>CM057455.1:1453335000-1463335000 GCA_016271365.2 Neoceratodus forsteri | reverse complement strand
GATGGCCTTACATCTGAGCTGTATAAATCTGAAGCTGATTCTTTTTCCAGATAATTTACCTATGGTATGTAATAACATTCTACAGGATGGGGTAGCAACTGGGAATTCTGGCAAAGCAATACAAATTTTTCTTTTTAAAAAGGGGGACATTCACAATTTGAATAACTGGAGGCCCCTTAACCTACTAAATACAAACTTAAAAATATTGATGAAAATCCTCTGCAACAGACTGTCAAAACTGGCAGAAAAATTGATTTCAAGGTACTGGACATGTTCAGTCCCAAACAGGTGTATGCATAAAAATTTTATTTTATTGAGAGAGATAGTATCCCACGGAGAACAAGGTGCTTTAGATGGCTGTCTTCTCAATATTGACATACGAACATATGAACATACAAAATTGCCAGCAGAAACAGGCTGTAATGGCCTATCTAGTCTGCTTGAGTGTGCAGCTCAGTTAATTCCCTGGAGCTGCCTCCCCCAACTCCTTCTGGAGTCAGCCCCCACCATCCCCCTCCCCTCCCCATCCACTTCCCAGTAGTGTCCCCTTCAGTCCTAATCCTCTTCGTCACCCAGTCCCACCCACTCCCCGAAACTGGCCACCATTGTTGCTGCGACCACTTCATCCAGCAACTCATTCCACCCTTTCACCACCCTTTCAGTGAAAAAAAGCCTCCTCATTTCCTTCTTGAATCTACCCCCCATCAATTTCTGCCCCCTTGTTGTCCCCTCATTTCTTAAGTTAAAGGTGCCCTCTGTACCAACCCTGTTTATACCCTTAAGGTACTTGAAGATTTCAACCATATAGCCCTCTCCCTTCTCTCCTCCAGGAAGTACATGTTCAGCTCCCTCAGCCTCTCCTCATATATTCTTTCCCCCATGCCCTTGATAATTTTGGTTGCCCTCCGCTGGACCTCGAATAGTTTGCTGTCCTTCTTCAGGTAAGGGCACCAGAACTGAACACAGTAGCCCAGGTGTGGTCTCACCAGTGACCTGTACAGTGGCAGAACAGCTTCCTCCCTTCTCGAGGTGATTTCCCCTGGCAATGCAACCCAACATTTTGTTTGCTTTGGCTGCTGCCTTTTGGCACTGTACTGTGTGTTTCATATCACCCCTGACCATTTTTCAAGGTCCTTTTCCTCCTCTGATACTGTCACCTGTATTTCCCCCCAGCCAGTAACGGGCCTTTGGGTTTCTGGCTCTCATGTGCATTACCTTACATTTCTTAGCATTAAAGTCCAGCTACGAGATGCCTGACCCTTTCTCCAGCTTAGCCAGGTCCTCCCTTGAGTCCTGTCTCCCCTCCTCCATGTCCACCCTGCCACAGAGCTTAGTATCATCGGCAAAAAGGAAGATCTTGCTATTGACCCCCTCTGCAATGTCACCTATAAATATGTTGAGTGCTGAGCTCTGTGGTACTCCACTGGTTACAGACCTAGATTTGGACAGTCCCCCCCACCACCACCACTACCACCACTCTCTGGTTCCTATCCCTTAGCTAGCTCTTGACCCACTCCAACATTTTGTCCCCTAACTCAGGTCTCCCAGCATGCGGATCAGCCTGCCATGTGACACTGAGTCGAATGTCTTGCTGAAGTCCAGGTACAGTTTGTCCCCTGCCTGCCCCCTGTCTAGAGACCTTATATCCCAGTCGTAGAAGTCTATCATGTTGGTTTGACAAGACTGTCCTCTAACAAACACATGCTGCCTGTCATCCTGGAGGCCATTCTATTCAAGGAAAGACACCAGCCTTTCTTTTAGAATGGTCTCCTGTAACTTAACCACTATGGAGGTTAGGCTAACTGGCCTATAGTTACCTGGCTTGTCCCTGGGTCCACTCTTGTGGAGTGGTACCACATGAGCTGTCCTCCAGTCCTGAGGTACACAGCTCTTTTCCAGTGAGATGTTAAATAGGTCTGTAAGTGGGGCTGCCAATCCCCTGCCAGTTCCCTCAGGACCCTCGGGTGTCCATGTACCCCATCTGGGCCAGGTGCCTTGTCCACCCACAGTTCCCTTAGTCCTCGTAAGACCCTATCTACCCCAGTCTCCCCCTCATACTCCTTCCCCCCTCAAAGATCCCCCCAATCTTCCACTGTGGCATAGACATATCCACTTCCTTGGTGAAGACTGAGCAAAAGTACTCATTTAGTGCCTCTGCTTGCTCCTCCTCTTTTTCTGCCCATCCTCCCTCACTCTTCATCCTGATTATTCCATCCCTTCTGCATCTTCTCTCCTTAATGTATTGGAAGAAGTCCTTCTCCCCTTCCTTAATCCCCTGTGCCAGTCTTAGTTCTTTCTCAGCCTTGGTTGCCCAGGCCTCTCTGTCTGCCTCTCAAGATTTTGCAGTATATACCTCTCTGTCCTCCTCCCTCGAGGTACGCTTGTACTCCAGGAAGGCTGCCCTCTTATCCTTTACCTTATTAGCCACCTTCCTACTATACCAGCTAGGTCTCTTGGTTCTGGAATTCTTATTTTGGGCCCATGTACAGGTGTTGGTGGCCTCAATTATCTCCATTTTAATGATGGCCCATTTCTGTTCTGCATCCATCTCTGGCCCAAGCTTTGCCAGGTGCTCCTGTACTATGCTTCCCATCCTATCAAAGTCTGCCTTCCTAAAGACCACCACCTTGGTTTTTGATACGGCTGCTTCCTTCTCCATGTAGATGGAAAACCACAATGTGTAGTGGTCACTACCTGCAAGGGTTTTCCTCACTTCCACATTCTGGACATTCTCTCCATCTGATAACACTAGGTCTAGTATGGCCTCCTCCCTTATTGGCTCTGTGACTCCCTGTGTCAGGAAACAGTCCTGGATAGCATCCAGGAGGACCTGTTTCCTGCTGCAGGAGGTAGCAGGGGTGTTCCAGTCTACTCCATGTAGATTGAAATCTTCTAGTATAACAGTGTTTCCTCTCCCCAATCCTCCTTATCTGTTCCCCCAGTTCCCTATCTAATTCTTTTCCCTGTTAAGGTGATCTGTACATCACCCCCACACAGCTCCTCCTCCCAGCAGTGTTTTGGAGTACCACCCATAAGGCTTTGGCAGTGCCCTCCTCTCCCTCCTCCCTGTTGCACATTATCCCTTCCTTTATGTACAACGCCACTCCTCCCCTCCTTTGCTCTGTCCTTCCTATGCAGTTGGTATCCAGGGATGACGAGATCCCAGTCATGGTACTAAGTTGCCAATGTCTCTGTGATGGCAGCTATGTCCACGTCCCCCTTTGCCATCATTGCCTGTATGTCTGCTGGTTTGTTGGCCAGGCTCCTTGCATTCAAGGACACCACCTTCCAGTGTGATCTCTGTCTCTCTTTGCTCCTGTTCCTTTTGTGCCCCCCCCAGTTCATACTAACATACTAATTGCCAGCAGATTAGGCCTTATGGTCTATTGAGTCTGCTCGAATCTCAGATCCCTAGTTGGGTGCCGAGGCCCTACCCCCTCCTTGTGTTCCAGAAACCCCTATCATCCATCCCCACCCCCCAGGGCCAGGCCATCATCTGATACATCCGCTTTCTGTGTTTGTCCCACCCTCTCTTGAAGCCCTCCACTGTGGATCTCTGAACCAGCTCTCCAGGCAGCGCATTCCAAGGGTCCACCACCATCTCAGTGAAAAACCTCATCCTCTTTTCCCCCCTCACCCTTCCACCTTCCAACTTCAAACCATGCCCTCTGGTGATACCTCCCTGCTTTAGTCTAAAGATCCCCTCCATGTTTACCCTATTTATTCCCTTGAGGTACTTGGAAACCTCAAGCATGTCCTCCCTGTCCTTCTAGTTCCTTCTAACCCTTCCCCTTGCTCCGCCTTTCCCTTTTATTTCCTTCTGGGGGAGACCCTGGGGCCCCTCTCTCCTGGTGCAGAGTGCCTTGCCCAATGTTGCCCCCCTCTCTTGTTCTGTTTAAATTTAGCCTGTAAACCAAGTACCTTTCCAGGCTGCCTTTTAGGACTTTTGTGCCCTCCTTACTTAGATGCAGCCAGACTGGTGCATATAGGTCCTTATTATCCCATGTCTTATCACACTTTCCCACCAGCCCATACCAATTTATATCGCACCATCCCCCAGCCATGAGTTGAATTCTTTAATCCTCCCCTTTCTTACAGTGCTTGCCCTCAGGACTGGAAGTACCTCTGAGAAAGCTACTGATTGTCCCTCCCCACTGCAGATCTTTCCTAGCTCTGTGAACCTTTCTTGCACCATCTTCACCTTGCAGCCTGCCAGATCATTTGGGCCTAAATGTACCACAATGTGAGGTTCCCCCTGCTCCACACATTGTGGTATAATTGCCCCCACCCTCTCTGCTGTCATGCCTGGCATGCACACCATCCTCCTGTTGCTACTCCCTGTATACTTGTTAGCCCCATCTTACTCCCTTCAGCATAGAGTCCCCTATTATTATAACTGCCTCCCCACGTACTTGACTCATGCTATCATAGTGCCTACCCTAGTAATCCCCCTTCACATGTTTCCCTCTATTATGGCCACCTCCCAGTGCAACACCTCTTTCCTGTTCCCCAGCTTTCCCTTTCCCCATGGTTACCCCCTGCTTTGTCTCTCCCACTGGACCATCCTCTTTCCCTCCTGTGGACTCCCTCCCTGGAGATGCCCTTTCCTTGCCCATGTCACTCTCCTCCCTATCACCCCCATTCATGTTTTTTCTAACTTCAACTCCACATGACTCACCTGCCTCCCTATCCCTGTTTCCCTTCATGCCTGGTGACCCTCCCCTTCTTTCCTGGCCCACTTTACTTGGTTCTGCCTCTGCTTCTCCATTTCCCAAACTCCCCACCTTCCCCTTGATCATCTAGATCCTGCATTTCTGTGAATCTGTTTGAGGTGTTTTTACCCTTGTTCGTAATGCCTTCTGCTAACTTTCCCTTCTCCCCCATTCTTCCTTTATGGACTGACTCATTCAATCCCCTTCCCCCACCCCCTTCTAGTCTTTCCCTTCATTCCCCCTTGGTTGCTATGTTTCCACTATTCCCTTGTCCTGAGGTGTCCTCCTAGATTCCTGCCTTGGCCCCCTCCCTGACCTGCCCATTTTGGGACAATCCCCTATCCCCCTTCCCCTGCCTTTCTGCCAACCCTCCTCCCAACTCCTTCCCAATTCCCATCTTAGCCACTCTGTTTCTTCCTTAAGTTGCCAAAGCTGCCTACAGACTAGACATTCCCCTTCCCTCCACATTATTCCTAGGAAGATGGCTGCTCCACATCCATTACATCTGACCGTCATCCCATTTCTCCCCTGTAACCTCCATCTATTATCCCCTGCCCACCGACCTTCCCCCATTCTGCTTCTCTGCCCTCCCCATTCTTTTGGGTGCCACATCCTCCCCTGTATCAATGCTGCCTGCAGTATCCCACCGTTTCCTACTGTTATTTTCTCTACTTCTTTGCTGTGCCTCAGCATGCCCTATGGTCTTCCCTGTTCCCTCCCTTAGAGTCCTTCCCCCTCAGCCTACATCTCTCCTCCTGAACCCTTGGTTTCCAACTTATGTGTACCCCTGATCATCTGCTGAATTCTCCAACACTATAATATAGCCTCATATGAGCTTTGATAGTAAAAATCAAATTTACTTTCCTGTTACACTGGTTAGACTATAGTGGTAGTGGATGCTCCTTCTTTTCCTGCCTCTATACAGGAAGTCTCTCCCTGACCTCCGCTGGTCCCACAATAAAGGCAGATGGGGGAGGGAAGGCAGGAGTCTCCTCTGCATCTACCTGCAAAAAACAATCAGCCCATAGTGCACACCAACAGATCTTTTAGTCCCCTTATTCCTCTCCAAAAAGCAAAGCAAGCCTACAAACCCTTTAGACAAAGAATTTTTAAAACCTGTGATGCACTCCAATCAACAGAGAACTTTTAAAACTTTATAAAACTATTTAGCCTAACCATGGTGTTCAGTGTTTCACTCTGAACCCTCCTCCCCCTAGAACCATACAGAAAAACAATACTATTGGTCCAAACTACTGAGCCCAAACCTGGATTCCTGTGATGCATTCTGATCACTCTTCACAGCATTACCTGCTGGGAAGAAACCAACACATGGCCCTTTAGCTGACGGAGGCCCTGTACCTTGCTGGAACCATGGCTGTGGAGAAGTGAAGGCCGCAAGTAGGGATGCTGGCCTTGTACTCCCTTGTCTCGGATTCGAACTTGGTGCGCTTTTTAGCTCACCCGATTTGTTCTCTGTGTACAGCATCACAGACCTCAGGTCCTGGCCTCTACAGCTATCTGTGAAAAAAACAATCAGCCCACAGTGCACACCAACAGATCTTTTAGTTCCCTTATGCCTCCCTAAAAAACAAAGCGAGCCTACAGACCCTTTCGACAGAGAACTTTTACAACCTGTGATGTACTCTGATCAACAAAAAACTTTTAAAACTTTATAAAACTATTTAGCCTAACCCTGGTGTTCACTCTGATCCATCCTCCCCTTAGAACCATACAGAAAAACAGTACTGTTGGTCCAAACTACTCAGCCCAAACCTGGATTCCTGTAATGCACTCTGATCACTCCTCACAGCATCATACTTGCTGGACGGAAACTAAGACACAGACCTTTAGCCGACAGAACCCCTGTATCCCACCTGAACCACGGTTGTGGAGAAGTGAAGGCCACAAGTTGAGAGGCTGGTCTTAAACTCCCCTGCCCTGGATTTAATCTTGGCACACTTTTTAGCTCACCCAATTGGTCCCCCGTGCACAGCATCACTGACCACAGGGCACACCAACAGATCTTTATCAGAATTTGATAAAGTTGGTCATGCATATGTATTTTCTGTGTTAAGAAAATATGGAATTCCAAAGTATTTTATTATTTGGTTATCAGCAAGATACGAGAATGCTACAATTGTCAGTTATGAATAACCCATATGGTACAGACATATGTTAAGAGAGGCATACATCAAGGCTTCCCTCTTAGCCCACATTTATTTGTTTCCAGACTAGGTACTGTCTTGAGACTCATTATATAAATCAAGATATATCAGTAGGTGGACTACAGATGCCTGGTGTCTCCCAGCAAGTCCGGGTGACTGCATTTGCTGATCACATGTATCTAATAGTGGACAGCATGGCTTCAGCTGAACTCTCACCACAGATTTTGGCAGAATACTCTAATGTTTTAGGGGCTAACATAGATTTTAACAAAAGCAATTTTTTTTTTCTCTGAACTCAGGACCATCTCTGGTATCTAGGATTGCTGGTATAAGTGTATTAGGAGACCCCATACAGGTTTTGGGGTCAAATTTGGACATGGGGACATGGCCGCACTAAACTGGTCAGAAAAAGTAGAGGAGTGCAAATCCAAAGTTGCAGCATGGCAGTCGTGGCAGCAGTCTAACGGAAGAAGGTGATTATTACAAAACCTTTCTCTTCCCTATGTTTGCTCTTCTTACTACAATATTCCCTCTTCTCACAGTTCGATACCAAAATATACAGTCTGTTTTTCAAATGATTTGGGGGAAGCTGGCTCAATCTGGTAAAGAGAAATATTTAATATTTTTCAGTAAAATCTGGCAGCCTAAATATGACAAATCCACTGGCCTTTTCTTTTTAGTTTGTTTTTCTTTTTGAACGTTGCCATTTATTTTTCTCAGAAAATGTATTATGGCATTGATTGATGTTTAGCTTTATGAATACAGCCTATGGGCCCAATTTACAACTGCTCAGGACTGGCACAATGGGCTTATGGCAAGGAGAAAAGGCGCAAAGAGCTTTTTGTGCTGCAGCAGGCACCAGTCCTGATTTTGTAAGGCACCCTGCACCAGTAGGGGGATGCCTGTGCCAACTGAGCTTGCACCGTCAGGGTATCTTGTGACATAGGCGACTGCGATTGGGTGCCTACAAAAATGGTGACTCAATAGGGTGCATGTCAACAGGGCTACTCACCGAGGGGGTGACTGGATGGGGGTTCACGCTATAGCGACAGGATGCTTATATATATATATATATATATATATATATATATATATCAAGTCGTGGGGGAGTGGACTCTCAGAGAGGGGCAGGAGGGAGAGGAGGAGGATTTGTGAGGGTGGTGCCACAGTCAGCTGCCGAGCTGGCCCTGTGTGGTGGATGGGATCAGGGCTGGGGTTGTGATGTTGCTGGGTTTGGGTCTGGGTGCAGTTACATTTTCTTGTGCCCAGCTCCATATTTTTTTTGTTGCAGTTTTGCACCCCCTCCGACATGCACCCCCTTGGAGTTGAGAATCCTTCAGTAGGGGGTGCGGGGGCAGCCCACCACATAACACATTTATATCTATGTCCCTGGTGCCATTTTTGCTGTGCGCTGGGGGGTACATTGCCAAAGTTTATTTTCGGCAATGTACAGTCACTCTAGCCGTGATCGCCTTTCAATGATCGCCATTATCACATAAATCCCACTGTCCTTGCGACAGCTGCACTGGTGCACCATGGCAGAAGGTGACTTGTGCATGAGCAGCACTGTAGTATCCCCATAAGTGGGATTTTGTAAGCCTCCCAATGGGTGCATGGACCCTTCCATTAGACCAGAACTGGTCTAACCCACTGTGCGCCACTCCTGGAGCCATCTCTGGGTAAGGGGGGGGGTGACCCAGTGCCCTCCAGGAAAGGCACCTTCACAGCCCCTGACACCTGCCAGACCACCGCTGGAATGGCCAGTGGTCCATGGCAGGTACAAGCTCACAATCCTACATCCCCACCCCATGGTGGCGCTGGTGCATCTGCCCCCCTCACATGGACTAATGCTGCCCGTGCACTTGCCCCGTCAGCAACAGTTGCCACCCCCTCCCTCCAACCCAACCGATTCCTGCCCCTTCCCTGTGAGCCAGGGCATGCTCAGGGTAACCAATTAGCCACCAGGGTGACCGGCTGGCAGGTCACCATCACTAGCCACTGCTGCCACAAGCCAGTCCTGTGGCTTGTGGCATTCCCTCCCATGTGCCGTTTCATCAATGCAGCTGTCAGCTTGAAGCAAACCAGGGGACTTTGGCATTGGGACCCACTTTTTGTAAAGTCAGACACAGGGTCCCTGGTGAACACAGGGTTGCCACAAGTGGCAGTTTGGAGCACCATGTGCTGATCTACCAGGGCTTTTTAAAATTGAGCCCCATTTGTGTTATATGGAATAGAAGGTTATCAAAACTGAAAAAGTCCACAGGTTTTCCTCCCTATATTAATACTGTTGTGGAAAAGATTTGTTAAGTGGAAACTAATTTCTTGGACTGCACTAGACAGCAATTATACAACTTGATAGAGGGTCATGGATTTGGTACTCAAGTTGATTTTGGTGGAATCTCAGAACATTATCATAATAAAATATCTTAAATTGTGTGATGACATATGGCTTTCAAGTCATGAGGAACTGGGGGTGAAAGATAATTTAAATTACAAAATCTTGGATGAGAGATTATGTCTAAGGATCTGTTGCATCACTTACTTTGAAACACTTGAACATCTGCTTTGTGACTGCATTTATATTAAACAGCTTTGGAGTATGTTGGTGATCCGATGGAATTACCCTGTGTGAACTAAGGTCATGTATTTACACATAATTACAAGGGGCTCTATTCTCAAAAGGTTGGTGCAGGGCATACAGAGGCTCTCCTAAACACTTTGCGCATGGTGTCCTGTTCTCGTAGGTCATGTGCCGCGCATCACTATACCCTTTTGACGGTGTTTAACACTTGAATAAGCCCCATAAAGGCTGGCAAAGTTAAACCAGCAAAAGCTGATCTAAACAGCCGCATGTGGCACATGGAGGTTTTGGGTTTTGAGAATCCTGATGTCAGCCCTGGGATCGCCGCAGGCCCCATGTGCCATGCATTTGGCACACCCAGGGCTTGTGACGATGTAACTCGTATGAGAATATAGTCCAGGGTCTTTACTGTTAGTGCCGTATAGATACTATGAAAGTGCTGTTCAGGTAATTTTTGCCTGTATAAGGTATCAGGCAAGCCTGGTACAACTTACTTTTTCAATTAAAGAAAATTCAGCTGCAATCTCTCATAGACCTGATTAAACATGATTTGAAATTAGTATATCAGCACACATGTATCTGTTTTTAAGAACAAAGAGTACAAATTAGATGGAAGAATTTTTTATGTGCCTGATCTTTTTTGTTGTTGACTACCTTCTGATACACTGTCATCCACATTTTTTTCCTTTCCCTTCCTAGTTTTTCCAGTTCTTATCATTTTGGTTGGCACATTCTTTTTCACACTTACGTATTGGATGATGTACGATTTTCAGTTTCTGTAAAACAGTTGTAGTCTCTGTGATACTATTGTTATGCTTGTTTGATTTTTCTTTTAATAAAAACTTCCCCTTCTCTTGTGAAAAGTGCCTTGTATTCTTTTATTTCTACCTGGATGCCCACCGGGACAGCACCCAAGGTGGGTAGGAGGGACCTCGGTTTAACATTTCATCCAAAGGACACAGTTTCAGAGTAGAGAGTTTGGGTTTTATCTAGGGAATGGGAGAACCTTAAAAGGTTCTGAGGTTCTAAAAGGTTATGATAATTAAAAAAGGTTTGGATGCTTATCCAAACCTTGTATAACCTTTATTATTTTATGGTAACTGTATGTGAAAAAAATCATTTTAAACAGCTTTTGTGATCATGACCTTGATGACCATGAACGTGATTTGTCGTTCGGATGAAGAATTGTGTAACAGTGGCAGTGCTTGCCTGAGCTTCAGATACTGGATGGAACTGAGCTTCTTCATGACCGTGATGACCGTGAATGTGAACGTGATTCATCATGGGGACGAGAAATTGTGTTACAGTGGCAGCGCTTCCCAGAGCTTCAGATACTGGATGGAACAGAGCTTCCAGAAATAGTTGCCAGATGTGAAATTTGTAACCATCATGACCGTGAACATGATTTTTTTTTTTTAATTTATTCCATGTGGTGTGAAGTGATGGAATGCCCTGCCCACTGAGTCAAAGTTTATACCCCACTGAGAGAGCACAGGGAGGAAAATGACAGATGACTGACTTCTTGGGTGGGGGGGAGTCACATAGACAGTATGCAAGAAGTGACACTGGTACACTGATGACTGGCTGGCAGTCTTAGCAGATTTTATTTCACACACAGAATTTATTTCTCACACCGCCTATGCTAAGGGAGATGCTGTAGGCACTGCTGCTAGTATACCCACAGAGATTCTGGGGGACTCTGCCTGGCCTAACCCTCTCTGACACAGTACTTTTCCCTTTCAAGGATTATTTTTTCCTTTTTTTCTTTATTCCATATGATGTGATGGAATGCCCTGCCCACTGAGACAAAGCTTATACCCCACTTAACAAGCACATGGATGAAGATGACAGGTGACTGATTTCTTGGGGGGGGGGGTCACACAGATGGTATGCAAGAAGTGGCACTGGTGCACTGATGACTGGCTGGCAGATTTTATTTCATGCACAGAATTCACTTCACACACCACCTACGCTAAGGGTGACGCTGCATGCACTGCTGCTAGTATACCCACAGAGATTTTTGTATTTATTATTCCATATGATGTGATGGAATGCTCTGCCCACTGAGCCAAAGCTTATACCCCACTGAGCGAACACAGGAAGGAAGATGACAGATGACTGACTTTTTGAGGTGCGGTCACACAAACAGTATGCAAGAAGTGGCACTGGTGCAGTGACGACTGGCTGGCAGTCTTGGCAGATTTTATTTCACACACCACCTACATTAAGGGTGATGCTGAAGACACTGCTGCTAGTATACCCATAGAGATTCTGGGGGATCATGCCTGGCCTAACCCTCTCTGACACAAGAGGGCGGGTCACACAGAGAGTATGCAAGAAGTGGCACTAGTCCATTGATGACTGGCTGGCAGATTTTATATACACAGCACTCTAGTTCTTACAAGTTGCCCTCAGTCTCTCTTTCTCTCTCTCTCTCTCTCTCTCTCTCTCTCTCTCTCTCTCTCTCTCTCCAAGTTCCATCCTGGCTCATCATTCAATGTTCATGAAGATCCCCTGACCAAGTCTCCTCTCCCATACATTGTACTCCACAGTCCCCAGTCCAATCCCCACCCCAATTCCTAACTCCCTCCCGAGTCCCACACCCAGTCCTTGCTGGCAATCCCCTCCCAAGTCCCTAGCTCCCAGTACCCAACTCCCCACTCCCAACTTCCCAAAGTTCCCAATCCCTTCCTCCCTTAAGTTCTTTTCTTAGTTTAAAAAATTCTGCCTTTTTTTTTTTTTTTAGGACTGGCAGTGGACTTCTTCACTTGCCCAAGGGGCAAAAAACAAACAAAAAGCAAGCAGCACAAGCAGAGAAGAAAACAATCGATATGGCAATCCTTAACACAAGGAGCAGCCAAGAGAAGCTACTGCTCCTTCTCCATCCTCCTGATTCCTCTGCATAGTGCTAAGGTGGACCATGTGGGTTTCTACAGCAGCAACCCAATCAGGTGCCACCTTAGAGAGATGGACAGCTCGGCCATCCAATGAGGGACCAGAGTCTTGTCTCTGGTCCCTCCTGTGGGTTCCTCCTATTCTGGCACTTCTTGCACTGCAGTTCTCTTGATAAGAGCCATCTGAACCGATCTGGCATGTTCGGGTCAGTTAGTATTTTCAATGAATTGGTTCGTCCATCCCTAGTTTTAACCCATATGCTTTATGCTAATAATGCCATTTGCAAAAAAATGTTTTGAGCCAATCAGGGCAGTGGATTCTTAAGCCAGATTGCATAATTTGTAACCGAAGGTGAAATTATGTTTTTTTTCTTCTCTTTGTTTCTTCTTCTCTATTCACATTAATTAGATCTGTTTGTCATTTTACTCCCTCCCAACTCTAGATATAGCTGACTGTGCTCTAATAGTACCCCCCAACCCAAAAGACCCCCATAAGTTAGTAAATATATTATTGGTGCTTTTCTCAGAATTGTTTTTTTGCCCTTACACCTATCTGCCAAAGATCACCCATTCTTGTTCAAAACTGTTGAATTTGCCAGATTGTTGTTGTTGTTGTTGCTGGTGGTGGGGGTTATAGAGCTCCCCTAGATTTCCCCTGGACAGGTTCAGCCATTCCTGATTTCAGTAGATGAGCTTTTAAGAATAGTATGCTTATTAAAAGCACTTTGGGTCTATCTCTGCCCACTAACCTGTGTTTTCCTACCTTCCACCTTACTTTACACTATTTCCTCCTTTCTACACCATGCCTCTGTTTTCTCTATCTTTCCCTACATTCAGTATATGGAATGATTATTTACTGTGAAATATAAGTAATATAGGATAGTGTATGGGAGCCCATATACAACCACGCTATTCTCTTACTGAGTGGTTTCCATGATAAAGAGAACCTCTAGAGCTAAGCTTGAGAGGTCTCTGTCATCATGGAAACCACAAGGTAAGAGAATAGTGCGGTTATGCATTTGGGCTTCCATACACTTTTCTTAATAGTGTACTGTATGGTGCTCCAAATTACCAGACCTCTTATTTTTCAGCATTTTGTTGTCATCGTTTGCCTCTGGGAACTGGCTCTTCTATTCTGTCTGAGCACTGTCCAACTCACGCACATGACGGGTCAGCCACCCCCTGTCCTATGAACAGCACTGATGGGGGCGGTTTTATCATGACATCCTTATTAACGCAGAATGCAAAGTTGTTCTGCGTTAATGAGGACATCACTACTGAAGCAGAATGACTTTTTGTGGTGTATGGCTTTCCATACACAACAGCATTCCACCATACACTATATAAAAATTCTTCATAATTATGCCGTTGGAATGTTTACCCTCCCCCTGCTCACACACACATGGGAAGTTTTCCATGGAATACAAGAATTCAAAATGCTGCATAATTCTGTGGGAAGAATGCTCCCCCCCAAACACAAACTCACAGCTGAAGGCCTCATATGATGCTGAGTTGTACTTCATTTTTATAATTTGTGTATGTGTGCTAAAGTGATAATGAGGGGAAGCAATTTAATCATTTAAAAAAATATTTAAGAAGGTCTTTTTTTTTGGGGGGGGGGGTGTTCCAGATGAATAATTCATTTTTAGTAAGGGGAAATGGCTGCCATTTAAAAGTTTAAAGTTACAAAAGTAGGTGTAATGATTTTAATGCTGGTAATGAGTCTATTGGGCTCTTTTGACATAGGTTCATAGTTTACTGCAGGTTTTATCATGGCTAAGGACTTCCTTCAGTACTCCTGTCCTTTATATAATCAAACATAAACATTTTTGGTTAATATAGTTTTTATTACTCTTTTTTTACAGTGGTCTACAACATCTAAATAAGCAGTTCCTACAGTTAATAAACAATGTGGGTATACAAGGTATGTTAAATAATCTTGTTCTGAATGAGAGGAGACCATCCCATTCCCTGTTTATTGAATCAGGGGGCAACTATGTATGGCACAGTTTCAACAAGGATGCACATTGATGGGGGAATTGTAATTTACTGTTCAGGATAGTGGGCCAGTCTATATTTGCCTTTACATGTGTTTTGTGGCTGGGAGGAAGGGTACCCAGTATGCAAGGTGGGGGGGTGGGGGGCGAGGTTCCTGGAAAGTAGGATTTAGTCTGGGTCCCATTACTGTTGTTTTATTAGTGGGGATGATTGATCTCGTCCTTGCATGCTTGAGGGTTATATAAAGGGGGTACTCTGCCTCAGCTTTAGTGCTGCTGAGTATAAGGGGTCAACAATCTCAGGCTATTACAGGAGTAGTTCAGGGAACCAATGTTGGGTCCTTGTTCATAGTATATAAAAGCCAGTTGTTCCACCTGGAAGAAAAGGAGTGTGAACAACTGTTTAGAGAGAATGTTATCTTTTCCGTGGTATAGATTTGTAAAATGAGTTTGTACCAGGAGGGGATATATGTGAGTTGTGCTGTAAGCCAGAGGTGGTAATTAGCTGCTATCAACAGGATCCTCAACAGGTATCTAGAGCTCAGGTCTCTGTATCCTCTCAGGTACTGGAATAGCAAAAACAGTTCCCTGCTGATGGGGAGAGGTTTACTGTACAGTTCAGATATCTCTGCCTCTACCTCCTGGAAGAAGGGTCAGATGACAGGGCATGAGCACATGATGTGTATGTGATCTGCCCTAGGTTCTCCACAGTTCTTCCAGCTGGAGTAAGAGTGAGCAGCTCTGAAGTGATAAGTGGCAGTAGACATGGCCTACCTAGAGTTTAGCAAAGCATTTGACACTGTCCCACACAGGAGGCTAGTAAATAAGTCAGGCAGTGTGGGAGTGAGTCCCAAGGTAGTAAACTGGGTCAGAAATTGTCTGAGCAACAGGACACTGAGGGTGGTCATAAACAGAGTTGAATTCCAGGACAGGGGTGAGACCAGCAGGGTATGACAGGGCTCAGTGCTGGGGCCGGTCCTCTTCAATGTCTTCATAAGCAACATTGAGAAGGGGCTAGAAGGGAAGGCAAGCATTTTTGTGGACAACACCAAGATCTGCAATAGGGTGAATACTTCAGACGGAGTAGAAAGAATGAGAAGAGACCTAGGCAAGTTGGAGAAATGGTCAAGACTGTTGCAACTTAAATTCAACACACAAAAAAGTGTAAAGTCATGCGCAGGGCACATGGATCCTAAGTATGTATACACAATGGAGGGGGGAGATACTAACAACAGCAAAACTGGAAAGGGACCTGGGGTGATCATATCAGATGACCTAAAAGAAGCCAAGCAATGTGAAAAGGCAGTGGAGAGGGTCGGAGGGATGCTGGGGTGCATAGGGAGAGGCATCACCAGTAGAAAACAGGAGGTGGTGATGCCACTGTACAGACAATTGGTGAGGCTGCTTCTGGAATACTGTGTTCAGTTCTGGAGACTGTATCTCTGAAAGGGCATAGACAGAATGGAGGCGGTCCAGAGAAGGGCAATGAAAATAGTGAAAGGAATGCACCAGAAACCATATGAGGAAAGACTGAAATACCTCAATACCCTGGAGGAAAGGAGAGAGAGGGGATATGATAGAGACATTCAAGTACCTCAACGGGATCAACAAGGTTCAGGGGGCCAGCATCTTTCAGAAAAAGATACTGTATGTGCAAGAACAAGGGGGAACAATATTAGGATAAAGGGGAGGAGACTAAGGAGAAATGTGAGGAAGTATTTTTTCACAGGGAGGGTGATGAAGGCATGGAACAGACTCCCTGCAGAGGTTGTAGGGGCAAAAATGATGGGTAAATTCAAGAATGCAAGGGATAGACAGAAGGCAACCCTAGTAGTTGGTATGAGAAGGTAAGCTGCAGATCAAATAGGATCTGGAATTTATGTAGGTAGGGAAATGGGTAGGAAAGACAGGCCTTATCTGCTGTCAAGTTCTATGTTTCTATGTAAATAATTATCAGAGTCCTGAAGAATCTGACAATCTGCTTCTTCTACCCATATTCCCTCCACTGGTGCAAACTCATTACTTTGTTGGCAGCCACACAGGCCCACCACCATTCCACTGGCAAAATTTGTATTCTCATTTCCTACTCCATCTGAATGCAGTTTCTGTGGTGCCTTCACTAGTGGTATCCTGGAATGCTGTATTGTATACATCTGTGGGATCATGTGTGCAGAGGGTCCAGTTTTGATAAAGGCCAGGAAAAGGTAGATAATTGCTGGGTAGGAGGTTGGAGTACGTGTACTTAGAAGCAAAGCCTGAATATAATGCCTGATTTGGAGAAATCTGAAGAATTCTTGCTGGCCCAGGCCAAATTCTGCCTGCAGCTCTTCAAAGGATTTTATCATGGAGTCTTGAAGTACTTGTAATAAGTACTGCAGGGAGTACAGGTATGAAATATGGGGTCTAGCATGGCTGGTGGGCAAGTCTCCAAAATGGGGATCAGGCAGTGTAACATAATGAAAGGAGTGAGATGTAGAGTCTTTGTAATGGATAGCCATATCTAGGTTTGGTGGTGTAGCTAGGTGTTACCTCCCTGAAGTGCTTCTTACAGTGAGGATGAGTGGGTTACATTCTGGATGTATTCTGGATTCGGGAGGTACTCCCTCTCCAACTCTATCCAGACATTAGGGTTAGACCCCATGGGCCCAATTCCAGGATGTCTTATGCATGGCACAAGGCAATTTACGTCAAACCCTATGGTGCAAATTGCAGCTTGCGCCATGCGTTCCGTTAGTTTTGATTCCAAGTTGCGGGCTGCGTCATGTTGCATGCGGGTTGTGCCAAAGGTGGGCTATGCCACCCACTATGCCCGCAACCCGTTGTGGCATGGTGCAAGGGTGGGTTATGGCAGCAACTGTGCCCTATTCCAGAAGGGTGGCTACCGTAACCCACTTATGCAATTACAAGACCTGCTATGGTGCTGTGGTTAGACCAGCACAGAGGTGGCCTAAGGGGCATACATCCTGGCAAATGGATGGCTGCCCCCCTGCAGCGCCTTGAAATGCACATGGGCATGCCCCATGGACCCCCGCCAGCCCTGTGATGCCCCCATCACCCACAATACAGGGTGCATCCCAGGTCCTGATCCCCAATGGTACCCCCACACTGTCTATGCCCCAAGGCCCCCGGGGGTGTGCGGGCATGTTTTGGGCAGGGCACGGGCGTCATGTGACCCGTGCCAGCAACAGTGTCAATTGCACCACCCTCATGGCAACCTTCGTGCTGTTGCAAGCTCCAGAACATAAGTGCCAGGGACCCTTCCTGTTCTGAAATAGGGTGCAGGGTCCCCAGTGTAGTGCTGCATGGTGCAACTTGCACATGCCCTCAAGCTGAGCCATGCAACTTGGAATTGGGCCCCATGAGTTTGTATATCATGAAGTGGAGCAGAACAGTCCTGGTGAAAAAATTTCAGGTTGGGCAGTACCAGTCCGCCAGACTGTTTTGGTAGGATTAAAGTCTTCATTTTGATTTGTGGCTAC
The DNA here is from genome assembly GCA_016271365.2 of Neoceratodus forsteri. NCBI lineage: Eukaryota > Metazoa > Chordata > Ceratodontiformes > Ceratodontidae > Neoceratodus > Neoceratodus forsteri. The sequence continues at coordinate 1,463,317,172 of CM057455.1, read as the reverse complement.
TGTCCATTCTATCCATTCTATAAAAAGTGGGCAATTTCTCTGTTCCAGTCACCAGGAGGCTGGGGTATGTTTACTGGCACATTGTAGAACAAATATAAGGCCCGTGGAGTATAACCATCTGGATTACCTACACTCTTCATTTTATGCTCAGAGGGAGGGTTCCCCAATGGGAGAGATCCTGGAACAATTTTTGTGTAAAGGGGAAATAATTATCCTGTATGCAGTGGCGATCGAATGAGCCACATGTACCACCAGGTATTTCAGTTTTGTATGTTCCCAGCTAAAGGGGAATTGTGATTGTATTGTGGGGGATGGGATATAATGAAAGCTTAGAGTTTTAGTTTTGCTAGTATTAACCTGGTACCCTGAGACCTCACTGAAAGACCTCAGCAGGGAGAAGACCTTGTGGCAGAGCTGTCTCAGGGTGCGACAGATAAAGGCTCACGTCCTCCATGTAAAGGATGATATAACGCTCTTCTCCCAAAACTTGAATACCCCTGAACTGGTGTGTTTCATGTATGTCCAGTGCTAGTGGCTCTATATAAGTTTGAACAGTAGTGGTGAGAGTGGGCACACCTGTCGGGTGCCTCTTAGGAGTATGAAGTTCTCTGAATGGTGGTCATTCACCTTCACACACACACATGAGGGTAGGTGTAGATCTTCTGAAGGAGATGTATGAATTGGACTGGGAGTTTCAGCTGCCACAGCTCCGAGTACCGGAACTGCCAGGATACCCGGTCAAATGCCTTCTCAGCAACTAGACTAAGTAAGGGGGGGGGGACTGGGATTCTGTGTTTGATCCAACAGATGTTATCAGTGGTATCTGGATCATGTAAGCCCAGTTTGATCCTGCAAATGAGGGAAGGGAGCAGTTTTGGACTAGTAAAAGGCTTATGTAACCATCTTGCCACTTCCTACAAATGCACCTGCTTTGACCCCCCCCCCAGCCCATACCACCTCCCTTCCTATCTTGCCACTTCTGTTGTGCTTTTAAAATGTATAGCACTTTCCCCTCATCTCCCCTCTCTCCGGCCTCTTCTTAAACCTCTACTCTGGCCTTAGATTTCCATCTCCCTTTCCCTCCCCACCACCCTAGTAAATCTAAGATTATTATGGTTCTATTATATTACACTGTTTGTCACAAATAGAACAATGTGTATTTAGCCTTAGCTATCAAAATGTCTTGTTTTCACTGTTCTAGTATATTTTTACACTATTACCTCATTTACTGTACTGTTGTCTACTTGCTCTGTTATAATATTGTGTACTATGTCTAAACTTGCTCTGTATTCTACTATCAATTATGCCAAAATTTTGTATTGCAATGTGTGCCTGCTTGCTTATTACTAGACCCTCCCAGGTCATGCCTCAAAATAGCCATTGCTATGGCTAGTGCACTTACCTGGTAAACAAAAGCTAAATAAGTCAAATAAATTTCCATGAAGTATTTATAACCAGTATTCTGAACCAAAACTGGCCTGTAGAAAAGTAGAGTCAGGAATATTTGTCAGGTTTTAATATGACAGATATAGCTGCCTGGGACCAGGATGGAGGAGGTTCCCCATCAGCTAGGGCATCCCCAATGCATGCCCCAAGAGGTTGTATAATGAGCTCTCGACCAAACTTGTAGAATCCAGCTCTGAATCCATCTGGGCCCAGGGGCCTTCATTGTTTTTGGTTTGCGCGTCAGTGCTTCAGTCTCTTCCATGATCAGAAATAAATATTGTTGATATATTTATTGAAATTGTTTTACCAGGTAAGCATTACAGAGATAAACAGTAATCTCATTTTCAGAAGTAATTTTTTGAATTGCTGCACTGTAAAAAATTATAGGAAATATTGTAGTATTTCGTAGTATTGTAGTCTTCACTGCTACACAGATGATACTTAGTTGTACAGTACTTTTCACTTTTTACCTGGGAGTCAGAATGCTGTGATAGTGCTTAATAACTGCTTAGAACATAGAACATAGAAGTTGACGGCAGATAAGGACCACAAGGCCCATCCAGTCTGTCCATTTTTTCTACCTTAAGATTGTGCCATAAGCCTGTGCTCTGTCAATGGCCTATCTATTCATACTCATCTGTATTGCTCCCTTATGCCTGTCCCATGCCTGTTTGAAGCCCTGCACTGTATTCATATCCACCACTTCCTGAGGTAGGCCATTCCATGCATTCACCTCCCTTTCTGTGAAAAAGAACTTCGTCACATTACCCCTTAATCAGCCTCCCTTTAATCTCATGCTGTGTCTTCTTGTCCTGCTATTTTTCTTGTATTGAAACATGCTAGAATCTTTCACCTTGTTAATGCCCTTAAGATGTTTGAATGTTGCGATCATATCACCTCTCTCCCTCCTTTGCTCTAGGGTATACATATTGAGCTCCATTAATCTGTCCTCATATGTTTTCTGATACAGTCCCTGCACCATTTTGGTTCCCCTTCTCTGGACTGCCTTCATTTTGTTAATGTCCTTGTGCAAGTGCGGCCTTTAGTACTGCACTCAGGACCCATTCTGCCCACCCCATCTGGATCATGTACTCTGTTGCAGATCTTGGTGTCATCTGCAAACAGACAAACCTTACCCTCCAGTCCATCTGCAATGTCACTGATGAAGACATTGAAGAGGACAGGCCCCAGAACTGATCCCTGAGATACCCCACTTGTGACTTGCATCTCTTCTGACTGTGTACCATTTACCACCACTCTCTGTTTTCTGCCTTGCCAACCAGTTTGCCACCCAGTTGACCAACTTCTGACCAAGCCCGAGCCTACCCAGCTTATTAATCAATCTTCTATGTGGAACAGTATTGAAAGCTTTGCTGAAGACAAGGTAGGTTACATCATCTGCTCCCCCTTGGTCCACCACTCTGGTTACTCAGCCAAAGAAATCTATGAGATTAGTCAGACAGGACCTTCCTGTTGCAAACCCATGCTGTCTTGGATCCTATGCTCCTATGGATTACAGGTGTTGCACTATCCTTTCCTTAAGGAGTGCCTCCATAATCTTGACCACTACTAAGGTAAGATTGACTGGTCTGTAGTTCCCTGCCTCCTCCCTGCTACCACTCTTGTGGAACAGGATCATATGAGCCCTTCTCCAGCCTTCTGGGACCTCTCCTGTGCTCAGAGACTCACTGAACAGTTCTGATAATGGCTCTGCTAGTTCCACCCTTAGCCCCTTTAGTACCCTAGGATGTATGCCATCAGGTCCCATTGCCTTGTCCACCCTGAGCTTATCGAGCTCTTGTAGGACCCTTTCTTTTGTAAAGGGACTAGTGCACACCTCCCTCCCCCCGTGTCCATGGTGCTGAGCTGTGGGCCCTGCACTACCTTCTCTTCAGTAAATACTGAGCAGAAGTATCTATTTAGGATAAATTCTTTTACATGGTCCTCCTCCTCACATGCCCTATTATCCCCTTTGATCTTAGCAATACCCCCTCTTGACTTTCTCCTTTCACTAATGCATCTATAAAAAGTCTTGTCACCTTCTTTTACTGTTCATGCTAGTGTTTCCTCAGTTTGGGCCTTTGCCTGCCTTACTGCCTTCCCTGCTTCCCTGTGCTCCAACAGGAAATTAAGTATACCATTATACTATATCTCAAACTAAGGAAATTCTTTGCTAAAAACTGCATTAATGCAACATTTACGGTTCAGGCTAAGGCAACAAAAGTGGGAAAATCTGACTTTAGGGTTTCCAACCCCAAAAATCCAATGCCACAAAGCAACTCAAGGGTGGAGTTTTCCTAGTAGTTGTTAACCCTAAAGCTGACCCCATTCTATGCACTCCAGAAACATACACACCTAATGGGTTAAGCTTTAGGGTTGACAACCCCTAGGAAGACTCCTCTCCTGATTTGCTTTAGGGGTGGCATTGAGGTTTTAGCGCTGGAAACCCTAAAGCCAGGTTTCCCTGCTTTTGTTGCTTTAGCCTGAACCATATATGTTGCATTAACACAGTTTTGCAAATAATTTTAATATAGTCAGCAGTTTGCACAAACAAAAACATCAATATACTAGTTACATTTTCCTTTCAGTCTATCTAATTCCTAAACTGAGGTGTGTGTTGGAAGTTTTTGACAGTTCTTGCTCATTAGACATGCACACAGTGATAAAATGAAACTAAACATCTTGGAGTGGTGATGAGCAGAGTACCACCCAAAGCCATGCATGGTTTGAATTTAGTGTACTGTACATAGTCATAAAGTAACAAAAAAAAAATTAAACTGCTGTCATAGTTTATTACCTGAGTTATTCATTAGAAAAAAGTAATAACATGGTTTTAAAAATGTGTGAGGGATTTAAACGTACACTGATTATTAGATTAAGGATGTCAGAAATATATTAGTGGTCATATAACTAAATAAAGAAATTAGTTGCTTAATGACAATTACTGCTACTTTGAATTCATTTTCTGATGTGGGTAACTACCTCTTGTTATCTTGGGTCATACTTGTGCAGGGGTCTGAGATGAATTTTCTGTGCCATGACAACATGTCCTGATCATCCACAGATTCCACTTCCTAATTGCTGCAATTGCTCATCATTTTATTTGGTTCGCTTCTTGTTGTGATTGTCCCTTCACTGTTACTAATTTATGTTACTGTGCTCTTGAACCAGATAGTTGTTGCTTGCCATGGCTTTAGCTGTCTTGCTGATCCAATCTCTGCATCCAGGTTCCCTTGCCCCACGTAATCCTTTTACTGTATGTTGACCAGTTGTGAATGATTTATTTGCTGACCTTACTAAAACTCCCGCAATTCATCATTACAGTAACATAGAAATAGAATTTGTCAGCCAAAAAGGACTGCTTGGCCAATCCAACCTGCCCAGCTTGTCCCTGCCTAGTCTGTCTCTACAGACCCTAACTGGTCCATTGTGACCCTCCCTCCTCCCTGCCTATTTACTATTATACCCCTGTGTCTGTCCCATACATGCCTGAAACCCCTACTGTTTTCACCTCCAGCACTTCCGCTGGCAGCCTGTTGCAGGAACCCACCACCCTTACAGGAAAGTAGTTCTTCCTCACATTCCTCCCAAACTCCTCTCCCCACCATCATTGCATGCTGTCTGGTCCTGGTGCTCTTTCTCATCTGACAGAGACCCCCTCCTGCACCTTGTTCACCCCCGTGTGGTACTTGTAGGTCTCTATCATGTCCCCTCTTGCTCTCCTCTTCCAAGGTGCACATTTTAGATCCTCCCTTCTGCCAGTCTTAAGGAGTGGGACTATCTCTCCTCCAGTCCTCTGGAACCACTCCTGTTCCCAGTGAGTTGTTGAATAAGGCCTCCAGTGGTGAAGCAAGCACCTCCCTGAGTTTTCTTAACACCCTTGGGTGTAACCCATGTGGTCCCATGGTCTTGTCCGCTTTCAGGTTTGCTAGTCCTTTCAGGACCCTTTCCTCTATAAATGGACTTGTGTCCACTCCACCCCTCCCAAATTGTTCCTGTTTGTTACTCCTTCTCTTTGCAACTGGGGCATCACCTCTTCTGGGGTACCTTTACAATCTAAATTACTAGCCAATTTTATTTGCCAAGTTCCACAGCCTTGTTATCCCTCTTCTGGGGCACCCTTACTACTTCTAATTATTAGTGATTTCAGCCTCACATCAGTTGTGGGGAAATTATTGGAAACCCTGTTAAAGGAAAGGTTGTTAGAGTATCTTGAATCCAATGGGCTACATGACCAAGGGCACCATGGATTCACTGGAGGAAGGTCATGGCAGATAAATCTGATTGACTTCTCAACTGAGTGACCAGCAAAATAGATCAGGGGAGGGCAGCTGATGAGGTCTATCTGAACTTAAGCAAGACCTCTGACACTGTGCTGTACAAGAGACTGATAAAGAAATTGAGCAGCCTGGGGTGAGATTCTAAGTGGTGAACTGGGTAAAGAACTAGTTAATGGATAAGTGATAGAGGGTGCTGGTAAATGGCACTCACTCTAATGAGGGGATTATGACTAGTGGGGTGCCACAGGGCTCAGTACTGGGACCAGTTCTCTTCAATGTCTTTGTAAGTGACATTGCAGAAGAACTGGAAGGGAAGGTATGCCTTTTTGCAGATGAAACCAAAATCTGTAATAGGATGGACACTCAGAAGGCGTTGGATATAATGTGTAGGGACCTTGGGAAACATGTGGAGTGGTGAGGAGCATGGCAGTTGGGGTTCAATGTCAAAAATTTCAAAATCATGCACCTGGGGCATAGGAACCCAGGATCTGAGAATAGGAATGGGGAAGAACTGACAGTCACTAAGTAGGAAAGAGTTCTTGAGGTTATCATATTTGATGACCTCAAAGTGGCGGGAAGTGTGACAAAGTAGCATGTAGGGCCAGTAGGATGGTGGGATGCATAGGGAGAGGTATCTCCAGGATGAGGAGGAGGAGGAAGATGATGTTGCCACTGTACAGTACCACTCCTGTTCAGTTCTGGAGGCTGCATCTGAGAAAGGACATTGACTGGGTGGAGTTAATCCAGAGGGGGGCAACTAAAATGGTGCAGGGGTCGTCAGAACCCCAATGAAGAAAAGACTGAGGAATCTGAACAGGTACTGAGGTGACTGGACTTAGGAGGGTGTTCCGTCTCTTCTTCCCAAGGAGAAGCAGGCACAACAGTTCCAGATGCAGTGAACAGTTTTATTACTATTGCCACTGGTTATGCTGGAAAACAACTAGTTACTCAGGTAGTTGCAACATACAAGGTAATTACAATGATTGTCATGTAATATAAAATGATATGTAAAGAAGGCAGCTATATATGAATGGTATGTGTGTATATATATATATATATATATATATATTCTATATATATATATATAGATATATATATATATATATATATATATATATATATATATATATATATACTATTACATTCGTACAAAAAATTCAGTTTACAAAGACCTGTTAGGGTTTCCATTACACCTTTGAAAGTATGGAAATTCAATGTTAGGGTTAATACATGTATCAGCACAACAACACCAATCTCTGCAAACATTAGAAACAAAACAGTTATTTGTTATAGCCCATGGTGTCCTTCCACCTAACTCACACACCATACGAATATATTGTTCTATACCACATGATTAACAGCTCAAATGGTGTATGAGTTAGGTGGAAGGACACCAAGGAATATATCAAACAACTGTTTTGTTTCTAATGTTTGCAGATATTGGTGTTGTGCTGATACACACATTAACCCTAACATTGAATTTCCATACTTTTAAAGGTGTAATGAAAACCCTAACTGGTTTTGTAAAACTGAGTTTTTTTGCAAAGAATTTCATTACTTTTTGAGATAGGTGTGTAACAAAATTGCAACAGATACTCATAAGTGTGCCATTTGTTTCACATTGTGACACCAAATTTTTGACATAGTCTTCTTATCACCCCACCTCATAACCCTCATACTGAAGTTGTAAATTTCTTAATCAATGGCAAAATGCCCCACAACTGTGGAAACACATTTTGGACAGGATGTGAGAAATGACAGCTGTAGTATTCATGAGGTGCTGTGAAAAATGGCTATGTTCAAACTTTGAAGTGAAAATATAAATGATTGGCAGTTACATGCACATGTAGGCAAATGTCATTGATTGCGTGTAACTCAAGCATTCTTTGTTACTTTTGCTCCAAAATTTCAACATTGCCTTTTTGGGACCCTATGTTATGAACACTTGTGCTGTCATTTCGTTACTCAATCCCAAAAGTTGATTTTCCACATCGACCGCACCATTCCACACCACAGGTACAAAAGCACATTTTGGGCAGGATGTGAGAAATACAGCTGTACTGTTCGTGAGGTGGTGTGAAAAGTGGCTATGTTGAAAATTTGGAGCGAAAATATAAATTGGCAAAGTTACATGCGTGCAAAGGAAAATTTCAATGACCATACATAACTCGGGTGTTTTGGGGCATTTTTGCAACAGATTTTCCACATGGGCTTTTTGGGATCCCACCTCATGCATGATAGCAATTCCATTTCATTGCTCAGTCCCAAAAGGTGATCTTTTTCAGCCACAGTGAAATCTTCTTTCAGAACAGAGTAACAAAATGACAGTGCCAGTGTTCATGAGGCAGGGTCCCAAAAAGTCCATGTTGAACATTTGGTTCATTTCAGAGGGTGTAGACAGAATGAGGAGGGACCTGCAGAAGCTTGACAATGATCAAGGGTTTGGCAGTTGAAATTCAATGCAAAGAAGTCCAAGATAATTCATATGGGGCACAGAAACCCTGGAACAACATATCATTTGGGGGGGGTGAGGATACAGCATGCACCAAACAGGAAAGGGCCTTGGGGTTATCATCTCTGATGACCTCAAGGCAGGGAAACAGTGTGACAAGGCAGCAGGTAAAGCAAATAGGATGCTGGGATGCATAGGAAGAGGCATCACCAGCAGGAAAAGGGAGGTGATAATTTCAATATACAAGACACTAGTGAGGCCCCACCTGGAGTATAATGTGCAGTTCTGGAGACCTTAACTATGTAAGGACATAGACAGGGTAGGGAAGGTTCAGAGGAGGGCAACAAAGATGGTACAGGGATTGCATCACAAGTCCTATGAGGACAGGCTGAAGGACCTGAATATGTAGTCCCTAGAGGAGAGGAGGGAGAGAGGGGATATGATAGAGACACACAAGTACTTTACAGGAAGGAACAGGGTGCAAGAATACACTGTTTTCCAGTGAAAAAGATGTTCTAGAACTAGAGGGCATGGGATGAAGTTGGAGGGAGGGCAATTCAGATGAAACGTGAAGAAGAATTTCTTCACAGAAAGGGTGGTGGACAAGTGGAACACCCTGACAGAGAAAGTGGTGGGGGCTGAAACAATTACGGGATTTAAGAATGCTTGGGATAGATATAAGGACATTTTGAAGGTCAGGGGTAAGGGGCAACACACTTCTAGAAAAACATAAAGTGAACTTACAAGCTCAACTGGGCAGACTGGGTGGGCCAGAGACCCTTATCTGCCAAGAGTGTCTATGTATCTATGTAAAATACCTACAAATGGCTGAGACATTAATAAACAGTATGTTCAAAATGCCATTGACCGCCTCTATATGGCACTTACCTTTATTATTCAGTTTGCTGTTTGACTTTGAAGAGCACAGACATGTTACTGTCCACACACCCTTGTAACTTCACAAATTTGCAATATTTGCATGCCAGATTTTCAACACTGGCATTTTTTTGCACCTCCTTAAGAACAGTACAGCTGTCATTTTTCACATTCTGCCCAAAATGTGTTTTCGCACCTCTGGCGCAGAATGGCTTGGTCACTGTGGGAAATCAACTTCTGGGACAGATTAGCAAAATCACAGTGCCACTGTTCATGAGGGGAGGTCCCAAAATGCCTATGTTGAAAATGCGGATAAAAATATTCCCCAGAATAATTGGGTTATGGATGTGTGTTGCACAGTTTCTATGCATGCTCATGACTTCACCAATTTTTCATATTTTCACTCCAGATTTTCAATGTTGTCATTTTTTTACGCCTCCTCATGGACAATGCAGATGTCATTTTCCACGTCCTGCCCAAAATGTGTTTTCGTCCCTGTGTTGCTAAATGGCATAGCCATTGTGCAAAACCACCTTTCAGCTAACAAACTGATAGTGCCACTTTTCATGAGGTGAGCTCACAAACAGCCCATGTTGAAAATTTGGAGTGAAAATACCAACACACGCCTGCGATGTTAGGGTTTCCAACTGTAACACCTCAGCCTGTAGAGACTGACAGGCATCAGGAGTGTCACTTGATATCATTGGCTGTAATGCTCACACCATTCCATCCCCACCCTGCAGCCAGTGTCAGGCATCGTGGTGTGCCTTGCACTGTTCGGCCACAAAGTTCACCCCATTCTGCTACACTGCACCAACCTCAGTGTATTTCCTTATGGAATGGGGTAAGTATAATGCCCAAAGACCCCAAAGCACACCACGACACTTGTCAGTGTCTACAGGGTAGGATGAGGTACAATGGCATGAGCATTATAGCTGACGACCCAAAGGCACACCCCAATGCCTGTCGGTTTCTACAGGGTTGGGGTGGGGTCAGCATCACTTCAATACTTCACTACCATTCCTGTTTTGTGTCTCTAACTCCAGCACTACCAATGCCAATGCCAGCGAGACAACATTCGGCATTAACAAATGCTTGTTCATTATAGTTGAGAGATGTTCTTTAACTATCTTTTCAACTTACTCCTATGCTGTGTAGTACCCTTTGTACCTCTCTACTCCCTATCTCTGCTCACACTACTGTAGGTACCTCATACTTACGTAGTTTTACATTTATTTCCATAGGTCTGGCCAGATGTTTGCTGTCTACTTTTCAGATAAGTATCTTGTTTAATTCTGACTCCTATAATCTCTCCTCTAGGACCTCAGACCCTTTGCATCTCTGCAACCTTCTCTGAGCTTTCCTTTTAGGTTCTACCAGATTACCCGAAACCCATAAGAACCCAACTCTGTGCACTGTGACTTAAAAAGAGCAGGTAAGTCATGTTAAATTCAAGGGTCAAAGCTGAGTTTTGCAGCCCCTAGCCAGCAGGGCTACTGACTGGGGAGAATCCCCACAGAATTTTCCACTGTCCCAGTTGATGTACTTGTGCCTGCAAGGCTGCCTAAAGGAAAATCTTAATAGCTGTATACAAAATCTACCAGCATTTGCTAGTGGGATGGTGCCAGTTTTGACCTCAGCAAAGGAGGTGGGGTTAGTGTTGGGGGCTTGGGTCTAGTGTCTGGGGAAGGGAGGTGCTAGTGTTTGGGGCTTTGGAAGGTGGATCAGCTGCAGTCAGGGGCTTTGGGAGGGCTAGTGTTATGAGATGTGGAGGGAGAGTGTAGAAGGAAGGATGTATGCATGCCTCTGATGTCTGAGTAGGTGGTGTCCAGGAGGACCTTGCAGAGAAGGTGTGCAACAAGGGTATGGGTGATTCTCGAATGGCTAATGAGGAAAGGTTGTGGCTTCTGGGAGTCAAGGGACAGGAGGGAGGTGATATGCACAGAGGTTAGAAAGTGGGGTGCCTAGAGAGGGTGAGGTGTTCAGATGGACTGCGGTGAAAGGGGGGAGGATTGGTGTGGCTGGGTTGTGTCAGGAAGTGGAGGAAGGGGTTATTGTCTGGGGTGATGGGGGGAAGCCATAGAAGTGTTGGGGACTGTGGAGGGTGTACATTCAAGAGGGCTACTGTCATGGGAGCTGTAAGGGAAACATGCTAGTGTCAGGTGCTGTGGAGGGAAGGAGCTAGTGTCAGAGGTGTCTGTGGAGGGAGGGTGGCTAGTGTCTTGGTTACAGGAAGGAGGTGTGGCTAGTGTCTGAGCTGCAGGCTAATTAATTATACAGATTGGGGGCACACAAAGTTCCATTTATTCTCCCAAAAATGTGTTCTGTTGATAAAGCATGTAAAGTGTCTTCCCAGGTTTTTTTTAATTTATTTATCGAAGTGTATTTGTTTAACAAGCTTTGATACAACAAACTGTCCAGTGATATATATATATATATATATATATATATATATATATATACAGTGGCTGGATATTCAAACTGCCCTATTTTGTGGCGCAAGCCCTCATGTTGCATTAAAATAGTTGGCAAGAGGGTGTGTCCAGAGCGACATCCAAAGGAGTTGTGCCCTGAGCAACCTTTTGAATATCACCCCTGGCCACAGCCACTGTGCATGATGTAGAACTTGCGCCACCGCAAGTTGTCAGGAGTGGAGCATTCAACTTGCGGTGGCGTGGTACCATTAAGTGCTAAAATCCCCATATTCAAAAGGTGACATGCAAATGGGGCCATAATTCATGAAGTGAGCAGGGAGGGCCATTTGCATCTGATTATGGCCCCATTTGCATGCCATTAGCATGCAGGTGCGCCGATCCCCAAGGACGTGCGCCTGGCACCCTGCCAGGCAGCAGCCATCGGGGACTGACGCCCCTGCAACCCGATTGTGGGCGAAACAGTGTACAATCCCCACCACCACCCCCCACTGGCCCGATCGCGGGCATAGTTTAATCCCCCCCCCACCAGCCCGATCGCAGGCAGGAATGGTGGCTCCCTCCCCTGAACGCATCCCTGGTGATCCAGTGGCACATCGATCGGGCTTTTCAGTCCACTGGACCACCAGGGATGAATTCGGCAGGAGGAGGGAGTTTATTAAACAACTACTGCCCGCGATCGGGCTTTTCCGTCCACTGGACCACCAGGGATGAATGCGGGAGGGGGGGTTATTAAACAACTACTGCCCGCGATCGGGCTTTTCGGTCCACTGGACCACCAGGGATGAAAGCGGGAGGAGGGGGGTAATTAAACAACTACTGCCAACGATCTGGCCTTTCGGTCCACTGGACCACCAGGGATACGGCCTCGCTGGGGAGCGATACTGCTGCCCGCGATCGGGCTGGTGGGGATTAAACTATGCCCGCGATCGGGCCAGTGGGGGTGGTGGTGGGGATTTACAGTCGGCTGCCCAACAATCGGGCTGCGGGGGCACAGGACTGGTTAGGGCCAGCCACAGGTGGCAGCTGCTGTGTTGCGCCTGCAATGCAGCAGCTCACCTGTGGGTGGCCCTCAACTTAAGCCTTTTATTTGGCTCAAAGTTGTGCAGGTGCAGGTTGGGGGTTGCGCCTGCACAACTCTGCACAGCCCTGCTGAATATCGGGCTGTGCAGTTTATGCATGGTTCCTCCCCCTCCAGTTCAGCATGCATTCATTTGCATTGCGCTGTTGCTCAGCATGTTTTCTGTGGTGCAACTGCCTCCTGCTGAATATGGCAGAATGGAGAAATTTCGGACTTGCGCAGGCGCAACCCTATTGTGCATGGCGCAACCTTTTTGAATATCTGGGCCAGTATATTTATATGGCTGGGGTTATATCACCTGCATCTTGGGAATTTGTGATTGCATACTCACTGAAGCTATTCACTTTAGCCACTGGGTCCCTTTGTGAAAAAATGCCAGTGGCCTGAGGGTCAGCTTGGTCCATTCAGGTCAGTTAAACAATTTATAAACTTGTTAGCAGGTTTAATGCTACCTTTCAGTGGTGTAGAGGTCAGAGATACTTGGGGTGACATGTATGTCAAGGTCAGACTAAACTACGCTCTGTGTTAGAAGAAATTGACGGGAATGAAAATGAGGGGAAAATAGCAACTGATAGACCAGAATGGAGCCCCAATTTCTGCAGGCCCTGCATCACCAAGAAGTACCATATTGCCACCAGCCACCTAACAGCATCATCCACCATCCCAGGGACTAAATTTGGACCTTCAGAACAGCCAACAATTCCCTCCATGGGGGGAGGTAGGAGGGGAAGGGTCATCATCCCCATCCCTTCCTTCCATAGACTCTTATCAGCCATAGTAACCCCCCAACACTCTCTACCAGATTGGTCTGGAGTCCTGTTGATGGTGAAGCGGAGTATAACAGCTAGGGCCTGATATTCAAATGTTTGCCCAGGTGCAGATCCTAGTTTACCAAAGCAAACTGGGTTTTGCACCAGTGTCCTATATTAAAAGACTGGTTAGCATGGGCAAATCTGGTTTGCACCAGGTAAACTGGGGAAGGGATGCAAGGCAACATTATGCAAATCGGGGTGGGGACCTGAATATTGGTGTAGTTCAATACTCACAGTATTTGCTTCATGCTAGGGCACTTTGCATGGTCCCCTTGCATAGAGAAAATACACTGACCTAACCCTCATCTTAATCTGGCACAGCCCTAGCAGTTGCAGGAGGTAGTGTGTTAGTGCACTCCCATCCCAAGACAGTACTCCCTGGTGACAAGTGGTGCCCCCTCACTTTGAACTGAGTCCTGCTAATGAAATATATATCCCTGCCACCAGTGAGCCCTTTCTCATACCCAATCCAAATCCAGTTACAGAAAGATATATCCCTGGTGTTCAGTGGTCGCTCCCCCAACCCGATCTCAGTCAGTGTAGGAAAACAGTTACCCTGGTGTCCAGTGGTCCCTCTCCACAGCTGATCCCCATCCTGGGAATAAGTCTCAGTTTGCCAATGCCACCCACAAAAGTGGCACTGCCCTTGGCATGGTAGTAGTAAAGAAGTCCTGAGCTTTCCAACAAAGTCCCATTCAGAATTACATGAGCAGTGCCTTCAGCCCATACCCAGTAAGCTAGTGGCCTCCTCTACCCAAAGCACCTACACCTACCCTCCAGTCCCCCTACCAGTCTGTCACTGCTGCAATTCAATGACGGTGAGTGACACAGCCTACCTCACATGACCATGGCCACCCAGCATCTATCTGTAGCAGGGAGCACAGCTTATTTTCTGTATATGGCACTGTGATGTGCTTTGCCCTATTCATAGGCTACACTCCCTGGTATAGACAGATGAAAGGCAGCCATGGTTGTGCAAGGTGGGCTATGCCACTCACTGTCGTTGAACTGTGGCACTGACAGACAGGTAAGGGGACCGGGGGTCTGTGTCAGTGCTGAGGTTGGGAGGGAGGCCACTAGCCACCAACTGGGTATGGGTGCGGGGTACACTGCTTATAGTTCGGGACAGGACTTTGTTGGAGAGGAAGGACTTCTTTGCTCCTGATGCAGTCCTAGGGGTAGGTGTTGCGATCAGCATTAGCAGGTCAGTGCAGTTGCTAGAAGGGCAGCCTGCCCAACACACAAGAGCACAAAGAATGAACTGCTACTGCACTCAGGACCATAACAAATGTAAGCAGTCAGGCTGTAACAATCAAAGTGAATTTATTCCAAATATAAAAGAAAGACCTGACCAAATGGTCAATTACTTTGATTGCCCCAACCTGACTGCTTACTTTTGTTAAGGTCCTCAGTGCAGTAGTGGTCCTTTCTTTGTGCTTTTTTGGCCCTGCCATGCAAAGACAGTGTGACTGTCAGGAGGGCGGCATTTGGAAAAAGGGTGGGATGGTGTTCCCAGGATGTTGGACTGGGTGTGGGGAGAGACCACTGGGCACCAGGGAAATTGATTTTCTACATAGACTGGGATTGGGTATGGGGAGGGACCACGGGATGCCAGGATATACCTTTCTTGAATGTGACTGCAATTGGGTGGGGAGAGAGACCACTGGTTGCCAAAGATAAATCTTTAATTACAGTACTGGGTATGGGAGGGGTTATCACTGTATGCCAGGGATATTTATTTATTCAATTTTTATAACCGGGTAAACCCACTGAGCCCCGAAAGTCCCTTTATCAGGGGTGACCCAGAGTTAGTTACATAGAAGAGCATTTCATACACAGAGAAAGTACATAGCAAGCAGTAGTAATTGACCATTACAGGTTACACAATAGAGCATTTCATACACAGTGAGAGCACACAGTAAGTAGGTGCATTTGACCATTGCAGGTTACAAGCTGGTTAGCACAGCATAGAGGGTCAGATCTGTGGTACATGGTATTAATTAAGTAAGCATTCATGCATTAGGAATGAGAGTAAAGTAGTATGGGGAGTGGTCTTAGCAGACAATTAGAACGACATACATTAGACTTGACACAGTTTGGCTGAGGACTAGACTGGCCCAGCCCAGCATGGGGTTGTGAGCTAGTCTCTCCTGCTCAGTGTTCTTGCACACGTACAAGTGCTATTTCTTAAGTGGTGTGCCCGCAGCCCAGATTGGAAGATTCCCAGGGAGGTTGCATCCTGCAATTTTTGTGGGAGCATATTTCACAATACCGGAGCTGCATGGGTAAAGGATTTGTCACCCACTATTGTGCATACCCTAGGGATTTCACAGAGATTTCTCCCAGTAGTTCGGAGCTGTCTGTCTGTTCTTTTGGGGGACCAGTGGGCCAATCAGTCCATCTGGGGGGCTGTTAAGTAGCTTAAAAGTATTACATAACAGTGGGTACTGCAGTCGATTTGTAAGAGAAGGCCACTTAAAGGGGACAGGATTTGGTTATTTCATCATTCTTATGTGTACAAGACCTGTTTTAAATATTGGTTAAAGTTTGACTGTAAAAACAAACAGTTTGTGTCTTTTTTTAAATACTTTAGCTGTTAATCTCTGACTAGCGCGTTTATGAGAATCTGCATTCTGAAATGGCTTGAGGGACTGTGAAAGGATGTTAGTAGTGAGCGCGCTGCTGTGTAAGCTCATTCCAAGCTATTACTTGTTTTAGCTAAATGGTGCTGCAGTCCGTATACTTATCAGAGACTGATACCAGATAAATCACATCAATTTCTTGTCACAACCTCATGATTTATGTGACTTTAATTCAATAGTGTCACAAGAGGATCGTGATAAATAAAAAGCAAAAGAAAGCTTAATACTGAATGCAGCATGTGTTTCAGGTAATCTCCCCTAGCCTTACATCGCAAACTACAATGTGACTTTTATCATTAATTAATTTTATTACAGTCTTGTTTGTTGTACAGCTATTTTTATTCTCTGGTTAACGCATAGATAGATTGTGTTGTGGTCCTGTGTGGGAATCAAACCAGTGATATGTCGTGCGCACCACAATGTATTTTCAGTTTTTTTTTATTTCGACATATTAACAAAAGGTAAATGACATAGTCTGAGCTCCTCCTACAGTCTCAGCAGCAGATAAGCTCATAAATCCCACAGTAAGTACTGTACTTATCAGACTAATTTCTGACCTCTGAGCCCCGGCAGGATCGCAAAAAGCAGGACTGATTGTCTCCTGAATGGTCTGATTTTAAACACAGTACAGCACATAGGCAACACAGGCTCAGAGAACATTTCACATACTACTTCACTTAGTCACAGTGTACTATTTGCTTGCTGTACTCTAAATTCTGTGCCCAGATATGCAGCCCGATTTTATTATTTTTTTTTTTACTCACCTTGAAACGTCCGAGTATTGCGGTGCATGCCAAAATCGGAAGCGAGACAATGGCACCTTGAACCGCCGTTTTTTAGTCATCAGTTGGTAGTGATTTGGGAAAGCATTTGCATACAGTAGGACCCCAATCTAACACCACTTGATAGTTTTGTATTGTGTATACATAACTTGGGCAACAAGGGTCTAGTTCAGTAGATAGGGAGTTCTGGTAGATCGGGGTTCGTTAGGTCAGGGTTCTACTTGTATGCATTTGCAACATGCTGATGTAAATGGCTGTTGGGATCACATCAGAGCAGTTGCAGTTTCTGGGTCACCTCACTGGAACAAGCTACCCTAAATAATTTAAACAGAGCACTGCCATTGCACTGATTCAGGCATATAATTCCCCAACCCACCCCCCGCAGCGGCACCGCAGCCACAACTATTATCTTTATGGAAAGCTACCTGAAGGATTGCAAATCAGAAGGAGTGAGAACAAGTGAGAACAACTGATGAAATGTTTTTTGTTTATATGGGTAGGCAACAATCTATATAAGGCAGTGAATGCACAACTATCATTAGTTATGAAAACTGGGGAGTTCAGATTTTTTTTTTGCTGTAGGTTCTGAAACTACATGCTCATATGGACATGTGTATGTAATTTAATCTATGAAACAAGCATGGTAAATGCCATTTCAACAATCGCGATGTTCTCTAGGGACATACGCACTGGAGCTGGCTTGGCTTGCTGATCGAACTACTCTCAGCGCATTTGTAGTCAAAGTTCCGATTTTAAAAATGTGTAAAAATGACATGTAGACTGTTCATTTCATAAATCAAATTACATACAGCTTTACAGATGCTCATATAGTCTCAAAACCCATATTCAGTACATACTGCCTTATAAGATTGGCATGAAGGCAGTTGGGAGGGAAGCAAGTGTTTTGCCATGGATACCACTCACAGCTTGCATTGTTTATATGCTCTTCATTTCAGCATCTGCACTGAAGGACTATTTTAGTAAAAAACACACATTTTTCATCACTACTTCAAACCAGACAGGAACACAAATACTTTAAAAAATCCATAATTACTATAATAGCAATAATGTATGACCCGGATTTAGATTAACAGTCAGTCACCCCCTTGTGGCAATATGGCACTCAGCTGTGCCTTGCCCCATATTATGCCCCAAGGGAGTGATTAACAGACTTATAATCTAACCCCTGGTCATACATTATTGCTTAATTAATTAAGCTGAATGTTGATAAAATAATTATATAATTAGTCTATAAATTTCATCTTAGTTTAATTTTAAAAACTAAATGCATTTTTTATTTTCATTTCCCTATTACTACAATCACTGAATGTTCTTCCTTTGTCTGTATTCCTCTCTCATTCACCTTATTCTGGCTGAATCTAGCTCATTTATCTTTTCATCTATCTGTCGGTCCTTACTTATGCCCTGTATATACATCTATACCTATGTTTTGGAACTCCCTCTTGGGCCTGGTGTTTTTATCCAGCCCTTGTGCTTTCTCTGTCTTAAGGGACCTGAGGACTTCCCTCACTCTCTCTGTCACGATTTCCACCTCTGTTACCTCGTCCCCCTGCTTTGCTTTATCCAACTCCTCCTTACAGCTATTGACTGTCATACAGTACATGTCACCACCCCCGGCTGGCAACACATTCCAAATAGACACCCCCATCTCAGAGAAGTTATGCCTCCTCATTTCCATCTTGAAACATTCGGTGGTCACTACCTTCTAGTGAGTCCTCCATCCTTACCACACTCACTATCTCCAAATTTGCCTCTCCTTTTATCCCTCATCCCTTATTCATTTAATTTATTCCCTCACATACAGTGCAACACCCTCCCACATGCCATAGATGTATTGCTGTCAGCTAACAGACTAAAATACTAGAATGCAAGCAGGTTAGCTTGTACTTTGTGGATCCTGATCAATTTATGCTACTCTAAGTATTCATTGTAAATGCTGTGACACATTACTTACTTATTTGCATATTTCCTAACAGATTTACTGCATGGATGATCACAAACTTCTATAATCGTGACACTGATTAATCTAAGGAGCAGCATATTCTTGTTTCATATAGGCACCAATAATAACGAATGTTTACGTTAATAATAGAAGAATCAGTGGTCCATCTTGTCTTGTTCATGGATGTATGAGTTCATGTTCTCGCACGCCAAGTATACACTTTCATCAAATGCCAGCTGGCAATATGGAACTTTGTGGCAGATGGCTACATGCTCTTAAGATCCAGCATCATGATGCAAG
This sequence comes from Neoceratodus forsteri, assembly GCA_016271365.2. NCBI lineage: Eukaryota > Metazoa > Chordata > Ceratodontiformes > Ceratodontidae > Neoceratodus > Neoceratodus forsteri. Next base: position 1,463,298,106 of record CM057455.1, on the reverse strand, counting down.
TGTACGTAATTTTGTCTGTAGTCAACATTTAACTGATGAGGATTACATTACTAAAGGACATTCCGGCAATGATGGAATATTTTCTTTGGTTAAAACCAACCATCTTAAGAAAAATTCTGTGCCTCAAGGAACTGAGAATTCAATTATGAATGTGAGTAGTGCAACAGCCTTCGTGACGAGTGTCTCAGGCGGTACCATCGATCAGAATGTGTCAGGCAAGGACACTTGTCAAAATACAGGAGAACTGAATGAGGACAAAGCAGCTGACTCTTGTTATAGAAGCAGTTTGCTACCACCAGTGCAGGAGGTACACTAGTTTTATATTGAATACTAAACAGTGATCAGCAATGCAGTTTGTAGAGTGGCCCACCTGGGTTTCAATTATGTTATGCCCACGATTGAATGCTGTGGCACTGTCCACTTGACCACCAATGATTTGTTTATTATATGTCTGCGATTGGGTGTTGTGGTGCATTGCCAGCCAAGTCAGGTACAGAGGGGCTGTTCAGAGTAAGGGAGCATCCCAGTATACCCCCAGCCATCCTTACTGCCTTCTCACATTGCTTGCCCACCTTTAGGTCATCTGATATAATTACTCCTAGGTATCTTTCGATTTTTGTTGTTGTTATTATCTCACACCCCATTGTGTACTGTTCCCCTGTGTTTTTGTGAATCAGATGCATTACCTTGCACTTCTTTGCATTGAATCTAAGGTTCAACATATTTGACCATTCCTCCAACCTTGCCAAGTCCCTTTTCATTCTTTCCACCCCACCCTGTGAATCAACTCTGTTGCAGATCTTTGTATCATCTGCAAAGAGACATACCTTTCCTTCCAGGTGCTCTCCAATGTCGCTTATAAAGAAATTAAAGAGGACCAGTCCCAGTACCGAACCATGTGGTACCCTGCTAGTTACCACCCTTTGTTTACTGTGGACTCTGTTTACTATTACCCTTTGTGTCCTGTTCTCCAGGCATTAGAACAGTGTACTGCTTCAAAAGGGGATGGGACAGGTCAAGGGGGAGGATCAATGGAGAGGAAGGGTGGAAGGGAAGGGCAGCTGCAGAGTAAGGGGTGTCTCCAGGCATTTATCTGCAGTCAAATTTATTATGTTCGAAAATGTATAAACAATGCTTGCTCAGATTGAATTGATACACTACTTGAACTGGAATACATAAGTAGCAATTCTAGCAGCACATTTGAGCAGACTTGATAGACCTGTCCTTAACAATATGTATACTCTTTTTCATTTTATCCCAGGTCTGCACATGTAAATGTCATAACTGTCTACTTGCCCCATTATGGACTATTAAGCGTCATACTATCAGTACACAAAGTTATCCTGTAAAAGTTTTACCGCTTATTAAAGTAAAGAACAGGGCTGTCAAACAGATTTGTCTGCAGATAGTCAGAAGATCAGTAGAACCTCAACCGATACAATGACAGACAACCCAATTGCAAAATATGGTATGATGAATGATCACAGTTATACTGAGAAAGAATGGTACGTTAACAAACTTGCTGACATAGACAGTCCGGATCCAAACAATATTAATCCCTCAGATGTTAGTTCTGAGTTATTGGGTATAAGCAGTGACACGACACAACATGAAGGAAATGAAATTCTGGATGCACATGATTTCCACCAGATCAATTCCGACAGTGAAGATGACTTTCAAGATGATTATTTTAATGATCCTGACTACATTCCAGTCTCATCAGATACTGATGAAACATCCGATTCAGAGTCAGACAACGATAGTCTGGATGAATTAGACAGATTTTTTATTATCTCAAAAAAACAGTTACTGATCTTATTTAAAAAATGTATTTCACCGTTCTGCTGCAGTCCATTAGCTAAACATCCAGATATTATCAAAAAGGGTAGCTCAGTAACTGTCAAAACAGAATGCCTAGATGGACACACAATGACATGGGACTCTCAGGAGAAGCTAAACGGTTAGCCAGAGGTCAACATTTTGTTGCCAGCAGCAACCTTTATTTGTGGAGGATCATATACGAATATTACAGAAATTTTACAGACAGTCAGGATAAGCACAATAACTGTTAGGCATTGTAACAACATACAAAGAAGTGTGATTCTGCCAGCACTTCGCTCTGTGTGGGAAGATCAAGTTAATGAAATATATCATAGTCTAGCAAATAAACTACTGATCTTATCTGGTGATGCACGATGTGACAGTCCAGGACACTGTGCTACTCTAGGTACCTACACGTTAAGTGACTGCGATAACAGACTAATAATAGACCAGCAGTCTGTAAAGGTGACAGAAGTAAAGAATAGTTTTTGGATGGAGCCAGAGGGATTAGTCAGGAGTCTGACAAACTTGAATAATAAACATCTTACCGTATCTATACTAGCAACTGATAGGCACATCACAGTCCAGAAGATTATCAGGGACAAGTTCCCTTACATTAGACATGAGTTTGATCTTTGGCACATCGCAAAGGGATTAAAGAAAAAAATGTTTGCTGCATGCAAGAAGCGAAATTGTGCCGGAATTTTGCCTTGGGTTAATTCGATTATCAATCATCTTTGGTGGCCAGTAGACACATGCAATAAGGACTTTAATGAACTGAAGGACAGATTTACATCAGTATTATACCATATATCAAATATACTCAGCTGGTTTTCTGATAATAACTTTCACATGTGTGAGCATCAGCCATACAATGCAGAAATAGAAGCACAGAAACCTTGGATCAGTAGCCAATCTGCTGCACATGAAGAACTAGAGAAAATCATTATGGACCAAAGGTTACTATCAGATTTAGAAAAGGTATGAATCAATTACAGATGATGCAACTGATGGATTATTAGTTACAGTTATGCTTTTCTTAGCTTGATTTTATTTATACAGAGTTATGGTACTTTTGGAGGTTATAATTTTCTTGTCTCTGTTCTCGTTGATACCAAGGTAACTGAAGGAATCCACACAGGGGATCTAGAGAGTGTACATTTCTTATACCTTAAGTATGTACCAAAAAGAATAAAATATGACTACGATGCATATTCTTGCCGACTACGTATTGCAGCCATGGACCATAATGAGAATGTTTTTCATCCACAATCACCAAATAAAAAGGGTCAATTATAATACAAACATCAATTTTCAAAGCCTGCGGGAAGATATGTGATTAAGACAAGGAAGTCAGAAAAGACCCACTGTTTTAGAGAAAAGATATTGAGATGCATTTCTGATATACAAACTACAGAAACATAGAAACATAGACTTTGACGGCAGATAAGGACCGCTTGGCCCATCTAGTCTGCCCATTTCCCTACCTACAGGATAGGCCACAGATCCTAGTTAACCAACAGCCTATTTCTTCCTACCCCCCACAAGAATTGCCTTATGTCTGTCCCATGCATTCTTGAATTCTCCCACAGTTTTAGACCCCACAACCTCCTCAGGAAGGCTGTTCCATGCATCCACTACCCTCTCTGTGAAATAATACTTCCTCATATTGCCCCTGAACTGCCCCCTTCTATCTTTAAATTGTGTCCCCTTGTTCTTGCACATCTCTTTTTCTGAAAGATGCTATCCTCTTGGACTTTGTTGATTCCACTGTGGTACTTAAAAGTTTCTATCATGTCCCCCCTCTCCCTTCTTTCATCAAGGGTATACATATTAAGCTCCTTTAGTCTCTCCTCATACGGCTTCCCTTGCAGACCCTGCACCATTTTAGTTGCCTTCCTCTGGACTGCCTCTATCCTGTCTATGTCCTGCGGCGATGGGTCTCCAGAACTGGACTAGTACTCAGATGGGGTCTCACCAACTGTCTGTACAGAGGGATAACAACTTCCAGTTTTCTGCTGCTGATGCCTCTCCCTATACATCCCAGTATACCCCAGCCCTCCCTACTGCCTTCTCACATTGCTTGCTAACCTTAAGGTCATCTGATATGCTTACCCCCAGGTCCCTTTCCTTTTTTGTTGTTGTTACTACCTCCCCACCCATTGTGTATTCTTCCCCTGGGCTCTTGTTTCCCAGGTGCATTATTTTGCACTTCTTTGCACTGAATCCTAGCTGCCATACTTCTGATCATTCCTCCAACCTTGCCAAGTCCCTTTTCATCCTTTCCACGCCTCCTTGTGTATCAATATCAATGTGTACAGGTATTTGAACCCTTGTATAGAAATATATAAACATAGATGTTGAAGGTTATGAATGTTCCATCGGCCTTTGCTCTATCAATGGTCTATCTATCTATACGCATCTGTACTACTCCATTATGCAAACCCCATGCTTTATGTGACAAAGTGCTTCCTCACATTACCCCCTTAATTGGCCTCCATCTAATCTCATGCTGTGTCCTCTTGTCCTGCTATTTGTCTTATATTGAAACATGTGGAGCTCTTACACCTATGTGCATGCTCTTGAGCTTCTTTGTGTTAACCCCCGTTTGCCACTCTTTTGACCATTCTGCTAGATTATCCAGTTCTCTTCTCCTTCTGCCGGCCCCATCTGGACCATTTAACCTGTTTTTTCCTATTTCAGATGTACATGGATTAGCAATCCAATCGTTCACCAATGATGCAGTAAAGCGACGTCTAGGAGAACACCATGGGGCATCTAAACCAACGTTGGAAGAAGCAATGAATTCGCACCACACAAGATTCTCATATAAGAGACTTGAAAGCACACAAATTTGATTTGTACATGTACGCAGTAAGAAAAATAAAAGGGAAAACAAACAATGTTGAGTTAGCATCACATGTAGTGTTTTATTTCTTTTTTAAGTATTGCTAATTAATAAATCCAACTATGCATTGGTGAAGTCAAATTAAATCATATCATTAATCACTAGTTGATACTACAATTTCTATATATATACACAACACTGCCATACTGAATTTCTATTGTTTGGAGTAGTTTATTTTTTATGTTGGTACTGTTATTTAAACTCTAATGTTTCTTGACAGTGAATAACTTACTCTAACATGTGACTGGTGTTTATACACGCCATTCATCTGTTTGTGAATATCCAACTTGTCATACTAAAAGAAAAATAAATTAAGTTTGAATAACTATAAATTGTTGGAAAGTCTAAATGATTATTGAGTGCAAACATTTTCAACTGATAAAGTATATAACCTTCATGTTGCTTCCTAAAATATATTATGTCACATGAATACTGAATGAAATCCTTTGTATTCAATGTCTGGATAGTTTTGTCTAATTAGCTTTACACAGCATGCTGGAATCAGTCACTGAATGTGTTTTCCAAGATGTCCATGAGTCCACAAGGTGAACTGATGATAGGCAGCAAGACTGTATGTTATGTGGGTGGAAATAAAACGTAATCAATAGTAAGAACACACAAGTCAAGAAAGACATGTAACACGAAGGGTTACATTCTCAGATGTGAAGTATGTATAAGTCGTGGGTGAGGTTAGGGTGTTCCACACCATGTGATTCAATCAACATTGTACAGATCTAATTTTTTTGTCGTAATTGAGGTCTGAGGATCCACCATGTGAGGGGTAATGAGGCTTACCAAAAGTGAGAGTGGGGGCACAAATAGGCACAGTGAAAAAGCAGGGATACTGAATGAATGCTTATACTCAATATTCACAAAAGGAAAGTGAGAGAAAGAGAGCTAATCCAATCAATAGAAAAACTCTAGATGGTGTAGGGGTGGGGTGATGCAATACAAGTCCTATCACATAAGCAAGGGTTCTGAATTAGAGAAATAGGCACTGGAAGGAAAACTATGCCTCTTTGCAAACAAAGACATGTTAAGAGAGACTCAAAGAGAGTAATATGTATACACTTAAGGAAAAGAGGGACAGGTGTTACATGATGAAAACTTTCACGAACCTCAAGGGAATCGATAAAGTCAAAAAAGGGTAATATTTTTAAGGTAAAGGTATGTGCAAGAACAAGTGAACACACTTTGAAGATAAAATGAGGGGAAGGCTCAGGGACAATGTGAAGATGCACTTTCCTTACACAAATAGTGCGATGGACCTATGTAACAGACTTCCTGAGGAGGTTGTGGTGTCATAAACAGTGGGGGAATGCGAGAATGCATGAGACAGACATAAGACAATTCTAGTGTGATGGTTGGGGGTCTAGAAAGAAATAGGCTGTTGGTTTACTAGGATTTACAGGGTAACCATTAGTTATGGAAATTTTCAGACCAGTTGGGCAATGAGTTCCTTATCTGCCATCAAATTATATATTTCTATGTTAATATATAATTTACCTGCTTGCAACTGGGTACTAGTGACCCGCCATGAAGATACCTGCTGGCCATCAGACTAACATCAAGTGCTTCAATGTCTATACAGATGTTGTGCATATGTGGGTTGCTAGTTATACATGAGAGTCCATCCATTCTGTGTTGAATCCCATTAATTTCTGTGCAGCATATGCTCTCCTCTTCTGTTGGCATGAGCAAGCAATTACCGCATAAACGCCAATTGAGATTCATAAATCTATCTGGAGTTACTTCAGACCATATTTCTTCTCCCACCATCCCATTGATATGATCATACACACCTTGCTGGTTTGTAACATTATCGATAACTGGTTCAAATGCATATCCTTGAACCCTGAAGTTACGTATAAATCCTGTTACATTATCAATGTGTGATGCCTGCTGACTGCATTACTTCTGTCTGGACTATTCATGATGATATCTTGTGTTGTTGTTAAGATGTATATTGTAAAGGAAAAGCATGAAACAGTTTGGGTCATAAGTTCAGCAAGTTGTGAATTCATTCACCCACATGCCATATATATTGCAATAACAGTAGTAATATTTAAAAAAAAAAAAAAAACGCAACAGTGGCAATAATTTCATAAGGCTCCAGGCCATAATAGCAATCATAAAACAGCTACTGCTATTATTGGGCAGGTGTATGTGATCAAAAGCCTAATCAGCGATATAGACAGCAACTTATCTTAGATATATTCACGCATTCGTTAGAGGAGAGAAGTACATGTAGTCAGTAGACAAATAGAGTAGTGTAAATTCAATTTTAAACAAGCACAGTTTGTGCAGCTGGTGCCAGTGCTTCCCAAGCCACTGAATGGTCTGTGTCCCAACAATCAATGGAGAAATGAGTTTTGTTTTGTCCCCCCACCATTTTTGCAACAACACTGCGATCAAGTGGTTATACGCAGTCTTAATAATTAATCTGTGCTACACTGGCACTACATACAATAAGTTCAGTCTCGGTTATTCATTTTCCATAAGCACACGTAGACATGTAGCAGACATTCTCTCAGAACCCCTTAGTCCTGTCTCTGTTGTACCTCTAACAGATAAGAGCAGCTGTGCTTGCCAAATGTCAGTTTCCCTGCCGTGGTAGTGGGAGATTGCAAGCTGTTGATAGGTATGATAGGTATGAGAGTGCAGAGTGGCATTTTGAGATACACTTGCTGCCCCCCCAATACCCCCACCACCACTACCACACTGCACAAGATGATTAGACCTGCCTGTCCTGAGACAGAGATTGTCAGAATTGTCCTCATTTAGCAAAGTGTACAGTACTATTGTGCTGCTCAACCACCATATAAAAACAGGGTTAGCAAACTTTTTGCTATGAATTCCTTTCTTCAGTGAAGAGCCGTGGTTATGTTCTCACCTCCCCACACCCCGAGAAAATTAAAAATGCACAAAAACATATTACTTACAGTATGTGGTGCTTACTACAATGCAGCCTGCTTTCATTACAGAAATCTGTATTTCACTCATTTTGTTGTCAGTAGGAAAATTATAAGATCAATCTGTATATCCTAATTCACAAATCATGCATTTGCATGTTTACTCCAACAATTATAAACTCTCTCCATATCAAAATGTTACAAACTAAGATGGAGAATGAGTGCACAATATTTTGTTTATTCTCTATTTAAAATTTTAATTTTTGACTGGTTGTCTTGCCAATAATCATAATAGGGTTACTGAATGTGGTGATAGGTTTAAATAGAAGTTCGCTTAACAATTTATTTGGTCAATTCTCGAAACAGAACGTGTCTTGATATGGAAGAAAAGTAGTATGTAGACTGCATCTGACCTGACTATGATATATGCAAGCATAGTCCAACCCCGTTTATCAAATCTGATTGATGGTCACCAAAACACAGTTGTTAATTATGAGGTTGGATGAACAAGTGATCATAGGTAGATGTGCATCCTTCAGCCAGGCTGCTCTGTCTTTTATAGGTTATTTTCTTCCAATAGCATTTTGTAATTATTTTGGCTCACATCCATTCCACACAACCACCCCCAACCCTTTACAACCCCCATACACACACTCATACACAAAAAGCCCTCAACATCAATATGGAAGTCTTATCTCACAGCTAGTATGCCATGGAGCAGTGTATGCTTTTACTGTCTTTTGGCAAATGTAATCCATTAACATGTGCATGATAAAAGAATGTTGACTTGCTTTTTCCTGCTATTCATGTATTAATGCAGACATATTGATGCATGCATGACTACAGAATTTGGGGCAGGGCAAACTCTAATTTTGTATATTTTTTCAGTCATGTACACTGCATCGTGCATGTAATGTGATGTATATCATTTGTTTGCAATACTGCAATGTTCGTTCAAGTGGGTTAATTGGAGCCATCACCATAATGGTCCACAACTGAATGGTCACTTCTTCCTACGCCTAGACCTTTGGTGCCTGGTGGTTAGGGGAACCATGTCAATCTGCAGCCTATGGTAATTCTAGTTCCACAATGCAATGACATACTTTAAAACAAGTACTGTAATCACAAAACATTTGTAGTCAATTTTGTTTACTGACAGGAGCCGCTGAGCGGAAACTACCATGTCCTTCACTGTTCATTAATTGGATCTACTCAGGGCAGTAGTGTTGTGGTTGTCAATCATTTATCACTAGCTGAGTATTAAATGAAACCAGAATTGTATCCTGTAATTTTGTTGTATTCTAAGTTAAAATGACAGGTTCTCATCTGTGGTCACTTGGTGGGGGGGGGGGGCTCTCTATATATATTTGTCCTGATCTGTGTGACAGCAAAGTGGCTGAACCATTAGGGAATATAACAAACATACAAACACACATCAGTTGCTGTATCAGGGAGAGTGACATCCCATAGCCCAATTCGACCACCAAATAGTACCAGAGATTTATTTTCTTAATGTATCACAAAGTTTCAGAATATGAGTCAGGGATATTTATTTTTCCAACTAGTGATAACTGACTGACAACCACAGTGTAAAACACTACCGCTGTGATGAGATCCAATTAATGAACTGCGAAGGTCACTGCAGGTACCTCTTAGCGACTTCTGACAGAAACCACGATTGAGATCATGAACGATCAAATGACCAGTAGTAAACAATCGGTAGGAAAGTAGCAGGGAGGTAGAGAGGGCGAAAATAAATAAGACCAGCGCATGATCATGGCCATAGTTTAATAATGTAATTAATAGAAAATCAGCAAGCCTAAAATCATTATTCCCAGCAGGGCAAATTCAGCATATGGGCGTGTAGTTGTGCTTGGGGGGGGGGATCGAAAGCTTACTTTTGTACCAGACTATCACACGGATTTTCTTAAATTGCTATGCCTTGTATGTAAAGTAACTCCACCACGACATAACAATATCCAGTGTGATTCTGTTTATTTGCAGAGAGAGAATAAAACCTCTAAGGCTCCTCGAGGGGATATTCCATGGTGTGTGTTTTTTTTTTTTTTAATGAAAAAACAAACAAAAATTTGTTGGGCCATGATTGAATTTAACGAATTTCAATGAAAATACTCAGATAGTATAAATTCACAGAGTACAAGAGAGGTGTATGAAAATAATCTGTGACCGCATACATTGCGGCAATCTCATCAGATGATCCCCCCAAAAATCCCCATCATATAGGCAAAATCAAGTTTTAATTTCTGTTATGCTGCAATTGTTCTTCCATGTCACTATAATTAGGTTTACTGGTTAAATGAGTGAGCATTCTCGTGTGTGTGTGTGTGTGTGTGTGTGTGTGTGGAATGGGTCATTAATTTTCCATCCTTAATCTCGACCAAAGTAAACAAACTAAAAGGAAGCTATCAGAAGAACAAACCTGCAGCATAGAAAGTATGATGTAAATAGTGACTACTATCATCTTCTTTGTTCTCTGACTACACTCCCAACGAGCACATATAACCATACTGCTTGGTAAGAAACGGGTCAGGAAATCATTGGTTAAAAAAATGTAACAATATCTTACTTAAGATAAAATAGAGGAACATCTAAATGATTGAAAAAAATACCTAGTTCACTTCCTGGTCGCTGTCAGTTTCTGACAGCTTCTCGTGATTGTAACCCACAGCGCGTGAGTGAGACTTACATCATGGAATTGATGAATGACAACGTCATCATTTTACAGCCACACTTTCTTGAACATGGGGAAAACAGGAAATGTGAAACTGACAGCTTCATTAACAGCCATTTTTCACATTCAGGTTTGTTGATTACATTAACCATAATAAAAAAAAAAAACATGGTTATTCTAATGAATAGAAGACTGACAAGCATACCTAACATAATTATTCACAGCTCATTACCAGGGAGTTCACTTATAATAACTAATTTCCTGTCCTCTTTAAGGAAGGCTAGTGCCTTGCAGTGGTGTCTCATTTTGTGAGATGATGTAGCGAAGTGGGCCACCTTGTTGTATAGCACCTGCATTCTAGTGAGCTCTTGCTTTCCCAGGCCCTGCAGGACAGAGGCAGCATAGGTCAGCGTTGGTAACAGGATGCTGTTGGCTATTGTGATCCTAGTCTTGGGGACTAGCTGAGCATTCAGGTGGTAAAGCAGGCCAATTTTGTGGTGTAGGGTTTTGGTTACCTGATCAACATGAGGCTTCAGAGTAAGGCCTTGGTCCAGTGTCAACGCCAAGTAATTTAGGGATTTCACTACCTCAGTGGTGGCACCTGTAGAGGAGACAATTGGAAGTAGGGAGTTTCAGTCTGCCCAAGTGTTCTGGGGCCAAAGACCATTGCCTTTGTTTTTGTAGCATTGAGGATTAACCTGTTTTCTGTCAGCCAGGTTTCTAGTAATGCAAAGTCCGATTGGGGATGGGCCCCAATATCCGCAGTGCTACTTGAGGATCCGTAGATCACTGCATCATCAGCATACAGGACCAGCGAGCATCCCCCACAGTGTTTGTTCATGTCATTGACAAATAGCATGAATAGGAGGGGGCCCAGTATGAATCCTTGGGGTACCCCATCCTTGAAAGTGAATAGTTCAGATATAGCGCCTCTCCATTTAACCTGTTGGGAGCGGTTCATTAGGTAGCTACCAAACCAGTCTAGTGAGTATTGGTCAAGCCCAAGGTTACCTAATTTGCTTGGTAGAAGGTTGTGATCTACTAGGTCAAAGGCCTTGGTCAAGTCCATAAAAACAGCCATGGTGGGGGTGCCCCTGTCCCAGGCAGAGATTATGTCTGTTGAGAGCCTGATGAGGGCTATGTCCACCCCATGGCTTCTTCTGAATCCATGCTGTCTATGCCCTAGCAGTTTGTTAGTTTCCAGGTAGTCTCTGAGTTGGCAGTAGACTAATCTTTCCTGGATTTTGGCTAGCGTGCATAGCAGAGAGATGGGCCTCTAGTTTCCCATGGATTCTCTAGGCCCCCCCCCTTTGTGGATGGGAACCACATTTGCCTGCTTCCATCTACTAGGTACAACCCCTTCAGTTAGTGACCTATCTATGAGCCATGTGACTGGGTGCACAATGGCTGAAGTAGCTGCCCTAAGCAGTTTTGGGTCCAGTCCATCTAGACCAGCTGAATATTTCTCCTTTATGTACATGAGAAGGGGTAGTACTTCCTTAACCCTTACCAGTTTTACGTGAAAGAGTGGTCTGTCTGGGCTCAGAGTATCTGTACACTGTTGTCCCATGGGTCTTGGGGGAGACTCACCTTGTAGTCTTCCATATTCGTGAATAACTTGTTAAAGGCTGTAGCCATTTCTTGCCCATTATTAAGAGTGTGGCCATTATTCTATATTGTACCCTGGGGTGGCTTGCCACTGCCTTTTATCAGGGCATTGATGCACGACCAGAAAGACTTGGGGTCAGCAAGACTGGACTGTTGGAGGCCCTTGACATACTCCCGTTTCGCAGTCTTGGCTGCTTGCTTGCACTTGTTCCTCTGGGTTCCATAGGTCACCAGGTCCTGTGGGAGGTATGAAGTTTTGTATTTTTTCCAGGCCTTGTTACTGTTTAACATCATGGATTTCAGCTCTGGGGAAATCCACTTGTAGCAGCAACCTTTGGTTCTTTAGTCTCCTCAGGGGAGCGCACCTGTTGGCTGCTGTGATGAAGGAGCTTTGGAAGTACTCCAGCGCTTCATCTAGAGTAGGTAGTAGTCAAATGGCAGTCCAGTCCATATTATAGAGGTGCTGCTGGAAGGCATCCTCAGTGAACTTTGGGAAGTCTCTAGCTGTGAGGAGCTTGAGAGGGGACATTGGGTGCTCTGTTCTTCCAAGTACAGAAGATCGACGAGTAGTCACTCAGGGCATCTGCCAAGGTGCCAGCCACCTGTATGTTTAGGGGATTGGATGTCAGTGCCCAGTCAAGGGTAGTGTGGTTACCCGACTTGGTATTGTGTCTAGTTGTTTCAGTGATGACCTGTTCCAGATTCTCCTCCAAGAGTGAGGATCTGAAGCTCTGCTCGGTGTCAGAGGCCCAGTTGAGAGTGAAGTCCCCCAGTATTAGCAGTTCAGTGGTAGTACTTTCTGCTATTGCCTTAGTTAGAGATTCAAAGGCTTGGAAAGCAGTTTTGGGAGGGTGGTTGTTAGGTGCTTTGACGCTTGTTAGGTGCTTGGCGAGACCCAGTGTAATCCTAATGTAGATGGATTCAGCACCTGGGCAATTTGAGTAGGGGATGAAGATGAGAACCGCATCTAGTGTGTCTTTGACATACATGAGTACACCTCCCCCTTTCTTACCTGTCTTGTCATTCCAGAATGTGGTGTACCCTGAGACTTTGATCTCATGCAATAGGATGCTTGGCTTTAGCCATGCCTCTGACACTGCCAGAATGTCTGGTCTGTACAGTGCCATCCAACCCTGAACTACATGTATTTTGGAGCATAAGCTGCAGATGTTCACGTGGGCTATTTTTAATCCTTTGGAGGAGATCCAGTTTGAGTCTTGTGGGGATCCAATATTCAAGTTTGCCATTGGGGGTCCCGGATTCATCTCAATGTCACCTGCTAGAAGTAGCAGAGCTGTGATCAGTGTAAGTAGTTTTGGCAAGGCAAGTAGTAAACCCCTTAACCCATGCTCCCTCAAGCCATGGAAAATTAGATAGGAAGCTCCATTCTTAGTTAACCCATGGATCACAATTAGTGAGTCCCCCCCCTCCTGAGTAGTCGGATATTGCCATAACTGAGATAAGTAGCATTCCTGCTGAGCTCTGTTTGGGTTCCCCGGCCAGTGCTGGCCCATAAGGTTTTCTACCCATATGGTTAGGCAAATATACATAACAATCAGAATTATCCCCCTGTTTGGCACATTTCTAATTGACTCATGCTTGCATGTTCGGTAATGGGTGAGTAGGATAGGGTGAGTCTTGTGCGTGGCTGTACCCACATTTTGGATGCTCCCAGTATCAGAAATAGTCATGGTTCCTGTGAGGAGATTGTACTTTATGAATACTGACGCTGTATTTCTGTGTGCAGGAATAGGCCCTCAGCACTTTTTCTATTGCAGCAAGCTGTCAATTCTGTTTACTCTCTGTTAGTTTCACCCTGGGTAGACTGCAGTTCTTGTAACAATCTTTTGTATCTACAGGAGTCAGGAGTAGGGGTGAAAGTACAGAGGCCACTAGTGGCAGGTGCTGATAACATGCTAGTGGAAAAGTGAGCTGATTGGTTTTCACACTCATGTGATACGCTCTATATAACAGAGAGCTGACCAAGGGTGGTGGCGGGGGTGGCAGGGCCTTAAAAATCTCCAGCTGTGCAGTTTGCAGTGGTCGACTGGCTGCACTCATGGAAGTCTTCAGTGAAGAATGCTCATTACCTGGGGGGAGTCCGCAGATCCGATCCTTCAGGTAGGGTGTCCTTACCCTCGTGACCTGCACCCTTGAGGGGAGCCTGTGTCTGCACTGTGGGGAGAAATGGAGACAGAGTTTTAAGGGTGAGTCCCAAGTTTATTGGTTTCACAGCGGGGGGGAGGGGGTTGGCTATTGCTGTGAGGAAGGGCTCCTAAATTTATTCAGTTTGATTTTGCTCTGGTTTAGCGCTTGCAGTCGTTTGGAGGATTAGGAGAGGTTATTTTGTAGTTTTAACTTATGCAGCTTCCCTGTTTACTGCAATGTGCAGTACATGATAACCCAGCAGTTTGGGTACTTTCTGCTTTTCTAATTAGACTACACTATTGAAATGTGTCCATTTCAAGAGGGCGTCTCAGCTAACTGCACTGTGAGCGAGGCTATGAGCAGCTTCTTCTCTGGCAAGCACAAATCAGTAACATTCAAGTTTAAACAGGGATTGTTGAAAGCTGCTTCCTAGTGCCTTATATAATTATACAAATGAGCTAAATTAAGTTAAATAATGATTAAAGGCTCTTCAGTTACATAGTACAGGCAGGCTGTAACATATATACAGTGAACAAAGAGAAAAAAAATTCAAACTGGTGTTGGCACCAGGGATACATCTGTCTTTCATGAGACTGGGTTTGGAGGGATGCCACTAACACCAGGGACAACTCAATGGGTTGGGGCAGTTGGGGGTGTGTTCTAGGCAAATCAGTCTCTCTCCCATGGAAATGAGCCCATAATGAGCATGCAAATGATCCTTGGTGCCTTGTATGCCCATTGGGCTAATTTGCATGGGGACTTTTGAATACTGCAGATTTTGCCCACACACACAAGCCATTGTGGGGCCTTGTTTTGGGTATACTATCAGATGGCACTAAGTAGCTTAATGCCTTGACTCAATGTTCCTATATTCAGAGGGACAGTGCCATGTGCTATCCATCTGAATATAACAGTTTTGCACACATGCGATATCACAAAGCACAGCACTAATTATTGGGCTCCACTTTGGGCATTTTTGAATGTTGGGCCACTGGTGCCTTCATCCTGACCTGTGTTGGTTGATGGGTGGAGCAACATGGCCCCCACCCCAACAGAGATCAGACCTAGGGACACTGAATCCACCCCACCATGATGGCCTCTGAGTGACCAGTCTATTCTGACACCAAAGTCATTGGTGTGGTACAGGTGCAGTATTTCCCGCATCCACCCACACACATACAACCCGCTTTATTTTTCAACCTCTACAGGTACTTCCCAACTGACCTACAGTAGCTAATCAATATTTTTATTCTTCATACTGACCCATTTTCCCTTTTATAACTACAGGTCTGACAGGACGTTGACCAGGTGTAGGAGGACACTGACCTTATGTATCAGATAAATATTTTTTTTTCTTTACGCTACCTTGTTTGTAATAGTTCATAAAGAGCTGTTGATCCTTTGTGACCCAATTGCAGTTCTTGTTTTACAGGTACCATGTTCTCTTGAGTCACCCTTATCCCAGGCTCCATAGGAACCAGATAAGAGATCTCTTATTTGTGCTAGGTTGTTAACCTGTAACAGTGCAACCTTAAGTATTATGACATTAGGCTTTCATTTGTTAAGTGATTGGTGATGTAGCATTTGAAATAGCCCCACTATGCTGTTAAGATTCCACTGTCACAAAAGGAAGGTGTTTTACTGCAGAAAAACTACGTTAATCCAGACAGAGTGGAAGAATGCAAAGCGTACAAAGTACACAAATAAACACATTAGGGGTTTGAGTCCTAGGAGTCTGATCTTGCTGGATATGCCTTAATTATTTTTTTGGGATCACTCTGCCAGCAGGTTTTACCCTACAATGTGGTCTGTGTGCTACCAGTGACCCACGCAGGCTATTGTGATACCATGTTGCATGACCATTGTGCTACCACCAACATAAGGCATGGAATGAGACCATTGTATTTCCACTGCAGGTGCACTCATTGTGCTACCACTTACACATGGTACCACAGTGGTCACAATAATAGTGCAATGGAATTAAAACAAATTCATTGTGATACCAAGTGCAGTGGTATCACACTAGTATTCACCACTGTGCTACCGTTGCACAAGAGTTTGCCACGGTGCTACCACTGGGTGTTGATGGTATCACAGTTGACACAAGAGTATCCCACTGGAATTGGAACAAAACCACTGCGATACCAACAAACAGTGGTATCACAATGGTGCACATTGTTACCACTGTGGTACCAGCAGAGGTGGTGTTACCAGTGAACTACTACTGTCTGCATGGTATCATAATGGTTACAATGGTATCACAGTAGAATTGGAACAAATCCACTGTGATACCATTTATGAAACCCACAGTGGTAATACACTGGAAATTGCAGTGGTAGTACAATGGTAAAGAACAGGTATTACAGTGGTATTAGAAAAGAAATTTTTTTAAGAGATAGCATGTAATGTAGCAAGCAAGAAACAGAACTGTAGGATCCTCAAATATAGATAAGCAAAGCCATTTACAGATAGCGGTTGCTATTAGTTGTCCTGCTATTCAGCATGATTGGAGAATGACTATGCATCTATGTTACAAATGTGGCTGCAGGACCTGCTAGGAGGTATTCCAGCCTGGGACTGAGAAAGCCAGGCTTTTTCCTGTGATGCCAGCATTATGCTGTACACATGTCTAAATCCCTTACTTAAGCAGCTGTGAATTTATACATTCCAGAAGCCTGTTTAACAAGCCAAGAAATGTAAAATTTAATATGCAGAGCTTGTCCATGTGCAGTACCGCTTGGTGTCTGTTTAGAATCATTATATATTATGTGTATCTAATACAGCAGAACTGTGAAGTATTTGCAGCTGTATCTTTTTTCTTTTGTTGGTTATCTGGTATTTGCAGTACATTCAAGAGTCCCACATACTTCAGAACTGAAATAAGTATGACATACCACATATACAGAATGGGCAGTCTGATTATTAGGATATTCACTGTCATACTGTAAACACTGGCACCACAATATAGTACATGGAGTAATGCTGTACTGTCATGGTGTGCTGTCCCTTGCATGAGGGAGTAAACCAAGGTTCCTTCTACCCGTCTCTGTTGCTGTCATTTTGGGTGTCCAGGTAGAAGTATAAAAACTCTAGGAACTGGTACCGAAAGAGTGGTCCCATTGTGGGGGATCTGGGAAGTGGGTTTTCTTACTCCTAGCAGGATGCTCAGCTTTAGGGCTGCTCAGTGAGCAAGAATGTCTAGAGGGGCATCTTGTGGATGGCATGAGCACTCCAGGGGTCTAAGTTAAGTTTTGCAGCCACTAGCCAGCAGAACTAGTGACTGGAAAAATTCACTAACCCCACAGACTCTTCCAGGAGCCCAGCTGATGTACTTATTGGTTACACTCTCCAGTACAAGTCTGCAGGGCTAGTTAAAGGAACATCTTACTAGCCTAACACAATATCTACCAGAGTTTGGCTAGCAGGCCAGTGCCAGTTTTGACCCCTGCACTCCCTACAATGGTTTGCCAGTACTTAAACAATTTTTTAAAAGATTTTATGACTGAGGTGTGGCCAGTGCTGGGACTGTCAGTGGTTGGTGGTCAGTGCTGTGGCTGTCGGGTGCATTGCTGTAAGAGGTTGGGTAAGTCTTTCACTAGCACAGCTGATGTACTTATTGATTACATTTTCCAGTACAAACCTGCAGGGCTAGTTAAAGTAAAATCTTACTAACCTAGCACAAAATCTACCATAAATTGGCTAGTGGGCCAGTGCCAATTTCAACCCCTACACTCTCTGTGAATGGTTGCCAGTACTTAAAAGATTTTATGACTGGGGTGTGGTCAGTGCTGGGACTTCCAGCAGTTGATGGTCAGCTCTGTGGCTGTCAAGTGCATTGCTGTAAGGGGTCGGGTAAGTCCTATGATTGTTGAGGGAGGTTCAGAGGCAGTACTAGGTTAATGGTGGGGGTCAGTACTGTGATTTTTGTGGTTGGGAGTGTCAGTGCTGTAATGGTCAAGCATGGGGAGCCAGTGTTGTTATTGTCAGGGGTGGGTGGCCAGTGTCCTGACTGCCAGGTAGGGGAAATGGCTGTTACTTTGGGATTGGGGGGGCAGTGTGGTGACTGCTGGGGGTGTGGATTACTGCTGTGACTGTCTGTGGAGGGTATCAGCCCTGTGAGCGTTGCAGATATATGGGGACAGTGCTTTGATGGTGGTGGTGGGTAGTGCTGTGATTGTTGTGGGTAGAGGTCAGTGCTTCCACTGTTGGGGGATGAGGATCAACACTGTGACTGTTGGGCATGTGGCCACTGTGACTGACAGTGGAAGGTGTTAGTTCTGTGACTATTGAAGGAGTGGTTCAGGTCTGTGACTGTTGGGGCGGGGGTCAGTCCAGTGACAGTTGTGGGATTTGGGGGTAGTGCTGTGGCTGTTGTAGATGGGTGGTCAGTGTGTTGACCATTAGGAGCCATAACTCAGTGCTGTTATTGTCAAGGGATGGGAATTACTGCTGTGACTGATGATAGAGGGTGTCAGTCCTGTGACTTTTGGGGGTGAGGTGGTTGTGCTGTGACTGTTGGGGATGGATAATCAGTGTTGTATGATGGGGTGGGGTGTAGTGCTGTGACCAGTGCTGTTACTATGGGGGGATGGGCATCAGTGTTTTGCTGGTCATTGCTGTGATGACAAGGTTTGGGGGGACAATTCTGTGACTGTTAGAAATAGTAAGAAAGTGCTGTGACTCTCAGGGGTGTGGAGCAGTGCTGTGACTGCCAGAGGTGGATGGTCATTGTCATGACTGTCAGTGGAGGGTATGAGTCCTGTGACTGTCAGTGGGGTGGTATAGTCCTTTGAGTGTGAGGGGGAGGTGGTACAGTCCTGTGACAGTGAGGGGGTACAATCCCATGACTGTGAAGGAGGGGGTGTTGCCGCCTTATGACTATAGGGGGTGTTGATACAGTCCTGTGACTGTGGGATTGTGGGGGTGTGGGTGATGGTACAGTCCTGTGACTGGGGCTGGCTGGTGCAGTCCTCTGACTGTAGGGGGGGATGGTACAGTCCTATGACTGTTGAGGGGTGGTCATTGTTGTGACTGATGGTGGAGGATGTCAGCACTGTGACTGTCAAAGTGGTGGTACAGTCTTGTGATTGTCTGGAAGAGGGTCAGATATGTAACTGTCATGGACAGGGTGTCATTTATGTGACTGTCAGAGTGAGGGTCATTCCTGTGACTTTTGGGAGGTCTGCTTCTGCACAATTCTACAGCTTTGAGGGACTGAAGTATTTGCAGGAAGTTGTACATGTGGCAGGAAGGTTGTATAAGGTGTCAAACTAAGTGACTGTTCGGTGGGGAGGGGAGTCAGTCCCGACTGTGTGGGGTGGTCTTTGGTGCTGTGACTGTGGTACAGTGTTGTGACTGTTAGGGGTGGGGATTACTGCTGTAACTGTCTGTGGAGTGTGTCATCCATGTGACTTTAGGGGGTATGGGGCACTGCTGTTATGGTGGTGGGGTGTAGTGTTGTGACCATTGGGAATAGGGATCAGTTCTGTGACTGTCAGGGGTGGGTGCTCAGTGCTGTGACTGACAGTGGAGGGTTTCAGTCATGGGGCTCTCAGAGGGGGGGTACAGTCCTGTTACTGTAGGTGGTGGAAGGATCAGTCCTGTGATGGTCAGTGGTCAGTGCTGTGGCTATTGTGTAAGTAGTGTAGAGTGGTGCACACTGGAAAAGGTGGTGCATGAGCAAAGCAGCCAGCTTTTAAAAAGAAAAGAAAGCTCAGCACTCATAGATCCAGTGCAAGATTTAGTTTCTGGCAATATGCTGGTGTGCACCCACTGGCCCCAGTGCTTCAACCCTTCAATGCGCTTTCCTCGGGGGGGGGGTCTGAGGAATACAAATGTGCATCTCATTTATATACTGTAGCTCTCTTAAAGTGATATACATCACAGAATAAAAACAATGTGCAAGTCAAGCTGAAAACAAATGAGTAACTTGGTTACAAACATTTCATTATTCTGTTTTTTTGTATTTTGTTTTTGACACTCATGGCAAACAGTTAATGATATTAGTATACTACTTAAATTAAACATGCCTCTATATCTGTTACTTCATTTAATTCTGTAACTTTCTTTCTGTAACTTTCTATCTAAAGCAATATATTTTTTTACCTTTTACGCTGTACTATACCCTTTTCTATCTCTATCCTCTCTGTTGTTCCCACTACTATATTTACTCCACATTAACCTTTTTCTCTTTACTTTCATAGGTCTGACAGGATGTGAACTCCTTCCCCATCAGATAAGTATAACAATATGTCTAATCTTTCTTACCCTTCCTAGTAACTACCTAAGAACTGTGGATCCTTGTTCTACAGGTCTAAGAAACCTCATCCCTTTAAAACTCCTCCTTCTGGCTCCATAGTAGCCTGGTAGGAGATCCCGTACATATTGCCTATACTTGGTGGGTTTACTGCAACCCCCATTATGGAAGAGTTGTGTATATGTTTATTTATTTGTTAAAAAAGTCAGATTTACAACTTTTGAGTCATGTACTCATTTACAAAGGCACCTCATCGAGGGGAGGGTAGACAGAGTTACACAGTGTGGTTACAACAGTGAGAACAGTACGGGTGCAGAACATTAAACATAGAGTACACATAGGTTACATAATAATGCTACTTATAACGGGTTACAGTCAAATACCAGGTACCCAAGGGTTACATTGGGGTACAGCCCTGGACATACCTAGATAATACCTGGAGAGGGTAGGTAGGGATGGGGAGGGGTGGGAGGGAGGGAGGGGAGAGGACAGGCTGTCCGGAGGATGTTGTCAAGTCAGGGAGGCCTGACAGGAGGATCCCATAGTGAGATTAATTAGGTGTATCTACAGCAATGAGTTAAGGTCATACAGTACAAGTCACATTAAACTGTTGCTTCAATTACCCTTTTTAGCATTTTTCACTGAGTTGTACCAGTGTTGCTTCATCCAACACAAAGCCCTGCAGAAACTGTTTCTGAAGACATAACTTGCAGTTTTTCATTGCATTGTGACTGAACTGCAGATGCATTCCAACGGAGCTGCAAAAGCATTTTACAAACATTGCTCTTAAGCTGGTTAAGCACTGAAAAACAATGCAATATGAGTTGCCAATGCATTACCAACTGTAAAAAACAATGCTAAACCAACTCATTGGTGGGGCATTTTAATGTGACTTGTGCTGTACATACTACAGCATTCCCTCCCATAAGCATTTTTGCCTTGCTAGTTGACTCAGGCAGGCTCTCAGCCCTGTCCCCACCTCCCCTGTCTGCCACTCCCCTGTCCTATACCACTGAGTCCAAAGTTCCCCATGGATTGCCCTCCCCCCATGATAGGGCCAGGAAGGAGAGAATCATCCTCTCCCTAACCAGTCACTCACATCTAGAACTGAGCCAGTCATCCAGATGGTAGTGTGTGACTGAGGTAGGTAGGTAGCCTGAGCTAGCCATTTCCGAATCCCCCCTTGGATTCCTGCCTTCACCTGGAGGAAGCAAAGGTTGAGTCAGCATGCCTTCCCACCCAGGGACAGGACAGCTATGTGATGAATGCTTAGTCTTCTGTCCGACCCTCGGCAACCTGAGCATGTTCCTGAACTCGAGTCACTGATGTAGTGGGAGTCAAGGCACACAGTGCCTCATTCCACCATACCACTGGACCAGACCGACCTTTTACTGCAGCAAGGGAATAATTTGTTATTAACATGGCAGGCGATTGAACAACGATGGAGCCACTGCATACCAGGGAATGATTTTTTATTAACAGACCCAGCAGTCAGAGGGTGGGCTGTACCTGTGGACACCAGAGAATGTGTTAACTTTAACAGGGCCAGCAATCACAGGGGAATATTGTTATTGACAGGCAGTTTGAAAGAAATATTGAGCTGCTTGAGGTTTCATATGAAAGCAGTTTCACTGTACATGGCTCCTAATCCCCATACAATAGCATTATGCAGCCTTGCTGGCTCTGACTAAAGTTTGTTTTCTAAGGAGGGGCAGGTCACTACGGTGCTGCTACATACTGTTGCTCCTTCAGCGCAGGGGCTACTCAGGGTTACTGTTCAGCCCCATTTTTACTGGCTCAGAGTGGCACTTGCTCTTCTTGAAGGACACCAACATTAATCACCATGATGTGGAAGATAGAGCTAAAGGATCTCATATGAATGAACTGGCCAGAATTAGACAGAGACTGTAACCAGTACGTTAGTTACCTTTTAATTGGTTACACTTATAGAACTCATTCTCCATTACTCATGAGTTACAAGGTGCTGTTAAGTTAAACTGTTATTTCCCCAGTGCAAACTGGCTAATCACTACAGAAGGATGGACTCAGTTAGGCAGTAACCCTCCTATCCTGTTCATTGTAACCTCTTGACACCAGGTGTATCCCTCTACTATGAGATCTATGTAGTCTAAATGCACAATATGGTACCCCCCCAGGCTTGCACAGAAGTATCCTGGAGCTACCGAAATAAGAGGACTGACCAACACAGCACACAGGGGATATTGTCTGGTGACCCAGCGATTACTTCTGTTCAGCAGTCTCCTTCCTGCAGGGTCTTGGGTCAAGGGACTTACAGGGGGGAGATGCTGTAGGAGTGCACCGCATACAGAGCCGAGTGCCCCTTCCTCCCCTTATGGTGGAGGGGTACCAGTTGTCTGGCCAAACCTTCTAAATCAATCAGGGGTCACATAGCTTCTGCTACAGCACCAGCAGAAAAGTGCCCCCTTATTTAAAAGAGGAGTGCTGTGATAGATATGAAGGCATGCTAATGTTTGTGGATTAAAGCTATTACTCTGGTATTATTTTTAGTACTCCTGTTCTGAATGGGGTTGCTGGGGGGCAGGGGTGGGCTGCCAAGGGCAGAAATTGCAACACCAGAGGAAGCCATGCCGGGGTCCGGAGTGGACTTTACAGCAGTCTGGCGTCGTTGTTGCTGTCGACATCACTGTAATGTTTTCACTGCGGTGGCAGCATACCATTGTTCAGAGGTTCTATGTGCATTTCTTCCTCTTTATATGAGCTTTCCTTGCAAACTCCCCTTATGGCTCTCCGTTGACTACCTATACTGAGCAGAAAGCAAGTTATAACTGAACTTGCTGGACTGGGTTTGGAGTTCAGTTCCCCTTCCCAATATTTCTTTGTCCACCTACACCTCATCCCTATGATCAGCCTGCTTTCCTCATCTTTGAAAATGGATGATATGATATTCCATACTTGGAATGTCTGGGGCCTGAACTCACCAGTCAAAAGGAAACAAGTTCTGCCCATTTTAAACAGACTCAAGTGCACTCTTGCCTTCTTACAGGAGACCAAACTGATCTTGGCAGATGGACCCCATCTCTAGAGAAATTAGGTGGGCCAAGTGTTACATGCAGCTTCCTCAACAGAAAAACAGGAAAACAGGTGGTTGCCATCCTCTTGCACAAATCCCTGAGATGGTCAGTGAGCATAGTTGATCAGGACCTTCATGGCCATTGGATTCTAGCCTTGATGGACATCCCACCAGGTTAATGGGGCACTGAACCAGACCTTATTAGTATAATCAGAGAACATTACACAAATACCTGGGCATAAATCAGACTAGCAAGTAAACGTCAAGTATCAACATCCATACCAACAAACATGAGTGTCAGCCAGGGTTGCATACTGGCACCCACGATTTGCTGTATCTATCTTAATAGATTACTTATACCGTTATCTGAATCAGTATCTGATTCTCCAAAAATTGGAAATGTTTGCTGTCCAGCGTAAGCATACACCAATGATTTGGCCCTTTTTGCATTATCATACACAGGTTTACAGCATAAATTGGATATATTAATGTTCTATGCTGCTGAATATAAACTAAGAATGAATGAAAATAAAAGTCATGTGCTTATGTTGCCAGGAATAAAGACAGAAAGGGTGGGGTGATCAGTACTAAAATATGCCAGAAAGGGCAGTGAAAAACCACATCTAATTCTGCACCTGGGGACAAATGATCTGGCTGATGGGATGGTAGATGAGATGAAGAGGAGGTTTGAGGATTTAGGTTCAGTTTGCGAGGGGGCAGGAAGATCAGTTACCTTCTTGGAGGTACTTCTAGTCCCAAGGGCAAGTACGGCAAGAAAACTGAGGATTCAGGAGTTTAATGAATGGCTGGTAACCTGGTGTCAAGAAAAAGGGTATGGACTGGTAAGAGGGTGGGGGTGACCTGAGAGGACAGCAGTCTATATGTTCAAGATAGACTGTACTTAAATGAAGAGTGGATGAAAGTACTGAAGCAAAAGCTTGGGGAGTATATTGAGGAGAATTTAAACTAGAAGGGGGGGTGGCAGAAGGGATCGAGGTGATCAGAGGCCTTGAGATGGGAAACCATATGGGCTTGTCCCTCATAAAAGTGAGATAAGGCGAGGGGCAAACAATACAGGGAGGGTCATAAAGGGAGAGGAAGAAGTAGGGAGGGAGAAAGAAGGGACGGAGGGTGGCATCTTTAAATGCTAGAAACCCAGGGAATAAAAATGCAGATCTACAGGCTCTCATGGTGGAGAGGGGGTGGACATGGCAGCCATCACCGAGACATGGGCCACCCAAAACCATGACTGGGACCTGGTGGTTCCAGGTTACAGACTATTCTGCAAGTACAGAGTTAAGGGGAAAGGAGGGGGGTAGTGCTCTAAGTGAGAAAGGGGCTAAAGTGTGTTAGGGAAGAGGGGGAGGAGGGAGATACAGAGGCTCTATGAATGCAAATACAAGATCCAAAAAATAGGACACTATGGTTGGGGGAGGCGTACAGGCCGCCCTCCCACTCAGAAAAGACAGATAGGGTATTGGCATAACAGATCTGGAGAAACTGTGGGAAGGGTTGGGTGGTGATAGTATGTGACTTCAGCCTGCCAGGAGTGGAGTGGGGGACACCTGCCACCAAGTGTAGAAGGGAACAGATAATGCTAGACACCTTCCAGGATAACTTCCTGATACAGTTGGTCAGTGAACCAGCTAGAGAAGGGAATACCCTTGACCTCATACTGTCTAACAGGGACTGGGTGAGGGTGGAGGAAAAACTGTTGGGGAGTGACCACCAGATGGTATGGTTCCAGTCACAGCTGGGCATGGAGATAGGGGCCTCTGGCACAAAGGTGCTAGGGTTTAGAAAGACTGACTTCAAAAAGATTGGTGAAGTTTTGCAAGGGTTCCTGGACAGAATTCAGATTAATATGGACATGAATCAAAAGGTGGGAACTCATTAAGCTAGGGATAGTGGAGGCAACAAAGTCCTGCAACAAGGCCCAAAGTAAAAAGAATAGGGTGAAGAAACCTAGCTGGATGAGCAAGGGTGTCATAGACAGGGTGAAGAGGAAAAGAGTCGCCTATAGGAGATATAGGAGAACTGGAAGGGGGGGAAGACAGGGAGGAGTACCTGAAGGAAGCAAAGGAAGCAACCAGGAAAGTAAGGGCAGCAAAGGCATCAAGGGAGCTTAGCCTAGTGAAGGGAATTAAGGAGGAGGAAAAAGACTTCTTCAGGTACATCAAGGAGAAAAGGGGCTGTAAGGACCAAATAGTAAGGATTAAGAAGGGGAGGAATGGGTGGAAAAAGGAGGCAAAAAGGCAGAAGCGCTTAATGACTACTTCGGCTTGGTTTTACTAAAGAGAAGGGGGGGAAATACCTAAGGTTGGGGGGAGGATAGGATCAGAGGGGAGGGGTGAGGGATGGAGAAATCACAGAAGGTGGATTGCTAGAGGGGTTAAGGGCACTGAGGGTGGACAAGGCACCGGGACCAGATGGCATACACCCCAGGGTACTGAAAGAGTTGGCAGAGGTCCTGGCAGGCCCATTGGCAGGCCTATTTAATGCCTCTCTGGACTCAGGGTATGTGCCTCAGGACTGGAGGATGGCTCATGTGGTTCCACTTCATAAGAGTGGCCCCAAAGAAGAACCAAGGAACTATAGACCATGTCCATAGTGGGGAAACTGATGGAAACAATCCTGAAGGAGAGGCTGGAGACCCTGCTGGAAGTTAATGGGGTGCAGGACAGTCAGCAGCATGGCTTTGACAAGGGCAGATCCTGACAGACCAACCTAGTGGACTACTATGACTGAGTGACTAGAGAAATGGACAAAGGGCATGTGGTGGAGGTCCTGTGTGGTGCTTGGCCAGCTGGTTATGATTATTGTATGATATTTGTAATATAAAAATATAGTATGTGATTGCCTCACATAAGACAGCCTGGTCTTCCATGGGTGCCCTTCCCACCAGGGTTCAGTGAAGCTACAGGATAGGTAAACTGACCAGGAGATCTCTGTAATGTAATTAACTTCCTTGAGAAATTGCATTTTATGACCTTTTTATGACCTCATGCTTTTGGAGTTGGGAAACTAAATATACATTTTATTATAGGACAGGACATCATTTAGCTGATTCCTGTTGGCTATATCACACCTAGGTAACAGATTGCAGGGTTGTAAACCTCAAAGGAACTGGTCGATCAAAGACTCATAATTTGAGAAATGAGTTATTGCTGATGTCACCTTATTTAATATACCTCCTGATAGGACATCATGTTTGTATTTTTTTTATTATTCTAAAAGGAGGAGCTAGATGACTCACAGAAGGGGTGTGGAGAGACAGAGTTAAACTAATACTTGTGTCTCAACTGTTAGTTATACCATCTTGGGACTCTAGAGAGACAGCTCTCTGATTTAACTTTAAAAGCATTTGCAGAGGTAATACATTGGATAGAAAAGGTCTAAATGTATGGTGGTAGGAGTTTTTGTTTTGTACTTTGCCCTTGTTTTTTTATGTGCTTGTGAGCTCTTTGATATATTGTTCTGTGTTTACATTTTTCATATTTTTATCATCTTTTAGTAAAGTACATTTTCTTAAAAGACTGCCTGGGTGTCTGCCAGTTCCTTTTGCATGTGATGTATAGAGGATTAAGTCTGACAAAACTGTTCAACAGCTTGATGCTGTTATGAAGCTTGGAAAAAGTTAAGAATATACCTAAAGTCTCTTATAGAGTTTTAAGGGTTCATTTTAGAAGCCTGGCTTGGTGGCCCTGGGGAAAGATTGTACTGCAATCCCCGAAGAGGGTACATATCTGAGCCTGTACATTGGGTACACTAGCATAAGGTTCACAGTTTGAATCCCCCAAGAACTTGAGACTAAAGGTGATTCAGACCCAAAAGCAGACAGGAGGGTTACCCTGTCTGTTATCTGTTCACACTATTGCGCTCTGAGGTTGGCACTGAGGGAGCAGAGGGCCTGACCTGTGGAGTGTGTTTGTGACATCCTGTGCCTGAACTTCAGCAAGGCATTTGACTCAGTGCCACATGGAAGACTAGCATGTAAGCTAAGTGGCACAGGGGTGGGGGCAAAATTGGTGGTATGGGAGGAGAACTGGCTGCAAGGATGAAAGCAGAGGGTGGTGGTGGGAGAAGAATTATCATCCCCAAGGGTAGTGATGAGTGGGGTCCCACAGGGGTTACTGCTGGGGCCGGTGTTATTTAGAATATTTATTGCAGACATCTCAGTAGACATAAATACCAAGATCAGTCTATTTGTGTGTGACACCAAGATAGGGGCAGTAGTGGATGACCAAGGGGGGGTGGCAGGGATTGCAGAAAGATCTAACAAGGCTGGAGACGTGGTCTGACACCTGGCAACTTGGTTTCGATGCTAAAAAATGCAAGGTGCTGCATTTCAGGGCAAAGAATCCAAAGAGGAGCTACTATCTGGGGGGGGGTGCAGCTACCTGTGACTGAGGAGGAGAAAGATCTAGGGGTGCTTGTTATGGGAGCAATGAACAACTCAGCATAGTGTAGGAAAGCAGCAGCAGTGGCCAACAAGACGCTGGGTTGTATTGCAAGGGGTATAACCTCTAGGAGGAGGGAGGCGATTCTGCCGTTATACAGATCACTGGTCAGACCCCACCTGGAGTATTGCATTCAGTTTTGGCACCCTTACCTAAAGAGGGACTTTAGATTCCTGGAAGGGATGCAACGCTGAGCAACAAAGATGATCCGGGGTCTGGGGGAGTTACCATATGAGGTCAGACTGAAGGAGTTGAAACGTACTCTCTGGAGGAAAGGAGGGACGGGGGGGATATGATTGAGACCTTTAAGTACATGAAAGGAATAAGTAGGACAGGCACTGAGGGACAGTCGGGGGGGTTGGGAGAGACACTAGGGGTCATGACATGAGATTGGAAGGTGGAACGTTTAGGAGGGAAATGAGGAGGCATTTCTTTACAGAAAAGGTGGTAGAGAGGAATGCACTACCAACAGAGGTGGTGGCCTGTAAAACAGTGGGATGCTTCAAGAGGGGCTGGGATAGGGCAAAAGGGAGGATCATGGGAGGGGGTAGAGTGAGAAGGGTAGCTGCAGAGTAGGTGTGCTAGCTGCAAAATTGAGCAGACTCGATAGACCAAATGGCCTTTTTCTGCTGGCAGTTTCATATGTTCATATGTTTGTATATTTGGCTCCAAAAAATTAAGCTGGATTTAGAAAATAGGAAACAAGGAACTAAGAACAGTGAACTTCTGTGTTTACTTAGGTCTTATATTTTTCAATAATGGTTTGTCGTCCAAACATATAAAAGGGTTTTCCACAAAATTACAACAAACTGCTGGTTCACTTGTTAGATTTAACAGAAAGTATGGGGGAAATTCAATTAAACCTCCTTTTAAACCGATTAGGACCAAGTACAGCTTATCTCGCAAGCCCTTTATCAGGCAGAAATATGGGTCTCCACTAAATATGAGAGTTTAGAACCCCCCTCTAAATAAATTATATAGATCGGTACTAAGGATGAGCAGCACTGTCCCAGCTCCATTACTCTGGGCAGAATTGCACACAGTAAATCTCAAGGCCCTAGCAGAGATCAGAAATGTAACTATTGGATCAGAAAAAACAGAATGGTCAACCACAGACTACCACAAAAATGTCTAGTTGAAAAACAGAAGTGGCAATCCTTGCACTGTAGTCAATCTATATGGTTGAAAAAGGGATCTCTGGATCTTAAACATTCTTGGCCTGAGTTTTCTGGAGGAATCTACTAAAAGAGGCATTGTGCTTAGTTCCAAATACAAATCATATATCACTAATAAGGTTGTAAATATAAGTAGAATTTACGGTTTGGAAAAAATCAGATCCCTCAGAATTGCCCTCTGGTTAATAGGGAATGACAACAGACATATACTGTATATATATATATATATATATATATATATATATATATATATATATTATTTGGATGTTCTAACTGATCATACAAAGAGAATGTTGTATACCACATACCATATGGAACTTTTTACAGCATTATATACTGAAAGCCAGATATCATAAATTAATAGATCAATCTCAAGCTGAGAAATACTGTTTTTGTAAAGTACCCAAACCTGAAAACTTATGTCATGTTATGTTTAAATGTTCTTGGTACATTAAATCAAGACAAATTTGGTTGAACCCACTTTGGGAAACAATTCGATGACAACATAATGATGTTCTCTTAAATCTCATGCTTACTGCCGAAGATGAACAAATAATTAATAAAATTGCTAGTTATCTTCAAGCTGTAAACTTAATGCATTTAAAACATTGATTTCTGAAATGACAGCAATCAAAGGTGATTGGTCATTCAATATTTTATTAGAGGATGGATTAGATCTAGGACAAATACTTTGTCGCATTGTACATATGTAACCCTTATGATCCTGTACTTCTGTTTTATTTATTATGCCATCATTTGTATATATAGGCCTCTATAGGCATTTAAAGAACACCTAGACCATCTTTTTACACATTGTTTTTTTTAAATGACTCCATAGGCTCGTAAAGGAGAGGCTGTTGTTTACATTTATACTGAAACTGCATTTATTAAAGTAGGATAAATGCAGATTCATAGCATTTTAAAATTGTAAGTACAGCCTTTCCTGATTCAAAAACTCTACTGTAAGAATCCTAAAATGGCTGCCTTGAAGATGTCAATGAAGACAGAGATCCCAGCTTTGCAGGTGTATTCTAGCTCTACTAACTGTATTCAAATGTGAATAACATTAAACTGAAAAATTATAGCATGGTATAGTACTGTGAGCATGAAGGTTGTTCAGCACAAAAATATCAACAAAATGAGTGATGTTTCATTTATAGATATGTTTTATTTTTTTTAAATGAGCAAAAAAGCATCAAAACATTAATTTTTTCAAGTTTTTAACAAACAAATGCAAATAACTTTAAAACAAAAAAATGATAGCATGGTACTGTGAGCACGACATTTGCTCAGCACAAAAATATCAACAAAATGATTGGTGTTTCACTTGTATATGCATTTTACTTTTTTTGCAATTTTCAAAAAAACAGCAGAACATTTTTTTTTAACTTTTTGCAACAAATGCAAATAGCTTTAAAAGGAAATATGATACCATGGTACTTTAAGCACAAAAGTTGTTCAGCACAAAATTATCTACCAAATGAGTGGTGTTTCATTTATAGGCACCTTTTAAGTTTTTATAATCAGCAAATAAATGGCCGGAAATTTAGCTTTCTTCACTTTTTTGGAGGTATGGTATAAATGTATAACACCTCCTCCCCCCACCACTTTAAACACATTTAGCTACCCTTGGTACCCTTGACTAGGCACAAACTACTTCAGAAATTGTACCATTCCTAGCTTTGAGAATGTATACCAGGCTCATTACTTCTAAGAGGTCAAAAGGGGTGGGGGTGTACAAAAGCAACACTAACCAATAACAGGTCCAGAAGAGGAGAACTTTTTGCTAGGGCTATGCTAGATCTATACTTCAGGAGGGGTACCCAGTAACTCCACACAGGAAGCAGTAACATGAAAGTGCAAACCAGAGTTGGAGTTCTAGAGCGTGACTTTATTCCAAAAGATGTTCTCTAAAGCAAGGGTGGATACCCAAGGTTTACACATCATGGCACAAGGAACTGGCAGAACAACAAAACAACTGTATCTGACAGAAACTCTATGTATTTTCATATTTCATAGGACATTGTACTTCTTGCCTGGGCATTCCCATATGGCATAGGACTTTAAATACTCTCTCAGTGGCACTGGCCACAACTCAACATTTCTTCTGATGGCATTGACCACAACTGAACACATATTTCCCATATGGCATAGGACTTTAGACTTCTTCCAGTGACACTGGCCTCAAACTGGAAATACTTCTAGTGGCACTGGCCACAACTGAGCACACTGGGGCTCATTACTAGCACAACCCACTCCAGGGGGTAAACTTCTCTTCAGACATTGGCCACTATGTCCAAAATAACCCGGTGCCCTTACAGAACCTGTAGTCCTGAACTGGTTACTTCAGATGGGGGCTACCCACCCTTTGCTCCCAAATCCATACCCAGCCATTCTTTCAGAGTTACACCTTAAACATCTTGAACACACTTGGTTAAATTCATCTTTGAATGAACTTTCTCATACAGCATTTAAGAAACACTAAACTGGGAGTGAAAGAAATTAAATTCCTGAACAATGTGAATCAGTCTGCCTCTGGACCCCACAATTGTCAGCCAACTTTAAACTGAAAAAAAGACTCAAATTTCAGAACAGCACTGGTGTACCTTTCCCTTTTAACCAGAGAAGCACCAAACTACAGGTACTTTCTTCAGGAAGCACAAAGTCAGATCTACTCACAATTAGAACAGTACAGACAGCTTCAAATTATCCTTGATCAAATAGGGTATTGCCCCTAGGATCCATTCTCTAGCAGTCCTTTTCATCCCTCTGAGGATTGAAATCAGGAGATCCTGCTGTAGACAATGGTTTCTACCACTTCTCTTGATAGGCTGGAGACTTTCAGGACTAGGGTGAGAAAACAGGATCTCCTCTCAGTGCCCACACTGCAGTCCTCACTCTTCACACTTCAACTGCTGTTACAGAACTAATCCAAGATTCTAAAGCTCCCCACTCACAGCCAGCTGCTGTGGCTTATATTGCTGCGAGAGTTCTAAATGACCTCATCTCTGTCATCTCAGCTGAGACCAAGTGAACAAGGGAGTGAGTAGGTGAAAACCCCATTTTAACTAGTTATTCACTAGCTGCCTCTCCCTACCTAGCACTGACACTGATTGGATTCTAGTAACCACAGGGGACTAGGTGGTTACACTCACTCCTGCCTGGCAAATGACTGTCTACCGTCATCTCTCAACCCGGCACCAGGCCATCCTATCCTCTATGTTACCTACGGGGAGGTAGCACTACTTCTCCCCTACTATGTGCCAGTCATAGGCAGGCAACACTAAAGGAACAGAGGCCGGCTGATGAAACTTCAGCCCCTATCCTATGATCTACCTATGGATTCTCAGTGGCTTCAAGAAAACTGCTTGAAGTATGCCTTAATAGATAGTACTGGTGACATCTATCCAGTTCAGGACCACCAGCCTGCCTATCCCCCTAGCCCTCTAGGGAAAATCTATCTGACTATGCTGCCTACTGGAGAACCTGTCCCCCAAACTTCCCAGGATATCTGTGAAAAACAAAGGAAACATACATTACATTGCATTACATTTCCCCAGAATGTCCCCACAATTTCACACCTGTGAAGAAAAACATGTTAACACCCTGTTAACCATAAACAATCATAAAAAAAACACCAAGAAAAGGGGAACTTGGATGCACTCCAACATCCTCTTCTTCTTCTCTTCTTTTCTTCCTCAGGAACAACTGCAGAAGAAGAAAAACACAAAAACACATTCTGTATTCCACACAGTGCCTAAACCTCCACCTAACACTAAAGAACCCCCCAAAATATTTTTCTATAAAAGTACAAAAGCATAAAATGTACAATAGACATTTATACAACACATCTGGGGATGGAAGGCCCTAAAATGTTCAAAACTAGGGACAAGCTCCCTGTTGCCCATAGGCGTGGTCCATTAACGAGTCTCTCCTAAGCCAGAGCCTGCTGAAGAACAGTTCTTTGACAGGACTGGGCCTATATAGTACTGCAATCCATGGGAAGAGTCTTTGATGACAAATAGAGTCCTGTGAATAGTCTTCAAATGTAGGATGTGTTGTGCAAAGTCAGTAAAATAAATAAAAAGTTTGGTCTTACTGGTTCCTTGAAGAACAAAAACAAAGGATCACCTTACTTCTACGAGCTGAGGACCTTCTCCCTTTCAGACCAGATGGCATCTTTGGATACTGCTGGAATGTTGTCCTCTGAAAAACCAAATGATGAAACAGAAAAACTGCTGGAATTATATCATCTGGAAATCAAACGATGAAACAGGAAAACAGCTGATCTGATGTCATCTGGAAACCGAACGATGAAACAGGAAAACAGCTGGGTTGATGTCATCTGCAAGGCTAGGCGATAAAACAGGAAAGCTGCTGGATTGATGTCCTCTGGAAGGCCAGGTGATGGAACACGAAAACTGCTGGGTTGACGAATCTGGATACACCTGAAGAATCCTGGAACACCAGAAAAGCTACATCTTCCTCCATGGATACTGCTGCTTTGGATGACAGATGCTGGGCTGCCACTGCCCGCTTCCTTGAGGCATTCTGGGCATATTTACAGGGAGTAGCACCATTAAGGGTAGTAACACATAGGGTGTGGGGCAAGGACTATGACCCCATCTGGGTGTTCAAAGTTGATGTTGTGGAATGTCTCATTCCCAGCCCCACCCACAATTTGCACAGTGTCCATAAACAGAGTCCTGCCCAATTTCCAGAATTTAAGTTGATCACTTATGGCTTTATCCATGACACATTCTGCTGCACTGGAGTACAAATTCTTGATTTCCTCTTCCAACAACCAGGATTGCCTGTTCGGTTCAATTTCCTCCCAGTCTTGGTGAGGAAAGGTAGGAAAGTACTTCCTATAAATGGTGTCAGCTGTCTTATGTACCAGTCTCTCCTCCTTGCTACTCTTCACAAGTTTGCAACCCATGGCCTGGCTTGGGGGTGGTCAGTCCTTGTTGAGCCAGTGTCGCATACTTAAAGAACAAAATAACTTGTCCCCTACCATTTCTGTGGGCAGGCTACCAGAGCCTTCTCCAGCTGTCTTTGACTCCCCTGAGGCAAGAGCATGAGGTGACTCACTGGAGCCTTCAACATGAAAATACATTTCTTTATCCTCTTTGTCCTCACTCATTATCTGAGCCCAAGAGTGAGTAAACATCCTCACTCCTGAGACATTCCACTCCTTACTGGGCACGGAGGTAGACACCTTCCAATTCAGTGTCTCTTGCAGTTCATCCTCCCCCACTAGGCTAGGACCTGGACCCTGATTCCACGAGTCCACGGATCCTTTCATTGCACTGTCCATCTGGAACACAGGTGTGGAAACCTCTCTCTGTTCCTGCCCTTGCAGAGGATCAACAACACTTTTACTTTCTCCTTCTGTAACTCACTCTGTGGAACTTTCCCCAACAGGTTTAACCTGGTGCTGTATGTTGCTGCAGGCAGAGTCCTCTACCCGGATCCTTGTGGGAGCCAATCAAATTCTTGATGCCCTCTCTGGCACTGCACTCCTGCTCATTCCATACTTCATAAGGCAGTCTGAGCAATGGGGTATCAGAAACACATCCCTTCCAGCCCTTGGACACATTATGCACAGCCTCACTGCATAGCTAGGGATTGCTACATCTGGAGGCAACCTTTCACCATAGTAAGCTCTCTTTATTTCTCTTAGTGCTGCCACCTCCTCAGCAATCATAGCTCAGACATGATCTGGATATCGGGGAGTTCCTGAAGCTATGTCTGAAAGCAAACACACAAAACTTGTTGTTGCTGAATTGCTCACTAGTTTCATGCTGTGTTACAAAATGGCTTCCTACTGCTGTGTTTACATTGCTGACCCCACCCTCTAATGGCATCAGTAACTTTTCTCATGCATCAATCTCTGTTCACTTGCTCAAAACTGTGTTTCTGACTTTTTGGTTATTGAATTTACTTAAAACTGCAATCGATTGCTCTGCAGGTACACTTCAGCACATTCATACGATTTTAAACTTGACTTCACGATAAGCATAAATTTAGGAAACCTATTCACACATGCTCAAAGTCACTTGTAGTCCCCAGTCTTTCTTTGCACAGGATTGCCTGTTTGCCACATTATCCCTATACAACTTGAGCTTCCTTTTGCTTAGAAAAATTTACTGTTGCTGAAACCATTATCACTGCTCTCAGTCTATGCTCAGAATTTTTGTTGCACTTGCTCTAACAATGCACAGTCCTTCTTTGCAAAAATAAATCACACTGTTCGCATACAGATTCAGCTGGCATGATAATCACGCACTGTTTGTTTGTATAGTTTACTTGTTTACTCACTGAATTCAGTAGCTGGTTCCCTCCGATGGAAATATTCAGCCAGGTGCCAATCCTGGGAAGGCCTCTGGGGTGAAAAGGGCTGGTGGTCCCACCGATCGTAGCCACGAATGCCTCGATCACTCTCCAGTCAGTCGGACAATGGGTTGAACCCAACATTATACAGTACTAGTCTGTTTACTACAGTTTAGAATGCTCACAAGCCCATCGATAGTTGATCCTGGTCTGACCAGCTTGCGTGCTACTCTCTTTCTCTCCTTCTTGAACACTCAACAATGCACAGATGCTGACCAGGGGTTGGGACAGAATGCAGCTGCACCAATCGCTGGATGCAATACAAATGAGCCACTTTTTCTCCTCACTTGCTCTTCCTTCACAGAAATTGTTGAGCAGGAGCAAACTTAAACTGCAAACTGTAACTTTTTTCTCAGCTGCAATTTCAGCAGCGGGAGTGCCATTTTGACCATTTTTACCACAGGTTCTGGACAATTTCTCTAGTGACTCCCCCAATTTGCACACAAAGCACATGAAACTTTCAGGCCACATATATGAGTCTGTTCCTTAAAGTCCACACTATTTTTGGCACTTGAAAATTGCAATTTAAAAGTTCTGTAAGTACTTTCTGATGCAGAGACTTGGACACACACGTCAATGCTTTACTGTCCATTGTGACAGATGAAAACACATAGCAGCACTCTGTTCTTTACTGTTCTAGAAGGCACACAAGCAGCACACTTGGATGGCACTTTTCTGGGCAAAAATCTCTTGTCCAAAGCTTCCTTTCTATTTGGGCTACACCTCTACCAGACAGAAAAGTGCTTGACATACCCTTGGCAAAAAATCTCTGGTTCTTTCCCCAAATTAAACAACATCAGATGAGCCCACATTTTTTGTGGTGCTCCCCCAATTCAAACATCTTCAGATGAGCCCCCATTTTTTGAAACTACCCTCCCACTACTTTACACAATTAGCTGCCCCTGGTACCCTTGACTAGGCACAAACTACTTTGGAAATGGTACCATTCCTAGCTTTGGGAATGTATATCAGGCTTATTAATTCTCTAGGAGTCAAAAGGGGTGGGGTGTACTAAATCAACACTGACCAATAACCCAGATCCTGAGGAGAGAACGCTTTGCTAGGGCTATGCTAGTCCTATGCCTCTGGAGGGGTTCCCAGTAACTCCACACAGGAAGCAGTAACATGAATGTCCAAAGCAGAGTTGGGATTCTAGAGTGTGACTTTATTCCAAAAGATGTTCTTTAAAGCAAGGGTGGACCCCCAAGGTTTACACATCGTGGCACAAGGAATTGGCAGAACAACAAAACAACTGTATCGGACAGAAACTCTACGTAATCCCGTATTGCTTAGGACATTGTACTTCTTGCTCAGGCATTCCCGTATGGCATAGGACTTTAAACACTCTTTCAGTGGCACTGGCCACAACTGAACATTTCTTCTGATGGCATTGGCCACAACTGAACACGTATTTCCCATATGGAATAGGACCTTAGACTTCTTCCAGGCACTGACCACAAACTGAAAATACTTCTAGTGGCACTGGCCACAACTGAACACACTGGGGCTCATTACTAGCACAACCTACTCCAGAGGGTAAACTTCTCTTCAGACAATGGCCACCATGTCCAAAATAACCAGGCACCCTTACAGAACCTGCAGTCCTGAATTGGTTACTTAATATGGGGGGGGGGGGGCTACCCAACCTTTGCTCCTAAATCCATACCCAGCCATTCTTTGAGTTACACCTTAAACATATTGAACACAATTGGTTAAATGCATTTTTGAATGAAATTTCACATCCAGCATTTAAGAAACAGTACTCTAGGAGTGTGAGAAATTAAAGTCCTGAACAATGTGAATCAGTCTGCCTCTGGACCCCACAATTGCCAGCCAACTTTAAATTTAGAAAAGTCTCAAATTTCAGAACAACACTGGTGTACCTTTCCCTTTTAACCAGAGAAACACCAAAGTACAGGTATTTTCTTCAGGAAGCACAAAGTCAGATCTACTCACAGTTAGAACAGTACAGGCATGATAAAATAGGGTATTGCCCCAGGATCCATTCTCTAGCAGTCCTTTTCATCCCTCTGGGGATGAAAATCAGGAGATCCTAATGTAGGCAACGGTTTCCACCACTTCTCTTGGCAGGCTGGAGACACTGCAGCCCTCACTCCTCACACTTCAACTGCTGACACAGAACTAACCCAAGATTCTAAAGCTCCCCACTCATAGCCAGCTGCTGGCTTTTGCTGCTGCGAGAGTTCTAAATGACATCATCTCTCTCATCTCAGCTGAGACCAAGTAAATAAGGGAGTGAGTAGGTGAAAAACCCATTTAACTAGTTATTCACCAGCTGCCTCTCCCTATCTAGCACTGACACTGATGGGATTCTAGTAACCCCAGAGGACTGGGTGGTTACAAATGGAATATGGTACCTCCCTACTAGAAATATTGTTTATATTTTTTGTTCTAATGCAGATTGACATAATGACATAACTCGTGGCTTCACCACTCGTGATGTCATTGGGTTAATCGGCACTCAAACAAAAAATATCAACAGGATTTCCAGTAGGGGGTAGCATATTCCTTATATATTCTTTCATTAATGCATCAGTTGTGTTGCTATTAAAGTGGCAAAAGTATGGAAACGTGATGTTAGGGTTTTCAACACTAACTCCGCATCCCCCCCAGCAGCCAAAGGGAACAAGGCAAAACAAACAACCACAGACATCCATCATCAGGTAAGATAAACAACATACAAGTCTTTCCATGTAACACAAGACATCCATCATCATGGTCCAGTGCTTCTGTAGCTATAGACACACATGCACAATTGCACACCACCTGGGAAGTGTGATAAAAAATTCACACAGGACCACATTGTAAATTGTAAGAAAAGGATAACACATGTCAGGGTGTGTGGCACTGCTAAATTACCACATGCCCAAGGTGGGTTGTGAAGCATGAGGGGTAGCCCAATGTCTTCAACCACCTGGGAAGTGTGGTATATGATTCCCATAGGATCACATTGCAAATTGTAAGTAAACAATAAAACACACCAGGGTGTGTGATAATGCTAAATTGCTGTATGCCCCAGGTGGGTTGTGAGGCAAGAGGTGCAGCTAAGTGCATTCAACCACCTGGGAAGTTCAACATAAAATTCCCATAGGATCACATTGTAAATTGTAAGTAAGCAATAACACATGGCAGGATGTGCAGCAATGCTAAATTGTTGCATGCCCCAGGTGGGTTGTAAGGCATGAGGCACATATGGGTGCATTTAACCACCTGGAAATGTGGCATATAATTCAAATAAGTTTATATTATCAATTTTAAGTGATCAATACTAAATGGTAGGGTGTGTGAAAAGGCTAAATTCCTGCATGCCCCAGGTAGGCTGTGAGGCATGTGTCACAACCAAGTGGCTTCAACCACCAGGAAAGTGCAGTATAAAATTCCCATAGGATCACATTGTAAATTGTAAGTAAGAAATAACAATAAAGGTGTGAGGTAATGCTAAATTACTGCATGCCCTAGGTGGGTTGTGAGGTATAAGGTGCAGCATGCCATCAATCTCCTGGGAAGTGCTGATGTCTTCACTCAGGTGCTAAGGGTACCTATGCTGCCATGGAAGCACATGCTAAGGATGTGGGAAAGTCAGCAGGTGGCTGCTGTGAGGAGCACTGGCTTCTTTGCCTGGAAACAGAGATAACATTTCAACTTAAAAAGCACACAGCTGAATGACACAAAATGAAACAAAAAAAAGTGAAATGGCAGCAGAGTGAGATAGTGATTTATTTATTTAGTTTGTGCTACCTGGATAAGTGTGCTAGCCATGAAATTACTATTTTCAGGCACGACCCAGGACAGTACAACAATCAAAGATAGGTACATAGCATGAGTACAATGAAATTACAATAGCATAGGTCAAAACAGTTAGTAGTAATTAATACATGCAGCCAGGACAATAACAATCAATGCAATTCACATAGCATTTTTATGCAGAGAAAACCTACACAGTTTAGGAAGAGATACCACAACATAGCAGCAAAGAAATATTGTTCAAATTAGTCACAACAATGAAGATTCAAATAGGCAGCGAAACAAGGCAAGGGCAAATTCCTGACTGGGCAGGATGCATTATCACGGCCTCTGAAACAAGACTCAGGTGTGGATCAGGGGGGAAGTTGGTAGATTAGCTCTCAAGGAGATAGCAAGGGTAAGAAGTGCTATGAGGTAGGGAGGTTAAAGTTAGGCCAGGCAGAATCTGGCAGGTGAGTGGATTAGGGAGGATTAAAACAAGTGCAGAGATCAGCAAGGGATAGATGTAAGTACAGTTCCTTTCTGAAGCTGTCATGGGATCCAGATATTAGAAGTGCTTGGAGGAGAGAGTTCCAAAGCTTAGGAGCAGAGTGATTGAAGGCAACAGAGTCTTTTGATGTTTTACATCTAGGTACATTCAGCAGAGATTTATCTACCGATTGCAGTCTATAGGAGGAGGTTTGAGGTACCAGCAATGTTGCAAGCACTGAAGGGGTCTGGTTTCTGAGTACAGAGTCAGTCAGGGAGCCAAGAGAGATACAGCTCTGGGTAGTATGGCGAAGGCAGTTTTCATGTGCACTGACTACATGCAAGGAAGAAAAGGAAGTGTTGGGTTATGGCTGTGTGGGAAATGTAGCATTCCCTAGATCACTTTGCCTGATAATTTAAAGTGGGAATGCAAGAATCTGCGGCTCACACTGTCACAATGAGACAGCATTGACAGAGCAGGGGAAAATAGAAATGGAAACATTAAGAGTTTAACAGTTTTGCTCCCCCTCCCCCAGTTCAGCAAGAGGAAGATGGGAGCTATTTGAAAAGTAAATTTCAGTTTGGTTAATTGGATGAGGGCATGAGAATAAAAAATATCAGCAATATTTTCAGTAGGGAGGTAGCATATTCCATTTATGCCATACCTCCAAAAAAGAGGGAAAAAATGAATTGCCTGCCATTTTTTGCTGATTATAAAAAAATCTAAAAGGTATCTGTAAATGAAACACCACTCATTTGGTAGATATTTTTGTACTGAACAACTTTTGTACTCAAAGTACCATGCTATCACTTTTTGTTTTAAAGCTATTTGCATCTGTTTGTTGCAAATGTGAAAAAAATGAATTTTCTGCTGGGTTTTTCTCATTCTAAAAAAAACTAGAAGGTATATATAAATGAAACACCACTCATTTTGTAGATATTTTTCTGCTGAAAAAATGTCGTCCTCATAGTACCATATTATCATTTTTTGTTTTAAAGTTGCTTGCATTTGTTTGTTGAAAAAGAGAGATAAATTGAATTTTCTGCTGCTTTTTTTGCTAAATTTAAAAAAACTAAAAGATATCTATAAATGAAGCACCACTCATTTTGTAGATATTTCTGCGCTGAACGACTTCTGTTCCATGCTATCATTTTTCTTTTTAAAGTTATTCACATTTGAATACAGTGAGTAGAGTTAGAATACATCTGCACAGCTGGGTATTTCTCTATACATTAACATCAAGACTGTCATTTTATGATTATTACAGCAGGATTTTTGAATCAGGAGAGGCTGTGTTTACAATTTTCAAATGCTATTAAACTGCATTTGTCCCCCTTAAATACATACGAACATAAATGCAGTTTCAGTATAAATGTAAACAGCCTCTCCTTTACAAGCATATGGTGTAATTAAAAAAAAAA
Source organism: Neoceratodus forsteri (assembly GCA_016271365.2). Lineage (NCBI taxonomy): Eukaryota > Metazoa > Chordata > Ceratodontiformes > Ceratodontidae > Neoceratodus > Neoceratodus forsteri. The sequence continues at coordinate 1,463,257,026 of CM057455.1, read as the reverse complement.
TGTGTAAAAAGATGCGTTAGGTCTCCTTTGAGAAGTAATGTATATATTATTCTATTTCTGTATTACTTGCCAAATGTAACACTGATTTGTACTATTTTTAAATGTTAATAGTCTATGACCGAACAATAAACTTGAACTAGAATGCCAACAGATCCTGTTTTTCTTTCCAATATCTATGCTCCCAATGTGGATGACCCTGAATTTCTCCACACTGTAGTGCAAAAGATTAATACAATGACATCCCCTTCTAAACAGGTCCTCATTGGAGGAGATTTTAAAGTCCCCTTTGTACCCAGCATTGACAGGAGTCAATAGAGTCGTTAACCCCACACCAAAGGTGCCCAGGTGCTCTCTTTCATCATGCAGGACCATAGGCTTGCAGACATTTGGAGCCTTTTTCACCCATGAGACAGGGACTACGTCTGCCACTCCACTGTCCACGGTACATATAGCCAGTTAGACCTCTAGCTTGTCTCCCTTCTATCACTGAAGGTGCAAGCCTATTTACCGTTACTGATCTCAGACCATGCTCCAGGTCAAATTCATTGTGTCTGAGGTACCCTGACTTCCAAATCCACCGCCTGGTGGCTAGATCCTCTTCTTCTTAGGGACCCAGAATTCATCCTATGGCTTCAGAAAGAAACCACTTATTTTTTGGCAGAAAATTACTCTGGGGGTACCAAAGCTGGCACCATGTGGGACACTTTATACAGCCAATTTACAGGGCAAAATTATTGACTACACTACACCTCACAGGCATCTACAGGAAAATATGACTTCAGGCCCTAGAGCATGATCTCCAAACAAAAGAAGCTGATTATAAAGCTATCCTCAACCCAGACCCAAAATTAGATCTGCATCAATCTATTGTTAAATTCTGTTTGGAGAATAACACCCTCCTCTCTCACAAGGTGGAAATAGCTATTCTGTGCTTAAAACACACATACTGGGAAGGGAGGGGAATAAAGTTCTGGCATATCATCTCTACAAGTGACAGATAGAGAGAGATTCATTGTGGGGATCCAGGATTCCATAGGGCAGGTCAAAACTTCACCTAGAAATGTAAACGCAATCATGCACCAGTTTTATGCCATGCTGTACTCCTCTAACACTCATCACACCGACTTGGAGACAGTTAAATCATTTCTATCTTCTCTGTCCCTCCCCAAGCTTCTCCTGCTCAGAAAGACAAGCCAGATAAACCTTTCACCATTGGAGAGATTGCCCAGGCCCTACTTTGCCCCCAGGGGTGATGGATTCCCAGTGAATTTCTTAGAACATCTTGCTCCTCTGATTTGCCCCTTACTCAGTAGGGTCCACCAGCAGGCAGAACAAATGGGCATCCTACTTCCCACACTCTGTGAGGCTACTATCATGTTTCTCTCAAAGAAAGGAAAGGACACTACCCACCTGGCCAGTTATTGCCTAGTCTCACTGATTAATGTGGACAGTAAAATATATACTAAGGCCCTGACCACCAGGTTGAACCCCTTTGACCTTAGCTAACACACCCATCCCAGGTGGGCTTTGTCATAAGCTTTTGGAGCTGTGACTACATTTACCCCTTTCACAGTGACATTTCGCCAGCGAGGTCCCCCACAGCGACTACAGTCTAGCCACGGTAGGAGACCCATTGGAACCTGGTGCTGTCTGTCAGGGGTCCTGCACCCCCCCAATCAGCTGTGACTGGAGTTGAGAATCTTTAAGTGTGGGGGGTGCAGCCCCCCACATGGGGGTCTGGGGTGAAGCCCCATGGAGAAAACAAAGACATCAATAGTGAACTGGCAGCCAACTGCAGAATGCGGTTGACCTGCCGGTGTTGCTGACAGGGCATTCAACAGAATTTCTGTCGGACTCCTGTCGTGGATCCCTGTGACCATACAGTATACGATCCCTGATTAATGTCATGCATGTGGTCTAATCATACCCCACTCCAGCCATGGCAGTGGCAATCAATTTTGAAAAATCCTGTGATTCTATTGAGTGGGGCAACTTGCATCAGGTCAGAGAACATCTGGGATTGGGTGTCCACTTTCTAACCTGGGTCTATTCACAGTACTCTTTCCCCATAGCAAATGTGTATAAAAGGTCCCCTCCTGTCAAACACCTTCCCTCTTTTTTAATGTCCTTTTCCCACGTGCCACTCTCTATACCTCCAAAGTGGTTAGCTGTAAACTCATAGGAAGCTTCATCTGGGAAGGTGCATGCCCCCAGTACAGTTGTAATAAACTGCGGGCACACTGGCCAGAGGGAGGGTGGGGTCTGCCATGGTTTACAGGTTACATATGGGCATTATGAGCAGCTCAATTCTACAGTGACTCCATCACTCTGCTGCTGATGGCCCTCAGTAGGCGCAAGTGAAAAAAACTTTAAACCAAAGAAGGGCACCTGCCCTGTTCATCTTTTCCCCTGGCTCCAGGGGCCATAGAACCTACCGCACTATAGCTTCCTCTGTCTTTTATGGGTTTAAGTTGTGTAAGTGGTTAGGGACAAACCCCAAATCAATGACTCATATGCCACTATGGGACAACATAGAAATTAAAGTGGATAACAAACTTCTTTCCTGGTCATCCTGGCAATGCAGGGTTATTCTTGCACTTCAGTATCTATTGAATGGGGGCACATTGAACGTGGATACCTTCCAGGTACTGTAACATAAGTGGGGCATCCCTCATTCCAATTTTTGGTGCTATTTGCAAGTATGCAGTACTGTACAACATTTTGTCTGCCCCCCCATCACTTATTGGCTTTTGAAAAAGTGGGGTCCAACAGTTAAACTATACAGTGCAGTTAGGGATGGTATACCCAATCAATCTCATCAGTCAAAAGACAAATGTGCCAAGGTGCTGTATCACCCCATTTTGGAACAGGAATTAGATTCCTGTTGGTCCTCCTGTCACAAGTTATTTAAAGGCACTTGTAGCAAACTGATTCGGAACAAAATTCTACACTCTTGACATAGAACTCCCTCAGTGTTGCATAAAATGCAACTCTTACCCAGTGATTGATGTTGAACATGTGATGCTCAAGAAGGGTGGAGTGGGGGGGTCTGCTGCACATTCTGTTATCCGGCTCACTTATTCAACTATGATGGGATCATGTTTGTCAACTTGGGTCAACAGTCCTGCACTGCAATATCCCCATGTCTGCTGTCCTGCTTCTACTAGGACTAGTGGCAGAAGCCCATCACGTACCTGTAGCAGGATTTAGGTGGCTTGCTCACCTAAGCATGCTGGTGTAAGCTCCCCAATTTGGGCTTACCTGTCAGGGCTATGGTCCTCCAACCCCCTGCCCGGTGTCCCGATGTTGGCTGTAGTGGAGCTTGAGCATGGATGCCCCTACGTCTCACGCAGTTGCATCCGAGCCCAATTCGGGACCTCAACCCAAGTTCTGGGTAGGGCCGAGGTCCAAGTAGTGTTTTTGTGCCTCCTGGCATGATAGAGAGGTTGGAGCAGCCCCAGTAATGTGCAAAAGTGGGCCGCTCACTGTACACAAGAAACGTGGTGCCCGTGAGCATGTGCGGCAGATGAGGAAGGGAATTTAAAGGAGCTCCACTCCCATTCCTATTCGGCCATGTGACCATGAGCAAACAAGGTGTTTCCCCAGCTATAGAGTGAGCAGAAGAGCCGGGGATACACATAAGGAGCCACCAGGTGACCTCCGGTGAAGGTGGGAACTAGCATTAGCCCTGTGGGAGGGCCAAATTATATAAAGCAGGGCTGCACTGTGAAAGGGCCCTATGGGAGGCAAACATGGCCACCCCTCCTGGAAAACTACAAAAATGGCAGCCAGCTAGGGGAATAGAGCATGCTCCGTAGTCATGTGGAGGATTACAGCCAATCAGGAGAAGGCTGCAAAAGGGGGAATATGAGAGAAGTTCTAGCACGAAAGAGAAAGAGAGATCAGAGTGGGGTAGTCTGGAGGAACAGCAGCGTTGCATGGGGGAGAGAGATTGCCAAAGAAAATAAAGTCTGCATGGCTGTGAGCTCACTGGCTACTCACACTTTAAGATGAGTGCAGGAGGGGAAACAGTAGCTCTGTGGGACTGCATGCAGATAGGTCCTATTGTAAGCTCAGGCAGCTGGACCGACTGGACTGAAAAGTGCAGTAAGTTGCTGGGCTTGAGTGAGCCACGGGCCCCCATGGAATGAACTGAGCAGGAACAGAAAAGTTCAGCAAGAGGAAAGACCTGGAAGTTGGGCTGCCCTGATCATGTTCAGTGGGAGGTGTAGCATTGTCCAGGAAGGGCGAGGGAATCTTGCTAAGTTTGTTCCCCAGGCTGAAGGAGCAGAAGCCCCATAGCAGAAGGACAAACAGGCCTGCCTGAGCAAACACTGTCTATAAAGGCCTGTGGGTGAAGTTGGAAAGGCCAGGCAGACGAAGATCATCATACCAAACCCCTCCAGTTCCAGGTGTCCATCAGTGGTGTACCCTCAAACAGAGACCCTACGAGGCATCTGGCACCTCATTAGGCTTAGAGTCCCATCCAGTGACCTGAAAGAGAACTGTGAGTACCCCAAGCTGCAGCTCTGGGGAGTTATTGCTAGTTAGTTAGGTTCTGGGCCTAAGCTCTCCCAAGCACAACGAAGGTGATGCCCAGGTTGGGAAGACTCGAACATCAGTACAAGTTGTTTCTGTGTTATCTAGGCCCCAGTGAAAGACACCATGCCTGCATCTTGGAGCAGTGAGGTATCCACCATACAGGGACAATTTGGGTGCACCTTGAGGGGGGTAAAGAATTTGTACTGGGACGGTACTGTTTATCTGAAAGTATGATGTGATTGACCTTGCCCTCCTTGTGTTGTACCCTAAATAACAGGGGTGTGGTTTGACATTTATTTATTGTCCTTTGTGGCAAGGCAAGGCAAGGCAAATTTTATTTAAAAGGATGCCCATCCCATAGGCTCTGGGCACCGTACATCAATCAAATAAAAACAACACAACACAATACAATCAATAAAATATACAACTCCAAACAATTAAAACATAATTTACTACACAATTTGTTTCATTCTCTAAAGCTTAAATAAACCTTAAACAATTAAACAATATAAACTATAAAACATAGTCAGGGAATGCCTGATCGAATAAAAATGTCTTGAGTCGGGACTTAAAAACTTCAATAGACGGGGCCTCCCTAACAACTATAGGAAGCGAATTCCACAGGATGGGAGAGGTGACACTAAATGCTCTGTCACCTGCAGTTCTTAACCTCATCCTGGGAATCGCAAGGAGGCCCCAAGAAGAGGAACGCAAGGAACGGACTGAGACAGCAGGTGTAAGAAGGTCATTCAGGTAGCCAGGGCCCAGGCCATGTAGGGCCTTAAAGGTGAGCAAACCCACCATAAAGAGGACCCTCCACCTAACCGGCAGCCAGTGCAGATGACGTAGCACCGGGGCAATGTGACAGTGTTTAGATTGTCTTGTCAACAACCTCGGCGCCGCATTCTGCACCAACTGCAGTCGGCGCAGGCTTCCCCCAGAGACCCCGAGATAAAGTGCATTACAGTAGTCAAGCCTGGCCGTCACAAAGGCATGTACCAAAGTGGGGAGGTCCAGAGGCGGAACTAAGGGCTTGATCCTGGCGATATTCCTCAGATGATAAAAACTAGTACATACAATGGAAGACACCTGAAATTCAAGTGACAAACCGCTGTCAAGAATAACACCCAGATCACGCACCCTAGAGGAGGCCTTCAGTGGTACAGAGCCAAGGCAAAGTCCTGTCTCTGCACCAGAGGCCAGCCTATCACGTCTTCTGTTCGACTCCACCACTAGTACCTCCGTCTTACTGGGGTTAAATCGCAACCAACTGGAGGCCATCCAGTCATTGATTTCAGCAAGGCAGCTGTTAAGCACGTCTACTGCACAAGATGTTCCAGGGGCCAAGGAAAAGTACAGCTGGGTATCATCAGCATAGCAGTGAAAACCCAAGCTGTACTTCCTAATGAGCTCTCCCAGGGGTAGCATGTACACGGCAAATAACATCGGTGACAAGACCGAACCCTGGGGAACTCCGCACAACAGGTGGTCAGGGGAGGAGGAGAAATTCCCCATCACTACCCTCTGCCTCCTGTTGGATAAAAAAGACTCAAACCAGTGGATGACAGAGCCGGTAAGTCCACAGAATTCCCTTAGGCAGTCAAGTAACACTCGATGGTCCACCGTGTCAAATGCTGAGGAGAGATCGAGGAAAACAAGAATTGTCCCCTCCCCTCGATCTCTAGCCCTAAGGAGGTCATTGTACACCTGAACTAGTGCAGTTTCCGTGCTATACCTTGCACGAAACCCAGACTGGAACGGTTCATAAAAATAATGGGCCACGAGATGCTCCTCAAGCTGAAGCGCCACCACCTTCTCAACAATCTTACCTAAAAATGGAAGATTGGAGATAGGATGGTAATTTGTCTTGACGTCAGGGTCCAATGATGTTTTTTTCATTAGGGACCTCACCAATGCCTCCTTCAAGACATCAGGAAAGACCCCCTCTGACAAGGAACACCAGACAATCAAGGCAAACACCGGGCCGACAGAGTCAACACATCTCATTAAGAAACGAGTTGGCACCGGGTCCAGTTCACAAAAGGTGTGCTTAAGCCTAGAGGCAATCTCAATGACCTCAGCCACCTCCACCAGTCTAAACTCATCCCAAACAGATGGACTGCTCTTCGGAAGCCCATGGCGACCGCTGTAGACCAAATTCTGGTCCACTAGCAGAACTCCCTGCCTGATGGCAGACACCCTATCCAAGAAGAACTGAGCAAATCCATCGCACAATGCATTCAAAAAAGCTACCTTCGACTGTAGACAGGCAGGGTGAAGAAAGCCTGTCCACAGTCCAAAAGAGCACAGTTGGTCGGTTCCTCCCGGCAGCAATCTCCCTGGACAGGAATTCTGCCTTCTTACGGTTGATTGCCCCCTGGTATGCACCATAGTGCATACGCAGGGCCAGTTTGTCCGCTCCCAGGCCAGGCTTCTGCCAGTAGTGCTCTAATATCCGACCCAAAGTCTTCATCTCCTTAAGTTCCCCATCAAACCAAGGGGACCTCAAGTGAGAAGACCTGGGTCATACACGGACTGGTGTGAGGGAGTCAAGCGCAGCAGAAAGCACCCTATTATAGGCGTCCACTAGTGCACACACCCCCCCCACATACATTGTCCACACTAGATAGGTCAGCCACCGCCAAAAGCCCTCGGGTGTTGTTGAGGGGTGGGGCAACAGTGGGGTAAACTGCGTTTGTGGAGTAAGCCTTGCAGGGGCAGCTCATTTATTTCCTGGGGGGTGGTAACCTGTTCTTTGTCTGTAATAGTCCTTGCCACTACTCCGGGTGGAGGCACAGTGCCACAACTGCCACCACTGCCAGAATGCAGGCTGGGCCCCTTGGTGGTATATGCAGAGTACCCCAAAGGCCCCAGGATTGCCCAGGTGAGCTTAGGGGTTGTTACAAGTGGAGGCATCACTGAGATTCAGCGCCCCTAGTGGATACCCCAGAAATTAGTTTAAAGATTTTGGTACCCCCTCTTGTGTTTTGTTTGTTTCTGTTCCCCTTTTTCTTTCTTCAGTGGGGACAGGTGAAATGGCATTCCAGGAGGTAGCGGATGTGTGCGTTTGAGGGCCTCGACCCCCCAGAAGATGCTTCTAGTAAGTAATGTGATGGTGGGACAGATGAAGGAGTTTATTTTGGAACCTTAGAAGGGGCCCTGTCTATCTGCAAGGTGCTGAAAATTCAAAGGGTGACCATGGACCTCGGTAAGGGGTGTAGGGACCTAATAATAAAAACAGGCAAGGACTTAGGAGCTGTGGACATACCCCCTGTGGTGACTCTAGATAAGTCCCAAGAGACCTGGGTGTTGCTGAAAAAGGGGATGGCCGCTGGTTTGCCCCTGGAGATACGCCCCCCTCTTACCCCCTGACTGAGAACAAAGAGAGTTTTGAAGCCAGTCTGGGATCCTTGCTTGCTTGCTTGCTAGTGAAGAGAAATCCCTGAGGGACCTTCAGACCATGTTCTTGGAGGGGGGGCTTCTCCCTATGATTTTGCAGGGGGGGGACAGGCCCCCTATGTGGTGGTGTCTCACAGACAGTACAAACAGCTTCACACCTTCTCAGTGGCAGTCCCCACGCCCACTTGGGAGGATGATTTTCACTCCTGGATAAGCCAGGCTGACCAGAGGATCCAGGTCTGGAGGTGTTCTGAGGAAGAAAAGTGCAAGCGGGTTGTGGAAAGTTTAAGGGGCATGGCGTTGGATGCGATTCTGTCACTATGGGCCAGCCAGCCCATCTGTTCCCCAGATGACCATCTGGCCATTCCGAGAATTGCTGTTGGAGTAATCAAGAAGAGAGGGGCCATCTTTATTCCAATTGTGGGGCACCGTGCAGCAGCAGGGTGAAAAATTATCGTATTATATTACCCGGGTGTAGGCAGTGGTGCGCAAGATCGCCGAGGCTGGGAAAGACCCCCTGAATTGGTGGCTCAGATGAGGCTCAACCAGATACTTAGGGGGCCGTGCACTCCCACTTGACGCTGATTCCCCTCAGGTTGTGGGACTGGAAGTCAAATCCCCCATTGTTTAAGCAGTTATTGGATGAGGTGAAGGAGGAAGAAGTCCAGGAGAATGTCGGCAAACAGCTGCTGGTGCTCACCACCACCAGTGCTGCCCTACGACCCCAAGTTCCGAACCCACTAGGACAATCTTGTTTTCTTGAGTTGGGTGACGTGCTGAAAGAGCTGAGGGATTGTGTGCAGGACTTGAAAGGGAGGGGCAGAATATCTACCCCTGCCAGGGCTGAGTTCCAAGAAATGAAGGACAGTGTAAGGGCCTTGCAGCTGGCGATAGAGTCCCAGTCTTTTCAGAGTGAGGTTATGCCTGACACCCGGCAGCAACCCCCACAATATGCTGCCCCCAGGCCAAGGCCCTGCATGCCACTCAGACCCCGAGAAGGGTGGTTCTCTTTCAAATGTGAGTAGGATGGCCATACGCAGTGAGGCTGCCTCGGTGCGGAAAATCCACAGCTGGTATCCGAGAAACAGAGGCAGAGGGATCAGGGAACTCCAGTGGGGACTGGTGATGGAACTATTTAAGCCCCCAAAATGGCATTGCTCCACCAAATGGACAGACCCCCATGTTTCACCCAACAGTGGGGTGCCACTTGGCCTGATTGGTCACCCAGGTTTACGCCAAAATTTTGGTTGGAGTGTCTTGTTTCACCTTGCTGAATAGTGGGTCACAGGTCACCATCATACACTGGCCCTTTTATGACTGACATTTGCAATACTTGCCTCTCCATCCCTGTCTGGGTTGTTTCTGTGGAGGATAGGTAGCTCAGATTACCCCTACGATGGGTATTGCCTGGTCTGCATATCTTTCCTCTCCAAGGGAGCTGATACACATCCCATTATTGAGACCCTAGCCCTGATTTTCCCTGAGCTGAAAGGCATGTAGGACACCCCAGTGCTAACTGGGACCAATGCCAATATGTTTGGGCAACTGGTGCAGATGTGCTCCGACAGAGGCAGGGCAGATGAGCTGGTGAACCCTTTGGTAAAGGCCATGGTAAAAAGGGTGGTCTTGGAGGTGACAAGCAGCCCCAGCAATGCGAGGGAGGACTGGGTTAGCGTAGTCTGCCTAGTGGATGGAGGAGAGTTAACCCTACCACCCAGTGCTGAATGCCACATTGTGGGCATTGCTCAGTTCGAGCAGTCACCCCAGGGGACTGCCTTCATCATCGATGTCCTACCCCCGGGCAGTCTACTGGAAGGTCTATTGGTACAAAGAGGGGTACTGTCCCCTCTGGATACCTCCTTGGCTAGGCTGGTTACCTTGAGGGTTCAAAATGAATCCAAGAGACCTGTGGTCATCAGAAAAGGCCGGGTGTTGGTGAACATCTACCGGTGTGATGGAGCCATGACAGTCAACCACGAGGAAACTCCAAGGGATGAAATAGACCTGTCTTTGTTTGCATTTAGGAGTTCCCCTATGCCAGACAGTTATAAGTGGAGTTTAAGTCAGAAGTTGGTCAAGTGCCAGTGATTTTTCTTGCTCCATGAGTGGGACATGGATTGTGTGACAGGGGAAGAACATCAGATTCGTCTGAAGGATGATCGCCCTTTCAGGGAGAGATCTCGGAGACTAGCCCCCAGTAAGATGGAAGATGTCTGGCAACATCTCCTGGAGTTATTGAATGCCGGCGTTATCACTGAGTCTCAAAGACTTATAGCCTCCCCCATTGTAGTGGCCCAGAAGAAGAGCCAAGCAGTGATGATGTGCATAGACTACCACTCGTTAAATAAAAGGACCATCCCTGATCAGTACACTGTGCCTTGGGTGGAGGATGCACTGGCCAGTCTGTCTGGGAGCAAGTGGTTCTCTGTGTTGGATCTCCGGAGTGGCTATTATCAAATCCCCATGGCTGAGGAAGATAAAGAGAAGATCACGTTTATTTGCCCATTGGGGTTCTACCAGTACAAGCATATGACCCAGGGAATATCAGGAGCCCTGGCCACTTTCCAGCACTTGATGGAGAAGGCTGTGGGGAATATGAACTTGCTTGAGATTATTGTCTACCTGGACAACCTTATTATCTTGGGACGCACATTGGAAGAACATGAGACTTGATCGATGAAGATACTTGATCAGTTGGAGGAGTTTGGCCTCAAGGTCTCCACATTGACAAGTGTCAGTTTCGACAGCCTGCTGTGAAGTATGTCAGGCACACTGTCTCAGCGGAAAGTGTGCAGACTGATCCCGCTAAAGTGGAAGCCCTCACCACGTGGCCCATGCCCACCCACTTAAGAGCCCTGCAGCCCTTCCTGGGGTTTTGCGGCTACTACCATCAGTTTGTGAAGGGCTACTCAATGGTGGCATGCCTTCTGAACAATTTGATGCAAGGCTATCCTCCCCCAATAAAAAGAAGGGAGCAAACCCCCCTAAGGGGTACTTGTGCATGGGTGAACAGTTTTGGGACTGATGGACCCCTGAGTGTGAGGCTGCATTCAGGAAGATCATTCAGAGGCTTGGGGAGGCCCCTGCTCTCACTTTTGCTGACCCCAGAAAGCCCCTTGTCCCTCACACTGACACCAGTTTTAACTGTTTGGGAGCTGCACTGTATCAGGAGTATCCTAAGGGGTTTCAGCCAGTGGCTTTTGCTAGCTGTGGCCTGACCCCCTCTGAAAGGAATTATCCAGTGCATAAGCTGGAATTCCTGGTGTTAAAGTGGGCTGTGACAGAAAAGTTCCATGAATACTTGTACGGGGTCCCCTTCACTGTCCACATAGACAACAACCCCCGATGTATGCTACCACCACAGTGAAATTGGATGCTGCGGGGCGATGGCTCTCTGCTCTCTTCACCTACAACTTCAGTTTCAGGTATCAGAGTGGGCCAGCCAACGTAGATGCTGACACTTTGTCCAGATGTCCACACGCTGATACCCACCGACTCCCCAGTTCAAATCAAACCTGCTCTGGTCCAAGTGTTGTGTTCCCAGGTAGAGCCCGAGATTGATTCAGTCGTGAACCCCACCAGAGCCATAGATGTGCTGAAGCCCCCACCAGAGTCTATACCCCCTGCCTATCTAAATTTCACAGGACTGGATGTCTCTTCACTGCCCCAGCCCAGAAAGACTGACCTACAGTGGGTGCAGGGAACTGACCCAGTCATACGAGACCTTCTGTAGGCTCTCAAGAAAGGGCAGTCCCCTGACAAGTACGGAACCATCACCCTGATGCCGTCGCCTGCTGAGAGGGTGGGAAAAGCTAGTCCTGTGAGATGGAATACTGCTGCGAAAAGTGCAGGACAAGGACCTCCCAGGACACTCTAAGCTTCAGCTGATACTGCCCAAAGCATATTGTGGTGCCATCCTCAAGTTTCTGCACAATGTCATGGGTCACCTGGGCTATGAACACACCTTGAATTAGTGCAGAGCCAGGTTTTATTGGCCCAGAATGAAAACAGATGTGGAGAACCATGCAAAAGCTGCTTTCAGTGCATACAGAGAAAGACCTTACTCAAACAGGCCGCCTGCTGGTCAACATCTATACCAGTGGGCACATGGATTTGGTCTGTATGGATTTTCTGTCCCTTGAACCCAACAGAAAAAACACAGCTAACATCCTGGTCATCACAGATCACTACACCAGATACACATAGGCCTTCCTCACCAAGGATCAAAAGGCCAGCACCATGGTCAAGGTCTTGCAGCAGTTTGTATAGCACTATGGCTTCCCTAAGAGAATCCATTCTGATCAGGGCCAGGATTTTGAAAGCTGACTGGTAAAAGAGTTTTTGTCCTCCTACGGTATACAGAAATCTCAGACAATCCCTTACTATCCCCATGGGGATCCCCAACCCAAATGTTTCACCAAACTTTGTTGGACATGTTGGGTACCCTTGATCCCGCTGACAAAGCGAACTGGAGTCAAAAGGTCAGCTATCTGGTACATGCATACAACTGCACCAAAAATTCTGTTACCCAGCGCTTCCCCTTTTACTTAATGTTTGGTCGTGAAGCCTGGCTGCCAGTGGATCTTTATTTTGGTGTGTCCACAGAGGGTACATCCCACAGGTCCTATTTTCGAGTACACCCATCAACTGAGAGAGACAGCAACTTTGGGCAGCGTACTAGCTAGCTTCCGAAGTGGTGGCTCCAAGTGATCAGAATAACAAAAGAAGATATGATACCAGAGTTTGAATTCAAGAGCTAGAAGTGGGGGATCAGGTTTTGCTTCGAAACTTGGGATTTCTGGGCAAACTCAAGATTCAGGATTGGTGGGACCCAGACAGTTACATCATGGTTGAAAAGCTTCCTAGCCTGCCCATGTATCGGATCAAGCAAGAGCATGGCAGAGGCCTAAAAAAAAAACTGTGCACCAGAACTATTTACTCCTATGGGGAGATCGTGCCGGACCCTGCTCCAGGTCCAGACCCTCCAGCTGCAAGCCGGCCCGTAACTTGTAGTCAAGTTATTCAGAGAGGACAGCAAGTTCCTGGCTCATTCTCTTCTCTTGAACAGAACACAGTGAGTTTGGATGCTGGCCAAACTGAGTTCCAGGAGGGGCCTGCAAGCAGTTCTGGTGATGAGAGTGAGGATGAGAACTATACATGGCATCCGTGGGGAGCCAATTCGGACCCCACCTCATCCCTGTGGGAGTGGTATTGCCGAAACTCAGCGCCATCCACCAGTACAAACCCTCCAGACCCTGTGCTGTAATTGAACCCTAATGCAATGGCTTTTCATTCCAGAAACCTGGCCTGCTGTCCCTATTCTGGGGCCCAATCTGGGCAGTGCCTTGGACAGTGCAAATGAGTCGGGCCCCAACCCACGAGTTGCTGATGTAACTGCCACTACTGACCCAGACCCAGTCCCAGTCCCTGACCAGATTCAAGGCAGTGCAGCGTTACAGGACCAGGCCCCGGGATTGCTGTAGAACCTAGCGGGGGTGGGGCCCATGCCTGAAATGGAGATTCCCATACCTGACACCACTCTGCCTAGCAGGTCAGACAGACCACCATGACCCATTGTCAGACTTCCCTAATATATCCTGGGTGACTCCTCTGATTTTCCCCTCCATGTTATTCATAAGCCTGTGGTTCCTGTTGTTTATCCCCCGCGGTGTTGCCCAATGGATAGGGTGGGAAGGTGTATGTGTATACCTGTAGTTACCTGTACATAGTTAACCTCTGATGTTTGAACAGACACCAACACTTAAACCTGTCTGGACATATTGACGCCATCCAGAAAAAACTGTGCCCCAAGCCTGGTGCCCTGTTTAGAAACTGTAGTTGCATCCCTCCTATGGCTAGGCGTGAACTTGTTCAGAAGATGATACTGCCCATTTTCAACTACTGTGATGTAGACTATGGTGCTGCCACTAAGTCCTCCCTGGCCAAACAGCACACCCTCTTCAATTCCTTCTGCCGCTTTGCCCTGGATGCCCCCCTGGCACCCATCACTGCGATCTTTATCGTTCCCTATCCTTCCCCTCTCTTACAAATAAGTGACTCTCCACTGTTAAATTCACCTCCAAGCACTGTTTGGGTGAGCTCCCTTCCTACCTCACCTCCTCCTCCTTTATAACACCTCCCAGCCCACCAATTCCCTTAGATCAACTGACTACCATACCCTGGTTGTCCCCTGCAGATCCACCCAAATCAGCCAATCTGGTTACTCTCACTGCCTCCCAAAAATCTAGAATTCTCTTCCCTCTCAAATCCAGCACTCATCCTCTGTCTACTCCATCAGCTCTGCCCTCAATAATTACCTTGCACCTAGCTGCTCCTGCCATGTCCCTCCCTAATTCCTTTCTCTAAGCCCTAGACAAACCCTACCCCTCTACCCTCACCTTCATTTTACCCTGTGCACACCCAACCCCAAATCTCTAGCCCTCTTCCCTTTCCCCCAAATTGCTCCCCCTTACTGACATCCCTTGATCACTCACAGAATGGAAAGGACCCCGAATGCTCTCCATGGGTCCCTCTCCTACCCCCCAAGGGGCTTGTATCTCTCATCTACTCCCTTCCCCCACCATCTTAAAGTGGTCTGTCTGGGACACTGCCCTAGCCCCTTCTCTCTGGTCCCGCCAGTCCCCTTGTAGGGTTCCTTGCATCCTGAAGGGGTCTACAGGGACACAACTCTTCCCTCCCCCCACCTCACCCTCCCTCCCTTTCCCCTTTTCTTTCACATAAGCACTTGTTTACTTATTAACCTGGCACTTATTATCGTCCACTCTTTCTACATCATATGTGCAACACTGTTGTAACACTGTTTGTAACACCTGCCTTACAACTGTATGTTAGTGCTGATCTTGTAACTTGAATGTTTAATGTCTCATTCCAATTATACCTCTTCCCCCAAAGTCACACCTGGAGAGGAGCGACTTGTTGCTCTGTGTGTCTTCTTGGTGAAACATTTCAATAAATAAATTAAAATCTGTGGATTGCTGAATTGTGATGGAAATGTGATTATTGTTGGTGCTAGCTAGGAATCAGGTGTTAGTTATAAAAATGCATGTTCATATGTTGATAATATTTAAGTGGCTTGTCAGGAAGCCAAGCATTCAGCCAGGAGAGTGTGTAAGCCCCCCAATTTTGGCTTACCTGTTGGGGCTATGGTCCTATGACCTGCTGCCAGGTGTCCCAATGTTGGCTGTAGTGGGGCCCGAGCATGGATGCCCCTACGTGTCCCTCGGTTGCAGCCAAGCCTAATTCGGGACCGTGACCCAAGTTCTGGGTAGGGCCGAGGTCCAAGTAGTGTTTTCGTGCCTCTGGGCATGATAGAGAGGTTGGAGTGGCCCTGATAATGTGCAAAAGCAGGCCGCTCAATGTACACAAGTAACATGGTGGCCGTGTGCCCAGTGCGCATGTGCAGCAGATGGGGAAGGAAATTTAAAGGAGCTACGCTTCCATTCCCATTTGGCCATGCGGCCATGGGCAAACAAAGTGTTTCCGCGGCTCTAGAATGAGCAGGAGAGCCAGGGATGCACATAAGGATCCACTGGGTGACCTCTGGCGAAGGGGGGGACTAGCATTAGCCCTGTGGGAGGGCCAAATTATATAAAACAGGGTCGGACTGTGAAAGGACCCTATGGGAGGGAAAAATGGCAGCCCCCCTGAAAAAACTACAAAAATGGCAGCCAGCTAGGGGCATAGAGCATGCCTCATAGTCGCGTGGGAGATTTCAGCCAATAAGGGGAAGGCTGCAAAAGGAGGAATATGAGAGAGGGTTTTGGCATGAAAGAGAGAGAGAGAGATCAGAGTGGGGTAGTCCAGAGGAGCAGCAGGGTGGCATGGGGAGAGATACTGCCAAAGAAGATCAAGTCTGCATGACTGTGGGCTCACTGGCTACCCACACTTTAAGTTGAGTGTAGGAGGGGAAACAGCAGCTCTGTGGGACTGCATGCAGACAGGTCCCATTGTAAGTTCAGGCAGCTTGACCAACTGGACCGAAAAGTACAGTGGGTTGCTGAGCTTGAGTGAGCCACGGGCTCCCGTGGAATGAACTGAGCAGGAACAGGGAAGTTCAGCCAGGGGAGAGACCTGGAAGTCAGGCTTCCCTGATCACGCCCTGTGGGAGGGGTAACATCATCCAGGAGGGGTGAGGGAACCATGCCAAGTTTGTTCCTCAGGCTGAAGGAGCAGATGCCCCAGAGCAGAAGGATGAACAGGTCTGCCTGAGCAAACACTGCCTGTAAAGGCCTGTGGGTGAAGTTGGAAAGACCAGGCAGGTAAAGATCATCACATTGAACCCCCTTCCCCAGTTCCAACTGTCGACCAGTGGTGTACCCTCAAACAGAGACCCTCTGAGGCATCTGGCACCTCATCAGGCAGAGAGTCCCATCCAGTGACCCGCAAGAGAATTGTGAGTACCCCAAACCGTGGCTCTGGGGAGTTATTGCTAGTTAGTTAGGGGCTGGGGCTAAGCCCTCCCAAGCATAACAAAGGTGACGTCCAAGTTGGGAAGACTCGAACTTAAGTACAAATTGTTTCTGTGTTATCTGGGCTCCAATGAAAGACTCCAGGCTTGCATCTTGGAGCAGTGAGGTACCCACCGTACAAGGACAATTTGGTTGCACCCAAAGGGGGGGAGAGGAGTTTCTACTGGGACAGTACTGTTTATCTGAAAGTACCAGGTGACTGACCTTGCCCTCCTTGTGTCGTACCCTAAATAAAGGGGGTGTGGTTTGCCATTTATTTATTGTCCTTTGTGGTTATTCGAAAAGTGTTATTGGGGGTGGGGCAACAGTGGGGAAATCTTTGTTTGTGGGGCAAGCCTTGCAGGGGAAGCTTACTTATTTCCTGGGGGTGATAACCTGTTCTTTGTCTGCAGGAGTCCTTGCCACTACCCCGAGTGGAGGCACTGTGCCACAACTGCAACCGCTGCCAGAACTCAGGCTGGGTTCCTCGGAGGAGTATGCGGAGCACCCCAAAGGCCCTGGGACAGCCCAGGTGAGCTTAGGGGTTGTTACACAGGCAACACACCTCCACACTTTTTTGGTATTCCAACACATCAGTAGCTCCTAGCTGGGCTGGGATAGACAGCCAACCTGGACCACCTCTCACATGTAGCTGGAAACAATCTCAAAAGTTTCTATTCTTGCTGGCGACCGGTTCTCCTGTACCTGCACCCTGACATATACATAGCTTAGAATTTCTCCAATATGTGTGAACTCCTTACAGTTTTTTACCATTGAGGAGAGCTTTTCTGGGAAGATACCAGTGCATAAGCACAAGTTCTGATTGTGTTTTTATTGATTTATGTTTGCTTGAGTTACAGTCTGTATAATATGGCATTAATATTGTATGCTTTAAACACTCCCTTGAGGGCACAGTGTTGACATATCTTATCTCAATGTGGAATTTAGTGATACTGTATATGAGCTAAATCAAGATGAACATCTTACCACACTGTATTTCACTGTTACTGCTCCTGTTACAGTTGTGTGTGATAAGAAATATACCAGTAAACAGGTCAATTGCAAAATAAAGTTTGAAAACTGGAGCCTCCTGAGCATGTCTTGCTCCTTTGGCTGCTAGCCATGCCCCCACAGCCTTCTTATCTCTGACAATAAGGCATTCATGCTTGGGATTTTATCACCACTGGTGCCTTACCTTTCTTATTTTGCATTACTGTTATTGGATAGTCACCACTGCTACTTCCAGTGGTCAATAAATGTTCAACACTGTTTTGGGGGATCTGGGAGAGTTGCTCTGCTTGTTTTTATTTTTTAACTCACCTTCAACTCCACCTTCTCCACTATGCCCTCTTCTACACCCTTTTCTATTGCTCATGCTGTTCCACCTTCTCTTCTAAGTTACTGTACGTCCTCTGTACACCCCCTGTTCCCACCCTTCTCCTCTCCCTACTCCCCCACCCTCCTCTACCAATCTAGTTTTTCCCCTATTTATCCCAGCCTTCTACCTTCTTCGTCTCTCCATCTTGAAGCCCAGAACTGCCACTTTCTGAAGTCCTCTCCTTTTCTTTTACTAGGCACGTGATGCAAATTTTTTAGTCTCATACTTCTGTTTGCCATCGTCCTCTTGTTTGCGGAGGATGTTGAGCTCAGTCCAGGCCCAGTCTCCCCTTCCCTTCCCTTCTACTCCCCTCCCTAAAGGCATCAGAGTCTGTTATCTTAATGCCCAGAGCCATGTCCTTTGCTTATCAAGGTCAGGCTTTGTGTTCTTCAACACCAGCCAGAGGTTCATAATCACTTAATCCTGGCTGTCTTTCAAGGACAGTGATAGGGTTGTTGCCATTATGGACAATATGATCCACAGGGATGATCACTCCAAGTGTGGGAGTGGAGTTACTATTTTTGTTCATCTGGGTCCCCATGTCTGCTGTACTTTCCTTTCATAGGATCCATCTGTGCTGGCTCTGTCACCTTTTCCCTTCCTTTTTTTTCCTTTCTGTTTATGCTCATTCTTCTCCAGTGCCCCTTCCCCTCGGGAGCTCCCAAGGCACACCCAACCCCCTGCTTCACCTAGACACAGTCAACTACCTTCCTGTAGCTTGGCTGTTCTCCTCAGACAGGAACAGAGTGGGGGGATTTACCCTCAAACTTCTTGTTTCATCAGAACATCCATTGTTCTGGGGCACTATGGCCATTTTCCATTTTCCTCCAGCCCCAAGAGACATTGCCTGTGATGACATAAAGATACGAGGATGGCATGTATGTCAGTGCAGTGATATCAACGATGTCCCCTGCCTCCCATCGGCTCTCCAACAACATTACTAACAGTGGTCACCCTTATGGCAGTATCACGGAAGAGGATGGAATCCTTCCTTCCCAGAGGATGTGAGCATCACCTGGGAAACTCAAACCTCCTCCTCCTCCCCCCAGCTGGCGCCCAATGATCATTGGTCACTTTCGAATCTTAGTCACTGGCATCACAATCAGAAGTAGTAGTAGTCTTCAATATATGTACATTCACTAAACATACTACCAACAGCTTAATCTGGTTCAAGGTCAGTTGGCATTCATCTGTATCCCCCTTCCCTGGGTCGTGCCTGAAAATATTCAGAATTTGTCTAGTGCACTTACCCGGTCAACAAAAACTAAACTAAACTATGTGGCGCCCTTTCCAGGAGGCTTAGGGCACCATTACTGTATCAAAGAGTAGCAACAACTAAAAACATCTTAAAGAAAACATTAACAAATCCCCAAGAAATAAAATTGTTTAAAATAATACAGCTTTTACAATAAATAAATTCATAAATAAATTATACAGTACTTAACAACTGGGATGACACAGCTGTAGGGAAAATTAAACCCCAACAGCTTGAGTGAATAAGAAGGTTTTCAGGCCTCTCTTAATGTTCTTGGCAAAGAATTTCAGCAGACTGGACCTGCTACTTCAAAAGCGTGCTCCCCCAAGGTCTTTAACCTTGGCCCTGGAACTGTCAGGAAGCCCTCCTCAGCAGAGCTGAGAGCTTGCAAGGGTACATTAGGGTACAAGAGCTGAACCAGATAAACTTGGCCCAACCTGTGTAGGGTCTTATAAGTTAGAAGAATGAGTTTAAAGGAGATACGTCATTTCACCGGCAGCTAGTGCAGATCATGCAGCAGCGAGGAGACATGATATGATGTGGAGAGGCCAGTTAGCAACCTAGTAGCTGTATTCTGCACCAACTGCATGCATTGCAACATATCCTCATTGACCCCAAGTTAAAGAGCATTGCAGTAGTCAAGCCTCTAAGTTACAAATGCATGCACCAGTGCGGCCAGATAGCCGGGTAGGATAAGGGATTTAATCTGGCTGATCTTCCACAGATGGTAAAAGTCATTCTGGACTGCTGCCGACACCTGAGCCTCAAGTGTCAGCCCCTCATCCAGAATGACTCTCAGATTTTTCACCTTTGTGGCAGCCAAGAGCCTAGAGGGACCATAGCCCGGTCTCCCACTTGGTAGCTGCTACTCCCCATGTCCCAGCTCAACCACTAGTACTTCAGTTTTCTCTGGGTTCAGTCTCAACCAGCTCAATGGCATCTAGAGTTGGATCTCAGCCAGGCACTATTAAGCACATCAACCGCACATGGTGTTTCAGGCACAAAGGACATATAGAGCTGGGTATCAGCACAGCAGTGAAACCCAAGCCCTTACTGCATAATGATTTTAGCCAGGGGTAGCATATACACCACAAACAATATGGGCAACAGAACTAAACCCTGGGGTATGCCACAGGACAGAAATTTTGGGAGCGAGGACAATCTTTCCAACACTACCTCCTTAGATCCTATCACTGAGATAGGATTCAAACCAACAGATGACTTTTCAGACAAGTCCTACATACTTCCTAAGCCAGTTCAATAGCAGCCCATAGTGACAGATCAAGGAAGACAAGAACTGACCATTCTCCTCTATCTCTTGCCCTGAGCAGGTCATTGTGCACCTTAACTAGTGTGGTCTCTGCTATGCCCAGATCTAAAGCCAGGCTGGAAAAGCTTGTAAATTTCAAAGGCAGTAAGGTGTGCCTCAAGCTGAAGCACAACAACCTTCTCAATAACCTTTCCCAAAAAGGGAAGGTTAGAGACAGGTCAGTAATTTGCCAGGATGTGCTATACCTGGTTAAACAACTAAATAAAAAAAAAAAAAATTGCCAGGATTTCTGGGCCCATAGATGACTTTTTCAGAAGATGTTTTACCAATGCACTTTTCAGCACCACTGGGAACACCCACTCTGACAAGGGGCACCAGATAATCTTGGGAAACACTGGGGCACAAATGCTTAACACAGCTCCAAGTAGACATGTTGGGCCTGGATCCAGATTTAAAATGTCGGCCACAGCGCAGAGATCACCTCACTTACCTCTTCCATTGTCACTGGTCAAATCTCACCCTAAAACCACTGAATGCATCCCAGACTTGTAGGCTCAACTTTGCTGGGCTCTAACGGCCCACTTGGAGTGACCCTGGCCCTACTTGGGGACACCCTGTCTGAGAAGATCCAACAAAAAGCTCTCACAGGCTCCAGACAGGCTGGATGGAGAAGTCTATCCACCGTCCACAAGAGCTGAGCTGATCAGTTCTTCCCAGCAGCAATCTCCATGGACAAAACCTCTGCCTTTTTTTGAGTGATTGTCTTCTGATAATCACCATAGTGAGACATCAGAACCAGTTTATCCTCCTGGGTCCTGTATCTTCTTCAACAACACTCCAACCTCTGTCCCTTGGTGTTTAGCTTCCTCAGCTCACCACCAAACCATGGCAAACAGAGGCATGAAACCAGTGGTCATACACAAACCTGTACCACAAGGTCAAAGACAACTATCACAACCCTATTATAGGCTGCCACAGCTGCCTCTGGACCCCTAACACAAGCTGTCAACACATCCAAAATGTCCACAACTGCCAAAAATCCCTCTGCCTGAAGCCCTATCAAAGGGTGGAACTGGACTACCTCCACAGGAGGTAGATTACAAGGGGGGGCCCTGAAAGTGAACCTGATAATGCAGTGATCTGACCAGCTGACAGGATGAGTCTCGAGATTGTCAGTCTCAAGCCCCAGAGTGAATACCATGTCCAAGGTGTGGCTGTGTTGATGGGTTGCAAAAATAATAGCTTGTGTGAGGCCCAAGTATTCCATACCCTGGAAGAAATCTTGACCAAACTGGATCGTTCCTCATTGACCCAAGCACTGATGGCACCAAAAATAAGCCATCTCAGAGACTCCAATGCTCTGTCAGCGACAAAGTCTATGATTTCATGCAGAAATTTCCCTTCACGACCACAAGAAGGATTCTGCAACCTACACCTGGACCCCCACACACAGCTACGAATCAAACAATAAAGTATCCCTCACTGGGTGTAAAAGCAGGTTCAACACAGATCTAAAACAGTGGGCAAGCCCCCGGTAATCCCTTCTTGGGCAGGGAACTACTGAGTACCTGGCCAGGACTGACAACTCCAGAACCAGGCCAGAATCATCGTCCAACCAGATCTTCATAATGCTAGCAAGATCAATCAAGGAAATAAGATCTGCCACAACGACAGGCTTATTCTTCATTGATCTAGCATTGCATAGCACTGCTTGAAGTGGATGAAAGATGGCAGTGGCCACTAAGCTATCTGCCCACTTGGTCTGGTGGATCCCTGTGTATGGGGATTAAACACTTTGGTCTCTCTCAAGCCCCAATTTCACCCCCGGGGACCTCCTGGTCCTCACAACCCTAATAGCACCCTCCCAATCATCCTCAAGTCACCTACTCTCCCCACTCCCCCTCCTGGACCCCACTTCTCTGCATCGTCGATATGCAGCGCCTGGCGGGGGTCATGGAAGGGGCATAGATCCCAAAGCAAGGATGGGGAGTAGCTGAACTTTAGGATCTGTTGCAGGCAACACATCCCAGGTCAACTAAAATAAACACTAACCACACCCACACAATATCCATCCACCCTTACATTCACTACACACACACACACAACTAAATATATGCCTACACAGCCACAGGTCACCCACAATAGGGTGAAAACAATTTTGCTGAAGAGAACTGGGGTGTGGGAAAATGATCGACAGCAAGGTGCGTGACAGGGGATTGTGTTGCACACCTGGCTGATCACATTGCATGTTGGCTCCTTTGCAGGGGGGGCTTGCCCCGCACCCTCAGGATAAATGAACACCCCCCCCGCACACATTGGGGGGGACCAGTGTTAGGGCCCCATGTTCCTGACCACCCACAATTGCCACCACGCCAAAGTCCTGACAGCCCAGATTGCATCTGCCCTAATTGCTTCACCTAGATTCCCTTTGCTGTCATTCCCACATGCAACTGACGGGACACCAACAGCCACTACACTTAAATATGCATATAATAAATTACACAACTATCAAACACATGCACTCTTAACCTCCACATACACACTTCTACACACACCAAAAGCAGAAATTGCAATTTTAAAATAAAACATACATATTATAAATCAGAATGTGTTGTAAAAACAGTCTGTAGTGCCAAAGCTCATAAAAACTGTTCCAGATTAAACCATGATTCTTTGTGGAAGCAGAACACAGTCTCTCCTCTGTCACAAGAGCAGTTACCTCTTCAAATAAATTTACCTCGAGTAGTTTGCAGTCCACCTTATCATTTACTGAAGTCCTCAAAAAAGTTCTATACAGCTCAAATACAATGGAAAAGAGGCTAACCCCCCCATCCACACATTGTTCTGCTTCCACCACAACTGACCCAGTATAAAGCTGCAGAGTTTATAGGCAGTCTTCTTACCACTGCCAGAAATTATAGTTATTTGTGCCAGAAAGCAGACTATGGCCCGGATATTCAGACTGCACCTGGCAGTGGGCAAGCGTAGGCGCAGTGCAACTGGAATGCGCCGGGGCCAGGACCAGGTGATATTCAACAGTGATGTGCCATGGCACAGCACCGCTGAATATGGCATGGACCATGCAAGTGCAGTGGCACTGTGCATGGCGCAGTGGCACTGCACTGGTGCAAGCCACAGATAGGGAGCATGGGGATGCACCAGTGCAAATGCAGTTGTACTGGGCTCATTAGCCATGATATTCAGCAGAGGGCATGCAAATGAGGCCATAATATATGCAAGGCGCAAATGGGGCTATTTGTATGCCATTATGGCCCTATTTGCATGCCTTGCGCAGGGCAGCCCAGTGAATTGCACCTGGCGCCCTGCACAGAATGACATGTGCACAGTGGGGGCCAAGGGGCATCCCCCACCCCATCGCCATGATCATGGTAAATCACTGTAAAATAATTCCCTGATAGTCTAGTGGTACCCCCCTTCCTCCCGTGTCCCCGATCATGGTAATTTGCTGTATAGTAATTCCCTGGTAGTCTAGTGGTACCCCCCTCCCTCCCATCACCGCGATCACCGGTCATTCCCATGAATAAAATCCCTAGTGATTAAGTGGCACTCCCCCACCTACACAGGACCACTTGCCCACCCCGCTCCCCCATCATTGGCGGGAGGCTTCAATCCACCCGCATACAGCCCGGATGCCTGCCGAATGATAGGTACAGTATGGACTTGCAGGGCATACTGTACTAGAAGCGATCCCAAATATGTGAATGAAGTCATTCATATATTTGGAACTGTCTAATGCAAGTATGCCCTGCAAGCCCTATTACCCATCTCGACAGGCGGCAGGGCTATGTGAAGCAGTTGTGGCCTCCAGCTGATGACGGGAGGGGGTAAGCAAGGGTTCTGTGTGCAGGTGGTGGGGAGGTCCTCTGGATTGCCAGGATTTTATTCGCTGAAATAATCGTGATCATGACAATGGGAGGAGGGAATTTCCTGAATCTCAGGGCTTTTATTCACATGACAGAATGGTGATCGCGGCAAGGGAGGGATGGGGTACCTCTAGACTACCAGGGAAGTACTACACAGCGATTTACCATGAACGGGGTAATGGGAGGGAGGGGTACCACTAGACCACCAGGGAATTATTTTACAGTGATTTACCATGATCGGGGAAATGGGAGGGAGGGGGTACCACTAGACTACCAGGGCGTTATGGGTGCTTATGGATTGTGTTCTGGGTGGGTGGCTGGTGGCTGCTGTGTTGCACCCTGCAATACAGCAGCCTGCCTGTGGGTGGCCAGGAGTTGTTCCTCCGATTCATGGGCTCAACTCTGAGACCCCCTATGTGGCGCAATGCAGGGTTGTGCCAGCATATGCGCCGCACATCCCTGGCTGAATATCAGGATGTGCCACATATGCATGGGCACGCCCCCTGCATCTGCGCTGCATACATTTACATTGCACCCAGGTGCATCAGGATTTGCACTGCGCCTGGCAGCCTTTTCAATATCCCACCGGGGTACAGTGCGGGATTGCGCCAGTGCAACTCTGTTGCGCCATGTGCAACCCCTTTGAATATCCAGGCCAAAAAGTTTTTGAGCCCACAGGCTCTCTCACTGCCAGCAGGCCCACTCATTCCGGAATCCTCCTGCAAATCTCTCAGGATGCCCTCGGTCTCTGTAGGTAAAGGCCTAAGTTTATCCAACCCCAGTAATGGGGAACAGACAACCAACAATCTCAGACCAAACCTGGTCTTTTCAAAGTCAAAGACCTGCTGCCCAGTTAGTTCCCATGGCAGGTTTCTTCACAATTTTAACACTCCCTGGCTAGGGTGGAATAATCCACTGCTCCTCAGCTGACTGCTATAGCCTATGGCTGGCCACTCCACCCTGGCTACAGTCGAGATCGGGTGACTCCAGTTCAACTCCTTAGCTGTCCAGACAGGTGTCAGATAAAACAGCAGATGCAGCATACCATCCACTCACTTCTCTGCTCACTTGCATATTCAGGGAACTGGAACAGCAGTTAGGGCAAGCAACAGCTCACCAAACTCCAAGCATCTTCTTCCATGAGCCTATCTCTGCCACACTGAAATCCGCATTGGGTTCAAATAAAAAGTTTACAGAATGTTTGCAAAGTGGGACAACTAACCATGGCTCTGTTATATTTAATACTACTAAAAAAATAAAACAGCTAAAACTTTTACCACTACCTCACCTTTTATCCATAAACTATTAATTACAGACCTATCACTACTCTGACATAAATTATTTAAAACCCTAAATAAATACTACAGTTCCAAGTACAGCAGGAACTGCAGTTGTACTTGCTCAAACACAATGCATACATTTAGGGGAGAAAACAGAAACAAAATCACAAAGCTCCTGCTGACAGCCTGCCTAGCATGGCTTCCATTAACCAGTTGACTTAAAGTGGAAGTGCTACTGCTGCACCAACCAGATCTCTTCCTATTCCTATTGGTGGCATATATGTCTGTTCCAGAGCCAAACCTGACCCTATATATATTCCTCTGTTCTCTCCCTCTCCTCCCATGCCTTTTCTCTCGTGAACTCCTGCTGGCTGGTGACTAAAACCTTGCTTGACTTACCCCTTTCTTTGAAAATTAGCTCTGCTCAACTGAGTATCCCATTCATTCATACTTTGATGATGATGAATAAAATATTGATTGATTGATTTTTAACTTTAAATGCCCACAACAATTAGTTTCTTAATTTCACCCAACTCATTGCTGAGCCCACCACTGTTCCTCTAGTTACTCCTTGTTAGACTGGGTTCTCGCTTCTCATTCCTACCACTGTGCCTCTGCAGACACCTTGCTGGATTTATTTATTTATTTAGCTTTTATTAACCAGTTAAGTACACTAGAAAAGAAATTTGCCTATTTTCAGGAATGACCCAGGAGAGTACAAGGAAATACGACATAGGACAACATGATACACTTTAGGCAGTTACACAGAGTCAGGGAAAATAGAAGCATCACATAGTCAGTAGGTACACACAAATGGTCTGAGCATATACGTCAAGTCACCAATGCTGTGAGCAGCGCATGACATACAAATTAAATACAGTCTAGGACCCCAGAACAGTGGGGGCACAGTCAGAGCAATACCTAATACATAGGGTGTATACATTGTGTGCAGAACAAAAACCATGTAGGCAGGCTATACCTTAGGAAGGATGTTCAGTGCAGGGGACCAGGTGAGATTATGGAGGTTTGGGACAACCACACGCTGAGGAGAGCTTCAAATGATTCCACAGGGAGGTTTGGAGGCATGCATGAGAGGGAAAGGAGCTGACCTGGGCAGGAACGGCGTTCCTTAATCTGGGGGCGCATGAGGCAAAATCTCTGTCCCCCATTCGAGTGTGAGTGGCAGGAATCCTAAGAACAGCAGGGCACAGGGATCTGAGGAGTACGAGGAGGAGGCAGCCAGCACGAGGAGCTCTGCCAATCCGGGGGGGGTGCCAATACCAAGGACCTTGCCCATGAAACAGCTCAGGACAGAATTTAAGTAATTGGGCGGGAAGAGCCAGTTAAGCTCACTATACAGGTCACAGAGGTGGGTGAAAAGAGGGGCAGTAAGAGCAAAATGTCAGATGTTGTTGTAGGCTACGGTCCAGCTAGAGAGGTGGGCTTTGGAGGTAAGAGCAAACAGGAAAAGCCCATAGCAGAGGGAGGGGAGAAACACATCTCTAACCAGCGTAAGGCGAGCAGCGGAAGTGAGATTGCTCTTTGCTCGATAGGCCAGACCCAGTTTGCAATTAACAGCTCTGCATACATTCTAGATATGGAGTCCAGGGTCAAGTGTCACCCCAAGGTGGAGTTGGTGATGAGGACAGGTGCAGCGTCAAGACTAGTAATACACAAAGCGGCAGGGGAGGCCTTTATCTTGGCCAGGGACCCAAAGAGAATGGCCTTAGTTTTTTTTTGAGGTTGAGGACCAGCTTGTGGGATGTTACCCAGGACTGGATACTCCTAAAGTCCTCGCTCAGCTGGTGGTTTATGACCCCAATGTCCCGAGAATGGGTGAGGATGGCCAGGTCATCAGCATATAGAATGGACCTACAGTAGGAAGAGGTAGTGGGTAGATTGTTGACAAAGATGGAAAATAGTAGGGGCCCCATGACTGAACCTTGGGAAACACCTGAGGACACAGAAGTGGAGTCCGAGAGCACCTTACTGTATTTGATCAGCAGCTGTCTGCCTTGTAGGTAGTTGGTGAACCAACTGAGTACAGGGGGTGATGAGCCAAAGGACCTAAACTGAGAGCAGAACAGAGCATGGTCAACTAGATCAAAGGCTTTAGATAGAGCGATGAAGATGGCACCAGATAGTTTACCCTGGTCCATGGCAGCTCTTATCCCAGATGCAACAGTGACAAGGGCAGAGGATGTACTGTGCCCTTTATGAAAGCCATGCTGCTAAGGAGACAACAGCTCATGAGACTGAATATACTCTATGAGTTGTCCAGCCACAACTTTCTCAAGAAGTTTACTGATAGCAGACAATATGGCTATCGGTCGGTAATTGTCAAGAATCTTAGGGTTACCCTGTTTGAGAATGGGGACAACCCTATCCACCTTCCATATGTCAGGGATGACCCCAGAGGCTAGGGATAAGTTGAAGATATGGGCCACCTGGGAGGCAATATGAGTCACCAAGATGGAGGAGCTTAGGTTCTATGTCATCATGGCCAGCACTGGAGAAGGGGGAGAGACCAGAGAGAGCAATCTCTGCATCTCTTGTGCCATCACAGCCTTGAAATGGAATAACAGGCAGGATATGGGAGCCAGTTGCGGAGCAGGGTCATGGACACAACTATTACATCCAATGGAGGAGAATAGGGAGGTGAAGGCAGACAGGTCCGAGAAGTGTGAGTTAAATGCATTGGTGATGGTAAGTGGATCGTTACAACTAGTACCATCGATAAGCATATCAGTGGACTCACTGTTGAGGGAACCACTTACTATGTTCTTTATGTTCCTCTAGAAAGTCCTAGGGTCTTTAGCTGAATTCAGCAGTGCCACTTTGCAGAATTCACTTTTGGCAGCCCTGATTGCTTTCTTACACTCATTCCTGAGCCTCATATACTCCTGAAATATGGTCTGGTCCATTGTGACCTTGAATATGGCCCAGCACTTATCCCTAGTCCTCATGAGAGTAAGGAGGCTCCCATGCAACCACTTGGTAGCAGACCCTCTTACTCTCCATCTAAGGAGAGGAGCATGTTTATCCTGCAGCGCCCCGAAGCTGCTGAGAAAATGACTGACTGCAGATGCTGAGTCCTGGGCATTCCAAACCATAGACCAGTCAGTAAGCCGTAGATCATTATAGAAAGACCCCAGGTCGAACCTAGAGAAGTCCCTAACTTGGATGACTTTATGAGGAATTTTCAGGGAGATCTTCCATACACAGAACACAGGGGAGTGGTCGGAGATGGAGTCAAGAAGAGTGCCAGAAGAGCTAATCCTCTCTAGTCTACTAGACAGGACCCAGTCTAGGAGGGAGCCCATGCCACCAGCAGAGGACCACCTAGTGGGTTTCTTAATGAATTGGGACAGTGAGAGACCAGCAAGCAGGGGCTCATACATCTTAGCACTACCACCAAGCCAGTTTAAGTTGAGATAGCCCAGTATCATTAGCTCATTATTCCCAGTCAATGACCCAACAATGTCAAGGAGGTAGGACAACCCTAATATGCCCCCCATAGGGGGATTGTAAGTACAGACAATGTGTAGCTTTTTAGTGTTCCCGAGTAACAGAACTGTGTGCAGCAGTTCACAGGGCGAATGCAAAGTCTGTTGGCAGGACAGAACCAAAAGATTAAGGTGACTTGACTCCTGTAGTAGACTAGGATACCACCCCCCTGCTTTTTCCCTGGGTGGTCCTGCCTGATGAGGTCTAAGCCAGGAAGCGCACATGCTGAGTCTGGGGTTGACTTTAGCCAGGTTTCTGCAATGCCCAGGATGTCAGGCTTATGGTGAATGACTCACACGAGGAGGTCAGCCAGGTTGTGCTGGAGGTGGGCTATTTACCCTTTAGTGATCACCAGGTCACCTACTGTGTTTGACAAATCCACATTCCCCAAGTCCCTTTAAAATTCATTTGAACCAGTGAACCACATCTCTAAAATGGCCGCTCTTCTTGATGAACTTTGAGATGTTGCCCTGCTCCATGTCCACTGACATCTGTCCCTTTTCCAATTACAATTTTCAACTCTGAAACAACCATACCCCTTTTCTTCTTACTCATGTCTGTAGTTCCATCTTCCATGGATCTCTGCAGAGACCATTGACCTGTGTAGGGCATCTGATTCCCTCCCCGATCATCTGTTCAACCAGCATCTTAGCATCTCTGCACAAAACCATTTAGAGATGTTAAATCATGCTACTTCTCTACACAAAACACCAGACTAACCATAACTCTTTTCAACACCCCCCTCCCCGGTCTGTCACCCCATGTATAACTAATGAAAGTTCTCACATCTCTGATCTTGTGATTGTGGCTACTAGGTTTAATGACTTCTTCAATTCCTGCTTTGCTAGCACTAGGTCTGCTATTATTGGTGCTTCCTTTTCCATTCCACCCTCCTTTCCTCAATGGGACTTACCCATCCCCTTTTCTCTCTTTCCCCTGTCACATCCCCAGATGCACTTTCTGCTGTATTGGCTTTAAATGCCTTTAAGGGCCATAATTATGATGGCCTGGAACCTAAACTGCATGTCCTCTCTGGTCTTGCTATTGCTGTCCCTGTTTTCACTCTCTTCAACCTCTCTGTTGCTCTTGGCATGGCTCTCTGGCCTTAGGAGCAGGCAAAAAGTAATCTTCTTGCATAAAGGGAGGGGGGCCCATTGTTCCCAGGAACTACTGCCCCATCTCTGTCCTTTCCACCTCTCTAAGGTCTACAAAATATTTTTGTTCTCCCAGCTCTCTACCGCTCTAGATTCCTCTGGTTTCCCCTCTTTATTCCAGTCTGGCTTTCAGTAAAAGACACTTAACCATGTCTTCCTACTCAGGATTACTGACTCCATCCACAAAGGAATGGACCAGGAACACATCACTGCAGCCACCTTTATGGACCTTGCCAAAACCTTTGGCTCTGTTGACCACCCCTTTCTCCCAGACAAGTTGAGACTTGTGGGTCTCCCTGTCCCTGCAGTGCGCTGGTTTCAGTTCTTTAACTTTGACCATCGGTCAGTTCAAGTATGCGGTTCTCTCCCCCCTCCCTATCTGTTGGCCCCTAAGGGTCCATTCTTGGTCCCAGTCTTTTATCCTTATTTCTAAATGACATTCCCTCCACCTGTGTCAATGCTAACATACACTTGCATGCTGGTGACACCATATTCCACTCCACTAGTCCCTCTGCCTTGGAGCTTCAATCATTTCTTCAGCTGGACTTTAAAAAATGTCCAATGTTAGTTAATCTCAAACTGACTTCTGCTTAATGCTTAAAAGACTGTATCTAGGTCATTTGGTACCAGGCAGAATCTAGCTAGGCCCCCTTTCAACTCCATGTTCACCACCCTGGATGGCACCTCTTGAGATGAAGTCCCTTCTATTAAATATGTTGGTGTGTGGCTCAATCAAAACCTTGATTTATCCCTAGAGTACATATCAATGCCATTCATTGTGCCCTAAACTTGGTGCCCTTTACTGCAGCATGACCTAATCCAGTAAGACCAAACTTTGACTGGTTCATCCATCCCCTGGACTGCTACAGACAAAGCACATGGATGAGTCCTATGTAGGATGAAACACTTGCTTGTGTCTTCTGTTTTCAGCCTTTGCAGAGTGTGTGAGAGGCCAATTGGCACCATATACTCTTATTAAAAGGAGAGTCAGTCTAACCACTTTCATGGTAATTTGTGTATATTCCCCATAATGCTCTGCATTATAGGGATATGTGTAATTCGTTATACCGACTGTGCAGCATCGGGAATACCGTGAAGACCATTGAGGTGTTTGCCCCCATCCCCAAACTAACTCCAACTGGATTAGAAATCTAGATCTGAGGTGTGGGGGCAGAGCCTCCTACATAGAATTGTGAGGTAAAGCCCCCACAGAAAACACTTGGTCCCCGAGCGATGGCACAACACCAGTTGGAGGTATTATGTTGTCGCTGTGCCATCGGTCAACAAATTTCTTGTCGCCACGGCATAGAGGAACCTATGTAAGTCTACATTTATTTGTGTGTGTGTGTAATATTTGGGCATGGTAGCACCCCTCTAGTTAGGGTTGAGTAGAGTGTTCAATGTTAACCCCCTAACTTTGTATCTTAATAGCTTTGACAGCATTTGACAACAAAAGTAGCTGACATTTTGCATGTGTAGTCTAGTAGGCAAGGTCTAGATCTGTGGAAAGATTTGTGACTGCAGATTATGCAGTTTCTGAGAGCTATATATTGAAATTTTCCTGTAGACATCTAATTTTTTTTCTTACACTTAACACAGGGTTTTATTTGCTCTCACCTACAGCCTAATTGGAATAGAATTTTTTCCCAAAACATTCTGGGTAGAATCATGCTCTGACTAGGTAGTGCCTTTGGAAGGTTTCATGAAAAAATATTAAATGGTTCTAGAGTTATACAGATTTAAAGTTTTCTGTTTTTCTGTTCTGAGCATGCTCAGTAGGGTTTTGAGGACAATATTCTGATATTACACCAAAAATTTGGTGTTGCAGGGCCATTTTTGATTTCGTGAGATGCTGTGCTCAGGACACCAAAACATTTTTTTTTGTTTCATGACAGCTACCATCTTGTTTTTCACCTCACTAACAAACAAACTGTTAATTCAAAGTTTTATTGCAGCAGCCATAACAAAAAAAAAAAACACATGACTCTATCTCATTAGAACAAACTGGTTCTCATTCTGAGGCTTGTTTCAGTCAACCATGATTATAAATATATTTTATGTATTTCTCCTGGCCATGTTAACATCTTTTCCATTTTCTGAACCATGACTTGCTTTTTTGTGTTGCACCATTAAGGTGGTGTGAAACAAAATTTGACAAGTGAAACTGTTTTTTAATAGCAATTGAAAAAAAGTCTGTTGGAAAAACATTTTGATTACCCAGCAGAATTTTTCATTTTGCAGTGCGAAATTTGCTTGCACAACTTGATTTTTTGTTTCACAGCTGAAAATTGGTTTCTCAGCATTAAATGTGATTTTGCATCAGAAATTTTCATTTCACAGCAGAAAATTGGTGTCTCAGCATGAAATTTATTTAGGCACCCTGATTTTTTGTTTTGTAGCTGAAAATTGGGTTTTCAGCTTGAAATTTGATTGCACAGCAGAATTGTTTGTTTCACAAAGGAAGGGGGGGAGGTACATAAAACAAACAGTAGTAACACTCTGGATACAGAAGTTGATACCAGCCCATTTACAGAAGAAAGGGTTCTGAAAGAACTCTTAAAACTGAAGGTGGACAAAGCAATGGGGCCTGATGGGATTCATCCCAGAATTCTAAAAGAACTAAGGGTAGAACTAGTGACACCACTGACTACCCTCTTTAACAAATCATGGGAGGATGGGGTGGTACCTGAGGACTGGAGGAGGGCAGATGTGATTCCCTTCACAAAGTGGGAGCAAGGCAGAAGCAGGAAACTATAGACCTGTTAGTTTAACCTCAGTGATAGGGAAAATGATGGAATCACTTCTAAAGGAAAGAATTGTCGAGTATCTAGAGGCCAGAGGGGCACAAGACCCTAGGCAGCATGGATTCACAGTGGGAAGGTCATGCCAGACGAATCTGATAGATTTCTTTGACTGGGTGACCAAAGTAGTAGATCAGGGAGGGGCTGTGGACATGGCCTACCTAGACTTTAGCAAGGCATTTGACACAGTCCCACACAAAAGATTAATATATAAGTTAGCCAGCCTGGGAGTGGGTCCCAAGATGACAGCCTGGGTAAAGAATTGGCTGGAGAATAGGACACAGAGAGTAATAGTAAATGGAGTCCACTCAGAAGAAAGGAGGGTTACTAGCGGGTACCGCAGGGTTCAGTATTAGGACCAGTCCTCTTCAATGTCTTTATAGCGACATTGCAGAAGGACTGGAGAAAAGTATGTCTCTTTGCAGATGACACTAAGATCTGCAACAGAGTTGATGCACAGGGTGGGCGGAAAGGATGAGAGGGACTTGGCAAGGTTAGAGGAATGGTCAAATGTATGGCAGCTTAGATTCAATGCTAAGAAGTGCAAGGTAATGCACCTGGGAAACAAAACCCAGGGAAGAGTACACAATGGGGGTGAGATACTAACAACAACAAAAATGGAAAGGGACCTGGGGGTAGTCATATCAGATGACCTAAAGGTGGGCAAGCAATGTGAGAAGGCAGCAAGGAGGGCTGGGGGGATACTGGGATGCAGAGGAGAGGCATCACCAGTAGAAAACAGGAAGTTATTATCCCTCTGTACAGACAGCTGGTGAGACCCCATCTGGAGTACTGTGTGCAGTTCTGGAGACCCAATCTCCATAAAGACATAGACAGGATGGAAGCTGTCCAGAGGAGGGCAACTAAAATGGTGCAGGGTCTGCACGGAGGACATATGAGAGACTTAAGGAGCTTAATATGTATAGCCTCGAGGAAAGGAGGGAGAGGGGGACATGATAGAAACTTTCAAGTACCTCAAGGGAATCAACAAAGTCCAAGAGGTAGCATCTTTCAAAAAAGAGGTGTGCAAGAACAAGAGGGCACAATTTGAAGATGGGGGCGGCTCAGAGGTAATTTAAGGAAGTATTTTTTCACAGAGAGGGTTGTGGATGCATGGAATGGCCTTCCGGAGGAGGTTGTGGAGTCAAAATCAGTGGTGGAATTCAAGCATGCATGGGATAGTCATAAGGCAATTCTGGGGGGTGGGGGTAGAAAGAAGTAGGCTGCTGGTTAACTAGGATCTGCAGCTTATCCAGTAGGTAGGGAAATGGGCAGACTGGGTGGGCCAAGCGGTCCTTATCTGCCGTCAAATTCTATGTTTCTATGTTTCTATAACAAAACATTGGTTTCTTAGACTGAAATTTGATTGCACACCATGATTTTTTGTTTCACAGCACAACATTGGCTTCTCAACATGAAATTTGATTGCACATCAGAATTTTTCATTCACAGCAGAAAACTGGTTTCTCAGCATGACATTTGATTACATACATGATGGTTCATTTCACAGCAGAAAATTAGTTTCTCAGCATTAAATTTGATTGCACATCATAATTTTTCATTTCACAGCAGAAAATTGTTTTTTCAACATGAAATTTGATTGCACACCAGAATTTTTCATTTTGCAGCAGAAATTGGTTTCTAGACATGAAATTTAATTGTGCGCTGTGATTTTTTGTTTTGCAGCTAGAAATTTGTTTCTCAACATGAAATTTAATTGCACAGCAAAATGTTTTGTTTTACAGCAAAACATTGGTTTCTTAGACTGAAATTTGACTGCATACCATGATTTTTTTATTTCACAGCACACAATTGGTTTCTCAGCAAGAAAGTTGATTGCACGTCATAATTTTTCATTTTACAACAAAACATTGGTTTCTCAGCATGACATTTGCACATCACAATGTTTTGTTTCACAATCGAAAATTGATTTCTCAGCATGACACTTGATTGCACACCACAATTTTTCATTTCACAGCAGAAAACTATTTTTTCAGCATGAAATTTGATTACACATCAGAATTTTTTGTTTCACAGAAGAAAATTGGTTTCTTGACATGAAATTTGATTGCAGACCATGATTTTTCGTTTCAGGGCAGAAAATTATTTTCTCCACATTAAATTTGATTGCACACCAGAATTTTTTGTTTTGCAGCAGAAAACTGGCTTATTGACATGAAATTTGATTGCACACCATGATTTTTTTTCATAACAGAAATTTGGTTTCTCAGCATGAACTTTGATTCCACATCAGAATGTTTCATTTCACAGCATAAAAATTGGTTTCTCAGCATGAAATCTAATTGCACACCATGATCTTTCATTTCATGGTAAAATTGGTTGCTTGACTTGAAATTTGATTGCATATATTTGGTTTTACTACTTAAAATGGTTTCTCACCATACAATTTGATTGTGCATATAGTGAAGACAGCTCTTCTTTTGGAATAGGGCCCTGTTTGTCTGCACATGTGGGTAGCAGAGAGCCCTGTGCATTGGCTGACAGATGTACTTTTTCCCATGCATTTTTATCTGCAGCTACATGGAAGCACAAAGAACATAAAGCCCTGCACTTCTGCAGCCCACCTAACAGTACCATGAATTCTTGGCATCAATCACTGCAAGGAAATGCAGGGCATGCAAGAACCGAGCACTTCCATAGGTGGCCAGAGTCTTCCCTTTCTTTCCTAGGGCCATGTGCATCTATATGTCTTCACACAAGTCCCAAAGGGACCTGCATTTATGAGGATATGATTCCACTCACTCAAAAGAAAGGAAATTCTTTGCAAAAGCTTTGTTAATATACCAGACAGGGTTCAAGTTAATGCCATGAAAGTAGGGAACTGTGACATTAGGGTTTCCAACTCTAACTGCCCCCCTTCCCAAGCAGCAAAAGGACAAGCCCACACAGCAACCACAGACAGCCGTAATCAGGTAGGACAAACAACATGCAACTATTTCAGATGACACAAATGCAGTAGTACAGATGTACTACCTTCATTGATTTGTATAAGCAGCCACACCTGTGTTCATATGTCATACAGTGTGTTCTGCTGACAGAAGGTTTCATGGGGCTTGTGCCTCTGCATACATATTGTAGGTACTCATGCACACTGCATGAGGTACCTTACTGGATAGCATGATCCACTACTCCATTGTTTGCTACATGCAGCTGCATAACTAAAAGCCTGCTATCCCTTGAAAAATTTCTAGATCTGCTGCTGAAACTATGATACTCACATTGCAATAGTGTTTCCATCTGTGTAGTGGCAGGCCACACACACGCCTCGCTTCTTCAGCCAGAAATCGGCGTGCATGTCTTTCTTAAGGAGCACTCTCATTGGCCTGCTCATCTGCAGACAGACATACTGTTGCAATTTTTGTATCTGAAAATCTTGAACCCCTTGAACAATTTTTAGATCTGCTGCTGAAACCATGATACCCACATTGCAACAGTACTTCTGTCAATGTAACAGGGGCCTGCCAATCTGAAGCCAGAAGTTGGTGTGTATGTCTTACACCTGTGGCTTAAGATATGTTGGCCCCTGAGGTGCTTGCACTTCTGCAGACAGAAATACTGTTGCAATTTTGATATCATGGATTTTGTGGATCCCGTGCTTCTATAGCCAGAGGTCAGAGTGTGTGTCTTGCATCTGCTTGTGCAGAAGCACAGGCCTATCAAGTGTGTGCATGTCTTACAATGTGCATGAGTACCTGAGGCTGAAGAAGTGCTGGTCCCTTATGGGCTTGAACTTCTGCAGGCAAAATAACTCTTGTAATTTGGGTATCATGGATTTGTATGTGTGGCTACAGGGGCCTGTGCTTCTGTAGACAGAAAGAGTGTTGTGATTTGAGTATCCTGGATTTCTGTCTGCACTGACAAGTGAGTTTGTATGTCTTGGAGTGTGCATGTCACAGATACAAATCCACGAACAAAGGTAGCAGATCAATGCTACTGCATTTGTGTCATCTGGAAACAGTTGTATATTGTTTTCCTTACCTGATGATGGCTGTCTGTCATTGTGTGGGCTTGTCCTTTTGCTGCTTGGGGAGGGGTAGGGTTGGAAACCCTAACATCACATTATCTTACTTTTGTGGCATTAACTTGAACCCTAACTGGTGCATTAATGCAATTTTTGCAAAGATTATATTTATATATATATTAGAGGCAAAAAACTCCATTTAATGCATTAGTTAGGTTGTTCCACAGTGACAAAAGTGAGGTAATTTGCTGTTAGGGTTGAAAGTCCCTCTTGGACCCCCCAGCCCACCACCCCAACCAGCATCAGGCTGCACATTGGGGTCGTCATCCCTAACTTTTACCCCATCACATGTGTGAAGAAGCAGAGGTGTAGGAGAATGAGGTGATAGTTAGGACCAATGACCCCAGTGCTCACCACGATGCCGGTTGAGGGGGTGGGCTCGGGGGTCCAAGGGGGGCTTTCAACCCTAACAGCAAATTACCTCACTTTTTTCGCTGTGGAACAACCCTAACTAATGCATTAAACAGAGTTTTTTGCCTCTAATTTCCCTTCTTTTTGAGAATGATGACGAGAAATTGTGAATGTAATACGGTGGTGGGAGTCCCGCCACATGATGTCTTGTGACATAGGAACAGGAACAGCAATGCAAACAGAAGCATGAACAGTGGCACATGGTAGCATAAGCAGTAAATGGTAAAATGTTAATAAGCATGAAAGCACAAAGTATTTGGCCGAAGCGAACAGTGGCGCAAGCGGACATTGAAGCGCTCTGTGAAACGCAAGTGGTAATTCACGAACAGTGATGGCAGCGGTATTTTCAATGGAAATGTTAAGTGTCACAGTAAAAAGAACGTGAAAGGGAACAGAAACGGAAACGTGAATGCAAGCGCACACGTAAACGCAAATGTAACATGCACAGGCACGGTACCGCAATTGTAAATGCAAATGGTAAAGTTAACATGAAAAATATGCCAAAGGAAAGAGAAACAGAAATGGGAACAGAAGTAGGTACTGAAACGCAAACCAAAATGCGCATGGGCACAGTACCGCAATTGTTAATGCAAATGGTAACGGTAACAGCAACAATAACGCCAAAGGAAGGAGAAATGCAAATGCAAGCGAGTACAGAAATGCAAACCATTATATGCACGGTCATGGTACCGCAATTGTAAACGCAACTGTTAACAATAACAGCAAAAATAACGCCAAAGGATACAGAAATGAAGCAGAAACGCAAGCGCGTACGGAAACGCAAACCATAATGCACGTGCACATTACTGCAATTGCAAATGAAACAGGTAATAGTAACAGGAACAATAATGCCAAACGACACAGAAATGCAAACGTAAGCACAAGTGAAAACACAAACCGTAACGCACACGGTGGCATAGACAGTAATGGTGCCGCAAACAGTAATGGAAACGCAACTGGAAACGTTAACTGGCACAGTAACAAAAGGGCACACCCTTCTTTTTCCCAAAAACTGCACTGGAAAACAAAGTGAAAACAAAGAATGTATACATAACAATGGGCCTTGGAGCAGAAAATGAGGACTTGGAATATTAAATTGCTTATATCTCAGGAACTGTACGACGTAGAAAAAAAACGTAAATTTCATATGAATTATGACTTTCCTGGCTAGCTTTGTACTTAGCCCTCATTTGGAGGGCTAAGCATTTTTACAACGAAAAGTCCGTATCTCGCACCATTTCCAAGATACGGACCCCAAAAGGCACAACGGATGCCGTAATGTTATCCAAAGGGAAAAAGTGTCAACTTTGGAGTGCCGTCATTGTACCGCCCTCTAACATTTTTTCACCAAACCACAAAAAGGCACATCAGTGGGATGTTGGCTTTCCTCCCTTCAAATTTCAGCCCAAAAGACCAAACTGTTATTTTACAGCAGGACGGCAAA
Organism: Neoceratodus forsteri; assembly: GCA_016271365.2. Classification (NCBI taxonomy): domain Eukaryota; kingdom Metazoa; phylum Chordata; order Ceratodontiformes; family Ceratodontidae; genus Neoceratodus; species Neoceratodus forsteri. Next base: position 1,463,218,191 of record CM057455.1, on the reverse strand, counting down.
GGATTCCTATAGTGCTGAGGACACCGTAATGTTATCCTATGGGAAAAAGTGTAAACTTTGGAGTGCTTTAACTTTGCTGCCCTGTAATATTTTGTCACCAAAACAGTGAAAGACACATCTGTGAGATGTTGGCTGCGTTCCCTTCAAATTTCTGCCCAAAAGACCAAACCGTTCTTTTGCAGCAGGGTGGCAAAGAATTGCTGTCATTTTGCCATAGCCTGGAAAAGTACTGTCGAACTTTGTGAAAGCTTTCGCAAATTCATTCGACAGTATCACAAGTGCAAAAATACTTTGTGAAAGTACTTTTTCCAGAAATTTGATAAACATATTTCTGGAGTGTTTTACCCCAAAATAAAGACATGTCTAGCATCCTCAGGGTCCGACTAGGTGAATACAAAAATAATTAGGTTGCTAGAGGGTCCCAAATTTAAATGCCATTCATTTTCTGATCGCCAGCTGAAAACAAAATGGTGGATTTAAGTAAAGGGCTATTTCATGGAAGTAAAACTGCATTTATGATAATTTCTTGAACTTTTTGTTAACTTTTCCCATTGACTTATAATGGGAACTTGTTTTGAATAACTTTGAGCCATTTAATATTTTTTCACAAAATCTTCGGAAGGCAAATTGGAAACCCAGGCCACATGTTTCCTGAAGATTTTGGACCACTGGCGCAAAACGTGCGACCTGTAGGCAACGACAAAAAATTCACCAAATAGCATAAACACGCACGCAGATCACACTTAATAACTTTGCAGCCGTATATGCAACCAGTACAAAACTTGACAGATCCTAAGACTTTTGGTTCATGATCTTGCATTCCAAATTTCAGGCAAATCCATTAAATGGTACCAAAGTTATTAAGTTGCAACGTTTGGCCCTTTATCCTTAAAAGGGCTCCTCAACCCTAACAATGGTAGCACTACCGTGCTACCATATATATATATATATATGTGTGTGTATAAACAATCACACACACACATCATGACTGGGGGTTAAAATGACAACATAAAGAAGATGTCTTTGCTAGTGATCTCAGTAACAACCAAATATCAAAAATGTGCTTTTACTGTTGTCACAATGGATATTTTTGAGATTACTTTGAACACAGTGGAATACTGCACCAGTCAGAGAGCAGCTTTCACAGGGCAGCTGACCTCACAATAACTAACACAACACTGAAGCCAGCTGTTATAATCAAAGAAAAACAGCAGCACATTCAAACTGCAGCCTTAAAGGTTTTAACTTGTAAATAATAGTATATCTCTAATATACAATAGTCGGACTAAAAACTGGCAATTTATCATCACTTGTGAGTGGGCAGGACTTTCAAAACTCACCTGTATATTTATATGTAGTGTCTCATTCAGGTGCTTATGCCAACTTATGGGCCTCTCTCTCTGCAGGTTATATAACCACCCTGCATCTCTACAGTATACTTAATGCTGTTCAACCAGCCCATATCTCATACTTCTGCTTCACTCACTCAGTAGTGACCTTTAGGTACTCTCTGGCAGTGGAATGGGCTTTATCCATATGGTCACACAGAGCTTCTATCAAGGTCACACAGGTTGCATACTCTTTTGTTTTTTATTTTCTGGTTGGTCGTATAGGTCCAGTGGTAGCTGTAACTCTCATCCTAACATCAGCATGACTGGAATATAGCCAGTAGTCTCATGCACAGGTGTCCTTGAAATCATGTGAATAATGAGAAGCAATAATCCTTTTTTTTTTTTCCAAAAAGTGGTAGCTGATTTCTGAGAGTTTCATTAAATCATACTACTATCCCATTATTAAATTAAGTGATATTGGATGCAATTTTTAGATGTTCAGGTTGAACTGTTGACTCCTCAATGCATCTCTAGCGAATTACCTAACCATGCTGCTAACTCTTTAACTAAATTTCTGGTACATCATTCAAAAGAGGAGAGGGATCTAGGGGTTATAATACATACCCATTCCTCTTCTTAATCTGAGACATCATATAGTAAAGCTAATTAGGATGCTTGGATAAATCAGGCGGGGTTTCACTTGTCAAAACCAAGAAGTGATATTGCAGCCGTACAGGTCACTGGTTAGGCCAGACATGGAGTACTGCATGCCGTTTTTTAACCATCATCTGAAAAATGACAGAGAAAGAATAAAAATGTTTCATCATAGGGCAACAAGAATGATCAAGGGTCAGCAAGATAGGGCCTATCAAGAAAGAGTATACAGCCTGAACATGTACTCACCGATAGGGCAAGAGGAGGATATTATAGACACCTACAAATACATACAGGGACACTCCATGGTGGACTCCATGGATTTATTTAAATTAAGGGATAACATACATTGAAGTGGACACAAACTCAATCTCATGGTGGGGAGGGCTTCAAGAAGGACTTAAGGAAACTATTATTTACAGAGAGGTGTTGTATAGGTAGAACAATTTACTCAGTATTGTGAATAGTGGACGAACCATCTCAGGGTGCAGAACAGAATGGGAAATGAAAAAGGGGGTAACTAGAAGCAAAAGAGATGGTGAGGGTACTGGCAGCTGCTAAAGGATTAAAGAGTTCTAAGTAGTAACAAGAGAGCAGACTTAATGGATTTTTAGTCTTTTTCTGTTCCATACCATCTATGTGTCTATGAGACAGTGGTGGCTTTTAATCTAGTATGACATAAACCTCAGGTAGCTCTGGAGAAATAGTCCAAAACTACAAATGCACACTGCCCCAACACAAGAGAATAAATAGAAAAACACTTTTTAACGAGGTGCAGACCCTATCAAGAAAGACTAACAGCACATAGGAAGATATTTATAGTATACACAATAGTGACATTGAAGATCATGGGTACAGATTCTACCACAGACACTGGCACACTGTGTGACATCTAACAATCCTCTTGACCTCAGTGTGTTTCACCCCACCCAGCTATTAAATTAGGTAGATGCAGGAACCAACTGATGACAAGCTCATGTATCTCAGTTTACCTGTTCTGGGTAAATAAATGAATAAAGTAAAAAATACTAAATGTTATTGAATGAGTAGTAGGATGTATGGTCTAGTTGAAAAGCATTCAGCATGGAAATAAATATTATTAAAAGTATGGTTGATCAGGCATTCCTGTATCAGTGTGCCCTGTAATAGTTATCTGACTGTTTAATTGTTTTATGTTTATGTATATCTGGCTTGCATACTATGTGGCACCTTGTACCTTAGAAAGGAACCAGGCAAACAAATTGCATTGATCTTCTAATATAACCCAAAAGAGAGCTGCTCTTACTAGCAATAATTAAAAAAAAACAGGTAGGGAGGAGCCTATGGGGAAATATATGAGCATATAAAGAGACAGCATTCTCTAATGGTTAGAGTATATATTCCAGATAATCACTGGATTATATCCTACCATAACCCTTGGCCCACTGCCTGACCTTCAGAACCTGCTTGACCTCCCTGTGTTTCTGTCTGTCTAGCTTTCAAATGGGATTGGAGTATCCCAAATGTCAAACTGATTAGAAGCAATGCTCCACTGTAAACACCTAGCTGTCAAATTGTCTTGAAGCAGGACCCCACTGTAACATCCAGCTGTCAAACTGGGCTGAAGCAGGGCCCTACAGCAACACCCACCAGTCAAACTGAGCAGACACAGGGTCACACGGTAACACCCAGTTGTCCAATTGGGTAGAAGTAGGACCTCACTGTAACACCCAGCTGTCAAACTGGGTTGCAGCAGGCCTCCCACTGTAAGCAACCAGCTGTCAAAATGATTGGAAGCAGGATCCCATACATAGAAACATAGGAACTGACTGTGGATAAGGATTGTTTGGCCATCCTAGTCTGCCCATTTACCCTACCTGCTGTAATACTACAGATCCCATTTAATCTCCAGCATAGCCCTCCTTTCCCTAACCATTAAGGTTCTCTTTTGCCTATCGCATGCTTTCTTGAATCCCATTAAAGTTTTTGCCCCACCACATCCTCTGGAAGTCTGATCCAGGCATCCTCTACTCTTTCTGCGAAGAAGTATTTCCTCACGTTTCCCCTGAGTCTTCCCCCTCCTCAGCTTCATAGCATGTCCCCCTTGTTCTTGAGCATCTTTTTTTCTGAAAAATGCTTTCCTCTTGTACTTCATTTATACTTGTGAGGTATTTGAAAGTCGCTATCATGTCACCTCTTTCCCTCCTTTCTTCCAGGGTGTACATATTGAGGTCCTTTAGTCTTCCCTAATAGGGTCTTTGGTGCAGACCCTGCACCATTTTCATTGCCCTCCTCTGGACCACCTCTACCCTGTTAATGTCTTTTCAGAGATGTGGTCTCCAGAACTGGACACAGTACTCCAAATGAGGTCTCACCAATCATTTATACAGCGGTATCATCACCTCCCTCATTCTGTTGGTGATACCCCTCCCTATGCATGCTAGCATCCACACTTCCCACTACCTTGTCACACTGTTTGGCTACCTTTAGTTAATCAGATATGATTACCCCTAGGTATCTTTCCAGTTTGGTGGTCATTGGTACCACTCCTCCCATCTTCTGCCCCTGGTTTTTTGTGCCACAAGTGCATCATTTTACAATCTTCACATTAAAACTTAGTAGCCACACTCTTGACCACTCTTCAAGTTTTCTTAGATCCCTACTAATTTTTTTCCACACACCCCCGGACTGTCTATCTTATTGCAGATATTAGTGTCATCTGCATAAAGGCATACCTTCCATTCTAGTTCCTATGCAATGTCACTTATAAAGACATTAAAGAGGACCGGTCTTAGTACTGATCCTTGTGGTACCCCACTGGTCACCCTTCCTTCCCCTGATTGAACTCTGTTTACCACCACCCTTTATCACCTGTACCCCAACCAATTCCTTACCCAGTTTACCACTTTTGGAGTCACTCCTAGGCTACCCAGCTTATTTATGAGCCTCCTATGTGGAACGGTGTTGAAGGCCTTATTGAAATTTAATGTAGGCCACATCCACTGCTCAACCCTGATCTACTTCCCTGGTTACCCAGTCAAAGAAATCTTTTAGATTTGTTTGACATGACCTCCCCCTAGTGTATTCCACAATCCTTTCCTTCAGCAGTGGTTCCATTGTTTTCCCCACCACTGAAGTCAAGCTGACTGACCAATAATTGCCAGCTTCTTCCCTGCTGCCACTTTTGTGAAGTGGGACTACATCTGCTCTCCTCCAATCTGCTGGGACCACGCCCGTCTCCAGGGAGTGGTTGAACAGGACTGTCAGAGGTGCAGCCAGCATCTCTCTGAGCTCCTTCAATATCTTTGGATGTATCCCATCTGGCCCCATTGTCTTGTCCACTTTCAGATTTGCAAGTTCCATTAGGATTCTCTCCTCCATAAATGGACTAGTCTCTATGTCCCTTCTTTTGATGCTCCTGTCTCTTGCCTGTGGTCCCTCACCTTCCCCTTCCTCTGTAACTACTGAACCAAAATATTTGTTCAGGATGTCTGCTTTTTCTTTGTCCCCCTCAACTCCCAGACCCCACAGTACCACCCATCTGTCAAATTAGGTAGATGCAGGGCCTGACTATAAACACCCTGCTGTCAAACTTGAATAGAAGCAGAACTCCACTGTAAACACCCTGCTGTCAAACTGGATAGAAAAAGTGCCTCACTGTTACACCCAGCTGTCAAACTGGGTAACAGCAGAACCCTACTATAAACACACAGCTGTCACATTGGATAGAAGCAGGTCCCAATTGTGCACACACATCTGTCAAATTAGGTAGAAGCAGGGCCCCACTGTAAATACCCACCTGTCAAATTGGTATTTGTGTGGCTCCTTTTGTAGCAAATCCACCTCTGGGTCAGAAGGCCTTGGGTTCTAGTCTCACAGCAGGATTGGGCTCTTATCATAAACACTAGGCAGCCAAATGCAGTACTAAGTGAGTGCTGTACTGTCAACATGTGCTGTCCTTCAGATGAGATATTAAATCAAAGTGTAACCCCCCATCAATTTGGGGGTTTACTGTAATGTCTTCCTGGGCCCCTAATGTCCACTGTCAGGCTGGTGTCCTGTTCCAGAGTATTTCTGTCTATTTGCCTGAGAGTGCTATATTAAGCCTCTGTGCCAGCCCCTTTAAGAACATAACTAATCTGTGTTTAGGGAATGATCTGTGCTGGGTCCAAGTGATTTAGGGCTTGCGACTGGCCAGACAGTGTGTTGTTCTGCTTCATTCTGCAGTCGCTACTTAAGCAGAGGAAGACTAAGTAGGAACTGTGCTTATTTATCATTTGTGAACTGTTATTTTACACATAAAGAAGTGTGCTTAACCTGCTTTGCTTGCAGATTGTTTATTTGGATGGAAGACACCATGTTAGGTCTGGGACTTCCAGTAGTTGGACCAATAGAACCTCTGGGAACCTAAAATGGATCCAGACTCCAGAGTCCTGTGGGAATGAAATTCTGTAGGTTTTTATAGTTTTATTGTTGGTGCCTAAATGGACCTGGAGGGGGAGCCCTTACTGTAACTGACAGCTCCTTCAGTCAACTGCGAGCTTGGATTTCAAGGGAAATCCCCACAGGGACAAGAGACAGTGGATCAGTTAGAGTTTTAGGTTGAAGTGTGAACAGCTTGAGCTTTTGAGCTGCTGCTCCCTGAACGAGCTCAGGGGAATCGGTGTGAAGAGGCCCAACTTGTCTCCCTGCCACTGTTGCTTATTCTTGAACTGCCCTCAGCAGAAGTCGGACTTGTCCAGTTCCAGCCAGGAACTGCGGCAGAAAGAAGAAGAAGTGTCAGTGCAACTTGCGATTTGGACTGGAGACTTGATCCTGAAGGAATTGGCCCAGCTTGTGTGCGGGATATACTCGGATTGGAAGGTTTACTCAGTAAAGCTGTTGAACTGCAACCAGACTAAATCTGAACTGTTTCATGAAGTAGTTATTTCTGTAAATGTGCTGAATGTGTTTCATGGGTCGAGACCTGCTCGCTCACGAAGAAACCTGTTACGCCAGCTGGAGGCTTCACCAGCAGAAGATCACGAACTTTGCCAGATGGCTCATCTTGCCTAGGCCCTGCCACTTTGGCCTAGGCTGCTACTCCATCACCAGAGACTGTCACAGTGAGAGACCAGCTCAGGTATCCAGCCCCTGTACAGCAACAACACACAGGTTGCAGCCACCTGGAGGAAAGGCCATGAAGAGGAGATATTTCATGCCAGCCCTGTTTGCCCATGCTTTCTTTCATCATCACCACGAGGTTTCCATATCGTCTGCCATGCAGCAGATTCCTGGTAGCATGAGTACAATCAGGGTAGCTCTCTGCAATGAAAGCTCAACTAATTTGTGGTACCATCTAATTGTCTCAGTTTCTTGGGTTTACAAAAGAATCAGCTGATCAGCTCAGATTCCTGAAGTAGTTATTACTGTAAACATGCTGAATGTGTTTCATGGGTCGAGACCTGCTCGCTCACGAAGAAATCTGTTACGCAAGCTGGAGACCTCACCAGCAGAAGATCACAAACTTTTCCAGATGGCTCATCTTGCCTAGTCCCTGCCACTTCGGCCTAGGCCACTACTCCATCACCAGAGACTGTCACGGTGAGAGACCGGCTCGGGGATCTAGCCCCTGCACAGCAACAACACACAGGTTGCAGCCACCTGGAGGAAAGGTCGTGAAGAGGAGGTGTTTCATGCCAGCCCTGTTTGCCCATGCTTTCTTTCATCATCACCATGAGATCTCCATCTCGCCTGCCCTGCAACAGATTCCTGGTAGCATGAATACAAACAGGGTGGCTCCCTGCAGCAAAAGCTCAAATCATTTGTGATACCATCTAATTGTCTCAATTTCTTGGGTTTACAAAAGACTGAGCCAACCAGCTCGGATTACAGATAATCTGAGTGTTTTGCATGTTAACTGTTTTTTCTTCTATCAAGGGCCCCAACATCAGCTGCAATGTCGGCCAGCCCCGGGCAACGCCTCTGGTTAGCCAGATTTACCATCCTGGGTCCTCAGTGCTGTGTGACTGTCAGGTTGGGACTAAGAGTGCATACAATCACTGAAATAATTCAGATAGCTACTCATTTGTCTAGATTCATGCCCCTTCCTTGTTCACTGCCCCCAAATAAATCTGATTGTCTTGTTTTATGCTTAACCTGGCTAGTGTGCATATTATTAGCTGGGTTACAACTTTAAGATCGTACTGCTGTATTGCTAACCTTATTTTTCCAGGGGGTCTCAAGGGAAGTTAGTGCAAGTCCAGCCCTGGTGGTAAGTGTGAAGGGTGAGAGCATATTATTACTGTTCCCTACTGATTGTGAATCTACTACCGTGTTAGATACTAGGCCACTAGGAGGGTTGGTGGGTGGTTATAGCTTCTCAGAGGGCTATACAAGAGCAAATAAGCAACCCAAATACCATTTCTCTGGGTGGAGGCACCTTATTAGAGAACTCAAGCCCCTTAACCTGTGTATAGCCATACAGGCAGGGGTAGTAGCCCTTAGAATAGCACTGTCTAGGGGTTACAGAAATCCTGTCTCCCTTTTCTGGTGGTTGTTCAGGTGGACAATAACAATTCTATGGCACTTTTCAAAAAGAGAAAGGGAATGTCCCCTGTGTCCTGATCAAATTTCCCCCATGTACTTAAAATACCACAAACAACTTTATCAGGTTCTGTTTGTTGATTTGTATCTGTACCCCCCTCCCCCAATGGGACAATAGGCAGTACTGGCTGGCCCTTCTTTCCCTTTGAACAAAACTTAAATAAATGAAACTGAGCAGAAGGAGGGTGCCACTGTTACACCCAGCTGTCAAACTGGCTAGAAGCAGGATTCCAGTGTAAACAAATGTTGCAGCTCAGTTGGAGTATTCCTCATGAACTGCAAAATAAACTAAAGAAAACATTTCTAAAAACAAGTCATTGCTGTACACTTTACATATAGTAGATGATGGAGTATAAGTAAGCAATAAGACACCCCGGGGTGTGTGCTAGACACTTCAAGCGCATGGCCAAGGGCATAGTAACGCATAAGGCTGCAGACTGAGTGCCTTCAACCCCTGGCCATGCACTAGAAGTGTCTAGCCCCCGGTGTTTGATTTCATGAAATGGACATGTGAATTGTACAGGCATGTGAAACTTAAAATTAATGGGAATAACAAAGAAAAAAGTTAAATCTTTGTGTTTATTTTAAATAAAATAGTTCCTCCACCAGTATGAGTTTCATGTGTGTTTGTTTTTTTAACGTAAGGACTTTTGTCCTAATGTGACTTCCATAGTTGTAGGTTTTTTGGTGGTTGCCATGGTCCCCCCCACACACACACACACATTTCTGTTTCTTTTTTTTTTTATTTGTATCTTGTTACTGTACATTGCCTGTTGTTTCTATCCATTTATGTGTTGTTGTTTTTTTTATTTTGTTGTGGACCAGTGCAGCAAGGAGTGAGGGAACATGGGAAGTGGTACAGCACCAGCTGCTAGAGAGTCAGCTTGCGTGCTGTGAGACCAGCGCTACAAAGGAAAAATGGAACTCTGCAGTTCCAGAGATGTGGGTAGATTTTTTTTTTTTAATTTAAGTCTGGGGATGACTAGCAGACAGTGTGAATGAACTAGTGAGTGGCTGGCAGGTTGGCCATGAGCAGGAAAGTTAGAGAGAGAGAGAGAGAGAGGCGAGCAGGGGGGTTGGTGGGGGAGAGATCATGGCAGGCATGCATTTTCTTTTTTTTTTTTTTTCGCTGTGCTGCATCCAGCTTGTTTAAGTGAAACAATTGAAAAAGCGAGGAGCTAAGGGAGGGAACTAGTGAGTAGCCAGTATGTCAGTTTTTGAGCAGGAGAGTGAGCGAGTGGGTGGGCAGGTAAAAGATCATAGGATACATGGATTTGTTTTTTATGTGCTGTATCCAGCTTGCCAGCACATGATGTTAGCTGTGTGCTAGGCACTTTCAGCACATGAATATCAATCAGTCAGGTGGCTTGGAAATCCTGAGCCCATTTCTTAAAATGCTTTTACAGTGTAAAACACAGTACAAACCACAAAGATGAGCACTCAAAGACAAAGAATGGTGGACGCGAACAAAATCATGGGAAACCGGGTGCAACAGAAAGACTGCACTTGAGGATAGAGATGCAGACTGCTTAAACGTTCAAGCACCTTGTGTTTGCTGATACAGTAGTTCAAAATAACAAACCATACTGTGGAGTCAGAAGATAATGAAAAAAACTAAATTTATTATCACATAATCAACAAACAATCCCCAGTGCTTTGACCCTAAACAAGTCCTCAGTCGGGGGCACAACAGGTACAACTTTCAAACTTGAGCTCTTAAAGAGACAGCTAACAATTACATACACATGTATACTTGTTGTGGTCACTAACATAGCCAGACTCTATATATATATATATATACATATATATATATTTATATATAAATATATACTGTCTCCTCTTCCCTCCCCATATTTTCCTCCTCTTTGTAAATAACTTCTTGACTACTAGCTCTCTTCCTTCTCGAACCTTGTTGCTGACCATCCACTGTTGTTTTGCCAGTTACCACCCCTGACCTTCCTTCTGTCAGTCTTTCTTGTTATGTTTGAACATTCCTCACATTTCTCTCTATATAACCTTGCTATCTTATTAACCCTTTCACTCCACAGGTCGGGTCTGTGGTTTCTGCACTATATATCTTACTGCCATTATCTGTATAATGTTTGCCATTATTTTTTGTTGTTTCTACCCATTGTATTTTTGTAGCACTGCTGTACTGTTCCTCTGTTTGTATTATTGTACCCATGTTGCTGTTGTTCAACTGTTCTCTTTTTGCTGTACTCTACCGGGTCGTGCCAGAAAATAGTCATTTTATGGCTAGTGCACCTACCCGGTTAACAAAAACCAAATAAATAAATATATATATATATATATATATATAAAACAAAACAAAGTGAACATCATTACATACACAATTCCCACAAAGTATAAAAAGCAGACAGAAAGTAAAAGAAAACAAGCATTTATCAATGCCAAGTGTTGCTTGCTGTCATTAGCAGTGGACGTGCAGGAATTAGACAGATGCAGTATAGGAATGGCAGTGAAGTACTGAACTGACACCAACAACTCCACCACCACCCTGAAGAGATGGTTAGGCATTGTGGTGTGCCTTTGGGTCATTGCCCATAACGGTTACGACATTTCACCTCACCCTACCCTGCAGACACTTACAAGTGTTGAGGTGTGCTTTGAAGTGTTTGGGCTTTATACTCACCTCATTCCATAAAGAAATACACTGAAATGGGTGCAGTATAGGATAATGGGGTGAACTCTGGGGCTAAAGGGTCCAAGGTTCACCTTGATGCCTGTCACTGGCTGCAGGTTGGGGTGGAATGGCATGAGCATTACTGTCGGCAATCCCAAGTCACACCCCTGACGCCTGTCAGTCCCTATAGGGTAGGGCGTTATGGTCAAAACCCTAACACCCTGGGCTGTTCTTGGTATTTTTACTCCAAGTTTTCAACATGGGCTTTTTGCGATCCCACTGCATGAACAGTGATGCTATCAGTTCATTAGCTGAAAGGTGATTTTGAACAGTGACTGCACCATTTGGTGCCACAGGTGCAAAAAAACATTTTGAACAGGATGTGAAACATGACAGCTGTACTGTTCATGAGGAGGTGTAAAATATGGTAATGTTGAAAATCTGGAGTGAAAATTTAAAAAAACTGGTGAAGTCACGAGTGTGCATAGAAACTACAGAATGCACACCTGTAATGTAATTAGTTTTGGGATTTTTTAAAGCAGATTTACAACATAGGCATTTTGGGACCTCCACTCATGAACAGTGTCACTGTGATTTTCTTAATCTATCCCGAACACTGATTTCCCACAGTGACCATGCCATTCTGTGCCAGAAGTGCAAATACACATCTCAGCCAGGATGTGAAAAATGGCAGCTGTACTGTTCATAAGGAGGTGTGGAAAAATGTCAATGCTGAAAATCTGGACTGAAAAGATTACAAATTCGTGAACTTATGAGGGTGCGTGGAAATTGCATGATGCATACTCATGGCAGTCATTTTATGGACTTTTGTCATCAAATTTTCAACATAGACAGTTTAAGACCTCTGCTCATGAACAGTGTCACTGTGATTTTCTTAATCTCTCCTGAACATTGATTTGGCACACCGACCACACCACTGTGCGCTACATGTGTGAAAACACATTTTGGATGAGATGTGAAAAATGACAGCTGTACTATTCATAAGGAGGTATGGTAAAATGGCAGTGCTAAAAATCTGGAGTGAGAATATTAAAAATGCTCAAAGTTATGAGCGTGCATAGGAACTGCGCAACACACGCTCGTAAAACAGTCATTTTGGGGAATTGTATCACCAAATTTTCAACATAGGGTTTTGGGGGGCCTACCTCATGAACAGTGTCACTATGATATTCTTAATCTGTTCTGAACATTGATTTTGCACACTGACTGCGTCATTGTGCGCTACATGTGCGAGAACACATTTCAGGTAAGATGTGAAAAATGACAGCTGTACTGTTCATAAGAAGGTGTGGTAAAATGCCAATGTTGAAAATCTGGAGTGAAAATATTAAAAATGCTCAAAGTTACAAGTGTGCGTAGGAACTGCGCAATGCATTCTCATAAAACAGTCATTTTGGGGAATTTTTTCACCAGATTTTCAACATAGGGTTTTTGGGGGCCTACCTCATGAACTGTGACACTGTCATTTCATTAATCAGTCCCTAAAGGTAGTTCAATGCAGTGACTGCAAAATCACCTTTCGGGACCGAATAACAAAATGACAGTAACTGAGTTCATGAAGTGGGGTCCCAAAAACCCCATGTTGAAATTTAGGTGAAAAACATTCTCAAAAATGGCCAAAATATGCACCAAAGTTGGAGAAAAAACATTTATGCCATTATACAGTGTACCGGCATTTCTTTGGTTCATGGTCAGCTTTGGAGAATGCAGACGTATTCCCAGTCCACTGAAGATCATCGTGCTGGGATCCGGAGGTAAGTATGGGGTGAGGGGAGGGTGTGGGAGGTGGGGTACATAGAGGGTGGGCGCGGGTTGGGGAGGGGGCAAGAGAATCAATGAGAGACTTTTTTTTCCTTCTAGGTCTTTTTTCTTTTTTAAAGACTACGGAGGACTTTTGCCAGACTGGTATGGGATCCCAGCTTGGCACCAGGCAGTTTGTTTGGGGGGGGCAGTGGAGCCGATGGGGGATTGGGCACCCCATTGGCCAAGGAGACTTTGTTATGCTGGGGTGGGCTCCCAGCGCGGCAGATGGAAGTTTGTTTGAGGGGCAGTGGAGCCGATTGGGATCGGGCACCCTGTCGCCATACAGTGTGCTGGGGGACACATGAGCCATGGGGGGCATTATGCTGACAGGGATTTGACTACCTCGTTGACAAATGAACTGGGGAGGGGGTCATGCTGACAGGGGGTTGGGCACCCCATCGGCTTTTTTTTTTCATTTATTTATTGAAATGTTTCACCAGGAAGGCACACTGAATGGCAGCCGGTGGCTTTCTGTTGGCTTCCTGAGGACTGTGAGAGGCCGACGGAGAAGCCGTCATCATGGGGACACCATGCAATCAGCTGTTTTGGTAGCTTGTAGTGCACCAAAACAGCTGATTGCATGGTGACGTGACCGAATTTCCTGACACATTTAGGCATACTCCCTAACTACTGAAAGCAATGTGTTTCTTGCACATGCGTGCAACAACACAAAAAGAGATATAAAGATTAAATGTGAAAAGAATTGCTGGGGGTAATGTGGATGCAAAGACCTAAAGGAAATTGTTATAATGCAGTAAAAAATATTCACCTACTGTGACTGGTTCTCAGATTTCTAGTAGGATTACATTAACCCATGTTACACTATCATGTACAGCCTGATAACCAGCGCATGATTTTAAAATATAGTAGTGGAAGAAGTTCCAGTTGACTGCGACAATCTGAAAAGTTCAAACAAAATGTCTGTTTGTAGCACCCAATGGGTGATGGAATACTGAACTGTGTTAATAAAACAGAGGGAGTACTGTGTGCGTCTCAATTTAGTACAGAGTGTGACCTGTTGCATGGCTCAGGAGTGACATATGGTGAGTGCTACCTGATCTGACATCTACACATAGTCTGACATAGACTACAGGCTGTCTTTCTCTGCCATGGGTGGGTGGAAAAGGGAGCAGACCAGGCAGAAGCGCTCAGTGACTACTGCTCTGTGTTTACCAGGGAGAAGATTGGGCCAATGCCTCAGGGGATGGGATGGGGTGGGTGGGCATGGGGGTTAACAGATGGGAAATCCCAGTGAACAGGGTAATTGAAGGCCTAAAAGCCCTGCAGGTAGATAAGGCACCTGACCCAGATGGCATACACACCAGGGTTGTGAAGGAGTTGGCAGATGTCATGGCAGAGCCACTAGCAGACTTATTCAATATCTCACTGAGAACTGGGTGCATCCCCCACGACTGGAAAATGGCGCACGTGGTACCTCTCCACAAGAGTGGTCCCAAGGATGAATCAGGCAACTATAGACCAGTCAACCTTACATCCATTGTGGGGAAGCTAATAAAAACTATCCTTAAGGAAAGTCTAGTAACCTTTCTGGTGATGAATGGTCTCCAGGACAACAGACAGCATGGGTTTGCCTCGGGAAGATCTCATCAGACCAACCTGGTGGACTTTTATGACTGGGTGACTAGGGCACTCAATAGGGACCAAGAGGTGGATGTCTTGTTTCTAGACTTCAGCAAGGCCTTTGATTCAGTGCCACTTGGGAAACTGATAAGCAAGTTGAGATATCAGGGAGCAGGGGAGAAAATGGTGACATGGATCAGGAACTGGCTGAATGACAGGAAGCAGAAGGTAATTGTAAGGGGGGAACTCCCAGTTCCAAGAGCTGTATCCAATGGGATAACACAGGGCTCAATACTGGGACCAGTGTTGTTTGACATTTTCATTGCTGACATCTCGCATGGGATTAAGAATAAGATCAGTCTTTTTGTGGATGACACAAAGTTAGGTGCAGTGGTAGATGACACAGAGGGGTGGCAGGGGCTTCAGGATGATCTGGCTAGACTCAGGCACTCGTCAGAAACATGGCAGCTGGGGTTCAATGCAAAGAAGTGCAGAATCGTGCACTTGGGAGCAAGAAACCCAAGGAATCATTACCGAATTGAGGGGGAGGGTACAGTTATCCCCTACAGAGGAGGAGAAAGATCTTGGGGTGATAATAACATGGCAAATGAGCCATTCAGTGCAGTGCAGAAAAGCAGCAGCTAAGACTAATAAGATGCTGGGGTGTATTGCCAGAGGAATCACATGCAGGAGATGGGAGGTCATCCTGACACTGTACAGGTCATTGGTGAGGTCACACCTGAAGTACTGAATGCAGTTCTGGTGCCCCTACTTATAGAAAGATGTTAAATTGCTGGAGGGGGTCCAACACCGAGCAACCAGGATGATCCTCAGTATGGAGGACAAACCCTACAAGGAGAGACTGATGGAGCTCAACATGTAGTCCCTGGAGGAACAGAAGGATAGTGGGGACATGATAGAAACCTTCAAATATATGAAAAGCATAAATAAAGATGGTACAGAGGGGGTTTTAAGATTAGGAGAGGGAGAGACACTAGGGGACACAATCTAAAGTTGGAGGGTGATAGATTCAGAAGGTAAATGGGAAGACACTATTTCATGGAGAGAGTGCTGACAGGGTGGAACGCTGTGCCTGAGGAAGTGGTGTCCTTGAAGACAGTAGGCAGTTTTAAGAGGGGATGGGACAAAGTCAGGGGGAAGGTCACCAATGAGGCAGTGGAGGGGAAGGGTAACAGCTAGTATGGGCATGAAATTGGATATGAGGGTTGGAGGGGGGAGCAGCTGCAGTGTAACAGACTGCTAGCTGTACACTCAAGCAGACTAGATAGACCATCAGGCCTGTATCTGCTGGCATTCTTCGTATGTTCATATAAAACAAACAAGCAGTAAATAGCAGTGTCATTTAGTGAGTCACTTATCCAGATGTGTCACAACTGATCCAATCATGTTTTTGACAGCAAAACAGTCTGCAGAACATATAGCGGTCACACTGCAACTGTCAGCACAGGTAGCGGTTGCGCTCCCTCACACCCACTCTCTGATACTGTTGAGTAGTACCGGTGAATTGAAGCAGGAAAAAAAAACTAATAAAGATCACATCCCAATCGATGTCATGGTCATGCTGTCCCAGTGAATGTAGATTCAGCCTGACTACATAGAGTGTTAACAGAAAAAAAATAAAAACTTAGATAACAACAGTGTCCCTGCCACTCCCCATTCACACAGTGACAGTACCACTGCAGTGACTCTTCATACTCCATACCATAACTGCTTACTCAATGAATAAAAGATAGAAGATACACATGTGCTTGTTGTGTATTTTGTTGTTGTTATTCCTTGGTATATTGAATGAGCCTGGCATAGAATGCATCTGTGACCACCCTCTTGCATCAGAACAGAAGTCAGGTAGAACCAGCAGGAATTTTAAATATTAATTACTGTGAGCAGATTTCTTCCTGATTACACCTTTTCTGAAATGCGGGTACTTCTATAAATAAGTTAGCCAGCACTGTTTCCTTGCCCTGACCAGGAAGCATAATGAGTTCAGCAGTAAATATTTACTTGTATGGGAACGTCAGTGTGGAGGACAGGGCAAGTATTAGGAGCCAGGTGTTTAACTCTCGGCACAAATAGTGATATTAATTTTAATGTTGTTGACACGGCAAAGGTAACCCAGGACATGCAACACCTGTATTCATCTGATGTCCTGAATGACAGCTTTGATGGTGAGGACGTGGCAGATTTTGTGTTTGCAGTATCTCAAGCTCACCTAGAAATAGATCAGCAAGCACCTTGAAAGGTCCTGATCCTCATCGCAGAACTTGATGCCAGATGTGTAGTTGAAATGACCCCCCCCGGTCTCTCACCGGGGGGGGGTCGCTTTGCACATGGCCCAGAAAACTGGCTGGGCAAGGCATGTTGCTGGGCCACCATGCCCTCGGCGAACGGTGGCCCAGCCTGGCTACCAGAGTGGGCCAATCAGTATGGGCCCCCCACAATGGGAGGAGGTGTGGCCCGAGCTTCCATGGGAGGGTCGAGTTTTTTTTAAGGGGAGTGCAATGAGAGATTCCCCCTTCTCTGAACTCGGCCCTGACCTTTCTAACTAAGTTTTTAACAAGAGACTTTGCTGGAGTAGGGAGTTTCTGGTTTAGCCATGTGGCAATATGTAGATTCGGAGTTACTGCGAGGGCTCTCACCCGTTGCTATTACTTAGTTCCCCCTCCGCCTGGTACAAGGTGCATGCCGGCCAGGCAAGTGTTTCTGGTGGACCCCTGTGGCTCCTTTATCATGGGGTGTGGGCCGTGGACAGCACAGATTGAGCGTGGACGGTGCAGGCCCGCCTGGGCTCCCTTGCAAGCCGCAGGCCTGGGAGCTTTGTTGCAGCTCACCAGAACGACTCCCTTCCCTTTGATTCCCTGGCTACTGTGTCACTGCGGTTTGTCTGTTCCCTCTCCAGTGAGCTTAGGCAGACTGGTGGAGCTTTCAGTGCTTCGGCCTTGCCTGGGGGGGGGAGTCACCATGCAGCTGGTGGCAGGGAATTTCCCCTTTATGACCCCCTATCTGCTTGTTTGCCAATACCACGCTGTAGGCTTGGCTGGGCCATGCCAGCTCTTGGCCATGGGGATGACCTCCCTGGGCTTAGACTGGGGCTTGTTAGGGTTGGCTTGCAGCAGCATGGGGGGGAGCAAGAGTTTGGTTTTTTGGGGAGATATGCATCACACAAATTTAATGGGATGGTTTAAAGTTCTGTATTGCAAGCGGTTACTCAGGAGTCATATGGGGGTATCCCAATGACACCAACTGCCCATTGTATGGTCATAACATGCCTCATAACTTCTTCATAGAAATCACTGGGTTGTTTATACAGGAGTGAATCAGATTCATCTGCAAGGGTTCAGGATTAAAACTGGCAAGGAGTGGGGATACGGGGTGCAAGTCGCTTAACATTTTAACAGCCTGTCTTTTTCAAGTCGTAGACCTATTTAGGCTGGGGTTCTGAACCCCCAAGGTGGTGCTTTATTTCAGCAACTGCACATTAGTCTTCATGTATTAAGCAATCCAAATTAGAACCAGGGATGCAGCGATATAATCCTCCTGGTAGACTCCTCCACTAAGGTGGGGCAGAATGTACAGAGGCTTGCAGGGATAACTGTATTGTTTTTTCTCTTCCACATAGCTTAGGTTGGGATCCACCACTCTTGCCTTGTTCCTAACATCCGTTAACCTACTATGGCAGCCAATAGGACAAGACTGGAGCTAGCTTCACCGGCCGTGGCTGGTCCCAGCTCGCAGCAGTCCGAGGGGCCTGACAGAGACTTCATGAAAGCTTTTCAGCGAATGAAGGAACTAGGAGGCCCCAATTGGTTGGAGGCTGTGGCCAGGCTGGATCCAGCATTGCAGGCAGCTGCACCTGTCACCCAAACCCCACGGGCATGTGATATGGGGCTTGGCATGAGTGGTGATACCTCTTCTAGTAGCTTAGAGGTAGTGCCAAGGAAGCCACCAGCATGGCAGATACAGCCATACGCACACCTCCTGAAAGCAGTAGACCGGTCACCTCCAGGTAGGTGGGAGGGACGAAGTAAAAAGCACCGGTGACAAAACGCCAAGCAAGAACAAAAAAGGTCAGAGGTCAGCAGTGAATGACAGAATGGCCAGGTGGTACTGGAGCAACACAGGATGGAACACTCCCAAGGCCAGAAGAGCAAGCAGAACCGAGGCTTGGAGGGTTTGATGGACCTGAACCTGCTGGTGAGTCAAGGGGTTTAATGGCTGAGGGCTCGCTCCACACTTCTGAGGTGGAGGAGCTGACAAAGGGGGACGAGGACCAAGAGGGAAGTGACACAACCTCAATAGTGTTACAATCACCTGTGAGGCTGCGGACATGGAGGTCCATTGAGGAAAGAGAAGGTATCCCGGACCTTCCACTAGAGGGTGGTGAAGGGGTCAAGGGGGTTGTCACATGGGGCCAACAGGCACCAAAATGAGCCCATTGCCGTATTCAGGTGGGATTTTGACAGATGATGCCCCCATAGCCCCCCACCCCACAGGGACTTGGTAGGAAATGGGGAGGGACCATGTGGACAGGAGGATCCATGCAGACAGAAAGATCCAGGAGTGGAAGCAAGTGTCTCAGGGACCAGATGGAGGGACCAGCAGTGGGTCTCAGCACAGACCCTCAACTGGGCACACCACATGGCATTGAGTGTGACAGACACGACTGGAGCCAGACTGGGCTGGACTCAACTGGAGGGGGGTATTCAGGCAAATCCATGGGCACCTTTAACATGGGGACCCCTTTGGGCACAAGGCCCTCCTCTCTGGCTGGCGTACCCCCTTGGGGACCAGGTGGACCCAGGAGTCAGAACCCTTGGGGATGGTGGGGAACCCCACAACAGGCGGAGCCCAGGGTCTCGATACCACCACTGGAAACAATATATAGGGCCCCCCTTCAGGACCCTCCATGGGAATGCTACCTCCAGGGGTTTCAAGGGTGACCCTAGAGCCACAGGTAATTGGGAGGCAGGAAACAACACGTGTGTGGACCGGTGGGGATGGCTTCCCAGTGACAGCCAACATGCAGGTGGGTGGCAGCGGGGGCCAACTTGCCCTTACATCACAGGGCATACAGGGGAGTGGCACTGCTGAGCAGGGAAAAGGACCAAGTGGGTCGGCGGGGTCCCCTGGGCCCTTGGCGGCAGATCAGCTGATCCAAACGCCGCTGACCCCTCCTGCTCTAGTACCCAACAATAACAAATGGGCATATGCAGGACTGGAGGATCCTTTAGGGGATCATTTGTCAGACAGCATGAGGGAGAAAATATGGAAGGGAGAATACATAGACATGTTCTCTCTGCTACACAGGGAACTCCCGGAGGAAGAGAATGACAGAAAAAGAATGAAGGAGATGGGGGGGAGGCCGGTTCCCATTCACTTTTGAGAACTGGACTGGCGCCGACATATTCATGTCAGTGTACAGGATGAAGTACCCAGATAAATTGCTGCCCTTACTTAAGTATAGGGACACCATTAATTTGCTCACCTGTCTTCGACAGGTGGGCCTGGTTAAAATACGACGAAAGCAGTTTTGTCAAAACTGGCTCCGCCAACCCAGTTTAAAATGGGAAAATATGCATCTCGATCTATGGGCCAGGTACATGACCAGGGGTAGACCTAATTCTGTAACGTACACTGACAGTGGGCATGTGATCACCCGACCCAGTAATGGTGACAAAAAGGAGTTCAAAAAAGCGGACAAGAAAGCTTGCTATGATTACAATAAGGGGAAGTGCTTTCAGAGCCACTGTAAATTCCATCATGTCTGCAGGTTGTGTGGAGGAGGTCACCGGGTTACCAATTGCAAAAAAGCCACGTCTGGAACTGCCGGTCCTCCACATTCGGACAAGTCCAAGTCCGGGGCTGGCTAAGCTAGCAAACACCCCAGTGGACTTACAAAAGATGTCTAACTGGCTTTCTCGGTATCCTGACCAATGGGCAACACAATTTTTGCGGGCTGGTTTTAGCAAGGGATTTGAAATCCCTTACAGGGGTCCACGGATTGCTATGGCAGCCCACAACCTAAAATCTGCTATCACTCTGCCAGCAATGTTGGCACACAAGATCAACAGAAAGGTACAAGCAGGACGGGCCATGGGCCCTTTTAGCCAGCCTCCCTTCCAGGCACTCAGAGTATCTCCACTTGGTCTTGTCCCAAAAAAGAACGAAGGGGAATACCGTCTGATCCATCACCTTTCCTACCCGAAAGGCGGATCTGTAAATGACCACATTGCATCAGAGGATGCGTCAGTGAAGTACGCATCCTTGGATGCAGCAGTTGAATTGGTCCAAGGCTTAGGCACCAGCACCTTGATGGCAAAGAGTGACATAAAGTCAGCATTTCGCCTGTTGCCAGTATGACCAAAGGATTACGATCTATTGGGTTTTATGTTCCGAGGACAATGGTATTATGACATGGCAATGCCCATGGGTTGCTCAATTAGCTGTGCAGTTTTTGAGACATTTTCTACCTTTCTAGAATGGGCCACCAAGGTATACATGGGAAACGCCACAATCATTCACTATCTTGATGATTTTTTTTATTCGCAGGTCCCAAGGATTCGGGTACGTGCCAGGACACTCTAAATGTCTTTCAGACATTAATGAAAAAATTTGGGGTACCCCTGGCAGTAAAGAAAACAGAGGGTCCTACCACATGCATCTCATTCTTGGGTATTGAGCTGGAGTCTGTGGCTATGGTCTCACGGTTACCTTTGGATAAGGTAAAAAACCTACAACAATTGCTGGGGGAAGTTATTGGAGCAAGAAAGTCCACCCTAGTGCAATTACAGTCCCTGCTGGGACACCTCAACTTTGCATGCTGGGCAGTGAGCCCCAGGGGCCCATTCCTCAGGAGACTAGCAGCAGCAATGTCTGGCCCTACAAAACCGTATCACCATATATGGATATCAAGGTGCCTCAAGGCCGACTTGCAGGTCTGGGAGCCTTTTTAACTGATTTTAATGGAGTAAGCATGTGGCAAGATAAAGGACCTCATCACCATGGTTTGGATCTGGTGACTGATGCATCGGGGGCATAGGATTTGGGGAGTATTTTCAAAGGTCCTGGTTTGTGGGAACATGGCCAGACAACTGGGTGGAGCAGGGGTTGACTAAAAACATCACGCTGCTAGAGCTGTTCCCAATCATGGTAGCAGTCCAGGTGAGGGGACATTGGCTGCAGAACCAGTCAGTACTGTTCTTTTCTGACAACAAGGCAGTGGTGCATATCATCAACTCACAATCTTCCAAGTCGGAGGATGTGATGAGGGTACTGCGAGTGTTTGTGTTATGCTGTCTATCCTGGAACATCACGTTCTGGGCAAAACATGTGCCTGGGAAGGATAATGTGATCACTGATGCCTTGTCTCGGTTGCAGTTCGACCACTTCGGACAGCTGGCGCCACACGTGGAAGCAGCCCCAATACCGATCCCAGACACACTTTGGCAACTTGAGAGTCAGGAAAGCTTTGATGGGTTCAACTTGCTGCTGCCCCGTCAACCTGGAGGAAATACTTAGGTAGCTTCACAGCATTTGCCTGTTTTTGTGGACAGCAGGTAAGCGAGACCCCACACAAAACACAACAACAGGTACAAGAGTATGTGCTCCACCTTATTCAGTTGCTTTGGACACCAGCTGCCATCCAAGTACACTTGTCGGGAATAGCTTTCATCTGGCAGGCATTGGGCCACCCTGACCCAACCAGCAACTTCACAACCCGCAAGATGCTGGAAGGGTGGAAAAGATCCCAGGGAAATGAAACCAGATCCCAGGATGCCAGTAAGCATGGGCAATCTGACAGATAGTTTGTCAGAATTGGGTACAGTATGTAGCACATGGTACGAGGCACAGTTATTCAGGTCTCTGTTTACATGTGCATTTTATGGGGCATTTCGGGTTTCAGAGTTGGTGCCGGACTCTAAAACAGCTGCAGGTGGTTCCAACATCCAGCTAGGGGACATCTCCTGGATGCCCGACAGAGTCATCCTGTGTCTTCGAAGTTCAAAAACTAACCAAGTGGGTCCCCCAGCAATGATCACTTTGCATCGCTCAAGTGCCAGTGAGTCCTGCCCTTACACCTGTTTACAGGCTTTCTTGGCAGATAGACAAGCAGGGGGGTCAATTGTTTGTGCACAGGGATGGATCCCCTGTGATCAGATGCCAATTTGCATCAATCTTACGCAAAAGTTTGTGGTTCACAGGAAAGGATGCCAAGGTGTTCGGCACCCATTCATTTCAAATTGGGGCAGCCACGGAAGCCTTGAGGTGGGGTTTGGGGGAGGCACAGATGAAGAAGATCGGTAGGTGGTCTTCAGCAGCATTTAAGGGATATATCTGGCCTCAACAGGGCCCACAGGTGGTGCAAGAGAAATAGAGGTCATATTGACAAAAAACTGTTGAAAGGAACAATAATGACTCTTTGTGTTTATCTTATAGCAGAGCGAAGGATGCCGGCGGATATATGGGTCATCGGCCATTCCTACATCCGGGAAACACACAGTCGAGCATTGGTCCAACAATATGGAACACAGCTGGGGGTCCAGAAAGAACAAGCAAGGCTTCATTGGGCTGGAAAGGGGGGATGCATTGGGGACAGCTGTAGGACACAGTGATAAGGTTGTAGTTGGACAAGAAATCACCCCTGGCGCTGGTGGTGCACTTGGGCGGAAACGACATAGTAGGGTTAGGGGCCCCAAAACTCTGTGGGAAAATCAAGTGGGTTTTGGCCCAGCTTCAGGCCTTGCTCCTGATGACCAGGCTGGCCTGGTCTCGAATCATCTCTTGATGTCAGTGGAGGGGTGCCCGCAGCATCAAAGCCATTGAGAAGGCTAGGAGAGAGGTCAATCGGGAGGTGTCCTGTTTTGCCTCCCTCCATGGAATTGCCATTTTGGGTTACTTCCTAATACCCAGGACATGTGATGCCATGTATAGCGGGGATGGAGTACATCTGTCAGGGATAGGGAATGACATCCTCAATGCCACCATCCAGGAATTCTGTGAGTTAGCAGTAAAACAGGGGAGACCCCTCGGGCATTAAGGGGAAAACATGCTATGCACGTTGGAGTGGCATAAATTCAGGGTGGATAGGTAAATTAAGCTTTCATGGTATTGGGTGACCCGGGGCCCGGGTGGCGTGACCCTGGAAGGGTACGCTACTGGGAAGAGGTACCCAAGAACATGGTGGGCATTGTAGGGGTTTCAGGGCTGGAGGACGGGGAAGGTGGCCCTGCATGGGCACCGGCCCCTGCTCAAC
Organism: Neoceratodus forsteri; assembly: GCA_016271365.2. Classification (NCBI taxonomy): domain Eukaryota; kingdom Metazoa; phylum Chordata; order Ceratodontiformes; family Ceratodontidae; genus Neoceratodus; species Neoceratodus forsteri. The sequence continues at coordinate 1,463,194,322 of CM057455.1, read as the reverse complement.
TGGCATGATACCCCCAGATGCAATTGAGTGGGGGGACTGTCCGAGGGAAAGGCATGGCCCTGGGCAGGTCTGCCTGACTCATGGGCCAGAGTCCCCTCCCATTGGAAGCACCACACCACCTGAATTCGCTGCCCCAGGGGTCTCTTGCATAATTGTGTACAAGGTTAATGATTGTATATAGAGAATTTTATGTATTGTAAATAAAATGATTACTGTTTAATAAAGCTGCAGCCTTTTATGCCAAAATTGAAACCTGGTGTGTGTACAGTTATTGTGGGTCCAATTGGCCAATACCTGTTACACAGGAACATCATGATGATACAGTACAGCCAAACAGCGATGGGCAAATAAATGGGGGCAATGCTGATTTCTCCGACTGATGGCCGCTACGCTTTGTGGCTGCTCCGGGGCCACCAGTCCCTGGCCAGAAGGACAACTGCCTACTCCAGGGCTTCTGCCCCTGCCGCCGTGGCAACGCTGATTTCTCTGGCCAATGGGCACTACACTTTGTGGCCACTCCCGGGCCACCAGTCCCCGGCTAGAAGGTACATTCTCCTAGGACTTTACAGCTTTTGATTTGATTGGCTGGTGGCTAACTAGGAACTGTGGCCTATCCTGTAGGTAGGAAAATGGGCTGTGGGTCACCTTGGAGACTGGAAAGGGCACCACAATCCGCACAGGGGTTCTGTACAGACCCCGATGTCAGGGGGAGGGAATGGACAAGGATATGATAGAAGGCATTCTTAGGATGGCAGAGAAAGGGGAGATACTGTTGATGGGAGACCTGAATACGCCAGATGTTAACTGGAGCACATTTGCTGCAGCCACATCCAAGAGCAGGGCCATTCTCGATGCCCTACAGGTGGCAGGCCTCAGACAGCTAGTTTCAGAACCCACTAGTGAGGGAGCAATCTTAGACCTTGTACTCTCAAATGGGGGCAGTGAGAGGATCTCAGATCTAGAAGTGGGTTGCCATCTGGGAACAAGTGACCATCAAACAGTATGGTTCATGTTAAACTCAGCTACAGAGTCAAGCCATACAAAAGTGAAGGTACTGGACTTCAGGAGGGCTGACTTTGGCAAGATGGGAGAGTGCCTCAGAAAAGCACTAGCAAACAGGCTAGAACGAGGGGTGAAGCAACAATGGGGAATCATCAAAACTGCTATCACAGAGGCAACAAGCCTTTATGTGAAGCAAATAAATCAAAATGAAAGAAAAAGCCACTATGTTTCTCAAAAGAGGTGGCTGGGAAAGTCAGGGAGAAAAAGATAGCATTCAAGAAGTATAAGGAAACACAGAAGGAGCAGGACAGAGAGCTGTACCAGTTAAGGCAGAAGGAAGCAGGGAGGGAAGTCAGAATAGCAAAGGCCCAAACTGAGGAAAAGATAGCCAACTCGGTTAAGAAGGGGGATAAGACCTTTTATAGGTACATCAGAGAGTGTAGAAAGACAAAGGGAAGAATAGTGAGGCTGAAAAGAATGAATGGTGGGTGGGCAGAGGGGGACAGTGAAAAAGCAGGGATACTGAACGAATATTTCCGCTCAGTATTCACAAAAGAGGAGGGAGAAGTGCCTAATCCAATTAACAGAAGAACTCTTGATAGGGGGGTCGATCCCAGCCCTTTCACAGAAGAAAGGGTTCTGCAAGAACTCCTAAAACTAAAGGTGGACAAAGCAATGGGGCCTGATGGAATTCACCCCAGAATTCTAAAAGAATTAAGGGGGGAACTAGTGAAACCACTCACTACTCTTTTTAATAAATCATGGGAGGATGGTGTGGTACCCGAGGACTGGAGGAAGTCGGATGTGATTCCCCTTCACAAAAGTGGGACCAAGACAGAGGCAGGAAACTACAAACCTGTCAGTTTGACCTCTGTGGTAGAGAAAGTGATGGTCACTTCTGAAGGAAAGAATTGTTGAGTACCTTGAGGCCAGTGGGGCACAGGACCCAAGGCAGCATGGGTTCACAGCGGGAAGGTCATGTCAGATGAATCTAATAGATTTCTTTGACTGGGTGACCAAAGTAGTAGACCAGGGAGGGGCTGTGGACATGACCTACCTAGACTTTAGGAAGGCATTTGACACAGTCCCACACAAAAGATTAATAGTCAATTAACCAGCCTGGGAGTGGGTCCCAGGGTGGTAGGCTGGGTAAAACATTGGCTGGACAACAGGACACAGAAGGTAATTGTAAATGGAGTCCACTCTGAAGAAAGAGGGGTTACTAGTGGGGTACCGCACGGTTCAGTACTGGGTCCAGTCCTTTTGATGTCTTTATAAGTGACATTGCAGAGGAACTGGAAGGAAAAGTATGCCTCTTTGCAGATGACACAAAGATCTGCAACAGGGTTGATACACAAGGAGGCATGGAAAGGATGAGAAGGGACTTGGCAAGGTTGGAGGAATGATCAGAAGTATGGCAGCTAGGATTCAATGCCAAGAAGTGCAAAATAATGCACCTGGGAAACAAGAACCCAGGGGAAGATTACACAATGAGGGGGGAGGTAGTAACAACAACAAAAAAGGAAAGGGACCTGGGGGTAATCATATCAGATGACCTTAAGGTTAGCAAGCAATGTGAGAAGGCAGTAGGGAGGTCTGGGGGGTATACTGGGATGCATAGGGAGAGGCATCACCAGCAGAAAACAGGAAGATGTTATCCCTCTGTACAGACAGTTGGTGAGACCCTATCTGGAGTACTGCATCCAGTTTCTGGAGACCCCATCTCCGCAAGGACATAGACAAGATAGAGGCAGTCCAGAGGAGGGCAACTAAAATGATGCAGGGTCTGCAAGAGAAGCCGTACGAGGAGAGAGACTAAAGGAGCTTAATATGTATACCCTTGAGGAAAGAAGGGGGACATGATAGAAACTTTTAAGTACCTCAGTGGAATCAACAAAGTCCAAGAGGGTAGCATCTTTCAGAAAAAGAGACGTGCAAGAACAAGGGGACACAATTTAAAGATGGGGGGGCAGTTCTGGGGCAATGTGAGGAAGTATTTTTTCACAGAGAGAGTAGTGGATGCATGGAACAGCCTTCCTAAGGAGGTTGTGGGGTCTAAAACTGTGGGAGAATTCAAGAATGCATGGGACAGACATAAGGCAGTTCTTGTGGGGGGTAGGAAGAAATAGGCTGTTGGTTAACTAGGATCTGCGGCCTATCCTGTAGGTAGGGAAATGGGCAGACTAGGTGGGCCAAGCGGTCCTTATCTGCCGACAAAGTCTTATGTTTCTATGTTTAATCAAGCCAGCTCCCAATGGGACTCCTTAGCACGCTGCACCTCTGCTATTGGCTGCAGTCAGAAGACAGCTCTTTTTTGAGTTTATCACTCTGGCGGGCTCCTGCCTGAATCCCTGTTACTGCTTGCATTAATTAATCTTAATTTTCTCCCACCCACCTGCTCCAACCTCGGACGCAATTAAATACAACTAGGCTCCACCTAACCCACTCCCATTTTTTATTTTGCCTCTCTCTCTCTCTCTCTCTCTCTCTCTCTCTCTCTCTCTCTCTCTCTCTCTCTCTCTCTCTCTCTCTCTCTCTCTCCTCCCACCTGTTTTCTGCTATGGTTTCTCCCTGGCAGGTTACTGCCTGGATGTTTTGAAACTACCCTGCACTATGAAATCAGCTGGTCAAATAGGTTTCTACTTTACACTTTTTTGCAATACAACCAAGAAATCTCTCGCTTGGCTGTAAGAGTTTCATATCCAGGACGGTCATCCCTGTCAGTGTTTAACTTTTCTACCCTGCTCTTTATCCCAGAAAGCCAGCTTTCCTTGATCTCACTTTGACAACCAATCTTCCTAACTAAGCAGAAGCTTGAGGGTGACATTGTGGTGGTTTTCAGTCTTCTATGGGCTCTCCTATCGTTACTTCTACTACTCAGCCTTGACACAGTTTTCTGGGGTCTCTCGGGTAAGCAAATGCATCCTATGTCGAGTGCTTTAATTTCAGTTTCTCAAACTTGATTGCTGTAGCAAGACCCGTCTCTCAACTTAACCCTATCCTCCTTGTTAGAGGCAGTATCTACTACCCTCTGTATGCCAGTAACAAGCTGCCACGGAGGTCGGCTTTCACTTTCACCTGCCACTGAGCTAGGCTCTGGTTCCTAGCCATAATTGATATTCAGCTATCTGGGGATGTTAAACTTAATCCAGGTCCACCTACCTGTCTTTTCTCATCAAATGATATATCTTGCATCTCCAAAAAATGATTATTAATTACACATATCAACATCAGGAGCCTTATCTGTCACCATGCGTAACTCGAGGCTTGGGTGAAACTGTATAACCCTGATGTTCTTTGCCTCTCTGAAACTTGGCTTAAACCAGGTATACCTCATAACCTATGCACTCTGCCTAACTACTCCTTGCTTCTGCAGGACAGAGCCTCATCCAAACGTGGAGTAGGAGTATCTCTGTTCTTCAAGAATCACCTCAATATATATCTATTATCCTGGTTTCTGCCTCTCACTCAGCGTGTGAATTTATCAATGCTACCCTTGCCATGGGTGATAAGAAGCTTCATATTATTTGTGCCTATAACCCCCCTGCTTGGGGGCACAGCAGGTCTTCAAGAACTCCTTGACATCACCTCCAAAACTATAAATTGGAATGAGGCTGTCATCCTAGGTGATTTTAACCTAAACTGGTTAGGGTCCGCTCAAATTCCTCTGCAATCTCTCACATAAAGTTACAATTTTCACCAGTTGATTTCTGGAGCAACTGGAACCATGTCATCCCTTCAAACAGGTACTCCCCTAGACTGGGTGATGGTCAATCACTTAGAACACGTGTCGGAAGCTGGGGTCCGGGCAGATACATTAACAGACCACTCTACCACTTTCTGTGTCCTGTCTATGGCTGCATCTCCATCACCACCATCTAGACTAATCATTTTTACAAATCTAGCTCAGGTCGACCAGGACGTATTTCTTTATGACATCTCAAATATTGACTGGACATCCATCTACCATGCCAGTGATGTGGAGGTCGTTCTGCAGATATCCGTAAGCAAATTTCTTGCCATATAGAGTAAACATGCCCCCAAGAGTACTAGGAGGGTCAGAGGAAAACAGACCAGGTGGCTACATAAAGACCTCCTAACTAATCTGCACCATTGGGACAAGCTCTAGATTCGATACAAACAAGACTTTAATGCCTATCGTGAACTAAGGAACAGGTGTAAGGAACAAGTTAGAGCTGCCAAAAGTAAATACTGCAAAGACCTTCTTCACAGCTCTTCCCGTGACACAAGGAAATTTTGGGGCCATATCAAAACTTTCCTGGGTACCTCACAGTCGGTTATTCCTGACAAGATGATTATAAATAGTGTACATTATAATGACTCTAGGACCATCTTGAACAGCTTTAACAAACTCTTCTGTGACCTATCACACTGCACCATGCCATTACAGCCTAGCAGAATGCACTCCAATCTACCTACCACAGACCTTCAGTCAACATTGCTGCCTTATCGAATGATGTTCCCACAGCTCCACCTTTTTATTTCAAGGCTATATCCAGAGCGGAAGTTCTGAAACTACTCAGGTCCATATCTGTCAATACTAGCTCTGGCTCTGACTCACTTGAACCTCGTCTACTTAAGTTGGCTGCTCCTCTCATTGCCTCCCCGTTTGCCAGAATTTATACTGTATCTCTTACCTGTAGTACCATGCTGGGCGTATGGAAATCTGCCCGTATAATGCCTATACTTATAAAGGTGACCCGAAGGACATAGCCAATTACAGACCTATAGCAAGTCTCTCTGTCCTCAGTAAGATCCTAGAGAAAACAGTTGCATCTCAGATGATTGACTACTTTGCACACTATAATCTCCTCTTGGACACCCAGCACAGTTTCAGAAAAGGGCACAGTACCACCACAGCTCTTCTAAAACTTACCACCGACATACTGACCAACATGGATTCTGGAAAACTTACAGGTGCCATCTTCATTGACCTTACTAAGGCTTTCGACCTAGTGGATCATCCCCTGCTTCTCTCTATAGTCCATCAACTCCATTTCTCAGCCCCTGTTGTGGACTGGTTCTGTAGTTATCTGTCAAACAGGACGCAAGCAGTCAAATTTAACTCCTCTTTGTCAAATACGTCCACTATTAACATTGGGGTCCCTCAGGGATCCATCCTTGGGCCCCTTCTATTCTCAATTTTTATAAATAACACTGCTGATGTCTTAAAATCCTGTTTGGCGATTCTCTATGCTGATGACCTGATCATCTACACTAGTTCTTCTAGTATTGCCTGCATAAACTCAGCGCTTACCTCTGACTTTAATAAGGTCCTGGACTGGCTATTGGACTGCAAGCTTGTACTCAATGAAAATAAAAGAAAAGCCATGTTCTTGGATCTGCACCGGAGATTAAGGCCAGTTCCAGTGTGCTGGTGGTTCTTCATTCAGGAGGAATTCCACTAGATAATGTTACTTCCTTTAAGTACCTTGGGATCCTGTTGGACCCATACCTGGACTTTAACCTTCATATTCAATCTTCGTGCAAATCTGTAAACTCAAAGTTAGGAGTGGCTTATAAAATGGGCTTCATGCTTACTCCATCTGCGAAACTAGCTATTGTCTGAGGCATTCTGTTACCAACTCTTACTTATGGTGCCACTATTCTTTCCTCTACCCATAAATCCTCCCTAGTGAGATAGGATGTCACATATAACAATATTTGTCACTTTGCCTCCTCGTCGCCTCGACTCAAGCATCACTGCCTTCTCTATAAAAATCTAAACTGGCTCTCATCCACTGCCAGTAGACAATATTACCTGGAATCACTCATGGACTCGATCATCTGGGAAAAAAATACCATCCCTGCTGGCTGAGCTTCTGATCTCTCAACCATCTTCCCATGGCCGGTGATCTGCTGACAAATCCCTACTCTTTGTTCCAAGAAGTCATACAGCTAAAGGCACCGGGGCCTTCCAATGCTCTGCTCCCCGGCTGTGGAATGCTCTTCCACTCAACCTTCTGCTGTCACAGTCTCACCTTAGTTTTAAAAATGAATATCAACGTTATCTACACCTTGCTGATAATGGCACTTGCTTTGACCAAGCCTAAACTCCTTAGATATGCTATCAGATTTCCTTACTCTTTTATGTACTCTTTCTCTCCTTTAGGGCATGCCCATTGTTTCTGCAATTATCATATATAGTGCTGCCTCTGCTTATTTTTTACTCTTACTGCCATTATGTTACATTGTCTGTTTTACTTCCCTCAATGTGTACTCCAACTTAATGTATTTTATGTAGCACTGATGTACTGTTTCTCTGTTTTGTATGATTGTACTTATGTATCACCACATTGTTTCTCTCTTGTTACATGTTGTACTCTCCCAGGTCGTGCCGGAAAATAGTCATTTTATGGCTAGTGCCCCTGCCCGGTTAACAAAAACTAAATAAATAAATGGGTGATGCAATGGATGGCACCTCAGAGGCGGCAGTCACCTCAGATGGAAGCACTCTCAGTGAGGAAGCAATGGCTACACTGGTTCTAACGGCTGTTAGCAAGGATGGAAATGAGAGGAACATAACATCTACAAATAAGATACCATTGCTTAGTCATTACATTCTTTCTCTAGTAATTTAAACAATAAGGTATGACCAGGGGTTAAATTAACAGTCTACTAATTACCTCCTTGGGATGTAATATGGCATGAGGTGCAGCCAAGTGCCATATTGCCCCAAGAGGGAGATTAAGTAGCAGTTAATCTAAGCCCCGTCATTCCTAATTAAGCAGTTATTATTGTAATTGGATTTATTTTTTTGCAGTGTGGAGGATTGGATCAACAAATGTCACAACACCCACTTGTGATGTGATTCGACCCAAGTAACAGATCAGTGGTATAACACTCCAAGGAGCTGAATGGCTGAGTGTTAATCAACCCCCTTTACGTACATTACTTTTTTTTTTGTTATCCATGTATCTGCAGTGTAATATTTTGGTAAGGTTTGAGGACAGGTGGATAGTTAACTATCAGAACTGAATCAATTAAAATACAGTATCTGTAATGTTTGGTCATGGGTTGTATTAACAGTCAATCACCCCCTCTGGGAAGTAATATGAGAGGAAGCACTATTGGGTGCTTCAGTAGGCCAAATGGTCTTTTCTATAGGATCAAACACTACCTGACCAAAGATTCCAAACAAAGATTAATCCTAGCATCATTCCTGTCCCTCATTGATTATGCTGACTTCCTCTATGGTCATTGCTCCCTCTCCCATCTAAACAAATTAGACACCCTGTATCATAGAGCTATTAGATTCATTACTGACCTTCCCTCTAGCACCCATCATTGCTCTCTACAATGCAGTCAGTTGGACATCCCTGCAACATAGAAGAAAAAAATGCTGCTATCTGGATCTACAAAGCTCTGACAAACAAACTCCTTCCTACATCTCAGACTGCTTCAACCGGATCACAGCCAGGCCTCTACACCTTGAGGATCAACAAACTGATCCTGCTGAAGATTCCTATCACCTGCACCCGTATGGAAGAGCTGCAATCAGTTATTCCCTGGCACTTATCTGGAATTCTATCCAAAAGTCATTGAAAATGGATACACTGATTCCTCTTACATCCTTCAAAAGCTGTACACCAGCCTAATCCCAGATTCTGCAACTGCTTCCACAAGGCCTAGTCCTCCCACACCCCCACCCTCCCACACCCTCTCCACCCCTCTTTTAAAGCTCATCCATATTCTTCTATCATTCCTCTGGTCCTTTCCCCATCAAACCTCATACATATATGCCCACCCTTGTGCCATTATCCAAGCCTTATCCCTACTAAACTGTTTGTTTCTCTCCTTTATTAGGTTTTAGGTTTACTGTCCTTTGCCTTGTATATATGTAAATATGTGTACATCTATCTCACTCATAAATGATTGTATTTGTGCTTATTCAATATCATGTTTTTGTATACAATCTGTAACCTTTTTTTGTTATGACCACTCAGGTCCATCTTGTAAATGAGCTATGCTCAATGATGTTCGCCTGAATAAATAAAGATTTTGTTTGATTGATTGATTGATTGAAATGAGATATCTAGTTGACTGTCAATGCAATAGCTGTACATTCCTTATTGAAACGTTTTCTTTCCTGTGTGTTCATAATAATTCTAGGGTAACATTTGGGGGACGTCATTGCATAAATGCAGAAACTGCTCCAATTGTGACACTTTATACATGAGGAGTATCTAGGAGTTGCATGAACAGTCAGTTGATAACACCTTTTTATCACAGACAGACCTGACTGATCTGTGCCTTGTTATTGTGTATACATGATTATCTGAACAGGAACCTCTGAAACAGTCTTTTGCCATGTTAATTGCCTCTTTAGTATGGAAATCTCTGCTTCTGAATCTGAATCCTGTGTTCAGAGTACGGAGCCCATTATTCTCATTCATATTGACCTTTTTTATTTTTTTGACCTGGATAATCTGTTGCAAGTATTAACAGAAACAGAGACAATGATGGCAGAAAAAGACCAAAGGTGCATCCAGTCTGCCTGAGTTTTGTATTCAGCCCTGGGGCCCTACTGTCCCTACAGGGTCTTAGCCCTCCTTACCTCCCTCCATTCTCCTTCCTGATTCTGATGTCCCGTGCAACCACTATACTCATCATTCTATGCCAGCCATGTTCAAAACAATAAACGGTTTTTGAATTCGCCATCTTGGCTGGCAGCCTGTTCCATAGCTCCACCACCCTTTTTGTAAAATACTAATCTTACTTTGATGAAGGCTCTTGCAGCAGGCCACACTGATAGGATTAAGCCCCCAGGCATCAGGACCACATGGAAAACTTTTATCTAGCAGTCTACCATGGGGGACCACCCATCACCGACGTCAGTCAGCTGACGTCAGCATAGCGCACAAAGGTGATCAGTCCCCGACACCTACCCCAGTTCTTTTTCCACCATCGAACCACGCACGCTGGACCTTAGCGGACATCGCAGCTACAGCAGACTGCTGTTATCCGCACTTGCCATGCTTTTTTATGTTTCAGTTTCTTTCCATTCCAATTCTCTTAAACATCACATTTTCGGAGTTTATGTCTTCTCCACCATCCTCATCTTTCAACCACTCTACAAAGGGTGCCTGTGACAGAGTGACCTCTGTCAGGAGAAGGTGCCCAGTGATGGGATAGGTGTCTCTGATCCTCTTGTTAACCTTTTTCCCAAAAATATAAAATAAAGTGCCAGCAAGCCTTAAAATGAAGAAAATGTGCACTTTTGGGATTTAATAGATGTTTTCATAAAATATGTATGTTTCTATTGTGCAGTAGCTCTAAAGGTAGCATGAATCCCCCTGGTTTAGGTAGTGAAAGTAAAAGGGGAGCTGCACTGAAGTATAACGTGACCCATATCTGGGGTGTACTTAAAAAGGCTCCCGGCTACTGGCTATGAAAGGACTTTAAAACTCCTTGGCCAGCCAAACCATGGAAGAGCTGATAAAATATGCAGCATGATGCCCTTCCTGTGGTGGTGGCCCCTTGATCAAATCCTATGAGCATGTCACCAGGGTGGCATGGAACCACCTTTCCACCTCTCCACCTCTGCCCAAAAAGGCTGACCACCTTTACTATGCCCCAGCAGGCACCCTAAGGCAGATTCTGTAGTTATTCACGCAGTGCATGACTGTACCAAGAAACCTAAACACCTTAGTACTTTTTCCCCTGACCATGAATCCAAACAGTTGGACCACCTTGGTAAACGGGTCTTTACCTTTAATACCCTGGCTATTCAGGCCATGAACTATCTGGCCCACAGGGTCCAATACCAGAATGTTATTTGGGACCAAGCCAAAGATTTGATGCAAATTCTTGCTGAGGACCCCACTAAGACACAGCTTGCCCAACTGATTTAGTCTGGCTCAGAGATTGGTAGCCATGTCCTTTGAGATGCTTATGATGCAGTGGATGCCTCAGGGCACAGGGCAGCTGCTAAGGTTTGTCTCTGGCACCATTCTTGGCTCCAGGTTTCAGGCCTCACTTTGGATGTGCAAGCCAGCATATTGGACGTCCCCTTCTGGGGTTGGTCCTTTTCAGTGGAGATGTCCAGGACATCATCTCTACCTTGCAGTAGTCTGGGCAGGCCCTCAAGTTGGTTCACTAGCTCTGTCACACCCAACCTAGAGCAAGCCAGTGTCACTCCACTCGCAGGTCAACCCACAAGCAGTCTTGGACTCAGCCTGCCAAGGGTCAGCACAAGCGAAAGGCCCCAGCGGCCCCTGTTGCCATTGCCGTCAGTGCCTCCAGGGTCCCTGCGGCCCCCCTGCCCGCACCCGCCTCCACCTCCTGACTCCTTGGCCAACCCCTCCACTCTGGCTGAGAACCTGAAGGAGACAGTCGGGGGTCTGTTCTCCCTACACCTGGAAGGGTGGCAGGGGGTCATTACAGACAACTAGGTACTCCAGATCATAGGACGTGGTCACACTCTGGAGTTCCTGGAGTGGCCACCAGAATACCCTCCAGTTCCCTACACATACCCCCATTACACCTGTCTCAGGTTTGAGAGGAAATTCAGGCTCTTTTCAAAAAAGGGCCATAGAGCCTGTCCTTCTGGCTCAGTGGGGAAAAGGGTTTTACTCCCACTTCTTCCTTATCCCCAAAAAGACCGAGGATCTTCATCCCTTCCTGGACCTGAGTCATCTGAATCTGTACATTGAGTACAAGCACTTCAGGATGGTCACCCTTTTGAGATTGTAACCCCTGTTACACGAGGGGGACTGTCTCTGTTCTCTGGACATGCAGGATGCCTACCTGCACATCCAGGTCTTTCCTGCCCATCGTCACTTCCTCCACTTCCACTTTCAGGGAGCTCATTATCAGTTTCTGGCCCTCTCTATTGGCCTTTCCTCTGCCCCATAGGTATTTACTAAATGCTTGGCAGTGTTGGCTGCCTCATTGAGGAGGCAGGGCTTTTATATGTTCTCCTACCTGGATGACTGGCTGCTTGCAACACCCTCCAGGGAACATTTGGTTCAAACCCTAGAATCAACTTTCAGTCTTTTCCAGGCCTTGGGGATCACCATAAATCTGTGGAAGTCCTGCCTCTCTCCTTGCCAGTGCCTCCAGTATATAGGGGTGGTCCTGGACACCATTCAGGATAAGAACTTTCTGCCCAAGGACAGAGCGGAGTGACTGATGGCGCAGGCCCATCTGGTTTCCTCCAATCGGCAGGTCCCAGCCAGGGTCTTCCTATGCCTTCTAGACCACATGGCAGCAGCAATCATCATGGTCCCCTTGACTCAGCTGCATATGTGTGTTCCTCAGTGGACCTTGAGGCTCCAGTGGGATTAGTGCACCGATGACCTGGACCAATTGGTCCTGGTCTTTGACCCACTCCGGAGGACTCTGTCATGGTGGCTGGACCCAGTCAATCTCCTTCAGGGTGTGTCATTTCAGCTCCTGCCCCCCCCCCCGACAGGTTCTCATGATGGATGCATCTGGCCTGGGCTGGGGCACTCATCTGGCCAAGCATCAGACCCATGGTACCTTGTCGCAAGTGAAGCAGGGTCTCCACATCAACATCCTGGAGATGTGGTCAGTTCTTTATGCCCTGCAAGCCTTTCATACTCATCTCTTCCCCGGTCCACTGCTGGTGCAAAAGGACAACATGTGTGTGTGGTGTACTACATCAACAAGTGGGGGGGGGTCCCATTCTTACCCCCTCTGTCAGAAAATGATGAGAGTCTGGTTCTGGGACATTGGCCACAGTCTGGGACTCTCAGCCATGCACATACCAGGCATTCAAAATGCCTTGGCCGAAAGTCTCAGTTGCTCCAGGTTGTGGACTCATGAGTGAGAACAACTGGACATCTGTGAAAATGGGCTTATCCCACATACCTTCCAGTATAAAATAAAAATGAAATGAAATGAAACTTCTAACCTCTGTGGTCTAAGATCTCTTCGACAGGTGGGGCCGTCCAGAGTTGAGCCTCTTTGCACCCCACTCAATGCAAAACTGCCACTTTTTTGGTTGCTCGATCCTGGGCCTGGCGTTTCCTGGTGAGATGCATTGTTCCTCTCTTGGAACGGGAGGTTTCTGTATGCCTTTCCTCCCTTACTGCTCTTACAGAGGGTGCTCCTCAAGCTCCAGTTAGAAGGAGCAGAGATGGTTCTCATAGCTCCCTTCTGGCCATGCCAGATTTGCTTTCCCCTGCTACAACAGCTAGCAGTGGAACCTCCAGTGCCCTTGCCCCTGTGCACCGGCTTGTTCTTCCAGGACTGGGGCACCCTGGTCCATCTGGACCTAGCTATTGCCTGCTTCAGGGTATCCTCTAGGGTCACGAATGTCCTGGTGGTGGCCAGGAAGCCTTCCACCAGGGCCACTTATGCTATGAAATGGAAGTGCTTCTCCATTTGGGCAGCTGCACGCCATTTGGATCCTTTCACCTGCCTGGTGTATCAGGTGTTGGAGTACCTCCTTTCACTTTCAGATTCAAGCCTGGAGTACTCCTCCCTTACAGTGCACCTTTCCACATCTTTACATATCATGCACTGGTAGAGGACAAAGTTGTTGCTCAGCTTGAGATGTCCCACATGTTTCTGTGAGGCATTTTGCATCTGAAACTTCCCATGTTGGACCCAGTGCCTCAATGGGACCTCAACTTTATGTTGGAGAAGCTCACTTTATCGTCCTTTGAACTGGCCATGAGTTGCGAACTGTGCTTTCTGTCATAGAAACATAGAAACAGAATTTGACGGCGGATAAGGACCGCTTGGCCCACCTAGTCTGCCCAGTTTCCTACCTAACAGATAAGCTGCAGATCCTAGTTAACCAACAGCTTACTTCCTCCTACCCCCCACTAGGACTGCCTTATGCCTGTCCCATGCATTCTTGAAGTCCACCACTGTTCTTGACTCTACGACCTCCTCAGGGAGGCTGTTCCATGCATCCACAACCCTCTCAGTGAAAAAATACTTCCTCAATTACCTCTGAGCCGTCCCCCCCCCAACTTCAAATCGTGCCCCTTTGTTCTTGCACATCTCTTTTTCTGGAAGATGCTACCCTCTTGGACTTTGTTAATTCCCTTGAGGTACTTGAAAGTTTCTATCATGTCCCTCTTTCCCTTCTTTCCTCAAGGTATACATATTAAGCTCCTTTAGTCTTTCTTTCTGTGTCTTCTGGTGCAGACCCTGCACCATTTTGGTTGCCTCCTCTGACAGCCTCCACTCTGTCTATGTCTTTGCGGAGATGGGGTCTCCAGAACTGCACACAGTACTCCAGATGAGGTCTCACCAACTGTCTGTACAGAAGGATAACAACTTCCTGTTTTCTACTATTGATGCCTCTTCCTATGCATCCCAGTATCCCCCCAGCCTTCCTTACTGCCTTCTCACATTGCTTGCCCACCTTTAGGTCATCTGATATAATTACCCCCAGGTTCCATTCTATTTTTATAGAATATGTTGTGGAAAGTGTTCTTCTTAGTTGATGTTATTTCTGCTCGAAGGATTTCTGAGCTACTGGCTCTTATTTGTAAGGAGCCTTATTTGGTTTTTCACAAAGACAGGGTGTCCTTGTGTACTAATTCTAAGTTTTTACCTATGGTGGTGTCGAAGTTGCATTCACCTGCCAGTTTATTTTTCTGAGTATTCTAATCAGGGGGAGATGTTGCTCCATTCTTTGGATGTTCACAGAATGTTACGGTATTACATGAACTACACCAAGTCTTTGAGGAAGACTGACCAGTTGTTTGTTTCTTTGGCCCCAAGACAGAGGGCAGGTGCTCCAGTTTCCAAACAGTGTTTGTCTAAATGGTTAGTGAATTGCATTGTTTATTGCTATTGCAAGTACAACAAACCCCTTCTGGGAGTAGTCAAGGGCCATTCCACAGGGGCATGGCTGCTTCCACAGCTTGCTTCAAAAATGTGTCTGCTGCTGACATCTGTGCAGCTGCCACCAGGAGTACTGTCCACACCTTCACTAAGCATTACAGTCTTGACATCTCCTCAAGTTGTAGGGCCAGTTTTGATCTGCATTTCTTCAGGGCCTTCTGTCATGAACGCTTGGCTGCTGACTTGTCCTCCTCCCAGTGGTGTCACACTGGTAATGCTTAGTACTGCTTGGTACTCAGTCCTATCAGTGTGACCTTTTGAAGAGCCTTCCTCAAAGTAAGATAGTACAGTTATGTAAGAACTTACTGTAACAGTAGTTATTCAAGAGAAGATCTTGCAGCAGGCCCTGATTTCCCTTTCTCCTCCCCTCTGTTACTCTTTTTCTCTCGCACTGTGTCTACTTTTCTCTTGGTTCTCAAAAAACCTCCTCAGTTCTCCTTTACCTACCCATACGGGGTCTCTGGTGAGAGAACTGAAGTAGGTGTGTGGGACCACCCATCTATAGAGGCTAGGCTGACGTGGCTGGTGGGCGGTCCCCCATAGTAGACTGCTACCTAGAAGTTTTCTGTGTGATTCTGGTGCCTGGTGGCTTAGTCCTATCAGTGTGGCCTGCTGCAAGAGCTTCTCTTGAAGATCTACTGTTATGGTAAGTTCTTATGTAACTGTACTTTTCCTCATGTCCCTCTCAAAACTGTCCTTCTGTTAGTTTCCACTCATGACCATGTGGCTGTGAGCTGATATTCAAGTTAAATAATTTCCAGAATTTCACCCTGTTAATTCCATTTAGGAATTTGAAGATCTCAATCACATCTTCCCTCTCCGTTCTGGTCTCCAGTGAATGCATGTTCAGTAGCTTGAGAAACTCATAGGACAAGCCCTGCTGGCCCTGAATCATTTTTGTTATTCTGACCTGCACTGTCTCAAGCCTATGCCTATCTTTCCTAAGGTGAGGTCCTCAGAAATGGGCACAGTACTCCAAGTGTGGCCTCAAGCATTTATATAGGAGAAGTATTACCTCCCATTTTCTGTGATCAAAGCCCCTCCCAGTTCATCCAAGCATCCTATTTTCCTTGCTATAAGCCATGTTGCACAGACTCAATTGGTTTAGGGAGTCACTGATGTTAACTCCAAGGTCTCCTTCTTAAGCCATGGTACTGAGTCTCTCCCTTCCCATCCAGTACTCCAACCTGGGGTTCTTGTGCCCTAGGTGCTTCACCTTGCACTTTTTGTGTTAAATTTCAACTACCAATGCTTTGACCACCCCTTCAGCTTTTGCAAGTCTCTCTGCCTTTCCTTTATTCCCTTTTCACTATTCACCCTGACACAGAGCTTAGCACCATCTGCGAAGAGACACAGCCTGCCCCGGATCCTCTAACCAATGTCGTTGATGAACATGTTGAAGAGGACCGGACCAAGGACAGATCCCTATGGCACCCCGCTTGTGATCTCCCTCTTTTCTGATTTAACCCCATTGACCGCTACCCTCTGCTGCCTTCCCTTTACCCAGTTACCTTCCCAGTTTACCATGACCTTAGCCACACCCAGATCCTCCATCTTCTTCAGCAAGCAACTGTGGGGTATCAAGTTGAAAGTCTTGCTGAAGTTGAATTAGAGCAAATCCACAACATGGCCCTTATCCAATTCCCTCATCACCAAGTCAAAGAAAACTATCAGGTTAGTGCCATGAATCCGTGCTGCTTACTATCTTTCTTTTTTTTTCAATTGTTCAACCAGGTGAGACACATTAAGCTGAAAGCTTATTTACAGGTGCAACCTGGGTGCACAGGGAAGTTAAGTGACTTGCTCAGGGTCACACAGTATGCAAGTGGGGGCTGTGGGATTCAAACCCAGGTCTCCAGATTTGCAGCTCAGAGCCTTAAACCACTGTGCTATACTGCTTCCCTATATGGAGACCATTGCCCTCCAAGTAGTCCAAGAGATCCTCTTTGACTCCATCAGTTTTCCTTCAATAGAGGTAAGACTGACAGGTCTGTAGTTCCCTTCTTATTCCTTGCCCTCCCCCCCTTATGCAGCAGAACTATGTCTACCACCCTCCAATCCTTTGGAACCACTCCTGTCCTTAGAGAACCGTTAAACAGACCTAGCAGTGGATTAGCCAGTTCTGCTGCCAATTCCCTGAGTATTCTCTGATGCAGCCCATCTGGACCTGGGGCCTTATCAGTCTTTAGAGCTGCCAGCCCTTTAATGACCCTTTCGCTAGTAAATGCTGACTGCTTCATGTCCATGATCCCCTTAATGGCTGTTTTGATGTCACTTTCTGGCAAGGGCCCACCATCCTCCATAGTGAAAACTGAGTAAAAGTAATTGTTAAGGGTAGCAGCCTTTTGCCCATCCACCTCAATCACCCTATCCCCCTCTGTTAGCCTCACATTTCCCCCTTCTTTCTTCCTTTTATTTACTAATATACCTCAAGGACTGTGTTTCTCCACTCTTCACCCCCTCCACAGTATACATCTCTGTATCTGCTTTTGCCTATTTTTCAGCAAACTTTCTTCTCATTCTTCCTTCCTCTGCTTTTCTTTAAATTTGTAGAAAGCCTTTTTCTTGGTTCTCACCACTTCCCTGGCCATTGCTAAGAACAACAGTGTTCTCTTGAACCTGTTCTTCTTGGTTACCAGTCACATGCATACCTTAGATGCACCACAAATGCCCCCCTTAATTGCCTCCCATCTCTCTTCCACCCCATCTGTGTTGTCCACCCCTACTAACTTATCCCTGACCAGTTCCTCCAGCCTATTGAAGTCTGCCCTTCTAAAATCAAGGACTTCACCTCATAATTGTGGTTTACCAGACCTGAGGGCCAGTTTAAACCAAACAGAGTTATGGTCACCATTCCTAAATAACGCCTCTACTGCCACAGCTCCAACCACCTTTGAGATGGTAAGCACCACATTGACATTTGTGGTCTGCCTGGTGGGTTCCTTAACTAACTGTACCAGCAGATAATCCTTGAATGCATCCACCAAACCTGACTTCTGATGCTCCTTGCCAGTGGAACATCCCAACTGATGTTTGGCAGGTTCAGATCACCCACCACCACTACTTTACCCTTAGCTATCCCTTTTTCCAGTTCTTCTCTGAGCTTTGTGTCCCTCTCCTCCTCTTACCCTGGTGGTCTATGTCACCTCCAAGTGCAGTTTCTTACCTGAGGCTGTGCGAGTTGCAACCACAGTGACTCAGTCTTCTGATTATTACCCCTGATGAACCCATCTTCCATTACCTCTATGCCCTCCTTGACATAAAGTGCCACTACTCCCCTCTACCTGTTCCTCTACCCCTCCTGAACATTGAGTACCCAGGGACCCTCATTTACCAGTTGCTGTTTTCTAAAGCTCATATTTCTGCTATGGCCACAATGTCCACCTCAGTGTCTGCCATTATCACCTTGAGTCACTGATTTTATTACCTAGGCTCTTGGCATTAAGGCATACCCCCTTGCATCTGACCCCTGATCCTGCTTAGCTACTACCCTTGTGCTTCACAGGTCTTCTCACATCCTCATTTTTTTTAGTGTTTGCACCTTTTTGCGGTCCCCCTCTCCAAAGTCCCTTCACCTAGTCAAGTATGGGCCACAGCATTCTTTGCACCTGCTATGCAGCTAAAGAAACCCAAATGTGGGTGAGTAATAGCTAGGATCCCTTTCCTTTCTCCTGCCATTGAGGTTGCCCTAGAACCATTCTCCCCTGTAGTTACATAGCCGAAATAGATGTCAAACATCTGCCCCAGCATGCAGGCCCCCCACTCTGTCATCAGGTAAAGCTCATTGCCCTTGAATAGCCTCTTGTCAAAGAAGTCTTCCCCATCCCCCACAAAGTGGTACTCCTTATCCTTACACCATCCCTTAAGCCATCCATTAATCTCCTCTATTTCCTCCCTCCTTATGCTACACAGGGAGAAATTTGGAAAAGGCCAGGTAGGCTGAGTGTGCTGCCAGTCTATTCCCCCAATCTACAAAAGTTCTGCTTCACAATCTCCACAGACTGATTAGCCAGATCGTTCATACCCAGGTGTACCAGTACCCCAGCTCCCTCTCCACTGTCCTCTCTATCCTGTCAAAATCCTGGATGGAAGATACCCCAGGAAGGCACTGGACCATCCTCCTCCCATCCATTCCCCCTCCACCACCGTCTCTGTGTGCTAATCATTGAGTATCTCACCACAAAGACTTTCCTGGCAGACTTGCTTCCCTTGGGTGCCAACACATTTCCTTGCCCTTTCCCATCGACTATCTCAAAGACCCACCAGCAGAGTCAGGTGCCTGATCCTCCTCTAGGGGTGCAAACCTGTTCACAATCTGGATGGTGAGGTGCTAGACAACCTCCTTGAGGCTATCCTTGCTTCCTCTTCCCACCACTTCCCCCCTCCTGGATCAGTGGGTCTCTGGGGAGAGTGGGGGTGTGGGAGTTGGCTCCTGCTGAACTGATGACACAGCTGAGATATTTTTCCCTTGCTGCCACCGGCTGAGCCTGGAGCTCTGCCATGATCCTGCAGATGGGGCAGTGCCCCCTCCTCAAGAGCATTTCCTAGAGACGAGTTCCTAATAGCCTGCACAGCTGACTGCCTTGTCTGTAAACCCCATCACCAAAAAGACCTGTACTAAGCAGACATCTAATTTAAGTCATAGAGCTCATCCACATGGGGTCCAGCTGTATGGCTCAACTATAATACATAACAACAGGGATAAAACAGAACTATAAAGCCTGTAGATTTGTTCTTGATGCCGATTGACTTATGCACATGTGCAACCTCTGTAGTAGTTTGAACTGGCTCCCTCTCCATGACCGGATCAAGTTTCACTCCTCTATCCTTGAAAAGAAGGCTCTTCTAGGCCTTGCCCCACCCTCCTTACAGGCTGTATTCTGACCTGCCCCGAATGAGCACATCACTAGAAGTGTCTCCAAACATGCACTAGCCGTGCCTTTCAGAAAAACAGCTCTAGGGAAACTAGCCTTTGCAGTTAGGGCTCCCACTTGGCTCAATGCACTCCCTTTCTCTGCTAGTAGCCACTCAAACCTAAACCATTTCAAAACTGAGCTAAGAAAATCCCTCACGCCTCTCCAGTAGTGCAACTGCCAACGTTAGTCCCCTACGCATACTGATTCCATGGCCTTGTCCTGATTGTACACCTAACTTTCCCCCCTGATTACCTATCCCTCTTAAATCCCCCCATCTCCTACCTTCATTAACCACCCACCTCCGCTGTGGGACCTGTCCATTGCCCCCACCTACCACCTGTGCCCTGTCACTGCCACAACCTCCCCACCATCCCCTTGCTACACCTGTGCATATCGCCACTGCTGCAACTACTATCATACTCACTTGTGCTTATTCTGTGCCTCTCTCTTTGCACTTTCCCTCCTCCTTCTGGATTGTGTTGTCTGAACCTGTGATCCCCTGTATTATATGCCTGTATTGTTTTATTGCTTTGTAACAAATTGTTTAAAACTGACAATGCCCTACAGCTGCAAATGTTTCCTACTACCTTTGTTTTTTTTTTTTTTTGTATGAGGAGGATCCTTTGTAAAGGAGCTTTCAACTCAAAGGATGTATTTTCAATCTCTAATAAATAAATAAATACTGTGCCTTGTAGAACTCACCCAGATAAGGTGCAGCAGCAGACCTGGTTATAGCACAAAATGACTGGAGTTAAGACTACTTCATAGTACTCACCTAGATAGGGTGTGGTTGTAAGCTTAACTATAGTACAGAAACTGTAATTAAACTATCTTGTAGTGCTTACCTAGCTGAGGTGTAGCTGTATGATTTACCTATAGCACAAAACAACCCCACAAATGAAATGTTCACTAGCATACAGTGTTCTGCAAATAAACTTTACGATAACCTGTAGTACACTCCTCAATATATTACAGCCAGGACCCCATGTGATAGTCCCACAAACTGTGCTGTTAACTGTGCACATACAGTTTTACTTAAGATGCAATGGGTAGAGTTCCTGGCTGCTGGCTGTCTCGTGGCTGACGCCCTCGTAGACCCCTGTGATGTCCTTTGTGCTTCGTCCTTCACACGGAGGAGCCACTAGTGGTAAATGTCTTTTAAAGGAGTAGTCCACCCAGAATGTGCAAAAAACATATGCTACGTAGAGTGTTTTGGTATGTATGTTAAGTCCCAGTGTGTTCTTCCCTCTGTCTGCTATTTGGAGTTTTTCCTAAATTGCCTGCTAGCTGTATAGTAGTTTTATGACCCATGGGGATCTCCATGACGAATAATTTTATTGGCTTTCTTTCTCCTATGATGCCCCCTGTCTCATGTGACAGTGATATAGCCATGCCCTTAGATTTAGCATGTGCACTGCTATAAAATTAGTTTAGCAACAGCAGTGCCTTGTAACTGTTCTTATCCAGGGAGCACAAATGTCAACAGTTAGTTTAGCAGATACCTGAAAGCTATCTAACTGGGGTTTCTGTAAGAAAACAGCTGCTAAATAGCTCTAATTCATTATTTGTGTTTTTGATGTTAAAACACTCCTGCTAGCTAGACCTGATGCACAGAGAAAACAAAAATAGTGAATTTGAGCTATTTAGTAGCTGTTGTCTTACAGAAACCCCAGTTGGCTTGCTCTCAGGTATCTGCTAAACTAACTGTTGACATTTGTGCTCCCTGGATAAGAACAGTTACAAGGCACTGCTGTTGCTAAACTAATTTTAAAGCAGTACACATGCTAAATCTAAGGGCATGGCTACATCACTGTCACATGAGACAGGGGGCATCGAAGGAGAAAGAAAGCCAATAAAACTACAGTATTTGTCATGGAGATCCCCAGGGGTCGTAAAACTATCATACAGCTAGCAAGCTAATTTAGGAAAAACTCCTAATAGCAGACAGAGGGAAGGACACACTAGGATTTAACATACATATCAAAACACTCTATATAACATGTTTTTTGCACATTCTGGGTGGACTACTCCTTTAAGGGCTAGTAATGGCCATGCAGATGATTGGCTGCCAGAGCTGTACTTGGCAGAGCTTCTTCAGTTATTGTCTATGACCAAAACAGGTACACTCTAATGAGTGTGTTAACGGCAGTCTTCTTAATCCCATTTCATCCCTTCTGGCAACTTAACGCTGTTAGAAAAATATTTTTAGACAGTTAACTTCCACCCATTTTCATTGCCATGGTAGTTATGTATTCTGATATGCTTTGATCAATTTTTGATAAATAAATAACCTAGCTTTGGGATGTGTTCAGAACTACCTAGAAATCCAATCTCCTCACCAGTTACTGCTCTTTCTTTATATATTCCTAAAACATTCTGTAGAATTATTGACACCATTCCATGCTAGTCATCTGAATAAGCAAGCAATAATACCCAACAGGGTGGGTGGTATTGGGCAATACCGGATCACCCAGGGGTGTAATGAGGCCTGACACCACAGGCGGAGGGCCTTATAGCCCCTGGAAGGTCCAGTATTGCCCATACCGCCCACCCTGGAGGGTATTATTGCACTTAGAAAATGGGCAACTTTATTTTAATGTTTTAAAATATATATTTGTATGTAAAAATGTTACATTTATTTACTGTTTCATTTGTTTTGTAAATAAAATAGTTCCTCCGCCTGCATTGCTGTGTTTTTTTTTTTCTTTTTTAATCGAGGGACTTTTGTCCTATTCAAGCTTCTATAGCTGATGGTTTGGTAGTTGGTTACCCCCCCCACACATGCACTTATACCACTTTGTTTTACCATTTGTATTTGTGAATTCCTATATTTAATGTATTTGTTTGGGTTTGCTGCATGTTACTGTGCTAGAAGCAATGCACCCATACCTCGCGTGTGCCCAGCACATTGGAAACCAGAAGTATGATACCGCGCAACGGGAAAGCAAGGCAGAGCATTGTATTCTTTTTTTTATTTGGCATTACTGTTGAGGTTTGCCCCGTTGTTTTATTTATTTGTTGGGTGCTGTGTTCCAGTGGGACCAAGGGCGAGGAGCGTGTCATACACAGCAGCACAGATCGGGATATTATTGGCAGTGGTGATGATCAGCTTCTGAGCTGAAAAGTAAGCCTGCGGTTTGTGTGTGTGTAACAGTTCGTTACTGTGAATTACTTCCTAGTGGTCAGATTTTGGAAGAGGAAACGAGCGTGAGGTTTAAATGAGTTATTGGGATGGAGTCGCGCTGCCCGGTACCGGTAGCTGTGAGAGCAGGACGACGATCAGAGGTAAGGAGTAATGGAGGTGCCAGTCAGTTTTGGGAGAAAAAAACATTCATAACCGAAGGTTGACTGACTTGGGACAAGAGGGGAACTAAGCCTGCAGAAAGCAGGTACATTTGTGAGGTTTTCTTGTTAGTGGCATTTTGGGAAAACTGACTGAGGATATGTGATGGGACAGGAGTTGCGGGGGCGGGCGGGTAGAATTTGCTGGCATCAGTCCTTTACTCAGCTGGGGGAAGAGTACATGACAGCAAAAAATTAAAAGAGCTTATTTTATTTATATTTATAATACTGCTGTGCATTTTTCCTTTTAAACATTACTGGGTGGGTAAAGGATTGAATGGGATGGGGATCTTGGTAGCTCTCTTGCTAAGTGACGGGATAAAATGGCTGTGAATTTGAAATGAAAAGTTTCAGTTATAGCCAGTTAGGAAGCAGAGTGGGTGCTAGGATAGTTCAGTTGGTGAAGGGGCACTGTAGCCTGGCACTTTTTATTTCCTGGGCATCTATTGAAAGTTAATGTACCCCCCTGGCCAGGGTACTAGCCAATGAGATGCCAGGAAATAAAAAGCCCATTTTCTAACCTGGAATAATGTTACTAATGTCATAGAATATTCAGGCAGTATGAAAAGAGAGAACAAACAACTGCTGAAGAGAAAGGGATTCATTGTAGTTACAAAGGAAAATCATAAACTTAATTTAACAACAAAGGTCAAAACATATCTGAATATTGGATGGAGACTAAATGGAAAACAGGAGGGCATCTAGAGTTGTAAAAACTGTTTCCAATCACTTTAAACAAAGAATGCTCCCTCCTGCCATCGGTCCCACTCCATCAGAAACTCAGCTTTGGCTGCTTACTGACTGCCATCTCTTAATGTGCTATTCCCGTTCAACCTAACTGCTGTTTACAAAGAGTCCTCTCTCCTACTCCTGCAGTAACTAAGTCCCAGATCAGCTATGAACTAATGCTAGCCTCTGCTAACAGAAAAAAAAAACACTGTTTAGCTGTGAACTGAAAAATTGGTTCCCTGCTCCTATCTGGAGCAAAACCCCTTACAGGAAACACAGAAAATTGTTGATTGTGTACATGCAAAGGGGTAGAAACATCTTAACAAAAATCATGGATTATTTTATATTAAACTAAGCAGTAATAAAGTATTAAGAAATGACGATGACATTTTTTAACTGCTCAGAACTGTGTTTCCCATTTAAATTTTTCTACTTAAGTAAACAAAAGAAAAATGTTTTGGTCATTGTCTGACTACTGTGTATATTTTTATTCCATAACAAAATAAGCAAAACCAAATGTTTACGAGCAACTCCCCCCCCCAGGTGGGGCTTACCATGTTTGCCCTACCTGCTGTCTGATCTCCCTAGTCCTGAGTCTTTTGGTGCCCATTGGTTGCTCCTGCTCATCCCTGTGAGCTTGCTTTGCTGTGGGACTGGAGGAGTGGTGCTAAATAGTTAAAACTGCCAGCTTGGTGGTACAGCACAGCTAGCATTAGGCAATCAGTGAAGTGCCGAACAGTTCAGTGTGTGCACGTTCGAGTTGGCTCCTGCTCAAACATGTGAGCTGGCGGTCTGTTTGCAGATTCTGTAAGCAGTGTGGTGCTCTGTGTTAAAACTGCCCTCATGGCTCAAGACAATTGTCTCCTACATGTGTTCTGACCTCTGGGATCTGAAAAAAACACAAGTGGGGGGTTCAGAGACACACTTGATTGGTGAAAAGTGATT
Organism: Neoceratodus forsteri; assembly: GCA_016271365.2. NCBI lineage: Eukaryota > Metazoa > Chordata > Ceratodontiformes > Ceratodontidae > Neoceratodus > Neoceratodus forsteri. The sequence goes on along the minus strand of CM057455.1, from coordinate 1,463,169,537 downwards.
AAATTGTATACAAATGTTTAAGCATAAAATTTCTTTAAGAGCAGTCAAGGCTGCGCTGGGAATGTATGCTCTGCCTATTGCCTGGGGATCCAATTCTTTAAAGCTAGCAACTAGCAGGATGAGACTATTTTGGTGTCCATTCCACAATTGGACAGTAGAACAGAGGGACACCTATTGGTGGATGTGGACACTAACTTTTAAAATGCTACAGAAGCCCTTATAAAAGACTTTAAAGTTGGAACTTCATGTAAACTGCTTTGATGGAAGCCATCTTGATAACCATTGACCCTTTCTTCATCTAATCTGTATTTGAGGATCATGAAGGACTGCTGCTATGGCTCCTGCTAGGGAGGGCAGGACAATGTTCTTGGCGACTTTGGCAGCACCCAATCTGATGTCGAGTGAATCTAATACATATAAATTTTGCAGATGGACAGCTGTGCCATCCAATCAGACTTTACAATATTTCTCCCCAGATGATGGGGAGATTTCAGCTTGAGGCAGTTCTGGCTGAAGCTTTCTGTGAGACGGAGGGCTCATACTGTGTCCAGGAAAGTTTGGAAGGCAGCCTAGGGCTTCTACAGCTGAATTCTAGGGGACTTGTCCAAGGCCTTCTACAACCTGGAAAGCCAGAATCTATGTCTAAAGGGCTGTGTTTTGTTCAAACTCTGCAGTTACCTGAGAGAAGCCCTCAGCCTGTAAGGAGGGTTAAATTGATTTCTTGTAAAGAGCCTGAAGTGTCACCTGCGTTAAATATCCAGGGACCAGAGAGATGTCTACAAAGAATTCCCATTGTCTAGGAAATCCAGTTTGCAATAACCAATGCTGCTCTGCAGTTTGAGAAACACCTGAGGGATGGTTTGTCACCCCTAGCCTTGGGAGGTGAGCCAGGCTTGTTTCCAGAGATATGGACATCTGCTAACTGCAGAGAGGAAACGACTGGGACTCCAGAGCACCAGGAGAAGAACCTTTGCCAGCTGTGGAAAGTCTGGGGAATCAGCCAGGTAGTGTCACAGCAAGGCATTACCCATCTTCTCTCCCTGATGGTTGGATGCCTGGACGTGTGGGGTGAGGTGTGTGGCCCTGGTCTCCAGTACTGGTCAATTTCAACACCCATGATGAAGCAACCCAGAAGGTGACAATCTGCCAGAGTCTGCCATACTGCAGAAAAGTGACAAGCTGCTAGAATCCTGCTTCAGTCAAGTAAGCCGAAATTCTGCTTGCACTGTTTGAGGCCCCAGCTCAGTTAACTGAACCTGCTACTGTAGTCCAGACCCTGTGTGAACTGTGCTTCAGAACTGTGAGTAACCATGGGGACTGCCTTATATCTGGAGAGTGTACATAGCTCCTTCAAAAAAGTATTGTTTATTTTAAAACCTAAAGTGCACTAGTGTTGGCCACCAAGCTGCACCAGTCAAGCCTGCAGCGTCTTCGCCACTTGGATATCCAGACTGACTTTGGGAGAGCACTGCTATCAGTGGGGAGGGGGGCCTATCATATTGCTGTGTTGTTGCTGGGGGTGCACACAGGATGTGTTTACTGAGGTTTGGATTTTTTACCTGCTACATCAAATTTCCTCAGCACTATTCATTTCTGCATCCCGACCCCCTTACTCTATTTAATAAATAATTTGTTGTTGTTGTTCAACACTATCTGTGAGCATATTATTAGATATTGCTGTTAATTGCATGTGTTTCACAGTAGCACAACAGAAGCTGGTATTCCGTGTGTGGGGTGACTGCAAGGGGAGGTGAGTAAGTACAATAACACAGGGGGTTGTACCAAATTGTCTCCAGACCCACTTTAAATAATTCTCTGTGTGGAAGGACTGTGCTACTTACTTTATTTCTGGAAATGAACCTCCCTACCCAGAACAACAGAACAGAGCCCAGGCCCCTCAACCTAGTTTAAGCCAACAAGGTAGGGGTAGTACCCGAATGTTACAATGTGACCTGGTTACATATTGATTAATCAGGTTTACTGTTTTTTGTTTTTTTTGTGGAGGCCAGAATCTGCTTCTCTTATGACCACAGTTTCTGGACAGCTGCCATTTTTTTTCCCCTGTGTTTCTAGGCAATAGTGTACATCTCTACACAGTACCAAGCAGCGCACTCAGTTTAGCTCTCAAAGACCTTCTAGTTTTTTGCATTGTTCATGGCTTTGTGCCAAAGAAATTAAAATAGAGACTCTTTTTGTCACGCTTGACTATTATTGAGAGACTTGTCAGCTCACTGGCATGTTACAGTGGGAGACTACTGTACTCATAATAATATCTTGTAAATGTATTATCATTTAAATTTAATATCATAGACATCTTCCAGTGAGAACCCTGGGCTTGGTTCCCTCTACAGTCATTTGTGTGACTGCAAGTGCACCACAATTTTTATGTTTGCTTGCACGCATGTGCAAGAAACATAGTGCCACCATATGAGTTTTCGTAGGTGTGCCTTCCCCACTTCCAATGCCCTGCTGCCTTTTGCAGGCATGACTGCACCATGCCAATGAATGTCGGAGCTGTCTATGACAGCCATTCAGATGCAGTGGTGTACAGCTGAAAGTGAAAAACTGCTACAATCAGCGGTAGTAACGTGTAGGTAATTTGCATACTGCCATCGGCAGTATGCAAAGTGCCTACACGTTGGCACTGCACTGAAACAGCTGTCATAGACAGCTCTGTCCCCCCGTAACAAATAGCATGCTAGGATCCCAACCCAGCATGCTTATGCACCCCCCCCACACACACACTGTATGGCCAATGGGGGTGCCCAGTCCTCCATCGGCTCTGCTGCACCCCCCAACAGACTTCCAGGTGCCACACTGAGAGCCCACCCCAGTGTGGCAACAGTCCTTAAGGCCGTTGGGGGTGCCCAATCCCTATCGGCTCCACTTCCCCCTAACAGACTTCCAGGTGCCACGCTGGGAGCCCACCCCAGTGTGGCAACAGTCCTTAAGGCCAACAGGGGTGCCCAGTCCCTATCAGCCCCACTCTCCCCACCAACAGACTTCCAGGTGCCACACTGGGAGCCCACCCCAGCATGGCAACAGTCCGTATGGCCGATGGGGGTGCCCAATGCCCTGTCGGCTCCACTACCCCCCCTAAACAACCTTCCAGCTGCCATGCTGGGAGCCCACCCCAGCATGGCAAAAGTCCTGTGACGTCTTTAAAAAAAAATGACCTGTAAGAAAAAAACAGTCCCTCGCTGACTGTCTTGACCCCCCCGTCCCCAACCCACGCCTACCCTCTGAGTGCCCCACCTCCCCACACCCCCACCTCACCCCATACTTACCTCCGGAGGCCGACGCGATGATCTTCGGTGGACTAGGAACAAGTCTGCACTCTTCAAAGCCGACCACGAACTGAAGAAATGCTGGTAAGCTGAATAAAGGCATAAACAGGGTTTTTTCAACTTTGGTGCATGTCTTGGGCATTTTTGGGAATTTATTCACCAAATTTTCAACATGGGGTTCTTGGGACCCCACCTCATGAACCCAGTCACTGTCATTTTGTTATTTGGTCCTGAAAGGTGATTTCACGGTCACTGCACAGAACCACCTTTTGGGACTGATTTACAAAATGACAGTGTCACAGTTCATGAGGTAAGCCCCCAAAAACCCTATGTTGAAAATTTGGTGAAAATGTTCCCCAAAATGACTGTTTTACGAGCATGTATTGTGCAGTTCCTACGCACACTCGTAACTTTGAGAATTTGTAATATTTTCACTCCAGATCTTCAACATTGCCATTTTATCACACCTCCTTATGAACAGTATAGCCATCATTTTTCACATCTTGCTCAAAATGTGTTTTTGCACATGTAGCGCACATTGGCACGGTCGGTTTGTGAAATCAATGTTCAGGACACATTAAGAAAATCACAGTGACACTGTTCATGAACAGAGGTGTTAAAATGGCTATGTTGAAAATTTGGTGACAAAAGTCTGTAACATAACTGTGTTATGTGCGTGCATTGCGCAATTTCCACGCACCCTTGTAGGTTCACGAATTTGTAATATTTTCAGTCCAGATTTTCAACACTGACATTTTTCCACACCTCCCTATGAACAGTACAGCTGTCATTTTTCACACCCTGGCCAAAATGTGTTTTTGTACTTCCAGCACAGAATAGCGCGGTCGCTGTGGGAAATTAGTGCTCAGGATAGATTAAGAAAATTACAGTGACACTGTTTATGAGCAAAGGTCCCAAAATGCCTATGTTGAAAATCTGCTGTAAAAGATCCTCAAACTAATTTCATTATGGGTGTACATTGAGCAGTTTCCATGCATGCTCGTGACGTCACCAGTTTTTTTATATTTTCACTCCAGATTTTCAACAATGCCATTTTTTACACCTCCTCATGAACAGGACACCTGTCACTTTTCACATCCTGTTTGAAATGTGTTTTCAAACCTGTGGTACCAATTGGCACAGTCACTGTACAAAATCACCTTTCACCTAACGAAGTGATAGTGTCACTGTTCATGCAGTGGGGTCACAAAAAGTCCATGTGGAAAACTTGGAGTAAAAATACCAGGAAATGCCCAGGGCATTAGAGTTTTCTACCATAATGCCCTACACTGTAGGGACTGACAGGTGTCGGGGTGTTACTTGGGATTGTCAACAGTAATGCTCATGCCATTGCACCCCCACCGCCACCCTCCAGCCAGCGACAAGCATCGAGGTGCACCCATAGAAACATAGAAACATAGACTTTGACAGCAGATAAGGACCGCTAGGCCCGTCTAGTCTGCCCATTTTCCTACCTACAGGATAGGCCGCAGATCCTAGTTAACCAACAGCCTATATCTTCCTGACCCCCACAAGAATTGCCTTATGTCTGTCCCATGCATTCTTGAATTCTCCCACAGTTTTAGACCCCACAACTTCCTCAGGAAGGCTGTTCCATGCATCCACTACTCTCTCTGTGAAATAATACTTCCTCACATTGCCCTGAACCGCCCTCCTTCTATCTTTAAATTGTGTCCCTTGTTCTTGCAAGTCTCTTTTCTGAAAGATGCTACCCTCTTGGACTTTGTTGATTCCCTTGAGGTACTTGAAAGTTTCTATCATGTCCCTCTCCTTCTTTCCTCAAGGGTATACATATTAAGCTCCTTTAGTCTCTCCTCATACGGCTTCTCTTGCAGACCCTGCACCATTTTAGTTGCCCTCCTCTGGACTGCCTCTATCCTGTCTATGTCCTTGCAGAGATGGGGTCTCCAGAACTGGACACAGTATTCCAGATGGGGTCTCACCAACTGTCTGTACAGAGGGATAACAACTTCCTGTTTTCTGCTGCTGATGCCTCTCCCTATACATCCCAGTATACCCCCTGCCCTCCCTACTGCCTTCTCACATTGCTTGCTAACCTTAAGGTCATCTGATATGATTACCCCCAGGTCCCTTTCCTGTTTTGTTGTTGTTACTACCTCCCCACCCATTGTGTATTCTTCCCCTGGGTTCTTGTTTCCCAGGTGCATTATTTTGCACTTTTTGCATTGAATCCTAGCTGCCATACATCTGACCATTCCTCCAACCTTGCCAAGTCCCTTTTCATCCTTTCCATGCCTCCTTGTGTATCAACCCTGTTGCAGATCTTTGTGTCATCTGCAAAAAGGCATACTTTTCCTTCCAGTCCCTCTGCAATGTCACTGATGAAGACATTAAAAGGACTGGACCCAATACTGAACCCTAAGGGGTACCCCACTAGTAACCTCTTTCTTCAGAGTGGACTCCATTTACAATTACCTTTTGTGTCCTGTTGTCCAGCCAATGTTTTACCAGGCTACCATCCTGGGACCCACTCCCAGGCTGGTTAATTTGACTAATAATCTTTTGTGTGGGACTGTGTCAAATGCCTTGCTAAAGTCTAGGTAGGCCATGTCCACAGCCCCTCCCTGGTCTACTACTTTGGTCACCCAGTCAAAGAAATCTATTAGATTCATCTGACATGACCTTCCCGCTGTGAACCCATGCTGCCTTGGATCCTGAGCTCCACTGACCTCTAGGTACTCAACTATTCTTTCATTCAGAAGTGACTCCATCACTTTCCCTACCACAGAGGTCAGACTGACAAGTCTGTAGTTTCCTGCCTCTGTCTTGGTCCCACTTTTGTGAAGGGGAATCACATCCGCCTTCCTCCAGTCCACTCCACACCATCCTCCCATGATTTATTAAAAATGGAATGGGTCCCTTTGGCCCCAGTGTTCACCCCATTCTCCTATACTGCACCCATTTCAGCATATTTCCTTATGGAATGAGGTGAATGTAAAACCCAAACACCCCAAGGCACACCTCGACACTTAGCAGTGTCTGAAGGGTAGGGTGAGGTGCAATGTCGTGACCGTCATGGGTGACAACCCAAAGGCACACCTCAATGCCTGTCCATCTCTGCAGGGTGAGGGTCGAGTTGGCATCAGATCAATACTTCAATGCCATTCCTATACTGCAACTGTCTAACTCCTGCACTTCCACTGCTAATGCCAGCAAGCAGACATTCGGCATTGACAAATGCTTGTTGTTAGCTGATAGAGTGGGACTAGTCAGCTAACTCCCACAACTTCTGGGCAGCTAGCTGCCATGTTGGTCTGTATGTGTGTGCACAATGTGCACTCAAGAAAGACATTGTTGTAAGTTTGTGGCTTTGTGCCTAAGAACAAAATTTGAAACAGAACTTTTTTTTCTTCTGAATTTATTTACAAATCAGACTTGACTAGTGAGTGAGACTTGTCATCTCATTGGCATTGTCGCAGTGAGTGACACTGAGCACTGCCTATATTATTTCATAATAATATAAATTTAGTTCCATCTTCCCGCAAGGAATATAACCATGGCAGACAGAGGACATACCAGAAAATGTAGCTGATCTGGCAGCATCAGCAAAGCTGCAGAAGGTGAAGAGCAGCAAGTGGGAGGTAATGAGCATAGTGCAGGGCATCACTCAGGGAGCAGTCACTGCACAGAATTATTTTACATTACATGTTTCTAACTCAAATAGAACATTAGTACTTGTTGTTTTAATACGTGTCATTATCAAGTATGTTCTGTGTGTGTGGCTATGTGCCTAAGAAAAAATTTTAAAAAGTTTTTTTTCTTCAGAGAATTTATTTACTAGTCAGGCTAAACTATTAGTGAGTGAGATTTGTCTGCTCACTGACATTGCCACAGTAAGTGACTATATTTGATAATAAGTTAAATTTAAAGCAGCAGTATACATTAGTCACCATATATTTTTTCAGCAATGAAGAGTCAATCAGGAATTTACATAATTAAGCAAAATAACAATAAAGAAAATTACTAAATGGAGAGAGGTGGAAATGCTTGTGGACCTGGACATACAATTAAAAGACTAATGGATAGTGGTAAAAACAGTAGGGAAGGGGAAATATGAATAGCATGAATAGCATGTACTGCATCTTATAATAATATAATTAATATCATTATAATATATTATAATACTAGGGCCTGGATATTCAAACTGCTCCCAAAAAGTTCGCAATAGCAGGAGCAAGCACAAGTCTATTGCGCCCATGTGCAACAGACGCGATATTCAAAGAAGGAGCAAGCCAAATTGCACCTACAGCCAACGTCTGAATATCGCACAGCCTGTGCCATAGCGCAACTAGGGAGGGGAAGCTGAGCAGATATGATGCGCTATGGCGCAACAAGGGATGTCCAGCAGAGCAGTCCAGAGGCACCATAGCGCAAGCAGGGAGGCCCCAGCTGCAGAGCAATGTAACTGTACAACCAGGGAGGTAGGGGCCCACCACCATGCCACAATGGGCACAGGAACACACAGCAGAACTGACATCGTCCCCCACACCCCAAGCACAGCACAGCTGGGGAGGGCTGGAAAACCACCAGCCCATGGATACAAGCAAACAACCCACAGCCGGGCCATGGTGCCCCATCACACCCACCGGCAAGCTGAGACTGCCACACAAGGAGGGCGGACCACCCCATACCACACCATCCCCCATGCACAGCACACCCTGCACCGTGACCCCAGACACCCCCCCATGAGCAGTGACCACCACTGCAGGAAACCCCATGCATACCACCACCCCCACTGTGACACTGCAACCTCGTGCACCACAGAACCATACAAGCCAGCCCCACCATGGGCACCCAGCAGTGGGTGGAAGCACACGGCAATGCAACAACAGCAGACAAAGTGCCAACACGTGCAATCCCCCTGAGGCACAACTGAAAGACCGACCATGTGTCGGCACAAGAGGTACCCCACACGGGACAGGGCATGCCTCTGACACCACCACCAGTGATACAGCACCCTGCACAGTAGTCCAGTGACACACCCCGACCCACCACTGGCCACAATAGCCAGCACAGACACCCACAGTGGTGCGTGGAAGCATGCACCACACCTGATGCAATACAGTGCAGAGGCAAACACCCACCCATACCCAAGGGGACAATAACACAGGGACACAGTAGCATGGCAACCAAGCCCCCAGTGTGGGCCCATGGAAACCATGTACACACAGTCTGCAGTCCTCCATGGCACAGGAGTGCCAGCCACCCTGCACAGGCACTATGGACCTGTACGCCACCATCATATGCCTGGAGCACAAGTCACAGACAGTGGTGCACATCCCCTGCAACACACACAAGCCACACCATGGAGGTGGGACAACAATCGCGGAGGCCACAGTGTCACCTGAGGCAAACATGCACCATACCAGTGACAGAAGGCAACTCAGCATTGTGTCAGGTACAGTGGATGCCCTGCATGGACAGCCACCAGTGACATGGCAGCAGACCTTGCAGGTCACAGACATGCAAGGGTGTCAGATGCACAGGCCATGGACGGGTTGACAGGGGCACCATGGACGCAGAGCATGCACCATGGACCACTGCACACAGTAATCCAATGCGCAGGGAACAACACACACACCACAGACACCGACTGATAGCTACTCCCACACCATAGTCACTTCCCCACGGACATACACACATACCCATGACTGCACCACCCCAGACGCCATGCACACCACTGCAGCTGAGCACCTATAGCCCGCTGCAAATCAGAGACCACCACAGTATTCATATCAAAATAGTTGTATTGAAACATATCAAAAATAACTATATACAGAACTATGTACAAACGTGGGGGGGGGGACATAAACAAGGTAGGGGTGGGTAAGGGGCAGGGGTGAACATATGGGAGAGGGAAGAAGGGGTGTGAGGGTGGGTCATAGGGGGGAAGGTAGTAGTCGGGGCATGGGGACATTAACGGCCGCCCCGGTCCTCCTCCTCCTGGCGCTGATGTCTTCTCCTCCTTCTCCTCCTTCTCCTCCCGACCTCATGGTGGTTTATTTGATGGAGGAGCTGCAGAGTCTCCCTGGCCACCTGGAGCAGCTCATTAATGGACTGCTGAATTTGCAGGAGCCTCCGGTCACCTAGGACAAGGGAGCAGAGTCAATAGGTGTGACTGTCCATCCCCCTGCAGCCCACCCATTGTGCATGGCATACAGCCATGTGCCACGCCCCTGTGATGGTGTGCGACCACCCACAGTGACCGTGTCCACAAGACCTGCCCACCCAGGCAGCCACAGCCATGTGGACCACTGCACACACCCAACGCCCATGTCCTGCACAGCACCACCATGGCTGTACAGTAACTTGGCTATACGGTGTGAAGGCAGTGCCATAGCCATGTGCCCGGTGCATGCATGGACCACCACTGATGCACTCTCAGACATGCAGTGCCACTGGACAGTGCTGACTGTCACAAGTCACGTGCATGGCAGTGGTGTCCATGGATGGTGGCCATGGCCCGCTGCCCACCCTGTTATATAGCATGCAATAGAGTTATCATGGAGTTATGGCACTCACCCTCATCGGGCCTGTCAGGTCGGCGGTGATGGTCCCCCTCCCACCTGGACGCTCTGTCCTCCTCCCTCCGCCACTCCTCCCTCATCCGGCGACACTCGTCCATGCCTGTGGGGGAAACAAGGAGAGAAGAACATCAGTACAGTCCTGAAGCAAAGTCCCCCTGCCCCAATGTGTGTGCCCACCCACCCAGCCAGACCCACCCACCCCACACCCTGTAAACACTGCACAGCCAACCCTAGACTAGCCCTCCCCTATGTGCTGGACACATACAACACTGTTACCCATATGGACAATACAAGTGTGTAGACAGATCACCCACCTGGACGTGGCACCATGCCCCTCCTGGCACATGACTGCAGACGGGCTAGTAGGTCTGGCTCCCTCCTCCTGAGGTCCCCATAGCAGTGCCTGCACTGATCCGTGGTCCTCCTCCATCCAGTGGCCTCCTCCAGGTCAGTGGCCACCTCCTGCCAGACCTGGGTCCTGGCCCTGTCTAGTGGCTCCTCCCCAAACAGAGGCCCATGGTGTGGCTCCACAATAGCAGCAAGGTTGGCCACCTCTGTGGCAGTCCTCTGTGGGGCTCTTCTGCGTGCCATCTCAACGGCTATAGTAGGCAATATGGCGCTCTGCAGCACGGTACCCCCATGTGCAAATGCTGCGCGGTACAGTGCTGCCATTCCCTATCGTGCTGTTACCGAACAGCGTGATAGAGGTGCACCCATGCCTGACGCATGGCGCCAAGGGGGCAAAGGTCGGGCACAGGGTCAAGGGTCTCTGGCACAAGGCCATGCACAGCACCATTGGATGACTATGCATATAGCGCGATTGGTTGCCTGTTTACCAGCGTCACAGTGGACTATCGGGCAGTTGTGCCATTGCGTCTATGGAGGCCCATTGTCATAGCACCATGTAGTGACCTTCGCTATAGCGCCACTGGCACAAAGGTGGCCATGCCCTGCATTGACCATCATGCACAACATATCATCATCATGGCAGATGCCAGCATCAGCAGCCTGGGCATACGCAGTGAGGTGTACTACGCATGCCATGGAACTGCGCCATTGGCTCAGCACGTTCAACACAATTGCGCAAAGCGCAAAAGCGTGATATTCAGCCGGCATATGCAAATCATCCGATCAGCCATTCAATGGTGCAGCACCACGATTTGCATCTAATTAAAGTTGCTCCTCACCTAATTTGCATGCATTGTTCTATAAAAGTGCGACAAAGTGCTGCAGTGGCCATAGTCGGTTACTGCAGTTTATTAGTGAGTTGCATGCTGTGTGGGAGTGTGGACTGTGGATTCAGGGACATGCTTTGGACTGCACAGTCACAGGTAACCACTGCCATCCTTACAGGCTGAATAATGACCGAGCAAGTTCTGGGTGAGGAGGACAACAGTGGTGGGCGGAGGAGGAGGCCCAAATTTCACAACGGCCGAGACCGAGGCACTTATCGAGGCCTATCTGGATCAGGAGCCACTGCTCAGTGGACAGTGGGGCACCCCTCCAGCCCGTGCTGCTGCATGGGAGGAGGTGGCACGTGCCATGAACCTGCATGGCAGCCACCAGCGCTCCATGCAGGAGTGTAAGAAGAAGATGGGTACTGACAGGAGGAGGGTGAAGGAGAAGGTGGCTGCCATCAGGGCGGCATGTGCTGCAATAGGCGGGGGACAGCCGGAGGTGGTGCAGCTCATACCAGCAGAGGACAGGCTTGCTGCAAGCATGCACTGCAGTGCCATAGAGGGAGTTCCGGGCAGTGGCTTCCAGATGGGTGGTGGCCCATCTCTGCATGGTAAGCCATGGTCTGCCTTGGGGTGGGGGGCTGGGTAGGTAACATGCAGTAACGTGACTTTTCTTTCCCTTACAGATCCTGAGTGTCTGCATGGGTCAACGTTGGTGGGTCTGTCCACTGAGAACAGTCAGCCAGAGTCAGAGTTTGGACCATCCACCTCCACAGATTTCTGTGGATCGGCATGACAGTGGGGCAGCCTGGCTGTCCACACTGATGTTGTTGAGACAGGTGTGGGGGAAGCCGTTCCTGTGTCTCAGCATTCTGGCGTCCAAGGATGCCAGCACGCTGTGGCTGTGGCTGGGGCAGAGACCTTCACCAGTGATGAAGACACGACCGTCATGGGCAGTGACACACAGCAGGTCAGCTCACGCCCATGGCTCTGGCTGGTGCTGCTGTGTGGGCCAGCGTGTTAGCACAGTCCCAGGCTGTGCCTGTCAGCACCAGTGGGGCAGCACCGGTGTCTAGTCAGGACAGTTGGGACTGTTGCGGCCACTGCAGTGGCACTACTGAGCCCTTGGGTGCAGCAGTTGGAGGGGCAGCAGCAGTCTCCCACTGGGACTGGGGGTTCAGGATTCAGCGGTGGCGTCTGTGCACCGCCTGTGGACTTGCCCATACCTGGTCCTGGTGTGCAGCACCCACCCTCAAGGGGTGCTGAACATCAGGCCCGTGCACACCCTGAGGGACAGGATGCCGAGGAGGCAGAAGACCTCTTGGACGAGCACACCCGCCTACTGCGGGCATCGGTCCAGCAGCAGATGTGGCTTGCAACGTCTGTGGAGGCACTGTGTGTGGCTCTGGAGCAGGCAGAGGAGCGTCGCAGCAGGGACACCGATAGGATCCTGTCACGGATGGACCGTTTGCGGGAGGATGTGACCGCTGCCATTGACAGGCATGCACAGGCGTGCATTGCTGTCAGGGCCACAATGGACACACAGTCAGGTGCCCATGCATCACTCACACCACGCAGTGCGCTATCCACTCCCTGTTCCCGGAGTTGTGCGACACCCACTCTGTCGATGCCGGGTTCAGCTGTGGGTATCCCGAGCACTCCTGGTGCAGGCATGTTCGGTGTGCTGCAGACCCCTGCACGGGCATGGTCGCGTTTGTGCAGTGGAACTCCTGGGGGACCATCGGTGCCACCCCATGAGGCCTGTGGTTAGCCTGCCAGTGCTGGCAGGTCTCGGCAGGGCCGCCCATGCATCCGAGGTGGCCGTGGTACTGTGCCGCGAGACTGACTTGTCTCCCAGTGTGGGCACTGTCTGATGCTGCCCTGTGTGCATTGTGTGTATCGGTGGGCAGTGCACGGGTGGGTGCCCGGCCCTGCATGCAGACACACGGTCCACCTGCACACCCTTCTGGCTGCTGTCCACAGGTACATGTGCATGATGATGCCTGCATTGTGCTGTACACCAAAGTGCGATGGTGCCCAGCATCTGACACATGCACATGGACAGACAGTGGACATGGTGGCCTGTGGACATGTGTGTTGCTAGGGCTGGCGTTCTGGCTTGGTGTTCCTCCTGCCCTCTGTGCATGTTTGGTGTATTGTGTATGCACGTGTGTGTGTCCGTCCATGAGGCGTGTTGATGTTCACCCATCCCTGGTTGTGTGTGTGTGCTTCTGTGCCCTGCCACATCCCTTGACAGCATGCACCCCTGGTGTGTTTTCATGCATCTTTGTGGGTTGTGCCTTAGCCACTGGTGGTTGCGCATGGCACCATGACTTACCTGGGTTGGCTGAAGTGCTCCTCTGATGGTGTCCCGGTGCAGCTGTGCCAGCTGGATCAGTCAGGGGTCTCATCGGCCAAGGGGGGGGCTACCCATCACCATCGTCAGCGGTGTCCCCATTGCTGTCCCCCTCTTCGACCTGTACGGCTATCCCACATTCTTTGGCCCTGTTGTGCAGGATGCAACAGGCCAGGAATATCCCACAGGCTTTTGAGGGGCTGTACTGTAGGGCACTGCCAGAGGTGTCCAGGCAAAGGAACCTTGCCTTCAGCATCCCGAACACCCGCTCAATGACATTGCGTGTGGTGGCATGTGCCTCATTGTAGCATTGCTGCGATGGGGTCGTGGGCCGCCAGTAGGGTGTCAGCAGGCAGGGACAGAGTGGGTATCCACTGTCACCTGTGTGCAGAGGGTGGAGGTTAGTTTCGTGTTCAGCTTCGGCCTGCCCCAAGTCCTGTAGGCCACACCCATGGCATCTCTGGCCATGCCCCCCCAGGCCTGCGATATGTCCATTTGGTTTGCATACTCACCCACTAGGTGTCTTGTGGGGATGTCCCCACTATCAAATCGGTGGCACAGTGCCGACTGGTGCCAGATGTATGAATTGTGTGCTCCCCCAGGGTGCGTGGCACAGACATTGATGATGCGCCCACTGGCATTGCACACCACCTGGCAGTTGAAGCTGGAATAGCCCTTGCAGTTCATGTATGCGGTCTCCTCCTCGCCAGGTGGTGTGCGTATAGCCACATGGGTGCAGTCTATTGCCCCTAGCACGCCAGGCATACGTGCTATCCTGTAGAACTCTTGAAAGTTTGCTGTGCGCTCCGCCGCAGTGCTGGGGAAATGGATGTACTCCTCAGCATGTGGCAGCAGTGCACTGAGGAATTGGGTGAGGTTGCATGACGTGGCCGACTGGGTTATGACTGTGGTGTCCCCAGTTGGTCTCTGGAAGGTACCGTGGTGAGCAAGAACATGCAGGCTGTTACCTTTGTCTCCACTGACCGGGCATGACTCCGTCGTGTGGGTGCCTGCATCACATCACTGCACAGCGCACAAAGTCGCCTCAGTATTGCCCTGTTCAGGTGGTACTGCCTCACAATCTCAGTATCTGTATACAGCTCAAAGCTGGTGTGGGCTCGGTACTGCCTGTTGGGGGCATACCACCGATGGGCCCTTCCACGGCCACGTCCCCCTGCCACCCGCCTTCTCACCCCCCTCATTATGGCCTCTATGTGGAAGGTGGCACTGGCCATGTCCCTGGCTTGTGTTCCCCCCCAGCAGCTGTTGCTTTGTTCCCCCCACTGTCCTGACTGCTACCTCCCCTGCACCGGGTACACCTGTCTGTGCTGGCCTCTGGAATGTGTGGCTCCACACACCTTCCCTGTGCCTCACTTCTGCTGTTAGTTTTCCCTGGCCTGCCCTCTTTCTGACACTTTCCCTGTCCCTGCCTCTCCCTCTGCCTCATGTGGCTTCCCTGTAGCGTTCTTGCACCTCTTCCTTGCTCCTTTTTATTTTGGATCATTTCCGCTATGGCGCAACTTCTGCTTGCTCCACTGTTGCGCATTGCGCAAGTCTTTGAACATCACACTGTGCCCTTTATGCATGGTTCCTCCCCTTCGTTGCGCATGCCTTCATTATCATTGCGCTGTTGCTCAGCATGTTTCGGTTGGCGTAACTGCCTCCCTGGAATATCGCCAAAATGGCACAATTCGGACTGCGAGTGCAACCGTATTGCACTTGGCTCAATTCTTTTGAATATCCAGGCCTATGTATCTTGGTACCGTGTTGTGCTGCTTACCATCAGAAACATGTGGTAACACCATCCTAATATATATATATACACAACATAAATTTCAATGAACTACAAGATCACACATGCCCCCACAATGCAAAGCATCAAGGGCTGCATATGCAAATTACCACAGAATATTATGCTGATTCAACTTTAAGCAGAAATGCATGGTGCCGAAAGGCCTCTCATACAACTTGCAAACGGTGCCAACAAAAGACATAGACACGTGTTTCATCCTACCAGGACTCATCAGTATGCCTCGTCTGTTTGACACCCCAGTGGAATAAACCAGCTACCCTAAGATGGTCTATTTGGGTTATGTTGTGGTGAACCCAATTAAAACAAAAAACAATTTAAAAGATGAAGAACCTCTGTGCACAAGCACTGAGGCAATCGTTACCCCAAAGGGCATTTGGCCGGGAAGCCAAGTTTCAAAGAAATACAAAATCCCACATGCCCCCACAATGCAAAGCATCAAGGGCTGCATATGCAGATCACCACAGAATATTATGCTGGTTCAACTTTAAGCAGAAGTGCACATAAATTTCAGTGTAGCATGTACATTCAACAGGTAACCAAACCCAAATGGAAGACATTTTTTAAAACTGCCAGTGGTGGCCATCTTCAATGATGTGAGTCATTAATTATAAAATTAGCTGTAAGGTAATGCTAATTAGCTGTAGGTGAAGAGCAGCAAGCATCAGGTCATGACAGTAGTACAGAGTGTAGCTCAGGGTACATTCACAGGAGAAAATTATTTTTTACCCTGTCAAAACCTGCATGGCTCAACTGGTAACACATCCACCTCTGGTTCAGAAGGTTATGGGTTGTAGTGCTGCACCAGGATTATGCTCATACCATGAACGCAGGTGCCTGAGTTCAGTAATACTAGGGGAATGCTGTGTTGTACTGTACTGTTGAGGTGTGCTGCCTATCAGATGGAATGATAAACCGAGGTCCCTTCTGCCCATCTTGAGTACTGTCTATGTGGAAGTAAAAGAACCAAGTAACTATTTATAAGACCCATCCTGTCACACACTGCCCAGCCCTGTAGGGCCCATCACCTGCCCTGGATCCTGAATGAGTCACCAGGGAAGGACACCCCCACAAAGACCCCTGCCATGGAGGGACAACCCTGGGAGTAGGCAGCTGCAGTTTGGTTAGCAGCAGATGGGGCTGGGTTGTCACCAGAGGGGGACCAAAAGTATATGATGTGAACCAACCAGTGAATAGAAGCTTGGCTGTAAAAATAATGGTGTTTTAACATTGTTTATTTTTTAGTAATTTCAGCTGAAGCTGAGTTCTGTCTATTTCAGATATGAAGGCATCATCTCATAGTAAATTTTAGTTGCATGCAGAACTTTGTTAGGAAAGCACTGTGTAATTTCAATGCTCATATTTTAATGGAAAATATTCATAGGCATGCAATGAATATAAGAAAATCTAGACAAATTGATGCTTATGCTTTGTGATCTTACAAAATAGGAACAAAATGCATCTGTGTGATGACATATTATTTTGCCAATCTGCTGGCTTGCACATTAATCTTAGTTGTGCACTTAAAATATATTTGAGATTAAGTGCACTGGTAAACATATTACAGGTTACGCTGCTAAAGAAATCATAGTGTCAAAGAGTGTGACATTGTAAGGATAATGAGACGAAGAGAATTCAGAACAGATGAAAGCCAAGAGCACCTACTTTATCTACTGACAGCCAGGGTACACCTTCATGCTCAATCAGTTCTTGCTAATGAGACAAGATGGGGCAAGATGGTGAAACAGCAGTAGTGGCCAAACTTTTAATTTCATCTTAATGATCTATAGCTTACATACTGTAAGTAAAGGGTGCTTCTTAAGTCAGACATTGGAAAAAGACAAAGTGGAAATATCAGAAATCTGCTTCTTGTGTTGTCTATTTATAAGGAAATTGGATTCTAATTAAGGAAATTACCAACAGCAAACATTGCAGACTAACAGTCCAGAGCTCATATGCATGAAACCCGTTTAAAACACAGAAGTGAAAGTTATTGCTGGTATGATGGTAGAGTGTAAGCACATATCACTGCTGTTCAAAAACCGTGGGTCCAAGAACACAATTGGCTCTGGTAATCAGAAAGTTAAAGCTCTAAGAAGCTAATGCACTTAGCTTCCTTGAATACAGCTGCTGGTCATAGCCCAGTTGCACACAACTCTATTAGCTACTTGAAAATTCACTGTAAATTCACATATCTGGACTGACTAGTAGGGTATGGGCTGCACGCCCATTGGCTCATGCTCTGAACCAATGGGCATGCAGCCATACCAAGCTGTCAGTCGGCGGGCGGCGGGGTGGCAGGCGGGTGAGGTGCTGCCGCCCTCCGGCTGACGGGGGGGCCGGGGTGGTGGTGCTCCGTGGGCGGGTGGGGTGGGGGTCCACTAGATCACCAGGGATTTTGGACTTGGGGGTGAGAATGCCGCCAGCAATCGGGCTCGGTTCCGTTCACTGGACCACCAGGATATTGGACTTTGGGGGATACTGATGTCCGCGATCAGGCTAATGGAAGTGTTACAGTTATGCCCACTTAATCGGCTATTTGGGGGATACTGTTATGCCCGCGATCCGGGCTATCTGGGATACTGTTATGCCCGCGATCGGGCTAATCGGGAATACTGTTATGCCCATGATCGGGCTAATTGCGCGTCCACTGACCACCAGGATATTGGACTTGAGGGATACTGATGCCCGTGGATCGGGCATGGGGGCACCGCCAGGTGTGGCGGAACAGATGGCCACCCACAGGTGGCAGCTGCTGTGTTGCACCCTGCAATGTGGCAGCTCACCTGTGGGTGGTCCTCGACTTGTTCCTTTTTTAGGCGTAACTTTGTGCAGGCGCGAGGTAGGGTTGTGCCTGCATAACTCTGCCGGCCTGGGCTGAATATCGGGCTGTGCAGTTTGTGCATGGGCACGCCCCTCCACCTGTGCCTGCATACTACTGATGCGCCCGGTGCATCGGGATTTGTAAGTGCTCACTTTCCTTTTAAATATCGCGACGGGGCCGTCAGTGGGTTGTGCATGGTGCAACACCATTGCGCCATGCGTAACCCTTTTGAATATCTGGGCCATGGTATTTTGCAGTTTCTTGCAGCAAGCAATTAATAAAATTGGCACACACAGTCTCCTTGTAAGGTCTAAGAACCTGCCAAATTTAATGGTATTACATTCTCTACTTTTAAAGTTTCAGGGGTTTATACATTTGCAGTTTACATTCCTGCAAAATTAAACTTTTAAATGTTATTAAAGTTTGACTACTTTTAATTTAATCCCATTTAAAGCTGCAAATATGAGCTTTTTTTCAGAAATGACCATGTGGTACAGTATTTGAAATGTTTCAACTCTGGTTAAATTTGGATATGTAGTTTTAAAATTAGAGGAAATTAACTGAACTTTAAATTTAGGCAAAATGTTTGGCATGCTATAACTCAGTCCCATTTAAAGCTAGAAATCTGAAACTATGTGCATATACAAATGTAGTGATAACCTGTATACCTGTCAATTTTTGTAACATTTCAATGAATTCTCTCAAAACTATACTAAAATTACAGAAATCCAAATGTTGACAAAATATTGGGCGACCTATAACTCAGCTCCCATTGAAGCTTGAGACTTAACACATGGTGCATATATGCATTCTAGGTGCTTCTCTACATCATGATATTGTGAAGAAATTTGGTTAAGAAATTTTAAAATGATTTCAAAATAAGTGAAAATTAAATTTTGATTAAATGTTTGGCCACCCATAACTCTGCCCCCTTTCAATCTACAACTCTGACATTTTGTGCACTCTTGTAAGCCATGGGGCACTGTTCACATCCAGATTTAGTATTATTTGGATGTGTGCTTTTCAAATAATAGTGAAATAACTGCAATTTAAAATTCTGCAGAATTCCATAGAATCGGAATGATCATTCCACAGGCATTCCACAGGTGGAATTTTATATTCTGCACAGCTCTAGTGGGTGGATATCTTTAAAAAAATTAAAAAAGATGCCTAATTCAGACACTGGGGGATCGGGCATCCCCAGTGTCACATGTATGTTTTTGGGGGGAAGGTGTGGGGTGGTGGGTGCTGACAGGGAGGGTCAGGTGGCAGGATATCTATAGTTTAAACTGTTTATTTTCGGTGGTCACACATGCACAATAGAGTGTGGTGGCCATCTTTGTTAAGGCGGAATGTACAATGTTACACCATGACTGCCAAAAATAAACAGTTTAAACTACAGGTATCTCCCCACCCAACCTGACCCTCCCTCTCAGTACCCCCCCCCAAAACATACGCATGACACTGGGGATGCCCAATCCTCCAGTGTCCCGATCAGCAATGCAGATCAAGCAAAAGATAGTGCAGTGAGAGAGCAGTACTCCACAGATGCAGAGGCAACTATGGTTTAAGTCCTGCATGTTGTTCATTTGCAAAGAATGCAAGGAATGCAGGAGTTCTTTTTTGAAAACAAGAGGTCTGCAGGGCTCTACCCACTGCAGCCCTCAAAAATAACAGGAAGTAGCTACTGGGAGAGTGGTCAGCTGCAGCCCTCCCACCTAATTTTTGAATACATGCTGCAGCCATTCCAGTTAAGGGTGGGGTGGTGGACAATCAGAATGTTCTCTGAAACCATGGCTGTCCATCAGGTGAGATCCTGGTTTTGTGGTATGGAGAAGAAGTCCCTTTGGAATAGTTGAGATTTGTGCCACAGCTTCATTATGTGGCAACAGTTGTCCATCCCAGTATCAGCAAAGCTGCTCTGTAGGTATGGATGCTGGAACATGTCAAACAGTGTGTGTGTGTTGGGGGGCTGAATTTCAAAAGGACACTGGGTAAAAGGGTAACATAGAAACATAGACTTTGATGACAGAAAAGGACCACTTGGCCCACCTAGTCTGCCCGTTTCCCTACCTACAGGATAAGCCGCAGATCCTAGTCAACAAACAGCCTATTTCTTCCTACCCCCGACTAGAATTGCCTTATGTCTGTCCCATGTATTCTTGAATTCTCCCACAGTTTTAGACCCCACAACCTCCTCAGGAAGGCTGTTCCATGCATCCACTACCCTCTCTGTGAAAAAATACTTCCTCACATTGCCCCTGAACCACCCCCCATCTTTAAATTGTGTCCCCTTGTTCTTGCACGTCTCTTTTTCTGAAAGATGCTACCCTCTTGGACTTTGTTGATTCCACTGAGGTACTTAAACATTTCTATCACGTCCCCCCTCTCCCTCCTTTCCTCAAGGGTATACATATTAAGCTCTTTTAGTCTCTCCTCATATGGCTTCTCTTGCAGACCCTGCACCATTCTAGTTGCCCTCCTCTGGACTGCCTCTATCCTGTCTATGTCCTTGCGGAGATGGAGTCTCCAGAACTGGATGAAGTACTCCAGATGGGGTCTCACAAACTCTCTGTACAGAGGGATAGCAACTTCCTGTTTTCTGCTGGTGATGCCTCTCCCTATGCATCCCAGTATACTCCCAGCTCTCCCTACTGCCTTCTCACATTGCTTGCTAACCTTAAGGTCATCTGATATGAATACCCCCAGGTCTCTTTCCTTTTTTGGTTTTGTTACTACCTCCCCCCCCATTGTGTAATCTTCCCCTGGGTTTTTGTTTCCCAGGTGCATTATTTTGCACTTCTTTGCATTGAATCCTAGCTGCCATACTTCCGACCATGCCTCCAACCTCGCCAAGTCCCTTCTCATGCTTTCCATGCCTCCTTGTGTATCAACCCTGTTGCAGATCTTTGTGTTATCTGCAAAGAGGCATACTTTTCCTTCCAGTCCCTCTGCAATGTCACTTATAAAGACATTAAAAAGGACTGGACCAAGTACTGAACCCTGTGGTACCCTACTAGTAACCCTTCTTTCTTCAGAGTGGACTCCGTTTACAATTACCTTCTGTGTCCTGTTGTCCAGCCAATGTTTTATCCAGGCTACCACCCTGGGACCCACTCCTAGGCTGGTTAATTTTACTATTAATATTTTGTGTGGGACTGTGTCAAATGCCTTGCTAAAGTCTAGGTAGGCCATGTCCACAGCCCCTCCCAGGTAGTTTTGCAGGAGCACTGACGCAAATTAAAACCCGCTCATGGAAATCAGAGTGAGTGCATGCTAGAAGACAACAAGCAAGAAAGCACAAACAGCAGCACTCTTTCAAGAGAAAATAAAATAACTCACTCAAAAAAGTTTTTAATTAAAGCCATCTTGTGTATTTCATAAACACAAATAGCCCAGCTCAGCCCTGATGAAACATCACATCTATGATGCAAAGTGCCAGGATATGAGTGCTGTGGTCTTTATGCTTTGTCAGTGGTATGCCCGGGTATTCGTGAAATGATCTTTCGGTTTGTGAAATACAACAGATGGCTTTATTTAAAAAGTTTTTTGACTGAGTTATTTTATTTTCTCTCAAAAGAGTGCTGCTGTTTGTGCTCCCTACCTAGTTTTTTTTTTTTGGGGTAGCTGAGTTTCAAAAGGGCACAGGATAAAAAGGTTAGTGTCTGCAAGCCACTGCTTTTTCTACACATAGATACTATATTTACACATTTTTAAATATAAAACACAAGAGAAATACTGTATCACACTTTTCCACAAAAGCAAATTTTAAAGCCATTTCAGGAGTCTTTGGTACTATGAATTCAAATGGAAACACACAGTCAAGCTTTGCATCACTGCAAGACAAATTGAGCGGTTAAATTGACATAAAGGTGAGCTTAACCATTTATGTTTTGAATCCACATGTCCAAAGACTCCTGAAATGACTTGCTTTTTTGCTTGTTTTTAATGAAAGACTCACAAAAGCTGCATTTCAAATATAAATTTGTATTTTCAGATAAGAGGCTATTTATTAGTACATAAACAATGGACAGAAGCACAACCCTGTAAATAATTTTGTAAACTTAATTATAGAAATGACACAACAGAGATCTACAAACAAGCCATCAAATCTTCAGACTCTGCAAGACAGTCATTGTTACTCAAATTAGTTAGTGTTACTCAAATTCAACAGACAAGGCAAACAGAATATAACAAATTGCTTCCTAATTAACAGTGGAAATATATTTGAAGTACATAGAATCATAGAATCATAGAAATTGATGGCAGAAAAGGACCCTCCGGCCCATCAAGTCTGCTCGACCTCCCCTTAGTCCACCCTCCCCCTTCTCGGGGCTCCACCCCATAACCCCATGTGCTTGTCCCATGCTCTCTTGAAACCAGACACAGTCTCGGCCCCTACCACCTCCTCTGGCAGCCTGTTCCAGGATTGCACCACTCTCTCAGTGAAGAACTGTCCTCTCACATTACCCCTAAAGTTCCCTCCCTGTAGTCTCAGGCTGGGTTCTCGCATTATGGAGCCCACCTTCCTGTGAAATAAACACCCCACCGCCACTTTATGGATCCCTTTAACATACTTGAAAGTTTCTATCATGTGCCCCCTCTCCCTTCTAGTCCCCAATGTATAGTGCCCCAATTCCCTACACCTCTGTTCGTAGGGCTTGTCATCCATCCTCAGCACCATCTTGGTTGCTCTTCTCTGAGCCCATTTCCACCAACTCTATGTCCTTCTGGAGGTAAGGCTTCCAGAACTGGACACCGTACTCGAGGTCCGGCCTCACTAAGGCTTGGTCAAGGGGTGTCAGGACCTTTCTCCCACTTGTTATTCCCTTGCTTATACTTGCCAGCATTCCATATGCCCTCCCCACAGCCCTGGTGCACTGCTTCCCCACCCTTAGGTCTCTGGTGACTGTTATCCCCAGGTCCCTTTCTTGATCCATGATCTTGATTTTCTCCCCCTCCAACTGCGTAATCTGAAAGTGAGTTCCTGTTGCCCATGTGCTTCACTGCACACTTCTTTGTGTTAAAATTCAGCTGCCAGGTGTCTGCCCACCGTTCCAGAGTCCTCATGTCCAGTCTCATATCGTCTGAACAATCTGCTCCGTCCATCCTATTGCAGATTTTCAAGTCATCCGCAAATAGGGCCACATGTCCCCTAAGGTTGTCCGCTATGTTCATTATGTAAATATTGAACAGGAGTGGCCCCAGCACTGACCCGTTGGGGACCCCACTCATCACATCCCTTGTCCCTGAGTGCACCCCATTCATCACCACCCACTGGGTCCTATCTTATAGCCAGCTTTCCACTCACCTGCTTATTTTGTCTCCCACCCCTAGGCTTTCCAATTTATTGACCAACCTTCTGTGGGGCACAGTTAGAGATGCAGTGAATTTAAATTCTGCTGGCGAAGTGAACGTGAAGTGGGCACTTCGCATTGCCACTCCGCTATGTGGAGTGGGCAATGCAAAGTGCTCACTCTGCCTTGTCATTACCACTTCGCGTTAAGGCGGAATGACAATGCGAAGTAAGATGAAGTCATTGTTTTTAATGGACTTCGCGTTCCTCATTATGATTCTAAGTGATCCACTTGGTGTTTCAGATTTGGTAGTGCCCCCCAACACATCACATGGCTTACAGTACTGTAAGTCACACGCTCTTTAGCTAGGCAGAAAGAAATTGAATCATACAAGCAGACACTTTTACTTTCTCCTGTGCAGATGAAGAGAGAGAGGAGTGTGTTTTGTGACCGCTGATACTTTGAGATCAGAACGAGGAGATTTAAACTTTGATTTAGACCCAACAGCTTTTTTAAAAGCTACATTTTTTTGTCTTTTCTGTCTGTACTCTTTTTTACTTAATTTGTTCTTTCTGTAAATTTTATTTTTCTTACATAGAGGGACATCAGTTGCAAATTATGTCCATGCTGGAACTGCTGCTGGATCACCATGGGATCCCACATTAGTTTTTTTCCTCACACCATGTGCCCCCTCACACCTTCCTTGCTGTGTTATAAAATGTATTCTTCCACCATCCCTGACCCTTGTATGTAATTATGCCCTTTTTTTGTTGTCTTCCATATGTATTCTGAGCAGTGGAAGTATACTGTGCTAAACTGCATAGGTGCAGTTTTCTTTCCAATCTGTGGATCTGTCCAACTCCCTGACTTAAAAACACTTATTAATGAGTACAATGGTGGGGTGGTGAAGCCTGGAGAGATACTACAAAACAGGCTTACAATACATCCAAGTAACTGGTAAAAATATTAATGTTGTGATTCGTGACGTAATTGTAAATCGTGATTTGTGACTGCATTTGTGACCGTGATGATAAAGAAATGCAAATGCCTACGGCTATACTTCCCCAGGCCCCGGTGAGGTGTGGCACAAAACTCCCTGACTTAAAAACATTCATTAATGAGTACAATGGTGGGGTGGTGAAGCATGGAGAGATACTACAAAACAGGCTTACAATACATCCAAGTAACTAGTAAAAAGAATTTCTGTTGTGATTCGTGACGTGATCGTAAATTGCAATTTGTGACTGCATTTGTGACCATGATGATGAAGAATGTGATTTGTATTATGAGTAACTCCTGATGATGGTCTTGACTTAAAAACGCATATTAATGAGTACAATGTTCATGCTGAATTATGCACCACACCTGTCCAGTACTCTGAAGGGAAGCCAAAGAAACAACTGTGACTTAAGTTAGAGATGGAGATTGGGCCCTAAAGAGTTGCAAATGTACAGACAGATTAAGATTGTGGTGCGCACTGAAGAGATGCAGATGCAAGGGCACAACACCTAACCAGTGCTCACCATCAGAAATTCAAATCTGGAAAAGAATATCTTTGCCAGTAGTGGCAGGCAGCTGGGGTAGTGTATTCACTACTGCAGTAAGGGTCACTAGACAGTACCAGTAAAGATACCACAAGAAGTACAAAAATTGCACAGCTGCAGTGGATAGCAGGTTCACATTGCTGAAATTATGTGGCACAATAAAAGGTGTCTGAGTTGATGACATCGTCACACACATATCCACACATACTAAGTAATGCGTAGCAAATTGAAAACTTCAGTAATATAACCACATATTTTAAACAAACTAAAATTATGCAGTGCTGCACCACAACAATCAGCAAAAAACAGCAAGAATTATTGAAAATATTACTGTGTGTACATTAACACAGTTATACAAGAAAAATATCACCAAAACAGAAAGCACTGTCTTTTTCTCCAAGTTAATCTACCTACACCACAGATACGCCCCTCCCCCAAAGCACACTTCCACTCTCTCTCTCTGTACACAGACCGAATGTTGCACATTAACATTCAAAATACACACACAAACTATAAACGCTCGATGATATGAGCACAGGAGGGTTTCCTATAATCGATGAACTAAAGTTTCAGCAAAAATAATGACTCAAAAAGGCTTTTTTAACAGCTTTTAGAAGGTTTGAATCACAGAGAGCTCTCAAAGCAGATTGTCTCCTACAGCTTCCTACACACACTACCCCAAACTGAGGCTGTGCAGAGCAATCTAGAGCCCATGTGACCTGAAATCCCATGAATCACTGCAAAATTCACCTTTGGAGCTTAAAAACAAGGTGAAGTAAGGCTAAGTACATTGTTTTCAATGTACTTCACCTTAAGAATTAGTGGAGTAGTGGTTTGAGAAAGTGGAGTAACACAAAGTCGCTTTCAATGGACTTTGTGTTATCCATTATCTAACGCTGGCACTCGCCTGCTCATGGACACCCCGCGAATTCGCTTTCACTCCACGTTTCACTTCTCGGAGTGAATTGGGGCCACTTTGCCCATCTCTAGGCATGGTGTTGAAGGCCTTGCTGAAATCCAAATAGGCCACATCCACTGCACCCCGTTGGTCCAGTACCTATGTTACCCACTTGAAGAATCCCACTAAACTGGTCTGGCATGACCTCCCCTTAGTAAACCCATGTTGCCTATCATCTACCAGGCCATTTGCTTCCAGGTAGTCCATCACCATTTCCCTTATGAGTGCTTCCATGACCTTGCCCACCATTGTAGTGAGACTGACCAGATGGTAGTTCTCTCTCAGCTCCCTGCTTACCCCCCCCTTGTGTACTGGAACCACAGCTACTCTTCTCCAGTCCTCCGGCACCCTACCCGAATCAAAGGACAGGTTGAACAGCTTCGCTAGCGGAGCAGCCAACTTGTCTTTTAGTTCCCGGATCCCTCTTGGGTGCAGCCCATTTGGCTCCATAGCCTTGTCCACCCTTAGCTGGCCTAGTTCCTTCCTGACTCTCTCCATGTTAAAAGGTCTCATGTCCACCCCAACATTCCCCGCCCTCCCCCTTAGTTCTGGCCCCCTCCCATCCCTCTCCTTCGTAAACATCAAGCAGAAGTACTTATTTAGTTAATCTGCTTTCTCCCAGTCACCCTCTATAAAGATCCCACCTTCACCTTCAGCCTTGATATTCTTTGATCAACCTTCCTGCTATCTCCCACATACCTAAAAAATGTTTTATTCCCTCCCTTTACCTATGATGCTATCCTCTCCTCTGTGGTAGCCTTTTCTCTCCTGATTATGTTCCTTGCTAGTCTCCTCCTTTCTCTATAAGCCTCCTTGTCCTTGTAATTCTGAGTTCTTTTATATTTCTTGAACACCCTCTTCCTACCCCCACCCACCTTTGCCACATCCTTTCTGAACCATAGGGGCCTCCTACTTCTTGTTCACTTGCTAACCATTCTAACTCACATAAAGGTGGCCTCCTTCACTCTATCTCTGATAGCATTCCAAAGCCCTTCCACTTCGCTTATTTCTCCTATTGCTTCCAGTGCCTCTTCCACCATCTACCTCATCCTACCAAAGTACGCATTCCTAAAGTCCAGTACAGTTGTGCTGCTACGACATCCTTCCCTACCTGCCTTAACCTTGAAACTGATGGTCTGTGATCGCTGTTCCCTAATTTGCCTCCCACCTCCACCCCTTCTACACTCTCCCTGTTTGTCAGGATCACATCCAGTAGGTTACACCCCCTAGTCAGGTCCTGGACCAGTTGCTGGAGGAACATCCCCTGCAATGCCTCCAGGATCCCCCTGCTCCTGGTCAACACTGCATCCTGGATGGCCCAGTCTATGTCTAGGATATTTAAATCACCCGCCAGTAATGTTTCCCCTTTTAGAGCTACCCTTGCAATGTCCTCCAACACCACCCTGCCCTGTTCATCCCCCTGGTCCGGAGGTCTGTACAGAACCCCAAGTCTTAAGGATTCTCCTGTCTTTCTGCCTAGTGTGACCCAGAGGAGTTCAGTGTCCCCATCCCCCTCCTTCCCCTCTGTTGCCCTTATGTCCTCCTTAACATATAAGGCAACTCCCACTTCCTATCTCTCCTGCCCTCCCTAAAATGTCAGAATCCAGGTAGTGATGTTTCCCATGTATGATGTTGTGTCCACCATGTCTCATGACCGCAATTAGAAAACAAAGAGAGGCAAGGTGCTACTGATTGGGGATTTCCTCATCAGGGGTAGAACTCACTATCAAAGTACTCCCCCAACCTGCATTTTAATACAGCTGCACCCTCTTTATTTAGGTGGAGTCTATCAGAGGCACAAAGGCCCACATCATCCCATGTCTCTACCCAATCCCCTACCAACCCATATCCCATCTCCCTACACCACCTTGCTAGCCAGCTGTTGAAGTCCTTAATTTTTTGTTTCCTTTCTGTACTAGCTCTGGGTACTGGTAGCTCCTCCTAGAAGGCCAGGGATTTGAAGCTAAGTTTTCCACAGAACCTAGTCAAGGCCTTAACTCTTGCCTGCACCTCCATGATGCTGTTCCCATCCAGTTTGTTGGTTCCCAGATGTAAAACCAGGTGTGGCTCCCTGTCCTGTTCTGTTCCCTATATGGATATGTGGTGGATTACATCCAGTGCTGTCATCCCTGGCATGCATGCCACGAAAACTGCACTGTTCCTACCCCACAGCTTAATACCCCTGATGATGGAATCCCCAATCAGTAGCACTTTGCTGCCCCTCCTATTCTGGGTAACCTGAAGAGGAGGGGAGGCAAGATGCTGCATGTAATGCTCATCATCCCACAAACTGGGAAGTCTGGGAGTGGTTGCTTGGAAGGTTGCAGTTTTTTTAATTTTTTTATTTTAGGTATAGTAAGTGAGTATGATAAAATATATTCTGGGAAATGCTCAAGAGATTCTACTGTACAGAAAAATTACCCATTCTCAAGTTTGGGTTTGCAGTAGCAGGCTGAGAAAATACTGGGTGTGCTGGGTCAGAGGAGGACAAGGGGGAAATTTTAGGAATATAAATAAACATTTAATTGTTGTTCTACCAGTCATTTTTTTATCATAAGACTTTATTAAGTTTTCGAACAAACAAATGAACAGCATTACAGTAGTATAGCCATTAAATACACAGACAATATGAGTCAAACTTTGTTGTACTGAACCATTGAACTGTATCAAACCAGCAACTATACAAACATTCAACTTATAACTGTAGCTATAACTGTAACTGTGAGTCAACCATTTTCTAATGTAGCTTTCTCTCAGTGTCTCTAAGAGGTAAGTGGAGTTATTTTTTGGAGAACAAAGGAGGAACCAAAAGAGAGATAGTGAAACAGAGAAGTGGAAGACCCAGTAAATTTACCAGCAAAGGGCATAGGAGATACGCTATGCCTGGGGTATATGGTAGAACTGCTGAAGAGCATATTAGGTCCATAAATTATTGCTGACATTTTATGTACAAATCTAGAGTAGGTCAGGGTTCTATTGTGGGACCTATTGCAGTGATATTAAAAGTGGTGGCTGTAATAGGGTGTAGTAACATTCAAGATAGGGGGGTTGCCAGGAGACATTAGTAGAACCAAGCAGAAATGTGAACTCAGATATGCCCTCCATTTCATGGTGTATTTACTCATCTGGTCCAAACCAGCATATGACAGGCACTCGAGGATCACTAGTCTTGCCAATGCTGAGTGCCAGTTAAGGAGAGAAGGTGGGCTAGGGATTCACCACCTCATTAAGATAGCTTACTTGGCTTCCATTACGACTGCAGCCAACCATTCCCTTGCGTGCTTTGGGAAGGAGGTCATCTGTTCAGTCTCTCCTAGAAGTATGAAGGCTGGAGATGGGGGGATTGGAGACCCCACCACTTTGGAGCTGTCCTTAAGTACTGAAGACCAGCATTGTTCTAATGCAGGACATTTATACACTGTATGTAGTAGGCAACCTTTTTGGTGCTGGCATCTCCAGCATTTGGCATAGGGTAGCAGACCCATTCCATTCAATGTTTCAGGGGTGCGGCAGCGTTACCATCTTAGCAACAATTTGAGTTTTATGAGCTGACTCCTTGAGTTTCTATACGTCTGATGGGCACTATGTAGGCAGCGGTCCCAAGTACTTTGGGAGATGTCCTCCTGGATATCCTGTGCCCATTTGATTCTACAATTGTCTGCGGAGTCAGGTTGGATGTCCCGGATCATGCAATAAATCCATTCTGCTACCCCTTTAGTTTTCTCGGTTTATGCATTGATCCTAGCTATTGCCACCTTTCTGTCTTATTCCTGCCCAACTTAAGGACCCGGATAGTGTCGTGGATCTGAAGGTACCTCCAAAAATCAGTTTTAGGGAGGGCGTACAGGTCTTTCAGCTGTTGGAAGAACAGCATATATGCTGAGTCAGGTAGAAAAAGGTCTGCAATGATGTTTATTTCTATCTTTGACCAGGAGATTCAGTTGAAGGAAGCGCCCCCTATCTGAATAGAAGGGTTGTCCCAAATCCAGTGGTATTTGGAGAGGAGGGGCCCATTCTAACCTAGCTGTGTGGGTAATTAACATGCAGGTCTGCCAGGCTCTCCATGTTCCCTGAGTATAGGAGAGGGAGTTGCTACGAGGAAGGTGTTCATTGTCAGAAGGTTACTCAGCCAAGGGATTCCAGCCAAGTCAGTCTCAAGCTCTATCCAAAGTGGTGTCTGGCTGTTAATAGGCATGAACCAACTGATAGCTTGGGCCATCCGGTAGGCCAAGAAGTAGCCGTGGAACCATGGGAGGCATAGTCCCCCCTTGACCAATGTGCCCTCAGTCTCATTTTACCAAGCCTAGACGGTTTACCTTCCCATAGCAACATGGTTACCATCTTGTCCAGTTTTTGTAACAACCTAGGAAGCAATTTAATTGGTAAATTGCTAAAGAGGTAGGCAATCTTGGGGAGCGAGAACATCCTTAGGACCTCAACCGTTCCCTTTAGGGATAATCAAAGTTTAAGACACCTCTGAATCTCAGTAGTGAGACTATGCATCAGAGGCATATAGTTGGCATCTGCTAGGTCTTTCCAGTGGGCAGTGATAGAGATCCCTAAGTAGGAGAATCCCTGCGGTGCCCATACAACTGATGTTCCCTTGAGGCATTCTGTGGTGCATGTTAGGTTCAGAGGAGACAGAGTGGTTTTCTTCTGGTTGATTGTGAGTCCCAATATCTGCACAAACTCCTGAAGTATGTCCAGGACTAGGGGTAGTGATAGAAAGGGGTTAGCCAGTGTAATGAGCAGATTGTCCGCATATGTGCTGACTATGTATTGTTTTCCTCACACTTCTATGCCCTGGATAGCTTCAGTGAATATCAGCCTTCTGAACAGGGGGTCTAGCACCAGTAAGAATAAGAGTGGCAAGAGTGGACAGCCTTGATGTGTGCCTATCTGCAGCTCGAAGGAGGCTGAGATGTTTCAGTTTGTCAGTAATTTGGCAGTCAGTGTGTTATATCTATGTCCAGAAAGAAGTGCCAGTCCCACAGGCCTCAAGGGTGGTATGTTGGTAGATCCATTTCACTGAGTTGAAGGCTTTACTAAAGTCTACAGCTATCGCTGCCATTGGCGTGGTGGAGTGAAGTGCCTTCCATTTGAGGTTAAGGACCGTTTGTATGTTGTTTGCTCCTGTCTTTGCTTTGCTGAAGCCCACCTGAGAGAGGTGTATCAGCAATGGGAGGACTTCCTTCAGTCTATTAGCTAGTACCTTTGCCATCATTTTGGTGTCTACCAAGATAAGAGATATCGGTTGAAAGGTGGCACAGTCCAGAGAGTCTGTAGATTTTTTTGGTATCAGGGTAATGATGACTTCTTTGAGCATCAGGGGTAGAACTCCTAGTTCTTGGGCATCTTGAAGTGCATACAACAGTGAGGGGGTGGGCAATTTCATCAAAGAGTAGCTTGTAAAGCTCGGTTCATCACACCATCCGTCCTTGGAGCTTTTCCTTACATAGAAACATAGAATTTGATGGCAGATAAGGACCGCTTGGCCCACCTAGTCTGCCCATTTTCCTACCTAACAGATAAGCTGCAGATCCTAGTTAACCAACAGGTTACTTCCTCCTACCCCCCACTAGGACTGCCTTATGCCTGTCCCATGCATTCTTGAATTCCTCCACTGTTCTTGACTCCACGACCTCCTCAGGGAGGCTGTTCCATGCATCCACAACCTCTCTGTGAAAAATACTTCCTCACATTACCTCTGAGCCGTCCCCCCTCTATCTTCAAATTGTGCCCCCTTGTTCTTGCACATCTCTTTTTCTGGAAGATGCTACCCTCTTGGACTTTGTTGATTCCCTTGAGATACTTGAAAGTTTCTATCATATCCCCTCTCTCCCTTCTTTCCTCAAGGGTATACATATTAAGCTCCTTTAGTCTTTCTTCATATGTCTTCCTTTTTTCAACTGATGAAGTGCCATCAGCTCTTGGATGGATATGGATTTGTCTACCTTTTAGCTCTCCTCAGGTGTTAGGGGTGGCAGAGAGGAGGTATTGAGGAAGGTCATGGCTTCTGAGCTGGGGAGGCTCTGTATGAGGAATCTTAGCGACATAGAGAGCTTGATAGTACTGTCTCATTGTTTCATGGACCTCTAGAGGTTTAGACACTGTCTTCCCATTTGGGCCTCTAAGAGCCTGGATCTGGGAGCTAGCCTTTTGCTTCCTCAGGTGGTAGGCTAGTAATTTGCCTCCTCTGTTGCCTGACTCCCAGAATCTATGCTTTATTCTAAGAGGCTGCCACTCAGCTTTTCGCTGCATAATGGTATGGATCTTATATTTCAAGCCCATTATGCAACGGAGTTCAGTGCTCTCTGGATTAGGGTTGAGTTTAAATTTTGCCTCAAGGGTGGTGAGCTCATGTTGCAGCCTAATCATTTCCTCTCTGTGTTTCTTGTTTTGTACCACGGTGTATTAGATTATACAGCCTTTAAGACAGGCTTTGAATGCCTCCCATACAGTACCCGCCATTACCACCCCCAATTTAAAAAAATGCCTGGGCCTCCTTTCAGATCCAGGAACAGAACTCTTTATCTCTGAGGAGAAGAGGGTTGCAGTGCCATCTTGGTGATGTCAGTTGACTCACAGCCAGGAGGTTAGACATACTCACTGGGGCATGGTCAGATATGATCAATGGCTCCATTCTGGTATCGTAGGTTCCCTGTGCAGCTGCCCTATCGGCTAGCCAAAAGTCGATACGATTTAGTGAGCTGTGTACCGGGGAGAGGAAAGTATAATTCCTTCCTGTGGGATTGTCCCTATGTCAAACATCTATCATGCCCCACTCCTCCTTAAGGGCTGAGAGGGCATCTCTTACCCTGGGGTGTGATTCCGGCGTGGGCCTGGACTTGTCCAGGTAAATATCATCCACCAGCTTAAAGTCCCCTCCTATTAAGGTGGGGATATTTTCATCTTCCCCCTTTGCCTCTGCCAGGGCCTGACTAATCTGCAGGAAAAAATCCTGCTCATCTTGATTAGGGGCATATGTATTCACAAGCACTACTTTCCCCCCGGGGAAGGCAAAGCGAGCTACCACCCATCGCCCCAGCTTGACCATTTTGGTCCACCCCTCCAGGGGCAATATTTGTGTATCAGTATAGCTACACCTCTCACTTTGGTAGAGGCCAAGCTATGCATCATTTTCCCTACCCACCCCTTTCTAAGTCATTGTACCATCCTGGCATTGAGATGTGCCTCCTGGAATAGGGTCACATCCGTCCTCAGAAATTTAAGATGCTGTATTACCTTGGCTCTTTTTACCGGGTGGTTGAGGCCCTTAACATTCCAGGAGACACACCTCCACCCCTGTTGCATGTCTTTGACCATTCTTCCCAAATGCGACACCCCAGTTACACTTACCTCTTGTGGTCACTGATGAGAACGTCTGACTCGGGGTCAGGTGCACTCCCCAGTTCTGTGTGTGTGATGAGAGAAGAAGCCTGATCATTGCTTTTCAGTCCCTGGGTGGATACTGGCTATCCTGTTTAAGATGCAGTAAAAAGGATAAGACAAATTAGCGAGCAGTAAATCAGATCTATGTAGTTGTTACCCTAGGTGGTGGCTTTGGCCGTTAGTGCCAGTAATAGATATTTACTGTCTGTTCTTCTATATGACTGGTTTTGGCTGTTCTCTGTTATTAGATACCTTTCTACAAGGGTGTCACTCCATTAGCTACATATTTTGTGAATAACAAATTAGTGAATACACTAAGGTGACCAAAAGTGTTGCGTGATAGGAAACAGGTGGTTGCGATTGCAGCTCACCTCAGCCACGCCACTTTGGTACCTGTCAGGGAGATTAGAAACTAAGATGAGTACTCACTCTGCTTAAGACCTCTATCCCATGCGGGGTAGGTGTTCACTTAAGTTGTCCTGCAGCTTAAAGCCCTTAGGTGGATTGTATATGTGAGAGGAGTTGTGAAGATGGATGAGGTGACACTGTGTGTGGGGGGGTTTCAGTCTCTTCTGGTCTTACTGTCCTTGATGCTACTCCCTGAAAGGAGGGTCCAGAGGAGCAGGGGGAGGGGTGTATTGTCCCTGGAGGGAGAGGGGATCTAGAGAGCCCTCCCTTGCTTACCATTCATATTATTACCCTCTGTGATGCAAGGGGGGTAAGCAGCCGTGTTGTTCCATATGTCATGCTAAGGGTGTAGCATTGTCTGGGTATAGAGTCACAGGGATGTCCGATTTACAGTGTGTTACATTGGGGTGTCCTTCCCCTCCTCTGTACCATAGCTTGTATCTTACCCCTTGGTGGTCCCTTCTTCCCAGGTATCAGTGTCCCAAGGATGGTGATGTATTCTCCAGGAGTTGCTGTTTTTGTGAGCTAGGGTAGGCTGTCTAAGTCTGTGCTAGGGATACCCATGGTCATGGAGGATTGTGGAACTTCACCCTTGGGGTTAGTTCCCCTATCAGCCCAGCTTGCACATTTAGGCAGAGGCTTTGCTCGGGGTTAATTCCGGGGTGGGGTTTGAGGGCCAGCCTCTGCTGCCTTTCGCACCTGGCATAGGGAAGGGCCTGGGGTGAGTATGTCCCCTCTATCCACCCTCTCCAGTGATACAGGAGTTAGTGCTAGATGTGTTTCTGCTTGTGTGAAGTGGTCACATTAGCTGTGTCCCTACAGAGGGGGTTGTCTAGCCCCTAACTTGACTCCTCTCCCCATTTTAGCA
The DNA here is from genome assembly GCA_016271365.2 of Neoceratodus forsteri. Taxonomy (NCBI): domain Eukaryota; kingdom Metazoa; phylum Chordata; order Ceratodontiformes; family Ceratodontidae; genus Neoceratodus; species Neoceratodus forsteri. The sequence goes on along the minus strand of CM057455.1, from coordinate 1,463,135,046 downwards.
ACTATGTGCAGTTATCCACAGTATGGGGCCTATGAAAAAGGTCCTGGTCCTAGTGTCCTGTGTGGTCATATGCTGGGGGGGGAGCATGGCCCTCTCAGACATCCTGTTGCCAGACCTGCTGCCTTGTTCTGGGGGTGTGGCTATGGATTTCCATTCAAGCAGACCAGTCTCCGATGTTGTTCCTCGGGGGATGGTCCTGCTGATCGGCCTCCGGGCTAGTATCTACAAGTCCAACTCCCTTCTCCTGCATCCTTAAACTTCAACAACATGCAATAATTAACCTTATAGAAAAGAGAAAACTATTAAACATAGTACCTATAAAACACTGCCTTGATTGGTTGCAGCCCAAGTCACTTCAAGGCGTCCCCCTGTCCCTGGGCTGAATAATGAGAAGCGAGCTGTTGTTCTAGTTCATTCAGCCTGTGTCTGCTACTGTCACTTCAGGAAATGTGTGGCTGCCTGATTTAATCTGGTTTTCCAGTACTGGTGAGCTGTCCATTTCTTTGTCCACTTCAGCTAGTAACTCCTCTGATGCCTCTGCCCAGTTTATCAGGGAAGTGTCCAGTGTGTCTTCAATCATTGGCTGCATCCCGGGATTCTGTAGATCTTCACTACTGTCTGAGTCCTCTCTTGGTATCTTCACTGGAGACTGTGCTGGGAGTTGCTGAGGGTTTCTGTCATGCCTGTTACTGCTCCTCAACATGTGCCTTTGCTGCTGTGCATGGGGGCTGCTGCTTTGGCGTAAAGGGTCGGGGTCCCCCTGTTCCTGCCTCTCTGAGTAGCTCCGTGAAGTCGGTGAAGCTGGCCGACCACTGGCATCCATTTTGAAGTTGCTCCTGAAGGCTGCCATTTTGTGAGTAGCTGTGCTCGTTTGTTTACATTCCCCAGTCTGCTTTGGGGCAGAGCCTCCTTTCTGGAAATATTCAGTTGGTGCACGCGGCTCCCAGAGCTTTCTGGGTGTTGTAGTCTGTCCTCTTAGGTTTGGACAGTTTTTATTTATCCAGCTTGAAATGTTATGTGGGGAGGTGCCCATATATTCTTTACCATCTTTAAATACTGACAGGTTGGACAGCCCCCTAAAGCGGTATCTGAAGCCTGTGTCCCTTAGTTTGGCTTTGATGGGGACATAGGCTTTTCTCTTTATGGCTATTTTGTGTGAGAAGTCACGGTAAAAGGAAATGAGGGCTTCATTCCAGCACATGTCCCCCAGGTCCCTGGCAGCTCTTAAAACCCTCTCTTGGTGCAGTATTGCAAAAAGTATGCTATTATGGGTCTGGGGGGGTACCTGGTGGTGATATGTGGCCTCTGGTGTGGTGGTAACATTCTACTTCCACTGGGACCCTCCATCGCTCCCCGAGCAGCCTTGGTGTAAAGTCATTAAGAAATTCCTCCATGCTGGGACCCTCTAAGCCTTCGGGATGCCTAAGATCCTTATATTATTCTGGCACCCCCGATTCTCTTGATCTTCTGCCTGGTCCCATAATATTTGCAGTTTTTGTTCATGGATTTCTGTTTTTTTGTAATAAATCATGTTGCTGCCATTCTAGTTCATCTGTACGTTGCTCTGACACATTCATTCTGTCAGCTAGGTGTCGACCCTCTTCAGTATTGCCCACTAGCCCGTTTTTATGACTGCCACTTCTGATAGTAGTGTTTCAAGCATTTTCGTGATGTAGTCCAGTGAATCTATGACAAGGCTTGTCAGAGTTTCAGGGACAGCCTCAAAACTTTGAGAGCTTAGATGCTGGTGCTCAGGTTGTCCTTTGGTGATACTTTCTGGACATGGGTGAGGCAATGCTTTTCTCCACCAAGTGGACCATAGCTTGTTCACATACTTAATATTTGTGGTTCAGGAATCAGACCCTTGACAGCTGTCTCTTTGCTGGAGTGTGCCTCGACCACAGTACCATGATATCAGAATTGAGTAGTTCGCTCCTCGTGGTTGGCCGCCCACACAGATATTTCAATGCTATTTAGTCCCTCTATCCTCACTTTATTTTCTCAGAATTTCAGTGAGTTGTTACCCAGTTATCTTCTGGTCACCACATCTCGACTTAGCTTAGTAGAATAAAGTGTGAACACCAGTTTGTTTGTCATTTTGGTCCAGTACAGAGCTGAGTAATTGATTCACGCGGTCGTCTTTTTCATTGCCAAAATCACACCCCTGCCAGACATTTTTAATGAGGTTTACTAATTAAAAAAAATAAATAAATAAACATTTTGCCACATAATCATTTGCCAGGTAGTTGTCAACAACAAGAAACCCACCCTTGACATAGCTTAGTAGCGCTTTTCTTTAGAATTGCTCATCTCACTCACTCATCTCTCATATTGGCACCACGTGGCATGCAGCTGCCGCTCTGCAACTAATAAGAGCAACTGTTCTATTAATAAAACAAAACACTGTGGCTGATATTTTAAAATTATATAAGTGGGCACAAGGGCCCCTTTTGGTACCATAACAGGCTAGATATGGCATACCACTAGACCATCAGGGCACATGCTAGCCATAGCACACTACCTACTACTGTAGTACATGACTACCAACCTATAAAATTGGCTATTAACTAACAACTGGTGCCAGGCACCCTATCTATATATCCAGGTTATATATAGTGTGTGTGGGGTGTAGGCAATCACTCCCCCTTCCCTCTTAGCTTAGGCTATGTGTACTAATGATATGCTGAAGGGAATGTTTTTATTTATTTCAGTGTTTGACATTGTACTTTGCAAGATCCCACCTGTCTCTGCTGGTCCACCCACCAAGTGACCCACAACTCTCAGGTACCATTTACCTTCTTGTGGAACAGGCATTCCATGACTGTTACTATGTGCTGCCATGAAGACAACCCAAGTTTGGGAGCGAGCCTGGCTGGTCAAGTTGGGAGACAGGCAAGGCAGAAATAGCTGCCATGTGGCGATGTGTCTCTATCAGAGAGGGTTGATGGCGAGCTCTAGTGCCACAGCAACCAATGTGGCTGGACCAGGGAGCTTGCTCCCACCACAGGGGACAAGCTGCATGTCCTCAGGGTCAGCAGGAGGCTGTGGTCATGTTGGCCAGTAGGAGGGACCAGAAAGGGGGAAAAACCCATGGCTGTCTGAATGGTGGCCTGGGTTGATGGCTCCCCATGGTCATGGTACTTGCCAGCACTGGATCCTGCTGCATGTGGTAGACTGCTGGGAGGAGGTGGCCCTCCCCCTGGAGCCCCTGCCACCCAGGGCAGAGCTGTGGGGGGTAGCCAGGGGGGAGCTTCCAGGGCTAGGGGGCCAGGAGACAAAGTTCTAAACAGGGTACATCCTCAGTTTCAATGGGTGTGTGTGAAGGATAACACAGCAGACCAAGAATTAGGTGCATAAAAAACGCAAACGTGCGTTTATCATTTTATTTTACTCAGAAATCTTCAAAATAATAATAATATATATATATATATATATATATATACAGAAAGCAAAATGAGGTTAGTCATACTTTGCAAATTGTGGCTTAGCATCAGCCTGAAATCAGTCTATCTGCCAGTGTTTGTTCAAGCACACTCATGAGGTCTTTCTCCTCTGATGGTCAGTGTTCAACTGACCTCCCTATCTGAATTTCTAGTCCTTAGTGGTGGGCTTTTATACAAAAATGTCTGGTCACCTGATCTGACCCTAATCTAATACAGGGAAATAAATAACTATCCCTAAGACAAATGTGTCAGGATAACACACCATAATAACCAGCTTTTATTATTACATAGGATTCATTTGTAACTGCCGTGGATTTACAAGTGCTGTTGTGATTATTGCTACTGTCTGTGACTGTTGGGACTGGAGAAGAAAGAGTGAGGCTGCAAGTGGAGTGAGCAGGGCGAGAGACTGTCCATTATGCCTGCATTTACACCAGGGGTCAACCTTAACCATTTGTTTGCACTAGCCAGCAGGGCAAGTTGATTCAAAATTGCACTAGCCCACAGAGGGTTGCACTAGCCCTTAATTATAATGGTAAAGTGTGATCACTCATACAGGAAACAATGCAAGCAAAGACAAGAAATACTCTGATTATTGCACATTTATCCTGCTCCCACATTGCTTCCAGCTCCCCAGCAGAAAAAAAAAAGACTGCAATGACATCCATCACAGACAGTGAGCCCCCCCCCATTGTTTTGTACCATGGCCTCCTCTCTTTCTCTTTCTGTCCCCCCACACACACACACACACACCAAACAGAGAGAGGATATCACAACAGCAATGTTCAATCAAGCAGTCCTGGCTCTGTGCACACAATAGCTGGCATCATCATGCACCTCACCACACTGTCACCACCACCCACAGGCAATGAACAGAGTCAGGCAGAGAAAGACACTTGCAGTCCCCACTCTATAGTCAACTGGAGACCTGCACTTTTTAAAGTTTTTGTACAGTCTCAAGTGAGCTGGGAGCACATCTAAGATTTCTTTGGGGTGGGGGCTAGACAAATCTAAGGGGCTGGGAAAATAGAAACTACAACATTTATATTTATAGAAGCATTGATTTTAATATGCTCTGCCTCAGCAATAACATATTTTTCTTTAACGTTGTCCTTTCATGGTTAAACAATTTCCCCTTTCCCATTTCCCCTTCATCAGCCCAGGGGAAACAGTATACAAGCATACCACTATACTATTTCTATTTCCATATAGGATTATCTATGCACCCCAGGAATGCCTGTTTCAAATTATGTATTTTATCAAGGTTTATTTTGTACCATACATGATCCAAAGCTTTGTTTTTAGGCTGAAAGGATATGCTGAGTGGGATAAGGGTGGAATTGTATGGATGGTGATGGCTGGTATGGTCCATTTAGAAAAGCTGAGGACCCCATACACTTGCCAGTAATGGCAGCTATGGATCTATGGATGGTCACTTCAGAGTCTGGTCTGCAGTGGTGTCCAGGGAAAGAACAGAGTTAAGAGATTTGGGAGAGGGAAGTTATGGTGAGGCTGGGATAAAACCCACCACCTGCAGGGCCAATCCTGTATATCTCTTTGCATTTTGTCACTGAAATGTTGGATACAAATACTCAAAATGTAGAGAAATGAGGGGCACTGGTCTTAATAATATTGGACAAATTGTTAGACATAGACACATTCAGAAAACTGGAACCTAGTGACTTAACAGCAGTCTACCCTTGATCACACCCTGGACACTAGCTGAAAGTCTTCACAGTGGAGTGATAATGACTCACATTGAGTCATTTGTGGGTCCATCTCTTGAACTGACAGATAATTGCAGCTCTTAATGAGCTGTTAATCACACCTGGCCATCTGGAACATTGAGAGAGATTAGCATGAGGACTAGATAATGCTAAAGTAGAGACTTTTTTTTAACTTCATTAACAGCCATGAAAATCTGCATTAGTCAAGCCGGGCAAGTAGAGAGTTAGCACACTAGCCCTGGTCAATTTGCACTAGTGTTTGGGCTAGTAAAACAATGTTAAGATCGACCCCTGATTTACACTCCATGTGTCTGTGTGGTTTGGCTGGCAAGTAGAAGGATTGGGAAATTGGCTCCGCTAGTGACATCAGCTCTTGGGGAAGGGCTAATTTTGTTGAAATCCCCATGCAGCTCGCTAACGCGAGTGATAGTGAGTGGCGTGAGCGCCACTCCTCAAAGGAAAGGAATATACAGTTTTCAGCTTTGATTGCTGTCTTACATAAGGTATTTGCCTGTATTGATTGATTTATTCAGGTATAAATTGTGAGTAGGCTAAAGGGTTTAGGGATCTTAGGGTTCTGTCATTATAGCACCTGGAAATTTCACATTTTTAAGTAAGGGGATATTTAAATTGCTGTTTTAAATTTAACGGCTTTTGCTGGCATTCATATTATCCCTGTTTGGCTGAGTGCTGTATTATTAAGATTGCTTTCCAAAAAAGTTTGTGTCCTGATTTTTAATAAATTGAATAGCTGTATGTTAAAGGTAGGCATGTATGTAGTCCGTGTAATAGTACTTGGTAGCTAAAATCTTAGTTATTTGTGTTGTGCAGGGGTTGCTTGGGGGTTCCAGGGGGGGCCAGAATAGTATACGGGTCATCCCTTTTGTGTGACCTATGGCCCTTTACCTGCCTCCCGGTTTCGGACACTACGGTAAGACATTGCCAGGAGGTGGAGATTTGGAGAAGCCAGGGGGATGCCCCATGCACAGCGGAAGGTGGTAGGATTGATATTGTTAGGTCCAGAAGGCTCCCTGGATGACGGGCACAAGAGAGAGGCCAGATGTGTTTTGTGCCTGTCTCTAGGGACTCCACCAGAATGAGTAGACTCCACCAGAACAGATCCCCTGAGGGCAGTGCTATGCAATGCCAGATTGATTAGGAACAAGACCGCAATTATTGCAGATCTGGTTTCCTCAGTCGATGTGGCTTGCATTACGGAAACCTGGGCTGGGGATGATGCAGGTCCAGTTTTTGAGGCTGCCGTCCCCCCCAGGTATACTGTAGTGCACTGCCTCAGAGAGGAACGTAGGGGTGGTGGTATAGCCATTTGTTTTAGATCTGACCTGGGCTTCACCATGCACCCAGTGAGAACCCTGGGTTCTTTTGAATGTGTGGCCGTTCATGGGGGCTCAGGCACGGGTTGCAGGATTTTCCTTGTCTATCGCCCTTCTGGGACAGCAGGGAATTTCCTGCAGGAGGTTGCCGAATTTGTCGTCGGTGAAACATTGGAAGCCCCCAGATGCATTATTCTGGGGGATTTCAATGTTTGGGCCGTTGATGAATCTTCTCAGCTTGATCATAATCTTTTTCCAAATTATGTCATCTTTGGGCCTGTCACAAGTTGTTTCTACTGCGACTCACCAGGGTGGCCACGCATTGGATGTGGTGTTCTCACTGGGGCTTGACATAAATAATCTCAGGATTGATCGGGTGGTTTGGTCTGATCATTACACAGTGCAGTTCATGGTCGGGGCTCCCACCAGATGCCCTCCTCCTACAGAGATGATGAGCTGTCGCCCTTTACGGGGATTGACCCCGGAGGGCTTTCTGGTGGCAGCCCATCTATCTGATGTGGGAAATGTATGCATTGGAGGCATTGGTCTCATGGTGGACTCATATAATAGAGTTCTATCGGATGCCATTGACTCCCTCGCACCTGTCCATGTTCGAGCCAAATCCTTATACCTGAGGTCCCATTAGTTTGATGGGGACCTCAGGGAGATGAAAAGAAAGGGTCGGAGGTTAGAGTGCTGCTGGAGGAAGTCCAGCCTGGATGCCGACAAACTGGCCCTGCGTGTGCATTATAATGCATACCAGGGGGCAATTAACCATAAGAAGCCAGTGTTCCTGTCCAGGAAGAACCAACCAACTATACTTTTTCAGACTGTGGACAGGCTACTCCATCCTGCCTGTCTGCAGCCGAAAAAGGTTTTTTCAAATATTGAATGTGAAGAGTTTGCTTGGTTCTTCTCAGACAGAGTATCCAGTATCTGGCTGGGAGTTTCTCCAGTCAGCAATGTTATAGCTGGCAGTGGTCACCAAAGGTGTACTAAACACACTCCGCCTGGTTGGGGGGGAGTTTAAACCAGTGGATGCAAGTGAGGTTATTGAGGTGGCGACCAATCTGAAGCACACCTTTTGTGAACTGGATCTGGTGCTGAAGCGTTTCTTGACGAGATGCATCGACACTGTTGGTCCAGTGTTTGCTTTGATTGTCCAGTGTTCCTTGTCTGAGGGGGTCTTTCCTGATGCCTTGAAGGAGGCACTGGTGAGACCACTCTTAAAGAAACCATCTTTGGACCTGGAGGTCGGGGCAAATTACCAACCTATCTCCAGTCTTCCCTTTTTAGCGAAGGTTGTGGAGAAGGTAGTGGTGCTTCAGTTTGAGGAGCACCTTATGACCCGTGAGCTGTACGAACAGTTCCAGTCAGGGTTTTGGGGGAGGCATAGCACAAAAACCATGCTTGTTCAGGTGCAGAATGACCTCCTCAGGGCTAGAGATAGAAGAGAAAGGACAATTCTTGTTCTCCTTGACCTCTCTTCAGCTTTTGACACTGTGGACCATTGTGTGTTGCTTGACCAGCTCATGGAACTCTGCAGACTCACCGGCACTGTCATCTGCTGGTTTGAGTCCTTTTTAACAAATAGGAGGCAACAGGTTGTGATAGGGAATTTCTCCTCCTCCCCTAGCCTCCTTCCCTGCGGAGTACCTCAGGGTTCGGTTTTGGTCCCAATGTTGTTTGCAGTGTATTTGCTGCCCCTGGGAGGGGTCATTAGGAAGTATGGCTTTGGTTTTCATTGCTATGCTGATGATACCCAGCTATGCTTATCCTTTGCCCCGGATGTGTTAAACAGCTGCCTTGTTGAGATCAATGACTGGATGGAATCTAGTTGGTTGTGACTGAACCCCGACAAGATGGAGGTATTGGTGGTGGAGTCGAACAGAGTGCATGATCGGTTGGCCTCTGATTCAGAGACTGGACTTTTTCTGGGTTCTGTCTCATTGAAGGCCTCCTTAAAGGTGAAAAATCTTGGCATTATTCTAGATAGGAGTTTGACAATGGAGGTGCAAATTTCCTCCGTTGTCCACTCCTGTTTTTTCCATCTTAGAAATATCGCCAGGATAAAGCCCCTTGTTCTGCCTCTGGATCTCCCCACTTTGATGCATGCCTTGGTTACACTGAGGCTTGACTACTGTAATGCGCTCTATCTTGGGGTCATGGGAGGATCTCTCAGCAGACTGCAGCTAGTGCAGAATGCAGTTGCCCAGTTACTTACTGGGCAGCTGAAGTTTTGCCATATTACACTGGTGTTGCGTGAGCAGCACTGGCTGCCAGTCAGGTGGAGGATCCTCTTTAAGGTGGGGCTTCTCACCTATAAGGCCCTACACAGTCAGGACCCTGGTTACCTGTTAGACCTCCTGGATCCTGCTGTCTCAGCTCACTCCCTCCATTCCTCCTGTGGAGGCCCCCTAGTAGTTCCCAGGTCAAGGCTGAAATTGGCTGGCAATAGGGCATTTAGTATCACCGCCCCCATCCTGTGGAACTCGCTTCCCTCTGGGGTTAAGGGGGCCCCCACTTTGGAGGTATTCAAGGCCCACCTTAAGGCCCTCCTATTCACCCAGACATTTTTAGATTTAGTTATTGATTTGTGAGCTCTGATCTGAGTAGCCTAGTTGATGATTTGTCAAGTAATTTAATGTTTTTATGAAATATATACGTTTATAATTATTTATTATGTTCTTTTATTAATGTATTTTGAATATGTGTTTATTTACCTATACGGTGCCCAGGGCCTCCAGGAATGGGCATCTTTAAATAAATTTTACCTTACCTTACTTTACCTTAAGCGCATTTGGTACAGTCTTGAAAGAACAATAGCTATAGACCCATGCATGTGTAACAATCACTTAATAAGTGCTTAATCCCTCCTATTTCCACAATGAGTGGCAGGTTTACAATTATAACTAGAGTCTGAAGTGGGCACTGCTCCCCTATAGTGAGAGCTCATTCACATCCAGGCAACAGGTAGGCCCAATTCTGGCCTAGAAGGGTGGAGGAAAGGGACACCGGATAATAAAACAGAGAACCCTTCTTGTTGCTTTTTTTCAGGTATTTAAACAACATACAATATTGCAGTAGTTTTATTTGAAGCTTTTCCCTTGGTTACTGTTTGCATTTAATGAGCCTGTTTTTTAAATTGGGTGGGGAAGGACTTATAACAAAAAAGGGCCGTCTCTGGAACAAACACTGCCAGATCCTTCTTTTTGTATTAAAGGTAATAGAGGAGTAAACAGCTCCTTTTTCATTTAACAAGTCTCTCCCTATTTGCTTTCTGCCACTATTTAGGCAAATGGGTCTCTCAATTGTCATTGAAATTACATTGCTTCATTCAGTAGGTCTGCTGCAGCATACTTCAGAATGTGTTAAAAGTGCATTTCATCCTGGGAGATGCCACTGTAGTTCTTGGTCTGCTGTGTTATCCTTCCCCCAAGCCCATCCACACCCAGGACCAGGGTACATCCCTATCTAGTGGCCGGGGAAGAAAAATTTCTATGGAAAAAAGAAGTTTCACATTACTGTGAGGCATCTCATGAGAAGCAGCTGGGGGGGGTACTCCATTCTGAAAAACTCTCAGCTTGAGTTTCATTATGCTTGTGACACTGCCATGATCTGGGTCACTGTGCTCATCAACAGTCAGAGAAAGGAAGGTTCAGCTCCTGATTATAAGTACATGTGATGAAAGTGAGAACAAATCAGTGTTTCATGGCAACACCACTTCTTCAGGATTATGGTGGTAACCGTAAATGAGCTGACAACAGATTTTGCTAGAAAAATTCCATTCCCATTTGTAATTGTATTAGTGTCTCAGCAGTGATGGACCCTCCCAGGATCTCAATAAATTTCCTGGATTTCCTAGATTCACTGCTATATACAGTGTGTAAGCTCATGACACATGGTCATAATGTTGCAGTGAAAACTGCACACATCAAGAATGCCACACAAAAATCAGCATGCAGTAAAATAATGTTGGCACAACACACCTACCAAGACAAAATACTGCACACCAGAGGAATATCTTTGTTTTTGCGTAGGCTCCACTCCCCTACAACCCCCAGACTTATTATAATAAACTCCAGGGGGTCGTGGACTTCAGGGAAAACAGAAACCTGGACCAGGGAAAATATTTTTACAAAACAGAAAAAAAAGCTGCATCACTGTGGGACCTGGGCAGAACTGAACCACAGCCCCAGGTCCCTGATGCCACCGGAGGCATGTACTCTACCAACTCCAACACAGTAGCAGCTCAGCCAGGCACTACCCCAGCAGCATCCTTAACATTTCCTAAAGACAGCCTACAGCACCAGGGATAGCAGTTCTTACCACACGCTGAAAGAATCCCTGTTGCTCTAAAACAATTTGCATTTCTTACAGTGCTGTACTTCATGCGTGGTTTTGTCTGTACTATATTTACCCGGTAACAAGGCTCATAGAACAGCATTGCAGCTGGGAGCGGTGGTCTCCTACACTGTCAGAAGCCTCCACAGTGCTCTTATACCTCACAACCTGTGACCAGTTCTGGAATCCTCACCTAAGGGAAAATAAGGATAAGCTGTAGACCATGCAATGTAGGGTGACTAAAATGATTCAAGGCCAACAGGGCTGATCATATAAGGATGGACTTAGGGCACTAAACATGTACTTGCTGGAGGCCAGATGAGAAAGGGGAGATATGATAAAGACCTTCAAGTTTCTGAAAGAAATGAAAAAGGTAAACCATGAGGAACTATTTAGCATAAGTAGTGGATCAAGAACACAGGGTCATGAGTGGAAACTGATGGGGAGATTCAAGAGGGATGTGAGAAAGTTTTATTTTACAGAAAGGGTGGTGGAGCCATTGAACAATCTGCCAGCTGATGTGGTGGGCACAAAAATAGGCAAGGCAAGGCAAATGTTATTTAGAATATACCATTTCCACAAGGCTCAGGTGCCACACTGTAAGCGAGAACATAATACAATAAAATAAATAATAAATAGTATTTAGTAAATAAATACAACAATAAAACCCATTCTAACAAAACCACATTATTCAGAGGAGGCCTTTTCAAACAAAGGAGGTTTTATCAGGGTCTTGAACCCCTCCACGGATAATACTAGGTGTACCACCTGAGGAAGAGCATTCCAGAGTAAAGGAGTGGCAAGGCAAAAGGCCCTGTCCCCAGACTGTAACCTAGCTCGGGGGACCTAAAGCAAGCCTGTATCTGTGGAGGAGAGGGTATGTCTGAGGGTGTAGGACAATAGAAGGTCTTTCAGGTAGCTTGGGCACAGACTGTGTATGGCTTATAAGCATATCTTGAAGGTGATATGACACCAAATTTGCAACCAGTACATTGTGCAAAATACCAGCGTGATGTGGTACCTTCGAGAAGTTCCCACCACCTTCTTGGCCATGGCATTCTGCACCAGCAGCAGACAGTGCATCAAACCTCCAGATAACCCTATGTAAACAGTGTCACAAATCCACTCCTGGGGGCCAGGTCCACTGAATTCACAGTGCTGTCCCCTAAGAGCAACATATGACAGGGAGGTCAGGAAATACCCTCCTCATGTCCTTTTACAGTGCTTACTGATTTCACAACTGAACACTAGCCATGAGGACCCAGGGCTTCCTCTCTCTGGGTATCAGTAAAATACAGTCTCGAGTATGTAGCCAGGTGAGAACCAGATTGGTTTCTGCGCTGGGAGGAAAACCCAGGCGTTACGAGACCTTTGGGGCTGCTCCCATAACCCTGATTGTGTCTTCTTCCACAAGAGTGCAGGAACCTGATTCAAACCTCTCAGATCACCTCTGGATACCTTGTGTACTATTACCTTACTATATGGCCCCAGAGTCCCTTCCAGGATCCTAGTTTCAGTAGCATGTGGCACCTTAGCACTAAACAGGTATGATACAAATTGAATAAACCTTCCCAAAACCCTCACACACACAACAAATCACTTCTATGCAGTAGTACTTTAAAATAAATGCAAGAACTTTTACTGATTACTTAATTAATTACCATACAAACATACAGACAAACGATTTAGATATTTGGTTGCAGGATAACTACAAAAAAAAGTTGGAAAATACATCCAGAACAAACTAGTGAATTAACTGGATAATTTCTAACTTTTCTGTAGAGAATCAGAGTCTTGAAAATAAGTGAGCTTTGCAAAGTCTCTCTTTCTTACTGCTGCTCTGTCTCAGGGTCCCATCTTTCTTGTAGTGGTCTTCAGTGTGTCTAGTAGCTTTCAGTGTGTCAGGAAATTTTCCTTCTGCCCAGAGTGTCTTTTTAGAGGGCTTACATAGCCCTTTTCTGCAGTCTGCAAAACTGGCCTGTAATTGCTAGTATCCTTCATATTTCCAGGTCCAACTGTTCACCTATAGGCCAGCAGGGGTCTCTCTTGCTCTTTCTCAAAGTTGTAAATGAACCAAAATTATCAGTATTTTGATTTCCCACAGCTCTATCTCCCTTGCTGGCTTTTGATCTACACTTCCTTCCTGACACTATTAAAATGGAAATAGACTGTGGCAGTTGGTAGAGAATTCAACAATAGCTTCCTAGACAGGGTGTTTGCAGAACCCTGTTCTAAGGCCATTTTTCTTTGAAATTCAAAGGTTATAAACACAGGAGATGGTCCTCCCCTCTACTATCATTTATGGAATCTTCCCCTTTGATCAGCTACCAGGAAATTCCAATTCCCCATTGGAATTTAACTCCTGTTTATCTCTAAGCAAGCCTTTGTCCTAGGCAAGGGGCGATGTCAGACACTGAAATACACATCACGTCTTCCCAAGTACCCTTGCAGTAAAATGGGCATATTTTCCTACAAATCTTATGTCCTGGCCTTTTTGGAAATTAAACATAAAAAAATTACAGAGAAATAGGACAGTAAAAATGACATCAGTGGCTAAACTGCCACATCCAGCATTGCAGCATTGCAGTAATCCTGTCTCAAGGTAGGAAAAACATAGAATATTGTCTCCTAATAAGCTGGCACTAGATGTGGCTTGATCCAGGCAATGCTATGCAGCTCCCTCCCTCCCAGATCCTGGGACACCAGGACAGCGATGCATAACCATTGTGGTGTAGGGGCTGCCAGTGTCTGCAGAGCTCTCCCCCTTCCTCCAGCCTGCTCCCAGCTCCAGCACCAAGACTCTCAGCTCCCTCCCTCTCAGCTCCAGGGACAACAGGACAGCACTGCATAACCATTGTGGCATAGAGGGCTGCTAGCATCTGCAGAGCTCTTCCCCCCCTCCAGCCTGCTCCCAGCTCCTGCACCAAGACTATCAGGTAAGGTGTAGCTCCTACCTTTCTGGGGCGGGGGGTGCCATCTTGCCCTGACATTTGCAGCTGCGCCAGACTACATGACCCACCAGTGGGTCAGAGGACTTGGACTGAATGATTATTTTTGCTTATTTGGTTCTCTTCCAATCCCTTTAATTATGGACTTCCCTGCCTTGCTATGGATTTATTCAGTTTGCTAGGAATATAGTCCAATTTTATTTCTTTATGCTACTCCTTCTGTTCCTTATGTTTAGTCCATTTTGCCATACATATGCAACTAGTGTTGCACACAAGCTCAGTTTTCTAGCTAGTGTCTGCTCTGGTTAAATGTTTAGCAGTACTGGAACATTGTACGAATAACCAGTATGCCATTTTGTAACATTTTGCTCAGCAAAATGCGGTGTGCCAAGTAATGCTTCACTAATGTGGTTTAGTGGGATTTAGCTGCTGGTTCCTACAACAGGGCTAATCATTTGCTGTGGCTAACATATTGCTTGTATTCTTGCTCTCCTGGGCTGACTGTGGGATCCATACTTCCCCACCCGCCCCCAGGATCAAGTTTCTCATCCAGGGTAGCAGACGGGGGGGCAGGGGTGACAACTGTCCCAAGCCCAGTGACTCGGGGGGGCCCAAAGGGAGGCCCATAGGGGAACCTGTAACAGGAAATGTGAGGCTAAGGGGGGCCCAGTCCTAAAGTTGTGTCCTGGGTGCAGGAATTTCTACTGGAACCCCTGTTCTCATCTCCTCTCCTATCTCTCTGCCTACTTAACTCACTACTCTCTCTTCCCTCCCCAGCTCCTTCCCTCCTAGCTCCAGGGACACAAGGAGAGCACTGCATAACTATTGCAGCATAGAGGGCTGCCAGCGTCCACAGAGCTCTCCCCCTCCCTCAAGCCTGCTCCCATCTCCTGCACCAAGACTCTCCTAGCTCCATTATTTTCTCCTGCCTTACAATGCTTACCATCATCTCCTTTTGTTTTGGACTTGTTCTCCTTCCCTCACTAGTCTCTATACCTCCTCTCTCTCAATCCTCTATCCCTTGCCCCCCACTCCTCCCAACTTATTCCTTAGCACACTCTACTCTCCCTGCTCCCTCTATTCTCTACAGCTACCCTTGGTCTCCTCAGGCTTCCATACTTCTACCCACACCTCTCTTAGTTAACATGCCCCTTTCCAAACTCCCTTTCCCACTTCTCCAATCCCCCCCACTCTCATGCACACTAAAACCAAAAGCTACAATATGGACCAACTCACTCTCCATATTGCTTTTCACCCTTCTACTTATCTCAACAGTTGACACTGAGACTAACCCCCTCTCCTCACACTTACCTCCTGAAGGGCTTAAAAATCACACACCTCAATATAAGAAGCCTATTCCTTAAACTCACCCTCCTCCAGCCAATCATGCTGGACTTACATCCGGATGCTATGATACTTTCAGAAACCTGGCTATCACACAAGATACCTGACAACAATCTTACTATTCCCCAGCTGTTCTCTTATCAGACAAGACAGACCCACCAAGTGTGGAGGTATTGAAGTGTATTTATTGTCCAACCCCAATACTCTCCTGTTCTGTCCATCTTGTCCCCATCCAAATATGAACTCATACTCATCAAACTTTCCCTCCCTTATACACTGCCTATATACATAGCCGGCACTCACTATCACCCTGGTCTCCCTATATCAACCATATCTAAACTTATCACCACTATTGCCTCACATGCCACCTCTGGTGAGCTATATTTGCTAGGAGACTTGAATGTTGACTGGCTGTCTTCTGCCAACTCTAAAATATGCTCCAAAGTAAACTCCCTAAACCTAACCCAGTTAATTACCTCTCCCATGTGACTTAATCAGAAATTTCTCAAACACTCCCTGATAGACTGGGCCCTCACCTGTCATCCCCACTGAGTATCCTCCCTGATTCCCCTCAGAGATCATCACATGATTTACTGTATCTGAAAAGTCCATCAGACTAAAGCCTCCCAAAACTGATCTCATTATGTTCCTTTCACTCACTAAACCTAGCTAACCTCCTAAATGACTTTTTCCATACCGAATGTCCCCCATCTCAACAGCATCCTCTATTAACACTGCCCTCAGCTATTTCCAATCAAATGTCTGGAAATCTGGGACTTGCATGCTCCCACCAAACTAACAAGAGTGGAGGTTTGCACCTCCCCTGGATAAATGCTTTACTACTGGCCTGCATGCACTCTAGGAAACAGGTCTGGAAGCTCTACATGAATTCCAGATCCCACACTCTCCTTCTTCACTACCGGTGACAACTTATAAATGCTTGCACCAAAGCCTCCAGATATGCAAAATCTGAATATTTCTCTACATCCTTCAACACCAATTTAAGCCATCCCTCAATGTTTTGGCAAGTAGTCAAATCCCGCTTCTCTCCTCCCTCTCACCCCCCCATCCCAGTCCTAATCCATGGTAATGCTATAGTCTCTGATCCTCCATCTGTTGCACCGACTTTCAACACTTTCTTTACATCCTGTGCTTCCTCACTCCTCACTCCTCACTCCCTACATGCTCACCCACTGACTCTCCAAACCCACTATGTTCTCCAAACCTCTCATCCTCTCCCTACTTCTCTTTCTCCTTCATCTCACTAAATGATGCTCTAAAGGTCCTCTATGCCTTGAACCCCAACAAGGGCAAGATCCCAGATGGTCTTGACCCCAATCTGCTGTACCTCTCTGTACCTGCTATAGTTTCCTCCCTGGCCTCCTTACTAAACCCATCTTTCTCCCCATCCTCAGTTCCCTCTACCTGGAAACACTCTACCATTATTCCTCTCCCCAAGGGTGGTAATCCCACTGCCCCAAGGAACTATCATCCAGTCTCTTTACTTCCTATTCTAGCTAAGCTCCAAGAACATATTGTCCTTGCTCAGCTAACCTCTTACCTTGTTTCTTCCTCTTTCTTTACCCTGTTCCAGGCAGGCTTCTGTAAGCCCCACTCCACCACCACCTCCTTCTTACTGCTCACTGACTCCATACTCACCAATATGGATCAGGGACATGCAATCTCTGCTATATTTGTTGATCTGGCAAAAGCCTTCAATACAGTATCTCACTCTCTTCTCCTCCAGAAACTCAGTGTGGCTGGGTTAACATCCTTGGCCACAGAGTGGTTTAATTCCTAACTCTCAAGCAGATCTCAGTCGGTTAAGATTGCTTCCTCCATCTCCCTTCTGCTCCCCATCACCACTGGCATCCCGCAGGGCTCAGTACTTGGCCATATAATATTCTCTATCTTTCTTAATTATCTGCTGACAGTCTGCTCCACATCCCAAATCCACATGTATGCAGATGACACTGTCCTTTACACATCTAGTACCTCACACACTGAGGTGGAGACTAGACTGCAACATGATTTTAATAAGGTCCAGAGATGATTCCAGTCCAACCAGCTGGTCCTGAATGCCAAAAAGACAGTCTCAATGTCCTTAGGCACTAGACAGAGGCAATCTAAGCTTAACCCCCCAACCCCCACCATCCATACCCTGGATTGTACACCCATTGAAAATGTCACTACCTTCAGATACCTTGGGGTTTGTTTAGACCACCACCTGGACTTTTCAGCACATGTAAATGCTATCCAAAAGAATGTATGCCCCAAGCTTGGAGCTCTACACAGGAACAAGGATTGCATTCCACAAACTGCCCATAATGCAATTGTGCAGAAAATGATCCTCCCCACCTTTGATTATGCTGACATAGTCTACAGTGCTACCCCCAAAACTGACCTGACTAGACTGGACACTCTCTTCAACTCCTTCTGTCACTTTGGATCTGTGTCACTTTGTTTTATCTTGCCCCCCACACTCACCACTGTGACCTATATAAAGCCTTGTCCTTCTCTTCTTTGGATTCCAGATGGCTGTCCCATACAGCCACATTCATGTCCAAATTCAGAATCAGTAATCTCCCCTCCTATCTCTCTTCCTCCTTAGGCACTTCCACCCAATGTACTTACTTCCTCTGTAACTCTGACCTAAAATCCTTTCTTATCCCCTGCCACTCTACCACCACTGGTCAATCTGCTTTCTCCTTCAACAGTCTGAAGTTGTGGAACACTCTCCACTCAAACACCCATGATGCCACCTCACACGCATCTCTTTCCTCCCTATTACACGATTACACAGCCCTTACTTGCTCCTGACAAAACCCTCTGACCTCTCACCTTATGCTGACCCCTTTACTCCACCCCTAACCAGTTGCCTTAGCTTATACCTATCTTACTACTGAGTACATTCCTGCTACCTAGTACTCATTGTGCCCTTATATTTATTCTGTAAATGTTGTATATATGTTGTTGCAACTGAGGTAATAAATGTAACGTGATTAATGTAATTGTAATGCATTTGCCTGCAATGATAGTTGTTCAGTTACTCACTGTTCTCTATGTATTTTTAATCCTATGTACTTTACTTGTATTCTTGTGCCTATGTAATTGTACTTCTCCTCTCCCCATTACCCCCTGGACTCATCTAGGAACAAGCTATACTGTTCAGTATGCCTGGTGAAACACTTAAATGAATGAATGAATGAATAAATAAATAAGTGAATGAATGGTAAAACTAGCTTCAAACTGCTGCTGAAAAATTTATTCTAACAGACTACTTGAGGCAATCCCAGATGGAATGGAGGACACATTGTCAAAGAAATAAAATGACTGAACTCTTCACACTTCTCTGCACCACAAACTTGATCAAATTGTAAACAGGGTGGATTTATCAACCTGTCTATGGTACAAAAGAGCTGAGTTGGTCAGTTTTTACTTGTATCAATCATTCTTGACAGGAAGTTTACATTTTTTAGAGTGTTTGCTCTCTGATATTTACAGTAATGAATTTTCATAGCCAATCTGGCCTCCTTGGTGTGAGGTCTTTGCCAAGAACACTCCAACTTCTGTCCCTCTGTATTCAACTACCAATGGTTTCAAACATCACTGTGACAGAGTGAAGGGCTTAGTGGTTGCTCAGGTTGGTAGTGGTAGGCCAGTGAGTGGATAGTTTGGGCAAGAACCCTGTATGGCAAATAGAGCCAGGGTTTGTTAGGGTTTTATAGGCAGACTGGATGGACCAATGGCCTTTTTCTTCCATCATTGTCTATATTTCTATGTTTCTAAACTTAAAGTTTTGATTCTGGTAATTGCAGCAAAGCAATGTTATCACTAGTAGGTAGTCAGAAATTCATTCTTATTATGAGAAATGGTTGTGCATGTTGACTAAAATGTATCACATGGAGAAACTGACATGCACTGTGAGATGTAGAAGGAAGCTTTGGACAATATATTGCCACTATGAGTTGTATTTATCATCTCCAGAATTGTCACTGTGTTGCCATGGCCATCTTTGTAACCTAATGCTCCCTGAAGCCTTATATAGAGTCATGGGGCAATGGGAAGCTGATCATTGGCCAGACCAGCCAGTCATACATTGACTGTATGGGGGGGGTATATAGCCACTATGACAGACTTCTGGGTGGCAAAGGCTATGCACTCCTGAGCTGCAGAATGAGTTCCTTGGCATCTTTCAGATTATAGCAGCTTTAAAACAATAGAAAAATTGAGTTAATAGGGTAAGTATTTCTTTAGGCATCTGCCTTCACAATCAAGTTGGGAATTTAAAAAATGATGCATTTTACTTAGAATAATTTGCTTAGTATGTTTGGCACACTTGTCAGGAGACAGGTACTCTTTGCTCCCTTCTCCTCCAAAAAGCACAATTGTCCTGAGTTATCTGACTCGCTTTTGAAAATGATGCACTCTGAGCTGTGAACCCAGAGAACTTGGTTTGAATCCCAAAGCCACCACTTGCATACTGTGTCACCATGAGCTAGTCACCTTGACTTCTCTGGGATCCCAGGATGTACCTGGAAATGAGCCTCAGCTTAGAGTGTCTTTCCTGGCCAAAAATTGTAAAAGAAAAAAAAAATGATGACCCAGTCAAATCCTATACCACTGAAAAAATATCTCAGTAGCTGAGCAGAAAACAGACTATGATGGTTAAGTGATTTTACAGAGAACAGAAAAAGCAGGTCTGAAAACAAGTCACCTTCCTTATTCTGGAAACTATTTTCATAAAGGATGGTCACGTGGCTGTCAGGAAAGGTGCTAATTGTTTAATTGGGGGTGGTCATAAGTAGTTTTAGGTGCCAGTCTGTCAGGAGCTTCCATTTCAATTGTAAATGAGGAACACAGAAAAAAATTTCAGAGGATGGCTACTCTCCTGACCTTGCATGCATTAAAAGGGTACTTTGAAAGCTCATGGGCAAAAGTGGGTATGCTACAGCCCCCCATACCCATGAGTTCCTACACCTATGCCTGTAGGGAAATGAGTGATCTGTTAGTGATTGGGAAGTACAGCAGAAAGGAGAAGACTTTGGAAAAGCATTATGGACAAAATGTATGTAAACAAGGGGAAGTTATTAAAACTAACACATTTTACTATCATGTGAGTCCACACCACAATTTTGGTTATGTTCTACAGTGCCAATTTTTTTATTCTAACATAAAAACATCCACTGTAGGAATCTCAAAAGGCAAATGGGCAACAAGCCCCCTCCCCCCCTTTGATTTATGGATCTCCATTTCCTGCTTTCTTTCTGGTTTCATAAAATCATATGCTTATCATGTACTACTCTAGTTGTTTTAAGGGTCAGGTGATCTGCATAACAGAAATTCAGAGACTGCTGAACTTTGGCAGCTCTGAAATTGTGAATCATTTTGAACTACCCATCTAAAAGTGGATTATGTGGTTAAAAAATGGAAAACAAGCCACAAAAGCCCCAGAAACATCACTGGGCATGCCATTTGACTTCAGAAATACACTCAAGGCAACTACTGGCACCTACGTTAAAAGTAAACACAAGTGCTGACTGAACTTAACAGAAGACTCAGAAGAGAGGGGGCTGTGTGGTTGAATTGTGGACAGTCTGCCTAATTTTAGAGACAGAATACTAACTTAAATTGCATGTAATTCAACAAAATTTCTTGATGTTTTGAAATTTCTTCTAGTTGTTCCTGTCTATAATGTGCATTTTGAAATGTGATTGTTGCTGTATATATAGAGTAGATTGTGGTTTTGTAATAACATGTAGGCTCCGCTATTGCTACTTACTCTAGGATCCACATGTAAATTAGTCATTGTGCTTAATGTGGTTTCCTCCTGAAGGACACTATTACTTATAAATAAATAAAATGCTTAAAAAGCTTTCTAAAATAAACAAGGCTATTTTTATTTACAGAACCAGTAACCTCATTTTGCCCCAGATTTCCATACCCTTCATCCAGTTTTCTCCTTGAGTATATCATAACTCCAAACCAAGGCTGCAATGGATTCTAGAGTTGTTCACTGTTCTGTTTAGATCTTCACCCCAAGGGGAGTAGAATATGTTGAGTCCTACAGATTTTAACTCGTTATGTTTAAGTACAATCATGGCTATTAGGACATGGGATAAAATATCACAGCTCTTAAATATTACTGATAACATTTCTATAAATTCTCCAACATATCTTAATGGATAGGTTGGACCCTCAACCACAGATTTACATTATAAGATATGATATGATAAAGGCTTATTAGAAATCAAAGTCCTGCCCAATCATAATAATATATCTGATTTTCAAACTTTAAGAAATACATATGACCTTCCCAAATCTGATTTTTTTTAAGATATCTACAAATTAGAAACTACATTACAAAAAGTTCTATACCTAGAAATCTTCCTGAACTCAACCCACTGGAACTAATTCTGTCTAGAAATATAAAATGGAAAATCCTGTCCAAGATTTATGGATTGATCACAGCTAAATATATTCAGTCTCTATCTGATTTAAAATATAAATGGCAAGGAAAAGCCAATCTACTTATATCTAATTCTGAATGGCTAAAAATAATATATTATACATCAAGGGGTATAATGTCATCCAGACTGAGGCAGACATACTTTAACATAATTCATAGGACATACTTTACTCCACACCACCAAAATTTGATTAAATCAGAACTCTCAAATGCCTGCCCAAGATGCACCAATTCCATAGGTACACTGGAACACATGTTAGTAACCTTTACAAATATTGATATATTCTAGACCAATGTACTAACTACATAGAAATTAGCTATGGGGATACCATTGGTTTAAGACCACTGAATGCATTTTTATTAAAAACTGGACAAATATTTCTTTTTTTAATTAAATATACTTTATTGAAATTATTACATTGTGTACAGACAGCAACTGGCAGTATAACAATGAACTGCCAGTACTATATATATATATATATATATATATATATATATATATATATATATATATATATATATATAAATGTAATACATTGCTTATATAATGAAAGGCAGTTACAGAGTTAACAATTACAGCAGATATCTGTACCTCCCACCCACTCCACCCCAAGCCCCTCCCCCACTTCCACTAGGTTATGAGATTAGAAGGTTCAAGATATCACTCACCAATGTCTCCATGCCAGAGAGAATTGAGGAGGGATTACTAACTCTGGGAATGCTCAGAGTTAGAGTGAATCAGTATAAGATTAAAGAGTGGGTCCCAAACTTTTCTATATTTTTTCAGTTTGTTGGTTATACCAGCAATGGTGCATTCAGCTTGTAGAACAAACATAATCTCCTTATACCATTCAACTTGACTGGGTGTGATCAAGTCCAACCAGTGCCTGAGGATTACTTTTTTAGCACAAGCTGATATTTGTGCCATATGCGCTCTTTGAGTGTGACCATGAAGATTCGTGCAGTCCGCTAAGATACAAATCTCAGGAGTAAATTTATCTGACAATGTAAATAGTGGATCCAGATGGGACTGGGTAAGTTTCCAAAATGGGGAGATTTTTTCACTAGACCATAGCATATGTAGTAGGTTTCTAGGAGCTTTTTGACACTGTGTGCACTGATTAGAAGGCAGGGATCCCATTTGTTGAAGTTTTACTGGAGTGTCAAAGTCTCCAAGTGGGTACAGATAGACACATCAGCCAAGTTGTAGTCTTGCAAAAATAACTTCTTTTATTACACAGGAACAAAAATAAGCGGACTTGTTTAGTCAAAATAATAAAATAAAATAAACAAATCAAGTAAGAACTTAAATAACTTAATTTCAGCTTTAACACACTCCAGAAAACAAAACAACTAGTAAGCACTAGTTCATCTGGGTGCTGCTGCTTCAGCACTCCAATTGCATCTGACTACACAGTGTTAAACATCCACAGATATACCCTGAGGAATGTTCTGGATTGGTTCAAATTAGCTGTCAATTAACTGAGGTTACATAACATGATTAAAACTCTGTTTAACAATTTTATTATTTGTTTAACTTCATTGTATTAGTTCAATCACATTCAAATTCTGCTGTAGAGTGCAGCAAATCTCATTTTATTTCATTATTGTAGATAATGTCAAGGGTAAACACTCTAATTGTCCCTCCCACCAACAGGCTGAGCATAAATATGGCTCTTATCTGGCCGACCAGCTCTATAAGCACTTTAGTTGCAGAGGGTACCACACAAAGGCACCTGTAGCCAGTTTAAGGTGAGCTTACTTCTTTTCTACACAAAGAAATCCTTCAATGTACTTATTCTCAGTGTACCTGCTATTGCGCTATTGCGCTATCGCGCTATCGCGCCATTGTGCTATTGTATTACTGCATTACTGCGCTATTGCACACATTGATGAAGAAAATGCCACAGTAAAATGGAAGCATATTAAAACAGCTAGCTTTCAACCAGAAGCACAACAATTTGTTCTTCACAGATACTGAGGGTGTTTTAACTACCACACACCCCATTTGAAGCTCTCAAGCCCCTGGTTTTATAAAGAGATTTTCCTAATACCTTCTGACCTGTTAGGTGTACCAAAATGGGTGGGGGGGAGACAAGGACACAACACCAACACAAAAAATACATGGGTGACCAATCCCTGTGGGACAAACAACAGTGTACATACAAGAATAACATACAGACAAAGAGGAATAGACACATAAGGGAACCCCCTTCTTGGCAGGCATGTACAGTCCTAGCAGACTCATTCACATTTCCTCCCTACCTAAGATAAAACCTACTTAGGTTTTGTCTCCATATACTTACAGAAACATCAAATCTCTCTAACAGAGAGATGGAGCCATAGCCCATCCATCTCCTAAGGCTCCACCTCGGGGTTCCTTATTACTGGTATTCAAGATAACAACAATAAAGTTTCCTTTTTTTTTTTTTAAACAGGAAGCTTCACATCTTTTCATTACCCCGAGGTTTGATGTTTCAGTTTTTACTATACCTGGATAGGTAATCTGCATTCCCATGGCTTTTTCCCTTTCGATGCTTGATTGTAAACTGGTAGGGTTGCAATGTAAGATACCAGCGCATTATTCTAGGCTTCTTATCTTTCATTACCTGAAGCCAACACAAGGGGTTATGGTCTGTCCAGATTTCAAACTTGGTACCCCATAAATAAAATCGAAGGGCTTCTACTGCCCACTTGATCGCCAAGCACTCTTTTTCAATTGTAGAATATTTGGTCTCTCTAGCATGTAGTTTGCGACTAATATATATTATGGGGTGTTCCTCACCATGGATTACTTGTGTAAGTACGGCTCCTAATCCGCTATTGGATGCATCGGTTTGTAAAATGAAAGGTTGAGTGAAATCAGGCCTTTTTTAACACAGGTGAAGAGCATAATCTTGCTTTTATAGTCTGAAATGCCTCTTCACATTCAGGGGTCCATTGTATTTTTTCTGGCCTATATTTTCAGGTTAACTCTGTAAGGGGGGTAGCCAGGGTAGAAAAGTCAGGTATAAAGTGACGATAGTAGCTAGCTAATCCTAAGAAAGACCTAACACCTTTCTTTGTTTCAGGTCGAGGACTCTCAGCTACTGCCACCTGTCCCTGTCCTATTTGAAAACCCAAATATTTTGTATGTTGCATAGCTGTGGAACATTTAGCAGGGTTGATAGTAAGCCCTGCTTTTGAAATGGCTGATAATATCTGGGCTAGGTGTTGTATATGATCATCCCAGGTGGGACTAAATATTATGACATCATCTAGGTAAGCAGCGCTATAAGTGACATGGGAAGCTAAGATCTTATCCATTGCCCTTTGAAAGGTGGCAGGGGGCACCATGTAGGTCGAAAGGCATTACCAAAAATTGAAACAACCCCAAAGGGGTGCTAAAAGCATTTTTTTCTTTTGCCTTGTCGTCCAAAAGTATCTGCCAGTATTCTTTCGATAAATCTAGCATACTAATGTATCGTGCATTGCCTAGATGATCCAGAATACCATCAATCCTAGGCATTGGATAGCTGTCAAATTGTGAGATATTGTTAAGATGTCTAAAAGTCTAGACACAGTCTGACTCCGCCTTCTTTTTTTTTCTACTATCACCATAGGAAAGTTCCATTCACTTTTAGATGGTTCAATGATGCCTAGGTCTTGCATTTTCCTCAATTCTTTTATCACTTCAGGCCTCATCTTTTCAGGGAGATGATAGGGTCTTTGTCTAATGGGGGTTTCAGAGGTTACAGTGATATCATGAGTTACCTCTTTGGCCCTCCCTGGAATCCCTGAAAAGCTGTCTTCATATATATGAAGCATGGTCTGTACCTCAGCTAACTGTTGAGAAGTCAGCTCTGGATTTATGGTGATGTCATCTAGATCTCCAGGCTTTTCCAACCTCTGGTATGCTTGTGTTAAGGCACTATCTGGTTCTTCTGGATAGATTAAGGCACAGATAGGAGGAGTTCTCTCAGACCATGGTTTGAGCAAGTTTGCATGATAGATTTTCTTTTTAATACCTTTATCATGCATAGCGATCTCATAGGTGACAGGACCTGTTCGTTTTAGAACTGTATGGGGTCCCTGCCATTTCATTAAAAGCCTATTGTGCGAGGAAGGTAATAATAATAAAACTTTATCTCCCTCTTCAAATTCTTCAAACTTAGTTCCTTTATCATAATGATATTTTTGTACCATCTGCTGTTTTTGGTTATGGGAATGTGCTTTCTGGATAAAGTTTAGTAGTCGCTTATGTATCTGACACATATACTCAGAGGGTGCTATCCCCTTTGGTACTTCACCGGCTTCCCATTGTTTTTTTATAACATCTAATGGGCCTCTGGGATTTTGGCCATATAATAATTCAAAAGGTGAAAACCCAGTGGATGATTGTGGCACCTCTCGGAAGGCAAACATTAGGTAGGGCAGGTACATATCCCAGTCCTTTCCTTCCTCTTGCACATATTTCTGTAACATTTTTTTAAGCATTTGATTAAAACGCTCAACCAAGCCATCGGTCTGGGGCTGGTAAGGGGTTGTATGTATAGCTGTTATCCCCAGGCTTTGATATAGGCGTTTTAACAACACTGAACAAAAATTGCTACCACGATCTGTTAAGATTTCTCGGGGTATGCCTACTCGACTGAATAACTTGCTTAGTTCTTCAGCTATTTTTGGGGCAGTTACATTACACAAGGGAACAGCCTCTGGGTACTTGGTGGCATAGTCACTGATCACTAAAATATACTTATTTCCTTTTTTACTTTTTATCAAGGACACACAATATCCATCGCAATTCGCTCAAAAGGCGTCGTTATTAGAGGGAGGGGTTGTAGAGGTACCTTATCCCGTTTACCCAGTTTAACCACCTTCTGACATTCCGTGCAAGAATTACAGTAAGTGGCTACTTGCTCATGAATTCCAGGCCAAAAGAAATGATATAATAATCGCATCAGGGTTTTCTCTCTGCCTAGATGTCCAGCTAAGGGAATATCGTGTGCTACCTCTAACAAGTGCTGCCTATACATTTGGGGGACCATTAACTGTTTCACCTCTTCCCCAGTCTTTGGATTTATACAATTTCTATATAGCAGTTCATTTACTAATACATATTTATGACCTGCAATAGTAATGTCAAGGAGCTGACCTGTGGAAAGAAAGGTTGTAAAGTAACATCACTACGCTGCACATCTTTAAACTCTTGTTTCTGAATTTGGGTCAAAGAGTCTGGTACATCAGTACTATAATGTTTATTAGTCCATTCTCTTTTTTCGTTCCTCTTCTGTTTCCTAGTTTTCCTATCCTTACCAGGGGTCTCCATCAGTTCATCTGAAAAGGGAAACACTTGATCCAAAGTCTTTTTAAGGGCTTGGGACCGAGTTACCATAGCGCATAAGTTGGTAGTCAATAAAGTCTCAAAATCTGGATGATCATATCCCAATAATATTGGCACAGGCAAATGTGGTACTACTCCCACTGGTAACTGCTGGGTATGGCCTTGTATAGCTATTGTAATGTCCTCCAATGGATAATGATGAATGTCCCCATGTATGCATGTCACGCCTGTCGTTGTCCCTCCTACTTTAGGCATACAATTTATAATGTCTTTTTGTACCAGTGTCTGTCTACTTCCCGAGTCCAGAAACCCTTGTACTATTTTCCCTTCTATTATGACTGGAACTATATGCTGTCCCCAATTAGCTAATGTCAAATGAGTTGGTTCAGTTTTCTGTTTAGGAAAGAACCTTGCAATGTGCCCTTTTCCTTTACACTCGTGACAAATGATCTCGGCATTATACCCCGTTCCTGTTTTCAAAGGCTGTCTGACCCCAAAAGTAGTTCCCTCTGTATTTGGTCTTACCGGACTTGGGTGTATAGTGATGGGTGCTGTCCCTCTTTGTCTATTTGGTCTTGCAGCTAGATAGTCTTCTGCCAGTCGTATGGCCACTTCAGATGTTTCTTGGTGGTGTTCCTTTACCCATAATTGTACGTCAGGGTTCAATATCCGGATAAATTGTTCCAAAATTACAGCTTCAATTATTTGGTCTTCTGTTTTTGTAGTGGGCTGTAACCATTTGAGACATAAATCCTTAAGGCATGTATAAGCATCCTGGGGATTATCTGTGGCTTGAAACTTATATGTACGAAACCTCTGTCTATATGTCTCCGTATTAATATCATATCTCTTTAAGATGGCAGATTTTACCCGGTCATAATCGTTGACATGATTTATGCCCATATGGCTGTAGACCAGTTCTGCCTTTCCAGTCAGATAGGGAGCCAGTCTTATTACCCACTGATCTCGGGGCCAGGCGCATGCAAGGGCTACCCTCTTGAAGGTCATTATGTATGCTTCAATGTCATCGGTCTCTGATAACTTTACTAATTTGATGTCTTTATGTACATTACCAGGGGAAGCAGGGGGCTGATGAGTGCTTATGGTTTGTATGGCCCGTAAAGTATCTGTCCATCGGGTCTCATTCTCTCTCTTGTCCTTCTCCCTTTGCTTCTCCAACTCCACTTGCCATATACATAACCATCTAAGCAAGTCCTGAGAATCCTGAGGGGGTTCTCCTGTTTCCAGGGGCTCTCCTCCAGTAGCCTGTTCCACTTTCTCATCTTCTTTGCGTCCCGCCATTATGGGCTGTTGCTTCTCCTTTTCTCTTACTACCAGGGGAAGTCCGGATAACAAGGGTATCTTGTCTGCTGCTGCCCTTGTGGTAGTTGCTCCTGGGACCCTGCTGTCCTCCGCTTTATCCTGTGACATTAGCTGTCCATCAAGATCTTCTCCAGATCCTTCCAGTGGAAATCGCTTCACCACCATATCCCACTGCTAACACCATATGTCAAAGTCTCCAAGTGGGTACAGATGGACACATCAACCAAATTGTAGTCTTGCAAAAATAACTTCTTTTATTACACAGGAACAAAAATAAGCGGACTTGTTTCGTCAAAATAATAAAATAAAATAAACAAATCAAGTAAGAACTTAAATAACATAATTTCAGCATTAACACACTCCAGGAAAACAAACAACTAGTAAGCACTAGTTCCTCTGGGTGCTGCTGCTCCAGCACTCCAACTGCATCTGACTACACAGTGTTAAACATCCACAGATATACCCTGAGGAATGTTCTGGATTGGTTCAAATTAGCTGTCAATCAACTGAGGTTACATAACATGATTAAAACGCTGTTTAACAATTTTGTTATTTGTTTAACTTCATTGTATTAGTTCAATCACATTCAAATTCTGCTGTAGAGTGCAGCAAATCTCATTTTATTTCATTATTGTAGATAATGTCAAGGGTAAACACTCTAATTGTCCCTCCCACCAACAGGCTGAGCATAAATATGGCTCTTATCTGGCCGACCAGCTCTATAAGCACTTTAGTTGCAGATAGTACCACACAAAGGCACCTGTAGCCTGTTTAAGGTGAGCTTACTTCTTTTCTACACAAAGAAATCCTTCAATGTACTTATTCTCAGTGTACCTGCTATTGCGCTATTGCGCACAATCGTGAAGAAAATGGCACAGTAAAATGGAAGCATATTAAAACAGCTAGCTTTCAACCAGAAGTACAGCAATTTGTTCTTCACAGATACTGAGGGTGTTTTAACTACCACACACCCCATTTGAAGCTCTCAAGCCCCTGGTTTTATAAAGAGATTTTCCTAATACCTTCTGACCTGTTAGGTGTACCAAGATGGAGGGGGGGGTTGAGACAAGGACACAGCACCAACAAAAAAAATACATGGGTGGCCAATCCATGTAGGACAAACAACAGTGTACATACAAGAATAACATACAGACAAAGAGGAATAGACACATAAGGGAAGCCCCTTCTTGGCAGGCATGTACAGTCCTAGCATAGTCCTAGCAGACTCATTCACATGGAGTATAATACAGATTATGATTAATCTGAAACTGTATATATCTATAGCTTTCCCATTTAATGTTGCTATATAGATGTTTCCAGATTCTTGGCCAAGGCCTGTGGAAGATAGAAGATAGTAATGTCTAGTCCCACCAATAACATATCTGGCCCTCCAACCCAGAGATTGTAGTCAGTTGGAATTTATGTGCATATGTTATTAAATGGGATGTTGGGAGATAACTGACATACAGGGAGAGAGTTGAAGAAAGTGATTTGGATCACAAACCCATGCCAAAGTGTTTCAGCAGCATGTGAGATATTTGCAAATATTTAAAGACTTGAGTAGAAGACCATTTAAAAAAGATTGAACTTCTTGGAATGGTATTAGTTTGTGGTTGTTGACTAGATCTTCAACTCTCCCAATGCCAATGTTAGGCCAGAAAAGGTTAGATTTAAGAACTTTGCCCGAAATTAAAAAATTAGGATTGTGAAAGAGAGGTTGTGCTGTATCTCTGTAGCCATCTGTCTTCAGAAAAGTATTGAGTTGATGTTGAGTTTGAAAAATGGAACCTAATGGAGACTCTTTCAGTTCCTTGGGAAGGTTCTTTTTAATTATAAAGGGGATGGTCTTAGGATCTACATCCAGTGCAGAACATAGGGCTTGTTCAATCCTTAGCTAGAGGTGGCAATAAGAAGAGTCAGAAATATTGTTAGTGGGAAGTAACCAGAATCATATTCTTGTTAGATGTATAGCTAAATAATATAGATAAAAGTTAGGTCCCTGTAGGCTTCCATCTGTTTTTTGGTGGGAACGTTTTATATAGCTTCGTCTTGTTTTTTTCCCAACCCATAAAAAGGAACTAATGATTTTGTGCACTTATGAAAACCATGATAGTGGATGGGCCCAATTGTACATTTGTAGAGGGTATAAGATACAAGACAGGACATTCATTTTAATGATACTCATACGGCCCAACAGGGACGGGGTAAGCAAGACCAAAGCTTAGTATCCTCTTTTAAGGTATTTACAATAGTGTCGAGATTGAGTTTCTTCATAATTTTGGGAGAAAGTTAATGGTAAATGCCTAGATATTTTCATTTGTCGATACACCATTGAAGCCCCAGATTCTCTACCTCTGCCCTCAAGGTGTATTCATTGAGAGGAAACATTTCTGTTTTGTCAAAGTTTAACTTGTAGCTTGAAATGGAGCCAAACTGAGAAATTATCTGAAATGCTGCTGGGAGAGACTGTGCAGGGGATGAGATGTGTAATAAAATATGATCTGTATAAGCGAAGACTTTATATTCCATGCCCCCTATTGCAATCCCGCTAATGTATGGAGAGGT
Organism: Neoceratodus forsteri; assembly: GCA_016271365.2. Taxonomy (NCBI): domain Eukaryota; kingdom Metazoa; phylum Chordata; order Ceratodontiformes; family Ceratodontidae; genus Neoceratodus; species Neoceratodus forsteri. Next base: position 1,463,104,226 of record CM057455.1, on the reverse strand, counting down.
ATTTAATTTTCTAATTGGAGGTTGTAGGAAAAGTTTGAATAAGGTGAGTGAAAGGGGACAACCCTGTCATGTTCCCTGGAATAGGGTGAAAGGTGTAGCGAAAACACTATTGCACTGGACATGAGCAGAGGGGGAAGAGTAAAGAATTTTAATCCAGTTCATGAATTCTTGAGGAATATGATACTTGGGGAGTAATGAGAAGAGATAGTCCCAGGATACCCTATCAAAAGCTTTTTCTGTATCTAAGGAGACCAGAGCTGCAGATGTAGGAGAGTCCTTAGACACAGAAAAAAGATAGGTTATTTTCCTAAGGTGATCAGATGAGAGCTGGCCCCTCACAAACCCGACCTGTTCTTCACTAACTAATAGGTCCCAAACTCGACCTAATCTTGAGGCTAATATTTTGGCTAGAATTTTTAGATCTACATTAATTAAGGAGATAGGTCTATAGCTAAGACTAAGTAGAGGATCTTTGCCTGGTTTAGGCAGAACAACTATGGTGGCCTGAGTTAGGGATGTATCCAAAATATCTTCCTTAAAGAGATAATGAAATTAATTCAGGAGGATGGGGCCATTGTTTCTTTAAAGGATTTGTAAAAGTTGGTGGAAAAACAGTCTGGGCCGGGTGCTTTATCTAATGGAAGGGAGTTGATGGCTTCCAGCACTTCTGATAAGTCAGTAGGGGCTTTTAAACTGGCAATTTGGAGGTCAGATAGTACTAGGAGGTTAATATCTCTAATGAAAGCATCTAGTTTTCATGGAGAGAATGAGGATATGGTAGAAGTATATAGGTCACTATAGGACTCCTTGAAAGCCTCAACAATGTCACTGGGAGAGGTAAGGAGATTGCCTGAGGATGAATGGATAGAAGTGATGATTCTGTAAGTAGTCTGAGTCCAAAGGTGGAGGGCTAAAAGCTTCCCAGCTCTTTCACTCTGGTCAAAATAGGATATTTTGGAGTGAAGCATGAGGAATTCTGCTTTTTCAGTAAGTAATTGGTTATATTGGGCATGAAGGGATTCAGCTTTTTCCCAGTTCACTGTGGGGGAAGACAGCAAGAGGCTTGATTCATCCTCTGTGATTTGGTCAAATAAAGAAGAGAGAGACGAATTTATTTGTTTTTTATGTTTGGATGCCAGGCAAATTAGTTCACCTCTCAATGCACATTTCAACGCATACCATAAGATGTCAATTTTGTGCATAGAAGGAGAATTATGATCCATGAAGTTAGTAATAAATGTTGTAAGTACTCTTCTGTTTTTAAAAGTTGATTGTTAAGTTTCCATATTCTGTCTTTTGGAATGTTGGGTGAAAGATCTAAATTTACATGAGCAGTATGATGATCGGAGGAGACCGTAGAAGAGTAGAAGACTAGAATGACTCCGGGAAGGTGATCTTCACTCATAAGAAAGTAATCTATACGAGAGAATGAATGATGCGGGAGTGAACGGAAAGAATATTCTCTTCTATTTGGGTGTGCTATTCTCCAGGGGTCCATGAGGCCAAGAGAGTGCATTAATTCATGTAATGCTTTTTGTCCTGTCGATAACTATTGTCTAAATTGGCCAGACCTGTCTAGATGGACAAATATTTAAATCCAGTATACCCTATCAAAAAACATTAGTAATGCTGGGGTTAATTAATGCTTTCAAATGTTTATTACTAAAATGGAAAGACTGTCAGTCTCCTCATTACCAGGTGTGGATGAATTGTATGGTAACAATCCATAATATAAAAAAAACATATTACATTTTTACAAGGAGGAGAAACAAATTTGAATACATTTGGTATAAATTCCATGACATAATCAATACAGTGGACTCCACTTAAAGAGCAGCTGACGCTTTTGGGAAAACTTGGGAAAACATAATACTGAGACACAATTCACCTTGTGTTCCGTGTATCTTCTATAGATTTCTCCTCTCCATTGTGTGTTACTGAAGAAACTCCCACAAAAACAAGATTGTTATCTCTTAGAGTTCATCTGCTGCTGTGCCTTATTCCCTACTTCAAATGATAATGCTTTGTTGTGCCGTCGCAGTCTGTTGCCATGGGTATAACTGTGATATCACAAGCAGAGCATTATGACATCAGGTTGGGAAGAAACAATAGGAACTGATGATCCTTCAAGGAACTACTATCGTGTTTTTGTGCATATGATCTCAGTAATAAATAACAGGGATAAGAAATGCAGAGCTAATGAGAAATGTAAAGCTGCTTTGTGTCCAAATATTAAATTTTTTTAAAGTTCATCTCGAGGTGCCCGTGGCTCTTTAAATGCAATCCTGATAAGTGCACATTCTTGATAAGTGCATACTTTTTTCATTTCCCAATTTGTTTACATACAGAACCATGTTAATAATATAGAGCATAAAGTATAGGTTAGTGTGTGTAACATGAAGTTTACACACCCCGAGGGGTTAGATGCTCATAAACCCCAAGAGCGAAGCTCAAGGGGTTTATGTCAGCATCTAATCCTGAGGGTGTGTGTAAACTTCAAGTTTAAACAGACTAACTCATATTTTATTTTATATAATTGCTGGGTTTCCCTTTTTCACCTCAGCAATTATATAAAATAAAGACCTTGTAGTACAACCGCGGTTCGGCTTAGTGTTAGTGTGGTGCTGAAATGGGAATCCGTCCCCGTCTTTTAAAAATGGCTTACCTCTGCCTGAGTGTCTTCCACATCTTTCAGAATAAGCCTTAAGCCTGTTGATGAGCCCAATAGTTCTTATCACTGAGATCTTCTTGCGGTGCTGTTTTTTGGGAACACGAAGCGGTGAGCGTGTCAGGAACAGCTCACCGCGCCGTTCGCGGGTATAAGATGCAAGGAAACCATGCACGTGTTTGCCGTTATAAACACTCCTTTATAAGGGCAAATTACGCCATGGTTTCCCTATGGGAAAAATGGGAAGCCAGTTATTATTTTAGTTTAATGCACACTGGTTAAGTGCCAATTTCATTTAAGAGCACACTTTCACACTATCAGCATACCATCAGACCAGTAATAATTGTTCCTGATAAGTGCACAATGAGGTGCTAACAGATGCAATGAGGTGCTAACAGTTGTAACTGGTACCTGTACTTTACAGCCTATCTCAAGTCTCATCAGAGGCAAGTTAGAAACAATGGAGCGTGAGAAACTGTTTAAGAAGTAAGAGAAATGAGAGAAAAAAAGGCAGGAACTATCAACATGGAATTTCCACTGTGGCTCCTGACTGTTTCACGTTTCAGTATACAGAGCATACAGACCTGACCTCCCGACCTCCTGTGATCCCAATTAGCCCCTGTTAGGCATAGTACATGGTTTGCCACTGCCTTATGTAAGTGATCAGATTGGAAGAAATACAGATCATCTTTCAGTGAAGCAAGAGTGTGGGAGGCATGGTGCTAGGTCAGAGACACTGCCGTATCTAAATTTTTAAAAACATTTATGCAAAAATGTAAATCTAATCTGTACTTATTTCACAATTGGACATAACTGAAATACATTTTAAATGATCTAACTGATGATTTTAAATTATATAATACCACATTAAAGACTATTATGACCTAAACTAGTGTTTGCATCTTTTTCTATGCTGGGCCTTTATTTACAATGTAATTTCGGATAAGTACAAATTCCACTTATGTGCACATTCTGGCCTCACAAGTTGGGTGTACACTTAAGCAGAATCCACTGTACTACAGAAGTAAAAGATATGCTAGCGTAAAAAATATAATTCACTACTTGTTGTGTAAGGAAGGGGAAGGAAAGAAAGGGAATATAAAAGGGAAAAAATAGAAGTAATATGATTTTATGCCATATTTCTAATAGAATTCATTCACATCCCCATACACAAAACAAGAATAGTAAGCTTTGTTAGTTAATTATTGATGCAAAAGATGACCATGTCTGTATATTAGAGTTGAGGAGGCACTTTAATGTTAAACCCCAATTTTTGCGCCTCAATAACTTTGCCTCCATTCAACTGATTTACATGAAACTTGGAAAGCACAGCATTTGTGCCAGGATCTCTTGATCATGTAGATCAGTTAAGTAGGGGCAAAGTTACAAAGGTGCAAATAACCTAAAAGTCTCTGTTTTTAAGACTTATTTGCACTCCAATAACTGAAAAAATTAAAAGATTTGAAACCTGAAACTTTCAAGTTTGACAGAGTTGGTTCAAGGTACATGCCTTTGTGCTATTAATCTGCCACAGTACAATAGTTTTTAAATTATTAAAGGAAAAAAAATTTGTTTGTGAGCATGTGAAGTTTAAAAATTAACATTTTACGGATAGCTGTTTTTTTGCAACAACTGCAGGTTGCACTATACCACACAGCTGTCTTAACAGACGGCAGCTGTGTCATGTAGTGCAACCTGCTGTTGTTGTTGTGACTCATGAGTCTTATGTCTGGGATGGGGCTATTGTGATTATAGCCCCACCATCCTGGCTGTACTGTCCTTCAATAAACTTATCTGCACAATAGGGTCCCCAGTCCCCAGTGGCAGTGTATTCATTCATTTATTTATTTATTTATTATGTTTAATCCAACACCAGGATGCCCACTCCTGGTGGTCAGTACCCCCCCATGTAGCTCCTCATTTTATTAATTGTGCTGACATGGAGGGGCTCAATCTCCATGTTGGCATTTAGAAGTCTCCCTACCCAGCAGTGTGGGACACTGGGGAGCCCACTCCTAGTGCCCCAAAATACACTTTAATTGTAAATTGTACCTGCAAAAAAGAAAACAGTCCCCCAATGTCTTTTTTTACCTGAAAAAAAGAAAATGGTCCCTCGTCATCGCCGCCTTGTCCCTTCCCCAACCCGACCCTCCCACTGAGCACCCACCACCACTACACTCCCTTTACCCTAGACTTACCTCTGGAGGTCATACTCTGACCTCTTCTGTAAACCAAGACACATCTGCACTCTTTAAAGCCACACCGTGAACTCATGAATTAAGGTAAGTGCTGTATAATGTATTTCAATGGCATTTTGAACTTATGTTCATAACTTTGCCATTTTTTTGTAATTTTTTTCACCAAATTTCCAACCTGGCCTTTTTGGGACCCCGCCCCATGAACACTGCAACTGTCATTTCATTAATCTGTCCTGCAAGGTGATTTTGCAGTGGCAATTTTGACAATGAAATCCCCTTTTGGGACAGAATAACAAAATTTCACTGCCAATGTTCATGAGGTGGGGTCCCGAAAAGATCATGTTGAAAATTTGGTGGAAATATTTCTAGAAATGTGAGAGTTCTGTGCATTCATTGAAATTTTTCTACGCACGTGCATAACTGTGGTAATTTTCAAGATTTTAATACCAAATTTTCAGCATAGCCATATTTTCACACCGCCTCATGAAGAGTATTGCTGTTAATTTTCACATCCTGTCCAAAATGTGTTTTTATACCAGTGGCAAGTAATGGAGTTTTGGCACGGATTTTAAATTGTTTACCTATGGGGTTTATGAGGTGAGGTCATAAGAAGATAATGTTAAAAGCTGGGGTCAAAATATGAAAAAACAAAGATTTTATTAAGTAATGTTGTTTGCAGGGATGTCCGTTGCACCACTGGAGAACACGCTGCCTTACCATGCCAGTGAGCTGAGCTCAGGTGTGAACTCGGTGAACCGGTTTACTGTGACAAGACTGATGGGGAAGGTGCTGCAGCATGCAGCATGCAACACCAGCCCTGGCCTGGGTTGGGAGGGAGCAGTGTTTTGACACAGACATCATACCCTATGGTGGGTCAGGGAACCTCACCGACAAGGTATTGGTACGTGTGCAAGGGTCTGCTGGGCCCATACACTGGGTTATGACTATCTTCAATATTGTATTTATCTCATTTTGTGCAGGACCTGAGTAAATGAGGATACAATTCTACTATCAGTAAATGAAGGGAAATTCATTGCAAAAAACTACATTAATGCAGGCATTAGGGTTGTAGAACGCAAAGTGCACAAAGAAGGGAAATTAAAAAAAAATTAGGGATTTGGGTCTACAGAGTATTGGCAAATCAGTGGTGGGATCTTCCTTGGAGTTGTCAACCCTAATGCCCACCTCCCTCCCCTTATCAGACGAGCTCAGATGTGATATCTTTATAAAGGGCCCTGCATAAAGAAAACTATGGGAGATTATCTTGGCCATACTGTTTCACTATGATACTCTAGCTTGGAGCTGTACCTTGTGCTTCAAACAGGAGGCTATGTACTGGTGGAGGGGGTGGGCATTATGGTTGACAATCTCAAGGAAGACTCCACCACTGATTTGTCAATACTCTGTAGACCCAAATCCCTAATCTTTTTTCATTTCCCTTCTTTGTGCACTTTGTGTTCTACAACCCTGTCTGCATTAATGTAGTTTTTTGCAATTAATTATTAATATGCATTATGTTGATTTCTATATTAATTATGTTGCCTATGTAGTCTGCCTTTCCTATGTAATATGCACTTATGAATCAATAAAAAAAAAAAGAGGGGGTGTAGCGGAGTGATGCGCTCTGTTCCTCCCTCCCTCTCTCATATCCTGGAGAAGAGTGTATCACTTCCTTATAAAACAATATTGGAACATCCATTAACATAATTGGCTAAAACTTGTCATATAGCCATACATTATTGGGCTTTTGAAAAAAAAACATGTTTACAGGAAGTCACTTCATAATCCAAATAACATACTTCAAGGTGTACATTAAAGGATTCTGATGCTTTATTCAGTGTTGTGAGGCACTTAACTGCACTTTGTGCATCACAACACCCCTGAATTATGCCTCAAAATGCATTATGAAATGTCAAGAAAAAGTCCTGAAACTTCCCTGCCTGAAAGACATCAACTACCAGTGCATTAAAAATCTAGCAGTGCATGGTCAGGGGCTTGATCTCATTGCCAAGACAAAAAAGCCTAATTCTCTACAAAATATGAGAATACTTTATGTATACAATTGTGCCATTTAAAATGTATTTAAACAAATGATTTTATATACAAATCACAGTAAAAATGTTTCACTTTACATATGATACACAGGGCCAGATTTCCAAAGTCCTAAGATGGACGCAAGGTGCCTGTGTCAAACATTTCTGATGCAACTAGCACCTTGCGTCAAAAGATGCTGCCTGTAGCTATCCAGTAAAGCAGCCCGCATTAAATGGGGTCTGCATCAGTCATGTGCCACAAAATGGGCTGCGGAATGGTACTAGGGGACTTGTGGGAGACGCAGGCTGCCATATCCCCTAATATGGCATTCAGAAAACCCTCCCAGAGGACAAAGGTCTAGGTACAGTTAGGCCAGCTAAAACCTGATCTAACAGTACTTAGACATCCTCTTGGAGGGTTGACAGCTGTGTACCACTGTGTCAGCCCCCCAGCCCTAATCCATCCGTATGTTGTGTTATTAAACATATATTTTTGATGATCTAGTAATCCCCCCCATAGTCACAATCCAACTGTACATTGCATAATTACAATAACATACATCCCTGGTGATCTAGTGCTCCCCCCATCCAACAGCCCGATCTACCAGTGTGATGTATTGCTGTAATAATGTACATTCCTTGTCATCTAGTGGCCCCCCAACCCCTCACCACACAGGTAGTACTCACCATCCCACTCCACCCCCATCCAGAAACCTGATCTGGCGACAGGCACAGCTTTCCTCACACCATCAAGGCTTGCCACGAATTAACTGTCAGTACATACTATACAGTATGTTGTTGTGGATTCATTCGATGACGGCTAACCTGGTGGTGTGAAGAGGGCTGTGCTGGTTGCTGGTTTGGGATGGGGAGGTGGAAGTAAGCAACCTTTGAATGAGAGGGTGTGGAGCCACTAGATCATCAGGGATGCACATTTTTATAGCAATACATCATATGGGCTGATTGGGGTTGTTGGGGGAGGGGCACTAGATCACCAGGGATGTATGTTATTTTAATAACACAACGTACAGATGGATTGTGGCTATTGAGGGGGCACTAGTTCACCAGGGCTGTAAGTTATTATTTCATCTTTATTTATGTCTTGTTGGCTGGGAATCTATTACTGATACACCTTATGGGCAGATCTGGCTGTGGGGGGCAATCACTACAATGCTCCCTTCCACAGGCAGGCACAGCTGCCGCATGACTGCCCCATGGCTTGCAGCATGCATGTTGGATGCACTATCTGTTTGGCACACTGCCACTGATGATGTAAGCCGCAGGATGCAGGTTTTAGGATCCTGTCCGATACTGAATTGGGCACAGGGTCCCTGACGCAAGGGCAGTCAGTGCAAGCTGTCATTATCGCAGCTTGCAACTGACCTTTGAAAATACAGCCCATAAAAAGCAGCAAGCCATTTATAAGTGCAATCAGCCACTCCAGGATATGATTTTAAGGATTTCAATGCACTTCCCAAGGGCGTAAGGTAACTCAGCCTTCTGCCTCAGCCTCACTCCCCTGGGTTATGCATTAAAATCTTTTAATGCACACCCTGTTGTGGCTTGCTGCTTACTTAAAGCACACCCTTTCATGTACTAATGCTTTCATGATGTACCCTTCACTCAGCCCATTCATCGGTCTCCCACCTGGCAGCGCAATACACTGCTATTGTGCTACTGAATTGACTACAAAATAACATAGAGGATTGTGCATGAGCAGCCGTACACAGCAAGGCTGTATTTCAGTCGAAAGGTTTTCATGGTAAAAGAGACCTCGAGAGCTCAGCTTGAAAGATAATTTGTTACCATGGAAACCTCAAGATTGAAACACAGCCTTGTATGTGTATGGTTGCTCATACACAATCTTTTATGGTGTGTGGGCAACCATTAGTACAAGATGATCTATAACAGTCAGTCGACAATTTCATTGTCAACCGACGTTACAGTGACTTCTTTATGTTGATTGCATTTGCAGCCAGCATAAAGGAAGGCACGTCAGACTTTGTTTTCTTCGAGGGGACTTTGCCCCCAAACACCCCATGCGGGGGGCTCTATCCCCCACCCCCGCTACTTAAATAATCATCTCTGAGTTGGAATTGCTTCATGAAGGGGGTTCAATACCCCCAGAAAGCAGTGTCGGGGTCCCGCGCTGACACTACAGTGACCTGGCGCTGTTGCCATAGTAGCGTTAGTTGAGATAAAGTTGTCGAGGTAGCAACAATATACCAGTACAAGACAAGCCTGTGTCTAACATGTATAAAAACGGTCTCCTCATGCTCTGCCAATGCCCTTATTCTACAGGTTCTTACAGGTGCAGCTAACTTCTGGGTCCAGCTCTTACTGCCATGGCTGCTTCATCAGGTGCTGTGGTTTGAATAAAGTGGCCATGCAAAGACGTTCTATATTGTTGTGCTGCAGTAGTGATGTCCTCAGTGCAGCACAATGACATCATGAAGTTGCTATTGCAGCACAACAAGCTTATTCTAGGGATGGAATTTCATCTTCAACCACATTCTATCATACACTATATTACAGTTAGAGATACAATGAACTTAAATTTTGCCAGTGAAGATGTTGGGAAGTAAGAACCTTTTTACTATGCAAAACAGGGCAAAGTTTCCTGACCACCCCAACTTTTCTAGTAAAGTTCTTTAAAAAAATATTTTTTCTATGAAAACCCTTTCCCTACTCAGAATAGCATACTTTTCTCTCACCCTCAACCACCCTTACCCTTTAGAAGTTGGCACCACTACCCCCAACACCTTAGAGCACCCACCTCCTCTCCCTCCCCACAGTTCCAGCAAAGTTAGTAAATTTCAATGAGAAAAAGTGAAAGGTGTTCAAACAATAGCCCCCCCCCAGCTGCATGTGTCCATCACAAAACCACGCTCTTCTCTCCACCCTATTCTTGACTCTGAGACATATTATTGAACACCCCCACTCTACCACCCTCTAACACCCAACCTCGCTAGCTCTGAACACCAAGCCCCATGAAAATATAGGATATGCCACTGTAGATAATACCTGTAAAGAAGAAAACCATTCTGCATTGTTCAGTGTACTGGCTGCAACAAGAAGTGGCCAGTTAAGTGTTATTGTGGGTGGGGACATCATCATTCATTCATTTTGAAGCAACCAGGAAAGGAGACTGAATTTTTCCAGATGGTTTTCTTCTTTATAGGCATTACCAGTGACAGCATATCTTTCTTTACAAAGGGCTTGAAGAGGTGGAGAGAGGTTGCTAGAGCTAGCACTCATTGAATAAAATTGTCTTTGCATTGAACCTCAGTGGCAACTGAGTTTCAATGCAAAAAAGTGCAAAATAATGCACCTAGGTAGAGGAAACCCTGGGGAGAGCTACAGGTCAGGGGGGAGAAGCTGACTATCACCAAAGAAGAAAGGAACCTAGGGGGTTATCATCTCTGATGATCTTAAGATATCAAAGCAGTGTACAAAGGTGGCAGGGAGAGGCAGCGTCATGCTGGGGTGTATAGGCAGGAGTATCACTAGCAGGAGGTGGGAGGTGGTGTTGCCATTGTATAAAACATTGGTAAGGCCTCACCTGGAGTACTGCATGTAGTTCTGGAGGCCACACCTGCTCGAGGACATAGATAAGGTGGAGACTATCCAGAGAAGGGCAACAAAGATGGTGCACCACAAAACATAAGAGGAGAGACTAAGGGACCTCAATATGTACTCACTGGAGGGAGAGGAGACAGCGGGGGGATATGATTGAAACTTTCAAGTACCTCAAGAGCATAAACATGGTTCAGGTGGGGGACCTTTTCCAGTGTAGAAAAAGTACTAGAACAAGTGGGCACACTATGAAATTGGAAGGGAGTAGATTAAGAGGTAATCTGAGGAAGTTTTTCTACACAGAAAGAATAGTAGATGCTTGGAATAGTCTGCCACAGGCTGTAGTGGGGGCAAGCACAGTGGAGGGGCTCAAGCATGCATGGGAGAGGCACAAGGGAACCTTGGGGGGGGAGTGATGAAAAGTCATTGATCACATAGGATCAGTGGCCACATGCAATGTATAGGGCCTATGGGCAGACTGGATGGGCCTAGCGGTCTTTATCTGCCGACAATTTCTATGTTTCTATGTTTCCATGTCTCTGAAGCATCAACATAATGTGGGACAGGAGGCATTGTTGGAAAAGAAAATCAATAAGAGAACAAACAGGGAGATCCCCAGGGGCCATAAAACAATTAGGCAAATTTAGGGAAAAAAAACAAGATTTGGCTGGCGCCAACAAGTCTGGTCTTGCTTTTTATGTTATCGTTGTTTATTTTTGTAGCAGGCTGTACCATCTCACTAGTATCTTTGTTATAACTGTAGTTATAGGAGGACCACATCTAATGTCAGTTTTCCAGATTTTTTGTATGCAATGCCCACTGGGAGGGCTCTGATGCAGCATCATTGCTTTTTAGTTATGTCCCCTACAATGCACACAGTGGTTCAAGCCAACCCAACACCAGACAATTAGTTCCATCCTCCCAGCACCAAACTCGCTTATAACCTCCTCCAATGGTCCAGGCTAGACACTGGACCCGTAAGGTAGATGGGAGGAGAGGGTCAGATTTCTTTTATTCCCTGACTGACCAGGTTTGGCCACAGACTAATCAGGTAGTTGGGTGGAGTTGTAGGGACAGATTATTTTAATCTCTAACAGACCATGTTGGGCACTGGACCAGTGAGGTAGTTGGGTGAGGGGAACCTGAGTTTTTTAATTCCCTGATGATCTGGATTATGCTGAACTGGGTTGGGTGCTGAATACATCAGGTAGTTTGCTGGAGGGGGACAGATTTTGTTTTTATTCCCTGACAGGCCAGGTGGGGCACTGGACAGTTTTGCTACACAGCAGGATGGGTTACAGCATGCCTGGCAGTGTTATTCCTATGTGCTTGGTGAAGCGGGTACAGAACTAAGATTGAGCACTGAGGAGGAAAGATCGAGAGAGGTTGAGTGAGGCAGTGGAGCTGGGATCACAGGCACTTGCATTGCAGCCTCAAAAGTGCCTGCCATCGGTCCCCCTCAGCTCAGTCTCCTATACCAGTGCACTGCAGGCAGGAGAAGGCTGAGAAGACTGAACAGTCTGGTTGCAGAAGCAGTAGTCTAGCAGCAACCTAAAGCCTTCCTTGTAGTGTCTGAACCCCTCACTGTGATCAGAGTGGATTGATATTGGAACAGCAGTGTTTTACTACCCAGCCAAAATTTCACATTCCACTCATCGCTTTGCTGCTGCTCCTCCTGGTCTCTGTTTGTCTTAATACATGGAACAGGTTGGACACAAGTCCCATCAGGTAGTTGGAGGGAAGGGGACATTTTTTAATTCTTAATGGGCCAGGTTGGGCACTGGACAAGTCAGATAGTTTGGGGGAGAGAGACAGCCAGATTTATATTTGTTCATAAATTTTGAGTGTATTTCTCCCTTACGTGTTTCTGTGTAACCTGTCCAAAGTAGAGATAAATGCTAGTAATGCAACCACTGTGGAGGTAAATAATTTATCTTCAGTTTGAGTTTGAAGGCAATGAAAATAAGCCATTTATCAGAAGTCTTCAGTTCCCATCCTCATTGTATACAATATACTATATTTTTTTATGTATGCAACTCAGACTCCTACGGTTATGAAAGTGCATTCTGTGAGTTATTTCGTGAGTGAATTGTGAATACAAACTCACAAAAGACATTCTTATAACCATAAAAGAGCCAGTAATTGCCCAAGTAAACAAATTATAAATCACTTAATTTTTTTTTCCTGAAATGGAGCATAATTACCTTCAAATCAAAACAAATAGATAAACCCCATACTAATCAAAAATTGAGATTCTGATGGAAATACCTTATAGGGAACAAAAAATTCATTTTTTAATTTTTTTTTAATATAAGAAATTTGGGTAAGTATAAAGTCTGTTTAATACTCCCAAATATGTTGTCTTGTAGGATTGTTTTGAAACAGACTTATTACTTTCTCAGGTAGGTTCATTGTTGTTAACGTTGCCTTTTTCTATAGGTAAATGGGGCTTCCGAGATGTTTCTTGGCTTATCAAGAGTGCCATCTTGAGACTTTGCAGGGTTCAGGAACTGCAAACTGAAACTGAGCGTTTCTGGAACCCTAAGGAGGCTTGAGATTATACTCTTGATAAGCCTAGCAACATCTTAGAAGCCTCATTAAACCTTTATAAATCTTATAAGTTGCATCTCCTCATTGAAAAAAATTCAGACTCACAATGTAATGGTCTGCCACTGGACATTATGTGCTAATACAAGGTTGTGTGGCTCCCAGTTGAAAGTAGGGTTGCCACCTATCAGGTTTTTTACCTGGTGATCAGCTTTACAGGATCCCTATCAGGTAATCCAGTTTTGCTCTGTGCTGATCAGGTTTTTGAGCCATTTTGAGTGGTCACATACTTTTTAAACAAATGTTGTCATATTATTCATTGTTTCAGCTACATGTCCAGGTTACAGACAACTTCTGTTGTCAGTATATCCCTTTGTTTGTAAAAGCAATCAGCCTGGGAGGTGTAAAGCATGGCCATTAACACCATAGCACTAATTTAACCTAATCTTTTCCACTGCAGCACAGCTGCCCTCACCTTTTGCAATAGTAACAGAGCCAGTTGTCTTCTACTTTCATTTGCTGGTCAACATTTTCATCTCAAACAGAATTTAGGCATTTTTAAATGTTTTAATTTTTTTTCCCTCATGAAAAAAAGTATGATCACTTCTTTGGCTTTGAAATAGTACTGTGAACATGAACAGGAAATGGAGCCAGAAAAAGATATAAAATACACATTACAGGAAACAATGTATTACGTATTATTATGAACTGGTGATCGTAAATGGAGAAAGCTGATTGGCCGAGAGGTTTTTGAAGCCATGATGATATCGGGCTATATCATCACGGCTTCAGAAAAGCTCCGGCCACCAGCCTCCTTACACTAAGTGTAATGTTTCCCATTTCCCACAGTTCGCAGTCACCTACTATCGAAAACAAAAAATGAAACTTTGACAACTATCCCCCTTCCACAATTTACCCACAGTACCTGCTCTCCACAGGAAAAAGGAAACTCTTGCTCTCCTTCAGAGCAAAATGTACTGCAGTACAGAAACAACAACTCCTCACGCGCTGCCACTAATACTGTCTCCTGCTGATGGAAAGAAACCGCTGCTGACTACCACGCTAACACCACCTCAACCCACCCGCTCCTCTTGCAAACTACGCAATGACAGATTACAGTCACTTGTAGCAAGTGCCAGCTCTTCCAGTTTATTCAGCGAATGGCTGCTCCCCCTTCACTTTACCCCACGGCTCAACCACTACTCATACGTCTCAACCTTCTGCCTCATAAATCAGGGACAAGGCTTAAAAAAATCAGGGACAAAGGACCAAAATCAGGGACACTTCTTCAAAGCTGGAGATATCTACTCTGGAAGCTGGTAGAATAATGGGCTTAGTGTAAAATGCATTTTCTAAAGAAGAACAAGTCTGTAACTTTAATGTTTGACATTAGTTTGTGCTTATAACCCCCGCTGTTTGGTCACGGAAACACAATTTTTAGGAGAGGCAGAGTAAACTTTTGAGGCAAAATCAGGGACAGTTGAGAGGTATGCCACTACTACTTTTAGCTTCATTTACTAATGCTCAGTTTGTAAGGATGGGTGCTCCAGAACAGCACTCTGATGTTTAACCAGCATATTTGACATTTTGCAGACCACCAGCTCTTGCTAGACTTACCAGATTACTCCTTCCTTCTTTCTAAAGCCCTGAAATCCAAAATAAACTCGGCGATTTGGGGGGGGACTAACTGTGTGGAACAGTACACAACAATGGCTGGTACAAACAGCAGCACACCATGCTGAAAGGTAGCAACAAATGAAAACAGCACCACCTACTGCCCAAAACATGACTTACATGTACTTTTAAATGTCTACCTACACTCATATAAAAACAGTATTAAAATATTTGTAAACTTTATTTTTTTACATTAAATGTATAAAATATCAATTGATCCAGTTCATAATAGCAGTAAGGCACTTCAGAGTGTGGTATATCATGGGATATCATCACTTCTCGGACGGTTGGATGCACTCGGCCTGTGGCCTCGTGCCCAACCACCCAAGGCATGACGATATCCCATGATATACCACACCCTGTCATGCCTTATTGCTTAATTATATACCATGTATACTGCTGTATGCTATTTACAGTGTTTCCCTTGTCTCCGCCAGATCATATATGTATGTTTATCTGGTAAACCAATGTCAATAAATTAATACATGCATAAGTAAATAAATAACTAGGAAGAATCTAGGAAAGTAACTTTAACAGGTACAGTACAGTATATTAACATTTTTGTTTAACTGCTGCTTTAAGCATTGTCTTTTATTGATATAATAAATGACTTTCTAGGAGGAGCAATGCATGATGAGTCATGAAAAGGAGTGGGGCTAGGGGCGGAGCTTAGGGTCTGATTTTTGCCTCATCCAAAGGTGGCAACCCTAGTTGAAAGAAAAAAAAGCATACACTCAAAAAATGCCTATTATCCTCTGACCATGAATGGAGACACTCTCAGAGTCTGCACATCAATAACCCCCCTCTTCTCCCTGGAAAAGCTGTGTGCCAAAGTAATGAAATTCAGTGTCCAACGCTACTCACAGTCACTTTACTTCTGCCAGTGCCAGTAATCTACTTCCTACTTCTGAGTAGTATAGCCTGATCTTCTCTTGCTCACCTGATCCATACAATATGCCCACCCTTCCATCACCACTTCCCCTCCTTCTAATTCTTCTATCAATTTTATCTGCCTCATCTCCGCACTCTCCTCAGTCTATTAAACCTTTCTCACCTTTCCCCTCTGCTCTCATAGTCCACACCTTTATCCTTGACATAACTCCTACACACCCTCAAATACTCTGGTCTCACTTCTCTCACCTCCCACCTGCTACTTTGTTCTCAGCACCTAGCCACCTATCTTTTCTTTGCCTCCTTATCTTCATCTCACCTAGCCCCCTCCACATACTTCCCAAATCTTCAGCCCATCACACATGCCATAAACTTCACTGCTTCACAATAGCACTCCTCTTACTTGCATCAGGAAATGTTCATCCCAATCCTGGCCCCACTACACCCACCTCTGCCAGTTGCAATCCTTCCACTAACATATCAACTTCCTGCACCCCTTCTGCCCTCCCCAAGGGCCTGCAAATCCTCCATTTAAAACATCTGTAGTCTCATCTCAAAAACTGACCTTTTACATGCTATGGTAATCTCCCTCACAGCTGATATTCTAATTTTAACAGAAACTTGGTTAAATACAAAAATACCTGATCTCGAAATCAATATCCCAGGTTATTCCATAATCAGGCAGGATAGGACTGGCAGGGGTGGTGGAGTAGCCATGTATATCCTGTCCTCACTTCAGTTCACAGCAGTTCGGTCATCCTCATTACCCTCCAGCTTTGAAGCACTTGTAGTAAACCTTACCTTCCCTTTTTCCTCCCGCATCTTCATAGCTGGCATCTACTGTTGACCTGGTTCCAAGGCATCCAATACTTTAATCTCATTACCTCCATAACCTCTCTCTCACATAAAGGCGAGCTATACACCCTAGGTGATGTAAACATAAACTGGCTATCACCAACAACTGTCAAGACACATAATGACATCATGGCCCTCAATTTCACCCAACTCATCCTGGAACCCACCCACCTAAATCATAAATCCCTTAATCACTGCCTGATAGACTGGGCTCTCACCTCTCACCCCGACAAAGTCATTAAATCAGGCATCCTTCCAGATGCCCTCAGTGATCATCACCCAATCTTGGTAGTCAAGAAAGTCCATAGACCAAAACCACCACACAAAATTCTGCAACTCTGATCCTTCAGCTCCTTAAACCTTAATCCCCTTCTTAACGAACTGGCTAGCTCTGATTGGTCCTCTATTGCCTTTGTCCCTTCCATTTTCCTAGCCCTTGCTTATTTTAAAGGAAAATTTCTAACTACATGAAACTCCTACTCTCCATTCAAATGCACTAGAGTTTGTGGCAACCATCATCCCTGGGTATCCCCCGAGTTAGTGACCTGTCTCAGGGAGTGAGACAAAGCTTGGAGGAAACACAAGGTCTCCCAGCTTCCCCCCAGACTATGCCAGGTATCGCATGTTAAGAAATGTCTGCACAAAAGCTACCAGATTTGCCAAGTCTGAGTATTTTAAACCACCTTTTCTCAAAAACATCAATTCCCCCTCCAAATTCTGGAAAGTGGTCCATACTCTATTCTTCCCCCTTCACATCCGCCTCCCACAGTGCTTAAAATAAATAACTTACTGGTCTCCGAACTGTGTGCAGTGGCTCAAGAGTTTAACTCCTATTATACCTCCTGCGCCACAGCACTTCGGAAGGCCCTGCCCTCTAACCTCCCCCTCCTTATCTTCCCACACCCAGCACTCAACCCCTCTGCACCCACCCTTCCTTCTCCTTTTCTGCTGTCTCCCCAGAGGAAATACTAATGGCCCTTCTCTCTCTCAATCCTTCTAAAGGCTCATCACTGGATGACCTTGACCCTACACTCCTCTACCTTTCAGTTTCTGCTATAGCCTACCCTCTCTCCTTAATCTTAAATCTCTCCTTCTCATCCTCATTTGTCCCTTCATCCTGGAAACATGTGGTGATCTTCCCTCTCCCAAAGGGTGGTGACCCCGCCTCCCCAGCAAATTTTCACCCAATCTCCCTCCTCCCTGCCCTTGCTAAGCTCCAAGAATACTTGGTCCTCTCTCAACTAGCCTCTTTCCTTGATGACTCTTCCTTTTTCACCCCGTTCCCAATCTGGCTTTCAGAAGAACCACTCCACTACCACCTCCCTACTCAGGCTCACTGACTCCATCCTCACTGGGATGGATAATGGCCTCATTACCTCTGCCATCTTTGTTGACCTTGCCAAGGCTTTCTACACAGTCTCCCATGCCCTATGTCTTAACTCCCTTTCAGCTGCTGGGTTGCCTACTTCTGCCCAAAACTGGTTTAGAGCTTACCTCTCAGGCAGAACACAATCAGTCAAGATCCAGGATACAATCTCTCTCCCCCTTCCCTATTTCCACAGGAGTCCCGCAAGGCTTGGTGCTTGGACCCATTCTCTTCTCCATCTTCTTGACTTTCCCTCAGTATGCTCCCCCTCCTCCTCTATCCATATGTATGCTGACAACACCATCCTATTCTCCTCTGGCAAATGCCCCACTGATGTAGCAACCAACCTTTAGCATGACTTACACCAGGTTCAGCTATGGTTTGCCTCACATCAACTATTCCTCAATGCCAAAAAGACTGTCTCCATGACCTTTGGCACTAGGCAGAGACTGTCTAGGCTCCACCCTTTACCTTCTTTCCATACTCTTGATGGGACAATCCTAGAGGACACCTCCTCATTCAGATACCTTGGGGTTTGGTTTGACCAACACCTCAGCTTCTCTGGCCACATTGAAGCCATCCTGAAAAAACTGTGCCCCAAGCTTGGTGCCTTATTCAGGAACCATAGTTGCATTCCTCCTATGGCGCAGCGTGAAAAACTCCAGAAGATGATCCTCCCCATTTTCGAATACTGTGATATAGTGTATGGTGCCACTCCCAAATCCTCCTTAATCAGATTGGACACTCTCTTTAACTCCTGTCATTTTGCCCTTGATGCTTCCTCACACACACATCACTGTGACCTCTACCATGCCTTGTCCCTTCTCCCGCTTGCCAACAGGCACCTCACTCATTGTGTGAAACTCACTTCTAAATTTTGGTTAGGAGAACTTCCCTCCTACCTCTCATGTCCACGCTCTTTCCCCCCTCCCCATCCCACTCCCTCTGATTCTCTGACACTCGCTCTTTGTTGGTTCCCTGTCGAACCACTCTCATCGGTCAGTCAGGCTTCACCCATCGTTTTCCTCAAATCTGGAACTCCCTCACCCCCAAATACAGCACTCCTCCTCCTCCTACTCCCTTGCCTCTGCCTTACACAACTTTCTCTATCTAACTTTGAAGATGACACAAAGATCTGCAACAGGGTTGATACACAAGGAGGCATGGAAAGGATGAGAAGGGACTTGGCAAGGTTGGAGGAATGGTCAGAATTATGGCAGCTTGGATTCAATGCAAAGAGGTGCAAAGTAATGCACCTGGGAAACAAAAACCTAGGGGAAGATTACACAATGGGGGGGTAGTAACAACAACAAAAATGGAAAGGGACCTGGGGGTAATCATAACAGGTGACCTTAAGGTTGGCAAGCAATGTGAGAAGGTGCTAGGGAAGGCTGGGGGGATACTGGGATGTATAGAGAGAGGTATCATCAGCAGAAAACAGGAAGTTATTATCCCCCTGTACAGACAGTTGGTGAGACCCCACCTGGAGTACTGCGTCCAGTTCTGGAGACCCCATCTCCACAAGGACATAGACAGGATGGAGGCAGTTCAGAGGAGGGCAACTAAAATGGTGCAGGGTCTGCAAGAGAAGCCATATGAGGTGAGACTGAAGGAGCTTAATATGTATACCCTTGAGGAAAGGAGGGAGAGGGGGGACATTATAGAAATGTTTAAGCACCTCAGTGGAATCAGCAAAGTCCAAGAGGGTAGCATCTTTCAGAAAAAGAGATGTGCAAGAACAAAGGGTCACAATCTGAAGATAGAGGAGGGATGGCTCAGGGGCAATGTGAGGAAGTATATTTTCACAGAGAGGGTGGTGGACGCATGGAACAGCCTTCCTGAGGAGGTTGTGGGGTCTAAAACTGTGGAAGAATTCAAGAATGCATTTGACAGACATAAGGCAATTTTTGTGGGGGTAGGAAGAAATAGGCTGTTGGTTAAATAAGATCTGCAGCTTATCCTCTAGGTAGGGAAATGGGCAGACTAGGTGGGCCAAGCGGTCCTTATCTGCCGTCAAAGTCTATGTTTCTATGTTTCCATGTAACTGTCACTTGCACTTGTCTCTTGTGAAAATGGGCAGTTTGCTCATCTAGCTAACAAGTATAAAAAATAAAAATGAAATGAAACTGCTCCTGCTTTAACCTTCCTTAGCCATCCTCCTATATCGCTGCTCCACTCCATGACTCACATCCCCTATTAAACCTTCCTCCCCTTGAGCCTGCTTCTCAGCACAGCTCTCCTCTCCCTTCACCACTTACCCCTCACTCCTACCCCTAACCTTCTTCCATTACCAAATTGCCCCTGCTTAGTTTTGACCTCTGGCAGGGTTTTCATCATCCTGGATGGGTCTAGCACTGGGCAAGCCTCCTTCTTCCCCTCCCCCTCCTCCCTCTCCTTTCTACCCAACTTGTCCTCCCCTAAATCTGCCGTCTGTCAGGATTCTTAGCACCCTGGCGATGCTGTCAGGTAAGTTTCTTCCCTCCCTTTTTTTCCTTTTCTCTTCTATTCCCCCCATTTCCCCCTGACTAACTTGTCCTCGCCTAATTCTATCCCCTGGCAGGGTTTTCTGCATCCTGGAGGGGCCCAACACTGGGCAATTGCTCTTTCTTCACTCCCCATCCCCCACTATCCTTTCTACCCAACTAGTCCTCACCTGATTCTGTGCTCTGGCAGGGTTCTCAGCATCCTGGAGTGACCTAGTCTTAGGCAAGCTTCTTATTTCCCTCCTCTTCCCTCCTTTCTCTTCATCCTGTCTTTTCTCTCTTCCCAACATGTCCCGACCTAGTTCTACTCCCTGGCAGGGTTCTAGAGCATCGTGGAGTGGTCCAGCACTGGGAAATGACTCTTCCTTCTCTCCCCTTGCCCCTTCATCCTTTCTACCTAACTCGTCCTCTCCTGACTCTGCTCTCTGGCAGGGTTCTCAGCATCCTGAAGAGGCCTAATCATAGGCAAGTTTCTCCCACTCCTCCCCCTCCTCCTTCCCTTTACCACTCCCTCTACTATCTCTACCCAACTTATCCTTGCCTACTCCTGTCCCTTATTCTAAGTCCTCACCTCATTCCTTCACTGCAGCGATCTCCCCACTCTGAAGGGGCCAGTTCCAGGTATGACTCATCCTTCCCTACCCTATTCCTTACCCCCACCTCTGTCCTGAGCCCCGCCTCTTCCCCCTGCACTTAAACAAAGGAATTAGTTCACTTGCGCTAATAACTTGCACTTTTTGTTCTGTCTGAGGTGCTCCCAGATTGCACTAGCCCTGTGTTAACTTGCCCCTTGCAAATGATTTTTTTTTTGCTCACTTTGCTCTGGTAATGTTCTCCCCATCATTATCCTCTCCTTACCCCAGCTGGTTTCTCCTGTCTACCCCTCTGTACTCCTTGATGTCCCCTCACTGCACCTCATTTATTCAATAATTGTTAAATGATCTGCCTCTTAACTATGATCCATTCCTGCAAGGAGTTGGATCCAAGGCTACATAAATTTCTGTACTATATTCCTCAGATATGCCACTTGTTATTAAATGCATATTCCACAGGTATGGTATATTTAACTGTATGTCATGTCACAAATGTGATTGTATGATTATGATATTTTTTAACTGTATGTCTTGTTACAAATGTAATTGAATGTTTAATTTCTCGGATATATTAAATGGTAAACTGCATGTCTAATTGTTCATCCAATTGTACCCCTCAAGGTCACACTGGGAGATGAGCAGCTTGTTGTTCAGAGTGCCTTCCTGGTGAAACATTTTAATACATAAATAAAAATAAAAAAAATTTAGTTTCACCGGCTGACCTGCTAATTCAGCATTAGAGTCTAAATCTGGACTGAGGAGTCAACTGGAAAAACAAACATTTGTCAATGCCAAATGTTTGATTGCATATAGAGATTGATTTGTGAAACACATAGAATGCATGTATATTGCATAATTGTATAATGCATATTAAAAAATTCCAAAGCTATGAGTGAATGTTGCAAATTTTCATTGTACTGTCATAATTTTGGTGTTTTCTTAAGATTTTGACCCCAAAGTTTAAACACAGTCTTTTCATGACCCTAATTCACAAAACTGGTAGGTGAAATATTTCAAATGCAGTATGAAATGTGATTTCATGGAGCGACTGCAAAATCACCTTTCGGGCTGGATTTGAACATATTCACCTACCTTGTTCATGAGAGGTGTCATAAAAAGATTATCCTGCATATCTGGGGTCAAAATATTGAAAAATACCAAACTTATCAGTGAGCATTGAAAATCTGCAATGTACCCTCATAACTTTGGAGTTTTTTAAGAGTTTGACCCCACATTTTTAAAACAGTCGTTTTATGACCCCACTTCATGAACCTGGTTGGTGCAATTTTCCAAATCAACCCCAAAAAGGGATTTTGTGGAGCAACTGCAAAATCATTTTAGGGATAGATTTAAAAAATCTCACCTACCTTCTTAATTAGGTGCGGTTCAAAAAAGCTATTTTAAAAATTTGGTGACAAAATATTAAGAAAATGACAACGTTATGAGTAAAAGTTCAAAATGTATTGAAAATACATTAACAACACTTACTGTACTTTGTTTCTTCAGTTCTCTGCTGGCATTGGAGGAAGACGTGCTTTGCTGCAGAGCAGCAGTGGATCATTTCTAGGTGAGTGAGGGTGTGGGGTGGTAGTTGCTGAGTGGGGGATCAGTATAAAAAGACCTTGATGTTTTTCTGCTTTTCAGGTTACAATTACTAACAAGAAAAAAGGCTAGGATGGTGCTTTTACAGGTTCAAGGGTGATACTGGGGATTGGGCACCCCATGTCACAGCTGTATGGCAGCACCATGGCTGGGCACCCCAGTGTCTACACATGTAAAGTGGGTGGGGGGCACACTACATAGAGGGGGTGATTACATTACAGATGCAGTATAGTGGCAGTGGTGGTGGACACCCCAGTGTTCGCACTCATGAAGTGGGTGGATGGCACACTACATTCCTGTTGATTACATTATAAATGCTTGCTTATGGCAGGTCCCCTCTACAATGATCAGCAAGGCCAGTAATGATACTGCTCAGATGTTTGCTGGACAGTATCATGTAGATGAAAGCATCAAGCTTCTCTCTCATAGGAGTGGCTGGATCCTTTCAACTTCAAGAAATTTCCACTCCGCAAGCACTGAAGAGTGTCATGATCAGCCTCACTGATCATTTGGTTGTCACTGTCAAGCCCACTGCAGCTTGAGCTGCATTGGACCCAACAGTGACACAACTCTGAAATACCATTCTTATAACAAAATGTTTGTTGCATGTACACACAGACATAAAAAAAAAGGCCAAATGTAGAACTCAGGTGGAAACAGCACAAGGACAGAATCTTATGCAAGTGAAAACCTTTGTACTGTATAAGAGGTCTTCATGTGCAGCACTGACTCCAATTGTAATAAAAAAAGAGATGATTTAGAATCCACCCAATATCCTTTTTTAATTACTCTTCAGTGCCATACTGAGAGACACCAGTTGAGCAGAAGGCTAGAGAGAAGATTTCTATGCCTGACTTTTGCTCAACTGATGTCATTCAGGTTTCAGAAAGCATAAGTAATTAAAAAGGGAATACTGAGTGGGAAAAAGGCAGCATTAAAAAGGGATAATAAAGAAAGAAAAATAAGATTATTTCAACACAAACATATGCAAAAGTACCTTAATGTAGAAACATAGAATTTGTAGGCAGATAAGGACTGCTTGGCACAGCCAGTCTACTCATTTGTTCCCTGCCTATACTTTCACAGCAGACCTTTGCTGATTTCCGGCTACCTCCCCGCATCTCTCCTTCCCAGCTAAGATTCCCTTGTGCCTATCCCATGCATGCCTGAAGCCCATCACTGTTTTCACCCCCACTACCTCTGCTGAGAAACTGTTCCAGACATCCACCAGTCTTGCAGTGAAGAAGTATTTCTTCTCATCCCTCCTAAATTTTTTCCCTTACAGTATCATTGCATGTCCCCTTGTTCTTGTGCACCTTCTCCTCTGAAAAATACTCACTTTCTGTACCTTGTTCAACCCAGTGATGTATTTATAGGTCTCTGTCATAGCCCCCTCTCTCCCTCTCATCTCTTCCAGGGTGTACATATTGAGGTATCCCAGTCTCTCCTCATTGGGCTTCTGATGCAGCTTTGTACAATTTTGGTTGCCCTCCTCGGGATAGCCTCCACCTTGTCTATGTCCTTATTGAGGCGCGGTCTCCAGAACTAGACACAGTATTCCAGGTGGGATCTCAACAATGATCTACACAGTGGCAACACCACCTCCCTCCCTCCTTCTGCTGATGATACCCCCACACTATGCAACCCAGCATCCTACAGGCCCAACTTACTGCCTTGTCATGCTGCCTCACCATCTTGAAGTCATTAGATTTTTTTTTTATCAATTCAATTTATTCTCATAATGAGGCTGGGGATCTACCCCATTTCAACTAGCTGACTCCTTTCATGTTTGCCTCTGGGCTCGTGTTGGCTATGGCAGTCTACCAGGAGAAATCCAGGAGACGGTGGCTTGCCTCCCATGGTGATGCTCCCCTTGGACCCAAGGGGAAGGACTGAGATTGTAATCCACACCTCCCCCCAGCATTCTCCAGAGTGGGCTAGTGGTGGCACTTGCAAAGGTCCCAGACATGACTGTGTGATTGCACCAGGGGTTTCTTCCTTAGGTTCCCCCAGGAGATGTGGACATGCAATGATGTCAGTGTGGGGTGCACGTTCTCCTGCATGAGCCCTATAGACATCTGCTGATGTCTCGTGCCTGACCACATGGTCCTGTGCTGGCAGTGCATGACCAGCCTCTGCTAGGAGTCACATTTATGCCGGAAACCACAGCCCACTCCTCCAGAGGGGGGGAGCAGTCCTGTCCATGCTCATTCTACCTCCCCCCAGCTGGCCCACTGATGAGCCAGGCTTGTTCCTGAACCTGGGCCACCAGTGCCACAGGCAGTAGCACTACTTCTGTGCTGCAGAGCAGCCTTTGAGGTCATCAGATATGACTGCTTCCAGGTCTCTTTCCTGTTTGATGACTGTCGATACCTCTTCCCCTATACTACACTCTGCCTCTGGGTTTCTGTGCCTTGGTGCATGATTTTGCACTTTTCGCATCGAAACTCAGCTGCCATACCCTTGACCACTCCTCTAGTTTTCTCAGGTTTCTGTAGATTCCACTGTCATCTGCAAAGAGGCATACCTTCCCTTCCAGCTCTTCTGCAATGTCACTTATGAAGACATAAAAGAGGACTGGACTCAGTACTGAGTCCAGAGGCACCTTGCTGGTCACTATCCCTTCCCCTAAGTGAATTCCTTTTACCACCACCTACTTTTGCCTATCAAACAACCAATTTCATGCCCTATTTACCATCTTAGGACCCATACAAAACTGTAGTTTCCTAATAAGCCTTCTATGTGGTACAGTGTTGAAGGTCTTGCTGAAGTGTAAGTAGGCCATGTGTACTGCCCTACCCTGCTCTATTTCCCCAGTCATTAGCTGAAGAAATCTATCAGGTTCATCTGACATGACCTTCCCCCATGAATCCATCCTGCCTGGGGTCTTGCAATCTGCTACATTCAAGATACTCCACAGTCCTTTCCTTGAAAACTTTGTGGATACTAAATCAAATTAACATGCACCCAACATTCTTTTTATATTAAAAAAACAGTTAAAGAGCAGCTGACACCGTTCTTTCCTCAGGACAGGTAACTCTTGACAAGGAGTTTCTTGCCCGACGGCCTAAATCACCAATATTATGAATTTTTTTAATTATGTATTAATTAGATATTCAGTTAACTTTACCAGCGACCCCACTTCTGTACTACTGAAAGTCGCTCAGTGCCCACTGCAGCCACCACCCCAAAACAGCGTTTTGATGACACTAAATGGAGAAGGGGCTGCAGGGCTACTAATGGCTATATATAGTAATCAGGGACAGTGTCACTCTGAAAATGGATATAGTTTACTTTGTAGGTACTTACTCATATTAAGAGGGTATATAAATACAATGCTACCCCCTTAACTTGTGAAAGTACCTATAGTGTAAACTATATCCATTTACAGGGCATCACTCCCCCTGATTGCAATCTATAGCTATTAATAGCCCTGTGGCCTGTTCCCCACCTAGAATCATCAAAATGCAGTTTTTGGGGGCATGGCTGTAGTGGGTGCTGAGTATCTTTCAGCAATACAGAAGTGGGATTGCTGGTAAAGTTAGTTAAATAACTGATTAATGCCTAATGGCGGTTTAGGTCCTCAGGTCATACAACTCCTTGCAACAAGTTACCTAACCATAGGTGCTAGTAACTCTTTAAAAACAAGATTTATGTTCCCATTAAGAATTTAAAAGCATATCCTGTGATGCCAGCTGATAGGGGATTGCCTGGCATGCTGGTGATCTGGGTGGTTCCTGTCCTGAGCTGGGGGGCGAACTGCAGGAGAGGAGGCCGGCAGGGAGGGCTCAAGAACGTCCTCCAGACACTCTCCTCCTGCAGGGGGGAGGGTCATGGATACACCACCCTTTGGTGGCTCCAGCAGCCGAGTTTGGCATTGCTCTTTGCAGCGTGTGTAACCACACGCCACATGCGTGATCTGCCAGGATGCTGAGACATGCATCTGCAGTGGGTGAGGAAAAAGAAACTGAAAAAATGGCCACCTTTTTCTCTGGATGAAGGTGGCCCATCCTTATGTCATCACAGTATCCCGGACTGCCCCGTGTTGTGCCCTCGCTGCCCTTGGTGAGAAATGAAGAAGTTGCCTACAGGACACTTGAAAAGCCTCCCCTCCCAGTTGTCCCTCACAGGTAGAAGGCCCCCCCCAGTGAAGGGATACATTAGGTCAGCCAGGCGACAAGATGAGGGAGCAGCGGAAAGCAGATGGGAGGATTGGGGCTACTAGTGCTGGCCGCCAGAAGGAGAGGCCAGAAAGGATGGCATAAGAGTGGAGGTAAAAAGATAATACAAACAAAAAGAAAAAAAGAATTTCAAAGCAGTTAGTATATGACACCCACTTAGCTTAATAAGAGTTCCTATAACATTTTATAATTTATGAAGTCAGGGGCCCCATACAGAGATGCAAAGGACTATCACTAAGTGATTACAATGAACATAAAATATAAACCTACCTACCAATGTACAAACAATGGCCAGAATATTAAAAAAAATGCTTTAGGCTTGATAAAAGTTTGCTTCAGGAGCAACTTTGTGCCTGGAGAAAACTACTGGTATATAGGAACATGGCTAAGCACACAGCGAGCTCCCTTCCCTCCTACCTCCTCCGACTCCTCTCTCTGTCCTCTCCTATTCTTACACTCTCCCACTTCAGGGATTCTGCAATTTCTCCATTCTCCATTCTCCACCCTCACTAGTTCTGGGAGACTCAATACTAAGAGGAGTCAGATGGGAAAGCAAGGGAGAGAGGCATAGTTGCATATGGGTGGAGGCTCCGCCAAGAATAACAGCAGAAAGGGTGGATCAGTCCATTCTAAAGTTTGCTAGGAGGGGTAGGATGAAACCATATATAGTTCTGCACGTGGGGAAAAATGACCTAGCAAGACAGAGACAATAGAGGTGGTTTGAGGAGATAGGACCAATATGTGAGGAGGCAGGAAGATCAGTAGCTTTCTCAGAAGTACTTCCAGTGCCCAAGGCAGGCACTGCAAGGAAACCAAGGATAGAGGAATTTAACAAATGGCTAAGAACCTGGTGTCAATCTAAAGGTTATGGGCTGGTGGGTGAGTGGCGAGGGACCTGGGAGAACAGTGATCTCTACGGTAAGGACAGACTTTACCTAAGTGAGGAAGGCAAGAAGGTATTGAAGCAGAGGATGGGGGATTACATTGCAAAAGAAGGGCATTTAAACTAGCAGCGGGCAGTGGCAAGTTGACAGGAGGCATGCAGAATCCACAGGAAGGGAAGCCGGATTAGCTTACCCCCATGCTACGAGCAATGGAAAAAAAGGGGGTACCAGAGGGGATGCTAGGAAGGGAGAGCAGGAGGGGGAGGGGGAAGGAAAAAGGGTGAAAGGTGGTCAACTTAAACGCTAGGAGTCCAGGGAACAAAATAGTAGAGCTACAGGCTCTCATGGCAGAAGGCCAGGTGGACATGGCAGCCATCACAGAAACATGGGCCACTCATTAAGAGGACTGGGACCTGGCAGTACCAGGGTATAAGATATTCCACAGATATAGGGTAAATGGAAATGGTGGGGGGCAGCACTGTATGTGAGAGGACTGAAGTATGTTCGTGAGGAGGGGGAGGAGGGTAGTACAAGTCATTATGGATGCAAATCCAGGATTCAAAGAATTGTACTCTCAGGATGGGAATAATGTACAGGTCACCATCTCAGACAGAGGAGTTTGACAGGGAACTAGCAGGACAGATCAGAAGGGCCTGTGGAAAGGGTAGCATGGTGATTATGGGGGAATTCTACCTGCCAGAAGTGGATTGGAGTACCCCAGCCACCATGAATAGAAGGGAGCGGATACTTCTGGATGCATTCCAGGATAGCTTCCTAATGCAAATAGTCAGCAAGCCAACTAGGTTAGGGAACACCCTAGACCTCAAGCTGGCAAATGGGGAGTTTCTGAGGGAGTTGGGGGTGGAAGAGCTGCTGGCAGGGTGTGACCACCACTCAGTGTGGTTCACGTTGAAAATGAGTAAGGAGGGAGTAGAAACAGGTACAAGAGTGTTGGACTTCAGGAAGGCCAAATTTGGGAGAATGGGGGGGTAGTTAAAAGGTATCTAGCCAGAATCCAAACTAATATGGACACTAACCAGAGGTGGGAGGTCATAAAACTTTGGATTGAGGAGGTAACCAAAACCTCCATCAGGGTCCACATTAAGAGAGCTAGGGCCAAGAAATCCAGCTGGTTGAGCAAGGGAGTCATGGAGAAAGGAAGAAATAAAAGAGCTGCCTTTAGGAGGTTCAATAAAACAGGGTGAGGGGAGGACAGAGAGGATTACCTGAAGGAATTGAAGGAGCTGACAATGGCAGTAAGGGCAGCCAAGGTGCCCGAGGATCTCAGTCTGGTGCAAGGCATCAAGAAGGGGGAGAAGGAATTATCCAGGTACATCAAGCAGAAAAGGAATTGTAGGGACAAAATAGTAAGGATTAAGAGGGATGGGGTGGGTGGAAACAGGGGCAGAGCAGGCAGAAGTGCTTAATGAATACTTCTGCTCAGTGTTTGCTAAGGAGAAATGAAGAGCATTACCAAGGAGGTGTGGGAGGTCAGGCTCGGGGGGAGGAGGTAACAGATGGAGGAATCACAGAGGGCAGGGTACTGGAGGACCTGAGGGCACTAAGGGTGGACAAGGTGCCAGGGCCAGATGGCATTCACCCCAGGGTACTGAGAGAGCTGGCAGAAATCCTGGTGGGGCCCTTGGCAGACCTGTTCAATGCCTCCCCGGTCTCAGGAAGTGTACCTCAACACTGAAGGATGGGTCACTTGGTACCCCTCCATAAAAGCAGTCCCAAAGACGAACCGGGAAACTACAGGCCGGTAAGCCTCACATCCATCATGGGAAAACTGATGGAGCTAATCCAGAAGGAGAGGCTGGTGTCCCTTCCAGAGACCAATGGGCTGCAGGACGTTAGGCAGCATGGGTTTGCCATGGGCAGCTCCTGTCAGACCAACCTGATGGATTACTATGACTGGGTAACTAGACAAGTGGACAAGGGCCATGCAGTTGATGCCCTGTTTCTGGACTTCAGTAAGGCATTCGAGTCAGTGCCACATGGGAGGCTGGGTAGCATGCTGGCAGGTACAGGTGCAGGGGTGAAAATGTTGGAATGGGTAGTAAACTGGTTACAGGGAAGGCAGCAGAGGGTGATGGTAGGAGGGGAGCCCTCATCTCCGATAGCAGTGACAAGCGGAGTACCGTTGGGCTCAGTGCTGGGTCAGGTGGTGTTTATCTCAATGGGCATCAAGAACAAGATCAGTTTATTTGCAGATGACACCAAGATGAGCAGTAGTGGATGACCTAGGAGGGTGGCATGGGTTGCAGGATGATCTGTCAAAATTGGAGACCTGATCAGACACCTTGCAGTTGGGGTTCAATGGCAAAAAGTGAAAGGTGCTACATTTCAGGGCAAAAAACCCAAGAAGGAGCTACCAGTTGGGGGGGGGGTCAGCTAACCATGGCAGAGGAGGAGAAGGATCTGGGGGTGATTATAAGAGTCACAACTCCCCAACCAATCCAGCAATATGTTGGTGCCTATGTGGAGAACATAAGGCGAACCACACCCACATAATGTGGTCCTGCCCGGCCCTTAAACCGTTCCTCTTACTTCTCCCGACCCACTTACAAGAAATACTAGACCCCCAACTCCATTTGACACTGGAAATGTTCCTATTCCTTATCCTCCCTAAAACACTAAGGGGCCCTAACACCAGATACCTACTTCTTCCCCTCATCACTGCAGCAAAGAAAGCAATTACTAAACTGTGGCTGACCACCAAAACCCGCACGATACAAGACTGGTGGGACATCACAAGACAGATCTATAACATGGAAAAAATAACACACAATTTAAATGAACAAGAGGAGAAGTTTACTACCAGATGGATTCGATGGCAGATATATTATATGTTAAAAGATTCCACCTTCACCCCCTAGGGAACATGAATCTAACTGACCAAATTATCCCCAGATTGAAACAACCGAAACACTGGCTCCAGGGGTGCTCCACCAAGCCTCTTCTTCCCTTTAGATGATGGGAATCCAATATAACTTTCCCCTGGTGGGAAATAGGGGTGTATGCAGGGAAGGGTGAGGTCTTGGGCTGTGGGTATGCGTAAAATCAAATGGCCCCACTGCCTATAGAGTGTAACCCGAAATAGGAGCTGCTATAAGAAAGCTCAGTTGTCTCTAATGGATATAATAACTGCAGATATAACCAAGTGGAACAAACCTAGGTGTTAATGGTTATTAATTAGTTAAATTATGAAGGTTTATATGGTGAGCAATTAAGATTAAACTATCTGTTAATAATACAAACTTTAGAATGGACTATAGCTTTGGAGACTGACTAACAAGGACCCATGATCTAAGAGAGAACTTTCTTTCATTATTGAACTGAGATCAAATTTTGATAACCCAACCCCTATAAGTAAAGTAAGAAGAACATAAATCCATATATGTAATGTATCCTATTTTATATACTTCTCTTGTAAGCTAAAGAACTGTATAAATGAAATAAGCTATGTGAGACCTGATGACATGTATGTATATATGTTGAAAACCTAATAAAAAATGATATTTAAAAAAAAAAAAAACTGACTCAGTGAACAAATCAGCACAATGCAGGAAGGCAGCTGCAAAGGCTAATAAAATGCTGGGTTGTATTACCAGGGGTATATCTTCAAGGAGAGAGGAGGTGATCCTGCCATTGTATAGATCACTGGTTAGGCCACACCTGGAGTACTGCAGGCAGTACTGGAACCAATACATGAAGAGGGACAATAAGTTACTGGAGGGGATGCAGTGCAGGGCAGCAAAGATGATCCAGGGACTAGGGGACATACCCTATGTGAGCAGGCTGAGGGAGTTAAACATGTACTCACTGGAGGAAAGGAGAGACGGAGGGGGGGGGATATGATTGAAACCTTCAAGTACATAAAGGGAATAAAGAAGACAGGCATGGAGGGACTATTCAAGTTAAGTGGGGGTAGGGACACTCGAGGTCACAATCTCAGATTGGAGGGGTGAAGGTTCAGGAGGGAAATTAAAAGACACTTTTTTACAGAAAGAGAGTGGTGTCTGGGTGGAACGTGTTGCCTGCAAAAGTGGTATCCTGTAGAACAGTGGACTGCTTCAAAAGGGGATGTGATAGAGTAAGAGGGAGGGTCAGGGGAGTGGAGGGAGTGGTAGCTGCAGTATAAGGGTTGTTAGCTGCACACTCGAGCAGACTCGATAGAGCATAAGGCCTTTATCTGCTGGCAAATTCGTATGTTCATATGTGCTGGGCAAGCTGCTTTCCACTACCACCTCCCTTCCCTTCAGAACCTGCTCTCCTCTTCCCTCTGCCTCTCACCCTCACTCCCTGCTTTTAGATACCTGCAAAGCAATCATCCTGCTCCCCCCTGTACCTGTCAACCTCCTTCTTGACTTTTCTTTACCTTTCTTCCTCTCTTGTCCAACATCCTCCGGTTTAGGAATCCCCTAAATCTATGCTAGTTGTGCCTTTGCCTGCGTTCTGTTCTGTACCCCAATAGTACAGTAACCTCCCCAATAGGCACTGCACACTTTATTGTATTCTATCACGCATGTCTGCTTATCTTTGCAGTACTCCATGCTGTTGTTAATTTTACTTGTCTCACCACATGTGATCCTACATCTGTGATGGTTGCCTATGTACTGTATATGCAATCTGATGTTTTGTCATTTTTATTGTGTCTGTACTTCCTTTCCCCCTTCATTCCTGGAAATGAGCCTCAGCTCAGTGTGCCTTTCCTCAAATAAATAGACAAACACATAAATAACTGTCAGGTTCCATTATACTGTGCTGTACCATACAAATGGGCAAGGCACTGTCTTTATTGCTTCTGTCAATCCCAGACCCCAATGGCCACAATGAGGTATGGAGTCAATATAGAGATATGGGGCTGGTATGAGCAAAGGAGAGGTTAGGGACTGCAAATTGTGATTACTCCTGTAACGCAATCTAGCGTATTCATATCTCCCCAAGCATGTGGCCCTATAGTACTGGCAAGGCACTATGGAGTAATTTGGTTTGGGGTCCATTTGTTAAGTTGCCATTTCCCACCACTTCCCAAAAACCTAGAATTCTCTTCCTTCTCAAATCAAACATGCCTCATCCCACCCTACCGTCATTTCTCTCTTTCATAGCTTCACCTCCCCTTTCTGCAGCTATCTCCACTCCTCTAGCCCCTCTCTCCCTCATGACATGTCTGAATTCCCCCTCAAATTACACTCGTAACCCTTTTTACTGTATTTTTTGATTGGAATGTGGGATTATTGCTATAGCTGTACCCTGTATTTCATTGTCATGTACTGTATATTGTTGATTGACGTATTTGGTTTGATACCATGTTTTTCTTTCTCTGCCCCCCCCGAACCCTCAGGAAGCATCTAGAAATGCGCAACAGTGCTCAGTATGCTTTTCCTGGTAAAACATTTAAATTAATAAACATAGAATAAAGAATGGGGAAGTGTGTGATATGAGAATTTAATGAACATCTGAGGTGTGGGATGCTGCATAAACCCTGAGGGCGAGGCCTGAGAGGTTTATCAAAGCATCTTACACAGAGGGTGTGTATTACATTCTCATATGCACACTTCCCTATCTTTTATTTTATGTAATTGCTGGTCAGCAAGTTTTCTCCCTCCCAACTTCTGTGACCATGTGTCAGACACACACTCAGAGAGAGAGAGAGAGACACACACACACACACACACGCCATGCTCGCGCGTGTACACACACACACAGGATCTCTGTCTTCCTGGCTCTCTCGCTCTCTCTCATTTGTTCTTTGTTTCTTTTTTAGCCATTTGGCTCATTGTATTTACCTGGTGAACAAAAGTTTAAATAAAAAATAAATAATTGTGTTTTTTTTTGTTTCTTTCCTGGTTTTGTTTTGTTACTTATATTTACAGTTAGCTGTGCCAATTATGCTAGCACTGTGTGTCAAGTGATGGCCCCATTCCCGAAGTGGACCAAGAGCAGGATCAACCAAAGTAGAGCTATTTTTTAATGTAGATGGCAGGATCAACCAGATACTGTTTAAAAAAATAAAAATAAGGAAAGTTGAAGTTTGTTGTGACAGCATCTCTGTAAATGAGAGACAGAGCCACCATGTTTCCAAGAATCTTCAGCCCACCCATACACAGAACAAAAGACAATGAGGGAGCAGCACTGCTTGAGTGACAGGGTGCGTGAATGCCACATGGGTTTTTACAGCAAATATCAACTCGGTCAGCCCATTGAGAAATATTGCTAACCAATAATTATATAAATTAATTTGCACATCATTACAGAAAAGGAGCTAATGTCAATTGCACCACCAGCCCCACCTCCTGTCCATCACTGTATCCTCATTAACTGGTTGTCTGGTGGTTTTTCACCCCCCTCATTTGCCTGTCCAGTATGATGTACAATGTCCTTGGTAGTCTAGTCATCCTCTCACCATCTCTATTACCCATTCATTATGATGCACTGAGTCCCTAACAGTTTAGTGGTCCCTACCCCCGCAGTCATCCATCCATCATGGTATATAGGGTGCCTGGCAGTCTAGTGGTCCCTTCCTAGCCACAATTACCAGTTTGTTACAATGGATATAGTCCCCTGGTAGTCTAGCAGTCACCAACCCTATCCAATTGCCTGTCCATTATAATATCATGTCAAAAGAATCTGATAGATTTCTTTGACTGGGTGACGTAAGCAATAAGACATGATGGGGTGTGCATTAGTGTGAAAACCGCACTCCTAGGGGTGTAGTTAGGCATGAGGCTAAAGGCCAAGTGCCGGTTGTCCCTATGAGTGCGGTTATCACACCGTAATGCACAACCCCGGAGAGTCTTATTGCGCTTATAAAATGGCTCTTTATTTTTAGAAGCATTTTTTTTATTTTGAAACACATTTTTAAACAATTAAAAATGTAAGTGAATCTGTGCTTTTAACATATACATGTCCTTCCACCTATTGGTGCTAGATTAAAGTAGTGTTATACAGTATGTGCCTCCCCTGCCCACTTAAGCTTCATATTCCACTGCCAGCCACAACAATACACAAATGTTGTTTTTCTCATTCTAAGTATGGCACATAGCCCCCTTACTTTATTTCATTCTTCTCACTCCGTAGACAAAACTAAAAGGAAGCCATAACTGAGGCTTCTCAGTTCCCCTGTGCTGCACCCATGAGCGTGGTTCAAAACTGCTACACTCACTGACAGCATCATGAATTGCTCACTCTGTCCTAAAAGATAAACAGCAAGATGAGACATTTACCACCTTTTCTCTTTGTTTATATAGTTTTATTGCTTACTTTCTTTATTCTGTTTTTTTTTGTCTCTGTGTTTCCCCACATTCAAGAAATGGAATGCTTATCATGGAATGCTTACCATGGAATACAGGGATTCAAAATTCTGCTTAGTTCTAGTAGCAGAATGTTTCTCTATTAGCATACTGTACACACAGAAAACAAAGGCCTGTTTTAGAACCAGAGACTCAATTATCTCACTTGTCAGGGAAAGTAGAAGAGATTTCCCTGATGAGCAGGAAAAGATGGAAGGGGAATTTTTCACTGTTAGCAAAGAAACAGTTGTAATGAAAACTATAAACAATACTTCATGTTTCTGATTTGTTTATGTGTGTAAGGAGAGTGTGATGATCTGGTAAACAACACTGAATTAATTTGTTTTATTTTATATTTAAGTTAGTTTTATTTCTAGGACCCAGTTGAAAGTTTCTACAGTGTAAAGGCAGCAGCCATGTTTGTACTGGAAGATCAGTTCTGGTTGTAGGGAGATTGATGGAAGATAATTCCGGTTGTAGGATGACTTATTTGCTCATTGTATAATGTGGTTTAGGACCAGGATGACTGTGCATATACAGATATTTAATGTACAGTCAGCTGATGTTTCTTGGCCAATGAGAATTCTAGATTTTTTCTTGCTCTTTTATAAAAAGGAATTAGATCAGGGTGGAGTGGTGGACATGGCCTTCCTAGATTTCAGTTAAGGCTTCAGACACTGTTCCAAATAGGAGTCTAGTTAGCAAAATGAGTAGCTTAGGAGTGGATCCAAAGGTGATAAACTGGATAAGAAATTGGTTGGGGGATAGGTGACAGATGGTGGTGATAAATGGACCTTACTCCGAGGAAGGGAGGGTGACCAGTGGGGTACCTCAGGGATCAGGGTTGGGACCAGTCCACTTTAATGTATTTATAAGTGACACTGGAGAGGAGCTGAGGAGCTAGAAGGAAAGGTCTGCCTCTTAGCAGATGATACCAAACTACATCCCAGGGTGTGAGTATGGAAAGGATGAGCACAGATCTGAGAAAACCGGAGGAGTGGTCCAGGGTATGGCAGCTGGGTTGAAATGTAAAAAAGTGCAAAATAATGTACTTAGGGCACAGAAATCATGGCTGGAGTACAAAATGGGTGGAGTGATATTGATGACTACCAAACAAGAAAAAGACCTGGAGGTAACCATATATAATCAAGAAAAGTTAATCAGGCAGTGTGACAAGACAGTTGGGAGGGCTAGTGGGATTCTGGAGTGCATAGAGAGGGGTATCACCAACAGAAAGAAGGAGATGGAGTTGCCTCTGTCTAGCTCACTGGTAGGACCCTGCATAAAGAAATGTGTCCAGTTATGGAGACCACATCTCTGGAAGGACATAGACAGAGTGGAGGCTATCCAGGGGAGGCTAACTAAAATGGGGCAGGGTCTGCATCAAAAGCCCTATGAGAACAGACTAAAGAACCTCAATATGTACACCCTGAAGGGGGGGGGAGGGAGGATATGACAGTGACCTTTAAATACCTCACTGAGTTAAATAAGGTAAAGGGGGTAAGTGTGTTTCAGAAAAAAGTTGCTCAGAAACAAGGGGACATGCTATGAAGCTAGGGGGAGATAGATTCAGGAGAGATTTGTGGATGTACTTCTTTACAGAAAGAGTGGTGAATTCCTGGAACAGCCTTTGAGCAGAGGTGGTGGGTGTGAAAACAGTGGTGGGGATCAAGAATGCATGGGATAGACACAAGAGAATCATGGTGGGAAGAGCTGTAGATAAAGTAGGGTTGCAGTGATAAGGTAGGTAGGTAGGGAAAAATGGGCAGATTGGGTGGGTCAAGCAGTCCTTAACTGCTGTCAAATTCTATGATTTTACATACAGAGCCTCTGGTAGTCTAGTGATCCTCCCACATACCCCCTTCACCTGTCTCTGATGCTATACAGTGGTGCTGGCAAGGATGCAATACAGTGTCTTGAGTTACTGCATGACAAAGGTTTTAACTGTCACTGAAATTGTCTTCTTTAATGAGTACCTCTACTGCAGTATGCTGCAGTACTGTGTTGCATCCTGGCTGGCAGCACTGTATACAGCGCATGGTAGTCTAGTGGTCCCCTGACCACCTCTCCATGATTGCAAATCTCTGTATGGTGGTCAGCCATCCCTTCCTCTCCTACCGATGTATATCAGCAATGACTGCACCATCCCCTCAACACCATCCCTGACTGCCCATCCAGGCACAACAACCAGCATCCCTGGAAGTCCTGTGTCCTCCCACCACTGATCTATGAGGCACACCCACCCCCCATCCCTAGTTTCTGGCACTCCATCACTGCTCACTACCACTGCCAGATGCCATCTGCCTCACATAGCCAATGCACATACAGTATGCGTGGGCTGCATGAGACAGATGACAGGTGGCAGTGGTGGTAAGCACTGGGTGAATGCTGACTGCTGAAAGGAGCAGCCACACAAGCTCTGGGGTGCACAGGACTACCGCAGGTGTGGTTTGCTATACCTAGTGGGGAAATTGAGGGGGAGGGGATGGAGTGATCATTATTCATATCGGTAGGTAGGAGGAAGTTTACCTCTATATAAATGTCTGCAATCAGGAGAAGGGACGGTAGATTATCAGGGTCTTTGTCACTGCAGAAGCAGAAAAAATACATATTTCTTGTGTAGCCAAAGTGTTATAATTTTTTTAAATGTCTCTATTTTTCATTGATTATTTATGAGTCATGCTTGTATTTTATTATAGTACTGTATATTGGCTCTCTCCACCTCTAGCAAGCATGTCTCTTTACACCCTTGACTTTCCTCACATGTCTGGATCCTTTTTCATTTTCACATGATTTTTGTATACATCTTTCCTGATAATTCTTGATGCTTCTTATGGTGTTTTTTTTTATTTTAATACTTTGTTGTGTAAATATCCATGTATTACTCCAATCTGTACTACTCAGAATTGTACCATCAAGCACCATATGTTTTACTTGAAAGTTTAATTTAATTGTAACCTGTCTTTATATTTACCCTACCCTCATTCCCTTTCCCCTTGGCTGTACCTGGAAATGAGCTTTGGCTCAGTTTACCTCTCCCGGTTAACAAAATGTTAAATAAACAAAGATAACTATGGGGTAATTAGCACTGTTAATTTGTTTTATTAAGATTGGATCTAAAACATTGTAGAATAATTTTTTTCTCTAATCTGTCGAATAGTAGCATTTGATTTTAGTATCACAATTTTTATAATGGTAAATTAATTATCTTTCCATCACTATTACTGTTTTCCACTTTTTCTAGATTTTATTCTAAATGCAGTCAAACATGTTCCTGTTGAATCTATTAGATTCGTACAGTGGCTTGACTTGTAAACTTCTCTAGCAGACAGTATTTGTAGAATTTCTCAATGCACTTTAGCTAGTAATATGGTAAGGTATCATGGAGAACACATATTACTAAATGCAGTTTAAGGAATATACTGCCTCCTAAAGGTCTTGGGATCTCCAAAGGGTCATTTTCTCAACCAAAGATTCATACTGCAAATTACAGTTGTAAAAAAATGAGTGTGTCTCTTATTAATTTTGATGTGTGGACATGTTGAGTGCAGTGTGGTTTCACTGGCAAATGATGATTTAAATTGGTTTGACCTTATCGGATTTAAATGTGTACATCTAAATATTAAACGTATGACTGCTGAATTACACACTCTAAGTGTTTAAGTTGTTCTAAATCCTCGACTTCATACCACATTTAGAAAGCAGATCAAACTCTACTGTTTTGGATGAGATCCACAAACTGATAATAATAGTTTGTAGAAACCTTGAGACATAGAATTTCACTACAGAAGGAGACCGAAGGTCCATGGACTCTGCCCTTACTATACTACTGTACCTCACCCCACCTACCGATTACCCTAGTGAGCTGTGTCCACCCCCCCTTTTATAGATGCAAAGCAGAAAATGGAAGAGGTTGGAGCATAGTCATGTATGGAATAAAATGGGCTTGAATTTATCACTTTATTCATATTAGAATTTCTAATATGGGAAGTGATGTCTATAACAGTGGTCTTTGTAAATATAAGTAAGCTTTATTGGTTCTGTGTACCAGCCACCCAGGTCAAGTGTCCAGATTCTGGAATGTGATGAATAACTGTAGTTAATTATCATTAAAGTACCAAAAATATGAGGTCATTGTGATGAATATTTTTTGCTGGGTCCCTGATACCCAGTTCCATCCATTGAGGGAGTCCATATGTTTATACGTACTGTACAGTTACTGTGTCTTTTATGATTATATGAGTGCATTCTTGAGTTCTTTGGGTATCAGAGCTGCAAATCAAAGCTGAGCAGTTCTAGCACATAAAGGACTTGAGAAGAAACTTTTTTTTTATTTTTTTTTTATTTAGTTATTTAACCAGGAGTAGCACACTAAGCTGAAAGCTTTTTTACAGGTGCAACCTGGGAGCACAGGGAAGTTAAGTGACTTGCTCAGGGTCACACAGTATACAAGTGGAAGCTGTGGGATTCAAACCCAGGTCTTGTTTGCTGGATGTCACCAGATTTGCAGCTCAGAGCCTTAAACCACTGTGTTATACTGCCTCCCTAAACCTTAAGCCATAAGAGGCACAGGAACTATACATATAAACATACTATAAATCATGTTAAATATCTTTGATCAAAAAATTAAATTTGAATTTAAAGCAGCACTATAAGTAAAAGTGGTCAGAAAAAAACATCATTTAATTATGGATATGTCTGATGTATTAAGTCTCCTGGTCACAAGACATATTTTTGCTGTTTATGTAAAAGCAACTGTGACAGAGTTATAATAAAGAAATTAATATTAATTTGTGTGAATTATATAGCCATTGGCCATGTTTGATTACCTACTCACTTCCCACAATGCTTCTGTGTGCGCCTACAGTTGCTATTATGAGTGCATTCCCAAGCAGTTGGTGGAATGATTCTACCTGGCATGTGCCCTTGCTGCTGAACACAGTCACAAAAATTAAAAATAAAACACCTGCAGTAGCCCATGGAATTTGCAGTCATGGTTGTTTTTTGTGCACA
Source organism: Neoceratodus forsteri (assembly GCA_016271365.2). Taxonomy (NCBI): domain Eukaryota; kingdom Metazoa; phylum Chordata; order Ceratodontiformes; family Ceratodontidae; genus Neoceratodus; species Neoceratodus forsteri. The sequence continues at coordinate 1,463,064,367 of CM057455.1, read as the reverse complement.
GTGTCCCCTCGCTATAGTGAATGAAATGGGAGCCATGAAGTGACTTCCTTATAACTCCCCACCTTCACATTCATTGACGGACAAACACCTTTGTACCTCGATCTCCATCTCCTGCTATCCACCTGCTTCCCCAACTCCATGCCACTTAGGTCACCTAGTAGTTGCATAACATTCTTGTAAATTTTTTTAGCAGTACAGTATTTACTTAGCTGATATTGAGCTCAGTGGAGAGATGAGCGAGCAAGCACTAGTGAATGTGTGAGGTTCTATTTTTTTATTATAATTCTCAGACTTTTTTTATGATGCTCAAACAGCTGCCTGTGCTGACTGCTCACACAGCTTAGACTGAATTTAAAAAGACTGATCAGCCTACCAGTGGACTGTGACACTTTAATCTTCAAGGGCATTCAACTGTTTCACCTACTCACTCGACATTCTGTTTACCAACACTACGCTACTGCTTGCCTTGGCAGCTGACAGTCATATTCACCAAAGAATACCGCTGATACTGCCAGAACTACAGATCCTGACAGTATGCACATTCTCCAAAACCAGGCTTTATTTTTTTTGCTTAGAGTAAGTCTGCTGCTCGGGTTCAATAGTTACTAAGGGTTGGTATGGTATGCTGTGCTGTGACTGGAATTCAACCATGTCTCACTTCTTCGTTCTCCAGTGAGTGTCTGAGAATGGTCACTTTAGATATTTTGCAGAAAACAGATGACTTATCCTCAAGTGATTATACAGTGTGCCTACTGTGTTAAGAACTTGCAGTGTGTATTTCTTATTTATGGTACTTTACAGTAATAGCTTTGTGGTATGGAGTAGTATTGCTGCCTGCTGCCTTGTGCATGTTCCTTAGTCTCCTCTGGTGAGTCCCCTGCCAGCGGCTGAGATTTTGGACTGACAAGTCATCGGGTGGAGCAGGATCTCATACTTTGTTTCATAATAATTGTTGGTGTTTAGTAGTGGGGATGAGGAATGTCAATCTACTACAATCAGAACAACTACACTGCTGGAAATGTCTCTTGTTGGCTGTGAGTAACATCAGTTTGGGATTCCTGATGGCAAAGTGGGGTGGAGTGGGGGAAGAGGACAGGTGGTGGTTCTGCACGTAGCTGTGGAACACTTGTAATAAGGAGTACTATGAATATGACATTTAATGTCTTCTTTTATTTTTGATGACTGGTCAAAAATCATATTAAAGCAAAACCTAACACAAAACACATTCAGATACTGACATGTATATGATTCAATGTGTGGCAAATAGCTTGGTGCTTGTGTATACTTATAAGCTGACTGGAATATGCTTGGTGTTTATAACATAAGTTTTGGTGCTTCTCTGCATCTCACCCTGCATAGGATAGTGGGTAGGTGTAGACTTAAGGCCCAGCAGAGAGGGTGAGACCTGAGTGCTGGAGAAGAAGGAGTAAACAGGGGAGGATGGAGGGTGCCGCCGAAACACTCGAAGCAGAGAGGGAGGTGGCCTACTGCTTAAGTAGGGAATGGGGGAGGAGCTATTTCCACCCCATTGAACAACAGGCTAAAGCCTTTCCATTCAATGTGTGGCAAATAGCTTGGTGCTTGTGCATGCTTATGAGCTGACTGGAATATGCTTGGTATTTAAAACATTTATTTTGGTGCTTCTCCGAATCTTACCCTGTATGGATAATGGGTAGGTGTAGACTAAAGGCCCAAAAAGAAGTAGCAAAGCGACTACCTCCTCCAACTACAGACAGTGTGATCCATAGCATGCAGGAGAGGAAAAAAACCCTTAGGGGGAACCTCCGAGGACCCATGACTGCTGACCTGCCTGTCCTCTGGGCATACTAAGAGGAGAATGACCCTAAATATGCTTAGGTTTAGGTATAGTTATGTATAGGTATAGTTATGTCTAGGAGTACGATCTGGTGTAGCAGGTGGAGAGTCCAGTTCATGGTCGAGATGAGCAAGCAGTTGCAGATGAATGTTCGAGCAGATGGAATATCTAACTGGAATGATGAGCGGATGCTGTGACAATGGTGAATCCAAGTCTGATAAAGGATTGCTGTAGATCCACAGGATGGCCTTTGGATACTAGATAGCTGCATATTGGGACTGTTTGTTGGAATGGCTGGAAATTGCAGCAAGCTCACCTTCATGGTATTATGTGGTTAATCTGAGATAGGAAGGCGATAGCCTTTGTAGGAATGGTGGAGCCCATATGTAATTCCAATTTCCTAAATAAATAAATAAATAAAATAAATTGCAGCAGTACAGAATAATGCAAAATATAAAGGACGAAGTCACTGAGGCTGATTGAAATGAGATAAAGTACCAGATAAGGCCCATCGTGGGGCATGCCATAAATGGGATGGCGAGACCCCACGTGGTTCGCCATCACCACTGAGATGTTAGGCATTGACCTGTGATAGTAAGTTCAGAGATAGGCTAGTTAGGGAAAGCTATTCCTATGGAGTCCTGGTGTATGAAGAATGATGTGTGTGTGACTGCGTCTCAGATGGTCAATACTGGGAAGGCGAGACCCCGATGAGAGTCCGCCATAGTGCAAAGGAATCCGTATTGTAGAGGATAACTTCCTGTTGAGGGGGAATACAACTGGTGGGATGGACAGACCCCCTAGTGGTTCCCAATAGCCATAGATGGTGGTTCTGAGGTGAGGGGGTGAAGGTCCACCGAAACTATCAACAGAAGATGCAGATTGAGGAAGGAAGGTGCAAGGGTGTGTTGAGGATATAGCGGAACATACTTGCATAACTTGAATCACTGATTAAATCTGGTCCAGGATAAGTCCATCAACATTTTCCTGTTAGTGAGGGGAAGGTAAAGTGAGGGTCACAGAAGCCTGGACCAGAAGATAAAGCATAAGGGGGTAGGGTGTTGATGGACATGTAGAAGAGGGATGGCGGAACCCCACGTGGGCCGCCAGCACCATAGTATGGAACAATCCAGGTGGCAAGGGTACCCTCAGGAGCCAGAGGGTGTTGGTGTCCAAGGTAAGGAAGGTGGTACCCCTACCTATTTACTCTTCAACTGAATTGGAATACCTGAGCTATGGCAGGGCCATTTCAAGGGCTTATATGTTTGGGATGGCGGACCCCACATGGTCCATCATCACTATAAAAGGCTGAATAAGGAACGGATGCAGGAGTCTGCTGTCTGTGGAACTGTGAAGCATGTTCTCAAGTAAGGAGAATGAACTGCCGTGAATCAGTCTCTAGTATGGGGACTTGAAGGAGCAAAAGAGTTGAATCCCTTAGAGTAGAAGGTGAATGGCAAGGCAGGACTCTCTAAGCTCCATTATCATGTAGCAGACATTGTGGAGGAAATGAAAGGTGGGACCCCTTGCCCATGGAGTAGTGCGGGATAGGGATAGCGGGACCCAACATGGTCTGCTATCGCCGTATTGTTGGGGGAGTGTGAATGGGAAGGTAAGATCCTACTTGGTTCACCTTCACCATGGAAGCAAATGTGCCTGATATGGATGGTGGGAACCCCACATGGCCACCATCACCATATCTAACTAATGCATTTCCTTCCATCGAGTAGTGCATGATAGAGATAGCAGGACCCCACGTGGTTCACCATCACCATATCACTGAACAGTACAAGACTGAGAAGACGATACCCCACCTGGTTCACCTTCACTGTGGAAGGGGCACAAGATTGGAAGAGTCCACCAGAAAGTAAATAGTAATCGCGGCTAAAGCAAATACCTTCTACATTGCTGATGAGGGATGGTCTGAAGACAGGAGGGAACACCCTGGGCTGAGAGTGAGAGTAGAAGCAGATGTGCTAGGAGAGGGGCCCCCAGGTGGGGCATGACAATATAAGAAGGGGACCCACTAGGTCAGGCATAGCTGAAGTTATCCATGCACTTAGGGCTGCTGAGTGAGGCAAATGGAATACATAGTGGAAGTCTGGTCATATGATCCTGGAAGTAGTAAATGCTAAAACTGATAATAGGATAGGCATAGTCCTGGAATATAACGTGTTCGGGGTGGACGACCCCACAAAGACCGACATGGCTAAGAGACAGCAGAGAAGAAACAGAACGACAGACCATAGTCTGGTAGTTGGGTAATAAATATAAACCATGGAAGGGGGACAAAGCCAGGTAGATGCTAGGGAAGGGAAGCTGATGACAGGCAGATGAGGAGAAGGGCAGGAGATGAGTCACGTACAGTTCAGAGCAAAAAAGTTCTGCCCAATGTGAGATGATGTCACAGCAGTCCTAGGCACAACACCTTAGTTTCAGGAGGCCTCTGCTTATGGCCAGTATTCTTTATGATATGCAGAAACTAGGTGGCTAGTGTCTAAACTGTAGGTATATAGTACTAGGAAATTGGTCAGACTATAGAACAAATGTGCACAGTCAAACTAATTCAACTCCTCACTCTCCAGCAGCTTACCATGCACCGACAGACTATCTCAAAATGTTTCCCAAGTATGATGGCCTATGCTGCCACTGCAAGAACATAAAGGAGATTTGAGTAAAAATGATTTTACATGCCCACAATTGCTGAAATGCTGACAAGAGAAAGAGGGAATCTTATAAGTCACAAAATTTCCGATTAGAGTGCAATCGCAACCGATGCTTGCAGGAGACCTGGAATATTAGGTCAAAGTGGACGGAAAAGGGGCACTGATTTAAAACTGAAATAAAGCTTCTGATTTAAGGGGCAAGTGAAGCAGGCACTGTCTGCAGATCAATAAAGCTCTGTTGGAGGAGCTCACTCCCTGAAGCCGAAAATGCCTGGTTCTTAAGTTAAATAAAGATCCAGTCACTTTGTTCCATCGCTCTCATAACGATATACCTGGCACCAAATGCTCAGCTTGCAGTTGGAGATCCTGAGAGAATGTGTTCAAAATACATTTCAAAGTAGTAGACGGGGGTATGTATCGATGTAATCCAAGCATGTAAGCGACGAGAGAACAGTAGTGAGGCAGCATGGCAGCTGACCAGAAAGAAAAGGCCCAAAAGAAAACAAAAAAGGTATGGGGAACCAGGCGGGGGAAAGGAATGAGGAGCACATGACGAGGGATAGGCACATGGGGGGAGGGGAGACATGGGTGGAATGAGCAAGAAAACAAAAAACAGAAATGGAGGGCAGGACAGGCAGAAGGGAAAAGAGAAGCCTGCAGCAGGAGAAAACAGAGGGTATGGGGACGACCCAGAGTGAAAGCCCCCCAACATGACACAGGCTAAGGAGGAAACAGGGGAGAGAGTGCATGAAGGAAAGCACAAACAGCAAGGGCAAAGCAAGTAAAGAGAGGATGAATGTTGAGGCGAACAGCTAGCAAAACAAAAAGCAGGGAAGAAGCCCACAGCTGGCCAGCCACGCAGCCATGCCACCGAAATGCTCGATGCAGAGCGGGAGGCGGCCTACTGCTTAAGTAGGGAATAGAGGAGGAGCTATTTCCCACCCATTGAACAACAGGCTAATGCCTTTCCATAAATCTACTACACATGAAAACATTAACCTCCATTCCTTTAAGCATACACAGTCCAGTACATATGTGAACGCGCACAGAGAGTGAACAAAACAAAACCAATGCATTATGTGTAACTAGAGTTGCATTATGGTTTTTGTGCCTGCGTGTAAAATAACCAAAATGCACTATGATTAAAGATGGCGATCCTGGCCAGAGTCTGTGCTTATCAGAAGGTTATTTAAGCCTGAAAATAGGAAAAAATAAAACTTTACAAAATCAAAAGTATTGCTGCTCAATGTTATTTGTCTAAACAGCATTACATGACAAAATGCAAATGCAAGTTCCTTGCACTGCTGCTTTAAAATCAGTATGTTTTACTTTGCAGGATATTTTCTTTGTGTAAATGGACTGTGCCAAGGAAGCTTAAAACTTCAGAATTTTAGAACTATTTGCATGAGACACCCTCCTATGGTTATCAGAGTACCTGCAGCCACCACCCCAAAACAGCGCTTTGATGACACTAAATGGAGAAGGGGCTGCAGGGCTACTAATGGTTATAGATAGTAATCAGGGACAGTGTCACCCTGTAAATGGATATAGTTTACTTTGTAGGTACTTACACATATCAAGGGGGTATATACATATAATTATGCAATAGGCGTGGACTCAGAAGCCATTGAATAAATCCATTTATGCAACATGTGTTGGGATAAAAACTGACACATGACTTCAGTTATTTGAGTCACTGTGTGGATAATGGGTTGTGATGTAGTCACTATGTGGATAACTGCAAGTTATCCACATAGTGATTACATCACCACCCATTTATCCACACAGTGACTACATCACTAATCACCACCTGTGCTGCCTGCTCAGCAGTACTGCCTCCCAGTTTCACTTTCACCTTCTCACCGTGCTTTTTACAACCCAAGCTATCACAGTCCCAAAGACTCACAAAATGCACACCCTAACTAACCCAACCCCCCCAAACCGGAACCACATTTTAAATGAAAACACTCTTAAGAAAAAAAGCAATTTTTTCCTCTTTCTCAGCACAGCAATCCTGCAAACCAAACACAGCAACTATGCACTGAGAAAAAACATGGAAAGGAACTTAAGAAAAAAATAAAATAGAACAAAACTGAACCCCCCAAATCCTGTTGTGTAAATCAAATATGCATGGGGCGCCTGTGGGATAACCAAGATTAGGAAGAGTAGCCTGTGATCTTCAGAAAACTCCTCACTCATGGCTTTTGCCACCATGAGGTTAGTTTGAGGTCACAGGCTACTGTACAAATAACTTGGTTATCCCACAGACACCCATCACATATCCCATATTTATCTTCACAGCTGTTGAAGAAAAGGATATACATCGAGGAGTTGTCAGATAAATGATTTATCTTGCGCGTGCTGTTTGACCTGTAACCTCACGAGTGGCATAAGCCACAAGTGAGATGTCTGAGGTCAAACAGCACAAGTGTAGATAAATCATTTATCTGACAGTTCACCATTGTATATTTCATCACTAAGGAGATATGGGGCTGGTATGAGCAAGGGAGAAGTTAGGGGTTGCAAATTGTGATTACTCCTGTAAAGCAATCTAGCATATTCATATCTCCCCAGGAAAGTGACCCTATAGCACTGCATGACACTATGGAGTAATTTGGTTTGGGGTCTGTTTGTTAAGCTGCCGTTTCCCACCATTTCCCAAAACTCTAGAATTCCCTTCCTTCTTCCATCAGACATGCCTCATCCCACCCTACCCTCACTTCTCTCCTTTGTAGCTTCACCTCCCCCTCCTGCAGCTGTCTCCACTCCTCTAGCCCCTCTCTCCCTCTTGACATGTTTGAATGCCCCCTTGCATTATACTTGCAACCCTTTTTACTGTATTTTTAATTGAATTGTTGGATTATTGCTATAGTTGTACCTTGTATTTCGTTATCATGTACTGTAAATTGTTGATTGACATATTTTGTTGTTTGATACCATGTTTTTCTTTCTCTGACCCCCCCCCCACCCTCAGGATGCATCTGGAAATGAGCAATACTGCTCAGTATGGTTTTCCTGGTAAAACTTTTAAATTAATAAAATAGAGAATAAAGTACGGGATGGTGTCTGTAATGAGATTTTACACCCACTTGAGGGGCTGGATGCCATATAAACCCCGAGAGCGAAGCTCGAGGGGTTTATCCAGGTGTCCAACCCTGAGGGTGTGTGTAAAATTCCAGTTTACACACCACTCCGTATTTTATTTTATATAATTGCTGTGTTAGGCTTTTTCACCACAGCAACTATATAAAATAAACAGATTCCAGTGTATTCTCCCAGTGTATCCTGCGGTCGGTCCTTTCAGTCCGGTGCCAAGATTTTCATTTAAAAAAAAAAAATTTTTCCTTTCTGCAGGTCTTTGTGTGTTCCCAGGGTATATGGGGGGGAGAAAATAAAAGAAAAGGACTTACCGCCGAGTTCTTATGGCGGTTCTGTTTCAGGTGACACGGAAGCGGTGAGCAGTCTCAACTTGTCATGCTGCTGCGTGAGCATGCGCACAGCAAGGGGAATCGTGCACATATTTGCCGTTATAAACACTCCTTTATAACGGAAAATTATGCCACGGTTTCCCTATGGGAAAAAGCCTAAGCCGGTTATTATGAGAGAATAAAGAATGGGGAAGTGTGTGATATGAGAATTCAATGCACACCTGAGGTGTGGGATGCTGCATAAACCCTGAGAGTGAGGCCGAATGGGTTTATCAAAGCATCTTACACCGAGGATGTGTATTAAATTCTCATATGCACACTTCCACATCTTTTATTTCATATAATTGCTGTTCAGCAAGTTTTCTCCTTCCCGACCTCTACACAGTCTCTGTCTCCCTGTCCCTCTCTCATTTGTTCTTTGTTTCTTTTTAAGCCATTTGGCTCATTGCACTTACCTGGTGAACAAAAGTTTAAATAAAAAATAAATAAATACATTTGTTTTTCTTTTCTTTTTTTTTTTTGTTACTTATATTTACAGTTAACTATGTCAAACATGCTAGTGCTGTGTGTCAAGTGACGGCCCCATTCCAGAAGTGGACCAAGAGCAGGATCGACCAGATAGAGCTTTTTTTAATGTAGATGGCTGGATCAACCAACTACTATTTAAAAATTAAAATAAGAAGAGTTGAAGCTTGTTGTGACAGCTTCTCTGTAAGTAAGAGACAGAGCTGCCATGTTTCTGAGAGTCTTCAGCCCACCCATACACAGAACAAAAAACAATGAGGGAGCAGCACAGCTTGAGTGACAGGGTGCATGTAACACCATGTGGGTTTTTACAGCAAATATCAACTCGGTCAGCCCACTGAGAAAAATTGCTGACCAATAATTATATAAATTAATTTGCATATCATTACAGAAAAGGAGCTAATGTCAATCGCACCACCAACCCCACCACCTGTCCATCACTGTATCCTCATTAACTGGTTGTCTGGCGGTTCTCCACCCCCCCCCATTTGCCCATCCAGTATGATGTACAATGTCCGTGGTAGTCTAGTCATACTCTCACCCTCTCTATTACCCATTCATTATGATATACAGAGTCCCTAACAGTTTAGTGGTCCCTACCCCCACAATCATCCATCCATCATGGTATATAGGGTGCCTGGTAGTCTAGTGGTCTCCTACTACCCCCCGATTGCCAGTCTGTTATAATGGATATAGTCCCCTGAAGTACAGCAGTCCCCAATCATACCCAATTGCCTGTCCATTATTATGTCATGTCAAAATAATCTGACAAATTTCTTTGACTGAGTAACAAAGGAATTAGATCAGGGTGGAGTGGTAGACATGGCCTAACTAGATGTCAGTTATGGCTTTTGACACCGGTCCACATACAAGTCTAGTTAGCAAACTGAGTAGCTTAGGAGTGGGTCCAAAGGTGGCAAACTGGATAAGAAATTGGTTAGGGGATTGGTGACAGAGGGTGGTAGTAAATGAAGCTTACTCCGAGGAAGGGAGGGTGACCATCGGGGTGCCTCAGGGATCAGTGCCGGGACCAGTCCTCTTTAATGTCTTTATAAGTGACATTGCAGAGGAGCTGGAAGGTTAGGTCTGCTGCTTTGCAGATGACACCAAACTAAGCAGTAGCATGGACACCCCGGGGTATGTGTATGGAAAGGATGAGCACAGACCTGAGAAAACTGAAGGAGTGGTCAAGGGTATGGCAGCTGGGTTGCAATGTAAAAAAGTACAAAATAATGTACTTAGGGCACAGAAATCCAGGGCTGGAGTACAAAATGGGTGGAGTGATATTGACGACTACCAAACAAGAAAAAGACCTGGAGGTAATCATATATAATCAAAGAAAGTTGGCCAGGCAGCGCAACAAGACAGTTGGGAGGGCTAGTGGGATTCTGGAGTGAATAGAGAGGGGTGTCACCAACAGAAAGAAGGAGATGGTGTTGCCTCTGTATAGCCCACTGGTAAGACCCCACATAGAGAACTATGTCCAGTTCTGGAGACCACCTCTCTGGAAGGACATAGACAGAGTGGAGGCTGTCCAGGGGAAGGTAGCAAAAATGGTGCAGGATCTGCATCAAAAGCCCTGGGAGCATGTCAATTCACTCCTGTCAATTTGTCCCCCATCAACTCGCTCCCGACCGTTCGCCCTTGTCAAATTTGCTCCCTGTGCAACCCACTCCATGTCACTTAGCTCCCTACTAAATGACTAAAGTCATTGTACCTGAGTTTTACCCTTTATAAAACCTTACAACTAAAGTCAAGCATTGCAATCGAAATTGGACTAAGCACTTGTGTAAACAGTAAAGTCAAGGATTGCACTTTAAAGCCATACGTTTTACACAGTAAGGTAAAGCATTGGAGTAAACAGTACCTGATATTCTGTGGCTTTAATTCTCTTACGGTTGCAGCGTAGTAACACGTAACTGGCGTGCTACCATGGTAACCTAGTTGTGTTCGATGTCTCTCTTGCATTAATCCAGTTCAGTTGTGTTTGGAGGTAAAAACATCTTTATTTATTCGGGTAAATGTTAACAACTCATTTTACTGAGTAAAGTCATACAGCAAAATATTTACTTCACCACCTTGACTACTTTTAAACGCAGTGTAATATTCAGGCAATGACAGTTCAGTTAAGGTATAGGGGTTAGGTGGGGCACCATGAACATGTACCCTTTGTATTGTACGCTTTATGCTTTGGTCCACCAATGTACCTTGTGCAGCCAATGATACTTGCTCCTTAGAATGCAGCAGGACTTGTGCAGTTGTGTCCTATGTACATGCTGCACATTGTTTGGCAGAGTTTAATGCTTCAGCACGCTCAACTGCAGCTGGGTCTGGTGCATGAGAGTGCTGACTAAAGGTAGATATTATTTCAGGGTCATCATAGCTTTTAGTGTGCACTCGCGCATTACATGTTTTTTGGTTTTTGAATGCCAGCTTATATTACCATATCAATTTCCCACTGAACCCCCTGTGGTAGTTTGACCCCCTCTTTTGGAAAGCAGGCTTTGGCATTTCTTTTCCCCCAAATGTCTAGTGCAGTAGCACTTCTATCTATTCTATTTTCCTAATTATATCCTTTCTACTATTGTGGGTAGGTCTTGTCTCTCTTGGCTATTCCCCCTGTATATTCATCTTTTCATCCCTGCCTTATGCCTGCCAGTTAAAAACTAAGGAACCAGTAAGAAACAGCTGGTTATTGAATATACTCTGTGGAAAGCATGAGTTCCAGTCAGGAAAATGGAGCACAATATTTTTCTTTATATATTATGCCCTGATGATATGAGACAGGGAAGCGACTTATAGGTCGCATACTGATAAATGAAACATGATGACTGGTGTGATTTGATTTAAACCCTGAAGAACCCCTTGTGAAACCGACATAGAGAAAATGGCAGAACTGAAATGTTGTACCGACGGCTTACCTTTTCAGCTGCCAGGTTCAGAACTGTCATTAAGTCTCTTCCTTCCCCATGTGTGCCATATTTATCCACTGGTAAGGTATAATTGATTTGTCATATTAACTGCTTTCCCTTCCCCTTCTACTCCTGGCTTTATCTTTGCTTACGCTCCACTGCTACTCTATCAAATCTCTCCTCCCTCCCATATCAGTTGTAGACTGTTGTTTGTTCTAGCTGCCAAAATACTGTATATTTGATTTGATTTGATTAAATCAAATCACACCAGTCATCATGTTTCATTTATCAGTATGCGACCTATAAGTCGCTTCCCTGTCTCATATCAATGTTTACCACCTGCGGTCACCCTATGTGGTACCCTTGTATGTATATCCAGCCTGTATCATGTAACGTGTATTTCAAGTATATACTGTTATTACCTATCTGTGTTTGTACTTTAAGTGTTTATGTCACAGGACCTCCTTGTGAATGAGCTTGCTCAATGGAGTTTTCCTGCAATAAACTTGAACTTGAACTTGAAACTTGATGAGCATTTCCGCTATAGTCCAGTCCTTGTGGGGATCTGGTAAAGACAGAGATGTCTGTTCCTTGAAATGAGCCGTGTTTAGCTTCGTTGAGAGAGAGAAACAGCTGCCGCTGGTTATGGAGGGTAAAGGAGATGAACAGGATCTCAGAGAAGTGAGATCTGCCATGGGTGAGAAGCCTGTAGCATAAGAAGGCTTCCCCATTGTAAAACAATAAGAGACTCTGTTTAAACAGTCCAGGAGATTGCTCTCGGCACCTCAGTGCCTGAAAGTGCAAGGCTGCCACTTTCCTTGACGCGCGCCTTAAAGAAACAAATTATTCTTGCTAAATAAAAAGAACCCCTTGTGAAACCGACATAGAGAAAATGGCATAACTGAAATGTTGTACCGACGGCTTACCTTTTCAGCTGCCAGGTTCAGAAGCTGCTGTAAGGTGTTAAGGGTATTATTATTGTATGTGTGCACAGAAGAATCATTGGCCATATGAACTAAATACATGTTTGCTTTCTGTTTGAAGAAATAAAGTGAGTTCCTACCTGAGTGCTGGGAGTTTGGAAAAAATGAGCCCTTAGGAGCCAGCAGCCCCATGACGAGGCTGTTATATAAGAAATGACAGCCATTTGAGTTGGGGGAGGAGCTACACAAATTACAGGCAATTAGTAGTTATTTGTGTATATCTTGTCCTGTACTGCCAAAAGGAGGACAACAAGTGTTTATAATGATATAAGTATGATAATGTGAGCATATGGTCCAGCTGATCCTCCAACCTGCATGTATTAGGGCAGGAATGATGGTAATTCAGATCAGGGGCAGATCAGCTGACCTGATGACACTCTAGAGAAGAGTATAAAAGCTGCCCTAGTGCTCAGAAATGGCAGATTAACCTTGGAGTTAGAAGGGAGAAGTTGTCTCATAACACAGAAGTTAGTAGTAAATTGTGTTTAAAAAATTAACTACTCTGTGGCAGGACTACCAAGGAAGGGTAGTTCTGGAGCTCAAGGAAGAGTTATTTTCTTTTGTTATTTATTTTCTTCTTATAATTTATTGTCTGAAGTTTAAGACTCATTTTCGTTTATGGTTGTTATTTATTTTTGTGTACATCTTTTTTAAAAAAATAAGTCCTTTGGACTAGTAAACATCACAGTGAGAAAAGGTGTATTAATCATAAATTGAGGTCTTGTGTCACTCATTTACCCCACCCACACAACCTGGTCACACCCCTGTTTATGATGAGTTTAAATATAATTGTCAGCATCCACCAGCTTCTTCTTATTTCACTCTGATAACACAAACTTCCCAGCCATTTTTTCCAGTGACAGTTTGTGTGATGGTGAGGCTGCTTTTTTTAATAAATTCTGCTGTGTGCTCATTGGTGGGTTCATTGCACAGGTGAACAGTGATTAAATTACAAGGCAGGTACTGTAACAGTTACACTTACAGTCACATGTTAGCTAACTAAGAGATGTAAATGAGAGATGTCGGTAGAGGAAGCCAAATGACCAGGAGCAAGAGTGTAAGGAGTGAATTGACACGGGAGCTAATCGTTGGGAGCATATTTACGAAGTGCAAATCGATGGGAGTGACTTGTCATAGACCCAAAAGCCCTATGAGAACAGATTTAAGAACCTCAATATGTACACCCTGAAGAGAGGAGGGGGGAAGGGGATATGGCAGAGACCTTTAAATACCTCACTGAGTTAAATAAGGTAAAGGGGGTAAGTGTTTTTTAGAAAAAAAGTTGCTCAAGAGCAAGGGGACATGCTATGAAGCTGGGTTGGGGGGAATAGATTCAGGAGAGATGTGAGGAAGTACTTCTTCACAGAAAGAGTGGTAGATTCCTGGAACAGCCTTTGAGAGGCAGTGGTGAGGGTGAAAACACTGGTGGGGATCAATAATGCATGGGACAGGCACAAGAGAATTGTGGTGGGAAGGAGGGAAAGGGGGTAAGAGCTGTAGATAAAGTAGGGTTGCATTGATAAGGTAGGTAGGGAAAAGTGGGCAGATTGGGTGGGCCAAGCAGTCCTCATCGCCTGTCAAAGTCTACGTCTTTATGTACAGAGCCCCTAGTAGTCTAGTGGCATCCCACACACCTCCATCACCTGTCTCTGATACTATACAGTGGTGCTGGTGAAGATGCAATACAGTGTCTTGAGTTATTACATGACAAAGGGTTTAACTGTCATTTAAATTGTCTTCTTTAATGAGTTTCTCTACTGCAGTATGTTGCAGTACTGTGTTGCATCCTGGCTGGTACCACTGTATAGAGCCCATGGTAGTTTAGTGGTCCCCCGACCACCTCTCCATGATTGCAAATCTCTGTATGGTGGTCAGCCATCCCTTGCACTCCTACCCATGTATATCAGCAATGATTGCGCCATCCCCTCAACATCATCCCTGACTGCCCATCCAGGCACCATAACCAGCACCCCTGGAAGTCCTGTGTCCCCCCACCATTGATCTATGAGGCACACCCACCCCTCACCCCTAGTTTCAGGCACTCCACCACTGCTCACCACCACTGCCATAGAAACATAGACTTTGAAGGCAGATAAGGACCGCTTGGTCCACCTAGTCTGCCCATTTCTCTATCAACAGGATAGGCCACAGATCCTAGTTAACCAACAGCCTATTTCTTCCTACCCCCCCACAAGAATTGCCTTATGTCTGTCTCATGCATTCTTGAATTCTCCCACAGTTTTTGACCCCACAACCTCCTCAGGAAGGCTGTTCCATGCATCCACTACCCTCTCTGTGAAAAAATACTTCCTCACATTGCCCCTGAACCGCTATTGTGTCCCCTTGTTCTTGCATGTCTCTTTTTCCGAAAGTTGCTACCTTCTTGGACTTTGTTGATTCCAATGAGGTACTTAAAAGTTTCTATCATGTCCCTCCTCTCCCTTCTTTCCTCAAGGGTATACATATTAAGCTCCTTTAGTCTTTCCTCGTATGGCTTCTCTTGCAGACCCTGCACCATTTTAGTTGCCCTCCTCTGGACTGCCTCCATCCTGTCTATGTCCTTGCGGAGATGGGGTCTCCAGAACTGGATGCAGAACTCCAGATGGGGTCTCACCAACTGTCTGTACAAGAGAGATAACTTCCTGTTTTCTGCTGGTGATGCCTCTCCCTATGCATCCCAGTATACCCCAGCCCTCCCTACTTCCTTCTCACATTGCTTGCTAACCATAAGGTCATCTGATATGATTACCCCATGTCCCTTATCTTTTTGTTGTTGTTACTACCTCCCCTACCAATTGTGTAATCTTCCCCTTGGTTCTTGTTTCCCAGGTGCATTATTTTGCACTTCTTTGCATTGAATCCTAGCTGCCATACTTCTGACCATTCCTCCAACCTTGCCAAGTCCCTTCTCATCCTTTTCATGCCTCCTTGTGTATCAACCCTGTTGCAGATCTTTGTGTCATGTGCAAAGAGGCATACTTTTCCTTCCAGTCCCTCTGCAATGTCACTTAGAAAGACATAAAAAGGGATTGGACACTGTACTGAACCCTGCGGTACCCCACTAGTTACCTCTCTTTCTTCAGAGTGTACTCCATTTACAATTACCTTCTGTGTCCTGTTGTCCAGCCATTGTTTTACCCAGGCTACCACCCTGGGACCCACTCCCAGGCTGGTTAATTTGACTATTAATCTTTTGTGTGGGACTGTGTCAAATGCCTTGCTAAAGTCTAGGTAGGCCATGTCCACAGCCCCTCCCTGGTTTACTACTTTGGTCACCCAGTCAAAGAAATCTATTAGATTCATCTGACATGACCTTCCTGCTGTGAACCCATGCTGCCTTGGGTCCTGTGCCCCACTGGCCTCTAGGTACTCAACAATTCTTTCCTTCAGAAGTGACTCCATCACTTTCCCTACCACAGAGGTCAAACTGACAAGTCTGTAGTTTCCTGCCTCTGTCTTGCTCCCGCTTTTGTGAAGGGGAATCACATCCGCCTTCCTGCAGTCCTCAGGTACCACACCATCCTCCCATGATTTGTTAAAAAGAGTAGTCAGTGGTTTCACTAGTTCCCCCCTTAATTCTTTTAGAATTCTGGGGTGAATTCCATCGGGTCCCATTGCTTTGTCCACCTTCAGTTTTAGTAGTTCTTGCAGAACCCTTTCTTCTGTGAAAGGACTGGGATCGACCCCCCCATCAAGAGAGCTTCTGTTAATTGGATTAGGCACTTCCCCCTCCTCTTTGTGACTACTGAGCAGAAATATTCATTTAGTATCCCTGCTTTTCACTGTCCCCCTCTGCCCACCCACCGTTCATTCTATTCAGCCTCACTATCCCTCCCTTTGTCTTTCTACGCTCACTGATGTACCTATAAAAGGTTTTATCCCCCTTCTTAACCGAGTTGGCTATCTTTTCCTCAGTTTGGGCCTTTGCTATTCTGACTTCCCTCCCTGCTTTCTCCTGCCTTAACTGGTACAGCTCTCTGTCCTGCTCCTTCTGTGCCAGATGCCATCTGCCTCACATAGCCAATGCACATACAGTATGCGTGGGCTGCATGTGACAGATGACAGGTGGCAGTGGTGGTGAGCACTGGGTGAATGCTGACTGCTGAAAGGGGCAGCTGCACAAGCTCTGGGGTGCACAGGACTACCGCAGGTGTGGTTTGCTATACCTAGTGGGGAAATTGAGGGGGTAGGGGATGGAGTGATCATTATTCATATCGGTGGGTAGGAGGAAGTTTACCTCTATATAAATGTCTGCAATCTGGGGGAGGGATGGTAGATTACCAGGGTCTTTGTCACTGCAGAAGCAGAAAAAATACATATTTTCTGTGTAGCCAAAGTGTTATAATTTTTGTAAAGGTCTCTTTTTTTCATTGATTATTTAAGCAATAAGGCATGACAGGGTGTGTGTTATTGTGTAATGCGTCACTCCTTGGGTGGAATGAGGCGGCCGAAAGTGCTCTCACTACCCCAGGAGGACGCATACACAATAACACACATCCCTGGAGTGCCTTATTGCTATTATACAATGGCTCGTCTGGTAACAAAAAGAAAAAAGAAAAAAGTATGTTTTTTATGTATTTTTATTAGATTTTTCTGTGGGTAAGTATACATTTCAAAAAATAAATCCCTATTTTTTTGCACCACTGGGTGGCGCTGTTGCTTGAGTGATGCTCTGTGCACAGTCCTGAAGCACTTCTCATTGAGGCGATGTTATGTGACGTGAGGGAGGTTGAAAAGCCGTTTGGCATCATGGCTTTCTTTCACTACTTTGTTTTTGTTTTATTTTACCATGGGTGACATTGGGGCTCTTCTGAACATGGTCGCTGTCTGTGGAGAAAGGACAAGTGGCTGATATGCAGGTGGAGCACGGTAAGAAAAGTAACAGTCGAACGATGTAAATGGAGGATGGTGGCTTAAATACGACACACTCACAGTGATTCTCACCATTTCAATTGTTTTGCAGTTGGGATGAAGAGTGAGGGCACAGCGGGAATGTGTGAAGCTGTGACGGCTTCAGTAGTAAAACAATGTTGTGGCAGGTAGAGAACTGAGAGGCTGATTAGGGGTTAGAACAGAAAGAAAACGTATGTTTTGGCAGCATTTTCTCCACAAAATGGGCAGCTTCATTGACAGACGTGATCATAGGGTACGGTCAGCACGGTTTCGTCAAGCCACTCGGTTCGGGGACAAAATGCTGGCAAGATATCTATTCATTTTATGAAGTGAATTCTGGGACTCAGTTGTGGTACTCGGTGTGAGTGTCGGACACAGAAAGGAAAAGGGGTGGGAGCGCTAAAGCTGTCTCGGCTTTACTGAGGGTTCAGAGAACCGGTAACTTTAGGAGTGGTAGCATGATTTCTGTTATACGGTCATATGTGTGTGCCTGGACTTAATACAGTGATGTTATAGCTTAATAACATCACTGTCCCAGGTACACACTGACCAATCAGAGAACAGAATTTTTTCTTGCCATTGTATAATTATGAGTTACGCTTGTATTTTATTATAGTACTGTATATTGGCTCTCTCTACCTCTAGCAAACATGTCTCTTTACGCCCTTGACTTTTCCCCACATGTCTGGATCCTTTTCCATTTTCACATGATTTTTGTATACATCTTTCCTGATAATTCTTGATGCTTTTTATAGTTTTTTTTTATCTTACCAATTTGTTGTGTAAATATCCATGTATTACTCCAAGCTGTACTACTCAGAATTGTACCTTCAAGCACCATATGTTTTACTTGAAAGCTTGATTAAATTGTAACCTGTCTTTATATTTGCCCTACCCTCCTTCCCTTTCCCCTTGGCTGCACCTGGAAATGAGCTTCGGCTCAGTGTACCTCTCCCAGTTAACAAAATGTTAAATAAACTAATAAATATCGGGTAGTTAGCAGTATTAACTTTTTTTATTAAGATTGGATCTAAAGCATTGTAGAATCAGTTTTTTTCTCAAATCTGTCTAATAGCAGCATTTAATTTTAGTGTCACAATTTTATAATAGTAAATTAATTATCATTCCATCACTATTACTGTTTTCCACTTGTTCTAGATTTTATTCTAAATGCAGTCAAACATGTTCCTGTTGAAGCTATTAGATTCGTACACTGGCTTGACTTGTAAACTTCTCTAGCAGACAGTATTTGTAGAATTTCTCAAAGCACTTTAGCTAGTAATATGGTAAGGTATCATGGAGAACACATATTACTAAATGCAGTTTAATGAATATACTGCCTCCTAAAGGTCTTGGGGTCTCCAAAGGGTCATTTTCTCAACCAAAGATTCATACTGCAAATTACAGTTGTAAAAAATGAGTGTGTCTCTTATTAATTTTAATGTGTGGACATGTTGAGTGCAGTATGGGTTCAATGGCAACTATTGCTTTACATTGGTTTGCCCTTATGTGATTTAAATGTGTACATCTAAATATTGAAAGTATGGCTCCTGACTTACACATTCTATGTGCTTGGGCTGTGTTAAATCCTCCTGACTTCATGCCACATTTAGAAAGCAGACCAAACCCTATTGTTTTGGATGAGATCCACACACTGATAGTAATAGTTTGTAGAAACGTAGAATTTCACTACAGAAGGAGACCGAAGGTCCATGGACTCTGCCCTTACTATACTACTGTACCTCACCCCACCTACCGATTACCCTAGTGAGCTGTATCCCTCCCCCTTATGTAGATGGGAAGCAGCAAATGGAAGAGGTCGGAGTATAGTCATGTATGGAATAAAACTTGCTTGAATTTATCAGTTTACCTGTATTAGAATTTTTAATTAATTTCTAATTAGAAATGGGAATTGATGTCTATAACAGTGGTCTTTGTAAATATAAGTAAGCTTTATTGGTTATGTGTACCAGCCACGCAGGTCAAGTGTCCAGATTCTGGAATGTGATGAATAATTTCAGTTAATTATCATTACAGTACCAAAAATATGAGGTCATTGTGATGAATATTTTTTGCTGGGTCCCTGATACCCAGTTCCATCCACTGAGGGAGTCCATATGTTTATATGTACTGTACAGTTACTGTGTCTTTTATGATATATGAGAGCATTCTTGAGTTCTTTGGGGATCAGAACTGCAAATCAAAGCTGAGCAGTTCTAGCACATAAAGGACGAGAAAAAACTCTTAAATCATAAGAGGCACAGGAAGTATACATATAAACATATTATAAATCATGTTAAATATCTTTCTTCAAAAAATTAAATTTGAATTTAGAATCAGTATGTTTTACATTGCAGGGAATCCTCTTTGTGTAAATGGACTGTGTCAAGGAAACTTAGAACTTTAGAATTGTAGAACTATTTGCATGAGACACCCTCCTGTGGTTATAAGAGTACCTGGAATGTTTAGAAATAAGCAATCCTAACTGTATAAGAATTATGTCATGATTTATAATACATATGGTTGTCACCATGCAATGCTACACCATGCTACTACAATGCAGAGATTACAGCCAGGGAAGTAGCCAGGCTGCAGTCTGAGGGCCTTAGCTTTTATTTGGATTCAAACATTCTGACCAAATATGCCTCAATTCAGCTGGCCATGTATATTGATGTGCCCTGAATGGCATTTACCTATGCCTCGGTCTCCAGTTTTATGAAATCCTGGTTACTCCTCTGACAGCAGATCAGGAAAAGTAATACTTCCACTTTACAAGACCCTGGTCAGGTCCCATCTGGAGTAGTGTGTGTGGTTCTGGACTTCTCAATACAAAATGGATATTGTGTTATTCAAGAGGGTGCAATGCAGGCCTTCAAAATGACTAGGGGTATGAAGGACAAAAGATATGAAGAGATGTTAGAAGCCCTTAACATGTTCATCCTGGAGAAAAGGAGGCTGAAAGGGGGATATTATGTCAGTTTTCTGGTAAATCAGTTGTATCAGTAGGACTGAACAGTCAAAGGTGTTTGATTTGTTGTTTTCCTGCTGGATGTGGGGACATATCTTGATGCTAAGAGGTGGTAAATCCAGAGGTACTGTAACATTATAAGACACTTTCCCACTGGGTAGTGAAGCTCTGGAACAGCCTACCTACCAGTTGAGATTGTGGATTTCAAATAGGCCTGCACAAATGTAAGAATGCAAAACAAAAGGTGCATAAGCATGATGGTTGAAAATAAAATAAAAGGGTAATATTAAAAATATTTTATACTTCTATGTTATTTATTCAGTGTTCATTTAGTATTACTCATTTGTTTTGTTTTCTGGACAAATGTTTGCTTACCAAAGGAACCACAAGGTACCCGGGCCCAGATATTCAAACTGCACCCAAAAAGTGTGCAATAGCAGGAGCAAGTGCAAGTCCATTGCGCCCATGCACAAGAGACGCAATATTCAAAAACAGAGCAGGCCAAACTGCGCCTACAGCCAATGATTGAATATCACACCACCTGCTCCATAGCGCAACTAGGGAGGGGAAGCTGAGCAGATCTGATGCGCAATAGCGCAACAAGGGATGTGCAGCTGAGCAGTCCAGAGGCGCCATAGTGCAACCAGGGACACCCCCCAGCAGCTAAGCAATGCAGCTGCACAACCAGGGAGGTAGGGGCCCACCACCCATGCCACAGATGGGCACAGGAACACACAGCAGAACAGACATCGTCACCCCACACCCCATGCACTGCACAACTGGGGGAGGGCTGGAATAACCACCAGCCCATGGAGACAAGCAGTCAACCCACAGCCGGGCCATGGTGCCCCATCACACCTCCCAGCAAACTGTGACTGGCACACAAGAAGGGCTGACCACCCCATGCCACACCATTCCCCCCAATGAAGAGCACACCCTGCACCATGACCCCCAGACACCCCCCATGAGCAGTGACCACCACTGCAGGAAACACCATGCATGCCACCACCCCCACTGTGACAATGCAACCCTGTGCATCATAGAACCATGCAAGCCAGCCCCACCACGAGCACCCATCAGCGGTTGGCAGCATACAGCAATGCAACAACGGCAGACACAGTGCCACCACGCACAGTCCTCCCGAGGTACTGCTGAGAGACCAATCATGCATTGGCATGTGAGGTACCCTACACGGGACAGGGCTTGCCCCAGACACCACCACCAGTGGTACAGCACCCTGCACAGTATTCTAATGACACACCCCGACCCACCACTGGCCACAACAGCCAGCACAGACACCCACAGTGGTGTGTGGAAGCATGCACCACACCGGATGCCACACAGTGCATGGACAGACACTCACCCATACCCAAGGGCACAGCAATACAGGGACGCAGTGGTGGGGCAACCAAGCCCCCAGTGTGGGCCCATGTAAACTGTGTACACACAACCCGCAGTCCTCCATGGCACTGGAGTGCCAGCCACCCTGCGCAGGCACTGTGGATCCATACACCACCATCATTCGCCCGAAGTACAAGTCACAGACAGTGGTGCACATCCCCTGCAACACACACAAGGCACAGCATGGAGGTGGGACAACAACTGTGGAGGCCACAGTGTCACCCGAGGCAGACATGCACCACACCAGTGACAGGAGGCAACCCAGCAATGTGACAGGTACAGTGGCTGCCCTGCAGGGACTGCCACCACTGACATGTCAGCGGACCATGCAGGTCACAGACATGCATGTGTGTCAGCTGCACAGGCCATGGATGGGCTGATAGGTGTGCCATGGACACAGAACATGCACCATGGACCACTGCACACAGTCATCCAGTGCACAGGGCACAACACACACCACAGACACTGACTGATAGCTACCCCCACATCATAGTCACCTCCACACGGACACACACATACCCATGACTGCACTACCCTGATGCCATGCACACCACTGCAGCTGAGCATCTATAGCCCACTGCAAATCAGAGACCACCACAGTATTCATATCAAAATAACTGTGTATTGAACAAACATATAAAATTCAACTATTTGCAATACTATGTACAAAATATATACAAGGTTGGGAGCCACAAACAAGGTGGTGGTGGGTAGGGGGCAGGGGTGGACAAATGGGACAGGAAAGGAGGGGTGTGAGGGTGGGTCCAGGGGGGTTGGGGATTACAGGGACTGAGGGATCCCTAGCGGGAACGCCTCTCCCCACTCCGACTCTGTCGAGCTCTGTGCCTCCGCAGGACCCCGGTGTTGTCAATCCTGTGGAGGATGTCCAGTGAAGCCCTCGCCACCTGGAGTATCTCCCGCAGCACCTCCCTTATTTTCCAGAGATGGCGTGTATCTAGGACAAGGGAGCACAGTCAATAAGTGTGAATGCACAACCCATACAGCCCGCCACTGTGCATGGCATACGGTTGTGGGACATACCTCTGTGATGGTGTGTGACCACCCGCAGTGATCACATCAACATGACCTGCCCACCCAGGTGCATACAGCCATGTGGAACGCTGCACACACCCACCGGTCAAGTCACGCACAGCACCACCATGGCCGTTTAGTGACATGGCTATGTGGTGCAAAGGCAGTGGCACAACCATGTACCTGGTGCACGCATGGACCACCATTGACGCACTCCCAGACATGCATTGCCACTGGAAGGTGTTGACTGTAACAAGTCGCATGCATGGCAGTGGTGTCGATGGATGGTGGCCATGCCCCGCTGCCCACCCTGTTACACAGCATGCAATAGTAATCATGGAGGTAATGCACTCACCTTCTTTGGGCCAGTCCAGTGGACAGTTAGGGTCCTCACTCTGCCTTGCTGCACTCTGCTCCTCCTGCCACCGAAGTTCACGGGCACGGTGGCATTCCTCCGGGCCTGTGGGGCAAACATGGAGACAGGAGCATCAGTACAATCCCATAGCAAAGTCCCCCTGCCCCCAGGTGTGTGCCCTCCCACCCAGCCAGACCCACCCACCCCACACCCTGATAACACCACCACAGCCAACCCGGACGGTCCCCCCCCATGTGCTGGACACATATAACAGTGTTACCCATATGGAAGATAAAAGTGTGTTGACGTAACCCCTACCTGGCCATGGCACTGTGCCCCTCCTGGCACATGCCCGCAGGCGTGCTAGTAGCTCCGGCTCCCTCCGCTGCAGGTCCCCGTGCCTGTGGCGGCACTGCTTGGTGCTCCTCCCCCATCCTGTGGCCTCCTCAAGCGCAGCGGCCACCTCCTCTCACACCTGGGTCCTGGACCTGTCCAGGGGTGCCTCCCCAACCAGTGGCCCATGGTGTGGCACCACAATGGCCACTAGGTTGGCCAGCTCTATTGCTGACCACTGAGCTTCCCTCCTACGTGCCATGCTCTCTGCTCAATTTGGCAGTATGGCACTCTGCAGCATAGCTCCCCACGTGCAGATGCTGCGCATTACAGCGCTGACATTCCCAATCGCGCTGTCACTGAACAGCACGATAGAGGTGCACCCATGCCTGACGCATGGTGCCTAGGGGGCAAAGGTCAGGCACAGGGTCAAGGGTCTCTAGCGCATGGACACGCACAGCGCCATTGGAACCCAATGCATGTAGTGTGATTGGCTGCCTGTGTGCCACCACCATTAGTGGCCTAATGCGCAGTTGGCCCTGTCCGCCTATGATGGCCCAGTGCCACAGCACCATGTAGTGACCATCGCTATAGCGCCACTGGCACAATGGTGGCCATGCCCTGCATTGCCTACCGCGCATAGCACATCATCAGCGTGGCAGACGCCTGCATCAGCAACCCGGGCATGCGCAGTGAGGTGTGTACTACGCATGTCACAGAACTGCGCCATTGGCTCAGCATGTTCAACACAATTACGCAAAGCGCAACAGCGCGATATTCAGCCGTCATATGCAAATCATCTAATCAGCCATTCAATGGTGCAGCACTGCAATTTGCATCCACTTAAAGTTGCGCCTCGCCTCATTTGCATGGGTTGCACTATAAAAGTGCGACATTGGGCTGCAGTGGCCATAGTCGGTTACTGCAGTCTATTGGTGAGTTGCATGCTGTTTGGGAGTGTGGACTGTGGATTTAGGGACATGCATGGGACTGCACAGTCACAGGTAACAACTGCCATTCTTACAGGCTACATAATGACTGAGCAAGTTGTGGGAGAGGAGGAACACAGTGGTGGGAGGAGGAGGAGGCCTAACTTTACCAAGGCCGAGACCGAAGCCCTGTTTGAGGCCTACCTGGATCAGGAGCCGCTTCTCAGTGGATGGTGGGGATTACCTCAAGCCCGTGCTGCTGCATGGGAGGAGGTGGCACATGCTGTGAACCTGCATGGCAGCCACCAGTGCTCCATGCAGGAGTGTAAGAAAAAGATGGGTGTGGACAGGAAGAGGATAAAGGATAAGGTGGCAGCCATCAGGGCAGCACGAGCTGCAACAGGTGGGGAACAGCCAGAGGTGGTACAGCTGAACCCACAGGAGGAGAGGCGTGCTGGAAGCATGCAGCGTAGTGCCATTGAGGGTGTTCCGGGTGGTGGCTTCCAGACTGGTGGTGGCCCATCACTGCATGGTAAGTCATGATCTGTCTATGGGGGGGCAGGGTAGGTCACATGCAGTAACGCGACTTTGCTTTCCCTTACAGATCCTGAGCATCTGCATGGGTCAGCGGTGGTGGTCCTGTCCACTGAGGACAGTCAGCTGGAGATGGAGGAGGGCCCATCCACCTCCACAGTTGTACGTGGATCAGTGCGACAGTGGGGACGCTTGGCTGTCCACACTGATGTCGTTGTAACAGGTGCAGAGTAAGCCCTGCCTGTGTCCCAGCATGCCAGTGTCCATGGATGCCAGCAGGCTGTGACTGGGGCCGGTGCAGAGTCCATCACCGATGATGATGTCACTAACGTCATGGGCAGTAACACGTGTGTACCACGGGATGGCCACACAGCAGGACACATCGCGCCCATGGCTGTGGGTGGTGCTGCTGTGGAGGCCTGCATCACAGCACAGTCCCAGCCTGTGCCTGTCAGCATCAGTGGGGCAGCACTGGTGTTTGCTCAGGACAGTGGGACTGTGGTAGCCACTGCGGCAGCACCACTGAGCCCTGGGGAGCGGCAGCCAGAGGGGCAGCATAAGCAGTCGGCCAATGGGCTTGGGGGTACAGGGTTCAGCGGCGGTGTCTGTGCACCGCCTGTGGACATGCTCAGACCTGGTCCTGGTGTGCAGCACCCACCCCCAAGGGGCGCTGAGCATCAGGGCCGTGCACACCCTGAGGGACAGGATGCCGAGGAGGCAGATGACCTCTTGGACAAGCACACCCGCCTACTGCAAGCATCAGTCCAGTAGCAGATGCGGCTTGCGACGTCAATGGATGCACTGCGTGTGGCTCTGGAGTGGGCAGAGGAGTGTCGCAGCAGGGACACCGCTCTGATCCTGGCAGGGATGGACCATTTGCAGGAGGATGTGACCGCTGCCATTGACAGGCATGCACAGGCATTCACTGCTGTCATGGTCACAATGGGCACACAGTCAGGTGCCCATGCATCATGGGCACCACGCAGTGCACTGTCCACCCCCCATTCCTGGTGTCATGCAACTCCCTCCCTGTCAACACCGAGTTCAGCTGTGGGCATCCCGAGCACTCCTGGCGCAGGTATGTTCGGTGTACTGCCGACTCTTGCGCGAGCACGGTCGTGTCCACACAGTGGAACCCCTTGGGGACCATCGGTGCCAACCCATGAGGCCAGTGGTCAGCCTGTCAGTGCTGGTGGGTCTCGGTGGGGCCGCCCATGCATCCGTGGCAGCCGGGGCACTATGTCACATGACTGACCTGTCTCCCAGTGCGGCTGCTGTCTGATCCTGCCCTGTGTGCATTGTGTGTTTCAGTGGGCAGTGCACGGGTGGGTACCCGGCCCTGCATGCAGACACACAGTCCACCTGCATACCCTCCCAGCTGATGTCCACAGTTGCATGTGCATGATGATGCCAGCATTATGCTGTACACCAATGTGCAGTGGTGCTCAGCATCTGACACACGCACATGGACAGGCAGTGGGCGTGGTGGCCTGTGGGTATGTGTGTGGCTAGGGTTGGCTTTCTGGGTCGGTGTGCCTCCTGCCCTCTGTGCACGTTTGGTGCATTGTGTGTGTGCATGTGTGTGTGTCCGTCCGCATGACATGTTAATCCTCACCCATCCCTGGTTGTGTGTGTGCTTCTGTGCCCTGCCACTTCCCTTGATGGCATACACCCCTGGTGTGTGTCCATGCATGTTTGTGGGTTGTGCCTTAGCCACTGGTGGTTGCACATGGCCCCATGACTTACCTGGGTTGGCTGAAGTGCTCCTCCGTGATGGTGTCTCGGTGCAGCTGTGCCAGCCGGACCAGTCTGGGGTCCCGTCGCCCAAGGGGGGGCTGCCCATCACCATCGTCACTGGCACCCTCATCATCCCCATCGCTGTCCCCCTCTTTGACCTGTACAGCTATCCTACATTCATTGGCCATGTTGTGCAGGATGCAACAGGCCAGGAATAGCCCACAGGCCTTTGAGGTGCTGTACTGTAGGGCACCGCCGGAGGTGTCCAGGCAACGGAAACGTGCCTTCAGCATCCCAAACACCCCTGACATTACATGTGGTGGCGTGTGCCTCATTGTAGTATTGCTGCGATGGGGTTGCGGGCCGCCGGTGGGGTGTGAGCAGCCAGGGACGGAGTGGGTATCTACTGTCACCTGTGTGTAGAGGGTGAAAGTTAGTTTGGTGATCAGCATCGCCCTGCCCTGGGCCATGTAGGCCACTACCCATGTCACCTCTGGCCATACCTCCCCAGGCCCTAGGATTGTCCATGTGGTTTGCATACTCACCCACTAGGTGGCCAGTGGGATATCCCCACTCTCAAATCTGTGGCACAGTGCCGACTGGTGCCAGATGAAGGCATCGTGTGCTCCCCCAGGGTGCGTGGCACAGACATTGATTATGTGCCCCCTGGCATCACACACCACCTGGCAGTTGATGCTGGCATAGCCCTTGCGATTGATGTATGCAGCCCCCTCGGGGCCAGATGGTGTGCGTATGGCCACATGGGTACAGTCTATTGCCCCTAGCATGCCAGGCATACGTGCTACCCTGTGGAACTCCTGTATGTTTAATGTGCGCTCTGCTGGTGTGCTGTGGAAATGGATGTACTCCGCAGCATGTGGCAGCAGTGCACTGAGGATTTGGGTGAGGTGGCATGACGTGGCCAACTGGGTTATGCCTGTGGTGTCCCCAGTTGGTCTCTGGAAGGTACCCGTGGTGAGCAAGCACATGCAGGCTGTTACCTTAGTCTCCACTGACAGGGCATGTCTCCGTCGTGTGGGTGCCTGCATCACATCACTGCACAGCTCACAGAGCTACCTCAGAATTGCCCTATTCAGGTGGTACCGGCCCACAATCTCAGTATCAGTGTACAGCTCGAAGCTGGTGCAGGCTCGGTACTGCCTGTTGGGGGCATACCACCACAGGCCCTTCCATGGCCACCCCCCCCCGCTGCCCGCCTTCTCACCCCACTCATAACGGCCTCGATCTGGAAGGTGGCACTGACCATGTCCCTGGCTTGTGTTCGCCCCCCCGGCAGCTGTTACTGTATTCCCCCTGCTGTCCTCCCTGCTACTTCCCCTGCACTGGGAACACCTGCCTGTGGTGGCCTCTGTGCTGTGTGGCACTTCCCACTTCTGCACTGGCTGTGGCTCCCCACACCTTCCCTGTGCCTGTGTGTTCAGGGTGCCCTTTCCCTGGCCTGCCCTGTGTGTCCCTCCTGCCCTGTCTGTGTGGCTAGAGTTCTGCCTCATGTGGCTTCCCTGTAGTGTTCTTGTGCCTCTCCCTTGCTTCTTTTTATTTTGGCTCATTTCCACTATGGCGCAACTTCTGCCGCTCCCCTATTGCGCATGGCGCAAGTTGTTGAATATCGCACTGCGCCATTTATGCATGGTTCCTCCCCCTTCAGTTGTGCATGCCTTCATTATCATTGCGCTGTTGCTCAGCATGATTTCGGGGGCGCAACTGCCTCCTGCTGAATATCGCAGAATGGTGCAATCTCGGACTTGCGCAGGTGCAACCCTATTGCGCATGGCTCAACTCTTTTGAATATCTGGACCCCTATGTAATAGAGTAGTTAAAAAATACCTCTAAACTGGAACATGTTTGCACAGTATACTCATTTCATATCTGCTTAAATGCTACATGATGGAACTACAGTAGAGTCCCTTCCACCCTTAAATTACTACTGTATGTTTCTTTCTTACTAGTATGCCACAAGTAACTGACGTTTGTCACAGAACTGTGAAATTCTATTCTAGAAAAGCTCTAAAACTAGATTTCCCTTCTCACTTCAAGACTAACTGGGACACCAGGATAGAAGGATACATACTATTTGGAAAGTATAGGTGACAGGAAGTGGGATGGGGTGTCTCTCTTGATAAGAGAAGAAGTAACTTTACAGGATATGAAGGACTGAGGTGGGGAGACAGTGTCACAGTGTCCATCTGCTTCTTGAAAGGCCTAACATCTGGTCTGAGACCAAATTCCTGTCCACCTTCAAGGACCGTTTCCTTCTGCAACATGTCCAACAGTATACTAGGTTTGATGCCACTCTTGACTGTGCTTTCAGCAGTGGGGATGGGTCATCTCTGTATAAAACAGATGCACCTATGGATCATGGTGGAGCTAAATGAACAAGAAAGGACTGACCAGTGAGGTAGACTGGGGCACGGCCATGGATTTAGTCTATCTGGGTTTCAGCAAGACCTTTGATACTGTGGTGCATGACAAGCTTCTGGGCAAAGTGCATCCGCGTACGTACACAAGACATACACAAAGTGGATTGCTAACTGTCTTGAAGGCTGGAAGCAGAGGGTGCAGGTGGATGGATCCTGTTCTGTATAGAGAGATGTACTCTTCATTATAAGGCTAATTACATATTAATGAGGTAATGGCACTCTGTGATAAGTTACTGGAGTGATCATTAATGGTCAGTTAATGACTGATCCAGCTGTGACAGTGACACCAGCAGCCACCTCATATAACTGTGCTATATTATAGCATGCCACCAAGACCATGCACACACAATTTCTTGTCAGCTGAAGTTCTTGTTGACATCTTTATGTGCTTCAATAGAAAGACAAACAGTGGTGAGTGAAAATTGCAACAGAAAGCGCATAAAGTAAAATGGAGCTTTTTTTTGTATTTAAAAACCATATCAGCCAATGACACATGTTTTGCCCTGCTCATTGATGTGACAGCAGAAACATTTATAGATTCTGTAAGTGAGGGCAACAAACAAAATGGCAGTGACAGCCAGATCCTGTCAGAATCAGTCACTGTTATCATCAGTGCATCACTGTGGGGCATGGTCACAGGAGGTACTGTAGAAGACATTAAAACTGTACAGGTGCCACAGAATTATATGAATATTACAGTATTGACAGAAAGCCTGTCAAACCCTGCTGAGGGGTCACAAACCACAAAGACAGGGAAACAGAGAGTGAAGGTAATGATATATCATAAAGTCACGTATATGAAGCAGAAACTCAAGTAAGTAAGTAAGTAAAAATTTATTTTTAAGCTCTTTTCGATATCAAAGCGCTGTACAAATAGAACAATTTAAATACATACAAATTTCATACATATAAACAACAACAGAAATAACAATATAATTACAATAAAATACAACGAGTCACTACCCATAAGCTATTTGAAATAAATAAGTTTTAAGTTCTGACTTAAAGCTCTCAGCAGTCAGGCAACTTCAGTATCCGACGGAGAATTCCACAGGGTAGGGCAGCGAAGAAAATGCCCCATTCCTAAGTTTTTAAACGAACCCTGGGAACCTCTAGTAATCCCTGTCGGGCGGAGCGGAGTGAGCGAGAGGGACAGTAGGGAGCAAGCAGATCTTGAAGATACCGCGGTCCCTGTTCGTGTAGGGCTTTATAGGTCAGTAACCCGACCTTAAAGGTGATCCGCCACTGAACCGGCAGCCAGTGCAGCTCGAGCAGCACAGGTGTAATAAGATTCCTCATAGATGTCCCAGTCAAAAGCCTGGCTGCTGCGTTCTGCACTAGCTGCAAGCGGCGGATATCAAGCCCCGGCAGCCCTAGGTACAGGGCATTGCAGTAAGCAAGGCGAGAAGTAACAAAGGCATGGACCAATGTCGGAAGGTCAGCCGGAGGAACAAGGTGTTTCACCCGAGCAATATTCCTCAGATGGTAAAAGGAAGATTTGACAGCAGAAGACACCTGAAATTTCAGCGCCAATCTGTCGCCACAATAACGCCCAGGTTATGACTCCGGTTCGAGGTCGAGCTGGGCACCACGAGATCCATACCAAGGAAGACCAGCCCTACAACTCGCCTCAAGGCGACCTGGGTCCGCCACCAACACCTCAGTCTTATCCGGGTTTAACCTTAGCCAGCTGGCACTCATCCAATCATTGATCTCGGATAGACAGTTGTTAAGTATAGAGACTGCATCTTCTTGCCGGGACTAAAGGACAAATAAGCTGGGTATCATCTGCATAGCAGTGAAAACCCAAGCCATATTGCCTAATAATGTCTCCCAATGGCAGCATATAGACAGCGAACAACATGGGTGCCAAAATGGAACCCTGCGGAACCCCACAAGGCAAAGAGACAGCGTCAGAGGAATAAATTCCAGTGATAACCCTCTGTCTCCGCCCTGTAAGAAAAGATTGAAACCATTGCAGAATCGTACCAGACAGTCCACAATAAAACCGCAGGCGTTCCAAAAGCACACCATGGTCCACAGTGTCAAATGCTGCAGAGAGATCTAGAAGGACTAGAATAGTACAAGCCTTTTGATCTCTTGCTAACAGTGCACAGTGATGTAAATGTGACTGTTGTGACAGAAAGCCAAATGATGTCAGAAGCTGTTTTGTATGTCACAATGGAAACAGTATTTTGCTCTGATGTAAAATTCACAGATGCAGAAGAAAGGCATAGTATTACAGAAATTGTTATAGACGGTAGCAGTGATATAAGCACAGTAGGGACTGAAATAGTTGTACCTGTGGCAACCTCAGATGCCAGTATAGAGACACCCATTGCTGACACATCCATAGCATCCAATGACAGGAACAAGCATGACATACCTAACAGTACCAAAAGACACTGCCCATCAAACATGGTAGATCTTTATTTATTTATTTAGCTTTTGTTAACCAGGTAGGTACACTAGACAAGACAATTGCCTATTTTCAGGTACGACCCGGGAGAGTACAGGAATAGTAGATTTAGGTACATACAACGACATTGTACAAATTAGACATGTTACAGTTCATGTGAGGATACAGATTCAACACAGCATATGAAACATGGTAAGGCATAGATTATACAGTATTAACATAACAAAAATAAACACCTTGTGGGAGATAAGAGCAGTAATGTTACAGATTCAACACAGCGTACGAGCGTGGTAAGGCATAGATTATACAGTATTAACATAACAACATAAACACCTTGTGGAAGCCAAGAGCAGTTCCGGGGCACAGTATCGAAATCCTTCAGATGTGACACTATGTACAGCTTAGCAACCTCTTGGAGTCTGGTCTTTTGTCCAGGAGTAGCTCCAGAGCAGAGGAGTGCTGTGATGGATCAATTCATGGGGGTATGGGGCAGCCACAGGCTGAGGCAAGTTTGAGATGGTTCCATAGGGAGGAACGGAAACACATCTGTGAGTGCGCGGCATGGACCTGGGCAAGGAAGGAGTTCCACAGTCTGGGAGCGAATGCAGCAAAGTCTGCCCCACCCATTTGAGTCCGTGTAGCCGGTGTCTTGAGGAGGACCTGTTCCTGGGTCGTGAGGGAGTAGGAGGAGGAGGAGACAGATGGGACAAGAAATTTCACAAGCCCTGGAGGGGTGCCAGTGCCATGGACCTTTCCAGTGAAGCACCCTAAGACGAAGTCTATGTGGTTAGCAGGTGAGAGCCAATTTAGCCTGCTACAGAGGTCTCAATGGTGAGTGAGATGGGGGGCAGCCAGCGTGAAGCAGCAGACATTATTGTAGGCAGTGGGCCACCTAGTGAGCTGGACTTTGGATGAGCGGACAAACAAGAGGAGTCCATAGCAGAGCGAGGGTAGGAGCACCCCTCTAGCAAGTGCAATCCGAGCTGCTGGAGTAAGATTACTTTTTGCTCTGTATGCCAGACCCAGTTTGCAGTTTACAGTCTTGCAAGTATTCTGAATGTGGCGGCCAAGGTCAAGCTGCGGGTTCAGTATCACCCCAAGGTACTTAAAGTTGTCAGTAACTGGGATCTTGACTCCGTCGAAACCAGAAACACATAGTGGAGTAGGGGCGGCCTTAATCTTGGCCTGAGACCCAAAGAGCATGGCCTCAGTTTTCCTGAGATTTAGAACCAACTTATGTGACAATATCCAGGATTGGATGTTCCTCAAGTCCTCGCTCAGGTGATGATTTATGACTCCTATCTCAGGGGAGTGAGTCAGGATGACCAGGTCATCTGCATAAAGGATAGGCTTGCAGTGGATAGCAGCAGCCGGGAGTTTGTTCACGAATATGGAGAAAAGCAGGGGCCCCAAGATGGAGCCTTGTGGGACACCCATGGTAACAGGGATAGTGTCCGAGAACTCCTTCCCATACTTAACAAGTTGCTGTCTGCTGCTTAGATAGTTGGAAAACCAGTTGAGCACCTCAGGTGATAGACCATAGGAGCTGAGCTGGGTGGAAATCATGGTGTGATCAACAAGATTAAAGGCCTTAGAGAGATCTATAAAGATGGCTCCAGAGAGTTTGCCTTGGTTCATAGCCGCTCTGATCCAAGATGAGACCGTGACAAGGGCAGAAGTTGTGCTGTGCCCTTTCCTAAAGCCATGCTGCTCAGGGGACAACAGGTCATGAGACTGCAAGTACTCTGAGAGTTGCCCTGCCACGGCCTTCTCGAGAAGTTTGCTGACCGCTGACAATATGGATATTGGACGGTAGTTTTCTATGCGTTTGGGGTTTCCTTGTTTAAGTATTGGGACCACCCTGGCTACTTTCCAAACTTCTGAAATGACACCTGACGACAGGGACAGATTGAAGATATGGGTTACCATGGGGACAATCTCACTGGCACCAAGACTCAGAAATTTCGGCTCCAATCCATCATGTCCAGCACTCGAGAAGTGGGAGAGACCCGAGAGCAGTCTCTGCACCTCTTGCACCACCACCACCACCTTAAAAAGAAGGGGCGGGTAAGATGAAAATGGTGCGGCCCATTTTTCACCCCTCTCCCCTCCCCCATGGGGGAGTGACGAGGTAAAGGTAGATAGGTCTGAGAAGTATTGGTTGAATGCATTTGCGATGGTCAGGGAGTTGTTGCAACTGGCACCATCGATGATCATATCCGAGGTCTCACTGCTCGGGGTCCCACTGACTATATTCTTAATGTTTCTCCAGAACCTCCTGGGGTCCCTAACTGTGTGCAGCAGCACAGATTTGCAAAATTCCCCTTTGGCCACCCTAATAGCCTTCTTACACTGATTTCTGAGCATCCTGTACTGCATGCGGCCTGTTCCGCCGTGGCCTTGAATTTTGACCAGCACTTATCTCTGTACTTCATAAGGGTTAGCAGACTGCCCTGCAGCCACTTTGTCGCCGAGCCCCTGATCCTCCATCTGATGGGGGGGGGGCATGTTTATCCTGCAGCACCCTGAATGTAGTGAGGAAGTGACTGGCTGCTGATGAGGAGTCCTGTGGGTTCCATACAGCTGACCAGTCAGCGTGCTGGAGATCAGCGTAGTAGGAGCCAAGATCAAACCTTGAGTAGTCACGGACCTGGATAATTTTATGTGGGATTTTCAGAGAAGGAATCTTCCAGACCCCGTACACGGGGAGTGGTCCGAGATGGAGTCAGAGAGGATGCCCGAAGAGCTGATCCTCCCATCTTGACCAAATGGGGAACAAAAGAAATGAAATAACAACACAAACCCAAACAAAGCGGGTTGTAAGACTGTTTTAGAACTAGTTTGCTGAGAACAACAGAGACCCTGCTTCTAAAATGTTGCCCGAATCAACACTTAACATCTTGCGAGAGTGCTATTCCACAGTTCACAGTACACAAGGGGAAATGTACTCCATGCAAAGTTGTGTGTCTTTAAGATATGACATAAACCAACACTTCAATGGCCACCACTTTCAAGAAACCCGAACATTATGTGTAACTCAGTATTCATATCATCAAACAACGTCTTTATTTCAGTCCTTAAAAAATGAAAGAAAACAGCAAAGGACAAAACCCTTGCTCACCCACCTATAAATGCTTGTGACTTTCAAAAACTAAGAGAAAGCTTTGCAATGGACACTAACACCCCAAAAGGGCTTTCAACAAAGTTTGATTTGAAGTGCAACTGTTTTCTGCATGTAGGGATCAAGAAGAGTAGTGAGTGGGTGGTAGTACTAATTCTCTCAGCAGTGATTAGAGGTAAAGCAGTCAGCTGAGTGCTCTGCAGCGAAGTGGATACTTCACATTATAATGGGTAACGCCAAGTCCATTGAAAACAATGACTTTGCATTACTCTGCCTTCCAAAACCACTACTCCACCAATTCTTTAGGCGAAGTACATTAAAAACAATGTACTTCGCCTCACTTCGCCTTGTTTTTAAGCTCCAAAGGTGAATTTTGCAGTGATTCATGGGATTGCAGGTCACATGGGCTCTAGAGTGTTCTGCACAGCCTCAGTTTGGGGTAGTGTGTGTATGAAGCTGTAGGAGACAATCTGCTATGAGAGCTCTCTGCAATTCAAACCTTCTGAAAGCTGTTAAAAAAGCCTTTTTGAGACATTTATTTCGCTAAACTTTAGTTCTTCGATTATAGGAAACCCTACTGTGCTCATATCATCGAGCGTTTATTGTTTGTGTGTGGATTTTGAATGTTAACATACAACATTCAGTCTGTGTACTGAGAGGCAGCGGAAATGTGCTTTGGGGGAGGGGCGTATCTGTGGTGTAGGTAGATTAACTTGAAGAAAAAGACAGTGCTTTCTGTTTTGGTGACATTTTTCTTGTATAACTGTGTTAATGTACACACACTGATATTTTCAATAATTCTTGCCATTTTTTTTGCTGATTGTTGTGGTGCAGCAGTGCCTAATTTTAGTTTGTTTAAAATATGTGGTTATATTACTGAAGTTTTCAATTTGCTACACATAACTTAATGTGTGTGTGTGTGTGTGTGTGTGTGAGTATGTGTGTGATGCATGTCATCAAATCAGACACCTTTTATTGTGCCACATAATAATTTCAGCAATGTGAACCCACTATCCACTGCAGCTGTATGATTTTTGTACTTCTTTGTGGTATCTTTACTGGTACTAGTACTAGTGACTGTTACAGCAGCAGTGCAGTACACTGCCCCCGCAGCCCGCCCCAACCAGCAAGGTATTCTTTCCAGATTTGAATTTCTGATGGTGAGCACTGGTTAGGTGTTGTGCCTTTGCATCTTCATCTCTTCAGTGTGCAGCACAATCTTAATCTGTCTGTGCATTTGCATCTCTTTAGGACCAATTTCCATCTGTAACTTAAGTCGCAGTTGTTTCTTTGGCTTCCCTTCAGAGTACTGGACCAGTGTTGTGCATAATTCTGCATGAACATTGTACTCATTAGTATGCGTTTTTATGTCAGGCGCATCATCACGAGTCACTCGTGATACAAATCACGTTCTTCATCATCACGGTCACAAATGCAGTCACAAATCATGATTCATGATCATGTCACGAATCACAACATTCATTTTTTTGCTAGTTACTTCGATGTATTGTAAGCATGTTTTGTAGTATCTCTCCAGGCTTCACCACTCCACCATTGTACTCATTAACGAATGTTTTTAAGTCTGGGAATTTTGTGCTACAGCCCATCGGGGAAGTACAGTCATAGGCAATTGCATTCCTTCCCATACAGCATATGAGTTACAGTACTGTAAATAGTGGTGGGCAAAGTGGCCCAAATTTGCTCCATGAAGTGATTGACTGAGTAATGTGGAATCCGTGGAGAACTCCACAATGAGAAGTGGAGTACTTCGCTTCATAATGAGGAATGCAAAGTCCATTGAAACCAATGACTTCGCGTTATTCCGTCTTCCCCAAACCACTTCTCCACCAATTTTAAGGTGAAGTACATTGAAATCAACGTAATTCGCCCTGCAATTGAGCTCCAAATGAAATTCTATAGTTATTCATGGGATTGCAGGTCACATGGGCTCTAGATTGTTTGGCACAGCCTCAGTTCTGGCCTGGGTAGTGTGTGTGCAGTAGTAGCTGGAGACAGTTTGCTATCAGAGCTCTGCAATTCAAAAACTCTAAAAGGTGTTGAAAATGCCTTTTTGAGTAATATTTTTTGCTCAAAATTTAGTACATCGATTGTAGGAAACCCTTCTGTGCTCATATCATCGAGTGCTTATTGTTGTGTGTGGATTTTGAAAGTTAATTTAGAACAGCCAGTCTGTGTACTGTGAAGTGTGCTTGTGGGGGAGTGGGTGTATTTATGGAATAGGTAGATTAACTGGGAGAAAAAGGTAATCTTTCTGTTTTGGTTATATTTTTCTTGTATAACTGTGTTAGTGTACACACAGTAATATTTCAGTAATTCTTGACATTTTTTTGCTGATTGTTGTGGTGCAGCAGTGTAAAATTTGTTTAAAACATTTGGTTATAATACTAAAAGTTTTTAATTTGCTATGCATTACTTGAGTGTGCGTGTGAGTGTGTGTGTGATGTGTGCCATTAAATCAGACACCTTTTATTGTGTTACAGAGTAATTGCAGCAGTGTGAACCTGCTATCCACTGCACCTGCATGAATTTTTCATACTGCTTTGTGGTATCTTTACTGGTAATCGAGGATTGTTACTGCCGTGCACCAATCCCCCAACTGGCAAAATGTATTCCTTTCCAGATTTGGATTTGTGACTTGTGCCTTTTTGTATGCATCCCTTGAGTGTGCAGCACAATCTTAATCTGTGCGTGCGTTTTCATGGCACCATTAACAATTCTGGGAGATTACATTTCTTGTTACATTCTCATTTCACTTTGTCAGCACTGGGGAATTTTCTGGACACAAGACAGTAGCATTTAGGGGATGCACATTAATTCTGGTGATTCTGTGTGTGACCTGACCACTGCGCGCATGACTGAGTGCACCATTAATTTTGGGAGACTTTGCATTTCTTGTTACACTCTCATTTCACTTCGTCAGCACTGGGGAGTTTTTTGGACACTTTGGGGATGCACATTGATTCTGGTGACTGTGTGGGTGGGATGCTGCCAATATTGTTGTCACTCTGCCTTACTTCACGTTTAGGGTGGAATGACAACGCAAAGTGCTAACAACAGGCGAAGTGAGCCTTTCCTATGGGACACTCCATGTAGCAAAGTGACAAGGCGAAGTGGCCACTTCGCGTTCACTTCACCGGCAGATTTTAAATTCACTGCATCTCTGATACAGAGTTACCAGCAAATGCATTTGAAATAAAAATTGATGAAGACGGCAGGCAATACGCCACTCTCACATTCAAAGAAAAAAACCAAAAACATCTTAATCCTCTTGAAACCTCCCATCACATGTACAGGAGGACAATGCACTGTATACCAGACTCTCCAGACTGTCCTATTAAATCCCTCAGGAAACACTTGTCCAAACTACCTACTTCACCTTGCTGCTTCTATCTAAGACCCAAGGCACTAAAAATACATGGCGCTGGCAAATATGCAGTATGGTATGACCACGTTCCAATGGATAAAAACACCTTTGAATCCATGATGAAAATGTTGAGCAAAAGCACCAACCTGTCTGAAATATACACCAACCATTCAATCAGGTCCACAACAATATAATTATTGTCATATGCTGGCCTAGAAAGTCATGAAATAATGAGCGTTACTGGGCACAAAAATGAGGGTTCTTTAAAAATCTACTGGGCACCAACACTGAAACAATGAAAATCATGGGGCAAAGTCATCAGCAGTGCAAATGACTGCAGCAGTTTAGTATCACCCAATGTGTCACATACAACTGAAAATTCCCGCAGCAGACAAGCGAGTAAAGAAAAGAAATCATTCCAGAATGAAACACACCAAACAAGTAGTAGCCACCATAGAAATGCACATGAAGAAGCAGAACTATGTGACACAAATAGAGATAATACACAGCAACAATACATAAAAAATATCACCGACAGACTATTTTCCAATTGCCAGTGTTATTTTGCTGGCAATGTTTCATTCAGTTTCACAAATAATTAAAAGAGAAATGTAACACAATGGCAGCTGTGTCTGTATGGTGAAAACCCCCCAAAAGGTTATCTTTGACCCTTATCCAGGTACAGTTTGGTATGTGTTATTTAATATGCAGGACACTCAGTTAACAGATTTTAAAATAAATCAGTTTTTGCTAACTTCACCCAGAAAAACAAATTCTGGTCAGATCCACCATGGCTGCATAATGAAGTTAGTGAATTTGTGTGAAATTGTTAAGGAGGTGTGGAGAAACAACACAATGATTTGTAAATTGTAAGATTTGTTTTGGTTTCTGTTCTAAGGAAGGCATACACATTATTAGGAAAATATATGGAGGTATACATTTTAATGGAAGGAATCGGAAGCTTACAAAAGAACCCCAGAGCAAATGCCACAGATGTATGTGTTATCCCAGATGATATTGGCCAGACAGACACATTTTAAAGAAAACACAATTGCACATATCCTAATAATGCAAAGCATCAAGGGAACATATGCAAATCCCCATGATGGTACAGAAGGTGGCAGTACATGAAAAAGTAACGGCTGGCATATATTCAGCCTCAGGATTATTTACACATTTTTTTTTAAGAGAAACAGGGTTTTTGTCCATGAGGTGATGTAAGTTATATTTAAGCAATGTGTTGATGTCAGAAAGTCAGGTGTAATGATGATGGACTGTTAGAGAAAATGTGATATTAACTTTCAGAGGGGGACACTTTTGATAAGGGCAAATTAGCTATGCGTGTGATAATGGGAATATTAGGAAAGTATGAGGTCTACGCAGAAGTGGAGTACAAATATGCACAGTTTCATAAGTATGTGCTCAGAGTGCAGGCAAATGTGATATGCAGGTTTGTTTTAGAAATAGGTAAAAATAGCGATACATACAATTAATAGAAAGATAGATAATTACATAGACATATAGACAGAGAGTGAGGGACACTGACAGACAGGCAGAAT
The DNA here is from genome assembly GCA_016271365.2 of Neoceratodus forsteri. NCBI lineage: Eukaryota > Metazoa > Chordata > Ceratodontiformes > Ceratodontidae > Neoceratodus > Neoceratodus forsteri. The sequence goes on along the minus strand of CM057455.1, from coordinate 1,463,024,933 downwards.
AGGAATGGCAGTGAAGTACTGAAGTGACACCAACCCCACCCCAACCCTGCAGACATGGACAGGCATTGGGATGTGCCTTTGGGACATTGGCCATAACACTCATGCCATTTCACCTCACCCTATCCTGTAGACACAGACAAGAGTCGAGGTGTGCCATGGGGTTTTCAGACTTTACACTCACCCTATTCCATACATAAATATGCTGAAATGGGTACAGTACAAGAGAATAGAGTGAACTTTGGAGCTGAAGAGTCAAAGGAACACCTCGATACCTGTCACTGGCTGCAGGGTGAGGGTGGGGGTGGAAAGGCATGAGCATTACTGTTGACAATCCCATGTCACACCCTGATGCCTGTCAGTCCCTACAGTGCAGGGTGTTATGGTCAGAAATCCTAATGCTCTGGGTGTTTCTTGGTATTTCACTCCAAGTTTTCAGTATGGGCTTTTTGTGACCCCAACGCATGAACAGTGACACTATCAGTTCATTAGCTGAAAGGAGATTTTGCACAGCAACTGTGCCATTTGGCACCACAGGTGCAAAAACAGATTTTGAACAGGATGTAAAAAATGACAGCTATACATTTCTTGCTTCAGTAACTGCTCAGCACATCTGTTGCATGACCTGCTTATTGACATTTTATGTCTGCTATGCAATGTACTGCAGCTATGGCTGTATGGCTGAGAGGGACCTGGGAGTGGTGGTGGATGTCAAGATGAACAACTCAGAGACTTGCAGGAGGGCAGCAGCTAAGGCTACAGTGCTGGGATGCATCACTAGGGTGATCACTCCAGAAGGAGGGAAGTGATACTCCCTCTGTATAACTGCTTGGTGAAGCCACACCTTGAGTACTGCATGCAGTTTGGGAGGCCACACTTAAAGAGGGACATTGAACTCCCGGAGAGGGTTCGGAGAAAGGCAACCAAAATTATCTGGGGCTTGGGGGAAAGGACCTAAGGGGAGAGGCTCAAAGAGCTGAATATATACATGTTGGAAGAGAGAAGGGACAGGAGGACATGATAGAGGTCTTCAAGTACATGAAGGGGGTAAACAGGGGTGGCAAAGTCATGGTGCTCTGAAGGAAGGAGGGGGCAACTAGAATGCATGGGTGGAAGCTGAGGGGGAAAACTCAGGGGAGAAAGGAGGAGACGCTACTTCAGTGAGAGGGTGGTAGACCCATTTAATGTGCTGCCTGGGGGACTGGTGGAGGCAGAGACTATGGAGGGGTTCAAGAGGGGGTGGGACAGGTACAGGGTAAGAGTTGTGGAAGCAAAGTCCAATGAAGTGGGAATACTCTGGACTGGGAACAGAGAAGCCTGAGAGGGCAGGGGGGTGCAGCAAGGTCAGCTCCCAGGGTGGGGACTGACCAAATGAGCAGACATGAAATCCCACTAGGCCTATTCTGCTGGCATTTTTGTATGTTATTATGCTTACTGCACCAACATCATGAACCATAAAACAGATGACTGCCATAACTAGGGAGGCAGTATAGTACAGTGGTTTAAGGCTCTTAATTTCAAATCTGGAGATCTGGGTTTGAATCCCACAGCCCCCACAAAATAAAAAAAGAACATTTTCTTACAGAGCTAATCAGCACTAAATGCTCATAAAATGCTGATACCTACATTTACAGCTTAGCAAATACTTGAAATCTAACTGAGTGGGGTTTCTGTAAGAAAACAGCTAGAGCTTGTATTAATTATAGAATTGATTATCTGGGCAGTTTCTGTGCTTTTACGGTTGTGTGTAGTTTGATAAACTTAAAAAGTTTTAAAATTGAAACACTCCTGCTAGCTAGAACTGACACACATAGAAAATAAAAACAGTGAATTAGAGTTATTTAGTAGCTGTTGTCTTACAGAAACCCCAGTTAGCTAGCTCTCCTCTGGACTGGAAAGGGAGAAGCCTGAGAGGGCAGGGAGACAGCAAGCTCAGCTCCCAGGGTTTGGACTGACCAAAGGAGCAGACACAAAAGCCTGATAGCCTATTCTGCTGGCATTTTTGTAAGTTAGTATGTTGGTATGCTTACTATACCAACATCATGAACCATAAAACAGATGACTGCCATAACTAGGGAGGCAGTATAGCATAGTGTTTTAAGGCTCTTCACTGCAAATCTGGAGATCTAAGTTAGAATCCCACAGACCCCAGACAAGTGTGGAGTATCTTTTTAAGAAAGTATAAAATATGTATGTGTGAGTTATTTAGTCTGGAGAATATTTGTTTCATTATTTGAAAAAGTGTGATACACTAAATGTGTAGTGCAGTGGACCACTGTAATATGGAATCAAATGTGTAGCTGAAATAAGTGTGTGACTGTTGCCATTTATGCTCACTGGACAAGAACAATTGCACAGCTCTGCTGTTGTGAAATTATTTTAAAGCAGTGCACATGCTAAATCCTACTGCCACATTCAAAACACCATACCATACCTACTTACTACATATAAACTCAACTATAGTAAAAAAAAAAAATTCTAGCCACTTTTTTTTTTTTTACCAGGCGAAATGCACTAAGCTGAAAGCTTGTTTACAGGTGTGACCTGGGAACACAAGGAAGTTAAGTGATTTGCACAGGGTCTCACAGTATGTAGGTGGGGGCTGTGGGAGTCAAACTCAGGTCTCCAGGTTTGTAGCTCAGAGCCTTAAACCATTGTGTTATGCTGTATCCTTAACCTGTCTACTTAACCATTTACAAGACGGTTACACTTATACTGTATATAATAAATACTTCTCAAACTTGAAAGAAAAAATACACTTTATCATCAAAGTCTGTATTTACCAAGTACTGTGCCCATGTTTAAAAGAATTTGAACCCCCCAAAATGTGCCCCGACATGAAACTGCATGTTTAACTGTACAGACAATAAAAAAATAATATTTCTAAATGCATTACTAACACCAATGCATCATGATTAAAACAATTTCAACCCCCTCCCCCCAAAAATGTGCCCTGACAAACTGCATTCTGGGAAGATTGCCTTAGACAAGATGTAATAAAAAACCTGAAAAACAAGTTTAATGGAGTAAATGCTGACATCCTGTTTCTAGAGTCCATGATAAAATAAAAAATAGTTAAGATTTTTTTAATGTCAGCTCTGATCAGAATAGCTTTTAAAATCACCAATTGTTTTCTTGTTCAATGTTTTTGAATACATCTCAAACTTAAAAGAAAAAAAAAACACTTTATTATCAAAGTCTGTGTTCACCTACTACTGAGCCCATGATTAACATGATTTGAACCCACTCCCCCCAAAAATGTGCATTGACATGAAACTGCATGTTTAACTGTAAAGACAATTAAAAAATGTGTTTCTAAAAGCATTACTAACACCAATGCTTTCAAAGTTTTGAAATTACTAAAGACAAATGATAGATAAACTGTACATATATAACATGTTTAAGAAAAACATGTGGCTGTTACTGTAAATTAGAATGTGTGTCTAGGTCTCCTTCTGAGGCTCCAGGTGGCTCTGATAATCATTTGTTCCAAAGGATTTTTAAGTTAATTTGAAGGCATTAAATATCTTCTGTTCTCCTAGTCCTTAATAAAGGCATTACGTATCTTCTGTTCTCTACTGCACTGGCTTGTTCTGTTGGTTGATACAGGTTCCAAACTAGTGTATCTTGTTACAGCATGATAGAGCTATCTCATGCCCCTCCCACATGAATTAGAAAAAAGTTTGGGGTGGATCTTTAGTAGCTTCTCGGGCGGAGGCGGGGGTGGATCTTACTCCAAAAAAAGAAACCTAATGCTGCCTCCCACTACTCAGATTCCAGTTCTTGTACCACCCCTTTAAGAAAGAAAATAGTACCCTCCAACCTATACTAACATGAAAGTGTATTTATTTGAGGGCGGAAAACATTGTTTGGAGGAGGGTAAGGTGGAAGAGACTATTTACACCTTCAGTTATTTCCATGGACAGAAAACATGACATCACTACTTTTGTACATGCAAAATATCTGCAGGCTCCTCCCACTGCAGCCGTACAAAACTGCTACAGTGCTTCACAATTTGTAACCATCGCTGAGTTCCTTAGGCACAGAAACCACAAAAAGAAGTTTTGGAAGTTCACATTTTAGAATAGCTGTTGGTTTTCTGTTAAAAAAAAGATCTTTTTGAAAACCACATGTTACAGTACCTGTTGGGTTTGTGTGATATTTATTTAACTGTCACAAAGCTCTTTAAATAACATATTTTAACCATTGTTCTGTAGCATGCAATCAGGTTTTTGCAGTAGTAAATGCAGCAGTTGGGAGTTTATTTGAACAATGAATAGAACAGTTTGTGATTCATTTCAATAAAATGTGGCATGCCATCCTTTTTAAAATCAAATTTTTTAAGCCTTTGATTAAGTTATCTGGTAAACACAGTTATGTTTCATGTGTATTTATGTTGTCTGTAATGTTTTAATTTTTTTGAAATTTATTTAAACATTTGGTAACTGGGAAAGGCACGCTGAGCCAAGGCTCATTTCCAGGTGCAGCCCAGGGACAAAGATACAGGGATTTCAATACATGATGATACAAATGGTACATAAATGAATACATTTAGATTACATATATACAAAGTGATACAGGAATAGCCAAAACAAAATTGACAAGAAAAGGCAACATTTCAATAGGAAAACATATTTACAATTGAAAATACATACTAACCACAGTTAATTTAGGTAGGAAGGAATGACATACATACAGAGTTGGCACAGTGCGATGATACACAAATAGTACTCCAGCTGGAAATGTAAAGAGACCAGAAGTATCGATCCCATTCCCGTGTGTAAAAAAAAATAAAAAATTCTGATCAGACAGACCTTTTAACCACAGCCATGGTAACAGCAATGCTCCACAAGCCTTTCTCCTCAACAGTAACAAAAAAAAAGAAGTGAAAGCAGATAACATGCAGTGAGTTAAATCTAGATGTTTATTGAAGGACCTAAAGTCCACTGGTAAGCATGAGAAGTGGTAGTTGCCTGACTGTCACTGACGATGTGCTTACACCATGTGGACACGCAATTTCACAGCAGCTCGGTGGACATACACAGACATCATCATTATCAGACCTAATGATGTTCACCCTATGTCAGACATTACACTGGTCATGTGCCCAATCTGCCAGCTCCAGCAACAAAAACAAGAAAATGAGTAAGCAAATTTGTAAATATCTTGCTATTACAAGGCAGAATTAGCTTTAAAATAGCAATAATGACCTCACTGGTGGTCGTTTCCAGGGGATTAATGACAAGGTGAAGTGTGGTGGCCCTCAGTTGTGCCTCTGGCCACCCAACCCCCCACCCTTCATTAATCCACAGGAAATGGCTGCCAAATTGTTATTATTGCTTAATTATCTTTCCAGGATCAGTGCTTAGGCCACTGCTCTTCGACATCTTTGTTAATTATCTGGAAGCTGAATATACAGCAGGCTGTTGTGGATGGCACAGGTAATAGAGAATTCTCAATGCAGAGAAACTCAATAAAGTACAGATAATTAGGACTAGTAAGGGCTACATCCTGCATTATTGATGCAAGCATTAAATGTGTATTGCAGTACTGTAGTGAAGTGTAAAAGAACTGGGCATTTACAGACAATATGATCATCAGGTTGAGGCAAAAATGGTAGGAAGAAATTCCTATTCTAGCCTTACCCTTCTGTGTTTATACAGTATGTGATTTATTGGTCAGTTTTCTTTTTTTTGGAGGGGGGGTTGATAACAGTGAAGGGTCCTCATAGTGTTTCCTAATTGTTCCTGCCAGACGCATTCTAAGTATATATGGTGGCATTACATGGATTGACTGGAGCCAGATTTTTTTATTATTTGGTTGCACACTTGAACGATGTAGGTGGTTAAAATGGTGTGTGGGTTTTCTGTATATTGATGTGTTTATGTGGACCCATTGCAGTTCAGGTACAGGGTCCAGAAATAGTGGTTACTTACTTTATTTTTAATTTATTTATTTATTTGTAATGTTTGACCAGGAAAGCCACACAAAGCTATGATAGCTTGTTTTCAGGTGCATTCTGGGGGGTGGATTGCATAGACCTGTTTGTTGGGGTAAAGGAAAATACCCTTCTCTACAGTTTCTGCATTTTCTGAACAAGGACATAATTCAGCCTGTCTGACACTCCCTGAGATTGTTGCAGACTACTCTTCTGATACTCTGATTGAGGAATTACATTCTGGCCATGGGGAACAGATTCAGCAGTCTTCTATTAGTGGTTTGCCCCCTGATGGTTCTCAGCCTATGCGCTCAGTTGAGAATACACCTGCAAAACCGAAGCAAAGGCCTTATGCCTCCCTTTTTCATGTGCCAGTATTCCTTGCAAAAAGATATAATGCAAACTGCCTTTGCTATAATAGGAGTCTGGATGATGCCTCTGACAGGGTTTATGTAGCACAAACTCCTTTAAAAGTCTCCATACATTTCTTTGTCAATGAAATTTATGCCCTAATACTTGTTGATGGTGAAGTAATATTTAATGTCAGCTTCAAGACCTCTGAAGCACGTTAAAGGTTCTGGATGAAGTTTCATTCCCTGAAGTATACTGCTCTCTGGATCCTCTTCCAGGCTATCCCTCTAACCAGACCTGCAGATAAAACAGTCACTATTCTCCTCCGCACTGAAAGAATCAGTATCACAGACATTATTTACTGATTAAGCAAAAGTGGACTGTCTTAGGAGATGCAGAGGATAGAATCAATTCTGAAAATATATAGATTGGGAGCTGAATGGTGACAGTGTTATTAAAAAATGCTGGGTCTGAGCTAAAGTAAGTACCAAAAAGTTTTTTTTTTTTGGGGGGGGAGAACAGGGGTGTCCTTTTCTATGCTGGTCAGCCGAAGTGCTGTGGGTCACAAGGACACTTGAGTGGGGCAAGAAACAAAGTTAATTGTAGCCTCTGTGATCAGGCAGAGCATGTCAGTTTACATTGTGTAAATGAGCTCAAGTGTAACCTGTGTGAGGAGCTGGGTCACTCATATCACAGTTGCCCATGGGCTATGCAAAAACAACCAGACCAGGGTGACCAGTTGAACAAAATGCTTTTCTAACCTTAGCACAAAAATCACAGGGGAAGAATAAAGTCCACAGAGATGAATTGCCCAAAGTCCATCCCAGCATAAATTCAAATCCAGAACCATCCTTATCTACTGCTCCTCCAGTATCGGACTCACAGGTGCCTTCTGTACCCCCACCAGAGGTGCAGCTCTCTGAGACCACTGATGCCTCCACTAGTATGACACCTACACTGATTGTGGAATATGCTCCTGCCTGGAAGCAACTACCTCTGACATTACTCCCATGGGAGTCATGCCCCCTTCCTCGACTCCAGATACCAATAATCTTCAAGTGGTAACCAGGAAAAGGTAATATTGGAACCAATTCCTAAGTTTTAAAAACTGAGTTGGTGACACCTTCTAGCAGGTATGATGCTCTACAAACAGAGAAACAATGGAGTGAGACAGAAAACAACTCTGACACCTTTTCAGTCCCTTCATCTCAGACAGACCTTTCCTCAGGAACTGAGGGCACCCCTACAGATGTCTCAAGTAAAAAGAAGATTAACAGTAGAACTAGAACAGGGGAGTCAAGCAGGAAAAAAATAATAATGTATGATCGGTTCTTTTGAGCTATCCTTGCTTTCCTGTTTATGTTGTTACCTGATGTCACTTTTGCCACCATTAGTGTGAACCGCACAAAGAATGATAAAATATTAACTGCCTTTTCACTCTTTCAGCTGTCCAGATGGGGGATAATATTTCTGCAGAACACCAAAATTCATACCCTAATAGAGGTTGTCTCAGCTAAAAAAGCTTGGTACTGTATGTCAGTCCCTCATTCTGGTCACTAGATTCTGAAAAATTTACTGGAGTGAGTATTCTTTTTAATAGCCCTGGCTCAAAATTTTGAAATTGACTGAACTGTCCCAGGCTGTGCTCTGCTCCTGGATATCAAACTACAAGGTCAGATTTTTTAACCTACCAGTGTGTATGCTCCACCAGCACAAGGTAGCCAGAATTACTCTCCTTAAATTGATACTGCCATATATGTTTTTTTCACAGCTGACGATTTTCAGTGTTGATTTTCACTGTGGCCTGTCTGTCCTGGACAGTGGAGCACATGCAAAAATCTTCTGTAATATGACTTTTTTACGTAGTCTTGTCCATATGACTGGGCTGTCAGCTGTTTTCCACAAAGAAACTGTCAAACATAATCCCACATTTTTTAAAGCCCTCTGTCTACCAGGATAAATTTATTTTCTGTTTCAGTATCTTTACCATTACATTCTGCTGCCACAATATGTTTGAAATTCTCTGACCATACAGTAGGTTGGTGGAGATCCCTATAGGTGTCCCCACGGGTCAGTTTCATGGTCCTGGGGTCTGGAATTTAATGCGGAATTATTAGATAACCCTAAAATATAATCTTTGCTGGGTACCCTTTCAGCTGCTAGGAAGTCTGCTTTTATTCTATATGATGACCTCACAGTTTGGTGGGAGGACACGAAAACAGAACTAAAAAACTTTTTTCAGAAGCAGGGTAGGCTGCAGAGTAGGTCCAAATATTCTCAATACGTAACGCATTGTCATCATCTGCAGAAATCGCCTTCTCTCACAGCTGAGATCGGTAATAATCATATTCAACAGATCAGAAAAATACAAAAAGATATGTTTTGTTTTCATCTACACAGGGCTCAAGGGTTATGGCAAGAGCAAAGTTTTGGGACACTTGGGAAGTTGGGATACACATGCCCTTGAGAAAGTTGCCAATTGTGAATTAATAAAAAGTAATGCATGGAGTCACTGAGGCAACTGGTAATTTTCAGATGGATGTTACTCAGAGTGTGTGTTTAGTCTCCAGCTATATGTCAGATCTGTTTGGCCCTTCTTTTACTTCTACTTCCGGTAGAGACCATTTTTTTTTCACAAATAGAGACCCCCCCTTACTTTCTGAGGAAGCCTCATCTGTCTTTATGGCAGATAGTTTTGCAGCTGAACTAGCATAATCTATCTCCTCCTTGAATAATAATATGGCACCTGGGAAGGAGAGTCTCACTGCAGAGCTATACAAAATGAATAGGTCCAACCTTATTTGCTGCATTGGCACAAGTGTTTAATATTATGTCTGGTAGTAACATGCTCATACCCGGCATGAGGGAGGCTCTATTGATATACTTACATACAAAAGGAAACAAAGGGAATCCTTCCAGTTGGAGGCCTATTAGCCTCTTGAACGCTGACTTAAAGAGCTTGTTAAAAGTATTAAATAGCTGATTACTTTGGGTGGCATGACATCTGATAGCCCCATCACAGGCTTGCTCAGTATCCGGCAAACATATTCAGGATCATCTTCTTTTGTTAATAGAGTTGGTGGAAAGAAGCAACACAGGCAGGAAGAAGGAGTATTTACTCCCTATAGATCAGTGCAAGGCTTCTGATTATGTCTCCCACAATTACCTGTGGTTTGTGCTGCATATCTATGGTATACTTGCAACTATTGTGTCATGGTTGAAATGCTTATATAACTCTGTGTCTGTCATACTGCTAGTTAATAGGTGGTGTGGCAAAGCCTGTAAAATATATAAAGGCATTAGACAAAGGTACCCTTTGAGCCAAGTCCTTTATGCCCTTTCTCTGGACCCTTTGTCATGCATCATCAATCAAGACCCTTTGATTTTTTTTTTAAGAAATGAAGAGGGTTTGGTGTAATATATAGCAACAGCATATGAAGATGACATGTGCCTGCTTGTCCAAGATGCACCCTTTGCCCAGCAGGCACTTAACTGCTGCTGACTTTTTGGTCTTTTGTTTTTTCTTCAGGTGCTTCTTCAAATTTAGCTAAAGTGTTCAAAAAAGTCTAGATCAGACTGTACCTGAGGCCCCCTTAATAATAGGTGTATGTCTGAAAACAGAACCCCTTACTATTTTGTGAATATAAGTTGGGGATGACCTGAATAGGAAGTCCAAGACTGGACTTTGAAGGGAAAAAGGTAGCCCTTTGGAACAGATGGCAGATTGGAAAAAAGAACATAATTTTCTTGATTAAAACCTTTTTGTTCCCTTTATTTCTTTATGCAAGTCAAATTTTTCTTCCCCCAAAGGCCTTGGAGACATCGCTTCTCAATGAATTTTTCAAGGCCTTATGGGGAAGTAGGCTTAATATGCTGAAAAGAAATGTTACTTTTCTACTGATTACACAGGGAACTTTGGGAAGGATATATCCCATATTGTTTTTTTAAGGAATGTTTATCAGTTTAACATTAAGCCCTTGATAACGTCCTCAGTTAAACTGTGGACTCCGTGGCTTGCTCAAAGTTGTGAAGCATGGCTCTTACTTTGGAAATGAGGGCCACTTAAGGTAGTTAAGGCCTTCATGTTGTACCTTAGTTCTTTGAAGGAGGCTCTTTGCAGACTCTGACTATGGAAAATTTCCATGTTATAAATGACTGAAATGTCATGGAAGACTTTGTATCCATGGCTGCCGGAGACAAAGTTAATCTGTGACAAGGTCTTTGAGAGATGCCCTCTACATTTTACCTCCTCTGTTTTGAGTCAATTAAAAGATCCTAGAATCCCACCTAAAATGTGGGATATACTGTGACTTAGCTGTCATGATCGTTTGTATCTTAAAGCTAACCAAAAGCAAAAGCAGCTGGAGGAATGTGTATGTGCAAGGTGGGGGTGTCATACTTGAATAGAGACCATGGAACATTTGTCTTTCACTTGTTCTTATATTTCTGGGTTTTGGCACTTTCCTGGGTTGAACCACTGTTTAGTAATGTTACTTATGAAATCATCATCTATGGGAATTTTACTGGTGCTTGGCAAAAGTGGCATAGGAGTATGTTATCAATTGCATTTGCTTGTTTCAAATGGCACATCTGGAAGAATAAATGTATTTTCTCCTTGCAACAAAAATGGTTTTCTGTACAAGAACTTTTGGTGAAAGTATCCTATGAGCTGCATGAATTATGTATTTTAGAAAGTAAAAGTACTTCTAGAAAGGTGTTGCTTGACACATGGTGGAACATGCCTTAGGTTACTGATTCTGATAAGCCTGTGATATGAGCCTTGGGTATGGCAGAGTATGGTATCCTTTTTTTTCCTTGGATTTTTTTTTTTATTATTTTTTTCATTTTTTTATTGGATTTTTTTTCTTTTACTATTTCTCTCAGTAGATGTCATTAAGTGATATTTATGATTCTTGGATTGTTATTACAACAGTATTACTTGTATTACTTGTCTGTTTGTTTTGATTTTGACTATTCAGTATCATTTGTTTTCAATAAATACTTCTACCCTCTTGTAGGGGGAACCTCTGGCCATCTGGCAGTCTGCCAAGATGGCCGACCATGGAGAATGAGGTGGTGGAGGTGGAAATGTTATTTGTCAATGATGTTCAAAAGCTTGATGGAAAGCCCTGACAGTCGGGGGGGGGGGGGGGGGTTCTCAGTTTGTATGGAGGTAGAAGTGGTCAGTTCAAAGATGGAACAAACAAGTGATAAGATAATGAACCTGAGTTTACTGATATTGAAATGCAGGAACCCATACCTAATGCTGGTGATGTTCCAGTTCCACAGGCACTAATTGCTGCTTCTGATGATGCTGCTTTAATGGCTGGCATCAGGAAAGGAGAGCTCTCCTATTACAGCTGCTGGGTGATGAAGATGCTGCTTTGATGGCTGCTACTGAAAGATCAAAGATCCAGCAGACTCAGATGGGAGCAGCCCAGCTGCACCAGAGACACTAAGTGGCCCCATGATGTGCAAAGCACAGCCCTTCATGAAATGCTGACCTGTCTTGATGCCACAGACTTTGGAGAAAACCTCCCAGTCCCCAGAGAAATTACTTCTTACTACCAGTCAGAAGTATTCCGCTGATGGAGTAGGATGGGGCGCTGCTTTGGCTTTCAGCGCTGCTGACATTATGGCCCTTTTGAAGTGAGGAAAAAGTAAAACTTCTCTGCATTTCTACATACAGTGCTTGGGACAGTACAAACTCATCCTCCTGTGTATTCATCATCAGCATCATTGTCATCTGTTTTATTGGAAGGCAAATTGAGAGAAACTCTCATTTACAGTTGCATCCAACATACAATAAAAAATATACAATACAAGTACAATTGAGAAAGCAACTCATAAGTCAAGCTAAACAAGCAATACAAGTACAAAACACATTTGCTTCAAAAATGAATACAAGTTATGATGAAAGAATAAAGGTTCGGCCAAAGCAATCACACTGATTAAACAGCAGCCTATCAATAAAAGTTTTAAAACAGAAAATAGGCAGTAGTTGCATTCAAGTTACATTTTTTCTTCATTACTTCCCATTAAGCATTCTCTGACTGTAATCCCTGGTAAAGATGGTCCCACAGATTCAGTGCTTGTCCAACGTGCAACATCAACACCATGCTTGGAGGATGCCATCAAAACTAGCCCCAGTCTCTGTCAAACTTCTGGGCAAAAAAAAAACAAAACACATATTGACTTATTCTTCTTGGTCAGCTCCACAGGATCTGTTCTCCAGATTGAACATACTCCAATTCTTGAGCCTGTACCACAGACTGTTTCTGTCAGGATTTTCAAGGAAAGGCATGGTGTGGACAGCCATGGAGATTATGGGGACAACTTCAAAACTGACCGAACTGGAAAGTGTTCAGCTGAAAGATGAAGCTTTACCACAATCTGCCAAATTTTTTATTACTATATGTATGACACCTCTGTTACAAACTGGCACGCAGGATACTGCACAGAGAAATCCCAGTAACCCCATAGAGTTACAAAATACTCCTGAAGATTCACCCATACCAAGCACTGTTTCACCTGCTATTAATGACAAACATCTCTGTGGTTGGAGGCTCAGTACATGATTATACTTTTGCAGACTTAGAAGCCAGTAGTTTGCTGTGGTAACACTTTAAGCACAGTCTGGCACCAAGGGGGGGGGCCTCAAACCTGAGTGCTGCCAGGACTGCGCCACTGCTCCTGATATATCTATAGCTAGTTTGACAGCTAAGAGTGTTTCTAGTCCTCTGATGCAATTCTATCTGAGGGTGATGATGCTGAAGAGCAGCTGAGACAACGTTTCATGATGGCTGACTTGTTTAAAATATATTCAGAGCCTGTGAAACACCGCAATTTGGTTAAACATTGTTATGGAGTGAGATGGAAGCTGTGTTGGGCAGGGTGTTTGTAGCCTACATGCTCCTCAAAGACTCTATGAATTTTTTTGTCCAAGAAATTTACACCCTAGTCCACATCTCAGGTGGGCCAATGTTCAATATCAGCTTTTAAACTCCAAAACTTCTGGACAAGTTCTGGAAAAAATACTCAGAGGTACAGAGTTCTCCCCTTCGGTTCCCAATTTTATCAATACCCCTCACGAAGCCCACAATAAAGACCATTGTAGTGCTCTATACCCAGGGGAAGAGTACACACTGGGGAGTGAGATACTGACAACAACAAAAATGGAAAGGGACCTGGGGTAATTATATCAGATGACCTAAAGGTGAGCAAGCAATGTGAGAAGGCAGTAAGAAAGGCTGGGGAGATACTGGGATGCATAGGGAGAGGCATCAACAGTAGAAAACAAGAAGTTGTTATCCCTCTGTACAGACAGCTGGTGAGACCTCATCTGGAGTACTGTGTGAAATTCTGGAGAACCCACCTCCGCAAAGACATAGATAGCTTGGAGGCTGTCCAGAGGAGGGCAACCAAAATGGTGCAGGGTCTGCACCAGAAGACATACGAAGAGAGACTAAAGGAGCTTAATATGTATACCCTTGAGGAAAGAAGTGAGAGGGGAGACATGATAGAAATTTACAAGCATCTCAAGGGAATCAACAAATGCCAAGAGGGTAGTATCTTTCAGAAAAAGAGATGTGCAAGAACAAGGGGACACAATTTGAAGACAGAGGGGGATGGCTCACAGGTAATGTGAGGAAGTATTTTTTCATGGAGATGGTTGTGGATGCATGGAACAGCCTTTCTGAGGAGGTTGTGGAGTCAAGAACAGTAGGAGAATTCAAGAATGCATGGGACAGGCATAAGGCAGTCCTAGTGGGGGGTAGGAGGAAGTAGGCTGTTGTTTACCTAGAATCTGCAGCTTATCCATCAGGTAGGAAAATGGGCAGACTAGGTGGGTCAAGCGGTCCTTATCTGCCATCAAATTCTATGTTTCTCTTCAGGAACATGGGTGTCAGAATCTGTGTTATTTTATTTTTTTTTTTTTAGAGCTTCAACAAAAATGCTAGGTTCAGGGATGCCCAGAGCCAATCTTCAATTTGGAGTTCATCTGGACTGGGGGTTGGCATTTCAAGGTCCAGCTCAGAAATCTGGAAGCTGGAGTACAACACCTCCCTAACAGTTTCTTCATCAGCAGAGATCAAGGTATCCTCTTTTACCCTGGTCAACCTAAGGCCTGCTACAAATGTGATTCTACCTCCCATTTAAGCAGTGCTTGTAACCATCTCAGATGTGACTACTGTTATGGATTTTGTCATACAAGTTCACCATGTGACAATGTTTTAAGGTGCAGCTTACTGTACAGTATGTGCAGAAAAACAACACTCATTAAAACTTGTCCTAGGGCAATGCATAATGGATATGAACAAGTAAACTAGAAAGATGTATTGGCTCAGGAACAGTAGAAAACTTTTTGTCTGGTCCACCCTTTGTACCTCCCACTACGATAATGCCTGAGGGCCTGGGTGGCCCTAATGTTTCAGTCTTGCAGCTTCTTTTTCCTTCAGAACTCCCAGGTGACAAAAACTTTGTTTTTGCTCCAGTCATGGAAGATGAGATTACTCAGCTATACCCTCAAAACCCGGAACAACAGGACAAAGGAGGTATGGAAAGAGTGATGGATATCTTGGAGCAGCCTGGTCCATCTATTGAAGATCAAGCCGTGATCACTGCCATGACTGTCATGGATATGTCCTCCACACCAAAACACCCAGATAAGGAAATGACTATGGTCCAACATAAGCACAATGGAAAACACTTGCAGCCCAAGATCAAAATGATCTGATGTGACCCCATGAAATTGCAAAACAAATATGAACTTTTTGCACAGAAATAAATTGGTTAGACTCTGAGGAGGGGAAGGAAGGGGAGGATTCAGATGCTTCCTTAGTAGCGTCTTCCCAAAAATATCTCTCCTCAGAAAATAAGCATCCAGGCCAAGAACCTATAGCCCCCCCCCCCCAAAAAAAAGAGAGTGCTCTGATTCAAGAAGACAAATAAAATCCAGTAAACTGCCACTTTAAATGATGGATTAGGATTCTACTTCCAGTTGCTCCTAATGGCTGAGGTATCTGTGGTATGTGCCTCCTTGAATGCCAATAGCATTAAAAACCCAAAGAGTTAATTACCTTTTCTTTTTTACAAGCTCTGTACTTCTCTGTTTCCTTCTTACAAGATACTAGGATGCAGACTCTGTCTGACATCCAACAGTTTCACAGATTTGGGGGGTGGGTCCTTTTGTTCTCTGGAGGAAGAGTCCTATTCATTATTGGGCATATACTTTACAAATATTGAACATTCAGGGTCTAAAATCTATGTTATGGTGCCTGGGAGGTTGCTGATTCTAGAACTTGCATTTTGAATCAGTTGTTCAAATTAATAAATGTCTATGTCCCTCCTCAATCAAAATCCAAATAGACAGAAGTTTTTATGAAACTGCAATCCTTTTCATGTACAGCACATCAAGAAGTGTTACAATGTCTTCCTTACTCAGAAGTTGAATTCCCCTGGGAATAAAACTTATCCTGATGCCCAGTTCCTTCAGTCCACACTATGAATATTATGAAGTATAGGACATAAGGGAGCAAAAAGCCCATCTGGAATGTCCCATATATAAGTGGGCCATTATACCATCAAATAAGTACAGTTTATCAAGTACATTTTTAAAGTTATCGAAGTTGGTGAAATTAATCACATGTTGAGGTAATCTATTCCAAGCCTTAGTTGATCAAATGTTATAAAAATGATCTCTTCTTGAGGTATTGGCCTTTGGAATTTCTAATTTCTTATTATGAGACCTAAGATTGCATCTTGTTGAACTATATTTTAACTCATAGCATTCTATTAGATCTTGTGACTGTAAAAGTTTGAAAAGAAAAAGTACTGTAGGTCACCCTGTTGCCTTCTAGCCTCCAATGTGTATAATCCTGTTATAGTTCATCTTTCCTGATATGATTTATATTTTATGCATTGTACAGTGTTTGTGGCTACTCTTTGGACTTTTTCTATTAACTTAATGTCCTTATTAAATAGAGGTGACCATAACTGAGAGCTGTAAACTAATGTTGGTCGTATATAACTTTTGTAGATTGGTATGAGAAATTATTGTGATTTGCACATAAAAGTGAGTCTTACTTTAAAAATGAGAGTTATGGCTGCCCTAGAGACCATTGTGCAGTGGTCAGTGAAAGTTAACTTATTATCTATTACAATGCCAAGGACCTTTCACAAATAGAGTTTTTGATAAGTGTTTATTTAAGAATGTATGAATAATTAGGGTTGTTTTTTTCCAAAATGTAACACAGCACATTTACTAGCATTTAGGTACATACCAATATAGGATGCCCAATTTTCTATTTAGCTCAAGTCGTTTACTATGGAAAGATGTTTATTAAATGAGTTGACAGCTCCTCCTAGTTTAGTGTCATCTGCAAATTTAACTATACCATTGGAGCTGTCACTTCCCAGATCACCAACATATATGTTAAACAATATTGGTGCTAGGATGGAGCCCTGTGGGACACCACTACTAACATGACCAAGACTTGAAGTTGTATTATTGATACGAACACATTGTTTTCTTTTGTCCAGCCAGTCATAGATCCACTTGACTAACACTTTACTGATACCAAGGTTCAATAATTTGTTGGTTAATTTTAGATGTTCAAACTTATTGAAGGCTTTAGAACAATCAAGTAGGACAACGTCTGTTGGTGTTCCATTATATAAATTTCTACTGATATGATTATAAAAATGTAATAGATTTGTAGTACACGATCTTCCCTTCCTGAAGCCATGTTGTATTTTATTGCCCCGACCAGCTGTGTGCAAAAAAAGTTCCATTCTAGTTTTAATCAAGCGTTCCATGGTTCCACAACAATGTGAGGTAAGGCTAATCAGTCTATAGTTATCTATATTCCCATGACTACCTTTTTTGAAAATTGGGACAACAATTGCTAGTTTCCAGTCCTCAGGCACAATGCCTTCCACCAAGGATATATTAAATATTACTGACAAAAGATATGCCAAGTCTGAGGTCATTCTCTTAAGCATTAAGGGAGCTATATTATCAGGTCCTGGACTAGATGAACTATTTATTTGAGAGAGAGCATCGTAAACTTCGTTTGCAGTAAAGGGTTCTTCTGTTTGTTGATCTATATTATAATCTGATAAATCTTGATTTTTTGCAGCAAAAACTAACAAAAATTTTCATTGAATTTATTTGCCATATGTATATCACTTTCAATTATTTGGTTATTATCTATGATTGGACCTATAGTTTTAGCAGTAGTTCTACAGTTAGAGTTAATATATGAAAATAAAAGTTTGCTATCCTTTGAATAAGCTATCTTGAATTCTATGTCCATGATACTCTTAACTGGGTTAAAGGAGATAGAAAATTATTTTTACATAGTTAACTGCCCTTCCATCTTCTTTTCAATGGCAGTTGTGTATTCTGATGTGCTTTGATGATTTTTTGATACATAAATAATCTAGCTTTGAGGTGCCCTCAGACCTACATAGAGTTCCACTCTTCTCACTAGCTTCTGCACTTGATTTTCATATTTCTAAGACATTCTATGACATCAGTAACTCTCATTCATGCTATTCATCTGAATGGCCTAGAATGGGAGTTTGTGATGTCATAGAATGTTCAAGCAGTAGGAAGAGATAGAGAGTAGCAACTGCTGAGAAGACAGGGATTCAGGGTAGTTAAAAAGGCAACACAATTAGATTATTAATTTAACAAAAAAGGTCAAAAACATATCAGAATACTGGGTAGCCAATAAAAGAACAACTGAAGGGCACCTAGAGGTGCAAATATAGAATAATGCATAGGAAAGTGTGGTTTATGGGGATTTTATGCACACCCTCAGTGTGTGATGTCCCATAAATGCCCTTGGGGTTAATATGGGCATCACACACTGAGGGTGTGCATAAAATCCCCCTTAAACACACTTCCCAATTTTTTTTTATATGTACTGGTTTTTGTATTTATTGGTTTTAAGAATTTCACAGAGAAGGTGACTGTAACACTTAGCTGTATATTTATTGCACAGCATGCTTAAGAAGCAGAAACTAGTAAGGTACGTAACACAGTAAGCCTGCTTTAACACAGTAAATCTGCTTTTGGCAGTGAATTTTGGACTTATCTGCAAGATCTTTTCCTTTTCTTCTTCTTTTTTCGAGGAGTCAGTTGAAGGCTGTGGTTCCACAATTGAGGATTTCGAGTCATCTCAAATGTCCACTCTTGTTTGGATGAAGGAAACAGGATGCTGTTACAATATTTGAATGCTTAATATGTTTTTTGCTGCTTTGTGAGGTTTTCTCTCACCGTTGACAAGCTTGTGTCTCATGCTAACTGACCGAAGGCATAGCATTAGTGAACATCAAGCTGAGGACAGCTTGTTCAGCAATTTTTCAAGGTAATGCTGTGGTACTCTTGTGATCGTGGGTTACGGAGCTCCGTAAACCACATGTGTGAATTACGGAGCTATTGAGCTTCCACTGACAGTACTTAATCTCCACTAACAAGTAAATATAAACTGTTTCCTACCATCTTCATGCATATTAGCATGTTAATAAAGATGGGGGGACCTTTCATAAGAGATCCCTGGCTTTCCAGATTGGTTATTTTTGTGTTTCCAACTGCCTTCAAATGGGTTCAGCTGAAGTGATTCCTGCGGAGACTTCAGATCATGAATTCCTGGGGTACTGGTTGGCAATCAGGAGTCTCACTGAAGAGGCACATGCCTTTGGAAAGTTAATAATAGTGTTTTGCTGAATGCTGCAGTGCTTGACTCTTTGTATCATTTTTTTTTACTGCTTGACTCCTGTCTAGCTTGGTGGTAACACACCAACTCAGAACTTAAAACATTCTTTCAGCACATAGGCAGGGACCAAATGAGGGAAGGCTATCATAAGTATATCTCTCTCTCAGGCATCAGTCACATAAATTGATGTCTTATGTCTATGAACACAGGGTCAATTTGAATAGTCAGATTTCACAGGTGAAAATTAGCATGAAAACTTTCAGTATAGTAGGACCATATCCCTTCATGCTGAACAGAGATGTGGAACATAGGAGAAGCAACCTACCTTTTGAGAACTGCACCAAATGGATCCAGGATAGGATCATAGAGTCGTAAGACTCCAGCTTTTAAGATCTGATGTGCAAAATCTGACATCTTGTAGGGGGTTGACAGGCATGTGAAGGCTGCCTAACAGTGCAACACTGGTCAGATCCCACAAGCCACACCTTTAGGGATGGGTTCCCCTGACCTCCGGTACCTGAAGCCCTGAGAAAAAAACTAATAAAACCTATAAAGGCTGAATAAGATTTGCTTTTTCTTAAGTCTTTGCATTGTGGAACAGTGCCAGGAGTGGATGGTATTACAACTGAATTGCATAAAACTGTGCAGAATTAGTCAAGATCTGGCAAATGTTTTCAGTTCTTGTTTAAGTCATAATACCTTCTCAGGTAGCATGAAAACTGCTATGCTAATACTTTTGTATAAGAAATGGGAGAAACAAGATCTCCAAAACTAAAGACAGATCAGTCTACTTAATGTAGACTTTAATATTTTGATGGAAATTCTTGGCAAGCAATTAAAGAGCTAGTGGAGCCAAAACAGGCAGACAGGAAAAGAAAACACATTTTAAGTAGCAGTGAGTTGTAACTTTTTGTTTCTGAAGTACTTTTCTTTTTCCTTCTGCTCCTCAGAAAGTCTCCTATGTGATGATATTGTTTGTTTGTTTTTTGCAATTTAATATACTTCATTGAATATTGCATTACATCCATGAAAGAATGCATTATGCACTTACAAAAGTATATCAAATACAAAATCTCACAGCATACAGCCCTAAATATGACCAACAGTCTGCCCATATTGTGAATAAAAAGGAAAAGGCAAGAAAAAACACACTAAATCCTAAAACCTCCCCTCCTAACCCACACCCCTGCCCTCCCTACCCAAAGCCCCCACCCCTCTCCCGGACACAATATGCTTCTAGTCCGTGTGTGCAAAACAGGCAAATAAATCCTAACATCCAATCACATGGGTCAAATATCTCTAAACAGTAAAGAGATGTCTGATGATACTCTCTCAGGGGGGAAATGTAGTAAAGATACAAAGTCTATCTGAGCTCACCTCCCCATGACTAAGTGCCAAAAAGAAACCCATAAAGCTTGAAAAACTGATAAGCGGTGGTGCATTAAAGCTAGGGACCGTTCTGCGTTCAGGGATGTTAATGCTTCCTGGATCCATTCCTTCACAGATGGGATCTCTTTATCTACCCAATGTCCCTTGATTAGAAGTGACCAACGCGATCAGTGCCATAAAAAACATTTCCTTATTGTGTGGTATAGATGAGTAATTTCCCAAAATACAGATCTCTAAGGAGAAATACCTATTATGCCCAAAATGAGGACAAAAAAAATTTCTGAATAGTCTGCCAAAAAGAAAATATTTGTGGGCAATCCCAAATCATATGTGACAATGTGCCTTCTCTTGCACCACACCTAGGACAAGCAGGGTCAGGCAGTTTCCATGTTCCAAACATCTTACAAGGAGTAAAGCACATGTTGTGAAGGGCTTTAAATTGGAGCAAACATAAGCGGTCTTGTTTAAAGTAATTATAGACAGCCAGCCAAATAGAGTGCCAGATCTCTGTATCATAAGATAAATGCAAAGCATGGTGCCATAAAAAGGGGTCAGCAAAATCCCTTTCCAGGCAAGAATGCCCAGCTCCTTGTAAATATTAGATATATGTCTATCCTGCTCTGTCTATCCTGCTCTGCCAGTCCTGCTAGGTGCTTAAAAATTTTTGTGGGGTCAGTTTTCGGGGGCCAGAAGCTTAATAGCCAATGTTTGATCTGTGTGTACTGAAAAAAAGACGTTACCGGAAGGTGAAATTTGTGTCTAAAATCTGTTAAAGAGATCATTTTATCTTTGTTAACAAGTTCTTCTGCAGCTGAAACTTACACCCCCATTTAATAGGTAGGAGATATAATTTTTGTCCCTATTTGAATATTGGGGTTATTGTAGAAAGGTTGTCTCAGATCCGAGATGGCATGTAACTCAAAAAATTTACAAAACTGGGTATGAGCCTTTATCGACCACCCAGTTAGAGAATCCAGCAACTGTATAGGAAGCCATTTGAGGGGGATGTATAGGAAAGAAGAAAAGGTTATCTGGTGGGATTCAATTCTAGCCTGTTCTATAGAGATTCAGTCTGGTACCCAGGAATGACATTCTGTGGCACCGAACCACCTAAAGTATTTGGACCTGTGAAAGGCTAAGTAATAATGGAAAAGCTGTGGGATCTGTAACACCCCCCCCCCCAACTCTTTGGGTCTACAGAGTTTGTCAAGGGCCCTCCTTGGAGGTTTGTCTAACCACAGAAATTTAGACCAAGATGAAAACACTGCTTAAACCATGATTTGGGGAGGGCCACATTTAACATGAAGTGGATACATTAATTTTGGAAGGGCAAACATCTTTAGGATGTTAACCCTTCCCCATGAAGAAATGTAACTGGTTCCACCTTTGAAGATCATAGTTTAACTGCGCAACTACCAGGTCAAGATTAAGTGTCTTAAAGGATGAAAAGCCCTTAGTTAATTCTAGGTCCAAGAAAGAAAATGAGGTGGATGCCCATTTCAAGCCCAGGTTGGCGATTGTGGCTGAAGTACATGAAGGGGACAAAGAATAAACCATGGTCTTATGCAAATTAAGTTTATAACCCGATTAATGGCCATACTAGTAATGATGTCTAATACCTTAGGGAGGTTGTTACGTCAGTCTGAATTGTGGAGCAAAATATCATCAGCGAACATAGACAACTTGTATTCACTTGCACCCAGCTTTATCCCCTTAATTTGGGTATCGGATATAATCTTCCTGTTCAGGGGCTCAATATATAAGTCAAATAACATGGGAGAAAGGGGACAGCCCCGGCATGTGCCCCGGGTTAAAGAAAAGGGTGTGGAGAGGACTCCATTGCAGAATATCCAGGCTGAGGGACAAGAATAAAAAATGTTCACCCAGTTAAGACAATCTTCAGGGACACCAAATTTTGAAAGCATCAGGAACATGAACTACCAAGCCAGGTGGTCGAAAGCGCATCCCTCGATGCAGAGATCAGGTAGAGAATTTTATGAATATGGTCACTAGAATGTTAACCAGCAACAAAGCCAACCTGTTCCTTACCAATCAAGGTTGACCAAACCTTTCTGAGCCAAGGTGCTAAGATAGCTGCCAATATTTTAATATCAATATTTATCAAAGAAATTGGCCTACAATTCTCCACCTTGATAGGATCCCTACCTGGCTTGGGCAAAACTACAATTTTTGCCTCAAAAAGAGCAGATTCCTGAATACTGTACATGAACTAAAAAGATAATGATACACTTCTTGCAAAATGGAAGCCTATTCCTGGCTAAAAGATTTGTAGAACAAAGGGGCAAAGCCATCCGGTCCAGGAGCCTTATCAGTAGTGAGACATTGGATGGCCTCTAAGATCTCATCAAGTGTGAGGGAACCCCTCAAAGTGTCTCTTTGATCCTCCATCAGAGAGGGTAAATCAAACCCTGTAAAGAAATCTGACAGGGAATTAGAAAAGTCAGGGTTACTCAGGAGAGCTTTGTATAGATCCTGATAAAAGTCCTGAAAAAAGATGGACCATTTTATTGGTGTCAGCTGTGACTGTTCCTAAAGCAGGATCAAAAAAAGCTGAGACCCATCTAGCCTCCTTTTGTTGTTTAAGGCAAATGGCGAGTAACTCCCCTGCCTTTCCTCCTTGTCCAATGTAAGTCACTCTAATGCATCAGGTGGAATGTATTACCTTGTCAAGGAGAAATGTGGCATACTTAGACCTAAGATCTGTCAATTCCTGCCAAGCCTGGTCATCTGAAGACTGGGAAAGGCTAGACTCCAGTGCATGGATACGGGACAACCACTCAGCCACTTGGGAATCTAACTTTCTTTTCCATATGGATGCAATTCATATAAATTGCCCCCTCCAAATAGCTTTCATAGTACCCCAGATCTTGTCTGTAGCTTCTATAGAGTTCTTATTTTCTTCCCAGGTTTGGCAAATAAAACTCTTCATGTGTTCTTGAGTAAAGGAGTCCTCCAATAACTTAATGTTAAGTGATCAAGTGTTCAGACTTGGGGAGGGGGTGCGACAATGAGAGGTCTAAACAAATAGGGGAATGGTCAGAAAGAACCCTGGGGCAAATGATCATGGTTCCCACCCCTACCAGAAGAAATTTACTAATGAGAAAATAGTCTAATCTTGAAAAAACCTTGTGTGGGGGAGAGTAAAATGTGAACTTTTTTTACTCAGGAAGAAACACCCTCCAGGGTTCTACCAGGCCTAAGTCTTGAATGAATTTGTAAATAGCCCGTTGTGCCAGAGATGGGCCAGCTCTTCTATTGAAAGATCTATCCAAGTCATTGTAGAAAACCAGGTTCCAATCCTCTCCTAGTATGTATGGAACATCTTTGAGATTGGCTAACAGGGTGCCCAAAGGAGGGGAAAAAGGACGGCGTATCTACATTAGGGCCATAAATACAGCCTATGACCACCTCATTGTTTGCCAACCTGCCATGAACAATAACAAAATGACTGTCTGGATCCTTCCATTCTTGAAGGAGAACAAAAGGAACCATTTTATGGAGGAGAATAGCCACCCCCCTCCTCCAAGCACTCGGTCCTGCCCCGTAATCTTGACCTACCCACATTTTCTTTAAAACATTAAATTGGTCCATAGGGACATGAGTCTCTTGTAAAGGACCTATATGCAGATTTTACTGTTTTAGATGTCTGAGGATACAATATTTTTTGTTATTACTGTGTCCTTCCCCCATTTAATGTTTCAAGACAATATCTTCCAACTAGCCATCAGATATAAAGGATGATTTATCTCTCAGCACCGTTTCCCAATTTTCAATGTGCCCATCCTTGGTATCCTCCCACTCCCCCAAAAAATACTCCAGGAGAAATACCCCATCCCCACTCCCTATCCCCCAAAGATAAAAAACTACATCTAATAACTCTCTGCCAGGCCTGAAGCCCACTCCAAACATAACAGCCCATCAATGCCCAGGGGTGAGGACCCCCCATGAGACCATATCATACCTTATCACCTACAACTCCCCCCTCCATATCCTTCCCTGGTCAAATCTATAAAGGACAGCATGCACAGATGGAGATGTGAAAACCGTTAACAGCCCCAACTTAATGGTTTATGTGGGAAATGACAAATTACCACGATGGTAAAAGACAAATTCACAGCCAGCAAAAAGCCTAGTTCTGGCCCATAGTATAGGTCGATTTAAAACTTGGCGAAGGAATCATTAAAAATTAAGCCTCCAATTCCCAAAATGAATCATTAGTTCAGAGGCATCCTGAAGAGTAAAATACTCTGCCATGCTAGCCTGAAAATATATCTACTGGATACCCCCACAGACGGAGAACCTATAGTTCCATAAGAAGTACAGAGATAAAACAACAAAATCTACCCCAGGGTGCTATGTGGGCTTAACGACCCTTAATAATATCATGAAGTGTGGAAGCCTGAATTATCATCTGAAAATTGACTAGAAACTACTTTAATCATAACAGGAACATCACAAATTACAATGAATAGAATTCCCATCGTCAATTAAATTCAGCTTTTGGGACCAGATTGGGTCCAAAAATTCATCAAGCACAAACTGAGCTGATACAACATTCCCAGACCAGAATTTGCACAGTCTCCTGCCAATGTATTCCAACTGAAATAGAGGGAAGAACACACGAAGAGGGGACCCCCTCCAGCAGCTAATCACTGCAATAACAGTATAGAAAACCAACCAATAGAACTTAAAACCATCTCAAAAACAAAGAAAACAAGTACAGTAATTCCTGCACTCCTACAGTTATTGGCTGGTTTGCAGGAGCATAATAAACTCTGGAAAGTCCTGTAGAATAAGGTCATAAAATAAAACCTGCAATGCTGCTTCAATAAGTCCAAAATGAAAGAATGGCAGTGTTATAAATGGCTGTCATTCCTTAACATCCACAATGAGGGAGAAAAGGGCTTTTTTAATTGTCTGAATTTCCAGATACATTTGTTCAGGGGTTACTGGCACAGCAGAGTTGGGTGGTGGCATTGGCAGGGAGGTACTACGCCGTGGGCATTTTGGTTTGCAGAAAACGTCAGCCTCCGGTTTCCCTTGCAGGTCATCCTGTGCAGAAATCACCATTTCTTGTGGAGCTGCCACCGGTTCCTCCATCTCTGCAGTCCAAAGATGTTAAGAGCCACCAAAATGTTGAAAAACGAAGTGTCAGAGCTGCCCAAAGTAGGTTTACTAGTCGATTTAACGAAGGTTTACATGGAGCTCCTCAAGCCTACTGCTCACACACCACAGGGCATCATGTGACTCCCCCATGTGATAATATTGTGCTGGGTATGTGGAACAGCTCATAGCCTGGCAGCTGACATATCTAGCTATACTGCCCCCCCCCCACATCATCAGCATTATGATTTCAGTGACATCACAGGTGAATGATCTGGCAGTCACTCACTTGCTGTTCCTAAGTAGCAGTGATGTCACAGTCAGCTGATGATGTAGTGTGGGCCAGTAGAGGAAGATATGTCAGCTGCCAGGCTAAGATCTTTTCCACACATCACAACTACTAACTTCAGGTAAACTATATTCTAATTAAACAAAGGGAAATGACAAAAAAAATACCTCAGATATAAAAGGTAATGGCTGCTTTTAAAATCTAATATTAATTTTAGGCAGTATACTGGTTCTTTAAGTCTTATGTTGGATTATATTATAGATCCAGCTCAAGCATGTGCTGTTCCAGGGAGAAAAATTCAGGATCATTTATTTCTCTTAAGGGAAAATTTTGAGCAAAAAAAAAAAAAAGTGGTGATCTCATGGGCATAATACTATCATTAGATCAGTGAAAGGCTTTTGAGAGGTTGTCCCACTCCTACTTATTTTTTGTTACATGCCAGTATGAGTTCCCCTCTTGCTTCACTGGCTGCATAAAAGCCTGTTACACTGGAGCTTTGGCTTATCCTAATGTAAATGGGTGAATGGGGGAGGGAATTTTGGTATTAAGGGGGTTCGGCAGGGATGTCCATTGAGCCCATTACTCTGTTCTGGGAATTGACCCTCTTCTAAGGAAGTTAAAATCTACTGAATCCATTCCATATACTGCATCACCAGAGGGCCTTTTGGCGCCCATAGTAGTAGCTTATACTGATGACTTGTGTTTGTTCATACAAGATGCCCCTTCCTGTCACCAGGCCTTTTCTGCTTTTCAATTATTTTCCAGTGCATCTGGATCAAGGATCAATACTAGCAATTGCAATGGATATAGTTTAGATCTGGATGGTGACACCAGACTGAATTTGATCTCTAGTGGCGACATCACATCAGCTCCTATTAAACTATTTGGCATCTATTTTGGCAGTGAGGATAATACTGAATATAACGGGGATTTTAAGATGAAAGAAGAGAATGGTAAGATAGCCAGATGGAAATCTTAGCAGTTATCTATGAAAAGACCAATATATATGGTTAAATCTTTCATTGTGCCTATTTTTATGTTCCTTAGGTATGCCCCCCCCAGATGTCTGTTGAGACTGGGCTATGTAGCATTTTCTTTCAAAATGTTATGGGGTATTAGACTTAACCCCATAAAAAGGAATGTAACATACTTGCCAATCATCACAGGGGACTTGGAATGATTTGCCCAATCACCTTTTTTATAGCAGATTTCTGAAAGTAAATTTTATGGGTATTTCAAGGGAATTACCAGTTTACTGGGCACTCTGGTTGAGGGAATGGCTAGCACCATTCTTATCCCAATGGGGTTAAGGCAAGCACAGCTGGTGTAGATCGATCAATATTTCTAGCCATCCTGAATGTGTAAAGAATATCGTTCTAAAATTATGCAAATGTCATATTTTCATTTCCGGGATGTCTCATTTCCCAAGCAAGGAATTACATTTACATACAATATCTATTGCATTGTCTGACTCTATTACTAGCCTCCCACTGTCAATGTAACATATGCTTATAGATCCTAGTCTTCCACCTCGGAGGTGGGATGTTTCCTGGCTGAGTTCCCATGAATGTTTTGGAGTTCAGAATAATAAGAAACACAAGAGTTAGGATGAAGGATTTTACTGAGGTGGGCCTGGGGGCAGCCCAACAGTCACGAAATGTATCCTCAGGTGAATGGTGCACCATAAAACTGGATGGGGAGCATGAGAGAGGTCGGTCCCATCACGCTGGCCAGCCACTTTTCTCCTCCATTACTTTCCCTGGGACAGCAGATGTGTAATGCTGCTTAGATGTTCCTATGCACTGTCCTGCATGTAAGACATTGGCAACCACCACTCCACCACCCTTGATTTGCTGTCACTGGGCAGCCGACCCCCAGCCACCAGTACGGTTCAGGAGCATGCTGGGCACAGCAGACCTCCCTTTCCAGAGGAGAAGAGCAATCCTACAGACACTAGAATCTCCTCCCTCCTGCTGGCCATCCAACATCCGAGATTTGTTCACAAACTTGGGTCATGGACGCTGCAAGTGATAGCACTACCACTGCGACAGTGGTCCAGCCTGCCAACTTTAGTTTAACTTCAGTTTGGACCCACAGTCTTTGGGTCAGCTCCAACAATTTGACCAAAGACATTTTGGGTCCTCGGTATGGGGGTCTAGCAGGTTAAAAATGGGTTATAAGACACCCCTGCACTGCCACTTGCACACTCAAGTCGGTCCTAGCCTCTTCCATCCTCCCACGTTTCTCCAGTCTGCTTGTTTAAAAACTCTCAGTCAGCACTTGGGGCAGTGTCAGGAGCCAGATATGTTTTTATAAAAATGTCTAAGGAGGAGCAGCATGGCCAAGCTGAAGAATATGGTGGATGTCGAAAGCTAAGCTCTCTCTTGGGTGCGCTCTGTTGTCCTTTTATCAGTGGTATCCATGCAGGATCTGACATAAAATGCCAACCCTTTGTGAACTCAAGATGTTTAGTGTCTCTGAGAAACAGAAGAAGCAGGCTCAGTTGTCATCCAACAATCTAAATAAGCATCCTAACCTCCCCTAGACATAGGAACAAACTTGCAGAATGGTTGCTGAGTGGGGAGAGATGGCTGTAGAGGAAAATGAACAGATAGCATCCCTCTGAGTGTTGATCACCAAAATGCATTCAGAAATGAGGGCAGATTTTACAAATATAAATGCTCAGATGACCCACCTGCAGAGTATCATCATAAATCTGAGCAAAATGTTGGTGAGTCACACTTCAGTAATCATAAATGTGAAGGACAGAGCCAGCTCAGTAGAGGATCAGCTAGCTGAGATAAGCAGGGAGCAGAGTCATCTAGTGGACTTGGTAAAGCAATTAAAAGACAAGGTCAACAACCAAAAAAATGGGGCCCGCTGGAAAAACATATGCATCATAGGATTATCAGAGGAGCTGGAAGTACATAACCCTGAGAAATGTAAAATGAACTGGCTCATAGAGAAGTATGAACTCTGTGCTGCAGGCCACACATTTAAGATAGAAAGGGCGCACCACATGCCTGGTGGGCACCTGAGACCAGGAGAACAGCTGTGGCATTTCTTAGCTATATTCCATCGGTACCAGGATAAGGAATCTGTGTTAAGAGCTGCCAGAGCATTGGGCCCCATAAACTTTTAAAATGACAGTCTTAATCTTTCACAGTTATAGCAGGAACATGCAGTGAAAATGTCAAAAGTTCAGGAAAATCAAGGTGAAGCTCAAACAACTGGTGTGGGAGCATCAGCACCTATACCTCTCTAAGCTATGACTGACACACCTGGGCAACCTACGAGAGTGTTTGTGAGTGTCACCAAGGCTGAGGAGTATTTGTGCAGGGAGGAAGCAGTGGCAGAGGGTCAATTGGGGAGCAGATCCACAGTGCCTGTAAAATGAGAGCGATAACAGTGGCTTCCAAGCCACACTAAAAGTACTGATTTTGGCTAAGTTTGGGTTTGGTCTGGTGTCCCCCTGGGGTCCCATCCTCCTCCTCCCTTTTCCCTGTACCGGCTGTAAGGAGGAGGAAGATGGCCACCAGGCTGGGTGGCTATCTACAGTGCTGTCTGCAGCACGGGGTTATTTTACTCTCCTTAGGCATTTCTTTGAGCAAATTTTAGTGAAATGCTGAAGACTCCTCAAGGGATCTCCTCAGAATGTTGTTGGGGAGAATCCAGCAAAGTTTTGCTACAGGTGTTATTGCTTGAGCAAATGTTGCTCTTTAGGTTACTTCAGGGCTTGGGCTAGACGCAGGTAGGGGGGTAAAGTGAGGAAGTGGTAGGAGTGCAATTTTATCATGTTTTAGTTTTTTTCCTATGGAGGCCTCTGTCTGGAATTTATCTTAACTTTTCAGTCACACGTTACAGTATACAGCACAGTTACTGCACCCGGTCCCTGGCTTGATGTGGATTGGTCTTCGAGGAGAGGCACCTGTTACCTGGATTTTCAGAGTAGGAGTTGTGGTGAGGGAGTCATGGAGCAGTTTAAAAATTATTGGCAAGCCCTGCCAGAGGAGTGAAGGCTGGTGGAGCTGTTTTGGTCTTGCCATTTTTTATGTTGGCTCGAGCGTGCTCACCAGCCAACAATATTGCACTAGTAGCAGATTTGGAGGTGCGGTCACTGTGGGTGAATGCAGGGCACGCATCAGTAAGTGCATCCCTCATTCCCCAATAAGGCAGCTGCAGGCACTGACACCAGCAACACTTAAATTAGCCACCAGATCTAAGAAAAGGTCCTCTGCAATTGAGCCAAGCTCGTCATGCAGCGGCATGCCTTTCCTGGTGAAGCAGTTTAATAAACATGGCGGCACTGACTGCCATTGCGCAGAGTACCCCAACCCACTTCATTTGCCAATGGGGGATCCCACTCCCCATCGGGGTAATGCCACCCTCCCTTTTAAAGTGTATGCCGAGGGGGTGCCCAATCCCCCCTCGACATCATGCACCCCCAAACAGTCTTTCTTTGCCAATGGGGGGCCCAATTCCCATTGGCTTCAGTCCCCCCTTCCCCATTTATTTTGCCGATGGGGGGAGCCCAGTCCCCCTCAGCATAATGACCCCACCACTTTTGTTGTGTGCAGAGGGGGGTACCCAGTCCCTCTTTGCTCTTGTCCCTCCCTTCAGTATGTGCTGATGGGGGTGCCCAATCCCCTGTCGGCTACAGCAGCCCCCCAGAAACAGTCAGGTGGCATGCTGGGAACCCACCCCAGCATGCCAAATGCCCCTGTAAAACAAAAAACATCCCACAATGTTTTTTTTTTATAAACCTGCAAACCAGAAAACGGCCCCTCATCATCTCCGGTGGCCCTCCCCCAACCCGAGCCCACCCTCTGCGCACCTTGCCTCCCCACACCCCTCCTCACCCCACTTACCTCTGGAGCACAGCGCAATGATCTTTGGTAGACCATGAACACGTCTGCACTCTTCAAACCGACTGCGAATTGAAGAAATGCCGATAAACCATATAATGGCATAAATAGGGTTTTTTCAACGTTGGTGCATATCTAGGGCATTTTTTTTAATTATGGCACTAAAGTTTCAACATGGAGTTATTGGGACCCCTCCTCATGAATTCAGTCACTGTCATGGCATTATTAGGTCCCAAAAGGTGATTTCGCGGTCACTGAGCGGAATCACCTTTTGGGACTGATTAACAAAATGACAGTGCCACTGTTCATGAGGGGGGCTCTCAAAAAGCCTATGTTACAAATTTGGTGGAAAAAATCAAAAAAATGGCTGTTTTACGAGTATGCGTTGTGCAGTTTCCACGCATGCTTGTAACTTTGTGAATTTGTAATATTTTCACTCCAGAGTTTCAAAATTGGCATTTTCCATACCTCCTTATGAACAGTACAGCTGCCATTTTCCATATCCTGGCCAAAATGTGTTTTCACATATCTGGCTCAAAATAGCACAGTCGCTGTGTGAAATCAGTTTTCAGGACAGTTTGAAAAAATGATGGTGACACTGTTCATGAGCAGAGGTCTTACAATGCCTATGTTGAAAATCTGGTGATGAAAGTCCATAAAATGACTGTGTTACAAGCGTGCGTTGAGCAGTTTCCACGCACCCTTGTAACTTTGCAAATTTGCAATATTTTCATGCCAGATTTTCAACACTGGCATTTTTTCACACCTCCTTGTGAAAAGTACAGCTGTCATTTTTGTCATCCTGCCCAAAATGTGTTTTCTCACCTGTGGAGCACAATGGTGTGGTCACAGTGGGAAATCAACATTTGGGACAGATTAACAACATCACAATGCCACTGTTGATGACAGGAGGTCCCAAAATGCCCATGTTGAAAATGTGGTTACAAAGATCCCCAAAGTAATTGGGTTATTGAAATGTGTTGTGCAGTTTCTATGCCTGCTCATGACTTCACCAATTTTTTATATTTTCACTCCAGATTTTCAACATTACCATTTTTTTACACTCCTCAAGAACAATACAGTAGTCATTTTTCACATCCTGCCCAAAATGTGTTTTCGTGCCTGTGTCGCCAAATGGCATAGTTGCTGTGCAAAACCACCTTTCGGCTAACAAACTGATAGTGCCGCTCTTGATGAGGTGGAGTCACAAAAAGCCCATGTTGAAAATTTGGAGTAAAAATACCAACAAATGCCTACGGTGTTAGGGTTTCCAACTGTAACATCCCACCCTGTAGAGACTGACAGGCATCAGGGGTGTGACTTGGGATCATTGGCTGTAATGGTCATGCCATTCCACCCCACCCCCACCCTGCATCCAGTGGCAGGCATCGAGGTGTGCCTTGGAGTGTATGGCCCTAAAGTTTACCCCATTCTCCTATACTGCACCCATCTCAGCATATTTCCTTATGGAATGAGGTAAGTATAAGGCCCAAAGACCCCAAAGCACACCACAGCACTTGTCAATGTCTACAGGGTAGGGTGAGGTTAAATGGCATGAGCATTATAGCTGATGATCCAAAGGCACACCCCAACACCTGTCAGTCTCTACAGGGTGGGGGTGAGGTTGGCATCAATTCAATACTTCACTGCCATTCCTATTATGCATCTCTAACTCCTGCACTACCAATGCCAGCGAGACAACATTCGACATTGACAAATGCTTGTTTTTTTATTATTATGTTTGCTCGCTCTTGCGTGCCAGCCAACATATTGCAGTAGTAGCAGATTTGGAGGTGCGGTCACTGTGGGCGAATGCAGGGCATGCATCAGTAGGTGTGTTCCTCATTCCCCAATAAGCCAGCTGCAGGTGCTGACACCCGCAATATGTAAAGTGGCCACCAGATCTGAGAAAAGCATTACTGCAATGGGAGCCACGCTCGTCACGCAGCGGCACAATAACACACCTCCAGATGTGCCTTTCTTGGTGAAGCACTTCATGAAACATGGCGGCACTGACTGCCGCCACCACTTCATTTGCTGATGGGGGAGCCCACTGCCCGTCAGCATGATGTCCCCCCTTCCATTCCAAGTGTGTGCCGGGGGACTGCCCAATCCCCCTTGGCATCATGAGCCCCCCCAACAGTCTTTCCTTACCTACGAGGGGGCCAATCCCCATCAGCTTCAGTCCCACCTGCCTAGTTTAGTTTGCCAATGGGGGAACCCACTCCCCATCAGCATAATGTCACCAGCCCCCGATGTGTGCTGTGTTCGGAGGGGGTGCTCAGTCCCCCTCGGCCTCATGTGCACCCACTCCCCACCCATTTCTATGCTAACAGGGGGCCCAATCCCCATCGGTGGCTGTCCCCCTTCCCATTTCACAGGTGGTAAACTGGAAGCCCACCCCAGTGTACCAAACAAACACCTACAAAAAAAGAAAACCGACCCTCACCGTCTTTTTTTTTTTTTTTTAACCGGTAAAAGAAGAAAAGTGTCCCTTGCGGTCTCTCCTGCCCCCTCCCCCAACCAGCGCTCACCATTTGTGTACCCAGCCTCCTCATACCCCCCTCACTCCATACTTACCTCTGGAGTCTGGCGGAACGATCTTTGGTGGACCGGGAACACGTCTGCACTCTTCAAAGTCGACCGCGAACTGAAGAAAAGCTGTATAATGGTATAAATAGGGTTTTTTTCAACTTTTTGTGCATATCTCTGGTATTTTGGGGAATTGTTGTACCAAATTTTCAATATTGGGTTATTGGGACCCCTCCTTATGAATGCAGTCACTGTCATGGCGTTATTTGGTCCCGAAAGATGATTTCTCTGTCACTGCACGGAATCACCTTTTGGGAACGATTAACAAAATGACAGTGCCGCTGTTCATGAGATGGACTCTCAAAAACCCTATTTTGCAAATGTGGTGAAAAAAAATTAAAAAAAATGACTGTTTTACTAGTGAGCGTTGTGCAGTTTCCACGCACGCTTGTAACTTCATGAATTTGTAATATTTTCACTCCAGATTTTCAACATTGCCATTTTGCCATACCTCTTTATGAACAGTACAGCAATCATTTTACATATCCTGGCCGAAATGTGTTTTCGCACTTCCAGCGTAGAATACAGTAGCATGGTCACTGTGATATATCACTTTTAGGGACAGATTAAGAAAATGACAGTGGCACTGTTTATGATCAGAGGTCCTACAATGCCTGTGTTGAAAATCTGGTGATGGAAGTCTATAAAATAACTGTGTTACAACCATGCATTGTGCAGTTTCCATGCATCCTTGTAACTTTGCAAATCTGCAATATTTTCATGCCAGATTTTCAACACTGGCATTTTTTCACACCTCCTTATGAACAGTACAGCTGTCATTCTTCACATCTTGCCCAAAATGTGTTTTCTCACCTGTGGCACACAATGGCGTGGTCGCTGTGGGAAATCAATTTTTGGGACACATTAAGAAAATCACAGTGCCACTGTTCATGACGGGAGGTCCCAAAATGCCTATGTTGAAAATGCGGTTAAAGAAATCCTAAAAATGATTGGGTTACGGATGTGTGTTGCGCAGTTTCTAAGCCTGCTCATGGCTTCAATTTTGCATATTTTCACTCCAGATTTTCAATGTTGCCATTTTTTTACACCTCCTCATGAACAATACAGTTGTCATTTTTCACACCCTTCCCAATATGTATTTTCGTGCCTATGTCACCAAATGGCATAGTCACTGTGCAAAACCACCTTTCGGTTAACAAACTGATAGTGCCGCTCTTCATGAGGTGGGGTCACAAAAAGTCCATTTTGAAAATTTGGAGTGAAAATACCAACAAACGCCTACGTTGCTAGGGGTTCCAACTGTAACACTCCACCCTGTAGAGACTGACAGGCATCAGGGGTGTGACTTGGGATCATTGACTGTAATGCTCACGCCATTCCCTGGTTTGATGGGGATCTCAAAGTGATGAAGAACAAGGTTCAGAAGCTGGAGTGTTGCTGATGGAAGACTCATTCTGAGGAGGACAAACTGGCCTTGCGTGCTCACTACTGTGAGTACCAAGGGGCAATTAACCAAAAGAAGGCAGAGTTCCTGTCCAGGGAGATTGCCGCAGGGAAGAACAGATCATCTCAGCTTTTTCAGATTGTTGACAGACTTCTTCATCCAGTCTGTCTTCAACTGAAGAAAGCTTTTTCAATTGCCTTATGCAACGAATTTGCTCAGTTCTTTCCTGACAGGGTGTCCTCTATCCGGTCAGGGATCTCACCAGTGAAGTAAGTTTTGCCTTGCAGTGACCAGCCTGGTATGAGCAGAGGTACTCTTATTGTCTGGGAGGAGTTTAGACCGGTGGAGGTGGCCGAAGTTATAAAGAAGATCTCAAAGCTGAGGCATGCTTACTGTGAACAGGACCTGGCCCAGACTAATTTCTTGATGAGATGCATCGAGACGGTTGGTCCAGTGTTTGCCAGAATTATCCAGTGTTCACTGTCAGAGGAAGTCTTTCCTGATGCCTTGAAGGAGGCATTGGCGAGACCCCTCTTGAAAAAGTCATCACTCGACCCTGGAGTCCTGGCAAATTATCGACCAATCTCCAACCTTCTATTTTTAGGAAAGGTTGTTGAAAAAATAGTGGTACAGCAGCTTGAGGAGCACCTTATGACCTTTGACATCTATAAGCCATTCTAGTCAGGTCTAGGCATAGCACAAAAACAGCATTGGTTAGGGTGCAAAATTACCTCCTCAGGGCAAGAGATAGAGGGGACAGGTCAATTCTTGTTCTCTTAGATCTCTCCTCAGCTTTTGACACTGTGGACCACATTGTGCTACTAGATCACCTTAGAGAATACTGTGGACTCACTGGTACTGTTATCAGCTGGTTTGAGTCCTATCGGACAGGATGCAATGGGTGGGGATGGGGAATTTCACCTCTTCCCCGAAGTCCCTGCCCTTTGGAGTACCTCAGGGCTTGATCTTGTCACCAATGTAATTCACGGTGTACATGCTACCCCTGGGTGAGTTCATTAGGCATGTAGTGTGGAGACATGTCCAGAATGGTCATGCATGCCAATTTTCAGGTGCCTATGTTGAAAGTCAGCCAGGTTATAAGCAAGACAAATTATGGAGTTAACAGTGCCATGCCTACTCAGTCCTCACTATAGTACAGCGACTGAACCACTGTAGTGTAATACAGAAATAGTTTTCTCATTTTAACTTCTGATATCTTGAAAGCATTCTGGTATGGCAGGCCTGGTTTGTAGCAATTATCTCAGGTGTCAGGTGTTTATGAGATAAAGCAAAATAGGGGATTACTAAAGAGAATCTTACCCTCTGCATGCTTTGGCTCATGTGGTTCACAGTGTGGTGAGATTACTGATCAGCAGCAGCTCACACCTGGAGTCACCATACCACAACTAGGAAAGAATGTAAGGTGTTTTGGCAGTAATTTTAAATTTTGTAATTAAAACATTACTATCACCTCCTACATGTATGCCCTGGCATCAGACAGTGGGAGAGCTTGCACATCCCATGGGGCAACTGTATGGTATGTACATGGGTGCAGCCAATCATAAGGCTAGATTTGTCACTCCAGTTGTACAAAAGACGGAAAATCTCAAATAATGTCAGTTCCCACTATGATGTCATAACAAAATATGTCTCAGTGACACATCTTCTATTGTGATTTAACACTGCAATTGTAAATATATATGAAATAATATACAGCAGGGAGAGCATTAAATAAGCAATAACACAAGACAGGGTGTGTATCGAGTTATATTAATGCATGCTCCAGATGTGCCGTGTGATGCAGGAAGCCACAGGTTGAGTGCCTTCAGCCACCAGGTAAGTGCATCGATATAGCTTGATGCCTACCCTGGAGTACATCATTGTACTTATACAATTGCATAGTTTTTAAATGAATATGTTGAAATATGTAAAAATATAAAAATTTCAAGTACATTTTTTGGTAAGATAGTCCTTCCACCTTTTGAAACTTGATATTCTTTTCTTTCCATAGTTACAGTTTGCTGTAGTTCTCAGTAATTGTTTCCTTTCTTCGCAGCATACTGTATTTATTACAGTTTATGTGGTGAAAGAATGAGATTTTGTTAATGCAGTATTATACAATTGCAAGAAAATCCCTGGGATCTGACTGATCATTGGCCACCTTCACTAGTAATGTTATCTGAGCATAACATCACTCTATGGTGCTCCAACACTGTTCACCATCTTCTTATGTTTCCAAGCATGGCACATATTAATGCACCCAAAATGGTTTCAGAACTAGCCCCACAGTTTGAAAACAAGCCTGCCACTTTCAAGACAAACTATCTACAAATGTACTGAGACACTGCTCTCTACCAAGATACTGAGAGAGTATATGCTACCCTAAAGAAAACCTGTTTTTTTTTTTTATTTGTTTGTTTTTCTTAGGGAAATGGGTGCTGCATGCAGTCCCACTTCAGTTTCAGTCCTGTAGTGGAGCACATGCTCAGACATTTCCTCAAAAAGCTATAGAAAGCAGCTGTCTCCCAAAAACACTATAACTCCTAAATTAATGTATTTAACAGTGCTACTATGTCCCCCCTCCCAACAGCCGGTCTGGACAACATGCCGATCACTGAATAGCAGAAGTCACCAGAGATCCTACCTCCTACACATCACAGTTTCATGAAAAAAGAAACCCACACACATTTTCAGCTGGTTCCAGTGGTGATGTTATCCCAGCATGAGACACACCCTGTCATGCATTATTGCCTAATTATACATTGCAAGTGAGTGCAAAGTTGCTCCATTATGAGATGCTGCAAGACAGAGAGCTCATCTCCCTTATCAGTGGCATGGGGTCATAATGCCATAGATGAAACAGTGCGAGAAACAATATCACAGGCATAATGGTGTGCACTGAAATAAGGTTGGGAAACACAGCAACCAAAACACAAACAATGCACACCATTCAAATCAATGGCACTGTCTTTGTTTTTGTGGGGGCTGTGCCCCCTGCACTGCCTGAAATGTGGGTCTTTGCCTCCTACACCCCCTGGAAAAAATATAACTTACTCTGAGAGGGGTGTGGACTTGGGGATGAGGTGAAACTTTTATGGAGGGGGGGGAAATATATTTTTGTTTTATAAAAAAGTGCAGCAACATTATGAGACCTGGGCGAACTGAACTGTGGCCCCAGGTCTCCTATGCCACCGGATGCTGTTGCCTTAGTCACTTCACCACGGGAGCGGCTCAACCAGGCACTGCACAGGCAGCCTTCTTGACACTCTGACCTTACAGCGACAGGTGTAGCAATTATTACCATACGATGTAAAACCCCTGTCACTGTAGAATGTTTAGCACTATCTGATATGCAGTTATTGTTGCACTGTTCAGGTAGCGCTACATTAACCCTGTATCTTATCAGCTGCTGCAAGACAGATGGTGCAGTAAGAAAGTGGGGGTGGGGAGTGTCAGTGCTACTGTGACTTTCAAACAAAAAAAACAAGGGAGACAGTGAGAGTGAGAGATGACTGACTGATTTGTACTGTTTTCTTTTGCCAGTAGGTAACTGCAATCAAGAGAGAGATGTCAGTGCTCATGAAGGATAGAGTGCAGAGAGATGGGAGAGTGTCAGTGCTAGCACTACTTTTAAACTTACCAGGACAAAACAGAAAACTGGATATTGTGTGTGTGTGTGTGTGTGTGTGTCTCTATTACTGCATGTAGGATTTCATGTCATGGTACTGCTGTGCTTGGCTGTTAAGAAATATAGAAACATAGAATCTGATGGCAGATAAGAACTGCTTGACCCACGTAGTCTGCCCAATTTCCCTACCTACTGTAATACCACAGACCCTACTTGATCTCCAGCTTAGCCCTCCCTTTCCTAACCACTAAGGTTCCCTTATGCCTATCCCATGCATTCTTGAATCCCATTATAGTTTTTGCCCCCACCACCTCTGCAGGAAGGCTGTTCCAGGCATTCACCACTCTTTCTGTGAAGAAGTAATTTCTCATGTTTCTCCTGAGTCTACTCCCATCCAGCTTCATATCATGCCCCCTTGTTCCTGAGCATCTTTTTTTCTGAAAAATGCTTCCCCCTTGTATCTTATTTATACGTGTGAGGTATTTGGAAGTCTCTATCATATCTCCCTTTCCTTCCTTTCATCCAAGGTGTACATATCGAAGTCCTTTAGTCTCTTCTCATAGGGTCTATGGTGCAGATCCTGCACCATTTTGGTTGCTGTCTTCTGGACTGCCTCTACTGTTTCTGTGCCCTTCTGGAGATGTGGTCTCCAGAACTGGACACAATACTCTAGGTAAGGTCTCACCAATGATCTATACAGCGGTATCACCACCTCCCTCTTTCTGCTGGTGATACCCCTCCTTATGCACTCTAGCAGCCTACTGGCTCTCCCCACAGCCTTGTCACACTGTTTGGCCACCTGTAGGTTATTGGATATGACAACCCCAGGTCCTGTCCTGTTTGGTGGTCGTAAGTACCACTTCCTCCATCTTGTACTGCACCCCTGGGCTTCTGTTCCCTAAATGGATGATTTTGCACTTCTTCACATTGAAACTTAGGTGCCACACTCTTGACCACTCTTCAGGTTTTTTAGATCCCTGTTCAGTTTATCTACCCCACCCCGGAGTGTTTAACCTATTGCAGATTTTAGTGTCATCTGCGAAAAGACATACCTTTCTCTTCTAGCCCCTCTGCAATTTCACTAATAAAGACATTAAAGCAGACCAGTCCCAGTACTGATCCTTGTGGCACCCCACTGGACACCCTCCCTTCCTTAGAGTGAACTCCATTTACCACCACCCTCTGTCACCTATCCCCCCACCAATTCCTTACCCAGTTACCACTTTTCCACCCACTTCCAGGCTGCCCAGTGTTCAACGAGTTGTTTAGTAAGGAGAGAAATGGCTGCCAAACTGATTTTGTAAGAGATTAAGATGGTACATTGATATATGAGAAGGATTAAGGCCAGGATGACTGTGTGTTAAACAAACTCAATGTATGGTCATGTGATATGTTTTAGCCACTGACATTTGTCACTTTTCTTTTACCATTTTATAATCTATATCTCTGCATGCCCCTGGTGTGTAGAGAGGCATGAGGCAGAAGAACAAACCCCTTACAAAACTCAGGGTATGCAAGGATCATAGCCTAATGCATACCTTGGAGTGTGTTTTTGTATTGATAACAAGTTCACAGAAGATGGCTCACACAGTAGCTCCTTTGGAATACATATTCCAATACTAGTTTGCAAAACTGCGTAAAGTGCATAAAAGTACATAACATGAAACTGTTCCCTGACAAAGAGGCAAGGTACCTTGAAGCGCTGGGGCTGACCATTTTTAAGACTGTGTCTTGTATGCACTTTACGCAATTTTGCACAATGAATTTGGCATTTGTATTCCAAGAGACCTACTGTGTACGCCATCTTCTGTGGACTTGCATTGTTGCTTCATAGCAGCACCTCTCGAGGTCAGCCCACAGCAGTGTGTGAGGTGTTATTGCACTTACAAAATTTATTTTTAACAAAGAAAACATGTAAAAAGAGAGCAAAACCTGTAACTGCACATTAAGCAATATCACCATCCAGTCATACGATGGGTATAGGACAATCCTTGATCTCTGTTTTAGTTACCCATTCTATAGCCTGTGATTAAACTTCCCTTTCAGAAATACCACCAATTACACAACTGCTGCAGTTTTTTTTAATGTTGCTGTTATTTGGGATCATCTGATGCTCCGGGTAATTGTGAAGCACAAAAGTGAGCACCCACTGTAACGGACAAAAGATTCCAGGACTCAGCCATTTGAAAAATGCTCAGTCCTTTATATAAAAAAGCAATGTAATAGAAAACACAGCTGGCAAAAAGTGGCTTCTGCGTGAGTACTGAAGTTTCACATAGTGAACTGCTAGGCTTCCTCAGAGTAATCACTACTCTAGGGAAGCCTAGCAGTGCACTGGGTGAAAAGTCAGCACTCATGCAGTGTGCTTCACTGTGTTTGTATCAGGTAACAGCATCACTGTGTTTCACCTGGTGCTCTCTTCTTCTCTTTGCTGCTTTGAGTAATTGCATCTACAGTAGCCAACTTTTTGCAGGTGACTGGACTTCTCATGTGTCTAAGTACTTCACAACGCTTTTTTAAACTGCCTTCACAATTTCTGAAAGAAAAGGTAAACCTTGCTTGCTTTGTACATGCCATGTATTTACAACAAACAGAAGGTCATACCGTCAGGAAACGGAAAGGCAAACTGTACAGCTTTGTAACTGAAATGAAATAACTTCAAAGATGTGTGCATCAGCCATGAACACAAAGATGAACCTTTCTTCCAGTTTCAAGAAAAAGTGGAAGGTGACACACATCGTCGACACCTAAGAGCCAAGACAATATAATAAATGAATGGCTCATGACTAATGAAATAAATGCAGCAGTGCTTTCACTCCATGCTGGCCAAGCATTATCCAAACCATTAATCAGCATTTCAAATCAGATGACAAGATTAAAAAGGAAAAAAAGTAGAAAAAAGGCCCTTCAAAGCATCCAACAAACCATGTGGAAAGAACATAGTCTAAGGCATTGAAAGACAATAACCACTATAGGCTCTGAATGAATAATAATCCTAGAAAGTACCAGTATTAAACCTCATTTATACACTTATGATGCAGTCCTTGTGATTAAGGGAATCTGTGTATGAAGGCCATGTTTGCTTTGAAAAACGTTACATGTGTTCTACGTTCTTCAGCAGACAGCACTACCTGACCATTCTGATGAAGTAATCTATAAGTTATTATGTCCTCCATGGGGTTTCTCTTGTGGCATATTAGAGACCAAGTGCGAGGTTTGGGTGAGGACCATTAATTGAAGTGGAACAATTCTGGCTGACCAGACCTTACACAAAGACTCTCTTATACAATAAGAGCTACCATGTATTAACTTAATATAAATCACTCAGGTTAACTAGAGTGATTTATTATAAGGTTTAAGTATTTATTTTTTTTATTCCAAAAATTAAATGAAGCCATCCTTCCTCTGGCTGTGACCTGGAATGCTCCACTTCCAACATTCCTACAGAAGATGATATGCAAGATAAGAGGTACCGTGGTTCTTAGTGCTGATTGGAGGACATCATGTAAATAATTTTCGATGCCCGTAAAACATCAGTGAGCATCAGACAGATGGTTATTTGCTGAAAAAGTACTATAATATACAAAAAGGGTCAGTATCGCTATTGCATATACTGCTCTTTGACCGGATGAACCAAGTCATCTGTTGTGCCTATGCATGCCCATGTGTGCATGGTACTGTAGTTCGTAAGCCAAGATTAAGTACCAGGTCATTTCACACTCCAGGGTGCTGCATTGATTTGGTAATATACAGTAGGAACTCTTCCCGTGTATGCTAAGGAGCATGTGACCTGTAGTCATTTGCCTCAGCACACAGGGGGTGAGTGCCTATATCACTCAAAGGAAGCCCACCCTGTCTTGTGTTACTGTCCACTTATGAAATGGATTTAGAAAATACAGCATTTTGACTGGCTAATAGTCATGCTTCAAGTTAATCTACTATACAGGTGAAAAAAAAGCTGGCCAGCTGACCTCTGTGCAGCCTGGGTATCAATGTACACTGCCCAAAATGCAGGCACTGTGCAACAGCAGCCATTTTTTTGCACACTGATGTGAACCACACAGTCAGTTAACCTTGGCCAGCATACTTCATGTAAATTTTGAGCTAAACATGAAAACTGAATCAGAAAGAATATTTAGTTAAGAAGAAAACCAGCCTGAAATTCCTAAAGACATGCACCTGACATGCCAGCCACTGTGGTACAAGACAAATTAACTTAATGCCAATGAGGAGAGCAAAGTCTTCAGTGATTGGAAAGCTGCCAAAAACATTTAACTAGACTTTAAAACTGCCACTCCTGAACAAGTAAGTTCTTTTTTGGGAGTGTTTTATGCAAAGGTTAGACCCGCAGTTCACACAGAATATGTTCTAACTACTCCAGCCTCCATGCTGCTTGAAACCAGCACATAAATTCACTGTCTGTGGGAAGACAATTTTTTTAATACTCTGACTGACTCTACCTTTCAAAGCAGCAGCAATGTTTCTCTGAGTATCCTGAAGCATTACAGAAAAGCTTATAAGAATTCCATTAAACACCACTCGGCAGTCTTGAAGGTGAACTTAGAAAAAGATCTGTTTATCTCTGGCCCTCCCCCCCTCAATACAGTGCTGGGCATAGTATGCAGTGTCTGGCTAGATGTT
This sequence comes from Neoceratodus forsteri, assembly GCA_016271365.2. NCBI lineage: Eukaryota > Metazoa > Chordata > Ceratodontiformes > Ceratodontidae > Neoceratodus > Neoceratodus forsteri. The sequence goes on along the minus strand of CM057455.1, from coordinate 1,462,981,989 downwards.
CAACCTACATGGCCCAGCATGGCAGGGAGGGCCTAAGAAAGTTAACTCCTAACAGCTTTGAATTTTACACTGACAACCACAGCCATGAGTGTACCACTGTTAGCTTTAACAAGCATACTAAAATTCATAACAATCCACCAATTGAAATAAATAAAGAGGCTCAGCATGGGTTCATATATTCAGTCCCAGGTTCTCCACACTGCCTCGTCATCACCCAGAGAAAATATCTGTGCAAAAAGCTAACAGGAGCTATGTCCCGGGTGCTGCTATCCAAAGTGCCTCCAACAAAAGTTCCTCAATCCTAGACTTGATAAATAAAAATAAAATACAGTGCCTACATGGTACTCAAGAGAGTCCATGGGGTTCAAATTTCTTTCAGTGCTGATAAGCAGAATTGGCATAGAAGCAGGAGTCAGCAAGCAACATACAAATCATTCAATTTGTGTGAAAGCAGTGGAACTGATGTGGGGTTGAAGATCAATGAAATTATGGCTGTTACGGGGCATGGAAGTGAAGCAAGCCTCTGTTCCTACTAGTCTACATTGGCCACAACCTATAAAACACAAGACTGCTTAGCCCACCCAGTCTGCCTAGATGGTCCATACCTAGTCTGCTTCCACAGACCCTAACTGGTCTCCAGTGACCCTCTTTCCTCCCTGCTTACTTTGCAATAATCCACTATGTCTATCCCATGCATACTTCAAGCTCTGTACAGTTTCTGCCTCCACCACTTCCACTGACAGTCTGTTCCAGGCATCTGCCACTCTTTCAGTGAAGTAAAACTTTCTTACATCCCACCTAACCTTCCCCTGAACTTCATTGCATGCCCTTTGGTTTTGATGCTCTTTCTCACTTGAAAAAGGCTCCTGTCCTGTACTGTTTACCCATGTGAGGTACTTGTAGGTCTCTAACATGTCTCCTCTCACTTTCCTCTCTTCCAAGGTGTACATGTTGAGATCCCTCAGTGTCTCCTCACAGAGCTTTTAGTGCAACTCTTGCAACTTTTTAATTTCCCTCCCTGGACTGCCTCCACTCTGTCTATGTCCTTTCTGAGATGCGGCCTCCAGAACTGGACACAATAATCCAGGTACATCCCACCAACAAGCAATATAGTGGCAGCATGACCTCCCCCCCACTGGAGATACCTCTCCCTATACATCATATACATCCCAGCATCCCACTATCCCTACCCTCCGCTTTGTCACACTGTCCTACCACTTTGAGTTCATCATATATGATAACCTCAGGGTCCCTTTCCTGTGTAATGACTGTCAGTACCTCCCCCATGCTATACTCAGCTCCAGGGTTCCTATGCCCAAGGTGCATGATTTTGTACTTTTTGGCATTGAACCTCAACTACCATGTTCTTGCCCCGCCTCAAGTTTCCCATGCATTTTCTGCACACTCTCCTGAGTGTCTACCTTCTTAAAGATTTCAGTATCATCAGCAAAATGGCATAGCTTCCCTTCCAGTTCTTCTGCCATGTCACTTATGAAGACATTGAAGAGGACCAGTCCCAGTACTGAGCCCTGCAGCACCTCGCTGGTCACTGTCCCATCATTAGAGAGAGTGCCATTAACCACCACCCTCTGCCTCCTAAACCATTAACCAGTTTCTAATTCAGTTCACCACTTTGGATCCCAACCCTAGGCTGCACAACCCACTGGTAGCATTTAAAATATAAAGTGTTGCCCATGCCTGTCTGCACTTTTTTAAACTGAGACCCCATTCCTTCTTATTCTTTATTTATTCTATATTGCTGCCAATTTTAAACACCCTCTTTTCATTGATTCGACAGATGAGGAGGAGTACCACTCATTAGTAAAAGGGCGACCACCAGGCTGCTCAATTTATCAGTTTCCTGTTCAGCACAGTGTCAGAGGCCTTGCTAACATCCAGGTAGGCCATGTCCACTACCCTCCCTTGCTCTATTTCCCTGGTCATCCAGTCAAAGAAATTAATCAGAATTATCTGGCATGACCTACCCCACCCGTGAATCCATGATGACTGTGGTCTTAAAGCATTGGATTCAAGACATTGGATTCAAGACAATGTAACAACCTTTCCTTTAAGAGGGCTTCCATTAATTTCTCCACCACTGAGGTGAAACTGACTGGCCTGTAGTTGCTAGCCTCCACCCTGCTGCTGCTTATATATACAGTGACCACATCAGCTCTGGGTCATCTTGCAGCACAGTTTTCAGGGAGTAGAGAAGGGGAAGGGGCTGTTACAGTCACTCATGGGAGTGGCAGGATGGGGGGAAATGGTGTTGTGGATCCCTTCAGGGTCCAAAATGCCATTCCAACCCATACCACCCACCCTGCAGGCAACCAGAACATCCTCTCCCCTTCTCTACCCCCTGAAAACTGTGCTCACTGCTGTAAGATGATCAGGAGCTGCGATGAATGAGTGTGTGTGCTCATTCATTCAGCTCAGTGGGTGGCCAGCTGCAGAGGAGAGAGAAGGGCTGTGCTGGTCACCCACTCAGGACTGGGATGAGGGAGAGTGGGGTGGTGATGGACTACCTGCCAGGGTGGGAGGTCAACTAGACACCAGGGAATAAGGAAAGGAGAGGAAAGGATATATTTTAATTTTTATATGGCGGGGCGATCAGCGGGTGAGGGAACACTAGACAGCAGGGAATGAGGGTATTTTATTTTTTTATATGGATGGGCGATTAGCAGGTGGGTGGGGGGACTGGACATCAACAACTTTTTTTTTTATATGGGGTGAGTGATCGGCAGGTGGGGGGCCACTAGACACCAGGGAATGAGGATATTATTATTTTTTGTATGGAGGGTGATTGGCAGGTTGGTTAGGGGACTGGATACCAATAATTCTTTTCATATGGGGCCAGCGATCAGCGGTGGGGGGCACAAGAAACCAGGGGCCAATGATTGATGGGGGTGGGGGGGGTGGATGTATCACTAAATAATACATTAAATTGCAGATGGAATAAATTCCGCAATTTAATTTATTATTATGCAGTTCAGCCCAAAGACTCCCAGAAAACAGTGAAAATCCATGGAAAATGGTCAAAAGTTTCTGATCTCACCATAGGCGAAAGTGCAGAAACTTTCACTGAATTTCTGAAACACCGCAAAAATTCCACTAAGGCGGAATTCGCATCTTTTGCCCATCCCTACTCCTTGCTTGTTTCCCTGCTTCCTGTCCAGCCTGCTGTTCCCTGATGCTCACCCAACATTTCCCATATTGCCTTGTCCACTACCTGGCTCCTTTCCTTCTTTCTTCTCCAATTTCTACCTCACTTGTCCTCTTCTTTGTCCCCATTCCTGTCTTCTTGTGCCCCTGCCCTGAGGGAATGTACTCTCTTGGGCCCTTCCACCTGCTGCTTCTCCATCTATAAGTAAGTAAGGATTTATTTATAAAGTTTCTATTCCCGAGGGCTCAGATAGCCATAACACAAAAATAACAATAATCCTTACAAACAGGTAAAACAAAATCAATAAAGCCAGTTCATATGCAGTAAATTAGTGCAAATCAGCATTCAATTAAAATACTTAGGTAGCACCACCTCAAGAGCTTCCTTATGTCAGGCCAAACGCTTTTTGGAACAGGTAGTATTTCAGGCCCATCTTAAATGCCTCCACCAAAGGGGCCTCCTGAAGAGCTTGTGGGAGCCTGTTCCATAGGGCAGGACATGCAGGCACTAATGCCTGGTCCCCAGAAGATTTTAATCTAGTCCTTGGAACAGTCAGGAGACCCACCTCAGAGGAGAAGAGAGGGCATGAGGACTGGTAGGGAGTTAGAAGGTCCCTCAGGTAACTAGGACTCAGCTCATATAGGGCCTTATAGGTAAGCAAACCAACCTTGAAGGTGATACGCCACTTCACCAGTAGCTAATGCACTTTTCACAGGACTGGTGTTATATGGCAAGACTGAGTTAGGCCCACCAATAACCTGACTGCAGTGTTCTCTATCAACTGAAAGTGTTGTAGGACACCTCCACTGACACTAAGGTAAAGAGCATTAAATAATTGAGTCTGGACATGACAATAACATGTACCAGTGAGAGCAAATCTTCAGGGGGAATCAAGGCCTTGATCTGGTCAATGTTTCTAAGACGGTAAAAACCATTCCAGACCAAACTGGCATCTGATCCTCAAGTGTCAACCTCTCATCTAGAGTGACCCTCAGATCCTTTACCTTAACTGATGCCACCAAACTAGAGGAGCTAAGCCTCATGCGCTCTGTCTCTCTGGTGACCTCTGCACCCCCACCGATTGCCAAGCTCTATCACCAGTCCCTCTCTCTTGTCAGGTTTAAGCCTCAGCCAACTAGATGACATCCAGTTCTGGATCTTAGCTAGGCACAAATTTAACACTTTGACCATGTCTGGGGTCCCGGGTGCAAAGGACAGGTACAACTGGGTATCATAGAAACTAGAAACATAGACTTTGATGGCAGATAAGGACCACTTGGTCCACCCAGTCTGCCTATTTCCCTACCTATTGGATAAGCTGCAAATTCTAGTTAACCAACAGCCTACTTCCTGCAACCCCCACCTATAACTGCCTTATGTCTGTCCCATGCATGTTTGAATTCCCCCACTGTTTTAGACCCCACAACCTCTACAGGAAGGCGGTTCCATGTGTCCACCATTCTCTCTGTGAAAAAAAATGTCCTCACATTACCCCTGAGTCATCCCCCCTCTATCTTTAAATTGTACCCCCTTGTTCTTACACATCTCTTTTTCTGAAAGATGCTACCCTCCTGAACTTTGTTGATTTCCTTGAGGTACTTGAAAGTTTCTATCATGTCCCCCCTTTCATCAAGGGTGTACATATTAAGCTCTCTCAGTCTCTCTTCGTATGGTTTCTGATGCAGACCCTGCCCCATTTTGGTTGCCTCCTCCGGACTGCTTCCATCCTGTCTATGTCCTTGTGTAGATGAGGTCTCCAGAACTGCATGCAGTACTCCAGATGGGGTCTCACCAACTGTCTGTACAGAGAGATAACCACTTCCTTTTTCTACTTGTGATGCCGCTCCCTATGCATCCCAGTATCCCCCTGGCTCTCCTTACTGACTTCTCACATTGCTTACCCAACTTTAGGTCATCTGATATGACTACCCCCAGGTCCCTTTCCATTATTGTTGTTGCTAGTACCTCCCTTGCTATAGTGTACTCTTCTCCTGGGTTTTTATTTCCCAGGTGCATTACTTTGCACTTCTTTGCATTGAATCTAAGTTGCCATATGTCTGACCATTCCTCCAACCTTGCCAAGTCCCTTCTCATCTTTTCTACCCCCCCCCTTGAGTATCAACTCTGTTACAGATCTTTGTGTCATCTGCAAAGAGGCATACCTTTCCTTACAGACCCTCTGCAATGTAACCTATAAAGACTTTAAAGAGGACTGGACCCAGTACTGAGCCCTGAGGTACTCCATTAGCAACCACCCTTTCTTCAGAATGTGTTCCATTCACTATTACCTTCTGTGTCCTGTCGTGCAGCCAGTTTGCTACCCAGGCTACCACCCTGGGACCCACTACCAGGCTGGCTAACTTGATTATTAATCTTTTGTGCAGGACTGTGTCAAATGCCTTGCTAAAGTCTAGGTAGGCCATATCCACAGCCCCTCCCTGGTCTATTACTTTGGTCACCAGTAAAAGAAATCAATTAGATTCTTCTGACATGACCTTCATGCTGAAATCACAGCTGGATATCACAGCAACAAAAACCCACATTGTACCATCTTATGATTCCTCCTAGGGACAGCATGTACACTGCAAGCAACATAGGTGAGATGATTGAACCCATAGAGCAAGGGTATTAGGCATGAGGAGAAATTCCCCATCACCACCCTCTTTGTTGTATCCCTGAGGAAGGACTCAAACCAGTTGATGACCATGCAGGCAAGACCACAGTGCTCCCTGAGAAAATTCAACAGCAGCCCATCATCCACAATGTTAAAAACTGAAGAGGGATCGAGGAGAATGAGAACTCACCATTCCCCTCTATCCCTCACCCTAAGAAGATCATTATGCACCCTTACCAATGTGGTCTTAGTGCTGTACCTTGATCTAAACTTGGACCGGCGAGGTTTCATAGATGTTAAAGGCCGTGAGGTGTTCATCAAGCTGTAGTGCCACCATCTTCATGATAACCTTCTCCAACAAACTCTGGTCAGAGCCAATAAGGCTGCATAAAGCTATTTTACAGGGATTAGGGGCCATCTACCGGGAACTTGTTTTTATATGGAACCTCGAGCAGCTCAATACAGTATTTCTTTTAAACTGCCAGTCAATAACAATATCCAGCTGTGATTGCTAGCCCTGTTAAAGGTAACACATTATCTGGTGTCCACAGGTACATCCCACCCTCTGATCGCCAGGCCTGCTAATAAAAAAATTATGCCCTGCTGTGCAGTGGCTTCATTGTTGTCCTATAGCCTGCCATGTTAATAACAAATAATTCTGCTGTTACAGCAGAAGGCTGGTCTGGTCCAGTGGTATGGACAGATGAGGCACTGTGTGCCTTACCTCCTGCCACATTAGTGATCCGAGTTCAGGAACATGTTCAGGTTGCTTGGGGTCAGAGAGAAGACTGAGCATTTATCATATAGCTGTCCTGTTCCTGGATGAGGAGGCATGTTGACTCAACCTTTGTCTCCTCCCAGGTGAAGGCAGGAATCCAAGGGGTGGATGCAGAAATGGCTCACAAAGGCTCCATAAAGGCCTACTTACCTACCTCTGTCCCACACCTCTACCTTGATGACTGGCTCAGTTCTGGATGTGAGTGACTGAGTGGGGAGAGGATGGCTCTCCCCTTCCTGGCCCTATCATGGGGGGGGATCCATGGGGAACTTTAAACTCAGTGGTCTGGGACAGGAGAGTGGCAGACAGGGAAGGTGGGGACATGGCTGAGGGCCTGCCTGAGTCAACTGGCAAAACAAAATGTTTTATGGGGGGGATCCTGCAGTATGTATCACCTTAATCACAGGACTGTGCCCCCCTAACAGTCACAGGACTGACACCCTCCACTGTCAGTTACTTCACTGGGCATGCATCCCTGTCAGTCACAGATCTGATCCCCATTCCCAACTGTCAGAGCAGTAAGCCCCACTACCATGACAGCACTGCCCCATACCCCCAACAGTCACATGGATGACACTTTCCACAGTCACAGCCAGGACCATCCTTGGGGGAACCAGTGGGGGTAGCTGCCTTGGGCCTCACACTTGTGGTAGGGATCCCACACGTTGAAACAAAACCTCCCAGTCAGGGCATCAGATGATTCACTTATTAAGACCCTATTAAAGGCAGCTCTGCAAATAGCTAAGGTAAGTCACTTGATCATGTGGTTACTGTTGGAGCACTGAGCAAGGTCACATGTTCAGGTGTCATACAAGCACACATCGTTTCCTTTTCCCTCACCAGATCAAGAGACCAGACCCCACAGTAGATGCTTTCACTTGGGCTCGCCTGAATCTGGGATCATCGGCCTCTCATCCTAGACTGAATCACATGTCTCACTGACTTGGAGTAGTCGTTCTCAGAAGTGTCAGCACTGCATGACCCATCATCTGCAAATTTGCACCAGGCCACTGGCATTCGGCATAAAAAAGAAAAATAATTTTTTTGACAAGGCACTGTGGCCTCCATTTTTTTCCTTGAATCCTCAGCTGGGCTCTGTGATGGTGAGTCTTGAGTGTTTTGGTCTTGCTCTCAGTGTGGGCTGGTTTAAAGGTTGATGGGTGTTGGTGTTGGTAGTAGGGGTTGAGACTTTGAGTGGGTCTTTTGGGGAGATTCAGAGCAAAGATCAGGGGCTCAGTGGCCTCTGCCACTTCCAGTTCAGATGCCGTCTCAGAACAAACAGGCAAATCAATTCCAGGCAGTCGGGTGTGGTAGGAGGTAGAGTGTAATCTCTCCAGAAGAATCACAGGGGTTGCAGAGATGAGACACACTGCAGTACAATTATGAACTGCAATGGCCTGCAAAAGTTTACCTATATCCTGGAAGCTGTTTGGATCTAATAACTAACATGGTTCCAAGTCAGCTATAAACATGGGGATTGTGATGACCTATATATCTCCACAGCCCTAAAGGGCTTTTTTGCTTCAATTTACCCACTGTAGCAGGTCTCTATAGCCCCAAAGTGTTTTTCTGTCAGCTGCTTTCTCTGGTGCCTCTCCAAAGCCACAATTAGCTTTTTGTTTCAGCTGCCCACAATAGTGGCTCTCCATAGCCCTGAAGGACTTTTCTTCTTTCAGCTGCTCACTGGCACTGTGGTCTTCTGTCCACACAGATGTGAATGACAGAGTACCCACTACATCTGTCAGCGTGCACCACCTGTCTGATATGGGCTACTGGCAGTGCCACTTACATATCTTCCCTGCCAAGCCTTTTCTTTTAACTATCAGCTTGACCCATCCCCATCCAGCTGCCTAGTTGAGGCTCCGTCTGGTCTGACCAAGCCCAACAGTGGTGTGGAGGAGTGATCTGTGTGTGTGAGTGTGTGTGTGTGTTTGGGGGGATCCAGGTGTGATGAAATTAAAATAACTAAGTTGCTTTCTCATCTGACAGAAGCCTTCTGTTGTTGCTGTTGGGGGGGGATGGGGCAGCAAAATTACTTATGATTTGATTGGGATCAGTGAAAATGAAATTAAGCATTCATAAAAATAATCAACATACTGGCTGATTCTGATGCCGGGCTGTAGTGTGTGTAGTGTGAATACACACTCCAGCACAACATCAGCCAGCATGATCTTGATATTAAGAACAAGAATAATTTATTTTCCACTGATCACAATCACATCATGAGTCATCTTGATGTCTGATCCCCCCTCCACAAGCAACAGCAGAAGTGAAAGCTCAAAAAGCAGCTTTTTTTATTTTAATAAGATTGTGCTGGATAGCCCCACCCCCCGGCACACACACATGCCTGCTGAGTTGAACAACAGATAGTATTTTACCCAGACTCTGCAGCAGGCAGCAATGCACAGCGTGAGAGACTTCTCAACTTCTCTGTTCGCCTCACCTCTACTGTACATTTTGCTTCTGAAGTCCACTTAGCCTAGGACATACAGTAGACAGCAGCACTGCTCTGCATCACCATCCTTGCACCCACCAAACCCTGTCAGCAACTGAAATTGACATTGCCACCATTCTCCAACAGTTTATTAGGAACATTATATTACAGAAGATGGCCATGCATTAACCCTTGCAGCACTACGAACTGACGTATTTGTACACAGTGCCAGTACATTGTAACTTTGTTGGCAGTTAAGGGTTAAAGAGCAGGAAAGAGAATAAATGCTGCTGGCTAAGTAAACAGAGTAGCCGACTTCTCTGTCATGCATATTAAGCAAGGGCAGTAAATAATGACTAAAAAAAACATGCTAGCTTCTTTGTCACACACCTTAGTTAAGGAAGATGCAAAGCCAGTCAGGTAGCAGTGGGGGAGTAGAGACACTTGTCTGCAGCCCCCAAAAACCCACCCCTAATGGAAAAAACAATGCTGATCATTAAGCATGCCTTAATGTGAAACTAATGCCCAGTCAATGTAGAACAAGGAGACAAGTCAGTGATCTGCCTATAAAAACACCCCTTTTCCTTGTTTTGGCAGACACGGATGCATACCTCACTAACTACAAAGTGCCACTGCAGAGTGCTGGCTTCTCCTTATGACAAGGTTTTATTATTTCTCTGAAAAGCATGTTTACTTTTGAAGAGTACCGGCAATTATTTTTTGGACATGCTCTTCTACTATGCATATTGTGGTAGTGGGGAGGGATGTATGTGTGTGTGTGTGTGTATATGTGTGTGTGTGTGTGTATGTTTGTACACCCAGGGAAGATTTTTACCTGTCCAAGTACAGTAGGCACCCTGGAGCAGCATGTTCATGCTGGATTTCATCAATTTATATAAGATGAAAGGTGCAAAAGATGCATTTATTCTTTATTATCATTTGATTAAAAAAAAAAACAACTCTTGAACACTGAAGATTTATACTAAACAAATTTATTGATGAAACAGGAAGTGATGGGCAGAACAAAATAGTGCCTCTGCAGGAGGGGGAGGGGTTGTGAGATCCGTGGATGGGAGAGGCAGTGGAAAACCAATGCTGTGAATATGACTGCAGTACTCTGGAACCATACAGAATAGCTTTCCATTCAAATCCCTATTCTGTTCTACTTCATAGCAATAAGTCAGCATGGCTCCACCCATGCAGCCTTTAAAAGGGTAAGGTAGAAACAGATCTATAATTCACAAAACAGTCCACGTCCAAAGATGATTTATTAAGGATTGGTCTAACAAGTGCATTTTTCAATACACTTGTAGAGACCTCCTCATAAAGAGAGCACTGGACCAGTTTGGCAAGCACTGGTCCCAGAAACCCCACATAACTTACAATAAGATGCACTGGGCCAGGGTTCATTTTGCAAAAGGTGGACTGCAGCTCTGAAATCACCCCACATACCTCCTCCTCCAACAAAGTCCACCTAAACTCTTCCCAGACAGGTGGGGAGCCCTCCTCTACTACCAGCTCAACCGTTCCAGGTCATGGCAACCTGGTTGGGGAAATCCTGGACCGAATTGAAGACACCCTGTCAGAGAAAAACAAATTATTAATAGTGAGTGAATGAATTAACTCTCACTGGTTGTAGAGAGAGACTAGATGAAGAAGTCTGTCTACCATTCCAGAAGAACTGAACTGATCAGATTCTCCTTGACACAATTTCTCTGGACAGAAATGCTGCCTTCTTATGGGAAATTGTCCTTTGATACTCACCTTAGTGAGTTCTCAAAGGCAGTCTGTTCTCATCAGTCTGCAGCTGCCTCCAACAGTGCTCCAATCTTTGACCCTTGGACTTCAACTCCATGAGTTCCTCATCAGAATATGGGGATCTCAAGCACAAAGCCCAGAGTTGTATATGGACTGATGCAACTGCACCAAATGCGACAATGATGGCCCTATCATAGGCCACTGCTGCCACGTCTGATCCAGTTGCACAAGCTGCCATCACTTCTGCTAGGTCTACCACTGCCTGGAGTCCTTCTGGTGATAACCCCTTTGAAGGGTTTAAGTTGACCATCTCCACAGGCAGTGGACTATGAAAGGGGCCCTGAATGAGAACCTCACCTTACAATGACCCGATCAACTGAATGGATCAATCTCGAGTTTGTTAATCTCCAGTCCTGGTGAGAAAACCAAATCCAGAGCATGACTGTGTTGACGGGTTGCAGAGGTAACTACCTGCACTAGGCCCAGTGATTCCATCAACTGGAGGAAATCCTAACCAAAGTGCAAGTTCATCATTGACCCAGGTGTTGGAGTCACCCATAATCAACTATATGGACAACTCCAATATCTTCTTGGAGATGAAGTCCATAATTTCCTGCAGGAAATCCCTCTTGTGCCCTAGTGGTTAGTACATAAGAAGGATCCTGTAACCTGTGCCTGTGCCTGGTCCCTCATGCACAGCCACGCATTTATGCCCACTTTCACTAATTGCGTCCTACCCTGTAAATATGACCCAGACCACCTCAGTACAGAATGAGACATCCCAATATCCTTAAGCCTGGACAGGAGGACACTGTGGTTTAGTGCAACAAATGCTTTTGAAAGATCAATAAATATAGCACCCACCATCATCCCCCTGTACAGGCTCAACTGAAGATCATTCACTACTTTGACCAGGGCCATCTGGGTACTGTGGTGTGATGTAAGCCCTGATTGATAAGTTATTTTTTTCACATATTCTAGAAAGACCCTTGTTTGTTTAGAACCTAATCTCTCAAGGATTTTGGAGATATGGGGTAATAAAGAAATTAGGTGGTAGTTACTAAATTCACATCTGGACCCTGTCATATGGACTGGGACAACTCATTCAATTTTCTACACCTCTGGGAAGTGCCCAGTGACTAATGATAAATTAAATATCATAGCCAAAGGATATGCTATGCAAGGTGCTGTGCATTTTATCATTTTGGAAAGTATATTATCCAAGCCCTTGGCCTTGGTAATGTTTAATTTCAAAAGTTCTTCCCTAACTTGATCAATACTAATATTTTTAAAGATAAAATCTCTTTCATTTTGTCTATTTGGAATATTTTCCATGGACTGATCAAATTTATCAAGGTCAATTTTATCAAAAGAACTATCTTTTGTAGTAACTTTACCCAGAGCACTAAAGTAATTATTAAAAGTATAAACATTTTCTTCCCCTAATGACACTGTCTGTTCATTGATACAAATTTTATTCACTTGGATATTTTTGTTATTTCCTACTAGACTTGAGACAATACCCCAAAAAGCCATGGGACTTTGTTTCATATAATCTGTTAATTTTGATTTGAAATAATTTTGTTTTGCTGATTTCAGTGCTGAATTATATATGTTTCTAGCTTTCCCATACAAAAGCCAGTTGTCATCAGAAGATAATCTTTTAGTTGAAGCCCATTTCCTGTCTCTATCTTTTTTAAGTTTATGTAACTCTGTGTTGTACCATTTTACATCTACGTGTTTCTTTCTAATCCTGTGCACCAGAGCATTGTGATTATAGACCTTTATGAATTCATGCTAAAAAATATCCCATGCCTGAGATGCAGTTGGAATAAGATCCAGTCTATACAGGGAACATTTTCCAAATTCATCATAAATTATAGATAATCAAAATGTTTACAAATTTGCTATAAAGGAAGGGAATTTATAAAAGGAAAACTGTGTAAATTAAGTGCCCCCCACCCACAAAAAGCTTACCCCTGATCCAGCTTTTTATGTAGAAAAGTGTGTTTTTCTCATGCGGCTACTTACTTTATTTTTATTGCAAAAAGTCTGCAAACTGGGAAAATGGTAGACACTGGGGGCTCCATTTACTGTAAAGGTGCGGTGCCACACTGCTCGAATGCATTGAAGCAAGCAGTATGGCGCCACACCTTTGCAGTAAATGGAGCCCCCCAGCATCTGCCATATTCCCGGTTTGCAGACTTTTTGCAATAAAAATAAAGTAAGTAGCAGTGCAAGAAAAACACACTTTTCTATATAAAAAGCTGGATTGGGGGTAAGCTTTTCGGGGGTAGGGGAAGTTAATTTACACAGTTTTCCTTTAAACTCAAAAGGTTTCTCTCTCAGAATACAAGTAAGCTGATAGTCTGAGAATGAACCAAGTGAAACACCACTACTGGGGTATAACTGTGGGCAATTTGCAAAAGCTAAATCCAAAAGGGTAGAAATATTTGAATCCTTAATATTTATTTTGGTAATGTCCTTTATTAACTGAATTAAACCCAGATTTACTTGTAGGTCTGACAAACCATGGTTTGTATCGATTGAAATCCAATCTATGTTAAAATCTCCCAGCATTAATATTTCATGAGAATCTTTACAACTAACAAAAAATCCTGTAATTCATTGAATATTGTTGGTACAACCCTGGGGTGTGTGTACAGACCTACAAGTAACGTTGGTCTTATGAATAGTATACTAACCTCAACTATCAAGGTTTCTAATCCATTTTTCTGGTTCATATTTCTAATTTCTCGGGTATTTAGCTCTGAATTTATGTACATCAATATCCCCCAACCCTCTTAGATTTATCCTTTCTATACATTGAAAACATACCCTTTTCAATATCAGCATCCAGAATTCTTGAGCTTAGGCAGGTTTCAGTTATCACAATTATCCCAGGTTTGTGTATCAAAGTCCAATCTTTAACCTGCTCCATTTTTTTCCACATACTTCTAACATTGAAATGGGCTATTCCAAATTTACCCTGCACCAGATCCCTCTCAATATTAACTAATTCTTCCACAGGGCCTGAGTTTGGGGGCATATCACCACACATCAATAGTTGTAAGGTGATTAAATATTTCAAAACATTTAAATATAGTTTTTTTTTTCTTATTAAACTGTTTCCTAATAATATTGATTATCCTTAATAAATCAGACCTTAGTGTCCCACTGCTAAAAGCTGAGTGAAAAGAACATCCCTTTATATGCATGGTTTTAATCATGGAGATGTTAAAACTTCTAGGTAAAAAACCTGAATCCATGTTCAAATTTGTACCATGCAAAAAAGGGCCTTCAGTATTCAAACAGCCAAAGTATATACCATCAGCCATTGTAAAGTGCCCTCTGCAAGAATAACCCAATGTTGCTGCTGTGGTATAACCATAAATACAGTACATAATAATAATAATAACATGAATCCTAGGCAAACCATTGTAAAATATAATACTACTTTTTTTTTAAATGAATGAGGGTTTTAAAAAACAGCCATCTTTCAACCTAAAAGAGATAAAACTCCTTCACTACTAAACCAGCAAATAATTATTTCTCATTATAAAGTCAATGTCATATTTAATTTCGTACACTGAGTATTAGGCCACATTCAACTTTATCATTAAGTTCAAAACAGTTTCTAATAATTATTAGTTACTAAGATATAGTTTCATGGAGTCTAATTAGCATTAATCCTATGAATTATTCTTGCTTTAGTGGGCATATAACTCTAAATTTTAAGAAAATGGATATTAATCCAAATTCCTGTTACTTTCTAAGATCTTTTCTTTGCATCACTCAGATGCGCGCCACGGCACACACGCCTTGTGCGGCACAAGCTTTTGTAGTGCAGCCACTCCTCCCCTTCACCTGGAATACCCTTCACTCCTCCCTCACCAGTCAGGTAACTGACAGCACTACTGGAGACCAGAAACCAGCAATGGGAAGTAGAACAGTCTCACAAGAACACAGGAAGGAGGGAGATGTTTCTAGGATAGTCCAGCACAGAGAAAAAATGTGCCAGGCACTCACAGGGGCACAGGTAGATGTTAATGATGCAGCTTTTCTCTTATCTCTCTTAACCAAGCCTTGGCTTTTATAATAATTGATCACACCATCCATTTGTCAGATCTTAATATCTGGCAAAACAATTTATTTATTCTATTTAATCATGATAAGTCCAAGAAGTGACAAGGGCAGTAAAGTAATAACCACTAATTCTTTCTCAAATCAAGCCTAAGCAAATAAACTACAAATTCTACTGAGGAAAAAAAGGTTAAACAATTTCAATCCAAGAAACCATTAAATATCATTAATTATATTGAATCTACCAAGACCTCCACTCCTGCAAGGGAATGTTGGGGTTGACGGCAGCAATGGGAACAATAAGAGGGAGAACACATGAAGACATTTACAATAATTCTCAGAATTCCCTTTACAAAGAAAGGTTTTCTAATTCTGTTGAACATAATTTTCACTTAGCCCTAAGACTTTTCTCACCCTATTGTCTCTCCTCGTTGCATGTATTTTGGGGCTGATAAGTATTCTTTAATGAGTCTGTATGTCTTCATCCTACATCACACATAGGAAACGTTCCTTCCTCACTTGGCAAAAAAGGCAATAACTGATTAGTTTTTGCACTTAAATTGAGACAGATTTATTTCCAGCAATGACAGATGAAAATGATGCAACCCTAAAGAGTCTAACCCAAAAATGGATACATAATCAATCATCTCCAGATAGTGTTATTATGTAGTCTAGACTCACTCATGAATACCCATTCAAATATGCAAATTCCTGAGAGACTCAGCATCCCAGGTAATTTTGCAAGGAAATGTCTCTGAACAGTTGCTAAATGTGAAAGTTCACAAGCAACATGAAAAGGATAAGGACCTAGTAAAGGAACAATGTAAATTTGATGTTTACATGGCCCATAGTAAAACTAAGTGTCATGCATTCAAGGCAAAATACAGCTGAAATGAATACTAATGAACTTACATCTCAGCAAGGTAATGCTACTCAGGGTTCTTGGTCCTTATCAGCCCCTGATAAATAGAGTGTACAATCGACTGTGTCTTTGGAAGAAGTTTCATTTTTATATGGACTGGGGCAATCAACAAAGGAAAATAGTTCCCCCTTGAGTATTGCAATTTCTTTCTTATTATCTAGCACCCAATTAGATCCTCATATGCAGGATAATATTATTAAAATTCACAAGCACAAATGGTATACCGATACTGGGCAGGTTACATTAATTACTAAATCCTTTGAAGATTCAGTAAAAGTCTGGGATGCAAGAAGAGACTTAAACTGTTTGGGATTATACACTGAATATTCATTTACTATTACAGATTTTTTTGTCATCCTTTCTTCGTATAAGGATGCAGAAACTCCTCCACTAAATAAAGCAACAGAAAATATTCTGAAAATGATTGCGAAATATAATGTCATAAAATAAGGAAATGTTTCCTGTCACTCCACTATCTTCAGAAGTTGTTCTTTCTGTCTTTGGGATGTGCCAATCTGGTACGGAATCTAATCTGTCCCTTATCAGAATGCTCTGTACTGTAGTCTATTTAAACATTTTCTGGGTATCAGACTGGGAAGAAAGGAGTTTCTTGACCCTTAGAAGTTCAGATACAGAGAGCCCAACTTAAGCATTTTTATCTTTAATTTTAAGGATATCTTTGAAGCTTCATAGGTATGTCAATCACCTCTTAGAGAGGTTACACACTCCACTTTTGAACTTACAGATAGAGTTGAAATTTTAACAACTGAAAATAAAAGTTAACTAAAATATAATAAAGACCCTGAAAATAAGATGTCTGATCTTGTTACCCAAAATAAAAATTCTTATGTAAAGTTCCTTTGCTAGATCATTGGTTGTTTACAAAATAAAATGGTGGGCAAACATTTTTTGGATTATGTAAAACTGCTTAAAGAGAAGTCTGCAGGGTTAGAAGGGTCCTTCTTCTGGGAATGAAAGCATTTTAATAAGATCAGAAAGAAATACAAGTCCTTATTATTACATGAAAAGGGATATACGTGTGCAAATTTTGGAGTTCACTGAAGGCTGCAGTGATCTTCATGGACTGTAAAACATTTTGGATAGTTGTAAAAGGTATTCATAATTAGAGGTGTGCAAAGTCAAGAAACTTCACTTCACAAAAATCTTTGCAAAGTTTCCTGACTTTACATAGTGTGAAGTGTTACATCACATAGTTCTTCAGTCAGTAAACTGCCTGCTTTGTCTGAGGAAATCTTTTCACAGTAACACTTTGCCAGCAAAAGTGCTAGAGAAGTGCTACTATGTGTAGCTTTTGTTGGGTGAAGTAGCACATCACTGGTGAACAATTATGGGAAACAGGCAGCATTTATAAAAAAAAAAAAAAATTAAATTAAATTAACCTCACCCACTGCACAAACATCTCCTACCCCCTGTCCACCTCTGTGATATTTAAAATGAATTACCCCTTACACAGCCACCCGACCCCCCCCCCATGTTTGAGCAAAGTTCCCTAAACAATAATAGTAAACTGAAATGCAATAAAATCCTTTCCCCCTACCTGCACTAAATCAAGTAATCACTCCTCTCACCCAACTTTGTTGACCCCGACTCCATAATGTAGCTGACAACCCAAAAAAAATCAGATCAAGCAATCTACTGTTTAATTAGACCATCAAAAGTATGGAAGAGATAAGTTTCTAATTCATAAACCACAGTTTTGAATTGTCTGTATTTTATGGTAGTTCAAACCCAATCAGACCCAACAATCTATTATCTAATACATTTTCCACTCCAAGAAAAGGAAAAGTAGAGTTTGTGGTTTGGAATGCAAGGTACGAGTCCTCAAATAGGACTCATACAGTCCATTCAGGAAGAAATTCAACATTCATCTGCTCTATTTTCATGTAAACTGTTTAATGATAAGCAGCTCCATCAAAGCTAAAAAGGTTGTGTCAACTTCTGTACTGTACCTTGGAAATTAAGCTTGTTCATTCTTTTCTTCTCATCCCTTGTTACAGTATTTTAGCACTAAAGCCACATATGTCCTCATTTAGTGTTTTTTTACTCCATTGGTCAGTGAACGTAATTTAGTACCTGGAGTTAATCATGCACGCATTTCTAATGTTGTGAATGCACCTGACCCACCAGCATGGCAATTGTGCTACCACTTGCTACACTGATGACCCGGACTCTGAAATGAGCCCTAGGCATTAAGGGGATGGCCAGGGGGAGGAGGAGAAGGACTGAGTGTCTACTAAACTGCTCTCCTCCTCCTCTGGGAAGGAGGATTGTGGTGTCCAGCATTTGCTTAACCCTAGCAGTGGCTGGGACTGGCAGCATGCTGTTGCTATTGCATGTACACGCCCCGGAAGGCACTATGAAAAAATGGAAAAACTGCTGGCTGGAGGTAGGGAGATGTTGCCCTACTAGCCCCTTTATGCCCACTGTAAGTCTAGCCTGCCTACAGCTGGATCCTCCAGGACTTCACCTCTGCCAGAGCTGACAAGATTGGGAGGGGCAGTCATAGAGGAGCAGAAGGCATCCCCTTCCCCAGGGGCAAGCCAGTGGGTTGGCTGACTCTGTTGTGTCATGTGTGACCTGCAGTGCCAGGTTTCAGGTAAGGCAGACTTTGGGAGGATGGGAGGAGGTGCTGTGAAGGCCACAAGATGTCCTTCTGGGCTGTTCGGCACATAACTAAAACTGGAAAAAAAGAAATCATATAAACAAACAAAAAATTTCCATTCAATTAGTCGTAATACACAAATGCACAAAGGCATCCTTACCTCTATACACTGAACTACCACCCTCAATATTAGGCTTAGTCAAACTGGAATTTTATTTGAACAATTAATATACAGTTCTCAGATTTATTCTTCATTTAATACATTAAAAGAATCTAAAACCGAAAATTAAAAATCAAGTAGGGAACTTTACTTATATCTATTTTATAGAGTATGTATGTATGTGATGAGTGTTTTTAGGGTTGCAGTGGGTGGAACCCTGCAGACCTCTTGCTATGAGAAAAGGAATCAGTGCATTCCTTGCAAATGAACAACATGTTGGAGTTGCACCACAGTTGCCTCCCTGTCCATGAAGCCCTCCGCTCATGATGTCTCAATTGAAGTAGCACTGCACTATTTTTACAGTGCCAGTGGTCATACCAGAACATGGCACACTCCACTGTGTCCAAGTTGGCCACCACAATCTATGGCACATGCGCTAGTAGTCGTGCATGTGCAGTAGCATGTGGAGGCCATCTTGGTCATGGCTGAGTGTGACGTGTTCCGCCATGACCATCTATTTTAATTTCTTTATTATAAACCCCTCCACCTGACCCTCTATCTCAGCACCCCCCCAGAAACATAGCAATGACACTGGTGGTGCCCAATCCCCCAGTGTCACAATCATGTTCTCTTGTGATGCTGGTCCTTTTATTCTGAAATATTTTTCTGCCCCCAACCAACACTCCCTCTCAGCAACCCCACAGAAACTTAAAAATGACACTGGGGGTGCCCAGACCCCCGGTGTCACACTCAGGTATCCTCTGTCCTTTTTGTTTTTAACCTGTAAAAAGCACACCATCCATAGATTTTTTTTTTCACCATTTCTGACCCCCCACCCAACCCTTCCACTCAGCACGCACCATCCCACCCCCAAGCCCTTACATATCCACTGGGGTTCCAATGCTATACTCTTCTCTGGACAGCAGACACATCTTAACTCCTCAACGCCAGACTGCAAACTGAAGAAACAGGTATGCCATTCAAAGTATTTCAATGAGGTTTTGAACTTAGAGACATAACTTGGCTATTTTTGCATATTTTTGGCTCATATTTTCAACATGCCTTCTTTGGGACCCCACCTCATAGAAACATAGAAACATAGAATTTGACTGCAGATAAGGACTACTTGGCCCACCCAGTCTGCCCATTTCCCTACCTAATGGATAAGATGCAGATCCTAGTTAACCAGCAGCCTACTTCTTCCTGCCCCCGCCCCCTAGAATTGCCTTATGACTGTCCCATGCATGCTTGAATTCCACCACTGTTTTTGACTCCACAACCTCCTCCGGGAGGCCATTCCATGCATCCACAACCCTCTCTGTGAAAAAATACTTCCTCAAATTACCTCTGAGCCGCAACCCCCCTCTATCTTCAAATTGTGCCCCCTTGTTCTTGCACACCTCTTTTTTTGAAAGATGCTACCCTCTTGAACTTGTTGATTCCCTTAAGGTACTTGAAAGTTTCTATCATGTCCCCCCTCCCTCCTTTCTCGAGGCTATACATATTAAGCTCCTTTCGTCTCTCTTCATATGTCTTCCGGTGCAGACCCTGCACCATTTTAGTTGCCCTCCTCTGGACAGCTTCCATCCTGTCTATGTCTTTGTGGAGATTGGGTCTCCAGAACTGCACGCAGTACTCCAGATGGGGTCTTACCAGCTGTCTGTATAGAGGGATAATAACTTCCTGTTTTCTACTGGTGATGCCTCTCCCTATGCATCCCAGTATCCCACAGCCCTCCTTGCTGCCCTCTCACATTGCTTGCCCACATTTAGGTCATCTGGTATGACTACCCCCAGGTCCCTTTCCATTTTTGTTGTTGTTAGTATCTCACCCCCCACTGTGTACTCTTCCCCTGGGTTTTTGTTTCCCAGGTGCATTACCTTGCACTTCTTAGCATTGAATCTAAGCTGCCATACATTTGACCATTCCTCTAACCTTGTCAAGTCCCTTCTCATCCTTTCCACCCCACCTTGTGCATCAACTCTGTTGCAGATCTTTGTGTCATCTGCAAAGAGACATACTTTTCCTTCCAGTCCCTCTGCAATGTCGCTTATAAAGACATTGAAGAGGACCGGTCCCATACTGAACCTCATGTGTACCCCACTAGTAACCCTTTCTTCAGAGTGGACTCCATTTACTATTACCTCTGTGTCCTGTTCTCCAGCCAATCTTTTACCCAGGCTGTCATCTTGGGACCCACTCCCAGGCTGGCTAACTTGTATATTAATCTTTTGTGTGGGACTGTGTCAAATGCCTTGCTAAAGTCTAGGTAGGCCATGTCCACAGCCCCTCCCTGATCTACTACTTTGATCACCCAGTCAAAGAAATCTATCAGATTCGTCTGGCATGACCTTCTCGCTGTGAATCCATGCTGCCTTGTGTCCTGTGCCCCTCTGACCTCTAGATAATTGACAATTCTTTCCTTCAGAAGTGATTCCATCATTTTCCCTACCACTGAGGTTAAACTAACAGGTCTGTAGTTTCCTGCTTCTGCCTTGCTCCCACTTTTGTGAAGGGGAATCACATCTGCCCTCTTCCAGTACTCGGGTACCACCCCATCCTCCCATGATTTGTTAAAGAGGGTAGTCAGTGGTGTCACTAGTTCTACCCTTAGTTCTTTTAGAATTCTGGGATGAATCCCATCAGGCCCCATTTCTTTGTCCACCTTCAGTTTTAAGAGTTCTTTCAGAACCCTTTCTTCTGTAAATGGGCTGGTATCAACTTCTGTATCCAGAGTGTTTCTACTGTTTGTTTTAGGTACCTATCCCTCTTCCTTTGTAAATACTGAGCAAAAATATTTGTTTAGTATCTCTGCCTTTTCACAGTCACCCTCTGCCCACCCTTCCTCCCCTTTATTAAGCCTCACTATCCCTCCCTTGGTCTTCCTTTGCTCCCTGATGTACCTATAAAAGGTTTTATCCCCCTTCTTAACTGAGTTGGCTATCTTTTCCTCGGTTTGGGCCTTTGCTGTTCTGACTGTCTTCCCAGCTTCCTTTTGCTTTAACTGATACAGTTCTCTGTCCTGCTCCTTCTGTGATTCCTTGTACTTCCTGAATGCTTTCTTTTTCTCTTGAACCTTCACTGCCACTTCCTTTGAGAACCATAGTGGTTTCTTACATCGTTTCATTTATTTGCTTCACACAAAGGCTTGTTACCTCTGTGATGGCAGTTTTTATTATTCCCAATTATTCTTCCACCCCTCCTTCCTGCCCATTTGCTAGTGCATTCCTTAGGCACTCACCCATTTTGGTAAAGTCAGCCCTCCTAAAGTCCAGTACTTTTGCCTTTGTATGACTTGACTCTATTGCTGTGTTTATTGTGAACCATACTGTTCGATGGTCGCTAGTTCCCAGATGGCTACCCACTTCTACATCTGTGATCCTCTTCATCTCCATTTGAGAGAACCAGGTCTAAGATTGCTCCTCTCGAGTGGGCTCTAATACTAGTTGTCTGAGGCATGCCCCTGTAGGGCATCTAGAATAACCCCACTCTTCGAAGTGGCTGCTGCAACTGCACTCCAGTTAACATACGGCATATTCAGATCACCCATCAGCAATATCTCCCCTTTTTCTGCCATTCTACATATACTTTCTATCATTTCCTTGTCCATTCCCTCCCACTGAGAAGGGGGTCTGTATACAACCCGTGTGCGGATTGTGGTTCCATTGCCTGTCTCCAAATTTACCCACAGTGCTTCTTCTACTCCCTGTTTTCCCTTTTGTTCTGTTGCTTTGATTCCTTCCCTTATGTAAAGAGCTACTCCTCCTCCTCTTTTACCCTCTCTGTCCCTCCTGTAGATAGTGTATCCTGGTATGTTTACATCCCAGTCATGGTTTTATGTGTACCATGTTTCTGTGACTGCCACGATATCCAGATGTTCCTCCTCCATCAAGGCCACTAATTCAGGAAGCTTGTTACTCAGACTACGGGCATTGGTACTCATTGCTCTCCATTTTTTGATGGCTTTACCTTCTATTGCAGCATCCCCCACTGACCTTTCTACCTCTGTCTTTTTCTCATTTAGTATCCTCTTTTGTAGGGAGAGGCTGGGATTTTCCTGCTGCTTATCAGTGCCTCCCCCCTTGACTAGTTTAAAAGCTTGCCAATGAAGCATTTAAACTGATTGCTCAAAAGACTTGTTCCCTTCCTGGACAGATGCAGACCATCCTGCCAGTATAGGCTGGTGTCCCTCCAGGTGGAACCCCAGTCCCCAATGAAGCCAAACCCTTGTTCTCCACACCATTTTTTCAACCATTCATTAAACTGCATGGTGCAAAGTACCCTCACCTCACTCATGCCATTGACAGGTAGCACCTCTGAGAAGGATACTGTGTGTGCTACTTGTCTTAGGTCCCTCCCCAATTCTACAAAGTCCTTCTGCACTGCTCTAATCTCATGTTGAGCCAAGTCATTTGTCCCTAGGTGGACAATGACATCCAGCTCAGACTCCTGTACAGCTGTTCTCGTGATCCTGAGGATGCGCTTCCTCTCCCTCCAAGCCATGGCACCAGGCAGGCACCTTACTTCAGTTTTCCCTGCTCCCCCAGTTCTATCCCACTAATAATTGAGTCCCCCACCAGGAGCTGCTTCCTTTCCTTGTGGTGTCCTCTGCCTCCTTCCTGTGGTCCTCCCTTGTGATAGTTGTCCTCAGCCTCCTTAGTCTCCTCTGTGGGTGCATCCATAGGGGAGCTATGCTCCCCCAGAATGGTGTATGGATTGTGGAGTGGAACAACTGACTGGGTGTGCCTCTGTTCCACCATCCTCACCCTCCCTGAGTCCACTGTGGTCCAACTGCTGTGCTTTCTTCGCAACCTCTGAGGTAGTGGTGGTGGCTCTGGTGCTCCCTGGATGGGGGAGGTTCCCTTCCTACTGTCCAGTGTGGCCTGAAGATGGGCAACTTCCTCCCTCAGAGCAGAGAGTTGTCTGCAAACAGGGCAGCATCTCAGCCTCCAGAAAGACTCCCAGAAGACTGCTGCCCCACAGCCATTACATTGCACTACTCCCCACGTGTTTATCTACTTTTTTTTTGTGTGTTTGTGTGTGTGATTGGTTTGTTATATAGAAATATATATCTTTTACAATGTATATGCTTATATTGTCAGTGCAGTGTGCTAGAGAGGATATGACAGTGATATGCACCTGCACTTTTGAGGAAATGATGTCAGAACCCCAGGTATAAAGGAACTATTTCCAGGGGTGGGTGGGGTGAGGGTGGAAGGGTTGGGCCTAAACTGTGCCCTCACAAAACAATCAGCTAAGAGCTCTGACCCACCCTGCGATGAGTGCCTTCCTGTCAGCAAGATACCCTACACAACAATTTGACAGAGAAAATACCCTGTTAATCAAGCAGAGAAAATCCAGACATCCAAGTCAGACACAGGTAAAACCTCCCCAGCCCCAAAACAGCCTGGTGGTTTGTGCTCTGAATGCAGTCAGCCCCAAAATAAGTCAGCTGTGCTTTAAACTCTTCCTGCACTGAAACTCTTAAGAATTGTAACAAAGACTGTCTTTTTCTGATAATTCTAAGTTCCTTCTTTCACCTTTCAGTTAGAAGTAGCCTCCACCTGCTGAACATCTGCTACAAACCAAAGACAATTGTAAGGTTCACCTCCCTCTGTTGTGAGCACAACTCGCTTTCTTGCAAATCCTATGTTCAGTATTGCAGCTTCCAGCCAGAGGTAGTTTGACTCTGAAAATATTAGCTGTTCTGATGAGTTTGCTATAAAACACTTGCTTATAATACAATTCTTCTCAGGTCTGTAACCAAAGCTATTGGCTGATAAGTAGCTATGATGTAAGTACTTCCTACTAAAGTCTGGAATTTCCTTTTAAGGCACACACAGATAAACACAAAAACAGTTTCCACCCCTTGGGCACTTGTCTGGGTCAAATACACAACCTGTACCTGCACTTATTTCAGGATTTATGACAAATTCTTAGCCCAAGGTTTAAACTCTTCCTGCATTGAAAATCTTGAGAATTGTAACAAAGACTGTCTTTTCCTGATAATTCTAAGTTCCTTATTTTACCTTTCAGTTAGAAGTAGCCTCCACCTGCAGAATATCTGCTACAAACCAAAGACAATTGTAAGGTTCACCTCCCTCTGTTGTGAGCACAACTCACTTTCTTGCAAGTCCTATGTTCAGTATTGTAGCTTCCAGCCAGAGGTAGTTTGACTTGAAAAATATTAGCTGTTCAATGGCAATGAGCAATGGCACTGTCTTTAGGCAAATCTGTCCAAAGAGGTGATTTCATGGTCCCAGCACAAAATCACTTTTTGGGCAGGAATTAACAAATTTCTCATCACATGTTCATAAGGTGGGGTCATAAGAAGGCTATGTTGAAAATCTGGTTTAAAAATATTAAAAAACAACAAAGTTATGAGCCTATGTTTAATTGTGCGAACACAGTCTCATAACTTTGGCAATTTTCAATATTTTTACCCCAAATTTACAACATAGACATATCCTTCCAGTACCTTAAGAATGTGACAGCTGCCATTTTTCAACTCCTGCCCAAAATGTGTTTTTGTTTCACAAAAGTTGATTTTGCAGTCCCTGCACAAAATCACATTTAAGCCAGGAGTTGAACATTTTCTCTGCCTATCTTTATGAGGCAGGGTCATAACAAGGCTATGTTAAAAATTTGGTGTAAAAATATTACAAAACAACAAATATATGAGCCTATAGTACATTACATTTTGCAAAAGCAGGTTTATAACATTGATAATTTACAATATTTTTACCACAAATTCCTCAACTGCAGCCCTATTGCCTCTGGCAAGATTTTGTTCTTCTTTGCAGTAAGTGTGCAGAGCTCCTGCTACACTATGTGCCCTGGGCAGAGCTTAATACAGTCAGCTTCTGTATCTTTGTAAATATTTACAAACTCTTTGGCTAAAAGAATACTTCATTGTGCGATGCAAACATACAATAGATAAAAAAAAAACTCTGTTTAAATGTTAATAACATCAGGAGATATGGGGTTAAGAAAAAGCTTTTCAGACCTTGAAAAAGTGCATGCCTGCATGAAACTTTGGTGTTTTTAGTCATTGCTACCACTGAAGCTGTCTTATAAGTTACCAGATCAAAGTTTGGTTTGTATGCTATATACAAATAAAATATTTGTGTAGCAGAAAGTTCTGCTTGGGGCTGTTCTTTAAATCTGGTGGATGCTTGAGCCATTAGATTGTTGTAGTAAAATGTATAAGTAAAATCTAACTCTGAAGGAAATTTTAAAGTTAAAACTCAAAGTTACATTTTATTAAGAATTCTTTGAAGCATATTAAAAGCCCCAAATAGCAAACATACAAAGGCTGCACTTTTCCTCTTAAATAATTAAATAGATAAATTAATAAGTTAAGTGTGTCAAATTTAAATAAACTTAAAATGTTTTGGACTAAAGCTATTTCATTATTTTTAGTGATTTATTTAATAAACTTTTATGTGCTAAATAATGGGTAAAAACTGATTAGTTTTAAACTAGCAATAGACCACAGGAAAAAATCAAATAGTAGAAGGTTTACTGTGATAATTCTACCTTTTGTACAAATTTGATTATTCAGGGATAAGTCAGAAGAGGAGGATTACCATATTGATACTCAGCCACTGAATCACTGTGGGCTATCTGGATCTACAGCACTTGCAATGTATTTTGGACACACTTAGGTCAGCATGATGATCCTACATATCAAGAACTATTTGGCATTCCCTTTAGGGAACATGAGAGAACAGTTTTTCATAAGCTTGGAAACAAGGACTTTGGGCATCCTAAATAAAATGGATCAGGGATGCTTCACTGCTGGCAGTTATGTTCTTCTCAGAATTTGCCAACTGTTCATCCAAATTTGCTAACCTTGACTCTCTGTTCCCCTTCAAAATAAACAAAGATCTTTAATTTTGAGCATGTTATAAAACACACAATGGCCAGGATATTCAGAGCAGTTGCGCCATGCTCAATAGGGATGTGCCTGCGCAAAAGCGGAAATGCGCTATAATGTGATATTCAGTGGCAGCAGATGTGCAGCACAAAATCCAATGCACCATAGCACAACGGTAATGAATGCATGCACAAGTGCAGGGGGCATAGCTAGGAATATGTGGCGCAGTGCAATAAACAACAGCAGGTGACATGTGCAATAGTGGAGCAAGCAGAAGTTGTGCGATAGCGGACATGAGCAAATATAAAAGGGAGCAAGTGACGGGAGGATGAATGCACTAGAGAGGAGCCATAGTGGGGGAGAGTGGAGACAGAGCGGCAGGGAGCCAGGCAAGATACAGGCGGTCAGGGGTGGCCAAGAGTTGGATGGGGGCCACTGGAAGCATGTGTGTGTGTGTGTGTATGTGTGTGAGGGTCTGTGTGTGCCACAGAGGAAGGAGAGCAGTGGGGCAGAGGCAGGGTACACATTGGTGTAGTGCCAGGGGTGCACCCAGTGCAGGGGCAGGGCCAGTAGCACACAGCCTGGGGGACCAGGTAGGCACCCACCTGGGGGGGACACCAACCCAGGACATGGCCAGTGCCACTTTCCAGATGGAGGTGGTAATGAGGGGTGTGAGGATGCAGGCTGTAGGGAGGCACAGCCGTGGAAGGGCCCATCAGTGGTATGCCCAGAACATGCTGTACCGTGCCCGCATCAGGTTCGAGCTGTACAGTGACATCGAGATCATGGGCTTTTGCCACCTGAACTGGGCCATTCTGAGGCAGCTCTGTGAGCTGTGCAGTGAGGAGATGCAGGCACCCACAAGACAGAGCCATGCTCTGTCTGTGGAGACAAAGATCACAGCTATCATATGCCTGCTCACCACGGGCACCTTCCAGAGACCAACAGGGGACACAATAGGCATAACCCAGTCAGCCGCATCACACCTACTCACACAGTTCCTCAGTGCACTGCTGCCACATGCTGCAGAGTACATCCATTTCCCCAGCACACAGGCAGAGCACACAGCAAACATGCAGGAGTTCCACAGGGTAACACGGTTGCCTGGCATGCTTGGGGCCATCGACTGCACCCATGTTGGCATCCGCAAGTCACCTGGCCCAGAGGGAGCAGCATATATAAACTACAAGAGATACCCGAGTGTCAATTGCCAGGTGGTGTGCGATGCCAATGGGTACATAATCAATGTCTGTGCCACGCACCCTGGGGGAGCACACGATGCCTTCATCTGGCACCAGTCTGCACTGTTCCATTGGTTTGAGAGTGGGTACTGGCCATCTGATAGATGCGTATGCAGTGCACACCAGACACTGGAAGCAGTGGGGGGGGTGTAATGGGCAAGGGCAGGGGTGCCACGGGGTGCAGCCTGGAAGGCCAGGGGCACAGTGTCACAGACCACCATGCTAATGATACCTCCCTACACACAGGTGACAGTGGGTACCCGCTCCGGCCCTGGCTGCTCACACCACACCATACCTGCGCCGCTCGACCCCAGCGCAGCAACAGTACAATGAGGCACACGTCACCACATGGAACATCATTGAGTGGGTGTTCAGGCTGCTGAAGGCTCGGTTCTGTTACCTGGACAGGTCTGACAGAGCCCTACAGTACAGGCCCTCAAAGGCCTGTGGGCTATTCCTGGCCTGTTGTATCCTGGACAACATGGCCACCGACTGTGGGATAGCCGTTGAGGTCGAAGAGGGGGACAGCAGTGGGGACGATGAAGACGCCAGTCCAGCTGGTGTTAGACAGCCACCTCCTGGATGAAGGGATCCCTGGCCTGCCCAGATGGCCCAGCAGCACCTGGACACCATTGCAGAGGAGCACTATGGACCACACAGGTAGGTGAACAGGGCCACGAGCAAGCACCAGAGGCAACAACACAGCTGACAGACAGGCGGGGTGGATACCAAGGCAGGTTCAGCAGCAGAGGTGTGGGAATGGGCGGGAGCCTGCACACATAGGCAGAACGTGACTGTGTCCACGCAGGTGTCTGCAGACCACCAAACATGCCCGCACTGGGCGTGCTTGGTATGCCCACAGCCAATCCCAGCATCGACATGGCAGGGGTGGCCCAATGCCGAGACCGAGGGGTGGATATTGCACTCCGCAGGGTGTGCGGTGGCTGGGCACACAGCCGGTTGGCCAGTGTTGCCATTACAGTCACCATCGCAGTGGCGTGCCTATCAATAGCTGCGGTCACATCTACCCACTGTTGAGCTAACTCTGGCAGGAGCAGGGCATGGTCCCTGCTGTGCCACTCCTCTGCCTGGTACCACTCCGCATGGAGTGCATCCACCACTACCACGAGCCATACCTGATGATCCACAGAGGCCTGGAGCAGATGGCTGTGGGCATCCAAGGGGTCATCTGCATGGCCATCATGCTGACCCCCATGTGGTTCCTGACCCTGCAGCACAGTGCCCCATGACAGTGGGCACCACATGGCCATGCCTTCCTTGGGTACATCCTTACATGGTGCATTGTTGCCGCACCCTGCCCCTGTCCCCCATCAACACTGTCCAGCTGCTGAGCACTGGGCACCACCAGCGTGGCTGCATTGGCACCACCAACACCACTGCCAAGTCTGCACACCAGTGCTGCCCCACTGGATGCTGCAGACACAACAGGAACAAAGTCTGGTGGGCAGGCAACCACACCAGCACTGCCCGCACTGAGCCTAGGTGGATGCCAGTCATGGGATACCCCTGTGACCCACCAACATCACTGTCCGGGACGTGTGTCACATCATTATCGGTAATGGAGTCGGCCCCGATCTGTATCTCAACACACAGGACACTGTGCCTAGCATCCTGCTGGAACAGAGCCAGATCCTCATCTGCACCCGCACCACAGGCATCAGTCCAGACAGCTGTGCAGGGCTGCAGGCGGTCGGTCCCTCGGACACCAGTGGAGGTGGATGGATGCTCCACCAGTTCCAGGGCCACCCCCTCCATGGAAAAAACCCACCATCGCTGCCCCATGCAGATGCTCAGGAGCTGTAAAGGAATACAGTACCGTTAGTGGTGCCGCCTGACCCCTGAAACCCACCCCCCTGCCACCCTCACACTGCCAGCACTGGTCCTACCATGTAGTGATGGGCTGCCACCCATCTGGAAGCCCCCACCGGACACACCCTCAATGGCACAATGCCACATGCTGCCAGCCACCTGCTCCTCCCATGGTGTCAGGCACGGCATGTCTTGCTGGCCCCCACCAGTGGCGGCATGCACTGCCCAGATGGCAGCCACCTTGTCCTTTATCCTCCTCCTCCTGTCTGTGCCAACCTTCTTCTTGCACTTCTGCACAGAACGCTGGTGGCTGCCCTGCTGGTTGACCGCACGTGCCACCTCACCCCATGCTGCTGCACTGGCCTGTGGTGTGCCCCTCTGTCCACTGAAAAGTGGCTCCCTGTTGAGGTAGGCCTCAAACAGGGCATCTTATTCTGCCCTGGTGAAGTTTGACCTCCGCTTCTGCACCCTTCC
The DNA here is from genome assembly GCA_016271365.2 of Neoceratodus forsteri. Taxonomy (NCBI): domain Eukaryota; kingdom Metazoa; phylum Chordata; order Ceratodontiformes; family Ceratodontidae; genus Neoceratodus; species Neoceratodus forsteri. The sequence continues at coordinate 1,462,952,030 of CM057455.1, read as the reverse complement.
CTGCTCCTCATCCTGCTCACGTTCAGTTATGCTTGTATCTGGGGAGATGGACAGGTGTTACCATGGACTGTTCAGTCCCAGACTACCCTCCCAGACCACTGTCCTGATGTCCCCACAGCATTGCAAGTACTTCCAAAGGCTGTAATACTGATCCATGACCTGTGCAATTCCATGTCGCCTTTATAGCGCATCACATGCAAATGAGGGTATGCACAACTGTAATGGGATGCAAATGCAGCGGATGCACTGCGGAATGGCTAATGAGCTGATTTGCATAATCTGGCTGAACATCACATGGATGTGCCTTGCGCAATGGAGTGGAGCATGCTCAGGTTGTGGCGCACCACTGTGATGTGTGCAATCGGACCCACACCAGACATGCGTGCCGTGCTGACACATATGCTAGCAGTGAGGGATACGCACAGTGTGTGGGAGGCAGTACAGCGCACAGCCACTACTGTGCCTGTGGCACTTATGAGCTGTACGTCCTACAGGACACATGTGCCACAGTGTGTCTGGTGCAGTGCCATCATGTTGCATATTGCGCCACTGCGCCGCGGGTGCCATGGTGCCTCTGTGCAATAGGCCACTGCATGGCATCACACACATGCTCTCTACCGTGCACCATAAAGGGATCTCCCAATAGCACAGTGGTGCTCCATGCACTGCCAGACCCTTGACCCCATGGCTGCCCTTTGCCCTCTAGGTGCCATGCAGCCACATGGCTGCCCACCTATTGCGCAGTCTGGTGCCAGCATGATTGCGAATGGCAGAGCCATTTTGCACTGTGGACAGTGAGGAATATGCCACACACCAGAGCCCCCATGTGGAGTGACATCGAGCTGGCCAACCTGGTGGCTCTTGTAGAGCCCCATGCAGGTACCCTGTTTGGGGAGGTGCCCCTCCAGAGGCCTCGCACCGCGGTGTGGCAGGAGGTTGCAGAGGGACTGGAGGAGGCCACTGGGAGCCGGCGTTCAGGGGATCAGTATCACCACCACCATGGTGACCTCCAGCGGCATGACCCTGACCACCTGAGGTGCTTGCAGGACTAGTCATCTCCAACTGTCCTTGGGGCACAGGGGCCAGCAGGCCAGGCTGCCGGAGGGGCCAGCACCTGTGTTGTCAGGTGTGGGGGTGCACCATGTCCACCCTATGCCACCACAACCCAGACATGCTGGGCGGGAAGTCACACTGGTCGGGGGGCCTATGATTCAGATGTGTACTGATGTGCTTCTCTCCATGTTTTCCCCCCTAGGACCAGAGGACTGCTGTAGGGCCTGGATAGCTGAGGAACAATGGGGCCAAGTCCACGCTGGGGGAGAGGGCTTGTGGGCAGGCCACAGTGGTGGTGCTGCAGGTCAGCAGCACCCTGCTGACCAGGACTCAGGTGAGTACTGTGTTTCCCTATACACCTGTGCAGGGTGGGTTGCAGGGGTGGTGGTGTGGCATGGCCCCTCTGCACATGGCCCCTCCAGCTGTGCACTCCCTGTGGTGTTCTCTGCACCATCCTGTGGGCCTGCACATGTGGGTGGGTGTCACAGGTGGGCTGTGGATGCACTCAGTGCCTGGCTGTGCCACTGCCTTCCCACTGCATAGCCATGATGCCGGATGGCCAGGATGGTGCTGTGCAGTGCATGGGTGGTGATGGTGTGCAGCGGTCTGCATGGCTGCGGTTGCCTGGGTAGGCGGCTCATGTGGGCGCACTCACTGTGGGTGGTTGCATGCCATCCCAGGAATACCTGTCTCTGATGCACACCGTGCACATTGGGTGGGCTGCATTAGTCTGTCCAGTCACTCATACTGTTTCTGCTCCCTTTTCCTAGGTAGACATCATTGGGAGGTCATCGAGTGGACCCTCAGGGAGATCCTGCAGGTTACCGCGGTGACACACGAGATGCTCAAGCGACTGGACAGGGGGGACTGGTGGAGGCACCGCAGGCACTGCAGGGTGGCAGAAGAGAACCAGGGCTGCCAGTAGGGTCTGCTGCATGTGGAGACACTCCCTCCCTCCCTGGTCTGTACCCCACACCCCCATGTCCCCCATCTTTGCCTTTCCCATTGTTCCCTGCCCCTTTTCCCTCCCCCCTTGTAGCATCCTCACCCTTCCCCTCCTCTGTTGTACATACGTGTAATTAGTTATTGTTGTTGTTATATTTATTACATACATTGATATTTACGTCCATGTCTGTCTCTGATTTGCAGCAGGCGAATGGAGCCTTGCTGCAGTGGTGTGCATGGCTAATGTGTGGTGGGGCTGGATTAGGCGTGGGTGTGTCTGGCAGTGGTCCTCCACTGGTGTGGGTGGGGGCCATGGGCTATGTCTAGGGGCATGTGTGGTGTGCCCTGTGCACTGTTTGCCTGTGTGCAGTAGGCTGTAGTGCATGTGCCATTTCCCAGCCGCCCCTGTCAGTGTGGGCTTTGCCTGTGTGGCTGTGGCCATTGCTGCTACACCGCCACCATGCACGACTGTGGTACACATGGTCGTGTGGCCCCACCACCACATGCTCGTCTGCCGGTGTGCCTTCAGGGGCATGCCATACCTGTCACCTTGCAAGCACGGCACCCTTGCAGCTGGCATTCTGACCCCTGGACTATCGCACGTCTGTCCCTGTTGCCACTGTGGGCAGTGCCAATGGTTGCCCCCTTCATGCAGTCCATGGTGACTGGGGTGGTGCCTGTGGGCTGGTGGCTGTCACATGGGGTCCTGCCGCATGCGGGTGGTGGCCTGGTCACAGGCCCATGCACCTGCCATCAGGGTGGCTAGGCTCATGGGGTGACTGCCACATGGCAGGCTCACCAACTACCTGGTGGTGGGCAGACCGCAGGTTACATAGCACCACGGGCTTCACAATGGCAGAGCCTGTCACACTGCTTTATGTGGCTGTTTGCTGGAGTACCCATGGGACTGGGATGGGGGAGGGCATTGTGTGTGCCCTGTGTTGCCTTCTGTGTGATGCATGCCTCCATGCACCAAGGGAGGGAGCTGTGTTGCCTGGCGGGGTCAGTGCTGTGGTGGGGTGGGTACATGGGTGGCGGACCTTGCTCTGGTCCTGTGTTCGGAGTGCCTACCTGCTTGTAGTGGCATCCAGGGTGGACCTTGTCACATGTGGGGTCCCTCAGGTACTGGTGCCAGGTCACTCACCTTGCTGTGCCTCCATGGGGGCCATGCTGGAGGGCCTTGTGTGGGTTGTGGTAGTGTTGGTGGATGATTTCACCACCTGCATTGGGTGGTCATGGTGGGGTTGTGGTACATGTGCATTGTGCTCCGGAGCAACTGGATGCCTGGGCATGGTGGTGGCAGACTGCCTTCTGTGCCATGCACTGTTTGGTCATGCTTCTGGGCTAGGTGTCTCAGGCGCTCTGTACTTGGGGGAAGAATTGGGGTAGTGCCATGGCATAGGTGGGGCATGGCCATCATTGTGTCCTGGTCCCTGTTGGCTGGTGGACGGCACAAGGGTGCCGTGCCCAGTGGGTGGGGACTACTGGGTCACATCTGCTGGTGGTTCTGCACTGGGGTTCAAGGGTCAGTGGTCTGTCTTGCACCCATCTGGTTGTGCTGCTCATGGGGTCCTTGCCCTGGTTGGGTGGGGGGACTGGGGGTAGGGGGGATGGTCTGTCAGTCCTGGTGCATGCTCCTCAGCACATGGCACATCCATGGCTACTGCTCAGCTGATTCCTGTGTTTGTCCATGCGCATCCCTAGGGGTGCTATTGCACATCGACCCTGCTCCATGGCGCATCCCTCATTGTGCTATGGCACATCAGGAGTATTATTCAGCCACGTTGCACAGACGCACCTTGTCCTGTGCATGGTTTGAATATTGCACCCGTTGCACCATGGTGCAATGGACATGCGCCTGCTCCTTCTGTTGCATTATCTTTCTGGTGCAGTCTGAATATCCCGCCCAATATATAACTATTAAATAATTATTAGGCAAATTAAATCTTTAACTTCAAAGCTAGTTCTACTGCAGTAAAAAAAGTGAAAATTTTTAAAGGCAGCACTAATATTTATGCCAATTGAGAGCTGACTTATTTATGACTTTACTTAAGTCAAGAGTGTCAAACATGTATGAACTCTAAGCTGCTTTTTGGTAATAACCCTGAAAATTGGAAGACTGAATATTTATCAAGGAATCTGATATTTTTTGTGGCAAAATAGCTAGGCACAAAAGACTGTATTTAGTATATAGTTCTCTGAACATCGTCACTTGATGAATGACATTTTGGAACTCATGGTGGCAGGTAGAATGAGTCCCAGAAGATTGTAGACACTATTGTACAATTAATAATAATAATAACTTTATTTCGCATAAGCGTCTTTCGAATCACCAAGGCGCTTTACAACAAGATAAGGTAAGATGAAATAAGATAAGAGAACAATAATAAAATCAATAACCAACAATGTAAAAACAGTCTGAGGATCATATTAATTAGTGTCTGTAAATGTTTGACACAATAAATAGGTTTTCAGGCCATATTTAAACCCTCCCACAGTTGTGCACTCCTGAAGCTGACGGGGTAGAGAATTCCAAAGGGAAGGAGCCGCGTGCATGAATGCCTTCATAGATCTATTGTTGATTAATTTTAATGTGATATGCTCACTGACTTTTTAGATCTTATATCATTGTTTTTTGAGGATTCATTTTTCTGCTGTGATTTTTTTTGTGTGGTTTTTATTTTCAGTGAACCTGTGACTGCATGTGATCTTCGCTGTTTATTTCCCTCAGATTGAAAGCAAGGCAAGGCAAATTTTATTTGTACAGTGCCCAATCCCAGAGGCTCTGGGCACTTCACATTCGAAAACAATGGGTAAAATGAGTCAATCAATCAAAAAAGCTTTATTTTACGAGGTAAAACATCATTGAGACTAGAACTCATTTTTAAGATGGACCTGGACACAGTACAATGTTAATACAGTAAGAACATAGGATAAAATATAAAGGCAATAATACAATAATAGAATGATACAACAGACAACAGGCATGTAAATATGTAGATGAATAGGACGATTGGTGGCAATTGGGTAATCAAATTATACACACAGACATAGTCAAACTGTGGGATGATGATGCATACAGACAAGAGTTGAGATGGGTAGAGGAAAAGGAATAGGGATAAGAAAGGAAGGTGAAAGATAGAAGAACTGAGAGGCAGTAAGGCAGACAGGTTCTTAAGTCATGCAGTTACAAGTTTCAGTAATGGCTCAGTTGAACAAGGTTTTGAAGGTGAACAGGATGGCAATTTTAAGGGTTTATTGCAATTTATTCCACAGAGAAGGGAGGGAATGGCTTATGGCTGATTCACCAAAGTGAGTTCTGATTTTATGAATAACTAGAGATATGTAAGACAGGTTTCTCAATGCATAGCTTCCAGGAGAACAAATTGGTAGGCAATCAGAAATATGTTGGGGTAGTTTGTTTGTGATTGTTTGGAAGGTCAAGCTGGCTGCATTTCTGTGGCATCTGTAGCTGAGTGAAGTCCAACCAACTAGTGCATATAGGGAGCAGTAATGAGTGGAACAGGGTGCTCCTGTAATAAATCTTAGGGCCTGGTGATATAAGGTGTCAAGATTTTTTAAGGCGGTGGAAGGGCATTGTCCATGAAGAATATCCGCGTTGTCCAGTAAGGGGAGAAAGGTTGACTGGACAAGTCTGGTTTCTGCTTCCACTGTTAGTAAGTGCTTTATACGGAAAAATATACCCAGTCTCTGTTTGAGCTTTTTAATTAGTTCCTCAATATGATCCAAAAATGATAATTTGTGGTCAATCCACACACTCAAATATTTAAATTTGACCACAAATTCTAGGGGTTCACCAAGGATGGTAGTGATCTGAGGTGAAACGCCCAAGGAGATAGTGTAAGGCTACTTGGAAAAGGGAGAGAAAAGCATAGTCTTCATTTTTGTTTGGCATTTAGAAGCAATTTAATTGCAACAGGTATTTGTGTAGACGGTTGAACTCGAGTTGAAGGTCAAGGCAGGTTTTTTCAATGGAAGGCCTGGAGATATACAGAACTGTGTTATCGGCAAATAAGTGAATATTGGCTGATTGTATTCCAGAACAGATATTATTTATATAAATTGTGAAGAGAAGAGGACCCAGGATTGAGCCCTATGGTACACCTCGTGGAAGGGTTTTTAGCGGGGAGAAGTCTCCCTCAGCCTTGACCTGCTGAGAGCTGTCAGTGAGGTAGCAAGTAAACAATTTTAAAGCCATTTTATCTAATCCAATGTTGTGGAGGATGTCCAGGAGCAGGGCATGGTCCACCATGCTGAATACCTTGCTCAGATCCAAGAACAGTGCACACATGTAGTGATTGTTATCGAGGGCATTCAACCAGTCATTGGATACTTTGGCGAGCGCAGAGATCATACTATGGTTTGATCTGAACCCTGATGAGTAAATGAGACAATTAGAATAACACAACAATAAATGCATAAATACCATAAAATCAAATCAGCAGAATAATAAAACAACACTGGTCAGACTACTTCGCTCAGTAAGGCCAAGGCAAAAAGATGGGCCTTGAGACCCCTTTTGAAAGCCTCAACTGATGGGGCCTCCCTAAGAGATAGAAACATAGAAATATACAATTTGACAGCAGATAAGGACCGCTTGGCCCATCTAGTCTGCCCATTTCCCTAACTGATGGATTAGCTGTAGATTCTAGTTTATCAACAGCTTACTTCTTCCTACCCCCCACTAGAATTGCCTTATGCCTGTCCGATGCATTCTTGAATTCTCCCACTGTTTCTGACTCCACAACCTCCTCAAGAAGGCTGTTCCATGCATCCACAACCCTCTCCATGAAAAAATACTTTCTAACATTACCTCGGAGCCATCCCCCTTTATCTTCAAATTGTGCCCCCTTGTTCTTGCACATCTTTTCTTCTGAAAGATACTACCCTCTTGTACTTTGTTAATTCCTTTGAGATACTCGAAAGTTTCTATCATGTCCCCCCTCTCCCTCCTTTCCTCAAGGGTATACATATTAAGCTGCTTTAGTCTCTCCTCGTAGTCTTCTTGTGCAAACCCTGCACCATTTTGGTTGCCCTCCTCTGAATAGCCTCCACTCTGTCTATGTCTTTGTGGAGATGAGGTCTCCAGAATTGCATGCAGTACTCCAGATGGGGTCTCACTAACTGTACAGAGGGATACAAAGCTTCTTGTTTTCTACTGTTGATGCCTCTCCCTATGCATCCCAGTATCCCCCCAGCCCTCCTTACTGCCTTCTCACATTGCTTGACCAACTTTAGGTCATCTGATATAATTACTCCTAGGTCTCTTTTGATTTTTGTTGTTGTTAACTCACCCCCACTGTGTACTCTTCCCCTGGGTTTTTGTTTCCCAGATGCATTACCTTGCACTTCTTTGCATTGAATCTGAGCTACCACATATTTGACCAATCCTCCAACCTTGCCAAGTTCCTTTTTATTTTTTCTACCCCACCTTGTGTATCAACCCTGTTACAGATCTTTGTGTCATCTGCAAAGAGACATACCTTTCCTTCCAAGTGCTCTCCAATGTCACTTATAAAGACATTAAAGAGGACTGGTCCCAGTACTGAACCCTGCGGTAGCCCGCTAGTTACCCTCCTTTCTTTGCTGTGAACTCCGTTTATTAGTTACCCTTTGCGTCCTGTTGTCCAGCCAGTTTTTTATCCAGGCTACCACCTTGGGACCCACTCCAAGGCTGGCTAACTTGCATATTAATCTTTTGTGTGAGACTGTGTCAAGTGCCTTGCTAAAATCTAGGTAGGCCATATCCACAGCCCCTCCCTGGTCTACTACTTTGGTCACCCAGTCAAAGCAACCTATTAGGTGTGTCTGACATGACCTTCCTGCTGTGAAACCATGCTGCCTTGGGCCCTGTGCCCCACTGACCTCTAGGTACTCAACAATTCTTTCCTTCAGAAGTGATTCCATCATTTTCCCTACCACTGAAGTCAAACTAAGTGGTCTGTAGTTTCCTGCCTCAGCCCTGCTCCCACTTTTGAGAAGTGGAATCACATTTGCCCTCCTCCAGTCCTCAGGTACCACCCCATCCTCCCATGATTTATTAAAGAGAGTAGTCAGTTGTGTTACTAGTTCTACCCTTAGTTCTTTTAGAATTCTTGGGTGAATCCCATCAGGCCCCATTGCTTTGTCCACCCTCAGTTTCAAGAGTTCTTTCAAAACCCTTTCTTCTGTGAATGGACTGGTATCGACCACCCCCCCATTCAGAGTTTCTCCCTTGTTTCATTTAGGTACCTCCCCCTCCTCTTCCATTGTGAATACTGAGCAGAAATATTGGTTCAGTATCTCTGCTTTTTCACTGTCACCCTCTGCCCACATTCCCTCCCCTTTATTAAGTCTCTGTATCCCTCACTTGGTCTTTCTTTGCTCCCTGATGTACCTATAAAAGGTTTTATCCCCCTTCTTAACATAGTTGGCTATCTTTTCCTCAGTTTGTGCCTTTGCTATTCTGACTGCCTTGACTGCCTCCTTCTGCTTTAACTGATAAAGTTCTCTGTCCTGCTCCTTCTGTGTTTCCTTATATTTCCTGAATGCTATCCTTTTCTCCTTAAACTTCCCCTGCCACCTCTTTTGAGAACCATAGTGTTTTTTTCCTTCATTTTGTTTTGTTGATTTGCTTCACACAAAGGCTTGTTGCCTCTACGATGGCTGTTTTTATTATTTCCCATTGTTCCTCCACCCCCCTTCTTGCCCATTTGCTAGTGCTTTTCCTCTCATTTTCCCAAAGTCAGCCTTCCTAAAGTCCAATACGCTTGTTTTTGTATGGCTTGACTCTATAGCTGTGTTTATTGTGAACCACACTGTTTGGTGGTCACTTGTTCCCAGATGGCTGCCCACTTCTAAATCTGAGATCCTTTCTCCTTCCACATTTGAGAGTGCCAGGTCTAATATTGCTCCTTCCCGAGTGGGTTCCAACACTAGCTGTCTGAGGCATGCCCCCTGTAGGGCATCAAGAATGACCCTGCTCTTGGATGAGCCTGCAGCAAAGGCACTCCAGTTAACATCTGGCATATTCAGGTCCCCCATCAACAATATCTCCTACCTTTTTCTGCCATTTTAAGGATGCTGTTTATCATTTCCTTGTCCATTTCCTCCCCATGAGATGGGGGTCTGTACACAACCCCATGTGGATTGTGGTGCCATTTCCTGTCTCCAGGGTGGCCCATACTGACTCATCAACTTCCTGTTTACTCTTTAGTTCTGTTGCTTTAATCCCTTCCCTTTATATAGAGAGCTACTCCTCCTCCTCTTTTACCCACCCTGTCCCTCCTGTAGACTGTGTATCCTGGTATGTTGACATCCCAGTCCTGGTTCTCTGTGTACCATGTTTTAGTGACTGCCACAATATCCAGGCATCCCTCTTCCATCAAGGCCACTAGTTCAGGGAGCTTGTTGCACAGACTGGGGCATTGGTACTCATCACCCTCCATTTATTTTTTATGGCCTTACCCCTTTTAGCCCCATCCCTGTCCTTACCACCTTTTTCTGCATTTATCCCTGTCCTGCTCCCTACTGACTTCTCTGCCTTGGTGTTTACCTCTCTAGCCACTGTGTTTTGTTGGGGGGGGCTGGAATTTCCCTGCTCCTTTTCAGTGCTTCCCCCTTGGCTAGTTTAAATGCTTGCCAATGAAGCATTTAAACCTGTCGCCTAGGATCCTGGTTCTCCCCCGGACCGATGCACACCATCGCACCAGTATAAGCCTGCATCCTTCCAGGTGGCTCCCCAGTCCCCAATGAAACCAAAACCCTGAGCTTCTCACCAGTTTTTCAACCATTCATTGAATCTCATGGTGTGGAATACCCTAGAATCATCCTTGCCATAGAGAGGCAGCACCTCCGAGAAGGTTATCATACATGCTACTTGTCTAAGACCCCTCCCCAACTCCACAAACTCTTCTTGCACTGCTCTGATCCCATTCACAGCCAGGTCATTTGTCCCTAGGTGGACAATGACATCCAGCTCCCTCCCTCATGCAGCTGCTCCCACAATCCTGAGGATTCGCTTCCTGTCTCTCTGAGCCATGGCACCAGGCAGGCACCATACCTCCCATCCCCTCCCCCACTTCTACTCCCCATTGATCAAGTCCCCCACCAGGAGTTGTTTCCTTCCAGTGTGGGGCCTTGTGCCATCCTCCTGTGGGTCTTCCTTGTGGAGGTTCCCAGCATCCTCCTTGGTTTCCACTGCAGGTGCCTCCTTAGAGGAACCGCTCTTTGCCAGAACAGCATATGAATTTTGGAGAGGTACAGCTGGAGGGATGTACCTCTGTTCCACCACCCTCTCCCTCTCCCTCCTTGAGCCCACCTTGGTCCAACCGCTCCTCTTTCTTGGCAACCTCTGAGGTAATGGTGGTGCCCTGGTGGTCCCTGGGTGGGGAAAGAGGTTTCATGAATCCTAGCCAGGTCAGCCTGGAGACGGGCAACCTCCTCCCTCAGACCAGAGAGGTGCCTGCAAACAGGGCAGCATCACAGCCTCCAGATTGTCTCCCAGAACACTGCTTCCCCACAGCCATTGCACTGTACCACTCCCATCTTGACTTATTTTGTGTCTCCTCTCCTGTTGCTTTGTATGCTTACTGACTCCTCCCTCTATGTATTTTTGCACTTACAGATGGAGGTAAAGCATTCCACAGGACCAGCAACACTAAAAGACCTGTCGCCCGAAGTTCTCAGCCTGGTCCTGGGAACCTGAAGGAGACCCCTGGTCGAGGAGTGGAGGGAGCAGACTGAGGTGACAGGTGTTAGGAGCTCAGCCAGGTAGCCAGGGCCTAGCCCATGTAGGTCCTTATAGGTGAGAAGATTCACCTTGAAGATAACCCTCCACCTGACAGGCAACCAGTGCAAAGAACAGAGCACTGGGGTCACATGACTAGACTGTGAAAGGCCAGTCAGCAACCTGGCAGCAGTATTCTGGACCAGTTGCAGTCAGTGGAGGGTACCTCCTAAGACCACAAAGTAAAAATCATTACAGCAGTCAAGCCTGGAGGTCACGAAGGCATGCACAAGGGAGGGCAGGCCATCAGGTGGAACCAGGGGTTTGATCCTGGCAGATATTCCTCAAGTGGTAGAAACCACTTTGGATGACAGCTGACACCTGAGCTTCAAGTGTCAGTTTGTCATCAAGGATCACACCAAGAACTCACACCCTAATGGAGGCCAACAACGGCACCGGACCCAGATGAACACCTGGCAACCCAGCATTGGTGACACTCCCATGACCCAGCTCATTCACTAGTACCTCCGTCTTGTCTGGGTTCAGTCACAACCAGCTGGAGGACATCCAGTCATTGATCTCAGCCAAGCAGTTGTTAAGCACTTCCATGGCATCCGATGTTCAGGAGGCAAAGAATATATACAGTTGGGTATCATCTGCACAGCAGTGAAAACCCACACTGTACCACCTAATGAGCTCACCCAGGGGCAGCAAGTACACTGCAAATAACATAGGTGACAAGATCGACCCCCGAGGCACTCCACAAGGCAGGAGCTTCGGAGTGGAGGAGAAATTCCCCATTACCACCCATTTCTTCCTGCCCAGGAGTCTCTTTTTCCTCTTACTTTTGCTCACGTGTTTGATGCAGAGGTTTGTTAAGAGGATACTAACACGTAGTAACAGAGAATTTAACATAACCCATCTTCACAAAAGGCAACAGTGGATAAGGAAAAATAAACAAAAATATATAATAATAAGAACAAATCTTTAAATTTTAATGAGACACATTCAGAAGATATAAAAAGGGAAAGTAAATCTGGACACAAACCAAAAGAAAATTACATCAGTCTTTGCAAATAATACCTCAACTCCTGTCCAGACTTCAAGAGGGCAGATTTTGAATGCCTTAGGAATAACCTGGCAGGGAAGATGGCCTGGGGTGGATGAAGGGACAGTAGGCAAAGTTAAAAGGGAGCATAGTAAAGGCAACAAACCTCTGCATCAAACATGTGAGCAAAAGTAAGAAGAAAACAAAACTGCCATTGTGCTCGAAAGAGGTGGCCGAAGAAGTAAAAGTGTAGCATTCAGAAGGTATAAGGACACAGAGTGAGAGGATGATTGGGAGGTGTATCGGGGAAACAGATAGATGCAGGGAAAGCAGTAAGGAGTGCAAAGGTGTAAACTGAAGAGAGAATAACCCAGGAGGTAGTGAATGGGGACAAGACATTTTTATGTATGTAAGTGAAAAGAGGAAGACCAAGGGTGGGACTGTATGGTTAAAAAGGAAAGAGGGGACTGTGCAGAGGGGGACCAAGAAAAGGCCAACATCCTGAATAAATACTTTTGTTCAGTGTTCACAGAGGAAGGAGAAGGAGAATGGCCATAACAAAGTAACAAAAGCTTTGCAGGGAGGTATACACTAGTCCTTTCTCAAAGGAGAGAGTCCTGAAGGGACTTGTTAATCAGAAGGTGGATAAAGCAATGGGGCCAGATGGGGTGTATCCAAGGGTATTAAGGGAGCTCAGGGTAGTACTGGTTCCACCTATGACAGTCCTATTTAACAGCTCACTGGAAACATGAGTGGTTCCGGAGAACTGGAGAAGGGCAGATGTAGTCCTACTTCACAAATGTGATAGTAAGGAGGAAGCTGGCAATTATAGGCCAGTCAGCTTAACATCAGTGGTGGGAACGTTAATGGAATCACTGTTGAAGGAAAGGATTGTGGAATACCTTGAATCCCATAGGTTACGAGACCCAAGGTAGTGTGGGTTCACAGTGCAGAGATCATGTCAAATGAATCTGATAGATTTCTTTGACTGGGTGATAAAGGTATGAGTTCAGGGTGGAGTGGTGGACGTGGCCTATTTAGAGTTCAGTAAGACTTTCAACACCATTCCACATAAGGGACTAGTAAGTAAGCTGAGTAGCTTGGGAGTGCATTCAAAAGTGGAAAACTGGATAAGAAATTGGTTAGGGGATAGGAGACAGAGAGTGCTGGTAAACAGAGTTCACTCAAGGAAGGGAGGGTGACCAGTGGGGTGCCTCATCGATCAGTTCTGGGACTGGTTCTCTTTAATGTCTTTATAAGTTACTTTGCAGAAGAGCTAAAAAAAGTGGTCTGCCTCTTTGCGGACAACACCAAAATATGCAGTCAGGTGGACATTCTAGGAAGGGGGGTGGAAAGGATGAACAGAGATCTGAGAAAACTAGACGAGTGGTCAAGGGTATGGCAGCTGGGTTTCAATGTGAAAAAATTCAAAATAATGCACTTAGGGCACAGAAACCCTGGGTCAGAGTACAAAATGGGTCCAGTGGTATTAATGACTACCAAGCAGGAAATATACATTGGAGTAATCATATCTGATGACCTAAAGGTGGCCAGGCAATGTGACAAGGCTGTTGGGAAGATGAATGGGATGCTGGGGTGCATAGGGAGGGGTATTACAAGCAGAAAGAAGGAAGTGGTGTTGCCTCTGTATAGATTGTTGGTAAGACTCCACCTAGAGTACTGTGTCCAGTTCTGGAGACCACATCTCCAGAAGAACATAGACAGAGTGGAGGCTATCCAGAGGAGAGCAACTAAAATGGTGAAGGGTCTGCATCAAAAGCCCTACTAGGAGAGACTAAAGGACCTCAGTATATACACCCTGGAAGAGAGGAGGGAGAAGAGGTATTTGATAAAGACATTTAAATATCTCACGGGGGTAAATAAGGTACAGGAGGGAAGTATTTATCAGAAAAAAAAGATGCTCAAGAACAAAGCGGCATGCTATGAAGCTGGAATGAGTTAGAGTCAGGAGAGATGTGAGAATGTACTTCTTCACAGAAAGAGTGATGGATTCCTAAAACAACCTTCCAGCAGACATGGTGGGAACAAAAACAGTAGTGGGGTTAAGAATGCATGGGATAGCACAAGGGAGTGGTACTGGAAAGAGATGGGAGGCGGGAGAAAGAGCTGTAGATCAAGTAGGGACTGCAGTGAAAATGTAGGTAGGGAAAAATGGGCAGACTGGGTGGACCAAGCGGTCTTTATCTGCTGTCAAGTTCTATGTTTCTCTTTGCTTCCTACATATGTCCCACACATAAAGATAGATCGGATGGTGTGCTACATATTTCATTGTGGCCCATATGGTTACTTCTTATGGTTTCCCCTCTATCATATGTTCCTTTCTAGGAAGTCATCTCATTTTGTCACCAAAGGTTTCCTCCTGGAGGGTCTTCCACAGCTGCCAAATGCCACAGGCCACATAATAATCTTTGAAACAAGGGGCCCTATACCCCCTTTTAGCCTAAAGTGCTACTATTCTTACAGCTGAGAATCTCACCTTCCCTCCCTCCCAGAGAAACTGTGTACCAATAATCCCCAACTGTTTCCAGGAGGATTTTGATATTTGATGTGGAGATACCTCAAGATGTAAAGCACCTTTGGAAGCACAAACATTTAATGTCTGGACCTTCCTTCACAGTGACAATTTCAACATCTTCCATCTAGCTGTATCCTCTTTCAGACATGATAACAGGGGTTTCAAGTTGTTCTGCATCCACTGCCTCCATTTAGCTGAGACATTTTATCCACAGATATTTAAAACTTCCTTTGGCTCAGGATAACCCTCTTACCCCTTTGCTACAGCTGCCCACAATGCTAATTCAGAGGAAGTAGCTCAGTCTTACCCTAGTTTTTCTTAAGTTCTGACAGGAAAGCGAACTCCTTTAATATTTCTACTAGGGACTTCTGTGATTGTGAGGAGAACATTGTCAGCAAGCAGCATAGGTTTGTATTCTGCACCCCCAGTCTGCAGCCCTGGGATATCCTTATCCTCTGATAAATGTGGGTGAGTGGCTCTATGGCCAGCTCAAAGAGGCCTGGGGAGATGGAACACACTGCCTTGTGTCCTTTCCTACTGTGAAGGGAGCAGAGAGCCATCCATTGGTCAGGATTGCTGCCTGTGGGGCAGCATACCTCACCTTGACCCAGTTTATAAATCCTTCCCCAAAACCAAATGTTTCTAGGAATTGATTAGTAAAAGTCATCTGACCGAGTCAAATGCCTTCTCAGTGATTAGTGCAATATAGCTGCAATGGAGTCCAGCAAAAATTCTGCTGCCTGCATTGGGTTGATCAGTCTGATAATGTGATTAGCCCCATCTCTCCCTGCCACAAACTAAATGTGGTCTGGGTGGACTAGTTGAGGTAGGACCTTATGAAGCCTATTCACCAAAATCTGGGCCAGTATTTTGTAGTCCACATTTAAGAGGGAGATGGATTAACAGTGGGAGTACCGGAATCAGTCATGACATTACAAATAAGGGAAATCAAAGATCGATCAGAACTGTAAGGGTCAGCAAGGATGTCCCCACGGCAGTAGGAGTAAGGTAATCTACCATCATCATTCAGAGGACCTTTGCCCCAAAGTTATGATCTGCAGCTCAAAACAAAAACAAAACTAACAAATCATTTTCTAGTTCAACCTTATATTCTCTATACTAAATTGTTATCTGATTAACTACACCAGTGTCACCTCTTTCAGTGGTGACTAACATAATATAATCAGGGCCCCTAGTGCTCTGCGACAGAATTTTCTGATTTCTGTGGTAGGGCTCCTTGGTTTCTACAGCTGCAATTTCTGATTTCTGCAGCATGATTTATTCATTTCTCTGGCAGAACGCAGTCCTGCCATTGGTTAAATATGATGTGATGTCATCAATGACATCATATGCTGAGCATAAAGGAGGGGCTTCAGGATAAACAAGATGGGAAAGAAAGCCTGACACTACAGAAAAACAGTATATTTCAATGAAAAATCACTAAAAACAGTGAATCCCGTGGCGCTATATATATTTTGTGGCATGATGCAAATTCTACGGAAAATTCCGCAACTGCAGAATTCCAGGGGCCTCGAATATAATCTAGAATAGCTGTTTATGTGACTAGTTTCCCAACTTGTTTCTTTTCCCCAGAAGGACGGGAGTGCAATTCAAACCGATGATAAGGCCGTCATTGTTCAATGTGGTCCCACTCGCTGAGTGAATTTCTACCACCTTCTGGAATTCTGATTTCGTAAACTACAGGAGATTGTTTGCCAATTATCAGAAAAGGGCTGCACCAGCTTGAAAGGAATTTCCATACCGCTTTGTTATGATGTCTATAGTTGCAATAGAACACCAGCTCACCCATCTGATATTCCTCAAGGGAAGCTTTTCTGTCATAGTATGTTTTACGACATTGGTCACTCTTTTCCAAGTTTTGCTGGCAAAAGAGAACACAATCTGTACGTGTCTTTTCAGATCAGTGATATACTGATGTAAATCTGCAGTGGAAGACATATTTTCAGTAGGAGTTTGGTACAACAGGTGTAAAGTCAGTACCATAATGAATAATTAAAAAAATGAAAAATATAGAAAAATGACTACATAAGAAATTAGCAAGTAATTATACAAGTATAATAGTACCTGTCTATACACATTATTGCAACTTTGATAGTAACAGTCTTTGGGGGAGGGTCTTCTGAATTTGTATCTATAGGTTGCAATAATGCGTAACCAGTTTGTAAAGATATTCTTGAGAATCGCAGCATCTACCAAAGATGGCATGAGGTGGAATATTGGTGGTAAGCTAGCTTCTGTAGCAGATGAAATTTGGTAACAGGCAAAGTCCAGATAGCAACAGTTTAACAGTTCTTAATAACAGCTATGTACACATCTTTCTGCCACTCATAGCCTTGATAATTGACCTCCCACAGCCAATTGCACACCACCCGGAAGGGAGCAAGTTCTGCATAAAAGCAGTCACTTCCAATGTGTGCCACACATTCATGTCCCAGTGAGTGAGTGGAACAACAAGGGAGAGGAAGAGGTAATTGGCATTGTAGGTGTCAGCAGGCATCAGCAGAAGGAAGCGTAGAAGTGGGGGACTCTTCCCGCCGACTAGGGAAAGGTGCCTGTTCACTTCTCTGTAATATTCACTGCTGGCAAGGGTGGAAGGTTAAAGGTAGGCCAAAATTGGGAATAGGAGCACTACCCTATCTAGGGTAGGAGCATATACAGATTTAAACAAGGCATGGGGGTGCATAAATAGAAATAAACAAAAACAGGGGAAACTACAAACACCCTATCAGGGCTAAGGATACAAAAGTATCTCCTATAATGGTCACAGATAACAAAGAAGAATAGAGATGGAGAATGCTGGGAGCGGTGCAGTGCAGTGGCTGTGGGGAGGCAGTTTTCAGAGAGATCTTCTGGAGACTGTGGTGTTGCCCTATCTGCATACACCTCTCTGGGTTGAGAGTGGATGTCTATAGACTCCAGGACAAGTTGACTAGGATTCAGGAGACCTCTCTCGCAACCCAGAGGCCACCAAGTCTGCCATCATTACCTCAGAGGATGCCCGTGAGGAGGAACTGCTGGACTATGGTGGGCTCCAGAAAGGTGGTGGTGGTGGAACAGAGGGAAGAGGAACATTCCTCACCCTGTACCACTACAAAATTTCTGCACCATTCTGGTGGGGTGGGACTGCCAGGAGGAAGCACCAATGGTAAGGGGAACGTGGGAGGCCTCCATGGTGGAGACCTCAAGGAAGGTGGTAGAGAACCCCAGAGGAGGAGGAAGCAACTTCTGGCTGGGGACTCAGTTGTGAGGGGGATAGATTTGGGAATAGGAAAGGGGGGAGAGGCAGGTTAGGTGCCTACCTGGTGCCATGACTCGGAGGGATAGGAAGTGAATCCTGTGGGTCACTAGGGCAGCAGAATGGGAGGGAGAGCTGGATGTCATTTTCCATCTGCAGACTAATGATCTGGCTAGGGACAGGGCTGGGATAGTGCAGGGAGAGTTTAGGGAGCTGGGGATGGGTCTTGGAGAGGTAATCCACTCAATGGCTTTCACTGAGGTGCTGCTTGACTATGACAGGGAACAGGAGAGGGAAATCTGCACCAGGAGCTTCAACTCATGACTGAAGGAATGGTGCAGAAAGGATGGGTTCAGCTACATTGGGGACTGGTGATACACCTGGGAGAATAAGGGCCTATACAGGTGTGATGGTCTGCATCCATCCAGGAGGGGAACTGCAGTCCTCAGTGAATGGTTTAAATGTTACTTCAATTAACATTTAAACTAACCAAGTTGGGTGGTAGAAGGAATTGAGGAGTAGAGAGTTAGGAGAACCCAAAGGGAGAGGAATCCCCAGGCTGCAAATTAACAAAGGGAGCACAGTAGTAGAGATAAAGGGGGGAAGGAACAGGAGCATTAAAGGAAGGTGGGAAAGAGGGATGGAAAAAAGGAACAAAAAGGGGGCAAAAAGAAGAGTGGAATCAAAATCTGGAAGGCCATGTGTGTGAATGTTCGAAGTCTAGGAAATAAGATTCTGGACCTAGAGGTTATCATGGCAGAGGCCAACCAGGATATTGAAGCTATTACTGAGTCATGGTGCACTGGCAAGCATGACTGGGACATGGTGATACCAGGCTACACTCTGTTCATGAAGGACCAGATTGGAAGGAAAGGAGGAGGTGTGGTGCTATATGTGAGGGAAAGCATAAAAGCAACAGAGATGCAGGAAATATGGGGGGGGGGGCAGAGGCACTGTGGGTCTCCCTTGAGATGGGGAATGGAGCCACTATTCACACTGAGGTGATCTACAGACTTCAAGTGCAGAGGAAGGAATTAGATAAGGTACTGGTGGAAGTCATTAGCAAGATGGCAGAAAAGGGGGAGGTGCTGCTGATGGGAGACTTCAGCCTGCCAGATGTGGACAAGAGCTTCCTAGCAGCAGCTTCAGCTAGAAGCAGGGAAATCCTGGAATTTCTGCAGGGAGCATTCTTCAGGCAACTAGTCAGTGAACCCACTCATGATGGGGCAGTACTGGAGCTGGTAATCAGTAACAGGGACAGTGCTGCAGACATCTTGGTGGGAAGACACTTCAGGACCAGACATCACTGTATGGTGTGGTTAAATATAAGGATAGCTGCAGAATCAAACTACATAAGGGTGAGTTGTCCTGGACATTAGGAGAGCAGATTTTTAAAAAGAAGGGTGAATGCCTCAGGGATGACTTAGCAGGGGTGGGTGACCTGGGTGGGGTGGAGGAACAGCAGGTGAAGATAACAAGCTTTTGTCAATGCCAAATGTGTTCTCGCTGGCATTGGAGATTTGGTAGTGCAGGAGTTAGAGATGCATAGTACGAATGGCAGTGAAGTATGGAACTGACGCCAACTCCACCCCCACCCTGCAGAGACTGACAGGCGCTGGAGTGTGCCTTTGGAGCGTCAGCTATAACGCTCATAGCATTTTACCTCACCCTACCCTGTAGACATTGACAAGTGTTGTGGTGTGCTTTGGGGTATTTGGGCCTTATACTTACCCCATTCCATAAGGAAATACCCTAAGATGGGTGCAGTATAGGAGAATGGGGTGAACTTTAGGGCTGAACACTCCAAGGCACACCTCGATGCCCGTCACTGGCTGAAGGGTGGCGGTGGAATGGAGTTAGCATTATAGCCAATGATCCCAAGTCACACCCCCGATGCCTGGCAATCTCTACAGGGTGGGGTGGGGTGTTACAGTTGGAAACCCTAACGTTGTAGGCGTTTGTTGGTATTTTCAGTCCAAATTTTCAACATGGGCTTTTTGTGACCCCAACTCATGAAGAGCGGCACAATCAGTTTGTTAGCTGAAAGGTGGTTTTGCAATACCATTTGGCGACACAGGGACGAAAACACATTTTCGGCAGGATGTAGAAAATGACAACTGTATTGTTCATGAGGAGGCATAAAAAAATGGCAATGTTGAAAATCTGGAGCGAAAATATGAAAAATTGGTGAAGTCGTGAGCATGCATAGAGACTGCGCAACACTCGTCCATAACCCAATTATTTTTGGGATTTTTTTAGCCACATTTTCAACATAGGCATTTTGGGACCTCCCCTCATGAACAATGATGCTGTGATTTTGTTAATCTGTCCCAAAAGTTGATTTCCCACAGCGACCACGCCATTGTGCGCCACAGGTGTGGAAACACATTTCGGGCAGGCTGTGAAAAATGACAGCTGTACTGTTCATAGGGAGGTGTGAAAAATTGCCAGTGTTGAAAATCTAGCATGAAAATATTGCAAATTTGTGAAGTTACAAGGGTGCGTGGAAACTGCGTAATGCACGCTTGTAACACAGTCATTTTATTGCCTTTTGTCACCAAATTTTCAACATAGGCATTTTAGGATCTCTGCTCATGAACAGTGTCACTGTCATTTTTTCAAACTGTCCCAAAAACTGATTTCTCACAGCGACCGCGCTATTCTGCGCCGGATGTGCGAAAACACATTTTGTCTAGGATATGTAAAATGACAGCTGTACTGTTCATAAGGAGGTGTGTAAAAATGCCAATTTTGAAAGTCTGGAGTAAAAATATTACAAGTTCATTGAAGTTACGAGCATGTGTGGCAACAGCGCAACACACGCTTGTAAAACAGCCATTTTTTGGAATTTTTTCACCAAATTTGCAACATAAGCTTTTTGAGAGCCCCCCTCATGAACAGTAGCACTGTCGTTTTGTTATTCAGTCCCGAAAGGTGATTCTGCATAGTGACCGCAAAATCACCTTTCAGGACCAAATAACACCATGACATTGACTGAATTCATGAGGAGGGGCCCCAATAACCCCATGTTGAAAATTTGGTGCAAAAATTCCCCAAAATGCCCGAGATATGTACCAAAGTTGAAAAAACCCTATTTATGCCATTATACAGCTTACTGGCATTTCTTCAGTTCGTGGTCGGCTTTGAAGAGTGCAGACATGTTCGCGATCCACCGAAGATCATCGCGCCGGACTCCGGAGGTAGGTATGGTGTGTGGGGGGGGTGAGGGGAGGAAGGGTGCGCAGAAGGTGGGTGCGGGTTGCGGCAGGGAGCTGGGCAGACCACAAGGGACCGTTTCTACTTTTGCAGGTTAAAAAAAAAAAAAAACATTGCAAGACTTTTTTTTTTTTACAAAACATTTGGTACACTGGGGTGGGCTCCAGTGTGCCACCTGAGTGTTTGGGGGCTAGCTGATGGGGATTGGGCAAACCTGTTGGCACATACCGAGGGGGCAAGAGGCGAGGGGGTTTGGGCACCCCTCTTGGCACATAACAAATGGGGGGGGTGCATTATGCCGACGGAGACTGGGTTCCCCCGTTGGCACATAAACTGGGTCAGGGCATGCCGACAGGGGGATTGGGCACCCCCAAAGTCGGCATTGTGGCAGGAAGTATGCCACCATGTTTGCTCTAATGTTTGACCAGGGAAGGCACATCGGGAGGTGCCGCTGCGTATGATGAGCTTTGCTCTTATTACAGTGGACCTTTCCTTAGATGTGCTTGCCACATTATGTATTCCTGGTGTGGTGCCTGCATGCTGGCTTATTGGGGAATGAGGGATGCACCTACTGATGCGTGCCCTGCATTCGCCCAACAGTGACTGTGCCTCCAAATCTGCTACTAATGCAACATGTTGGCTGGTGCACAAGTGCGAGCCAACATAAAAAGGAGCATAGTAAAGGCAATTAACCTCTGCATCAAACAAGTGAGTAAAATCAAGCAGAAAAAGAGACCTCTTTGGTTCTCGAAAGAGGTGGCTGAAAAGGAAAAAGGTAAAAGGGTAGTATTCAGAAGGTGTAAGTAGGCTCCGAGGGAGGAGGATAGGGAGGTGTATTGGGGCAATGAGAGCGAAACAGTGTAAGCAGTATGGAGTACAACGATGCAAACAGAAGATAGAATAGCACAGGAGGTAATGAAAGGAGGGAAAACATTTTTTAGATATGTAAGTGAAAAGGGGAAGACCAAGGGTGGAATTGTAAAGTTAAAAAGGAAAGGAGGGGACTGTGCAGAAGGGGACCAGGAAAAGGCAGACATCCTGAACAAATACTGTTGTTCAATGCTCACAGAGGAAGGAGAAGGGGAAGGGCCACAAAAAAAGTAACAAAAGCTTTGGAAGGAGGGAGGTGGACACTAGTCCTTTTTGGAGGAGAGAATCCTGAAGGGACTTGCTAATCTGAAGTTGGACAAAGCAATGGGGCCAAATGAGGTGCATCCAAGGGTTTTGCGGGAGCTCAGTGAAATACTGGCTGCACCTCTGACAATTCTGTTTAATAGCTCACTGGAAACAGGAGTGGTTCCAGAGGCCTGGAGGAGGGCATATGTAGTCCCACTACACAAAAGTGGTAACAAGGAGGAGACTGGCAATTATAGGCCAGTCAACTTGACATCAGTAGTGGGAAAGTTAATGGAATCACTGATGAAGGAAAGGATTGTGAAATATCTTGAATCCAGTGGGTTACAAGACCCAAGGTGGCATGGTTTCACAAGGGGGAGGTCATGTTAAATGAATCTGATAGGTTTCTTTGACTGGGTGACTAAGGAACTAGATCAAGGTGGAATGGTGGACGTGGTCTACCTAGATTTCAGCAAGGCATTTGACACCATTCCACATAGAAGACTACTGAGCAAGCTGGATATCTGAGGAGTGGGTCCAAATGTGGTAAACTGGATAAGAAATTGGTTAGGGAATAGGTGACAGGGGGTGGTGGTACATGGAATTCACACCAAGGAAGGGAGGGGGACCTGTGGGGTGCCTCAGGGATCAGTGCTGGGACTGGTCCACTTTAACAGAAACATAGAAACATGGAAGTTGTTGGTAGATAAGGGCCTCCAGGCCCAATCAGTCTGCCCCATTTTCTCTACCTACAGTGACACTGCTGGCCCTAATTGGCCGAAGGTCATCCTCATCCTCCTTAACTTCCAAGATCCCTTTGTGTCTATCCCATGCTCTCTTGAATACTGTAACTGTTTCCACCCCTACCACCACCACTAGTAGGCTGTTCCTCTTGTTCACCACCCTCTTTGTGAAGAAATACTTACTCAGATTTCCTCTGAACCTCCCACCTCCAACTTCATTTTGTGCCCCCTCATCTTTGAGCATCTTTTTCTCTGGGAAATAGTACCATCCTGCACCCTGTTCTTCCATGTGAGGTATTTGTATGTTTCAATCATATCCTCCTTTTTTCTCCTTTCCTTAAGGGAGTACATTTTTAATTCTATACCTTTGATGGTGGTGCAATTGACAATGTACCCTCATTTAAATATCTTGGTGTCTGGCTTGACCGGCACCTTGGCTTCTCTCAGCACATTGATATCATTCACAAAAAGCTCCACCCCATGCTTGGTGCCCTTTACAGGAACAAAAGCTATATCCCTATACCTGCTCACCGAGATATCATCACTAAGATGATCCTCCCCATCTTTGACTATGGAGACATTGTCTACTATGCTGCTCCTCAGTCCACCTTGGCCAGATTTGACCCCCTCTTCCACGCCTACCATTTTGCCTTGGCTTGCCCTCTCTGTGCTCACCACTGTTCTCTATACTCTGCTCTTTCTTTCCCATCCTTGGTTGATCGCCGGCTAACTAACTGCGCCTTCTTCATTTCTAAATACTGGTTGACTTCACTTCCCCCTCATCTCAGCTTGCTTCTCTCCCCTACGCCTCCTTCCTCTTATTCTCTCCGCAACTCAGGTTATTGCTTCCTACTGCTCCCGTCTCATAAATCCCTTGATGGACAGAATGCTTTCTCTTTCTATTTTCCTAGTATCTGGAATTCTTTTCCTCTTCCAGTTCACTCTGCCTCCTCCAAATGCTCTCTTTCTTCTCTACTCCAAGCCCACACCACTCCCTCCTGCAAATGCCCATAGCCCAATGTCCTGCATTCTACCTTTCCTCTTTCCTACACTTTACTTGTCCCCCAGATCCTACACCTCTCTGCACCTTTCATGTCCAACTGCTACATATTCCAACATCTGTACTAATCCTCTCCCCCATCTCTACCCTCTCTTCCTCATCCTCTCCCACCTCTGTACTCTATATTCATCCTCTCCCCATGTCTGCCCTCTCTTCCTATTCTCCTCCTACCTCTGTAATCCCTCTCTCCCTCATACCTCTTCCTCTTTATTTCCTTCCCTCCTCACTCCCCTCTAAAACTTCCTCATCCACTTCCTCATCCTCCTCCACCTTCTCCTCTCTCCTCCCCTTATCCTATTCCTGTCATTTTCCTCCTCTTTTCCTCTATACTTGCTATTCTCAACCCTTCTCTTCTTTCCCTAATCCTGTCTCCTCCCTGTGGTCCCCTCCTGTTTTAATTTCACTCTTCCTACTCTGTCCTGTTCCTGAATTTACAGCCTGGGAGTGACTGGTTCCTCCCACTCCTGATGTATCAATTTATATTGTTATTAATTATGCCACTACTTACTGTGTGTTCCTGTACATTTCTGTGCCTATTGCATTATCATTTACTGCACTTTGCACTTGTTATTATGTAATGATAAATAGATAGATAGATACATAGGTAGAAAGATAGATAGATACATACTTTATTTATATGGCGCACCTTTCCTGAGACTCGAAGTGCTTCGCAATCAATACAATCAATACAATAACACAGTACCAAAAATATACAAACACATAATTAAAATCTACATCATTATCCAGTTACACATAACAAATACGATTATCTATCTGATCAATTCCAATAAACACAGTTATCTAAAAACTTAATTGAAGGCCTGGTTAATTAAATAAATACATTTTTAAACCTTCTTTGAAGGTATCCACCAAGGGTGCCTCCCGTAGCTGTTTAGGTAATTGATTCCACAGGGTGGATGCAGCCACCGAGAATGCTTGATCACCCAAGTGGCGCAACCTCATCCTAGGAATATCCAGGAGACAACCCTTGGTGGAATGGAGAGCCTAGGATGGATGGATGATGGGACACAAGGAGATCTTGCAGATAGACTGGTCCCCATTCATATAGGTCAGAAGCCCAATTTTGAAGGCAATCCTCCACCTAACTGGCAGTCAGTACAGTTCACAAAGGATGGGTGTGATATGATCATACTTACGCACACCTGTCAATAGTCTTGCTGCTGCATTCTGCACCAACTGTAGTCGGCGGAGGTTACTGTCAGATAGACCTAGGTACAGGGCATTACAGTAATCCAGTCTGGATGTTACAAAAGCATGTACTAGTGAGGCTAGGTCCTCGGGTAACAGGTTCAGAATCCGGGCAATGTTCCTCAGATGATAAAATCCATTCTTAACAACGGCCAACACCTGAGCATTGAGTGTCAAGCTGCTGTCAAGGATCACACCCAGATTCTTCACCCATTCGGATGGGGTCAGTGGCACCCCCCAGCACAGGACTAGGTGGCCTCCACAAACCTCCATCCCCCCCCACGATGACCCGGGTCCACCTTCAGCACCTCTGTCTTGTCTGGGTTGAGTCTCAATCAGTTATGGGACATCCAAGTCAGGATCTCAGACAGGCAGTTGTTAAATACAGAGTCCGCTATCAGGTTACTTGGTGCACAGGACAGGTATAGCTGGGTATCATCTGCATAGCAGTGAAAACCCAGCCCATACAGCCTGATAATGTCTCCTAATGGCAGCATGTACACTGTGAACAATAAGGGCGACAAGACCGACCCCTGTGGAACACCACAGGTAAGAGGTTTCGGGTTAGACGAGGCTAACCCCATCACTACCCTCTGCACTCTACCTTACAGGTATGACCTGAACCATTTGATGACTTTACCGGACAGGCCACACCAGAACCGCAGTCAGTCAAGTAGCACCTCATGGTCCACAGTGTCAAACGCCGCTGAGAGATCCAGGAGGGCCAAGATGGAACGATCTCTCCTGTCTCTCACCATTAGGAGATCATTAAGCACCTTCACCAGGGCAGTCTCCGTACTATGCCCAGCCCTAAACCCAGAATGGAAAATCTCATAAGTGGAAAAGGAAGTGAGACGCTCCTCAAGCTGACTTGCCACCACCTTTTCTACAACCTTCTCTAAAAATTGGAAGTTAGAGACTGGCTTGTAGTTGGCGAGACAGTCCGGGTCCGATGAGGTTTTATTTAATAGGGGTCTAACCAAGGCCTCTTTCAGGACCAATGGGAAGACCCCATTCCTCAAGGAACTCTTGACAATCTCGGCAACCACAGGTGCAATCAGGTCCATGCACCCAACTAAAAGTTGTGTTGAACCTGGGTCCAGATCACAATGTGTTGACTTCAGTCTCGATAGAACCCTCACCACCTCTTCCACCCCAACTGGATTAAACTCAGTCCAGACAGGAGGAGTGTCCTCAGAGTGGACCCCACAATCCCCTTGAGTGAAGGTGGAGGAGATCTCATCTCTAATAGTGGACACTTTGTCGGTCCCCTTCCACTTCCCCCAGGACATATCTGGAAATGAGCTTTATGGCTCAGTATGTCTTTTCTGGTAAATCCCTTTTAAATAAATAAATTCCTTAAGCCTTTCTTCATAGGGTTTTTGATGCAGGCCCTGCACCATTTTGGTTGCCCTCCTCTGAACCGCCTCCACCCTATTTATGTCTTTTTGAAGATGGGGTCTCCAAAACTGGACCCAGTATTCTAGGTGTGGTCTCAACAGTGATCTATGCAGTGGAACTATTACCTCCTTCCTTCTGCTGGTGATTCCAGACCATATGTACCCCAGCATCCTGCTAGCCTTCCCTGCTGCCTTGTCACATTGTTTAGCAAACTTCGGGTCATTCAGAATGATTACCCCCAGGCCCCTTTCCTGATTTGAACTTGCTACTACCTCCCCTCCCAGTTGGTATGTTGCCCGTGGTTTTATATGTCCACTGACAGGTTGAAAATGGTTGTCTGTGGCACAGCCAGCACCTGCTTTAGTTCCCTCAGTATCCTGGGGTGCACCCCATCTGGTCCCATTGCCTTATCCACTTTTAGTGCTGTTAGTTCTCTAAGGACCCTTTCCTCAGAAAAAGGACTTGTTTCCACCTCTTGCCCCCTTATGCTTTTGTCACTTATTGTTGGCCCGTTACCTGCCCCCTCCTCCTTGAATACCGAACAGAAGTATTTGTTCAATATGTCCACTTTTAGGTGGTCTTCCTCCACACAACCACCACCTTCTTCTTTTAGCCTTACTATCCCTCCCCTTGCCTTCCTCTTTTCACTTATGTATCAATAAGAAGTTTTATCACCTTTTTTCAAAGAATTTGCAATGTTTTCCTCTGCTTGCACCTTAGCGCTCCTAACTGCCTTCCCTGCCTCCCTTTGCTTTCCCTGGTAACTATCCCTATCCCCCTTCACCTGTGTTTGCATGTATTTTCTAAATGCCATCTTCTTTGCTCTTACATTTTCTTCTACCTCCTTAGAGAACCATAGCGATCTCTTTTTCTTCTTGACCTTGCTGACCTGCTTTATACAGAGATATGTTGCTCTTACAATTCCATCTTTAATAGTTGTCCATTGTTCTTCCAATCCCCCCATATTCCCTCCTCCTGCTAGGGCTTCTCTCAGGCATTCTCCCATTTTCCTAAAATCAGGCCTCCTAAAGTCCAGGATTCTTATCCTCATTTGGCTTGATTCTGACCCATCCCGTATATCAAACCACACTGTACGGCGATCACTGTTTTCTAGGTGTTCCCCTACCATAAACTCTGCCACACTGTCCCTGTTTGTAAGTACTAGGTCCAGTAGTGCCCCCTCATGAGTTGGTTCCATTACCAGTTGTTTGAGGAATGCCCCTAGGAGGGGGTCCAAGATGATCTTGCTCCTGGCTGTTGCTGCTGTGGGGAGGCTCCAATCCACATCTCGTAGGGTTAAGTCTCCTACCAGCAACACTTTTCCCTTGTGTGCCATCCTCGGGATTGATATCACCATTTCTTTATCTACCTCTTTCCCCTTGCTGGAGGTCTGTAGATAACTCCTGTGTACGTATCTGCCCCCTTTCTCCTTTCCAGTGTGACCCACAGTATCTCCTCCCCTCCTTGTTCCCACTGAATTTCTGTGATCTTTATGTGATCTCACATAGAGAGCTACTCCAACCCCTTTCCTGCCTATTAATGTCTTTATAAGTGACATTGCAGAGGAGCTGGAAAGGAAGGTTTGCCTTTTGGCAGATGACACCAAAATCTGCAGTAGGGTGGGCACTCGGGGTAGGGGGTGGAAAGGATGCACAAAGAACTGAGAAAACTAGAGGAGTTGTCAATGGTATGGCAGCTGGGTTTCAATGTGAAAACATGCAAAATAATGCACTTAGGGCACAGAACCCCAGGGGCAGAGTCCAAAATGGGTGGAGTGGTATTGATGACCACCAAGCAGGAAAGAGACCTGGGGGTAATCATATCGGATGACCTAAAGATGGCCAGGCAGTGCAACAAGACTGTAGGGAGGACAAGTGGGATGCAGAGGAGCATAGGGAGGGGTATCACTAGCAGAAAGAGGGAGATGATGTCACCTTTGTGTAGATCATTGGTAAGAACTCTCCAAGAGTATTGTGTCCAGTTCTGGAGACCACATTTATGGAAGGACATAGACAGAGTGGAGGCGGTCCAGAGGAGGGCAACTAAAATGGTGCAGGGTCTGCAACTAAAGCCCTAGGAGAAGAGACTAAAGGACCTCAATATATACACTCTGGAGCAGAAGTGGGAGAGGGGAGATATGATAGGGACCTTTAAATACCTCACGGGGTTAAACAGGTACTGGAGGGGAGTATTTTTCAGAAGAAAAGGTGCTCAAGAACAATAGGACATGCTATGAAGCTGGAGGGGGTAGATTCAGGAGAGATTAGGTCTTTTTTCTATTTCAGTGTTTAAACATTTTAAATATTTATCTGAAGGTCAATGTTTCAAGTGATGTTTGTATGATTTGATGTTTGCATTTTTTGTATTTAAATTTGGTTTTATTTGCATGTATTTGTATGCATTATTTGTGGGTCACACCTGAAAAGGGAATCCTATGATTCCAGTGTGTTTTACCTGTTAAACAAATAAACAAACAAACAAACATGTGAAAAAGTACTTCTTCACAGAAAGAGTGATAGATTCCTGGAACAGCCTTCCAGCAGAGGTGGTAGGGGAAAAACAGTGGTGGGGTTCAAGAATGCATGGGATAAACATAAAGGAATCATAGTGGAAAGGAAAGGGAAGGGACAAAGCTGTAGATCAGGCATGGTCTGATGTAATGGTGTAGGTAGGGAGAAATGGGCAGACTGGATGGTACAAGTGGTCCTTATCTGCCATCAGATTGTATGTTTCTATGTTAACATTTATTTCCAGTCCATTTCAGTTGCCAAGTTTCAAGATTTTGCATAAGCAATTAGATTTGGGGTGTGTTGTTTGGCAAAGGCTCACAGCCGAAAAACAGTTGTGTAACCTAGTTTGAGCTCTGGACTGTGGTGTCTTCAGGCAAACATGAGGTGAACTCCTCCTGCTGGTACTTCACTGTAGGTGTGCTCCTGCTTTTAGGTGTGTGGGAAGATGCATGAAGATGGGATGTTCTTTTCTTCCTTCCATCAGCTGTGATTTAGTGTTAGTTATGGTACTGCTAGATGTTGAAAATACCGCTTGATGAGATGGAAGCAAGATGTTCAGAAATGCCACACTCGCACACATATACCCTGGTCTCCTGGTAGTGCTTTTTTCAGAAAATGTTCATATCTTATACACTACAACATCCATGGAGCAGCATCCCTTTCCCTACATCTACTTTTTTGACATTCCACCAAGATACATTTGAAACAGACGTTATTGCCAAAGAAGGCACAGTGGCGTCTGAACTTTGTTCTAGTTTCTTAGAGCTTTCAACACTTTCAATTAGAAAATTAATAATATGCATATAACAAGAGTATCATACCAATACAATATTAAACAGGCTTTGAAGTCACACAGTTGTTACAAAAACACAGGTGTGAATTATATATTATATATAATATTTTGACATTTTCACACACTGATTTCATAATATGACTACTAGAGGGTACTCGTATCACATATGTTGATGCACCTATGTATGCACAATTCAGTGCTGCTTATTGGTTTGTTCCTAAACAATGAACAACAACTGCAGATCAGGTGCCATTATAGACACTAACATAACTTGTGAATGAACAGAAATACATTTGTCCCTTCATCATAGATATGAATTGGTACAATACAAAGGCAAAGGGGGAAAATAGAATGTTATTCATTCACAAGGAAATTAAATCAAGCCTTACTTGGGCTCTGTGAAAATTAGTAAATCAGGTTTAGAGCTGGGCCAGACTGGGCCCATAGGTCCCACATGACCCTCTCCTGGAATATGGAAGATGCTAAAATCATCTTTCACAGTTCCACCAAGAACAAAAATATAAAGTTGACAGAATAACATATATAGGCACAAAAGTTACTAAAAACAAAATAATAATAACAAAATAAATGAAAAATGGTAACATCATGAATCAACCCACAATCGTTTATGGGACCATTTTTTTCTCTTCCAAAACACTTCTGTCTAACCTAGCTAGGCGGAACTCTCTTCCATTGGGATCCCACCCTTAGGCAAACCTAATTCTTCCCATTTATATAACATATCTGTCTTGGAAGGGAGTGGACCTTGAGGCATGTGCAGTTACCTAGGAGGAGCCCAAGCAAAGAAAACCTAGCCCCTCCAGGACTCCATCACGTGGGAAGGGTTACAGGCAGGCCTAGTCTGTTCATCAGGATCACCCCACTGCTGATAAAAGGAAATGACTAGACCAGTCCACACATGTGTCTTGATTTTGGAAAAACCCTCAACCAAAACAAAAATCCAAAATGTTTTGGCTCCCTGGGTAATCTGACAAAAAAAGACCTCCTGTAGATAAAAGAATATATCCAGACATGGTTCTCCAAGATACCTGTACCAGGTCAGCCATAGTCGATACTGGTGCAGAAGTCTCCCTGATGTCTACAGTGACATTAAAGGAGCTAAACAAACAAAGATCCAGAATACCCATCAAAATGTTGAAGTGGTACCCCATAAAAATGCATTGTTCAATTGTAATGAATCAGTGTTTAAATCAATTGGTTATTGCAACCTGTTGTTGAGCTTTGCCAAGAATCAGATTTCTCATCCAGTTCATGTATTTGAAACCAGTAAAAAAAAATGCTTCTAGTTGGTATTGCTATCTTAGACAGAGTCAAGGTTTGCCCTGATCTTCAAACCCAAACTTTATGGTTAGCAGTAAGACATCACTTTCCATTTTCTGAGCTTGAGCTTGGTTACTTGAACATGAGGCCGGTGGAGCCCATGAAGCAGGCTTTCCCTGAGGATATGCTCCCTCATGAAGGGACACGTTTGAGTCCAGAAGTGCCGAGGTTTTGACCAGCGCTCATCCACCACATTTCTGAGTAAACAGTGAGATTTGGACACATTTTTGCATCCTACTTTTCCTGATCAAGTGCAGACCCTGTGTTGTTCTGTTTGCTAAAAAATTTGTCTGGCACTAGCTGAGTTTTCTAGGCATGTGGGGACCTGTGTTTTTTCCCCAAGGATAGTTACACCCTCACCCCGTCTCCCACTGGTGAGATGCCACCTAGAGGTCGGCCTAAGGAGGAGGGTTTGAACACTTCTCTATCCATAGATGGGACCCCACACAGAAATCCTTTAAATTTACAGGCTACTTCTGTGGAAAAGGTTCCCAGGGATGTGAGGGTTTTGCTGCCCCAGGAGGGAAGTTGCAAAATAAAAAGGGAATAAGCCAGCTTCCTGAAAAAAACAGTAAATAGTTCAAGAAAGTGTGTCTGTAAAAGGAAGTCAAAGCCAACAACCTACCTCCCTATTGACAGTAACCCAAGCAAGAAAGGGATCAGTCCTGTAGGTCCTGCTATAGAGCAACTTTGCAGATTGATGGTAAATAAAGATGGGTTGAAATATATCCCTGCAAGGGTGCAGGGCAATAAATTTCCAGATGCACATCTGCTAATAGGTTATGAACAAGCTTTGATACATGCCAATTATACCGAAAGTTTGAAAGTCAAATTTCAAAAACTGCAATGGCTACAAAAAGCATATTCCTCAGGGAGGTTCCTGTAGCAAAGGTACCCCTGGAAGCAAGAGGCACTGCAGCTCTGGAGTTTGCTGCTAGCAGCAAAAGGATGATTCACTATGCACACATTTTTGAGAGACTGAAGGACCCACTCTGTCTTGGTGCTGATATCCTGGTGAGCTGAATGCCTCCATGAACATACACCTGGGAGGTCTGTACACTGACCTGAATGGTGATTCCCCCTCCATCCTCTCCTAACTTGTATGTGGGACCAGATGAGGGCAGACCAGACATGATCCAAGGTATGTCAGGTGGTTAGTGACTATGCTGTTAAAATCTCATGTAAAGTAGTGGATTTTCTTTTAAGGATTCATGCGAAAAAAGGGCATGCTCTGCATGCATCCAATACCTTCTTTCATCCCACCGGGTTCTTCCTTAAGTTGGGACTGATCCTTAGTCATGGAAATAAGAATATCATTCACTGTTGTTTAAAGGAGCAAGCTCCACTATTCTGGTGAATAACTGTAGAACAAGGTCCATTATCCTGAAGACTAGGATACATTTAGGAGTAGTGGTAGATACTGCTTTATCTGGATTTGCCCTCACCATTCCAGTGGTGGGTTTCACTATGTGGAACCCTTCCAAAGGTGTCAAGGCAACCAGTGGTATTTACTACAGTACCTTACCAAGTTACATGGTTCTGATTCAGGCTGAGTCTGATTTGACTGATGATTGCGGTGGTCAGCTGAAAGGCAAGCACAAAAACCTCCCTTGATATCCACCACATGTCTTTGAGGCCTTCCTGATAGATCAAAGAGGTGTGTCAGACACCATAGAGGAAAGGGTGGAAAAAGATAGGCCAGATTCTTATACTCAGTTTCAGACTTGGGTAGAATTACTGACCAGATAAACTGGAGTACTCCAAGCTGGAGAGTTGAGAGAACTGGTTGAGATTTTTAGGGAACATTCCTACAGTATATGTCTTCTAAGGACAACCTGGACTCCTGGTGAAACAGGAATTCATGAAGTTAAGGTTAAAACATACCAATTCAAAGCTGGTCTATATGTGCAACTACTGTGTTACCTTGGCTGCTCATGAATCAGTACAGGAAATCTTGGACTCTGTCATGGAGAGGTGAATAATCAGAGAGTGTAACCACCTACAACTCTTCCATTTGCCCTGTCCATAAAATGCAGGTGCATGGAGGTTGACCATAGGCTAGCAGCAGTTGAACAAACAGGTTTCTACACCCAGGTGGTCCACAGCATCCATCAGAGTCTGAACAGGCTGGCAGGAGCTAAGTACTTCACAACCCCTGATGTTTCAAATGGCTTCTGGACTATGAAGATAGCTCCCATTTATCAACACAAGTTGGCCTTCTCCTTTAGGAGGCACCAGTATATCTGGAATTGGTGCCCATTTGGCTACATTAATTCACCTGCAGAGTTTAATATCTTTTTGTACAAGGCAATTCCTGAGGCAGACCAGAAGGGTATTACCCTCTATGTCAATAACATGCTAGTTGCCTCTGTTACATGAGCAGAGCATAAGAAAGCACTACAGTGCCTGCTATCCAAGTTGCAAAAAGCAGGTGCAACATTATCCCTGATGAAAGGTCAGTGGTGCAAAGAGATGGTGAACTATGTAGGTCTTGAATTAGGTCCAGAAGGTATTCATCCTCATGCAGGATGGATTCAGATATTCCCTCTTTTCCTATCTATGTTTGGTGCACCGGGACCAAACCTAACTGGTAAGGCCAGTTTCACCCCTATGCCCTATCACCCTGCTCTTCCCCATTTGACAATGATATATTTGGCTGTCATTTCCTCCCTTTCCTACTGACAGAGCCAACCAGGCTGCCACTTGCATTGTCCTACATTGTACTGTTTCTCACATTGTGTAACTCTGGAACTGATTGTGCACAATTTAAATACCTTTGTATATCTCATTGTTTTTACTGAACGTGGAACCTTTGTAAATGAGCTACTAGCTCAAAGGTTATTGTAATCTGAGACATTAAATAAATAGATTCAGGCACTTTAGAATCAAAAAACTCCTTCTAATCTGAGTTGCACAGTCTTCTGGGCATCTGTAACTATTCTTGACAGTTCATATAGAACTATGCATAGTTGTCCCAGCCCTTAACCAAACTTGGTTGTGGGGCCCAGACCAAGATACTGCCACGAAAGTGCTACAGAAAAGGCTGGGGAAAGCACCTTGCCTTGCTTCCTCCAGAGGTGTAAGGAGTTTTTACCTTGAGACAGGTCACACTGACAAGTGTGTTAGTGCAGTTCTGTATAAATGGTATGAACAGGACAACAGAGTTATTGCACATGCAAGAAAAGCTCTGAGTAAGGTAGAAAATAAATATTCAGAGTATGGAAAGGTTTCTTTTGCCACCAGGTGGGCCTTACAACACTGCTTATATGAATAATGGGGTGAAAGTGATTGCAGAGACTTGCTACCAGTCTCTAGCTTAGCTGGAAGGTGCTATGGTCAGAGATGGCAAATTGCCTGGCAGCCGAATAGTTTCCTGGACATTGGTTTTAGAGGGACATGACACTGAGGTCCAGTACACAAAAAACAAGAAAGGCAAACTAGATGAAGAACAGACCTACACCAGTGTGCAAAGGACTGTCCCCAGAGCTTGACCAATGAGCAGGAATGTCCTCCAGTATCTCTGTGGGTTGGCAGGTATCCCCCTTCTGAGGAGGGCCTATGTGAGATGCTGCCCTCAATCTCTGTTGATGGGTGTTCCTTCATACAGGAAGGAAAACTATGCTCTGGAACTGGGGTGTACTGGAAACTAGGACAACAAGGCCAAACTACTCCTCTTCCCCAGAAGTTTAACTTAGACCCAAAGTCTAGCTAGTCAGAATGCTGAGATAGCTGGCATTCTACTACCAATTCAAACTGCTTGGATAGTCACATTACTGAGTTGCTGATCTATACAGATTCTGATAATGTGAGACAAAACTTTTTTGTCCTCCCTTTCTGGTTGTAGCTGGGTTCAAGACTGCCAAGAGTAAAGTCACCAGGCATAAAGATTTGATCGCAATTGACAGTATGGTCCATACCAATGAAATGGCCATTTACTGGAAGATGGTCAAGGATCACTCACCGACCAAGGGTCCTGATCAAACTGGAAATCATATGGTTGATATACTAGACAGAGAAGGAGCCTTGAGTGGAGAGTCATGGAGCTACCCACTGGGCCCTAGTGTCAACCTTGCAGTTACATAGAAACATAGAAGTTGATGGCAGAAAAGGACTGCAAGGCCCATCCAGTCTGCCCATTTTCTACCTTATGAATGTGCCATAGGCCTTTACTCTGTCAATGGCCTATTTGTTCATACTCATCTGTATTGCTCCCTTATGCCTATTCCATGCCTATTTGAAGTCCTGCATTGCATTCATATCCACCACTTCCTGGGGTAGGCTGTTCTATGCATCCACCACCCTTTCTGTGAAAAAGAAATTCCTCAAATTACCCCTTAATTGGCCTCCCTCTAATCTCATGCTGTTTCCTCTTGTCCTGCTATTTTTCTTATATTGAAACATGTCAGACTCTTTCACTTTGTTAATGCCTTTAAGATATTTGAATGTCTCGATCATATCACCTCTTTCCCTCCTTTGAACTAGGGTATACATATTGAGCTTCGTTAATTTGCCCTCATATGTTTTCTGATGCAGTCCCTGCATCATTTTGGTTGCCCTTCTCTGGACTGCCTCCATTTTGTTAGTGTTCTTGTGCAGGTGCGGCCTTCAGTACTGCACGCAGTACTCCAGATGTGGCCTAACCAGTGTCTTGTATAGAGGGATTATTACCTCCCTCTCATGACTTGTGATACCCCTACTAATACATGTCAACATTCCTCTAGCCTTTCCTGCTGCTTAAGTGGTCTGCTTGGATGATTTCAGATCACCTGTGATGATGATGCCCAAGTCTGTTTCTTCCCTTATGATTGCCAACAACTCCCAACATATAGGTAGCTTCAGAGTTTCTCTTCCCTATGTACATGATCTTGCACTTCTTTGTGTTAAACCCCAGTTGCCACTCTTCAGACCATTTTGCCAGTTTTTCCAGATCTCTTCTCATTCTGTCCCCCCCATTTGGCTCACCTACTCTGTTGCAGATCTTGGTGTCATTTGCAAACAGTCAAACCTTATCCTCCAGTCCATCTGTAATGTCACTGATGAAGGTATTGAAGAGGACTGGCCCCAGGACTGATCCCTGAGGTACCCCACTTGTGACTTGCATCTTTTCTGACTGCATACCATTTAACACCTCTCTGTGTTTTCTGCCCGCCAACCAGTTTGCCACCCAGTTGACCAACTTCTGACCCACCCTGAGCCTACCTAGCTTATTAATCAATCTTTTATGTGAAACAGTATCGAAAGCTTTGCTGAAGTCAAAGTAGGCGACATAAACTGCACCCCCTTGGTCCCCCACTCTGGCTACCCAGTCAAAGAAATCTATGACATTAGTTTGACAGGACCTTCCTGTTGTAAACCCATGCTGTCTTGGATCCTGTGCTTCTATGGATTCCAGGTGTTGCACTATCCTTTCCTTAAGGAGTGCCGCCATAATCTTGCACACTACGGAGGTAAGACTGACTGGTCTGTAGTTCCCTACCCCCTTCTTGCTGCCACTGTTGTGAAGTAGGATCACATGAGCCCTTCTCCAGTCTTCTGGGACCTCTTCTGTGCTCAGAGATTCATGAAACAGTTCTGCTAATGGCTCTGCTAGTTCCTTCGTTAGCTCCTTTAGTACCCTGGGATGTATGCCATCAGGTCCCATTGCCTTGTCCACCCTGAGCTTAGCGAGCTCTTATAGAACCCTTTCTTTTGTGAAGGTATTTGTGCACACCTCCCTCCCCCCTGTGACCGTGGTGCTGAGCTGAGGGCCCTGCCCTGCAGTCATCACTCAGTGACAAGCTAAGGAAGAGGAGGCCACACGGAAAGATCAAGACATACTCTTTATAATGCTGGAACCATGATTCTCTCAAACTGTTTGCTACATTGCACCATATACTTGTTTACCATGCTCTTTTGTGTTGCATCAACATTGTGCTGGCACTGCCCAACAAAAAGGGTGGGGATATGTAGGCACAGTTCTGTGGCCTATTTCACCAAGTATCCAGGTGAAATGTTAGTTCTATGGAGATGGTCCTACACAGTGTTTGACCTGTTTTTATGGCCTAATATCAGTGGAAAATTCTACAGGAGACTGTAAGAGACTTTGTTTGTACCCAGGTACTTTCCTGAGCATGACAGGACCCTCATGAGACACTGGCAACCACAAACTGCAGCTGTCTATGACATCCTACATTTCACGTCACAAGGTACCATAGTTAGCCCATGTTCCATTGTGTGCAAATGGCAGCCATTCATTTGGAACCAAAATAAGGAACCAAAGAGACTATCCAACCGAACCATGCAAATTGCTTGGATACAGAGCTTGTCAAATGAGTAAGTGACAAGTACCACAGTTGCACCAATGAGGGACCCCATATTATTCTCTACGTGACTTTGTTTCTATAAGAATTGGGTCCAAATAACAGATCATTGTATACCATCTTTATTTCAGATATGCTCTATGTTACTCAACCTCAGACATACTACAGAGGCACCAACTAATATACGCTTTCTGATTTCAGAACTTATGCTCACATGACTTTTGCAAAAAGATTATTTGTTTTAGAGGTTACTTCTCCAGATCTTGTAAAGAGAGAAGCCACGCAAAACTTTTAACAAACTTACTTTGTTTGATTGAAATTTGTACAATGACAGAAAGAAAGAAGACAAAGACAAAGAGCTACAAGGTACCAGAAGAAAAGGAACAATGCACGTCAGGAATCAGCAAGAATAGAAGCATAGAAATTGTTGGCAGATAAGGACCAGTAGGCCCATCCACTCTCCCCGTAAGCCCTATACTAGTATAAGGCTACTGACCCTACCTGGTCAATGGCCCCTTCCCTCTCCTCCCTGCCTCTAAGGTTCCCTTATGCCTGTCCCAGGTATGTATAAATCCCTCCACTGTCCTCACTTCCACTACCCCTTGTGGCAGGCTAGTCCATGCATCAACCACCCTCTCTGTGAAGAACTTCCTCAAATTTCTCCTCAACTTGCCCCCTTATAATTTCATATCATGCTCCCTTGCTCTAGTACTCCTCCTAAACTGGAAGATGACTCCCTCCTGCACCTTGTTAATACCCCTGATGTATTTGAATGTTTTTATCATGTCATTCTGGTCTCTCCTCTCCTCCAGCGAGTACATACTGAGGTTCTTGAGTCTCTCCTCATGCATCTTCTGGTTTAAGCCCTGCAACATCTTTGTTGCCCTTCTCTGAACTGTCTCTACCCTGTCAATGTCCTTGCAATGGTGTGGCCTCCAGAACTGCACACAGTACTCCAGGTGAGGCCTTATCAGTGTTTTGTACAAAGGAACCCCACCTCCCGCCTTCTGCTTGTGATGCCTCTGCCTATGCACCCCAGCATGCCACTGGCCTTCCCCACCACCTTTATACACTGTTTAGATACCTTTAGGTCATCTGAAATGATAACCCCCAGGTCCCTTTCCTCTTTGGTGATAGCCAACAACTCCCCCCCATCCTGTAGCACTCCCCAGGGTTCCCTCTTCCCAGGTGCAAACTAACTCAGAATGAAAGGAGAAAGGAGATAAACTTGGCAGATCCTGTCCACAGTCCAACAGAAGTTTGGCTGAGTATATTTATAGACACTTTCATATCATTCTAATGTAATGCAATATTTGTGTGAATCAGTGTTCTATATATTGTAGGTAGATAGAATTACTGCAGTGTGAAATTGTATAAGTTAGATATTGAGAACTAGGAAAAGAATGCATTCATGTTAGACATAATTGCTTCATAGAAGAAACCACTTAGCTCCTAGGAGGAAAAAGCCTATGGTTCTAACCAGGAGAGTGTTTATGTACATGACACTGTAATCATAAGAAAAAAGGTCCAAGAGGGTTAGTTGGACTTGAACTTGTGACTTATATTGTCTCAGAGAGATTCTATAATTATCAGAGCTGTTTATGTGTGTTATGTTTGTGTATGATGTCAGAAAAAAAGCTTTCAATCTGATTTGTACCTAGAAAGGTGATACCGGCTCAGTTCGTACCACACAATAATACTAATGAGAATTATACTGTACTAATTCTTAGTGTAAGTATCTATATCATATTGTAGTCCATGCTAGAATTACCTTTTGGATAATATTTGACCTATACAGCCACAGGAACATACAAAGATAGAGACAAAAATCTCCAAATTGCCTAATAGCATTTGCGACTACAAGTCATTGAGATCTACCCTTAAGGATGGAATAACAGCGAGGCTCTCATTTTACCTCTCAGCTGATTACTAACCACTGTGACTCCTTAGGAGTTCAGAGGAAATTTCATGTAACCTCCTGATCTTAATCCTCAGGTCAGGTGGAATGTATGAATCAGAAAGTGATCTGCACGCTTAAGAAGTATCTCACTAGCAGTCCTAAAGACTGGGATCTCAGACTGCCTCTGCTTCTCCTTGCAATCTGCTCTACTCAAGCAGTTATGCTGGTCTCACTATATTTGAGATGATGACTGGTAGAATAGACAGATGGTACTGCCTTTACACCTGTTGTACCAAACTTCTACTGAGAATATGTCTGCTGCTACAGATTTACATCAGTATATCACTGATCTGAAAAGACACCTACATAGTGTCTTCTTCTTTGCCAAACAACACTTAGAAAAGAGTGCTCAAGGTCATGAAGTATACTATGACAGGAAAACTTCATCAAGGGAATATTACGTGGGTGATCAGGTATTCAGTTACAACTACAGACATCAAAACAAAGGGGCGCAGAAGTTCCTTCTGAGCTGGTGTGTCACTTTTTTGATAATTGGCAAACCATCTCCTGTGGTCTTTGAAATCAAAATTCCAAAAGGCTGTTGAAATTCACTCAGCGATTGGGTCCATATTGAACAGTTACGACCGTATCATCAGTTTGAATTGCACTCCAGCCCTTCTGGGGAAAAGAACCAAGTTGGGTAACTAGTCAAATAAACAGCTATTCTACATTATACTATGTTAGTCACCACTGAAAAAGGTGACATCAATGTAGTTGAGCAAACAAAGAGTTAGCATAGAGACTATAGGGTTGAACTAGGCAATGATTTAAGTTAGCTTTGTTTTTTTCAGTTTTTCTGTCTGGCAGATCTAGCTACGCTGTGTTGTGGTTGTTTTGATTGTGGGCAGCCATGTCACCCAGAATCCAGCACAAGTGTCTGTACCAGGTCCTTAATCTGCAGTGATGCTCTTTGACACACCTGTTTTTTTGTCACTGACTCCAGGATCGTAAGCCAGAGGATATTTTTGTCCCTCAGTCCTGAGGCTGTTGAACAGAAGGAGCTACACATGCCTAGCTCAAACCCATAATTTGTCAAGTGGTTTGCTGAATATACTGAACATGTTTGAACAGAAATGTCAAGCATTTTGGACCAGTTAGTAAAAATACCAAATTATTTAAGTCAAGGAGTCTATTGCAACCGCAAGAAAACATTGGCTCCAGCTGTTATCCCATTGATAGTCAATGGACTAACCTCCCTCTTTCTCAGTGCTGGTACTTCTGTTGCCATGCCTGCCTCTACATTCACTTTAAAGTATAATTTGAAAAATCACAAACAGGACATGGTAGCAATCTGAGAACAGGTTATGAGACAGAAAAAGGATCTAGTAGATTATGGGAAAAACCTTGCTGGATACTATAGTGCTAGTCAGCACACAGTCTGAGTTGTTCAGTGCCACCATACAGGGTGTTGTAGACCTTAACCAGTCAAGGCACTTGTAAAGAACAGATATGCAAGCTACAGAGTTCTTATACCAGGAGCTAGTGAGGAAAGCCAGTGCTGGTATTAGTGATTTAATTAATGGGATGATTCCTTTGTATTTTGTCCCAGAAGATTTAATTAGAGATATGCTGAGTAAAGTAGTGTCTACACAAATATAGTTCAAATACATGTTGCATACCACCTGGGTGGTGCCATTCCTATGTATGTAGATGTAGAACAATTAGAAGTAGCTGTCTTGTTAACTTTTCACTTTATGGAAATAACTAATATTTACAGGTTGCGTTTAGTTTTGAGTGTTGGAAAATGGAAGAATGATGTATTCAAAAGAATGCAGATGCCCCCTACATACTGAGACCACTATCCTGATCATTATCTTGCTCCTCAATTGGACATGTGCCAAAAGGTGAAAGACTTACACTGGGTATGCCCTGGTAAACCTTTTCTAAAAGATACTTCTGAAATTGTCTGTGGCCTAACACCTGATGCATTACACAGGACATGTAAGGTTACCTTGACCAAG
Organism: Neoceratodus forsteri; assembly: GCA_016271365.2. Taxonomy (NCBI): domain Eukaryota; kingdom Metazoa; phylum Chordata; order Ceratodontiformes; family Ceratodontidae; genus Neoceratodus; species Neoceratodus forsteri. Next base: position 1,462,910,855 of record CM057455.1, on the reverse strand, counting down.
CCTAGTGGACCTCTAGAGACATGAGCTGTTATTGCAGATGCTCAGTGTGTTAGTTAGCACACCGCTTACGAAGATGACAATATCATGTTGCCAGCATGGTACTGTAGCTAAAATGGCACTCACCAGTAATGTTACTTGAGGTGGGGCGGAGCCTGCAGCTAGCTGAGAAAGACGTGCTTAGGAGGTGCTCCTGGCAATTCAGCTTTGCACACAAATCTAATTTATTTAAAGTCTAAACTGAGAACTTGCATACAGAGATTCTGATAGACGAATCCACAAGCTGCGAAAGGATATAATTTTGGCTGGTCAATCATCTGGGAAATCAGCTTCACAAAAACAGATGGAAGCAATGGCATGGGGGAGGGGTGTAGAGTTCACTCTAAGGATCCTACCACTGCAGCCTTATTACAGGCCATTAGAGATTTGGACAAGAAAGCCGAATCCTTCAACAGCAGACTAACTACTATGGAAGCACAAATGGACACTTTTGGCCATGAAGTTAAATCTGCTATGGAAACAAACAAATCATCTGTGGCTATGACAGGCATATTAAAAGAAAACCAAGTGCTATGCAGCAGATTGAAGTATACGAACATACGATGTGCCAGCAGAAACAGGCCACCCGGTCTATCTGAGTCTGCTCGAGTGTGCAGCCAACACCCCTAGTTTGCAGCTGCCCCCCCCCATCATCCCACTGCCAACCCCCACCTCCCCCACTCAGCTGGAAAATAGAGTCCACATTTTGAATGTCCATATCCTGGGGGTCCCAGACAGCATGGTGGAAGACAATCCAATTAACTTTGTGGTTGATCTTTTAGCCAAGTTGTTGGATATTGTTATGAAGGACTGCATATATAAAGTTTACTGGATTAATCCCAGGAGAAGACCAAACAACCTTACATACTTCTAGTGATTACACATGGCCCGCATATCAGAGATACTACATTGGGTGCTGCAAGAATAAAAGGGCCTCTATTCTTGCAAGATGGCAGCTTAATATACTGTTTTCCTCACTTGAGTTATTCAACCAGGGAGCGGCGCAAGGCGTTCAATGACATGCAGTTGGGACTTTGGGCTCTTGGAGTTTTGCTGCAGTTACCGGCTAAATTGCAGATCACCTATGCGGGGGAAAAATTATACCTACAATGATCCAGTGGATGCTGGAAGAAAGTTAGATTCACTGCAAAAAGATTTTGCTGCACGGAGTGAGGCCACATATTCAGACAAAGAAGAATGATTATATAAACTGTAACGCTGATGTTTATGACAAGGTTTGCTGATGTACCTGAGTTGTATTAATCTGGGGTTTTTACAGTTTTCCCCCTTTTTTTGAGCAGCTCATGGCAGGTAATGAATAGGTAAGAGGTAATTTTTGGTTTAGTAGGCAAGGATATGGGTCTTCTGGGCCACCTGCAGTGCTAAATTTTAATTTATTAAACTAGGGAGGTTCGTCTTCGAGTCTTGGTTAGTTTGGCTGGATAAGATAGTGATCACCATGCGGAGGCTGAATTTGAGTTAAAAGTGCCTGGTAGGTTCTCCTATGCCTAGTAAATAGCTATGTTCACTCATGGCAGTTTAGGTTTTCCCTCACTGTCTTACTGTTTGTAATGTCCCTTCCTTCCTTCATAATATAGCTTTATGTTTAATTTAATAACTTAGTGTAGTCCCCTGTATTTGGCATGTAATGCACTGACAGTTGTTAACATCCCTCAGGTAATGGTTCTATTTATTGTTGTTTGCCTTTTTTCAGTATGCTTAGTATGGCGTTGCATTTTTCGTTAACTGGGTTAAGGCTCACAAATCTCTGATTGCTATTTTATACCATGTTTTACTGTTCGGAGCTTTCAAGTAAGCACGTTGATCTAAACTGGGGCAAGAGTATACATTTCTTTGTTAGGACAGTATTGTCACCTAGAGTGACGTCTGAGTGAGCCAAGGGCTTGTTCTTTTTGGACTTTTCTATGTCGGTTGGTTTATGTTCTAAGCATTGCCACAATAAGCTCTATGTAATCACATGACCATCAGTGGTACTGGACCTATCGAGTGTTGGGGCACCTTGTGCGGTTGGGACTTAGGAAGCAGTGGCAGCCTATAATGAGGTTGTTGCTGTGGCCTTCGATTCTATCACACCCATTTGTTTCCTCCCTTTGTCTACTCGCTGGAGACCAACTTGGTATGATGAGGATCTCTGGGGTTTAAAGACTAAGGAGCAGAGATTAGAGAGGTGCTGGAGGCGATCCGGCCTGCTGGACGACAAATTGGCCCTGAAGTCGCATTATGTCAACTATCGGGGGCAATCTCCTGTAAGAAGGCTAATTTTTTGTCCAGGGAGATTGCTGCAGTGAGGAACAGAACAGCTCAGATCTTCCATATGGTAGATGGGCTTTTACATCCTGCCTGTCTCAATGTAGGGGGAGCAAGTTCTAGCACTAGGTGCGAGGAGCTGGCTCTGTTCTTTGCTGACAAGGTGTCTGCTATCAGGGATGAGGTCTCTTCGAGTACCTCTCGAAAGGGAACTAAGGTCCGGCCTGAGTTGTGCCAAAACATTCCTCCTGTCTGGGATGAGTTTGAGCTGGTTGGGGTGGAGGAGGTGGTGGAGATAATCTCGAAGCTGTGGCCAACACAATCTGATCTGGACCTAGGTCCAACCCGACTTTTGGTTGGATGTCTGGACCTGATTGGACCTGTGGTTGCTGAGGTCATCTGGAGTTCTTTGAGGAGTGGGGTCTTGCAATTGGCCTTGAAAGAGGCCTTGGTTAGAACCATTTTGAAGAAACCCTCTTTGGACCCAGACTGCTTCAGCAACTACAGGCTGGTCTTAAACCTCCCATTTTTAGGGAAGGCTATTGAAAAGGTGGTGGCCATTCAGCTTGAGAGACATCTTGCCTCTTCCTCCACTTATGAACCTTTCCGGTCTGGGTTCAGCATGGGGCATAGTATGGAGACTGCCCTGGTGAGGGTGCTTAACGATCTCCTGATGGTGAGGGACAGAAGAGACCATACAATCTTGGTCCTTCTGGACCTCTCTGTGGCATTTGATACCATGGATCATGAGGTGCTGCTTGACCGTCTGTGGTTCTGGTGTTGTCTGTCTGGTAATGTCATCAACTGGTTCAGGTCATACCTGACAGACAGAGTGCAAAGAGTGACAATGGGGTTAGCCTCATCTAACCCAAAGCCTCTGTGCTGTGAGGTTCTGAAGGGTTCAGTCTTGTCACCCTTGTTGTTCACGGTGTACATGCTGCTGTTGGTGGACATTATCAGGCAGTATGGTTTGGGTTTTCACTGCTATACAGATGATACCCAGCTGTACCTGTCCTGTGCGCCCAATATCCAGGTGTCAGCTTCTTTGTTCAACAGCTGCCTTGAGGAGATTCAGTCATGGATGGCTCATAACTGGCTTAAGCTTAACCTAGACAAGACAGTGGTACTGGTTGTAGATCCAGGTCATCAGGGTAGAGGGTGTGTGTCTGGAGTTATCCCCCGGCCTAGTGTTGGGGGGTGTTCCCCTTGCCCCGTCTAGACAGGTGAAGGATTTGGGCATGATCCTGGATGACGGCTTAACACTTGATACTCAGGTGTCAGCTGTGGTCAGGAGAGGATTTTACCATCTCAGGAATAACACCCGAATCCAAGCCCTGATCCTGCCTGAGGACCTAACCATGCTGGTGCATGCTTTTGTCACTTCCAGGTTGGACTATTGCAATGCTCTGCACCTAGGGTTATCTGGAGGCAACCTCCGCAGGCTGCAGCTGGTGCAGAACACGGTGGAAAGGTTGTTGACTGGGGTGAAAAGGTGTAACCATATCACCCCAGTACTCGGCAGACTGCACTGGCTGCCAGTCAGGTGGAGGACTGTCTTCAAGGTAGTGCTTCTGACCTACAAGACCCTGCACGAATAGGGAACCTGTCTATCTGCAAGATCTCCTTATCCCCTGCCATCCACCCTAAGCACTCCGTTCTGCTGGGGGAGTCCTCCTTGGAGTTCCCAGGATTAGGTTGTGTCATTCTGGGGACTGGGCATTCTCAGTTGCAGTGCCTACCCTGTGGAACTCCCTTCCTGTTTATTTAAAGGAGGCCCCCTCAGTAGAAGCCTTTAAAAAGGGTCTAAAAATGTATTTGTTCCAGCAAGCTTTTATTGATTGATTGTCTGTTTTAGTGTGACAGATTAATTTTAAATCTTCTCTCAGTTGACATAAGTACATTTTTGTACATTATTTTATATTGTTGTTTATTTTTATTGTACAGTGCCCATAGTCTTTGGAAATTGGTGCTTTTATAGATAAAATATATATCTATCTAAATATCTATCTATTTAGATGCATTGAATTTAACCTAGTGTTGTTGCTCCTCCTGCAATCCCATGTATGTTTGCCCCTCTATGATGATGTACAGAAGGACCTAGAGTGACTTCTCCTACGATTAAATTACTTGTTGCTTTGTTTACTTAGTTTATTTCTGTACTCTGAGCCAGGATGTTTTATTATGCATTTTATGTATATGTGAAACTGAATAAAAATAAATTACAAAAAAAAGTAATGTTACTTTGATCCAGGTACCTGTAGATGCCTCAGTAATAACTGGTGATGTAGCTCTCTGCTATCTAGAGCAGATGTTGCATGTGGCCAAGGATGAGATGGTGGATGCTTTCAAGTGTCAGGAGATACAGTACTTGTTAATGATGGTTTACTATACTTTCTAGAGTATAAAGACAAACATATCATCCACCTGTCTATGGGCTCTGGTCTCCTTGGAGTTGCAAATCACAGCTTTGCGACAAGAGGCCACTGAATGATAGAGGTAGGTTATCTTCTATTGCTATGGGGACATCCCTACTGACCCTTATAGTTCTGATTTCACCTTTGATGTACCTTATGTATAATATTACCAAACTCTAAGTCTCTGTGTTTACTCTCCAAATGCAGATGTGTTGTATAAATGGGGAGAATTGGGTTGCACCTGAGGGTGGGATCCCAATGGGAGACAGAGTGCCACCTAACTAAATTAGACAGAAGTGTTTCGGAAGAGAAAAAAATGGTCCCAGAAATGGTCATGGGTTGATTCATGATGCTACAATTTTTCATTTGTTTTGTTATTCTTTATACAGTATATGTTGCTTAGTACTGTCTGTATAGCAGGTATCTGAAATATCAAAATGTACTTTAAAAAAAAAAAGTCTCACTGACACTGTTTACTGGCATTTGACACAGAGACATGCCGAAATATTCTGGCACTCTCACTCATGTTCTAGAGATTCGCTCCTGTTCTAGGTACAGTATCTCCAATGTTGCACACCATGAGTTCAGTCTGTTTCCTGACTCCACGGCACAAAAAATGCTGGCACTCTCACTCCTGCTGCAGAGAAACCCACCCCCAAACTATATATATATCACTGTATCTCCAATGCTGCACACCCCATAAGTTCAGGCTGTTTAATCCACTCTCTCACTGATGATGTTTATTGCCCCCCAGAATCAAGCCATTTCTGAACATCCTTATTACAGGACTGAGTAAATATACAGCAAGCAGGAAATTTGTGGCACAGCAAGCAGGAAATTTCAAAGTGAGTTTACAACAAAAGCAATTGGCTGCAGATGGAAATAGCTGAGTGAGCACAGCAAGTGAGAAGTGTACAAAGAGGAGAGAGGAGTTCTCAGTTTACAGCACAGCAGGATTCTTTGAGCTATAGTGACATGCCACATTAATGAATGATTGACAGGTTGATTCACACCCGATTACAGGGAATTAATGGCATTATTGCAAGCTTGTTACTTGTACCTTTTCATCTGTTAGTGAATGAGTCACAACCAATTCCAGCTACTCCAGCAGACTAGTGGTGGCAGCTATAGACAGCTGCCACAGTATGGAATAACATTAGGCTTTAATATAGAGTCCAATTGAAAAGGTTTTTTGGCAAAATAAAATTGTATGACATAAGCAGCCATTTTGCGTAAGTGTGGATGCTATAAGTGGTGCATACTGTATTTTGTTGTTAGTGGCTTTTGCGATGATGTATATTTTTCTGTCAACTTTGTATTTTTGTTCTTGGCAGATCAGCGGCGGCTCTTGTGGCCACAAGCAGGTGGATCAGCAGTGGCATTTTCACCCGCCAGGAGAGGATGAGCAGTGGTGGTCACTTTCTCAGCCACAGGGAGCGGGCCAGCAGCGGCAGCATTTTTGGCCACAGTGAGGAACTGGGAACCAGCCAACCGAAGCAATCCAGTGGCGCAGGAAGCAAACCAGTGGCGCCTTTTTCGGCTGCTGTGAGAAACCGGCCAATCAGCGTAGTCCAGCGGTGGCTTTCTCAGCCACAGAAAGGGGACCGGCGGCATCTGCCAAGAAGGTATGGCTCCAGTGGCAACCAATCCAGCCATGAGGGAAAGGCTAGAAAGTGCCAATCAGCTGCGAGAGCTGAAGCACCAATCCGGGCAAGGGACACGAATGACAAAAGCCATCTAGGCTTTAAAAGGCAGCTCCAGATTGCAAGGACAGACCAGTGGCAGCTCTCATGGCTGCAAGGAGGTGGATCAGCAATGGCATTTTCAACCACAGGGAGCAGATCATCTGCGGCGGCTTTCTCAGCTGCAGGGAGTGGGCCAGCGGCAGCGGCATTTTCAGCTGCAGCGAGAAACTGGCCAATCAGTGTAATCCAGTGGCAGCTTTCTCGGCTACAGAGAGGGGACTGGTGGCATCTATCAAGAGGGTATGGCTCCAGCAGCAACCAATCCAGCTGCAAGGGAAAGGCTGGAAAGCGCCAATCAGCTGCGAGGGCCGGATCACCAATCCGGGAAAGGGGTGTGAAGGACAAAAGCCATCCAGGCTTTAAAAGGCAGCCCTAGATTGCAAGGACAGACCAACTGCGGCCCTCATGGCTGCAAGGAGGTGGATCAGTGGCAGCATTTTTGGCCACAGTGAGAAACCGGCGACTGACCAACTGAAGCAATCCAGCAGCGAAAGGAGCAGATCAGTCGTGGTGGCTTTTTCAGCCACAGAGAGGCACTGGCTAATCAGCATAATACAGTGGTGGCTTTCTCAGCCACAGAGAGGGGATCTGAGGCATCTGCCAAGTGGGTACGGCTCTAGTGGCAACCAATCCAGCTGCAAGGAAAAGGCTGGAAAACGCAAATCAGCTGCAAGGGCTGGAGCACCAATCTGGGCAATGGGCGTGAAGGACAAAAGCAGTCCAGGCTTTAAAAGGTAGCCATAGATTGCAAGGACAGACCAGTGGCTGCTCTCATGGCCAGAAGGAGGTGGATCAGTGGCAGCATTTTCGGCCACAGGGAGAGGATCAATGGCGGTGGCTTTCTCAGCCGCAGGGAGCAGACCAGTGGCGGTGGCATTTTCGGCCGCACTGAGGAACTGGCCAATCAGTGTGATCCAGTGATGGCTTTCTTGGCCACAGAGAGGGGACCGGTGACATCTGCCAAGAAGGCATTTTGTCCCACCCACCCATCCAGGCCCTGACTTCTATTAAATGCCCATAGGGGGCAGGGACAACACCAGAAAGTAACTCATTGGTTGGTAGCAAGGACCACACAAGGATGCATGAAAAGGCTGTGCACTTGAACTAAAAACTGTGCTGAGGTGCTAGTTAAGTGCACTCAAGCCAGCAGGAAAAGAGCTGATCACTTGAACTAAAGACTGGGAGGAGGAGGGAGGAGTTGAGTACTTGAACTAAAAGCTGGGCAAAGAGGGAGGAAATTTGTATGGTTACCAGTAGCCTTGATACATTTATGGTGCCTTGCTTCCAGAGCTATACTGAAGGGACAGGTTCTGTTTATGATTGCCTGTCACTTAGTTACTGAAGGGGCACTTTTTGCTTGAATTGAAATATTTATATATGTTTACCGGTCATTAAGGGGGCAGTTTCTGCTTGTCTGGGTGGGCTTTTGACTGACCAGAATATAAATAGGAAAGGGGACAGGGAAGGATATTTAAGTTTGCCTGTAATCTAGCTTACTGAGGGGGCAGTTTCTGATTGTTTGAGAGGGCTCTTGACTAACCAGAGTGGAAGCTGGAAAGGGGAGAGGGAGAGACAAGTGTTGCTCAGGAAGCGTGCTAGGCTGACTGTGTAATATATAAGGAAGGGAGGGTCTTAATCTTGTCTGAAAGGGCTTTTGGCCAATAGGCTGATCATGTGTTAATCAGGAAGGGGGGCAGGACAAAGAAGGACAAATGTGGAGTGCTAGGGGGGAACAGGCTTGGACCGGGGTGGAAATCATAGTAGATGGGCCTGGTGGGAGACAGGACAGCAGCAGCTGGTGCCACCTTGGAGGGGGAGAAGTGTTGATAATCATAATTATAATTACCAAGCAATGAAAGGAAGCAAGGGATGTGGTGGGGTAGAATAGTTGGCTGTAATGGTTGTGGGGCTGTGGTTTTCATGAGTACTCTGTGGAAACTAGGGGGATGCCCTATTTGCCAAAAACTAAGGAGGATGGAGGCTGAACTAGCGAGGCTGAGGAGAATCTTGAGAGGTGGGGCAGGGAGGGGAGTGGATGGGGAGATGGAGGGGGAACAAGGAGAGGGTCTGAGGTGGAGGATGGGAAATAGGATAGGGGAAGGGGCCCTGGGGGCCTGGAGCAGGGACAGGGGGCCTGGAGCCAGAAGAGGACAAAGAGGCTATAGACAAAAGGGAGCTGAGGAAATTGTACTCAACAGGAGATATACAGTGGAGTTAAACAGGTGCTGACCTCTGACTGGGTTGAGGGGTTAGGAAGCAGCGAGGGAAAGGGAAATGGAGGGAACTGGAGTGTCAAGCCAGGGAGGGGGAATTGAGTGGGTGCACGGGAAGGGAAAGTGAGGGGGAGGACTAGCGTAGGCAGCACACAAACAGGAGGTAGGGTCACGGGGGGGTAGAGGAGAATATGCAACATGAGAGAGGGGTGGGGAGGAAAGCTTGGAAAAGGACAGAGCATTGGGGGGAGGGCCTGGAGCTAAGATCTGGAGCCAGGACCCAGACAGGGGAGGTTAGTTCAAAGGAGACAGGGAGGGTAGCCGGTAGCAAGGAGGGGGGAATGAAGAGAAGAGGGCAGAGGGATGTCAAATTGGAGTGGACAGAGTGCAAGGGAAGGTTCCTGCAGTGGAAGGAGGGGGCATGAATGATCAGGTCAATGGAGAAGGGGCAAACCTGAGAGCAGAAAGGTCTTGGGCAGTGGTTGTATACGGGGATTCAATCATTAAGGGGATTCAGTGGCAAAGGAGGAAAGTAGCTTTCAATGGGAGGTCAGTTTTTTGTGATCCAGGATGCATAGAAACATAGACTTTGATGGCAGATAAGGACCACTTGGCCCACCCAGTCTGCCCATTTCCCTACCTACTGGATAAGCTGCAGATTCTAGTTAACCAACAGCCTACTTCCTGCAACCCCCCACTATAATTGCCTTATGTCTGTCCCATGCATATTTGAATTCCCCCACTGTTTTAGACCCAACAACCTCCTCAGGAAGGCGGTTCCATGAATCCACCACTCTCTCAGTGAAAAAAAATTTCCTCACATTACCTCTGAGCCCCCCCCCATCTTTAAATTGTGCCCCCTTGTTCTTACACATCTCTTTTTCTGAAAGATGCTACCCTCCTGGACTTTGCTGATTCCCTTGAGGTACTTGAAAGTTTCTATCATGTCCCCCCCTGTCCCTTCTTTCATCAAGAGTATACATATTAAGCTCTCTCAGTCTCCTTCATATGGTTTCTGCTGCAGACCTGTACCATTTTAGTTGCCCTCCTCTGGACTGCTTCCATCCTGTCTATGTCCTTGCATAGATGAGGTCTCCAAAACTGCACACACAGTACTCAGATGGGGTCTCACCAACTGTCTGTATAGAGGGATAACCACTTCCCTTTTTCTACTTGTGATGCCCCTTCCTATGCATCCCAGTATCCCCCTGGCTCTCCTTACCGACTTTTCACATTGCTTACCCACCTTTAGGTCATCTGATATGACTACCCCCAGATCCCTTTCCATTTTTGTTGTTGCTAGCACCTCCCCTGCTATTGTGTACTCTTCTCCTGGTTTTTTGTTTCCCAGGTGCATTACTTTGCACTTCTTTGCATTGAATCTAAGTTGCCATATGTCTGACCATTCATCCAACCTTGCCAAGTCCCTTCTCATCTTTTCTACCCCTCTTGTGTATCAACTCTGTTACAGATCTTTGTGTCATCTGCAAAGAGGCATACCTTTCCTCCATACCCTCTGCAATGTCACCTATAAAGATGTTAAAGAGGACTGGACCCAGTACTGAGCCTGAGGTACTCCACTAGTAACCCCTTTCTTTGGAATGTGTTCCATTCCTCTATTACCTTCTGTGTCCTGTTGTGCATCAGTTTGCTACTCCAGGCTACCACCCGGGACTCACTCCCAGGCTGGCTAACTTGATTATTAATCTTTGGTGTGACTGTGTCAAATGCCTGCTAAAGTCTAGGTAGACCATATCCACAGCCCCTCCTGGTCTATTACTTTGGTCACCTAGTCAAAGAAATCAATTAGATTCATCTGACATGACCTTCCTGCTGTAAATCCATGCTGCTTTAGGGCCCGTGCCCCCTTGGCCTCTAGGTACTCAACAATTCTTTCTTTCAGAAGTGATTCCATCATTTTCCTACCACTGAGGTCAAACTTGCAGGTCTGTAGTTTCCTGCTTCTGCCTTGCTCCCACTTTTGTGAAGGGAATCACATCTGCCCCTCCAGTCCCTCAGGTACCACCCCATCCTGCCATGATTTGTTAAAAAGCGTGGTCAGTGGTGTCACTAGGTCCTCCCTTAGTTCTTTTAGGATTCTGGGGTGAATCCTGTCAGGCCCCATTGCTTCATCCACCTTGAGTTTTAGGAGTTCTTTCAGGACTCTTTCTTCTGTGAATGGACTGGTGTCAACCCCGCTACCCAGAGTGCTTTTATTGTCTGGTTTTGGTAACTCCTCCTCATCTGCTTTTGTGAATACTGAGCAAAAGTATTCATTCAGTATCTCTGCCATTTCACTGTCTCCCTCTGTCCACCTCCCCTCTCCTTTAATAATCTTCACTATCCCTCCCTTAACCTTTCTATGCTCCCTAATGTACCTATAAAAGGTTTTATCCCCCTTCTTAACTGAGTTGGCTATTTTTTCCTCGGTTTGGGCCTTTGCTATTCTAACTGCCTTCCCCACTTCTTTCTTCTTTAATTGATACAGTTCCCTGTCGTGCTCCTTCTGTGATTCCTTATACTTTTTGAATGCAGCCTTTTTCTCCTTAACCTTCCCTGCCATCTCTTTTGAGAACCATAGTGTTTTTTTTACTCTGCTTCATTTTCTTTATTTGTTTCACACAAAGGCTTGTTGCCTCTATGATGGCAGTTTTGATTTTTCTCCATTGTTCTTCCACCCCTCCTTTTTGGCCCTTTGCTAGTGCATTCTTCAGGTATTCACCCATTTTGCCAAAGTCAGCCCTTCTAAATTCCAGTATCCTTGTTTTTGTATGGCTTATCACCATGGTTGTGCTCATTGTGAAGCACACTGTGCAGTGGTCAGTTGTTCCCAGATGTCTACTGACTTCTAAATTTGTGATCCTCTCTCCATTTGAGAGTACCAGGTCTAGTATTGCTCCCTCCCGAGTGGGTGCCAACATTAGCTGTCTAAGGCCTGCCCCCTGCAGGGCATCGAGAATGACCCTGCTCTTGGATGTGGCTGCAGTGCATGTCATCCAGTTAACATTGTTATTCATGTCCCCAATCAACAGTATCCTCTTTTCAACCATTTTGAGAATGTCCTTTATCATTTTCTTGTCCATTTCCCCTTGAGGCAGGGGGGTCTGTATACAACCTGTCTTGAATTGATACCATTCCCTGTCTCAAGGTATTGACAGACTGCCTCTTGTCCCCTTTTTAGTTCTGTAGCTTTGATCCACCTTCCCTTATGTATAGAGCTACTCAGCCTCCTCTTTTACTTTTCCTGTCCCTTCTGTAGATTGTGTACCCTGGTATGTTGACATCCCAGTCATGGTTCTCTGTGTACCATGTTTCCGTGACTGCCATAATATCCAATTGTTCATCTTCCATCAGGGCTACTAGCTCAGGAAGCTTGTTTCCCAGACTTCGGGCATTGGTACTCATTGCCCTCCATTTAATGTTGGCTTTATTCTTTTTTCCCCATCCCTGCTGTTATTGCCCTTGTCTATTTTTCCATTTACCCCCATCCTGCCCTGTGTTGAGCTCTGTACCTCAGTGTTTACCCTACTACCTGCCATGTTTTGTGGGGGGAGGGTTGAAATGTCCTGCCTTTTATCAGCACCTCCCCCCTTGGCTAGTTAAAAAGCTTGCCAAGGAAGCATTTAAACCTGTCACCTAGGAGCTTGGTTCCCTTTGTGGACAGATGCAGACCATCATGCCAGTATAGACCTTTATCTCTCCAGGTGGATCCCCAGTCCCCAATGAAGCCAAAGCCCTGTGCTCTGCACTAGTTTTGCAACCATTCATTAAACTGTGTGGTGTGCAGTACCCTAGCCTCACTCCTGTCATGGACTGGCAGCACCTCTGAGAAGGTTACCATGCTTACTACCCATCTGAGGCCCCTTCACAACTCCACAAATTCATTCTGCACTGCACTGATCCCATGCCTAGCTAGGTCATTTCTCCCAAGGTGGACAATGATATCTAGTTCCCTCTCCTGTAATGCTGCTTCTGCAATCCTGAGGATTCGCTTCCTGTCCCTCCAAACCATGGCACCAGGAAAGGCATCTTACTTCCTTCTCCTCTCCCTTCCCCAGTTTTACCCCCCTAACAATGGAGTCCCCTATCAGAAGCTGTTTCCTTCCCCTGTTGTGTCCCTTGCCACCCTTTTGTGGGTCTCCCTTGTGGATGTCCTCAGCATTCTTCTGGGTCTCCACTGAGGGTGCCATCATAGAGGAACCTTGCTCTGCCAGAATGGCATATAATTTGTGTAGATGTACAACTAGGGGGCTTTGCCTCTGTTCCACCACTCGCACCCTCCCAGAACCCACTGTGGTCCAACTGTTCTTCATACTTGGCAACCTCTGAGGCAGTGGCTGTGGCAGTGGTGCTCTTTGGGTGGGGGAGGCCTCCTTAGTCCTTGCTAGTTCAGCCTGGAGGTGGGCAACCTCCTCCCTCAGACCTGAAAGTTGCCTGCAAATAGGACAGCAAATGCAGTTTCCAGAATGTCTCCTGAAAACTGCTGCTGCACAGCTAGTGATTGCACCACTCCCCACATGTCCCTCTCCCTTATAATATACAATATGTAATATATATATATATATATATATATATATATATTTTTATTATCATTTGTGAGTGTACCTACCCTTTATGCACTGTGCTGAGTTATTAAGAATATGACAGTTGTGCCTCAAGACCTGTTGAGGAAGTGATGTCAGAACTTTGGCTATAAAGGAAATGCCACGCCTGGGGTTGTGGGGTGTGGGGAAGGGTGGTGGGTAGTCCACAGCCACTGGTGACTGTTAGAAACAATCAAATACACAACTGCTCCACCACCCTGGTGAGTACTAGAGGAATGGAGGCTAGAAGGGCACTCCCCAGGATAAAAGACTGCATCAATTTAGTGGAAGGTAAGCCACACCTAATAGTACATCTAGGCACAAATGATTTGGCTGGGGAACAGGTGGAGGTGGTTCAAAGGAGGTTCAGGGAGCTGGCAGAGGGCTTTAAGGGATTGGTCAACTCCCTGGCCTTCTCAGAAGTCCTGCCAGTGCATTGCACTAGCATGGCCAAGCAACTCAGGGTAAAGGAATTTAACCTCTGGCTAAGGCAGTGGTGTAGGAAGGAGGGTTTCAGATGTCTGGGAGACTGGGGGAATACATGGGTGGATGAACACCTGTACACAAGGGACATGCTACACATAAGTGATGTGGAGGCTAGGTTACTAAGAGCAAAACTGCAGGGGTACATTTATTTATTTATTTAGCTTTTGTTAACCAGGTAAGTATGCTAGACAAAAACATATGCCTATTTTCAGGTATGACAAGAGGCTGGGGGTTGACTGGAATTTTAAACTAGACAGGGGGGAGTGCGGCACTAGGGGGACAGAGGATCCTTGGCCTAGTGGGGACAACTCAGCCTGCACTCTCCCAATCCAAGGTACAAGGGACAGCATGGGGAAGGGGTATTATAAGGGTTGGGGGATAAATGCGGAATTCTTGCCAACACCAGGAGCCTAGGGAATAAAGCAGTGGTGGGGGTGGATGACCCGGACCTGATTGCAGTAACAGAAACATGGTGGATGGAGGGCCATAGCTGGGAGGTGGAATTACATGGGTGCAATCTTTTTAGGAGGAATAAACAGGGTAAAAAAAAGGGGTGGTGGCATAGCATTGTATGTGTGGGAGGGGATAGTGGTGGTGGAAGTTAGGGAAGGGAAGGGATCCGCTGAGATACTTTGGGTTACATTAGGTAGTAAGTGTGGGGAGGGGCGATATGGATGGGGGCGGTCTACAGACCACCACATCAGGGTGAGGAAGTGGATTGAGAATTGGCTAGGGATATACAGGAAAAGACCAGGAAAGGGTAAATCCTAGTGGTGGGGGACCTCAACCTACCCGATGTAGACTGGCAAATCCCATTGGACACAACAGAAAAGAGCAGGGGCTCATTGGAATCCCTGCATGATGCGCTACTAAGCCAGCTAGTTAAATAACCTACTGGGGGGGGGCTACACTAGATGTTGTTTTAACAAACCGGAACAGAGTGGGGGAGGTTGAAGTTGGGGAAAACTTGGGAGATAGTGATCACCGGATGATCAGGTTCTCCATCCAGGCAGGGGTAGAATTGGGCAGGTCAACCACTAGGTTCCTGGACTTCAGGAGGGCAAACTTCAATAAGATGAGGGGCATCTTGAGGAGGGAGCTTGCAGGGATCCAAGAGATGGAGGAGGTAGAGCAGCCATGGGAAGCAATTAAGGTTGGAATTCTCAAGGCCACAGAGCAATGCATCCAGAGAATCAGCAAATGCAAAAGGAGAAGAAAACCACTGTATTTCATGGCAGGGGTTAGGGAGGCTGTCAAGGAGAAGAGAAAGGCCTTTGAGGCCTACAAAAAGTCGCAGGGGCTAGAGGAAAGGGAGGTCTATAAGGATAAACTCAGGGAAGCAGGAAGAACAATTGGGAAGGCAAAAGCAACTACGGAGGAGAAAATAGCTAGGGAGCTGAAAAGGAGAGACAAAAGATTCTATAGATATGTGAGTGATAAGAGGAAAAACAGACAGCGGATACCAAGACTTGTGGGGGGGGGGGGTAAAATAGCTGTAGGAGATGAAGAGAAGGTAGCCTTCCTAAATGAAAACTTTGCATCTGTTTTCATGACAGAAAAGGAAGGGAAAGGACCTGTATTGAGTAAAATGGGGAAGGAGGGCATGGAGGCAGACACAAGTCCCTTCACAATGGTGAGGGTGTTGGAGGAGATCGGAAAAATTAAAACAGACAAGACCATGGGATCTGACCAAGTACACCCAAGAGTGCTTAGGGAGCTAAGGGTGAATCTGATAGGACCTCTGGCCAGGCTATTTAATCTCTCCCTGGAATCGGGGAAGGTCCTGGGAGACTGGAAAAAGGTAGAGCTGGTACCACTATACAAGGGAGGGAGAAATGATGAGCCTGGCAACTACCACCCAGTCAGTCTCACTTTGGTTGTAGGAAAGCTGATGGAAACTCTCGCAAAGAAGAGACTGGTAGGGTACCTAAAGGAAGAGGGTCTGATGGATGACAACCAGCGTGCGTTCAAAGGTGTTAGGTCTTGTCAGACCAACCTGATCGAATTCTTCAATTGGGTTACAGAAGTTTTCAGTCAAGGGGGAGCAGTGGATGTGGCCTATCTGTATTTCAGGAAGGCATTCGACTCCATCTCCCACAAAAGGTTGGTAAGCAAGTTGAGCAGTCTGGGTGTGGGGGCTAGGCTAACAAAGTGGGTGGAGGATTGGCTAGGTGGGAGGAACCAAAGTGTGGTGGTCAATGGGAAGCACTCCATGGGACTAGGGGTGATAAGCAGGGTACCACAGGGGTGAGTGTTGGGGCCCATACTGTTTAATGTGTATGTGAGGGACTTACGAGGGTCTAAATGGAAAGGTGTGTTTATTCGAGGACGACACGAAGATTTATAACAGAGTGGATGCTCTGGGGTGGGGGTGGGGAGGATGAGGCAGGATCTGGCTAGGCTGGAGGAGTGGGCAGGAAAGTGCAATTGCAATTCAATGCAAACAAGTGCAAAATAATGCACATAGGGCGGAATAACCCAAGGGCCACTTACTGTCTCGGGGGGGCACTGCAGGTCACAGAACAAGAAAAGGACCTGGGGATTTGGATCACAGACACATTAAAGGTTAGAAATCAATGTGAACGAGCAGCTGGGAAAGCAACATGGATGTTGTCATGCATTGGGAGAGAGTACTTCACTAGTAGGAGGAAGGAGGTGATCATGCCACTATACAAACACTGATCAGATCACAGCTGGAGTATGGAGTTCAATTCTGGGGGCCCCATTTTCAGGGTGACAAGGATAGGCTGGAGAGGGTACAGAGAAGGGTGACCAAGATGATCCACGGAATGCAGGGGAGACCATATGGGGAGAAGCTAGAGGAGCTTGGTCTTTATACGCTGGAGATGAGGTGGAATGGGGGGACATGGTGGAAACCTTCAGATACATGAAAGAAATAAATAAGGTTAAGGGCAATAGCATCTTCAGACTGAGCGAAAACAAAACCATCAGAGGTCATGCATTAAAACTGCAGGGGGGCAGATTTAAGGGGAATGTGAGGGGGTGTTCCTTCTCAGAGAGGGTTGTACAACCATGGAACAGGTTGCCAGAGTGGGTGGTGGAGGTGGATATGGTGGAGAAAGGAAATTCAAAAGGGCATGGGATAGCTATATGGGACTAAGAAGGGGAGGTGGGTGAGGAGGCGGGGTGGGAGATAAAAGGGTGCTGGGGGAATTATCTCAGGCAGACTCAATGGGCCGAATGGTCCTTTTCTGCCAACACAATTTTATGATGATTTTAGCACCTTCCTGATTCCAGGAGAGGGTCATGTGGCATCTATGGGCCCATGTTGGCCCAACTCCAAACCTGTTTTATTAATTTTCATACAGGCCAAATAAGGCTTGATTTTAATTGTTAAGTGAATGAATAACATGCTATTTTTTTTTCTCTGCCCTTGTGTTGTCCCACTTCTTAACTATGCTGAAGGAACAAAAGCATTTTTGTTTATACACTAGTTATGTTACTGTCTACAAAAGTACCTAATCTGCAGTCCTTGTTCATTGTTTACAAACAAACTGATAGCAGCACTGAACTGTGCATGAACACTGGTGCATTAGTAATGTGTTACATGAGTACCCTCTAGTGGTCATATTACAAAGTCAATGTATAAAAATATTACATCATTTATTTAATACAATGTAGAACATTGTTTGTAGCTGTAGGCCAAAACTGTAGCTGTATGCTAAACTGGACACTTATATTCAAAGTTTTCATCAGAGAATAAACTGCCAGATCCTTAACACGCAAAAATGAATCAGCTACAACCTCTCCCCGTTAGAAAAGAGAGATACAGTCACTGAAATCCAGCCATAAGATTGTTATTAAGAAAGCTGACAAAGGCTCTGCAGTTGCGATCTTAAACCATGAAAATTATGATATTGAAGCAAACAGGCAATTAACAGATAACATCTACTACTGGGAACTGGCTAGTGATCAGCCTGCACAATACCTCAAAGAACTATGGGACATTATTAAATCACTTCCTAAGCATGTTCAAGACAAAATAAGTGATCTTATCCCTGGTAAACCTATGCCAGGCACATTGTAAATGCTGTCCAAGATCCATAAACCTGGGAATTCAGGGAGGCCAATATAATATCTGGCAATGGTACCCTGACAGAACAGATCTCTGGATTTATAGAAACCACCTTAAAACTGCTTGTTATAGAAAGAGGCATTTATATTCAGGACACTACACACTTCTTGCAAAAACTTTCTGTGTTTAGAGATTTTCCACCTACTATAATCCTAGCCACGATGGATATGAACTCCCTCTACACTAATCTTCCACATACTGTTGGAATTTCAGCATGTCTTAAATACCTACAGGAGAAAGGACAGCACCATCACATCCACCCAAAATTCATTGCCAGACTTATCGAATTCATTGTGACTCAGAAGAACTTCAGTTTCAATAGCAAATGTTACAGTATGTTCAAACTATGGGAACAGCAATGGGCACCAGGATGGCTCTGCAATATTCCAACCTTTCCATGGCCAATTTGGAAGAGAAGTTCCAGAAACAACACAAAATCAAACCACTCACATACTTCATTGATAATATAAATAATTGATGATATATTTATAATTTGGGCAGAAGGTACTTACACAATTAAATAATTTCATCAGGAACTGAACACCCTCCAGCCATCTATTAAACTTTCCTTGGAGTACTCTGACACCATCATCAAGACCCTTGACATAACAGTTACCATCAAAGATGGAACCTTAGAGACCTGTATCTACAGAAAACCAACAGACAGATTGAGATACTTACAGAAAAACAAAACTTACCTTAGATGCACAACAAAATCTGCAATGTACAGCCAGGCACTTCAATACCACCAAATCTGTCCTAGTGAAAAGGACAGAGATAAACACCTTGTCTCCTAAAAAAAAAATTTACTGAACAGTGACATGCCTACAGAGAAACTGACAGAGTTGTGGAACGTGACATGCTTATGCCAAAAGAACAACTACTAAAATATGAAGAAAAAAAATCATCACTAACTGGACACCCTTGGTTGTTACATACAACCCAGATCTGGAGCCCCCACAAAAAATCATCAAGACCTACAACTGATAAGCACGTGCAAGTCGCTGACAGGAATGGCTGCCTGAATTGGAACACTGACCCGCTAATGAGAAATCCACCTACATCCACATATCAGATCCTATGGGAAAACAAATTTCTTCATTAGATCTGAACTTACTCTAATAGTTCTGCAGGAAATGCTTCAATATCTGCTGTCAATCCAGAATTGTCGTTGAAGCAGTTCACTCCTTAGACTGTCAACTCTAACCAGCATCATGGGAATGGCAGCTACAGCTCAGCCAGCAATGATGTCAGCAGCAGATGGTCCAATTCTAAAGGGCATGCTGCAGCAGGTTCTGACTGAAATCTCAATCTTCAAGTTAGTGATGGAGGAAATACAAGACAAGGTTCAGACCTTAACAAATAAGTAGCAATACATGGACACTTATTTGTCGTACATCGATCAGACGCATTCCTGCCATGAGGTGAGAATCCAGGAACTTGAAAGAGCTCCTCTACATTGAGCAGACGATGCTGAAATTAAGAGCCATAGAAACAACATTAGGATTACTAGATTTTCAGAAGGGGCAGAAACATCAAATGTCACAGCTTCTCTCCAACACGAACTGCCAAGGCTGCTGAAACAAAACAGGAGGTCTCTACTGGAGACTGAGATAGCCCACAGAACCGTAGCATTCCCCCTCAAAGACCAGGGGTCACCCACACCTGGCCAAGCTACCTAGATTTCCATTTAAAGAACAAATCCCCACCCAAGCCCGTGAGCATGGCTTGCTGAAATGGGAAGCGGACAATAGCCTGAGTTTTAACGATTACTCGGTGGATCTGGCTGCAAGATGGAAAGAGTTCACACTGCAATGCAAATCCTTTCAGGAACTAGAGGAGCAATACCAACTGCAGTACCTCCCCAAAATAAAAATCATCAGGCATGGGGTGGCCAATACCTTCGAGATGCCTCAGAAAGGCTCCAACTACCTGACCTGACACTGGCCAGAGCTAACAAAGCATCTACAGGTCAAGACAGGACATAATACAGCCAGCAATACCTCTCACCAGCCTCCAAATGCCAGCCAGCTCCCTCCATGACATCACAGGAATCGGGCACCCCTGAAGCACCAGACATGTACTGTCAAATGACCCACTCTAAAAGGTCCAGCAGTCATGATTGCCTGGGGAGTTTACCATTCAAAGCTGGGACTCCAAAGAGCATAGCCGAAACTATGTAGTATGAGACCGGTATGAATTTCTCCTATTAGAGGTGAATGACAGGAGCTCACATGGGCCACCACCTTATGCTCCTTATTTCAAACCTTAGTAATATAAACCTCATAGACTCAGGCACATCCTCTCCAGGGTTGGATACCATCAGAGAACCAGCACAGAAGAGGAGTGGGCAGCAGGAGGTGGCTACCCCCCAACCCAAGGCATATCACCATCCCTGAACAAGTACGCCCCACTTCAACCCCCTGCTGCAAGTGAGAAGCCTGAACTATCCTGGGTGGATATTGCAAACTAACTCCCTGCAACCACAGGCTGATCCCCAGCAATAAATGAAATCTTAACTCCTGGACTGGGCAGATGGAAGTCTGCCACCAAGAAAGAACTCTTGACCAGATGCCCACAGTCACCAATAGGGACTTCTGCCCATGCTGCACCATCTATTTTTTTCCATATAGATTTTTACTTCTCTTGAGCCCTGGCAAGTGGCTACAGGCCCTTCTGATGGAAGGACTCTCTCTCCAGTCCCACCGCTACTGCACTTGCCAGTCTCTGATAATTTCCCCCATGGATTGACCTCCGTGGTGGGGCCAGGAAGGAGATTGCAGGCTTCTCTCCACCCCCATGGATACCCAATCCAGAAGCCATGGATGTCCCTCAGGAGTGGCAGACCATCACGGAGCCTGCCAGGCTCTTTTTTTGCCATGTTTTCTCTTGTTCCCCTCCCCAACCAATGTAAGGACATCAGACCTTGCCTTCCGACCCTTACTGCCCTCCAGCTACCGTCAGAGGGCAGTCTATGAGTGGGACAATTCTTCCTACCCCAAGAGAGGAGAACAGTCCTCCGGGCACTCAATCCTCTCTCCCCCCTTACGACCCCCAGCGGCTAGGGCTCGTTCCCAAACCTGGGTTGCTGGTGTGGCACAAGGTGAAGCTACCAGTGCTTTAACCTGTAGTGCCACCAGGCTGGTGCTGCACCATCTATTCCAGGACTACAAACTTCTGAATAATTTGTGCATCTGAACTCTCACTGTTAAAATTATCTCAGCTACCACCCACAACTCTGGGTCATATCCCTTGATTTGTTTTCATTAATATTCTCTACTTCTTTTCTCCTTTCTCTCTTCCCTCTTTCCCTCTTCTGCAAAATGGCAGAAAAGGGGGGAATACTGCTCGTGGGGGACTTCAATACACTAGATGTGGATTGGAGTCTCCCAGCTGCAGCTTCAACTAGAAGCAGGGACATCCTAGACTCTACAGGGGGCATTCCTCAATCAGCTAATCAGAGAACTCATTTGTGATGGGGCTATACTGAATATGGTACATACAAACAGAGACAATGTGGTAGACATCAGGGTGGGAAGTCACCTGGGGAACAGTGATCACTGTACAGCGTGGTTCAGTATGAGGACAAATGCAGATTCCAACCACACAAGGGTGAGAGTCCTGGACTACAGGAAGGCAGATTTTGTAAAAATGGGTGAATGCCTGAAAGGTGAACTGGCAGGGGGAGATGAGATAGGTGCAATGGAAGAACAGTGAATGAAATTAAATAGTGTCATACTGAAGGCTACAAACCCGTGTGTCAGGCATGATAGTAAAATTAAGGGGAAAAACAGACCACTCTGGTTCTTGAACAAGGTGACTAGAAAGGACAAAGCTAAATGGGTGGAATTTGGAAGATATAAGGAGACAGAGAGTGAGGAGGATGGGGAAGTACTGTATATCTGCAGAAATAGAGAGAAGCAGGAAAATCAATAAGGAGTGCAAAGGCAAAACTGAAGTGAGGATAGCCAAGAAGTAACAAAAGGAAAAGACACTTTTAGGTACATGAGTGAAAAGAGGAGACCAGGGAGAAATTGTAAGGTTAAAAAGAGATGGGGGGGGGGGGCTCTGAAGAGGGAAACCAGGAAAAAGCAGACATACTAAACAAATACTTTTGTTCAGTGTTCAAGGAAGAAGGATGATGGGGAGGGACCACAAAAAAACAATACATGCTCTGTAATGAGGGAAATGGATACCAGTCCTTTCTCAGAGGAGAGGGTACTAGAGGGATTTGCTAGTCGGAAAATATACAAAGCAGTGGGACCAGACAGGGTACAGCCTTGGGCATTGGAAGAACTCAGAGGGATACTGGCCGCACCTCTAACAGTCCTTTTCAACAACTCACTAGAAGCAGGTGTAGTTCTAGAAGACTGGAGGAGGGCAGATGTAATCCCTCTTCAACAAAGTTGTAGCAAGGAGGAGACTAGAAGTTACAGACCAGTTAGTCTAACCTCGGTGGTGGGAAAGGTAATGGAATCACTGTTGAAGGAGAGGATAGTGGATTATCTTGATTCAAATGAGTTACAAGATTAGGGACAGCATGGGTTCACAGGAGGGAGATCATGTCAAATGAATCTGATAGATCTCTTTGACTGGATGACAAAGGAATTAGATCAGGGTGGTGTAGTGGTTGCAGCATACCTAGATTTCAGTAAGGCATTTGACACCATTCAAACAGGAGACTATTAAACAAGCTAGGGAGCTTAGGAGTAGTTATGCTCAGATAGTGCCTTTGTGGATCCGACTGTGATCCATCGGATAGTAGCAGTATCTGACCTGGGATCTGACCTAAGTTGGAGGTCAGATCCCATGTCGGATCCCACATTATCTGAGGTCAGATCCAGGGATCTGTGGTCAGAACCAGGGATCCATGATCAGATCCTGGGATCCGCGGTCAGATCCAGGGATCTGATGATGGATCCAGCAATGGATCCAGGGATCTGACTGCAGATCCAGGGGATCTGGCCTGGATCCACAACTGTCAGATCCATGGATTGATAGCGCTACTGTCTGACTGGATTCACTATCTGGCCAAACGTCAGGTATCTGGTGGAATCTTAATTCACAGGATACTATCTAAGCAATACTACTTAGGAGTGGGTCCAAAGGTGTTAAATTGGATAAAAATATTGGTTAGGGGATAGGAGACAGAGGGTGGTGGTAAACAGAGTTTGCTCAGAGGAGTGGAAGATGAACAGTGGGGTGCCACAGTGATCAGTGCTGGGACTGGTTCTCTTTAATATATTTATAAGCAACATTGCAGAGGAGCTGGAGGGGTTAGTCTGCCTCTTTGCAGGTGATACCAAAATCTGTAACAGGGTGGACATTCCGGGGGGGGGGTGGAAAGGATGAACAGGGACCTGAGAAAACTTAAGGAGTGTTCTAGGGTATGGCAACTTGGGTTTAATGTGAGAAAGTACAAGATAATGCACTTGGGGTACAGGACCCCAGTGGCTGTATATAAAATGGGAGGAGTGATACTGACAACAGCCAAGCAGGAGTGAAGCCTAGGTGTAATTATCTCAGATGACCTAAAGGTAGCCAGGAAGTGTGACAAGGCAATTGGGAAAGCTAGTGGGATGCTGGGTTACATAGGGTGAGGGATAACCAACAGAAGCAGGAAGGTTGTGTTACTCTGTATAGATCACTGGTGAGACCTCATCTGGAATACTGAGTACAGTTCTGAAGACCACATCTATGAAAGGACCTAAGTTGAGGCAGTCTGGAGGAGGGCAATTAAATGGTGAGAGATCTTCGATAGAAGACCTATGAGGAGAGACTGAGGGAACTCAATGTGTAAGCCCTTCAATAAAGAAGAGAGGGGTAATATGATAGAGACATTTAAATACATAAAGGGGATAAATAAGGTATGGGTTGGGAGTATTTTTCAGAAGAAAATGTGTTCTAAAATAAGGGGGCATGATATGAAGTTGGGAGGGATTCAGGAGAGATATAGGAAAGTTCTTCACAGAAACAGTGCTGGATTCCTGGAACAGGTTACCAGCAGAGGTAGTTGGAGCCGAAAACAGCAGAAGGGATAAGAAAGCTTGGGATAGGCACAAGAGAATCTTAGGGGAACAGAATGAGGGATGGGTGAAAGAACCAGAGATCAAATAGGGTCTGCGGGATATTGTATGTAGGTTTAAATGGGCAAACTGGGTGGACCAAGTGCTCCCTATCTGCGACAAATTCTGTGTATTCTAGGTATCCCCTAAGACCCCTCCATTCCCCCCCCCGGGAATTAACCCGAATGTATTGAGCATATTTTATAGAATGTTTTGAGTTTATTTTATAAGCTGCAGTCAGCCTTGTGTGTGTATGTTTTCTTACATTAATCCATAGACACGACTGATGCTCAGAAGCATGGAGCGTGGAGCATGGCCGACCATCCAGGAGGCAAACCACCACAAAATTTGGCACCAATTACCACAGATGGTTCTTATTGCAGGTAACTTTGTTGAGGGGGAATTTTCCCCTCCACTACCAGCTCCGAAACACAAGATAGGACCTTT
This sequence comes from Neoceratodus forsteri, assembly GCA_016271365.2. Taxonomy (NCBI): domain Eukaryota; kingdom Metazoa; phylum Chordata; order Ceratodontiformes; family Ceratodontidae; genus Neoceratodus; species Neoceratodus forsteri. The sequence goes on along the minus strand of CM057455.1, from coordinate 1,462,886,502 downwards.
CGTGGGTCAAACACTGGACCTCCCCCCCTCATGAACAGGTCAGTGCTCCAAGCCCCAGGACTTCAACTCAGCTTAGGCCAAACTGAACTGGGAACAGCATAGCTGGGATGGTAAGCTGTCATGCTACTCTGGCAATCAGAATACTATCCACCAGCAGTCAGAGCCTTTTCCCTCCTCCAGCATTGTGGCCCTGGAGGTAGCAACTTTACTCCCCCCCCCCCCGGGTCCCCCCTCTCACTGTGCATGGCTCACCATCAGCTAGAAAATGTCTTCATCCCCCACCCTCCCCAGGTTGTCAGAAACCAACTTCCCTTTGTTGGTCCAGTGGAGGTGCAGTCCAAACTGGTTAACGAATCTCTTATCTGTAATCAATTGACCAGCTAAGGAAAGTGGAAGGGTTCCTTACTGCATGTGGATTATTTACCATTCAACATTCAGATCTGCAGAGAGATTCAAAACCCCTTGGTATGACAGTTGGGGGGTACATGAGCTCAAGGGATACTGGACAGTGGGAATCCATGGTCACTAATAAGCAACTGGGGTCTGCCAAGATGGAACCGGTGGGGGAGACCAGGAGCGGTACATTTATTGACAGTAGCAGGCTCCTAATGCAGTGAGCCTGTTTCTCGTCTTTTTGTGCCAAATCTCCTGCTGGTCAACAGCCAGAGCTTCTTCCTGGATTGGATGGGCAGACCTTGTCCACTCCACTTCTTCTCAGACTCCTTGATGGTTCTTCACGGTGGTGTGGCAGTATGAATAGTCACCACAACTGCACTGCCTCTAACATGCTGACTAAAATGCCTTTGGCAACATCTTGCCAGGAAAAAACCAAAACCATCAGCCGCTTCCCCAAATCTCTCCCAGCCAGGACAGCCCAAAATACAAACCAAGTGCCGAGAAACTCACCATATTCAATAGACCCCACTAGAAGAAGTGGACTCATGCTCCCACTGCAGCCATGGGTTGAGATTTTGAGAGGTCAGCAGCACAGCTGTTACAACCCACATGCAGAACCGATGTAGCAACTGTTGGACCCCCCATAATAAGCAGCATGGCTCTCAACTACCCTCCAATCTCCACATAGGTTCTCTGCACATGTAGGACTCAGAGTTATGTAACCTGATGCAAGGCAAGCATCTCATTGAGGGTAATTGCATGGGGGTCACGGGATGACTCATCTGAGGCATTTCATAGTACGTTGAAGCTTACTTTGAAGCATTTAACCCTCACCCCCTCACATGGTAAAAGATTAAACAGTGGTCATACCTCCATATGCCACATCCAGTCACTGCAGCCATGATGTAGCATAGTTTGGTAGGACATATAAGTAGGCACACTCAAGTCTACCACATGTGCTCAGTGGAAGCCAAGACCCGAGGACACAAAGTTTGGGGCAAGAGCACCCCACCTACTGCCCCCTTCCTGGATTCACAACTAACTGGCGGTATACCCAATCTCTACAGTTTCACACTCCTTAGGACCAGGTGCACATGCACTAATGCTAGAGGTGTGCAAAAGTTGCCAGTTCTGCCTCAGCGGAACTTTCATGGAAACCTGGCAATTTTCGAGGATGTTTCTGAGCTTCCGCCTGTGGCAGATTGGAAAACTTCTGAATGCTTGGGACAAAATTTTGCCCTGTTCCGCCCACCCCAGCACATTTATACACTCCCCATGGCTAGCGATCCCTTCCCCCACCCAATCACCCACCTGCCTGACATGCATTCAATAGAAAACCCCGGTGGTTATCAGTCCCTCCCCAGATCCGATCACCTGCCCACCCGATGTGTTTTAAAAAAATAAATAACCCTATTGCTAGTGGTCCTGCCCAATGTATATTAAAAAAAAAACAACCTTAACATTCCTGGTGGCTAGTGGTCCTTCCTCTCAATCACCCATAAACTAGTACTAGCCTGACCCCCCCATCAATATACCTCCCTTATATAGTAAAAAATATTTTTCCCTGGTGGTCTAGTGAACCCCCTCCCTCCCTATCACTGATCCAAAGTATACATTTTTTTTTACTTATTCACTGGTGGTCTAGTGGCCCCCCTCCCCCAACCCCAGCAGGTAGTGTCCCACAGCTGGTCCACCCAAATAAAAACAGAGTGGGCCACTGGCACAAGCCTCCATTCTCCTCCTCAGCTGGCAGCCCACTGAGATGAGAAAGAATAAGTGTGTACACACTGCACATGCACTCATTCATTCACATCTCAGTGGGCTGCCTGCTATGGAGGAGAGTGGAGGGCTGTGCTGGTGGTCCCCTCTTTTTTTGGGGATGGAGAGCGAGCGGAGGGAACACTGCCTCCGGGGAGGAGGCATGTGGCCTCTTTGACCACAAGGAAATAAGTGAAGAAAAAATACATACTTGGATAGGGGGATGTGGTTCTTCAGACCACCAGGAAAATCTTTACTATGTGGGGATCTGGGATAAGGATGGGGGTATCAGCAGTACTAGACGTGGGTGATCGATGGGAGGGACCTCCAGCCACCAGGGACAGAGCTGTTTTTAATACACTTTGGGCAGGCAGTGATCGGGTTGGGGAGGAACCGATAGCCACCAGGGTTATTTTTTTTTTTAAAACACATTCGGTGAGAGGGTGAGCAGGTGGGGGGGAAGGACCGCTAGTCACCAGGGTTATTAATTTTTTTTAAATGCATCGGGCAAACGAGTGATGGGGTCAGGGGGAGGGACTGCTAGCCACTAGGGATTCATTTTGTATTAATCGGGAGTGCAGGAGGAATTTCCACAAAAGTTCAGAAATGGATTTCCGAACTTTTGTGGAAGCTAAAGTCAGACTTTCACTTACATTCAGCCTGAGGATGTTTTTTTCGCACACCATTAACTAATGCTTGACCTTGGTTAAGGTCCATTTATCACCTCCTTATATTACTGATTTTACTGTTTCAAAACATTTAATCCCTAAGGCTTGCTTTGGTAATACGCTATTAATAGGTATATGTTTCAGCAGGATAAGCAGCAAGGTTCAGTGCTCTCGGGCACCTAAGTTTATATCAGAGTGAGGTGACACCTTCTGGAAGATCGCATTGTAAGCTCAAGCTTTCCAGATACAGAGGATAGGCATGCAGATGTTTCAGGGCACTGTCAGGAAACCCACATCTAAGTCTACACATCACCCACTCAGCCCAGCCCTCCCAAGGTGAAGACTTTGCTCTCCCTTCTAGAAACTATTGGTAGCCAAACCCAAATGCTAGAAATCAGCCTTACAAAATGGCTAGCTCCCTTACTAAATTCTCATCATGGGATGTGAAAGGCATTAATTCCCCCATTAAAAAGAGAAAATCGTGGACCATTTACACAGACTAGAAGCAGGAATCACATTTTTGCAGAAAACCCACCAGCTGAAGCTTGAGGCAGACAAATTAAAGTAAGAGTGGGTCTAACAATTTTAATCCATGAGAATGTTTACTTCCAGGCAGCTTACACCCACATGGACATGGGCAGGAGGTTTCTAATTGTCACAGGGGAAACTGTGGGGTAAGATCACCACCTTATGCTGTGTGTATGGCCCCAACCACACTGATGCATTGATCTACACAACCTTTGCCCAAGCATTGTCAGAGAAAGATAAAGGGGATATCCTGGTGGGGGGACATGAATGCCATGATGAATGACTTTCTAGATGCAAGCAGGCCCCCCACAGGAACCCCTTCATGAGCCTCAGTCACTCTATAGTCCCCGGCCAAAAAGACTGGCACCTCTGACATTTGGCATTTAATAAACCCCAAGGGGAGGGTCTATTCCTTTTACTCCACAACTCACAGCACTCACTCCAGAATAGATTTATGACACACACCAGCCTCATGGGTCAAGGATGTGACCTGTGCTAGAACTGACACTACTGTACCCCATCTGGAGCACTGTATGCAGTTCTGGAGACCCCATCTCTGCAAGGACATAGACATGATGGAGCCAGTCCAGAGGAGGGCAACCAAAACGGTGCAGGGTCTGCACCAGAAGTCATATGAAGAGAGACTAAAAGAGTTTAATATGTATACCCTCGAGGAAAGGAGGGAGAGGGGGGCCATGATGGAAACTTTCAAGTACCTCAAAGGAATCAGCAAAGTCCAAGAGGGTAGCATATTTCAGAAAAAGAGATGTGCAAGAACAAGGGGCACAATTTGAAGATAGAGAGGGGATGGCTCAGGCGTAACGCGAGGAAGTAATTTTTCACGGAGAGGGTAGTGAACACATGGAACAGCCTTCCTGAGGAGGTTGTGGAGTCTACAACAGTGGGAGAATTTAAGAATGCATGGGACAGACATAAAGCAATTCTAGTGGGATTAGGAGGAAGTAGGCTGTTGGTTAACTAGGATGTGGAGCCTATCCAATAGGTAGGGAAATGGGCAGACTGGGTGGGCCAAGCAGTCCTTATCTGCCATCAAAGTCTACGTTTCTGTGTTGTATATCAGACCACAGTCCAGTCTCCTTTTCCTGGCTGCCCCCTGACCAACAACTCCCTAAGTCTAATAGATTAAAATTTAATACCTCCTTCCTGAGAGTTAAGGACTTTTGCAACCAGCTGTCTCAGGATATTAAAGATTTTCTGGAGCATAACAGATGCGAGGACACCTCAACAGCAATGCACTGGGATGTGCTGAAATCCTACATCAGAGGCAAGTGAATAGCACACTCCTCTAAAGTGAAAATGGCTAAGGTTATAGAGTACAAAGAACTGGAGAGTGAATTAAAAACCCTCAAGACCAAATACCATGAATAAGATAGCAAGGATCATACATTAATGGCAAAGATCACAGGCCCTATATTTAAACTGAACACCTATTTACAACAAAAGGCCAAATTTGCACTATTCCATCTTCGGCAGGATTTCTGGGAGTCCGGTGAAAAACCAGACTGCCTACTTTCTTGCCAGCTCAAAAAAAAAATGACAACTAATTCATTGTATGTGATCCAGCACCAGTCAGCTGGTAACTGACCAGAAAGGTGTTAATGCCTCTTTCTTGGCCTTTTACAGGAGTCTGTACTCATCAGAGACCTCTCCAATGGATAAATAAATGTCAGACTTTACTGAAACTCTGCCTTTCCTATCCCCATCTCAGACCCAGTCTGAAAACTTAAACAGACCATTCACCCATGTGGAACTGGCCTCAGCTTTAACCGGCATGCCAGCGGCAAGGCTCCGAGGAATGATGGTATCCCTGCAGAGCTCTATTCCAAATTCCAAGATGTACTCCTAGAACCATTCAAGGATGCCCTCACTGAGGCCTGCACTCTTGGCATCCTCCTCCAGTCCATGCACCAAATGCAAATCTCTCTTACCCAAACTGGGCAAGGACCCCAAAAACTGTGGCAGCTATAAGCCTATATCTTTGACAATGGCAGATTGCAAAATTTTTGCCAAAATGATCTCAGAATAGATAAAACCAGTGATAAGTGAACTAATAGACAGATCAGGTGAGTTTTTTTCTGGGGAGGAAAGGATGGGAGAACACAAGGTAAGGCAAGGCAATTTTATTTATAAGGTGCCCAATCCCAGACGCTCTGGGCACTGAACATAAATAAGAACATACAGCGGTTGATTAAAACAAATAATAAAACCTCATTAAAACCATAACAAAGCTGGTATTCAGCAGTATTAAAAGGTTTCCGGAGGTCGGTCTTCAAGGGACTGGCCAGAACTAAAGATTCATAGGTTCATAGGTTGAGATTCAAGTCCATTAGCTAATAAAAGCCATTTGTGGACTTGCCACTAACCATAGAGGTATTGAAAATTTCTATCCCCAATGTGCTTATCTAGTTGGAATTTGAAGAAATCTAAGCTGGTGGCACCTACCACCTGTTCAGGTAATTCATTCCAGGTGCTCACCACCCTTTGACTATACCAGTTCCCTCTTCTATTAGTCTTGTATTGCTTTCCTTTCAGATGGTATGTATGCAGTCTTGTATTCCTAAAGGTAACAGCTTTTCTAGTCAGACCAGACAGTTCCTAATTTAATTCATTGTGAAATGCTGTATATGTATAACACATATCTCCTCTCTTTCTACGATATAGAATGGAATACAGACCCAGTTCCTCCAGTCTTTCTCTATACTGCTTCCCTTTTACACTTTTTACTACTCTTATCATTTTCCTTTACACTCTTCCCACAGCCTGTGCACTTCCACTACTTAGGGGTGAACTGACTGGATTTCCATATTCCAGGATAGGTCAAACCATGGATTTGTACAGAGGCAGTAACACAGAAACATAGAAACACAGAAGCATAGAATTTGATGGCAGATAAGGACCGCTTGGTCCACCTAGTCTGCCCATTTCCCTACCTAACGGATTAGCTGCAGATCCTAGTTAACCAACAGCCTACTTCTTCCTCACCCCCCACTAGAATTGCTTTATGTCTGTCCCATGCATTCTTGAATTCCCCCACTGTTTTTGACTCTACAATCTCCTCAGGAAGGATGTTCCATGCATGTACAACCCTCTCTGTGAAGAAGTACTTCCTCACATTACCTCTGAGCCATCCCCCCTCTATCTTCAAATTGTGCCCTCTTGTTCTTGCACATCTCTTTTTCTGAAAGATGCTACCCTCTTGGACTGTGTTGATTCCCTTGAGGTATTTGAAAGTTTCTATCATGCCCCCCTCTTTTCCTCGAGGCTATACATCTTAAGCTCCTTTAGTTTTTCTTCATATGTCTTCTGGTGCAGACCCTGCACCACTTTGGTTGCCCTCCTCTGGACAGCCTCCACCCTATCTATGTCTTTGCTGAGATGGGGTCTCCAAAACTGCACACAGTACTCCAGATGTGATCTTACCAACTGTCTGTACAGATGGCCAACACCTTACTGTTTTCTACTGATGATGCCTCTCCCTATGCATCCCAGTATCCCACCAGCCCTCCTTACTGCCTTCTCACATTGCTGGCCCACCTTAAGGTCATCTGATATGACTACCCCCAGGTCACTTTCCATTTCTGTTGTTGTCAGTATCTCACCCTCCATTGTGTACTCTTCCCCTGGGTTTTTGTTTCCCAAGTGCATTACTTTGCACTTCTTTGTGTTGAATTTAAGCTGCCATATGTTTGACTATTCCTCCAACCTTGCCAAGTCCCTTTTCATCCTTTCCACCCCCACCTTGCGTAACAACCCTATTGCAGATCTTTGTGTCATCTCCAAAGAGACATACTTTCCCTTCCAGTCCCTCTGCAATGTCACTTATAAAGACATTAAAAAGGACCAGCCCCAGTATTGAACTCTGCGGTACCCCACTAGTAACCCCCCTTCCTTCACTGTGGATTCCATTTACTATTACCCGCTGTGTCCTTTTGTCCAGCCAGTGTTTTACCCAGGCTACCACCCTGGGACCCACTCCCTGGCTGGCTAATTTGTTTATTAATCTTTTGTGTGGGACTGTGTCAAATGCCTTGCTAAAGTCTAGCTAGGCCATGTCCACAGCTCCTCCCTGGTCTACTACTTTGGTCACCCAGTCAAAGAAATCGATTAGATTTGTCTGACATGACCTTCCTGCTGTGAATCCATGCTGCCTTTGGTTCTTTGCCCCACTGGCCTCTAGGTAGTCAACAATTCTTTCCTTCAGAATTGATTCCATCATTTTCCCTACCACTGAGGTCAAACTAACAGGTCTGTAGTTTCCTGCCTCTGTCTTGCTCCCATTTTTATGAAGGGGAATCACATCTGCCCTCCTCCAATCCTCAGGCACCACACCATCCTCCCATGATTTATTAAAAAGTGTAGTCAGTGGTGTTACTAGTTCTTCCCTTAGTTCTTTTAGAATTATGGGGTGAATCCCATCAGGCTCCGTTGCTTTATCCACCTTCAGTTTTAAGAGTTCTTTCAGAACCCTTTCTTCCGTGAAAGGACTAATATCAACCCACCCCCATCCAGAGTGCTTATATTGACTGGATTTGGTATCTCCCCCTGCTTTTCCATTCGTTCAGTATCACTGCTTTTTCACTGTAGCTCTCTGCCCAACCACCTTCATCTTTATTCAGCTTCAGTATCACTGCCTTAGTCTTTCCTTGCTCCCTAATGCACCTATAAATGGTTTCATCCCCCTTCTTAACTGAGTTGGCTATCTTTTTCTTGGTTTGGGCCTTTGCTATTCTGACTGCCTTCCCTGCTTCCTTCTGCTTTAACTGGTACAGTTCTCTGTCCTACTCCTTCGGTGTTTCCTTATACTACCTGAATGCTATCTTTTTCTCCCTTATCTTCCCCTTCACTTCTTTTGAGAACCATAGTGTTTTTTTCTTTTGTTTTATTTGCTTCACACAGAGGTTTGTTGCCTCTGTGATGGCGGTTTTGATGTTTCCCCATTGTTGCTCCACCCCACCTTCTTGCCTATGTGCTAGTGCTTTTCTGAGACACTTTCTCATTTTGACAAGATCAGCCCTCCTGAAGTCCAGTAACTTCACTTTTGTATGGCTTGACTCTACAGCTACTTTTATCGTGAGCCACACTGTTTGGTGGTCGCTTGTTCCCAGATGGCTACCCACTTCAAGATCGGATATCCTCTCTCCATCCCTATTTGAGAGTACCAGGTCTAAGATTGTTCTCTCCCGAGTGGGTTCCAAAACTAGCTGTCTGAGGCATGCCCACTGTAGGGCATCGAAAATGGCCCTGCTCTTGGATGTGGCTGCAGCAGAGTAACGCTTTGCTGTTTCTGCTATTTATGTTTCTTAATATGTTACCTAGTATTTTGTGTGCTTTTTTTACACACTCTATATTATGTATTTTGAAACTAAGATTGTTTGTCACCCATATACGCAGATCTTTTTCTTTCTCCACACTTTCTATCTGCTGGTTTTTTATTGTGTAGGAGGCATTTGAATCGTGTGCATCAAAATAAATCACCTTACACTTCGGTCCATTAAATACCAACTTATGCCTGGATGCCCAGTCCTCCAACAAGGATATTTGGTTTTGGAAACTTGCTATTGACTCCTGATTGTTTACTATGGCCACCACCTTTGTGTCATCAGCATATTTACATAGCAAAGCCCCATCAACTACTTGCATCTGGGACACTAGTTAACCAAACAATGTGGGTCCCAAGATAGATCCCTGCGGGACCCCACTCGCAACCATCCCCCACTCTGACAGGTGACCTCTTATGGCCACTCTCTGTCTCCTACCACACAACCACTCCCCAATCCAGTGTAAAAGCTTTTTTCAAAACCCATATCCTGTAATGTTTGTAATAAATTTTCATGCGAAACGGAGTCAAAAGCCTTCAAATAGTCTTAAGTATATGACGTCCACTGGTAATTCCGCCTCCAGGGCTTGACTCACTGGGTCAAAAAAAGTTAACAAGTTTGACACACATGATGTACCCTGTACAAATCCATGCTGAGTGATATCCTCTAACCCCAGTCTACCTATTTCATTCTCAATACATCCCTATATAAAACTTTTAAGTATGTTCCCTACCACGGAGGTAATACTTATTGGACGATAGTTGTTTGCATCCATTTTTGTTCCCCCTTTATGAACTGGTGTTATGTGGGCTTCTTTCCATTGTCTTATTACCTTACTGGATTCAAGAGATTGGTTATAGAGCATGGTTAGTGGTCCCGCCAGCTGCTCTGATACCTCCCTTAACAAATAAGGGTGGATCCCATCTGGACCACTAGATTTATACTTATTTAGTTGATTTAGTTTTATACATACATCTTTTTCTTCTATGATGCTTTTATTCTTTTTGGTGTTTATGATTATATTTCCCCATACAGTATATTGTACCTGAAAAAGTTTGAGGAAATATTGGTTGAAAATTTCTGTCATTTCCTTTCATCATCTATTCTTCTTTCCTCAACCTTTAAACTTACTATGTGCTATTGCAAGTATTTTAAACATTCCACATGATTATAGAACTGTCTGTAATGGTCATTTTTTTAAAGTAGCAAAACTATATTCAGCTTTTACCTTAGATTTTCTTATTGCTGTTTTGCATTCCTTTACTTTCTTTTTATATTTTAAGTAATTTTCGTTAATTTCATACGTTTTTGCATTTTTTGTACTATCTTTCTTTTTCCTTTATTAAAGTTTGTATTTTCTTCATAAACCATGTTGGAATTCTTCCCTTTCCATTATATTTTTGAGTTTTGGGTACATAGCCTTCACAACGTTCATTTTTATTTCATATTTCTTCCCATATCTCTTCCACTGTTAGATCTTTCAACTCTTCCTTCCAGTTCCGCTGCTTTAGTAGTTTCTTAATTTCCTCATAATTTGCTTTTTTATCATTTCTTATCATTGTTTTTCCACTTATAACCCTTTGGCTTTCAGATAGTTCAAAAGAGACCATATTATGGTCACTTGTCCCTAATGGTTGTAATTTAGCAACATTGGTTACTTTATCCCCCATATTTGTTAACACCAAATCCAGCACTCTGTCTCCTCTTGCATATTGTCTTACTACCTGCTCCAAATTATTATGATGGCAGTATTCAAGGAATCTGGTTTCCTACCTTCCTCTCCCCTCTCCCTAGACACTGAGATGAAATTCAGTAGAGTAGAATGGTTCCACACCCTCATGTGATTTGGGTTTGGCCAAAAAATTAGAAGCTGGATCTCTATCCTATACCAAAACACTTCTGCTTCCATCACAACCAACAACATGCAGTCCCCTGCCGCCCCTTTATGGATACTCACCTGCCAAGGTTACCACCTCTCTCCATTTCTCTTTATTCCCTCCTTGAAGCCCCTGCTACAAGCAATATGATTCCCTCCCAAGATTATAGGCCTGCCACTTGGGGAAAAACACAAAGTGTTAGAATATGCCAGTGATATCATGTTGACCATCACTAATGTGCAGGCCACCATACCTAATCTTATTTCCACAATAGACTCATATGGCAGCCCAACTGGCTACAAGGTTGATGTCTCCAAGTCCATACTCTTCCCCTCTCAAGTCAAACTGATGTAGTAAGCTGGCTACCAATGGAACATGTCAGTGGCACAGGGCCAGATTAAGTTCTTGGGAATCTGTTTCAACTGGTCCCTTCATAATATAGAGAAGATTAACACTGACCTACTTAGAACCACTCTAGAAAAAGATATGGGCAGGTGGTGACATCTGAATCTATCACACTGGGGAAGGCACATGCCTATAAGATGATGGCCTCACCAAAAATTCAATATGTACTGTACAACATCCCAACCCAGATAGGGGCCAAAACCATAGCCAAACTGAATAAGAATATGCTGTCCGTCTACCGAGGGAAGGGCCCACATTGGCTGAGCACAAAAAAACTATCATAAGAACTTTCAAAGGGGTGCCTATATCTTCCAGACTTTGTCTTGAAAAAGAGTGGCACAGGCTGTTCACTAACTGTGCACTGCACAAGCATGCAGAACTACAGGAGTACCCCTTCCCAAATAAAATGGGTAGAAGTGTAAGAATCATTCCTAGGGAAGCCTCTCATTGATGCCATCTGCTCCAGGGATCTACAGCACAAAGCGCAAAACACAGCATACCCTATGATTATGCACTCTCAGATATCATGGAAGCAGGCTGCCAAAATCACAGGCTGGGACTCCTTCACCACACTTCTCCAACCAATATGGACCAATCACTGACTACACATAGGTGGAGACACCATAAACTGGAGAAACTAGAAAGATAAAGACATTACCTCACTTCAGCACCAAATAGATGGCTCCAGTATGACATTTAAATCCTTCTAATGATTAAGAGATCAGTATGGCATACCAAAACAGCATCACTGGAGATATCTCAAGCTAAGACATGCCACTGCTCCTCTTTTGGGCTCTCACCTTAAGACAGAACCCCCAATGCATTGTGTCATCGAGGCACAGGTTAGGAAGCATAGGGAAAACCCAGGAGCAGTTGTAAAATTCACCAAAACTTAATTTATAGTAGCAGTAATATAAAAAAAACAACTTGTTCCTAATAACTATGTATAGGAGCAAAATAAAATAAAATCTTTCTTCAGTCTCTGTGGCCCTTTTTCTTCTAATCTCTCTTGCAGCTCAGCTTAGCTGTTCTATAAGTCTTTTCAACCCCCACCTTTGCAAACATCCTGTCCTTGCAAAATGTTCTGTTCTCATAAATATCAGGCAGGATGTTTCTGAGGACCCTTTTGCAAAAAGTCCTCAAGCATTTGCATTCAAGTAACCTCTAGTTTTCTACAATTAATATATATATTTCAACAGTAATACTAAATATTTTCTAAACATAGATCCCAATATCAACTACATTTCCATACATCGATTTGAACAATTTGTTATATTACTGTAACAAATATAGATATGCAAGGGAGGAAAAACAGACAGCAAAAGAAAAGTGAGAGACAGAGAGAGGCAAAGAATTGTGAGACTGTTCAGGTTGATCAAGTCTCAGGCCTCACAGGAAAATTTGGTTGTGCAACCAGATAGAAGAGACAGAAAAGAAAAGATCCTTGCATTTAAACTCATTCTCCATCACAAATGGGACAGTGTTGTATTTTGACAGAATACTGGGCAAATAAGAGGGGATTAATAAAAGTATTAAAGTAATGCAAAATAATTATAAAGTACTATAAAAAGGTGACCAAAAGTAATGAATGGTTATTGCAGAGGGTACCAGCAAGAAATGGGTGAAAGGGAACATATTTTGTTTTAGAGCAAAATGTCCTAATCAATGCCAAACTTGCTGTGCATAGTAAGAAATCTTGTACAAACCATGTTTTGTTCTTTTGGGCAAGATGGAAGGTCATGACTAAACTCAAATGTACCTAATATAGATAACGGGAGAAGCAGAAATAGAGAAATTATGTGCAAGTTGGCAAGCATTAATGTCTGGTCTACCTCCCTAGCTTATGTTTATTTTTAAACTCACATTATTGGTAATAATTCGTAATTATACAATGGCAAGAAAGAATCCTGGATTCTGATTGGTCAGTGTGTGCCTGAGACAGTGATGATATTACAGAATAACATCACTGTCATTGATTAGCATTAGCTTTGCTGGTTGTATTCATAGAGCCTTTTTTCCTCTTCTCTAAGAAGCTCACTAAAAATCTACTAAAAAAATTTTTTTAATTTTTTTTTATTTTATATAACTATCGAACCATTATAATAGCAATAAGGCACTCCAGGGTGTGTGCTATTGTGTAATTACATCACTCCTGGGGTGGCGGAAGCACTCGGCTTCACCTCGTGCTTCAACCCACCCCAGGAGTGACGTTATTACATGGTAACACACACCCTGTCATGCCTTATTGCTTAAATATCTATCATGGCCTTGTCTTGTGACATTAGTTTTTCTGTATTTCTAAGCAAAATATTTTTAGTGCTAGGAGATTTTATTTACGTCTTGTGACAAATGATGTTTTCTTTTGATTAATGCCAAGTCAGCAGTGATGTATGTGTTTTGAACCCTTGTCTCATGACCCTACTCTCTTGCCTTTTATGGCCAGAGTGTCTGAAATCTGGGAAATTTCCTTTGTTTGCATTTCTTGCCAAACACTATATAAGTATCAGATAGACTATATGTCTAGTGTGTTCAAGAGGAATAGCCAGACTGCTGTCATGGATGCTTGAGACACCCAGAGAAAAGAGAGCAATGTTGCTTAATTTCCTCTGTACACCTGTAGCCCTGGTGGTAAAGCGTTATCAGCTGTTTAGATTTAATCATGTTAGAGGTAATTTTGTTAGGACTTATTTGGGTATTAATACATTGCAACTAATTTAAAACAACATCTGGTGTCAGGTGGTTTTATTGTATTACCGGGGACCATTAACCAAGAAGCTTGTACATTTACTACCTCACTGTCATCAGTGTGGTATAGTTTGTTTATTTACAAATTGGTCGAGACAGCCAGGAGTGGTTTTGGTTCTGGTCTCGGTAAATCTAGTAAAGCTTAGTGTTTACTCTAAACAAGGTCCCCACAGGTAAGTGTCATAACCTAACTGTGGGGCTGGGAAAAAGAGTCTAATAGACTTTGAGTGTTCGAGTGGACTTGAACCTACAGGAAAGGGTCTATGAAGCAACTAAAAGCTGGGTAAGGGTAATGTAATTAAATGTATGTGGGGGTCTGAGGACCCCAAGTTTAGGGATATGTGGAGAGATGTATTAAGGAAAAGTCTCTCAAACAAACAAGGGCAACTGCCCTTGTAATTTGTGCCTACTAGATAGCAGGTCAGTAAAAGTACACACTGTTAAAGCTAATGCTGGCTTTCACAGTTTGGGCTGCCTCTAAAGCAGTGGCTTATTAAATGATGTTAGATAAGCAACATTCAGAAAAAGAAAAACAAACCACTGTGGATGCATACACAGTAGGTGTGACTACAGAAGGGCTGAGTTGAGAATCCCCCACCCATGTACACTATCTGCACAGCTTAAAGCTTTTTTTTGTATCAATTTCAAATTCACTTGCCTCCTATTGAGGCTGAAACATTTGATCCTAAACCCAGGTACTGGGGACCTCCACCAGTTGGATTTCAACCCAGTACCTAGTACTGCTACAGATTTTATTGTTAAACTATAAACCAGAGCTCTGGGAAAAGACTTGATTTGGCAGGTTACTGAAATGGCCACAAAGGAAACCTTCTTTGAAAGGATTAATAGCTGCAGCACTTGAAAGTAATCATCAAGATTTTGCAGTCATTCTTCTGGATCGGACTGGTGTATCAGGACAGAAGAAGGAAAATACCTTGGTACAGGGTAAGTCTGTATATTTTGTTCTAAAGTTTTTTTTTTATTGTTGTCTGTTTCATTTTTGTAATACACACACTGAACAAGGAAATGCTCTCTTTCTTTCCTTTTTATTTTTCCAGTGTATATCTGTGTTTTGTGGTTATGTTCTGTTCCCAAGGTTGTCCTAAAGATGGTACAGGCTTCCAGAGCAAAGCATGTTATGGTACAAAAGCAAAAAAGTTCTCTGCCTCTTATCTGACCTTTTTTATGAAAGATTTATGCTGCCTGGATAGGGTTATTGAAAAACTTGTTGCAGACAAGGTACCAAGCAACTGCTAGGTGAAGATGTAATGTGTTAACAGCTGTGAATGGCTTTATCATACTTCTAGTTAAAACCAGAAACATTTTGCTAAAGAGAAGTAAAATGTTCATCACAAAGATTTCAAAATGGCTGCGTGCCATATTTTGGCTATGCATCAAAGGGTGTAACCATGGTCTCTTAGATGTGGCTTCACTTACAGATGGTGTGTTGTGCTGTATTTTCAAATAAGATCTTGTTTGGCTTCAAATAAACAGAAATAAAGAAGTTTCATTTTATAAAGTAGTTAGAAGGTGTTTGAAAAGTTTTATTTTGAAAAGATGTGGCATGGAGATACATAAATTTGTTAGTTTAAGTAGTTGTAGTGTGTTACAAGATAGGAAGTAGGCAACACATATCTGAAACACTTGCAGTTTTCTAATGAAACTATGGGCATTACCTCAGCAAATTGGTGTCAAATAACATGTGAGTCTTATTTTGTGTTAAGCATTTCTTTTGTGTGTGTGAATACTGTCTTAGCCAGCAGCATTATTTTGTGCTCTATTATTACTAAAAGCTACTTTAACATCAGTAGTATTCAAGGACACTTCAGAAATAGTTGGGTTTGAGCAACCCTTGCATGCACACTGTGTAACCTTTTGCACATTACTTGACCTTCTTGTATTTCAAAATGTTATGCTACTACCAGTTCAAACTTGATGTGTGTTCCCTACCTAAAGCACAAATTTTCACACAAAATGTATGTTTTCATGGAAGCGCACCAAGGGTAAACCCTACCATTTTTTATTTATTTCTTTTACAGTACTGGCACTCTGAGTAAAAAAAGATAGACATTTTCTTCTGGGATTGCAGTCAAAACTTACTGGCTAATCTAAGAGCAAGCCCAATGCCTTCCTTCACAGACATATCATTTCCATATGGCTGTTTGTTTATGAGCACTATCATGTGATTCCCATACTATGTAAGGTGCTTAAGGAAGGGAGAGGGGGTTACTCACCACTCCCCATATTTTTTTATTATATACAGTATACTGTTAAAAAGAAATATTACAGCTGTATTTGAGAGAGTTTACCACCTACAGTTAAAAACAATGACTTTTGTTTTTATGTGTGACCATGGTGTGATAATTTTTTTCTTTTGAAAATGCATTCTAAGATATATGTACGTACAATATTGCCATCAATCCAGATCTTTTATGAACTCAGTTGACATTTTCTCATGCTTAGGATAAGAGAACCCAGGGACACTTGGCTTCTTTTATCCTATCAAAATAATCTTGTTTTATTTTTAGGATCGTGTATGTTTTTTTTTTTTTTTTTTTTATTCTTCTAGGGAAAAGAAAGTTTCCCATCTTCTAGTAAGGTATGAAACTTATTAAATTAATTGCAATATAATTGTGTTATAATTTAAAAAGTATATTTAGTGGGGACTGCAATGGGGCCACCCCATTACCATTTATCCAGTGCACACCTTTTTGAGGTGCTGCATGACTGGATACTAATATTGCCAACCATTTCTGGTTCAATATCCATGTCACCATCCACAGCTAACCCTTTCATTGCTACAGTATTCGAGCTGCCTCATTCCACCACAGTAGGAACTCGGGGGGGGGGCATATTACCCTTCCTTCCAGTGCTATACCCACAAAGGTTGCAAGGTACATCACTGTCTCCCCATAGGGGTAAATAAAAGAAAATGTGTATTTGCTAATAACTATTTCTTATTTACAGGTTTTGAAAAGACCCAATGTATTTTAACAGTATAACACAGCTCAGTCCCTCTGCTTTTCTAGTGCAAACAGTTAAACCTCACAGCACCTATCATTGTTACAAGGGCTTCTGCCCTCAGCAAGTAATCAGCCAAGCTGGAGGGGGGATTGTATATATATATATATATATATATTTCCACATATTCATTCTTTTGATTGTCTTTTCAGTTTTCTTATCCTGTCATACAAATACAAAATAACTTCCCATAGCCTTACAGCAATGGATGCAATCATCTGCCTTCTATAAACACAAACACATTTTTATAATTTCAAAGTTCTAAAGCATCGCATACCCTGAAAAAGCCTTACAAGTTAAGAAAAACAGAGTGGTGGATGGTTCAAATAATTCTTTCAACCAAAACTAAGTAATTTTTACCTTGGACTGCAACTTACGAATTTAAACTGTGCCCCACCCTCTGCAACTTATTTCATGGTTGTGCTCAACAAGTAAATTTACAATGCTGTAAGATTCCTGGACTCTGAACTAAACTTGCAGTCTACATTTGTTCTGTTGTTTAAAATGTATTTTACGCATTATGCTCAATACTGACATTGTTCTATTGCAAAAATGCTTGTTTTACGTTTATGTTATAATGTTTTGATATACATCTTGCTACAATTTATCAAGTATATATTCAGAAAACTGCTCTACATTTATCTATGTTTTTAATACCCATAACCAAACCTAGATACTGGGGCCAGCATTGCTGACCCACTGCTACACTATGTTCCAAGTAAAACCCCAGACAAATTAATGCTCTGTTTGTCTCATCACTCCCAGGTACCACTGGACAATAAAGTGCATTATATGCAGGTTTTGTAATTTTAAATCTTAACAATTATAATATAGTCAGATCTGGTTAATCCATACACATTTGTGTTTTCCAATTTTGTTATGTAATACAAAACTACGTAGTTACCAGACATTGATAATAAAGAGGTCAATAGCCCAACAAAAAACCTGTATGCAGTGTTTTTCATTCAGATAACCAGACATATGGATTAACAAGGCACGGATTAACCAGGTCTGACTGGCAGAATTTAGATTCTGCTCCAAAACCTATGCTTAAAGGTTCCATGGTAGACCATTTCACTTGTCACAGGTGCAATAGACACTGTTATTAGTTGGCATAGGCCAACAATATATATATTTGTCCCACTATTGCATAGTTTAACAGGCATATTGCCATAAACTATATGTTTGAAGTGTGTTATTGTAACATTACAAGATTTTATAACACAGGTCTCAGTTAGGCCTGCTAGCAATACATAGACAGGGAAATCATATTCATCACAGTCATAGCCTCTTCTGCAGTTTGAAATCAGGGTGTAACTAGGACATTGTCATGGATTCACAAATGGTCAAATGGTATTATTGGACCTCAGCCTGCATCCCCATTTTTAATTTTCTCTTTCCACAATTGTCAGAAATTTAGGCTTTGTCACACCACTCTTTACAAAACAAAAAGGTAATTGGTTTAACAGATTATTATTTATGTGTTCTTAACTCAGTTTCTAACACACTTTACAAGTTTGCAGGTTTCTACAGAGTGACGCACACATAACATCTCCACATACAACAGCAGTAACACTTTCATCAAAGCTGCAAAAACCTTCATCTTTTTTCTGAAAAGAAAACAACTGCTACAGCTTCAATGTCATCACCATCTTTGTGCATAACTGGCTCCATATAAGGACTACTAAATTAAACAGGATATTATTACTTCTGCAAGTGTAATGTTTTCAAAAAAATTACACCTATTTGTAAAGCTTTAAATCAACTGAAAAAGGTCCAACCAATTCAGGCTCTGCAATCAAGCTTATTGTTTCTGTTTACTATGAAGCTAAGCCTGGGGTAGGGGCAATCCCCTAACTTCAGCAAGAAGATTTTTCTTCAATTGATCTTCAAGCAAGACATCCATTTTCTTCACTACTGCTTTTTCCAGACCTGGCTGGTACTTTATATAAACTTATTGCTCTGTTATGGACTGTGTTCTTAATCATTTTATTGGGAACTGTTACTTCTTTTTTTTATGGACTGATAATCTTTTTGCAATGGTGTGATCAGCCTCCACAACACAAATGCTATGCCAGTTTGTGTGTGGCTACTCCATTAGAAGGACTTAGTGTGCAATCTAATGTATCCCCTGGCAAGACCTTTGCAAATTCAGTTATCCAGCAACCCGCAGCCTGCAGCCTGAACATTGACTTTCTTACTATGCTGGTATTTTGTTTTTAAATTACCATCTACATAGCTCCATGTTCTTTGTCAGGTTACTACCTTTCTACAAATGACATTTCACTTATCCTGTAACTATGCCAACTTGTGGTTACTTATATGAACTTTATGGACTGTTACTTATATGAACTTTATAAACTGGTCATATACGTTTTATAATGACCTATCTGTTAAGAGATATTATTAACAGATTCTTCAATCAAGTTCCAAGGGTGTGCCACACCTCAACAGATGGGCAGCATCTAACTTATCCACTCTCAAAGTTGATTCAATGAACTCTTTTTTTCTTGATAAAAGCTATTATGTTATGTTTTGTTTTATTGTACATTCTGTTCAATTGTTTTCTGCACTATTATGTGATATCAAATGTTCACTGTCTTTTATACATATCACTTGTGGTGTTGACACGCCTAGTTTCTGTTTTGTCACAAATATACCATTCCATTTTTGCTTATTCTGTGATTACCCCGTACCAACTCCAGAATAGGATTCCTTTCATGGTTGCCTTGACTATCTGTATGCTATGAACCAGTTTTAAAAAGGTTTTTTCATGTAATCAATTATAAACTGTTTTTCCAGCTTTAAAAATTGTAGCTTGCATTATAATAGCTTAAACAATTATGTAAAGTAAAAGTATTAGAATGCAATTAACAGATTAAGATAAAAAATGTTTAGTTATATTAAACTTAAATATTAATCAAAGTATTATCTGTGGAGGTTCGGAACCCCCCTTATGGGTCTTCCCTCGCCCCCATGGTTTGGACTGTTGTATTTTGACAGAATGCTGGGCAAATAAAAGGGGATTAATTAAAGTATTAAAGTAATGCAAAATAATTATAAAGTAATATAAAAATGTGACCAAAAGTAATGAATAGTTATTTCAGAGGGTACCAGCAAGAAATGGGTGAAAGGGAACATATTTTGCTTTAGAGCAAAATGTTTTAATCAATGCCAAAGTTGCTGTGCATAGCAAAAAATCTTGTCCAAAACATGTTTTGTCCTTTTGGGCAAGACGGAAGGTCATGACTAAACTTGAATGTAGCTAATATAGATAATGGGAGAAGCAGAAATAGAGAAATTACCTGCAAGTTGGCAAGTATTAATGTCTGATCCACCTCCCTAGCTTATGTTTATTTTTAAACTTACATTATTGGTAATTATTAATAATTATCTATCATGCCCTTGTCTTGTGACATTAGTTTTTCTGTTTTTCTAAGCAAAATATTTTTAGTGCTAGGAGATTTAATTTACGTCTTCTGACAAATGATGTTTTCCTTTTGATTAATGCCAAGTCAGCAGTGATGTATGTGTTTTGAACCCTTGTCTCATGACCCTACTCTCTTGCCTTTTATGGTCAGAGTGTCTGAAAACTGGGAAATTTTTTTGTTTTGCATTTCTGGTCAAACACTGTGTAAGTTTCAGATAGACTGTATGTCTAGTATGTCCAAGAGGAATAGCCAGACGGCTATCATGGATACTTGAGACACCCAGAAAAAAGAGAGCAATGTTGCTTAATTTCCTCTGTACACCTGTAGCCTGGTGGTAAAAAAACATCAGCTGTTTAGACTTAATCATGTTAGTGGTAATTTTGTTAGGGCTTATTTGGGTATTAAAAAATTGCAAATAATTTAAAACAGCATCTGGTGTCAGGTGGTTTTATTGGATTACCGGGGACCATTAACCATGAACCTTGTACATTTACTACCTCACTATCATCAGCATGGTATAGTTTGTTTATTTACAACAGGGTCTTATTCTACCCCATCACATATACCCTCCTCCTTAAGAGGGAACCTGTTTTGCAAAAATAGGTTTCCAAAACTTTCTATTGTAAAACAACATTTGCTGCTTTCAGATACTAAGCACAGGTACATCATTCATTTTTTTTTCATAACAGTACAGTTCAAACCCATACATTAGTTTTTCATTTTTTAACCTTCAGAATCCTCAGTTCTTGAGCCATATCTTGACAGAAAATCAGCATTACTATTCTCTTTACCAGATTTGTATATCACAGTGAATTTAAATGGCTGTAGTGCCAGGTACCACCTTGTTACTAGGGCTAGGCATCGGGTTGGGTCACAAGTTCGGGCTGTTCGGGTATCGCAGTGTTCGGAATTAATGGTCCGAATCAGGTTTCACACTGCCAAACCCGAAATGGCAATCTGAAATTTAAATGCCCAATTTCCCTGCACAATGCATGTAGAGGAGCACAGATATAAGCTGTTCAATGTGCGCCTTTTTTTTTAAGTTCTAGCTGGCTACTGATTGGTCTGACCTCCACTGTCCCTCCCAGTTCAGCAAAGTGGGTGTGCATCTTAACACTGGAGGTCATCGGAGGAAATCAGCAGCATGTTTGCCACTGACTTGCAGAGCATTATGTACCAAGTTGCCCAAAATGACTGCCAATGTGCCACAAAACTGACATGGTCTGCCACTTCAAGGAGAAAATCTGGAAATCCCTTCTCCAACTTATAGGGAGGTATGTATTTATTTATTTTTTTTCTCATGTGGACTGGAGACCATGTCAAATCTGCTCTGCTGCATACCTCAAGATGAGGAGTGAACTGGGGCCTGACTTTACTCCCTTCCTCCCTCCCACAAGCCAGACTGCCTGTTAGTCCCACTAAGTTCATCCCATTCCTTTCCTGATGTGAACACGAATGCAGTGCACCCTGTCTCCTCAACACCCACCTATTTGGTATGATACTGTTTAAGTAGTGATGAGCTTGGTTATTATTAAATTTAATAACCAAGCTCATAAAACAAAAGGATTCTTCTGTTCCGGTCCTGACTTCAGACCCCCTGCTGTGTTTATCCAAATTAAACTGTCTCTCAGCTAGAGCTTGGTAGGGTGAGGGGGAAGGATATCACTACCATGGGGAAACTAGGGCTGTGCAACTGGAGTTGTCAAATTTGGCATTGAATTTTGGGCCAAATTGGGCCATTTCAAGTTTTGCCCAGCCTAGCTCAAAATTGGCCCATTGGGCCAAATTAGTCAACTCACACAGCCCTACTTGTTATTATTACATGTTCAACCCCTTTTGTTCAGCCTGGTACTGTGGTAAAAGTACTGTTAAATGTCTTTAGCACATTAAGAATGTCTGCAGTTTGTTCTGAGGTTAAGGAAACATTCACCTTTATAGCATCAGCATTTATAGTTTGTTCCAGTCTATCATAAGCTATATCAATATCTTCCTTATCAGTCTCTGGTAAAACTAGCAAAGCAGCTTTAGGCATTTTTTCAACCCATTTCTTGAGGAGGTTAGAATGGTATATCCTAATAGGATTTTTCCTGTCAGGGGTCTTAGTCTCAGTCATAGTTAACAGTGCCAGTATGTCTAAGAACCTTATATGGCCTTTGCCACTTCATTAACAGTTTATTTTCTGTTGTGGGCAATGGTGGCAAAACCTTTTCAACTGACTTGAAAACTTTTTATTTCACCCCATGGTCATAAAATACCTTCTGCTGGTTTTGAGCCTCTTCCTGATTACTATGGTCAATTTCAGCACATTTTGCCAGCTTCTATTTTAGAAATCTCTCATTTGACTTTTCCATTTCCCAACACATAGCCCACATATCTGGTTTTCTGCATTCCCAATGCACATTTAGTAGGATTAATAGTCAGACCTGAATTTTTGATAGCTTGGATAACTGTTCATAGGTGTTCCAGGTGGGTTTCCTAGTCTGGACTGTACACCACAACATCATCCGGGTATGCAGCACAATAACCAGTGTGAGGTGACAAAATTACATCCATGTACCGCTGGAATGTAGCTGGCACATCATGTAAACCAAATGGCATGGTGGTGAACTGATAGAATCCTAAAGGGGTGGCAAATGCAGTTTTATCGTTGGATTCTCTAACTAAAGGTACTTGCCAGTAACCCTTGGTGAGATTGAGGGTATTGATATACTTTGCACTCCCCAATCTGTCCACCAACTCATCTATTCTGGACATAGGATAACTGTCAAATTCTGACACTTGATTAAGTTTCCTGAAATCAAGGCAGATTCTAATACCCCCTTCTTTTTTGTTCACAATTACCATTCGAGATGATCAAGCACTCCTTGACTCCTCTATGATACCCAATTCTTTCATTTTTTGTATTTCCTCAACCATATTAGCTATTTGCTCTGGCAACCTGTATGCCTTTTGCCTAATAGGACAAGCATTCCTTGTCACTACAGCTACTGAAACATCAGGATTTACTCCCTCTTTGATCCTCATTACTATTACCCTGATGGTTGGGAGTTTCCCAGTTCAAATAGTCACTGGTGTTCCCTTCTTCTCCATCTGAGACTGATAAGTTCTCCAAGCTGAAGGTTGAGTAGGACTGTTACTGCTCATGCAGTGATGAGGCCTCTGTCTCTGAGGAAATTCAACTTCACTATCCACTTCTCCCTCTGCACTTCTAAATGACAAATCTCTTTTTCTGTCTGCTTCTCAGTCTCTTTTTGTTGTACAGTCCACCATTTGAAATAGTCCATCAGGCTTTCAGATTCTGTCACTGCCTGTTCTTTTTCCATAACTTGTGCTGGCTTTACAATCTCAGACTGGACTTCTGCTGCAGAATCCATACCTTTCTCTGTGCTTCCCTGGTACTAGGTCCAGTACCCATGCCATGGCTTAAATCCCACTCTCACACCATCTGTTATCGAGGCACAGGTCAGAAATCATAGGGAAAACCCAGGAGCAGTTGTAAAATTCACCAAAACTTTATTTATAGTAGCAGTAATATAAAAAAATAAACTTGTTCATAATAACTATGTACAGAAGCAAAATAAAATAAAATCTTTCTTCAGTGTCTGTGTCCCTTTTTCTTCTAATCCCTCTTACAGCTCAGCTTAGCTGTTTTATAAGTCTTTTCAACCCCCACCTTTGTAAACATCCTGTCCTTGCAAAATGTTCTGTTCTCATAAATATCAGGCAGGATGTTTCTGAGGCCCCTTTTGCAAAAAGGCCTCAAGCATTTGCACTCAAGTAACCTCTAGTTTTCTACAATTAATATACATTTCAACAGTAGTACTAAATATTTTCTAAACAGAGATCCCAATATCAACTACATTTCCATACACTGATTTGCACAAATTCTTATATTAACAGATACAGATATGCAAGAGAGGGAAAAAACAGACAGCAAGAGAAAAGTGAGAGACAGAGAGAGGCAAAGAATTGTGAAACTGTTCAGGATGATCAAGTCTGAGGTCTCACAGGAAAATTTGGTTGTACAACCAGATACAAGAGACAGAAAAGAAAAGAGCCATGCATTTAAACACATTCTCCATAACAAATGGGACAGGGACTTATTCTACCCTGTCACACATTGGACTCCCAACTGCAGCCCTCTCCCCCTTCTGCAGGGTGCCTTTGCAAAATCTTCTCAATTTACTATCAGACTCTACAAATGCCACTCAGTCCCAATGGTGCAAGGAGCTCAATTGGGAAATCCCAATCACAAAATGGGAAAGCTGTTGGAGCACACTACCTCAGACATCCAGACACCAAAACTCAGTTTACCAGGCTTAAAATCATGCACCACTGGCACAAAACAACTGCCACACTGCACAAATTGGGCATTTCTCCTACAGACAAGTGCTGGAGATGTGAGAAACATGTAGGAACAATCACACAGATACTTTGGGCCTGCCCCAAGTTGCACCACTTTTTTGAAAAAGGTACAGTCATTGTATAGACACAACACAGAAACTCTACCCACACTCACACCCACACTAATTATACTGGGAATACACCTGCCCACAACTCCAAACACACAAACTGCACTGACTGGAACACTGAAATGGTGGTGAGCAGGTGCTGTAATAACAGCTAAATGGGTTATCCTTAGCCACTGGAGAGAACAGGTTGCCAGTGACCCCAGTGAATGGCTCTCTGAACTTGGGAAAATAGCAAGCTAGGAAAGAATACAATACCATCTGAGGCAAGGAGGAAGATGACTTCTAAGCCACATGTGGGAATTACCTGTCCCCTGCCTACTGTAAAATTGCAGAAGGATATTTCCTCCCCAGTTACTTAAAGCAACACACAGCATCTGCCTGCACATCCAGGGTCCCATAACTTACTCTGCCTTCCTGCTGTATACTGTTTACATGTTTAATTAATTCAATGTAGCTCAACTAATACAGTCAACATAGTTAGATCAACATAGTGTTTTATAAATTCTACTAGTTATTTGTGTTAATAATTAAATTAATCAAGGTTAAGGGGAGTATTTTTATCTGGGTGTGCATTACAATCTAAACTAAGTTTATTTAAAGTTAAGTTTCTCTCTTACTAATGCAGTTATTTTTAGGATGAGGTGCCTAAGGGAGGTGCTCAGTTGTGAGGATTATGGGGCACTCTTCTCTAGGGATGTGCTCTGCAGGATGGGACACTGCCCAACTGTAGGACCACAGCAGAGCTCCATGCTCAGCTCACAACAGTGAGGGTAAAAATATCTCAGCTGTGTGCTCAGCTCAGCAGGAGTTCACCCTCCACACCTCCACTCCCCCAGAGACCCAATAGTCCAGAGGGATGGAGACTGGTGGGGCACGGAATAGGAAAGGGGGTAGCCATAAGGAGGCATTCCAGCCCAGTACCTTCCAGATGGCAAATCACTTTACACCCCTGGAGGAGGTTCAGGAACCTGACTTCACCAGGGGGACTCCTGGTCAGTCGAAGGAAAGGGCAGGACAACATGATGGCACCCAAGGGGGCAAGGCTGCCAGGAAAGTCCTAGTGGTGGGGACTCAATGATTAGGGGGGTTGAAAGGATGATAGAGTAGGGATCAGATGGGAGAGGGATAGTCTGATGCCTATCTGGGGCATCAGCCATCTGGGATTTAGACAGAATAGGGAGGATGGTGGAGAGGGAAAGAGGGGAGCTGTGGGTGCTGGTACACCTGTGTACCAAAGATCTGACAAACCAGTCAGTGGAGACAGTGAAGTGAAACATCTGTAGACTGGAGAACAGATTGGTGACACACTCAGCCTCCCTAGCCTTTTCTGAAGTCCTCCCTGTATGGGGCAGGGAAGGGAGGCAGGATAGGGTAAGGAGTTGCTGAAACAGAGGAGTTTAATAGTTGGCTTAAGAGTTGATGTCGAGACACGGGGTACCACTTTTAGGGGACTGGGGGGACTTCTGGGATGGAAGACTCTTCAAGGGTGATAGTCTTCCCCTGATGAGAAAGGGGCCAGCACATTGGGGCAGAAGTATGTAATCTATATCAGACATTTAAATTGACAGCAGGGGAGTCTGGGTCTAGGGTAATCATGGTGGATGGTGAGCAGAAGGGGATACTAGGTAGTACTCCCCTACATCCAGGGACTATAGCAACAAAGAGGGTACAAAGACAGCAGTAGCATTTACAGGACCAAGGGAATGGGCAGTAGTAGAAGAAAAAACAAAGGGCAAAAGCCCCAACAAGAATGGGAGGAAATATGGAAAACAGAAGCACAGTAGCAAAGTAAGAGCAGAGGTCAGATTGAAGTGGGTATGTCTTAATGCCAGGAGCCTAGGTAACAAACTCAGTGAGTTCCAGGCACTTATAGTACACAGAGGTGGACCTTGTTCCATCATGGAAATGTGGACCACAAATAATAATGACTGGGAGATGGTGGTTCCCTGGGAATTCACTGTTCAGGAGGGATAGAGGAACTGGTAGACAGGGAGGAGCTGCCCTTTTTGCCAAAGAAGACATCAAGGTGGTAGAAGATGGGTGCATTAGGGGTAGCAGTTTTTGAGGCTGAGTCAGTATGGGTGCAACTCATGGCAGTCTCAGACAGGAAAGTATGCTTGGGGGTGATATATAGGCCTGTAGGGCACTAGGAGGAAAGGGACAGAGAACTCATTAAGGAACTTGAAATAGGGGTAGCAAAGGGGGAAGTAGTGGTGGTAGGAGACCTGAACCTGCCAGACATTGATTGGGAGGTCTCAGTGGCCAAGAGTGCCAGGAGTCAGGCCGTGCTGGATGCCTTCCAAGACTGACTACTGGTACAGCTAGTTAAGGAACCAACCAGGCAGACTGCAGTCCTTGATGTGGTGCTCACCAACTCAGAGATGGTGGGATTGATGGGATTAGGGGAGCAACTGGGGAACAGCAACCATAACTCTGTTTGGTTTGAATTGGCCCTTGGGGCCAGCAAGCCACAATCGAGAACTGAAGTGCTTGACTTAGAAGGGCTGACTTTGATAGAATGAGGGACCTGGTCAGGAATAAGTTAGGGGTGCAGGACATAGGTGGGGTGGAGGAGAGATGGAGGTAATTAAGGGGGCCTTCCTTAAGGCATCTAAAGTATGCATATGAACAGTAACAAAGAACAACAGGTTTAAGAGACAAGTATGGTTCTCAGCAATGGTCAGGAAAGTGGTAAGGGCCAAAAAGAAAGCCTTCTGTAAATACAAGGAAAAGCAGTGGAAGGTAGAATGGGATGATCATCTACATAAAAATAAGGAGGCAAAGAAGACCATTAGGGAGGTCAAAGAAGACAGAGAGCTGTGTATCGCAGAGGGGGTCAGGAACAGAGAAAAATAGGTTTTTCAGATATATTAGTTAAAAAAGGTGGTGGAATAGTAAGGCTAGTTGGAGGGTGGGGGGTAGGGTGTTGGAGGAGGATGAGCAAAAGATTGCCATCTCAAATGACTACTTTTGCTCAATTTTCACTAAGGAGGACAGTGGGCCCATGCCAGAGAGTGGCATCAAAACAGCCACTAAGGGAATCCTGGAAATGAGACAGCCATTGTTCACTAATGAAAGGGTTTTGAAAGGGCTGGCTGCCCTTAAGATAGATAAGGCCCTGGGATCATATGGGTTGCATCCAAGGATACTCAGGGAATTAGCAGTGGAGCTGGCTGAACCACTGATATGTCTGTACAACAGCTCACTTAGGTCTGGGGAAGTTCCAAGGGATTAGAAAGTGGCAGATGTTATAATGCTTCATAATGAGGATAAGGAGCAACTAGTGAATTACAGGCCGTCAGTCTAACCTCTATCATAGGGAAGCTGATTGAGTCACTGATCAAAGAGGACCTCATAGACTACCTGGATAGCAGTAGGCTCCAGGACAGTGAACAGCATGGTTCCGTGGCAGGAAGATCTTCTCAGACTAACCTGATGGTTTTCTTTGACTGGGTGACAAAGGGTGGGTGACAAAGGAATTAGACAAGAGCCATGCTGTGGTTCTGCTGTACTTCGACTTCAGCAAGGATTTTAACTCGGTACCTCATGAACAATTGCTTAAGAAGATGGAAGACCTGGGTGCAGTTAAACCCAGTTAACTGGGTGGGTAACTGGCTAGAGGGGAGGCAGCAGAGGATGGTGGTCAATGGGGTTAAATCAGAAGAGAGGGAGGTTATGAGTGTGGTTCCACAGGGATCGGTCCTCTTCAATATGTTTGTTAATGACACTGGAGAAGGAATCCATGGCAGGTTGTGTCTCTTCACAGATAACACAAAACTGCATGGGAGGGTGGATTGTGACGAGGGAATAAGGGAAATGCAGAGAAACCTACAAAAGCTAGAGGGGTGGTAAAAAGTCTGGCAGTTAAAATTCGATGCTAAAAAGTGCAAGGTAATGCACATAAGGAAAAAGAACCCCAAAACAGAGTACTCTGATGGGAGGAGAGAGACTTAGCACTATAGATGAGGAACAGGATCTGGGAGTTATCATTAGCAACTCATTTAAGAAATCGAGTCAATGCAACAAGGCTTGTAGCAAGGCTAACAGGATTTGCAATGTTATCAGGAGGGGTATTGATAGCAGAAGAAAAGAGGTAATACTTCCCCTCTACAAATCCCTGGTGAGGTCTCACCTAGAACATTGCACCCAGTTCTGGAGTCCTCACCTCAGAAAGGATAAGGATAGGTTGGAGATGATGCAGCGCAGAATAACAAAAATGATTCGGGGCCAGCAGGACAGATCCTATGAGGAGTGCCTCAAGTCACTTAATATGTACTCACCTAAGTCACTGGAGACCAGAAGGGAGAGGGGAGATATGATAGAGACCTTCAAGTTCCTTAAAGCAATTAACAAAGTAAACTGTAGGGAACTATTTAGCCTGAATACCAATTCGCGGTTACGTGGAGACGAATGGAAATTAACAGGAGGTAGGTTCAAGAAGGATGTGAGGAAGTAATACTTTACAAAAAGGGTGGTGGAACCTTGGAACAGTCTGTTGACTGAGGTGGTGGGTGAGAAAACAGTCAGGTGATTCCTGCAGGGCTGGGACACAATGAAGGGAATAGTGGTTACCGGAGGTAACAGGACCAGGGAGGAAAACAGATAGATGATGGGGAGGGTTAGTACCCTGGAGGAACAGTAAGTTACAGGGATTATAGGAAACTTGGGAAGACTGGATGGACCTCTAGTCTTTTTATGCCTTCATTGTCTATGTTTCTGTGTGAATACCATACTTTATGTATTATTACAAAGAATGTATTGGTGCATTCTTACATTTGAGAATTACAGAGTTGTATTTCCATGGGGAGGAGCCCCTTCCCAGGTCAGGCTTTACTTTACCGACTGTGATTGTATTTCACTCTCCTGTATGCTGACAATACAAAACTAAGAACTTTGATTACAAAGACATATAACCAATATTCCCACAACTGTGAAGCATTGTGGTTCAGGTTGCCCTTCCCTCAAGTGAAGGTAAATATTTGGTCTTGAGTCTTATCTGCTGGTTGGCTCCATCCCTTTACTTTCTTTGGTCTTTAAACAGGGTAAATAACACCCTATTAATTTTCCAGAGGTCCTGGGGAAAAAAACAGTACCAGCCAGCTGACTCCTACAGCTATTACCAGGGTAAAGCCTTTTATCTTGCAATAAAGCTTGAAAGGAAATGTAAAGCATAGGAAAATGGATTTCTCTTCAAAATGTGGCCCCTTTCCTGTGCTGTCCTGGAGAGGGCCCCTGCCCCTGCCATGCAGGCCTGACCATGGTTTAGGGGCCTGGGTTCCCATAGCTGACCTATGGGGGGGTCCTTTCCCAAACGTTAAAATACAAACGGTGATGCCTCCACCCAGAGTACATATCGGTGGGTCTGATTATCTGCAGTACAACCCCCTGGGATGTTGTACTAACCCACCACCCCAACAGTTATTCCAGGCATGGACTTACCAGGATTTGAACCTCCCCACCTTCCATTACATCATTTACCTTTCCCATTTCATCCAGCTAACAGGCTCATTAAAATTAGACTGTAGATCATTTTTCTGCTGCAAAACAATAACTCCATGGTTTATTTACAGGGGGAGGGTTTTGGAATGGGGTAAGTAGAATAGAAATCTAGCATTTTCATTTTGCATTTCCTAAAATTACATTTCCCCTTCTGATTCAATCCCCAGAGTTCAAATAGTGCAGCCACCAGTATCTCTCTATCTAGCTATCTGCTGCAGGTGTTACCCAAACCCAGACCCAACAGGTTCCAGTCCATTTTAACCCCAAAATTCAGTACCTGGGTACCCAGATTTTAGTTGCAGTCCTGAGATGCAGTTGGTAGCAGGCGTTGGTACACTTAAAGAACTTAACTTTTTACATTTCTCCCTTTGCTTTTCCTCCAGCCCTAGGGGGCATACTTAAACTATATACAGTCCCCAGGTGTAGGACAATTCCTGCTATTTACTTATGGTTCTGCAGAATAAGTCCTCAGATGGCATAGTTCACTGAAGTCCTGGGGATGGACGGCAACACAGCAGAACTGGGCACAATGCTTAAAACAGGGGGCACATTGGCTGCAGCTTGCTGTCTCTCTCTCTCTCTCTTGCTTGCAGATCTTGCAGCTTGTCTCCTTCGACCCATTACAGGCCCCATTGCAGTGCATGTGCATAAGGCCTGCCAACTACAGGGGACTCAAACTGGGGAGTAGACCCACCGTCTGGCTCCCTCTTTTTTTTTTTTGAAATTAAACTTTATTGATTTTATGGATTACACAATACCACAGGGTTTGCATCGGTACTGTCATTGAGTCACATAACAAACTTCCTTGTACACCAGAATCATAAGTGTGAAATGTGGTAGGAAAAAGAAAACACCCCAGTTTTCCCATGCCCACCTCCCCCCCAACCCTAACCCTCCCTGAGTGTGCATACTTGATACAGTATATGGTTTTATCATATTACCATGAAAAAATAAAGTTCAATGGCGAAATTGGAGTGGCATAGAGCATCAGAGACAAATCCAGATGAGCACTAATGTAAATACAAAGTGTACAATTTACCCCATTTTTTGTGAAACGAGTCAAAGCGATTATGAGAACTGGCAATAAGTCTCTCAATATTAAAGCAAGCAGATAAGTCTTTCAGCCACTCAGCATATGTTATGGTTAGTTGGTCCATCCAGTGTTTGAGCACCAGCCTTTTGACCACCATAGAGATTAGCGCCATATGGAATCTGAGTTCATGGTTTTCAACATTGGAGTAAATACCTAGAATGCATATTTCTGCGGTGAACAGTCCATTCAGACCCAAAAGTGGATCCTAATTGGACTGAATAGAGCGCCACAAGGGGGCCACTTTCTCACATTGCCAGAAGATGTGGATCAGATTCCCTTCCGATTGTGAACATCTGGAGCAGAGAGGGAGAGGAAGCCTCTCTAATCGAGCTAATTTGACCAGTGTATAGTATATGTTATTTAGTATATGGTATTGAATAAGTCTGAACTTATCCTGAGGGTGGTATCTATATAAGTCTTTCCAGATTCGTGCCCTGTTAGGAATGAGATCTGGCAGAAGAGAAGACCAAACACTGGAGCCTGAGAGGGTGTCCGGATACTTGAGACCCAACAAATAGGAATATATAGATGAGATCCCATGGGATTTAGTGGCTAGATCTTGAAGTTGAGAGAGAAAGGGACTGACTTGAGAGTTACAAAATTCGGTACCAAAATTAGTGCTAATGAGGTGTCTCAGTTGATATACTTTAAAAATATTATTATTGGGAACATTAAGCCTGGCCATAATATCCAGAGAAGAGAGAAGGGAGTCCTGAGAGTATAAATTCTCCACCAGGGCTTCGCGAAGTTGAGGAAGCCAGTCTAAGGTGATCATTAAGCCTCCTAAATGAATATTGGGATTTAGAATAAGAGGCTGTGCCAGGTCTCTTTTTGGGGAGATTTTGAGATAGTGCAGACATTGAGAGAGGACTTTAAGGGAGGTGCTGATGGTCGGATTTTGTATTGCGGTTGGGAGTGCTGAACTGGGGAGAAAGAAGATAGTCGGAGATCAGAGATTGGCCTCCCCAAGTATTCGTCTTTCAATTTGAAGCCAGATCGGAAGGGGTCCCTCAGCCCTGTTCTGGAGCCATCTGCCCAGTTTGGAGAGATGGGTAGCCCAGTGGTAAAATATTAGGTTAGGGAGGCAGAGTCCTCCCTTATCTTTGGGGAGGCAGAGTTTAGAGAAAGAGCGTCTGGGGGATTTACTTTGCCAGGTAAATTGAGAGAGAGTGGAATGCAGATTCTGTAAATAAGATAGGGGTAACCAGAAATTCAGTAAATTAAGAGGGTAGAAAACTCAGGGTAGGATGTTGATCTTAATGATGTTAATTCTACCTCAAAGGGAAATGGGGAGTTTGGACCATCTTTGGAGGTCCAGTTGAATATTGGCCATTAGGTCATCCAGATTAAGCTTCTTAAGTAGAAGTGGATCATTGGTAAGGTGTATTCCCAAGTATTTAATCGATTGAGGAGACCATTTCATGCCAAATCTTGTAAAGCTAGCTTTATGTGTGAAGGCATTCAAGGGGAATATCTCTGATTTAGCTAGATTCAGTTTGTAGTGAGAGAGGAGACCATACTGTGTAATAACCTGAAGGGTGTGTGTTAACGACATTTCAGGGTGGGCAATATGGAGGAGGATATCATCCGCGTAAGCAGAAAGAGTCAATGTTCGTTGTAGCACCGGGCAGCCCTGGATATGTGATGATCATTTAATATTAAGCAGGAGAGGCTCTAGGTATAGATTGAACAAAAAGGGAGAAAGGGGACAACCTTGTCTAGTGCCAGTAAAAAGGTATAACAGCAAGGAAAAGACACCATTACAATAGATCTTAGCTGAAGGGGATCTATACACTGTCTGGATCCACCGAATGAAAGAGGTTGGGAAGTCCATTCTGGCAAGCATCGCCCATAGAAAGTCCCAATTGACTCTGTCAAATGCTTTTTCAGCGTCTAGGAAAATTAGTGCCTTCGGAATATGCGATGTTTGAGCTGCATGGGAAATATGAGAGAGGGTTCTAAGGTGGTCAGCAGGGGAGCGACCTTGCACAAACCCCACTTGCTCCAGGCTTAGAAGGTAGATTCAAATCTTTTTAATTCTCTCGGCTAAGATCTTGGTTAGAATCTTAATATCGCAGTTTAAAAGAGAGATAGGGCGGTAGCTTGCAGGATCTTTTGGTGGTTTGTCCGGCTTGAGGATTAGCACGATCGTGGCTTCTAATAATGTAGGATCTATGGTATCGGCCTTGAACATATACTCATAAAGCCTAAGGAGGCGAGGGGCTAGTTCCTTGCTAAAGGTTTTGTAAAAATTGGATGGGTATCCATCGGGACCAGGTGATTTATCAGGAGCTAGAGAGGCAATCACCACCTCTACCTTGAGCAGAGTGATGGGAGAGGTGAGGGTCGTTTTATGGTGTGAGTGAAGGCGAGGGAGATTGAGGTCCTCTAAGTAGTTTGAGATGTCCGAAAGGGACGTTGGGGAAGGGTGTCTGCTATAGAGTTTACTATAGAATTCCTCGAAGATCTGAGTAATATCCCTGGGTGTCATTTTAACTACGCCATCCGGTGTTTGTAGCATCAGGATCAGTCTCGAGCTCTCTGTTTTTTGCAATCTAAGAGCCAGCAATCTACTGGCCTTTTCTCCTTGGTCGATATATTTAGATTGGGTTTTTAAAATAGTATACTCTGCTTTTTCTTTTAACAGGTCTGTGTATTTGTTCTTTAGTTTTAACAGAGATTCTAGCGAGTTGGAGGGGGAGGATAGGGGTAGCGAGTGCTCTAGTTCTTTAATTTTGGTTAGCAGTGAGGCTGCCTGAGCCTCCCTACATTTCTCCCTCAATGAGGTGAGTTTAATTAGCTCTCCCCAAAGGTAGCATTTCAGGGAACACCATATTGAGTCTTCTCTCGGGGTAGAATCCTTATTGAATTCCATAAAGCTAGAGATTAGGTCTTTAATATGGGAGACAGTCTGATTATCCTTGAGGAGTTGGGTGTTTAATTTCCAGACAGTGTCCTGCTGAAAATTAGGATCAGGAGAGATCCTTACCCAGACTGTTGAGTTATTTGATAACACTATCGGCTCAATACCTGATCAGAGGAAACCCGGAAGAAGTGAAGTACTGATCAGAATGTAGTCTAGTCTAGACCATGAGTTATGCACCTGAGAGAAGAAAGAAAAGGACCGAAGTGAAGGGTTAGTAAGCCGCCAGGGGTCGCATAATCCCAAAAGTTGCATGAAGTCCAGTAAAGCTTTTTGGGCTGGGGTTGCGGGTTTTAGGGGTATATAGGTTCTATCAAGAGCCTGACTTGGTGGGATGTTCCAATCCCCTCCTAA
Source organism: Neoceratodus forsteri (assembly GCA_016271365.2). Taxonomy (NCBI): domain Eukaryota; kingdom Metazoa; phylum Chordata; order Ceratodontiformes; family Ceratodontidae; genus Neoceratodus; species Neoceratodus forsteri. Next base: position 1,462,851,993 of record CM057455.1, on the reverse strand, counting down.
TATTAACTGTGAAGGTAGAAGATTGCCAATCTTGTCTGCTAGAGTCATGAAGAACTCTGGGTCCCCTCCCACTGGGCCGTAAACAGAGCCCACCACAATACTGCAGTTATTGAGACAGCCTTTGACCAGTATGAACGTGCCCTCTGGGTCCATTAGTTTCTCTTCTGCCAGAAAAGAGACCTGGTTCTTAATTAAAATGGCAACCCCTTTGCTTGCTGCTGTTCCACTAGCAGAAAATACTTGAGAAAACCCAGACCTATGTAACCAGATTGATTCATTATTTGACAGATGGGTTTCCTGAAGAAGGAGAACATCAGTCTTAAGTAAGTCACAGTGTTTAAAAACTTGATGTGTCTTAGTTTTGTCTCTGAGCCCCCGTACATTCCAAGTAGCTATCTTAATCGACGCCATAACCATTCATGAGCGATTAAGTTGAGAAAATGAAAATAATTATACATCCATGATGAAAAATTATTAAGGCACACTCTAGAACCCCCTTTAACCCATTCCACCCTACACAGAAAAAAAGCTCCAAAATCCCTGATAAACAAGTACTGCCAGGAAAATGCTAGTGACCTTGATCAGTAATTGGGAGACTAGGTCCTGGATCCAGAAACAACCCCACTCATCCCCCCCAAAAGGAAAATAACCCAGCCAACTATATACACAGTAGTTCCAAGCTTGAACGAGTATAGCCCGGATAAGCCAGCAATAAACACTTGGAACTAAGATCCTAATGGCGAATCCCAGGAGCTTCATGGATCGAGACCCTCCTAGTGAGGTATACCTATGAGAACTGGGGGATATTCTGCTGAACTGTGTCACCCAACAACCTATAAGGCTGACCCCCATAGGATTCCCCTGTGGATCACCATTCCCCCCTTTATTAGCTCGTAAGGCAGCTTCCTATGAGCATATTCCGCCCCTGGGCTCCCTCTCCCACCCTGTCACTTCAGTAGCAGCTCGAGGACCATTCCCTGTAGTGGCCAAGGAAGGTGGCCTTATAGATTGTCAGGTCCGGAGGCAACGATCAACCTAAGCTTGGGGGTTCACATCTCTCACCATCTTTAAGCTGTTGAAAAAGACCGCTTACCATGCCATGTGTGTTCAGGCCCTTATAGCGAGTCCTTTTCCAAGTGTGAGTGGAGAGCGTGTATTTTAAACCCACCGGCAGGCTAGGCAGTTGTTTATCCCCTCGCTAACGGAATGCACTGGGGGGCACGATTTGTTGCAGGACCAAAGTCGGTCCGCGGCGAAATCGGCGAGCCACAACTGAGACTCTGCACAAAGGTTCCGGGGCAGAACCTGGGAAAGCTAAGGTGTTCGTGGCCTTCAGAGAGCGAGACAGACAAGCCTCCTATCAGCCACCAGGCCGCACGGCCATACCTCTAACCACAAGAGCAAACAGGTAACAAATGAGAAGTTATCTAAACTTTAACAAAAGGGCAACAGTCCCGATGTGACTATTTGTCAGTAAAGTACTTATTTCAACCATCTTTAAATAGGTTGGGAAGCGTAGAGGCTAATTCCTTGGTAGCTTGATCAGGAGATTCGTAGGTGAACGATGATCCGTCGATTGTAACTCTTAAGTTGGCTGGATACAGCATCCTGAACCGGATACCTGCTGCAATTAGTTTGTGGACAATTGGGTGGAAGGCTGCTCTTTTCTGTCTGGTTTCGATCGGAAGGTCTTGTGCAATTCTGATCTTGGATGGCCCCCAGGTTATGGACTGTAGCTCTCTAGCTTTACTGAGGATGTGTTGTTTTTCTATAAAGCTGAGGAACTTGATAATGATAGGGCAAGGAGGGGAATCAGGTGGGGGCTTCGGCCTCAGAGATCGATGGGCTGTCTCAATGTGGTATTGAGGATTCAGTGGTGAAGGCCCCACAACCTTGTGAAGGAACTTCTGGAGGAAAGTAATAGCATCCGAGCCCTCTTCTGCCTCAGGTAACCCAATAATTAGGAGGTTATTCCTCCTGCTTCGCCCTTCTAAATCTTCCATTTTAAGTTGGAGCTTTCGGATCTGCTGTTTCAAGAGGGTGATTTCTGGGTCAATTTTGTCTTTCCATCTCTCTTGAGCAGTTATTCTAGCCTCTGAGTCGATCACTCTACTTTTTAAGGTGGTGAGGTCTCCTTTGATTGATTTGAGCTCTGTGGTTATATTCTCCAGTGCTTCTCGAAAAGGTGATAATTCTTGCAGGAATCACTCTTCAGATAGAGGGACTACCGGTGGGGGTTGGCGCTACCCGCTTTGTTCAGGCTCCCGGTGCCCTGATTTCTCGCTTTCTTTGAGAGCTTTTCAGGCGTGTTCGGTGGTGTGTGCCGGATCGCGGCCTGCTTCATCTCTGCCTCCATCACCGAGATAAAGCTTTGCGATGCCAAGATACGTGGATAAGATCGATAGGCAGAGGTTAAAAGATCTCCAGCAGCTGCTATTGTGCACTTTAGACCAGAGTTTAGAACAAATTGTAGCAGATGGGTGGAGGGAGCCCAGGGCAGGTGCAGCTTTCAGGCAGCTTGCATTACGTGACCTCCCAGTCTGGCTCCCTCTGATCAGAGTGCCCTAGCACTCGGGTACAAGACCTGTGACACCCTGCAGTGGAAGAGCCCACTTGATGGGGGTTAGCAAGTTCCCCACCTGGCCCTGGGTGTGAGCAGAATCATTCAGCACATTCTCTTCTGCTTCCCTTTCTTCCTCTTTTCTGCTACAGTGAGTAGACACAGTAATCTGTTTCTCTCTTTGCTGCATCTCAGGAGCAGACAACAAGCACTCAAGCTTTTGAAAATTACCTGTCCATCCTTTTGCTTTCACAGTTTCTCAACTTTAACACAGTCACATTCTCTCTCTCTCTGGCTCACACACATATCACCTGCACACACAGGGAGGCAATTTAGTGCAGTGGTTTAAGGCTCTGAGCTGCAAATCTAGTGATATCCAGCAGACCAGACCTGGGTTTGAATCCCACAGCTTCCACTTGCAGACTGTGTGACCCTGAGCAAGTCATTTCACTTCCTTCTGCTCCCAGGTTGCACCTGTAAAAAAGCTTTCAGCTTAGTGTGCTAGTCCTGGTTAAACAACTGACCAAAAAAAAACACAGTCCCTTTTCTCACTGTGCAGGTATATAGCAATTCTTCAATTGAAGAAGCTTACTCTTCCTTTTTCTTTTCTCAGCAGATTTATATTCTCTTGTTCCTCATCCTCTGAATTCCTGTCTTTTCACAGGCTTAGATGCAACCTTCATTCTTTTTCCAGACTCAGAAAGCAACCTTGATCTTTTTCTAGGGCTGTGCATGGTCCGAATAGTATTGCCCATATACCACGAATAGTAGGCTTGCCGAATATTCGGATGGACGTTCCGAATAGTTCACTATTCGGCTGCTATTCAGGACGTACTATTTGGTGGGTGAGATTTCAAAATCTCACAGAGCTTCGTTGACCAATCAGAGGCTGTTTTTGGAGCTCAGAGCCAGGAACACCATGTGATCTCACTCTGAGTGTGTAAATGAGAGGAGATAGTTGTTTCTCAGAGAGCTAGCTCTGTTTAGTTTACCACTTGTAACTTTTATAACTGTTTAAAAAACGTTTTGTGTGTGATCCAGTTTTTACATCTGATCACCTTGTGACTGCATCTGACTGCAGTTTTGTTTTCCATCCTTGAAACTGGGCTCAGTTTCAAGGAAAAGGAGAGACTGTGTGTGAGTGAATCTGTGTGTGTGTGTGCTGCTGCATGCTGACTCCCCTTCCCCGCTGCTTACAGTTTCACACCTCAGCTGAAGCAGCGTGGTTTGATTTTTTGCTTAACAACCAATTAGTTTGTATCAGGATTTTTTTTTTTTGTCAACAAAGTCCAGTTTGGCTTTTGCATGTAGTGAGTAACTGTTACTAGGCTCAGTAACAGTGAGTGGCTCAAGCTTTTGCTGACTGCCCCATCCCCACTGCTATGCTTGCTTAGCTTTTTGTTCCAAATCCGCACACATCCCCTTTGGTATTTTCTATTTCTTTTGTGAAGCAAATTGGTATTTTGCTGTAATCAGGTTCCAGCTTGGTTCCCTGCATAAGTGAGGTGTGATTGTCATCTTACTCCCTCTTGTCTGCGTTGTAGCTTACCGCGGTGCATACATCATCCATGTGTGCATTGTATTGTTGTTCTTGTAATCTGTGTCCTGCAAGTGCATGCACAGTTGTCTGCACAAATTGTTTTTTGTGATTTATAAAGCAGTGTATTTTTTTCTCACTGGGTCAGGCTTGGCCCATTGAATTGTTGCTGACTGTAGTCTGGTTCTTGGCTCAGTTCCCTGTACAAATGAGTAAGGAGGGTGTCGCAGGTGACTCCTCCCTCACAGCTCACTGTACCTGAGTGGCCTCCGTGCATGTGAGTTTTTTCTTTTTTGTGTTTCTTCACCCCCTGTGTGTGCACTACTGTGAGTGTGTACACATAAATTTTCTGTGAACTGCTTTAGTATTTCTGTGTGTGTCAGGCGTGACTCACTGGGTTCTGTGTGTTGTAAGTTGTTTGGTGTACCTTCAAAGCTTGAATTGCTGAACTGTATGATTGCACAACTGACACCGCACAAGTAAGAAGTTGTTTGCTGACTCCATCTCTCTCTAGTATCAGCCTGTCTTTATTAGTTGCTACATAAGCAGTGTTGCTATTGTTGTTTTCTCCAAGAAGCACCAACATAAACAAAACCACTAATCACAAATAATATACACAGTAGGTTATGGCCCATGTCTCTTTAATCCCGTAAACGTGCATGGTCCAGCCCAAGTAAGTCTTCTTCACCACCAGTCGTAAGCAGTGAGGAACAGGGTGAGAGAAGGTCTGTTCATATTCGCCACTCTAAAATAGTTTTCTCCCATGATAAGCCTTCAGGTTCTGGTGTCAGTAAGACTGGGGGTAGTACTAGTACTACTATAACTACAACTACAACTGCTGCCACTACTATTACTAGTACTGCATTTGCAGCACCATCATTTTATAAAAGTAGGAGGGCTTTATAGCTGACATCTCCAGTCATACACAAACAAGAACAAGAACCCACCCCCACTACCAGTGGTAGTACTATTCACACAACTGCCCCCATAAAGGCAACATCACCTATCAGTGTGCTCCTCCCCACCACCACCAGTGCCGTGATTTCAGCAACCAGAGCAAATCCTTTTTTTACTGTTGACACAACCACTGCCATAACAGTGTGCACTGTTATTTGTGCTCCTTGCACAGCCACTGTCACCACAACCTTTGCCTCCATTAGTAGTCCTGAGTGTTCTGCTGTCACCATGACTACTGCTGCCAGTATTACAACTAGCTGTAATATGATGCCAATTTCTTTGACTGTAACTCCTGATTGTAATTCTGGCAACAGGACTCCTGTTGACAGTGCTACTAGCTTGCCAACTGTGCTCATGACCATAGGTACTGTGACTAGTACTGACCATGAGACTGTTACAGTGACTGAACCAATTGTGTTGCCAAAACGTATACTGTTGCTCAGCCTCACAAGTTTCCTCTCACCACATTTCCTTTTGCTGATGTGGAGGATTCTGAAGAAGAGCATTCATCTGGTTCTGAATATTTAGAAGAGCCTCAAGACTTGCTAAGTACATCATCTGACAGTGATACCCACCTAAGCGAATTTGGCATTGTGGCCAAATATGCAGCATATCTGTGTGAGAAGCGTGAATGTGCAGCTGCCAAAAAATGCAATGCTTCTTGTCATGGCAAGCAGGCTGATCAGGGTCACCCTCCTTCTCCTCCTAAAAAAACAGTCTACCCTTTCCTTTCAGAGAGCTGTGTCAATTTCAGCTCCATCTGATACACAAAGTAATTTTACAACTACATATGTTGCGGAGAAAGAAAGGGGTAGAACAACTGCATCACTGCACCCAGGTCTGATAAGGGGAAAGGGGCAAAACATGCTTATGGTTGCCCTATTGGAGCCCCTACTTCCACTGTCAGTGCAAGGAAAAGTGTGATGTGGCTGTACTTTAGTGTTGTAAAATATGATCCAACAAAGGCAGTATGCTGTGTGTGTGACTGTACTATAAGTCGTGGTAAAAACCTTTCAAATCTCACAACAACATCAATGATGAACCATCTCCAAATGAGACATCTCAGGGCACTTCAACAATCCACAGCTGCTCCTCCCCCTCAGCAACATGTGCCTGTCAGTCCCTCTTCTGGTACTGGTCCAGTAGATGCACAAAGTATTGTTAGTGATTCTATTACTGAGATAGACAGTGTGCCCTCAACTCCCCCTACACCACTTATAGTGCATCCCCGTACAGGAGCATCACCCATTCTGCCTTCTTCTGCTCAATTGTCTATTATTGTAACACCCTCCACCATGGATTCAAAGTCAAAATCAATGCGATGTGGTACCGCTTTGACTACACCCATCATGCAAGCCTTCCATGCCCGCATCAAATACCAGGTGTCACACCCAGCAGCACAGCAGATCACCAATTTAATTGGTGAGATGATGGCCTTGGATCTGCAGCCATTTTCCATTGTGGAAAACACAAGTTTCCATAGGCTGCTGCAGCATTTGCACCCTAGATATAATATACCATCACGGACCACATTTTCACATACAGTAGTACCCAACATTTACAATGATTTGAGAAAAGAAGCTGCCAGACTACTAGCACAGGCTGTTGGTGGAGTTTTCCACTGCACAACTGACATATGGACCAGCATGAATTCAAATCATGTATATATGTCACTGACAGCACACTGGTGTGTTGCAGATGTGGTAGTCAGTGGTGGTGATGGTGGTACTAGTGCTGGTTCTGTCTCTTCTCCCTCTCTCTGCAAGTCTGCTTTGCTAAATGTCAGTGTTATGGAAAATGATCACCGGGCTATAAACATACTGTCATTCCTGCAAGAGATGTTGAGCCCATGGATTGATGGCAACACTTTGCAGGTAGGGTTTGTGGTCACAGACAATGCCACAAATATGATAAAAGCACTTAGAGATGACAATTTTGAGGGGATATGCTGCTTTGCTCATACACTAAATCTGGTGGTGACAAAGGCTTTGGCAAATACAGTGGAGGCAGATCACACAGTCAAAGGAGCCAAAAGCATATGCAGCCACTTCCATCTCTCTGTGAAAGCCACAAATTCGTCTGCATCAGCTGCAAGAGCATCTTCAAATGCCGCAGCATCATCTCATCCAGGATGTACAGAACCGGTGGAATTCTAACTACTACATGCTGCAAAGGCTTATGGAGCAAAAGAGGGCCCTTCATGAGATGAGCATGAAAACTGATATAGGGGGAGTCCTCGGGGCTATGATTGAGGGCTTGGTAAAGGTTTTAGCCCCATTTGAAAGGAGCACTCATGACCTTAGCTCTGATTCTGCACTGCTAAGTCAGATAATTCCTGCTGTACAGATCCTGAAAAAAAACATGCGGAGATTCAGTGAAAAAGCTGAGAAAGATCCAAACCAGACACCTGGAACAGTGATATCCGCTGTGGAAAACCTCACCACAGAACTAGAAGCTAGATTTTCTGATCTCTGTTCCAATAAAAAGCACATATTTGCCATTATGTTGGATCCACGTTTCAAGTGTGAGGTACTACATCTTATAATGCCCACTCACACGGTAGCAGACTTTCAGAAGCAGATGTGCTCAGAACTTAGTTTCTGCATTCTTGGGTCGATGAGACCAGTAGGTAACCCTATTGATGAGTCAGCCTCGGAATCACAAATGAAAGCAGTATGGAAAACCTTGAGAAGGGGATGACTGTTGGGCTAAACTCAGCTCATCACTACAGGCTGAGCAGTGGAAGAGAAGAGAACAGCAGCCACAGTCGTCACCCAATCTGCTGAACAGTTATTTCCATGAGCCTCTGGAGTCATTCTCCATAATCAAGTGGAGTACTGGATCAAAAGGATGAAAACATCTCTGCACTTGGCACAGTTGGCCCTTAAATATATCTGTTGCCTCCTTACCAGAGTACAGACTGAACGAATGTTCAGCACTGCTGGGGATGTGGTGGAACCTCACCGATCCTCACTTGACCCAGCACATGTGGAACAACTTGTGTTTATAAAAATAAATCTACCTCACCTTGGGCACACATATGACCACTAACAATTGCATTAAATAATTGTCTTGTACTGGATACAACATTTCTGTGTTGTAGCATTGACCCATACACAAGCCATTCTGTGTTAACCATCATTGTTCTGTTGGCAAATAAGCACAACATGTTAACATTCATATTCAAAGTCATACTAACACAAATCTGTGACCAGCACCCTTTTCCTTTATTACTTCCACTGTCATGGTGTATTCTTTTGAATGAGTTCCCAGTGCCTAAAACTGCCACCCACCTATTGATTGCTGTTCCCAATGCAAAATCCTCAACTGGTGTTGCTACATCTCTCTCCCCTGTGTTGCTCGTGACCATATTCCATCGATCCCTTTAACAGCTTTCCAGGTGCCAGTTACCAGTGTGTCATCATCAGTCTCAAGTATTTCATGTGCATAAAATATGGCAGTTAACAGTGTGTCATCTCCAGTCTCAGTGTTTCCCATGCCTGAAATATGGCGGTTACAAGTGTGGCATTACCAGTCTCAGTGTTTCCCATGCCCGAAATATGGCAGTTACAAGTGTGACATCACCAGTCTCAAGTATTTCACATGACTGAAATATGGCAGTTACGAGTATGGTATCACTTTTTCTCATGTATTTCACATGACTGAAATATTCCAGTTACCAATATAGCATCACATGTCTCAAGTATTTCACGTTATTAAAATGTTCTGGTTACCTGTATGGCATCACCATTCTCAAGTATTTCACATGCCTGAAATATTCCCATTACCAGTATGGCATCTCCAGTCTCCAGTATTTCACACGACTGAAATATTCCAGTTACCAGTATGGCATCTTCAGTCTCCAGTATTTCACATGACTGAAATATTCTAGTTACCAGTATGGCATCACCCATCTCAAGTATTTCCCATGCCTGAAATATTCCGGCTACCAGTGTGGCATCACCAGTCCCAAGTATTTCACATGCCTGAAATATTCTGGTCACCAGTGTGGCATCACCGGTCTCAATTATTTTCCATGCCTGCAAAATTACTGCAAAGTGCTGCAGTATGTTGCAAGGAGCAGTGTAATTCAATGGCAATTAAGCCCTCTAGTCATCCAATATTTTGTGACAGCATTTACTGCAAAGTTCTGAATTGCATCTTGTCTTGCTCCACTGTGTACTATTGATACATAATACAATTCGAGAGAAGGTGGTGAGATAGACTACATGGACGATGACAGACAGGTGCCCCTTTATTAGATGGTCTCAAATATTTTTATCCCCAAGCAAGCCTTTTAGTTCTTGTAGCATTGAGAATAATACTACTACTAATAATACCTCCAGCAGTACTCTTACTACTACTGGTGTCACCACCTGTTCCATCTATACATTCACTATCACATCCTTTTGTGCAGTCGTAGGAGGGCATTAGTGCATACATGCTTTGTGCAGGAAGCAGCAGACACCACCACCGGTGTTTCCACTGCTATCACTATGGCTGCTACATCTACAGTCAGTGTGCTTCCCACCACCACCGGTGCCATTCATGCAGCAGCCATCCTTTCAGCTGTCACCACTATGGCAGCCACTGTTACCACTATTCTTATGCCCATGGCCAAGGCACCGTCTACCCCGTGTCTGTGGATTTATGTGATAACCATGAAAGTGCAATCACGATTGGTGGCAGGCAAGTATATATCACCAAAAATCTATTGCACTGATGTGCAACCCCAATGCACAGGAAAACAGTGCCAGGGACTTAAATTGTGATTGTTCATGCAGTGGGCTGTGCCCCCTGCATTGTCCCACACCCCCCTACTAAAGAATTCTTAACTCTACTGGGGTGCATTTCGGGAGGGTGCAAAATCTGGAGAAAAAAATTGGGGTCCAGGCACACAAACATGTAGGCACGCCCGGACCCAAACCCGGAACCCTTCCAGCTTTAGGCTGACAACCACCAACCATGCTATGGGGCCAGCTCAGCAGCCCCACACCAACCACACCAGGCCAACCCTCACTCCCTTCCATCATGCTGGACCCCCCACATGTGTAAACATATAGTGATGTCCTGTCACTATATGCGCCCACCTCCCCATCCGGTCACACTTCCTCAGCAGTAGCCCCTTCGACATGCACCAGGATTGAGTTGCCATTATTGCAAGCACTCAATCGCTGATGCCCAAGTCATGGGCTACCATGTCTGTGACCATGAACACCCTCCAGTGCTGACCCAATGCAATGCTTGATATCATTTTCAGAGTGTTATATGTGTGGTGTGGTGGATCAAGTGTGCTGCATGTAGCTTATTTTGCATTAATGAGAGTTCTGCGATAGTGGTTGAAGTCTCATTGAGATGTATATGCTACACCAGGTTTAATGGGTGATTAATGGTATTGTTAAAGTGCTTTTTTAAAGTTTCCTTAAAAAACACCTTTTCTGGCCAAATAACGAACACCAAGCAATGAATACCGAATACCTGGGACCCGAATACTGAATATTTGGCCGAATATTCGGGAGAAGGTATTCGCACAACCCTATCTTTTTCGAGGCTTAGATCCGACCTTTGACCTTTTATTCAGGCTCAGAACACAACCTCTCTCTTGCAATCTGCAGCTTCCCCTTTTCCATTCCAGCTGTGCTTCTCTCACCACTGTGGTGCAACTTCAGAACAACGCAGAACTTTCAGCATCCTGCAGCTTTCCCTTTTTCTCTCTGCCAAGCTGCTTCTTCCTTTTCCCGATGGGGCAGGCAAATTGCTGGCAGCCCCCAGGAAGACCAAGCTTGCAGCCCCAATCTTTCCAGGGGCAGGAGACACCTCCTTCTGGAGGAGCTCCCACCAAACTAACTCAAGCTCTAACTGTCCTTGCCTTTTGGGAGCCCTTTCTTCGCTCCCCATTGGCTGGAGCCACTGTACTTAGGAAAAAATTAATATGTATGAGGCTACCTCAATGCCTTATTGGAGCAGAAAAAGGCACCTAGATTGTCCCCAATATTTTCCCCCAAAAGTCCTTTCAACAGTCACAGAGTCCCTGGCAAAGAATCCTGGCTCAGTGGTTGACTGGCCGGTATCCCATGGCTGCTAACATGGTGGCCATTGTAAACAGTGTCTACACATTTCACACAGTGTCCCAGATTTTAAAAGTTCTTGCAGCCAAACTATAAACATTTATTTAGTCATTTACTCACACAGTTACAGCCACCTCTATGCCCTGTGTAGCGACTGAAACATAGAAACATAGAATTTGATGGCAGATAAGGACCACTTGGCAAACCTAGTCTGCCCATTTTCCTACCTAATGGATAAGCTGCAGATCCTAGTTAACCAACATCCTACTTCTTCCTACCCTCCACTAGAATTGCCTTATGTCCATCCCGTACATTCTTGAATTCCCCCACTGTTTCTGACTCCACGACTTCCTCAGGAAGGTTGTTCCATGCATTAACAGCCCTCTGTGAAAAAATACTTCCTCACATTACCTCTGAGCCATCCCCCCATTGTCTTCAAATTGTGCCCCCTTGTTCTTGTACATCATTTTCTGAAAGATGCTACCCTCTTGGACTTTGTTGATTCCCTTGAAGTACTTGAAAGTTTCTATCATGTCCCCCTCTGCCTCCTTTCCTTAAGAGTATACATATTAAGCTCCTTTAGTCTATCTTCGTTTGTCTTCTGGTGCAGACCCTGCACCATTTTGGTTGCCCTCCTTTGGACAGCCTCCACCCTGTCTATGTCTTTGCAGAGATGGGGTCTCCAGAACTGCACACAGTACTCCAGATGGGGTCTCACCAACTGTCTGTACAGAGGGATAACAACTTCTTGTTTTCTACTGGTGATGCCTCTCCCTATGCATCCCAGTATCCCACCAGCCCTCCTTACTGCCTTCTCAAATTGCTTGCTCATCTTGAGGTCATCTGATATAACTACCTCCAGGTCCCGTTCCATTTTTGTTGTTGTTAGTATCTCACCCCCCCCCATTGTGTACTCTTCCCCTGGGTTTTTGGTTCCCAGCTGCATTACTTTGCACTTCTTTGCATTGAATCTAAGCTGCCACACATTTGACCATTCCTCCAACCTTGCCAAGTCCCTTCTCATCCTTTCCACCCCACCTTGTGTATCAACCCTGTTGCAGATCTCTGTGTCGTCTGCAAAGAGACATACTTTTCCTTCCAGTCCCTCTGCAATGTCACTTATAAAGACATTAAAGGACTGGACCCAGTACTGAACTCTGCGGTACCCCACTAGTAACCCCCTTTTCTTCACTGTGGACTCCTGTTTACTATTACCCTCCGCATCCTGTTGTCCAGCCAATGTTTTACACAGGCTACCACCCTGGGACCCACTCCCAGGCTGGCTAATTTGTTTATTAATCTTTTGTGCGGGACTGTGTCAAATGCCTTGCTAAAGTCTAGGTAGGCCATGTTCACAGCCCCTCCCTGGTCTACTATTTTGGTCACCCAGTCAAAGAAATTGATTTGATTCATCTGACATGACATTCCCACTGTAAATCCATACTGCCTTGAGTCCTGTGCCCCACTGGCCTCTAGGTACTCAACAATTCTTTCCTTCAGAAGTGATTCCATCATTTTCCCTACCACTGAGGTCAAACTGACAGGTCTGTAGTTTCCTGCCTCTGTCTTGCTCCCACTTTTGTGAAGGGGAATCACATCTGCCCTCCTCCAGTCCTCAGGTACCACACCATACTCCCATGATTTGTTAAAAAGGGTAGTCAATGGTGTTACTAGTTCTCCCCTTAGTTTTTTTAAGAATTCTGGGGTGAATCCCATCAAGCCCCATTTCTTTGTCCACCTTCAGTTTTAGGAGTTCTTTCAGAACCCTTTCTTCTGTGAAAGGACTGATATCAACCCCCCTAACCAAAGTACTTCTATTTACTGGATTAGGTACTTCCCCATCCTCTTCCTTTGTGAATACTGATCAGAAGTATTTGTTCAGTATCCCTGCCTTTTCACTGTCCCTCTCTGCCCATTCACCCACTTCTTTATTCAGCCTCAGTATCCCTCTCTTTGTCTTTTTTGGCCCCTAATGTACCTATAAAAGGTTTTATCCCCCTTCTTAACCGAGTTGACTATCTTTTCCTCGGTTTGGGCCTTTGCTATTCTGACTGCCTTCTCCACTTCCTTCTGCTTTAACTGGTACAGTTCTCTGTCCTGTTCCTTCTGTGTTTCCTTATACTTTCTAAATGCTGTCTTCTTCTCCCTAACCTTCCCCACCACCTCTTTTGAGAACCATAGTGGGCTTTTCTTTCATTTTGATTTGTTTATTTGCTTCACACAAAGGCTTGTTGCCTCTATGATGGCAGTTCTGATGTTTCCCCATTGTTGCTGCACCCCTCCCTCTTGCCTGTTTGCTAGTGCTTTTCTGAGGCACACTCCCATTTTGACAAAATCAGCCCTCGTGAAGTCCAGTACCTTCACTTTGGTATGGCTTGACTCTACAGCTGAGTTTATCATGAACCACACTGTTTGTTGGTCTCTTGTTCTCAGATGGCTACCCACTTCTAGATCTGAGATCCTCTCTCCGTCCCCATTTCAGAGTACAGGTTCCAACACTAGCTGTCTGAGGCATGCCCCCTGAAGGGCATCAAGAATGGCCCTGCTCTTGGATGTGGCTGCAGCTGCAGCAAAGGTGCTCCAGTTAACATCTGGCATATTCAGGTCCCCCATCAGCAATATCTCCCTTTTCTCTGCCATCCTAAGGATACCTTCTATCATTTCCTGCATTGATTAACCATTTTACCCTGCCATCTCTCAGTTACTGCTGCCATTCCACATAGCCCTCAGGCAGCTACACATTATCCCATTTCAATCCATGTGTGCCCCCACTTATTCACTGGCTGCAGTCTGTGGAATCACTTTATTTAATTATTCCTCCCACATACTGATAGCCTTCCCCTTTTCCTCATACACCTCTGCTTCATTTATTTATTTTGTTTACTTTTTCTCGCTGTCACTAGTGCCATTCTACTGTGCCCCTAGGTGCTGGACAGAGCTCTCAAGCTTCAAAGGGATAGCACCTCATGAATATTAATGAGGTGGCTCCTGATCCCTCGAGCACAACTGGAGCTCACAAAAACTCTTTTTCTCTTCTCTCATTGTCTCTCCACTTAAGCACAGGTCCTTGGTCCCTCTTTGGGTTTGTACTGTGACCGGGACCACCAGAGAGACAGCCCAAAATGGCTGCAGATGAACAAATTAAATTGCGCTTCCTGCACATGCGCGGAGCTCGCCCTGGCACTGGAGTGTCACAGAAATGGGCAGTGGCTCCATGAACAAGCTCAGCCAGCCCCACTACTCTCTAAACCCATGTGGGGGCTGGCAGGACAGGACCAGGACACAGGGGGCAAGCCAGGAAACAAAAAAAAAGAATGGAGGGTGGACCAAAACCACTGGGGAAACAAGCCTTTTTTGGGGGCTGACAGGTAAGGCCTGTCTCTCATAATTTATGGTTTAAAGTACCTTCAAAGAAAGTTTCCCTGTTTCAGTGAGGGAATGTTAGCAGCACAAAGCAAGCAAATTTGCCTAGAGATGCACCAGGAGTAAAGCAAGTGTGTCCCTCATTCGCATCACTTCCTGTGCAGGTCAGAGATTGGAGTAGAACATGGTGGATGATCAGGCTGACATAGATACATTAACATTTTAAAGTAAGTAATATACAAAAAATATATCTGTGCTATTCTGCAGATGGGTACATAAGGAACCATAGGCCAGATATTCAAAACTTAGCCCCGGGGCTAAATTAGCTCTGAATCATTAGTAAGCTATATTCAAAGGAATATCCCCTGCGCTAAACCTGCTGAATATAGTGTGCAAAGGAAACAGGTGCAAACAGGGCTGGGAGCACAATGCTAAAATAGAAAAAAGCAACAGCAGCTAAATGGACACAGAGGTAGAGTAGGGCAGAGTTGAAGTTGATGGACAATGTGTGTGACAACAAAATGAAGTGTTGCACAACAACTACAAACAACAATGTAGGCCACACACTGCAGAACTGTTCTACACTGATGAGAGGTTTGCCTGGGGCTCACCCAATTGCACAGTGCTAGCACATTATCCAGCAGGTTAGCTCGGGGCAAAAGTTTGCTATATTCAAAGATCCTATGCAAATGAGCCTATTTATGCAATCTGTGGGCAAACAGTCACATTTGCGTCTCTTTATGGGCTGCCTAGCATACAGTTCCATGTAGATTGCCCAGCACTATTGCATGGAGCTCACAGCAACCCCCTGTTGGTCAGAATGGCAGTACAGGTTGGAAGCTGCAGTCCACGATGTGCTCACAGCAACCCCCTTTTGGTCTGAATGGAAGTACAGCCTGGATGGTACAGGAAATAGATGTTTGTAGGCACAGCCAGTTCCATTCTGTACATATTCCACTAATTCCCTGTTAGTCCAGTCATCCCCCCCACCACCCCATCATGATCCCCGACCCCCATAGCTTTATAATATAACCCATTTCCCTGGTAGTCTAGTGGCCTCCCAACCCCCCTCATGATCCCTGACCAACGTAGCTTTATAAAATGATTAATTTCTCTGGTAGTCTAGTGGCTCCCACACACCTCCATCACAAGTCCTGACCCCCCGCAGCTTCATAAAATAATTCATTTCCCATGTAGTGTAGTGGCCTCCCACCCCATCATGATTACTGACTCCCATATGTATTAAATACAACCCTTCCCTGGTAGTCCAGTGGCCCCCCCCACCCCTCCACCCAGCAGTGCCGAACCGCTGCAGCTCCCCAACTATCCTCAAACAGAGCGGGTGACTGGCTCAACCCACCACTCACCTCCATGGCCAGCCACCAACTGAGTTTTGCATGAGAGTACCATAGTGAATAATGAATAAGCGCATACCCACAACACTTAGTCGGTGGTTGGCTGCAGATGTGAGCGGTGGGTTGAGCCAGTCGCCGACTTTGTTCAGGGATAGTTGGGGGGTGCAGGGGGTCAGCACTGCTGGGTGGGAGGTGGGAACTGATGGACTGCCAGGGAATTGAATTATTTTATGAAGCTACATAGTGTCAGGGATTATGATGGGGGAGGTGGGTAGGGCACTAGACTACCAGGGAAATTAATTATTCTATAATGCTACAGGGAATGGGGATCATGACGGGGGTGGGGGGCACTGGACTAGCAGGGAATTGAAGTATTTTATGAAACTACGGGAGTCGGGATCGTGATGGGGGGATGGGGGACCACTAGACTACCAGGGGCTAACATAGAAGTAATTCGAAGTGTATAGAAGTTACACTTTGAGTAACACCACCACATTACTGCATGCTTTTTGCAGGTGGTATTTAGCACCACGCTACAAGTGGTGCAAAAACCTGTAGTGAGGCGCAATACTTTTAAATATGCTGATACACGGCATTCATGACCACTCCTCCTCCTCCCTGCATACATTAACTTTTATCGTTGGCACTATTACACAGCAACAGTGCTAAAAGGTCTTTTGAATATTATAGCCTGGTGCAAATATGGCACTTTTCCAGCACAACGGATTTGCGCCAGGCATAAAGCTTTGAATATTTGGCCCCATTAGTTTTAACTGTGAATTCACAAGGATTCCCCTTTAAAGTGATGGTGTTCTGTCACTTTTTGTTATACTGTATAGTAAATTACCCGTGTTGATTCAATCCTTGTTCTGTTGTAAAAAAAAGGAAAAAGCAAAAACAATTCTTTGGTTGTTTTTGCTAGTGGTAAGAATGGCCAGGAAGAGAAGATCTACTAAAGGGAGAGGTGACAGAAGGCAGCAAGGAAGTGTACAAAATCTGTGGGGCAAAACAGTGCTGCAGATAAAAAAACCTATGGCTGCAGCAGTGTGTTATGTCTGCTCCTGGGCTGGTAGTATTGAAGGAGTAGTTGGCGGTGGTGGCAATAGTGTAGCCACATTTTTCTCTGTCACATCTGTGGCAGCCATGCTGGTGGGGGATGTGGGAGGTGACAAGAGAAGCAGCAGTAAAGAAGGAACAGTGATCAAGGAGGAAATTGTTAGTGTCCCCATAGCTGGTGATGGTGGTGGTGCTGAGCCTGCTAGTGTGAAGCTTGACTCAGTGGTTGAGGCGGGAGATCAGGAAAATGTGGGCGACACTCAGACTCCTGATGATGAGAGGGTCAGAAAGCTTAGAGATGGTGATGATAGGAGGACAGACCTGTAGAGGAGGAAGACATCAGCGGCTGTGCTGATGATGATTTTTTGGATCTCCTATGGGAGCTGGAAGTGAAAAAGGATAAGGGTGGTGCTGCAGATGATGCAGGGATGTTGCTTGCATGTGGTTCCCCCCCCCCAATATTACTGAAGTTATGAAAGCAGCCCAAAAAAACACAAATTTCCACCCCTTCACCTCGGATGCCCCAGTCCCACCTCCATGGTAAACCAATGATTGCAAAATCCCTAGTTTGGGATTTTTATGTACTTGACCCAGCTGATGAGACAGTCACTATCTGTCAGCTAGGTCAAGCACAAATTAATAGGTTGAAAAAGGAAAAAGGGCAGCCACCTAGGCAATGGTGGGCAACACACACATATCTGAAGAACAGGCACCTGTTATGCTGGCGTCAACACCAGAAGGAAGCCAGAGCAGGGGGTCCCTGTCCCTCATTATCATCATTAGGCAAGGCAAACAGAAGTGACAGGTCAATAGACCAGGTGGACGGAGGGGCCAGTGAGGAAGACTACAGATAGGAGGAGGAGGATTCTGTGGATCTGCCTAGATGTGGGAATAGCAGAAGTAGTATGTTAAGTAGTACCACCCAGAGTCAGAAAAGCACAGTAACGCCAATGCAGAACCCCCCCCCCAAATCACTGGTGTCATTCATTTTTTTTTTTTGCCATTCAACTTTTATTGAAGTTTAACTTGCAGAGGATACATCCAAGTGAAAGAAACATACACTGTTTGATACATATAAATATATACAGATTAATATGTACAGATTAATATATATAACTACATACATATATCCTATAACAGTAGGATCTATTCCTGCCTATTCTATAACTACCCCAACTACCACCTCCCTTCCCCACCCACCTCCCAGCACAGAGTATAATCACCTGCCCTTAATAATATTACACAAGGAAGAAGATACCTCATTTTTGAAGGGAATACAATGCATATAGGGGACCCCAGATCTTATCGAACCTTGTTAATTTATTCTGAAAAATAGCTATGGTTCTTTCTATTCTCAGATTGGCGAGTAATTCCTGCAACCATTCTGTATAGGTGATCATTTCTATATCTTTCCAATGTTTAAGAACCACTTTTTTAAAAGATGCCGAAATTAAAACCATATGGTATCTTCTATTTCTCACTGGGATATGAGCAACATCTCCCAGCACACATATCTCCGGTGTAAAAAGGTCATTTAAGCCTAGTAAGGGGTCCACCTTCGTTTTTATAGCGGACCAAAGCGGTACTACCTTGGAACATTTCCAAAAGATATGGAAAAGGTCACCACAACCTTGGTGACATCTAGTACAGACAGAGGAGGCCACCATACCTAACTTTTCCAACTTCTGGGGCGAATAATAGATATTATGTAATAGCTTGAATTGCATCAATCTAAGCCTGTCTTGGAGAACATAGTTATGACAACTAATCCATAATGATGTCCAATTAAACACTCTATCTGGGAATAAAGACACCCAGAAAGCAGTCGGCGCGAGATTTTGGGAGAAGGCCCAATTAAATAAAATGCGATGTAAATTAGCAACCGCATGTGCTGAACCTGCTAAAGGGGCTAAGTCTGTTTGAAAGTCCACTTTTGAAGCATTTAGCGGATTTGGGCCCAACACCTTTAACAAAAGATGCCTAAGCTGAAAAACTTTAAAAATTTCTGTGTTTGAGAGTTGATACTTGGTCAAAATATCCACTGAAGTGAGTAACTGTCCATCTGCAGTAGTTAAATCACTTAAATGACACTCTCCCAGTTGAGAAAGCCAGGAAGTATTTAAAGGCTTACCTCCAACCAGGAACCGGGGGTTACCTCTTACTGGTTGAGATGGGTTCCTGATGTGATTAGATTTTAAAAAGCACATAATTGTGAATGAACCTAACAGATATACCTATCGGAGAATTTCCTGATCCTTGGAGGTAGAGATTTTGGGTTAACGTACAATAGGGCATTCGGTGAAAGGCCTTGCTTTTTAATACAGGATAACTCTATCTGCAACCAAAATGGCATGTAACCATTTTGGTCCTGGAGACTAAGCCCTTGCAACCATCTGAGATATTTATTTGCGTGGCTAGCCCAGTAATATAAACCAAACTAAGGTAATCTCAGCCCACCAATTATCTTTGGTGCTGACAGTTTATGATAGGCCATTCTGGCTTTCTTGTAATTTCAAATAAAATTAGTAATAATACCATGAATTTTCTTAAACCAGGAGAGTGGAAGCCACAAATTTAACATGTTTAATGGAAAAAAATAACCTGGGAAAGACATTCATTTTGATTAAGTTAATTCTTCCCCATAGAGACAAAAGAAGCATTGCCCATATTTTAAGATCTAATTCTATTATGTGTACCAGGGAATCCAAGTTTAGCTGTTGAATCTGTACTCGATTCCTTGCAAAGATAAGGCCCAGATATTTTATAGTCTCAAAACTCCAGGCTAGCCCCAGGGCAGTAATTTCATGTTTTAGAGTTCTATTGTTAAGAGGGAAAACTAAAGTTTTCTCCATATTAAACTTATAGTTAGCAACATCACTAAAATTCTGTATGATCCTTAATATAACCGGTATAGACCTAACCGGGTGTGATACATGTAATAAAAGGTCATCTGCGTAAGCTGTTACTTTCACAATATGGCACCGCACTTTAATACCTTGTACTTCTGATTATACTAGTCTCTAATAAGAGGTTCGAGATAAAGATTGAAAGGAGGGGATAAAGGGCAGCCTTGTCTAGTACCGACATATGTACTCTAAATGGGTCCGAGATAACCCCATTACATGAGATTCTGGCAAAGGTGCCCTGTACAAAAACTAATCCAATTCAGAAATACCGTAGGAAACCAAAGTCTTCATTGTAACTAGAAGATAGTCCCAGTAAACTCTATCAAAAGCCTTCTCTGCGTCCAGAGATCAACACCCTGGGTTGGTCTGACTCCTGGACACAGAGAGGACATGCTCAGTGTCATAAGTGGTCACCAGACAATCTCCCTTTCATGAAGCCGACCTGCTCAACCCCGATTACATCAGGCAAGATTTTGGAGATACGGTCAGCCAGTAACTTCCCAAGAATTTTAACATCGTAATTAAGTAGAGAAATGGGTCTATAACTTGATACCTGATCCGGGGGTTTATCTGGCTTAGGAAGTAACACAATGAGTGCCTCAAATAGTGACTCATCAGTAAACTGGCCATTAAGAATATCTCGGAATAAAACAATAAGTACACTGGTGTCATTCAAGTAGCAGTACATATGAGTCTCCAGAAGTCAAATATTACCCCACCAACAATGCCACCATGATGAGTCCAGCTGTTTGGTAGCCCATCCCCAAGAAAGGTCCAGCTTATGCTGCATAGCATGTTTGAGCATCACTCCAAAGTTGCTCCCAATAATACTACTGCACGTGAGCTACAGTAAATGCATCACCTGCTGCAGTGCTGGCAATTGATCTATTGCCATTCTCTTTTGTTGAGAATGTTGGATTTTGGAGGTTGATGGGCCTGTGCCTGTCCTAAATGGCAGATTCCATCAAGAACATACTTTTCTAGATGTGCCATTCCTGAACTCTATGGAACAGTGTCACAGATGGTAAACCATGCCCTGAAGCATTCAGCATCACTATACATACATCTGAACATGGATATGTAGATGTGGCAAAACAGTTGGTAGCTCCTACTTGTGCATTACAGCACATTTTGCACAGGTACCTGGGGTAGAATTTGACTGTGGGCGTGGGAAAAGTTGCATAAAGCCCAACTGTGGTGGTTGCTATACTTTGAGTATTTGACAGCATGCCACACAGACAATGAAGAGTATACCTGGATTACACATGGGTGAGAAAATGCTTGAAGTGCTCCTTGCCAAGACTGATGAGTGGCTTCACCTCCATTCCCGGAAAGCAGGTTTCATTACAAATGATAATGGCTCAAATGTTGTGAAAAGCATCTGCGATGAGGGGGAATCAGGGTGCCATGCCAGACACACTGTTTTAATCTCATTGTCCAGGAGTTTCTAACCCATCCTGATATCAAGGCCATGTTGACTGTGGCCCATGGCATCTCTGTCCACTTTGCCCATTCTGGAAAGTCCTGTGATCAGCTCTGTCAGCTGTATATACAAAACAAACTGCCTCAGCACCGTATGAAGCTGGATGTTGTCACCAGATGGAACTCAGCACTGTACATGACTGAGTGGTTGTACGAGCAGTATAAATCCATATCTGAATATCTGTTGCTGTATACAAGCCATGACAGTGCTGGAGTATCCCCGTCTCTGACAACAGAGCAATAGTGCCAAATGGATGGCCTGATCATGATTCTCAGGCCATTTGAAAATGCAACACAGGCAGTAAGTGGGAACTCTGCCTGCATCAGTCAATCCATTCCACTACAACACTACAACATGTGCTGAGGCAGACACTGGTTATTGTGCAGCAACAGCTGGAGGCAGGCGGTGATAGTGGAAGTTGTGTCTTAATGGAACACATGCTCCATGTCTTCGACTGCAATACACATATTTCCAGCATTCTGCAATCTGAAGATTTTGGCACTGCCATCATGCTGGACCCACACTATAAATGTGGGCTGGCATCAAAATTGAAGGTGGGCATCAGCGGGTCTGAAAGGTGACTGATCTATTAATAGGAAGGGTATACAGGGCACACTGCTGGGTTGGAGTTGAGGCATGGGGTCGAGGGTTGGCGTGGCATTGGCAGAAATTGGGCCTGCATGGTGACAAACTTAAATTGATAGCTCATTATAAGGCCTATCAATCTACAATCTCTTGTAAGAAGGCAGGATTCCTGTCCAAAGAGATTGCAGTGGGGAGGAATTGACCTGCTTAGCTTTTCCGGACTGTTGATAGGTTATGCAATCCAACCTGTATTCAGTCACGGAAAGCATTCTCGCAAATTAAGTGTGACAAGTTTGCTCAACTCTTCGCTGATAAGGTTGCTACTGTCAGGTCCGAGATCCATTCAGTGCCCTCCAATGGGTGAGGCAGTGATCTGCAGGAGGTCACAGGCCCCCGGCCTGCATGGTCCAATTTTGGCCAGCCAGCGACTGTGGAAATTGTGCATGTCATCCACAGTAAGCGCTCAACCAGCTGTAGCTTGGACCTGGGCCCAACACGCCTTCTTGTGGGATGTGTTGAGGTCATCAGCCTGGTCCTGGCTGAGATTGTCTGGAGCTCATTGGATTCAGTGGTATTTCCAGACCCCTGAAGGAGGTGGTGGTGACTCTCCTCTTGAAGAAAGCTTCCCTTGACCTGGACTGCTTAGCGAACTACAGACCCGTCTCTAACCTGCCCTGGGCAAGGTTATTGAGAAGGTTTTTGTGGCACAGCAGGATGACCACTTAACTTCTCATGATCAATCAATCAATCAATCAAAATCTTTATTTATTCAGGCGAACATCATTGAGCGTAGCTCATTTACAAGATGGACCAGAGTGGTCATACAAAGAAGGATACAAGTTTTTTACAAAGACATGAGAATAACATAACATTAGTACAATCAAATAAATAAGAGATATATACAAAATTTACAGATATACAAGGCACAGTAACAATAACTTAACCTGTAAAATGAAGAGGATAATCGATATAGAGGAAATAATCAAATAGTAGGGCTTCTATAGGCTTTTATATGAAATGTGATAACTGACTGGGTAGAAGAGTGAAACCAAACATAGTGGATTACAGAAGGGAGGGGTGTAGGTTGGGTGGGAGACTAGGCCTTATGGAAGCAGTTGCACAGTTCTGGAAATAGGGTGGTATACAATTTTTTGAAGGATGATATGGGTAAGAGGGTATTCAGATTCATAGATTTTTGGAGTGAGTTCCAGACAAATGCTAGGGAATAGCTGATAGCAGCCCTCCCAAACCGGGTGCAGGTATTGGGAATCTTTAGCATAATGAGCTTATTGATCCTTAAGGTGTATGGCCTGGATGTGATTCGGTGAAACAGTCTGAGATATAGGAGGGAGTTTGCCTGATAAAGCTTTAAAGATCCAGATTGCAGCATTCTTTTTCTTCTGTGCTGTAGGATGTCCAATTGACTGCCATGTAAAGATAGCAATGATGGGTGCTGGAGGGAAGGTCTGTAACAAATCTGATGGCTCTATGATACAGGGTGTCAGCTTATTTAAGAGGAGAGTGAGCAATGGCCATAGAAAGTCAGCATAGTCAATAAGGGATAGGAATGATGCCTGGATTAATCTTTGTTTGGAGTCTCTGGTAAGGTGTGTTTTATTCTGTAAAATAGGCCAAGTCTTTGTCTCAACTTTTTTAGTAGCTCTTCAATGTGGACAGAGTAGTCAAGCTTATTGTCAATCCAGACTCCAAGATATTTGAATTTATCCACAAATTCCAGCTTTTCTCCAAATAAGGTGGATAGTTGTGGGGTGATGAATGATGGGGTAATGAAAGAGCAATTCTTTGTGGCAAAGAACATAGCTTTTGTTTTTTTGGCATTTAGAAGTAATTTTTTTTCCAATAGGTTGTGTTGTAGGATGGAGAATTCTGACTGTAACAGTTCACAGGCTTTTGATGGAGAGGGATTGCTGACATATAATACAGTATCATCAGCAAACGGGTGAATGTTAGATTGAGAGAGGTTGGAGTCAATGTTATTAATATAAATGGCAAAGAGGATGGGGCCCAGGATAGAGCCTTGCGGTACACCTCTTAGCAGTGGTTTAGAGGTAGATAGGTAATTTTTAATTTTTACCAGTTGTAACCTTCCAGAGAGATAGCACTAAACCAATTGAGAGAGAGTGAATCAAGGCCTACAGAGCTAAGAGAGGAGATTAATGATTCATGATCCACTGTATCAAATGCTTTACTCAAATCCAGGAATACAGCACAGGTACTATTCTTTTTATCCAAGGCAGCCTGCCAATCATTAGTGACTTTGGCTAGGGCAGAGATGGTGCTATGCATTGATTTAAACCCAGATTGTGCTGGATTTAGGAGCTTGTTGGTGTTCAGATAGGCCCTTAACTGCGAATTTACTAATTTTTTAAGCATCTTGGATAGTACCGGTAAGATGGAAATGGGCCTGTAATTGTTAAGGTCCATGGGATCACCTGATTTAAGTAGTGGAACTACTTGAGCTGTTTCCATATGAGGGGATGGAACCAGTAGCTGGGAAAGATTGAAGAGGTGAGTGAGGGGGCAGCTAAGGCATGCAGTGCTACTTTAAGAAAGTAGGGATCCAAGGAGTCTGCACCTGCACTCTTAGATGTATCTAAATTGGATAGGAGGTCTTCTACTTCTTTTAAGGATATTGGTTCAAAGGAGAATGTTGAGGCAGCCTTTTGGCCTACAGTGGATTGAAGGTTTAATGATGATCTCAAGAGTTTGCAGGTGAAGAGTCAAATACTAGGCCAGCTGTAGTGAAATGGTCATTGAAGGCATTTAAGATTTCTTGCTTGGCAGTGATTTCTATGTCACTTAGGAGCAGTTTGGAGGGTAAGACAGGGGTAGAATTTTGGCCTAGAATTCCCTTTATAGTACCCCAGAATCTGGATGGGTTAGTATAGGATGCATCCAATTCAGCTCTATAGAAGGCAGCTTTGGCATTTCTTATTTGTTTTGTGCATGAGTTTCTTGCTTTTCTGAATTGAAGCCAGTCTCTAGGATCCTTTGTTTTCTTGCCTTTTTCCAGAGTTTGTCTCTGGCTAACAAAGCTGATCTAAGGTCAGCAGTGAACCAATGACAAGATTTTACTTTGGTTCTGACACTGGTGATTGGTGCATGTGTATTGAGGGCATTAGTGATAATATCCTTTAAGATCTGAAGAGCTGTCTCAACTGAGGTGTATGGTAGAAATCTTGCCAATACGTTGTATTGCACAAATCGTGGAGATATCCTGAGATGTTGAAATTCTTTTGACCTTTATGGAGAAATTTTGCAGGATTGGATGGCTTGAGTGTAGATCTTATGCCAGCTATGGGACAATGATCACTTACGTCACTGGGTAGCACTCCAGCATGAGAATATAAGTGAGGCTTGTTTACCATCATGATATCCAGGAGTGAACTGTTGGTAGTAATTTTAAGGTTAATCCTTGTTGGATCTTTGATTAATTGAGTGAATCCATAGCTGACACAGAAGGTTACTAGGGGTGCGGATGCATTAGATAACCAATTTAAATTCAAATCACCAAGGATGATGGTGTCTTCAGGGCCTAGATTGAGTATTGTTCCTATGTGGGATAGGAGTTTGAGGCCTGCAGAGGGGGGCCTATAGCAGCCAATCAATTTAAAGGAAGACATGTTAGGAAGGGATATTTTGATTGACAAGCATTCAAATTCCTTTGGTTCGGATGTATTAATAAGGCAGGATGCAGAGATGGTTTCCTTGACGTAGATGGCCACCCCACCGCCCCTGGAAGGGCGATCTGATCTGAAGAGCTGGTAATTGGGAAGGTTTATATCACTATCTTTTGTTGTAGATCTGAGCCAAGTTTCAGAGATAACCAGGAAGTCAGGTAGGGTATGTGCAACCAGGCCTGTATTAAGGAGAACTTTTAGGAGGCTGCAGGCATTGAAGTGAAGGGAAACTTAGGCCATTTATGGGGCTAGATCAGATGGGGATAAAAACTTTCAGTGGGGTCAGGATTGATTTCAATAGTACCAATACTGATCAGAAGGAAGAAGATTAATTTGAGGAGGCACCAAATGATAGGGATAGGGAATGATCAGAGCATTTCCTCCTCTTAGTGAGGAGCCACTGTGTAATGGGTGAGGTCCTGTTGTATGGGTGTGGATTTTAACACAAAGTAACAATCTGATGGACAGGCATAGTGGGTTAATGTAATGCAAAATGGGTGCAAGGCACTTGGGGAGTGTTGTAAGGATAGAGAGCCTTTTGTGGGATACCAGGGATTGCAGTGTAAAAATGGCAGGATATAAATATGGAACTGATAGGTGTCCACTGGGGATGGCAGGGGTGGGCAGGCCATATTCACTGCCTTAGTCACCATGGCATGGGTATATCATAATTATCATTTGGGATTGAGGAAGATGAGAGGCTCAGTAGCAAAGGAAGCAAAGTAGCATTATGGAGGGAAGGTAGGGGTTAAAGTGAGAGAAGAAATTAGCTATGGGTGTGGATTAGAGAATTGGCAGGAAAAGGTGTATAAAAGAATCAACCAAGAGGGGGAGGGTGGGCAAAATTTTTGTGGCTTTGCCCGTACCTTTCTGCCTGCTTCTCCTGGCCTCCTGGTTCCCTGGTGAAACATCGGTTGCGCCCGCCCGCTGGCGACTCGGAGCCCCTCCAGTCTCTGGGTGCTCGAGGGCTGTGCTGGCTGGAAGGTAGGGGACAGAGGAGAAGGCAGTGAGCAAAGGCACTTTATTGCAGCAATCTGCAAAAAGGTGCTAAAAGCCTGGATTTGCACTACAAAGACTGGGAGGGTATGGGGGGTTAGGCCTAAGCGTCTAGCCCACACAGAAACACAAAAAGGCTGTAATCACAGGCTACACTAGATATCTACACAACCCTCAAATAGGGCACATTAAAAAAGTAAAACAGCTCTTTTTAGATAGATTTAACAATAAAACATAATAGCAGAAATCCCGGCCAGAAATGGTGTTGCAAAGTCCAGCTAAAGTCTATGGGAAAGGCGCACCAATCAGAAGCAAGGAAGAGTTAGCGGTCGCTTTCCGATTGGTTTGCGGCTTTGCCCGTACCTTTCTGCCTGCTTCATGATGTCTACGATCCTCTCCAGTCTGGATTTAGGAAGAGGAATAGTACTGTGACTGCCCTGGTTCGGGTACTTGATGATCTTCTGATAATGAGAAATCAGGGGAGATGTTCCATCTTGGTTCTCCTTGGTCTCTCTGCAACATTTGACATTGTGGACCATGGGGTGTTGCTGGAGCCCCTGTGGACACTCTGTGGACTGTCTGATACTGTCCTCAGGTGGTTTCGATCATTTGTCACTGGCAGGATGCAGTGAGTGGTGTCAGGAATTAATTCCTTGGTCCCTCTCCTTCTGTCACGTGGGGTCCCGCAGGGCTCTGTGCTGTTCCCCATGTTGTTTGCAGTGTATATGCTGCCATTGGGAGACATTATAAGGCAGTATGGACTTGGTTTTCACTGCTATGCTGATGATACCCAGCTCTACTGTACATGTCCTTTGTGCCCAAATCGGGTGATGTGGTCTTGGTCTTTAATAGCTGCTTCTCCGAGATCAAGGACTGAATGAGTGCTAACTGGCTGAAGTTGAACTCTGGCAAGACCGAAGTGCTAGTTGTGGATCCAGGTCATCAAGGCATGGGGCAGTTGGCTGCTCTTCCCTCCGGGCTATGGCTCGGAGGTTATCAGCTGCTTACCTTGGATCGGGGGCCAAAACTGGGCATTGCGTCTGATAGCAGCTTGATGCTAAAGTCTCAGATGTTTGCTGTGGTCAAATCCTCATTTTATCATCTGAGGAACATCACCCAGATCAAGTGCCTGGTCCTGCCTTGCAATCTTCCAATGTTGGTCAATGCCTTTGTGACCTCCCGCCTTCATTACTGCAATGCTCTTTACCTGGGGCTACCAGAGGTTGATATCTGTCACCTGCAGCTGGTTCAGAACATGACAGCCAGGTTGTTAACTAGTTTATCAAGATCTAGCCATGTCACTCCTGTGCTCCATGAACTGTAGTGGCTGCTGGTACATTGGCGGATCAGCTTTAGTCTTTGTGTGAAGCAAATAAACAAATCAAAATGAAAGAAAAAAACACTATGGTTCTCAAAATAAGTGGCAGAGAAGGTTAGGGAGAAAAAGATAGCATTCGGGAAGTATAATGAAACACAGAAGGAGCAGGATAGAGAACTGTACCAGTTAAAGCAGAAAGATGTGGGGAAGGCAGTCAGAATAGCAAAGGCCCGAACCGAGGAAAAGATAGCCAACTCAGTTAAGAAGGGGATAGAACCTTTAATAGGTACATTAGGGAGCAAAGAAAGACTAAGGCAGGGATACTGAGGCTGAATAAAGAGGAAGGTGGTTGGGCAGAAAGTGACAGGGGAAAAAGCAGGGATGCTGAACAAATACTTCTGCTTAGTATTCACAAAGGAAAAGCAGGAGGAGATACCTAATCCAGTCAATAGAAGCACTCTGGGTAGAGGGTTGATATTAGTCCTTTCACAGAAGAAAGGGTTCTGAAAGAACTCTTATAACTGAAGGTGGATAAAGCAATGGGGCCTGATGGGATTCACCCCAGAATTCTAAAAGAACTAAGGGAAGAACTAGTAACACCACTGACTAGAGGAGGTTAGATGTGATTCCCCTTCATAAAAGTGGGAGCAACACAGAGGCAGGAAACTACAGACCTGTCAGTTTGAGCTCAGTGGTAGGGAAAATGATGGAATCACTTCTGAAGGAAAGAATTGTTGAGTACCTAGATGCCAGTGGGGCACAGGACCCAAGGCAGCATGGATTCAGAGCAGGAAGGTCATGTCAGATTAATCTAATTGATTTCTTTGACTGGGTGACCAAAGTAGTAGACCAGGGAGAGGCTGTGGACATGGCCTACCTATACTTTAGTAAGGCATTTGACACAGTCCCGCACAAAAGATTAATAAACAAACTAGCCAGCCAGGGAGTGGGTCCCAGGGTGGTAGCCTGGGTAAAACACTGGCTGGACAACAGGAAACAGAGGGTAATAGTAAATGGAGTCCACAGTGAAGAAAGGGGGGTTACTAGTGGGGTACCACAGGGTTCAGTACTGGGACCTGTCTTTTTAATGTCTTTATAGGTGACATTGCAGAGGGACTGGAAGGAAAAGTATGTCTCTTTGCAGACGACGCAAAGATCTGCAACAGGGTTGATACGCCAGGTGGGGTGGAAAGGATGAAAAGGGACTTGGCAAGGTTGGAGGAATGGTCAAATGTATGGCAGCTTAGATTCAATGCAAAGAAGTGCAAAGTAATGCATCTGGGAAACAAAAACCCAGGGGAAGAGTACACAGTGGGGGTGAGATACTGACAACAACAAAAATGGAAAGGGACCTGAGGGTAGTCATATCAGATGACCTAAAGGTGGGCCAGCAATGTGAGAAGGCAGTAAGGAGGGCTTTGGGGGAAACTGGGATATATAGGGAGAGGCATCACCAGTAGAAAACAGGAAGTTGTTATCCCTCTGTACAGACAGTTGGTAAGACAACATCTGGAGTACTGTGTACAGTTCTGGAGATCCCATCTCCGCAAAGACATAGACAGGGTGGAGGATGTCCAGAGGAGGGCAACCAAAATGGTGCAGGGTGCGCACCAGAAGTCTTATGAAGAAAGACTAAAAGAGCTTAAGATGTGTAGCCTCAAGGAAAGGAGGGAGAGGGGGGGACATGACAGAAACTTTCAAATACCTCAAGCGAATTAACAAAGTCCAAGAGGGTAGCATCTTTCAGAAAAAGAGATGTGCAAGAACAAGGGGGCACAATTTGAAGATAGAGGGGGGGATGGCTCAGAAGTAAAATGAGTAAGTATTTCTTTACGGAAAGGGTTGTAGATGCATGGAACAGCATTTCTGAGGAAGTCGTAGAGTCAAAAACAGTGGGAGAATTCAAGAATGCATGGGACAGACATAAAGCAATTCTAGTGGGGTAGGAGGAAGTAGGCTGTTGGTTAACTAGGATCTGCATCTTATCCATTAGGTAGGTAAATGGGCAGACTAGGGTGACCAAGCAGTCCTTATCAGCCATCAGATTCTATGTTTCTATGTTTCTTCAAGGTTGGGTTACTAACCTATAAAGCCCTACATGGGCAGGGACTGTGCTACCTTCAAGATCTTCTTTGTCCCTACCACCCCCTCTGCTCACTCCGGTCCTCCAGCGAGGGATTGCTAGAGGTTCCCATGGTCTGTTTGAAGACTTCAGGTGCTCGTTCTTTTGCATTTATAGCACCGACCCTGTGGAATACTCTACCTTGTCAGATCAGAGAGTGCCTGACTGTCAAATACTTTAAATCTGCCCTAAAAACACACATCTATTTGCTTTTGCATTCCTGGACTGACTGGATTATCTTGTTGCTATTTTTTATTGGATCACTGTTTTAAATGTTATATTTATATTGTATTTTTAATGATTTTAATGTTTGTGTTCATGTACAATGCTATGATCTCTTTTGGAATAACATTTAACAGATAAAGATTTGCTTGCTTGCTTGCCTCACGTTGGAAAACATGCAAATTAAAAGAGAAAATAGCAAATACCATTTGGGATGCTAGATCAGGTGGGAATTGAAAAAATGGAAGAAAAGGAGGAGGAGACTGATGAGGTAGTAGGGCGGCAGGCAGTGCAATGCATGGTAGAGGCATATTTGGCTGACACAAGGTGCCCTACCATTACCGACACGCCCTTGCTATACTGGAGCAGCAAACTCACTGAATGGCCAGCACTGACCTCGGTTGCAATGAAATGCCTCAGCTGCCCACCCTCGAGTGTCACTGTGGAGTGTGAATTCAGTTCAGCTGGGGCCATTGTGCATGACAGGCGCACCGATATGTCACCAAAAATGTTGGCATGCTAACATTTATTAAAATGAATGAGGGGCATATTCCACACAAGACAATCATGTCCACGTTCCTACTACATGGAGGAGGTGGTAGTGATGAAGATGAAGAGCAAAGTGTTGTCAGCATTAGCAAATTGTCTTCTACCACCAAGAAGGATGAAGCAGTAATGCAGAGAGAATTCCCATCCGGCAACTACTCCAGTCTGAAAGACTGTGAAGCTGCTTCCTTGATAAGGTGGAAGCATAAAAAAAGATCTGTTGTTTCAATCCTTTCCCCTCTTCAGAATAATCCTTTACTTCATGATTCACAGTTCTGTTATTTTCAGTCATTTTACTGTTCCCCATCCCCAACTGTTGTGCTTCTGTTTCCTTGTGCCTAATCGATTACCTGCCTTTTATACAGGCAGCCTCTTCATGGACCTGGAATGATACCAGCCAAAGCACCAAGGAAAACAGTAGCCAGATGGACTTTTGTCTAACAGGCCAAAGAGTGAATCTTAGTGCAAATAAGGCCCAATATTTTGTATCTTTGACAGAGAGGAGAAAAGAAATCGTCATCTTAGCAAAAACTCAGCCAACAGTTATTTCTTGGAAAAAAAACAGAAATAACATGTACTGCTTCCTTTATCTACACAATATCACAGCTTAGTGACAGAGACTTGTGATCAGCTATCGCACCCCAACCCACAAAATACAATTTACCAAAAATGAGAAACCAGTTTCTGAAATGCTGGAAATCACCAATTAGAAGATGTCTTATACTTAACCCAGTGACATCACTTGGAAAAAAAACAAGTCCTTTGTGGAACCACTTACCGAAACATACGAGAACATTTCTCCTCATACCCACTAATGTTAATGTCCATGTTTCCACTTTGGACAAGTCCCAGGGCAGAAAAAAGCCCTGAGACAACTCAATGAGTAGATTGGTCTTCCTGCAGGCTGGTTGACACTCTGAGGGCAAGATCTAGGAATATGGCTGCTGTGTGAGTTAGTCACACCAGGTTTCGGCTGGGCACTTCTGATGGGTCACAGATAGAGGAACTGGTAAGAAAATGACCAGCTTGAAGCTTCTGGTACTTTTCAGTGTCTCATGCAGAAAAGACTAGTGGTCATAGGCTACATGTCAAGAAAGACTGCTTTTTGGGGGGATATTTGTTTTACAGTATTTAGGCTTAGGCAAGATAACTGTTTTATAATGGAAATATTAGATTACAATGTGCACATGAGAAAATTATTTTTACTTATTGTTGTTAGGAATATGAGAAAAACATTTTGCTTATTGTTTATTTTTACTGAACAAAATACAGGGGGCCTGATATTCAGAAGTGCACCCAGAGGATGCGTAATGGACTGCACAGTGCATCGGAGGTGTGCGCCATGGACAACACATGCCAAATTCAGTACATGCACCAGAGACATGCACAAATGCAAACAGCATCAAATACAGCACAGATGCACTACCACACAACCAGACATGTGCTGCGCAACCAGGACTGCACAGGAGCAGGACAGGAGGCAGCAACAGGCAAGCTGGGCAAGCACAACGGGCAAGGGGGCACAAAGGCAGGGCAGCACAAATGCAGAGTGGCAGGCCAGCCCTGCAGTCCCAGGCCACAGAGGGGGTAGGAAAACAGTGCAGAGCACAGACACACAGCCAGTGGGCCACAGGGACCAGAGACTGCACTACAGAGGAACACAGGCCAACAAACACACGCAGCCACCCACCCAGAGGAGAGAGCAGACAGTGGCCCATGGAACGGCACCACCACAACCCTGACAGGCCACAGATCATGGTAAACTGCAACAGGTGCACTGTATGTGACCAGGCCCAGCACTGTGCGAATGGGCATAGGAGCCACATGGGCATAGGGAAACAGGGAACACATACCACGCCACCAAGCAACCACACATGACCTAGCACCACAACACACCCCAGCACTGGCAAGGGCAATGGTGCAGGTGAGGGGCACGGCAGCAACGCCACACAGGGACATGCAGCAGTGGACCACAAACAGGCTAGTAGCACACCCATGTCCCAATGGCCCAAGGCATGGTGGCAAGTGGTACACAGCAGCCACAGTAGAAGGGAACACAGCAGCCACAGCATACGAACTTACAAAATTTGCCAGCAGATAAAGACCTAGAGGTCTATCAAGTCTGTTCGAATGTGCAGCTAGCACCCCATTGTTCTGCAGCTGCCTCTCAATTCCACCCTTCCCCTCCATTGACCCTCCCCCTTGTCCTGTCCCATCCCCTTTTGAAGCAGTCCACTGTTCTACTGGATACCACTTCTGCAGGTAATGCATTCCACCCAGCTACCACCCTTTCTGTGAAAAGTGTCTCCTCATCTCCTCCTGAACCTTTCTCCTCCAGTCTCATATCATGGCCCCTGGTGTCCTTCCCCTCCCTTACTTTGAACAGCCCCTCTGCACTGGTCTTGTTTATTCCTTTCATGTACTTAAAGGTTTTAATCATGTCCCCCCTGTCCCTCCTCTCCTCCAGCGAGTACATGTTCATCTCCCTCAGCCTCCTCTCATATGATAAGACCCCCAGCCCCTTGATCATCTTTGTTGCCCTGTGCTGCACCCCCTCCAGTAACTCAATGTCCCTCTTCAGATACAGGTGCCAGTACTGCAAGCAGTACTCCAGGTGCGGTCTAACTAATGAGCTATACAGTGGCAGAATCACCTTGTCCTTCCTCAAGGATATACCCCTTCAATGCAACCCAGCATTTTGTTGGCCTTTGCAGTTGCCTTCCTACATTGTGCCGAGTTGTTCATTGACCTTGTAATGAGCACCCCCAGACCCTTCTCCTCCTCTGTCTGGGCTAGCTGCATTCCCCCCAGCTGGTAACTCCTCTTTGAGTTCTTCACCCCAGAATGTAGTACCTTGCACTTTTTGGCATTAAACCCCAGTTGCCAGGTGTCTGACCAGGTTTCAAGCTTTGCCAGATCATTCTGCAACCCCTGCCATCCCCCTAGATCATCCACCACCGCTCCCATCTTGGTATCATCAGCAAACAGGCTGATCTTGCTCTTGATGTCCAATGATATGTCTGCAGTGAATATCCCAAACAACACTGGTCCCAACACCGAGCCCTGTGGAACACTGCTCGTCACTACCCTTGGGTGTTGGAGCTCCCCACCCACCACCATCCTCTGTTGCCTTCCCTGAAGCCAGTTTCCTACCCATCTCACCAGCTTTGCACCCGTCCCTGTGCCTTCTAACTTACTTCCCAGCTCCCATGTGGCACCAAGTCGAATGCCTTACTGAAGTCCAGACACAGGACACCCACTGCATGGCCCCTGTCCAGTTGTCTAGTTACCCAGTCATAGAACTCCACCAGATTGGTTTGGCAGGATCTGCCATGTATGAAGCCATGCTGTCCATTGTCCTGTAGTCCTTTGGCCTCTAGGAGGGCCACCAACCTCTCCTTCAGGATAGTCTCCATCAGCTTATCCACGATGGATGTGAGGCTCACCAGTCTGTAGTTCCCCAGTTCATCCTAGGGGCCACTCTTGTAGAGGGGCACCACATGAGCCATACTCCAGTCCTGAGGTACACACCAAGAGTGTATTGAGGCATTAAATAGGTCTGCCAAAGGTCCCACAAGGACCTCTGCCAGCTCCTTCAGTACATTAGGTGGATGCCATCTGGGCCTGGTGCCTTGTCCACCCTCAGTGCCTTCAAACCCTCCTGAACTATGCCATCCATGATTTCTCCATCTGTCACCCCCTTCCCCCTGTTTCTGCCATTCCTCCCCCTTGGGTATCACCCCCCACTTCTCCTTAGTAAATACCGAGCAGAAGTAATCATTTAGCGCTTCTGCCTTATCGCACCCTGCTTCCACCCAATCCTCCTCCTTTGTAATCCTTACTATGTTGTCCTTACAGCTCCTTTTCTCCCTGATGTACCTAAAGAAGTCCTTTTTCCCCTTCTTAATGCCTTGTGCCACCCTGAGCTCTGTAGATGTCTTGGTTCCTCTTGCTGCCCATGCCACCTCCTTCAATTCCTTCAGGTACTCCTCTCTGTCCTACCCCCTCCCTGTTTTCTTGTACCTCCTAAAGGCAGCTGTTTTCCTACTTACCTTTTCTGTGACTTTCTTGCTTAGCCAGCTCAGTTTCTTAGCCCTAGCCTTCTTGCTCTGGGCCTTGCAGCGGGTTTTGGTTGCCTCCGCTTTCCCCAGCTTTATGAGCTCCCACCTCTGGTTAGTGCCCTTACTAGGTTGAATTCTGGCCAGGTACCCTTTTACCACTTCCCCCATCCTCCCAAAGTCATCCCTCCTGAAGTCCAGCAGTCTTGTGCTGGATTCCACTCCTTCCTTGCCCATATCCAATATGAGCCATACTGAGTGGTGGTCACTCTTTGACAACGGTTCTTCCACCATAAGTTCTCTCACAAAGTCCCCCTTTGCCAGCACAAGGTCAAGGGTATTCCCTAACCTGGTTGATTCACTGACTATTTGCAGCAGGAAGCTGTCCTGCAAGGCATCCAGCAGCACCTGCTCCCTTCTATTCCTGGTTGTTGGGGTACTCCAGTCCACTCCTGGCATGTTGAAGTCCCCCACAATCACCACACTACCCTTCTCACAGGTCCTCCTAATCTGTTCCGCTTGTTCCCTGTCTAATTCCTCTGTCTGAGAGGGTGGCCTGTACACCACTTTCATTCTGAGAATCCTATTCTTGGAATCCTGGAATTGTATCCAAAGTGACTCCATACTACCCTCCTCCTCCTCCTCCCCTTCCTCCCTTACACATTTCAGTCCTTCCTTCACATATAGTGCCACCCCCCTCCTTTCCCAATCACCATGTCCCTACGAAATAACTTGTACCTTGGCACAGATAGGTCCCAGTCATTGTATTGGGTGGCCCATGTTTCTGTGATGGCTGCAATGTCCACCGCTCCCCCTGCCATGAGCACCTGTAACTCAGCAGTTTTCCTCCTAAGGCTCCTAGCATTAAGGGTAACCACCTTCCACCCTTCCCCCTCCATTCTGTCCTCCTTTACTAGCATCACCAATAGTACTTTCCATTTGTCCTTTGTCACTGTTATGGGAGGTAAGCTCATATGGTTTCCCAACCTGTGGTCTCTGCATGTCTCTTGCCCACTTGCCACCCCCTGCTCCTAGTTTAAATTCCCAGCTTCCTCTATGTACTCCTCCATCCACTGTTTCAACACTTTCTTTCCCTCCTCACTCAAGTGTAGTCTGTTCTTGGCATAGAGACTACTGTCCTCCCAGGTCCCTCCCACCCCCAACAGCCCATACCCTTTAACATGACACCAGGTTCTTAGCCATCCATTAAATTCCTCTATTCTCAGTTTTCTTGTTGTGCTTGTCTTGGGTACTGGAAGTATCTCTGAAAAAGTTATTGACCTTCCTGCCCCCTCACATAATTGTCCTAGTTCCTCAAACCTCCTCTGGACTATATCTACTGTCTTGTCAGCCAGGTCATTCGTCCAAAGATGCATAATTAGATGATGCTTGTCCCTACCCCTTCTAGCATATTTCAGAACAGATTGTCCCACCCGTTCCACTGTCATTCCTGGCATGGCCTCCACCCGAATGCATCTCCCCCTTGCTACCCCACCTGAATCCTCTTAGTATTGAGTCCCCCAGCACTAAGATTCCACCCCTCTTACTCCCTGCTTGCTTCCATTCATCTCCAGCTCTTCCTCCTCCTGCATATTATTTCCCCCTTTTGCCCCTGTTGCAATTCTCCCAGCAGAACTTCTCCCTGCTCTGGTTTGGTGCAGGCATTTATCAATTACTCCTCCAACTGGTAAAGAAAGCAAACCAAAATCTGAATTGCATCTTAAGACATATAGCTAGTAGAGATGAAAAGGTACTGATTCCACTGTATGTTGCACTGGTTAGGCCCCATTTGGAGTACTTTGCGCAGGTTTGGTCCCCACAGAACAGGGAGGACAAAATCGACTACAGGGAGTGCAGAGAAGACTGATCAGATCTGTTAAAGGTTTAAAGAACAAACTTTATGGTGAAAGATTAGCATTCCTCAACCTTTACTCTCTTCACTATTGGAGGCTTAGAGGTGACTTGTGCTTACTCTACAGATTAATGGGAGATGACAAGCTACTGGCAGAGATTGGTTTCCAGCCAAAAATTGGATGGTGCAGTACCAGGAGACGCAATAGATGGCTTTTTCACATTAGTTAGAATCATAAGCACCATAAGAGTTGATTTAGTCAAAGGGTCGTGGTTCCATGGAATTAACTTCCGATAGAAGTCGTTGATAGTTCAAGTATGAACAGCTTTAAGAATAGTTTGGATAGATACTTTAGTAAGAAGACAATTCAATTCTAACTTGGAGTTGTGGCAAGCTCTAAAGGACATCGGTTTACTAGCTTGATTCCTACCTGTGATACCTAACTGCCTCACCTCCCTCCTCCTTCTTCCCCTCTAGCAATGTAAAACTATTTTCTGAAGATCCTTCACAAACATCCACTTCCTCTCTCTTCATAGTAACATGTTCCCTCCTTTCCACTCCATGACTGTTGCCACTTCTTCTCCTCCCCTCACAAGTCCCTGTCTCCTCCTTCTGTCTGTCTTTTGTCTCCTGACCTGGTTTTCCCGGCAATCGTTCTTCCTGGCCTGGGCCCCTATGTCTCTGCTTCCCTTCTTCTGACCCTCTCCTCACCACTTTTGGCTCAAATTGCCCTTCCTCATCTCCCCTCCTCCCTCCCTCCAGTATTGGGCTAAATCTGCCTCAGTCTGCCTTGCCTGTCTTAGTTCCTCCTGCAGACCCTCAATCTCCTTTCTAAGTTTCTCTGTGTGGTTGCACACTAAACATCCCCCCACCCTCCAGGCAATTTTTAGAAAGATTGGTGCACCACAGTTGTTGCAGCCTACCACCCTACCCATTGCTCTCATTGCCCACCAGTGACCTCCCACCCTTCCAGATGAAGATTACCAAACTCTCCCCCAAATCTCCCCTCTCCCCCTCAGAAGGGAACACACAGCCATAGCAGAAGGGAGCACACCACAAAGGGCAGAGCCGTGGACCACAACGGGCACACCCAAGAGCACCACAGAACAATGGAGGCACAGTGCAGGTAAAGGAGACGCGGACACAGAGATGTACATATTAAACAGTTTAATGAAATACAGAACAGGGGAGTGCAAACAGCGCAGAACAGAATGGGACAGGATGTGAGGAGGAAGGGTGGGACTGGATGGCTGGAATGGGATAAGGAGCAAGGTGGCAGGAACAGGCAGAAATGGGGAATGGGATCAGGAGCAAGGTGACAGGAACAGGCAGGAGACAGAACAGGAGGAGGGGGCTGCAAGTCCATGGCCCAGTGATGGGTGTAATGTGCAGTGAATGCATGCCACAATGGAACTAGGCACTAACAGGTATTGCAGCCATATCGGTATAGGACCACATACTGTACATTGTGTTGCTACTGGATGTTCATGCTGTGCAGCGGTGCACCTGTTCCACTAATGGTGCCACTGTTTCTTTCCACAGGTAGCAGCATGAAGGAGCTGAGGAGCAGGTGCCTGCATGGAAGCACAGGCCCAACTTTACCAGTGATGAGCAGCAGGCCCTGTTCGAGGCCTACGTGGACAGGGAGGAGCTGCTTAGTGGGGCCATGGGTACCCCACAGGAGCATGCCACAGGGTGGGATGAGGTGGCGACATACTTGAACACCCACGGCCACCATCAGCGCAGCAGATAGGAGTGCAAGAAGAAGATGGAGACCGACAGGTGGTGCATTAAAGAGAAGGTGGCCACCATCAGGGCATCCTGACAGAGGACTGGCTGGGGGCCCTGGAGCCACCCCCGTCCTCATGGTGGGAGAGGAGATGGTGTCAGCGACCATCAGCCAGATGGTCACCGAGGGCATCCTGGGCTGTGTGCTGGGGGAGTTGTGGGGTCTGGTCTTGGGGGGCCGGGGCTAGGAGTTGGGGGAATCGAGGGGCCGGGCCTGTGGGCTGGGGGGGCTGCATGTTGGCATGCTGGTGTGTGGGCAGCCATGCCATGGTCCCCATGCACCTCCTGCTTACCGTGGTGCATGCTGCATGGTGCACCACGGTTCATGCATGGGACCGCCTGTGTGCATTGCGGTGCCCATGTGGACATTGGAGACCAGACATGTCACTGGCCCCAGGGTGTGCTGCATGCCCCACCAGCACCTCAGTAGTACATACCCCGTGGCCACATGGCATGGCTCGGCCAGCCGTGGTGCTGGCAACCAGATGTCATGCAGTGGGTGAGGTGGTCAATGGCAGTGTGCAGCCATGGCATGCCACCATGTCTGTGGTGGTGCACCATGTGCCCTGTCCACAATGCATGTGCGACCCTGCATGTACACTGTGCATGGCATGCCCAGCCTGCTGTGTGGTGCAGCAGGCCTGCCCTGACCCATGGTAGCCATGGGTGTGCATTGCGACCCCCCCAGGGTGTGGCGTGGGGTGCACATTGCCATCCTACTCATGTGTGCCACTGTTGTGTGTTTCAGCTCCGTCACGCCTCAAGGGTAGATTGCAGGGAGCACCCGCTGACTCAGGACCTGCTGATGATGAGTCATCTTCTTCATCAGGCATCAGGGCCATGGAACACCAGCGACACAGCAGAGAGGTCCACTAGCCTCCTTGGACCTATGTAACAATGATCCCCAGTCAGACCTACTACTCCTGGAGGAGCTGCCCATACTAGTAATGGACATGCAAGTGCCTGGTGGGTCTGACACAGATGATGACCTTGCACTGACCCTGGGTGGAATGGGACTGGGGTCACCACCCAAGGTACAGTCCAGCACACTGGCGGCCATTGCCTGCTGTGTATGACACCCATGCTTTCTCCTCCATACATGGCCCCTTGGTGGCGAGTGGCAACACCACCAAGGACGGCCATGGTGGGGCAGGTGCCGATGACACAGAGGCCACAGGGACTGTGCAGCAGGCAGAAGAACAGCAGCACAGGGCAGCGGTGGCCACTGTGCAGCACACTGCAGGGATCACCAATGGGGCATGACCCCAACCACCTCCCCCTGTGTGGGCCCCCCGAGTGGCAGCTCCCATCAGGGGCTGCCTCTGGGCATGCCGCCACACCCCCAGCAGATCAGCACTAGCCCCACAAAGTGCATGCTGCTGACAGGCTGGATGAGCACACTGTGCTGCTGTGGGCATCTGTGGAGAATCAGGCAATGCTCGATGCACAGTTGCATGCACTGCGGGTGGAGCTACTATGCCACCAATCTGAGCGTGCGGACATTGGATGCATCCAGCTGATGGGTGAGGTCTGGCAGTTGTGGGAGGCCATGACCACCTCACTGGACTGCATTGCTGGTGCCATCACCACCAGACATGCATCGCTGGCATTCAGTGGGCATGGCAGGGTGCCAGCTGACCCCAGGATCCACAGTGTGGCATCCACTCCAAGATCCCGGTGTTTGGTGACCCCAGCATGGCTGATGCTGGGATCTGACGTGGCCATCCCTGACACCTCTGGTGGGTCTCTGTTCACTGGGCTGATCATGCTTGTGGGGACCTGGTCACATCCCTGCACCTCCACCCTCACCAGTGTGTTGAGTACACCTCCCATGGCTGTTGAACAGACCGTGGCTGACACACATGTAGGGTGTGGCCACCCATGTGGTTGTGGCAGCCATTCCTCCATCTAGTAGGCCTGCTTGGTGTGCCATCCCAAACTGCTGCCCAGTGCAGTGTTCTTGTGCACGGTCCTTTGTGCACACCCATGTGCATGTGGTGGCACATCTCGGTGGCGTGCGGCATGGCCCCCCTGTGTGCATGCCATGCTGCAGGGCCCTGTAGCATGGGCATAATGACTGCAGTGCTGTGCTGGTCTTGCCAGTGTGCTGGTGCCATCTGTCTGATACATGCCACCACCTGGGAGCCTGCATATGTGCGTGGCCTGTAGCTACTGCCACTGCCACATGATGCACCATCTGCAATGCACACTGTGGGGTGCTGTGTGCCTGTTGTGCTGCTGTTGCTGCCTGTGTCCATTCTTGTTCAGATGGCCACTGTCTAGCCCCATGCCTGCGTGTGTGTGTGGGTGCCCGTGCGTGTGTGCCGTGCAGTGTGTGTATGTGTTGGTGCTGTCCCTGTGCCAGCTGTGTGTGTGCCAGTGGCTCTGCATGCTTTCCTGTGTGGCCATGCACTTTTGTGTGGGTGTGGGTGTCTGTTCCATGCCTGTGTGTCTGTCACGGCTCCTACTCACCTGAACCTCCCAAAGTGCTTTTGTACAATGGTCAACTCTGCATCCTGGCCCTTGCAGTGATCCTTGCATTCCTGCTGGTAGGATTGGCTGCTCCACCCTTCTAGCCCTTCATTCCACCGTCATCACTGCTGTCACCCTCATCCACTTGTATAGCTATCCCAAGGCCAATGGCCATGTTGTGCAGCATGCAGCAGGCCAGGAAAGGTCTACAGGCTTTTGCAGGGCTATATTGTAGGGCACCACTGGACCTGTCTAGGAAATGGAACCTCATCTTGAGCATGCCAATGACCCACTCAATGATGTTGCATGTTGCAATGTGGGCCTTATTGTACCTTTCTCAGCAGGGTTTGCTGGGTGCCGGATAGGGGTTAGCAGCCAGGAACACAAGGGGTATGCACTGTCTCCTGTGTGGGTAAGGTATACAGGTTAGCACATTGCCATGATGATATCCCCCCCTTCCATGCCCTCTTCCACATCACTGTCAGTGGTTGTCATGTGTGGTCTGGGCCACCGGCCCCAGCGCAGCAGCCTCCCTGACTCCCCATCCTGGCCCATACTCACCTACCAGGTGGCCTGTGGGGATTTCCCCATGCTCAAATCACTGGCACAGCATGGAGCTGTGCCAGATAACTGCATTGTGTGCACCTCCGGGGTGTGTGGTGCAGACATTGATGATGCTCCCCGTGGCATCGCACACCACCTGGCAGTTGACTGATGGGTAGCCCTTCCAGTTCATATTTTCTGCATTCTCTGGGCCAGGTGGTGCTCATATGGCCACATAGGTGCTGTCTATCGCCCCTATCATGCCTGGCATGCATGCCACCCTGTGGAAGCCCTGCATGTTTGCTGTACATTCTGCCTGTGTGCTTGGGAATTGGATGAACTCTGAAGTGTGTGGCAGCAGAGCATTGAGGAACTGTGTGAGGAGACAGGACGTGGCTGATTGGGTGATTCCTATGGTTGCCCCTGTTGGTTTCTGGAAGGTACCCATGTGAGCAGACACATTGCTGCTGTCACCTTGCTCTCCACTGTCATAGCATGGCTCCTCTTGATGGGTGCCTGCAAATCATCATAGGACAGCTCGCTGAGCTGCCTCAGAATTGCCCTGCTCAGCCTTTACTGTCCCATGATCTCGGCATTGCCAAAATCCTCAAAGGTGGTCTCTGTGTGTGGTGTACCACCAGTGGCCCCTTCCCTGGCCAAGTTGCTGGTCATCCTCCAGCCTCCTCATACCCCTCATCACTGCCTCCATCAGAAATGGTGTTGCATCCATGTTACTGGTGTGCACTGTCTGCTGCGCATCTGCCATGTGCGCGTTTGAGCCTGCCTTTATGGGCTCAACTCTGTGCGGCACATTCTGTGAGTTAATCCTGACTTGTGCCGTGCTTCATGGCTGAATATGCCTTTGTGCAGTGTATTCATGGGTACGCCCCTTGAACTTGTGCTGTTTACATTGCTGTTGCGCATTTGTGCAGTGGCTTTTGTACTGCACATTCATGTTGTGAATATGGCTCTGGGACGTATTTCTGTGATTGAGCATGTGCAACTCAATTGTGCATTGTGCAACTTCTCTGAATATCTCCCCATCGATATCTTATGTTTTATGTTATTTCTCTATA
The DNA here is from genome assembly GCA_016271365.2 of Neoceratodus forsteri. Lineage (NCBI taxonomy): Eukaryota > Metazoa > Chordata > Ceratodontiformes > Ceratodontidae > Neoceratodus > Neoceratodus forsteri. The sequence continues at coordinate 1,462,809,429 of CM057455.1, read as the reverse complement.
TTCAATTCAATAATGTTATTGTTCAACTCAAAAGTCATTACAAATCACCATAGACATATTAATACAATACATTACAATACAATACAATACAATACATGCCATACAGTACAGTTCTTTAAAATCATCATAAAATCTATATTTTATCTAATAACAATCTAACAGAGTCATTGCACAACAGTCTTAGTTTCAGTATTGATATAGTTTCAAGTGTTAAAGTATGGTAAGTAGGGAAAAAACTCAGCTCAGTTCAAGAATTGTGAGGATTGAAAAGTCCTGACAACTCTAGACACATCTATTCTTCCATTCCCTTTAAATACAACATCCTTTCTTTTATTATTTTTAAAAGGGAGGCCACGGGGCCAACACTCCCACATCTTTAGTTTTCGGCAAATAGGTCAATAAGTATATTAACAATCCAATAGAGTCCTTGCCCAACAATCCAATTATCAATTCAAAAATCCTTTCAAGTGTTAAATATAATAAGTAGAAAAGAGACATAGCACAATTCAAAAATTGTTAGGTTTATAAAATTCTGACCACACCAGATGCCTCTATTCTTCCATTCCTTTTAAGTGTAACTACCTTTCTTCTATTATTTTTAGAAGGGAGGCCACAGGGGCCAGTACTCCCGCATCCTTAGTTTTCAGCCAATAAGTCAATAAATGTTGTGGTACATATTCTAGTCCCCCTAGAATATTTCCCAAAATCTGTTGTCTGCACTCCTCATATAAAGCACATGAAATAACAAGATGTAAAAGATTGTCTTGTCATAATTTACATTTACAAATATCTTTGTTATCCTTCCTTGTATTATACTGAGCAGTTTTCCAATTACTTGTAAAATATTCAAATCAACAAGCGTTTGATTGTTTACAGGCTTCTATGTCTTATATATTTTATACTGGCACGATAGTTAGGGTGAAACAGCACTTTTATATAATGTATGGTAGAACACTGTTATGGCCCAAAAATCATCTTTTTACAGTGTTGTTACACTATCGATGTGACGTCAAGCTCTTGTTATACTATCAATGATGCATCACATCAATAGTGTAACAGATTCAAACCACCATGCAATGCTGTTGCCATGGCCCCCATAACAGCCGAACATGCCTATGTTTAAAAAGTTTATCAGGTAATTGGCGAGAGAGTCGCAGAGCTCTGTCAGAATGCTACCATGCGGTCAGAAGCTGCACTGGAAGTAGAGGTGGTGGTGGTAGTAGTAAATTATTTTTCCCAATACTGGCATAATTTTTTATTTCTCCGCTGACTATACACTATAAAAGACAACGTATGGTCAGCGGTGTGCAGCAATGCTGTTTGCCTTCCCGTGGTTCCCTTGGCAACCCTGTAAACCTCTTGAGCTTCGCTTTTGAGGTTTAACATAGTTGCCAAGAGAACCACTCGAAGGAAAACATAGCGCTGTTACACGCCGCTGCCCATACGTTATTCTCTATGTTAAAGTTCAAATTGTGAACATTAATAACATTAGAAACGTTCAATGGATGTGCATGAAATTTGGCAGGCATAATCTCTAGGGGAAAGTCTCTTGCACTGCCAAATTTTATGGGAATCCATCAAGTGGTTTCAGAGATATAAATTGTTGAACAAGCATTTGTCAATGCCGAATGTTGTCGCACTGGCATTGGCAGTGGGAGTGGCGAAGCTAGAGACGCATAGTGCTGTGATTTTGTGAATGTGTCTGAAAAAGTGATTTTGCACAGCGAGCACGCCATTGTGTGCCACAGCTGTGGAAACACGTTTTGGGCAGGCTGTGAAAAATGGCAGCTGGACTGTTGATAAGGAGATGTGCACAAATGCCAGTGGTGAAAATGTGGCATGAAAATATTGCAGATTGACGAAGTTACAAGAGTGCGTAGAAACTGCACAATGCACGCTTGCAACACAGTCATTGTATGGAGTTTTGGCACCAAATTTTCAACATAGGCATTTTAGGACCTCTGCTCATGAATAGTGTCACCGTCATTTCCTCAAACTATCCTGAAAACTGATTTCGCACAGCAGCCGTGCAATTCTGTGCTGGACGTGCGAAAACACATTTCAGGCAGCTGTAGAGTTCATAAGGAGGTATGAAAAAATGCCAATGATGAACAGCTGGAGTGAAAGTATTACAAATTCACAAAGTCATGAGCATGCATGCAAACTGTGCAACGCACGCTCATAAAACACTCATTTTATTGACTTTCGTTCCCAAATTATCAACATAGGCATTTTAGGGCATCTGCCAATGAACAGTGTCACTGTCATTTTCATCATGTGTCTCGAACATGGGCTTTCCACAGCGACCACGCTATTCTGCGCTGGAACTGCAAAAACAGATTTTGGTCAGGATGCGGAAAATGACAGCTGTACTGTTCGTTAGGACGTGCAGAACAATGGCACTGTTGAAAATCTGGAGTGAAAATAGAAGTTTGTGAACGAGCGTGCATGTAAACTGTGCAACGCATGCTCGCAACACAGTCACTTTATGGAGTACTGTCACCAAATTTTCAACACGGGCATTTTAGGACCTCCACTCATGAACAGCATCACTGTCATTTTCGTAATGTGTTCCGAACACTGATTTCGCACAGCAAACGCACTATTCTGCGCAGAAAGTGCGAAAACACATTTCGGCCAGGATGTGAAAAATGACAACTGTATGGTTCACAAGAAGGTGTGGTAAAATGGCAATGTTGAGAATCTGGCATGAAAAGAGTGTGAATGTGCTAACTTATGAGCGTGCGTTGCGCAGTTGCTATTCACGCTCGTAAAACAGTCATTTTATGGAGTATTGTCACCAAATTTTCAACACAGGCATTTTAGGACCTCTGCTCATGAACAGTGTCACTGTCATTTTTTTAATTTGTCCCGAACACTGATTTTGCACCACAACCGTGCTATTCTGCACCGGAATTGCAAATACACATTTTGGCCAGGATGTGAAAAATGACAGCTGTACGGTTCACAAGAAGGTGTGGTAAAATGCCAGTGTTGAGAATCTGGCATGAAAATATTGTGAATTCGCTAACTTATGAGTATGCGTTGTGCAGTTGCTATGCAGGCTCGTAAAATAGTAATGTTTTGAATTTGTCCCAACAAATTTGCAACATAGAGTATTTGAGAGCCCCCTTCAAGAACAGTGGCACTGTCATTTCGTTATGTGGTCCCAAAAGGTGATTCTGTGCAGTGACTGCGAAATCACCTTTTGGTACTGAATAATGCCATGACAGTGCAAGAAGTCATGAGAAAGGGTCCCAAAAACCCCATGTTGAAAATTTGGGGCCAAAATTCACAAAAGGCCTGAGATATGCAGCAAAGTTGAAAAAAACCCTATTTATTCCATTATACAGCTTACCGGCATTTCCTCAGTTCGCGGTCAGCTTTGAAGAGTGCAGACGTGTTCCAAGTCCACCAAAGATTGTCACGCAGGACTCCGGAGGTAAGTATGGGGTGAGTGGGGGTGTAGGGTGGCAGGGTACACAGTGGGTGGGTGCAGGTGGGGGGAGGGAGGCATGGAGACTACGAGGGACTGTTTTCCTTTTACAGGTTCAAAATGGAAAAAAAACAACCAAACATCATGGGACTTTTTTTTTGCAGGGGATTTGGCATGCTGGGGTGGGCTCCCAGCATGCCACCTAACTGTTTTGGGGGGGGTGTCTGTAGCCAACAGGGAATTGGACACCCTCGTCAGCAAACAATATGGGGGGGTTATTGGTTATTTCAGCCAATGGGGGAGAGGGGGGATGGTGTAAGAGCCGAGGGAGATTGGGCACCCCCCTCGGCATATCACAAATGAGAGGGAATGTTTTATGCTGAAGGGGAGTGTGCTCCTCCATCGGCACATTCGCAGGGGTCAGGGGCAGCCGACAGGGGGATTGGGCACCCCCAAAGTCAGCAGTTCGGTGGCCAGTGTGCTGCCATGTACATAATGGCGGCGAGCACGGCAAGAAAAGGACCGCTGCGTCTGACGAGCTTTGCTCGGATTGCAGCGGACCTTTTCTTAGATGTGATCACCACATTATGTATGCATAGTGTGGCGACGGCATGCAGGCTGATTGGGGAATGCGGTACACACCTACTGGTGCATGCCCTGCATTCGCCGAACAGCGACCGCATCTCCAAAGCTGCACTGTCCCAAGATGTTGGCTGTGCAAGCGCGCCAATATAAAAAACAGAAACATCCGGATTTTTTACATTTCTTTACTCACCTGTATCTCAGGAATGCCTTCAAGTTGCGGTCTGACATTTTCAGGATAGAAAGCCTTTGGGTAACAGATGTTCTTTTTGAAGGTTTGGTGAACAAATATTCATCCTTTCTAAAGTTATACCATTTTTAATTTTCCCAATTTTTCCTATGGGAAAATTTGTATGTCAGCATGGAAGATATGTTTTTCACACAGTAGGAGTATTGTACGAAAAATAGCAGCTTATTTTTACAGAGAATGCTGGTATTTTTCACACAGTTCACAGTCCGCTGATCGACTGAGCTGTGTTGTGGCTGCCATCTTGTCTTGCTGCTTAGCAAGGTTGTTGAAGTACTGAACATTTTAAACACAAAAAAAATCAGAAAACAGCTAAAGAGAACCTCTTTCGGATGAGACGTTAAACAGAGGTCCCATCTGCCTGGATTGGTGGTAGTTCAGGTGGATGTTAAAGATCCTATGGCACTTATCGAAAAGAGTAGGGGAATTTACGCAGTGTCCTAGCCAAATTTCCCTCGTTCACTAAAAATATCACCAAACAGCTTAATCTGGTTCAAGGTCAGTTGGCATTCATCTGTATCCCCCTCCTCCAGGTCGTGCCTGAAAATAGGCAGGATTTGTCTAGTGCACTTACCCGGTCAACAAAAAATAAATAAATAAATATCTCGGCCAATTTTAGGAAATTTGGCCCCAAATTCTAAACATGGGGTTCTTGGGACCTCTCCTCATGAACATGTCACTGCCGTTTTGTTTCTCGGTCCCAAAAGGTGATTTCATGGTCGCTGTGTGGAATCACCTTTCAGGACTGATTCACGGAACAACAGTGCCATTGTTCATAAGGTGGGGTCCCAAAAAGGCCATGTTACAATTCTGGAAAAAAAAATTTCGGGTGACTGCGTTATACTATCTGGATCATGGGATGGGAGCACAGGGTCCAAAGGACCTTGCACTCCCACCATTACTTATGGACAGTGTTGTACTATCTCAATGGAGGGATGGGAGCACAGGGTCCAAAAGACCCTGTACTCCCACCATGAATGTGGACACTGTTGTACTATTTGGATGGAGGGAAGGAACACAGGGTGTGAAGGACCCTGCAGTACCACCATGACTTATGGACAGTGTTGTACTATCTTGATGGAGGGATTGGATTGCAGGGTCCAAAGGACCCTGCACTTCAACAGTAAACTGAGGATACAATTATACTACCTGAAAAAGAAGGGAAATGCTTTGCAAAAAACTTTGTTAATACATTAGTTAGGGTGGATACCACAGTGACAAAAGCAGGAAAATGAGGCATTAGGGTTTCTAACCCTAATGCCCCACCCTCTGGGTTCCCACCCCTACCACCCCACCCCATCCCCCTGCCCTCCACACACCTAATGGCGTTGGGGTGTGCCATGGAGTCATAAGGCCTAACTCTCACCTTGTTGTCCTATACTGTAGTGTGTAAGCATGTTTACATGTGGAATGGGGTGATCGTATCCACCCTAATTGATGCATTAATGAAGTTTTTGCAAAGTGTATATATATATATATATATATACATACATTTATTTGCATAATAGGACATCTAAAGCTATCTGTAATTATATGTAAAAGTCGAAATGGTTTCATAATTTTTTCCACTACTTGTATACTGGGGAAAATCACATTAGAATTTAAATAATTTATGGTTTCATCCACACAGATTCTTGAAAACTGTGCAATGCATGCTCACAACACAGGCATTTTAGGACCTCTGCTCATGAACAGTGTCACTGTAATTTTTGTAATGTGTCCTGAACACTGATTTTGCACCACAACCGCGCTATTCTGCGCCGGAAGTGCGAATACACATTTCGTCCAGGATGTGAAAAATGACAGCTGTACAGTTCACAAGAAGGTGTGGTAAAATGCCAATGTTGAGAATCAGGCATGAAAATATTGTGAATTTGCTAACTTATGAGAGTGCGTTGCGTAGTTGCTATGCACACTCGTAAAACAGTCATGTTTTGCTTTTTACCCACCAAATTTGCAACATAGGGTATTTGAGAGACCCATTCATGAACAGTGGCACTGTCATTTCGTTATGCGGTCCCAAAAGGTGATTCCGCGCAGTGACTGCTTTAATCCAGTGTATTATTAGTCTTTGTTTTATTTGACATTCTACGAGTAACTGTCCAATTTCAGCCCTTACTAGAGCAGAGGGTGCGCATTTGGGAGACCTAACAATTTTTTGTAAAATTTGCTTAGACATGATTCTAAATTTATTTTTATTTGTGTACCCCATATCTCAGCCCCATATAAAAGTTAGCCATGCAGTTTTGCATTTATTACACTGATGTTACCTTGAATAGACTCCCCCATATTTATGGGAGAAAGACATTAGGATTGGTAATAATTGTTTAGACTTGTTTTCTAATTCCATTACATGGTTACACTGAGGTGGGGACACAAAATGCCCATGTTACAATTCTGGTAAAAAAAATCCCCAAAATGACAGCATTATGAGCATGCATCGCGCAGTTTCTACTCACACTCATAACTTCACCAATTTTTAATATTTTCTCTCCAGAATTTCAGCATTGACATTTTTTAACACCTCCTTATGAAAAGTATAGCTGACATTTTTCACATACTGCCCAAAATGTCTTATCGCACCTGTTGCACAGAATGGCATAGTCGCTGTATGAAATCAACTTTTGGAACAGATTAACAAAATGACAGTGCTACTGTTCATAAGGGGAGGACCCATAAAGCCCATGTTAAACATTTGGTGAAAAGGGAGATCATGTGATGCAGAGTGCTGAGTTGCAGCTCCCTCAAGAAGCTCCTGCCTCCTGTTTACTACTTTATCTCATTTTGGCATTCTAATTCACTATTTTTTCTTGTCTTTGAGATTTATTGTTGCAAAATAGCTGTGGCACTCTAGTTTGATTATATCTTGGATGGATGGAGACTTACATGAAGAAAGCCCCACAAAAGCATACCCCTCCAGCAACTCCCGAGAAGGCCTCTAAGAAATCCAGGGCCTCGGGTGGTTCTGGGCCTGATCCGCTGAGCCAAATTAGTGATCCAGGAACCTTTAACGCTTTCCAGATTTCTTGAGGAGTTTAAACCCTTTAGAGAAGAAATGAAGGATATGGCAATGGATTTGAAATCACTATCTAGAAAACTAGACAAACTCTCAATGTCTGTGTCTGATAACACAGCCTGAATTGCTTCTATTGAGAAAAGAATTAATAGTCTCGACCCTGATCTGGTCTTGATACTCCAGAAATTGTCTCATTTTGAAGCTAAACTTGAGGACCTGGAGGGTTGGAGCCGAAGAAACAACATAGTGATCCTCTGTTTACCGGAGGGAGAGGAAGGCCATCACATCGTGGTATTTGTTCAGAAGCTAGTTGAGTGGGTGGCTGGCCCATCTCCATTCGGCCCTGGCTACATTATAGAGCATGCCCACAGGGCTTTACAGCCTAAACCATCCCCAGTGGATCCTCCCCGGCCTATTGTGTGCCAGTTTTTGAATTATTTGGAGAGACAGCATTTCCTGCAAAAAGTGCGAGCTTTGCAAGAGGTTCGCTGGGAAAATATAAAGTTGAGAATCTCACAAGATCTACCCGTCTCGGTTCGCTTGAAATGCAAAGCGTTCCACCCTATTGTTTCTAAGCTAATTGCAGCAGGCTTGAAGTTCAGGATGGGTTACCCAGCCAGACTACAGATTTCAACTAATGGATCCTGGAAAAGCTACGAAGACCCTGAAGAGTCTTTGATGAGCCTTAAATCCATGTTGCCTGACCTCTTTAAGGACTCTTGAATGGTTGTGGCACAGAATGGAGTATTACACGGAGCCAAGAGTTTGAACTTTCATTTTTTCCCTTAGAGAAATTATTTAAATGCGAAGTCTTGGGAAATTGCATCTACCATTTTGGACTGGGGAGATCACTGCAGACCACCCTGACTTTTCTTTTCTTCCCATCTCATAATGGGCCCATGCTGGTCTGAAGCAGTGGACACTTGGGTTTGGGGCCTTCTCAGGGGGATTTGTGAGCCAAATTTGGGCAGTTACTTCTGTTGGGGGCCGAAAGAGCCTAGTTTGATTGGTTGTGGGCTAGTTTCTCATTTTTCCTTGTTTGGATTGGTACTAGGATGGTCCTGGGCTTTCTCCATTCCTGTTTCTCATTTAGTCAGGTCAGGGAATTGGCCACTAGAGGGCGTTTCAAACTTTGGGGACTCGCGAGGAAGCACTACTTGAGGAGGATTTAGCAGTGTTTGACTAATTAATTCGTGAGTACCACTCTCAATTTTGCAGGGAGGACCTGTGCATTGGACGTAGGCTCGTGGTGGGTAGAGGTAGTTGTCATGCCTTCCCCTCTGGTGGAGCGATTGCAGCTTTTCTCATCTCATTTCCCGTTCTCAATATGAGCTGAGATATCTCTCCCTTTAGGAGTTTCTGGTCTGGTTTTGGTTACAGATGACTCTCTCTGTGCTTCTTCTCTCAATCTGGGTTATCACGAACACTTGGGTGGTGTAGTGGTCTCTCTATGGTCCCTTCAATACAAACTCCCTTAGGTCCATGCTCTGGTTGGTTCAAGGTGAAGGCCCAAGACCATTCTCTTCCATTTGGGGTATAACTCACAGTGCTCAGTTTCTATAGGCTGCGATTTGAGTGCAACAGTGCTAACTGGCTTGGTTCATTATCGGGGGGCAGGAGTAGAGGGATTAGAACCAGTACTGTGCTGAACGTTGCTTGTGACAGTTTGGTGGGGGGAGTGTGGGTGGGGTTTGGGGCATGGCTCGAGGGTAGAGGGGATAGAGGGGATGGGTGGCTTTTACTTTTAGGGGGGCTAGGGAGGAGGGTGGGCGTTACTCCAGCAGCCCTGGGGATACATGTAGAGGGGATATACATCTTGTGTGCTGAGTGTAATCATTTTAGCCCATCTATTTTTCCCTAGATGACTAATGAGCTAACATTTGCATCGTGGAATGTTAAGGGGATCAGAAAGCAACATTAGCAATACCAGGTTCTCAAGCATTTATGTTTGCTCAGTTCACAGATAACCTTTTTGCAAGAAACCCATTTATTAGAAGTGGAAGCTTTACAATTAAGGAGACAGCAGGTGGGATCGATTTATAGTGCCCAGGGCACCACAAACAGCTGCAGGGTCATGCTCATGATTAACAGGAGTATTCCATTTGTTTCTACACAAGTGATTAACGATACCGAGGGTAGGTTTATCTTGGTTAAAGGTACCCTTTGGTCTGTCCCAATATTATTGGGTTGTGTTTATGGCCCTAATCTGGATGACCCTGGATTTTGCATGAGGCTTATATCTATCATTCTCCTAATGCTTCCCATTAAAATTATTTTAGTGGGGGATTTCAATCAAGTTCTAGATCCTAACTTAGACTGGGCAGTGGCCTGGGGGGCTACCCCTGGACAGAGAGCATTCAAGGATTTATTAGACCAATGTGGGCTCTGTGACGTCTGGCATGTTTTACACCCGGATACTAGAGAGTTTACCTTTAGGTCTATGGCACATGGCTCGCAGTCCCGCATTGATTTCTTACTCATTTCTCAATGTCTCCTGCCCGGGGTGAAGACCTCCTTGATTCAGCCTGGCCCAATCTCTGATCACTCATTAGTAGTATGCAATTTGGTTCTGCTCAATTCATCTAATAAGGAAACTAGATGGAAACTCAATGACTAGCTCCTTAAAGATGTTAAATATTGCAAACTTATAAGGGAACAAATAGAATCCTTTTTTTCATTAAATCCTCTAGATAGTGCAAAACCTGATATTTTGTGGGGGGGCCTTCAAAGCCTTCATGAGAGGGATACTTATTAGTATGGCGGTTGGTAGGAAAAGAGCGTGGGAGAAGGAACTAAAATCCTTATTAACCCAAAACAGATCACTGGAAGTTAATCTTCCTGCCAATTCTCTAGATGAGGATACTCAGAAACTCCTGAAGTTAAGGGATAAATATTTGGAGCTACTTCAAGAGAAAGCAGAACTAGCTATTATTCATGCCAGGGCTAATTACACTGATCAGGGGGAGAAAGCGTGATACGCTTACTGGCACTGCATATTAAACAAAAGGATTCAATGAGATTTATCCCTCCCATCAGGTCAGTGGCAGATGGATCCCTTAAGTTGTCTCCCACTGAGATAGCTCAAGAATTTGCTGCTTATTATTCTAAATTGTACAGCGACATGGAGCACCCCCCTGTCCTGAAGACATAGAGAGCTATTTAAGGGACTCCCACTTGCCCCCTCTTGCTGGTCGGTGTAGTGACGCTCTGGTTATCCCTATTTCCCAGGAGGAAATTGCTAAGGTTATTAGTGAACTGCCTGCTGTCAAGGTCCCTGATCCAGATGGATTTTCTGCTTTATTTTACAAGGTCTTTTGAGACCTCCTCTTATCAATACTTGGTCGCTTATTTCAGCAAATCCTATCTGGGGTGGAGACAGATCTGTATCTCTACGAGGCCTTGATTGTCCTGCTTCCTAAACCTGATAAAGATCTTGAATTGGCTCAAAGTTACAGACCTATCTCACTTTTAAACTAGGATATTAAGATCCTCTCTAAAATTCTGGCTAATAGGTTGGCAGTGATTCTTCCTGGGTTAATAGGTACAAATCAGGTTGGATTTATGAAAGGGCACTCATCTTCCAATCATTTGCGCACCTTGTCACTTGTCTTCTCGGCTACCATGGATGTGGAATTCCCTGCGGGTTTGGTTTCCCTGGATGCAGAGAAGGCATTCGACTGTGTGAACTGGAACTTTTTGTTACGTACTCTGGAGGCCTTCCACTTCCCTCCCCTGTTTATTTCCTGGATTGCCACCCTTTATAAAAATCCCTCAGCAAGAATTTCTGCGAATGGGTTCTTCTCCCATTCTTTCTCACTTCACTCGGGTAATAGGCAGGGGTGCCCCCTTTCCCCTCTATTATTTAACTTATATCTGGAACCTCTTATTCAAAATATTCTCAATAATAATTCTTTACAAAGGGTGAGAATTGGGCAACATGAAGTCAAAGTCACTGCATATGCAGATGACCTGTTAATACATCTGTCCCACCCGGTATCCTCCATCCCGGCCTTACTTAGGGAAGTAGTAAGGTTTAGTGCTCTGTCCAACTACACATTGAATGCCAATAAGTCTCTGTTTTTCCCATTAAATCACAAAGTTTTCAAAACTGACATTAGCCCTTTTGGGCTATGTTGGACACCCAGATCATTCAAATATCAGGGTATCAAACTTTCACATAACCCCCTAGCACAGTTTTAGGAAAATTTAGATCCCCTATTGCAGGGGATTACGCATGACCTTGAGAGGTGGTCTAAACTCCCTATTTCTTTATGGGGCCAGATCAACATAATCAAGATGAATGTATTTCCTAGGATTTTTTACCCATTGTCCCTTCTCAACACCTTTATTCCTTTACTCTGGTTTAAAAAGGTACATGGTATTTTCACTAGATTCATCTGGGCCGATAGGTATCCCTGTTTGGCTTTTCATAAGCTGGCAGCCCCAAAATTGGAGAGGGGCTACGAATCCCCCATCTGGCAATATATCACTGGGCTAGCCATCTTGCGAAATACTTGAGGTGGGTATCTCCCATTCCAGAAGAAATGCAACTTATCTGGCTCAAAATAGAATTGGATGCAATCTATGACAAAAATCTGGATCCTCTCATGTTATTCTTTCTTAGGCTATCCCAAGTGAGTGGGTCCGTAGAGTGCTCCACGATAAGGACCTCTTTAAAGGTCTACTCACAGATATGTTCCTTTCTGCAGTATTCCCCCATCTGGACCTGGCCCATTCTATCTGGAACTCTCCATCATTTACTATTAACAAGAGTCAAATTTCACGATTTTGGTTGCCCCATGTGGGAGAGGAGAAGCTCTTGGCTTTTACTGATGGTGGAGGGCATTGGTTATCAGTGGAAGAGATGGTTACGAAATTTCTCAACCCGCCTTCTTCCTATTTTAAAGTCCTGCAATTGAAACACTTACTTGTAATTACCCTGGGTAGCACTCCTCCTTCTCAGAATACCTCTTTTCTGATACCCGAGGTATCCCCACTCTCTGGCTCTCCTGGTCCAATTTCTAAACTTTATCAGGTTTTGTTTCACAAAAAATTCGGGGGCCCATTTGGCCCATCAAGATTTTGGAGTAATTTTTTCCCTCAGCTTCAGCTGGATTGGCACTTTTTCTGGAAGTCATGTCATAAATTTATTTCTCAATATAGATTGAGCCTCATGCAATACCACGTATTGCACAACTTATATTACTCCCCAGCCAAACTTTACAAATGGGGTTACATAGATTCAAATAACTGCAACAAATGTTCACAGGACGAGGGCACACTTTTTCATATGCTGTGGTTTTTGTCCAAGAATTTCTACCTTATGGGTTTCAATCCAAACTTCCTTAGACCCCTTGTTGGGTCTCCAAGAATATTTTACCCCTGAGATATGTGTGTTAGGGGACCTGTCTTCTATTAGAGTTAGGGTATGCAAATTTCATATTTCCGTGATTGCCCTGTCGGCTAAGAAAATAATTCTTCATCACTGGAAAGACAGGTCCTCCCCTTCTTTCCAGGAATGGGTAAGTGAAGTATTATCTAACTTGCACACGGGAAAAGCAATAGACAGTCTGCACAACAGTCCGGCAGTTTATACTAGAATTTGGGATCCCCTTAACTCACTAATCTCTCTGGCTCCAAACTAAACCTATACTAGGGTTATCGCTCACACACAGTTTTTGGTTTGATGCTCGGCATCCAAGGGTACTGAGATGGGTTACTGCAGTAAGGGGGGGGGGTTGGAGGTGGGCAGCATCCTTTCACTATGTATCGATAAATCTCTATCAGTTGTCTCTGTATGCTGCCTTTTATGGTGGAAAATGTATGAATAAACTTTAAATTAAAAAAAAAATTGGTGAAAACCTTCCTAAAAATGTGTTACAGTCGTGCATTGCACACTTTCTATGCACACTCGTAACTTTGCCAATTTTTCAAATTTTCAATTCAGATTTTCAACATTGCCATTTTTTCACACCACCTGATTAACAGAACAGCTGTCATTTTGCACATCCTGCCCAGAATGTGATTTTACACCTGTGGCACAAAATGGCATGGTTGCTGTGTGAAATCAACTTTTGGGATGGATTAACAAAATCACAGTTGCACTGTTTATGAGGTCCTGTAATGCCAATGTTGAAAATTTGGTGAAAGAATTCCAAAAAATGAGTGCATTAAGAGCGTGCGCTGTGCAATTTCTATGCATTCTCATAACTTTGCCAGTGTTTCCCATTTTTCACACTGTTGCACTATCAGATGGAGGGATGGGAGTGCAGAGTCTGAAGGACCCTGCCTCCCACCATAACATATGGATACTGCTGTACTATCTCGATAGAGGGAAGGGAATACAGGGTCCAAAGGATTCTGTGTTCCCACCATGACATATTGATAATATTGTACTATCTCATTGGACCCTATGCTCCCACCGTGACATATGGACAGTGTTGCACTTCAGATCTTGTGCTCCTTGGACACTGCAGTCCCACCATGACATATGGATACTGTTGTACTATCTTGCTGAAGGGATGGGAGTACAGGGTCTGATGGACCCTGTGTGCCCACCGTGAATGTGGACACTGTTGTACTATCTTGATTGTAGGATGGGGACCCTACACTCCCACCATGACTTATGGACACTATTAAACTATCTGGATATTGGGATGGGAGCACAGGATTCGAAGGACCCTGCACTCCCAAAATGACTTATGGACAGTGTTGTACTATCTCGAAGGAGGAATGGAAGTGCAGGATCCAAAAGACCCTGCACTTCCACCATGACATATGGACACTGTTGTACTATGTGGATCATGAGATGGGCATGCAGGGTGTGTCGATCCCTGCAGTCCCACCATTACTTATGGACAGTGTTGTACTATCTCAATGGAGTGATGGGAGTGCAGGGTTTGAAGGACCCTGTGCTCCCACAGTAAACTGAGGATACAATTATATTATCTAAAAAAGAAGGGAAATTCTTTGCAAAAAACTTTGTTAATACATTAGTTAGGGTGGATACCATGACAAAAGCAGGAATGAGGGTCATGGGTTTCCAACCCCAATGCCTCACCCCCACCCCCTAGGTTCACACCCCTACCACTCCCACCCCTGATCCCCCCACCCTCCACTCACCTAAAGGCATCCGGGTATGCCATGAGGTCATAACAGTGACAGTGTCAGTGGCTCAGTAGGTAGCACACTTGCCTCTGAGACCGAGAGATCAGAGGGCTGCGGGTTCAGTTCCCACATCTGGCACTTGGGCTAATATCCCAGTACTGACACTGTAGTGCAGCATGAGAGGGATGCTGCACTTCTGAGGTGCCATCTTTCAGATGAGACCTTAAATCGAGGTCCCATCTGCCTGGATTGGTGGTAGTTCAGGTGGATGTTAAAGATCCCATGACACTTATCGAAAAGAGTAGAGGAATGTTTTATTTAAAGAAAAATTAGTGCAGTACACTCAATAAAAAAAAATACAATGTCAACTTTACAGAAACTGTAAATAAGGTTTGCAAGAAAGACAAAATGAAATCAACCCACAAATAAAACCAATAAACAAGGGTGGGGGGGAAGGAAAAAGAAGTCAAAAGAAACTTTTCAGTTTAAATGGAGCAAAATAGATGCTTACTAATACAGAGATGAAAAAAGAAAAACATGTTCAGGGTACTGCAGTTTCAATCCATGCACAATTGTTCCAATATGAACTGTATACAGCAGAAGTTAACAACTTTTTTTCCACATCTTGGATTAACACAAGGCTAGAAACAATCTGCAACTATTTGCGTTGCAGAAAACACTTTCTGTTGCAGGAGAAAGGCGCACCTGGCCTGCCATAATTAATAGTGGCAGGATGCAAAGATGAGACGTAAGGTTCCTGTGTGATATTTCTGTAATCCAGGGGGGTATATCCCGTACACAAGGATATCATATGTTACATTCTGAAGTGCCTTTTCTTTCCATTTATGTAAAAGGAGGGTCCAATCAACTTGACTATATGGGCAATCAATAAAAAAATGATGCATGGTTTCCAGTACCGCTGTGCAAGAGTCTTGGGGGCATATTCGCTCCTCTACTAATTTATGTTTAAGGTTGTTCTTGACACCCAGTCTTCCATGACAAGCTAGCCAGGAGATATCCCAAAATTGTGGGGGGAGTCCTGGGGTCAGTTAACTGAGAGAAGGGTATTTCTAATTCCAGAAGAGAGCCTTGTGTAGATACTATCTGTGGTAAGTCAGAAAAATGTGTATCTAAAACAAAGTTATAAAGCTGTCTCCTGGTTTTAGTCAATATATGTGTAGGGGAGAGTTTCCATTGCCGGGTCTTCAGAAAAGGGGGGAAGAGGAAGCTGGGGATACCTAGTTTTCTGAAGTTCCTAGGGATGTCATGCGGGAGTTGTTGCCATATTTGGCATACCTTAATGGTAAAAGAATATATACACTGTAATTAAATACCAAAATAGGGGTGGATCATGGAGTAAGTGGGGTATAGTGATTTTCAGGAATAGGCTATGGAAAAATACTATCGGGTTCAGCATCCTTACCCCACCATGACAATAATCCATGTATGTGTATGATCTTTTTGTGGGATTTAAACGGCTGCCTCAGAAGCCTTGAAAAAAAAATGTTGTAAACTCTTGCCTCCTGAGAAAAAGGGACCAGAAACACTGATGCCACGTGTAAGAAGAGGGGAAGTATTAAAGTTTTCAATAAAAACACTCTTTTCCATTTTTGCAATGCTATGTCCTTTCCAAAAGGAAAGGGAGTGTGCTGCTCCATTTAATACTATATTCCAGTTATGGCTGGCATCATCTGAGGTGCCATAATGTAATCCCAGGATTTTTATTAGAGTGATTGCCAGAGGGATATCTACAATATGCATTGGTAAGTCTATGCTGGCTGAAGCTGGCACCACTAGTGCAATGCTTTTTGCTATATTTATTTGGGAGCCTGAAGCTGTCTCAAATGCTTTGAAAATAGGGGGAAGTACTGAAGACAGGGGGTAGTACAAATGCACAAATCATCAGCATATGCACATACTGGAGGTAGAGGTCTTCCGATGGGGGAAGAGATTCTAGGTAAAGACGGGTGCAGCAGTAGGGTTCGTAATAAAGGGTCCAGTTGGAAAATATATAAAAGAGGACTTAAGGGGCAGCCCTGTCGCACTCCTCTAAGGCCTAAAAAGGGGCATGGAGAACCATTTATATGGGGTTGTATCCAAGAGGTACTATATAAGAGTTTAAGCCAAGAGATGAATTTCTGGGGAACATGGTAGTGTGCAAGAACCTGGAACAAATAAACATGCCTGACCCGGTCAAAAGCCTTTTCTTGGTCCAATGAGAGTAACAGAGCAGGTGAAGAGGGAGTACTGTTTGAAATAATGTCTCGAAAGACGGATAGGTTGGAAAGGATAGATCTGCCAGGAAGAGCACAAGTCTGCACCTCAGAAATAATTTGAGCAACAACAGGGAGCATCCTATTAAGCAAGATGGAAGTGAATATTTTATAGTCTACGTTTAGCAGACTTAGTGGTCTCCAGTTCCGTATATTGGCTCTGTTCCCTTTCTTGAATAATAAAATCATAATAGCATCAGAAAATCCTTTAGGAGTAGAATTAGTGCTTATGATGGTATTATATATTAACATCAGAAAGGGCAAAAATAACATAAACTGTATATATAATTCTGCAGTAAGGCCATCGGATCCACAGAATGCGCTTCTTTTGGCGTTTTATAGCCTGCTGGGTTTCCTCTGGTGTTATAGGTTCAAGGAGATATTTCAATGTATCTTGGGATGGAGGAGGAATAGAAATACCTGAAAGGAAAGGTATGATACCATCCTCAGGAGTTGTGGTGCCAAACATTGTAGCTAGATAAGAGCTGATGATACGCTTTATGTCCAGCAAGGAACTGTGGGGAGTATTGGAAGCAGGATCAAAAAGTTCCTCTATGTGATTTGCATTTACCCTGTCAGTGCAACTTTTATAGATATCTAAGGAGGGACTGGAGCCTTGTGTCCCATGTTGAGCTTCCATCTGTAAAGAATGTGCTCGGTGACACTGGAACTGTTCCATTTCTTCCTTAATGGACTTTATTGGGTGAGAGTAGTCCACGTGGGATGTGAAAGAAAGAGATATGGCCTGTTGTAGTTTTTGTCTGAGAGTGAGGTATCGAAGATATGAACTCAGTGTTCTCTTCCTCCCTGTATGTAGGAATAAAATCTTGATATCACTCTTAGTGTCTTTCCACCATTGTAGAGGGGAATGATATGCTTCCAATATGGATAGCCGGGCCCTTAGAAGGTCTGTGCAATGCGTTGAAATGGCCGGGTCTGTCAACAATGAACTATTCAATTTCCACCTAGAGTGGGGTTGACCAGGAAAGGAGTTCACTGAGGGGGAGCAAACCAGAGAGATCCCCAGATGGTCTGAAGTCTCACAGAGTATGATTCTTGCCTGTGTGACTGAAATATTCCATGAGACAAAAAGGAAATCTATCCTGGTAGTGTATAGGCCTCTATGATAGGTTTTGGCACCTGGACCATGTAAAGTGTTATGTCCATCTATGAGGGCCGCAGTTTGAATAATTTTGTTCAGGGCAATTGAATCTGCGTAAAGTTTTTGGGTGGAGCCGACCCGATCTGATAGAGTAAGACCACAGTTGAATTCACCTCCCATATAGATTTGCCAGTTGGAATACAGGTATGGGTGTATTTTGTTAAATAAGTCTGTTCTGGAGGCAATGCTCTGGGGGGGAATATACATTAATGAGCCTGAGTTTGTGTTGTTAGTATGCACAGTCTACAAGCATGGCTCATCCTGGTATTATGTCTACCAACCGGGAAATTTTGAAATTAAAATTTGCAAGCAAAATACCTAGGCCATCACACCTGTCCTATCCATATGACCAGAAGGAAGAGCCCTGATGCCAACGAGTTTTAATTTGAGAAAGCTCATGAGGAGATTTCAAACGGGTGTCCTGGAGAAAATAGATGTCGTGGTATAAGTCAGAAAGGTACTGCATTGTGGAGAGTTGTTTTCTATAGGATTTAACACTGCATGCATTTAGGGTGAAGCAGCGGAGTCCTTGGTGGTGGTTCATCACAGAAAGTACAGTGCCATTCTGGAGGAGCTAGTGTCAGGTAATGTTAGCATGGTTCCTACCTCCATCTGCTGAAGGGGGGGGATCAAGCTGGGAGTCAGAAAAGAAGTCCATATGGGAGGAAAAGGCTAGAGAAGAATCCAAGTCTCCATCTTCCCCTTCCGTGTCTCCCCATTGTCGTCTCTTGGCTAAAGCCTGAAATTTATTCCTCATGATAATTGTTCTCTTGGGGGTGGAAGCTTCTGCTTTTCTTTTGCCTTTACCCTGTTTAGAAGGGGGGGGATTACCACAAAGTGGTCTGAGTCCTTTGGGGGGGAGGAGACATGGTAGCCTGGGTACTAGCAGGGACTGATTCAGAAGGGGGTACTGCTGCTATAGGGGTGCCAGGGGACTTGGGAATGGCCTCTTGTCCAGCCGTAGGTTCAGACCCTTGCAGGAGAGGAGGTTCTTGTGCCAGGGTAGAAGTTGCAGAGGCTGGGGCCTCCCTGCGGCATAAGGTCTGAGTCTGGGAATCCGTTATAAGTGCTATCTGGTCCTGGGGAGGGCAGTCGAGCCTATTATGATCCGCCCAAGAGCACTGGTGATAGGAGTGCCCCAGCTCATTGCACAGATTGCAGTATAGAGGGTTTGGACAACCTAAACTCACATGCCCATAGGATAAGCACAAAGTACATCTGGGCTTGTCGCAAGTGCTGCTCAGGTGGGTGCGAGAGCCATACTTATGACAGGTCTGTGGTTGTCCAGGGTTAAAACATAAGCCACAGTCCCTGCCTATGTGAAAGTTGCCTGGTAAATGAGATATACCTTTATCCATGTTTTTAAGTTGTACCTTTACTTTCCATCCCCCAGTCCATACTAGGTCCTCGTCCAAAATAGGTCGAGGGACCTCTAGTATTTCGCAGTACTGCCTGAGCCAGTACTGGACATCCACTATGCTCACCCCCTCTCTACAAAACAGTAAGGTAACAATTTTCACTGCTGGTTTCATGAGGGGGATGACCATAAAGGGAGCCCAGAGTGGCAGATGTTTTACATGCTCATATTTCTCCCAGAATTTCTCCAAAGTGTATACATTTTTTAAAATTAAGTCATACACAGATTCCCCATGCACATGAATGAAGGCAAATAATTCTGTTGCCCCTATCCATAAAGAGTCCCGCAACATACTATGCAATACAGTTCTTCTGTCAAGGCTTGTAGCAATGTCCTCCATGAACTTCATACGTACAGCATTCCTTCACTATGCTGGCTCACCTAAATTTGTGAACAGATCACTGAGCTTAAATGGGGTCGAGTTAGTGCCCTCACCTGCAGGCTGTGGACCAAATGGCTCAGATGTACCAGCTAAATTATGTTCTGAAGTCAAGCAGGATGAAGTAGATTCACGTCTGGCTAAGTTGGGGCCTGTGACAGTATCTGTGATGTCAGGTGTTGTTCGGGAGATAGCAGGTGTGCTTAAAACATAACTAGGGAAAGATATTGGTTCAGGAGCTGTTTTCGTCAGTAATGGTGTGTCTCCTGAAGATTGGAGTTCATTACGAGCTTCAGAGATGATTTCCTGGGCTGAAACAGCCTTTGGGGAGGTCCAGGGTGCTCCTTCTGAATGTTGCTGCCAACCAGCAGCATGGAGCGCTGCCGTGGGTGACCAAATGCTCTCAATGTCCTCTGTGGTGCGATGACTGTCCCATAGATGCAAAGAGAGAGGAGCTCCCAATGCAGAGTTTGTGGCATTACTGGTGCTAGGAGTCATACCAGAAGTGGCTGCTGCAGGGTAAGTTGACAAAAAAGGCTGTGAGGAAAACTGTGAATCAGAGTGCATTAGACCAATAAGAAAGTCCTTGTGTGCAAAATACATGCTTCGGAGATAATTTTCTGTGTCATTAGAAGTGCTCTGAGTTCCTGAAACTGGGTAAAGTGGTGTCTGAGGCAAGTCTTCTTGATGATTGTCTGGCAATTCATTTAAAGTGGTACCTTCAGTATTTCTTTCTGCAGATTGCAGCCTTGTAGTTTCTTCAGAGATAATGTCAGGTATTCTTCATTCCATGGGTGAAGCTCTAGTCAGGTCAGAATCCAAAATATCTCCAGCAATTCCACCAGCAACCACACTGTCATCCGCCATCTTGGTACCGCAGACAAAAGGGTCCCCTCTGCTCACAGGAAGCAAGGCACCCTGCAGGCAAAGAGTAGGGGAATTTCCCTGGTGCCCTGGCCAAATTTTCCTCATTCATTAAAAATACCACCAACAGTTTAATCTGGTTCATGGTCAGTTGGCATTCATCTGTATCCCCCTCCCCCGGGTCTTGCCTGAAAGTAGGCAGGATTTGTCTAGTGCACTTACCCGGTCAACAAAAACTAAATGAAATAAAATAAATAAATAAGGCCTAACTCTCATCCCATTGCCCCATATTGTAGCATGTAAGCATGTTTACATGTGGTATGGGGTGAGCATTGGGCCTTATGATCCATGCACATCCCAATGCCTGTAGGTGTGTAGAGGGTGGGAGAATGGGGTGGGAATCCAGGGTGGGGTGTTAGGGTTGGAATGCCAATGCCGCATTTCCTGTTTTTGTCGCTGTGGTATCCACCTAACTGATGCATCAAGGAAGTGTTTTGCAATGAATATATATATATATATATATATATATATATATATATATTATGGTATCACGGTACTGCTACCATAGTTAGGGTTGAGGAGCCCTTTTAAGGTTAAAGGGTCAAACTTTGCACCTTAATAACGTTGGCACTGTTTAATGGATTAGCCTGAAATTTGGAATGCACAATCAAGAACCATACACCTTGGGATCTGTTAAGTTTTATACTGGTTGCATATACGGCTGCAAAGTTATTAAGCATGATCTTCACGCACGTTTACACTATTTGGTGAATTCTTTGCCATTGCCTACAGGTCGCACAATTTGTGCCAGTGGTCTGAACTCCTCAGGGATTGTGTGGCCAGGGTGCCCAATGTGCCTTTCGAAGATTTCATCAAAAAATATTAAACGGTTCAAAAGATATTCAAAAAACAAGGTCCCATTATAAGTCAATGAGAAAAGTTAACAAAAAGTTTGAAAGTGCTGCAAATGCAGTTTTTACTTTCACAAATGGGCCTTTTGCTTTCGCAAATCTGCCATTTTATTTTCAGTTGGTGATCAGAAAAATGTTGGGCACTTAAATTTGGGACCCTCTAGCAACCTAATTCTTTTTGTATTCACCTAGTCGGACCCTGAAGATGCTAGGCATGTCTTTATTTTGGGGTAAAACACCCCAGAAATAAGTTTTTCAAATTTCTGCAAACAGTAATGTCGCAAAGTAGTGTCATGATCACGACACTTTCGCAAATTTTTGTGAAAGATTTCGCAGATTGAGAAACTACTTTTTCAGACTTGCCCAAAATGACAGGAATTCTTTGCCACCCTGCTGTGAAAGAACGGTTTGGTCTTTTGAGCTGAAATTTGGAGGGACGGTAGCCAATATCTCACAGATGTGCTTTTTAGTAGTTTGGTGAAAAAATATTGCATGGCTCTAAAGTTATGGTACTCCAAAGTTGGTGTTTTTCCCCATAGACTAACATGGTGGTGTACACCGTGCCTTTTGGGGCTCGTATCTCGAAAAAGATGCGAGATACAGATTTTATGTTGCAAGCAGCATAGCCCTTTGGGCTATGCAACAGCAAAAAGCTAGCCAGGAAAATCATGATTTCTGTGAAATTTAAATCTTTTTCTATGACATGCGGTTGCTGAGATAGTAGCAATTAAGTACTTCCAGTCCTCGTTTTAAGCTTCAATGCCCATTGCAAAGCATACATTCTTTGTACACACTGGCCCAGATATTCAGAAGGGTTGCGAATGGAGCAACAGTGTTGCGCCATTCACAACCCACTGATGCACCCCTGTGCAATATTTAAAAGGGAAAAGTGCACCTGCACAAATCCCGATGCACTGGGGCGCATCAGTAATGTATGCAGGCACCGGTGGGGGGTTGTGCCCATGCATAAACTGCACAGCCCGATATTCAGCTGGGCTGTGCAGTTATGCAGGTGTAATCCCTACCTGTGCCTGCACAACTTTACGACAAAAAAAAAAAGGATCAAGTCGAGGGCCACCCACAGGTGAGCTGCCGCATTGCAAGGTGCAACACAGCAGCTGCCACCCGTGGGTGGCCTTCCACTTGTTCCCACCGCACCTGGCAGTGCCCCCCATGCCCTGATCGTGGGCATAATGTAATTCCTCCCCCCCAGCAGCCCGATTGCGGGCATAATGTAAACATCCCCACCCCGAATAGAGCGATCGCCCGGGCATAATGTAAATGCCCCCCAGCAGCCGATCACAGGCATAACATAAACTTCCCCACCCCGAATAGCTCAATCATGGGCATAATGTAAATGTCCCCCACCCCTGAGTAGCCCGATCGGGCAGCATCCCTCACCCCATCCAGAATCCCTGGTGATCTGGTATGCCCCACCCCTCCTACCCACAGACCCCCACCCCACTCCCCATCAGCGGTAGGCGGCAGCACCCACCTGCCTGCCAGCCCTGCCTTCCACCGACTGACAGCTCGGTAGGGCTGCATGCCCGTGGTTCAGGCATGAGCCAATGGGCGTACAGCCATACCGTACAAACGTCCAGATATGTAATTCATTCATTCATATCTGGACTGCCATATGCAGGCTACGCGTAGCTCATGTTCTGAACCAATGAGCGTGCAACTACCAAGCTTGTCGGTCGATGGCACGCGCTAACGGGTGGGTGAGGTGCTGCCAGCCGCCTGCTGGCGGGTGAGTGGGCGGTGGGGCCCATGGGCAGGATTTGTGGGGGACACTAGATCACCAGGGATTCTGGATGTGGGGGGATGAGGATGCCGCCATCGGGCTACTCGGGTGGGGAAGTTACATTATGCCCGCGATCGGGCTGCTGGGGGGGATGGAATACTGTTCTGCCCATGATCGGGCTGCAGGGGGCATTGGCCCCTGATGACTGCTGCCTGGCAAGGTGCCAGGTGCAATTCATCGGGGATCGGCACACCTGCATGCTAATGGCATGTAAATGGGGTCATAATTAGATGCAAATGGCCCCCCGTGCGCCTTGCATAAATTATGGCCCCATTTGCATGTCACCCTTTGAATATCACAGGTGCTGCGCATGGCGCAATGGAACTTGCACCACTGCATCCCAATGCTCCACTCTGACCACTTACGCTGGTACAGTTCCACTGCGCCATGCACAGTGGGTGTGGCTAGGGGCGATATTCAAAAAAGTTGCACCATAGCGCAACTCCATTGAATATCACCCTGGCCACACCCCTGCGCAACTATTTTGTGTGGCGCAGGGGTTTGCGCCACAGAATGGCGCAGTTTGAATATCTGGGCCACTGTGTTTCTCTGTGCACCTGTTTGGCAAAAACAGGGTATGCACTTCCGTTACTGTTTCAGTTACTGTTTCCACTTGCGTTTATGTCTCCGTTGCGTTACCATTCCCGTGTACTCCACTGTGTGCGTTACCCTTTGCATTGTCATTTGCGCTTGTGTTTTTATTACTGTTACCATTTGCAGTTCCACTACTGTGTCTGTTAGCGTTTTTGTTTACATCACCGTGCGCATTGCCATTTGCATTTCCGGCGGCCCTTTTCTTTGCGTTTCCATTTCTCTTTCATTTTTCATCTTCCTTGCTGTTACTGTTACCATTTGCATTTGCAATTGCATTACTGTGCCCCTGCGCATTACAGTTTGTGTTTCCATATGAGCTTGCATTTCCTTTTGTGGTTCTGTTTCCTTTGCTGTTATTGTTGCTGTTATCGTTACCATTTGCATTTACAATTGCTGTACTGTGCCCGTGTGGGTTTCGGTTTGCATTTCCATACGCACTTCTGTTCCTGTTTCTGTTTCCTTTGGCATTATTCTTCATCTTAACTTTACCATTTGCATTTACAATTGCGGTACCGTGCCTGTGTGTGTTACAGGTTGCGTTTACATGTGCGCTTGTGTTCGCGTTTCCGTTTCGGTTCCTTTTGTGTTCTTTTTGCTGTGACACTTAATATTTCCATTTAAAATTCCTCTGCCATCACTGTTCTTGTTACCAGTTGCGTTTTCGTATGTATGTCAATGTCCGTATGCATCAATGTTTGCTTTGGCGCCACTTTGCACTTGCGTTTCTATTAACATTTCCTTTCCCATTTACATTTGCATTACCATGTGCACCACTGTTGGCACTTCTGTTTGCATTGCTGTTCCTGTCACTATATCACAAGACATCATGCAGCGGGAGTGCGGGGCCCTTTGCAGCTGCATTACATTCATTATTTCTCATCATCATTCTCAAAAAGAAGGGAAATTAGAGGCCAAAAACTCTGTTTAATGCATCTGTTAGGGTTGTTCCACAGCGACAAAAGTGAGGAAATTTTCTGTTAGGGTTGAAAGCCCCCCCTAGGAACCCTCCAGCCCACCCCCCAACCGGCATCGGGGTGTGCATTGGGGTCATCAGTCCTAACTCTCTCTCCATTCTCCTGTTTCTCAGCTTCTTTACACATGTGATGGGGTGAGAGTTTGGACCGACGACCCAACTCACACCCGATGCCAGTTGACATTGGTGGAGAGGGTCCAACGGGGGCTTGCAACCCTAACTGATGCATTAAATGGAGTTGTTTTGCCTCTAATATATATATATATTATGGTGGCACAGTAATGCCACCATAGTTAGGGTTGAATAGCACTTTTAAGGTTAAAGGGTCAAACTTTGCACTTTAATAACTTTGCCACTGTTCAACGGATTTGCCTGAAATTTCGAATGCTCAATTAAGAACCATACATCTTGGGATCTGCCAACTTTTGTACTGGCTGAATATACGGCTGTGGAGCTATTAAGTCAGATCTGCATGCATGTTTACGGTTTCTGGTGAATTCTTTGCTCAAGCCTACAGGTCACATGATTTGTGCTACCAGCCCAAAGACTTCAGGAAATGTACGGGCGGGGTGCCCAGTGTGCCTTTCAAAGATTTCGTGAAAAAATATTAAATGGTTCAAAAGTTATTCAAAAAAGAAATTCCCAGTATAAGTCAATGGGAAAAGTTAACAAAAAGTTTGAAAGTGTAGCAAATGCAGTTTTTACTTTCGAAAATGGCCCTTTTAATTTTGCAAATCCACCATTTTATTTTCAGTTAGTGATCAGAAAAATGCTAGCCATTTAAATCTGGGACCCTCTAGCAAACTCTAGCAAGCAAATTATTTCTGTATTCACCTAGTCGGACCCTGAGGATGCTTGGCATGTCTTTATTTTTGGGTAAAACACCCCAGAAATATGTTTTTTCAAATTTCTGGTAAAAGTACTTTAGCAAAGTAGTGTCGCTCTTGTGACACTGTCGAATGAATTTGCGAAAGCTTTCGCAAACTTCGACAGTACTTTTTCAGACTATAGCCAAAATGACACTGGTTCTTTGCCACTGTGCTGCTAAAGAACAGTTTGGTTTTTTGGCTTGAAATCTGGAGGGTAGGCAGCCAACATCTCACAGATGTGCATTTTGGTGACTTGGTGAAAAAATATTGCATGGCTGCCAAGTTACGGTACTCCGAAGTTGGCGTTTTTTCCCATAGAATAACATGGTGGCATTCGTCGTGCCTTTCGGGGCTCATATCTCGAAAATGATGCGAGATACAGATGTTTTGCTGTGAGTCACATAGCCCATTGGGCTATGTAATAGTAAAAACCTAACCAGGAAAATCATGAATTTTGTGAAATTTAAATTTTGTTTTCTATGTCGTGAGGTTGCTGAGATATTATCAATTAAGTACTTCCAATGCTCTTTTTAAGCTTTGATGCCCATTACAATGCATACATTCTTTGTGTTTCTCTATGCAACTGTTTGGCAACAACAGGGTATGTGCTTCCGTTACTGTTACAGTTGCTGTTTCCACTTGCGTTTATGTCCCCGTTTTCATTACCGTTCCCATGTATGCCACCGTGTGCATTACCCTTTGCATTGTCATTTGCACTTGCATTTTCATTACTGTTATCAATTGCGTTTCCACTACTGTTTCTCTTTGTGTCACCATGCACATTGTCATTTGCGTTTCCAGCAGCCCTTCTGTTTGCATTTCCGTTTCTCTTTCATTTTGCATCTTCCTTGCTGTTACTGTTACTGTTACTGTTACTGTTACCATTTGTGTTTGCAATTGCATTACTGTGCCAGTGCACATTATGGTTTGTGTTTCCATATGTGCGTGCATTTCCTTTTGTGTTTCTGTTTCCTTTGCTGTTATTGTTGCTGTTACCGTTACCATTTGTGTTTACAATTACGGTACTGTGCCCGTGCACATTTTGGTTTGCATTTCCGTACGTGCTTCTGTTCCCATTTCTGTTTCTGTTTCCTTTGGTGTTATTCTTCATGTCAACTTTACCATTTGCATTTACAATTGCAGTACCATGCCTGTGCGCATTACAGTTTGCGTTTACATGTGCGCTTGCATTCGCATTTCCGTTTCTGTTTCCTTTTGCATTCTTTTTGCTGTGAAACTTAACATTTCCATTTAAAATATCACTGCCATCACTCTTTACATTACCAGTTTCATTTGCGTACATGCTGCAATGTCCATTTGCGTCACTGTTCGCTTCGTTGTCACTTTGCGCTTGTGTTTGTATTAACGTTTTCTTTACCATTTACATTTCTGTTACCATGTGCGCCACTGTTGGCACTTCTGTTTGGTTGCTGTTCCTGTTACTATGTCACTATACATCACATGGCAGGAGTGTGGGGCCCAAAGGGCCCTGCACTGCTGCCGCTGCATTACATTCACTATTTCTCATCATCATTCTCAAAAAGAAGTGAAATTAGAGGCAAAAAACTCCATTTAATGCATCAGTTAGGGTTGTTCCACAGTGACAAAAGAGAGGAAATTCAGTGTTAGGGTTGAAACCCCCCTTGAACCGTCCAGCCCAACCCCCAGCTGGCATTGGGGTGCACGTTGGGGTCGTCGGTCCTAACTCTCACCCCATTCTCCTATTCTTCAGCTTCTTTACACATGTGATGGGGTGAGAGTTAGGGCCGATGACCCCAATGTGCACCTCAATGCCAGTTGGAGGGTGGACTGGAGGGGTCCAGGGGGGTTTCAACCCTAACACTGAATGTCCTCGCTTTTGTTGCTATGGAACAACCCTAACTGATGCATTAAACAGAGTTTTGACTTAATATATATATATATGTATGATATGTATGTATGTGTGTACATATACTATATATATATATATATATATATATATATATATATATATATTCATGCATAAAAACTCTGTTTAGTGCATTAGTTAGGGTTGTTCCACAGTGACAAAAGCGAGTAAATTCGGTGTTAGGTTGACCCTAACTCCGCATTCATCACACACACACACACACACACACACACACACACACACACAGACACACACACACGTGTCATGGGGTTCAATTCAGGAAGACAGCAGGAATCATAAAATATCTTGTAAAACACCCTGAGGTGCTGTTTTATATCCAGGTTTGTACAGATGGCATTTTCAGATGTAAACTTTTGTCAGGTAACTATAAGAAAACAATAAAGAGTATGGGTTGGGGGTTTAGCTAGGAGATCTCTCACTAAAACACTGCAATTGGACCTTACAATGTCCTCTAGAGACCAGGAACTGAACCCATTGCATGGTATAGTCACCCTACCAATACCTCCTGGGTTTCTGCAAGTTCCTCTGCAGTCTGAGTATCTGCCCACTCAGGCCTCTGCAGCTTCTCACCTGTCTGAGTCCTCTTCCTTTGGTAAATTCCAGGTGAGCAGCTTCTAACATCCAGGTAGCCCAAACCTGACCTTTGGAGGTCCAGGGCCAATCCCAGGAAACAGTGATTCCTCCTTGCTTTTAGGCTTTACAGGACTTTCAACCTGAGCTCCATCTTGAGTTTGCCTCACCTTCACCTTTGGGTAACCAGGATCTCAGTAATTCAACATTGCATGTCTCTCTCTCATGTTTGGCTGCTTCTCTGACTCCACACTGCTTCTCCCTGAGGTTCCTCTCTGCTCCTCAGCCCAAAGTAAAACAAACTGTAGGTTACCTGAGCATCCCTTATATACAGCTCAGGTGTCACATGATTTATCAGCCATGTTCTATTAAACAATTAGAGGAATACCAGATTTATAATTCACACAACTGCATTATTTTCAAAGAAATATACCGGATACATATATAGGAGCAATTGTTACACAATGCTAAACCCCTTACAAAAGCATAAACACAAGAACATACAAACAAATATCCTTCTCAGAAAGTTCATCCCTCTAAACTAATCGCTTCCTGGCAGGACAAAACCGAAGCCTTCCCTATATACTAATGCAATTAAGGGCCAGTCCTTCCTTAAGGGAACATCTTTCTAAAATGGCTGCAGCTGCTGAGATAGCAGCAGCAGAAACACAGACACAGGAGCTTCTGAACTCCCAGCTTCCTGGTACAAACTACCTTTAAAAAGTATATATTCTTCTAGAGATGAACTCAAATTTTAACTGTTATCCTGCATGTACTTTATTAGTTTATACACATCTCTTTTTCTAAAGCTATCAAATGCTTCCTTACATCATGTTTTGTTTCACAGAAATATAGCCTCAATTGTTTCCTAAAATCAGCAGCAGCCTGCAAACCACAAACTATTTAGCACAGGTACATTTGGCTGGATTTACTGCTCAGCACTTTGTTACACTTCTACTGGGGGGAAGGTTGCATCCTCCCATTAAATAGTCAAACTGCCATGCTCAGAGTTTCTACAGCAAGGAGAGGTTTATTCATTTGTTAGCTGGCAGATTACACCCCAAGCTTGGGCAGTTTCTTTTACTCTTATTTAAAAGCAAAGCCCCGATGTGGGGATTGCAGAACATGAACTAGATTGAAGACTACCCTGATAGTGGCCAGCTAGCAAGGCTCAAAGATAAACAACAAAATATAAAGTACAACAGACTTACATAGAGGAAGGAAAAGGTAACTACAACTTTATTTTACTTCCATGGACTACTGCATGCTATACATATCCCTAATCTGGCATCATGGGGTAAACTTTGTTGAAGCTGAGCTGCTTTAACCATCACTACAGTTTTCCAACTGGGGTAGGTCACCCACCCTATCACAACATGCAAGTAGGGGGGAGGACCAACGCAACACGACCAATCACAGACAACCAGCAGCAGGTGACAGTAATAAAATACAACTGTCTAAATGCAGTACAAGACATCCACACCCACTTGACCAGGTACTGCATGCTCAGTGGAGATCCACAGCAAAACTGAGGCCATGTACACCAAAAGTACACATCCCTGACTGCGGTGCATACAACGTACCACACTTATGAGTTGCATGGCCTTACCTAGAGATGCACCACAAGTATAGAAGCACAGAAAAAACTAAGGAGTAGTACATGTATGGTATGTGTGGTTGATTTCAGGTATACACAACTTCACATTGTTAGGCAATGGAGGCCTTAGTGATACAGTGCCCCACCCACTGAGACCAACTACTGCATGCTTATTGAACAACCCCAGTCCATTTGTTACCAGCTTGTGACTTAAAATGACACCAACAACAGTGTCAAAAGCATGTAGTGTGAGAATCTCTTGATTCTCTCTCTGCAACATGACACTGTTGAACTCAATGCATTTCTCTAGTCATGGCATAAGACACACAATATGTGTGCCCTTGGAACACACATCATTGAAAACATCACATGCACTTTCCATGGATGAAGTGTCTATTCTGATTTTCTATCCATTCAACATAGCAACATGTTCTGATGACAGATTACCTGTTCGAGCTTGATCCAACAAAGCCTTGTAAGTGATGTCACCACTTTGTCACTTGTTCTAATCCAGCTCAGCATTGGCAAACAACTCCCACAGGTTAAAACCTCCGATGCAACCAAGTGTATTCTTGGCCTGCTTTACAGTCAGAGCTGCAAAGACATATTTTGCATTCACAGGAGCAAGTTGTAAAAGGTCCCCAAATACAACAATGTTTTTTCCACCAAATGCATCTCCATAGTCAGTCCCCAAGATCTCCTGTAGACGTAGATGTATACAGGCAAGCATCAGATTGGAGACCATACTAATCTCATCAATGATGAGTAACTTCATCTTACAAAACATTGAGTGAAATGAGATGCAACCTCAAATGATAGTTTGTGATACTCTCCTGCTTTCCCATGCTCCACTGGAAACATAAACAAACAGTGCAGGGTAACCCCACCAATGTTGTATGCAGCCAGTCCAGTGGGAGCACTAACAGCAAAAGACATTGATGATCCTGTCAGGCTCCATATTTCAGCTGTTATGGCCTCAATAAGGAAACTCTTTCCTGTACCGGCTGAACCACTAACAAACATCAACAGAGGTTTGTATTCGACACAGTCACATTTCTTTTGATCATGCAGTATCCCATGCCAGACAACATCTATTACCTGAGAGTGAACCACACATTGCTGGTCATTGAGTCTCTCTCTCTCAACTCAGCTGGGTCAACACTACAGTGTGTCTCATGTTCCATGGCACCCTCTACTTCTGACATGAGTACTTCTGGGGCATTCAGAGGCAGAGGTTCCCCAAGAATACCTTCTCCTTCAGGATCAAGATTGTCCTGTGAGCTTACAGGAGTATCCTCCTGTAGTAGCGTCTGTGCCTTCTGAAGCTGTTCCTTCTCAGTATCTAGTTTCTGTATGTAGATCTCTGAGTATTGACTTTTGAATGTGTCATAACTGTGGTTGAACTCTTCCTGAAATGTATCTGAGTCACCTTTCAACTCAGACTCATTCCTCCAGGGTCTAAATAGAAATAAGAGAGCAAAGTAGTAATGCTCTCTGCTTTCAGATGTGCCTAGATGTAACTTACAGTGGTCAATGAGCTACGGCTTATGTCTCTTGACAACACAGCCATCCACTCCTCTGACCTTGAAAATGTCATGTGTACAATCAGGTGAGACATCTGTCTTGTAGTCATACCACTTAGCCACCTTGAATAGACACATATCATCCATATCTTCGTGTCTACAGGGGTAGTATGTGTCAATGAGGTTATTCTTCAAGATATGTCTTGAAGAGGGTCAATTGACAGCCAGTTCTTCAATCTCAGCATGAGGAAGAAGTACACATTTTCGCTTCTCTTTGTAGTTCACACTGAGAAGGTGAACAGCATCAGACTTGCCACACAAATGTGTACCAATCAAGTGATCACTGGCCTCATAAGCACCACAATCTCTATATGAGAGGGTCTTCAAGCCCAGTGATAACAACTGAGATGTCAGGCTCCTGCTTGAACTAGCAATATCTTCCCAATGATCTTGCAAGCTAGTCTGTTCATGTTTTGTAATGTACGAGGTAATGTACCGCACCAGGACCAACGAGTTGTCAGCCACAAATTGAACATCCATGTTTGCTTGCCACATTAGGAGAAGAGACGGGTTGTACTCATTGATGTACACCTCTTTCTCATCTCTAGGTAACTCATATACCCTCTTGGTAGATTTTGCCTTCAAGTGGTGTTGCATTGCTGAAAACAGATCATTCATGCAACCATCCTGACAGACATGTCTAGGAAATCTGAAACGACAACTTGTGTACCAATCAGATTTGTTCTTTACTACCTGGTGGCAGTATTTTGCACAAATATGCCATTGGAACTATTGCACCAACTTCCACAGTGTAGGACTGTCGTACCTGTCCGGAATGTGGCAAGTAATGTATTGCTTGATGAATGCTAGCACTTCTGCTGCTTCATGTTCCCCTATACATGGCGCGTCCTTGATTCACAGCAACATGTGAATATGAGGAGCATCTCGTACCTGATAATACGTTCTCCAAAAGTAATGTTCCACAATTCCAAGAGGCAGATTGTCCTTATACAAAATGAAAGTCAGAATATCATGGAACCACTTGTGGAAATGTCTTGTGACAGAAACTGTGTCAAGTGAGCACATTTCTTGGAGAGTCATTGATGAGATGCCCTCCACATCTGAATTTGCCCACTTCAACAGTTCAATGACCTCATCCCAGGCATACTCAGCACAACTAAGTGTGACAAACCATGTAGCTGCACCATGCTCTCGCAGCATTGTCATCACCTCACAGTGTCCATGTACCAATATTCTTTGGTGCCATGTAGATTTGACAAAATGGAAGACAAATTCACCTGCACATTTTCATCTTTCTGCTTCAATTTCTACAGAAACTGTGCAGCTGTTATTCCATCAAGTGGAGTTGTCAGATGAATCATGTGCACAATAGATGCAGACAGTATGCTAAGCTCACTCTCCCACAGAAAATGAAACAGATACTGTATGTTGCATCTGAACTTGCCATCCTTACTAAGCATGCGGCTTGTTTGGTACTCAGCACCCTGTATACACACTTTCCATTCATCCAGGTGACCACCTGACCCTTTTGGGAATAAGTCTGGGAAACAGTGTGCTTCCAGTGTTGCCTCCTAAATGCTGACAGGCTCACCTTCCACCTGTTTCATTTGGTCAGATAAATGTTGTCCCCTACCGGATCTCTGCCATGTAGTGGATGAATTGTGCACTTTCATACACATTGTCACTTCTGAACACATTGACTTTCTCAATCATTGGCTTTGTGCTTTCCAGCTCATGATGATCAACAGACACACTAGTTATGCGATCAGTTTCAAGGTCTGCATAAAAAGGATTGTTGTGCTTTAAATAAGTAAGGGCAAGCTTCACCTTCTACACATTTACAACATCCTGCCAAATAACCTTAGACTTTGTTGGCACACCATTTACAAGAATCACCAAAGTGTTTTCAATGGAGATAGCCTCCGCATTTTTCTGTAGAGGAAGTGGGAGATACATGACGGAACCCTTCAGAGATCTAATGAGTTCTTTGTGAGGAATGTTCTGTGTTTTTGTATTCATACATAGAATTGTTTGAAATGGTTTCATTGTCTGAATCAAAATCCTTTCAAACAAATTCAACGTGGCAATCTCAGTTGGTGTCACATGTGCCTCCATGTTGTTCAAGACTGACCTTGGTGGCAGAATGTCACACTTCACTTTGGAAAAACAGTGCCTGCACATCACAATGATTGGGTCTAAATGAAAGTCACACTTTAGTAGCAGATATGCTGACAGCCAAAACCACATGTCATTGTATGGTGACAAGGTTTCCAGATTCACAGTGACTGTTTGTTTCTCATAACAAAGGCAATCACATGACACACATACAGAGTCAAACTTCCCTCTCTTTGCCAACTCAAATTTGGTGATGGATTTCCCAAACAGTTTGAGAATATCACTTTCTACAACTGAGACACAATTTTCATCAACAGCTGATGACTAATCAATAACAGTATCTCTCACACTGCTGACATGTTGCAGCTCTTTCAAAAATGCTACGGCGCCATGCAAGTCACCAGAAAACACCAACTCATTCAGGAGAGTGTATTGAGCAACAACTCAATGGACCTCATACACCCTGTATACAAAGTTCCTCATGCCTGATTGATGAACTCCAGCATGAGCATGTGGTGAAAGACACTGTCACAAACACCACTGTCTATGCATGCAAGTGAGTGATCCATAAGTCCAGTGTCTGGACGTATGTCACAGAGGTCTATGCTTGCAAACAGTCGATATCTGTCTTTATGATCAGTAATGACAAATAGGTTGAGAAAGTGCTCAACTTTGTCAAATGATGCTTGCCTACGGTTGCAAGTACCATCGCATGTCCATGAAAGACAGTGACGTTAATGAGACTGAGTAGCTGCCTCACATTCATCATCTGACTACATAGGAGTATCTTCACAGACACTGAGCACATTACACACTTTGCCAGACTCATCAATGTACAACTTGGTGTCCTTTCTCTGAGAGAAATATGACTCCTCCCAGAAAAATGTCTCTGAGTGCTGTGTGTGGAGCCACTGTCCTGTGAAAACATCACAGAAATTGTGTACATTCAATGTAGGATACCACTGTAGCCTCATCTTAACATCATACACAACTTTTCTAAACTGCTCCAGTGCAAGAGACATCTTACACCACAAACGTTGAAGAACAAAAACTGCTCTATTAATGAATGTGTGTACTTTCAGGTGCAATTTCATCAAACTGGAATGACTATTTTTTTGCACTCAAGTGTCACCACAGCAGCAATAAGTCTTTCAGTCTTTGCTCTGAAAGCTAAAGATCGAAAGTACTTCTGCTTTCTCAGATAAGCATCAGCATCAATGGATTTCTGATGTTGCTTAGCGCATGTGTTTATGCAAGCTTTTCCTGTAGTAGTCTTTCTATCCACTGATCTACACAACTTTTGCATAGTTTTAGATCCTTCCCTTGCTGTTGAGCAAGCACGTCATTTTCTGATAGAGTTATCAACCTTTGCATTGACTCCTTTAGTGTGATGCGGAATCATCTTACATCTTGAAGAACTATCACTGGGCTTAACATTACTCTCATGCAACAGAGAATTACAGTGATACATGTGTTGTCTCTGCATAGACTTCTGTCTCTGTCTAGAAGGCATCTTCCCTCTTTCACAGTGTACAATTCAGTACTCCAATCTTACAGAAGAATCAGACATCTGCATGGGGAGTTCAGAAAAAAAAGACACAATTAATTTCTGTGGCACACTGCAAAATGCAATACTATCATGCACTATTGATATCTCATATAATAACAAGAAATTGCATTATCGACAGAACCCACCTTGCAGATAATGACAGTACCAAGGAAACCTCAGAAAATAATATAGAAACTTCTCAAGTCCACTGAAACATAAGTGAAATAAAAAAAAATTAAGAAAAAAAATTGTTAGAACTGAAGCAGTGTTACAATGCAAATAATTGACTGTACTTTTCTACATAAAAAAAATGCTGAAGTGTGACCTCGGACCTGTGACACAGGCAAGCATAAGGCAAATATCAAAATAACAATAAAGAGTGAAAGAAACATAAAAACTAAAACAGTGTTACAATACTGAGCATTTTATCTCTGTTCTACAGTTTAAAAAAATATTTTTTGAAAATTACCCAAAGGGGGGTTCAAACCTGCAAAACTGTCAAAAAATAGTGGTGTGCATTCTACACTTTCACAAACCATAGTGTCATGCATGTGACACTATCATAAAAAAAAGTGTCAAATGTGCGAAACTGTCGAAAATAGCCATATTCGAAAGTTTCATAGGCACAAAAGTGTCACATAGTAGTGTTGAATGCATGATACTTTTGCAAATCATTATTCTTGCCACCCACTTATATACTCAGCCAGTGACAGACTGGAGCCTATTTGAGTATCAGACACTGCAACCAATGAAGCTAGAGAAATGTCAGGCCACATGAAGCAACCAATCAGAAGCATAGAACAATGAACAAGAAGAACATAGCCATCTTAGAGACAACTGGAGCTACACAGCATTTCATCATGTAAATACATCACATTTTCAAATAAATATTTCTACTGTCATGAGAACTATCAAAAGTTAAACAATAGCATTAAACAAAATGTTTTTTTTCACACAATATTTCACTGCATTAATATAAATTAGCTATCTTGCTGTGGGACAAAAATATAACAGTTTAAAATCAGACCATCAAAGAGTGCTCACTAACACAGATAGAGCTGGAAATGGAGTCAGAGACAAGCTGCACGTGTACCATAAGCACAGACACAGCCAATCACATACACCTGTGATCTGTAATTATTTGAACTAGCCAATCCAAGATTGTTATTTTTCCCACTAAAAGAAATTCTACATCTGTGTTTGACAGCAAGAACAGCCACTCACTGTAGTAATACTCAGTGCATGCACTGGATAGATCAACCACTGAAAATTTGCATCCAATAATATGAAATGTCAGTGTGTGTGGTAACAGCCTACAGAACTACTGTTCAAGAAGAGACGTAAATCTCAGTTTCACATTCACTTGTGGCTAGCTAGTGCAGGAGTAACACTGATTTTTTTGGTAGTTCTCTGCTAATTTTGGAGTGTAAAAGCTGAGAATGGCATAAAACAGCAGCTGGAATGTGTGGGTGGTGGGCAGCAGTATAGTAACGCATGCTTCAGAGTATGCTCAGAGGAGCGAATTTGGGAAAGACCTGCAGCTTCCAAATTGCTCAGTCAAGTGATTTGGTAGAGGTGGCATGAGGTGGGAGCATCTCATGCCAATGATGCACAGACTTCTGCCTACTCAAGCTCAGCCAGACATACTGGTGATCCATCTTGGAGGTAATGATTTGGACACTGAAAGGTGTATAGATTTAGTCACAGAAGCAAAATTGGACCTTGCTTCTATCATGCACATGCTGCCTGCCTGTAAAATCATATTTTCTGATATTACAGAACGTAGAGTCTGGCAAGCAGAGCATCACATGTACCTGCTTGACAGAGCTTGCAGAAAGGTAAACATTCAAATATCTGGATATCTTTGCATGGCTGGGATGAACACCATACGTCATCCTCAAATAAAGCATTTTAAAGTTTCGCTGTACCTACCAGATGGTGTGCACTTCTCACATGCTGGCAATTGCCTTTTCTTGGGTGACGTCCAAGATGGAATACTCACAGTCCTCTGAAAATACAAGACTGTTACAGCAGACAGAATCATTAACCAAAGGTTCTTCTAAGAACCCACTACTTTGGTCAAAAAATAGAAGAGCTGCACTACTCACACACACACAACAAAATATACAATGTCAGTATGACAGTCTCACTTAGATGCAGATGCATGCACACGACCACAGTAGAAGCATATATTTAGAGATACATAACAGACAATTTAAAAAAATATATTGTTAGTGTTTTACATACATCTGTCATATAACAGCATT
The DNA here is from genome assembly GCA_016271365.2 of Neoceratodus forsteri. Classification (NCBI taxonomy): domain Eukaryota; kingdom Metazoa; phylum Chordata; order Ceratodontiformes; family Ceratodontidae; genus Neoceratodus; species Neoceratodus forsteri. Next base: position 1,462,772,244 of record CM057455.1, on the reverse strand, counting down.
TATACATCGAAAGCAGTAATTGTCTTACAATGCCATATTATGTTATAATTACTGCAATTTTTTTTACATTCTGACCAGCATTAATTACCCTGCCTCACTTCACAGCTATCTATACCACATGTTTGTGACACTGATAGTGTAAGTAATACCTCCCAAAAATGGCTATACAATGGCACAACTCACAACATGTTATCAGTGTTGTGGACCACAGGGTGTACAATGCTGGTAACAACACCACTGAATCTCATCATATTGCTGGTGACATTGTACAAGGAGCTGTACAATGAAACCTTAGTGTAATAAGACACAACCACATATTGCATTCACAAAGTGCATAGCTTCACTTAATCCTTAAAATACTGTTCTCTAAGTATTGAATCACAAATTAATAAGTGTGTGACACTGTGTACCATGACATTTGACTATGTGTGAAAAATACGTTTTTCATTAAACTCTGTAATAACATACTGTTAATTCTCTATTTATTGCAGCTTTTCAGCGAAAAAAAAACAGCAGAATCCATATGTGGTCACAGAAAAAGGTGTGCTGTCTGATCCAGTCAGTCCAGGCATGGGGAAACCCACATATTCTCATACGTAGTACCAACATGAAGTTGGAGAAAATGTGGAGGCACATCCACTCGTTCATGAGGGGCACATACAAGGTCTGCAACAAAAGTCCTGCAATGTGCAAGAGGAAGTGGAATCTGTTGTGCCAGCATTTTTGCGTTTTGAAACAGAGAGAGGAGATACCGGATAATGACGTCACCTGGTACTACCTCACTTTTGAAATGTGAGAAGTGACAGGAAAGCCACAAGCAGGGGAGTGCCTAACAAGCTGTAAGTTCAAAATGTATCTGTCAGCAAGCAATTGTTTGTGTCCAGTAAAACAAATACTGTCACTGTTCTATCAATTAAGGAATTATAAAATGCAATAGTTATATAAATGAAGTACTTAACAGCTGGGGTCATCATGTCCAAGAAGGCAGACCTAGGTGTCATATCGTGTCAAAGGTCTGATTATGTAGAACAATCATGCAAGCCCAACCTTTTGTAACTAGCCTGAATTAGCATAGTAGTAAGGATATAGACATAAGGTTTTCACAACAAAAAGTATTAATAAGAATCTAAAAAATATGAGTGAACAGGTAAGTTCTTAACATCAGAGCAGTCAAATATGTATCTTGTGTTAACATGTATATGCAGGGAAACTTAGTAGGTAGCAAAGTTTCACAGTGTGTCTCACTATTATTAATAGCAATACCAAAAAGGTACAGTATACATTGTCCCAGTGACAAATCAATTGTCACATTCACATACTGCAGAGGTAAAAGTACTGTAACACAACACTGTATTGCTGTCATCCAGCACCATAGATATCATATTACTGGTATAATCTCATCCTAGCATGATAAGGCTAAGAAAAATGTTTCTCTCTCATTAGCCATAAGACAAAAATTACCTTAGCTCTATCTTAACTGGTAGAAAAGAGAATCATTGTTTAAAGAACTAGTGTACTGCTTGGAATTAATAGTAATTTTCAGATGCAGTCAGCTATCACTTCCAGTATCTGAAGTTTTTTTTATGTTCTGTTTGCTAATTAGAAGATTTTCCACCTGGCAGTACTGAGGTGATATATGGAGCTGCACTCTGTCTAGAGGAAAAAAAAGTAATTTCTGTTCCTCCCACTACATCATCAGAAATGAGACCAAACACCTTGAGGCACAACAATCCTTAAAGCCTGAACAGTGACTTTCACAAGCTACCAATTAAAATGCAGGAAATTGTGACATCACTAATAACTAGGGAGAGCCAGTCTTTGCTGCTTCATGTGAAAGTGAAACCTGGCAGTGAGAAATGGTTCTCATTGGTTATTAGTGATGTCATAGTCAGTGTGGTTTCAGTGTTGATGTAGTGGGAGGAACAGAACTGACTTTTTTTTTCCTACAGACAGGAGTGCTGCTCCACACATCACCCAATTACTGCCAGGTGGAAAATCTCCTTATTAGCAAACAGAAAAGAATAAATACTTGAGATAAAAAAGTGATAGCTGACTACATCTGAAAGTTACAATTAATTGCAGGCAGCTTCCAGGCAGTACACTAGCTCTTTAAATAAATGGCTTATCAATACATTTACACACAAATCCCCCACTCAACGCAAGCTTTTAAATGTCTCATTTCATAGAACGCCTAAGGTGCTCCCCTCCCCAATGCAAAGTAGTACCAGCTGTGACTGAGGCTGTGGAGACTGAACGATCTGGCAACAGTGTCATCATCGTCGACTCAGAAGGCAAGAAAATTGCACAACTCATAATAAAAAATTATTATTATCTCCAGTGTACAGGGGTCACACATACTGATGCTGTGACCCACAACAGTTTTCTAAAATTCCTATATTCTTAACCATTGTTTACAGGCAGCACAGCACAAATCTCAAGATCTATGTGCATCATTAGTGAAAACAAATTTTGAGACCACATAGAACTACTTATTTCCCAAACATATTTACCTTTATAATTCTAAGACTGTAATACAATTATTCGCAGTACTACTTTCCCTGTGTTTCCACAGTTAAGAGAAGATTTTTTTTTTGTCGCATAAAACAGGAAAAGTTTGTAAAACAGTGCTAATGACTTAGGAAGAATGGTATACAGAGCAAAGTAGACAGTAACTATTTTTTCATAACGCACAGTTCTACCTGAAAATAGTTAACTCATTAGTATCTACCTAAACTATTGTCATAGTAATTTGCTGAGGTTTTCTGTAGAAACTCATAAGTGTGAATATGTAACTGTAAAACCGAAAGGCAATAACAATTTGTGCCTACTTATACAAAACGAGTGGGGGGGGGGAGTTGCATAGCAACAGAAACCTTTCATTGTCAAATTACAGCAAAAGAAAACATTTTTTTTTGAGAAACAAAAAGCTTATTCATGAAGTGAAGCGTGAGCACCCATTCACTGTACAGCTCCCCATACATGTAACTGGACAAAACCCACAACACAGTATACACCACACACACAGATTCAAAGCATTCATCTCCATGCACTGCTTCACACTATGACTGCAAAACAGCAACTTACACTTCATGAAGACACATGATACATTGCCTCACCATGGGATGCCACAGCCAAGTGTTACAAGTTGTCTGACATTCAATCACAACCTGTTACTTACAGCTGCATAAGTTTTGCTAGGCATACTAAATACAGTTATACTGTTCATGATGTAGGGGAAGAGGCAGAGGGGAAACAGCAGCACCAGTCAACGTTCAATTGGTGACACAACCTGTTTCCAACAGGTCCACTGTTTCTCAAACTGTATCAGACCATATTCAACATTACTGTATTCATACTAGGTGTCACTGTTACTCTCTACTCAGGATACACTATCTCCCCTTGCTGTTGCATAAGGACTCTCATTGTTTAAGAAGTGAAAAACAACAATTGTTTGTTTACAACAGCATGTAATGCAAATATAGAGTTGAACTGATAGATATATTTATTTTTCTTACATATCACTAAACAAACTACTTATCTATGTTACAGTTGCCGGGGAGATGTTAGCAACACCAGGGCCACAGGTGAAGCAGGAGCTTGCTGCCACCCCTGAACGTAAGTCTATGAAAAATAAGTAATACATGATCTATACAGTTCTGGGGACAGTATCAGGTGTAACCATATAAAAGTATGTAAAAATACAACAATTACAGGTATACAGTACATCAGGTTCTCATATCTCATTGTCAGCTTGTCCCCCTGTAACTACACAGCCAGTAAATAACATATCCTGTGCATATGTCTGTTTGCAGTCCCATAAATATTAACAATGTGCACTTAATTACCCTCTACAGGCATGTTGTTGGTAGCCACACATCATCCCACAGCCTTCCTCTTTAAGGTGATTTACAGCCTATTAACGTCAGCCTTTGTTATGCCTTACATAACAAATAATACCCAGCAGGGTGGGCATTATTAGGAAATCCCTTACCGCCCAAGGGCATAATGAGGTGCAACGACACATGTGGAGATCCTCAAAGCCCCTGGAAAGTCCAGTATTTTCAAATAATGCCCACCTTGGAGAGTATAATTGTGCTTAGGAAATGGCTTTAGTAGTAAGTTATAATAACATAGTAAAAGGAGAGAGGAAATGAACATAGAAAATGCATAGAATTAGTAGAAAAAAAAAACCCCTGGAAAAGTAGTTAATATTTTCTAAGGCTGTTCCAGCTCATGTTACTGCTCTCCATAAGCCCCCACCCCATACACACACACACACACACACACACACACACATCCACCTGAACAATAAAAAAAATGTATGTGGTTAAAAAAAACCAAAAACTGTATCAGTCTTTCGGTATAGTTTCTCACTGTGGTCCCCTTCTTGCAAGCTCCAGAAGTTGTGTCTGGTAAGTTCATGGCATGAAACAAGAAAGTGTATCTGTCATGGTGAATTTTAAGTCAGTAGATTGATCAACTGCAGGGGCACTGTGCTGTGAGGGATTTAGACATGTGCAGAGGCACAATGGTATTGCTAATAAAACCATGCTCCACTCTAAGAAGCTATTGCAAGTGATGGCTTCCTTTTACTTCCTGTTAACATTGGAGCACGAAAGCATGAACGGGAGAGTGTGGCTGTGAGAAAAACATATTTAACCACTCTTCCTGTCCATAGAATAACTGGAGTGTGCGTTTTTTTTTTTAATGACAAGAGAGCTTATAGCAAAGTAATGAGTGCTGGGGCAGGGGGACCACTAGCTCTCACTAAGCAAGAGAAAAGCATGGCGGGTATTGCAGATTAAATCAGCTGGTCTCAGGAATCACAAATCAGGGTGGGCACCCATGTACAAGGGTATATGGTGAGCTGGCACTTGGGCTGGTACTTACATTTAGCTGGCCATCCATTGAGAAATAAATGCCCAGATTGCAGCAGTGTCAGTGAATCAGGACTCAGAAATCTGTCTTGGTATTTTGTTATGCTTAATAATATAATCACTTGTTACAATACAAAATAATTATTGAAAAGGTATTATGTGGCACTATTCAAAAGTAACGAAACACCAGTAACACATATGGTGTTTCATAACACCTACTATGACACACATAGCAAGCCATAGTGGACTTGCAAAAGGTGGTAATAAAACAAATTCTCAGTCTGGTCAGATGCAGACCAAAAGTGGCATAAGAGTGACCCACTGCCAAAACAGTGAAACACTGATGATTAAAAAGGAGAAGATATTATTGACACTGTAACATACTCACTGTTTATTTTTCTATCTTTACAGATCATGCAGAAACAGAAGACCACACTGTGCACTGTCGTTGTGTTCATAGGCTTGAGCACAAGATTAATTGTGTGTTAGAAGAATTAAAACACCTTAGAGAAGAACACTGTGCAATGCAGGCACAATTGGCAGCACAACAGGGCACAATCAGTCTTGTGCTTGAGCCTGTGGGCACACCGGCAGTTGCCACTATGGACAGCAGCACATCCTCACCTGTGGCCACAAGTAGTCTCCCTGGCCACTGATGAATGGCCTCCACAGCTACACCCGGTAGCTTCTCTTTAGCTGGTGCAACAGGTTCCACTTCACGATGCGCCTCCATATTTTCTCCAGCTTCCAGCCTGGGCTAGCTGAGCCAAGCAGCACACCTCCTTTTGCATGCCATCAAGCCAGCAAATGTGAAAAATATTTTTCTAAAACACTTTCTTTAAAATATTATTTGGTATAATTTTATAATTTTCAGTGCTGAATTAAAGCACTTATAATTTATCCTTTTTTTAAAAATTTAATATTTTTCTAAAAAGAAATATTTTGTGATAGAAACCGTTTCCTTGTATTACTTTAATAAAACAGTAGTCATTACATGTATTGCAATGGTTACTACTGGGGTGTGGGGGGTGGTGGTGGCACATTGCCCATGTGAGGTGTTCAACCCATAACATACTGCTAACTGTACAGTTCTTGCAATTACATAGCAGCACCATTGATGTCCATGAACTCAGGTTTGCTCTGTCTCTCAAGTCAGGATCCAGCACCTGTCCTACAATGGCAGAGCCTGTGTAAAGGGGGTGTAAAATTTCATGATAAACACCATGCAAGTCAAGCATGAAGTGACAAAGAAGCGAACAGTGATGCAAACAGACATGTAACCACTGGCAATGGCCATTATTTCACTGACATAACCCACTCAAGATGCACAACCTGTCCTGGTTGTGGAGGGGGGATCATTGCTGACACTGACCATTTACTAAGTGTGCAAACTTCTGCACAGGTTCAACCGTGGAGCTGCACCATCCATATACAAATTCGTATTATTGCTCTAACTGAACAGTCAGTATCCAGTACCTGGTGTCTGGTGTGGTGGGGGTGGTGCAAATTGCCCAGGTGAGGTATTCAAACCATAACACTGCTAACTATACAGTACTTGCGATTAGCTAGCAGCACCATTGATATCCATGAACTCAGTTTTGCTCTGTCTCCGAAGTCAGGATCCAGCACCTGTCCTGCAGTGGCAGGGTCTGCGTAAAGGGGGTATAAAATTTCATGGTAAACACCACGCAAGTCAAGCATGAAGTGATGAAGAAGTGAACAGTGATGCAAACGGACATGTAACCACTGTCAATGTCCATTATTTCACTGACATAACCCACTCAAGATACACAACCTGCCCTGGTTGTGGAGGGGGGAATCATTGCCGACACTGATCAACTCCTAAGTGTGCAAATTTCTGCACGGGTTCAAACGTGGAGCTGCACCAGCCATATACAAATTCTTATTATTGCTCTAACTGAACAGTCAGTATCCAGTACCTGGTGTCTGGGGGGGTGCAAATTGCCCAGGTGAGATATTCAACCCATTACACTGCTAACTGTACAGTACTTGCAATTAGCGAGCAGCACCATTGATATCCATGAACTCAGGTTTGCTCTGTCCCTCAAGTCAGGATCTAGCACCTGTCCTGCAGTGGCAGGGCCTGCGTAAAGGGGGTGTAAAATTTCATGATAAACACCATGCAAGTCAAGCGTGAAGTGACAAAGAAGCGAACAGTGACACAAACAGACATGTAACCACTGGCAATGGCCATTATTTCACTGACATAATCCACTCAAGATGCACAACCTGCCCTGGTTGTGGTGGGGAGTGTTCCTTACTGACATTAACCAACTCCTGAGTGTGCTAAGTTCTGCACAGGTTCAACCGCAGAGCTGCACCATCCATATACAAATTTGTGTTATTGCTCTAGCTGCACAGTCAGTATCCAGTACCTGGTGTCTGGGGAGGTGGTGGTGCAAATTGCCCAGGTGAGGTATTCATCCCATGACACTGCTAACTGTGCAGTACTTGCAATTAGCGAGCAGCACCATTGATGTCCATGAACTCAGTTTAGCTCTATCTCTGAAGACAGAATACAGCACCTGTTCTGCAGTGGCAGGCGCTGCAGAAATGGGGAGTAAAATTTTAACTGGATTTAACTGGATAAAATTAGGACAAAGGAAGGCACAGGGCCCATCTAGATTATCCTCCCACAACAGTGGGTTATTAATCAGATCTCTGGGCTAGTAACCAGAGATCAAGCCTAGTTTTAAAGGTGTCAAAATTTACTGAATCTACAATAGCTAGTGGTAAAGAATTCCAAGATTTTGCCACCCTTATATTAAAAAAGTTATTATATTTTTTATTATTGGCCCACTCGACTTTTAATTGCTTAGTGTGTAATCTTCCCACAATTCTTTTGTCAGCATATGCTAATCCACATATGTTAAACAACTTGGAATTATGAACTAATTTATACATTAGAAGTAAATCTCCCCTTTCTCTTCTCAGTGTTAGTGGATAAAGACTTGTCTGCTGTAACCTGGTCTCATAACATTTATTTTTTAATCTGGGAATAGATCTAGTTAATCTTCTTTGTATTTGTTCAAGACAATTTATATCATTTTTTTAAAATAAGGACTCCAGAAGGGAGAACCATAATCTAAGTGGGGTCTAACGTATGCTCTATACAATGGTATTAAATTGTGTTCTGATTTACTAATAAATGTTTTTTTGATTTGTCTCATTACAATATTGGCAGATCTAACCACTTTACTACAATGATCGCCTGATGACAGTTTGTTGTTAACTAATATGCCAAGATCTCTTTCACAGCTAGATGATTCCAATAGCTGCTTATTTAGATAGTAATTGTAAAATGGATTATTCCTACCAAAATGCAAAATCTTACATTTGTTGATGTTAAATAGCATTAAGTTTTTATTAGCCTATTGTTCAATGGTATACAGATCTTGTTCAAGTGATTTGAAATTTTCTCGGGCGTCAGCTCTTCTACCTAATTTTGTATCATCAGCAAATTTTATGACCATATCATGAATAAAGAAGTTAAACAGAACTGGCCCCAAAACAGATCCCTGCGTGACCCCACTTGCGAGAACCCCAGGAGCTGATAGAACTTCATTTGTTCTAACCAATTGGGTAAGGTTGAACAACCATTCTGATATCCAATTTACTAATCGAAGTGGAATTTTAAAATTATGTAGTTTGTTTATTAGTAAAGAATGGGATATACAGTCAAAAGCTTTGCTAAAATATAACAGCAATACATCAGTAGATACATTACTATCTAGTAGTTTAGTAATATGTTGGTAAAATGATATAAGATTTGTTGTACATGAGAAGCCTGATTTAAATCCTTGCTAAGACAAATCATAAATATTCAGTTTTTCCAGTGCATTTTTCAGTCTATCTTTAATTAATAGTTCCATGGTTTTTCCCAGAATGGAGGTCAAACTAATTGGGTGATAGTTTTGGACATTAGACTTTAGCCCTTTTTTGTAAATAGGTTTAACCAAAGCAGTATGCCATGCATCAGGAATTTTACAATCCAATAGTGATTTATTAAATAGTATTTGAAGAGGAGTAGTAATTGAGTCAAGTGTTTCAAGAAGAAATATAGCGTTAATATTATCAGGTCCTGAACTAGTCAATCTTTTAATCTTAGATAGTGAGTTTTTTATTTCTTTTAAATGAAATAATGGAATACAAGAATCATTGCTATTGATGTTAGTTACAAGATTTCTTGATTGATCAAAAACTGAACAAAAATACCTATTGAAATAGTCTGCCATATCTTTAGTAGAGGTTATAGTAATCCGGTCATTACAAAGGAGTCCTATGTTTCTGTTATTAAATCTATTTCCATTAATATAGGAGAATAAGGATTTCTGGTTATTTTTTGATTGAGCCAATTTAAACTCTAGTTTCAATTTAGCAGATTTGATAGATTTTTTTAGTGTAGCCAAAGCAGTTTTTTATTTATCTCTCAAAGATGAACTAGGATTAGATTTTAATTTCTTGAATAAATGTTCCCTGATTTTAATTTGTTTAATAGTGTTATTAAACCAGGCAGGAATTTTACCTTTTTTATTACATTTTTACTTTAAAGAAATATATTTATCCTCAAGAGAATGAATAATATTTCTTAAAAATGTATACATTTCATTTATTCCTTTATCTTTAAATAATTTGAACCAGTCAATTATTGTTAATTCCTGATTGATCCTAGTAAAATTTATTTTATTGTAATTTCTGAGTAGGAAGTTATTAATTTTGAGAGTTTGTAAATGAGTACTAACAAATATGGAATTATGATCACTGTTGCCAATAGGTGACATAATATTAGTCCCTGAGATATTAAAGCCTTCATTTACAATTACAAGGTCCAAAATATTATTGCCACATGTAGGCTGATTTACCAATTGGTCCAAACCTAAATCAGTAATTGTATTCATAAATAACCTTTCATGGTTATTATTACTCATATTCAGATTCCAATATATACCAGGCATGTTAAAATCCCCAAAGATTAGAATATAATTTTCCTGGGACAGTTCCGATATTAAGTTTAATAATTCAGTAGTATATTGGATATCTGCTGATGGTGGTCTATAGCACACCCCAATGTTAATTTTGGGATGGTCAATTAGTTGAATAGAAATCCATACTGATTTAGGAAAGGTGGTTGATGGAATTTCATACACGGTAATATCTTCTCTAACAAAGAGACATCCTCCACCACCTTTGCTGTCTATTCTGTCCTTATGGTAAAGTTTATAATTTGGAATATTTCTAGTCCAAAGAGAAGATTGATCCCACCAAGTTTCAGTAACGGCAATAATACTTAAGTCCAGTTGGATACATTTTACTGAAAGTTCAGCCATTTTTACGGAATTTAGAGATCTTGCATTAAAGGACAGAAAGTTCAGTGTTTTCCCAGTACTAACATTATTTTCTGTGTTAAGAGAATTTGGAATACTCACGTTCTCCCCAAAACTATTTAGTTTAAATGTTTATTTATAACAGTACCTATTGTTTTGCCCAATGAGACACTTCCCCTCCTACTAAGGTACAATCCATCCCAACTAAAGAGGGATTCCCTGCCATCAAAGTTCTCCCAGTGTGGGATGCAGCATATGCCTTTTTTAAAGCACCATTTCCTCAACCATTCATTAATTTCCTTAATTTGACAAGTTATATTTTCATTTGCCGTGGGAACTGGTAGTATTTCTGAAAAACATATGGTACATCCCTTCTCTACAAGTAAGTTGTTTAAAGCCACAAAGTCTTTTTTGATCTGTAGGGGACTGTTTAGATTTATATCATTGGTGCCTACATGGATAATGACCAAGGGGTTATTCCCAGCATCCATAAGTATATCATTGACCATTTTGGTAATATCAGCAATCTTTGCTCCCCTAAAACTGGAGCATGTTCTTGTAGCCTTATCTGGATTGCACATTGCCCTGTCCAAATGTTTAATAATAGAGTCCCCAGTACATAGACTTGATGTGTAGAGTCTTGCAAGTTTGATTCAGTAATGTCCATAAGTGGAGCTAAGGTCCTAGTGACAGTGGGGGGGGTGAGTCTAGTGTATGATGGGCATTGATTAAGGAGCTAGGCCACTCATTTAATAATAATGTGGAATTAATATTTGGCTGAGATGAAGACTTATCATTTACTATTATAGGGGATACTGTACTGATTGACATCAGTTTGGGTCTACATTTAGAATTTGTAAAAACACCTATTGTTTCACCAATAGATGGTTGTAAATCAGAATCAGTAAGTGTGGTGTTAAAACTTTCATTTTCCCTTGTTAACATGTAATTACCTAAGTGGTCTAGATTATTTTCAATTAAGCAATTATTATCAGATAGATTAGAAAGTGATGAAAAAGAATTAAGAATGGGTAAACAAAACTGGTCAGCTCTACGCCCTTTTTTGCAAGCCCTTGCACTGGTTACCACTGACCATTCAGATTCATCCTCTCTATTTCTTTTCTTATTTTGCAAATTTATGGTATTTGCTTTCATAGTCACATTCTTCATAGCTATTTCACTTTCAGTGTTACTGTTATGACATGCATTTTTATTTGGGGTTGTGTTCAAGGGTAAACAGGTGGATGAGTGGAAAGATATCATATTACCTATAGTTTCAGTTGTAGGTGAGGGGCTGTGTAATGCTTTAAAATGTTTACACATGGTCAGTTGGCTTTTCTCTAGCTGTTGTAATCTAACAGAAAACATTTCAATATCTTCTAGCAGCCTTTTATTATCAAGGCATTTTTTACATGTATAATCATTAGTTGAAGTTGTTATAGTTTTCAACAAGAGATACATATTGCAAGATTTGCATATAATTCCAAGTTCACCATCCAAGGTCATAATAGTGGGACAATCACTCCCTAGTTGTGAGCTAGTATTTGTTTCTATTAAAGAATCCATGATAAAGATTACCACTCAAGTTTGCCCAAATTGAATCAAAGTAACCTCACCTCACCCTCGAAGCACCACCAAACACGCTAAATATGTGCTGACACGCGTGTCTTTGTGCTCATCTTCACGGGCATCGCCGCATGCTCACCCTGCTCATGCTCACCCTGCTCACCGCAGTGCACTTTATGTAGCTCCGTTTTCCCCGGAAGTGCCAAACAGCTGAGGGAACTTTAAAATTTCATGTCAAACACCATGCAAGTCAAGCATGAGGTAACAGAGAAGCGAACAGTGAAGCAAATGGACATGTAACCGCTATCAATGGCCATTATTTCACTAACATAACCCACTCAAGATGCAGAATGCGTATGGTGACAGAAACAGAAACAGTAGTGTCAATGCCAATGGTAACAGTAAGGAAAATAGAAGCGCAAATGACAACGCAAAGGGTAATGCACATGGTGGTGTGCACGGGAACGGGAGCGCAAATGGGGACATAAACACAAGTGGAAACAGTAACTGTAACAGCAACAGAAGCGCATACCCTGTTGTTGCCAAACAGGTGCATAGAGAAACACACAGAATGTATGCATTGTAATGGGCATCGAAGCTTGGAACAAGCAGTGGAAGTACTTAATTGCTAATATCTCAGCTACCGCATGACATTGAAAAAAATGTAAATTTCACAAAAATTATGATTTTCCTCACTACTATTTTGTATTACACAGCCCATAGGGCTATGCAACTCATGATGAAAAATCTGTATCTCACACCGTTTTCGAGATACAAGGCCCGAAAGACACGGCGTATGCCACCATGCTAGTCTATGGGAAAAAATGCCAAATTCAGAGTACCATAACTTTGCAGCCATGCAATATTTTTTGACCAAACCACCAAAAGGCACATCTGTAAGATGTTGACTGCCTTCCCTCCAAATTTCAGCCAAAAAGTCCAAACTGTTGTTTTGCAGCAGAGTGGCAAAGAATCCCTGTCATTTTGGCCACAGCCTGAAAAAGTAGTGTCGCAATTTGAGACACTTTTCGCGAAAAATTGTGAAAGTGTCACAGGTTCTACACTACTTTGTGATACTATTGTTTCCAGAAATTTGGAAAACATATTTCTGGGGTGTTAAACCCCAAAATAAAGACATGGCTAGCATCTTCACGGTCTGACTAGGTGAACACAGAAAGAATTGTGTCCCTAGAGGGTCCCAATTTTAAATGGCAAGCATTTTTGTGATCACTAACTGAAAACAAAATGGTGGACTTGCGACACTACAAGGGTCATTTGCGACACTAAAATGTGCATTTGCGAAAGTGTCAAACTTTTTGTTAACTTTTCCCATTGACTTATAATGGGAACTTGTTTTTTGAATAACTTTTGAACTGTTCAATATTTTTTCACGAAATCTTCAAACGGCACATCAGGGACTCCAGCTGCATGTTCCCTGAAGTTTTTGGACTGGTCGTGCAAACTGTGCGACTTGTAGGCGAGAGCAAAAAATTTGCAAAAAAGCGTAATTGCTCACTTCGTTGTCTCTTAATAACTCCGCAGCCGTACATCTGACCGGTACAAAACTTGGCAGATCTCAAGATATACCATGCCCCATCATGCATACCACATTTCAGGAAAATCTGTTGAACAGTGGCAAAGTTATTAAGGTGGAAAATTTAACCCTTTAACCTTAAACGGGCTACTCATCCCTAACTATTGTAGCACTACCGTGCTACCATCATATATATATATATATATCTTACTCTCTCTTTCATGGTTTCTTTTATATGAGTAGTAGGACATCTAAGGCTATCTGTAATTATATGTAACAGTCCAAATGGTTTCATAATTTTTTCCACTACTTGTATACTGGGGAAAATCACATTAGGAATTTAAATAATTCATGGTTTCATCCACATGGATTCTTGGGAGTCTCTTTTCTCTCATCCCAAAAGCTTTAATCCAGTATATTATTAGTCTTTGTTTTATTTGACATTCTACGGGTAACTGTCCAATTTTGGCCCTTACTAGACCAGTGGGTGCACCATTTGGGAGACCTAACAATTTTTTATAAAATTTGTTTAGACATGATTCTAAATTTAGTTTTATTTGTGTACCCCATTTCTCAGCCCCATATTAAAGTTGGCTAGACAATTTTGCATTTATTACACTGATGTTACCTTGAATAGACTTTCCTCCATATTTATGGGAGAAAGATGTCAGGATTGGGAAGAATTTTATAGACTTGTTTTCTAATTCTCTGACATGGTTACACCATGTACCATTCTGGTTGACTGCTATACCAAGATAACAAAATTCTTTCACTACCTACAGATTATGTTTGTTAAATATGTATTTACATGTCTTTGTATTTCCTCCAAACACTAAAACTTTAGTTTTATAATAATTGATCTATAAAACCACTTTATCACATTCTGTTTGAAACTTCTCAAGCATCCTTTTCATGCCCAGAAAGCTAATTGAAAACAATGCCACATCATCATCAGCATACACTAAATATATTAACGGTCTTGTCCCAATTTTTGGCATATGAAAATCCTTATAGAACATAGTTTTCAAAACTGTATTAAAGTACAAATTAAATAACGGGCAACAGAGTATAGCCCTGTTTGACTCCTGTATTAGTTTTAAACCATTTTCTCACATCACCTTTCTCATTATATCTTACAGTGGTGAAGTTATCTTCATATAACCATCTTACCATCTCAAGGATATCTTTTTCCACACCTTTTTCATCTAGCCTTTTCCATAATAGGTTCTTATTTACCTTATCAAATGCAGTTTTCAAATCTATAAAGATGCAATACACTTTCTGTTTTTTAACTATCCTATATTTATAGAATAAATGGGCCAGCATGAAGCATTGATCTATAGTAAAGTGTTTAGCCTTAAACCCTGCCTGCACCCCATCAATTATATTTATCCACTCTTGCAGTCAGTCTGTTGTTTATTATCCTTGTAAACCATTTTTCAATACTATCCATTAGACTGGCTGGCCTATAACACTCTGGGTTATTCTTATCCCCTTTTTTAAAAATATGGACAATTACATTCAACTTCCAACTTTTAGGAATATCACCTGTCTTCCATATATTTTTTATTTATTTATTTTATTTATTTATTTAAGAATCAGTTTACAACCTTTGAGCAAGAGGCTCGTTTCCAAAGGTACTTCATCACATAAAGACATACATTGAGTTTTGGTTACATAGCAAAGATTTGCAAAAAATCAGTAGGCATTCACCAGAGGTGCCACGTCACATAGTGGTCAGACAAATACAATTGGGTACAGGGTACATGTAATTGATAACAGGTATTACACAAGTCAGTATCAAGTGAGAATTCTGGTAGATAAACATTGAAAACAGCTGGCACTGGCCAGGTTAAACCTAGGCATGGTGTACAGGGAAGTGGTGGAGGGGATGGTAGGGTGGAGAGCTGCCCGGGGGGCATTGTCAAGAGAAAGAGGTGGAGACTATGTTCAGAGACAGGAGCAGTTACGAGTGCTGAAGATGTGGTTCCGAAGTGCGGTTTTGAATGTGGAGATGATGATGGCATTGGTGATGGTGTCAGGGAGAGAGTTAAACCAGGTTGGGGCTCTATAGCTGAAGGACCTCTGGCCATGGCTGGTTCTCATTCTGGGGACCTTTAGAGTGGTCTTGTAGGAAGATCGTGTTGCAATGGTGGGAGGGCTCTGGTGGATGGATGCCGTTACCCCAGGGGGGGAGAGCCTGAGTAGGGTTTTTTTGGTGAGGAGACAGGTCTGGTATCGGAGCCATTCATCCAGGGTAAGCAGGTTAGCATCGACATATAGCTGACAGGTGTGTGTGAGCCTGGGGGCACCAGTAATCAATCTGCATGCTTTATTCAGGGTTAGGTGAATTTTGTTGAGTGCAGTGGTGTCGGCAGCACCGTATACTGGTAGACCATAGTCTACAAGGGACAGAACGGACGATGTAACAGCTAGCCGGAGAGCATTTGGTGGAAGGCAGGTTTTATGGCGGAATAGGATGCCAAGCCGTGTGTTGCTAGGCTGATGTTAGGGCATCGATGTGGTTGTGAAATGTGAGGCTGAATCGAAGGTAACCCTAAGGTATTTGTAGGAGCAGACTTGTTCCAGTGGTTGGTTGGTGCTTGGAAGGATATAGAGTGGATGGTTGCTAGCTTTGTTTTGGGGGTGTGAAAAGAGCATAGTTTTGGTTTTCTTAAGATTGATGACGAGTCCTACGCTCCTTAAACCAAGCCTCGGCACTGTTGAAAGACTGCTGTAGGGAGTCCTGTAGGGAGATGGGATTATGGTGGGTGGCAAAAGGACAGCGTCGTCTGCATACAGCAGAATTTTGCCAGAGCATGCACTGGGCAGGGTGTTCAGATACAGCGAAGAGAAGGGCCCAGGATGGAGCCTTGGGGACCCCAGAGAGAATGGGACGGGTGTCGGAGAGTGCTGTAATCTTGACACACAGGATCGAGTGTCAAGATAGCTAGCACACCATGCCAGGGGCCAGCCGAGAGACCAGTGAGGCAGAGTGCATTCAGCAGCAGTGGATGGGAGACAGTGTCGAAAGCCTTTGAGAGGTCAATGAACACTGCACCAGCTAGGGAGCTGGTATCCAAGAGGAGTGTAGGAAGTTGGAGAATTCAATAAGGGCAGTGCTGGTACTGTGACCCGCACGGAAGCCATGTTGCTCTGGGCATAAGATGTTATGCTTAGCCAGATAATCAGTGATTTGAATGGCCACCACTTTCTCCAGGGCTTTAGAGAGGGGAGGGAGGATGGAGATTGGCCGGTAGTTGTTGGCTGATGACCTGTCGCCTCCTTTATGAATAGGTGTGATAATGGCTGTTTTCCAAGCTGTGGGGAATTGTCCCAGGCAGAGTGACTGGTTAATTAGGCTTGTGAGAGGTGCAAGGACTTCATCTAGCACCAGCCTGAGGATGCTGGGGTCCAGTGAGTCACTGCCAGGATTGTTGCCATTGAGAGCTTTGATTAGGATGGGTCTGGCTTCCCGGGTGGAAATCTTTCACAGGAGGAAGCTGGGGTGCTGGAGGACAGGGGGAGTTTGGCTGGGGGGAGGGTCAAAGAAATTACTAGGGAGGACTGAGCTAAGGTCAGTGAAAGTGGTGTTGAACCAGTTAGCTATGGTGGCAGGCTCGGTGGAGGTTGTGCCATTTCTAGTAAGCTGGGATGGAGCAGGGAGCAAGCTTTACCATTGAGTTGCTTAATATTATCCCAGAAGGTCCAGGCTGAGCCCCAGGAGGAGGAGGTAAGGGAGGCCTGGTAATGGTCTGCCTTGGCTTTCCTGATGGCCCATGAGCATTTATTTTGGGCTGCATTGTATGCTTGCCTATCAGACAGATGACCTGTTTCAGTGGCAAGGTGCCAGAGGTTATCCCGGTTTCTAAGTAATTGTAGGAGGGCCCGGCTAACCCAGGGTGCGTTCTGTTTTTTGGACCGGGTTTTGGTTAAGGGTGCAAAGAGATCACAGGCCATGTTGAAGGTGTGGGTGAAAAAGGTGAGGGCAGTATCAATGTTGGTTGCCTGCTGAATGGGGGACCAGTCTATCTGGGTGAGGAGTGCCTTAAGTTTCTTCAGCCCACCAGGGCGGAGGTGCCTGCGGAGGGTGGTCTGGGCTTTGGGCTTGGGATTGGGGGCTACCCAGTGGAATAGGATAGGGGAGTGGTCACTCAGGGAGTCCGGGAGGACCTGGATGTTTTGGATTTTATGGGGTCGGTTAGTTATAATAACATCCAGCAGGGTGCTGGTACCACTCTTAGGGTTAAGTCTCATGGGCTGGGTGACGAGTTGTGTCAGATCTTGGGTGGCAAATGAGTCTCTGGTGGTGGATGAGGAGGTGCTGAGCCAATTTACATTAAGGTCCCCCACTAGGACTTGTTCTGCCTTATGGTGGAGGGTGGCTAGGTAGTCCGTTAAAGATATCAGGGCTGGGTGATGGTTCTTTGGGGGAACGTAGGCTGTGGTGAGATAGAGAGGGCTCCTAGAGGGGTCTGGGGTGAGTCTGAGGGTAAGGGCCTGGGCCCCATTTATGAGGGTAGGGGTGGGGAGTGCATGTCCAGGTATTGTGTCCTTGGTGTAGATTGCACAGCCTCCCCCTCGTTTGCCTACTCAGTCCTCCCGGTATAAGGTATAGCCTGGGAGGGAGACAAATGAGTCAGGAGTTGATTTGGACAGCCAGGTTTCAACCAGGGCTATGACGTCTGGTTGGTGAGCCATGGTCCAGCACTGTAGGGCGTCAAATTTCTTCAGCAGGCTGCATATGTTCATGGAGGCTACTCGAAGACCAGTGGGCTGAGTGGGTGGATGGGAGGGGGCAGGGCCTGGGTTGGGGTGTATGTTCCCTGTTAGGAGCAGAAGGAGGAGAAGTGCTCTGGTCAGAGGGAGGCAGATGGAGAGTTTATGCTGGGAGCGATAGAATAAGGAATGGGGTTTGGTTGCACAAGGGGTGGGTAGGGTAGCACAGGCAGAGAAGGCCTGAGTGATCAGAAGTGCAAGGGGGCTGTAGGGGAGGACAGGTGATGTCTGGAAGGGGTGAGGTGGAGGGGCATATGGGTTTGTGGAGGAGGAGGGTGGGAGCAGTGGTAAAG
Source organism: Neoceratodus forsteri (assembly GCA_016271365.2). Classification (NCBI taxonomy): domain Eukaryota; kingdom Metazoa; phylum Chordata; order Ceratodontiformes; family Ceratodontidae; genus Neoceratodus; species Neoceratodus forsteri. The sequence goes on along the minus strand of CM057455.1, from coordinate 1,462,753,850 downwards.
GAGGAGGACAGGAGGTGAGTAGGAACACTGGAGTAGTGAGGCTGAGGGTTAATAGGGACACTAGGGTATGTGGAAGGCAAAGGGAGGAGGGAGGAGAAGATGAGACTGGCGAGCAGGGGATGCATGTGCATAGTTGGGAAGGCTGGTGGAGCTGAAGTGAGGAAAGAATGGGGACTAGGATGAAAGAGGGAGATAGTAGAGAGATCACCTCTGAGTCTAGTTCTACTATAGTGTGGTGGTAGTGTATGTGCCTGAAGTGCATAGAGTACCAGGTTCAAGCCTTGATCAGGGTAATAGGAGAGGCTAGACTGGTGGCTGTAGCAGCAGGAGTTGGGTTCAGGTTTGTAGAAGCACTTAGATAACACTTTAGTTGTGTCACAGGGTTAGTCGTTCTTTATAGTTATGAAATCCTGCAGTAAAAATACGCAGGTGTTCTAGGTGAGTGGTGGAACTGTGGACTTTGGAAACAAGGGTGCAGGGTTCAAATCCTGCAAGGCGGCAGGAAGAAGAGGTAAACTTATATTTTGGCAGATTGGGTAGGGAAGTGATTAAGAGGCTTAGAAAGTAGTAATAAAGTAGGTAGGCACTGTGGCGCAGAGGTAGAGCAGCTGACTCTGACTGCAAGGGCACTGGGTTTGGACACAGCTCAAGGACAGAGTGTAGACAGGGCCAATATTTTAAATCTGGGCAGGAGTGAGTGAGGTATGGTTAAGAGCATAAAAATAGAGGAAGTTGCTGACCTGGTTCAGTGGCTTAGAGGATAGTCAGTAGAATTTAGAGAGAAGGGTACCAGGTTTGATACTAGCAGTTGCTTAGAGATAGGCTGAAGGATGAGTGCAGAAAGTAGGTAGTAGAAGGAATCCAAGGGAACTGCAGTGATCTCTAGTGGGACAGCTGTGAGGTAGTAGCTAGGAGGGATATAGAGAGGACAGAGGAGCTAGAGTGGAAAGTGCATTGACCCCTAGTGGTTGGTGCCTATAAGCTGCAAATGGGAAAGTGGGCACTTAGTAAAAAGGAGGGTAGGTCACATGATGTGACACGTGACCTGCCAGCAGCAATATATGGAGTGCTGACCCTCGGTGGGAGGGTGGTTGGGTGGGGTGGGAAGTGCCTCACAACAGTCAGGCTGTAGTGCAGGACATTTTACCTCTTACAGGCTCTGGCAATCCCCGATTTCAGTCTTTGCTGCTGGGCCGAGTTCTGAGGGGAGCGGGCTGCTTCAGGGCCTATATAGGGAGGACAAACAAAGGAATCCCATTAGTATGCAGCGGGCTAGTACAGGACCCTACTGCGCATGTGCCAACTATTGGAACTGTATCCCGATACAGGAGGCTACTGCGCATGCGCAAGATATATAATTAAACAATGTAAGAAAGTGACCCAGCACAGTTTAATTATTTGCACAACATCTAGTGGTACACCATCCAGTCCAGGAGCTTTCCTACAGCAAAATGTGTTAAGTGGTTGTTCAGTCTCAGTTATAGTTATGATAATGCTAGGTTGGTTCACCATTCTTTTTAATTGAGTTTCTGATATTTTATTTATGTATTCCGAGTCTTCTTTGTAAAATAGATGTTTAAAGTGTCTCACCCCCACTTCTGGCTCAATGTGTGCCTCTATCTTATTGTTATCTTTCATACCTTTGCTCACCATGTACCAGAATTTTTTATTATCTTTTGTAAGCACTGCCCTTTCTTGATCAGTCGATAGTTGTTTTCTATATTTCTCTTTCTTATGTTATAATATTATTTTACATTCCTACCTCATCTTGTTCATTATTCTATTATTATTTTTGTCTGGTTTTTGGTTTAAGACTCTCAGTTTATTTAATTTTCTCTTTGCTAGCTTACATTCAGCATTGTAACAAATGTGCCCTTCTTTTTTCTTTATATTGATTTCCTTCAAAATCATAAAGGCTATTGCTCCCTTATTATTGAATTATATTCTGATATTATTAATTTGTCTGTATCCTTGTTAGCAGCAAATTATTAAGGATACCTTGTCCCTCTAGTATTGTTTCAAAGTTGTTCCCTACAATTGTTTGCCAACTTATACAATTTTGTTTTACTTGTAAAGGGGGCATTTTCCTATTGTTATTATGACATCTTTTAACTTTGACCCTTAAATCCACCACTGTATGCTGGCTTTCTGGTCTTATCTGTATTTGTAATGAGTCACAGTAGTTTATTGCATTTATATTTACCAATATATAATCAATAATGGAGGAACCATTTCCACCCATATAAATATATTCAACTTCCAAATCGGGGCTTAATCTACCATTCAATAATAAGTCATTCTTATATATTAGAGTTTTATGTAGTTCAATACCTCTTTTATTTATAGTCTGATCCTCTGCATTTCTTATTAAGATGATATTTGTTAATTCAAGGTGGATCAAAATATTTATCACATCATCAGTTGTACCCTGCAGGTTTCCCAGCCTTTCATTAAGGTCTCCCAGTGTAATAATATGTCCAGTTTGAATATTTTGTTGTATCTTCTCTAAAAGGCAGTCCAGGGAATGTAGTCAATTCTTATCCTTATATTTGCTGTTTTCTGGCTGGGCATAAACAGTAATTAATATAATTTCTTTATTATCTCTCTCAAGAATTTTAACTGCTAATATACTACTGCTTTCATTATTTATTTCCTCAATTTGTATTTTGTTATCCAATCTACACAAGGTTGCCAACCCCCCCAGCGCTTGTACCATATTTTTTCAATTTATTAGCTTTTTTACAGTACATTTTGTACCCATCCAGATATAAATCTCCAGTTACCCAGGTTTCCTGGAGACATATAAAATCAAACTATTTTAGATATTGAGTAACTTCTGGGTCTCCCATCTTTTCTCCAATTCCTGATGGATTCCATGACACAATTTTAGATACAGTTGCACCTTCATGCTCAGATGTTGTTAATTTGTATAATACAGTTTGATCAAAGGATGCAGGGTTAGTGTTTGGTCCATGCTGCCTCCCCTCCTGGGGCATTTGATCTGAAGGTCACTGTTTCAGAGAATTTAAGACCTTATGCCTGTCTGAGGTTTCTATTAGTGCTTCCCACTTCAGACTTTTGTTTAAAGAGCACTATTGTTTAGAGGGCTGTTCCCCATTATTTCTCTATAAGGCATTAGACTTATGGTTAGTTTTGGTATAAACCTTTGGAGCCAAACCAGAATGCCTCAGGTTGTCTTTGTGCATGTTGGAATAGATGGCACATTTGTGTCCTAAGAACCCTGGCTTTGGCTTCGGTTCCGGTTTTGATACTGGTACCAACCCAAACGTCTGGTATTGGTTCCAGTATTGGTCCAGCCCAGTGACAAAATGGCACCCAGACAGGTTTTTATACAATCTGAAAGTTAATCTGGAGGATCCAGGGTCAATTGGAAGGATCAGTCTTAGTGCAGGGGTCCAACATCCTGAGAAAGACTTGAGTAAGGCTTGTGTAGCTTAGACTTATATTATTAATACTGCAGTAAAACTCACTGTCCCTATCTGCCTTTTATTCACCCTCCCTGCAGTGATTACCCTCCTGGGGTGCAACTGCAGTGTTGAATAACTTATGCTTATTCCCTTATTTAGGCCCCCCGCCCCAAGAACAATTGTGGTGTTAAACTGTTTGGTTTCATTCTCTTCCCTGTACAATCATTGTGCTCAATTGTTTAAACAGCATTTTATAATTTGACTGTGTTTTGCTGTACATTATTACACCACATTTGAACAGATTATGTCATGTTTCAAAACTGAGTTTGTCATAGGCTTCCCTGCATGTAGTTAAGAAATTTGTGAGTGTGTTCCTAAACTGCCTTTTCTACTATTGGATTTGACAGTCTATGCTTGGGCAAACCATGTGTAGTTTTTAAAACAACATTTTTGGCTTTATCATATTCAACCCCCACCCTTCAATATTGGAACTGTTGTGTTTGGTTGCTTAATTCAGTTCATTGTATTTATAATTTTAAACTGCATTTTTTGTGTTTTGTGTTTCAGTTTAAACTGCATTTTTTCCTTCTCTTTTATTCATCTACCCCTTTCCTTGATCAGAATTGTTGTGCCTGCCGGTCTCCTTTTCACTCAACTGTGTGTATTTTTAACTTGTGTTTTGTACTGCTTTGTCTCATATTGAGTTTTGAATCTAAGTGTGTATGCTTGTGGGCTGAATTTTATTTTTGTTAGTTGTCTATATTCAGGAAAATTGAGCACCTTTCTATTACATTTTCTCACTGCTGCAGCCAGGTCCCCCCCCCCCCAAACACACATACATAGAGAACTTGGAAGGTTTGAACAGCATGAGAGAGAGTGTGAGAAAGGAAACATGTTATTCAGAAGCATTGCATTTAGAGAAATGTTTTGCTCTGCAATACTTTAACTGTATGGTCCTGATTAGTGCAAGTGAATGAAGTGACTGTAAAAGAAGGCAGAATTCAGATGGAATGTTTTTAATGCAGACTGACATAATGGCATCAAATTACACAAGCATACTTTTTATGTTGGCACACTTGTGCAGCCCACATCTTGGGACAGTGCAGCTTTGGAGGCGTGGTCGCTGTTGGGCGAATGCAGGACATGCATCAGTAGGTGCGCCCTCATTCCCCAATCAGCCTGCATGCGGGCACCACACCATGCATACATAATGTGGTGAGCACATCTAAGAAAAGGTCCGCTGCAATCCGAGCAAAGCTCATCAGATGCAGCAGGCCTTTTCTTTCTGTGCTCAGCACCATTATGCACATGGTGGTACACCGGCCTCCGAACTGCCGACTACGGGGGTGCCCAATCCCCCTGTTGGTTACCCCTGCCCTGCCCACTGTACTGCTGATGGGGGAGCCCACTCCCCGTTGGCATAAATAACCCCCCCATTTGTTATATGCAGAGGGGGGTAGCCAATCCCCCTCAGATCTACCCCCTTTACTTGTGTGCCAATGAGGGAGCCCACTCCCCGTCAGCATAAAGAACCCTCCTCCCCCAATTGTGAAATGCTGAGGGGGTGCCCAATCCCCCTCGACTCGGCACCCTCCCTTTATTTGTGTGCCGACAGGGTGCCCAATCCCCGATGGTATAAATCCCAACCCCCGGTTGTGTGCCAATGAGGGTGCCCAATCACCCATCGGCTGCAGACCCACCAAAAAAAACAGTTAGGTGGCACACTGGGAGCCCATCCCAGTGTGCCAGTCCCCCTGAAATACAAAAAACTGTCCCACAATGGGTTTTTTTGTTTTTTTTACCTGTAAACAGAAAATGGTCCCTCGTAGTCTCCCTACCCACCACCAGCAAAATCTATTTTCACAGTTCTGGCACACAATAGCACGGTCACTGTGGAAAAGTCCGTGTTTGAGACACATTATGAAAATGATAGTGATACTGTTCATTAGCAGATGTCCTAAAATGTATATGTTGAAAATTTGGGGACTAAAGTCAATAAAATGAGTGTTTTATGAGCGTGTGTTGTGCGGTTTGCATGCACGCTGGTAACTTTGTGAATCTGTAATAGTTTCACTCCAGCTGTTCATCACTGGCATTTTTCCATACCTCCTTATGAACAGTGCAGCTGGCTGAAATGTGTTTTCGCACATCCGGCTCAGAATTACACAGTTGCTGTGCGAAATCAGTTTTCAGGATAGTTCCAGGAAATGACGGTGACACTATTTATAAGCAGAGGTCCTAAAATGCCTATGTTGAAAATTTGGTGCTGAAAGTCCCTAAAATGACTGTGTTGCAAGTGTGCATTGTGCAGTTTCCATGCACTCCTGTAACTTTGTCAATCTGCAATATTTTCACGCCACATTTTCACCACTGGCATTTGTACACACCTCCTTATCAACAGTCAGCTAACATCTTTCACAGCCTGCCCAAAATATCTTTCCGCAGCTGTGACACACAATGGCGTGCTCACTGTGCAAAATCACCTTTTGGGACACATTAACAAAATCACAGCACTATGCGTCTCTAGCTCTGCCACTCCCACTGCCAATGCCAGCGTGACAACATTCAGCATTGACAAATGCTTGTTTATATAATGGTACAAAGAGGTGTTTTCTGATAGGGATAGATTTATAGCAAAAGTAGTGTGGTATATTTTGGTTTTAATATTTTTGCCATATTCTGCTTTGTACCTGGGACCTGTGTAAATGCAATGTGACTCATAGGTATGAGATGTTAAAAGGGAAATGCAGTTTCTAGAAAACTCAGTGAAGATAGTGAATGTATTGCCAAGCCCCAGTTGTTGAATTGCATTCACTTCCTTTACTGGTTGTCAATGTAGTATTTAGGTTTATGGATTTGACCAAACTATAAAGTTTTGAGCCATAAACAATTGCTTCAGTGTAATCCCCCATTTAGGACCCTCTGAACTGCTCACATTTTCATTACTGTACCTTCCCCTAAGAGGTTACAAACTCCTTATGCTAAATCAAATTCAATTACATTAGGTCCAGTCAGATTATTTTCTTGATAGAATAACAACCTTTAGTGCATTAAAGGAAGAACTGACTAAATGGATGAATAGGCGAAAACTGAACCTAGCAGATTTAGAAGACTACTAAACATCACAGTAGACCCACATGTTCCCCTTCTCCACCCGACCCAAGTCCTCATATAAATCATAGGGATACTATAACCCAGTAGCATGCCTGCAAGGGGGTGAAATGATAAAAACCCCAATGCAGGACCACTGAAAGGTCATCAAGTTTTTCCATCACAGGAAAACCAGCTTTAAAATGTGGCTAGGCAACAACGGAATTACAAAAAACAGGCAGGACTGATTAAACACATCATAACAGAACTCAAGGAAAGTTTACACAAACCATTGACATACTACAAAGCAATGAAAAGTCATTTAAGTGCCATTAGTTGAACTTTTAGATTTGAGCCTTAGTATTAAACAGATGAAATTTCAGAAGATTTCTCCTTTGCAAACCAGAAGAAAAGTCAATGACTCATTGATCTCTACTTTGCAAACAGGAAAACAAAGCCAGATGACTTACTGAGATAAGAAATTAATTGTAAAGCATTGAACAAGATGAATTTAAAAAAGAAAAAAAGAAAATAGGAACATTTAAATAGTAGACTTGTTAGGAACATTTAAACAGTAGATGACACCAATAGGCTCTACCCACCCCAACCACAGTATACTTCTTAGGAATATTTAAACAGTAGATGGCACTGTTAGGCTCAACCCGTACCAACCACCCTCCCATGCAGGGGTGGTCATTCATTTATACCTGCCTGAACCTATCAGCCCAGTTTTGCACCCCTATCCTGGGCTTCAACTTGGTCTAGCCTGCCCTTCCCCCAAAGTAACAGTAAACTCCTCCCTCTCTGCCCCCCCTCCATCCTGGCCCTAAACAGATTACATTTACTCCCACCTCTGTAGAAGGATCCTCCCCCCTCATCCTAGCACTGAAGCCTGGCAACTTTTCCTAGGTGAGGGCTCCTGGGATTCAAATCAGGTCTGTCCTTTGTTTGCTATCTCAGCCAGCAGCCCTAACCACAAGGGTATCACTGCCTTCACTTCTACTTGGTGTACTTAACAGCTATAACTAGTAACAATAAAAGCTGCTCTACTCCCTATGCTGGCAGTTTCACTGCTAGGCACCCTGACAATAGTAGACTCCTGTCCATCGGTGCTAGCTCTGGAACAAGCAAACCTCTCTTTCTTCTCAGAAACCCACCATCCGGTTGACCCTCCCCCTGGAGTAAACAGTTGGGAGCTAACAGATAAAGGCAAATTCCAGCATTCCTCAGGGAACTCTAAAAGTCAATACGCTATTAAATAAAATCAGGACACCATAAGCACAACATGGACTATGTAGACCTCTACCAGTTTCGCACGTACATGTGCATCATCAGGAGGTCCTCTCTTTCTTCTCAGAAACCTGCCAGTTGGTTGATCCTCCCCCTGAAGTAAACAGTTGGAAGCTAACTCTGCTTTTCTCACTAACCATAACTGCCGCCAATTTGGATTCTTCTCGAACTGCCTCTCACTATCATCCTCCTTGCAACTATGCCCCTATTGTTTACTTCTTTCCCTGCTATTACTAGCAGGTGACATGGAAAGTAACCAAGGCCCTATAAACATTCCTATTTCCTCTTCTTATAGCACCAGGGCCAGCCCCCAGGGATTAAAAATTGTTTATATAAACATCTGCGGTCTCCCTACCAAATTCTACGATCTCAAAGCTTGGATATCCCTTTATAAGTCCCATATCCTCGGTCTCTCAGAAACTTGGTTAAAGCCACACATCCCCAATGCCATGTAGCAAATGCCCGGCTACTCCATGTTACGCCATGATAGACCAGGGAAAACGAAGGGTGGCAGAGTTGCTGTATACCACACAGAACCCCTCTCAGCTACCTCTGCCCTCAGCTCTGACCCTGATTCCTCCAGCAAGTGGCTCATCTCTGAGATGACCCTGGGCTCTGCTAAAAAAAAAATTTCATAGGGTGTTGTTATAACCCACTGGTGGGGGGCACATCTGGCCTATTGAACCTCCTATCTGGACTAGGCACACTTACACCACCCAGGGACACCATTCTCTTAGATGACTTTAACCTAAATTGGTTAAGTGCCCTTGAACCTGACTATGCCAGCCTGCTAAAGCAACACAACTGGGTGCAAACTATCTGTATCCCTACCAGACATACTCCCCACACACTAAATGACTCCCTGCAAACTGGGTGGTCACAAACAGGGAAGACAAGGTACTCCAGGCAGGAACCTTGTCTGACTCTATCAGTGACCACTCTTCAACTTGCATTATTTGGTCTTCCAAGATCAGATCAAGCCTCCCCCCTCCAAATACCTATCTTTTCATACCTTTGACTGCCTGGACATCTCCTACCTCCTGGAGGATGTACAGTTGGTGAACTGGTCAGAAATATATGCTCTCATGGATGTGACATCAGCTGTGAGTTTTCTTAATGATGACCTGCTGCAGATTCAGGATTGCCACTTCCCACTCACAACCACAAGAGTGAGAGGTGGTTGTACCTGCTGGATCTCCAAGGAACTCTTGGCCCTCATGAAAGTTAGGGAGAGAAAGTGGGAAGCCTATAAAATTAACCCCTCCCCTGTCCTCTGGAATGACTACAGGTGTTTGTGTAATCACTGCAAACAAATGGCCAAGTCCAAGAAATGGAACTTTTACCATTGCCTTCAAAGGGAAAACCTTGGAAACCCCTTCTGCTTCTGGGACTCCATTAGCTCCCTACTCAATCTTCACATTAATAGCCCTGTTATACAACTGAACTCCCCCATTGGCACTCTGTCCGATCCATATAATGTTGCCCAAGCCTTCAACCTGAAATTCACAGACCTCACTGCTCACCTCAATAAGCTACCTATCAATCAACAAACTAGTCCAGGAACCAGTTCGGGTGGCTCACCCTTTTCCTCCTCTCCCACTGCTACTCCCTCCCCTTTTTACTTCATGGCTATCTCCCAAAAGAATACCACCAAACTTATTAAGAATCTCCCTACCCAGGGCAGCACTGGCTCTGATGGCCTCCCTGCTCAAGCTCATTTCCCCAGCCATCTCCAAACCTCTCACATTTATTTTCAATCTGGCACTATCCACCTCACCATGCCAGATTCCTGGAAGACCATCAAGGTTGTACCTTTATTTAAAGCTTGGGATCCCCTCTCCTCCAACAATTATAGGCCAATTTCCAGCCTCCCCACCTAAGCAAGCTCCTTGAGAAAATAGTCCACTGCCAATTATCTGATTATATTGAGAATACAATCTAATATTCAGTCAACAGCATGGGTTCTGCAGGAATCACAGCACCACAACTGCCCTAGCACACTTTACTGACCATGTTCTCAGGAATATGGACTGGGGGAGAGTCACTGGTGCTGTATTTGTGGACCTAACCAAGGTCTTTGACCTGGTCAACCACTCCTTCCTACACACCAAACTCCACCAGCTCGGCTGCTCTAAGGAAACCTCCTTATGATTTTGGAGCTACCTTTCAGGCCACTCCCAATCAGTGTGCATAGGTACTGCCATTTCCCCTGCCCTGCCTTTCTCCACAGTGGTCCCCAGGGCTCCATCCTGGGCCCCCTTCTATTTTCCATCTTTATCAACTCCCTCCCCACCAACAACCTCAGCTGCAAAGCACTCTTGTACATGGATGATCTTGTCCTCTTTCACAGTGACAAGTCCTTATTAAATATATCCTCTGTTCTTTCCCCAAACTATGGATCAGCCCACTACTGGTTCACATCTAATATGCTCCTAGTCAATGGGAAGAAAACCAAAGACATGTTTATTGCATCCAAACCCTACCTTGTTAACATCCTGAAATCCAATTCCTCCCTCTAGGTGCTCTATCTCAATGGTCCTGCCTTGGAGAATGTCACTACCTTTAAATATTTGGGTGTAAGCCTTGACCCTACCCTCTCCTACATGGAATAAAGATGACCACCTCTGCAACTTCTGAAGTAATCTGCAGCACCCAGTCACAGTATCAACGCCTTCTTCTGGGTCTGCACCTTATCTAAAGGGGAGACCTCCTGAAGTTTGAGACAACTGGATATGGAAGGGCACAAAACAGAACACTCCTACTAACATGAGGTGGGGATCTTAATCACACATGAACATCCAGGTACAAAGGGATCACATAGTTTGGTTGATAACATTTCAACATTTTTGGACAATTGGTGGCACATTAAAAAGCAAGAACATCTGAACCAATGTACATAAGTGTATCCTTGTACCTGCAACACTCTAAGCAACATACGGCAAGAAGAAATTCAGCTACATATTCTGGCCTTTGGACTTTGAGACAGATTATGTATGGACTTTATAAGACATCTACCAACAGCCATCACCATCACCAACCATTGTTTAAAGACACTCATCTCAGACAACAGTGTAACCTGCTTTAGTGAAACAGAAAGAGGCAGATATTTTAAACATCCTTGAACTATTAACTCTCTCCTTAAGGACATTCAGACTGCAAAAGAAATTGAACTTTGTAACTACAGTACCAATTGCATTATCAGGTCAAGTGCTCCTCTACCTGTACGCTACATGTGGGAGCTCTGGTGCTCTGGCAGTCCAACTTCAGAAAGAAACAGTCTTTTTAACCAAAATGCCACCCACCAACACTCATCCAGAGGATTTTTAATTCAAGGACAGCAGCAATTTTGCATAATGGACTTGAAACAGTTGTTACCATTGCACAGCTAAAACCATTGCCAAAATGTTAAAAACTTTATTAGGAATTATACCTGTTCTGCTCTATGTGTTTCAAGTTTCCTTATGTTCATTTTATGCTAAAAGATTAGACACAGCTCTCATAGGTAATGACTCCCACTTCTGACCTATGCACACATTATAACAACTTTTACAGGAAATTTAGATATACTTTTGATATCAGAATATTTTGCTGTCAGACACTATTACAATCTACCACAGCCCAATAGAAGATGGATACTTTCTGATCAGCTACTTTATTCAGTTTAGTAGGCAAATCCTTTATTATATATGGGTGTGGTGTTAGTATTACTATGTCATATTATATGTACTTATGTTATGGTTATAATGCCATAATAATCATTTTAATCATAATTGTAATATTATGATGGTTAATTGTGACTCTTGTGATCACAATAATTACTGTGAAGCTTGAAATTTTCACTGCCAAATAATTTCACTATTTTCACTAAAGCACTAATTTGTGCTAAAATAAATTTGCACTAATTAGCACTTTTTCCATTATGGTGAATGTGGTGCAAATGACACTAAATTTAACTTATGCAATTATGGTTGCATTTGTGTTTGTGCTAAAATTTCTTTGCATGAAAATAACTAGTTTTACAGTATTATAATGCCTTTAATCATATATGCTCTATTATATTACAGTGTATGATATTATATACTGTAATAACCTTATGCTTATATATTCTGGAAACATTTGTTTTTAAATTTAACATTACTTTCCAATATCACAAATTTACTACTTCATACCTGGAATATTCCAGCTTTGACACTTGGGCCTACTCTCTGTTAATAACACAGAGAGCATAAAACTGTGCTGTTCATAAAATGTTGTTTGTAATCTGCTTTACTGTTCTCCCACAGAGAAAGCATGCACACGTTTTCCTTCTTACTCCATATCACAATCTACCATCCCATGATGAAATAAATGTTTGCTTTCAACATCAAGAAGTGAACAACAGGAGGAATAACCCTTGAGAACTGTTTTAACAACGTAATGGACATTGTATTTCAGAATAATTTTGAGGCTATTACTGTAATAAAACCAAATGTACTTGCCAGTTACACACCCATTCCATGTGATGCAACACATATTATTGTTTGGGAACTTTTTTATATTGTTATGGTTGTGCAGGTACAAACTCACTTTTTATACAATGTGGCTTGTGTTATAATTTGACTGAGACCAGAAGGCATTGATGTTATTCATTTTATACAGCAGGATTTAATGACTGATAACTTTGCTATTTACCCTACACAAACACCATCACATGTCCAGGTACTTTATCACCATTTCTTTTATTGTACATTTATAAATTCTCAGTTTTATCTCTGTTTTATATGGACTAAGCCTAGCCAAGGCAGCAACTAAAATGTTATAACTCATTTGGGGCATTTTCACCACTTCCATGTCTCTCCCTTATACCACCAGTTTACCTCTGACTGAGCCCATCTTAACCCTGTCTCAAGAGGGAAGGATGGTCACATGAGGGGGGGAATGATACAGGCAGCCTCACCATGGACCTGGAATGATACCAGGCAAAGCACAAAGGAAAACAGTAGCCAGATAGGACCTGTGTCTAACAGGCTGAAGAGAGGACCTTAGTGCAAATAAGGCCCAATGATTTGTATTTGTGACAGAGAGGAGAAAAAAAGCAGTCAGCTTAGCAAAAACCCAGCCAACAGTTATTTGTTGGAAAAAAAACAGAAATAACATGTACTGTTTCCCTTATCTACATACTATCACAACTAAGTGAATGAATCTCATGATCAGTTATCAGACCCCGACCCACAAAATACTGTTCACCAGAAATGAGAAACCAGTTTCTGACAGGCTGGAAATCACCAGCTAGAAGATGTCTTATTCTTAGCCCAATGGCATCACTTGGAAAAAAACAAGTCAGTTCTGGTACCATTTATCAGAACACACAAGACCATTTCTCGTCATACCTACTAATAGTAACTGCCATGTTTTCACTTTGGGCAAGTCCCAGGCCAGAAAAAAACCTTAAGAGAACACCATAAGTAGGGTGGTCATCCTGCAGGTAGGATAACACTCTGAGGGTAAGCTCTAGGAATACTGCTGTTGTGTTTTAGCCCCAGCAGGACTTGGATGAGCATTGCTGCTGGGTCACAGACACAGAGACTGACAGACAGAGGAATTGATAAGAAAATGACTAGCTTGAAGTCTAGTATTTCAGTTCTCTTATGCAGAAAAGATTAGTGACCATAGGCTACAGGCCAGGAAAGACTGCTTTTTGGGGAAATATTTGTTTTATTTAGACTTAGGCAAGATACAGTAAGTGTTTTATGATGGAAATACTAGATTACAGTGTGCACATGAGATAATTATTTTTACTTATTGTTGTTAGGAATACGAGAAAAACATTTTGCTTATTGTTTATTTTTACAGGACAAAATACAGGATGTATTATGTTATATGTTATTTCTCTATAAGGCTTTAGACTTACTTTTATTTAGTTAGTATTGAAATAAACCTTTAGATCCAAACCAGAATGCCTCAGATTGTCTTTGTGCATATAGGAATACACAGCACATTTGTGTCCTAAGAACTCTGGCATTGGCATTGGTTCCTACTCTGATACTGGTACTGACTCAAGCTGATGTTATTAGTTCTGTATCAGTCCAGCCAGGTGACAAAATGGCACCCAAACACATTTTTATACAATCTGAAAGTTAATGTATCTGCTTCCACCACCTGAATGTGATGTCTAGAGACAATGCCTGCTCCAGCCAGCAAGACACAGCATCGCCTCCTCCTCTTCCTCTGGCCTGCTTGGGTCCTACACAGCCATACGCAGCATGGGCCGCCATCTCCACACTGATGCAAAAATTGTCCTGGCTCTAAGGAATACTGTTTGGCCTGATCCTATTGTATAAAACATAGAAACATAGAATTTGATGGCAGATAAGGACCGCTTGGCCCACCCAGTCTGCCCATTTCCCTACCTACTGGATAAGCTGCAGATCCTAGTTAACCAGCAGCCTACTTCTTCCTACCCCCACCCCCCCAGAACTGCCTTATGACTATCCCATGCATGCTTGAATTCCACCACTGATTTTGACTCCACAACCCTCCTCCGGAAGGCCGTTCCATGCATCCACAACCCTCTCTGTGAAAAATACTTCCTTAAATTACCTCTGAGCCGCCCCCATCTTCAAATTGTGCCCTCTTGTTCTTCACACCTCTTTTTGAAAGATGCTACCCTCTTGGACTTTGTTGATTCCTTGAGGTACTTGAAAGTTTCTATCATGTCCCCCTCTCCCTCCTTTCCTTGAGGCTATACATATTAAGCTCCTTAAGTCTCTCTTCCATATGTCTTCCGGTGCAGACCCTGCACCATTTTAGTGCCCTCCTCTGGACAGCTTCCATCCTGTCTATGTCTTTTTGGAGATTAGGTCTCCAGAACTGCACACAGACTACTTCAGATGAGGTCTCACCAGCTGTCTGTACAGAGGGATAATAACTTCCTGTTTTCTACTGGTGATGCCTCTCCCTATGCATCCCAGTATCCCCCCAGCCCTTCTTGCTGCCCTCTCACATTGCTTGCCCATCTTTAGGTCGTCTGATATGACTACTCCCAGGTCCCTCTCAATTTTTGTTGTTGTTAGTATCTCACCCCCCATTATGTACTCTTCCCCTGGTTTTGTTTCCCAAGTGCATTACCTTGCACTTCTTAGCATGAATCTAAGCTGCCATACATTTGACCATTCCTCTAACTTGCCAAGTCCTTCTCATCCTTTCCACCCCACCCTGTGCATCAACTCTGTTGCAGATCTTAGTGTCATCTGCAAAGGACATACTTTTCCTTCCAGTCCTTCTGCAATGTCGCTTATAAAGACATTGAAGAGGACCGGTCCTAATACTGAACCCTGCGGTACCCCACTAGTAACCCTCCTTTCTTCTGAGTGGACTCCATTTACTGTTACTCTCTGTGTCCTATTCTCCAGCCAATTCTTTACCCAGGCTATCATCTTGGGACCCACACCCAGGCTGGCTAACTTGTATATTAATCTTTTGTGTGGGACTGTGTCAAATGCCTTGCTAAAGTCTAGGTAGGCCATGTCCACAGCCCCTCCCTGATCTACTACTTTGGTCACCCAGTCAAAGAAATCTATCAGATTCGTCTGGCATGACCTTCCCGCTGTGAATACATGCTGCCTAGAATTGACAATTCACATCCTATGGAACAGCTAAAAATACTTTGTAGAGAATCTGGAATTGATACTGGGGATGGTACCATCACAACTCTACTGCAGCAGTCCAGTCTGTAACTATATGACAGGATACTCAAGCCAACCCTCTAGGTATCCAGCTCATCAAGACAGCAAGACCTCCTGCAAGGCCTTTGTTTGTCTGCTGTAATGGTAAGCCACTTTCACTGTTGTTCACAGTCCTTATCCTCACTGGTGGTGGGTAACTCTAGTCCTTGGCCTCGCAGAAGATGAAAGGCCTTACACCTTACTCAGAAAGACTTTAAAATGTTTCTCTTTCCTTTTATCTCCCCACAGAGTTCACCATTCACAAGGATGACTGCTAAAGACAGTCATGAAGCCAGACAGCCATGAAGAAACAGGAGTTATGTGCATGCTCCATCCAGTAAATAGCACAGACAGCAGGAAAAACGTTACATTAGGTATCACTATGATTTTGTTTTCTTTATATTTATTGTTCTCCTTTTTCACAGGTACATAGTGTACCATAGTGGCCAAAGGGAGGTAAAATAGTTTCTCTTTTTTCCTCACAGGTGACATGTATAGTAAGACGGGGAGTTAAGGCAACAACAGCAATACTATGCTACCACCACCACAGTGGGTATTTCAATCAAGTCTAAATAATCTTTTCTTGTCTTCACAGGTCTCCTGTGCTGCTTTCTCCTGCTCTAGCAATTAAACCACCACTATCTTCTCTGCCCGGGCATCATTTCAAAAGACACTTGCTGAAAGTTACCTAAAATTAGAGCAACTGTAACAGAAAACAGTTAGTTGGACATCTGCAAAACGTTTCTGAATTAAAAAAACACAACCCTTCCCCCTCAAAAAAAAAATTCTTACCTTCCACAGTTGGAAAACTTGCTAAATTCCAAAAAAATATACAGGTGGGACCTATTCAGCAACATGATTTCTTCACCCTAGCGATAATACCTGAAAATTGAAAAACAGTAAGAAAAATTGGTTAGACATACACTGTTTACACCTCAACCCCCATCAATAAAAGGAAATAAAATAAAACACTTACCTTTGCTGACAGGTCACCAATCTATTGAGTAAAGAGTACAGCAGACTGCATCTTTTTCCATGCAAAGTATTGGAATGGCCTGTTAATGTCATCACAGTTCATATATCATTTTGGCATCAGGGCCGGATTTATCATTACACTAAAGATGTCTATGTGTGGGGCCCTTACTTTCTGGGTCCTTTCTGTGAGTGGATCTCAATCATGTGCACATGCTAAGGGGCAAAAATAGGATTAATCTTTTAATCTTTTTTTTACTGACCTGGGGGACTGCAGTCTGCACCCAGATTCTGACCTTGGGGGAGGGTAAATTTTACTGTAGGAGCTGAGACCGGGTCACTTCAAACATGCACATGAGCACAATCCCCACTACTGTAACTGCCATGTGGTGGCTAACTGGTGCAAGCACTTTGCAGAAGCTGAGCCAAGGAAGGCAAGTGGCAAAATTGGAAACTATGTCTGTGCACTGCAATCAGGTGGTGACTGTTACATTTGGTGCCATTCTGACAGTCTGAGCCAAGGAGGTCTAAGTCACAGCTGTGTGTTGGATGTCTGAGACTGGGACGTGCAGTGCAGTCAGAGGAGCACTGGAGTGGGGTAGAAGTGTCACCATTGGATAGGGCAGTTAGGCAAGCAGCTTACAGTTTTTGTGCCTTTACATAATTGGGCAGGTAGGGTTGGCAGCTGGGTAAAGACAGAACTCTGTTAGGCTGTAGGCTGGGATGGCACTGAGCTGTCAGTGCCTGGTTTGAAGGCTGAAGACAGACAGCATGTGTACACGAGGGGGGGCAAGCAGCAGCAAGCAGTACAGCATGGTATTGGCAGTAGGGTTGGGGCATGGAGGGAGGCAAGCACCAGCAGGCAGTATAGCATGGTATTGTTCCCATTCAGAGAATTGATCTCACAGGTAGGCAGGTGGGTGCAAATAAAGTGGTGGCTAACCCCCAACAGTCAAATAAGACTCCCATAGAATACACAAAGCTTTGATGTGTATCAGCAAAACATGACTTTATTGCAAAGCATATACTTCAAACAAACGGAGCAATATGCCATCCACCATGTGACAACATACACCACAACACTTTACCAGTAAAGGCTTTGTCAGGGGGTGGGGTTAGGAGACTGTTTCAGTGCATAAATACAGACAAGTTGATGATGCCATATAAATACATAAGTGATCAATTACATGAAATTATGTTAAATTAAATGTACAATCAAAACATCTGCATACATCCCTCAATAACTGAAGATACCGATTACCATTTATTGCAACCCAATGTTGCTAAATAGCTAGAAGTCACACTCTCAACGTTCCATGATGTGATCACCTCTTCATTTCAATGGTCAGTTCCTTGGAATCTACAGAAATTAGGTCCAGGGAGTGTGTTAGAGGTGAAGATAAAACAGGTAGATGCGTGGACATCTGAAGAGTTACAGTCTGCAGAGAGATGCAATCTGAAAAAATGAAACAGCAGTCATAATGTTCAAAAAACTGACCAATAGATAATACTTTACCCCATACATGTCTGTATTTCAGTCCAGGAATAAAGTCTTCGTAGTGTTAGAGGGATGGGGGAGAAGGTAAAAAACAAACACACAAAATACATATCTTACATATTTTTATAGGTTGGATGCTATTATGTTGAATAGAATTCCCCCCCCAAATGATATATATTTTGTGTGCTTGTTTTTTGCCTGCTCCTCATCTCCCTAATACCACTAAGACAATATTCCTGGACTGAAATGTACACATTTGTTTTGTTTTTTGAACTTTATGATTGTTGTTTTATTTTTTGCAGATTGCACCTCTCTACAGACTGTAACCCCTCAGATGTCCACACCTCGACCTGTTTTATTTTCTTCTCTACCACAATCCCTGGACCAAATTTTTGTAGATCCCCAGGAAATGACCATTGAAATGAAGAGGCGATCACATCATGGAACCTTGGGAGTGAGGCTTCTATCTATTTAGCAGCATGGCATTGGCAGTGGGGTTGGGGCAAGGAGTGGGGCAAACAGCAGCAGAACAGAGAGTGGTATTGGCTGTGGGGTTGGGGCAAGAAAGGGCAAATAGCAGTAGGCAGTACAGGATGGTATTGGCAGTGCAGTTGGGGCAAGGAGGGACAAGCAACAACAGGCAGTACTGCATGGTATTGATAGTGGGGTTGGGGTAAGGAGGGAGCAAGCAGCAGCAGGCATTACAGTGTGGTATTGGCAGCTGTGTTGGGTCAAACAACATGCAGTATGGCATGGTATTGGCACTGAGCTTGTGGCAATGAGGGAATCAACTGGGAGGACTAATCTGATGCCAGAGATGGATGGAAGACACACAGCAGCAGATTAGAGAAGGAGGAGGAGAAAGCCTGTGGGTAGAATGGTTATTATTACTACTGCATACTGTCTATTAGGTGCAACAATTAAAAAATAACTGTAGTATACATATAGTAGTTGTAGGAGAGCTGAACTGGAGACCCATGGTTAAATCCTATGTCAGCCATTGAGTCACTGGATAGCCTTGAACAAGTCATCATCTCCCTGTGCTCAGTAATCCTTAAATTGGGCAGAAGCAAGATCCCACTATTTTTGGTACCATTTTAAAAGGTTTCAGGAATTGACTGGGAAGGAAAACCTTCTTAAAGTGCATATACCCCCATGTCTGCTTAGACGGTTGGAAAGGGAACACTGTGATGATTTTACTACCTAGTCAGGTTTAGCCTTTTATGA
Organism: Neoceratodus forsteri; assembly: GCA_016271365.2. Classification (NCBI taxonomy): domain Eukaryota; kingdom Metazoa; phylum Chordata; order Ceratodontiformes; family Ceratodontidae; genus Neoceratodus; species Neoceratodus forsteri. Next base: position 1,462,734,642 of record CM057455.1, on the reverse strand, counting down.
ATTAAAAAGGACTGAGTCTAATGTATGTCCCTTAGTGCTGGCTGAATTAAGCTGGCAGCCATGCCATGATGTCTAGTGGTTAAATTGGCAGCACATCTGCCTCTGGACCAAAGGATCATAGGTTCTAGTCCCACACAAAGACTGGTCTCAGTAACCCCAAACACTGGCATGCCAGTGTAATACAGGAGAGATACTATACTGCCAAAGTATGTTGTCCTTCAATATGGTTGGGGGGTGCCACTGCACCACTTTTGTGGGGATCAGGTGATGCCAGAGGTTGGCCAATGGTTACTGCTGTGCATAGAGCCCATGACAATGTAAATCTGACCCAGTCTGGCATACATAGAGCAGTAAATGTGGAAGGGGCCAATGAACAGGTTCAAACAGACCCTCCAGAGGGGTACAGCAAAGTAATCTAATTTCTTAAGGAGCTCCTTTTTATTATTTAGCTTTTAGAGAATTTCCAGAAGTGAGATATGTTTAAATTGTGTGTGGTAGTTTTGTGTACCAAAGTGCTTGACAACATAGACTGTCCAAGGGGGCAACTTAAACAGCATAGTCACACCAGCAACAGCAGCAGTTTATTACCAGCATTACTGATTTCTGGTTTGGGGGAGAATTTCCAGATGTAAGAAATTTATATATTGTACATGGCAGCTGTGTGTACTACAGTGCTTGACATTTGGACACTTGAGACAAATCATGGGAGAACAGAAGTAATATGTATTGTGATTAATGCATAACTAACACAAAATGTATAAGGAACAGTGTTGAGGACAGTGATACACAGTGCAGTACCATGTGGCAGTGGCTAACATATTTGTTCTGGTAGTTGAGAAAAATTTCAGAGAAGAGTGAGAAACAGAAAGGAAAGAAAGCTGTGATGTATGAAAAGTGGAGACAGTGCATCATGAACAAAATATAGATAGGAAATAACATTTTTTGTGTTTTTTTTCTGGAAAGCTAGTTTTGGACAGATTGAAATGAAGCAGATGGTATAGAAATACAGACAAGTGGAAAAGTAAAAAAATGTACATTAAATTTTTTCCAACATTTGTTATAGTTTTTTATTAGAAAGAGAGTAAGACAGTGTAACACAGACTCAGAAATAAGGATAGAAGTTATATAGAAAAGAAAAAGGCATGACCTTTTTCAAACATCGCTGTCTCTGTCCCTAGAAGTGCTAGCCCAATCACCCACATTGCCCTGGTGCAGCTCCACCATTAATTCTAAAAGCTGTTATTGGTTGGCCAGGATTCTTGACATCATCCCCCTCCATAGCAGTAACCCTATGTTGGTGGTCCCCCATTCCCAAAAATGACAGCTGTACGGTTCACAAGAAGGTGTGGTAAAATGCCAATGTTGAGAATCTGGTGTGAAAATATTGCAAATTTGCTAACTTATGAGCGTGCATTGCGCAAATGCTATGTACACTCGTAAAAGTAATGTTTTGGATTTTTCCCCACCAAATTTGCAACATAGGGTTTTTGAGAGTCCCCCTCATGAACAGTGGTACTGTCATTTTGTTACACAGTCCTGAAAGGTGATTCCATGCAGTGACTGTGAAATCATCTTTTGGGACTGAATAATGCCATGACAGTGCAATAATTCATGAGAAGGGGTCCCAAAAACCCCATGTTGAAAATTTGGGGCCAAAATTCACAAAAATGCCTGAGATATGCAGCAAAGTTGCAAAAACCCTACCTATTACATTATACAGCTTACCAGCATTTCCTCAGTTCGCGGTCCGCTTTGAGGAGTGCAGACGTGTTCCCGGTCCATCGAAAATCATCACACTGGACTCTGGAGGTAAGTATGGGATGAGGGGTGTGTGGGGAGGCAGGGTGCACAGATGGTGGGTGTGAGTGGGGGGAAGGGGCATGGAGACTATGAGGGACCATTTTCGTTTTACAGGTTAAAAAACAGAAAAATATTGCGGGACAGTTTTTGTTTTGCAGGGCATTTGGCACACTGGGGTGGGCTCCCAGCATGCCACCTCACTGTTTGGGGGTGTCTGTAGCTGATGGGATTGGGCACCCTCGGCGGCCAACAACACTGGGGATTTATGCCGATGGGGATTGGGCACCCCTGTTGGCACACAAAGAAGGGTAGTGGGGTGCAGAGCCGAGGGGGATTTGGTACCCCCTCAGCATTAAACTATTGGGGGGTGCTTTATGCCAATGGGGAGTGGGCTTCCCCCTCAGCACATTCACAGGGGGCAGGGGCAGCCGACAGGGGGATTGGGCACCCCCGGAGTTGGCAGTTCTATGGCCAGTGTCCCACCATGTACATAATGGCGATGAGCATGGCAGGAAAAAGGACCGCTGCATCTGACGAGCTTTGCTTGGATTGCAGCAGACCTTTTCTTAGATGTGCTCACCACATTATGTATGCATGGTATGGCACTGGCATGCAGGCTGAATGGGAAATGCGGGAAGCACCTACTGGTATATGCCCTGCATTTGCCCTACAGTGACTGCACCTCTAAAGCTGCACTGTCCCACGATGTTGGCTGCGTAAGCGCGCCAACATAAAAATAAAACACAGACTACTGTGTGTCTATGCATTTTTTTTTTACGCACCTCTTGGTGTGTGATGACCTTTTTTGCACATCCTTGATGTGTGATGACGTTATAAACCTCTTGAGCTTCACTCTCAAGGTTTATGGGTCAAAACACACCTCGTGTGTGTTAAACAAATCCATAACACACAGTTGCCTATGCATTTTCTAAAAGTAGAATAGAATTGTCCCTTTCATAATAACATGTCTACTAGTACTTTTATAGCCATGAGTCAGACTATGTTAACACATGCAAATATATCCCCTGTGTGCCAATCAAGGCAGCTATGCCCTGCATACATTACAGCTGTAAAAAACTGGAAATCCAGCTTTCATGAAAGAGGTAGTAGTTTTGGTCAAAATACTAACATCATGCCTTCTGTATGAGGATCTTTAACTTCCCTTAGACACAAGCAAAAGGGACCATACATTTCTAGAGAATTGATACATGCACTTGGTAAACTGCAAGTCAAGAGGCCAGCAGCCAAGTGACTTTCAATGCACTCAGAAAGAGCATTAATTGTCAAGAAACACATGCCCTGGAGTGGTTATTGCACCTATAAAATGGAAAGTCTTTTTTTTTAATATGGAAATAGGTCTTGTTTTCCTCCAGTGGGGATGTTGCTAGGTAGAAAATGTGAGTTTGGTAACTAAGGCCAAGTGCTTTTAACAGAGCCCAGAAAGGGCATTTATATTGAAGAAACCTTTGCCCTGTTGTGGGTTTTTGCATTTTAAAAAGTGGAAACATTTTATTTTAATGGGAAAAGATTTAATGAATACCAGGTGACTCGATAAGACCAACACAAAAGTTGCTAAACAATTTTGAAGCCCACTTTATAAAGGCTAATATCTCATGCTGTCTTACAATAACTTTGGCATCTGCAAATATATAAATTGTGTATTTGTTGAATATTTGATGAATACACCCAGGGTATTTGGGTATTCAAGTTTATTCAGGTATTTAAATATACTGGCATTTTACCATAATAGAGTACATTTATTAAAAATGCAGCAGACATGAAAAAAATAGACAAATGAGATGTTTTCTGCTCTTGGTAGAGGGTAGTGCCAAGTTGTGAAAACACGCTATACAGTATTGATACAGAGTAAGACAGTGTAAGTGTAGTTTAAAGGAAAACACCAGTTACCTGTGTGCTCTCTACTGCCAGTGTATATTCATGCCCCCAATTAGGATTTATGTGTGAGAAAATATATATTCTAACTGCATTTTAGTATTAAAACCTCAGTTAAAAAAAGTGCTCACAATAATCGGTTTACTTAGGTGCTGCCCGCTGGCAACCATCTCATGGAAGTCACTTACTCCCTCACCCAGGATGTGCTACTGTGCCCCCACCGGCCAATGTGCTGAGTCAGTAGAGGCACATTAGCATATCCGGGCATGGGAGCAAGCAACTGTCACAAGATGGTTGTCTTCAGCCTTGCTAAATGGAAGTTTTTGAGCACTTTTGTTAAATGTAAGTTTTAATGTCAAAATGGCAAAAATGCATTAGAAAAAATGTGTTGTTACACAGAAACACTAATTAGGGGCATATGCACCAATAGGAGAGTGTGCAAAGGAAACCAGTGTTTTCTCTTAACAGATTAGGCATTTTCTTTACATGCTCCGTTCGATCATATAAGTGTACCAAAGTAAAGAGAACATCTGTTTAGGAGACCAAGAGGGAATCACTGAATCAAAGAGTTGCACAGCTCACAGAGGAAGGAATTAAAAATGAAAGCCTATGTTTGTTGTGTAGACAAGAAAGCAAAGCTGAATTGCACAGTAGAACAAATATTCAGATTTTCATACTTTTTAAAAATTATTTTTAATTTTTAAAATATTTTTTAGTTTTACATTTTTTATTTTATTTTTTCATACAATTATTTTGATCACTGCCTGGCCTGAAAGTTAATGGCACAATAAGAAGTAAATTTTTGAACCCAATGCCTGGCTAAACTAGGATAGGAGAAGTGACATTGAAAAAAAAAAAAACATAATAAAATAAGAGAAAAAGATTTTTAGTAATTCCCAAGATCTTTGTCATTTTAACAGCAGCAGAGGTCATAAAACCATAAGGTCAGTCAATATGCCAAGTGACAAGTGCAACCACATCCAATATCATTATATCAGAACCTTTGTCAGTAAAATCAAGAGCAGAGATTAGAAAGCCATAAGTACAGTAGTCAGTTCAATCTTCAGCGCTGACAGGCAGTGACAGCACATTGTCAGGCTGTGACTAGTAGGGCTGTGTGAATACCTTATTTTAAATATTCAGCCAAATATTTGGTATTCAGTGCCCATGAGTCTGAATATTTTGTTGAATATTCGGTATTCGTGCTCTGTTACTAAACTAAAACAAAAAGGCAAGAGACCCCCACCCTCCTCCCTAGCCCAGATCCGGCAGTTATACTGAGAAGCCCCCTTTCCCCCACCCTCAGTTAGCATCCAAATCCTCCCTCCTCCCCCACCTCATTTTGACATGTCATTAATTTCTATAAAAAAAAACTACAATGATGGGTGACCAACACAGCCGCCCATCTCCATGGGCTTATTCACATAGTAAAACCAGCTGATCACATGAGTCAGCTGGTTCTACTATGCAAGTAAGTGCTCGAGTGGCTTCATTCACAAGAAAGCAGCCAGCCCGTGGAGAGAGGCAGGCTGTGTTAGTTGCCTTCTATCAATTTATTACAGCTAGGTGTGGGGTGCAGGGTGGGGTGGGGCTGCTGCTAGCTTCCAGGTGGAGAGGGGGGATGAAAGTCTTGAATCTTGGTGGCTGGCATGGGGGGGGGGGGTTGTTCTGATCACCCATTATTGTAGTTTTTTTAAAGAAATGAATGGCATGTTAAAATGTGGTGGGGAGGACGGGTGATTTTGGTGCTAACTGATGATGTGGGCATCGCTATATAACTGCCAGATCTGCTCTAGGAAGGATGATGAGGGGCTCTTGGCTTTTTTTAAAGTTTTCGGTACAGCATAAAGGTGTTTCCTGAATAGGGGATGAATAGTGCACTGTTTCTTATTCGGGATCCGAATAACAAATAGTGCATTATTTGAGTAAATCGGGAAATAATATTTGGAGCCTGCACAGCCCTAGTGACTAGTACACCCTAATCACTTAAAAGAATCAAGCAGTTGCATATTGAGCTTAATAAAAATAAGCTGCTGCGTATGTTCAGGTTGCAAATGGGCATGGTGTACTGGATAATTTATGCACTAGGAGTGGGCACCAAAGCAGTTAAATAAATTCATTTATTCTCACTGTTGTTAAATAAATGGTGGTTCTGAGATTTATTTAACACCCTAGCATCAATCAACCACTATTTATTTAACACCCTGCCATGAATCAACCCCCCTCCTGCCAGAACTACACTGCCAGCTTTCTCAATAGCTCACTCTGCAGACCTCACCCTACCCTTTCCTTGACATTCAAATCATCTCCACATCAACAAACTCCAATTTCCTTCACAAAGACAACACACAATAATTCAATACTTGAAAGAAAGCAGTTCATTTTACATTTCTGTCCTAAAACACAGATTCATGCTTCCAGCCCTCTCACTGTCTTTCTCTAGCTCCCCCTACTACACTCCCACTATTCATACTTCCACCCCCTCATTCTCACTCTCTCCAGTCCTGTCCCATTCTGCTAGTTTCCTCCAGACATGCCTCTCTCAGGTCCCACTGTCCTGCTTCAATAATTGCTTCTTATTCCAGCAAAAAAACAACAACAAAAAAAAAAAAACACAATCAGCCACTGACCAGAAATGGAAAGAAATGTTGTCCACTCAAAAGAAATGTTCACTCCATGACAGTGCCGCTTCTCTCCCTCACAGGCTTACTACTTTGCTCTCCCTGTCTGCCACTTTTCAAGAAGCAAAATCATCTGGCTTCTCCAGGTTGCACAGTAAAGGCAGGAGAAACCAAATAAAACAAATACCACCCCCCAAAAAAAAACCACACTGACAGGACACCGGCTCTCCTCAGCTCTCACTAAGTGAGAAATGGAGCCGCCATTTCTTTAAACTCTCAGGCCCTCCCACATACAAAAAAATCAACCAACGAAAACCTTCCCCTGAACATCGCGATGTCAGCTCCATGGCAACAGAGGTAACACCCACACAAACCACCCCAGTTTGCAGCATGAACACAAAAAATAATCTGACAGATTTTAAACAAAACAAAAGTCAAACTCAGGGAAACATAAATAAAAAAAACACAAGCTCCTTTCCTGTTGCATTGATTGAATATGCAATGTGGGACTTTCATATACATAATTTAATTTTCACTTGTTCCCAGTGACCTTGGGTAAATCACTCATGGCTCCGCTATGTTCCGCCACTCATGAGGTTACTCAAGGTCACTGGAAACTCATGAAAATAAATCATGTACAGTATATAATAGCTCCCCATCGCATATCCCTTATATCTACTGCAGTGCTGAAGAGGTGCTCTGAGGGAATGCTTGTCAGGAGGCACACAAGATATTTATATGCTAACTGGAACAAAGCAGGAATGATTGCTTTTGGTGTTCCAGTAGGAAAGAGGGTCAACATTACAGTCAACAATCAGTTCATCAAAAATTAGCGAACATCTGCTCAGCAGAATGTGGTAACAAACATGCCCTCTGCCACTGCTTGCTTCGTCAGAAAAGTCATAAGCAGTGACCAATCATAATGATGTGCTTTTGTAGCCTAAGTCACAATGTCATGGGCCTGGGTTGCTGACAAATCATGCCCTCCTGCATCAGCAGGCAATCTTATTGTCAGTGGCATGCCACCACCCACACCACTGCCAGTTGAACTGCCAGTACCACTCACTCCAGTTGTTCCAGAATACTCTGAACAGAACAGGTCCATCTGCCTCATGACTCCTTCAGGTTTACTACAGAGCTGCTGTTGGTACTCACTCACTCTATGACTCTTTATGGCCAAGCACAGTGCCTCACATTAGAATCTTGGGTCTAGCATGGTTGTGAACACATAACTAGTACTGTCATGTGTGGTTGAAAATCATGCTCTTGACTCCCTAGTAAGCCCTTCTATGAGTTCATTGATGGATTCTGGAAACAAATCCATAGTGCGTCCCTCCTGGAAACTCTCTAAGGTTGACATGAGATGGACAACTGGAATGACCTGACTCAATGAAGCTGTAATGCAGCTTAGGTCATGAGTGCATTGCTCAAAGGGAACCAGAACCTCTACCCTACCCTCAGTGATGCTCCAATCCTGGTATAGCAGTACCCCACCAATATCTTGCTAGATGGATAACTCATGTCCAGACAACAGGGACTGAAGCATGCTATGGCAATCAGCAATCTACAGTAGTAGTGAGATCAAACAGGCATTTCATTGGCTAGAGAGTGACATCCACCATTTGCCCTTATGGGTCAAACTCAAACAAGGAATAGTAGAAGCAATTCTGCTTAGCAAAGGCCTGAAAGACAGGCACTTCCCGGTCCTAGCCCAAACCACTGCCATGACTTGCATGGAAGAAGCTCACTCACCTAAATGGGTTGCAGGACTTTTCATTTGCTGCTCTGGAGCCACTGTGGAATAACCTGAGTCTCCACATAGGAGGTAATTGCATCTGCTGGAATATATGGCCTCACAAGGGCATTGAGAAATTAAAACATCTCATAGACCCAGTCACAAGCTCTCTTAAATCATTTTCACATCTCCAGGACCAGTATGGGTTGTCTAAGCATTATCTATGGAAACATCTCCAGCTACATCATGCTCTTCAACCCTGGCTAACACCACAGCATTCACTTAGACATTTCAAAATGATAAAGGTGATAAATCCTTGGATGGCACACCACAGGGGTGGGTCAGGGCTCATTTATATACACACATCACATTTTATTACCTTTAAAACTGAGAAACATTCAGACAGAAATGGGCAGTGGACCAAAACTGTCAGGTGGATCCTAATTGCTGGACTCGATGCTGTAGGAAGGCTCATGTAGTCACACCAGACCCAAAGTACCATCTCACACAGAAAAATTTTTTAGGGCAGTGGTGCAGAACATCAGATGAACTGGTACATATGGGTCTGACTATCAAAAATGAATGCTGGTGGTGTGGAACCACAGCAAGCACAATACACTACATTCTTTGGTCATGCAATGAAATTAAACCCTGGTAGAAGGCCATCATAAATAGGCTGGAGCAGCTCATACTGATGAGTCTCCCCACAACATTGGTATTCTTGATTCTGGGGAATCCCAATACACTCCAGGCACCAACCAGACCATATAAATGCCACCACAATACAGCGACCATGGAGGCGAAGCGACAAATAATAATGGGCACTATGCATGAAGGGCCCTAAAATACACACTGTGCAGTAGTAAACCATGCACACCCATACACGGCGAGCAGGGCAGGGCAGCAATGAGGCATTCATGACCGCTTGTGCAGGGCATGCACACAGAGGGGGCATGAGTAAGCGCTGCCCAAAGAGACACACAGACAGGATGGGGTGTAGCCAAGAGAGACAGAACTGCCCCTTGACCCCACCACATAAGGCACCGCAGACTACACTACGCAGCAGCATGGCTGTGAATGCAGCGCAGCAGCAGTGCACAGGAGAGATGGCTGAATGTCGAGAGGATGCAGAAGCACCTGTGGGGGGTGATGGAGAAGGAGGCAGGGGAGGGTGATGGAGGCACAGTGGGGGTGGGATGCACACACACTCCACCAACTTCAGCAGTAGACTGGTTGTGGCAATGGCAACCGACATCAGGCAGCACTGCAACAGACTGTACGGGGCCCTGGCACCAACCATCCCCCCTTGAGGTGAAGGCCCAAATCTGGCTGTACATCCAAGCCAGTGTCAATGCTGCAGGGTCAGAGGCATGGACACTCACAGCCATTAAGCACTAGTGGCATGACCTCTGTGCGGCCGTGAAGAAGGAGCTGGCAGCTGCCTCACAAGACCAGCACGGCACAGGTGGTGGCGCCCCTGCACAGGACAGACAGCTGTCACCCATGAAGAGACTAGTGGCAGAGACCCTCACACAGGTGGCTGTCCATGGCGCGGATGGAGGGGTGGACACACTGGCAGGTAGTTGTACTGCAGGGACATGGTGGGTGGCAGCTGGGAATGCACAGGCAGCACCATAGTAATGCCTCCCTTCCCCTCCTGCAGACATGGGCCATGCACCACAGGACACAGAGGGCACCAGGAGGCAGGCACCACAAGGCACGTGCCAGAGGCAGCACCACAAGGCATGGTGCCAGAGGCAGCACCACACAGCGCTACACAATGGGAGGCACCATCGGGTAGGTAATATGTGCTAGCATAGCATGACACCACTTCAGGGCAGTGTGGAACATTGGTACACTGAGGCGCAGTATGTTATCTCCACAGGGACAGAGATGGACAGTGAGACACAGCTGGACAGCGACAGCGAAGCAGAGCCGACCATCGCCCACACTGAGGAAGCCGAAAGCAGTGTTGGGAGTGAGGACCAACAACACGTGGAGCCCACCAATGGGCACGGCAGCAGTCTGCCCCCATCCTGGAATGTACCCACACTCCACCCTGATGGGGGGGCAAGGGCAGCCCCTGGCTCTGTGCTCCAAGTAGCAACATCGACACCCCACAGAGCCATGGGCAGCACTGACAACAGTGATGAGGGCCCATCCACAGGTACCCACAGATGCGGCCGGACACCCCGACATGACCCATATCAGAGGGAACAGTACCGCGTGCTGCAGCAGCTGGAGCGGGACTGCCTTGCTGAACAGTGGAACACCACAGCCATCATCACCGCACTGACCAAGGTCACCTGCACCATTGGCGATGGCATCACACTGTCCACTGTGGCACTGGAACAGATCATGCAACACCTACATACTGCACCTGCAGCACGCCTAGCGAGCCCATCCCCAGGGCCAGTGGTGCACAGGCATACAGTAGCCACACAGGCCACCAAACCAGACTGTGGACCAGAGCAGGGTCTGTGCAGGGATCCCCCAACCACAACGCACCCAGGCACCACTGCACATGCCACACCACAATGGCCAGAGCATGGAACAGATGCGAACTGCACTGGCCATGCCACTGGTGTGGTAAGCCAGGACACACAGGATGCGGACACTCAGCCCAGCAGCAACAGCTCCCAGGCATGTGTGGGGTGCAGGGGAAGTGGGGCGGCACAGGTGCAGGTGTCACCCAGGAGCCTGGGCACATGTGCATCAACAGGGTCCCAGTCACAGCCCGATGCCTTGGGCCTGTGATGACCCCAGCGGTGCATCCACATGTACATGGCACACACCCCTAACAGGCCCCCCCACGACCCTCCATGGACCCCCACCCCACCTTGGACAGCCACTCGACAGGTATCCTTATCATCATGGCTGTGCCCTGCTTATGGCAGCTGTCACCACACGATGCATTCAACACCCTGGCAGAGGCCCTGGCACAGCCATGCAGGGACCAGCAGAGGAGCGCTGTCTAGGCCTCACCTTGCTGCATCGTCACTGTGTGAAAGGTCCTGCCACAAGCACAAGCCGTGCAGCACAGCCACTCGCAGTGTCCTGCTCCATGTGTTGCATGCCATGGGCATCGTCATCATCCTTGCATCCGCCATAGAGGCCAGGGGTGGCCCCAGAGGCATCGGCATGGCTGCACACTTGGCCAAGTTGTGCAACATACAGCAGAAGGTAAACATCCTGTAGGCCCTAGTGGGTGATAGCATGACCATGCCCCCTTGAGTGCTCGAGACACCAGAAGTGCATCTTCAGCTGTCCAATGGTCCACTCCATGATGCTGCGTGTCCTGTGATGCACAGTGTTGTATGCCACCCTGCCTGGGTCCCCGGTGCCAGGATAGGTGTCATGTTGTAGGCACGCAGGAAGTAGCCACTGTCACCTGCAGGGAGGAGAGAGACACTGTGAGTGTGTGGCAGCAGGTTAACATGGTGGTGTGGGTGCTGAGTGTGCATGCATATATACCCAGTAGCCAGCCATTGAGTTGCCCATCCTGCAGCATTGCACTGAGCTCAGAGGCATCCAGAACCTGGTCCACACATCCATGAAGAGGCCAGCTGCATTGCACTCCACCTGACAGTTCACACTGTGGAACCCCTTCCTGTTGTGGTAGACCTCCTCATCTGCTGAGAAGGTCACAATTGCAACGTGCATGCTGTCGATGGCCCCACATACATTGAGAATCCCATGCATGGCAAAGAATGCCTTCTTCATTGCATGTAGCTCCTGTGCATCATGGGGCAGGTAGACATGGTCCCCCATGTGTGGCAGCAGTGCATCCATCACCTGCACCATGGTATAGCACATGGAGGACTGGCTCATGCTGAGTGCATCCTCGGTCATGCGCTGGAATGACCCCATCATATAGTAGGACAGGGTGCACATAACCTTAGCCTCAACTGACGTCGCCCTGGAACACCGGGTCCTGGGTGCCATGGCCATGCAGACCATGTCACACAGCCATGCAGCAATTGGCCATGGGAAGCAGAACCACTCCAGGCAGTGCTTGTCCCACCACCCTGTGGTGTTGACCCTGCCATGGAACACCATGGGTCGTGGCAGCCCGTTCCGATGTCTCCTGTCTTGCACCTCCAACAGTAACAGATGCAGTCCCACTCCTGGGCACATCCTGAATCACTGTGCAGACCTCCATCCACACAGTGCAGCTGGCAGGCACCCCCCTCTTATAGCCTGGCACCGCCATGGGCATGGCGGCCTCAGGTGTCAGCACACCCTCGCACCACCCATGTCCCACGGCATGTGCCCACATCCATGCAGTGCCCAGTGTGTTGACAGGTCAGCACATACCATGGCTTCCAGCATTGTGGACAGGATGACCCGGTTCCTAGGACATCTGTTCAGGGTTTCAGAGGAAACATACACCCCGAACTGGGGTGCGGGGGACCTGTGGCAGGCCTGTGCATTTGGGCAGGTGGGTACCGTGTATGCTGCATGCTCAGTGCTGTTCCACTGCATGTGTTGGACATGTGTCTGACCTATACCTCCTTGTTTCCCATGCAGGATCCCCAAGGCTGGCTGAAGAGGGTGGAGATGTGTCTGCAGGTCCAGCCAGATGGAACACTTTGCTACGTGTGTACCCCTGGAGAGCAGCACCAGTGGTACCAGCACAGGTATCCCAACTACCTGATCCTGAAGGGGGAAGGCAGCATGCTATTTTACGAGGACACGGACTACAGGCGCTGGGAGGTGTACATCCCGTCACCGGTGGGTATTAGGGCATGGGGCACATGGTGGGGCTTGAGATGCATCTCCAGGACTGACATGTTCCCTTTTGTCTTGTAGCACTACAAGGGTCCAGTTCAGCTTATGATGCTGAAGAACATCGGCCACCCACTGCAGGAGTCGGAGGCTGGCGATAGCTCCACGAGCAACGATGGAGACCTGGAAGGTGTTCAGCCTGCGAGGCAGTGATGGATTCTGCTGCCACTGTGTTTGGACTATGTGGAAGGCACCTCTGTTTGGATGGACACTGTCTGGGGTGTGGTGCAGTGTGGCCAACCTGTTGACGGGCCATGTGTGGCAGGCGCCCGCTGCCTGTGGGGGGGGGTAGGACATTGAGGTTGTCTCTACCTGTTGTGGAGAGGGTGCACCCTATAATGTTGTGTTCCTTGTGCCTGAAATAAACAGTGTACCTACCACTTGTGTGTTCATTGACTCAAGGATGGGGGCTGTCTGTCGGGTGCTGCCATGGCCTGTCCCCAGCCATTGCACTGGTGGGTGCAGGCCCTTGTGCCCTTGTCCACTGTATGGTGCCTGTGCATGCCATGTGGCATGCCCACATGTGTAGCATGGGTCTGTACCACTGTGCCTGTGTCACAGCCAGTCTGTGCTGTGTGCACCATGCCTGCTGCCACGTGCTGCCTGCAGGTGGCACACGTGCTATATGACTTACTCTGTGTATGGCAACATGCCGTAGTGCATGCACTGTGTACGGCAATGCACCAGACGACATGCCCTGTGTACAGTGACATGCCATACGGCATGCCCAGGGTACAGCGACATGCCGTATGGCTGTGTAGCACATCTTCCTGCCGTGCCAGGTAGCTCCACACTCTGGCAGTGGTAGAGCCGGTACAGTGGCATGACCCAGGTGGTGCTGCTGCTTCTGCTCTGGCATGCTATGGTGTGGTGGGGACAGGACCAGTCCTCCTGTCATCAGTGGCCCTGTTGTGTTTCCATGTGCATGTGTCCTTATGGCAGCCTCTGCCCTCAAATATCTGTGCACCCCGAGCTTGCGTGCCTCCTTGTCATACCTGTGTTGGTGCATGCAGGTTGGTCCCACTGTGCACCTGTTTCCGTGGCCACACCCCCGCTGTGCAGCTCCATGGTTGCCCTACACATGGGTGCTCCTGGGTCTGCTGCATGCCCTTCATGCGTGCCTCTCTGCATATGTGTGCATAGCCAGGCACTGTATTGTGGTCTGTCCAGCCTTGCACGCAGTGCGCTGTGTTCGAACATACAGTGGTGTGAAAAAGTATTTGCCCCCTTCCTGATTTTCTCTATTATTGCATATTTGTCACACTGGATGTTTTCAGGTCTTTAGACAAAATGTAATATTAGATAAAGGGAACCTGAGTGAACAAATAACACTTGTTTTTTTTTTTTATTTCACTTATTTAATGAAAAAAAGTTAACCAACACCAATTGGCACTGTGTGAAAAAGTAATTGCCCCCTTACACTTAATAACTGGTTATGCCACATTTAGCTGCAATGACTGCAACCAAACACTTCCTATAATTCAATATCAGTCTTCACATCGCTGGAGGAATTTTAACCACTCTTCCTCATGAGAACTGCTTTAATTCAGTAACATTTGGTAGGTTTTCGACATGAACTGCTGTTTCAGTCCTGCCACAGCATCTCTATTGGGTTTACTCTGGACTTTGACTAGGGCCACTCCAAAACTTTAATTTTACTTCTTTCACCATTCTGATGTGGACTTGCTTTTGTGTTTTGGATCATTGTCTTGCTGCATGACCCAACTACGCTTCAGCTTCAGCTGCCGGAAGGATGACTGGACATTCTCCTAAGAATTTTCTGGTACAGAGCAGAATTCATGGTTCCTTTAATTATGGCAGTCATCCAGGTCCTTAGGCAGCAGCATCCCACACCATCACACTACCACCACCATGTTTGACTGTTGGTATGGTGTTCTTACTGTGGAATGCTGTGTTTGCTTTACGCGAGACATTATGGGATCCATGTTGTCCAAAAGTTCCACTTTGGACTCATCTGTCCATAGAACATTTTCCCAAAAGGCATGTGATCATCCAGGTGCTTCTTGGCAAATGAGATACGAGCATTTATGTTCTTCTTGGTTAGCAGTGGTTTCCACCTACTACTCTCACCTGAAGCCATTTTGCCCAGTCTCTTTCTGATTGTGGAGTCATGAACTCTGACCTTAGCTGAGGCAAGAGAAGCCTGCAGTTCTTTGGATGTTGTTTTAGGATACTTTGAGACTTCTTGGATGATTTTACACTGCACCCTTGGAGTAATTTTGGCAGGCCGCCCACTCCTGGAAGGTTCACTACTGTTCCAAGTGTTCTCCATTTGGAGATTATAGCTCTCACTGTGGTTCGATGGAGTTCCAGAGCCTTAGAAATAGCTTTGTAACCTTTCCAGTCTGATAGAGGGCAACAAAATGTTTTTCTGATCTTTTCAGGAACTTCCTTTGATCATGGCATAATGTGCTTGTAAATCTTTGTGCTGGCAATGTGACTCTGATGGTAGGGCCAAAATAAGTGAGGTTTATATTGAGCAGGGCTGGCTGTAATCAAGCCTGGCTGTGTTCAATCAGCTGACTCTAATTATCCCTTTAATTGGGTTGATTTAACTAGGGGCAATTACTTTTCACACAGTGCCAGTTGGTGTTGGTTAACTTTTTCATTAAATAAATGAAATAAGTAAAAAAAAAAGTGTTATTTGTCCACTCAGGTTCCCTTTATCTAATATTATATTTGTCTAAAGACCTGAAAACATCCAGTGTGACAAATATGCAATAATAGAGAAAATCAGGAAGGGGGCAAATACTTTTTCACGCCACTGTATAACACAATGTACTGGAAACAGACAAATGGCCCAATATCAAAGAGTTGGGAGCTAAGGATGGCAAGAGCAACTTCTTATTTCCAGCTCTGGCACCAACAGAGAGGCAACCCTGAAAATTCCAGAGGATTTGGACCTCATGGCTTAGACAAACAGGAGTTGATAATGCTTAGTAAATGTTTGAGGGCAGTAACAGACTAGAGACAGAGTAACTACCCCCACCAAATCTCTTGCATGCACCCTGTCTCTGATCAGACAGGTGGTACTAAAACAAAGACCTCACCTCAATAACAATTCAGCATGCTTGCTATGATAGTATTATGCATTTATTTTATAATCTTTTTTTTATTTATTGTACTTTAACTTTTCAAACTAACAATAACAACAAGAATGACATAAATATAAACAATAAACACTAACATCTACCCACCCAATGTGTTTTATAATCTTAACATGTATGCATGTATTGAATATTCCCATTTACAGTGTACAAATCAGGCACTTGAGTATGAAGACCCAAAACAACAGATATGAGACGCTGGAGAACTTCTCCAGGACCCATAACTTGGATACTATGCTAGTAATGGATTTTTACTACTGGTCAATATGCAGTTCTATGATCATGTTCTAAGAACCTGAAATCAGTTTCTTATTGTAAGGATGGTGTATGAAATGACAATTCTTATTTCCACACAAATTGTTTGACAATATGTTTACATAAGCATCAGTACTTTACTTGTTTACTTATTCTGACAGTAGAGTTGCATAATTCTCAACCTTATGTTGATGGAATGAATACAAATCACATTTAGAGTTGTAACTCCGAGGGGGTCTCCCTCTTGGAGTTGCAACTTTAGCTTTTCATGTACAGTGCTCCCTGAATTATTCACCCCCCCCCATTATTCACCACCCTCTATTATCTGTCCACTTTTGTCTTGTACCAATTTCATGTTTTGCCATTCCCGCCATTATTTACCATCGATTAACCACCACCCTCGATTATCTGCCAACTTTTGTCTTGTACCAAAGTGGGTGGATAATAGAGGGTGCACTGTATTTGTAAAATGTATGGTGTATTATCGAAAACTTCAATAAAACTTTTTGATTAAAAGTGGAATTCCACTGAATATGCTAAAGCAGAAAATGTCCACAAGGTAGAAGTCTACTTTGTACGTGACTGAATAGCTATTTGAGCAGTACAAGGCACTCACAGGCTTCACTATGCTATCATGGCAGCGTACCCTCTCCCTTCATGTGGATCGGTGGTGGATGATGGACAAACAGACTGATTCAAATCCTGCAACTGTTTGAGCATGCTACCTAAACAGTATTGCAAATGCATATGTCAGCAAGGCAATATCGCTGATCTATGTGCTAAGGCAGGAACTTTTGTATATCCAGGAGCAGTTTGACTGGAATTAGGGCATCTGATAGAGCAGGTGTTTGAATGTGTGTTCACAGACCAGCTGCTGTGCAGCCTCATGGGGTCCAAGCAATATGCTGTGGTGGTTGTGTTAGATCCCTGTTACATGCATGAGATTGTGACACATCTTGATGAGAGAAAGTCAAAGGCGGATAGGCATATTAGGGTATTGACAGGACTTGTACAGAAACATACAGTATGATGGCAGTCAGTCAATGAAAGGACAGCACACAGCAACCTGCTCCAAAAATCATTTGTTTGTATCATTATCCACCACCACAAACACAAAGTCCTTCACATCCTTCACCTGCTCCATAGATACTACACAACAAAATAAAGCCCTCAAATGGTTAAAATCTTCTATTGAATGTTCTTTCTCAGGTTGGTGTGTCCAGTAAAAAGGTGGTTCCCTTAGATCCAGACAAACAGATGTCTGCAGCCTCTATCATGCAGGCATGACTGGATGGCCCAGAACAGCTTGTGCCTAGTGATGAACCCCTGCTGTATTGGTACAGTAACAGTGATGTGTGTCCTGCACTGGCTTTAGTTGCTGTCAACTACCTATCCTGTCCAGTTGCCAGTATAAGTTCAGAGAGAATCTTTAGTGCGGCAGAGGCCATCATAAAAGACTGAAGAATGTTCCTGTCACATAAGAATGTGGAAATGTTAACATTCAGCAAACTGAGTAAAGGACACATCTCACTGGAGGACAGAATATGTGTCACATCTAGGTTCCAGGAGGATGTGAGGACAAAAATGAGCAGTCATTGATTGAGATAGAAGATAAGAATGGCAGTGCCTTGACTGATGGCATTTCTGGTGAGGACAATGTAGAAGTGCATTGTGGGCATTGTGAGGCAATTCCTGGTAACATCAGGAATCCATCAATCCACTCTGCTGTCCATTCTACATAAATGCACCCATCATACATGATCAGACCATATTCATGCTGTCATGTACTGACACATTATTTTCATTAGTACTGCCTGGTCATTGCTGTTCTTGGTGATATTATGTTCAGTTATGTTGTTCTTTAATGTTATCATTGTACACCCCCTCTGACACATTCAAGTTTGCAATATTCTCTTCTGTTGACAATGAACCCACAGCATTATCCCTGGTACTTTTTGATGTCAGTCATGCTGGTGTCTCTAGCAGTGCTGTCACCTCCAGGCACTCTCTTGACCTTGCCCAGCCCACTGACAATCATCATCTTGCATCAAGCAGAGTCATCATTAATTAACATACTAGATAAGAGACTAGCCCATGGCATCATTCTGAAGTTAGTTGCACTATGAAAGATATAAGCAAATTAACTCTTTCAAGACACGAACAATGCAACTCCAAAAAGATGCATGAATCCATAATCTTGTTGGCAGTACTGCCACTGTTTTCCGAACATCTTCTACGTTTCTTCCCTCCTGCGTACCCCTAGTCATGGGGTCCTTATCTCCATGAGCACTGTCATGCTCCATCCAAAGCATGGGCATCTCTAGACTAATAGTGAGTATCCCATTTTGTAACAGGGAAACTGGAGCTAGTATCTGGCTGTTCAGGCTGAGGGAGGCTTATTTATGCATGTATCCCTAAAAGATTTTTTTTTATGATTCTCTTTTATATCTGTTAATTGTGCTGTTACCTTCTCCTTCCTCTGTGCTCTGGTTGTGGTGGTCTTGTCTACATGGGCACTGTCATAAAGGTAGATACAGTATTATACTACATTTTTTGTTTGTTATATATCTCTTTTTTCACAAGTGACACTACTGTACAAAGACTCTAAGAGTATAGAATGAAGGAGGCCCATATATGCATGGGTATACTGTGATAAGGGTGCTCGTTATTGAGCGCACACCAAAAAGGGCTACTCAATGGTGGTGCCTCATCGGACAGCTAATGGATGGTGGGGGCAACTGCAGGTATAGTGACGTTCTGTTGCTATATATACACATGCGTGTGGGGGGAGCAAGCACGTCAGAAGGGGAGGGAGGGTATGTGTGGCATGTTGCGTTGATGGGCTGCTGAGCTACCCTGTGGCGTGGTCAGCTGTGAGGGTTCCGGGTTCAGGTCCAGGTGCTCATTACATTTTGTTGCGCCCAGCCCAAATTTATTTATTTTTTGATTTGCATCCCCCTGACATGCACCCCCCTTGAGCTGAGAATCCTTTAGTAGGGGGGTGTGGGGTGCCTGGGGTGCAGCTCCCCAGATAAACATGCAAAATGTAAGTCCTCAGTGCCCTTTTGCCATGTGCTGGGGAGTACATCAGCAAAATTGATTTTCACCCATGTACACTTGACATAACAGCAATCACCTTTGTACTTTCGCTGTTATGACATAAAGCCATATGCATGTGTGTCTACAATTTTGTTTATGATTCTCTTTGCAGGTTTGTCCTTGTTGCTGCTGCTTCTGTTGCCTTATGCTCCTCATTCTCTGTATTCTCCTCATTCCTGGGGTGCTGCCGTAAAGAAGTGAAGAATATCTACCTCAGTCTATGCATTCACTCAGTGTATGGGTTTTGTTGCTGCTGTCTCCTCCTTCACTTGGGCCTCTTCCCTTTCTGCAGGGTGCAGCCCCAAAGAACTGAAGATATAAGTGTCTGCAGGAAATTTTTATAGATTTAACAGTTATGCAAGCAACAAGACATGACAGGGTGTGGGTTAGGCTATGATAATCACCAGCCTAGGAGATAATAAGGCCTGCTGCTGCAGGCAGAGTGCTTTACCATTGCTTTACCATTGTGTGTTATTTGACTGCCTGAGGGTTTTTTGTGGACCCACCGGCATGGTCATCTGCTGGTTTGAGTCCTATCTCACTAACGGGAGGCAAAGGGTAGTGATGAAAGAACTTCTCCTCCTCCCCTAGCCTCCTGCCTTGTGGAGTACCTCAAGGATCAGTCTTGTCACCAATGTGGTTCGCCGTGTACATGGTACCCCTTGGAAGGATCATTAGGAAATATGGCTTAGGTTTTCATTGCCATGCCGATGATGCCCAGCTATACCTCTCCTTTGCCCCTGAAACACCTGACACAGTGAATGTGTTAAATAATTGCCTTGCTTGCTGAAATAAATGATTGGATGGCCTCCAGCTGGTTGCAACTGAACCCTGATAAGACAGCAGTACTAGCTGTGGAGTCAAACAGAGGGCGTGCTAGGGTGGCCTTGGTTGCAGGGACAGGATTGTTCCTGGGATCTGTACCCTTGAAGGACACCACTAAGGTATGAAACCTGGGACATTTTTCTGGATAATGGCCTGATGCTTGAGGCTCGGGCATCAGCTGCTGTCCAGGTCAGCTTTTATCATCTGAGGAATATCACTACAGTTAGGCCTCCAGTTCTACCTCTGGACCTCCCAACTTTGGTGCATGCCTTCATGATGATGAGGCTTGATTACTGTAATGTGCTTTACCTCGGGGTCTCTGGGGGTACCCTCCACTGACTGCAGCTGGTGCAAAACCCAGCTGCCAGGCTGTTGATGGGGCAGTCTAAATACTGTCATGTCACCCCAGTGCTGCAGGAATTGCACTGGCTGCCAGTCAGGTGAAGTGTTCTCTTTAAGGTGGGCTTGCTCACCTCCTTTAAGACCCCACATGGACTGGGTCCTGGCTACCTGGCTGACCTTTTCACACCAGCCGTTTCAGTCCGCTCCCTACATTCCTCCTCTACTGGCCTCCTAGCGATTCCCAGAACGAGGTTAAAAATGGCTGGAAACAGAGCTGTTAGTGTCACCGGCCCCGTCCTATGGAATTTGTTTCCACCATCTATAAGGGATGCCCTTCAGTTGAGGTATTTACAGCTAGCCTCAAGGCCTTCCTGTTTACGCAGGCATTCCCTGATTTTGCTGTGTAACTTCCTGTGCCTGACTGTTATGCAGGTTGTTCCTGACTTGCGTTTTTCTTTTTAGTGAACTGTAATACAATTGATTTATTACTTTGATATTTATGATTGGTTGTTACGTTGCATTATTGTATTCCAATTGATGCTGTGTTTTATTATTGTATGGTGCCCAGAGCCTCCGGGATTGGGTGTCATTTTAAATAAACTTTGCCTTGCCTTGCCTTACTGTCCCTGTAGGGCTGTTATTGAGCCTAACCCACACACCGGAGTGTTGTAGTGGGCTTACAAAATGGATAAACTGAAAAACAAATGAAATAACAAAAAACTGCCAGCTTATTTTATTAAAAGAGGTATGTTCTTTTTCAAAGTAACTAGAAAATAGTCATCCCTCCACAAATGACAATCATCTGCCTTTCTAAACTTTCAACAGCTGGATTGTTTGTTTATCATGAAATACAGGAATTTAAAATTCTGCAGAATTGCTTTGAAAGAATGTTCACTCCCTGACATAGAACAGAAGGCCTTACATGGAGCCAAAGTCTGAATTTTATCTGTGGCAGGGTAAGCAGCAGAGATTAGTCTGACAAGCTTGTAAGGATAGGAGGTGATTTTTCATGGTCATCAAAGAAACACCAGGGCTGGATTTTCAAAGAGCCCTTAGACTGACCCAAGGTGCAGCAAATATCTAGCTTGCATGCGTCAAATCCAGGTGTGCCACATATTGTGTGCCATATTTTGCAAGAAAAGTGTTCACTGTGGCAAAGTCCCCTAAAATGATGCATGAGGTCTGCTGTGTCAAAAATTTAACGCATGGGATGAGAATGACGAAAGCTGCGTCAAAAAAGACAACGGAAGAAATGGCCTAGAAAATAACATTTTAAGCCCACAAAATACTCTAAACTAGTCCTGTGGGGGATGTTATCTCTATAACCAAACCTCTGCATAATTTACCCTCTCAATTCAAATCATAGCACTCACTTGGCAGTACTTATGGGTACTATATGGGCTTGTCTCTGGAAGCAATACTTGACATGCTATGGAATATGAGAGCGTTATGATGTATATAGTGCAGGACTCTTGCAGCAGAATACAATTCATAGTTTCATAGTCAGATCTGCCCTCCTGCTGTGGGTCTCTTCATATTCTCTATCACCAGTGAGACCAGCTCTGACTGGTCTAATCACTGACAGGACCTTCATAATTTGAAAATCCCAAATAAGGGAACAATGCATTATTCTTTGGATGCAGACTCCCTTTCTGACATGGAACAGCCATTGTTTTGACAAAACCATGGTGCAAGCTAGTCTGGCGAATGCAGCCCTCATGTTGACAGACATTCACCTTGTGTCTTTTTTTTTCCATTATGCAAGCACTGTGTATCATTCTCTGACCTTTGAAAATCCTCACCAGGAATAAAATTGTGAATAGTACTTCATTTTTTAACTTGCTTATTCATGTAAGGAGGGGATCATGAGAGGGAAAAAAATACTCAAGTATTTATTTATTTATTAAACTTAAGGGAGTTTCACTTTTCAGTGTCTTGTTAAAAGTTTTCCATGCGTACAAATGACAGATACTGTATGTTTGTGAAGGCAGTCAGGGATGAGTGAAGTGTGTCGTAACACCTGTATGTGATCTGCCCAAATTCAAAATCCCATTGGTACTTTTTTGGGGGGAAATTAAATTGAGGTAAATGTATGCATACCTGCCTGGGCCAATCAGCAGCTAGGATCTTCCCCTTACAAATTTTATAGTTAAAAATGATGTTCTGTTTTCCTGTTGCCTTATTAGTCTTGATACTTTGAAAGGGCCACAGGCCTATCCCTGTAAAGGAATGTATTTCTGTGTCATTCTCTGTTGTCAATGACGGTATTTAAAGATGGCTATATATGTACCCCAACCAGGGGTTCACTGATATATCAATAGCTTTAAGAAGCTTTGCCTAGCAACTTAGAAAGTTGGTGTTGTCAGTATTCTGAGGCTCCATTTTCTTCAGTCTTTCGGTACCAGTGACAGGGCTAGCAGCTTTGATTCACAGCTCTTCACAGGAAGGGTTGTCTTCAACATAGTGCTGTGTGGAATTTTCAAATTCCAGTGGAACAAAATTTCACAGAATTTTCAAAATTCCACTGAAATTCTGTCAAATTTTGCCAGAAATGGAATTGCAGAATTCCACAGCAGCAAAATGTGGAATGAGTTTTATGCAACATTTCCATGAAATTGTATTCTCTGGATCTCAATATTTTGTTGCAGAATGATTTTCTGTGGAAAAAAATGCTGTTCTGTGGAATATTATTCCATGGATCGTAGCAGGTGGGATTCTGCATAAGAACCAGTGAAATTCGGGCAGAGATTTCACCAGCAGAATGGTAATTTCACACTCATTTAGCCAGAAGAACTCTACATTCCACACAGCACTACTTCAACATGTTTCATATTTTTTAGATCCATTTCTGAGTAACCCTAGCAGGGAGGAGCTGTTTTTAACTATTGGCAATTTCAAATCATTTCAAATTGTGCCTGAGATTGAAATATTTTAAATTGGCAAACCTGGCATTTTACATTGCATCTTCATCCTTGAAGATCTGAATGTGGTAGCTCTGCCTGTGTATGGTAGTGTCTAAGGTGTCTTTTTATTAGTTATTTATGGACTGATATTAGCTTTGTTTTTGCCTGGTGCCCTCAGGTAAGTGAAGTGTGTTTTGCCTTCTGGTCTTCCTTCCCCATCCCCAACCCATTGTCCTCCAGGATGATTTCAGCTTTCATTTTCAGTTTGTTTTCTGTATGGGGTATTTGGCTATATTGATGCTTTTGTGTCTAGATTTTTTTAAGGGGGTTGAGTCCTTTTAGTAAGAGTTTCTAGCCATCCAGATGTGTTCAGGAGGCAGCTCAGCCAAGGGTAGCACTATCACCATTCACATGTTTTTTTAACAATGGTTGCATACCTCTTTTAGTGCACACAGCTTAGCAGGTTGCTCTAGCAGGGTGTGCTACCCCCCATGCTTCAGGCATGGGTGGACCATAGCACGTGGGTGGCAATGGTTGTGTGACATCACCATGCCACCATACATTCACAGAAGCAGTTGGAGATCAGATTTAGCAGGGCAACACTTCACATAACAACTGTTTATGAGGGTGTGCACGAATTGCAACCAAGACAGGGCCTGAGATGTTGAAATTCAGTACCACAGGAGTGTATTGCACAACAAGATTATCTATACATACAAGAAAAAAAGCTGAACTACTGTAATGACAAAATGATTACATCACTGGATTGTGAATACAGTTTTTTTAGTTTTGCTTTTCACAGTATCCCACATATGAAACACTAGAAGTCTAACATAGACACACTCTAAATTTAAAGTAGACACACTCATCAACATTTGTCATGGTATCCATGACAGTCAAAGCACCCTACAATCCCCTGTGTATTTCTCTCTCTTCTCTCTCTCTCTCTCTCTCTCTCTCTCTCAGGCCTTTGCCACTGAGACTGTGTGGACCAGTGTCACTGCCATCAAGGTCCCTCTTTAACAAGAGTAGATAGATAGGTAGATAGATAGACAGACAGACAGACAGACAGACAGACAGATAGACAGATAGACAGATAGACAGATAGACAGATAGATTAGATAGATAGATAGATAGATAGATAGATAGATAGATAGATAGATAGATAGATAGATAGATAGAATCTTTATTTATATAAGACCCCCCTCTCTGGGGACTCAGACAGCTTAACATTAACTATTAAAAATAACATAAAAACACACTAAATATAACAATCACAATCAGGTGAAGCAGGCAACAGTAACTTAAAATCTATCATTTATAAAATAATAAATCAGCAATTCAATATCTATAAATGAAAAGCCTGGTTAAACAAAAATGTCTTTAGGCCCTAGTGCTCTAATGACCCCTTTCTACCACCTTCTACCCTTTAGACTCCCCATAGTAACAGTCCATGCTTTGAGTAGGACACACTCCATTCTCTTTCAGAAACTTTTACTATACACCCCTTTATCAAGGTACCCTTCCCACAGAGGTGCAGTCACAACCAGTTACTTCAGTCTTAGACAAATAAGTAATTTATTATTAAACTCTAGTTGTCCAAATACAGCAGTCATATACAGGTATTTACACATAGCTAAACAACAGTACACAAACAGGATTACAAAAAGAAAATGTGCACACGTGTGCAGGTAAGTACTTTTATCTTCCCTACCAGATACAAGGTCTTCTTACCTCACTACCCATACTAGGCTTTGTTTCCTTAAGTCTCTCTCAACAGACTGGCTCTTTCCCTTGAATCCAGTTGCTCAGATACCCCAGTGAAACAAGAGAGAAAAATTATTTTCTGTTGAAGCATTTATACCCCCCCACCACTACTTTGGTCGAACAACACTGTGATATCACTTCCCCATATACCTAAGTTCATCTGATTGGCTGAAACAGAATCAGGCTTGGGATTGTTGGAGATACCTACAGTACTTTACAATATTTATTTATTTTTAGTTTTGTTGTCCAGAAAAGGAGGACTAGACAACTCTGCCAGGAGATACAGGAAAAAAAACTGAAATTGAATGAAATTAAGCTGTTGGTGGTACTTTTCATGAATTGGGGAAATTTGGACAGGACACCTGGGAAATTCCCACTTATATCACAAAAACTGAGTTTGCAATTTGTTCAAATATTAAATAATAGTCTTGAACAAGGACAACTGCCAGAAAGCATGAATATAGAATTATTGATACTACTGTATAAGGCAGTGGATAGGGAAGAGTTGAATAACTGGAGGCCCATTACATTGCTTAATGCAGATAGTAAAACATTAGCAAAAATTCTAGGGAAAAGAATAATGGGCATTAGCCATCCGATGCAATTTTGCTCTGTCCCAGAGAGTAGTATAACTGATGCCCTCATATTACTTAGGGAAATTATGGATAGAGGGTCTTTGGGAGATCTTATGGGATACTTAGTTAGCTTGGACCAGGCGATAGCCTTTGACAAGGTGTCACATGACTATATGTGGAAATGCTTAACAAAATTTGGATTCCCTGAACCTTTTATTGGCTGGTTGAAAACTTATTACAAAAATGCAATAGTAGCCTCTTATGTTAATGGGTGGGTGGGACAGACAGGAAAAGTCACTAGAGGTATGAGACAGGGGTGCCCCCTCAGCACTATGTTATACATACTGACACTAGAACCATTGCTTTGTAGGGTAAATGATTCTGATACTATTAGAGGGATATCCCTTAATAGTGAAGATACAGAAATTAAAACCATTGCCTATGCTGATGATATATGTTTTTTTTAGCAGATGTAGCCTCTAGTGGAACTATGGAAGTGTTGGCAGCAGACATCACAAAGGGATCTGGAGCCTCACTAAATCTGTGCAAAAGTAAGTGTTTACAAATTGGATTGGACAACACTACACCCACGCATTTTATGGGAGTGCAAATTACTAAAGCTCCTTGTAAAATTTTAGGAATTTTTTGGGGACCAAGGGAAATAGACCACTATAATTGAGAGATTTTTATCAGGGAGGCTAAATATAAAGTACAATATTGGAACAGGTGGGGAATGGCAAAGAAAAAAATAATTTATATTGTAAAAACCTTTTTGATTGGAATATTCTTACATTTAAGTAGGATATTTCCTCTAACTAAACAATTACAGATGGCTCTCTATAATACATCTTTTATGGCCATCTGGGGCAGCAGACTTAATCCTAGTAAAAGGAACTTCCTATATAAAGACATAAAAGAAGGTGGGTTATGGATGATAAACCCTATTTCATTTTATTTTAGCATATGTTGCTACACTAATGTAAATCCTGTGTTGAAGGAATTGGAAAAAACAAAGCTAGTACTCTGGATTATTTGGGTGAGAGACCAATTTGAAGAATGGCTAAGAGGGTGGGAAATGGAATAGCCCATTCCAAAACAAAAATCTATTCCAACATTACCAGGGTATTTCCAAACTTGTTTTGGGAAATTAAAATTATGGAGTATAAGGAAATCAATGGTTAAAAAACCTATCAAGGAAATAATTTGACATGTATGTACAGAGTCTTTACTTTCATGATGAGCCAGAATTTATGAAACAAAGTCAACATGAGGTCACACAAACGCAGGGAATTCTGACGCAACCAAGGGTTCCAGACTATATGTGGGATACTGTATGGCTAGGTTCTCATCAGAGATTAAACTTCGAAGGGAAACTCAAACACAAAGGGTTAGAAGACAGGATGTGCCCTAGGGGAGAGGGTTGCATACATGTGGTAGAAATATTAGAACACCTTTTCCTTTCATGCCCATATGTCATTACGTTTTTTACGTCATTACAGCAGAAGACAATACTGAACCTTGTGCTCACAAACAGGGACAATGTGATGGGGGTTACAGTGGGGGAGCACCTGGAGAACAGTGACCACCAGTCATTGTGGTTTGAAATCACAGAAGGAGCAGAATCAAACCACACAAAAACATGTATCCTGGATTTTAGGGAGACAGACTTTGGGAAAATGGGGAGATGCTTGAACGAGGCATTAAGGGGAATGTGGCAGGAATCAGGGGTTGAAGAACAGTGGGCAGTGTTTAAAATGGGGATTACAAGAACAATAGAATTATGCATTAAGCAGGTTAGCAAGGGGAAAAGGAAGAGGAGGCCATTATGGTTTTCCAAGGAGGTATCGGAGAAAGTGAAAGCCAAAGAGACTGCATTCAGGCAAAACAAAAAGACACAGGCAGAAGAGGATAGGGAGAAGTGCCAGGAGAAGCAAAGGGAAGCAGGGAGGTCAGTAAGGGAAGCCAAAGCTCAGACAGAAGGCACACTGCAAAATCAGTGGGTAGAGGGGACAAAACCTTTTACAGGTACGTAAGTGAATAAAGAAAGGCAAAGGGAGGGACAGTGAGACAGAAGAGAGAGGATGAGGGCGCATGGAGGATGACAACAGTAAAGCTGACATATTGAACTGGTATTTCTGCTCAGTCTTTACTGAGGAAGAGGAGGGTAATGGGTCTGAAGGGAGTACAAGGAGTGGGAATGGTGCAGAAATGGACACAAGTCCCTTTACACGAGAAAGGGTCCTGAAGGAACTGGAAGTAATAAGAGTTGATAAAGCAATGGGGCCAGAGAGGGTGCACCCCAGGGTCCTCAAAGAGCTAACAGAGGTGGTGGTTGAACTTCTGGCAATCCTGTTTAGCTGATCACTGAAAACAGGGGAGGTACCCAAAGACTGGAGGACAGCAGATCTAGTCCCCTTATACAAAAGTGGGAACAAAGAGGAAGCGGGGGAACTACAGACCAGTCAGCCTCATCTCAGTAGTGGAGAAGATCATGGAAGCACTACTAAAGGAGAGACTGGTGGAACATCTGGTTGTCAATGGACTACAGGACACAAGGCAGCATGGTTTCACCAGGGGGAGGTCATGTCAGACCAACCTCATTGAATTTTTTGACTGGGTGACTAGGGAGGTGGACCAGGGGAGGGCAGTGGCCTATCTGGACTTCAACAAGGCCTTTGACACTGTGCCACATAGAAGACTATTACACAAACTGGGGAATATGGGTATAGGCAGGACAGTAGTGGAGTGGGTAGGTAACTGGCTGGGTGGCAGGGCACAGAGGGTGGTGGTAAATGGCTGTCACTCCACAGAGGAAAGATTGACCAGTGGGGTACCACAGAGATCAGTGCTGGGACCGGTCCTATTCAACATCTTCATCAGTGACATTGTGCAGGATGTAGAAGGCAAAATTTCCCTGTTTGTTGATGACAGAAAGCGTTGTAACAGAGTAGACACACCAGAGGGTGTAGACAGAATAAGAAGGGACCTGCAGAAACTTGAAGAATGGTCAAGGGTTTGGCAGTTGAAATTCAATGCAAAGAAGTGCAAGATAATGCATATGGGGCACAAAAACCCTGGTACAAATACATCAGTTGGGGACTGAGGATATAGCATGCACCAAGCAGGAAAGGGATCTTGGGGTTATCATCTCTGATGACCTCAAGGTAGGGACAAGGCAGCAGGTAAAGCAAATAGTATGCTGGGATGCATAGGCAGGGATATCACCAGCAGGAAAAGGGATGTCATAATTCCACTATACAAGACACTAGTGAGGCCCCACCTGGAGTATAGTGTACAGTTCTAGAGATCTTACTTACGTAAGGACATAGACAGGGTAGAGAAGGTTCAGAGGAGGGCAACAGAGATGGTACATGGATTGCATCACAAGTCCTATGAGGACAGGTTGAAGGAATTGAATATGTACTCCCTGAAGGAGAAGAGGGGATATGATAGAGACATACAAGTGTCTTACAGGGAGGAACAGGGTACAGGAATACACTATTTTTATGCAAAAAAGATGTTCCAGGACTAGAGGGCATGGGATGAAGCTGGAGGGAGGATGATTCAGAGGAAACGTGAGGAAGAATTTCTTCACAGAACGGGTGGTGGACAAGTGGAACACCCTGCCAGAGGAAGTGGTGTGGGCTGAAACAATCATGGGATTTAAGAATGCATGGGATAGACATAAAGGAATTTGGGAGGTGTGGCTTAAGGGGCAACAGACTTCTAGGAAAACATAAAGTAAACTTACAAGCTCAAATGGGCAGACTGGGTGAGCTGTAGACCCTTATCTGCTGAAACTGTCTATGTATCTATGTCTGTGTATCTATGTTTTGGGCTATATGATTTCAACAATGGCCACAGTCGCCCTTTTTGTTTATAAAGTTGGACATTCTTCTATTAGGAATCCTCCAGCAAGCATGGCAGAAATATGATGGGGGAACAATGCATGTGATTTTGGGGTTTATTAAATATTACATTTGGCAGACTCTTTGTAAATAGTCTCTGTAAAAACATTATATGTCTCCTGAACAGCTTTTTTGGAAATTACATGAAAATATCATTGCACATAGAAGAAAAGAAAACTCTTTGGTTTCAATGGATAATTACAAAAAAAGATGGAAACATAAATTGGTTGGACACAGGATGAGGTAGCTGTGATCCAGCAGAGATGGTATCCTTATCTGGATTTAGTGGAAGTCTGATATACAACAACTGTAATAAATAGTCCCCTACTCTTTTAGGGTGAGGTGGGGGTAGGGGTAGGGGTGTTCGGCTTTCAGCAAAGGTTTTTTGATAGTCTTATAAATGTTTTCTAGAGGAATGCAGCAGGAATTAATACTAACTTTGCTTAAAATGGTGCTTTTCTTTTCTCTCGAATAGAGTGAATGTAAGGTATTTCTTTAGTTGATGTTTATACAGTAAGAGAAAAAAATGTCACCTACTTTTAGTGGGGGAAGGGGTCTGTATTCAATAGTTATTACTTAGTTTTGGGGATATAAACGTGCGTTGCTGTTTTGATGTATAACGAAATACATATTTTGTGTTCCCTTTTCTTTTGTTATGATTTTATGTGAAGTACAGTGGAGCCCTCTTAAGTGCGCACCCTCAGGATAAATGTTTTTGTGCACTTAAGTGGGCTGTGCATTCAACCAGAAAATCACTTCCAGGCACATTTCACTGTTTCTGTAATGAATTTTTTATTAAATACCAGGTGCTCAAGTTAAAATTACATTACTGCGCAGTCCTACAGCACAGTAATACTTGAAAAAAAACAGTAATCTTCTTCATGTGTTTCAGTGTATAACTCAAAATGAAACAGAAGGCTAAAGTCAGTCTTTTCTTTTGACAAAACGAAATTCATACTGTGGCCACACTAGACAACACAGCAATTGCAGTTACTGTGGCCAATTAAGATATTAGGTGTGCTGTTAAAGGTGGTACATGTACAAAATGTGCACTTAAAATCTAGGCTGGACTGAAAATCAATAGGAAAAATAAAAAAAAAAATGTGCATTTAACTGAAATGTGCACTTACACGTAGTGCACTCAAGAGGTAAATTTAACGTCAGATGAAAAGGAAAAAATGTGATATAGAAAAAATGTGCATTTAAGTGGGATGTGTATTTATCTGATGTATACTTAAGGGGGCTCCACTGTAACACTATTTTGTATGAATTATGTTTTTAAGTTATAACAAAATGTTCCTACTCTTCTCCCATGTGGGGGGGGGGCAGTAATACTTATTTGCTTTGGGATTGTTGGTTTTGTTGAAAGAATCTATCACAGTTTTGCATTATTATTTTCAAAATGGGGAATATATGACAATACTTATTTATTTTAATGATTTTTTAAACTTTTCTTTTCCCATTTGTATTATGTATTGCATGAATGTATTTTCAGTTTTGATTAAAAAATTCCCCTGACCCCTACTCTTGGCAGGGGGCGCTGTTGGCTTCCTGTCCAAGATGGCCAGGTCACAGTTCAAGGAGGAAGAAATGGAAGAAATGTTTCATCAAGCTGGTGAAACTATTATGGATGATGCAATGGATACAGTGATGTGGACATCATGACTAACCTGATTCCTGAAGAGCAGAATACGGAGCTGAGCGAGGATACTGCAGGTCACTCACGGGATGTGTTGGGGGTGAGTGCTACCATATTTGCTAATGTATGTCCTGAGGCTTTGGTGAGACAAACTGGGGAAATGAAGTCCAGTCAGATCATAGTGGGAGATGCTGCTAATGGGAGGTCGAATGTGATGGATTTGGAGTAGCGAATTGCCACAACTCATACTACTGGAATGGAAAGTGCTAGTGAGGATAGAGATGCATCGAAATTTTATTTCACAGTTGAAATTGCTAATTGTGCCATGCAAAATATTTCACATAATTATGAACACAAGGCAACATTTTGCCGGTAAGTTTCTCCTTGCATTACTATTTGGTGAAATTAGGCGAAATTGAGCTTTCCACATGACTTACTCTCTGCAGGTCACATGGGTTGACTGTATACAGGCAGGACTTGGAGAGGAGAATCAGGCAGCCAACAGCAGAGACTTTAAAATCAAGATTCTTTTGTGTTTCGTTGACTGTTCCATTGTGTGTTTTCTTAGACACTTTTTTTTGTTTAAAAAGAATATATTAGATTGTGTTTCTGTTCTTTGCTTATAGTTTCTGTTTAGTATCTGTAGTGTATTGATATATGTGTGTGTGTGTGTGTGTGTGTGTGTGTGTGTGTGTAACTCCCTCTCTCTCTCCCTTTCTGTTAGGAATTCTTTTTTTCATAGATAGGATGGATGCTGTACAGCAGGGCAAGGTGACACAGAGTAAGGCACCCACTGTTTGCCTTAATAGGTAGGTGTTCCAGCAGGAGCATGTGCCCCCCAACAGGAGCATGTGGTGTCCACTCCCCAGCAACAACAGCATGAGCCCATTGTCCCCCCTGCAGCAGCATGTGGTGTCCACTCCCCAGCAACAACAGCATGAGCCCATTGTCCCCCCTGCAGCAGCATGACCATGAGTATGATATGGCCCCCAGAACCAGCCAGCTGCAGAATCCCATAGCCTCCCGGCAGCAGCAGGCGCATTTGGCCCCCAACCCTCCCAGCAGCATCCAGATACTAATACTACCCCCTGCAGGAACATGCACCCCCGCCTCCCCCCAGCATAAAGGGTCAGCTGTATGGTGTTTCTTTGATAGAAACAACAGCAACAGCATGGTGGTCATCTGCAAGCTGTGTGGCAGATCCAAGCAAAGGGGCAAACAGGGGGGCCATTTTAGGACTGGTGGCCAGAGGAACCATCTGCAGAACCACCACGCTGCAGAGTGGCTCCAGAAACTACAGGAGTTGGCAGCAACAGGAGGCAGTGGGCCCCAAAAAGAAGAGGGCCAGCAGAAGGATGGGGCTAGTGGTCAGGTGGAGCCAGGAAGGCACCAGAGCCGCAGGAGAAAGCAGCAGGAGGCAGCAGCACCCCAATCCACCTCACCCCACATCCACCTGCTGCACTAGGTTCATGCTAGTGGTGAACCTGCACAGCCTGCAGCAGCCCCAGGTGCTCCTCCAGTTAACCACAATGACCTGGTGGCTGTACAAGCAGAGGTGCCCGCTCTCCGCTGTGATTTTGATGAGTTCTGCCAGGAGGTCAGGGGGACTTCAGAAAACTAATGGAGGAGCAACAAAAAGTGTTGGACCTCCTTGTGGAACTTCATCATGGGGGGATTGGTGGTGGCAGTGGCAGGTCAGAAGAATCTGGGCCTGTTTCTGGCACCGTTTAATTACGGTCTGGAAATTTTAAAAATGTGCTTGCTAATTTGCAAGTGAAGCAGGCAGTGCAGCACCTGAATTTTCTTCTCTTCTCTTTTCTTTTTCCTGTCCTCCTTTGTTACTGTCACTCTTCCCTCATGCACACCCCTTAAAAATAACAAAAACAAACCAAAAAAAAGAAAAAAAGAAAAAAAAATTCTTTGCTGTCCACTTCCTCTTTCTATATCCTTGTGTTTATTTTTCTTGTCTGGCGTTTTGTGTGTTATAATGTAATGTTTATGCTCCCACTCTTTCTCATCACTTTAGTACCCTACTCTTGCGCTCACCCTTCATGTTCCCCCGTTATGTCACTTACTGTCAGTCCTTTAGTCTGTACCCATATAACATACCTTTCTTCTTGTTTTATCTTACTCCTTCTATATTTCCTCCATCTATCCACAGATGTCAAGTATATTGTAATGTGTTCATATGAACAGAATTTTTTTTCCCAGAGCTGTGTGGTTCAGGCTGATGTTGTGGGCTTCAGTTGTTTTAGCTGTGTGCAGCATCAGTCCAAATACGTACACAACAATCATAGAAACATAAGCACTTTTACTGTGAAGTTAAACATAAATATGTTTTTGAGCTTAACAACACGTGTCCCCGGTCTTGCCTCCCACAAATGTTAACTTTAAATGTATCCTAAAAAATGGTACATTAAATTCAGACAGAAATCTGGTCTCAGCCACAATGTTTTAAGGTGCTCAGCCCCCTACCTGGACCAAACAATGGTCTTTAGACCACTGTTTGCAATTGGTTTTAGGCCACATCATGTTTCTACGAGTGTAGCACAGGCAGTACATGTCCAGAAATGTTTACAAAAAAATGTTACATCAAACTGAGACTGACATCTGGTGTTAGTCCTGATGTTTTAGGGCGCCACCTCCCAGCACCCAGACATTAAAATGCTGTTTTGACCACTGTTTACAATTGGTTTTAAGGCACATCTTGCTTCTGTGAGTATAGTACAGGCAGTGCATGTCCAGAAATGTTTCCTAAAAAATGGTACATTAAATTCAGACTGAAATCTGGTCTCAGCCATAATGTTTAATGATGCCCAAACCCCCACCCGGACCAAACAATGGTCTTTGTTCCACTGTTTGCAATTGGTTTTAGGCCACATCTTGTTTCTGTGAGTGCAGCACAGGCAGTACATGTCCAGAAATGTTTACGAAAATATGTTACATCAAACTGAGACTGACATCTGGTGTCATTCCTGATGTTACATGCTATGCCACCACCTCAGGGACCTTTAAAGGGGTGCCATGCAGAGAAAATGAATTCCTCCTGCAAAATGCTGCTGCTACTTGCAGTTGTTTCCTCCTGCTGCTGCTTTTTCAACTGATTGAGATAGAAATGTAGAATTATCATTTCCCTATGCTGCTGTCCTTCCTGATTGGCTGTGTTGACTGACTCTGTATTTGTAACTTGCCTGGTGGTAGGGAGTGAATGACATGTTGTGGCACTGTAGCATGCTGCCTGCTGCTGTCTCTGACTATTAATTGCCATGTTGCCACAAGAAGTATTGTTTTGGATGGTTGATGGTGGATCATCTTCACAGCATCCATACTGCCACTGCTGCACACGTAAGCATCTGTCTTTATTTTTTTTCCTGTGCATGATAATGGTGTTGGTGGGTTGGTAGTGTGGCGTCTTGAGTTCTAATATGTTTGTACTGCTTTTATATTATTTTTCAGTTTACTGTGGATGACATCAACATGTTAGGCCACCTGGGAATCAGGATTAGGATCTAGGGATGTTGGACTGCACCACATTTCCCAACGAAGATGGTAAGTATTTGATTTTTCATTACTAATGTGGAGGTATGTCTGTTACCTGGATGTCACTCTGAGTTTGATAGTAATTGTGTTTTTTTTTTTTACTTTTGTCAACATCAGGAATTCCAGTGAAGTTAAACTCTTACTCCTGCTGCCACTGCTCAACAACATCTGGGGGGTTTATTTAGTTGTGCAAAGGTTCCAATCCAGTTTCACAGTCCCTGAGGTAAGTATTTCTTCATTTGTTATGGTCTTTCATGGTGAGGGGGGAAGGTGGGACTGGGAGGATGTTGGTAGGGGGGGTTGAACTTTATACAATGCTCAAAATGTGCTCTTCTTTTTATCTAATTTCCAGGTATGCAGTACTGTTAGGGGAAGGGGAATGCCTGCTAATGTACTCCATCATGGTAAGGAATCATATGCACTGCCCAGCATGTTCCTTCTAGGGGTGATTTCCACAGTTTAATAGCATCACGGGGTATGATAAGCATACATTTTTTTCTATGCTTGTTCTAATTTGCTTGCTAAAAGTTTAAAATCAGGTATGCAGAATGCAGATTGATGAGTATTCGTCATTTTTCCTTCTATTTGGTGTTGCTTAGGTAATTTTCCTCTGTTGAAGTTTCATCCTATCTCTGTGTGATGACTACATCCACCCAGGCCCTGCAGGAGCTGTATTGCATGCAAAACAGAGGGTGTTGCTTGAACTGTGATGTTGGCCACTGATGTCCATACCACTAATGAGTAAACACCACCCACTTCCAGGGAGTAACTATATGTTTAAATGGATGGTTGAGATGGTATTTAATAAATAATTAGGTGGAGGGGGCTAATGTATTGTCTAATCATCTGAGGTGGCAGAGCTGCAGTAATCATAAAAATTTTGAATCCAAACTGAGGGCAGCATACACCAACCCCTGCCCTCCACTGACCCCCCATAGGAACCAACACAGTTTCGGTACAAGAACTTTAATCTGGTAGTATAGTATAAGTAACCTTTTTGGGGTAATTGGATGTTGTAAGTTGTTAAGACTTTTAATGATTACTTTTTTAATTAATGATTATCATTATTAAAGATGGCTGCCATTCACCATTTCTCAAAATTTGTTCAGCTTGTGGTGTTAACAGTGAATGAGCATGCTGCATTCATATGTGATTTGTAGTAGAAGCCAGGGTTCTTCAACAAGTCACAAATAGTAAGCGGCAGAAAATATTTTTTGGTTCGGATGGAGCGCATAAGTGTGTCAGATGGTGGGAAGGGGGGATGGTGTGGCATGTGCCATCATGGGCACTTTTAGGGACATCAAGACAACATATCTTGCTGTAAGATGAGGTTAATAGTTTAAATGAAAAGTAACATTTATATCATGATATTGTTTGCTGCAAAACATTATAACTGTAATCATGCAAAATCTTTATGGTTTATGATTATGTATTGCTGCTGCTTTATATAGGCTGTGGGACTGGGGACCAAATGACATTTTATGGCAAATGGTGACCAAATGAAAGTGATTCACATTGCAGCAGATAACACATAATCATAACCAATACAATGGTATATAGCTAATAATAAGTTATAACACTATACTGAGCTGAAAGTGGTTGAGGGAGGGGTGGCCTTTGAGTAAAGTCAGCCTTTTCCCACTTCCACATCATCCAAAAAGCACCCCTTACAGTCTTCAATACTAGAGTTGTCACCAGGTAGGAATTTTCTCACCATTGCTGCTTCATCCACCTTGCTGCTGGTGGATGCTTCAGTCAAGGGATTGTCATCATCCTCATCACTGAGACACAGTTCCTGTGGCAACACCACTGACATCACTGTGTTGTGTGGAATGTGCCTTTCATTCATTTTGATAAATGCAAATATGGACACATTCATGGGTGACAAATTGGTCCTACGGTCACTCACAATGGCTCCAGCCACTCTAAACACTCGTTCCACACTGACATTGGATGGGAGGTAGCTCAGGTATTTCACAGCAACTGATGTTAGTGCTGGCCAGTCAGTCATTTTGCTGCTCCATTACAGCAGTGGCCCCTCAGTAATGCCAAGGTGCTTTGGGTCCCCCATGTTGGCCTGCACCATTCATTCTGTTGCCCTCAGTCAAGCTGCCTCATCTGTCTCTTCCTCTTTTTCCTCCACATCTTCTACTCCCACCTGAAAGAGAACATCCCAAATGGGATTGTTTGCCTTTCCCTGGGAGTATTTGAAGAAAGGATGTATTACTTACTGTGTGAATAACACCTCACCCATCACACCTACAGTGCTGGCTTACTTACAAGTCCAAACACAATCAGGTCAGGTAGCAGCACTTAGAGTACAACTAATACCATATATGGTAGGTAGCCTATTCTAGCAAAAACAAAAAGGTAACTTTTTTCTTACCCCAAACAGGAATTAAAGAAACACACACAAGGAAAAAGGGCACAAGTGACCAACTTTAAATACAAATCACTTGTGTCTGGACAAATAAAGTACTGTAATGTGTTATTACTTAGTTAATACCACAATATTTTTTTATTATATAAGGGCAGCGACAACCATAAAATCTCAGCATAGGTGAGTACCACAATATGGTAATGGTCTAGATAGGAGGGATCAACAAGCAAATCTCTTGAAAATGACTATATTAATATATAGTTTTTTATAATGTGTACGTCAGGTGTTAAACAAACAATACTGTAACACAAAAAGGGTAA
The DNA here is from genome assembly GCA_016271365.2 of Neoceratodus forsteri. NCBI lineage: Eukaryota > Metazoa > Chordata > Ceratodontiformes > Ceratodontidae > Neoceratodus > Neoceratodus forsteri. The sequence continues at coordinate 1,462,697,124 of CM057455.1, read as the reverse complement.
GGTAAGTCAACTAAAACAGGCACACCGCACAATGCGCAGAGGCAAGCTCCAGCAATAAATACAGAGGAGCAATTCAACAAAGCAGTGTGACAGTAAATGGACAAGTTCAAGTGATCAAGTAAAAGTAGTTACAGTAAACAAACATACAAAAATATAGAACTGTTGATTTTCAGAGTTTAAGTGATACAAGTTAACACTCCAGCAATCAAAACTAATCACAAACAAATACAAATAAAATAATGGATCATCTCTTTGTGTTTAAAACTTTAGAATTCACAGTCACAACTAAAAGAGGAAGAATGGTATATATAACACAGGCTAATGGCGGCAGAAACTCTCTCAAACAGGATTGAGTAACTTTTCAGAGGAAAAAAATAGCAAGATATAACAAAATTAATAAGAAGTAACAGTAAATAAATAACTCACAATTTCTGAGTAATCTGTTTGTAAAAGGCTAGAAATAGCCTGTACTGCTTTATACTCCTACCCCACCCCACTCAACTCCTTCAAAGACGTAGACAAAAGTAAAACCAAATTAAACTAAGTATAATGCAAAAATCCACAAAATTAGAAAATGTTCCCTAGCAGCACTAGGAAAAAACTTTATATTTTGGAGCAATTAACTCTCAAAAACAAGTTTTCATGAGGTTTTAAAAGGCTTTATTGGCTCTGATGCACCACAACAAACTGCTATCCAACTCAACACACAGCAGAATTAGCTGTAAACAAACTGCACATGATATTTGACCTATTTACCAACAATACATTGCAAATTTCACTTTTGCAGCAAACTTTCACTGGCAAAATCAAAAGTTATGCCAGTGACATTGCACCACAAGGTGAAATTTTGAGTATCAATGGGCAAAATTGACAGACCAAAGCATTTCCGTGAAATTTTGCCATTACAAAACATCGTGAAACCAGGTGGAATTTTGTTTTGCCTAGGTGAAAAATTTCACCAAGACATTTTACATGAAATTATGAAAACAGGCGAAATGTATGCAAAATGTTTCGCATAATTGCAGAATTACGCAAACTATTTCACCAAGTGAAATATTTCAATTTCGCACAACACTAGCACTGAATGGAAATGGGTAGCTCTGCTACCGACAACAGTGGCTGGGTGGGTTGTTCTTCTCTCGAGCCCTGTCACATAATTATAAATCCAACAGGTGGTCCGGCAGTTGCTAGGGCCATAATAGATAGACCACTGGATTTTGCTTCTTGGACACCAGGTGAGGTGATTGAAGGTGCCAGCTGGAAGCAATTGGCTGAAGGGCATTGGCTGCCTGACTCCCAATGGCTGGAATGTTCATAGTCAAATGTGAAGGAGGTTGATGAGGCACACGTGACTGATGGGGCAGATAACTGAGCCAGAAGTGGGGAGCACACCATGCAGGAAGGTCAATGCTCTAGTCTGGGCACTGGAAAGGCTCCACATGTAACCATTAGAACTCAAAATGAGGAGGCTGTGATTCCCTCAACTAGTACAAATGTACAGGCAAGTTCACTGGTTTGAGAGCTTACTGAACAGTCACAGGCAGGTTTTGGAAAACAGGGGACAACCACCACAATCCCTGTGATTATACCTACTATACCAAAGCAACATACTATCACAGGGGTAGAATCTACAAACTCTGGAGGCCCACAAGGGACTACCACAGGAGCCCCTCAGACACAGGAGAAGTCCAATGAGGACTCTATTCCTTTGACTGAGCATGCAAGGCCAAGGAGACAGGGCCTGACTTTCTCTAAATTATTTAGAAATAAGCATACTCAAGCCCTAGAAAGAACGTAATATGACTGAAGTACCGCTGGAGGCCTACAGGAGTACCCTGATAGAGTGTATGTTGCATGGAAACTGCTTAAACAGTCAATGTTATTTCATCCATCAGAAATCTATGCCCTGATATACATTTCCAGGGAATATACATTTGACGTTAGTTTTTGTCAACACTCTAGGCTAGATAGATTCTAGAAAAACTATAATATGCTGAAATTAGCTCCCTCAAGGGCCAATTTCATGGCCATTCCTTTAACCAAACCACTGTTGAAAACCATAACCATTATGTTCTGAAATGAGGGAGGGAATGTCAGTGATATTTGATTTTTGTTGCAGAAAAGGTGTACGGTTCTGGGTCAACCTGAACCTATAAAAGACACTGAAGGAATTTGGATGGGGGGGGGTGGCGAGTTCGAATAAAATTGTTTCAAACAATTTCAGAAATACATTACATTCCTGATAGTTTCTTTTTAGGGCGTGATAGGGGAGTGTATTTTTATGCGGGCCAGCCAAAGGCCTGCTAAAAATGAGTTTTGCATACGCTTTTGAGTAGCACTTGTGATAGGCAGAGATGTGCTCTTTGTGGGGATTTTGGTCATGTCAGTATGGCATGTATCAATGTGTATAAATGTAACCTATGCGAGGAAGTTGGGCATGCATACCACCACTGCCCATGGGCATGACAGAATAGGGCTGATGGTCTTAATCAAAAGAATCTTAATAGATCTCAAGGAAATTCTGGAGCATCAGACCATCTGAGGCCAGATACAGAACAAGAACAGGCTAGGCCTTTCCACTTCCCCACCCCCCCTTCAGGGCAGGGTCCCACTTCTCAGCCAGAACAAGACACTCAGGAAGGTACACATCAGACTGAGGGAATGACTCCAGATCCCTCACAGGAACCAGCAGTAGATGTGTGATCACAGTAGCCCCCTTTGATTCAGTAGTTTTATGCACTTCTCCAATGCCCCCCCTTGGAATTTAAGTTACCTAAAGCAAGACATGTGACCAGGGCGTCCACACGAAAGAACACCCCACCTAAATCTACCCAGATTCCACAACAAACACCTTACAGGCCCTTCAATTGGCATTCCAAGATCCAGTTTGGCTCACCATAAGTCCTAAGTAACAGAAATCATTTACCACCTCAATCTTGGAGGCATTCATATAGTAATTATGGCCTCTCTTTTTACCCCAAACACAAGTACCTTAGTTTTATCATGGTTAACCAATAAATCAGCATTTTTACATTCAAGCTGGAATTTCTTAATACTTCAGCACATGCCCAAGTGACTAAGTGAAAGAAGTACAACGTCATCTGGGTATGCTAAAAATGAGACCATTCTCAACCCGATTTTTGGTAGGTGGAAATCAGAGTTATACATTTCTTTCAGGACAGTACCAAAGTAAAGATTAAACAGTAATGGGGCTAATGTGCAGCCTTGTTTAACCCCAATATTGTTTATAAACCAAGGGCTTAATTCACCGGAGTTGCCATATCTGATACAGGTATAGTTGTCTTGATGCATAAGTCTGATCATCTCGAGTAGAGATGAATCAACACCAAAATCATCAAGTCTATCCCATAGTAATGGTCTTTTGACCCTATTGAAAGCAGTTTTGGGGTTTATAAAAGTGCAGAATATTTTTCTATATTTATGGATCAGGTGAGTTAGAACAAAAATCTTATCAATTGTAGAGTGATTTCTACGAAATCCTGCCGGGCTTCATCTATTACCTCATTTCTCTCTGCCCATGACATCAATCTATTATTCAAGATTTTAGTGAAGACCTTTCCTAAGGTATCCAAAAGGCTAATGGGTCTATAGCAGCTGGGGTCCTTTTTATCACCCTTCTTAAAAATTGGTACAGTGATGCTTAATTTCCAGCTTTTGGGGATGTCTCCTGATCTCCAAATGTAATTGAAGAATTTAAGTAAAAATGGAATCCAGAATAATTTAGTTCTGGCTATTAGGTCCAGTGGGACCCCATCTGGCCCCAGTGCTTTTCTTTTATAAAATGAATCTAGGGCTCCCTCTAGCTCAAATTGTGTGATGTCAACATCTGGGCAGTATTTCCTGCCATCATATTTGGATTCTATCAAACCAGAAAGGTAGCCAGGATCTTCCCTGCAGAACAGGTATTTATAATGTTTTACCCAGATGTCTGAGTCAATGTGTGCATTAATTCAGGAGTGATGAACCATTCCATTACTTACGATGCCCCAGAAGACTTTGTTGTCTCTATTGTGGACTGCATTATGGAGTTTCTTCCATAACTGCTTAGTGTATTTCTGTTTGTTTCTATCTAAGATCTCCCTATACTCCTTTCTGGCTTTGTTCATTAATTTATTACTTTTGCTTGGAAACTGTTTTAAAGTTCTGAATGTTTTGTTTAATATTTTCCTTCTGGCCTGTCAATCTTTATTGTGCCATTTATGGCCCTTAAGTTCTTTTATAACTGTCTCTTTTGTTATTATATTGGCTATCATATTTATGATAAAATTAAATTCAGGGATTGATGAAGGGCCCGTGGGTTGGTCAGCCAATAAAGCTAATTTTGACTGTATCCCTCTACTCTCTAATAGATCCATAAAGTTTTCACTCATAATTGAGCTCCATTCAATACCCCTTCTCTTAGATATCACTTGAGGGGCCTTGGTTCCTTTATCGATATTGAAGACCCTGTACCCAATTTCTAGTTCGAAGGTCATGTGCTCACTTTCTGCTCTAGATACTAATTTGAAAGACATACTCCTGTTAAGTAAATTATAGTTTATCCACATATAATCAATTAAAGATGACCTCTTCACACCTATAAAGGAGTATTCACCTTAGGAATCATTAATTGACCGACCATTCAGGAGCAACATGTTACTCCTACACATTATTCTGTGTAGTGCTACTCCTCTTTTTTTGGTAATTTGGTCTCTAGAGTTCCTTTTTAAATTCAGGGATGAGCACGGGAGAGTCACCAGAACCTCTGACAAGTCATCCGAGCAGCCGTTCAGTAAGCCTAACCTTGAACTGAAATCTCCAAAAGTCACTATATTGGCTATAGGGTAATCTGTTTGAATGTCATCAATTAATTTTTCTAATGCACATAGATATTTGGGGTCTCTGTATTGGCTTTCTAGAGGGTGAGAATAAACATTTATCATAAACCATGTCTGTTTGGAAGATTGTCCTGTTACTTTCACTGCCAAAATGCTGCAGCTGGAGGTAATGATTTCTTGCGTTGTGATTTTATTGTTTAACCTTATGAATATGGCCAATCCTCCAGTTCCTCTCCCAAATTTTTTGTTTCTTATTGCTTTTTTACAGAATGACATGTAACCACTCAGGATGAGATTTCCTAGTGCCCAGGTTTCCTGAATACCAATTATGTGAAATTGGTTTATATAATTACATGTTTCTTGGTCTCCTATTTTTGAACCCAAGCCTGAGGAATTCCACAATAATATTTTAAATAGATTGTTGTCCAAGGATATTACTTTAGCATAGCTATCATTAGAATTTCCATCCCTAGCAGCCATCTGAGTCCTACCATGAGTCCGTGGTCTCCCCGCCCCCACTATCCAGCTTGGGCTGTCATTGGTCTAGAGTAGCTAAAAGCTCAAATTTGTTCTGATGTCTCTATCAGAGATTTCCTGGTCTGTGAGTTTGTATAAACTCTGTCATGATTTGTCTGAACAAAAACATCCTCATTTTCTATAACAAAATGAATTCCAAGGTTATCTAATGTGCTCTGTTTCTTCACTAGCTCCTTGATTATAGAGGTTTCATTAACATAAAACATAATTTGTCCATCGGGCTCCAGTCTTATTGTTTTCCCTATATTATGGTTACTTATGCTAATATCCAAACATGTATTAAGAAAGTCAATCAGTTTGTGCCTTAGATTAGATCTAGAGTCTCTTAATGGAAATTTCAGCCTAAAGATAGAAATTGCTAAGTCCTTTTTACTATCCCCTGGGCAATTTACATTTTTGTAGAATTTGGGGAAAAGGTCCCTTAATGTGGTGGCTTCACCCACTATAATACCCATACCCTTTAGGTTTGCTGTTGCTTTAAGTAATATTGCTTTTAGAATGTAAAATTGATCAGTCAGCACCAAAACCAGCTCAGTTTTCATCAGAGGTCTTATGATACTGATTGAATCTTTCAGGATGCTACAACCTTTCAATAAAGAAGATAATGTAGCTATTGTTTCTGTTGGTTTTCTTGTGATTCATTTGGCATACAGGATACCCCAAAGAGGAGCAATACAAAATCAGAGCCCAGAGTCTTTAACAGGAAGGATTCAAAGTTTCCATTATGCCTAAGTGGGTTCTCTTCATTCTTAGGGCTATCAATTTTTATAAAGCCTGCTGCCATCTTTGGATTAGTGCCAATACTTCCCTCCTTTAGATACTTTGAATCCTCTGATTCTGAATTGTTATGTTTTTGTGTCAGGTTTTCTATGTTTGCCCTTCTAAATGTACCCTCTGATTTTTGTTTATCTGAGTTGTTTAAATCTTTGGAATTATTTCCCTTTGGGTTTCTACTGTTATTCATTTTTTCCCCATTTTCCTCTGACTTATGATGGTATATCTTGTTCTAAATTTAGTTTTCATGTTGATGGGATTCCCACTCTGATCTACTGATACCTCATTAATCAGTTTGCTTCTTGCTTTTTATTTCTGTCCTTTTTCCCATTAAGGGATAAGGGGTATTTGAAACCTTATCCATTCTGGTGTTTCCCATTCCTTTGGCTTTTTTGAAATGCATGTCTCCCTTGGATTCTTATCCTCATTTTCAAGTGCTTCCTGAAGTTCTTCCTTATACCAAACTATGAGTGATTAAGGGCTAATTCTCTACAGGTGCTGCTATCTCTCAGTTCAACAGCTGGGAGCATAATGCATTCAGTTTCACTGTGAAAACTGCAGCGATCTGCTGCAAGTGAGTCCCCTTGGGCTATCACTTCATGTTCCATACATTTTGATGGGCAATTCCATTTACTATCCTCCATGTTAGGCTGTATAATACAGAAATCATTAGAGGCCCTTTCAGTATTGCCAAAGTAACTTCATTGGGTATCTAGTTCCTTATTTAATGTCTGTTCTATGGTCTCTATTTGTCAATTTGTTCTCAAGTAACTCCAGCTTCAGCCTGTTCTCTAAGCACACCCCTTTGATAAATGAAACATCATGCTTGAGTTCTAATAATTGTTTAAACAGCAAGACATTGGCATTAACTGGGTCTTTAAGTACTGCTAAGAGCTCCCTTGAAATCCCCTCAATGTCTCTGCAAGGTGAATTTTCCTGACCCATAGGGCTCATTGTTCAAAAACTTGTACTGTAATTTCTGGATGATAGCCCCTGTGAGATATTCTGTGACTTCTTGTCATTTGGCTTGGGACTACCCCCACTATGGGGGCTATTTTTGTCACTGGAATTATAATTATAGTTTGGATTTGATTTGGAGTGAGTGCTTTTATTATGACTAGGGTTGTCCTCATAGAGCTCAGACCCTACCAAGGATTTGGCTGTTTTATAGGGTTATGAGGTAACAAGTCCTGGGATTTCTCTAATAGCCTCTTCTGTTTGGAGAGATTCTCTTATGGATTGAACCTCTAAATCCAGCACTGAGAGGTTATGAAATATTTGTGAGAAGTCTATCTTTGCATCCCTAGTATCTCCTTCATTATATCTTTAAATCCATATGATTACATTTTTTCTTCTTTTTGTGCTTGAGCTATGAGGCTGAAATATTTGCTAATGTCACCCCAGTTGTTAGTGACCAGGTGTGGTGTAGAAACCAGCTGTAAATCTTTGTTTTCAGTGACCATTTTGTCTATCAGATGTTTGTCAGTCTTTTTTAGCCTGTGACCCTTTTTATTCAGTCTTTTTCAATTTTTTCCCAGTTGTTTCATAGCAAAGGACTTTAGAGAGAGAAGTCCTTTTGACTCCCCCACCGCTCTGCAATCTGCAGTGCTCAGGTCCTTTCTACCTGGAGAAATAGTAGAGCCTATGTTCTTACTATGAGTTGTTGCTGGCATTTTCAAGCGATATTATAGTATGAGTGAAAAAGGAAAAAGCAGTTCAGGAGGAACAGATAACTAATCCATTAGTTTACCACAGAGTGTAACACTCCATCAGTTTAGACCTTGCCTTTACCTCAATTTACAAGTATTATAGTTTCTAGTTTCTTAAACATTGGCAGAGGGGAATTCTTAAACATACCGTAAGAAAATAGAGGTTAACATATGGACATGAGCACAGCTGGGAAGGAAAATAAAACAGGGTCACCACAAAATGGTTGTTATAGTCTTATTAGCTCACAGATGAATCTCACAGCTTCAGCTAAAATTTATCCCTCTGGATAAATAAGACAGTATGAAAAGGGGAATGCTTACTTGTGCACTTACTTATTACTATCACTTACTTAAGGCACCATAGATTCACCATTAATTCACAATTTAGATAGTATGTTTTAATACAAGTCTACAGGGTTGACTTACAGCTGAGATCAGGATCAGAGAGCCTTTTTACTTTACTTTAGAGCAGCCCAGCATGAACAGTGATACAGGAAAAATAGTGATGCCGGGCCAGACCTTTTAAAGCAGACCCAATCAGCTTGCATTCTAACAATTATTGGCAAGCAGAAACGATTATAAAAAAAGTCAGACTCTATGCCAAGATACTGGTTAGACAATTTAGTGAGCTAGCAGTGCACACTTGGTAAACTAGATAGACTAGGTAACCCAACTATCGTTCACAGCTAAAAACCATCAGATTCTATGCAGTTTCTATGGCAAAATGATGACTAAATAATCTGGTGAGTTAGCGGTACTCACTTAATAAACTAAAAAAAGGGAAGATCCATATCAAAGCATTAGCTGCTGACTAACTCTGACTCCAAACCTTACCCCATCAGACCAACGTACTTATTACAAGTATACATACTTATTGAATATTACCTGAACACTTAGTAGCTTGCGATATGTAGAGGAAGTCATAAAGTGAAAAGTAAAAAGGGATGGTTAAAAACTGATTTAACAGACAGACAGACAATATAGCCATTTTTTCCTGATAAAACCCTGCTAGCTATGATGAGTAAATATATAAGTAAGTACACCAAGGACAAGCAGAAATGGATAAATTCTTAGACTTCTTAGAAAGACAGAACTAATTGTATAGAAATGCTAAACTAAGTACATAAAAGCATAAAGGCGTAAGTGCAAAAGTGTATAAAATAGTAAAGGTCCACAGACTTCGTAGAATCAAGGGATAGTTCATTGAAGCATTTTGTGGAGAAAAGCAGCTCAATCCGTCTATACAGCCATACAATGAACTTCCTCAGGACAGGCTCCAGAAGCAATGAGAAGTTTCTCACAGCATTTCCACAACTTCACAGCCCTCCGAAGGGTGGCTCCACCACCTCTGGTTCTGGGGCTCCCTGCCCACCACTGGGACTCCTCTCCAGTTCTTCCTGTGATAAAAGAAGCAAAAGAAGGGGGAAATTCTGGGAACCAGATAGCACAGGAAAGCCTGGAAAGTGCAGAGAGTGTAAAACCTATTGAGGCAACTGTGGCATACCTTTACTAAAATACATGAAAGTTTCTCTCTGCTCCTGCTTACGAGACTCCTCCACAATCTCTTAGCATGTAGCCATCTTGGTTCCTTGGTCATGGTAGAATTTTCAGATCAGTTAATGATCAGAATGGAAGTACAGAACTCACAGGAATGTAACCACACTGATAAAAGATGGAGGTTGAATACTGCTTTACTACAAAATACACAGGTACTGGTAGATATTAGGCAATTATTGTTCACCAGAAAATCTGTTTACTGTCTGTATGATGATACATTTTTAAGATATATTCAAGCTAGACACTAGTTACAACATATTTATTCTATAGTGAATACAATGTCAGCAGATTATACTATACAAATTAATAATTTAAAAGCCCAAATGAAACAATATCAATATGATACAGCAACAGCTCTCATGGCTGAGTTGAGTTATAGAACCACCAAAACTCCTTTTGGTGACACGTGCAGATACATATATGATCATCAGCTACTTAAAGAACTCAAAGAGAACTTTGATTACATCCCCAGAAGAAATACATAAGATAGTGAAAGATTATGTGCATTCTCTGAATATTCAAAACCTCAGTAGCAAGAAAGATATTCCTCCTTTTTGGAACCAATTAGAGTCAATATTGCAGAAGAAGATAAATCAGAATTATCAAACCTCGTAACAGTGGATGAGGTGAATTGCATAATAACATCTTTGAAAAAGGGAGTGCCCCCAGGATGGGTGGGTTACCAATTGAATTCTACCAAATATTCAGAACAGAACTTGCAGACATTTTAGTGGAAATATTTATGGATATGTTAAATAATACAACAGATGATGTGCAATTTTTAAAAGGCTTGCTAAGATTTTTGTTTAAATCAGGTGACAGAACTTTAATCCAAAACTGGAGACCAATGTGCTTATTAAACACGGATTGGAAAATATTGACAAAAATATGAAATAATAGATTACAATTGATAATTAATTCTACACTATGCCCAGTACAAACGTGCAGTTCTGGGTAAGAAAATTCAAGATAACTTTAGAGATATGGAGAAGTTTTAATTTGCCGGTGAAGTTGCTCTTAAGTGGTGAAAACTCACATTTGCAGAGCTTCACAAAGTTTTGCCTGACCTCAGCAACTTTGGCTTTGCCCAAATTGTGAGGTTTTCACCACAAATAGATTCCTATGAGTTTTGTAAAAAAAATCCATGTAACAGGATACCTGTTCCCATTAGACCAGAGTAAAGCTTTTGACAAAGTTAATCATAATTATAGTGTTAAGAAACTATGGTATTCTTGATCACTTCATAACATGGATTTAATGTTTATAAAGTCAACATCAGTGGTGCCCTTCATTTTAGAAAAAGAAGGTAGAACTATCCCAGTGAAGGTAAGAGTACAACAAGATTGTCCTCTAAGTCTGTTACTGTATGTTTCTGCATTAGACCTATTCCTGAGGCATATTATACTGAATAAAAACATAGAGGGAATACCATTTCATATAACCTCTGGGACTCTGAAGACACTGGCCAATACAAATGATATGTGTTTGTTCCTGAAAAATGGAAACAGTTCGAAGTCGGTACTTGCAGATATGGACAAGTATTCCCTGGTATCAGGAGCACAGTTAAATGCATGGAACTGTGGCAGATATAACAATTATGGAAGAACCCATTACAAGTTTTTTGGTATAAAATTTGGCGTAGGTGATATCACATTAAATAATTGGATGGAGGCATTGGAGAAGGGGGACAGAAAAGTGACTAAATGGAAAGGGTTGAAATTGTCAAAAGAAAAAAGAAAAAAAGAGTATTTATTTTAAAACAGTTCATCATTCCACATTTGTTTTATATAGACTGGGTGTATCCACTACCAGCTGAATTAGACACCAGGCTGTTGAATATTCCTTTTTCAAATGATCTGGGGCAGTCAGCCAAAGCCAAATAAAAGGGACTGTACATATTTGCCAAGGGAAAAAGAAAGTGTAGGAATGCTGAATTCAGTTGTGTTTCTGCATACAATGTTTTGGACTGGAGCATTGAAAACAGCTTTACAACAAGAACGGTCAATGGGACAGAAATGGATACACCTTGCAGTATAGCCTAGAAGTTAGAGTAATGAGTGTGAGTGTGCTTGGTATATCCAACATACCTGGGTTTGATTCTCACAACCTCCACTTGCATGGTTCCATGTTATAACGGTGATCGCCAAATAGTGATTGCCATTATTTATTTAGTTTTTGTTAACCGGGTTAGGTGCGCTAGCCAAAGTTGACTATTTTTAGGCACGACCCAGGAGAATACATACATAAAATGAGATGAGATTATACAATACATAGCATATAGTACAGGTACATAGTATATAGTACAGGTAGGTTAGAATACAGAACAAGTCAGACAGTACTCGAGATAATACATATAGCTATGCAGAGATGACAAAAGTGACATTAGTACATGCAAATAACTACTGACACTGGGCTAAGTGGCATCTATAAAGACATTTTATAGCAAAGTTTGTTTAGAAGTGCAGCAGTGTCTTGGGGCGAAATAGGGTGGTTATTTAGCAGGCATTAAGTGGGATCAAAGCATGTGCAGGGTCCCAGGATGGGTGGCAATATAGTTCTTTTGAAGATTGGTGGGAGTTAGCCTGCCTCAGGGCAGGATGGTGGGAGGGAGTTCCAGGTGACTGGGGTGGTGCAATGAAATGCTCCAGAGCCTTTTGAAGTAAGACACCTGGGTACGGTAGGTAGAAATTTGTTTACCAAGCATAGTCCATGGGCAGGTGTCTATGGTACAAGTAGAGCTGCAAGGAAGGAGGGGGTTTGGTTACAGATTACAGAGTCTGTGAGGGTCCCTTGGGAGTATAGTCAGTAGGCAATTGGGGAGAGCCAGTCTAGGTCACTATACAGTGTGCAGTGGTGCTTGAGATGATGGGAAGAGGAGGCATACTGACATATGTTGTTATACGCGACGTCCCATTTATATAGAGCAGTCTTATGGGCATTAGCAAAAGTGGAGACACCATATGTCAGCGCTGGAAGTAGAATACCCTTGGCAATTGCCAATTTGGCGGATGGTGTTAGCAGGTGACAAGTCATTTAGGTGATTCCAAGTTTGGCATTTGTTGCTTTACAGGTTGACTGGATGTGCAGACCGAAATCAATGGATTCATCAAGGAGGACTCCCAGGTATTTCAAGGATGTGACAAAGTCAATGAGAGACCCCCCAGAGTCATGGACTAGGAAGGGTTCCTTACAGGCCCTGAGTTTGGGGGCAGTGCCAACTAGCATAGCTTGGGTCTTTTTTGTGTTGAGGATGAGCTTGAGTAGAGGATGAGATCATCAGTGTATAGGATAGCTGAGCAGGAGAGTATGGCATAATCTATGTTGTTGATGTATAGTGAGAAAAGATGGGGTCCCAGGATGGAGCCCTGGGGTACTCCGATGTCAGTGCTGGTCTCATCCGAGAGAGAGAAGTTGAATTTAACAAGTTGTAATCTGTTTGATAGGTAATTGTTAAACCAGTCAACTACTGAGGATGAGAAGTTAAATCTATGCAGGGTTGAGAGAAGCAGGGGATGATCAACATGATTGAAAGCTTTGGTAAGATCAACAAATTCTGCTCCAGTGAGTAGGCCTTTGTCCATGTTGCAGAATACATCGGTGGAGAATTTGAGAAGAGCAGTTGAGGTACTGTGTCCTTTTCTGAAACCATGCTGAGTGTCTGAGAGAAGGTTGTTCTTTGTGAGATAGTCAATGGTTTGGGTTGCAACAAGCTTCTCCAGTAGCCTGCTTAGCACGGTCAGGATGGCTATGAGCCTGTAGTTGTTGATATCCTTTGGGTCTCCTTTTTTAAGGATAGGCATAACTCGGGCAATCTTCCAGAGATCTGGGACAATGCCAAGAGGGAGAGACAGAGTGAAAATCATTGCCAGTGTCGAGGCAATCAATGGTGCTGATAGCTTCAGGAGTCATGGCTCGACTGAATCTGAGTTGGGGCTAGTGTTGTCAGATATGTTTTGCAATAGCCTTTGGACCTCAGATCTAAATATAGCTGTAAAGTGGAAAAGGGGGTAGTAGTTAGTTGGCAGTGGTCAGTACCAGATGCAGATCTCTGGGGTGTGCAGAAAGGCTGAGATGCTGTGGGAGTTGAAGCGAAGGACAAGGTGTACTGAGACAGGCCCATGAATAATCTGTTAAATGCATTCGCTATAGTGTTTGAGTCATTGCAATTCACAGCATTTAGGATCATATTCTCTGGGGTTGATGACTGGGTAGCCCCAGGAAAGGTCTTGATGTGTGTTCAGAATTTTCTAGGGTCACCAGCAGAGTTTGTGTGTAGTTCCTTGCAGTAGATGCACTTTGCCATTCTGATTTGTTTTTTACAGGTGCTCTGAGAGCCCCTGTAGGTATTGTAATCCTCTGGTATACTGGTCACTTTATACTTCTTCCATAGTTTGTCCCATGTGCGCAGGTTAGCTAGCAGGTCCTTGTGTAGCCATCTTGTTTGTTTACTCCTGACCCTTCTGGTGACCTTTGGGGTATGTTTATCCTGAAGTGCTGTGAAATTATCAATGAAGATATTAAGGGTTCTTTGAACATTATGGGACTGATAGATGTCAGACCAGTTGATACAGGATAAATTATAGAAGAAAGCTTCCACATCCAGTTTGGCAAAGTTGGTAATTGTGATGTAGTGTGGAGGAGGTGGGGGAACAGTCTCCAGGCTCCATACACAGAAAGTGGGGGAGTGGTCTGTGATAGCATCTGCCAAGATGCCTGCAGTTTGCACATGGTCAAGGTGATTCACCAGTACCCCGTCTATGAGGGTGGAGGCAGTTAGAGAAGGGGTGGTTCTAGTGGGTTCAGTTAAGATCTGGTGCAGGTTATAGCTCTGCGTTAGTGTCAGCAGTGTGCTATGAGTTGGTCCCAGCCAGTTTAGGTTAAAGTCACCTAAGATTTTGACCTCATTTTGCTTGGCGTTTGTGATGGTTTGATTAAGTAAATCCTGAAGACCTGTGAAACCTCCAGTGGGCGGGTTGTAGGCACAGATAATGTGGAGTTTTAGGTGCCGAGGGCAATGGTTATGTGTAGGGACTCACAGACTAAGGGGGAGCCTGTGGGTGGGCAGACCATAACATCAAGATGTTTTTTATAGAAAAGAGTGATTCCCCCCTCCATGTTTTGGGGAAGGCCTATCTCTCTCCGTATCAAGGAGTAATTGGGCAAGGAACACAAGGAGTCTGGAATGTGAGGCTTAAGCCATGTTTCAGATAGGCAGAGTAGGTCAGGACTGTGTACTTTTGTTCATGCCTCGAGATCAGCAAAGTGCCTGGTAATGCTCCTAATATTCGTATGGGCAATGAGAAGTCCTTTTCCTGAGACAGCTGATAGGTCAGTGGGAGAGTGGGGGACAGAGGGGCCAGGGTTAAGTTCTACATCCCCTGACAATAGGATGACGAGGAGTAGGAGAAACCACAGTTTAATATTGTGGAATCGGAGATGAACCAGTTGTGTCATTTTGTATTTTCTGAGCATACAAAACGAGTTGTAGGTGCAACCCTTCTGAAGGATAACAGTGGTGTAGGCAAGCACATGTTGTGTTTCGGCAATTTGGTTGGAGAAAGTAAAGTCGCTGTGTTGTGAGATATTCTCTCTATGGTGGTTGTTGATTGGAACAGAAGTAGATACCCCATGTAAGCATAATAGCAGTATCAGAAGCAAGATTCATCTTCCCAATCTATGAGTTGCCAGTTTTGGCAGGAGACTGCAAATGTTTATTGTAGCAAGGGTGAGTGTTTCAGAGTGACTCATGGTGAGCTACTGGGGACCAGAAAACTGATTGTTACTGTAGATCAAAGACCCAGAATGTGATAAATTCCTGAAGGTGATGAACATTGGCCTAGGGCATATGCAGGATGTAAAAATCCTTTGCTAGAATCTTCCCTTTGTTCTCCCAAACTGTTGTGAATAGACCCCAAAGACAAGCACACATCCTTTAAGAAAGTCAGACAGAAATGTGGATTCAATGCAGCACTCCACAACCCAGAAGCTTGTATGAAAGATTTACTGACATTACTTTTGCTTTTTGATGTCTTCCAAAAAAGTTGATTTATGATTAGAACGACAATATCTGGTGGTGATGTTTTGTAGTTCCTTAGTCCAGCAATGTTCATAGATGTTATGTCCAAGAATGGTCCAGTTCCTCCAAGCAGAAACACTTGAAAAACCCCAAAAGTAAACTACTGACAAAGATAAACACAATCAGCCAGCCACACTGATTGCCTCAGCATACACATTATAGCGAGTGTATATCATTGAAAAACCAGAACAGCGATGTACACTCCCAGCTAAGACATGAGGGTGAAAACAAATGTCTTTTATGTGGGGGACTGCACCCCCCCACACATACACCCCTTAATAATGATTCTCAACTCCAGGGGGTTGCATGTTGGGGAGGGAGTGAAACTTGTAAAAAAAATACTCCTGCCCACAAAGCACAAAATACTGTGTATCTCCCAAGCCCCAAACCATGCACCCTCCCCACTGTAGCCAGCCACTCTGACCACCACACCACACCACACCACATAGCCAGCTCAGCAGCCTCTCACTGCACTACCTCCCACATACCTTCTCTTCTATTCCATTCCGCCTCCTGTTCTTCCAGTTGCCTTGTTGTTCACCTGTTGCTAACCTTTCAGGAAAACTCACATAACAAACACTAAATTTGAGTTGCTCATATTTGAGCCACTCAAGTTCAGTCACTGTTTGGATGGGTTATCCGCTTGCATACTGTGTGATTCTGGGCAAGTCATTAAACATTCCCAGTGCTCCCAGGTTGCCCCTGAAAACAGGCATTGTGCCTAGTGGGCCTTACCCAGTTACCAAAGGAAAAAAAAAACGAGTATTTTAAGGGATTTTATTTAAGATCTGGCAAGAGGAACCAGTAACAATATCACCTAAATTGCACCTCCCAGCTTACATAGTACAAGCAGTGAGAAAACTATTTGTTTGGAAAAAAATCACAAATGATAGTATTAGAAAATAGTTATATGAAATGGGTTTATATAAAATAGGCCGACATGACCCAGACTTTAAATTTTGTAAGCCAGAAAAAAGATTTTTAGCTTTAAGCAATAAGTAGATCCCAGAGTCCCTCGTAGAATGTGATATATTCTATGGCTATGCACATATGGGAGGTTAAATGTGAGAAGGAATAATAAACACAGATCAATAGATGAACGGTCTTGTCCTTATCCTGAATATCAAATACAAGAAGAAACCCACAAGCAGTGGGTGGGTAGACAAGAAGGCCGAGAAGTCAGAAGTACTTAATGAGTACTTCTGTTCAGTTTTCACAAGGGAGAGGGATGGGCCCATTCCGGCAGAGAAAGGGGGCACAGGCAAGGGGGGGGTGAGACAACCACAGATTGGGTCATCATGGTGGAAATGGTGCTGGAAGGCCTCAGGTCCCTGAGGGTAGACAAGGCACCTGGGCCAGATGGAGTACATCCCAGGGTGCTGAGGGTACTGGCAGAGGTCCTGGCAGAGCCACCGGCAGATCTGTTTAACACCTTGCTAAATATGGGATGTGTGCCCAGAGATTGGAGAGACATACATGGTACCTCTCCACAAAAGTGTGCCTAAGGATGAACCAGGGAACTACAGACCAGTGAGCCGCACCACAATTGTGGGGAAACTGATGGAATCTATTCTCAAAGAAAGGCTGGTGCAGTTTTTTGTGGATAATGAACTGCAAGATAACAGACAGCATGAGTTCATTGCTGGCAGATCCTGTCAGACAGACTTGGTTGATTTTTTTAACTGGGTCATGAAGGCATTTGACAAGGGCCATGTGGTAGATTTAGTCTACCTGGATTTCAGCAAGGCCTTCAATTCAGTGTCACATGAAAGGTTGACTTGCAAGTTGAGAAGTCTTGGTATAGGGTGGAAGCTAGCCCGATGGGTAGAAAACTGGCTGAGGGACAGGCAGCAGAGGGTAGTTGTGGGTGGAGAAGCATCAGAGCCCAGGGCAGTGACAAGTGGTGTCCCACAGGGATCAGTACTGGGACCAGTCCTGTTTAACATTTTCATTGCAGACATAGTGGTTGGGATCAAGAATAAGATCAGCTTCTTCGCCAATGACACCAAGATTTGTGCTAAGGTAGATGGTGAGGAGGGCGGCATATTACTGCAGTAGGACTTGGCAAGACTTGAGGTGTGGTTGCACACCTGGCAGCTTGGGTTTAATGCCAAGAAGTGCAAGGTGATGCATTTTGGAGCCAAAAACCCAGGATACAGTTACTGGATGGATGTTATCAAACTGTCCACATCCAACGAGGAGAAGGATCTGGGGGTGCTGGTGACTGGGGAATTAAACCACTCAGTCCAGTGTAGGAAGGCAGCATCTAAGGCTAACAGGATGCTATGGTGCACAGCAAGGGGGATTACATCCAGATGTAGCGAAGTCATATTGCCTCTGTACAGGTCCCTAGTGAGGCTGCACTTGGATTACTACATGCAGTTCTGGCAACCGTACTTGAAAAGGGATATTAAACTACTGGAGGCAGTGCAGTAAAGAACAACAAAGATGATCCAGGGGTTGGGGGATAGAACTTATGAGGAAAGACTAAAAGAGCTCAACATGTATACCCTGGAGGATAGAAGGGAGTGAGGGGACATGATTGAGACCTTCAAGTACCTGAAGAGGATGAACAGAGTAGACTTCCAGGGTGGATTCACTCTCCAGAATGGAACAGATACCAGAGGCTCCCTGAAGTTAAGGGGGTTGATTCAGGAGGAAGGAGGAGGTACTACTTCACTGAAAAGTGGTAACAGGGTGGAATGCACTGCCTGAGCAACTCGTATCTGTCAGACTGTGGGGTGCTTCAAGAGAGGTGGGACAAATTCAAGGGGAAAATAAATACAGGGGGGCAGTTGGGGGAAGGAAGAGTTAATGAGAGGGTGGGCAGCTGCAGTCTAATGGGCTGAAGTGCTGCACACTCAAGCAGACTAGATAAACCATATGGCCTGTATCTGCTGGCAATTTCGTTATGTCCGTATGTATGTAGTATGAAACATTTTGTATTAAATTGTGCATATGCCCTCCATCTGTGGAGCTTTTTAGCTAATAGATGGAATGTGCATTGGTTACAAAATTTAACTCATGAATCTCCGGTTTGGGGTGATTTACCAATGTATCCATGTAAGTATAATAAAAGTACACTGATTTTACTCTTCATCTGCTTAAAATTCTGTCTGTGGTAGGTGAGATGTAGATTGGTGTTACAACAGCAAAGAATGTCATATATATCTGTAGGGAATCTATGTGAAGCAGCATGTAGAAAGGTCTATGAAAAAGATTTAAAACATCACTCTTTACAAAAGGTGCAAGAGATGTGGGAAGGACTTCACTTTATTATGAAACACTTTTAGGAATAAGTTATCTTTTCTTTTTGCTTTCTATTGGGAAATAGTGAAGACTGGGGAGGATATCGGAGTTGATATCTGGAAGTGCATTTACCTTGTTTTCAGTATTTTCTCCTGGAGTTTTGTGTAAGTTTTCATGAGATATTTCTCTATCTGTATTGAGCTTGTGATTTTTATGAATTTTTAATTGCTGTACTTTTCTAATAAAATTCCCCAACTCTTGCCAGTAGGAGGAATGTTTGGCATCTGCCAAGATTTCTGATCCTGTCAGTGAGGGGAAGATGCTGGATGTGGAGGGGACAGGGTGTATAGCTTAGCTCCCTGTTTCTAATTCTCTAGAGGCTAAATCAACTTCTGAAATCATCTGTGATTTGAAAATGGAAATGGCTGCCTTTGCAGCAGAACATAAAGTAAATAGGAACACAGGTACAGAAGAAGCAACGGAGCTGGAGCAGTCTGCTGGAAGAAGAAGCAAAACTTTAAATAGCTTTAGACAACAGAGCACAATAGTTAATGAAGCTCATGGAAGAAGAAGAACTACAATTCTCCTTGATAAAGCAACAGTTGCTGGAATGCTGAAAGAAGCAGCTGTCTTGGGGAACTCAGGTTCCTCTACAGAATGAGATTCTGACAAGATGATGCAGCTGATTTTGACAAATACAGATGATGTGGCTGCACCAGTGCTGACACAGTTGCCCATTCTCCTATCTGTGCTATGCAAATGCTGCCTTCTGCTTCTATGAATGACAAAAAAAACTACACTAGTTGGGGAAAGTGTGAAGCTGCAAAATGAAGTCAGTTCCCCTTTACTGTAACCAGTAGCACACTCCCTAAAAATATCTATAAATAATGAATCTAATGAGGTAGCACATATTACTCACCAAGCTGAGTCAGGGAGACATACTGAGGTGCTGATGTCCAGAAATTCCTCAGCACAAACTATTCTACCATGTGAACAGAATATTGTCCAGTCTGTGCAATTAGAGGCAACTGTCAATAAAGTTTTTGAAGTGGATTCCACAGTACATAACCTGAAGAAAGCTACACAGCAACCTTCTTTATAGGCAACTGATATGAGCAATACTCAGAGTAATAACTCGGCAGCAAAAAGATCAGAACTGCACCAGCATATTACTGAGTGAATCAGCACATCCAGAATAACACATACTATATAGATTGGAGACTTGCCTAAGATGTGGCCCCACAGCTGCAAGGAAGACTTTGGAAAAATGGTCTGTGGAAGCTTCATTATTGGCAGCAGGATGAAGGAAAGTTCATGATGGCGTATCCTGGATTCCTAGTGACAAGGACTGTTAACCCAGCAAAAGAGCCACTTCAATCAGTTGCCACAAAACACTCTGGGCCTCAGTCACAGGTGCACCCCCCCCCACAGCTCAGAATACATCTGACTAGAATACTGTGTCTGATTCTGAAGATGATTCTATGGCTCAAGCTCCCCCAGAGACTAAACCAGCTGCAGGCTTGAACGTTTGAGCTTTTTAAATGTCAAACTTGTTTTCTGCATCTTGGGAACCACCTCTTAGGTGTAATGCTGTTTGCCTGAAATACGCTGGTGGATTAGAGAATGCACCAGACAGACTACATATTATCAAGAAATTGCTGAAACATTCTATGGGATTTTTTTTCACAGACTTACTGTATATGCAGTATTAGATATTTCAGGGATAAGTGTATATGATGTCAGTTTTCGTATCTTAAAAGCTTTAGGCAGATGTTGGACTAAACGTAATCAGCTTAAAGATACAGTTATCTGGCCTCCTTTTTCAGTGTTACCTGTGTACAAACATGGTGTAAAAACTATTACAATTATGCTTAGGAATGAAGGGGTTCATGTTTCAGATATCTGCTGTTGGTTAAACAGCACTGTGAAGTTCTAAATAAACCTACCCTTATTATGGACTGTGAGCAGCTGTGGACAGGGCTGTGTGTGTGTGTGTGTGGAATTTTCAAGTGAAACTATATCAAACTAACACTGGCATTTAGGAGCCACTGACGAGAGCAAGATGGCTGCATCTGTCACAGAGCTCTGCTGTGTCTAGGCTTAAATCTGCCCTTCTTTTTCTTTTCTTTGAAGAATGACTACATAAAAAAGCACAAAGTCAAAAGAAGGGTCAGAGACTAGATCTGAACAGATCGATAAATTTTTCTCCCCCAAAGTACTTGGGAAGCAAGCTCCATTATGGGAGGGGCAGCATCCGGCATGCTGCTTCAGACCAGAGAACTGTCTTACCCTGCTGCAGTAAATCCTGAATAGGGCATTAAGGCAAAATCTCTACTGAAGTCGACTTTGACTTTGATACAATCATTTTTGATGGAGTTCCAGACAGACACAAAGGACTCTTTAAATAAAATACGCACCTCTCTTACTGAAATTACCTCATGCTCTGAAAATATTGAAACCAGGATGACCAGTATTGAGGAGCAGGTGGAAACTACTGAAAGAAAAACATTGAGAAACTAGAGGCAAGGGTCCTGATCATAGAAGAGGCAGTAAATGCATCTTGTCATGAGCAGCTCCACACCATGGCAGAGATTGAAAAAATAGAAAATACATTGCTTTTAAGGAACTTACGATTAATTGGTATACCTGCAGCCATTCCTAACTCAGAGTTAAAGTCGGAGGTGGAAAGGAGTCTAACAATGGTCTTATCTCCCGAACAAGCAGTTTACATGGAAGCTATATTTATATTGCAGTCCAGAACAGAATCAGACAAGCAACAAGGCATGTCTGAACAGGGGCTGGTACATGATCTGTACCTTCCTATCTATTATACAAAGAAATAAGTTGTTGCATTTATCCAGAAGCAAAAAGGGAGTTATGTATGAAGGTGTCAAACTCCACTTATACCCTGAGTTTTGCTTGGTGACTCAGTGCCTCAGGAAGCATTCCTTAACACTCAGAGTTTAATTCATTCAAGCAGGTGTAACAACTGTTCTGCAGTCCCTGGCTAAGCTGAAAGGGACTTTTTAAGGTAAAGATAATTTATTTTTTGATGTGGATGCAGCCCAGGACTTTTATGAAAACAATTTTGTCTTGCCTATGGATCTTGGATCCGATCTAGAAGATGAAGAAGGAGACATGGAAAATATAACTCAGTATATCCCAATGTCAAAAGGAGATGGACTTTAAGTTGTATCTAAAATTGTTATCTGTCAGTTACTTCTATCTGATCTATTTAATGTTATGAGAATTTTGCCTAAAAATATAAACTTTCAATGCTTCTTTAAGATGGGAAGTTTGAAGCTTGGAGTATGTGGGGGAAGATAAAGCACATTTTGCTATGATATATACTTTAATTTAATATACTTATATTTCCTCCGAAAGTAAAAAAAAAAGTATTTTACTTTTCAGTCTGCTTACAGATTATGTTTTTTCAAGATGTATAATTGTGCTTATACTGTAGCTGATGTATGACAATTGAAATTCTTTCTGAATAAAAATTAAAAATAAAAAAAAAACCTAACACTGGCATTTGTTATTTGCCACATAGTTTCTTTCTAGGCATGATAGAGGAGTCGGTTTTCATACAGGTCAGCCTTGATCTTGTCATAAGTATGGCTCAAAGACCCACTTTAGTTCAGCATGTGATATAGAAAGATGTAAAAACTGCCTGGAGTATGGTCATATTAGTCAGCATTGTGCTAATCTGTTTAGGTGTAATCTGTGTGATGAACAGGGACACTCTTTCAGAAGATTCCCCTGGGTTACTCATATAATAAGGGGAGGGTAGAAACAAGATGATTAAATTGCTAGAGGTCAGGCTATGGGAGCAGCAGCTGCACGTGCAAAAATATTTTTAATCCCACAGTCTGAAAACATGGGTACTACAGATGGAACTACAAAGCCAATGTCAGTTTCTGACACCACTAGAGAAAATTCAATGGTTTCACCCTCCTTGTCAGCTTACATTAAGGGGTTTGGCTCCTGCTCCTCTGACTGTTGTACAAAAGAATACAGTACAGACTCTACAGCCTATGCCTGAATCCTCCAAAAAGGAAACACAATCAGAAACCTTTTTGATAGGTCCCTCAGTTCTGGCTCCCCTCCCTCACAAGATGAAACAATGACTTTAGTCCAAAACTGTAAGAGACAGAGACGTGTAAACAGCTTTAATAGAAGTTGTGGAAACTGACAATAGATATCCAGCCTTATCCACTGCATGTCAATGGGGTGGTATAGAAGAGGAGGAAGATGAATTTGAAGTTTCCTCCAGATCAAGATCAAGTTTTAGAGCATTATGAGACCTCTTCTGAAATAATACCTGAACACTATAGGACCAGATCCCAAACCTGGAAGTTAGTTGATACCCCTCATAATAAACAAATATGTGCTTAGGGTCTACCTTCTCACTTTTGATGCTGAATATAAATAGCACAAAGAATTATATAAAACAATGAATGGTCACTTCATCCCTATTAACTATACTTCCTGGCAGTGTCAGTGGCTCAGTAGGTAGCACACTCGCCTCTGAGGCCGGGAGATCAGAGGGCTGTGGGTTCAGTTCCCACATCTGGCACTTGGGTTAATATCCCAGTACTGACACTGTAGTGCAGCATGAGAGGGGTGCTGCACTTCTGAGGTGCCGTCTTTCAGATGAGACGTTAAACCGAGGTCCCATCTGCCTGGATTGGTGGTAGCTCAGGTGGATGTTAAAGATCCCATGGCACTTATCGAAAAGAGTAGGGGAATTTCCCCGGTGTCCTGACCAAATTTCCCTCATTCACTATAAATACCACCAACAGCTTAATCTGGTTCAAAGTCAGTTGGCATTCATCTGTATCCCCCCTTCCCCGGGTCGTGCCTGAAAATAGGCAGGATTTGTCTAGTGCACTTACCCGGTCAACAAAAGCTAAATAAATAAATGAAAATAAAAAATAGAAGATTCTTTCAAGATACTAGACTGAAAACGTTACATGACATTTTGGCCACAAAAAAAAAATATGGTCTCCAGGTCCCTTCTTTTTGTCACAAGGCCCTGATCAATGTGATGGTGTAAGCACTTGTTTAAAAGGTTTTTCATTTCAGGTTCTACATTTGGTAGATATAGCACTGGACTGAACTTTATTATTGGATATACTGTATGGAAAGGTCCCCATACATTTACACACCTCAAATGAAAGCAGGAAGGATAGCTTTGCTTAAAAGGTTACACCCTACTTACATAGCTAAAGAGCAGTAGCCATTGGTGGAGACTTTAATTGTGGCCTGTAAAACACTGATCATGGCAGACAAACATCTAACATTTTCTGTGACACTGCAGTTTTTAAAGCGATGACAACAGCTGCTGACCTTGCAGATAGTGCAGTTTTGCACCAACCAAGTAAAGCAACCTTTATAGAAGGAACTTTGGCTACTCATATAGATTTCTTGTTTATCTCTAACAGATTAACTGTTACTGGATCTCAAACCTTTCCATTTGAAATCTTAGATCACCAAGAAGTCATATGCTATTGCAGAGTAGGAAAGGAGTTTTCTGTCACACAGATAACATGGAAACTAAACACAAACATTTTGGAAGATCAGCATACAGTTAAAATATGTGAGCAACTTTTTAGAGATAGATGGTCAGTGTATGGCGCACATGAGATTGTCCCACAATGGTGAGAAGACTCTAAGACTGACTTTAAACATCTCTTTAAAAAATGTGCATCTAGAGGGAAGACAGACAAATACAGCATCTACGTTACTTACATCTTAGATCTCAGCTACATAAACAAATCTCAATAATGTATACCACCGAGGAAGATTTAGTGTAGCAAATTAATAGAATAAAAGCTGAAATGAAAGAATACCAATATGATAGGGCTACTACATTAACTCAAGGAATGACATTTGAAATTCAAAGTAAAAAAAAAAACAGTCCTTGGATAGTTTTGAAGCAAGTTAGCAGTGACAAAAAGACAAGACACATGGACAGTCTTAGACAACCAAATGCAGAAATAGACAAAGATGGCATTTTACATATTGTATATGACTTTGTTTAAGAAAACTTTAGTACCCCGTGTAAAAAGTCAGATCATAATGATATTTTGGGAAAACTTAATTTTCCTAGGATTCCAGAAAATGTTCTAACTAAGCTCATTAAACCCATACAACTGCAGGAGGTGGAGTCAGCTATTGCTGATCTCCATAATAAAACAGTGCCTGGTTCAGATGGGTATCCCATGATTTGAGCGAGTCAATTGGAGTGATTCAATTTGGGCAATGTTAAAACATCAACTGTGAAATAGGCAACAGTGTTTTAACAGCCCATGCCACAGGCAGTGTTTTTCATTCGGTTAACAGCTCATGTCACCATAAGTGCTTTTAATTCAGTAGGGAGCTATAGAGATACTGTGTAAGTGCACTATGTAGGTATTTGTTTGTGGGGCTGTTTCTGAGCTGGCTGTGTAGTGTGAAGGACACAGTCACCTCCTTGAGCCTGGCAGGTCCGGGTTTGATACTGGGTCAGGGGAGTGGTTTTTTTCCAGTGATTTATTCCCTCTGTTTTGACCACCCTCCCAACTTTATTCCCCTTTGCCCCCAGTGGGGACCAATTTGATTGCCCCATCCAATGTGCTTCCCTCCCCGACATGTGTCCCCCTGCACCATATCAGAAAAACAAAGTATACAGGTTCACTGTCTTTGTCGCTTGCTGTACTGCTTTTCGCTGTAGTGTATCTTGCTATTTTTGCCTTGCTTTTGTTGTCAGTGCTGTTTTGTACTCACCCTTATCACATAGAACTGTTCAGATGGCCTTCCCTCAGAATTCTACAAAAAAGATTTAAAGATTATTTAAGCCCTACCCTGCAGTTTATGTAGAATCATTTTTTACAGACACATGAATATGTACCTTCAATGTTACAGGCAGTCCTAATATTTATTCATAAAAAGAGAGATAATGCCTTGTTGCAGAACTGGATTCCTTTGTGACTAATAAATATAGATCAAAAAACCCTATCTAAAATTTTTGCACAATGTTTGGCCCTTTCATCTCTGATAGTTATTTTATGTACACAAATGTGTTATACTACAGCATCATATTCAGGACAATTTAATAATTTTAACCAAACTTTCTGCAAGGGGAAAACAGGATTCTGTGTCAGGGTATGTTCTATCACTGGAGCAAACCAAAGCTTTTGACCATGCTAACCAAACATTTTTGTTTGTAACCATAAAATGTACAGAATCCCATAGCCTTTTATTCCCTGGATAAAAATATTATATGGAAAGGCTCAAATGATTCCTAATGTGAACATATGGTATGGAACTCCAGCAGTGACTAAAAGGGGGTGAAACAGGGGTGCCTGTTCAGTCCTGTCTGTCTGTTTTTACTATAGATCCATTACTTCGCTTACTGCAGACAAACTCAAATATTGTAGGGATTTCTGTGTCTCCAGAAGCACAAAATATGATAGGGCTACTACATTAATACAAGAAATGACATTTGAAACTCAAAGTAAAAAAACAGTCCTTGGATAGTTTTAAAGCAAGTCAACAGAGACAAAAAGACTAGACACATGGACAGTCTTACACAACCAAATGCAGAAACAGACAAAGATGGTATCTTACATATTGTATATGACTTTGTTTAAGAAAACTTTAGTACTAACTGTACAAAGTCAGACCATAATGATATTTTGGGGAAACTTAATTTTCCTAGAGTATGCAGATGATCTCTGTGTGATTCTACAGAATCAAACTTCAGGACAAGTAGTTTAAATAGTAATAGATGATTACTCATTTGTTTCTGGCTCATGTATTCATTTTTAAAAAGTACAGCTACTGCAGTGCTCCCATATTGATTTGGCATTTTCCCTGTAACTCCAGGGTGATATTCCTGTGTTTTCCTGTAGATTACATTATTTCCAATGGAAGCTGAATTGCCCTGTTTTCCTGTGTAACCAATGCAAGTCTATGGGAAGAGTTTTCCTGTAAATGCCTCCAAATCCCTGTAAAATATAGGAATCCCTGTAGATATGGGAGCCCTGCTACTGTATATCAATACATTTAGGGGAAACCTCAAGTTTATATATAGCTGGTATACCTTTAACAAAAAATCCTGCAAACGTTTTAGGAATCTTGTTTCATTATGAGAAAAAGGAATTACTTAACTGGCAGTTATGCATCCACAAAGCAGAACAACATGTGGCCTTGTGGAAAAACAGATCATACTACCCTGTTTTATTGCCCTTAGTTATATCTTCCCCCCTCCAGTAGAACTAGAGAAAAAGCTATATTGCATATTTTTTCAAAGTCTGTTGGGTTCCAGACTATACCCAATTAAATGAGAAGTGACATACAATGCACCTGCCTAGGGGGGCGGGGGGGGGAGTTGATATGATTAATCCAACAGTCTTTTTCTATAGTATTTTTTTCAGTTGAAACTTTTCATCCATCTTATGAAACACACAGGTTTTGTTGGTTTTTTATGTGGAGGAATTGTTACTTCTCTTTTTGATAAATTGAGAACATCATATTTTGGGGGGCATTAGAAAGAACTTGCACATGTGATCCCACAGTATATTAAAACTGCTTTTCAAAAAATAAAGAAATGGAAACTAACACCTATAGACACACAAACTTGAATAAGAAGAAAGTCACTATGCATACATCATGTCTACTAATTTTTGTCCTAATCTGAAACTGACATTTTGTCCTATAAACAAAGTAGCAGAAGCATTGAAGCAGTTAATTAATACAAGACTTCCAGTGATTACATGAGCTCAGACATGGCTAGGGATTCATAGGAAAATACCAGTTAAATGCTCTGTTAAACTTAAGGCCAAGGAAAAGAGAACATGACCTCATGAATCGTGTTCTGCAGTTATAGAAACTCAATTTCAGTTCCTTATACAGTGTTCATATAGTCAACTAGTCTGGCGGGCTTTAAGTAAAGTTTGGAAGGAACCTTTGTTATCACAGATTACATATCATGTTCTTGTTTTGGGTCTGTACAAAGGAGAATGGACTAAATTTCATAGAGGTACCTTGCAGGTTTGTCTTGCAATATGTAAATATGATCTATGGCAGGCCAGATGTGCTCTTACTGTACAATAGAAACTTATTTCTCAACATGGTATTGTAAAAATGGTGACACAAAGTATAACTCTGTCTTACCAAAAAGATGTAAAATCACTGAAGACTAAAATTGTGGGCAAAATATTGGAATCATAGTCAAGGATTTATAACTCATGAAAGGGCAGCATAAATAAGTATGTAGTGTATATTTTTGCTTGTGTTATGTAGCTGTCATGTAGCTATGGAAATGTATTGGACACTTGATCTTTCTTCTCTTTTGTTATCACTTTTTTTAGATACCTTTATGTCTTTTATTTGTTTTAGTTTTTTTGTGTGATTGATGTATTTCTTTTGCTTTTCTGTATGGTTTTGTGTTCCAATAAAAATGTCCCTCCTCTTTCAAAAAGTGCCACGGGATCATTAACATCCACCTGAACAACCACCAGAACAGCAGATGAGATCTTGGTTTAAAGTTCATTCAAAATAAGGATATTATTTTGGTCTTCATCTCTCAGGGCCCAATTCCCTTTTGAAAGCTATTTAGCATCTGAAAAAAATATGGCCAGATGCACCCCAGACAGTCTATTACTGAACCTTTATATACTTATAAGCCCCACTCCCTTTAAGGAAACCATTACAATGAAAGTCCACACCACTTAAGGAACCCTGTTGGGCTGTGGACAATCTCCCAAATGGGCCAATTTTGTCACATTGATAAAGGTATTCTGCCCCCCCCAACTCCTACAGAAGGTGCCGGCATTTGACAAAATATTTTGGACTACCACTGTAAAGTTGTCTGGTCGACACATGTCTCTGTCCTTATTTTATTAAGTCGAATATTTGTGAGGTCCAAGAAAAAGTGCTTCATGCAGGTTATGTGGCTTCTGGTTTATTCTTACAGGTGAGATAGTCCATCTGCAATAACAAATTTCAGTCACTGTGTTGCTGAATGGTGAAATCATAGTCCTGGAGGCTGATACTCCAGTTCAACAGTTTGGCATTTTGCCTAATAATTCTGGTCAACCATTGAAATAGATTGTGGTATGTGACCACTGTGAACAACTTTCTGTATAGATAAGGGCACACTTTTTTCATGACCCAGATAATGGCCAGACACCCCTATACCATGAGGAAGAAGCATTTGGCCATTGTCTGGCAGACACTACTGTACCATGGAGAAGAAGCATTTGTCTGGACAATGGCCAGAAACTTCTCCATTTTAGAGTAGTGTCTGTCCATGAAGAAGAAGTGTCTGGTCATTGTCTGGGCCATTAATTTATTGATCAGTATCCTTTCCTGATATGCAAAAGCAAGGGGGGTAGGGATTTGCCCCAGTCCCTTTTGTGCTGTTATGTGAATGTGCGAAGCATACTTTTTTATAGGAATAGTAATGATTTTTATTGTTTGGCTAAAATAGCCATCACAAAATTTCCATAAAACATGAAAAAAGACAGAATTTTGTTTTATTTATTTAAACTTTTATTTACCAAGTAAGTGCAATGAGCCAAGGGCCTTTTTTATGCATGAGCTGGGACTGTATTAAAAAAGCCATGATGTTACTAGTTCACATTACGAATGCCATAAACACAGGACAGTAAAAATAACATCGCCAAGTTCTGATCATATAGAGTACAATAACATGACTTTGTCTAAAACAATTATATTGTAATTGACTAAAAAGATTTTTCCTCAAATTTGTTTTAAAAACGTTGTGTCATATCACACCCTGTAGTGACTCTGGGAGGCTGTTCCAACTTATTGCAGCTATACTTGCAAATGCATGCTCTCCCATCTTTGTTTTTGTATTTAGGATGACTAATCTATTAGTTCCATGAGGTCATAGTTCCCTTTCTTCTTTTTTAAAGGTGATATAGTAAATAAAGAGGGGAGTTATCCCACTATCTTAAAACACTGTCTGTAAGACAGTTTAGATTGTACAACCCACTCACTTTTGGTGGAAGCCAACCAGTTTGCTGGTAAAACATACAGTGGTGTGTGTGATATGGGAGTTTAAGTGCAAACCTAAAGACTCCATGTAAAGTAGAGGTCAATAATGATAAATCAAGTTTTGATAGATCTGAAAAAAGAAGTGAGTTATAATTTAAGGTGTGTAAATGTACAGTCTTTGCCACTGCCATTTTAGCCTGTAAAGTCAATAAGTTTTGTAATTTAAACAGAACACCCAATTTTTGGTTAACTTGTCTACTAATTATTTAATATGATGGGAGAAAGTTAAGCTAGGATCTAATACAATACCCAAATATTTAAATTGGGTGACTTGTTCCAACCTCCCACCAGAAGAATCAATTATTTCAAGTGCCATACATTTAGTGAGTTGAGGTCTTGAGATGAAAAGCATGCTTTTTGGGTTTTTTTACAATTCAATAAAAAATGGTGTTTCTTTAACCAATGGTCAAGTGCAAGAAAATCCTCATTTAGTGTATGATCTATTGGTTCCACTGAGGGTGAGCTGCTTTACAATATGATATCATCTGCATACATTCTTGTATTTGTGTTCTTCAGTAATGGTGGTACTGCCTTGTTAAACAAGGTAAATCAGAGGGACCCCAGGATTGATCCCTGGGGGACACCCCATTCCATTACCTTACATCTAGACAAAGTTCCACCACAACTCACTCTCAGGGGACGTCCTGTTAAATAACTATTGAACCACTCACAAGGGGAATCTGCCAATCCAGTGCCCCCCAGCCTCCTGAGCAGCAGGTGATGGTTCACCAAATTAAAAGCCTTGGACAGGTCCACAAACACAGCACCAATGATATCACATTGAAGCATACATCAAGTATAAATCACTATTTACAACATACCATATATCTTCAATCTGAAGCCACCCTCTATTACAAACCGCCCTCGAACTTAAGATGCAGCTTTAAACAGAATAATCTAACACAAGCTGCCCTCTATCATTAGCCGCTATCACTGCACAGTGATTACCTGAGGTATGAGTTTGCACATTTCCATAGTAACTCCTGCCATTACCTGACTCAACTCGCAACTCTCGACTCTCACTAACACCCCATGTTTTGCCGCGGCATCTGATGTCAGCAAGAGCCATTGTCTAGCAATGACCTTATCCTGGCAACCACTAGCAACCTCTATTAATTAGGCAATGAGTACCGTAACAATAAACGAGCTGGGTAGTGATGTCAATTTGAAATAAAACATCTTTTTTAATCGAAAATCCCATAGCAGATAAAATAATAAAAAAGGTCATTTCACAACAGGTTCGCAACAGGATACAGCAGTTCATTCAACTTCATCCGAGCTTGTTAGTTCACCCTCTGAGCTGTCAGGTTCACAGTTCTCCTGGCTCAGCTGGATCAGTCGATCACCACAATATTGGTTCAAGTCCCCCTCTGTGGTTTTCTTGATGAACTCCTCTCTTGCATCTTGCAGTAGTCCTCCCTCTTTTAGGCAGTCTCTGCCCAACAGTTGTCTTTAAACAGATGATGTAGTCCCATCTCCACAAAAACTTGTCCACTCAACCTCGGCTGGCAGAAAATGATGGATCCTGTACTATCGACATCACTTTTAAAGCAATGGCTTTTCTAGTTACTCTGTAGTGCTGCTCCCTTTGTTCTGTAATCAATGCAGCTAGAATTGATTCGCTTTCAGGGTACTTGGGTCACCAACCGCCACCATCAAGCCATTGTCTCTTACGATTGGAGCCCATGTACCAAGACACAGTCACTTTCTCTTTGAGAGAAGGCAGTTCTTCCTCCAATCCCACAACTGCTTCTCATCAATATGCAGTGCTGCTGCAACTGGGCGAGTTCCTTCTTTTTCCACTCTTCAAGTAGCTGCAACTTTAAATTCTAGGTCAAAAGACTTGCGCTTTGACATTGCGACTGTTGCATGCTACAAACAGGCCAAGAAACCGTAGTTTTTCAAATGATTAATGATCTTATAAGTGGATCCGTAAATTGATCAATTGATTACAGACCACCCTCAATAATTAGCCACCCTCTAACATAAACCACAAGTGCAAGTGACAATGAGTATTATTAGCCACGGTTTTAAATCAAAGAGTTACGGAATACACAATGGTCATTTTCAGCTCTTTTCAGAAAATATAAGGTGCTTTTATCAAGTGTATCCTAAGACAGGCAACCCAAGATCTATTATTATATCAAAGCCTGGCTGCAAGCATCATAAAACACCATGAAAAATTAAGTGTATGAAAATATGTGTTAGAAGATGCTATCTAACTAGCATGTAAACCAGGTTAGTCCCTGGTAATCTCAAATCCTGAGCCAACACCCAAGAGAAAGATAAATAATCACCATTGGTTCCTGAATGAGGAAAAACATTAGAACACGCTGCTGGATGCATCATGTAATCCTGGAGCAAGAACAAAGAAATAAAAGATTACTGGAAATCTTAAATCCTATGGAGAAAGGTTCTTACTGACTTGAAAAAAGTCATCTTCAAATGTTTGAATATATGGTGAGAACATGTTTGTAAGTAAAGACTATACTTATTTGAAGGACCAAAAAGAAAGGGTTACACTACATAGGTGATCCCAGATCATCATCTAGTATCTTCATTTTAGGCAAAAAGTAGACATTTTCATTTGTATACATTTAATTTTTATGAAGATTGACAATCTAGTCATCATTAACAGTCATTAAAAAATAGACCAGATCCTCAGGGGTAGGAGAAAGGCCCTCCAAAATAAAGATAGACATTGTTTAGCCAAGCAGAGGGTTTATAACTGAGGAGTGGCCACTTTTTCTTTTCAGCGAGGCACAGCTTAACAATCCTGTCATCTGGCAGTTTTGTCACTTTAATCAAGTAATTCAGATTAGAGGAATCTATCAGTCTTTTAAAACTATCAAGGCCCAACTTGGCCCTAATACTGTATATGAGGAAGGGGTAGATTTATTAAGACCCACTGAGAATATAACAACCTGAGGAGCAATTTCTTTGACATCCTCCAACTTGTAAAGTCCCCAAATTTCACACCCGTATAGGGTTTGCACATTAAATTTCAAGGATAAAACCTGTAATAATGGTTTGATACTGTTATCACCAAATTGGTGGTTGAATTTTATTAGGCCCAGCAACGTACGTCAAGCTTTCAGTTTAGATCTTGAAACATGAGAAACCCAAGATTCATTTTCAGAAAAGTCCATACCCAATATAAGTATATGTGGGGACTGTTTCCAGAATCATGTCATCAACTCTCAATTTCATATGACTGTTTTAGATCCAAAAACAACAATTTAATTTTTTTCTGGGCATTTACTTTTAAATAGTTTCTGAGAGACTCCATACAATAAATGTATTTTTTTAAGCCCTGCTGTAGATCATGAGAAAATTTCCAAATCTACAGCATAGACATGGAGCAATCCTGCCCTCTTTTGGTGAATCTGAAGATATGTCTGATAAGCTTATGAGAACCTGATTTATATAAGTATTGATTAGGACAGGGGCTGGTTGGCTGCCTTGCCTGACACCTTTATTACTCAAAGATATTTGCAGAATTTTCCCCATAGTGCCTAACCTGACTCTAGCCCAAGCTGAAGTGTAAAGGATTTTAACAACAAAGATTAAGTCAGCACTGACTGCCCTCCCCATACCTCCACTTGTTGCCTCAGCAAAGGCCATGCGATACAGTAGAATCAAAAGTCACACTATAATCTACAAAGGCTACAGATAGCTTTTGTTTTCTAAGATGAATATATTTGCAAGAAGATGCCTTAGAATGAAACAGTTATCAACTGTGGAGCAATTTTCTCTGAAACCAAATTGTAAGCTGGACGGACCACCAACTCCTATAATCTGTTTATTTAGACAGTTAAGTATCATTTTAGGAAAGAGTTTTGTCAAAGATTCTAAAAGACATATTGGCCTGTACATGGAAGAATCTTTTGTATTACCTTTTCTGAAGATTGGGACAGTTTTTGCACTACACCAGGAGTTTGAAATGAAACTATCAATAGGACATGAATTAAAAAGTCTAAGCAAAATGTTGGCCCTTTGGATAAGAATATGAAGTTATACCTCTTCAGGAATCAGGTCAGGACAGGGGCTTTCTTATTCTGAAGAGAATATAATGCAGACAGGACTTCAAAAAATAGTTATGGAGTTGAAGGAAATCAAACTTTTGTTTGGTGGTAAGAGATTTAGCTCCTCCTCAGCTACATTGGCATCAAAAAGTAAAGAAGAAAAGTGAACCACCTAATTCTCAGCAGAGATAAATGTATCAATTGAGCCACTATTATTAGACATAGCATTAGATATCAGGAGCCAGAACTCTCAATTATTGCTTTTCTGAACAGTATTTAATGTCTTTTCCTACTGTCAATTAAAATATAATTTTTTTGTTATTGTTAGAATGCTTGATATGCTTCTTTCTTTATACAAGATTCTACAGTTAGACCTAAAATCATTCTTTTCTGTAGAGCAAACAAATGTCATCGGTCTAACTTTCTCTATTTGGCATTGATTATCTAACCATCCAGACACTTTGGGACATTTTTGGTGTGATTCAATGTAAATGATTGGCCGAATCTACTCAAATAGCCCCTCTGGTAGATCATACATTTCAGAGGCTGGAGTGTTATCAAAATCAGTGTTTGCCTAAATATCTGAGCAGGCAATGGTGATATTATAAAGACTAGGGGCTAGATCCTCAAAGGGCTGTGAATCCCGGAAGCCCCAAGTGCACTGAACATATGGCACATGGGGCTTGTGACATTCTCCTGGCCAGTGACTGGGATTTCCAGTCCTGTGCACCAGTTGCCACAAGTGAGACCATTTTCTGGTCTAGCTTTCAGCAATCCCAGGTACCCATTTTATGGGACTTACAAAAAATATTTGGTGCAAGCTGTCATAAATCAGGAAAAAAGGCGTAAATGCACCCAATCTACAAAAATCTAGCACAGTGTATGGCAACGGTGTTGGTGCAGCTGTGCCAATGATAGAGTTTGGTGCAGGGCTTGATGCAAGCCCTGTATTGCCTTTTGAGAATCTGGCTCTTGATATTAGTGTCCCTTGTAACTGTATTTTTGTTATTTTCTAATTTCAGGTGGTGCCAATGGTGCATGATCTTTAGCGATAACTAGATGATCAGTTAAGCAAGGTGTCTCAAAATTCCAAAATAAGTGATCATTCCCTGCTCTGTTAATTATTTTCTGGATTTTCCAAAACTTTACAAAACTGTCCCATATTGCTAAATCAATCACAGAGGCACCTGCAGGTGAAAAATGGGTCACCTGCCCTACAGGATCACCCTCCAATCAACAATTAAAGGGCTAGAAGTTGTAGTCTAGTATGAAATCTGTACTTTCAAGACTAGAACAGTTGATTTTCAGATCTATTGCCCTTCTGTAATATAGTGTGTCATTTTCCTGGAGAAATTTCATAACTGTGTTATGAACTAGGCTGTCAAAAGCTCCAGCATGAGTGTTCACGTCCCCCCAAAGTAAAATTGGAGATCCAGAAAAACTAGAATGAAGACTATCCACAATATCCCTAAGTTGGTCCCACATGTCAACAGTGTAGTATTTGGAAAATGATGGAGGGACACGTAATTTAATTATAATAAAGCATGCAATCTGGATTTCAACCTGGAAGATTTTACAAAAATCAGTGGCTTTTATAAGCTTAGGGATCACTGATGTAGAAGCATGGGATTCAAACGTAGACACCAGTTGAAGTGCAAAATCAAACAGCTTTTATTCAGCAAGTTCCAACAAAAAAATTTGGCTTTAAGTGTACTGTATGGCTAAAGAAAATAAACTGGATTCATGCATCTAAATAAACATAGCAAACTGAACTTCACAGACACCATATGTAGGAAAAGAAACAACTGGAAAGAACCAGTAAGATAGAGGACACAGCCCCTTGCTGAGCCCAAAATGAACTAACTAGCCCTAGAATTTGTCATTCCCTTATAGTGACAAAATATCATGTGATATAGGATCCTCCTCCCTTATTTACATAATCATCCTAAAAACCCTTTAGTTATTATATTTTATTGCCATGTTCTAATATTAAACAGTTTCAAGCAACATAACAACAGTATTAGAGCACCCAGTATCTATTAAATATGTGGCTGACATAAATTTAGTGAATAACGACACTCTGTCAATCATAGTCAAACTCCTCCCCTTTAAGCCTGCCTATATTACTTGGAAAGAGTCGGCCGGCCAGCTCTATAGAGCAGCAGTGCAATCCAGAGGGAGCCACAGCATTAGCGCCATGCGGTAAAACTGGAAACAAAAAGGTACAGCTTTGCAATATTCTGCTCTCTCTGTCTCAAAGGCAATATTTTTGGAGTTTACAAAAGTTGCTAGGGCTAGGCTGCAATGCCAACATGCAGGGAGCTAACCACTAATGCTAAAAAGTAAAATGTGTTTTGTGGCAGGTTGTTAGTACTTTACAGGTTCTACGAGGGGGGAAAGAATTATATTTGAACTCCATATTTCACTCGACGATAATGCCACCGAGAATGGGACTGGCAAAATGTCTCATTTGGTTCCTGACTCCTGAGAGTAGACAACAGACAGCATCTGTGCCAGAGAAAAGTATAGGGGACAGAGAGGGACATTACACTTTATTCAATAGGGCATTGAAACTCATCCCATTCACAGCATCTCAATACAGAGGTTTCAGCTTTGTTTTAACAAGGAGGACTGTAGTGAGTTGGGTTTCACATCTCTTTGTGGAGTGGGTACCAAATACCAGGCAAATTACAACATAACTTAATATTTTACTTTCGGACTTGCTACAGCCTTCATTTGCACATTCGAGGAAGCGATGTGCGCATATTCGAGAGGACGATCATGCGCATATTTGAGGAGTGTATGCAGCAAGATATACAGTTATGTAGGGACAGAGACCACCAAGAAGGGACAGTAAGTACATTAGACAGGTGGTCTACCTGCCTAAGGGGAACACAAAGGAAGAAAAAAAGGACAGGAACAGAAGTGCTGTTGCAACAGACTTTTTGAGAAAAGAAAAGGGGGTCTCTTAATTGTTACTGCAACCCTGCTACATACTCCTCCCCACCTAAGGGAAACCCTGGATTAAGGGTTTTTGGTTGTATTTAAAGCAGGAGCTATATTACTCAGAACTCTCCAAGGAGAGATGGAACTTCAGCCCACCCATTCTCCGAAGTACCACCTCAGGGTCCCTAATCAGAATTAATAAATATCAACAAAATTAAATGTAGCACCAAGAGTTATCCTCTGATGTTAGATTATTCATTACCCCGAGGTCTGTTTCACACGATCCTGCTCCAAATTGAAACATATAGTCCGCGTTCTTATTAGCAGATCCGGATCTATGCTTAATGGTAAATTTATAGGGCTATAAAGCCAGGTACCATTGCATGATACGAGGATTTTTTTCTTTCATGGCATGAAGCCAGCACAGAGGGTTGTGGTCCATCCAAACCTCTAACTCTACTCCCCATAGGTAAAATTGTAACTCTTCAATAGCCCATTTAAGGGCTAAACATTCTTTCTCAATAGTAGAATATTTAGTCTCTCTACTATGTAATTTTCTACTGATATATATATTACAGGGTGTTCTTCTCCCTCAATTATTTGGGTCAGTACCACTCCTATACCAGTGTTAGAAGCATCAGTTTGTACAATGAACGGTAGAGTGAAGTTGGGACTTCTCAATACGGGTGATGCACATAAGTAACCTTTTAGGGTACAGAATGTCGTTTCACATTGGGGTGTCCACTTCAGTACAGAAGCGTGATTTTTCTTGGTTAAGTCAGTTAGGGGACTTGTTATGGTTGAAAAATTTGGTATGAATCTTCTATAATAGCCAGCAAGCCCTAAAAATGATCTTACATGACGTTTTGTGATTGGGTGAGAACAGTTCGCTTCTGCATCTACTTTTCCAATGTCAGGTTTTATTTGCCTGTTTCCAATTTGAAAACCCAAATATTTCACTTCCTGCATGGCTAAAGTACATTTACTTGGATTTATGGTCAATTCAGCTTGGGTGACAGCTGTCAGAATGTTCTTTAAATGCTGCAGATGATCCTCCCATGTCTGACAGTACACCACAACATTGTCCAAATAGGGGGCACTATAGTTTATATGTGTTCTAAGCAGATTGTCCATAAATATCTGAAAGTAGTGGGGGATCTGTGCAGCCCAAAAGGCATGGCGGTGAAATGAAAATGACCTATAGAAGTTTTGAAGGCAGTTTTTTCTTTATCCTCAGTATTTAGGGGATTTTGACAGTACCCCTTGGTCAAATCAAGAGTACTGATACATTTAGCCTTCCCAAGGCAATCTACAGTGTCATCAATTTGAGGCATAGGGTATGCATCAAATTTTGATATGGAATTCAGGTGGTGGAAATCTTGACAAATCCGAATACCGCCTTCCTTTTTACCAACAATCACCATCAGGGAACCCCACACACTAGTAGAGGGTTCTATAACCCCTAAAGCCTGCATCTTTTCTATTTCCTTTATAACTTCTTGTTTCACCTTTTCAGGTATTCGGTAAGGTTTTTATCTTATGATTAACTGTTGGTTTAGATGTATCAGATGTTCCACCCCCTTAGCTTTTCCTGGCTGACAGGAGAATGTTTTGTGAAAGACTGTTAACAATCTATCTAATTCCACTCTTTTGCCCTCCTCCAGATCAGGATTTATAGTGATCAATTCAGCACCACCTGCTCTTTCTAGTTTCTGGTAGGCTTGGCCTATGTCACTAGTAGACTGCTTGAGGCATACAAACAGGGTAGGGGTGGTCTTTGAAGTATCTCTATCATGCCATCTTTTGAGTAGGTTTGCATGATATATTTGTAATCTTTTATGCCTCCCAGGAATGTACTATTTCATAATTAACAGGGTCAATTCATCTCTGTATAACATAAGGCCTGTGCCACTTCATTGTCAGTTTGCTCTCTGAAGATGGTAATAGTAATAATATTTTATCCCCTGGTTGGAACTGTTTTTCACCCACTCCTAGAGCATAATATTCCTTCTGATCCCTCTGTTTTATGAGGTTATTTTGATGGGCCAGGGTTATATACTTAGCTAACCTCTGTTATAGTCAGGTTATATATTCTAGACTTGGGGTTCTTTTTTGTGCCTTTTTACTTTCCCGTCTTTCCTTTATTATATCCAAAGACCCCCTTGGATTTCTCCCATAGAGTAGCTCGAATGGAGAAAACTCCGTGGATTCCTGGGGCACCTCCCTACAGGCAAACATCAAGTAGGGTAGATTAAGGTCCCATACTTTCCCTTCATCCTGTATGTACTTCACAAGCATCTTTTTTAGGGTTTTGTTAAACCTTTCCATCAACCCATCAGTTTGGGGGTGGTAAGGAGAGATGAACAAAGCCCCAACACCTAATGATTGATAGAAGTGTGCTAGCAATGCAGAATGAAAATTACTGCCTCTATCTGTGAGGATCTCCCAGGGTACTCCTACCCGACTAAATATTTTTAGCAATTCTTCAGCAATTCTGGGGGCTGTGACTGTATGCAGGGGAATGGCTTCAGGATAGCAGGTGGCATAGTCACATGCTACAAGAATAAAATGATTTCCTTTACTACTCTTTGGTAGAGGCCCCACAATATCCATGGCTATGCGGTCAAAAGGGGTATCTACTAAAGGAAGGGGTTGTTGAGGTACCTTTTCTGCCTTGGATATAGTAGCCACCTTTTGGCATTCCGGACAGGTTTGACAATAAGTGGCTACCTGTTCATGGATTCCCGGCCAGAAGTACCAGTATAACAACTGGTTTAGGGTTTTATCTCTCCCTAAATGCCCTGCCATTGGGATGTCATGAGCCAAAGATATTAGTTGTTGTCGGTATCAAGTAGGTACTACTAATTGCTCTATGATATTCCCAGTTTTAGGGTTCTTGCATTCCCTATACCGGAGTTGGTCATGTATAACATACCTAGGATAGTCTACCTGACTTCTGGCATTTACAACCTGTGAAAAGCAGGGACTTAAATCACAATCATTAGTTTGCTCATCTTTAAAGTCCATTTTTACATCAACAGTGTCCCTATTAGCAGGTATATCCTTGTTACAGTTCTACAATGCTTTTGCCCTTCCTCGGCTTGACTTTGGTTTTCTGTCCTTTCCAGGAATATTGTAAATATCCTCTTCAAAAGAGAACATCTGGGGAAAGGTTACTGTTTGCTTACTCTGTGCTCGGGTGGTTATGGCAGACAACTGAGAGTCCTTACAGAGTAGGGCATCAAATGCAAGGTAATCCTGTCCAATAACTACTGGCACAGGCAGGTTGGGTACTAGGCCAACATCCATTAGATGTTCTTGCACTTGAACCCTCAGGGTAATTTATTGTACAGGATAGGCATGGATGTCCCCATGAATACATGTGACCTTGGTGGTGTATGTACTAGGTCTCTCAGGCAACAAAGCTGCTTGGATCAGGGTCTGTT
This sequence comes from Neoceratodus forsteri, assembly GCA_016271365.2. Classification (NCBI taxonomy): domain Eukaryota; kingdom Metazoa; phylum Chordata; order Ceratodontiformes; family Ceratodontidae; genus Neoceratodus; species Neoceratodus forsteri. Next base: position 1,462,656,900 of record CM057455.1, on the reverse strand, counting down.
TACTCCCAGAGTCTATTAGGGCAGGAACCTCATTCCCATTTAGCTGTACAGTAGTAAGATATTGACCCCAGTTAGCCAGAGCAAGATGAGCCTTCTCCTTCTTTCTACGTGGACAATATCTTGCAATGTGGCCTTTCCCTTGACACTCATGGCAAATGATTTCAGGATTAAGTCCTTTACTCATTTTAGTGGTTCCCAGGGTCCCTTCACTGCTTCCCTTAACTATAGGTGATGTCCAAACACGAGTGGTATTAAAAATAGGGACAGGTCTTACCGTGGGTGAGGGTCCGTGAGTCCCTAAGTGTCTCATCCGTGGTGGTCTTTCTGTTATGTAGTCCTCTGCAAGGTCAATAGTCTTCTGTGCAGTCTTAGGACGATGCTCCCTCACCCACATTTGCACATCAGGAGGAAGTATTTTAATGAACTGTTCTAAGGTAAATGCTTCCATTACCTGCTCCATTGTTCTTGAGTTGGGTTGCAACCATTTATTACTGAGGTCCCTCAACCGGGTGTATGCTTTCTGGGGGATGCAACTGAATGATACTTAAAAGTTCTAAATCTGTGTCGATAGGTCTCGACACTTATGTCATATCTTTTCAGGATGACCTGGCATACATAATCATAGTCATTGAGATGGGCATTGTCCACATAACTATAGGCCAATTGTGCCTTTCCCGATAGATAGGGTGCAAGTCGTACCATCCACTGTTCTTTTGGCCACCGATGTGCTACTGCCACTCTTTCGAAAGTGGTGATGTAAGCTTTGATATCATTGGTGTCAGTTAATTTAGAAATTTTAATGTCCTTCAGTCCTTCTTGATCCCTTGGTACCGGTGGCCTAGCCGTTCCTAGCATTTGGATAGCTCTGATAGTGTCAGCCCATCGGGCTTCATTTTGCAGACGGTCCACCTCTTGCTGTTTCTCTAATTCCAACTGCCACACACACAGCCACTTTAGTAAATCAGGTACCTGTTTGGGAGGTCTTCCTTCAGGGTCTTTTGTCTCTGAAGCAGTGGCACCTCCTTCCATATCTATGCCTTCTTTCTTTGTCTCCCATCGACGTACATCTGGTAATCCAGTCAGTAGTGGTATTTGGGAAAGTTCATTCATTCTGTGGGTCTGGATGCCTCCTGGACTAGGTTGGCTGGTAACTGGAGGGCTGACAGCTGATGGCTCCAACATAGTGCAATATGGATACCAGGCCCAGTACTCCTCCCTTAAGACCGCATCTCAAGGGTATCCCACTTCTGACACCAGTGTAGTAGAAGTGTGGGATTCAAATGTAAACACCAGTTGAAGTGCAAAATCAAACAGCTTTTATTCAGCAAGTTCCAACAAAAAAATTTGGCTTTAAGTGTACTGTACCACTAAAGAAAATAAACTGGATTCATGCATCCAAATAAACATAGCAAACCGAACTTCACAGGCACCATATGTAGGAAAAGAAACAACTGGAAAGAACAAGAGAGATAGAGGACACAGCCCCTTGCTGAGCCCAAAACAAACTAACTAGCCCTAGAATTTATCATTCCTTTATAGTGCTAGAATACCATGTGATATAGGATCCTCCTCCCTTATTTACATAATCATCCTAAAAATCCTTTATTTGTTGTATTTTATTGCCATGTTCTAATATTAAACAGTTTCAAGCAATGTAACAACAGTATTAGAGTACCCACTATCTATTATTTATGTGGCTAACATAAATTTAGTGAATAATAACGCTCAGTCAATCATAGTCAAACTCCTCCACTTTAAGCTTGGCTATATTATTGGGAAAGAGTCGACCGGCCAGCTCTATAAAGCACCAGTGCAATCCAGAGGGAGCCATAGCGTTAGCACCATGCAGTAAAACTGGAAACAAAAAGGTAAAGCTCTGCAATACTCTGCTCTCTCTGTCTCAAAGGCAATATTTTAGGAGTTTAGAAAAGCTGCTAGGGCTAGGCTGCAATGCCAACATGCAAGGAGCTAACCGCTAATGCTAAAAAGTAAAATGTGTTTTGTGGCAGGTTGTTAGCACTTCACAGGTTCTACGGGGGGGGAAAGAATTATATTTGAACTCCATATTTCACTCGGCGATAATGCCACCGAGAATGGGACTGGCAAAATGTCTCGTTTGGTTCCCGACTCCTGAGAGTAGACAACAGACAGCATCTGTGCCAGAGAAAAGCGTAGGGGACAGAGAGGGACATTAAACTATCATGTAGGGCATTGAAACTCATCCTATTCACAACATCTCAATACAGGGGTTTCAGCTTTGTTTTAACAAGGGGGACTGTAGTGAGTTGGGTTTCACATCTCTTTTGGGGAGAGGGAACCAAATACCAGGCAAATTACAACATAACTTAATGTTTTACTTTCTGACTTGCTACAGCCTTCATTCGCACATTCACGGAGGCGATGTGAGCGTATTAGAGAGGATGATCATGAACACATTCAAGGAGTGTATGCAGCGAGCTATACAGTTATGTAGGGACAAAGACCACCAAGAAGGGACAGTAAGTACATTAAGCAGGTGGTCTACCTGCCTAAGAGGAACACAAAGGAAGAGAAAAAGGACAGAAACAGAAGTGCTGTTGCAACAGACTTTTTGAGAAAAGGAAAAGGGGGTATCTTAATTGTTACTGCAACCCTGCTACAGTCACATGGGTGTCCATCCTAGCATAACAGGCAAGGCCTCTTGATACTCTACTTGCTTTTCTATCATTTTTGGCAGATATTTGAAATAGCTCATAATTGTTAAGATTAATATCTGAATCTCCATAATGCCAGGTCGCTTGAAACAAACAACAGAGAACCTGTCAATAAAATTAAATCAATCCAAGTCTCCCCATTTTGATTTTAATCCTACAATGATCAATGAAACAAGTGACTTGAGAGGATCATACAAAAGATTGCTGATTTACATTACATTGGCTGAACAAGCAGTAAAGTTCAAAATTTAATCTTCAAGGTTTTGTAGCCACTGATAACCTGCAAGTAAATGGAACCTACAGTTGTAGCCAAAGACATGGCCAGATATTTCCTGAAATTTATGTGATATCACTAGAGAAATTCCCTGACGGCCTGTAGTAACACTGTGGGCCACCAGACAGAATCTCTTTAGATACATCACAAAATATCTGTAAGTATCTGAACTTATCCATGGCTGCAGTGTTATAGTATTAGTAATAAGAATTATAAAGCTGGAAGACACAAAGCTAGATGGGGCATTAGCTTTCAATGGCACATCCACAGTATAACAATTGTTATTGACCACATAAATTCCAGTGCTATCAAAAATATCAGATTTTGCCAGAATTCCATCAATTTCTTTAGTTTTGAATAGCATGTTAAACTGTGCTCCATGTAAACTCTCCATTCCCTGTGTCTTAATGACACATTGGGCTCCAAGTGGAACTTGAAGATAATTATGAAACAATGCACAAATGGACTTCGTTAATTTAGCATTATTTTCACCAGGTATTCACTTAAGGCCAAAGATTCTTAGAGTGGTGGGCTTATTGTTAGAAGTACTAACATTATTAGGATAAGAGAACTTCTGTCTAAAAAAATAAGTTAAGATCAATTTGGAATTTTCTAGAAAGTGGACATTGTTCCAAAAGTAATTTACAAGCCTATGGACCATGCAGATTATATGAACACAATCTAAAGCCATTTTATCTTTTGTACAGTTCACTTCAACACTATCTCCATCATTAACCACAACTTCCATCTCGATTTTAAACAAGGTTACCAAAGTCTTACAGAAAGTAGTCCCAGACAGTAAAATATTCTTCTCCCAACCATAGAGCATCATGATTCCTTGATCATGATGGAAACCAGCCTGTACTGGCCCATTCTTTTCCACTCTATCACTCTTTCAATGTCTACTTCAATTTGGACTGTCAGAACTTGTAGATCATATGAAGGGGCTATTCCTTTAATTAACTTAGACATACCAGAACCTACTACTGTTTTAGAACAATAACTAGCATTGGCAGTGTTCTGTTGCTTGTTGATAACTTTGATGTCATGGTCCTTGTCGTATGCTATCTTTCAGAGGAGCTGATTCCACTCCTACTGAAGGGAGATCAGATGTGTTCTAGTGGCCTGCAATTTGGAGGTCAAGTAACCACCATCTTTCCTGAGGGCTAATGATGCAGGGGAATCAAGCTTTAAATTCTGCTCAGACACCTGATCTTTGCCTGAACAAAACTTTTTTAACATGTTCCTCATCATTACACATCTTCTGATGAGACTAATCTATCTCTGCAGACCCCTGAAAATTAATGTTTTCCCCTTTTTTGTTTTATTTTTCAATTCCACCTAGATTCATTTTTAGCCTTTTGTAGTTTGTCTAACTTTGTTAGGGAGCTGAAATCTGGTCTATTAAGCTTAATCATTGACACCTGCTCTTCCCACACTATTGTAGAGGATTCTTTTGAAGGGTGGACCCTGTTCAATAACCTAAGAATGTCATGCATTTGATTTCCTTTGAATGCAAGATCCTCTCTGATAGTATCTAGATAATTTCTGAGAGTGACAAATTGCTCCATGAACATTAAATCAGGTGCATAGGGGTTTCTCATAGGTTTAATAAGGTTAATAATGTCCTTACTAAGATAAGAGGGAACATGTTATCAGTTCACCCTCATCATCACCATACATAAAATGCATGGATTTGTTGCTATTTCAGTTGCTATTACCACTAGAGCTTAATGGATTGTGGTGATTAAACAAATATTTTGAAGTTTTAATAGATCGCTTATTAGTCAATTTTTCCAAATCCTTTAAACCCATAATAGTATCAATCAATCAATCAAATCTTTATTTATCCAGGCGAGCATCGTTGAGCAAGCTCATTTACAAGGTGGACCTGCGTTACACACGGTCATAAAGAAAACAGATAACATAATTGGCAGAGAATACAAAAATAAGACAAGGTATAGACATTGATGTAAGGACAGTATAGTGTTCAGTCGAACAGGCACATTAAAGAGTTATCCTAGCTATGAGAATTAGTCAGTGCAGCAAGCCCAGGTAGGAGGTAAATTCATGATGGGACTAAGAGTGGGGAGAATTAAGGATGGCCAGCTAAGGCACCAGGAGGTACCAGCTGCCAGGCTTACAGAAAAGGGTTAATGGCTCATCAGGGCGGAGTATGTAGCGCAGATCAAGATGTAGTTGAGAGAGGTGACGGCCACCCAAGGGCAACAAGTGGTATCCTAGTGATACTCTCGGAAGAATTTGGAGCTTGAGGAGCACAAGCTACTCTGGACAATTACAGGTAGCGGTTTCGGAGGTGCTTCTTGATCGTGCAGTGACTATCCTTGGAGGACTTGGGGGGGGGGTCAGTGGCCCTAGGAGAGGAGAGCGCAGAGCAAGAGAATGATGAAGAGAGGAAGGTTGATGCAGTGGTAGGGGAAGGAGGGGGTAAATGCGCTGATGTGATGGAAAAGTGTAGATGAGTAAAGAGGCTATAGCAAAGTAAAGTCAGTGAAAGCAGTGGCATTTGTCATCGGTTAGCTTTGCATATAGGGACTTAAACGCTGTGGTAGTTACTGTGGTTCTTAGCTTCTGGGTTTTCTGCATTTCATTCCAGTGTGATGGAAGTGAGTAGCTTATGGCTGCAGTTCCATAATGTGTGTGGACCCTGGGGATATTCAGGGTGATGAAGGAGTAGCTCCTTAAGGCGTATTTTCTGACTTTGCTTAAGGGCAGGAGATCAGAGATGTAGCATGGAAGTTTTCCAGCAAGTGCTTTCAGAGTCCAGGTGGCTGCATTTCTTTTTCTTCTCGATTGAAGAGAGGTCCAACCTACAGCATCATACAGTGAACAGTGATGGGTGGAGGAGGGGAGACCAGTAATGAAGCACAGTGCTTTGTGATACAGGACTTCCAGCTTACTCAGATATGAGGCATTGCAGTGGCAGTAGATAAAGTCAGCATAGTCTAACAGGGAGATGAAGGTAGCCTGTACAAGCTGTTTCCCTGCCTCCATAGTTAGAAAGCGGTTAATCTGATAAAAAGCCCTAGCCTCAGTCTTAGATTTTTTGCCAAGTCCTCCAAATGTTCTCCGAATGAGAGCTTGTGATCTAGCCAGATCACCAGGTATTTGAACTTGGTGACATAGTCCAGGTTTTCCCCCAATAGGATAGTGATGGGGGGATGCCAAGGGCAGAGTGGGATGGTAGGTTGCCAGGAGAGAGAATCATCGCCTTGTTTTTTTTTGGCATTAAGTAGCAGTTTTTTATTGAGAAGCTGGTGTTGGAGAATGTCAAAGTCCGATTGCAATGCTTTACAGGCAGCTTCAGGTGTAGACCTACTTAGGTACAGTACCATATCATCTGCAAACAGGTGGATATTGCCATTTTTGATACCAAGGTTGATATTGTTGATATATATATATATATATATATATATGTTGAAGAGTATTGGTCCCAGTATGGATCCTTGAGGGACATCTCTAAGTAACAATTTGGGGGGACAACTCCCCTTCTGCTTTTACCTATTGTTGCCTATCCATTAGGTAGTTCTGAAGCCAGCCCATAGAGATGACATCTAGGCCTAATGTTTTTAGTGATGATAGAAGTAAGGAGTGGTCAATGGTATCGAAGGCTTTGCTGAGGTCCAGGAAGACAGCACATACAAACTGTTTGTTGTCGAGGTCGTCTAGCCAATCGTTGGTGACCTTGGCCAGTGCCAAGACTGTACTGTGATTAATGCAGAAGCCTGATTGAATGGGGTTTAGAAGATTTGTCATTTCCAGGTAGTTGTGCAGCTGGGCATTTACTAATTTTTCCAGGATTTTTGAGAGTATGGGGAGTAGTGAAATTGGACTATAGTTATTTAGGTCACAAGGGTCCCCAGATTTGAAGAGTGGTATAATATGAGCAGTTTTCCATAGTTAAGGAAGGGACCCCTGGGAGAGTGAGAGATTGAACAGATGGGTGGGTATACTGAAGTTTCTTCATCACTTCAGCCATTGTAATATTAACATTATTAATCCTACATACATTGGTTTCCATAGCCCCGCCTAACTGCAGTGCTGCAGCTTGCGAGGCATTAGAGCTTTGCATATCCAGATAGCTGTGTACCATAGTACCAAACTCCACTATGACCAGAATGTTTTTCTTTCCTCATGAGCTAGGCATAGCTAGTGGGTGCACAACATCAATGGCAACCCAATGAAAAGGTTCATTAATAATGGGGAGTGAAATCAGGGGAGCCTTTCCTTAAGCCCCATTCTTCCCCACATGCTGACACTCAATCACCTCTTATTCCCCTCAAGTTATTAGCAGAACACACTGGAAGGCAGATAGCAAGCAGTAATAAAATAGTGTTTTTTTAAGAAGGTTTTTGTTTACTCTGTCTGCCTAATCTCAAGCTTTCAAGCTGCATTTGGAATTTCTGCAGGAGACAGTGATATCAAACACCTTCTGAAAAAAAACAGTTGAAAAACACAGTTAACCCTTGCTGAGCAGTTGACTGAAATATCTGTTCAGATTTCCTGTATGATCTAATTGTGCTGGCAGTCTAAGGGTTAAGCATCTATGTGGGTGTTTGTACACATCACAGCAGGAGACGTTTCAGTGACTGAATGAAAGATCTCCCACACCAAATCTGTGTAGCCTAGCTTTTGTCAAACTCAAACCCCCCACCCAGTTAGCAAGAGAGCTTGTTAAGATTTTATCTGTAAAGGTTCAAAATATGTTTGCATTTGATGTTGTATGTGGTTTACCTATAGCACTATAATAGTGTGGATGTTGACATCCCTCACAGTGACAGACACAATGCCGAGTGTTGGCACTGTTCTGTCAGGGATGTTGGCATGTTTTTATCAGGGGGCTGTGCTAGGACCCTATGTGGGGGCTCAGCCCCCCCACACCCCTGATCTCTATATATACTGTATACAACTCTGAGTCAGAGTTGTCTTGTGGTGGGTGTGCAACACCAGGAGAAGCACCGCCGGTGTCTGCAGGGACCAGCACAGCGACCCAACGATTTTGGGCAAGATCTGTCACTGTGCTGATCTTTAATATCGCGGTGTTGCTCTATGGCTGGTACACAATTGTATGTCCTTATGCAGTCATAATGTTTAATAATGCTTGTTTATGTTCAGCCTAAAAGTTTTTCAATAAAAATTGATTAACCACAAAAAATATTTCAATGAATGGAGAAAGGAGTCAAGGCATCCAGGAACTGCTTAAAAACAGCAGGTAGCTCACTTCAGCCTTCAGGCCCCCCCCCCCCCGATTTGAGTTCTACTTGAAGAGGCCTCTAGAATCACAGAATCTACTTTTAAGGTAGGCTCTGGCTTTTAAGTTTTTTTGTTATGTTTTCAGTATCTAAAAAATGTAATTTATTGCAGAGATTTTTACTTTATTTTTGCATGTTGGAGAGCAACTGTAGTCCATAGGGGAAAACCTCCCTAACAGGCAACAATTAACCACTGGTATTTTATGTGATGCTATGATGAAACAGCTCTTAGGTTTACTGTTATTTCCAGCCACAAATTGTACATGTACAGTAGCTAATTTTCAATGTTTCTTTTCTGTAAAAATTCAATGTAATGATTGTATTGAGCAATGTTCAATGTTGTGTACAGGCCCATTAGCATGCAGTATCACTATATCAATACCATTCGCAATGTTGCTGTACCGCAGCCTCTATATTGAAAGAAAATTGTGTACAGTTTGGTCTTCATGGTTTCAAGGAAAATCAAAACTTGTTGATTTTACCATAAAATGCTAATGCTCTTAATTTGCTGTGACTCCACTTTGTTTGCTTGTTTTGATTGCTGTTTGGATTTGCTTACCGTTAGAGTTAATTTATCCTGTGTTTATTTTAGCCTGTGAGTAACTTTACTTGCTGGGCTATGTTAACCTGTTAATTACCATTATCCTCCCTGGACCCCATGAAAATGAGCAGCTACATCTCATGGGGTTATACTAGTTGGAGTCATTTCAGATAAATAAATTTGCCCTAACCAGGACCACCTTGTAAATAATCATCACTCAGTTGAGTATTTTCTGGGTAAAACAAATTAATGCAAAGAATAAGAACTACTCTCCCAGCCTAAAATCCTGATGTTCAAGTAAGAACACATGTGATTTGCTCCAGCTGAGCCTCCTAGCCAAGGCTTCAATCCCAACAGGTAATAGTTCTTCTTGGCCACTTAGATGGCAATTAAGAAAGAAAGTAATAGATCTAACAAGTTAAGCCATACCCTTCAGGGGTGCCTATGCCAAGTCTTTTATTGGTTGCTGGTTAAGTCGCAGCTGGGAGTACTGTGTGCAGTTCTGGAGCAGAATCAGTATAGATTAGAAACAATACAGAGGAGGGCAAAAAAATTATACATGGTCAGCAGGAAAGCTTCTATGAGGAGAGACTGACAAGCAATATTTACTTCTGAAATCCATGGTGTCATTTTCTGTCCTAATGTTTTATTTTTCCATGTTTCAATACCCAGACAAGTTGCAGAATTTTTTTTTATTTTATTCTTTGGTAACTTGGTAAGGCCCATTAGGCTCATGTGCCTGTTTTCAGGGGTGAGCTGGGAGCACACGGGAGATTAAATGACTTGCTAAGAGTCACACAGTGTGCAAGTGGAGGTTATGGGAATCAAACTCGGGTCCATCTGCTGGATGTATCAAGCTCATTCACAGCTCATTACTCTAACCTTTAGAATATACTGCCAGCCAGAATATGGAGATGTTAATATGAACTGCTAAAGGCCATCATATATTGCATTAAACTATTGCACATAATAGTAGGTGGAATTTTTTATGTTCATCTCCTTGGTTGGTGCAGCACTGAAACAGTGGGACCCACCTTCTTATGTTCAGAAGTGGCTGGTGCACAGATATGCTGACCATGCTGCTTGCAAAGCTTGTAAAACTAAGGAAGACAAACATACACATGAATCAATATGGAAAATTATAAACTCAATCTGAAAACAGGACTAAACCACTAAGATTTAATTTGTGACTGAATCAGAAACTGAATGAAAAATGAAAAAATATTAACCCTTGCAAGGACAGGGACTGATATATCAGTCCAATATTCCTATACATTCTAATTCTGTTGGCAGTCTAAGTGTTAAAAGTGTGTTAGAATTAGAATTAAATGTATGGTGTATGTACTGCCTCTCTTATATTAAGTATTATTGTATTACTGTCTTTCATTATTGTTTGATTTTATACTTTGAAAAAATAAATACATTTTATTTATAAAAATTATTAAGGTTTAATGCATATGAACGGGTTTAGAAAGTTAATAAAAAGTAAAACTAAATGGCAAAGATGAAAATGTGATCATCTCCCATCTTGTGCATACATGTGGGCATTGCTTACTAGCTAGTGACATGCTATATTACCGGTGGCAATTAAGACATCACAGCTCCACCACCTCTGAAATTCCAATTTAACCACTGCAGGTAACCACAATGAACACTGGATGATACAGAGGTCATGCACACAGTAATGGGTACAGTATAGTCACATAATTTATTGTAGAAAACTTGTACCAAGTTATATAAATGTACTGTATATGTTTGGAAAGACCCACCCACCCACACTCCCCTTTGGTAAACTGCAAAGTAAAGGATCGCGCATCATAAATGATTCCTGAAAATCAGACAAATGTATAATACAAAACAATTCCTCACCTCAACACTGAATGGTGATTCATAACCATATAAATGCACATAAACTCCAAAACAAGTTTTGCAAGCAAAGTGCCCCTGAATATAAAACTGGAAACCGGCTTCTGTTGTGGAATGTGAATAAAACATTCATAGGGAACCCTTTCTCAAATCTAAAGAGAGCATTATTTTTGTGAAATCAACCAGCTCATTGGTTGTGGGAATATGCAGCTGCCTGCCTGGAAAGAGCTGGAGATCCAAATAGATGAGGATGTGTGTCTCTGAGCCTGGGGTATGAGTGTGGACTAGTGGATGTCTATATGTGAGTGTGAGTCTGTATGTGAATGTGTGCGTGTATGCATCGAGAGGAGCTGCAGGCTGGAGGTCTGATTACTTGCAGCTTTCTTCAGACACTGAGATCTCTCTGGTCAGTTTCATGCAGCAATTGCACTAGAGTGCCTGTGCCCATGCCCCTTCAAATCCCCCCAGAATAATGCATACACACACACACATACACACACACACACCCTCACACCCTTTATGTGCCACAGCTAAGGCTCCTCACATTAGTCTGCAAAGCCAATCACATCCTCTCTCTCTCTCTCTCTCTCTTTCTCTTTCTCCCTCTCTCTGTCTTTTTCCACTCTCTGGTTCTGTCACATTCTCACCTGCACACACACACACACACACACACACACACACACACACACACTACACTGGAGCTATGCCCTTAGAAAAAAAATGTGTAGTCCACAAAACTGAAACGTATACATTGGCAAACATCTTCTTTCTGATCACAGCATACACTGGATGTTAATACTCACAATGTCTGTCAAGCCAAGATTGCTGAGATATACAGGTTTATAAACTGACTGAACACATTGATTCACTGCATCCTGATGAATAGCCCTAAAACATTCGAGTACAGCCTGCAAGCTACACCAGCTCCCCATCAAGCAGTGCCAGTCTCATCCTAACAAACTGTACCACAGCACAGCTCATGACACTGTACAGTAAACCCCCACAAAAGCCTGGGGTAGGGATCCTTAGAACTCATTTTTGGCAGTTGCTGCAACTGACTGATACCACATTGTGCTCCTACACCACAGTAATCAGCCTGTAAGTTTCATCCTCCTGTATAAATATTTGATACAATAAAGGCAACTACCAACTCCCTCCAATGCTTGAATGAATAGAATACTGTAGTATTTTCACTTAGTCAATAACACAGGTCAGTGAAGGGAGTTACACAGTAAGTAACTCAAAAGTGTAACTGAAGCTAAATCTCTCCAGTTCATCCAGGAGTCATCTATATTAAATGCACATTTTGTAGGGCTCTGATCCTGAGTCTGGATAAAAGAAACACATAAACCATTACAGACAGAAAAAGACCAAAAGTCTATCCAGTCTGCTCTGATCCCCAGAAACATAACACTGGCACTGGCGGTGTCCAATCCCTGTGTCACAAATGGGAATCCTCTATTTTTTTCTTAAACCTCAAAATAGGAAAACTGTCATTTGTTGTCTGTTGCACCATTATCCCCCCCCAGTCAAACCCTCCCACTCAGCACCCATCACCTCACCCCATCCCTAAGCCCTTACTTACCCACCAGGAGGTCCAGTGCCGTAATCTTCTGTGGACCACAGGCATGTCTTCACTATTCAAAGCCTGACCACAAACTGAGGAAAGAGGTATGCCGTACAAAGTATTTCAATAGAGTTTTGAACTTAGTGCCATAACTTGGTCATTTTTACATAATTTGGCCCAAAATATTTGACATGCCTTCTTTGGGACCCCACCTCATGAACAATTGAACTGTCATTAGGCAGGTCTATCCCGAAAGGTGATTTACTGGTCCCTGCACAAAATCACCTTTCAGGCTGGAGTTGAAAATTTTCTCTGCACTTGTTCATGATGTGGGGTCCTAAGAAGGCTATGTTGAAAATTTAGTGTACAAATATTGAAAACCACAACAGTTATGAGCCTACACTGATTTCTGCGAATGCAGCCCCTTAACTTTGCTAGTTTTCAATATGTTTACCCCAAATTTTCAGCATAGTCATTTCCTTACAGCATCTCATGAATGTGACAGAAGTCATATTTCAACTCCTGCCCACATTGTGTTTTTGCATCCTAAAAGTTGATTTTGCAGTCCCTGCACAAAATCACCTTTAGATCAGAAGTTGAACATTTTCTCTGCCCTCCTTCATGAGACAAAGTCTTAACAAGGCTATGTTGCAAATTTGGTGTAACCATATTAAAAAAATTAATGTTCCATATTTTTAGCCCAACGTCCTCACATGCAGCCCTATCAATTCCAGCCAGAGATTGTTCTATTGTGAATTTACTGTTGCTGAGTGTGTGCTACAGCATAGCAATTAGAGAGTAGTACTTTGCTACTGGCAGTGTGAGTTAGAACAGAACAGGGACAGAACTGCATGACATATACTACCGTGAAGAGAACAACTGTGATGGACCCTACTAGCTCAAGATAAAATGTATCTAGTTAGTCAGGATACCATCATGCAGATACCATATTTATTTAAGAATGCATGGGATAGGCATCAAGGGATCCTAGTAGTCGGGGGAAGAGGACAACCTAGTGCTATAAGAGCTTGAAGAAGCAAAGTATGAGCACACATGGGCAGACTAGGTGGGCCGTATGCCCTTATCTGCCATCAACATCTATGTATCTATGCATTTGGCCCTATATTGTGCATTGTATAAATTATCAGCCAAACAGCACATATAGCCACTGTATCTCTTATCCTGTGCTCTTGGGAGAGAATTTTCAGAGACAGCGATCTCCACTTCAGTGCTAGGGGTGGACAGTATAATAAAATAATAAAAAAAATAGTCTAATCTTATTATAACTCCCTCAAGCTAAACTCCAGTGATTTATAATGAGAAATAAAGCCTCTCAGGAATCTTCTAATGGTTTAAGGGACTCCTCTCATGAGGTCTGGGCAGACAGAACTGCTCCACTTTGCTTCTGGCCCTCTCACCCAAACCTTAGGCTTCGAGTCTCTTATACCATAGGAGACACCCCTTGGAGGCTCTATTAACGTATCATTGCCAACACCTAAAGAGTACCACAATTGGGTTAAAACCCCTATTGCGGTGTGCTGTGTTAGTTTCAGCTTTCCTTTTCCACAGTAATACTTTTATTTCATGAACGGGACACTGAAAGTATGGCCCTACATGTCAAAGTTTTTTTGAGGGTCCTGGTCCTCATGAATGTGACAGAAGTCATTTTTCAATTCCCGACCAAACTGTGTTTTTGCATCCTGAAAGTTGATTTTGAAGTTGAAAGTTACGGTCCTTTTCTGCCGTCAAGCTTCTATGATTCTATGATATGATTCTGGTAAACTGAGATCTATTTTCTGATGCTGAGATGACTTGAGGTCTCAGTACCTGGCCATTTCAAGTAGTTGACCATTGAAATTTACTCTAAAAGTTGTAGGAAGTAACATGGTGTTTTAAATCCCTGCTATCCTTAGAAGTGTTTTCAGTGGTTGCAATTTCTTTTGTGCAAAGACAGTTTTGTGTGGAAGATCATGATAAATTAAAATTTGGTCATCTTTGACCTGGACCCTTATGTTTTCTTATACAGTGCTCATCACTGTCTTTGTCCATGAAAGGTTTACTACTTTGGCTCTTGGTGGCTGTCCTTCTGGTAGCCTTTGCTTCAAAGAACAATGTACTTTGTCAAGGTTTTAATACCTGTCTGTGCCACATATTTTTGGAGGGCATGGAATGTATATTGTCTATTGGAAGGGGATTGGAATTTCTACAGTATATACTTAAAGAGCTACTGAAGGCTCAAAGAAAACTTTGAAAAACATAATAATTAGATACAATTCAGCTTGCATTCCATATATACTCAATATTTCTCTTTCCCATTATTTATTACTGAGTTAAATGTGCATGAATATATGATTTTCATCCTTTAGGGTTCCCTCACAGTTCATCTGCCTCTATAGCTTACTCCCTACTACAAGTCATAATCCTGTGTTGTGACATCACCTTCTGTTAGCATGAGAGTATCTGTGATGTCACAAGCAGTGCATTATGACCTCAGGTAGGGAGAAAGCAACAGGAATAGCTGAACTCCTCAGGAACAAATATCTTGTTTCCATGCAGATGATCTCATTAGTAAGTAATGTGGAGGAAGAATACAGAAATAATGTGATATACAAGCTGAACTGTGTCTAAATATTATGTTTTGTTAAAGTTATCCTGAAGGTGTCAACTGCTCTTTAAGTATAGTGACATATTACATTAAAAAAGATGTTATGTTGCAGAGTTATTGTGCTGAATTTAATTATTTTAATAAAATGTGTTTACATCATTAAGAAAGGTGTTATATGTGCAATGGGCTAGGAGAGAGAACTGTCACTAGGGCCCTGTGGATGGATTGGGGAGTGTTAGTGAAAAGCAGTACTGCTACATCAAAATGCTGTCCTGTGGGCACTGTGTAAAATACAAATATCCTGTATTTACATGAGGATTTTATTTCCCTCTCTGCCTCATGTTCTGGTTGACCAGAGGCTTAGAGGTTTCGGACCAGGAGGACTTTTACAAATATGTAATAAAATGTGTGATTCAACCAACTCATGACTCATTAGCAGCTCTTTATGTGCGCCTGATAGAATTTATAGGACAAATGTAAAAAATGCAGACAGCTTAAGTTTGAACTCATTAGTAACTGCTTAGTTGTACCTGGTGGATATTGCATCACACACCAGGTAAACATTAAGGCCCTGTCCACACTGACCTCTCTTTACAAAACATTATTAAAAATGTTTTGTGTTCCATTTTCAAGCACAGCTGTTGGTGCGACCTCACTGCGATCTGACAACCATGCTTGCCCGCTTCAGTTCCCAGGCATGCTTGCGGCAATACTGGGCACCACAGTGCATGCCGGGATACTCGCAAATGGGCATGGTGACAGACTGGGGCACAAGTTACATCATTCAAACCAGGAGCTCTGCGCGAGATCAGGGATGTAAGTTATACTGTCCTCTTTTCTTCTGGGAAGCAGTACAAACACAACATAGGTTGGAGGAGGTTGCCTTAAACCATGTTAAAGCATGATTTGCATCTGCACTACAGTTGACACAGTTTAAGGCAACCGTTTTGGTCTGAAACCGTGCTCGAAACCTGCTCCCATCAGGTTTTGAGCACTGTTTTGGAACACAGTTTGTAGAATGGTTTCACCATGCTACAGTGCAGACGCGAACTGTGTTTCCTGGTCTTGTAACATTATGGACTGCCGGTAATGTTACAAGACTGCAAGTATGGACAGGGCCTAAAGGTGTTAAGCTTATCCAGCAGCTAGGAGTGATGCTTGCTACTCTGTCTCCCTGTTAAAGAAATGCCATGGATCCTTCCTGAAGTCAATGTTACATTTTTTTTCTTGATTGTGTCCTTAAGAGGAAATGTACTGTGAATATAGTTTTACAGAAAATGAAGCCGGTGGGCACTATTTAAAGTAAAAGTGTTAATATATAGTGAGAATGGTTAGGTGACATGTCACTAGTTTTCTTGTACATAGGAGGAGTGGGGTACATTTTTGGTGCTGCTGATATAACAGACTACATTATTCCTATCATCACTGATGCACTGTTTGGTTTTAAGATGAACTCAGTGATTCATATAAACATAACATTTCTCAGCAGAAAAGGACCACTTAGCACACCCAGTCTGCTCAGATCAATGTTCCCTGCCTAATCTGTCCACTTCCTGGCAGTGTTAAACTGAGACAGACTACCATGAGAGGTGCTATGTGCCACCTACTTAAGGGAATACTATCAACCTGAAATACATTTTATGTATTCTTCTCACATTCTTCCTGTTATAGGAAATGGATTGTGGAAATGTATTTCCCAAAGAAAAAGTCTGCAGCGGTATCAACACAATTCCAAGCAAGAAAACCAAGAGGAATGCAGTATTTGAAAGCTCTTTGAAGACTTGCTTTGAGTGGGCAGTAGCCAGCAGGAAAGGATCCCTGTACGCCATATTCAAGGATATGCTGCTGACATCAGTGTGTACTATGGCAGAAGGCATGATGTACAGCACCATGAAGCTTCACAAAAGCACCAGATGATTATGAAGCATGCTGCAGGGAAGAAACTAACATAGTTTTTCCAAGAACAGAGGACATCAAAAGCTGTTGAAGCTAAGGTGTCTTTTGTGAACCTTTTAGCAGAGCACAACTTGTCATTTTCTTGTGCTAACCACATTTTTAAATTTATTAGAAAGTACTGCACAGATCAAGAGGTGGTGGAAGAAATGCTAGCATGGTGGCATTGAGGGTTGAGGTGCTGGATGGCTCACCTTGTGACACGCCAGTTTCTCAGGCTCAGGGGCAATCTTGGGTTGCCAGGGGTCAGCAGTGGAGGGAGACGGTTGAGCATCTGATGGATGGCTCTTCTCTTCTGGGGAAGAAGGGAATGGTGTCCCTCTCTTTGGCTGGTCTTCTGGTAGAGGTCACATGGCAGCAATGTAGCCAGGGACGCATGAACATGGCTATGTGGTACACATGTGCCTCCATGTGCTCACGGTCATGGCTCCAGAAAGGGATAGACAACAACAGGAAAAATGGGCCACCATAGACTTCATGAAGTCTTGCCTGCCAAGCGGCATTCCGTTCCACCTTCAGATTGCCAGAAGTGCCGATCTGGAATGTGAGTCCTGGGTGGGGGAGGATGGCCTTGCCTTTCCCAGCCCTACCATGATGGGAAATCTGTGGGACAGGAGAAGTGGGGCTCAGCCGGTGGGTGGTGGTGGATGGACATAGGTGGCAGGGAAAGGTGGAATTAGCTGCCTATGGTGCACCCTGAGGAGAAGAAAAGAATATACTGTATAAAAAAAATAAAGTGGTGAAGAAGATGACCTGTTGCTCAACAAAATCAGCATGCATTGCACGCAATGTCCTTGGGCCAAAATATCAAGAGGATGCAGTTGCTTTGTGTCAGCAGTTGCCATTTTGCTTGTACATTGATCAGAGCACTGATATGGGCAATGAAAACTGATAATTATCCAGACTGATTTCTATGACATGCAGAAGGGAACAAATGTTACCCGCTTTCTGGATATGCCAGCATGTGTGTCTGGGACTGGGCAGTCAATGTTTTGAGACGATATTGAAAAACCTTGAACAATTTAGTATCCCACTGCAAAACCTTGCTGCCTTCTCCTTGGACAATGCTTCTACAATGACAGGCAAACACATCTCTGTGTATTCTTGACTAAAGCTGGTCAACTCATTGATCTATACAGGGGTAACACTACCTCCCTCTTTCTGCTGGTGATATGTCTCCCTATGCACCAAAGTATCCTGCTAGCTTTCCCCACTGCCTTATCACACTGCTTTACTACCTTCAGGGCCATCAGAAATGATTACCTCAGGTCCCTTTCCTGTTTTGTGGCTGCCAATACCTCCCATCCAATTGGTACATTGCCCACAGGTTTCTGTGCCCCTTCCTCAGTGAACACTGAACAAAAACATTCAGGATGTCTAATTTTTCCTGGTTTCTCTCCACACACTCCTCCTTTTCCCTCCTTAGCCATACAATCCCCCCCCCCCGTAAGAAGTCTTGTCCATTTCTTTACTGCCTGGGCTATTTTCTCCTCCGTTTGTGTCTTTGTGCTTCTGACAGCTTTACCTGCCTCCATCTTCTTCTCCTGATACGCCTCCTTATCTTCCCCCCTCTGTGACTCTTTAAACCTCCTGAACGCTAACTTTTTTGCCTTACCTTCCCAGGCACCTCTTTTGAGAACCATAGTGGACTCTGTTTCCAATTGTTTTTGCTTAGTTACTTGACCCAGAGGTTTGTTGCCTTCACTATGGCCCCTTTTAGTTTCACCCACTGTTCCTCCACTCCACCCAGCTCCTTCCCGCTTGCCAGAGCACCCCCTGAGGCATTCTCCGATCTTTGTAAAGTTGGCCCTCCTGAAGTCCAGGACTCTCCTTTGTGTGGTTAGATTCTGCCACATTACTTATACTGAACCACACCATACAGTGATCACTGCTCCCTAGGTGGCCACTCACCATAACATCTGCAACACAGTCCCTGTTGGTGAGTACTAGGTCCAATATTGCTCTCTCATGAATGGCTGTTGGCCGGCTTGGTGGCACTGAGGCTTAAGGTGCTGGATGCCACACCTCACATCATGCTGACGACCCGGGTTTGGGAACATGCCCGGGCTATTGGGGGTTGGCTGGGGAGGGAACGGATCAAGCATCCGAGGGACTGCTTTCCCTTCCCTTGGGAGGGTTGGGACTTCCATAACTCTGTGTTGGCCCCTGATGGAGACTGGGAGCACTACAGGAGTGATGCACTCCTGGCTGAGGTACGGTGGACATCAGGCAAGCTGTGCCTGGACATCACTGCACGTCTGTACCTCAAGGGAAAAAATCAGAGGAAAAATGCAGTCAGCCGGGCAGCTTGATGGCTGGGCTTCTCACTTTGGCAGGCCTGTCATGGAATTGCACTCTGGTATCAGGATCCTGGCCCGGCGAGAGGGGATGGGGACCCCTCTGTGGGTACACAGCATGCTGGCCGGATGCGAGTGAGCCTGTAGGGGCCAAAATGAGCAGAGGACAGTGGCTGGATGTAAGCAGGCTGTGCTGAGGAGGTAAAAATACAATCAATATAAAAAAAAAAAGAATGGGCTCTGTTACTACTTACCTGAGGAATGCCCCTGCAGGGAGTCCAGGAAATCCCTGCTTCTAGTTGAAGCTGCAGCTGGGATGCTCTAATACACATCTGGCAGATTGAAGTCCCCCACCAGCAGCACCTCCCCCTTAGTCTCCATCTTTTGGAAGGCTTCCACAGACCCTTATCTGTTTTCCCCTGTGCTGGAGGTCAGTAGATCATGCCAGGGATCACGTTCCATTCCTTGTCTCTAGGGTGACCCACAGTGCCTCTGCCCCTCCCTGTATTCCCTGTATCTCTGTTGTTTTTATGCTATCCCTTATATAAGGAGCCACTCCTCCCCCCTTCTCACCCTTCCTGTCCTTCCTGAACAGAGTATAGCCTGGTATGGCTATATCCTAGTCATGATTCTCATTGCACCATGACCCAGTAATGGCAACAACATCCAGATCAGTTTCTACCATAATGGCCACTAGATCCAGGATTTTATTTCCCAGACTTTGAGCATTTCCACACGTGGCCTTCCAAATTCTGCTACAACCCTTCTTGAAAGCCTTCCTTTTTCCTTACTCTCCTTATCCCCTCTGTCTTCATTCCCATCCCTCTTCATTCTACCATTCTGCTTTTCCTGCTGTTGGGAACCCTTTTGAATTTCTTTCCCTTAGGGCTTTCTCTTCTGACTACTTTAGCTTATGGGAGTGGACAGTTTATATCTCCCTGCTTTCTTCTGTCATCCCCCCGTGTTTAGTTTAAATGCTTGCCAATATAACATTTAAACCGTTCACCGAAGACTGTGGTTCCCCTCTGGGATGGATGCATGCCATCTACCCTGTATAGGCATTTATCCCTCCAGGTGGATCTCCAGAGCCCAATGCATTTGAAACCCTCCCCTCTGCACTGTTCCTTCAATCCCTGTTTGAAGCTCCTGGTACAGAGTGGTCTATACTCCTTCCTGTTACATAGGTTACATAGGTTATACAAGCTACATAGACTTTCGTCCTTAATGCTTGCCTTGCTATCTTACACTGCATTAGTTTGCTCTTGTCCTTATAAAAGTTGTCTAGTCCAGGTTTAAAAGAGTCCATAGTTTTGCTTTGTACTATGTCCCTAGGTAAACTGTTCAACAGTTTTACCCCTCTGTGACTGAACCAGTTTTTTCTTTTTATGGTATTCCATTTATCCATCTCCAATTGTAGCCCATGCCCCCTGTTTTCGTACACGTAAGTTTTTTTGACTATGAGTCCCAGATTCTCACAAAGTTGACTGTCTTGAAATGGCCTGTAAATCATATACATATCTCCCCTAAGTCTTCGGTATTTCAATGTATATAACCCCAAATCCTGTAGTCTCTCCTGATAAGTTTTGTTCTCCATTCCACAAATTCTCTTTGTTGCTCTTCTCTGCACCCCCTCCAACCTTGCTATGTCTGCCTTTGTATATGGGGACCAGACCTGCGCACAGTATTCCAGATGAGGTCTCACCAGTGCCTGATAAAGGGGGAAGATCACCCTTCTATCTCTGCTCCCAGTGTGTCTGAAAATACAGTTTAATGCCTGATTTGCCTTCTTAACAATTTGCCCACAGTGCATACTAAATTTCAAATCACTTGTTACCCTCACCAGCAAATCTCTTTCTCCTAGTCTTTTGAAGTATGTTTCCTCCTAATTTGTATTCAACATTGGTATTTCTTCTCCCCAGGTGCATCACTGCACACTTGTTTATATTTAATGCTAATTTGAACTGCTCTGTCCATTTTACCATCATGTCAGGGTTTGTTGAACATTTTGTTTTTCCTCAATATTGTTTACTGTGCCCCCTGTTCTGCAATCTTCTGCAAACTTGTTCGTCCAAACATTTGGGAAATTACACACAATTGAAGAGACATAAATATTAAACAAACATGATCCCAGCACTGACCCCTGTGGGACCCCGCTGGTAACATTCTCCCAATCAGATTATCCATCTTATAACAACTCTTTGCCTCCTGTTAGCCAACCATGCCTCCACCCAGTTTACTATGTTAACAGGTAATTGAGTGTCAATCAAAACCTCAATCAATTCTTTGTGTGGTATCTTATCGAACGCTTTGGAGAAGTCCAAAAAAGTAATATCCACTGCATTACCCAAATCCAAGGCTTTATTTGCTTTCTCATAAAATGTTAACATATTGGTTTGGCATGACCTAGTCTTTGTAAACCTGTGCTGAGTTTCATCCATCAGACCATATAGTACTAAATGGGCTAATATGTGTTCTTTTATAATCCCCTCAAGTATTTTACCCATTATGGATGTTAAACTGACTAATCTAAAGTTCTCAGGCTTTGTATTTAGCCCCTTTTTTAATAGGAGTACCACTAAGGCCTCCCTCCATCCCTGCACCACTGAGGCTTAATCCATAGATCTTTGATATATGAAAGTCAGTGCTGGGGCTATGCTATCTGCTAACTCTCTAAGTATTCTGGAATGTATACCACCTGGCCCTGGGGATTTATCAATGTCAATATCCTTCAATCTTCTCAATACCTCTTCAGGATCAATCATGATTTGACCTTTCAGTGAGCCTATCTTAGTCTTACTAACTGAATCAGTTTGCTTGTTAAATACTGAACTAAAGTATATGTTTTGCATATTTGCCAGTTGCAGGGTGTCAGTTACAGTTTCCCCCAGTGTATTAATATAGGGACCAATATTATTTTGTGACTTCTTTTTGCCATTTATATATGTAAAAAATGATTTATAATTTTCCCCCCACCCTTGTAGCTAGCTTAAGCTCATAGTTAGCTTTGGCCATTTTTATTTCTTTCTTGGGCTGCTTGACCTTCTGCCTATAGATCGCCCAACCTTCCGAATTATTCTTTTTATTTACTCGTTTGAAGATTTTATCTTTTTCTTTAACCAGTTTCTTAAGATTAGTATTAAACCATCCCATATTACCTGACACACTGACTTTGTTCATTTTAGGTATGAAGTTATTTGTTTCCATTAGTAATTTATTATTAAATTTTTCCCACATATGTTCCACTGATTGATTTGCAAACTCTTTTTCCCATTCCCAAATGGCCATTTTTGCTTTTAAACCTGGAAAGTCTGCTCTACCAAAATGCAATTTCTCTATTGTCCCAGTACTTTTATTGTTAATGCCAGGTTCCCCCATCATTTTGAACAGTACCATGCAATAGTCACTATTTCCAAAGGGGCTGCTAGCCTCAATGTTATTTATACTGCTACCCATATTTGTTAGGACTAGTTCCAGAATATTTAAACCCCTAGTTGGAAATATCACTTTTTTATCCACCCCTATCTGGTCTAGTATTTCTAAAAATTCCACCTCCATGTTAGTTTTGCCTTTTAATTCTATCCAGTTGATATTAGGCATGTTAAAGTCACCTGCAATTAAGACATTTTCAGCTGGGTCTAGCTTGGCAATATATTCCAAAAGGAAGTCATTATCTTGCTTAGCTATAGATGGAGGTCTATAAACCAGGCCTAATCTTGTCTTGATTTGAGATTTGTGCATTATTTTTATCCATAACATCTCCACATTTTTTAATTGAACCATTTCTTGCTCACTTTTTATGGCATTATTTATATATATATATATATATTGCTATACCGCCTCCTCTCCTTTGTTCCCTTGATCTTGAATATAGTTTATAACCTGTAATATTCTTCTCCCAATTATCTGATTCATCCCACCAGGTCTCAGTTATTAGGGCGATGTCGATGTTATAAGTTACTAGCATATTTTGGAACTCATGAAATTTTGTTGTCAGACTTCTTGCATTTAGCAATACAATATTCCACTCCACCCCCTTGTTTTCATGCAAGCTCCCTTTTTTTTTTGTTCATTTATGTTTGTAATAGCCTGCCCCCATCCTTCCAGTTTAAATGAAATTGAATCACCTTATTTAGTTTTGTACCCAGGATTCTGACTCCTGCTTTATTCCAGTGTATCCCATCATATTTGAAAATGACCTTATTCTGAAATGTTTTTGTATTGTCCATGAAGCTAATTTGTTTATCTGTGCAAAAGGAGTGCAGCCATTCATTTATCTGATTTATTGTCCAGTTTTTATGCTCATTTAAACCATGTGCTAGTACAATACCTGAGATAATAATATCCCCTCCTTTGGCCTGAATTGTTTAACTATATTCCTAAAACATTCTTTAATGGTTTCCACTTTACTTCTCCCTATATAATTTATCCCAATGTGTAATATGACCTGGGATTCATGTGAATTTTCCATTAAACCATCCAGTAAGTTATCCAGATCTGTCACTTTTACCCTTGGAAGCGGACCCCTTCCCAACTCCCTGAACTCCTCGTGCACTATCCTAGCCTCATTCCTAGCCAGGTTATACATCCCTAGGTGGACAATGACATCCAACTCTCCTTCCCATCCTGCTGCCCTAGCAATTCTCAGGATCCGCTTCCCATCCCTCCAAATCGTAGCACTGTGTAGGCACCTAACTTACCTTCCCCCCGAACCTAAATCTAACTCCTTTACAATGGAGTCCCCCAACAGGAGTTGCTTCATCCTCCTCTGGGGACCTCTGCCACCTTTCTTGGGGCCTCTCCTATGGAAGAAACTCACATCCTTCCTGGTTACTACTGTGGGTGCCTCCATGGGACAGTCCTGCCCTGCCAGAACAGCACATGAATTGCATAGTGGTACCATTTGGAGGATGTGCCTGTAATCCACCTCCCTCACCCTTACTTGAGCCCACCGTGGTCCATCCACACCTCTTCCTTGGCATTCTTGGAGGCAGCGGTGGCAGACTTGGTGATCCCTGGGTGGGGGAGAAGGACCTTCGAATTCTGGCAATCTTGGCCTGGAGTTGAGCAACTTCCTCCCTCAGCCCAGAGAGGTGCATGCAGATGGGGCAGCACCGCAGTCTCCAGAAAGTCTCCCTGAAAACTGATGCCTCACAGCTACTGCATTGCATCAATCCCAGCATGTCTACTGTCTATTCTGCTTACTTTTGTTTTGTTTTCCTTAAATCCTTTTTTACCCCTACCCTAGATAGGGTGTTTAACCACTTTCTAAACTTTTGATTGAACCTAACCTCACTTCCTTGCAGTGTGTGTGAACAACTAAAGGAGTTTAACAGGAAACTTACTGCAGTTGTCCTGCTGGACTGACTCTGGTGGGCAGACTCCTCTGTGCTGTCCTTGTCTCACAGGCCTTTAGCATTGGGGGGGTGCAGCATCAGGGACTGCTTGGTGGGTGAGTAGTTAAGTAGGGACACAACAGGAAAATGGCTTCACTTGCCACCTTCTGGTTGGCTCGTCTGAAGGGCTGGTGACGTGGCCTCACTCCTGGTTGGTTCCTGAGCAAGCTGCTCTCCTTTTCTTAGCTCTGCTGATGTCTCTGGAGTGAGCACTTGTTGCCTGCTGCCAAATCTGTTGGAGGGGACTTCGCTCCTGCTCTGACTTCTCTCATCCCCAGTGGAGTTCACAAAAGAGTCACACATGTACAGTTGCTGGAATGTTTACTGTGAATGTACATAGGTTAGTTACACAATATGGTTGTTTTAGCCATGGTGAATGGACTACTACTAATCCACTACAAATTACATGTACCTAGAAGCTAAGTGTGCCTTGTTCCTCTAGGGACAGGACAAAGATGAGGGCAGTGTGGGTGTGTGCCAGCACATACTGTGAAATCAGTTGCTTACATGTGCTGAGGTGCTATAATGCTGTCTTGGCCTTACAGTGTATGGTATCACAGTTATAACACACAGGTATAGAACTGACATCAGGTAGACAGAGGGAGACTTGTTCAACTCATAGGAAGGATAGGGTGAGTGAGGTGAATGGGCATAAGGCTGCTGTCCATACAGGGAAATGCTGCTCCAGTTATCCTTATGGGGGTGGTTGCCCTTGCTAGAGGGTGACATTACTGTGGCCATTCTTGCTGTCCCAGAGACAAGGTGGCTGACATTTAAATAGCTAGAGGGTTCTGAGAGGGCTGGCAGCTGTAAAGGTTGATTAGGCTCTGGGACCAGTGCACTGCATCTGAAGATACTCAGAGATGTGCCAGCAGTACCAGCTGATCCCCTGGTAGGTGTATAGTATTTTACAATCCTCTAAGGACAGGGTGCTTCTGATGTATTGCTGGGTGGCTGACCTAGTTCCATCCTGTATGGGGTGGGGCATGGGACAAGCAGAGTACTACAGAACTGCCAGTCAAATCCCTATGGTGGGACAACAGATGGGTTCACAGGTCCACGACGATCTCATGGATTGCAAGGAGAACAATGGTTTCTAGCACAGTACACAGCACAGATCCAGGGCAGGGTGGTCCTGTCAGACTCAGCTGATAGTTTACTGTGGCTGGATGATTGGTGCATTAGATATGGGCTGCACTGTGAATGTGCTGTACATGGACTTCAGGATGTCATTCAGCTGGGTACCCCACAGATGCTAGCTGACAGAGATAGAGGATCTAGGTCCTTTTAAATGTCTTCATTAGTGACATTGCAGAAGGACTGGAAGGAAAGGTTTGCCTAGTTGCAGATGACACCAAGATCTACAACATGCTGGACACGGTTTACCCATATCGCTTCAACAGCACTAGCACTAGTGCCGACATCCCCGTGGCTACAATGCTGACAGTCAGCATTGCAGCCGTCACTGTAGGGGATATTGGCACTAGCACACACAATCAGGGGGCTCCACCTCCCCCCACATGCCCCAGTCTCTAGGATTCTAACTCCGAGTCAGAGTTGGATGGGGGGGCAAACACCCAGTGAGGCAGTCCAGATCAGCACACAGACCACCACAGCAATGGGCAGGATTTGCCCAATTCCTTTCGCTGTGCCGGAGTCGCTGTAGTAATGGTATACTGCTGGATACTACTGATGGGGTGGAAAGGATAAGGAGGGACCTGGGGAAGCTGATGCAACAGTCAGAAGTGTGGCAGCTGATGTTCAAAGCAAAGAAGTGCAAGGTCATGCACCTGAGGCGCATAAACTCTGCTATGAGATACAGAATGGGGGGGGGATTGCTAGTGGTCACCAGAGAAGAAAGGGACTTGGTGATTATCATCTCAGAAGATCAAAAGGTGGCCAAACAGCGTACAAAGGCTGTAGGGAGGGCCAGTGGCATGTTGGGGTGTATAGGTAGGTGTATCACTAGCAGGAGAAGGGAGGTGGTGATACCACTTTTCAAAACACTGCTGAGACCACATCTGGAGTACTGTCTACAGTTCTGGAGGCCACAACATCATAAAGATGTAGACAGAGTGGAGGCAGTTAAGAGAAGGGTGACTAAGATGGTGTGGGGCTTACAACAGAAGACATATGGAGAGAGATTGAAAGACCTCAATACGTATACACTGTAAGAGAGGAGGGAAAGAGGGGATATGAAAGAAACTTTCAAATATCTTCAGGGCATGAACAAGATGCAGGTGGGCAACATCTTTTATTATAAGATGGGCACAAGAACAAGGGGACATGAAATGAGATTGGAGGGGAGCAGGTTAAGGGGCAATGTGAGGAAGTTTTTCTTCATGGAAAGGGTGGTGAACACATGGAACAGACTGCCCCAGAAGGTGGTGGGAGCGAGCGCAGTGAGGGATTCAAGCATGCATGGGATAAGCATAAGGGAACCCTACCTGTGGGAGGGAGAGGTGAAAGCCACTGACTGAGTTGGGGCAGCACACACTGTTAGAGGTAGTGTATATGGGCAGACTGGATGAGCCTAGTGGTCCTTATCTGCCATCAGTTTTCTGTGTTCTATGTTTCTATGTGGCTATGGCCATAGTACATTAGGTACATAAATTGCTACAGAGGAAGTGGCAGAAGGTGGTGTTCAATGGGGTACCTGGGGTGGAAGTCTCAAGAGGGGGTTCCACAGGGAACTGTGCAGGGTCTTTTCCTCATCAACATGTGTACCACCAACATTGTTGAGGGGATCAAGGGCAGGCTGTGACTCTGAATAGATGGCACTAAGCTCTGTGGGAGGGTGCACAGTGACAGGGGACTACAGGACATGCTGATTCAGTGTGAAACAGCTGGAGGGGTGGGCAAAGGTACAGCATTTGCAAAACAACACCATAGAGAGCAAGATGCTACACCTAGGTGACTACAGCCCAGCATGGGGTACCAGATGGGAGGGGTATGATACACTACCACTGCAGATGAACAACACTTTGGAGGTAGCACTGTCAAAGTCATGATGCTATTGAGTCGGTGCAGCAAGGCTTATACCAAAGCACATAGGATGCTTGGATGTATCATAAGGGATATTGAGAGATGCATGGGGAGGTAACACATCCCGTGTATGAAGCCTTCCTGAGGCCACACCTGATGTATGACACCCAATTCTGGGGTCCTCACCTAAGGATGGATAGGGATAGGCTCAAGATAGTGCAGTGCAGGGTTTCAGAGGTGATATAAAGCAAGCAGGGCATGTCCTATAAGGAGCACCTCAAGGCACTGCACATGTCAGTGATGGTACCCAGGAGAGAAAACAGAGATAATATAGTGACCTTTAAAGGTCTACAGGCACTTAACAGGATGAACGTCTGCTCAATATTACACTTGCATACCAGCTTGCAGTCATGTGTTCCTGGGTGGCTGCTGACAGGAGGAAGATTCAGGAGGGATGTGTGGATCTAATATGTTACAGATATGGTGGTGGAGCTATGGATAATGCAGCCAGCTGAGGTGGTGGGTGTAGACACTGTCATTGGTGTTATGAATGGCTGGGACAGCAGGATGGGTATAGTGGCTGCCTGGGGCATCTGCTTCAGGAAGGTTACAGATAGGGGGTGCAGCATGGTACACCTACCAGACCTGGGTTCTTTAATACAACCTTCACCTGCATACTGTGAGACTATGAGCACATCACTTAATCACCCCACCACTCCTAAGTCACCCCTCAGGGCATACAGATGTACCTATTAGCCTTTGCCCACTTACACTACAGTACCAAGAAAGCATCCTAGCATGTTGCGCAGCATATGTTCTACATGGCATTTTGTCACTTGTTAGAGTGTCATATGTGCACCAGGGAGCAGCTTGCCCTGTCTGCACAGCATGTATGGCACATCTTTCTGAGGTGCACAGGACTGGTGTTCTACTGGGCATCAGGCTTGCTTTTCCTCTTTCTGCTATGCATCTGGGTCTGTGCCTGTCCTGTATGTGGCATGTATGACTTTCCAGTGGTTACCACTGACCTGCTGGTGTTTGGATTAAATGTAGACCTATCTGTGCCAATGACTGTTGTCCTTTGCAAACTCCATGTGGCTGGCCCTCTGTTACTGCTTGTTGTGTCACATGCTGTTCCTAATGTGTATGAAGGTTAGTGGGTAGACAGATACAACAAACACAGGTAAAAGGTGTGGAACACACTTTGCAGTATTTATTTTCCAAAAATAAAAACATTTAATTATTAACGCACAGAAAGGAAATGGCTAGTTTTTCAGTTCAAAACTGTGTACAGTTCCCTCAGTGCACAACTTCTAGGCTTAGTTTCAGCCAAATAGAATCCTAGCACATAAAAACTTGCATGTACTATGAGATGCTTCCTCCAAGATAGTCATGCCTCTACTGACTGACTCATCTTACTCATCTGTTTTACATCTCAGGAGGTAGGCTTTTATCTCTGCCTACTGATGATGTCAGCACCATGTGAGCTGTCTGACTTATAATTCTCTAAGTAAATGCAGGCAGGCTGACTCATCCTAAATAACACAGACAGGCTGACTCATCTGACATGAGATCATGGTATTTCTTTAGAAAATAGGGTATGGAATGTTTACACTCCTAGATTATTACAGCATAAATTTGGACAGGGGCTCTGACCCTGTCACGTACCCTTCTCTTTAAAAGGGAACCAGTATTCACTATTTTTTCTTGCTTAGTGAGGCTGGTTTCCAACCTTTTTACTTATTTCTATGAAAACCATGCCTGACTCCTGCTATGTTTAAATATCAGCTGCCATACATTTTCAGATTTACTTTTAACTCACATCCCCCAAATCTTTCAGGAGTATTCACATATTTCAATAAGCACACATACTTAAAGGGACACTGTCAACCTTTTTTGCATCATATTATTTCTAGGTAAAAGCTCACATTTTATGACTGCTTACCTTCACTGAAGTTAATTTATGTTGCTAGTTGTTTAATCTGCCTTCTTGCTTAGTAGAACTGAAATGCATGGTAATGTATAGTTATACCCAGCCTTGTTTTGCTTCAAATCCTGTAACTACCCTTACTGCATACTTCCTGAACATTAGAAACACCCTCAAACAGTGCAGCCACTTATGATACAAGTCTCCTCTACTCCTACTGCATAATGAGTGGCTAGATTGTGTTGGGGGTGTTCTTAAGTCCAGGAAAAATGCAGTAGGAGCCGGTCAAGAAATGTAAATAAACATTTTAGTGTGGTAACACCAGTATAGTGGGCAGTCAGATTTTTTAATTTTTAAAAGAAAGAAGGAATCAGAACCATACTACCAGCTGCAGCAGCAGTCTCTACAGAACATGAACAGTCATAAAATATGTTTTTTTTTTAAACTGGGGCACTTTGAGGCCTAAGGGGGTTGACAGTGTTCCTTTAACATTAGCAACATTTCTCCATTTTTGCCTAGTGCATTTACAAATGAAGTCCCTTCATCCAACTTACAGGCCTCTTCTTGCTTGACTGTAGTTTCACTGCCCAGCACAATATTTAAATGACCAGTCTCACCTGGGGATTTCAATTGTGTTCACACAGCTGTCCATGCTTTCCTGACACTGACTCCCCTCACTTTCAAAGTCCATATCGCACAGATAACACCCTGGGAATATGGGGAGCTCAGGACAGTCATTACACAATTCAGACCTTTCCGCTGGCTCCTGTGGTTGGGCACAGGACTCTGTCTCCTCCTGTTCCTCCTCCTCCTCAAACTGCGCAGCACCTGTACTTGAACTCTTCTCTACCTCCAACACTTTGTTCTCCGCCTTCAGGCAAAGCTGCTATTCCTCTAGCCACCTTTGGATGAGCCATGTCATCAAGGCCTCTATCACCTGGAACACTGCAGTCAGACAATCTGTCTGTTTCACTGGACGCTTATCACTGGTACTGGTAGATTGCAGCAGGCTTGTCAACATACCCTGCAACTGCTTCACATAGGCTTCTTCAAGCCTTCAGGCTTTAACTTGGACAGAACCACTGTCTCTAGTCCAAGAAATTGTGATGTACACAGTTCTTCTGCCATGGTTCTTGTTAAGACTCCGCTGTCAGCAGATGGTGACCTTCATTTCATACTAGCACCTCTGCCTTGCTGCTGTTGTACTTCCTGTGACATCTGCCAGGATATCAGGGAACTATCCCCTTGAAACATCTCTCTCCCAGCCTACATGCATCAGTAACCCACTTCTGACACAGATGTGAAGGTTAGTGGGTAGACAGATGCAACAAACACAGGTAAAAGGTGTAGAACACACTTTGGGGAATTTATTTTCCAAAATAAATAAAGAAATGAATAATAAACATACAGAAAAGAAATAGTTGGTTAGTCTTTCACTTCAAAACAGTGCACAATTCCCTCAGTGCACAACTTACTGGTGACACATAGTCTTGAACCATATTTGATGTGTATGCCTAGCCTTAAGAAAAGAAGGCTTATTACTAGATAAAGACTTGAACTTAAAAAAGCAAATTATATGTACTTCCAGCGAAAAAGACCCGAAGCAGAAACTCAATTCTGCAAATGTGGCTTAAATCTGGATGATGATCTAAAATCTATAACGTTAATATGCCCCCTTTATGCTAAACAATGGAAATATTGGTTGAGTGAAACTTTGGTCTCCCTTGGTCTCCCTCCTTCCAAATTGATTAAAGTAGTATAAACTTCTCAGGATGTTCAACTTTTGCACAAACGTGCAAACTATTTAGCAGTTTTGCACTTACAAAGTTTAGTTGCACAATGATTTCTATATTAACTTTAGTACATTGCAACTGGAAAATGCTGATGGAAATATGAAATAGACGGTACTACCTTTGATGTTTATTGACATACCAATGTACTTTCTGTTTATAAAATGCACAAGACACTTTTGTGATTGTACAAATCTATGATTTTATAGAACTTATTTATTTTATTCAAAATGTTTTTGTGTCTTTTACTTCTAATGTTTTTTTTACTTGTAATGGTTAAACTGCAGAACAATAAAACAAATTTGTTTGACTCAACTTACAGGCTTAGTTCCAGCCAAATAGATTCCTAGCACATGAAAACTTGCATGGACTATGAGATGCTTCTTCCACAACAGTCAGGTCTCTACTGACTGACTCATCTGACATATCTGTTTTGCATCTCAGGAGGTAGGCTTTTATCCCTGCCTACTGATGATGTCAGCACCATGTGAGCTGTCTTACTCACAATTCTCTATTTAAACACAGGCAGGCTGACTCATCCTAAATAAACACAGACAGGCTGATTCATCTGACATGAGATCATGAATTTCTTTAGAAAATAGGATATAGAATCTTTACACACCTGGATTATTACAGCACAAATTCAGACAGGGCTCTGACCCTATCACAATGTGCCACTGTCCTTAACCTTCCTCGCCCTTTTTTTCTGGGGTGCTCCTATGGCTACAATGTGTTCTGTGGCAGTAGAGTCTTGATTGGGGGGCCCCATGATGGCCATGGTTAGCCATCTACTGGCAGCAAGGGTCTTTGGAATGCTGGAGGCCTGGGCTGTGGTTGCACTGTTTTCTGGAGTCTGGTGGGTGGTGACAGCCTGACTTACGGTGGTACTGGGTTCTGGACCCTGTTAAGTGCTGCAGCGCTGGGTGCTGGTTGGACAGGATACTGGAGCATGTTTGGCACTGAGGAACTGGATCATGGTGGCACTGGGTTGTGGAGCCAGTTGCATAGTGAAGGCTTTGATTCTGGTTGAAGAGGGTACTGGGGCTTGTTGGGTGCTGATGGCCAGGGTCATGGTGGCACTGAGTTCTGGAGTCAGTAGCAGGGTGATGTTCTGAGTGTTGGATGGACTGATTACTGGAGCTTGTTGGGTGCTAAAAGCCTGGGTCATTATAGCACTGGGTTGTGGAGTCAGCTGAGTGCTAGAGGCCTGGGTTGTAGTAGCACTGGGTATTGGAGCTTGTGGAGCACTGATGGACTGGAGTGTAGGAGCATTGGTGTCCTAGGACTGTGGAGCACTGGAGGCCTGAGTCAGGTGTGCAGAGTGGTTCTGCGTGCACTGTGTGCCATGTAACATTTGGCAAGATCCACTATAGTACTGACTATTGGTTGCACTGTACCCATATCCACTGACTGTAATATATCCATGCCCACTGTAGTCAGTGTAACCATATCGGCTGGGGCCACTGTGTACATATATTTAGTGGGACTCCTGTATCCATAGCTACTGGATGTACTGTCACCATGACCACTGTATGCATGTGCCATCTTTCCACTACTGTATGTATCTAGCTTTGGTGGACAGTGTAGTACCAGTTGCTTGGTGCAGTGCTATCCTGGCTGCCATATACCTTGTGACCATGCACGTGTTGTTCTGTGGCACTGGTGTTTTGCCAGTGGCCATTACCTGTACAGTAGTCTGCAGTGTGCCAACAATTGCAGTGATTGCATTTGTCTGCTCATGGTGGTGTGCTATAATACACTCCAGCACTGTTGTCATGCACTCAAGAAGTGACTCTGTCTGCTTCTGTGTGCATACATGGATGCCACACAGTATGGCAATGATATCTGCATGGCATGTTGCACAGTTTTCTACCATGATCTGGATAGTATCTTGTACCCAAGTAATAGCCTCCCCATGTGGCTGTGGATGCCATGGTGGCAATGTGGTGACCATCCATGGCACCACATATTCCCCTTACCTCCCTGCTCATTGCCTCCTTGGTGCTGAGTATATCCTGGCAATATCAACTCAGGTCATCCTCCAGCAAGGGTTCTGTGGTATTTTCCTTTGCAGTTTGTTGTGTCTCCTCTGCTGTTCTGACTGTATGGGGCTAAGGTCCTGGGCAATGTTGGCATAGATTGTGTCTCTGTCTGTGTCTGACTCCTCACTGGTGTCCTGTATGGCCACTATGTTCTCATTACTGTCTCTGCATTGTTGTTGACTCTCTGGGGTTTCAGCATTACCTGTGCTTTCCTGCTCCTGACCATCCTCATCCTCTGCTCTCCCAGTGCTGTCTGTGTCATCTGTCTCTGTTCACTCTGCCTTCTCTCCTTGGTTTTGCTGTTGCTGAAGGGTGCTTGAGGTGCCAGGTGTTGCAGGTCCTGTGTGTTCACCAATGGTATCTGTAGGAACACAACAAATACTGTAAGTTGCTATATGGTGTGGTGACCAACCATCTCAATATGTCACTGTTCATTGTGTGCAGTGCATGCTTTTGCATTGCTCTGTGTAGCACCAGGAGGTAGGCTGCAACAACCATCATGTGGTGCAGGCTGTGCTGTGCCACAGCTTGTCTGCACTCTTGTTTGTTAGTCGTGTCATAGTGTGTAGTGTACATTTTGTTGCTTTGCATATCTTCGCAATGGTGCTCCTCATGTTCTAGGCTGTCAGTGTACCAGTATCAATACATCCTTTCTGCATCAACTCCCCAGATGTGTTGCAGTACCCTTCACACATGGTGCTATGGTGCACATATGGATGTATGGGATTGTGGTTGCCATTGTTCAGGCTGCAGGCAAGGCTTGGGACAAGGGGTTTGGAGCACTGCCATCACCAGGGGGGGGCTTCATCATCACTCACAAAGTCTGGGCCACTCTTATGTGTCATCCACACAGCAATTCTGGCTTCAGGTATAAGTGTTTTGTGCTTGTGTTTGTATGCAGGCAACTATGTTAGACTGCACAGGTGGGTAGGTGGGCTGGGCATCCTGATACCACTGTTGGCAGAACAGTCTGCAGAGTGGTATGATTGTGGCTGCACAGGGTTACTCTTCACCACTACTCACAGCCATTGATTGTATCCACTCACAATGGCCTCTGTTTGTTAGCTACTAATTGTACCCTGCAGGTTAACTCCTCCCCCACTAGACTGACAGCGGCATCCTGTGCCTAATTCATTGATGGCCCACTGAAGAATTGGTCCTTCCTTGTATTTGTTGCTTCCCTGCAGCTTTCCGATTGGATGCTGCAGATCCCCACTAAGAAAGGAAGCACACAAGGCGCCTTTTTCAAAACACAGCTTGGCCACTGCATTGCTGTACTGCTCTCTGGACAATTTTTTCTGCTGAATTTTCTGCTCATGTGGAAATATATATATTTTTTTTCTCTCCTCCTGGAATTTTCAGCTGTTTAGCCTGCTTTATTAGCTAGGCCTGACTTCTATATAGCTTATGTCTTGCACTACTGAATATTTCTATTGCTTAAACATTTTACCTTTAAGCTATTGCACTGTATATGTAGGAATTGCCTAGCAAAGTTGTAGCAAACTTTAACTGACTGCCTGACGTTTATATAGCTTACTACTTGCACTACTGAATTTTTTCTGCCAATTGCCCAATATTGTAGAATAGCTAGAACTAACCACTGCTTGCTGTTTGCTCTGCCACACTTTTCCCATCACAGTTCCTCTCATTCATCCTTATTCCCCACAATGTTTCTCTGCCATCTACTGGACCCGTGATTCCCTCTCCTGACACCCCCCCCCGAACCAGCACATTCTGTAAATATTACCTGGTATTTTGGGCCATCTTCTCTACCCATTAATTTCCAGACTACCCTGAGTCCTCTCCACCACACGCCTCCTTCCCAGCTCTCCCTGATGCCATTGAAGGGGCCTCCCACCCCCCAACCTCCTGAATCAGCCTTTTGTTTTGCTAAATTCCCACCTGGCACCTTTGACGAGATCTCTCTGCAGGAACCTTTCTCTCTCACTATTTGCACCTACTCCTGCCCTGAGCACTAAATTGCCCAGCGCCCTCCCACCAATTTACTTGACCTTTGTCTCTGGCTTTTTAACTAATGGCCCACCTTTTTTTTTCTGCTCTGTTTTAGACACAAGCCCAAACAAGGCTCTCCACTTCAGCTGAGTGGCCCTGGTGCTGCTATCTGCTGGTGGCAGGACCTCTGCATCCAGCCCGCCACCCCCTGAACAAGGAAAGCAGGTACATTTGGTCAGCTCCTAGCTCAGAGCTGTCAGGCTTCAATCCCCGTAATTGGACTGGTTCCTGGGGACTGTGGCTGCTTCCCGATTGGATGCTGCAAATCCCCACTGAGAAAGGAAGCACACAAGGCACCTTTTTCAAAACACAGCTCGGCCACTGCCTTGCTGTACTGCTCTCTGTACAATTTTTTTTCACCCACCCCACCACCACCTCCTCCTCCCTCCTTTATTAAGCACACTTCCCCAGGGATCCATGCCCCTGAGGCCTCCCACTAGTCAATTACAACAACTGCTTAAAGGGGCTCTCCTTTCTGTAACTTGTTAAATGGGTGATCCTCTCTTGAGCTCACTTGTCTCCTCCAAGCAATTCCCTGATATTCTTCATGAAACATAATCAGTAGGATACCCTGCCTGTTGAAGATAAATCCTTAAAACATCTATGCCGTCAAGCTGTTTTCATGTATCATTGCGTACCATCGATCCCTATCTCTTTTAGCTAGTCTAACATGGAGCAGTGATCCTTGAGACTTATAGAACCTAGCTAGTGAGTCTTGATGCAACTCGCACCCTGTTAACACATTGGGCAATCATGGCAGTCCTCGTGTGGTTTCAATTAGTTACCTGCTTATGTATGGTACCCCACATGACAGACCATTTGAGCAGAATTGGCCCCAACATAGAGTCATGCCTACCACTACTAGACTGCCTTTATATTAATACTACATATAACTTATGCTGACACCGCATGACTCCGCACCCTTCTCACTTTGTGGAATCTCCTCGAGATGGGAACGCTACCTGTTTACCAATATGTGGCCCCTCACCCCACCCACCCAAAACCTATACATCTTGGTGCTATACTGGATGGACCATAGGCTATGCATCCCTAGGTCAGCACAAGGGGAAACTTTGGACTCTGGACCCCCACACTCAAACTTATACTAGATGCAGAAAGATTTGTGCTTTCAAACTACTCCTCGCTACCCTAAGGAAAATTGTGTTCCTACTACTTTTGTGTTCAGGTAATGTTGAACTCAACCCTGGTCCCACCAAAGCTCTCTCTTCTCCATCCAACCTTACAGGACTGAAAGGAGTCAGCTTTATGCACTCAAATGTTTTCAGTCTTTTAAAGAAATTTACATCAGTCCAGGCATGGATCATTCATACCACACCAGACGTACTTGTGCTCTCTGAATCCTGGCTTCAGGCATCCACCCCAGATAGAGAGGTTAACATCCCTAACTACCTCCTATTTAGAGCTGATAGGCAGACGAGGGGAGGCGGAGTAGTCATCTACATCAAAAACAAATTTTCAGTGTCCATCCTAGACTCTACCTCTGTTGCAGGTGGATTCAAATGTTTGTCCCTTAAAGTCACACTTTCCCCATCAATAGCTTTCCATGTCATAGGCTGTTACAGACCACCAGCTGTGGGTCCTCAGCTCCTGTCCCATCTGTCATCTATTATGGGCTCTGTCCCAATTGAAACAATTATTCTAGGAGACTTTAATTATGATTGGTTGACTAAGGTCTCGTTACCCCTGAAGCAATTCTGTGACTCCCACGGGTTCACACAACTTATTACTGAGCCAACTCGCATTAACAAGAAAAACCCAATGAACAGCACCCTATTGGATGTCCTTCATCATAAGCAAATCATATTCTTTTCCCATGCCGGAATTTTTTCAGCTGATGTTAGTGACCACTGCTTTATTGCTGGTATAAGAACTGACGCTAAACCATCACCAACATCTAAATTTTCCACTAAAAGGTCCAGACGGAACTTCGATCCTCTCGCATACTTCAATGAATTAAAAAACTCTTTGCACTGGCAGAGTTTTTACCTTGCTAAATTGGTGAGTAATGCCTATGACATCTTCCATGAAATTATAACCAGTGCTCTAAATAACCATGCTCCTCTGGTAAAAGCATGTATAAAAGCTAGAACATGTCGTTAATTCTCAGTGGACCTCAAGGCTGCCTTACTAAAAAGAGATCAACTCTGGAAAAAGGCTTGCAAATCACACACAGACAAAGACTGGTGTCTCTTCAGGACAGCTAGAAGTACCTGCACTAAGATGGTTAGAGAGGCCAAGGCCAATTTTTACCGATCTGAGCTAGATTCTGCATTGAAATGCCCTACCAAGTTCTGGTCCACACTAAAAGAACTGACTGGTCATTCTCCAGGAAATGTGCTTCCCTCCAAAATTACCACTGTCAATGCTATAATCAATGACAGAAACGAGATCCTGCAGATCTTCGACAATCATTTTGTCACTGCAG
Source organism: Neoceratodus forsteri (assembly GCA_016271365.2). NCBI lineage: Eukaryota > Metazoa > Chordata > Ceratodontiformes > Ceratodontidae > Neoceratodus > Neoceratodus forsteri. The sequence continues at coordinate 1,462,619,235 of CM057455.1, read as the reverse complement.
GCCTAGCATTTGATAACGTACCAGTAGGCAGACTACACCCACAGATCAACACTAAGCTCCCGGAACTGAGTAACAATATCGTAACCTTCTCATTTTTACCCACCTCCATAAAGGAAGTTGAAGATCTTCTCCTAAAATTGGACATGAAAAAAAGTGCTGGGGCTGACTTCTTCGACCCATATTACTTCAAAATTGCTTATCACACCTTTGCCGTACATATCTCTCCCTTATTCAACCTATCCCTATCGCAAGGTTCCTTCCCTCAGTTATGGAAAGTTGCTCACATCATCCCCCTGTTTAAATCAGGGGATCCCTGTGACCTAAATAACTATAGGCCTATCTCCCTCCTCTCCATACTCTCCAAGCTCCTAGAAAAAATTGTGGATACCCAGCTGACATCTTTCATAGACAACTCGAACTTACTAAACCCTATGCAGTAAGGCTTCAGAGCAAAGCACAGTACCATTACAGCCCTGGCAAAAGTAACTAACGACTGGCAATGGGACTTAGACAACAAAAAATTAATCTGTGCAGTTTTCCTGGATCTCAGTAAGGCCTTCAACACTGTCAACCGCTGTTTGCTCCTCTCCACTTTACAAACAATAGGCCTAGACCTAACATCATTGTGTTGGTTCCATGACTACCTCACTGGTAGGCAACAACAAATCAAGGCTGAAGGGGAGCTTTCTTTACTTAAACTGATAAAAAGAGGTGTCCCTCAGGGGTCCCTATTGGGACCATTGCTGTTTGCTATCTATATCAACAGCCTGGATGTAGGCATTAAGGAAGCAAGCATTCACCTGTTTGTTGATGACATGGTGCTCTACACAAGCCGTGAATCTCCTGAAGCTGCCTGTGGCAACCTGCAAACTGACTTTAACATCCTGCAGCACCAGCTCATCAGTAAAAGACTACTACTTAACACCAAGAAAACCAAGGCAATGCTATTCTCACCAGCTGGCCAGGGGCCATATTCTGCTGCTGCTGGTCCATTACCTTCTATCTCCACCTTACTAGGTGAACATCTTGAATACATACTGAAATTCAAGTATTTGGGTGTCTGGGTAGACAATAAACTCTCCTTTGTGGAACATATAGAAGAACTGCTGAAAAAGCTGAGGCAGAGGCTTGGACTATTCTTAAGAATAAATCGCCTCCTGACCGCAGATGCCAAAAGATAGCTTATCCAATCCATGTTCCTCTCACTAATTGACTATGCTGACTTCATATATGGCCAGTGCCCAGCCTCATACCTTGCTAAATTGGACATACTGTATCATAGAGCTCTGAGATTTATGACAGGCCTCCCCTTTTCCACCCACCACTGTTCATTATATGCAGCTGTGGGTTGGCCCTTCCTTCAACACAGGCGGTATAGAAATGCAGCCCTCTGGATGCTCCGAGCCATCACCAACAAACTCCCACAAAACATTGCTGACTGTCTCCCACTAAGCCTGATTGGGAATTATGCCTTGAGAAGTCACTTGCTGGTTTCCCTGAAAGTACCTAGGGTCAGTACCCACTTTGGAAAGCAGCCATAAGCTTTGTCCTGACCATGCTTTGGAATAGGATACAGAAATTGCTGAGACTTAGCTCCCCTGTTAGTCTTGCTATGTTCAAGACCCTGTATGCCAAAACTTTTGTGGAGCTCTGTAACTGTTTCCACCGTTCCTAGTTGTCCAGCTGACATTTCCACTCAATCTAAGTCCTTCTCATTCAAAAGAAGTGTTCCCTTACCAAGATTACTCCCTCCTCCCTCAGTCCATTCCAGTCCCACCAGTACTACCAGTTCACCTCAGTCCATTCCAGTTCCACCGATACCACATACTCACTGCAACACACACCCCATCGCCCACTCTTATGCCCTGATACCACCTGCTTAGTATCCCAGAATCTCTCTGCCAGCATCTCTGCCTCCTACATGTGTGCTTTTCCTATCCCAGGGCTCCATTACAGGCTATGAACATGTTATTGATAGATAGGATTATAAAGGCATCTCTGTATATATTATTTACCTTTATTTCTACACTGTATATATTTTGTTGTATACATCTTGCTACTGTTGTTTTATGTATATTTTACTTGTACTCTATTCTGTACCCTCGTCCTTGCAAACTGCAGGTCCACCTTGTAAATGAGCTTGCTCAGTGGTGATCGCCTGGGTAAATAAAGATTTTGATTGATTGATTGATTGATTTGTACAGTCTTAACTCAGGATGTGGCACATGACCCCAGCGCACCCTACTCAACAGTACCCCAGGCCTGCACTTTCCAGAATTCTGACACCCCACAAGCCACAAGGGAATTGATTGCTACATAAAACATTTTACTGCACATGTTGCATGCTATAGCAGCAGGAGTTGTTTGTACATATATTGTCAACTGTACTGTTCATCTGGCAACAACATCTGGATACACATATTTCCTGATGTTTTCTGTCCTTCCTGACCAAAGATACAGAACTGTGGTGTATGTCACAGTTCACATGTGCCTGCGATGGTGACATGCATCTTGGCAGAGTGTTGTGCTGTTTATCATCTTACACATGTCACACCAGCATCCTCATACATCTACAGTTTGAATCTGACATGTACAGTCAACAGGTGAACTTGGCAGATGATTGTTTTACCACTTGCCAATGGTGGCCATCTTTAATGCTGTGAGCCATTAATTACAACACTATCTGCATAGGCTGTTTTCATAATGTGTGTCTGAGAACACTACAAACAATCTGTGCCATGTATCTTCAGCTGTCAGGAATACATTTTGTAATACACACAATATGATACATCCTTTTACTGGCGCACAAATATTGTTGCTTTGCAGGCACAACAGGCCCACCTGGTAACAACATCTACTATTTCAAAATCTCCTAGGGCAAGGCATTACCTTGTCTGACAGTGGAAGGGCCTTGCCATAGTAGATTCCACTGTTCCAGTACCTATACCTGCTACATACCTGCAGAGCTCAGTAACCTGAAGAGGCCCAGGTTTCTCCCTTGATACTGCAGCTACTAACTTGTGCTGCCATGTGCTGTTCCTGGCTGCTTAGAGTCATAATTTGGCTTGGTTCTCCTCCAGTTGCTGTAGTACAGTGTTTGTTGTGGGCCATCTTCTCCTTTTCCCTTTGTTTGATTTCACTGTACTTTTCTAGAGTTCCCTGATGGTAAGCCTTCCAGGGCCTACAGCATTGACCCTTGTGGGCACCTCATCCCAGGCCTGTTTCTTACTGTCCTAAAGGTCCTTGCTTCTGTCAGAACAAAGGCTTATAATGTCACTTTTTACAATAATGCACTTAGATTCACCTTGGGCCTTACCCAAAAATTATTTCATAAATTACCAAAAATAATAAAAAATCACATATGATAGTATCCTATACTCTCCAGGTTCAAATATAACAGCAAATGACACTGCTTTCCACACTTATGATCATATGAAAAATATATATTTTATTTACACCTACACAATAGTTCTAAATATTCCTCATTAGCATACATATCAAGCATAATACTGTAAGCATCAACAAAATTGTTTCAGATAATCCAGCAAACTAATAAAACAAATTTATCAAGTAAACAATGCAGATGAATAAGCAATATTCATTATGATAAATGGTAATAGTTATACTAAACTTTTATCGTCCTTAGTATTTAACATAACCTTCATGCAGGAGAACATACACTTATCAGATCAATATCCCAGATTATTTCTGTATAAAACTTATTTTAAAACTTTATAGCATGTAAAATTGACTTTCTATGAGAATTGGCAACAACTCATTACATTAGTGTTTTATACTATACTTTCATAAAGCTCAGTTTTAACTTTTCAGATCATGCAAAATTTCTTAGTTCAAAGCTTTTAAGCCATATACCCAGATTCTATGGTTAAAAGTATATTTTCTTGTTACTTTCCCAGATAAGTCAATTTAAACTACTGAACTATTAAAAATGAATTTGTGAAAGTAATAAAATTATACTTATATTTCTGGTTGTAGAAGTTGTTCTTCTCTGAACTTAGAACTCTTGGTTAAATCTGGCTCTTGTTGAAAATGTCTCTTTTAGTCAGCTAATTTTCTTGACCCTGGAATGTTTTGGCATGGACTAACTCTGCAAGTAAAATTTTTTGTTGAAAGTCACTTTACCAAAAGTCAGTTGTTGGATTCATAGAACACAGCTTCAATCTGCACAGTCCATAGCAACACTGGATTCAAAGAACTTCCTTGTGGATAGCGAAGTTGTTTCTCTAACTGGAACTTAATGACTCCTCCTTCTTGTTGTGCATCTGCTTTTAAAACATTAGGACACTAGACCTTCTTCTGCTCAGTACACTGTATAGTTTGTGCAAGTTTTAAACATAAGTCTGTGTTTAGTCATCAGCAGGCAACATTACTTCGGTCAAAATGCTCAGCAAATAAAACACAGACCTTGCTTCATACACAATGAGCATGTCCTTGCATCTGGTTTTTGCACCTGGATCTTCTGGCAGCACTGCATAAGCTTGGCTATCCTTAGGCCATCCCGGTATTCAGATACAGGCATGACCCAAAGCTCCTTGGCCTAGCTACAGTATAAAGCCTTTAGAATTCTTAGTTAAAGTAATATAGGTCCTTTTGCATCAATATGTTGGCCCAGACTGAGGTGTGACCAGACAAATTCACTAATATAAAACTGCCCCAGTGATGACATCACCAGATTTTAGATTGGCCTGAGTCACTAGAAAGGTAGGACATCTTAGAAGATAAATGATGACTTACAGTCATGCCTCTTAAGACATCCTCTTTCTCCTCAGACTAGTTTAGTGCTCAAAATTATTTTCCTTAAATAAAATTCTTATTTAACCTAATTTAAACATTAAACTTACATATACAGGTGTTTTTTCTCAAGCAAATCATATTGGTATGATTTTGATATTTGTAGCATGGATACTTTTTAAATTATACTATTAAGGGTTATAACTTCATAATTTCAATAAAACTTCTTAAAATAAACTGAGTCTTGCTCTAAGTATTCTAAGCAACAGAATGATATAAGATTTGTAAGAAAAATCCATTCTTAAAGTCTTTAAAACATTACTTTTTTGTAGAAACACGTGGATTCTTTGTTCTACTTAAAAATATAAATCTTAATTGTCACAAATATTCTTTTAGACGGTATTTCTCTCTATAGCAACAAAATACAGATTAAGAATCTTATTCTTAGACTTCCTAACATGTGAACTATCATGAGATACTAGATTTGTTTTGTTTTCTAATAAGAAAATTATATTAAATAAGTTTTAATTATAACTTCATAAGCGACCACTCCCCTGTCCTCTGCTCCTGGTTGTGCAAAGCTCCTACGAACCTCCCTAAAATTATACTGCAACAAAAACTAGAGCCTGGTAAACTTGCTTGCCTAAAATCCCACCTCCTTACATTGAACTGGTCCTTCATAACTGACACCCTCGACCCCAACCGTGCCCTTGACCTCTTTATTTTTACCTTCAATGCTATCTGTGATTCCCTTGCCCCTCTTACAAAAATGATGGTCAAAGGCAATCCTGCCCGTTGGATCACCTACAGCCTTCTGACCTTGATGCACACCTGGGACTCACTATGGTATATATCCAATGAGACTGGCCTGCCATATGACAGACAAAGGTACAGGGAGGCCAGGAACAACTGCACATGGACCTTATGCCAAGTCAAAACTGAGTATTATAAATCCTCCCTTACCTCTGCCTGGGGCTCAGGGCACAAGTTTTGGAATAATATTAAGGACATCTGTGGCAAGACACATAATCCCCCCCCAACCTGATTGAGGTTGATGGGTGTCTATCCTCAGACCCCAACCATATTTCCTCAGCCTTTAATCGCTCCTTCACAAATCTCCCCCATGTCCTCCCTCCCAACTTCCTCAACCCTTCCCCTACCCACTACACAATGGCCCCTCCGACTGCCCCTCCTTTCCACCTTCAATGCATCGACCTTGCATCAGCCAAACCTTATTTGGAGAAAGCCCTTAGCAACTCCAATTATAGTAGTGACTCCATGGACATGAGACTTCCCCAGCTCACACTTCACAAGGTACTCCACCATCTCACCCATATTCTGAACTGCTCGCTCTGTCAAGGGAAAGTCCTCACCCAGTGGAAATCTGCCTCCATTTCCCCCATATTTAAAAGTGGGGACTGTACTTCCACTAACAACTATAGCCCCATCTCTATCCTCCCCCCATCAAAAGTGCTTGAGTGTATTGTCACCGATCAGCTCACCAAACACCTTAACAAATTCGACCTACTCTGTAAACAGCAACATGGTTTTCGCAAAGAGCACAGCACCACGACTTCTCTCTTGGATTTCACTTCTCACATCCACTCCACCTTAGACAGAGGTCACATTGCAGGCATTGTATTTGTCAACCTCTCAAAGGCTTTCAACAGTCAAACACTCCCTTTTACTTAACTCCCTCTCCAACATCAGCTTCTCCCTGGATGCCCTCAGCTGGTTCGCAGGCTACTTGTCGGATCAGTACCAGCAGGTCCAAATTGGTACTACCCTATCTATCAGACTACCAGTCCACTCTGGTGTGCCCCAGGGGTCCATCCTCGGTCCTTTACTCTTCTGTCTTGTTCTTAACTCCCTCACTTCGTCCTGCTGGGGCAATCTAATACTATATGCCGACGATGCTGTCCTCTTTTCCTCCAACGCAGACCCCACCCTACTACATATCTCCCTCCAATCCTCTTTCTCTGATGATGAGAAATGGTTCTCCACACAGTGTCTTACACAAAACTACATAAAGACCAAAGTCATGTACTTCTCTCATCCCCTGAACTCCTGGAAGGCACTCTGTTTCTAATCCTTATCACAAATCTAACCCCTCTAGAGCAAGTGGATACTTTAAAATATCTGGGCATAACCCTAGACCCAGCCCTCAACTTTCACCAGCATATCCATCACCTGTCTACTGCCCTTAATGTCTGGCTTGGTCTCCTCTATCGCTTCAAGCACTGTCTTACTCCTAAAGCCCTTCGACTTGCTGTTTCTTCCTCTGTCCTCTCCCTCCTTGACTATGGCATTCTTATCTATGGAGCTGCAAATACTTCTGCCCTAGGCCATCTCAGGCTCTCCCCGAACAAAGCCTGCCAACTAGTCCTTGGTTGTGATCATCTCACACACACATGCTCTCTATACACTGCCACAAACTGACTGAGCCTTGACAATACAATACAGTTCCACACATGTCTCATGGCAAAAAAGATTGCCCTGGGTTGCACACCTGCTGGCCTCACCCCTGTTATCCAACCAGCCCTGATGCATAGAAACACCCATAGCGCCAGCAAGAACCTCCCAATTCCAAAGAACTTTCAGTCACAGGGCTCCTTCCTTGTTGAACTGTCTGCCCAGTGCTCTTAATAATGAAACCAGAATTGGCCCCTTCAAAGTTGCTCTCAGAGACCACCTCCAGTTCTCCACCCATTGCGACTGTCCTTGATCTACCTGACCTCCCCTGACAACAGCCTCTGGTCAGCTCTCCCCCCCCCACACAGCTTATTCGGCTACTGTCCAGGAACTATTTACCAAGCTTTTACTCTGAACAATAAGTCTGGATCAGATTACCTATTTACTGTATTCACTGTAACAAGTCTGTTTGAGTATTACTTTGTAGTGTGTTCACTGTTGTATTGTTCTTCTAAATGTGACATGGAACTTTTGTTTATGAGTCTTCGACTCAAAGGTACTTTCCAAATTGTGAAATAAATAAATAAATAAACTCCTGAATTATTTGTTCTGCAATCATGTAACTCGGCAAGCTTATTTATCATACTAGTGTTTAATAACTGTCCAATTTTCATGGTGGCCTCATAATGTGTTTTTAAGTTATAAGCCAAATACTTTTCTTAATATTTAAAGTTTAAACAGAGGGAACAGTTTTTTTTTTCTTTCTATAAGTCTACATCAGTCACATGACTTCCTATCTGATTGTAGTCATGGATAACTAGCTCTGGCCAAGACTTTCCTGTACAAACACATGACTGTAAATCAGTCAGAGCACAGGGATGCTTCTCTTGCACTGAGATAGCGTCAGCTGACGTCTCCTTGGAATGTGGCTAGGTCCCTATCATGGGACTTCCAATTTAAAACAAGACTTTACTGGGACACAATTTTTTTCTGAACTCTGAAACTGTCTCTATTTTAAGTGTCATAATTCCTCCATTTTAATGTTCTTAAGATTTAATCCACAGTAATCTTAACCAGAAATTAGTCCCATATAAAAAGCACATAAAATAATAATAATGATAATTAAAAATCAATTCTTGACAATAAAAATAAAATAATTTTTCCATCAAAGGTTTTGTTCCTACACTCCCATCTCTGAAGAACAGCAGGTCAAATTGGGCATCCAACTCCTCTATTAGAATGTTAGCTTTCTGCATTTCTGAAGCTTTTCTTGTGCCTATATTTGCCAGGCCTCTGTTCTTCCTTTCATTATTTCTTGTGCCATTTCTTTCACCATGTCTTTTGATGCAGCTTCTGTCATTCTTGCTCAAATTTATGCTGCAGAAGCCCTCTTCCATCATTTTTGGGGAACTTTGCCATGGTGAACACTTTTCTTGCCAAATATGGTGCTCCTTATTTGATGAACCTGGAGTTGATGCAGGTGGAATATTTGATGCACCTTGAATTAGTCTAAGGGCCCTTTGAAAATTCAGCCCATTCTTTTTTTGTTCTGCAAGAAGGACATCTCACACTTTACTTATCAAATCCCACTAAGTGACGAGAGCTTCCCTTTTTAAATCCTTAATTAGGTACTGACTTCAACTAGCTCCTTATTAAACATGCTATGGTCAGAGGCAATACAGCCAGTAATGCAGCAGACTAATGAAAAATATAGAGTGATGTGTGGCTTAGTTGTGATTTACTTATATTATTGTGATGTAAAAATCCCACATTCACTGGACAACAGGGAAAAAGTTTATGGGGCAGGAATTCTGGCTGCCACCCTCTGGGAAAAACTTGGTGGGGGATGGGTACCTCAAGCAGCTGGTATGCAATGGTATATATTTCTAAGCAATCAATAGCATTGCATTGTAGCTCTGCTGTGGTCAACACTCTGCTGATTTTTTTCTTCTGAGGAGTTAAATCAGAAAAGATCAACTTTTCTGGTTTTGAGATGCACAGCAAAATGCTAGGAAGAAGTCTGCTTTTAGTGTTGGAACAGATTCACTGAAGGAACCCATCACCTGTGATCTGGTTGTGAACATATCTGAAGGAGTCTGCAAATATGTTTCTTCATTTAAGGGTATCTACTACAGTGTAGATTTTCTATCTGCACAGCAGAGAGATGGTAATTACACCATTCTTAGTTGCAATGATCTTTTTTACTTAATCAAACAGAAAGCCAATTTTACATCTGGCCCCCACGTCCTTCCTGATATATACTGATAGGTTCTTTGATGATGGCGGAAGCCCCAAAAAAGAAAAAGAGATATACAGTAGCAGCCACAGACACTGCCAGCTATTTCCTGAAATTTCTGTGATATTTCCAGATATATCTAATGCTTTATCCATTTCTACAGTAGGGGCAGCAGAGAGAAACTCTTTAGAAATTTCACAAAATATCTGGAAATAGCTGGCAATGTCTGTGGCTACTACTATAGTAAAACTATAAACGTTTTTTGCTGGCTCAATTGCCTAATTCCAATGGGTGGGTACCTCAGTTTGAGAATAATTTTTTTCTGGTTCTATCACCTAATCCATCCGGGTTCCTTGGTGTCGGGGTCCATCCTTACAGATGTCTTACTAAAAATGCAACCGCATTTCAAGTAAAAGATCCCAATTTGCTCTGCTTATTTTGCAGATCAAAAGCCTTTTTAGAAGAGATCCCCAGACTAGGGGCATCTATCTTCAAAGTGCTGCTGCTGCTTCTTTACCCGTCCTCAGGTATTCACTTCATGTGCATTAGTAGCGAGCTGGCGTTTCAGATTAAGGTGACTCCAGCCCCAGAACTCTGAGGTACCAACCCATTGGAATTAGGCAAGTGAGCCAGAAAAAACTTCTAAACTGGTACTGTATCTCTCCTTTTCTTTTTTGAGGCTTCAGCTATCGTCAAAAGAACTTATCAGTATATATCAGGAGGGATGTGGGAGCCAGATGTAAAATTGGAGTTCTGCTTGATTAAATAAAAAAAGGTTGTTGAAACTAAGAATGGTGTAATTACCATCTTTCTGCTGTGCAGACAGAAAATCTATAGTCTAGTAGATACCCCTAACTGATAACTTACCCTGCTATATAGCAACAGTAGTTTTTTGACCCACAATTCAAGGGTTTAGAGCACTGCCAACTTTTTCTCTGTTTTGTTTAGTTTGTTTCTTCATTATATGTTGCATTTTTACACTTTCTTAGTGACTTTTATGCCTTTAAGGGTGTAAATTTTATATAAAAACAGCCCTTCCTCATTTTATTCCTGGAACTGAGTCAGATATTTAATTTCATTCCTGGGACTAAGTTCCCATGGGTTCCCTCCCATTTCTTCTACTATCTACTTTAAACTTCATTAAGCAGCCTTGAAAATGTGACAGAGGGAAGGCATTGGGGTCTAGTGGTTAGATTATAGACTTGGAAACCAGTGAGTTCAGATTCAAATCCCCCCACAGCCACTTACTGTTATCCCAAGTAAGCTGCAGTAGATACGTGTAAGAGCAAGGTTCGAGATATCAGGAATTAGTATGGTGTTTCACAACAGGTAAACCTGGGATGTTCTCTGCTTCTATTAAAAAGCAGGTGTTGAAGTGCACTTTCCTAAAAAAAACTATTGCACTAACTTCTGAATATATGAATATACAGTAATTGTCAGCAGAAAAAGGCCTTACTGTTCTATAAAGTCTGTTCGATTGTGCAGCTCATACTCATAGCTTATACTGGAGCTACCCCACCCTCCCCCCTTGCCTCCCAGAGTGATCCTCCCCCCTTCCCCATCCCCTCCTCCCCCTGTTGCCAATCTCATTTTTACCCTTTTCCACCTCACCTTAAAACTTTCCAATGTTTCCAAAGATATTACCTCCTCAGTCAATTCATTCCACTTTGGCACCTCCCTTTCCATGAAAAAGTGCTTCCTCATTTCTTTTTTATATCTACCCCCCACAAGTTTTAGACTGTGGCCCCTAGTGGTTCCCACCTCTTTTTAAATTGAAAATGCCTTCCACTCCAATGCTGTTTATACCCTTTAGATACCTGAAGGTTTTTATCATATCCCCCATTTTCCTTCTGTCTTCCAAGAATACATAGTCAGCTTCCTTAACTTTTGATCACATGGTTTGTCTCCCATACCCTGGATCATCTTAGTCACCTTACACTGGATCCCCCTCAAGTAGCTAGATGCTGTCTTTAAATCAGAGCACCAGAAATGCACACAGTACTCTAAGTGGTATAATCAATTACCTGTATGAGGGCAGAATGACTTCTTGTCTCCTTGAGGTGATTGCCCTAGAGATGCATCTCAGCATTCTATTTGCTTTGACTGCTGATTTACAACACTTTACAGAGTGTTTCATGTCATCCCTGACTATCACCCCTAGATCCTTTTCCTCCTTTGAGCAGGACACCTGTACCCTCCCAACCAGTAGCTGGCCCCTGGGTTCCTAGCTCCCAGGTGCATGACCTTGCATTTCTAAGCATTAAACCCCAACTGCCAGATTCCAGACCATTTTTCAAGTCTGGCCAGATCCTTCATGAGCTCTTGTCTTCCCTCCTCTGAGTCCACCCCCCACAGATTTTAGTATCATCTGTGGAAAGAATTACCTTACTTTTGAGCCCTACTGCTATGTCTCCAGTAAAGATGTTGAATAATAATGGACCAAGTACTGATCCCTGTGGTAACCCACTGGTTACAGGTCTAGGACTGGATAGTTCACCCCATACCATCAGTCTCTGTTTCCTTTCCTGCATCCGGCTCCTGACCTACCCCAGCAGCTTAACCCCAACTACCAGGTTACTCAGTTTGCTAAGCAACTTACCATGCAGGATGGATTCAAAGGCCTTACAGAAGTCCAGGTATAATGTATCCACTGCTTGGCCTTTGTCTAATGACCTTGTGACCAAGTCAAAAAATTTAATCATATTCATTTGGCAGGATCTCCCCATGACAAACCCATACTGCCTATCATCCTGGAGACTGTTAACCTCGAAAAAGTTTACCAACCTTTCTTTTAGAATGGTCTCCATTAATTTGCCAATAATGGATGTTAGATTGACTGGTCTATAGTTGCCAGATTCATCTCTGGGAAAACTCCTGTGGAGTGGCACCACATTAGCCATTCTCCAGTCCTGAGGCACACACCTCGAGTCTAGTTGAGGTGTTAAACAGACATGCCAGGGGGGCACCAATGCTTCAGCCAGTTTCCTCAGGACCCTCGGGTGTATGCCATCCGGGCCAGGTGCCTTGTCAACCCTAAGGGACCTGAGACCTTCCAAAACCCTCTCCATCTTCATGTCCCTATCTGTTTCATCCCTTCATTCCTACCCCTATTATCCCCTGCAGCATAGGTCAGTCCTTTTCTTTAGTGAATACAGAGCTGAAGTACTCATTCAGTGCCTCATCCTGTTCTTCACTGTTTTCTGCCCATCCCCCCTCCTTCTTGATCCTAACAATCCCATCCTTACTACTTCTCCTCTCTGTTATATATCTGAAGAAGTTCTTTCCCCCTCCCTGATCCCTTGTGCTAGCCTTAGTTCCATTGCAGCTTTAGCTGCCCAAACCACTCTCCCTGCCTCTCTGGATTTTCCTTAGTAAACCTCTCTGTCCTCCTCACTCATAGTATGCCTGTACTTCTGAAAGGCTGCCCTCTTCTCCCTTACCTTCACTGACATGTCCTTGTTGAACCAGCTTGTTCTCTTACATAGAAACACGGAAATGCAGACTCTGATGGTAGATAAGGCCCGTCTAGTCTGCCCATTTCCCTACCTATTGGATAAGCTGCAGGTCCTACTTAACCAACAGCCTACTTGTTCCTACCCCCCACCAGAACTGCCTTATGTCTATCCCATGCATTCTTGAATTTCTGCACTGTTTGTGACCTCACAACCTCCTTAGGAAGGCCGTTCCATGTGTCCACCACTCTCTCTGTGAAAAAATACTTCCTCACACTGCCCCTGAGCCGTCCCCCCTCTATCTTCAAATTGTGTCCCCTTATTCTTGCAGATCTCTTTTTTTTTTGAAATAGCAATTTTATTGTTTTTCAAGATGTAACAGTCTAGACTATTACAAGTACACTTCTAGTTAATACCATCAGTTACGATACATTTGGACACATACAAAAATAAGGAACAGCTGTTGATCAGCTCATTTTAAATCAAGTATAGAAGCACAACATTCAATATTCATAAAGCCAATCTCTATAATAACTGAAGTCTAATACATATTGCATCAACCCTAACTAGTAATAACATAATGGATGGGGAAGGGGAGGGAGGAGGGAAAGGTAGAGAGAAAAAAAAAAGGGGGAGATATATCACCAGCCATCATCATTTTTGTGTTGACCTATTACATTTGAGGTACACAGCTTTATAAGTTCCCAAGATGCAACAACAGGGGGTTATTCTTTCAACACTCCACTCTCTTGGAGGTATGGCAGACCCCTAGCCTTACTTTATATTTAATGGATCCAAATCTCTCTATCCAAGAAGGGGGGAGAAAAAGAGAGCTAGGAGGGCACCAATCCCTACTACATCAGCAAGTGAATTTAGCTAAGACCTCTAATATATTAATCTGTTCTTTCTGAGCCTAAAACTTAAAAAAAGGCATCCAACATGATTTAAATCTATCCCTCTGTAATCTCACTTTTGTCGTGAGATACTCCATATCCAGAATTAATAAGCAATTCTTATACCATAACTCAGAGGTAGGGCCAACCCTGGATAACCAGCATTGAGTAATTGCCTTGAGAGCCGAGGCCACCAATATATTAAATAAGTACCGTTGCGACTTCAACTTAATCTGCTTTGGATATAGCCCGAGAACCCAATGTATAGGATTATCCGATATATGGGCCCCCTAGTATCCCACAAACCTGATCTCTTACCTGTTTCCAAAAGTTATTGATAAGTTGGCACTCCCAAAATATATGTAGGTGTGTGCCTTTCTGCCCGTATTCCCTCCAGCAAAGATCTGTGAGATTTTTACCAAAGTGTTGGGTAATTACCGGGGTGCAGAAATATCTAGAGACCACCTTCCACTGAATTCCCATCAACTATTAGAGGCGGTGGTTGAGTGTATAGCCTCCCATATTAAGCCCCAATCTGGAGCAGCGATCTCCTCACTAATTTCTAATGTCCAATTCATCTTTATGGAGATCATAGGGTCAGACTCTGACTCAGAGATACAATTCACTATCCGGGATATGAATCCCTTTGTCCCCAATCTACTGGCCTCAGCTCTCATGACATCCACCAACGGGTTGGTATCCCTGTCTTCCGGTCTATCTTTTATACAATTCTTACCCAATAAGAAGTGCCTAAGCTGTATATATCTGAAAAAATCAGAAGCTGGAAGAGAAAACTCCTGTGAAAGTTGCTGAAAGGACTTGACTCTTTCCCCTGAGTATAACTGACCAATTTTATTTAAACCTCTCTGGTACCAACGTTTAAATCCCAGGTCCCAGGCTAATGGCCTAAAGTCCAGACAGGCCCTGATTGGGGAATCCGCCCTCAAAGCCACCTCAGTATTTAATTTTTTATTAATTTCCTGCCAGAAAGAGACCACCAGCCCAGTCCAGGGATTACAACCATTTAGCTGTTGCATTCCATTGTAATCCATGTAAATCAAATCTCTGATGTCTCCTAAGGAAGACTCTGGTCTCTCTATTTCTACCCAGAACGGGGAGTCCTCATCCCTCATTAAAGGAACCAATGGCTGTACTTGTGCTGCCCAGTAATATTTTCTAAGGTCGGGCAAGCCCAACCCTCCTTTCTTTTTATCTCTAAGAAGGACAGACCATCTTACTCTAGGGGAGCTGCCAGCCCATATAAATCTGGATATGGAAGTTTTGACTGCTTTCCAAAATGGGGTTGGGGCCTGACCGGTAAGGACTGAAACAAAAATAAAGGCGGGCAGTATGTTCATCTTCACACAATCAACTCTACTTAATAATGTAAGGGTAACTCAGCCCACCTATGTAAATCTTCCTGGATCAATTGCAGCAATCTGCCATGGTTGAGAGCATATAGTTTGGAAATATCCTAGACATTCTGACCCCTAGGTATTTGATCTCTCCTTCACCCATTTATATTTGCCTATTACTGGGAGCCTTCCCTCCCTTTGCCTCCCTATGGGCATGATCTCTGATTTAGTATCATTAATTTTGAATCCAGATACCTCACTAAATGTCTGGATTAAAGAATTAACCAGGGGCAGTTGTTCTTCTAAATCTGATATATATAATAGCGTATCGTCTGCGTATAACGATACTCTAACCTCCACCCCTTGCACTTGTATCCCCTTGTAATCCCCTGACTGTCTTATGAGGGCAGCAAAAGGTTCCATACATAGTGCAAACAGCAGAGGCGAAAGAGGGCAACCCTGTCTGGTTCCCCTACTAATTATAATTCTGTCTGATGTTACCCCATTCACCTTCACTCTTGCCCAGGGATTCCTATATAAGTTTGCAATCCATTTTCGAAATCCTTCACCAAAACTGAATTTCCTCAGGACCTGCTCCAGGAACAACCAATCCAAGCGATCAAATGCTTTCTCTGCGTCCAGTGCCATCACCGCCTGATGAATATCAGGCGGGAATGACCCGGAGGCGGACAAAACATTGAGTAGTAGTCTTATGTTATCTTGGATATGGCGGCCCGGGATAAACCCCGTCTGATCCTTATGTATTAGTTCTGGGATAAATTCTTGTACCCGAGAGCTTAGGATCTTGGCAAATATTTTAGCATCCTGATTAATCAATGAAATGGGACGGTAGCTTCCACACTCTGTCGGGTCCTTACCGTTTTAGCAATACAGTAATCAATGCTTCTTCCCAGGAGGGCGGGGAGTTCCCCTGCTCTTGTGCTGCATTACAAACTCTACAGAATAAGGGGCCAGATCATCGATAAAGGCTCTATAAAACTCCCCACAAAACCATCTGGACCTGGGGCCTTCCCTCCCTTCAAATTTTAATGACATTCTTTACCTCCTGCTCAGAAATTGCCCTATCTAATTTATCCTTTGAGAGTTCTCCAGCCCTGGTAGTGTGACTTTGTGAAGGAAATTCTGGACTTGGATGGGGTGGTCATGTCCTCTTTCCTGAGCATATAACCCTGATAATATTTACAGAAACTATCTGCTATTTGCACTGGATCGGAGGAAATGACCTGGGTCCCATATTTCTTAAGTTGCGGGATATATCTTTCAGCTTCTTGTTTTCTAAGTCTAAGAGCCAATAATCAGCTCGCTCTTCCCCCTGTTTCATAGTATCTTTGTCTGGTATATCTTAGGGCATTTTCCGTCCTAATATTCATTTCCATATTATATTGCTCCCTGATCTCTTGTAATTTCTCTAAGACTGAAGCATCTCTAGTTTTTTTGTGTTCCCCTTCTAAAACACTTATTTTATTTAGCAGGCCACTTATCCTAGCTTGGGTACAACGTTGCCTATAAGAGGCATAGCTAATAATTTGACCCCTCAGGACTGCTTTTAAGCCGTCCCATATGAAACGAATATGGGTATCTTCTTCTTTATTCTCCGATATATACAGCCTAATGGTCTCCTTCAATTGGTTAACAAACCCTGTATCATTCAGAATGCCCGGGTCAAACCTCCAACTCCCCTTGGTTTTAACCTCCGACCACCTTAACTTAGCACTAATCATTGCATGATCCGAAGAGGTCACTGGGTGAATTATTATATCCCCTCAAATCATTAGCATACTTTAATTGAATATAAAATCTATCTAATCTAGAGTATGTTTTTGTCACCGGAGAGAAAAAAGTATAATCCCTGGCTTGGGGATTTTGCTGCCTCCACGGGTCTATCCAACCTCCCTCTGATAACAAAGTTCTAAGGAGCCTAGAGTATGCCACTCGGTCACCTTTCCCCCCCACACTCCTGTCTAATTCACTGTTCTCCACGCAATTCCAATCTCCCACCATTACCACCCTCCCAGTGGTCAAGGAATCTATCGTGGTGAAAAACTGCCTAAAAAAGCTACCCGAAGGGGGCGTAGGAGCATATATCGCCGCTACATGGAGAGCATGCCCCATGCATTCCCCGGAAATTACCACAAAATGACCTGAACCCTCAGTCTGTACCCGGTGGATTATTAAAGGAAGCCATTTGCGAATTAATATGGCCACCCCTGCTCTAGATGCCCCAGGGCAAGAGTCTGCATACACCCCTCCCACCCAGGATCTATGTAATTTGGAATGTTCAAAGTCTGATAACTTGGTCTCCTGGAGGCATGCTATGTCACATTTTAACCTCCCCAGCTCCCGCAGAATGCATGCCCTTTTGACCACCCCATTTATCCCTTTAACATTAATCGACACTATTTTAAGTGATGTCATTGTTGAATCTTAGAAACACCCCCTGAATCTCAATACCAGACCCACCGTTCCATCTTTTTAACATTATTGAGACACAAAAATATATATCAGTAAAAAAAGCTGGATTGAGTAAAAAAAATAATAACAAAGTAAGAAAAGAATAAAAATGAGCACCATCAACATCGAACAACACCCATTTCGACTTAACCATGGGTGAAATATCCTCACCCATCTCAACTTGGTGAGGAAGCAAAATCCCTAACAAGTGTAACAGTAAGCTGAGTACCCATTGTCGGGGTACCCCTAAGCTCAATCAGAGCTAGGTATCTGGAGGTTATGATGTAAACTCTCCAGAAACTAGGCACATAAAGTCCTAGGTTAGTAGGAGTAAGGGTGTCCAATAACACCCAAGGCTACAGACTCGGAACCCCAAGGGACCAGCCTTCTCCTACCAAATGTGAATCCGGCCTGGCAAGCCATCGAGGCTAAGCACCACGGGCAAAACCATTAATATTGCCAATAGCAAGATGGGTTGAGGGTAACCTGGTGCATTTAACCGATTTACAATTCAGGCATTCCTATGTTCTGAATATAGTGGAAGGAGGACTCGAACCCAGCACAGATGAAATTCGCTGCTATCCCCTCCCCATTCAAAACCCAATCTCCCTTCCTTTTTTCATTTGCCTTTTTCCTTTTTTTTTTTTTCCCCTTATGTCTTTGCACCGCAGAATTCCCCAACCCCTTTAGGTCACCACTGATAACCCAAAGCCTATCCAACTTTTGTATTTATGCCCATGAAAACTGTGAACCATACTATTAGTGAGTCAAAATGCCTTCAATGCGTAGTCGTGTTCCGTTTATTTGGGGGAGTCTTTTCAGCGTTACCATCAAAATGAGTTCCAACTGGAAAAAAGTTCCCCCCGAAAACCTAGTTTCGGCACTATTAGGCCCCTCCTTATCAGTGAGCCTGACCCATTACCCCCTTGTGGACACACCTGGAGGAAAGAGGGAAACCCAAAAAAGAAAAAGATCCCCATCCCTCAGGTAAGTCCCTGATCCAATCTCGGCTCTACTCTCCCGGTAATAGCGCAGACTGAGTTTGAGCATTTTAGTTCCCCACAGTATTTAAATCATTTTTCAGGGCTCTTCTCACTTGCACCCATCTCGCTATGTCTGGCGTGTAACGGTAGCAGAGCTTCTTCCCGCCTCTTCACTCTGCTTCCTCGGGCCTGGAGCAATCGACCAGAGCAGATCTTCAATCTCTTTCTCAGCCTGTTCCTCTTCGTATCTGGGATAGGGATCTCTTTAGTTGTGAGAAATGGAGTCGCCACCAGCAGAGAGTCAAAGATTTTAACCCGCTCTTCCTTCTGCACCCAAAGCTTTATGGGTATCTGAGGTAGGCTTTAAGACCTTCTCTCTCAGGGCTTTAACCACTTGCAACACTTTCTTTCTTTGAGTGAGCATTAAAGGAGGAAGTCCTGATCTATGTACACTCTCTGGCCATCTAAGTTGAGGTCTTTCTTTGCCCACGCCAGCTTTAAAATCTTCTCTTTGGTTGTGTACCTCAAGAACTTCACAATTATCGACCTTGGCTGCATCCCCGATTTAGGTTTTGGAGCAATGGATCTATGAGCTCTTTCTATCTCCGTGTTAAAGCCTTCTTCCAGATTCAATTCTTTTCTCAGCCAGGAATCAATAAAATCTTCCATACATGGGGGGTCCACCCCCTCCGAGATACCAAAAATTCTAATATTATTTCGATGGGCTCTCGCCTCTGCATCTTCAGCCCTTGCCGTTAGCTCTTTCTCTCTCTTGTGCAAATAGGCTAAAGATCTACCAAAGGCCATGTGCTCCGATTGGATGGTTTCCATGTGTTTCTCCACCGATGTTGTATGGGCCTCCAACCTTTTAAAATCGTTTTGCAAGCCCAAAATCCTGGCATCAATCCGATGTAATATCTTCAGCATCCTGTGGCCATCTGCTTTTGTGAAAGTGGCCGTAGCTTCAGATCCCGAACCATCTGAATCTTCCCCTGAAGCAGTTAACGCTGAGGAGCAGGACTCTGCCGGGCTCATAGGCCTCAAATCAGGCCGACTGTTCGAATGTCCCCTCTCCTCTCCAAAGTGCGTTTTTTTTGTGCGGCCCATTCTGAACAAAGCCTGGAGACGCTAATAATTAAGTTGAGGTCGCCCTTGCATTTCTCAACGATGACCAATTCGCCAATATACTGTGCCCGAAGTGCCCGTGGCTCGAATTAGGCTGCCATCAGTCGTGTGACGTCACCGGAAGTTCCCTGCAGATCTCTTTTTCTGAAAGATGCTGCCCTCTTGGACTTTGTTGATTCCCTTGAGGTACTTGAAAGTTTCTATAATGTCCCCCCCTCCTTTCCTCAAGGGTATGCATATTAAGCTCCTTTAGTCTCTCTTTGTATGACTTCTGTTGCAGACCCTGCACCATTTTAGTTGTTCTCCTTGGGACTGCCTCCATCCTGTCTATGTCCTTACAGAGATGGGGTCTCTAGAACTGCATGCAGTACTCCAGATGGGGTCTCACCAGCTTCTGTACAGAGGGGTAACAAATTCCTGTTTTCTACTGGTGATGCCTTTCCCTATACATCTCAGTATCCCCCCTCCCAGTCATCCTCACTGCCTTCTCACATTGCTTGCTTAGCTTTAGGTCATATGATATGACTACCCCCAGGTCCCTTTCCATTTTTGTTGTTGTTAATACCTCCCCCCATTTTGTAATCTTCCCTGTGTTTTTTGTTTCTCAGGTGCATTACTTTGCACTTCTTTGCATTGAGTCTATGCTGCCATACTTTTGACCATTCCTCCAACCTTTCCAAGTCCCTTCTCATCCTTTCCACCCCTCCTTGTGTATCAACCCTGTTGCAGATCTTTGTGTTGTCTGCAAAGAGGCATAGTTTTCCTTCTGGTCCCTCTACAATGTCACTTATAAAGACATTAAAAAGGACAGGACCCAGTACAGAACCATGCGGTACCCCACTAGCAACCCCCCTTTCTTCATAGTGGATTCCATTTACTATTATCCTCTGTGTCTTGTTGTCCAGCCAGTTTTTTCACCCAGGCTACCACCCACCCTGGGACCCACTCTCAGGCTGGCTAATTTGTTTATTTATCTTTTGTGTGGGACTGTGTCAAATGCCTTGCTAAAGTCTAGGTAGGCCATGTCCACAGCCCCTCCCTGGTCTACTACCTTGGTTGCCCAGTCAAAGAAATCTATTAGATTCATCTGACATGACCATCCCACTGTGAATCCATGCTGCCTTGGGTCCTATGCCCCGCTGGCCTCTAGATACTCAACAATTCTTTGTTTCAGAAGTGATTCCATCATTTTCCCTACCACTGAAGTCAATCTAACACATCTGTAGTTTTCTGCCTCTGCTTTGCTCCCACTTTTGTGAAGAAAAATCATATCTGCCCTACTTCAGTTCTTAGGTACCACACCATCCTCCAATGATTTGTTAAAAAAGGATAGTCAGTGGTGTTACAAGTTCTCCACTTAGTTCTTTTAGAATTCTATGGTGAATCTCATCAGGCCTATTGCTTTGTCCACTTTCAGTTTTCGGAGTTCTTTCAGAACCCTTTCTTCTGTGAAAGGACTGGTATCAAACCCGCTATCCAGAGTGCTTCTATTGATTGGATTAGGTACCCCCCCTTCTCTTCTTTTGTGAATACTGAGCAGAAGTATTCATTCAGTATCCCTGCTTTTTCACTGTCCTCTCTGCCCACCCTCCCCCCTTTATTAAGCCTCACTACCCCATGCCCTCCCATGGTCTTTCTTTGCTCCCTAATGCACCTATAAAAAGTTTTATCCCCCTTCTTAACTGAGTTGGCTATCTTTTCCTCAGTTTGGGCCTTTGCTATTCTGACTGCCTTCCCCACTTCCTTCTTCTTTAACTGGTACAGTTATCTGTCCTCCTCCTTCTTTGTTTCCTTATACTTCCTGAATGCTATCTTTTTCTCCCTAACCTTCCCCACCACCTCTTTTGAGAACCATAATGTTTTTTCTTTTGTTCTGATTTGTTTATTTGCTTCACACAAAGGCTTGTTGCCTCTGTGATGGCAGTTTTGATGTTTCCCCATTGTTCCTCCATCCCTTCTTCTTGCCTGTTTGCCAGTGCTTTTCTGAGGCACTCTTCCATTTTGACAAAGTCAGCCCTCCTAAAATCCTGTACCTTCACTTTTGTATGGCGTGACTCTGCAGCTGTGTTTATCGTGAACCACACTGTTTGGTGGTCACTTGTTCCCAGATGGCTACCCACTTCTAGATCTGAGATCCTCTCTCCATCCCCATTTGAGAGTACCAGGTCTAGGATTGCTCCCTCCCGAGTAGGCTCCAATACTAGCTGTCTGATGCATACCCACTGTAGGGCATCAAGAATGACTCTACTCTTGGAAGTAGCTACAGCAAAGGTGCTCCAGTTAACATAAGACATTTTCAGGTTCCCCATCAACAATATCTCCCCTTTTTCTGCCATTCTAATGATGCCTTCTATCATTTCCTTGTCCATTTCCTCCCCCTGAGACAGGGGTCTGCATACAACCCCCATGTGGATTGTGGTACCATTTCCGTTCTCCAGGGTGGCCCATAGTGCCTCCTCTCCTCCCTGTTTACCATTTAGTTCCATTGCTTTGATCCCTTCCCTTATGTAGAGAGCTACTCCTCCTCCTCTTCTATCCTCCCTGTCCCTCCTGTAGATTGTGTACCTTGGAATGTTGACATCCCAGTCATAATTCTCTGTGTGCCATGTTTCTGTGACTGCCACAGTGTCCAGGCACCCCTCTTCCATCAAGGCCACCAGTTCAGGGAGCTTGTTACCTAGACTACTGGCATTGGTACTTATTACCCTCCATTTTTTGATGGTCTTACCCCCTTTTGCCACATCCCTGTCCTTACTCCCTTTGCTTTTTTCTCCATTTATCCCTGCCCTTCTCCCTATTGACTTCTCTGTCTTAGTGTTTACCTCACTATCTACCCTCATTGTTTTCTTTGGGGGGGTGCTAGGATTCCCTGCTCCTTTTCCGTGCTCTTGGTTCTTGACTTCTTACTCTGGGTTTTTGTGCAATCGTTTGTGGCCACATTCAGACCCAACTTAATGATCTAATATTTCTGCTCTGCATCCATCCCCAGTCTGCTTTCTCCAAGATGCTTTACAAGTATATCCACCATTCCTCTGAAGTACACTTTCTTGAAGTCTACCACCCTTGTCTTGGTCTCAGCTGATTCTTTACCCATATTGAGGTAAAACCACACTGTACAGTGATCACTACCCACAAGGAGTTATCCCACAGCTATATCTTGGACATGCTCTACATTTGACAGCACCAGGTCTAGTATTCACTATTCCTGGTCAGCTATGTGACCCCCTGCACCAGGAAACAGTCTTGGAAAGCTTTCAGTAGTACAATTATTCTGGCAGAGGAGGTAGCCGGGGTACTCCACTCAATCCCAGGCAAGTTGAAATGACCTGTTATGATAAGATTTCCTCTACCTCCCATCTTCCTGATCTGATTCCCCATCTCCCTGTCCATCTTCACATCCTGTGAGAGTGGTCTGTACTCCACTCCCAATCAAAGCCATCTCCCTTTATTGTTCTGGAGTGTTACCCATAAGGCTTCTATTCCACCTTCCTCCTCATCCTCATCCTTGGTGCATATTATTCCTTCCCTTATGAATAAGGCTACACCCCCCGTTCTTCCTGTACAATTTTTATCTAGAGATCACAAGGTCCCAGTCATGGTATTGGGATGCCCATGTCTCTGTGATGGCTGCTATGCCCACCCTTTCTTCCACCAATAGTGCCTGAAGATCTGCTGTTTTATTTGTCAGACTCCTTGCATTCAAGGACAGCACCATCCATCTTGACCCCAGTGCCCCTTTATTCCCTATCAGCCCTTTATGACCCCTCCCCTTCCCTCCTGGGGTCCCACCCCTTCCCACTCCTGTTACCCCTTCCCTCCATCTGATGATGTAATGGGGGGTAGGCCTTATGATCCCCCTTTCCTGGTGTCTATGAATTAAGAGCACATTTTGCCCTCCCCAACTTTAGTTTAAATTCAGATTAACTATTAAATATTCCTCTAACCTACTCTTCAGGACCTGTGTGCCCTCTTTACTTAAATACAGCCTGTCCAGTACATACAGGTTCTTATTTTCCAATGTCCTTCCCCACTCACCCACCAGCCTGTACCCATTAGTCTCACACCACCACCTCAGCCAAGTGTTGAACTCATCAATCCTCTGCTTCCTAACAATGCTTGCCCTAGGGACTGGAAGAATCTCTGAGAATGAAACCAATCTTCTTGCCTCCTTACATATACTAGGAGTATGTCATACTAGGATAGAATAGATGTGCAGAAGGCTAAGTAGCCCATTTATATACATCTTCTGCCAAAGTACATATCTTCCCTACCACCTTAAAACTATCTTGAACCTCTTATACCTCACACCCAGCAAGGTCATTGTTACTTAGATGCACCACAACCTCTCTATCCTGTCCCACACAATTTTGAATAAGAGGCCCCATCCTCTCTACCATCATGCCTGGCATACACTCTACCCACCTATTGCTGTTTCTTGCACCCCTTCCCGCATCTCATATCCTTTAGTATTGAGTCTTCCAGTATACAGTAACAACCCTCACACCCTTCCCCCCTTCTTATTTTGCATATCCTGCTGTGAACATCCCGGAAGCCCATTCCCTCCTATACATCTAGATCCTCCTTCCACCCTGCTTATGCCCTGCTTTGCCTACCCTGGTGACCTTCTTTTCCCCTCCCACTGGTGACCCATCCCAGACTCTCCCCATGTATCTTTCATCCCTTTCACCACAGCCATTGATCCACCTCTCCACAACCTCACCTGGTCCACTATTCCCCTTTAATCTGTTCCTAGCCTCCACCCCTTCCCGATCCATGGCTACCTTCTTTTTCCTCTGCTCTTCCAAACCTGACAATATATCAAACCTGTTTGAGGAAGCCACCCCTTCACAAGACTAACTTCTGATTCCCCCCATTTTCCCCACTCTGCCATCCTTGCCCTAAAGTCTCTCCTGCTGTTCTTCTACCCTTTATTTCCTGCCAGTAATCACCCTGTTTCTTTGCTGACCAATTGGTGAGAATGCCCCAATCCATGTGTTGCTCTCTTTGATTCTGCCCTGAGAGTACTTACCATGTAATTAGAAGGTGGCAACCCATGGCCATTCCACATATGAGATTCCCTCCAGCCCCTCCTTCCCCTTCCTACTTCCCATTTCAGCCTCCATAACTTCTCCCTTAACCGCTCAAGCTGTCTACAAACTTGACAACCTCTTGCTCTCCACATTATACCTAGGATGATAGAGGCCCCACAGCTATTACAGCTGACCACCTTCTCTGCTCCTCTCCTGCAACATTCTATTTCCACCCCACCACCTTTGTACCTCCCATCCATCTTGATGCCTGCTCCAGTTCATTTACTCGCACATACTCCCTTGCTATCCTTACTTTATCCTCTTATTATAACCCAGAGTCCTGGTTATTCAGTTTACATTAGACCACCCTTAGGTATGAACATTGACTATTAATCCACATAACCTGCGATGCCCTAAATAATAATAGCAATGTTATAAAAGCAGTTTAGTACAGTGCCTCAGAACATTTGGTTTATCTACAGGACACTGTAGCTATACTTTACAATAGTCAGTAGTATGCAATCCAAACTCAACCTACACTAACAGTTTTGCACTCAATAACATGCAGTTGTAAAGAATACACACTGACACCTTGCAGGAACAACTTAATGCATGGTACAATGCAACCTGAACATCCCCCTTATGAGCTACTTCATGTGCTTCTGCTGTTAGGGGATACAAAGAAGCGGCATCTGGTGTGTGCCTATAACCCTCCTAGGGCAGGTCTAACTGGGCTCACTTATCTTCTGGATGCTGTCAGACCCAGTATAGGTGACAATGAACTTATTATCATGGGTGATATCAACCTAAACTGGGAGAGTGGCAATATTAAGAAATTTGAACCTCAGCTTGCCAGCCTAACCCTAACCCAACTAATTCATGACCCGACCAGACAGACTGCTAATGGTTCCTTGAGTACGCTGCTGGATTGGATCTTGTCTAACCATCTGGAGAGGATAGCATCATCAGGCACACTATCTGACTCTATCTCAGACCACTCCCCGGTGTACTGTGTCTGTAAAATTCCCTCCCCTAAAATCCCACACAAAATTATTCAAGTCAGAAACTACTCCAGGTTTGCCTCAGAGGGGTTTCTGGATGACTTAAGATGTACTGACTGGTCCAGGGTGCTTGAAGCCTCTGACCCCTCAGTGGCAACCTCCTGCTTCATAGATACCTTTGGGGATCTCCAGGACAGACATGCTCCTAAGGTCACTCAGAGGGTGAGGGGTACTGCCACACTCTGGCTGAATGGTAATCTTCTAGCCCAGATGCGGGAGAGAGACAAATGCTGGGCCTGTACCAGGGGATCCAGTGATCCTTCTAATCTCCAGAAATACTGGCACCTCAGGAACCAGTGTAAGAAGGCTATTAGGGTAGCTAAGAGCGACTTCTGTAAGTCTGCACTACTTAGCTCTGCCAGAGACCCTAGGAGGTTTTGGAGGAATATAAAATCCCTCATCAGTGGGTCCTCCCACTCGGGTGTCATGGATATGGTTATAGATGGAGTTTCATGTAATAATCCTCATGCTATAGCCAACTCTTTTAACCTTCACTTCTCAGACCTCTCGGCTCTCACCTCTCTTTTCACGACTGATGGGGGGAGCTCGTCCATCATCCCTTCCCTCTCGAGTCAGGTTGATCAACCTCCTCGGAGAGAGTTTAATCTCAGGGCGGTATCAGTTCTGGATGTTCAGAAATGTCTTGTGCCCTCTCCCAGCACTCTAGTCCAGGTCTTGACAATCTGGAACCTAGGCTTCTTAAGCTAGGAGCTGTTTACATTGCCTCCCCGGTTTCCCACATCTTTAATCTATCCCTCAGCTCGGGGATAATCCCTGATATCTGGAAGGAGGCAAGGATAGTCCCTGTTCTGAAGCAGGGCAATCCCAAACTTCCTAACAACTATCGCCCAATTTGCTATTCTCCCATCCTTTGGCAAACTTCTAGAAAAGGTGGTGGCCGAGCAACTCCCGGAGTATTTACATACCCACGAACTGCTATCCAAGGCCCAGCATGGCTTTCGAAAGGTACATAGCATCACACCTGCCCTGATTACTGTAATTTCAAGCATAAGATCTGCCATGGACCAGGGCAAACTGTCGGGTGCTATATTTATAGACTTGTCAAAAGCTTTTGACCTTGTCAATCATGACCTACTTGGGGAGCAGCTATGGTCACTTGGACTCTCTCCCCCATGCCATGAACTGGTTGATGAGCTACCTGAAGGGCAGAAAGCAGTGTACCTGCTTCAACAAGGCCCTCTCGGAGCCCAGGGCAGTGACTATGGGGAGTCCCCCCGGGATCGGTGCTAGGCCCTCTCCTATTCTCGCTCTTCATTAATCAACTGCCATTGGTGATCTCTCATTGCCAAGTCATTCTATATGCAGATGACCAGGTGTTAGTGGCCCATTCTCAAAATGCCGCAGCCCTAAACCAGAGCCTGTCCGAAGACTTCAGCAGAGTCTTGGCCTGGGTTACTAAACACAAACTGGTGTTGAACCTAAATAAAACACAGGCCATGTTCTTTGGTTCCATGGCCAAGATCAAAGCCTCATCAGATTTGCTCAACATAACTAGTGAGGGTGGCCTCTCGCTGCCAACAGTGAACACAATCAAATATCTTGGGGTTACTCTTGACCCCCAGCTTGACATGGGGAGTCATATCCTCAACATCTGTAGAACTACAAATTGCAAGCTTGGCTTGGCCTACAGGGCCAAATACAACCTAACCCCGGGGGCCAGACTTGCACTTGCGAGAGGAGGTGCTTCTTCCCTCCCTCAGCTATGGATTTCACTTATTTGCCCGATCACCCCAAACTCATCTTGCCAGGTGGAACACGGCATATAATAATATCTGTTGGTTTGCACTAGCTGCCTCCAAACTCACCCATCGCTATGAGCTGTATGACAAACTCTGCTGGCTCCCCCCAGCAGAATACTTGGATTTTGGTGTTGGAAGTTTCTCCAAGAAAGTGCTCACTACTGGCATTCTACTGGGACTGGTGCAACTCCTCCCTAAAATGGACCCCACACCCTACCAACTTAGGTCCCAGACTGCTGGGTTGCTCAAAGTCCCCCCCAACCGGACTCTTATGGGGGACCATGACTTTGCTGCATATGCGCCCAGACTCTGGAACTCTCTCCCTGATCATGTCCGCTCGGCCCCCTCCCATGGGATCTTTCGCACCTCCCTGTGGTCTCATCTAAAACAATCAATGGTGTGTGACTGTTCCAAGCCCCCTTAGTGAAATGAATCTACAGTAGTTGAATTCTGCTGTTCCTAATGTCAATCTATGTACTCTTAATACGTTGTGTAATTGCTGACTGTGCATCTGCTTTTCTTCACTTGTTATTATTTCCTGTAATATGCTGTTCCTCCCAAGTTGCCTTGTATGTATTCTGCATGTTTGTGCTCTCCCGGGTCGTTCCTGAAAATAGGCATATTACTTGTCCAGTGTACCTACCCGGTAAACAAAAGCTAAAATAAATAAAATATACCCTATATTAACAGCCGATATACAAATTAATTACCTTACTGAGGTGTAGAGTCTCTTCTTCTTTATCCTTTATTAACCCTGCACCATTACCCCTGATTTCTGCAGAAGACATTGTGCATAACAATGTGAATCTAGTTGGGTTGTTCTGATGTGAAAATATGGCAGCCATGTTAGTCCAGTCTATGATATAAAAGGAAAAAAAGTATGTTGGACATCAAACCTTTTGTTGGGTGAACAAAATTGTTGTTGAGACTAACTTTCAAGAATTTAAAGTCCAATAAAATGTACACCCACCTGTAACATACTGTGAGTTGTTTTATTCACGTTCTGTTTTCTGATGCAAAGCAGAGCAATTGCTTGTTTATTGTCTTGGATTCTTACAGTTACTTGGTGACGAGACAGACAGCGGAGAAATAGTCAAACCAGAGCTCAGATTTCAGTTTACAGTACCACTCTCTGTGTACCTAAGTAAGATGGATTCATTAACAGCTTAATGACAGACAGCTCATCTCATTCTCTCCACTTTTGGCTGTTTTCTCAGTACAGTGCATACTATGAAGGGCAACAACTGTTTCTGCTATGTAAGCTCTACATTAGTTGATGAAATAATTTTTCTTCAGTCACTGATACTTGTCTGCTATGTTAGGAATTGTGTGAACTCGGCAGAATTCTTCCAGTTGTAGTGGCAGCACAGAAAACCGATAAAAGTGTCACAACCATAGATTAATGAATAAAGTACTGTAGATCTGACTGGATGGAGAAAGAGGAGGGTGATGGAGACATAGAAAGACAAAGAGCAGCAGGGATCTCATGCATACCAATGAGGTGATGAAACTCCACTGTGAAGGCAGTGAATGAATGTGAATATATGCCTGGTCCTGTTTCTGTCTGCCCTGCTCCCTCTCCTCTTGTTAGCAATATGTTGCAAAGCTATTACTATGCAGCTGTAAAAATACATCAAACCGACTTTCTCCTGCCAATCATACATGCAGGAATTTGACAGCCTGGCTTTTCAGTGTGGATTCCATCAGCCTACATTCAGGCTACCCTCCTTATCCCTTCATGGTAAAACAAAAAAAACCCATAAAAAATACATGTGTGTTTCTTAACATTTCAACAGGTAGAACTATTGTTACCTATGATTATAGCAACAAAGCCCAGGATGGTGTATAGAAGGAATAGAAACATAAGATATGTGGTTACTCCCAGCCTTCAACAGTGTATTAATGTCTTTTCTAGAACAACTTGTCTATTGCTGCTCCTAGTGGGCAACTGTCCATGTGGTTGGTGTAAGTTCTGCAGTGTGATGATCAAATCTGATGATTTCTCTACTCAAGTTATAGGGCAGTTGTTTGTCATAGAGATATAGGACAGGAAGCATAGGCAGACCAGAAGTCATAAAATTCACATGTAGTATTTTATTATTATTAATAACAATAAAATAAAATAAAAAAGTTGTACAGGAAAGCACTTCAGGAAAGCACTTCACAGAGGCAGTACAAACAAACAAAATAGTCCTTCATCTGAGAGTCTCTGTTTAATTTAAATATCTATCTCTGTCTGACTCTTCAAACAAAACATCGCTCCCTTTTTATAAATTGTTTTTCCCCTGGCAATTAAATTCTGCATTTTGTCCTTGTTATGCTATATCTCCTATTTTCACACAATGTAACAAAACTTTGTCATTGCCGTTCATGTAACCAGCATGAAGAGTACATCTAGACTTCTTAACAGGTGCCACTAATTAATACATTCTGTCCAGAGCTGGCTTCCTGCTGACAGCTCTGTCAACAAGTGAGTGTAGGCCATTGGCAGTATAGCACAGTGGTTTAAGGCTCTGAGCTGCAAATCTGGACACATCCAGCAGACCCGACCTGGGTTTGAATCCCACATCCTCCATTTGCATACTGTGTGACCCTAAGCAAGTCACTTAACTTCCATGTGCTCCCATGTCGCACCTGTAAACAAGCTTTCAGTTTGGTGTGCTACTCCTGGTTAAACAAAAAGTTTCTCAAGGTCAACCCCCCTATGTTACAAACTGCTAACTTTTCTAGCAAGTAGCTTCCAGCACTCTTTTCAACAATATAATTATATACATTTGCAAATCAAGAGATCCCAGTTACACATAGAGAGTCACATATATTTTGTTAACCACAGAGAAGCAAGGGAAGAAAGGAAGAATAGAAACGGCAAGTGAATGAAGGGAAACAACAGGGGGAAATTGTGGGAGCATCGGAGTTGCTAATTCCTAGGGAGCCACAAGGAAAACTGATAGCACAATCAGACAGGCAAGACAGGGACAAGTGACAGAATAAGAGAAGTTAGAACAGATCCTTGCTTTTAACTCTCTCTGCATTACAAATGGGGCAGGGTCTTGCCCAACCTTGTTACATTGTTTAATGTTAAAAATGTTATCATCTGTGATTTCGGATATGTTGAGTATTTAGCAAGGTGCTCCTGCCAAATGATCTATGTTGGAAAAACATCACAAAAACCTAAAGTAAGAACAAGTGAGCATTTAAAAGCCATTAGACTCAGTGATGTGAAAGATGCTTTAGCTAATCTTATATAAACGTGTGGTAAGCATGATTTTCAGTTCATGGACATAGAAACATTTGCATTGGGATTAGAGATGTTGTGAAGTTTTCCTTCACTGACAAAGTTATGAAATTCATCTTCTCAAATAACTTTGTGAATTGCCCAATTCACCACTTTACATTGAGTCTTCTGTATAAAATTGCACTTTTTGAGGTGAAGCCAGGTGAGGTTAAGATGAAGTTAAGGTGAAGCTGCAACTTCACCTTAACTTCCCCTGAAAACACACCACTTTGCCTGCAAAAAACTTTATGAAGTCAGCACTTCACACTTCATGAATTTGGCAAACTTCACAAATTATTTTGCAGAGTGAGATTTGCCAGCTTCTCACATCTCTAATTTTGGGGCCATGTGGAGGAGACCCAGAAAACAAGAAAGCAATAAGCTACGACAGGCTGTGGGTTGTTGTCTGATAAACACATGACCAAGGGTGTGTACTGAGACATGAGGTGCTTGCACATAGTGTTTTCAGCACCTGGGAGGTGAAATTATCAGATACACAACTCACACCATGAAGTGGCTTATTGCACTTATAAAATTGTTCCTCTAAAAATTTTAAATAATATAAAATTTAATTACAGTTTTAGCCAAGGCATGGACAGATATTTCCTGAAATTTCTGTGATATCATTAGAGAAATTCCCTGCCTGCCTGCCTGCCTGCCTGCCTGCAGTATCACAGAGGACCACCAGAGCAAATCTCTTCAGAAATTTTGTGAAATATCTGGAATGATCTGCCTGTATCTTTGGCTGCAACTGTATGTGATATTTAACAGTACAAAATAAGTTTAAATAAATAAAAAAGAAAACATTTTTTGTATTCTGTTTTTGCCAGTTTTTGAATGCATATGGTGTTTCAGCCACTAGAGGTCAGTGGTGTCTGTGTAGTATTGTTGCTAGAGACTCACTCAATTTGATTTTTACTGCCAGTATAAAGTTTTTTTAAATATTTACTGAACCTGTTGTATAGTCTGACCATTTGGTGCTTTAGTTCGAGATGGTGAATGATAGTATCAAAACTCCTTCTGTGCTAAAACTGTCCACACTCATGGGTGGAAGAACGTTGAGCCTGATATCTTCTGAGCCCAGGTGGACATTTCTGGGATCTTGGAAGACTCCTCCAGGGAGAGTAGTGCACATCTGAGGCTTATCATGTAGCTTTGTTCCTGGTGCAGCCGACTCTCTGCCACCAGTCCAACTCCACCCACAACTTAGATGCAGTAGCGCTCCTTGGTTTAACAATGAGCTGAGGGGATATAAAAGGTGTAGCTGGAGGCTTCAGTGGCATTGGAGGAGATTGGGCCTGCTCTCCCATAAATTTGTCCTCATATCTCATTATCAGTGATATCAGGAGGCAATGAATTGTGTGGCAAAAAAACTTTTATTCATCCATTTTTGCAGCTGACAGAAACAGACATGCCACTCTTTTCATACTGGTTGACACAATTCTAAATCCAGACAGTCTTTGCTTCCAGATGGAGCCAAGTTCAGTGGAGAGATACAAGTTGTTTACTGATTTCTTCTCAACCAAGACTGTGGAGATAAGGTAAAATATCTGTGCTGGTGCTGCTCACCAGTGCAGTGCTCAAGGAGCTGAGGTAGTTGAATCTCATGTGCTGTGGTTAGACTTTCA
The DNA here is from genome assembly GCA_016271365.2 of Neoceratodus forsteri. Classification (NCBI taxonomy): domain Eukaryota; kingdom Metazoa; phylum Chordata; order Ceratodontiformes; family Ceratodontidae; genus Neoceratodus; species Neoceratodus forsteri. The sequence continues at coordinate 1,462,586,802 of CM057455.1, read as the reverse complement.
ACTAGCTAATGATGTAGCAATCTGCCAAGTGCTGTTAGCCCTTAACAGTCCACTTGCATATTTGGGGTGGCAAAGGGTAGCTGCTGTGTTTGTAGAGATTGTGAACTCCTCTCTGAATGAGGGTGTCTTCCCAGACTCACTTGAAGAGGCTATTGTGAAGCCCCTGCTAAAGTGATATTTAGTTCCAAATGATCTTGCAAACTACAGGTCTGTCTCTGAACTTCCTTTCTTAGGAAAGGTTACTGAGAAAGTGGTGGAGCTTTGCTTGATGGAAAACTGGAGAAATTCAAATTCTACAAGTCTCCTCTGCCACGGCATGGGAACTGCGCAGGTCTAGGTCATGAATGACCTGCTTCTGCTGAAGGATCAAGGAGAACTGTCTGTTCGGGTTCTCCTTAATTTGTCATCAGCATACTGTATGTTATTGTGGATCATGGGGAGCAGGTAGATCATTTGAGAAGTTTCTGTGGGTTGTCTGGCACAGTTTTAAAGTGGTTCGAGTTGTCCCTGGAAAACTGTTGCCAGACTGTGATTTTGGAAAATTGTCAGTCTGTTCCCTCTTTGATCTTGTGCGGCATCCCTCAGGGCTCTATACTCTCCCCTTTGTTATTTACTGTCTCTGTGCTTCCACTGGCAGATGTGAGCCAAAGGTATAGCCTGAGTTTTCACTACTGTGCATATGACACTCAGCTTACCTTTTCTTTGGACCCAATTAGGATAATCCCATTCTTGTGGTTGAGAAAACTACTGTATCTTGGAGATCAGGGACTGGATGAGTGCGAGCTGGCTGAGACTCAACCCCAGCGATACTGAGTTGCTTCTGGTTGGCCCAGACTGACTGGTTTCTGCAGATAAGGAAAATCATTGTCTCCCAGTTGATGGGTTATACCCGTAGATAACTGTGGGAGTTTGCAACCTGGGAGTGATTATTGACAGCCAATTGACTTTAACTTCTTAAATTTCTTCTGTCATTTGAAGTGGTATCTACCACTTCAAAAATGTAGCAAATGTCATCATTTCCTTCACCAGTGTTATCTGCACACACTAGTTCATGCTCATTACCTTGCAAATTGATTACAGCAACACATTCTACTTTGGCCTGCCAGTTACTCAGCACCGCCAGCTTCAGCTGCTTCAGAATTCGGCAGCCAGGTTAACAGGTGCATCTAGTTTTAAGCAAATTACCCTCATTTTGCAAGAGTTACACTGGCTACTAATAAAATAGTGTTCTGAGTTTAAAATCCTTCTGTTGGTTTATAAGACCATACATGGATCGGGCCCCATCTACATTCATGAGCTGCTGGCAAACAGCCAGGAACATTCTCAGAGAAGTAGAATCCTTCACTCAGAAACCCACGGACTTTTTAAAATTTTTTTAATTTAAATTAATTTAGTTTTTGTTGACCGGATAAGTGCACTAGACAAATCCTGACTATTTTCAGGCATGACCAGGGAGAGTGGGATACAGATGAATGCCAGCTGACCTTGAACCAAATTAAGCTGTTAGTATTTTTCATGAATGGAGGAAATTTGGCCATTGCACTGGGGAAATTCCCTTGCTCTTTTTGAGAAATGCCATGGGATCTTTAAAATCCATCTGAACTACCACCAGAACAGGCAGATGGGACCTCGGTTTAACATCTCATCTGAAAGACGGCACCTCAGGAGTGCAGCACCCCCCTCATGCTGCACTACAGTTGACAGCTTAACAGTCTCACCAGCGAGACTGACATCTACTGGGGACCAAGATTTTTCAATTGGCACTCCAAGACTTTGGAATGCTGTCCTGAGATCAATCCATTCTGCCTCTTCTGTCAAAAGTTTTAAATCTAAATTGAAATCCTGCTATTTAGGCAAGCATTCTCAGGGAACTTATAAGCTGTGGCCAGGATATTCAAAAGGGTTACACATGGCGCAACAGTGTTGTGCCATGCACAACCCACTGATGCACCCTGGCACGATATTAAAATGGGGGTTGTGCCTGGCACAAATCCCAATGTGACGGTGCGCATCAGTAATGTATGCAGCACAGGTGGGGGGGGCATGACCATGCATACTCTGCACATCCCGATATTCAGCACATGATGCGCTGAGCCCATGCATGTGCAACCCCTACTTGCACTGCACACAGGTGAGCCCCAAAAAAAAGAACAACGGCTGGCCACCCACAGGTGAGCTGCCGTATTGCAGGGTATAACACGGCAGCCACCACCTGTGGGACGAGCTCCAGCTGCACCATCGTGGCGGTGCCCCCCCATGCCCGATCATGAGCATAAGTAAAATAAAAGTCCAATATCCCTGGTGGTCCAGTGGACCGCTCACAGCCTGATCATGGGCATAAGTAAAATAAAAGTCCACTATCCCTGGTGGTCCAGTGGACTGCTCGCAGCCCAATCACGGGCATAAGTAAAATATCATGGTTGTTGCACCTAGCACAACAGAACTTGTGCTAGCGCATCCCACTGCTCCACTCTGGCCACTTGTGCTGGTGCAGTGCCTTTGCACCATGCACACTGTGGGTGGCCAGGGTGCAATATTCAATGATGCTGTGCCATGGTGCAGCTCCATTGAATATCGCCCATTCAATGCCCCTGCGCAGCCAAGTTGCGCTGCACCCAGGCTTGCGCCACAGCCTGGAGCAGTCTGAATATCCGGGCCTATATTTTTATTACTGTGATTTTATAGTTGATTTTGACTTTGATATCATTATTCTGGATATAATGCATGCCGGCTGCAAACCACATTGCTCTAATGAGGGCAAGTAAGACAAGATAGGTAACAGAGAAGTAGGCAGGGGTTAGATAAGAGCTGCAGCAATTTCCTATCTAATGTCAGTCTCCAGAGGATGCAGCTGGTAGGGGCTGCAGCTAGTCCCTATCTTGGGTAGGCCTACAACTAGCCTAGCAGTAAGGGTATTACATAGGAGGGTGGCTATCTTTCAGATAGGAGCAGATAGTGGTGTTATATGGCGGTCTCAACTACTCCCTGTCTAGGGCCAGCCTACAGGGGCATTAGCAGGCAGGACATCTGGCAGGAAGGCATATAATGCAGGCCTACAAATAGTCCTAATTAAAAGCTACAAAAGGTTATGGGGGTTACCTAATCATACTTTTAGAAGGGCCTAGATAATTTAATATGTGGAGAGAAGCACACAGTGGGGACAAAGCAGAGTTGGAAGGGTAATTAAGTGCAGTGGATGTAGTGCTGTGATGTTTCTGGGAGCACTTTATGAGATGAGGTGATGCCTGGTTTGCAGGAAGTTTAGTCAGCTGAGCACAGCAGGGTGGCAGCTGAGGCAGGAAATGGATGCACTGGTGGAGGAGGGATTTATAGGGTGATGAAAGGAAGGGCAGAGGGGACACAGGGCTTGGGAGCTGGTAAGGGGTGGTGAGCAGGAATGGACACAAAAGAAGGAAGGGAGCCAGGAGGGGGTATGAAGGAACAGGTGCCTAGGCAGGTCCCAGGGGACCCCTTCCCTCAATGTGAGAGAGGGCCCAGGGGAATGGTGTGGATAACAGTAATGGGAAAAGGTAAGGCTGGATGGGGGGGCAGTAAGAGCATCTCCATAGCCGCAGACACACAGCAGATTCCTCCCAATGAACAGGAAGGGAGGGTTACCTGGTACAATGGTGAGGCACAGTGGGATAGGGAGGAATGGAGATAGTGAGAGGGTCATCGGGGAAAGTAGGAAAGAAGGGCAGGGGAAGTGAATTCAGGCAAGCAGTGGTGAACAGGTGTAGTAAGGGAAGGGGTGGGGGACAAGGAGAATAAGGGGAAGGCCGGGGAGCAGAAGCAAAGGACAGAGGGCAGGCCGTGGGAAGCAAGAAAGTAAGATGGGGGCATGCATGGGGGGAGAAAGGCTTAGGAATGAGGGGATTGGGAAGGGGATAACTGGAGTAGAGAACTGTGGGAACACAAAAGGAACAAGAGAGGAAAGGGGAGGTAGATTGAAGTGGGCAGCAGGACAAACTGAGAGGTGGGAGGGCCCGGTATGTAGGATGGTAATCTTGGAGGATTCAGTTGTGAAGGGGATGAGATGGAAAGGAAAAGAGTCAAGGGCAAGAGGTAGGAGGGTAGAATGTACGCCAAGAATGATGGCAGAAAGAGTGGGATCTCTGATGGCACAATGCCTTAGTGAAGGGGAAGAGAAACCTCACATTATAGTGCACCTGGGGACAAATTACATTGCAAGATATGAGGTAAGGGAGGCACAAGAAAGATTCAAGGAAGTGTAGAGAATTTGCAGCAAGGCAGCAGGATAGTAGCCTTCTCAGAGGTACTTCTGGTCCTCAGGGCTAGTACAGTAAGGACAGTAAGAATAAAGGAATTTAATGGTTGGCTTAGGGTGTGGTATTAAATGGAAGGATATACAGGCTCATTGGTGGCTGGGGAGGAACCTGCAACAACAAGGACCTGCATGCACTGGACAGGCTGCATGTGAGTAGGAAGGGTACAAGGGTTCTGAAGGGCAGACTGGAGGAATTCATGGGGAACAACCTCAATTTGAAGTGATGGGGGGAGGATGCAGGGTGCACAGCACCCTTAGTCACGTGATGGAGGAGGCCGATAGGCCTGCCCCTCAGTCAGGTTAGCATGGGAGGAATTAGATGAGAAGGGCAGAAGTGGGGGGGGGACTGAAGGAGAAGAGGGGTGATGGAGGTGTAGATCAGGATTAAGGGAGGTCCTGAGTTGCAGTGGAGAGGGACACATCAATTTTGCATGGTCATTTTGCTCTGTGACAACTTGCCCCAGGCTATTAGTTCCAGTTTCAATTGGCTCCCACATCAATTTATCCACGACAATTTGCTCCCACTGCATATTGTACTGTATTCCAACAATTACTGTACAACTTCCACTTCTACAACCTTCGAGCACATTACCTCATCTGATGAGTGAATTGCACCCACCAGGAGTTTGTTTTATAATAGTTAAGCAGGGAGCAAATTGTCTTGGTATGAACTAACGTGGGATCTAATTGACATTGGAGCTAATAGTCAGGGGCAAGTTGTCACGGAGTGAAATGGCTTGGAGAATTGTCACGTAGCCACAATGGAAGGTGGTGTCTCTGAATGCCAGAAACCTGGGAAACAAGATGGCAGAATTGCAGTTGCTGATTGCTAAGGGAAAGATGGACATAGCAGCCATCACAGAGATGTGGGTCACACAAAACCATGACTGGGACCTCGCAGTTCCTACATATAAAATATATACAAAGGATAGAGGGACAGGAAGGGGGGTTGCCCTGTATGTGAAGGAAGGGATAACTTGTACTAGAGAAGAAGAGGCAGAGGGTAAGACTGAAGCACTATAGGTACAGGTACTATACACTGGGGAAGGAAACTAAAGATGTGGGTGGTCTATAGGCCATATCTCCAGGAAGAAGAGTTTAACAGAGTATTAGGGTCTCAAATCATGGAAATGGTCGGTATGTAGGACATAGTAATAATGGAGGATTTCAGTCTCCCTGGGGTGGACTGGAAAATCCTGGCTACCTCCTGCACTAGGAAGTAAGTACTGCTTTATGCATTTCAGGGTGGATTCCTGGCCCAGGGTGTCATGGAACCCACTAGTAACAGGGCTGTACTGAACCTTGTCCTGTCCAACTGCGAGCATGTTCAGGATGCGAAAGTGGAAGTGCCATTTGCAGGAAGTGACTATGACGCTTGGCCAGCTGGTTATGATTGTTCTATGATTTGTAATATAGAATGTGGTATGCGACCTGTCCCACAGGAGACATCCTGTGCCCCTGGGATGACATCCACCCCCCAAAATGACAGGATATATGTTAAACAGCAGCGCTCTGTAATGTGATTAACTTCCAAGAAGTCACATTTTAAGGCCTTGTTGATGAGCTGTGTTTCTTTGAAGCTAAGAAGTAAAATATCCATTTTATGACGTCTTCAGAGGAAGAACAGTTAATTTCAACTGGTGTTAAAAAGCTATATGGCACCTAAGTGAGATATGGCAGAGTTAGTCATAAAAGTCCTGTGATGTCTTTGAAAAGCAGGAAACCACACTAGATCAAAGGAAAGACTCAAGATCAAAGAGTCATATTGGGAAATGAGTTTTTGCTGATGTCACCTTTTTTAATATACCTCTTGAGTGGTAAGACATCCTAGTTGTATAATTTTTAATATTCAAGGAGGAGCTAGGTGACATCATGGAAGAGACAGTTTAAACTATTCTGTATCTGATCTTTTGACACACTTTTCTTGCGGGTTCTTAGAAAACAACATCTACTTTAAGCACTGTTTAGAAGGTAATACATAAGATAAGAAAGTCTAATTGTATTGTGGTAGGAGTTTATGCATGTACTTTTTCCTTGTTTTATTTTAAGTGATAGTATGCTTTGTGATATATTGTTCTGTGTTTACATTTTACCTATTTTTATCCATTTTCTAAGTAAACCTCTTATTTTAAAGAGACTGCCTGGGGTGCCTTTGAAATTCTTTCTTTTGCATGTGAAATACAGATGGTTAAAGTTGACAACTGTGCATAAGCTTAATGGTGTTACTGAACTGGAAAAAGGTAAGAATACCTAAGGTCTTTTCATAGAGTTTTAAGGGTTCATTTTGGATACCTGGTTAGGTGCCCCTTGGTGAAAGATATCTGGCATTCCCCGAAGAGCAGATTATCTGAGCCTGTACAATTGGGTACGCTAGCATAAGGTTCACAGTTTGAATCCCCCAGAACTTGAGACCGAAGGTGGTTCAGACCCATAAACAGACAGGAGGGTTACCCTGTTCTGTTACCTGTCCACAATACTGAGCTTGGAGGTTGGCACTGTGGGAGCAGAGGGCCTGACCTGCTGAGTGGGTTTGTGACAGTGACCACTACGTGGTTTGGTTCCACCTGGACATGGGCAGGGGGTGGGCAGGACCATAACAATGATTTTGGACTTTAAGAGGGCTGACTTTGATAGGTTGTGAGTAATTCTGGGAAGACACCTTGCTGGAATAAAAAGGGATGTGGATGTAGAAAAGAAATGGACAAAAGTGAAGGAGGAACTAATGGAGGTCACTAGTGAGTGTGCCAAAATGAAAAGTAAGAAAACTAAAGCCAAAAAGCACAGCTGTTTCAGAAAGGAGGTGGCAAAATCTGTTTGTGATAAGAGGGCAGCCTTCCAGAAGTACAAATTTACTCATAAGCAAAAGGAAGTGGCAGATTAGATTATGTTGCTAAGTCAAGAGAGGCAAGCAGAGTGGTTCAGGTGGCCATGGCTAAAAGGGATGTGTAGCTAGCATGGATTAAAAACAGGGGAAGAGGCATTTTTCCAATATCTAAGGTAGAAAAAGAATACCAAGGATGAAATCATCAGATTAAAAAAGGACAGTGGTTTGGCAGGGGAGTAGTGAAGAGTATGCAGAGGTACTTAACAAGTATATCAGTTCAGTCTTCACTAGACAAAAGTAGTGACCGGTGCCACAAGGGAACGGGAGTGGGTGGGGATCAGGAGGGGGGAAGTCACAAATGGCATCATTCAAGCTGATGGGGTACTTAATAGCCTAAGGGCCCTGAAGATGGATAAATCCCCCCGGGCCAAATGGTGTGAACCCAAGGGTCCTTAGGGAACTGGCAGAGGCTCTAGCAGATCCCCTGGCAGACCTTTTTAACACCTCTTTGGATCAAGGATTGTGCATGGACTGTAGAACTGTACTTCTGCTGCCTCTTTACAGAAGACAGCCGAAGGATGAACCAGGGAACTAGAGGCTGGTCAGCCTGACCTCAATAGTGGGCAAGCTGATGGAGACCATCCTTTTTTTTTGTGTCAGTTTTCTTTATGCTCCTTCATTGCCTACCCGGACTTTCTCCAGAGGGGTTGCTCAGCTTCAGCCATGATCCCATTCACCTGAAGTCCTCCATCTCTGCCTCTGGTGGCTGCCTCTCCTCTGCTACCCAATCACTCAACACCCCCAGCTCTGAGTCCCCCGAGATGGGACTGCCTACTCCTTCTGGCACTCTATCTATAATCTAATAGAGTGACCAGGCTGGGAAGCGAGCCATACGGCTTGGATGGAAGAACCCGGCACTGGGCATGGTTGGCTGGCCCCCAAACCCCCTTTTGCCTACCAGGAGGCAGGGCCATTGTCCTTGTTCCACACCCTGGCACGGACGTGCAATGGCGTCAGCGAGCAGAGGGAATGAGCCCCCCCGCAGATGCCTGTGGACATCAGACCCAATTGGCTGTCCCTGCCCAAGGTGTCTCACCTCCCAGCCTCCTCCAAGAGCTGCCACCAAGTGGGGAAATCCTCAGAGCCCACTCCAGGAGAAGAAAGCAGTCCTCCAGATGCTCGAACTTCTCCATCCCCTGCTAACCCCCGATGACCTAGGCTTTTTTCTGAACCAGGGTTGCCAGTGTGGTGCGAGGAGTGGCATCCAATGCCTCAATCCTCAGCACCACTGGACCAGCTCTGATGGAGGCCATCCAGAAAGAGAGATTTGTGAGCTTTCTGGAGGATAATGGTCTCCAGGATGTGAGGCAGCATGGGTTTGTGCTGCAGAGGTCCTGCCAGACTAACATAATTGACTTCTTTGACTGGGTCACCAAGCAATTGATGTCCTGTATCTGGACTTCAGCAAGACCTTTGACTATGTACCTCACAGGAGACTGGTCAGGAAGCTAGAAGACCAGGAAGTTGGGCTACGCTTTCTGGGTGGGTCAGACGTTGGCTGCAGGATAGAGGACAAAATGTGGTAGTTTGGAGGGAATTCTCAGAAAGTTAGGTCTGTGACCAGTGGGGTCTTACATGGTTCTTTGCTTGGTCCTGTGTGGTTTAACATATTCATAAGTAACATTGCAGATGGGATCAATGTTAAGATATGCCTGTTTGTGGATGACAGCAAAGCTTTGTGGGAGGGTGGATGCAGAGGAGGGAAAACAGGAACTCAAGGAAGACTTGGCTAGGCCAAAGAAGTGGTCTGGCATTTGACACTGAGGTTCAATGCTAAAAAGTATAAAGTTATGCAGCTGGGCAAAAAAATCCAGGGACCAAATACTGGTTGGGTGGTGTGCAGGTAACTAGGTCAGAGGAAGAAAAGGACCTGAGGTAATTGTCATGAGTGACCTGAACCACTCGGCATAATGCAGACAAGCTGCAGTCAAAGCAAATCTAATACTGGGCTGCATAGCCAGTGGAATTACCAGCCAGAAGGTGGAGGTCATTCTTCTGCTGTACTGGTCTCTAGGTCTCTAGTGAGACCACACCTAGAACACAGTGTGCAATATTGGTGCTGTTATCTTAAGAAGGATATCAACTTACTGGAAATGGTCCAGAGAAGGGCAGCCATGATGATCCAGGGCCAGCAAAACAACACTTACAAAGAGATGCTCAGGGTGCTCAACATGTACTCTCTTGAGGATAGAAGGGAGAGGGGGGACATAACTGAGACCTTTGAGTACCTTAAATTTATAAATTGGGTGAGCACTAAAGGTCTCTTCAGCCTTCATGGAAACAAGATCACTAGAGAGAAATGCCTAAATCTGGTGGGGAGAGATTTAGGAGGGAGATGAGGAGGCACTTTTTCTCCAAGAGCATGGTGCCTAAGTGGAAAGGGTCGCCAGAGGAGGTGATATCCCTTAAAAATTTGGACAGCTTCAGTAGAGGCTTGGAGAGGTTGAGGGGGAAAGTTACAGGTATAAGTGGGGAGGAGGGAAGTGGGTATTTGACAGGGGTCAAAGGCAATATGGGGGGGCAGTTCCCTCTTTAAACACAGTGGGAACTGCACTCTAAAGCAAACAAGACAGACTGTAAGGCATTTATCTGCTGGCGCATTCATATGTATTTGAAAGGTTTCACCTGTGGTTCAATGGACTGAAGCAATCAGGCATGCCCCGTGCCTGAGCTATTTAAACTCCATCCTTTATACTTCACTCAGAAGCATTTTTTCTTTGCGGTAAGAGGCTCTGTGCCTCTCCTTTCTCCCCTTGTGCTCAGGACTCTGCTCATTTGTGCCACCATTTGTTTAGTTAGTGATGGCCTGTCTACTGGTTTGCATTTCTCCTGTTCATCTCACTCTGTTTTGTTTGCCTCCAGCCACTGCTTCTGCTTCTCCTTGCCTTCAGTGTTCCTCTCCCTGTTCCTTCCCCTTTCTGTTGCCACTCACCCCATGGTTGTCTGTACTGTTTTCCCCTCCTGTTCCCATTGCCACTCACCCCACAGCTGTCTGTCCTCCCTCTCATGTCTGTTGCAGTTCGCCCCACAGCTTGCCCGTGCAGTCCCCACCCACTCCCTCATCCCCAGCATCCCTGTTCTTTTCATTTGGTTGCTGTTGCTTGTGGCTGCCTGTGCTGCTCAAGCCCTGTTTTCTTCCCCCTTCCCTGGTTTGTTTGTGTTCACCACTTTGTGACTTGTGTACCCATATCCTCCTCTCCCTCCCTTTCTTCCCTGTTTCCAATCCTTTGGGATTACAGCCTGACATTTTTTTCCTGCTTTTCCTGTCCCTCTGTTGCTTGCCTCCAGCAGCTGCTTTGTGCTTCTCTCTGTTTCCTCCACTCCTTCTCATTTATGTTGTCACTCAGACTGTGGCTGTCTGTGCTTCTTCCTGTTTCCACTGGCTGCTTGCCCCATGGCAGTCTGTGCCCCCCCACTCCCTCATACCTTGTTTTTCTTTCTCTCCCCTCTGCTCTCTTAGTTCTCTCCACTTGCCCCATAGCTCTGTGTGTGTGTCCCACCCTCCCATTCTGTTGCCTGTTCTCCCTTCTGCCTACTCATTCTTGCCTCTCCCCCCTCCCCCCCCCGGTCTGTCTTTCCCATTCCTCAGTGGTGCTGTTGCCCCCACTGTCTGTTTTTCTTTTGTGTGCCCCCCCATTGGTGTACACTACTTTGGGGGGTTTCCTCCATTGTAATTGTTGTTGCTAATAATACTGTATATGTTTTAATAAAACTGATTTGAATATGTCAATGCTTTATTTATAACTTTCAAAGGCAGAGTTTGGTAATTTAGGCAAGAAAAGTTTTAATTGAAATACCAGATTGGCAATTGAGATCAAGATGTACAGCCATTTTGACAGCCACATTGTCACAGCAGTGTTGGTCAGAACTGAAATATTCCTGGACAGATTAACAAAATCTTGACAATTACTTCATTGCTTGCCATTACTCAGTATTACTCAGTTTGTAAGGCAGAAGAAGGAACTTGGCCCATCTAGACTGTCTCCCACTCCTAGTGGGCACATCATTCCCAGCCATTTTGGAGCATTAGATACTTGTCCAGTTTAGTTATAAATCACTCACATTCTTTAATGTCTTTAATTGTATTGGAGCACATTTCCAATACAATGTCAAACTTCCACTCCATTCCAGTGTTGGTGGCAATATGTTAAAACCCTGTTTAGTTGTCGTCAATCTAACCTCCCTACTTCTGGTCATCATTTAAGTGTTTGATGTATGCCGGCCCGGTGGCACTGAGGGCTGAGATGCTGGTGCCTTACCTTGTGCTATGCTGGTGACCCATGTTCGGGAACGAGCATGGGCCACCAGGGGTTGGCAGCGATAGAGATGGATCGAGCATCTGATGGACTGCTCTCCATCTGTGGGGAGGGGGGAGTTCAGCGGCCGGTGTATGCCTGACCCCTGGTGGAGGTTAGAACTCGGCACCATGGAGCCACTACAGTGTGAGTGCGGTGCGCGGCAGATGCCTTACGTGGTGTGCATGGGAGCATGCACGACCCTGTCACAGAAATCATTGCACACCATGTGGCTGTGGGGCATATAGGAAAAAAGCTCCTGGTGGATGATGGGGAGCTCACAGGCCCGACACCTTGCTAGCCACAGTGCAAACACTTGATCTGGTCTTGGTGGGGGAGGGCCCTCTCCTCCGACCCCACCAGGGGGGTAAGCCCTGGAGCACTAGCGCTGGATGGTAGATGCCAGGGTGATGGGGATGGGGCTCCCCCAGAGTAAGAGGGCCATTGAAGCAGGAGAGAGCATAAGTAATCTAAAAAAAAGTGTTTTATGTACAGCTTATGAATTTGAACAGTAATAAGAAATTGTTATGTCACAGTAAGCTGGCTGCAGCTGTCTGTCTGTCTTCTTGTTGGTCACCCCGTGGCTGTCCCCATTGTTGATGTTCACCCCACAGCTGTCTGTGCTTTTGGTGCTTTCTCTGTGGCTGTCTGTGCTGTTGCTGTTTGCCCCGTGGCCATCTGTGCTGTTGCTGCTCACCCCGTGGCTGTCTGTGCTGTTGCCGCTTGCCCCACAGCTATCTGTGCTGTTGCTGCTCACTCCATGGCTGTCTGTGCTGTTGCCACTGGCCCTGCAGCTGTTTGTTCTATTTGTTCTGTGTCATGGCAAATGACCTTCATGGAGGTCCCATCTACCCTATTATCTAGTCACACAGACCCACGTGCAGGTTTTTTTTTTCTTTATGCTTCTTTTTCCCTCTGGTCACTAGTTCCTGAGGCATCCCTCAGGAGACATCTGCTTTTCCCACCCTGCTTGAGACCCTCATTCATCCCAGATCCCCCCAGAACCCCGACCTGGCATCCCAAGTCCCCACCGGTAGACCCCCTGACTTGTGCCCCTCAGGGTGGGGCAGGCCTCCACCTACCTTTAGTCCAGTGGCTGTTGGATGTATGCCAAGGGAAATCGGGAATTGTAGAAGGCAAGGTCCAACAATGGGCATGAAGCAGGCACTCCATCATCTCCTCAGATACTGGGGTGTTTCCTGCTTGCATGAGCAATGTGATCCCAGGAGGTGCAGATATGTAGTGATGTCCAGCATGAGCTGAGCATGCTCCTGCACCCCTCTTGCAGACATCCACCGACACCTCCTCCCCTTGCATATGCGGTCCTTGGCTGTTGTACCCCAAGTCTCCACTGGGAGTCACTGCTGCTGGGGAGTTGTCAACCCACCCTCCCCAGAAGAGGAGAGCTGTCCTCTGAATGCTCAGTCCTCTCCTCCCAGGCTGATCCACGGCAATCGGAGCTTGCTCCTGACTCCGGGTTGCCGGTGTGGTGTGAGGTCTCATTGCATGTTACTCATTTGTCTCCAAATCAGTTTTCCCCTGCAATGAGTCCCTACATTGGAGCTGAAGAGGCATCACTAAATGTATACAAAAGTCTGAGGGAACACCACCTAGGCCTTGGAACCCAGAGGTTTCCTGCTCAAAGGAGTTTTTTCCTCTCCTCTGTGCCAAAGGTCATAATACGTAGTTCTTCGTATGGGTTGTAGCTCAGATTTGACTCAGTGTGGCTCATGTAGCCCTTACATCACCTCCCCTTCTTTCTGACTGCATAGAGAGAGATAGAGAGTTTGTCTGCATGCTGCGAGCACTGAGGAGGAGTTCTTGCAGCAGGGCTCAATTACTGCTTTTTCCTGTCTTAGTAAAGGTATGTCACTGTTTTTTTAATTGAGACTTTCAAGACTTTCTTGTGGCATTCTGTCTCTTGACCAGTGGTTCCCGGTGTTTTCTGTCTTCACAGGTGGACCACGGAGGTGGCGGTGGTTAGTGCCAAGGAGAGTGGAGCGGCCCTTTGGAAAGGTCAAAAGCCAGGTGCTGTGTGGTCACTGACTCCAGTCTGAAAGCCTGAAGCAAGAAAGCAAAGTTTGAAGTGAGAAAAGCCTGAAGTTGAACACGGAAGAGAGGAAGAGAGGCGCTTGAATCTACCTATTTCTGCAGTGCAATCTGAGCACATTTCTGCTCAATTTTCTGTTCATTATGGGGAGTGAGAAAGTTTTGTATTGTTAGTTTTTACCTCTTTACTCTCCCGTGAGATGTTTTTAGTTTTTCCAGGGCTCTGTCTTTTTTAAATACATGTTTCAGGTTTGTTCAGACAGTTTTTATTATACATTTTTTTTATTTAGCACAACAGTGTGTTTTGCTGTTTTGCTTTTTTTTATATTTTTTTAACATACTCTTTATATTTTGCACCATTGGTTATTTCCTGGTTGATGATTGGTTCTCCTACAATCACATGCTTCAACCCCCCAACCCCAAGCTCTTATATGCATGTCTGGTGTTTGTTAGCCAGTATTGCTTTGTTTGCTGCTGTGGAAGTTGTTACCCTGCATGCCAAGCTTTTGAGCATTTCTCAGCTTTTTTGCATCCTGCGCTTTGCTTTTTTAGCTTAGCTTTATTTCTGCACTTTGGCACTTTGCTTCCCAACTCATCGATAATGGGGGAGTGTTATGTTATAGGTGCTAGCAGAATGCTATTTTAGCTAATATCTCTTTTGAGATCTTCTCTGGATTCTGCCCTTTAAGTCCGTATTTTATGACAATGTTTTACATTCATTAAGTACTGTTTTTTGCTCTATTTGCTTTATTTCTGTTACTTTATTCTTCACTGATTAGTTGGAATTTTTTAGTATGGATAATTTTTCTTTTTTGTGTGTCCATGTGCCTATTAAGTGTTTATGAAAGGTTTAGTTAAAATCTCCGTAGGGCACTATCGTATGCCAGTCTCAGGTTGGCGTTGCTGACTCTGTTACGCTTGCTTTTCACTGAAATATTGTTTTTCTTTTTTTTTCACTCAGAGTCTGTTACAGCCTCTCTCTGAAGATGAATTATTATTATTATCTGTGGACATTTGTGAAAAAAAGCACTTTATATATCGTGGGAGAAAGTGTGATTAACCTTTGACTTTCCCTGACCGTTGGTTTGCTTCATAATTTTAAACGACTACTGCACATCTGTATGGCCTCTTGTGGCATCCTATGGTCTTTTGTGCTGGACTATTCAGAATACTACAGATTACTACAGAATTTTCGTTCCTGCCCCAGTTCCTGCACAGTCCGTATTTCATTCCTTTGTTTTTTGTACGCTAACTGAGGTTAAGGATTTATGGACCTTGTGAAGGCCTTACTTCAGTAACTTTCCAACTGCAATATTTGACAAATAATTGTTTTCTAGCTTTTCTGCATATTGTATTTTATGTAGGAATTCTCTGATATATTATATAATAGTTTTCCCTGGTTGAATTTTTTTTTTTTTAATTTTTAATTTTTTGTTGTTGTTGTGTTGAGTTTTGGTCTCTCTTTCCTTATTCCCTCAGCTAGACTAAGGATGGCTGACAAAAAGATAAAATTAAAGGAGAAAAAAGGAGAGACCAAAAAAATACAAAGAAGAATATTTATAAAGATATTCCCAAAGAGAAAATTAAAGGGAAATCAAAGGTAGTTGACCAAAAAATAACACATTTTTTCAATCCCTCTGTATCCTTTGAGGAATTAAGAGATAAGAAGAAGGTGGCTAAAAATTTCTATCCGAAAGTGACATCTTCCCCATCTTCTTCATCGGGGTTACTTTGTGATAATAACCCCTCCTCAACTCATTCTTTAATGAGACAAATTCGGAGTTTTGAAGAGCCACTAACTCGGGACCTACAATAGTTAGCCATGAGCTGCAATAAGCATGACAAATTGGAAACAGTTAATATTGTGAACCTTCCTGGTCCTGGTCCCTCTTTAGAGAATCCTTCAGTAAATAATTTTATTGAGGGGATTAAATTGCTACAAGATGGTGATAACATGACTGCTTTAGGCACTAGTGCAATTGACTTAGCTAGTGAAAAATGTTTTGTGAAATCTATTCCGGAAGCTGCTAATGTTTCACAGGTGTTGGATTTAACTAATCATCTAGAATCTCAGATTCTGAGTAAGGGCTCATTCCTTAATAACTTTGAGTCCTTTCTGACACCATATGTTAATAATCAGATCTCAAAGGATCATTTAGTGCCTTTAGAACTGTCTAGCTTCATTGCCAAAAGCCAAATGAAACCTAACAGTGTGTTAACTAATGCTGATATGGAAACTAAAAATGAGCATGAAACTCCATTTTTTTCTAATAAGAATCTAGAAAGCATTTTATATGAGTTAAAAACTGAAACCCAATTTGGAAACAAGCAGCTCATGGAATTGGTTACATTGTTTGGGTATTTTATAACATATTTTGTAAAAGAAAATGAGGGGGTATTGGGTGAAGTAAATTGTAGCAAGAGGGCTAAAAATCTGGCAAGATCTGGAAATCCTGAGCAAGATATTGGATTCTCCGGTACTCCTGAACTAGTTGTTAATACTCCCTTGCTCAGTGATAATGGCTCTTTGCCAGTTCATAATGGTAGCAGGACTTTAAGAACTATTAGAGATGAAATTTTAAAAAAAGAGACAATAGAAATAGAAATCCTAATAAAAGAATTGGAAAAAAGAAAACTTTAGATTCACAATAATGAAAGGATGAAGTTAAAGAATTGGAAAGCTAAAAAAAAATAAAGAGAGGATATCAATAAAAAAAGTTTGGGTAATGGTCCAGCAGGAGCAATTATTCCTTACTCCGATTTTGATAATGGAAGGAAGGAAAAAGAGATTAGAGTAAAACAGAAGAAAACTACAGATAGGAAAGTGAACTTTGGGGAACCTTCTGAGTTAGGTGATCTGGTAATAAAAGAAACAGCAGGAGAACCAAGAGAAGCCACCAAGGAGAGCTTAATAGCAGTTGGTGACATGCTTCCTACTTTATTTATAAATGGTCTTCCCAAAGGGAGATCTGAAAACAACTACCTTTTGAAATTAGCTATTTACAATTTAGTTAAAGGTTTAGCTGGTGCCAAAATTGGATGGCAGGATTTACAATCAACCTATAGATATAGGCATGGTGGACAGAAAGGTTGGGTTTGTGTAGTATTCAGAAATGAATCAGTAAGATCTAAAATTCTTGCCATAAAAGAAAAATTTATGAAGATAGGTATTACACTTGATATGACAATAAGTGAGCCACTACTGGTTGAAGAAAAATGCCTATCCAAAAAAAAGAAGTTTGGGAAATCGGCAGAGGTTAAAATGAGAGATACTCTTGCTCTTAAACAACCCTGAATTATTGCCTTTATTAGACCAAACTAGACAGTTCATAATATACAAGGAGATGAGGACAGGGTTACATTTAGAAGAGGTCGGAAACGGGGACTAGAATAAATACTAGTATTGTTTTGGATGATGATAACAGCTTAACTGAGTCAGTGTACTCTTTGGAGGAAAGTGCTCAGGATGCTAAATTATATTCTAATAGCACTATGAATCTAACAGAAGATACTAATTGATAGCCACAGCTTGGTCGGAAAGCTAATAAAGGGGTCATTGATATTTTAAGTTGGAACAGTGCAGGCCTGAAGGGGAAATTAATGGACAAGGAATGTGTGAAATGGTTAAAAACCTTCACAATTATACACATTCAGGAAACTTGGATTAAAAATAGTTGTGGCCAATTGCTAGATGGCTACTCTGCTTGGGTGTCACCAGCATATAAAGATAAAAAATATGGGCTCCTCAAAGGGGGCGTAATTATTTTTGTGGCTACTAGTTTGGTCTTTAGTATAATTGAGGTAAGCATGTACAATAAATATTTTATGTACATAGTAATTGCAAATGTCAGTACTAAATGGGTGACTTTTAAAATTTACATTCTGCCTGGCTTAAATGCTAGTAGCTATCTTAGAGTTCTGGATATGATTGAATGTAATATTGAATCAGTAAAAGCAAGATTCCCTGGGGTTAAAACTTTTCTGGCTGGGGATTTTAACGCTCATATAGGCCCAAAAATTGAGGATTATACAACAGATTGGTGTATTGATGACATTGTGAACATACCTGTTAGGAACTCTAAAGATAGTACCATGTGTAAAAAGGGGGAAATTCTTCTTGAGTTTTTAGGTAAACATAGTTTTAGTGTCCTTAATGGTCGCATTAATGGCAACTGGGTGGGAGAGTATACCTTTCCAATTGGTACTAGAGGTGCAGTTTTGGATCTATGTATAGTGGAGGCTATTAATTATCCCCTAGCTAAATTTCTTAAAGTCATTAAATCTTGGGACAGTGATCACTATCCGGTTATGTGCTCTATTAGCTTTGGCTTTGATAAACTTCCATTTGACCGTGTGGGTGAAGCCAATGCCAATTCCCACATGTGTATTAGATATGGGAAAAAGATTAAGTGGGATTCCTTCTTGAAAGAGATACTGGATAATATTTTGAGCAAAGTCCAAGCTAGTCGAAGCTTGTATACATTGCAAAGGGGCGATCTTTCAGAAATAAAAAAGCTAATCAAGGGATTCAATGATTTAATAGTGTTTACTGCTGCAGAGCTTAGTAAAAAGAAAAGACTAATGAATCATCTCGATATAGGTCTGGATAAGCCATGGTTCAACTGTGAGTGTTACTTCATGAGAAGAGAAATTAAAAAAGTAGGGAAAATTAGGATTAAATCCCCATCCTATCAAATACTCGGTGCTTTTAAAAATCTCAAAAAAGGATATAAATGTATGCTGGTCAAGAAGAAAAAAACCTACCTGTCTAATCAATGTGTTAAATTAGAAGAAAGTATTTTGATAAAAGATTTTAAAACATTTTGGACAATGTTTGCCTTTGGATGCCGGGAAAATGACATTTCTTATAACATCTTGGGAATGATTAGTGAAGAAAAGTGGGTTCAACATTTTAGTGAGGTATTTAAAGTTACACCTGGCCCCCATGAAACTCTTGGTGATGGTTCTGTCTACGTTTTGGGTAATGCTAGCAATTGTGCGTTTCACTTTTCTCCTAATGAAGTTGAAAGGTCAATAACTGCACAAAAAAGAAACAAAGCGGCGGGTGAGGACGGCTTACCAGCTGAAGTTTTTCTACACAATCCAAGGTACTGGGCGGCTATATGTGCCCCAATTTTTACTATAATAAGTAATTGTCTAATATTACCAAATGATTGGAACAGGGGCATAGTGGTTCCCCTGTTTAAGAGAGGAGACAGATGTGATCCTAGTTGCTACAGACCTATCACTTTACTTCCTGTCCTACAGAAAATCTTTTCAAGATTAATTTTGGACAGATTATGGTCTGGGTAAAAGAGAATGCTTTACTATCCAAATTCCAAGGGGGGTTCAAGAAAGGCTATAATACTTTGGATTTGCTTTTTTCTTTTAACTTTTTAGTCGACAAATATGTTTGGCAAAAGAAGGATACTCTTTTTGTGGGCTTTTTAGATATCAAAAGCACTTTTGATTCCATTAATAGAGCAAAGCTATGGGAGTCATTGGTGGAGTTGAACATTGATCACCCACTATTAGATATTATTAAACTACTTTACTCTAATATTAGTATAGAAATAAGTTATGGTAGGGACGTGGCTTTATCAGGGGAATTACCTATCAAGACCGGTGTGGAGCAGGGTTGCTTATTGGCACCAATTTTGTTCAGTCTTTATATTGAAAAGCTAATTAAAAATATTGTGCCCATTGATTCTTTTGCACCAGCTATAAACAAGGAAGAAGTAAAAGTAATGCTGTATGTGGATGATGCTCTACTTGTCTCTAGAACTCCGTTAGGTCTCAAACGTGCTATTTCCAATGTTATGAACACACTGAATCAGTTTGATTTTGATTTAAATGTTAATAAATCTAAGATTCTGGTAACTGGGAAATGAAAACATTTTGAAAACCATGGCTTACTGATGGCTGTAAATCTGAGGTGGTGAGGGAGTTTAAGTATTTGGGTTTGATAGGAATATGTCCTGGAATAATCATTTGATGGATGTTAAAAACAGTGCCATTCAAACAACGGGGGCAATTCACAACTTTGTGGCCAAATTTGCTAATAATTCTTTTGTTTCTTTAAAAAAAAGTTTGAAGCTAAGCTAATGAGTCAACTACTCTACGGCATTGAAGTGTGGGGTCTTTATTTATATAAAGCGAACTTGGAAATTATACAGAATAATTTTTGAGATCTACGTTAAACCTTCCAAAGGACTTTCCATCATGTTTCCTTAGATTGGAGATAGGGATGATTCATGTTAAAATGAGAATATTGATAAGAGCTATCAAATACTGGGGTAGGCTAATGAAACTAAATAATACTTGTCTCCCTCGGTTGTGCTGGGCTGAAGCATTGAGTAATATAGGGATGAATGGGCAGTCTGTATCTTGGTTCTCTAGACTAAATTCTGCCCTAAAAAGTTTAGGGCTTTCTGATTTATGGAGTAAATATGCCCTGGCAAATACGGACAATTTTGCCATCACAGTCGTACAGAGGGTAAAAGATACTGCAGTCCAGCAGGACTTTGCATCTATGCATGAGTTAGATGCATGCGGCCTTTATTCATCCATAAAGTCCATCTGGGGTTTAGAATCTTTTCTGTCCCTATGTGAAAATAGTGTTCACAGAAACATATTATGTAAAATAAGACTGTCGTGTTTAGGGAATTCCTATCATAACCTGAATAATTGGTATTTTAGAAAATTTAAAAGTTGTGTTGAGTGTGTTAACAACTCTGATGGTGGTATTCTGCATATTCTTTTTACTAACATACTAACATACTATTTGCCAGTAGATTAGGCCTTACGGTCTATCGAGTCTGCTCGAATCTTAGATCCTTAGTTGGGTGCCGAGGCCCTCCCATCCCTTGTGCTCCAGAAACCCCTATCATCCATCCCCACCCCCCTGGGACAGGCCATCATCTGATACATCCACTTTCTGTGTCTGTCCCACCTCTCTTGAAGCCCTCCACTGTGGATCTCTGAACCAGCTCACCAGGCAGTGCATTCCAAGGGTCCACCACCTTCTCAATGAAAACCTCCTCCTCTTTCTCCCCTCACCCTTCCACCTTCCAACTTCAAACCATGCCCTCTGGTGATACCTCCCTGCTTTAGTCTAAAGATCCCCTCCATGTTTACTCTATTTATTCCCTTGAGGTACTTGAAGACCTCAATCAAGTCCCCCCTGTCTCTCCTCTCCTCCAATGAAAACAGGCAGAGCTCCTCAAGTCTGTCCTCATACGTCAAATCCACTAGCCCTCGTATCATCTTTGTTGCCCTCCTCTGTACCCTCTCCAGGAGCTGTATGTCCCTCTTCAAGTGTGATCTCCAGTACTGTACACAGTACTCAAGGTGTGGTCTAACCAGTCCATTGTACAGCGGCAGAATCACTTCCTTGCTCCTAGAGGTGATCCCCCTTACGATTCATGTTAAAATGAGAATATTGATAAGAGCTTTCAAATACTGGGGTAGGCTAATGAAACTAAATAATACTTGTCTCCCCCGGTTGTGCTGGGCTGAAGCATTGAGTAATATAGGGATGAATGGGCAGTCTGTATCTTGGTTCTCTAGACTAAATTCTGCCCTAAAAAGTTTTGACTGCAAAAAATGGAATAAGGAACGAGAACAATAGATTTCCTCATTGTTCCCAAAGCACTTTTCACTTCAAGGCCTAGAAGGTAAAAAAAAACTGTCCTGAGGTTAGATTCGGTGAAATTGATGAATGGTATCGCAAAATTTTGCCTTCGCTAAGCTTATGCTGCAAGAATGATTTTTTCATAGGAACCTATTTATCATTATTCCTTTATTTGCATCTGTGTATTATTGAGTTATATATGGATTTTTAACTTAACTTATTTATAAATATTAGTTTTTTAATGGTATATGCATAATGGTACAAAATGATTGAATTTAACAAACTCTGTTTTTATACATTAAATAAAATATTTTGAAATTAAATGAAATGAGTGTGGGTCATAGCTCAGTGCTTGTGCTACATACAGTAGAGCTAAATGATATAGGTTGTGATGGGATGCATTGGAGCTAGCCCAATAGGAAGGACAATGTTTGCAGAATGTATGGGTTGGATGAAATGGTTAGTGCTTAGATATGACAGCATGGATATGAACCTAGGTCTGTGATTGTAGTACATATGAACTGGATTGGATATGAATGGTGCTTAGATACTTGAACAGATGATACAGCAACTTGTTAGAACTTGATGTTTAGGCCTTTCTCTGTATCCCACCTTTTGGCAGGATGGTTAGTTGAGTAGGATTGAAGACTCCCTGCCAGGTGAGATAAGAGTACTGGAGGAGGAGAAGGAGGAGGAGGAGGAGACATGGGAGGATGGAGGGCTAGTGTGACTCACTCTAACCAGAGCGGGCATAGCCTGAAGGGTTACATAGGAGATTGGGAGGAGCTATTCCCCTCCCATAGAACGCCAGGCATATGCCTTACAATTCTATGTGTGGGTCATAGCTCAGTGGTTGTGCTATGTACAGTAGAGCTGAATGATATAGGTTGTGCTTGGATACATTGGAGCTAGACCAGTAGGAAGGACAATGTCTGCAAAATGTATGATGGTTAGTGCTTAAATACGTGAGCATGGATATGAGCATAGGTCAGTGATTATAGTACATATGAAATGGATTGGACATGAATGGTGCTTAGATACTTGAACAGATGATATAGCAACTTGTTAGAAATTGGTGTTTTGGCCTTTCTCTATATCCCACCTTTTGGCAGGATGGTTAGTTGAGTAGGATTGAAGACCCCAAAATAATTATAGTTACTGGTGCGATTACCTACTCCAACTCTGGAGAGTGTGGCCAGTAGCACACAGGAGAGTGAAGACACCCTTTCAGGGAAACCTCTGAGGACCCATGGCTACTGATCTGCCCATCCTTCTGGGCATTCTAAAGGAGAGTAATCCTAAATGTAGTAGTAGTAGTAGTAGTAGTAAAAAGTTTATTTCTGATATCAGAAACAGGATAAAACCCAATTTAGCATCAGCTAATTGACAATGGGGTCCTACTGTGCAAAAACATCAGTTTCATTTTAAATACATACAGATACACACATTATACATACATAAAACACAATACATATATAACCAAAGGAAAGAAGGAAAGGAACAAATAATAATTACAACAATAAACCATATATACAAACATCTCAAGTACAGCAAATCTTTAGAGACATTGCTTCCTTTACAAGCCATGATTTTATTTCATTCCAAGATATTTTATTTATACTTGACCTCAAGTGACCTGATAATGAATTCTACAATTTTGGACCTTCATATACATAACAACGTTGGCTCTTCACTGTTCTCATAAGGGGTACCCTAAATTTTACTTCCTCTTCAGATCTCAAACCTACCTTAACATTCCATTCCTCCAGAAACTCCACTAGATATCCTGGAACTTTTTTACAATAACAGCTATAAGTTAACCATTGCACACGCATATTTCACCATTCTGTCAAGGATATCCAATTTAAGTTCCTGTAGAGGGTGCAATGATGTGTTTTCTGAGGTGCATCCAAAACAAAACGCGTATATCTGTTATAGATAACATCAAGCTTTTCTAAGTTGC
Source organism: Neoceratodus forsteri (assembly GCA_016271365.2). Taxonomy (NCBI): domain Eukaryota; kingdom Metazoa; phylum Chordata; order Ceratodontiformes; family Ceratodontidae; genus Neoceratodus; species Neoceratodus forsteri. The sequence goes on along the minus strand of CM057455.1, from coordinate 1,462,563,690 downwards.
TCCTAACTGCCCCTCTATATATGACATCGCCATAATCGATATGCGGAATTATCATTGAATTCACAATCTTTAACCTAACTTCGAATGAAAGACAATTTCTATAAATTAACAAATTGTAAATTGTTGGCTAATCTGAAACCCAGTTGACTGAAGAGCTTGTATTGGATGGAAAGCAGGCAATCCTGACTTCTGGTACTAATGTTGAGAGTCCAGCGAAAGATAGTAGCATATCCTGTTAGCGAATTCCCAGTTCAGTAACAGTTAATGTACAGGGTGAGATGTTTGTTATAAGGTAAATTCGATTCACAGTTGAGAATGATCAATCTTAGATGGTTGAGTATAGAACTGGTTAAAGCGAAGGCAATCCAGAAGGTGAAAAATTCCTTTCTGATGAGGACCTCTGAGCACACAGCTATTATCTATGAGAAGAATAAAGAGAATGTTGGTCCATGTGCTCCGATTTGCAAAGTACAGTAAGGCATTAGGCCGTTGGTGGTGAAGTGAGTAGGCTGGGTATAGGCTGCTAAATCGAAACAGGGCAGAGCAATTGGAATCCTCTAGGCCCTGTGGGGTTAAGTAGATAAGTGTAAATAGGCAACAGAAGCTGATGGACCTCCAGGCCCCATATGGTGAAGCAGGTAAGTGCAAAATAGGCAGTATGAGTCCAATGAACCTCCAGGCTTGTAGGGTGAAGCAGGTAAGTGTAGAATAGGCAGTATAAGCCCAAAGAACCTCCAGACCACATGGAGGCAAAGCAGGCAAGTGTAAATAGGCAATATAAGCCTGATGAACCTCCAGGCCATGAAGGGGTGAAGCAGGTACATGTAAGTAGGTAATAGAAGCTCAGTGGACATCCAGGCCCCATAGGGGTGCAGGTCATCTGAGGGCTGAGGCGGATAGAAACCTCCATGCCCAGGTGGGACAAGGCAGGTCTTGATGTAAGAAACATAGGAGCCAGTGGAAGGCTAGTAGGAGTAAATCGAACAGAAGCCTGCCATTGTGGCAAGGCAGATAGAAATCTCCATGCCCCCGTGCAGAGCGAGAAAGGTTGAGAGTAACATTGGATACCCCCCATGCCCCCATACGGAGTGAGTGTTATAGGGTGGGTCTGCAGGCAGACAAATAACGTACACAGAAGCAGCAAATTCATGTGCAACCTACTGTTTGCTTGGTGGGATGTTTATTACTTCATAAACAATCTTCAGCACCAAAAAGTAAAAATAAATACAGAAAACAAAAGAAACAAAAAAATAAATAATCAATGGCAATTCCAAAGACTTTTTCTCCACTTACTGACTAGAACTTCCCTCCAGCTAGGTCAGAAAGAACTGACCCTATCAAAATTGCAACTTGGAGAGGTAGGGTTTATATACCTGCCTCCTTAGTCAGGTGATCTAGTGTTCCTTTTTTAAAGTAAATTTGTTTAATATACTTCCAAGTAGCTTAGGGAGCACAAAGAGGACTAGGGACCTTGGAAACAAAAGAAAACAAACAGAAAGGTTAAGAAAGGGGGTAGAAGGGTTTTTGTAAGGAGGTGGCCTGCCTCCATACAGAATAAAAGGGACAGCATAAAGAAGGGAAAATAGTGGTCGCAACCAGAGTTTTTAAAGAGGAAGAAGAAAAGGTCCTAAGTCTCAGTGGCAGGGACTAGCCCTGTCACACTTACCCTCCCTTCTTTAGAGGGATGGTGTATCACCATAACCCCCCCTCCAGAAACCTGGGAGGGGTGGAACTCCACCCACCCACCTCTCAGGAGTTCCGTCCCAGGGTCCCTTTATGAACAGAAACTACCTGTGTTCAGGTTCAACTAGAACCATATATTACCCTGGGACTATGATGTTTAACAAACATCTCCAATCCTGTCATCAAAACATATCCCACTTCTGACACCGACATGTTATAGGGTGGGTCTACAGGCAGACAAATAACATACACAGAAGCAGAAAATTCATGTGCAACCCACTGTTTGCTTGGTGGGATGTTTATTACCTCATAAACAATCTTCAGCACCAAAAAGTAAAAATAAATACATAAAACAAAAGAAACAAAATAATAAACAATCAGTTACCCCACCATCCTCCCCTCCTCTTTCTCCAACGGCTTGCCTCTCTCCTCATGGCTCCTTCCTAAGGTACCTTTAGCCTATGGGAACCCTTCCTGTGGCACCTCTAGGGGTGGAACCCTCCTCCTGGGTTCCTTGCCTTCGGCATCCCTACGGGGTGGTATTTCCTGAGGAACGAGAGGTGAATGGCCACAAAGGTTTGTTTAACAAGTTGCATAAGCACTACACTACACCAAGTTGTGTAAGCACATTGAAATATGTTTATTTTAGTTTGATATGTGGAGCACTTTGAGGTCTGGAAAGTTCTATATAAATAAAGTTCTATCTTTCTATCTGCCCGTCTATCTGTCTGTCTATCTATCTTGATGCTGCCCTCTACTCTTGGCATAATAATAAATTTTTTTATGTGATTCTAATATGTTCTGTATTCTCTCAGTAGCTATTAATGCATGTTCAAATTTTGTTTCCTTTTTGATACTGATCTTGTGTGCCGAAGAGACCTTTGTCAAATGTTGCCTTTCCTTGGAAGTGAGGAGTGAAGACCTCTTTGAATTAACAACTGACAAAATATGGTATATAGTAATTTAGACATTTTTGTACAGGCAAAAATGTGTATTGTTCAACTGAATAAAATAATTTTCTAACTTTTATCATCTATTCTATGGTTATAACTGCTTATTTATGCATTATGTAATTTAATATATATTGAAACGCTTTATCATGTTATGAGGTGCTGTCTATTCGAAATATTCAATCTATTAACCATCATAATCATGTCTTGTAAATTACATTTATATTGCTGTAACATGACACTTAGAATATTTATGTTAAAGGTAGTGTATCTATCGTCATGATACATTTGCATATACAGCAGTACTGTATGTTTGTATCAGTTTATATATTTTGGGTGTTACATAGTTGAATATTGAATAGTTTTGCTGTTAGTTTTCATTGAACTTTGCTTTATATCACTTTGTCTGTGCACTATATAAATTCACCACTGTCAGGCACTCATTGCTCCTTGGTAAAGTGCATGCCTGCGTAAAACATTCTGGGTTGTTAGTCACCAGTGCTGCTTTCTCTCAGTAAGCTATTCTTCATTGGTTGTCTATGCTATATATATATATATATATATATATTTATTTATTTATTTGTTTGTTTATTCATTTGGTAACCGGGTTGGTGCACTGATCTGAAGTCCTTTTTCAGGCATGGCTCGGGCCAGTAACTGCCACAATACAACATAAAAATACAGTGAGAGAGCCTAATGAATCATTCAGGGAACATAACAGTGTAGGTCAAGCTAATAGAGAAAATATAAGACAAACAGTACCAGGTACATCAGCAATTGAGCAAACAAAGTATATAACATTTAGGTAAACAGGGTAAGGTTGCTCCATCACTCAACACAAGGAATAACAATAGTATTCAAGGCGGAAGAGGAGAGTGGAGCACTAGAGGGGGAAGGGGTAAAGGGGAGCTACAAGGGAGGTGGAACCATGCTATCGGCCTGTGGGCAGACACAGGTTGTGATGGATAGAAAGTGCATTCTTAACAGGGAATTTAGATTTAGAGGTGAGTTGGGGAATGTAGGGAGGAGGGGAGGTCATTTCATTGTGAGGGTCTGGCTGCAGAGAAGGCTCTTAGGCCCATCCACATAGTTATGTTAGGGTGTTCTAGTCAAAGGTGTGAAGACTGATGTAGATTGCAGCAGTAGGTTCTAGGACAAATAAGAAGGGATAGTGAAGAGTAGGAAGGATTGTGCAACATATCAGCAATGGTCCAGGCCAGCAGGTAGAAGCATCATGCTTGTGGAGGGAGCCAGTTAAGGGACTGGTAAAGAGAGCAGTGGTGAGTGAGGAGAGGGGTGTGGAGGGCAAGGCGACATATACGATTGTAGGTAGCATCCAGGCAGTTAATGTTGGAAATGGAGGTGAGGGAGTACACCAGGCAGCCATAGTCAAGGAGGAGAAGGAGGTTGTAATGGTCAATAGCAAGGCGAGCTTCCGACGAGAGGTGGTCAATCATGCAATACCAGAGCCCTATCTTCTGGTTGATACGCCTGGTCAGTGAGGTAATGTGGGTAGTGTAGGTTAGGGATGGGTCCAGGATTACCCGCAGATACTTGAAATCAGGAACAGTGTCAAGGGGAGATCCATCTGGGGATTTGATAGTAGAATCATGGCTGGTAGCATGGAGGGGCAGAGCAGCAAGATGGCTGCAGTGCTGCTCCACTCCTCGCTGTTCAAACTTTGCTGTGAGTTTGTTGACTAAAAAAATGCTTTGCAGTGGGTTTTGTGAATGAAACCCACTATATTTTTAGATATTTTAATTCACAGCTTTGGAAATGAGCCCTTTCTGAAGTTTAAAGTTACAGAGCAGCTTTTGTTTTAAACGGCAGTTTTGGTCATTCGTTTGTTATGACGTTCTGTCGTCCTGCGGACATTAGCAGAATTTAGAAGAGAGAAAGCCATGCTGAGTTGCAGCAAGTCTGCTGCTGCAAAGCTTCTAAATTATAACTGCTAAATAAGAATATGACCCATTCTTAAAGCTCTTGTATAGGTAAGAGTTTGGAAGCCGGTTATGTAACCAGTGAGCAGTTTGAGTAGCTCAAGTTATGCTGCTGTTATATCAGAAGTTATCGCTATCAGCATTTTTTAGCTATCTGCTGGTCTTGTTTGTTGACCGGTTGAACCACCTAAAGTTTTGAAGTATTAACCTGATTGACTTTGGAAGTTTCTTACTGGACAAGAGACGAGCAAGTTTATTGGAAATAAATATATGCATATACAGATTTGGTTAAATGTATGATAGGTCTGCCTGGGATGGGGGTCTTAGTACTCCCATCTATATAAAATTTATTACACTTAGAGGAGCATCTCTGTCTCTCTCTCTCTCTCTCTCTCTCTCTCTGTCTCTGTCTCTTTTTTATAAGTATCCACAAAGGTATCTGGAGGGAGAAGAAACATGGTGGAATGAAAATGGAAAATACGTATGATGGAATGTACTCTTTCCATGTCTTCCCCATCTGTTTTTTTTTTTCTGGAGAAGGAGGTCATACGAAGGAAAATATTTTTAGGGTGCTCTAGGGATCATGAGGACAGTCTTGGAGATGGGACTCTCTGGCTGCATCAGATCCTCTGCAGCAAGGAGGGAGAATGGAGATGGAATTTTGGAGAACTGGAGTTCAACACCCTAGTGCAGTGTAAAGGTAATGGGAGGATGGACAAGAGTTCATTTCCACATGAGATAACCTTTTCTCCTTTAACAATTGTTATCTTGATTTTAACATGATCCAGCACAATGGAATAGGAATTTGAACGCCCTAGTATTATTTTGATAATTATAATTATGGAGACGGAACCCTTGATATGTCTATTTGGTTTTGGGTCTCTTAAAGGCAGAAAAGTTACAGATGCCTAGACACTGAGTAGCAACTGGAATTTTGTTGAGTGATTTAAACTTCAAGTGTTGCAGTTTTTGGCATACTGAGTTAGCTCTGAACTGAATATGGCCGAACATTAACTATAGGCCTTAGGAACAGACCTCAGTAATGAGCGTTTAATTAGCAGATATGCACTGTTATTTAAGCCTTGGATGCAAAACACAAACAATTGCTTGAGGAACACTGTGGCTTTCGGAACTAACTATATACTAATGTATTAACTGGGAGTAAGAAGATAACAAATTATGGTGTTTTATGTCTTTTATCTTTCTTTTTTTTTTACAGCTGTTGTCAACGCTGTGTGATCGATTTATGTACTCTTGTTGTAGAAAGAGCTAGATGAATGTTGAAGCTGATGATTTTAAATACAAACTATATATCAATACAATGTACAATGTCTGAAGCAGGGCGGGCCTGATAAATTAGGGCTCCAAGTTCAATTTATGTGATTATGCAGACATCTGGACCCTTTAAGGGCTAAAAAAAATGAAGAATGTGATATCTAACAGATGAAAGGTATAAGGGCTTGTTATTTTATTAATTCAAACTCTGCAAGCATTACAGATAGATGTTGTTAATCTTATCAGTGGAAAGCCTGCTGTTCTTTGTTGCATTCAGTTAACTAGAAATGCTGAACTAAAGAACTAGCTTTTACTAAATACTGAGAAAATGTAAGTTTAAATGTAAGTTTCTTATATTCTTGCTGATATGAAACTTTTTAAGATAAGCAGGAATTGGAATTTAATAATTAGCAACCCAGAAATACTGATTAACATAATTGTTGCTTTATTAGATTGTGCTTTTAGGAAATAATGTATTCTCTATATTTTTATATTTCACTGGCACAGATAAGAAGGCCAGACCATAAATTGGTCTGTTTGTTGGTAATTGTTCATGTTTGCAACTGTGGTACTTAAAATTGTTTTCATGATGTGAATTTGTATGGCTTGCCATGAACCTGTTTAGTTTTTTAGCATATTGTAATGGCTTATTTGCCGATCAATAAAACTGACTTGACTTGATTTGACAGTGAGAAGGCCACCGTTGTGGGCTAGGGCACAGAGTTTTGGTTTAGAACCGAAAGGCATGGCTTTTGTTTTGGCAGCATTGACCAACAGTTTATTGGTGAAGAACCAACAATGTGCCTTGCAGAAATCATAGGTAAAAATGGTGGATAGAGAGGAGGAGGAGGGATCACTTTGGTATAGCATTAAGTCGTCAGCATAGAGAAGTGATTTACAGGATTGGCCCTATGACGGGATAGAGTTAATGAAGAGGGAAAATAGGAGGGGGTCAAGAACAGATCCCTGGGGGACACCAACAGAGACAGGCAAGAGGGAGGAAGGTGACACCACCAAGGCTGACTATCTGTGTTCTACCAGAGAGGTAGTTAATGAGCCAGGTGGTGGAGTTAGAGGAGAAACCGAGGGTGTTGAGTTTTGCTATCAGGATGTTGTGATTTACAAGGTCAAATACCTTGGACAGATCAACAAACACTGCACTAGTTAGCTTCCCTTCATCCATATTCCTCAGCACATGGTCAGTGAAGAGGGCAAGGGCCATTGTAGTGCTCTACCCCTTCCAGAAACCATGTTGCTGAGGGCAAAGGCGATTATACTTGGAGATATGCTCTATATGCAAAGAAAGGATTTTTTTGCAGCATTCTGCTCTTTTTCTCCTGATATGTTGGTGGGTATCTGAGATGTGATTGTTTTGTTTGGACATTTGAATTGTTTCTATTAGCTCTGCCACACTCTTGGAGCAGTTATTTGGATGTGGCACAGGGATGAAGGGCACCCCTGCCTTGACCGGATCTGAAACCTAAAATACTTGGAAGCCATTCATCTGTGAGCACATGTGCCTTAGATTCTTTGTACATTCACCTAGAGTATCAGGCTACTTCCAGAGCCACATTTTTCAACTGCAGCATACAAGTAATCATACTCAATGGAGTCAAAGTGTTACTCTGCAGCTAGAGAATGCTTCCCTTTTTTCCCTCTTTTACTGAATAATCCAAATTATATTTAACATTCTCCTGAGGTTATCCATGCCCTCTCTCCCTGGGATGATGTCTACTTGATCAGTATAAATTAATTTTCCTAGGATTTTATTTATTCTTTCTGCCAATTCTTCACAAATATTCTGACATCTGCATTCAGCAGAGAAATAGGGTGGTACCCCCTTCACATTCATTCTCGTTTGCACTTCTTGCACATCAGTGTACTTGCTACTGCAGTTAAAGTAGCTGTCATGTATCCTGCCTCATCCATTTCCCTATACATTTTTGTAGGTGTCAGCAGAATTTCATTTACTAGTGCCTTCTGCCCGGTGCTTTTTCCAAAGTTTTTTTTTTTTTACCATAAAGATTTTTATTCTCTCCACAGTTGAGGAAGGCAAGTGCTCTTTGATAACTGTCCCTGTCACCACTCCACTGACCGCCATCTCCCCATGGCCTAACCCCCCACTGGTTGCATCCTCCACAGATTACTCCCTGTTGGGGAGAGGCATCCTCCCCCCCAGAAGACACAATCCAGATTCCCAGCTGGGGGTCCTGGCAGTGGCGCAGGTGGGAGGCAAGCAGGCAGTGCATAATTTACCCCTGCCCCGCCATCATTTTCCACCATTTTTTTCTCCAATAGGCCCCTGAGTTGGGGTGCATATGTTAGTATGTACCTGTGGAAACACACACATGCTGTGGAGCTCTCAACAGTTGGTGTTCACCCTGATTTGCACTACCACTAGGCTTGCACCTGGTGGCAGTATAACAGCGGAACCAACAAGCCTTCTTTCCCCAGGAGAGGAGAACCATCCTTGGGACACTCATCCTTTCCCTTCTGGCCAACCACCAGCAACCTGAGACTGCTCCTGATCTGGGGTCACTGGCATGACGGGTAGTAGCGCTACCACCATACCACTGGGCCAGCACCAAAGGTGTTTTTTAACAATATCAAGAACCTCTTATGGTTATCTGGCTCCTCTAACTTACTGTACATTTTCATCTTCAGATAGCTGTGGGATTTTTACCTCATTAAGGTATGTTTTACTCCCTTCAGTGACTGTTGGGCAACTTGCTTTACAAAAGGTTTCATAGTACAGTATACACTGAATCCTTTGATTATTTTCACTGGCTCACTAGTCAGCACACCATCCTTTCCCTTCACTGTTTTAATACAGTTTTTGTTTTGCTGCTGCCTGCTTCTGTAAGCTAATAATTTGACAGCTTTCTCTCCCCCTCCCAGTATTTTTGCTTTAATCTGTATAGTGCATATTCAGCTTTGTAACTTCATTCAATCAGTTAGTAAGCTTATTTGAATTACTGAAAGGGAAAACAACCATTGAGATGGCTCTCATTTATAATGGTATTCTGATCAGAATAAGTTTATAATTGTTACATGGTACACACAAGCTAAAATTTTACTTATTTAAAAATGTTACTGAATTAACTCATACAGTCATTCCAGGGCCTGCTCCTCCGATGTCTGTCTATTCTGCTATGTTTTTTTTAGTTTGCATTCCTTCTCCTAATCCTTTTGTTTATTTGCAACCTCCACACTGGTGCAGTGATGTTTTTTTCTTGACAAATTCAGTTCTTTCTTTGATAATTTTTACTTCTGCATGGAAATGCAGATCTTTTTGCGATGTTTTTTTTTCAGTATATAAAAAGTAGGGTTGTTCAGATAATCCATTTTAAAAATGGGTAGGAAGAATAATTGGTATTTATGAATGAATGATGATGTACCCCTAATAGTAACACATGATTGGCTGACAAGGGAGACATCATCATTCATTCATAAATACCTCTGGCTTCTACTAGATCAAAGATGAGTGCAAGCTGCTCTACTAAACAGCTGTTTCTTCTGTAATAAAGTATTTTATGAAATGAGTGGTAGAAAAGCAGCATTCTGATTGGCTGCTACAAGTGTGCTAATATGTCTAACACCATGGGAAAAAGATCTGGTTGTGCCAAGCTATGGCAAGCGGGCATTGATGTGGGTGATGCTGCCACTCAGAACCTTGAGAAAAGAAAATGCAGCCATCTTGTTTCTGACAGAGGTGGTGCCAGCCTAACTGTAAAAAAACAAAATAAATACATCTGACTGCCTGTTCACTTGACCTCGGTCTTTGAGGGTTTCTGTTTATAAATCCATGTAGCATTAGAAAAGTGGGAAAAAATACAAAGTGCCACGATCTGTCTCCCAGTCCGTTCGCTCGCTCTCCATCCGAATCAAAAAGCGATCTCTCTTGCAGCCTGCTTGCTCACTCTCCTCATCTTAATCAGAAGCCGATTGCCGATTGCAGCCGGTGAAACATTTAAACTAAGTACTGCCACAATCTCTGTCCCACCCGGTCTGCACAGTGGCTGTTTAGATCAATTGCTAACTTGTAGCGGTGTCACAACTTCCACCGAATAGCGTCTAATTTCTGATTTATGTAAAAATAATGTATTTACTGTATTAGTTACAGAGTTCACTTCTTTGCTTGTGTGTGTGGGGGTGAATACTGCCATGACAACCAGATGTAAACTACAGAAGCCTTTGTAGGACAAAATTCCTTAAGTCAAAAAAAAACAGTGGTCGGAGGAACTGTTTTATTAAAAATGAAGACAAACATTAAACTTTTTCACTTTTAAATACTATACATTTTAGCTATCACATACATCTGTATTTTTGATAGCCATTTCATAAGTGCAATAAGCCATTCCAGCGTCTGTGTGTTAGACACTTTAACACACAGCTAGGAGGCTGGACGCATTCGGCCGGTGGCCTCGTGCCTCACTACACCTCCTAGCCATGTGTTAAAGTGTCTAACACACATCCTGTCATGTCTTATTGCTTACTTGGTGCCATAGGGTGGAGTAAGAGGGAAGTGGGGTCCAGTGGGTGTGTTGAGTGCAGCGTGAATTACTGAACACCAGAGTCAGGTGGTTATGTCAGGATGGGGTAGGCTCCAACATTAGCATGGATGGGGGAGCAGGATTTATTTGTTGTTATTATAAGGACAACCAGTGCAGAGCATGAATTTGGACTTGGACATACAGTATTTGGGTGGTATGGTGGGAGGGGGGAAGTCGGGGATAGTGGATGTTTTGGATGGGCGGTGATTAAATAAATCTGAGGGTTGTGGGTTGTGCCAGAGTGTGGGGAGCTGGGGAGGCTTAGGATTTAATGTAGGTGGTATGGGCAGTTTTCTGCTGACTTCTTAAATTGTTAAATTTAATTAAGAATGCATCACTGTAATATTTTCTAATCTGCCAGTTTGTGTAGGTAGTATGATAAGGTAAGATACCTTTTATTTATATGGCACTCAATCCCAGAGGCTCTAAACACCTTACATAGCAAGGCAAACAGTGTAAAACATACATATATATATAAGGCTGCACAGGGTTCTACACAACAAATCTAAAATTCATTAAATAAACATTTAAATAAATAATAACAATAAATAAACTATTTAAAAACAATCTGCATTTAGACTGGAAATGCCTCATTAAAAGACAAGTTTTTAGAATCCCTTTAGATACCTCCACTGAGGGCACCTCCCTCAATGATCTGAGAAGCGAGTTGCAGAGGGCCAGGCCAACCACCTTGAATGAGCAGTCACCTGTGGTTTTCTGCCTGTCCCTTGGAATTGCTAGTAGGCCCTCAGTGGAGGAGCAGAGGGATTGGACTGGGACAGCAAGTGTAAGGAAGGTCAGTCAAGTAGATAAGGCAAAGCCTTGTAGGGCATTACAGGTGAGCAAGCCCACTTTGAAGATGATCCTCCACCTGACAGGCAGCCAGTGCAGGTATTGCAGGGCCAGGGTCACATGACAAGACTTAGGTAGGGCATTCAGCAACCTGGCTACTGTGTTCTGCACCAGCTGCAGTCGGCAGAGGTTCCCTCCACTGACCCTGAAGTAAAGCACATTGCAGTAGTCCAGCCTGGATGTAACAAAGGCATGTACCAGTGAGGTAGGTCCTCGGGTGGAACAAGGGGTTTAATCCAGGTGACATTTCTTAAGTGGTAAAAACCACTTTGGACAACAGACAACACCTGAGCATCAAGTGTCAACCTGTTATCCAGGATGACACCAAGATTTCTCACCCTAGAGGATGCCATCAATGAGGTAGATTCCAGGACAAGCCCTGTTATCACCCCGGAGACATTCCCATCATGCCCGTGACCAGGCTCAGTCATCAGCATTTCAGTCTTGTCTGGGTTTAGCTTCAACCAGTTAGAGGACATCCAGTCCTGGATTTCAGCAAGTATTTATTAAGCACTTCATCTGTGTCATTTGTTCCCCAGGCAAAAGACATATACAGCTGGGTATCATCTGCGTAGCAGTGAAAACCCACACCGTAGCGTCTAATGAGCTCTCCCAGGGGCAGCATGTACACCGCTAACAACATTGGCAATAGGATCAAACTTGGAGGAACTCCACATGGTAGGAGTTTTGGAGGGGAGGAGAAATTTCCCATCATTACCCATTGCTTCCTACCTGAAAGATAGGACTCAAATCATTTGATGACCATACCGGTGAGTCCACTGTACTCTCTAAGGTGAGCTAAAAGCACAATGTGGTCCACTGTATCAAAAGCTGAAGAGAGAGAGAGAGAGAGAGAGAGATTGAGGAGAATGAGATTTGAATGGCCTCACCTATCCCTAGCCATGAGGAGGTTATTTTGCATCCTGACCAACCCTGTCTCAGTGCTGTGCTTTGCCTAAATCCAGACGGGAATGGCTCGTAAATGTCAAGGGCCACAAAGTGGTCTTCAATCTGCAATGCCACCACTTCCTCCACAACCTTCCCAAAAAATGGGAGGTTGAAGAAAGGTCTATAATTCACCAGGACATCAGGGTCAGGTGATTGTTTCTTCTGAAGGAGCCTCACCAATGCCTCCTTCAAGGCATCAGGGAAACTCCCTCTGAGAACAAGCACCGGATTATCCTGGTGAACACTGGACCAATGATCTTGTCACATCCCACTAAGAGATGCATCAGGGCTGGCTACAGCTCACAACAGGTAGGCTGCAGCTTTGAGATCACCTCAACAACCTCAGCTGCCTCCACTGGCTGAAACCCCTCCCAAACAAAAGGAGTACCCATGCTCCTACCAGGCCTACCACTAAGGGGCTGTTCTTGCCCCACTGGGGAAATGCTGGACAGAATGGAGAGCAATCTGTCAGAGAAGAACTGAGCAAACTTTTCACACAATGTGGTTGAAAGTGCCCTTTCTGGCTGCAGACAGATAGGGTGAAGCAATCTGTCTACAGTTCAAAAGACCTGAGCAGGTCCACTCTTCCCTGCTTTAGTCTTCCTGGTCAGGAACTCTGCCTTCTTATGGTTGAGTGCCCCTTGATACTCATGGTAGTGATTTCTCAACCCCAGTTTGTCCTCCATGGATCAGGTCTTCTACCAGCAACGCTCCAACTTCTGACCCTTGCTCTTCATCTCTTTGAGAGCCCCATCAAACCATGGGGGGTCTCAAGTGAGAAGATCTGGGTCTTATACAGACTGGTGCAATGACATTAAGCACCCTGGCAACAGCCATATTGTAGGTCACCATGGTCTCACCCATCCCAATCGCACATGCAGCACTCACACCAGACAAGTCGACCATCACCAAGAGTCCCTGTGGGGACAATCCCCTTAAAGGGCAGTAGCTGACCATTTTAACAGGAGAGGGACTATCAGAAGGGGCCCCCAAACAAGAACTATACCATGCAATTATCGGACCAAGTGACCCAGTTAGTCCTAAGATTCGTAACCTCAAGTCCCAGTGAAAAGACCAAGTCCAGCATGCAGCCATGGTGTTGAGTCACAGAAGCTTGTGCTAGGCCCAATGATGTCATCAGCTAGAGGAGGTCATGTCCAAGAAGTGAGGATTCATTATTAACCCAAGTGTTGAAGTCCCCCAGAATTAACCATCTGGGGGACTCCAACACTGTTGATGATGAAATTTGGGACCTCCTGAAAGGAAACCCCCCCCCACCATCCTGGAGGATGGTAAACAAGGAGAATCCTGCAGCCTGCACCTGGACCCCCACATACTGCCACAAATTCAAAGGATGAGGTTGAACCCACTCAGTGCATGGCAAACTTCAAGATGGATTTAAAGGAGATGGCCACACCCCCACCCCTGCATTCCCTCCTTGGGCAGTGTACTACAGTGTACCCAGCAGGGACAGATGCCTTCAAGACTGGCCCAGCATTTTTACCCAACCAGGTTTCTGTGAGGCAGGCCAGATTGACCAAAGAAATCAAGTGTGCCATAATAGTGGTCTTGTTTCTCATTGATCTGGCATTACATAGCACAGCCCGAAGGGGACTGGCAGAAACTGCAGCCCATCAGCTATCCACCCACTCAGTCTGGTGGGAATCCTGGAGATGGGCATTAATTATTCAGGCCTCTCTCCTGGCTCCATTTAATTCCAGGGTGCCTCCTGCTCCTAATCACCCTGATTCCATACACCTCTGCTGTACCCACAGCATCCCACTGTCAACCACCTCACCTTCTATTTGTACCCATCTCCCGACCGTGCCTTAATGCTGTAGTTGGAGGAGGGAGATTGGGAAAGTGGCAGAGGTCATGCAGCAGGGACGCTGCATATGTGATACGAGGGGGTCTATGATCCCAGCACATCATGTAGCATCTTACTATATTAAAATCCTTCCTTTAGCCTTAGCAAATAAAATTTAAAACCATAAAATAATAACAGATTATATAACCTAACCCTTGGCATACATCAAACATCCACACAAAATACAGAATATTGTCTAACCACAATCAGACACACTCATACACTATCTAAAACCCCTACACCACCCCAACAATAATAACCATTACTTAAATTAGATTGAAAATAAACCAAGCAAAACAGGATAATTCAAAATGTTATTTAAGTCAGAGGATAAGTTCACTAGTCAGTTCTACAGAAAACATTTTTCTGAGGGTTATATCCATGTCCCGAAGGAAAACACTGGCTACTGCAGTGCTCTCACCTCTGCTTGTGGGGAAGGTCAGTCATAGAGAAATGGTCTCAGTGTTCAGTCGTACAAACAATGCTGGAGACCAGGTAGGATACCACTAACCAAAAGTCCACAGATTAGTGCTCTCAGCACCACCCAGGGTTCAATTTTAACATTTTTTACTAGCCCAAAAACCTAGTGCAAATTGGCAAGGGCTAGTACTGCTAACCTTCTACTTGTCCATCTTGACTAGTGGAGGTTTTCCATGGCTGTTGATGAAGTTAACAAGCATTTGTCAATGCCAAATGTTTGCTTGCTGGCATTGGCATTGGTAGTGTAGGAGTCAGAGAGCTGCATAATAGGAATGGCAGTGAAGTATTGAACTGAAGCCAACTCCACCACGACCCTGCAGAGACTGACAGGCATTGGGGTGTGCCTTTGTGTCGTCAGGCATTACGGCCATGCCATTTCACCACACCCTACCCTGCAGACACTGACAAGTGTCACGGTGTGTCTTGGGGTCTTTGGTCCTTATGCTCACCCCATTCCATCAGGAAATACAGTGAGATGGGTCCTGTATCACTGCTCACTGAAGCGTAGCTCTCCCTTTCAACTGTACGGCCACTGCATTTTCAACTGCTGTCATAGACAGCTGCAGCATTCATTGGAGAACTGCGGCCGCGTCTGCAAACACACTGACTGAATTGGAAGACGGCTGACACAACTCAGAAAACTCAGATGATGGCACTATGTTTCTTGCACATGCGTGCAAGCAAACATAAAAATTTCACTACTTTAGCAGCCTCTAGTCTTCATGCAATCTCTCTCTCTCAGTGTTTCAGATGGCCTGGTGTGATCAACACCTCTTTAACAGCTGCAGTTATCTGGCAGTTCAAGAGGGGGATCCCACAAAAGGCTCAATGTGAGTCATTGTCTTTTGAGGCATATAACTCATTCACCTGAACAGATTGACACAATGAGTTTCAGCCATGTGTTTATTAATAACCAAATTATCAATATATACATTCACCTCAGCGTGATGTGTACAGCTAGGTAGCCTTGGAAGAAATCTAGCTCACCATGGAGCAGATCAATCATTGATGGTCGACCCTCCCAGAGAAGGGCTGCCTTACCATCAACCAGGACCCTGTGAGGGCAACAAGCTCTGGGTCATGAAGGATGGCTTCACGACCAGCTGCAGCTTAATCCTCCCCCCATCAGAGGATCCTCCATGCCACAGGCAGCTGCCCAAAGAGGGTGCCATCCAGACTCCAGCCATCAGGCACACCCTCCTGTCAGCCTCAGGGAGATCTGGCTGGTCAAGACACGTGATCCCCTGTTATCCACTTGAAACAGCCTTCCAAGACTACCAAGCTGCCACTTACATAAACTGCATGACTGTGATATCTACCTACCTGATACCTAGCCTAACCTAGCTAGAACATACTACCCCCTTGCTAGAGAAGGCAAAAAAATGGAAAACCCAATGGGAAAAAATTGGAAATTTCTTCTTGATCCCTGAGGTGATCCCCCTTAGTGGGACAGCAAGTTCCCTATACCCCCCCCCACATTCCCCCCTGCTTTTATGAGGGTGAGGTTTGGGTGAGATGCAACTTGGGACAAGGAGAAATGATGAGGAATTCCTCCAGTGCAGCCCCTCTTAAGGGTTTAGCTCCTCCCTGTCCCTGGCTGCAAGCTCCCCCCCCCAGGAACCCTATCCTCTCTCTCCTAGCCCCTTCTGGGCAGTCCAACCTGCATCCCCTTTGATGGCCCAGGTGGCTTTGGCCATGCCCCCCAGACAACATTCCACCTGCTGCGATACCATGCAGGCTCCTTCATTATCACTGCACTGTTAGAACTTTCAGCTAGTGCCCAGGGTGTGATCAAGGGTAGAAGTCACTAGCTTCCAGTTTTCTGAATGTGTCTCTGCTTGACAATTTGTCCCATAGTATTAAGACCAGTGTCCCTCATTTCCCTACATTTTGAGTGTCTGTATCCAACATTTCAGTGACAAAATGCTAAGAGGCATACAGGGTCTGCTCTGCAGGTAGTGGGTTTTATCCCAGCCTCACCATAGCTGCTCATTCTCCCCTCTACATTTCTCAACTCTGTACTTTCCCTGGACACCACTGCAGACCATACTATGAAATGACTATCTATAGGCCCATAGCTGTCATTATTGGTAAGTGTAGGGGTCCTCAGCTCTTCTAAATGGACCCGCAGCTCTTCTAAATGGACCATGCCAGCCAATGCCATCCATACAGTCCCGCCCTTGTCCTACCCAGCATGTCCTTTCATCCTAAAAACAAAGCTTTGGGGCATGTATGGTACAAAATGCCTTAATAAAATATATAATTTGAAAGGTTAAAATAAGCATTCCTGAGGTGCCTAGATCATCCTATATAGAAACAGTGGTAGAATAGTACCATGCCAATGTACTGTTTACCCTAGCCTGATGAAAGGAAAATGTTTTAAAAATCTGTTATTGTTGGGGTATAACATGCTAAAATCAATACTTTTAAAAATAAAAAATTCATAAAGTTTTATTTTTCCCCAAGCCCCCTAGGTTTTGTAGCCCTCTCCCCCCAAAAATCCTAGATATGCTCCTGGCTCACTTGACGCCGTATGAAAACTTCCAGAAGTGCAGGGCTCCAGTTGATTGCAGGTTTGGAGCTTAGTGTCTTTCTCTGCCTGACTATGTTCATTGCCTTGTGGGTGGTGGTGAGAGTGTGGTGAGGTACACGATGATGCCAGCTAATGTGTGTGCAGAGCTAGGTCTGCTTGACTGAACATTTGCTGCTGTGTTATCCTCTGGTTTGGGGGGGGTACAGAAAGAAGAAGAGAGGAAGCCATAGTACAAAACAATGGGGGGGGGCACACTGTGTGTGATGGCATTGCAGTCTTTTGTTCTGCTGGGACTGGAAGTAATATGGGAGTAAGATAAGTGTGCAATAATCAGAGTATTTTCTTGGCTTACATTTTCTCCTGTATAAATTATCAAAATTTACCATCACACTTGTGGGCTAGAGTAACCATCTGTGGGCTAGTCCAATTTTGAATCAACTTGTCCTGCTGGCTAGTGCAAAGAAATGTTATGGTTGACCCCTGCCACCACCACAGAACAATAGTAAAAGAGGAGATGGTTGTATTATATATGTTAAAGACCACATTCAGGGCCAAATGCTTAACCCATATGACACCAAATGTGGGGCTCAACTGATGGCCATAAAAGTAATACTTGGCAAGAACGGGAAAACCCTAACAATAGTCTTGGCCTATGTCCCTCCCAATGAACAATCGAATGGTTTCAATTCTGTCATCAACTACCTCTCTGAAGGGGGACCAAACACAGAGCTGATAATGGTTGAAGACTTTACTATCGACTGGTCCTCCACTGAAACTGTACACTACAAGGACTCATTAGCCACTCTCAACCTTGTGCAATTGGTAGACTCCCCCACTTGGTATAACAGCAGAACAGGCACGGGGTTAGTAATTGACTGGGTGGTCACAAATTGGCCAGAAACATAGAAACATAGAATTTGATGGCAGATAAGGACTGCTTGGCCCACCTAGTCTGCCCATTTCCCTACCTAGAGGATAAGCTGCAGATCCTATTTAACCAACAGCCTATTTCTTCATACTCTCAGGTTGGTGGTTTCAGGTCTATGCTCTCTCCCCATGGATGCGGCGTGCCAGCTGGATATCTTTGGGCATGATGGTGACCCTCTTGGCGTGGATGGCACACAGGTTGGTGTCCTCAAAAAGCCCCACCAGGCAAGCCTCGCTGGCCTCCTGCAGGGCCATGACAGCCGAGCTCTGGAAGCACAGGTCCATCTTGAAATCCTGAGCGATTTCCTGGACCAGGCACTGGAAGGGCAGCTTGTGGATGAGCAGCTCGGTGGATTTCTGGCAGCGGCGGATCTCCCGCAGAGCCACGGTGCCAGGCCGGTAGCGGTGAGGTTTCTTCACTCCTCCCATAGCCGGAGCACTTTTCCAGGCAGCCTTGGTGGCAAGGTGCTTGCGGGGCGCCTTCCCGCTGGTACAGTTACATGCTGTCTGCTTTGTTCAGGCCATCTCCTACACTGAACAAGGTCTCCGTCTGTTGCCAAATTAAAATCTGAATCAGAAAGAATATCCTCCATCATGGTTCTCCCCGACTCCCTCAGTGACCTCTCCCCAGTAATACTGTATGTAAATGGTCAAATAAGGCCTCAAAGGCACCAGTCAGGACTATTACTACTAGACTTCTGAAGAAAGGCAAGTTGTGAGCACTAAGAGCACACCTCAGACTCCAAGATTGGAGCTCTATTGACCACAAAACAGATGTCAACACTGCCCTAGAATGCTTTATAAGCAAATTCAATGAAGTGTACAATGTCTATGCCCCCTACACTAAAAGAAGGATCCATGACTATGACAGCCCCTGGATCATGGCACAGCTACTAGCCCTCATGAAAAATAGAGATGACTTGTGGCACAAAGCAAGAAACTCCGGTACCCAGACAGACTACCAGAACTATAGAGCTGCATGGAATAAATGCACCTGGGCTATTCGCAATGCCAAAAACACGCACTTCAAAAATGAACTGACAAACTCATGGGGTGACAGTAGACGGTTCTGGGAGAACATCAAGTCCCTAACTGGTAAACCTAATAAACTCCCCCCACCTTCCAGAACATTGAGGGCCAACCTATGCAGGATCACAGTCGCATAGCAAATGTCTTCAACAAAGATTTTACTGACCTCAGTGGAACGTTGCCCCCTTGCTTCCTTCAGCACCAATCAGATACTTGCACTGAACAAAACCCGGAGACCCAATCAAACTCCCATCTGCCTTTCTACTTCAGAGCTATCACCTTTATGGAAGCAAAAAAGTGCATCCTAAAAACGCTAGGTAATTCCAGACCTAGCTCTGATCAACTTGACCTAAAACTAGTTAGGCTCACCCTGGACATACTGTAACTATCAAACCCCTCATCAAAATCTTAAATCTATCCTTGGTATCAGGCGCACTCTCATGGATCTGGAAGGTGGCAGTGGTTACCCCAGTTTACAAAAGTGGCGACAGGGCCAACTCTACAAATTACCACCTAATATCTATCCTTCCTCCACTCTCCAAGGTCCTGGAGCGAATTGTAAGCGACCAACTGAAGGAATATCTAGACAAGTATCATTTACAATGTCAGCAACAACATGGATTTTGAAAACAACACAGTACCACAACTGCTCTAGGGGAGTTTACTTGCTTTATCCATAATGCACTAGACAGAGGGCTCTTGGTGGGGGCAACATATATTGATCTCACCAAGGCCTTCGACACCGTCAGTCACAATCTGCTCCTGGATCAGCTCTCCAATACCGGCCTCTCCCCTGCAACAGTAGAATGGTTCAGAAGCTACCTCTCTGGAAGGGTCCAAAAAGTGAAAATCCTGGACACCTTCTCTGACAACCTTAGTGTTAATTCAGGCGTTCCTCAAGGCTCTATCCTTGGCCCTCTACTGTTCAGCCTGTTTTTAAACAACTTCCCTCAATCAGTAAACGACCAGCTACTGATGTATGCAGATGATGCAGTCCTATATTCATTTAATTCTGACCCTTACATTCTGGAAAAGCAAATGCAGGCTAATTTCACTGCAGCTGAGCACTGGTTTCTTCAATCAACACTGCTCCTCAATTATAAAAATTCTAAGACTATGTTATTCGCATCATCACATAAACACTGCACTCACTAACTTTGCATTCATAACAATCAGAACACCTCCCTGGAGATGGTTCAAACATTTAAATACTTAGGATTGACACTGGACCACACCTTCTTGTTTAACCAACACATAGATGCAGTCACAAAGTCGTCAAATGCAAAACTGAGATTACTGTACAGACACCGAAAAGGCCTGACTCCTGAGGCACTCAGAACTGCTGTAAATAGCTCAGTCCTCTTAGTGATAGACTATGGTCTAGCAGTATATGGGGCTGCCTCCCAAACTGCTTTGAAATATATCAAAACAACACTAAACAAAGTGTGTTGTTTAGTCCTAGGTGTACCCCATCTCACTCACACCTGTGAGTTGTACATTCAAACAAAATGGCTCAACCTTGACAGTCGCCTCCAGTATCAAGTATGCATGCTCGACAAGAAGTCTCTGCTAGGACTTACCACACCAGGCTTGCAAAGCCTCTTTAGCTGACCTAATTCCATCAGATGCACGAGGGGTACAAACAACTCATCCCTCTGCGTCCCTTTCCATAGAACCACACAAGGCCAACGGTCCTACAAATACCTGCCATCACTTTGGCTTAATGCACTTGACCTAAGCATCACAAAAGAGAACAAAATAGGCCCCTTTAAAGATAAACTCCAAGTGGCCCATGCCACAAACAGGAACTATGACTGTAGGCCTGAACTCCCTCACACTCTTCCCTCCTCTTTCCTACTACCCTCATTCTAACCTGCACCCTTGCCTTCTCCTCTCTTCTTGCTAACTAACACTCCCTTAGTAGGCTCTGGGTCCTACCCTCAGCACTTCCCCCCCAGTGAGTCTAGCCCTCCTTTATGACTACAGTCTTTAGCATTTAAGACAAAAGAACTGCTGCCCATCAAGTTCTTGCCTCTTTGCGTTTAGTATTAGTTAATTATTTTACAGACTACTGTAGAACTAGTTATTTTCACGCAAAGTAAATTTAGCGCAAACAAAAATGTAACCACAATTGCATACATTTATTTTAGTGCTAAGTCACAGTCACCACATTCACTTTAATGGAAAAAATACTAAAAGTGATAGCTAGTGCAAATTTATTTTCACGCAAATTGATGCTTCAGCGAAAATAGGGAAATTATTTAATAGTGAAAATTTCAAGTTCTACAGTATATCATCCTCTGTTCCCTACCTGATTCAGACACATGTCAGACAAATCTAATTGATTTCTTTGACTGGGTGAACAAAGTAATAGACCAGGGAGGGGCTGTGGGCATGGCCTACCTAAACTTTAGCAAGGCATTTGACACAGTCCCACACAAAAGATTAATAAACAAATTAGCCAGCCTGGGAGTGGATCCCAGGGTGGTAGCCTGGGTAAAACATTGGCCGGACAACAGGACATAGTGGGTAATAGTAAACGTAGTCCACAGTGAAGAAAGGAGGGTTACTAGTGGGGTACCGCAGGGTTCAGTACTTGAGCCAGTCCTTTTTAATGTCTTTATAAGTGACATTGCAGAGGGACTGGGAGGGAAAGTATGTCTCTCTGCAGATGACACAAAGATCTGCAACAGGGATGATAAGCAAGGTGGGGTGGAAAGGATGAAAAGGGACTTGGCAAAGTTGGAGGAATGGTCAAATGTATGGCAGCTTAGATTCAACACAAATAAGTGCAAAGTAATGCAGCTGGGAAGCAAAAATCCAGGGGAAGAGCACACAATGAGGGATGAGATACTGACAACAACAAAAGTGGAAAAGGACCTTGGGGGTAGTCATATCAGATGACCTAAAGATGGGCCAGCAATGTGAAAAGGCAGTAAGAAGGGCTGGAGGGATACTGGGATGCATAGAAAGGGGCATCACCAGTAGAAAACAGGAAGTTGTTGGCCCTCTGTACAGACAGTTGGTAAGATCACATCTGGAGTACTGTGTACAGTTCTGGAGACCCCATCTCCACAAAGACATACACAGGGTGGAGGCTGTCCAGAGGAGGGCAACCAAAATGGTACAGGGTCTGCAACAGAAGACATATGAAGAAAGATTAAAGGAGCTTTGGATGTATAGCCTTGAGGAAAGGAGGGAGAGGGGGGACATGATAGAAACTTTCAAATACCTCAAGGGAATTAACAAAGTCCAAGAGCATAGCATCTTTCAGAAACAGAGATGTGCAAGAACAAGGGGGCACAATTTGAAGATATGGGGAGACAGCTTAGAGGTAATGTGAGGAAGTATTTCTTCACAGAGAGGGTTGTGGATGTATGGAACAGCCTTCCTGAGGAGGTCATAGAGTCAAAAACAGTGGGGTAATTCAAGAATGCATGGGACAGACACAAGGTAATTCTAGTCAGGGGGTAGGAGGAAGTAGGCTGTTGGTTAACTAGGATCTGCAGCTTATCCATTAGGAAGGAAAATGGGCAGACTATGTGGGCCATGAGGTCCTTATGTGCCATCAAATTCTATGTTTCTATGTTTCTGATTCGCTCTATATCCTGTAGATTCTCAAGTTGTTCACTTAACAACCTGTCAACATAGCCTGCTTTAAATTATGTGTCTGTAAATTTATACTTATGTAATCCCTGTTATTGTAATTATGTAACCTCTGTAACCTGATGTACTCATGTCTTTCTAGGCATGGAACCTTCTTGTATCTGCTTATTTTTATTTATTTATTTGATATTCAGAAAGACCTTTGAGTCAGGGACTCATTTACAAAGGTTCCACGTCATACATAAATTGCACAGGAGACGGGACTTAAGATACAGAAAAAAACAGCACATTGCATAGTAACATTAAATAAAAAAAACAGGTTACATAGTTGTTTCATAGTGGGCTAACAGAGAAATGTAGGTACTTTAGCATAGCCAGGAGAGAAAAGAAAAAAGTGTCAGAGAGGTTCTGTAGGAGGCTATACTTGTAACCATTGTAAATGATGTTATGCCCATATATTACTATGAAGTGAAACCTCTGTAAAAGAGCCTCTGGCTCAAAGGTACTTCCTAGAAATAAATAAATAAAAAATTAAAATAGGGAAAGAACAGTACTCACTGTGCGTTTCATTGGGACTCCGTCACAAACCCACAGCTGGCAGGCTGCAATAAGACTCCGACGAGTCTCGGTTTATATGACAGTCTCTTTAAAAGCAGTTCAGCAGAATAAAAGGCAGAAACCATCCCAGAACTCACTGCTCTTTATCTGACACTTCATCCCACTCAGACTTGGGACCGGAGTTGCATTGACCCAGAGACAGTCCACATTTTGGCTGTTCGGCCCACAATTAATCAGTAGAACTTGCTCAGCTCTGCCACAAGCTGTCTCTTCAGCTATCCCCAGCATGCCAACTCAGCCACTCCATGCCTGTTCCAATTCAGCTGCTCCACTCCATGTTAACCGCTCAGTAGCGTTTCTCCTCAGACTTCAGCTGGTTTTCTTACTCCAGTAACTCTTCTCCTCAGAAGACGTTCCCAACCATTGATTCCTGAGGGTTGGAATAAAGCTTGGTTTCTGACTGAAACACTGTTTACCTGCACTAGTAAAGTAGCGTGTATCTGAAAATTTAAAAGTCCTCTGAATAACAAACAGCAAATTCTACAAAAAAATAAAACTAACTACTACACTTCCTCACTTTCCAACCCCTGCCTATCGCTATTTACCCTAAACCTCAAAACTAACTGACTTATAGCTATAATAAACCATCCCTCGCCAGCAAATGTCTAGAGGGCTGCTCTACATAGTGGGATTCTCTGAAAAAACTTTCAAATTTGCGTTAAAAGTCTAAAAGGTGAAAAATTCCTTGTGATCACACAGAGCACAAGAGACAGACACCCAGCCTGGTAGACCAGTAGCAGTAGAAGTGCTATGTAATACATGGATATGCATTGTAATACCCCCTGAAACACCATACAAAAAAAATCACGTAATTCACAGCAGTAATTCTAGTAATACTATCATTGGTCTCTAGTAGTACCATTGTTGGGATCTCTAAGTGTTATAGTTGCAATGTAGTAATAACATCCTTACAGTTTTGTAACACTACCATTACAAGATCCCAGTGATAGTATTGTGAAACACAATGCTTTCCTTATGCTGGTAATTCTCCATGCTGAATGTGACCTGCCTTTTGCTGTAACCATCATGTACAATAAAAACTGGATGACATCTGAGGACAATCATTTGTCAATACCAAATGTTCGCTGCTGGTACTGCTGTTGTACCTTCGCAGTCTGGCATTAAAGAGTGAAGATGTCGGTATATGCGGTCCAGGGAGGATTATGACGTAGGACCACTGGTGGGTGCGTAAGAGCTGGGGGGTGGTGAGTGGGAGGGTCAGGTGGGGGGACAGTACTGGCTGCAACTGGCATCAATGGACAGTTTTCTTTGTTACAGGGTTTATTTAAACAAAAGAAACACAAAGGAAGGTTTTCTTTATTTCAGGTCATGACACTGGGGGACTGGGCACCCCCAGTATCAGTGTTATATTGGGCAGGGTGGGGTGGTAGAAGCCAACATTGGGAATTGGGCACCCACATGCTGGAAGACTAATATGGGCTGGGCTGGGGGGAGGGGGCAGTTACAGCCGGGCAGTAACAAACATCAATGGATGTTTTTCTTTTTTACAGTATGTATGTTTAAAAAAATAAACTATGAGGAAGGGTTTTCTTTATTTCAGATGGAAGCACTGAGGGATTCAGCACCCCCAGTGTCAGTGTTATGGTTGGCAGCACTGGGGGTGGGTTTTACATTGCTGCATAAGTAAAATGGGCATGGTGGGGGGTAGCAGCCAGCATGGGAAATTGGGCACCCCGTGCCAGAATTAGACTGCTGACAAAATTAGAACATACAGGAATTTTGGATAGATATATCTGCCTATGGCACAGCAAGGCATGGCTTGGACTTGGGGGGATAGGGTGGAGGGTGACAGTTATGGTGGCACAGCAAGGGTTAACATGGGTTGGGTTTGGGGGTGGTGGCAGTTCCAGTGGCAGTTGCAACAGATATCAATGTATGTTTTTCTCTTTTGCAGAGTGTATTAAAAGAAAACTATGAGAGACTTTCAGGAGGGCCACAGGGGGGTTGGGCACCCCCAGTGTTAGTGTTATGTTGGGGGGGGGTCGCGGGTGCTGACAGGGAGGGTAGAGGGGACAGTTGGGTGCCAGTAACAGACATCAGTGGATGGTTTTCTTTGCTACAGCTGGTGTCTGCAAGAGTGTGGGGCCCTTCCTGGATGTTTGAAATTCCTCAGCAGGCTGATCATGACAGAACAGCCATGCTTGCTGGGCAGCGTAGATCAATGGAAAGAGATGACCTATGATTGGGTCAGCTCTCTCATTTGAAATACACAAAGTTTCCGCCCAGGAAGCCAAAACTGTGCAATGATCAGTCTGGCTGATGCTTGGTGTGGTACTGATGTGCCCCTTGCAGACTGCTCTGCATTGGACCAACAGAGTCACACCTCTCAAAACCCACTCTCATAACAAAAGGTTCACAGCACGCATGGCAAACATAAAACAATGTATCACTCCAGAGATGCCCTCACTAATGATCACTTATCAACAAACAAGAAACAAAAATACCCCAAAAAAACAACCTTTGACCCGAGGCTCTTCACAAATTGCATCTAACAGAATGGTGAGTCCATGCCTTTTGAAAAGCATTCTGCTTTTTAAGTCAGACATACTGCTTGCCAACTTTGTTTTCTCATTGTAAAAGAAATGATGGCTCAGAATACTAGCCAGGGTTTTTTTCTAACAGTAAAATAAATTATCCTAAAATCACTGGAAGTACAGCCTAGAGCTTAGAGTAATGAACTGTAAACAAGCTTGGTATATCCAGCAGACCTGGGTTTGATTCCCACAACCTCCACGTATGCACTGTGTGATCCCAAGCAAGTCACTTAATCTTCCCAGTGGTCCCAGGTTGCCCCTGTTAACATGACTCATACCCAGTGGTCCATACCTGGTAAACAAACAAAAAAAAACAGGGGAAGAGGAATTGACCAATACAGGCACAGCCCCTCAATAAATCAGACATAAATTTATGGTACACAAGTGGTACATTAAGATTTCATTCACCAGCAGCTCTGTTACATGTGAAGTTTACCCAGGGAGAACAACTGTGATGTTTTCTGCTCCCTAAATTCTCCCTGTCTGGAAAGAAGACTGGAATATTCTCTCCTCTGCCTTGCTTTCAAACTTGTCAAGGGTATAACCCCCAGGGGCATAATTTCACCAAAAGTATAGGGGTTGCAAAAAGATAAATTATAAGTCAGCAGTCTGGGGGCTGCCCAGGCCCCCACAATTTTTTTAAAAATTTGGTGCATTCTGGTGCATTTTGGGGGTCATTTGAAACAGAATTTGCTACCCTGTTACTCCTTTCCCATGCCCAGTAAGTTGCACCATAGCCCCCTCCCTAGAGTCCCCACAATCCAGTATGTTGTCCAAATCATCCACTCCATAGCCTAGCCACCTACTCCAGTGAATGCCCCCCCCCAACGGGTATGAGAAAATATCTCAATCTAACTTACCAGGAAATGATGGAAGGTTTGATACATTTTATTGGACCAACAAGTGTCTTGTACAAAGATGGAATTATGCACAAGCTTTTGGGGCCTCACAGGTCCCTTCTTCAGGTGAATAGCAAAACTGAGCAACATAAGCAGTATATATGTCCACTGTGGAGCAACTTAAAAAACATAGCAGGAAGTGAAGTAGGAAAGTAATAAAAGCGGACTAGAGTTAAAAAGGCTATATAAGATGCAAAGTAAAAAAAATGAAATGTGAGAAGAAATGGGGGGGGGAGCTAATTAGGAACACGTCAGTAGAAGATGAAAGGAAGCTTGAAAGGGACAACAAAGAAGGACCAGACAGGAACACAGATAAGAAAGATCTGAGATCAGAGGTTGGCTGAAAGGGATGAATAGACAGGAGACGCCTAAGAAATGCATGGAAGTCAAGACATAAGAAGAAGAAACAAAAGAACAAAGGCCCAGATAAACACAGTGTGAGGTAGTATAAACAGTAGGTGTGAAAAAATCAGGGAGTAGGCAGGACTGAGCTGAAGAGCTTGTAGGAGAGGCAGGGAGGATGTAAGGTACAGGTAAAAAAAGCAGATTAGGCAGGAACTCAGAAAAAAAAAACAATAACAAGAGAAAGTGTGACAAATAATGCCATGATAAGTCCACAATAAAAAGAGAATTACAGTTTACCATAGTGTGTCATGAATCCAATGCCCCGATTCAGTCCAGAAATGTTAGATTAAAATTGTTTAATATATTTCAATTCCCATGTCCTTCTGTCCTGTGTGTTTTTAAAGTTGTCTCTTAGTATCAAGACAGATAAATCCAAGAGACAGTGATCTGTTTGTGAAAAATGATTTCCTACTGGAGTGCTGATAACCTGGTTTACTATTGTGTGACAGTGGTGATTCATCCTGGTTTATAGTGGTTTACTAGTTTCCCCAATATAGCATCCATTTGTACACTTCTCACCCTGGATTAAGTAAACAACATTGCTGGACTGACATGTAGGATCCATTAGTTTGTATTATGTTGTCCTGGCTTGTCTTGATGGTGACCTGTGTGCATATGTGGATGCAGGTCTTACATCTTGCCATGTTGCATGGTGTTGTTATTCTTATTTCTCAGTTATTATGGTCTGCTGGGAGTTTGCTATGAATTATTATGTTTGAGAGGCTGGGGGCTGCTTATGGGCAATGACAGGTGGTTCAGGGAAGATGTCTTTCAGTGTTTCATCTTCTCTCAGCATGGGTTGCAGTTATTTAATAATTTGCTGAAGGGGTTTTAGCATGGGGCTATAAGTGACCACTAGGGGTGTGTGGTCAGTTTATGTTTTTGCCTGTATTCGAGCAGATTGCCTCGTGGTATTTGTATGGCCCATTCAAATTCTCTATCAAATTGTCTTGGAAAGTGGCCCTGCTGAATTAGGGAATTCCACAGTGTGGAGAGCTGTCTGTCTCTTGTTCTTTCATCAGAGCAGATTTGATGGTTTCGAATTGCCTGACTGTAGAGTACAGATTTTTTTGAATGTTTTGGGTGGAAGCTGGAATTATGCAGGTAGCGGTGTCTATCAGTAGGTTTTCTGTAAAGAGCAGTTTGTATATGTCCATTTTTAGTGATACTGACTTTGGTGTGAAGAAAATGTATGCTGGTGGTGGAATATTCAATAGTGAGATTTATAGAGTGAGCCAGTTCTTGACCCACTCCACCAGCTTCACTCCCAGCCCCAGGTGTCGCAGTTTGCTGATCAATCTTCCATGTGGCGCTGAATCAAAGGCCTTGCTGAAATCCAGATGAAGTACATGCACCGACTGGCCCCCATTGAGTGCCCTGGTCACCCAGTCATAAATGTCAACCAGGTTGGTCTGACATGATCTACCTGAGATGAACCCATACTGCCTGTTGTTCTGGAGACCATTCTCCTGCAGAAAGGCTGCAATTCCATCCTTGAGGATAGTCTCCATTAGTGTCCCCACAATGGAGGTGAGGCTGACTGATCTATAGTTCCCTGGTTTGTCCTTGGGTCCACTTTTGTGGATGGGCACCACATGTGCCATCCTCCAGTCCTGAAGCATGCAATTAATCCCCAGAAAGGTGTCGAACAAGTCTGCCAGTGGTCCCACCAGGACCTTGGCCAACTCTTTCAGAACCCTGGGGTGTATGCCATCTGGGCCTGGTGCCTTATCCACCTTCAGGGCTCTTACGCCTTCCAGCCCCCCTACTAACTGGGATTACCCCCTCTGTTACCTCATCTTGTAGCGTGTCTTAATTTGACCCTATTGTTAGCCTAATATTGCAAATGCACCATTGTTTGATAACTCTGTATTCCTGTGAGTATTTGTTAATACTTATATTTTTAGATTTATTGACTCTGTATGATATTCTGCATAGTCTCTATGTAATTAATCCCAGGTTGCCCTGAAAAACATAGAAACACAGAAACATAGACTTTGATGGAAGATAAGGACCGCTTGGCCCACCTAGTCTGCCCATTTCCCTACCTTCACTGTAGTGACAAAAAGAGACTCTTAGTCTTAGCAGGCCCACCCGGTTAACAATATTCAATCAGTCAATCAATCAATCGATCAATCAATCAATATGCTTCAACATTGGTCTGTATCTTGCTTTGTGGACAAGTGAGCACTGTAATTGAAAGTGGGTTACCCAAGGGCTAGGGGTAAACAAAGATGGCACTGTACATATTAAATATAATGACTGCCAATGAAAAACAAGGACAGGAACAAAAACAAGAGATGTTTGCAGAGTGCCACTTTGTGTGTATGTACACTAACACTCCTATCATGGCATACCATAAATATGCAGCACAAGGACCTCAAAAAATGATGTCTCCTGATGCTTCTTTTTTACTTGACCCCAAACTCCAAGTTGAAACCCGGTGTAATACTGTGGTACCAATCAATGACAATTCAAGAAAAAAAAGATTTGTGCACAGTGAAACTCCTAAAGGAATCAGCTAACTTCCCTCCAGTGAAAGTAATTACTAATCATTCCACCATAAACAAGCATTTGTCAATGCCGAATGTTGCTTGCTTCTATGTGCTGTTTAGGAATTTGGAAGTCATTGGAGTGCAAATATTGAAAATTCTCGAACTTACCAGCGTGCGTAGGAACTGCGCAATGCACGCTCGTAAAACAGTCATTTTTAGGAATTTTTTCACCAAATTTTCAGCATAGCCATTTTAAGACCTCCGCTCATGAACAGTGTCACTGTGATTTTCTTAATGTGTCCCATACATTGATTTCGCACACCGACTGCGCCATTGTGCGCTACATGGGCAGAAACATTTTCAGTGAGATGTGAAAAATGACAGCTGTACTGCTCATAAGGAGGTGTGGTAAAATGGCAAAGTTGAAAATCTGGAGTGAAAATATTGAAATTTCACAAACTTACGAATGCGTGAGGAACTGCTAATGCACGCTCGTAAAACAGTCATTTTAAGAATTTTTTCACCAAATTTTCAGCATAGCCATTTTAAGACCTCTGCTCATGAACAGTGTCACTGTGATTTTCTTAATGTGTCCTTATATTGATTTCGTTACCGACTATGCCATTGTGCGCTACATGGGCAGAAACACATTTTGGGTGAGATGTGAAAAATGACAGCTGTACTGCTCATAAGAAGGTGTGGTAAAATGGCAATGTTGAAAATCTGGAGTGAAAATATTGAAAATTCGTGAACTTACGAGCGTGCGTAGGAACTGCACAACGCACACTTGTAAAATGGTCATTTTTAGGAATTTTCCCACCAAATTTTCAAAATAGGCTTTTTGAGAGCCCACCTTATGAACAATGACAGTATTGTTTCATTAATCATTCTGGAAAGGTGATTTCACACAGTGGCTGCGAAATCACCCTTTGGGCCCAAGTAACGCCATGACAGTGCAAGAATTCATGAGGAGGGGTCCCAAAAACCCCATGTTGAAAATTTGGTGCAAAAATTCCCAAAAATGCCTGAGATATGCAACAAAGTTGAAAAAACCCTATCTATCCCGTTATACAGCTTACCGGCATTTCCTCAGTTCGCGGTCAGCTTTGAAGAGTGCAGACGTGTTCCCGGTCCACCGAAGATCATCGCACCGGACTCCGGAGGTAAGTATGGGGTGGGGGGTGGGGAGGCAGGGTGCACAGTGGGTGGGTGCAGGTTGTGGGGGCAGGAGACTGCGTGGTACCATTTTTTCTTTACAGGTTTTTTTAAATGACGGCACGGGACATTGCCATGCTGGGGTGGGCTCCCAGCAACAGATGTAACTGGGGGTGTGGAGCCACAGGGATTGGGCACCCCCATTGGCAGGAGATCTGTTGCCACACTGGGGTGAGCCCCAGCCGGGCACCCTGTACTTAAGGAGACAGTGGAGCCAATCGGGATTGGGGTACCCTGTCGGTGACAGCATTGGGGGAGAGACAGTGGAGCCGATGGGGATTGGGCACCCCGTCAGCCATAACTGATTTTGCCAAGCTGGGGTGGGCTCCCAGCGTGGCACCTGGATGCTTTGGGGCGTGAAACCGACGGGGATTGGACACCCCTGTCAGCCGTGACAAGTGAGGGGAAGGCGTGATGAGCACACAGTGTGCGTGTGTGCGAGCACGTGTGTGTGTGTGTGTGTGGGGGGGGAGAGAGCTCTGCTCACTCAAGCAGAGCTCTCCCTTTCAACTGTATGCCACTGCATTTTCAGCTTGTCATAGACAGCCACAGCAATGATTGGGGAACTGGGGCCTCGCCTGCAAACACACTGACTGCATTGGAAGACGGGCTGACACACCTCCGAAAACTCGGATGATGGCACTATGTTTCTTGCACATGCGTGCAAGCAACATAAAAATGTGATCTAGACGCTAATAGACAACAATGTGGCATTAACTTGACCAAGTATCATGGTTTAAAAACATTAAATTGATCAATAATTACAGTGCCTTGAGATAGCAAAAAAAACCAAACAAACAAAAAAAAACAGAAATCTTTTTCTCCTATCTTCTCTTTCAACAGCAATACTCCCAGCAACATCTATGAGCCTTCAAAACCAGTCCCTCCCAATATACAGTACGATCACTGTCAAGGTCACCTCCAACTGCTATCCTCCATGTAAGATCACCTCCAATGACACCTCAGCCTTCTCTAGCAACCTCAATAATGCTAACTTCAAGGCAGGAAAACACCCTTATCTGTTTCACTGCCTAAAACAGCCACCTATTCAAGTGCCAAAGCCTACCTGAATACCACAAAACCAGGCACTGATTTCCCTCACTTGTACTTAGATAATAACCAGAACTGCCACAAATGTTGTCGGTACTGTAAACATCACAAGAAGCCACACGAATCTGTTTGACAGCAACCACACATTCCATGGAGATTTATCAATTATGATTGGAAACATCACGAATGAAGCCATGAAACCCAGGACACTGAAAGGAGGATATAGTACATGATATATTTGTATTGAGACATGGAGTAAAGCAAAAAAGCTGAAGTGTCATTTTGTTTGCTATTGCAAGGTATGAGATCTTGAGTGTGTTACCTACACTGTTTCTTGACTATTTTTCCTAATTATTGGCTAGACTTCAATAGGTTAAGATGCCCTCAATCACTGGAACACTACCTCTGAAAAAATCCTGTGCTATATTTGGCATGTGATTATTTATTTTAAACGGTGTTATTACACTCACACTTGGTTACACGAGATTTACTTGACTACATACTTTGGAACTTATCTGTTTCTGAAGATCTGCTAATGTTCTCACGTTCATTCTTAATGTTCTTTTGCACACAATGGCAAACGTCTGTGCCATTGAATGATCTAGACTATTTATTGTTGTACATTTGTATATTAACTAATACTGCTTACAATAGACTATTTTATGTTAGACTGTTTCTCGTGACTCAATGTACTCCGCTCTACTCAATGTTATCTACTCTGATGTATCTGTATCATTGTACTCTCCCGGGTCGTTCCAGAAAATAGGCATATAACTTGTCTAGTGTACGTACCCTGTCAACAAAAGCTAAATAATAAAATTTACTGTATGGAGTCAAAACACTTGACTCTATACAGTAAATTACAAAAGCAACTGATAGGAAACTATGTCTTACTTGGGTGTAATACCATCATGAAGTTCTGGTGACATAAGGACCTCTCGTGCTTCCCTCTTGAGGTCACCATGTCACCAGAACCGCTCAATGGTATTATACCCTCATAATGCATAGTTCCCTATTTGTTAATCTTGTTGTATTTATTTCCTTGTTGTACTGTGGAATGCTCAAAAACAACCTATAATGATGTTACTGCATGCCTGACTACTTATCACATTACAATGAGTAATTACATTTAGCAGTGTCAGTGGCTCAGCAGGTAGCACACTCGCCTCTGAAGCTGGGAGAACAGAGGGCTGTGGGTTCAGTTCCCACATCTGGCACTTGGGTTAATATCCCAGTCCTGACACTGTAGTGCAGCATGAGGGGGGTGCTGTATTTCTGAGGTGCCGTCTTTCGGATGAGACATTAAACCGAGGTCCCATCTGCCTGGATTGGTGGTAGTCCAGGTGGATGTTAAAGATCCCATGGCACTTATCGAAAAGAGTAGGGGAAATTTTATTGACAAATAAACAAAACCATCACAGAAGAAAATATTTCATCATGAAAACCATAAAGAAAACAAAGTAACATCAGATAATGATTCAGAAAAGAAATTCATATCAGTTAAGAAACACAAAGTTTTTCCATAAATTAATGACTTTCTGTTTTGAAAATTTCAGTTTATCCCTTGTTTTAAGGTCTTTCAATTCTGTTTCAATATAAGATACAACTGTAAAATGAGAAGTAAAAAGTTGTTGTATAATAAATTGACAGCGTGCCTGCCACAAAAAGAATTGTAGGAGGGCAAAGAAAACATTTAATGTACTTCTGTGATATAAGTCCCAAACACCTGAATAATCCCCGAGAACTAGGGTACCATAAGTTAAATGATTTAAATGAGGCATATGCCAGTGCATTGCTGCAACTTTCCAGAAATCCTGACTATGCTTACACTCTAAGAAAAAATGTTTTTGACTTTCCTCCACATTAATACAATCATCCCTTAAGCAATACCTATCACTTAGAGGTTTATATTTTAAATTCCCTCTAACTCCCAACCTCCCGTGTGTTGACATCCATATTACGTCCCAAAATTTAACTGGAATTCTAGGATCTGCTAATTTATGTAAAGCGTACTGCATGTGAGATGGTGAACAATCAGGAAAAATAAGAATAACTTTCAATAAATCATATACAATATGGTTATAAAAGGATTTCCTATTCAAAGAATGTAATTGTTGCAGAGAGACTTTCCACTGAAAAAGTTTTTTAAAAGTAGAGAGACCGTATAATGGTAGATCATCAGAAGCTAGAATTCTAGGAGGAAAAATGGACCATTTAAAGAAATATTTATGCCATATGGACTGTATCCAAAAATGCCATGGTAAATTTTCATTACTCCAAATAAAAGGAAAAGAAGAATACAAAAATATAGAGTGGAAAAATACCACAGGATTAATCATGTTTAACCCTCCGTTATTCCGCTTGAGATAAGTAAATTCCCTTTTTACTGGGTTGAGCCTATTTCCCCAAAGCATTTGAAAAAATATACTATATAATTTAGTTTCACAAGAGATTGGTGGAGGAAAAAGATGACTAACATAAATGAAGAATGATAAAAGGATTTTTTTTATAATCAGAACCCTTTTCTGTTTTCCAAAACGCCATTGTTTCCACTGATTAACTTTTAATTCCCCATTCAATAATTGTTTCTCCCAATTAAAAAGTGCCATATCCTCCATTCCAAACCAAATCCCTAAAATGTTCTGAGGTGAAGTCGATAAAGAGATATTATAACAATGTGATAAGTCAAGAACCCGAGGACCTAATTGTAATACAAAACTCTTTCACAAGTTAATGGAGGCTCCTGAAAAAGTCCCGTAAAAGGAGAAAATATCCAATGCTTTTTGTAGTGATCTGGTATCAGCTAATAATAGGGTAACATCATCAGCAAAAGCAGTGATTTTAATTGGAGCTAGGTGAGGGAAAGGAGCAATACCACTAATATCGGGGTCTGAAAGTATACCTCTAATGACCGGATCTAAGACAAATGTATACAAAAGAGGACTGAGAGGACAACCCTGCCTAACCCCCTTTTTTATCAATATTTCAGTGCCAAGGAAACTATTTACAATCGGAGTGGTAACAGCCTGATTATATAATTTAGAGATCCAATTTACAAAAGTACTTGGAATCCCATAATGTAGTAAAATAAAATAGAGATAAGAATGGCAAACAGTATCGAATGCCTTTGTTTGGTCTAGTGCTATTACTATTTCAGAATTTTTAAAATTATTCCTACTTGCAAACAAATCCCTAATTAGAAAAAGATTGTGCTGAATTTTTCTCTGAGAAATCGCACAGGTTTGTGTAGGATGGATTAAAATTCTAGCCACTTTTTCTAATCGCATATTCAAAATTGTGGCTAAAATTTTATAATCGCTATTCAATAAACTAATAGGACGCCAATTTGTTAACAAAGTTCTATCACCTTTTTTATAAATAAATTTCAATAATGAAAGAGAAAAATTTTTACAAGACCGTTCTGAGAACAAAAAGGAATTGTATACTAAAGGTAAAAAAATAACTCATATAAAGTATGCAAGATTTATAAAATTCATTAGGAATGCCATCAATCCCTGGGGAAGATCCAGTGTTTAGTTGTTTTATGACATCAGTGACTTCTTGTGATGTAATAGGAGTAGTTAAAGGATGTAACAAAGTAACCGGGACCATGGGTAGAGTGCCAAATTGTTCTAATGGAAACAAATCCAAAGGTGATGTGATGGGACATGAAAAAAAATCTGATACGTGGCGTTGTACTAAAGCTAACATTTCCAGATCTTTAGTAAATAGAGTATTATGTGAGTCACGTAATCCTGTCATAAAGGTATCAGCTAATCGTACGTTACATGCCTGAAAAGGGTCAGAGTTTGGACAGTGTTTTGTGCCAAATCTAAATTCCAAATCTAAGGACCTAGCTCTGTCATATTGAAACATTTTCATTTGTTTTTTAATTTCGGAAATGTGGGAAGTATATGCAGCACACTTCTGAGGAGGTATAGACATTAATTTATATAATTGATTCCTGAGAAGTAAATATTTCCTATAGTCAGAATCTACTTTTTCCTTACCCCAACCCTGAAAGAGTGTTTTTATTTCTTGTTTTGTCTGCATCCACCATTCAAAAGGGGAGGAAAAGAATTCCATTGTAGAATATTTAGCTGCAAAAAAGAATTCTAATTTAGAAAAATAGACTGGCCTACTTAAAAAGGAGGTTTTAAGTCTCCATCGATGAATATTAGAGTATAATGTAGGATGTAAACACTCTAGAGAGAAGGTACAAAGTAAAATAGAATGGTCAGAGAATTCCGTGGGTGTAACTGAACAAAAAATAGGATACAAATAATGAGAAATAAACACCATATCAATTCGTGTCGCAAAGGTGTGTCGATGATAGGTTTCACCAGCCTGTGCATGCATGCTTCTATAAACATCTTGAAGATTAGCATCTTTAACTAAATTAACAAGTGCATTTGAATCACAATAAACTTTTTTTTCCTTGGATTTAATAAATTTAGCATCTATGGAGCAATTAAAATCACCCCCCCAAACAATATGTCTTTTGGTAAACAGGAAAGGTTTGAGCTCCTCAAATAAAGTAATGCGACCAGTTTTAGATTGAAAACCATAAATGTTAATCAGTCGAAAATAATAAGTATTAAGGGAGCAATCTAAAATCAAAGTCCTACCGGGGTGCATATCAATTACTTTGGTAATCTTAAAGGCAGTGCTGCAAAATAAGATTCCAAGACCATCCGCTACATCAGAACCAAAGGTCCAGAAAGAAGGGCCCATTGTCCATTTCCTTTTTAATTGATTAATTTCCCAAAGGGAAGAGAGCCTAGTTTCTTGCAAAAATAATATCCACTTTTAAGGATGTTAAATACAGAGAATAGGTAACTGTTTTTTGAAAGCCTTCAGGCTACAGACATTATAAGTGGCTAGTTTTAAGGTGGACATGATAAGGTTCTAAGTGCTATTTTTTTGACTAACTTTCCGCTTTTTACCTTTTTTTCCTTTTTTCTCTTTTGCCAATTCCGTGGTTTTACTATCTTCATCATCTGTAAGAAGTTCTGAAATGTGCGAAGTGTCAGACTCAAGGTCTGAATCTTTAATCTCTTCTTGTAAAGGGGAGAAAAAATTCTCAGTGGGAAGAGGGATAGAGGAAGTTTGTTTTACAGAAGCTCTTATAAAACGTCTATTTTTAACCACTTCAAAGGGTGGAGGCATAATTAGAGTGGGAGGGTGTTTGTTAACAACAGAAGGCCTTGGGCCTGGCTTCTCAACTAGTACCTGAGAGTCCTCAGAAAGGCCTAGCCCTTCTTTGAGTGAATCCCTGGTCGTTTGTGAAAGTAAAGTAGGAGAAAGTGTAGAGGAAGTAGAAGGTATAGGTTCACTAAGTCCCTTATTAGAAGCTTAGCCTTACGTAGTAAACCATCATGGTCAAGGCCTTCTTTACAGTTATGCAGCAAGGACATTGGTGATATGCATGGCCTTTCTCATCACAAAGGTTACATGTGAATATATTAGTGCACATATCAATAGAGTGCCCAAACCTGCCACATAGGGACATTTTAAAATATCACACACACTACTGATATGAGTTCTATCCCACATTTGTAGCAGGCTCTTGGCTGTCCCCATAAAACACACCCCTATCCTTACCTAGAAAAAACTGTTAGGTAGGTGTACAATATCTGAATTAATTTGAAAGAGTTTCACTTTAAATTTCCAGCCTCCTGTCCAAATACCTTCAACATCTAACAAGGCCTCAGGGGACTCAAAAGCGTCACATTTGGATTGAAGCCAGTGGTAAATATCACCTACATTAACCCCTTCATTCCTAAACATTATCGTTACAAAAGCGTATCAGGGTTTAGAGGGTATTGCAAGGGACCATAAGGTGTATTTTTGTATAGAGTATTTTTCCCAAAAGCGCTCCATATGAGAATTGGTTTGAAAACTAACATCAAAAGAGTCCTCACCAGAAATATGTATAAGAGCATATATGTCTTTAGCCAAAAAACCCATAGAATTTTTCAACAAATTCTTGAAAACAAAATACCTCTCCGGATGTTCAGCCAAGCCCCCTTTATATCTGATTCTTATTGCATTCCTTCGAGGAGCCTGTTCCAATTTATTTTTGAAAAGTTCAGACATTGGGAGTTTTTGAGGTTGAGCTAGAGACACAGGATTAGCAGCAGTTTGAAAATCAGCCGAACCAGCTGTAGAGGTGCTTGGCTTAGAAAAAGCCAAAACACCCTCCCCACCCTCCCTTATGCTGTTTTTAGAGAAGTCTGTGTCACAATGTACAGCTGTACCTACATCTATAGCCTGGCTATCGTTGGCATGCATATTTACCGAAGAAGGCAAAGTCCAGGAAGATACTGGTGTCCATACTCCCGACTCCGATTTCCTCCATCCCGCCTCAGTTAGAGCCACCTCTTCTGACCAGTCCTGAGATCCTGCAGATTGATTTGTCTCCACTAAGCCAAATCGCTGCCGTAATACAGAGGAAGTACTTGGTCCGTCATCTAAAGGTGCCTTCCCGGGAACGCTATCCACAGAATTAAGTTCCCGTGAGGCTCAGAAGGTCCCTTGCCATCTTGTTTGGTGTCCGTCCCCGACAACGGTAAAGGAAGAGAAACCGCTGAAAATGAAGCGTTCAGCAAGTTTTCCGGAACTAAAGCATGTGAGCCTGAATCCAACATGATCATTTCCAAGTTCGAGGTTCTCTGAGGAGCTGCAAGTAAGGAATCGGAAATAACTCCAGTATGTGATGCTATGTTAGTTTCGGCTACCACGTTATCTCCAACTTCCATCTCTTCTCATGTTCTGGGCAGTCTGCATACTGCCGTGTGGCGTCAGCAAAAGCCCAACTAGCCGCCAAACAGCAGCCAGTAGGGGAATTTCCCCAGTGTCAGGCCAAATTTCCCTCATTCACTAAAATACCACCAACAGCTTAATCTGGTTCAAGGTCAGTTGGCATTCATCTGTATCCCCCTTCCCCGGGTCGTGCCTGAAAATAGGCAGGATTTGTCTAGTGCACTTACCTGATCAACAAAAACTAAATAAATAAAAAGTATGTTATTTATCACACTGTTCATACACTTAAACAATTTAAAAAAGCTGTTCAACATACCCCAGAAATGTAAACATAAGGGCCTAGATATTCAAAGGGGTTGCACCTGGTGCAACCACAGTAATGCACCCAGGGGCAATATTCAAATGGGGACTTGCGCAGCACAAGTCCCGATTCGCCAGGGTGCAATGATAATGTATGCAGCACATCTGAAAGGGGTGTGCCCATGCATACGCAGAACATCCCTATATTCAGCCCAGGATGTGCGGCCCATCTGCTGGCACAACCCCTAGATGCACCACATACCAATGGGCACAGTTGAGCCCCCCAAAAATGGCTCAAATGCTGGGCACCCACAGGTGGGTTGCTGTACTGCATGGCACAACACAGCAACTGCCAGTCATGGGTAGCCACCCGCCCACCCAGAACACCATCCACAAGTACCAAGTACCCATATGTACCCTGATAGTCTAATGGCACCCCCTTCTCTCCCATAGCCACACCACCCATACAATACTATGTACAAATCCCTGGCAGTCTAGCGGTACCCCCCACCCGCCTGTGACCAGGATCACCGGTGAACCATAGTCCACACCCACTCTGGTGGTCCAGTGGCCCCTGTCACTCTCACAGGCCCCCTGCCCACCCAGCACCCCCCACATCATTGGCGGGCAGCTGCAACCCGCCTGCATATCGCCTGGCCGCCTGCCGAATAACAGTATACAGTATGCACTGCAAGCCCATTGGTCCACAGTGTGGACCAATGGGCTTACAGCTCATACTGTATGCTGTCATTCGGCGGGTGGCTGGGTGGTATGTGGGCGGGTTGCAGCTGCCCGCCAATGATGTGGGGGGTGCTGGGTGGGCAGGGGGCCTGTGAGAGTGACAGGGGCCACTGGACCACCAGAGAGGTTGTGGACTATGGTTCACCGGCGATCCTGGTCACAGGCGGGTGGGGGGTACCGCTAGACTGCCAGGGATTAGTACAGGTCCACCACACTCTATGTGGATGACCTGGTACTACTGTCCAGCTCCCAGGACATCTCAACCATTAACGCTCAACTCAACTCAGACTTTGGGCGTGTCCAAAACTGGCTCATGGGACATAAGCTCACCGTTAACCTAAACAAGACCCACGCCATGTTATTCTGGTCAGTGGCCAAAACCACATCTTGCCCCTCCCCCCTTGCCATTCGTGGGGGAAATGGCTCCTTCCTGCCTGTCCTGAAATCCGCCAGGTACCTAGGGGTGACCCTAGATCCTTAGCTTGATCTCGCTGAGCATCTCCGGAACATCTGCAAAGCATCTAACAGCAAGCTCGGCTTAGCATACAGGGCTAAGGACTGCCTCACTCCAGCCGCCCGGCTCGCCATAGCAAGGAGGATCCTCCTACCCATGCTCTGCTATGGGCTTGTAGCCTTCCTGCTGGTCCTGAATGCCTATCTTGTGAAATGGGATACGGCCTATAACAACATATGTCGCTTCGCCCTCTCTGCACCTCGCCTTACGCATTGGTGTGACCTCTATGCCCAACTGGGGTGGCTCCCCCCTGAAAAACACCGTGCCTTTGTCCTCTGTAACATGGTCGATAATATTGTCTGAACTGCCTGCCCCTCCGCTCTTGCTCTTCCCTTCAA
This sequence comes from Neoceratodus forsteri, assembly GCA_016271365.2. Classification (NCBI taxonomy): domain Eukaryota; kingdom Metazoa; phylum Chordata; order Ceratodontiformes; family Ceratodontidae; genus Neoceratodus; species Neoceratodus forsteri. The sequence continues at coordinate 1,462,523,152 of CM057455.1, read as the reverse complement.
ACACTGCACCCTGGCCTATCAACTTAGGTCCAGCTCGACTCAGGTTTGCTTGGTCCCGAGGACCCGCTCCCTTACTGGTGATCGGGCCTTCTCCACCTACGCTCTGAGACTTTGGAACTCCCTTCATGTCCTAGTCCGGGCTGCCCCCTTCCACCCCAGCTTCAAAACATCCCTTTGGAAGTTCCTCAAAGCTGCCTCCACCTGTCTCTGTGCCAACTAGTTTGCTGGGAGTCTCACCCTCTCCCCTTACACTTCTCCCACAAACTGAATTCGGCCTCTGCCTCTCACCTCCTTAGCACTTCCCACCCTCCACTGCGAGGTGCCCTCTTACCCAATTACCCATTAGCTCCCTTCCTTGTAGCAATTAGATGAACCCACACTTCCCACCCTCCTCTGTGAGGCGCCCCCTTACCCAGTTACCCATTAGCTCCCTCCCTCATAGCACTTAGACTTACCCTCATCTTTCTTGCCCCACCTTCTGGGCTCGCAACTGTAGGGCTGCTCTCTCCCTGCAGTCCGAGCCAGTCTTCATCGGGGTGGTCCTCCAGCTGTTCCTCCCCCTCTCTGTACCCACTAGTACCCTGCTGGCCTACTACTCTGCTTACTCTCCCCTTGCCTATCTGCCTATGCCCCCCCAGTTACCTGTTAATCCCCTGCCTCCCCTTGCTCCCATGTTACCCTGTGGTTTACCACCTTCCTTTTGTATAGACTAGATGCACTAGATGCAATGTCCTTTCTATTCTTTTAATTCTAGTTGTAGTTGTATACATGTTTGCTATCTACCTTGTCTATATTGTCTTTATTTTGTACTCTGGCCCCACCCTGTATGTGGGCACGTATGCTGCCTTGACAATGTACCATGTTCTCTGTATTGAAATCTCTCTGGCCCCTCCTGTATTGTGGGCTTGTATGCTACCATGACTATGTAACATGTTTTCTGTATTGAAACCTCCCGGGTCACACCTGAAAATAGGCACTTGTTGTCTAGTGTGCTTACCTGGTTAACAAAAACAAATAAATAAATAAATATTATTATATGGGCAGCCTGGCTATGGGCAGGGAGGGGGTGCCACTAGACTACTAGGAAAGGTGTCTGGAATCATTTCACAGTGATTGCAGCATTGGGAGGGAGGTGGGTGCCACTGGACTGCAAGGGATTGAACTATATTTCTATTTGGTGATCGCCTATGAGGAGAGAGGGGGGTACCGCAAGACCACAAGGGACTGCACCGTTACAGTCCGGTGCTCACCGCTCTGGGGAGAGGGAGGGTTCCACATGTTGTCATCTGGGGGCAGCGCATGTTGTACAGGGCACCAGGTGCATTTCGCTGGCTTGCCCTGCTCAACATATGCAAATGGAGCCATAATGACATGCAAATGGCTCCATTTTCACCTTGCATACATTATGGCTCCATTTCATGTCCAGGTCTGAATATCTGGGAATTGTGCCTAGCACAGCTACAGTTGCACTGGAGCATTCCCAGTCCTACCTGTCTGAGGGATGCACTGGTACATTGTATATGCACCCTGCACATTCTGTGCTATATTCAGATGTGATGCGCCATGGAACATCTCCTTTGAATAGCCCCCATTCTTTCTATGGCACACCTCGGTTGTTCTGCGACACCACTTGCGCCATTGCCAGAAGCATTCTGAATATTGAGCCCAAAATGTACAACATACACCTCTGCAATTTTTTCATTCTTCTCCCTATTCTTCCTGAAATTTAACCCCCTCCAAAAACTGACAGCACTATCTCTCCCAAAAATGATGCCCAGAATATTTATAAAACACTGAACCTTCATAGACCCTCTGAAATCTTGCTAGCCAACCCTTCTCTAAACTTTCATCCCCCTGCACCCAAAAGAATCTTGTTCCACTGCATCCCTCCTAAACTTTGCTTCATCTCACAAATTTTAAAACCTGGGCCCCTCCCAAAGTTTGCACTGCTGCAGCCCTCCCTCATGTTATGCTGTGATCCACATTTGCATTTTTTTTACTCCATACACCTCCATAATTTGATATCCCCAAACTCCTCCCTTTTTTGCTACACTTTTTCCTAATGTTGTGCCTCACAGCCCTTTAGATTTTGCACCCCTTCCACTTCTACCAACCATCATTTCCTAAACTTGTACCATACACCTTTCTTAAAATCTGTGGCCCATAACTCTCCAAAAACAAATGCCCCTACACCTTCTGAAATTTGTGCCCCTATATCCCTTCCAAAATTGTCACCTCTGTGCCCCTTCCATAATTTGGACCTCTGCACCCATACCAGAATGTGTGCTATTCAGGGGCATGCATTTTTTATGGAGTGGGGCATGCATTTTTGGGAGGGGTGGCAGCATACATTCTGGGAGGATTTGAGGAGCATAAATATTGGGAATGGTGCAGAGGCAATCATTTTAGGAGTGCTGTAGGATCAAATATTTTAAGAGCAGTGCATGACACACATTTTAGTAGATCTGCAGTAATACACATTTTGTAAGAGGTCTAGGAGCACACATTTTGTATTGGTGCATGGGAACACATTTTGGGAGGTGAGCAGGGCACATATTTTAGGAGGTGTGTAGGGGTGTACATTTTGGGAGTGGTGTAGGGGGCACCCATTTCAAGAGAGATGAGGGACCACACATTTAGGAAGGGTGCAGGAGCACACATTTTGGATTGGTGCAGTGCAATTCATTTTGGGAGGGGTGCTGGGGTATAAATTTCAGAAGGGGTGGAAGGATACATATTTTGGAAGTGGTACAGAAGCACACAGTATGGGAGTGATGCTGGGGCACACATTTCAGGAGGGCTGTAGAGCACACATTTTTAGAGAGGTGTGGGAGCATCCATTTCAAGAGGGATGAGGGAGCATACACATTTTGGAGGAGTGCAGGAGCTCATATTTGGGAGTTGTGCTGGGGAAAACATTTTAGAAGGGGTGCAGGGACACACATTTTTAGAGAGGCGCATGGTATACATTTTGGGAGTGGTGCAGGAGCACACACTTTGGGAAGGGCACCAGAGCACACATTTTAGGAAGGTTGAGGGCACACACATTTAGGAAGATACAACAAGGAACACATTTTGGGTTGGTTGCATGTGGTCACATTTCAGGAGAGGTACAGGGGCAAACCTTGTGGGAGTAGTGAGCAGGTGCACATTTTGGGAAGGATGCAGGTGTACAAATTTCAAGAGATATGCAGAAGTACATATTTTGGGAAGAGTGAGACAGAACAGATTTCAGGAAGGTGGCTGAGTGACGCAGATATTAAGAAGGGTATGGGGACATACAATTTGTAAAAGGGTGGAGGATGCAGGTGTAGGTACAGTCAGTAAGATGACAGTAAGCAAAGAAAGGACCAAAACATTTTTGAAGAGTGGGAAGGCTCAAATTTTGGAGGATGCAAGGATACAAAATTAGGAGAAGAGTAAGGGCACAAAATTACAGAGACATAGAGGCATGTGGGAGTACAAAATAAAGGAGGGGTGAGAAATTCAGGAAGAATCCAGATATGTAAATTAAGGGAGGAGGAACAAAATTCAGAAGGTGTGCAGTAGAACAACATTCCTGTTATGACAAGGTAATGCAAATTTCAGAACATGGTTGGCTAGCAAAATTTGGGAGGGATTGTGGAGTATAGTGTTCCAGGAAATACTTTTTTTTTAAATGACTTAATGATATGAATAGTGTGAAAGATAACATACTCATTGTAATATGGTGAACTGCCAGACTTGCAGTGACATCACTGCAGAATTTGCTTTTTGAATTTTCTGTAGAAGAATAACAATGAAGAAAATACATAGCACAATTATAGTACCAAAGGAAACGCAGTTTACTATTTTACACAGTTTCTGTTCAGAGTCAATACGGCTGCTATACTATTTTAAAGGGACACTGTCTGCTTTTGCCTGACTTTTGTCCCTCCTATTAGAAAAAGCAGATTTACGAGAAGTAAAATATACATGTATAAGCAGGGTTTCTGATAGGAGGGAGCCAAACTTTTCTATATAAGACTACAGTAGACTACAGACCTACAAGTTTCTCTGGATAGATTATAACACAGGAGGTCCAGTAAAAAGCAAGCCTCACAGCTGTTTGGTACAGGGCAGAAGGGAAAGTGTATACTAGAACTGAGACAGGGAGCTTACAAGTGGGGGCAGCGGTAGCATGTCACTGCAAAATAACTTAGAAAGTCAATAAAAAGCTTCTGCCAATGCATCACAGCTGTATTCTTCCTGCTGATGGCTACATTTCCCCAATCTTGGCAACCCCAGTTCTGTATGGCTTTCTGTATCTTCTAATCTCTGGACCAAAATCTCCAGCAAAACACAGCTCTGCAAAGTTATCAAAGTCCAAAACATGCAAAAAGGGCTCAATGCCACTCTGCTTCACAGTGGTACAACAAACAGCATTTCATGCTATCTCATGGACAGGTTATTACTGGGTCACCAATGGCACACAATTTCTTTGTTGTATGCCTGTGAATTAGAGTGGCATCCAGCCATTTCTGAATGTTTTGAACTTTGCTAAAGTTGCAGAGCTGTGATTTGCTAGAGACTTTGTTCTGGACCTTAAAAGATACAAGGAGCAGTAGAGACTCATACAAATACAGGCTCACTTTCTGGAAATGCTGGTTGCAAAAAGAACAAGGAGCAAAATTCACAGTCACAGAAGCACCATCTCACTCTGCCTCTCACAGAAAGACTGCACAGCAGTGGTGATCACCAAATAGACTAAAGACTTCTACATCGCTGAAGCCACCTCCTCTTTCGTCCTCTTCTTTCCCATCCTCTGTGCTCATCTGTCACCTCTCTCAGTTGGTCTCCATCATTCATCCTCTGCTATGCTGCTGCTCCCACTTGTAATTCACTCACTCAGCTTGAACAGGCTTAGTGGTGTTTAAAGTGCCCTGTCTATGGAATGAGTAGACACTGGATCCCTGTACTGGCCATCAAGCTGATGGGCTAGAAGTGAGGTGAGTGGTGAATTACAAGTGGGAGAAGCAGAATATCAGCGGACAAGCGAGGGAGACTGACTGAGAGAGCTGACAGCTGAGCACAGGAGAAGGGATGGGGGTTTGTTTTCTCTCTGGCACAAACACAGCATGAGATGTAACCAGGATGGAACAGGGAGAGACTTTGCTGACAGGAGAGATGAGTGAGTGAATAGCAAGTGAGAGCAGCAGCACAACAGAGGATGAGAGAGGGAGACTGACTGAGACAGCCAACAGCCGAGGACATCAGAAGGGATGGGGGGGTCACTTTCTTTCTGGCACAAGCATAGCAGTGGATGAAGCCAGGAAGGAGTGAGTGAGTGAGTGAGTGAGTGAGTGAGTGACTCACAAGTGGGAGCAGCAGTACAGCAAACAATGAGACAGGGAGTCTTTCTGAGAGAGCTGACATCCATGCACAGGAGACTTTCTCTCTGGCACAAGCAAAGCAGGGGATGTAGCCAGAAGCAGGGAGAGACTTCAGTGACATAAAGGACAAAGGAGCTGTAGCAGGCAAGTTATGCTGGTGCACTGTATGATTGGTTTGAAATAGAATTTTATTCTTACTTTTTTGAACCAGAAGTGAACCAGAAATGTGTGGGGCAGCAACCAAATAGTGCAGCAACAGAGGGGACGGGGAGAAACACAAAGGAACAGCACTGTGGTGAAAGGAAAAGACTGCATGTGCTTCAACTCCATCGTGGAAGTCTAGGTATCTAGTCATGTGCTTCCACAGTCACATTCTCCTACTATGTAATAGCAGTACATCATGCATAGCTTTTGCTATGTAGTTGTAAAAAGAGGCAAACACATTACAAACATATTTATAACTTTAATAGTATGACATTTGTCTCATTTAACATTAAATTGGAAAAAAAGTGTGCATCCTGACACCTTTAAAAGAGAAGTACTTGAATCTTTGAAGTCCAGACCACTGCACAGATTGGGGCTTTGCTCCAAAGATCCCCCCTTGTAGGCACCCTATGAAATTAAGACTTTAGTTACCTGAATGCTAATAAAAAATTAGTTAAGCCCCTGGTGCAGCTGGCATTTTAAGATATGGCACTCCTCACCCACTCATGCTCTCACGGTTATTAACACGATAGGATGACACTCCACTGCCCCTTCCTTATTAGTGCCCTTGTGTTTGGAAATATAATAATCATCATATCTTGGAGTCCACTGGTATTTTTACAGACTTTGACTTAATGCTACGTGCTACATATGGCATTTAGGCAAAGTCTGTAAAAATAATGATGAGCATCCAAGATACAGAGATTATTGTATTTCCATACATAAGGGCACCAATAAGGAAGGGGCAGTGGAGCATCACCCTCTCACGTTATTAATCACGAGATCACAAGCAGGTGAAGAGTGCCATGTTTAAAAATCCTGGCTGCACCAGGGACTTAACTCATTTTTACGAGTGTTCTGGTAACTAGACTCTTAATTTTATAGGGTGCTTGGGGGGGGGGATCAGTGGAGTGAAGCCCCGATCTGTGTAGTGGTCAGGGCTTCAAAGATGCAAGTATTTCTCCTTCAATTGCTGCTTAATATTGATCCGCTATAACATTGAAAAAGGTTTTACAAAAAAAGGTAAGCAATAGTGTTCCTGTTTACTTTCTCATGTTTTGGTGCCTGTGTTTTATCTTGCTGTATATAATTTCAAAATCATTTGTTTTCACACTACATTCAGTTTAGCTATACATATTTCATGCTATGATGTAGATAAGAAGGTTGCTTGATTCTGATTGGCTGAGTGATGCGTTCAGCCGGGCCGATACCCAGCACAACAGCTCAGGTAAAAGTACTCCCAGCCAAACGGGACTCAGCAAAGTCACTCAAACTCAGCCACCTCTTGCGGTTGGACCACAGTGGGCTCAGGGAGGGTGAGGGTGGTGGAACAGAGGCACATCCCTCCAGTTGTACCTCTTCACAATTCATATGCCATTCTGGCAAAGTGTGGTTCCTCTATGGAGACACCTGCAGTGGAGACCAAGGAGGATGCTAGGAACCTCCACAAAGGAGACCCACAGAAGGGTGGCATGGGACCCCACAGGGGAAGGTAACAACTCCTGATGGGGGACTCCATTGTTAGGAAGGTAGAACTGGGGGAAGAAGGGGAGATGGAGGTAAGGTGCCTGCCTGGCACCATGGCATGGAGGGACAGGGAGTGAATCCTCAGGATCGCTGGAGCAGCTGCACAGGGGAGGGAGCTGGATGTCATTGTCCACCTAGGGACAAATGACCTGGCTAAGAAAGGGATCAGAGCAGTGCAGGAAGAGTTTGTGGAATTGGGGAGGGACCATAGACAAGTAGCACACTTGGTAACCTTCTCAGAGATGCTGCCTGTCTATGGCGTAGGTGAGGCTAGGGTGCTCCACACCATGGGATCCAATCAGTGGATGAAAACCTGGTGTAGAGCTCAGGGATTTGACATTGGGGACTGGGGGTCCACCAGGAGTGATGCAGGTCCATACTGGTGTGATGGTCTGCATCTGTCCAGAAGGGGAACCAGGATCCTATGTGATAGGTTTAAATGCTTCATTGGCAAGCATTTAAACTAGCCAAGGGGGGAGGCACTGGAAAGGAGCAGGGCAATCCTAGCCCCACCCAAAAAATTAGGGTAGTAAGTAAGGTAAACACCAAGACAGAGATGTCAATAGGGAAAAGGGCAGGAGTAAATGGAGAAAGTGACAAAGGCAATAAGGACAGGGATGGGGCAAAAAGGGGTAAGGCCATCAGGAAATGGAGGGTAATGACTGCTGAAGCCCATAGTCTGGGCAACAAGCTCCCTGAACTGGTTGCCTTGATGGAAGAGGGATGCCTGGATATCGTAGCAGTCACAGAAACATGGTACACAGAGAACCATGACTGGGATGTTAACATACCAGGGTACACAACCTACAGGAGAGACAGGGAGGGGAGAAGAGGGGTAGGAGTAGCTCTCTATGTAAGGGAAGGTATAAAAGCAACTGAACAAAAGAGTAAACAGGGAGGAGAGGAGGCACTCTGGGTCACCTTAGAGACTGGAAATTGCACCACAATCTGCATGGGGTTGTATACAGACCCCCATGTCAGGGGGAGGGAATGGACAAGGATATGATAGAAGGCATTCTTAGGATGGCAGGGAAAGGGGAAATACTGTTGATGGGAGACCTGAATATGCCAGATGTTAACTGGAGCACATTTGCTGCAGCCACATCCAAAAGCAGGGCCATTCTCGATGCCCAACAGGTGGCATGTCTCAGACAGCTAGTTTTGGAACCCACTCATAAGGGAGCAATCTTAAACCTTGTACTCTCAAATGGGGACAGTGAGAGGATCTCAGATCTAGAAGTGGGTAGCCATCTGGGAACAAGTGACCACCAAACAGTGTGATTCACGATAAACTCAGCTACAGGGTCAAGCCATACAAAATTGAGGGTACTGGACTTCAGGAGGGCTGACTTTGGCAAGATGGGAGAGTGCCTTAGACAAGCACTAGCAAACAGGCTAGAAGTAGGGGTGGAGCAACAATGGGTAAAAATCAAAACTGCCATCACAGAGGCAACAAGCCTTTGTGTGAAGCAAATAAACAAATCAAAATGAAAGAAAAAGCCACTATAGTTCTCAAAAGAGGTGGTGGGGAAGGTCAGGGAGAAGAAGATAGCATTCCGGAAGTATAAGGAAACACAGAAGGAGCAGTACAGAGAGCTGTATCAGTTAAGGCAGAAGGAAGCAGGGAGGGAAGTCAGAATAGCAAAGGCCCAAACTTAGGAAAAGACAGCCAACTCGGTTAAGAAGGGGGATAAGACCTTTTATCAGTACATCAGGGATCGTAGAAAGACAAAGGGAGGGATAGTGAGGCTGAATAGAATGGACGGTGGGTGGGCAGAGAGGGACAGTGAAAAAGCAGGAATACTGAATGAATATTTCTGCTCAGTATTCACAAAAGAGGAGGAGGAGGAAGTGCCTAATCCAATTAACAGAAGCACTCTGGATAGGGGGGTCGATCCCAGTCCTTTCACAGAAGAAAGGTTTCTGAAAGAACTCCTAAAACTGAAGGTGGACAAAGCAATGGGGCCTGACGGAATTCACCCAAGAATTCTAAAAGAATTAAGGGGAGAACTAGTGAAACCACTGACTACCCTTTTTAACAAATCATGGGAGGATGGTGTGGTACCTGAGGACTGGAGGAAAGCAGATGTGATTCCCCTTCACAAAAGTGGGACCAAGACAGAGGCAGGAAACTACAGACCTGTCAGTTTGACCTCTGTGGTAGGGAAAATGATGGAATCACTTCTGAAGGAAATAACTGTTGAGAACCTAAAGGCCAGTGGGGCACAGGACCCAAGGCAACATGGGTTCACAGAGGAAAGGTTGTGTCAGACAATTCTAATTGATTTCTTTGACTGGGTGACCAAAGTAGTAGACCAGAGAGGGGCTGTGGACATGGCCTACCTAGACTTTAGCAAGGCATTTGACACAGTCCCACACAAAAGATTAATTGTCAAATTAACCAGCCTGGGAGTGGGTCCCAGGGTGGTAGCCTGAGTAAAACATTGGCTGGACAACAGGACACCGAAGATAACTGTAAATGAAGTCCACTCTGAAGAAAGAGGGGTTACTAGTGGGGTACCACAGGGTTCAGTACTGGGTCCAGTCCTTTTTAATGTTTTTTTTTAAGTGGCATTGCAGAGGGACTGGAAGGAAAAGTATGCCTCTTTGCAGATGACACAAAGATCTGCAACAGGGTTGATATACAAGGAGGCATGGAAAGGATGAGAAGGGACTTGGCAAGGTTGGAGGAATGGTCAGAAGTATGGCAGCTTGGATTCAATGCAAACAAGTGGAAAATAATGCACCTGGGAAACAAAAACCCAGGGAAAGATTACACAATGGGAGGAGGTAGTAACAACAACAAAAATGGAAAGGCACCTGGGGATAGTCATATAAGATGACCTTTAGGTTAGCAAGCAATGTGAGAAGGCATTAGGGAGGGCTGGGGGGATACTGAGATATATAGGGAGAGGCATCACCGACAGAAAACAGGAAGTTGTCTTCCTTCTGTACAGACTGCTGGTGAGACCCCATCTGGAATACTGCGTCCAGTTCTGGAGACCCCATCTCCATAAGGACATAGACAGGATAGAGGCAGTCCAGAGGAGGGCAACTAAAATGGTGAGGATCTGCAAGAGAAGCCATACAAGGAGAGACTAAAGGAGCTTAATATGTATACCTTGAGGAAAGGAGGGAGAGAGGGGACATGATAGAAACTTTTAAGTACCTCAGTGGAATCAACAAAGTCCAAGAGGTAGCATCTTTCAGGAAAAGAGATGTGCAAAAACAGGGGGACACTATTTGAAGATGGGGGGTCATGGGCAATGTGAGGAATTATTTCACAGAGAGGGTGGTGGACACATGGAACAGCTTTCCTGAGGAGGTTGTGGGGTCTAAAACTGTGAGAGAATTCAAGAATGCATGGGACAGACATAAGGCAATTTTTGTGGAGGTAGTAAAAAATAGGCTGTTGGTTAACTAGGATCTGCAGCTTATCCTGTCAGTAGGGAAATTGGCATACTAGGTGGGCCAAGCAGTCCTTATCTGCAGTCAAAGTCTATGTTTCTATTTTTCTCTGCCAACCAAAATGCCCACATCTAACATGGCTGCTCTACCATCACCTGTACCAAATAACAGGTTAAATGGTGGTGTGCAATTTCAAGGAAAAAAAAAAAAAGAACTATATAAATGCATTTAAAAAAAATCTAGCCACTTAACTGACAGGATGATGATTATTCTTCCATGCTCTGCAACAGCACTAATGTGAGATACAACTTTGCAGTCTGACTACAGCTGTCACACTTATGCCCCCCCCATAACTCTTACTGTAGCTAATTGAAAGAATGTAAAGAAAAGCCAAGTGTGGTCCACACTCCAAGTCACACTTTTTCAGCATGTTCTTCTACTGCTGCTCCACACTCCAAAAAAGGTGCCAATGCAGCTTCCAACACAGTCATGGACTGCAGCTGTTAGAAAATAGGCCTCAATGGGCCTTGCAATACAGCCGCTGTCTGTGGCTGTTCACAAAAGACCCACGTGGAGTTTATAACATTGCCATCAACTGAGGTTCAGTACTGCTGAGAGTGGCTATGAGTCAATGGTCCTGGTGAGGCTCTCAACACTGCAGTCGACTGCCACTGTAACTAAATGGTTTGACAGGGCTTAGAACACTGATGCCATTCCCAGCTGTTGGAAAATGACTCCCGTGAGGCTTACCAGTTCTCAGGTCTGCTTACTAACCTAATGCTTCCCTTATGAGAACAGATGCAGCATGGTTGCCACCTGCTGATAAATCTTAGGTATTGTAGCAGATGACTTTTTTCTTTTCTCACTTTTTTCTTTAATTTTTAACTATTTTCAATCCCCTAACTGCATTTATTTACTTTATTTAGTTTGTTTACTTGCTTTTAAAAGGACTGATTTCATAATCGCAATACGGTGCTCCAGGGAGTGCGTTGTGGTGGGATAACAGCACTTCTTGACTGATAGAAGCACTTAACCATGCCTCATGCTTAGTCCCACTTTAGGTATGCCATTATCCCACCACAATGCACCCCCTGTTTATTTATGTATTGACTTATTTATTTGTTAACAGCTAGGTACGCTGGTCCCAGGAATCGTTTTCAAGTATGACCTGAGCCATTAAGGTGGCGCATATCAGCAGAGCATGCACCACAGCAACAAGGAGCAGATACCTAATATATAAAAACATCGCAAGTTAAGCCAGGTGATGCAAGGTTACACAGAATACAGTGCACCCAGGCTTAGCTAACTGCAATACAGAGCACCCAGGCTTAGCTGTTGCTTAATTTTAACCTGTGACCTATGGATTGATGATTTTCCTCTCCGTGTGTGTGTGTGTGTGTGTGTGTGTGTGTGTGTGTGTATTGGGGGATTTGTTGAATCACAACTATAAGTCTGCATTTTAATTTATTGGTACTGTATATGACAAATAGAAATGCTACTGTGAACACTATACTGGCACTAACTACTAACAAATATGTACTACACAGTTGCTAAAAGTGATTTTTAGTATTCCAGTTCTGATTAACTGGTTTGGGACCTTGATCAACAGTTTGACCTCCCAGTACTTCCAACCACAAAGCAAGCTGTTGTAAATTAATTTCTGCATTTACTCATTTTATAGACAGGTAGACTGAAGCAACGAGGCTTAGGAATTTGCTGAGGGTCACAAAATGAGGTAGTAGCTGTGAAGGATTTGAACCTGGTTCTTCTTGCTTCCAAACTTCATTGACTGTGCTGGGCCAGTCAGTCTACCCATTATGGTTAAACCTCATTGATTTTGCTAGGCCAATCAGTCTGCCTTCTATGGTTAAGCCTCATCAATTATGTTAAGTCAGTTAGTCTGCCAACTACGGTTAATGATGTGGAACAGTCTTGCACTTCCCCCCCTCTGGCATCAGATGCATGAATGCAGCTATTAACAGGCCCAATCCACAAAAGTTATGGTCTAGACATCTATGGCTGCGTAGCAGAACTGCATAGGCATTTACCCACCAAGTCAGAGAAATCTGCCAGAATCTTATCTACAGAGCACCCTACGTGCTGTGCAGAAGGGAACTGCAGAAATGTTCACACTTCCTGCTTGCACGCCAGGGCATTCCAGCACAAATGTACATTTCACTTGGGTAGATGCCCACACTTAGCATGAGATGAGCATTTTCACATGCTGTGCACATGGTCTGACACTATGAAGTCTGAGGGGCTATAGTAATGTTGTGAAGGACTGAATATCAATATGCATAACAGATACTAGACCATACTGTTATACTCTTCACAAGTAAAATAAGTGTATCCTAGTATTCCATATACAGTACATATACATGCAGCGGCCTGTGTGTGTGTGTAGAGATTCAAACACCATGATGACTGCTCCTCACTGTATACCAAAATCAGATAATGCAACTGCACACACTCCAAGCAAGACACAGGCATAGTAAAGTTCATGTGAAAATATAGATAGTTTAATTTGGAAAATGGGGTAGGAAAATCCTTTGTCCTGATTGGTTCACACCTATGTCTTAGGGCTGTCTAATGCACAGGTAAAAAAAAGAGCTGGCAATCAGAGCACAGCAGAATAACAATATCCAATGCCTTTTTCATAAATTCCTGATTGTCATTATAAACATGGCTGCTAACTTTACTCAGACAGAACAGTGACTCCATGCACATTGTTGTTAAGATACAGTACATGATCAGTGATCCTACAAATATATGTGACTGTCCATGCAGAACAATTCTGGGAAACCTTATCGAGGTGATGACAGCAAGGGCAGGTGCAAAACAGATTACCCAACTGTGCCAGCTCACTCTGGCAAGCTTTGGATCAGAGTGGGCATGGGTTTCTTTGACTGAGACCACCCCCCCCCCAACTGACAGGTGGAATTTCATAGGGTAGATACCAAGGCATATTGTCATATAGGGCAAGTGCACTGCATAGCATTCAGTTGCCATATCTGACATTTACCATTGCTTAGAAAGGGGACAATAGAAAGGCCCAAGAAAAGTAACATTCCAAAAGGCACCACATGGTGACCTGGATCTGACAGGAATCACCAGGCCATCCTGGAAGACAACATGATGCTGCCTCCTCATTTCAGCCTGTACAACAATGGGGCCCACTTATAAAGCGATGCCATCCGTCATCTATGGGTCATCTGGAATGAGTATCATTTACAGTGATAACCATCCTATTTGTAAGTAATGCTGTATCTCTCAGGGCATGGAACTACAAGGTCCCATTTTAACAATGTTATTTATAGAAGCACAGGATGACGCAATGTAAGACATGAAAGAAAATAAACAAAAGACAAGCTCCAATGACAATAGCACAGTGTCTCTGTTCACAGACTAGTGAAAATGCCAGGTGCCCCATCCACAGACACAGTTATGAGCTGCAACATAGCCACAAGGACCACTTTGTGGCACAGTTCTACCTTGCAACCTTTTGTGCTATACACAAAGGGGTCACAAATAATTCCCTGTGCTAGTGCACGTCAGTGTTTTAGCACAGGAAAAAGAGCTGGAATATGCACTGGAAATGGGGACAACAGTATGAATGGTGGCACAGTGGTTTTGCTGCACCATTGCCTCACCCCTGCTCAGAAGGCACAGCGACTACATGGCCTGAACAGCTGGTTAAAGCAGTTTACAAGGGGTTGCTGCCTTGTGATTCACAGCAGTTTTTCCACCAGGAGAAGGATTAGGTGACGTACAGTGCCACTGAAGGTTTTACAGGACTGGGCTGAGGAGGGGGATCCACTAGATACCATTGGTGCAGAAGGGCAACAGTTTCAATTACAGGCCACTTGACCACATGGGAAAACTGGTGTGGGACCTCATGAATCTAAAACTGCTTGGCCAGCAAACAAACAAAATTAGCTGTTCAACCCTTGCTTATTCACAAATGTTAAATGGCTGTTTCATTAGGGGTGCTACTGCTCATTGCATACAACAGTAAAAACAGAAAATTCAGTTGACACCCTTCCCTTCCAACTTGGCAAATCTTACAAATATAATAGTTTGTCTGCTTAAATTAACCACTTACTTATTTATCTCCAATGGGAGTGGTGGTGGTGGTGGTGTGTGTGGGGGGGTGTCTTTTTGTATTCATGTCAGGCCCTTGCTATGAAGTTGCCCATCTACCAGATGTCGAGGTAGACCACCCATCAGCTAGGTACCTATTTCAAAATGCAACTGCCTAAATTGGTTCCCTCAATATAAGGTACACTACCTAAATTGGCTTTATTTAATTAAGTTGTAATCCCCAACCAATGGGTAGGTAACTAGTGAGGCGCTAGCTACTGACAGAGCAGGCCTTAAGGTATGGGATGGGGGGGTTGCAGGGAACAACATCAGTGGTAGCGCCATGTGCCTGGGGTATGCACCTTGGCATGCCATCATGCACCTGGTTCAGTGCTATAGGATCATCCCTGTGGTTGCTGCTTGTTCATGGTTGCACAGCCTCTGTGTGACCACTGGCATATGGAAAGGCAGTCTGCATAATTGTATGCATTACTGCTTTCATAAGGAAAACAGCAACACAGGAAAAGATACAACACTGGGAACAGGATGCTGCTGAGAAATATGTAGTCACAGCAAAACAGAAGTTGTGGCACTCACCACTGAGTAAAGATCCACAAGCAGAGGAATGGTGCTCAACTCCGTTTATTATAGTGTCTCCAGTACAAAAGCATTAACAAAGTGCCGGCGCAGATGCACTTGAACCATACTTCCTAAAGATAGCATGCCAAGTATTGGCAGTGCCTATTACTTATTTATTCAACCTGTCCCTAACACAAGGTACCCTCCCTCAAATATGGAAGACCGCACACATTATCCCGCTATTTATATCTGGAGACCCTCACGACCTTAATAACTCTAGGGTAATTTCTCTCCTACCCACACTCTCAAAGCTACTGGAAAAAATAGTAAATGGCCAACTAAGATCCTTCATTGACAGAGAAAAATTAATAAACCCCCTTCAATCTGAATTCAGAGCCAACCACAGTGCAGTCTCGGCATTAGCTAAAGTAATCAATAACTGGCAACTGGAGTTGGAGCAAAAAAAGTCAGTATGTGCTGTGTTTCTTGACATCAGCAAAGCATTCAACACAGTTGACCACGACCTGCTCCTCGACTTGCTAAAAACACTAGGACTGGATGCTACTTCTCTAAACTGGTTCTCTGAATATCTGACAGACAGATACCAGCAGGTGAAAGCGGATGGTGAACTATCTGCCCTAAAACTCTTACAAAGAGGTGTCCCTCAGGGATCCATATTAGGTCCCCTCCTCTTCGCAGTGTATATCAACAACATTGATGAGGGAATCAAGGATGCAAGTATTCACTTATTCGCGGATGACACAGTGCTGTACCTGAGTAGTCCCACACCAAAAGAAGCTTGTACTGACCTACAAAAAGATTTCAACCTCCTGCAACTCCAACTAATCAATAAAAAACTGCTATTAAATGCTAAGAAAACTAAAGTCATGTTATTTTCCCCCGTAAACTACACAAGCGCTACTGACTCCCTCCCCCCAATAACCACGATGCTGGGAGAGTGCTTAGAGTACATTCTGAAATTCAGATATCTGGGGTCTGGATCAACTGTAAACTCTCCTTCACTGACCACCTGGAAGACTTGCTGAAAAAATTAAAGCAAAGGCTTGGCCTTTTTTACAGGATAAGAAGACTTCTTATAGCAGACGCAAAGAAACAACTAGTCCAAGCCACATTCCTGTCCTTAATTGACTATGCAGACTTCATATACAGTAGCTGTGTGGCTTCCTATCTTGGAAAATTGGATACACTTTACTACAGAGCTATACGCTTCATCACTGACCTCCCCTTCTCTACCCATCATTGCGCACTATATGCCACCATGGGCTGGACCTCACCTCACTATAGGCGCAATTTTAATGCAGCACTTTGGACACTTAGAGCCCTCAGTGGCAAACTCCCTCAATACATTGTCGACTGTCTGTCTCCGATTGCACCCAGGAATTATTCCCTTAGAAACTGCTCACAACTCCTGCTAAATATACCCAGGGCACTCACACAAGTCGGGAGAGCCACCTTTGGATTCTCACTCCCATCAATATGGAATAAAACCCCAAAAATACTTAAGCTGAAAACCCCAGTAAGTACCCTTTTGTTCAAAAGGCTTTACCATGATGGCATTATGGAAATTTGCAGCTGCTTTACTAGACACTAACTAACCTCCCTCCCTCAAACGGCGGCCCTCAAACGGCGGCCCCCAGCTGAAATGTGTGCCTCTGCCTCTAGTATGCCCACCAACAGATCCACAGGATTCATTGCCGAACTCATATATCTTATTCTTTGACACTCTGAACAGCTGCAGCCTGATTCTAGCACATGCTACCGCACTTGGGGATAATTATCGTCTTTCGCCCCCAAAAATATTCGGTCCCTCATCCATCCAACACCTCCCTCTGCCCCAACCTCCAAGACCTTCCCAGTTATGCCTCTGCTACTATATTCCTCCTCTTGCACTAGGACAACGGCAGTTTTTCTCCTCCATATGTCGCCACGTTTTGGGGCAAAAATTGCTTCGTCGCCTTTCGTACGGTCCTCCACCCTCCCAATCCCTCACTCTGCTCTAACAATTGGGTCCTCTTTGCTTGCACCCCTATTCCCCACCTCTCCCTACATTATACGCTTGATATCTTCTATCTGGTATGCCTACCCTTTCCCTAACATTTCCCACTACAAAATGCAAAGTTTTTGGGCTTGGATCCAGCACAAGTTCATTATCCATGAGTCCTTGTAGTTCTATGTTCAGTGTATATTACCTGTAAATGTGCATTTTTACTATAATAGCAGCTATTTTTACTGTTTGTACTATTGTAACTTGTCTTTCTGTATTATTACTGTAGGATCGCAGGTCCACCTTGTAAATGAGCTTACTCAATGGTGCCCGCCTGGATAAATAAAGATATTGATTGATTGATTGATTGAAAAAAAAAACACCTCTGCAACAATAGCCTGACACTTTTCATATGACTATTATGCTTTATCAAAGGCACAGAACTTAGGTACTATCATAGTAAATAGTGATCATATTAAAGGGACAGTGTCCACTTATTCAAGCTGTCAAATCAGGGAGCCAGATTAAAACATGTGAATAGCAGTGAAAAATACTTACTACATATACATAGGTGCAGAAACATGAATAACTAGATGTGATTAACAGTGAAAAATACCCACTACATACTGTATACACAGGTGCAGAAAAGGAAAATGTCTGGGAGCCGACAGGGTCCATGATGACCTGACATGTTCGGGTCGGAGTACGAGTCCCTCTGAGGGAGGGCCAGAGCAACCTGTTGGCTCCGCGGAGGAGTCATAAAGTATAAATAAAAAAAACAAAAAGAGATAAAAATTTATTAAAAACAAGTCCTGTAATTAAATTAACTTTACTGATGTTGCTAATGCAACTGGTAACTTTATATTACATTACAGAACTGGTACAGTTAGTCACTAAGTAAACCACTGCTTAATCACTAAATAAGTTGGTCTGTATAGGGCAGACTAGATGGACCCAAGGGTCTTCATCTGCTGACAAATACTATGTAACTGTGTAACTGCTGGAATGTGCAAGGGATCTTGTGTCCAAGTGTGTACTGCCTCCTTCTTCTGGGCACTATGAACATCTGGTTGCAACTGGAGAGAACTAAACAGAACATAAAAAATAACAGTGAATCAATAAAACCATTATTATTGTAAATCACTGTTTTAAGAAATGTGCCAGGCTGAACCTTAAGTTCAGCCCAGGCCATTCACTAGCTTCTAGGTCATTAGATCCAGAAAGCTTCTCACATCAGTACTTTTTGATCAAAGTTACCTGTGTATAGGATTGGGGTAAAGTTTTTCTATCTCTTGAAACTTAAAACGGTGGCCTTCCCAATTGCTTGCCATATTTGTAGTGGCATATGCCAGGTTTTTATTTTGTATGTCATAGCAATGTTCCCCCACCCTCACACAGTTTCCTCATCATTTTCCTTATATAATATGCCCCACATACACAACTTGCTAGGTATATCACACCTATAGTGTCACAAGTTACTACGTCTCTGATCTCTATGATTTGCCACTTCTAGGATTAAGAAATTATTTTCCCTGTTCAATAACACGGCAGTAAATGCATCTTTTACATGGAAAGCACCCTTTGCTCTGGTTATGTAACTAGTTTTTAAAAAACCCCACTCCCTGTTATTTACTATGTACAAGTTTGTCTCATAAGGTAGTGGTTCTCCTATAGGCCATTCTGAGTGGGAGGCTAACAAATGTTTCTAGTACTTTATCACCTCATAAAACCTCCCAGTGTTTTCTTATGATAGTTTCAGTACAGCAGGATTGGTTGTAGTAAGTGGTGACTACGTTGATCCTTTCTTGTGACCCTCTGTTGTGTCTTTCCTGATGTAGATGTTCTTCCTTACTTCTATTTATTGCATAATTTTCTCTTGACTGCATGACACTGTGGGAATAATCTCTCTTGTCAAACCTAGCTCTCAAGTCTGTTGCCCCTTACTCAAAGGTTTGCTCTGTACTGCAGTTTCTCCTTAACTAGATATATTGCCCTTTTGGGATGATGGTGGCCATGTGGCCTGGGTGACAGCTGAAAGACAAGAGAATAGTATTTCTATCCACAGGTTTCTGGTAAATGTTGATGGCTTTATTTCCATCTTTTCCTCTGGAAATCTGAAGATCCAGAAAGTTAAAATTGTTAGGATCAAAGTTGCAAGTAAATTTCAAACCTTCACTCATGGAGTTTATGTATGTAACAAATAGTCTCATTTATCGTCCACCAGGTGATGAGAAGCTTTTCCTGCAGGAAATAGCAGATTTTGCCACCGACATGGCCTTGGAGTCGCCCAGATTGATGGTTCTGGGTGACTTCAATGCGTGGGTCGACAACGAATCTTCACTTTTTGGTCAACATTTCCTCCAGGTGATGACATCTCTGGGCTTTGCACAGGTTGTTTCCGCAGCTACACAAAAGGGAGGTCACTCTCTTGACCTGGTCTTCCTCCTGGGGATGGAGGCTTCCGATTTGGTGGTGGAACCAGTCGGTTGGTCCAATCATTACTCAGTTGGGTTCAATTTTGAGGCCCCCCTGGGTAGGTCGGCACCTGCGGAGCTGGTCAGGTACACCCATTGAGGGACATTGTCCCTGAAGACCTGATGGCGGTTATTGACCTCTCGTTGTTTGATGAGTTTTGCACCGATCCTGAGCAGCTGGTAGTGGCCTATAATAGGGCCATATCGGCTGCACTTGATCTGATTGCACCAGTCCGTGTTCGCCCCCTCCCATACCGTCCCATTGCCCCATGGTTTGATGGGGCTTTGAGAGGGCCGCGGAGGTTGGGGCGTAGGTTGGAGCGTCATTGGAGGAAGACTGCCTCTGATGCCGACCATCTTATTTTGCTAGAGCATTATAAGCTCTACCAAACAGCAATTTCCCATAAGAAGGCAGAATTCCTGTCATGGGAAATTTCTGTTGCATGGAATCGACCAGCTCAGCTCTTCAGAACTGTTGACAGACTGTGCAACCCAGCCTGTCAGCAGATCCGTCGAGCCTTTACGCAAACTGATTGCGAGGAGATCGCTCGATTCTTTGCGAATAAGGTTGAAGACATCAAGAGGCAGTGCCTCCAACCTCACTCTAAGGTGGTTGCAGTTGATCAGTGTCCTGTCGCAGAGCCCGGAATTTCCTGGAGTACCTTTGACCTGCCGGATTTCATAGACACTATGAGAATTGTCCATGAGATGCGTCCAACATGCTGTAGTTTGGATCCTGGCCCTACTTCCCTGATTATGGGTTGTAGTGAGATCATTGGCCCGGTCCTAGCTCAGATTATCTGGTGTTCTTTAGAGACTGGAGTTTTCCCTAGCTCTCTGAAGGAAGGGGTGGTGACTCCCCTTCTGAAGAAAGCTTCTTTAGACCCGGATGACCTAGCAAACTACCGACCAATCTCTAACCTCCCTTTTGTGGGGAAGGTTATTGAGAAAGTTGTGGCGGTCCAACTGGATAACCATTTGACCATCCATAGCTTATATGAACCTCTCCAGTCTGGTTTTCGTAAGAGGCATAGTACCGAGACTGTTCTGGTTTGGGTGCTCAATGATCTCCTGATGGTGAGAGATCGGAGACACCATTCTATTCTGGTTCTCCTTGATCTGTCATCAGCTTTTGATACTGTGGATCATGGGGTTTTGCTCGAACGCCTGAGGTCCATTTGTGGATTATCGAGTATGGTCCTCAGATGGTTTTCATCTTTCCTCGAAGGGAAAACGCAGAGAGTGGACTTGGGTTTGCATTCATCTGGGGCCTTCTCTCTGCCTTGTGGGGTACCTCAGGGCTCAGTCCTTTCCCCCATGTTATTCGCAGTATATATGCTACCCCTCAGAGACATTGTAAGATGGTATGAGCTGAGGTTTCACTGCTATGCTGATGATACCCAGCTCTACCTGTCTTTTGCACCCGACCAGGTTAGTGCTATCTCGGTACTGAACAACTGCCTTGCTGATATCCAAGACTGGATGAACACCAGCAGTCTAAAGTTGAACCTGGGAAAGACTGAGGTTATGGTGGTGGACCCGGGTCGCAGGGTTGAGGGTGTGAGGACTGGGCTCCCCTCTGGATTAACCCTGGGGGTGGACCAGATCCTCACCTCTGAACGGGTGCGTAACCTGGGAGTGGAGCTTGACACTGGTCTGACCCTCCGTTATCAGGTGTCTGCAGTTGTCAAGACTGCATTTTTTCATCTTAGGAACATTGCCAGGATTGGGCACCTGGTTCCACCTTGTGACCTGCCGGTTTTGGTCCACACCTTTGTGACATCTCGCCTTGATTACTGTAACTCCCTTTACCTAGGACTTCCTGGGGTTGATATCCGCCGCTTGCAGCTAGTGCAGAATGCGGCAGCACATTTGTTGACTGGGGCATCCAGAAGTTCTCATATTACCCCTGTGCTGTGCACTCTGCATTGGCTGCCAATACAGTGGTGGATCACCTTCAAAGTGGGTCTTTTGACCTACAAAGCCCTACACGGTCTAGGTCCCGACTATTTGAAAGAGCTCCTGGTGCCCTACACCCCTCTGAGACAGCTCCGCTCGGCTGACGAGGAGTTGCTGGAGATTCCAAGGGTAAATCTGAAGTCTTCTGGAGCTCGTGCTTTTGGATTTGCTGCTCCTACCCTCTGGAATTCTCTGCCCTGTCAGCTCCGGGAAAGCACGACGGTGGGGAGTTTCAAACAGGCACTAAAGACTTTTTTATGGGAGAAAGCATTTTCTGCTTTGCTGTAATTAAATATCTTAGTTTTGTAATATTCGTTTAGAGTTGTTTTATTGTATGTATTGATTATGTTTGTGTTTTTTGATGTACAGCGCTTTGAAAACGTTGAAAGGCGCTTAATTAAATACATTTTATTATTATTATATTAAATACTGGCAGCCCCTCAGGTGTTCCAAGCCACATGGCCACCACATCATCAGTGTTACATTTTCATAACTCCTACTTAGAAAAATATCATTTTTTATAATGTAAGCTCCCCCCCCCAGGAGAGTTTACTATAGTGACCATCTCCTCCTGATTTTCCTTTTATGGCATGTTAGGTGAAATCTCTGCCCACAGTCAGAGTTTGGGGGTTGGCTTTTAGGGTATATTAAGCTCTGATTGTTGGTGGAGAGAGACCGTCCAGGAGATCATAGTTTACATAGTGGGGTCGGGGTTCAAACCCCAGCCCCAGGATTCGGACCTTGACAACTCAGCACAGAACAAATAATCCACTCGGGATAAGGTGGGTGGTGGTAGGCCTTGCAATGGAGGGACTGGGTCTGTTCGTGGGAGCTACAACTCTTAGGCGGTATTCAGAGGGGAGGCCCACCTTGTGCTCTATGGCACCAGTATGGACCGGGCCTGCTCCTAGAAAGTAGCTGAAGAAGTAGTGGGGAAGTCACAGTGGTGGCAGCCCATGGCGTGGGGCTTCGAGGTGGTGGCAGCCCTCTTCCCCATTACCAAGTGTGGCACTCTGCTTCAGTTGGACAGCCTGCGGTGAGAGTAATGAGGTCTGGATGTACCCTGGCATGGCCCGTGTTGAACCTGCTCCAGGATGCCAGGGTTTAGACCTAAGCCCTAATTTGCAGGTAGTATGAGAAATGAATGCAACCATTGGTGCCTTCTGCTCCTATATCTGGTTGAGTGGCTAATTGGAGGTGGTGCTACCAAGGATTGGATGGGCTAGGTCACAGGCTTGTGTCATGGGTCCTGCAGCCCTGCAGAGTTTCCGCTGCCTGTGTTGAGAGCCCCTCGACTCCTTAGGAGCTCATTTTCTAGACCTTCTCTGCCTTAAGTTATGTGCCATGGCTTTCACCACAGATATTGCTGCTTTCTCCTGGTATATGCCCCCAGCCCCGAGGAGCTGCATTATGTTTTAACAATAAATTAACTTGTGTTTCATTTTATTTGGAGAGTGTCCTGCCTTTGATTATATGAAATGTGGCTGTCAGCTAACAACTTACCGCCACAGGTTCCAGGTTCAAGTCCTCAGTCCCCCTCTTTTATCTGCAGTGGTGAGTGCCAGCTATCAACCCTGCAGTGAATCCTGATCTTCAGTCTGAAGGTATATTTCTAGCTTTACTGTTTCTGGATGGAGGCTGTGTGTCGGGGCCCCCCTCTTGTCGTTTTTCATCAGGCCACTAGACATGGATGAAGGGGTGGTTACAATAGCATCATAAATGTAGTCACTCTTCCAGAGGCAAACATATAAATTAGCTATACTGAGGGCAAAATGTGCCCCTATTTTGCCCCCATTAATTGTAAGCAGTTAACATCTAAGAAGGAAAAGACATTACATTTCAGTACAAATTCAACTAACTGTAGTAAGAGTCCAGTTGGGGGACCCTCTGAGATATCTCTTTGGTTGAGGTAGTGGGCGATTGCATCCAGTGTTTATTCGTCTGCAGGTTTTCCCATGCCTTCCATTCTTCTGTCATTAAGCTGAATGTTATTGCTGATGTTTTCTCAAATAGCTGCTGGAGATCATCTTCACCAAGGTTCCTAAACATAGCAATTGCTGCACTAGGTGCTGGATGAAATGTGGAACCCTTTCTGAATGAATACCTCTTTTCAAATTCTTAGTTCTCAGCAGTTGGTGATTCACCAGATTGTACTTCTGCATCTGGAGAACCCATTTTTCTTTTTTCCAAAAACAATTTTAGATTCACATTTCTGCACAATTTGTACAGATCTATGACTAATTTGAAATAATTTGCTGCTGATGAGGGGCAAATGACAGTCCTTTGTCAAGTAGTTTGGCATCTGTATCTGTTAGGTTGTAGTCAGATAGAGCAGGTATGTACTTACCGTAACAGTAGATCTTTGAGAGAATTTCTTTCATCAGGCCACACCTATGGAACTCTAAGTTACCAGGCACTAGGACCACACTGAAAACTTTGTAAGCAGTTAGCCAGGGCTGCCCACGATGATGTCAGACGTCGGCTGGTACATAAATGTGGGTGTCCCCTCCTCTCCTCAACTCCCCGCTCAAGATCATAGTTGGAGGGCCTCTCTACAGGGAACCAGAAGAGAACTCCATACTCTTTAACCCAGGCAAGGCAGAGCACTATAGATAGACCATAATGGAGATGGAGACAGCAGATATTACAGTCTCAGGACCCTCAGGGGATGGAGGGAGGGACAGCATGGCCTGATGAAAGAGAGTCTTGCAAAGATCTACTGTTACAATAAGTACATAACTGTTCTATATTGTTCGAGGATATCTCTTTAATCAGACCACACACATGGAACGAGTACCCAGGGCCAGCATCAGGTTTTTGTGGGCCCTAGGCAATGCACCTCTAATGGGCCCCCTCAGAACTGTCCATGGTCTATCCATGTAACAAAAACAAAACAAAAATTGCAGGACAGGGCCGCCCCCCCCCCCCAAATTGGTGGTGCTGTCATGCTTGTACCACAAGGCTCCCTCCAGAGCAATTCCCAATTTCCATATTCCGCACACACAGTTTTAGTTAAAAACGATCCAATGCCCCAACCCCCACCAACTTACAGGCACTCATCATCACAAGCATGAGCGTGACATAAATTCTTGCCCCAGCTCAACAGTATTGGCCCCATATCTCTCTGATCTGCTTTCAAAGTGGATGTCGGCAGTTATCTTATCTGGGCTGCACTGTGATATATCTTATTAACAACGAATGGAATACAGAGCAAAACCAGAACTCTAAGCAAACTGAAGGAAGTCAACTGGGACTCTGTCACTGACCTGACAAAAAAAAACTGTCTCGGCTCTAAAAGTTTTCAAAGAAAAGTTCAAAACAAAAGCAGCCTTACAATTTCGAAATAAGTATTTTGAGTAACTCAGACTCGTGCCATGTTTTAAGATTTGCCTATAAAACCAGAAGAATAATATTAAATGCTTTTCTTAGGTCAAAAGTTGTAAAAGTGAGTGATTTATTTCTAGGTCAAAGCCCACCAGTGCCACACTGCCACACATATACAATGCAGCCAAGAGGAAAATGACGGAGCTCCATGATCTATTGCTGCAGTGTCTTGTCAGTACTGAACCACTGCTGTTTCAGAGCTCTCCCTCTACTGACGCACAACAGATTTGCTCGCGGTAGCTCTACTACTCAGTCCCAGCTGGCCCAAGACACTCTACCATGCTACTACCACCACCACCCTGACTAGCCTGGCTCCCACCTTTGCAACAACCTAACGCCTACTGAGTGGCTGAGGCCTGCACCTCTGCTATACTCTTCAGCCATTGGCTGACTGAAATCCACACCCCATCCCATGGAACCCTCCAGTGTTACAAATGGACTGGCCATCATCTGGGCCCTGCCAGTCAGGCAGGGCATGCTGCACATGCAGCATTCATTCTTTCTGGGGCTAGGGCATTGGGGCAGGGATTCGGGGAATCTTGGGATCCGTAATTTAAACTACACTCAGTGGCTTGGTCTTCATGTCACCTGTGGATGGCTGCAGAGCGGACTGAAGCCTGGGTGAGAAGCACAGCAGACAGCTGTGCCAGTGTCTGCCTGCCAAATGAAGTCCCTGGTGAGCCCCCCCCCTTTGTGTTGGGGCCCCTGGCAGTTGCCCTGGTCGCTCAGGTGCTAACATCAACCCTGTGAGTACCAAGCAATACTGTACCAGAAACAGTCTGGGTAACTGGAGCCAACAGGCCTAAGAAAGTAAGCCTTGAAGTACAGCTGGGCCGAAGCCAGCCCTTTTCCTAGAGACAATGTTCAGCCTGTAGTATTTGGTGAAAGTGTGGACAGAACTCCAGGTGGCAACAGCACAGGTATCTGCAGCACATTTTTGAATCAGGCAACAGAGGTGGCCATAGCCCTTGTGGAATGACCATGAACCACTCCAGGAAGTTCCATACTATACATCCTGTAATAGAAAGTAATACAGTTTGCTAGCCATTTGGACAAGCACTTTTTAGAAACTGGGGTGCCTCTTTCTGAGGGGCAAACAAAACAAATGCTGTGAGGACTTTCTGCAGTCCTTCGTATGGAGTATAAAATACCTTAGTATCCCATGTACTTCTAGGGAATGGAACAATGCTTTCCCTGGATTAGCATGCTCAGAAAAATAAACTGGAAGGTGAATGGTCTGATATAATGTAAACTTAGACACCACCTTTGGTAAAAACGCAGGATTGTTATGTAAAGGCACCGTGTCTCTGTGAAAATTCAAATAAGGAGGCTCACACATTGGAACCTGTAGCTCTAAAATCCTTCAAGCCGAAGTGATTGCAACTAAAAATAATGCTTTCCAAGAAAGAAAGCGTAAGCCACAAGTCATGGCTGGCTCAAAAGGAGTCAAAATAAGCTTTTACAAAAGAAAATTCAGGTCCTAAGCCAGGACTGGATTACGGATGGGAGGCTTCAAATGTAGATGCCTCTCAGAAACGTACAGGCCACATCAAGCTGGGCAACCGTATGACCGTCAAAAGGCACATGAAAAGCTGAAATACTAGTCAAGTGCATCTTGATGGAGGAATGCTGCAGGCCTGCATCTGATAAGGACAGCATGTACTCCAGAACCTGCTTAACTGGACAGGTAAACAGATATAGATGATGAGAAGCAGCCCAGAGAGCAAACTGCTTCCACTTAATAAAAATAGTGGATCTGGTAGAAGGCTTTCTGGCCGCCACCAGGATATCAACCACTTTTTTGGAAAACCCCAAACTGAGCAATGGCAATGTTTTCAGGAGCCATGCATGGAGATGAAGAGATCTGAGGTCTGGATGGACCAGGATTCCCTGTTCCTGTGACAGCAGACCCTTCCACAGGGGCAGGGGCACTGGCAGTTCCACTGCTAGTTGTTGTAGGAGGGGGAAACAAATCTGGTGAGGCCATAGGGAAGCAAAGAGTATCAGGATTGCCTACTCCATCTAAAGCTTGAGTAGTACTCTCTGGATTAGAGGGAAGGGAGGGAAGGCATACAGGATCCTCCCTTTCCAAGACAGGGACTACACATCTCATCAGAAAACTCCAGGCCCTGGACCAAGTGAGCAGAAAAGCAACAGTTTTGCATTGTGTGGGGACACAAAAAGGTTCAACTATGGAAAACCACATCTGTCGAACAGGTCATGAATGACTGAGGTCAACAGTTCCGATTCATGCATCCTGGACTGTGACCTGCTTAATCTGTCTGCCAAGATGTCTTGGGCACCTGGAACAGTTCTAGACCATGTTCCAGAGCCCAATTTCAGACTTTCATTGCTTCCCTGCATAAAGGATAGGAGTGAGTCCCCACTTACTTGTTGGTATAGTGCATTACACTGACAATGTCCATCTGCACTAGCAGAGGACCAGGGGACTGATCAATCTAGAAGGCCTGAAGCCCATACAGAGCAGCTTGAATTTCTATAACATTTATGTGCAAGGTGCTTTCCACTGGGGTCCACGTGCCCTGTGTCCGATGAGGCCCCAAATGAGCACCCCAACCCTTCCCTGAAGCATCTGTTGTGAGAATCTTGTGAGGGGAGGGGAGCACTTTCTGCAGAGGAGAGGTGACTGGACCCTTTTGTTCTAGATAATCTATGCGCTGATCCCACTGGACTTTTAAGGATTACTAGGGAATCCTCATGTGTAGTCTGGCCAATGGTACTGTATCAATGGCCACTGTTATGAGACCAAGAAGCTGTGGGAATGTCCTGGCTGAGATATGCCTGCTAGTGTACACCAGTGGAGCCTGGGAAATCAGGTGTTGAGCCCTGTTCAGTGGCAGGAAGGCTAAGCCTTGAACTATGTCCAAGACTGCTCCTGTACATTGCAGTTGTTGGCAAGGGGTCAGCACTGATTTTGGAATATTGACTGTAACCCCCAGAGCATCAAGCATCTTTCTGGTTCAAGCTAAGGCATGTAGCAGCTGATCTTTGGAGGGGGCTTTCACGAGCCAGTTGTCCAGGTAAGGAAAAACATAGAGACCTTTCCTTCTAAGGACTGCTGCCACTACTGCTAATCATTTGGTAAAGACCTGTGGCACAGAAAACAAGTCAAAGGGCAACACTCTGAATTGGTAATGCTCCCCTTGAACAGGAGCCTCAAGTACTTTCTGTGGGGCTGCTGGATTTTGATATGAAGGTAAGCATCCTTTATGTCCAGGGAACTGATCCAATCCCCTACCTGCAGCAGTGGGAAGAGGCCTCGCAGTGTGGCCATTCTGAACTTTTTGTACTCCATGAAAAAGTTCAGTTTCTTGAGGTCAAGGGAAAGGGGAAATTGTTTAACTAGGAAGGGCACACTAAGCCGGAGCTTGTTTCCAGGTGCGACCTGGGATCACAAGGAAGTTAAGTGACTCATTCAGGATCACACAGTATACAAGTGGGGCTGATGGGATTCAAAACCAGGTCTCCAGATTTGCAGCTCAGTGTCCTTAACCACTACGTTATCCTGCCTCCAGAATAAGCCGCTGGTCTCCTGTCCATTTCAGAATCAGGATGTACCGAAAGTAGAACACTGTGTTTCTTTGCTGGGGGAAACAATCTGCATGGCCCTCTTTTGAAGCAAAGGCTAAACCTCCTCCAGAAGCAGAGGGAGGTGCTCTGGAGAATCATGGATTATTGCTGGTGGATGATCTGGAGGTGTGTCTAAAAGTTCTAAAGCATGGCCTTGTTCTATGATCTTCAGTACCCAAGCATCTGCTGACACCTTTTTCCCCTGTTTTAGATGGAGGAGCAGAGACTCCCTACAACCACTCCTGGAGGTAAAGGTTGTTGGAGGTGTACAAGGAGTTAGGTGGAGTTGGTTGTGGTGGCTCTTCCTGGGCCACTACCTCTAGGAGCTTTTGAGTGGGCACCTGGGGTGGTTCTGGGGGTGGGCAAGGCTCCTGCTCTGTTGCACCTAACCTGCTGTCTGGTTGTTGGGCAGTGCCTGGCACCAGCTGGACGAAAAGGAACCCTGGACCTACCCCTTGCCTGGGTGTAGTAGGAGGAATGCTCTGGCTTCAGGGTTCTGTCTGAGGCCTAAAGGGTGGAAAGGATGCCTTAGACATCAGAGCCAAACAGTGTATAACCCTTAAAAGGGGCATTGAGAATAGACTTTGGCACGTCATTCACAAACCCTCCCACCCTGAGCCATGAGTACCTCCTGAGACATGTGTCATAGGCAGCAGCACTGCAGAAGCATCTGACACATCATAAGCTGTACGCAGGAGATGCTTACCTACATCAACCCCAGCAATAAGAGCCTTAAGATGCTCTTGTTTAGGAGTGCCCCTTCTGCAAGGCTTGTGCAGCTGCCTTGGTCTTCCTCCAGAAGGTATTTTGGTATTTGATCATATGGGCCTGGTATCTGGCAATACAAAGGCCCAATGATGAGGAGGCCAAAGTCCTTTTTCCCAGGATATCCAACCTCTTGGACTCTTTATCTGGAGGGAGGGAGCTCATATGCTTAGATGCCCTTGATCTATCATGGGCAACATTAATAACCACCAAATCTGCCTCAGGCTGGATGGCAAAAAATGGCTTCCCAGAATAGGCTATGTACATCTTGTCAGCTTTTCTTGGTATGGCTGGGATTACAGAGGGCCTATACAAGGCAGTAAAAGTGGCATCCTCTAAGGCATGGAAGAGAGGTGGCACCACAATAGGAGGGGAATCAGGTAGCTCCAAGAAATCAATCACATTTTTCTTGGTAATGTCTTGTTCCTCAAGATCAAACCCCATGGCAGCTTGTAACTGCTGCAGCATGGTGAGGAAGGTAGGGTACTCTGGAGGGGACCTTGGAGTGTGGACCACTGAATCCTCACTGCAGGTGGACACAGTAGAACTAGTACCCCTATCATAGTGGTACTCTGGGTATTGCTGAGCATATTCCCTTTTATCCTGCATTATTTAAGTCAGGATTGTTGTTATGGTGTGGTTTCTACAGATGGACACAACTCAGGAATAAGGTACAACCCACGTTGTCCAGTGGGATGTTTATTAAAGTCATAAACTCCTTTTCTTGCTCCCTTTTCAATTAACAACTTTTTCAAATAAAGTAACAAAACAAAATTAACAACTGTAATAATAGCAATGAAAAGAAAAGTCTCTATGTCCTCAACAGGAACCTTCTCTCACCACTGATCAGTAACAACTGACCCACTATCCCTTGAGACCTGTTTTATTCCCTCCCACCTGATCAGGTGACACAGTATCTTCAACAGAAAGATAACTCTTTTAATAGCTTTAAAAACAATATTGTACACATTGTAGATTGCTATATTCTCACTAAGCGATCTATTGCAATATTTCTCTCAAAATAATGTATTGTGCTAAGGCTTTTCTATCCCATAGCACATTCCCCTGTGTTTGAGTGATGGGCCCATAATTATAAAAATAGCCCATGAGGGGCCACTGATTCATTATAGTCTAAGCCAGAATGCAGCAGACACTCACCACAAACAGACTTCTGGGGGTTGAGAAGAGCGCTGCTTCAACTATAGCTACTAATCAAAGGTATTTGTTTGAAATGACTGCTTATTTTATTTCCTTTAAACCATATTAACTTTTAAACCTGTGGAGAAAACCACATGCAGTGAATTAACATTACTTAGCTTGGTGTAGAACACCAACTTCCAGTTATGCAGACCCTTTTTATTAAGGTGTGTCTTCTTGTCTTGCAGTTGTAGAGGATACAAACAGTTAAAGCCTTACTTGGACCTGCCTAAATGTACTTGGCTAAAGACAGCCTTAATTATATTAAACTCAGACTGCAGGACAACAAAAGGAACCCTCTTAATAAAGGTTTGGTAAAAGGGCTTCAGATTTTCCAGCTTTTGGACAATTTGAATTAGTTCAATGCTACTGGCAGGGAATAACTGATGGTTTGCAAAATTAAGCTGTTGGCTGAGCTTTCTCCCCAGCAGCAGAGCAAAGTCAGAGAACTGTAGCTCTCTCTTTAAGCAAAATGGCATTGTGATTTTCTTGGGGGGGTATTTTATGGAATATTAGAGCCCCTACTCATCACAGGGATCACCCTGTGACATTCCTCCCCACCTAAGAGGGCAACTACCTACTGGTTGTCCAAGGACCCATACCCATCCCTTCATAGGAGTATGGTGGAGCTCCGGCCCACCCACACCAAAGAGCTCCACCCCAGGGTCCTTTTAAGCAGTATATGTCATCCTACAAAACAACAAACAAATACTGCATTTTCTTTTACTCTGGGGCTTCTATTCTGTTTTACCTAGCAAACCTCTAAGTAAACAGTCTCACATTAATAACCATCATGAATCACAGCTAACTGGTAATATTCAAATTCTTTTCATTACCATATTACACATTTCACTTTAATACTATCAGGCACCCATTTTATAGAGTGTACCATCTGATAGAAAAGTCTCAGAGGTCATGTTATGTTTGAATAGAGAGAAAGACATAAATCAACAGATTGAAAAATAGATCAGAGAAGAAGAGGAAAAAAAAAACAATCGCCTGAAGGTGGCCAACTCTCCAGTCGGTGGAAAATATTTGGAAAGATAGAAAAGAAGATTGCTGCAGCACAGAAAAGAAATGAATACTATATTGAAAATACCACTGACAAACAATTCCTTAATCTGACTTTTACCCTAGAGTACCATTTAATTAATTGTAGCTTGCAGACTCAGTTTTGATAAAGACCGACATTACCCTAGTACACCTCAGTCTCTGGGGTACTCTCTTTGTCATTGTGGCAGGATATATCCACCTTCATTTACCCAGAAGGGAATGGAGCTGTGCCCACCCTCACCAAAGCTCAGTCTCGGGGACCCATAATGGTGTAACACGTTTAACCTATTGTAACACTCAAAAACAACTTATTCCCTGAGACTAGTCTGTACTTCCCCCAGTACATAATCTAGAATAAGTATCCCAGCAGAATTTTTAGGCTGCTATCTAGCTTCCTTTTGTCCCCCATCTAGTTGTTCATTTCATAACCCTTCAACCAGTTTATAGTTCTATTTATTACTGAGACAGTCCCTTCCATACATGTACCCAGCAGTCCCTCACTTGTATTAATGTAACCCGGCCTAGACCCAATATCTATGGCTTCCTGGAGTCTCTATCAGGGTGCAAGAAAAGGAGTTTATGACTTTAATAAACATCCCACTTCTGACACCACTTGTTACAGTGTGGGTTCTACAGATGGACACAACTCAAGAATAAGGTGCAACCCACATTGTCCAGTGGGATGTTTATTAAAGTCATAAACTCCTTTTCTTGCACCCTTTTCAATTAACAGCTTTTTCAAATAAAGTAACAAAACAAAATTAACAACTGTAATAACAGAAATGAAAAGAAAAGTCTCTATGTCCTCAACAGGAACCTTCTCTCACCACTGATCAGCAACAACTGACCCACTATCCCCTGAGACCTGTTCAGGTAGAGCATTTATTCCCTCCCACCTGATCAGGTGACACAGTATTTTCAACAGAAAGATAACTATTTTAATAGTGTTAAAAACAATAGTGTACACATTTTAGATTGCTATATTCTCATTAAGTGATCTATTGCAATATTTCTCTCAAAATAATGTATTGTGCTAAGGTTTTTCTATCCCATAGCACATTCCCTTGTGTTTAAGTGACAGGTCCTTAATTATAAAAATAGCCCACAAGGGGCCACTGATTCACTATAGTCCAAGCCATAATGCAGCAGACAATCACCACAAACAGACTTCTGGGGGTTGAGAAGAGCGCTGCTTCAACTATAGCTACTAACCAAAGGTATTTGTTTTAAATGACTGCTTATTTTATTTCCTTGAAACCATATTAACTTTTAAACCTGTGGAGAAAACCACATGCAGTAAATTAACATTACTTAGCTTGGTGTGGAACACCAACTTCCAGTTATGCAGACCCTTTTTATTAAGGTGTGTCTTCTTGTTTTGCAGTTGTAGAGGATACAAACAGTTAAAGCCTTACTTTGGACCTGCCTAAATGTACTTTTGCTAAAGACAGCCTTAATTATATTAAACTCAGACTGCAGGACAACAAAAATAAAACTCTTAATAAAGGTTTGGTAAAAGGGCTTCAGGTTTTCCAGCTTTTGGACAATTTGAATTAGCTCAATGCTACTGGCAGGGAACAACTGACGGTTTGCAAAATTAAACTGTTAGCTGAGCTTTCTCCCCAGCAGCAGAGCAAACTCAGAGAGCTGTAGCTCTCTCTTTAAGCAAAATGGCATTGTGATTTTCTTGGGGGGGTGGGTATTTTATAGAATATCAAGGCCCCTACTTATCACAGGGATCAGCCTGTGACAATTGTATTCGTATTCATTGTCAAGTGGGTCTATGCGCAATAAGGAGCATGCCGGCTACATCAGTGGGGCTCTAGGTGGAGGCTGAAGCAAAGCTCTATCCTGCATCATTGCCGGGGGGGGGGGCATTTATAGTTGTCCCCGTCAATGGACCTCCTGGAACAGAGGGAGCAGGAAGCAGGCATCTAAACATGTCTGCAAAGGAGGATAGGATGGCCTACATATCAGTGCCAGTGTGATTGAGAGGTGTGACAAGAGAAGTCAATGGGGGAGGCTGTGTCCCAGACATCGACTGTGATGTACCAACCATACTAAGCCTGGTAGCACAAACACCAAGCCTTGACCTTGGTGTTGTGTCAATGGTGGGGTGGCAAGAGGCATTGCCACCAGAGTAGTCGATGAAGTAGAAGAGGTCATATATGCTGCTGTTCTAAGAGAAGACCTCAAGTGCACCGGGAAATTTTTCTGCCAGTCTTTATCCCGGTGCTCATGTTTGTGGCTCCTGGAAGATTTTTCCCAGAATTTAGATAACCGGACCAAGAGGACTGGACTGGCAACACAGCGATGATCTTCTGCTGGAGTGCTTTCTCCATAATGGCCACCTTTTTCTGAAGAAAGGTACTTTTCTAGGACTCCTTTATGGCATTGCTGGGTCACCAAGTTAAAGCTACAGCTGATAGGGCAAGCTTTCATGTCATAGTCTGGGCCTAGGCAGCACACACAGCTGTCATGGGAGTCACCGGTGTAAATCTTTTCACTGCAGTCACAATAGCAGAACAGTTTTGAGGGTTCCTTCAATGACATACAGGTTGTCGAGAATCACTGTAAAAGTGATAGAATTTTACTGAGAAAAAGAAATAAAATGATGGCAATGCAGCAATGTTTTCCATTGTGGTCCAACAAGTATGGTCAATGGTAGGAAAAGAACTGAGGAGAGGAGGGGCCGCCCACATTTATGCACCAGCTGACGTTGTGGGCAGCCCCTGTCTAACTGCTTGCAAAGTTTTCCATGTCCTTGTTCCTGGCAGCTTATAGTTTCATAGGTGTGGCCTGATGAAAGATATCCTCAAAGATATGTTTATCACCTTTGTGTTTGTTGCTATTGGTTAGGCTGTTGGTGTGCCTATTGTCTCAGATTCATGCCTTTTACAGTCCCTCTTCCCGTGCCTGCCACCCCTCCTTGACTCTTCCTCTTTGACGTGGTCTTCTGATATTGAAACCCTGATATCTGGTTTGCCTTGACTCCTGGGTTTGTGTGGCTGGTTTCAATCATCCTCTTCTTGAAAAAAGGGACATATCAGAACTCTTTCCATCTGTGTTACTCTATGCTGATTTTTCAGTATGCCTCTTGGGTAGAGATCTTGCAAACTTTTAATTTGCTGGAGAAGTTCTGGCAAAGTTAGCAATTTGCCTCTGCAGAGCAATCTGCACATTTTTGCAATTAGCCTCAAAATTTGTCCATGTGACTTTTCCATATTTTTTGCGGAATTTCACCACGAACGGCAGAATTTTGCCTATGAACAGTGGAATTCTGCCTGCGAATGGTGAAATTCCACCATTTGCCGGTTAAATTCCACACTTACTGGGCGGAGCCTTGCACTTGGCAGATCGCTCAAAGCTCCATGAATTGTGCTAAATTTGTGGATTAATTAGTGGAGCGAAGTTTCCCAACTTTGCCCATCTCTACTCTTGGGTGGCTAGTGGATCAGTTTTGTAGGTCTGCAAGGCTTTAAATTGAATATTTGATCAGATTTATAATGTATTTTGTTCTGTAGGAACTTTCTCAGTTTGACTGCTTTAAATTCCTGGTCGACTTTGGCAATGTTCTCTTTTAATTTAATGTTTAAAGCACCAAATCTGGATCCTGAGTAAATGAGAGCACGCGTGTCTCTAATCTTAATCTCTTCCGTAATTTGCTTGGCAATAATTTTGCTTTCAGCCAATATCAAGTTTATAAGTTTTGTTGAAGCCTTGTGTAGAATTTCCCTCCACTTTGTTATGAAGGCTTCCCTTTCTTGATATTGTGTAGGGAATTTTACCAGTCTCAGTTCCTGCAGGACATATATATAATCCACTAGACTGAGACTGTTCCAATAAAGCCTCTTGTCTTTTAGCGTGATTTTTTTACAACTCCCTGAAAGCATGTATCAGTGAATTTGGAGTTTCAGTGTTCTCCGATGCTAAGTTGTCCAGGATTTCTGTCAGAAGCGAACTGGTAGCATTATTGCCTTCCAGCAGTGAATTTACATAATCCAATGGGGCTTGAGGAGCTTGCACAAAATCATTTAGGTCTGGTGTCCCTTCCAGGGACACACTCCAGCAAGCTTATACAGACGTTGTTGTACTTTCAGTCTTCTTATGCCTGGTGTGGTCGGTTTTACACCACAGAGCAACCTGTGCTCTTATCAAACAAGCATTTGTCAATGCCGAATGTTTGCTTGCTGGCATTGGCATTGGTAGTGTAGGAGTTAGAGAGATGCGTTATAGGAATGGCAGTGAAGTATTGAACTGAAGCTAACTCCACCACCATCCTGCAGAGATTGACAGGCATTGGGGTGTGCCTTTGGGTTGTCGGGCATAATGCCTATGCCATTTCACCACACCCTAGACTGCAGACACCAACAAGTGTCACGGTGTGCCTTGGGGTCTTTGGGCCTTATGCTCACCTCATTTCATAAGGAAATATGGTGAGATGGGTGCAGTATAGGAGAATGGGGTGATCTTTGGGGCTGAAGAGTCCAAGGCACACCTCGATGCCTGTCACTGGCTGCAGGGTGTGGGTGGGGGTGGAATGGCATGAGCATTATAGGCAACAATTCCAAGTCACACCCCTGATGCCTGTCAGTCGCTACAGGGTGGGGCGTTATAGTTGAAAACCTTAATGCTCCAGGCGTTCGTTGGTATTTTCACTCCAAATTTTCAACATGGGTTTTTTGTGACCCCCACCTCATGAACAGTGGCAATATCAGTTTGTTAGCCAAAAGCTGATTTTGCACAGCAACTGCGCCATTTGGCACCACAGATGTGAAAACACATTTCGAATAGGATGTAAAAAATGACAGCTGTACTGTTCATGGGGATGTGTAAAAAATGGCAACGTTGAAAATCTGGAGTGAAAATATAAAAAAAAGTGAAGTCACAAGTGTGCGTAGACACTGCGCAATGCACACCCGTAATGTAATTAGTTTGGGGATTTTTTACAGTAGATTGTCAACGTAGGCATTTTGGGACCTCTGCTCATAAACAGTGTCACTGTGATTTTGTGTCCCGAACACTGATTTCCCACAATGACCATGCATTTCTGCACTGGAAGTGCGAAAACACATTTCAGCTAGGGTGTGAAAAATGACAGCTGTACTGTTCATAAGGAGGTGTGGAAAAATGCCAGTGTTGCAAATCTGGACTGAAAATATTACAGATTCGTGAACTTATGAGGGTGCGTGGAAACTACTCAATGCACGCTTGTAACAGTCATTTTATGGACTTTTGTCACCAAATTTTCAACATAGCCATTTTAAGACCTCTGCTCATGAACAGTGTCACTGTGATTTTCTTACTCTGTCCCAAACATTGATTTCGCACACCGACTGCACCATTGTGCACTACATGAGTGAAAGAAAATACAAAATCACACATGCCCACACAATGCTACATGAGTGAATACACATTTTGGGCAAGATGTGGAAAATGACAGCTGTACTGCTCATAAGGAGATGTGGTAAAATGGCAATGTTGAAAATCTGGGGTGAAAATAGTAAAAATTCTCTAAGTTACAAGTGTGTGTAAGAACTGTGCCACACACGCTCATAAAACAGTCATTTGTGGCAATTTTTTCATCAAATTTTCAACATAGGGTTTTGGGGGGGCCTACCTCATGAACTGTGACACTGTCATTTCATTATTTGGTCCCAAAAGGTGGATCTGCACAGTGACCATGAAATAACCTTTTGGGACTGAAAAACAAAATGACAGTAGTCGAGTTCATGAGGTGGGGATCCCAAGAACCCCACATTGAAAATTTGGTGAAAAAATTCTCCAAAATGGCGGAGATATGCACCAAAGTTGGAAAAAACCCTATTTATATCATTATACAGCTTACCGGCATTTCTTCAGTTTGCGGTTGGCTTTGAAGAGTGCAGACGTGTTCCCGGTCCACCAAAGATCATCGTGGCAGCCTCCAGAGGTAAATATGGGGTGAGGGGGAGGTGGGGTATGCAGAGGGGGGTGCGGGTTGGGGAGGGTGCAAGAGAATCAATGAGGGACCTTCTTCTTTTGTTCTAGGTGTTTTGTTTTTTTAAAGACGATGTGGGACTTTTGCCACACTGGGGTGGTCTCCCAGCATGGCACCTGGAAGTTTGTTGGTGGGGCAGTGGAGCCGACGGGGGATTGGGCACCCTCTTGGGCCACAGACTTCTGCCACACTGGGGTGGGCTCCCAGCGTGGCACTAGGAAGTTTGCTTTTGGGGGGGAGCAGTGGAGAAGACTGGGGATTGGGCACCCTCATTGGTCTTACAGTGTGCCGGGGTGGAGGGGAGCACATGAGAACACTCGGGTGGGCTCCCAGCTGCTACCTAGGCCACACTGGGGGGGGCTCCCAGTGTGGCACCAGGAAGCTTGCTTTTGGGGGGGCAGTAGAGCTGATGGGGGATTGGGCACCCCTGTCTGTCATACAGTGTGCGGGGGTGGAGGGGAGCGAATGAGCATGCTGGGGTGGGCTCCCAGTGTGCTAACTAAGTGTTCCTGGGGATCAGAAACAAACTGTCTATGACAGTTCAGATGCAGTGCTGACGCAGACAATTTGCATACTGCTGACTGTAGCGGTGGTTTTCTCAGAACTGTATGCCACTGCATCTGAACGGCTGTCATAGATAGCTCAGACATTCATTGGTGCGGTGCACCCGCACCTGCAAAAAGGGGCAGGGCATTGAAAGTGGGAGAGGCACACCTACAAAAACTAGTATGGTGGCACTATGTTTCTTGCACATGTGTGAAAGCAAACATAAAAACGGACTTAGTAACACAGGAAAAGATACAGCAGTGGGAACCGTGTCCAATGAGAAATACGTAGTCACAGCAAAACAGGAGTTGTGGCATTTACCACCAAGTAAAGAGCCACAGGCAGAGGAATGATGCTCAGTTCCTTTTATTAAAGTGTCTCTGGTACAAAAAGGTAAAAAAAACACCACTGGAACAATTTCTTGATGCAATTCACATAAATATTGTGCTTTATCAAAAGCACAGCACCTAGGTACTGACACAACAAATAGTGGTCCTGTTAAAGGGTCAGTGTCCACTTATTCAAGCTGTCACACCAGGGGACCAGGTTAAAAAATTTGGGGGACAGGTTAAAACATGTGACTAACCGTGAAAAAAACGTACTACATATACACAGATGCAGAAAAATTAATACTAGAAAAGAGATAAAAAATCATTACAAACAAGTCATGTAATTAAATTTACTTTATCAATGTTGCTAATGCTACTAGTAACATTATATACTAGTAACTTTGCATTATGTTACATTACAGAACTGGTTCATTTAGTCACTAAGTAAATCTCTGCAGGGGTAACTTTGATCAAAAAGCGAGAAGCTTTCTGCATCAGTGAGTTGGGAGCTAGTGAGTAGCCTGGGCTGAACTCAGGGTTTGGCTTGGCACCTTTCTTAAAACAGTGATTTTTGGAAGGCTAGACCTGCATTTCAGTGGACAAGCAGCCAGCCACTCCCACTCCCTGACCTATATAAGCAGTTTCTCTCAGCCTCCTTCTGAAGCACTTTTCTTTCCAGCTGGAGGCTCTGTCCATCTGTCCTTTGTTGCTGGCTGGAGCCTGTGGGATCCACCCCCACCCTCCCCGGTTTGGATTCTGCTTGTTTTCTGCTCTACTTCTTGTCTTTCTGCTTGGTTTGTATTTACTTCCTGTGTGCTTCTCTATGTGTTTGTTACCTGTTCCTCTGTATTTCCATGTCTTGTTTTGCCTTCCCTTTGGGGGGCTTTTGTCTAAACTCCTTGGTCAGGATATTCAGAGCACTTGCGCATGGCGCAACCGAGATGTGCTGGCGCAAGTCCAAAGAAGTGCCACCAAGCAATATTCAAAGGAAGCCACGGTGCAGCGCAAATCTCATTGCACCAATGCGCAACCAAAATGTATGCAGCACAAGTGCAAGGGGGCGTACCTATGCATAAGTGGTGCAATGGCATATTCAACCACAGAGCATGGCGCAAGTGTGGAGCAAACCCTCAGGTTGCGCCAAGCAG
This sequence comes from Neoceratodus forsteri, assembly GCA_016271365.2. Lineage (NCBI taxonomy): Eukaryota > Metazoa > Chordata > Ceratodontiformes > Ceratodontidae > Neoceratodus > Neoceratodus forsteri. The sequence continues at coordinate 1,462,483,572 of CM057455.1, read as the reverse complement.
ACTTGAGCCAATAAATAGAGACTCAAACACACAGACAGCAGATGCACAACACTGAGCACAGTGAGAAAGGGAGTGAGAGGGAGTGATAGAGAGAGAGAGAGGGAGAGAGAGAGCCAGAAAGCCAGAGAGGGAGAGAGTTAGAGAGGAGGAGGGAGGGAGCGTGACACAGACTGATGGATGGACAGAGTGTGAGTGGCACCCAGGGAGACACCCAGTGGCTGAACAATGGACAGTGGCCGATTCCTGATGGATGCCATCATGAGGGGCATAGGCAGGTGGGAGGAACAGCGGCATGGCCGACAAAGGGCCTGGCAGTGGTTTGCCCGACACAGGTGGTACTGTGCCAGGATCATGTATGAGAACTATAGCTACACAGAGATTGTGGGCTGGTACTACCTGAACAGGGCAGCTCTGTGAGCTGTGCAGTGATGAGATGCAGGCACCCATCAGATGTAGCCATGCCATGTCATGACAGTGGAGATGAAGGTGACTGCCGTGATGTGCCTGCTCACCACAGGCACCTTCCAAAGACCAATGGGTGATACCACAGGCATCACCCAGTCGGACATGTCCCGCCTCCTCACCCAGTTCTTCACCACTCTGCTGCCACATGCTGCAGAGTATATCCATTTCCCCAGCACACAGGCAGAGTGCACAGCAAACATGTAGGAGTTCCACTGGGTGGCAGGCATGGAAGGCATGATTGGGGCACTAGACTGCACCCACGACAGCATCCGCACACCACCTGGCCCAGAGGGTGTGGTGTACATTAACTGAAAGGTATACCCATCCATCAACTGCCAGGTGGTGTGTGATGCCATGGGGTGCATCATCAATGTCTGTGCCACACACCTCGGGAGTGCACACGATGCCTTCATGTGGCACAGTTATGTACTGTGCCACAGGTTTGAGCAGGGAGACATCCCCATGGGCCACCTTGTAGGTGAGTAGGACATGTGCCAGGGTGGCCGAGAGACATGGCCCCAGGGGTGGATGAGGGAGGATGGTGTGGTGGGTGAGGTGTGTGTGATGGCTGGGAGGGATTGGGTGGCAGCACAGCAAAGCACAGGGATAACCATGTTGTCACCCACACAGGCAACAGTGTATACCCACTAAGGCCATGGCTGCTCACCCCCTACCGACGACCATCATCCCCCACAGAGGAACTCTACAACGAGGCACACACCAGCACATGCAGCATCATTGAGCATGTCCTTGGCATGCTGAAGATGTGATTCCATTGCCTAGACAGATCAGGTGGTGCCCTACAATACAGCCCCTTGAAAGCCTGTGGCATATTCCTGGCCTGCTGCATCCTGCACAACATGGCCATTGATTGTGGAATAGTAGTCGAGGCTGATGAGGGTGACAGTAGTGGGAACGATGGTGGTGCTGGGCCAGAGGGTGGTGGGCAGGTGCCCCTTAGCAGGAGGGATCCCAGAATGATGCAGGAGGCATGATGTCAATGTGACATGATCACAAGGGACCCTTACGGATAAGAAAGGTGAGTACACAGACACACAGGCATGGCCCACACAGCCCAGCACACACCACAGGGGACAGAATAGGCACAGTAGTAGTAGGCATGCTGAGATGGGGGCGTACATCAGACAGGGCAGGGCTACAAACACGCGGGCACGCACATACAGACATACACAGCAGTGGCAAGTGCACAGGCAATATCACACACATACACACACACACACACCTGCACACGCACAGGCTGAGGGACATAGCATGGATCAGATGCAGGACACCGGTGCACAGGCAGCACCAGTGCTTGGATGCCATCATCATATCCATGCCACACACCCTAGCAGCATAGTCCACACACACACACACGCACACACACACACACACACACATACACACAGGGGGCATGCAGCACAACACACACATGCATGCAACCACATGCAAGCTGCACTACCACCCCCCATGGGTGCGTGTGGTGACAGCAGTGGATGGCAGGGAGGGGCAGCAGACACATCACACCAACCGCACAGTCCCACGACAGTCATGGCCATGGGGGCAGCCACGCTGGGGCCAACCAGTAGATGCCTGCTACACATCAGTCACGGGGGGGGTGTCAGTTACCCCCCCAGGGGTTGATGTGCGGGACCATGACCAAGTCCGCGCAGGGGTGTCCTGGCAGCCAAACAGGCCTACCCCTTGGGTGTCTGGGATACTGATGTCTGATCCTGGCATCCACTGTGCCAGTGTCACCAGATGCTGGGAATGTGGGGTGTACAGTGCACTGCGGAGGACCCTCTGCATATGGCCGAGCCCAGGGGCCACCGCCACCAGCCCAGGTGCAATGGCACCAGCCATGTGGTCCATTGATACCACAATGATACCGGTCATGTATTCCAATGCTGCAGTCGTGACCTCCTGCTTCTGGGTGAGCCTGTCCATCAGCCATGCATCACCCTTGTCCCACTGCTCGACCATCTGACACACCGCTGCCCGCAGTGTGTGCACCTCATTAGCAAGCAATGCCTGGTTCTCCACGGAGGCCCACAGTAACTGGGTGTGCTTCCGCAGCCTCTCAGCCTCCCGGTCTTCCTGGTCTGGCCGCTGAGCTGGGGGAGGGGTCTCGGCATGCCGCTGCACAGTTTCCTGCTCAGGTGGACACTGCACAGTGGGCCGTACAGAGGCCACAGTGTTGCGTGGTGCAACGGCGGTGGGCACTGTGGCACGCTGCCCAACGTCATCTGCATCCTGCTGCTGCCACCCGACTGTCTGCTGGGTAGGGCCCTATGCCTCCACCATACCCACAGTGCCACCACCACCCACAATGGACACGGCTGCGGCGCCACACACCGCTGCACCAGCAGGGATGGGGGGCAGCTGTGGGGCTGCTGGCACAGCACTGGGACCTAGTGGTGCCTGTGTGGCAGGTAGGGGCATGTCGGGTACCATGGCCCCTATGCTCTCCAGTACCAGTGTAAAGTCATCATCAGTGTCAGAAGCCATGCCGAGCTGGGTCTCTGTACACAGCACCTCCAGGCTGTCATTGTGCAGAAACCCAGCCAGGGGGTCATCCAACACCATGTCAGGTATGGACACATGCCCAACACTGCTGAGACATGGCCTGTCCCAGCTCTGGATGTCCGTTGAGGTTGAGGGTTGGGAATTCGTATCCGCGGCCTCCTCCAACCAGGCCCCTGCATGGAGATGTGCTGGTGCTGCAACACAAGAACAGTGTGTCAGTGGACCAGCAAACCCCATGGCCACCCCCACACCCTATCCCCCCCAGCACCACCCTGACACCATCCCCATCTAGCCCCACCCATGCCACTGTTGCCATCCACCGCAGTTCCACACTGTGTGTCTGCATCCACACATGCACAGAGCAGTGGGCATGGCCTCAGACACACCTACCTCTGCGGCCTCCTCCACCCAGGCCCCTGCATGGAGATGTGCTGGTGCTGCAACACAAGAACAGTGTGTCAGTGGACCAGCAAACTCCATGGCCACCTCCGCACCACACAGACACCACCCCCCATCCAGCCCCACCCATGCCACTGTTGCCACCCACCACCATGCCGCACTGTGTGTCCGCATCCACACACGCACAGAGCAGTGGGTATGGCCTCAGACACACCTACATGACACGCCCATGACAGGCGCACCTGTCGGCTGGACATACTCACGATGAAGTGTGGGGCTGCCACCTGTCTGGAACCCATCACCAGGCACTCCCTCCACCTCTGTGTGGCTGATGGTGGATGCCACAAGCTCCTCCATGGCAGTCAGCGGTGGCACGGTCAATGGCCCACCACCGGTCACCCTGCAGGATGCCCGGATGGCTGCAACATTGTCATGCCTCCTGTCTGTGCCAACCTTCTTCTTGCACTTTTGGGTGGTGCAGTGGTGGTGTCCATGGGTGTTCACGTACTGGGCCGCCTCCCCCCAGGCCACCGCATGCTCCTGTGGCATGCCCATTGCACCAATCAGTAGGCCTTTCCAATTCATATAAGCCTCAAATTGGGCAGTGGTCTCAGAAGCAGGAAAGTTGGGTCTGAGCTTGCGAGCAGGCATCTGGCTTTCTGCTCCTTCACCTCACAACATTCTTCCACCTGTGGACATGAAAAGCAGTGAGGGTCAGTGCCAGCACGTTGCATTGCAGCACCCAGTAGCAGTGTGTGATGAGGCCTTGGACCCCCATGTTGCCAGTCACGTACCTGAGCGGTTGCAATACTGGTCTGTGGCCTGTGCTGTTCCGTGGTGGTTTTAAGGTGCAAGGCATGCAAATTCACCTGTGCACAATTGTAATGATATGCAAATGCACCCCACTGTGCCATGTTGCATTGGCTCATGAGGTGATTTGCATGCGGTGTTCAAATATCTCGTGATTGCACCAAGCGCAATAGAGTTACGCCAGAGCAAGTCTGTGGCACAATACCCACACATGTGTGGTGTGCATGCCCACAGTGTGCATGTGCGTGGCATTGGCCACACCGCTATCATGCATCCTGCGCAGCTTGCTCAAGGCCATGGCACTGCGCATGCTGCACAGTATGCCATTGCACATGTGTGCACTGTCTCTATCATGCACGTGCACACTGCACACACTGGGGGGTTGCTGACCTCTGACCCATGGGTCCTCGCGTAACCCAGTAACCCCACTAGGCCCTGGTGTACTGCACATGCCCAGGACTGTGCTATTGCCCTGAACTGTGCAGTGGCTGCATAGCCATGTGCTGTGCGATTGCGGCCCTATGTACCCTATTGTGCATCCTACACATGTGATAGGCACGTGCGCTGATGCACAGCCATGTTCCTGTGTAACCCGATGGTTCAGCATGGTGCAGAGGCAGAGCATGAGGGCAGCCAACTGGTCTGAGGTTGAGCTGATCAACCTGGTGGCTGTAGTTCAGCCATATGAAGGCCAGCTGTATGGCCAGGTGCCACTGCAGCAGGCCAGGGTTGAGGTGTGGCACCGTGTGTCGGAGGCCCTGGAATGGTGGACCAGTGTTGGGTGCTTGGTGGAGCAGTGCAGGCACCACTATGGGGACCTGTGGAGGAGGGTACCAGACCACCTGCGGTGTCTTCAGGCATGCGTCCTGCGTGGTTCAGTGCCAAAGCCAGGAAGGTGTGCTCATGTTACTGTTATGGCCAGGCATCATACTGTGGTGTTGGCAGGGCTGTGTGGCAAGGCCCACAGAGGGATACATCATTGGCCTGGGGTACCACTCATTGGGCATGGCTGCTGCACCGGTGGCTGCTGTGCTGGCATGTGGGCCTACAGACAGATGGGGATACACCCAGTGCATGGAGGGTTGTGTGGTGGTGGGGGGCTCCTCATGCATGTCTGTGAACTGATGTCCACCTCTCTTCATTCCCTCCACAGGGCTGGAACACCGTAGATGGGCCAGGGTGGCGGTGGAGGTGGCCAGGGAGGCACAGCCAGGTGGGCAGCAGGTGGCTCCAGCTGCACAGTGCGGGGCAGGTATACATTTCCACATTCATTCTCAGTGTCATAGTGGATTAGTGGTGGGAATTGGGCACAGCCATGGCTACCTCTGCCATGCACTGTGATAGCTATGTGTGTGTCACATGGTCCATCGTGCATGTCACTGCATGCCATCCCTTGGCCACAGTGTACCGGCTGTTGGTGGGGTGGGCATGTGCACGGATGCCACCAGTTGTGCTGCGGTGCTGCTGTTGCTGTATGCCATGTGCCTGTCATGGCATGGTCCTGTGGCTGCTGCACAGCTGCATCTGCCTCTCTGCACCACTTTGGTGTGCCATTTTGTTAGCTGGCATTGCCCCCCGAGGGCGTCCATTCCAGGCTCTCCAGGGGTGTGTGGTACCACTATCCATTGCACCCTGTGGGTGGGCATATGTCACTGGGCCATTGCACTGATTGCCTGTCTTGTCCCATGCCATAGGTGTCGGACGGTGTCCTGCTCAACATGCTTGGTGGACACACACCAGGCTCCTGTGACAGATACTGGTGGTTGTGAGAAGGGTGCTGGCGGCTGTGGTCTCCCTACAGAGGATGTCAGAGGCAGACCAGAGGAGGTGGAGACATGGCATGGCAGCAGGCCGTGGCCGCCGTTGAGGGGCCCTATTCCTATACTTCCTTTCCTTTGCTGGTCCTGTTCCCCCACAGTCCCCCTTCCCATTGTACAGCCCCTGTTACCTGTCCCCACCCTTTACTGTCCCTCTCCTGTCCCAGCCCGTTACCTTGATTTGTTGTTGTGGTTTTAAACTTTATAAAGCATTTTACAGCTACATTTCTGTCTCCGTGTCTGCTTTGCAGGAGGTGTGTGGAGCCATGCTGCAGTGGTCAGGTGTTGGTCAGTGGTGTCTGTGCAGGGGGGTGGCCATGTGGTGCTCCTGTGGTTCACGGCTATGTACAGTGACATGCCATGTTGTGGTGGGGGCCATCTCCTGGTTTGGTGGGTGTGCTCTGTGTCTGCAGGGTCACTGTGGGGGTGTGGTCAGGGGTGGGCAGCAGGTGTGTGCAGGGAGGGTGGCACACAGTTGGGATCCTCCAACAGGACATGTCTGCATGCTGGGGTGGGGTGCCTGCATCCCCTGTTGGGCAACCAGTCCTGTGGGGTCTGGCCTTCTGCCTGGGCCCTGGCTCAGTTCCTGCCCAGCATGTGGGCTGCCTGTGTGCATGTGAGGCATGGGTGTGTGTGGCACCAGGGACATGGGGGTGGACACCAATTGCAGTGTGACAGTGGCCACAGCTGGCTGGCTGGTGGGCTAAGGGGCACCATTGATGGACCTGCATTGCCAGTGTCCCCTCCGGTCCCCAGCTGGCCGTGCCACTATTGTGGTCTGGGGTGTGGTTCAGGGGCATGTACTTGTCCACTGCCAGTGGCCTGGCTCTGGTTGCTGTGGTTCACCATTGTGTTCTGGGCATTCATCCCTCCTGCTCTGTGCCTGTGTGTGCACCAGTGTGCCCTGGTGGTGGGGTCCTGTGCCTATTGTCATTGGGCTTCCCTGTATTTGTCCTTGGGCTTCTTGTCTGTGCTCTGCACTTCCCTGGTTGTGCTAGCACATCTCTGGTTGCACCCTGGTGCATCTCTGGTTGTGCCAGAGTGCAACTGTGCCATATTCAGCCGACTTGCACCAGCATAGTTCGGCTGGTGCTATTTCTGAATATGTCACCCAGTTTGCCGTGGTACACTTGACTTGCACTGCACTGGGCTTCCACCTGCCTTTGGTGCATTTCTGTATATCCCACCCCTTGTGTATTGCTATACAGGAGCTCATGTTAGCTGCCACCAGTACTCATGTATTCCATTTAATTGTTTCACCTGATTTGGGTCTTCTCTGTAATCAAGTCCATAAAACTCAGTCCTGAATTAATACATGAATATATTGCTGCAAGTATCACTGCTGTTTTCTATGCATTGCCCTTGGAACTAAACTGTGCTTCCTACACTAATACCAAGAAAGCCATGTTGTTGATTCAGCATATTGCTTCTCTCCATTGTTCCCTGTTCATTCCGATTATTACCCCCCCAAGCTCAACTTCCTTGCTGCATATGATGCTTATTAATAGACATTGCATTTACTCACATGCTGCTTTATTATACTCATGAGGGCAGCTTTGGCTACTGCCAGTGCTGTAAACTAGTTTTAAATGCTGTATGTGGGTTACGTCACTTCACCATGGCTTCCTTGTTTTTCCTACAGCGGGGGACTGGGGGTCTTGGTGAGGAGCCGTGGCCACATGTGGCATATTGCCTCATATTCAAATCTTGTCTCTGCTGCTAAAATCTTCAGAGTATTACGTCACCTTCTAATTGGCTCCCTCTAGACTTGGTAGGCCCACTTTTGCTTATCTTATGTTTGAAATAGCTTCTGCAAGCTGAATAACTTCAGAAAACTAAATAAACAACTTCAGTATGCTAAATAAATGAATGAACAAAAAGAAATAAACAAACAAAATGAATGAAAAGAAACGAACAAAAAGAACTGAACAAACAGAAATGAACAAAATAAATAAAAATAATGCATCTATGTCAGAAATACCTATGCGAATATATCAGGCATGCTGACCTTGTCCTAGAGTTTCTCTGGCACAGGGTCCTCCCCTTGCGCTAATGGTCTCGCTCTGCACCACTAGTCCACATCTTGTGCATGTGAAGCTCAGGGCATAGTCCATCTCACCTGGCTCATAACTGGGAATGTTCTTGCTCCAGGTGGACCTTCAGTTGTCGACCATACAGATGGCACCTCAAGTTGTAGAATTTAAGACTCAGCGGTGAAGGGGTGGGGCTCTCACGGAGGCCCCTTTAGCTGCCTGAGCAGATTCAGAGGCACCCTTTAAGCTATTCTCCCCATGATTGCCTCTGGTTCACCTGGTTTGTGTTTAGGGAGAGTAGGTCAGGTGAGTGCCTCAGCAGTCATTGCTCTCTTCCTCCTGCCTTGGTTGTCCGATGCTGTAGAGTATCGCTCGCAACCTTTCACGGCATTCCCATTAGAGGGACTGAGTGAGAGCTTTTCTTTAAATTGGAATATTTTCTGCCTTCCTTTAATTGGGTTTCCAAATCGCAGCAGCAGAGCCGTCACTAAACAAAATATCCCAAGCCTGGAGGGAAGGCAACCTAGGCCTTGGCTCCCCAGAGATTTTCTCCTCAAAGGGTTTTTTTTCTCTCCTCTGTGCATCAGGTCATAATATTTAGTTAGCATAGTTACTGTTCTTTAGTACTTTTTGGTAGGTTCCACTGTTGGATGGAGGTGGATGGTGTCCCTGCCATTCCCTCTCTCCTTAGTAGGTCCCCTTTCAATTATCAATATATCCTAAGCACTTATCTTTCTATTTTGTTATCTGTCTACCTCGTATCATTAAGCTGCATTGTTGTCATTCTATTCCTGTGCTTTATGCCCTGATTGCTTCTGTCTTTGTTGCTACTACTATATTCTTTTTGGGGGATCTTCCTAAGGTACCTTTAGCAAAGGGAATTGACCCTTGGCACCTTTAGGGGTGGAACTCTCCTTGAGGATTCCTTGCCTTTGGTACCTCTACAGGGTGGTAATTCCTCTGGAATAGAGCACGCGAATGGCCAAAACCTAAGTAACACAGCTGCACAAGCATAACACTATACTGGCCACTTAGGCCATTGAATTGGAAGGCTAGGCCTGCATTTCAATGGACAAGCAGCCAGCCACTCCCACTTCCTGACCTATATCAGCAGTTCCTCTCTGCCTCCTTCTGAAGCACTTTTTCTTTGCCCCACCATCCTCACCTTCTCCTCCAGCGGCAATGCCTCTCTACTTTCCTAAGGTACCTTTAGCCAAAGGAATCAACTGGTGGCACCTTTAGGGGTGGAACCCTCTTTGAGGGTTCCTTGCCTTTGGTACCCCTACAGAGTGGTAATTCCTCTGGAATAGAGAGTGCAAATGGCCCAAGCTAAGTAACACAGTTGCACAAGCATAACACTATACTGGCCATGTAGGCCATTGAAACATTAATGAAGGATTCACAGAATCACTTTTATGTTTTATGTTCTCTTTAGTTCTCGTCCAGTTGCAAGTAGAGGTTCATAATGCCCAAAAGAAGAAGAAAGTACATACTTGGACACAAGATCCATTTCACATTCCAGCAGCAGTTTATGTAGTGACTAATTGTACCAATTCTGTAATGTAATATAATGTTACCAGTTACATTAGCGACATTGATAAATTAAATATAATTACAGGACTTGTTTTTAATAGTTTTTTTCTCTTTTCTAGTTATTCATTTTTCTGCACTTGTGTATATGTAGTAAGTGTCTTTCACCATTAGTCACACGGTTTTAACCTGGCCCCCTGGTCTGACAGTTTGAATAAGTGGTCACTGTCCCTTTAACAGAACCACTATTTATTGCTTCAGTATCTAGGTTCCATGCTTTGATAATGCACAGCATTCATGTGAAATGCATCAGGTAATTGTTCCAGTGGTGTTTGTTTATTTTTTTTGTACTGGAGGCACTTTAAGAAAAGGAACTGAGCACCAGTCCTCTGTCTGTGGATCTTTACTCGGTGGTGAGTGTGGCAAGTGGACAGCTGGTTCTGATTACAATATGATATTTTTTCTGCAATATAAAATATGTAGGGGAGTGTCTGTCTGGAGAAACTACTGTCTTGCTGAAACTGACACATCAAAACCCCCCATTTATAAGTTCAAAGAACAGGACGTAGGTTAAACTACAGATATCTGAGATGCAATTACTTTGTCAATTTGCTTTGAAGCCAGGAACTAAAATATCCATTTATAATGCCCTCAGGGAAATCCTTTGATTTGCACTAGGTATCATGAGGAAAGGGGCATATGCATGTGTTTTGGGTGGCTTCCAAGGAAGCTAGCTAATTATATCTAAGAGAGTTTGATGTCTGTGTGAAGCAGGTCTCAGACTAAATTGGGAAGTCCAATACGCATTTGCTTGGGGTATCCAGTGAATCACATCTAAGAGACTTTGATGTCTGTGTGAAGCAGATCACAGACTGGTTTGGGGGAAGTCACATGAAGAAGGGAGATTCACTGATGTCACCTATTTTTGTTAAATATCTTATTAGGACATCCTCTGTTATAAAATAGAAATGTTAATACTCCAAGGTGGAGTTATGTGACTTCAGAGAGAAGGCCAGCTCAAGGCTGCTTTTAAGTATACTGAGCAGACCTTACAGAGAGACATTCATTTTCTGACTGAGAAAGAGGAACATCAAAGCACTGAAAGATTAAGAAAGTAAGGATACATTAGATAAGACCAGTTTGAGTGTATGGGTTGTAGGAATTTGCACTTTTAAACCTATTTTGTTTTTAAGACTGTATGTGTTGGGATATCTTGTTTTGTATTTACTGTTTTCCTAATTTTTACCTATTTTAAAATAAAGATATATATTTTAAAAACAAAAACTGCCTGGTGTGCCTTGAAACTTCTTTTTTTATAAATGAAGCTTAGATGGTTACAGTTGACACTGTGTATGAGCTTACTGTGGTACCAAACTGGGAAACAGATAAGAGTTCTCTAGGTCTTGCACAGAGTTCTAAGGGTTCATTTTGTAATTCCAGGTTAGGTGCCCATAGGCAAAGATATCTGGCCCCTTAAAGACAGAATTATCTGAGCCTGACAATTGGGTATGCTAACAAGAGGTTATCAGTTTGAATCCCTGCAGAACTTGGGACAAAGGTGACTCGAACTCACAAAACAGACAAGAGGGTTACCTTGTTCTGTTAACTGTTCACAATTCTATGCTCAGAGGTTAGCACTTTGGGAGTAGAGGGCTGACCTGCTGAGTGGGGTTGTGACAGATTTGGTTGGCAGCGGTGGCATATAAAGTTTGGTGGTATAAGCTTTATTGTTCAGTGTGTCAGCTTGAGAATGTTCAGCTCACTTGGAAAAAAGAAAGGCAGTGTTTTATTTCAACAGGAAACAGAACTATATCCCTTGGTTTACAGTCAAGTTCCTACCCGTTTTATTTATTTTTTTCTAAAGTGCCAGTCAGAGTAGCAGTAGTCAGGGATGAAGATTGCTTCCAACTACAGGAGACACACTGTAGATTACTTAAAGCAGTTGTGCGGGGACAGAGGAGTCCCGTTTGAGGTGACAGCCAAAAAGCAGAACCTCATAGATGTCCTGATGGTAGCAGATACCCAGAGCAGCAAGTCATGGACCGTGACTGAAAAGGACCAAACCTCGAGTGTGGCAGAGCTAGCAGCCAGTGCTGTGTCCAGGTCCGGTGAGGAGGACAGATGTCAGTGAAGGGCCACTGCAGCAGGGAAAGGTCACCAGTATCCTGGATCCAGTAGTACTCAGGCTGCAAATTGAGTTGCGCAGGATGGAGCTAGAGTTCCAGGAGAAGAGGTAGTGAGAGAACTGAGAGGCAGAGCAGGAGAATGCTGAGAGGCAGAGAGGGATCAGCGAGAGGCAGAGCAACAACAGAGGGAGGCAGACCGTGAGGAGTGTGAGAACCATGATCTGCAGAGGAGAAGAGAGAGGAGCGCCAGAGGCAACATGAACTGGAGAAGCTACGACTCCAACCAGCGGCACCAGAGCAGGTAAGTGGCTTGGGTTTAACTGGGACTACAGAACTGGATTACAAATTGAATTCCAAATTAATAGCCAAATTTAAAGAGGGGGAGGACATGGATGCCTTTTTAAATTCTTGTCTAAAAGTTTGTATTCAGGCTAAAATTCCTAGAGAGTCCTGGAGCTTCCAGCTATCCCCACTACTTACCGAGAAAGCTCGGGATGCATTGGGTCAAATGGACAATGAGGGCAGTGACGATTACAGCAAGTTAAAAGCTGCACTGTTAAAAAAGTTTGAATTAACTGCTGAATCATACAGATCTAAATTCCGTAAGCTCAGGAGAAGTCCTGATATGAGCTATGAGGAGCTAGCCACGAAACGTCAGTTTTTAAAACATCGGTGAGAAGGAATTGAGGCAAACTCTGTTGATAAAATTGAAAATGTGATTTTATTAGAACAGTTTTATTGGGCTTGCCCAGCCGAGCTAAAAACCTGGCTAGAGGACTGAGATCCCAAACAGTGCAAGAGGCTGCTGAACTCTCGAACTGCTATGCCAAGAGCAGACCTGCTCTGAGAATGAATGGGGTGGGTGTGGCAGTGCAGAAAGGGAAAAGTGCACCTTCAGGGCAGCTAAAACCCTCCCTGCCTCCACCAAAACCAGTTAGCCCCAGGTTTCAGAGAAAAGATTTCTCTGAGAGAAGAAATGAATGTTGGTTGTGTAAAGAAACTGGGCATATTGCCAGACAGTATCCCAAAAAGGTGAGCAATAATACACAACAGGGTGCTAGAAAAGAAGTCAGTTGTTTGTGTGTCCCTGGAAGCATTCCAGTGAACATGAGGGAACACATGCACCCAGTCATGGTGAATGGTGTACAGACGCAGGGGTTAAGGGACACAGGGGCATCCCTGACCTTGGTAAAGGGGAATCTGGTACAGCTTGGTCAGCTTATACCAAATAAATACATCACTGTACAGGACTTTTCAGGTGGGGAGAAAACATTGCCCCTCGCCAGTGTTCTCTTAGACTGGGGTAAAACAGGGGGAACTGTGCAACAGGTGGCTGTAGCCAAAACATTAGCAGTGGATGTGATCCTGGGTAACAATCTCCAGCAGGGGATGGTATGTGCAGTTATCCATAGCCAAGCGGCAAGGGAAAATTGTAGTTCCCTGAACCCCACAGAAACCAGTGTGGAAACCACCAAGAGGCTGGTTCCCCAGCCTGTATCTCCAGATGGGGAGACTGATAAAAAGGGATAGAAAGTTCCCCAGTAGCCAGTAACCACACAGCTACAGAGAGTTACTCCAAAGAGAGAAGAGTGACCCCTTTTCAGAGGGTTGGGATTGACAGTGATCCTGAGGGCCCTGACGCTAGTGCTAGGGACCCTAGTTTAGTGACTGAAGGGGACCTGTCCCATGCCTTGGGACTGGTGTGAGGGGTTTGCAGCTACTCAGAGGAATGACCCTAGATTAGAGAAGCTGAAGATTTGGGTAGACTCAAACAGTGCACAGGGAGGTGACAGCAGACATAAGGTTTATTGGGAAAATGGACTTATGTATAATCAGGCAGTACAGACAGAGGGAGGGATGCTAGACAGGCAGCTTGTCATTCCCCAGGGGTATTGTGAGCAGTTGCTCAAAATTGCACGATATTCCCTTGTCTTGTCATCTGGGAATTGCGCACACTATGCAGCGGTTGGCCCATAATTTCTTCTGGCCTAACTACACCCAGCAGGTGAAGGAGTATTGCAGGTCTTGTAACTGGTGCCAAGAAATAGGGGAGGTGGGCAAGAAGACCCAAGCTGCCCTGATTCCATTGCCTATAGTGGAGGAGCCATTCCAGAGGGTGGGAATGGATATTGTGGGGCCTTTAAATACCCCCAGCTCCTCAGGGATGAGATTTATCCTAACTGTGGTGGATTATGCCACCCGGTAACCAGAGGCAGTCGTCCTATACTGAAGACAGACAAAGTGGCAGATGCCTTACTTGGGATTTTCTCCTGTGTTGGGTTTCTGCAGGAGGTAATCACTGATCGAGGGGGTTCCTTCATGTCAGCCCTAATGAAATGTTTATGGGAGAAGTGTGGGGTGGTGCAGGGATGCACAACACCGTATCACCCCCCAGCCAATGGGCTTATGGAATGATTCAATGATACCCTAAAGTCAATGATCCGGGCGTTTACTGAACAGCATGGAAGAGACTGGGAGAAATACCTTCCCTGCCTGTTGTTTGCATACAGATAGGTGCCCCAAGAGTCGACAGGATTTCCCCCCTCCGAACTCTTGTATGGATGCCGGGTACATGGGCCCCTAGACTTGATCCGGGAGGACTGGGAAGGCAAGCATGCCACCTAGGGAACTCTCATTGTGGATTACGTCCTTAGGTTTAGGGAGAGGCTGAAGGAGCTTATGGGGACAGCACAGAGCAACCTGGCAGCTGTCCAACAGAAACAAAAAGAGTGGTATGACTGCAGAGTCAGATCTCACTCATACATGGTGGGTCAGGAAGTCATGGTCCTTATTCCGGTCCGGAAAGACAAGCTGCAGGCTGAATGGGCAGGACCATACAAAGTGGTAAGGAAGGTAAATGATGTGAACTATATTGTGGAGCTTCCTGACCGAAGACAGACAGAAAGGATGTACCATGTCAACATGATGAAGCCATATGCAAATAGGGCTGACATGGTATTTGCAGTGTGTAGTCATGGGGAGGGGACGGATGAAGGAGACCCCCTTCTAGGCTTGCTGGAAGAGAGTAAATGGGAGTCCTCTGTGGAGGCAGTAAAACTGTCTCCCCAGCTGACCTTGGGCCAGATCTAGGAAGTAAGGGAGGTTTTAGCAGACTTTGGCCCCTTGTTTAGCATCAAGCCTGGACTAACCCCCTTAGCGACACATGATGTGGAGACAGGGACACAGACGCCCATACGGTGGACAGCATATCAGGTGTCAGAGGCTGTCCAAAAGGACATTAGGAGGGAAGTGGTGGGGATGCTGGATTTAGGGGTAATGCAGAGATCCCTCAGTCCCTGGGCCTCATCCGTAGTCCTTGTACCCAAGCCAGATGGCTTGACTTGTTTTTGTTAGACTATCGTGGACTGAATGCAGTCCTGAAGTCAGACACCCACCCAATGCCCTGGACGGACGAACTCCTGGACAAGTTGGGAGGGGCGACCTACCTTACGACCATTGACCTGAAAAAGGGGTATTGGCAGGTAGAGTTGATGGACAGAGCTAGGGAGAGGTCAGCTTTTATCACTCTGATAGGCCTATTTGAGTGTAAAGTAATGCCCTTCGAAATGAAAAATGCCCCAGCCACTTTCCAAAGGTTGGTGAACCAGGTGTTAAATGGTGCTGAGGAGTACGCCGTGGTGTACCTGGATTACATTGCCATCTTTAGTACCAGCTGGGAGGAACACCTAACCCACCTTAGGGAAGTGCTGGGTAGGATACAGAGGGCCGGGCTCACTGTCAAAGCCGAGAAGTGCCAGGTGGCCATGGGAGAGGTAGCATACCTCAGGCATGTGGTAGGCCAGGGACAGCTCCATCCTAACCAAATAAAAATAGAGGCAATCCAGGCATGGCCCAGACCAGAAACTCAGAAGCAGGTCAGGAGTTTTCTGGGGACAGCAGGGTACTATAGAAAATTTGTACCTAATTAGAGTGCCCTGGCTGATCCCCTATCTGACCTGACAAAGAAAAGGATGCCCAAGAAAATTACCTGGGGCCCAGCCTATGAGGAAGCCTTTTCCAAACTAAAGGAGGCACTGTGCAGTGCTCCTGTTTTGACAAGTCCTGACTATAGCAAACCTTTTATAGTTCAGATTGATGCCTCAGACGTGGGTATTGGGGCAGTACTGAGTCAGACATCCAGACAAGGGAGGGATCACCCAATAGCCTACCTGAGTAAAAAGTTACTTTCCAGGGAGCAGGCATACTCCATGGTGAAAAAGGAGTGTCTTGCCATAGTGTGGGCCCTAAAGAAATTAGAGCCATACTTGTATGGGCAGCATTTTATGATGCAGATGGGGAAAAACAATGGTAGATTGCCAAGATGGAGTCTAGCTTTGCAAGGATATGACATGACCATTCTACATAGGGCTGGTGCAACCAATCAGAACTCAGATGGGCTATCTCGTGTCTATGAGGAGTAAACTGATTTGGGAAGCTCATCCCATGCAGGGGATAGAGTCCCCAAATTCAGTCTAGGTGGGGAGGATTGTGGCATGTGGACAGCTGGTTCTGATTACAATATGATATTTTTTCTGCAATATAAAATATGCAGGGAAGTGTCTGTCAGGAGAAATTACTGTCTTGCTGAAACTGACACATCAAAACCCCCAGGTATAAGTTCAAAGAACAGAACGTAGGTTAAACTACAGATATCTGAGATGCAATTACTTTATCAATTTGCTTTGAAGCCAGGAACTAAAATATCCATTTATAATGCCCTCAGGGAAATTCTTTGATTTGCACTAGGTGTCATGAGGAAAAGGGCATATGCATGTGTTTTGGGTGTCTTCCAAGGAAGCCAGCTAATTACATCAAAGAGAGTTTGATGTCTGTGTGAAGCTGGTCCCAGACTAAATTGGGAAGTCCAATTTGCATCTGCTTGGGGTATCCAGTGAATTACAATAAAGAGACTTTGATGTCTGTGTGAAGCAGATCACAGACTGGTTTGGGGGAAGTCACATGAAGAGGGGAGATTCACTGATGTCACCTATTTTTGTTAAACATCTTATTAAGAGATCCTGTGTTACAAAATGTAATTTTAATATACCAAGGTGGAGTTAGGTGGCCTCAGAGAGAAGGCCGGCTCAAGACTGCTTTTAAGTATACTGAGCAGACCTTACAGAGAGACATTCATTTTCTGACTGAGAAAGAGGACATCAAAGCACTGAAAGATTAAGAAAGTAAGGATACATTAGATAAGACCAGTCTGAGTGTATGGGTTGTAGGAATTTGTACTTTTAAACCTATTTTGTTTTTAAAGACTGTATGTGTTGGGATATCTTGTTCTGCATTTACTGTTTTCTTACCTTTTACCTATTTTAAAGTAAAGATATATATTTTAAATACAGAAACTGCCTGGTGTGCCTTGAAACTTCCTTTTTTTATAAGTGAAGCTTAGATGGTTACAGTTGACACTGTGTATGAGCTTATTGTGGTACCAAACTGGGAAACAGATAAAAGTTCTCTAGGTCTTGCACAGAGTTCTAATTGTTCATTTTGTAATACCTGGTTAGGTGCCTGTATGCAAAGATATCTGGCCCCCCGAAGACAGAATTATCTGAGCCTGACAATTGGGTACACTAACAAGAGGTTATGAGTTTGAATCCCTTCAGAACTTGGGACAAAGGTGACTCGAACCCACAAAACAGACAAGAGGGTTACCTTGTTTTGTTAACTGTTCACAATTCTACACTCAGAGGTTGGCACATTGGGAGTAGAGGGCTGACCTGCTGAGTGGGGTTGTGACAGTGAGTGCCACAACTCCTGTTTTGCTGCAATAAGGAACAGTCTGCTTCCTGCAAACAGTGACATCTATTTGTGTTTAGCAGTTTTGGTGGGTGACAGTATGAGGATTCCGTTGCACCCCTGAATATTGCCTCCCACCAATGCAACTTTATATGAAGCCCCAACTTATTTCATTTCCTTTTTTGTTATGAAAGAATCAACTTTGATTTTGAAACTGCCAGCAATAGAGTATGGTATAATAGCTGACGAGGCTGTGCATAGCGTTTTATCATTTGATTTCAGTTTGAGATAGTACAACTGCATAACCTTACTTATAACATGAAGTGCGCTCGTACAGTGAAACAGACCGATTTTTTTTAATTTTGATATACAGTATCTGATTGAGATGTATGTATCCGTATAAAGTTTGGCACTTTATGGTGTCAGTGTTTACCATTAACATCTACAGGTATTCAGCCAACGTACAATTAAGCAATAAGGCACGACAGGGTGTGGTATATCATGGGATATCATCATGCCTCGGGTGGTTGGGCACGAGGCTGCAGGCCGAGTGTGTCCAACCGTCCAAGAAGTGATGATATCCCATGATATACCACACCCTGGGGTGACTTATTGCTATTATGAACTGGCTCAAAAATAAGATTTTCATAAAAAAATAAAAACAAAATATTTATAACCTTGTGAAAATGAGATTTTTGGGGGTTGGATGACTACCTTTCAAAAAAATAGTTCCTGGAAGGGTCTGGGCAGCAGGTGGCGCTGCTCTAACTGTAACTGACGTTTGTGGAGGAGGTGCAGCTGTGAAGTAAGACTGTACCAGCCCTGTATACTGTGGACAGGAGCCAGGGAAACTGTGTGTGCTTTTATTTTTGTTCTTAAATACAGTACTGTAGACAGGATTTTGTAATGCAAGCCACCAGAAGGGGATGGAAGACAGACTGAAATGGAGCCGACTGAGTAGCAGGGAGACTTCCGGTCTTTTCAACAGATCGGAAAGTTGCTAGTTGTCAGTATTTAGCATGGCAACTGATAGGGTACAGACAGGAGTTTTGAAGCAAAAAACAAAAAAAAACAATGTTTTTCCAAGCGCTACTGTGTGTGGAAAACAGGCGGTTGGTCGAGCAAGCGAGCGCCTCTGGGGAGAGAGCAAGACGGCAAAGTCACATGTAGAAGTGGCGAATGCTTCATTTTAAAAGAAATAACAGGTTGTAGTGTGGCAGTACATTTCGGCTAACTGAGGCTGCTACGAAATCTACATTCCTTTGTAGAGGCAGGGACACGGGGTGTTTGTGTGGGAACTGAAGGAACAGGTGCGGATGTGATTTTGGGATAGTGAGGAGGCTGGTGACTAGAGGTTTTCTGAAGCCGTGATGATGTAGCCCGATATCATCATGGCTTTAAAAACCTCTCAGCCAATCAGCTTCCTCCATTTACAATCTCCAGTTCATAATAAGTAATATACAAGGTGGGACATACGGAGTACTCTACTAATTTATATGCAGACCACTTGCTAGTTTCCTCTTGGAAGCACCAAGGGGAATCAGCCCCTCTTAGACCTTTTCCAAAATTTCCAAGAACTCTAGAGATTGAAGATAAACCCATCTAAGATGGAGGTGGTCCATCTCTCCACCCTATGCCCGCAGCCTCCATTTACCCAACTGGGCCTTAGATCCCCCCAACCCCACCAGTCTATCTGATATCTGGATATCCAGCTGACTCTGAATCTGTACTAGATCTGCTGGCTACTGCGGGAACTCCAAAATGAAAGTAACCAAAGGTTGAAGCTTAATCTATCCTTAGCTGACAAAGTATTGGCTATCAAGATGATAATCAGGCTGAAAATACTCCATCATCTATCTCATCTACCCATAAGGGTTTTATGTGATAACAGCACATTTTTTACAGTGCTGACCACAAAGACAGAACAAAACATCGCCCAATATCAAAAGGGTGACCACTATAACACCAACTGCTGAAACAGTGATGGTCGCTTACATTCTTAACGTCAGCAACAAAAAATAACACCCCCCGCATCCCCCAATTTAATCACAATCAACTCTGGGGGGGGGAGGCAGACATAAGAGAAGGCAGAAAAACAAACACAAAAATTCTATCCCAGCTAGACCCGAACCCATGTCCACCAGCTCCAGTGGCAGTGACTCAGGCCACTGCACCCAACAGCCAGCTTAGCAGTACTTGGCCAAACACATGCCCATAGCCTGCTACAGCGAGTGTAGCTCACTGCTACATTCGCTATACACAACTCATTGCAATATTTTGTAACTCGCTGTTCCTATGGGCGGTCAAATTGAGTGGCTCAATTAAACTTGCCCACATCACATGCTGCCATCCGTAAGTATCTCCCTCCTAGTGGTATAACAAAGTCAATGTTTTGATAAGCAAATTCCTTTGGAAGAACAAACTTCCCTGATACAGCAGAACTAAACTGCATTCCCATTGGAAATGCAGGGTCTGGAACCTGCCTTGCTTATTCACTTAACATATAACATTTGTGGGTGCACACACTACAAGATGGTTCACCCACACCCACAAATATCCCCTAGGGCTGGAAGAACTCAATGAAGTTCTGACCCTTATTAAATAAGAGCTGGAACACAGTGAAGTTCTAATTTGTTCTGATTATTTCTGATTTATTGACAAATATTTGAAAAATGCATAAAAGTGGCTGAAGTTGGTCACATTTGACACAGATGCCCAAAGGAAATAATTTAATGGATTATTTCTGTAATAATTAACGTAAAACTGCTAAATGAAAAAGCAGTCACATACTACTAGCCACTTCATGGCTGGCCTGTAGTGGTGGCATATCCTGCTTGGGTCCATGACATGAAAAGAGAGAGAGGGAAAGAGAGAGAGATACCTATATCATTAGTATTCTGACCTGTAAAAAAACTAAGATCCCTCTAACTAACATGATGTCCTTCTGATAACTTATACCCACAGGTCAGGGACACATTTGCTGTTGTGACTTGTGACTCTACATAGCACACCAGCAGCATAGCAGTCCACCACCACTTCCTTCCTAGATTACCTGACTGACTCCTACAGTACAGTTACTGTTAAGTGACCAAATTCAGCAACTCTTAAGTGTGCCTCAGAATTTGAATTAGAGATGCAGACACATCTGGTGCATAGCCGAATGCAGCACAGTCCCAGACTGGGGTTGGTTAATGCTTATACATAATGTAACGCAATATACTAGAAAAGTAATGATAATTTAAGGAGGAATAATGGGGAATGAGTGATTATGATGATGACACTTATGTGTAGTTGTACTTTACTTGTGTTGTAGTGTAAACAGCCTGCTATGACTCAGAAAGTCAGATTCTATGCCCTGGGTCACCCACAGCCAGCAGCACAGGCGCATCAACTTGTATATTGTTTGTCCGAACAGTATTTTTTTCTTATTTATTTATGGTAACCGGGTAAGCAAATTGATCCAAAGGACCATTTTCAGTTGTGACTTAGGCCACAAAGTGGCACAATCAATAGGCACAAGTTATAATAAATACAGTGGGTACATTTAATCCAGTGAGTACAGTGGTAGTAAAAACAATGATACATAACAGCACATCTTAAATATGGGTTAAGTTCAAAACAATAAAGTGATGCATCTATGCTTGCAGAGAACTAGGACATGCACTTACAGCAGTCCAACCAGTCAAGGGTTTACAAAAACGGTGCATATGGTATTACACTATAGCAATCAACATTTTCAAACAATGGAGTCTAATGTGGCTAGTGTTTATTTAGCGGCCAATACTTGGGAAATAAGGCAAGTGGTACACTGGGCCCCTAAAGTGGATTACTGATGAGAATGTTTCCTAGAGAGCAGTTACAGGTGACCTGAGTCATAAGCCAAGCTCTTAGATTTGATTTGAAGGACTGATGAGAGGGGGACATTTGGATAACAACTATTAGTCTGTTCCAAAGGGAAGGGCAAAGACCGAGAAAGCCTTGCTCCCCATAACAGTAGATATGCAGGGAACTACTGGGGGCCTGAGGCACCGAGGTACCACTCTGCCAGTGAGAAGCGAGTAGTAAGGGGACTTTTGGTAGTTTCTGAGAGATGTGTCAACCAGGCATCCCATGGCACATTCAAAATGGCTCTACAGAGAGAGCCAGCCTAGGGACTGATATAGAGAGCAGTGATGAGTGGAGGAAGGGACCTGAAGGGCAAAGTGACAGATAGAGTTGTATGTGATATTTAGTCAAGAAAGAAGTGAGGTGGACACTGGGAAGAAGTAGTCAAGTACGGGCAGTTGATTTCCCTGAGCAATTGCAAGGCTAGTCTCTGGGGTCAGGAGTTGGTAAACATGGTAGGCTGCCCCTAACTTCTCATGGACTTTCTTCTCGGTGTTAGAAATGTGATCATTGAAGGTAAAGGAGGGAGCAACAGTCACTCCTAGATATTTTAAGGCGGATACAGTGTCGACTGGAGGGCATGCAGGGGTATATGTAGAGAAAGGTTTCTGATTTGGCGACCTTTGCAAGGTGGAGCTTAGAGCCAAAGAGCATAGCCTTCATATTTTTCTCATTCACAAGAACTTTTTGGGAGAGGAACCAATTCTGTGTGGCTCCATAGTTTGTAGTGAGGGTGAGCGATATAGATTATAGGGACTTGACACTACAATAGATGACAAGGTCATCTGCATAGAGGAGTGCATTGCAGTTTGTACTTTCAGCAGAGAGATCATTTATGAACAGTGAGAATAATAGTTTATACATGAAATCATGAATAAACATTAACAAGTGATCATGATTTGATGGCTCAAGTCAAAGATTTATTTAGCCAGCCTGCTGCCCCTGCCCTGTACACACAGCCACACTGAAGCCAGGAAAAAGGGATTTCTGGACTGTTACATTTCTCGTGGGCCCCCCTTCAGTCTCTCTCTCTCTCTCTCTCTCTCTCTCTCTCTCTCTCTCTCCCCTCGCCTCTGGGTGGCACAAGTCAAAGATTTAGTTTGTCAGCCTGCTGCCCTTGCCCTGTACACACAGCCACACTGAAGCCAGGAAAAAAAATTATTTGGGATTTTTGGGACTGTTACATTTCTCGTGGGCTCCCCTTCAGTCTCTCTCCCCGGACATCACAAGTCAATGATTTATTTTGCCACCCTTCTGTCCTTGACCTCTACACACAGCCACACTGAAGCCAGGAAAGAAATTTTATTTGGGATTTCTGTTACTGTTATGTTTATTGTCAGCCCACCTATAGTCTCTCTCTCTCCCCTCTGGATGAGATTGTGAATGAATGTTAACAAGTGATTGTGATTCATTATTGGATGGTACAAGTCAAAGATTTATTTTGCCACCCTGCTGCCCTTTCCCTGTACACACAGCCACACTGTAGTCAGGAAGAAAACATTTGGGATTTTATGTAACTGTAAAATTTCTCTTGGACCCCCCAGTAGTCTCTCCCTTTCTCCTCTGGATCAGGAATAACACAAGTCAATGATTCTGCCAGCCTGCCCTTTTTAATATACACAGCCAGCTACACTGTTTGAGGTCAAGAAAAGAAAAAAAAAACTTTAATTTGGGATTTGCTGTAACTGTGAAATCTCTCTCTTGGGCCCCAGTAGTCTCACCCTCTCTTCTCTGGATCTGAAACGGCACAAGTCAAAGATTTTGCCTACCTGCCCTTTCTCATGTACACAGCTATACTGAGTGAGGCCAAGAAAAGAAAAAAAAAACTTTCATTTGGTATTTTCTGTAACTGTGAAATCTCTCTTGGGCCCCCAGTAGTTTTGCCAGCCTGCCCTTGCTCATACATACAGTCGCACAGTACTGCCACACTGCCTTAGTTTGCCAGCCTGCCCTTGCTCATACATACAATCACACAGTACTGCCACACTGCCTTAGTTTGCAATTTGCATCCTGCCCAGTAGCCACCCAGGCCACCACTATCTCCCCAGTCCTGAGTCCCGACTCCCCGACCTGCCTTCACCCATCTCCGATGATCGGTTTCTCTCCCCCTCCTTTCTCTCACTCTCCCAAATTTCTTCTCTTCCCTCCAGCTTATATATTTCTGGTGTTTTTTTGCATTTTTGGGGGGTTTTGGTGATTTTGTTTGGTGACTCTCTCTGCTGGCTGCCTGGCTCTGCTGAGCGCAGCTCCTGCACCTGCTCCTCCGGTCCTCCTCACTCATCTGGGGCCAAGTTGCGCACTCAGCATGGTTATATACCGTGAGTGCATCACATCACCTTCTGTTGCCTGATTGGATGCTGATGGCCACCTTTATGTGCCGATGGCATCCCAATGTCAGCAGACAACAAAATCGAGGAAATGGCATTGCCACAGGCCTGGAATCGGACTTCTACGGTGAAGTCCGTATTTATCCCGGTCCATGGATTGCGGGTTCGATCCAGGGGTCCGGATCTCCTGTGGAACAGTCTACCCAGCTCTTGTATCCCTCCTGTGGCTAGAAATGGAATAGGAACTTTGTGGGGGTCTTCTCCAGCTTCCCTTTTATATGCCCCTTCACATGTACAGCTGTAGCACTGGCCCACACTCCAGGCATCAGTGAAGTCATGGCAGCAATTAGCCCACCTTACTATGGTTCCTCTCTGCCCATGGGAACGGGCTCCCATATGGGCAATCCAACTAGCTGTATTGCACACAAACCCATTAGTGTGAAGCACTGGCATGCTTTGAGAGTCCATACAGTTCAGGATCTGCTCATGCCAGGTTGAAGGCTTCTGAAGTTGTTCAACAAACTGTTAACTAGATATGGTCTCAGCAAGCATGAGTTTTAGGTATATTTACAGCTCTGGGTTGCACTGTGTCCTCTCTTGGCATGCACTAATCGAAATCCTCCTATGGCAATATCCACTCTTACCACCTGGTATACTGTAACTGTAAACAAGGTAGGGCTAGTAAAATTTATTGGGATATTATTTCAGCCATACCAAACACAGATGACTTGCCAGCAGTTGGAAATTGTCCTTGATATTCAATTCTCTGAACAGGAATGGAATAATTGCTAGACTTAAGCACAGAAATCTTTTCCAGAAAGCCTCAGCCTAGTGATAACAAATAAAGTACACCCCTCCTGGTACAGAACACCAGTTAAACTGCACACTCTTAGGATTCTAATGGATGACAGATGTTGGAGGCTCAATGCTCTGGGAGGATCCCTCTTTCACATCCTATGGGAGTGCCCAACCCTACATGATTTTAGGAAGAATATCCACCATGACTGCATATGGAAGTGGGCCATGCCTACCCCTCAACCACACAGCTCTTTTTCTTGAGGAGTCCACTGTGTTATCTGACCCTATAATCCACTGGTTAATTGTGCTGGGGGTGTAAGCCAGACTCCTCCTTCTCCTTAGAAAATGGAGGACCACAGAAGTATCCACCTCACATGACTGGAAAGAGTCAATTATGTCCTTGGCCATATTCACCAGTCTATCCCATTTAGCAAAGAATATGCTGGGGCTGTATTATAAATGCTGGTCTTCACATATCAGCTCCTATATGTGCCCTTAGGGCCCTCATTTCCTGCTACAGAGAAATTACCAAACAGCGTGCACATTAACGCAGGACGTAGGAATCTACCACCACCAGTGAACGAACTGGGGCACCACTCTGTCAGTAATAAGATGAACCATTACACAGGAATACTGTCTATTAACAACAATAACAACACAAAATAACAGAGACGGGGATACCCAGGCTGCAGCTTTGGAAATACACCAGCATCTTTGAATATATGCCTGGGGACACTGAGAATTAATTGTTCAGATGAGCTTAGGGTGTTTGTGACCATCTGACTGTCCTCTCTTAGAGGGTAAATAACACAAACTTTTAGCTTAAAGGGATAGACATGGAGGCCTTAGAAAGAGAAAGATCCACTGGGCCGAGACCCATGTGTAATTCTCAGTGAGAAAACTACATCCAAGGCACAAAAAGACCCCAACCTGGGGAGTGGACGCTGCAAAGTGCAGACCTTTACAGCAGGGTAGGTAGCTTTTTCATTACCCAAAGCATGGGAAGGGTGAGAATGTACCCTAGAAAAGAGTACAGCAGATACCCTTCCCTCCCCCAGTGAAACCTCACAGTAAGCACAGGTAAAAAGCTCAAACACTTATAATTTCAACAGCAAACTGTCAGATTAAAACAGATGAATGCAATTATATAACTTAAACTCATAATAGAGAGCATCCCACGTGATGAGGTATTAGGCGTACACCCTCATCATTGCATTCACTATGTAGCTTAAGGGTGGGGGTGAAAAATGAGAAAGTCCTAATGATCCTAAAGAAGTAATGCATCTGAATCACAGGAGGCCCCCCTCCCCTCCCAATTTTCTGAATGGTCCTGTAGTGTCGCTGAGGACTAATCCAGTTGATCTGGCCCCCTATCCAAGTTGCAGTTCGGTGCTGGGTAAAGCACACAATCAACTCTTAGAGTCTGGTGGTCAGCACTGGGGTGGTGGTGCAGAATGGAGAGCTCGATATTACTGTAGAATAGACAACTGCACTCGCCTTCTTGAAGGCAACACTTAAAGTGATTTCTTAAAGAAGCAGGTTCTTTATTGTTGCTCCAACATCCCCAAAACATATAAGCAGCTCACAGTAGTATGGCGGTGGCATAACGCTGACTCCCTTATGTTTCCCCCCACCACTAGGGGGCTTCATCAGAGGATGAGACCTTGTGTTAATGGTTAAAAATTTATATGCATTCTAACCAATGACATGCTGTAACAGTGTTCACGCCATAATGCAATCATTTCAGACAACCAAAAAACACCCAGCAGTGAAACACACTTGTGTTCAGAACCAATTAGAGTCCCGATGAGAAAAAAATCATATTCCTTCTCTACTCTGTAGGTTCCAAATTGTTTCAAATCATCCAACATTTACAGGAGTGACAATCCTAGAAGAGAACACATCAAGAGAAGTCAGCAAAAATTGCCAGACAAAAGTATGATGTTTCAAAACTGCCAGTAGTAAAAACTTTATACCTAGCAGTACATGGTAATGAGGATGGGTGGGGGGATTGGTATGGTGGGGGGGGGAAGGAAAACTGAGGGTTAGTTCAGATCAAATTATTCTGTTATTCTTTCACCAATTCACTTCTTCCCAAGGAATGGTTGCTCTTCAAACTTCATAATAAGTCCAGGTTTCTTCAGGGCATTGAGACAGAAAATTCATTCCTGTTCCCTTCTATTCAGAACATTATTTAAATCTCCCCCTCTAATGTTCTGTGGGATTGCTTCCATCCCCAGGGCCTGCACTTTGTGGGTAGTGTCACGTGGTGCACTATGTCTATGGGCTGCAATGGCATATTCCAGATTCCTGTTTTTTTTTTTTAAGAATTTTTATGAATTTTCACTTATGCAAGATACAACAAAGTACATCATAGTATAATGTGAGCAGATACAGATACTGAAAACCAGGGAGGGAAGAAAAAGGGAGGGGGAGGGATGGAGGGATAGAAGAAGGGACAGCATAACCACTAAAGCAGGTTAACTGTTATGTAACTATAGCTTATTATAGGGTACAAAGTGCATGAGAGTCGGAACTACCAATAAAGCTAAGCAACATACGCTGATAGGGGAATCTGTCAAGACATAAATTAAGTGAATAGCAGCCCCCATCTTACTCCCCAAAGTATGTCCTGTCCCCCATAGCAGTCACATCAGACTTCAAGCAAAGGCAGGTAAAGATAACCAAGGATCGGAGGTAGCAAAGAGGTACTCACGGCTAAAAGCTGAATGGACTAAACTTGTGACTTGGCAACGTTCCCTTCTTAGTTGAGTGTCTGTCACCTTCCGCAAGACACCCTGGCAGAACCCAGGTAGAAGCGTCTTCAGTTCCTATGGTCCAGGCAGCCACCATCCCCTGAAACAACAAAAAAAATAAGTCCACAAAGAAAAGAGATCCAATAGGGATAATAGTTAATGCATTCATCCAGTATCAGGCATAAACCCAGTATGACACATTATAGTACATACATCTGGGCACCCTTACAACACATCAGTGGGCCTGCGTGAACTATTGCCCAAGTCCTTCTCACAAGTACAAGTTCACCCACCCCACAGTGTAATGGTACACTCACCATCTGTTTCACCCCATACATACTGGGTAGAATCTAAGATGAGAAAATAGCCACCAGGTACCCTACATGGTTCAGCCAACCCCAGCGGGGTTGACATATTGGCTGTAAGGGCCCCTAGCATTTCTGGAACTTGGCCATCTGATAGTTCTTAAGGTGGGAAATTTTATCCAAGGCCGCTAAGTTCGAGAGGGAAGCTAGGATCTCACCACTGGTGGGAGGGATAGTAGAGTGCCACCCACAGACCAGGGCTCTCTTAGTGTGAATGGCCAGGAGGGCAAGCCACCTGTATTCAGGGTGGGTAAGAGGTGGGACATCTCTCTTTAGACCCAAGAGAAAGAAGGCGGGGACTTGCAGGATGGGTTTCTGTAATACTGAGGAGGCTACCAGGCACACCTGCTGCCACATATATTGGATATTAGGGCAGGACCATAGGACGTGCACCAGATTGGTGCCTGGGATGAGACAGTACCAGCATTCGTCCAAAGGGAGGAGTATGGCTTTGTGAAGAACAGTAGGTGTTTTGTACCTGGAAGGGAAATCTTGTTTTGGATTAACCTGGCGCGTGCGTCTTTGAACCATTTGTGCGAATCCTTCCAGGCCTGTTCCCATTGGGAGTCTGTGATAGTACACTGCAACATCTTCTCCCATTTGGTCTTTGCTGCAGTGGATTGTGACAGGAAGGTGTCCCTGAGCTACTTGTAAATGTGGCCGGCCAGGCCCTTTGATTGGTCAATCCAGCCCTGGTGGGCCCGCTCCAGAGGGGACTGCCTGACTTGAACCAACAGGGGGGTGGAGAGCTGCCTGCATCTATAAGTACCTCCAGAAGTTCGCTTGGGGTAGGCTCCATCTTTCATGCAGTGTCTGGAAGGAGGCCACTTTCAGGTCTATCAGGTCAAGAAGGTCCCCCACCCTCATTTTGCCTCTACTACCCCAGTGTGACTAAGCCACTGTGTTGCTGTCAATGATGATGTGGGGATTGTGCCACAGGGGGGAAAGGGCACCGTGTGAAAGGCCCATTGCCAGTTTGTTCACAGTAATGTACCAGATTTTACTGGAAGCCACAATGGTGGGAGACACTACATTCGGGTTCCCGGAGTTCAGCTACCCAAAACTGGGAAACACAAGAGAGAAAGCGTCCAGGAGTCCCATCAGGTCTCTCTCCATCCTCACCCATTGCGGGCCCTCCTCCTGGGGATCTCTAAACCACTAAGCAGTCTGAGCAGATTGAAAGGTCCATTTGTATCCCTCAATCCATGGCAGGTTCTATCCCTTCTGGGACCAGCATGCCCGGAGCTTGTTGCGGCTGAACCAGGATTTTGAACCCTCCGAAAGTAGGTCCCCAATCATTTTGTCAATAGGCTGGGTCCACTGCTTGATTGGTAAGATTAGAAGGTGGGAAAGGAAGTAGAAAAATCTCGGTGCTGTCACCATCTTTATGGCTGCTATCTTCCCAGCCAGAGTGTGCCGGAGTAGTTTCCATCTCTCAAACTCCAGTTTGGGGCTGGCCAGTAGTGGGAGTATGTTAGCTACCCAAATATCCTCTAGCTTCAGGGGAACCACAATACCCAGATACGTGATCCCAGATGGGGCCCACAGTAAACCAATGTCCAGTGCAGTTTGTTGAGTGTAGTACCTATTCAGGGGCATCATCTCTGTTTTGGATAGATTCAGCTTGAGCCCTGAAATCTTGGCAAAAGAATCCAGGAGAACCAAGAGAGGGGGTATTGAGAGGGAAGCATCAGCCTGAGGGAGGAGCAAGTCATCAACATACATAAGGGTAGGGTAATTTCTTAGGCCCACCGATATTCCCCAGATGTCAGGTTGGTGTCTGATCATTGCGGCCAAAGGTTCAACCGCCAGTAGCAGTGTGCTGCAAGGTGGGGCAAAAGAGGTGAGGGTTTCAGCTAGGGAGTTTAAGAACAGGGGATCATCTTGATTGGGGTAGTATATGCTGCACAGCACTGTAGGGCCTGATGGGGTGTTGTACGAGCCCATCACCCCCTCCCCTCTCCATCTGCCCTGCTAGCGGACAGTTTCCAAGGCACAGACTTATGCAGTGGGATGGCCACTCCTCTCTTCCGAGATGAGGTCTCCGCGTGCACCAGTTGTCCCACCCAGTCCTTCTGTAGTAAAGAATGATCTGACACAGAGAGTTTGGTCTCTTGGAGGAAAACTACCTGGGACTTAAGACGTTTAAGGTGTGAAATCTTTCTCTTAACGAGGGAATTCAGACCCCTCACATTCCAATATGCACTATTATCTCTGCCATTTTACTGATGGGAGAGGGCTTGTGGGTCAGCAACTTATGAGTGTACCCGGAGAATACCTAATAAGCTATCTCTGTTACAGTCCTCACAGGGGGCAGATACATGCGCAGTACTGGGGCAGTCCCCTGGTAGCGGTCCTAGGTGGGTGGGTGTGTGGCACAGCTGCGTCCCCGCTGGACTCACACTAGGGTTTGAGAGAGGCGGGGACCTTATCTTAATTTAGATAATGGGTAAATTCAAACTCGCTTCCTGATTGGCTGAAAGAGCCTGGCACCCGGGCCGTTATTTCTTAACAACGGCCCGCTCAGAAAAAGTGCCAGCTCAATCATTTGGAACCGAAACTTGCCAGACGCAGATTTTTTACTCCACTACCGAGACGGCAGCCCAAACCCAAAGCCCAGCATGTGGCTAAAATTAAATGTCAGACAGCCTCATACCACCTCCTGAACTCGCTCTCTTCCTCTGTTACCTCAAAAAAAAAAAAAACATCCATTTTAACATTCTTTCTAGCTCGCTCCACCTCACGTAACAGAAACTTCCCAGCCTTCCGTTTCCCTTCACTGCTGCGCTCCCTCTAAATCCTGTGCTTACTTTTAAAAACAGGGGCAGACTCCTGCCACACTTCTAATCCCTAGCACATTAAACAAAATTAAGTCTCAATAAAAGTCACCACTCTAGATTTCTCTCGTTCTTGGACACCATTTTTCAATTGGGGAATGTTTGTATGTGAGACACAAACAGATATGAAGCAGGAGGGCAAGCTACTGAAAGACCATAAAAAATACAGAGCAGCGACATCTGGTGGTTATTCCAGCACTTCACACCATTGGAACTATTTTACAACAAACACTACTTCTGCTTAGTTTTTACTTATTTTTTTATATATAAATTTTTGTCTTGTATTTTCTTTCCAAAAATAGTATCTGTAATCCATTATCTAAGCGTAATAATACCCTCCAGGATGGGCATTATGGGATATAAAGGACCTTCCAGGGGCTATAAGGCCCTCCGCCTGTGGCGCCGGGCCTCATTACACCCCTGGGCAGTCCGTTATATCCCAATAACGCCCACCCGGTAGGGTATTATTACTTACATAGAACAGTGCTAAATACCAATACCTTAGATGTTCGACTCTCTGCAAAACCTACAGTAAGACAGCAATATATATAACTCAGTTTTCTAACAAAAAAGTATCTGAGGGTCTCAGGCTGGACTATGGCTGTCTGTGTCTGCAGCCAATGGCTGGTCCAGCCTATCCTAAGGAGTGGCTTAGCCCAAAGGGGTAGCGAAATACTACCCCAGCCAGGTGGGGCACCCTGGGACTGTAACGTCTGACCCAAGGTGGCCATGTACTTTAACAATGGGTGTCAAAACTACCCTTCGTTACAATGAAACACTAACACCTATAGGGAGAGCAGCCTCCCAGAGCTATAGGGTACCCTTTGAGCCTGTAGGCCAACTAAGCAGGACCTAACAGTGAGGACCCAATTCTAAAATCCCTTAATAACGACACCCCAGCTGCACAAAATGGAGTGGTCCTGTGAAAGCCTGAGGGAGGGCTAAGAGTCAGGACTCCGTTGCAGGACTGGCCCCATCCAGTTGGGACAAAAAGCCCACGGCCAACCAACCGCCCCATCTGGAGGTTCCATGAGTGGAACCGGGGGGGGCAGGTACAGCCAGGAGGAATAAAGGAACAAGCTGATGAGATCATGAGCATTGTGCCCTTCCTAAAGTACAGACAATAGTACAGACAGTGGGGGGGAACAGAAGGGTCACTCCACCATCCTAGAAGGGAATGTAGTACTAACCTCATAGGGCATCCGGGGAAAAATTTTGTAATCTCCCTCTCTTTAGTGGGGGGAGGGCACAGACGAAGAGATATGGCTAGGGATTCTTCCCAATAGCTACAGTTCCTGAGGCACATAGCGAAGGCCTCGCCAGTCAGGTGGGAAGAGAGGAGCTATGCTTTCAAGTTGAGTTCTAGTTGCCACTCCTTCCCTATGGAGGAACGAGTCATACTACCCAATTAAGGGTGTATCTGCCAGAGTCCGAGGGGGGCGCAGTCCAGTGAACACCCAGCTCCCTGTCGCCCCTTGTGCCCAAGCTAAATCTCATATGGTCCCATAGGAGCAGCGGGGAAAATGGGAGCAGGATAGCGGTCGGGCCCGGGCATTGCTAGGCCAATATGCATCACAATACCCTCATGGAAGGTGCGACCTGGTACATCCATGGTCAGGAGGCACCACCTAGTAGCAGACCTAAAGTGTAAAGGGCAGGAAATGGCAATAAATAGAGGGATGGGGTGGGTAGGCAGGTGGCCAATGTATCGTGGCCACAACCACTAAACTGGACAGGGGATGCTTAGGGAGACACTGCAGTGCCAAACAAAACAGTTAGACAGTGCTTAACTCCCCCCCCGAGCACAAACATCGCAATACAATAGTCCTGCCAGGCAGCAGTCTCAGAGGAGGGAGCAGGAGTCAATGCTATCCTGCCTGCAGCTCAAACCCCCATAACTAAGAGGAGTGGGGAGTCAGAAGCGAGTAACTGTAGTGGATGCAGATTAAAGTACTTGCACGACTCCCCCCAGTTTTCTTCCCTGTTCTTAACATCCACTCTCCTCATTGCTCTTCTCAGACATGTCACCCCACAAAAATGCTGCACTTATCTGGAAGCTCCTAATTAAGGAGCACAGCTACAGGAGTCGTTCGCCCATCTTTGGTCCTCAGGCCATTGGATTGTCCTTGCGGTCTTCACTCCAGGCCTATGGCAGTTCCTTGGGACTCTTGGACTAGGGCTGGCAGAGGAGAGTCCAAAGTGGCCGCCCAGTCTTGCGCACGGAGGTCATGTTCATCAGGAGCTCCCTCCAGGGCACCGGTGTCCATGTCCTGTGCGTCGGTGGCTTCATTGGGTGGGGTGACCAGTGCGAGTGGAGAGTACCTGTTTTTTGTAAAGTACGGGCTGGTCACCTCGGGGCCCACCTTTTCCTCATGGCAGCTGGACAAGTTCTGATGCAGGGTCTGCCACTCATGATCTTGCGGATGATTCCTTCTGCTGTGAGCCTACTGTTGCGGCCGCTTCTTTAGGTTTTGAGGCCTTGGCTCCCACAACGGGAGCTGAGGATAGGACACATTCAAGGTGGCCTGCAGGTCTTGCTTGAGTGGTGAGCATTGATCAGCATAGTCGCTGGAGCGAGCTGTGTGTGGGCCAAGTTCAGGGCTGAGCCTCTGGTTGTTGTTAGGGCCAGGAAAGTTTTTTTCAAAGAAGTCAGCAGCAGCTTCCAGTGTAGAGAACTGCAAGGAGAGGCCATTGTAGATAAATTTCAAGCTCGCTGGGTACCAGAGTGAGAAAGGAATGCCCAAGTCATGAAGTTTTTTCCTGGCGTCAGAGAAGCCCATCCTGCGGGCCACCACATCTTTGGAGTAATCTTGGAATAGCATTATATGGTTCCCCTGCCAGTCCAGAGCTCCCAGCTCCTTTGCCCTGGACTGGATGGCCTCCTTCTCTGCAAAGTTTAGCAGACATGCCAGGATAGGTCGGGGTCTCTCCCCAGCTGCAGACCGCAGTTGCAGAGTATGATGTGCCCACTCAATAGTGATCCTGGTGTGGGGGGTACCCGTTGGAGGAACTGGGTAGCTTGTCCCTCCTCGCACCCCTCCAGGATTCTGAGGAGCCGCAGGTTGTTTCTGTGGCTCCTATACTCCAGGTCATCGAGCTTGTCTTGCATCCCCCGGATTTGGGCCACCTGTTCCCACAGTGTGGAACAGTGGCCTTGTAGGATGTCCTCCTGGCTAGCCACTTTTTGTTCCATTAGCCCCAGTCTGGAATCAAGATTAATCAGGGCACCAGCAGTGTTGATTGCTGGCGATCATGAGCTCATCCATCCTACTAAGTATAGATGTGAACATCTCATGGACAGAAGGCTTGTGGCCTTCTTTGCTGCTGCGTGCCATGCGGTGGAGCAAGTGTTTCAGGGATCATTGGCTGGAAGGCAAAAAATGGGAGCAAAATGAGGGCAGGTAGGAAGTGTACAGATGTCCTCCGGTCACTTTTTAAAATACAGAGCCTACAGGAAACACAGATTTAAAACAGGTCAAACGCTCTGGTTGGCAGCTACTGAAGATTTAAGTGGCCATATTAGTTGATGGCCAACAGATTCCTGTTTTTACTGGCCTGGAAATGCTCATTTAGTTTGAGCTGAAGCTTCCTCTTAGTGTGTCCCACATAAAAGCATCTGCATGAGCACCTGAGGAGATAGACAACTGCCTCTGTATTACAGTTGATGGTAGAACATATTTTTTCTGGTTTCCGTGTTCTAGGATTAATAAATTCATCACAGGAGACCATACAAGAATATATCTTGCACATTCCACACTTTTTGTTACCCCATTTTTTATTTTTTGAGGTAGACGTTGGTTGTTTGCTTTGATAGCTATTTACCTGCATGTCTGATATTTCTACAGAAGCTGGAACCTATGGAGTAGAGAATGAATATGATTGTTTTCTCATCGGGACTCTAATTGGTTCTGCACACAACTGTGTTTCACTGCTGGGTGATTTTTGGTTGTTTGAAATGATTGTATTATGATGTGAGCACTGTTACAGCACGTCATTGGTTAGAATGTATATAAATCTGTAACCATTAACACAAGGTCTTATCCTCTGATGAAGCCCCCTAGTGGTTGAGGCACCACATAATGGAGGTGGTGGTATGCCACCACCATACTGCTGTGAGCTGTCTGTATGTTTTGGGGATGTTTGAGCAACAATTAAAAGCCTGCTTCTTTAGGAAATCGTTTAAGTGTCTCCTTCAAGTAGGGCGGGTGCAGCAGTCTATTCTACAGCCATGCCATTAACTCTTTTGAGGCAACTTAAGGCATGCTGGTTTAATAGGCGTACTGTAGGAGGGAAATAGGAGATGGTCAGACAGTCAGACTCAGCAATTCATACTTACAGTACTCTTCCCTGTTCTGCCTTATACCTTCCATCGTCATCCCTCTGAGCCAAGTCTACAAATATAGAACTGGGAGATATCTAATAAATGAAGGCTGAGCCAAGAGAGGTGTACCCCATGGGGTCTTCTTTGACAGCGCTGATCTGTTATGACTCTATAACTGCTCTGATAAGACAGTCATTAGAGTCCTTGGGGGCCCAATCCCTTAGGCCTCGTAAACACAGTATATATCTGAAATGGAATAATGTGACTAGTATTGTTGTAATTTTTGTTATTCTTAGCATAATTATTGTCTCTATACCACTCAAAATGGAGTACTGTATAGACCGCTTCTTTGTTATTGTAAATATTTTCATGTTGGTTTTTGGAAGTTAATCTTTTTTTGCTCAATAAAAGTATTATAAACAGCAAAAGGTCAGGAAACTGTAAAAGGACGCAATTTTTAATTTTTCAGGAAATTTTTGAAGTTTTCTAACTGTTCATTGATCAACATTGTCCAAAGATGAACTGTATCATGGTTGCTATGGTGATCATGTAGGTTATGATATCACTCTTTGGGAAAACAAACTTCAATAGAAAAAGAGACCACGATGAACCCGTAGTTTCTATGAGCAACACATTAAATGTGTGCTTGAGCTACTACATTTGAGTGACAGCTATCAGCTGTCTTGAATTTGCTGTTTCATGCAATAGTGTGTAATGGTGGATTACATATAGAATAATACATGGGGTGGGTGTGTTTAACAAGATTTTACACACAACCAAGACGTTGGATGCTACATAAACCCAGAGAGCGAAGGGGTTTATTTAAGCATCCAATGCCAAGGGTGTGTGTAAAATTTGAGTTTTAACACACCACCCCATGTTTTGTTTTATATAATTGCTGGGGAGCATTTTCTCACCACAGCAACTATGCAAAATAAAATTACATTGCTGTTTAGCCATGGCTGGCTTGACGCGCTGTCTGTCTGTGCCCTGTTCCATGCTCAGGCTGAAGTGCAGCTTGATCAAACTCTTAATTTTTGTGACTGCTTCCTCCAAATAAAAAAATACAGTGCAAAAGTCTGTAGTTGATGGCTGTAAAACTTACTCGCTGTGGAGTCCAAGTACAGGAAGAGTAGCTAGCTAGCCATGGTCCTTGGGATTTACGCAACTAAGGGAAGACTGCGGGCTGCGCATGCATGAACCGCAAGAAACCCAGCGTGTGTTCACTGTTATAACCCACAGGTCATAATGGCAAATTATAACCAGATTTCTCTATGGGAGAAAATGCTCCCCAGTTATTATAACATGGTTATCCATGTGTAATTGGGCCAAGTCAGTAATTATATTATTATACAAGTGGAATCTTTTGCTTCTGTATTTTATTGATTTGATGATGTATACCAACAGGCACATGTAACTGACTGTTGAGTGTAAAACAAAACTTGGTTAGCAGATTATCAGGTAAGAAAATTGTTTAGCCTTATGATTCTAGATGTATTGTAGACAAAATGAATACTGATTGGCATTTTCATTAATTAGGACCACTGTGCACGAATAAGGGGCCCACCCCAAAATGTCAAAATAAGGTGGCCTTACAGCGAATACAACTGGATTTTAAACAAAGTGAAGGTGGAGTCAGGTCTTCTACTTGTAACCCCTAGACGGCGCTATCCCAGGGGCTACTACCCCTACCTGATTTGCCACTAACAAGTTGAGGGGCCTGGATCCGATGGCGGGTGCCTCCACCCAGAGGTCAGGGTTTGCAATAGTTAAACTAACTTGGTCACAGCCCTCTGGGACACTGCAACCCCCCTTTCTTCCCACTAGTGGCCCACACAGTATATCAGAATTACCTTCACAGTATACACTTACCCCCAGGACTGGTTCAGGCACTGGGACCCCCTGTAAAGTAAGAAAATACAGTGCAACAATCACAGTACAATACTTTAACATAGACAAATACCTCAGGCAGTATAACTTTGCTGAAACAAGCAGCTCTGATTTATTTGGGGAATATAACAGGACAGGGAAAATCAGGTTAATTAGTTTACCACTTTACTCATCTACCTATGGCTCTGTGCACAGGCTCATCCCAACCAGTTACTGTCCCTGGGTACCCAAGCCCTAGTGGCTAGTCCAAACCGTGGCAGCTGGTAGGGGCCCTTTCACACAGAGAAAAGAAAAATTAGTTAAACAGTCAGCAGTACAGTAATTCCAATTGGATTTAATGTGGCAATTCAACAGGGAGCGACCCTGAATTAGTACTCACGACCTCCAAACAAGATAGGGTCCTTCAACGTCAGCAGGGCTACTCTTGAGCTCCACGAGACTCCTCACACATTTATATGGTAAACAGTAACAGGCAAAAGTCCTTTAATGGCAGCAGGATTCACTTGAACTACACAAGCCTCCTCACACATTTATATGGTAAAAAGAAAGTACTATACCAGGCAGGCTGCTTCTCTATCCCGATTGCAATTACTGCACAATACCCGGGAGAACACACAGCAGATTCAGTTCCTGACAGACCGAGCGCAATTCAGCAATTTCTCCAGTCTTCTACAGGGTGAGCCTGGTTTCTACTCTTCAGATATCCTTTGATTCTCTTCACAGGACGGATTCAGTCCTAACAAGCAGTTACACAAGCTGCAGACCGGAACTCTGGGCCTTACACACGTTTCCCGACTAAAACTGCACACCGAAAAAGCACAGGGCTCCTTCCCTCTTCACTGCCAGAGCTCAACTGAAACTCCAGCAGACAAAACCGGGCACTTCCTTTGAGTTCCTCCCAGTTCTTGGCTGGATTGGCTGTCACTCACAATAGACTGCCCCTGTTGGTCCAAAAAGGCGCCGAAGTCCAAACTACATCTCCCAGAGTCACTGCCCATACAATCCTCTTGTGGCTGGCTCAGATTACGAGTCCAAGTTCTGATTCATCCAAGGCACCATTTTAGAGCTACATTAACCCACACTGATTGGTCCAGTTCAGCAGTTCAAAACTAGAATGGGGAACTAGGCAAACACAGTTCTGACTGCAAAGAAAGCAGGTTAGACAAACTGTATTTTCATTATTACTCTAAATGATTTCTGGCAAACAGTTACATCTTTCAGATAGGTTCCCTTTGCACTCTAGTGAATGCAAAATGGAGTAATGGCAGCAGCTCGAGTGGTACTCAAGCAGAGAAGCACACAGTCCCCCCATACAACTAATTATGTCTGCAAGCAGACAGCTCTTAAAGAGACAGTACCAGAGGCTCTAAAACACTCACTGATAAATGGCTTAAATGCCAAACACCATTCAGGCTTGGAGCATTCAAGCAAGCTCCTGGAAGTCTTTTGGGAACCCCCATTTGCAGGGGGGTTACACCCTTCCTGGCCTGGGAAAGCTTGACGTCCACATCAAGCAAGTACCCCCGTAAGTTTTAACTGCAACCATATACATTTGCATTAGGCTCACACATGTAATCATCAGTCAATATATCATTTTACCAAGAACACATTTCTGAAACATTGCAGTACGTCACTCTTTACATAGTATTATTACACACATTGTACCATAACTCAAGTTATTACCTCTTGTACATGAAACCTGAAGAGAGGGGGCCTTCCTATCAGTTACCTTGGGGCTGGATGGGGCAAGGGCACCATACTTAGAGGGAACAGCAAGTAACTTGGAGTTAGCACTGATGCTCAGTTTGGGCAATGAGCTCGGGACACATACACTCCTTTATGGACAACATTGAGAGGCAAGTCCACAGGCCTCCCAAGTGAATCATAACTGAGGTGCACCACAGGCTTTACAGCTCGACCAGTCTTTCTAGGGGGAACTGTTACAGTCTCTGCACTCTGAGCCTCATTTTCAGCATTGTCCTCACTTGTCAGGGGAGTCTCCATGGGGTAGAGAGGCTAGAACTTGGGGCACTTTCAGCTCCAGGAGTTACAGTTTCTGAGTCCACAACATTCAGCTCGCATGGAGAGCTTTTGGACACTGGCAGTGGACTGTCAGGGCACTCAAAATACTCTCCTTGTTCTGGTGTATCACCAGTCTACCCCAATCCATCATTTTCCCCCCCTGAAAGCTCAAACAGTTCAACCACGCACAATGATTCCATTTCATCTGATCTGATGCTATGCACTTCACTTTCTGGGAGCATTGGCTCCAGGGACGAAGCTGGGGGCTTAGACAGTCCAGAAGGACCAGCTTCATCTCCAGTATTGACTAGGGGATTGCCCTGAAACAATTGACTCAGTTCGTAAGAAGGATAGTATTCAAAGTCACTCTCACTTTCTTCTGATATGGACTGACAGTCATGCTCAACTGGGACTTGTGGAGGGGAACACTTTAACTCTGCTTCTGTAGGTGCAGACTTTCTTGATCTTTTCTTAGCAGCAGCTCTAGTCACTGGTCCAGAGGGCATCTTCTGGGGTT
Organism: Neoceratodus forsteri; assembly: GCA_016271365.2. NCBI lineage: Eukaryota > Metazoa > Chordata > Ceratodontiformes > Ceratodontidae > Neoceratodus > Neoceratodus forsteri. The sequence goes on along the minus strand of CM057455.1, from coordinate 1,462,444,403 downwards.
CAGACTCAATCAAGATTTGTCCAATGGGCAGTAAATGATTTCTATGCATTGTTTTTACATCTTTTGAATTATTCTCAGGCCTTACTTTGTACACTGGCAGATCATCTAGCCTGCCCACTACAATGTGAGGAGATGGTGCCATCTGTCAGCAATCTTGTGTTTGCCATGCAGTCCCAGATTTCTTAGCAATACCGATCTCCCTCCTGGAGTTCCCAATGCTTTCACCTTTTTATCATACCTTTCTTTGTTGGCCAGATTTCTTTTTGGCAGCCATGGTTTGAGCCAGTTGGTACACATGAGTTAGCTGGGCCTTTAACTTTTGCACATACTGTAAATAGTTGTCAGCTTGAACCCCATCAGGAGAGACCCCAAAACACACATCTACCGGCAATCGAGCTTCTCTTCCAAACATCAGGCGGTAGGGGGAGAACCCAGTGGCATCACTTTTGGTGCAGTTATAAGCATGTACCAGGGTGCTAATTTGTTGGCTCCATCCAGGCTTGTCCTTTGGGTGTAGGGTGCCTAGCATATCTAGCAAAGTGCGATTGAAACGTTCAGGCTGTGGGTCCCCCTTGGGGTGGTAAGGAGTGGTTCTGGACTTTCGCACTCCCCACAGAGAAAGCATCTCTTTAATGAGATGACTCTCAAAGTCTCTCCCTTGATCAGAATGGATTCTTTGTGGAGCCCCATAGTGAACAAAAAAGTTTTCTACAAGTACTTTGGCCACAGTGGATGCTTTCTGGTCTTTGGTGGGAAAGCTTGGGCATATCTCATGAAATGGTCAGTGACCACCAGCACATTACTGATATTTCTTTGATCTGACTCCAAACTCAGAAAATCAATACAGACCAGCTCCATGGGTGCACTGGTGGTGATGTTAACAAGGGGCAGCCCTCTGGGAGCCAAAGCTTTCCTCTGTAAGCAGCGACTACAAGTTCGAATGTGTTGCTCCACATCAGCCCCATCTTAGGCCAATAGAATCTGGATCTCACCAAGTCAAGTGTTCTGTCTATACCAAGGTGCCCCATGTGGTAGTGCAAGGATCTCAGTACTGAGTCTCGAAAGGCAGTGGGCAGCACTAGTTGTTGTTTGTCTACTTGTCCCCCTCTGTCTACTGTTTCTCTGTACAACAGTTTATTGATCAGTTTCAACTTAGGACCTTCTTTGTATAACAGTGCAGTTCTCAAATCAGTGGGCGTAATTTGGACACATCTTTTCCTGCATAGAGGGCTTCTAAAGCTGATTTGATCATGGGATCGCGGGATTGAGCCTGCGAATACTGCCATTGTCCAGCTGAGGCAGTGCACCAATGTCTATTGCAGAAAAGTGGCAATAAGCAGCAGGTATGCAATTCTCAGAGGGTCCCAAGCAATCCACCATGCAGTCCACTGCGTCCGTGGACATTTGTTCCTCCCTGTCAAACTTCCGGCAGAGTGCCGAATGTCAGGTTCTGCCAATCTGACCCAATCATTCTGGGGAACAGGCCTCCGGGAGAGAGCATCAGCATCTATGTGGTTCAGGCCTGCTCGGTATTCAACAGCATAGTCATATGTAGATAACGCAGAAAGCCACCTATGGCCAGTGGCATCCAACTTAGCTGAGGTCTGCACATAGGTCAAAGGATTATTGTCAGTTTTTACTAGTATTTTAGCCCCATATAAGTACTCATGGAATTGGTCAACAATAGCCCACTTCAAAGCTAGGAATTCTAACTTATGTACAGGATAGTTCTTTTCGGATGGGGTCAGGCTTCTACTGGCAAAGGCCACTGGTCTCAGGCCATTCTCGTGCTCTTGGTACAACACAGCCCCCAACCCTTGCAAGCTAGCATCAGTGTGCAGGACATAAGGTTTTCTTAGATCAGCATAGGCCAGCACTGGAGCATGGGTAAGTTGATATATGATCTCATGAAAAGCAGTCTCACAATCAGGAGTCCAGCGGGCCCCAAATACTTCACTCGGACGAAAATACACTCTTTCAGTCCTGAGGGACGCTGACTTTTGGTATTTTTTGTGGGTTGGGGGATACCCTTGAGTAAGGTTAAGTAAAGGGCAGATCACTCTTAAATAGTCCTTGATGAAACACCGATAATAGCCACAGAATCCCAGGAATCTTTGCAGTTCTTTTAGATTTTTGGGCTGTGGCCAGGTGGTCAAGGCCTCAACTTTACTTGGGTCAGTCTCTATTCCCTCGGTGGATACTATGTGTCCCACATACTTTACTGATGTTTGAAAGAATTGACACTTATCAATGGACAGTTTAAGGCCAAAGTCCTCCAGTCGGTCCAATACCTTAAATAATCTGCTCTCATGTTCCTCCAGTGAGCTGCCAAACACAATAACATCATCTAGGTATACCAGGCACTCTAGTAAGTTCATGTCCCCCACTGCACGCTCCATCAATCGTTGAAAAGTGGCTGGGGCACCTGAAATCCTTGAGGCATCCTCATGAATTCATGAAAGCCAAGCAGACAGATAAAGGCTGTCTTCTCCACGGTCCTCTGGGGGCCATCGGGATCCGGTAGTACCCACTGCGAGATCCAACACAGAGTACCACTTGTTCCCGCTTAGGCAGTCCAAGCATCCTGAATGCGGGGCATTGTGTACTGATCAGGGATAGTCCGCCGGTTTAAGATAGCGATAATCCACACACATCCTTACTGTCCCATTCTTTTTCCTCACTACCACAATGGGGGAAGCATAAGGGCTTCTGGATTCTTGTATTACACCAGCAGCTAACATCTCTTGCAGATGCCGTCTCACATCATCTATGTCAGCAGGTGCCAGACATCGAGACCTCTCACGAAATGGTCTTTCGTCATGCAGCCAGATATTGTGCTCAGCTCCTTGCACGCATCCTACATCCCTTTCCTTTAAAGAAAACACCTGGTCTCTCTGGGCAAGCTTCTCACTGATCCTCACTTTCCATTCAGCTGGCAGCGGGAGTCGCCAAAATCAAACAAGTCAGGCGTTACTCTGTCATTCTTCCTTGAACTCTTGCTGCTGGGTAGCACTGCAGTGTCTGCACAATGCACATTAGCCAGGATGCAACCTCTATTTACTCGAATGTTTCTTTCAGACACATTAAGAACTTGGACCAATACCCTTCTGGCATAAGCATGGGCCTAGCGGGCAAAATACTAAGCTTGACCAGCAGTCCCTCTGGCAATTTTCCATCGCCTGGTGCATCCAACATTAATATTTTATTCTTAACATCCTTTCTGATACGGACCTCTCCCTGTAAGGTACACTGGGCATTTGGCACCAGGATCAGAGACTCAGGATCCTTCTTCCATACAATTCCGACCGGTTCCTCTGGTTCTGTTTTTTCAGCATCTCTCTGTGCCTCATAGGCCTTCTTAATTAAAGCGGAACTCTTAAAGCTCTACTAGTCTTTGACCCCTGTTTTTCATAACACAACTGTGCCAGCCTTCCGAACATATGAGCATTTGTTCCAATCAACAAGGGACACCATCATACAGTCCAGTGGGGGACACACTAAGACTAGGTCTCTACTTGTTGGCCACTCCAGCCACAGAGGTGGGGAAAGACAGCCAAATTCGGATATACCCGGAATAGGGTAGGCCTTCTACTTAACCCCATACATGCAGTCCTTCTAATGGTTGTGAGTGGTACGTCTGACAAATGCTTCTGATACCAATCCTGGAACATAATTGTCACTTGGGAGCCACTGTCTAATACAGCTCTTGTAGACACTCCATTCACCTTTACAGTGGTCTCCATGGAGGGACCCACTATTCTGACCAGTCTGGAGGCGGTAGCAGTAGTGGGGGCCTGGGCAACCACCTTGCCACAAAAGGACGTGAGTTAGCATTTTTGGTGCCCTCACTGGGATCATTTCGTGCACCTCTTAACCACCTATTTTGTTCTCCGAAGCTCTCCTTGTAGCCTATATGCAACTTTGTCAGTGTCTTTTGGGGACCGGCATTCCCTTTTCATGTGCCCATCCTTCCCACAATTATAGCAAAACATACTTTCTGGAGTTTGAGCTGGCCGAGGTGCCACACTGGGAGCCAGGGCGGGGGTATTACTAACTGGAAACCTTGGTGCCATCTCTGTCTGCGGCGTGATAAGCATTTGGAGACATCTCATCAGTTTCTCCACTTCCATGATCAAGGAATCGAGTTTGGAGCCGTTATCAGCAGGAGACACACATGGTGGTACCCCCACCCCATAGCAGATGCAGTCAGATAAGGTCAGGGGCCCTGTACTTGTAGAGGTGGCCTTCATAAGGGACTGTTTTTGAATTCCCGGATCTCTCAACAGTTCGCCCCATTGTGGCATATCTTTTCCTTGTCAGAGCACTCATTGACTGCCAACCTCTGCCCCTGAACTTCACTTAATGGGTCACCCTCAGTCACTCGGGTCGTAGCCGCAACTATTAGTGCAGGCCCCTCCTGTGGTCGCCTTTTCTCAACTCCTTGAATTTCTCTCATTAACTCGTCATAGGAGGGTGGGGATTCCAGTCGATTTGCCAAGCGTAACTGAAGCAACAGCAGTTCTGAGAAGGGGACAGACTTAAGGATCCTGTCCAGCCTGGTTCGGTCCAGTTCAATCGCTGGCAAACTACCCTTTCTGAGGCATTCTTCAACAATTTTTCCAGCCGAGATACATACACAGACAACAACTCCCCTTGGTACTGTTGTGCATTTCTTACTCTCCACCATAGGTCCTCATCAGAATCTGGGCTCCCATACACATTCTCCAAGGCCTCAAGATAGGCCTGTGCAGTCGCTTCAGGGTTACTGGCCCGTTTAGCACGGATGGTAGCCAGGGCAGGACCTCAGAGGCTCTCACTAACCCTCTTTCGCTTTTTGGCTTCCGAGCAATGCCATTCTAGCACTTGGGGGGCAACATAGTCTATCCAGGTCTCCCAGTCATCCTCCCCTTGGGGGGTGGGGAGGGTGCCAGAGAAGATCCTCAACCTTCGGTAAGAGTCGTGACTAATGGCAGGTGCAGAAATAGGAGTCTGCATTGGTTCAGCCACCATTACGGGTACTGGAGCGGGAGAGGGTGTTGGGGAGAACACCCCAGGTGGCAGAATAGTTTCTTCAAGTCCTCCACAGTTTCCCTTCCCCAGCAACCATTTAGCAATTTCTCCTCAAAGTTTTCAGACAGTGGTGGGGACTCATTCCCCCGGGTCTTTACTGTCCTTAGTTATCACTCCAGGCAGTGAGGCTCCCTCTGGGGTAATGCTCTGTGGCACTTTGGAGCTCTCTATGGGATCCTTAAACTCTACTAGGGCCAGGAAAGTGTAGGTGAGCAGATTAGCATGCCGACCCACCACCACAGGGTTTTGTAAACCTTCCACCTTGGAAAGTACTCCCTGTACAGTGTCATTGATAATGCAGGGATGTCCAGGATAAGCATAGCATTTGGGGTCGATCTCCTCCCCAGTACACCACTCCACCAGCCGGTGCACAGCCACTTCTGTCGGGGTACCCATTTTTTTTCCTTAACAGTGGTTCGTAAATATGGCCACTAGAGGACACACAATCCCAGCGGTGAGCCTCCAAGATGTAACCCATAGATGGCGCTATCCCAGGGGCTACTACCCCTGCCTGATTTGCCACTAACAGGTTGAGGGGCCTGGATCCGATGGCAGATGCCTCCACCCAGAGGTCAGGGTTTGCAATAGTTAAACTAACTTGGTCACAGCCCTCTGGGACACTGCAACCCCCCTTTCTTCCCACTAGTGGCCCACACGTATATCAGAATTACCTTCAAGTATACACTTACCCCAGGACTGGTTCAGGCACTGGGACCCCCTGTAAAGTAAGAAAATACAGTGCAATAATCACAGTACAATACTTTAACATAGACAAATACCTCAGGCAGTATAACTTTGCTGAAACAAGCAGCTCTGATTTATTTAGGGGGAATATAAATAAGACAGGGGGAAATCAGGTTAATTAGCTTATCACTTTACTCATCTACCTATGGCTCTGTGCACAGGCCTATCCCTACCAGTTACTGTCCCTGGGTACCCAAGCCCTAGTGGCTAGTCCAAACCGTGGCAGCTGGTGGGGCCCTTTCACAAGAGAAAAGAAAAATTAGTTAAACAGTCAGCAGTACAGTAATTCCAATTGGATTTAATGTGGCAATTCAACAGGGAGCGACCCTGAATTAGTACTCACGACCTCCAAACAAGATAGGGTCCTTCAACGTCAGCAGGGCTACTCTTGAGCTCCACGAGACTCCTCACACATTTATATGGTAAACAGTAACAGGCAAAAGTCCTTTAATGGCAGCAGGATTCACTTGAGCTACACAAGCCTCCTCACACATTTATATGGTAAAAGAAAGTACTATACCGGCAGGCTGCTTCTCTATCCGATCGTAATTACTGCACAATACCGGAGAACACATAGCAGATTCAGTTCCTGACAGACCGAGTGCAATTCAGCAATTTCTCCAGTCTTCTACAGGGTGAGCCTGGTTTCTACTCTTCAGATATCCTTTGATTCTCTTCACAGGACAGATTCAGTCCTAACAAGCAGTTACACAAGCTGCAGACCGGAACTCTGGGCCTTACACACGTTTCCCGACTAAAACTGCACACCGAAAAAGCACAGGGCTCCTTCCCTTTTCACTGCCAGAGCTCAACTGAAACTCCAGCAGACAAAACCGGGCACTTCCTTTGAGTTCCTCCCAGTTCTTGGCTGGATTGGCTGTCACTCAATAGCCACTCGTTGGTCCAAAAGACGCCAAGTCCAAACTACATCTCCCAGAGTCACTGCCCATACAATCTTCTTGTGGCTGGCTCAGATTACGAGTCCAAGTTCTGATTCATCCAAGGCACCATTTTAGAGCTACCTTAACCCACACTGATTGGTCCAGTTCAGCAGTTCAAAACTAGAATGGGGAACTAGGCAAACACAGTTCTGACTGCAAAGAAAGCAGGTTAGACAAACTGTATTTTCATTATTACTCTAAATGATTTCTGGCAAACAGTTACATCTTTCAGATAGGTTCCTTTGCACTCCTAGTGAATGCAAAATGGAGTAAATTGGCAGCAGCTCGAGTGGTACTCAAGCAGAGAAGCACACAGTCCCCCCATACAAACTAATTATGTCTGCAAGCAGACAGCTCCTAAAGAGACAGTACCAGAGGCTCTAAAAACACTCACTGATAAATGGCTTAAACGCTAAACACCATTCAGGCTTGGAGCATTCAAGCAAGCTCCTGGAAGTCTTTTGGGAACCCCCATTTGCAGGGTGGTTACATACTTTTTGAAATTTCTCTGTCAGGTGTGTGGGACATGTTCTGTATGCTGTTGTGTCCTGCCTGGTGGGGATATTTGATGCATACATTTAACAGTGCACTGGCCTAGGCTCTGACATCCTCTCATGTTGTCATGATTTTTAGAATGACAGTAACAGCCAGTGAGTGTGGACCCTATCACTCCTGGGGGTAGCATAAGACCAACCCCAGGTCATCCATTAAGACCACTGTCTTTTTCTCCAACTCCATACCCAAAGTGTTTATTAAATAAATTTCTTCCTGTTACAATGATGGCATCTGCATGATTGTGTTTCATTGGTGACATCAATGGGCATGGGACTGTGTGTTGGGCTGTTGCTCAGTGTGTGTTGCCCATAGTATTCTGAGTCATGCATGTCTGTCCTACAGTGTGTGGCATGTGCGTATTGTCTGTCTGGTGTGTGTAGATAGCATGGTGCGATCTGCATACAACAATCTGTCACATTGTCTTGAATGCATCTGTAATGGAACCTTTGATGCCCACCTGATTGGACTGACACTCATGATGTGTGGCTGTGCTGCATCAAGTGTGGCACAGTTATGTGGCCTTACTGGATATGTAAGATGGCATCGGGTTGATGACCATGGTATAACAATCTCAGTACCCTGACAACTTCACCATAACTTACAGTGTCAGGTGCTGCATATACACAACATGTCGTTTTGTCAGTTTGTGCATAACCACCCTAGACACCCTCCCATTTTCTGTTTTTGTAGGGTGTGAATAGAGGGCTGCTCATGGGGTGCAATAAGGTGCCCATGGTGGGCAACACTGTTGCCTGGTATCACAGGCCCTTCATGGTGGATGGTACACAACTACCTCCATAGCTCTAGGTGTCAGGAAGCTCAGTTTCAAGTCTTGGTGTGTAGCCACAAAAAAGGGGTGCCAACAACACACTGAAACACAAATATATGAGAGCACGTTGCCCTCTTCCCCTGATATCTTAAGAAAATCACAAGCAAAGGTCCACCCCAAAATCATTGCAATAATGAGTATACAATACTCCCAAGTTATTAATCATTTGTCTCAAAATCAATAATGATTATGATTCAAATTACTGTAATAAGCCCTAAATTACAGTGAAAACTCAGAAAGGAATCACAAATATTTTATGTAGCTACCCCCTCCCCAAACATCTAGGGGTCCCGATCTTCCAGGGGATAGGGCCTGACAGCAAAGAACCTCACCAGCACTCGACAACATCTCCAGCAAATCAAAATGGAATAAATTCTGGGCCTACCTGGAGATGTCTTCTTACTTTGGCTGGCTCCCAGGTTACTGCCACTTCTGGAACATGAACATACACCCAAAGACTCTTGAAATTTGAGACAGAAACACAGATGACTTCAGGATTCGTTCCCGTGGCTTCGAACCCCAGAAGATGCATGGGTCTTAGGATCTTCCAGACCTCCCTGTAATCAAACTCACAGAAGGATTAAAAACTAAGCATTCCGCACTGAGGGTTGAGGTGTTGGATGCCACACCTCCGCATACGCCCGGTGACCCGGTTTGGGAAGGCGGCTCGGCGGGCCGTCGGTGTGAGGGATGGGAAGTATTGAGCATCCCATGGACTGCTCTCCTTCCCCAGGGAAAGGGGTTTCCACCAGCCGATGCACTGGTGACCTCTGGCAGCAGCTGGAGGCACTACAGGGCATGGCCACAGGTAGCAAGGGGAATTGGGTTGCGGCGGACGTCTATCAGGCGTGTGCAGGAGCATGCATGCATTGAGCGAGATGTCATTGCATGTCCGAGCCCAGGGGAGACCTAAGGGAAAAAATCCCCTGACCATGGAGAGACGACGAAACCACCAGGGTTCTGGGTCCAGATGTCCAAAGCCGGCCGCACTGCCCGACACGAATTTGGGGACTCTGGGATCTCCCTGGGGGGGTATGGAGAGACTGGAGTCCTGACCCTGACTTAGTAGCTCGGGTAAATGTGGTACAGGCAGGCGGTTAGGACCTAGCGCCTTGTGTGGATTCCCGAGAGATGCCCCGAGGTCAGGAGCATAAACAGAGTCCACAAAAAAAACAACAAAAAAAACCCAACTAAGGATTAGCAATTTCATTCCATCCTTATTTACAAATGCGATTAGGACACTTTATTTCCTCTGAAATCAATCACTTTATTTCTCCTGGGCCCAAAAGATTTACGGGACCACAGGGGCTCACTTGTGTCTTAGCTTTAAACTACAGCTCGCTGGGGCTAACCTTTGCACAAATATTTTAAAGACAGACATTATCTTCCTAAAAGGCAGAACCACAGGCAGAAATAAGATTTTTCACAGCAATCACTCTGTAGCAAGATGTCGACTCAGCACCTGAGAACCATTACTGCTTTGATCTTTCCAGGACCATGACACACCCTCAAAACACACCAGCACTGGTAAGTACCTGACCTCTCGAGCTTCACATCTAACCCAGTTCTCTTTTATACCTCTTATTAGTGCTCCTGATATCTCACCCTCTAGCACTATCCCGTGGAGAAGCGATATGCTTCTCCCAGGCACCCTCAACCCATTCCATAAGTTGAAAGGGGGCACAATGCTTTTGCAGCCTCCAAACTCATTCCTTCTCAGACAGCAACAGTGGCGCATTCCTTTCCAGTTACTCCACTGGAGCAAAGTCACGGCCTACATGGGCCTAAAGGCTTACTAACTTAATATAGGCCCTGGAGCCAGCCCCAGACACAGGTATGGAAGACCCACAGTGTACCTAGGCCGTGCCCCACTCCCCTGGCTACCGACCAATTAAGCTGCCCTGCCAGACAGGGTAAAAGGGCTGGGACCACTGCCAATGGTACCCGATCCCCAATTCAAGAGCCCTGCCACAACCCCTGAATCCCTGACAGTTCAAAGCCCATTCCAGATGGGACCTGATCCCCCAGGGGTTCCTGCTCTACCTGCCCTACTTCACTTCCCTAGATGCTCTCACCACACAAACCCGGGGACCCAGAACCCAAATGACTGCAACTGCCCTACTTAAAGCCTCCTTCAGAATGACCACCCAGGGACTCGGCACCTTGCTACCAAATTGCCAACCTGCCTGCAAGGGGGGGGGGTCCCCTCACTTTTGACTGCCCTCCTGCTGGTACCGCCAATCTCTCTCTATCTCTAGCCTCTTCTTCTCCTTCTGCTTCCTGTTTCTCCCTATTTATACCCTTTCTAGCCTGCTCTCTGCTGCCGCCACATGGCAACTTGCAGAAATTACACCACAGACCACTGATTTTCCCAACTCCGGGGGCAGTAAGTTGGAAAGGGTCGCTAAAAGGAGCATAAGCTCCTCTCAAGGTGAGAGGGGCTTACACTGTTCCCCTACCTAGGGAGTCATTCCCTCCTGTGAATGATGGCCTAGGGCCCAAGATGACCTCCCACCAACAAACCGGGTATACGCATCTCCCTAGCCTGTCAGCAAGAGAACCACCGAAATGTCTGGCCCAAAGGATTCCCTCCCACACTACTTACTATAATCTGTTCTAACCTATTAAAACTCTAAATAGCTTACCTGTGCAAGGAGGTCCAAAAATATCTAGAAAAATAGCTAAACTATTGCTATTGACTAACAAGGAGACAGTTACTATTTAACCTCAGAATAATTAAACATTTATGTAGAGTACACTCATCGAAGTCGATTTTATAGTTACTGTTACCCTTGTCAAAAGCTTGTACCTCCCTCTTTATATAACAGGTTACTTTTTGCACAATTAAAGAAATTCTAACATCCACATACTATACACACATACACTCACACAATCATACCAGCCACAACATTTTGAGTGCAATTAAATTTGTTAACTATCTATATTAACTCTAAATCAACAGTTGACAATGATAAGTCTCTTCATTATTCATTTAAATGTGTATACAGTCACCATATCCTGCTCCAGGGAGCAATCTTCCTGGCACAGTCCAAAGAGTGTGTTACAGGGGGCTTAAGTGGCGGGTCCTCCACCTGGCGGGAAGTAGAAATCTGGGTCCTGCTTAGTGGTGATGTCCCCAAAAGAATCTTTATCCACCACATAGTACTTGGTGCGAGTCCCAGCCAAGTCATAGAATCATAGAATCATAGAAGCTTGACGACAGAAAAGGACCATACTGGCCCATCTAGTCTGCCTTTTTTCCCTCCTACACCCCCCCTCCCTGCCAGCCCCTGCCCTCCCCCTGATACTCAGCCCCATATGCTTGTTCCATGCCCTCTTGAATTTTTCCACCGATTTAGCCCCCACCACTCTATCTGGTAGTCTGTTCCAGGGCTCTACTGCCCTCTCTGTGAAGAAATGCCCTCTCACATTGCCCCGTATCTTTTTCCTTGCAGTCTGAGGCTGTGCCCTCTAGTTTTGACCCCCTCCTTCCTCTTAAGTAAACACTCTTCTCCCACTTTATTGAGCCCCTTTATATATTTAAAAGTTTCAATCATGTCTCCCCTTTACCTCCTTGCTTCCAGCATGTACAGATCCAGCACCTTACACCTCTGCTCGTATGACTTTCCCTGCATACCCTGCACTATCTTGGTCCTAGCAGAAAGAGGGAGGTAATAATGCCCCTTTACTAAGCCATGGTAATGCTGCACCTGGAGTATGGGGTTCAGTTATGGAGGTCTCATCTCTGCAAGGATATACTGTAGATGCATTGGAGAGGGTTCAGAGAAGGGCTCAGATAATAAAAGGAATATTCTTACTGCTTTTTCTCCTGGATGCTGTCTCCATAATTTTCGGCTTGCTCTTAAGACCGCCACCTCTCTCTCAATGCTGCTGAAAAATGGCACTGGGCTCTCAAGTCGTTTTTTTCTCCCTGTAGCCATCCACCAATCAGAGACACCAGGGGCATCACGTGACCTGCCAGTAACACATGCACACCACACCAGGAGAGCAGAGGTATACCTTTACTCAAGGCCTAACTCCCACACCACTACAGGAATTCTAAGTGCACCACATGGCCTACACATGGCATCCCAGCACCTTGGGACCAGGATTTTCGGGATGTTGCTCTCTTTTTGAGGTGAGAGGAAATCCTGGATGTGCTCCCACATGTAGCCACCCACTCCCTGAATGTTTAGGGGTTCTGATCTTCCAGGGGAAGGGGCCCCACAGCAAAGAACCTTACAAGCACTCACAACATCTACAGGAAATCAAAACGGAATAAATTCTGGGCCTACCTGGAGACGTCTCCTTACTTTGGCTGGCTCCCAGGTTACTGCCACTTCTGGAACATGAACACACATCCAAAGGCCCCTGAAATATGAGACAGGAACACAGGTGACTTCAGGATCTGGACCCACGGCTCTGAACCCCAGAAGGTACAAGAGTCTTAGGATCTTTCAGACCTCCCTTTAATCGAAATCACAGAGGGATTAAAAACTAAGGATTAACAATTTCATTCCATCCTTATTTACAAATGAAATTAGAACATTTAATTTCCTTTTAAATCAATCGCTTTATTTCTCCTGGGCCCAAAAGATTTACAGGATCACAGGGGCTTACTTGTGTCTTAGCTTAAAACCACAGCTCCCTGGGGCTAACCTTTGTATAAATATTTTAAAGAGAGACATTATCTTCCTAAAAGGCAGAACCACAGGCAGAAATAAGATTTTTCTCAGCAATCACTCTCTAGCAGGATGTCTACTCTGCACCTGAGAACCATTACTGCTTAGATCTTTCCAGGACTGTGAAACTCTCTCAAAACACACCAGCACCGGTAAGTACTGACCTCTCAAGCTTCACATCTAACCCGGTTCTCTTCTATGCCTCTTATTAGTGCTCCTGATATCTCACCCTCTAGCACTATCCCACAGAGAAGTGATGTGCTTCTCCAAGACACCAGCAACCCATTCCATAAGTTAAAAGGGGGCACAATGCTTTTGCAGCCTCCAAACTCATCCTTGGCTGCCTCTCTTCTGCACCTTAGGCTCCAGCTATTTCTCAGACAGAACAGTGGCACATTCCTTTCCAGTTACCCCACGGGAGCAAAGCCACTGCTTACGAGGGCCTAAAGGTCTACTAACTTAATATAGACCCTGGGGCCTGCCCCAGACACAGATATGGCAGACTCACAGTTTACCTAGGCTGCACCTCACTCTACTGGCTACCAACCAGTTGAGCTGCCCTGCCACATGGGGTGAAAGGGCCTGGACTGCTGCCACTAGTAACTGATCCCCAAGTCAAGAGCCCTGCCACAACCCCTGAATCCCTAACAGCTCAAAGCAACCATTCCAGGTGGGGCCTGACCCCTGGAGCTTCCTGCTCTACCTGCCCTACTTCACCTCCCTGGATGCTCTCACCACCCAAACCCAGGAACCCAGAACCCAAATGTCTGCAACTGTCCTACTTGAAGCCTCCCTTGGAATCACCACCCAGGGTCCCAGCACCTCGCTACCAGACTGCCAACCTGCCTGCAAGGGGAGCCCCCCCTTCTGACTGCCCTCTTGCTGGTACCGCCCATCTCTCTCTCAAGCATCTTCCCCTTCTACTTCCTGTTTCTCGCTATTTATACCCTTTCTAGCCTACTCTCTGATGCCACCACATGTGACTTGCAGAAATTGCACCCCCAGACCACTGATTTTCCTAACTCTGCGGGCAGTAAGTTGAAAGGGGCCCTAAAGGGAGCATACACCACTCTCAGAATGAAAGCGGGCTTACATTTATAAACGCAGATTGGTTGGTGCCAGCCAACTCTTGTTTTAGAATTCTTTCAGTCTTAAACACGTTACATGTACCCTGCTGTCTTCATGAACTTAGATGAAAACAAATCTTTAGACTTAATCTGTTTTTCCCAGTTCACAAATTTTCATAAAGTATAAATAAGTATTCCAATAAGATTTTGAAAAAAGACAACACATATATACCAACAGGAAATAAACTTAATCTTGGTAGAGCTTTGTAAGACTTTCCTGGAGAATGCATTATACTTATTTTTGAGGCTGAGTGGTCTAGTGGTTAAAACACCTCATTTGGGAACCAGCGAAAACTGGTTAAAACCCTGTTAGATGGCCAGTCCAGTAGTGAGGAGCACGAGGCTCTGGGTGCCCCACTTCCTACTACACCAGAGATCCAGGTTTGGTAATTGATCAGGGCCAGTCTGGGGCTAGCTAGAGGAAGGAAGATTGAGTATCCAGAGAATGCATTCCTCCTTCAGTGCGTACTACTTTGTCTCTGCCACCCAGTGAAGGCTGGTGGCACTGCAAGTAGTCGCACATGTTCTCTGGCTGGATGCAGATTTTGAAGGTGTACATATTCTTCACACTGTGCATGCATGTCAGTGCATGTGGGCTGGCCCACATGGGAAGGGAGAAAATGGAGGAAATAAACTCTCTGTCAACAGGATGAACCTGCCGACACCACAGACTCTGCACCACCTAATAGAAACCACTCACCCACGGAGCTAACAAGTAGGGGGAGCCCCAGGGACATTGGGGGTTGGAGCTGGGGGTCAACAGAACAAGAGGCAGTCAAAAGAGAACAAGGATATGAAACTGTAAATAAAAAAAAAATCCTGCTGGAGCCAAATACTAACTGCATATCTTTCAGCAAATCACTTAACCTTCAGTGCTCCTTACCAACCTGCTACAGAAATGAGAAGAATCAGGACACCACTGGAAACAAGATGTTGCATATCAAATGTGCTATGCTGGATAAATAAATTGCAAAAAGAGTTTGTTCGCAGTTGTATGAGAATATATACAATATGCATGGACACAAATCCAATGTCATAAAAAATCTCCACATTTTCTTGATAAATTTTAGAACCTGGACTTTATCATGCTGATGTCAGACAATTGCTACTTTTCAATCATTTACCCCCTTAAAAATACAGCATATTTATTTATTTATTTATTTTATTTGTTTTTGTTAACTGGGTAAGGTGTGCTTGCCATAAGAATGCCTATTTTCAGTCACGGCTTGGGAGGTTACAAAGTATTGGAACAGAGTACATGAACATAATCAAAGCAAGTAAGTGATACAAAGTAGTAGTACAGGATACATGAAAAGATAAAGAATTGGTACAGAAAACATAGCAGGATCCAGAACAATCCAGGACAGAGATAATTGCAGAACAAACTTAACAATACTTAGTGCAATAGAACTGAGCAATACTTAATACAATAGGTGCAGTTGTATAAAGAGGACATGCAATGGAGACTGTGTGTTATATTATTTATCAGCGCTCAAGCAATTTGACCTCAGGCACATCCCTCATGGCCTATGCCACCCAAGATCCAACTGCTATTGTGTAGTAACACACATATCCTCATCGCATATCCCACTGTACTGTGTATTCACATTTCCAGAATGCAGTACTTTAGTCAAGAAACTGCAGTAACTTCAAGCTGCCACTGAGTGGCAGAATATGATTGCAAATGTGCTTATAAACTGGGCTTCTCCTCCTTCTACCAATACTGACCTGAGACTGTTTCCTATGTGCTAACATTTTTCATCTTTTGTTTTGTTTTAATTTCAAAATGATGTAGTGAAAGGAAAGAAAATGACTATTAAAACAAATATAACTCTAGCATCCAGTTCAAGACAGTGATCTCCCTCTCTTTCCCTATGCCTGTGAGTTGCTTGTCCTCAACTCTCCCTCCCCTGCTCAGTCCCAATATTTGTAGCTGGCCCTTACTGCTGTCCTGGCTTGTTCCCTTCTTCAGTCATCAAGTTTCTCTCCACTATCTCCTTCCATGCCTCCTCTGGTGAGCTTCTCATCCTCATACATTGTGTCAAAACATAAAGTACCTCCAGCTTTCCATGGTTATCACCTACTCCACCTGGCAAAATCACAGATCCCTCAATCACTCCCTCCAGGACAGGGTTCTTGACTCCCATCCCCAATGTATCATGGATGCTTATACCTTCCCCGATGCCCTTATTGGCCACTATATGGACAACTGTGTGCCCAAGATTCATCATCCCAAAACCTCCCCTAAACTCATCCAGCTCTGGTCCTTCAGGTCACTGGACTTACCCTCCCTCCACACTAACCTCGTGGCTACTGACCGGTTGCCCATCTCTACAACCAGCAACATAAATTCCGCCCTCCAATATTTCAACTCCACAATAATGTCTGCCTGTGATCTCCGTTCCCCCCTTAGAAAAAACAGGGCGCGAGGTTGTCACCTCCCATGGATCACAGCAGAGCTGATGGCCTGTCTCCACATGTGAGACCTTGCCTGGTGGACTTTCAAGTCCTCTGGCTCACATGCTGACTTAAGGTACCACAAACTTCATAATGCTTGTACCAGAGCTACCAGGCTTGCTAAGTCTGAATAAATTGCAGCCATGCTCCAGAACAACTATAATCCCTCTGCAGGTTCTGGAACATCATCCATGCCCTTTTCTCTCGCCCAGCCCACTCCCTTCTTCCTGTTTCAAAGGTGGGTGACATTTAAATTTCTGACCCCTCTTCAGTCTCCTCAGCTTTTAACTCCTTCTTCACCTCCTGTGCCAGCTCCCTTCTCCCCTCACTCCTCCCAGTCCCCTCCCTCTTCTCTCACTTCCCCATCCTACCCATTTTCATTCTCTTCTACCATTCCCACTGCATCCCTTAAGCACCTCCTGTCTCTAAGCACCCACAAGGGTGTGAGCCCTGATGGTCTACACCTCAAACTATTGCACCTCTCCACCCTAGCAATTATACTACCTATTATCTCTCTTCTCAACATTTCCTTCTCCTTAGCCTATATCCCTGATTTTTGGAAACAGCATAGTTACCCAACTTGCCAAAGGGGGCAATTCTATCTCTACTGGCAACTGCTGCCCTATTTCCCTCCTCCCCACCATGGCCAAGTCCCAGGAACTCCTTATACTATCCCAGCTCTTCCCCTTCCTTGGTTCTTCTGCCTTCTTCACTGTTTACCAGTCAGGCTTCTGGAAGTTCCATTTGACCACAACCTCCAAACCCCTCCTCCAGCTTACTGATTCTATTCTATATGGCATGGATCAGGGCCTGGCCACCTCAGCAAATTTTTGACTCTGTCAAAGCCTCCAACACTGTTGCCCATCCCCTTCTCCTGGGCAAGCTCAAGGCAAGGGGGGTTATCTGATTCCACATTTGGGTAGTTCTGATCCTACTTTGAGGGCAGGCCTCAAGCTGTCCAGATTAGAGATTCCATCTTCCCCCACTCCCTATCAGCTGAGGTGTACCTAAGGGTCTGTCCTTTGCCTCATACTCTTCTCAATCTTCCTATTTGCCCTTCCCAATGCCTGCTTCCCTGCATCCATCCATATGTATGCAAATGATACAGTACTTTTTGCCTCTTGCATCTCTGCCCCTCACTTCACTGCCAGGCTCCAACTGGAGTTTACTAACATTCAGTAGCGGTTCCTGACAAATCAACTGTCGCACAATGCCAAGAAAGCAGTCTCTATGAGCTTTAACACTTGGCAAAGGCTTGCAGGGATCAACCCCCCCCCCATACCCTTTATGGTGCAGCAATTGAGAATGTCTCCTCAGTTAAGTACCTAGGAGTATAGCTGTGTAACCCCTAGGTGGCACTATCCCAAGGGCTACTACCCCTGCCTGCTTGGCTAGTAGCAGGTTAAGGGGCCTGAGTTCTGAAACAGATGCCTCCACCCGGAGGTCAGGGTTGGTAGTGGTCAAGCTAACCTGGGCACAGCCCTCTGGGACACTGTAACCCCCCTCTTTCCTTACTAGTGGCCAGAACAATACACAATAATCACTTTCATAATACCCCTGATATACCACACAAGTACCCACATTGTTTGCACTTACCACCAGGGCTTTCCTCTGGCCTGGTCCTGGGGAACCCCTGTAAAACAAGGTTATACACAGCAAATAACAGCAGTACAGTACTTTTGCACAAACTGGAACCACGGTCAGGGTAAATGCAAAAAAGAGTTAGATCTGATTTATTTAAGGGACTTGAAAAAGGGAGGGGCGTAATCAGGTTAATTTGCTTAAAGGCTGTATCAATCAAACAGTTATGCATGCACTTCAGGGTCCATAAATAGTCACACACTCTGGGTACCCAGATGGAGAATGGTGGGCTAGCCAGGAACACTGCAGCTGGTTGGGGCCCTGTGATGGAAGAAAACAACATGCACAACACACACACTATTTGTAATCCAGAGCCGGAGGGCTCAATTCGTGAAAAGAAAACAACAAGACAATCAGATGACATACTTTTAGATTAGGCTGTTGTTGCAGGGAGCTACCCTGATGATTACTCACAATACCCAAGACTGGACACAGGCTGGATGAAAATTGAGACTGCAGGTGGTTGATCTGGAGTGCCAGGAGAAGCAGGGCCCACACGATTTGCCATGGCGTCATTCCTGTTCAAGCGTGGAACAGGGAGCTGATTCCCAGGCAGGTCTCTCATCGATTGCTTTCTCTGTGCAGCAGGTAGACTGGCTGGGCCAGTGTGGCAAGGCCCAGGCCAAATGGAGACAAATTCGGATATAGTCCGTTTTGGCCTGGGTACAGCTTCCAGCAAGCAGAACACAGTTCACACAGTGGGGAACCAAATCATGACCTACTTTCAATACACAGCACATTTACATGTAAGAAAATTCTACTGTACCAGGCAAACCACTCTCCGGTCATGATCGCAAAGTCTCTACACAAACCGAGGATTCAAAAGCAGCTGGAAATCCTGACAGGCTGATCGCTTTCAGCAAAATCTTCAGTCTTCTTCAGGTATGAGCCTGGTAAAAAATCAGTGACTTACTTCGTTCTCACAAACTTGGAATTGGTCCAAAATAATTCTCTTCTCTCCCTTTCAGGGGCAGCAGGCAGACATGCTGGCCACAACTGAGGCCTTTCCACAGTTCTCCCTTGCAAAACTGCTCAGACAGCTGCTTGACTGTCTCAAGTTCTTGCCTCTTCAACTCCCAACTGAGATCTGACTCAAACTGCAGCAAGCCTGGGAATTTCCCCAAGATCCCAAAGGTTCGGTTGACTGATTCATCTGTCAGTCACAACAGGAAACATAGAACATAGACACATAGACTTTGATGGCAGATAAGGACCACTTGGTCCACCCAGTCTGCCCATTTTGCTACCTATTGGATAAGCTGCAGATTCTAGTTATCCAACAGCCTACTTCCTGCAACCCCCCACTATAATTGCCTTATGTCTGTCCCATGCATGTTTGAATTCCCCCACTGTTTTAGACCCCACAACCTCTCCAGAAAGGCAGTTCCATGCGTCCACCACTCTCTCCGTGAAAAAAAATTCCTCACATTACCCCTGAGCCATCCCCCCTCTATCTTTAAATTGTGCCCCCTTGTTCTTACAAATCTCTTTTTCTGAAAGATGCTACTCTCCTGGACTTTGTTGATTCCCTTGAGGTACTTAAAAGTTTCTATCATGTCCCCCCGTCCCTCCTTTCATCAAGGGTACATATTAAGCTCTCTCAGTCTCTCTGCATATGGTTTCTGATGTAGACCCTGCACCATTTTAGTTGCCCTCCTCTGGACTGCTTCCATCCTGTCTATGTCCTTGCGTAGATGAGGTCTCCAAAACTGCACGCAGTACTCCAGATGGGGTCTCACCAACTGTCTGTACAGAGGGATAACCACTTCCCTTTTTCTACTTGTGATGCCCTCCCTATGCATCCCAGTATCCCCCTGGCTCTCCTTACTGACTTCTCACATTGCTTACCCACCTTTAGGTCATCATCTGATATGACTACCCCAGGTCCCTTTCCATTATTGTTGTTGTTAGTACCTCCCCTACTATTGTGTACTCTTCTCCTGGATTTTTATTTCCCAGGTGCATCACTTTGCACTTCTTTGCATTGAATTTAAGTTGCCATATGTCTGACCATTCCTCCAACTTTGCCAAGTCCCTTCTCATCCTTTCTACTGCCCCTTGTGTATCAACTTTGTTACAGATCTTTGTGTCATCTGCAAAGAGGCATACCTTTCCTTCCAGACCCTCTGCAATGTCACCTATAAAGACGTTAAAGAGGACTGGACCCAGTACTGAGCCCTGAGGTACTCCACCAGCAACCCCCCTTTCTTCGGAATGTGTTCCATTCACTATTACCTTCTGTGTCCTGTTGTGGAGCCAGTTTGCTACCCAGGCTACCACCCTGGGACCCACTCCCAGGCTGGCTAACTTGATTATTAATCTTTTGTGCTGGACTGTGTCAAATGCCTTGCTAAAGTCTAGGTAGGCCATATCCACAGCCCCTCCCTAGTCTATTACTTTGGTCACCCAGTCAAAGAAATTGATTAGATTCATCTGACATGACCTTCCTGCTGTGAATCCATGCTGCTTTGGGTCCTGTGCCCCGCTGGCCTCTAGGTACTCAACAGTTCTTTCTTTCAGAAGTGATTCCATCATTTTCCCTACCACTGAGGTCAAACTAACAGGTCTGTAGTTTCCTGCTTCTGCCTTGCTACCACTTTTGTGAAGGGGAATCACATCTGCCCTCCTCCAGTCCTCAGGTACCACCCCATCCTCCCATGATTTGTTAAAAAGTGTGGTCAGTGGTGTCACTAGGTCCTCCCTTAGTTCTTTTAGGAGCTCCCCCTTCAGGTGCAAAAAGGGGCCAAAAGCCCAAAACTACAATTCCTACAGATTTTGACTCCAAACAGCTCCTGAAGTCCGGCTCCATTTTAGGTCCCACCAGTACTGATTAGTTCAATTCAGCAGTCTAGAACCCTCTGCAGAATCATGGCTCTCTGATTGGCTGAAGCAGGGGATAAAGGGTGATGAATATGGCTGCTGTAGACACAGTCCACTATAGAGTTTCAACTTTAAAGTTTTTTTGTAGCCACAGCACATATTTTTTTACATTTATTTCCCCCAATGTCTAAAAATAGCCCCTCAGCCCTTTAGTCTCACTGCAGAATTTCACATTTCATTTTAATTCCCTGCTTGCCACTGCTGCTGATAACTGCCATCCCCCAGGCAGCAGATGGGTTCATTAATATTTATCTTGCCCTCATTAATATTCATGAACCTGTTTCCCCAAGTGCTCATTGGCGCTCTTTAAATATATATTTGTAAGGCTCCTCTTGCTCCTCCCTGTGTCTCCAGATCACAAACTACTATTTTTGGGGACCAGGGGCTCAGAGGGAGCTTTTGTTTTGCTGCAGCAGTGGCCTGAAAATGAAGATGTGTAACTGCACATGCACAGACCGCTGCTCGCACATTCCCGAGGTGAGCTGCATGGCGGTTCCGCAGCTTCACTTCTTGGCCATATTCAGAGAGGAAAACACATTGGGGGTTGGATGGAGCGTCAGGGGCACACTGGGACCCTGGAAATGGTGGCGGTGAGGAGTGGTGGACAACCGGGAGCACACACAGGTAGGCCAACAGAGTTGGGGGGCTTGTATGCTCTGCCCCCCAAAGCATTGGTGTCCTTGACAAGCCATTAAAGTTCAAACCATTTTGACTTTAGGAACAATTCTAACTAGACAATTTCACTGTTCAGGCATTTCAGGCATAGCATTATTTCAGTACATTTTCTTACTAGACACCTGGTTCCTGTCCATCCATTATTCACCAATGTTAACACAGGTAAACACAGTATCAGTACATTTAATATCAGTTTTACCCTGGTTAGGCATTTTATCAGTACATTTAGTAGACCTATATGAAATTCAGTATGGTGATGAGCAACTGTAAGCGGGGAATAAACCATGGCTATCATGTACTTATGTACCACTTGAATTGGGGCTTCAGTGGAGACACCAGGGTGGTCATACGTTAATTTTAGAGAAAGCTTAACCACTCTACTAGACTTGCGGGGGACTACTTCTTCTTCCATAGAAATAGGGTGTACACTGCCTACTCCAGATGCTGCGTCCAGCGCAGGGGCCTGTTCTGGAATAACAGGGGTCCTATCAATCTTTGTTGACCAGTCCTCCACTAAGGCCTCTACATCCATGTCTGCAAATGGTGTCCCTTGAGGTTTGACTCGGGGGTCACTTGTCTCTAGTGTTTCACCATTAGGGTCTATACCATACAAGATGTCTGTCTCATCACTATTTGCTTGTGGCCAGTCCATAGGAGTCACCATTTCTCTGGAGTCTGATGCAGGCAGTTGATACCAGTACACTTCCTCACCCTCATCAATATTTTCACTGTCTGCTGGTTCAGGATGTACATCTGCTTCATCACTCAATACTAAAGCAAGAATATTGATGGTCATCTTTTTTCCATCTTGAGTCCAGTTTCTAGTTTTGGCAGATCTCGACCCAAGCTCTGATGCAGTCTCTGGTAAGGGCTCTGCTGACCAATGGGCTAAAGGTGGTTTCTGTAAACAGTCTTAACAATTCCACAGCATTTTTTCCTGTCTAATGTGGTACACTAGCAAATCAGTCAACTTTTCAACCACAACATATGATTCTGAAGACCAGTGGTCAGCTATCTTGTGCTTTCCTTGAAGTCCCAGATTCCGGAGAAGTCTATCTCCAACTTGTAACACCAGATTTTGCACTTTTTGGTCATAGCAGAGTTTATTTGCAGCAATGACTTTTCTGGTGGCCTCTGCAACCAGTTTATAGGCATCCCTCAGCTATTTTTTCAGACATTTTGTGTATTCCAGGTACGATTCAGTTGAGGTTCTATCGGCAGACATACCCCCAAGGCTAAGTCAGTTGGCAAACAGGCTTCTTGACCAAACATGAGCAGGTAAGGTGAGGCATCTGTAGCACTATTTCATGTACAATTGTAAGCATGCACCAACTTGGGGACGTAATGGCTCCAATTTCTTTTCTGTGCAGGATCCAGTATACCTAACATGTCCAACAATGTATGATTGAACCTTCCAGGTTGAGGGTCCCCTTGTGGATGGTAGGGTGTGGTGTGAGATTACTGAATGTCATTAGCAGCAAGAAATTCTTTCATTAGGTGGCTCTGGAACTCAGTACCTTGGTCAGAGTGAATATACTGAGGTATACCATAATGGGTCACAAATTCTTCAAGCTTCTGAACAACAGTTTGGCAGCCTGATTTTTTTTTTGTACTTTCTGTTCATTGCTTTTACACAAAAACAATACAGTAGCAATACTCATGTAAGAGATGTAAAAAGGAAAAAGAAACTACAGCAAAGATGGAGTTACATATACATCCTCTCACAATCTTATACAGTTGGAGATGGGGGCAAGACGAACAAGTGAAGGCACACATAGAACTTAAAGTCCCAAAATGAATGTTCTAAAATGCCCGCTGCTTCAGAGGCTTAGATGAAAGTTTGCATGGATATATCAAAATTAGAAGCAGGTACTAAACCAGTAGTGTTATCAACCTAAATCATCAAATGGATAAAGCAGTATGTAGAATGTCCTCCATTTCCCTCACAGCTTCAAGATAATAAAATTTCCACTATCTGAGAGGCCCTCAAACTTCAACAGTAAGTCATAAAACAGTCATCAGGTTTAGTGCATATAGAACATTATCTTTGTGAATGACAGAGTACAGTACACTCTGCAAACCCATTGGTCAACAGGGCCCATCAATGAGCTTCAGGGCATACAATAGCTGTTATTCACAGACAGCTCTGTTGGAGGGCAGTCGTGGCAGTATGTGGGTGGGTTGAGCTGCCCACCGATGGTGGGAACATGCTGGGACAGGGGGAGTGGGGTGGGTTGGGGGTGCCTGAATGGGTGGGGAGTCTGCTGTACTACCAGGGATTGGTGGATTGCCATCAGCATTGCGATCAGGTCAGGGCAGGGAGGGGTTCTTCTACACCACAGGGATTGTGCCATATTGGATTCCAGTTTACCAGGGATGCAGGCAGGGAAGGGGGGTCCTACCTGGGCACCAGGGCTCGCCAGGTTCCATTACCTGGGGAGTCAGGTGGGGGAGACCGCTGGACCACAAGGGATACTTCTTGAGTTTACTCTGGATGCGAACGGCGCGGGAATGGGGGTTCTACTATTCAACGGGTCTATGGCCAATGTGCTTTACATTCTACCAGGAACTCCAGCGGGAGGGGATTCTGCTTTACTACAGAACATCTGGCGCAATGAGAGGCATTTAACCTGGGATGCTGGTGGGGGACACTGGACCACCAGGGAGATTTCCTGGAGTTTACTCGGGATCTGATTAGGCTGGGGAAGGGTGGGGGTTTGACTACTTGGGGCTATGTGTGTGGCCCACAGCCCTTGCAGGGCACCCGGTGCATTCTGCCGGGCACATCCCTGCAAGACACATGCAAATGGGGCCATAATGACATGCAAATGGCCCCATTGTGCCTTGCATGCCTAATGGCTCCACTTGCATGTTTGTGGCTGTGAATGGCAATAATGCGCTGCCCCATTGGTTTCCCTGCCCGACCAGGGAGTTGCGCTGGTGCTTTCGAGGGTGGGGCATGTGTAGTATTCTGGGAGGGGATGTGCTGGAACATCCCCGGTACATCTTCTGTGAATACCACAGTTTGGGCTCTGCGCATCTCAGTTGCACTGGGGCAGCCGAGATGCGCCATGTTCATTTGCTTTGAGAATCCTGCCCAGTGTATTTTATTTGGTTCTAAACCTAAACTGAAAAAATCTCAATCATTACTAGTATATGACCATGCTGGTGTGATGCTGCAACAAGTTACAGAATCTAAGTATTTAGGAGTGCTTTTGGATCACAACCTTACTTTTTCATCACACATTTGGAGAACAGTTAAATCTGTTAACCAGAAGCTTGGTGCTTCATATAGGGTTAGGGACTGCCTCACAAGGGATGCTAGGGAATCCACATTGAAAAGAATATTACTATCAACTTTATATTACAACTCATTTTGTTTACGAACTTAACAGTCGGTGATCTGGATTTAGTTAATAAAACGTTTAACTCAATATGTAGATTTGTTACAGCTAGGCCATATAAAACTCACCACTGCATACTTCACAGTGAGTTGTGGTGGTTGCCTCCTAAGTTAAATTAACTTAGGCTGTTTGCTTAATAATACGCTCAGGCTTGAGCAACCGTCCCCCTTATTCACTTTGATTGAACTAAAGTGAGAGGTAAGAACACTACCATCCTCCTCCCTGTCTCATCTGGCTCTACCTCTCTAATGTCTCTCTAAGTCCTCGAATGCAGTCCCAAGAGCCCTCTGCAGAATTCTGGCTCTCAGATTGGCTGGCACAGGGGTTAAAGGGTGATGAATATTGATGCTGAAGACACAGTCCACTATAGAGTCCCAACTTTAAAGTTCTTTTGTAGCCACACTACATATTTTTTACATTTATTTCCCCCAATGTCTAATAGTAGCCCCTCAACCCTTTAGTCCCGCTGCAGAGTTTCGCATTTTATTTTTATTCCCTGTCTGCAACTGCTGCCAATAACTGCCATCCCCGAGGCAGCAGACAGGCTCATTAACTCCTCTGTGCCTCAGCAGGGACCTGCTCACAGACAGAGCTGCCAAGCGCCAGGCTTGCGCACAGTAACATCAGCCCTCCTCACCTCCTGGACCTCAGCAGGGACCTGTTTGCAGATGGAGCAGCCAAGACCCAGATAGAGGAGCCTCCTCCAGCTTTCTCAGTTGGTAGACAGTGATTGATAATTTTTGGGATTCAGATTCTTTTCACATTTCAATCCCTTTTACTGACTGCTGGCCATTGCCTTAAGTGCCATACTACATGCTTTGGGCATTGCTATCATAGTGAGTTATTACCTATTCTATGCCGTTTTGAATCTGTTTGTCATTGATTTATTACTGTGCTGCATTTAGACTGCATTTGAAGGTGTTGTCCTAATTCTTACCATTTGTCTTTGTGCTCCTTTCTGCATTCCTTTGCTGCACATGCACAGCCAACACCCCCCCCCTTTTCTTTCTTTGTATTTCCTGCCCTCGACCTCTGTCCCCTTTGAATCTGAATTAGAAGCATTGTAAACTCCATGTCTTACCACTTTATTCCCAGGCTTGCTCACAGTAACATCAGCAGCCCTCCTTGTCTCCCAGACCTCAGCAGGGACCCGCTCGCAGAAGGAGCAGCCAAGACCCAAGTGGTGGAGCTTCATCAGTCAGCAGACAGTGTTGCACAATTGCTCCTCATTATCCCTACTGCTGGGGATCTACCTTAACCAAAACATGTCACTGCCACTTAGTGTACGCCTCCTGTATTTTGCTTATTCATACACTGTTAATCATTGCTCCAACCTGGATTCGAACTCCTGACCCTTAGCACCAGAAGCAGTGTCACCATCCGCAATGCTACTGTGGTGCTTCAATCACAGCAGGCTGCCCATGACTCCTAACCTTTTGCCAGTCCCCCCAGGCTCACCTACACTTACACTTACACATACACATACACTGTCATCCATACTAATGCTTTAGCTGGATGATTGCTACTCACTGTTCTGATATTCTTACTTGCTTTGATACTAAGGCTGCCTAACAGTAAGTGGTAATTCAAAATGCTGCCCTTCACAACCTTGCCACTAACATTAGTTTCATTAAGTGGCACTGGTCTAATATTCCATGCCAAAAACAGCGGTCACACACTGGTCCTATGTGATGCTTTCCTGCATATCACCAGCTCATCATCAACTAATTTCAAAATTGCTATCTACCTGCAAAATTGGGTAACTTGCCCCACCAGTATCCTTAATTCTCCCTATATCCTAATTGGCTGGCAGACTATTGTCAGCTGCAAAACTAAAGTAGGGCAAGTCAGCAGGAGATCTTTTTGGAGCTAATCTAAAACAACTAAAAAAATCATGTCCTGGGAATCACCCTACTGCTACTGATATTGGACCCTGTGCACTAATGGGCAGAGTGGCTACATGCCACACCCATTGTGCCCCCTGCGCGTGATTCACTTACTGGGACACGCAGCCCCTATGTACCCAATCCTCCAGCCGAGTGGACTGCAACATGCTGGGGGAAGACAAGGGTAATATTCACCTTAACCCAGGGCCAGTTCCACCACCAATGGGACATATCAGGAAGCAAGGCCCAATAATGGTGGCTTCCATCAATATTTGTAGTCTATCATTCAAACTTGATGTACTCCAGGTTTGTGTTATCCAGCACCAACCGCACATAATATCTTTAGTGGAGTCATTGCTCTCACCTAAAGTTCCTGACTAAGTCATCTTGCTAACCAGCTATACTATCTTTCATTGTGACAGGGTTAGCAAGTGTGGAGGAGGCTGTGCAATCTACATGAGGGACACCTTGCAAGGACATGCCCTCTCCTTCTCAGTTGCTGTATCCAACGTCCAAATGCTAGGGATTAAATTACTATTAGTTGCCCACAGTAAATGACTTATAGTGGTTTCAGTCTATATTCCCTCCTAGGAACAGTCCAGCAGCTTTAAAGGAATTTTGGACTACTTAAATAACTTCCTTTCTAGCTCCGAGGTATTAATAGTTGGAGACTTCAGTATTAACTGGCTGTCCCCAGATGTGGCCCCCTACAAGGATTCAATATCCTCCATTACTTTTGCACAGATGGTTAAATCCCTGACCAGGTTAAACTACCAGACAGATACAAGCACGCTTCTTAACTGGCTACTAACTAATCGTCCTGATAGAATTACTAGTGTCACCATTCTCCTCGATTCCATAAGTGACCATTCTCCAATTGTGTGCACCTGGTCCAACAAAACCACTAAAACCCCAGCTAAAACCATTCTGGGGCGTCTGCTAAAAAAGGGTCAACTAGATCCACTAAAACCCTACCTGAGGCAGCAAGACTGATCTGCCATTGATTTCACTGGCAATGTCAACCAGTCCCTTAACTATTTCATAGTTTAAATTGGCTTGTGACATATTTGCCCCTCTCAGAAAGCTCAAGATCAAGGGTACTTGCAACTCTTAGGTTACACCTTTCCTCATCAACCTTATGAAGGACAGGGATAATCTCTGGCACAAGGCGCATAAGACTGGCAAGTCATCAGATCTGCATAACTATAAAAAGGCCAGGAATGCCTGCACAAGTGCCATCCAAATTGCTAAAAGTCACCATTTTAAGGAGCAACTCACCAGCACATGGCGAAACAGTGGGAGATTCTGGGACAATCTTAAGGCCCTGATGGGGCGAGACAATAAGTCCTCTCCGACCATGCTAAACATAAATGGGGCAGTCACTCAGGACCTAAAAGTCATTGCTGACACATTTAACGCTGTATTTACTGATCTTAGTAGTATACTTCCCCAAACCAGTTAGTGACTGAAGCTACCTCAAAAAATTCCACTGTAGTGAGTCACTCCTTCGCTCCCCCCTTCTACTTCAAATTTATCACAGTAAAGGAAGCCAAAATATACATTAGATGTGCTCTAGGAAAATCGTGGCATAGCAGTGACGTGCTTGATCTTAAACTTGCTGCTCTCACTCAGGATGAAGTGACTGTCCTGTGATGAAAATTCTAAACCGAGCTTTAAGGCTGGCTACCTTCCCAAGTATTTGGAAGGCTGCTGTTGTTACACCAGTCTTTAAAAGTGGTGAAAGGGTCTTACACACCAATTATCGCCCAATATCCATCCATCCCCCGCTCTCAAAAGTGCTGGAACAGATTGTATCAGACCAGCTAGTGGAATAGCTCAACAAATATCAGATCCAATGCCCCCACAGCACGGTTTTTGGAAATCACATAGTACCACCACAGCATTAATTGAGTTTACCAGCTTCATACACAGATCCCTCAACCAAGGGCAGCTCGTGAGTGCGGCCTACATTGACCTCACCAAAGCATTTGATGCAGTCAATCACAACCTGTTACTCAAACAGTTATCTGCCTCTGGACTCTCCGCTGATGCCATAGTCTGGTTTAGCAGCTACTTATCTGACAGAGCCCAGCAGGTAAAGATCAATGGAGTGCTGTTGAATAGTCTGACAGTGCGATCAGGGGTCCCCCAAGGTTCCGTCTTAGGGCCCCTGCTTTTCAGCCTCTTCCTAAACCGTCTCTCTCTAGTTTGCCAGGACAACATCCTTCTATATGCTGATGATGTGGTTCTCTACACAAGCAACATGGACCCTGTTCTCCTGGAAAAGCAGCTCCAGTTGAGTTTTTCCAATGTAGAAACTTGGTTTCTGGAACACAAGCTTCTCATGAACTACAAAAAAAAAAGATCATGACATCTGCCTCCCTCCAAAATAAGCACAAAACCTGCCAACTTACCATTTGCAATAACCTCAACACCACGCTAGACCTGGATCCTTCTTTTAAATACTCAGGGGTCACACCTGATAGCGCCTTATCCTATGCTACCCATATTGAAAATGTTGGCAGAGCGGTTAATACCAAAATAGGTTTACTGTACAGGCATAAACATTGCCTGACTGCTGATGCACTCAGGCTAGCAGTAAACAGCTGGGTCATCTCCACCATTGACTATGGCCTCATTGTCTATGGAGCAGCATCTGACACCACACTAAAAAGGATTGCAATGGCCTTAAATAAAGCTTGTAGACTCCTCATTGGTGCCCACTGGGTAACGCACACCTGTGAGTTATATGCTCAAATGGGTTGGCTCTACTTGAAAGGGAAGCTACAATACCTGACCTGTGTGTTTTCCAAGAAAACATTCCTTGGCCTGACCCCACCGGGTGTCCAGAACCTTCTAAGCTCAGCTTTGATTCCCTGGATCACAAGAGGTGCATCTAATGAGCCTCTTTAGGTCCCTTTCTGCTGCACTTCCCAAGGACAATGATCCTTCGAATACTGTGCACTCTCTTGGCTAACAAGCTAGGGGTTGATATCCTGTCTGAAACTAAACTTGATCCTTTCAAGCGAAAGCTTCGGCAGCATCTCTTAGCATTAAGTGGCTGTGACTGCCCTCCTTAGTCCTGACCCACCTTGATGTATCAACCTACTGCTTTTGCACAGCTTTGTGTCAACCTTCTGATCTCTCCCCTACTAAATGTTACCTTTTCTGCCCTCCTCTCACTGACTTCTTCCCTTCGATTGCTTCTGGAGTTTCTCACCCTCCCCATCTCCCTCACAATGCCTCTCTGGCTGATTTGCACATAGTGACTGTATTTAGTTACTGCTCTGGACATCTGGTTGTTTTACTGTGTTCTATACACTTTATAATGCCACACACCCCCATTACTGTGTGCAACCTTACATTGCTACTGTTTCTTGTACCCCCTGGCTCCCACTGTAATCCCTGTAACCATTGTATTTGTTCATTTGTCTTGATTCTATGCTGTATAATCGTTTATGAGCTTGCTTTAGTTTTCTTGTTTGTTGTTATTGTAAGCTACTAACATAGAACCTTTGTAAATGAGCTTCCACCTCAAAGGTATTATAATCCAAATTATAAATAAATAAATAAAATTAATATTTCTCTTGCCCTCATTAATATTCATGAACCAGTTCCCCAAAGCACCCATTGGTGCTCCTTAAATACATATTTTTAAGGCTCCTCTTGCTCCTCCCTCATGTCTCCAGACCCCAAACTACTAATTCTGGGGACTGGGAGCATGGAGAGAGCTTTTGCTTTGCCACAGAAGCAGCACATAAATGAAGATGCGCAAGTGCACATGACCAGACTGCCACTTGCACATTCACAAGATGAGTTGCATGGCAGTTCTGCAGCCACACTCCTCCAGCCCCATTCAGACATAAAAACATGTTGGGGGCCAGATGGGGAGTCAGGGGCTCAATGGAACCTGGGAAATGGTGGCAGTGAGGAGTTGGGGACAAATAGGAGCACACACAGGTAAGCCCAACAGAGTTGGGGGGGGGCTTACATTATTTATAATGCTTACTTAAATATTTGTATTAATTTGTTGCTGCTTTGTTGGGTTGTTGTAGATAATCATAAATAACAGTGTGAGTGGCATTCAATTTGCTTTATCATGAGAATGACATGATGTAAGATTTACTTATTCAACGCTGAAATCTTGGCCTGTTCATATGATCACAGAAGCAGAAATGAAGGTTTATGTACTTACTGGAGCTTTTGATCTTGAATATCTTCTCCAAAGAATACCACTAATGCGTTTGAGTTGGAGGTGATAGGACTCCGTGGGAGCCAAAATATTTCTGGTGGGATCTGGTGATTTGAGTAGGCCCCATGCCTATATCACTGCATGTGCAGACTGGTATAATGCAGTACCAGCCCCCAACCATCTTAGGACCCTTATTACCAAGCGGGTAGCAGCATGATTCCAATGAGCACTCTGTGCACCAACTTAGAGCATAAGGTAATCCTGGTGGCCTGTGTAAAAGGGCACTAATTCTGGTAACACTGTGCCTTCACAGTCCAAACCAACAGAAAAGGGTAGTAGAAAATAACACAACAATACTGGAGTGAGTCCTGGATAAGGTGGGAGGGCATAGTGATCTACAAAGAAAACATTCAGGAAGCTCAACAGTTATGGGAAGAACATAACTTTCATATCTTCCAAAAATCAGTCTTCTCAGATTTCTACTACCGGCTCAGAGCTGCAAGATCAGAGAAATTCCCTCAGACTCGGGAGGCTGGAATCCAGGACATAGGATAATAATCCATTCAGAATGGTCCCACCAAAGGTGGCATGCTGCTTGCAATGGACATGCAGGGCATAGTGCTTGGCAAAAGTGCACTGTGCTGCATTTTGCAATCCTACAGATCTTTGCAATCAGCACCAGTTGTATTTCTGCCAAAGAAGCAGCTGCTGCGCTAGTGGAGTGAACATATACTTTGCCCTCTAGTTTTGCACCTGCCATAGTGTAGTAGTGGTGAAGGCAATTTACAATCCAACAGGGAACGCATTTGATTGTGACAGGCATTCCCTTTTCAGTTGGGATTGAAAGATGCAAAAAGCTGATTTGCCTTTCTGTACTGCTCGGTTCTGTCCATGTAAAACCTTAGGGCCCTTGTTACCCAGAGGAAGTGCAGAGATCTCTCTTCTGCATTCTGAAATTTGGCGAAGTAGGTAGGCACAATCAGGGAGTGATTCCAGTGGAACTCCAACACCACCTTAGCAGGAACTCGGGGAGTGTATGGAGGACTACCTTATCTTTGTGGAAAACAGTATACGGATGATCTGTCATGCTGCTTTTCAAGTCATATTTCTTGTGTCACAAATCAAAATAGGCTCAAACAGCTTGCAAGTGAGTGTATCCAGCACAAGACTGAGGTCCCAAGGAGCCACCATCTTCCTAATGTAGGGCATTGTGTGCAAGATGCCCCTTGGGAACCACTTTAACAGTGGCAACTGTGCCACAGATATAGTACCTGCAGGTTTGTTGTATGTTGATATTGTGGACAAATAGATGCTAACTGTTGAATACTACAGTCCTGCATTGACAAGACCCTGTAGGCATTCCAAAACATTTTCAAGTGGATACTTTTTTTTTTGTGTTATCTTTTTACCCCTCTACATGCTACCACACCCCGCCACTCCTTCAGGCTGCCAAGGCCACCTCCGACCCACCTGTTACCTCGAGACTCCTACCTCACATAGCAGCCACCCCCAGGGTAATCCGACGTAACCCTTCATTGGATGGGTCCCTCTCCTCCAAAGGGGAAGACACGGGGGGGGGACCAGTGCAACTACTTGGCCCTGGGGCGCTGCTGAGATGGTTATGGCTCGTTAGGGCATTGGTGGCATCGGTGAGCCAGGCAGCCATTACCCGGTTGAGTGTGGAGCGAGTTTCCATTTTCTGGTTTGGACTCCCTCCTACTCCATCATGCAGTGCTCCTGGTCTCCATCAGAGGCCGCTGCTAAGCGATGCCAACCCATAACCCACCCCAGGAGAGGAGAGCAGTCCCATGGACTCTTAATCCTCTCCTTCCCTTGCCAGTCCCCAGCATCCCGAGTCCATTCCCGAACCAGGGTCGCCGGCATGGTTCAAGGTAAGGTGCCAGCGCCTCATTCCTCTGCGCCATCAGGCCAGCCTTTCAAGTGGATACTTGAAGAAGTCCATGGGGTTTTGGAGCACTAGATGGAAAAGAGTTTCCACTTTGCTGTATATGTTTTCCTGGTGGATGGTTTATAAGCAGCCTACAGTGTTTCAGAGACCCTCTGAAATACCTATTGACCCTGTTCAGTTCTATTTCTTCAGGAGTCAGCTTTGAAGGTGAAGGAAGTACAGGTTGGGGTGAACTAGCTTATTTGCTGACTGAAAGTTGATTCTACAAAGGAAGCCATATTTATTTATCTTTTTATTTTACAATTTCTGGCCAGAAAAGACACACTAAGCCAAGGCTTGTTTCCAGGTGTATCATGAGAGGACACGGAAATTAAGTGACTTGCACACGGACACACAGTATGGTGTCTGTGGGATTCAAACCCAGTTCACCAGGTTTGCACATCAGTGCCCTTACCGACTATGCTATACTGTCTCTCCTATCCCATATCTGCTGAGATCAGCAGGGGACCACTAGAATCATCTTGCCCTCCCCAACCCCAATGTGCCTGCAGCTTGAAAAGTACTATTTCAGTGAGCAGAATTGGAGGGAATGCATACAAAAACAGATTGTGACACTGCAGTTGGAATAAATCTTGTCAGAAAACTCCAGATCCTGGCAGTTTGCAATTGAGTAGGGATGCAGAAAGGTCCATGTTTGGGGCTCCCCCCACATCAAATAGCAATCTCCCCATGTCTGGAGCTAGTGACCATTCGAGGTAGATGGGATCTGTTTTAAGAGCTTCCTCTGCTTCTAGAAAGAAAGGATTGCTTATTAATGTAATAATAACATCCCATACCTCTCTGTTGGGTATACTGACCTGGTCTGGAAGTCTTAGTTGTTCTAGTTTTATTGGACTCCTTAAAAGACTGCTCTACTTGCTGTTCAAACAGATAGATGCCACTCAGGGGCATATTCATAACCTGTTGTTGGAAATCTGGGGTGAAGCCAACAGTCCACAACCAGGAATGGCTATTGACTCAGACACCTGCAGCTATGGAGTGGGCTGCTACGTTAAAAGAATCCATAAAGACTTTGAGCTGATGACTGTTAGATTCAATCCCTTGTCTTGCAGTTAAGAGCATTTTTTGTTTGGTCTCTGCCTGGCACGTTCTCTGCCAAAGTTTTTAACTTGGACCAGAGGCATACTTGTACTTAGAGAAATGATCTTGGTAGCTAGCTCATGCCCAAGGTAGCTGAGGCATACATCTGTTTGTTGATGGTATCTACTTTTGCTTGACTCCTTGTTAGAGGCGTGCTTTGTGTCCTCCTTGGGAACTATGACTTTGCCATTGTAAGCCAAATAACAATGGCATCAGCTATTAGCTATTGGCTGAGTAAAATATATGGGTCAGGCTTAGGGACCACATATTGTCTGACCAGCTATTTGGAGATGTCTGTCACAGTTGCAGGCCTCCTCCAAGCCACCTCTGTGACAGTATCTAGAGCTGGATGGATGGGAGCAGTGATGGAGATCAGGATATTAGGCACATCAAGGAACTCAAGCTGGAGGCACCTATCCTAGTCCATAGCTGCGGTCTCAAAACATAAGATGCTTTGTATGTGTATGAGCAGAATTTAGAAGGAAAGAACCTCCTGAAGTACTATAACTGGAACTGGGTCAGGGTTCTCTGTGCCGTGGATGCGGTTGTCATCATCTATTAGCTAGTTAGCCAGTTTTCAGTCAACCACAGAGAAATAACAATGCAACATACCTCAACAGAAATGATTTTCAGTTTCATACATTTTTGAAAGGAAGCTTTCTTAACATGTGTTTAAAACTAAAAAGTGAGGAAGCTTCACTAAGAACTGTTGGTAAGTAATTAAAAAGCTTGGGTACCATAAACATAAGGTCCTTTATCCTGCTTAGACACACATCTTTTGAAACAACAGAACAGGTACCAAATCCATGTTTATTATGTTAGAATTGTGAGATACTGGATGGAATAACAAAGAAAACAGCTTTTTTGCAAGTAAACCAAGGTTCACATAATATCATTGATCTCAGATCACCCAATCCAAATGTTTAAACAGATCAAAGTGGTGAGTATGGGATGGTAGAAGTGATGCAAACCTAACTATTTTATTGCAAAGAGTCTTCACCCTTGACAGTGCACCCTCATTTGCTGAGTAATAAAAAAAATTAAATCAAGTACAGATAAAAGAAAACATGCTAACAAGAGACTAGAAGATGGTAAGAAAAAAAAAGAACTTAAATTGTATAAGCTGGGGGCAACTTTAAACTTTTTTGCACTAGCCAGCAGGACAAGTTGATTCAAAATTTTACTAGCCCACAGATGGCTGCAGGAACCCATAATTATAATAAAAAATATTGATCACTTATACAGGAAAAAATGCAAGCCAAGAAGTACTCTAATTATTCCACATTTATCCTGCTTCCACACTGCTTTCTGCCCCAGCAGAAAAAAAGTTCTGGTCAGTTCCACCATGGCTGCATAATGAAGTTAGTGAGGTTGTGTGGAACTGTTAAGGAGACATGGAAAAACAGCACAATGATTTTTAACTAGTAAGGTTTGTTTTATTTATTCTAAGAAATGCAGACACATTATTAGGAAAAGATATGGAGGTGTAGATTTCAATGGAAGGAATGATAAGCAATATAGGTTTGACAGGTTGAATAGGTGGCAGTACAGTACATGAAAAAGTAAAGGCTGGCATATGTTCAGTCTTGAGATTATATACACAGTTTTATAGAGAAAAACAGGGGGTTTGTCCATGCCGTGATGTAAGTTATATTTAAGTAATGTGTTGATGTCAGGCAGTCAGGTGTAATGATGGACTTCATTAGGAAAGAAAATGTGATAGTAACTTTTATAAGGCGTGGCTGTTGATAAGGTTAAGGTAGTTATTCTTGTGATAATGGGAATATCAGGACAGTAAGAGGTCTATACAGGAGTGGAGTACAAATATGCACTGTATCATAAGTATGTGTTCAGAGTGCAGGCAAATGCGATATGCAGGTTTATTTTACATATACTGGCCCAGATATTCAAACTGAGCCAAAAAGGGCGCAATAGCAGGAGCAAGCGCAAGTCAATTGCGCCCATGTGCAAGAGACACGATATTCAAAAACGGAGCAGGCCAAACTGCGCCTATAGCCGACAACTGAATATTGTACCACCTGTGCCATAGCACAACTAGCAAGGGGAAGCTGAGCAGATCTGATGCACCATAGCGCAACAAGGGATGTTCAGCTGAGCAGTCCAGAGGCACCATAGCGCAACCAGAGATACCCCCCAGCAGCATAGCAATGTAACTGCACAACCAGGGAGGTAGGGGCCCACCACCCGTGCCACAGATGGGCACAGGAACACACAGCAGAACAGACATTGTCCCCCCACACCCCATGCACTGCACAACTGGGGGAGGGCTGGAATAACCACTGGCCCATGGAGACAAGCAAACAACCCACAGCTGGGCCATGGTGCCCCGTCACACCTACTGGCAAGCTGTGACTGGCACACAAGGAAGGCTGACCATCCCGTGCCACACCATCCCCCCTAATGCAGAGCACACCCTGCACCGTGACCCCAGACACCCCCATTAGCAGTGACCACCACTGCAGGAAACCCCATGCATGCCACCACCCCCACTATGACACTTCAACCCTGTGCACCACAGAACCATGCAAGCCAGCCCCACCACGAGCACCCATCAGCGGGTGGCAGCACACAGCAATGCAATAATGGCAGACAAGTGCCACCACGCACAGCCCCCCAAGGTACTGCTGAGAGACCAACCATGCATTGGCACATGAGGTACCCCACATGGGACAGGGCATGCCCTTGACACCACCACCAGTGGTACTGCACCCTGCACAGTAGTCCAATGACACACCCCGACCCACCACTGGCCACAACAGCCAGCACAGCCACCCACAGTGGTGCGTGGAAGCATGCACCACACCGGATGCCACACAGTGTATGGACAGACACCCACCCATACCCAAAGGCACAACAACACAGGGACGCAGTGGTGGGGCAACTAAACCCCCATTGTGGGCCCATGTAAACTGTGTACACACAACCCGCAGTCCTCCATGGCACTGGATTGCCAGCCACCCTGTGCAGGCACTGTGGACCCATACACCACCAGCAGTCACCCTGAGCACAAGTCACAGAAAGTGGGGCACATCCCCTGCAACACACACAAGGCACAGCATGGAGGTGGGACAACAACTGTGGTGCCCACAGTGCCACCCAAGGCAGGCATGCACCACACCAGTGACAGGAGGCAACCCAGCAATGTGACGGGTACAGTGGCTGCCCTGCAGGGACTGCCACCACTGACATGCCAGTGGACGGTGCAGGTCACAGACATGCATGTGTGTCAGCTGCACATGCCATGGACGGGCCGACGGGTGCGCCATGGATACAGAGCACACACCATGGACCACTGCACACAGTCATCCAGTGCACAGAGAACAACACACACACCACAGACACTGACTGATAGCTACCCCCGCACCATAGTCACCTCCACACGGACACACACACACACCCATGACCGCACCACCCCTGATGCCATGCACACCATTGCAGCTGAGCACCTATAGCCCACTGCAAATCAGAGACCACCACAGTATTCATATCAAAATTAAATGTATTGAAAAAATATCTAACAATCAACTATATACAACAATTCAAGAACTATATACAATATAACATATAAACTATATACAAGGTTGGAGGGCCACTAACAAGGTGGGGGTGGGTAGAGGGCAGGGATAGACAAATGGGATGGGAAAGGAGGGGTGTGAGGGTGGGTCCAGGGGGGTAGGGGAATACTGGGAGCAATCCATCCCTAGCGGGAGCACCTCTCCCTGCTCTGGCTCCTCCGGGCCCTGTGTCTCCTCAGTACCCCGGTCTCATCTATGCGTTGCAGGATGTCCAGCGATGCCCATGCCACCACCAATATCTCCCGCAGTGCCTCCCGGATCTCACGAAACTGGCGGGTACCTAGGACAAGGGAGCACAGTCAATAGGTGTGAATGCACAACCGCATACAGCCCACCCACTGTGCATGGCATACGGCCGTGGGACATACCACTGTGATGGTGTGTGACCACCCACAGTGATGAAGTCCACAGAACCTGCCCACCCAGGCGCAGACAGCCATGCGGAATGCTGCACACACCCACCGGCCAAGTCACACACAGCACCATTGTGGCCGTTTAGTGACATGGCTATGTGGTGCAAAGGCAGTGACACAGCTGTGTACCTGTTGCACGCATGGACCACCATTGACGCACTCCCAGACATGCATTGCCACTGGACAGTGTTGACTGTAACAAGTTGCGTGCATGGCAGTGGTGTCAATGGATGGTGGCCATGCCCCGCTGCCCACCCTGTCACACAGCATGCAATAGTAATCATGGATGTATGGCACTCACCTTCATCGGGCTGGTCAGGTGGGTGGTGAGGGCCCTCGACCCACCTGGCTGCACCATCCTCCTCCCACCACCGCTCTTCCCGCACACGGCGGCATTTGTCGAACCTGGGGCAAACAAGAGAGAGGAACATCAGTACAATCGAAGCAAAGTCCCCTGCCCCCAGGTGTGTCCTCCCACCCAGCAAGACCCACCCACCCCACACCCTGTGAACACCATCACAGCCAACCCCAGACGGTCCCTTCCCTATGTGCTGGACACATACAACACTGTTACCCATATGGATGATAAAAGTGTGTTGACGGAATTCCCTACCTGGCTGTGGCACCATGCCCCTCCTGGCACATGCCCGCAGGCATGCCAGTAGCTCCGGCTCCCTCCTCCACAGGTCCCCATATTGGTGTCTGCACTGCTCGGCACTCTTCCCCCATCCAGTGACCTACTCCAGGGCAGTGGCCACCTCCTGCCACACCTGGGTCCTGGCCCTGTCCAGGGGTGCCTCCCCGAACAGAGGCCCATGGTGTGGCTCCACTATGGCCACTAGGTTGGCCAATTCAATTGCAGACCACTGGGCTGCCCTTCTGCTTGCCATTCTCTGTATCCTAGTTGGCAATATGGTGCTCTGCAGCACGGATCCCCACATGCAGATGCTGCACGGTACAGTGCTGCCATTCCCTATCGCGCTGTCACCGAACAGCGCGATAGAGGTGCACCCATGCATGACGCATGGCGCCTAGGGGGCAAAGGTTGGGCGCAGGATCAAGGGTCTCTGGTGCATGGACACACACAGCACTATTGGAACACAATGTGTGTAGCGCGATTGGCTGCCTATGTGCCAGCACCATAGCAGCCTACCGCGCAGTTGGCTCATTGCGCCTATGATGGCCCAGTGCCACAGCGCCATGTAGTGACCATTGCTATAGTGCCACTGGCACAATGGTGGCTGTGCCCTGCATTGCCTACCACACACAGCATGTCATCAGCATGGCAGATGCCTGCGTCAGCAACCCAGGCATGCGCAGTGAGGTGTGTACTACGCATGTCACAGAACTGCGCCATTGGCTTAGCACGTTCAACACAATTGCGCAAAGCGCAACAGCTCGATATTCAACCGTCATATGCAGATCATCTAATCAGCCATTCAATGGCGCAGCATTGCAATTTGCATCTACTTAAAGTTGCTCCTCACCTCATTTGCATGGGTTGTGCTATAAAAGTGTGACATTGTGCTGCAGTGGCCATAGTCGGTTACTGCAGTCTATTGGTGAGTTGCATGCTGTTTGGGAGTGTGGACTGTGGATTTAGGGACATGCATGGGACTGCACAGTCACAGGTAACAACTGCCATTCTTACAGGCTACATAATGACTGAGCAGGTTGTTGGAGAGGAGGAACACAGTAGTGGGAGGAGGAGGAGGCCTAGCTTTACAAAGGTCGAAACTGAGGCTCTGTTCGAGGCCTACCTGGATTAGGAGCCACTTCTCAGTGGACGGCGGGGAACACCTCAAGCCCGCGTTGCTGCATGGGAGGAGGTGGCACGTGCTGTGAACCTGCATGGCAGCCACCAGCGCTCCATGCAGGAGTGTAAGAAAAAGATGGGCATGGACAGGAGTAGGATAAAGGAGAAGGTGGCTGCCATCAGGGCAGCACATGCTGCAACAGGTGGGGGACAGCCAGAGGTGGTACAACTGACCTCACAGGAGGAGAGGCTTGCTGGAAGCATGCAGCACAGTGCCATTGAGGGTGTTCCAGGTGGTGGCTTCCAGACGGGTGGTGGCCCATCACTGCATGGTAAGTCATGGTCTGTCTATGGGGGGGGCAGGGTGGGTCACATGCAGTAACGTGACTTTGCTTTCCCTTACAGATCCTGAGCATCTGCATGGGTCAGCGGTGGTGGGCCTGTCCACTGAGGACAGTCAGCTGGAGTTGGAGGAAGGCCCATCCACCTCCACAGGTATACATGGAGCATTGCGACAGTGGAGCTGCCTGGCTGTCCACACTGATGTCATTGTAACAGGTGTGGAGGAAGCCCTGCCTGTGTCCCAGCATGCTGGCATCCACGGATGCCAGCATGCTGTGACAATAACCAGTGCAGAGTCCATCACGGTGATGATGGCCTTCTCATCAGGCGGTGACGCGTGTGTGCCACAGGATGGCCACACAGAAGGCAATTCATGCCCATGGCTGTGGTGGTGCTGCCGTGGAGGCCTGCGTGTCAGCGCAGTCCCAGTCTGTGCCTGTCAGCACCAGTGGGGCAGCACTGGTGTCTGTTCAGGACAGTGGGACTGTTGCGGCCACTGCGGCGGCACCACTGAGCCCTGGGGAGCGGCAGCTGGAGGGGCAGCATCAGCAGTCACCCAATGGACTTGGGGGTACAGGGTTCAGCGGTGGCATCTGTGAACCACCTATGGACATGCCCAGACCTGGTCCTG
Organism: Neoceratodus forsteri; assembly: GCA_016271365.2. Classification (NCBI taxonomy): domain Eukaryota; kingdom Metazoa; phylum Chordata; order Ceratodontiformes; family Ceratodontidae; genus Neoceratodus; species Neoceratodus forsteri. The sequence continues at coordinate 1,462,403,533 of CM057455.1, read as the reverse complement.
GTGCGCAGCACCCACCCACAAGGGGTGCTGATCATCGGGGGCTGTGCACACCCTGAGGGACAGGATGCCAAGGAGGTTGATGACCTCTTGGATGAGCACACCTGCCTACTGCAAGCATCGGTCCAGCAGCAGATGCAGCTTGCGACGTCCGTGGATGCACTGTGTGTGGATCTGGAGTGGGCAGAGGAGCGTCGCAGCAGGGACACCGCACTGATCCTGGCAAGGATGGACCATTTGCGGGATGATGTGACCGCTGCCATTGACAGGCATGCACAGGCATTCACTGCTGTCATGGCCACAATGGGCACACAGTCAGGTGCCCATGCATGGTGGACACCATGCAGTGCACTATCCACCCCCCGTTCCTGGCGTCATGTGACTCACACCCTGTCGACACCGGGTTCAGCTGTGGGCATCCCGAGCACTCCTGGTGCAGGCATGTTCAGTGTGCTGCAGACCCCTCCACGAGCATGGTCACATTCACACAGTGGAATCCCTAGGGGACCATCGGTGCCACCCCATGAGGCCAGTGGTCAGCCTGTCAATGCTGGCGGGTCTCAGCGGGGCCGCCCACACATCCGTGGCAGCTGTGGCACTGTGTCACGTGACTGACCTGTCTCCCAGTGTGGCTACTGTCTGGTGCTGCCCTGTGTGCATTGTGTGTTTCAGTGGGCAGTGCATGGGTTGGTAACCAGCCCTGCCCGCAGACACACAGTCCACTTGCACACCCTCCCAGCTGCTGTCTGCAGTTGCATGTGCATGATGGTGCCTGCATTGTGCTGTACACCAATGTGCAATGGTGCTCAGCATCTGACACACGCACATGGACAGGCAGTGAGCGTGGTGGCCTGTGGACATGTGTGTTGCTAGGGTTGGCGTTCTGGGTCAGTGTGCCTCCTGCCCTCTGTGCACGTTTGATGCATTGTGCATGTGTGTGTGTCCATCCATGTGGCATGTTAATCCTCACCCAACCCTGGTTGTGTGTGTGCTTCTGTGGCCTGCCACTTCCCTTGATGGCATGCCCCACTGCTGTGTGTCCATGCGTGTTTGTGGGTTGTGTCTTAGCCACTGGTGGTTGCACATGGCCCCATGACTTACCTGGGTTGACTGAAGTGCTCCTCCGTGATGGTGTCCCAGTGCAGCTGTGCCAGCCAGATCAGTCAGGGGCCCCTTCGGCCAAGGGGGGGCTGCCCATCACCATCATCACTGGCGTCCCCATCATCCCCATTGCTGTCCCCCTCTTCGACCTGTACGGCTATCCCACATTCGTTGGCCACGTTGTGCAGGATGCAACAGGCCAGGAATAGCCCGCAGGCCTTTGAGGGGCTGTACTGTAGGGCACCGCCAGAGGTGTCCAGGCAACGGAAATGTGCCTTCAGCATCCCGAACACCCGCTCGATGACATTACGTGTAGTGGCGTGTGCCTCATTGTAGCATTGCTGCGATGGGGTCGTGGGCAGCCGGAAGGGTGTGAGCAGCCAGGGACAGAGTGGGTATCTACTGTCACCTGTGCGTAGAGGGCGGAGGTTAGTTTGGTGAACAGCATCTCCCTGCCCCAGGCCATGTAGGCCACTACCCATGTCACCTCTGGCCATGCCCCCCCAGGCCCTATGATTGTCCATGTGGTTTGCATACTCACCCACTAGGTGGCCAATGGGGATGTCCCCACTCTCAAATCTGTGGCACAGTGCCGACTGGTGCCAGATGAACGAATCATGTGATCCCCCAGGGTGCGTGGCACAGACATTGATTATGCACCCCCTGGCATCGCACACCACCTGGCAGTTGATGCTGGCATAGTCATTGCGATTTATGTATGTGGCCCCCTCGGGGCCAGGTGGTGTGCGTATGGCCACATGGGTGCAGTCTATTGTCCCTAGCACACCAGGCATATGTGCTACCCTGTGGAACTCCTGTATGTTTGCTGTGCGCTCCGCCGCTGTGCTGGGGAAATGGATGTACTCCACAGCATGTGGCAGCAGTGCGCTGAGGAATTGTGTGAGGTGGCATGACTTGGCCGACTGGGTTATGCCTGTGGTGCCCGTGGTGAGCAAGCACATGCAGGCTGTTACCTTAGTCTCCACTGACAGGGCATGGCTCCGTCGTGTGGGTGCCTGCATCACATCACTGCACAGCTCACAGAGCCACCTCAGAATTGCTCTATTCAGGCAGTACCAGTCCACAATCTCAGTATCAGTGTACAGCTCAAAGCTGGTGTGGGCTCGGTACTGCCTGTTGGGGGCATACCGCCGACAGGCCCTTCCACGGCCATGCCCCCCTGCCACCCGCCTTCTCACCCCCTTCATAACAGCCTCCATCTGGAAGGTGGCACTGGCCATGTCCCTGGCTTGTGTTCACCCCCCCGGCAGCTGTTGCTGTATTCCCCCTGCTGTCCTGGCTGCTACTTCCCCTGCACCGGGAACACCTACCTGTGCTGGCCTCTGTGCTGTGTGGCTCCCCACACCTTCCCTGTACCTGGCTGTTCAGAGTGCCCATTCCCTGGCCTGCTCTGTTTGTGCCTCCTGCCCTGTCTGTCTGCCTATGGTTCAGACTCATGTGGCTTCCCTGTAGCGTTCCTGCGCCTCTCCCTTGCTCCTTTTTATTTTGGCTCATTTCTGCTATGGCGCAACTTCTGCTTGCTCTGCGTAAGTCGTTGAATATCGCACTGCACCATTTATGCATGGTTCCTCCCCCTTCGGTTGTGCATGCCTTCATTATCATTGCGCTGTTGTTCAGTATGATTTCTGGGGTGCAACTGCCTCTAGCTGAATATCGCAGAATGGCACAATTTTGGACTTGCGCAGGCACAACCCTATTGCGCATGGCTCAACTCTTTTAAATATCTGGGCCACAGTAGGTAAAAATAGGGATAGGTGCAATTGATAGAACTATAGATAATTACATAGATAGACATACAGATAGACAGAGGGAAATGTTATAGTCATGACTGTCTTTGGAGAGGCAACTGCCCCTAGAGTCACAGTCACATTCATTAATTTGGGTTGAAAAACTTTTCAAGCAGCATTATTTTGTTGTCAGTAATCGCCTATGGATTTATGCATGTATTGGAATGTCTTAAAACAGTTATAGTACAGGAAAAATAATGAAAGCAAGTGTATTATAGTTTAGCACTGAAACAAACATGTAACATACATGTTGCCACCTTGCTCCAATGAGCACCCTCCCCCAAGCAGAGTGCCAGTCTTAAAGAGCATATGATGTCTTAAGGATAAGTGAAAGAAAACATAATATTTAGACACAGTTCAGTTTATATTTCACATTACTTCTGTATTTTTCCACCCATTATTTTTTACTGAGGCCATTTGCATGAAAAGAGGACTGCTGTTCCTGAAGTGTTCATGTATTCATGGTGCTTTCTCCCTACCTGAGGTCATAATGCATGGCTTGTGACACACAGTTACTTCCATGACAGCAGACTGTGATGTCATAACATAGCATTATGACTTGAAGTAGGGAGTAAGCTATAGAGGCAGATGAACTCTAGCAGATAAAGATCATACATTCAACCAAATTTCCTCTGTAATAAAAGATAGGCAAGAGAAATCTACAGAATATATTTAAAATGTAAACTGAGTTGTACCAAGTTATTAGTTTTTTCAAAATTTCCACTGTGGCATCAGCAGCTCTGATCACAAAGAGGAGAGCTGAAAAAATGTGTCTCAAAGTAAGTGCAGAATAATTTTTCTTAAATCTATTTCAAGATATTAGGCCTTTCCTCTTTTTTTTAAATTTAATGATAAAAAGAAGTAGCACCTTTTTTCTGACCGGTCTAATGTAAATGATGACAGTCAGTGGTTTGGGATATGCTAAGTGTCCCCAGGAGCAAGGTGTGCTCCTTCACTGGCTAAAGAGTAGGCTGTTATAAAAAAAATGAAAAAAAAAACACAAGTCATTCTACCAACAAGACATGCAGAGGTACAACAATTGGGGGGGGGGCAAGAGTTGTTTGAGACTGCAGCTTCCATTTCCGAAACAGAAAAAAAATCATGTTGATCTTGTCTCCTGTTCTATCCTGAAAGGAACCTAATTTAAATGCCTGTTTTAAGTGTGTATAATAGACTGTTTTGCCATTTAGGAGCCAAATAATGAATGTGTAACAGGTGACATTATGGTTACCTAGCAATTGTATGCCAAACAAATGTAGGCATGTAATTAAGAACTAGATCAATAGAAGATCATTGCCAGGTTATCATACACACTGGCAGAATTTAAATTATAGCTAACAAATTGCTGCACAGTACTTTGAGGATGCGTAAAGTGTAAAACATCATTTTAGAATTTTAACAGCTGGATGCTGAGCTGGTATCTTAAACAAATATGTAAGAATTCTATATGGATGTTATTTTTTCTAGCTGCTCTTTATCATCTTGTGCTGCGACACCTATATTTTCAATAAAGAGCTGTCTTAGCACTAGTATCACAAGATGTGCCAACGGTAATCACTGAATCAGCATAAATGGAAAATGAAGGAGGTCTGCTTACTCCACTGAAATGAGATGTGTGCTGTCCCATTGTGTGTAATAGCAGCATTTCTAATTTTGAACTTGGCACCACCACAACAGGGAGTTCTCTATTTCTTCAACAAAAAAAAATAAAAAAAACACACTTTATCATCAAAGTTTGTGTTTACCAAGTACTGTGCCCATGATTAAAATAATTTGAAACCCCTTCCCCCAAAAATGCGCCCTGACATGAAACTGCATGTTTAACTGTAAAGACAATTAAACATGTATTTCTAAATGCATTACCAACACCAATGTTTGATGATTAAAATAATTTTAACCCCCTCCCCCAAAAAATGTGCCCTGACAAACTGCACTGTGGGAAGATTGCCTGGGAAAATATGCAATAAAAAAAAAACTGAATAACAGGTTCCATAGAGTAAATGTTAATATCCTGTTTCTTATGTCCATGATAAAATAAAATAAAAAATACAGCTGAGATTTTTTTTAATGTCAGCTCTGATCAGAATAGCTCTTAAAATCACCAATTGTTTTCTTGTTCAGTGTTTTCTAATACATCTCAAACGTAAAAGAAAAACACACTTTATCATCAAAGTATATGTTCACCAAGTACTAAGCCCATGATCAAAATAATTTGAACCCCCTTCCCCAAAAAATGTGCCCTGACATGAAACTGCATGTTTAACTGTAAAGACAACTAAAAAATGTATTTTTAAATGCATTACTAACACCAATGCTTTCAAAGTTTTGAAACTCCTAAAAAGACAAATTGTATATAAACTATATATATATATATATATATATATTGGCCCAGATATTCAAACTGCGCCACAAAAGTGTACAACAGCAGGAGCAAGCGCAAGTCCACTGCGCCCATGCGCAACACGTGCAATTTTCAAACACTGCGCAGGTCAAGATGCACCTGCTGCACACGACTGAATATTGTGCCAACTGCACCATAGCGCAACCAGGGATGTGCAGTGGCGCACATCAGATATGCAATAGCACAACCAGGGACACCTAGTGAAGCAGGGCATCAGCGCAACAGCACAACCAGGGATGCACAGGGACAGGATTCAGGGGCCCACCACCCATGGTAGGGATGGGCAGAGGAGCACACAGCAGAACAGACAATGCCCCCCACACCCCATGCATGCATAACCGGAGGAGAGCAGGAAGAACCACTGGCCTAGGGACACCAGCAAGAAACCCACTGCCATGGCATGGTGCACCAGCACACCCCCCTTGCAAGCTGGGACCATCACACATGGATGCCCATCCACCCCATGCCACACCAATCCACCAATGCAGAGCACACTCTGCACCACAATCCCCATACACCCTGCCCAAGAGTAGCGCTCAACAGTGCAGAACACCCCAAGCATGCCACCACCCCCACTGTGACAATATAACTCTGTGCACCACAGAACCATGCAAGGCAGCCCCACCATGAGCACCCAACAGTGGGAAGCAGCAGCAGACAGTGAAGCAACAGCTGCAGACACAGTGCCAGCATGCATGTCCCCCCCAGGTAAAGCTGTGAGGCTGACCAAGCGTCAGCACACGTGACAGGGCATTCCCCAGAACCCACCACCAGTGTCACAGCACCCTGCCCACCCTCCCAAGGACACACCCAGTCCCAACACTGCCACAACAGCCAGTGCAGACACCCAAAGTGTTGCATGGAAGCATGCACCACACAGGATGCAACACAGTGTACAGACAAACAACCACCCATACCCAAGGGCACACCAACACAGGGACACAGTAGAGGGTCAACCAAGCCCCTGGCATGTGACCATGGCAACTGTGTACACACAGCCAGAACCTCTCCATGGCACAGGTGTTCCAGCAACCCTGTGCAGGCACCATGACACTGTATGCCACCAGCATGCAGCTGGAGCACAAGTGGCAGACAGTGGGGCACATCCTCTGCAACAGGCACAGGTGACAGCATTGAGGTGGGACAACAGCAGATGCAACAGTGCCACCTGAGGCAGACGTGCACCACACCAGTGACAGGAGGCAACACGGCATCGTGATGGGTACAGTGGCAGTCCAGCATGGGCAGCCACCACTGATATGCCAGTGGACTGTGCAGGTCACAGACATGCAAGGGTGGCAGCTGCACAGGCCATGGATGGTCTGACAGGTGTGCCATGGACACAGCTCATGCACTGTGAATCACTGCACACAATCATCCATTGCACAGGGAACAACACACAAACCACAGACAGTGACTGAGAGCTACGCCCACACCACACTTGCCTCCCCTATGGACACACACACACACCCCAATGATAGCACCACCCCCGACACCATGCACACCACTGCAGCTGAGCACCATTAGCCCACTGCAAATCAGAGACCACAACAGTAGGCATAACTAAACAAATATATTATAAAAGTGGTAACAAAACTATGTACAAATATATACATTTGAAAGGGCTGAGGGACACAAACAGGGTGCAGGTGGGTAAGGGGCAGGGGTGAACAAATGGGAGAGGGAAGGAGGGGTGTGAGGGTGGCTCCATGGGGCTATCCAAGATGTAACCGTGTTCCACCTTCAGTGGGAGCCCTGCTACCCACTCCTGTGGCACCTCCTGTTATGATGACGCCTCACACAGTGGCGCTCCATCCTTTTGAGGATGGCCAGAGAGGCCCTGGCCACCTGCAACAGCTCCTGCAGTGCACGTCCCATGTGTGCCATCCTCCGTCCACCTAGGACAAGGGAGCAGAGTCAAAAGGCATGAATGCACAGCCCTCTGCAGCCCACCCATTGTGCATGGCATACAGCCATGGGACACGCCCCTGTGATGGTGTGCGACCACCCACAGTGATCATGTCCACAAGACCTGCCCACCCAGGTGCACACAGCCATGTGGACCACTACACACACCCACCACCCAAGTCCCGAACAGCACTACTGTGGCTGTACAGTGACATGGCTTTGCGGTGCGAAGGCAGTGGCACAGCCATGTACCCGGTGCACGCATGGACCACCATTGATGCACTCCCAGACATGCAGTGCCACCGGACAGTGCTGACTGTACTATGTGGCATGCATGGCAGTGGTGTCAATGGATGGTGGCCATGCCCCGCTGCCCGCCCTGCTACAAAGCATGCACAGAAAATCTTGGATGTAAGGCACTCACCATCATCAGACTGGTCCCTGCGTTGGGCCGGTATGGGTTCTCTGGCATCTTGATGTGCCTCACACCACTGCCTCTCCCCCCTCGCATGTCGGCGCTCCTCAGGGTCTAGGGTGCAAACATGGAGAAGGGAACATCAGTACAATCCGGTAGCAAAGTCCCCCCACCTTTAGGTGTGTGCGATCCCACACAGCCAAACCCTTCTGCCCCCCATCCCTACACCACCACCACCACCACCACTGCCCACACTGGACAGACCACCCCCCCATGTGGTGGACACATGCCCACCACAATACCCGTACAGACATTACCAGTGTATGGATGGGGCACCTACCTGGCTGTGGAACCGTGCCCCTCCTGGCGCATGCCCGCAGGTGGGCAAACCTGTCCAGGTCCCTCTGCTGGAGGTCCCCATACCGGTGCCTTCACTGCTCTGCTGTGCGCTGGAGCCCTGTCGTCTCCTCCATGGCCACCGCCACCTCCTCCCACACGGCACTCCTGACCCTGTCCAGGGGTGCCTCACCAAAGAGAGCACCAGCATGGGGCTCAACTAGGGACACAAGGTTAGCCAGTTCAACCTGGCTCCAGATAGGTGCCCGTCTCCGTGCCATCCTTCCACAATTGAGAATCAAAATGACACTCCCTAGCGCATGTCCACCATGTGCGGATGCTGCGCGGTACTGCACTGCCAGTCCCCATCATGCTGTCACTGAACAGCATGATAGAGGTGCACCCATGCAGACGCATGGTGCCTAGGGGGCAAGGGTCAGCACAGGGTAAGGGATCTCTCGTGAACGGACCACTACAGCGCGATTGGTACTCACCATGTGTAGCGCGGTAGGGTGCCTGTGTGGCACTTCCTGTAGTGGCCTACCACGCTGTGGCACCACGGCACCTACGGCACCCCAGGGCAAGAGTGCTTTACATGTGAACAGTGCATTAGCACCACTGGCACAGTGGTGGACATGCCCTGCACTGCCTCCCATGCTCAGCACATCAGCAGCGCAGCAGGAGTCAGCACCTCGGGCATGCGCCATTCGGTGTCTACTACGCACGTCACAGAGATGCGCCCCTGCCTGAGCACGTTCAACACAATTGCGCAAGGCGTAACAGTGCAATATTCTGCCGGCATATGCAAATCAGCTCATCAACCTTTCCATGGCGCAGCTACTGCATTAGCATCCACTTAAAATTGCGCCTCGCCTCATTTGCATGCATTGCACTATATAAATGCGACATGGGGCTACAGAGGCCAGAGTCTGGTATTGCAGTCTATTGTGGTGGGTTGCATGCTGTTTGGGAGTGTGGACTGTGGTGTGTGGGAGATGCATGGGACTGCACATTCAGAGGTAACATCTGTCATTCCCACAGGATCAATAATGACTGAATGTGAGGAGGAGGTGGAGGAACAGAGATTTGAAGAGGAGGTGGAGGTACAGAGTCCTGAGGAGGAGGTGAAGGGACAGAGACCTGAGGAGGAGGAGGTGGAGAGACAGAGAAATGGGGGGTGGAGGAGGCCCAATTTCACCCGGGCAGAATCTGATGCCTTGTTTGAGGCCTACCTTGATCATGAACTGCTACTCAGTGGAAAGCGGGGAACACCACAGGCCCATGCAGCGGCATGGGTTGAGGTGGCGTGTGCCGTCAACCAGCATGGCAGCCACCAGCGTTCCATGCAGGAGTGCAAGAAGAAGGTGGGCATGGGCAAGAGGAGGATTAAAGATAAGGTGGCTGTCATGAGGGAAGCACATGCTGTGACTGATGGTGGACAGCCAGTTGTGGCAAGCCTGACGTCACTGGAGGAGTGTGTGGCTGGCAGCATGCAGTGTTGTGCCCTAGAGGGAGTTCCAGGTGGTGGCTTCCAGACAGGTGACAGTCCGTCACTGCATGGTAGGTCCTGATCTGTCACTGTGTGGGGGGGGGGAATGCCACAGGGTAGGTCAGAGACATCAATTCTACTGTGTTCCCTTACAGCTCCTGGGCACCTACATGGGTCAATGGTGATGGGTTTGTCCACTGAGGGTGATACCCTCAACATGGAGGAGCAGCCATTCACCTCCATAGGTGTCCGAGGGTCAGGACAACAGTGGACCCTCCTGTCTGTCCAGACTGAGGTTGGTGCTGCTGGTGCGGAGAGGGCCCTGCCTGTGTCTCAGCATGACAGTGTCCATGGATGCCAGCATGCTGTGACACAGACAGGTGCCGGATCCGGCACCACTGATGATGGAGCTCACATCATGGACAGTGATATGTGTAGGCCGCAGTATGGCCCCACAGCAGGTAACAGCACTGGCATAGCCATGGGTGGTGCCACCGTGGAGGCCTGCACGACATCACAGTCCCAGCCTGTGCCTGTATGCACCAGTGGGGCAGCACTGGTGTGAATCCAGGCTGGTGGGGCTGTTGAGACTGCTACGGTGGCACTGTCGAGCTCTGGCGAGCGACGGCTGTAGGGGCAGTGTCAGCAGTTGGCCAATGGTGATGGGGGACAGTGTCGGGGAGCAGCATCAGTGCACCACGTCTGGACATTCCCTGGCATGGCTCTGGTGTGCAGCGCCCATCATCATGGGGTGATGCCCAGCATGGCCAGGAACACCATGAGGGACATCATGCCGATCCAGCAGATGACCTCTTTGACGAGCACACCAGACTACTCCAGACTTCCATGGATCAGCAGTCACAGCTTGTTAGGGTGGTGGATGCACTCAGTGCAGTTCTGCACCAGGCAGAGGAGCGGCGCAGCAGAGACCATGCTTTGTTCCTGGCAGAGATGGCCCAGCAGAGGGAGGATGTGACCGCTGCCATTGACAGGCAGACACGTGCTTTCACAGCTGTCATGGCCACACTGGACACACAGCTTGCTGCCCATGCACCGCAGACACCGCGCAATGTCATCTCCAAGCCCCATTCCCGGCGTCATGCGACACCCTCCATATTGACACCAAGTTCAGCTGTGGGCATCCCGAGCACGCCTGGTGCAGGCATGTTCGGTGAGCTGCAGACCCCTGCTCAAACACGGTCGTGTTCCTGCAGTGTCACACCTGGGGGACCGTTGGTGCCACCCCATGAGGTCAATGGTCAGTCTGTCATGGCTGGCAGGACTCAGCGGGGCTGCCCACACATCCGTGGTGGCCGTGGCACTGTGCTGCATGACTGACCTGTCTCCCACCATGGCTACTGTCTGACGCTGCCCTGTGTGCAGTGTGTTGTGCAACGTGCGATGCATGGGTGGGATACCCAGCCCAGCACACACACACACGGTCCATGTGCACACCCACCTGGCTGCTGGCCACTGTGGTGTGTGCATGATGATGCCTGCGTTGCACTGTCTGCCACTGTGCAATGGTGCCCAGCGTCTGAGACACGCACATTGATGGGCACTGGGTGTGGTCATCTGTGGACCTGTGTGTGGCTAGGGGTAGCGGTCAGGGTTGGCGTGCCTCCTACCCCTTGTGTATGTCTTGTGGGGTGTGTGTGTGTGTGTGTGTCCGCATGTTGTCTTAGGCCTTTCCCATCCCAGATGGTGTGTGTGGTTCCACTCTCAGCCAATTCCCTTGCCACCATGCACCCCTGGGGTTCATACATGTGTATTTGTGGGTTGTGCCCTTGCCATTGGTGCTTGCACATGGCCCCATGACTTACCGGGTTGGTTGAAGTGCTCCTCTGTGATGGTGTCCCAGTGCAGCTGCGACATCCATATCAGGCAGGGGTCCCTTCGCCCAAGGGGGGGCTGCCCATCACTGTCTGCACCAGCATTCTCATCGTCCCCATCGCTGTCCTCCTCTTCGACCTCTACAGCTATCCCACAGTCATTGGCCATGTTGTGCAGGGTGCAACAGGCCAGGAATAGCCCACAGGCCTTCGAGAGGCTGTACTGTAGGGCACCGCCAGACATGTCCAAGCAATGGAGTTGTGCCTTCAGCATCTCGAACACCTGCTCTATGATATTGCATGTGGTGGCATGTGCCTCATTGTACCATTGCTGCGATGGGGTCGCGGGGCACTGGTATGGTGTGAGCAGCCAGGGATGGAGCGGATAGCCCCTGTCACCTGTGTGTAGAGGGTGGACATTAGTATGGTTGTCAGTGTCGCTCTGCCATGGGCCATCATGACCAGTACCCATGGCACCTCTGACTATGCCCCCCCAATATCCATGTCATCCTGTGTGATTTACATACTCACCTACTAGATGGCCAGTGGGGATGTCCCCACTCTCGAATCTGTGGCACAGTGCAGACTGGTGCCAGATGAAGGCATCATGTGCTCCCCCAGTGTGCGTGGCACAGACATTGGTTATGCACCCCCTAGCATTGCACACCACCTGGCAGTTGATGCTGGCATAGGCCTTCCAGTTTATGTAAGCTGCACCCTCCAGGCCGGGTGGCATGCAGATGGCCACATGGGTGCAGTCAATGGGCCCGTGCATGCCAGGCATACGTGCTACCCTGTGGAACTCTTGTATGTGTGCTGTGCACTCCGCCTGTGTGCTGGGGAATCTCTGCAGCATGTGGCAGCAGTGCGCTGAGGAATTGTGTGAGTAGGCATGACACGGCTGACTGGGTTATGCCTGTCGTGTCCCCTGTTGGTCTCTGAAAGGTGCCCGTGGTGAGCACGCACATGCAAGCTGTTACCTTTGTCTCCACTGACAGAGCATGGCTGCGTCGTGTGGGTGTCTGCATCTCATCACTGCACAGCTCACAGAGCCACCTCAGAATTGCCCGGTTCAGGCGGTACCGGCCCCCAATCTCGGTGTCACTGTAGTGCTCGAAGCTGGTGCGGGCTCGGTACCACCTGTTGGGGGCATACCGCCAATGGGCCCTTCAACGGCCGCACCCCCCCTGCTGCCTGCCTTTTCACACCCCTCATTATTGCCTCCATCTGAAAGGTTGCACTGGCCATGTCCCTGGCTGGTGTCCCCCCCCGGCAGCTGTTATCCTGTTCTCCCTGATGTCCTTAGTGATGCTTTCCCTGCACCGGGTACACCTCTAACCTTTGGCTGTCCTGCCCACTGCCACTGCCCTCAGTCCACTTCTGCACCTCCCCTGTCTCTCCTGCACAGTGGCACAGGCTCCAAACTCCTGTCCTGTTCCTTCCCAGGTGTGCCCTGTCCTGCTCCTGCCAAGTCCCACTCACTGCTGCCCTCTGTACTGGTGCTGTCACCTTGCTCCCACCTCTGGCTTCCCTGTAGCGTTCTTGTGCCTCTCTCTTGTTCCTTTTCATTTTGGATCATTTCTTCTGTCGCGCAACTTGCGCTTGCTCTCCTATTGCACATGGTGCATGCTGTTGAATATCGCACTGCACCATTCATTCATGGTTCCTCCCCCTATGGTTGCACATGCATTCATTACCATTGCACTCTTGTGCATTGCTATTTGAGCAGCGCATCTGCCTCCCACTGAATATCGCAGAATGGCGCATTTTTGGACTTGCGCTGGCGCATCTCTGTTGTGCATGGCACAAACCTTTTGAATATCCAGCCCATAATGTTTAAGAAAAAACTGTGGCCCTTAACTGTAAATTAGAATGTGTATCTAGGTTTCCTTTTAAGGCCCCAGATGGCTCTGATAATCATTTGTTCCAATGTTTTTTTAAGTCAGTTTGAAGGCATTAAGTATCTTCTGTTCTCCACTGCACAGACTTGTTATGTTGGTTGATACAGGTCCCAAACTAGTGTGTCTTGTTACAGCATGGTAGAACCACCTTATGCCCCTTCCACATGGATCAGAAAAAAGTTGGGGGTGGATCTTTAGGAGCTTCTCTGGTAGAAGTGGGGGTGGATCTTACTCCCCCCCAAAAAACTAATGCTGCCTCCCACTACTCAGGTTCCAGTTCTTGTACCACCCATTTAAGAAAGAAAATAGTACCCTGCAACCATTGACTAACATGAAAGTGTATTTATTTGAGGGCAGAAAACATTGCTTGGAGGAGGGCAAGGTGGAAGAGACTATTTACACCTTCAGTCAGTTCCACGGACAGAAAACATGACATCACTCCTTTTGTACATGCAGAACATCTGCAGGCTCTGCCTACTGCAGCCGTAAAAAGACTGCAATGCCATCACACACAGTGTGCCTCCCATTGTTTTGTACCATGGTCCATTCTCTTCCTCTTTCTGCCCCTCACCCCCACCTCCACTGATCTAGAGGATACCACAACAGCAAATGTTCAATCAAGCAGTCCCAGCTCTACATACACAATAAGCAACATCATCAAGCACTTCACCACAATTTTGCCACCAGCCACAGGACAAAGAACAGAGTCAGGCAGAGAAAGACACTCTCAGCCCCCTCCCTTTGATCAGCTAGAGACGTGTACTTCTGCAAGTTTACATACAGTGTTAAAGGGGACAGGAAATGTGTGCTAATCAGCAGCAGTTTGTAATGTTCCTAGTAAGAGAAGTGTTAAACTTGCCTCCAAATGAGCCATATTTAACTGTACCTTAATAAACATTGATGTGAAAAACTATATTTTCAATTGTTTTCTTTTTATGGACAACATTCTGCACAGTTCTATTCATGGAACCAGTACTTTGGAGTGTTTACTATGTCACAGTTTGAGTACAGAATGCTAAATGTGAGCTATTGTCCTATCAGAACCATGCTTATAGTTCTTTGCTCAAACCGTGACACAGTTAACACTCCAGATCATTGGTTCCATGAAAAGAACTGTAACAAAATGCTGCCCATAAAATCAAAACAATGCAAAATACTGTTTTTCACATTGCTTTTTACTGAGGTACAGTTACCTATGGATCATTAAGGCTTATGGATATTATTTCTGCAAGTGTTTACATTATAAACAGCTGCATATTAGAACTCATTTCCTGTCCTCTTTATGTGAGCCAGGAGCACAGCAAGGATTTCTTTGAGGAGGGGGCTACACAAACCTAAGGGGCTGGGAAATAGAAAACTTTATGACATTTTTAAATTATTGATTTTAATAACTCTGCCCCAACAGTAATATTTTTTTTTAAACTTAGGTTCATTTAGCAAAGTTATCAAATGATACAGGAGAATGATGCAAACACACTAATAATGAATTAAGAAGAGGTATATAGATGTTAAAAGTGAGTTTTTCTCCTAGGTAACTATAAAATTGATCATATGAGAAAAAGCCAAAGGTCCCTAACCACTGTAACAAGTCTATCTTTAAATAACAATCAAGGAATAAGGTATAACAGAACATTAACAGTAACTATAAGAATTTGCAGACCGGCCCTCCAAAACCAAAATTACTCGAAAAATCAGAATTTCATACAATTAGGATTCAAGATTGTGCCAGTCAAGGGATGTGAAAGTAACCATATTTATAATTAAAAGGAGTGCAAACATTCAACCAGTAGGAAGAAATATGTCAGAAGTGGACTGATGTGATACATGATCTGGAAGATTGCCATCCCTTAACATGTTGATCAGTGAGTAAAGAATAGTGGTATGAAAATGCTGAAGAAGAGCAACAGGTTATAAACAGAAATGAATATTTTATGTTGCGGAGTTACCAGAGGATCCGAATTGGTACCAGAGTTGCCACAGTTCTAAGAACCTAGGCAAACACAAGTGACGTACTGCGGTTATCCATTCCATAGTCTCAGTTTTAGAAACTTATTATTTCCATTGGTCAAATGTGGTAGGATGGGGAGATAACCAGTTTATTGTTATACGTTTAAGCACAGCTACACGTAATATGTGACATACTTAAACTTTGTTAACAGGTCCCTAAAGTAAATTTGGGAAGCCCAGGACAATGTTTATTAAAGTGAAGAGTATCTGGGAGCTAAACAGCTGCTGCATATAAGCATGACCCTTTTGCATGAAGGGAACTATGATGGGACAATCCCAGAAGATAAGAAAGTGGGAGCCAGTATTATGTTACTACATAACCTCTAACAGGCATCAGAATGAGTAGTACTAAAATGTTTTGTGTTTGTTGGGGCTCCAAAATATCTTATTAAAACATTGCAATTAAATTCCTGCCACATGGGTGAAGCAGTGACCACCCAGCCCTTCCTCAGCCTAGGTTCCCAGTGTTGCGGTATAATACGTAGCCCTATTTTCCTCTCCCATCTAGCCCAAATTTGTTCTGTCAGTGGGGTACTTCTTTGATTGAGAAGTTAGTAAAGACCAGATATGGGTTCAAATTTCACATTAAAAGTGTCCAACCAATATAAATGTTCTTCCAGACTAGATTGTGGTCTTTTAAATTGGAGCAAATGTGGCTGTTGCATAATGAAATGTCTGATTTGCAAAAAACGATAATGATCTTCTGTACACAACTGGAACTTGTTCTGGAGGTCTTGAAAAGACATGCAATTGGCACCAGTGAACAGTTATGCAAATCTAGTAAGGTCTTTTTTTTTCCCAATAACTGAAATCCATATCCAGTTGCAGGGGAGAAAAATCATCATGGTGTCTGATAAGAGTTAAGGGACATAAAGTGTTTGGGGTTCCTGTCAGACATTGTAGCTTAATCAAAATTTTAATTGTCTGTTTATTCCAAGGGTTATGAATTTCATGTAATATTCTGGCTGGTAAAACCCTGGAAGGGATGGTCTGCTAAGGAAAGCAGGATAAGTCCATTGTCTCAATTGAATACCACCCAGCCTCTATGCGTTGTTTAGCCCAGGTACCTAGAAAGGCCCCCTGAGACATAAGGTAGTATTTGTGAAGATCAGGGAAGTCCAATCCACCCTGCTCCTTAGAGAGAGAAAATAAATGCCATGAAGTTCTTGGCCATTTCCCCAATGACACAAATGTAGACAGTGCCTTCAGCAAATCATTCCAGTATGTTGTGGGAACCAGAATGGGAAGGGTCTGGCAGTATAGCCTAGAGGTTAGAGTAATGAGCTGTGAACAAGCTTAGTACATCAAGCAGACTAAACCTGAGTTTGATTCTCACAACCTCCACTTGCATACTGTGTGACTCTGAGCAAGTCACTTAACTGCCCAGTGCTCCCAGGTTGCCCCTGAAAACAGGCACTTGTGCCTAGTGGGCCTTACCCAGTTACCAAAGACTAAAATAAAAAAGAAAGATAGCAGGTGAGGGAGAATATTCATTTTATATAGTTTGTACACACCCATATAATGATAAAGGAAGCAACTTCTACCTAGCTATATCTTGTTTGGTTGAGTTTAGTAATTTATGATAATTGTCTGGGAAAATTCATGCAGTGTCAGCTGAAATATGAATTCCCAAGTAGTGGAAATTATTTCTCGGTGCCCAGGTGAAGGGAAAACTAATTTTAAATCCCAGTGGGGGGCACTATGGATTATAGCCTGTCATTTAGTGAGGTTAATCTTGTAACCTGCAAGGTAGCCAAGTTGATTCAGGGTCTCCAGTAAAGGTGGTAGGGATGACACTGGGTCACGCAAAAAGAGCAGACCGTCATTCGTGTATAACGCAATTTTCTGTTCATGTTCCCCTGCCATTGCACCTAGGATTTGGGGATGTCACCAAAAACAGACTGCTAGGGGTAATAAACTAAAGGTGAACAGAAGCATGGAGAGGAGGCAGCCCTGCCACATCCCCCTCCCCAATGGAAAAGGTTGGGAAAGATGTCCATTAACTGGAACAGAGGCCTCAGGGCCATCATATAGGGTTGAAATAGCTTTCACAAAATGGTCTCCCAAGTTAAATCTAACTAATACGTGTTGCCAAAATAAACCCAGCCAACCCTATCGAAGGCCTTCTCAGTGTACATATTAATGATCAGCTGGAAGGCCCTCTTGTTCCTCTGGGCTGAAATAATATTGAGGAAGCAGCAGATATTATCCTGAAAAAATCTGCCCTGACTAAAACCGGTTCAGTTATGGTGGACTAAACCGAGAATATATTTCTGAAGCCCATCAACCAGGATGCCAGTAAAGATTTTTAAATCAGTATTCAATAACGAAACTGGACAGTATAAGCCTCTGTCTATGGAGGCTTTTCCCAATTTCAATAAAATAGAAATTTGTTCCTATCACCAGGAGGGAGGGAGGTATTCCTTCCCCATCCCTTAGTATAGCATTAGCAACCATAACCAACAAGGGAACACACTGTTCGCAGAAGGCTTTGAAAAATTCAGCAGGCTACCCATCTGCCCTAGGTGTCTTGGCATTTTTTAGGTGGAGGATTTCATCTGCAACCTCTTGCGGGGGGATGGGGCACTCAAACTATCTGTCTTGGCATCTGCGAGGAGGGGTAAGGGCAAAGCAACTATATATGTCCCCCCTAAGGATGACTCCATTTGAATCAAAGTGCTGGGGTTGCTGTTTGGAACCTGAGATTTTTATTTTGCATTGTGCTTTAATAAACTGCTTTGAATTATAATCACAAAGTCTCCAGAGTGCCACTACTTCTATTTGGACTTCATCTAAGTAAGTCTGGACATTGGACACATGGCTGGGGCCCCATTCTGTTTGATTTAGTCAGTGGTAAAAGTCTGCAAATCATTTTGATATGTCCTTCAGGAAGGTAGGAATCTCACTAGTACCATCTTTCCTTATTTTTAAAACTGCCTTGGAGGCCACATCCTTTTATAGTTGACCGGCCAGTAACTTGCCTGCCCTGTTACCATGCTCATAAACAGGAGTGTGTCAGTAGCGAATATTAAATCCTGAATACCATGAATGATATGGTATTCAGTATTCGGGAACTGAATACTGAATAGCCAGCATTCGGCGTTCCCTCGGGATTTGAAGATCTCACAGGACTTGCTGGCCAATTGCTGAGCATTTGCCAAAGCCAGACCACATGACACTTGACATTGTTGCATAGTGCAGAGATAGTAGTGGAGAGTGGAGAGAGCTCTGAGTCAGCAGAGATTAGGAGTTGCAAGAAATTAATATTTTCATCACAAAAGCTTTATTTTTTTGTTCTGGACTGTGTGTCTTAGTGCCTAGTACTGGTGGAAGCACTGGGATGATTTTTTTTCGTGGATAAATTGTCTGATGCACTGATTTTATTTGCTAGGAGCTGCAGAGAAGCAAGTATATCTTCATTTCAGCAGGACCTCTGTGCTGTGCTCTGGAAGTGAAGGAGTAGTGTTTTTTTTCTTAGTGTTTGCCTGCCTGGTAGAGGTGTGAGGCTTTTTGTATTTTTCCCCAGAGAAATTGTCTGATTTATTTTGCCAGGAGGCGCTGCAGAAAGACTTAAGTTGCAGTTTACCTCCTTAATTACAGTAGTTCTAATTTCTACCATGACTGCTGTACTGATTTAAAAAAAGTCTTTGATTTGGTGGTATAAATAATAAGCATTTCGGTGGGAGGGGTGTGCTCAGGTTTCACACAACCCAGTAGTAGCCTAGCCAGAAATCTCAGAGGGCTGTCGGATGACTGCACTTCCAGCCCCCCATGGTTTAGGGATAGGTAGTGACGTTTGCAGTGTACACACACCCTTGCCTGCCCTGCATTCATGCTGCTTGCAGCAATTTTTCTGTGCAAAAATAAAGCAATACTGCTGCTTGCAACCATTTTTATGTTGGCTTGTGCGCTTGCGCACCTGACAACATCTTGCAGTGGTATACTGAGGCACGCCAGTACATAACGCAGGGCACACATCAGAAGGTACATCCCTCATTCCCCAATCAGCCAGCAGCAGGCTCTGACCTTACACATACCAAATGTGGCCACCAGAACAAAGAAAATGTCCGCTGCAATGAGCTCTCATGCAGCATGACCACAACACACCTCCTGAAGTGCAGTCAACATGGTGGCAGTGGCTGCCACCGCTGCATGTCACAATGCTGATGGGGGAGCCCATTCCCCGTCGGCATAATATGCCCCCTCACATGTACAGTGTATGCCAAGAGGGTGGCCAATCCCCCTCGGCATCATGCACCCCCCAACAGTTTTCCTTTGCCGATGGGGAGTCCCATCCCCATTGGCATTTATCCCCCTGTCCCCTTTTATTTTGCTGATTGGGGAGCCCACTCCCCATCAGCATAATGTGTCCCCTCACCCTTTAGTTGCTTGCCGAAGGGGTGCCCAATCCCCCTCGGCTTATGTGTCCCTCTCCCCAGTATGTGCCGACAGGGGTGCCCAATCCCCCGTCAGCTACAGAATCCCCCCCCAAAAAAGACTTAGGTGGCACATTGGGAGCCCACCCCAGCGTGCCAAATGCCCTGCAAAAAAAAAAAAAATCCCATAATGTTCTTTTTTTTTTAAAAGCTGTGAAAAAAGAAAATGGTCCCTCGCCGTCTCCCTGCCCCCCTCCCACAACCTGCGCCCACAATCTCGCACCCTGCCTCCCACAGCCCCTCACCCCATACTTACCTCCAGAGTCTGGCACGATGATCTTTGGTGGACGGGAACACGCGTCTGTATTCTTCAAAGCTGACAGCGAACTGACAAAATGCTGGTAAGCTGTATAATGGTATAAATAGGGGTTTTCAACTTTGATGCATATTTAGGCATTTTTGGTATTTTTACTGCAAATTTTCAACATGGGGTTTTGGGACCCCTCCCCCAAGTCTGCCACTGTCATGGCGTTATTCTGCCCCAAAGGTGATTTCCGCGGTCACTCGCGGAATCACCTTCCGGGACTGATTAATGAAACAACAGTGCCAGTGTTCATGGTGGAGCTCTCAAAAAGCCTATATATTACAATTTGGTGAAAAAATCAAAAATGGCTGCTTCTGAAACATGCATTGCGCCCGGTTGCTATACTGCGCTAGTAACTGCGAATTTGCAATATTTTCATGCCAGATTTTCAACATTGCCATTTTTCCACACCTCCTTGTGAACAGTACAGCTGTCATTTTTCACATCCTAGCCCAAATATGTTTTCACACTTCCAGCACAGAATAGCGTGGTTGCTGTGGGAAATCAGTGTTTGGGACAGATTAAGAAAATGACAGTGACACTGTTCATGAGCAAAGGTCATAAAATGCCTATGTTAAAAATTTCATGATGATATTCCATAAAATGACTGAGTTCTGGCGTGCATTAATACTAATTACTGCGTATGCTCGTGAGTTCGAGTTTGTAATATTTTCTCTCCAGATTTTCAAACTTAGCATTTTTCAACACCCCCTTATGAACAGTACAGCTGTCATTTTACATATCCTGGCCGAAATGTCTTTTCACATGTCCGGCGCAGAATTGAGCGGTCACTGTGCAAAATCATTTTTCGGGACAGTTTTAGGAAATGACGGTGACACTGTACATGAGCAGAGGTCCTAAAATGCCTATGTTGAAAATGTGGTGCCGAAAGTCCATAAAATGACTGTGTTACAAGCGTGCGTTGCACAGTTTCCATGCACCCTTGTAACTTTGTAAATTTGCAATATTTCCATGCCAGATTTTCAACACTGGCATTTTTTCACACCTCCTTATGAACAGTACAGCTGTCATTTTTTCACATCCTGCCCAACTTTCCACACCTGTGGCACACAATGGCATGGTCGCTGTGGGAAATCAACTTTTGGGACTGATTAACAAAATCACAGCACCACTGTTTATGAGGGGAGTTCCCAAAATGCCTGTGTTAAAAATGTGGGTGACAAACTCACAAAAATAATTGGGTTACGAACGTGTGTTGCGCACTTTCTATGCATGCTCATGACTTCAAGAAATTTTTCATATCTTTCACTCCACAATTTCAACGTTGCCATTTTTTACTTCTCCTCATGAACAATACAGTTGCCATTTTCCACATCCTGCCCAAAATGTGTTTTCGTCCCTGTGTCACCAAACGGCATAGCTGCTGTGCAAAACCACCTTTCAGCTAACAAACTGATTGTGCCACTTTTCATGAGGTGGGCTCACAAACAGCCCATGTTGAAAATTTGGAGTGAAAATACCACCGCACTCCTACGGTGTTAGGGTTTCCAACTGTAGCACCCCACCCAGTACAGACGGACAGGTGCCATGGTTGTGACTTGGGATCATCGGATGTAATGCTTGCACCATTCCACCCCCAACCCCATGCTGCAGCCACTGACAGGCATCATGGTGTGCCTTGCACTGTTCGGCCACAAAATTCACCCCATTCTCCTATTCTGTTCCCACATCAGCATATTTCCTTATGGAATGGGGTAAGTATAATGCCCAAAGACCCCAAAGCTCACCACGACACTTGTCAGTGTCTACAGGGTAGGGTGAGGTAGAATGGCATGAGCGTTATAGCTGACAACCCAAAGGTACACCCCAATGCATGTCACTTTCTACAGGGTGGTTGTGGGGTTGGTGCCACTTCAATACTTCACTGCCATTCCTATTATGCATCTCTAGCTCTGGCACTACCAATGCCAATGCCAGCAAGACAACATTCAGCATTGACAAATGCTTGTTTTCTACTGAAATGCAGCAGAACTCTTGTGCATTTGCAAATAAAAATAATTGAATGCCAGTGGTTCTGCCATAGAAATCTCCATGTAAGAAATATTTGTGGTGCAATCTGATTTTGGGATTGGGGTCAGTAGCCATCAGCAGTCCCGGAGGGCAGTCGGCTGACTGCACTCCCAACCCCCACAGTATAGGGCTAGGTAGAGATGCTTGCAATGTGCACACGCCCTTGCCTGCCCTGAGTGTGTGCTGCTTGCAATAATGTTTCTGTGTGAAAATGAACAGTACTGCTGCTTGCAACCATTTTTGTACTAAAATACATCAGAACTTTTGGGCATTTACAAATAAAATAATTACAGTAGTTCTGTTGAAAAAATATTTGTGGTGTAATCTGAGGTTGGTTTTGGGTTTCAGAAAAGACAGTAGCCACTAGCAGTTTTGGAGGGCAGTCAGCTGACTGTACTCTCACCCTCCTCAGTTTTGAGCAAGGTAGTGACTCTTGTAGTGTCTACAATGCGTGCATGCTGCTTGCAATAATTTTTCTGTGCAAAAATAAAGCAGTACTGCTGCTTGCAACCAGTTTTTTTGTAGTGAAATACAGCAGAAGTTTTGTGCATTAATAAAAAACAAATTGAATTGCAGTAGTTCTACCATCGAAATCTCTGTGTAAGAAATATTTGTGGTGTAATATGAGTTTGGGCTTTGGTTTCAGGAAAGTCAGTAGCTGCCAGCAGTCTTGTTGGGCAATCTTTCCCTCCAATCACCACCGACTGGGGCTTCCTTGGTTAACCTACCTTATCCCCTCCAGCCTGAGATCCTCCCATCTGCATCTGCATTCTTGATTCACCCATGACACGCCAATGGAGCCATTACCCTCAGAATACATCCCCCGGGGTGGGGCTGCCTTCTGCTCCTCGACGCTTTCTTCTGGTGCTCCATGGGTGGAGACGACGTCAGGACCAGGTTGCAGTGGGCAGGATCTGGCAGTGGAGGTGGGGCAGGTGACATCTGCTCCCCAGCCAGTGGGTGTTTTCCCTGTTCTGGAGCTCCCCCTAGGAGCCCAGATGTGCAGTGCCATTCAGTGCTGCTGGGCGCGCTCCTGCACCCAGCCCTCGAATGGCTGCAAAGGCTCCTCCTCTTACCTATAGCATGATTCCTGGACTGTTGCACTCCCAGCCTCTGCTAGGAGCTGATCATGCCGGGAATCACCTACCCACCCTCCCCAGGAGAGGAGAGCTGTCCTCTGGATGCTCAATCCTCTTCATCCCCTGCAGACCCTCAGCGACACAAGCTTGCTCCCGAACCCAGGTCACTGGTGTGGCACGAGGTGTGGCGTCCAGGGCCTCAACCCTCAGCACCACCAGGCCAGCCCTAGGTAGTGATGCTTACAGTGTGCACACACCCTTGCTTGCCCTGAGTGCGTGCTGCTTGCAATAATTTTTCTGTGTGAAAATAAAGAAGTACTGCTGCTTGCAACCATTTTTTTGTACTAAAATAAAGCAGAACTTTTGTACATTTACAATTAAAAAAATAATTGAATTGCAGTAGTTCTGCCGCAGAAATCTCTGTGTAAGAAATTTTTGTGCTGTAATCTGAGTTTGGGCTTGGGTTTCAGGAAAGTCAATAGCCGCTAGCAGTCTTGGAGGGCAGTCGGCTGACTGCACTCCCACCCCTGACAGTTTAGAGCTTGGTAGTGATGCTTGCAGTGTGCACACACCATTGCCTGCATGAATGTGTACTGCTTGCAATAATTTTTCTGTTCAAAAATAAAGCAGTACTGCAACAGGTGCTACTTGCAATCATTTGTCTGTGCTACAATAAAGCAGAACATTTGTACATTTACAAAGTATTAAGTACCTGAGAGTGTTTAGGACTTGTTGGCATAGACAAAGACAATGGTGGGTAGAGGTGGAAAAAAATGTTCTTGGTCCAGCCCGGCAAGTCTATAATGGAGGGACAGGTTGGTGATGCTGAACCTGAATGTGAGAGATGGTCAGCCTGTATTTGACACCCACAATTATTCTTTACCCCTTCCAAGCCTATTTCTTCTGGTAACAGTAGTACTGTGGCTGGCACAGGACAAAGTGATACAAGAAGCACAAGCAGGACACTGTTCTCGACTCCCACCACAACCAGCAATATGTCCCCATCTCTCACCAGTACCATCACGACTCCCATCTCTACCACCAGAGTGTCCCCATCTTTCACCAGTACTATCACATCTGTCGTTACCACCACCACCACTACTATAGAATCTTTCTCTTCCACGACAATGTGTAGCATGACTACTACAGCCAGTCCTACAGCTGTGACTGTCACTCCAGCCAGTACTGACAATATGAACCCTGCCAGTATTGCCACTACTGTAACAATATCACTGCAGTATGGTATTCCTGTCATGATGGATATTACCAGTATGATCACTACAGTTGATAGAGTTATGCTTCCTACTTCTCACCTTCTCAATACTGCTGAAAAAGTTGTAGAGGATGACCAGTCATCTGGTTCTGAGAATTTCCTTCCACATGATGAATTGCCCAGCAACACATTCACTTAGATTCACTTAGATTTTTTAGAGCACAGAAAAGGCAAAAGTCCAAAAAACAGCTCCTTTAGGAAAGGTGTATAGAAACACGTTACCCCCATTTGTGATGTATTTGTCCAACTTTCTTATGAAAGAATCTTTGTTTTCACTTATACAATGAATTCAGGTAATCTGTTCCATAGGTTAGCTGTTCTTTGAGTCTAGAAATGTTTACTCTTGGTTTTGCAATGCTCAATTTTTATTGTAGGGGATGCCCCCTAACTGCAAATATGTCATTTTAAATTTGATATTCAAATCTGACATTAAAACTGTATTATTTTTTATATCATAATACAACAAAATATCACCTCCCTGCCTTCTTAGTTCCAAACTATA
This sequence comes from Neoceratodus forsteri, assembly GCA_016271365.2. Classification (NCBI taxonomy): domain Eukaryota; kingdom Metazoa; phylum Chordata; order Ceratodontiformes; family Ceratodontidae; genus Neoceratodus; species Neoceratodus forsteri. The sequence continues at coordinate 1,462,378,713 of CM057455.1, read as the reverse complement.
CAAATCCAGGTTCTTGAGTCTCTCCTCATATGACAAATCCTTCAAGTTCCTAATTGATTTAGTGAACCTTCATTGAACTTTTTGTGATTGAAGGATATCCTTTTTATTATACGGACTCTAGATATGGCTGCTAAAATCTAGTTGTGGTCTTACATAGGATAAAAACAAGGGCAATAACACTTTTGGGGATTTGCTTTTTATATTTCTCTTTATTGATCTAAGAGTATTATTTGCTCTAGCAATCATAGCTGTATGGTGTTCTTTCAGATCTAAATTTGTGTCTATTAAAATACCCAGATCTTTGCCTACCCCTTTGTCCTGTATTATTTGATGATTTAAAGCAGCAGTGCAAGAATTTGGTGAAAATTTTGACCTATACTTTTTTATTTTATTTTAGATTGCCCCTTCTTTCCACAATCTGAGTCTGCTTAAGCATTTTTTTCACATATGAAATAATAAAAGGAGAGCTCCTTTTAGTATGGCTTGGACCACTGCCCTCTGCTGATAGGTGGCATCTTATGGAAACCCTTTGTGATCTGTTTGTTAGCCATGCGTCTACCCATTTAATTATGGTTTTATCAATTTTATATTTAACAAGCTTCTCATGGATGGCCCAGTGTGGCACAGAGTCGAAAGCTCGACTGAAGTCCAATAACAAACATGCATTGGGATTGTCTTATCAAGATTTTACTTATATTTTCATAGAAACATATAAAATTTATTGTGCATGACCATCCACTTTTAAATCCATATTGATTAGTATCAAAATAAGGAATATTTAGTAATTGTTGTTGAATGTTTTCTTTAATTAGTGTCTCTAAGATTTTATAAGGAACTGATAAGCTTATCAGTCTATAGATTTTTTATACTTGTCTTACTACTGTTTTTGAAGATAGATGTAACTTTAGATTTTTTCCAGTCTTCAGGTAATTTACCAGTATTTAAGGAATTTTCATATTAGATTTTGAGGGTATACAAATATAATTTTTCGTAATTTTTAACATTGATGGTGTTATGTTATCTAGTCCGGGAGCACTGTGTGGTTTTAACTTATCAATAATTTTTATGATATCTTCAGACTTAAAGTTATGATTTCCTTGCAAAGATTTTTCAATTTTGTTTGAGATAGACTTCTGTTTATTAAATACTAAACAAAAATATGTGTTGAAAGTGTTTGCCACATGCACTGGCTCAGTGATGCACTCATTATTATTAATAATTGTTAGTTCTACTTTATTATTTTTTAATGAATTTATGTAACCTTAAAACTGTTTATTATTTGATGTGTTTGCTATAGATGCTAGCTTATGTTCATATTTCTTTTTAGTCTTATTAATTTTATTTTTGCATCTTTTTTGTAAATCTTTAGACTTACGCCAATTTAGTTCTGAACTATCTTGCTTGTACACACCATATGCTTTGTTTTTCCTCTTAATTAACTTCAGCATGCTATTCGTAAGCCATTTTGTTTTTCTGCATTTGTGATTATATTTATTTATGCATTTGACATGTTTTCCAGTTACTGATAATATAGTCTGTTTTAAGTATCCCCAACCTTCATTTAATGTCTCATTTGCCAACATTATTGTCTAGTCTATGTTTTGTAGATCAGCAGCAATCACTTCTGTGTTGGCTGTTTTATAAAGGTAAATTTTAGTGCATCCTTTTAATGTTTGATGGTGGTGTTCATACATAAAGGATACCATGACATGGTTGCTATTTCATATTGGGGCTTTAACAGCACAGTCTGTAATAACAATATCTTCTGCAGTGAAGACAAGATCTAAGATGTTATTTAGCCTTGTTGGTACAGCAACATGCTGTGTTAGACTATGTTCAATACACAATTCCATAAAGTCTTTACTCTGCCTAGTGAGTGCTATATTTTCTACCCAGTTTATATCTGGATAATTGAACTTACCAGCTATGATAACTCTGTCCATGTCTAAAGCCTTGTGAATTTCTTCTATAATGGCCTGGTTAATTTCATTTGAAACGTCACTGGCTCTGTAACACAAACTTAAGATGAAATCTGTGCTGTTATTGTTTGTTATCTTTATCCATATAGATTCAGTGTTTTGTTCAGTACTCTTTATTTTTGATTCTATATTTATAATCTTCAGACTTTTGGTGGTGTAGATGGTGACTCCGCCACCTTTTTTATTTACTCTTTCATAACTGACCAGGTTATAGCCACTGATATTTTTGGCACATTCGCTGCTCATTTCCCACCATGTCTCGGTTAACAGGGTGATATCAACATTATCTGTCTGTAGAGTACTTTCAAGTTCTGCAAATTTGTTTGACAAACTTCTTATGTTACTTAATAGGAAGTTGATTTTATATTTATGGGGTTTTGGTATTTTTGATCGTCTATCCTCCAGGTTGCTGGCCCTCCCCCCATGCTTAATCAGTTTAAAGCAACAGATTCCTTATTGTTTTTTATCAAATTACCTAGGATCTTTACCCCTTTATTATTTAAATGTAAACCGTCATTACTAAAGAGACTGTAGGAACAGCTAAAAGTGTCCCATGAATTTATGCAACCTATTTCCTCTCTATTACACCAGTTTTCTAGTCTAGTGTTTATTCTCTTTATTGTCTTGTTGTTTTCTCGTACTGTTTTTGCCACTGGTAGAAGGGCCAGATATTAGGACTTTTGCACCGTAGTTTTTTATTTCTCTGGCTATGTCAATTCAGTTTTGACATATGTCCTTTTCATGTATGTGACCCACATCATTAGTTCCTGCATGTATTGGTACTATTTGTCTGTCTGAGTGCTTCACAACCTTTGGGTTAATTTTTTGTATATCTTCAGTTCTGGCCTCAGGGTAGCACAGAACCATTTGGCTTTCTTTTTTTACTACATATAATGGTATCACAGTTTCTAATAATGGAATTGCCTAGAACTATTGAGTCTGGTTCATCATTGTCCATATGAGTTATGTGTGGGTTCTGGGGATCAGCATCTGCCAATATGTCATATCTATTCTTAGTTTTTATATCATTTGCAGATAGCACCCTTCGTCTTGTTTGAAACCCTTCCTCTTACCTATTGTGTACCACTGATTACTGCTACTATGATCTTGCTTACTTTTTTTGTTACTGCAAGTTGATGGTTTAGCGTTCTCTGGTTCAGGACTTCTTTCATCTCTGACCCTTTTTTTTGGGCCTTGCACCACTGGTTGGGAGTTTAGGTTTACCTGGGTCATGTTGGGTAAACCACATTCACTCTCAAGTTTCTTAATGTCTTTCAAGTTACTCAATTCTGCCTGAACATTGCTAAGATTGTGCATAGATGTTTCATACAATAGACATTTATTGCACTCAAAGCCTTGTTCAGGATGGTTTGTATTATCTGTATACATGTTACACTTTATACAAAGAGCCAGCTTTCCCTGCCATGCATATTGATTTTAACATGTTACTTAGCATTTCCCTGAGAACATTGAAACCCATTGTTTTACACAAGTGTTTAGCTGGTAGCAATACTCACAGAACTTAAGTTGACCTCCACACCCTCCTGACCCACCTGACACACTAGGCATGTGCTGGACATGCAAGTCTCTGCGCATGTCTCCATGAGTAGGACCACACACAAGCCCGCTCATGCTCGTCCCTCTCACAGAGGGGCAAGTCAAAATACCCAGTAGCCCGACAGTGCATTCTGGGTTGCATTACCCCAAGTGAGAGATTAAATTCCAAAATGGCAATAAAATCTACTAAAACATGGCTACAACAGCCTAAAAGTCAGTGTCAGTACCCAAATAAGAGCAGAGGTAAAATGTGTCTAGCTAGAGCGATGCTGTAGTCCCCAACCTCAACCTCCAGAACTATTGGATCTCCGCAGTGCTTCCTGGGTACTGACCTCTCTCTCTCTCTGTCTGTCTCTCTCTCTGAATCAGAACAAGCATTTTACATGCAGTATAAAGGAATAACACTGACTCTTTGTACTGTCTCATAGTATCAAGCACTGTCCCACAGCAAAAGAGAAGTCAGCAGCATTTTCCCTACAATTGCTGCTCGCAGAGGGGTGAGTCTAAATACCCAGTGACCCGGAAGTGTGTTTTGGGTCGCGTTACCCCAAGTGAGAGATTAAATTCCAAAACAGCAATAAAATCTACTAAAACCTGGCTACCACAGCCTAAAAGTCAGTGTCAGTACCCAAAAAAGAACAGAAGTAAAATGTGGTTAGCTAGGGCAACAGTTCCCAAACCTTGTCATAGTGAGCCTTCCCTAAGCTGTGGAAAAGATCTTGAGCCTCCCCAAAATACTGAAATATTTGTGGGCTTCCCCATAGAAAAATAGTCTACTTTTCACAGTACACCTGGAATAAATTGAAACCTCTTTGCATAGCTGGCTCTCATGTTATTTTGCTTATTGTAGCCCCCCTCTCCAACAAGACAACCTACTTGCTCCAATATTTTAACTCTCGAACCATTGTTACCCCTTACTACCATATCTTCATGGGTCAGACTGCATTTTCTGTTTCCCCTCTAACTGGAATACCCCATCGAAAAATGATATCAGGTTAGTCTGGCAGGACCTCCCCTAGGTGAAGCTATGCAGTCTTTCATCCTGCATGCCATTTATCTCCAGGTATTCCACCAGTCTAGTCTTCAGTAACATTTCCATTACCTTCCCCACCACAGAGGTGAGACTGACAGGGCGGTAGTTTTTGACCTCATCCTACCTTCCTTCCTTGTAAAGTGCAACCACCTCCACCCTCTTCCAGTCCATTGGCATGACGCATGTGTCCAAGGACAAGTTAAATAGCCTCGCCGGTTTTGAGGCACTTGCTCCTCTCTCAGCTCCTTGAGTACCCTTGGGAGCATACCATCGGACCCCATTGCCTTGTTTACCCTAAGTCTTTCCATTTCTTCCCTTACACTATCAGCTGTGAATTCCATTGAATCCAACTGCCTGTGAATTTCTCCCTTCCATTCCCTTCCTTCCTTCCCTTCCCTTCCCTTCCCTTCCTTCCCTTCCCTTCCCTTCCTTCCTTCCCTTCCCTTCCCATTCTGGCCTCTGCTTTCACCCTCCTTCATGAAGATTGACCCAAAGTAATCATTTAAAGCCTCTGCTTTTTCATAATCCCCTTCCAGTATTGTTCCACTTCCCACCCAACCTTCTTATTTCTTGCTGTACCCTCCTTCTGTTACCCATGTACCTAAAGAAGGTTTTATCCCCACTCCTTGCCTTCTTAGCTATTCTCTCCTCAGTGTCCTCCTTCACCCTCCTTATCTTTCATGCTGCCTACCTCCTCTTTACCCTATAGGACTCCCCATCCTCAGCCCTTTTTGTCATCCTGTACCTCTTGAAGGCCCTGGTTTTCCCCCGACCCGCTTCACCACCTCCCTAATGAACTATAGAGGTCTTCTCTATCTTTTGTTCTTACTTATCCTTCTAATACATGTCTATGGATTTTTGTACCCCTCCCTTAATCGCTGCCCATAATTTCTCCACCCCCTTGTGTCCCTCATCTTTGTCATTTCTTCACTGACCACCCTCCTCATTTTGTTAAAGTCAGCCTTCCTAAAATCCATTACCCTGGTTTTCATCCCATTTCCCTCCCTTCCTTCTCACTCTCACCGTGAACCTGATAGTCCTATGGTCACTGGTACCTAGCTCCCCCCCACCTCCTCCACACTGTCCCCATTTGTGAGGATTACATCCAACAGGTTCCCACCACAGTGGGTTCAGTGACCCGCTGCTGCAGGATCATGCCCTGTATAGCCTCCAAGATGCCACTACTCCTTGATAAGACTGCTGTCTGGGCCTTCCAGTCAATGTCAGAGAGGTTCAGGCCCCCCCACTAGCAAAATGTACCCCCTCTGCGCCATTTTCACTACTGATCCTACAAAGTATTTATCCCCTTCCTCCCCTTGCATAGGAGGTCTGTAAACAACCCCACATGCAGATTCTCCCCTTCCTCCTATTTAGGGTAACCCATATTATCTTTCTTCTTTGACATATAGTGCCTCTCCTCCTCTTTTCCCATCCTGATCTTTCCTAAACAATCTATACCCTGGAATCATTGTCTCCCATGCATGGTGCTCATCACACCACATCTTGCACACTGCTACAATGTCAAGATCCTCTTCCACCATGGTAGCTTCCAGCTCAACCAGTTTATTCCCTAGGCTTCTGGCATTTACAACCAAAACTCTCCATCATCTAGCCCCATCGACCCCTTCTCACTATCCAACCCTTCCTTCCTGCTAACTGTTTCCTTTATGACTGCCTCGGCATGGGGGGAGGCTGACAGCCTCTCTGTTCTTCCTCCCTTAAGGATGGCCTTGTTCGTGCTCCCCCCTGCTTAGTTTAAATTGATCTTCCATACTATGAAGTCCTCCAGTTTTTTCTTTAGTACAGCTACCCTTGCAAAGTTCAGGTGGAGCCTGTCAGGAGCATACAGCCCCTCCTCTTCCCACGTAGAGCCCCAGTCACCTATCCATCCAAACCCCATCTGACTGCACCACCCCTGTAGCCATTTATTGAAATCCCTTATTTTTTATTTCCTGGGTGTGCTCGCCCTTGGTACTGGCAGCACCTCTGAGAAGGATATGGAAGGAAATGCCATGTTTCTACAGAATCTGGCAAGCTCCTTGAATCCTGCCTGTACCTCCATTTGACTGTTTCCCTCCAAGTCGTTTGTGCCTAGGTGCAACACCAGATGTGTCCTCTCATCTTGCTGCTTGCCCCAGGAAGGAATATGGTGCCTCATCTCCAGCATTGTCATCCCTGGCATACACTACACCCATACTGCATTGCCTTTCACTCCATTTCTCCCCCATCTGATTTCCTTGATTATTGAGTCCTCGAAGAGTGCCACCCTTGTGCCCCCTGATTCCTGAGTGTCCCTTAGACCTCCAAGTTTATGTCCTGGGTCCCGGCTTCCCTTGGCCTCCCTATCCTCCCCTTCTAACCTGTCTTGGTTTTGGCCCTCGCTCAGCATATTCTCTCCATCCTCCAACCTGTCCCAATGTTTGCCCTCACCTAACATTTTTCCCCCTTCACCCTCTCCCATCGGCCTTCCAACAGACCCCCCTCTTATACCCCTTCTTCCCTTTTACTGACTCTTGATTTCCTGTTGCCCTGCATCCCCTGTCTGCATCCCTGTGTGAGCATTCACCAACCTCCAACAGCCCCTCATTTGATCTCCCTCTACCTGCTCTTGGTTTCCCCCCATTGTAGAAAATTCTGAACACCGTATCCCCTTCGAGGAAGTACTCCTCCTCACCACCTGCCCTGTCTGGAAATCTCCCCCTTCCTGCACTCTGCCTGACACATCATCTGACTGCTTACTACCGCTCCTTTCCTACTGAATACCCCCATGTTGGTTTGAGGTCTTCAAGGAGCTTGCTCCCAGCTCTGCCAATGCCTCCTTTCTGCTTCTCATCCCATGCCTCTGGTCCTCTTGTGTCTCCCACTGGTGTGTCCCCAATTTGTCTGGCCCTACCCAAGATCACACCCCCTTTGTCATCAACCAGCCACCCTGCCCCCACTCCAGCCACTGATGGCTCCTCCTGGTCACTTTCCTCCCCAAGGTCCTCTGACGGCCCCTCTAGGTCATTTCCCTTCCCAAGGTCCTTGACTAGGATACCAAGGGGGAGCAAAGCTGTTCTTTAGTTCCACCACCATACTCACATTTTCTATGCTGGTATGACCCTGAGATTTGGGCATTCGTCTGTTAATTCCCATGCCTATTGTCTTCCACTCCTTCTCATCCCCCACTAACCACTTTTCTCCTGGCTCAGGCACCATCCCACCTCTGGACTTACTACTATCATGTACCACTGATATACCCCCTCTGAATTTCCTCCCATCCCCATCCCCCTCACCCCAAACCCCTGCCTTCATGAACCCTATATCTGATCCTCCAGTGGATCCCCCCAGTTTCCCCCTTCCCAACTGGTACCATCCCTGTTGTGCTACCCCTTCCCTCCACTGTCTCTGCTGCTCTACCCCACCTCCCCATCGCCTCCTCCCTCATTTGACACCCACCTGAGCTTCACCATTTCCTCCCTCAGCTGTGTAAGCTGCTTACACATCATACATCCTCCCATCATCCAAGCCCAATTTAGAACCATGGCCGCTCCATATTTGCTGCACCCCACCACTCTCCCAAAGAACCCTGTCCCTGTGCTGCCACTCCCATTTTGCTGCTCTCTCATTTCTCTTTTTTTTGTGGCACCCAGTCACCAGTTTAGGATATGCAAATATCAGCCTCTTTAACTGGCTGCCCCTTTAACACTTTAACCGGCAGCTCTGTGAAAACCAGCAGCACTGCAGAAAGTTTAACCTAAAGGCAATATCGCCCCACTCTGTCAACCCCAAAGGCAACAACATGGTGCAGAACAGTACCTAAACCTATCACCATGAAAGGCTTATCCTAAAGGCAATAACCCCCACTCTATCAACCCAAATGACTAACAATACAGTACCAAACAGAACAGTACCTGACCCAATCACAGTAGCACAGTATAGCCTCGAAACCTGACCCAATCACAGTAGCCAGTACAGTCCTAAAACATACCCACTGCATGTTAGGCTCCAGATCCTTTCCCCTTCCCTATCACAACAAATGGCAGTATGTATTTACCAATTCCAGTCACCAAGTTAAAGAAGTATTAATAATCCATAGTCACCAATTTTAAAGTCCAAGTCCCCAAGCTTAGTGTGTTCAACCCAGTTCCTTTTTCCACCCCAGATATACAGAGTCCAAACATCCATCTACCATGCCTTCTGTGAATATTTCTTCACATCTGTCTTGAACTCCCCCTTAAGCTTCATCACATGCCCCCATTGCTCCTGGTACTTGTGCTTTTTCTCATTTGAAAAAGACTCCCCTTATATGCCCTGTCTTCACCCCGTGAAGTACTTGCATAGGTCTCTATCATGGCACATCTCACTCTTCTCTCTTCTAGGGTGGACATACTATACAATGCACTTACACCAGTGTCATTTTAGCTACCCTAGACAAGACACAAGACGTCACTTCATCTGCGGCCTTTGCTCAATCTATGATGACCGTGTGTCACCTGACCACTGACCAATGCAGTAGTTTGTTGCCTTTTTGGGTGCCTGAAAGGCTGTTGGGAGTGTTCATGGCAGAAATATCTACTGTACTTTAAAAGGGAAGGAAGTGGTGGAGTTTAACAGTATTACAATGTCTTACAAAAAAGCACTTATCTGTGGGGGTCTAATAATGAATGATTAATATCTAGGCCCTGAATATGAATATTTCTCCCAATATTCAAATTAAGGTATTTGCATACCCCTACTCATAAAATTGTTGTCTGGAATATTTCAATGCACCTTCCATTCTTTCCCCAAGCTGGCGAGACAAAGCTGTGTTTATCATCTAACTGGGTTTGTACATGTTCATTGAGTGTAATTCTAGGTTGAAATTCCAGGTCAGCAATCTGCTTTTCTAAGTGTAATTGCTGCTGTAATTTCTCTTTTTTTACTCTGGAGGCATAGGAAATAATCTTTCCCCTTAGGACAGCCTTAAGTGCATCCCAGTATAGAGGCGCTGGGGAGTCCCCCTGAGAGCTCAACTACAGAAAAGATTCTATCTTAGCTTTGACTAGGTTAAGGAGGTCATCTTGGGTCAAATGGCCAAAATTTAAGTTCCAGACTGTGTTTCTAGGATGTGGATTAATCACCGTGTCTAAAATGACTGGGGCATGGTCAGATATTGTGGTATTGCCAATCCGGCGTGCATGGGCCATGTGTACCCACTGAGTTGGTAAGAGAAAGTAGTCCAATCTAGAATACTGGTTATGTCTGGGTGAATAATATGAATAATCCCTAATCCCCCAGATGTAAATATCTCCATATATCTACAGTATGAGCCCAGATTCTTTGTTAAGTCCCTGCAGGTTGGTGGTCTCACCATCACTGACCTCTGAGCAGTTGCCACCTTGTTTAACACTGTCTTCACTACCAGCCATGCTACTCCCAAGGCCACCGTGCACCAGGCTCAGCATGCCCCCACTGACACCCCATCTTGTGGTGCTGCAGCTCAGCCTTTCTCCTTCCTGCAAGTCACCCCTGATGAGGTATACAATGCTCTGGTTGCCCTTAACCCTGAAAAGGGCAAATGTTCCACAGGGTTGGACTCCAAAATGCTCCACCTGTCGGCCTCTGCAATAGCTCAACCCCTAGCCTCCCTTTTTAACTTATCATTCATCCTAGCAGAAGTCCCCACTGAGTGGAAACATGCCACCGTAATCCCACTTCCAAAGTGTGGTGATGCCTCAAACCCATGCAACTACCGGCCCATCTCCCTCCTTCCGACTCTTGCCAAGATACAAGAATGCCTGGTTCTCTCTCGCCTATCCACCTATCTGGACTCCTCTTCCTTTTTTTCCCCCTACCAGTCGGGCTTTAGGAAATCCCACTCCACTACCACCTCCCTTCTCAGGATTACCGACTCCATCCTCACAGGGATGGATGCTGGCCACATCACTGCTGCCATCTTTATCGACCTGACAAAGGCTTTCGATACGGTGACTCACTCTCTTCTCCTGACAAAACTTGCCAAGGCTGGCCTATCTAACTGGGCTACATCTTGGTTCCACTCCTACCTCACTGGCAGATCCCAAGCTGTCCGTATCAGATCGTTCATGTCGGCCCCCCTCCGAATCACATCTGGAGTGCCTCAAGGATTGGTCCTAGGCCTCCTCCTATTCTCGGTCTTTCTAAGTGATCTGCCATCTGCCTGCACACACTCCGCCATCCACATGTACACAGACGACATGGTGCTATACGCATCCGGCCCCTCACCCTCTGAAGTTGCATCCAGACTTCAGCATGACTTCATCTCAGTCCAGCCCTGGCTCCGCTCAAATAACCTCCTCCTAAGTGCTAACAAAACGGTCTCCTTAACCTTTGGGACGAGGCAGAAAATTTCTAGGCTCACTTCACCATTAGTTTTTCACACCCTGGAAGGGTCTCCTCTGGAGTCCTGCACCACCTTCAGATACCTCGGTGTCTGGCTTGACCAGCACCTCAACTTTTCTGCACATATTGACTCCTTACTTAAGAAGCTACCAATCTTTTATAGGTACATCAGAGAGCGTAGAAAGACAAAGGGAGGGGTAGTGAGGCTGAATGGAATGAATGGTGGGTGGGCAGAGGGGGACAGTGAAAAAGCAGGGATACTGAATGAACATTTCTGCTCAGTATTCACAAAAGAGGAGGGGGAAGTGCCTAATCCAATTAACAGAAGCACTTTTGATAGGGGGGTCGATCCCAGCCCTTTCACAGAAGAAAGGGTTCTGCAAGAACTCCTAAAACTGAAGGTGGACAAAGCAATGGGTCCTGATGGAATTCACCCCAGAATTCTAAAAGAATTAAGGGAGGAACTAGTTAGACCACTGACTACTCTTTTTAATAAATCATGTGAGAATGGTGTGGTACCCGGGGACTGGAGGAAGGCAGATGTGATTCCCCTTCACAAAAGTGGGACCAAGACAGAGGCAGGAAACTACAGATCAGTCAGTTTGACCTCTGTGGTAGGGAAAGTGATGGAGTCACTTCTGAAGGAAATAATTCTTGAGTACCTAGAGGCCAGTGGGGCACAGGACCCAAGGCAGCATGGGTTCACAGTGGGAAGGTCATGTCAGACGAATCTAATATATTTTTTTGACTGGGTGACCAAAGTAGTAGACCAGGGAGGGGCTGTGAACATGGCCTACCTAGACTTTAGCAAGACATTTGACACAGTCCCACACAAAAGATTAATAGTCAAATTAATCAGCCAGGGAGTGGGTCCCAGGGTGGTAGCCTAGGTAAAACATTGGCTGGACAACAGGACACAGAAGGTAATTGTAAATGGAGTCCACTCTGAAGAAAGAGGGGTAACTAGTGGGGTACAGCAGGGTTCAGTACTGGGTCCAGTCCTTTTTAATGTCTTTATAAGTGACATTGCAGAGGGACTGGAAGGAAAAGTATGCCTCTTTGCAGATGACACAAAGATCTGCAACAGGGTTGATACACAAGGAGGCGTGGAAAGGATGAGAAGGGACTTGGCAAGGATGGAGGAATGGTCAGAAGTATGGCAGCTAGGATTCAGTGCAAAGAAGTGCAAAATAATGCACCTGAGAAACAAGAACCCAGGGGAAGATTACACAATGGGAGGGGAGGCAGTAACAACAAAAAAGGAAAGGGACCTGGGGGTAATCATATCAGATGACCTTAAGGTTAGCAAGCAATGTGAGAAGGCAGTAGGGAGGGCTGGGGGTATACTGGGATGCATAGGGAGAGGCAACACCAGCAGAAAACAGGAAGTTGTTATCCCTCTGTACAGACAGTTGGTGATACCTCATCTGGAATACTGCATCCAGTTCTGGAGACCCCATCTCCACAAGGACATAGACAGGATAGAGGCAGTCCAAAGGAGGGCAACTAAAATGGTGCAGGGTCTGCAAGAGAATCCGTACAAGGAGAGACTAAAGGAGCTTAATATGTATACCCTTGAGGAAAGAAGGGAGAAGGGGGACATGATAGAAACTTTTAACTACCTCAGTGGAATCAACAAAGTCCAAGAGGGTAGCATCTTTCAGAAAAAGTGATGTGCAAGAACAAGGGGACACAATTTAATGTTAGAGGGGCGGCGGTTCCAGGGCAATGTGAGGAAGTAATTTTTCACAGAGAGGGTAGTGGATGCATGGAGCAGCCTTCCTGAGGAGGTTGTGGAGTCTAAAACTGTGGGAGAATTCAAGAATGCATGGGACAGAAATAAGGCAATTCTTGTGGGGGGTAGGAAGAAATAGGCTGTTGGTTAACTAGGATCTGCGGCCTATCCTGTAGGTAGGGAAATGGGCAGACTAGGTGGGCCAAGCAGTCCTTATCTGCCATCAAAGTCTATGTTCTATGTTTCTAAGCTGCACCCTAGGCTTGGTGCACTTTACCAGAATCGTGACAACATACCCTTTCCAGCCAGGAAGGACATTGTAAAAAAAATGATCCTCCCAGTCCTCAACTATGGGGACGTAGTCTACGGCACCGGCACTAAGACCACATTAGCTAGGCTGGATCCTCTCTTCCACTCTTTTTGCCATTTTGCCCTGAACAGCCCCTACTCCACACACCACTGTGCCCTATATCAAGCAATGAACCTCACCTCACTTGACTATATCAGGCTAACCCACTGCGCAAAAATTGCGGCCAAGTATTGTACTCAGCGGCTCCCTTCCTACCTCTCCGATATCTTAACAAACCCTAGCGCACAAGCATACACACTCAGAAACTCAGACTCCAGGTCCCTAGCTGTCCCATATCGGTCTACCTCCACAGGGCAATCAGGATTCAGCTACCACATTCCCCTCGCTATGGAAGTCCCTCTCAGCTAACATTCATTGCTTCACCTCCCTTTCCCACCTAAACTCCATGCTCCAAGATCATTTCATCCCTACCTGTGCTTGTGTCTAGGCATCTACCAACTACTAGGCAACTCTCTGGGAATGTCGGCACTTAGCAAATTTGTAATTAATCAGTGTCTAACTATTGCCCTCTCACCTTATACTGTCTCTCATATGGCTCAAAACTTAATTTTGTTGTACATTTGCTGTATGTAACTGTGTTACCAACTGACACACTCAATCCTGTATGAACGTGGCTTCAGAACCAAATGTTAGTGATCTTCCACAATGTATTAACTTGTCTATCCTGACTTCAAGTGTTATCTCATACCGTACGTACTGTGGTTACCAATTGTCTCTCTCAAGCTACTACTGACTTGTAATCAGACCCAAATGTTAGTATCTCTCCCACTATGTATTTTCTTGTCTATACTGTGTAAAACTGTCTTCCTATGTTCTCCCCTCCCCAGGACGCATCTGTAATCGAGCAGTACTCTGCTCAGTATGCCTTCCTGGTAAAACGCTTAAATAAATAAATAAATAAGTAGTGCCAGGGTGCAAGTAGCCCGGGTCTTACTGCCTCGGCCTGCACCTGATCTATCCAATGCAGGGGAGAGGACAATGTTAAAGTATCCAGCAATAATAAGCAAGCTATTAGCATCTATAATAATTGATTATTTAAAAAAATTGTCCCTTCATTTGCCCTGGGGAAACAGTACATAGGCATGGTGCCATACTAGCTCTGTTTCTATACAGGATGATTTCTGCACCCTGGGAATGCCTATTTTAACATTTTACATATATGTATTTTGTTAAGGTTTATTTCTGTACCATACATGCTCCAAAGCTTTGCTTTTAGGATGAATGGACATGCTGGGTGGGATAAGGCTGGGACTGTATGGATGGTATTGGGTGGTATGGTCCATTTAGAAGAGCTGGGGAGTCGGGACCCCTAAACTTGCTAGTAATGGCAGCTATGGATCTATGGATCATGGTCACTTGAGAGCCTGGTCTGCAGTGGTGTCTAGAAAAAGTACAGAGTTTAGAGATTTGGAGGGGAGAAGGATCAGCTATGGTGAGAATAGGATAAAAATTCACCGCATGCAGGGCAGACCCTGCACACCTCTTAGCATTTTGTCACTGAAATGTTGAATAGAGACACTCACAATGTAGGGAAATGAGGGGCACTGGTCTTAATAATGTGGGACAAATCATCAGACAGAGATATGTTGCAGAAAACTGGAAACTAGTGACGTAACAGCACTCCAACCTTGATAATAACCTGAACACCAGCTGAAAGTCCTAACAGTGGCATGATAATGACTCACATTGAGACTTTTGTGAGATTCCCCCTCTTGAACTGCGAGATAATTGAAGCTCTTAATGAGCTATTAATCACACCACACCATCTGGAACACTGAGAGAGATTGGCATGAGGACTATACCTTGCTAAAGTATGGACTTTTTTAACTTCATTAACAGCCATGAAAAACCTGCACTAGTCAAAACGGACAAGTAGAGGGATAGCTGCACTAGCCCTAGTCAATTTGCACTAGGTCTTGGGCTAGTAAATCAATGTTAAAATTAACCCCTGTGTATAAAACTCCTAGTCTTTGATGGACAGACTTTAATCAAAACCACTAGTGAGACTTATATGAGAGTGGACAGTCAAGAGTGAGGCCCAGGTATTTAAAAGTAGAAACCTGCAGGATAGGAGCACCATAAAGTGAAGTTAACCAACTGTGGTAAATCAGACAACCATTTTTTAAAATTGTGGAATATCGAGGACTTTGTCCAGGAAGCAGTTCTGAATATGATAGAAGTCAAGTTGCAGTGAAACTGAGAGGCTCTTAATGTCTGGTCCACTAGAGAAAAAGTAAACCATCATCTGTATATAATAACATGTCAGAGTGATGACAAACTGTGAGAAGGGAATTCAAAAATAAACTAAAAAGATGTGGACCCAAAATTGAACCCTGAGGCACAAACACCACTACTGAAGCAAGGAAATAGAGTACTTGGAGATTTTTGTGCACAGAGATCTCATGATAAGATAGCTGGAAAACCAGTGCACAACATAGATTGACATTCCAAGTATAACAGCACCTTGACTCACCTTGGCTGTTACGGGGCCCTCTGGTCTCACTTGGACACACCTCCCAAGGGGACTGGCCTGAGTTCACTGGTTTCCAAGATACAAAGGCCTAGAATGGTGTAGTGCCTCCTGTTGGAGTAGTGATATAAGATACCTGTGGATAAATTCCAGGTTACTACCATCCAGGAAAATACAAAAAATGCCCCCACAGTTGCTTCCTCACACAGCAACAGTACACACTTTGCAGTAATCAATAGTACTTAATTGTAACATAAACTAACATCACTTTTATTATAGGGATGGTTTGAAAGGGGAAAATAACACACAGCAGCAAATTGCAACAACAAATGGTACCCTGCACTGTCCCCACACCTCCCACTTGCAGGATCATCTGGCTTTCCCCCCAAATGGCTCTTAGGTCTATAACAGTTAATCTGTTGTAGTTGGTACCACACTGGGGTGCTGGTGGCCTACTAGTAGAAGCAAGGTGGTGATCCAAGATGCTGAGATGCTGTGAGGATAAACAGTCTGGTAACTTACACTAGGGTACTTTCATTGGGGCTCAATAAACTTCAAACACAGCAAACTTTTAACTTTTCTGCCTGGGCGCAGCATGGTGAGTTGCGCAGTCCCACCCAGGACTTATCTCCCTTTAAAGCCTAAACTAGCTAGCTAACTAAAATGCAAGAAGGTTCCTCAGAACAACAGCTCCGCAGTATTTACAGTCTGTAGGCTTCAGGAGGTGCAGGAAACTATTAAACGGTACCACTCTGGTGTCTCACAGTCAGTGGTGAATCACAACAGCAGAATGCAGACAAGGAACAACTGGTTGCAGGAATGCGGGATGTTGGACATTACCTGTCAGGCCTTTCCAGACTTTGCCCCTGGGGCCTTTATATTCAGTGTTCACCTGACAGGCCTCTCAATGTCTTCCTCTCCAGTGGAATCTCTCTTCGGTCAGGCGAACCGAACAGGCTGGAAATCCCCACGATTTTCTGCTTGGCTCTCAGTCTTTTCCCCAGAGCCAAACCCAGCTGGGCTCTGGCATACACCACTGCTAGAAGCAGTTAGACAGTCCCAAACACTAGTGCCCCTAGGAAAATACAAGAGTCTCTCTATTCTTCAGGCTGAAAATTACCAGTCTCTCTATTTTCAGGCAGCAAATTACAAATTTCAGACTCACAGAAGCAGCTTCAACTCTTGCTCAGGGAAATCAGTTAGCAGCTCATTCCCTTCCCTGCTACACTTATTTCTTTCAGGCACTCTGCCTCCTATTTAAACTCTGGTACCAGGAGGGCCATTTGGCACCACATAGGCCTTTGGGCTGAGTAGCCTACAGCAGTATTTCCTGCTTGGATTCTTTGGGGAATATCCCTTTCTGGTGAGCTTTCACTGCCTTTTATCACTTTTACCAACTCCCCCACTGATTGGTTGATTCCCGGGATATTTCTGGTGCCCTCTGACATTACCCAGTGGCCCCTTGCTTCTGAGAACTTATGGGAGCCATCATATTTGTTTACATTTATTCCCCAACAGATGCAGCCCTTATACTTTAGTAAATGCCCATTCTATGAACAGAAACCCACAAATACAGCACCGGCAGATATTTTCCCACTGATTCCCAACTCTGCTGCCTGCCCTGGAGTCGGGGACAATTTTAAACAGTGGCTGCATGGCCAACTACACTTCTGGAGCTGCAGCTCCTTTATCTTTAACAGCCATGCATGTGTAGATGGCGCAACATGGCCATGTTTGTTTACTTTCAGTGGTTAGCTTTCACTGCTTCCCTGGACCACTGGAACTATTCCCCCAGCACCCAGAGGTGCAAACAGTTTTTCATCTTCCCCCCCTTTCACTGGAAGTGGCTAAGACATGCAGGACTCTGAGAGTAGCTGCTGCAGAGATCAGGTGCAAACACTGGCCTGAATACCCCCCGGAGCCACTGATGGAGGAAATGTGGGGGCTATAGCCTCAATAAGGTAAGCCACCCCCAGCCACAGAGGGGGATGCACTTTCCCCTAGATCATGAATTGTCATCCCTACAATTGCACAAGTTCGATCTAGTGCATATCTGAAAGAAAATACAAATAGGCAACAGCAACAACACTAGCAGTTCTATCGAGACAGTCAGTCTGGCTATGCTAACTTCCAATTCCAAATCCACATAATAAACAGAAACAGGTTAACACTATTTCCATTAACAGTGCTAGACAGACACTTGGTTCCTGTCTAACCAACATGCCCAGATTTTCACATTCCCACATTACCCTCAGGGTTATTGAATACAATATGGGGTAGTGAGTGGGGACTGACATATATGCCACAGCGCACTACATGCAGAG
This sequence comes from Neoceratodus forsteri, assembly GCA_016271365.2. NCBI lineage: Eukaryota > Metazoa > Chordata > Ceratodontiformes > Ceratodontidae > Neoceratodus > Neoceratodus forsteri. The sequence goes on along the minus strand of CM057455.1, from coordinate 1,462,360,903 downwards.
GCAGGTCAATGGGGGCACCAGGTAAATTGTAATTAAGTTTTAAGAGGGGTTTGATTGGCCTTTTGCATAGACTCAGATAGACTTATTCACTTTTATGGTCAACTGAGGATGTACATTCTTCCTCCCTGGGAGGCGAATGGGGCTCTGCAGCATGAGTTGGTATGAGTACTACAGTTGTGTCTTGTTCAATTGGTTCGAGTGCCATGCAGTTCCCTTGAGAGGGTGGGGAAGCAGAAGATAATTCCTGGGGCCAGACGCCAAGAGGGACACAGGCCACCCAGTATAGAAACATAAAATTTGATAGCAGATAAGGACTGCCTGGCCCACCTAGTCTGCCCATTTCCCTACCTAAATAAACGCCAGATCCCAAATGATCTGCAGCTTATCTTCTCTTTCCCACCACTAGGGCTGCCTTCTGTCTACCCCATGCATTCTTGAATTCACCTATCATTTTAGCCCCTATGACCTCCTCAGGGAGGCTGTTCCATTCATCCACCACCCTTTCTGTGAAAAAATGCTTCCTCATGTTACCCCTGAGTCTCCCCCCTCTAGTCTCATATTGTGACCCCTTATTCTTGCACATCTCTTTTAAAGGATGCTGCCTTCCTGAACCTTGTTGATGCCCTTGAGATACTTGAATGTCTCTATCATATTCCCCCCCTCTCCCTCCTTTCCTCCAGGCTATACATATTGAGGCTTTCAGTCTTTCCTCATATGCTTTCTGGTACATTTATTTATTTTCTTTTGGTAACCGGGTAAGTTCACTAGACAGAACTGCCTATTTTCAGGCACGACCTTTCCTTTCACCATTTTTGTTGCCTTTCTCTGGACTACCTCCATTCTGTCAGTGTCCCTCTGGAGATGTGGTTTCCAGAACTGGACACAGTGTTCTAGATGTGGTCTTACCAATTGTCTGTACAGTGGCATTACCACCTCCCGTTTTCTACTGGCGATGCCTCTCCCTATGCAACACAGCATCCCTCTGGCCCTCTTCACCACCTCCTCACATTGCTTGACTAGTTTCAGGTCATCTGTTACAATTCCTCCAAGGTCCCTTTCCAGTTTTTTTGTTGTTTGTACCCCCTCCCCACATCTTGTATTACTAGCCAGGATTCCTGTGTCCCAAGTGCATGACTTTGCGCTTTTTTATATTGAATTTAAGCTGCCACACTCTTGACCACTCCTTCAACTTGCCCAAGTTTCTCCTCATTCTTTCCAACCCATCTGGAGTGTCCACCCTACTGCAGATCTTGGAGTTGTTCACAAAGATGCTTCCCTTCCCTTCCAGCCTCTCCACAATGTTGCTAATGAAGACATTGAAGAGGACTGGCCACAGCACTGAACCCTGTGGCACCCCATTGGTCACCTGCCTCCCCTGGGATTGAACTCCATTAGCCACCACCCCCCTCTGTGTCCTCTTCCTCAGCCAATTACAAACCCAATTTATCACCTTAGGACCCAGTCCCAGATTGCTCAATTGTTTACTGGCCTCCTGTGTGGTACAGTGTCAAATGGCTTGCTAAACTCCAGATAGACCATGTCCACCACCCCTCCCTGATCCACCACCCTGGTTACCCAATCAAAAAAATTTATCAGATTTGTTTGACAAGATCTACCTGCTCTGAATCCATGTTGCCTTGGGTCTTGTGCCCCGCTGGTCTCAAGATATGCCACAATCCTTTCCTTTAGCATGGATTCCATTATTTTCCCCACCACTGAGGTCAAACTGGCTGGCCTGTAATTCTCAGCCTCCACCTCGCTCCCACTTTCGTGTAGTGGTACCACATTCACTCTCCTCCAGTCCTTTGGTACAACTCCTCCTCCAGTGATTTGTTGAATAGGGCTGTCAGTGCTGCCCCTAGTACTTCTCTGAGTTCTTTCAGTATTCTGGGATGCATCCCATTTGGCCCCATTGTCTTGTCCACTTTTAGTTTCAAGAGTTCCTTTAGGACTCTTTCTTCCATGAATGGACTGGTGTTCACCTCTCCTCATGTGTGTTTCTTCCACCTAATTTTGGTCCCTCATTTTCCCCTTCTTTTGTAAGTACTGAGCAGATTTCTGATTTTCCTAGGTCCTCCCTGCACATTCCCCCCACCCCCCCAACACCTTATTTAGCTTCATAGTCCCTCCATTGGTCTTTTCCCTTTCCCTAACATACATGAAGAAGGTTTTGTCTCCTTCTTTTACTGTGCTATTCTTTCTTCAGTTTGTGCCTTTGTTCTCCTAACTGCTTTCCCCACATCCTCCTGTTTTTCCTGACACAGTTACCTGTCTCCCTCCCTCTGTGTTTTCATGTACTTTCTGAATGGCTGTTATTTCCCCCTAACCTTCCCTGCCACTTCTTTTGAAAACCATAGTGTATTTTTCTTTCATTTTGCTTTGTTTACTTGCTTTACACAGAGGCTTGTTGCCTCTGCTATGGCTCCTTTAAGTTTCTCCCATTGTTCCTCTACACCCCCTCCCTCCACCGTTGCCAGGATTTTGTTGAGGTGTTCCTGCATTTTTGCAAAGTCAGCCCTTTTGAAATCCAGGACCCTTACTTTTGCGTGGCTTGTCTCTTTTTCTGTCATCACCTTAAACCACACTGTATGGTGATTGTTGAACCCTAGATGGCTGCCCAGTGAAAGATCTGTTATTCTGTCACCACTGGTGAGAACTAGGGGCTGGATTTTCAAAGGGCCCTTAGATCGATGCAGGGGGCATCAAACAGTCACCTTTAGTCAGATTGAGGTGTAGCAAATACTGCGCCATATTTTGCAAGAAAAGCACTCTCTGTGGCAAAGTCCACCAAAGTGACGCAAGGGGTCCACTGCTTCAAACAAATGATGCAAGGGATAAAAATGCTGCAAGCTGTGTCAAAAATTGGTGCAAGCTGAGTAAAAAAAAAAATACAAGCCAAGTCCAAAAAATAGTGCAAGCTGAGTTTGCCAAGTCAAAAAAATGGTGCAAGCTGACTAAAAAAATGGTGCAAGCTGAGTCAAAAAAATGGAGCAAGCAGACTAAAAAAATGGTGCAAGTTGAGTCAAAAACATTATGCAAAAGACGAGATTGATGTAAGCTGAGACAAAAAAACACAGTAGATCAAATGGCAAAGACTAAGCCCTCAAAATGTTCTAAACTAATCAAGCAGGGGAATATTGACCCTTAACAGTACCATAGTCAGGTCTGCCCCCCTGTTATGAGCCTCTTTATACTGTGGCTGTAGTGTACGTTAGGCCAGCTTTGGTTGGTCTAACAGACACATGCATCTTAGGCACAAGGACAGGATTCACGTTACTTGAAAATCCCAAATAAGGGAATGGTGCATTATTTCAGTGATGCTGGCATCCCTTCTGACATGGTGCAGTCATTTTTTTGGCATAAGCATGTCACAAGCCAGTCTGGCACATGCAGACCTGTTTTTGATGCAAACACCATTTGAAAATCAGAACTGAAGCATGTTTTGACAAATCCTGCTCCTTATGTCAGTTGTTTTTGATGCAAGCCCCCTGTGTCATTCTCTGGTCTTTGAAAATCTGACCCCAGGTCTGACATTGCTCCCTCCCTCCCTCCCTTGTGGACTCCTCCACTAGCTGTCTGAGGCATGCCTCCTGCAGGGAATCCAAGATGTCTCTGCTCTTGGTAGTGTCTGATGCATAGGTTTTCCAGTTTACATCTGGCATGTTTAGGTCCCCCACCAGTGACGCTTCCCCTTTCTCTGCCATTTTGTGGATGGTTTCCACTAATATCCTGTCTATTTCTCCCCCTGTGCTGGAGGTCTGTAGATAACCACAGTGCTGATGGTGATGTCATTTCCCATATCTAAAGTGACCCATAGTGCCACTTCTCTTTCCTGTCTTCCCCTTAACTCAGTTGCTTTGATCCCTTCCTTTATGTAGATAACCACCCATCCCGTCCCCCCTTTTTGACCTCCCTGTCTCACCTGAAGATTGTGTAACCCTGATATGGTAACAACTCAGTCATGGTTACCCATGTACCATGTTTCAATGACAGCGACAATGCCCAGGTCTTCCTCCACCATCAAGGTCGCTAGGTACAGGATCATGTTTCCCAGGCTATGGGTATTAGTATACATGCCTTTCCATGTTTTGATGCCTTCACCCCTACCAGTTCCCTCTTATCCCTATGCCTTCCCTCTATGCCTACCCTGTCTTCACCTCCATTTGTGGTTCCTTTTGTTGATTCCTTGGCCCTAGAATCCTTCTGTTTGTCTACCTGTGGGAGTGGGCAGTTGATTTTCCCTGCTTACTTCTGCCACCTCCTTTGGCTAGTTTAAATGCTTGTCAATGAGACATTTAAACCTCTCACTAAGGATCCTGGTTCCCCCCTCCGAGATGGATGCAGGCTGTCTCCCCTGTACACATCTGCATCCCTCCACGTGGTCCCCGAGTCCCCAATGAAGCCAATTCCCTCAGCACCACACCAGTTCTTCAGCCACTCATTGAATCCCTGGGTGCAGAGTACCTGACTTCTCCCATGCCATAGAGAGGTAACTCTTCCGAGAAAGTTACCGTGCATGCCACATGTCTGAAACCCCTCCCGAACTCTGTGATCTCCCTCTGCACTACCCTCACCTCATCCCCACCCAGGACACTTGTGCCCAGGTGGACAATGACATCTAGCTCACACTCCTATCCTGCTGCCCCAGCAATCCTTTTAGTTCACTTCCCATCCCTCCAAGCCATGGTGCTGGGTAGGCACCTGACATCCCTCTCTCCCTCTTCCAGGTCTACCCCACTAATAATAGAGTACCCCACTAGGAGTTGCTTCCTTCTCCTCTGGGGTCCCTTACACCCCTGGGGGTCTCCACTATGGAGGATCCCTGCATCCACCTTGTCTCCCACTTTGCATGTCCTTATGAGACAGTCACACCCTGCCTGAGTAGCATAGAAATTGTGGAGTGGAACCTCAGGTTGGATGCACCTCTGCCCCACCTCCCTAACCCTCCCTGATCCCACCTTTTTCCGACTGCCCCTCATTTCTGGCATCTTCTGAGGCAGCATGTGTGAACTCAGTGGTTCCTGGGTGAGGGAGGAGGCCTCCCAAACTCTAGCCTATTTGGCTTGGAGGTGAGCAACCTCATCCCTCAAACCAAAGATGTGCCAACAGATGGGCAACCACTGGAGCCTTCAGAATGTCTCCCTGAAGACAGCTGCCACACAGCCACTGCACTGCACCACTCCCAGCATGTCTGGTTTTGACCTTCCCATTTATAGGCTACAGTTACACCCTCACTGCCCTTTTCAAGAATAAAGTGTTTTTTGCTAGCTAACAACTGTGAAAAGAGGAACAAACAGAAAATAACACAAACCCTTTTCCTGCAGTAGGACAATAGGTTTTTTAGTTACACAATTGCTACAGTACCCAGTCTTTACCTTTAGTCACACCGTCCCTGCCTTAAACAGATTATAATAATAATAATAATAAAACTTTATTTTTATGGCACCTTTCAAATACCAAGGCACCTTACAATTAGTTAAAACATATCATAGTTCACAACAGTATAAATATTATAAAACAGGAGATACAGGTAAATTAAATCCATCAGTCACCAAATGTTTGAGTTTCAAAGGGATGGGGCCACATGCATAAATGCCCGGGCCCCAGAAGATTTTAAACACACCCTTGGAATCTCTAGCAACCCCTCATCAGCTGAGCGGAATGATCGCCCAAGGCAATAAGGTACCAGAAGCTCTTTCAGTTAGTCTGGGCCCTGTCCATGTAGGGCTTTATAGGTCAAAAGGCCAGTTTTAAAGGTAATCTGCCACTGTACTGGCAGCTAGTGCAGACCGTGCAGCACCGGGGAAATATGACAGGACTGTGAGGTTCCCGTGAAAAGCAGGGCCACAGCATTCTGCACTAGCTGCAAGCGGTGGATTTCCACCCCAGGGAGCCCTAGGTACAGGAAGTTGCAGTAATCCAGTCACAAGGACACAAAGGAGTGGACCAACTTGGGAAGATCGTCGGACAGAACAAAGTGTTCAACCCTGGAGATATTCCTCAGGTGCTAAAACGAGGTCTTGACGATGGCCGACACCTGTGAATGAAGCGTTAGCCCTTCATCAAAAATTACCCCCAGGTTTTGCACCCATTCAGAAGACAGGAATGATAGGACCCCAAGAAAAAGACCCGAGGGCAAACCTACCCCCGGCCCCCCTATCTGCGCCCTGGGTCCACAACCAGCACCCCAGTCTTTTCCGAGTTCAACTTCAACCAACTTGAACCCATCCAGTCCTGGATTTCTGCAAGGCAGTTATTGAAGACTGAAAGAGCTCTATCCTGGTCGGGTGCAAAAGAAAGGTAGAGCTGGGTATCATCAGCATAGCAGCCAAATCTCGGCCCATACCTTCTTACAATATCTCTGAGGGGCAGCATTTACACTGTGAACAACATAGGGGACAACATGGACCCCGAGGGACCCCACATGACAGAGGGACTGGGTCTAAGGAATAAACCCTGGACACTACCCTCTGAGTTCTTCCGGTGCGGAAAGATGTAAACCACCTGAGGACTGTACCCGACAGGCCACAGATGAATCTCAGGTGTCTGAGCAGAACCCTATGGTACACAGTGTCAAATGCTGATGAGAGCTCAAGAAGAAACAAGATGGAGCAGTTCTTCCGATCTCTTGCCATCAGAAGATCACTGAGCACCCAAACCAATGCCATCTCAGTACTGTGCCTCTTTCGAAAACTGGACTGGAGAGGTTCATAGATGTCATGGATGGTAAGATGGTTCTCCAGTTGTATGGCCACAACCTTCTCAACCACCTTCCCTAAAAAGGGAAGGTTGGAAATAGGTCTGTAGTTTGCATGGCAGTCTGGGTCCAAAGAAACTTTCTTCAGGAGGGGTGTTACCACCACCTCCTTCAGGGAGCTAGGAAACTCACCTGTTTCCAAGGAGCACCAGACAATCCGTGCTAGGACAGGACCGATGGAATCAATACAACCCAAAACCATGGAAATTGGTCCTGGATCCAAACTGCAGCACGTAGGGAATGCAGCCTAGACAATCTACATGGCATCCATGAGCTCTGGGCAGTCGAAGGTACTCCAGGAATGCTTAGGGCTAGTGGCCAAGTGCTGGTCCAAAGCAACCCCCGTAGAGTGTGCAGTTGGAGCTCCGCCATGATGTCAGCACCTTAGTCGCAAAGAATCGAGCAAGTTCATCGTGCTGTATTTGTGAAAAGGCTTTCCGAACTTGTAGACAGGCTGGGTTGCACAGTCTGTCCACAGTTTGGAAAAGCTGAGCTTGTCGATTCTGAGCTGCCACAATCTCCCCAGACAGGAACTCTGCCTTCTTACTGGTGATTGCAGATTGATAGACTTGATAATAGTCCATGAATCTAAGGTGGTTGGTATCAAGGGCAGATCTCTGCCAGCAATGCTCTAACCTTCGTCCTAATAGCTGCATCTCCCTAAAGGTCCCATCAAACCATGGGGACCAAGGGTGAAGGGAGAGAGGATGAACTCGGAGAGGAGCAACGAAATCCAGGATCTTCGAAATGGCTTTGTTATAGGCCACCATGAGGGCCTTTGGATTGCTGTTTGCCACTGGAATATTCATTAGATCAAGTACTGCAATTAGGCCTTCAGAGCTAACATCTCGTAAAGGGCAATACCTGACCATCTCCACAGGGGTAGGCCTACAAAGGGGGAGGCTAAAATTGAACCCCATGATGCAGTGATCAGACCATCCGACTAGTTCCACCCCCCCCAAATCTGAGGCTTTGATCCCCAGGAGGAAGACTTAGTCAAGAGAGTGACCATATTTTAGGGTAGCAGTGGTAACTATCTGTGTAAGGCCCAGAGATGTCATTAACTGGAGGGATTGTTGTCCAACTTGCAAGAGTTCATCATCGACCCAGACGTTAAAGTCGCCCAGGACCATCAACCTGGGTGACTCAAATGCCATGTTGATGACAAAGTCTGCTACTTCCTGAAGGAACTCCTTCCCATCTCTGGGTGGACGGTAGATGAGGGCGATCCTACAACCTACACCTGCTACTACAGTATACTCAAATGACTCAGTCTCCTCAACTAGTACTGATCCCTCTGTTGAATTTTTTTTTTTGTTTATGTGTGTGTTTACCTTATACTATGAATGTTGCCTGCATACTGTATACATCTTTCAGCTATATACCACTTTTTTCTTAACCCACTCCCCCACACCCAATTACCTGATGATGGCCTCACTTGGTTGAAAGCTCCACCTCTCTCCCACCTCAGACAATGCCACCTGCCTGCTCTAATGTGATAGTACCTTGCCCCCAGTTTTCCATTTACCTACCCCTCTCTACATCTTTCTGCTATATACCACTTTTTTCTTAACCCACTCCCCTACCCCAATTTCCTGACGATGGCCTCTCTTGGTTGAATGTTCCACCTCTCTCCCACCTCAGATGATGCCACCTTTGGCTGATCCCCCCCAACCCCCTCTTATCTAATCAGTCTATCTGTTAATATTTACTAATTTGATGTGTATAAGTTCAAATTTTACTATTACTGCCTGTGTATATGCTTCAATGTTTTTTCTTTGTAAACCTTGTATTTTTGTAATGTTTGTACAACACTAACATGGAATCTTTGAAAATGAGTCCTTGACTCAAAGGTATTAATCCCAAACTGAAATAAATAAATAAATGGAAGGGGCTGCGAGCTGGTAGGGACCCTAGAGTCTGAACTTTCCATAGGGCAAGTATTCCTTTCAAGGGGCCTGGTACCATTTCTGTCTCTTGTGCAATCTCTACAGGATCTGCAAAATGCTCTAACTTAGATGAAGATTCAAAATGTTGTGCTTCAGGGTTTAGTGGTGTGGCTGGGGTATCTGGCATCCACCATTTATCAGAATTGTTCAACAGCTGGGGAATGTCCACTTTAGAATAGTACCTTACAAGGTTATCTTCCTCATCAGAAGAGTCTGGGTCATTGGGAGCTGGGTCTGATGCAGGCCTTTCTGAAGGCCAAGGTAGACCAGTATCTAGTTGAGGGTTGGGCCTAGTAGTCTGGTTGGTATGGCTACAAGAACCCCTGGTATTCATTCTTGTGGGTCCCACATAGCCCATTTCTAGTTCAGGAACATTTAATTGTCCAATGGGGAACAAATGGTTGTGGTGCAACATTTTACTTCTTTGAGGCTCTCCTTCTGGGCAAACTCTGTACACTGACGAGTCCACAAGTTTTTCAGTGACCACATGGGGGATGTTGCCCCACCAATCTGTAATGTTATGCTTTCCAGGCAATCCCAAATTCTAGACCAAAACTCTGTCTCCAGGGAGTAACTCATGATCTCTGACACGTTTGTCATAATGGGTCTTGTTTACCATGCTTCGTTTGTTAGACAATTCTGTGGCCAACCAGTAGGCATCATCCAACTGTTGTTTTAGTCTTTGAACATATTTGGTGTAAGTCTCTAAATTGTCCCCATCAGATAACACTCCAAATGCAAGGTCTACCGGGAGCCTGGCCTCTCTTCCAAACATCAACAAATATGGGGATTGCTCCGTGGCATCATTTTGAGCGCAATTGTGGGCATGAACCAGCATACTCATTTGCTGACTCCAGTTCACTTTTTTACGAGGGTCCAATGTGTCCAACATATCTAATAGAGTCCTATTGAATTTTTTGGGTTGAGGTTCACCATGGGGGTGATGGGGATTCGAGACTTTCTGATTCCCCACAGTGACAATAACTCTTTGATCAAACAACTTTTGAAATCCTGGCCCTGATCAGAATGGATTCCCTTGGGAAGTCTGTAATATACAAAGTATTTTTCAACCAGAATCTTGGCTACTGTGGTGACCCTTTGGACTTTGGCTGGAAAGGCTTGGGCATTACAGGAGTAATGATCGGTCACTACCAGAATGTTAGCTATATTCTTTTTATCATGGTTCCAAAATCAGAAAGTCAATACACACCAAGTCCATGTGAGCGCTTGTAGTAATGTTTACCAAAAGAGTGGCCCAAGAGGGCAGCGTTTTCCACTGGATGTATCTCATTCACTATTTGCAATAGTTCTCCACGTCTGTACTCATTCCAGACCAGCAGAACCTCCTCCTGACTTGGTCCAGCATTTTGTCCACCCCAAATGTTCCATCTTGTCATGCAAAACTGTGAGGGCTCTCTTTCTGAATTTTGCTGCTAGTAACTGTGGTGAGCTGGCCACCCAGTCATATTTCAGACGTATTTTTGTTATAATTTTCTGTGATTTTGTTTATAATTAAATTTCCAAACAAGCCTGGAGGTGAGGTGACAGAATTATACTCTGTGTGTTTTTTTAAATGGTTATATGGGGATGTGTATTCCGCAGTCTGTGAAAGGCTTACTTAACAGGAAACTTAAATTACATTTCAAAAGGATGGAAGCTCCTTATAAGCTGATCAAAAGAGAAAGAAGTGTTATAATTTGTAAGAAGATAGAGAACATCTCCTATAATTATAAACCTTTCCACTTCAAAGCAAAGGTATTTCAAGAACAGGATCTGGGGAAACACCAATTCTGGAAGTCTATTTACATTTTATTAGGTGACAGGAAGGGAGTAATATAAAAGTTACTAATATTGATTACCTTAAAATTTGGTAAAGAGCAAGAGAGTCCCCAGCTGGCCTAAAAAGATAAGGCCACAGACTGCAGAAATCAAGTTATATAAGGCCTTCAGAACAGGGCATTTTACACACTTTTTCATGAGACATCCTGACACACAGAACAAGGCTGTGATAAGAACTGGGACTTCAGAAAATAAATGAAATTGTCTGACTTCTGATTCTCCACTGACAAGGTAGAAACTAGATAGTTAAATTTCCCAGTGCGTTTTTGTATTTATATTTTTCCAACTTTGTTTTATTATTCTGTAACCAAATTTCTGAATCTTCTGTTTGTAAGTCTTTTATAATAATTATTTAAGTATTAGTAAAAACACTTGCTTTTAAAATGGCCTGTGAGTGATTTGTGTGTGTGTGTGTGTAAAGGTGGGATGGTTTATTAAATCGGTGATGACCTGTTCAATTGCCAAGGTGCCACCATTGCTACAAAAGGCTAAGACCATGGAAAGGTAACCTGGGTGCCTAAAGTAGGGGAAATACATGGGTCTTGGAAGGGGTCTCTAGGGGGGAACTAGGTTGCTGCACCACCCATGGGAAAAGATACAATCAGAGTTTTGAGAGACATCCCCAAAGTGCTCATAAAGCCTGGGTCTTCCCCCAGTACAGCAACTGAGGAGGGTTCTCACCTGGCTACAGACTTGAAACTGTATTTTACCCATACCCAGATTACAGAGGAAACCCTGGGACCTCGTGGTGAGTGTTCAGTTGTGAACTCAGTGAGCACTCTAGGAGGACACAGAGGGGGTATTCCTGTTCCCCCCTGTCACATATTGCACTTTGGGGTGGGTGCTGTGAGCTCTGTGAACCCAGCCCCCAGGAGTGGGTTTGTGACAGTAATACCTGTTTAAGAGTTGAGCCATCATTGTTCTGGGGTTCTCTGTAAATCACATCATTATGCACTTTCAATGTACTCCGTTCTCTCAGTAGCAGGGGGGGTGTCAGGATGAATTACCTTTACAAGTTTTGGGTCACCCCCTCATTGGAGAGGACTGACATTGTCACTGATTACATGATCTTTCATTTGCTCTTTCTTCCAGTCATGTGGGCTCATCTGTGACAATGAGGACTTACGGAGAGATACAACATTACAATAGGCCACTGGTATGCAGTCTGTGGGGGCACCCAAACTATCTAACAGGTGAAAGGTGGCATTGGAGTCTGGCATGTCTTCTGGATTGTATCTTTTACTCAAAGTTTTAACAGCAGTCCCAAGAATCTGAAACCCATTCTTGCCCTGCCACCCCTGGGTGGGGTCATCTGGAAAGTACGTTCACATCAATGTTGTTCTTGCCGGGACGATACTACACACAGTAGTCATGTGTCAAAAGGGCTGACAACCAGCATCCAACTTTGCTGTGGTCTGCACTAGGTGAGGGGGTTGACATCAGTGCAGACAGTGGTGCGGACCCCATACAACTATTCATGGAACTCATCCACAATGGCCCATTTAACTGCTAAAAACTCCAGTTTGTGGACCAAGTAATTCTGTTCCAAAGGTGATAAACTGTGATTGGCATATGCTATTGGCTATAGACCTTGGGAGTGTTCTTGATACAGCACTTCTCCAGACCCATTAAGACTGGCGTCCATATGCAGCCCATATGGCTTACTGGGATCTGCATAGGCCAACACAGGAGCATGAGTCAATTGTGTAATTATCTATTCAAAGGCCTCATAACAAGTTTTACACAGTCTAGGCCCAAAAAGTTCATGCACTGTATAGTAAACCTTCCCAGAAACTGACTGTGACACCCGCTTGGCCTTCTGAGCAGCAGGAGGATATCCTTGGGTTAGGTCTTGCAAAGGCTTGGTGATCTTGGTGTAGGCCTTAATAAACCTGTGGTAATAACTGGTGAATCCCAAGAAACTCTGCACTTCTTTCAACCAGGTGGGTTTAGACAAGGTAGTGACTGCCTGGACATATTCAGGATAAGTACTGATGCCATCTTGGGAAACAATGTGGCAAACATACTTGACTGAAGTCTTGAAGAACTGGCATTTGTCAACAGATAGCTTAAGACTGTATTCCTCCAGGTGATCACTTTAAACAACTGGGCCTCATGCTTTTCCAGGGTCTTCCCAAACACAATAATATCATCCAAATGCACTAGGCACTCCAATAAGTTTATGTCACCCACGTCCCTCTCCATTAGATGTTGAAAAATGGCTGGTGCCCCTGAAATCCCCTGTGGCATTCAGAAGAACTCATAGAATCCCAGTTGGCAAATGAATGCAGTCTTTTCTCAGTCTTGCTCAGCCATGGGGATCCGATAGTAGTTGGATCTCAAGTCCATCGCACTGAACCATTGACTTCTGTTCAAGCAATCTAGGGTATCTTGCTCTCGTGGTGTTGTATATTGATCCAGTACTATACTCCTGTTTAACATTCAATAAGCCACACATATCCTGACAGGTTCACTCTTTTTTCTGACCACAACAAGAGAGGATGCATAAGGGTTCCAGGATTCTTGAATGATGCATGTGGTCAGCATCTCCTGCAAGTGATTGCAGACATCATCTATGTCAGCCGGGTCCTGTCATCTCAATCTTTCCTCTCATCTGTGACCCAAATGTGATGCTCCACACCCTTGGCACACCCCACGTCCCATTTGTTCAGGGAAAAAAACCTGTGTTTCTTGCACCAATTTATTCTGGATTCTGTTCCTCCATTATATGGGTAAAGGGGGATCTCCAGTCTTGAACAATGAAGGATCTAGTTGGTTGGAGGCTCTGCTCTGTCTCTCATGTGGCTGTATGGCTAAATCATCACAGTAGACCCAGGCCAGGGTCACCCCCTTTGGATGGTCACTGGATGGTCAGCTACATTTGTCACATGTAGATTTACTTATCAAATGTAAGTATGGGATTTAGCTGGTAGTATACTAGGTTTAACTATGAGCCCCTTTGGCAGACCAGCTTCCTTTGGGCTGTCCAATGTCAGCAGCTGATTATGGCAGGGTCCCTTGAGTTGCACTACCCCAGTGACTGCACACTCAACTTTGGGGGGGGTAACATCACTTCTAAAGGTTCTTGACACCACACGATACCTACAGCCTCATCGTCAAGTGAGACAGCAGCTTTGTGATTGTAGGCTTGTCAAGCAAGACCATGGAGTGGCACTGATGCTTTCCCTTGTCACACATCAAACTCTTTGCTCACCTGACTAAGGCAGTGGAACATATGGGCATTAGTCCCCATGATAATCAGAATCTATTTGTACATGCTTGTTCATGGACACACCAAGGAACACATCTCCACTGCACTGAGAGTTCCAGCAACATTCACTGGGAAGGAGATCCAAATATGAATCAACCCCATATGAGGGTATGAGGAAACACTGAGACCCCACACATTCAAACTATTCAGTGGCTCCAACTTTTTATGTTAGAGGTACTTATCATAATAGTCCTTGAACACTATAGGGACTTGGGAGCCACTATCCAGCAACACCTGGGTGGGCTATCCATCCACTTGGGCTTCAACATCTGTGGTAGGGCCGACAATCTCATCCCAATCCCTTGAGACTTGAGTTTTAGAGTTGAAAGCTTTAGCTTTGACACTGATGGTAGCTTTAGCACTGGGGATTGACGAATGACTAGTTCCCAGGGCCCCAGGGTGCTCTTCTACTGGAGCTCACTGAAGTTTATGGTTTAGAGGTACATGCAGCAAGTTTCTCGTGGATTAACCAATCTGCAACCCTCTGAAAATTGCTTTTGTACATACACTGATGTTGGACATGCCCATCCTCCCCACACTGGTAACAGTATGCATCAGTTCAACATGCTAGTGGTGAAGAAGTTCCAGCTGGAGAGCTCCTTGGGCATCCTTCTTCCCTGACAGGGGCCATAGATGATTGCAGAGTGGGGTGATTCATGGAGTCTCTTACCATTTCACTTAACTCCATAAACTGAGCATGGCCTTCCTCCATTGAAATTGTATCTGTAGCTCACCCCAGGGCCTGAGGGGGGTGATGCACACTTACTCAACACTAGAATGCTGGATACTGAAGGCTCAGGTTCCTTGGAGGTGAGGCTGGGTCTGCCCACTTGACACATTACATCTTTCAGTTCTTAGATCAGTCTCTAAAGCTCAGTGGCCTCCAGAGAGCCCCCACTGTTAGATACTTGGGCACTGCCCGAGGCAGTAGATGAGTGCTCCCATTGCTTGACTCATTCCTCCACTTTTCTAACCTTCTGCAGCAGGGCTTGGTGGGAGAGGGATCAGTCAACCTGTCTTTTAAGTGTGATTTTAACAACAGTAAGTCTGAGAATTGGGCCGCCTTCAACACTTGTTCTAGTCACATTTTGTTCAAGTCTTTAGACTGTATCCCACCCTTTGGATATACTTTTTGCAAAGCCCTCTGCAGTCTATGGAGGTAAGCTGAGAGGGGCTCCCCGGTGCTGTTTAGTTGTCCTAAACTTCCAGTACAAATCATCACAGGACTCCATACTCCCAAATATACTGTCCAGAGCAACAAGGTACTCATCTTCTTTTGCCTCTGGATGAATCTGAGGCATGCAAGGACCGGATAGCATCCAAAGTAGGCCCTTTCAATCTGTCTTCCAGCCTCTTATGTTTCTTGGGCTTGGAACACTACCACTTTTGTAGTATGGGACAGCATAGCCCATCCAAGATTCATAATCATCTTTTCCAGCAGGCATAAGGAGGGTGTCAGAGAAAACCCATAGGCATCTGTAAATAGTCTGAACTAGCAGAGTGGACTAGCCCAGGTTCCCCAGACATTGTCCCCAGAGGCAACAATGTCCACACATCTTGCAAATACTTTCCTTCACTAGGCTGCACAGACTTTAGTTTAATCTTGACCCCCCCCCCATTTGGAGTTGAAGACAAGGGAGAGGAAGAAGGATTCAGGCTGGCAGGACTCCATTTACTTATCACCACCCAGATCTCATGGAATCCCTTGAGTGTCACATTGGTAGGCACATTTACAGTTCTTAAGTCCTCAGTTTCTACAATTAAGTTTCTAAAATGAGTACCTGGTTCTCTAGCCACTCTCTGAATCTTCAGACCCCCCTCTGGCACTCCAAAAACAAACTCCTTGTCTCGCTCTTCAATCATGTTCTTTATCAACAGCACTTTTGGGGGTTCCAATCCCTCAAACATGCACCACTCCTCTACCTCTTGGAACCCCACTTTCTGGGGTTCCAATCCCTCAAACATGCACGAATCTTATACCTCTTGGAATGCTGTTTTCCCCTTTGCAACAATTTTGGGGGGGGGGTTTCAAAATATTTATTCCCTTTTGTTTTCAAACTTCAGCTGTGGAAAATCCACTAGGGGCAGTAGAACCCAGCAGTACCTCCACTTTGTAATAGCCCCATGACTCACCTTGGCTATTATGGGGTTCTCGGGTCTCACCTGGACACACTTTCTGAGGGGGCCCGTCATGGGTTCACTAGTTTCCGAGATAACACAGGAGTAGAATAGCACAGTGCATCCACCTAGGGTAGTGATATAGAATACCTGTTGGATAATTTCCAGGTTACCACCCCCAGGAAAATACAATATCTGCCCTCACAGTTACTTCCCCACACACCGACAGTACCCATTTTGCAGCAATCAACAATACCCAATAGTAGCATAAACTAACTTTACTTATATTATAGAGAGTGGTAAAAAGAGGAACAATAAACCACAACAGTAAATTGCAATAATAAATGGTACCTTACACTGTCCCCACACCTCCCACCTGCAGGCACACCCAGCTTTCCCCCTCAAATGGCTGTTAGGTCTATAACAGTCCGTTGCGGTGGGTACCACACTGGGGTGCTTCCAACCTACCACTGGAAGCAGGCTGGTGATCCAAGATGCTGGGATGCTGTGAGGATAAACAGTCTGGTAACTTGCACTAGGGTACTTTAGCTGTGGCTCAATAAAATTAAAACACAGCAAACCTTTACATTTTCTGCCTGGTTTCAGCATGGCAGGTTGTGCAGTCCCACCCAAAACTTAGCCCCATTGAAATCCTAAACTAGCTATCTAGCTAAAATACAAGAAGATTCCTCAGAGTCACAGCTCTGAGATATTTACAGTCTGTAGGCTTCAGGGGGTGCAGGAAACTGAACAGCACTGCTCTAGTATCTCACAATTGGTGGTGCACCACAGCAGCAGAATGCAGACAAGGAACAACTGGTTGCAGGAGTGCACGACACTAGACTTTACCTGTCAGGCCTTTCCAAACTTCACCCCTTGGGCCTTTATATGCAGTGTTCACCTGGCAAGCCTCTCAACATCTTCCTCTGCGGACTCTCTTGTTGGGCAGTGGGACTGGGCAGGCTGCGAGTCCCCGAGACTTTCTGCTTGGCACTCAGTCTTTCCACAAAGCCAAACACAGCTCAACGTTTAGGCTAGAAGCAGTTAGATAGTCCCAAACACTAGTCCCCTTGGGAAAATACAAGTTAAACAGTCTCTCTTTTCTTCAGGCTGAAAATTACCAGTCTCTATTTTCAGGATGCAAATTACAAATTTCAGGCTCAAAGAAGCAGGTTCCAATCTCAATCAGGGAAATCAGTCAGTTCAATTCTCTTCCCTGCTACACTTGCTTCTTTCATGTACTTTACCACTTATTTAAACTCTGGAAACAGGAGGGCCATTTGGCATCAAACAGGCACTAGGGATGAGTAGCCTACAGAAGTGTCTCCTGCTTGGATTCTCTGGGGAATATCCTCTTCTGGTGGGATTTCACTGCCTTTTATCATTTTTACCAGCTCCCCACTGATTGGCAGGCTGATTTTGGGGCTTTCCCTGGTGCCCTCTGACATTACCCAGCAGCCCCCTTGCTTCTGGGAACTTATGGGGGCCATCATATGTGTTTACAGTTATTCCCCAACAGTTGCAGCCCTTATAGATTATTATAATAAATGCCCATGCTATGGAGAAAAACCCACAAATACAGCACCCACAGGCATTTTCCCACTGATCCTCTACTCTGCTGCCTGCCCTGGAGCCGGGGACAATTTTAAATAGTGGCTGCATGGCCAAATACACTTTTGGAGCTGTGGCTCCATTAACTTCGATGGCCGTGCATGCGCAGATGGTGCAGTGCGGTCATATTTGTTTACATTCAGTGGTCTGCTTTTTCTGCTTCCCCAAACTGATGAAACTATTCCCTTAGCACTCAGAGGCGCAAACAGTTTTCAGACCTCAGTGTCTTACACTAAATGGGGCCAAGACACACATAACTCGGGGAGAAGCTACCACAGAGATTGGGCATAAACACTGGCTGGAATCCCCCCCCCGGAGCAACAAATGGAGGAACCCTGGGGACTATAGCCTCAATAAGGTAAACCCCCCACATCACATAGGGGGGTTAAACAAAGGACACCAAGGAATCCAAGAGCCTTTAGTGATTAACCAAATCAAAGGCCTTAGTGAGGTCCACAAAGATGGTATCTGAGAAAAGACCCAAATGCTGGGGCCTGTGCACTGTCTGAGTGAACCCAACCATGGCTGTACTTGTGCTGTGGCCAGGGAGGAACCCATCTTGTGCTAAGGTCAGGATTTCATACATAGAGAGATGATGAGATAATTGATCAAGAACTGTACACTTTAGAATATTTGCCTGTGAAGCTACCAAATATATTGGGTGGTAGTTATTGATCATACCAGGGTCACCCACTTTATGGATGGGGATCACTACCACCAGTTTCCAAATGGAAGGATAAATGCTGTAACAGAATAAATAATTAAAAAGTTTGGTAAGGGGAAAGGCAACAATATCAGTTGATAATTTTATTGATCTGAAATCCACTTCATCCAGGCCCAAAGTGGGCCTAGGATTCATGGATGACAAACAGCCTGATAGGTCTACAGGTTTAAGTAAATTAGAATAAAAATTTGGAAAAGTACAGGAAGTCTTGACCAGAGAAAAATAAATCAAAGAATATGTTTGTGAGCTGACCTTGGACATGAACATTTGGAGGTCTATAAAACAGGTATTAAACAAGCTGTCAATTGGCAAAGCCTTGGTAAGTGTAACAGCACTGGTAGAAATTGCATTGATATCAGATTTTTGTCTTTTCCCCCCATCATATTGTTGAAGAGCTTCCATGTGGTTGCTGAGTCCTTACTCTAAAATTGGCGGTGTTGATTCAAGAAAAAAATATTCTTTGATCTCCAGATAAGAGATTTTCACTCCTTCCTTTTTTGTTTATATGAAGCCAAGTTAAACGAATCCCATGATTTTCTATAAACTCTCCAACATTTCTTTATTTCTCTAAGTGATTTTAACAGTTCATTGGTGACCCACTTTTTTGTCACCATCCAATCTGTTTTTTTAAGTGGAGCAGATTGCAGATATTATTAAATGTTGTGCATTTGAACATCATCAATGTTAAATATAACATCCAAGAAAGACCAATCCTGGTTGGATAAAGCTTCCCTGAGTGATGAAAATCCATTGTATGAAGATTCCTGAACTGGATGAAATCAGAAGGCACTCCAGATATTTTGACACTCCAACTACAATTGATTGGGTAGTGGTTGCTGAGCAAGTCAGACAGCACACCATATTGTGTAACCCCAGATGGGTCAGAGACCATTATCTAATCTACTATAGTGGAGCCACAGATTTACAGTTAGTCTTTGTTTGAGATTAAATAATCTGGGTGAGTATTTGATTGGCTATAATGTCCCAAGGGCTTATCATACACTTATAACGCCATTTCCATTTGTTAGAAAGAGGTCTGGATCTGATATGTCTCCTTCTGCCCTGGAAGGGCAGAAGCTGACTTTAATTAGTGACAGTGCTGGCAGCAGCTTCAGTAAAACTGGTGACATCAGATTAATCTCCATAAATGTCTCAGGAAAGGCATTGACAACAATGTCAACGATGGCCTCAGTATAGATGGAGGAATCAACCTGGAGTGACTGACCCTGGCATTGAAAGCCCACATGGCATTGACAACAGCAGCAATGCTAACACTGAGGTAGGCATCAAAGGGTTTGCCCCCTTAGCATGACTTAGCACTGATGTCAGTGTCTCCTGCCAGACTGGAAGGATGCAGCAGCAGCACCATGGCTGTCACCATACAGGGAGGGGTTGGGAATGACACCACAGATGGAGCCAGTGCTGGTAGCAGCATTGACAATGACTGCAAAGTTGAGGCAGTCCTCAAAGTTGGAGTTGAAGTCAATATGCCTAAGTCAAATGACATCTAAGATGGCCCCAGCACCAATGGCCCTGGTGGTCAAGTGTCAGCACTATCAATCAAATCACTGAAACAACTGCTTCATAAGAGTTGCTGAATGGCCAGACTGCTCATTGGCAATCTCACTATTGGAGAGGGAGGGACTCCATGATAGAGACATATGAACATATGAACTTGCCAGCATATAAAGGCCTCCTATCCAAGATGATCTTGATGGGTATGGCAAGGGAAAGAATTAATTGGTTTCAGTCTTATTTTAAGGGAAGGAAACAGCTGGTGTCCATAGGTAACTATTCTTCTGAATTCGTACATATTACTTATCTAATATATACATATGAATGACCTGAGCTTCGTTGACCCATCAATTGTTTTCCATCTATATGTGGATGATACCTGTCACAAATGAACTCAGCAGGTCAGGCCCTCTTCTCCCATAGTGCCAACCTCTGAGCGCAATAGTGTGAACAGGTAACAGACTGGGTAACCATCCTGTCTGCTTGTGGGTCTGAATAACATTTGGTCTCAAGTTCTGGGGGATTCAAACTCTGAACCTTATGCCAGCACACCCAAATGTACAGGCTCAGATAATATTCTCTTCAGGGGGATGCAATATATCCTTTGCCTAAGGGTACCTAACCAGGTATCCAAAATAAACCCTTTAAAACTCTATAAAAGACCTTAGGTATATTATTACCTTCTCCCAGTTTAGTAACACCATCAAGCTTTAGAACAGTTTTTATCAGTCTTAACCCTCTGTACGTTACATGCAAAAATGAACTGGCAGACCCAGACAGTCTTTCAAAATAATATATTTACTAAAATGGATAAAAATATGTAAAACGTAAACACAGAACAATATATCAAAAAGCATACAATCACTTAAACAAAAGCTAAGAAAACAATAGACAAACTCCTACCAACATACAGTTTAGATCTTTTCTATCTAATGTTTTACCTCAGTACAGTGCTTAAGTTAGATCGGAAATCTTGTTTCTTAAGAATCCAAAAAGATATGTCACTAAACAGTTCAGACACAGTATAGTTTAAACGGTGTCTCTCCACACCCCTTCTATGAGTCATCTACTTCCTCCTTTTAGATATACTGTATATTAAAAAAATGCAAACATGATGTCCTATCAGGAGGTATTTTAAATAAGGTGACATCAGCAAAAACTAATTTCCCAAATTATAAGTGTTTGATTTCCCAGTTCCTTCTCCCAAGGCATTTAAAAGGGTTTTATAGCTTTTTAACACCAGTTGATATTAAATGTTCTTCCTCTTAAGACGTCATAAAAGTTTATGATTTTCATCCTCTGGCAGACTCATAGAGTCCCATTTTGTTTCCACTTCAAAGAAGCAACAGGTTATAAAAAGGTCATATAATGCAATGTCTCAAGGAAGTTAATTACATTACAGAGATCTCCTGGTTAATTATACATCCTGTAGTTTTCACAGAAACCTCATGGGGGGGAACCCATAGAAGCACTGTGACAATCACACACTATATCTTTATATTACAAATATCATCCAACAATCATAACCAGCTAGCCATGCATCAAAATCCTCCCCACCTAGACAGAATTTGGGGGCACCATCCCCTGCATGGGATGAGCTTCCACAAATCAGTTCATTCCTCATATAGATGCGACAAGCCATCTGTGTTCTGATTGGTTGCTTCAGCTCTATGTAAGATCTTCATGTCATACCCTTGCAAGGCAAGACTCCATCTTAATAGTCTACCATTAGTTTTTCCCATTTGGGTCAGCCAAACCATGGGTTGTGGTCCGTTTGCACCTCAAAATGCTGCCCATATAAGTATGGCTGTAACTTCTTTAGGGCCCACACTATGGCAAGACACTCTTTTTCCACAGTAGAGTAAGCCTGCTCCCTGGGAAGTAGCTTTTTACTCAGGTACACTACAGGGTGATCTTTCCTTTGGTTGGATGTCTGACTTAGTACTGCCCCAATACCCATGTCTGAGGTGTCGGTCTGGACTATAAAGGGTCTGCTATAATCAAGACTTGTCAACAAAGGAGCACTGCACAGTGCCTCCTTCAGTCTGGTAAAGGCTTTTTCACAGGCTGGTTCCCAGGTAATTTTCTCAGGCATCTTTTTCATTACCAGGCCAGATAGGTGAACAGCCAGGGCACTATAATTGGGTAGAAATTTCCTATAGTACCATGCTGTCCATAGAAAACTCCTGACCTGCTTCTGCATTTCCAGTCTGGGCCACACCTTGATCACCTCTATTTTTACTTGGTTAGGACAGAGCTGTCCCTTGCCTACAACATGCCCAAGGTATGCCACTTCAGCCATGGCAACCTGGCACTTCTCAGCTTTGACAGTGAGCCCGACCCTCTGTATCTTGCCCAGCACTTCCCTAAGTTGGGACAGGTGTTTCTCCCAGCTGTCACTAAAGATGTCAATGTCATCCAGGTATGCCACTGTGTACTCCTCAGCACCATTTAACACCTGGTTCACCAACATTTGAAAAGTGGCCGGGGTGTTCTTCATTCTGAAAGGCATTACTTTAAATTCAAATAAGCCTATCAGAGTGATGAAGGCCGAGCTCTCCATAGCTCTGTCAGTTAACTCCACCTGCCAATACCCCTTTGTCAGGTCAATAGTCATAAGGTATGTCGCCCCTCCCAACTTGTCCAGGAGTCCATCCGTCTGGGGAATTGCGTGGGCGTCTGACTTTGTGACTGCATTCAGTCCACAATAGTCCACACAGAAATGAGTAGAGCCATCTGGCTTGGGCACAGGGACTATGGGTGAGGCCCAGGGGCTGAGGGATCTCTGGATTACCCCCAAATCCATCATTTCCTCCACCTCCCTCCTAATGTCTTTTTGGACAGCCTCTGACACCCAATATGCTGCCTGCCATATGGACGTCCATGTCACTGTCTCCACATTGTGTGTCACTCAGGGAGTTAGTCCAGGCTTGGCACTAAACAGTGAGGCAAAGTCTGATAAAACCTTCCTTACTTCCTGGATCTTGTCCGGGGACAGCTGGGGAGACAATTTAACTGCCTCCAGAGAGGACTTCCACTTGCTTTCTTCCAGCAAGTCCAGAAGGGGGTTTCCTTCATCCATCCCCTCCCCAGGGCTACATATTGCAAACACCATGTCAGCCCTATTAGCATATGGCTTCATCATGCTGACATGGTGCATTCTTCCTGTATGTCTTCTGTCAGGGAACTTTATGATATAGTTCACGTCATTTACCTTTCTAACTAATTTGTATGGTCCTGCCCACTCAGCCTGCAGCTTGTCTTTCTGGACCAGAATGAGGACCATGACTTCCTGACCTACTGTGTATGAGTGAGCCCTGGCTCTGTGATCATACCACACTTTTTGTTTCTGTGTGGCAGCTGTCAGGATGCTCTGGGCTGTCCCCATAAGCTCATTCATCCTATCCCTAAACATAAGGACGTAATCCACTAGGGGCCCATGTACCCGGCATCCATATAAAAGCTCAAAGGGGGAAAATCCTGTCCATTCTTGGGGCACCTCCCCGTATGCAAACAACAGGTGGGGAAGGTATTTCTCCTTGTTCCTCCCATGCCATTTGCAAACACTTGGAGCATTGACTTCAGGGTACCAGTAAATCTTTCCACAAGCCCATTGACTTATGGGTGATAAGGTGTCATGTGCCTCTGCACCACCCCGCACTTCTCCCACAAACATTTCATCAGGTCTGACATGAAGGAACCCCCTTGATCGGTGATAACCTCCTGCAGAAACCCAGCACAGGAGAAAATCCCAATTAAGGCATCTGCCACTTTGTCTGTCCTCAGTGAGGATAGGGTGACTGCCTCTGGATACTGGGTGGCATAATCCAACACAGTCAGGATGAATCTCTTCCCAGAGGAGCTGGGGGTATTTAAAGGCCCCACGATATCCATTCCCACCCTCTGGAATGGCTCCTTCACTATGGGCAATGGAATTAGGGTGGCTTGGGTTTTCTTACCTGCCTTCCCTATTTCTTGGCACTGGTGACAAGATCTGCAATACTCCTTCACCTGCTGAGTGAAGTTGGGCCAATAGAAATTTAGGGCCAACCGCTGTGTAGTGTGAGCAATTCCCAGATGACCAGACAAGGGAATATTGTGTGCAATCTTGAGCAACTGTTCACAATACCCCTGGGGAATGACAAGCTGCCTGCCTATCACCCCTCCCTCTGTCTTCACATCCTGAGTCTACATCAGTCCATTTTCCCAATAAACCTTATGTTTACCATCACCTCCCTGTGCTCCATCAGAGGCTGCCCAAGCCTTCAGCTTCTCTAGACTAGGGTCACTTTTCTGAGCAGCTGCAAACTTCTTACACATTCCCAAGGCATGGGACAGGTCCCCTTCAGTTTCTAAACTAGGGTCCCTAGCACTAGCATCAGGGCACTCAAGATCACATCCTCCCTAACCCTCTGACAATGGGTAACTGCTCCTTCTTTGGAGTAACCCTCCATAGCTGTTTAGTTAACTGCTACTGGGGAAATTTCTATTCCCTTTTCATTAGTCTCCATATCAGGAGACACAGACTGGGGTACCAGCCTCCCAGTGCTTTCCACAATGGCTTCTGTGGGGTCTAGGTAACTAAAATGTTTTCTTGCCACTTGGCTATGGGTAACTGCACACACCATCCCCTGTTTGAGATTGTTGCCAAGGATGACATCAACTGCTGAAGATTTGGCTACAGCCACCTGTTGCTCAGTTCCCCCAGTTTCACTCCAGTCTAGGAGAACACTAGCGAGTGCCAGTATTTTCTCCTCCCCAGTGAAGTCTTGTACAGTTACAAATTCATTGGGTATAAGCTGATCAGATTCTACCAGATCCCCTTTTACCAATGTCAAGGATGCCCCAGTGTCCCTTAACCCTTGCATCTGTACACCATTCACCATGACTGGGTGCATGTGTTCCCTCATGTTCACAGGCATGCTTCCAGGGACACATAAACAACCCACTTCTTTCCTAGCCCCATGTTGCATATTGGTCAGCCTTTTGGGGCATTATCTGGCAATATGCCTAGTTTCTTTACAAACCCAACATTCATTTATTTTCTCAGATAAATCTTTTCTTTGAAACCTGGGGCTAACTGCTTTCAGTGGAGGCAGTGAGGGTTTTAGCTGCCCCGAAGGTGTGCTTTTCCCTTTCTGCACTGCCACCCTGCCCCATTCACTCTCAGAGCAGGTCTGTTCTTGGCATAGTGATCCAAGAGTTCAGTAGCCTCTTGCACTGTTTTGGGATCTCAGTCCTCCAGCCAGGTTTTCAGCTCTGCTGGGCATGCCCATTAAAACTGTTCTAACAAAACAGCATTTTCAATTTTATCTACAGAGTTTGCTTCAATTCCCTTCCACCAACATTTTAAGCATTGACGTTTCATGGCTAGCTCCTCATAGCACATGTCAGGGCTTCTCCTGAGCTTAGTTCCAGTTAAACCCAAGCCACTTACCTGCTTTGGTGCTGGTGGTTGGAGTCATTGCTTTTCCAGTTCTTGCCACCTCTGGTGCTCATGCTCTTCACAGTCAGCCTCCTGCTATTCCCGGTCAGCCTCTCACTGTTCTCACTCCCTCTTCTCCTCTGTGGCTCATTTCTCTCACTACTCTTCTTGCCGTTCTCACTCAGCCTCTTGCCTCTCTCATTCAGCCTCCCTCTGGAACTCCAGCTCCATTCTGTGCAACTCAATTTGCAGCTTGATTGCTTCTGGCTCCAGAATGCTAGTGACCTTCACCTGCTGCTGTGGCCCTTGGCTTGCACTGGCCCTGTTGTCTTCCTCACCAGATCTGGACACTGCACTGGCTGCTGGCCCCCCCATGTCCAAGGTTTGGTCCTTTACATTCAGGGCATGTGACTCGATGCTCTGGGCATCTGCTGCCATCAGGGCATCCATGAGGCTCTCACCTCGTGCAGGACTCCTCTGTCCTGGCACAACTGCCTCAAGTAGTCTGCAGTGTACCCGCTGTAGTTGGAAGCCATCTTCTTCCCTAGCTACAACTACTCTGACTTGCACTTTAGAAAAAATAAATAAAACAGGTAGGAACTTGACTGTAAGCAAAATTATATAGCTCTGTTTCATTTTTTTTTTAAAATAAATCACTGCCTTATTTTGCAAGTGAGTCGTACAGTATTAAGCTGACACACTGAACAGTTAAAGCTTGTTTTACCAAATTTATCTCACCACTGCTAACCAAATCTGTCACAAATGCACTTAGCAGGTCAGGCCCTCTGCTCCCACAGTGCCAACCTCCAAGCGCAATAGTGTGAACAGATAACAGACAGTGTAACCCTCCTGTCTGCTTGTAGGTCCAAATCACCTTTGGTCTCAAGTTCTGGTGGGATTCAAACTGTGAACCCTATGCTAGAGTACCCAAATGTATAGGCTCAGATAATATTCTCTTTAGGGGGATGCAATATATCTTTTGCCTAAGGGCACCTAACCAGGTATCCAAAATGAACCCTTTAAAACTCTATAAAAGACCTTAGGTATATTCTTACCTTTCCTAGTTTAGTAACAGCATCAAGCTTTTGAACAGTTTTTGTCAGTCTTAATCCTCTATATGTCACATGCAAAAAAAAGAACTGGCAGACCCAGGTAGTCTTTCAAAATAATATGTTTACTAAAATGGATAAAAATATGTAAAAGGTAAACACAGAACAATATATCAAACAGCACAGAATCACTTTAAAAAAAAGCAAAGAAAACTCCTACCAACCTACAGTTTAGATATTTTCTATCTAATGTATTACCTTAGTACAGTGCTTATGTTAGATCGGAAATCTTGTTTCTTAAGATTTTATCTTTTATCTGGTACGTCCCCACTTGGAATACTGCTCTCAATTTTGTGCACTAACTTCTATAAGGGGTTTAAAACTCGCTGAGGGTGTTCAGCATAAATTCACTAAA
The DNA here is from genome assembly GCA_016271365.2 of Neoceratodus forsteri. Classification (NCBI taxonomy): domain Eukaryota; kingdom Metazoa; phylum Chordata; order Ceratodontiformes; family Ceratodontidae; genus Neoceratodus; species Neoceratodus forsteri. The sequence goes on along the minus strand of CM057455.1, from coordinate 1,462,334,230 downwards.
AAAGTATCATCTCTACATAGTAATAGTTACGAAGATAGATTAAAAAAACTTAACCTATTTTCTGTAAAATACAGACAAATAAGGGGTGACTTAATACTGGTATATCAAACCTTAAAAAATGATTATTTAAGAACCACAATTGGACTTACTACTGCCTCCAACGTCAAATCAACTAGGAGTCATGGTTATAAACTCATTGGAGAAAAATGTATATCCACTAGAAGGAGTCTATTTTTCACACAGAGAGTTGTGGGTTTGTGGAATAACTTACCTGTAAATGTCATTAATAGTGATAATTTAAATACCTTTAAGCAAAGATTGGATAAACATATGGGAAACAAAACATTTGATTTCCACCCATAGGACATATGGGTGGCGAGCATACAATGGGCATCCTTACATATGCCTTCATTGCTCGTACACTTCTATGAACCTATGAACCTATGAAGAGTCCAAAACAATATTTCACTAAATAGTTCACAGTATAGTTTAAACTGTGTCTCTCCACACCCCTTCTATGAGTCATCTAGCTCCTCCTTTTAGAATATAAAAACAATACAAACATGATGTCCTATCAGGAGGTATTTTGAATAAGGTGACATCAGCAAAAACTCATTTCCCAAATTATAAGTCTTTGATTTCCCAGTTCCTTCTCCAAAGGCATTTAAAATGGTTTTATAGCTTTTTAACACCAGTTGATATTAAATGTTCTACCCCAGTTTCATAACAGGTATAAATGTAGTTTTCAGTAACTTCTTTTGTGAGTGATGAAGATGGTGGTTACCTGTCATCCTGAACTCTTAACACCAGCTGCTTTCACTGGTGCTATGTTTTTGAAAATGACTCAGTTAAACAGTATGCTTAGATTTATATAATGTTATATAATAGGTTTAGCTTGCTTCAAAAGTTTACCACATCTACATTTATGATACAAAGTAATAATAATGGATTCAAATGTGCAAAAATGTGTAAGACGAGTACATATACAAAGTAACAAGACAGAGTACATACTGTACATACTTGATAGAAAGTACTAATAATGATAATAATGGTGTATGCCTTCCTTTCTTAGGCAAAAAAGGAGACGGTATTCAAACAGTTGCAAGCTTCCAGTGTTTCTGCCAAGCAGGTATCAGACCAGGACAAACACCTCTCGGGCCACCCAAAGACAATTGCAATCCCCTAATACAATATTATGCCTTCTCACTAATAATATGGTATTAGGGGACTGCAGTTGTCTTGGGGTGAGCAGAAAAACGACTGTCCTGGTGTGATATACACTTAGCAGACCCACTGGAAGAAAGTGAGCTGTTTAGAAACTGTCTCCTTTTGTACCATAGAAAGGAAGACATGCACCACAGAGATTTATATACTCTAACAATACTTTAAAGCTGTGTGATGTTATCTCACAATGGTGATTTCAAGCTGCCAGTAAAAACAGATTATTACATACAACCTGTCTAATAAAAAAAGCTCCTTCTGGTTTATGGATGTCATCAATTAACTACAACTAGTAACATGCAGATACTACAATGGCATAAATAGATGCCATGATTTCTAACTGCAGTACGTAAGACAAACAAATAAACTTACCAGGCAAATTTAACAAAAATGAAAAATAAAGAAACAAAAAAAGTTAATAAAAAAATCCATTATGCTAAAGCCAGTGACTTTTTACTAGTACCCCCCCCCAACTGGCCAAGCAGAAATAATCATGAACACACTGACACCATGGCTTGTGGTGTATGCAGGCCGAACAAGCATAGGGTGTTACAGAGATGCAGTTGTTACTGAGCACTAGCTATGATTTAACAACTCATGAATTCAAGACATTGAGTATATAGCTCGCTCACTGGCCACCAAAAGAGCACACCTGGCTCCTGGGGACTCCTCTGCATCTCACAACCAGCATAATTTATATCAGTCTGGTTGTGAGAAATATTCTACCTTTTTTCCTTTTATAAATAAAATTACTTTTTTCCTTTTATGCATAAAATTACCAACTGGAGAGCCCCTCCATCCCCTTAAAGAGCCACTGACACCATTGTGACAACTTTGAGAAAATGTAATGTTTAGCACAAGTGCGCTTATATTTTAATATTGTTTCTGTATTTCTCATTCTTCTTTATTACTGAGGACATTTGCATGTAAACAGGATCACTGCCCTATCTGTTCTGGCTGAGTGCCTACATATGGTATCACAGTTCTGTTCATGACATCACATTCTGTTGCTGTGGAGATAATCATGGTGCCATAAAAAGGGGGATTATTTATTTTATTTATTTAAAAGTTGATAATTGGGGAAAGCACCATGACCAGAAGCTCATTTCCAGGTGCAACCTGGATTATGATGTCATATGTAGGATAGCAGAAAGAGCAGATAACATCTAAGGGACAGTACACCTCTTTCACACAGCTGTCCTCAGTAATAAAGAAAAAAGGTAAATACTTACAGAAAATACATGAAATATAAACTGACCTGTCTAAATCTCAAATTTTTTCCAAGTGTTTCTAATGGTGTCAGGGGCTTCTTAAGGTTCAGCTGGAACCAAGTTTTGGTCTTCTACTCCCAACATTTCTTTTTTGTATTTTTTTGTAATAGCCTGCACTCTGGGCCAGCAAAGGGACACAGAGCACACTTTGCTCCTGTGAACAGCTCTTCATCTCCTGACAGTATCATTTGCATCAGTCCACTTGGGAGAAAGATGCCCATTTTTTTCTAATCAGTAAATAACAAACATCATCTAGTGAACCACTCTACCCTACCAGGTCCCACAGGAACCCAGTGTCTCCCTTCCTCTTCCAACAGGCTGCACTATAATGTGTCTCATTGGTAGGATGTCTGATCTGTGTGTTTTCTATTTTTTTGAACAGCCTAGTCTCTAGCCAGCAAAGGAGCACACCTTGCTCCTGGGGACATCTACCATATCCCAAAATACGTACTGTCATCATTTACATTAGTCCGGTCAGAAGAAAGGTGCTACTTCTTTTTATAATTGAAGAGCCCCTGACAGCATTAGGAAAACTTTGAAAAAAGTACAATGTATATTCAGCTCTGTCCCATTTTCTTTATTCATATGTTTTCAGTAATTAATTCCCCATTTTCTTAATGACTGAAAATAGTTGCATGAAAACAAGATCACAGTCCTCTAAACTATATCTACTCTGGCTGCTTCCCTACACATGACATCACAGTCCCCTGTTTATGACATCATAATTATATCCACAGCAACATATTTTAATGTCATAAACAGAATTATGATTTCAGGTGTAGGCAGACAGCCAGAGCTAAAAGGGCAGAGATACTGTATTCATGTAAATACCCATAGTAAAAAGGAAATAAGGGTGAGAATTACAGAATAAAATACAAAATATAAGCTACAGTTATGCCCAAATATTACATTTTTTAAAAGTTGTCTCAACTGTGTCAGGAGCTCTTTAAATGAAAAAAAGAGGAAAAGCCTAATATCTTGAAACTGATTTAATAAAAATGATTATGCACTTACTTGGAGACACATTTTTCAGCTCTCCTTTTTATGTTGTCTTGTGCACACACAAGCAACATATTGTGGTAGCTTGGAATAGCAGGTTTTGAAGATGCAGGCGTGTTGTGGCCAGTGGTGCCACTGCTTTTTTGGGCTGGGCTCTGTGGCATGAATTAGATTGCACGCTGTCTATGACAGCAGTTGAAAAGCGAAACACCAACTTGAAACAAATTTGCCGCTGCAATGAGGAAGCGACCCCTCATTGCAGGGCATTTTTTTTCCTGGTGTAACATTTCAATAAAACATGTTAGCGGCTGTCTCTGTCTACCTCTCACACTCCCCAACAAGCTGATGTCGAGGGTGCCCAATCCCCCTGTTAGCATGCCCCCTTCCCAGTTCAATTTGCTGACTGTAAGCCCAATTCCCATTGGCATAATTACCTCCCACTAATTATGTGTGTGTGCCAAGGGGGTGCCCAATCCCCCTCGGCATCATGCACCCCCCAAACAGAGACACATTTCTGTGTTGACGGGGGGGGGCCCAATCCCCATCAGCTTCAGTTTTCCTATCCGTGAATGCAGGTGGCACACTGGGAGCCCATCCCAGTGTGCCAAAATACACCTGCAAAAAAAGAAAACTGACCCACATTGTCTTTATGTTTTTTTTTCCCTGAAAAATTAGAAAACGGTCCCTCAATGTGTCCGGTGCCCCTCCCCCAACCTGCACCTACCCTCTGCATACCCCACCTCCCCACACCCCACCTCACCTCATATTTACCTCTGGAGCCTGGTGAGACAATCTTCAGTGGAGCGGGAACATGTCTGCACTCTTCAAAGCCGACTGTGAACTGAAGAAATGCCGGTAAGCTGTATAATGGCATCAATGGGGGCTTTTGAACTTAAGTGCATATCTCAGCCATTTTTTAGATTTTTGGCACCAAATTTTCAACATGGGTGCTTGGGACCCCAGCTGATAAAATCAGTCACTGTCATCTCATTATTCCATCCCAAAAGGTGATTTTGCGGTCACTGCGTGGAATCACCTTTCAGGACTGATTAATGAAACAACAGTGTCAGTGTTCATGAGGTTGGCTCCCAAAAAGCCTATGTTGCAAATTTGGTGAAAAAATTCAAAAAAATTACTGTTACGAGTGTGCGTTGCACATTTCCACACATGCTCATAGCTTCGAGAATTTTTAATATTTTCACTCCAGATTTTCAACATTGTCATTTTTTAACACCTCCTTATGAACAGTATAGCTGTCTTTTTCCACATCCTGCCCAAAATGTGTTTTCGCACATCCAGCGCACAATGGTGCAGTCACTGTTGGAAAACAATGTTTGGGACAGATTAAGAAAATCACAGTGACACTGTTCATAAGCAGAGGGTCCCAAAATGCCTACATTGAAAATTTGGTGACAAAATTCCATAAAAGTACTATGTTATGAGCCTGAATTGCACAGTATCCACACACAGTCGTAACTTCGCGAATTTTTAATATTTTCACTCCAAATTTTCGACATTGCGATTTTTGCATACCTCCTTATGAACAGTACAGCTGTCAGTTTTTACATCCTGCCTGAAATGTGATTTCGATCATCTGATGCACAATGGCATGATTGCTGTGGGAAATCAACGTTTGGCACAAATTAAGAAAATCGTAGTGCCACTGTTCATGAGCAGAGGTCCTAAAATGCCTATGTTAAAAATTTGGTGAAAGAATTCCAAAGAATGACTGTGTTACGAGTGTGCATTGCACAATTTTCATGCACGCTCGTAACTTAGAGAATTTGTAATATTTTCACTCCAGATTTTCAACGTTGCCATCTCTTCATACCTCCTTATGAATGGTGCAGCTGTCATTTTTCACATCCTGCCTGAACTGTGTTTTCACACTTGTGGCGCAGAATGGAGTGGTCACTGTGAGAAATCGTTTCAGACAAATTAATAAAATCACAGTGCCACTGTTCATGAGTAGAGGTCCCAAATGTTTTCATGAGGTGGGGTCACAAAAAGGCCATGTTGAAAATTCAGAGTGCAAATACCAACAAACGCCCAGGGTGTTATGGTTTCTAACCATAACGTCCCACCTTGTACAGTCTAACAGGTGTCAGGGGTCTGCCTTTGGATTGTCGGCTGTAATGCCCATACCATTCCACCCTCACCCACACCTTGCAGCCACTGACAGGCATCAAAGTTTGCCTTGGACTCTTCTGCCCCAAAGTGCAGCCCATTCTCACATTCTGCACTCATCTCAATGTATTTCTTTATGGAATGGGGTGAGAGTAAGGTCCAATGACCCTAAGGCACAATGCAACACTTGTCAGAGTCTGCAGGGTAGGGTGAGGTGAAATGGCATGAGTGTTCTGGCCCATGACCCAAAGACACACCTCAGTGCCTGTCAGTCTCTGTAGGATGGAATGGGGTTGGCGTCAGTTCCATACTTCACTGCCATTCCTAGTATATGCATCTCTCTAACTCCTGCACTACCAATGCCAATGCCAGCATGACAACATTCAATGTTGACAAATGCTTGTTATAATTTAAAATGGCCCTCTGCTTGGGGGACGGTGCTTATTGGAGCAAGGTGGCAACATGTATATTTCAGTGCTAAACTATAACACAATTGCTTTCATTGTTTTTCTTGCAATATAACTGTTTTAAGGGGTTCAAATACATGCTTAAACCCATAGGAAACTATTGACAGCAAAACAGTGCTGCTTGAAAAGTTTTTCACCCCAAATTAGCGAACATGACTGTGACTCTAGGGGCAGTTGCCTCTACAAAGACTGTCAAGACTATGACTTCTCCCTCTATTTGTCTGCCTGTCTATCTATCTATGTAATTACTCTGTTTGTCTGCCTGTCTATCTATCTATGTAATTACTCTGTTTGTCTGCCTGTCTATCTATGTAATTACTCTGTTTGTCTGCCTGTCTATCTATCTATGTAATTATCTATCTTTCTACCAATTACATCTATTGCTATTTTTATCTGTTTGTAAAACAAACCTGTATATCACATTTGCCTGCACTCTGAGCACATGCTTGCGACACAGTGCCTATTTGTACTCCACTCCTGCATACACCTTATACTGTTCTGATATTCCCGTTATCACAAGCATAACTACCTTAACCTTATCAACAGTGATCCCTTCTGTAAGTTACTATCACATTTTCTCTCCTAATGGAGTCCATCATTACACCTGACTGCCTGACATCAACACATTGCTTAAATATAACTACATCATCTCATGGACAAAACCCCTCTTCCTCTATAAAACTGTGTAAATAATCCCAAGGCTGAACATATGCCAGCCATTAATTTTTCATGTAATGCCACCTACTGTACCTGTCAAACCTATATTGCTTACCATTCCTTCCATTGAAATGTACACCTCCATATCTTTTCCTAATAATGTGTATGCCTTCCTTAGAACAGAAAATAAAACAAATCTTACTACTTGCAAAACATTGTGTTGTTTCTCCATGCCTTCTTAGCAATTCCGCACAATCTCATTAACTTCATTATGCAGCCATGGTGGAGCTGGCCAGATTTTGTTCTTCCCTGCAGAGGAAGGGCATGCAATGATGCCAGTGGTGATGCTGCGCATGCTTCTGTGCACTGCACACTGGGTGTTTTCCCCCCTCCTCCTCCATTCTGCAGCATTGGTGGGTCAACCCCCCAGCTTCTCCAAGGGGCCAGGCTAGCACTGGTCACTGAGACCCTCCCCCCAAGAGGAGAGCAGTCCTGGGATGCTCAATCCTCCTCTCCTGGGCCAACCACAAGGAGCTCGAGGTTGCTCCTGACCTTGGGTCACCGGTATGGCAGCAGGTGAGGCTTGTGTATCAGTCCTCCACATCACCAGGCCAGCCTACTGCTGCTAGATTTTTTGACATTTTTGCTATTCTTGTCTTTAATGTTACTTTTTTTCCATAATCAGTTTTAGTTTCTGTTTGTGTAAATGTTACTACTAAATTTATGTAAATTATTTACTGGACTTACTAAGTGTTATTAGTGCATGCTTTGTACTTTGACATTGTGGGACCTCAATGTAAATGAGCCTTGGCTCAACCGAGTTTATCCTTTGTTCATATCGGATATGAATAAAATCATTTTACTACTACTACTTTTGACCTGTCTAGTCTGCATGAGTATGCAGTTCCCAGTGTGCTTCACAGAGAACTTTCCTCCTCTCTATTTCCCCATACACCACCCCAATAACCTTTTTTTCCCCACTCACACATCCTCTTCCCATAATTTTCCCTTTCACTCTGTCCCATCCCCTTCAGAAGCTGTCCACCATTTTTATGGCTACTACCTCCTCTGGCAACTCATTACACTTGGCTACTACTATCTCAGTGAAAAAGTGCCTCCTCATCTCCCTCCTGAACCTTAACCCCACCAGCTTTAAGCTAAGCCTCCTACCTACTTGCTTTGTTTCCACTAAGGTTGAAGAGGATCTCAGTGCTCACCCTTTTTAAGGTACTTGAAGGTCTCAGTCATGCCCTCCCTTCTGTCTTCGAGAAAGTATACCGAATGTTGAGCCCCCGAGCCACTCCTGGTAGGTGTTGCTCTGCTGGCCCTGGATCATCTTGTTTGTCCTTCTCTGAACCAATTTCAGCAAGGTGATAGCTTTCTTAAGATAATGGAACCAGTATTGCACACTGTACTCCAGGTGAGGTCTCACCAGTGACCTGTAGAGCCACAGAATGACCTCTGCCTTCCTGTTCAGAATCATCCTGGCAATGCAGCCCAAAATCCAGTTTGATCTGGCTGTTGCTGTCCTGCAGTGCTCCGAGTGTTTCGGGTCACTCATGAGGATTACTCCCTGGTCCTTTTCTTCCTCTGACCTGGTTGCCTGCACAACACCTAACCGGTACTTGACCCACAGTTCTTCACTCCCAAGTGCATAACCTTACACTTATTGCAATGAGTCTTTTTCAACAATGAATCTGCAGGTGTTGGAGCCCGGTTCACAGTAAGAGCCACTCAGTGGGATGGGTGTCAGTGACAAATAACAACGTACTGTGGATAAGTCATGGCACTCCTCCCTCAGATACAATTAATAAGGTAGCCCAGGCAGAAAAATGATTTTACCTTTTATTAGAAGCAAATGCAGATCACACAGACACAAAGGAGTAAGCAGGCCACTTGGAGCAGGTAGTTCCCTGACATTTCACCAGTTCGCTTTATCAAAGGAATGACTGAGTGAGGAGTGCCATGAATTATCCACAGTAAGTTGTAAAATTATTTTTCTGGCTGGACTACCTTATTAACTGTGTCTGAGTCAGGAGTGCCATAACTTAGCTACAGTGAGGTGCTGGAGCCCCTGATGTCATTGGAGGTGACAGTTGGTACCCCTGGTCTTCAGGCTCTGAATGTCTTGTGTCAGAATGACCATAGGGTGACCTCAACTGGTACCTTTTTTCTCTTTATACTTTCTGGGAGAGGCAGTTGAAGCCAAATGGTGTGCAGACCCCTGAAACTGAGCATGTGTGGGATCTGGACCATTTCATTTTGTGACTCTAAGAGGACTGTCCTTTTCCCTGAGTGCTAGACTGCACATTGGCAAAGCACTCACACAGACAGTAGTGATAGTTAGAAAGAATCCTGCTGAAAGAGCAACTAGACAGTTCAAGCTATCTACGTTCCGTGGTGTTGACCATTTTGGGGAGGTAAGGCTCTGAGGAAACAGATTTCCTTTTTGTGTGTGTATTACTGGTATCTAAACTGATACAAAAATAACAAACTCTAATGTATTCTAACTATAAAATTGAAAAGCTGAATGCCATCATCATAGAGATGGCGAGGTTCTGAGCCTGACAAGGGAAGCCAAGATGATGCTGTTCATTTGATTGCAGGAAAAAAGGAATTGAGGATGCTGAGGGGTGGTGCCACTGTATACCAGGAGGCATGTGCAAATTAAGTGTGTGTGTGTGGGGCCAACATGTGCCACCAGCTCCCACCAGACAAGTTCTGGTTCCCATGGGGTCCTAGTGCCTCTGATTTGGAACAATTACAGGGAATCTTTGAAAAAGATTAATTCCTGGAAGATCAGGCTTTTGCCGAACAGACCACTACACCCATGACAGGTATCCCTCACAGGCCACATCATTAAATTCCACAGCCCAGAAGAGAGATTTCTGTTCTATTAGTCTCTTAAGCATAAAATATAAAGTTCCATTTCTAAAATGACTTTAAATAAGCAATGCTGAGAAACATTGTGCTTATGTTGGTAATGACGAAGGAACAAAATGCATGTGGGGGAGAGATGGAACCATCTAGTTAATGACCCACACAGTACCAGGTGTTTTCTTCAGCTGTGCATGTTTGTCAAGAATGTGTCTCATTGGCAGATTTATAGTTGCAGTAATAGACATGATCAGATATCTCCAGACTGTGACAGGGAGCTCCTACCACTCTTGAGGACCAACCCTTCCTTAAATCTGTTGTAACAGTTGTTTTATTTCTTAGCCTAATCTATCCTTTACAATTTCTCATCCATAAGGTTGGCCACCTCTGGGCACCTCTTCCCTTTCTTTACTATGCTATAGTGTCCTCTTTAATTTTCCTTTTCCCTCTCTGGTCCTCATACAGGGAGGTTATTGTGGTGACCTTCAAGCATAGGTAAACAGGTTGTGTTTATCGCTGTTGGATTTAGTACTATGTCATAAAATACCTTGCTATATATACCTTATGTTTATGAAACCTGTAAATGTTGAAAATACCATGGCACTAGGTATTTTTGATAATGGTAAAAAGTACTAGTTGACTATTGTAGAAATTAAGTTAGTTCTGCTATTTAAAATGCATGTAAATTCCTGTAAACTGAACAAACAATCCAAATGGATTTGTGTAAACTGAACACGTCTGAAATGTCATGGTGATTTACATATATCCCATGATGCTTTGCATTATGGAAGTATGTATGATGTTGTATTTCCTTGAAACTTGATATGTTGCCAATATCCCTTTGGAGTAACTCTTTTTCAGTGATTCTGCATTGAGGTTCTTTGTCTACAGCTTTTGTTTTTCTTTTTGAGCCCCCACTACTTAAGCAAACAAGACCCACATAGGGATGAAGGGTTTTTATTAATAATGTTTCGATCAGAGATCAGTGTCAGTAGGCACTGGCTAACTGCAGAGAAAGGGCATTCATAGTTTGTTCCTGCAAACTGATGTACTAAAGAAGGAATATGCTATTGCTGAAGCTTATTTCCTGTATTCTGAATAAACATCACACAGAGATTGTGTGTTGAACCTGAAGTTTGGTGTCTGGTCCATCTGTTATCCCACAACCCCTCCAAACAGACATTTCACAGTATTATTAAAGAAATTATTTCTGGTGGCATTACAGTAGCATTGCAGGCTGGCAGGGAAATTCTCTGTAGATATCACAGACATTTCAGGAAATACTGTATCTGACCATGTCAACTGCTGCAACAGTAGCGCATGTACAAAATCAAGTGCATGTGTAAAATCACTGTTATTCATTACCTGTAGCATGTTATTGCCACTGTCCATCATGAAGCCTCCCACACTCAGATATTGAGGGTATCCAGATGTCTAGCAGTGATTGGATGAACTTCAGAATGCTTTCCTACCATGCTTTCCCTCTATGGCTTGACCCATAAAGGGAAAGGCTGCATTACAGTTAGTGAGTACAGAGTATTTTTTTTTAAATGATGTTGGAGAAAAGAAGACTGTCTTGAATTCAAAACCAAAACCAGAGTCAAAATCAAGAGTGATTTGGCAGTACTAAGTCCACAATTTGCTTTCCTGTCAATCCCCCCAGAAGGGCTCAAAATACAAAAAAGGTCATTTGTATTTACCTTCCTCCTTACTAAGCTATTGAGACAGGTCAGATCCCCTGTGGTAGATACCTGGCATGATTTGATAGTAGAACATTATTTTTTAGAACGTATGATTGCAGGGGCCATGGGGCACAGAGAACAGTTTGAATTCAAGTGGAGGGCTTGGGTCCTTTTTCAATCAGCAAGAGACCTCACATTTGTTCCATGATGGAGTCCCAATATCTTTATGCTAGGAGATGAAAAAGGCATCATTAGAGAGGACTCCTTTCTTTAGATAGAGGGAAGATGGATAGATACAGGAGGAAGAGGCAGTTGAAGATATTTACTGGGGTTAAGCTTATTAAATACCGTGAACTTTATTAAATGTGATGAAGACACTACTACTACTCCTACTGCTGCTGCTATTGTACTACTGCTTATGGAATGATTTGCTGCTATGGATATTTATGAATGTTATCTATACTGTATCTGCTGTGTATTGTACCTCCTATGAAAATAAAAGAAAAATAAAGTATAAAAAAAAAAAAAAGTGATTTGGCAAAACTGAAACCAGAACTGGAACCTTCCAGATTTGGTCACCTCTACTCCATACTACTTGCAAATGTTGTTTATAAGTTTTCATGTCAGACAGTATATACCGTATTACATTAACAAATTCATGGAAGCATTCCCCAGTATCACATGTACAGAAAGGTACAATAAAACAGCAATATGAAGAGCAGTGTCCATGCATATAACAGAAAAAGCCCACCATAGCAGATAAGAGTCAAGTCCAGCCTGATAATATTGTAGGGGGGGGGGATACTCTCACTAACATATTGGCAAAGCAGGAGGGAAACCATTATTCCAAACCCCTCATAGGAGATACGTTTATGTGGGAGGCTGTGCTCCTTGGGGAAAACATAAAAGAATGCATGGGCTGAAATAAACTGAGGAAGAACCCTACACTCTGACGTAAACTTACCAGCTACCTCGTAGGGAATCACAACCTTTTTAACAGAAAATCACTGTCATTTTACAAACTGAGCGGTGTGAACGTTCACACTGTAAGAAATCTCTTTCCCCAAAAAACTTCTTTAGTTTTTTGAATGCCCACAAACTGTTTTGTTTCTGTATTAGTTTTATCTGAATGATGTTAATGTATTTTTCCTAATGTTGTTTATGATACACTTGCTATTGTGTAATTTCTCTCCAATCGACTTGTTTTCCTGGTTTATCATCCTTACCTCAATTTCTAACTGGTGGTTCTCCAAGCACCATGTATTTTGTACGGTTTACTGTTATTTGTTTTGTACTTCTCCTGGGTCATGCCTGAAACTAAACATTTTTATGTCTAGTGCACTTACCCAGTAAACAAAACAAATAAATAAACCAGGAATTAGGGATATTTACACATTATTTTACAAATAAGCAGTCCAGGATGGCAACCGTTGAAAAGGAAAAATGATTAATATAAGAAGTAAAGTTTATAATCCAAATCCAGTAATATAACAATCATAACTGGGCTAATACATTGGGCATTAGATAGTAGACAAAAATGGATCCAGGGAACAATGAATAAGGTAAAGAAGGCATAACTTTATGTATAGTATAAAATATGTGTACATTCAACCCTTGTAGTCTTCCTGACATATCAAGTAATTGCTGCAGTCATGGGCGTATTTGGAACTGTAAATACAGATATCAAATGATATAAAATTGTCACCCATCACCATCCCCAGAGTTAGCCATGGTGGAAATACCTGTGATAAGGTTTTCAGCTGAAGTGGACACCACTTTAGGATCAGTGAAGAGACAAGTCTTAGATTGATACTTGATTTTCAGTAGTGCCAGGAATAACAACTTCACGTGGACTCCATGCCCCCGGAATGACTTTATAATTTTCAAATCTTTTTTTCTAGTCTGAGGCTGTGCTGAATGGTCAGGGGAAAAAGGAAAGTCTATGGTTCTCCCAGTTGATGTCACCTCAGCTCTGAGCTGGTTGAAGATGGTAGATTAGAACCTTCACTTCTGATAGTGTTCCACTTTGCCTGTTTACTCATTTCCTCAGTGAGCCACTGAATAGCCAATGTATTTTTTTATTTTTATCTCAGAGACAAGCAATTTTGTTTCTACAGCAGCCAAACACTGGTTTGTTTCTTGACAAGTTATTTGCATCTTCTATAACATTGTTAGCATTTGGTTCGAAAGCAGCTCTGATCCTAAGGCAATACCATGCTGCATATGCCCCATTCCCTACATGTTTTATGTGGGCAAAAGAAAGGCTTCCATACCATATGACGTTTGCTGATTATCTTTTTTGGGGCCCATCTTTGATCTTGTCATCACACTCCATGATCCAGTTCAAAAAAATAACATTTTCTGGACCCAGAAACGTGCAGAATAACAATTCAAATAGGATGGATCTGGAGCTATCTTAAAGTTTAGCCACCATGTTGGCCACTTACTAGCCCTTCCTCCCAGATTACTTTGTTATGTTAAAAGAATACCTGTCTAGTCTAAAGGGACTTCATTTAGTCACTTGAAAAAAAAGCATTGGTATGACCTAACCAGATCTGAGATGGACTTACATTATGTAAAAAAAATATCTTTTATTCTGTACTTGTGGCTTAAAAAACAAATGTTAATTTCTGAAGTCCATTGAGGGTATCTAGTCACATAATAAATTATGAGTGCACAGCACAACATAATTATTTTTTGCATGAAAAAATGACAATCACTGTTTGAGTTAGTCACAGATAATTTTTTTTTCCCCAGTGAAATGAATGTTATGTTAATGAACCCATGATTGTGACCTTTGATGCTGAAGAGGAGTAATAAAACTGTTTTTAGAAAAAAAAAATTAAACAGATGGCAGGCAATGGTTAGTTAGACAATTAAGTTGTCAGAACAGTCAGATAAGGCCAGCCATCACAGTGCAGAAGAAAGCAAGCAGCATTCTGGGAATAGTAGTTATCTGACCAATACTATGCCTTTCATTGTAATGGGAACATTAAAATACAGTTTCTAGCAGAACAATATCTGTAAAGAGTTCCAAAACTTCCTACTGCATTGCATTATAGTAGGAGATGTGTCAAAGTTTTAATTCACAGGTGAAGTTGCCACAAAGTTGCTGAAATTTGCATTCACAAAATTTTGCAAGGTTTTCCCTGCCTTCACCAACTTCACCTATTCCTGAATTGCAGAGTTTTCACCACGAAGTCTGGAATTTTGCCATGAAGTGTGGAATTTTACCCATGAAATCCCACACTTTATGGGTGAAATTCCACACTTCGTGGTGAAATTTGCATTTTGCAAATCAATCTGCACTATGCAAATAGCTTTAAATTCACAAATTAATTTGCAGAGCAACATTTCCCAACTTGCCCATCTCTACTATTGATCCCTACACCTCCTGTAGCTTTGCATTACATCTGCACGCAGGTCACCTCCTACTGAGTTACTATCTCTTGGGGTGAGCATAAGAGGAATTTGTCTTTTCCTGTTTTGTACACATCAATCAGTCTGCTAAAATGAAATCTGTTTTAGTTTCAGTAATCAGACTTAAATAATACTTGCCATATAAATCCTTCAAAAATCCATGTGCACCTTTCCCAGTGTACTAAATTCACTTGATTTCAATCTTGTTGTAGGGGCTGTAGGTTCCAGTGCAAGCTCACACACTGTGCACTTTCCTCTCCTCTGCAGCATGATTTCATTGTCAAGGAACCTTAGTACAGTGGTGGAGCTACAGGCTACTAAGCAGTACTGTGTAGGGAGCCGGCCCGGTGGTGCTGAGGGTTGATACACTGGACACCACACCTCACACCATGCCAGCGACCTGGGGTCAGGAGCAACCTCAGGAGCTGGGAGTCAGCTGTGAGGGAGGAGGAGGCTTGAGCATCCCAGGGACTGCTCTCCTTCTCTGGGGTGGGTGGAAAGGGATGACCATGGGTATGCTGGTTCCTAGTGGTGTCTGGGGGTTAGGGCAGCTCATGGTCTGCTTGAGGGTTGACGCAGGCTGATGCTGGATGTGCTGTGCACGGACGCATGCACGGAAGATCCTTGGTGTCATTGCATGCCTGCATCGTGGGTGGGGAAAGCAAAATAAAAAAAAATTCCTGTGTCCATGAAGGTGGTCCTCTGGTGCTGCAGCAGATGCACCCAAGTCAGCTCCCCTGGTGCTTACCTGGCCTTCCACGGTGAGCGGGATAAATCCCCACTGCAATGCAGCTGGGAGGGTTGTAACATAAGGGTCAATCTCTGGCTGTGGCTGGGGCAGGGGCCAAGTACAACAGCCTGAAGGGGGAACCATAGGCACAACCCCCATGACGAGGAGTCAAAAATGATAACATAAAAAAAAAGTACTATGTAGGGGACCTGGGTTTGCTCCTCAGTGGGAAACATTTCATTACTCATGCACCCTACTGTAGTGTGTATTCTGCATCTTGTATTTTATTGTGATTGCCCAACTGTATTGTGTTTTTATTGCCCTCACACCTTACTGTACTGTGTAGCCTGTATTCTGTATTTTTGTATTTCATTTATTCTGCAGTTTTGTTATGGTCTACTCCCTGAGGGGACCAGGTTGCATCTAGAAACAAGATGTTATCAGCTCAGTACATCTTTCCTGGTGAAATTTTTTAAATAAATAAATCACTAAATAAATAAAAAAATAACTAAACAAACAATTCTGTCTGGCTGAAACTACAGCAAAATGTAGTAAATTGGCTAGAGTTACTAAAACCAGAAGGTAGCTTGCACTCATGGGAAGTGAAAGCTCAAAAGGGCTGAGAGCTCAAATTAATACCATGGCAAAAAAGTGTTTGTCGTATAGTAGTAGTTTACTTGCCAAACAAACAAACACCCCAGCTACAGTAACTAGAAAGATAATGTATGATTTTCTTATGGATTCTAACATTTTCTATTCAAACTCTTAATAACATACAACAAACTCTCTTTAGTAGTTACAGGTAGGTCCCTTCCCTGTGAGGCAGACCTGGAAATGGCCCTGATGTGCACAGTGGGAAAAGATCTAGATCTCCAGCATTAGTGATTGGCTGTTGCAGGTCAGGTTACTTGCCAAAAACTTGGACATGCTCAGTGTGTGCTCCCTGTAAAAGGAGTTCTGCCATGACATTAAAGTGCTGAAGTGAGACTGAGTTCCTTCAGACCAGTTTTGCTGGTCTCAAAAATGTCAGATTTCAGCATGTTCATTGAATGAAAGTTCAGCATCATCTCATCCTTACTCCAGAGGCTCCACTACCTGAAGCCAGTAAGAAAGTGGTGAGCACCCCCTGCCACAGAACAGAGTGTCCATGTGGGTACACCAAACAATCTATGTCAGTCTCTGTACTTGACGGCAATGGCTCCGAGTGAAAGCCTGGGTTGGCAGTGGGCTAGTGCACTTCCTTACTGCTCAGCACCATGGAGTTATCTCTGGATTCAGCTTATATTTAATTATTCTTACCAGCTGAAGACATCTGTGTGATGTAGACAGCCAGCTCTGAGTGCTTGAGTGCTGTATTAATTTTTTTTTTTATTACGTATAAAATATATGAGGGGAAGGTCAGCTCAAGGAAATTACTGCTTTACTGGAACTGACACATCAAGACCCCCCCAGGGATAAGTTCAAAGGACAGGAGGTATTTTAAACTGCAGAGATCTGGGGTGCAATTACCTTGTCAATTTGCTTTCATCCCAGGAAATAAGATTAGCTATTCATAATGCCCTCAGGGAGATCCTTTGACTTGCATGGTTACCAGGAAGGACTTGTGGGGAGGGAAGTCAGAGACAGGACAGAATGGACATTGAGGAGGTTTGATGTCTGAGCCAGGGAGGACCCAGATGGATTTGGAAGGTCCAAAATACATTCCTGGGGAACCCTTGAATTACATCAGAAAGACCTGAGGTGTAGATTCCAAGGTCCAGACGGGATTAAAGAGGCCAATACACTTTTGCTTTGAATACAGTGACTTAGATCAGAGAAACTTTTGAGATGTATGTGTAGCAGAGCACAAACCAGTTCTGATCAGTTAACCTGTGGAGAGGAAAGTCAGTGAGGCCATCTCATATGTTTTTTTTAAATATTTTATTTGGAGACCCTGTATTGTAAAATATAGAGTTTAATACACCAAGGTCGAGTTAGTGACCTCATGAGAAGGCTGGCTCAGAAGTGTGTTTAATTGCTGAAAGTACCCGAAAGAGACACACAAGAAAATATTTCTGACTGAGAGGAGAGAGACCCAAAAAGCACTGAAAGAAAGTAAGCATTAGATTATACCAGTCTGAAGTTATAAATTGTAGGAACTGTACTTTTTTTTCCTGTTTGTTTTAAGGCTGTATATGTTGGAATATACATTTGTTCTGTATTTATTGTTCTGTTTTGATATTTTTAAAATAAAGATATTTTTTTACAAATGAAACTGCTGGAGTGCCTTGACAATTCTTTTTATTTTAAGTGGAGCTTTTAAAGGTTATAAATACACTGTGTATGGGCTTATTGTATACCAAACTGGGAAATGGATAGAGTTCTCTAAAAGTCTTGCATAGAGTTCTAAGGGTTCATTTGAAAGACCTGGTTGGGTGCCCGTAGGCAAAGATATCTGGCCCCCCCGAAGACAGAATTCTCTGAGCCTGATAATTGGGTATGCTAACAAGAGGTTATCAGTTTGAAGACCTCCAGAGTTTGAGACTAAGGTGACTTGAACCCACAAAACAGACAAGAGGGTTACCTTGTCTGTTCACTGTTCACAAATCATACACTCAGAGGTTGGCACTTTGGGAGTAGAGGGCTGACTGGCTGAGGGAGTTTGTGACAATCTGCATTAAAACAGAATCAGTGTCCTTCAAACTTCATCTGGTCTGTCTGCTCTAACCTGTGGTACAGTCAGAACCCCCTGTTTATGTTTTAGTGGCATCACGTCATTGTGCCGGGCGGCATAAGTCGCCTCCCCTGAATGTTTCACCAATGCTTTTTCAGCACCTGACCTATGAAACTTTCAGCCTGCATGCAAGCAGGAGGGGGCATGAGTGCCATCTGCTTCCCCAAAGTATTGACTGTCTGAATTGTGCTGCTGATTGTCAAGCATCCATATGTCAGCATTGATTGGGTCAGTAGAATTGCAAGTCTGCCTATATGAGCTTTGCTTAGGCAGACTTACAATTCCAAAGACCCAACCAATGCTTATATATGGGCACCTGTGAATCAGCAATATAATTCAGAGAGTCAATACAGTGCCGCGGAGTGAAATTTGGCCACTTTGACCACCATTACTGAGAGAGAAGGTGCAGTCTGTGTGCTCTAGTCAGCTCAGTTTACTTACACAGTCACACTTTCTCTCTAAACCAAAACACCCTGCACTAGCACTGCACTGAATCACTGAATTGTGCTCCCTGTGACCAGTGCCCATATGTCAATATTAATTGGGTCATTGTAATTGTAAGTCTGCCTGCCTGAAGCTCACACATGGAGACTCACAATCCCAATGACCCAATCAATGCTGTCATACAGGTGCCTGCCAACTGGCAGCACTATTCAGAGATTCAGTACTTTAAGGAGCTACTGGCATTCCCGCCGCCTCCTGCTTGCATGCAGTCTGAAATGTTTAAAAAGACAGCACTGGTGAAACATTTGATGGGGCATATGCCACCCCATGACACAATAGGATGATGCCACTGCATTATAGAGTTCTGAAATGGTACATCCCACCAGTGAGCAACTCAAAAATGCCCGCAGATTTTACAAAGAGACCAGGATAGAGCTACAATAACAGAATAACAGCCATAGTAGCTTCTTCAGGAATAAAATATGGTAGTTATGTGGTTGTACATTTCTCCTTTAAGGCCAGAACTCTAGGACCATCCTGTCCAATCCCACTCTTGCTACATAAGAAGAGAGAAAATAAGTAGTCTGTGCAAGCAGGTACCAATTTATAGGGATTCTATAGCCACTCAGTTACTACCCACGTTACCCAGTGATTCCCTTGGTAAGCAGAACTTTATCCAGGTTTACTCTGAAGGTCAGTATTGTCTTCATGTCCACTGCCATTGCAAGTAGGCTGTTCCATAGGTTCACCATCATCTGGAAGAAAAACTTGCCTCCTAGTGTTATCCCTGAATTAACCACTGGTGAGCTTCAGGACATGTCTCCCTATTCTGCTGCAGGACATCATCTCAAACATATCTGACTGCTCTTTTTAGTCTCCTCAAATTATACAAAAGACTGAGAGCATGTCCTCTCTCAGTCTTCTGTTCTCCAAATTGAACATGTTAACATCCTTCATAGCTTTGTTCTCCATACTGCTGATCACTTTGGTGGCCCTGTGTTGCATGTTCTTGACTTCCTCAATGTTCTCTTTGCACTGAGGAGACCAAAACTGCACACAGTAATCCAGGTGGTGCCTGACCAAGGCATTGTAAAGTGTCAGGGTTACTTCCCCTGCTCTGCTGGTCACCACACATTCAATGTACCTCAGCATTTTGCTGACTCTGTTGAATGTTACCATACACTGCTTCTTCTGATACTACCCTCTGCCTATTATGATTCTAAAGTCCTTTCCCTCCTCGACTGCTGCAAAAGGAGACACACACAGTGTTACTGTGTTTCTTTCCTTTCTAAACATATGTTGTATTTATTACTGATTTATTCATTTCAAAAGTTTTACATGGAAAGACATATTGAGCTGGCAACTTCTCATTTCCAGATGTGTCCTGGATTGCATATACTCCTGTGTTACCTCTTGTATATTACTCTGAATTTCTGCCCACTTATTTTGCCATACATTTTAGCCCACTTTTTCTTCATCCTTCTACCCCCTTACTGTCCTTTAGCCTGTTCTCAAGTATACCCACCATCCAGCTGAAGTCCACAGACCTGACGTTTTAGACCATGGCAATAGATTTGATTTGCTGAACTTATAGAATAGTACAAAACTTAAGAGTGCCATGGTCCCTCTGATCTAATGGGTCCTCTACCCTAACTCTATTTATAATGTCCTGATTAGACAGTACAAGGTCAAAAATTGCATTTCCCCTAGTTGCCTCTCTCATCAGTTGGCTCAGAAAATAGTCCTGTAGTGTTTCTATGGTAGCCTGTGACAAGAGTGACTCTTTTTGAGTAAAGTCAAAATAGCAAAGGTGAAGTGAGTGATGTGCTCTTAATAGCTATGGTATTAAGAGCACATTGTAATGTGAGTGCATATGTTCTGAGAAGAGTTTGGTGATGTTTTATGGGTTTGTTGATCAGCTGATTTCCAAGCTGGCCATCTGGTTTGCTGGTTAAAGTCATTGCCTTTGAGTCTGGCAGTCCAGGTTTAGGACTAGCTGTTGTAATATTTTCTTTTGTCTTAATAATACCTGATGTGTTTTTTTCCTTAGTTTGAATCCTATACCCATGCCCTTCTGGCTTTGTTACCCTATAGGTTGCCCCCCAATGTTTTCCCCATTCTGGCTTCTGTTTCCCCAAGTATCTCCCCTCCTGCATTTTCCCATATCCCCCATTGTCATGCCCCCAGAGTTGATTATATAAAGTTTAGAGGGTGTGGGGGGCTTGCCTCCACAAAGGGGGTGTGGGGTCATAGCCCCCTACATAAAAAGTAGGTTAGAATTGTGTTTGATAGTGGTAGCAAACAATTGTAACTCTTTGTGAGGGTTACTATACTGTACATTGCCGTTTTGATTTTTGGCGATGTGGAGTAGCTGTTTTTTGGTCAGCACCATTATGCAAGCACTGATATGACATGGAATCTGTTTCTACAACCTTCTGACTTCTCTGTGTCTTGACTACTGGAATGTCCAAATGTACATCTGGGAGATTAAAATCCCAATGAGCAGTATTCTGTCTAGATTCCCTTCCTTTCTGATTTCTCCCTCTAGCTGACGATCCACCTCTGAGGACTGGTTAGGTTGTCTGTAGACCAATCCCATAATTAGCCATCCTCCCACCATCCCTACCTCTGCTACTTGAAGTCATGCCCAGTAGATTCTACATACCCTCTTTCTGTTATGGTATTGTCTACTGCTGCCCTGGCAGAATCAATCAGTGACAGACACAGCAGCCTCACCACCATGCATTTCCCTATCCTTCCTAAACAGTGCATCACCTGGAACTGTATGTAGTTTGTGTAGCCCTTGTTTCCATGGTGGCTGCTATCTTTTTTAACTCTTCTGCCTCTATTAGCTCCTGTACTTTCTACATCTTGCTGACCAAGCTTCATATATTTTCAAATAAAACCTTCCCCATCTCTTTCCCCCCTCTGAACCACTTAGTGTATAACTGCCCTTTGATTTCCTGCTAGGATTCCTTTCATTATTTTCAGCTGGGCTCCCACCCTTCCTAAATTTAGAAACATAGAAATACAGACATTGATGGCAGAAACAGAACAACAGTCCACCCAGTCTGCCCAGTTCCTTATTTAAACCTGGGATCTACTGTTTGCGTCTACCATTTCCCTCCATGGTCCCAGTCCCAGATAGTCTGGTGGAAAGCCACCATGGCTCTTTCTTTTTCCAAGTGTATGTTCCTGTACAATATCTTTTCCCTCCCTTGACCTAGGATAAAAGCATGTTTATCACTATGTCCAGCTTGTGTCCCAGTGCACTGGGTTCCTTCCCGACTGAGGTACAATATGTCCTTTGCTAACAGATTGTGGTCATCACAGAAGGACTCCACTCCTAGAATAACCAAATCCTTTCTTACCTTACCAAACCTTTTCACCATGTGTTGAAGTCCCTTATTTTTTGATGGTACCTCTTCTCAGTCAGCATTGGTAGTACTTCTTAGAAGACTACCATATCTACAATTGCCTTCAACTGACTACATGGATCTCTCAATCTTTTCTTAACCATTTATAAATTGTAAGAAGCCTGGTCCTTTGTACCCACATGTACCAATATGCAGTCTTGACCCCATCAGAATTGATTACCCTGTCTAACCATCGGATTATCCTGTCTTTGGTCACCCCTGGAAGACAGAACAGATCTCTTCTCCTGGATTGAGCAACACATTCACTCCCCATCTCTCAAACTATGGAGTTCCTAATTACTATAACTTGCTTTCTCTCCCCTCTGCTTTTGTGTGACCTATTACCCACAGTGCATGCTTGTTGGACAAAGCCCTGCCTCCAGGATACTGCATCCTTTTCATGGCAGTCTTCTTGAACTGTTGCTGCTAGTGAGTCAGACTGGTTCTTTGCCATCACCCCAGGACCCCTCCCAGTTTTCTCCTGTACTCCCTCAATCCCCTGCCTTCCCTGTTGTAGTGCATCCATCAGCTTGGACTCATGCAGTTCTTTCTGGCAGCGGACTCACAGTACCCATTGGACTTGCTGCTGGGTAATTTATCTACTGCTGAACCTTAGTTCTGAAGGCAACCAGCTCCACACTGAGAATCCCAAACTTCTTGAAAATGGGGCATCCTTACCTTCCACAACACTGTCTAAAATTTGGCTGAATCACAACCCTTCAGGTTAACCAGTTGAGCCCCTCCATCTGCCTGACTGTATGCACATGCCTCAAGTATGTGGACTATAAATCTTAAGAAATCATAATGTAACAACTCTTCAGCAGAGTACAGCTCCATACTTTCTGTCCATTTCCATCTTAAGTCCCTTATCTCTTAACTCCATGCACTTACTCTCTTCGCAATTAGACAAGTGGTATGCTGCTTGTGGCATGTGTCCTTTTGTACTTCCTAGTGTCTCAATACCCAGAAGTACCCCACCTTCCTTCTTCTGAGCACCTATATAAGACCCATCCTAATTGGCCACTGTTTAGTCCTTGCAAAGCCAACCCACTGGCATAGTGGTAGAGCTGCTGCTTGCATGCCAACAAACTGGGCACAGGAGAGAACTCAGGTTGTCAGGGGGTCAACTGGAGTGATGAGGTTCAAGCATCCATAGGACTGCTTTTCTCCTCCTGGGAGGGAGTGCTGCTGCACCCGGTGTAGTATTAACACATCACAGTGGCTGGGGGTCAGGCACCCAGGGACAGCAGTTCAGGGGTGGAGGAGTGTCAGCCACTGGCATCCTGTATGCAGGCATGTGCCCAGGCATGTCTGGGTGGCATTGCATGTCTGCCTTCCTGGGAATGTACAGGAGGAGGAAAAGCATGACTGGCCAGTGTGATGGGACCAACCCCTAGTGCAGGGTGGAGGGGTATGTCAAGGGGAAAAGAGGAGCTGGATGGTAAGTTCATATGGGACTGGGGTGATGGGGAAGGGAGGGTCAGTCCCTAATGATGCGGCCAACCTGGGGTGAGAAAAAGAGCACTAACTGCAAAAAAACTATTTGGTCCTTGCCTCTCTCTACTACAAGGTAAACAGCTGCTAACACCTACCGACCCACACTGCCATGGCGCATATTAAACTCTCTTGCTTTGTAGGCCAGGTGCTTTGTTTTCTCCTGTGATTTGGTTCTTAAAGCCATCAACATAATGTAACATAACATATTAAGAACATTTTATATGAAAACACTAGCATACTTTCGGCAGTAATAAAAAAGGCCAATGAAGTTATAAAAGCATTTCTTCCTATTATAAGTTCACCAAAGAGGTGAAGAAAGAAAGCTTGTCAGCAACAACCAATGGGTAAGGTTGGAGATTTCGGCTGTGGTGTAACAAAGGGGCAAAAGGGAAAGGATGTCAGTCCAAATGGTGCTGGAAGGGATAATATAAAAAAGACATTTAGTGCAACAAGTAGTCAACTTCTATAATGCAGGATGTTCCTGCTCTCTGAATAAAGGAAGTGCAGTTCCAGGTGTAACAAACAATTAAATACATACACACATACCTACATACACACATACATAAATAAAGTGGGCTAGTCACTGCTGGTGGTCTAGTATTGATCATGAATTTAACTCAGAAACCGGCAACTGTGAGTCAAAGTGGAAGACAAACATATCCATGTTGCAGTACAACTTCAAGATAATGATTCTGTTGATAAGACAGAATGCAAAGGATGTGTCAGGTGGTTCACATCATGTCAGTGTCATCTCAGACATGAGTAGTAGTAGTATTAATCATTATCTATTTACGACATCCTTCCTTGGAGGCCATTACAAAAATAAAATACATGAAGTACATAAATGTTAAACACTTTCAACGCTATTCAATACAGTTAAAACATATATAAATAAATTTATTTAAATATTTATAGATATATACTCAGTTGATCCCCAAATGCTTGCATAATCAGAAGCTTCCACTGAGGGGGCCTCCCTCAAAATCCTAGGCAAAGAATTCCATGACTATAACTAATGAGGCTTAGGCTGATGACAATAGGGATGACACTAAGATGGAAATTTACATACAACCACCACAATTTTAAAAATTTCAGTGGACTGAAGAGGAAGAAGAAATATGTGTGATCACTGTCCGCTCATAAGGCAGCCGGCTAAGGAGGTGGGAGGACGACTCACTGTATTGGACATCCCACCATATCCCTGGAACCCTGGTAAGGGAGGGTATGACAGGTGGTGTTCTGTGCATGGGTGGGGTGGTGGGGGATGCTGAAATGCCAATGCTTACCATTTCATATGCTGAAAGGCATTCGGGGAGTGCAGGTACCACTGGACACCAGGGTGGTCTGCACCACTGTTCTTGGGTGTAGGGTGTTGGGGGAGTGCCACTAGACACCAGGGTAGGAAGATGTACACTGGCTGGGTAATTGGGGGGGGGGTACCTCCAGACACCAGAGATAGAAAGATGTACATGGGATGGGTGCTCGGGCAGGCATAGAGTGCCACTAGATGCCAGGGATGGGAAGCAGTTCACTGGATAGATGTTCAGGGTAGGGGGTGCCACTGGACAGCAGGGATATGTATGATTAAATATGACAGGTGTTCTGGGGTGGAGGTTGCCACTAGACACCAGGGTTATGTAATGCTACATGCTGAAACACACAGGATGGGCACTAAGGGGCTGAAGCACTTTATGCAAGTGAGCCCAGACAGGGCATGCAACTTGCCCTTAGCACGTCACATGTCGAATGGGATCATTTGTATGTCATGGCTAAATATAGCCCACAGGGGTCCCAGCACTATCTGTCCCAGGAGTGCTAATCCCTGTGGGCTGAATACAGCCCAGGTCCATGTTGTGGCAACACATTTTCACTTAGTGCTGTACTGGCCTGGACTGATATTCAGTCACATAGTGCCAGTCCGCTATCCAGCTGAAAATAGCAACCACTGAGTTGGGCACAGGTGCAAGCATGACGCATGCATTAGCGCCACACTTGCACCTCCCATGGAATATCAAGCCACAACTGTTTTACATTACTTTTCTTATGTTTTAAATTAACTGGTGCAGACTAGACTGTGTTCCCTGATCTTTTCAGACAATCGGTGTACAAAAACAGGCAACAATAGTCATACAAAACTGGTTGGTGCTATGTTAAAAAGCGAGCTCCTTTTCATATTTCAAATGTAAAGAAAGTGTTATAGCAGATTCTAAACTGGGAAAGAACAACATTATACAAGACAAGCAGGAAGGGAAATCTAATCAAGAATAAAAAAGCTACAGGCCATAACATGGACCATAACATGCACTGATGCCTTAGGAAAATTGTTTGTTTTGTTGTATTTGAATCACAACAATTATCTTGCTTCTTTCTTCCCCAGGGACCCCCCTTGAAAACAAGGTGATTCTCTGAAATGGAGCTATTCTGGCATGCAGAAATTCTAATAAAGAAATAAACATGTTTACTTGTCAGGTTGACTTGTCTTTGTAATGTTAGTACTGCTGGCTATAATTTCAATAGTGTTTGCTCCAACCAGACTTTTATGACTATTGTTACCTTGTTTATTACTTAAAATTTGATTTTTTTTCAAACCTCTCCCCTTCCCTTCCAAATCTTGCACAGTTGGGCTGTCAGAAAGTGATGTTAGCTGGAGAAATAGCCTCTCTTTTCTGCATGACAGTCCTTACAGCCAACAAAGCAGAAAGGGAGTTAAGCTGCAGAATATGTCTGACAAGAGATGCTGAAATCATCTTTTTTTCTGGTAGAAAAGGTAATAAGGGTTATAATAAAGTCTTTTGAGCTCACATATTTAATGTGGCCACTCACAAAAGAGGTTTTGAAGCTACAGCTCCATTTAGATGAATGGGACAATCTGCAAGTTAGCTTCAACTTCTTCTTTTATTCTCTGGCAAAAATAATGTTTTACTAATAGACTGCCATTCCCTATTGTGATTACCTGCAAAGAGCTCCACACAGCCGGTATGAATTGTTTCCTTTTAGCACCAAGAGTTGCCCTGTTCTCCTTTCTTACATTAACAAATGGTATTCTATCTTGAACCAACTTTGTTATTGCTCTTTTTCCCCAACGTATTAGTAACTTCTTTCATTTTGCTACATTCTCTATTGTACCATTCTTCTTCTTTACTATTGTGGAACCAGCATTGATTCTATCATTTTTCTGCAACACCATTTGTTCGTACTGTATATTCCTAGAACATCATCACACCCTATTCCATGAGTTTTAATCCTAACAATTCCTGTTAAAAATCATTCTTAAGATGTGATAACTGGGGTCCTTGTAAAATACCATTCACCTTTTAAGACATATGTGGTGTTCATTTAATCCTTTTCCTATTAACACTAAAAAGTTTTCATAAGCATCAAAGTCATGCTGTATTCTCCATCATATTCTCACTAGTTCTTCCAGACCACAAATGGACGCATGCTTTGTTGAGCCAAAGAACACCTAAGGGGCAGTGGTGGTGGAGATGAAATTATCTGGTGGAATAAGTACTCTGAACTGTCTGTTGCCCATCATGAACAGCCACAGATGAGGAAGAATTTCTGCAGTTGTCTCCATGCTGGGCCCCACCATGAGCAAGGTCAGAGGCATGTAGCCCAGGACAAAGGTGTACTATTACTGTGTCAGTTTTGGAAGAGTGATGTTTTTTAACTTCACACTGGTTGTCTGAAGCTCAGAAACAGAGAGGTGCCTCAGTGCATTCCTGTAGGATATGATGCTTTCTCACGCATGTGAAAGTATCTAGTGGCTATTATCCAAGTCCCTTGCCTTACCATGCTATGTGGTCAGATGCTGATGCATGTACAGTGCAGTAACATGCTCGGATTGGGTGCAGTGTTCCTTTGCCCAAGCTGACCTTTGCAGATGCTCATCCAGTTGCAGCTATCTTGATTGTGGGCCACTGACTCTACACTTGTGCAACTGCAACATACATGCACTAAACAGTATCCATTTTGTTCTTGGCACGCTTGCACTGTGAAAGCACATCTGCATCTTAGGCTAGTCATTTTAGACATGGATCAGACATTTTGTGAACATGATAACCCTATGGAGGCACTCACTTTCTGTTAGGCTGCATACTCCTTGAATGACCGACACCTTTAAAGGTGAACCACTGCTAATCCCAGTGGAAGACATTTTGTGTGGGGCAGTACAAATGCACACCATGCTAACCTTATTAATGCTTACTCATATGGCAACCTTAAGTCACCTAGGGCTAGTGCGTAGTCACTACTTCATACAGGTTGACTTTGAGCTAGTGAGTACAGGGGGGTGACTTCCTCCATATGCAGAACTGCCACATTGCTCATAATATACACATTTCTCTCCTTGCTTCTGCAGCTATCCCATCATGATGACGGACTAGAAAGGCAATAGCTACAGCATGCATTGCTACCCTTCCAAGCTGTCCCAGTGTGCACAATATGTAACTGTAAGGAGCACTCACAGGAGGCTGCACTAGAAGAAATGGACCAGAGTGACCCAGAAGGGAAGGCACATCAAACCCATTTCCTTCATGCAGTCACAACATGCACTGCTCATGAAAATGCTTAAATGCATAGAAGTACTGTCTGCAAACCAGATGCAAACAAACCTTGCTTTCACTAACATATAGTAACACACAACCAACCTCACCCTGACTCAGCAATGAGATGAGAACAAAGGGTAGCTATCAATAAAAGGGTAGCTATCAATAAAAGCAGAGATTTTTCAGTGAGAAAGGGTAGCTACCAGTAAGAGCAGAGATAACCAAAATGGTAGTTATTAATAAGAGTGGAGATTTTTCAACCAGTTCAGGTGGGTGAGTCCTGGAGAGCAGGCACCATAAAGGTGACTGCACAGAAACACTGCCCAACAGATAAACAGCAAAAATGGCCACAGCCCCACTAAGGGCAAAGCAACAATGGCTAGGAGCAGGCAGGTGAGTGCCAGGTGGCAGAGGTCCGTGAAGATGAGGGCACAGTGGGTGAGCCAAAAGACGGCACCAGGGCCCTCTCAGTTCAACAGGCCCTGCCACAGTGTGTGGGGTGGGTATGGGCAATGGCTGCATGTATGGACAGGGGGCACAGAAAGGGGGAGTGACCAGGACAGGCTGACAGAGCCACATAACCTCCCCTGGCAACAGGAGACAACATGTAGCAGGGACACAGCCTCGCACCTACCTGAAAGGACCTGGAGACATCCCGGGGCACCATAAGACAGTGAGCCACTGGTAGTGGCCACCACTGGAGGGGCAGGAGATCTTCAGGTGCTGGCCGCAAGGAACACCCATGGCCCATGAAGACACACAGGAGGGGGCCCGAGCAGATGCAAGCAGCAGTGGGTGGAACAGGCATGCACAATGCAGAGTGCAGGCACTGGCAGACAGTGACATGTGGGGGTGGAGGATCCAGGGTGCAGGCTTTCATAGGCCACTGGGAATGGTTGTGGTAGGTGCGGCCCATCAAAGGGCACTGACAGGCACATATAAGTATGGCGCAGGTGGCTACAGCCACATTCATCTCCCTGATCACAGGATGGTGGTTCAATACTTACAAAGCCAGAAAGGCATGCCCGTGGTTATGCACAATGGATTTGTGTACAGCAAGGATAAAGCAGGACCCGAGAAGACCTACTGGTGGTGTGTCGACACATGCCGTTACCAATGCCTGGCAAGGCTCCACACCATGGGTGACACAGCCATGGCAACCATACAGGACCACAACCATGCCCTGATGCAACAGACATGGGCATGCACTGGCTACTAGGGACATTGTGTGACTGGGTACAGTGGGACCTTGGACATGGCTTCGCAAGTCATGGTGGACAGCACGGTAGGTATACTGGCAGCCATAGTGGGATGGATGCCTGGTGTGATCTTACTGTAATGGACAGTGCAGCGGGTAAGGCATGTTGCGCAGGGGTGGCCGGTGACCCCAACATCCATGACAGACCTTGTAATTCCCGACGAGTTCACCATGACCTGCGATGGGGACCGGTTCCTGCTGTATGACAGTGGGAGGGAGCAGGACCGGCAAGTCATCTACGACACCTACAGGGGTGTGCATATCTGGCCAACTGCCCCGACTGGCTCTTGGATGGTACATTTAAGTCCTGCCCAGTCCTATTCAATCAGCTGTATACCATTCATGTGGTCCAGTCCAGGGCAGTCGTGCTAGCTGTAATATACTCTCACCTACTCCTGGAGAGCACAGACCTAGTCCAAATGCTTGGGCAACTGAAGATCCACTGCCCAGCCCTGGCACCCAGCACAGTCATGTTGGACTTTGAGTGGGCCAGCTGGCATGGGATGTTCACGATATTCCCCAATGACCAGATATGTGACTGCTTCTTCTACTATTCCCAAGCCTTGTGGAGGAAGATACAGCAGTGCCTGGAGGAGTTGGAGTGCTACACAGCTGACTCTGACTTCACCCTGCTCATCTGAATGCTGCTGGCACTGGTCTTCATGCCAGTGGATGACGTGCCAGGTGTCTTTGAAGAGATGCGGGAGCAGGAGTACATAGTGACCCACGAGGAGGTCCTCTAGCCCATAATGGACTATTATGAGGACACCTGGATCGGTTGCCCCACAGGGCAGTCTGGGTGCTGTCATGCTGCATTCTCCATCACCCAATGGAATTGCCATGGGGTGACCATCCAGGGCCTCGCTAGGACCAACAATGCATTGAGGTGTGGCACAGGGCATTCAATTCCCACATTGGGGAATGCCACCCCAGCATTTGGTGACTCCTGCAATGCCTCCAGCAGGAGAAGAGGATGGCCGCCATCTGCATGGAACAGCTAGTCTCCAGGGTAGAGCCTGCTTGGGTCCACAGGTGCTATCAAGACCTGAATGCCCAGATTGTGACAGTAGTCTCTGAGTATGGGACCCACAGCCACTACAACTACCTCTGTGGCTTTGTGTACAATTTCCAATTCCATGTGTGAGCAAGGGCAGGGTGGCCACTGGCAGAGCTGTGTGGCCATCTGGCACTATGTGTGGTGGTGGCATTGTGGCCAGCATCACGTGCACCCTTTATCTGTTTGCCCAACAGCCATGTGATGTCACCCACAGCATGGGCACCTGCAGTGGTTTTGCAAAACTGGGAGTCGCTCATTTGACCTGTGCCCTTTGTGCGTGCGTGCACCATAGCCATCTGTCCCCATGTCACAGCATCTACCACATGATGGTGCAGTCATGCCTATTGGCCAGTGCCCTTTATCCTGATCACCGTCAGTGTGCGTTCCCATTTGCAGTCGCCCTTTCGGGATGCATTATTTTGGAGTTGCTCAAATCACATAAAACTGAACAAAAACACAGACACAGACACACATTTAGGTAGTGAATATGAGTTCATAGTGGTTCGCATCAGAAGCAAAGACCATAAATATCTCTACTTTTTTTTCCTGTAGTTGTGCACAGCACAGGAGTACATTGTAAACAGACAGTACCACCAGAAATCCATTTCGAGCTATGGAAAAGTTTGCTTCCCCCAAACTTGTGGGGATGAGCATTCCAGCCCCAGGACTAGAAAGTTCCCTTGGAGATTCTAGTACTTTGAATTCCCTGACAACACATTCAGAGCAAAGAGTTAAACCCAAGATAACAAAACCAGCACATATGTCTATTTGGCTATTACACACAGAAATTCAAAATGGAATTAATTCCTCTAATCAGCCAATTAAGAGTACTGTATGCTCACTGAAATCTACTCATGATGTGCCACCATTGAGGATAGAGATGAGAAAGAGATGAGAAAATGGAGAAGGCAGTTAAAACAGAAAAGGCAGAGATCAGATTGCTGGTGGCTAGAACCCTCACTGTTGAGAGTGCAATTAATGATACCTTAGATGAGCAAATTGCACACTGCTCCAAAATGGAGAGGATTGATAAAACTTTGATCTTAAGAAACCTCTGTCTGGTTGGTTTTCTTGCCTCAGTCCCTGATTCAGAGCATAAACATGAAATGCAGGCAGCTCTTACATCTATTTTCTCTATTGATCCTCCAAACCAACTGGATTCTGACATTGACCCAAAATCCTGACCCTGTAAGTAGGCTGGAGCCTGCTACTGAGATTAAAGATACACAATAAGCCAAGGGGGTAAGATATGTTATAATTATCTTCTCCATCCTAACAGAAAGACATAAAAGTTTGCAAATGGTTAGGCAGAAAAATTAACTTTTCTATGCTGGTGCAAGAGTGCATTTATACCATGATTTCTGCCTACAAAATCCAGAGGAGAAGGGGAATTAAGTTGTTTTCCCCAATAAGACCGAGTTCAAAGAAGCAGAGGTCTTTGTCTCTTTGTTAGCCCCCACAAGGTGTAAGGTAACTTTCCCAGGGAAAGAAAAGTTCTTTGAGGATTGTAACTGAGCAACAGCTTTCTTTTAGGCACATGTACAGCTACTGTATCAACTAAAATAGATTCAGAATTTAAGGATGATGAATCCAATCTGACTGAATGTCACCCTTTGCAGAATCAACAATGGAACTCTTTTCCTTTTGATCAGCTGCCTTGTTGTACATTTGTGAAAAAATAAATGTCTTAATTATGCTAAGGTGTTACATTTTCTTTGGTAATATCCAAGCACCTCAACAGGACACAAAGATATATCCAACAGATCAAAAACTAGGCATGGAAATATGGAAGTCCACAGCTGAAGGAATTTTATGATTTTAACATCACCATCTAGATAGATAGAAGTAACATAAAGAGCAAAAAGCTTCGTTATCTCATTGAGTACCATGCCAAGCTTAAAGTTTGAAGGCAGAGTTTCACAGATGATTTTGTTCCCAAAGAAACATGAAGGGAGAGGACGGGGAAAAAAGGAAGAAAAAAAAATAAAAAAAACGTTTTCCTCTTTTAACTAATCTTTTCTTTCTTTAAAAATAGGCCACTGAATATCTGCTTTAAAGGTGACTAAATTACATCTACTATTTTCAATTTTTTGTTTTCTTTTATTCTTTCTTTCTGCGATCACCCTAGCAGATGTTATCAGCATTTGACAAGGTTAATGCTCCTATTTTTCTTCCTCCTCTCTGTCGCATTCTATCTGAGTAGTTCCAGTCCTCTCTGGCATCCTGGGGTCAATGTTATTCATGTCTCACAGGCACCATGAGCTCTCAGGTGCTCAGTCATCTTTGCAGGTTTACTGGGATGGTTGATGTAACTGTAGAGACCTCACCTTGTATGGCCTGCACTAGAGATACAAGAAGGGAAGGCGAGAGGGTGGATTGGTAGGTATTGGTGGAGGGATGCTAAGGTCGGAACAGATTGGGATTTTGAGCTAAATAAGCTCTTCATTGTTTTCTGTCCTTTCACTTGGTGGTATTTTCAAGGGCCTAGTTCTGATAGTAACTTGTTTTGTCTAGTAACAACAAAGAGATTAGGATCTTGATTACAAAAAAAAAAAAATAGTAAAAAAAAATGATTCTATCCTTTACCATAGGCAATCCAGTTCTATACTGCTTATCAATTACACATCTCTTACTTCATTTTCTATTTAAATTTAACAGATATGGAAGACACAGTGTTTGAAGTTGAATGTGAAAGATGCCTACAGCAGATTTTGTCTAGTAACAACACAGAGATTAGTATCTTGATTACTAAAAAAATAGGGGGAAAAAATGGTTCTATCTTTTACCATAGACAATCCAGCTGCTTATTTATTACACATCTCTTCCTTAATTTTCTTTTTAAATGTGGAAGATACAGTGTTTGAGGTCGAATGTGAAAGATGCCTACAGCAGATCTAAAATTAGGAAAATTGTCAGAGAAGCTCAAAGCAAACAGGTGAATTGTCTCATTTTGCAGGAAACTCATTTTTCTGAAACAGATTTAGAATATGCCTCTAGTTTGTTCAAGGGGGATTGGAATACATTCATCCTTTTGTTCCTCGGCTAGAGGGATAACCACCATCATCAAAAAATACCAACAGTTACAAATAATAGATTCTTATGTAGATCAAGCAAGGAGATTCGTAATTATGAAGTTGAGCAGAGAAGGAGTTATTCTGACTCTTAGCAATACTTACTCCCCAGTGAAGAAGACACAGACTTCGTTACTGATATATTTTTAAAGATATTTCAATTTCCAGCTCCTTACAGAATTAGGGAAACTTGACTCTAGCCCCATATAGTATTGCTAGATAAAAATGGGTGAAAAGAAAAACTAGAGCTCATTCTTTAACAAGGATATCTATGAAACAGTTAATACTGACTAACCTATTCTGTAATATGTACACAGCTCATTAATCTTACTCCTTCTCTGAAGTCCACAACTCCTACTCTCAAACTGACTACATATATTTTTTGTTTAATTCTGTTACCCTCTGGTTGCCAATCCCAGGGAACTTTCTCTAATGTCACTTTGGTCCCCACCCAGAGTGCTGCCACTCACACTCGTACCTGCTAGAGACCCCCTGGCTTGTACCCCCCCCAGGCTGGGCTGCCTCCACTGCTGCAGTGCTCCTTGGATCCAATTTCGCCAGGCACAGACTGTGATCTGGAGAATCAAGGCAAGAGGGGTGGAGTCTGTCAGGGGGGCATGGGGCCTTTGGTACATCATCATCATCCCAGGGATTGGGGTATTTCCTTTTTCCTGGAGACTCCCTTACCTCCTGAGAGTGAGCCTGGACGTTCAATGGCATCCAGGTGGGTGAGTGCATGCTCCCATGCATGCCCCACTGACATCTGCTGCATCCCACCTCAACATGCTCAGAAGGTTGTCGGC
Organism: Neoceratodus forsteri; assembly: GCA_016271365.2. NCBI lineage: Eukaryota > Metazoa > Chordata > Ceratodontiformes > Ceratodontidae > Neoceratodus > Neoceratodus forsteri. Next base: position 1,462,299,973 of record CM057455.1, on the reverse strand, counting down.
TCAGTACCTCACATCCACTGCTGTGAGGCACAATGCTGCTGACCCCTACGTCTCTCCCTCCCCCAAAGAAGGTGAGCTGTCTGTGGACACTCAAACCTTCTCCTTACCTGCTGACTCCTGGTGCCCCGAGTTCACTCCCAAACTCACCTTGCTGGTGTGGCTAAAGGTGTGGCATCTAGCACCTCAACTCATAGCGCCAGCCCAAATTGACTACATGTTGATCTCAGAATCTCTTCTGTATACTTTGAATGGTATTTCACATGGTCCGATAAAAGTGTCAGATCCTGCTCTGATTTTTACAGAGTTCAAGTTGAGCAATGGCAGAAGATATTTTATGAGGCATTTAGACTTGACTCTTCTCAAAGATGCATTCCTTATAGATAACCTTCATAGTGAAGTACAGGTTTTTTTGGACTGTTATGCAAAAGATAAAATCCCATTGAATATTGTATGGGATCATTTAAAAATCTATATAAGAGGAATTTTAATTAGTTTCTTTTCAAATAAAAAGAAAAAAATAATAGAAAATTAAAAGACCTTGGCCCAGATATTCAAACTGAGCCAGGCTGTGACGCAAGCTTGGGCGCAGCTCAACTTGGCTGCACAGGGGTGTGGACTGGGTGATATTCAACGGAGCTGCACCATGGCTCAGCAGCATTGAATATTGCACCCTGGCCACTCGCAGTGTGCATGGCACAGTGGCAATGTGCCAGCGCAAGTGGCCAGAGTGGAGCATGAAGATGCGCTAGCGCAAGTTCCATTGCGCCATGCACAGCAACCGCGATATTCAAAACTTGACATGCAAATGGGGCCATAATGTATGCAAGGTGCAAATGGGGCCATTTGCATGTCATTATGGCCCCATTTGCATGCAGGTGCGCCGATCCCCGACGACTTGCGCCTGGAGCCCTGTCAGGCAACAGCCATCGGGGACCGATGCCCCCTGCAGCCAGCAATGTGCTCCACAACCCGATCGCAGGTAGTTGCATTAAAAAATAAAAACTATGTCCAATATCCCTGGTGGTCCAGTGGACCACTGTCTGTCCGATCGCGGGCATCTGTATAAATAAATGACTAATTCCAATATCTCTGGTGGTCCAGTGGACTGCTGACTGCCCAATCACGGGCATTTGTATTAAAAACAGACCTATGTCCAATATCCCTGGTGGTCCAGTGGACCGCTGAGTGCCTGATCGCGGGCATTTGTATTAAAATGTAATACTACTAATCTCCCTGGTGGTCTAGGTACCCCTCCCAGCCACCACTGGGCCCCCGACCTGCTCCCCGGTCAGCCAGTGGGTGGCAGCACCCACCACCTGCCACCCGCTGCGTCGCCGACTTATATCAGCCGGTAGTTGTATCGCTTCATTGGTTCACAGTGTGAGCCAATGGGCATGCAGTTCCAGATTGTACTACACATTCCAGATATGTGAATGATCTGGAATATGTAGTATGGTACAGCTGCAAGCCCATTGGCTCACGCTGTGGACCAATGGGCATACAGCCCACCGATGGTGTTGGTCAGTGGGCGGCGGGGCGGGTGGCAGGGTGGCAGGTGGGTGGGGTGCTGCCGCCCGCCGGCTGATCAGGGGGGGAGCGGGGCGGTGGGGCTCAGTGGGTGTATGGGGAGGGGGGTACCTAGACCACTAGGGAGATTGGTAGTATTACATTTTTTTAATACAAATGCCCACGATCGGGCACTCAGCAGTCCATTGATATTGGACAGATGTTCTTTTTTACAAATGCCTGCGATCGGGCATGGGGGGGCACCATCAGGTGCAGCCGGAACTCGGGTGGCCACCCACATGTGGCAGCTGCCGTGTTGCGCCCTGCAATGCAGCAGCTCACCTGTGGGTGGCCATCAGTTATTCCTTTTTTTTTTTGGATCAACTTTGTGCTGGCACAGGTAGGGGTTGTGCATGCATGGCTCTGCACATCCTGGGCTAAATATCGGGCTCTGCAGGATATGCATGGGCACGCCTCCTCCACCTGCGCCTGCATACATTACTGATGCACTCCAGTGCATCGGGATTCATGTCGCGCACTTTTCCCTTTTGAATATCATGCCAGGGCACATCAGTGGGTTGTGCATGGCGCAACACTGTTGCACCATGCGTAACCCTTTTGAATATCTGGGCCCTTGAAAATAAATCATATATAGAACAATCAAGGCATATGAGTTCAGGGAAGGAAGAAGATTTGCTTGAAACTCTTTGAATTCATGAATTACATAACAGAGAAACTGACGAGCAGACTGAGAGAGCAGTGGCAAGGGCAAAATCCGCATATTACTTCTTTAACCATAAAGTTGATAAGCTACTGGCTTATCAACTTCAGCGTGAGAAAGAGTGCAATAACATTTCTTGTATTAGAGAGAATCAGGGCAATGCATTTTACACCCCAGTAAAGATCAACAACATCTGTATGGAATATTACCAAGATCTGGACCCGAACAGTCGAGAGAGGATGGCATCTGAGGCTAAAATTGATGCCTTTCTTGGAGGGTTGCAGATCCCCTCTTTGTCTGAAGAGGATGTTATCTGTCTTAATAAGATGATCTCTACTGAAGAAATTGGAGAGAAGACAGGGTACTTGATAAATGGCAAGTCTCCAGGGTCTGATGGGTTTATCAATGATTTTTTTTGTAAACTGTGTATAGGCTTATAGCCCCTAAATGTGTTGCCCTAGTCACCCAAGTGCAGCAGGGCTGTGCCCTCCCTTCCCCTTATATATTATATTTTCATTATTGTTTAGAATGGATACAAGCCCTGATGTGTGGCTTGTATTGCTCCATCTTTTTACTCAGCTCTGATTATAACATTTTGACAAAGATTTTGGCACAAACATTGAGCAAGGTAATATATAAGTTCATCGATGAAAATCAGACTGGGTTTATCAGAGGTAGAAGACTCTCATCAAATATAAGGTGGACACTTGACATCATTGAGTGAGCTCCACAGAGGGGCACAGCCTTGCTGGAATTAGATGCTGAAATGGCTTTTGATAGGGTGAATATGGGATTTCTTAAATAGGCTTTAAAAAAAATGTGGTTTCAAACACCAGTTCCTGGATAAAGCTGACTTACCATACACCTTTTGCAAGAGTTAAAACAAATATTTTTTTTTCAAATCCAATATAACTTTTAACATGCACTAGGTAAGGTTGTCCACTATCGCCTACCCTATTTGCAATCTTCATCAAACCACTGGTAATTGCTATAAGAAGTGTTCAAGAATCTAGAGGTCTTAAGATCAATGACACCCTTCATATCATTGCTTTATGTGCAGATGATATTCTATTATATGTGAAGGGTGCTCAAAGTTCAGCAGCCATGATCTTAGACATAATAAACTCCTTTAGTAATATTTTGGACTATAAAAATAGCTTGCTGAAAAGTGATGTAATTTTAAATCCAAATATGGAAGAGAACAATAGTCTATCCAGCATAGACCCATTTAAAGAAAAAAAATAATACCTGGGGGTGGTTCTATGTGATAACAGTGAGCGTATAACAGCGAGACCAAAATGGGTGAATGGCACATCACAGCGATCACCAAAACAGTGACAACAGTGCCACACTGACTTTCTTCATGGGGCTTTGCCCCCCCCCCGGACCCCCTTACAAAAAGCAAACAACTCTAGAGGGGATGCAACTCGGGGAAGGGGATAAAGATGTAGGTTGCCATTTTGGTGATCACTGTGTTGTGCCAGTTGCCCCTTACCTCCTACCTCTCCAGCCATCTCTGACTCGGATTACCTGCTGGGTGACCCTCCCTTCCCTCCTACCTCTCCAGTCATCTCTCTATACCAAGCCCTCCCCTCTCCCTTCTTTCCACTAAGACTTCCCTTTTTCCTTTGTCTTGCAAAGTTAGGCTATGCCTGCTCTTATGCTTAAATACCTGCTCTATCCTGTTCCCTAGGTGACAACAGCCCATCTGGGCTCATGTCTACAAGGAACTGCTACCACAGTTCGACCCCAGGATCTTCTCAGACGCCTCTTGTTGAGAGCAGGGTGCTGCTCTCCTGCCGCTCTCTCTCTCCTAAAGCCAGCACTGCCCATCTCAGACTTCCTCTGAAAGTTGTAGGATCTGCCACATCAGAAGCCTCTGGACACCTGCTGGGAAAGTGCAGTCTTCCACCAAGTTTCACTGCTGAGCAGTGGCTCTTGCTCTTTCCTGCCAGAACTTTGTGCTGGCTCCCCACCCTCCTGCCCTGGATGGACACTTACTGATATAGTTGTGCTTAGTCACATGACTAACACCCAACTTTCCCATTTACTCCTTATAAAAATTGTCCACTAATGATGTTTTTGCATCAGTGAGCTCTTTTTGAGGGAGCTTTACTCTGCAGTGATCTGCTGAATTTGGCCAACTCCTTTCCTATAGGCCACAAAACCTCTTGCTCCTTCCAACCATGGCTGGTATTATACTATCCTTGCTAACAATGAGCCTTGCTCTTGTCCTCTTTGCTGAAATCATTGCTGGTCCAGGCTCTCTAGGGAATGGAAAAATGAACACCACACAAGCTGATTTCTCCTAATCCAGTCTACTGGTGGTAAAATGCAAGTGTTTTAATATGTCTCCCTTACTTTTTCCTAAGTTTGTGCCATACCTGGTTGCTGACTATATCCCAAAACACACCTGGCTGGACATGCTTCTGGTACCACCTTTTATCCCTTGCAAACCGAGGTACCTGGTGCTCCTGGCCAGCTATTATCTGGTGACATCAAGAAAAACCCTGGTCCCCAGCCTCTCTTTGCCATGCAGAATTTATTTATTTATTGAGAGAATCGGAATTACAATCCTTTGAGTTATAGACTCCTTTGCAAAGGATCCACATCAGTACAGAAAAGCACAAACATTACATTTAATAACAGTTATACATAGGGTACTCAGCACAGTGTATTTACATTACATATTTCTTACCACCTCTAGGGTCTAAGAGGACCCTGAGTCAATAGTTGTGGGTCAAGTCTGGTTACAGAAATTCAGTGGGTCATTAGAAGATCCCTAAGTCAGTGTGTATTTACAGTTGGATAGTGGGACCTAAGGATGTAGTCATAGGATAAGCTAGACCTTTAACCTTAACTATGCTTTCTATTGGTATACTGACAGGGGGAGGAGTGTTGGCGACAGCCACAAACATCAGAGTTAAGGAGAAGGTTCATGATACCAGATTTGAATCATCCAAGACTTGGGGTCAGAGAAATGGAGGGTGGTAGGTTGTTGAGCCAGAGGGGAGAGTGATAACGGAAAGACCTTTGCCCTAGAGAGGTCCTGCAGTGGGGAACTAGGAGGGAGGTACTTGCAAGGTGTCTAGTGGCCTTACTGTGTGGGACTGTCTGGATGAGGGGGTGGAGGCCTATGGGTGTTAAATTCATAAATATTTTTTTAGCTTGGAGGCAAGTGTGATATTTGAACCTCCCTTCGAAGGACAGTCAGTCTGCAAGCTTGTAGAGTTCACATGTGTGGGTTAGTATATCGCAGCCTGTAACCAGACGGCAGGCTCTATTGAGAGCTAGGTTGATGCCATAGAGGGCTGTTTGGTCTGCGGTGCCATAAATTACAATCCCATAGTCCACCAATGAGAGGACAGAGCAGGATACAGTGAGACGTAGGACCTGAGGGGGTAGGCAGTGCTTTTGTCTATAAAGAATCCCCAGTCTGTTGTTAACAGCAGAGGAAAGGAGTTGAACGTGTGTGTGGTAGGTGAGGGATGTGTCTAGGGTGACACCCAAGTATTTGAAGGTTGAGACCTGTTCGAGAAGGAGACCCTGCACATTGGCTGTGGTTAGAGTGGCATTACTGAGAGGGCTGTGATGATGGGCAAAGATCATGGATTTCGTCTTGTTATAGTTGAGTACTAAGTGATGCTCAGTGAACTATGATTCTATTCCTCTAAAAAAAACTTGTAGGGCAGTTTAGAGGGAGTGAGGATGGGGGTGTTTCCAGAAAACAACTGCGTCATCTGCATAGAGTAAGAGCTTCCCACTGCAGGCTTGAGGGAGGGAGTTAAGGAAGAGAGTGAAAAGCAGTGGTCCTAGAATAGACCCTTGCGGGACACCCGTTTGGACTGTTTTAGTGGAGGAGAGGGTGTTGTTGATTTTGACCTGTTGCATCCAGCCAGAAAGATAGTCTTTGAACCAGGAGACGGCTTCAAGGGGAAATAGTAGGCGGGAAGGGAGTGGAGAAGTAGAGCATGACTGACTGTGTCGAATGCTTTTGTCAAGTCTACGTAGATTGCTCATGCTACTGAGCCTTGTTCCAGGGCCTCGTGTATGTATGATGTAAATTCGAGGAGGGCGGTGATTGTGCTGTGAACCCTCCTGAAGCCGTGTTATTCTAGGAAAAGCAGATTATGTTTGGCTAAGTAGTCTGTGAGTTGGTCCAACACAATTTTTTCAACAGCCTTTGGAGGGGGAGAGGATCGAGATGGGTCGGTAATTACTAGGGGAAGTGGGGTCACAGTGGGGTCACAAGTGGGGAATACAGAATGGCTGAATGCAAAGGGCCTACGCCTTGCTCATTTAAATATAAGAAGCCTTTTCTGCACTTTTTCTGAACTTGAAGCATGGATCTCCACTTATGACCCTGACATCCTCTGCTTGACAGAAACATGGCTTAGGCCATCCACTCCTAACTTGTCATTCTCCATCCCAAGTTATACTTTGCATACAGGTGATAGGCGATCTAATAATAGAGGGGGTGAAGTTGATCTGTATTTCAAAAATCATCTGCATGTATCACCCGTGACACATTCAGATATCTCTACATGCAAATTCCTGCATGCCCTTCTTCTCCTAGGAGCAAAAAAAAAATCACTTAATATGTGCCTATAATCCCTCAAAAGGAGGGCATTCTGGCTGCTCTGAATAGCTGGAGTACTCCACTTCGGTTGATGGCCAGAATGAGCTAATTATCCTTGGTGACCTCAGCCTTAATTGGTTAGAGAATCATAAATCAATCATAATATCCTTAGTACATGGTTATAATATACACCAGGTGATAAAGCATCCAACTAGGTTGACTAAGAACCCTGCAGCCAGCACACTGATTGATTGGATACTTACAAATTTTCCTGTTAGAATTACGGTCTTTGGTGTACTCCCAGACTCAATAGGTGACCATTCCCCCAATTTTTGCATCTGGGGAGCCATGACAATCCCTGCTCAATTACCACGTTACATCACCTTCTGTGATTTTGCCAAACTTGATCAGGCAAGTTTCTTATGTGATGTCTCTTCCATAAACTGGACCTCCATCTATTAGTGCCATGATGTGGAGACTGCCCTTGATCTTTTTATTACAACATTACCATCCCTTCAGGACATACGCATGCCCAAATGCATGCGACGAGTTTGAATTAAACAGACCAGGTGGCTACATAAGGAACTTCTCTCCTCCCTCCACTCCCGTGATAGGAGCCGGAGCCGCTTTAGAGCCTCAGGTCTTCAAGCTGACGATGACATATACAGAACACAGTGCAGTATGTGCAAAAAATAAATTAGGCAAGCAAAGAGCTTGTACTGCCAAGGTCTACTATCTTAAGCTGCAGGTGATCCTAAGAAATTCTGGGCTCACATGAAATCTTTTCTGGGAGCAAATCTGGCAAATCATAGTAATGACATGTTCCTTAATGGAGTCCACTGCAATGATCCTCTTACCACTGCAAACTCCTTCTGACCTGTCTAGATATACTGCCACTTTCCCTGTATATCCAATTTCTCCACCCTCCTCAGGCACCGGCTTGACTGAACATTCACCTTTCTACTTCAAAGCTACTTCTAAATCCAACTTCCTTAAACTTTTTTTTTTTTGCAATTAAGTTTATTTTAACTTTCCAGTGCAATTACAACTTATACATACATGGCCTCTGATACAAGAGATTACAATACAATACAAATCACCGTTCATAGCCAAAGAAAACAAAAGAAAAACAACATATCACAGACAGTCCTCCACCCCATCCACCCACCCACACCCCTCCCTCCCTGGAGCAGCACAGCAAACATCTTAAAACATCTTGCTTAAGTAGAAAGGGGTATACCTTTGGTACATACAGGGGCTTCATGATCTAATACAAATGAATAAAGGAAAGTATTATAGGAATGTCATTAAGCCAGGAAGAGAGAAAGGGAAACAGAAAAGTAAGGGAGAAGGAAGGGATAAAAAGGCAAACTTTAATAGCCAAATTTATCTTTTAGAGTTAAGAAAAGGGGGGCTCCAACAACTTTGAAATTTGCTCCATGATAGAGAGATTTTAGCAATACTTCTCTCAGCATTTAAAGCAGTGAGGAGTACTGCCCACCATTCCTGATGTGAAGAGGTCCAATCATCTTTCCAATGCCTTAAGATTAACAATTTAGTAATTAAAGAAACCAAGGCAACTTGCTTTTTCTGAAAATTAGTCAGAATCGAATTATATAACCCCAAGATGCAGGTCTCCACTGAAAAGAAGGCTGATATATTGAGGTAATCTGCAATCTTACTTTTAACTGTTTCCCAGAAGTTTTGTATTTTAGGACAAATCCAGTGTTTGTGGTATAATGTAGTGTCTTCAAGTTTACAATCTGGACAGTTTGGGGAAGCTATTATACCTATTCGATATAGTTTGCTAGGAGAATAGTATAGATTATGGAGGATATTAAATTGTAAATTGTGCAGCCAATCTTGTTTGATTAGTTCAAAGTTGTCAGTCCAAATCTTCATCCATGTGGCATCAGAAAGAAATATCTAAGATATATTTCTAATAATATGCTACTGGGGAGACATCAATCCAGGGGCGATTAAGGAGCACTTCATAGAGTTTAGAAATCGGTTTAGATTTTTTAGCTATAACATGGAGGGAGTCCAAAAGGATACCAATTTTCTTTCACCAGGTAGGTCTACTTAAAAAGTTACTTACACAGTGCCAAACTTGAAACCTGAAAAAAGGAGGTTTGTGATGCAATTTGTTGAAGAGCAGAAATAGAGAGTAAAGAGTCTCCTTGGATTAAATCTTTTAACTTTAAAGGTTCTCGCATGGGCCCATCATTTAAGCAAATAACTTTGTTTGCTATCTTTAAATTAGGATTATTTAACAAAGGTTGGGTAATATCTTTCTTTGAGTCGGATCTAGTTAATGTACATAGTTGTTGAAATGCTTTGATGTTCCATCCAATAGGAGAGTCCCTGAGTGCTATTGGGACTGCCTTCCATGAGTTAAACAAAATTGCAGTTAAAGACAGTCTGAACATCCTTAAACTTTTAAACTCCATCTCTGACAACATCAGTGTTGGCTTTGACTGCTTGGAGCTGAAACTCTTGAAGCTAGCTGCCCCTTCATTGCTGCTCCTCTGGCTGAAATCTTTACCATGTCCCTTTGCCAGGGGCATGTTCCAGACATTTGAAAAATCACAAAAGTCACCCCAGTTTTCAAGAAAGGTGACAAAAAGGATGTTACCCACTACAGACCCTTAGCCATCCTATCAGTAATTAATAAACTGCTTGAGAAAATAGTTGCCTCCCAGATCACCGAGTTCCTCACTAAGTACCGTCTGTTATCTCCTACTCAGCATGGCTTCCACAAAGGACATACCACTTCCACTGCATTGCTGCAACTCAGCAGTGACACTCTGACTGCAATGGACCTCTCTAAGGCGTTCAATCTTGTTGATCACTCTCTGCTTGACTGCCTTACTTCACTTGGCTTCTCGTCACAATCTGTCAATTGGTTTCATAGCTACCTAACAAATAGGAGCCAACATGTAAAATTCAACTCCTCTTTATCTGACTTTACAATGATAAATGTTGGTGTTCCTAAAGGATCCATATTGGGGTCACTTCTCAGTTTTTATCAACTGCTTATCTCCCAACTCTGAGTTGTGCTATACTATTTTATACACAACTGATCTGGTGTTATACTCCTCCTCAGTTGACATACAAGTAATTAACAGGCGTCTTACCTCCACGTTTACTACTGTACAAGAATGGATCCACAAAGATAGACTTGTCCTAAATACAAGTAAAACACAGGGCATGCTCTTTGGGTCTACTACTAAACTTAACTCAAACTGCAGCTTATATGATATCTTCTGTAAAGATGGCTCATCCCTCTTGATGGTGATTTCTTTCAGGTATTTAGGTGCCCTGCTCAATGAAACTCTTAGCTTGGAGCAGCACATCATGGCCACTTGCAAGTCAGTAAATACTAAGCTTGGAATGGCCTACAGAACTAATCATATGCTTACTCCCTCAGCTAGGTTGGCAATAGCTAGGGGCATCCTGCTCCCTTCCCTTACGTATGGGGCAGTAACCTACATAAATGTTCCTAAAAGCATTCTCAGCAAATGGGATACCATGTATAATAATATACAATAATATCTTCCGTTATGCCTCTGCCTCCCCACAACTGAAGCACCATTGCTTCTTATATACTGGCCTCAACTGGCCCTCCCCATCTGTTTATCGGCATCTTGCCCTTGGGGCTCTACTTGAATATCATAAGGTCCAACCTTCCTACCACTCTTGCCTCTCTGTTAGTACCTCTAACCCCCTCCTACGGCCTAAGCTCAAATGAACTCTCACTTCTGTGCACCCCCAGGTGTAGAACCCAGAAAGGAACCTTAGCTTTCTCTAGCCTGACCACCAAATATTGGAACTCTCTGCAAACTGAAGTTTGCTCTGTGCCTAAGCATGCTGCTTTTAAAAAGATGCATTACACCCTCCTCGTTAATCGTGCTCAATGCACTTGTTTCAATCCACCTTAAGCTACTCACTCTGTCTTATATAGACCTTGCCCTCTAGGTGATTTGACTAATGTTTAATGGATGCATTTACTGCTGTTTGTACAACACAGCTACCATTGCCATCGCTAAATGTACTTATGCTTGTATGACCATAATTGTATCTCACTTTCCTCTATATAATGCGTGTTGTTTTGCTTTAGTTTCTTTACTGGAATTTCTTTCCTGATAATGTTGTATCCAGGATGGTGCTGTATCTCTGTACATTCATTTGTATATTGTCAGCTGTCTCAATTGTTCGTAGCCTCCAGGGTCGTGTCTGGAAACAGCTACTCTGTGGCTACTGGCACCCTTTCCGGTTTCATAATGTGTGTTGTTTTGCTTCAATCACTACTGTATTTCTTCCTGAAACGTTGCTCACAGGATGTTGCTGTGTTCTCTGTTCATTCACATGTAACTTGATAATTGCTCTATTGTTTGTAACTTCCCAGGTCGTGTCTGAAAACAGTCACTTTTGCTGCTAGTGGCACATACCTGGGTAACAAATACTAAATAAAATAAATAAATGTAGCCACAGTGTTTTTCTTTGCCCTTTTTATCCTTTCCGTCTTTGTAATCGCCATCTTCACAGGATACCCCAAGGGCCTATATTCACAAAGAATTAAGGAAATTATTCCAACTAAGTTATAGTCACCAATCAGAAAAGATTTACTACAATTTGGATAGGTGGGCCTTCCTTCCTCTGACCCTGATGAGGAGGGTCAGTCTTATAAAAATTAATGTTTACCTTATGTTTGCTAATTTTGAGGACCTCTTGATCAGGGTAGAGAAAAAGGTGTTCCTTAACTATATGAAATATCTCAGGACATTATTTTTTTTTGCAACTTAATATGCATTATTAAATATATACAAGAAGAATCAATAACAAAAAAAAAGAGAAACAATCAATAAACATGTACCAAAAGAAGTGACTCCAAATCCAATACACAAAGGAAATCAAATACAATTTAACAAAAAGCAACAAGAACAATGCTATAAACAAAAAAAAAACAATAGCCCCACACCAAACCCCTCCCACCACCCTTATATCACCCCCCTCCCATTACCTCCTCCCTTACCCAAGCAGGCTGAGCATTCCTATTCCAGTGGTATTCAGGACACTACACATAAAGAATAAGTATACTATAACACCACATAGCACCAGTGTGAACAAGAGGCTGGTAAAGCAACAAAAATGCTGGCATGCATTGGGAGGGGCTTCACAAGTAGGAGGAGGGAGTTGATCATGCCACTATACAAAACACTGGTCAGACCACAGCTGGACTACGGAGTTCAGTTCTGGAAGCCCCACTTGCAGAGTGACAAGGTCAGGCTGGAAAGAGTCCAAAGATGGGCAACCAAGATGATCCAGGGAATGCAAGGAAGGCCATATGGGAAGAGGCTGGAGGAGCTAGATCTGTATATGCTGGAGTTAAGAAGAGAAAGGGGAGTCATGGTGGATACCTTCAAATACATGAAGGGAATACATAAAGTAAAGGGGCTAGCATCATAAGACTAAGCAAAACAAAATCACCAGAGGCCATGCATTCAAGCTGGAAGGGGGCAGATTTCAGGGGGATGTAAGGGGGTGTTGCTTCTCAGAAAGGGTTGTAGGTCCATGGAACAGGTTGACAGAATGGGAAGTGGAGGCAGATACAGTGGAAAAATTCAAGAGAACATGGGATAACTACATGGGACTAGGACAGAAAGGAGAGAGAGATGGTAGGGGGGTGGGAGGTAATAGAGGCAGGAGGGGGTGGGCTATGTCTTTCGGGCAGACTGGATGAGCCGAATGGTCTTTTTCTGCTGGCAGGATTCTGTGATTCTATGATAAGCCTTAACTGCTGATTCTATGAGAGGCCTTAACTGCTAAAGGCGAAGGCTGCTAGAATCTGCTATACAGCTGGGAAGAAAGCATACTCATATTTGGGAACTGGGAGCCTAGAAAAAGGCACAATATTGCTTGGGACCTGTGAGGAAGGTTTGCCATACTTTTATATTGTCACTTTTATTTTTACTTGTTTGAATCAAGAAGGGGTTTGCATGACTTGGTATCCATTTGAAAGTTGCTACTTTTATGTCCAAAGGGAGTGAAGTACTACTGAAATTGCTTTTTCCTGTGGACTGCTGGCTGGTGTAGTGAGCTAGTATTTTTTGTGACATTTTGCAAAAAAACATTTAGGATTGTTCTGGTGGCTGAGGATTGATTTAATTTTAATTCCTGGGTTCAGTGGAGTGATCTGTTAAATTGTTGTGCTAGTTGTCTTACTGAAAGGAAGGGTAGCACTCACCGGGGTGGCGGATCAGAGTTGTAGTTGATTGTTTTCTGAAGGTCATGTACTTAGAACCCCCCCCCATCCTTCAGCCCACTCACCCACCCTCAGGCGTATCATTTCCTTTATACCCAAGGTTCTGACATCATTTCCCCAATAGCGCAAGGGGCACACATCAGTCATATCCTTAACAACCAAGCACAGTGCATAGAGGGTAAGTGCATGTACACACTACCAAAAGAAGGCAAAAAAATAATTATTTTCCATATTTTAAGCAGGAGGGGTGACAGACATGTGTGGAGTGATGCAATGCACTAGCTGTGGGGTGGCAGTTTTCCCAGAGACATTCTGGAGGCTGCATTGCTGCCCTATTTGCAGGCAACTGTCTGCTCTGAGGGAAGAGGTTGCCTGTCTCCAGGCCAAAATGGCAAGGAGAAGGGAAGCCTGTCCCACCCAAGGAACACCAGTGCCACCACCGTTGCCTCAGAGGTTGCCTAGAAAGAGGAGCAGTTGGACCATGGTAGGCTCAGGGAGGGTGAGGGTGGTGGAACAGAAGTGCATCCTTCCTGTTGTACCTCTCCACAATTCATATGCCATTCTGGTGGAGAGTGGTTCCTCTATGGAGGCATCCCCAGTGGAGATCAAGGAGTATGTTGAGAATCTCCACATGGGAAACCCACAGGAGGGTGGTAAGGGACACCACGGGGGAAGGAAGCAGCTCCTGGTGGGGGACTCAGTTGTTAGGGTGGTAGAACTGGGGGAGGGAGGAGAGATGGAGGTAAGGTGTATGTCCGGCATCATGGCTTGGAGGGACAGGAAGCGAATCCTCAGGATCATGGGAGCAGCATCATGAGAGGGAGCTAGACATCATTGTCCACCTTGGGATGGATGACCTAGCTGGGCTTGGGATCAGAGTAGTGCAGGAGGAGTTTGTGGAGTTGGGAAGGGGCCTTAGACAGGTAGCACACACGGTAACATTCTTGGAGGTACTGTCTATCTATGGCATGGGTGAGGCTATGGTACTCTGCACCATGCAGTTTAATGAATGGTTGCAAGACTGGTGTGGAGCACAGGGTTTTGGCTTCATTTGGGACTGGGGGTCCACCTGGAGGAATGCAGGCCTATACTGGTGCGGTGGTCTGCATCTGTCCAGGAGGGGAACCAGGCTCCTAGGTGATAGGTTTAAATGCTTCATTGGCAAGCTTTTTAACTAGCCAAGGGGGGGAGGCACTGATATGAAGCAAGAAATTCCCAGTCTCCCCCCACAAAACAGGGTAGTTAGTGAGGTAAACACCAAGGTACAGAGGTTGATAGGGAGCAGAACAGGGGTAAATAGATTCATAGGCAAAGGCAGTAATGGCAGGGATGGGGCACAAAAGAGTAAGGACATCATAAAATGGAGGGCATTGAGTATGAATGTCTGTAGTCTGTTTAACAAGCTTCCTGAGCTAGTGGCCTTGGTGTAAGAGGGACACCTGGATATCATGGCAGTCACAGAAACATGGTACACTGAGAACCATGACTGGGATGTCAACATACCAGGGTACACAATCTACAGGAAAGACAGGGAGGGTAAAAGAGGAGGAAGAGGAGGAAGAGGAGTAGCTCTCTACGTAAGGGAATGGATCAAAGCAATGGAACTAAAGGGTAAACTAGGAGGAGAGGAGGCACTGTGGGGTCACCTGGGAGACAGGTAGTGGTACCACAGTCCACACAGGGGTTGTATACAGACCCCCATCTCGGAGAGAAAATGGACAAGGAAATGATAGAAGGCATTCTCAGAATGACAGAAAAAGGGGAGAAATTGTTGATGGAGTACCTGAATATGCCAGATGTTAACTGGAGCACATCTACTGCAGCCACATCCAAGAGTAGGATCATTCTTGTTGCCCTACAGGGGGCATGCCTCAGACAGCTAGTGTTGGAATCCACTCAGGAGGCAGCAATCTTGGACCTGGTACTCTCAAATGGAGATGGAGAGAGGATCATAGATTTAGAAGTGGGTAGCCATCTGGGAACAAGCAAACACCACACAGTGTGGTTTATGATAAACACAACCGTGGAATCAAGCTATACAAAAGTGATGGTACTAGACCTTAGAAGGGCTGACTTTGGAAAAATGTGGGAGTGCCTAAGGAATGCACCAGCAAATGGGCAGGAAGGAGGAGTGGAAGAACAATGGGGAAAAATCAAAACTGCCATCATAGAGGTAACAAGCCTTTGTGTGGAGCTAATAAAGAAAACAAAAACGAAGTAAAAAACTACTATGGTTCTCGAAAGAGGTGGCAAGGAAGGTTAGGGAGAAAAAGATAGTATTCAGGAAGTATAAGGAATCACAGAAGGAGCAGGACAGAGAAGTGTATCAGTTAAAGCAGAGGGAAGTGGGGAAGGCAGTCAGGATAGCAAAGGCCCAACCTGAGAAAAAGATAGCCAGCTCAGTTAAGAAGGGGGATAAAACCTTTTATAGATACATTAGGGAGCAAAGAAAGATCAAGGGAGGGATAGTGAGGCTTAATAAAGGGGAGGGGAAGGGAGGTGGGCAGAGAGCAACAGTGAAAAGGCAGAGAAACTAAATGAATATTTTTGCTCAGTATTCACAAAAGAAGAAGAGGGGAAGGTACAAAAACCAAACAGTAGAAGCACTTTGAGGCAGGGGGGCGATACCAATCCATTCACAGAAGAAAGGGTTCTGAAAGAACTCTTAAAACTCAGGGTGGACAAAGCAATGGGACCTGTCAGGATTCACCCCAGAATTCTAAAAGAACTAAGGGGAGACCTAGTGACACCACTGACTACCCTTTTTAACATATCATGGGAGGATGGTGTGGTACCTGAGGATTGGAGGAAAGTGGATGTGATCCCCCTTCACAAGAATGGGAGCAAGGCAGAGGCAGAAAACTACAGACCTGTTAGTTTGACCTTCGTGGTAGAGAAAATGATGGAATCACTTCTGAAAGAAAGAATTGTTGAGTACCTAGAGGCCAGCAGGGCACAGAACCCAAGGCAGCATGGATTCACAGCGGGACGGTCATGTCAGATGAATCTAATAGATTTCTTTGACTGGGTGACCAAAGCAGTAGACCAGAGAGGGACTGTAGATATGACCTACTTAGACTTTAGCAAGGCATTTGACACAATATCACACAAAAAATTAATAAACAAGTTAGCCAGCCTGAAAGTGGGTCCCAGGGTGGTAGCCTGGGTAACAAATTGGCTGGACAACAGCACACAGAGGGTAACAGTAAACAGAGCACACTGGAGAAATGGGAGTTACTAGTGGGGTACCACAGGATTCAGTACTGGGACCGGTATTCTTTAATGTCATTATAGGTGACATTGCAGACAGGCTGGAAGGAAAAGTATGCCTCTTTGCAGACTACACAAAGATCTGCAACAGGGTTGATACACAAGGAGGGGTGGAAAGGATGAGAAGGGACTTGGCTAGGTAGGAGCAATGGTCAAGAGTATAGCAGCTTAGTTTCAATGCAACGAAGTACAAAGAAATGCTTCTGGGAAACAAAAACCCAGGGGAAGAGTACACAATGGGGGGGGGGGTACTAACAACAAGAAAAAATGGACCTGGGAGTACTCATATCAGATGTCCTTAAGGTAGGTAAGTAATGTGAGAAGGCAGTAAGGAGGGCTGGGGGGATTCTGGGATGCAAAGGTAGAGATATCACCAGTAGAAAGCAAGAAGTTGCTATCCCTCTTTACAGACAGTTGGTGAGACCACATCTGGAGTATAGCATGCAGTTCAGGACACCCCATTTCTGCAAGAACATAGACAGGATGGAGGCAGTCCAGAGGAGGACAATCAAAATGGTGCAGGGTCTGCACCAAAAGCCATACGAAGAGAGACTAAAAGAGCTTAATATGTGTATTCTTGAGAAAAGGAGGGAGAGTGGGAGACATGATAGAAATTTTCAAGTACCTCAAGGGAATCAAGAAAGTCCAAGAGGGTAGCATATTTCAAACAAAGAGATGCGCAAGAACAAGGGAGCGCAATTTGAAGGTAGAGGGGGATGGCTCAGGGGCAACATGAGGAAGTATTTGTTCATGGAGAGGGTGGTGGATGCATGGAACAGCCTTCCTGAGGAGGTCATGGGGTCAAAAACAGTGGGGGAATTCAAGAATGCATGGGACTGACATAAGGCAATTATAGTGGGGGGTAGGAGGGGGTAGGAGGAAGTAGGTTGCTGGTTAACTAGGATCTGCAGCTTATCCAATAGATAAAGAAGTGGGCAGACTGGGTGGGCCAAGCAGTCCTTATCTGCCATCAAAGTCAATGTATCTAGGTTTCTATAAATATAAAAGAGAACTATCTGCCAAGGGGGTAGAGAATGCCTCATGATCTCCCAGAAAGAAAAAATATAAAAGGGCACCAACAGGCCTGAAATTTATCCAGAACATGATTAGCTGATGCAGTAGCCCTTTCTGCATTTAAAGCAAAGATGACTTCCTGAACCCGTCCTGCTAGAAGGTACCTGACTGCCCTTCTAATGTCTTAACAGAAGCAATTTAGTTACCCCTGATATCAATGCCATATAATTTTTTTCATTTTTAGAAATAATTGAATCATAATTGCCCAACATACTTGTCTCTACAGTAAAATAACCAGTATGTTCAAAGAAGGGAACCACTAATTGCTGAATAGAGTGCCAAAAGGTGGCTTTTTTAGGACATGACCATAACAGTAACACGTCATTTCAGTGCAAGCGCATCAGCGCAGCATTATCAGCATTTCTGCAAGCGTGTAATAAATGTAAGCGCATAAGTGTTAACAGCGTAAGCAATGTAAGCGTAAGCACTCAGTTAAACTCTTTTGTTCTGCCCTTCTTTTGCAGATAAACTGTAAAATAGCTGCTCTAGCATACGTTCCTCCCTGTGCACTATCCTGAAATATGGTGTACCCTCACCGAGGCATGAACGATCTCCCTAAGCTTTCTTACAATTTTCTACATGTTGATCAAGTTTACAGGATCTCTTCAGAGTTGGGGTTGTACCACAGAACAGTGGGAACCCTTCCCTGAGTCTGAGATTTTAATTTTTTTTGTTTTGTTCCCTTCCCTGCCTGCCTGTCCCAGGATCCCTTTCCCCAGCCTTTTGTTAAATTTGAAACTCGCACATTTGGCGCATCAGGGGATCCAAGAGCAAGATACAACCTCCCCCTGGGCACGAAAGGCCCAATCCCCTGGCTACCAGCCAGGACCTCCTCTGCCCTAGAAACAAGGCCCAAAAGTGACCACTGGAGGAGAGAAGTGGCTTGGCTGGAAAGAGTGGAGGACTCAAAGGTCACAGATGCCTGCACTTACCTTTGGCAGGTCTGTGGCTCCTCTGGTAATTGCTCCCCTCCAGCGTGAGTTTGGAGATCCAGCAGTAGCAGCAGCTTTGTTTTCTTCTCTCGCAGCAGCAACAGTTGGTTGGGTGGGAGCAATGCTTCCTGACACTGTCAGTCCTCCTCTCCCCCCAAGTCCTTAGCTGCAGTAGTAAAAGTGGCTTCTGGTGGCAGAGGCAGAGTGGATCGGTGCTGTGGGTTCTGCTGTCCAGGTGGAAGCACGCTTCTCCGGGCTTTTGTTATGCCCTCTGCCTTCATCCTTCTTTATGATCAGTACACTGTCTGGGTGAGGAATGAACAAAGTGTTTTGCGCTATTAGTCAGAATGAATACGCTCAAGTAATCTCGCTATTTACTGCACCGATTTTGTATGCGCGGAAAAGACATGGAACCACCATAACATATGTATTAAGGTATCTTCCTCCAGGAAACATCTGGTACATATTGGGTCAAGAAGTCTACCTATCCTATACAGTTTAAATGGGGTAAAATATAAGTTATGCAGAGTATTAAATTGTATCAAAAGTAATCTATCTTGTTTCATAACTTTATAAATATTTCTCCAAATCCTAAACCAAATATCCAGAGAACAGTTCAAATATAATGCCTGCTACCAATAAAAGGCAGTAGGGGCATACTTACACCAGAACTGTTTGCCCAGCTCCTGATAAATATGAGCAACAGGTTTCTGTTGGACACCTTAAGATAACAGTTTGGCGAAAAAGCTCCTGCGCCTTAGTGCCATGGTGGATTACCCAGAAAACTTAACAAACAATGTTTAATTTGAGCATACAACAAAAAGAAATGTGGCAGAAGATGAAAACTATGTTTAAAATCTTCAATGGACAAAATTGTGTCATCTTTGATAAAATCACTAAGAGAGTTCACAGTAGAACCTTTCCAAGCTGGCTCTATGGCACCATGTGAAGGGGTTCACTCAGCAAGCTGGTGACCCAGGTTTGCACCCTGAGCCCGGGTACCAGGAGTGGAGTCTAGTAGGGAGAGGATGCATAAGCATCCATTGGACACTTCCCTCCCAGTGGAGTGGGTACTGCCTGGGCACCTTGGGGTGGATTGGGTACATGCTTGGGGGAAGTGATGCCTCGACACTCCCCCTGCATGCCCTTACCTGAGGTTGTCACCCACACAAGGCTGAGAACTTGAGGGGCAGGGCAGAGAAAATGAGAAAGTGGTGTCTCAGCCGATCAGATGATGGCCGCCAGATCCTCGCTTCCACAGAGCCCCAAGACAGCTGGGACCAATCCCAGCAACACCCAGGTCCAAGCAGGTAAGGCCAAGAGGTTCAATCTCCCCGGAAGAAGAGGACCTGACCCAACGACGAGGATACGTCGTGAGTTAGTACTTGGGGGCTGAAGTATGGGGGGGCAGTTGGCTGTGGGGGTTGCCTGGGGTGAGGTCCTTGGCAGCATGAAGGAGTGGCCAGCCAAGATGTATGGGGAGGTACAAAAAGAAAAAAAAGGACCTTTCACATTACCCTAAAAGTCTGTTGCCTGATAAGAGGTTTAGATTATGAAAAAATGGTCGAGTGATATCTTTCTAATAAGGTATTTGTAAAAATTGACATAATTGTGCATGATCTCTTATAGATCATCTATAAGGGTAGACCATCATTTTTGGGGGTGGTTTTGATAGGGGAGTGTATAATAGAGAGGGTAAGGAAAACTGATGTTCACTCACCCAGAGCCTTTTCAATAAACAGCCATTTGGGAATATAGGAGCAGCCTGCCAAAGGCTGACACCACTGGAAGTATTTAGACCCATGTAGAGAAAAATAATAACTTAATAAACGAGGGAGTCAGAGCCCTCCCAAGTCCTTTGGCCTACACAGTTTATTAAGTGCTCTGCGTTGTGTTTTACCAAGCCATAAAAAATTAGACCATAAAGATTATATCCTCATAAACCAACTTCTAGGGAGCACCAGATTTAACATTTTCAGAGGGTATAGAAGTTGGGGTAATATAGTCATTTTAATAATATTTACCCTTCCCCAAAGTGATAATGATAGATCTCACCAACGCTGAAGGTTCTGGTCCATTTGCTTAAGTAAGCGGTTTATATTAAGTGATCTTAAAGGTGATCATCCTGAGTTAATTTTATCCCAAGGTAGGTCAATGCATGGTACTCCTATTTGAGGCCCAGCGCTAGAATATCTACTTTAGTACAATTTGAGGATAACAGAAACACATTAGTTTTATGTAAATTAAGTTTGTAGCCTTGCAATTGCCCAAACCGAGATAATACCTGTAACACTGTCAGTAAGGAGGAACACCATTCCAAGACATGTACTAGTATGTCATCTGCAAAGGTTGAAATTTTAAACTCCTGCTTCCCTGCTACTATACCTTCAATAGCAGGGGATGAAATTATTTTCCGAGTAAGGGGTTCAATATAAAGATCAAAAAACATGGCAGAAAGAGAGCAACCCTGACCGTTTCCACAGGCCAACAGGAAGGGTTCAGAGACCTCATTATTACACAAAATTTTAGCTGAATGGATAGTATAAAAATACAAATCCACTGGACAAACTATTTTTAGGCAGAATTGTAAATAAGTAAGGCCAGGTCACACAATCAAAAGCTTTCTCTGCATCCAAAGATACCAACACTGCATTAGTATCTGTCTCCCTGGATGCAGAGAAAAGACGAAAAAGCTTTCTAAAATGCTTGCTGGAATGTCAGCCAGAAACAAATCCCACCTGCTCAGAGACTATTAAGCCTGACCACACTTTCTTCAGTCTGGAGGCCAAAATTGTAATAAGAGTTTTAATATCCTCATTCAACAAAAACATAGGATGGTAATTATCTGAGAGGTGGGGTTCTCTTCTGGGCTTTAGAAGTAACACTATCTTAGCTTAGAAAAGGGAAGGCTCTTTAATTTCAGAATCATATACATAGTTATATAACAGGGTGAGTAACAGAACCAGCTCCTCTTTAAAGGTTTTGTAAAACAAAGGCACAAAACCATGGGGTCCTGGAGCCTTATGCCAACAAAGGGACCCAGTCTCAATGGCAACCTCCAAATTAGTATTAGGACCAATCAGAGAAACCTTCTGCTAGATGGATAATGTAGGAAGTTCGACATCCAACAAAAAGTCCTCTAAAGAAGACTGGAAGGCAGGATCTGACTCCAGTGCAGAATAAAGAGACTGATAATAAAGCTGAAAAATATCAACCATTTGTTTAGATTCATACACCAGCTTTTGAGTAACAGGGACAGTTAAAGCAGTGACCCATCTTGCCACACTCCTTCGTTTAAGATGCATAGCAAGCAACTGTCTGCCTTATCACCCTGCCAAGTATAGGTAGCTTTTAGTTTAACAGATGCCCACTCTACTTCATCTAAATGGCAAGCTAAGTACTGGGAATGTAAATGACCCAGTTCCACTCATACCTCTTCCCTGGAGGCCAGGAAGAGTGTTTTCTCCAGCTCTCTAATTTTAAGCAACCACCCATTAACCTGAGTCATTATTTTCTTTTTCTGAATAGTCACCAATCTTATTACTTCCCCCCTCCAATGAGCTTTAAGGGCCCCCCATAAAACATCCATAGTTATGATAGAATGTAAATTTCCCTGAATAGACCATGCAATAAAGATTTTCAAATGTTCAGTCAGAGAAGAATCTATCAATAACTGAACATATAAAGACCATGTACATTTATAAAATTGCAATTGAGGGACCAGAAACTACAATTTCACAGGGAAGTGATCGAAGATCACCTTAGCTTCAATGTGAGAGACATGGACATATTGAAGTAACTGGTGACTAATCACAAAAATAATAAAGATGAGAATACACACCATGAGGAGGCGAATAAATGTAAAATTTTGGTCTCCAGGGTTAAGAATTCTCCACAGGTGTACTAAGCCAAGGTGGTCTACAAATTCATGCAAGGCCCTTTGAGTAGGGAATAGTCCAGCATTCTTTCTATATGATCTGTTGAGATCATTAGAATAAATTAAGTTCTAGTCACCGCCTAGCATAGTTGGTAGTGAGCATATGAGGCAAACACAGAAGCTAACTTTGGAAAAAAGGAGGGACTGCCTTGGTTAGGCCCATACATTGAGTCTATAACTAATTTTTCTCAGAAGAAGCCAGAAGGGGAAGGAAGGAAACATATTCAATTCAGTGTTTTAGAGTAACTGGTAATTGCTATTTTTCTTTTAAACTTAGATTGTGGGTCTTTTAGTGACACTATACTTTCTTTGTTGTCTTTACTTATAATTGTTTTTGGGCTGTTGAGAATTTAAAACATAGTGGTGGTGTAATTCTGTGCTGTCTTTAATTGCTGCAAACTTTATCTTGGCTTGTCTGACTGCCCTGTAGTTGGGTGAAGGGTGTTAATTGTCTGGCCTCTGACCTCAGCTACGTGATAACTGGAGGTGGAGCTTAGTCAGAGTTAAAGTAGCAAGCAGATTTTATTTTCTGAAGAAGCCAGAAGGGGAAGGAAGGAAACATATTCAATTCAGTGCTTTAGAGTAACTGGTAATTGCTATTTTTCTTTTAAACTTAAATTGTGGGCTTTTAGTGACACTATACTTTCTTTGTTGTCTTTACTTATAATTGTTTTTGGGCTGTTGAGAATTTAAAACATAGTGGTGGTGTAATTCTGTGCTGTCTTTAATTGCTGCAAATTTTCGTCCCCCTCCCTCCCCTTCCCCCAACTCTTAATTATAGGCCCTGTTAAATCTGATTGACAGGAGCTAAACACAGGGTATAGTAAGGGGTGTGAAGTAGGAGGGGCATAAGGAGGAAGAAGCCCACCCTCAGCACGACAAGTGTTTTGACTCATTTATTTATTTATTGGTTTCTTTTTTTCTTTAAAAAAAATGATCTGAGGATCAGTGGCAGGATTTTTAGTACAGTAAATTAATAAAAAGGGAACTAGGAGAGCTTCAGTAGCAGACAAGTAGTGGAATTGCAGTATAATGTGGGGAGTGGTGCAATGCAGTGGCTGTGGGGCAGCCATATTCAGGCAGACCTTCTGGACACTGAGGTGCTGCCCTATCTGCATGCATCTCTCTGGACTGTGGGATGAAGTAGCCAGACTCAGAGCAGAAGTAAACTGGGTCAGGAGTACCATCACCCCTATCCAGGGACCACCCAGTCCAATGCAACTGCCTCAAAGGATGCCGAGAACAAGGAGCACTTGGATGACAGTGGGCTCAGGGAGGGTTAGAGCAGTCAGGCAGAGGCACATCCCAGATCCTATTCCACTCAAGAACTCATATGCTACACTGGCAAATGAGGACAACCAAATAGAGGTACCCAAAGAAGTGGAAGGAAAGGATGTGGAGGTTAGCCAAGGAGGTGACCTCAGCGGGGAAAGCAGTGGACCCCAGAGTAGGAGGAAGCAAATCCTGGTGGGGGACTCCATCATAAGAGGGATCCAGCTAGGAACACAGGAGGGGGAGGACAGGGAGGTGAGGTGCCTACCAGGTGCCACGGCATGGAGAGATGGAAGGAAGATCCTGGGGCTCACTGGAAAGGCAAGACGGGAGGGTGAGCTGGATGTCATTATCCACCTAGGTACTAATGACCTGGCAAATAGGGAGCCAAAGGAAGTTCAGGAAGAGTTTAGAAACTGGGGAGGGTCTCACAAGTAGCTACTTCTGTCACTTTCTCAGAAGTACTACCTGTGAGAGGCATGGGAGAGCATAGAAGTGCATGCACCAGGAACTTTAACTCATGGTTGAAGAACTGGTGCTGTGAGGAAGGGTTTGATCATTGGTGACTGGGGACCCACCTGGAGGGATGGAGGTTTGTTCAAGCCTGACGGCCTGCATCCATCCTGGAAGGGAATCCAAGCACTCAATGATAAGTTTAAATGCTACATTGACAAGCATTTAAACTAGCAAAGGGAGGTGGCAGGCCAGCAAGGAGGGTACCTACTTGCTCACCCCCCACAGCTAGCAGTGGAACCAGTGAACCAGAGGAGTGGCTATCTCTGCAAAACAGTGTGCAGAAGATGGAGATTAGTGCCCAAGAGGTGGATAAGCAGAAAAGGGGCAAAATTCAGCAGAAGGGCAGACAGCAAGGAGAACCAGGGATAAATGACAACCAAGGAAGGGGCTGGAGTAGAACAGTGAAACAGTGTAGGGAGGTCAAATCATGGAAAGCCATGTGTGAAAATGCCAGGAGCCTTAGCAACAAGATGGAAGATCTGGAGGCTGTCATGGTACAGTCAGATTCGGACATTGTGGCCATCACTGAAACCTGGTGTAATGATAACCACGACTGGGAGATGGCCATACCTTGGCTACAACATATTCAGAAGAGGCAGAGCAGCAGGAAGGGAGGAGGAGGGTACTGTATGTGAAAATGACATAAGGGCCCATGAGATCCAGGAGGAACAAATGGGGGAGAGATATCAGCGTTAAGCTGGAAAGGAAAATGGGGACAGCCATCCGCACAGGTGTGGTCTATAGACCACCAGCCCAGGAGGAAGAAACAGATAGGGATCTGATGCTAGCTATCCGAAGGATGGAAGACAAGGGTGAGGTAGTACTGGTTGGAGACTTCAATATTCCAGACATGGACTGGAGCATCCCAGCAGCAGCATCAACTAGGAGCAGATTTATCCTGGAGTCCCTTCAGGGTGCCTTCCTCAAGCAACTGGTCATGGAACCAACTTGGCAGAAGGCAATACTGGACCTTGTGCTCACAAACAGGGACAGTGTGATGGGGGTAACAGTGGGGGAGCACCTGGGAAACAGTGACCACCAGTCATTGTGGTTTGAAATCACAGAAAGAGCAGAACTAAACCACACAAAAACACATATCCTGTATTTTAGGGGGGCAGACTTTGGGAAAATGGGAGATACTTGAAAGAGGCATTAAGGGGAATGGGACAGGAATCAGGGGTTGAGGAACAGTGGACAGTATTTAAAATGGGGATTATAAGAACAACAGAATTATGCATTAAGCAGGTTAGCAAGAGGAAAAGGAAGAGGAGACCATTATGGTTTTCCAAAGAGGTAGCAAAGAAAGTGAAAGCCAAAAGATTGCATTCAGGCAATACAAAAAAGACACAGGCAGAAGGGATAGGGAGAAGTACCAGGAGAAGCAAAGGGAGGCAGGGAGGTCAGTAAGGGAAGCCAAAGCTCAGACAGAAAGAACACATTGCAAAATCAGTGGGTAGAGGGACAAACCTTTTACAGGTACATAAGTGAAAAAGAAAGACAAAGGAGGGATAGTGAGACTGAAGGGGAGGATGGGGGCTGCATGGAGGATGACAAACAGTAAAGCTGACATATTGAACAGGTATTTCTGCTCAGTCTTTACTGAAGAGGAGGAGGAGGGTAATGGGTCTGAAGGGAGTACAAGGGTGAGAATGGTGCAGAAATGGACACAAGTCCCTTTACACGAGAAAGGTCCTGAAGGAACTGGAAGTAATTAGAGTTGGATAAAGCAATGGGGCCAGATGGGGTGCACCCAGGGTCCTTAAAGAACTAAGAGAGGTGGTGGCTGAACCTCTGGCATCCTGTTTAGCTGATCACTGGAAACAGGGAGGTACCCAAAGACTGAGGACAGCAGATGTAGTCCCCTTATACAAAAGTGGAAACAAAGAGGAAGCAGGGAACTACAGACCAGTCAGCCTCACCTCGGTAGTGGGGAAGATCATGGAAGCACTACTGAAGGAGAGATTGGTGGAACATCTGATTTGTCAATGGACTACAGGACTCAAGGCAGCATGGGTTTCACCAGGGGAGATTGCGTCAGACCAACCTCGTTGAATTTTTGACTGGGTGACTAGGGAGGTGGATCAGGGAGGGCAGTGGACATGGCCTATCTGGACTTCAGCAAGGCTCTTGACACTGTGCCACATAGAAGACTATTACACAGACTGGGGAATATGGGTGTGGCAGGACAGCAGTGTGGTGGGTTGGTAACTAGCTGGGTGGCAGGACACAGAGGGTGGTGGTAAATGGCTGTCACTCCACAGAGGGAAGAGTGACCAGTGGGGTACCACAGGGATCAGTGCTGGGACCGGTCCTATTCAACATCTTCATCAGTGACATCATGCAGGACCTAGAAGGCAGAATTTCACTGTTTGCTGATGACACAAAACTCTGTAACAGAGTAGACACACCAGAGGTGTAGACAGAATGAGAAGCGACCTGCAGAAACTTGAAGAATGGTCAGGGGTTTGGCAGTTGAAATTCAATGCAAAGAAGTGCAAGATAATGCATGGAACACAAAAACCCTGGCACAATGTATCAGTTGGAGGGTGAGGATATAGCATGCACCAAGAGGAAAGGATCTTGGGGTTGTCATCTCTGATGACCTCAAGGTAGGGAAACAGTGTGACAAGGCAGCAGGTAAAACAAATAGGATGCTGGGCGATATAGGCAGGGGCATCACCAGCAGGAAAAGCGAGGTCATAATTCCGCTATACAAGACACTAGTGAGGCCCCACCTGGAGTACAGTGTACAGTTCTGGAGACCATACTTACGTAAGGACATAGACAGGGTAGAGAAGGTTCAGAGGAGGGCAACAAAGATGGTGCATGGATTGCATCACAAGTCCTATGAAGACAGGTTGAAGGAACTGAACATGTACTCCCTGGAGGAGAGGAGGGAGAGAGGGGATATGATAGAGACATACAAGTATCTTACAGGGAGGAACAGGGTGCAGGAAAACACTATTTTTAGCGAAAAAGATGTTCCAGGACTAGAGGGCATGGGATGAAGTTGGAGGAGGACGATTCAGAGGAAACATGAGAAAGAATTTCTTCACAGAACGGGTGGTGGACAAGTGGAACACCCTGCCAGAGGAAGTGGTGGGGGCTGAAACAATCACGGGATTTAAGAATGCATGGGATAGACATAAAGGAATTCTGGAGGTCGGGGTAAGGGGCAACAGACTTTTAGGAAAACAAACTGAACTTACAAGCTCAAATGGGCAGACTGGGTGGGCCATAGGCCCTTATCTGCCGACACTGTCTATGTATCTATGTAATTTCACATTACATAACTTTCCATGAATGATCACAAACCTTCCATCAGGGTCCTGTACTTCATTAAGTAGGATAAAGGGGACAGATTTACCTAAAAGTATGGCCACCCCTCTCTGCCACAGACTATTCCTTGCCCCAAATACTCGTCCCACCCAAAATTTCTTTACATTATCAATCTGAACTGCTGGTACAGTAAATGGGTCTCTTACAACAAAGCTATTTGGGAATGAGGACTTTTTAAATAGTGTGAGATACAATATTTTTTGAATTATCCCTCTCCCCTTTAGTATTTCAAGTGACAAAGCTAAACAACTGAGACATATTATAGACAGTTCAACATTAGCGAATATCTTAATGAAATCCCAGATAAGTAGTGCCTGCATGCCCTCCCCCATCTCAGGAGATTCTTGTGAGCAGGAAACAGACCCACATTAAAATGAGAAAAGTTGTATCTTTCCCCTGAAGTTTGTGGTTTTGATCTTCTTGATATACATTTGTATTATGTTGCTGCACAACTTAAACCTGTCAAATATTTTAAATGAGATTTGGATCCATCCGACATTGCCATGGCTCTGTATGGAAGCACATTTACTTTCAGGCAAGAACTTAATACCTGCTTAGGAACTGTATTTTATGAAGGAGGGCCCTTTCTCATCCTGCTCATCCTTTACTTAAAACTACAGCAACTTCCTGGCTAAAGACAAATAACTTACAGGGATATTGAAGTAGAACTGCTTGACTTTCTGTTTTGTTACACAATCTGCATATTCCCCTCTTTTATTTACCTAAATCTTAGTTACAAGAACACTTCGTGTTGCTTAGGGATTTATATGATCAAGGACAATTTATTCCATATCAAGATCTTGATAAAAATGAAATCTTCAGCCAGGATATTTTTTAAACTTATCTTCATACCAGGGAGGTCAAAAGAAAATCTTAGGTAATCTGAATACCACCCCCCAACCCTTATGGAGCCTTTTTCAACAACTCAACCTCTGAAGAGAAACTAATAGGTAGACTATATGCATACATTTTGGCTGTGACATCAGTCAACTTAGTGTAGTTTCTCTTAAAAGGGTATGGGAGAAAGTCTTGGCTACCCCTCTACCTGAAGAACAGTGATCTAGCATTATAGCCTTTCACACTGATGTTTCATGAAACAATAAGATAAAACATATACAGTTCAGTTTCTTTCACAGAATTTACTACACCCTTGAAAAACTTAATGAATTTAATCATGCTATTTATAATCATTGTCCATGTTGCAGCACTAATAACAGCTCAATATTGCATATGTTTCTTTCCTGTGCTAGGTTAGAGAATTACTGACAAAAAAATCAAGGTTCTGATTTATCAGATTACAGCTTTGGAATTCCCCTTTTATGCAGGAATAATACTGTATTTTGTAAAAAACGTAATCTTTTACATTTGGCTCAACAATCTATCGATCATGACAGTCAGTAACAAATAAATGTTAAGAAGTTAATACTGCAACATTGGACAAATTCACAACCACCAAATTATGATGTCTTATTGAATGTTATGATTGATGCAGCCAAGTCTGAACATATTCATTATCAACTGTTGGGTAATAGGAATGCATTTGAGTTGCTGTGGACCCCCTTTTTAAACATTCTTTCATCTTTAACTTTTTCTCATTTGTCTTCATTATTCTTGTATACTGTTTCCCCCTAGCTGCACTGACAGCTAGGTGATGATGAAAATCTTTGTTTCAGATACAATGGACCTTTGGGATGGAGTACCCTCACCAATGTGTGGAAACAAGAATCTACACCCCCCCCCCAAAAAAAAAGGTAATGTCTAAGTCCGGGCTGCAAGCATATCTCTTTAAAACATTTTCTTAACAGATGGAAGCTTAAGCATAGGGTATATACACACACTTATTTTCTGTTTTGATTTAATTGCTGAATGAGTTCAAAATACTTAATACAGCATGGTGTTAACTTTAATCCCCCAAAATATAAAAATCTTTTGGTGCTCTTTTTGGTAAAGTAAGAATTATTAGTTTCTATGTACTTAAAGAATAATTAATGTGTTAAGACATTTATTTTAAGTTTTTCTTTTGGTCTGGCTCTCTATGAATAAAATCAAGTTAAAAAAATCAAGATCAGTATAGTAGTGGTAGGTAACCAAGCCAGAAGGTCACTATGGCTAAAGCTTTGGAAAGTGAAGATGGTTGCTACAGCACTACTAACAAAGCAAACATTCAAAGAAGTGGCCCTATTCAATAAATTCATTAACACAAGAAGACAGAGAGAACATATCTAAAAACAAGTCAGGAAAGCAACCTACAATGCAATCCGTTCACAATAGAGTTTGAAACTCATGGTCCTACAGAGACAAGCATCCAGTGCAGAACATATCCTACAGTTCTAAATTGGTGTACTTAAGTATACAGAAACCATATCCAAGGCAGGGAAACCAGAGAAAGAGGCAAAGAATTACAGGTCACGTAAGTCAAGATTCAAAAATGCCTTAATCGTACAGTAGCTCAACCAGCATCCACTTCCTCCCATTGGGTCAAGACTATCCTAATTCAGAGAACAGTGTACAAGAACAACTGAGGACAAATGGGTGCTGAAATTAATATTGTGAGGCTAGATGATAGAATTTGCAGCAAAATTGAAACTACACAAAATTATCAAATTCACGGTTTCGTGCTGCAGCCTCAGAAACCAAGAGATGAGGTCGATATTAAACAAAGTCCTACTCATCAAGGCCACTGTGCCAGTCCTAAAAGGACAACAAGGTCAAGAAACCTACTCTATAGTCTTTGAAGTAGCAACAATTATTACAGATTTCAGACCCTTCTTAGACCTGAAGCTTGTCAACAAATACATACAGATGAGAAAGTTCAGGGTAGAAAGACTTAGATCATCCATCTAAGTAATTCATAAAAGGGATTTCCTGACTTCAAGAGACATGAAAATACCTACATATCCAAATCAGACCAAACCAATACAGATTTCCATGGTTCGCAATCGTGGGCAAACACTACGAATACCAAGGTCTACCATTCGTGCTGGCATATCAGCAAGAGAATTCACATTTGTGACAGTGGTACTAGCAGAAACCTTATGTACAAAGGGGTTCTGTGTCATACCCTATGTAGATGAATGGACAATCAGGGCAGGCTCAAAACTACAAGCAGAAACTGCAACAGCCCAGGTAAAGCAGCTACTGTAGTAACATCTCATAGATGGGTAATCAACAAGCAAAAGAGCAGGCTAGTTCTAAATAGATAAATAAAGCATCAGAGGATGCTAATGGATACAGGCACTGGACCAGTACACCCCACCAACAACACAGCAAGCAAAGTCATAACTCAGGCAAAATCAGTCGTGACAGGGATCTACAATTCTATTGCCCACGCATTACAACTGTTGGGATCCATGGCCTTGTACTTAGGCCTTGTCACCTAGGTCAGATGGAACTAACCCAAACAAGACAACCCCCTTCCTACCCAGTTAACACCCACCATCCTTCACCCCTGACCTGGCAGTACACCCAACCCACCTGAAAAACTCAGCAGCAGTGGGCAGGGCAGAGGACAGTGACTGGCACAGACCCTCCTCTCGCAACCTTAGGTTGCTGGAATCTGAATGAATGGGACTGAGCAAGCACTTACAGTAAAACCAGCAGATTTTACTATAAGTGTATGATCAATCCTATTCACTCAGATGGTAGCTGGATGAGATGGTGGGACGGGAGTCTATGCAGGTCACCATCCTGCTCGCTGCCAACCACCACTGACAAGTTTCTTCAGGTTGGTGCAATATGGAGGATAGAGAGTGGTAGGTACTGCGTGGGTGGGGGTTGTCTTTTAATGGGGCAGGGAAGAGGGTTACTGCCACCCAACTCATTACAATGTTGAGTGGGTGGGCAGGGGAGGAGGGTTTCTTATTAAATAATGTTACTCATTCTGATGGGAGGTGGGAGCATGAATGAATTTGTTATGAGCAGGTGGGGGAAGGGGTACTATACTATTTGGTCACCATGAGTCTGGGTTGCAGCTAGGAGTGGGCTTTGGGGCTCTATATCAAGGAGGAAGGGGAAACATTTTCTGACATGTAGACTTTTTCTGAACTTCATCCAGTTTTGCTGGAGAAGTGCCAGATTTGCTGTGCCTATGTGTAGTGCAAAGTTAATTCACCAAAAATTCACTGGCAAAGTAAAACTTTGCAACACTTTTAGAGGGAACAAATGTCTCTTATACACACTGATGATACAGACCAGGGACTCCGCCGACCACTATCCCAGCAATGAACTATATTTATTACTACCAGTCCAGAAGATACATCTATGGTAGACACACCCACTAAACTTTTTCAAGGGCAATTCTCTGGAGAAACAACATGATATATCAAAAGATACAGATCCAGTGTCTCAGGGTGGGGGAAGTGATGAGGAACAAAACAGCCCAGGGTAAATGGTCAACATGAGAATCCAGACTCCCCACCAATGTACTAGAAATGAGGGCAGTATTACTAATACTTTTTCACTTCACAGTCACCATCAAGGGAAATTCTGTTCTGTAATGGTCAGACAACAAGGTAACAGTGTCATACATAGCAAAACAAGATGAAACTAAGATACACACAATACTATAGGAAGCTACCATAGTCCTAAACTAGGCACATAGCAATGGGTGTTACATAATGACCATCCAACTGGATGGAAACTCAACAACTAGACAGACTGGCTTTGTCAAAGTTCTATCAGTCCAGGGGAGTGGAAACTGCACCCTGATTTATTCCAATAAATAAAGAGACAGTGGGGTTCAGTTCATACAGAGCACAAGGGATCCACAGAAAACAGCCAATTACGGACATTCTGCTCAAGGATCAGGTAGGCACAATTTTGTAAGACGATAACCTGTCAATACAATGGACAACCCAGAAGACAAACATTTTCGTGCTGGTACAAATTGTAGAGCCCCCTCATTTTGAGGGCTTATTCTTTCACTGCTAGGGCCCCTTCCCTGGGGCTAGGGATTTTTAGTGCTCCGGGGAGTGCAATTTCTGCTGGCCACCACTTGGGGCAGCAGATATGGGATATATATATATATATATATATATATATATATATATATATATGGAGAGTTGAGGGAGAATAGGAGAGAGAGAGAGATCGGCGGGCACTGCAGCAGGGCAGTACGAAGGGGGGTCCCCCCCTTCTCATAGGGAGGTTGTCAGTTTTCAGTGGCAATGCACCAGGTCCCTGAGTGGGGCATCCAAGGGAGGTGAGCAGCAAGGCAGTTTGCAGTTGTCTGGGTCCTGGATCCCTTGGGACTTGGTGGTGAAGAGCATACAGGGTGTGTTTGGAGGGCAGGTAGTGAAGGACCTTCAGGGCACTGGGTCCAATTTCTGGAGTGGTGTATCTCAGGCTGTCAGGGCTGCAGAGGTTGGGGCAGGCCTCTGCAGAGATTCAGAACTGGTGGGAGTGGTTCTAGCCCTGTCCTCGCATGGCAGGGTGGCCTGGGATGTTGGAAGGTGGAAGTTGGTGTGGCGTTTACTTAAAAAGGGGCCTGCATGGAGGGGCAGGTCCTGAGGCTCTTGGATAGAGGCCTGTGTGGTTCCTCATGCAGTGGTAAAGAGACCTTCTGGTGAGGCCTTTTAGGCTGTTGCCTTCTTGTTGCACAAATAGTGCAACACAGGATTAAATTTAAAGAGAGGTGCCACTGTGGCTGATTTTTTTGGGGGAGGTGCAGCTCCAGAGAATCATGAATTGGAAGCCATATTAACAGAGAGATCAAGAAGCTGAGGGGACCAGGTGGGTCCAGGACAAAGATTTTGGGCAACATTTGAGTCAGAGATTTGGGTGCAGCTGAGGAACTAGCAGGCTGCCAAGGAATTATGTCCCATTAGGATGGATTTGCTCTTGGGGGGCTTAGAGGAGCTCATTGCTCCCCTGTTAGAAGTGCTCAGGTAGAAGTGAAAGAAAGGAGCACTTGGGGAAAAGTTGTGAGAAGTGCCCTGCATTCTGTGAAGTGAAGCTCAGGTTTAGGTACTTACAAGTGCCAGTGGGATAGTTTGGAGCTTCACACTTCTGGTACATGAAAAATGTCTTTGGTCCTGAGTTAAGTACTTGCTGCTATAGCTTTGCTTGTGGTGAAATCTCCCATGCTTAAAGTGCTTCCCAAAACAGTGTCTCTCTCATTTAATCCATGTAAAAAAACAAGCATTTGTCAATGCCGAATGTTGTCGAGCTGGCATTGGCAGTGGCGGAGGTAGAGAGGCATAGTGCTGTGAGTTTGTGAATGTGTCCCAAAAGGTGATTTTGCACAGTGAGTAAGCTACTATGAGGCAGAGATGCGGAAACGCATTTTGGGCAGGCTGTGGAAAATGTCAGCTGGACTGTTGATAATGAGGTGTGCACAAATGCCAGTGCTGAAAATGTGGCATGAAAATATTGCAGATTGACTAAGTTACAAGGGTGCATGGAAACTGCACAATGTACGCTTGCAACACAGTCATTGTCTGCACCTTTGCCACCAAAATTTCAACATAGGCATTTTAGGACCTCTGCTGATGAATAGTGTCACCGTCATTTCTGAAAAGTGTCCCAAAAAGTGATTTTGCACAGTGACTGTGCAATTCTGCACCGGATGTGAGAAAACACATTTCAGCCAGCTGTACTGTTCATAAGGAGGTATGGAAAAATGGTAATGATGAACAGCTGGAGTGAAAGTATTACAAATTCATAAAGTCAAGAGCATACGTGCAAACTGCACCATGCGCGCTCGTAAAACACTCATTTTATTGACTTTCGTCCCTAAATTTTCAACATAGGCATTTTAAGACATCTGCCAAATGAACAGTGTCACTGCCATTTTCATAATGTGTCTCGAACACGGGCTTTGCACAGCAACCGCGCTATTGTGCACCAGAACTGTGAAAACAGATTTTGGTCAGGATGTGAAAAATGACAGCTGTATTGTTTATTAGGAGGTGTAGAACAATGGCACTGTTGAAAATGTGGAGTGAAAATATTATGTTTGCGAACTTACGAGCGTGCATGCAAACTGCTCAATGCACGCTTGTAATACAGTCATTTTATGGAGTATTGTCACCAAATTTTCAAAACAGGCATTTTAGGACCCTCTGCTCATAAACAGTGTCACTGTCATTTTTGTAATGTGTCCCAAACAGTGATTTCACACAGCGACTGCGCTATTCTGCGCCAGAAGTGCAAAAACACATTTTGGCCAGGATATGAAAAATGACAGCTATATGGTTCACAAGAAGGTGTGGTAAAATGCCAATGTTGAGAATCTGGCATGAAAATAGTGCGAATGCACTAACTTACGAGCGTGCATTGCGCAGTTGCTACGCACACTCATAAAACAGTTATTTTTTGGATTTTTCGCACCAAACTTGCAACATAGGCTTTTTGAGAGCCCCTCTCATGAACAGTGGCACTGTCATTTCATTACTCGGCCCTGAAAGGTGATTCCATGCAGTGACTGCAGAAATCACCTTTTGGGACCGGCTCTAAATGACAGTGCAAGAATTCATGAGAAGGGGCCCCAAAAACCCCATGTTGAAAATTTAGGGCCAAAATTCCCAAAACTGCCTGAGATATGCATTAAAGTTGAAAAAACCCTATTCATTCCATTATACAGCTTACCGGCATTTCTTCAGTTCACAGTCGGCTTTGAAGAGTGCAGACATGTTCCAGGTCCACGAAGATCGTTACTTCGGACTTCACAGGTAAGTATGGGGTGCGGGGTGAGGGGAGGGAGGCAGGGTGCACAGAGGGTGGGTGTGGGTGGGGGAGAGGAGCATCAAGACTACGAGGACCGTTTCATTTTACAGGAAAAAAACTTTGCGGGACAGTTTTTTTTCTGCAGGGGAGATTTGCCACGCTGGGGTGGGATCCCAGCGTGCCACTAACTGTTTTGGGGGTGTCTGTAGCCAACGGGGAGTTGGGCATCCTCATTGGCACACAAAGAAAGCGGGGGGCGAGCCGAGGAATTGGGCACCCCCTCGGCATTCAACAATTGGGGGTTATGCCGACAGGAGTGGGATCCCCATTGGCACACAAAGAAAGCGGGGGGGTTAACCAACAGGGGGATTGGACACCCCCATAGTCAGCAGTAGTCGGGTGGCCGCCCGCTCGCCGACCATGCTCATAATGTCGGCGAGCACGTAGGAAGGGTCTGCTGCATATGATGAGCTTTGCTTGGATTGCAGTGGACCTTTTCTTAGATGTGCTTGCCACATTATGTATGCATGGTGTGGCACCGGCATGCAGGCTGGTTGGGGAATGAGGGACACACCTACCAGTGCATGCCCTGCATTCGCCCAACAGCGACCCCGCCTCCAAAGCTGCACTGTCCCACGATGTTGGCTGCGTAAGCGCGCCAACATAATTATTAGCTCCATGGAGCTAGCATTTTATGTTCTTAAGCTATTGGGATCCCTGTGCCCTGTTAATCATTTATGGGATGGGCTCAGTTGAATAAGCCTGATTAGTTTGGGAGAAATCAGAGTCCAGTATGATTAATATTTTAAAGGATTTCTTTAGCTTTAGGGGTCTTCTGTAGTCTCCCACGGGGTCTTGAAGCAATCCAGATGTTTCCTGCTGCCTCTCACTCCAGGGCCGGGGTGTGAATGTCGATGATGGCTGAAGATGAATTGCCTGGGTCTGCTCTCCTGGAATGAAGCTGCTGGGGCAAATCAATTCCATTGTATGGGGCCCTTGAGACAGGTATCAGATGTCTCAAGGTAAGAGATATTTTATTCCATGCTTTCTGGTTAGAGAAATGCTAGTGAGGATTCTATTGTCTGGGATCCCCTTCCCCGGAACAGCTGACCCCTAGACATTTGGGAAGGGGGGGGCTACACAATCATCTAGCAGGTTTGAATTAAAATCCGGATCCATGGTGGTAGTAATGGCCCATTCTGGCCTTTCCAGTTATGGTTTGTCGCACTGGTGGTGATGATGGTAGACTAGTCATGGCACCTTCCCAGGAGACCAGACATCTTTGCATTACAATTGCAATGTTGTTGCATGCAACAAACATGTAACTACAGTGTAATTATCCTGCTGCATGTAATTAATGATTAGTTACATTGAAACAGATACTTAACAAAGGACAATCCTCCAATCAAATCTACACACTCCACCTCATGCAATGGCTCTTGAGAGGCACAGACTGTTACGAGAAGAATACAAACCTGAAAAATAGTAAAGACCTCAATTTCTGTTCAGAAGCCCCATGGCTCATGGCTCATACAATAGGAAATGGTTCATATTCTGCAGATGGTGTACCAACAACAAATGCAGTCATATTTAGCATCAATTGTACATATACCATTATTCCTCCAGCTGGGAGTCCACAAAGGGCTATCAGCTTAATCACTCAGGGTACAGCTAGTGGCTGTTGGTGCACCAGGGAGCCATGTGGGACTCACTGTACAAGGAGCACATCTAGACATTGCAAGATTTCTCAAAGTGTGCAAAACATCAGTCAAGGGTTAGAGCAATAGTCTCACGATGCAAACTTATTGGGTACTATAAACAGTTGACAAACTACCTATTTGAACCAATAGAGTCCATTAACATAAACCTGCTAAAAAACTGAAGGCCGTGTTTCTAATTGCCATGTGTTCAGCTTGAAGGGTCAGCGAGCTAAACAACTTGTCCTGCAGATAGGCGTTCTTAGTTTTTTTACCAGTTACCCTAAAGACAGTTACATCATTCAGACTAAAAGTTTTGTCAGATTTCCATGACTCCCATGCACTTAGTCACCTAATGTTTGCCCTTGAACTTTCGAATGATCAAGAAGAGACTCCACACACTCTCAGTATCATCAGAGGTCTCAAACATTATCCCCAGAGATCTGATTCCTAAGGAAAAACTGGCAGACTCTTAAAGAGCTACTGTAGTGCTGGAAAATAATCTTATCTTTCAAAAGAAATTAACTATTACTTCTTATACCTCCAGAACTATTTTAAGTTGCCTTTTGCTAATTAAAAGGTTTTTTACCTGACGATACTTGGTATGTAGTGTGGAACACCACTCTGCCTGGAGGCTGATATAGTTAGTTCTGCTCCTCTTCATGCAGGATCAGCACTATGACCTCATTGTCTGTAACATCAGAACTACCCAACAGGAGCCAATCACCAGCTGCCAAATCTGTCACATTTGACGTCAAAATATATGAGGTCACAGTTCTAATAGAGAGATACATAGATATCACACATGTGATATCTCCCTCTTTACGCAGGAGACTCCTGTTTTTTTGACTGAACTCCCTCCCTCCTGGGAAACAAAATCTCCTGCTTTAGAAAAATTCTGTCCAAAATATTCATGTTTTTTGGGCAGATAAAGACACATAAAAATTAAATCAGTGATGAACAATGTATCTGATAACTTTATATAACTAGTTTATTCTTTTTAGTGCTTATTCTTGACAAAATGAAAAACATTACATTTTTGTAATGACTTTTTTCTTATTTTTTTGATGCCATTTAAGGACAAACTCATGACGTTACAGCATCTCCCTACCAGCAGGCCAATATCCCTCCTAATTTAATCCAAATCTCCCTCTTAAGCAAGCTGGACATATCACATGTATGAGATATTGATAGCAGATAAAGACCTATCTGCCCACCCTACCTAATTACTCTGCTTGAATGCTTGTGGCCATCTTGCTCCTTAGTGTTTTTCCTCCCATATCTGATTAAGCCCATATGCTTGTTCCCCCACACACCCTTTGAAACCACTCACTGATTTGGCCCATACTATTTCTCTGGTAGCTTGTTCCACTTGTCCACCACTCTTTCTGTAAAAAAAATGTTTATGGACATCTTTCTTGAATCTCCCTCCTGCTAGTTTGACAGAATTTCCCATTATCCTTGTATCTGAGCTCAATGAAAATAAATCCTTGAAGTCCTTTACCCTGTTTATAATGCGCAGGCACATTTCTATAATTTCACCCCTTTCCCTTCTCTTGTCAAGGGTGCACATGTTCAAGTCCTGCAGCCTTTGGTCATATGTCATACCCCCTCAGACCTTGGGCTGTCTTGCTTGACCTATCCTACTAATGGTTCAGGATTGCCTATATCTCTGAGACAATCACCGGGTCAAGGTTACATTCTGTAACCAGTGAGTGTAGTTCTGAAATTCTGTTGCCCAGACTCCTTCTATAGGTACACAACATCCTCCAACACCTGATTCCACCCCTGACCTTACTATTTTCTCTGGGTTTTGTTACCACTGTTCCAATGTTTGGTTGGGATAAACTTGGAAAGCTTCCCTGAGGCATGACATGTGCTGTCCTTCTTTCCAAGTTGACTTCCCATAACTAGTTTAAACAAGCTGTGATATGTTGTGCCCATCAATCTCCCATTACTCTTCTGCCTTCCTCAATAGAATGTCAGCCATATTTTTTAAACAGCCTCCAGGCCCACCAAGATAGACCCCAATTGCTGTGCAATTGAAATCCTTCCTCCCTTCACCAAACTTTTAGCCAAGCATTGAACTGAAACGCATGTAACTCTTCCCCCTCATTCAGGCTGTCTGCAGTATTACCTCAGAGAAGGTTGTTGCCACTGCTCACTCCTTTGCTGCCTTCCCCAGTGCATGGGAATCTGTCTTTACCTGCTTCATAATCCTCTTGCTCAGTCTGTTCATGCTCACATGCATAATTAGATATGGCCTTCCCTCCCCCCATCCCATGAGTTCCACTACCCTGGCTATAAGTCTATAAGCTGTTACTCCAGGGAAGCATTTGACCACCTCTTTACCATCAAGTGTCAACCAAGTCCCTACAGGTGCCCCTTACTGTTGGGTTTCCCACCATGCCTGCCTTCCTCATGCACCCTTCCAGGCTCACCCTTTCTCTGGCATGCTCTGTGGCAATGTTTACCTGTTAGGTGTGCTAGTCCTATCATCCCTCATAGTGGTCTTATCTCAGATGATTACCCTTTTCAAGGATTACTTGTCCTTCCTTCATTTTTCTCTTTGACCCTCAAGCTTTGCTCCTATTTTGATTCTGAAGCCACCATCCTTTGGTTCTATCTGCCCCCTCCTGGGTCCACTTCTTTGTACAAAGTCTCCTGCCCCCGCCCCTTTTCCTTCCAGTCTCTCTTCTGTTAAGTTCCTGAATGGCAATTAACCTCATGGCATTTCATTGACTGGCACAACACTCAGTTGCTTAACTCATTGTTGCTGATGGAGTTGCAGTTTAATACTCATGAACCAGGAAGTAACAGCATCACTTCCGGTCTGGAAGATTAGGCATATTTTTTTTAATTTTGAAAGAAGTCCCAATGAATATTGAATACAGCTCTTTTGCCTGCCCCACCACAAATTTCACCAAGAACCCTCTGCTAGTAGTCAACCCCAGATCCTGAGTCCTGAAGGTGGTTGCTATAACCATTAAGCTGAAGGAGATTTCCATGAAGAGATACAGTATGAAGAAGACTAGAACTAGATATGTCAGTTTCCAGGTAAAATACTGCTCTTCCCATCATACCTAATAATACTAGGTAGAAAACCTATTAATAAGCAAATTGAAAAAGAGCAATGTTTCAGAAATAAAAAGTAACAACTGACTACATTTAAAAATCAATAACATATTCTGCCTATTTTGGAGCCATGAGCACTTTAATTGTCCTCAAGGGGCAGCAGACTTGAAAGCTACCATAGTGAACTGGCTGAAAGCATTTTATAAGATGCCCCATTCAAATCCCATTGACAAACTTAACAAGGCAGGACTTGATGCTAACATTGTTAAATGGATGTATTCATGGATTGACAAGAGGCAAAGAACAAGTGTCACAGATCACTACTCAGAGTGGGATGAGGTCACAAGTGGAGTACAGCAGGGAGTGGTGTTGGGACCTACATTGTCTAATGTTTATGTCTCATCCATGCAAACATCAAATAACACCTGGATATGCAAGTTTGCAGATGATTCAAATATGGGAGCTATTTTAGACAGCACCAAGGCCATTAGACACTTTCAAAGGGAAATACATAAACTACAAAATTGGACAGAACAACACAAGCTAATTTATAATTTGGACAAATGAAAAGTAATGCATTTGGATATGAGAAACAAGATGGTTACATACACCCTCTATGGTAAAAAGATATCAGAAACTACCATGGAGAAGGACCTGGGAATGATGGTAAACCACAAATTAATGTTTGGCAACCAGTGTAGAGAAGCAGTGGCACGTGGTAATTGGATACTGAGATGTATTCGCAGAAATATAAGGAGTAGAGACAGGGAGGTGATCTTGCCGCTGTACAGGGCCTTGGTGCAGCCCCATCCGGAATGGGTGGCCCCCTTTTGACCGACACCCTGATGGCAAAACATAGAAGATGACCACTACAGCGACAGTCACTGTAATGGTCAGTTTCCATGGTTTGATTACCCCCAATGTCCTACCCCCTCCCTGTACCAACTCTGACCTGGAGTTGAGAATCCTAAAGTCCAGGAGGTGTGAAGGGTGTGGGGGACACAGCCCCCCACAGAAAACACTGGGGGCTTGGGCGGTACAATACCTGTATCGGTATTGTGCCGTCACTGTGCGGGTGGTTGACAGATTTACTGTCAACCAAACTTGGTGCTTCCATCTGGAATACTGTGTGCAGCTATGGGCACCTTGCACCAGAAATAATATTAGACTAGTTGAGAGAATACAGAGATGCAACATGTAGTATAAAGACACTCTCAAGCAAGTCTTATGAGGAAACATTGAGAGACCTGAATTTATGCTCTTTAGAGTGTAGAAGAAAAATAGGAAAAGTGTGTTTAGTCTACAAAGCATCTCAGAATGAAGATCTACAGTATTTGAATGTCTCAGGTCGGAGAAGATAACAATGGACAGGGAAACTAAATTGCAAAACTTCTTACTAAAAGGTGACCTATGTAAATCAGATAAAAGAGCATTATGTTTCAACCAGAGGGTAGTGAATACCTGGAATAATTTGCCAGCAGAAGTAGTAGAAAGTAATTCATTGAATGCATTCAAAGCAGGTATTGACAAATACATGAGTGATAAAATCACTTTCTTTTCTGGCTTATGTAAGGCAAGAAGTCATATTGGCCTATGGCTTTCAGACTTGTATCATCCTATGATCCTATGTGACTGCAGTGATATACAAAGCATCCCACCCTCCCGCTGCATGAGGGATCAAGACACAATCCACCGGGGTGCTAGCCACCTCCTGGGAGGAGCATAATGATACATCAACAGCAGCGATCTACACAGCAGCTATCTGGTAGTCCATTCATACTTCACAAGCCACTGCAGAACAGACTTTATGAATGCAGAACAGGATTCATTTGGGAAGATTATCGTGAGCACGGGATTAAACAAGGGCTGATTAGCTATCAGAGCCACTCTTCTTCCTTCCTACTTATTAGGCCTCTACACTGTTACTTAAGGAAACAGGTCGTCATGAGCCTGGAATGCTGTACACGGATGTGATATATAATCTAACTACTGAACTGATAAAGGTGACTGTATGAGCACCTGTTTATAGCATTCCTGAGCCCTTCTGAGGGAAAAAGACAAAATTAGAAATATAGTTCCAGCCAAAGACATAGTCAGTTATTTCCAGATATTTCACAATATTTCTGTGGAGATTCTCTTTAGTAGCTCTACTGTAGAACTGCAGGCAAGCAAGGAATTTCTCTAGAGGTATCACAGATATGTCGGGAAATATCTGACCATAACATCTACTGTAACTGCAGGACATTAGTCATCAGCTACAGAGGGCTACTACCTTAGTCTAATTTTGAGTGTTGCTTACTGTTTTTTAGCACAGTGCAGAAGCTTTGTTACATTATTTATGTAGTTACTCTCCTGATGTGATGATTTACAGCATGTTTTGCCACTTCAAAGATTTTCCAACACATTGGCAGTTTTAAAAGAATCCCTTACTACAGAATTCCCAAGTGTATGTAGTGGGCTTACACCAAGAAATCTCATGACTAGTGCCAATAAATGTTTTTAACACGTTCCAGTACACAGCAGGGCACATCAGCATCCAGTAAGCTTAGGCAAAGTTGACATGAGGATCCAGGGGAATACAGGGAGAAAGGTAGGATAAGATTGCAACATGTAACGCCCTCCCCATGGGGGCATACCTTAATGGCCCGTTTGCCTCCCATTTCTTCCATCCACCTCTAGGTGCCTGCTGTGTTCACCAGTGTTTCCCTGTGTCTTCACCACCTGGCCCAGGTGCTGTATTGTACCCCGGGGCCCCCAAGGCAGCCCGGCATTTGTTTTGCCAGTGATGGGCATCTGTAGCCTTGCAGAGCCGATGCCTTCTCCCACACCTTCTTCACATCCGGGCAGACAGCTCCCACACTATGAAAAGGCACCTCGGAGTTCCCTGCCACAGTCAGTGGCATCTGAGGCCTCCTATTGCATGATCCTGGTCCCTGGTAGCAGCAGGGGGACTGGAGACCTTTTGCAGCTGTGAGAGGAGGCACTGTTATTTTAAAGTAAAGGTGCTCAGTGTGGCCAGTGCACTGACTGCAATTGTGGTCAGCCAAGTGGCTTTCCAGTGGCCCCAGTCCTTATATGGTGCAAGGCAGGGGCCGGTGACCTGGGTTGGGCTGGAAAAGCCTAGGTAAAGTTGTAGATGGATACCTTAGAATGGGGGCACTGGAGTACTCATGAATATTACGGAGTGCCCCCATGCATATGAATCAACTGTCTGCTTGCTGCCTGGGGGCATAGTATTTTGGCAGCAGCAACTGCCAAGGTACCAGTTAAAAATGTTTAATTTTGGGAGTGGTGTGCAGGGCACTAAAGAGGCTACTAGCTACAGGGGGCTATGTAAACAAAATAATGTTTTCTGGCTGCTCCAGACTGTCACAGTGGGACTTTCATGAACTGCCTGTCTGCTACTTTGGGACTGCAAATGTCAGCAGCTGTGACAGGCGAGAGACTGCACAAATATACTCAATAAGGGCAGCATTTAAGAGGGCACCATTGTGGCTACTTAACAGTGTGGCACAGAATAAATAAAAGTATTTTATCTGGCTGCACCAAAACTTTAATGTTGGGACTATGTTGGACTGCAGGGGGACTGTGTATACTGGCAGCTATACAGCACAGCAGCCAATCAGAAAGCCAAGATTTCAGCGCAAGGATTGTTGG
Source organism: Neoceratodus forsteri (assembly GCA_016271365.2). Lineage (NCBI taxonomy): Eukaryota > Metazoa > Chordata > Ceratodontiformes > Ceratodontidae > Neoceratodus > Neoceratodus forsteri. The sequence continues at coordinate 1,462,256,468 of CM057455.1, read as the reverse complement.
GACAGTGCCAGAGATTTGTGGGACTTTGCAAAAGGCTTGTGGGGGAAATACAGGGACCAAATTCAGGCACCATAGAGGAAGCCTATCCAGTGTCGAGGGAGGCTAATGAATATTCATTTTTACGATTGACAAGAGGGTTTAACCAGTCATCTTGGGACACCTAAGTGGACTCAGCCAATCAAGAGACCCAGAAGGACTCCATAAAGCCAAGGGATTTTCAGGCAAAGTTCAGCTCCAGTGGGAGCACCTCCAAAGTGGGGGGAGGGGGGCGGAGGCCCTCTGCTCTAGAAAATGGGCCTAGTTCAGTTTCAGTGTAAGCCCCTCCCCAGGGTGGGGGGCTTCTGCCTCTGCTAGAGAGAAAGCATGGCTGTTGCAACAGAAGTCGCGGGCCTGAGAGCTGCCAGAAATTGTCCTCCAGGGCTAGCAGTTCCTTGCCACATTAAGGAAATGTAGAAAAGAAGCCAGCATCCACCCACAGTTGTGAGAGAGCTGCATGAAATGCTTCTGCCTCAGCAGTGAGAGTGCTGATGAAGTCTGCAACAGCCAGAAAAGAAAATTTTCTGAGTCCTTCTGAGTGAGTAAACTTTTACTCAAAATGCAAGCTATAAAGACAATCTGTGAGGGGCAGAGAATCCTAAAAAGCCTAGTATTGTGACTGTCCACACCCTGCGTCTAACCAGCACACAAAAAAATGGGTAGACATCTGTTTTCAAGTGACCAAGAAAGGGTCCTGTAATTCATATGTGCTGATTGTGACTGTGATATGTACCTACAGGACTGGAAAGGGAGTTCCCCAGCCACGCTGAGCTTTGCCTAACAGTACCTGGGAGGCCAGTGAATTTTTTGTGTCCAAGGAACTGTCATGTTGTGTTTGAAGCTTGAGAGAAGCTACAGTACCAGTTTTGATAACCAGTAAAGTCTGCTAAATGGAGGGGAGGAGTGCCTTAAGCTCTGTCTGTGTTAAAGCACCTTAAGGAAAAGGATTTGTCTTGCATGGAATATAAGAGTCTGGGTCACCCTAGCCTTAGGGGGAAAGTACCCGTTGGTGAGTGATTGTGCTTGCAAGCTAAAAGACCATGTGGCTACACTGGAAACATTGTTGAAGTAATTGTGACTGCTAAAAGCAACTGCAATGTTTACACGTAAATGTGCTCATATAAATGTGCTGAATGATAGAGACTGTTTCAGATCAGCCTGGGAGACAGAATAGTAGTGTGCCACCACTTAGGACACTGCCATATGCAATTCCCCCTTGGTTTATAGCCAGACATGAGGGTCTGAAGCATGCTGGCACTGGTTCTGGTCTGATCTGTACCAATTGAGACTGTAAGCCCAAAGAGAAGGGTCACCATCATGTCTGCTGAGAGGTTTCCAGAAAGTACAAGCTTCCAAGCCTGTTGCCCAGGGGTTATCCTCAGCCATGCTTCTCAACATCACAGAATGACTTCAAATCGTGAGTAGGCAGACTCACCCTCTGCCAAAACTGGGGAACTGTAAATAGTTTAAAGTGTTTCCAAGTTCAGCAATCTAAAGCCCAAGCTAGCACATAGCAAGGGAGGTAATTGTCCTTTGCATATCTTAAAGCTAACAATGCAAGACAAAGAAATAAAGCATACTAACTTAATTTTCTTTCAAAGGCCCCAACCTCCTTCATGTCAGCCACCACAGCTGCAATGTTAACAGGCCTGCAACATTTAAGAACTGTGGTACTGGTACCCAGAAAAAGGTTAGGATTGAGGGGTTCTAATACATTTTGGGACTGGTATTGTGTGGGCATCTAATACACTGCTTCTGCCATCTAATGCAGCAAGCTAAATAGCCAGATCAGATATGCTAACTACCTCAGAGGTTGGTGGGTGCCACTGTGATTAATGTTTACATTTAAATGCAAGAATGATTACATTGATTCTACTTGCAATCTAAACTAATGTAAATGCCAATCCAATCAATCCTAATGTAAATAGCTAACCTCTGCATCCAACTCCCCTTTCCTAATCCTCATCCCATGTAAATAAATTGTTGTTCGCTGTTTTTGCATAACTTTGGTGCGTGAGCATATTATTAGAGTGAGTCAAGAATTGCAAAATGTTTGAAATGTGGGGTTTCAAATTATGGGTCATGTTTGTGGTGGCTTAATGGTAATGTGAGTGGGTACAGCATCCCAGGGGGTTGTACCCTGTATCATCCTAGCCCACATAACTGTATTCTCTGGGTAGAAGCACTACGGATTTATGTTCTTTTGGGAAAGAACCAGTTTTAAAGTACAGTATGAATCCAGGCCCCTCAACCTTGGTGTGGCCAGCTAAGGCAGGAATAGTGTAGCCTTGAGATACCCGGCACCAGGGTTACAAACATGTTTCTTCATCACATGTGCATCAATAGCCTATCAGGTGAACACAGCCCTGGTCATTATGAGTCAGGAGTGCTGTGCAAGAGCAAGTATGCTTATACAGTCAGCATTGCCAGGTGAGTAAACCTACATTGCCTGATTAGGTCCCTTACCCCCGTTACCATTACACAAGAGACGTGCACGATATTTTGGAAATAATAGCCACTGCCATGCATTTAGTTATAAACTACAAGCAACAGCATGACATGCACAGCTCGGTAGTGTCAGCAAGCCTCTTTTAGGTGGTCTTAACATTTCCCCCCCCAACCATTTACTCCCAGTTTACTACCGGGCTGATCTGCCATCTTTTTAAAAGGAGTACTGCCTCTGGAGGGGCTATGGTCTCCAAACCATAAGGAGGGCTCCAGATCTGTGTCTCGAGTACCCTTGCATCACAAGGCACTACACAAGCAGACCAAAACCCAAGGATGTTATCTCCTGACTGGCCCATTGGGCTCCCCATTGTTGGGGACCTCACCTCCTGTTAGCCTCAAGAGGAACCCATTTGTGTTAGTGGCAAGTTATCCCGTTTCCCCATTTGTGCTCTACCTGTCAGACAACCATGCTGCCAAAATTACATGACTGAGACATTCTACTTTACATCCATAACACTATCCTGTTAGAGGTGTCAAAACCCCTAGAAAACCACATGGGAAAACCAGGAAAGTTCCTCCTCAGCCCCTAAGGTGATATCCCTTATTAGGATATTAGGCTCCCTACCTGCCCTCAGCCCTCTAACCACTGCTTTAAAGGTGGGTGGGAGGGTGGGTGGGTGGGAATTTCAACCAGAGGGCAAAGAAAGAAGCTTGGCTCTAGTGTCTCAGCCCTTTTATAACATATTTGCTACACCCTTCCGGCACAGTTCTCTCCTACCCCTGGGCAGACCTACATTCCTTGCCTACCCTCCCCTTTTCCCTCCTCCTGCCTATACCCAACATGTCTTCTGCATGGCAAAAGAGGAAGGGCACCCAGACAATTCCTTGCAGGCTTCAAGGGCCCCATTTGCCAGCTGTCTACTGTGTGATTAGGCCCCTTCCCCCCCTTGCCTGAATACAGGAGTCATACACAGCGTTTTAGAAAAAATGGCCCAGCCATGTGTTCATACAGTAAACTACAAGTAATGGTGAGATGTGCGCAGCTCAGAGGTGTCAGCAAGCCTCTTTTCGGTGGTCCTAACCTTCATCCACTTACCCCAGTGGACCCCAGTGGGTGGATCCGACATCTTTTTAATTGGGGTACCACCTCTTGTGGGACTATGGCTTCTGAGGCATAAGGGGTGGCTCCAGATGAGTTTTTCATGTGCCCCTCCTCCATCAGAGGGTGTTACAGATGCAGGCCAGTAGAGTCAGCAAGCCTCTTTCAGGTGGTCTTAACCATCCCCAGTTCTGTCCATTTACCCCCAGTTTACCACTGGGCAGATCTGGCATGTTCTAAAAAGGGGCACTACCTCTGGATGGACTATGGCCACAGAGGCATAAGGGGTGGTTCCAAAGTGATGTGTCATGCACCCCCCCCCATCAGAGGGTGCTGTACACGCAGACCAAATCTCAAGGATGCTACCCCTTGACTGATCCATCAGGCTTCCCATCATCAGGGCCTCGCCTCCTGCCAGCCTCGAATGGAGCCCGTCTGTGTCAGTGCCAGGTTCCCTCAGGTACCCCCTTTGTACTCTACCTGCTAGACTACTGTGCCACTGCAGGATGACTATAGTCCATCACCCAAAGCAAGATACAATAACAATTCTCTAAAATACCTTTTACAGCTGCTAAGAACCTATCCATACCTACCATAGAAAAATGTACCCCTTCCCTTGCATAAAGGTGTGGCAATGTGCTCACAATTTCATCATGTTGTAGTACCTACTGAACCATAAATGTGTGCATTGATGTGTTGACCATTTTGCAAGTCTTCTCAATTACTGTAGGGTTCCTTGCATGCTACCATTTTAGCCCCTGTACTATACACGACCATATAAGCACTACCCCTGGAGAGCATTGGCTTAAATACCAGAGCTCGTCCTTCATCTGGAAAATCAAACTCAGTGATTTACTAGCTCCAAATCATTACTCCCTAGATGGAGAGTCAATAGCCCAGGAGGTCCTTGCCACCAGGCCTATGATAGCACCCACAACAGTATGCCTTTCGAACTGCATCCTCAGTGCTCTATCCATTGCATCTGCTGCCTTTGGGGGTTCAGAAAGAGGTTTTCACTTACACACATCTGCTTGGTTCTTTTGGCTGCCCAGTGACTAAAAGAATGTCTGCAAATCCATACTTGCCTGGTTTGGGATCTGCCACCTGTTGATAAACATAAAAAGACAAGTTACAGCAAATATGGCTGCGTGTGTCCCTTGAAAGCCTGAAATCTCCACCATCCCAGTATCTTTATCTGGGTATCTGGCAACCCTACTGCCTTTGCATTTGTGGCTGCTATAATTCAAAAGGAATGGGTATTAAAATCTGGCATACTTAACCTCAACCCCTTCATAACCCTGCTGAGAACATATTGCAACTGAAATACTGTCAAAGCGGTTCTGTTTTTGTGATGAAAGAACAGCGCCCCCAGGTCTCTGGGCTATGCATTTCTGTAGTTTCTCCCTTACATTCCAAGTGGTGCACTTGGATTGTACCAATATCTGCATGCCAAATGATCCATTTTACTCTTGTGGATTCACAGAAACGGTCTCTTACCAGGAGTGGTGGGCCAACACCTGGCAGGAATAGCTTTGTTTTCCAATGTAACAGGGTTTGAGTACAACACATGAGAATTTCAGCTTCACAAGCTTTTAGAAAGATGGGTGAGAGGGTCACCTAAGCAGGTTGAACAACATCATCTGATTAGCCACAGATTGCTGGAACAGGTTTGAGTGTAACTGGAGAAGGTACGGTTTCCGAGATCAGAAAAAATAGAGTTCAGGACAGCATTTTGGTGGCCTTCTGTGGTACATTCAGGGTGTCTGAGTTGGTTCAGCCATCAAGGCAGCCAAGACAGAGGTGGTTTTGGCATTTGAAGAAGTGGTCTTAACGCGGGAAGTGATGTTCTGCTTTTTCTGCATAACATACTGGCATAGCTGGCTCACTGGTATTTGTCATTCATTTTCCCACCCATGTGTCTCCCTTACATTCAAAAAAACCTCTTCCTGTATGCTGTCCTTGTGCCCACAGATAGTGCATTCCTCATAATCCCCCAAGCTTTTGGCTCACCAAACCTGTGAGCTGTCCTACTCAAACTCTCCCTTCCTTTTTTCTGTCTCCATCTCTATTGCTGATGTTTATTGTTGCCCTGACATTGCCTCTGCTTCAGCTATTGAACTCCCTCCATCTATTTGGTATAAGTCTTCCAAAGATGAGCTTTATATTCTCAGCAACTTTAATAAAAATTGGCTCTCCCCCAATACAAATAAAATTGCTCATAATGTAGGCACTACATGTCACTCAGTTGATCTCTGACCCCACTAGCCTAAACTTTTTAAAATCACTCTGTTCAACTGGGCTCTCACATCTCATCCCCACTGTACTGTGGATGCAGGAATCCTTCCTGATGCCCTCAGTGACCATCATATGGTTTACTGTGTGTGCTAGATACATTGTCCTAAGGCACCTCCTAAATTTATTCATCTTAGGTCCTTAAGGTCACTGGACTTGTCTGGTCTCCTAACTGACCTAGGGGCAACTGATTGGTCCCTGATCTCAACAGCAAATAATATAAATTTTGCCCTGCAATACTTTCAATCTAAATGCATGATTGGATGGCATTGTCATGCTCCCTTAAGAAAAAAAAATAGGGCTGTCATCTTCCCTGGATTACAACTGAGGTTATGACTTGCTTCCGTTCTAGAGGCCTTGCCTGGCATTCTTTTAAGATCACTGGTTTCCCCAGCTGCTTTGGCAAACAATCGTCACCTACATAACACCTGTAACAAAGCCATAAGACTTGCAAAGTCTGAGTATTTTGCATCCACATTCCAGAACAGCATTAATCATCCCTCTTAGTTCTGAACAGTTATCCATTCCCTGTTCTCCTCTGTGACCCAGTTTCCCACTCCTTTTCTGAGGGCTGATGACTCCCTCATCTCTTACCCTTTTATTATTGCCTCTTCCTTTAACTCCTTGTTTACTACCTGTGTCCTTTCTCTCATCACTTCCTCCTCCTCCCCCCTTCTTCCATCTAACTTCCTGTAAATCTCTCTTTTCCTTTTCATCTACCACCACTTCTGCTTCCCTTAAGTCCTTGCATGCTCTTAATAGAATCTTCACAAATGTCACAGGCCAGACCCTGCATCATTTACCAAGCATATGCGATAGACCTGGTGGTCTTCTTCTTCTTCTTCTGGCTTTTTTCATATGTTCGTAAATTTGGTAGCACTGATGGCCTTGATACCAAACTTTTACTTGTCTCAGCCCCTGACATTGCACTGTCTATTATCCTGCTTCTCTTTCTTTTTCCTCTGCTACTGCTCATGATAGGCAGCAGGCTGCTGTCACTCCTATCCCCAAAGGTGGTGATCCCTTTTCTCCTCGTTACTACCATCCTAACTCTGTCCTTCCTACCCTAAGTTATAGGAACACTTTGTACTATTACAACTCTGTTCCTTCCTTGACTCCTCCTCCTTCTTCACCCCCTTTCAGTCCGGTTTTAGGAAATCCCACTCCATTTCCACTTCCCTCCTAAAACTCACTGACTCCTTCCTCAGAGGTATGTATCAGGGTCTAATCACGTCTGCCATTTTTGTTGATTTTGCTAAAGCTTTTGGCACATCCGCTCCTTCTGAAGAAGCTTAAAGCAACAGGACTTTCTGACTCTCCAGTCAGCTGGTTTTGTACTTATAGTACCTTGAAGGAAGATCTCAAGCTGTTGGATAGGTAGCTCCATTTTATCACCACTCTCTATAGGCTCAGGTGTTCCTCAAGGGTCTGTCCTGGGTCCTATTCTCTTTTCCATATTCCTGAATGACCTCCCCTCTGTCTGTTCCTCTGCATCCATTCATATGTACACTGATAATACAGTTATTTCTGCATCTGGCTCCTCTTCCCATATTCTTACCTCACAGCTTCAGCTGGATTTTGACAATATTCAGAGCTGATTCCAGTCTAATCAACTATCTCTTGACTTTTAGCACCCATCAGAGGCTTTCCAGACTCACCCGTCTTTTTTTCTTTCACACCCTTGATGGTCAATCAATCTGTCAAACATTTATTTATGTTTGAGCTTTCTTCCAGTAGGTCAGAGTGCTTTATATCTTGATACACATTAAAATTTCATACAGGTTCAGAGTAAACTCACACTATAAAACATCAATCGTAATAAAATAAATATAAAATGCATAGTTCAGCAGATCAAATTTAATTCTCATTAGGGAATGCCTGGCCGAAGAGAAAGGTTTTCAGTTCCATCTTAAAGCTATCAGCGGTCTGGCACTCTCTAATCCAAAGTGATAGAGCATTCCACAGGGTCAGGGCTGCAAAAGTGAAAGTACGCACCCCAGAAGTCTTTAAATGGACCCTGAGAACCTATAGCAATCCCTCATTGGTGGAGCAGAGAGGGCAGTAGGGCCACTGAAGATCTTGCAAGTAGCCAGGTCCCTGTCCATGTAGGGTTTTATAGATCAGTAACCTGACCTTGAAGGTGATTCGACAGTACACCAGCAGCCAGTGCAGATAGCAGAGCACAGCTGTGATATGGCAAGATCTTGGTAAGCAAGTCAACAGCCTGGCCACCGCATTCTGCACTAGCTGCAATCAGCGAATATCAACCCCTGATAACCCTAGGTACAGGGCATTGCAGTAATCAAGGCACAAGGTTACAAAGGCATGAACCAGAGTTGGCACATCACCAGGCAGAGTCAGGCACTTGAGCCAAGCGATGTTCCTCAGATGGTAGAATGAGGTCTTAACAATGGCCGAGACCTGAGATTTTAGTGGCAGGCCACTGTCAAACACAACGCCAAGATTTTGCACCTGATTTGAGGTTAGCAGCTGGGCATCTCTGAGCCAAAGCCCAGAAGACTGACCAGCCTGGCACCCTGTGCCATGGCATGTGGCTCTACTACCAACACCTCGGTCTTGTCTGTATTCAACCTCAACTAGTTGGCACTCATCCAACCCCAGATCTTGGAGAGGTAGTTATTAAAAACTGAGACCGCATCACCCCGCTCAGGCACAAGGTCATGTAGAGCCAGGTATCATTGGCATAGCAGCAAAAACTCAACCCATACCACCTTATAATGTACCCTAACAGCAGCATATACGCTGCAAACAACATTGGGGGTAAGATGGAACCCTGCAGAACCCCACATGACAGGAGGAGAGATGCCAAAGAATAAATCCCTGACACTACTCTCTGTGTTCTGCCAGTGAGGAACAATCTAAACCAACTAAGGACTATACCAGACAGGCAACAGAAAATCCACATATGCTCCATCAATACCCCATAGTCCACGGTGTCAAATGCCACAGAGAGATCAAGAAGAACTAAGATGGAGCGACTCTTTTGATCCCTTGGCATTAAGAGATTATTCAGTACCCAAACAAGGGTGGTCTCAGTATTATTCCTCTTCCTGAAACTGGATTGCAAGGCAGTCCAGATCTAGATGGCGACCGATGTGGGTCTGCATTGAATCATACTCTGCTTTGAATCTTACTCTCATAGAATTGTTAATTTTGTTTTACTCTTTTTTTAGTTTCAGTCTTTTAGTCAGCTTTTAGTCTATTTAATTCTTGCATTATCATTTCTTTGTGCATTTTGTTTGGGAATCTGGACTTTTGGGACTGGATTCAGAAGTCTTCCTTTTGGTTTTCACTGTGGAGATACTCACTGCCGTGAATGTGAGCCGTTGCGCTTTAATGCGATTTCTCTTGGAGTTGGGCTAACTGGAGTATAATTGGATTTGTTTGCCCTGTGTAACCGAGGATTTACCGGACAGTGATTTTATTGGAACACATGTGGAACATTTGCAGCTTTATCGATGTCTGGAGCCTGTTCAGTCATCCCTGTATGATTGTGGATTTACCGGATTGTAATCTTACCGGATTGTGGATTAACTGGAACTGCTGTGGCGTTATTGATGTTTGGAGATTGCTCTGCTATCCCTTTCGAGGTTTGTGGGAGGAAACCTGCATGGGATTGTTTGGGCGTCGGGAACCCGTCATCCGGACGTGCTTCCCCCTTTTGGTTGGAGCCTGTTTGCCTGGGGAAGTTTGGTTTAGGACTGGCTTTTCTCCAGGTGTCAGTTTTGGAAGACATTGCCTGAATCTGCAGGGTTGAAAGATTTTGGGCCGGGTCAAGACCTGGGACTGCCATGGAGAGGGGACACCCCGGTCCTTGCTACCAGAGGGTGAGGGGGCTAGTCAGCTGCCAGCCGGAGGGTTGGGCCTCTGTCTGCCCTGGAGGCCTGTGGTGCCAGGGTGGTCATTGTACTGTCCTGTCTCTGGGGCCCTGGCCCTGGGGAGTGAGGGTTGCGGGGTGCCTCCTGGCCAGTGTGGTCTGTGGGGTTTATTTTGACCCAAGCGACCGCAGTTTCGGGGAACTGTTAAGTTTTACTTCTATCAGCTTCATTGGTTTGGACTGAGAAGTAATCTCCAGCTATGAGTGGGGAGTGACTGGTATCCCGATTGCTTACGAAGAGGCTTTATATCTGCTTTCCAGTCCACCCCAACTGTTTTGCTTGGACTGTTTGATATTCCTCGTTTTTTGGATTCAAGCATCTGGATTTGAGAGTCTAAGTACTGGGGGTTTAATAGATCTAATTAACTTGTCGAGGAGATTGTAGATGGATCCCTGGTTTGGATTATCTTTATAGTTTTATACAATGTTTTCTCTGACTGGAACCTTCTCTCTGGACCAAAATATTTTGTCCGTGCAGTGAGAGTGCTCGGCTATTGTGAGTCTGTGGGGAGTGTGAGTCCCTGCCTACCCACAAATTTTTATTTTTATTATTTTGGGGTATTTTATGTTGTTTTATTTTCATGCAGTGAGAGTGCCCAGAGGCTAAGTAAGCTCGTGGCAGGGAGTGCTTGTTTTCTTAGCCAACTTATATTGTTTTATTTTGTGGGGTTTTCTTTATTTTTCCTTGTTTTCTCTTTTACATTCATGTTTATTTGATTTTATGATGGGATTTCCTTGTGAGAGGAGGGACCCCCGTATTTATTTATTATTCATTTTATCTTATTATTATTTTTTGTTTATTTTTGGGTTTTAGTTTTGTTTTGTTTATTTTCCGGAAAGTAGGTTCAATTTTGAGAAATGTGGATTAATTGGGTTTGAGTTTTGTTTTTTGGTTTATGCTGTTTTAATTTTGTTTGGAAAATCCTGTTTTCTAAATTTTTGGGGGGGATTTGTTTTTTTTGTTAATTTTATGAGAGTAGGAATCTATTGTCTTATTCCATGTTGAAGGATGGGGATATGTATTATTATACCATCTCCCCGGTCGTGTGCTATTCATCCTCCACTCTCCATGCCCTCCGCCCTTTTTTCCACCTCCTTTACTGTTCTTTAGTTACCAATGTTGTAGGGCTTTAGGAATTGCCCGTAGGAGGAGGGGGTGGGGTGGGGGGCCTGAACAGTGGAGGATGGATGATGGGAGTGCTAGAATCAGGATTGTTAGGCCCAGAAGACGCCCTGGGGTGAAATGGAGGCCAGGACATGGGTTTCCTTGTCTGATCCTCATACCCAAAGGCACCGCCACTAGTAATGGTGGGCAGGTGGCTGGGGGATCCCTGGGATTCTGTCCAACTCAGGCAGTTTTATGCAATGCCAGATCCGTTGTAAACAAAACTGCCATTGTGGCAGACTTGGTGGGTACAGCGGATCTGGCTTGCATCACCAAAACCTGGCTGGATGGTAATGCTGGCCCCATTCTTGAGGCGGCAGTTCCGGCTGGGTATTTGGTGATACACCGCCCGAGATTGGACCGCAGGGGCGGGGGGGTTGCGGTCTGTTTCAAGACCGAATTGGGTCTCACCAGTGTTCCAGTTGAGGAGACCAGATCATTTGAATGTGTTGTAGTGGCAGGTGGGGGCTATAGATTGGCTCTCATCTACTGTCCACCCATGGATGAGAAGCCATTCCTTAAGGAAGTGGCGGACTTCGTCGTTGACCTGGCATTGGAGTCTCCCAGGTTGATGGTGCTGGGCAACTTCAATGCCTGGATCGACGATGAACTCTCGCAATTTGGACAGCACTTCCTCCAATTGATGAATTCATTGGGCCTCTCACAGGTTGTTACCTCTGCCACTCATAAATGTGGCCATTCCCTTGATCTGGTTTTCCTCCTGGGGATGGAAGCCTCTGGCGTGGGGGTGGAACCTGTCGGATGGTCCAACAATCACACTGTGAGATTCAATTTTAGCACCCCCCTGCCTAGACCTACCCCTGTGGTGATGGTCAAGTACCGCCCTTTATGGGATGTGACTCCCAATGGTCTAACTGCGGTACTTGACCTATCAGAATTTCCTGTGATGAGCTCGGATCCAGAGGCTTTGGTTCTGGCCTATAATAAGGCCATTACCAATGCTCTGGATTCTATTGCTCCCATCATGCATCCTCTCTCCCTCCACCCTCGGTCCCCATGGTTCGATGGGGACTTGAGGGAGATGATACGACTAGGACGCAGGTTAGAGAGGTGTTGGCAGAAATCCAGCTTAGATGCCAACCATCTTAGACTGCTAGAGCACTATCAACTCTGTCAGTCAGCAATTTCCCGTAAGAAGGCAGTATTCCTGTCCGGGGAAATTGCTGCTGCTCAGAACCGACCGGCCCAGCTCTTTCGAACCATAGACAGACTGTGCAACCCAGCCTGTCTGCAGGTTCGTAGAGCTTTTTCGCAATCCCAGTGCGAGGAGTTTGCTCGGTTCTTTTCAGATAAGGTGGATGACATCAGGCAGAGACCCGAGCAACACTCTCAATGGGAATGGCCTTGGACCAGTCCCCGGTTGCACTCCCTCACTTTCCCTGGAGTCTCTTCAAAAGGCTGGAAATCAAAGATGTTATGAGGATTGTCCAGGGTATGCGTACTACATGCTGTAGTTTAGATCCAGGCCCTACAGCCTTGATTATGGGCTGTGGGGAGATTATCATCCCGGTTCTGGTGAGGATAGTCTGGTGCTCCTTATACTCCAGTGAATATCCTTGCTCCCTGAAGGAGGCAGTGGTGACACCAGTGTTGAAGAAGGCTTCTTTGGACCCCGACTCCCTCAGTAACTACAGGTCTATCTCAAACCTTCCCTTTGTTGGGAAGGTAATTGAGAAAGTAGTGGCTACTCAGTTAGACAACCACTTGACCATCCACAGCATCTACTGTCCTCTTCAATCAGGTTTTCGAAAGAGGCACAGCACCGAGACTGCCCTGGTTCAGGTGCTCAATGATCTCTTGATGGTGAGAGACCAGAAAAAATGGTCCATTTTGGTCCTTTTGGATCTGTCATCAGCATTTGACACTGTAACCATGGGGTTCTGCTTGAGCGCCTGAGAATCATCTGTGGGCTTTCAGGTTTGGTCCTCAGATGGTTTACTTCTCTCCTCACCGGTAGAACTCAGAGGGTGGTATCGGGGGTGTTTTCCTCTGCTCCTATCTCTCTGTCTTGTGGGGTGCCCCAGGGCTCAGTGCTGTCCCCCATGTTGTTTGCGGTGTACATGCTTCCCCTCAGAGACATTGTAAGACGGTATGGGCTGGAGTTTCATTGTTATGCCGATGATACCCAGCTCTACCTGTCTTTTGCACTTGACCAGAATGGAGCACTCTCAGTGTTTAATAACTGCCTTGGCGAAATCCAAGGTTGGATGAGGTTCAGCTGGCTGAAGTTGAATTCTGGGAAGACGGAGGTGATAGTCGTGGATCCTGGTTGCCGGATAGGAGGGTAGGGGACAAACCATCCCTCAGGTTTATTCCTGGGGGATGTTGAGCTCCCTACCTCTGAACAGGTACGGAACCTAGTGGTGATTCTTGATGATCAGCTGACACTACATGCTCAAGTGTTGGCCATCATTAAGGTTTCCTTTTACTGTCTTAGCAACATCGCTAGGATCAAACACCTTGTTCCGTTCAGGAACCTACCTACATTAATCCACGCTTTTGAGACCTCGCGTTTGGACTACTGCAATTCTCTTTACTTTGGGCTTCCAGGGGTTGATATCCACTGCTTGCAGCTGGTGCAGAACTCCGCAGCCCGGTTGTTAACTGGGATGCCTCATTCTTCCCATGTTACACCAGTGCTGCGGAGACTGCACTGGCTGCCAGTTCAGTGGCAGATCACCCTTAAAGTCGGCTTGCTGACTTATAAAGCCCTGCATGGTTTGGGCCCTGACTACCTGAAAGAGCTCCTGGTTCCCTATCTCCTGGAGTGACCACTCCGCTCGGCAAACGAGGGGTTGCTGGAGATTCCGAGGGTTGTTCTAAAATCTTTGGGTGCCGGGTTTTTATGTTATTGCTTTGACCTCTGGAATTCTACCACGTTGGATTAGAGAGTGTAGCGACAGTTGGGGTTTTAAACAAGCATTAAAATCCTTTCTGTGGATTAAGGCTTTTGGAGAAGATGTTGACCTGGTTTGATTTTATTGTTTAATCATGTTGCTTGATGTGATTTATTTTATCGTTTTTTATTGTAATGTTTTATCTTGATGTGATTTTACAATTTGTTCTGCGCCTTGATTTTTGAAAGGCGCATTAAAAATAAAGATTATTATTATTAGAGAAGATTTCTTCAGGAGTTGTATTACTTCCACCTCGTTTAGGAGGTCTGGAAAAAACCCTGTCTCTAGTGAACATAGAAACATATAAGTTGACGGCAGATAAGGACCGCAAGGCCCATCCAGTCTGCCCATTTATTTTTCTACCTTATAAATGTGCCATCTGCCTTTGCTCTGTCAGTGGCCTATCTATTCATACACATCTGTATTGCTCCCTTAAGCTTATCCCATGCCTGTTTGAAGCCCTGCACTGTATTAATAGCCACCACTTCCTGAGGTAGGCAGTTCCATGCATCCACCACCGTTTCTGTGAAAAAGAATTTCTTCACATTCCACCTTAATCGGCCTCCATCTAATCTCATGCTGTGTCTTCTTGTCCTGCTATTTTTCTTATATTTAAACATGTTAGACTCTTTCACCTTGTTAATGCCCTTAAGGTGTTTGAATGTTTTGATTATATCACCTCTCTCCCTCCTTTGCTCAAGGGTATACATATTGAGCTCAGTTAATCTGTCCTCATATGTCTTCTGATGCAGTCCCTGCACTATTTTGGTTGCCCTTCTCTGGACTGTCTCAATTTGGTTAATGTCCTTGTGAAGGTGTGGCCTCCAGTACTGCACACAGTACTCCAGATGGGGCCTAACCAGTGTCTTGTAAAGAGGGATTATTACCTCCCTCTTATGACTTGTGATACCCCTACTAATACACCCTAACATCCCTCTAGCCTTACCTACTGCTTTAGAGGTCTGCTTGGATGATTTCAGGTCATCGGTGATGATGATGCCCAAGTATCTTTCTTCCTTTGTGACTGCCTGCAACTCCCCTCCCAGCCTATAGGTGGCTTCAGGATTTCTCTTCCCTATGTGCATGATCTTGCACTTCTTTGCATTTAATCCCAGTTGCCACTCTTCTGACCATTTTGCTAGTTTATCCAGATCTCTTCTCATTCTGCCAACCCCATCTGGATCATCTACTCTGTTGCAGATCTTGGTGTCATCTGCAAACAGACAAGTCTTACCCTTTAGTCCATCTGCAATGTCACTAATGAAGATATTGAAGAGGACTGGCCCCAGAACTGATCCCTGAGGTACCCCACTTGTGACTTGCATCTCTTCTGACTGTATACCATTTACCACCACTCTCTGTTTTCCTCCCGTCAACCAGTTAGCCACCCAGTTGACCAACTTCTGACCCACCCTGAGCCTACCCAGCTTATTTATCAATCTTCTATGTGGAACAGTGTTGAAAGCTTTGCTGAAGTCAAGGTAGGTGACATCAGTTGCTCCCCCTTGGTCCACCACTCTGGTTACCCTATCAAAGAAATCTGTGAGATTAGTTTGACAGAACCTTCCTTTTGTAAACCCATGCTATCTTGGATCATCGGATAATCCTAGCAAGGACCGGACCGATGACATGAATACACCCCACAAGGAGCCACATTGGGCCCCGGTCCAAACTGCAGTAAGTCGGCTGCAGTCCCTGGATGACCTGCATGATGTCCACAATCACCAGCTGGTTGAAGTCGGACCAAACAGACTGGGTGCTTGAAATCTCTTGCCCATCACTGCAAGGCCCATTGGAGGGTGCTGAATGGATCTCTGACCTGATAATGGCAATTTTATCAGCAAAAAATCAAGTGAACTCATCACACCTAGCCTGTGAAAAAGCTCCTCAGCACTCAAGACTGAAGGCAGGTTGGATTGCATAACTTGTCAATAGTCCTGAAGAGCTGAGCTGGTTGATTCTTTGCTGCAGCAATAACCTTGGAAGGGAACTCTGCCTTCTTACAGGAGATTGCTGATTTATAGTCTTTATAATGGGCTGTCAGTCTGTCTGTCATTTGCCATGCCAGATTTCCTCCAATGCTTCTCCAACCTTCGAACCCCCTCACCTCATCTCCTTCAAAGTCCCGTCAAACAATGGGGACTTCTGGTGAAGGAGAGGGGGCCAACATGGACAGAAGCTATGGAGTCGAGGTCCTCAGCCACTGCTCTATTCCAGGCTAGTACTAATTCCCCCAGCTTCTCATATACACTTGTCAAACCTGATGGGTCCAGTACCTCCATAAGACCATCTGAGGTCAAACCCCTTAAAGGATGGTACCGGACCATCTCCACAGGGACAGGTCTATTGGGAGGGTGCCTCAAACCTGAACCTTATAGTATGATGGTCTGACCAACTGATCAGTTCCACCCTCAGGTCAGAGATCTCCATCCCGAGTAGGAAGACCAGGTCCAGTGAATGACCATGAATATGAGTTGCAGAGGTAACCACCTTTGTGAGGCCCAACAAATAAATTAGTTGGAGGATGTGTTATCCAAATTATGAGAGTTCATCATCAACCCAGGCATTGAAATCCCCTAAGATAATCCATCTCGGGAATTCCAGCACCTGGTCGATGATGAAGTCTGCAAACTCCTACAGGAATTCCTTCCCATCACTGGGTGGATGATAGATGAGAAGAATCCTGCAACCTACACCTGCAACCATGATACATTCAAAGGATCTGGTCTCTCCCACTGGGATGGTTACAAGGTCCAGGTATAATTTAAAACAAACAGCAACTCCGCCGCCCCTACAATCCTTTCTCTGACAGTGTATCACCGAGTACCCAGCTGGAATTTTTGATTCCAATACTGGGCCAGCATTCTCATCCAGCCAGGTCTCAGTGATGCAAGCCAGATTCACTGTTCCAAAAAGATCAGCAATAATTGCTGTCTAGTAATTTATGGATCTGGCATTGCACAACACCGACTGAGAATGATAGGCAGATGAGGCAGATCCAGCACCTTGCCCACTACGTGTGGGGCCCTTGGATATGGGAACCAGACAAGGAGAACACCTTTCCTGGCCCCATTTTACCTCAGGACATCTTCTCGTCCTCACCACCCCAATCTGATCACCGTGCTCCTCTGCTCCACCAGGCTCAGCTGATCCCCGTTTTCTTCCCTTTCTGACTATCCAAAGTGCCCTTTAATGTCTGTACACTTCTGGTGTTAAAGGCAGATAGTCAAAAAGATTGAAAATCCCTGTGCCTGGTGGGGGAGTAGTGTCTGACCACTGATGTCCTCAGCCAGCACATCTCCACTGAATTGACAATAGTTACACAATACACAACCGTACACCCACATACACCCACAAAGAAACTAATCACATACACACTCACACACACACACACACACACACAAAATCACCAACACAATACAATCAACTCAAAAATAAATAACAATCCCCACCAAGATACCCCCTCCCTAAATTAACTGTAAACTATAACAAAAATCCACCTTCTTCAAACAGGCTATTATGCAATTACCAGTAATCAAGATAATACAACACAGTCAGATTTTGAATTGAATAAAAATAAAATTGGATGGAACCCAGTCCAAAATAGTCTAAAAGAATACCTCTCTGAGCTCCCACCTTCTTGGGTTAATAAATGTCCATATCCAGTTCTTTAAGGACTCACACTCTGTAAAGCTCAGGGAATCACAGTTATTAATAAATGAAACCAAAACCTTGGCAGCTAGTCCTAGGTGCTCTCACCTCCTTGGGCTAATAGATGTTAATGTCCAGCTCTTTAAGGACTCTCACTCCATAAAGATCAGAAGTTCAGTTACTTGTGACTGAAAACAAATTTTATCACTGCCCCACCAAACTTAATTGAACTGTTATTTTTTGATTATGTCCCATATGCCTAGCCCAGTTGTGTGCAGATTTCAAAAAATATTTACCAGCACAAAAGTCCAAGGGGAGTTCAAATCACTGACAGATGTTCCTCAAGAGCATTCAGCCTTAATTCCACTTCCACATTCACAGAGCCCAATAGATAAAATTGAGTCCCCGGCAACCCCAACCAAGGCTGAGGATGCCGAGACAACTTGCCCGCTCGACGTAGCAGGTCCAACACAACCAGGGACCGGTGATGTTTACTGCAAGGCTCCTCAAACTCCTAGATGGGAAAACTTCCTTGGAATATAGCCATATTCCCTGGACCCAACCGCTGCCACAGCTGCCACACTGAGGAACTGAGCAAAGCTGCCGCAGCCGCCCTCCGGCAGCTACACAGTAGAGCACAACTGGGCCAAGGGCGAGACACAGAAGGGAAATCCCCACACCACTCTTCACAAAAGAACCACAACCCAATCTCCACATCCATCCTCAATCCTCCGACTCTCAGCTTCAACCTTCAGGCTCCAGACCGACATAATTCCACCCGCAGGGCTCTCAGCTGATTTCCATTGATTCCACAGGTAAGCAGGCAGGTAGCTGTTCAAAAAGTGATGAAAGTCCTCTGCAAATAGGCATACGGGGCAGATAACTGAAAATGTCTGTGAGCCAACATCTTATAGCTATGGTTTCACTTCTTGCTATCAGTTCAATAACTGTGTTCAAATCCACAGAGCTGGTGGTAACAAGGACAAGCGAACCATCTAAACAATACATTTTTTTTTAATTTTATTTTACCGTATAATCGGAATTACAATCCTTTGAGTCATAGACTCTTTTGCAAAGGCTCCACGTTGTTTACAGTGGGTGGAGGGAGAACCAAAGTACAAGGAAGACAGATGGAATGAGCAATTATATACAGGTTTCAGTACAGACAGTTTTTTATACGATGGCTGCACGGTGGTTACAGGGGGTGGAGAGACACAAGACAATATAAAGCATTAAAAGAAACACAATTTTTTTTTTACACTTTGATTTTTTTCAGGTTACAGAATTGACATGGCACTTAAGAGGCATTTTAAAAGCTTATGGGAGGCATACATGTGGGCCCAAGACAGAGCTAAAATGCAGAGGGTGGAACGTAGGGACTAGGAAGTCCCTGAGTCAGTTATGGGGATGAAGGAGGAGAGAGCAGGCCTTATTGGCATTCACATTTAGAGTTTTCAAGGACGTGTGTTCGAAGGCCTGTTTTGAAAAGTGCGATGCTGTGGGTCTGGGAGAGAGTAGGGGGGAGGGTGTTGAGCCATTTGGGGGCACGGTAGCGGAAGGATCTCTGCCCTAGAGACGTTCAACATGGGGGGACCGTGAAGGATGAGGTAGCTGACAGTCTGGTAGTCCGCCTGTGAGGGGCCGGGCTGACGATGGGGAGTAGTCCGGCTAGAGTAAGCTGGAGGTGGATCTTTTTTGCTAAGATGCAGGTTTGATATTTGAGTCTTTGATGGAAATTAAGTCAACCTGTTTGTGTGTATTTAAAATACTACTGCTACTGTCACTAACTCACTTTTAGAATTTCTGTCTAGCACTAAACTAAATAAACTAAGTAAAAACAAATTTAACACTACTCTGTCTCTCTGCTCAAATGACGGTTAGCCCAGCATGGCTGCCATCTTAGTCCCTTACTCTGCCTCCATTATTGATGATGAAAACAACAAAAGGCTGCACTCAGCACCTGAAGTAGCCTCACACCAAAACTTATGTAAGCTGCATAAATGGGAATTTATTTCAGACTCTGTGGGGTTATTCTTTATTGGACAGAGCTTGAAATAACCCCCCATTTATGCAGCTTAAATAAGTTTTGGTGTGTGGTTACTTCATGTGCTGAGTTCTGCCTTGTGATTTTCACAGTACACTGAGAATTGACCTAACCACCCTGGACTGCACCACCTCACTAACTATTAGACATACTGTTTTTATTGGTTTGTACTCTATTATAGAGTATTCATCCTCTTTTAAGTACAGTATCTCGAGGTCTGGCCTGACCATCATCTTGATTTCTTAGTTCATACTGATGCCATACACTAAAAGCTCCATCTCAATTTCATGCATTGTACAGGTACAAAGAGAGTATCCCACTTCCTGTCCACTGAAAAATCGATTAAAAAATTATTCTCCATATTTTCGATTATGGAGACATAGGCCCAGATATTCAAAAGAGTTGAGCCATGCGCAATAGGGTTGCGCCTGCGCAAGTCCGAAATTGTGCCATTCTGCGATATTCAGCAGGAGGCAGTTGCGCCCCCAAAATCATGCTGAGCAACAGCGCAATGATAATGAAGGCATGCGCAACCGAAGGGGGAGGAACCATGCATAAATGGCGCAGTGCGATATTCAACGACTTGCACCATGCGCAATAGGGGAGCAAGCAGAAGTTGTGCCATAGCGGAAATGAGCCAAAATAAAAAGGAGCAAGGGAGAGGCGCAAGAACACTACAGGGAAGCCACATGTGTCAGAAGCAGAGGCAGACAGACAGGGCAGGAGGCACAAACAGGGCAGGCCAGGGAAAGGGCAGTCTGAACAGCCAGGCACAGGGAAGGTGTGGGGAGCCACACAGCACAGAGGCCAGCACAGGCAGGTGTACCTGGTGCAGGGGAGGTAGCAGCCAGGACAGCGGGGGGAATACAGCAACAGCTGCCAGGGGGGGTGAACACAAGCCAGGGACATGGTCAGTACCACCTTCCACATGGAGGCCGTAATGAGGGGGGTGAGAAGGCGGGCGGCAGGGGAGCGTGGCCGTGGAAGGGCCCGTCGGCGGTATGCCCTCAACAGGCAGTACCAAGCCCGCACCAGCTTTGAGCTGTACACTGATACTGAGATTGTGGGCCGGTACCACCTGAATAGGGCAATTCTGAGGTGGCTCTGTGAGCTGTGCAGTGATGTGATGCAGGCACCCACATGACGGAGCCATGCCCTGTCAGTGGAGACTAGGGTAACAGCCTGCATGTGCTTGCTTGCTACGGGTACCTTCCAGAGACCAACTGGGGACACCACAGGCATAACCCAGTCGGCCACATCACGCCACCTCACCCAATTCCTCAGCCCACTGCTGCCACATGCTGCAGAGTACATCCATTTCCTCAGCACAGTGGCAGAGCGCACAGCAAACATACAGGAGTTCCACAGGGTAGCACGTATGCCTGGCATGCTAGGGGCAATAGACTGCACCCATGTGGCCATATGCACACCACCTGGCCCCGAGGGGGCCACATACATAAATTACAAGGGCTATGCCAGCATCAACTGCCAGGTGGTGTGCGATGCCAGGGGGTGCATCATCAATGTCGGTGCCATGCACCCTGGGGGAGCACACGATTCTTTCATCTGGCACCAGTAGGCACTGTGCCACAGATTCAAGAGTGGGAACATCCCCACTGGCCACCTAGTGGGTGAGCATGCAAACCACATGGACAATCATAGGGCCTGGGGGGCATGGCCAGAGGTGGCATGGGTAGTGGCCTACATGGCCTGGGGCAGGGTGATGCTGATCACCAAACTAACCTCTGCCCTCTACACACAGGTGACAGTGGATACCCACTCCATCCTTGGCTGCTCACACCCTACCGGCGGCCCGTGACCCCATCGCAGCAATGCTACAATGAGGCACACGCCACCACACGTAATGTCATCGAGCGGATGTTCGAGATGCTGAAGGCACATTTCCGTTGCCTGGACACCTCTGGCAGTGCCCTGCAGTACAGCCCGTCAAAGGCCTGTTGGATATTCCTGACCTGTTGCATCCTGCTCAACATGGCCAACGAATATGGGATAGCCGTACAGGTCAAAGAGGGGGACAGCGATGGGGACGCCGGTGACGATGGTGATGGGCAGCCCCCCCTTGGCCAACAGGACCCCCGACTGCTCCAGCTGGCATGGAGGAGCACTTCAGCCAACCCAAGTAAGTCATGGGGCCATGTGCAACCACCAGTGGCCAAGGCACAACCCACAAACATGCATGGACACACACCAGAGGTGCATGCCGTCAAGGGAAGTGGCAGGGCACAGAAGCACACACACAACCAGGGATGGGTGAGGATTAACATGCCACACCGAAGGACACACACACATGCTCACACACAATGCAACAAATGTGCACAGAGGGCAGAAGGCACACCGACCCAGAATGCACACCCTAGCAAAACACATGTCCACAGGCCACCACGCCCACTGCCTGTCCATGTGCATGTGTCAGATGCTGAGCACCATTGCACATTGGTGTACAGCACAATGCAGGCATCATCATGCACACACAACTGCAGACAGCAGCCAGGAGGGTGTGCAGGTGGACTATGTGTCCATGTGCAGGGCCGGGTACCCAACCGTGCACTGCCCACTAAAACACACAATGCACACAGGGCAGCACCAGACAGTAGCCGTGCTGGGAGACAGGTCAGTCACACGACAAAGTGCCCCAGCTTCCATGGACGTGTGGGCAGACCCACCAAGACCCGCTAGCACTGACAGGCTGACCACTGGCCTCATGGGGTGGCACCGATGGTCCCCCAGGGGTTCCACTGCGTGAACATGACCGTGCTCACACAGGGGTCTGCAACACACTGAACATGCCTGCACCAGGAGTGCTTGGGATGCCCACAGCTGAACTCGGCATCGACAGGGTGGGAGTCGCATAACATTGGAAACAGGGGGTGGATAGTGCACTGCATGGTGTCCGCAATGCATGGGCACCTGACTGTGTGCCCATTGTGGCCATGACAGCAATGAATGCCTGTGCATGCCTGTAAATGGCAACGGTCACATCCTCCCGCAAACGGTCCATCCCTGCCAGGATCAGTGCGGTATCCCTGCTGCGACACTCCTCTGCCCACTCCAGAGCCACACGCAGTGCATCCATGGACGTCGCAAGCTGCATCTGCTGCTGGACCGATGCTTGCAGTAGGTGGGTGTGCTAGTCCAAGAGGTCATCAGCCTCCTCGGCATCCTGTCCCTCAGGGTGTGCATGGCCCTGATGATCAGCACCCCTTGATGGTGGGTGCTGCGCACCAGGACCAGATCTGGCCATGTTCACAGATGGTGCACAGACACGGCTGCTGAACCCTGTACCCCCAAGCCCATTGGGTGACTGCTGATGCTGCCCCTCCGGCTGCCACTCCCCAGGGCTCAGTGGTGCCACCGCAGTGGCCGCTACAGTCCCACTGTCCTGAACAGACACCAGTGCTGCCCCATTGGTGCTGACAGGCACAGCCTGGGACTGTGCTGACATGCAGGCCTCCACGGTGGCACTACCCATGGCCATGGGCGCGAATTGCCCTGCTGTGTGGCCATCCCGTGGCATACATGTGTCACTGCCCATGACGGTCGTGTCATCATCACTGGTGACGGACTCTGCACCGGCCACAGCCACAGCATGCTGGCATCCTTGGACACCAGCATGCTGTGATACAGGCAGGGCTTCCTCCACACCTGTTACAATGACATCAGTGTGGACAGCCAGGCGGCCCCACTGTCGCAATGATCCACATATACCTGTGGAGGTGGATGGTCCCTCCTCCAACTCCAGCCAACTGTCTGCAGTGGACAGGCCCACCACTGCTGACCCATGCAGACACTCAGGATCTGTAAGGGAAAGCAAAGTCGCGTTACTGCGTGTGACCTTCCCTGCCCCCCCCGTAGAGAGACCATGACTTACCATGCAGTGATGGGCCACCACCCGTCTGGAAGCCACCACCTGGAACACCCTCAATGGCACTGCACTGCATGCTTCCAGCAAGCCTCTCCTCCTCTGGGATCAGCTGTACCACCTTCAGCTGTCCCCCACCTGTTGCAGCACGTGCTGCCCTGCTGGCAGCCACCTTCTCCTTTACCCTTCTCCTGTCCGTGCCCATCTTTTCCTTACACTCCTGCACGGAGTGCTGGTGGCTGCCATGCAGGTTCACAGCACATGCCACCTCCTCCCATGCAGCAGAATGGGCTTGAGGGGTTCCCCGCCGTCCACTGAGAAGTGGCTCCTGATCCAGGTAGGCCTTGAACAGGGCCTCGGTTTCAGCCTTTGTAAAGTTCGGCCTCCTCCTCCTCCCACCACTGTTTTCCTCCTCTCCAACAACTGCTCAGTCATTATGTAGCCTGTAAGAATGGCAGTTGTTGCTTGTGACTGTGCAGTCCCATGCATGTTCCTGAATCCACAGTCCACACTCCCAAATAGCATGCAACTCACCAATAAACTGCAGTAACCGACTGTGGCCACTGCAGCACATTGTAGCACTTTTATAGCGCAATCCATGCAAATGAGGCGAGAAGCAGCTTTAAGTAGATGCAAATTGCAGTGCTGTGCCATTGATTGGCTGATGAGATGATTTGCATATGACGGCTGAATATCGCGCTGTTGCACTTTGCGCAATTGTGTTGAATGTGCTGAGCCAATGGCGCAGTTCTGTGACATGCGTAGTACACCTCACTGTGCATGCCTGGGTTGCTGACGCAGGCATCTGCCGCACTGATGATGTGCTGTGCATGATAGGCAATGCAGGGCACGGCCACCATTGTGCCAGTGGCACTATAGCGATGGTCACTACATGGCGCTGTGGCACTGGGCCATCATAGGTGCAATGGCCCAACTGCTTTGTAGTCCACTATGGCGCTGGCACACAGGCAGCCAATCGCGCTACATGCATTTTCTTCCAATGGCGCTGTGCGTGGCCATGCGCCAGAGACCCTTGACCCTGTGCCCAACCTTTGGCCCCTAGGCACCATGCGTCAGGCATGGGTGCACCTCTATTGCGCTGTTCGGTAACAGTACGATAGGGAATGGCAGCACTGTACTGCACAGCATCTGCATGTGGGGAGCCACGCTGCAGAGCACCATATTGCCTACTATAGCTACAAGGATGGCACACAGACGGGCAGCACAGTGGACAGCCATTGAGCTTGCCAATCTGGTGGCAATTGTGAGCCACACCATGGGCCTCTCTTCGGGGAGGCTCCCTTGGACAGGGCCAGGACCCAGGTGTGGCAGGAGGTGGCCACTGCCCTGGAAGAGGCCACCGGACAGGGGAGGAGTGCAAAGCAGTGCAGGCACTGCTATGGTGGCCTGTGGAGGAGGGAGCCTGAGCTACTGGCACGACTGCGGGCACGTGCCAGGAGGGGAACGGTGCCAAGTCCAGGTAGGGGTTCCGTCAACACACTTTTATCGTCCATATGGGTCACAGTGTTGTATGTGTCCAGCACATAGGGGAGGGACTGTCTGGGGTTGGCTGTGGAGGTGTTCACAGGGTGTGGGGTAGGTGGGTCTGGCTGGGTGGGAGGGCACACACCTTGGGGCAGGGGGACTTTGCTTCGAGATTGTACTGATGTTCTTCTCTCCTTGTTTTCCCCACAGGCCAGGATGAATGCCGCAAGTTGCATGAAGAGCGGCGGAGGGAGGAGGACAGTGCAGCCAGGTGGGGCGAGGGCCATCACAGCCCACCTGACCGGCCCGATGAGGGTGAGTGCCATACATCCATGATTACTATTGCATGCTGTGTGACAGGGTGGGCAGTGGGGCATGGCCACCATTCATCGACACCACTGCCATGCACGCAACTTGTTACAGTCAACACTGTCCAGTGGCAATGCATGTCTGGGAGTGCATCAATGGTGATTCATGCGTGCACCAGGTGCATGGCTGTGCCACTGCCTTTGCACCACATAGCCATGTCACTAAACGGCCACAGTGGTGCTGTGCGTGACTTGGCCAGTGGGTGTGTGCAGCATTCCGCATGGCTGTATGCACCTGGATGGGCAGGTCCTGTGGACATGATCACTGCGGGTGGTCACACACCATCACAGTGGTATGTCCCATGGCCGTATGCCATGCACAGTGGGTGGGCTGTATGGGGTTGTGCATTCACACCTATTGACTGTGTTCCCTTGTCCTAGGTACCCGCCATCTAAGGAACATATGGGATGCCATGAGGGAGATTCTACAGCTGGCCCCGGGAATCCCTGGACATACTCTGGAGACTGGACACGACCGTGGTACTGAGGATGCACAGAGGCCGGCGGTCACAAAGTGCTGAACGGCGGTCCCGCTAGAGATCCCTCAGTCCCTGACTTCCCATACCCCCCTGGACCCACCCTCACACCCCTCCTATCCCATACCATTTGTCCACCCCTGCCCCTACCCACCCCCACCTTGTTTGTGCCCCCCCAAGCTTGTATATAGTTTTTGTAATCTTGTACGTAGTTGACAATTATATTTTTTCAATACATTTGATTTTGATATGAATACTGTGGTGGTCTCTGATTTGCAGTGGGCTTTAGGTGCTCAGCTGCAGTGGTGTGCATGGCATCAGGGGTGATGCAGTCATGGGTATGTGTGTGTGTCCGTTTGGAGATGACTATGGTGTGGGGGTAGCTATCAGTCAGTGTCTGTGGTGTGTGTGTTGTTCCCTGTACACTGGATGACTGTGTGCAGTGGCCCATGGCGCGTGCTCTGTGTCCATGGCGCACCCATCGGCCCATCCATGGCCTGTGCAGCTGACACACATGCATGTCTGTGACCTGCACAGTCTGCTGGCATGTCAGTGGTGGCAGTCCCTGCAGGGTGGCCACTATACCCGTCACTTTGTTGGGTTGCCCCTGTCACTGGTGTGGTGCATGCCTGGCTCGGGTGGCACTGTGGGCACCACAGTCGTTGTCCCACCTCCATGCTCTGCCTTGTGTGTGTTGCAGGGGATGTGCCCCACCGTCTGTGACTTGTGCTCCGGGTGACTACTGGTGGTGTACGGGTTCACAGTGCCTGCGCAGGGTGGCTGGCACTCCAGTGCCATGGAGGACTGTGGGTTATGTGTACACAGCTTACATGGGCCCACAATGGGGGCTTGATTGCCCCACCACTGTGTCCCTGTGTTGGTGTGCCCTTGGGTATGGGTGGGTGTCTGTCCATACACTGTGTGGCACCCAGTGTGGTGCATGCTTCCACGCACCACTGTGGGTGTCTGTGCTGGCTGTTGTGCCCAGTGGTGGGTCAGGGTGTGTCACTGGAATACTGTGCAGGGTGCTGTACCATTGGTGGTGGTGTCAAGGGCATGCCCTGTCCCGTGTGAGGTACCGCTTGTGCCGACGCATGGTCGGTCTCTCAGCAGTACCTCAGGGGACTGTGCATGGTGGCAACATGTCTGCCGTTGTTGCATTGCCGTGTGCTGCAACCCACTGATGGGTGCTTGTGGTGGGGCTGGCTTGCATGGTTCTGTGGTGCACAGGTTTGCATTGACACAGTGGGGGTGGTGGCATGCATGGGGTTTCCTGCAGTGGTGGTCACTGCCCATGGGGGGTGTCTGGGGTCACGGTGCTGGGTGTGCTCTGCACTGGGGGGGGATGGTGTGGCACGGTGTGGTCTGCCCTCCTTGTGTGCCAGTCACAGCTTGCCGGTAGGTGTGATGGGGCACCATGGCCAGGCAGTGGGTTGGTTGCTGGTCTCCATGGGCCAGTGGTTATTCCAGCCCTCCCCCAGTTGTGCTGTGCTTGGGGTGTGGGGGGACGATGTCTGTTTTGCTGTGTGTTCCTGTGCCCATCTGTGGCATGGGTGGTGGGCCCCTACCTCCCTGATTGTGCTGTTACATTGCTCTGCAGCTGGGGGGCTCCCTGGTTGCACAATGGCGCCTCTGGACTGCTCAGCTGAACATCCTTTGTTGAGCTATGGCACATCAGATCTGCTCAGCTTCCCCTTCCTAGTTGCGCTATGGCGCAGGTGGTGCGATATTCAGTCGTCGGCTGTAGGTGCAATTTGGCCTGCTGTTTTTGAATATCGCGTCTCTTGCGCATGGGCGCAATAGACTTGCGCTTGCTCCTGCTATTGCGCACTATTTGGGCGCAGTTTGAATATCTGGGCCATAGTCTATAGTGGAGCTCCCCAATCCTCTCTTACCAGATTGGACCCCCTCTTCCACAGTTTCTGTCATTTTGCTTTAGATTGTTCCCTTTGTACCCACCATTGTGCACTTTACTCTGCCCTTTAACTCCCCTCTCTTGATGACAGGCGCTTTTCACTTTGTGCCTTCTATGTAAATTCTGGTTTGATACCCTTCCCTCCTACCTACATCCCTCATCCTCTCCCTCAGCTTCCTACTACACTCAGTGGAATAACACTTCCCATTCCCTCACCATTCCTTCTAGAAAATCTACTGTTGGTCAATCTGCTTTCTCATACTGTTCCCTAAACTCTGCTCGTCCCTTTCCTTGTCAATTTACTGTGCCTCTTCTGCTTTCTCCATAAAGTCTCTGCTTCATGACTATTCTTCTCCCTCCTACAACTGTCCATGACTCTCTTCCTCTAATTTGTACCTTTCCTTACCTGTACACTGTTTTGTAAGAGTAGTTCCAACATCTAAATTGTTTCTTGTCTTCAGTTTTTGATTATGCTACTTGATATGTATTATTTGCTGTATATGATTTTCTTTTTTTTTTTTTAGTTGTTTAACCAGGAATAGCACACTAAGCTAAAAGCTTTTTTACAGGAGTGTCCTGGGAGCATAAGGAGGTTAAGTGACTTGCTTAGGGTCATACAGTATGCAAGTGGAAGCTGTGGGACTCAAACCCAGATCTGGTCTGCTGAATGTTACCAGATTTGCAGGTCAGAGCCTTAGACCACTGCACTATCCTGTCTCCAATTTTCCACATCTTCTACTCTAAGGACACATATGGAAATGAGCTGTTAGTAGCTCAGTATGTCTTTTCTTTTGAAATGTTTATAATGAAGGAAAGAATGAATAAATACATAAATACATAAACAAACAACCAAATAAATAAATAAATACATACAGATGTGACAGCCAGAATGCAACGCAGAAATGCTGCAGAATATCACAGAATGCTGCAGAGGCCATTGTAAGTCAATGGCAATTAAGCCCTTTTGTCATGCAGGATTTTGTGACATGTCATTACTGCAAGTTACTGTGCTTCATCGTGGCTGACTCGACTGTACATACATACATACATACATACATACATACACATCCCCAGAGGAATGCTGGCACTGCCTTGGGGTGCCCTTCTGCCTCTGGCAACAGGTCCTAAATCCTCTGCCACTGCAAATGAGAAATATCATATTTTTATTTACCCCAGCCTTAAAATGAATGTTCAGCATTAGGCATTTGAAGAAAAACACTCTCATCAGGTCTCCCATCAGCCTTTTGGCACCCAGCTGCCCATTAATGGTGTGTACCACACGCACATATCCTTCTGGAAAATTACCTTTTTGTCCTAAAACCTAGCACCCCACACCCATAGTGCTATGACTAGTGGGAAAAATTCCAACAAGGTAACATTCTTTGTTAACCCAGTGTCCTTCCAACTGGATGGGCACAGTTCTGTGCACAAAATGCCAAGGAAATACACCCCAAAGCCTAAGTCCCCCAATGCATCCATGTACAGCTCAATTTCTTGCTTGTTGTGGCCATGGGCCAGACTTACATGCCATTATAGCGGTTCAAGAAGGCCATCCACAAATCCTCTTTCATACACTCCATCACTTGCAGTCTATAATGTGGTTTGTGAAAGTCTACCCCTACTTTGGCATCCTGTGAAGGAACATCTTATCCATTGGCATGATCTTGCATATGAAATTGAGGAGACTTATTAACTGTTTCAGCTCTCTCAAAATAATTCCCTGACACTGTGAGGAGGATGTCCCAGAATGACTTTATCTTGCCCACTGGAAGGCAAAAAGCCATTGCCTAGTATCAATCTTAACCCCAAAAATGACAGCATTGTGCCGCATGCCTTCCATCTTGGCCTTTGCTGACAGTACCCCAAAGTCAGTGCACACCTCCTGAGAAACCTTCAGTAAGTGTCCACATCCCCCTGTATTGGCCTTCCCTACAAAGAGAAAGTCGTCCAAATAATTAAACACCTATGTGTGTTCTGCATTGGTTGTTACCACCCACTGAAAAAATGTGCTGAAGTGCTCAAACACTGCACACACCACTGCCCATCACATGGGCATGCATCTGTCTGCATAATACTGACCCACAAATTTCATCCCAAATCTCTATCCTCTTCATGCACTGGCAATAACCTGAATGAAGACTGTACTGTATTTCAGCTTTCACCAGCAATGCTCACTTTCCTGCTGTTCTCACCCCTACTGCTGCCAGTTTAAATAATGTGTATGATACCACCAAAAAACACTGGTCAAAGTAATCATTGACTGAATCCCCTTCTGAGAACAACAGGTGGTTTATCAACCTGAATTCTCCTAGGACTTTCTTGGGGGATAGCCCAATTGGAGATACTTGCAGTAATGGTGAAGGCAGGGATGAAAAGGGGCCACAAATCATTCCTGCTCCCAGTTCCTTGGCTAACTTCTTTCTGATCAGGTCCGGGCACTCTCTGGCCGATTTCAAGTTCTCAGCCTCATACCACTGCTGTGGGCTATTGTACAGAATTTGAAAAATGTTGTGAACCCCTCTGCCTGAGACTGTGTAGTTGCTAGGTTCAAGTACTAAAGCAACCATTTCCTAATTCAATCCACTCTTATTGGCTTTGGGAGGTTGGTTGCACCACTTCCAAAATGGCTGTGAGGCAGCATCATCTGGTTTAAACTGCATGACAGGGTGAAGCCACCTGCAGGCCATGTGTTCGTGTTTGAACCTGCCTGCTCCATCTTACAAATGCTTTGGTTGTAGTTTTAACAAGACCCAGTCCTGGCCCCTCACTGGGCTGCAAACCCTTGTACCCCTCTCTTCTGGGAAGGGTCCCTACTGACGGGAAACCACTGTCCATGTGCTGCCCCAACCCATGATCTATGACTCACAGCAGTGTCATGTCCAACACACCCCAATGCCTGGCCAGGTGGGCCTACATCTGTTGCTAAACTCCTCATCATATTCAAGCCACCTATTTCCAGGGCTCCTAGTGTTTTGTGGCACTTTGTCCTGACTTCTGTGTCAGGACTCCTAGGATTCTGCAGCACCATTTTCTGAGTTCTGCAGCATGATTTATTCAATTCTGTAGCAGAACGCAATCCTGCCATTGGCTAAAATATGATGTGATATCATCGATTACATCACATGCTAGCATGAAAGAGGGGCTTCAGCATAAAAGAGACAAGGAAAGGAGTGGGGCACTATGGAAAAACTGTATATTTTAATGCAAATTCCCCAACAACAAATAATTCTGTGGCACTGTATATATTCCTCCACATTATGCACAGTCTGTGGAATATTCCATGGTCATGGAATCACAAAATTCCAGGGGCCTTGCCTATACCCAGGCTTACTGTCATGCATGGCTATGACCCTGCTGTAGTAATTCCACAGCGACTCCGATAGCTATGATGCAGTCCCCCACACTGTAGGTTCCCTGTTGGGACTGGCACCTTGGGAGGGGTAGACTGAACCAGTAGACCTGATGATCCTTCTACTGGGTTTCTGAACTCCCCACTTGTGTTCAGGAAACAAGCCTTCCACCAGACCTTGCTTCTCACCTGCACCAGAGCCTCCAACTGCATCTCGAACTCCACCATACTCCTCTCCTCTTCTCCATCGCCTTTCCCCTCTCCAATATATTGTATTGTTCACCAGCTGAAAGAAATAAACACACAGACAACCTGCCCCTGTCCATAACAGCTCACTGCAATCCAAGGGCTGTACTGTGCAAAACACTAAATTAGTCCTTTGTTTATCTCCTCATGATTAACTTTCTTACGCTCTTTTTTTTGTTTTGTTTTGTTTTTCCCAGTTCACTGAGGGAGGGCCTTGCTGTGGCAACCCGGCTTTACACTAACATGTCCCACACTTTAGCCCTCTTCTCCTTGTTCTGAAATCCCCATCCTGCAACCTACTGCTTGGTCCTTTCACCCCCCCCAAGCATATCCTCTCCCCCCAAGTCTAACTAATTCTCTGAAGGACTCAGCTTGATCTGCTAAGTGCCCTGCTATGTTCTGTTACCACTGAAACAGCCCTAATGGCATCACTGGGGCTAGCACAGCCCTGATGTGCTCCAATGGTAACCGTCAACCACCCCCGTTAGGCGGTCGTCACCTGTACAATAGTGTACGTAACCACTAAAGCCTCTCAACTCGAGGCCTGCTGACTGGCTTGGGACACCTTTCTAGTGGCTGTTTCCCCATTGCCCCATGCCCCCTTGCCACCTCAGGGCCACCCTGACCATAGCAGATCAGTGAATGCTCCCCAACATCGCTGTTTGCAATGAGAGCTACATTAATACTTAACAACCTTATGTGCCATTGGGTCTCCCTTAATGCTTAGCAACATTGGCCTCAATATCCAGCTGAAAAGATTCCTTGCCCCATCCCCAAAAGCAACCTCTGTCCAATGTCCCACTATCCTCACCTTGTGTGGTACGTGGCCTCCGATGGAACAAACTAGGCCTCACCGCATTGCTCAGCTGCTTCAAATCCCCTTCCCCTACTGCCAGCCCTGATGCTCAAACCTGAGATTCAACTTCTTGCTACTCGCTTGCAATGCGAGCGTGCAAATTACTGTCTTCCATTTATTCATTTATTTATATATTTTCATTCAATATGACTGTCCTATTGCCCCAGCCACTGCAGTGAAGAATATGGTGGTGACGTGCATGTGTGGGTCAAACCCACCCAAACTATTCCTATGTGCTTTGCGGTAACACCCTGAGCTATGGGCCAGCAACCCCCCTCCCATGTGTCATACACTCCTAACTCTCCTCTGGACCATGTCATCTCCCCTGAGAAGACCACCCCGTTCCAGCTGTGCTGTCTAATGTGCTTTCTCCTGCACCTTTCTGCATGTCACATCTCTCAAACAACCCCACCCTCCAATTATCTGATGGGTGCAATACACTGTTCTAACTATGTACACTGCCCCCTCTCAGGAGCAATAAACTGATCTATCTGATATTCCATGACATGCTTAAACAAAGGCACAGTAATGACTCATATATATTGCTTTTTCTGACCGTGAAGATTCCCCCTTGTATGTATGCTGTCAATGGTAACCTTGGCCCTGAAAATTGTGTTATAAGGGGACAACACTTACTCCATTTGTTTTCCAAGAACCATGCATATGAGTGTCCATGCTTAATACTCTGCCATTTATATTTGCTTGTGCACATGTGCAAAAAACATGTTGTGACAGCTTGCTGGAGTAGCAGGTTGTGGAGGTGCAGCCGTGTTGTGGCCATTGCCGCCACTGCTTTTTAGGGCTTGTCTGTGTGGCACCAATGAATGAGCATGACAGCAGCTCAAAAGTGTGCCACCAACTTGAAACAGTTTTGCTGCTGCAATGAGGGAGCAACCCCTCATTAGCAGGGTGTGCCTTGCCTGGTGTAACATTTCAAAAAACATGGTGGCAGCTGTCGCCGTCTGCCTCTCACAGTCCCACCAGAAAGCCAACGTCGGGGGTGCCCAATCCCCCTGTCAGCATGCCCCCTTCCCAATTCATTTGCCGATGGGGAGCCCAATCCCCATCAGCATGATGTCCCTGTAGTTTAAGTTATATGCCGGGAGGTGCTCAATCTCCCTCGGCATCATGTTCACCCAAACACAGACCCATTTTCTTTGTCAATGGGGTGCTCAGTCCCCATTGGCTCCAGTAGTCTGAAAACACCCAGGTGGCACACTGGGAGCCCACCCCAGCATGCCAAATATTCCTGTAAAAAAGAAAACCTTCCTGCAAAGTTTTTCATTTTTTTTTCAACCTGTAAAATAGAAAATGGTCCCTCTTTGTCTGCAGTGCCCCCTCCCCCAACCCGCACCCACCCTCTGTGCACCCCACCTCCCTGTACCCCATACTTACCTCCGGAGCCTGGTGAGACAATCTTCGATGGAGCGGGAACACGTCTGCACTCTTCAAAGTCGACCTCAGACTGAAGAAATGCCAGTAAGCTGTATAAGGGCATAAATGGGATGGGAGGGGGTTCAACTTAGGTGGATATTGTCACAGATTCACTCAGCAGGTCAGGCCCTCTACTCCAAAAGTGACAACCTCTAAGCACAGTCTTGTGAACAGTGTAAAAGACAAGGTAACCCTCTCGTCTGTTTTTGTGAGTTCGGACCAACCTTTAGTCTCAGTTCTGGAGGGATTCAAACTGCAGCCTCTTGCTAGCATACCCAATGCACAGGCTTAGATACATCTGTCTTTTGGGGGCCAGATATCTTTGCCCACAGGCACCTAACCAGGTATTCAGAGATGAACCCTTTAAAACTTTAATAAAGACCTCAGATTTAAAACGCTTCTCTTTCCAGTTTGGTACCACCCTATAAGCTTATGTCTGCTATCTGCTATAACCATAAATATTTCTTAGCAAAAGAAAGCAATTCAAAGACAACCAAGGTTTGCTCTAAAATTAGAGTTTTTACTAAAATATGTAATAATATGTCAAACATACAATACAGAACTCTGATAACACAAGACATACATATTTTTAAACAAAACAAGGTTTAAAACAGTGCAATTCCTACAACTATATTTAGATTTTGTCTAGCTTTCTAAATACCTGTTTTCAGTGCTCAGATGTTTTTTTGGTCAGTGTCAGGAAAAAATGTGTCTCTGTAGTGAAAAAGAATAATCTTTACAAGCAGTATGTGCCAACCCCTTTTGGATGAGGTCATCCAGCTCCTCCTCTGTAAAAATATCTAAAAAATATATATTTCTATAAAACCACAGGATGTAATTTCAAAGTATTAATTCTGCAACCTTAGCATAACTCAGTTTCAAATGACACCTTCTTTGATCTCATGCTGTACCCTCCTCACACAGGCTTCACAGGGTCATTTACAACCTTACACCTCTATGTAACATCCTAGCTTCCCTTTCTAATGTCATAAACCTAGTTTATGGTTTCTCTCTTAACAAAATTAACTTAAACAAGTCTGTAATTAGCTCAGAGAAACAGGATCCTTAATAAAAGTCTTCCATGTAACACATTGTCTCTAAAAAAACTGAGTGTGCATGAACTCACATACTGTCAGCTGTTTCCCATGGCTTTCATCTCTCAGCTGGAATCTGGGGGGTGGGGATGAGTGTGGTCATTCCTAGAGCATTTGCATTTTCAGCAGAGACATTAATACATTTTATATAAAAAAAATATAACACAGCACTCAGAACTGGCTGTCTACGTCACACTCCTCCCCACCTAGACTGAATTTGGGGGATCTATCCCCTACATGGGATGTGCTTCCCAAATCAGTTCACTCCTCATAGACCCTAGACAGCTCATCTGAGTTCCTATTTTTCGCTCCAGCCCTATGTACGATTTTTAGATCATACCCTTGTAAAGCAAGACTCCATCTTAGTAGTCTGCCATTGTTTTCCCCATCTGCATCAGCCAAACCAGGGGGTTGTGGTCAGTCTGCACCACAAAATGCTGCCCATACAAGTATGGTTCTAATTTCTTCAGGGCCCACACTATGGTAAGATACTCCTTTTCCACCATGAAGTACGCTTGCTCCCTGGGAATAAGTTTCCTACTCAGGAACACAACTGGGTGGTCTGTCCCTTGGCTAGATGTCTGGCTAAGTACTACCCCAATACCCACCTCTGAGGCATCCATCTGAACTATAAAGGTTTTGTTATAGTCTGGACTTGTCAAAACAGGAGCACTGCACAGTGCCTCTTTCAGTCTGGTAAAGGTTTCCTCACAGACTGGGTCCCAGGTAATTTTCTTTGGCATCTTTTTCTTTGTCAGGTCAGATGGGGAGCAGCCAGGGTACTGTAATTAGGTACAAACTTTCTGTAGTACCCTGCCTGTCCCTAGAAAACTCCTGACCTGCTTCTGGGTTTCGGGTCTGGGCCATGCCTGAATCACCTCTATCTTTATTAGGTTAGGACAGAGCTGTCCCCGGCCTACCACTTGCCTGAGGTATGCCACTTCCCCCTAGGCCACCTGGCACTTCTCGACTTTGACAGTGAGCCCGGCCCTCTGTATCCTGTCCAGCACTTCCCTAAGGTGTGAAAGGTGTTCCTCCCAGCTGGTACTGAAGATGGCATGTCATCCAGGTATGCTACAGTGTACTCCTCAGCACCAATCAACACCTGGTTCACCAACCTTTGGAAAGTGGCCAGGGCATTCTTCATTCTAAAAGGCATTACTCTAAACTCAAATAAGCCTATCGGAGTGATGAAGAATGACCTCTCCCTAACTCTGTCTGTCAATTCTACCTGCCAATACCCCTTGGTCAGGTCAATAGTTGTAAGGTAGGTCGCCCTTCCCAACTTCTCCAGGAGTTCGTCCGTCCGAGGCATCGGGTGGGCATCGGACTTTGTTACTGCATTCAGTCCACGATAGTCCACACAGAAATGAGTTGAGCCATCTGGCTTGGGCACAAGGACTACGGGTGAGGCCCAGGGGCTGTGGGATCTCTGGATTACCCCTAAATCCAGCATCTCCTCCACTTCCCTCCTAATGTTCTTTTGGGCAGCCTCTGACACCCGATATGCTGTTCGCTGTATGGGTGTCTGTGTCCCTGTGTCTCCACATGTGTGTCACTAAGGGGGTTAGTCCAGGCTTGGCGCTAAACAAGGGGGCAAAGTCTGTTAAAACCTCCCTTACTTTCTGGACCAGGTCTGGGTTAAGCTGGGGAGACAATTTTACTGCCTCCACAGAGGACTCCTGCTTACTCTCTTCCAGCAAGTCCAGAAGGGGGTCTCCTTCATCCATCCCCTCCCCTGGACTACACACTGCAAACACCATGTCAGCCCTATTTGCATATGGCTTCATCATGTTGACATGGTATGTCCTTTCAGTCTGTCTTCTGTCAGGTAACTCCACAATGTAGTTTACGTCATTTACCTTCCTAACCACTTTGTACAGTCCTGCCCACTCAGCTTGCAGCTTGTCTTTCCAGACCAGAATGAGGACCAAGACTTCCTGACCCACAATGTACGAGCAAGCTCTGGCTCTCCGGTCATACCATACCTTTTGTCTGTGTTGGGCAGCTGCTAGGTTGCTCTGGGCTGTCCCCATAAGCTCCTTCAGCCTTTCCCTAAACCTAAGGACATAATCCACAATGGGAGCTCCCTGGGTGGCGTGCTTGCCTTCACAGTCCTCCCGGATTAAGTCTAGGGGCCCACTTACCCAGCGTCCATATAAGAGTTCGAAGGGGGAAAATCCTGTTGATTCTTGGGGCAACTCCCTGTATGCAAACAACAGGTGGGGAAGGTATTTCTCCCAGTCCCTCCCATGCTGTTCAGCAAATGCCTGAAGCATTGACTTTAGGGTACCATTGAATCATTCCACATGCCCATTGGCTTGTGGGTGATACAGTGTAGTGCATCTCTGCACCACCCCACACTTCTCCCATAAACATTTAATCAGGTCTGACATGAAGAATCCCCCTCAATTGGTGATTACCTCCTGCAGAAACCCAACATGGGAGAAAATCCCAAGTGAGGCATCTGCCACTTTGTCTGTCCTCAGTGAGGATAGGGCGACTGCCTCGGGGTACCAGGTGGCATAATCCACTACAGTCAGGATGAATCTCTTCCCTGAGGAGCTGGGGGTATTTAAAGGCCCCACAATATATATTCCCACCCTCTGGAATGGCTCCTCCACTATGGGCAAGGGGATCAGGGTGGCTTGGGTTTTCTTGCCTGCCTTCCCTATTTCTTGGTACTGGTGACAAGACCTGCAAAACTCCTTCACCTGCTGGGTGAAGTTAGGCCAGTAAAAATTCTGGACCAACCACTGCATTGTGCACGCAATTCCCAGATGACCAGACAAGGGAACATCATGTGCAATTTTGAGCAGCTGCTCACGATACCCCTGTGGAACGACAAGCTGCCTGCCTAGCATCCCTCCCTCTGTCTGTACTACCTGTGTTTACATAAGTCCATTTTCTCAATAAACCTTATGTCTGCTGTCACCTCTGTGTACCCTCAGAGTCTGCCCAAGCCCTCAGCTTCTCTAAACTAGGGTCACTCCTCTGAGCAGCTGCAAACCCCACACACAGTCCAAAGACATGGGACAAGTCCCCTTCAGTCGCTAAACTAGGGTCCCTAGCACTAGTGTCAGGGCCCTCAGGATCACTGTCAATCCTAACCCTCTGACAATTGGTCACCCCCCTCTTTGGAGTAACCATCTGTAGCTGTGTGGTCACTCGCTACTGGGGAAATTTCTACCCCCATTTTATCAGTCTCCCCATCTGGAGACACAGGCTGGGGAACCAGCCTCTCCATCGTTTCCACACTGGTTTCTGTGGGATTCAAGGAACTGCTATTTTCCCATGCCGCTTGGCTATGGGTAACTGCACATACCATCCCCTGTTGGAGATTGTTACCCAGGATCACATCAGCTGCTAACGTTTTAGCTACAGCCACTTGTTGCATAGTTCCCCCGTTTCACCCCAGTCCAGGAGAACACTGGCCAGTGACAATGTTTTATCTTCATCTGCAAAGTCCTGCACTGTCACTTATTTATTGGGTATGAGCTGACCAGTCTGTACCACATCCCCCTTTACCAATGTCGGGGATGCCCCTGTGTCCCTTAACCCCTGCGTCTGTATGCCATTTACCATGACTGGGTGCATGTGTTCCCTCATGTTCACTGGCATGCTTCCAGGGACACACAAACAACCCACTTCCTTTCTGGTACTACTTTGCATATTGTTGCTTGCCCTTTTTGGACACTGTCTGGCAATGTGCCCAGTTTCTTTACATAACCAACAAGCATTTCTTACTTCAGAGAAATCTTTTCTTGGAAACCTGGGGCTAACTGGCTTCAGTGGAGGCAGTGAGGGTTTCAGCTGCCCTGAAGGCACGCTTTTCCCTTTCTGCACTGCCATACCTGCCCCATTCATTCTCAGAGCAGGTCTGCTCTTGGCAAAGCGGTCCGAGAGTTCAGCAGCCTCTTGCACTGTTTTTGGATCTCAATACTCTAGCCAGGTTTTCAGCTCTGCTGGGCAAGCCCAATAAAACTGTTCTAATAAAATCACATTTTCAATTTTATCAACAGAATTTGCTTCAATTCCTTCTCACCAATATTTTAAAAACTGATGCTGTTTCATGGCTAGCTCCTCGTAGCTCATATCAGGGCTTCTCCTGAGCTTACGGAATTTAGCTTTGTATGTTTCAGCAGTTAATTCAAACTTTTTTAACAGTACAGCTTTTAGCTTTCTGTAATCATTGCTATAATCATTGTCCATTTGACCCAATGCATCTCGAGCTTTCCCAGTAAGTAGGGGGATAGCTGGAAGCTCCAGGACTCTCTAGGAATTTTAGCCTGAATACAAACTTTTTCAAAAGAATTTAAAAAGGCATTCATATCCTCCCCATCCTTAAACTCAGCTGTTAATTTGGAGTTCAATTTGTAACCCAGTCCTGCAGTCCCAGTTAAACCCAAGCCACTTACCTGCTCTGGTGCCGCTGGTTGGAGTCACATCTTCTCCTGCTCATGTTGCCTCTGGTGCTCCCGCTCCTCACGGTCTGCATCTCGGTGTTCTCATTCTCTCCTCTCCTCTGCATCCCACTGGCACTCATACTCCTCATGGTCTGCCTCCCTCTGTTGTTGCTCTGCCTCTCTGCGTTCTTGCTCTGCCTCATGGTCTGACTCTAGCTTCTCTCGCTCTCTCCTCTCCTGGGACTGCAACTCCATCCTGCGCAACTCAAGTTGCAATCTGAGAACTTCTGGATTCAGGATACTGGTGACTCATCCCTGCTGCTGTGGCCCTTCACTGACAGTGGCCCTACTGTCCTCCTCATCAACTCGGGACCCCTCACTGGCCGCTTGTTCTGCCACACTCGAGGTCTGATCCCTTTCAGTCAAGATCTGTGACTCCCTGCTCTGGGTATCTGCTACCATCAGGGCCTCTGTGAGGTTCTGCTTTTTGGATGTCACCTCGAACAGGACTCCTCTGTCCTTGCAGAACTGTTTTAACTCTTCTACAGTGTGTCTGCTGTAGTTGGAAGCCATCTTTCCTAACTACTGCTACTCTGACTTTGCACTTTAGAAAAAAAAAAAATAGGTAGGAACTTGACTGTACACCAAGTGATATATAGTTCTCTTTCCTTTTTAAAATAAAACTCTGTCTTTTTCTTTCTTTGCAAGAGAGCTTACGGTCTCAGCTGACAGAGCAATAAAGCCTATGATACCAAAATGATGCCACTTCTGCCAACCAATCTGTCACAGATTCACTCAGCAGGTCAGGCCCTCTACTCCTATAGTGCCAACCTCTGAGTGCAGTCTTGTGAACAGTGTAACAGACAAGGTAACCCTCTTGTCTGTTTTTGTGAGTTCGGATCAACCTTTGGTTTCAGTTCTGGAGGGATTCAAACTGTAACCTCTTGCTAGCATACCCAATGCACGGGCTCATATATATCTGTCTTCAGGGGGTCAGATATCTTTGCCTACAGGCACCTAACCAGGTATTCAGAGATGAACCCTTAAAACTTTAATAAAGACCTCAGATTTAAAATGCTTCTCTTTCCAGTTTGGTACCACCCTACAAGCTTATGTCTGCTGTCTGCTATAACCATAAGTATTTCTTAGCAAAAGAAAGCAATTCAAAGACAGACCAGGTTTGCTCTAAAATTAGAGTTTTTACTAAAATATATAATAATATGTCAAACATACAATACAGAACTCTTATAACACAAGACATACATATCTTTAAACAAAACAAGGTTTAAAACAGTGCCAGTTCCTACAACTATATTTAGAGTTTGTCTAGCTTTCTAAATACCTGTTTTCAGTGCTCAGATGTTTTCTTGGTCAGTGTCAGAATAAAAGTGTCTCTGTAGTGAAAAAGAATAATCTTTACAAGCAGTATTTGTCAACCCCTTTTGGATGAGGTCATCCAGCTCCTCCTCTGTAAAAATATCTAAAAAATACATATTTCTATACAATCACTGGATGTAATTTCAAAGTATTAATTCTGCAACCTTAGCATAACTCAGTTTCAAATGACACCTTCTTTGATCTCATGCTGTACCCTCCTCACACAGGCTTCACAGGGTCATTTACAACCTTACACCTCTATGTAACATCCTAGCTTCCCTTTCTAACATCATAAACCTAGTTTATGATTTCTCTCTTAACAAAATTAACTTAAACAAGTCTGTAATTAGCTCAGAGAAACAGGATCCTTAATAAAAGTGTTCCATGTAACACATTGTCTCTAAAAAACTGAGAGTGTGTGAACTCACATACCGTCTGCCGTTTCCCTTTGCTTTCATCTCTCAGCTGGAATCTGGGGGGTGGGGATGAGTGAGGTCATTCCTAGAGCATTTGAATTTTCAGCAGTGACATAAATACATTTTATATTAAAAAAAATATAACACAGCACTCAGAACTGGCTGTCTACGTCACAGATATCGCGGCCATTTTTGTGACTTTTGGCATCAAATTTTCAACATGGGGTTCCTAGGACCCCATCTCATGAACTCAGTCACTGTCATGTCATTATTTAGTCCCGAAAGGTGACTTCATGGTCACTGTGTGGAATCATCTTCTGGGTCTGATTATTGAAAGGACAGTGTCACTGTTCATGAGGTTGGCTCCCAAAAAGCCTATGTTGCAAATTTGGTGAAATAATTCCAAAAAATAACTGTGTTACAAGTGTGCATTATGCAGTTCCCAATCACTCCTGTAACTCTGAGAATTTTTAATATTTTCACTCCAAATT
Source organism: Neoceratodus forsteri (assembly GCA_016271365.2). Lineage (NCBI taxonomy): Eukaryota > Metazoa > Chordata > Ceratodontiformes > Ceratodontidae > Neoceratodus > Neoceratodus forsteri. The sequence continues at coordinate 1,462,215,124 of CM057455.1, read as the reverse complement.
TTCAACACTGCCATTTTTCTACACCTCCTTATGAACAGTACAGCTGTCATTTTTCACACCCTGCCCAAAATGTATCTTCAGACATCTGGCGCACAATGGCATGGTCACTGTGAAATCAATGTTTGGGACAGATTAAGAAAATCACAGTGACAGTATTTATAAGGAGAGGTTCCAAAAAGCCCATGTTGCAAATTTGGTGAACAAGTTCCAAAAAAATGACTGCATTACCAGCATGCGTTGCAGTTTCTACGCATGCTTGTAACATCGCCAATTTTTTTATATTTGTATTCCAGATTTTCAGCATTGTAATTTTTGCACACTGCCTCATGAACAGTACAGCTGTAATTTTTCACATACTGCCTGAAACATGTTTTCGCACCTGTGGCACACAATGGGTGAGGTCGCTGTGCGAAATCAACATTCAGGATAGAGTAAGAAAATCTCAGTGCCACTGTTCATGATCGGAGGTCCCAAAATGCCTATGCTGAAAATCTGGTATTGTGGTTTCCGACCATAATGCCCTACCATGTATGGACTGACAAACGTCAGGGGTGTGATTTGGAATTCCACCCTTGCTCTCACCCTGCAGCCAGTGACAGGCATTGAGGTGTGCCTTGGACTCTTTGGACCCAAAGTTCACCCCATTCTCCTATACCACACCATTTCAGTGTATTTCCTTATGGAATGGGGTGAGTGTAAAGCCTGTACACCCCAAGGCACACCTCGACACTTTAACCAAGCTCCTGACTAGAGATATTGTGAAGTAAAAATTAGCAGGTGAAGTTTGCACAAATTACCAAAACTTCACACTTCACTGTGTTCATGAAGCTTCCCTGATCCAACTGACTTTGACTTTGTGCAAATTTCACTGTAAATTTTGCCTTGGAGCATGAAGTTTGCCATGAAGCATGACATTTTCAGGTGAAATTTCAGACTTTGTATTGAATTTTGCATGATTCACAGTCCACAAATTGTGTGAGCTCCACAAACTGTGTGAAATTCACAGATTAACCCACTGAGTGTATTTTGTGAACTTCAAACTTCTCTACTACTGACGACTGCAGCATTATCCATTCTTAATGCCCATGCCTTACCCCAGTTCTTGTTGATTCTTCTGAACGGTGGCCTACTGACTCCTTGCATCTAGGTGGTGCTAATTTCAAATGATTGGAGGAACAAAGAGGCTGGGCTTTAGCATCCCAGACCCTTTTATGGCCTCTTTGCTCCTCCACACCCTTGCGCCTGGCTGGACCTACTTTTCTTGTCTATCCTCCCCTTTTCCCTTCAAGAATGCATTCATATTTTGTCCCAGTCTTGAGCAACAGTGGGTCTACAGTGCACTGTACCCAGATTAAAGGTGTCTGCACATGCAAGAATCAAGAGGTATAAACAGAAGAGGCTGACCTTTTGTAAGTCTTGACACAGAAGCAGTTCCTGATTTTCAGCTGTGTCTGTATCAAAGTACTGTAAATGGCTGGCCCGGTGGCGTTGAAGGCTGAGGCACTGGGTGCCTTACCTCAAGCCACGCTGGTGACCAGTGTTCAGGAATGAGCATGGGTCATCAGGGGTTGGTGGGCAGGAGAAGGATTGAGCATCCATTGGACTGCTCTCCTTCTCCGGGGTTGGGGTACTCTAGCTGTCAGCACTCCACTGGCCTCTAGCAGCTGCTGGAGGGCAGCACACTGATGCTACAGCTGAAGGGGAGGAGACAGGCAGACACTTGTGAGAGCACATGTGGTAGCATGCGTGCATTCACTGCAGGCATCATTGCATGCCCTGCCTCCCCACAAGGGGAGAAAAGCAGAAAATAGCTCCAGCTGGATGATGTGATCCTCACAACACTACCTCTGAGAAGGCACCCCCCTGGCATGGATCCATTTAGGGTGGGTTGAGTCACACCCCACTACCCTGCCACAAAGGGTAAGTCATGGGGTGCACAAGGGATTGGGTCTAACCTTTGGGGGAGGGCTGCGCTGGGGGACAATGGAAAGCAGAAGCTGGGAGCTTGGTAGAAATAATACATCAAAAAAAAAAAAGTACTGTAAATGAGCCAAAAGACACAACAAGCATTGGGGGATCACTTGAAGCCTGTGAGGAATTGCTAGGGGGCCCTTTCAGTGTTGCCAGGTAGAAGACAGGCAGAGGAAAAGCAGGGGGAAGGGAAAGGGAACTTACTTTCCTGCAGACATTTTGCTTGTCTCTATGCACTTGCCTCTGTCTACCATAATGCTTGTCTACCTCATAGAGAATTTATCTGCTTACGTTTGGACTGCATACCTGGAATTTTAAATACTTTAGCCTTTTTGTTTGCTTTTGGAGTAAACTGTTACACCTAGCTTCTTATCAGACCTTGTTTATCACATCTCTGTTTTTGTTTTCCATTTAGGAAACACCACTATTGGGTTTATTTAAGATGAGAAACATTTTAAGGTCTGTATTTAAAATTTATTTATTTTCAATATTTTTCTGCTTCTTTGGTCCACTGGGCAGAACTTCCTTCTCTTCCAGTCAAGTCTCTTTATCTCTGCTGAAGCCATTTGACATGTTTGAAAAGGGTAAATGTTTATTTTCCCACTACTCCAGATTGTTATTAAAAATTAAAAAGCCCTTTCTTGATCTGTGGGTCCTTTAAGTAAAAGATAATGAGGAACAGACTCTTTGGAGAAAAATAGAAAACCTGAGGAAACGTAGATGTCATCACTCACCACTTAGACTACTGGCATATAAAGAACACTGATGCAGGACTAGGTGGCTTTCAATTCATTTTATTCCCTGTGAACTTTCAGATACACAGTACAGCAGCAGGTGACAGTCAGAATGACAGACACCTCCACGTTCACCAACCTAGCATTTCTCCCGCTTGGGGGCTTCATGAGAGGTGGGAGGATTGAATCATTAGGTTGGCAGAGGTGGTAGCATCCATCGTTCAAGCTCTCACCGGTTGCTGTATTGTGCACCTGAAAGTTCACTGGGACTAAAATGAATTCAGAGGTACCTATTCCTGCATCTGGTCAACATTTTAGTGGAATGCTTCAGCCTTCTTCAGGTCATATCTTGAGTTTGAAATAATTTCTAACTTTTTTTTGCATATGTATGACTAGCTGTCACATATACAGTAATAAGCATGCATTTATACTGATTAGTATTGTTAGAGGCTGTGTGGTCTGATGGTTAGAGCACTGACGTGGGAACTAGTAAACCTCAGGTTCAAACCCAACCGGAGCCAAATGTTCACTGTGTAACCATCAGCAAATCACTAATCCTCCCAGTGCTCCAGTCAACCCAGATGTGGCATGAGTAGAAACAAAAGCCTACTAAAATGAGACACTATAGTTCAGGTGTGTTATGCTAGGTAAATAAGTAATGAAAAACACTTTTTTTGTTCTGTATTCACTGTGCAAAGACTTCCAAGTTACGACTGCTCAAGTGGGAGCAAGCGCCATTTTTTTAATACAACATAACTCTCAATATAAAATTTTGTTAGAAATTGTACTGGGGGGTCTGTTTGATTCATTTGTATCCAATTCTTATGTGTGATACAAATGTCTGATTTTCATTATCCATAACTAATTTCTGCAGCAAGAGAAAAGAAAGTTATTGTAATTCCAAATACTGTATAACTATCCAAATATAACTTTGTATGGCCTTAGTATTTCCATGCATGTTTACTTGCTCATACTTGACATTTTGTCTTTAACTTCACTGTGAACAGTATGTAATATTTCCTGTTATCCAATGGTGTGAATTGCATTAATCTTGTGTAACTGAAGCTAGGGATGCTCGCAGTAGAATGGCTGTTTTATGCATTTTTTTAATTTTTTAATGTACTGTAGCTTGATATTTATGCTATTAAATACCATCACCTTTTAAGTCAGTGCATTAGCTAAATAGAGATAACAATATTACGTTGAACAAGATGTCCCACTCCCATTATTTAAGACTCAGTTGTGGATTAACATGTTGCTTTAGCCAATGTGATCTTGTCCCATTGCGTTGTTATAGAAGTTTCATTACCTAGAATAAGCTAATAATTGTAATGTACAAGTAATGTTAAGAAACACTGTGGAATACTAATGGATTAGACCTTGACAAAGTTTGTTGTTTTGAAAGTTCTATATAGTTGTGCCAGACAGCAATCACTAGATGGCATCACTGACTAGGATACAAATATTTGTAGCTTGAATAGTTCTTGCTCAAACAGTTTGACAAAGTAGATGACTTAATACCTTACCCTGGACCCAAAAGTATGTTTGAATAAGAAGAGTATGATTAATTTGAATACTATTTTTGCAATATTTTTTTTATTAAGAACTTTTTGATTTATGGCACATATTCAATGGATGTTTATTATACAGTAGTAATCCAATAGCATAGATGATGCAGTACATCCCTCCAACTGCTCACAGCATAATGTGTATCCCACAAATGCTATATATATGAAGCTGTTTGACACTTAGTGTTCTTATGTTGAATATTAAAGTCTGATGTGCTATATGTGGATATAACATCCTTTTATTTATTAGAAATATTGTGCTAATCAAAGGGGATTTCGACTTTCGTGTGTGTTTTTATTAAATATAATATTGGCAGCAGAAACCCGGAGAGCTGACAGTTGCTGTGACTCAGTAGGAAAGGGATTTAGGGGTAAGATTTCCAGCAACCACAAATCATCAGAATAATGTAATACAGAAATTGGGGAAACACACAGAATTATGGGCTGTGATATGCATGTCATTTGCCTGCTTTTAGTTGTGTGCTCAGTAAATTGTATTTTGCATTTCAATGTTTTGTGCCTTTGTATCTTCTTGGTCCTGTCTGAGTGCACCACTTTTAGCCTTTCACCAGTCCTGTGGAGGTAGCAACCTTCTGCAGTAGCACCTTGCTCACTAGCACTGTGAGCACCAGCCATTCTGTGGAGTTTGTTCCCCCATTGGAACCCTCTGACACCAGAGTCCTGGTCACCTGTTCTTTTTAATATATTATTATCAACAATGCAAACACCATCCAGTACTTGGTTGTGCAAGTATGCCAATGATTACAAGATGGGAGGTATAGTGTATAATGCAAAATCGGTCCAATTGTTGCAGGAAAACCTAGACCATCTTGCTAAATGGGCATATGAACATAAACTATTGTTCAACAAGGCCAAATGCAAAGTCATGCATTTTGGGAAAAATAACCCAGGTTATCAATATAAATTAAATAACATACTGTTAAAAGAAAGCACAAAAGAAAGGGATTTAAGGATCTGCATATCTAAAAACCTAAAATTTGATAATCACACCAATGAACCAACTAGAAAATGCCATCAAATAATTAGATACCTATTTAGGACCATAAAGAGCAGGGACTCTGAAGTAATTATTCCATTATATGCAACACTCTTTTGACCACATATGGAGTACTGTCTTCCTTTTTGTGCCCCATATTCAATTGGGGGTAAAAATAAATTGGAAAAAGTCCAGAGGAAGGTGACAAGTCAGATTAGATCTTTAAAGAAGTATCAATATCATGAGAGACTAAAACATCTAAATCTATACTCAGTGGAATACAGTAAAGTGAGGGTGAACTCTGTCTAGCTTTCAAAGCTTTTCGAGATGATGCACTCTTAGAAACAATTGGTCTAGCAAAAAATACAATTAATAAAGATGCAAGGTCACACAACTGCAAACTAAGAGGTGAAGTAAATAAGACACACAAAAGGAGCAGGAGGTATAACCAAAGAGTTATTACCATTTGGAATACCTTGCCTAAGAATGTTGTGGAAAGTAACAGTATTGAAGCTATTAAAACAAGCATTTGTCAATGCCGAATGATCGCTTGCTGGTATTTGCATTGGTGTTTGGCATTTATGCAGGGCCACCCCCCATTGTATCCATGTCTCTTCAGCATCCATATCCCAACAGCGTACCTCTCTGCAACTCCTCTTGCATCTGATTAACTTTCCACCCTCATACCTCTTAAGTGTCAGTCTTAGGAACCCTAATGCCCTGGTTGTGCTCAAGGGAATCCGCTTGTAACACAGTCATTCAGTGGCATTATTTCACCAAATTTTCAACATAGGAATTTTGTCACCTCTGGTCATGAACACTGTCACTATGATTTTCTTAAGTGTACCGAACACTGATTTCCCACAGGGACCACACTATTCTGTGCTGGAAGTGTGAGAACACATTTTGGCCAGGATGTGAAAAATAACAGCAGTACTGCTCATAAGGAGATGTGGGAAAATGCAAATGCTGAAAATCTGGAGTGAAAATATTACAAATTTGCGCGAAGTTAAGAGTGCACATGGGAACTGCGCAACCCACGCTCATAAAACAGTCATTTTATGGAATTTTTTCACTGAATTTTCAACATAGGCATTTTAAAACATCTGCTCATGAACAGTGTCACTGTGATTTTGTTACTCTGTACCAAACAGTGATTTCCCACAGTGACCGCACTATTGTACGCCGGAAGTGCGAAAACATATTTTGACCAGGATGTGAAAAATGACAGCAGTACTGCTCATAAGGAGATGTGGCAAAATGCCAATGTTGAAAAACTGGAATGAAAATATTACAAATTCACGAACTTATGAGTGTGCGTAGAAACTGAGCAATGCACATTTGTAACACAGCCATTTTATGGACTTTTGTCACCAAATTTTCAACATAGGCATTTTAGGACCTCTGCTCATGAACAGTGTCACTCTGATTGTCTTACTGTGTAGCAAACACTGATTTCTGACAGTGACTGTGCTATTTTGCGCCAAAAGCTTGACAACACATTTCAGCCAGGATGTGAAACATGACAGCTGCCACTGTTCATAAGGAGGTGTGGAAAAATGGAATGTTGAAAATCTGGAGTGAAAATATTACAAATTCACAAACTTACAAGTGTGAGTGTGAACTGCACAACGCACACTCTTAACAGTCATTTTTTGGAATTTTTTTCAGCAAATTTGCAACACAGGCTTTTTGAAAGCCCACCTCATGAACACTGATGCTGTTGTTTCGTTGCTCAGTCCCAAAAGGTGATTCTGTGCAGTGAAAGCAAAATTAGCTTTCGGGACTGAATAATGCCATGACAGTGACTGAATTCTTGAGAAGGGGTGTCAAGAACCCCATGTTGAAAATTTGGTGCCAAAAGTCAAAAAAATGGCTGAGATATCCACCTAAGTTAGAAAAACCTTATTTATGCCGTTATACAGCTTACTGGCATTTCCTCAGTTTGTGGTCGGCTTTGAAGAGTGCAGATGTGTTTCTGGTCCACCGAAGATCATCGCACCAGGCTCTGGAGGTAAATATGGGATGAGGGGAGGTGTGGGTAGGTGGATGCGCAGAGGGTGGGTGTGGGTTGGGGGGTAGGGACTCACCGAGGGACTGTTTTCTTCTTTCACAGGACTAAAAAAAACAAAGAAAAGGATGCATTTGGAATGCTGGGGGGGGCTCCCACCATGCCACCTACATGTTTGTTGAGGGGGGACTGGAGCTGACGGGGACTGGCACCTCCGCCGGCCATACAGTGTGTGTGAGGGGGGAGGCATGAGCATGCTTGGGTGGGCTCCCAGCATGCCAACTGGTTGGTTGTTGGGAGGGCTGCAGCCGATGGGGGATTGGGCACCTCCATTGGCCACACAGTGTGCTGGGGGGGACATGTGAACTGAGGGGGATTGAGCACTCCCGTCGGCACACAATGTGGGGCCAGGGAGAACACTAATGAGGGAGGAGGAGGAGGAGAGTAGCAGGGGGAGGAAGCGGGAGGGATTTCATGCTGAGCTGTGCATGACAGCAGTTCGGCTGAAATAGGTATGCAAATTGCATACACACTACCACCGCTGATTGCAATGGGCCATTTCTTAGAAGTAAAGACCAACGCAGCCAAACTGCTGTCACACACAGCTCGGCATATATTGGTCCCTTAGGGTCGCGCTTGCTACACTGAGCACTGCATTGGCAAGGAGGGTTACATACCTCCAGAAGTCCTACTGTTGCAAGACATTCCCTGCACATGCACACAAACAAACGTAAAAAGATTAGATTGTTTCATGGGAGAAAGAAAATTTGTATGTTCCACCATTATATCTTGAATGGTGGCAAGTTCAATTATTAACCACGGTCTATTCAAACCTGAAACTCCCTATGAACCTATGAACCACTCCCAGCAGAAGTGACACAACTCCTTCTCCTGATGACACTACAACAACTTTTACATTGTCAGCACCAGCAAGTATAATATGATAAGGCATGCTGCTGAACACACAGAGACAACAACAGTTAAATTAGACCCATTCCCAGACCCACCATGAATGGGATGGCGATGGAAAGAGTGACCTGACCAGCCATGCACCGATGTGCACAGTACTCCGGTCTGACCTCATGTAGTCATTAGCGAACTACTACAACTCTGGCTGCCAGTGCGTACTGTCTGTGTTTATATTATGTTTAAATAATGTAAAGAAAAACACAACACAATTTAACATATGAAAAAGAAGAAAAGAAAAATCAATCCAAACAAAACATCAGTCTATGGCTGGAAAATATTGTGAAGGGTAATGTAATGCCCTACATTAAATGTATTTGTATTTATTCATGTTTTTGATGCATAATTTGTTTTTTGAGAGGTATTATTGTTTAGTTCAAACAAAGATCAGTTAATTATTTGTTTCATGATTGCTCGTTCCTGCAGCAATGCTGCTGCTGATCCACGCATTACTTCAAACTAATAAACCAGGACACTGTTTTTGAAAATTAAGGATGCGGTGTGCTTTTGTATATACACATGCCAATGAGTGCTGATCCTTCTTTTTCTGAACTATTTACTGAACATTGGAGCAAAACACCACTACCCCTTGAACAAACTACTTCCCTAGATTGGTATTTCTGTATAATTTGAAAATCAATGGGGTCAGAGAGAATATAGTAATAATAATAATAATAATAATCTTTATTCAGTTCCCCATCCAGGAGGTTTTGGGTGCTGTACAGGACAAGCAGTAGTTAAATTACATAAAATCCAGATCTAAAAACATATAAATAATAAAACAAACAATACACAAATAAATAAAATATGGTCTACGATACCCATCAACAACTCAGCCATCTGCCCTTTCAGGAATTCTGAGACAGTTCCCAAATGCCTGTCTAAAAAGATGTGCATTCAGACCCTGCTAAAACATCTCCACTGTTGGAACACCCCTAAAACATCTTGTGAGCAAGTTCCACACAGCTGGGCCAGCCACCTCAAATGACCAACCTTCTGACGTCTTCAACCATGCCCTGAAAATCACTAGCAGGCCCTCGATGGAGGAGCGGAGCAAGTGCACAGGGTAGACAGGAGTCAGTAGGTCACTCAGGTAGCCAGAGCCCCATCCATATAGGGCCTTATAGGTGAGTAAGTCCACCTTGAAGGTGATTCTCCATCACATCAGCAGCCACTGCAGGTCACATAGGACTGGGGACGCATGACAGGCCTGTGTATGTAGTATGCAGTATGTAGGCATGTAGTAATTGGCATGGAGGTAAAGCAGAGACTACCAGGGGTTTACGCCTTGAGATCAGCAATGAATAGTAACTATCACTGTAGCTCATACTGGGTCATGGCAGTCTTAGTGGTTTTACAGACTCTGTCACAGTACAACTAACAGTAATCTACAGCAAATGCATGGCAATGGCACCTGTCAAAAGTAAGGTACAGTAATTAATATTCATTGCTGATCTCTAGGATTTTTTAACCCCCCTTCCACTTGTAGTCTACTATACCACATGACAATTAAGTCATGGGGGCTGAAGTAGTTTGGCCAAATTCTCAATGTCAAACTGATTTTGTGGGGGCCCAACTTAAATTTGAACTGTATTAGCTGTTGTCCCACTTCTTTCTCCTTTAGGCAGTGGCTGTAGTGGCTGTAAAATCACTGTCCTAATGTTTCCTTGGTGTGAATAACCTAGTTTTGGAAATTACTCATCCAGTTTGGTGCCACTGCCCATCTGTAAGCTGTTGTGTGATACTTCAGTCATAACTGACCCCATCTTATAATGAAGGGTTGACCAATCAGGTGCAATAAATAGAATTCTGGTCTTTCCTCTTAAAGGATAGCTGCTGTTTACCAGACTGGAATGAAGACGGGAGAAAAGTTGCCTGGAGAATGCAGCTGGCCAGTAGCCAGGTGATGCCTGTGAGTAATGAGTTTGTGTTTGCATGACAAAGGGTGTAGTCAGGGAGTAGGTTTAAGGAGGGAGAATGCTGACCCATCAGTGCAGCGATTGGATTTCAGCTTGCAATGTTGGTGACCTGGGTTCAGGAATGGACCCAGGGAATTGGAGGGCTGGCTGGAGAGAGGAGGCATGAGCATCTGATGATTGCTCACCTTCTTTCAAGGGGAAGGGCTGACCCGATGCTTGCTGACTCCTGGCAAAGGCCGGGGGTACAGCAATGCACTGGGTCCCAATTACCAAGAGGGGCGTGGTGAATGTTGGCATACAGCTGGATGTTAGTGGCACATCATGCCCCCCGGGAGAAAATAGGGAAACAGAGCTCCCTGGTTGTCCAGATGATGGTCGTCTGTTCCTGCTGCCATGGGACCATGGGCAGCCTAAAGACCACCTCAGCGGCACCTGGGCCAATAAGGAGTGTGCTGGCTTCCCCCACTGGCACCTTCCACCTCAGAGGAGGGGGACCTATCTGGTGAAGGGTTATGTTGGGTAACCCGGTGGGGCTGCGATGTGGGGTGACGATGGCTGTACCAGGGCAGGGTGGCAAGTGCAGTGCATAGGCAGCCCAAAGGAGATGCTGGCCAGGAGCCGGGAGGGAGCAAAAACAAAAAAGGAGGGAGAATGGGCAAGAGCCACAGGTTTTCCATTTTATTTGGAAAAAATGTTAAAAATCACAGAATCCTGACTGGTTTGCAGAGTTTGAATTCTTGCACCAGTGCCACATGGAGATCACGTGTCACTGCATGGAATCCCCAAGAATTCAGCACATCTTGAAACAGATGCTGCTCTGCTGTGCATTCTTTTGGCTCTGCTGCTTATAGAATCAGAAAGGAAACCACCCATGCTGCTTCATTGTAAGTACCCATGCTTTAGTTTAACCACCCATGTTTCCCTACATCCCTTTGATCAGCTGAGGACTGCTGTCCATTCTGAAAACACAGTTTTCTTTCACTATGTGCCTAAACTTTTTTTGTTATTTGTATTACGCTGGATGATTTAAAAAAAAAGCTAAGTATCGGCACACTCACGGAACTGGACAAGGCAGTGGGGGTGGGGGAGTGACTTTTAAAGTTTAACTGCTCCTGCATCTAACCCTTCCTTTGATCAGCTGATGTGACTGCTCACCAACCTGAAAGTAATGTTTTTGTGTAGAAAAAGTATATACATTTTTCTCACTAGATGATTTGAAACACCAACAACTAAAAATTAATTATCAGCCCACTCAGGGAATCATGTTGGGCAGCAGGGGTGGGGGTGTCAAAGTTAAAGTTTAACAGCTGTGCATCTAACCTTTTGATTAGCTTGGCAACTGCTCTCCATCTGAACAGTAAAGTTTTTGTGTAGAAAAAAGTATGTGCCTATGCTATTACACTGCATGATTAAAACTCCAAAAAGCTTAGTGTCAGCACACTTGGAGAATCAGGTGGCAAGGAGATGTTCAGTCGAGTATCCTTCACTGCATTTTTTCAAAAGTGTGTCTCTGGGAAGTTGAACTGTTGGTCTTGCTGAGCTAGGATGCTGAAGGGATACTTGCTGATCTGGTTGACTTTGTGTGGGTTCAGTCACCTGGAGGGGGGTCTTACAACACTGTGTGGTTACCCACATCATAAAAGCAGCCCCACTTCCCCCTGAGATATGCCCACCCCCAGTCAGCATGCACTGCCTCTGCATCATGATCTAAACCCCACCAGCTCAGGGTAGGGGAGTCTGGATTGGCTAAGCTGACAAACGCAGATCTCCCACTTGTCAGTGTTGTGCACCACCAGCCTGTGCCACTATTTTGTTTTTGATTTTTGGGAGTGTTTTATTTTTTTTAAGCTGGGTGAGCTGAACTGTTGGTGTTGTATGTGATGGCAGTTCTCCATGCTGTTGTTGTTAGTTGTTTACCCCTGAATGAGGGGGGCTTATCTTCTGTGTGCCCCTGAATTTGCTGTATAACCTGGATGCTGTTGTTATCCAACCTGTTACTGCATGATGCCAGCGTGGGTGGATGGGTGAGTGCCGCAACAGCAACCAAAACAAGCAGCACACTCTGAGATATACAGAAGGTAAGGGCCCAGGTACTGTATGATGCCAGTGGGAAGAGTAGTGCTCAATTCACATCTGAGCTCAGACATGAAAACTAAGTGATCCCCTTTACATGGAGACCAAGTGAAAAAAATATTAAAAGTATCCACATGTTTGGGAGATACATGAGTTTCTTTTAGATGGTCCATCACTAATCACTTGTGGATTTTTTTAGGTAGAGGCACTTTATTTCAAAGAAGCCAATTCAGGCAGTTGAATGTTAGATAGAACCAAACCAATGGAATCCATCTTGGCAGCTGGTGGTTCGAATCAATTCGCGTCTGAGTTCTGACAAGCTAAGAGACCCAGAAATTTGTAAGTTGGGCATGTGGAGTATGGGTGTTGAAGGAAAGGGATTGTATTGATGTCACTACTACCATCATCCCTGAGGGATGGGGCTGCACTGTTGCTACTGCCATCACACCTAAGGGACGGGGCCATAGTGCTTCTACCATAAACCCTGAGGGATGGAAGCTGCAGTGTAGCTGCTGCCATTACACCTGAGGGATTGAAGCCTTAGTACTGCTGCTGTCACACCTGAGGGATGTGGACCATAGTGCTGCTGCTGCTGTCACACCTGAGGGATTGAAGCCTTAGTACTGCTGCTGTCACACCTGAGGGATGTGGCCATAGTGCTGCTGCTGCTGTCACACCTGAGGGATTGAAGCCTTTGTACTGCTGCTGTCACACCTGAGGGATGTGGACCATAGTGCTGCTGCTGCTGTCACACCTGAGGGATTGAAGCCTTAGTACTGCTGCTGTCACACCTGAGGGATGTGGCCATAGTGCTGCTGCTGCTGTCACACCTGAGGGATTGAAGCCTTTGTACTGCTGCTGTCACACCTGAGGGATGTGGACCATAGTGCTGCTGCTGCTGTCACACCTGAGGGATTGAAGCCTTAGTACTGCTGCTGTCACACCTGAGGGATGTGGACCATAGTGCTGCTGCTGCCATCACACCTGAGGGATTGAAGCCTTAGTACTGCTGCTGTCACACCTGAGGGATGTGGGCCATAGTGCTGCTGCTGCTGTCACACCTGAGGGATGTGGCCATAGTGCTGCGGCTGCTGTCACACCTGAGGGATTGAAGCCTTTGTACTGCTGCTGTCACACCTGAGGGATGTGGGCCATAGTGCTGCTGCTGCTGTCACACCTGAGGGATTGAAGCCTTTGTACTGCTGCTGTCACACCTGAGGGATGTGGACCATAGTGCTGCTGCTGCCATCACACCTGAGGGATTGAAGCCTTTGTACTGCTGCTGTCACACCTGAGGGATGTGGACCATGGTGCTGCTGCTGCTGTCACACCTGAGGTTGAAGCCTTTGTACTGCTGCTGTCACACCTGGGGATGTGGGCCATAGTGCTGCTGCTGCTGTCACACCTGAGGGATTGAAGCCTTTGTACTGCTGCTGTCACACCTGAGGGATGTGGGCCATAGTGCTGCTGCTGCTGTCACACCTGAGGGATTGAAGCCTTAGTACTGCTGCTGTCACACCTGAGGGATGTGGACCATAGTGCTGCTGCTGCCATCACACCTGAGGGATTGAAGCCTTTGTACTGCTGCTGTCACACCTGAGGGATGTGGGCCATAGTGCTGCTGCTGCTGTCACACCTGAGGGATTGAAGCCTTTGTACTGCTGCTGTCACACCTGAGGGATGAGGGCCATAGTGCTGCTGCTGCTGTCACACCTGAGGGATTGAAGCCTTAGTACTGCTGCTGTCACACCTGAGGGATGTGGGCCATAGTGCTGCTGCTGCCATCACACCTGAGGGATTGAAGCCTTAGTACTGCTGCTGTCACACCTGAGGGATGTGGGCCATAGTGCTGCTGCTGCTGTCACACCTGAGGGATTGAAGCCTTTGTACTGCTGCTGTCACACCTGAGGGATGTGGGCCATAGTGCTGCTGCTGCTGTCACACCTGAGGGATTGAAGCCTTAGTACTGCTGCTGTCACACCTGAGGGATGTGGCCATAGTGCTGCTGCTGCTGTCACACCTGAGGGATTGAAGCCTTAGTACTGCTTTTGTCATACCTGAGGGATGGGAACCATAGTGCTGCTGCTGTCACCCCCTGAGAGATGAGAGACATAGTACTGCTGCCATCGCCCCTGACAGATGGGGGCTGCAGCATCCCCAAGCTCCACAGCAGCAGCAACTCCTAGTTCCCTCTGCTTCACTGCCACAGCTTGAACTCCCTGTGCCCCCTTATGGTACCAGCACCACCATGGGCTGATCACACTGAGGAGCCACAAGCAATATCCTCTTTTGGCTTCTCATGGTCCAGGAAGCAGTCAAAGTCCTCCCTTGTGTGGGAGATTTTTGCCATTGACCCGACTGATGACAGTGTTGTTAAGTGTAACTTGTGCAACATCCTGGTTTAGTGTGGCAAGAGGGGCAGCCATTTGGCACCAGTGGACAGCACACCCACTTGAAAATCAGGCAACTGCACCAGTGGGAGGCAGAAAGAAGGAGGTGGGGAGTGTTGGTGGTGGTGGTGGCAGAGGTTCTTCTGCAGCACTGGGGGACAATGCAGTAAGAAACCACAGTGCCCAGAGGGAAGTGAAGTGTTCAAATAGTCACTATATGGTGTTATTTCAGTGTTACAGTAGCAGTGTACACTTCCTGCACACTTCATTTCATAATGCAGTCCATCAGTGTTTAATCAGTGCATCTTCAGGTCTCTTTTGGTGTACATCCAGTGCTGATACAGTGTGTGCGAATTATGTTAATTAGCACTGTAATCACACTGCAAAAGTACTGCAATTAGCAGTATTTTGTCATCAACACTGCCTGAAGCAGTGTTCTGTCAACAACACTGCCTTAAGCAGTTTTGCACTGCTTTTTCAGTGTGTGAGAATTATGTTAATTAGCACTGTAATCACACTGCAAAAGTACTGCAATTAGCAGTGTTTTGTCAACAAAACTGCCTGAAGCAGTGTTGGTGTAGCAATACTGGCAGAAGCAGTGTTATGTCAGCAACACTGCCTTAAGCAATGTTGCATTGCTTTTTCAGTGTGTGCGAATTATGTTAATTAGCACTGCATCAACACCTGTAGTGCACTTCAGTGTGCAGTGTGATTTTGGTAGCACTCCTGTCAGCAGTGTTGTAGTTCTGTTTCAGTGCATTAGGCTGCATTAAAGATGGTGTTGCATAAAATTCAACAAAAACAAAACAGTATTCATCTGCAAGTATCTGCAACCTCAGCAGAGGAAGCTTTGCTTAAGGGTTCCTGAGTGAGAAAGTTGTCTGTGAATTCCAAAGAAGATGGATATCTTGGGGGCTATGTCTATAGGAGGTACTAAAGTCTGTTACCTCATGTTTGACTCAAAGTCACAAGGAAAGGGGTGGACATTTAGGTAAAGGAATGACCAACAATCATTCTGGTTTGCAGAAAATGGTATGGAAGCCTCCCTGATATGTAGGTCCTCACCAGTATTTCCAGGTTTATCTTCAAAAGGAGAAGAGAGCCTCTTCAGACTGGGAACACATGCACGGTGTGGAAAATTTTTTTTTGGTATCAAGGGGCTGTGCAAGTGAAGTGTGTGTATGTATGTATGTATATATATGTATGTGTGTATATGAATGTGTGTGTATCTATCTATCTATCTATCTATCTATCTATCTATCTATCTATCTATCTATCTATCTATCTCTATAATGGGATTATCAATTGCATTGGACAAACACCATTAGGTGACTGTGCGTATATCGGAGTGCAACCACACACTTGCACTTTTACTCCCCTCCAAAACAATTTTGCCATTTTATAACATAGATAACCCACTGTGTGGTGTGTGGGCATGATGATATACACCGGCTTGGGTGGTTGATGCACTCGGTGACCGCACACCCTACAGTGGGTTATCTATTACACACACACACACAAATATATATATGAGACAGTACTTGTTGCAAAACAAAAGCACTACATTAATGCAGGCATTAGAATGCAAAGCACACAAAGCAAGAAAATGAAAAACAGGGTTTGAGCCTCACGAGTCTTGGCAAATTGGTTGTGTGGTGTTCCCTGGAGTTCCCAACCTTGATGCCCATCCCATACTCCCAAGCCCATAGCCTCCTTTCTAAAGCACAAGGTACAGCTCCAACCCAGTGCCTCCCATAGCAGCCATTCATACCTGTAAAACAAGAACAGCAATGGGCTCACAAAGGATCTGCAGCTCGTTATGAACTATTATATGACAAACAATGTAGGGTAAACAAAAAAACAATACTTATCTGATACATGTGGTCAGTGTCCTCCTACTCCCAGTCAATGTCCTGTCAGACCTGTAGATATAAAAGGGAAAATGGGTCAGTATGAAAAATAAAAATACTGATCAGCTGGGTCAGTTGGGAAGGCTCTGTAGAGGTTAAAATAAAAAAAGTGGGTTGGGGGAGATACCAGACCTGTACCACACCATCAACCTGGCTTTTAGAATGGACTTGGTCACTCAGGGGATGTCATGGTTGGGGGAGGGAGGAGGACTCCTTGCCCGTGCCCCTAGAACTGATCTTTTTTGGGGGTAGGTTGTCATGTTGCTCCACACATCAGTCAACACAGGGTAGGAGAAAGACACCAAGGGACAGATATTCAAGGCACAATGAATGCTTCCCTGGTGGTGTAGTGGATCCCCCCTCCCTTTTCCCAATCTGCCTGTAGAATACATAGGAACACAGGTATGTGATGGCAGAAAGGGACCGCAAGCCCACCTAGTCTGCCCAGTTCGCCTAGATATCCACTAGGCCTTTTCTGTAGTCCCCCCCCCATGCCAGTTGCCCTCTGTGCTTATCCCATGCCCTCGTGAACCCTCCCACCATTTCCCTCAGCAGCCTATTCCAGTTGTCCACCACCCTCTCAGTGAAGAAGTACTTCCTAATCTTTCCACTAAGTCCCCCCGCCAACCGATTTGGAATTTCCAACTCTAGGCAGATATACGCAGACACAACCAGTCCCAGAACTGCCTTTAGCTGGCAACAGGCAATAGAAGTTCCAATAGCCTGCAGTGCACATTGGAGCCTACACAATCTCTTATCAGATGTTTTCTACTTCTGCTCTTCTTCAGAGGATAAGTCAGTCTGTGACAGAACTTAGCCCAGGGAGTTCAGTTGGGGCCAGTAAACCAAAGATGAGAGCCTATATAAACTCTTAACATGCAATGTAGGGCAATCTCCCACTGCAAAGGACTCCAGGATCTGCTGCAAATGAAGCTGTTAGTGCAGAATCCAGAAAAAACAGTCATCATAATCCACTACACTACAGCACACAGCAGGCAAACCAAAATGTTTCCACATGCAAACTGCACATTGGCACTAGACCCACACTTATGTGGGACCCTTGACACAAGCCAGCCAGTGGGTATTGTGGTAAGGAGGGACAAAACCTTTTACATGCAGGTACATCAGGGAGAAAATGAAGGCAAGGGGAGATATTGAGTGTCTGAAAAGGGTGGATGGAGGGAGGGTAAAAGATGACCGCCAAAAAGCAGAAATACTGAACAAATACTTCTGTTGGGTTTTTACAAAGGAAGGGGCAGGAAATGGGCCAGCATTAATAAGGATGGAGAGATCATAGAAAAGGACACAGCTCCCTTTGCAAAAGAAAGGATCCTCATGAAACTGGCAGCAATAAGGCTATGGGCCAGTTAGATGCACCCCTGAACACTGAGGGAGCTAAGGGAGGTGTTAGTAGGGCCTCCGACTACCCTGTTCACCCTGTCTTTGTAAACTGGTGACATGCCCAGGGATTGGAGAAGGGCTGATGTGGTCCCACTATACAAAAGTGTTAACAGGGAGGATGCAGGAACTACATACTGGTCAGCCAGACTACAACAGTGGGAAAAGTAATGGAAATACTGCTGAAGGAAAAAATAGTGGAGCACCTGGTTGTCAATGGTCTATAGGGGAAGTGGGGGAAGGGAACATTGTTTAACCAGTAGTAGCACACTAAGCTGAAGCTTGTTTCCAGATGCAACCTGGAGCACAACGAAGTTAAGTAACTTGCTCAGAATCATGCAGTATGCACGTAGACGGCTGTTGGATTCAAACCCAGGTCTCCAGATCTGTAGCTCAGAGCCTTTACCCAATGTGCTATACTGCCTCCAGGACCCAAGGCAGTTTGGTTTTATGGAAGACAGGCTGTGCCCGACAAAGTTAACCGAGTTTTTTGACTGGGTAACAAGGAAGGTGGATGGAGGAGGATGTGGCCTACCCAGATTTCAGCAATGCCTTTGACACTTTGCCACATAGAAGGCAAATGAGCTGGAAGGCTTAGGGGTGGAACAGAAAATAACAAGGTGGGTGGAAAACTGGTTCAAAGACTGAAACCAGAGGGTGGTGGTAAGGCAAATAGGGTGCATTCCATGGTGGCAGTGGTGTGCCCCAGGGGTTGGTGCTGGGACCCATCCTTTTTTAATATCTATAGCAACGATTAGCCCAGTTCCAATCAGGGGAGGAGAGCTGTTCTTTCCAGACCGGGGCTTGTCACTGGAAGTGGTCTCGGCAGGCATTTTGGGGCTGCATCGGCAGTGGAAGAGGATGGGATCACATTGGTGATCGACAAGGAAGCTCTTGTTGGCGGGAGACAGGCCATGCATACTGGATCCACATCGGCCACAACTTTGCAAGCCGGTGAAGGTGCGGCCAATCAGTGAATAGGGCGTGAACCTTTGACTGTGTGACTGGGCAATAAAAGGCAAATAGTCCAGTCACAATCAGAGGAGGAGAGCTGTTCTTTGTTCCACACCACCCACCCTGGCCCGACCTCTATTAAATGGTCAGTGAGGGCGGAGCCTTGGAGGAGGACAAGTCTAGATTGGGCGAACTGGAACACTAGGAAGCTGGATTGTTATTGATTGGGGGAAAAGGGTCCTGTACACTGTGCTGCTTGGGCAACACTGACTCAATACCAGGAAGGCATAATGAAGCAGACTGTATAAATGACTGTGCATGCCAACCACATCTGAGGGAGTAGGCAAACCTGTGTGAATCGATTACTGCTAGGGCCTCTGAGCCAGCTAGTGTTGTGATGGGCTAATTTTGCCTTGAGACACATCTACTGCTAGGGCTGAAAACTGGCTCTGTCAAGAAAGGGAACATTGCTGTAATCAGAGGGCAAACTGCTTGGGTTTAGTGCAACACTGACTGAATTATTTCTGTTAGAGGCGCACTGCTCACCTAAAATGAGGGTAGACTTGGGGGTGGCCAGCGGGCACCTTGGTGAAGTGATTAGGTGTATAGGGTGCGGGTGGCAATAATATTAAATTGGGCAAGGAGGTTCAGAGGTGCCCAGTGTGTTTTCAGTTGGCAGGTCTTAGGGAGAGTAGAGAGGATCAGAAGGCAGCTGGAAGGCGGGAGGGTGGGGAGAAAGGTGTGGAAAGGACCTCATGAGTACATGGGGCCAATATGGCATAACCCAGGGAACAGGTAGACAAGGATCATATGGTTACTCAGGAGGGGAAGGGCATGAAATAAGCAATGTACGGAAATCACTTCGTAGGGAGGTGGCTGACCAGAAAGAGGGGGGACAGGAGAGAGCAAGTCGGAGGCAAGCATCACACTTACTAATCTATTCACCTTGCTATATATGGGAGATGAGGTGGAGAGGCTGGCGGGAGGAGAGGAGCAGGCAAACAGAGGGTTTGGTCAGTAAGCTGGGGGAGATGGGGCAGGAGAGAGAGCCAGATCCACAGAAGGGGAGGGGGGGAAGAGACATTAGCCTAGGTGGGAGGGAGGTGGGGAGGAAGGGGTGCAGAGTGAAGCCAGGATGGGAGGAGGAGGACTAGGGTTGGGCAAGCATCCAGGTTAGGGAAGTCAACCAAGGATAAGGAATGCTCTAGATAGGCCAGCTTCAGGGTGGGAGAAATCAGATGAGGTGGAGGAGGGGAAGGCAGGGGTAGGGGAACACAGCAGATGGGGTGAAGGATGCAGAACTTGGGGGAGGCAAGGAGGAAGCAGTAGAAGGGATCCTGGGTGGGGATCTAGAGGATACCAGCCAGAAAGAGTCCACGGAGATCTGGGTGGGGGCAATCTGTGCCACCCAGGAGGTTGGGGGCAAGGACAAGCTGGGAGCTATAGGTAGAAGAATGAGCATGGTAGGGCAAGCACAGGCCAGTGATCCCAGGCTGAGGGGGCAAGAGAAGTAAGCTGGGGGTTGATGACAGAAGGAAGAGCCTGGATGGAATCTAACGGGCCAGTAAAGTGTGGGGGGGGGGAGAAGGTGATCCTGCTGGGTGACTCCATGACCTGGGGCATCTAGTGGGAGGGGGCCGGGGAGGAAAAAGCAGCCCAGTCAAGGCTAAATGTATCCCAGGCCTACCCGTACACAAGGCCAAATTCCAGCTATACTCGACAGCATTGGAATGCGTGGAATCCCCAGACAAAACATCTGGGAACAAATGACTTAGAGGGGAACAGTGAACTAGAAATCCAGGCAAGATTCCGGGAACTGGCCAGGGTTTACCACTCTATAGAAGCGCAATCTCCTTCTTTGAGATTCTGCCAGTACCTAGGGTGTCCAGGGAGACCAAACATAAACTTAGAGGTGTGAACCAGTGGCTCAGGGACTGGCGCAGGGCAGAAGGGTATGGGCTGGTGAGGGACTGGGGGATACATGGGAGGACAAGGGGTTATATGCCAGGGATAGGCTACACCTCAACTTGTAGGGGAGGGAGATCTTGAAACTAAATCTTGCTGGATTCATAGTCGAGAGGTGGATTTTAAACTTGTAAAGGGGGAGTTAAGTAAAAGAGTGGCTCCAGGAGGGCTGCTCGGGGATCCAGGTCCAGGGCATGAAAAGAAGGCAGGTAACTGCAATCTAAATACATCCAGAGCTGTGTAAGAAAGGGTATCTAGGGACTGCTCAGGGTCGAGATGACTGGAGAAGGGAGAGGGGTCAGGATGGAGGACAGCCCTGATCAATGCTAGGAGCATGGGCAACAAAATGCCCAAGCTCCAGGTGATGCTAGTTGAGGATCAGTGGATGTGGCAGCAGTACTGAGACATGGGCCACTCAGAAAAATGACTGGGACCTAAATTTGGTGGGCTACAAAATATTCAGGAAGGATAGAGGAGAGGGAAGAGGGGTGTAGTGCTGATAGTCAAAAATGATGTAGCGGTTAGTGGAGTGGAGGAGGCTGTAGGGGGAGGTGGAGGAGATCTGGGTAACCCTACAAAAGAGGGGAGGTAAAATATTGAAAATAGGGGTGGTGTACAGAACCCCCAATGATGGAAGAGGCCCTGGAGGACAAACTAGTTGAGAACATCAAAGGGCACTGTGACAGAGGAAAGGGTATGGTGGTGATCATCGGTGACCTTAATTCGCTGGGGACAGACTGGGACACTATAGCATCCTCTGTGGCCAGGGAACAGAGACTGATGGATATGTTCCAATATGCCTTCCTGGTCCAGCAGGTGGGGGAACCTACTAGGGAAGAGCGGATACTGGATTGTGTCCTAGCAGACAGTGACCAGATAAAGGGCTTGGAGGTGTGCAGCCCGCTGGCAGGTGGTGATCACACTACAGTCTGGTTTCTGCTGTATCTGGGGAGGGGGGATAACCATTCTAATACAGTAGTAGTGAACTTCAGGGAAACGGACTTTGTGGGCATGGGCAGGATTCTACAGGGGAGCTTGGATAAGATTAGGCCGGACATGGATGCTGGCAGCTTGTGGGAGGCCATTAAGTAGGGGGGTGCAGGAGACTACTAACTCCTGTACAAAGGTAAGGCGTAAGCATGGTAGAGCCAACAAGCCGTGTTGGTGGACCAGGGATGCAGGAGGCAGTGAGGGATAAAAAGGCTTCCTATGCATGTTTTAAGTGCTCTAGGGGGGATAGGGAGAGGGGTATGAGTTGATGGCTGGAAGGGTCACCACAGTGGTGAGGGGAGCCAAGGTGAGGAGGGAGCAAAACCTGGCTAGGGATATCCGAAGGGGGAAAAGGGATTCTATAGATACACGAGGGAGAAGAGAAAAGGGAGGTCACAGATCAGCATGATTAGGACTGAGGAGGGATGGACTCAGGAGGCAGGGAAAATCAGGCAGAGGTGCTAAATGAGTACTTTGCCTTGATATTTACGGAGGGAAGCAGGGGATCCCTCAGCCCAATGGGAAGGAGGGACCAGCAGAGTCAAGAGGTCAGATGGAGTTAGAAGACTGAAAAGAAGTTGGGGTACAGGCTGGGCCAAGTCTAGAAGGGATGGGTGGTTAAATGAGGGGGTGGGCTGGGAGGAGGGAGAAATCACAGTGGAAAGGGTGAAGGAGGCCCTTCAGACACTAAAAACTGATAAGGCACTGGGGCCAGATTGGTTGCATCTGAGGGTTATGAAGGAATTGGCCGATGAGCTAGCAGCACCACTGGCAGCCCTCTAACACCTCTCTGCTGACAGGATGGGTGCTTCAAGACTGGAAGGTGGCTCATGTGGTGTCTATCCACAAATGGGGGGGTCTAGAGTGGAGATGGGGAATTATAGGCCTGTCAGCCTAACGTCTGTGGTGGGCAAAATAATGGAGGGCATTATCAAGGATAGGCTCAGTAGGCAGCTGGAAAGGTTGGGGCAACTGGATGACAAACATTATGGTTTCATTCCAGGGAGATCATTTTAGACCAACCCCATAGATTTTTATGACTGGGACACTGGACTGGCATAGACCGGAGGATGTCCTATACCTGGATTTCAGTAAGACATTTGATTTGGTACCCCAAAATGGGCTGCTATTAAAGCTGGGGGTTGGAGGACAGTTGCTTAGATTGGGGGGGTTGGGGTGAGAGGAGAGTTGCTCAGATGGGTAGAAAAATTGGCTAACAGGATGAATACAGAGAGTAGTGGTGGGTAGTCTCCTCCTCCACAAAGGTCACCAGTGGGGTCCCCCAAGGTTCGGTACTGGGGCCACTCCTGTTCAATGCCTATGTCTTCGATATGGGGAAGGCGGTTAAGAGTAGGATGAGTCTCTTTGCGGATTACTTAAAACTGGGAGCATTGGTGGATGGGGACAAAGCGAAAGAGACAGTCCAGAGGGATCTGGATACCCTGGAGGGGTGGTCAAGGAGGTGGGGACTGAGGTTTAATGCAGGCAAATGTTGGGTGCTGCATCCGAGGGTCAGAAACCCAGGCCATGTATACCCCCGGGGTGTCATACTGCAAGCCACAATAGTGAGAGGGATCTAGGGGTGGTGGTAGACGTCAAAATGAATAACACTAAAAATTGCAGAAGAACTGTGGCCAAAGCAAACTGGATACTGCATAGCCAGGGGGATTACGTCCAGGAGAGGGAGGTGATCCTCCCTCTGTATAATGCCTTGGTCAGACCACATCTCAAGTACTGCATGTAGTTCTGGAGACCTCACCTCAAGGATGGCCTTAACACTGCTGGAGTGTCAGAGGAGGGCAACCAGGATGCTTCAGAGCATGGGAGGAAGGCCCTATGAGGAAAGGCTGGAAGAGCTTGGGCTGTACTCACTGGAGGAGAGGAGAGACCGGGGGACATGATAGGGGTCTTCAAATATGTAAAAGGAATAAACAGGGGCAGTGCCAAAGAAATGTTCAGACTAAAGAAGGTGGGAAACAACCAGGTGACATGAGTGGAAGCTAGAGGAGGGAAATTACAGGGGGGGGATGCAGGAGACCTTACTTCATTGAGAGAGTGGTGGAGCCCTGGAATGCACTGTCCAGGAGTCTGGTGGAGGAGGGCACAGTGGAGGGCTTGAAGAGGGAGTGGGACAGGTTCAAGGGTAAACTGAAGAAGAGGATGGCCCTCTCTGGGGCTGGGTGGGAAAGAAAGAACCCATTAGGAGGCTGGCTACCAAGCAGACACAACAGACCATCTGGCCTATTCTGCTGGCTTTTAGTATGTTAGATATAGCGGAGGAACTGCAGGGGAAGGTGTGCCTATTGTAGATGATATATGAAGATCTCCAATAGGGTAGACACCCTGGTAGGGAGGTGGAGGCAGTGAGGAGGCCTAAAGATTCTAGAGGGTGGTGGAAACTTGGCAGCTGAAATTTAAAGCCAAAAGTGCACAGTAATGCACATGGGTGTAATAACCCGCAAACCATTTACAGACGGGGGGGGGGGTAAGGAAACGCAACAGGACAGAGATCTGGGGATTATAATTTCAGATAACCTTAAGGCGGAGAACCAGTGCAGCACAGTGGTGGGCAAAGTGAATGGAATGCTGGTGTGCATACGGAGGGGTATAAAACAGAAAAAGGGAGGTGCTGATCGCTTTAAAATCCATGGTGAGGCCTCACCTGGAGTATGAGGTTTAGTTCTGGAGGCCTCACCTACACAAGGATATAAGACAGGATTGAAAGGGTTCAGACAAGGGCAACCAAGATGGTGCACTCTATGCATAGGCAGCCCTATGAGGAGAGGTGGAGGGAATCTGATCGGTACCCACTGGAGACTAGTAAGGTGAGAGTGGGAAGCTTATTTGCAAGGAAAATAAGTGCAGGAACTAGGGATCATAAACTAAGATTAGAAGAAGGAAGGTTTAGGGGCAATGTGAGGGGGCATTTCATCACTGAGGAAAGGTGGTGGAGTCAGGAACTGACTACCAGAAGAGGTGGTGTCTGCAAAAATGGTGAGAAAAGTTCAAGGGGGCATGGGACAGACACCAGGAGCTGACCAGTGGGCAAAGTGGGGTGTCTCTTGACAAAGATGATGATTGGGGGTTGGGGTAAGTGGCAGACTCGACTGGCCAAAATGGTCCTTTTCTGTCACCAGATTTCTATGATTCTAAGGCAGTTAAGTAATTAGGACGTACCTGTTCCATCAGAGTAGGGGAGTCCAGAGTTGGGGTGTCCTTGGTTTGGGGTATTCTGGTAGGACCTGAAAGGGAAGAACAGAGAAGGTTGAAGGGACACAAAGGGTCGGAGGTGCTAGAGGAGAGATTAGAGTGTTAGAATTAAATAAAGATACTTATCTGATTGGTATGTTTGGCCAGACCTGTAGAAATAAAGGAAAAAATAGATCAGTATGGGGAAGTTATAGTAGCAAGAGTAGAGAGATACAAAAATGGCATATAGCACAGGAATAAAGGAAGAGAAGTTTCAGAGGAAAAGACAAACTAGGTCAAAGTAAGGAAACTAGAGATGGAATAAAAAATGCAGACAGCTAAGAACAGAGAATAAAGTGGTATTTGGGACTCGGCAAACCCCCCCCCCTTAGAGCCCCTAGGTGACCTGCAGGTAGCCAATAAATTAAGTAGTCCAGATGGGCAGGTGAGATGCATTTGAGCTAGTGGCTATATCATTTAAAAGGGGACACTGGTGGTTCAGAGTCTTGAGTTGTCCCAGGAGGCCAGTGGTTTGAAGGTATAGCTCTGGTGATATAACGGGTCACTCCCTCATGGACAGTGGCAATTTTTTTTTATATTATCTTTCCCTGGAACCTAATGTGGGGGGGTGATGTTCTTGGGCCCAGACTGTATGTAGCAGGCAGTAGGCTGTTCAGAAAACTGCTGACCAGAAATGTTGCGGATGTTGCTAGGCAGCCAGTTTAGTGCTACTGAACTGCAGTGACAGTAATGGCAGGCACTTTCAACTGCCAGTCCAGAGGAGGGCAACTAAAATAGCGAAGGGTCTGCACCAGAAGCCATACAAAGAGAGACAAGCTGAATATGTATGCCCTTGAGGAAAAGGGCCGGGGAGACAGGACAGAAAATTTCAAGCACCTCAAGGAAATCAACAAAGTCCAAGAGCGTAGCATCCTTCAGAAAAAGAGATGTGCAAGAACAAGGGACCAGATTTGAAGATAGAGGGAATGGCTCAGGGGCAACATGAGGAAGTATTTTTTCACAGAGAGGGTGGTGAACACATGGAATGGCCTTCCTAAGGAAGTTGTGGGGTCAAAAATAGTGGGGAACTTCAAGAATACATGGGACAGACATGAACCAATTCTATTGGTGGGTAGGAGGAAGTCAGCTGTTGGATAACTAGGATCTGCAGCTAATCACTAGGTAGGGAAAAGGGCCAACTGAGTGGGCCAAGCAGTCCTTATCTGCCATCAAGGTCTATGTGTCTATGATTCAGCCCACAGAGCTTGGGCTGTAACCTGTTCCATGTGGGTGGGAATGAAGATGGGATATTTTTGGGAGGCGGAAGAGACTAGAACAAATATGCCTCCCTCTACCCTTCAGCCACAAAGTGGCATGTGAAGAGCCCCCATGGGAAGAGGGTCTGGAGGGTGGGCAGCCAGCAGTAGGTGGCAGGAACCTTTAGCTAAGCCGTGTGGTGGCAGACTGTAGGTGCCCTGAGGGCCTGGTAGAAAGGGACTGGGAAAGCAAATGCACAAGATAGGGGCCACAAAGGAAGGTCCACAGTGCAACTGAGGGCAGTCCTGAACTTGACTTGAAAGTAGCTGTGGGGTGGGAGGCAAACAGGGAAATCAGTGGGCTCCTGACAGGACCATAGAAAGCAGCAAGCACTGCATACAATGAGAGTCGCACAGCAGCTAATGTCAAAGTACCAGGGGCTAACAAAAGGAGTTTTGGGGAGAAAAGAACAACATAAGGTCCAGGACAGCTCACAAATAAAAACACAGAACACTAAAGAAAAGAGCCTGATGGGTTATAAATAATAAAGTAAATTTATGCAATAGGAGTGGACATAAATGGAGTGTGATAAATCCATTTATCCGAGCAAGATACGTGTATACATGCAGAATCTTACATTACACATATTTATTACGGTCATCCTCGATTAATGTGCATGGTGGACTGCGTCACACATCCCCATCCCTCACCCCTGTTGTTTGACACTGCTTGCTGGTATCTTGCTTTTAGTTTTGTTTCTTCCAGGTTGACCGTCCCTCAGCCACGCCACCTGCCATTTAGTCATACTTCTCCCCGTTCTTCCCACTATCATACAGGGATCATTTGTTTCTGTTTAACAGTTTTTTTTTTTTGCTTTTCTACCAAACCTTTTTCAACTGTTCAACTGGCTGCTCCAAGCTGCGCTCCAGCTGTCACACTCCTCTGCATTCTGTTGCCGTGTCCTCACCACACCTCTCGATACAAAAACCAGACTTTTTTTTTAATTTACACTGCTTCCTCAAAAACTGATAAGCCCTCACTCTTACTCTTCCACTCTGGTTTCCCACCTCGCTACAACTGCCACCAGAGCTCCCCCAGCACATAGAAACTGTCAGATTTTTCCTTAAACTGCTATCCTGCAAACCCCACTGCTGATGAGCCCTCACTCTAGGTCACACTTCTGCTCTGGTTTCAGACCTCTGCAACTGCAACCATAGGCTCCTGTGAAGTCCTTCTCTATAAACTCTAAATACTATCTTCTGGCCCTTATGTCCCTCCTTCTTCCTCTTGTTACTGAAGATTTCTCTGTATGTCTATATACCACACGTTTTAAGCCCCCCACCACATTTCCTCCTGACCTCCAACACTATAATGCTGTCAGTCTGTTCCAGGTGTTACAACCCTTTCAGTGAAATAGTATTCCTCATCCATCTTACCCCCACCATAAGCTTCATCATGTCCATGGTCCTTTTCCTATTGAAGAGCCCCCAACACCCTGTTCATCCTTGTAAAGGTGCTGTGGGTCTTCATCATGTCCCTCTCTTTCAGGGTTTATATGTTGAGATCCCAGTCTCCTCACAGGGCTTTTGCCACAGCCCATGTACAATTTTAGTTGCCCTTTATACCACACCATATGGCCTTTCTAGGTGTAGCCTCAAACCTGGACACAGTACTCTGGGCCCTGTCCACACCCCTCTGTAATTTACAGATGCCCAAACTGTTACCGCAACGGTTTATGTTTACAACTGTAACATTACAGAAGGAGTTTTCGTAACCGTTGTTGAAACCACATGAGGTGGTTTCAACAACGGTTATGAAACCGGTTACACTTCGGTACCATTACTGGGCATAGTGTGGGTCGCGTGGCACTGGTCCCCTAGTGCATACGAGCTGCATTGTGAGATAATTTCCAGTATGATTTGCTGCTTCCAAAGTGGTGGAGGCGGTGGTGCGGCTTGA
Source organism: Neoceratodus forsteri (assembly GCA_016271365.2). NCBI lineage: Eukaryota > Metazoa > Chordata > Ceratodontiformes > Ceratodontidae > Neoceratodus > Neoceratodus forsteri. The sequence continues at coordinate 1,462,186,873 of CM057455.1, read as the reverse complement.
AATGGACACGGCAGTGTGGACACACTGTACCACTCCATGGTTGTAATGGTTTCTATCTGTTATGGGTCTGAGAGGTGCAGTGTGGATGGGGCCTTAGTTGGATCTCACTAATAAGGGATTACTTGCAACACCACCACCTCCCTCCTCCTGCTGAAGATACCCCTCCCTATGCAGCCCCAGCATCCTTCTAGCCCTACCCACTGCTTTGTCACACAGCCCAGCAACTTTAAAGAGACTCACCAAGGTAACTGAGTCAGCCCCTACACTATATCCATTGTTGCCTTGCTGCCAGAGGACCCCAATAAAGTTAATATGTCCCCAAATTTTTAAGCCGTTAAAAACTTCTGTCCTTCGTAAAAATATACAAACCAGGTCCCAAGAACTTCCCAGTTGCTTGCTGCCGCCCCAGCTCCGCTCCCATACTCTCTTGCAGGATGACGAGATGCTAGTGAGAGCGCGGGGATGCTTGTCTTTATCTGTAATGGGCGGCAGCTTTTCTAGTGATTTTAAATGATTTAGTGACCACCTGGCAATGAAACGTGGGCATCAGTCAAGTAACAAGGCCCTTGTTAGTTGAACAGTGCTCACATTTATTGCGAGTATACTATATAGTTTAAAATCAATGAAATGCTACTACCATTACATATAATAACATGCTTGCGCCCTTACTGGCATCTCATCATCATCCTGCTAGTGAGCATGGGGGTGGAGCTGAGCAGAAAAAATAACAGGAAGTCCTTGGGGCTCAGTTTGTATATTTTTATGAGGAGATGAACTTTTAATGGCTTATAAATTCAGGGACATATTAACTCCCTGGGTCTTCTGGCAGCAAAACACTATAGTATGGTGCAGGGCAGTATCTTGGCAAGTCTCTTTAAGATCATAATAACCCAAGGTCCCCCGCTTAGTGATCATCAGTACCAACCCTATAAAGCAGATCCTGGTTTCCTATGCCCTAGGTGCATGCTGCACTTTGTCATTGAACTAACTGCCACAATTTTGACCACTTCAGAGTTTCTCCAGAGGCATGTGCATGCTCTCTGCTCCTTTTAATGCCCCACCCTACAATTTTGGTATTGTCTGCAAAAGGCATTCCCTTCTTTGCCAGTTTTTTCTGCAATGTCACTTATGAAGACACTAGAGAGGATCTGTGCCAGTACTGAGCTGAGCTGCTCACTGTCCCATCACTGTAATAAGTGCCATAACCATCACCCTCTGACACCTCAACCCCAACCCCAACTACTACTCCATTTTCCAACCTGCATTTCTGGTCGCCTTCTGTTCAGCTACCACAACACCATTACTCTGGCATCTGCCTGGACTTGCTCCACCATAGAATGAATCCAATATGTGGAGCATGCTGATGTAGTCAGGATACGTTTGCATGTTCTTCCATCCTCCTGGGACAAAAGCTGGCAAGGGTGCACAAACACATGCACTGGACATGTGGCACAGCACCAGTCAATGTCTTCCCACCCATGGGCTGCTCCCACCTGCACTGCCACTTGTGGTCACTCAGTTGGCAGTACTACAGCTGAGCTGGCTGTCCTCCTTCCCCAAGTAACCTCTTGTATAACAGTTGATCCTCTCCTCTCCCAGAGCCCCTGGCGAGCTCATTCCTGAACTAAGGTCACCTCTGCACTGAGTCCATAGTGCTACTGTTAAGCTGAAGAGCACACATGTTAACCCAGTTTCTAATTAATTTTACCACTTTGGATCCCTCCTAGGCTGATCAATCTCTTTAGCCTCACCCCCCCCAAAATAGTCAACCACCCTCCTCTCTGCTAGATCACCCTTCCCGGCACCAGACTATCCTCCATGCAGCTGGACAACCCTTCTAGCCCCAGCCTTTCACATAATGAGCACTGGAGCTAGAGCATCACACAAGCTCCGGGTCAGCCACTTACTCAGCCAGCCACCCTCCCTACATCTGGACCAGCCTCCAACTACATTCTGTACAACCTCCATGTAGCTGGAGCACCACCCCAAACCTCCACTCTAACAGACTACATATCTGAAGCAGTCCCTCCAAGCCCATGGACCAGCAGTCCCCCACCTAACCACTCAACCTACAGCTAGATCCACCAGAAGCCCCATACCAGCCTCACCATCCAACCACCCACCCTGCAGCTGGACCTCACTTCCAACCTTGAACTAGCCCTACCACCACCACCAGCCACCCTCCCTACTGCTGGTTCACTCTTTCATGCCCTGGACCAACCTCCCCCAGCAGACAATCCTCCCTGCAGCTAGACCCCTGGGTTCATTCCCACCCACAGACCAGTCTCCCTTCCCTCTGCAGGTTGAGTAACCTCCCCAGAGCTGGACACCCTTTCCAAAAGCTGGACACACCCACCATCCAGAGCAGAACCTCCCTACACCTAGACCCCCCCAATCACCCTTCCTCAACCGTGGACCCATACTTCTCAACATAGTAGTAAAACTATATATATATATATATATATATATATATATATATATATATATACATGACACTAACATATTACATTTGCAGTGTCAGTACTCAACAGATAACACACTCACCTCCGAGACTGGGAGATCAGAAGGCAGTGGGTTCTATTCCCATACCAGGCACTTATGCTAATATCCCAATACTGATGCTGTAGTGCAGCATGAGGGGGATGGCTGCACTTCTGAGGCACTGTCTTTCAGATGAGATGTTAAACCGAAGGTCCCATCTGCCTATTCTGGTGGTAGTTCAGTTGGATGTTAAAGATCCCATGGCACTTCTCGAAAAAAGCAGGGAAATTTTCTCTGGTGCCCTGGCCATATTCCCCTCCCTCCCCCAATTCACTAAAAATACCACTAACAGCTTAATCTGGTTCAAGGTCAGTTGGCCTTCATCTGTATTCCTCTCCCTCCAGGTCATGCCTGAAAGTAGGCAAGAATCTGTCTAGTGCACTTAGCCGGTCAACAAAAACGAAATAAAATAAACATAAAATATAAATTAATGCAGTCTTCAGCAAAAGAAAAAAAAATACACTGATCCCCAGATTACAAAATGGATTAACACATGCAACTGTCAAATAGAAATATTAAACGCAAAAAAACAGTTCCCCCACAAACACATTCAAATATCTGCAGTAAATAATTCTTCCTTTCGGGTAACTCCAGATTTTCTCAAATTAAAAAAGTTGTAATCTTTTCTCTATGCATTCTGAATTTGCTCAGTTATACAATCTTCCTGCTGTTCATTCTCCTGCCCCCACCACCACCAACACTACTTTAAAGTAACTAAATCAGCAAAAATTCCACAAATAACAAGTAATCTAGAAGCACAATGCATCCTAAACACTTTGGGGGTTGATTGAAAATAAAATGTGTATTTCAAAGTTTAGCCAAGAGTTCAGAGAAGAGAGAATGTTTTCAAGACAAAACATTGAAAGTGAAACTTGTACAGCATTTCATTTAAAAAAAAAAAACACCCGAGTGATAATTCCTTTACTGTATTTAACATTTCAGGGAGTTAAAAAGATGTAATTTTTAAACATAAGCTCTTACCTTAACATGTAAATCTTAGCTGTAGGAAACCTCAGTTGTTCAAAAATGGAGACCACAGAGTGCTTGTGCAGTTTCATCACACTGGACACAGACAGGAAGAGAGCTGGGAAATGTAGGCCTCTGACTGAGTAGACTTATGGGAAATGAAGTTTAGAATAGACTTTTAAAGGGACACTGCCAACTTTTTTTGCACCATATTATTTCCAGGTAAAAATCCACATTTTATTATTGCTTACCTTCTGTAAAATTCATTGGTGTTGCTGGTTGTTTTATCTGTCTCTTGTAGTAGAACTGAAACCACGTGAATGTACCCAGCCTTGATTAGTTAATTTAAATCCTAAAACTACTCCGCTAACTGTAATCTTCATTTATGATTCAGTTGTATTAAAAAAATTGTACTTTTTAAGAGCATTGCAGATCTACTTCTAATCCCTCATTTAGCAATAACTTACTCTTGAACAACTAGTCTGCTGAAATACTTCTTAGAATTTAGTATTCTTAGTGGTTGTATTTTTGAATGATGATTAAGATTAATAAAATGACTAAAATTAGTCTTTGAAGGCAAATTAATGAATACATTAATACTAACTTTAGTATTTGACTTCAGTGAGGGTTCCCAAGTACAGCCCTTTGGGCTACACCCCATGACTACTCATCTTGAGACACCCCTGCCCAGATGACCACCCAGCTGAACAACCATATCAACATCCCAATAGACCTCTCCCAAGTTGTGTACCTTGCCTGCAGCTAGTCCACCTACAAGCCCCAAACCAGCTCTCTCCCATCAACTATCACCCACCCTGTAGCTGGCTGCTCCAGGCCATCCTTCCTACCCTCAGACATGATCCCCTGCGATAGAAACCCCCCAGACCTGCCTCCCCCCTCAGTAGACCACCTCCCTGCAGCTGGACCAACCTCCCAGTCTCACAAGAAAAGCACCCTCCTTAGAGCTGGACCAGCACCCTCTAGATAACAACTCTTCTCCAGCTGGACCCACCCAGACACCCATCTTGCCCAGATACCAGTTACCCATCCACCACCCAGCCCTTTCTGCTTGCATGAAAACCCTGCCCTGCTAGGTACCTTTATAATCCCAATGCTTATTAGTCTGACATGCTGCATCCCACACACACAACCCAACAGCCCCAGCAGCCCAACACACAGTGGCCTGACCTAGGACAGCGCCTGACACACTGTCAGGCCAGAGGAGGTCGGGATGCTGTGCGACTGTTGAATGGATTTTCCACAAACACATGAAGCACCCGATCCCGACCTACACCACCCATCCCAGTACCTAAGACACTACTAAACAGCAAGGACGATGTGAAAACACCCACTCCCTATGTGGTGCACCCTCTGAGGACACACTGACCTGATCACAGACCCCCTGGTAAGGATGACTCTCTCACCATTCATGGGACAGGAATGAAACAAATAGCCATGCATGCCCCAGTGTGTTGACCAGCCATCCCAGGCAGCATGGCGGATTGTCCGAGCATCCCTGCATGCATGATTATGTCAGCTGACAGCCAGCCAGCTGGGCATGCATGAAGAATTGGAATACCATGCCTGTTGGTCAGTGCATGCATGACACTGCAGGCACACAGCAGAGTGGCACATAGAGAGCATGGATAGCTGCACCAGGAAATGGTCCACAGCAACACCACATGTGGATGCCAGGACACAGAGCAGCATGCCCATCGCACCAATCGTGCAATGTGTGCATGTGGCGGTATCATGCTAGCCCACTATGGGCCTACAGTAACCACACAGAAAAAAGTTTGGAGAGGTGTTTGGGGGCTGCAATGCCACAGGAGCCACTCATGGCATGAAGGCTGCCAGGTGTGTTGTGGGGGGTTCCACAAGGACCCATTGTGGGAATGCTGTTACCACACAGTTGCACAGCTAGAAGGATTGGTGGGCACTCACACAGCTTCAGACCTGTGCAGCGTGTAGCACATGAACAGCTGAAAGAATTTTGGGACTCACACAGAGTCAGGCCTGAGCAACATCGCGACACACAGTGCAGATGTGGCGGCGTGCAGTGGGCTGTAGCGTACCAGCAGTGTTGTGATGAGACATCACCACCAGGTTGGGGTGCATGTTAAATGTGGAGTGAAACTTTATTCAACAGTGAGGGGCCACAGTGGCAACCTGGGTGGCTGTGCATGATGTGTACTGTGGTGTACAACTGTCAGGTGCCAAGTCACCATGGAAACCCTACAGGGTGGTGTTGGGTGCCATGCCATGAGGAACTTCAGCAGCTTTCCCTTGTCCTTGGATGCTAGTACCATCCTTATCCTCATCATAGCTCTTCTTGGGTGGTGTCCATGGCAGTCCACAACAAATGCCTTCCTTGGTGATATAGGTCCATTGCTGTTCCCTGTGGAGTTCTGCTAGCATTGTCATGACCCCAACATGCACCTTGCCAAGCAGGGCATGGAGATGGCAGTGCCAGGTCTTGACAGTGCTTTGGGTCGATGGTATACCTCGCTCATTGAGATCTGCAACCAACCACAGCTGAGTGGGAACATGGGGTCGTATCTCATGGGCACCTTGGTCACCTTACTGTACAGCCATATCCTGCCCAGCACATGTGTCTGCTCAAAACAATAGAAGAGTGTAGTGGCATTGGGCAGAATGGTTGACTTCAGGAGGCTGAATGCTGCTGGAATGTCCTGTGCCAGGAGATGGGCGAGGGCCACAAGTTCATGGATCTTCAGGCTGAAGTCTTGGTCACTTCTGTATTGTGGTGCAAGGCCAAAGCTCTGGACCTTCTGCTACACAATCTGCCCAAAGTGGAACAGGTACCCCTTGTTTATGGCTTGTGGAAATTCCATCTTGCAGGCATTGATCGCAGCCTGCTCAAAGTCAGTGATGATCATAGGTGGTTTGAGGGTACAGGACTGTATACTGGCATATTTATTCAGCTTCTGGAACAAGGTGCAGTAACATTGCAGGCTCTTTGTCGTCATCAGTGTATACACCAATGACATAATGAGGTTGTTAGGGCCCATCCCCATGGATGGATGGATGGTGTACAATGAGTGAACAGATGTGGCACAGTCTTGAAAGTACCATCCATCATCCAGAAGGGTGCCTGTGCTAGGTCCCTGATGTTGTCCTCTGTGGTGAGTAGAAGGACTTGGTGGGTGGTGCTGCTGGTGATCCTGCTGTACCATGGCCATCCAGTCACCATCTGTAGCTGCTTGGGGATAGTGAGGTCAGCCAGTATCACTGGTTCTGGTGAGAGGTCCTTGCAGTGGGTCCTGTTCACAATCTGCAGCAGGGCCCTCTTGCTTGGCAACTGTTGCCACAGCTCAGTGGTCATTGCAGTTGCTTCACTCTGCAGTAGCTATGCGGGGCTAGCCATGGTGCTGTGTGCCTTCTACTTGATGCCAGCCAACATCTGTGCTGGTAGAGCATCTGTCACCTCCAGAGCATGACTGTGCTCATTATTTTTCTTTAGGTGGTGCTGGCCATCCTGGAGCAGTGTGATGGTCTGGCCGAGGCAGGACTTGGACTTATGGTGCTGGCAGCACCGTTACATTGTCTCAGGCAGTCCTGGTGGTGTTGAGGGTTGAGGTGCTGGATGCCATACCTTTGTGCCATGCCAGTGACCCGGGTTCAGGATTGAGCCTGGGCCATCGGGGGTCGGCAGGGGAGGACTGGAATCAAACATCCATAGACTGCTTTCCCAGTCCTGGGGTGGGCTGGGGAATTTCACTGTGCTGTAGCAGACCCCTGGGGATGCCCAGGGGGCACTACTAGTGTCAGTGACACTAGATGGGGAGCACGGCAGATGTCGGTACGTTGCTCCTGGACATCATTGAATGTCTGTGCTACTGGGGCCAATTGAAGGAAAATGGCTGGGCATGACCTTGCAGCTTGATGGCTGTGCTCTGAACCACCCAGAGGACTTTGGTGGAGTCCTGTTGAAGAGGGTCCGGGGCTGTCCTCGCTGGTAGAGGCAGAGGGGGTGCCCTCCAGCAAGATGGCCATCCCTGATCCTCCTGGGTGCAGTTTGAGCTACCCAGCTCTCCAGGTGGGTGGAGCTGGTTGCTGGATGCCCCAAGCCGGAGTGTGAGCCACAGCAGGTGAAAAATATGATAAGTTAAAAAAACAGTACACTGTCTCATTGCAGGTCCATTCATGGACCAGGAGGCAGCCATTGACCTTTAACTTGGACTTTCCCTTCCTGGATGGTACCACCTCACAGATTGTCCATGTTGTTGGGGTTGCAGTTGAGCACCCTGGCCCCTCCATGGCTTCCACGCTGTCCTCCATTGTGCCAGAGGACTGTGCAACATGACCGGCTTTGGTTCCAGCTCAGGCTTTCGGGTGTGATTGCACTTCATTTGCACATCACACTCCATGGGCCACACCTGTGGCAGTTGCTACTTGTCTGTGGGTGGTTTGTACCAGTACTGTAGTGCCACTGTCTGCCCACAGTCCCAGTGCTTCAAGACTGTGCTGTGCACAATGGTCACATTCAAGTTCTGTGTCCACAGTGTCCTGGGCCCCCATCAGCTACTGTGCTGCAGTGGGGCTATGCTCCATGGTACACTTCCCTGCTGTCCAGCATGCAGGGATGCAGGGGTCCCTGTGTGTTGTGCACTCTACCTACAGGTCAGTGTCCACCTACCTAAGCTGGCCTTTGCACCCCCCAGCATTGGCATCCGTAGTTCCCATGCATGCCTTCATGAGTCCATGTCTGACCGATGCCCCCATGCATCATTTTCTCATGCCTACCTGTTCTCTATGTTCTCTTCAGCTGTAGTTCCCTGACCTGAGACTTCTCCAGTAAATGACCTATTGTAGACCTCACTGTGCTCTTTCCTATGGGGCTTGCATTTTCTGCCCCTGTGCCGGTTTGTTTGTCAGAGTTTCAGTTCACCTGCTTTGTTTACTAACCACTCTCCCTGCATCTGAAATGGGTCCTACCCAGCCAACCATTGTCCCTGCAGCTGAACCACCCTTTCGGCCCCTGGAGAAACCTTCCCCAAGGAAAGCACTGTCCATGGACCATTTCACAGTTACAAGGAGGGAGGAAGAGGCCCCCAGCTGAGTAGGAAGCAACTGCTGGTGAGGGACTTAATTAGGGGGATAGACTTGAGAGCAGGGTGGGGTAAAGGAGATGGATGTGAAATACCTGAGAGGTACTTTGGCTTGGAAGGATGAGAGGAGATACAGTGGATCATTAGGCAGTAGGAGATGAGAGGGACCTAGATGTCATTGTCCACCTGGGGACAAATGACCTAGCAAGGGTCGGGGTAGGGGTAGTGCAGGGAAATTTCAGGGATAGGGGGAGGGTCCTCAAGCATGCATGGTGGCTTTTGCCAAAAGGTTGCCTATATACATCTTGGGAGAAGATAGGACTCTCCACACGGCTTTCAACAGTTGATTAAAGGCACGGTGCAGGGTGGGGCTCAAAACTAGGAGTGGGCCTCTTCAGTGTCTTCATAAGTGAAATTGCAGAAGAACTGAATGGGAAGGTATGTCTTTTTGCAGATGCCACCAAAACCTGTTATAGGGTTGACACTCAGGAGGGTGTGGAGAAAGGGTTCACCCAAGCTGGTGTGACAGCCATGTTGCTGATGCTGATTACAGCACAGGCCACATTACAGCACCAGGAAAAATGTATCCTGGAGTTACACCACCAAAGAGCCCTCCTGGGAAACAGTCTCCATTGGGCCCCCTTCCCTAATTATCCCACAGGTCCAGGTTCTTAATTTACCTGTTCTCCAGTCCTACCCCATCCTACAATCACCCCGCAGGTATACAGTTGATTGTTACTATCCCTGATGTTCAGTGGTTTCCATTTATTTATTTATTCATTCATTTGTTTACCGAGTAGGTGCACTGGTCTGAGAACCATTTTCAGGCATGACCTGGGCCATTGAGGATGGCACAGGAATAAAAGCAAGTACAAAGGAGGCTGGGACAAGGCATACAATAGACAGTAATAAAAATATACAGGATATTTATATGAAGATATATATAAACTTGCAGCACAATGGATAAATAACATTTATGACAATAGCAGGTACAGTAGTAGCCAAGTTGTAATACAAATTAGGCATGATCTGAGATGAGTAAAGGAAAAAGTGCATCATGGCTGTGTAGGTATGGACCAAGAAGGAAAATGAGGGAAGGGAGGTAGAAGCATGATAATAAGTTGGGAGGGCAGGAGCAAGTAGTGGAGGACAGAAGGTGAGATCCAAGGAGAGAGTGGAAGAGTCTTGGAGAGTCAGTGGTGCTAAGTGGAGTGGGCAGGTTGTTCCAAAGGAAAGGGGCTGCAGATGAGAATGCACATTTACCCATACGGTGGAGACTAGGGGGCACTCAAGCATGGGGCCAGCAGTGAGACAGAGCTCTAGAACAAACACTTTTGGCCAAAGAAGGTGGGATTGCGGAGAGGTAGCTCAGTTTTGGATGGCCTTATTGACTGTGCTGGCCAGGAGATACGTCTGTTGAGCTGATGGGGGAAGCCAGCCCAGGGCCTGATAGAGTGAGCAGTGGTGTGTTGAGTGAAAGTCCTTGCCCCTGTATATCCAAAGTCCCCACCATGATCCAGTTAGTTCTTACAGCAAATACTACCCCCTGGTCCCCAGCCTTACTATGTATTTGACACCCTTCCACATTTGGCAAAGACCATCCTCTCAGCTCCTTGATCAGGCACAAAATGGATGATAGTTCACAATCATGTGCTAACTGTACACAGCTGTTTATACAGTAGGCCCATGAGCACAAAACTGGCGTTCTGTCCTCAGTTGGTCACAGAGGTTAGCAGAGTGTCTGTGCCAATTGCCACTGTGGAGAGAGTGCGTAAACATATGGTAGGGGCCATGAATGGTGCGAGCAGTGGGACTGGGTGGGCAGGTAGTTATTGGCAGTTTCCAATGTATGGAATGGACAGCAGCACCACCGAACACCAAGGGAAGTGTAATATTACTGATGGTGGGAGCTCAAAGGGGCAGTGGTAGGAGGCAGAGGTGATACTACCTGGTTTAGGGAGGCAACATCTTTTAGAGCCATTTACCAGCTGGTCAGAGACTCACTAATTATGCTATTCAAGATGTTATTTTGTGATTCTACCCTGTTTTTGGGGTGCAAAGTGTTGTTTGAGAGTCACTTACCCATTTAGCGATCACAAATGCTCTTTGAATGTTCTGGTCTATGTGAACAATAACAGTCCATTACCAGTAAGATAAAGACAAGTGAACAAATACAAATATGGAATTGAGAGCTGTTTTCCATGAGGTTGATAATGTAATTTATCTTAACAATGCGTTAGAGTACAGAGTATGATGAGATTAATACTGGTACCACTATGCTACCACATGAGTCTAGGGTTGCTGTGAGAGGTACCAAATGCTGAAATGTCAAAATAACGCAGTACCATTGTGCTACCAGTGTACCAGTAGTTGTGGGAGCCGACACAAATCTCAAAATTTCGTGATACCATTGTATTACCAGTGTATGTGTGAGAAACAGAGAAAATGGTAAAAAATGCCATAGGGATGCCATTCTGCCAATGCACTACCAATGCACAGAGGAAAATCTATATATCACCTACCACTGTGATACCAGAGTACCACTGGGTAGTACTATTGTGGATTTTTCAGCTGACCACAGTATTGCCATTACTATACCACTGTAATGCCATTGTGACAAATTCAGTAAGGGTAACCAGATTGCTGAGACAATGTAGTGTTAAAGAAGTGTGATCAAAATTATAAAGTGATGCCAGTACTACTGCAGTGTGCAGCAAAAATTTGTGAAGGAAATACAGTGCTAAAAGTGTGCATGAAAATCTAAGAATTATTTGCAGTGCTCTTACAGTCTGCATCAAAAATAAGAAAGATTGAGCAGTACTACTGCAGTGTGCAAAAATTAGTGAAGGAAATACAGTGCTAAAGAAGTGTGCATGAAAATCTAATAATTATTTGCAGTGCTCTTACAGTCTGCATCAAAACATAAGAAAGATTGAGCAGTGCTACAACAGTGTAGCAGAAAGTCAGTGCAGTGTATTAACAGTGCACTGATGAAAAGCAGTGCTTTGTCAGTCTGGACTGAATTAACACTGAAATAAGACTGAAGATGGAAGTGTACACTCCACTTCCCTCTGGGTGGTCACATGGCCAGTTGCAGAGGAGAGGCACACATGGGTCTGTGTCCAGGACCAGCAGCAGGGCCAGGGCCAGGGGACAGCAGTACTTCTGGCATTGACAATAACTAGAGATGAACTGGCACAACTCTGCAGAGATGGGGGACCTCCACTGCTGACTTGTGTCAATGGGGGAAACACTTCAAATCGAAAAATTCTTATTCAGGGCATGGAAGAGCTCCATTATGGCAGTGTGGATGTTCTTCCCTCTGTTCCACCGGGTCCATAATAAATATGTAACTTACAAATACTGCTTCCATCCTGTCTTTTCCTGTCCTCCTCACTGATCCTCCCTCTCTTCCATCCTGTCCTTAGCTATAAGAATAAGGAACTCCTTCCTGTCTCCTCTTAGTCTTTCATTACCCCTCTCTGTTTATGAAAAAAACTAACAAAATATAAAAGTTTAAAAAATACAAAATATGTAAAACTCTTTTCCTGTCTTTGTCTCTTAATATTTGACTCAATCCTTTCTTGTCTTGATTCCTACTTGAGTGTTCTCCTTCTGTTAAAAACAATTCCATTTTGTATCTACAGTATGTAATTTATAATTGTGCAGTTTATGCACCATGCCATTCTCTTCTCTCTCACTGCTGTTATTGTAAAGCACTGTGGTTTACATGTACAGTGCATGTGAAAAGCACCATATAAAAAATGATCTAGTGCCCCATTTTTTTTCCGGTCCTACAGTTGATGCTGTGCTGTATCAGTCACTCACTCAATGACTACTTCTGTTTGGTATTTACAAAGGAGAGAGGAGGAGTGCTACCCAAGGGGGGGGGGGCCAGTAAAGGCTGGGGAGGGAGTAACAGATGAGGGAATCATGGAAGCTAAAGTTTTGGAGGGCTTAAGAGTGCTGAGGGTGGACAAGGCACCAGGGCCAGATGGCATTCACCCCAGGGTACTGAAGGAGCTAGTAGAGACACTGGCGGGGCCCTTGGCAGGCCTATTCAATGCCTCACTGAATTTGGGATGCGTACCCAAGGATTGGAGGTTGGCTCACGTGGTTCCTCTGCATAAGAGTGACCCCAAAGATGAACCAAGAAACTATAGACTGGTGAGCCTCATGTCCATCATGGGGAAGTTAATGAAATTATCCTGAAGAAGAGGCTGGTGTCCCTGTTGGAGTACAATGGGCTGCAGTACAGTAGGCAGCATGGCTTTGTCATGGGTAGATCGTGCCAAACCAACCTGGTAGATTACTATGACTGGGTGACTAGGCAGATGGACAAGGGCCATGCAGTGGATGTCCTGTACCTGGACTTCAGCAAGGTATTTGATTCATTGCCACATAGGAGACTTAAAATAATAATTAAAGGCACAGGGGCAGGACCAAAAATGGTGGGATGGGTGACAAACTGGCTGCAGGGATGGCAGCAGAGGGTGATGGTAGAAGGGGAACTCTCATCCCCAACTGCAGTAACAAGCAGGGTTCCACAGGGCTCGGTGCTGGAACCATTGTTATTTGTGATATTTATGGCAGACATTTCCATGGGCATCAAGAGCAGGATCAGCCTGTTTGCTGATGACACCAAGACATGGGTGGTGGTGGATGACATAGAGGGGTGACGGGGGTCTGCAGGAAGATCTGAAAAAGCTGGAGACTTGGTCGGACACTTAGCAGCTGGAGTTCAATGCCAAAAATGTAAGATACTGTATTATGGAGCAAAAAATCCAAGGAGAAACTACCAACCGGGGGGTGGAGACTGAGGAGGAGGAGAAGGATCTGGGGGGGTGGTCATCATGGGATCAATGAAAATCTCAGCAGTGTAGGAAGGCAGCAGCAATGGCCAACAAAATGCTGGGTTGCATAGCAGGGGGAATAACATCGAGGGGGGGTGGGTGATTCTGCCGCTGTATAGATCATTGGTTAGACCTCATCTTGAATACTGCATGCAGTACTGCCACCCATACCTGAAAAGTGACATTAAATTACTGGAAGGGTGCAGCACAGAGCAACTAAGATGATCCAGGGGCTGGGGGCTTACCATATGAGAGTAGGCTAAAGGAGTTAAACAGGTACTCACCGGAGGAGAGGAGGGGAAGGACAGAGGGGATATGATTGAGACATTCAAGTACATGAGGGGGATAAACAAGACTGGAACAGAGGGGCTATTCAGGGCAAGGATGGGAAGGGACACTCGAGACCATGACATGAGACTGGAGGGGGAAGGTTCAGGAGTGAAACGAGAAGACACTGTTTTAGAGAGAGGGTGGTGGCAGGGTGGAACGTGTTACTAGCGGAGGTAGTAGCCTGTGAAACAGTGGGCTGCTTTAAAAGGGGCTGGCACAGGGCAAGAGGGAGGATAAGGGGGGTAAGGAGGGAGGGGCAGCTGCAGAGTAGGGCTGCTAGCTGCATAATTGAGCAGATTCGATAGACCAAATGGTCTTTTTCTGCTGGCCAATTTCGTATATTCGTATGTTCATATAACAACTGACTGACTGACTGACTCACTCACTCACTCACCCTCTCAGACTGATTCCCTCGTTCCATGGCCACTTTTCTTACTCTGCAAAATCTTCTCCTGAACCAGAAATTATTAATGCTGGTAATATGGTGCTACTGCTCTGCTTTTTAAGTCCCCCTTTCAGACTGAGTCCATCTCTCCAGAACCACGTACTTCCTGAAATTTTCTAGCAAACCAGAAATTATTAATGGTGTTACTACACTGCTGCTGCACTGTTCAAGTCGCCCTCTCAGAAAGTCTGTCTTGTGAAGCACTTTAGTGCACACAAGAGAACTAATAGGAATATATTAATGTCTCACTTCTTGAAATTTTCTCTCAAACCAGAAATTATTAAAGGTGTTAATATACTGATGGTGCTGCAGCATTGTTCAAGTTGACCTCTCAGTCAATCTGTATTGTAAAATGCGTTAGTACATGTGCACAATCACAATTTATAAATTTCTCACTTCTTGAAATTTTAAGTGATATATCATGCTGCTACAAGTTCTGCACTCTGTCAGTTCCCCCACAACAGCCCTTCTTGTAAAGCACTTTTATTGAAAATTGTGGGAAAAGCACAATATACCAAATTTCTATACTCCAAAATTTTTTTCAACTACCAGACTTAGTATTGGTATTTATTTATTTGGATTTTGTTACCCAGGTAGACTCACTGAGACTAGAAGATGGGGATCTACACATCTCCATGGTGAGAACAGACTGAGAAGAGCCTGTGCCACATATCTCCAAGCCCTTGCTTGCAGGTGTCCTCTCATAGCCCTTTGGGTTAACACCACCTGCATGGTCACCTCTGATGGGGATCTACACGCCTCCATGACCAGACGAACCTGCTGCCACTTGCCCCCTGAGCCCTTGCTTTCAGCAATCCTGTCATAGCTCTTTGGGTTAGCACTGTCTGCGTGGTCACCTCTGATGGGGATCCACACACCTCCACGGTGAGAAGAGCCTGTTGCCATGCACTCCCCAAGCCCTTGCTTGCAGGCATCCATTCATAGTCATTTGGGCTGGCACTACCTATGTGGTCACCTCCGACGGGTATCCAGACCCCTCCACGGCAAGAAAAGCCTGCTGCCACCCACCCCTGAGCCCTTGCTTGCAGGTACGGCCCGGACAGCGCTCTAGGAACTCAAGGATGCCTGGCTGTTTCTATAAATTTTCAAAGGTATGGCTTCTTTCTCTTGGGACAGCTCTCATTGGTCACCTGTGGTCCATGAGCTCCTTGTTTGGCTCCTCATCCTGCCCGGCATTTTCAATTCCTCCTGACTAGACTATGCCACTACCATCAGCCAAATTAACTTCATTTTTCCCCTAATCCTGTATTGCTTCTGATTTCTGGACTATTTTTAAACTCAGTGCTGCAATGGAATTTTGGCCTTTGCAGGGGTCTTTTCTCCTGCAAACTGCTGATGTTTCTCATGTGCCCACTGCTGAATTTCTTCAGTTTAAACTGTAATTTTACTTGTACTTAAACTGCATGTTTGATTTGAGAATTTTAGAGGGCTAAGATTGTATTCCTGATTCTGTGTTAGAACTTGAACAATTCTGTGCCTCTGCTAGATAATTGGGATTTTCTGTGAAAGCTATTTTCGGTTAATTTCTCCTGTCCACCCCAGACTGTAGCTTCTTTTGTTTCTCCCCTTTGCAGACCATTCTGGCACCTAGCTCGCTGTCTGCAACCTGCCCCCAATTTAACTCCCATTATTTTTTTTGTCTACTTTCCCACTTGCAAATTATGCTGCAAAGCCACTAGATGGCAACAACTTAATTAACTTGCTGCTGCTGGCAACTGTCACTGTCCACCGCTACTCACACTCACTTTACTTCTGCCAGTGCCACTGATCTACTCCCTACTGCTGATTAGTATACGCTGATCCATTCTTGCTCCCCCGATCCATACAATATGCCCAACCTTTCTTCACCATTTCCCCTCCTTCTAATTCTTCTATCAATTTTATCCACCTTCGCTCCACACTCTTCTCAGTCCCATAAACCTTTCTCAACTTTCCCCTTCACTTTCCTAGCCCCTACCTTTATCCTTGCCATAACTCCTACACCCCTTCAAATACTCTAGACTCACTTCGCTCACCTCCCCCCTGCTACTCTATTCTCGGCCCCTAGTCACCTAGTTTTCCTGCACCGCCTTATCTTCACCCCACCTAGCCCCCACCCCCCCAAATACTTCCAAAATCCTCGGCCTGTCACAAATGCCCTAAACTCCACTCCCTCATAATCATATTCCTCTTACTCACATCAGGTAATGTTCATCCCAATCCTGGCCCCACTATACTCACCTCAGCCAGTCGCAATCCTTCCACTAACGTCCCAGCTTCACCCACCTGAAAATTCTCCACTTAAACATCTGCAGTCTCGTCTCAAAAATTTGCCTTTTACATCCCATGATAATCTCCCCTCACACTTGATATTCTAACTTTAATGGAAACTTGGTTAAATGCTAAAATACCTGATCTCGTCATTAATATCCCAGGTTATCCCATGACCAGGCATGACAGGACTAGCAGGGGTGGCGAAGTAGCCATGTATATCCTCTCCTTTCTTCAATTCACAACCATTCTATTATACTCATTACCCTCCACCTATGAAGCACTTGTAGTAAACATTACCTTGCCTTGTTCCTCCCCTATCTTCATAGCCGGCATCTACTGTCAACCTGGTTCCACAGCATCTGATACTTTGGATCTCATTACCTCCAAAACCTCCCTCTCACATAAAGGCGAGCTATACATCCTGGTTGATGTAAACATGAACTGGCTATCACCAACAACTACCAAGATACATAATGACATCATGGCCTTGAATCTCTCCCAACTCATCCTGGAACCCACCCACCTAAATCATAAACCCCTTAACCACTCCCTTATATACTGGGCTCTCACCTCTCAACCCCACAGAGTCATTAAATCATGCATCCTGCCCTCAGTGATCATCACCCAATCTTCATAGTCAGGAAAGTCCATAGACCAAAACCGCCACACAAAATTCTGCAACTCCGCTCCTTCAGCTCCTTAAACCTTATTCCCCTTCTTAACAAACTGGCCAGCTCCAATTGGCCCCCTATTGCCTTTGCCCCTTCTATTGACCAACACCTTGTTTATTTTAAAGATACATTTCTAACTACATGGAACTCCTATGCTCCATTCAAATGCACTAGAGTTTTTGGCAACCATCATCCCAGGGTCTCCTCTGAGTTACTGGGCTGTCTCAGGGAGCGAGACAAAACTTGGAGGAACCATCAGGCCACCCAGCTTCCCCCAGACTATGCCAGGTATCGCGTGTTAAAATATGCCTGCACAAAAGCTACCAGACTTTCCAAGTCTGAACATTTTTTTTTTTTTCTTATTTCTTTATCCCCCAAGGGCCACCGGTCTGCCTTACCTTCTGTGTCTGGCATCTCCCCAGGTCTATCCGGCCCCATGGCTTGCCCCCCGCGATGGGGTGGTGGGGAGCACTCCCTCCGGAGTGCAACCCACCCCAGTCAGGATCCGGTACTGCCACGCACCCTCGGCGCCAAGAGAGCTCGCTACGGGAGACGGCCATCATGCAGCCACGACTGGTACCCCAATTTTCCACTTTTTCTTTCCCCTGAGCTGGCAGGCATGCACTGACGCCAATGGCCATGAGCGTGCGCACGTCCGCCCACATTCTGGCCAGGCGTCAGCCTCCAACTCTGTATATGTGCTCCCAGCAGCAGTAGTACCTCCAGTCTCCACCGGGGGTCCCCCCTGCACCAGGATGCCCCTGGATCCCCAGGGAGAGGAGGCTGTCCTCGGACGCTCCATCCTCTCCCTCCTGCTGACCCCAGCACCCGGCTGCTCCTCGAACCCAGGTCGCTGGCGTGGCGCGAGGTGTGGCGTCCAGCGCCTCAACCCTCAGCGCCACTGGGCCGGCCAAGTCTGAACATTTTAAATCAACTTTTCTCAAAAACATCAATTCACCCTCCACATTCTGGAAAGTGGCCCATGCCCTATTCTCCCCCACCTTCACACCCGCCTCCCCCAGTGCTTAAAATAAACAACTCATTGGTCTCCAAATCATGCACAGTGGCTCAAGAGTTTAACTCCTATTATACCTCCTGTGCCACAGCACTTCTAAAGTCCCTGCCCTCTAACCTCTCCCCCATCCTCCCACACCCAACACTCAACCCATCAGTGCCCATCCTTCCTTCTCCTTTTCTGCTGTCTCCCCAGAGAAAACACCAATGGCCCTTCTCTTTCTTAATCCTTCTAAAAGCTCATCACCGGATGACCTTGACCCTAAACTCCTCTACCTTTCAGCTTCTGCTATAGCCTACCCTCTCTCCTTAATCCTAAATCTTTCCTTCTCATCCTCATCTGTCCCTTCATCCTGGAAACATGTGGTAGTCCTCCCTCTCCCAAAGGGTGGTGACCCCTCCTCCCCTGCAAATTTTCACCCAATCTCCTTCCTCCCTGCCCTTGCTAAGCTCCAAGAACACATGCTCCTCTCTCAACTAACCTCCTTCCTCGAAGACTCTTCCTTTTTCACCCCGTTCCAATCTGGCTTTGGGAAGAACCACTCCACTAGCACCTCCCTACCCAGGCTTACTGATTCCATCCTCACTGGGATGGATAATGGCCTCGTTACCTCTACCATCTTTGTTGACCTCGCCAAGGCTTTTGACACAGTCTCCCATGCCCTACTTCTTGACTCCTTTACAGTTGCTGGGTTGTCTATTTCCGCCCAAAACTGATTTAGAGCTTGCCTCTCAGGCAGAACACAATCAGTCAAGATCCAGGATACAATCTCTCCCCCCCCGTTTCCACAGGAGTCCCACAGGGCTTGGTGCTTGGACCCATTCTCTTCTCCATCTTCTTAATTACTTGCCCTCAGTATGCTCCCCCTCTTTCTGTATTCATATGTATGCTGATGACACCGTCCTGTTCTCCTCTGGCAAATTCCCCACCGATGTAGCAACCACACTTCAGCATGACTTCCACCAGGTTCAGCTATGGTTTGCCTCACATCAACTATTCCTAAATGTCAAAAAATCTGTCTCCATGACCTTTGGCACTAGGCAGAGACTCTCTAGGCTCCACCATTTACCTTCTTTCCATACCCTTGATGGGACAATCCTAAGGGCACCTCCTCATTCAGATACCTTGGGGTTTGGTAGGACCAACACCTCAACTTCTCTGGCCACATTGATGCCATCCTAAAAAACTGTGCCCCAAGCTTGGTGCCTTACTGAGGAACTGTAGTTGCATCCCTCCTACAGCAGGCGTGAACTAGTCCAGAAGATTATCCTACCCATTTTTGACTACTGTGATATAGTCTATGGTGCTGCTCTCAAATCTTTCCTAACCAGACTGAACACTCTCTTTAACTCCTGTCATTTTGCCCTTGATACTCCATCAGGCACACATCACTGTGACCTCTACCATGCCCTGTCCCTTCCCCCACTTGCCAACAGGCGCCTCACTCATTGTGCCAAACTCACCTCTAGATTTTGGTTAGGAGAACTTCCTCCTACCTCTCATGTTCACTCTCCCCCCACTCCCTCAGATCCTCTGACACTCGCACTTTGTTGCTCCCTCCTTGAACCACCCTCATTGGTCAGTCAGGTTTCACCCATTGTTTCCCACAAATCTGGAACTCCATCCCCCCCAAATACAGGCACTTGTCCTCCTCCTACTCCCTTGCTTCTGCCTCACACAACTTTCTCTCACCTAACTGCTACTGCTTTAACCCTCCTTAACTGCCCTCCTATACCTCTGCTCCTCTCCATGACTCACATCTCCTATTAAACCTTTTTCCCCCCGAGTCTGCTTCATAGCATGCTCTCCTCTCCCATCACCACTTACCCCCTCACTGCTACCCCTAACCTTCTTCCATTAACAACTTGCCACTGCTTAGTTTTGACCTCTGGTAGGGTTCTCAACATCCAGAAGGGGTCTAGCACTGGGCAAGCCTCCTCCTCCCCTCTCCCCTTCCCCTCACTCCTTTCTATCCAACTTGTCCTTGCCTAAATCTGCCTTCTGTCAGAATTCTTTGCACCCTGGCGATGTGTACTCTCAGGTAAGTTTATTCCCTCTCTCCATTTTTTTTTCCTTTCCTCTTCTATCCCCCATATTTCACTCTGCCCAACTTGTCCTCTTAATTCTATCCCTTGGCAGGATTCTTTGCATCCTGGAGGGGCCCAGCACTGAGAAATCACTCTTCCTTCACTCCCACCACCCCCATCCTTTCTACCCAACTAGTCCTTGCTTGATTCTGCACTCTGGCAGGGTTCTCAGCATCCTGGAGTGGCCTAGTCTTAGGCAAGCTTCTTCTTTCCCTCCTCTTCCCTCCTTTCCCTTCATATTTTTTTTCTGTCTTCCTAATGTGTCCTCACCTAGTTCTGTCCCCTGACAGGGTTCTCAGCATCCTTGAGGGGTTCTAGCACTGGGAAATGACTTTTCCCTCCCCTTTCCCCTCCATCCTTTCTACCTAACTTGTCCTCGCCTGTCTCCGCTCTTTGGCAATGTTCTGTACATCCTGAAGAGGCCTAGTCTTAGGCAAGTTTCTCACACCCCTCCTCCTCCTCCTTCACTTTACCATCCCCTCACTATCTGTATCCGACTTGACCTTGCCTACTTCTGCCCCTTATTCTTAGTCCTTGCCTCCTTCCATCATTGGCAGTGATCTCCGCACTCTGAAGGGGTGAGTTCCAGGCATGACTCGCTCTTCCCTACCATATTTCTTACCCCCTCCACCCCCCTCTCTGCCCCCCTGCACTTAAACAAAAGAATTAGTTCACTTGAGCTAATAGCTTGCACTTTTTGTTCTGTCTGAGGTGCTCCCACATTGCACAAGCCCTGTGTTCACTTGCCCCCCACAACTGATTGTTTCCTCACTTTGCTCTGGTAATGTTCCCCCTATTGTTATCCTCTCCTTCGCTTCCCCCAGCTGGTTTCCCTGTCTACCCCGCTACCCTCCTTGATGTCCCCCTCACTGCACCTCATTTATTCATGCAATAATTGCTAAATTATCTGCTTCTTAACTGTGATCCATTCCTGTAAGGATTTGGCTCCAAGGATACATTACATTTCTTTACTATGTTCCTCAGATATGCCACTTGCATTTAAATGCATATTCCACAGGTATGATATATTTAACTGTATGTTATGTCACAAATGCGATTGTATAATTATTTATGATATTTTTTAACTGTATGTCTTGTTACAAATGTAACTGAATTTTTAATTTCTCGAATATGTTAAATGATAAACTGTGTGTCTAATTCTTCATCCAATTGTACCCCTCCCCCCACCACAGCTGCACCGGGAGATGAGCAACTTGTTGTTCAGTGTGCCTTCCTGGTGAAACATTTCAATAAATAAATAAATAAAATAAATAAGTCCCCTTTTCAAGAGCAAACCGGAATTAGTTATATGCAACCGTAATAGGTTTCACAGTACATGTAGGATCTAAAGCAATAGAATACACTGGAGTTCACATGAGATAAGCAACTTTGCAAGGGCATACAAATACACAAGTACATTATAATACATTACATTCATTTTAACAATACAAATATACCATGCTGCTACATGGTGCTGCATTATGTCAGCCCCCGCCACAGCCCTTCTTGTAATGTACTTAAGTGAAAATTGTGTGTGAAAAGCCCAATATACTGAAATTCGGTTAACTACCAGAATGAATATATCATGTTGTTACATACTGCTACATGGTGCTCTGCTGTGTCAATCCCCTGACACGGACCTTCTCATAATGCACACTATAGTGAAAATTGCATGAAAAGCACAATATACCAACATTTGGTACTCCCAGGATTGTTTTCAAGCCACAGAAATTATCTTTCAGGTTACAGCCAGGTTGAGGAGGTTGTTGCATTCAGGGGTAAGAAATGGTAATCTCACTGGCAGAGGTAGGCAGCTGATGAGGAAGTACAGTATTAATTGTGGTAGTAGCATTTTGTTGATATGCCTACTGTACGGTGACCACATTCACGATCTGGCAGAGAAAATGGCAATGTCCTACTTACTAGAAGGGGAGACATTCATGATAGGATGAAAAAAGACTTGTGACTACATGTTAGACAGTAGTACACTCGCTGTCATGTTACTCGTATGAAAGGAAAACAAAAAATATACAAGCAAAAGAAAAAGAACTTTTGGAAAGGTTATATTCCATTACATTGGTGATGGCCATACCATGATGTGGCACTAAGATACCTCAGAAAGAGGAGGTGGAGAAGGAGAAGTCTTGCTTGTTGGAGGAGGAGGCAGCAGCACTGGACACATGTGAAGAGAAGACAAGAGAAAATGATTTAGACTCTTCTCAAGTAGCCACTGTGGTGACCACGCAGTATACACAGCAGTAGCAGTGCCAATGGCTCAGTAAGTTGCACACTTACTTCTGAGGCTGGGAGATGGGATGGTTGTAGGTTCTAGCCCCACATCAGGAGCTTGTGTTAAATCTCAATACTGACATTGTAGTGCTGCATGAGGGGGGGTGCTGCACTCCTGAGGTGCCATCTTTCGGAGGCGATGTTAAACCAAGGTCCCATCTGTCTGTTCAGGTGGACGTTGAAGATCCCATGGCACTTCTCGAAAAGAATAGGGGAATTTCATTTAAACAAAAGAAAATATAGCATAAACACACATCATACATCTCTTTAAAAACATTTACATATTATTTATCAACATGTCAAAAAAAAGGAAAGAAAGAAAAGTCGAAGACAAAAACTTCTTCATCAGTGGTCCAGCATGTACACAATGAACCTATAAAATTAGAAAAGTAAGAGCAAAACCACACAAAAAGGAAAAACATTGGAGAGCAAGAAGCTGCTACTAACATATAGCTTCATAAATTAGTGAATCTATCCACCACCACAGCAAAACAGATTTGTGTTTCTACATGACTCAGATCCTGAAAAAAAGGTAATTGCTCCATAATGATGTCAACTGCAGCTCTGAGCATCTAGTTTCATCCTGTGTATAAACCTTTTGTAAAGTAGTTAAAATACTTTTAAGAAGTTCCTGATAATGCACTTGTTTTTGTTGCAGTACACAAGCACTTCTAACTGGCCCCAGGTAGTAATTTCATGGCTGTGCAGATAGTTTGTCGTGTGCCACTCCTGCACTGACTCATTCCAGAAAGTGGAAAACAAACTCAGCACTAATTCAGGGTAGCCTAGTGAAATGAACAAAGGTCCTCTCCATACAGACACCAAATAGCCCCAAAATGCCCATGCATGGGGCAGTCCAGAAACATATATTCCTGGGCTTCCAGTACATCCAAGAATGTAGACCTTGGGCAATACCACTCATTAGAAAATGGGCTTATAAAATCCTGGCTTCTGATTGGCCATTTCCTTACCCAAAGCCCTGGTCTATCTGACAACAGAGCCCAGTAGATAAAAAGTGCTAGCCCCTTCATGTAGTCCTGTATCATTGTGCCCAGCCTAATTTTCTATTGGCATAAAGTACCCGAAAAAATTTCAAATCTCCACCATTTTTTTCTCTCGCTTAGCGAGAGTTACTGGTCCTCAGAGCCCCGTAGTGTTTAGTGGAAGCTGCTGCTCTTCATATTTCTTTTTATTTCTGTTTCCTTTTTTATGTAGAGTACTCCTCTCCCCCAAACACTCCTTAGTGAGAAAGAAAGCGGACGGAGTGAAGGAAAGGAAAAGGAACCCATTAGTCCTATCAGCTTTATTTAATCAGTGCTGTACAGCGCACGCCTACCGTCCGAACGGCTCCCCTGGCTGTTGTACTCGAACAAAAGCCAAAAGGACCATAATTGCCCCTACAAACACAAGAATGGAGAGAGTGTAGATGATCAAAAAGAAACGATCACGAGCAGTGAGGTTTTTTTCTTTTTTTTTAAGGGCAGCACAAGCATTTCTATAGCAGCCTAACACAGTACTGCTGCTTGCCATTCACATGCTCAGCGACGGGGCACTCCTGAGATAGCAAGGAGTACACTGACACACACAGCTACCAGAACGCGAGGCTCTCCATAGCAGCCCAACACAGTACTGTTGCTTGCCATACACCAGTGCTTCCTCTGTTTGTTTAATAGAAATCATATTTCCCAACAAATGAAGCAACTCGTGTGTGTGTCTGTGTGTTGGGGGTTAACCAAGATGACCAGTTAAATCCATGTACAGGAACTATTTTATTACAAAAGTCATATTAAACTAATTATTTAGTTAAAATTTTTATAAAATTAATATTGTTCTACTGTGCCTATTTTTCTAAAGCACATATATTACCCTCAGGGTGGGCGGTATGTATACTGGACCTTCCAGGGGCTATAACGCCCTCCGCCTGTGGCATCGGGCCTTATTATGCCCCTGGGCGGTCCGGTATAGCACAATACCGCCCACCCTGTTGGGTATTATTGCTTACCTAATCTGTTTATGCATCATGGAAGCTTCTCACTCCCAGTCAGCCATGACTGCGGAGCCAAAGCACATCCCAAACAATGGGGGCATTCTTGGATTTGCCAGCTGATGCAAAACTGATTGTGTACCTTTTGTAGTACACAAGGGAAAAACCACATCTACTCCAAAAGCTGCATTATAATAGAATGATGCAGCTGTGGTCTGCTTGTGGTTAAAACCTGTGTATTTGACAAATTCCATTATTTTTAATTTCTGAAAAGAGAATTTTATGTAGTCCACAATAAAGGCAGACTTTGGTGGGGGCACACAACTTATTATTTTGCCATGCTAAAAGATAGGGAAGTATCCATTCCCTAATACCTACAGTCCAGAATTCCTTGACCAGTCTCACATATATGCAATGTTACTATATTAAAGAAAAGCTATAATAATGAAAAAAAATGGACTAATCATTCCCAGGCATCCCACTGGCACCAGTTTATACATAATCTCCCTCTTTAGAGTGTTGAGGCGACTGCCCTACAGAGCTTGAAAAAAATGCTGAAAAGTTTGGCCTCCAGTTTTGGTGAGGGGGTGGGGAAAATTAAACAGCTATAAAAAAGGTAATATTAGGGGTTTGTCAAAAAAATAGGTTTTAACTTGGAAATTCTCTTATATTTCCACAGATGAACTTCTTGTTCTGCAACGCTCAAACAGGGCTCCCAATATTTATTTGCAATGTTTCCCTGTCCAAATGTAATACCCAAAATCTTAGTATCTTGAGTTTGGATAGAGACTGATGCTATGTGTTGTAGATAATGATCCGCAGAGGAGTCTAATAGGAAACAAATACTATTAGCATAAAGTAGAGACATTTTTATTAAAGAACAGCTGATGCCTCAAAAAAAACTTCCAGAAAACATAATAGTAAGTACAATTAAGCTTGCATTCCATATATAGTTTGTAGATTTATCCTCCCTGATATTTATTACTGAGGAAATTTGCATGAATACATCATCTTTATCACTTAGAGTTCATCTGCCTCTATAGCTTACTCTCTACTTCAGATTATAATCCTCTGTTGTGACATCACAATCTGTCGCCATGGGAGTAACTGTGATGTCACAAGCAGGGCATTATGACCTCAGGTAGGGAGAAAGTAATGGGGATAGATGAACTCTTGAGGAGAAAGATCCCATTTTCATGAAAATGACCTCTGTAATAAAATGGAGAGGAGAACTACAGAACTAATGTGAAATACAAGTTGAACTTTGTCTAAATATTATGTTTTGTGAAAGTTCTCCTGAAAGTGTCAGCTGCTCTTTAAGGAACATAAACCAAAAACACAGAAACCAGAATATAAGAGCTGCAAAATAAAAAAAAAAAAAGTATTCATACCCTGGTCGAAATGCTATTTACATCATATTTGCACTCACAAAAAAAATAGAAAAAGCAATGGTCATAAAAAAACAAAACAAACATACACACTTAAAGAAATTTCAATCTGGATCGAATTACTGCCTGAAACATTATGTCCAATATAATAGCCGGAGTACTATGGCTCACTGTTTATCCAAAAACACACTGGCAAAACCACCAATACTGTTACAAAATCATCCCTTTTCTGCCATACAGGACATATTTCTTCAAAATTTGTCCCAAGTCAACCTTGTCATTGAGTAGGGGAATTTTATTAACACTACATAATAAACAGTACAAACTCAAGTGGCATCTGCAGGCAAACAAAAATCAGTCAGACTGTGCACTTTATAACACAGTTAGGGATTTTTTAATCCCTCTCCCATGTTGTGAAGTTTGACACTGCAACAGTGAGTTGAGTTGCAGAGTAGAACTTCTCGGATTGGAAGGAGTTTTTTATTTTACATTTGGAGTGGTCTGTCATCTGCAATGGGGGAGTGTTATATAAAAAATCATTCCCTTTTAGTTAGTTTTACTTTTTGTTTCTTATTCCAGTCCTGACGCATTACTTGTGCTTACTATGTCCCTAATGCTTTTTAATGAGATAACCAGGTTGAACTAGTTCACCGTTAAGAAAACTTAGGTAAACTTTGTGCAATTCGATGGTGAAAGTTTGCACGGTTGAACTTTGGGAGGTTCACACAGCCCTATTTAAAACTTAGTATATATACAAAACTATAAACAATTACAAACCTTGTTCAGTCACTTGTTTCATTATCTGAACAGCACTGTATAATCTCTTCGTTTTTGACCCCCCCCCCCAATATCTCTAGGAGTTGTAACCATTACATTGTTCAGTTATAATAAAACTTACACTATGTTTATAATTCTGAAGCATCTCAATTCTTCTTATATCTGGCTGAAGTTTATTCCATGTAACAAGAATTTGAGAACTTAATGTCATCTGACCAAAATTATTTCTAATTTATGGTATCTTCAACCCACCATGTCCCATTGTTCTTGTATCATACAACTAAACAACTGAGAAACTCTGGCACTCACCACCTCTAATAAAAATGAACACTTGGCTAAACAAGTATATAAAGTTTCTTACAGCAGAAATAAAAATCATGCCTGAAGCGTTTTGGACAAAACAGTCCTTTTTCAAAGGCTATGACAAATGAACAAATCCACCAAATACATAGGAACCATAATATGACATAACAATGACATCACACATAACAATTCAAATTCATTGGTTACCACATAAAGCCATATTTAAAGTGCAAGTGTCTAATAAACTAAGAAAAAACAGCAAGGGGAGGGAGGGATGTTTTGGAAAAAAAGAGGAAAGGAAAGAAGGGGAAAGAAATGGGGAAAGAAGGGAAGGGGACGGCAGGGAAGGAAGGGAAGGGAAAGAAGAGGAGAAAAAGGAAACGGAAGAAAGGAAAAAGCTAAACCACAAAACAGGAGATCCATCATTGCTGATTCAAATTCTTAATGCGATTTGCAATCCAAAAGATGAACCACGACATAATTTACTGACATCTTTTTAAAAAAGGTTTAGTATCAAAATTGAAGTTTAAACCTGGAGGCTTAGTGGCTCCTAAATTGATGATCCAGAAAACCTCTCTTCTCTTAACCAAATAATCCAAATTGCCACTTCTAGGGTGGGGGCAGACTTTATCGAGTGCCATAAAAGTAAATCTATGAAGATTACTATCTCTATTTCTATGCAAATGCGTTGCTGTTGCATATGTGAGATCTTGTTTTTCAAAGGCATGAAGATGTTCACCTAATCTAACTTTAAAATTCCAAATTGTTTTGCCCACGTAGAATGAGCTGCATTTACAGGTTGCTAGGTAAATAACCCCTGTGCTTTCACAAGTGATAAGCTGGCATACTTGAAAAGTTTTTTTTTAGAATTTATAGAACAAAATTCCTTGCCAGTTTCTACATGGGGCAAAAGGTACATTTTTGGCATCGGTAACTGCCTGCCCCCCCCACGTATGAGCCACATCTCTCTAACTGGCTCACTATAGTGGTTGTAAGTCATAAGATCTCCCAAAGTATTAGCTCTCCTAAAGACCATTCTTGGAGGATTTGCAGCAATTGAAATTAAACCTGGATCTGCCAAGAGAACTAACCAGTATTTTTTAATAATAGTCCCAAGTTCTCTAGCATTAATGGAATAAGTTGTAATAAAATTAAACTGATTATTCTGACTTTTTTCTATTTCTTTCTTGCACAAAAGTGCTTCTCTCAGTACAGCATCTGCAAAGTCCTTACCTCCTTGTATATTTCTGTTGCTATAGCATCATTCTAGCAGTCTGTCACCCAGGTCAGCTGACCATGTTTCATAGTGTTCTTCTCGGGTGCAATTCCGTTTAATTCTCAAAAATTTCCCCTTGGGTATATTACTCACAAGGTACCTGGGTGACAGCTATCGGCTTTTAGGAGAGTATTGCCTGAGATTTGTTTCCTGAATAAATTAAATTCAATTTGATTTTCTCTATTCCTACTCAATGTCACATCTAAGAAATCAACCCCTGATCAAAGTTAAAACTCAACTTTAAATTCTCATTCGTGCTTTGTAAATATGTGACAAATTGGTTCAGGTCAGCCCTTGTCCCATTCCACAGCAGCACTATGTCATCTATATAACATTTCCAAAGTATAATTCTGCTGTGGAATGGGTTGGCAACAGCATTAAAGGCATATTTTTCTTCCCAAGCCCCAACATATAAATTCAGATAGAAGGGGCACATGTGGGGCCCCCATCATGGTTCCCTTTTTCTGTAGATACAATTATTTATTAAAGGTGAAAATGTTATATTTTAAAATAAACTCTAAAAGTTTCACCAAAAAGTCCATGGGAGGATTCTCATTGGGGTCTCTTTTGTTCAAAAAAGCCATGGCCTTATCTAAAGCATCTTCATGTGGTATGTTCGTATATAACGCTTCTATGACCACTGTTACAAATGCTGTCTCTGAATCACTGAATTTATTTTCAAGCAGGCTCAATACATGTCTGGTATCTTGTAGAAATGCTGGTAAAGTGTCAACCCATGGTTTTAAAAAAACATCTACGAGCTGCGACAAAGGTTCAAGTAAAGATCCAATACCACTAATAATCAGTCTACCAGCTGGAAAAAGGAGAGTCTTATGAATTTTAGGCAGCGTGTAAAATGTAGCACGTACAGGACTGTCATTTATTAGGAAATCCTGAATTCTCTTCTCGATAAGTCCCTTTTTAAAGGCATCTTTCACAATCTCATCAATAGAGAATTTGAAATCAGCCGATGGATCACTTTTTAGTTTAGAGTAGAACTGTGTGTCAGCTAGCTGCCTGTAAACTTTGGCAATGTAGTCTATTCTGTTCAGCAGCACAACACAGCTGCCTTTATCTGCAGCTCTGATTACCAGTTCAGGTGCTGCCTATAATTTTTCTAAAGCAATCCATTCCTGGTTTGATAAATTATTAAATGTTGCTCTTGGTAAATCACTAAAAAAACCTCCAGATCTTGTTCAACCAATTCTTTAAATACATTCACAACTGGGCTATATGGACTGCAAAAGTCCGATTTTAGTTTCAACCCTAAGTGGTTACTTAATATGTTCTTACCATTTGAACAGTCACCTCATTTGTAAAAGAAAGCTTTGAGATTTAAATTTCTACACACAATATGCAAATCAACTATTCTTTGAAATTTATTGATCCCAGTTGTGGAAGAGAAACTCAAACCTTTACTTAGAAGTTGTGTTTCAACATCACTTAAGACATACAGTAATTGGAGATGTTAATTACCTTGTTAGGCAGGTTTTCATTTAATTGTTCCCCTATTGAATCTGCAATATGGCCTCCTCCCTCTGTTCAGTGTTGGGGTTCTTGTATCATACCTCTGTGACCTCTCTTCCTGGATCTCAAAAGTAACTTCTTTATCAAACCTTTTATCAGTTTGAATATACTGGCCCCATATTCAGAGCCAGCCAGATGCATGCATAATGGTGCACCACACAAATAATTTGGGCTGGCCAGCTCTGGCATGATATTCAAACAGAATGCGTGATCGGAACAGACCACTCAATCTGTTTGAATATTGAATCCTGGATGCATGGCACACAGCAAGCAGCCCTCATGTATGGCATGATGCATCTAGGGTGCAGGACTGAAGACTGCCCATAGTGTAATGCATGGTGAATACCTGTATGGGCCACAGCCCCCGTGTGTGATATTCAGCCCAAATATGCAGATGAGTCCATTGGGCATGCATGGTGCAATGGGGCCATTTGCATGCTCATTATGGGCTCATCTGCATGGCTGCAATGTTGTGTTGTGTGCAGAACAGCCCCCCCCAGCCTCAATCTCTGCTAAAACAAAACACAACCTGATCCCGCTTTTCCATAGTGTAGTGCCCCCCTCTCCCCAGACCTGATCTCTGTTGAAATAAAACACAACCAATCCCCCTTTTCCATAGTGCAGTGCCTCCCTCCCCAGCCCTGATCTCTGTTGAAATAAAATGCAACCTGATATCGCTTTTCCATAGTGCAGTGCCCCCCAGCCCTGATCTCTGTTGAAACAAAGCACAACCTGATCCTCCGTTTCCATAGTGTAGTGGCCCCCCCAGCCCCAATCACTGACTCAACAGTCAAACCTCCAATCCCCATTCCCTGGTGGCTAGTGGTCTCTCCAACACCCACTCTGTTAGGCATTGACCCACCACCCAGCTCCCCCATCCCAACCCATGCTATTGACTGTCACAATGCTCCTCATCCTGCCACAGCCAACCACCAACTGATCAGTACAGGAGCACATGCAGTAAATAGTATGTGATCATTGGTTGTCTCAGAATTATTAATTATTAATATAATACTGGGCGATATCGTGGATAGTGGAGAGGGGACCACTAGACCACCAGGTCAGAGAGAATTACATAGTAATATAAAAAATGGGTGCTATCAGGGAATGGGGAGGAGGGAACCACTAGTCCACCAGGAAGGGGCATATTAATTATTTATATAATATTGGGCAATATCGGAGATCATGGAGGGGAGAGCACTAGACCACCAAGGAGATAGGATCTTAATTTATGAGTGATCGGGGCTTGGGGGGGCACTAGACTACCAGGGATTTACTATATATATATATAATATGTATATATATGGGTGATTGGGGCTGGGGCAGGGGACTGAGGCACATTGCTGCACAGTGCTCAGCTCACCCAGAGGGTGAATTTCTAAGTGCCCTTAGACCAGCAGGTCTGGGGTACTCAAAGTCACCCTCTGAGATGTGATCACAATTGTGGAGCTATGGCAGCCTGCATCTGTCACAAGCCCCTAGCCCCATATCACTGTCCATTTCTGGGCGAACGGGTGGCACAAGCCTGTTTGGGGCAGGCAGACTGTGGTTAATGCAGGTTACCTTTATGAATAGCTCAGAGGGCAGTATTTGATGCAAGGTACCACTTGCACCATTTATGTTTGGTGCGGACACTTTGTGACAATCTCAGGGCTTTGTGACTTGAGCCCAGGGTGTCATACTCCAAGCTTACAGTAAGACTTGCTCTTCTGTAGTGGCACCACAGCCAGTAGTGGTCTCTGAGCAGCAGAGCAATGGTTGGCAGGCTATTTCTCAGGGAAACTGGTCCAGCACTATCTTATAAAAGGTAAAGCTTACTGAACTTCAGATCTCATCCTCCTCCTCTTCCCCCCAGTTTTGCTTTCGGTTCAATGCATCTCCTGGCAGGTAACATCACAGAACTATTTCTACATTCTTTTTAAAGGAGTCAGCATCTTAAACTTGCAGCAAATTAAATTTATTCCTTCTCTGCAACAACCCTAGGTGTGAACTGCAGTTTGTATTTTGATTGGTTCGACTGGTCCTCACCATTCAGGCCAGGTCAAACCAGTTGAACTGAAAGTCTACCGATTTCCTCTTAAAGTTCACCACCGTCTGAATGAATCAAACACCTGAAGTTTGAGGTGTTCAGTTCTTCTGGAGAACCTAACTTGCAGCCCTAGTATTAATATTTAAGTACTACAGTGTATAGTACTTAGATTTGTGTCATTATTATTGTATTGCTGAGGAATGTTTGAATGTAACGTAGTCCACTTACTGTATGTTTATTCTTTCTAGTGACTAAGGCCCACATATTCAAATGAGATGCATGTCACAAAATGCAGACGAATGGTGCAACTCAGAAAATAAGCGGTGGCACGGTATTCAACAGCGGGAACTGCATCATACATGTCAGAATGTGCGATTGGGCAGATATAATGTATGCAACACAGAAAAAGGGGGCAGGCAGCTGAATATGCCACTCATGTGATATTCAGACAAAATGAGCAGGGCATGTGCCATTCATCCCAAAAGTGGGCCACACAAAAT
The DNA here is from genome assembly GCA_016271365.2 of Neoceratodus forsteri. Taxonomy (NCBI): domain Eukaryota; kingdom Metazoa; phylum Chordata; order Ceratodontiformes; family Ceratodontidae; genus Neoceratodus; species Neoceratodus forsteri. The sequence continues at coordinate 1,462,154,546 of CM057455.1, read as the reverse complement.
TAGGAATAAAAGGGGCAGCCCTAAATTGGCCAGCCACCCAGAGGTAGGCGGCTGCAGCAATGCCTGCACTAGCTTTCCACATGGCAGCAGTAATGGCTGATGTGAGGAGACAGGGGGAGCAGCAAGACGGTCATGAAATGACCCCTAGGCAATATGCCCACAAGACAGTAATGGCCCCGGGTCACAATCGAAGAGCTCAGTGACATGGACATCATTGGCTTGTACCAGCTCAACATTTCTATTCTGAGACAGCTTTGTGAGCTGATCCATGATGAGCTCCAGTCACCCACACACAGAAGTCATGCCATGACAGTGGAGACCAAAGTCACAGCTGCTTTGTGCCTGCTCACCACAGACACCTTCCAGATAATGGTGGGTGACACCACGGCATCACCCAGTTGGCCACATCCCATCTCCTCACACAGTTCCTCACCCCTCTGCTGCCCCATGCTAGTGAGTTCATTTAATTCCCTAGCACACCAGCTGAGAAGACAGCAACAATGCAGAACTTTCACAGGCTTGCATGCCTACCGGGCATGCTAGGAGCCATTGACTGCACCTACATGGACATCAGAGCACCACCTGGTGGAGAAAAGGAAGTTTATGTAAACAGGAAGGGGTACCGCTCCATAAACTGCCAGGTGGTGTGCGATGAAACAGAGCACATCATGCATGTCTCTGCCTGCTACCCTGGGAGTGCACATGATGCATATATCTGTCATCAGTCATCCTTGTGTCACCATTTCAAGTCTGGGGAGATACCCAGTGGCCATCTTGTGGATGAGTGGAAAACAGCCTCAAACAAGGTGCCCACATGGCTGCATGATGCAGTGATGGCAATTGTACAGGTGTTGGCCCAGTAGGATGTTGTTGCCACAATGGCTGACAGTCATGTGACACACAGGGGGAGGGCTGGCAGAGATAGGACCAGAATAGGACTATCCACAGTTGTGGAATGCCGCCATTGGAGGTAGTACATGAGGTGGTGTGCGATAGGCACAGGCTACAGTGGTGATGCCAGCCAAGTAAGTGCCTGTGACAATGTGTGAGGGGTAGTGTACTGTGATGCATTGGAAGGGCACAGTGCTGCATGGCACATCCAGGCTGGGGTACTACCATGCCCCACAGACCAAATGCCATGCAGTCCACAGTGGCAGTGATACTGGACATATGACACCCGGGCAAGTGCCACAGAGGGGGGTGCGGGAATATGTAACTGTGACACTGTATCAGGGGAAATGTGCTGATGGGGCTGACCAGCTATAAGAGATCTATTTGGAGGGCAGAATGCCATGGAGGTGTACTGTATACTAACACATCACCTTCCTCCACACAGGAGACAGTGCATACTCCCTCCAGCAGTGGATACTCACCTCAGTACTTCAGCCGACATCTGATGCAGAAGAGAGGTACAATGAGGCACACATGGTGACACATATCACAGAGCATGTGTTTGGCATGCTGATGATGCGCTTCAGATGCCTGGACAGGTCTGGTGGTGCCCTACAGTATAGCTCGGACAAGGTCTCTGGCATATTCCTGGCCTGTTGCATGCTACACAACATGGCCAGAGACCATGGAATAGTTGTCCAAGTCCTGGAGTGTGACAGTGAGGAGGATGTGGAGCCACCAGATGAGGGTGAGCATCCACTACAAGACTGGAGGGACCCAAGATTGACCGTGAGGGGACGACTGCACAAGGACAACATTTGCAGGAACATTTTGGACCCCGAAGGTGAGTAATGCAGTCAGCCGTGACATTGCAGTCATGAACACATGCACAGCATATGTGGGTGCATGGTGTACCCCGTGGTGGTGTACAGTATGAACCAGTCACTCCATTGTGACATGCAGACAAGTGTGCTGAGACCACATGCACACATGTCCACAGGGGGGACAACAATGCCAAGGATGCACAGGACATACAGCAAACATGCTAGGATGCACACAGATGGAGTGGCATGCACACCCATACAACGGCAGATGCTCTGTGGCCACACACTGCTACACATGATGGATAACATGCCACACCCAGACATTCAATGCCACATGCAGGACCAGACATGACCTGTAACATGCATACTCACTGTGCAGTGATAGGCGACAACCTGTTTCAAGTACCCCACTGGGAGCACATTCCACAGCCACATGGCTGAGGGCTGTGGCAATAAATGCCTTCTGTGGTGTCATGACAGGAGCTGTGAAGGGTCTGCCACTTGTTGCCTGATGGGAAGCATGGGCTTTGGCCAGCAGCTCCTTGCAATGCTGTCTGATGCCACCGATCCAGTTGATGCACTCCTGGAGAGTGCAGTTATATTCCCCCCATGCATTCACAGCATCTGCAACTTCCCTCCAGCTGGTTCTCGATCCTGTAGTGTCCCACACCTATGACTGGGGCACTCATCCCACAGCATGTAGACCTCAGTGAGGGCCATAAGCTTGTCCTTCATAATGTTAGGCTGTCATCGTCTTCCAGAACCCATATTGGTGTTTGTGGAACAAACAGATAGGGACAGACCTAGTTACAACAACACTGACATGTGAAAAAATAACCATGCACAGAACAAGTAGAGACACACAGAAACATGACAGACAGCCTACCTTCAAGGCTGCAATACCTCTCGGTCACCTGTGCAGAGCAGGGGCACAAGCCTAATCTTAGAGCAATGCACATGCAGATGAGCTCAATACATTCCAGTAATTAGATGCAAATGTTTGGATTAGGCACAGACTCTGCAATGAGGCTATTTGCATATCCTGGCTGAATATTGCAAAGATGCACCATGTGCATATAATCTGTTTTTGCCCATTTCGGTTTGCTCCACATGAATGCCATGGCACATTTACACAGGCAGATATGCGACAGACACCATACGTCACTGCATCACATGGGATGTGCATAGCGCACATCAGTGATGACAGTTGTGTTGTATCACACAGATGGGAATGCATGGTACACATGCACGACAGGTGTTTGCGGTACATGGGCTTTGCAGTGCATGGTATGAATGTCTGGGGTCATGGTGGCGAGCTCCCTTCAAAAGATGACGTTGTGTGGCTGCCATGCACATGAGGTGGCAGGGGTTACTACCTTAGTTTTCAGCCAGGCAAAATGATATCACGCATGCCCAGTAATGCACCCTTGACGCCCTATCACACATTGCAATGGTGTACACACCACCAGCGTGTGGCCAACCTTGTGTGCCCTATCATGCTATGGATGCGGGAGAGAGGCTTGCAAGAACATGGCCTAAGTAAAAGCCCAGCAACTGTAACACACAAGATGGCACTTGCTGCTGTATGCAGAGTGTCTACCAGCCAGCATGCCCAGCGGTGGGAGAAGGTGGCGCTGGCAAACCTGGTGGCCCTGATGGTCCCCAGGGAGGGCCAGTTGTTTGGCCAGGAGGAGCTGGAGGGGGTGAGGTCTATGGTGTGGGCCAGCATTGTCCATCACCTCAGCAGGCAGACTGGAATACCACGCATGGACAGTAGTGTCACCACCATTTCTGGGACCTCTGCAAGAGGGACAGGGCACACCTTGACTGCCTCCATGCCATTGTGTGGCAGGGCATGGTGCCACATCCATATATTTACACCATGTGAATGTGTGCCATGATGGTTGTTGTTATATGTCAGGAGTATGGCTGTACCTAACACTGTCCAGTGGACGGTGGCATGCCATCTGTATTGGACAGTGGATGCGGTACACTATACTGCATAATGGTCTGTTGTCAATGGCACAGACTGGGTCCACCTACAATAAGGTGCATGTGTACAGTGGCACATTCCCATGTCTGTACCACTGTGGGCACCACCTGCTAACAGAGGCTGATGTGATGCCATGTGTTACATGTGGATAGGAATCCAGTCAGGGCAAGGTGCCTTTGGATTCAGAGTGCACAATGGATGATGGTGTACAGGCCACATGACCTGTGCAGTACACTTGAGCCAACCATGGACAAGGTACAATGTGTGGCCATGACACTGAGTGGCATGGCCATTGTGCAGTGTAATCAGTGTGATGTTGCATGTCTGTCACATCACCATTGTCCGTATGTGCCCATGCATGCAGTCTGCCATTTGCCACAGGCCATGTAACAGGAAATGGCTCATGGATATGGCATGACCCAGCATGGCTGTGCATTACAGTCCCCTTGCTGAGCACTGCTTGTGTCTATGCAGCATGGTCCACCATGTGGCCATGCATGCTTGGGAGTGCTGGCATGTGGCATGGCACAGCATGGTGTGTCATGGTGATTGCCCATAGTGCATACCCATGTTACCATGTGCCATTTACCATGACACAGTGACAGGGATTTCAGGATCCCAGATGACATATGTGTTCAACTGGTGTCCATGGTGTGGCCCGAGTTCCTTCTTTTAGGGAGCACAGAGACAATTCCTGGAGCCACTAGCATTCATTCTATCATGTGTATCACCTCAGAAGCTGGGCTCAACAGATGGGACCACAGAAAAATACAAACCTGGAATAAAGTTAGAACATTTATTAATGTAAAAAACACAGCAGAAATCATCCTGTTAGCCCTCACCAAGGTTTCACACATGTACATGCTCTATCAACATGTTCCCACTGTGCTCTGTCCCGCCCTGGCATGCCACGATAGATATGCAGAGCCACACACATTTGGGTGGCTGTCATGGCTATGGAGGCCATTGGGCATCATGGGGCATATGGGCAGCCCCCTGCTATGTGGGCCTGTATCCATCTACGGCGTATGATGGTTGGCTGTTCACTGTCCCTGTGAGTATACGACCATGACAGTGGCCCCAGACAGTGCTGTATGGCCACTGTGGCCCAACATTGGTAGCTCATGGCCATGTATATTTGTGCCACAGAGTTCAGTGTGGGCCGCGCGTGTGGATTTCACTGTGCAGACATGGGTATCCATTGCAGGCCACATGTGGATGCTCATTGGGAACTGTGTCCATCCTGTGCATTGGTTGCCCATGCTGCACACACATGGTGCACCCTGGGCCAACTTTTTATTTTATTTTAGTCTTTGGTAACTGGGTTAGGCCCACTAGGCACAAGTGCCTGTTTTCACGGGTGACCTGGGAGTACTGGGTGGTTAAGTGACTTGCTCAGAGTCACACAGTATGCAAGTGGAGGGTGTGAGAATCAAACCAAGGTCTGGTCTGCTGGATATACCAAGCTCATTTACAGCTCGTTACTCTAACGTCTAGGCTATACTGCCAGCTATACTGCTACTGATGGCTATGACACCAGTCCCCATGGGCTGTGGTCCACAGGACATCTGCCACGTGGTATGCATGCACAACACACGGTCAGGGCATCTGTTTAGGGTGTCACATGCCTGACATGGTACACTCGCATACAACATGTATCATCACCCTTCACTGTACTGTATGATTCCTGATGGTATGGGGGGGCAATATACAGCCCTATATCATGCCTCTGTGATGGTACATTGTATGCTGTCTACAGGTAGGGGTACATATGTTCGCTTCTGGGTGTCCTGTTGTTGATCACAGTGCTGCATTGTACATGGGTGCAGTGGGGGGACTTGTGTGGTACTGCATAGTGCTGACTGTGCCTTTGTCATTGTCTTTCCATTTCAGACAGGGAGGCCATGCAACAGGCCCGGAGGGATGCCCACTGGTGTGAGCAAGAGGGGACATGCGGGGACAGACAGTATGGCCAGGGTGTCGCCGTGAGGACCATCACATGAGTATGTATGTGTTTATGACTGTGCCATGCCCATTCTGCCCAGCAAAACCACCATGTGTCACCCACTGTGGCCATTGGTACAACACATGCGTGTGCACACAGCGCACACACACACACATGGGGGTCAACTATCCTGTACTTTGGTGCCTTCCCCCACTGTTGCCCACCATGACGGCTCATGTGTACTGTCATGCCACCAGTGCTGTACACCTGTTTGACCAGACCTGTTCCACATGGCATGTCTGATGTGGCTGTGTGGCCCATGTCCATGTTGGACTGCCATTCCCTGCAGGGCTCCACTCCACGCAGTGCATGCAGGCACATGGCATAAGCTATGTGCCATGCACTGTGTCCCATTCCTGCTACATGTGGACTGTGCTGGGGCCATTTACACACCTGCCCATGGTTGTGTAGGTGTTGGAGTCATGGGGGACTGCATGGCCCATTGTGGTCTGGGGCATGCAGTTTGGGCAGGTCCAGGTGATGGCTGCATTGCACACACGTAGTGGCAGTAGTGTGTTGTTGCCTGGTTCTGTGCTGATGCCAGCCTCAGGGGACGCTGCACTGTCCAGTGTTTCTGGACACATACACAGGCCACCACCACCTGTGCAGTCTATACCACACAACCATGCACATGTCACACCCAGTGCTGCGTGTCACCCTGTTGTGTGGTCAACAGCATGTGTGTGCCTCTGCATCACTCACCATGTTCCCTGTGCTGTGCACCATACTGTCAAGGTATGCTGCTGTCATCCAGTGGTCATTATCCCCCCATCACCCTGGCATGCCACATGTCACACATTGCTCCGGTGCTGTACCCTCATACAATGCCACTGTGTTGGGTTGGGGTTCCGGACTGTTATTGTGTTGTGCCCAGTTATGCCACTACAGGATATTGGTATGGCCATGGCTGTCCCCTGTGTGCGGAACAGGTTGTAACCCTGCCAGGTGTGGTCTGTGCCATGCAAATAGCAGTGGTAGGCAGCAATGACAGCCTCTCATCAGACACTGCTTGCAGTGTTGCCACATCACACACCAATGACTATGTGTCGTGTGCGCTTTGTGGCTGTGGCTGTGTGTTTGTGTTGTCCAGTGTTCGCCATTGGCTGTTGCATGCTGGCCCTTCCAATTGTCCCCATCGATGACACTACACATGTGGCCATCTGTGTATGTGCCACCATCCATTGTGCAGGATGTAGGCAGAGTCAGAATTTCCCACTCAGTTGAATGGAAATTTCCATGTGGGCCCCCTCTGTTGGGTACATGGCCACCACCTAGACTTTGAGAATTTGTGGTGTTCCCATCATTTACTGCTAATATCATTGAGTATTTGGGCCCTGTCTGTATATGTGTGCTGCAGGCACAGTGCTAGGGTATCACACTGATATGAGATACTGTTCTGGGTGTGTTATATTGGGCCAACATCCATTGTTTTCCAGGTGGCCCCTATGCCAACTGTCCAGGTGGGCCCCCTATACTCCAGTTCAGCCTTGGTTATAGTTGTGCCATGCAGGTGTTCCCACAGATGGTTCCACCCTCGGAACATGCCAGCATTAGGAAGCTGAGTCACTAGGACACCAAACAACAATGTTGCCACCCACTCTTTTTGTGTGGGGGTCTGCACCCCCTGCACCCCCCCCTTGTGGGGGCTGCCCCCACACCCTCCCAACTATAGATCAGAACTCAGAGTGGGGGTTGGACTTTGGGCAGGGGGCAATGCAGTTGGGTTTTGGCACCGTAGTGACTCGGCACCCTTATGCCAGCGCCCTTAAGAGGTGCAGTGCCCACAGACACAGCGTTTGGCCTTTGCTTTACCAACCTCTCTACACAGTGTGTGCCAGCCTGTTGTATCAGCCTGTGAGGTGGCTGTGCCCAGTAATGGGTGTTGGCCTCATGGTATCCCCGCTGTGGTGGGGACATGGGCATGCTCCTTGTGTGCATACGGGCTCCTCTGCTCCATGTGGTCTGTGCATAGGTGTTGCCCTGTGGTGCTACAAACTGTTCCATTGGGGGTGGTCTGTGAGCTTGGCATGCCTCCATGGCACATCAGGGATGGTGTTTGGGTACATGCCCATACCCATTGCCATGGACATGGCCCAGCCACTGTGCCTGATAGGTTGTGTCCCTGTCCACTGCATGTCCAGTGGACCAGTGTGGGGTGCTGCCCCCATAGCTGTGCACCATCCACCATTATTTTGCTGGCATGCTGGTACCATTGTTCACTCCTACATGGACATCTGCACGGCTGTGCCCAGACCCACAAGACTATGGGTGTTGTCCTGGGCTGTGGGGGTGTTGCTGTATCCACACCTGAGTCCACACTGTCTGCCATCCATCCTTGCTTGCACATGAGGCCCACTGTGGACAGTCAGGTGCATCTGTGGTGGTGCTTCCGGCACACCTGTGCCAGGGGTCAGTCACATGTGACCATCTCACACACGCCTCTGCATCTGGATGGTGTGCCATGGCGGAGGCCACTGTACATTCATCAGACAGCCATGTGCCTCTCCACAACATTGCCCTGTGCTGTGGAGTCCATTGTCTGCTGCCACGCCCGCAGCCCATGTGATGTGCTTCATGACACACATGTCCACAGCACATCAGTGATCACTGTTGCATGTGACACTGTGGCAGAGCCTGTGTATGGCACTTCACTTAAGCATGGCTGCACATCACCACCATCATTGGGGGGGAGCAGGACTATCTCACCAGACATGAAGGACCATTAACACTGATGCTAGTTTTTGTATTTCTGATTATTCCCATAGGATGTGTCTGACAAGGGAGGACTACAGCACAGGGACGGTGTCAGCAGGTGGGGACGCAACAACGGAGGGGTGCACTGATGACCCAGGAGCTCCTGCAATGAGTCACAACCCAGCAGGGGGCCATGCTGCAGGCCATTCAAGTCATTGGCCTGTCCATATCGGACATTCATGTGCACTTCAGTGCACTGCACCACAGACGGGCACAGCGCCATGCCCCTGTAGGCACATTGATGTCACATGCACTGTGTGCATGCTGCCATACCTCTCTACCCACCCCACACCCCACCCTTGCCCCATCCTATGTATATTGTTGTGCCCCTACCTCCCTTTTCCTCCCTTTCACCACCTTCATCCCTGTATATAATTGTACATAGTTTCTATAGAACTGTTGTTGCCTCTTCTGTTGTATATTTGTTATTGTTTGTATCCTGCATTTTTTGTTTCCTGTTGTTTGACCCTGTTTTAACACTCTTATTAAATGTATGTATTTGACTTTTTCACATGGCTGTGTGTCTGTGTTCTTTCATAGGGATCGTGCCAGGTGTTTGGCACATGTGCCACCCATCCATCCAAGTATCCACATGTGCACAGGTGGGTACAGGCCTTCACATCACCCCCTCTCCCTGTCCCCGGGGGAGGGCACACATTGTGTGTGTCCCTGTGTTCCCCTGCACAGGTTGCATGGTGCTCCTGTTGCACATCCATCCCTGTGTTCCATCCCACTAGTTCCCTGTGGTGGCACTGAGGTGTACTGTGGGGATGACATTGGATGCAGCTTGCACCCCTGTGTGCCCATATTCCTGTGTCCTACACTGCCATCGGCCATGTCATGATGTTGCTGTGGGACGCATATGTGGGCTCTGGCTATATGTCATTGTGTTGGAGTGCTGGTGGCACACTGAGCCATCCATCACACAGGCATCTTTGCAGTGGTGTCACTCAGCATCAGCCTTCATCACTGTCTATTGGTCATGGACATTGCTGTGGTCCCCTATCCATAGCTGTGTGTGTGTATGTGTGTATTGGCCTTGGCCAGTGTGCATTGCTTTCCACATGCCTGGCCATATCTGTGTAGTACATACTGTTGGCCACTCACTGACCCTGCATTGGGCCCTTGTGGCCACTGTGGTGTGCCACTCTCCCTTCCCTGTCCCCTGGGCTGATGCACTGTTGCACCACCACCGTTCTTACATGCACCTATGCAGTGTGCTACTGCAACTGTTTGGGCATCAGTCCTTGTCTTTTGTGCATGGTTCCCCCATATTCAGTCTTGGCCTGCTGCACCGCATATCTTCAGATGCACAATTGCGCATCCTCGGGATATTCAGTCAGACATCTGTGGTCGCTTTTGACAGCACATCTTCTGAATATTCCATTGTTTTGTGCTGGAGCTTCGAGATGCATGGCATATTGTCTTGTATGGTTCAGCCTGCCACTTTTGAATTTGGGACCCTAAGTATTTAAGCTTAAGTGTATTTTGTATTTCCCTTTAATGAATTGTTTGAACTGTAATATCTGAAACTCTACATTTCAGGTATTTTGGTCAGGACAACCTAGTCAAAAGGTCCCTTCCAGGGCCTAAGTGCTTTATTCTGCTTAAAAGTAGATGCTTTTATTACTACTACTTGTCCCCCATTCCACAGATAACAGGGCCCAGTCAGGGCAACTGAAAGCCAGCCAGGAGAAGGGGGGCCAACAGGATGCCAGATTGAGGGAGGGGCAGCTGGCTGAGACAGGGCAAGTTGAGAGTCACAGCAGATTGGATGGCCCTCAGGTACATGTCCAAGTAAGTACTCTGCATTGTGTGTTTTGTAGTCTGGGTTGCATCTGTACACTATGCTGCATGCTTCGGCTGCTGGGGGGATGTCTATGTGTGTGTCTTACCAGGTTGCATTCATGCCTGTGGGAACAGCAACTAGGCAGTTGTGGTTCTGGCCCCTCCCTTGGTCTTGTTGCATTATCCCATCACTGATGTTGTGGTGTGTTGGGGGCTGTGCCATCTACTGGCTTGAGTATCATTATGAGAGGCATTATGCTCTGTGTGTATACTGTGCCTTGGCATGCATTATACCATGTGCTGGTATGTCCCCGGTGCTGCAGGCTCGGTACACCAGGGTGTTGGCAGCAATGTTCACCACCTCAGGTGGTACACCTACCATTTTTAAATGGATAGGTGGTACCACATGGCTGGGCATAGGTATACATATTTGTCTGGTGATAGTAGGCACTTGCCACTGTTGTGCTGCTACACCCCTGTGACATGTGATGTGCGGCATACAGCACTAGTGGCAGTCTGTCTGTGTCTGTGCCATTTCCAGTGATATATGCACTGTGTCTCCCACCACTACCTCTCACTAGAGCCAGCCTTATGTGTCAGGGGTTCAACAGCCGGAGAAGTCATTGATGACCCTTGAATGTACCTTATCATTTATTTGTTTGACATTGTGATGCATGTTTTGTAGTGTCTACCCAAAACGCTGATGTCCATAGTGTAATCATTTCATGTTACATGGGCAGTGCTATGCATACATTACAACACAACTGGGTCATCACAGGGCTGATGACCTGCACAGCCTCTGTAGGCGGAGCCCTGTAATTAGGGTGGGACTGGCAATTGCTGGGACAGGAGATGCCTACAGGTGGCTCTGCGTCTCACACCAGTGTTACAGGGACAGCAGTACATTGTGTCAGGTGCTCATTTGTCTACCACACCTCTGCACTCATGTGTTACTATGCCTGCTGCATACAGCGCTGTATTATGGTCCCAACCATATGCAGCTGTGCTGTGTGTACCACTTCTGTGTGCCTGGTCCCACCCCGCACAGCTGACCAGGATAGCTCATGGATGTTTGTTGTCCTGCACAACTGCGTTGGCCTGTGTGCTGCATGTTTGGTCTTTAGGGTTCCATGTGTGTGAAGGTACAGCTCATAGCCACTTGGACCATTACACTGCCTATTGTGCTCTGGCTTGGTGCTGCTCTGGCATGTGCTGTGTTTTCACATCTGGCATGCCTGCTGGTGTGTGTCTCTTGAACAGCTGAGTCCTACTCACTTGCAACACAGCACACTCACTGTATGTGCAGTCCTCTATTGTTTACATACAAAATGCTGTCTTTGGTATGCCACACACATTCCATTGCAGTTATGAGACTCTGTCCACCAGGGTGGGGTATGTTGGCCCATGTGTCACATGAGACGTGTGGCTTAATGTAAGCCTGCATCCCTGTACTCGGCTTCTAATTTATATATTTTAACTAAGCCTGTTCTGCTCGGCCTGTGTAAAGTAACTTACCATTCCCCCCCTGCTGCAGTTTCTCTCCAACTGTATGTGCACAGATTCAGTGCTAGCTCTGCAAACTTCCCCTTGATTTTTTGTCCCACCCACCCCCCCCTCCCAGGCCTCCTTAAGTGCACACAGTCTCTGCCCACTCCTATCTGATGTTTCAATTTATTGGTTACTTACTGTCAGGGCTTCAGATAATTTTTTTTTGGGTGGAAGTCAAATACTTCCAAGGGCTGAAATTTGGAAGTCATTTCAGTTTCACTGGAGTCAAAATACTCCAGCCGTCAGTGTTTTGGAAGTCAAAATAATTCCAGTCGACAAATTCTGGCAGTCAAAATACTCTAAGTCCTATAGTTTTAGAAGTCAACTAATTGGCCTTATGAATACCTCACTTCTTTCTGGATTCTAAGTGGAATGTACCCTTTAGAATTAAATTACAGTATCAATAAATATGCAATAATGTTAGTTACAGCACTTTGTAGGACACTAGAGTGTGAACATACTGTACATCCCTGTCCTGTCCCTGGGGACCAGTTGCCTGGCATCCCCTGCCTGCACCTTTTCCCATGTAGTCACGAGGCACCTCCAAAAACAAAGTCACACACTCTTTTTGCAAAGCTAAATCAGTATGGTCAACTCACAGCACTTCAAAAGAAAAAAACATCTGTTTCTGAGATGAAACCAGTATGAGCAACACATATCACTGGAGAATACAAATGCATTTTTTTCACAATCAGTTTATCTCAATGAAGGGACATTTTAAAATAAAATATGTTAAATAAGTTCATGGGGTAATATATTTAAATCACTCCAAGGATCCTGACAAACACATTTGCAGTCCCTTTTATAATTTTGAGGTCAATGGGAGTCAGTGATCAATGCCTGCTAACAGAGAATGCAAAGCACACTGTAATAGGATGTATATGCTAGCTGCATTAAGAAGCATAGGGTTAATACTGTGGACAGTCACATCACAGGACAGTCACAAATTTAATGTAGAGCATAGCAGATGTAGTGGTGTGTCTAATAAAAAAAACTACCTTATCCTTTCAGATAACCCCGATCAGCTGCTCTCATTCCAGTCTTTGAGGCTATCTCTAGTCTCTTCACTCCTCCAGTCCTGCAACAAGGCTGCAGCCTGCAACTTGCACTGTGCAACTTGAGGAACTTTCTTTAGGAAGCCCAACAACAGTGACAGACAGCACAGGTTCATTTTTTCTCACCTCAGGACCAGGCAGCTCTTCTACCTCCCTCTTGCAGATGATGCCTCCTCCGGCCCTCCGCTCCTCAACAGGCACTATGCAGCAGGCAGCATGCACAATCCTCCTCGTGGACTCAATGCCATGCCATTCAGTCGAGTCCACAGAGTCCACTCCACTGGGCCAGCACCTTCCGACAGACGCAGCCATTCCTCATGCTGTGCCTGTTTTAGCTGCTGCCTCAGGCTGGACTGGAGCTACATCCATGATCTGCCATGTTGCTGCTGCTGGTTCTGACCCACAACCTAACCAACACATCGCCAGCCCATTTCAGACCTCCCTGAGTCCCCACAACACACACACCATTACATCGATGGATTCACTCAGTGACTCCTCTCACAACCTCTTTGATGATGATTTACTCGCCCACTTTACTACTGTCTCAGCCCAGCCCCAGACCAGACAGTGCATTTCACCATGCAGCCGATCCAACATCCGACATCCTGCTACGCACCACAGCAACACCTAACTGTCCAGACGATCAGGCCCACCCCTCCACCACACTCTGCCCAGCCATTGGTTGCCACTGTACATCCACACCCTACCCCATAGGTGCAAAACACTTCCTAGTTGGATCGCGGCACTGTTGCCAGTCACTCAGGGCTGGCATTCTCCATTGGGGCCCAGGGAAATCTTGCGGTCATGATATTTATTTACACCGGGACACTCGGCATCAGTTGGCTTAGACTTTGTTATTTGTATGATTTAAATTGTATCAGCTGCAGATGTGGAAGGAGGCAGAGCAGAGCCCAAGCAGGCAGAAAAAAATGCCAGAGTTTTGAAAAAACTTAAAGATGTGACCTCCGCACAATGAAAACAAGATGTTAGTCTTAAGCAAGGGAAACATTACTGGACGTCAAAGACTCCAGAAGGCTCATTTTTGGGCATTTTGAGCTAAGTCATGGACGTAAAATATGTCCAAAATAGACTTATCTGAAGGGCTGCTTACTGTCAACAACTGCAATTCCTCCCATCCCCTTTTTGCAGCTAAGCCTTCTAGCAGCTTTATCTCATTCTGTCTTGCTGAGGCGTACCATTTTGGTACTTTAGGTTTGCTTATTGCTGACTAGCATATCCTGTCTTGCTGACTAGCATATCCTGTCTTGCTAAGGCACTGTTTTAATTGAAAATTGTACTACAAATTAATCAACTGTGACTGATTTTCCAAAAAACTGTGATTATTGTCTAAAAAAGTTCCCAGCAGTCAAGTGTTACAGCCCCTTCGTGACTTTGTAGCTCTCTCCAGATTGCTAGCCGGCAAGGAAATTGCAGGCTTTTCAGTTGCTAATTGAGCTGTTTTCGTTCAGACTGCTAGCCTTTGTGTTGCCCCACTATTAATTCAAGCTACTCTCTCCTTTCTATAGCTGAAGGCGGTATACATTTATCTTGCGTAACTCCGTTTTTAAACTTCCCAAACAGTCGCATATGGAACAACGACCCCTGGGACCTATATAACTTAGATTGCAGAAGCTACTGCAGTATGCTCCTTACTTACATAAAGGGCAACCATGACAGGCCTTGTTTGGCTACGCTTATGGCCAGCCTATGTATAATACCCTATGTGGTTAGGCAACCTGAGCTGAATTGATTCCAACAAAGGTACATGCTCTACCATGCTAGTCTCCCCATATACCAACACTATGAACAAATTATGCTGCCACTGTACACCTTTGATCACCTCACAGTTTGTGGAATCTCCTCGAAGTGGAATTGCTAACCAATATCCTCTTCGTGGTCCTATACCCTGTCCATTCAAACTAGGTTTGGCTTGGTGCTATTCTGCATGAATCCTAGGATATGCATCTGTAGGGCAGCACAATAAGATGATTCAATCTTTGGACCCATGTACTCAAACCTATACCAGATGTAGAAAGACTCGTCCCTTTAAACTTCTCCTTACTGCCCTGAGGAAAATTGTGCTCCTTCTACTCCTATGCTCAGGTGACGTTGAACTTAACCCTGGCCCTATGAAAGTGCTCTCATCTCCTTCTGAACTCACAACTTTGAAAGGAATTAGCTTCTTGCATACTAACGTGTGTAGTCTTTTAAAGAAGCTCGATTCAGTCCAGGCTTGGATTATTCACACTGCAGCAGACGTACCCGTGCTTTCGGAAACATGGGTCCTGGCATTCACCCCAGACAGAGAGGTAAACATCCCTAACTACCTCCTCTTCAGAACCGACAGGCAGACCAGGGGTGGAGGAGTAGCCATTTATGTTAAAAACAAATTCTCAGTATCTATATTAGATGCTACCTTCTTTGCCTGTGGATTTGAATGCCTGTCTCTTAAAATCGAGCTTTTCCCATCAGTGGCATTCCACATCATAGGCTGCTATAAACCTCCAGCAGCAGGACTGCAACTTCTGACACACCTGTCATCCCATCTGGATACTACCCCAATGGAAACAATCATACTAGGCAACCTTAACTATGATTGGCTGACTAAGGTCTCGTTACCCCTGAAACAATTCTGTGACTCTCATGGGCTCACTCAACTTATTACTGAGCCTACCCGCATCAACAAAAAAAATCCAATGAGAAGCACCCTCTTGGATGTTCTTCTTGTTAACAGACCTCATTCCTTTTCCCATGCTGGTATCCTCTTAGCAGACGTTAGTGACCACTGCTTTATTGGTGGCATAAGAACAGTTACCAAACCTCTATCTACATCAAAGTTTTCCACTAGAAGATCCAGATGGAACCTCAATCCTATTGCATATTTCAATGATCTAAAAAACTCTTTGCAATGGCAGAGTTTCTACCTGGCTAAGTCAGTGAGCGATGCCTATGATGTTCTCCATTAAATCATATCCAGTGCCCTGAACAGCCATGCTCCCCTGGTTAAAGCACGAATAAAAGCCAGAACCTGTCATTGGTTCTCACTGGATCTGAAGGCTGCCTTACTCAAAAGAGATTACCTCTGGAAAAAGGCTTGTAAATCTCATGCCAACGCAGACTGATGTCTCTTCAGGGCATCTAGAAACGTCTGTACTAAGTTGGTCAGAGAGGCCAAAGCCAACTTTTATCAAACCGAGTTACTCTCTGCATCAAACTGCCCTACCAAGTTCTGGTCCACCATAAAAGAGCTATCTGGCCACTCTCCAGGAAGTGCGCTTCCTTCCAAAATTACCACTGATAATATTGTCATTAACGATAAATTAGAGATACTACAGGCTTTCAACAATCACTTTGCCACTGCTGGCCTGGTGTTTGATAATGCATCTGTAAGTAGCCTTCTTCCTCAGACCAACACCCAGCCTTCAGAACCAAGTAGCAATAACATGGACTTCTCCTTTTCACCTACCACCTTAAAAGAAGTTGAAGATCTTCTTCTACGACTAGATACTAAAAAAAGTGCTGGGGCCGACTCCTTCGACCCATATTTCTTGAAAATAGCCTACCATATACTTGCTACACCTATAACACACCTATTCAATCTGTCCCTACCACAAGACTCCATCCCCAAGGCATGGAAAGCTGCTCACATCATTCCCCTGTTTAAAGCAGGGGACCCCTGTGACCTAAATAACTATAGACCAAGCTCCCTTCTTCCCATACTTTCAAAACTTCTGGAATAAATTGTGGATACGCAACTGAGATCTTTCTTAGATAATGCTAGACTACTCAACCCAATGCAGTC
This sequence comes from Neoceratodus forsteri, assembly GCA_016271365.2. Taxonomy (NCBI): domain Eukaryota; kingdom Metazoa; phylum Chordata; order Ceratodontiformes; family Ceratodontidae; genus Neoceratodus; species Neoceratodus forsteri. The sequence goes on along the minus strand of CM057455.1, from coordinate 1,462,137,886 downwards.
TGGCTTTAGAGCTAAGCATAGTACAGTTACAGTACTGGCAAAGGTTACTAATGATTGGCAATGGAACCTAGACAACAAAAAATTTGTTTGTGCCGTGTTTCTGGACCTCAGTAAGGCTTTTAACACTGTCGACCACTGCCTGCTCCTCTCCACCTTAAAAACTATAGGCATTGGCTCAACCGCACTGGGATGGTTCCAAGACTACCTTTCTGATAGACAGCAACAAATTAAGGTTGATGGAGAGATTTCTCCACTTAAACCAATAGAAAGAAGTGTCCCCCAGGACTCCATACTGGGCCCATTACTGTTTTCCATTTATATCAACAGCTTGGACGTAGGCATCAAAGATGCCAGTATTCACTTGTTTGCTGATGACACGGTGCTCTGCTTAAGCGAGGAATCTCCTGAAGCTGCCTGCGCTGTGTTACAAGCTGACTTTAATACTCTGCAGTACCAGCTTCTTAGCAAAAAGTTACTACTAAATGCAAAAAAAACCAAGGCCATTCTTTTCTCACCATCAGACCCAGGGGCTTACTCTGCTGCCGCTAGTCCATTACCATCAATCTCTACTTTATTAGGAGAAAATCTTGAATTTTTGATGAAATTCAAATACCTTGGTATTTGGCTAGACAACAAACTCTCTTTTGTGGAACACACAGAAGAACTGCTGAAAAAACTGAGACAGAGACTTGGTCTTTTTTCAGAATTAAACGCCTCTTGACCACAGACGCAAAAAGACAGCTTGTCCAATCTACGTTCCTTTCATTAACTGACTGCGCCGACTTCATTTATGACCCTTGCCCTGCCTCATATCTTGCAAAACTGGATGTATTATATCATAGAGCACTGAGATTTATAAGGTCTCCCATACTCCACACATCACTGCTCTTTATATGCAGCCATAGGGTGGCCCTCCCTTCAATACAGGCGATGTAGAAATGCAGCCCTATGGACGCTCCGAGCCCTTACCAACAAACTCCCACAATACATTGTTGACTGTCTCCCTCTTAGTCCTATTAGGAACTATGCCTTAAGAAGTCAATTGCAGATTTCTTTGAATGTCCCAAGGGCCAACACTTGCTTTGGGAGGGCCGCCATAAGCTATGCCTTGCCTACTCTCTGGAATAGGATACAAAAATCATTGAGACTTAGCTCACCTGTCAGTTCTGCCTTCTTTAAGACCCTCTATGACAAAATGTTTGCTGAAATCTGTAATTGCTTCTATCGCTCCTAGCAGCTTGACTATTGTTCCTCTCTTCTTCAACACTAGTCTCAGCTGCTTATCAAAATCAGCCCTTGCCACTACTACTTCCCCCTCCTCTGCCCCACTTGCCCTTAGCACTCTCTGGATCCCTCTTATTCACCCCCCTTCTGCCGCATTTACCTAAGGCTTTCACACTGTTATGCTCACCTCCATAGCTTAGGAATTTCCATCCAGGCCTGTAACGTGTTTCTGCTGGACGGGAATATAAATAATCTTTCTTTTTTTTCTTCTATGGTTTGTATATGACATCCATACACATCATGCTCCTGTGGAACTGTATATATATATATATATATATATATATATATATATATATATATTTATGCAATAGGGTGGACATATATTCAGTGTGATAAATCGTTATCTGAGTCACTGTATGTATAAATAAATTTATACATACAGTGACCATTTACTGCAGTTACTTAAGCAATAAACCACGACAGGGTGTTGGTGATGCTGGTTTTACCCACGCCTGGCGTGGTTCGGTCACAAGGCCGCAGGCCGAGTGAGTAAACCTCACCAGGTGTGGGTAAAACCAGCATCACCAACACCCTGGAGTGGTTTATTGCTATTATACAATGTGTCCCTTAATTTTTGTTCAAAAAAAGAATAGAAAAATAATTATTTTTGTATTTTTTATAGCTTTGTAATGAATTTGTTCTTACACTACAAAAAATAGTGCAGTGTAAAAAAAGTGTAGGTTGGTGGAGGCATGGTCCTATTACAAAGGCTGTATCATTAAAACATCCTAGTACTAAAAGAGAGATTTGTACTTAAAAAAGAGTGCATAACAAAGACCCTCTGAGAGGAGCACATCACTTTTCTTTCTTTTCTCTCTCTCTCCCCCCCCGGAGAAAGAGAAGCCGTGGCCCCTCTCTCCAAAGACTACATATCCCAGGATGCCCCGCTGCACTGACCCTAGCAACAGCTGAGAAGACGCACTAGAAAGGGGGAAACCGAATGTGAGTACCGAGCGGCGCTGCTGTCAAACTCAGAGTTTGAGTCTTTCTGTAACCCGTGGAGTCTTTACGTTCATTTGAAAACGACTTGTTTAATTATTGTGCGGGTGCCTTTTGGCTTTCTGCCGTTGCTTCCGATCATAAGTGCCGGTCCGAGCCAAGAACATGGTCGAGAGCGAAGAGGTTGTGGCGGGAATTCAGCCTCTTCATGTCGCTGTTTCCGTGGGCAGTCAGGATCCCCTGGTCTGTAGTTTTATCTTTTTTGTTGTGGTTGAAGAAGTAGAGGCCGAATTGGTGTAGAAATGGTGCCAGTGCCACAGTAATGTTTAGCGAGGAAAACAACATGGCGGCTCGGAGTGATTTTTAATTTTTTTTTTTTTTGCAGTTAGTGAGATGCGGCTGGCTGGCACTTGTTCCTGTTGGTGATGCTAGATTTTACAACAGGGTGATAGTGCCAGCTGGCCAATGAAGAAAAGTGGGTATTTTGTTTGCCATTGTATAATATGTCACAAATCTGTTTAGAATTCATTTAGAATGTTCGGCCTTAGAGGCAGTACTAACCATATTCAAATGGGAATAACTTTAAAATGAAAAAAAGATAGCATGGTGCTGTGAGCACGAAAATTGTTCAGCACAAAATTGTCTACAAAATGAGTGGTGTTTCATGTATATATACCTTATAGATTTTTTACAATTAGCAAAAAAGCAGAAGAAAATTTAATTTTTTGTTCATTTTTTTTGACAAACAAATGTGAATAACTTTAAAACAAAAAATGATATGGTACTGTGAGCATGAAAAATGTTCAGCACAAAAATATCTACAAAATGAGTGGTGCTTCATTTATAGATACCTTTTAGTTTTTTTTTTATAATTAGCAAAAAACAGCATAAAATTCAATTTTCTTTTCCCTCTTTTGACAAACAAATGTGAATAACTTTAAAATGAAAAAAGTAGCATAGTACTGTGAGCATGAAATTTGTTCAGCAAGAAATTTTCTACAAAATGAGTGGTGTTTCATTTAATAGCAACCACTATGCTAGGCAGACATACTCTACCAAAGTTAACCAAAACTCCCAGAAGTTATAATTTAAAATAAAGATAAACAGTCAAAACCAAATGTTCCTGCACTGATAGAAAGCATCCATATTGCATAAATGAAATATACAATGGTGAGCTGTCAGATAAATGATTTATCTACACTTGTGCTGTTTGACCTTGGACACCTCACTCGTGGCTTACGCCACTCGTGAGGTTACCCAAGGTCAAACAGCACTTGTGTAGATAAATCATTATCTGACAGCTCACCATTGTACATCCCTTTATTTTTTATATATATATATACTGTATATATATATATATATATATATATATTACTTTCGAGTTGTGTTATGTATATCTTTCTTGTACATGTGACTTGGAATGTAAATACTCTGCTCCTATCAGTATTATAAACATGTTGTTCCTTTTGTATTATGTATATTTATATGTAACTGTACAATTTTCCCTTCCAACAGCAGGTCCACCTTGTAAATTAACTTGCTCAATGGTGATCGCCTGGATAAATAAAGATTTGATTGTTTGATTGATTGATTAATTGGTTATGTCTGATTGTACCTCTGTTATGTACATTCTGCCACTCCTGTGTCCTTCATCCTGTGTGAACAGCTGGTTGAGTTCAGTGTATTTCTTTCCATAGCTGCCTGGATGGATGCAGGAGCCAGTAGGGATAATCAGGGTGCCTTGCTAGAGAAAGTGAGGGGTGACCTGCTGCACAGGCAAATCCGCCTGCTCCATATGTATTTATTTATTGAAAACTTCAGAGATCACCTTTGAACACAAGTGCTCATTTACAAAGGTTCCATGTCAAATTCAGTCACAAAAAGCATTACAAATACAATAAGCAGTTCCAGAGGAAATGCAGCTGAGTCAGGCTCAAAGCACTTAAGGCAGAACAATTACATACAGTTTTGGGAAAAAATCCATACAGATTGTTGTATAAAAACTCATAGGTTTTATACTCAGAGAAACTGAATAAAACAGTTAAATGGTTACAGTATGCATTGGGCATATGGCAAATAACTTTAAACTGATTAAACTTGAGGAGATCCAGCAGTGTATCAGGCAGTTTATTTAACCAGTTAGCAGCCCTGACAATATATGACAGCTTGCCCAGCTGAGTATGCTGGAAAGGAAGTCTAAGGGCATTCCTGTCCCTGTTCCTGGTGTTATATTGTTTGGAGACGGTGTGGAAGCAATTTGTTAATGCAGGGGGTGTTAGGCTCAGGAGCGCCTTTTTGGCTAGCAAACGCCTCAAGCTTTATTCTGCTGTGTAAAGGTACGTAGATACAGTTGACAGATAAGGGCCTATGGCGCACCCAGTCTGCCCATTTGAGCTTGTAAGTTCACTTTACATTTTTCTAGAAGTCTGTTGCCCCTTACCCCTAAACTCCAGAATTCCCTTCTGTCTAGCCTATGCATTCTTAAATCCAGTGATTGTTTCAGCCCCCACCACTTCCTTTGGCAGGGTGTTTCACTTGTCCACCACCCAAAGTAATTCTTCTTCATGTTTTCTCTGAATCGCCCTCCCTCCAACTTAATCCCATGCCCTCTAGTCCTGGGACATCTTTTTCGCTGGGAAATAGTGTATTCCTGCATCCTGTTCCTCCTTGTAAGGTACTTGTATGTGTCTATCATATCCCTTCTCTCCCTCCTCTCCTCCAGGGAATACATATTCAAGTCCTTCCGCCTGTCGTCATAGGACTTGTGATGCAATCCCTGTACCATCTTTGTTACCCTCCTCTGAACCTTCTCTACCCTTACATAGGTAAGGTCTTCAGAACTGTACACTGTACTCCAGGTGGTGCCTCACTAGTGTCTTGTATAATGGAATTATAACCTCCCTTTTCCAGTTGGTGATGCCCCTGCCTATGCATCCCAGCATCCTTTTTTGCTTTACCTGCTGCCTTGTCACACTGTTTCCCTACCTTGAGCTCATCAGAGATGATAACCCCAAGGTCCCTTTACTGCTTGGTGCATGTTATATCCTCACCCCCAACTGATATGTTGTTCTAGGATTTTTGTGCCCCATATTCATTATCTTACACTACTTTGCTTTGAATTTTAACTGCCAAACCCTTGACCAATCTTCAAGCTTCTGCATGTCCCGCCTCATTCTGTTTACACCCTCTGGTGTGTCCAGTCTGTTACAGAGCTTCGAGCTGTCAATGAACAGGGAACTTCTACCTTCTAGATCATGTGCAATGTCACTGATGAAGACATTGAATAGGACTGGTCCCAGCACTGATCTCTGTGGTACCCCACTGGTCACTCTTCCCCTCTGTGGAGTGACAACCATTTACCACCACCCTCTGTGTCCTGCCATCCAGCCAATTACCCACCCACTGCACTACTGTCCTACCCACTCCCATATTCCCCAGTTTGTTTAATGGCCTTCTATGTGGCACAGTGTCAAAGACCTTGCTGAAGTCCAGATAGGCCATGTCCACTGTCCTCCCCGATCTATCGGCCTTGTCACCCAATAGACAAATTCAATGTGGTTGGTCTGGCATGACCTCCCCAACGGTGAAACCAAGCCGCCTTTGGTCCTGTAGTCCATTGGCAACCAGTTGTTCCACCAATCTCTCCTTCAGTAGTGCTTCCATGATCTTCCCCACTACTGAAGTCTGGCTGACTTGTCTGTAGTTCCCTGCTTCCTTTTTGTTCCTGCTTTTGTATAAGGGGACTACATCTGCTCTCCTCAAGTCTTTGGGTACCTCCCCTGTTTCCAGTGATCGGCTAAACAAGATTGCCAGAAGTTCAGCCACCACCTGTCTTAGTTCCTTTAGGACCCTGGGGTGCACCCCATCTGGCCCCATTGCTTTATCGACTCATTTCTTCCAGTTCCTTTAGGACCCTTTCCTGTGTAAAGGGACTTGTGTCCATTTCTGCACCGTTCCTACCCCTTGTACTCTCTTCAGGCCCATTACCCTCCTCTTCCTCAGTAAAGACTGAGCAGAAATATCTGTTCAGTACAGTATTTCAGCTTTACTGTTGTCATCCTCCACACGGCCCCCGTCCTCTCCCTTCAGTCTCACTATCCCTCCCTATGCCCTTCTTTTTTCACTTATGTACCTGTAAAAGATTTTATCCCCTCTACCCACTGATTTTGTGCTGTGCTCTTCTGTCTGAGCTTTGGCTTCCCTTACTGACCTCCCTGCCTTCCTTTGCTTCTCCTGGTACTTCTCCCTATACCCTTCTGCGTGTCTATTTTTGTATTACCAGAATGAGATCTTTTTGGCTTTCACTTTCTCCGCTACCTCCTAGGAAAATCATAATGGCTTTCTTTTCCTTTTCCCCTTGCTAACCTGCTTAATGCATCATTCTGTTGCTCTTGTAATCCCTGTTGTAAATACTGCCCACTGTTCCTCCACCCCTGATTCTCTCCCCATTCCCATTAATGTCTCTTTCAAGCATGTCCCCATTTTACAAAAGTCTGCCCTGCTAAAATCCAGGATACGTGTTTTTGTGCAGGTTGGTTCTGTTCCTTCTGCAATTTCAAACCACAGTGACCTGTGGTCACTGTTCCTCAGGTGCTCCCGCACTGTTACCCTATCACACTGTACCCATTTGTGAGCTTGAGGTCCAGTATTTCCTACTGCCGAGTTGGTTCCATGACCAGTTGCTTAAAGAAGGCACCTTGAAGGGAGTCCAGGATAAATCTGCTCCTGGTTGATGCTGCTACTGGGAGGCTCCAGTCCTCATCTGCAATATTGAAGTCTCCAACCAGCACCACCTCCCCCTTGTCTGCCATCCTTTGGATGGCTAGCATCGACTCCCTATCTGTTTCTTCCTCCTGGGCTAGTGGTCTGTAGACCACCCCTGTCCGGATGGCTGACCCCATTGTCCTTTCCAGCTTAACCCACAGTATTTCTTCCCTATTTTGTTCCTCCTGGATCTCTGTGGCCTTTATGCCATCTTTCACATAAAGTTCCACTCCTCCTCCCTTCCTGCCTGCCCTGTCTCTTCTGAATATGTTGTAGCCAGGTATGGCCATCTCCCAGTCATGGTTATCATTACATCTGGTCTCTTTGATGGCCACAATGTCCAGGTCTGACTGCACCATGGCAACCTCCAGATCCTCCATCTTGTTGCTAAGGCTCCTGGCATTGGCACACATGGCTTTCCATGATGTGAACTCCCTGGACTATTTACCTGTTCTACTCCAGCCCCCTTCCTGGTTGTCCTTTATCCCTGGTTCTCCCTGCTGTCTGCCCTTCTGTTGAATTTTGCCTCCTTTCTGCCTATCCCATTGGGTGCTTATCTCCATCTTTTGCACACTGCTTTGTAGAGATAATCTTTCCTCCTGTTCACTGGTACCACTGATAGCTGTTGGGGGGTGGACAATTAGGTACCCTCCTTGCTAGCCTGCCACCCCCCCTTAGCTAGTTTAAATGCTTGTCCATGTAACATTTAAACTTTTTATTGAGTGCTTGGAATCCCCTACAGGACAGATGCAGGCCATCAGGCTTGAACAAGCCCCCATCCCTCCAGGTGGGTCCCCAGTCACCAATGAATCCAAACCCTTCCTCACAGCAGACATTTTTCAACCATGTGTTAAAGTTTCTGGTGCATGTGCCCCAATGCTCTCCCATGCCTCTCACAGGTAGTACTTCTGAGAAGGTGACGGATGTAGCTACTTGCTTGGGACCCCCTTCCCAATTTCCTAAACTCTTCCTGAACTTCCTTAGGCTCCCATTTGCCAGGTCATTAGTACCTAGGTGGATAATGACATCCAGCTCACCCTGCCATCTTGCCTTCCCAGTGATCCCCAGGATCTTCCTCCCATCCCTCCAAGCCCTGTCACCTGGTAGGCACCTCACCTCCCTGTCCTCCCCCTTGTGTGTTCCTAGCTGGATCCCTCTAATGATGGAGTCCCTCACCAGGAATAACTTCCTCCTCCTCTGGGGTCCACTGCTCTCCACACTGAGGTAATCTCCTCAGTTGTCCTCCACATCCTTTCCTTCCACTTCTCTGGGTACCTCTGTTTGGGTGTCCCTGTTTGAAAGAGCGGCATATGAGTTCTGGAGTGGAATAGGATTTGGGATGTGCCTCTTCCTGACTGCTGTAACCATCTCTGAGCCCACCGTCATCCAAGTGCTTCTCATTCTTGGTATCCTTTGAGGCAGCAGCATTGTACTGGGTGGCCTCTGGATAGGAGCAAAGGTACTTCTGACCCAGTTTACTTCCACTCTGAGTCTGGCTACCTCATCTCACAGTCCAGAGAGATGCCTGCAGATAGGGAAGCCCCTCAGCATCCAGGAGATCTTCCTGAATATGGCTGCCCAGCATCCACTGGATTGCACCACTCCCCACATTATACTGCACTTTTACTGCTATTCCAGTAGTTGTCTGTTACTGAAGCTCTTCTTGTAGTTCCCTCTTTATTCATTTACTGTCCTGAAAATCTTGTCACTGATCCTCAGATATTTTTTTTAAAGAAGTAAACAACAACAAAAATGACTCAAAACACTTGTGCTGAGGGCAGGCTTCCTCCCTCTTATGTGCATCCCACTCCACAACCCCTGCTATTCCCTGTGCTTGGCTACTGTCAATTACAGTAGATTTAACAGGGCATATAATTAAGAGTGGGGGCTGGAAGAGAGGGTGGGCAAAAATATTTAATTTGCAGCACGTAAAGAGAGCAAAGGAAAACAGCACCACTAAAAGCACACTAAACTAGGTTTTAAATTTTCAACAGCCCTAAAACAATTTCAAGTGAAGACAGCAAAGGAAAACAGCACCACTAAAAGCACATAAATCTAGGTTTAAAACAAAAACAGCAATGAGCATTTACTGCACTGCATTGGAATGAATCTGGATCCTTCCCCTTCTGGCCTCTTCTGAGAAACCAAATCTCAACCTGCTACCTCAAATCTGACTTACCCCTGCCTCCAGTTATCATGTAGCTGAGGTCAGAGGTCAGACAATTAGAACCCCTCCCCCAAACTACAGGGCAAGACAGACAAAACAAGACAAAGTTTGCAGCAAGTAAAGACAGCAAAGGAAAACAAGCACCACTAAAAGTACACCAAACTAGGTTTTAAAATTTCAATAGCCCCAAAACAATTCCAAGTAAATATGGCAAAGGAAAACAGCACCACTAAAAGCACACCAAACTAGCTTTTAAATTGTCAACAGCCCCAAAACAATTCCAAGTAAATACAGCAAAGGAAAACAAGCACCACTAAAAGCACACCAAACTAGGTTTTTAAATTTCAACCACCCCAAAACAATTCTAAGTAAAGACAGCAAAGGAAAACAACACTACTAAAAGCCCACCAAACTAGGTTTTAAATTTTCAACAGCCTCAAAACAACCCCAAGTAAAGATAGAAAAGGAAAACAGCACCACTAAAAGCACACAAATCTAGGTTTAAAACAAAAACAGCAATGAGCAGTTACTGCACTGCACCAGAATTAATGTGGATCCTTCCCCTTCTGGCCTCAGTTAGTGAGTGCATAAAGAGTACAACTATGAGTGTGATTATCTGCATCAAGTTCAAAGTGGCACACCTTATTACAGATCAGCTTCACTCTGTTTAGCACCATGTCACAGGCAGCTGTGTAGACAGGGAGGCCATACTTTAAAAGTGACAGAATGGAGCTGGCCACAATAAGGCATTTAGCATCTCTAGTGAGATTTTTCTGGTTACTGTACAGGGTCTTCTGTTAACTATGGTCACTAGTAGGCTGGCCCACCAGCACAGTAGTAGCACTACTGCTTGCAATGCTGATGACCTGATTTCGGGAATGAGCCTGGGAAGTTGGAGGGCTGGCCAGGAGTGAGGAGGATCGAGCGTTCTGTGGTCTAATCTTCTCCACCGGAGGAGAGAGTGGGGAAGTTGCTGGTACTTGAGTGACCCCTAGTGGCAACCAGGGGTTTGACAGCCGGGACTGTCTATGTTGGACAACATGTCAGACATTTGGCATTTCTGCTCCAACGTCATTGCATGACACACCTCCTGGGGAGAAAAATAGGAAAGAAAAGAAGGAGGTTCTGCCACTGCATGATAATGTCTTCCCCCAGGCAGTGGACCCCACACTGCCAAATGGGCTCTGACTCCTGATACTTTCAGTCTCCATCAGGGGGGGAAGATGGGGGACCCCACCAGTGGCCCCACCCATGGGGGGTAAGCCAGGGGTGTTTGGGAGTAAGGGAAGTCCCAGGTAAGTGGCAGGGCTGAGCATGTAGTTGGACTGATGGGGCCTGCCAGATGAGGAGAGATAAAGCATAATCAAGAAAAACAAACTATGGTCACTAGATTATCAGCATGGAGGGCAAAATGTAAGGGGTTCAGTTCTCAAAGCTCCTGGCATGGCACAGTGGGCTTGCAGACAAAAAAATGGCACAAAATGCTGCTTTCACCAAAAAATGCAATTCATAAATGCAGCCTGTGCAAACCGCAGGCTGCATACAATAAAGGGGGCTTGCGCCACACATACACCACGAAATGTGATGTGGCATGGCACTAGGGGCATGCAACTAATGCAAGCTGCCATATCCCCTAAACTGGGATTCTCAAAACCCTCCCAGAGGGTGAAATTCTTTGTACCCTTAGACCAGCCCAGAGTACTTTGAATTTCACCCCTCTGGGAGGTTGATATAAATCTACATTCCTTGATTCATTATACCACTAAAGAGTATTGACAGTACAAATATATATAGCTGGGTACTGGACAAGGTATACAAGGAAAGAGCAGCAGAGGGTACAGGGCAATAAGAGGCAGTTAGGGCAAGGATAGGAGAAGGAAGATGATAGGTGTGGTGCTTTGCAGCAGATGTGGGGCAGCAGTATTCAGAAATGACCTTCTGGACATTGCAGTGTTGCCCTATCTGCAGGCACCTCTCTGTGTTGAGGGAGGAGGTAGCTGGACTCCAAGCAGAGTTGGCGAGGATACAGGTGACTTTTCCCCCCATACAGAGCCCACCATGTTCACCGCCGCTCCCTCAGACATTGCCAGGAAGGAGGGGAGGATGGAATATGGTGGGCTTGGTTAGGATGAGGGAGGCAGCACATCCCCCAGCCAGTGGCACTCCACAACTAGTATGCCATCCTGGCAGAACCTAGAGATTGTGCAGCATCTCTGGAAGTGAACACCATGGGGGTTGAGGGGGTCATCCAGGATGGAACCCCAAGGGCATGCACAGGAGGAGGAAGCAAATCCTGGTTGGGTACTATATTGTCCGGGGGACTGAGCGGGGGTCAGGTAGCAATGGTGAGAGGGAGGTAATGTGCCTACCTGGATGTACAGTTTTGAAGGAGGGCATGCGAATCCTTAGGATAGCAAGGGCAGTAGCAAGGAGGGGGGAGCTGGATGTCATTATTCACTTGGGGACTAATGACCTGGCTAGAGAGGGGGTAGATATAGGAAGAGTACATCAAGAGTTCTGGGAGCCAGGGAAGAGTCTTGGGCAAGTAGCACACTCTTTCACCTTCTCTGAGGTGCTACCTGTACACTGCAAGGGGGAAGGGAAGGCCATCTGCATCATTGAATTCAACAAATGGCAAAGGCATCCTCTCTGAGAAGTTTAAGTGCATCCTTAGTGATCATTTAAACTTGCCAAGGGGGAAGGCATAGACAGTCAAGGGGATTATCATAGCCCCCTTCCACAGGACATAACTGAAAGCAGTGAGGACCCAATAACAAGCATGATATCTAACTGTAAAACTACCATGGTTACAATGGGGGAGAGAACAGAAGGTACATCACTAATGCAGTGCAGGGCAAAGACCAATAAACAAGGAACATTAAGGGTGTAGACAGAGTGAAAGGTCATGTGCACAAATGCCTGCAGTCTGGGAAATAAAATCCCAGACCTAACGGCACTGATGGCAGACACAAACCTGGACATTGTGGCTGCTACGGAGACATGGTATGCAGGAAGGCATGACTGGGATGCATCCATAGCAGGGTATACACTTTTTAGAAAGGATAGAGAGGGTAAGAGGGGAGGAGGGGTTGCTATGTATGTAAAGGAAGGTATTAAAGCTATGGAGGCTCAGGGATCCAGGGAAGAAGCAGAGGCATTGTGGTTCACTTTGGAGTCAAGGAACAAAACAACCATCCATGCTGGAGTTGTTTACAGGCCTCCCTCGACGGGGGAGGATATAGATCTAGTATCAGTGGAAACCATCCATAATATGGCAGCCAAAGGGGAAGTACTACTAATGGGTGACTTCAACATACCGGATGCAGATTGGAATACCCAGATTGCAAGTATATTGCAAGATTCTAAGACTGCTTGAAAGGCAGAGTAGAGAAACTTACCAGAGCAAGGGAAAAGGATTAAGACTTAGTTTGGCTAAGCAGATTTACTGTGTGGTGGTGTTTTTATTTTTTACTCACAGGGATTGCTACTGTTTGTTGCTAACATTTCATTGCTTTAGTTTTTCTCTGATTCAAATAGTTGTTGCTGGTATACCTTCTTCTGCATTATTACAAGGTGTGCCTACAGGTGTGTGCTAACAGATTACTGCTGTAATCTTCTGATCCAAATTGTCTTTTGCAAGGTATATCTTCTGTTACTGCTTTATTTTTCTCTGGAGCAAAGTGTTTCTTACAGGGTATATCTTCTCTGAAATTACTGTATTACAGGTGGAGCTTACATTTTGTGACTTTTTATCATTGGGCTAAGCAAAATTACTGTTTGACACTGTGTTTTATTTTATTCTTGTTTGTTGAAAAGGTTTGTTGTCTCAGAGGTGTTTCAGTCTCCTTCTCACATTGAAGGAGCTAATTGCTTTCCTCCCACAGCTCTTCCAAAGGATTAGGTGTGTATGTGGGGTGGAGCTGGCAAACTGTCAGTATTCCAACAGAAAGAAGGGTTAAAAAGTCAGGTTAGTTGATATCTTGAGGTAGAAGACTTGGTTTGCTGGCCAAGGCACCTAGCTTCACCTGAGCTCTTTCCTTCTAAGACTGCTTGAAAGGCAGAGTAGAGAAACTTATCAGAGCAAGGAAAAGGATTAAGACTTAGTTTGGCTAAACAGATTTATTGTGTGGTGGTGTTTTATTTTTTACTCACAGGGATTGCTACTGTTTGTTGCTAACATTTCATTGCTTTATTTTTCTCTGATTCAAATTGTTGTTGCTGGTATACCTTCTTCTGCATTATTACAAGGTGTGCCTACAGGTGTGTGCTAACAGATTACTCCTGTAATCTTCTGATTCAAATTGTCTTTGCAAGGTATATCTTCTGTTACTGCTTTATTTTTCTCTGGAGCAAAGTGTTTCTTACAGCGTATATCTTCTCTGAAATTATTACAGGTGGTGCTTTACAGGTTTTACAGTTTTATCTAACATTAGGATAAGCTTTCAGGTTACTGCATTTGTTGTTGACTGATTGTTTCTGCTTACCTCCTTGTTCTTTGGTCCGTGGTTCTTCTTTTAGGCAGGGGAAGGCCCAGCCACCCCCCATCCCCAACCACCCCACGCTACACTCCTTTTATAGGGTACCACAGTTGTGACATTTCCTGTGGCAGAGCAGGAAGGGCGGATCAGTGGGGCCTCCACAAGGTGATCTCATTTACAGGGCACTAGTAATTTAACTTGTTATAACAAGTTAAACAAAGCACAATTAAACCATTACTTGCATTTTTTCCTTCTAATTACTCTGACTAGGTTACAAAACCAGCAACTTATTTGGAATGGATTTCATTAACTGCAGGTACTGTGGAACAATTTTCAGAAGGACAGTCTTACAGGATTAGGACACTGTCCTACATGCTGGGCCTTTGAGATCTTAGGGCTCAGCTCCAGGCAGCATGGGCAGAGATTGCACGCCTCAAATTTCATATTGAAGAGGAAATACATTATAAGAACCACCTGCCATTTCCCCAGCATCCAACAGAAAACCTCGACTGCAGAGGGTAGTTGGTCCAGGAGGTTGGCAGGTGGTTAGGAGGAGCAAATCAAGTTCCCCATCACTCTCTGCTCTCCAACACATTACCTCCAAAACCATATAAACACTACAAACAGGTATCTGCCTCTATCTCTGAAATCAAATAAAGAGGCAGAAGACACTGCAGAGCAGGACACTCTGCAGCACAGGAGCTAGCACAACAAAACTCACCCAAATCAGGAACCAAAACAAAACAAGCACAAAGGAAATCCAAAAACTTCTGATCATAGGAGACTCCATGATCGGGAGTTGATACCCATCTCCAGCCAGGGGTGATGGTCAGATGTCTCCCAGGTACATCAGCATGGAGAGACACTGACCGCATTGCTAAAATTGTTCACAAAGCAGGAGAAAACATTGATGTCCTAGTACACATAGGGACTAATGATCTTGCCAGCCGGTCAGTTGTGGAGACCAAGGAACACCTGACTAGGCTGGGTGACAAACTATCATCTATTTCATCCGGCATCTCCTTCTCTGAGATCCTGCCAGTCTGGGAGAGGGGAGCAGATGGACGGAAGGTCAGAGAAGGGGAGATAGGGGAGCTAAACACGTGGCTCAAGGACTGGTGCCAGGAAAAAGGACACAGATTTGTAGGGAACTGGCAACAGTTCTGGGAGCGAAAGTTCTTTAAATTTGATGGACTGCATCTGACTAAAGAGGGAGTCAGTGCATTGGGGCAGAAGTTTGACGTCTTTGCAGAATATTTAAACTAGCAAATGGGGAGAGGGGTGCAGCACCCCATACTTCGAATGGGAAGAACACCCCTTCCCCCTCAGCTAGTGGTCAAACAGGAATTCAGCATGTTTGCCATTCATTTGCATCACCAGGTAAGAAAAAAGGTTTGTCTCCCCATACGACACACAGGGTAATGCCAAACTTCACCCAACAACTAACACACCAAAATCTGGCCAATGGAAAATCATGTACACAAATGCTCACAGCCTGGGAAATAAGATCCCAGACCTGCAGGCAATAATGTCAGAGGCTAAACTGGACATAGTAGCAATTAGTGAGACGTGGTTTACCAGTAACCACACTTGGGAGACTTCAGTACCTGGCTATGTATTGTTCAGAAGAGACCGAGGTGCAAAAAGGGGGGAGGAGTGGCTCTGTATGTTAATGAAAATATCAAAGCTACAGAAATTCAGAATACACATAAGGAGCCAGAAGAACTGTGGGTCACCCTGGAAACAGGAAATGGGACAGCCATAAGAACTGGGGTTGTCTACAGGCCCCCAGACCAGAGGGAGGACATAGACACATTACTGTTAGAAGATATACAAACATGACAGCTAAAGGGAGGTTCTGATAATGGGAGACTTCAACATGCCGGATACAGATTGGTCAATACCAGCAGGAACATCTGCCAGAACTAGACTCATAGTGGATTCCCTGCAGGGGAGGGCCTCAAACAACTGGTACAGCAACCCACAAGAGACAGGGCTATCCTAGATCTAGTACTGACTAACAAAGAAGGGATCACAGATCTCCAGGTAGAAGGTCACCTGGGGCCAGTGACCATCACATGGTATGGTTCAATTTGTCTACTACACCTAAATCATCCCATTCCAAGGCAAAATATGGGACTTCAGAGGAGCTGACTTTGATAAGATGGCCAACAGAGTTAAGCTAGCCCTGGCAAAAGAAACACAGGTGAGGGGTACAGGCAAAGTGGGCAAGCATTAGGATGCAATACTTGAAGCAACATCCCATTGTGTTAGACAGAAAAGGAAGTGCAAAAGAAGAAGGAAACCACTTTGGTTCTCAAATACAGTAGCAGAAAAGGTCAGAGCCAAAGGCTGGCCTTCAGGAGATATAAGGGAACACAGCGGGATGAAGATAGGGAGGCATACAAACTGCCCTAAGGGAAGCAGGTAAGGCAGTAAGGCAGGCAAAGTCCCAAACTGAGGAAACACTAGCACGAACAGTAAAAGAAGGTGACAAGACTTTCTATAGATACATTAGTGAAAGGAGAAAGTCCAGAGTGGATATTGCTAAGCTTAATGGAGAAAAGGGAGCATGTGAGGAGGAGGACCCTGTAAAGGCATCTATCCTAAATAGATACTTTTGCTCAGTATTTACTGAAGAGAAGGTAGGACAGGGCCCACAGCTCAGCATCATGGACACAGGGGGGAGGGAGGTGAGCACTACTCCCTTCACAAAAGAAAGGGTCCTACAAGAGCTTGCTAAGCTCAGGGTGGATAAGGCAATGGGACCTGATGGCATACATCCCAGAGTACTTAAGAAGCTAAAGGAGGAACTAGCAGAGCCATTAGCAGAATTGTTTAGTGAGTCTCTGAGCACAGGAGGTCCCAGAAGACTGGAAGGGCTCATGTGATCCCGCTCCACAAGAGTGGTAGCAGGGAGGAGGCTGGGAACTACAGACGGGTCAGTCTTACCTCAGTAGTGGGCAAGATTATGGAGGCACTCTAAGGAAAGGATAGTGCAACACCTGGAATCCATAGGGGCACAGGATCCAAGACAGCATGGGTTTACAAAGGAAGGTCCTGTCAAACTAATCTCATAGATTTCTTTGACTGGGTAACCAGAGTGGTGGACCAAGGGGGAGCAGTTGATGTCGCCTACCTTGACTTCAGCAAAGCTTTGACACTGTTCCACATAGAAGATTGATAAATAAGCTGAGTAGGCTCGGGGTGGGTCAGAAGTTGGTCAACTGGGTGGCAAATTGGTTGACTTGCAGAAAACAGAGAGTGGTGGTAAATGGTATACAGTCAGAAGAGATGCAAGTCACAAGTGGGGTACCTCAGGGATCAGTCCTGGGGCCAGTCCTCTTCAACATCTTCATTAGTGACCTTGCAGATGGACTAGAGGGTAAGGCTTGTCTGTTTGCAGATGACACCAAGATCTGCAACAGAGTAGATGATCCAGATGGGGTGGGCAGAATGAGAAGAGATCTGGATAAACTAGCAGAATGGTCAGAAGAGTGGCAACTGGGATTTAATACAAAGAAGTGCAAAATCATGCACATAGGGAAGAGAAACCTGAAGCCACCTATAGGCTGGGAGGAGTTGCTAAGCAGTCACAAAGGAAGAAAGAGACTTGGGCATCATCATCACTGATGACCTAAAATCATCCAAGCAGACCTCTAAAGCAGTAGGTAAGGCTAGGGGGTGTTAGGGTGTATTAGTAGGGGTATCACAAGTCGAGAGGGAGGTAATAATCCCTCTTTACAAGACACTGGTTAGGCCCCATCTGGAGTACTGCGTGCAGTATTGAGGCCACACCTTCACAAGGACATTAACCAAATTGAGGCAGTCCAGAGAAGGGCGACCAAAATGGTGCAGGGACTGCATCAGAAGACATATGAGGACAGATTAATGAAGCTCAATATGTATACCCTTGAGCAAAGGAGGGATAGAGGTGATATGATCGAGGCATTCAAACACCTTAAGGGCATAAACAAGGTGAAAGAGTCTAACATGTTTAAATATAAGAAAAATAGCAGGACAAGAGGACACAGCATGAGATAAGAGGGAGGCCGATTAAGGGGAATGTGAGGAAATTCTTTTTTCACAGAAAGGGTGGTGGATGCATGGAATGGCTTACCACAGAAGTGGTGGCTATGAATACAGTGCAGGGCTTCAAACAGGCATGGGATAGGCATAAGGGAGCAATACAAATGACTATGAATAGATAGACCACTGACAGAGCAAAGGCCGATGGCACATTTATAAGGTAGAAAAAGAAATGGGCAGACTGGATGGGCCTTGCGGTCCTTATCTGCCATCAACTTCTATGTTTCTATGTTTCTATGTTTAAGTACATCAGGGAGCAGGGACCTCATGTCTGCCATGTATGGGGCAAACCTAAGGCAGCTTGTGGCTGAGTCCACCAGGGAGGGGACTGTACTGGACGTAGTGCTGACAAACAGGGACAGAATCATGGATGTTGAGGTGGGCAGTCCCCTTGGTACCAGTGACCACAGAACTGTGTGGTTTAGAGTCAAGCAGAAGAAAGCCATTCAAAGATTAAGATCTTAGATTTCTGGAAGGCCAACTTATGGAGATGGGGGAACACTCAAAATTGCCTTGGCAGCAGAAGATATGGGGTAAGGGATAGAAGAACAGTGGCTTAGGCTCAAGAGTGCCATCGCAGGAGTGACAAGTCAATGTGTCAGATTGCTCAGCAAAAGAAAAAGAAAGAAGTGACCACTGTGGTTCTCTAAGTCAGTAGCCGAGAAAGTGTGAGAAAAAAGTAAGGCATTCAGGAAATACAAAGAGATGCAGAAAGAAGAAGACAGAGTGACATATCTGGAGAAGCAGAAAGAAACTGGGAAAGCTGTCAGGGGGCTAAGGCAAGAACGGAGGAAGGAATAGCACAATCTATTAAGAAGGGAGACAAGACCTTCTTCTGCTATATTAGCGAAAGGAAGAAGACCAGAAATGATATTATTAGGCTAAAGAAGGAGGGTGGGTGGGTGGAGGATGACCTTGAAAAGCTGAAATACTGAACAAGTATTTTTGCTCAGTATTTACCAAGGAAGAGGCAGGGGAAGGGCCAAGACTCATGAGGAAACGTGTACGGGGTTGGGGGGAGGTGGACACCACCCCATTTACAGTGGAGAAAGTCTTGGAGGAACTAGGGAAAGTAAAGACAGACAAGGCAATTGGACTAGACAAGATTCACCTTAGAGTGTTGAAGGAACTCATGGAAGTCCTAGCAGGTCCGCTGACAACTCTCTTCAACCAATCACTAGAGATGGGGGAGGTACCTGGGTACTGGAGGAGGGCAGAGGTGATCCCCCTGCACAAGACTGGAAGTAGTGAGGTGGCAGGCAATTACAGACCTGTAAGCCTGATCTCAGCAGTGGGGAAGTTGATGGAGTCCCTGCTTAAGGAGAGTGTAGTAAAGTTCCTGGAGTCAAGCAGTGCAAAAGATACAAGGCAGCATGGATATACTGAGGGCAGGTCCTGTCAGACTAATCTTATCGATTTCTTTGACTGGGTGACCAGGATGGTGGATCAGGGAGGGGCGGTGGATGTGGCCTACCTGGATTTCAATATGGCCTTCGACACCGTTCTGCATAGAAGGTTGCTTAATAAATTGGGGAATCTGGGTGTGGGCTCTAAAATGGTAAAATGGGTTGGAAACTGGCTAAAGGCAGGACCCAGAGGGTGGTAGTAAATGGCATAAAATCAGAAGGGGGGAGGTGACCAGCTTGGTTCCACAGGGATCATGCTGGGTCCAGTCCTATTCAGTGTCTTCATAAACGACATTGCAGAGGGACTGGAGGGGAAACTATGCCTGTTCACAGATGGCACCAAGATCTTTAACAGAGTCGACACACAGGAGGGGCTAGATAAATTTGAGAAATGACCTAAGACTACTTGAGTAATGTTCAAGGATTTGGCAGTTGGGTTTCAACACAAAGAAGTGCAAGATAATGCACCTGGGACACAGAAACCCAAGAGAGGAATACAGGATGGGGGCAGGTTCTAGCCACCACAAGTCAGGAGAGACACCTGGGGATTATCATATCCGATGACCTGAAGTCAGTCAAGCAATGCAAAAAAGCAGTGGGGAAAGCAAACGGAATGCTGGGGTGTGTAGGAAGGGGCATAACCAGTAGGAGGAGTGAAGTGGTGATGCCACTGTATAGATCACCGGTGAGGCCTCATCTGGAATACTGTGTCCAGTTCTGGAAGGACATAGACAGAATGGAAGTAGTCCAGTGAAGAGCAACAAAAATGATAAATGGACTGCACCACAAGCCTTATGAGGAAAGACTCAAGGAACTTAACACCTATTCACTGAAAAAGAGAAAGGAGAGAGGGGATATGATAAAGACTGTAAAATACCTTAGAGGAATAAACAGGGTACAGGAGGGGAGCATATCTCAGAGAAGAAAGTGCACAAGGACAAGGGGACATAACATGAGGCTGGAGGGAGGGAGGTTTAGGGGGAATGTTAGAAAGTATTTTTTCACAGAGAGGGTGGTGGATACATGGAATAGCCTACCAGCAGAAGTGGTGGAAGTGAAAACAGTACAGGGATTCAAAAGTGCATGGGATAAGCATAAAGGCACCCTGCCGCACAGCAGAGCGGGGGAAAGGCAGTCCAGATAAGAGTAGGGATTGTCAAACCAAGTAGGGGAAATGGGCAGACTGAGTGGGCTGTATGGTCCTTATCTGCAGACAGATTCTATCTTTCTATGTTTTGACTACTTGCGCCACTTAGAGCGCTCAATCTCATTAAGCCATGCCACGTCCCTGTTGTGCCCATATCTTAAAATGAGTATAAAATCATTCCTGATTCCCATTCCCTGGTGGTCTAGCAGCCTCTGCAGACCTGACCCCCTTATTATTATATTAGCCATTCCCTGTTGATCTAGTGGCCCCCCCAATCCCCATATTATTATATTAACCATTCACAGGTGATCTAGCACCCCTGCCCCCAGCCACGATATGCCCATATCTTAAAATGCATATAAAATCATTCCCTGGTGGTCTTGCGTCCTCCCCAGCCCGGATCTGTTTATTATTATATTAACCATTCCCTGGTGAATTAGCACCCCCTGAGCCCTGATCCCCATATTATTATATTAACCATTCTAGTGGACCCCTCCAGCCCTGATGTGCCCATATCCCTGATGTGTTCATATCTTAAAATGTATATAAAATCATTCTCTGGTGGTCTAACGGATCCCCCAAGCCCTGATCCCTATATTATTATATTAACCATTCCCTGGTGATCTAGCAGACCCCCCTCCAGCACTGATCCACCCATAAATTAAAATGTTGATAAAATCTTTCCCTGGTGGTCTAGTGGACTCCAGCCCCAGCAGGTAGTGCCCACCACCTCGCTACCCCCATCCCGAGTCCCGAGCTGGCAACCAGCACAGCCCTCCTCTCACCACTATGGCTGGCCGCTGACTGAACTGTCACCGAGTGTGTACTGTATACAGTATGTGCTCATTGACTGACAGCTCACTCTGAGCTCACAACAGGTGCTTGTCCATTTCCCTTTGTTTCTCTCACCCTTTATACGGGTGGTTGCCCTTTTTATTTTGTGTCCCCCCCATTACGTGCAATTGCTCTTGTTTTTGTATTATATTTTGTTTTTGTTTATAAGCCATTGCCCATTTTGTACAGTAAAATAGAGTTTTGATGTCTACACTGCAGAGTTGTGTATCTTTAGTTGGTGCCCACCTATTCTATCACCCTGCCCCCAAACACCTTGCACTATTCTCTGTGCTACTTGCACTGCATCTGTGTGTAGCACTATATTCATTGCTGTGCTTGTGCATTGCACTAGCACAATACTGTTGCACTGTGAGTGTGCACTACGCTGTGGCACAATATTCAAAGGTGTTAGCAAGGGTGTGCTACTTTTGAATATCTCTGTTGCCATGTGCAGGTGTTGGTGCAGGCGCAGCACAAGCGAATCGCTAGTGCAGCTGGCTGAATATGAGGTCCTCTGAGTTTACTCAGTTCTGAGCAAACCCTATACTACTGTATTTCTGATTCACTTAATGTATTGCCAAACAGTTCCAATGTCAAACTCATTACATACAATTTGAAAATGATTCTAATGATTCAAGTTGAACTGGAGCTTTGGGACAGTGCAAGTGTACTTACCTATTTGCTGAGGTCTACAGAAAAATAAACTTAAAGGGTGCAGCTTGAACCCTTTAGGCTTTAAAGGCCCTTCTCAAATAAGATCAGAATATGAATCATTGCAATATGTGGCATAACAATTTGTGCTGTTTATTTTTTTAGAAAAATGAATTATTTGCCTGGAGAAATTCATTTAAAATAGCTACTCCACTATTATTGTCAACTCTGCTAAAGCCAACATGCTCAGTCAGCTGAGCTGAACATGCTGATCTTACTGGCACGTAAACAATGCTAGAATGCCCTTTAACAAAAGGTAACTTCTCAGGGCATATAACTCCTTTCTAAAAAAGAAGGATATTTTTGTTTCATGGAGATTCAAATTCCAAGCCTTGTCAAAAAATAGCCTTTTAGGCCTTAAGTG
Organism: Neoceratodus forsteri; assembly: GCA_016271365.2. Classification (NCBI taxonomy): domain Eukaryota; kingdom Metazoa; phylum Chordata; order Ceratodontiformes; family Ceratodontidae; genus Neoceratodus; species Neoceratodus forsteri. Next base: position 1,462,115,703 of record CM057455.1, on the reverse strand, counting down.
ATTTGCAGTGCTTTTGTAAAAATGTATAAAAAGTCTCAGTACTTGAAATTGCTTGACATCTGAGGCACTGAATTGGAGAAATATGTATTCATTTTTTAGCACATTCTCTTAGTGATGCTACTGTGACTTCAATACAGTACCATTTTCCCATATTGAAGAACTATATATAGAAAGAGAATAAATGCTGAAAAGGGTTGTGTATAAGGAAATAATGCCTTCAAGGAGGCTAATGAGCTCATAAAGACACAAGCCCAAAGGGTGAGTTGCCTTTATGAAGTCATTAGCCCCAAGACAGTATTATTTCCTCCTGAGTACAAAGGCCTTTTCTAGTTTTCATTTTATACAATGCATTAGGCTGAACACATTTTGCTGTCTCCACCATTTTCCCTAGTATAGTGTTGGTATTTTCAGTGGTGAGGGACTGCCTGTTTTGTCCCTTTAGTGTTTGCATAAGGCAGGGGCTCCTAGAAAAGGAGGCATGGCTCTAGCGCGCTCTTCCTTAGATATGGATTGTGGTGTACTGATGACAGCATTTGTGTGATGGTCTTGGCCATCTTGGGAGTGCATGCAGTTGGCAGGGGGGCTGTAGCAGTACTTTGTGGTCAGGAGCAGGCTGGAGCAGCTACAAATACTGGAGTGGCATTCAGTATCAGGGCACAACATACAGTGGGAGCAGACAAACAGCAGCATGGAGGGCATTGATGCTGGAAATTACTTTGGTGAGTGATAAGGAAGGGAGGATGTTGGGTGGGTGTTTCTGTACTGTAGGTTAGTTTTTTGCCAGGAAGATTTTTTTTGGGGGGGTGGTTAGGGCAGCAGTAATGTGTTATTAAGGGGCTTGTTATATGTTACTGGGGTTGTTTATAGTGAGTTGGGTAGTAATGTGTTATTAAGCTGCTGATAATACATTAATACAGTGTAGTTAGCTAAATGAAGTCATAATGCCCTAATTGACTATCATAGGCTATCATATATGGGGAAATATATGATGCCTTTTTTAATGGGATCAAGGGCCCAACCATTCTATCTATCTATCTATCTATCTATCTATCTATCTGTCTGTCTGTCTGTCTGTCTGTCTGTCTGTCTATCTATCTATCTATCTATCTATCTATCTATCTATCTATCTATCTATCTATCTATCCATCGATCCACACACAAATACTGTATATTCATTGCAAAAAATTGCATTAATGCCCACGTTAGGGTTCAATTTAAAGCAAAAAAAGTAAGGAAATGTGGCATTAGGGTTTCCAACCCTAATTACCAAGCAGCAAAAGGACAAGCCCACACAAGCAACCACAGACAGACATCATCAGGTAAGACAAACAACATACAACTATTTCCAGATGATGCAATTGTAGTAGCACTGATACATATCTTCGTGGATTTGTATCTGCAGCTGCATAAGCACAGGCCACACAGGGGCATATGCATATACAGCCACACCTGTGTGTGTATGTCATACAGCGTGTTATGTAGAAAAAGGTACTCATATATACTGTACGAGGTACTTTGCTAGATAGCATGATCCTCCAGTGCATGGATTTTCTACATGCTGCTGCGTAACTGAAAACCTGCTACCCCCTTGAACAATTTCTAGATCCACTGCTGAAGCCTTAATACCTACACTGTAACAGTACTTCCATTTGTGTAGCAGGGCCAGAAGTTGGTGTGTGTTTGTCTTACTCCTATGGGTGAAGAGGTGTAGTCCCTCAGGAGACTGGGCTTCTACAGAAAGAAGTAATGTTGCAATTTTTGTATCTAAACCATTTTACCCCCTTGAACAATTTCTAGATCTGCTGCAAAAACCATGATACCCACACTGAAACAGTACTTTCATCTGTGTAATGGCGTGTGCCACGGGGCCTGCCCTTCTGGTGCCATAAGTCAGTTTGTATGTATTACTTTACAACTGTGACTGAAGAGTTTTCAGGCCTTTCATGGGCCTGCACTTCTGCTGCAGACAAAAGATTTGTTGCATAATCGGCATGCTGGATTTTGTGGCTCCTGTGCTTCTGCAGCCAGAGGTCAGTGTGTGTGTCTTACACCTGCAGCTGCAGAAGCGCAGGCCATCAAGCGTATGTATGTCTTACAATGCGCATGAGTACCTCATGCTACAGAAGGGCAGGTCCCTTATGATCCTGGACTTCTGCAGACAAAATAACTTTTATAATTTTGGTATCATGGATTTATATCTGTGGCTACAGGGCCAGTGCTGTGATTTGAGTATCCTAGATTTCTATCTGCAGCAACAAGTAAGTTTGTATGTCTTGATGTGTGCATGCTGTAGGTACAAAAAGCACAAAAGTAGCACATCAGTGCTACTGCATTTGTGTCATCTGGAAATAGTTGTATGTTGTTTGTCTTACCTGCTGATGGCTGTCTTTGGTTGCTTGTGTGGGCATGTCCTTTTGTGGTTTGGGGGTGGGGAGTTAGGTTTGGAAACCCTAATGTCACATTTAGCTACTTTTGTTGCTTTAAGCTGAACCCTAACTGGTGCCTTAACACAGATTTTTGCAATAAATTTCCTCTCTTTTGGAGATGGTGGAATTGTATCTTCATTCATGCTGGGACCTTTGGGACCTGCATAAACTGATCCATCTGGCTGTGGATGAGCAGGGCCTTCTTGGCCCTGTGCTTCATTATGGCTACAGATATAGATACACAGGGCCCTTTGTGCCATGTGCTAAATGTGAAGTCCATCAGGCTGTTGTACTGCCGGGCCCTCTGAGCTCTCCACTTCCATGCAACTACAGGTGCAGACATGCTGGGCCTAAAGGACTCTGTGCCAAGTGAGGAGTCCATCTGGGCATGGAAGTGTAGGGCACTGTGGGCACTGCGTTTCCACTCCAAGTGAAAAGTCTGTCTAGCTGTGGAAGTGCAGGGCCCACTGGGTCCTGCACTTCAGTTTGGCTTTTGAGGAATCCATCTGGCTGTGGAAGCACATTGCCCTCTGGGCCCTGCGCTTGCATGCAGCTACTGACCGCAGACATGCAGGGTCTTTTCAGCCCTGCACCAAATGTTGAGTCCACCAGGCTGTGGAACTGCAAAAAATGTCAACATTCATTCATAACTTAGTCATTTTACCATATTTTTACACTGCATTTTCAGTATAGCATTCTTATGACCCCACCTCATGAACTAAGTTAGTGAAAATGTGCAAATCCTCACCAAAAATGTAATTTTACATCACAGATGCAAAAACATATTTTGGCAAGGATTTAAAAATTACAGTTGTCACATTCATAAGGTGGTGTGGATAAATGGTTATGTTGAAAATTTAGGGTCAAAATATTGAAAATGACCAAACTTATGAGTGACTGTAGAAACATTTCAATGCACATTCATAACGTTATTTTTTTTCACAGTTTTACCCCAAAGATTCAATACAGTATTCTTATGATCCCACCTCATAAACAAGGAGGAGGAGGAAGTATTAAAATCCTATCTAAAAGGTGATTTTGTGCAGTGACTGCAAAATAACCTTTTGGGATGGAGTTGAATAATTTCACCACCCTTGTTCATGAGTGTGGTCCCAAAAGGCCATGTTGAAAATTTAGTGTAAACATATTTAAATAAGCCTTTGTCAATGTTGAATGTTGTATTGCTGGCATTGGCACTGGTTATGCTGGAGTTAGAGAGATGCATAATAGGAATGACAGTGAAGTATTGAACTGATGCCAGCCCCACCCCCACCGTGCAGAGATGGACAGGCATTGGGGTGTGCTTTTGGATCATAGGCCATAACGCTCATGCCATTTTACCCCACCTCATGAACAGTAGCACTATCAGTTCGCTAGCTGAAAGCTGATTTTGCACAGCGACTGCACCATTTGGCATCACAGGTGCGAAAACACATTTCAGGCAAGATGAGAAGGTGTGAAAAAATGGCAATGTTGAAAATCTGGAGTGAAAATATTAAAAATTGTCAAAGTTAAGCAGGTACATGGAAACTGAGCAATGCAAGCTTGTAACACAATCATTTTTTTGGAATTTTTTCACCAAATTTGCAACACAGGCTTTTTGGGACCCCACCTCATGAACAGTGGTGCTGTCATTTTGTTACTCAGTCCCAAAAGGTGATTTTGTGCAGTGACAGCAAAATCACCTTTTAGGACCAAATAACAAGATGACAGTGCATGGTTTCATGAGGTGGGGTCCCAAGAACCCGTGTTGAAAATTTGGACCCAAAATTCTATAAAATGGCTGAGATATCCACCTAAGTTGAAATCCCTCATTGATGTCATTATGCAGCTTACTTGCATGTCTTCATTTTGCAATTCAGCTTTGAAGAGTCCAGACGTGTACCCGCTCCACCAAAGACTGCAGCACCAGACCTCAGGAGGTAAGTATGAGGTTGAGAGTGTGTGGGGAGGTGGGGTGCCAGGGGGTGGTGCGGATTGTGGAGAGGGAGCACTGCGGGCAACAGACTGTTTTCTTTTTTTCAGATACAAAAAAAAAGGGCCATGCACAGTGAGACGGTTTTCTTTCTTTACAGATGAAGTAAAACAAATGCTGAACACACTGGGGTGGGCTTCCAGTTACAGATGCGGCGAATTTAAATTTCACTGGTGAAGTGCCCACGAAGTGGGCACTTCGTGTTGTCGTTCCACTACATGGAGTGGCCAATATGAAGGCTCACTTCACCTTGTAATTATTACTTTGTGTTGTCATTCCACCTTCATGCGAAGTAAGGCGAAGTGACAACAATATTGACAGCCCCCCCCACACACACAGTCACCAGAATTAATGTGCATCCCCAAAATGCTACTGTCTTGTGTCCAGAACATTCCCCAGTGCTGACAAAGTGAAATGAGACCACAACAAGAAATGCAAAGTCTCCCAGAATTAATGGCGCATTCAGTCATGTGTGCAGTGGTCACACACAGTCACCAGAATTAATGTGCATCCCCAAAATTCTACTGTCTTGTGTACAGAAAATTCCACAGTGCTGATGAAGTGAAATGAGAGCATAACAAGAAATGCAAAGTCTCCCAGAATTAATGGTGCACTTAGTCATGTGTGCAGTGGTCACATACAGTCACCAGCATTAATGTGTATCCCCAAAATGCTACTGTGTTTTGTCCAGAAAATTCCCCAGTGCTGATGAAGTGAAATGAGAGCATAAAATGGAAAGAAAAGTCTCCAATAATTCATGCCACACTCAGTCATGCATTCACACACTCCAATAAGAACTACAGTATGTCCCCTGCTGCTGCTTTTGGAATTTCATGTAATGTTTCTTGACCTGACTAGGCTGATGCACAGTGTCTTGCCAAATAATGTGCTAGAAGGATGACCCGACCATTGAATTAACCATCCATGATGATGTGATAATGCTGTTGGTTGCCCAATGTCTGCTGCACTGACCCCAACAGGAAGGATGCCCTCTGTATGTACACTAATACTACCCTTGGTATGTTAACGTACCTGGCACCATCATGGTTTTCCACAGAACCTGAATTGACTTTAAATGTTCATATCCATTATATATATAGTGATTTGTCTCATGATGAGTGTCTGGTGTGACATAACAAATGATAATAAACTGTACAGGACAGCAAATACCAATGGCTGTACTTCCCTGACCTGTACCATACAAAACTACCTGATTTCAATACTCATATCACTGAGTACAATGGCGACTGAAGCCGAGACCCGAGATATTATGAAACAGGCTTATATGGAACTAACTACAAAAAAACTTACAGTTTTGTGATTCATGAATCATGACCGTGAAGATGAAGAATGTGATTTGCATCATGAGCGACTCATGATGATCGCCTTGACTTAAAAACACACATCAATGAGTAGAATGTTCATGCAGAGATATGCACCACACCAGTACTCTGAAAGGAAGCCGAACAAACAACTGTGAATAAAGTTACAGATGGAGATCGGGCCCTAAGGAGATGCAAACGCAGACAGATTAAGATTGCGCTATGCACTCAAGAGATGCAGATGCAAAGGCACAACAACACCTAACCAATGCTCACAAGTCGCAAATCCAAATCTGGAAAAGAATACCTTTTGCCGGTTGGGGTAGTGCACGACAGTAACAGTCCACTACCAGTAAAGATACCACAAAGCAGTACAAAAAGTTCATACAGGTGCAGTGGATAGCAGGTTCACACTGCTGCAATTACTCTGTGGCACAATAAAAGGTGTCTGATTTGATGGCACACATCGCTCACACACTCACGCACACACTACAAGTAATGCGTAGTAAATTGAAAACCTTTAGTAATGAAGAAACATAGATAGAAACATAGATTTTGATGGCAGATAAGGACCGCTTGGCCCACCCAGTCTGCCCATTTCCCTACCTAATGGATAAGCTACAGATCCTAGTTAATCAGCAGCCTACTTCTTCCTACCCCCACCCCCTAGAATTGCCTTATGACTGTCCCATGCATGCTTGAATTCCACCACTGTTTTTGACTCCACAACCTCCTCCGGAAGGCCGTTCCATGCATCCACAACCCTCTCTGTGAAAAAATACTTCCTTAAATTACCTCTGAGCTGCCCCCCTTCTATCTTCAAATTGCGCCCCCTTGTTCTTGCACACCTCTTTTTTTGAAAGATGCTACCCTCTTGGACTTTGTTGATTCCCTTGAGATACTTGAAAGTTTCTATCATGTCCCCCTTCTCCCTCCTTTCCTCGAGGCTATACATATTCAGCTCCTTAAGTCTCTCTTCATATGTCTTCCGGTGCAGACCCTGCACCATTTTAGTTGCCCTCCTCTGGACAGCCTCCATCCTGTCTATGTTCTTGCGGACATTGGGTCTCCAGAACTGCACGCAGTACTCCAGATGGGGTCTCACCAACTGTCTGTACAGAGGGATAATAACTTTCTGTTTTCTACTGGTGATGCCTCTCCCTATGCATCCCAGTATCCCCCCAGCCCTCCTTGCTGCCCTCTCACATTGCTTGCCCACCTTTAGGTCATCTGATATGACTACCCCCAGGTCCCTTTCCATTTTTGTTGTTAGTATCTCACCCCCCATTGTGTATGCTTCCCCTGGGTTTTTGTTTCCCATGTGCATTACCTTGCACTTCTTAGCATTCAATCTAAGCTGCCATACATTTGACCATTCCTCTAACCTTGCCAAGTCCCTTCTCATCCTTTCCACCCCACCTTGTGCATCAACTCTGTTGCAGATCTTTGTGTCATCTGCAAAGAGACATACTTTTCCAGTCCCTCTGCAATGTCACTTATAAAGACATTGAAGAGGACCGGTCCTAATACTGAACCCTGCGGTACCCCACTAGTAACCCCCCTTTCTTCAGAGTGGACTCCATTTACTATTACTCTCTGTGTCCTATTCTCCAGCCAATTCTTTACCCAGGCTGTCATCTTGGGACCCACTCCCAGGCTGGCTAACATATATTAATCTTTGTGTGGGACTGCGTCAAATGCCTTACTAAAGTCTAGGTAGGCCATGTCCACAGCCCTCCCTGATCTACTACTTTGGTCACCCAGTCAAAGAAATCTATCAGATTTGTCTGGCATGACCTTCCGCTGTGAATCCATGCTGCCTTTGGGTCCTGAGGCCCTCTGGCCTCTAGATATTCAACAATTCTTTCCTTCAGAAGTGATTCCATCATTTCCTACCACTGAGGTTAAACTAACAGGTCTGTAGTTTTCTGCTTCTGCCTTGCTCCCACTTTTGTGAAGGGGAATCACATCTGCCCTTCTCCAGTCCTCGGGTACCACCCCATCCTCCCATGATTTGTTAAAGAGGGTAGTCAGTGGTGTCATTAGTTCTACCCTTAGTTCTTTTAGAATTCTGGGATGAATCCCATCAGGCCCCATTGCTTTGTCCACCTTCAGTTTTAAGAGTTCTTTCAGACCCCTTTCTTCTGTAAATGGGCTGGTATCAACTTCTGTATCCAGAGTGTTTCTACTGTTTGTTTTAGGTACCTCCCCTATTTCCCTTGTAAATACTGAGTAAAAATATTTGTTTAGTATCTCTGCCTTTTCACAGTCACCCTCTGCCCACCCTTCCTCCTCTTTATTAAGCCTCACTAGCCCTCCCTTGGTCTTTCTTCGCTCCCTGATGTACCTATAAAAGGTTTTATCCCCCTTCTTAATTGAGTTGGCTATCTTTTCCTCGGTTTGGGCCTTTGCTGCTCTGACTGCCTTCCCAGCTTCCTTTTGCTTTAACTGATACAGTTCTCTGTCCTGCTCCTTCTGTGATTCCTTGTACTTCCTGAATGCTTTCTTTTTCTCTTGAACCTTCACTGCCACTTCCTTTGAGAACCATAGTGGTTTCTTACATCATTTTGTTTTGTTAATTTGCTTCACACAAAGGCTTGTTACCTCTGTGATGGCAGTTCTTATTATTCCCCATTGTTCTTCCACCCCTCCTTCCTGCCCATTTGCTAGTGCATTCCTTGGGCACTCACCCATTTGGCAAGTCAGCCCTCCTAAAGTCCAGCACTTTTGCCTTTGTATGGCTTGACTCTATTGCTGTGTTTATTGTGAACCATACTGTTTGATGGTCGCTAGTTCTCAGATGGATACCCACTTCTACATCTGTGATCCTCTCTTCATCTCCATTTGAGAGAACCAGGTCTAAGATTGCTCCCTCTTGAGTAGGCTCCAATACTAGTTGTCTAAGGCATGCCCCTTGTAGGGCATCTAGAATAACCCCACTCTTTGAAGTGGCTGCTGCAACTGCACTCCAGTTAACATCTGACATATTCAGATCACCCATCAGCAATATCTCCCCTTTTTCTGCCATTCTAAGTATTCTTTCTATCATTTCCTTATCCATTTCCTCCCCTGAGAAGGGGGTCTGTATACAACCCCTGTGCGGATTGTGGTGCCATTGCGGTTCCAAATTTACCCACAGTGCTTCTTCTCCTTCCTGTTTTCCCTTTTGTTCTGTTGCTTTGATTCCTTCCCTTATGTAAAGAGCTACTCCTCCTCCTCTTTTACCCTCCCTGTCCCTCCTGTAGATAGTGTATCCTGGTATGTTTATGTACCAGTCATGGTTTTGTGTGTACCATGTTTCTGTGACTGCCACGATATCCAGATGTTCTTCCTCCATCAAGGCCACTAATTCAGGAAGCTTGTTACTCAGAATATGGGCATTGATACTCATTGCTCTCCATTTTTTGATGGCTTTACCTTCTTTTGCAGCATCCCCCACTGACCTGTCTACCTCGGCCTTTTTCTCATTTAGTACCCTGTTTTGTATGGAGAGGCTGGGATTTTCCTGCTGCTTATCAGTGCCTCCCCCCTTGACTAGTTTAAAAGCTTGCCAATGAAGCATTTAAATTGATTGCTCAAAAGACTTGTTCCCTTCCTGGACAGATGCAGACCATCCTGCTGGTAGAGGCTGGTGTCCCTCCAGGTGGAACCCCAGTCCCCAATGAAGCCAAACCCCTGTGCTCCACACCATTTTTTCAACCATTCATTAAACTGCATGGTGCAAAGTACCCTCACCTCACTCATGCCATTGACAGGCAGCACCTCAGAGAAGGATATTGTGTGTGCTACTTGTCTTAGGCCCCTCCCCAATTGTACAAAGTCCTTCTGCACTGCTCTAATCTCATGATTAGCCAAGTCATTTGTCCCTAGGTGGACAATGACGTCCAGCTCAGACTCCCGTGCAGCTGTTCTTGTGATCCTGAGGATGCGCTTCCTGTCTCTCCAAGCCATGGCACCAGGCAGGCACCTTACTTCAGTTTTCCCTGCTCCCCCCAGTTCTATCCCCCTAATAATTGAGTCCCCCACCAGGAGCTGCTTCCTTTCCTTGTGGTGTCCTCTTCCTCCTTCCTGTGGGCCTCCCTTGTGACAGTTGTCCTCAGCCTCCTTAGTCTTCTCTGCGGGTGCATCCATAGAGGAGCTATGCTCCCCCAGAATGGTGTATGGATTGTGGTGTGGAACAACTGACTGGGTGTGCCTCTGTTCCACCATCCTCACCCTCCCTGAGCACACTGTGGTCCAACTGCTTTGCTTTCTTCACAACCTCTGAGGTAGTGGTGGTGGCTGTGGTGCTCCCTTGATGGGGGAGGTTCCCTTTCTACCATCCAGTGTGGCCTGGGGGAAGGTCCCCTTACTACTGTCCAGTGTGGCCTGAAGATGGGCAACTTCCTCCCTCAGGGCAGAGAGTTGTCTGCAAATAGGGCAGCATCTCAGCCTCCAGAAAGACTCCCGGAAGACTGCTGCCCCACAGCCATTACATTACACTACTCCCCACATTTCTTTTTTTTTTTGTGTGTGTGTGTGTGTGTGATTGGTTTGTATTATAGAAATATATATATATTATACAATGTGTATGCTTATATTGTCAGTGCAGTGTGCTAGAGAGGATATGACAGTGATATGCACCTTGCACTCTTGAGGAAATGATGTCAGAACTCCAGGTATAAAGGAACTATCTCCAGGGGTGGGTGGGGTGAGAGGTGGGAAGGGTTGGGCCTAAACTGTGCCCTCACAAAACAATCAGCTAAAAGCTCTGACCCATCTCTGCGATGAGTGCCTTCCTGTCATCAAGATGCCCTACACAACAATTTGACAGAGAAAATACCCTGCTAATCAAACAGAGAAAAATCCACACATCCAAGTCAGACACAGGTAAACCTCCCCAGCCCTAAAACAGGCCTGGTGGTTTGTACTCTGAAAGCTGTCAGCCCCAAAATAAGTCAGCTGTGTTTTAAACTCTTCCTGCACTAAAAATGTTAAGAATTGTAACAAACAAACATAAACCTAGATCCACCTCCCTCTGTTGCTTGAAAGACTGTCTTTTCCTGTTTCACACTGCAGGTTTTTCTATGACAACTCCTTAACCACAGTAACTTATTTAAAAATAGTTTAACTATCACAAACTCCTACGCAACGCACCAGTAAATTATTTAAAAATAGTTTCTGTCCCAAAATCCTAGTAGTGAATCCAGCTACCCCCAAGGGACAACCAAAATGCAGTATTCAAACACTTATGAAGTTACTTCCAAGATAAGCAGAGTTTGCAAGCTTCTTTTTCAACTCCTCAGCCACCTGTACTTTATTTAAAAATAGTTTAACTGTCAGAAAATCCTAGTAGACAATCTAGCTACCTCCAAGGATCTACCCAAATGCAGTATTTAAATCCTTCTGAAGTTACTAACAAGATAAACAGAGTTTGCAAGCCCCTTCTTGGTTAAACACTAATTAAATATGTGAATAAAAAGCAATTACCAAGGGTAGTTAGTTTCACCTCCCACAGAATTAAGCAAAAGTGCATGTTTGTTGCAGATATCAAGTGCAATTTAGAATTTCTCACACAGCTCACAGCTGAATAAAGAAGTAGTGTCCTTCCAGGTCAAGAAAATGACCACGTATAACCACGTATTTTAAACAAACTAAAATTATACAATGCTGCACTACAACAATCAACAAAAAAATGTCAAGAATTACTGAAAATATTACTGTGTGGACATTAACACAGTCATACAAGAAAAATATAACCAAAACAGAAAGACTGCCTTTTTCTCCCAGTAAATCTATCAACACCACAGATACGCCCCTCCCCCAAAGCACACTTCAAGTGTCTGTCAGTACACAAACTGAATGTTCTAAATTAACTTTCAAAATCCACTCACAAACAATAAACACTCAAAGATATGAGCACAGGAGGGTTTCCTACAATCGATATACTAAATTTTGAGCAAAAAAAAAAGACACAAAAAGGCTTTTTTAACAGCTTTTAGAGGTTTTGAATCGCTGAGCTCTGAAACCAAACTGTCTCCAGCTACCACTGCACACACACTACCCAGAACTGAGGCTGTGCAGAAAAATCTAGAGCCCATGAGACCTGCAATCCCATGAATCACTGCAGAATTCACATTGGAGCTCAATTATAAGGCGAACTGATGCGAAGTACATTGATTTCAATGTACTTCACCTTAAAATTAGTGGAAAAGTTGTTTGGGGAAGGTGGAATAACTCTAAGTCATTGGTTTCAATGGACTTCGTGTTCCTCATTATGATGCGAAGTACTCCGCTTTGCATTGTGGATTACTTTGTGGATTCTGCATTACTCCGCGAATCACTTAGTGGAGCAAATTTTGGCCACTTCGCCCACCACTACTCCCAGTGTGCCACACAACGGGGGTGTGGCAGAGGAAGGAACATGCTGACGTAGTTGGCTTTCTGTGATGAGTGGAGTCACACTGTGGTGGGCTCCCAGTGTGCCACACAATGTTGAGGGGGGTTGCAGATATGCTGACATGGGGATTGCACCCCTGATGTCAGCCTTCTTTGCTGCCATGTTTATTGAAATGTTTCACCAGGAAAGGCACGTACGGGAGGCCTGTCATCTGTGCTGCTGCATGACAAGCTTGTCTCTGATTGCAGTGGCACATTTCTTATAAGTTGTGTCCACTTTACATAATTCTTGTGTCAGCACTAGCATGCCAGCTAATTGGAGAATGAGGGACACACCTACTAAGACATGCCCTGCATTCATCAACACTGACACACCTCTGCATTTCTACTACTACCGCAAGATGTTGCTTGCACAAGTGCAAGACAACATAAAAATGACAAAGTTATGAATAAAAGTTCAAATACCATTGAAACACATTAACATGAATTTACCTTATTTTTTCATATCTCAGTTGCCTGTCCCAACACCAAGACATGTCTTTGATTGGAGAGTGACTCTACACTGTGGGACATCATGAGCTGTGTGTGTGTGTGTGTGCGTGCGGTGTGGGATTCTTCACATGACTTCAAGAAAACAGTCTAGTGCAGGCAGGATATTGATTGCCAGAGCAAACAATACACCATGCCCTAAACTGATTTTTGAAATGAGGGAGGCTGATTTGCAAGGAAAGGGAGTAAAGGAACATTTGTAGCAGATGTCCCCTTCCTCAGCTAGGTTGAACCTGCAGGTCTTAGCATCCCCCTTAAAAAGATTATTAAGGCTCCTAATTTGCATAATAAGTGCACTCCCGGAGTCCCTAATTGGACCAATGACAGGCCTTCCCATATATCGCCTTGCTGCATCTCACCCGGGGCTGGTCAAAGCAGCAGCTGGGAGAGGATCACTGGTGATATAAAGCAGGTCCTTCACTGATCTTGCCAGCAGTGCTGTTCCTAAAGTAAGGCGCCTCCTCGACCACCCACTGACCCACCGAATGATTGGGAAGGTCGAAATCCTGGGTCAAAATATTCACTGTTTGAATGTCATACACTTTAATTACCTCAAGTTTATGATATTTATGTGTTTCTATCCATATCAGGCCTGTTTGTACTATATATTAATTTTAAATATTGTGCTTGTTTTTAACAAACTTTTTATAGAATAATTAAGTTGTACTTTCTTTGATAAAATCTGTGTGTATGGTATTCATTTTACAAGTTAATTCCCTGCAGGACCAACAAATTAAATGTACCAAAATCTACCTTGCTGAAATCAGTTTGCCCAATAACATTTTAACTCGGTCTCCTTTATTTTCCTTTGGAGACTGAAGGACATCAGCCTAGCTGATAAACCTTTTGACTGGATCCAAAGCTATCTTTCAAATCACCCTTCAAGGGTTTGCTTTGATGAGGTTATGTCCCAAACATGTATACTAGAGATGGGAGTCCCTCTGGGGTCCATTTTAGGACCTCTTCTATTTTCTTTATATATATTCATCCAATCTCTAAAATTCCAGCTGAGTCAAGATTATTACTTTACGCAGATTATATCATCTTATTTTCCAGCTCAGCAACAGTTGATGAAATTAATCGTTCCTTAAATTATGATTTTTCCACTTTAAATAGATGATTACTGCAGCATTGATTAATGTTAAACAGCAAAAAAAAAAAACAACAACTCAGTGCATTTTATTTGGCTCTAAACCCAAATTGATCAAATCTCATCCATTACAAGTGTTTGTTCTTGCTGCATTGATGTTACAGAAAGTTACAGAATCCAAGTACCTAGAACTACTTTTGGACCCTAGCCTTATTTTCTCATTACATATTAGTAAAAAGTTAACATTGTAAACCTGAAACTTGATGTTTTATACAGGATTAGGGACTTTCTTACTAGAGAAGTTAGGGAATCCATATCTAAAAGTGTACTTTTACCAACATTGTATTATAACTTATTTTTGTTTACTAAATTAACAGCCAAGGATCTGGACTTAGTTAGTAAGACATTCAATTCAATATGTAGATTTGTAACAGCCAAGCCACATGAGACTCATCACTACACATTTTATAATGATCTTGGATGGCTGCCTCCCAGGTTGTTTTCAGTACAACTTAGGCTGTATGCTTATCAATAAGATTAAGCCTGGACATCAGTCTCCCTTATTTACCTTAATTGAAGCAAAGGTGGAAGGAAGGACACTACGATCCTCTTCCTCTTTTCATTTAGTTTTACCCAGAACCTCAAGCCACATTGGGGAGAGGGCGTTTTCAGCCCAGTGCCCCAAACTATGGAATTCTTTGCCTCAGTATTGCACAGGATGCTGATAGCCATGCTAACTTTAAAAAACATTTTTTAAACTATTTTCAACTACAAACTGTATGTTTATGTTTTTAGAATGTATTTCTGCTTTTGTTAGTTTTGTATGTATTCTTGTATTTTGTATTTTATTGCATATTATGCCAACTAAGCCTTACTTGTAGAGGCTCTGGGTCATTCCTGAAAATGGGACTCATCTCAGTGTGTTTACCCAGTAAATAAAGTGAAATGAAATGACATTACAGCACTGTTCCAAGCCCCAGAGGTTGAGTGCAGGGGTGGGCTGAGAAGTCAGTATTGAACCCAAAATGTTTGGGGGCTGCTCTGAACCTTTTATGACAACTTGAAGGAGAGCTGAGATACAGAACATTGTTCACCAGTGCCTCTGGCTCAAGCAAGCTGTGTCTGTCTTTGTCTTAATGTCTGTCTGTCTCTGTCCCTCATTCTCTGTTATTCTTTCTGATTCTCTCTTGTCTTGTGGCTTGTGTCTGCCAGCCCTGTCTTCTTTCGCTTGTATGTTGCCAGCTATTTCTCTCTGAGGGTCTTTGTGTCTACTATATGAATTTTCAATCATCTGTAAGTGTCCCTATTTCAATCTGTTTGTGCATCTGATTGTTTTCTTGTCTGTCTAGCACTTGCAGTGTATTTTTGTCCATTTCTTTTGTATTTTTGTCTATCTCTTTTTTCTGTCTCTACTGCAAATATTTGTCTGTCCATGTGTTATGCTTTCTGTCTGGTTTCTCAATTTGCCTTTTAGTCTCTGACTGCATTTTACAGATGCATAGAGCAGAGCTATGCTGACGTATTGCTGACATGTTGCTTAAAAGGTGCTCTGGGGGCATGGCTTTCTCCCCCTTCCCTCTTGCATTTCTTAGAAGGGCCACACTGCATTGTGAAAAAAAATAATGTAAAACAGATATACAACATAAGACAATCTTATAGTGGCCAGACATACAACAAAACAAAAAGACCCTGCACTTATAAAAGCACCAATAATATGAGACCACTCCTTATATGTAGGAGTTAAAACATCATTTTATTCATAACAAAGCTATAAAAAGCTATAAAAACAGCACCAACAGCATACCATATCTTGCAAAATATGCTCCACAGTGCAGAAAAGACCTTCCCCGATGGCGTTTCACACCTCTGTGGGTGCTTTTTCTTATAATGGCCACTGTGTACCCCAATAGCAAGCAATAAGGCTCGATCTGCTCTCTTGTCATGTGGGGGAATGGCTGTCATTTGGGGCATGGTTGTTTCTGGATACCGAATGTGCAGCATTTTGTTTGCTCAACATTTCTACCCAGTGGAGTGGAATCACAACTAGTTCTGTGTGAATCAGTATGCTTTCTCTCTAACCCCCTCCCGTGTTTCTCAGAACACAGTCACATGCAACCACTGCATAGTGCACTACTCTAGTCCAAGGAAAAAAAGAAAATTTGGATTGTAACATCGGCAGTAGTCCTGTATCCCGGAGAACTGTTTATATTTTTCTCATGTTGGTTCCTAATGGAAAATAAATGGGCAAGCCTACGACTTTGTGCACATTGAGCATCATGGGAGATCAGTAAGCAGATGCTGTCCACCATGCCATCCCTGACTGAATTTCTGAATTGTCAGTCTCTGTTGCACATGCTGAAAAAAAGGAGTTGTACTGTACACCGAAACTGTTTATCCTGATCTAGGAAGGATATGCAGATTCAAAGTTTACTTCACTTTTTTTTCATTGGCTGCTAAGTAGTTGGTGTGCAAACACACTGCTTTTGCTCAACTGCTGTCCATGTCTGCCAGTCTCTGCATTACAGTCTCTACTGCTAGAAAATGTACATGCCTTAAAAAAACAATGCTGAAACTTCATTTCCTGAATTGGGATAAGACATTTGGAACTTTACTAGTTCATTCATTCATTCATTCATTTTTATTTACACAGCGCAATTCTCACTGCAATTCAAAGCTCTTTACATCAAATTTAAAAACAATTAAAATACAATACATGTACAGCAGAACACATAAATGACACCTTATTATGAAGCAATAAATATAGTAATCCATTTCTGGAAAGGCTTGTCTAGATAGATGGGTCTTCACCTCTCGCTTAAATTGATCAATGATTGGGTTTTCTCGAATGTGGTGAGGTAGAAAGTTCCATAGAGTCGGAGCTGCATATGCAAAAGTGTGTGCACCAGATGTCTGTAAGAGGACCCAAGGAACCTCTAGCAATCCCTCATCTGTGGAGCAGAGTGGGCAGGAGGGGTGGGAGGGACACAGGAGGTCTTGCAGGTAGCCAGGCCCCTGCCCGTGTAGGGTTTTTTAGGTCAGCAAATTGACCACCTAACTGGCAGCCAGTGCAGATAGCAGAGCACAGGTGTGATATCACACAACCGAGGTAGGCCAGTCAACAACCTGGCCATCGCATTCTGCATTAGCTGCAGGTGGTGAAGGTCTTACCCTGGTAGCCCTAGGTATAGGGCATTACAGTAATGAAGGTGAGAGGTCACACAGGCAAGGACCAGAGCTGGCATATCACCAGGGGAAATCAGGTGCTTAATCCTGGCAATGTTCCTCAGATGGAAAAACTTGATTTGAACCATGGCTGACACCTGTAACTTAAGTGTCAAGCCACAGTCCAAAATAACGGCAAGATTCTTTACCCGATCTGAGGTGAGCAACTGGGATTCCTCAAGCTGTAGCCCAGAGAACTGACCAGATCACCCCCTCACCCCCCGGTGACCAGGTTCCAGCACCAGTACTTCGGTCTTCTCTGGATTCAACTCAACCAGTTGACCCTCATCCAGCCTTGGTTCTCAGCAAGACAGCTGTTAAATTCTGAGGCTGTCTCCTGTAGTTCAGGTGCAAAAGACAGGTATAGCTGAGTGTCATCTGCATAGCAGTGAAAACTCAGCCCATACTGTCTTACAATGTTCCCTAGTGGTAGCATATGCACCACGATCAACATGGGGGACAGAACAGAGCCCTGTGGTACTCCACATGGCTGGGGCAGAAGTGCCGAAGAAAAATTAATGTTTCCCAGTGATGAGTGTGCCAAAAGCACTGTGTAGCACACAATGCCAGGTTAGCTGAGTAAGCATGGAGAAGTAAAAACAGGGAATGTTAAGTGAACCCTCAATTTTGTAGGTCTCTGTTCAGCTACGGCATCACACTGACATAGGAAGGATCACTGTCTCCAATTAAGTAAAAGTGTCCTCCTCACTGCCATGCTGCCCTGATGCTGTGACAAAATTGCATAGATGCAGCATGAACCCATCTCCTTTGGAATCAAATAATAATGTTGAGATCAAAGTCAAGATTTCAGAATACAGTGCAAGGCTAAGATAACAGGCTATGGTGCACATAAAGAAATCGGGTAAAATAGATAAATAATACAAAATAATACTACAGTTATTTAACTTTTCAACCTTAGAAGGCTTAGTTTTATTCAATAATAATATAAAAATGCCACATATGGAAACCTACATTTTTTTTTTACACCGTACCCATCTGTCTGCAATGCTTTCTTTACTCACATTTCCAACATAGTGAAATAATCAAATGAACCTCCATCTTGCATTGACTGCAAGCTTGCTTGCTCATTTCTCCTCATGCAGCAAACATCTATTGAGGATGGGTGGGTGTCAGGACTGCAATCAACTGAGTTTGATATTAAATGTAATGAAGAAATGAAAGATTACTTCTGGCAATGTGAGTTTTGGGGTGCCCAGAAAAGTTATTTCTGGAAATTTGTTCAAAAAACAAACACCAGGACCAGCCTACTGACATTGAGGGTTTTGGTGCTGGATGTCACATCTCGCTCTATGCCAGCAACCCAGGTTTGGGAATGAACTCAGGTTGCTCGGGGGCCAGCAGGGGTGAGGAAGGATTGAGCATCGGTAGACAGCTCTCCTTCCTCGGTGAGGGGGATGGTGAGGCGCGCTGTTCACCTGACACACAGTGGTGGCTGGATGTCAGCACATGCATGCCACCAAAATGGAGTGGGATCACACCTCCAGGGCATAGGCTGCCTCCATGAAGGTGAAGCCCAGCCTCTCCACCCACTGGATGTTCATGGGGCCCAGGGAGTAAAGCAGGTGGGAAAAACAGGTGCTGGCAGGATCCAGGGCCAGCCTCGTGGCACTGAGAGTTGAGGCACTGGATGCCACACCTTGCAGTATGCCAGCGACCCTGGTTCAGGAATGGACTCTGGTTGCTCATGGGCCATCAGGGGTCAGGAAGGATCAAGCATCCATGGACAGCTCCCCTTCCTCGGTGAGGGGGGAATGGTGTGGTGTACTGTCTGCCTGACACCCAGAGGTGGCTGGGTGTCAGCACATGCACACCACCAGAATGGGGATGGACCACACCTCCAGGGTGTAGGCTGCCTCCATAAAGGTGGCACCCAGCCACTCAGCCTTTTGCACATTCGTGTGCCCGGGGAGTAAAGCAGGTGGAAAAATGGGAGCTGGCAGGCTCCATGATTGCCCGATGTGCCCACCTCACCAAGCTGCCCCCAACTTCTGGATTATGCTCCGGGAGGGAGAAAGTCAACACTCCTCAACTCAGCCCCATCATGGGGGGGGGGGACAATCTGCAGGGGAACAATGAAGTACAGCTGAGCGGAGGATGGTCAGGCTAGGAGGACGAGCCCTCCTAAGGAGGGCCAGAGCCACCTGCCAGCTCTGCAGAGGGGAGAAAGTATAAATACAAAAAAACCCCCACCAAAATCTAGGTAAACAGGTCCCGTTTAGCTAGGTTCAAGTGTTTATTTTTTGGAAATATATTGTTTTTTGGGTTCTTAATGTCTGTGACTTTGAAAGAAAAAAAGTAAAGATCACGACAGGCATGATCAGTATTTTTTTTACACAATCAGTGTCTTCTTCAGCATTACAGATACATAGTGAAAATATGCACTCACGATCATTTTTATGAAGTCTATAGTTAGTGCCTCTTCATGTCGTGCAGGATGTGAATGCATGTTACAGTGTATGGTAGAACATTGTTCTGCATGGAAATCCATTCCTAAACTGTGTTGTTGTGCTGCAGTAGCTACATCACTTTGTTTGTTGTGCTGCATTAGCTATGTAGCTACTGCAGCACAACAACATGGAACGTCGTCACACATGTGCATTCCAGTAACCTCCTCTGGTCTTGAAATGGCCACAGTGATGAGACTGACCCCGGAAGAAAGCAGCACTGAGACAAAATACAAAAGTAAGGACACAGTAACCAATTTATGACTGCTAGTTCACTATAAAAGACAGTGTATGAGCAATCATAGATAACGAGGCTATTTTTAAATCTCTAGGTTTCTGCAGTAACAAGACCTCTTGAACTGTGCTCTCAAGGTCTTCTATTACCACAGGAACTTATTGATTGAAAAATAGCCTCGTTGTGTATGATTGCTCATACACTATCCTCTCTATAGTGGCATAAAAAGGGAGCTCACCATTTCGAACAAAGCAAAAAGTACAATCACTTTGCTACTTGAAGCACTCCACTGTCTCCATTCAGTACTGCCTCCCCCCTTCTAACTTTTCAGGTAACACATTGCAAATAGTTTGTGGCCTCATACACAAAGAAATTACTAAAAAAAAACTGTCAAGTAGAAAAGTTACTCTATTTTCAATAGAAAAAGACAGTTGTTAGGAATGGTGGATGATACCACAGTTTTACTGCATGCATCTATTTATGTTTACAACCAAACCTCAAGATCAAAGACACTTCACTTTCAATGAAGGGGCATAAAACAATAATATATTCAAAGGTTTTTAAAACCTCAGCCTTTTTATATCCTGAACAGATGAGAAAATAGAGAATTCTTGTTTTCCAACACTAAGGTCGTAATTGCTGGATAGCTTACCCATAGAATGCCGAATTGTCTTAAAGACACATTTGGTAATTTATTTATTTATTTATTTAAGAATCAGTTTACAACCTTTGAGCCAGAGGCTCGTTTACAAAGGTACTTTGTCACATAAAGACATACATTGCGTTTCGGTTACATAGCAAAGATTTGCCAAAAATCAATAGGCATTCACAAGAGGTGCCACGTCACATTGTGGTCAGACAGATACAGTTGGGTACAGACAGATACAATTGGGTACAGGTACAGGGTACATGTAATCGATAACAGGTATTAAACAAGTCGGTATCAAATGAGAATTCTGGTAGATAAACATTGAAACAGCTGGCACTGGCCAGGTTAAACCTAGGCATGGTGTACAGGGAAGTGGTGGAGGGGATGGTTGGGTGGAGAGCTGCCCGGGGGACATTGTCAAGAGAGAGAGGTGGAGGCTATGTTCAGAGACAGGAGCAGTTACGAGTGCTGAAGATGTGGTTCCGGCGCGGCTTTGAATGTGGGAGATGGTGATGGCATTGGTGATGGTGGCAGGGAGAGAGTTAAACCAGGTTGGGGCTCTATAGCTGAAGGACCTCTGGCCATGGCTGGTTCTTGTTCTGGGGATCTTTAGAGTGGTCTTGTAGGAAGACCGTGTTGCAATGGTGGGAGGGCTCTGGTGGATGGATGCGTTACTCCAGGGAGAGCCGAGTAGGGTTTTTGGTGAGGAGACAGGTCTGGTATCGGGCCGTTCATCCAGGGTAAGCAGGTTAGCATCGACATATAGCTGACAGGTGTGTGTGAGCCTGGGGCACCAGTAATCAATCTGCATGCTTTATTCAGGGTTAGTGAATTTTGTTGAGTGCAGTGGTCGGCAGCACCATTATACTGGTGAACCATAGTCTACAAAAGGACAGAAGCGATGTAACAACTAGCCGGAGAGCATTTGGGGAAGGAAGGTTTTATGGCGGAATAGGATGCCAAGCCGTGTGTTGGTGGCGGATGTTAGGGCCACGTGGGTGTGAAATGGAGGCTGAATCAAGGTAACTCCAAGGTATTTGTAGGAGCAGACTTGTTCCAGTGGTTGGTTGGTGCTTGGAAGGATATAGAGTGGGTGGTTGCTAGCTTTGTTTTGGGGTGTGAAAAGAGCATAGTTTTGGTTTCTTAAGATTGATGACGAGTCTGCACTCCTTAAACCAAGCCTCGGCACTGTTAAAGGACTGCTATAGGGAGTCCTGTAGGGAGATGGGACGGCGTGGGTGGCAAAGGAACAGGCTGTCTGCATAAGGCAGAATTTTACAGAGCATGCACTGGGCAGGGTGTTCAGATACAGCAGAAGAGAAGGGGACCCAGGATGGAGCCTTGGGGACCCAGAGAGAATGGGATCGGTATCAGAGGTGTTATTAATCTTGACACACTGGAATCGAGGTCAAGATAGCTAGCACACCATGCCAGGGGCCAGCCGAGAGAGACCAGTGAGGCAGAGTGCATTCAGCAGCAGTGGATGGGAGACAGTGTCGAAAGCCTTTGAGAGGTCAATGAACACTGCACCAGCTAGGAGCTGGTATCCAAGGAGGAGTGTAGGAAGTTGGAGAATTCAATAAGGGCAGTGCTGGTACTGTGACCGCATGGAAGCCATGTTGCTCTGGGCATAAGATGTTATGCTAGCCAGATAATCAGTGATTTGAATGGCACCACTTTCTCCAGGGCTTTAGAGGGAGGAGGATGGAGATTGGCCAGTAGTTGTTGGCGATGACCTGTCGCCTCTTTATGAATAGGTGGATAATGGCTGTTTTCCAAGCTGTGGGAATTGTCCCAGGCAGAGTGACTGGTTAATTAGGCTTGTGAGAGGTGCAAGGACCTCATCTAGCACCAGCCTGAGGATGCTGGGGTCCAGTGAGTCACTCCGGGATTGTTGCCATTGAGAGCTTTGATTAGATGGGTCTGGCTTCCCGGTGGAAATCTTTCACAGGAGGAAGCTGGGGTGCTGGAGGACAGGGGAGTTTGGCTGGGGAGGGTCAAAGAAATTACTAGGGAGGACTGAGCTAAGGTCAGTGAAAGTGGTGTTGAACCAGTTAGCTATGGTGGCAGGCTCGGTGGAGGTTGTGCCATTTCTAGTGAGCTGGGATGGGGCAGGGGAGCAAGCGTTACCATTGAGTTGCTAATATTATCCCAGAAGGTCCGGGCTGAGCCCCAGGAGGAGGTAAGGGAGGCCTGGTAATGGTCTGCCTTGGCTTTCCTGATGGCCCATGAGCATTTATTGGGCTGCATTGTATGCTTGCCTATCAGACAGGCGACCTGTTTCAGTGGCAAGGTGCCAGAGGTTATCCCGGTCTCTAAGTAATTGTAGGAGGGCCGGGCTAACCCAGGGTGCGTTCTGTTTCTTGGACCAGGTTTTGGTTAAGGGTGCAAAGAGATCACAGGCCATGTTGAAGGTGTGAGTGAAAAAGGTGAGGGCAGTATCAATGTTGGTTGCCTGCTGAATGGGGGACCAGTCTATGTGGGTGAGGAGTGCCTTAAGTTTCTTCAGCCCACCAGGGCGGAGGCACCTGCGGAGGGGTGGTCTGGGCTTTGGGTTTGGGATGGGGGCTACCAGTGGAATAGGATAGGGAGTGGTCACTCAGGGAGTCTGGGAGGACCTGGATGTTTTGGATTTTATGGGGTGGTTAGTTATAATAACATCCAGCAGGGTGCTGGTACCACTCTTAGGGTTAAGTCTCGTGGGCTGGGTGAATAGTTGTGTCATATCTTGGGCAGCAAATGAGTCTCTGGTGGTGGATGAGGAGGTGCTGAGCCAATTTACATTAAGGTCCCCCACTAGGATTTGTTCTGCCTTATGGTGGAGGGTGGCCAGGTAGTCCGTTAAAGATATCAGGGCTGGGTGCTGGTTCTTTGGGGGAACGTAGGCTGTGGTGAGATAGAGAGGGCTCCTAGAGGGGTCTGGGGTGAGTCTGAGGGTAAGGGCCTGGGCCCCATTTGTGAGGCAGGGGTGGGGAGTGCGTGTCCAGGTATTGTGTCCCTGATGTAGATTGCACAGCCTCACCCTCGTTTGCCTACTCGGTCCTCCTGGTATAAGGTATAGCCTGGGAGGGAGACAAATGAGTCTGGAGTTGATTTGGACAGCCAGGTTTCAACCAGGGCTATGATGTCTGGTTGGTGAGCCAAGGCCCAGCACTGTAGGGCGTCAAATTTCTTTAGCAGGCTGCATATATTCATGGAGGCTACTCAAGACCAGTGGGCTGAGTGGGTGGATGGGAGGGGCAGGGCCTGGGTTGGGGTGTATGTTCCTGTTAGGAGTAGAAGGAGGAGAAGTGCTCTGGTCAGAGGGCAGATAGAGAGTTTACCGGGAGCGATATAATAAGGAATGGGGTTTGGTTGCACAAGGGGTGGTAGGGTAGCACAGGCAGAGAGGCCTGAGTGATCAGAAGTGCAAGGGGCTGTGGGGAGGACAGGTGATGTCTGGAAGGGAGGTGAGGTGGAGAGGAGCATATGGGATGTGTGAGGAGGAGGAGGGAGGGGAGAGCAGTGGTAAAGGAGGAGGGAGGACAGGAGGGTAGGTAGGAACACTGGAGTAGTGAGGCTGAGGGTTAATAGGGACACTAGGGTTGGTGGAAGGCAAGGGAGGAGGAGGAGAAGAGATAGACTGGTGAGCAGGGGATGCATGTGCATAGTTGGGAAGGCTGGTGGAGCTGAAGTGAGGAAAGAATGGGGGGACTCGGATGAAAGAGGGGAGATAGTAGTGAGAGATTACCTCAGAGTCTAGTTGCTGCTATGGTGTGGTGGCAGCGCATGTGCCTGAAGTGCACAGAGCAACGGGTTCAAGCCCCTATCAGGGCAATAGGAGAGAGCCAGACCAGTGGCTGTAGCAGCAGGGAGTTGGGTTCAGGTTCAGAAGCACCCAGATAACACTTTAGTTGTGTCACAGGGTTAGTGTGTTCTTTATAGTTATGAAATCCTGCAGTAGAAATATGCAGGTGTTCTAGGTGAGTGGTGGAACTGTGGACTTTGGAAACAAGGGTGCAGGGTTCAAATCCTGTAAGGCAGCAGGAAGAAGAGGTAAACTTATATTTTGGCAGATTGGGTAGGTAAGTGATTAAGAGGCTCAGAGAGTAGTATTACAGTAGGTAGGCACAGTGGTGCAGAGGTAGAGCAGCTGACTCTGACTGTAAGGGTACTGGGTTTGAACACAGCTCAGGGACAGAGGGTAGTCAGGACCAATTTTTTAAATCTGGGCAGGAGGGAGTGAGGTATGGTTAAGAGCATAAAAATAGAGGAAGTTGTTGGCCTGGTTTATTGGCTCAGAGGATAGTCAGTAGAATGTAGAGAGAAGGGTACCAGGTTTGATACTAGCAGTTCCTTAGAGATGGGATGAGTGCAGAAAGTAGGTAGTAGAGAGAATCCAAGGGAACTGCAGTGACCTCTAGTGGGACAGCTGTGAAGCAGTAGCTAGGAGGGATATAGAGAGGAGAGAGGAGCTAGAGTGGAAAGTGCAGTGACCCCTAGTGGTTGGTGCCTATAACCTGCAAATGGGAAAGTGGACACTTTAGTAAAAGGAGGGTGGGTCATGTGTCACATCATGTGACCTGCCAGCAGCAATATATGGAGTGCCTCACAACAGTCAGGCTGTAGTGCAGGACACTTTACCTCTTACAGGCTCTGGCAATCCCTGATTTCAGTCTCTGCTGCTGGGCTGAGTTCTGAGGGGAGCGGGCTGCTTCAGGGCCTATATAGGGAGGACAAACAAAGGAATCACATTAGTATGCAGCGGGCTAGTACAGGACCCTACTGCGCATGCACCAACTATTGGAACTGTATCCCAATACAGGAGGCTACTGCGCATGCGTAAGATGGTGGACACCCACGCTACACATTCTATGCAATCCTACCAAGGTAAGCATTCTAATACAGCATTTAAACAGCTAAAATATCACAGGATACTAGTGCTAGATGCTCTAAACCAATAGCCAAATAGTTCTGGGATGAGAATGTTTCACTATTACACTCAAAGATTAATATTGTAAGCAAAAACAAAAACATAAAGTTGTAGCCCAGAGACAAGTGTGTAAAATAAGTCGTTACGGCTAGTCAGTCACCCACAAGGATTTCAGAGGAAATGATTCTGAGATAAAAAAAATAAAACATAAATTGTATTAGGTAGGTACAACTTATGTTTCTTTTCAAATCTTTATAACAATATTGTCTGTACTAGTATTGAGATGCTGTGAGTAAACAGGGATTCAGGTTTTTTTAATGCAATGTACTGTGGTTCTCATAGCTAGATGCCCCATATTCACACACTATGACTTGATGAACTTCATTAGTTATGTTAAATATCAGTGACCTGAACATTAACTGCATCTCCCAGAAACCATTCAAATAAATTGACTGACTGCCTTTTCTCCTTATCTCATTGTCTGAATGTGGCTTCTCTACTATGGACAGACTGAATGGGCCAAGCAGTCCTTATCTGCCATCAAATTCTGTTTCAATGTTTCTATAAAGTGAACATTTTACCTCTTTAAATATATTATTTTAACCTTTTAATAACATGGCAGAATGGTGGAGTTTGCTGCTTTGTTACTGGAGATGTCGAAGAAGACAGAGGAAGAAATCTTTGTGGTATCCCATGAGAAAGGCGATTGCTAATGAGTGCTTACTGAGAGGGCGACTCAATAGTGGCACCTATTCTCTCAGATAGTGGATGGAGGGGTGAATGCGGGTATAGCAACATCCTGTCGCTATATGTATATGCGTGTGTAGTGGGAGTGAGCACGCTGTGCAATGGGCGGAAGGGGAGGGAGGGTCTGTGAGGGGTAACGTGATGTTGGGTTGTCGAGCTGGCCATGTGATGTGGTGGGTTCATGGCAGGCTATGGGTAGTAGGGTGCCGGGTTCAGTGCTGGGCATGTCGGGATTTTTGCGCTAAGAAATTTTTTTTTGCTTTACTTTGCACCCCTCCCCCACCGACATGCATCCCCCTGGAGTTGAGAATCTTTAGTAGGGGGCATGGAGGGAGCACAGCCCACCGCATAATCAACAAAAATTAAGTTCCCAGTGCTGTTTTGCCGTGCGCTGGGAGTATACATCAGCTAAATGTATTTTTGCTGATGTACAGTCGCCCTAATGGCAATTGCTTTTCCGCGATTGCCGTTTTCATATAGATCCTGAGTCCATTCCCAATCTTTGCTATACTAAAGTTAAAGTATGCCTGATGTTTCCACTCAGTTTGCTACACCAGTATTTTTCTCATGGGGTACCAGTGGTCCATTATGTTGGTGTGTGGAAGACAAATTAGTTAAGTAATGCAATGTTGACTGGAAAGCTTGAAAGATTGTTAAATAAGCCTGTATAATTCTCAGTCTAGTTTTACATAACTATTTATAGGAACTTTAAGTAATGAGTGTTAATGTGTGGGATTAGTCAAGTAATGACAGTAAGAGCAAGAAGATCAGAGGGTCATTTTAAGATTTTTCATTAAATTGACTGTATAATGAAGAGTCTAGCTCCATTGATATATATCTGGTTAATGTGGCAAATATTATCTGTTAGTGGCTCCATTTTGGGACCAGGTTACCCTCTATTTTTGTGCCACAGGGGAGTCAGCTCTAAGTTGTAAAAAAATAATATTAGGGAAGTCAGAGGGAAGCAGTCCAAATCCTCCCCAACCCTACTGATGGTTGAGAGAGCCACCACCCTTGACCCGAAGGTCATTGCCAATACTTTCAATGCAGCCTTCACCAACCTTAGTGCTGTTATCCACCCAGACCTTTTCTCTGAAACTGACTCCCCTGGTACAAATTCCCTACCTACCACCTCAAATCATCCGCCTTTCCACTTCAAAAAAAGTCGAGGCAAATGATGTCCGCAAATACATAACAAAGGCTATCTCCAAGTCCAGAGCCAGTGGTGATTCACTGGACCTTAAACTGCTATCCCTCACCCTTGAAGAGGTATTGGGCCCACTTACCAGAATCTTCAGCCTCTCCTTCAGCCTCAGTCAGTTCCCAAGCAAATGGAAATCTGCTATTGTCACTCCAGTCTTTAAAAGTGGCAACAAGTCCGTACAAGAGAAATACCATCCAATCTCTATATTACCCCCCCCCCCAAGGCCCTTGAGTGTATTGTTGCTGACCAGCTTTCAGACTACCTGGACAAATATAACATCCTATGGGCACAGCAACACGGGTTCAGGCAAGAGCACAGCACATCAACAGCCCTCCTGGAATTCACTGGAGTCCTTCACAACTCATTGGACAAAGGCCATCTAACTGGAGCAGTATTCATCGATTTGACTAATGCATTTGAAACTGTTCACCATGGTCTGCTTACCAAACAGCTGCTGAATGCCAGGCTCTCCCAGGACTCCACTGCATGGTTTAACAGCTACCAGGACCAGCGCGCTCACAAACAATAAAAATCTCAGGAGTGCTCTCTGACTCCAAACCTGTTCGCTCAGGCGTCCCTCAGGGAACCATACTGGTCCCACTACTTCTCAGCCTTTTTCTGAACTCCCTTCCACTAGCCTGCCCAGAACAAATTATCCTCTATGCTGATGACGCTGTGCTTCTCACCCCCCATAAGGACCCACAACCCTTACTTCACAACCTACAGCTTGCTTTCTCCGCCGTTGAAAACTGGTTTGAAAAACATAAACTGGTTCTAAATCACAAAAAGACTAAATCGATGCTTTTCTGCAGCTCTCAAAACAAACACAGGCGATACGCCCTTTGATATCAATATAAGCGCTGATAACACCCTTGAACAAGTGTCATCTTTTAAATACCTTGGAATCTCACTTGACCCTTGCCTATCTTATGGGACTCACATTGATAGTGTTACCAGAGTGGTAAACTCACACATTGGAATTCTCTACCGAAATAGAGAGCATCTTACCCAGGCAGCACTGAAGATTGCTATCCAGAGCTCTGTGGTCTCCGTCATAGACTACGGCCTCATAATTTATGGCTCTGCCTCTACTACTGCCCTCAGGTGCAAAACGACCTCTCTAAACAAGGCCTGTCTACTGCTTACTGGATCCCACTGACTCACACATACATGTGAGCTTTATGCTCAAATGGGATGGTTTCAACTTGCTAACCGCATAAAGTACCTTACCTGCTTGATGGCAAAAAAAACTACTTTGGGCCTTACTCCACCTAGTGTCCAAGCCCTCCTGTGCCCAAACACTAATCCTCATAACACCATAGGGTCTGAACATCAGCTTCTACAGGTACCCTGATGCTGCACCACTCTGGGCCAAAGATCCTTTCCACACCATGCTCCCAGCTGGATGAATGCCCTCAGCATTCACATCACCTCCACCTCCTCACTGGGCATATTCAAATCAAGCCTCCATCATCATCTCATGGCCTCCAGCTCATGTGACTGCCACCCCTACCTTCCCCCTTTCCCACTGAGATCAACCACTCCCCTCTGATGTTCTTTGACAATGTCGAGAGCTGCTCAAGTCTCTTTTTCGGCTGCCACCCCGCCTATCCTCTTACCCTTCCTCCCTGATTTCTTCTAGGTTTCTAAAATTATTCCTTGTATGTGTTATTCATGTATCCCATTTACCATGATGCCATACCTGAACTGATGAATATGGTTGTATGCTCTCTTTTATGTTGTATGCCCTTGTTTAACATGTTTAACATGTATGTACTCTCCTGACGGGGAACCTTTTTAAAAGAGCCTTGGCTCAAAGGTAATTGTAATCCTAGATCTAAATAAACCAAAAAAGCAACTATAATATTGAATGTATTGTGATCTTGCTCCTCAGAATAAAGGTGGTTTGTACTTGTACAAATGAAATAAGTTGTGGGTTGCTTCAAAACTGATTGTGTATTTTTATGGCTACGTTGCTGGGCAATTAGTTGGGCTCCATTTGTTTGTGAACGCCATTAAGTTCCCTTCTGGTGCTCTTAAAGCAGCATAGCAGCCATGTTGTCTCTGACCAGAATTTGTTATTCCTAGCTGTTGCTGCCTAGTTCTGTCATTATGTGTCTGTATTTTGTCAGTCTATACTTTTCTGTGTGCCTTTCTGTATCTGACAGGTTTCATGTATGATTGGTTTTAGTTCTTTCAACTTGTCTTTCTCTGTCCCTTTGTTTTCTTCTGTTGGTCTGTTATCTCTGACTGCAGACAGGTATTCTGTGTTTGTCTATCTGCTTGTCTGCTGTCCTTGACCTGTCACTTATTTATCAGACACCATTGATTAACGATAATGAACACTTTGTAGAAAAGGGAGGTTTCCTTCTCCTGGGGAGAGTCCTGGTTAAATAAAATGTTAAATGAATGAATAAATATAATTGTTCAGTTTGTTTCACTGTGTTTTCAAGGTACAAGATAAAATTACAATGAATAAATAATGGAGGAGGCTTCATCAATTTCGTTGCTGGTGTGCAGTACCTCTGTAGTATGTAATTTCTGACTAAACTCGTTTTATTGTAACTCTAAACACAGATGTAATTCCTATACAGTTTCTCTTTTTACTTCTCCAGATAATTTATGCAAATCAAATTTGAGGGCCATGCACACTGAAATGATGCATTTTAATAAAATAAAATATTTATATACTGTATCATATGCAATTATATCATGGGTGCAGATGTTGGCCTGGCCTGAGAGGGCAAGTCTTAAAAATGAGGGTCCTCAATCCAACATTTTTAAAGGGAAGCAAATACTGAGGGGACCAGATACAAACAAAATGCCCTTTTTTATTTATCGCTGGAAACAAATTGGTTCATTAAAAGTAGACTGAGCCACATGTAGCCGCAGCAGCCACAGTGGGATTAGTGGAGGGACCGGCAAGTCTGGGATCTCACCTGATAATAATAACATAGAGGGATTTGAAACAAGTACTGCCTTAAAAATGGAGAGATGTGTATATTTTAAAACTGGAGCTTGTACTTGAATACATTATTGTTTCCTTGACCCTTCTTAACTATGCCTGCAATGGGAAAGTTTCAATATGGGAGACAGGCAAGATAGATAGATAGATAGATAGATAGATAGATAGATAGATAGATAGACAGACAGACAGATAAGTAGATAGATCTGATATTCATGGATGTCCCTAGTTTTGTCTCATAGAATCCCTATGTCTCTCCTATAGTTTGACATGTAGAGTACAGTAGGTAGAGTATGACTTTTATTAATAAAAATAATGCTGCACATTAGAGTTGCAGATGAGTTTTTCTTCACACATTGCATTTTTAAACAAAGCTTATAACCAAACTGCAATACTCTTTTCCTAAGGTCATGTCTGATTTTTGTCTTTTGTCCCAAAAGGTGGGGTGGAAGGATCCAATCTCTATTCATTTATTTATCTCACTTAATGTGCTTACATGTGGGACTTAAATTATGCAGTACTCGTATGCCCTGCCAGACAATGCCAATCCCCATTCCATGTAATATAAGATCCCATTCCACATCCACCTCATGTACTAATATGCATGCCTATCACACCCAACATCCCATATAATCATGTATGAGATTCACATCTTTTTATAATCAGTTATACCATAATAACTTATAACAGACCCCACATAATATGAGTACATGCCACATCCTACCCTATGTTATACAATATAGTGTAGGCACATATCACCCTCCCCAGCACTGGCCGGTTTATGGTTCTTCAATCTGTTACTGCACTCATCAACAAGCTAGTAACACAAACATGGGACACCTGGTCCTACCTATTATTGCCAACAAATGTTAATTACATCTTTCTTCTTGAGATGAGGAATAATAAAATACAAGACTGCTCCTATCACTCATGGGTCTGAGCATTCCGTAAATCTGCTTTTCATTTAAAATTATTTTATTTTCATTTTTTCCCAGTTACATATGAGCATTATATGAAACCAGCAGATACAGGCCTCATGGTCTATCAAGCTTGCTCAAGTGTGCAGCTCTCAGTGTTAAGTATTGATGCTGCCCCATCCAACCACTTCTTCCCCTTCTTCACAGTTTGCACCATCTGAGTTACCCCCATCCTCCCCCTTCCCCATTCTGATTCTGCCCTTGACTCTGTCCCACCCCTTCTTAAATCCCCCTACTGATGTTTTCAAAACCAGTTCCTCAGGCAGGACATTCCATGCCATCACCACCCTGTCTTTGAGAAAGCGCCTCCTCATCTCTCTTCTGAACCCCCCTCCTCCAGTTTCAGACTATGCCCTCTTGTGAGCCCTTCCTTTCCAAATTTAAACAGGCCCTTGTGGCTAACCCTATTTTTTCCCTTCAGGTATTTGAAGGTCTCAATCATATCGCCCCTGTCCTTTCTGTCCTCCAGGGAGTACATATTGAGCATCTGTAACCTATCTTTATAGGGCTTTTCCCTCATACCGTTTATCATCTTGGTCAGCCTTCTCTTACCCCCTCCAACAGTCTGATATCCATTTTTCAAGAAGGGGTGCCAGAACTGCACGCAGTTCTCCAAGTGAGGCCTCACCTGTGCCATGTAAATTGTCAGGAGCACCTCCTCACTCCTTGAGGTGATTCCCCTTGCTATGCACCCCAGCATCTTGTTGGCCTTCACGACCACCTTCCTACATTGTGCAGAGTGATTCATATGGCCTATGGCCAGCACACCCAGATCTTTTTCCTCGATGGATACCGATAACTGCACACACCCCAGTTGGTAACTATATCCAGGATTCTTATTTCCGAAGTACATAATCCTGCACTTCTTTGCATTGAAACCCAACTGCCAGGTGCATAACCAACTCTCCAATGCTTCTAGGTCTTTCTGCAGTACCCCCCAACCCATCCACCACTGCTCCCAGTTTGATATCATCAGCAGCAAACAGGCTTATCCGACTCTGAATTCTGACTGCCACATTTGCTATGTAGATGTTAAATAGCACCAGATTTTAAGCATGTATTTTACTTGTTTTAATTTATAAATTAAGTGTGTGGACCAGACCGGATCCAGAACTCTGGGAAGGTTGTGCAACAATATAAATAGTCTGTGAAATAATTACTGACTAAACTTTGACTGTTTTTGTCTATTAAAACAGCATATCAAAACAGAAAAAAGATGCAAAATGGAAAACAAGAGAATGTTTTACCACAGGCAGGTCCATCCTAAATGACTGTATATTTTATGTTCCCATTATTTTATTTTTAATTACAATTAAATGTAATATTTCTTAATACTAATTAGTCCATGTTACATATAGAGCCAGATGCAGTTTTATTAGGTCTAAGAGCAATTGTTTTGCTGGAACATGATTTTTACAACTTATACAGGGTCCTATAAGTTTATTATTTTGAAATGGTATAAAAAAATACTGAATCCTGATTGGCTGAGAGCTACTTTCCTCCTGACCATTTTCCCAGCACAACAGCCCAGATGAAAGACTCCCTGACACAATCAAGACTCTGCACCCCATCTGTATTAATCTGCATCTCATCAGGGCAAAAATGTGCACAAGTGCTGTAATAGCACACAGTAGCAATCACCACATATTGAGGCACATAAGGATAATCTGCTGTCCTAAACAATGACAGCTTTAAAATAAAGAGTAAAGTTTTTACCTTAGCCACCAACCACAGCTAAAAGCAACTTTTTTCACCTCTCACTTGGCTGCATTCCACCATTGCTCAGTCCCTGTCATCCATCGATGGACAGTAAAATAAGTGACTCATGCTCAGTACAGATGCCACGTGCCCAACTACAAACCACTGGCCCTGACTTCATCAATTGTTTAAAAAATGCAAGAGCCATTTACCCGATCACAAACCACTTGGCCTGACTCCATGCAAAGCCAACCCTCCCGACTGTAAACCACTTGTCCCCACCTTACATCACGGCAGCTGTAAGAAGGAAAGTCATAGCCTACCCTCAATACTGCCAGCAAAGCAGTTTGGTGCCACTTTCTTGAACGCAACAATCAATGCAATGTCCATATTGGACTTCTTTTTACGTTGATTATTTTTAACCTTTTGTTAATAAATTTAATGATAAAAAATGTATATGTTTTAAAAAATGCTCCATTTTCTACAAGTAACCCATTTTATAATTACAATAAGGCACTCCAGGAGGTGCATTATGGTGGGCTAATGGCCCTTCTTGGGTGGTGGAAGCACTACACTTCACTTTGTGCTTCAACCCACCCTAGGTGGGCAGTTATCCCACCATAACACACTGCCTGACATACCTTATTGATTAATTATTACATTGTTTGGAGCCTAAGCTATGCATTCATCTTCTTTTGGCTGTAAACGTGAAGGGATGAGAACAGATCTTTCACAATACTGCATTGACTTTTAATCACCTTCTATTGCTATAATATCTCTCTGTCTATCTGTCTGTCTATCTGTCTGTCTGTCTATCTATCTATCTATCTAGCTCTCTCTCTCTCTCTCTCTGTCTACAAAGGTATATCACATCAGTGATGGTGTATTCAGTATCTATCCCCATAGCTGTTGCTCTATATATTTACAACCTGTCACATGTAAAACTGCAAAATTATACCAAATATGTGTAATAATCTTGATACTGAGCAAGTAGGCTCCTGTATTAGTGATTAATGGAAAAATCATAATCATATATAGGAGTTGTAATGCTAATAATATCAGTACTAATTATGATTATTAAATTGCAGTGATATTTGAGCTGTTCAGATGTGTGGCTGCAGTCACCCATAAATTCTTTGGGGGGGCAGACTGGCACAGAGAAGGGGCTCCTACTCTGTATGACAGTGATGGGAGCAGGGTGTTGGGAATATTCTGCACCCAGTCACTGGCTTTAAGGTCTGGAGTTCATATGAAACTGTGCATTAGTGTGTGCAGTGTCTGTGTGTGTGTACAGTAAACAAACCAGCCACCTGATTTGTCCAACTGCTCATGCAACAGGAGAGGCAGGGCTCCTCAAAATCAAAGCCCACCTTTGGCCCAATGCCCCAGGTTGTTCTATCACCAAACTCTATACTCACTGGGAAATTAATGAACTTTAAGATATGATAGACATATAAAACATCTGGCTGGCTGAATACTAAGTTTTTTTTCCTTTAAATATATTTGCTCCACTGACATTAAGCTGCTTATCAGCAAATGCATGTTGGACTGAGTATGAGAAAGCATTAGTCCCTTGATTGCTCCAAAGCCTGAACTCATCTTTTCTCATCCCATCTTGTACTCTGCAACAGACAAAGTCCTCTGGACTGCATTCCCCCAGCAACCCTGGTCCCCCGAGGCATTTGCTCCCTATACCCTTTAGAGCAAGCCTCATTATTTAATACAATTGTTAGGTTGAACTTTGTAGACAATTGCAAGCCTCAGCACTCCTATGTAACATTGGAATTGCTTTGTATGTTCACTTGATTGTATCACACCTGTATCATCCACCAATGTTGTACTCAGTTTATATTTGTTGTCTACCCTCCCTGTGATGAGGTGCCTTTGTAAATGAGTCCTTGACTCAAAGGTTGTAAATCCAAAATATGAAATAAATAAAAAAATAAAAATTAGTGTTATGCTATCAATAAACTAATAGCTGAACTGTTTTTTGAAAAGACCAATTGTGTTAAAACAAGGATGCAAAAGAATATGGTGAGAGGGGAGATACATAAACCCCTTTAAAGCAAGGATACAGCAGGACAACAATTGTATAGAGCTGGAATGAAGCACAGAACTGTATGATGGGGTAGTAGGAGGGGGTACACCCTAATACACAGATTGCAACCTATATATTAATTAAGGTTACCTTTAGGACTAACTGATGTGTGTGTGTGTGTGTGTGTGTGTATCTGTCTGTGTGTCTATCTATCTATCTATCTATCTATCTATTCATTGCAAAAAACTTTGTTAATGCACTAGTTAAGGTTAATGTGACAAAAGTAGGGAACTGTGCCATTTGGGTTTCCAACCCTAACACCGCATCCCCACCCTGCAGACAACTACAGGAAAAATCTTTATGGTTTCACCGTTCTTGCATCTTCACAAATCAGGCTTGGGTGTGTGTGTGTATATATATATATATATATATATATATATATATATATATATATTATGTATTCCCCATTACCATCACTGTTCATAACCGTATTTATTGAGTATGATATTTAAATATTGGTTTGTGCTTCTCTGCAGTCAGTCATCTGTGTGATGTACTTTTATATGGATTTTATGCATTAACTTTGTTTACATACACTTTATGCTGACCCCAGTGCAGTTAGTTAGGGCCATTTAGTCCTCCTTATTTAAAGGTTTTTATTCACGGCGTCTTGTCACTTTGTATTTTTTCACATGATATTATGAATGTTCATCACATCATTAGGGGAATTGTATATTATCTTTATTTATTTTTGTACACACTTGCTTTCATGTGGGGTTTATGCAATTAAATTGAGATACTGTTCTTTTAAGATTTTAATTTAGAGGATGTACACACCTGTGGGACACTTCCTGATGAAGCTTCGGTGAAACCGGTAGAAGTCTGGTGGGGTTCTGCCTCTTGTCTCTTGGTCCATGCACATGCAGTTTTGAGGTTTGCACTTTACATTTGCCTTAATCAACTGCTGTGTTATACAGCATTTTCCTGTCTGCGGTCTGCTTTGTGGTGGGTGGTGCTGGAATTTTCAGTGCTGCCTAATATTTGTTTCCAATAGCACACCTAGCTGGAGGGCAACTCTTTTGAGCTGTGAACTCACATCATCTTACCCATCACTGCCGGCTACACAGTAGGCTTCAGTGGCTCTCCCCAGTTGCTAGCCTTTGCTTTTCTCATGGCTCCCTAATTGACAATCTCTCTCACTCTGGTGTTCCCTCTACACTAGCACAAATGCTGATTCAGCCTAGCCTCCTCTACACCCTCTGCTCTCGGGATCAGAGCTTTCTGCAAGTCCCCAGAAGTAAAACAGCAATAGGAGCTCAGGCCTTTTCCCACTTTGCACCTCTCTACTGGAACTCCATTCCTGCTGCTGTCCACCTTGCTCCTACTCGTTCTAGCTTCAAACAGATCCTCCATAGTCACATCTTACCAACTGACCCCTGTGCTTTCTTCTTTCCACCCTGAACTCTCCTTGGCCCTACTCTGGTATTGCTAGACCACTGCAAATCCACTATAGCCTTACTTTTTTGCACTTGCTGCCCTAAGTCTGTCCTCTTCTGAAACTCCTCTGTTACAGTGGTGTTCTATCACTCTCCCTCCTTCTTTGGTGTATAACTTATTTCCTCCTACAGTGTTGATCTCAGTTGTTCTGCTGATGTTCTTCTGTGATTGTGTATCTACTATTTTTATGCTTATTGTATATTGCTGCTGTGTAATATGTATCTCTATGAGTTGCTGTACATCACTGCTGTGTAATATTTATCACTATGTCTCAGTTTCCCTGACTCCTGGTCATGTCTCAATTGTAAATCTATATGCTTTTCCTTGTTCCAATACCGTTTGATTGTTTGTCATGTATCCTCCTGGGTCGTGCCTAAAAATAGGCATTTTCTATGTCTAGCGCAACTACCCAGTAATCAAAAATAATTAAATAAATAAATGACCCCACCTCATAAACAAGGGTGGTAAAAATTTTCAAATCATGCTGGAAAGGAGATTTCGCCAAGTGACTGCAAAATCACCTTTTGGGCCACATTTGCATAATTCCACTGCATTGTTCATGAGGTGGTATTCCTAAAAGGCCATATTGAAAATTTAGATTCAAACTATGCAAAAATGGCAAAGTTATTCGTCAAGGTTGAAATCTCCATTGAAATACATTGTATTACACTTACCTTAGTTTCTCATATTTCAGTCCGTGGTTCAAGCAACAAGACATGTCTTTGATCAGAGTGGATCTTCACACTGTGACCTGTTCAGTTAAGTGTGGGAGGGTGGGGTGTACTGGGGTGGTGGGTGCTGAGTGGGAGGTGGGGGTGAGGGGTCAGATTGGCAAGGGGCCATTTTCTTTTTCCTTTTGCAGTTTTATCCCAGAAAAATACATTGAGGAATGGTTTTGTGAGTATCAGACAGAAACAGAAATTGGAGGGTGGGTGCCACTAGACACCAGGAAAATATTAAATAATTATGGGGATGGTGATCAGAGGGTTGGAGGTGCCTCTAGACACCAGGGAAATATTAAATAATTATGGGGACAGCGATTGGAGGGTGATAGGTGCCAGTAGACACAAGGGAAATAGAAAATAAATACAGGGATGGCAATAAGAGGGTGGGGGTGCCACTAGACACCAGGGAAATATGAAATAATTATGGGGCAGTGATTGGAGTGTAGGGGGTGCCACTAGACACCAGATGACTCTCAAATCATTATGCAGACAGCAGTTGGAGGGTAGGGGTTGCCACTAGACACCAGGGAAATATAAAATAATTATGGGGACTGTGATTAGAGGGTGGGTGGTGCCTCTAGACAGCAGGGAAATATAAAATAATTATGGGGACAGTGATCAGAGGGTGGGGTGCCACTAAACACCAGGGAACTATCAAGTCATTATGGGGGCAGTGATGAGAGGGTGCGGGTGCCATTAAGCACCAGCAAAATATAAAATAATTATGGGGATGACAATCAGAGGGTGTGGGTGCCACTAGACACCAGGGAACTATCAAATCATTATGGGGATTTTGATTAGAGGGTGGAGGTGCCACAAGACACCAGGTAAATATAAAATAATTATGGGGCAGCAATTGGAATGTGGGGGAGGTGCCACTAGACACCAAGTGACTCTCAAATCATTATGGGGATAGTGATCAGAGGGTAGGGACTGACACTAGACAGAATTGCACAGAAAATAGCCGCACACCAGGAATGTGGTTCAGTGTGGCAAACTTCACTGAAAAACAACAGACAGCCACAGAACTCACTTACTCCAGCACACAAAATAACTGCTATCCTCTCAATATTGAGATGCAGAATACAACAGTTTACTGGTGAAAAGGAAAAAAAAACACCTGTGGAGGTGAACAAAAGATACTGACATTTCACCAATAGGATTTGTCAAAGTATGCACCCCCTGTAGAACCTGTGCCATTTATGCATGTTATCTCATTGCAGCTTATAAATTTTAAAGTGACAGTGCTTCAATTCCTTTCTATACAATATATTAAATACATGTCCTTACTATAAATTAGAACCAAATATTATGTAAAAGAGGTGCATATTATAAGCAGTGATTAAATATGTGTAATTTCTCAAGCCAGAAATGTCAGAGACTGTATCTCTCTTCAGATATATTAATTGTACTTCTGTACTTTTACTGTATTTACCCAGTCTAATGTCCTGACCTATGGTTAGGATACACAAACTAAACTAAGCAGTACATTTGCTTATACACATTTAAATGTATCAAATTTATATATCTACAGCACTGCAGAACACACATAAAAAGGGGAAGGAGGATGGAAAGGGGGACAGTGATAGGAAGGTGGGGGTACCACTAGACAGTAGGGAAATATAAAATAATTAGAGGCACGGTGATCCTGAATACTCACCCCATTGCAGTAACCAAAAAACTAAGATGTGATGGAGACAGGTGTGTATGTTTCATGAGTGCATACAATGGGGTGAGCATTAGGGTTGACAACACCAAGGAAGACTCCACCCCTCATTGGCTTCAGGGGTGCAGCAGGTGTTTTAGGGTTGGAAACCCTAACATCATATTTCCCTACATTTGTTGCTTTATCCTCAACCCTAACTGATGCATTAACATAGTTTTTTTGCAAAGAATTTCCTTGCTTTTTGAGATAGTGTAATCTTAGCCTTATTTGCCTGTGGGAGAGCAGGGCCCCTCCCATCCCTCCATAGATGAATATATGTATGTAGCTGTGGAAGGGGCCCTGTGCTTCCATTTATAGGACAACAGTGGCCAAACTGTCAGCATGGCCATCTTATTACCCCACCCCATGTGCCCAGTACAGAAAAGTTTTGAATCCCCACCAAAACAGAATTCCTCACAACTGCAATGCCATTCCATGCTACAGGTGCAAAAATGCATTTTGGCCAGGATTTGAAAAATTATAGCTGAGGCATACATGAGGTGGAGTAATAAGAAG
Organism: Neoceratodus forsteri; assembly: GCA_016271365.2. Lineage (NCBI taxonomy): Eukaryota > Metazoa > Chordata > Ceratodontiformes > Ceratodontidae > Neoceratodus > Neoceratodus forsteri. The sequence continues at coordinate 1,462,076,408 of CM057455.1, read as the reverse complement.
GTTATGTTGAAAATGTGGGGTCAAAATATTTAAAATTTCCAATGTTATGAGCATGTGTTGCAAAATCGCAACAAATGGGCATAACTGTGCCAGTTTTACTTATTTTGACCCCAAATGTTCAACATAGCCTTCTTATGACCCCACCTCATGAACAAGGTTAGGAAACATTCTGTACAACTGGTGAAATCACCAACCAACCACAAAATCACCTTTCGGGTAGGAGCTGCATAATGACAATCATAATGTTTGTGAGGTGGGGTCCCCGAATGGCATGTTGAAAATTTGGTGTCAAAATTTGTAAAAATGGCTGAGATGCATAAAAGTTAAAACCCCCATTGAAATAAATTGCATTGCATTTACCTTAGTTTCTCATATTGCAGTCGCTGGTTCCAGCAGCAAGACATGTCTTAGATTGTAGAATGGATCTTGAACCTGGGACCTGTTCAGGTGAGTGAGGGTGTGTGGGGGTTTAGTGGGGTGTGTTAGGTGGTGGGTGCTGAGTGGGAGGTGGGGATGTGGGCAGCTGATCGTCGAGGGACCACTATTTTTTTCAGGCTGAAAAGAAACCCATCAGGGGTGGCGATCAGAGAATGGGGAAGGGGGAATGATCACTGGACTAAAAGGGAATAAAATTCATATATGAGGAGAACAATCAGAAAACAGGGAAGGGGGGACCACTGGACTACCACGGAATAAAATTCATACATGGGGACAGCAGTCGGGGAATAGAGGGGAAGGAGCAGTAGACTACCAGGGAATATATTTTTTACTATGGGGACAGTGTTCAAAGGATGGGGGAGTGGGGAGGGAACACCAGACTACCAGGGAGACATTATTGTATCTTTAGAGAATCGAAATTGGTGGTTGGGGGTGCCACTAGACACCAGGGAGCTATGACAGTTCAAACTGTCATGGGCCTTTACTGTTTGCAGTGTTTTCAATTCAAACAGTAAAGTTTGAACTGCAAAGAATTGCGACTGGTTATTTTCCGATTGATTGATCCTAAACTAAGTGACTGACAGGCAATATGTTTCTCACCCCAAAAAGACACACTTGCCCTCAAAATTTTTAAATAATAATACAATAATGGAACTAAGCATGTGACTGAGACCTAAATACAGGTCTTGGTCATTCCTTACCAAGTAGCTTTTCTTTAGGAATCAATTTTTAAAATGGAAAAACAAAACAAGATGGTGGACAGCACAAACAGTATTTCTCTGAGTACAAACAGTAAATTCTTAACAATTAACAATTCAATCATTCTGTGTGGGCTGTAGAGGAGAGCAAAAATTCCTGTGTTGACCAATGGGAAAAACGTGTTTTTTTTTCTGTTTTGTACCACTCCATATCTCAAAAACCATACAAGATGCCATCACAATACTTTCCACATCTTGAGATTCTGGCAGAATAACCATGCATTCCACATTTTGGGATATTTTGTCAAAAAAATCCAAAGTTATTAAGGTACAAATTTTTTTTTGAAATTCAAGGTCTTTATTGAGTTTTGATTGGCATACAGAATCACAATTAGGAGCATAGACCATTATTGAACACCATGGGTAAAAGAAAAAATACAAAGAGAATTCCGGAGTGCAGAAAACATTATTTCCCGGAAAAAGGAGAAGAAAAAAAAACCCACCCCCTTCCAACCACCCACCCCCCCCCCTCCACCCGAGGATGTGTCTTCTGGGAGATTAACAAAGAACATACAAGACATTTTCCAGAAGATAATTAATATACAATGATCAGCATCCATGTGAGATAGTGCCAACCCTCACAGCCAGAGATATACACACATGTACATTAATTCAAATATAAAGCATACAATTTGCCCCATTTCCGGTCAAACGAGTTCAGAGAATTCCTAGAACTAGCTATTAACTTTTCAGTCCTGAAACAGAGAGAGATTTCTTTAGTCCACTCTGCATATGGAATGACCAGTTGGTCCATCCAGTGTCTGAGAACCAGTCTTTTAACTGTTATAGAGATTAAATCCATGTGAAACCTACGCTCCAAAACCTGTATATTAGAAAACATCCCTAAAATACAGACTTCTATAGTAAACACATCTCTTAATCCCAGAAGGGGATCTAGGTTACATTGAATTGAATGCCATAATGGAGCCACTTTGTCGCAGTGCCAAAAGATGTGTACCAGGTTCCCTTCGGCTATACCACATCTTGTGCAAGTATTCGAAGGTAATCTTCCTAGTTTAGCCAACTTAACCAGAGTATAGTACAAATTGTTCAGTATATGATATTGAATAAGCCTATGTCTGTCTTGAGTAAGATACCTGTACATGTCCACCCAAATCAGTGCCCACACCAAGGGGGATTCTGGCAGAAGAGAGGACCACATTTTTGAGCCAATAAGGGAGTTGGGATATTTGATACCCAATAGAAAGGAATATATATTGGAAACACCATGGGACCTATTGGCATGTTCTTGTACCTGGTCTAGGAAGGGCCTGACTTGAGACACCATAGTTGAGGATCTGAAGTTAGAAACCATAAGGTGTCTCAGCTGGAACACTTTAAAAATGAGTTTCTGAGGGATGTTAAACTTAACCATTATATCTACCGAAGAAAGAAGGGAGTTTTGGGAAAACAAATTCCCCACACAGCAGTCCCGTAATTGCAGGAGCCAATCTAGGGAGAGCGGGGATCCTCCTATCTTAATGTTTGGATTTAAAGTAAGAGGTTGAGCCATATCTTTTTTTGGCGAGATATTGAAATAGTTCCAACATTGAGTCAGCACCTTGATAGAAGTCCCTATAACACTACTTTGTATACAAGGAGGCAATGTAGCAAAAGTGTAATAAAAACTCTAGATACCTGAAGCCTATATTTATCCAAAATCCCTCTCTCAAGCTTTAGCCATACTGGAAGGTATTCATCAGTCCTAGCCTCATACCACCTCACCATTTTAGAGATATGACTCGCCCAATAATATAACATGAAATTGGGGAGATGGAGACCCCCTTTCTTCCTAGGTAAATTAAGTTTGAAAAAGGTCTTCCTAGGTTGCTTACCTTTCCAAATGAATCTAGAGATAGTAGTGTGGAGCTGCTGAAAGTAGGATAGAGGGAGATGAATATTTAATAGATTTAGTGGGTAAAATACCCGGGGTAATACATTCATTTTGATAATATTAATATGATCCCATAAGGACAGAGGAAGGACGGCCCATCTTTGGTGATCAGACTGTATCTTGGATACCAAGTCATCCAGATTAAGTTTCCTGAGGTCCTCTGGATCTCTAGTGAGATGGATACCTAGGTATTTAAAGGAGGAAGAGGCCCATTTCATACCAAACCGGGTAAAACTGGTGTGGAGTGTACTAACATTTAATGGGAATATGACTGATTTAGATAAATTCAGTTTATAATTGGCCACCTGTCCAAACCAATCTATAATTTGTAATGCATGTGTTAAAGAGAGCTCCGGGTTAGCCAGATGTAGAAGAATATCATCAGCATAAACCGATAATGTCAGAGATTGCTGATGGACTAGACATCCTGTAATCTGGGGTGAGTTCTTGATACTCAATAAAACAGGTTCCAGATATAAATTGAACAAAAAAGGCGAGATTCCCCTTATTTACTGGTACCCCTGCTGAGTACCAGTAAATAAGGGGAATTGAGAGGAAAAGACCCCATTGCAATAAATTCTAGCAGTAGGGGACTTATAAACTGTCTTGATCCATTGAATAAAAGTGTCCAGGAAACCCATTCTCCCAAGGGTGAACCAGAGAAAGTCCCAATGGACCCTGTCAAAGGCTTTCTCGGTGTCTAATGAAACCAGAACCATGGGAGCCTGGGAATCCTGGGCAACTTGGAAAATATGCAAAAGGGTACGTAAGTGATCGGCAGAAGATCTACCCTGAACAAAACCCACCTGTTCGGGACTCAACAAATTGGACCAAATCTGTTTAATTCTAAGGGACAAAATTTTTGTTAAAATCTTTATATCATAATTTAGTAATGAAATTGGATGGTAACTTGCTAGGTCCGTCTGAGGCTTGTCTGGTTTCAAAATCAAAACAATGGTGGCTTCCAACAAAGAGGGATTAAGGAGGTCAGAGACAACCATATAGTCAAAAAGTTTCAGAAGAAGGAGGGCAATCTCCTTTCAAAAAACTTTATAAAAATTGGAGGGGAAACCATCAGGTCCCGGGGATTTGTCCAGAGCTAATCTGCCAATCGCTTCTTCCACCTCGGCCAGTGTAATGGGAGAGATCAAGAACTCCCCCGATGGGCCTGCAGGGAAGGGAGAGGAAGACCATCGAAAAATTGTTTGATGCGGGAATAGGAGGGTTGGGGAGTACCAACATTATAGAGATCCCGGTAATAGGACTCAAAAACCTGGGAGATATCCTGAGGGGAAGTCTTGAGAGAGCCGTCAGGGGAGGACAAGGAAGGAATCCATCTCGATCCCTCCACTTCCCGAAAACGGAGGGCCAACATCCTACCCGGTTTTTCCCCCTGGTCAAAATACCGAGCCTTGTTTTTGAGAATGGCATATTCTGCCTTACCTCTTAACAAGTCAGAGTAGTCATTCCTAAGCTCCAACAAGCTTTCCAAGTCTGTTTGGGAAGATGTGGAGGATAACTTGCTTTCTGCTAGCCTAATTTGATTCGATAGCGACATAATCTTAGCCTCCCTCTGTCTTTTTCTCCTTGACGCTAACTTAATAAATTCCCCCCTTATAAAACATTTAAAGGAACACCACATCAAGTCTTCCTTAGTGATTGACTCCGAATTAGTATCTATGAAGGAAGATATTAGCGATTTAATATGAGAAACTATATGTTCTTCTTTTAAATGTTGTGTGTTTAATTTCCAGGCGGAGTCTCTTTGTACCTGTGGGTCAGGGGAAATCAAGATCCATGCAACAGAGTGGTCCAAAATCACAATTGGTTCTATTCCTGACTGTAAGATACTGGGTAAAAGTGTGTTACTAACTAAGATAAAATCAATTCTAGACCAAGACCGATGAACTTGGGAATAGAAAGAGAAGAGTTGTCCGGAGGGGTTGAATAAGCGCCAAGGGTCACATAGACCTAATAGGTTCATAAAATCCCTCAAAGCAAGTTGTGAAGGGGATAGGGGTTTTAAAGGTCTATAGGATTTATCCAGGTCCTGAGATGGGGCAATATTCCAATCCCCCCCCCGAATATTAACACGGAGGGCAAAAGCCCACTCAATTTATCAGCCAGACTCATAAGAAAGTCCGGGTCTCCTCCCACTGGACCATAAATTGCCCCTAATACCACCCTGACATTATTGAGCATGCCCTTAACAATAATAAATCTACCTTCTTGGTCTGCTAGACACTCTTCTGCCAGAAATGAAATGTGTCTTTTAATTAATATAGCCACCCCTCTGCTGGAAGATGTACCATAAGAAGCAAAGACTTGGAAATATCCCTGCCGACGTAGCCTATTAACTTCTGATGGCATAAGATGGGTTTCCTGCATCAGAAGAATATCGGCATTCAAAAGGGCACAGTTTTTGAGAACCTGGTATCTTTTAGATGGGTCTCTGGCACCTCTGACGTTCCATGTTGCAATTTTAATCGACATCATACTCATATATTATTATGTGTAACAAAAAAACATTACACAGCAAGGAAAGAGTAAACCATCCCAGAAGGCACATCTCCCCTACCCCCCTCAATACTTGAATGGCCTCATAACTATGGCTCACCCATCTTCCCCACCCCCCCATATCCCAAAACAGTAACCAGAATGAGAAAAACTTTGACCCAAATGCAACTGCCCTTAACAGAACAAACAGTATGAAAGAGAACTGTACCGAGCCCCTCCCCATATGTCCCACCAACTATATAAAAGTCCTCCTGACTGGTCTAAAAAGATGGGAACTTTAGACCTTAAGTCAGGGACCGAGACCCATAGACAATGATCCACTGGGAGGTAAATTCTATCCAAAGATACCAATACCAGGAGGGCATACCCCTGTTTACTTCTGATCCTGATAACTGGTAACAGCCGAGAGCCCTCTGACTACCATACCTCCCAAGAAAGGTGCCTTTCGCCCCTCTCTCTGGTGCCCAATACAGCCCTCCCCAAGACAGTTCCCTCCCGGAGCCCCCCCTCCCACCACCCTCTAAGACACCATAATGCCCCCTACTACCCTACATAGGGATTGTAAATTCAAGCAGGTCCACGGGGATCTACCATCTATAGGAGTATTAAATTCCCCGAACAATGTGAAGGCCTATAACCTCCCCTTGTGAGGTAAATAGGTTAAGCCGCTCAGGGGCGTATACTTCTATTTCAGAAAGCGCCCCCTAGAAGACTCCTAGAATGACTAACAACAGGGAGGTAGGGACCTTCAAAACTTCCCTAAGAAAAAGGAGACTGGCTTACTTATGATTGTGGAGTGTCCTCAATAAAGAAAATTGACTCAGTGGCACCAGCTGCACTCCATTTCTCCATATTATTCTGACTCAGCCCCTGAAGTGCAAATCACTCCACTCTTCGTTCCCCTAACTTGAACCGGAGCATAGAAGCATTGTCTAGTACCAATCCTGTACCCTTTGAACCAACATCGAAAATCTGAAGCCTTGGATGCGGTTATAAAATCGGACATTAACATATCTAAAAATGGTGCTAATGTAATAATACCGATTGCCTCTGTCATTCTCTGCTATGAAGGCCCTGCTCTAAATTACACACAGGGATATCCAGACATGACAATTGGAATGGTTCTAACCTTTAATCTAAAACAACAGGCCCGCTAGTGCCAGCCGAGTCACTCCAAATAACTCCAGTACTATATTAGTCACCTCCTCCGCCTGCCAGGATGTCCACAAAATCTTTAAGTCAAGAGACTTTCTCTTACCAATTAAAAGACTCGATCCCTTAGGACACTGTCTCTTGACTGTAGCATATAAATGAGGTTACTTTCCTCACTGTATTATCTTCTTCTAACCTCAGGGAAAAGGGGAAGAGACCAGAGGACTACTCCAAACTGAAGGACCCAAAAAGGTCCGGCTGAATTAACGACCTGTAGATACACCAGTTAAATAAAGGTTCCCACTCCCCATCCAGAGAGGACGTACTACACATTTACTACCAGAAACTAGGCCTGCCAGGCCACTCTCTGGCTTACCCCACCTCCCTACCCCACCAACAGGAACATCGAAAAGAAAAGGAAGGGAAAGGAGACATTAGCACACAGGTAAGAGTACAATAACACAACTATAACCAATATACTGGCATTTTAACCCATCGGGGGTTTTTCAGCCTAATGTGAACAGGTTTGGCAGCTTGTGTGAAAGGTCTGAAGCAGCTTGGTCTGGGGACTCATACAAATGCCATGACCCTTCCATGGATACTTGTAGCTTGGACAGGGTATATCATTCTAAAACGGATGCCAGCAGCAATCAGCTTGCTAACTGTGGGGTGGAAAGCTGCACACTTCTTCCACATCTCATAGGGAAGATCTTGCGTTATTCTCAACTTGGACCCATTCCATAAAATTGCTTGCAGCTCTCGTGCCTTAACCAGTACGTGTTGCCTCTCCAAAAAGCTCAGAAATTTGACAATGATGGGCCTTGGTGGAGCTCCGGGTGCGGGTTTTGGCCTGAGAGAATGGTGAGCACACTCTATATGATACTGTGGGTTGAGGGGGGATGGGCCAACTACCTTAGCCAAGAATTTCTGGAGAAAGAGGATAGTATCAGAGCCTTCCTCAGCTTCGGGGAGGCCTAGGATCAGCAAGTTGTTCCTCTGACTCCTTCCTTCCAGATCTTCTGTTTTAAGCTGGAGTTTATTGATCTGCAACTGTTCTATGGATTTACAAACAATTTGGTATGCACTGTCCTGTGGAGTAGATCGCTTGTTCATTGTTCCGGTTGGATGTGTGGATTCTGAGATTGAGACAGTATCAAAAAGTAACAAGACACTACTTTTTCTGCAGGTTTCTCCTCATGGCCTTGTGCCCAGATGGTGTAGAATTTTTGATGTGATTTTTTATGGTAGAAAGAATTTGGGTAACAGGACTGGTAGTGTTTGTTTGGTGCAAATGTATTAACCTGTTTCAAGTTATTCAGTTTTTCAGTTACTATTAATTCGTATGGGAAGTTCATTTTTCAGGATAGAGGTAAAAAGTTCAACAAAGGATTTATTCTCATTAAAAAAAGATTCATTCTCATGAGATCCATTCCTTTTTCATGAGAATGAAATCCTTTTTCATGAGCCACCATCTTGTTTTTTTCTTCCACCAACTACAAATGATGGAAAATACATAAAACTGCTGAGATATTAGAAAACAAACATCAGAACCTAGCTTAACATGACCCTTTTAGCTAGATTCTGATTTTTTTTGATAATTGTGCCCATAAATGCCTTTTCTGGGCACCCAAAAACCTGGGTGCCCAGCTTAGCAAGAGAAGTGCTTCCCCAGCATTCTCTGTATGAGAACAGGGGAGTTACTCTATATACAGTACTGTTAACTCCACTCTTGAAAAGCGATGATAACACAAGGAATCATGCATTGTGTATTTCTATAGGGTAATGGATCAGATTGGGTTTGCTGGAGTATCCAGAAGCATAGAGAAGTAATGGGAGCCTTATTGTTAGGGCACAGTTTAAGGTCTTTAATAAGTAAGGAACATATGTTTGTGAGTGCAAGCGGGGGTGGTATGAACTCTAACATGGATAGTCGTGAGGTGTCTGTCTGTGGGAGAGGCTGCAGAAGTCAAGAAAATAATGATTAGAATGTTACTGCTAGTGTAGCATCTCCAACAGAGAAAGTGAAGGCTGGGCACTTGTGTAGGTAGCATAAAAAGCCTGTACTCACTACACTAAAGACATGAAAAATGACTTTCATTTTGTTCAGATTTCACAGATAAATTAAAGACAGTGCTACACACTGATAACACCCAGATTTTACACCTATAGCAGGTGTTCTTGGTATTACAGGCTGTCTTCTATTTATCTGTGAAATCTGAACACAATAAAGGCCCTTTCTTCATGTATTTAGACCACACCAGTGCCCAACCTTTACTTTTTCAATTTTAGATGTATTTTTTACATGGAGAGCAACATGTCTTGGGTTTCAGAGCTACTTTTTGCTTTTGCTTGCTATTGTAGTATTCTTTACGCAGCTAATAACAAAAAAAATACACTACGGTTGCTTTTTACCAATAGATTGTATTTCTATAGCTAGCAAAGGATGAGGAAGAACACTTCAACTTCTCATTTGGCAGATACTCCATCAAACCAATTACTCAGGGCAGACCTAGCAGGTACAAGACACAGCAGGATGCCTCGTGGGAGCAGCACCATATTTAATACAGTAAAATTCCATTTAACAAGTTGTAGGGATATTTTTTTAAAACATTTTTACAATCATGATACAGAGAGGCAAGTGAATTCTGTCTCCCTCAGAGAATTGGCTCTTTCCAGAGGAGTCACGTGATGCAGTGCGCCGGGTGAGTCGTTTCTCCGAGAGCTCTGACCTCTTGCCCTCCAAGCCACGGTCTAAACTATGGTTTCTTGCATGGTTCACCATCGAATTAGTAACGTGAATCCTCCAAGCAGCGGGTGTTTCACTATTAAGCACATGGATGGATGAAGAGATGAAAAAAGCTCCGGCTAAGCACCCCCCCCAACAACACTAGAGAAGGCCTCTAAGAAAGCCAGGGCCTCCTCCTTGCAGCAATCGCAGATCACAAGTGCAGTGAATGCAGACTCGGAACCCCTAACTCTCTCCAGATTTCTTGAGGAATTTCAGCCTTTTAAGGCTGATATGCAGAACATGGCAGGGGAGAGCAAAAATATTTCTAGTGCATTGGAAGATCTTTCTCGGAGGACAGCCGACAACGAGGTGCGCCTACACTCCGTTGAGAAGAAGCAGAGTAAAGTTGAGCTAGACCAGGTGGTGGTCAAGCAATGCCTGGCGAAGTTAGAAAGCAAGGTCAAGGACCTTGAGGGGCACAGTCGGCGTAATAATGCCACGATAATAGGCTTAACGGAAAGAGAGGAGGGCTCCAATCCAGTCAAGTTTGCTAAAAAGTTTGTAGAGAAGGTGGCAGGCCCCTCTCCCTGTGGTGCAGGGTATATCATTGAGAGAGCCCACCGTGCGCTGTGACCCCTCCTGCCTGAAGGAGCTGCCCCCGGTCCTTTATATTCAGGTTTTTGAATTTTCAGGAGTGCCAACATTTCCTGCACAAAGCCAGAGATGCTCGAGAATTGGAGTGGGAAGGTAAAAAACTTCGGGTGGTGCAAGATCTGCCGCTTTCCGTGCACCAGAAATAAGCCACATTTCATAAGTTAGTAGTCAAGCTGATTGCTGCAGACATTAAATTCAGAATGGGTTTTCCTGCCAGACTTCAAGTTCTTCTCAGGGGCACTTGGGCGACCTACGAAGATGCAGAGGCAGCGGCAGCTGGGCTTAAGGAGGCACTCCCTGAATTATTTAAAAATACATGAAAACCAGGTCTGTACTGTTACTACATCGACCTGTCTATTTCAGTAGACAGTTAATTCAAGTTAGTGGTAGCAGATCCCCGTATTCCTCCCTATGGACTGGTGTGAACTGTATGCTGTTTCGGCACTCTTTGGCAGCATTTGGAGCCTTAAAGAATGATGCCTCTCCTCATAAGGATGGTTAGATTGATTATTGCATGGGCTGCCCCCTCTGGTTTGGACTTTTGTTTTAAGCTGCAAGTCCCCCGGTCAATCAAGAGCCTTTTGTTGTTCCACAGCATGAAGGGGGGGCAAATGGTCGACTTCAAAGTTGTGTAAGATGTTAAATTTTGAAGAGTATATTAAGAGAGTAGGGAGCCACTTCTAAGTTGTGCCACTTAAAGTTATGGAAATTAGAAGTCCTTTATTAATTGTTTGGGTTCTAATCTCTTTGTTGTACTTATTCACTGCTTGTATGGGGGCTATCTGCCTGTCCCTAATTTATTGGTCTTTTGGTTGATCGTTTGGGGTAAAGGGTGTGTTATAGTTTTATGCCTGAACTGTAAATGGCAGTTTATGCAGTTTTCATACACCTTCTAAGGTTCTGTGTAGTTAACTTACCAGTTTTATTATGTAAGATATTTCTTGCCTCAGATGAAACTGGACAAGGAGTAGCTTTTCCAAGCCATAACTTGGCCTCATATTATGCAATAGCTACGCGGTTTCTGCAGGGGTGGTTTCCTCCTTTCTTTCCCCCTTCACCCCAGCTAGTAAGTGCCTTCCAAAAAAGCATTGGCACATTTGCGTTACTAGTATGGGAGGGGGCCTAATAATGCCTTAATCCATGGAAGTGGGGTATTTGCTTAAACCTTCCACCCACTCGCTATGTTTTCAGGTTTCAGCGGCGCCACTAGAGGGTGCCAGAAGTCATTACTTCTTAGTGTAAGGTTAGTATTAACAGGCTTTTACCATCCCTTTAATGGCACGGGATAAGAGGTATTTAATCTAATAACAGTGTTTATTTTATGCATCCCCATTGAGGCATTAAAGGGAGCACAAGGTACATAAAGTTACCAGAAAGACTTAAGTTGATGTATAATGTTGCTTGTTAAGGAAAGTTAAATGTTTAATAAGTAAAGGGTTAACGGTGGATTGGTTGCTCCAATTGGGGCTGGGGGCAGGGTGGAGGAAGATTATTTGGGTTGCTGGTCATCATGTACCACACTAGTAGGGGAGGGTCTGGGCAGAGGGGTGGTTAGGGTGTACGGGAGGTTAGTAGGGTGGATTTTTTGGTGGGTTATTAATGGGTTAAGAAGGGGTAGCGGAAGGGATGGGGCAGGGTAAGAGACCACAGCACATTTTGCAGAGGGTATAGTATCAATGGTATATATAAGTACAGATGGCATCTAATTAAAAAATATAAAAAAAAAAAAGTTTCTGATTGTTGACAAAGGTGATGGCTAGAACTATTCGATTTGTTACTTGGAATGTGAAAGGGGCAAGGCGCAAGACCAAGCAATATAAAATATTGAAGTACCTAAGTCATTTGAAAGCAGAAATCATGTTTTTCAGGAAACGCATTTGCTCAATGACGAGGCTGACAAAATGAAGCGCCAACAAGTGGGACAAGTCTTCGCTGTGGAAGGCTCTACCCAGAGTAGAGGGGTCATGATTCTTTTGCATAGATCAGTCCCCTTTAAATCTCTCCAGGTTGTTTGTGACCCCTCGGGAAGGTTTTTATTAGTACATGGTAGCTTGCATACCTTTGATATCGTCCTGGGCAGTGTTTATGGTCCCAATATAGATACGCCTGGGTTTTTTGCACAGGTAATGGAAGCCTTAATCCCATTTTTAGATATCCCTATAGTCATAGGGGGCGACCTCAGTCTTGTTTTTGATCACTCAATGGATAGGTTGGGTCAATCCCGTAAAGGTCTCTCCCCCGCCCAATGGGACCTTAGAGATTTGCTTGACTCCGCAGGCCTCTGTGATGTATGGCGGGTGCTTCACCCCAATTTGAAGGAATACACCTTTATTTCTCAGGTGCACAGAACCTCCTCATGAATTGATTACATTTTAATTTCCCAAACTTTGTTACCAGGGGTTTTGGACTCTAGTATAGTGGCCAGACCACCTTCAGATCATTTGGCGGTCACTTGTTTATTAATGGTGTCGTCCTTACCAAAAAAGGGAGGTAGATGGAAGCTGAATAATCAAATATTGAAGGACGAGAAAATGGTCCAATATATAGCATCCCAAATAGAGCAGTTTTATGGCTATAAATAATAACTCTACTGGGCGGCCTGACATGGAATGGGGGGCCCTTAAGGCATATTTGAGAGGGGTTATTATTGGTCTAACATCGAGAAGGAAAAAAGAACGAGAAAGCTGGATCTCCTCTCTCCTAACTCAGATTCAGGGTATGGAATCCAACCTTTCTCCTACCTCCTCTGATACCTTTAAACAAGACCTTGTTAGGCTCAGAGATGCTTATCTCAGCTTGTTAGGGGAACAAGCGGAGCTGGCAATTTTAAAAACAAAAGCAGCGTACACTGATCAGGGGGAAAAGGCAGGTCGGATGTTGGCGATGCGCGTTAAACAGCAGGAATCTGCCAGGTTCATTGCGGCAGTTCGCTCTCCCATTGACGATTCCCTTAGGACTTCACCATCAGAGATTGCAGAGGAATTTACCAATTATTTTTGGGAACTATACGGTCCCATGGTAAATCCCCTTTCGGAGGTTGACTTGCAGGAGTATCTGAGGGATTTGCAATTACCTTCCCTTACTAAATCCCAACAGGCTACATGGTATCCGCCATCTCTGATGATGAGATAGAAGGGGTAATTAAGTCCTTCCCATCTGATAAAATCCCTGGCCCTGACGGGTTCTTTTCAAATTTTTACAAAACTTTTTCCAAGCAATTGACTCCTATACTTTCATCACTTTTTCAATTTCTTCTTACTGGGCAGGACTCTGACCCATCTCTTTTCGAGGCCCAGATTGTTTTGTTGCCCATGCCTGATAAGCCACAGGATTTGGTCTCTAGCTATAGACCAATCTCTCTCCTTAACCATGATATTAAAATTTTGGCGAAACTGTTAGTCGATCGCATGAATGTTGCTCTTCCTTCCCTAATTGGGGTGGAGCAGGTAGGCTTCATGAAAGGAAGATCCTCGGTGGACCACCTGCGGACCTTGGCACATGTCTTCTCGGCCTCCAGGGATGCTGTTCACCCCATGATGTTGGTCTCCCTGGATGCAGAGAAGGATTTTGATATGGTTCACTGGAGTTATTTATCTGCAGCAATGGAGGCGTTTGGTTTTCCCTTAAAATTTCGGAATTGGATTAGTTCGCTATATATATCTCCTTCAGCTAAAATCTCTTGTAATGGGGTCATTTCAAACTCTTTTAAATTACATGTGGGAACTAGACAAGGATGACCCCTCTCCCCTTTGCTTTTTAATATATATTTAGAACCTCTTATCATGAGGCTAATCAGAGTTCAGGACATTTTCGATATTTCTCTGAATGGGCAGGTTGTTAAAGTGGCAGCGTATGCAGACGACCTCCTGCTGCAAATTATGCATCCGGCTTCGTCTATCCCCTCTATTCTTAAGATAATAGATGGTTTTAGTAAGGTTTCTAATTATAAACTCAACATAGGAAAAACAGTGTTTTTTCCCCTCAATTATAGAGTTCGTGAACAGGATATTACCGGTTTTGGGCTCGCTTGGAAACCTGATTCCATCACATACTTAGGGCTCATCCTAACACGGAATACTGCTCGCATTAGGCAGTTAAATTTAGACTCCCTGGTTCATAACATAGACCAAGATCTTCGCAGATGGACCCTGCTTCCCCTCTCCCTCTGGGGAAGGATTAATCTAATTAAAATGAATATTTTTCCCCAACTTTTTTATCCCCTTAATCTGTTGAACCTTGGGCTCCCTCTGTCCTGGTTTAAAAAGGTGCACAATATGATCTCCACCTTCATTTGGGGGAATAAAAAATCTAGAATGGCTTTCCACAAACTAGCTGCCCCCAAGGTAAAAGGTGGTTTGAAGCTTCCACATATTGGGTTGTATTACTGGGCCAGTCAGGCTAATAAATATCTCAGGTGGCTGATCCCCGAACAGTTTTTGGCCCAGACTTCATACACTCCGATTTGGTTAAAAGTGGAGCTAGCTAGTATTAAAAGATATGGCTATTCCTCAAATGCTATGTTATACACTAAACTAGGATCCCTTCCTGAATCTTTTCATAATTCCCCTATAGCAGTCTCAATCAAGGCTCACTCTCAATTGTGTGCATTTTTAAAATATGATAACATTAAAGATCTATCCCAACCCATAAGAGGAAACCCCAATTTTCAATTAGAGGGTAAGCCCCTACCAGCCAGTTGGCTTCCCCAGATAGGAGATCACCAGCTTGAAGACCTTATCACAGTTGATAGACAGTGGTGTACTGCAGCGGATATTATGCATAAGTTCTCAATACCTTGCACTGACATTTTTAATATTTTCCAGCTCCGACACCTTTTACTGAAGATAATGGGCTCGGTTCCCCTGCTGGTCACCCACATTTCCTTTCAAACCACCCTAACGGATATGGCTGGTTCATCTCATGCCATGTCTAAGATATATCAGGCTTTATTTAATTGGGCCTATCCTGATAATTTTGCCCTGGTTGCCTTTTGGTCTTCTCTTTTTCCTGACAAGGATCTGGATTGGTCCCTTCTGTGGCAAAATTGCCACAGATTTTTGTTACAGGATAGACTGAGGTTAATGCAATTCAAGATCCTGCATAACATTTGTTACTCTCCCCAGAAACTGGCCAGACTAGGTATTGTGTCTTCCTATCTTTGTACAAGATGCCAATTGTTACGTGGGGACCTCCTTCATATTTTCTGGAGCTGTTCAAAAGTTGTTCCTCTTTGGATTGCCATTAAACAAAAAGCAGACCCTCTTTTAGGGCTGGCTGATCTGTTCACACCTGAAATATGTCTCTTAGGGGATTTTTCCAGTATCTCAGTGGTTAGCAGAAAATATCACATGGCATTAATATCATTATATGTTAAAAAAGTAGTCCTTAAACATTGGAAAGATTCTGATGATCTAACATATGTTGAATGGCTCCAGGAATTTCTTGCTAACCTTAGAACAGAGATGATTATAGCAAGTCTCCATAATAAAGTAAAGAAGTTTAATATGGTATGGGGCCCCATACAAACCCTGTACTCCTAAACATATAGGTTTGATGATTCTATACTACGAGGTGTAGACTGGGTTGTAGGATGCTGTGCGGGATTTTGGGAGGGTTTGGGGTGGGGAGAGTTAGGGGTGGAGGGAGGGAGTAAGGGTGGGGTGAGAATGAATCATCAGTATATCATTATCTGATATGTTTATACCATGACATTCATGTTATGATTTGTTCTCTGTATTGAAATTTTCAATAAAGTTTAAATGGAAAAAAAAAAAGAATTGTCTCTTTCCAGTGGGAGTGACCAACTTCCATAGGCTAGTTTTATTTTATTTAGGTGACCCTGCTTATAATTGTGTCGTGGCAATAGTGCTACACCAGAATACTACACCATCTTGAGCAAGCATTTCAGTTATTGCTATGGGGTTTGGGAGTTTACAGTTTAACTTTTTTCTTTTAAAAATAAGACAAGTCAGCTAGGGGTACAGGTAGGGAGGTGTCCAGTAAATCAAGCAACTCTCATTTGTTAAGTGTAGTTGACATTGGAGGGGCTCAATCCCCGTGTCAGCATTTAGAGACCTCCAGCAGTGTGGGACACTGAGGAGCCTACCCCCAGTGTCCTGAGATGGTTATTTGTACCTGCAAAAGGAAAACCATCCTCCAGTGTCTTTTTTCTTTTCTTTTCTAACTTGAAAAAAAGAAAACGGTCCCTCATCATCACCGCTGACCCCTCCCCCCATCATGACCCTCCAACTGAGCAGCCCCCTCCCCACACACCCCTTACCCTATACTTACCACTGGAGGTCATAGCCTGTCATCTTCTGTGGACCAGGACATGTTTACACTCTTCAAGGCCAAACCACAAACTGAGGAACCAAGGTAAGTGCTGTATAATGTGTTTCACTGGCATTTTGAACTTATGTTCATAACTTTGCCATTTTTTTGAATTTGTTCACCAAATTATCAGCATGGACTTTTTGGGACCCCACCTCATGAACACTGCAACTGTCATTTCATTAATTGGGCCCAGAAAGTGATTTTGCAGTCACCACATGAAATCACCTTTTTGGGCCTGAATAACAAACTTTCACCACAAGTGTTCATGAGGTGGGGTCCCAAAATGCCTGTGTTGAAAATCTGGTGAAAAAATTACTAAAAATGCCCGAGTTACATGTGTTCATTGAAATTTTTCTACGCATGCACATAACTTTGGTAATTTTCAGTATTATGGCTCCAAATTTTCAACATAGCCATTTTTTCACACCATCTAATGAACAGTACAGCTGTCATTTTTCACATCCTGTCTGAATCATGTTTTCACACCTGTGTCATGAAATGACATTTTGGCACAGATTTGAACACTTTTACTGGTTAGGTTTATGAGGTGGGTCCATAAGAAGACTATGTTGAAAATTTGGGGTCAAAATATGAAAAAATGCCAACATTATAACAATTCATTGCAATTTCGCTGAGCCCACTCAATACTTCGGAAATGTTAAATATTTTTACCTCAGATGTTCAATATAGCCTTCTTATGACCCCACCTCATGTATGTCACAGCTGTCATTTCACAAATTCTGGACAAAATGAGTTTCTGCACCTGTGGCATGAAATGACATTGCAGAATTATACTTTAGCGAGGATTCAAACATTTTCTGTACCAGGTACATGCATTGGGGTAATAAGATGGCTATGCTGACAATTTGGTCACTGCTGTCCTATAAATAGAAGCACAGGACCCAGAGGGCCCTGCACTACCACAGCTACATACATATATGCATCTGCAGAGGGATGGGAGAGCAGGGTCCAAAGGACCCTGTGCTCCCACGGTAAAATAAGGATACTATTATACTATCTCAAAAAGTAAGGAAATAAGTTGCAAAAAAACATTGTTAATGTTTCAGTTAGGGTCAAAGCTACAAAAGTTGGGAAATGAGGTGTCAGGGCCTCCCCTAACACCCTACTCTCTCAAACCAGGCAGGAGAGCAGGTGTGGGGTGTGCTTTGGGCTTCTTAAGCCTAATGGTCACCCCATTCAGTTCTTGTACTCCTCAATCTCTCCTCAGCTTTTGGTACTGTGGATCATGTTGTGTTATTGGATCAGCTCTGTGAGTTTTGTGGACTTGCCCGTATTGTCATCAGTTGGTTTGAGTCCTATCTCTCAGACAGGGTGCAGCGGGTAGTAATGGGGAATTTCTCATCCTCCCCAATGCCTCTCTCGAGGAGTTCTACAGGGCTCGATCCTGTCACTGATGTTGTTCACAGTGTACATGCTGCCCCTGGATGAGATCATTTGATAATACAGTGTGGAGTTTCACTGTTACACAGATGATATTCAACTGTATTTGTCATTTTCTCCCAGAAGATCAGGAGTTGTGGATGTGCTTAACATCTGTCTGGCTAAAATCAATGACTAGATGGCTTCCAGCTGGCTGAGACTCATCCCAGCCAAGACAGAGGTGCTGATGATCAAGCCTGGTCACAGGCATGATGGGTTGCTGTCCAGGGCTGATTTGGGTCTCATTCTGGGTTTTACTCCATTGACAGCTTCCCTGAAGCTGTGAAATCTGGGCATGATCCTTGACAGTAGGCTGACCTTTGAAGATCAGGTGTCATCTGTTGTCAGTAGTGGTTTTTGCCATCTACAGAACATTGCCCAGATTAAGCCCCTCGTTCCGCCCAATCACTAACCGACGCTAGTGCACACCTTTGTTTTCTCCAAACTCAACTACTGCAACAATCTTTACTTCGGGGTCATGGGAGGGACCCTCTGCAGACTGCAGCTAGTGCAGAATGCTGCAGCTGGGCTACTGACTGGACTTTCTAGGTTTAGTCATGTGACCCCTGTTCTGCATGCTCTGCACTGGCTGCAGGTCAGGTGGAGGGTCCTTTTCAAGGTGGGGTTTCTCACCTATAAGGCCCTAAATGGACAGGGCCCTGGCTACCTGTTAGAGCTTCTGATGTCGGTAACCTCTGACCGCTCCCTCCATACCACTTCAAGGGGCCTCCTGGTTGTTCCCAGGGTACAGCTCAAGACTTCTGTAGATCATGCTTTTAGCATTTCCGGACTGTCCCTCTGGAATGCATTGCCATCTGTAGTCTGGGAGGCTCCCTCGGTAGAAATGTTTAAGCGGAGGTTGAAGGCACACCTTTTCAGTCTGGCCTTTAATGAATTCTGAATTTTAACATATTGTCTGGTCCCTATTTATGATATTTTATCAGCTTTCAGTGTTTTATATTTTAGTTACTTTATATTGTATTGATGTTATTTTATATTTATGCATTGTATGTTTATTTTTCCTGTGAGGTGCCCAGAGTCTCCGGGAATGGGCACCACACAAATAGAACTTGCCTTGCCTTGCCATTCTCATAAAGTCTACACATCTGACCTTAATTACAGAGGGAATGGGAGATTGCTGGCTATGCTGATTACATGCTGCAATCTACTGCGCTGAAGAGAAGCTAGGCAAGCAGGCTCTATTCAAGGCTTTTTTCCATACTAAAAAAGGTATGCCACCTTTGTCATGATTTTCAGAGCTTACCAATTCATCTTGTGTGTGTATCAGTGGCAAGCCATTTCAGGTGTTCTTTTGTGTTCCCCAGGAGGAAGCCCGGTGGTGGCGGTCAGACCAGAGAAACTGGAGGGGCCCTTCAGAAAGGCCTGAGCCTGACTCGTTGTGCGGGGAGCCTGCAGCCAGTGCTGGAGATATGGCTGGAGCTACAAGTAGAAGTGGGCTGCAACTGAACGTGGAAGAGGCATATATCCAGCTTGCTGTAGTCTGTGAAGACTGGACACTTTATAAATTGGACTTGACTATGCATTCAGTGGAGGGGAGCCTGTTTTATTCTTTATTCATTTTATGTATAGTTCTGTTTGTGTTTTTGCAAAGTCTGGGCCTTTTACTATTTTTAAACTTTTATCTGAAAGTCGGTTTGGGGTCGCATTGCAGTCTGTGGTGTTGACAGGCTGCCAGCACTGTAGCAGATGTCGCAGGCAGGGTTGTCACACCAGCATCACGGATCCCTCCATACCACAAGACACTTCCACACTCAGTGGAATCCATAGACTCCAATTTTCCTAGCCCACAAGGATGGAGGCCTGCAGTACATAGCAGTAGGGGTGGGTGGGCAGGGCAAGGAGCTGGGCCAGACACCAGATTTCCAATAAAATGCCCAGGTCAGAGGTAGAGAGAGTTGATTCCCTACTCCACAAAAAAAAAGGGGTTTGTGGGATAGGGAAGCCCTCCAAAGACTGCCATATTCCCACTGAGGAAACAATAGTTTAATATATATATGTAATCTTTGCAAAAAATTCATCAAAGCTCTAGTTTGGGTTGAAGAAACAAAAGTAGAGAAATGTGACATTAGGCCTTCTAACTGTAACACCCCACCCCCACCCTACAGGCAGCAACATGTGCGGGGTGTGCCTTGGGATTGCAATCCTTAATGCTCACCCCATTCCATAAGTAAATAAGCTGAGATGGGTACAGTGTATGAGAATGGGGTTAGCATTAGGTATGACAACCACAAGGCGCACCCCTTACGTGTTGCTGCCTACAGGGTGTGAGTGGGGTGTTAGGGTTGGAAGCCATAATACCACATTTCTCAATTTTTGTCACTTCAGTCCTCACTCATGTATTAACAAAGTTTTTGCAAAGAATTTCCTTACTTTTTTGAGATAGTATAATGGTTTCCTCATTTCTCTGTGGGAGGGCAGGGCCCAGAGGGCTTTGCATTCCTCTGAGTTTGCATTTGTAGTAAAACAGGGATGAAATTATAAGCATAGCCTTCTTATTACCCCACCTCATGAACCCAGTAAGGAAACTTTTGAAATCCCCACCAAAACATGATTCTGTGCCTCTGCAACACTATTGTGAGCCACAGGTGCAAAAACACAGTTTGGCCAAGGTTTGAAAAATGACAGCTGTCATGTTCGTGAGTTGGTGTAAAAAGATGTTTATGTTGAAAACTTTGAATCAAAATATGTAAAATTGCCAAAGTTATGAGGCAGCATTGAAAAATTTCAATGTATGTGCATAACATTGGTATGTTCATATATTTTGACCCCAAAATCTCAACATGACCTTCTTATGACCCCACCTAATGAACAAGGGTGGTGAAAATGTTGTAATCCTGCTCAAAGGGTGATTTTGTCAAAAGACCACAAAATCACCTTTTGGGCAGGATTTGCAAAATGACACCAGCATTGTTCATGAGGAGGGGTCTTAAAAAGGGTATGTTGGAAATTTGGTGTCAAGATATGAAAAAATGGAAAAGTTATGTACCAAAGTTGAAAATCCCATTGAAATACATTGATTTCCTATACAAAAAATGATATTTTTTTATCACTTGTGATACAAAACAAAATCTTTTTTTCATATCATGCGACATGAAATAAGAATTTCAATGTTAGAAAAAAATTACATTTTAAGGGCATTTCTCGAGCAGTAAAGTTCAGAATCCAGCTAAGGGGGTCCCTGATAAGCAAACTAGATGTGTTGGTTCCTCCCCATAGTATCATTTTTTGGGGGGGGGGTTCCAAATTTGAATTTTGAGGCAAAACTAAAAACAAGGTAGTGGTCAAATGAAAAAGGATTTTCCTTAAACAAAAAAGGATGATGTCAATATGACAAAATAATTCCTTTTTTGTTTCATACAGCTATCTTCAAGTGCTTACTGAGCATACTCAGAACCAAGTTATGAAAATTTCAAATTAGAATAACTTTGAAACAGATTAATATTTTTTTGCCAAACCAGAGAAAGGTACATCTGTGAGTCAGCCCCTTTCTACCCTAAACATTTCTGACCAAAATTCTAAACCAACAGATAACAAACAAAAACCCATTATAACCAATGGGAAAAAAGTTATGAAAATTAAATGTTTGCACTATCCACAACTCAGACACCACACATCAGACCATAAGAAACCTGACACAAATGGATGTCTACCCCATGAGACAGTGCGTGCAAAAGATCATGCAAATCCATTGAATGGTTGCAAAGGTGTTAAATTGCAAAAATTGGAGTTTAACACACCATGTCCTCAATGCATTGTTAGACAGCTGGGGGCATTTGTTGGGAGATGCTCCTTTTTAGGTGGCAAATCATCCAGGAGTATGTTTGGGGCAGCACACATAGGATTTATGCCTGGGGTCCCCCTGACAGTATACTTACCTCCACAGCACATAACTGTCACTCATGAATTCTGTGGCATGTGGCCATGCCTCATGCCTGCCCCCCAACCACCCACATAGCTCTGTGGATCAGGTTAGGGCCACACTCCATGTCACTGCAGGTCTGTCGTGTGAAAGTGTAGGCATCTCTCTACATGTGGGCATGGTTCTATACAGGTCTAGGGCTATCCTGTGCACCCACATAGAGATGCTTACAGCGTACCTGAACAGGTCCTAAGTTCTGAAGTTTGCCCTGTTCTCCCCATTTTTCTGTTCTTTGCCATATCTAATTACTGTGAAAAGAACAATTATTTGGATTTCAAGCAGCACTGACTATTTTCTTGCTTGCTAGTTTTACTTTCTTACCATTTGTTGCAGAAACTGAAGTTGACCTTATTCAGTTTAAAATAATTCTTAAAATAATGTTTAAGGTATGGTTTCCTCTGTACTGTTTCCAAACAGTAAGAAGTAAAAATTATTCTGTGTCCTCAAATGATCATTTCTGTGCTTACATCTCTCTGAATCTGGTTATGCTTGGTCTCATTGTGTACTACTTTGTCTTACTTGAGCTCTGATTTGTGATTTTGAGAAAGGGTTATTTACTCAGTAGAAAACTAAGCAGGAGTTTATATTTTTATCCCCTCCCCCAACAAACTGTCGTGTTATTTGGCGTTTGAGGTGGATTTTCTGTTCGACACTACTGATGTTATTTTTTTTATTTGATTCCATGCCCATATTTCTTAATCTGTTGTCTGATTTTTTTTCATAAAAGGGGCAGGTTGAAATAAATAGAAGCCAGTGCCTCAACTTTCATCACCAGAATGGTATGGGCTTGAGAGATAAGGAGCAGAAAAGCACAGATAAAAGTAAGCTGGCACAACATAAGTCTAAGCGACAGTTACTTCTATTAAACACAATTTGAATTGCTGGCACAGACTACCAAAGAAACATGTATTGCAATTTGGCAGTTATCTTCAAATGACTAAGTGGCTATGCAAAATGTAACCTCTGAAACAGTGATGTTAAACTGCAAGGGAAGGAATTTGTGTTTTATAGAGCAACTTGCATACACACTGTATCCCTAAGTGTTTTACAAGCCATGAACCCTTGTAGTGGCCATGAGGCAAGCAGAGAATATGAGCTAGGCACACGTAGGTTAAGAAGAGTGCAACAGACACAGGAGGTTAATTGACTTGCTCAACATCAGTGTGAGAAAGCAATGCTGGTGGAACTCGTATCTGGGTCTCTTAATTTACAACATTGTTTTGTAACCATATGTTATACAGCCATCCAGCATTTTAGAAGTAAGTAGATTAAAAACATTTACGTAGAACATTTACAGCCTTGTCCTTTTCTAAGTGCCACTTCATGCTATGCATATGTGACCCTGTACAAAATCTGGACGGCATGGACTGCCCCTTCTGGTTCCAGCCAGAAAGAGTTGCCTGCAGAAAATAGAAGGGGGTGGAGCCATTTTCTTGTGAGCTCAGTGCAGATGCAGATGTAGGAGCTAATAATGCAGGCCCTAGGGTTCGCATAGCAGACCCCTGGTAAGCCTGGGCCTGTTCATCCTCATGAGACAGAGACTCAGTCTAACAGCTCTGGGTCACAAAATCACACACCAGTTTAAATTTTTATGGTGATTCACATATATATCCCATGATGCGTTGCATTATGGGGGTATGTGTGATTTTGTATTTCTTTGAAATCTGGCTTATTTGCCAATGCCCCTTTTAGGTAACCCTTACCTCAGAACTTTTTTTGCTGATATTCCTTGTCTTTTTAGCTTGTATTCTTATTTCAGGCACACCATGACCCAAACCTGTAAGATCACATAAGAGTGGTTTGTTTTTACTTAGGTTGGATACATGTTAGGCACATTGGTGAGTACTGAGACATATGAAACACATATCTGTGTCTTCTGTTCTTTGTCTTTCCAGATTGTGTGACAGGCTCCTTGGCTCCAAGCATTCCTGCTTAAAGCAGAACCAGTCTAAATTTTCATGGTGATTTGCACATACTATACAGCCAAAGATGCTCTGCATTATGGGGATATATGTGATTTTGTATTTCTTTGAAACCTGGTTTGTTGCCAATGCTCTTTTTGGGTAGCCCTTGCCTCAATGCTTTTGTGCTGAGGTTCTTTGTCTTTTTGTATTGTGTGCCAAGCTGCTTTGACATTACTAAACTATTGTTCATGTTTGACAAAGACTCTGATGAGTTGAAATGTTAGAAGTCTGGTGTGTGGTTCTCCGACCCAGTGTGGGTCTGTATGGCTATTTTATATTTGGCAAAATAAATGGACTTTGAAGCAATACTAACACAAAGGTCGCTGGACTGTTTTTTTCAAGTGTGTGCTCTGGGTAAGTGCTAGGACTCTTTGAACATAATTGCTAGAACTGTCATTGAGCACCCCAGAACACTTTAGTGCAGCTCGTTTTTCTGTACTATGGTTCGTTTTATTTTTTACTTGTTCTGCCTTCATTGTATATACAGTATGGGCCCTATTTTCAAAGTGATCCAGAACCTGAGTGCCATGATAAGTGGTGCATAGGGCTTGGATACACACATCCCAGGTGTCCAATAGATACCTGTGGATGCACTAACTATGTCTGCCCACTGCACATCCTTGCATGGGGTTGTCTAGATCGGATTCTGTACAGTGGCATGGCAAGCTCAAGCAGGGGGATGGGATTGGGCATGCCTGTGGGGGTCCAGTGGAGCACATCATGCAAGATGCCCTTTACCCTCTACCAGGCCACTATAAGAGGTTTTCTGTTACACCTGGCAGAGGGCAGCCATAACCAGTGTGCACCTCCCTGACCAGTCTACATAACACATGGCACCCCACAGCCAGAGACTTTAACCCACCCCCATGCCACAAAGAGTTGTGGGGTAGATGCTAGCTGTTGGGCACAGTTTTCAGCATAACAGAAAAATCAAAGTGGACTATTGGAGACGTGGCCATTTATATAAGAGCTGCCATGACCCATGACCTCTTGCTCCTGCAAAGCAAGGGATCCATTTTTGTGTCAGGTGGAGCTTCTGATTTGAAGTCTGCAATCTGGCCCACATCTGTCCCCTCTGGCCAGCCCCACCCCATGAGTGGACCTATGAGGCCTCTCATTTGGTCAGCATGGGGTCCTACAGTATAACTTTAATAATTGTCACCAGGTGTGGGTATCACAGAAGACAAGCAGTCAGGCTATAAGGTACAAAGCACTATTTAGTGTAGTTTTATAAAACAAAAAGGTTCAATAAAATGAACAAAGAGAAAGCCAGACAAATTTAGAAATAACAAATAAGGAGTGGATCACTTTTTTTGGGGGGCGGGACAAACAACAAAAAGGGACCCCCTTTAACTTACAGTCCAAAGCTCTTCAGCAGTAAGATGGGCTCTTTACCCAGTCCTGGCACATGGAGAGAATCATTTCACAAGATAGGTAACATAGACTGGTGAATTCAGCATAGACTGGTGCATTCAGAATAGACTGGTGCATTCAGCTCCTACTCCCTTCAGCAGCAAAGCGGCACTGAACTCTCTCTCTGATGTGGTGCTATACTAGGGGTTTTATGTACCCCCACCATGGTCACATGATGCGTTTTGTTATACCATTTCATATTTGAACATGATTTTAGATAAACCTATGACAATGTCAGACCCAAGAAAACAAAAACACTTGCTTGGATAACAATCAGGCCTTATTGGCAGCACAACTTCAAGAACAACCTTGAATCAGGCAAGTGCTTTGGGCCTGAAAATCCCAATCTCAGACTGTGTCCAGTCTGAAAACTGGAGGCCTTCTTTGAACTGCCTCCTCAGCAAAGCAAGGGACAAAAGGATGACATGCAGAACAGACATGCAACTCCCCTGCCCACTTCACAGTATCCCAAGGCAGGTGATGATACCGGCCTGGGCAATGGACTGTATCAAAAGGATCTCTGACATCCCCCAAGATGTGGAAGGAGGCAGCAGTGTCAAAAGAACCACAGCCATAAGAAAGCAGACCAGCCTGCACCTTGATCCAGGAGCTACAGGGTAGGCAGCCCATCTTCCTCTGGATCCTCTGATGCACTTATTTTGTATCACACCAAGAACTGGTGTGCAGCTTTTAGGCAAGGATCCCCACCAGAAGAACCCAAAACGGTGCCATAGGATCCCTAGGAACCCCCCACAGGGATTGTCTACTTCACAAAATCATGGATGACAGTAGCAGCTGGGATGGCATTGCCCACCAGCATTCTTCTGGGCAGGAGGAGCATTTGAGACACCCTGCCACCCTTAGCCAGGATTCGGACTGTAAACATGTATAAAGAGCAATGAGTATGTTAAACCTGTGTGTCTTCTAGGATTGCAGAGGAGAGGCGACTCACAAACCCTTGTCGCCCTTAGTTGAATAGTTCTGTTTGGAGATACAGTAGCAGGTAAGGTACAGCCTAATAGACTTTAATGGGACAGCAGCTAAATAACTGCATTAATGTACAGTGATCTTATGCCCACATCCACTTGAGAAATCACTCTTACTGCTCAACCATTTTTTTTCCTTTTGCTGACTCTTCCTAATGGAGGCTGTGCAAATGTTCAGGAGGGCACCTCTCTCTCTCGAACACTATTAATCTTGCACTACTCCAGTGGTAAATGCCCACAGACAACTGAAAACCATGGTATTGAAGCATATGGACTGGGTCCCTTTACACTCTAGTACCTCCAACAAAATATCCTGAACTCTTATCAAACAAGTACCCTGTAAATACTCTGGTGCAGGTGGGACACATTTGCATTTCCCCGATCGTTTTAGCCTGAAAAGATCGGGGGAGGGGTTAAGGGGATAAGTGCTGTTAAATAAAACTATAGATATACTGAAGTAAAATGATTTATAACAGTACTGTGATCCTACCACCCCTCTCCACCAGAGGTTTTGTTGTTCTTCTTGGTCAAGTGTATTCCTACCTCTTTATCACGGCAGCTATGCAGATGCTCAACAGGGCTTCTTTCACTGTCAAGCAGTTGAACTCTATAACTCTTGAGCTACCATGATAATAAACAGCTGCTGAAACCTGCAAGTACTTCAGGCTACATAGTCTGGCCTTGTATTGCATCAAGCCTATAGACTTGGACTTGATTTAGCACTCACATCATAATGGCTGAACGTGAACTGTACTGAATCCCAGTAAATGGGTAATCTGAAATTTGTGCTCTATTAGGCTAGAATATCAGCTTTCTGGAAGGAGGTGCATTTCAAATGTTTTAGGGAGTGTCAATGGAAATATCAGGTTACATCACCATTTCAGTGTTCCCCTTGTATTATGCTCTCTATCATGAATACTGTTGGACGGCACACAACATAAGGCAGGGTTGTGATAACTCTCTCCCTTTCTCCCCTGGTACAAGAAGACCTATGATAACTCACCCCTTTATTTGGAATGACCCTGACTAATTCAGGATATCAAGCAGATCTACTTTAGTCCCACCTCTTCCCCCACACCTTTAAATCACCAATGCACCCCCATGACAGTGCTACACACAATAAGTGCCCATATATTCTTTCCTTACGCTCCCCCTCTTTTCTGGCATCTTCAGCTCAAAAATGCTTTCTGCCTCTCTCTCTGCCCCTTGAAGTTGGGTCTCCTCTGATGGCCAGAGATGTGAATGGTAGGTGAGGTATAAATAACCATACAGGGTAGCCCCTAAGAACAAAAGTTCAGGGGTGTCCTAGCCATTAGCACCTCATATACCCCACACCCTGCACACCTAAATTAATCAAGTGTAAAGGACTATGTAGCTCCATGTCTTCTAGATTTTGAGAAAGTCTGAATAGCATCATAGGGGCAAGAGTCCTACTACCCTGCAGCATCTTGGGATTTTTGGGGTACACCCCTGAGATGTCTGATAGCATGAGCTGTGCAAAAGAAGCAGACACAAAAGGTGTAGCACACACTACAATGGCCAAGCATGTACTGGCTGCTCTAACATCCCCCTCCCAAACACTACCCACCCACATTCAGCACCTCAGGATTTCCGTCTATAAATGAAGAGCTGAGGTCAACTGGAATACTCATACTGGGGACCACAGGCTCTCTTTCAGGAGACTTCTCCTCCAGCCCATATTGGGGACACCCTACTGGTATGCAGGGGTATCAAATCCTCCTCTACCCCTCACCTACCTATTAAATACTGGTTTCCTTAACAGTAAGGATCAAAGTAGATGCATCTATTGTTCCTGCATGGTCCATAGAGTGTGCTGAGGCTCAAATGTCCCTCATGTTGCTGCTAAAAAAATGGAAAAACACCCAGCAACAATCAGGGGTGGTGAAAATGTCCACCACAGATTCACACCACCATGACCCTAACTCTTGATCAAAGAGAATTGGATAGCCCTATGCATCGTGCTCATATCTGGTTAAGAAGGTTCAGTCATTCTAAGATCTGGCAATTTTTTGCATGAATATTCACATACTTAATGTATTCAGCTTATTTGCTTGTTAATGGTTCCAATAGGCAGCTCCAAGTGGTTCTGGAAACTGTCTCTATTTCTGTTCTCCAGGTACCTACTGGTAATTGGGACTGTTTTTAGTTTTGAATTATTGGTATGTCTTGGTATGGTACAATCCCTACAGTACAAGTCAGGTAAAGAGCAATTCAAAGTTATTTCACCATTTGGGACCCAAGTATGTTATAATGATTGTAAATATTCGGGGTTAGAGTATTATATAGGCGTCTGTTAGGTTTTACCCATCCTCCATCCATTTCTACTCAAGGTACAGCTGTAGCCCTACTACAAGATTCTAAGCTGCTGTTGGAAGAGGCACAAAAACTGAAAAGAGACAGGGTGGGAATGGAGGTTTATGTCCCCTGTAAATCCAAAAAGCTGGGGTCTCTACATTGGTCCACAAATCTTAACACTATAAACTGGAGGCCTCAGCTCATGATAGTGAAAGTTGAAGGGTACTGACCTGGCTCTCTACCCAGAACATAGAGATGATTATGAGAAATGTATATGCCCCACATGAAGATTGCCTGAATTTCTTTCACCTCCTAAATAAAACAATACAAAAAGGCGACTAAAGCGCATTGACTGAGCCAAATGAAGTAACTTATAGACAGCAATCCAAGAACTTGGCTTCCAATATCTGTTCCAAAGATAAATCCACACAAGGAAAGATGCAGATGCAGTGGGTGAAT
Source organism: Neoceratodus forsteri (assembly GCA_016271365.2). NCBI lineage: Eukaryota > Metazoa > Chordata > Ceratodontiformes > Ceratodontidae > Neoceratodus > Neoceratodus forsteri. Next base: position 1,462,047,416 of record CM057455.1, on the reverse strand, counting down.
ACAAATGTTTTAATGATACAATGCCATAAGAAGAGCTATAGATACCCCCCCATCTGCCAAACATTTTTGTGTGTGACTGCACTTTTTCAAGAAATAAGGTGACATCTGGTACTGCAGCCATTAAAAACCCTAAAGTGCTAGCTGATTGGTGTAATAAATATTTCAATACAAAGTGCTGTCAAACAGAGCCACCTGCAACAAGGAAGGACTAAACCACAAAATAAAATACAGTAGAGTGCATATCAAAGTGCTAGTGCAAGTGCTATATCTATTGGCAATAAAGAATTATATATGATTTTAAAATTAAAAACAAAAACAACCCCCCTTCAGAAATTGCTCAATTTTAAACAAACATCACTGCACAGATAATCTTGCATATAGCTCATGTCAAAGCCACATATATATGATGCAAAATACAAACAGCATAAGAGAAAGAGGGTAGACGGTGGGGGAGGTAAAAGGAAGAAGATAGTTGTATGACCCACCACATTCATTTAGATCATGTAGTCATCAAATTTATATGACAAGGTCAATTCATGTATGACATAATAAACAGATATATATCTAGTCTTAAGTTACATGCATACATATAGAAAATTCATATACATGCTACAGGATTGTCAAAAGAATTGCAGAGCACGATGCTTAGCTGCAACTAACAATGCTCCTTAGATTATACGTTTCTCCATTTAAAAAGGATAAATACATTCTCCAAAAATACTTTTTTGTTCATAGACAGCATGTGCTCATATAAGACATTCCATATGCTACCATAATGTTTGCAGAGCTCGATGCTTAGCTGCAACCAAAGAGGCATCTTACATCGGCTGTTGCCATACCTAAAAAGACAGAGGGGGAGGGGAGGGAAGGGAAGGGAGTGCATTAAAGGTAATACAATCTATAAAGTGACAGAGCCCATGTATTAAGCCTGAATGTTAAACACATACAGGAACATTTTCTGTATGATGATAAAGAAGCAAGTAACAATCCCTTTGTGGATAATCTTGTAATTGGTAAGTGGAAGATGAATAAAACCATCAAAGATATGGGGCAAGCTGGGAAAAATCATTTAAACAAAGTGGCATATAGGATTTAAAGTGATATTGCCAGAATGTTTCTCTCTGGCTAAGTTTAAGGTCCAGATCACCCACTCTACTCAAGGGTGATAGTTTTTCCATCATCTGAAAAGGAAGATGTGGTCACTGCCTTTCTGTTTTATATGTTGTGCAAAGGCGCTGACGTCATCCAGTTTTCCACAACTGCAGACATGTTGTCCTATCCTGTCCTTAAACATTTGTGGTGTTTTCCCTATATAGAAACCAGTACATTTCTGGCATGTGGCAAGGTAGATGATATTTTCAGTGCTGCAGTTGCAAAAACTATGTATCTCAAAGCTTTCTCCTGTAGATGGTAATTGAAATTGATTCCCTGTTTTTAGATATTTACAGAAGCTACAGTTGCCACATTTGTGAGTCCCATAGGTAGATTATTTGCTTTTCCTTTTGGTGCATTTTCTGTGAAAATACTGTGGACCAAATAATCCCATAAATTAAATTTAGCCAGAGAAAAACATTCTGGCAATATTGCTTTAAATCCTATATGCCACCTGGGTTAAAAGATTTTTTCCAGCTTGCCCCATATCTGCAATGGTTTTATTCATCTTCCACTTACCATTTATAAGATTATCCACAAGGGATTATTACTTGCTTCTTTACCATCATACATAATTTTTTCCTGTATGTGTTTAACCTTCAGGCTTAATACATGGGATCTATCACTTTATAGATTGTATTACCTTTAATGCCCTCCTTTATCTAAGGAACATTGTTGGTTGCAGCTAAGCATCGTGCTCTGCAATTATTTTGACAATCCTGTAGCATGTATATGAATTTTTTATATGTATGCCTGTAACTTAAGACTAGATATTTATCTAATTATTATTATGTCATATATGAATTGACCTTGTTATACAAAATTGAAGACTACATGATCTAAATGAATGTGGTGGGTCATACAACTATCTTCTTCCTTTTACCCCCCCCCCATCTACTCTCTCTCTTATGCTGTTTATATTTTTCATCACACATATGTAGCTTTGATATGAGCTATATGCAAGGATTATCTGTGCACTGATGTTTGTTTAAAATTTAGCAATTTCTGGGGGGGGGTTAATTTTAAAATCATATTTAATTCATTATTGCCAATAGATATAGCACTTGCACTAGCACTTTGATATGCATTTTACTGTATTTTATTTTGTGGTTTAGTCCTGCCTTGCTGCAGGTGGCTATGTTTGACAGCACTTTGTACTGAAATATTTATTACACCAATCAGCTAGCACTTTAGGGTTTTTAAAGGCTGCAGTACAAGATGTCACCTTATGCCTTGAAAAAGTGCAGTCACACACAAAAACGTTTTGCAGACGGGAGGGTACCTATAGCTCTTCTTATGGCATTGTATCATTAAAGTGTTTGCATTCACCCACTGCATCTGCATCTTTCCTTGTATGGATTTATCTTTGGAACAGAGACTGGAAGCCGAGTTCTTTGATTGTTGTCCTAAATAATGCAATATCACAGTTCAACCCAGCATCTCTACCTGTTCTGTTGGGAGAGAATTAAAACCTCACATTGGATCCTTCACTAGACATAAGTTCTGGGAAGGCAGAAACTCATCCATGAGCAGTAGAAGCGTTTAATGTCATAATGCAGGAGTATTCGCTCTCTGACCTTCGGTTCCCACAACACCCCTAAACCCAAGACTACACATGCCAATTAGTTGCCCATGACTCTTATAGTTGACTGAACTTCTGGTTGGGGTCAGCATCCATACCACACAAGATGATTGCAGATATTGGCAGTATATTCCTCTCTGGTCATGCTCCGATCTCCCTCTCCCTACTTTTGGGGCCATAGATTCATCATAGTGGTGATTAGGCCCCCTCTTCCTGGCAGATTCAGCATTTCAAACTTGGTAAAAGAAATCATGCAGGAATACTTTTGGCTTAATGATGTGGGTGACACTTGCCCAGCTATGGTGTAGGAAGCTTTAAAAGCTTACATACAAGGACAACTATCGGCATGCACCACATGTTGGCATAGGGCCAGGGAGCAAGAATGCATATACCTCAACGCTCATCTCCAGAATCTCAAAACACTTGTCTAAACTCCCCGAAGGGGAACTCCACTACAAGAGGCCAAAGTGGAGCTGCTAGGATTATGCATCCATACACTGTAAATGAACTGCTCATTCACAAAGCTAAGCTGGTCTTTGCGTGCCTACAATATACAGTAACTTTTGGGAAGGAAGCAAAAGAGTGGGATGGCTCCTGGCCTACTGCCTCCAACACAGGCAGGCAGGCAGAAAAACATAGAGCCACACTCAGGAGCAAGGCTGAGCAAGTGACTAATAAGGTCACAGATACCAGTGAGGTCATGCACTCATTTTATCAGCATCTTTACACTTCTCCAACACTCCCATCTGACCCTGAGACAGACATTTTTAGATGGTATCCAACTAGCTCAGCTAAACTAATATATGACAGGTGTGCTAGAAGTCCCATTCTCTGTTGCAGAAGTGGAAAAGGCACTGGCCCAGTTTATCTCTAACAAAGCCCCAGAGGGAGATGGCCTCCCATCTGATTTTTTTCAGCTCCTGGCAGATCATGTATGTCCAGTCCTCCACAGAGTTTACCTGTAGGCCAGACAAACATACTCCCATCCCCTGACCTTCCACAGGTTGTCATCACAGTTCTCTCCAAGATGGACAAGGACCCAAATAATCCAGCCCACTAAAGACCCATATCACTTATTAATGTAGATGCCAAAGTTCTGGACAAAGCACTAGTGAACCAATTGACAGCCATCTTACCAAGTTTGCTCCACCCTTCACAAGTGGGGTTCATCTGAGGTAGACTAAGCTCTGACTATGTCAGGTCCATAGCCACCCTGTTCTCCCATGTCAGAGGTAGCCCCATCCTAGCCATAGCTATATATGCAGGTTTTGAAAATGCCTTTGACTCAGTGGAGTGGGGCTATCTCCTCCATGTACTGACTCATATAAGGTTTGGGCAAAACATTCTCTCATAGATCTGCACCCTTACCATGCCTGACAGCTAACGCACTGTCTAATTCTACCGTGTCAGCTTAATTTCCACTTCAGAAAGGTACATGGTAGACTTGTCCACTCTTCACACTCCTCTTTGTGCTGACATTAGAGCCTTTGGCCATTACCTTAAGGGAAAATTATGCCACAGCAGGTATCCCCCTAGGAGACATAAAATACAACACACTGCTATACACCGATGATCTTCTAGTGCTGACTAAAAATACCCCTCTTGCAGAATCTTCCCTCTTAGAGTCTCTCAAACAGTTTTCCCTAATATCAGGTCTGAAAAAGAAACCCTGGCAAGACAAAGGTTCTTCCATTACATAGTACCTGCCTTAGTACTCCATTTATCTCTCTAGGCATGAAATGGGCTCCATGAAGCATCATGTACATAGGCATCCACTACTGCCTGACAAACAGTAGTGGGACATAACTAATATTACCCCACTCTTAGCTAAACTAAATATTGAATTGGACAGATGTTGCCATCTAAATCATTCAATGGCAGGTAAAATCGCCTTACTCAAAATGATCTCAACCCCAAGGCTCCTACACTGCATCTCTCATATCCTGGTTCCAGTCTCCTGTAATCTGTTCTCAAAAATAGATACCTTGATGGGGGACTATCCTTAGTAAGGTAGCTCCCCCCCCCAAAAAAAAAAAGCAGATTTGGCATGATCAAATTATCAACACTAGAAGAAATATAGAAACTTAAAGTTTGTCATCAAACAAGCACTGCTTAGCTCACCCAGTCTGCCCAGATGGTCTCTGCCTTGTCTGTCACCACAGACTGTAGCTGGTCTCTGGTGATCTTCCTAGGCATGCTGCAATTCTCCAAAAAGGGCCATATTTTTGGAGTTTAATATACCCATCCAACACACACCAACATAATACATCATTGGAAACCTTATTTTATGTATGTTTAGATGAAGTATGATGTGGAGCTGTCAAATGGAGCTGTAAGCCTGTAGGCGAGGTTAAACAATGGTACCCAAAATGAGAAAGTGTCATTTTTTGCACTGTTCTAGAAACAATGCAACATAACTATGACTCCAGTTTTTACTGTTTAAGTTAATTTCAACACCTTAATGTGTTGTTTATTGGTCAAAGTTATTAAATGACAATGTATAAAAAGATTTGCATTGGCTAGTATTTTTTTTTCAGAAACGATGACACTGATTAGTATGTAGCAAAAATGGTGAATATCAACATTTTGCAATATACTAAAATGAAATGTTTTCACATCGCAGATTCTTAATTGTCAAAGTGTCTCACAAGGGATTATAATAGCTTTCTGGTAACGCTTTATTTTAAGTGTCCTTAACTACACTGTAATTATTGTATAACTATGCTGTAACTTCACTGTAACTACTGTGTAGTTACATGTAACTACTACGTAATTAACTAGTTTCACAGTTGTGTATTAAGTAGTTACACACAATTTTCATGAAGTAACTACACTGTAACTACTGTGTAGTTACATGTGACTATTATGTACAGTAGCTGTTAACTAGTTTCACATGTGGGCATGGTGTAGTTACACAGCTTGCATACATGTGCAACTACTATAGTCACCCTTTTGGCACAAATCATTTCATTCTGACAAGTGACACTACACATGTAACAGCCATTGCAAAGCGTAACAGAAAATCTATGGTGCAACTACCACTCTGTCTCTTCTGGCATTGTGTTTTCTGTTCATATAAGGGCAATTACACATGTAATAGCTATTGCAAATTATAACAGCAGATCTGTTGTGTAACTACTATGTTACTACTTTTGGCATTATTAAATCTGTTCTTACAAGTGTAACTACATATAAATGCAGGCCATGTGTACTGTTTCAACTGTCTATGTCTATGTGACATTTATTTAAAAGATAATCACACAGAAAAATGTTAAAGTGTAATCAGAATGTTAACTAAAATATGAATACAATGCAACTTCAGTCTGATACAGTTAAATGCACTGACTATCAACACTTTGGATGATGTTTCATGTCTGTATTCCAGTTTTTCATGAACTTACCAGTTGGTAAACATGCAGTCTAATATTGTGAATTGATATGTAACTGTACACAAAAATATTTCACTTGCATAATTACTAATTGGCACAGTAACAATATTGTAGCTAATAAATAATGGTACTGTTTTCACAGTTAATGCCTAGATAACATGTATTTGCAGTTGTACACACTTACATTTACCATGTCAGTACTGTAGCTGTGATGTAAGTTCTCATTCAGAAATCAGTCCCTCATGAAGTTACTGCTTACTAAATATACAATCTAATATAAGACCCTAGTCACATAGACAACAGGGAATGTGTCAAATGTGCATTTCCAGGCCTGGTGATCAATAGCAGCCATCCAATCAGATGGACTGACCAGGAGCAGATGGGATTCTGCACTCTGTGTTGATAGGGGAATTGTGGTGGTCTTCCCATTACTGCTGTTTTCCAGTAAGGGGACCTACTGATCTGCCTATGTTTACCATCTTACCCCCAATCCTCATGGTATAGTCAGAGGGCTAGGATAGCTTGATGTGAAGGATGTTGCTATGTCAGCCAAACTGTCAGCCAGTGGGAAGGGCATATAATGGCTAAGGAAGTTTCCCTGTCTGTGTAATCCAGCACCACTCCACACAGCAGATCGGTGATAAAGCATGGTATGAAGTCATGCCACACCCCAGCCACCCATGTGGGCAGTAGCAGGTCAGGAGTGTGGGTGTAGAAGAGGTGTGGGTCAATGCCACAGAAGCAGCACATTTCTTAGTGACTACAGCACTGTTACAAGCCAATAAATAATTATGTAAATAATTTGCATTGTATAAGTAAACAATGTAGTTGTATAGGAATGAACAATATTAGACTGTGTGTTTATTAAGCAGTAAGTGCATGAGGGAATGATTTCTTTTTTTTATATAAGTCATATTTTATTAGTAAATTTTTCTATTACAGAGGACAGAGAGTTACAACATACAATGCCTTTACTCAAAATGTTACATGAGCTGTCCCCATCCCTCTTCCCCCCCCCACCCCATACAGCAGCAGAGTCCATACAATAATAGAAAGATACTTTATAGTATCATGAATTGAGGATCACTGGATATAGTGACTCATCTAGCTAACTTGGCCATAATTAGCATGTGAAGGGGATCCCAAGTATTCTTGTACCACTGCAACTTATTATGGAGGCTCACTATCACTTTCTCTGTATGTAGGTTAGCCATAATTTCATTAACCCATTCCTGATATGTTGGGCTTACTGTATCCCTCCAATGGCAAAGCACAATTTTTTTAACAGATAGTGCAATCATGGAGATATGAAATCTCCTGATTCTCACCTTGATAGAGGATAGATCCCCCAACAAACATACGTCTGGGGTGAAGTACTCCTGCAAACCCAGTATAGGATCTAGGTTATTCTATATGGCTACCCACAATGACTTTATCTTGGGGCATGACCAAAAGATGTGAAGAAGCATGCCATCCTCTTGACATCCTCTGGTACAGGCCCCCGAACTTATGAGACCCCATTTCCTCAGCTTCACAGGGGTGTAATACATGTTATGCATTATGTGGTATTGCATAAGGCAGAGTCTATCCTGAGAGATGTATTTATGGCAGAACTTCTATAAAGCTGACCAATTAGGAGTATATTGAGGAAAAAAAGAGACCCAGAGCCTAGTGGGGCCTTCAGGTCTCCCATATTTCCAATAATATAGGACACAATATATTTTGGAAATAGCGCCTGGTGACCCTAATAAGGAAGAGAGATCCGATACAAACAGAAAGGCAGGTGGACGAGGAGGGATGTTACCAAATACTGTAGAGAGGAGATGCTTCAATTGGACCACTCTGAAGTGAAAAACTAACGGGATGTCAAACTTGCGAATTATATTAGAAACTGAAAGCCATTCATCTGCGTCATCCAGAAAAGTTGAGATTATCCCATCCCCAATCTGGGATAACCATTTACGAGATATCATCTTTTTGTTTATTGTGAAAGATGGGGAATTCCAAATGGGCTGAGACAGGTCCAAGTCTGGGGAATACCGCAGAAATGAACAAAGCTACATGTGAACTCTGAGGGAAGTTCGGATAGTGGGACAGCTAATGGCATCAGGAAGGGATGCTATTTTAAGATAGAACATCATCTGAGGGTCAATGTTCTCAGACTGAATAAAATCTAACTAAATTTTGAGCCAGACAGGTCTTAAGTATTCCGGACCTGGGTTCACCCACCGCATATATTTTGCAATGTGACTAGCCCAGTAGTAAATTGCCAGATGGGGGATCTGCAGTCCTCCATCTGTTTTCTGAGTGGCTAGCTTATAATATGCTGACCTGGCTTGTTTATTAGACCAGATAAACTTTGTGAAAATTCCGTGCTTTTTCTGGAACCATGATAATGGAACGAAGGAGTTAAGAAGCGAGAGGGGATAAAATAAGCGAGGAAAAACATTCATTTTAATTATATTAATGCGACCCCAGAGAGACAGAGGGAGTTTAGACCATCTATTGAGATCCTGAACTATCACTTGGGAAAGAGGCTCCAAATTTTCTTTAAACCAGGAGGAGGGGTTACACATCAAATTAATACCAAGGTATCTGAAAACACGTGGAGACCAACCGAGACCAAAAGGAGACAAATCAATTTTAAAAACCATATGATTAAGAGGGAAAATGGAGGATTTATTTATATTCAGCTTATAATTTGAGAGAGCACTGAACTTGGCGATTTCTCTTAACATGATGGGAGTAGATGTTTTTGGGTGAGATAAATGAAGGAGGAGATCATCAGCATAAGCCGTAATCTTCACCACCTGATTACCTATCGGGATACCACTTGTCTCCGGATTATTGAGAATGTTTCGGATAAGGGGCTCTAAGTATAAATTAAATACGAGGAGGGAAAGAGGGCATCCCTGCCGGGTACCGGAAGACAAAAGAAAGGGTTTGGAGAATGCTCCATTGCCGGAGACTCTGTCAGATGGAGTTTGATATAAGACCTGGATCCAATCTATAAACTTAGCCAGGAAACTGAATACTTTAAGGGCCTGAAACAGGAAATTCCAATTGACGCGATCAAATGCCTTCTCAACCTCCAAGGAGACCAATCCCGTGGGAAAGGCAGCGTCCCTGGACACCGAGACAATGTGTGAGAGGGTATGTAGATGGTCAGCTGATGAATGCCCCCTCATAAACCCCACCTGAGGCATATTAATCAGGTCTGGAAGGACCCGTGTTATTCTATCGGCCAATATCTTTGAGAGAATTTTAACATCTTGGTTCAATAAAGAGATTGGTCTGTAACTTTGCATTAATTCTGGATGTTTATCGGGTTTAGAAAGGAGAACAATCAGAGCTTCAAACAAATGTGTATCTATTTTTGCACCAGAAAGAATGTGACAGTACAACCAGTGGAGAACCGGCAATAATTGTGATCGAAAAGTTTTATAAAATAAAGCGGAAAAAACGTCTGGTCCTGGGACCTTATCTGAGGGCAAAGCCCCAATGACCTCTGATATTTCCTCCAGAGATATTGGTGAGGATAGGAAATTCCTCTGTGATTCAGATAAAGAGGGTAGAGAGGAATCCCTCAGGTAGGTCTCGAGCTCTTCTAAGGAAGGAGGGTTGTCCATGTCCCTATATAAATGCTCATAGTAGGAGACAAACTCCTGCACAACCTCAGAAGGGGATACCTTCAAGGATCCATCTGCCTGGGCCCTAATTGGAGGTATAAATCTAGCTGATTCCTGCTGCTTTAACCTTAAGGCTAGCAGGTGACCCGCTTTTTCCCCCTGATCGGTGTAGTTTGCTTTGGTGCAAATAATAGATAGTTCTGCTTTTTCCCTCAACAGATCTAAGTATTTATCTTTAGCTACCGAAAGCCTCCTCATATCCTCTTCCGAGGCATTAGAGGATAACTTGGTTTCCAAAGACCTAATTAGAGATAATGAAGCTAGTAATTCCGCCTCTTGAGTCGTTTTCCTTTTTGTGGCTAAGCTGATAATAATCCCTTTCATGTACGCTTTGAAAGCACCCCACAAAATATCAGGTGTCATGTCCTCAGAAGAATTAGTAGAGAAAAAGAAATCAATCTGCTCCTTTATTAGGTCACAGTATTTGATGTCTTTGAGCAGTTGACCATTTAATTTCCATCGGGTTTCTTTATGGGGAATGTTAAAGAAAGCCAATTTGGAAGTTACCAGAGAGTGATCTGACACTGAACCTGGCTGGATCGAGGCAGTTAAGACCCCCAGCAAAAGGACCTGAGAGAGAAAAAGATAGTCGATGCGAGACTGGGTTCTGTGTACTGGCGAATTGAAGGTATACTCCCTGTCCTTAGGTCTGCACCAATCCAGAAAGTCCCTAAGGGCCCTCTGTCCGGGCGACAAACCCCTCAACCCACTACCAGACCTATCCACTTCTGGATCAAGAACCAAATTGAAGTCCCCACCCATAATTATACCAATGGGAAGCATGGGAAGGAGTATGGAGATAAGCTTCATAAAGAAGCCCGGATCATCTGCATTAGGCCCATAAATACTACCAAGTAAAATAGGCATAGACCAGAGACTCCCCTGAACTAGGACATATCTACCATCCGGGTCCCTGAGAACTTGTTTAGAAATAAAGGGAATGCTTCTGTTGACCAGAATCATAACCCCACAGCTGTTAGTGGACCCCAAGACAGTAAACACTTGCCCAATTTGTTGCCTCCTAAGTTGCAGAGATTCACTTTCCAGTAAATAAGATTCTTGCAAGAATGTAATCTGAGAAGATAATAAGCTTAAATGTTTTAACACTTGGTATTGTTTAACTCTTTTCCTTGTCCCCTTCACATTTTATGTAGCAAAATTTATACTACTGGCCATCTAAAAAGAAAAGGCAAAAGGAGATTTTATATGAAGTCTAGGAATTACAACAGTCAGACTTAAATGACCCGAACCCCTGTTTGCTGCTGTATGTCCCACCCAACCCAACATAAACTTCCTCCCACCCACCTCCCCCGCCTCAAAATATTCTGAACCCATCCAACAAGCAAGTAATATGACAATCCTAAACACAATATCACCCCCCACCCCAACTGTCCCGAGCAACATTCAGCACAATACCGCTTTCCTTCCTACCCCTCCAACCTCCCATGCATGTACCCAAAAACCTTGCCCTAATATGTGAACCTTTTTGTACAAACAGTAGTCATCAATATCTAATCAAAGATAAAGGTAATGAAAGTGATGATAAGCAAGTACTGGACTCCTGAAATCCAGAAACATAAAGAGCGAGAACAAGAAATGGGGAAGAGAGCAACCCCTACTTGGGAGCAATCCAGAAAACCCGAATACCTGAGGAAAACAGAAAACACACAATGTAAAGCATAATAGCAGAATATGCTCTCATAACTGCTGCCACTAGCAAAATTGAAAACTTTTCCGGAAACATATATTAGCTAGTAAACTAAATGCTCCCAAGTAGTGGATCTCCATCTGTTTCCAAGCCCCCACTGTTATCTACACCCGGGAAAAATAAATTCCAGAGACAAATAAGTAAAGGGGGTTGATCCACCAAAAATACAGCAAAAGTGCCCTCTGGTGATAATATCCCAAAAATGTTGAGACCAGAAGGTTGCTCTCTTGACTAGTGTCCCAGTAATCAAAAACATCAAGCCTGAGGGTTTTCATTATATTAACTAGATAATGAGAGATAATTAAGTGTCCTTGGAAAAAAGAAACTGGAGAATGTGATCCGTGTGAGAAAAAAAAAGGGGAGCTTCCTCCCAGACAAGACACAACCTCCTAGAGAGAAAGTCCCGAGATATGAAGTTGTTTCAAAACACTGAGCACTGAAATGAAAAATGCAAAAGATCAGGATTCCGCTGAGGATAGTCCCCTCAGTCGTGACATTCAAGAGTCCATGAAACCACACTGATATTCATTCCTCTTTTGGTACAGCAACTCGAAAAAATTCTTCTCCCTTCCATAGCAGGGTGGGATAAGACCAACCAACCAGATCAAGTGTCCCGAAACAGATCAGGCAGAGCAGCCTTCAGTCCTGAGAGAGCAGCTTCAGGATTCTCGTATGTTGACCAGGTACCATCCACTAGCACCTGTAGTCTAGCTGGATACCACATTTTAAAGCAAAGGCCTGCAGCTATAATTTTCAATACAATAGGGTGAAAAGCAGTGTGCTTCGCCCTAACCGACCACAGTAAATCTTGGGCAATTCTGAGCCTGGCATTTTCCCATTTCACTTCTTGCAGCTTTCTCACTTTTACCAGAAATGTTGTCGCTCTAGGTAATTCAAAAAATGGCAAATAATGGGACGTGACGCTGCTCCTGGAGATGACTTGGGTCGCAAGAACCTATGCGCCCTTTCAATGATGTACTTAGCCCTGAAGGGAGAGGGACTAGTGACCTTTTCAATCAGCTCCTGCACAAATGCAAGCATGTTCAGGCTTTCCTTCCCTCCTGGAAGGCCCAAGACAACTACGTTGTTTCTTCGGCTGCGGCCCTCCAAATCTTCCAACTTAGCTTCCAAACTAGAAATCCTTTGCTGCATAACTACGAGACCGGGATTTATTTTTTCCACTTGCTTCTCAAGAGAGGAGATTCGAGCTGCATTATCTGAAGTTTTCATCGCGACCTCCTCAAGTTTTTTAGAAAGGGATTTAATTTCAGCTGAGATTTCTTTAATTTCTTCCTGGAATGGTTTGAACTCTTCCAAAAAGCTGCTCAAAGTTAGGAGTTCTTGCTCAGTGATCAGGCTTTGAAGCTCTGGCTTATCCACAGCACTCGAGGCCCTTGATTTTTTCGGAGCCTTCTCTGGAGTGACCGGTGGTGTATGCTTCTGCGGAGGCTTCTTCGTGTAGACCCCCATAATCAATGGAAACAAGCAAGCAGGAGCCCAGGATATTAAGAAGGCGATAATCTGTAATCTTTCTGATTTTTAGGGAGAAATAATGACCAAAATAGCAATTATTTGCAGTTAGGAGGTTGGAGCTATGCAGAGGAGCTTCTACTCGGTACCCTGCATCACGTGATCTCCGCATGAGGGAATGATTTCTGAAGGAACATATACATCAGAAATACAGCATTGACATTCAGTGTAAGTGTATAACAGTTACATCTTTCTTCTTATGCTTTATTTTAAGTGTCAGTTTCTGCATACTTACTTTGCAAATACATGTTAGTTAGGAATTAACTGCAGAAACAATGCCAAAGAAGCAGCACATTCGTTAGTAACTATGGCACTGTTACACCCTTCTTCTTACATTTTATTTTAAGTGTCAGTTTCTGCATACTTACTTTGTAAATACATGTTAGGTAGTCATTACCTGTGGAAACAATGCCACAGAAGCAGCACATTCCTTAGTAACTACAGCACTGTTACACCTTTCTTCTTACACTTTATTTTAAGTGTTAGTTTCTGCGTACTCACTTTGTAAGTACATGTTAGCTAGGCATTAACTGTGGAAACAATGCCACAGAAGCAGCACGTTCCTTAGTAACTGCAGCACTGTTAAAAGCCAATAAGTAATTATGTAAATTATTGATCTTTTATTGTATAGCAATTTACAATATTAGATTGCATGTTTATTTTTAGTTCTTTTTATTTCTGGTTGCATAGTATACAAGTGGTGGCTCTGGGATTCAGACCCAGTTCTCCAGGTTTGCAGGTCAGTGCTTTTAACCACTACGCTATACTGCAGTAAGTTCATGAGGAATGATTTCTGAAGGATAATTTTAAATGTCACTAACTACACTGTAACTACTATATAACTACACTGTAACTGCACTGAAACTACACTACTATGTAGTTGTTAACTAGTTTCACAATGTGTGCTGTGTACTTACATAACTCTAAATGTGCTACTTTTATGAGATTGACCCATACACCTCTACTGCACCAACACCCCATCCTGCTGCTGCCCAGGTGGGTGGCTGGGGGTGGGGAATTGCTACCTTCAGATGACAGCCGTAATTCTTCTGTACCTAAGACTAAACTGTCCCATTGTACAATGCTGAACAGTCAAAAGACTGACTGATTCTGTATTTTATGCACCTGCACTTTAGTTGCTACTTTATTGTGTTTCAGCTGTATTCTTACACTTAATTGCACCAAGCTGTACTCAGTATATTCAATGTATTATATTTCCTGTACCTTTCTCTGTTAATGAAGGTGTATTGTGTGTATTACCTGTGTACCATTTTTATGGCCCAGGTCCTGCCTGAAAGCAGTCCAATGGATCAGGGCACCTACCCAGTAAAGAAACAAATATATATATACATGTATGTGTGTATATATATTGCAACAAACTCTGTTAATGCATCAGTTAGAGTTTCTATTACAATGACAAAAGTCAGGAAATTCAAACTTAGGGTTACCAACCCTAAGGCCACCCTCCACACACCAACAGGTGTTGGGTTGTGCCTTGAGGTAGTCATCCCTAACTCTCACCCCTTTCCATGTGTAAAAAAGCTGATATGGTACAGCATAGGAGAATGGGGTGAGAGTTATAGGTAAGGACCTCAAGGCACACCCTGATGCCTGTTGGTGTGTGAGTATGGGAGGGTTTGGATAGTAGGGTTGGTAATCCTATGTTCAAATTTCCTGACTTTTTTGCCATGATAGAAACCCTAACTGATACATTAACAGAGTTTTTTGCAATGAATTTCCCTTCTTTTTTGAGATAGTATAATAATATCCTTATTTTACTGTGGGAGCGCAGGGTCCAAAAGACCCTGCACACCAATTCCACCATAGATGTGCATATGTATGTAGGTGTGGAAGCATGTGTTGAACAGCAGTGACCAAATGGTCAGCATAGTCATCTTAATACTCCACCTCATGTACCCCGGTACAGAGTAATTGTGAAATACAAGTCAAAGCGTAATTATGCCCAACTGCAATGGCACTCCATATCACAGGTGTGAAAACACATTTGGGGCTATATGTGGTAAATGACAGCTGTACTGTTCATGAGTTAGTGTGACAAAATGGCTATGCTGAAATATTGGCAGTAAAATATGGAAAAGTGCCAAAGTTATACACGTGTGCAGCATTAATTCAATGGATGCACATAACGTGGGCATTTTGAGGAATTCTTGAACCAAATTGTCAACATTGCTTTTTGGGGACCTCACCTCATCAACAGTGGCACTGTCATTTTGTTTATCAGCCCTGAAAGGTGATTCTGCACAGCATATGCACCATTCTGTGCCATAGTAGTGAAAGCACATTTTAGCACCCTGTTGTTACCTTAAAGGCAACAACAGGGTGCACATGCAGAACCTCTTTCAGGTGAAAGACTACAGCAGGACTAGAGGGCAGAATCTTTGACTTAAGGGAGGAAAGTTCAGAAGCAATATGAGGAAATTCTTCTTCACAGATCGTGTTGTGGAACCATGAAATAGCCTGCCAGAGGGGGGGGTGGTGGGAGCCAAGACAGTGGGGGAATTCAAGTGGGCATGGGACAGACACTGTGGGATGCACAAGTAGGCAGCTAAGTAGGGGGGTAGGAAGCCAAGGGCAGACTTGATGGATCATATGATTCCCCATTGGCCAACTTCTATGTTTCTGTGTTTCAGGCAGGATGTGAAAAATGACAGCTGTACTGTTCATGAGGTGGTATGTAAAAATGGCAATGTTGAAAATTTGGAGTCAAAATATTGTAAATTACCAATGTTATGCACTTGCATAGAAACTGTGCAATGCATGCTCATAGCGCAGCCATTTTGGGGAATTTTTTCACCAAATTTTCAACATGGGCTTTTTGTGACCCCTACTCATGAACACTGGCACTGTCATTTTGTTAATTGGTTCTGAAAGGTTATTTCAGACAGCGACTGCGAAATCACCATATGGGTCCAATTAATGAAACAACAGTCCATGAGGTTGGTTCCCAATAGGACTATGTTGAAAATCTGGTGAAAAAAAAAATGGCCGAGATACCTACATAAGTTCAAAATGCCATAGACAGCTATTATACGGCACTTACCTTAATTCTTCAGTTTGTGGTTCAGCTTTGAAGAGTACAGATGTGTCCTGGTTCAGAGAAGATCACAGCTGCTGACCTCCATAGGTAAGTATAGGATATGGGGGTGTGTGTGCACAGAGGAAGGGTCAGGATTTGGGACGGGGGATCAGGATGGCAAGGAACCATTTTTTTTTACAAGACTTAAAACAAAAGACATCGGGGGGCTGTTTTTTTTTCAGGTATACTTAATAAAGGAACATTTCAGGACACTGGAGGTGGGCTCCCCAGTGACCCACTAAACTGATTGTGGGTGGGTATGATATAACTGGGGAAACTGGGAGTGGGCTCTCTATTGTCCCAACTTGGGGAGGCTAATGTCAACACAGAGATTGGGCACCCCGTTGTCGGAAAGGCAGTGGACTGGTTTCTTTTGTTGGGGACACTGGGAGTGGGCTCTCCAGTGTCCCATACTGGTGGGGGGGGCATCTAGTGCCAACATGGGGATTGGACATCCCGATGTTAGCAGCAGCTATTTTTAGACAACCATTCCTATTTTTGGCTCACGAAATAGGATCTTACTTCATATCTTGTCATACGAAGCAGGATCCTGCTTCATATTACATGGATATGACTGAAGAATTTATTTATTAAATGAAGCAAATTGTAAGGGTATTATTCGAACATTAAAGTGCAGAATGCACTTAAGGGGTCCCAATAAGCGAACTGCAAGTGTTGGTTCCTCCCCAGATAATCATTTTTGGGGTTTACAAATTTGAATTTTTCAGGCAAAATTGAAAACAAGATGGCATCCATACGAAGTAGGCATTTTCTTTTATGAAGCAGGATTCCAACTTCATTTCATACAGCTATCTTGTAGTGCTTACTGACCATGTTCAGAAATGATTTTTTCAACTTTTTAAATTGCAAAAACTTGATAACTGCTTATTATTTTCTCACCATACTAGCAAAAGGCACATCTGTGGGGTAATCCCTATCAGTTCTATGATGCCTGTTCAATAACACTTTCATCGACTGGCATCACAGCGATGGGATTTATGTTGACTGCAAATTGTGGTTGACATAAATCCTGATTATCTCCCAGTCCATTTTTTTTTATCGGGGGCTTTGCCCCCAAACACCCGGGGGCTCTGCCCTCGCATCCCCTGTACTAATGATTATCAACTCAGAGTCGTAATTTATTCAGAGAGGGGGTGCAGGTCCGGGGGATAGTGTGCCATTGTCTCAGGCACACTAACACAGTGACCTGTTGGTGAACTGTCAATTTTGTCAACAGCGAAGTAGGTCGCTGGGTTGGTGTCACCATCAGGGAGACATACCAGCCCTTTCTGCTCTGAAAATTTCAGACCCAAAAATCAAACCCTTTGGGCTGTAGGCAAGTTCAAAGAAAAATCCCAGCAAAGTCATTGGGTGAAAACAGGTTTTTTTTTTTCACCTCTCTATAACTCGGAGACTGCACATCTGACTGGAACACAACTTGCCAAATCAAGAGATCTACCCACAGGAAGGCATATACCAAATTTTGTGCAAATCTGTTGAATGGCTATTAAAGTGCAAAATTTTGAGTTTAACATTGAAGTGCCTAGTGAACCCTAACTATAAGGGAATGAACGCTCCCCTAAAAAAAAAAATACACACATATATATATATATATATATATATATAGCTATATATATATATATAAAACAAAGAACCTCTGTGTCCAAGCACTGAGGCAATGGTTTCCCCAAAGGGCATTTGGCCGGGAAGCCAAGTTTCAAAGAAATACAAAATCACACATGCCCCCGCAATGCAAAGTATCATGGGCTGAATATGCAAATCACCACAGAATATTGTGCTGGTTCAACTTTAAGCAGAAATGCATGGTGCCGAAAGGCATGTGTGATTTTGTATTTCTTTGAAACTTGGCTTCCTGACCAAATGCCTGCCCACGGAGCCCCCACCACCCCGCTCCCCCCATCAGTCAGCGGGCGGCAACACCCCACCCACCTGCCACCCCAACGCCTGCTGACTGACAGCTCGGTATGGCTGCACGCCCATTGGTTCAGAGCATGAGCCAATGGGCATGCAGCCCATACCGTACTAGTCAGTCCAAATGGGCTACTGGGGGGGTTACAGTTATGCCCACGATCGGGCTAATCATGGTCCACTGGACCACCAGGGATAGGAGACATTCATTGTCCCTTACGGGATGTCCTGCGATCGGGCTGCAGGGGGTGTAGGTTCCCGACGGCTGCTGCCTGGCAGGGCACCAGGCGCAAGTTGTCGGGGATCGGCACACCTGCATGCTAATGGCATGCAAATGGGGCCATAATCAGATGCAAATGGCCCTCTGTGTATCTTGCATAAATTATGGCCCCATTTGCATGTCACCCTTTGAATATCACAGGTGCTGTGCATGGCACAATGGAACTTGCGCCACCGCATCTCAATGCTCCACTCTGACCACTTGCGCTGGCGCAGTTCCACTGCGCCATGCACAGTGGGGGTGGCCCGTGGGCGATATTCAAAGCAGTTGTGCCATAGTGCAACTCCGTTGAATATCGCCCTGGCCACACCCCTGCACAACTATTTTGAGCGGCGCACAGGCTTGCGCCACCAACTGGCACAGTTTGAATATCTGGGCCCATGTGTTTTGGGATAAATGCACTGATAAAAAGTAGTATCCCAGTCAGGCACAGGAGATATCACTGATATCTCCATGTTCCTATATGTCATAGTGATATTTCCATGTTGCTATACATCATGGTGATATCTCTATGTTCCTGTACATCACTGAAAAGAAAGTGAAAGTACAGTATTTCACTCCCTTTTACACAGCAGTCTCTCTCTAGCGCCTGCTTCATCCCCCCAACCCCCAAACACACACACACTCACACATACACACCTCCGACATCGATCTGGTTAATCCTGCCATTATTTATAAATAAATAAAATAATTTTAAAAAGTACCTGGTTGATTCTGCCACTGTGATACTGAGAAAATCCTGTATTACTTTCACTTCCCCCTCCCGAGATGTAGCGTGACTGAGCTGTATGTAGACTAAAAGATGACTGGTGCCAGATCTTTAAAATAAGTGAGTCTGTTTTAGAAAATCCTGGTTTTTATCTCACTGTAACATTCTTTATTTAACCCTTAGACGACTGTGGATGTATATATACATCCAGAATCTATATACATTCACACATATTCAGTTCTCAAAGGGTTAAAAGAAGGGACCGACTCTATGGAGAGCACAGTGAGCGAGTCAGCCACTTCAAAACAGGAGAAGGAAGTGTGAGCATGTGTTGCTATAGCAACATACACTCATGCTTCCTTCTCCTGTTCTGAAGTGGACGACTCTCTCCCTGTGCTCTCCATAGAGTAAGTCCCTTCTTTTAAATAAAGAATGTTACAGTGAGCTAAAAACCAGGATCAGAAGGAAGCGTGAGCATGCGTTACTATCGAAATGCATGCTCACACTTCCTTCTGCTCTTCTGAAGCTGGTGACTCGCTCTCTGTTCTCATTGCATAGTTGGGAAAGTTAAAGTGTGCAAATATGCACAATGTTCTGCCATAGTAGGTAATCCTAACATCAAATTTCCAGACTTTTGTTGGTGTGGAATCAACCCTAACTGATGTATTAATAAAGTGTTTTGCAATGAATGTCCCTTCTTTTTGAGAATGTGAAATGTTACTCATATGGTATCCATAGGTGAAAGCACGGGCCCTCCGGGTCCTTTGCTTCCACCCACCAATAAGTGCAGAGGCATAGTGCAGGAGGGCCCTGTGCTCCCAGTTGTGCTTAATGGGATGCATATTTGGGAGCATGGGCCCTCTGGACCCTGCACTCCCACCCACCCATAAGTGTAGAGACATAGCGCAGAAGGGCCCTGTGCTCCCAGTATTACAAGATGGTTTCTAATGGTGGGAATGCAGGTCCCTCTTGGCCCTGTGCTCCCACCTACCTATAAGTATGGAGACATAGTGCAGGATGGGCCTGTGCTTTTAGTTTAGCATAATCGTATCCATAGGTGAGAGCGCAGGCCCTCTGGGCCCTGCACTCCCACCCACCCATTAGTGTAAAAGCATAGTGTAAGAGGACCCAGTGCTCACACTTTAGCATAAATGGTATGCAGCGCTTCCACCTACTCATAAGTACAGACATATAGTGCAGATCTTGAGACATTCCAAGTAACTCTTGTACTGTAAATGTGGCAATATCTCAGTAACCATAGCAACGTTGGAAAAAATCCCTTTGCAGTTGTATTCATGACCTGGCCACCTCTATGTGTGCTTAGTACACGCAGCGCTTAGTGAAAAATCCATATCTCAAACTGTTTTTGAGATATAGGCACCCTAAGGCACAGCAGCCGCCGCAATGTTATCCTATCGGAACATCTGCAATTTTGGGTTGCTGTTATTCTGGAACCGGTGTAAATTTTGTCACCAAACCAACCAAAGGCACATCTGTGGGCAAGGACTTGCCACCCTGCAAATTTCAGCCCAAAAGTCCTAACTGTTGTCTTTCTATGAAGTGACAAAGAAAGTGGTGTTTTGGTTCTGTAGAACTGTGGAACTTTCATGAAAGTGCCACAGAATTTCACAAAAGTCCCATTAGTTTAAATGGGGGAGCTTTCATGAAAGTACTGCAGAACTTCCGCAAAAATGCCACCATTGTAGATGCGGGACTTTCACTAAAGTAGCCGTGGCTCTTTTGCAAAAGTCCATGGAACTTTTGTGAAAGTTCTGCAGCTAAGATGATGGAAACACTTTAAAAACATATTTCTGGGCATCATCGCAAAAAATGAATGCCAGGGTCGTGGTCCTAGGGCCCCAATTAAGTAATCCCAAGTGTTGTTGTTTACCCATGGCCAGTATTTTTTGAACTACAAAATTTTTTCCACCTCACTAACTGAAAACAAGATGGTGGATTTATGAAAGTACCAAACCCATTTGCAAAAGTAAAAAGTGCTTTCGTGAAAGTTAAAAGTGCTTTTGAGGGTGACATATTTTTCCCATAGGCTATTATGGGAAACTTTAATAACTTTTGAATGGATTAATATATTTTCACCAAACCTTCAAAAGGCACTTCCCTGACCCAGTCCTCATATACCATAAAAACTTTGGACCAGACAGACAGACTGTTCAGGCTGTAGAAATGAGCAAAGAATTTGCCAAAAATGGCCAAAAAAGTGATGTTTTTCACTTTTTGGGTACTTAGCAGCTCCACAACTGCACATCCGACAAGAACACAACTTGCCAGATCCAGAGACCTATGGAAGCAGACAACACATGCAAAATTTCAGGCAAATTGGGCAACCGGTTGCAAAGTTATTAAAGTGCAACATGTGAGGCTTTAACATTAAAGTGCCTACTCAACCCTAACTGTAGCTGCACTACCATACAGCTATAATATATGGGAAATGTGGCATTAGGGTTTCCAACCCTAACACCATATTACCCACCCTGCACAGACCCACTGGCGGTGGGGTCTGTCTTGTGGCCTGTGAACCCTAACACAACCACATTCAGCTATGCTGTACCCATGTCACCTAATTTTATACTGGCATGAGGTGTGTGTTAGGGGTTTATGGGCCCCAAGACAGATCCCCCCTGCCAGTGAATCTGTGCAGGGTGGGCAATAGGGTTTTACCCTAATGCTACATTTCCCTAGTTTTGTTGCTTTGACCCTAACTGATGCATTAACAAAGTTTTTAGCAATTTATTTTCTTACTTTTAGAGATAGTATAATAGTATCCTTATTTAATGGTGGGAGCATCCCTCCATTGACATAGTATAGCAGTATCCGCCATGTCACAATGGGAGCACAGGGTCTCATCCCTCCATCAAGATAGTATAACAGCATCCATATGTTACACTGGAATTGCAGGTCCCATCCCTCCATCAACATAGTACAACAGTATCCACATGTAACAGTGACAGTGCAGGGTCCATCGGACCCTGAGCTCCCATCTCTCCTTTGAGGTAGTATAACACTATCCTTATTTGAGCCCAAATTTTCAACATAGCCTTTTTATGACCTCACCACATGTACCCAGCACAGAAAAGCTTCAAAACCCTGCCAAAACATAATTCTGCACAATAGCAATGCCAGTCTATGCCACAGGTGTGAAATCACGTTTTGGACAGCATTTGACAAATGACAGCTGTGACACACATGAGGTGGGGTAATAAGAACAGTATGTTGAAAATATGGGGTTAAAATATTGAAAATCTAGTATGTTATGAGCGTGTGTAGCAAGATTGCACCAAATGCCCATAACACATCCATTTTTCAAAATTTTGACCCAAAATTTTCAACATAGCCTTTTCATGACCTCACCACCTGTACATAGCACAGAAAATTTAGAAATCCCTGCCAAAAAGTAATTCTGTGCAACCGCAATTCTAATCTACACCACAGGTGTGAAATCATGTTTTGGACAGAATTTGACATATGACAGCTGTCACACACATGAGGTAGGGTAGTAAGAAGAGTATGTTGAAAATATGGGTTGAAAATATTGAAAATCTACTAAGTTACGAGTGTGCATAGTGAGATTGTGCCAAATGCCCATAATGCAGTCTATTTTCAAAATTTTGACCCCAACCTAGCCTTCTTATGACCCCACCTGATGAACAATGCGACTGTCATTATGCAAATCCCACTGGAAAGGTAATATTGAAAACTGACTGTGAAATCAGCTTTCCGGTGAGAGTTACCTAATGACAGTCATATTGCTCAGGAGGTGGGGTCCCCAAAAGGCCATGTTGAAAATTTGGGGCCAAAATGTTGAAAAAGGTCCAAGTTATGGCCAAAAGTTGAAACTTCCATTGAAATATATAGCACCACATTTACCTTACTTCAGATTGCAGTCGCCGGTTCCAGCAGCAAGATGTGTCTTCGATTACGGGAGCAGGTATCGAACCAGGGACCTCCTCATGTGACTGGTAGTCTGGGGGATGTCAGGGGGTGTGGGGAGGTGGGTACACACTAGGGGGCTGGGTGTTGGGGTACAGGCACAATCGGCAGTGAACAGTTTTCTTGTTTGAAGGGCAAACAGCCACAAAAGAGAATTAGGGCTGCTTTTCTGCATTTTAGCACAAAAAGAAGGGAAAAGAAAGGGTCGGGACACACTGCCACCAGTGATAACTGGGGCAGTGGAGGGTGGGGGGTACCACTGGACACCAGGGAGACATGGC
The DNA here is from genome assembly GCA_016271365.2 of Neoceratodus forsteri. Taxonomy (NCBI): domain Eukaryota; kingdom Metazoa; phylum Chordata; order Ceratodontiformes; family Ceratodontidae; genus Neoceratodus; species Neoceratodus forsteri. Next base: position 1,462,024,122 of record CM057455.1, on the reverse strand, counting down.
ATATAGCCACACACTTTAAAATAAGTGGGGCAATGGCAGCGGGGGTACTACTGAACATCAGGGATATGTGGCAATTAGCCACAACAATTAAAATAAAAATATATATAAAACCAAGCCATGGGTTTGGCTCAGGGGGACATCCTGTGCCACCCATGCCTTTGGTTTTGTGTACTTCATCAAAACCCCCCACAAATTTTACAATGTAAAATCCCTCTTCATGATCCCTTTTCTCCAGCTGATCCTCATGAAATGGGATCGGCTGGCAAAAAGAGATCACGAAGAGGGATTTTTAATGTTTAAAACTGCCTTTTTTTAATAATTACACAAAAACAAAGGCATGGGTGGGCACAGAACATCTCCCTAAGCCAAACCCATGCCTTAGTTTTCTAAACAAATGTCCCTGGGGCAAATTCCAAGATTTTTTCTCCCCCTTGCTAAGTGAGGAAACAAAATGGTGGCCAATGAAAAGGGATTTTCTTGTGAAAAGGGATCCCTTTTCACAGTTCCTTTTCACTAGCTGTTCATGGCCAGGATTCCTTAATAGAAACAGTGCATCTGTCCCAAAGACTGAACTGAGCATGCTCAGATCCTGAATTTTTTAAATTTATTAACTTTGGAAAAGATTAATATTTTTTCACCAAACCAATCCTGGATTGTTCCATTGGTAACCTCTTTTTACCCTATAATTTCAAGTTAAAATTCCAAGTGGTGTGGTCACAGCGCAATGAGGAAAAAACAGGGAAAAATTGATAAAAATTTTGAAAAATTTATTTTTTCACAATTTGCTATACAAAATCCACAAATCCAATCTAAACGCAAATGGCAAATCAAGAGATCTACCACCTGACACCGTCTATTCCAAATTTCATGCAAATCCATTGAATGGTTGCAAAGTTATTAACGTGCAAAATTTGGGGATTGACATTAAAGTACCTGATCAACCCTAACTATGGGGTGCAGGTAGTGCCCCTAATATATATATATAATGTTTGTGTGTATGTGTGACCTTCAAGCTGGCAGCCAGAATGGGTTAGCCATCAGCAGCAGGGGAACTAGGGGAACCAGACCAGTTTATTTAAGTTTTATTTTACTTTGTATACAATTTTACTTTATTTCTTTTGTGACTATAGTTTGTTTTATTTTGTTTTGCTTCAGTAGGGGATAGTCTAGAGTAGTGGTAGTGTAGTTAGGGCTGCCAGTGAGTTAGTTAGCAAAACTGGCACTTTTCGGGTGTAGGTTAGTATAACAGTGTTGTTGAGCTATCCGGGTTGCTGCACTATCACCAGAACTTTTTACAGAGATAAGTGGCTTACCGGCTGAATTATTTATTATCCGTTATCTTCAACAACTTGAATCTGTTATACACCAGTGTCTTGGAGTCAAATGAGAGGTCATGGGTTGAGGACCCGCTATCAAGCAACTTGTGGTGGAGCAGCCTGATTGAGGGAGGAGCTCTGCTACAGAGAGGTAATCAGACTGGAACATTGCCAGGAAGATCACTGGACTGGAACTATGCCGGAACATCCTTGAGTGTTTTGCTGTGTGGGACCATATGGGACTGCATACCAGCTGGCTGTTCAAGACTGATAAGTAACTTAGGGTGGGCTCAACCTGTGGCAATTGGGGCTCCATTGTAAATGGTGGGGGGTCCGCTGCCTGGTCTGTAGAGTGGCCCAGTTTAAGGGCAGGCTGAAATGCCAGTCCTTTGCTTGAGGCCATTAGGTCTTCCAGGGGTGGTTACCAGTGGGTCAGCATCGCTTCAGTTGACTGGAGATTATTTGGGCTACTAGGACCTCTCTAGCATCTTTGGGGGCCCCAAGAGGGTCACAGCACATCTTTAAATTCCACACCCTTGCTGGCTAAGGAATAGCCCATAGACAGCGGTGGTATCTGCTGCCTGGCGGGAGAGGCCTGTTTGGGGGGGTGACCGAGCCAGGGTAATGCTTCTAGTCTATGGATTGTTGCCTCATGAATCTGTCATGGGCTGTTGCCACAAGAGTGCTGGATTATTTGTTTGCTTTTGGAATGGACATCAAACTGTTATCTCCATTACACCAGTGGGATACTTATTCTGGTATTACAAAGTATTAAGGCAGTGAGAGTGCCTTAAAAATGATTTACTGCTTATAAGAATTTGTTACATCCATTTGAGTTCTGGTGGGAGCATGACTTATATGGCATTCTTGACGTTTATTGTCCTTTTGATGTGATGTGAGAGGTTTAAGGGGCATTTACCTGAACTTTCTACCCTGAGAGTGTCAGCAACTCTGTTACAGTTATTTTTACCTCACTCGTTAATTCTGAGACTTTAATCTCTGCTGTACTTTAAATATTTTGTGTATAGTGTGTTATTTATTGTTCATTGGTTGGATTTTTTGGGGGTAGTTTGTGGTAAAGATTTGGGGGTGGTTTTTATGCAATATAAGGTAGGGTGATTTAATTGATTGTTATTTATTTTAGTGTGGGTTTTGTTATTACTGGGATACTGCTGCTAGTTTCAGGGAGTAGCTGTGTGCTGGCAGTTGTATTCAGGGGACAGGCACTACTCCCCCTCTAGACTTAGGGGCCTGCACCCTTTTGACTGTTCTCTGTTGTCCCTTGAGGTCTATAAGTGCTGTTGGGCCCTGGGGGTAGTTCAGAGGGGTGCAGGTCCCTGGTTGTGAGGGGGGAAGAGCGGGGTGGACGGATTGGGGTGGTGGGTATGAGGAGATGCCCTGGGGTAAAATGGGGCTTGGAAAGGGGTCCTCCCTGCCTGGTTCCCATACCCAAGGGCTCCAGCAGTGGTGGCAAATAGCATGCTCTTCCTCTGCCTCCCATCCAACTCGGGTGGTGTTGTGCAATGCCAGGTTGACAAAGAACAAGACTGCAATAATTACATAGAAACATAGACTTTGACGGCAGATAAGGACCGCTTGGCCCATCTAGTCTGCCCATTTCCCTACCTACAGGATAGGCCCCAGATCCTAGTTAACCAACAGCCTATTTCTTACTACCCACCACAAGAATTGCCTTATGTCTGTCCCATGCATTCTTGAATTTTCCCACAGTTTTAGACCCCACAACCTCCTCAGGAAGGCTGTTCCATGCATCCACTACCCTCTCTGTGAAATAATACTTCCTCACATTGCCCCTGAACCGCCCTCCTTCTATCTTTAAATTGTGTCCCCTTGTTCTTGCAAGTCTCTTTTTCTGAAAGATGCTACCCTCTTGGACTTTGCTGATTCCACTGGAGGTACTTAAAAGTTTCTATCATGTCCCCCTCTCCTTCTTTCCTCAAGGGTATACATATTAAGCTCCTTTAGTCTCTCCTCTCTCGACTTCTCTTGCAGACCCTGCACCATTTTAGTTGCCCTCCTCTGGACTACCTCTATCCTGTCTATGTCCTTGCGGAGATGGGGTCTCCAGAACTGGACACAGTACTCCAGATGGGGTCTCACCAACTGTCTGTACAGAGGGATAACAACTTCCTGTTTTCTGCTGCTGATGCCTCTCCCTATACATCCCAGTATACCCCCAGCCCCTCCCTACTGCCTTCTCACATTGCTTGCTAACCTTAAGGTCATCTGATATGATTACCCCCAGGTCCCTTTCCTTTTTTGTTGTTGTTACTACCTCCCCACCCATTGTGTATTCTTCCCCTGGGTTCTTGTTTCCCAGGTGCATTATTTTGCACTTCTTTGCATTGAATCCTAGCTGCCATACTTCTGACCATTCCTCCAACCTTGCCAAGTCCCTTTTCATCCTTTCCATGCCTCCTTGTGTATCAACCCTGTTGCAGATCTTTGTGTCATCTGCAAAAAGGCATACTTTTCCTTCCAGTCCCTCTGCAATGTCACTGATGAAGACATTAAAAAAGGACTGGACCCAATACTGAACCCTGTGGTACCCCACTAGTAACCCCTCTTTCTTCAGAGTGGACTCCATTTACAATTACCTTCTGTGTCCTGTTGTGCAGCCAATGTTTTACCCAGGCTACCACCCTGGGACCCACTCCCAGGCTGGTTAATTTGACTATTAATCTTTTGTGTGGGACTGTGCCAAATGCCTTGCTAAAGTCTAGGTAGGCCATGTCCACAGCCCCTCCCTGGTCTACTACTTTGGTCACCCAGTCAAAGAAATCTATTAGATTCATCTGACATGACCTTCCCGCTGTGAACCCATGCTGCCTTGGGTCCTGTGCTCCACTGGCCTCTAGGTACTCAACTATTCTTTCCTTCAGAAGTGACTCCATCACTTTCCCTACCACAGAGGTCAGACTGACAGGTCTGTAGTTTCCTGCCTCTGTCTTGGTCCCACTTTTGTGAAGGGGAATCACATCCGCCTTCCTCCAGTCCTCGGTACCACAACATCCTCCCATGATTTATTAAAAGAGTAGCCAGTGGTTTCACTAGTTCCCCTTAATTCTTTTAGAATTCTGGGGTGAATTCCATCAGGACCCATTGCTTTGTCCACCTCCAGTTTTAGGGTTCTTGCAGAACCCTTTCTTCTGTGAAAGGACTGGGATCGACCCCCTATCAAGAGTGCTTCTGTTAATTGGATTGGGCACTTCCCCTCCTCTTTTGTGAATACTGAGCAGAAATATTCCTTCCAGTATCCCTGCTTTTTCACTGTCCCCTCTGCCCACCACCGTTCATTCTATTCAGCCTCACTATCCCTCCCTTTGTCTTTCTATCGCTGATGTACCTATAAAGGGTTTTATCCCCTTCTTAACTGGGGTTGGCTATCTTTTCCTCAGTTTGGGCCTTGCTATTCTGACTTCCTCCCTGCTTCCTTCTGCCTTAACTGGTACAGCTCTCTGTCCTGCTCCTTCTGTGTTTCCTTATACTTCCGGAATGCTATCTTTTTCTTCCTGACTTTCACAGCCACCTCTTTTTGAGAACCATAGTGGCTTTTTCTTTCATTTGATTTGTTTATTTGCTTCACACAAAGGCTTGTTGCCTCTGTGATGGCAGTTTGATGATTCCCCATTGTTGCTCCACACCTCCTTCTAGCCTGTTTGCTAGTGCTTTTCTGAGGCACTCTCCCATCTTGCCAAAGTCAGCCCTCCTAAAGTCCAGTACCCTCACTTTTGTATGGCTTGACTCTGTAGCTGAGTTTAATGTGAACCACACTGTTTGATGGTCACTTGTCCCCAGATGGCAACCCACTTCTAGATCTGAGATCCTCTCACTGCCCCCGTTTGAGAGTATGAGGTCTAAGATTGCTCCCTCATGAGTGGGTTCCAAAACTAGCTGTCTAAGGCCTGCCACCTGTAGGGCATCAAGAATGGCCCTGCTCTTGGATGTGGCTGCAGCAAATGTGCTCCAGTTAACATCTGGCATATTCAGGTCTCCCATCAACAGTATCTCCCCTTTCTCTGCCATTCTAAGAATGCCTTCTATCATATTCTTGTCCATTCCCTCCCCCTGACATGGGGGTCTGTACACAACCCCCTGTGCGGATTGTGGTGCCCTTTCTGGTCTCTAAGGTGACCCACAGTGCCTCCTCTCCTCCCTGTTTACTCTTTTGTTCAGTTGCCTTTATCCCTTCCTTTACATAGAGAGCTACTCCTCCCCCTCTTCTCCCCTGCCTGTCTCTCCTGTAGGTTATGTACCCTGGTATGTTAACATCCCAGTCATGGTTCTCTGTGTACCATGTTTCTGTGACTGCTATGACATCCAGGCATCCCTCTTCCATCAAGGCCACCAGCTCAGGGAGCTTGTTGCCCAGACTACGGGCATTGGTACTCATTACCCTCCATTTCCTGATGGCCTTACTCCCTTTTTTGCCTCATCCCTGTCCTTCCTGCCTTTGTCACTTTCTCCATTTACCCCTGCCCTTCTCCCTATCGACACCTCTATGTTGGTGTTTGCCGCACTTACTACCATGATTATTTGGGTGGGGCTAGGATTTCCCTGCTCCTTTCCAGTGCCTCCCCCCTTGGCTAGTTTAAAAGCTTGCCAATGAAGCATTTAAACCTATCACCTAGGATCCTGGTTCCCCTCCCGGACAGATGCAGCCCATCATGCCAGTATAGGCTTGCATCACTCCAGGTGGACTCCCAATCCCCAATGAAGCCAAATCCCTGAGTTCCACACCAGTTTTTCAACCACTGATTGAATTCCATGGTGCAGAACACCCTAGCCTCTCCTATGCCATAGATGGGCAGCATCTCCGAGAAGGTTACCGTGCGTGCTACTTGACTAAGGCCCCTCCCCAATTCCACAAACTCTTCCTGCATTTCTCTAATTCTTTTCTTAGCCAGGTCATTTGTCCCTAAGTGGACAATGACATCCGGCTCCCTCCCCTGTGCAGCTGCTCTGGCAATCCTGAGGATTCGCTCCCTGTCCCTCCAAGCCATGGCGCCAGGCAGGCACCTTACCTCCCTCTCCCCTTCCTCCCCCAGTTCTACCTTCCTAACAATGGAGTCCCCCACCAGGAGTTGTTTCCTTCCCCTGCAGGGTCCCCTGCCACCCTCCTGTGGGTCTTCTTTGTGGAGGTTCCCAGCATCCTCCTTGGTCTCCACTGTGGGTGCCTCCATAGAGGAACCACACTTTGCCAGAATGGCATAGGAATTGTGGAGAGGTACAACTGGAGGGATGCACCTCTGTTCCACCACCCTCACCCTCCCTGAGTCCACTGTGGTCCAACCACTCCTCTTTCTTGGCAACCTCTGAGGCAACGGCAGTGGCACTGGTGGTCCCTGGATGGAAAAGGAGGTCTCACAAATCCTGGCCAACTCAGCCTGGAGATGAGCAACCTCCTCCCTCAGTCCAGAGGTGCCTGCAGATGGGACAACACCACATCCTCCAGAATGTCTCCCGGAAGACTGCTGCTCCACAGCCACTGCACTGCACCACTCCAATCATGTCTTATTTCTGGCCCCTTAACTGTTTGCAATCCTTACTCTTTCCTCTGTTTTTTCTCTCTCTCTCCTTACTTTCTGCCTGTGTGCCCTTTAAGTTCCTGATTGTCCTGTTCTGAGACAAGAATATCCTATATTTCTCAGTAGACCACTTACTTGCTAAGAGGCAGACCTCCAGCAGCTAGATGGGGCCGGAGAGCTACTCTTGCCCTTCTAGGATGGTGGGTCTTTGGTGGTTCTGTGATCACTCACTTCCTGCTCCCAAACAGGAAGTTCCTGTTGCCAGTCAAATTCTGTGCCTATAAAAATAGAACTAGCTTTGGGTGGAGGGGAAGGAAGGAAGGCAATATAGTCCCAGTACAGAAGTTCAGTCACACAGCAGTCCTTTTTCCTGGTGTCTTCTGCCAAGCAATTGCTGATTTTGTTGGAACATTGGACCTGGCTTGCATCACTGAGACCTGGCTGGATGAAAATGCTGGTCCTGTATTGGAATCAGCAGTTCCAGCTGGGTACTCGGTGATACACAGCCCGAGATTGGATCATAGGGGTGGGGGTGTAGCCATCTGTTTTGAGATGGAACTAGACCTTGTGAAGATACCAGTGGAGGACACCAGATCCTTTTAGTGTATCATGGATGCAGGTGTGGGTTGCTGGATACTTCTCTTCTACCATCCACCCAGGGATGGGAACATATTCCTGCAGGAAGTCACAGACTTCATGGTTGACATGGTGTTGGAGTCCCCCAGGTGGTTGGTTCTGGGGTACTTCAACACCTGGATCAGTGAAAAACTCTTGCAGTTTGGACAGGACTTCTTTCAACTGATGATTTCATTGGGCTTCACTCAGGTTGTTACCACTTTGACCCATAATCAGGGTCACTCCTTGGATCTGGTATTCCTCCTAGGGATGGAGGTCTCTGACCTGGTGGTGGAACCGGTCTGGTGGTCTGACCATCACACCATAGGGTTCAGTTTTGTGGCTCTCCCCAGTAGATCTGACCCTTTGGAGATGGTCCAGTACTGCCCTTTAAGGGGTGTGACCCCAGATGGTCTAATGGTGGTGCTGGACCTATCGAGCAGGCCAAGGGAATGCATGGATCTAGGGGAACTGGTACAGTACTATAATAGTGCAGTGTTGTGGGCCCTGGATTACATAGCTTCTGTTCATGTTTGCTCACTCACTCTTTGCCCTCAGTCCTCATGGTTTGATGGGGACCTGAGGGAGTTGAGATGAGTGGGTCGAAGGATAGAATGATGTTGGAGGAAATCCAGCCAGGAGGGGGAGCAACGTAGACTGATGGCCCACTATTTGGACTTGTCAGTCAAAAATCTATCATAAGAAGGCAGAATTCCTGTCCAGAGAGATTTCTGCAACAAGGAATCAACCAGCTCAGCTCTTCTGTACTGTGGACAGGTTGTGCAATCCAGCCTGTCTGCAGAATTGGAGAGCTTTTTCACAGTTGAACTGTGAGGAGTTTGCTCAATTTTTTGCAGATAAGGTTGCTGTCATTAGGTCTGAGATCCAGCTAGCACGTTCTGTTGAGTGTTGCAACTGTCAGTGGGAGGGCACAGGCACCCAGTCAGTCTGGGTGACTTTTGACCAGCCGACAATCATTGATATTGTGAAGATCATCGGGGGCTTGCGGCCGACTTGTTGTAGTTTGGATCTGGGTCCAACCTGCCTCTTTGTGGAGTGATTGGATGTCATCGGACCAGTATTAACTAAGATTGTCTGGTGTTCATTGGAGAAGGCTGTGTTCCCAGACTCCTTGAAGGAGGCGGTGGTAACACCCCTTTTGAAGAAATCCTCCCTCGAACCAGTCTGTCTTGCAAACTGCCGTCCAGTCTCTAACTTGGCCTTCTTGGGCAAGGTTATTGAGAAGGTAGTCACGCTACAGCTTGAAGACCATCTTACCACCCACGAGGTCTATGATCCTCTCCAGTCCAGCGTCTGGAAGAGGCATAGTACTGAGACAGCCCTTGTATGGGTGCTTAATGATCTCCTGATGGTGAGAGAATGGAAGAGCCATTCGATCTTGGTTCTCTTTGATCTCTCAATGGCATTTGACACCATAGACCATGAGGTATTACTGGAGTGCCTGTGGTTGATCTGTGGACTATCGGGAACAGTCCTCAGATGGTTCTACTCATTCCTCACAGGCAGGTCTCAAACAGTGGTGGCGGGGTTTTTTTCCTTGGCCCCTCATCCCCTGTCATGTGGGATACCACAGGGCTCCGTTTTGTCTCCCATGTTGTTCACGGTGTATATGCTGTCATTGGGAGACATTATAAGGAAGTATGGGCTGAGTTTTCACTGCTATGAAGATGATACTCAGTTGTACATGTCCTTTGTGCCCAAGCAAGGTAATGCTATCTTAGTCTTTAACAACTGCCTTGCTGAGATTCAGGATTGGATGAGTGCCAGCTGGTTGAGATTAAACCCAGAAAAGACTGAGGTGTTGGTGGTGTACCCAGGTTGTCAGGTAGAGGGGCTACCTCCTGGCCGGCCATCTGGTATTGTACTGGGGGACAACCAGTTGAGTACCTCTGAATGGGTGCATAACCTGGGCGTTGTGCTTGACTGTGAATTGACACTTAAAGCTCAGGAATCAGCCACTGTCAAGACCTTGTTTTATCATCTGAGGAACATCACCCGGGTGAAACACCTTGTTCCACCTGAGGACCTTCCTACGCTGGTCCACGCCTTTGTGTCCTCCCGCCTTGACTATTGCAATGCTCTATACCTAGGGCTTCCGGGAGTGAATATCCCCCACCTGCAGCTGGTGCAGAATGCGGCTACCAGGCTGTTGACTGGCTCATCAAGAACCAGTCATATTACGCCTGTGCTCCGTGAACTGCACTGGCTGCCAGCACGGTGGAGAATCCCTTTTAAGGTAGCGTTGCTGACCTATAGGGCCATACACAAACAGGGACCATGATATTTGCAAGATCTCCTTTGTCCCTACTGCCCCCTCCTCCCACTCCATTCCACTGACGAAGGATTGCTGGAGGTTCCCAGGGTCCGTTTGAAGACCTCAGTGGCCAGAACATTTGCTTTTATGGCCCTGATCCTGTGGAACTCTTTATCTTGTCAGGTGAGAGAGTGCCTGTCTACTGAGTATTTTAAGTCTGCATTGAAGACATACTTATTTGAGCCAGCATTCCTTAATATGATTTGATTTTAACATGTATTTAGAATTTTATGGTTTGGGATTTTAATTTGAAGAACTTTTTAGCTGTGTATTGTACAGGTACTTTGGTTTTGAAAAGCGCCTTTTATAAATAAAATTTGACTTTGACTTTGTATGTGTATATGTGTATGTATATGAATATGTATATGTATATATCTTTTTGTTTGTGTACCGGGTAGGTGCACTGGTCCAATGGATCATTTTCAGGCATGAACTGGGCCATAAAGATGGTACATAGGTATTACAGATGATACATGTACATTAACAGAGAAAGGAACAGGAAACAGAAGACATTAAATATACTGAGTACAGCATGGTACAATTAAGTGTGAGAATATAGCTGAAATAAAAATAAAGTAGCAACTAAAGTGTGGTTGCAATATACATGATGTACAATCAGTCAGTCTTATGACTGTTCAGCATTGTACAATGGGACAGTTTAGTCATAGGTACAGAGGAATTAGGATTGTAATCTGAGGGTTGCCATGCCCCACCCCCAGCCACCCACCTAGGCAGCAGCAGGACAGGGTTGTGGGTACAGCAGAGATGTGGGTCACTCTCACAAAAGCAGCACTTTTAAAGTTATCTAAGTACACAACACACATTGTGAAACTAGTTAACAACTACATAGTAGGGCAGTTACAGTGTAGTTATACAGTAGTAACGGTGTAGTTAGTGACACTTAAAATTATCCTTCAGAAATCATTCTTTCATGGACTTACTGCAGTATAGTGTAGTGGTTAAAAGCACTGATCTGCAAACCTAGAGAACTGGGTTTGAATACCAGAGCCACCACTTGTATACAGTGCAACCCCCACAAAAAAGAAAAACTAAAAATAAACATGCAATCTAATATTGTAAATTGCTACACAAAAAAAAATCATTAGTTTACATAATTACTTGCTGACTTTTAACAGTGCTGTAATTACTAAAGAATGTGCTGCTTCTGTGGCATTGTTTCCACAGTTAATGCCTAACTAACATGTGCTTACAAAGTATTTATGCAGAAACTGACACTTAAAGTGCGAGAAGAAAGGTGTAACAGTGCTATAGTTACTAAGGAATGTGCCGCTTCCTCTGCATTGTTTCCATAGTTAATTCCTAACTAACATGTACTGTAATTCCAAAGTAAGCACACAGAAACTGACACTTAAAATAACGCATAACAAGCATTTGCCAATGCCAAATATTGTCATGCTGGCATTGGCAGTGGCGGAGCTAGAGAGGCATAATAGGAATGGCAGTGAAGTACTGAAGTGACGCCAACTCCACCCCCTTCCTGTAGAGAGTGACAGACATTGGCATGTGCCTTTCGGTCATCAGCTATAATGCTCATGTCATTGTACCTCACCCTACCCTGTAGACACTGACAAGTGTCGTGGTGTGCTTTGGGGTCTTTGGGCATCATACTTACCCCATTCCATAAGGAAATACAATGATGTGGGTGCAGTATAGGAGCGTGGGGTGAAGTTTGTGGCTGAACAGTGCAAGACACACCATGATGCCTGTCATTGGCTGCAGGGTGGGCATAGGGTGTGGAATGGTGTGAGCATTACATGCAATGATCCCAAGTCACAGCCCTGATGTCTGTCAGTCCGTAGCGGGTGGGGTGCTACAGTTGGAAACCTTAACACCGTAGGTGTGTAGTGGTAGTTTCACTCCACATTTGCAACATGGGCTGCTTCTCAGGCTATCTCTTGAAAAGCGGCAAAATCACTTTGTTAGCTGAAACGTGGTTTTGCACAGCTGCTGTGCTATTTAGCGACACAGGGACAAAAACACAGTTTTGGGCAGGATGTGGAGAATGACAACTGTATTATTCATGAGGAGGTGTAAAAAATGGCAACGTTGAAAATCTGGAGTGGCAATATGAAATATTGGTGTAGCAACGAACATGCACACAAACTGCGCAACAGACATCCACAACCCAATTATTTGTGGGAGTTTTTAGGCACATTTTCAACATAGGTATTTTGGGACCTCCCCTCATGAACAGTAGCGCTGTGATTTTGTGAATGTGTCCCAAAAGGTGATTTCCCACAGCGAGCATGCCAGAGTGCACCACAGTTGCAGAAATGCATTTTGGGCAGGCTGTGAAAAATGACCTCTGTACTGTTGAAAAGGAGGTGTGCACAAATGCCAGTGGTGAAAATGTGGCATGAAAATATTGCAGATTTATGAAGTTACAAGGCTGCATGGAAACTGTGCAACGCACGCTTGCAACACAGTCATTTTATGGACTTTCGGCACCAAATTTTCAACATAGGCATTTGAGGACTTCTGCTCATGAACAGTGTCATCATTATTTCCTCAAACTGTCCCAAAAACTGATTTCGCACAGCGATCGTGCAATTCTGCATCGGACGTACGAAAACACATTTCAGCCAGGATATGTAAAATGACAGCTGTACTGTTCATAAGGAGGTGCAGAACAATGACAATGTTGAAAATCTGGAGTGAAAATATAAATTTGCGAACTTACGAGTGTGCATGCAAACTGCGCAGTGTACACTCGTAACACAGTCATGTTATGGAGTATCATCACCAAATTTGCAGCATACACATTTTAGGACCTCTGCTCATGAACAGTGTATCTGTCATTTTCGTAATTTGTCCCGAACAGTGATTTCCCACATCGACCACGCTATTCTGTGCCAAACGTGCAAAAACACATTTCGGGCAGGATATGTAAAATGACAGCTGTACTGTTCATCAATAGGTGTGGAAAAATGCCAATGGTGAAAATCCAGAGTGAAAATATTACAAATGCACATTACGAGCATGCGTGCAAATTGCACAATGCACATTCATAACACAGTCATTTTAAGGAGTATCGTCACCAAATTTCAACACAGGCCTTTCAGGACATCTGCTCATGAATAGTGTCACTTTCATTTTTGTAATCTGCCCTGAACACTGATTTCCCGCAGTGACTGCACTATTGTGCGCCAGAAGTGCGGAAACACATTTCGGCCAGGATGTGAAAAATGACAGCTGTACTGTCCACAAGGAGGTGAAGAAAAATGACAATGTTGAAAACCTGGTGAGAAAATATTGCGAATTCATGAAGTTACGAGCGTGCATAGCAACTGTGCAACGCATGCTCATAAAACAGCCATTTTTGGGATTTTTTCCACCAAATTTGCAACATAGGCTTTTTGAGAGCCCACTTCATGAACACTGCCACTGTCCTTATGCTAACCGGTCCCAAAAGGTGATTCCACGCAGTGACTGTGAAATCACCTTTCGGGACCGATTGACATCATAACAGTTCCAGAATTCATGAGGAGGGGTCCTAAAAACCCCATGTTGAAAATTTAGTGCAAAAACTCCAAAAAGTGCCCAAGATATGCATTAAAGTTGGAAAAACCCTTTTCATTCCATTATACAGCTTACCAGCATTTCCTCAGTTCACGGTCGGCTTTGAAGAGTGCAGACGTGTTCCCGGTCCAAAGAAGATCGTCGCGCCAGACTCCCAAGGTAAGTATGGGGTGAGGGAAGGTGTGGGGAGACAGGGTGAGCAGTGGATGGGTGCGGGTGGTGGGTAGGGAGACTACGAGGGACCATTTTTTGTTCACAGGGTAAAAAAAACATTGTGGGACAGTTTTTTTTTACAGGGTATTTGGCACGCTGGAGTGGGCTCCCAGCATGCCACCTAACTGTTTGGGAGGGTGCTACAGCCGACAGGGGATCGGGCACTCTCGTCAGCACACAACAAAAGCGGGGCTTAATTTATGCTGATGGGGATTGGGCACCCCCCGTCGGCACACAAGGAAAGCGGGGGGGCCAAGAGCCGAGGGGATTGGGGCACCCCCTCGGCTTGCTCCTCAAGAATGGTGGGGCGTGCTTTATGCTGATGGGGAGTGGGCTCCGTCGGCACATGCATTGGGGCCACAGGAAGCTGGCAGGGGATTAGGCACCTCAAGTCGATACAGTTATTTACTGTTATAAAATATAATGTATGGGTTATCGAGAGTGGGTCTGCTGCATCTGACGAGCTTTTCTTGAATTGCAGCGGACCTTTCCTTAGATGTGCTCACCACATTATGTATTCATGGTGTGGCACCAGCATGCAGGCTGATTGGGGAATGAGAGACGTACCTACTGGTGCATGCCCTACATTTGCCCAACAGTGACCGCGCCTCCAAAGCTGCACTACCACAAGATGTTGGCTGTGCAAGCGCACCAACATAAAAAGAAGGGTGTAACTACTATTCACTTACATTAAATACCAATGCTGTAGTTCTAATGTATATTTTCCTTAGAAATCATTCCCTCATGCACTTACTGCTTAATAAACACGCAATATAATATTGTTAATTGCTATACAACTACATTGTTTACTTACACAATACAAATCATTTACATAATTAATTATTGGCTTGTAACAGTGCTATAGTTACTAAGAAATGTGCTGCTTCTGTGGCATTGACCCACACCTCTTCTACAACCACACTCCTGACCTGCTACTGCCCACGTGAGTGGCTGGGGGTGTGGCATGACTACATACCATGCTTTATCACCAGTCTGCTGTGTGCAGTGGTGATGGGTGGTACCAGATACACAGGCAGTGAACCTTCCTTAGCCATTACATGCCCTTCCTACTAACCTGTAAGTTCATAAAAAACTGGAATACAGACATGGAACATCATCTAAAGAGTTGCCAGTCTGTGCATTTACTGTAGCAGACTGATGCTGCATTGCATTCATATTTTGTCTGCCATAGCATCATCCCGCACATCAAGCTATCCCAGCCCTCTGACTATACCATGAGGGCAAGGTGGTAAACATAGGCAGACCAGTAGGTCCCCTTACTGGAAAACGGCAGTAATGGAAAGACCACCCATAACCCACAATTCCTCTATTGACACAGAGTGCAGGATCACGTCTGCTCTTGGTCAGTCCATCTGATTGGATGACTGCTATTGATCACCAGGCCTCAAAATGCACAATTTTGCACATTCCCTGCCACCTGTGTGAATAGGATCTAATATGAGATTGCATATTTAGCAAGCAGTAAGTTCATGAGGGACTGATTTTTGAATGAGAACTTACATCAGAGCTACAGTACTGACATGGTAAATGTAAGTGTGTACAACTGCAAATACATGTTATCTAGGCATTAACTGTGAAAACAGTACCATTATTTATTAGCTACAATATTGTAACTGTGACAATTAGTAATTATGCAAATGAAATATTTTTGTGTACAGTTACATATCAATTCACAATATTAGACTGCATGTTTACTAACCTATAAGTTCATAAAAAACTGAAATACAGACATGGAACATCATCTAAAGAGTTGCCAGTTTGTGCATTTACTGTAGTAGACTGAAGCTGCATTGTATTCATATTTTAGTTAACATTCTGATTACACTTTAACATTTTCTTTTTTTATATACTTGTTTATTGTTTCGAGACTAAGGGGTCTCTGTCCACTCGATTCTCCATCGCTTTCATCTGATGTTTATTTCAGATGTCATGCCCTTGGTATTTTAAGTGGACGAGGGAGCAGAAGGAATAGGAGACCCTGGAACTCTCGAGGGGGATGGGAAAGGAGCGGACAGATTGAGACAGTGAGGACCAGGAGGTGCCCTGGGGTGAAATGGACACAGAACCGAGGTTCTCCTTGTCTTGTGCCCATACCCAAGGGTTCTGATTTTATCTAGCAGGAAGTGGGGGTCACCCCTGGACTCCAGTCCCTTTCAGGTGGTGTTAAGCAATGCCAGGTCAATGAAAAATAAAACAGCAATTATTGCAGATCTTGTGGCATCTGCAGACCTGGCTTGTATCACTGAGACCTGGCTGGATGGCAATGCTGGCCCCATTTTGGAGTCTGCGGTTCCAGACTGGTTTTTGGTGATTCACTGCCGAGATGGATCGTTGGGCAGGGGGAGGGTTGCGTCTGTTTTAGATAGGAACTGGGTGTCATGGAGGTACCAGTTGAAGTTACTAATGCCTTTTATTGCATAATGGGGCAGGTGTAGGCTACGGATTTTTCTCATTTACTGTCCACCAGGTGATGGGATGGATTTCCTGAGGCAGGCTGTGGACTTCACTGCTGACAAGGTATGGGAGTCTCTCAGATGGTTGATCTTGGGGGATTTCAACACCTGGGTCGATGATGAACTCTCACCATTTGGACAGAACCTCCTACAATTGATGGATTCATTGGGCCTAACATGGGTTGTTACCACTGCTACCCATAAGAAAGGACATTCATTGGACTTGGTATTTCACCTGGGGATGGAGACCTCTGATGTGGAGGTGGAGCCCATCGGATGGTCTGACCATCATCTCCTGAGATTCAGTTTCGCAGCACCCCAAAATAGGCCCACCCCAAGGGAGTTGGTACAGTTCTGCCCTTTAAGAGGAATTACCTCAGAATGCCTAATGATGGTGCTGGACCTCTCAGGATTTCCAGGGGATAGCACTGAGCTGGGGCCTCTTGTGTCAGCCTATAATAAGGCTGTTACTGATGCACTGGATATCATTGCTCCTTCTCATGTTCACCATCTTACCTCTCATCCAGGTGCTCCATGGTTTAAAGGGGAAATCCATGAATTGAAGAAGCGGGGGCAAAGGTTGGAAAGACACTGGCAGAAAACTCACCTGGAGGCGGACATACTTAGATTGATGGACCATTATAATGTCTATCAATCAGCCATTTCCCATAAGAAGGCAGAGTTCCTGTCCAGAGAAATTGCTACAGCAAAGAACAGACCATCCCAGCTCTTCCAGACTGTGGACAGACTGTGCAATCCAGTCTGTCTTCACTCTGGTCGAGCATTGTCACAAAAACAGTGTGAGGAGTTTGTGCATTTCTTTTCTGATAAGGTGTCCACCATCAGGAATGAGATCGGCCAGTGCCTTTCCATTGGTCCTTGCATTAGTCAGCCAGGTGGAACTAATGCCCAGCCGATCTGGTCCACCTTTAGCCACCCAGTAGTCATAGATATAGTGAGGATCATCCAGACTCTATGGCCAGCCTACTGTAGTTTGGACCCAGGCCCTACTCGCCTACTAGTGGAGTGTGTAGAGGTCATTGGCCTGGTCCTTGTTGGCATAGCGGAAGTTTCATTGGAGAGAGGGATCTTTCCAGATCCCTTAAAAGAGGCAGTAGTACACCCCCTGTTAAAAAAAAACTCCCTTGATCCTGACTGCCCAGCTAACTACAGACCAGTCTCAAACCTACCCTTTGTAGGGAAGGTTATTGAGAAGCTGATCACACTGCAACTGTAGGATCATTTGACCAACCACAATATCCATGACCCTCTCCAGTCTGGCTTCAGAAAAAGGCATAGCACTGAAACGGCCCTGGTGAGGGTACTAAATGACCTTCTGATGGCGAAAGATCGGAGACCCTGTTCAATCTTGGCCCTCCTTGATCTCTCAGCAGCATTTGACACTGTGGACCATGGGGTACTGCTCGAGCACCTGTGTTTTTTCTGTGGACTGAGAGGAGCAGTCCACAGTTGGTTTTAGTCCTTCCTCAAAGGTAGGTCTCGGAGAGTGGTGCCGGGAATTTATTCCTCAGCCCCTCGTGGACTGCCCTGTGGGATTCCACAGGGCTCGGTGCTGTCCCCCTTGTTATTCAGTGTGTATCTGCTTCCATTAGGGGACATTATAAGGCAGTACAGTTTGAACTTTCATTGCTATGCTGATGATTCTCAACTGCACATGTCCTCTGTACCCGACCAGGAATTAGATTCCGTTACGGTGTTTAATAACTGCCTACTGGAGATTCAGAACTGGATGAGTGCCAGATGGCTTCAGCTGAACTCAGAAAAACAGGTATTGCTTGTGGACCCTGATTATAGGATGATAGGGGCATGAGCGAGAAAACCATCAGGATTAAATCTCGGTGGTATCCCACTTATTGCCTCTAGCCAGGTGCGAAATCTGGGCATTGTTTTTGATGAAGGCCTGACCCTGAGGAGCAGGTTTCGGCTGTAGTCAAATCTTCCTAGTACCATCATAGGAACATAGCCCAGGTGAAGCATCTAGTCTCACCCGAAGATCTTCCGACATTGGTCCACGCCTTTGTCACCAGTCATCTTGATTATTGCAATGCCCTTTACCAAGGGCTACCGGGGGTAGATATCCACCGCTTGATGGCCAGGTTGCTGACTGGAGCTTCTAGATCCAGTCATATTACACCTGTGCTGCATGATCTGCACTGGTTGCCAGTACAGTGGTGGATTACCTTGAAGGTCGCGCTGCTGACCTATAAGGCCCTACATGAGCAAGGTTCCCACTACCTGAAAGAGTTCCTGTGTCCTTACTGTCACCTCCCACTCACTCCGATCCTCTGGCGAGAAATTACTAGAGATTCCCAGGGTATCCCTTAAAACATTGGGAGGAAGATCTTTCACCTTTATGGCTTCTACCCTGTGTAATTCTCTACCTCGCCAGATATGAGAAAGCCAGAACATACAGGGTTTTAAAAATCTTCTAAATACATTTCTATTTAACTAGGCCTTCTCAGGAATGTTTCAAAATTTGAAGTTATACGGATGTGTTTTAATATGTTTTTATATGTATTTTATGATATGTGGTGAGTTTTTGATGTTATGATGTAAAGGCACCCTGAGCATTGGAAGGGCGCCTTATAGAAATAAAAGTTTGATTGATTGATTGATTGATTGATTGATTGAATTGTTAAGATGTTTACATTGCATCCATAATAAAAACAACAATCAATGTCTAGACAAATACATTGGAATACAATACTTTTCACCAAGTTTAAAATGTTTTGTTTTACCTATAAGACTGGAGGCAGAAGAGAGAGAATACAGCAGCCCCTCCCCTCAGCCCTATGAATCTATACTTGATTTACTGTCCAATAGTACACCGTCCATTTTCAATCTGAGTAACAAACAATTAACATAACTTAAGAACAAATATGACAAACTCAATTTAAACTGTTTAAAAGTTAATTACAGCTGGCAGACTTTATTGTACCCAGTTTACTTAATTTATACTTCTGGTTGGGGAGAATATTGTGAGGGACATTAATCATAACTATCATAGAGAACTCAGGGAAAGGATAAGCATTTGGCACACAGCAAGTGTAGTGAAAAAAAAACTGGAGGGGGGTCTGGCACAATGATGATCTTATTTCACATCATCTTTATATAATTCCCACCTGTTCCATCTGTTCTGTTCTCTGATTTATCCTGTGTGTCACCCTTTCCATTGTTTTTATTCTATCTATAAGTTTGACCCAGTCTGACAAGGTCGGGAGAGTTGGTTGCAACCATCTCTTGCTGATTGATTTGAGGGCAGCTATTATCAAAATGGCCCACAAGTACTCTTCCTCTTTCCCCATAATCCCCTGTGAGATAATAGCTAACGGAGTGATCCGGGCCCAGCTGTGATTCCACTCCAAATAATGACTGTAAGTGCTGTTCCATCCCTTGCCAGAACCTCCAAAGCAGTGGGCAAGCCCACAACACAAGATACATAGCCTGGAGGTCTCCACATCCGCTCCAACATTTGCCTTGGTCAATAACCACATTTTGGCCTGTCTTTGTGGGGTTAGAAAGTATCTCAGTTTAATTTTCCAGGCAAATTTTTGCCATATTGGTGAGGATGTTACCCTCCAGCTGCTTAAATATATCTTTTGCTATACAGATTCATGGTAAGTTACCCCAATTTCTTGTCTCCATTTCTACTGACAGGCCTGGAGTGTATGGGCCCAGCCTGTTATCAGGTTCCTATATAATTTGGTAATGGCGCCTGTGCCACTAGAAGAGGCTCAGATTGTTTCATATACGTCTGGAAAAGGCCTTGGGTCCTCCAGCAACTTTACATTTCTAAATCTGGCATTAATCATGTCCCTGATTTGATAATAGTGGATAACATCTATCATTTTCCAGCCAAACCTTCCGACCAGGCTCTCAAAAGGCAGTAATGTATTCACCTGCATCAACTGCCATGAGGCTGTTATTCCTCTGTCTGCCTGCCTCTGAAACCAGGAATGTTCGGTTGCAGCCAGGACGTTTTTACCCATGTCCACCTGATATATTTCCAGCTGCACCTAGCCGTATATCCCCTCTTGTTACCTGTATACCATCCTTGTAAGGTAGTTTGTATAGTGGTAAACAACTCCCGCTGCCTAAGCCTTCTGTCTATCTGCGAGAACACTAACATGGTGGGTGTTTGATCTGTACTATATTTTAGCTCTATCTGTTGCCAGTGTGCTTTTTACTGTCCATGTGCCCATAATAGTGCTATCTTCATAAGAACGGCTGTCCAGTAGTCCTGTAGGCTAGGACAGGCCCATCCTCCCTCCCTTTTAGAGAGGTATTGCATCTTATATGAAATTCTGGGTTTAAGTCCTGCCAACAAAAATTTCTTGAGAAGCCTCTGCCAATCTGTCATCTCTCTGGTTGGAATGATACAGGGCACTATCTGAAAGAGGTACATCAGCCTAGGTACACTGCAAAAAATAATATCTTGACAAGCCTAAATATCTTATTTCATTAACTAAAAATCTTAATTTTTTCCCCACAATTGTCTCTACAGTTTTTTTTTTTACTCGTTAAGAAAAAAAGACTTACATCAAGACAAATTATCTAGAGTTATCATGTCAAGAAAAACAAGCTTATTTCGTGGTATATTTTTCCTATTTTAATCATTTTTAATGTCAGTGATTAAAAATCTTATGTGTTAGCTTCATGGCATCATCCAGTTTTTAAACTATAGTACTAGTTTTTAGAGTTTTATTTTTTCTCTCAGTCTGGTTTTATGATTTATTGTTTGGCAAGCATTTTTTACTTCTTACTTTCTGCAATTACCAGGCTCACAATCTATAACATTTTAAAGTGCCTGGGTTTCTGTGTATTTCTATGAATATAAAGTTTATTAAACAGGATTTTTGTTAAATGGTGATTTTCTTACACTAACACCTTTGATGGCCATGACACCGGAGACCTCCCCTACTCTTTGATTAGAGCCAAATGATCTTTTGCTTTCACATTGACAGTGACCAGAGATGGGCAGAAGGGACCTCAGTTTCATGTCTCATCAGAAGGAAGGCACCTCAACAATCTGGATCCCCCCAGCTTACCACGTTCCCAGCAGCTGGGACTCACCCTCCCCCCCGCCTGACCACCATTCATGTACCAGGCCCACTACCAACCCCTTGACCAGCATCTCCAGCTAAGCAACATCCTTGGACTCCTCCTCCTATCTGGAGCCCTGTGCAATTCATGGAGGAAGGTGTTGGAAGAATGCAGAGCTTTACGATTCAGGTGTAATTCCTCCCATCCCTGTGACTGCTTCAGAGGGTTCCAAAGTCAGGACTCAGCTGCATTCTCCATTATTCCCACAAATGTTTTCCACACTGCAGGGCTGGAAAGAAGAGAGTCATCCTCCCCTTATACCTGAATCCAGCCTGGACAGTAGTTGAGCTCCCGGGTATTGGCCTGGGCTCGGGACAAGCAAGCAAAGCTTCACAATGCTCCTGATGCCCTTTTCGCTTTTACCCCTGCATCCTTCTCTGAGTGACACTCCATATCCTTTCTATCTCCCTTTCATACTTGTCATATTCCCTCTGTCTCTCTGGATCCCTCTTTTACACTCTGGCCCAGATATTGAAAAGGCTTGCACATGGCACAACAGTGTTGTTCCATGCGCAACCCACTGATGCACCCCGTCATGATATTCAAATGTGGATTGTGCCTGGCACAAATTCTGATGTGCCAGAGTGCATCAGTAATGTATGCAGCGCGGGTGGGGGCGTGCCCATGCATACTCCGCACATCCCGATATTCAGCCTGGGATGTGCTGAGTCCATGCATGCACAACCCCTACTTGCGCCGCACACAGGTGAGCCCAAAAAAAAAAGGAACAATGGCTGGCCACCCACAGGTGAGCTGCCATATTTCAGGGTGCAACACGGCAGCTGCCACCTGTGAGCTCCGACTAAACCTCCGTGGCAGCCCCCCCATGCCTGATCACGGGCATCTGTTTAAAATAAAAACATTCCATCTTCCTGGTGGTCCAGTGGACCGCTGTCAGCCCAGTCGCAGGCATTTGTAATAATGAATTTAAGTCCAATATCCCTGGTGGTCCAGTGGATGGCTTGCAGCCTGATCACGGGCTTAAGTATAAAAAATATCACATCCTATATCCCTGGTGGTCCACTGGACTGCTCGCAGCCCGATTGCGGGTATTTGTATTAAAAACAAATGACGTCCAATATCCCTGGTGGTCGATCGGGTCCCTCTCCACCTGCCCACTGGAGCCCCACCGGCTCGCTCTCTGCGGTCCAGCGGTGGGTGGCAGCACCCTCCACCTGCCGTCCCCGCCGCCTGCCGATTGACACCGTATATATGGAATGTGTAGTCTGGTATGTGCTGCACCCATTGGCTCATGCTGTGGACCAATGGACATACAGCCCTACCTATGGTGTCAGTCGGTGGGCGGCGGGCAGCAGGCGGTGGGTGCTGCTGCCGCCGTGACCGGGGGGAGGGCGGTGGGGCCCAGTGGTGGATGGGGAGGGGAAACCACTGGACCAATTAGGGATATTGGACGTCATTTGTTTTTAATACAAATGCCCGCGATCAGGCTGTGAGCGGTCCACTGGACCACCAGGGATATTGGACATTATTATATGATTACAAATGCCCACGATCAGGCTGACAGCGGTCCACTGAACCACCAGGGATATAGGACTTTATTTTATTTTACAAATGCCCACGATCGGGCTGAGAGCGGTCCACTGGAACACCAGGAATACAGGACTTTATTTTATTTTACAAATGCCCGCGATGGGGCTGACAGCGGTCCACTGGACCACCAGGGATATAGGACACAATTTATACTTACTGAAGCCTGCAATTGGGCTGTGGGGCACATTGCCGCGCTGCGCAGGGGGCGTCGGTCCCCGACGGCTGCTGCCTGGTAGGGTGCCAGGTGCAAGTCGCTGGGGATCGGTGCACCTGCATGCAAATGAGGCTATAATGACATGCAAATGGCCCCATTTGCACCTTGCATACATTATGGCCCCATTTGCATGTGCACTTTTGAATATCGTGGTTGCTGCGCATAGCGCAACAGAACTTGCGCTAGCGCATCCCCCTGCCCCACTCTGGCCACTTGCACTGGTGCAGTGCCACTGCACCATGCACACTGCAGATGGCCAGGGTGCAATATTCAGCGATGCTGTGCCATGGCACAGCTCCATTGAATATTGCCCAGTCAACGCCCCTGCACAGCCAAGTTGAGCTGCACCCAGGCTTGCGCCACAGCCTGGCTCAGTTTCAATATCCGGGCCTCTGTGTCCAGTTTTCCCTGTCACACTCAGTGTCCCCTCTCTCTCCTTTACCACTTTTATTTTCTGTGTTCTCTGTCTCCTTTTTACATTCTACATCCCTAGTCTGTCTGTTTCACAGTCCTTGTCCTTTTCTCCATATCACACTCCCTCACACTCCATATCCCTCTCTCCCTCTGGTATCCCCTCTCCCAGTTTCACATGTCCCCTTCATCACTGTTATTTGTTTACATTTCATGAGTAAAAACAACATGAGATGGATTGGCCCACTGGTGCAGTGGTAGTGCTACCGCTTGCGACATTGACAATCAAGGTTCAGAAATGAGCCTTGTGTATCAGAGGGCTGGCTGGGAGGGAGGTTGGATGAGCATCCCATGAACTGCTCTCTACCTCCGGTGGGGAGGGGTGGTGATGAGAATGCTAGGTGTACACCATGCCAAGACCACAACAGAAGAGAGACAACAGTGGCCAACATCTGTAGGGCATGCATGGAAGCATGCATGCCTGCACGCTGTCGTCATTGCACATCTGCACCTTGGGGAAATCAACACTATATAAAAACCCTGTGTGGTAGTGCTTCATGCTGACCCTTGACTTCTCCCGAATGATGATGGGAAGTATAAGTCCTGGACAGGCTTCTGTTGGATCACGGTTTCTCCCTAGGGAGCCCTGCCATAGAGGGCACGCTACGGGACCTCCAACCTGGGCAGCTGAATGGGGGGTGCTGGTGAAAGGCGAGAGGGATAAAAATGGGGTAAGTAACCTGCCTATAGCCAGTGCAAAAGTAGAGCTGAAAAAAAGCAACACAGAGAAGGATGAAGTGGAGGAAAGTGTTATCACCAGAACATGTGTCCCACAGTGAATGCGGCACTGTAACTTCTTCACCCTACATCTCAGCTGGGATTAATCCCCCACAGAGATCCCCACTGCTTATACTGACTACCATCATCTACTGTACCCTTTGACACTGTGCAGTGAAGTTATAAAAAGAAACACACATACAATGTGCAGCTAAATATGCTGCTTTAGTAAAATGTAACACCATAAAACTAAAAAGGCGCTAACAATGATGAAGATACTGTGAATTAGTTCCAGGAGCCGACGTTGGCCTTCGGAATTGTGAGCCACAATCCAAGGCAGTTGTAATTAGTTCTAACTGCCCTGAATTGCAGCCATAATTGAGTGGAGTTGTATTGTTCTAAAGTCGATGACTCCACAGTGGCAGTGTTAGGCATATGCAACCCATGCAATTGTATGGGCCCCAAGGCAGGGAAGGAGCCCCCTGCTGTCGTGTGACTGATCTACAGCATTATCGCTCTAGTCTGTTTCAGTTCTGTCAGCAGCCAGGTGAAACTGAGTAAAAAAAAAGTTCTGGAATCATTTTCCACTTCAGGATCGCAGGGACTGAAACACGGGAACATCAGGCTGCGAGCACCTATCAGAACTGGGCAGCAATGGAGGAGAAACAGCTGCTGAAACTGAGGCATCCAGCTAGATCTGAACCTTGAGTTCAGGGATGTTCAGGGATGTTCCTGTCTCGAAAAATAATTTTAGCCATGTGGGAAACTTCTTCAACTGTAGAATTTGGGATAATGCATTTCAAAGGTGCACACTGGAGCTGTTGCATTTCTTATCTAGAAATTTATCGACTGCCGGAACACAGGAACATCAGGCTGCCAGCACCCAAGCTGCTGTCACCATCACAGTCGCTGCTGCAGTAGTTCTTTGTTGTGTAATATAGGAGTAATGAGGGACAGCACTGATCAGAACTGGGCAGCAACAGAGGAGAAACAGCTGCTGAAACTGAGGCGTCCAGCTGGATCTGAACCTTGAATTCAGGGATGTTCCTGTCTCGAAAAATAATTTTAGCCATGTGGCAAACTTCTTCAATTATAGAATTTGGGATGATGCATTTCAAAGGTGCACACTGGAGCTGTTGCATTTCTTATCTAGGAATTTATCGACTGCCGGAACCAAATCTGGATACATTCGCAGTGAATTACAGACCATGTAGGGCACTTTGATAAAAATTACCTTGTTATAGAATTGTAAGGATGCATAGTGAAGAAAATTGAGTTTAGTTTCCTAATGAAGACAAATGTCACATTCCATTGAAAAATAGGATTGCCAATCCATTTGCCAAATAACCATACCCAGTCCAAATCAGTGTCAACATAATCCTTGTGGAGAAACATTTTGTAGCTTGGCACTGCTGCCCAGTATATCTATCCTATCCTATCCATCCCATAGTTAAGCAAGACCTTGTGCATGTTAGGCTGACAAGGCATCACCAGAACAGACACCAACTATTAAGCAGGCTTCCACGTCTGATTCAATATTGGCTGAGAATGGCAAAGTGCAGACACAAGTTTCATTCTCTTTGGGATGCTTCAGTATGCTATAGTCATGGGTCTCGATCCCTGAAACTACGAAGTTCATCATCACTTTATTTTTCAAAGGGGCGCCCTTACAGATCAAACATCCACTAACATATACACATAGACATAAATTCACAACACCATATACAATTAAAATATTAATAAAATGTGAACCCAATAGAACAAAACAAACTAAAAGAGAAGGTACATAAGCACTGAGGCAAGAATTACCCCAAATGGCATGGGCCAGAAGCTAAGTTCCAGAAATTACTTTCCGTGTGAAAATCACACTTATCAAACAGCTACCTAATAAAAGACCATTCCTATTACAAACCAGAAAAGGCCTGATTAAAAAGGTAGGTTTTCAAAGATGTTTTTGAAACCCTCTACAGTCAGGCTATCTCGTATCCGATGAGTTAGAGAATTCCACAGGGTCTGAGCCATAAAAGCAAATGCTGTCTTCCAGATGTCTTCAAACGGACCCTGGGAATATTTTGCAATCCTGTTGGAGGATGATGTAAGGGACACCTTGTGTCAAAACTTACAGAGTTCTCAATTTAGGAAGGCCTCCTGAACCAACCCAAGACCCAGTGCACCAGACCAACCCTACGCCAGGACTACACCAAGCTGATGGGTGCACCAGGGTGCTAGAGGGCTTGCGGCAGATGCAAGCTGCCATATCCTCAGAATTAGGATTCAAGAAACCCTCCCAGAGGGCACATGGTCTGAGACAGTCAGACCAGCCAAGGTTGGTCTAATGATACATGCACTACCCCCACTGCCCTCCCTGGGCAGGAGGGAACATGTGCCCGCCGACCACCGGTGATCTCCCACACCTCCCACAACTGCACGGTAGTTGCAGTGGTATTGTATTTGTCTAGTGCACTTAACCAGTAAACAAAAACTGACTATATATATATATATATATATATATATATATATCAGGAGCCCTTTGTGGTGCGGTGCCCATAGCAGCCCCCCATTGGTGCCTAGCATGTGGGCACTCCCCAATACACTGGCATCGCAGTGACCCTTCTACAGCCCCATCAGAGTGCTGGTGCAACCCCTCTGGTCATCTATCTCTGACCCACCAGCCCTCCCCATGCACTGTCCCATCCCCCATGACCCTGGCAGCCTCCTGATAGGGCTCTATCACAGGACACAGATGCTGCCTGACTGCACCGCAGCTCGTGCCAAACTTCTTGGGTGTGCCATCTTTTTGCCACGTGGCCACATTTACTGCAAGCTGCTGGACATCAGTGCTGGGACCCTTTCCAATAGTGAATTGGGCGCAGGGTTCCTGGTGCACTGGCAATTGGTGGAAGCTGCCGTTGGCACAGCTTTTGCCCATCTTTCAGAATTTATCCCGTAATCTCAACAAGGCAATACATCAGAACTATGCAAATGTGTCACAACAATGCAAAAAAGCCCATCCCACTGGGTCTGTTTCTGTACACAAACCCTGCCCACTGGGTCTCCTCCTGTATGCATACCCAATCGTCTGGGTCCCTTCTTGCACCAAAGCTCAGCCCACAGGATCCCGTCCTTTCACCAGTCTCAGCTCATCGTGTCACCTCCTGTCTCCAAGCACATCCTGCTGGGTTCCCCTCCTGCACACAAGTCCAGCCCAGTGGGTTCTCACATGAACCCAAATACAATTCAGTGGGCCCCGATTTGCACTCAAGCTCAGTTCAGTGGTTTCCCCCAGTACTCAAGCTCAGACAAGTTGGTCTCCCCTACATTGATGTTACAGAATAGGTGACTTTAGCTGTCCTGGCCAGAAGATGATCAGCTGCACTGTCTTCTGGTTGACTCCTCTGGGTCCCCTGACTCCAGTCTTCTTCTGGGTCTTCTGACTTTGATTATCTTCTAGGTAGGTGGGTGGGTGGATTCTCATCCCTAAAACCCTTAAACCAAAATACCTTGTACTTTATTTCTAACCTCATCCTATACCCTATTACATCTGTGCTATCCTGTGTCTACTCTCACTACTGACAATTTTGTATCAAACATATTTTCCCCTTTATTTCCATAGGACTGACTGGACTTTGACCTGTGCTTATCAGATAAGTATACTTTTATTTACTATTGTCTTATCTGTACTATTTGCCCTAAGAACTATGGATCTTCTGTGACTCCTGTGTAACCTTTGTCTTACAGGTACTCCCCACCCAGCATCCAGAATCTAGAGCTACACAGAAGTTCCCTTACCTGGACCAGTAAGTACCCATGATTTAGTTACTTGATTGGGAGGTGGGATATTTGAGCCATAATGGTGATCCTGCATCTGTTACAGCAGGAGTCCACTGGGGTGACAAGTTAAGCCATCCCAGTTAATCCGCTCTGCGACAACTTGCACCGTACTATCAGTTCCAGCATCAACTGGCTCCCTACAAAACTTGTTCTCTCCTGGAGTTTAATGTATAGAATGTATGCTGAGGGTGACTTGTCAGGGAATGATTTGTACAGGGGGCTGATTAAAACTGGAACAAATAGTACAGCATGAGTTCTCATGGAGCAAATAGATTGGGATGAATTGACATGTTGCTGTCCAATGAAGGGGTGGGTGCCATGAACCTAGTTTCATAATGAGGGATATTTGAGAGGTATGTGGTCAGTTGCCCTAGATCTGGCCCTTCTGCAGCTGGACCCCACTTTGCAACAGGACCCCCACCCCTCCCTGCATCTGGACCCCCACAGCTGAAGACTAGCTGTGTGCTCACAGCACCTTTTCCTTGAGGGGCACAGCAATGCTGAGGTGTAGAATGAAGGAAGTCCCTCATAATGTAGGACAGTTGAGATGTATGGGACCAACCCCCAACATCTGGCCACTCTGCAGCTGGGCCCCCATAGCCAAAGACTAGCTTTGTACTCACAGCACCTTTTCTGTGTGGCAGCACCTTTTCCAGTGAGGGACACTGCATTGCTGAGAGGTAAAATGAGGGAAGTCCCTCATAATGAGGGAGAGTTGAGAGGTCTGTGACCAGCACCCCCCCCATCTTCCCCCTGCACTTGGACTCCCCACTCCTCCCTGCAGCTGGACCCTACTGCCAAAGGCTGTTTATTTATTTAGTTGTTATTAACCAGGTTGGTGCACTAGGCAATCAAATGTCTATTTTCAGGAAAGGCCCAGTAGCTGTGTGCTCTCTGGTCCTGATCTGCAAGTTTAGGAGAGGGCCGGGGGACTGGACTAACCCCCCTGGAGGTAACATGTCTTATTATCCATAAGATGGCAGTGTGCTTTACATGCCTCAATAAGAGGTGTTGCTCACAGAACTAAACTAGAAAGACTAGAATTTCAATGCGTCTATGTACTGGCCAGCGCGAGTATGTAAAATGTGCCACCATACTGTGGATATCAAAACCTGGAAGCAGCCACATGGACATCCACAATATGTGGCCTCCAGGCTGGGTGGCAGCTGCATTTAAATCTCTTGAAAATAGTTTTTGTTTAACTAACACAAGTGCCATCATGTCAGGGGATTCCAAGGCATCCTGGGGCAGTGCTGGCTACCATAGTGACAGACATCAAATGTGATGATTGGTTATGCACATACAATAGCTGTTTTCAAGGGGACCTTATGTTCAGGTTAGCAAATCCTGCTTATTAAATGAAAATGACTAAAGCCAGTTGCCTAGTTTGGGGTTGGGTGTAGCATGAGGTATGTACTGGGGTGGGGAGGTATTTCGGGGGTATGGGAGCTTGAAGCCTAATCAGGGGGATTCTAAAACCATGGCTAAGGGGGATCAGTAGTCAGCCTCACATGGTGGGGGGGCACCAGGGCTAGAGTGGATGAGCTTTGGAGCCCATGGGGGGGGGCTAGGGAGCATACTGCCATGGCTGGGGGGGACCTTAGGAGCCCGAGGCCAGGGTGGGGGGAGGGAGTTATAGGCCACTGATGTGGGGTGGAGTGAGCATGCCACTATAGCTTGTAGTTGCTCAGGAGCCTACAGCTGGGGAGGGGGGGGTTGGAAGCTAGAGGCCAGGGTTCGGGAGCATGCCACCAGAGATGGGTGCTCTCAGGAGCCTGATGACATAGCTGGGGGCAACTCAAGGAGCATGCTGCCATGGCGGGGGACTCAAGCTTGCCACCATGGCTGGTGAGAGGGGTTGGGAGCTAGAGGCCAGGGAGGCTTGAACAAGTGCAAGATACCCATCTCCTAATTGCAGCCCCCTCTACTTCCCCCAACTCAAAAACCATATCCAAGCATGACATGAAAAGAACATTACCTTTTTGGCTTGGTTATTTTCACTGTTTACTGTATTTGGTTTAGGTTTAGAGTACTTTTATTTGAATTTACTGTATCCTTTGTATTTACATTTTTATATGCTTCATTCCCTTACAGAAATAAAAGTGTGCTGCATACATGCAAAATGTGTGCCACACACACATACTTGTTCAGTGTTTTCAAGTGGTTCCCATACATCAGAACCTAGCAAGCCTTACCAAAAAAACTTAACAGGTTTGCATGTAGAGAACCTGATTTTTCTGTTGGGGTCAGGATCCCAGGCACACCTGGAGTTTGCAGCAGCCCTGGAGCAATGCAACTTGCGTCGCTCTAAGGGTTTTTTTTTAAATTGAGCCCATAATATCAGTTCCTTAAGGTTTATGAAGGCAGTATATTGTAGTGGTTAAGTGCACTGAGCTGCAAACCTGGAGACCTGGGTTTGAATCCTATCAGCCTCACTTGCATACTGTGTGACCATGAGCAAGTCACTTAACTTATTGTGCTCCCAGGTCACACATGGAAACCAGCTTAGGCTTAGTGTGTCTTTAAACAATTTCTCCTTTCCTTTCAGCTTTTCCTGCCCTTACCCAGGCAGACTGCTATATTTACAGTACATCAGCATGCAGATGGCCTTCTGATTGCAAAAATAAGAGTTCCTTAGAAGTACGAAAGCAATCAGGTAAGCATTCAGTTTAGAAATCATTCTGAGCTGATGCTAATGTTAAATACTGCTGTAATAGTCATTAGCAATCAGAAGCAGTATAAAGATCCCAGTGCTATTCTGTTCAGTCTCTGAACAATAGCAGCAGTGCAGTGGACAGACAACGTAAAGTAAATACAATTAAGGACCACAGAATGATTGGCTAGCACATTTTCAAATGGACTACACACACACATTTATGCCAGAGCCTTGTTTTCATTAAGAGAATAATTTGTTAATAGCCATGTTGAAACAGTTTCACAGAGCTGGAAAATATATAGCATACTACATTAGCACCTGTACAGAACACAACTGAAACATCAGTGAATGTTGCTGAAGTGCTTGTATAACATTTTTTTTTCAAATTACTTTTTTGCCATGCTTAAAATTAATCCAGAACAGTTTAACAGTATTTTTTTTGTCTTTAAATGACTGAATGCGAACATTACAAAAAGACTGAACTACTTTACGGTGTTTAACAATAGAGGCCTGTCCACTGGCACAATGATAGTGACCTCTTGTGACACTAACAACTTAGGTTTTGTGGCAAACTCAGCCCACTGGAGGGCTGAGGGGGGAAGATGAGTGTCCCAAGGACTGCTCTCATTCTCCAGGGTGGGGAATAGTACTGGCACCCGGTAGACACTGACCCCTGGTGATGGTTAGAGGTGAGTGCAACTGGGACCAGTGTTGAGGCACTGGAATGATGGGGCA
Source organism: Neoceratodus forsteri (assembly GCA_016271365.2). Lineage (NCBI taxonomy): Eukaryota > Metazoa > Chordata > Ceratodontiformes > Ceratodontidae > Neoceratodus > Neoceratodus forsteri. Next base: position 1,461,992,781 of record CM057455.1, on the reverse strand, counting down.
GTAGATGTCTGCACGTTGAGGGTTGGAGCAACTCTGATGTGCACTGACATCATTGCACGTCCACTTCCACTAGAGGCTGGCAACAAAGAAAGCCCTCCTTCTCATGTGCAGCATAAAGCCCTGGACTTAAGCATGATTCTCTCCCAAATAACACTCTGCCAGCTCGTTGGGGTTCTCAGGGGGTTCTGGGTCTCCTCCCCCAGGGCAGCCCCACCTTAAGGGGAAGTCACAGGCCACCTTCTACAGGTGAACTGGATGGATACTTGGTGGGAAAAAGTGGGACCAGAAATTTACAAGACATGGGATATATCCCCACCATAAGAAAGAGAGATAACCAGAATTTAAAAAAGTTTAACAATATGCAATACTGTGTATTTCTTTATTTTTGTCAGAATTTGAAAGCATTAACCGGCTTGGTGGCACTGAGGGATGAGGTGTTGGATGCCTTACCTCATGCCACACTGGCAACCCATGTTTGGGAATGAGCACAGGTTGCCGGGGGTCTGCAGGGAAGGAGAAGGATCAAGCATCCGAGGGACTGCAATCCTTCTCCGGGGAGGTGGGAGTTGCCAGTATTCGGCATTGTACTGGCCCCTGGTGGTGGCTGGGGAGGGCAGTGCACCAATACTGTAGATAAGGGGGCAGAGAGGGAGCAGACACCTGGAGGAGCATGTGCGGATGCATTCATGCTCCCTCCGCTGGTGTCCTGCACACCTCCTCTCCATAAGGGAAGAAAAATCAGGGAAAAAGGCCTTGGTTGTGCAGATTGATGGCCGTTTGTCGACCATGCACCTCCGAGGACATCACTTCAATGCTGGATCCAGTCCTGGTGGGGAAGATGAGGGGCTCACCACCACCCTGCCATAGGGGATAAGCCGTGGGGGTAAGCGGCGATGGTCCAAAATGTGGGAAGTGCAGGGACGAACGGCCGCCGGAGACAAGGATGCCTGGTAAGAATTAGACAACCAGGGACCAGGAGAGAAACAAGATTAACAAAATAATTTGAAAGCATCATTTTCATTCTTTTATACTTAATGTTAAAAACCCTTTTTACATGTCCAATAACGTGCTCCAGGTCAGGGGTTTGTGATGTATTAATACACTTCTCAGTTGTCTAAAGGCACTCAGCCCTCACCATTGTGTCTCCAAAATAAAAGTGCCCTGTCATGGTTTATTACTTACATTTGCAGTCCTCCAAACATTTTTCCATTCTGATGAAAATTACACTACAGTATAAATTAAGATGCTTATTGTTGTTCTAGTTTTCCTTGCTTTTTATTTATTTTTTTTACTTTTCATGTAGATATTTCAAAGCAACAGTCCAGACAATGAATGCATCAGCTGATATGCAATAGACATACTGTTCAAAAAGTGTCAAACCAGGAATCTAGGTTGAAAACTGGGACTTCACTGGTTCAAACACCACTAAAGCCCAATACTCCAGGGGTCCCAGGACTGGGCTGGGTGGGCAGGCAGGGAAGTGATAGGTGTGAAACGCTACTCTGTTGGTCCAAGAGATTGTCTGGATGAAGGAGCATGGTGACATAGGTGGGGTTGGCCAATCTGGGTTCTCAGGAATACTCTAGGCAGGCAAAATGGGGAGCTGTTGCTAGGGGTGGCTAATCCCTGGATCGTATGTATGATCCAGGTCAAGGGACATGGAGGACATTGGTGGGGGAGGCAGATTCAGTTGTCCCAGAGCTGGTCCACATGGGTGGACAGTTGAAACATAGATGTAGGAATCCATTTCAACTATCCCAGGGCTGGCCCAAGTGGGGGTGCCAAGAGGTTGTAGGTCAACTAGGCATGTCCAACAGTCCCAGAGCTGGTTTAGGTGGGGCAACTTTAAAAGGGGGGCATGTAGGTGGTGAATGCTGGTCCAGGTTCCAATTGCTGGTCAGGGTAGGCAGAGAGGAGAGATGTGGGTAAGAGAGGCTAGTCAGGGGTCCCAGGTTTAGTCCAAATGGAAGAAAATTAGGCCCTTAGGTGGGAGAGACAAGTCTGGGAGTCCCAGGGCTGGTCTGGGTGGGCAGACAGGGAGACCCTGTTAGAGGCTAGTGTGTGGGACCCAGGGCTGGTCCAGATGGGTGTACAGTGGGAACATAGGTGGGGAGGCTGTTCCAGGCATCTCAGGACTGGTCCAGGGGCTGTAAGTGTGGTACTGGGACCTAGGTCAGCTAAGGGTGGGAGGCTGGTTTGGGGACTGAAAGGGTCATCTAGCAGCAGGGAGGGTGGTTAGCTGTGAAGGGAAGACTGGTTAGGAAACTGGTCCAGTGGTAGGAACAGTGGCTAGCTGGGTTGGAGAGGCTAGTCCAAGATCTGGAAGTGTGGTCTAGATGGTGGGAGGAAGTTTAGTTAGGGGGTGAAAGAATGGTCTGGGGGGTTAGGAAGGCCTGCTAATGGCAGGCTGGTTGACTGGAAAGGGAAGGCAAATCTAAGCCCTAGAAGGGTAGCTCAGGTACAAAGAGGCTGCCTGATTGGGGAGGAGAGACTGGTCACAGGCCTAGAGGAGTGGTCCATCTGCTGGGATTTCCAGCTGGTTGCAGCTCTGTTCTGGTGGGTTAGTGTCTCCATTCCAGTGGGTCAGGGTGGCAGATTAGTCATGCCTGGTGTTAGGGTGTCCATTCTAGCATCTTGAGGGTCTGTTGTAGGGTTGGACAAATTAGTTTGTAGGTTGGTGTTGACCACTAGCTTTCAAAATAGTGGTTTGTGGGGGGGGGTCGGGGTGCACCTGCATTGTTGGGAAGCGGGGGGCACAGCTGTTTTGTTGAGGGGATAGGGAGCACACCTCCTGCATTGTTTGGGGTGGAGGAGCACACCTCCTGCATTGCTGGAGGGCACGGAAGTACACCCGCATTTGTTGGAGGGTAGGGGAGCATTTCTGGGATTGTTGGGCGGGGCAGCGTAAGCACAGCTCCTGCATTGTTGAGGGGGTGAAGAGCACAAATCCTGAGTTGTTAGGGGGCAGGCAAACACACCTCTTTTGTTTGGGGGCAGGGGAGTACATCTCCTGTGTTTAAGAAGCGGGGCACATCTCATATGTTTCGGATGGAGCACACCTCCTGTGTTTTTGGGGCTCACACCTTCTCTGTTTAGGGGGGCTGACAGAACATCACAGCTCCTGTGTTGGGGTGGTGGTAGCCACAGCTCCTGCACTGTGGGGGAAGGGGGGGCAGTGAGGTACAGCTCCTGTATTGCAGGGGGCTTGTGGCACAGCTCCTGCATTGAGGGTGGTGGTGAGGAGCACAGCTCCTGCATTGGGAAGTAGGGTGGTGGGAGAGTACAAATCCCTGTGTTGGGGGGTTGTCAGGGGAAGACAGCTTCTACGTTGGGGGGATGGCAGGAGAGCACTCCTCCTGCCTTGGAGGGGTGGTGGGGTAGCACAGCTCCTATGTTGGGTGGGTGACGGAGGAGCACAGCACCTATGTTTGAGGAGCAGGGGCAGCTGAACAGCACAGCGGCTGTGTTGGGGGTGGTGATGGAGCACAGTTCCTTTGTTGGGGGAGCAGCACAGCTCCTTTGCTGGAGGGTCAGCAAGCGAGCGCAGAGACCCCAGACAGTGACACAAGGTTTCACCTAACTACTTTTGGCATACCACATGGCATAATAAGATATTTGGTCTAATATCTTTTTTCCTAATTGGCTTCATTCACCTAATTCTTATTAGACCAAATGCCATAGCCGAATGTTGTCAGGTTAAACCATTTAGCGTTTCTTCGCCTGTCTGAGAGGGTCTGTGTATGAAGGGGTGCCTTTCGGTAGGGTTCTTGACATCCCTGTATTTGTGCCTTATTTAGTCTTATAGTGTAGCAACAGCTTGGACACCGACTTTGTTTACAGAGCTGTGCCCCAGTCCCCCCTGCCATGGCGTGCGTGTGTGTTTCATGTGTGTATGTGTGTGTGAGTGTGTAGAGCACGCCTGCCCTAAATTCTCTCTCTGCCTATTAGCAGTGGTGGGCAGCATAACGTGACTCAGAGGATCAAGAGAACGTGGTCTCAGTGAGTCACGCTACAGTGCACTGGCACTTTCCCACCACACGCAGCAAGTAGTTTGGAGGAATAATCTTAGGGTGAACAGATATTAAGTAAGAAAAAAAGAAAAATGATCTATCATGTCTTGTCCCTCTGTAGTTGAAGAGGATAAGGGCTCGAGTAGTTAAGCAGCACTCCCAGGCCTGGCCAGACATGGAAAAGCAAGGTAGCTAGTAACGATGGCAGTGTGGTGGCATGGCCTTCATAGGCCTTGAGCAGGGTCTGGGAGCTTTAGCGGTCGAGGAATTGGCACAGCGGCACTGGGCCAAGATAAAAAATATCTGTCTCCCTGCCACAGTGGTGGGGTGCCAAGTTCTCCTCTACTCCAGGGCCTCTCTCCACTGGACAGCGACCTGCTGCCACCACTCGACTTGATGCTCCCTCGATGCAGAGTGACGACTGTGCAGGCTGCAACAGAGACATCGGGGCAGCCACGTGGAGGGCAGGCAGACAACAACAAAGTCCCTCCTTGGTCAGTACTTGTCAGAAACTCAGAAATTCACATCAAAATGAGAGGGAGAGAGAGACAGTCATCACAGCATCAGATTCAGCAGTCCCACAGTCACTAAATGGCATGGCAAATCTTTACTTTTAGGCAAGTGTGATTTAATTTATTAATGTTTCTGATGATGAGTGATTGAGTCAATCAATGATCTGAATTCTTTTCTTTTTATGAATTTTTTTGGGGGGTACTCGAGCCAGAGCGCCAGGCTGAGCTGAGGAGGAAGGATTGGAAGAATTCAGGAATTAATGGATTTCCGGGGGCAAGCATCAGCAGTCTGTCACAGTCAGTCACAGTCACTGAATGAAACATAGAAACACAGACTTTGATGGCAGATGAGGAACGCTTGGCCATCTGGTCTTGTAATTTCATTTACTGAAGTATTTTCTGATGATGAGTGAATGAGTCAGTGATCTTACTTTTATTTTGGAATGAATGGTTGGGGGGCTTCAGGCTGAGCTGAGGAGGAAGGATTGGAAGGAATGACTGGTTTTCTTCTTGGGGGAGTAAGCGCTGTCTTCACTGAAAATTGGTGGATGCCTGAACAATATTCCAGTACCTAGGTGATTGGAATGAAACTTCAGTATGCATGGGATAGGCAAAGGACATTTTATGGAAAACAAGGGGGCTGCAGATTAATGGTTATAGTATAGCCAGGAAGGAGAAAAGAGCAAACTGGCTCGCCAAGTGATCCTATGATCTGCACTCAGACTCATGTTTTTATGTTTACATGGCTGGAAGAAGGCCAGGGTCAATGAGTTAGAAGCCAGGAAGGTGAGCTTGAAACTAGGATGGGCGTAATGCTGCCATAGTGAGGACATGGCTGGTGAAGGGATCAGGAGAATGCTGCAGTGGCTGAGATGATGGAAGCCAGGATGAAGCATCAAGAGTCTGCAACCTAGTGCTAGTACTGGGTGGTTTCTTGCCACAGCTGGTGGTGAAGATTAAGAGATATATAGTCCAGGAAGTTTTCCCCCTTAACTCATCACAAAGCATGTATAACCCTATAGCTTCTTGGGACGGCCCCAGTCTTTAAATTTCAATGTGTGGGTGGTTCATCATAGAAACATAGAGGCTGATGGCAGAAAGGGAGACCATGCATGATCTGCAGCTTTATATTAGGTATTGATAAATGGGCAGACTGGATGGGCCAGGTAGTCTTTTAAAAGGACCGCCTGGTCCATCCAGTCTGCCCATTTTTCCTTAATATTAAAACTGCAGAGATCCTATTCCTACATGGTCTGACTCACCCTCCTGCCCCCTTCCCCTACCCATGGTGTCTCCAACCCCTGTTCAGACTCCTCATGACGTGTCAGCACGGTCAGCCAGTTGTCCTTCGCCCCCACCCCCCCCATTTGGCCATTGGCTACTCACATTCTCCCACTCCCATGACTTCAGGGGAAAAACACATTTTTCCCCTCTGGAGTAAGGGGTGGGAGAGACAACAAAAGTTTGTTTTGTGTTCAAGAAAAGCCCCAAAACTCACCATAGAACATCTACAACCCTAGAGCTTCTGGGGGCCTAGCAGCCCCCAGACCCCCAGCCTTTAACTTGCAATGGGTGGGTTGGTTCATCACGACATTGCTAGTCAGCACAGCTACTTGTTCTTGGCCCCTGACCCCCGTTTGACTGGTCAGATTCTCCCACATCCATGACATCAGGGGAAACATTTTTTTTTTTCTCCCTGGAATCGGGGCTAGGAAAGAGATACCAAAAGTGTGTTTTTTCTTCAAGAAAAGCCCCAAAACTCACCACAGACCATCTAAACCCCAGAGCTCCTAGGGCCTTGTGGCCCCAGATCCCCCAGCTTATATTGTTTGGATGTCCAGGTGTTTTGTTCTTGGGAGGTGGCAACCCTAGGCAGCAGCAGCCAGTCAGCACCAGAGTCCAGGCAAAAACATGCAGCAGTGTTGTTCAGTGATCGCCAGATGCAAAGTCAGTAGGTGAGTCATTTGTGGTCGCAGTTGGGCCAGGGATCTGGGACTGACAGTTCCATCCAGGCAGACGGCCCCCATGGGCAGCCACGAATCCGGTGGCCAAGGGCTAGCTTTAAATGCGACAGTGGCACACATTTGCAGCAGCGTCAGGAGTAGGCCACGGGTTCCGACAGGACAGTAGGGTAAGTTGCAGCAATCTACGAATAAACACAAGTAGTAAATTACTTAAGGAATGGGAGGATCATGAGGGAATTATTTATGTCTGTTGTGGAGATATCATAGCCGAGACAGGAGGTGAGGACTTGGGTCTGGTGCTTTGTATTTTATTTACAGGGTCTGGTAGTTAACGCCGTGATGATAAGTTGTATTAACCACTTTATCATATAGCACAGCATTTACAGTTACTCCTTCACCGCTACTGTAGTTTGAGTCTACAAGTCATGGTTGTGGTCTTTCCAAATATTTTTTTTTGTTTGTTTCTTAGTGGCTTGATTTCTGTTTTCTCCTCTCCTAATTAACGGGTACACCAAATGGATAAACTACCCTGCATGGCATATTTTATTTCTGGTCTTTGGCCTGAATATAAGGGTGCGGGGTTGTCTTATTTGACTACATTTTGCATCACATGACACGTGGTCATTTCTGATCTTGCTGCCTTTTGGCTCACAAGTGTTGGGTGAGCACAGCTCCTCGGTGTTTTTTTTTTTTTTGGAGGCGCACAGTGTATGTGTTTGGGATGGAGCACAGCTCCCGTGTGTGTGTTTGGGATTGGGGCACAGCTCCCATGTGTTTTTTTGGGGGGAACACAGCTCCCATGTTTTTTTTTGGGAGGAGCAGCTTCCATGTATTTTTTTGGGGGGGACACAGCTCCCGTGTGTTCCTTTTCCGGGGAAGACAGCTCCCTTGTGAGGTTTTTGGAAAGAGCACAGCACACGTGCATTTTTTGGGGGGAGCACAGGCCCCGTGTACGGTTTTTGGGGAGAGCACAGTGCACATGTATTTTTGGGACACAGCGCCCTGTTTCTTTTTTGGGGGGGGCACAGCTGTGCTAGTGGTATGGAGTACATAGCTTCGGTTTTGGCATGGGAGCAGAGTATAGTGCTGCTCCAGGCTCCCAGGGTTGTCTGTGGCAGTAAAGCAAAAGCATTTCAACTGATGTCTAGCCTGTTTCTGTTTTTTTAAATCCTGGTATTCTGTCTAACCCAAACAGCCCATCATTCAGAGTCCACCAGAACTAACATGAGCTGCATACATTTTTAAATAACGGCATATGCATTTGCAAGGCCCTTGCTTCAGTAAAGGACTTGCTATCTAAATCTGTTTAGTTCAGAAATGCTAACTTATTGTATGCATTAGACACTCAACACAATCCAGGTTGCCAGTCCCATGTTGCTGGGATACAGTGAGGGCAGGCAAGATTGTACTAGATTTAATTCAGCAGCAGCTCTGCATTTCTAATTCAGACAGATTAAAAGTAGAAACCTTATTACTGAAGAGACAAGCTGATATTCTTGTTTAAAAAAGGCACACAGGACTGGATCCTTGGTGCTGTGCAGCAACCACTTGCAGTGCCACTGAGTTGGTTAGGGAATTAACCTGGGATCGCAGAGAGAGAGGGATGGGGGTTGGGGACTGAGCATGGCAGAAGACGCTGTGCCCCTTCTCTGTGAAGTTGCCAGCTGGGTGACCACAAGTGGACAGCACAACAGGTTTCATGGGTGGGAGAATGCCAGCTGGACTTAGTAACTACATGCCGTAACAAAACAAACAAAAAAATTCCTCAATCCTGTAGGGTGACCAGGGCAGGTGCACCGTGTCCCCATCCAGGCAGATGGGTCTGTGACCTGCAGTGCTGAGACATGGGTGTGCAATGGTTGGCTGTCAGAGTCCCCCACATCAAAGTGCACTCTCATTGAAGAACAGCACTGTGTTGGCAAAAATTGTCAATGTTTTATTTTCATGCTGAAACAGCTAAGTGCAATCGAAGATGCAAAAAATAAGCATCCCTTACAACAGGCTGCCTACCCCAGTGCTTCATTGAACAGAACTAAGTCAGGGGGTGGTGTTCAGGCATGCACCCTGACAAAGTTCTTTTGAAGGAAGTGCTAAGGGATAGCCTTTTGTAACTGCTGTTTATTAGCAATGGTATTAATAAATGACACTATATGTGTGGGCCCAGATGACATTTGGAGCTGTCTGTTCACCCTTTAGCTGTTTTAGCATGAAAATAAAATTAGGACTGATTTGGTTAACACAGTGAGTAGAGTGCAGTTCTTCAATGAGAGTGCACTTTGGGGTGTGTGTGTGTGTGTGTGTGTGTGTGTGTGCGTGTGTACATGCAAGAGAAAGACTTGGTGTAGACACCCTGGCCCCACACAGCCTTCTGTCACCTTCAAACAATGGTGTATGGATGACTCTGCGGCTCTCCTGCCTTCTGACCCTATCATGGAGGCTAAGCTGTGAGAAGTACTGAACAGCTGCAGGTCAGTGTGAAGGCACTGGGTGGTTGCTTATGGAGGGATGTAGGCAGAACAAGTACTTCAGAGTATAAAAAAAGGAAAGGAATATGGGTGATTAAATCTGGGGGAAGGGATTCTTTCTTAACAACTGGAGGTTTGCAGGAACTGGGTCTTCTCTGATCCCATCTGAGAGCTGCTGCTATTGCACACTCGCTCTGATGTACATTGAGCAAGATGCAGTCTCACAAAACCTCCCAATTTTTTTATTCAAGCTTCTAAGGGTCTGCTTTCCACTCTGTACATGAGCATAGCTTCTTCAGTTGCCCTATACATCTTTCCTCCATCCACAGCATCATGATCTTTTGCAGTACATTCCCATATGCCAACAGACTTTACGTCATGGGCCTTCCCTTTATTCAATCATTCTTCTATCCTTCCTTTGGTTACCTCCCTTTTGCAGACATGCTTCAAAACTCCAGCTCTCTAGAGGATCACCATCACCTTACAGTGCTCGGTATGATCTGCTGCCATGCTTCTTTCTGCTTTCCATTGAGGGCTTGCCCCAATGCATGGCTTCTGGCAGAACACAAGAAAAGTAACTAAGGTAGGCAAAAGTTGTAGCTGCCTGAGTGTCATATCTTCGCTCCATCCATAGCACCTGTTGTTCATTAGTACTGTTTTAGACCTATAGTTTTTTACCTTGTCCTTCCTAGCTTCCCCTTATATGTGTGTTTCTACTTGCATTCCCCTTTCCTTGGTGTAATTCCCCTTTTAATGTTACCCTAGATAGGGTGTTGCTCCTATTCCCAGTTTAGGCCTATAGTTTACCTTCCACCTTTCCCCACAGTGACTGCAACAAGAGGAGTAATCAGGTACCTTACTTTAGTTGACCAATGGAGATGCCCAAGACACCAGTCTTAAACCTGTTCCACTCACTTGCTGGGAATTGCTTTGAAATTAATGGGGGTAATTTTATTACTAGTTCATGCATCATGATGGCATGTTGGAGATGAATGGAGGCCTCCACTTGACTAACAGGCATCTTGTTAGTCGAGTGGTGGCCTTCATTAATCTTCCACTCACTCTCATAATGTATAAAATAGTAATAAAAATAACCTCTTTAATTTCAAAAGAACGCACCCCTGCACTCTCCTTTACGCACGTCATAACATGCCTGAGCGCTGGGGCATGAAGATCAATATACAGCGGCATTCAAATTTCAGGAAGTGGATGGAGCCACGACTGCCAGCAGCATTTACAGGTTTGCACTGTGATTCCGTTTTTTGGTGGTTGCGGCCTTTTCTTTAGTTTTTTTTATCACCAGCTGTGAAGCCCTCTCGGAGCACTGTACATTTGCTGCAGGAGTGACTTCACATACTGGCGACTCCTGTCATTTTCCAACTCCAGACTGGGAGCTTTAACTAGTCCCGAGTGAAGCTCTCTCCCCGGCTGCCTCTTGTCGCCTGCCAAGCCCTAGGGCATTTACCAGAATTGCCACTGAAGAAGGTAGAGGAAAGCACAATTACCATGGCCTCCTCCCACTCCTGTTTAGCTTTTGTCTCTCTCCCTCTCCCACCCGCATTGAGCAGGCCACAGCCTGAGGTCCATACATGGGAGTAACAAGTGCCTGCAGGAGTTTTCATTTTTAGTGCGGTTATGCTATTAGGGATCAGTACTCACACAAAAGAAGAGTCAGCAGCATGAAATCCATCCTAGAGGCTACACAGAAACACACGGTCAGGCAGGAGATGCAATAACATCCAGTTTATTCAGTTCAAAAGGAATAAAAACATTCAAAGGTGAAAAACCAAGTTACGCTGCCACCTGCCCAGTGGCCAACCCCTCCCCACACAAACAGTCCTGTATCCAGCTGAACATTTTTGCGCAAGGAGCTCTTTCTCTAGACTCTTGCAAGGAAAGGTTCGACTGGATGCAGTACTGTTTATGTGGGAAGGGGTCGGCCATTGGGCTGGTGGCAGCCTAACTTGGTTTGTCACCATTGAATGCTTTTATTATGTTGTTGTGCACATGCACTAGCAACATCTTGTGGTAGTAGGAGAAATAAAGAGGTGTATCAGTGTTGTATCAGTGTTGGCGAGTGCAGGGCATGCTTTAGTAGGTGTGTCCCTCATTCTCCAATTAGCCAGCATGCTAGCGCTGACACAAGTATTATGTAAAGTGCCACCAACTTGAAAGAAATGTGCCACTACAATCAGAGACAACCTCGTCATGCAGCGGCACAGATGACATGCCTCCCGTATGTGTCTTTCCTGGTAAAACATTTCAATAAACATGGCAGTGGCAGGAGCTGCCACCACACAATCCCTAAAGAAAGCCGACATCAAGGGTGCAGTCCCGTGTAGGCATGTCCGCTACCCCCCCCACATTGTGTGGCACACTGTGAGCCTACCCCAGTGTGCCTCTGCTCACAGAAAGCCGACTGCATCGGCATGTTCCTCTCCCTGCCCCAATCCCATTGTGTGGCACACTGGGAGCCCACCCCAATGTGGCCAACATAACCCCCACCCCCGAAAGTCATGGAACACACTGGGAGCTCACCTCAGTGTGCCCTACATTTGTTTTATTTCACCTGTAAAGAAAGAAAACCACCCCATGGCATAGTGTCCATTTTTGGGGGGGGTTTGTACCTGGAAAAATAGAAAATGGTCCGTTGTCCATGGTGCCCCTCCCCCAACCCGCATCCACCCTCTGCGCACCCCACCTCCTCCTCCCACACACACAGACCCTCACCCCATACTTACCTCTGGAGGTCCAGCTCTGCGATCTTTGGTGGAGCGGGAACACGTCTAGGCTCTTCAAAGCCGAACTGTAAAATGAAGAAATGCCGGTAAGCTGTGTAATGGCATCAGTGGTGGGGTTTCAACATAGGTGGATATCTCAGCCATTTTTTTGAATTTTGGCTCCAAATTTTCAACATGGGATTCTTGGGACCCCATCTCATGAAGACATGAAGTCCATTATGGATTGCAACCTATGTCAATAATACCAAACCCATGAATAGGACTGACCACTCTGTTTAGATGCTTTCTCAAGCCAATAATGTCTCTCTGCTGTGATGATGTACACATCGTCCTCCAAATATTGTAAATATTGTCTGAAAATATCTACATCCTGTACACATCATCCTCCAAATATTGTAAATATTGTCTGAAAATATCTACATCCTGTACTTAATGTAAATACTGTAAATAATGTCAGTGACAAATGTCTGTAACACATGCTTATGTAACTGTTGGTATACCCTTTCTGTATTTGCTTCTGTATTACATGTGACAAGGTACCTTTGGAAATAAGCCTCTGGCTCAAAGGTTGTAAACCGATATATCAAATAAATAAATAAATAAACATGCACTGTCATCTCATTATTCAATCCAGAAAGGTGATTTCGTAGTCACTGCACGGAATCACCTTTCGGGATTGAGCAACAAAACGACAGTGCCACTGTTCATGAGGTGGGCTCCCAAATAGCCTATGTTGCAAATTTGGTGAAAGAGTTCTAAAAAATGACTGCACTACAGGTGTTTGATCTGCAGTTTCCACGCACACTCTTAACTTCGACAATTTTTTATATTCTCACTCCAAATTTTCAACATTGCCATTTTTTCACACCTCCTTATGAATAGTACAGCTCTCATTTTTCACATCCTGCCCAAAATGTGTTTTTGGACATCTGGCACACAGTGGCGCAGTCGCTGTGGGAAATCAACTTTCGGGACAGAGAAACAAAATCACAGTGCCACTAATCTACCATCTACTGTAGTACAATCAATAGCATTGGTTTTCTTTTCCCCTCTAGGTACATGTAACTAATCCCGGATGCCACCTGAAAAAGGGACTGTCAAAGTCTCAGTGGGCCTACCCGGTTACCAAAATTTAAATAAATAAAAAAAATAATTCATGAGCGGAGGTCCCAAAATGCCTATGTTGAAGATTTGGTAACAAAAAAAAATCCCCAAAATAATTGCATTATGGGCGTGCATTGCTCAGTTTCTATGCACGCTTGTGACTTTAATTGTTCATATTTTCACTCCAGATTTTCAACATTGCCATTTTTTACACCTTCTTGTGAACAGTACAGCTGTCATTTTTCACATTCTGCCCAAAATGTATTTTCACATAAGTGACACCAAATGGTGCAGTCGCTGTGCAAAATTACCTTTCGGCTAATGAACTGATAGTGCCACTGTTCATGAGGTGGGGTCACAAAGCCCATGCTGAAAATTTGGTGTGAAAATACCAACAAATGCCCGGAGTGTTAGGGTTTCCAACTGTAACGCCCCACCCTGTAGAGACTGACAGGCATCAGGAGTGTTACTTGGGATTGTCAGCCGTAATGCTTACGCCATTCCACCCCCACCACCCTGCAGCCAGTGACAGGCATCGAGGTGTGCCTTGGACTCTTCGGCCCCAAAGTTCACCTCATTCTTCTATACTGTACCCATTTCAGCATATTTTCTTATGAAATGGGATGAGCATAAGGCCCGAAGACTCCAAGGCACACTACGACCCTTGTTGGTGTCTGCAGGGTAGGGTGAGGTCAACTGGCGTGAGGGTTATGACCGATGACCCAAAGGCACATCCCAATGCCTGTCAGTCTCTGCAGGGTGTGGGTGGGGTTGGCTTCAGTTCAATACTTCACTGCCATTCCTATTATGCATCTCTCTTAATTTCTGCACTACCAATGCCAATGCCAGCAAGACAACATTCGGCATTGACAAATGCTTGTTCCTTTTGGACTAAATAAACTGAATTTTATTGCACTTCCTGCCTAACCATGTGTTTCTACCTAGCCTCTAGGATGGATTCCATGCTGCTGACTCTTCGTTTGTGTGAGTACTGATTTTGTTTTTGTTGGCACTGGATTACTACATTGTAGCTGCCCTCCTTGTTTCTTTGTGATGCTATAAGGATGGCTACTGTAGCAGCCCCAGTTTTCCCTCCTCCCTGCACTCCAACACAAAATCAGAACCCAGGGAGCCTCCCCACCCAGATCCCAGGAAGGGGTTCTATTTAACATCAGTGGCCACTGGCCTCCAGAGAACTAGCTCACCTTGGATACCTGTTCTAGGGAGCGGTCTACTAGGGCATCTCAAACCCACAGGACCACCAGTGCTAACTTTATTTTTTAAGAGGCAGAATAGTGCTGTGGACTTGAAAGGCCTTAACTTGGCATGCAAGACTAGTATTTTCCTTTTTCCACAATACTTTCCTCCAGTAATATTAGTATCGCACCCCGCTGTGAGTGATCTGAAAGAGGTCCAGATGCAGAGAGGGTGGTTGGCTGGGGGGGAAACAGGCTCTAGGGCTGTAGAGTGGTCCAGGGAGGGTTAGAAAAACTTAGAGGAGGCTGGTTCAGGGGTCAGGAAGGGTGGTCCAGTTGCTGCATATGGCACAACATGGATTCAGCAGTGCATGTGGCACTGCACTCCGATAGTGCTGGAAAGGTTGTCCAGTGATGGAGTGTGATTGGCTGGATAGACAGGCTGGTTTGGGGTGGTAGCCAGGGATGTTCAAATAAAAAAAAACTTTTAGGATTTGCCCAGCCATGACTGTAGCTGAATTTTCACTTGCCCCTCTTCAATATAATGAATTTAGCTTTCTTTTTGTACTTGCCCTTCAAGGAAATTTACTGCCTTAGACGGGGGGCAATAGGATTTGCACATCCCTGGTGATAGCCCAGATGTTGGTTGGCTGGGAGGTTGTTGGGGATTGTCCAGCAGTAGGGAGGATGGTTTTGATTTGCAGGGAAGGGTGGGGGCTGGCCCACTGGTAGTGAGGGGGTCCAGTTGCCGGGGGCAGTGAGATCTTCAGTATACTTTCACCAGGAAAGGAAGCACTACTTGACTACCAGTTCTTTGAACTCAACCCCAAGTTTCCTAAATGTAAATTTCCTCATGCAAGTGTTAATGATTGGCCACAGAACACCAGTCCATTGATAGCCAACCCATGGTGGGGTTGTACCTCAGTGACGCTCAAAACAATACTGACCGCTGTTGTTGACAAACGTAGCTCCCCCCCCCACCAAGATGGCAGCAAGCACTTAACCTGTGCTACATCCTCTGTCTCAGGCAAGTAGTCACATACTTTATACAGATAACTTTGTTCATATTGTACAAGGCATAAATTAGTGTCAGAGACTTGATTAGCGGCCTTTTCTAATTAAAATGAAAAATGACTAGCAACTGGTCAAAGCTGATTAGCAGTGGGGGGTCCAGAATGTGAGGAAGATGGCTAAAAATAGTGCCATTTGCACACTCCAGCCCCTGCACTAGTGGAGAAATTCGATTAGCACTTACCGCGAATCAAAACCGAAATTGATTCGCAATTGGAGGATTTTTATTCGCAAATTGCGAGCGAACCCGTTTATTTTATGCCTTGTTGTAGTCACTCCGGAATAACGCAAGTGGCCATCCTTGTGCAGGGCTTGCATTAGCACTGGTAAAGCTGGTGTCAGCTTGACCCTCTGCTTCCAATGTTGGGGGTCTGACCTGAAGATCCTGGTCAGAAATTTGAGTGGCTTTGTACAACATTGTCAGATACTTTTTCTGCTTCCAATATTGGTGCAAGCCAGTGTCTGTGCTGAAGCACTGCTTTTATTTTTGTGCTTCAAAATGCTCAAGAATCCCATTTTGGGACTTCGGTAGGGGGTTAACGCAAGCCCTGCTTGTATGGGATGTTGACCAGCTGCAGAGGTGAGCTGAGTGTGATTGCAGCATGCACTGCTTCCCCAGTGTTGTGCCAAGGGCCCTGTCATGTGCACTACAGGCACTACACTTTGTCACATGTACTGCCAACTACACAGTACCATGTGCACCACTGACCCCACACTGCCACGTGCAGCACCAGCACTCCACAGTGCCATGTGTACTACCAACTCTACCCTATACTATGTGCACTGCCAGTGACACAATGCCACTTGCACTGTCATCACTGTTCCCTCATGCACTGCTGTCTCTGTGTAGTTCCTAGTGTGCAGCAGCCTCCATGCTGTGCCTCATGCAGTGCTGACATGGCGCAGGTAACACCACAGCTGGGCAGCTAACACTTCAGAGTGTTGCATGCACTTATGCCATCTCTATGCAACACTCACTGCCACTAAAAAGTGAAATGCACGCATGATGTCTGTGCAACACTCACTGCCACTAAAAAGTGAAATGAATGACCCCAGACCCACAGTCCATTGACAACCAGCCTATGCTCTTCTGACTCAGAGACATGTGCTACCAGCTGAGCCACACTGGCAGATATTTTCTGCTGCTCTCGCAGCATTGTATCAATGTACTACTGTCACTGCACTGTGAAGCAATTTCCCCAAAAGCTGCTTATTCCCCGAACAAGCCAAATGCCCATCATTTGCCATTTCTCTTTTCTTCAGTTACAGTTGTGTCAGCTCCAAGTTTCTTTTTTGATACCCTTCCACTTTTTGGTGCTGTTTCTGCAAGCACCACACTGCATGTTTTTCATTTAAAGTGCTGACACATTGCATTTTGCAGGATGAACTGTGCACTGTTTGATCTACTGAAATACGTACAAACATACGAACATGCCAGCAGAAACAGACCACCTGGTCTATTCAAGTCTGCTCGAGTGTGCCCACCTTCCCCTTTGTCATCACACTACCGCCCCCCACCTCCCCCACCCTCAATCTCCCCTGTTCCCTGTCTCATGCCCTTTTAAAGCTGTTCACAGATTTACATGATGCCACCCATTCTGGTAGTGCTTCCATTTGCTACCGACCTCTTGTGAAATAGTGTCTCCTCATTTCCTCCTAAATCTCCCCCATTCTTTACCCTTGCCCCCTGGGTCCCTCCCTCCTTAGCTTAAAGACCCCATGTGCTCCATCCTTATTGATTCCCTTCAGATACTTGAACGTCTCTATCATGTCCCACTGTCCCTTCTATCCTCCAGGGTGTACATATTCAGGTCACCCAGCCTGCTGTCATAGCCTCTTCCCTCCATTCCACATATTATCTTCGTTGCCCTCCTCTCCACCCCCTTCAGTAGCCTGATATCATGCTTCATGTATGGCCTCCAAAACTGCACACAGTACTCCAAGTGCGGGCTTACCAGTGACCTGTAGAGGGGCAAGATCACCTCTCTTCAACTAGACGAAAACCCCCTTGCTATGCACACCAGCATTCTGTTCGCTTTTGCAGCTGCTTTCCTGCACTGGGCAGTGTTGTTCATGGTCCCTGTTACCATTACCTCAAGGTCCTTCTCCTCCTCAGTGATCCCCAGCTTAACCCCCCCCCAGTCAGTATTCTCTCCTTGGGTTCTTCGACCCAAAGTGCATAACCTTACACTTCTTTGTATTGAACCCCAGCTGCCACCTCTCTTACCACTCCTCTAGCTTGCTTAGGTCCCCCTGCAGCTGCTTCCATCCCTCCACTCCATCCACCACTGCTCCCATTTTGGTGTCGTCTGTGAACAGACTTACCTTGCTCACCACCCCATGTACAATGTCTGATATGAAAAGCCCAAATAATACTGGTTCAGCACTAAGCCCTGTGGCACCCTACTCATCATCGGCTTCGAGGTTGAGAGCTCCCCTCCCACCACCACCACCTGTTGCAGCCTCCCACTCAGCCAGCTTGTAATCCAGTTTGTAATTTTTGCCCCTACCCCAGTTAGCTCCCCCCCAAGCCGCCCATGAGGCACCAAATCGAAGACTTTGCTGAAGTCCTAGTAAAGAACATCCACCGCATGACCCTTATCCAGTTCACTTTTCATCCAGTCATAATATTGTGTCAGATTGGTTTGACAAGACTGCCCCGAAATGAACCCATGCTGCCTAATATCCTGGAGGCCATTGTCCTCTAGGTATAACACCAGTCTTTCCTTTAGTATCGTTTCCATGAGTTTGCACACTATGTAGGTGCTACTTACCGGATGATAATTACCCAGTTCATCCCTTGGTCCAGTCTTGTGAAACGGCACTACATGTGCCATCCTCCAGTCCGGAGGCACACATCTTGCTCCACTGAGGTGCTGTACAGCTCCACCAGTGGCTCTGCCAACACCTCCGCCTTCTCCCTTAGCACCCTGGGGTGGATCCTATCTGGGCCTGGTGCATTGTCTACCCTCAGTGCCCTCAGTCCCTCTAGGACTCTACCTCCCTCAATTCTTCCATCTGTCGCCTCGTCTCCCCCATCCCCACCCTCCCAACCCATGGTGATAGCGGTCCTCCCTTTCTTCTGTGAACACTGAGCAAAAGTATTCATTCAGTGCTTCTGCCTGTTCCTCTCCCCTATCTGTCCACTCCCTACCTTTTTTATCCTCACTATTGTCTCCTTGCACTTCCTTTTCTCCCTGATATATCTGAAAAAGTTTTTCTCTTCCCCTCCCCCTGGTTAATTCCCTGCACTAATATCAGCTCCCTCTGGGCCTTGGCTTTTCTCACTTTTGTGGTCACCTCCCTGGACCATCTTGCATACTCCTCCATGTCTCCATCTTCCTATACCTCTGGTGCGCCTCTTGTTTTGCTCTCACCACCTCTACTACCTCGCTGTTCAACCAGCATGGTTTTCTTGCTTTGCTCTTCTTACTCTGCGTCTTGGTGCAGACTTCCGTTGCCTCTGTAATTCCACATTTAATAATATCTCATTTCTGCTTCACATCCATCTCCTGCCTTATGCCCGCCAGTTTCCCTTTAAGTACTTCCCGGATTCTCCCAAAGTCCGGCCCCCTGAAGTTTACCACCCAGGTTACTGATTTCTCTGGCTCCCCGCACATCGTGATATTAAATCACACCATTTGGTGATCGCTGTTGGCTAGTGGGTCCTCCACACCTATTGCCCTTACTGCCTCCCCATTCAACAATACCAGGTCTAAAGTGTTCTTTAGCCTAGTAGGTACACTGACCAACTGCATCAGGAGACCCTCCTGATTGCATCCAGGATCACTTGCTCCCTAACACTGGAGGTGACCAGAATGCTCCAGTCAACCTCTGGCAAGTGTGTGTGTGTGTATGTGTGTAAAATATATATATATATATTTTTTTTCCCCCCAGACCATTTCGGTCTGGAGGATCTGCCATCAATGTTTCTCTAGTGCTAGTTATCTCCCCATCCCCAGCAATCACCATCCTGAAGTTAACACTGAAAGTTCTTTGGTGTCCAGTGGTGCCACACCCTGCAGATTGCCATCCCAAAGTTAAATATGAACGTGTCCCTGGTGTCTAGTGTTGTCCCTCCCCAGTCAGAGATCAGCTGAAGTTAGAAATGAAAGATTCCCTAGTGTTCCACCCCCTTCCCATTGATCGCCACCGGATGTGATTAAAGAAAAATGGACATTACCTGGTGTCCAGTGGTTCCACGCCCCACCCACACCCATGCCCCATGGCTACAGTAGTATTCTCTGGTGTCCAGTGGTTCATCTGCCTGATACCCAGACTCCATTTCCCTGATGTCCAGTGTATCCCCACCCCATTCTGATCCCCTTTATAAGAAAGAGAAAACATTCCCTGGTGGTCTAGTGAACCTCCCTCCATATTCCCAATCCACCTGTAGAATACGATCTGTATCTTTGCCAATGGCTAATGGGCACCCCACCCTGGCAGGTAGTGCCCCACCACCCTGAAACCCATCTCATCCCGAGCCAGCGACTGGCACAGACCTCCACTCTCCGCCATGGTTAACCACTGACTGAGCTGTTAATGAGCATGTACAGTATACAATAGGCACTTATTGACAGTTCAGTCAGTGGCCAGCCATGGTGGAGAGTGGAGGGCTGTGCCAGTCCCTGGCTCGGGGGTTGGATGGGGGAAGCAGGGTGGTGAGGCACTACTTCTGGGGTAGGGGTCCACTAGCCACCAGGGAAAGATATTGATTGTATTCTAAAGGCAGATCGGGGATAGAGAGGGGCTGCTAGATCATCAGGGAAGCAATCATTGTATTGCAATGGGAGATTGGAGATATCATAGAATCATATCATAGAAGCTTGATGGCAGGAAAGGACCATACCAGATCATCTAGTCTGTCCTTTTTTTCCCCCTACACATCGCCCCTCCCGGCCAGCCCCCACCCTCCCCGATACTCAGCCCCATATGCTTGTCCTATACCCTCCTGAATTCTTCCACCAATTTAGCCCCGACCACTCCATCTGGTAGTCTGTTCCAGGGCTCCATCAGCCTGTCTGTGAAGAAATGCCCTCTCACATCGCCCCAGTATCTTTTTCCTTGCAGTCTGAGGCTTTGCCCTCTAGTTATGACACCCTCCTTCCTCTTAAGTAAACCCTCTCCTGCCACTTTACTGAGCCCCTTTACATATTTAAAAGTTTCAGTTATGTCTCCCCTTTCCCTCCTTGTCTCCAGCATGTACAGATTCAGCTCCTTACTCCTCTGTTCATATGACTTTCCCTGCATACCCTGCACCATCTTGGTTGCCCATCTTTGAACCCTCTCCAACACATTTATATCCTTGCAGAGATGTGGCTTCCAGAACTGAAGCCCATACTCCCAAGTGCAGCCTCACCATGGCTTTGTAAAGGGGCATTATTACCTCCCTCCTTCTGCTAGTAATGCTCCTGCCTATGCATGCCAACATTCCATTGGCATTTCCCACCGCCCTGCTACATTAAGGTTCAAGGAGACTATGATCCCTAGATTCGTCTCCTGTTCTGTTACTTTGATTTCCTCCCCACCTAGGGTGTACCCTGCTCTTTTGTTCCTACTCCCCAAGTGCATCAAAGTGCACTTCTTGGCATTAAATTTCAGCAGCCACATCCAAGACCTTTTTTTGAGCATCTTTAAGTCCTCCCTCATGACGCCTCCCCCCCAGGTGTCCATCCTATTGCATATTTTCATATCATCAGCAACAAGGCACACCCTCCCCCTCAAACCCTCCGCAATATCACTGATGTAGATGTTGAAGAGAAGCAGACTCAAAACTAACCCCTGTGGAACTCAACTCTTCACCCTCGTTGTCCTGGAGTGCACCCCATTTAGCACCACCCTTAGAGTTCTTCCTACTAGCCAGAACTCCACCCAGCTTGTTATTTTACCACCCAACCCCAGGCTTTCCATCTTGCTCACCAGCCTTCTAGAGGGGACAGTGTTGAAGGCCTTACTGAAGTCCAGATAGGCCATGCCCACGGCCCCCCCATCAATCACCTGAGTCACCGAATCAAAGAACTGAATTAGGTTTGTCTGGCAAGACTTCCCCTTCCTGAAGCCATGCTGTCTGCTGTCCTGCAAGCCACTCTTCTCCAGGTAATCCTCCAGCTTCTCCTTGATGAATGTCTTCATTACCTTCCCCACCACTGATGTGAGGCTGACAGGTCAATAGTTCCATTTCACCTCCTTACTACCTCCCTTGTGTAAAGGCACTATGCCCGCCCTCTTCAAGTCCTTCAGCACTCTCCCCATATCCAGGGACAAGTTCAGCCTTGTCAAGGGTGCAGCCAACTCCTCCTTCAGTTCCCTGATTCACTAGACCACCAGGGAATGGTTTCTCTTTCTGTTGCAGGGGATCAGGATGGGGCGGGGATACACTGCACACCAGGGAAACTGAGTCTGTGTGTCGGGTGGGTGGAGGCACCACTGGACACCAGGGAATCTTTCAGTTTTATCTTCAGGATGGTGATCGGGGGGGCACTAGCACCAGGGAAACATTGATGTCTCACTTCAGGGAGCACGATCGGCAGGTTGGGGGGGTGCAACTAGATGGCAGGGACTACTATGTTGGTCAGAAGGGCACCACACTTTTCTACCAAAAGCTGTGGTTGAGTGGGAGTAAGTCAAGGTTTGTATTGGCAGTATATGCGTTGCACAAGGGGACCAAGCAAAACAGCTTTGCGTGGTGCACATACTCTGGATTTTGGACTGCACCAATATTCAGGTCCCTGCCGCTTCATTGTATTGCACCCCTCCAACTATTGCCCAGGCACAAACAGTTGGCCCACACTAACCAGTCTTTTCAGTATTCCCTACCCATGCTAAACCCGGTTTGCATGGGCAAACTCAGTTTTGCGTCTGTGCAAAGTTTTGAATATTGTGCCCTGGAGTCTTCATCCTGCTTTGTGCTGGTCAATGGGTGGAGCAACATGCTCCCCCACAAAAGCGAGATCAGCTTAGGAACACTGATTCCACCCCCATGACAGCCCCTGAGTGACAGAGTCCATTGTAAAACCCAGTTCGATGGTGTGGTACCGGTCTGTGATGTCCCCCCCCCCACACACACACATCATTTTTTTTATCAACCTCTACAGATCCTTCCCAACTGACCCAGCTGATCAGTATTTTTATTCTTCATACTGACCCATTTTCCTTTTTACATCTACAGGTCTGACAGGATGTTGACCACGTGTAGGAGGATGCTGAGCATACGTATTAGATAAGTATTGTTTTTTGTTTACCTTACATTGTTTGTCATAGTTATTTCATAAAGAACTGCTGATCCTTTGTGACCCCATTGCTGTTCTTGTTTACAAGTGTGACTGGCTGTTCTTCAGAGACCCCCTCATCCCAGGTTCCACAGGAACGAGGTAAGAGATCCATTATCTGTGCTAGGATGTGATCTGTGCTAGGCTGTTAACCTGTAATGGTGCAGCCCCAAGTATTATGACACTAGGCTTTTACTTGTTAGGTGGTTGGTGATGTAGGGTTTGAAATATATCCACTATTCTGTTAAGATTCCACTATCACAAAAGGAGGGAAATTTACTGCAAAAAAAAAATTAAAAAAAACTGCATTAATGCAGACATTAGGGTGGAAGAATGCAAAGCACTCGAAGTACACACAAAAAAAATTAGGGTTTTGAGTCCTAGGAGTTTTGATGAACCAGTGGTGTGGTGTTCCTTGGGGCTGTCAAGCCAATGGCCCACCCCCCGAGCAAACATGATAATCTCTTGCATCACACAGGGCCCTGTGAGAAGAAATCTATGACTGATTCTGTTAGCCACATGTGCTGTGCCATACTTCTTTTCCTTCAAAGTGTAATTGCCTATGAGGCAGTGGCTTGAAACTGTACCTTGTGCTTCAGACAGGAGGCTGCAGACTGGGAAGAGGGGGTGTACATTAAGGATGGCAACTGCAAGGGACACCACACAATTGATTTGCCAAGATTCCTGAGGCTCAAAACCCTGTTTCTTTCATTGTGAACTTTGCATTCTTTAACCCTAACGTCTGCATTAATGTTGTGTTTTTGCAATGAGTAAATACTGTATGTATATATGGAGGGGACATGTAGTGTTTTTCGGGCACTCTGTGGCCACAAGCAAGCAAGGAGGCAATATAGCATAGTGGATAAGTGCACTGAGCGGCAGACCTTGAGACCTGGATTTGAATCCCATCAGACCCCACTTACATACTCTGTGACCCTAACTGAGCAAGTCACTTAACTTCCTTGTACTCCCTGGTCATACCTGGAAACAAGCTTCGGCTTAGTGTGCCTTTCCAGGCTAAACTATTTCCCCTTCCCTATAGGCAAGTAATTCTGCACCACTAACATTAGAGAAGTGAAATACCAATGTCACATGATTTATATATATATATATATATATATATATATATATATATATATATATATATATATATATATATATTTGATCTCTGTGATTGTCAGGTCAGGGTGGGGTTTGAATTGTGATTGGTTTTCTGGGTATCTCTCTCAGCTGTTTGAAATTCCCTGTGCACCAAATGGCAGCAGCATTATTTTCCTTCACTCTCCTAGATTGTAGAAAGGAAGCAATTTAGTTTTTACATAGCACACTTCATGCAAAATGTATCCAAAAATGCTCTACAATATGGGAGGAGAGAGAAACCTAAATTTCTTTGGAATAAGGTGCTAACTAAATCAAATGTCTGAACATTTGAACAAGCCTTTAAGCTCTTTTTTGTTACTTTTTAACAGCATGAAAGTCTGTCAAAATAGAGTTCCAGTGTCCTAAGGGAAAGGGGGGAAGGTAAATTGCTTAACCAGGAAAGGTACACTAAGCTGGAGCTTGTTTTCAGGTGTGACTTGGGAGTACATGGAAGTTAAGTGACTTGCTGAGGGTCTCACAGTATGCAAGTGGAGGATGATGGGATTCAAATGCAGGTCTTCAGGCTTGCAGCTCAGTACCCTGAACCACTATAATATACTGCCTCCTTAGCATTGTAAAAAGCACACCATCCTTTTGCTGTAAAGCCATATTCTGGTTCTAAATTTTGTTAAAGTGGGGCTGTGATTTACTCCTTGCATGTGTATTTTTATTGCCAAGAACAAAGAAAGGGGGATTATTTCTGAAAAGTGCAAACCAGCACGGGTACCACTTTTTATAGCTCATGCCACAACTGAGATAATGCTGCTACTGTACAGCTAATACCTAATCTCATTTACTCCGGTCAATATGGCAGTGATTTGTAGATGGAGTCTTTTAAAGTTTGACTCAAATAACAGGCATGGAGAAGGGTGCCATAGGATGCAGACAGTGCTTGGCAAGTGCTGCTGGACTCCAGGGAGTGCTCATCACTATGTAAGGAGGGTTAGACCAATGCCACTGGACACCAGAGAGTGTGTAACCACAGGGTAGGAAGAGGGAGAGGTACTACTGACACCTGGGAGTGCTTAATGGGACCAAGGGAGGGGTGCCATGTAGACAGTGTTTGGCATAGAGATGGAAATTGAGGCCATAAGACACCAGGGAATACAGGGCAGAATATGGGAAACACTTATAAAATTGGTCCATAATAAATTGGTTTCAGATCAGTAAGCAGGCTTAAATATTAATTTTGAGGTAATATTCATGTTTAAAAACAGTTTGTCTTTTTACTAAATTAATGCACCCCTTTTGAGAGCAGTTAACTTATTTATGGATTAATTAAACACATGTTATTTGGCTATATTATTATTTAAAGCCTTAATTTGTCTACATCAAAAATCTTGCTTCAGGCCATTTGCAAGGTTTGTCATACTTAAATTAAGTAAAGAAATACCTTGAGTTTGGGGAAGCAGTCTGAATTTAAGATTTTACGGACTTCAGTATGTCTAGCAACTCCTGTTTCAAGACATTTGTAAGATTTGTCATACTTAAATTAAGCAAAGAAATGTCTGTATTTATGGGAAAGCAGTCTGAATTTAAGATTTTATGCACTTCAGTATGTCTTCGAACTCTTGTTTCAAGATCATTTGCAAGATATGTCATACTTAAATTGAACAAAAATGTTCTTGATCTTGAGGAAGCAGTCTTGATTTAAGATTTTCTGGACTTCTGTATTGTTTAAGAACTTTTGTTTCAAGATATTTGTAAGATTTGTCAAATTTGAATTAAGTGGAGAAATATCTCGATTTTTGGCTCAATGGTCTTAATTTAAGATTTTTTAGACTTATTTCAGTATGTCTAAGAACTCTAGTTTTTTAGTTAAACAGTCATATTTTAAGATTAATAATCTTATTTTAAGAAATTTTAAGAATTTATACAATATCTAGATTCAAGTCATATCTTATTTTTTAAAAGTCTTACTAAGATTATTATCTTACCCCATTAGCAGATTATTTTGCTTATTTTAAGCAAGAAATATACAAATGTAAGGTTTTTTTTTTAATAATTTTAAGACAGGCATTTTTTGCAGTATACTACATTGGTTTTAATGATTTGTAGTAGAGAGTGAAATGGAAATGGCATGGCGTCCCATCTGTTCAAGTCGGCTTTTATTCTTTTAATCAAGGGTAGATAATTATTCTCAAATAAAGAAGCCAAATCTCCACTAAGTTGCACTCCTAAATACTTGACTACCTTGCAGTCTCACTTCATGGGATATTTTTGTTGGAATACTAAGGGAACTTGAGAATTAAGGGTCAGAACCTCTGTTTTTGTCCAGTTCAGGGTGTACCCTGATAATTTTCAGAAAAGTTCCATCTGGGAAAAGACTTCCGGCAGAGACCTCTCAGGATTGGTAAGGTAAAGCAGGACATCATCTGCATATACGGCAAGCTTGTGCTCTATCCCCCCCATCTCCACCCCCTTTATGTTTAGGTTTAACCTAATACTCTGTGCCAAAGGCTTAATATACAGTGCAAAAAGCAAGGGGGACATCAAGCATCCCTGTCTGGTACCCCTAGCCAGATCCAAAGCCCCAGACAGGTGTCCATTAACTCTAATGCATGCTTTTGATCTAGCATACAATTTAAAAACAAATTCAATAAAGGGGAGGGGGAATTCAAAGCCGACCAGAGTACCCCGCAGAAAGCTCCAAGAAAGTTGATCAAAGGCTTTTTCAGCATCTAGGCACATCAGATAAGCAGAAGTGCCCCTGTTCCCCAACTGTTCTATGATATTCTCTGATCTTCTAATGTTATCCATTGTTTGTCTGCTGGGTACAAAAGCCCGTCTGATCAAGATGAATAAGGGTTGGAAGTATTTGTTCAAGCCACTTCACCATATACTGGTCAGGAGCTTATAGTCTGTATTCAATATAGATATCGGTCTGTATGAGGTACATAATGCGGGGTCCCTGGCCAGCTTAGGAATCACTGAAATAATTGCCTGTGCACATGAAGGTGCTGGCTCTTCTCCCTCTGTCCATACCCAATTGTATGCTGTCAGCAACACTGTGGGTATTTCTGTCCTGAAATGTTTATAAAATGTGTTAGGGAGACCATCCATCCCTGGACATTTGCCTGCTTTTAACCTTGTTATGGCTGATTGCAGCTCCCCACCCCCAGTCACTGGGGAAACCAACATCTCTCGAGCTTCCTGTGACACCTGGGGGAGATGCAATGGGCCCATGAACATCTCAATTTCCTGTTCAGAGGGAGAAGCTCCCTGTGAATAAAGCTTCTGATAAAAGGTTTTAAACACATCTGCAATCTTCTCTACTTGGTACTTCCATGTTTTATTTTTCTCCAAATCTAAAATTTGGGGTATACTTGCCCTTGCCCTATTTTGACACAATCTGCTAGTTAAAAGCATCAGAGCTCTTGGTTCTCTCTCATAAAAATGCTGTCTTAGGTACAGTAACCTTTGCTCTACCTGATAGTCCACTGTCACTAGGAACTCCTTTTTATATTGTGCCAGCCTCAGGAATTGAAGTCATTCAAATGTTTTGTGGACGTTCTTCTGGCAAGTAAGCATGATGAACAGCTTTCAAATGAACACGTGGTTTTGTATAATGCTGCTTCAATATGTTGGACTGAAATAGCCAAAATGAAACCCTCAGAATATTATCCAAAGCCAGGGGACTGTAGCTTACAGAGGTCAGCTACTTTTATGCCCCAATTGGTGCAAGAGTTTGTCCTTTGGTTGATAGATAGATATACAATTCAACCAGTGACAAGTATAATTCAGAAGACATCGAAAGAAGGTGCCTCTCAGTTGTGGAGTGCATAGTATTTAACAGTTCCAGAATTATCACACCACTGCACATAAGCCTTGCTGTACAGCTACACCATGAGTTTGGGTCTCGCAGTTTAATTGGCATACTTCACATTCATGGATTCTGCATCAGTTATGAGCTGAAGCAGTTTATGACTAGTGCCACAAAAACTGAAGTAGAAGGAGTCCAAGGGGTGTGTTCATTCCAAATGGAATTGTACCACTTCATGCTGGTGGTAATCTCATCTGTGAAGGAGATGATAATATAGACATCAATGTAGAGACCACTGATGGAAAGAATACCTTCCATTCAATGGATAGAGTTGTATTTCAAGAACAGTCTTCAGAATGTACAGCATCACGAGAAATATCACTTAAGCATGGGAAAGAAACGTCACTTACTCTCCCTGGGCAATCAAAGTCACTTATGCAGAGTGCAGCATTTGAAAAACCTAGAACATGTCCAGAACTGACTCACCATAAAAAAGTACTTGAGAAAATAAACTTCTGCCACCTACAAGTGAAAGCTGTCTGAGATTTCTCCTAGTGACTTTTAAGACTACTACCTCATGATGTCCTACCAATATCAAATGACATTGATATTGTTCACACTTAGGTGATTCCATTTTGGACTGGTTTCAACCACAAGCTTGCCACAAAGAAGAGCACCTACACAGCAGTTGCATATGCACCTATTGTGGATGCCAAACCAGCTGGCATGGCCACAATCTATACTACAATGCAGAAATGTAAGGAAATGTCAGCAGCACTAGGCCATCAGCATGCTATTCAGACCATGGATAAGCAGCTGTATTTATTTATTTATTTACTGAAATGTTTCACCGGGGAGGCACCCTGAGCAACAAGTTGTTCATCTCCTGGTGCAACCTGGGGGAAGGGGGTACAATGGGATTGAGCAGTAATACACACAAGTTACTTAAGTCAACATTTAAATGCATTTGCATAAGACAGGTGTACAATAAGGTGATTTGGTAGAGCAAGCATTTGCATAACACAGGTGATATATACAGTGTACCATACAATAAAGTTAATTTGAGAGAACAATCATAAGTGCAAGGGGAGGCAATGGGAGGCAGGGGGAAGGGTCAACACAGACATGGGTGGATGTGGAAAAGTAAGCAAAGGGGGAGTTTAGCTATTATGAAACTGGAAGGAAATACAGAGCAGAGAGAGGTAGCAAGTAGGAGATCATACAGGGAAGAGTAAAAAGGTACAATAAGTGCAAGAGGGACAGATGGATCTAAGTGTGTGTGGGCAAAACAAAATGTTAATTTAGGGAAAAAGAAGTAAGTATCAAAGCACAGATTCGAGGAGGAAAGGGTGAATTGAGGAGGAAGGGAGAAGTCTAGTCCCAGAGGGACCCCTTCAGGATGCTGACAACCCTGCAAGGGGGCTGAGAGTGCTTGATTGAAATGGGGGAAGATGGCAGAAGGACTTTAGATAGAGTAGGGAGAGAGGGAATGAAGTGAGGGTTAACAACTAGGGAAGACATAGGACCAACCCAAAGGAACTCTTCAGGATGCTGAGAACCCTGCAAGGGGACAGGGAAGGCCAGTAGAGGTGAGTGAATGTGGGAGAGAAGGGAAGCCTAATCCCAGGAGGACCCCTTCAGGATGCATAGAACCCTGCAAAGGGACTGAGAGGGCTAAAGAGAATGGAGGTGGAGAGATGAGTGTAGGAATATGGAGAGGGGAGAGGAGAGAGGTAGGAAGTGAAATCTTAAAACTAGGAGAGGCTAGGGCCCAGCCCAAGAGACAACTTCAGGATGCTGAGAATCACATTATGAGTGCAGGGAGGGAGAAGGGGGGAAGAGAAGGAGTGCTGGAATCTAAGGAGGAGGGGGTGTGGATTTGCATCAGGGGGTCAAAGTATAGGTGCAGAAAGGGGGGATTTGTATGGAGTTTAGGGGAAGGAATTAAGGAGGGTTGTAGGAGGAACAGCTTGGTGCAAGGTGATTATTTAGGGCAGTGCTGATGGAGTAGAAGGAGGAAGAGTGGTGAATTTGAGGGGGAGAGAGAGTTCCATAGCTTTGGTAGGTGATAGGAGTAGCCAGACTGACCGATGAGGGTGGATCTGCAGGGGATAGCCAGTGTACGGTAGTCAGTAGATCTAAGGGAGTTGGGGGGGAGTTATAAATGAGGAGAAGAGGTAGGATTGGAGTTCACCCAACCAGTGCTTGGAGGTGAATTTAGTGCAGTGAGAAAGGTACCTACTTGTAAGATAAGGGTAGGATAGGGCCTGATAAAGATCACAGTGGTGGGTGCGAGAGGGAGCATCAAGGGTAAAATGGCAGCAGGAGTTGAAGAGGGTGTCCAATCTGATCAAGGAGGACTTAGGAGCAGCACGATAGACTACATCGCAGTAGTCAAAAATGGGGAGGATCATCTTCTGGACAAGTTCATGTCTAGCCGCAGGAGTGATGCAGCTACGGTTCCTGAACAGTTCACCAAGCTTGGGGTGCAATTTTTTCTGGATGGCATCAATATGTCCAGAAAAGTTGAGGTGTTGGTCTAGCCAGACACTGTATGCTGTTGCTCAGCAAGTAAAACAGACTTTCCCAAATGAACCTGGCACTAATGTGATTCTTCTGGGTGGTTTTCACACCCTATGTTGTTTTATTGCTTGTATTGGGAAATTTTGGGAGACAC
Source organism: Neoceratodus forsteri (assembly GCA_016271365.2). Classification (NCBI taxonomy): domain Eukaryota; kingdom Metazoa; phylum Chordata; order Ceratodontiformes; family Ceratodontidae; genus Neoceratodus; species Neoceratodus forsteri. Next base: position 1,461,962,870 of record CM057455.1, on the reverse strand, counting down.
AGGATTGCTAGACCTTCTTGTTGATTCTAATGTGTATATGGCTTGTATTGCAGATTAAATGCTTGCTGGTAAGCAATTCAGTCATGCTCTGCGTGGCTTGACTCTAGCATTTGAGGCCGTGAGTGCTCTGAAAAGTTCTTCATTTGTTAAATGGTATGAGCAGGGAGGAGGTGCTCATGGAGTCCCAGCATTTGTCTGACAAATGTTGGCTGACACTCAAAAGGTTTTTGAGTCTGAAGACATTGAGTCCTCACAACATGTCATTAAAGAGCTTGATGATGCTCTAACTCAGCATAAGCGACCACTACTGGAGGAATTTCAGTCATGGGGGTATGCCCAGTCTCCGACATTCAAGTTCTGGGATAATTTTCTTCAGGTTATGCAGATACTTCTTCTAAATGTCTGTGCAGAACAAGAAAGTGATTGGAAACTTCACCTACACACACAGCGTGCCATGCTTCCATACTTCTTTGCTGCAAACAGGCCCAGTTATGCCAGGTAGATTCCAATCTACATTCTTGATATGCTAAATCTCCCTGAAGAAGTACACAGTGCCTTTGAATCTGGGGAACTTGCTGTGCGTCAGACTCCTGGTTCTTTCAAAGGAATTTGGAGTGACACGGGAACAAAAAAAACTGTCATTAAAGACTCAAAGGGCAGCAGTGAGACTGTAGGACTGACAAGAAAGAAGCCAGCCCTTGTCAGATGGACCCTCACTAGACATGTCGTGAGTGAATATGCAAAAGCTATGAGAGAAAGAAGTGGCCTATCAGGTAGTGAAGACAAAGTCCACAAGCAAGTCCTTGCCTCTGCACTGAAGAGGGATGAAGAGCATATTATAGCCCTTACCAACCATGTCATCAGCAATATGACAAACCATTTGATCCTGAATGACATCCAGAGGTGCTTATTAACATATCTACTGGACTGCTTGTAACATCAGATGTACACAAGTCTCTACTCAAAATAGCAGATGTTGGTAAAGAACAAATGAAGAGATTTGTGAGAGGTGCACTTGATTCTGATGTGACACATAGCTTCTTCAGCCCCATCAAGAAATCTGGTATCAAACCATTTGCTTACATGGCTAAGAAGACTAAATTTAAGCCTGGCAAGGGAGGGACAATCACAGCAGCTATAAGTCCAGAAATTGTTTTCCACAGAGCCCTGTCCTTAGCAAGATGCAGAGATGATGTTTCAATGGCAACTGTTCTTAGTCACCTAATAGGACCTGTGCCTATGTCCATCTTCCATGCTAATGAAACAATGAGAAAAACAGACAAAACTCAAATAGAGCATCAGCAGAAAGCTCAAGGTGAAAGTATTCATGAGTCTCAAGGATGCAACAAAGAAACCACAGTGTACATCAGAGATGCCATGGCTGTCATTAAAATGATAGCTGGAGACAAATTCCACACATTCGATGCATTGACTGCTGAGTACTTGAGGCGGGTTCTAAAATGATTTGACAAAGTTAATTCTGTACTTAAAGTCTGACAGACATGACAACAGTAACTCTGTGAAAACTGCAGAAAGACAGCACCAGACATGATCTACGCTTGGATGCAAGCAATACCAGGTGATTGGTTGATGCCCTGTGCCTCCATAGAAAAAGATTCTAAATGTAGCATCCAACAAGCAGTCACTTGCAAAATTCCTCTGTGAATATATGGTTCAAAATGCACCTGGGAATGTAGGAGCACACCCAGCACAAACATGCCTTCTTGCTAGAGGCTTTTCCAATGGAGAAGTAGCTAAGTCCATCACCAGTAGAGGTGTTGAATAAGCCCAAGACTTGTTCAGTACTCAAGATGAAGTGGACACAAGGATGCTTCTGCATGCTGTATGTGAGCATGGGGTCATAATGTCATAAGACATTATGCCACAGCAATATATCGCATTGCCAATACAGCGCAACATATTGCCAGCAGCACAAGTCTGTTTTTTTTGTGGGGGGCTCCACCATCCGCGCACCCTGTTACACCCCTCTAACTAAATTATCTCTCTGGGGGGGGGGCCTTAACAGTGAAAATCACACAAAGTGCGAAAAATTTAAAAATCCATGTGTCTGAGACTGGGAATCGAAATCCGGTTCCAAAAATGCACTGTCTGCCTCCCTTGCTGCCAGTGGCTCATCCCATTGAGCCACAGCAGCTGCTCAGTGGACCCTGGTCCCAGCAGGATCCTTATCCTGTACATTGAAGAGTAAGAGGGTGAACTACCACACATACATCCTTTCGTGGTTTTGCACCCTCTTACTCTTCCCTACCATGCTATTCTTACTACGTGGTCATGTCATGCGTTATAGGGCGTATGACATATTGACCCATTAGGCTGTATGTGCCAGTATTGCTTTTGGGTCTCTTGGTGTCAAAGGAACCATAGTAATTAGGTCACCTGATACAGATGTTTTGGTCCTTGCTGTTCACTACTTTCTAAAAATGGAACACATAGATAGCATGTGGATAGAAACAGGCACCATTACCAGCACAACTGACATGCATCGCATCATATCTGTGCATGCAATTTGTGATGCACTCACTCCTGACTTCTGCAACATCCTGCTGTACATGCATTAACAGGATGTGACTCTGTGTCATCCCTATTTGGTATTGGGGGGAAAAAAACTGTTTTTAATGTTGTCAAAACAAAGGGAGCTTAGCATTTCACATATCTTGCTAAATTGGGAGAGAGTGATGAACAAGTCACAGTTTCTGCAGCAAAGAAGTTAGTAGCAGTGCAGTATGACCAGAGCAAGAAAGAAATGGGGACCAACAGAGTTCTGAATTGCTTATGCCTCAATATATCCATCAAAAAGGACAGGTCACTGGCCAAACTCCCACCATGTGAAGACAGTTTTGAAAAGCATGTCAAAAGAGCATCTTGTATGACTTCCGGTGACGTCAACAGACGAATGGCCGCCTAACCTCACAGCTCCGGACCCGCGGCTATTTAAATCTATTATCATTGCCTTTAAAAAACATGACTTCTCCGGCCAAAGCAACGAGAACGAAAGCCGGGAGGCTCTAGAGCACCCCAGTGCAGAAACTAAGGGAGATGCTGCAGCTGGGCCAGCAGGACAACTCGGAGGCGCCCGACTTTGCAGAAGGCCTACAAGCAGGGACAACTCGTGCTACAGAGGCGCAGGTGGATCTGGCCTCAACAATTGTGCAAATGGCCCACACTGTCCAGAAAACTGACCGCGATCTCTCAGAGCTCAGATTGGACATTAACCGCATTGAGCATAAAACGGACCAGATGGAGCTCTGCCTAACACAAACGTCCGAACAGACTGACAGACATGATCGCTTAATGCTGTATTTACTGGCTAGGGACAGGGAGCTAACCAAGCGGATTGATGACCTAGAAGGTAGAAGCAGATGGCAGAATATCCTCATATATGGAGTTCCAGAGGGAACCGAGGCAAAATATAAGGATACTATGACCTTCCTGCAAGAAATGCTCCGCGAAATGCTATCCCTTCTGGAAGATTTAGACATAACAATGGATTGGGCCCACAGATCGTTAGGCCCAAAGCCCCACAACCCAGAGGCCAGGCCTAGATCACTGATTGCCCATCTGACTTCATATCGGTCAAAGGAGGAGCTGTTGTGTCAGGCCTGGCAGCAGGGGGCTCTACAATATAAGGGCCAGAAGATCACAATAGATAATGATCACACCTCCTCGGTCCAAGAGGCAAGGCGAGTACTCTAGCCAGTGATAAAACAGCTAAAATCTAAAGGTATGAGGGTGCAGGTTCTTCATCCGGCCAGACTGAAGGTGGAAACCGAGAAGGGTACAAAGGTGTTCACCGACCTCTTGGCAACATCGCAGTTTCTCGCAGACCATGGCATTCCCACACCGCCACTGAATAAAGAGAAAATGGAGTGAGACCTGCTTACCTCAGCTTGGTCTGGTCAGTAGCCCATAGGGGTGCCATGCACCCAGGCTCGTCGCAGAGGCTTCCCCAGACGATTCTAAGAGCTGACATAGCAATTTTACTGTGAAAATACGGGGAGCCCTCAGCGGTAAACAAAAAAGCAGCCCACTTAAGGGAGGATGAAGAGAGTCCTAACCAGATGTGTGCTTCGGAGACCTGAAGGGGCTATCACTCAGAAACTGTAATTAATCTTACTTACTTACGTGTTGGATAACCCTTGGGACTGTACCTGATTTACGACCTTCCCCCCGATGTCGGAAGACGACGCACATACTAACCCTTCCGAATGAACGTTGCGGACTGTGAACCTGATGGAAATGCCTAGCGACTAACACACAGGAACTGAAATATGAAGGAGGGGTGTATTGTGGGGTTTCCCTTACCCTTCATTCTACCCATCCATTAACTGATTCACCCACAAAAGTAAGGTCTTTCCAAAACCGGATGGATTTGGGGGGGAGGGTATGATCGGGGCCGGGGCTGAGGGCAATTGCATGAGGCATGACCCTAAGGGGGAGGGTAGTGACTTGGGGAATGAGCGAGAGGAGACCCTCACTTACTACGTGGGTGCTCAGTTTAATAATTGTATACTACATGGTTCCGTGCCCCCACCGTATGAGGCTACTGAGCGCTGCAGCGGATGTGGGATTTGTGTTGAAGGGTAGCTAAGGGAACTAGGAGGCTGTCCTCCTAACCGCAGCAAGCAGAGTCTAGATAGATACATTGAGGGGCTACGAGAGTTCAAGACGTTAAAGTGGCAGTCCACGGGGAAAACAATTATACCAATGTTTAGTGGGGATCCCCCAAGCATGGCAAAAGGAGAAATAAGGGTAAATAAAAAGCAAGCGATGTTGACCAGGTTTGATGACATGGGGTCGCGGGGTGGGGAAGGTGGGTAATACGACCTTTGGTCATAGATGATCCCTGCTGATGTCAAAGGGCTTGGCCCTTATAGGGAAATTACCTATGGGCTTTTTGGGAGCCTCACCGTACTGTTGAGCTTCCTACTTTTCATTGCACATGCGACGGCCCATAAGCTGGAGAGTTTCCAGTTTAACCATGGAAGTCGAATATTTACACTCGCGCAAGGTAAGACATCTGGCCCACAAATTGGAAGGCCACCTGCGCGCTACTTTATAGCCCCTCCAACACGGAATGGGGCGTTGTGTTACACTTATGCCCACTGTTGGGCTATGCAGGTTATAGGTTTAATGTTTCAGTTACTTAACGATGTTATATATAGGTACATAAGCAAACATAAAGAGTTTTTACTTGTAAGGTTGCACAATTGGATCCATCAATGTAAAAGTTTAGGGTTTATGAACTTGAGGACTAAAAATGGCCAGCCATAATTCTAAAATCCTTTCATATAATGTGAATGGGAGTTCGAGCCCGGTAAAGAGGAAACGGATATTGAGATACCTGACAGCACAGAGGTGCGACATGGGGTTTCTACAGGAGACCCATCTGTCGCCTCAGGAGGCCCTTAAGCTGAGATCCAAGAGCTTCCCACAGGTTTTCCACTCATTGCTGCTGGCTGGTAGGAGGAAAGGAGTTGCCATTCTTGTGGCGTCTTCCTTTCCTTTTGAGGTGGAGGAGGTGGTGAAGGACCCAGGGGCAAGATACATCCTGGCGATAGGGTGAGTCCAAGACACGTTGATTACTTTAGCAAACGTCTATGCCCCCCAGGGCTCCCCCACATCATTTTACTCCTCCCTCACACAGTTGGTGGTGGAAAAAATGAGAGGGGTATTGATCATGGGAGGGGACTGGAATCTAGTGTTTAATAGGAATTTGGATACTACCTCTAAGATACTGAATCCAGATCATAGAAAGGCAAAGTCAGTTAGAAAGATTTTTGAACAGGTGGCTCTGGTGGATGTATGGCGGGAAAGATACCCCACAGCTAGAGATTACACATACTATTCTCCCCGATTCAAAATATACTCAAGGCTGGATGTCTTTTTCACTTTTTCCAGAGATCTCCCACGTTTTTCCTCCATGTGGGTAGAGACCTCCACCCTATCAGACCATAATCCCCTTCTCTTGGAAATAGACCTCAGTCTGCCATGGCGGAACACGCAGTGGAGGCTGAATTGCTCCCTCCTCTGAGATCAGGCACTAGTCAAGGACCTCAAGCAACATATTGCTACAACAATAGAGGAAAATAACACGGGGGAGGTATCCCCACAGATCTTGTGGGACACCCTAAAGGCCACAGTTTGGGGTAAAATTATTGCTATTGCCTCCACTAGGAAAAGACAGACAACACAAAGACACCAAGAACTTACTTCACAAATTAAAATCCTAGAGGATGCCCAAAAGATTAGATGGGATCGTGCGAGAGACTTAACCTTAAAGGAAATTAGGATGGACCTAAAGAGTATGCAGCAAGCGGAAATAGAGAAGGCCCTCTTTTACTTAAAACAGAAATATTATGAGGGGGGATCGAAGGGCTGTCGCATGCTGGCCTTCTGTCTAAGGCAATATGCAGCAAGAGCCACAATTACAAAAGTGATATCCCCTACCTCAGGACGCCTTGTCAATAAGCAGACCCAGATCGCAGAGGCCTTTGTCTCTTATTACACCAACCTATATGCCACCCATAAAGAGACGACAAAGGAGGAGAAAATGAAATTTCTGGGCTCCCTCCCCATTCCGGACCTTACCCCTGAGAAAGGTCAATCCCTAATTCAACCAATTACACAATCAGAAACTTTACAAGTGTAACCCCTAGATGGCGCTATCCCAGGGGCTACTACCCCTGCCTGATTTGCCACTAACAGGTTGAGGGGCCTGGATCCAATGGCGGGTGCCTCCACCCAGAGGTCAGGGTTTGCAATAGTTAAACTAACTTGGTCACATCCCTCTGGGACACTGCAACCCCCCTTTCTTCCCACTAGTGGCCCACACAATATATCAGAATTACCTTCACAGTATACACTTACCCCCAGGTCTGGTTCCGCACTGGGACCTCCTGTGAAATGAGATACAGTGCAACAATCACAGTACAGTACTTTAACATAGACAAATACCTCAGGCAGTATAACTTTGCTGAAACAAGCCTGATTTATTTAGGGGATATAACAAGGACAGGGGAAATCAGGTTAATTAGCTTATCACTCTAATAATTCATTTATGGCTCTGTGCACAGGCCTATCCCTATCAGTTACTGTCCCTGGGTACCCAAGCCCTAGTGGCTAGTCCAAACTGTGGCAGCTGGTAGGGCCTTTCACACAGAGAAAAGGAGAATTAAACAGTCAGCAGTACAGTAATTCCATTTGGATTTAATGTGGCATCTAACAGGGAGCGACCCTGAATTAGTACTCACGACCTCCAAATAAGATAGGGTCCTTCAATGTCAGCAGGGCTCACTTGAGGTACACAAACCTCTTCACACATCCATATAAAAGAAAGCACTATACCAGGCAGGCTGCATCTGTATCCCGATCGCAATTACTGCACAATACCCGGGAGAACACAGCAGATTCAGTTCCTGACAGACCGAGTGCAATTTTCAGCAATTCTTCCAGTCTTCTACAGGGTGAACTCTGTTTCTACTCTTCAGAGATCCTTTGATTCTTTCACAGGACGGATTCAGTCCTAACAAGCTGTTACACAAGCTGCAGACCGGAACTCTGGGCCTCACACACGTTTTTGACTAAAACTGCACACTGAAAAGCACAGGGCTCCTTCCTTCTTCACTGCCAAAGCTCAACTGACACTCCAACTGACAAAACTGGGCACTTCTTTGAGTTCCTCCCAGTTCTTGACTGGATTGGCTGTCACTCACATAGACTGCTGCTGTTGGTCCAAAAGGCACTGAAGTCTAAACTACATCTCCCAGAGTCATTGCCCATACAATCCTCTTGTGGCTGGCTCAGATTATGAGTCCAAGTTCTGATTCGTCCAAGGCACCATTTTAGAGCTAGCTTACCCCACACTGATTGGTCCAGTTCAGCAGTTCAAAACTAGAATGGGGAACTAGCAGACACAGTTCTGACTGCAAAGAAAGCAGGTTAGACAAACTGTAATTTCATTATTACTCTAAATAATTTCTGGCAAACAGTTACATCTTTCAGATAGGTTCCTTTGCACTCCTAGTGACTGCAAAATGAAGTGAATTGCAGCAGCTTGAGTGGTACTCAATCAAAAAACACAGTCCCCCATACAACTAATTATGTCTGCAAGCAGACAGCTCTTAAAGAGACAGTACCAGAGGTTCTAAAACACTCACTGATAAATGGCTTAAATGCCAAACACCATTCAGGCTTGGAGCATTCAAGCAAGCTCCTGAAGTCTTTTGGGAACCCCCCATTTGCAGGGGTTAGCACTCTTCCTGGTTTGGGAAAGCTTGACGTCCGCTACAAGTACCCCCATAAGTTTCAACTACAACCATATACATTTGCATTAGGCTCACACATGTAATCATCAGTCAATATATCATTTTACCAAGAACACATTTCTGAAACATTGCAGTACGTCACTCTTTACACAGTATTACATACACATTGTACCATAACTCAAGTTATTACCTCTTGTACATGAAACCTGAAGAGAGGGGGCCCTTCCTATCAGTTACCTTGGGCTGGATGGGGCAAGGGCACCATACTTAGAGGGCAACACAAGTAACTTGAGTTAGCACTGATGCTCAGTTTGGGCAATGAGCTCGGGACACATACACTCCTTTATGGACAACATTGAGAGGCAAGTCCACAGGCCTCCCAAGTGAATCATAACTGAGGTGCACCACAGGCTTTACAGCTCGACCAGTCTTTCTAGGGGAACTGTTATAGTCTCTGCACCTGAGCCTCATTTTCAGCATTGTCCTCACTTGTCAGGAGTCTCCATGGGGGTAGAGAGGCTAGAACTGGGGCACTTTCAGCCCAGGAGTTACAGTTTCTGAGTCCACAACATTTGGCTCGCATGGAGAGCTTTCGACACTGGCAGTGGACTGTCAGGGCACTCAAAATACTCTTCTTGTTCGGTGTATCACCAGTCTGCCCCAATCTATCATTTTCCTCCCTGAAAGCTCAAACAGTTCAACCATGCACAATGATTCCATTTCATCTGATCTGATGCTTTGCACTTCACTTTCTGGGAGCATTGGCTCCAGGATGAAGCTGGGGCTTAGACAGTCCGGAAGGCCCAGCTTGTCTCCACTATTGACTAGGGATTGCCTCAAACAATTGACTCAGTTCGAAGAAGGATAGTATTCAAAGTCACTCTCACTTCTTCCGATATGGGACTGACAGTCATGCTCAACTGGGACTTGTGGAGGGAACACTTTAACTTTGCTTCTGTAGGTGCAGACTTTCTTGATCTTTTCTTAGCAGCAGCTCTAGTCACTGGTCCAGAGGGGCATCTTCTAGGGCTCAGACTCAATTAAGATTTGTCCAATGGGCAGTAAATGATTTCTATCCATTGTTTTACATCTTTTGAATTATTCTCAGGCCTTACTTGTACACTGGCAGATCATCTAGTTTGCCCACTACAATGTGAGGGAGATGGTGCCATCTGTCAGCAATCTTGTGCTTGCCATGCAGTCCCAGATTTCTTAGCAATACCCGATCTCCTCCTGGAGTTCCTGTGCTTTCACCTTTTATCATACCTTCTTTGTTGGCCAGATTTCTTTGGCAGCCATGGTTTGAGCCAGTTGGTACGCATGAGTTAGCTGGGCCTTTAACTTTGCACATACTGTAAATAGTTGTCAGCTTGAACCCCATCAGGAGAGACCCCAAACACACATCTACTGGTAGTCGAGCTTCTCTTCCAAACATCAGGCGGTAGGGGAGAATCCAGTGGCATCACTTTGGTGCAGTTATAAGCATGTACCAGGGTGCTAATTTGTTGGCTCCAACTAGGCTTGTCCCTTGGGTGCAGGGTGCCTAGCATATCTAGCAAAGTGCGTTGAAACGCTCAGGCTGTGGGTCCCCTGGGGTGGTAAGGAGTGGTTCTGGACTTTCGCACTCCCACAGAGAAAGCATCTCTTTGATCGACGACTCTCAAAGTCTCTCCCTTGATCAGAATGGATTCTTTTGTGAGCCCCATAGTGAACAAAAAGTTTTCACAAGTACTTTGGCCACAGTGGATGCTTTCTGGTCTTTGGTGGGAAAGCGTGGGCATATCTCGTGAAATGGTCAGTGACCACCAGCACATATTGATATTTCTTTGATCTGACTCCAAACTCAGAAAATCAATACAGACCAGCTCCATGGGTGCACTGATGGTGATGTTAAGAAGGGGCAGCCTCTGGGGCAAAGCTTTCCTCTGTAAGCAGCGACTACAAGTTCAATGTGTTGCTCCACATCAGCCCCCATCTTAGGCCAATAGAATCTGATCTCACCAAGTCAAGTGTTCTGTCTATACCAAGGTGCCCCATGTGGTTGTGCAAGGACCTCAGTACTGAGTCTCGGAAGGCAGTGGGCAGCACTAGTTGTTGTTTGTCTACTTGTTCCTCTGTCTACTGTTTCTCTGTATAACAGTTTATTGATCAGTTTCAACTTAGGACCTTCTTTGTATAACAGTGCAGTTCTCAAATCAGTGGAGCGAATTGGACACATCTTTTCCTGCATAGAGGGCTTCTAAAGCTGCTTTTGATCATGGGATCATGGATTGAGCCCTACATACTGTCATTGTCCAGCTGAGGCAGTGCACCAATGTCTATTGCAGAAAATGGCACAAGCAGCAGGTATGCATTCTCAGAGGCTCCTAGGCAATCCACCATGCAGTCCACTGGGTCCGTGGACATTTGTTCCTCCCTGTCAAACTTCGCAGAGTGCCCGAATGTCAGGTTCTGCCAATCGGACCCAATCATTCTGGGGAACAGGCCTCCGGAGAGAGCATCAGCATCTATGTGGTTCAGACCTGCTCGGTATTCGAGAGCATAGTCATATGTAGATAATGCAGAAAGCCACCTATGGCCAGTGGCATCCAACTTAGCTGAGGTCTGCACATAGGTCAAAGGATTATTGTCAGTTTTACTAGTATTTTAGCCCCATACAAGTACTCATGGAATTGGTCAACAATAGCTCACTTCAAAGCTAGGAACTCTAACTATGTACAGGATAGTTCTTTTCGATGGGGTCAGGCTTCTACTGGCAAAGGCCACTGGTCTCAGGCCATTCTCGTGCTCTTGGTACAACACAGCCCCCAACCCTTGCAAGCTAGCATCAGTGTGCAGGACGTAAGGTTTTCTTGGATCGGCATAGGCCAGCACTGGAGCATGGGTGTTGATATATGATCTCATGAAAACAGTCTCATTAATCAGGAGTCCAGCGGTCCCCAAATACTTCACTCGGATGAAAATACACTTTTCAGTCTTGAGGGACGCTGACTTTGGTATTTTTTGTGGGTTGGGGATACCTTGAGTAAGGTTAAGTAAAGGCTGATCACTCTTGAATAGTCCTTGATGAAGCGCCTATAATAACCACAGAATCCCAGGAATCTTTGCAGTTCTTTAGATTTTTGGCTGTGGCCAGGTGGTCAAGGCCTCAACTTTACTTGGTCGGTCTCTATTCCTCGTGGATACTATGTGTCCCACATACTTTACTGATGTTTGAAAGAATTGACACTTATCAATGGACAGTTTAAGGCCAAAGTCCTCCAGTCGGTCCAATACCTTAAATAATCTGCTCTCATGTTCCTCCAGTGAGCTGCCAAACACAATAACATCATCTAGGTATACCAGGCACTTAGTAAGTTCATGTCCCCACTGCACGCCTCCATCAATCGTTGAAAAGTGGCTGGGGCACCTGAAACCTTTGAGGCATCCTCATGAATTCATAGAAGCTAAGCGGACAGATAAAGGCCGCCTCTCACGGTCCTCTGGGCCATCGGGATCTGGTAGTACCCACCATGGAGATCCAGCACAGAGAACCACTTGCTCTCGCTTAGGCAGTCCAAAGCATCCTGAATGCGGGGCATTGTGTACTGATCAGGGATAGTCCGGCGGTTTAAGGTGCGATAATCCACACATCCTTACTGTTCCATTCTTTTTCCTCACTACCACAATGGGGGAAGCATAAGGGCTTCTGGATTTTGTATTACACCAGCAGCTAACATCTCTTGCAGATGCCGCCTCACATCATCTATGTCAGCAGGTGCCAGGCGTCGAGACCTCTCACGAAATGGTCTTGTCATGCAGCCGGATATTGTGCTCAGCCCTTGCACGCATCCTACATCCCATTCCTTTAAAGAAAACACCTGGTCTCTGGGCAAGCTTCTCACTGATCCTCATTTCCATTCAGCTGGCAGCGGGAGTCGCCGAAATCAACAAGTCAGGCGTTACTCTGTCATTCTTCCTTGAACTCTTGCTGCTGGGTAGCACTGCAGTGTCTGCACAATGCACATTAGCCAGGATGCAACCTTGTTTACCTGAATGTCTCTTTCAGACACATTATGAACTTGGACCATTACCCTTCTGGCATAAGCATGGGCTCTAGCGGCAAAATACTAGGCTTGACCAGCAGTCCTCTGGCAATTTTCCATCGCCTGGTGCATCCAACATTAATATTTTATTCTTAACATCCTTTCTGATATGGACTTCTCCTGTAAGGTACACTGGGCATTTGGCGCAGGATCAGAGACTCAGGATCCTTCTTCCATACAATTCCGACCGGTTCCTCTGGTTCTGTTTTTGAGCATCTCTCTGCCTCATAGGCCTCTTAATTAAAGCCGGAACCTTAAAGCTCTACTAGTCTTTGACCCCTGTTTTCATAACACAACTGTGCCAGCCTTCCAACATATGAGCATTTGTTCCAATCAACAAAGGGACACCATCATACAGTCCAGTGGGGGGACACACTAAGGCTAGGTCTCTACTTGTTCGCCACTCCAGCCACTGGAGGTGGGGAAAGACAGCCAAATTCGGATATACCCGAATAGGGGTAGGCCTCTCACTTAACCCCATACATGCAGTCCTTCTAATGGTTGTAAGGGTACGCCTGACAAATGCTTCTGATACCAATCCTGGAACATAATTGTCACTTGGGAGCCACTGTCTAATACAGCTCTTGTAGACACTCCATTCACCTTCACAGTGGTCTCCATGGAGGGACCCACTATTCTGGACCAGTCTGGAGAGGCGGTAGTGGGGGCCTGGGCAACTGACCTTGCCACAAAAGGACGGAATTAGCATTTTGGTGCCTCACTGGGATCATGTCGCGCACCTCTTAACCACTGATTTCTTCTCCGAAGCTCTCCTTGTAGCCTATATGCAACTTTGTCAGTGTCTTTTGGGACTGGTATTCCCTTTCATGTGCCCATCTTTCCCACAATTATAGCAAAACATACTTTCTGGAGTTTGAGCTGGCCGAGGCGCCACACTGGGAGCCAGGGCGGGGTATTACTAACTGGAAACCTGGTGCCATCTCTGTCTGCGGCGTGATAAGCATTTGGAGACATCTCGTCAGTTTCTCCACTTCCATGGTCAAGGAATTGAGTTTGGAGCTGTTATCAGCAGGAGATACATGGGTGGGTACCCCACCCCATAGTAGATGCAGTCGGATATAGGTCAGGGCCCGTACTTGCAGGCGTGGCTTCATAAAGGGACTGTTTTTGAATTCTCGGATCTCTCAACAGTTCGCCCCATTGTGGCATATCTTTTCCTTGTCAGAGCACTCATTGACTGTCAACCTCTGTCCCTGAACTTCACTTGATGGGTCACCTCAGTCACTCGGGTCGAGCCACAGCTGTTGGTGCAGGTACCTCCGAGGTCGCTTTTCTCAACTCCTCGAATTTCTCTCATTAACTCATCATAGGAGGGTGGGATTCCAGTCGATTTGCCAGGCGAATTGCAGCAACAGCAGTTCTGAGAAGGGGCAGACTTATGATTCTGTCCAGTCTGGTTCGTCCAGTTCAATCGCTGGCAAACTACCCTTTCTGAGGCATTCTTGCAATAATTTTTCCAGCCGAGACATACACAGACAACAACTCCCCTTGGTACTGTTGTGCATTTTTACCTCCACCATAGGTCCTCATCAGAATCTGGGCTCCTATACACATTCTCCAAGGCCTCAAGATAGGCCTGTGCAGTCGCTTAGGGTTACTGGCCCGTTTAGCACGGATGGTAGCCAGGGCAGGACCTCGGAGGCTCTCACTAACCCTTTCGCCGCTGGAGCATTGCCATTCTAGCACTTGGGGCAACATAGTCTATCCAGGTCTCCCAGTCATCCTCCTCTTGGGGGTGGGAGGTGCCAGAGAAGATCCTCAACCTTCGTAAGAGTCGTGACTAATGGCAGGTGCAGAAATAGGAGTCTGCATTGGTTCAGCCACCATTACAGGCACTGGAGCAGAGAGGGTGTTGGGGAGGAACACCCCAGGTGGCAAGAATAGTTTCTTCAAGTCCTCCACAGTTTTCCCTCTCCCAGCAACCATTCAGCAAATTTCTCCTCAAAAGTTTCTGATAGTGGTGGGGCTGATTCCCCTGGTCTTTACTGTCCTTAGTTATCACTCTCCAAGCAGTGAGGGCTCTCTGGGGTAATGGTCTGTGGCACTTTGGAGCTATCTATGGGATCCTTAAACTCTACTAGGGCCAGGAAAGTGTGGGTGAGCAGATTAGCATGCCGACCCACCACCACAGGGTTTTGTAAACCTTCCACCTTGAAAGTACTCCTGTACAGTGTCCGTATTGATACCCAGGGGATGTCCAGGATAAGCATAGCATTTTGGGGTCAATCTCCTCCCCAGTACACCACTCCACCAGCCGGTGCACAGCCACTTCTGTCGGGTACCCATTTTTTCTTAACAGTGGTTCGTAATATGGCCACTAGAGGACACACAATCCCATTGGTGAGCCTACAAGATGTAACCCCTAGATGGCGCTTATCCCAGGGGCTACTACCCTGCCTGATTTGCCACTAACAGGTTGAGGGGCCTGGATCCAATGGCGGGTGCCCCACCCAGAGGTCAGGGTTTGCAATAGTTAAACTAACTTGGTCACAGCCCTCTGGGACACTGCAACCTCTTTCTTCCCACTAGTGGCCCACACAATATATCAGAATTACCTTCACAGTATACACTTACCCCCAGGTCTGGTTCCGCACTGGGACCTCCTGTGAAATGAGATACAGTGCAACAATCACAGTACAGTACTTTAACATAGACAAATACCTCAGGCAGTATAACTTTGCTGAAACAAGCAGCTCTGATTTATTTAGGGGGATATGACAAGGACAGGGGAAATCAGGTTAATTAGCTTATCACTCTAATAATCTACCTATGGCTCTGTGCACAGGCCTATCCCTATCAGTTACTGTCCCTGGGCACCCAAGCCCTAGTGGCTAGTCCAAACCGTGGCAGCTGGTAGGGCCCTTTCACACAGAGAAAAGGAGAATTAAACAGTCAGCAGTACAGTAATTCCATTTGGATTTAATGTGAATTCAACAGGGAGTACCCTGAATTAGTACTCACGACCTCCAAATAAGATAGGGTCCTTCAATGTCAGCAGGGCTCACTTGAGGTACACAAACCTCTTCACACATCCATATAAAAGAAAGCACTATACCAGGCAGGCTGCATCTGTATCCCGATCGCAATTACTGCACAATACCCGGAGAACACACAGCAGATTCAGTTCCTGACAGACCGAGTGCAATTTTCAGCAATTCTTCCAGTCTTCTACAGGGTGAGCCTGTTTTCTACTCTTCCGAGATCCTTTGATTCTTTTCACAGGACGGATTCAGTCCTAACAAGCTGTTACACAAGCTGCAGACGGAACTCTGGGCCTACACACGTTTTTGACTAAAACTGCACACTGAAAAAGCACAGGGCTCCTTCCTTCTTCACTGCCAAAGCTCAACTGACACCCAACTGACAAAACTGGGCACTTCCTTTGAGTTCCTCCCAGTTCTTGACTGGATTGGCTGTCACCACAATAGACTGCTGCTGTTGGTCCAAAAAGGCACTGAAGTCTAAACTACATCTCCCAGAGTCACTGCCCATACAATCCTCTTGTGGCTGGCTCAGATTATGAGTCCAAGTTCTGATTCGTCCAAGGCACCATTTTAGAGCTAGCTTACCCACACTGATTGGTCCAGTTCAGCAGTTCAAAACTAGAATGGGGAACTAGCAGACACAGTTCTGACTGCAAAGAAAGCAGGTTAGACAAACTGTAATTTCATTATTACTCTAAATAATTTCTGGCAAACAGTTACATCTTTCAGATGAGTTCCCTTTGCACTCCTAGTGACTGCAAAAATGAAGTGAATTAAGGCAGCTTGAGTGGTACTCAATCAAAGAAACACACAGTCCCCCATACAAATTAATTATGTCTGCAAGCAGACAGTTCTTAAAGAGACAGTACCAGAGGTTCTAAAAACACTCACTGATAAATGGCTTAAATGCCAAACACCATTCAGGCTTGGAGCATTCAAGCAAGCTCCTGGAAGTCTTTTGGGAACCCCCATTTGCAGGGGGGTTACACAAGCCATTAAGACCCTTAAGGCAGGCAAATGCCCCGGACCCAACGGCTTTGGGGCTGAGTTTTATAAGACCTTTGGGAGGGAGGTGGCTCCCCTCCTGTCAGAGCACTTTACGGAGGTCTGCCGGGATGGGAACCTGGTGCCTCCCTCCTGGCAGTATGCGACCATTTCCTTTATACCCAAGGAAAACAAGGACCCTACTAACTGTGAGTTGTACAGACCCATCTCCTGCTTAACTCAGACTATAAAGTCTTCACTTCTATTATAGCCTCTAGACTAAACTCCCTTTGCCGGACTTGGTGGCTTTGGATCAGACGGTTTTGTTTATGGCAGGCAGGCCCTGATACGCTCGGTGGCTCTTAATGTATAGACACTATATCGCTGACATACCTTCATGCTTGATGAGCTTAGATGCGGAAAGGCCTTTGATAAGGTATCTTGAAGTTTTTGTTCTTAATTCTCGAGACCATGGCCTTCCAGTCTTTCATAGACAGCATTAAGGTATTGTACACTGGCCCTAGGGCTTATGTTAGGGTAAACGGTGGCATTTCTTCCCGGTTCAGGTTGGGATGTGGTACCAGACAGGGTTGTCCCCTTCCCCCCATCCTATTTGCCCTTTACATAGAGCCTCTGGCAGTGGTCATACGCCAATCAGAGGAGATTGGGGGGATGGAAGTGGGGTTGATCCGGAAAATATCCTTATACGTGGATGACATCTTACTTTCTCTGTTGAACCCTGACGAATCTATCCCAAAGGTGCGGTCAGTTTTAGAGGAATTCGGCAGACATGCGGGTTACATGCTTAATAAAACAAAAACGGAGGTTCTAAGCTTTTACTATGCGCCCACAGATAAGAATAGGGAAATGCTCCTGCTGGACTGGGCAGCGAATAAGATGAAATACCCGGGAACTTACAATACCAAGCATTTCTCCCAGCTATTCAAAGCAAACTATAACCCTCTCATAAATCAAATGACAAAAGATTTTGGAAGGTGTGCATTAATAAATCTCCCCATGTATGCTAAGATACAGTCAGTCAGTCACCATGAATATTCTTCCTAAGTTCCTTTATCTGTTCCAGTGCCTCCCCCTACTCATATCCAGAGCACAATTTCAGGCCTGGCATGGGAAGATTGCGAGGTTCATCTGGAACAATAAAAGACCAAGAATTAATTTATGCATCCTACAAACACATAGGAAAAAAGGAGGTCAGTCCCTTCCTGATCTAGAAGATTATTATTTAGCAACACATCTGAAAATGGCCCTGCATTGGTCCAATCCAACTTATGTCTCAAACTGGAAACTAACGGAACAGGGTGAGGAGGATGGACGTGGCCCTCCACTGGGTGCTAGGGTCATGATCCCTCGGGGATCTACGCTGGACACCCCCCATTACTCACGGTGGTAAACCCACTGGCCGCCACATATAGACTGTGGCAGAAATATAGGATGGGCAGATCCATCTGGCCCCTGTGTGGACTATCATGGTCCCCGAACTTTACACCAGCCCGACTAGACCACACCTTTAAGGCCTGGGGCAGGCAGGGTCTGGTGCATTTTGGACAGTTCATATAGGGAGACCTGGTCCTGGACTTTGAAACTCTCAAAAATACATATGGCCTCCGACATATTGACCATTTCAGGTTCCTGCAAGTTAGAGCACATATTCACAAATGTCAGGAGGCGGATCCAGATCCCATTCGGGCACAGCCTCTTCTGGAATGTATGAGGGCGGTGATGGGCGGGCACATGCAGAAGGGTCACATATCAACAATATACAAACTGCTGGCAGCACTGAGAAAGGACCCCCTGAATAAAATTAAATCTAATCGGCAAAGGGAGTCAGATATCGAACAGAGGGAGGTAGACTGGGATAAAACATTCCATATCACTACCAAAACAACTAGGTATCCACTTTGGCAGGAATTCAGTTGGAGAATTAAGGTATGCTATTTCCTTACACCGGCCCTTCTTCATAGAAGACACCCCACTCTCTCACATTTATGCTGGAGGCTTTGTGGGGAAGGCGACGCACATCACTTACATATATTCTGGACGTGTCCTAAGATAAGGCCTTTCTGGGATGGGGTGGTGGTGGTCTTGATTGATCTCTTTATGTTGGATCGACCATTGGAGTGGCCGGAAGCTATACTGGGCATTCCACCCCAGTCCGTTGGGGGCGTGGATTCCCTGTACCTCTGGGCCATATTGATGGTTGCAGCACATAAGGCCATTACCCGTGCCTGGCTGAAACCAGAGCCGCCTGCTTTTGAGTCTTGGATTCAGATTATGCAAGAAATTTCTAATCTGGAGGAGCTAACATTTAAAATCAACCAGCAAACCCACATCTACACCCGTAGATGGACAAGGTGGCTGGTTTGGTTGGATGCACGTCCAGGTTCAGATTTTGGTGAGCACTCGAAGTCCTATAACCCTGATCAGTGAATAGCAGGAAGTTCAACCCCATTGAGGGGATATGCTGCTGTCAAAATACTCATAACGGACATAATTAATTGTTTCTGTGCCAAATGATGAACTTGCTGTTGAATGGATCTGTGCCTTTTCTGTATTAACTTATGTATGCACCTATTTGTTGTTAATAAACATGAGTTTAAAAAAAAAAGAGCATTTTGTCAAATAAAGATTTGGATGTCTTCACACATAGGTAAACCAGATTCTGGATCACCATTGCAACATAGATGGAAAACTGTGAAAGATGAACTACTTCTTGTATTCCTCAAGGGCCCAATGGCATCTAAGTTTCTACAAGACCTTATTTATGTCAGTAATAGTAGGGGTCACTGCACATTCAACTGTGTCTGTAGTAAGAACAATCTTGTCTGCACAGAACTGAGTATGTGCCAAGGCAATGAAGATTGCGGTAACCACACACTCTCGACAGAGACAATTTATAAGGGGGGCTGCAGGGAAGAGGCAGGGAATTACCACCCGGTCAGCCTCACATCAGTGGTGGGTAAGATGATGGAGGTGTTAATAAAGGAGAGAGTTGTAAAATACTTAATGGGCAATAAACTATTAGATGAAAAATAACATGACTTCACTAGTGGGAGATCTTGCCAAACAAATTTGATCAAATTTTTTGATGGGGTAACAAAGGTTGTTGATCATGGGGGGGCAGTTGATGTGGCCTACTGGGACTTCAGTAAGGCCTTTAACTCTGTTCCTCACCATAGGCTAGTAAATAAGACAGAGAGCCTGTGGGTGGGACAGAAAATAACTAGATGGGTGGAAAACTTGCTGAAGAATAGAAGTCAGAGGGTGGTGGTAAATGGTGTACATTCCAGGGTAATGAGGATGATGAGTGGTGTTCCTCAGGGGTCAGTACTGGGACCAATCCTTTTTAACATATATACCGTATTTCACTGTTTTGAAGCCACGGCTTCAATTAATTCATTTAGTTTTGATGAGGGGCTTCTATTCGAGGGCGGAAACTATTTGAGGAAGGCTTATATCGGTATCACTACAGTAGGAAGTCACGTCAAACTTCAGTTTTGTGGTCCCGGTAATTAGTTTGACTTTTACAGCAGGTATATGTGGTGCGCTGCAGTCAAGCTCTGTCACTGTGCACTGCTGTACTGCATTGCTGTACTTAAGTCACCATGGCAAAGCATAAATGTTATGATCTGGACTTTAAACTTTCTGCTGTGAATTGGGCCGAATGGGAAGGCAATCGTCCGGTTGCTGAGTCTCTTAAGTTGGACAAGAAACAGACACGTGAGTGGTATAAAAAAAAAGACAGGCTACAGGTGATGGTGTCTGAAGCTGGCTGCTCAGAGTCTAACAAAAAGAGACGATGGCTTGTGGGTGCTGGTCATAAGCCCTCGTATCCCACCGAGGAGAAGAACCTAGTGAACTGGATTTCTCTCCACAGAGAGCAGCACCTACGTGTCACCCATAAAGCAATTGCATTGAAAGACTCTGCAATGATTCACAACCCCAAATTCAAAGCTAGCAGGAGCTGGGTGGACCACTTTCTGTCATGGTGGGGATTTACAATTCGTCAGTGTACCACAGTGGGACAGCATCTGCCAAAAGACTACATCCCAAAGGTGACAGAATTTGTCTTTTTCTCTGCCAAGCAGATTTTAAACAGCAACATACCACTGCACTGTGTTGGCAATATGGATGAGACAGTGGTGTGGGCAGACATGCCTGCAGGAAAAACTGTTGATGCCATAGGAGAAAGGTCAGTCCTTCTCCTGACAACTGGCCATGAAAAATAAAGAACGACCATCTGTCTCGCTACAATGACAGATGGTAGAAAAATTCCTCCTTTTGTTTTTCTTAAGGGGGAAAAGAATGCCAAAGGAGATGGCTGGCATTCAATGAGTTATTGTAGCAATGTCAGAAAATGAATGGATGAACGAAGGGCTTATTCTTCAGTGGGTAGACGTTGTGTGGGGTGGAATAGCATTTAACAAATGAATGTTGGTGTGGGACACTTTTCGCTGTCATATTTCACTTGCTGTCAAGAATCGCCTGAAGAAAAAAAATACTGTGATGGCTGCAATACCTGGCAGCAGTACAAAACTTCTGCAGGGGCAGATGTGTCGTGGAATGCCCCATTTAAAGCACACTATCATGAGTACTATGATGTGTGGCTCTCCACTGAAGAAAGACAATTTACAGCAAGCGAAAACCCCAAAGCGCCATCTAAGCTCCGAATGTTAGAGTCGGTTAAAGATGCCTGGGGAGCTGTCAATAAAGAAAATGTTGTAAACTCCTTTAATGTTTGTGGCATCACATCCACTGATATGGATGTCATCTTCTGCTCAAGACAAGATGGGGTGGCCTTTGAGGCTCGGCAGCCCATAACTGAGAAGCTGATATCACTGTACACACGTACGATTGATGACCACAGTAGTGTAAAATTTAAATGTTTCGTGAGGTACTAACCTTTTGTTCTGTGTTTTTTTTAAGGGCTGTCAGTAGCAGTTTTGAATCACAGGGTTCGTACTTCTGCGTTGAGGATCCTGAAGTCGGTGGCTCCGAAGCAGAAGCAGATCCTGACAGTGATGATGAAGTTGATTAAAATCCAGGATTTGCTAACTGCTATTATCATTTTTACTTGCATAACAAAAAAAACAGTAAAAAAAACAAACAAACAGAAAAGCAATAAAAATGAGTATCGCTTCATAAAAGTGAACCCAGTCATTTGCTTTATTTCCCCCAGTGCCAATGGTTACCACACAGGCTAGGATGTGCGCGATCCTGCAGTAGCAACCAAAAGCCAATCCGGGGGTGGGTTCTATTTGAGGGCGGCTACAAAATGGTGAAATATGGTATTAGTGATATATCAGTGGGACTTGAAGGGAAATTGTGTTTTTTTGCGGATGATGCAAAGTTATATAGTAGGGTTAACATAGCAGGAGGGGTTGAGGTCATGAGGAGAGATCTGAGCACCCTAGAGAAGTGGTTGGACATGTGGCAGCAGAAGTTCAATGCTAAGAAGTGTGCAATGATGCATGTGGGGTGTAAAAATCCACTGGCTGAGTACTCACTGGGGAGAGAACTGATAAAGCAAACAGAACAGGAAAGGGACCTGGAGATTATGATCTCAAACAACCTTTAGGTAGGAGACCACTGTAGTAAGGCAATAGGTAAAGCTAATAGAATGATGGCGTGCATAGGATGGGGTATAACAAGTAGGAAGAGGAAGGTGTTGATGCCTTTATATAAGACCATGGTCAGACATCACATGGAGTATGGGGTACAGTTCTGGAGGCCTCATTTAAGAAAGGATATAGATGGGTTGGAGAAGTATGCAAGAGAAGCCATACAAAACTAGATGGAGAGAATTAAATCTCTACCCACTGGGGGGTAGAAAAAGTAGAGGTGATATAATAGAGACTTTTAAATATATGAAGGGAATAAATAAAGTGAAAGAAGGTAGCTTATTCAAAGGAAAAGTAGGAGTTAAAACAAGGGGAGCATAATTTAAGATTGGAAGGGGAAAATTTTAAGAGCAATGTAAGAAGATCTTATTTCACTGAGAGGGTGGTGGAACCCTGGAACAGATTATCTAATAAGGTGGTATGTGCAGAAACAGTGGAGGAATTCAAGAGGGCATGTGATAGACACAAGGGGTTGGCTAGTGGGTAGGGGAAAATATCCCTGGGAAGTGGAGACAAGGAGGGGCAAGTGGGAAATGGGCAGACTAGATGGACTAGGATGGTCATTTTCTGTTGACATATTACTATGATACTATGATGATGAATAAGGTGATGATAATGACATTGACTAGAAATGTTACCAGCACTATTACATTTCAATTTCAATGATACATGTACAAATTTATTATTAGATTTTGTTTTGCCCTTTAGATTGTTGTGATGCTTTGAGGTCACAAAGAAACCCTATGTCATGTCTTGAAATAATTCATAGCATCATAAAATTAACAGATATGAATGTAAATACTTCAAAGTGGTCTTTCTAATGTGTTTAGGGTGTCATTGTTTAGCCCCATTTCTATGGTAATGGCACCACCTGACAGCCCCGCATCGTATCTCATCTTAAAGTAGACATAATAAGCTTTCAAATGATGTATGATGTGCATGTGTGTGGAGAGGGTACATAAGTCGGTCAAATTGGTGGTGTCTGCCAATCACCTATCCCTCCTCCCTGCCAATTTCCTAACATTCCCCTATGTCTAGCCTATATGTGCTTGAAGTCACATACTGTTTTCACCTCCACTGCTTCCACTGGTAGTCTGTTCTATGTGTCCATCACTTTTTCACTGAAGTAGTACTTCTTCACATCCCACCTAAACCCACCCCTCAAGATTCATTGCATGCCCTGTAGTAATGGTGGTCTTCCTCATTTGAAAGAGACTCCACTGTGCACCCTATTCATCCCCATGAAATACATGTAAATCTCTAGCACTTCCCCTCTTGTCCTCCTGTCTTCCAGGGTGTACATGTTGAGATCCCTCAGTCTCTCTGTGTAGGGCTTTTGGTGTAACTGGCACCATTTTAGTTGCCCTCATCTGGACTGCCTCCACCCTGTCTGTGTCCTTTCTGAGGTACCGCATCCAGAACTGGACAGAATACTCTGGGGGGGGGGTCTCACTAGCAAGTGATACAGTGGCAACACCACCTCCCTCAGCCTGCTGGAGATGCCTTCCCCCATGCATTCCAGATTTCCATTCGTCCTACCCACTGCTCTATCACACTGCCTTGCCACTTTGAGGTCATCTAGTATGATAGCTCCAAGGTCCCTTTCTAGTGTTGGGTCAGTTACTTTTTCTATTACTTTCAGAAACTTGTTCCAGGAAGCTCTGTGCAGTTACTAGCAAGGATGGAAAAGTACTAGAAAAAGTGATACACCTTACAGTTACTTATTTCTTTTTATATAGAAACAATACAACAGTAATAAGTAATTGTAACAGATTACATTTGAGAGTAATAGGTTAGTTACTAGTTAATTTCAAATAAATGTAATCAGTTACAGTTATGTATTACTTTTGTATAAAAAGAAATAAGTAACTGTAACTGTAAGATGTATTACTTTTTCCATTACTTCTCCATCTTTGCTAGTGACTGCACAGAGCTTCCTAGAACAAGTTTCCAAAAGTAATAGAAAGTATTAGAAAAAGCAACTTACCCAACACTGTCCCTTTCCTGCTTAGTGACTGACAATATCCCCCATCCTATACTCAGCTCCTGGGTTACTATGCCCTAGGTGCATGATTTTGCACTTTTTGGTACTGAATCCCAACTGCCATGCTCCTGACCACTCCTTGAGTTTCTCAAGATCCCTATGTATTCTTTTCACTCCTTTCTTATTCTCCACCTTATTACAGGGACAAAAGTAGGGGGCTGGGGGTACACTGGCTCCTGGGATATCATATGGCCTATTTTGGGTCTCAAACTCTCCATGGTTCTCAACAACCTCCCCCAACTCCACAGTGGGTGTAGATGGAAATGTCATTAACTGATGCATGTCACCTGGTATTCTCTTACTCACTAAGCCACCAGGGAAACTCAATCTCCCCCCTCACCACTGGGGCTCTATACAAACTTGGAAAAACTCTTCACACCATAAGCAAACTCCTGATAGTTGCACCCTCATTTTTCCCTTTCTGACTAAACCCACGTGTAAAAAAACAGATGTTGTCATGGCAAACATGGCAAAATGTGGGGATTTGAGAGATTCAAGATCTTCTCATGCCAGAAAATGTTCTCTTTTACTCCTTCCAAGCCCTCAAAGACGGATACCACTTATACCAAGGTGGGTTTTGATGGTTTCTCTAAACTAGAAGCACCACTACACATTTAATGAAAGAGTGCAAACTGCCCTCACCCCTTCTGATCCTTCCTTTCTGTTGGGATGGCTCAGACTAAAGAGAAGGAAAGCAGGGACAATCTATAAGAGGATACAGGGGAAATCCTGGACCACTCTCGAAAAGCTAGGGCTAAATGGGAAACTCAGTTCGGCTTATACATATCCACAGAACAATGGACCCAGTGCTGGAAACTAGCCCATGGGGCTTGTGTGAATAGTGGAGCAATGCTTATACAAAATAAAATTCTCTACCTCTGGTATCATACTCCAGAAGTCCTGCAAGTGATGAAGGTGATCCAAGCAGATACCTGCTGGGGATATAACTCACAGGGCAGCAACTTGGCCCACATACTTTGGGCCTGCATACCCATTCAGACCTTCTGATCCAAGGTCATATCCTTCTGTGCCCATGTTTTTGGATGCCCAATGCCCTCAATCCCTCTTTTGCCTGTTGAAAATTGCACCAGATGATTTCCAGATTGCAAACTCCCACCTGCACTGCCTAATGGCAACCTCAGTTGAGCCCAAGCATTTAGTGCTCCAGAACCAAAAGTCAACAGAAATGCATTCCATGGCACAATTGTGGGTCTCTATGGGAAAACTAGCCAACTATTAACATCTCTCTCACATAGTCCGGTTGACCCAGGAAAAATATATAAGGATGTGGGGTCCCTTCCTTAACTCCCCTTAGTGCCAGAAATCTGTTTCATATAGGATAGAATAGGCTCCTTACTATTATCTTTCACCACGCTCATCAGTTCCCCCGTAAAGAGCTCCCAATGGCAGTAAAAGGTAGAAGGTTTAAATTACTGTGGTCCCCTTATTGCTCAGATGTCATAATGCTGCTTAGTTTATTTGCTTTTATGAGTTGCTTATAAATCTGTATGATACTGTCAAGCTTCTATGTATTGCTGTATCTGTGGTTGACTGCATTCTGAATTTGTCACTGATGAATTGTTCAAACCATTTATGTTATCCTGTTGGATGTTTTTTGCAGGATTGTCATAACTTGTATCCATTAATTATTTGTCCTTTGTTAAGAAATAGCAAATACAATTAACTGTAAACAGTACCTTATGGAAGAAATTGTTATGGAGAAAAATAATTTAATTGGGGTGTTCCCCACTCCAATACTGCCCCTAGCTCTTCTTATAGGACCTCCCCTCCTAACCTGCCTCTGATAAAAAGGGGGCAGGTAGAGCCAGCAGACTTCTAAGAGGCAAGCCAGAAGACAACAGGTTAGGGTTTTACTCTTGGGGTTCTCATACACCTTACAGTCTAAGGTCTCCATTCTATTTCAGCAAACAAAATAAAACCTCTGTAACTATTTAACCTTCTCTGGGCTTGCTAACACAGAAGAAAATAGCATATATAAGTTGTGTACTGGGAACCTCTTCCCCTGGGGCCCAGGACTGACAGAATGCATATGTAATGCTTAAATATGCTCTTCTTTTACTTATATGCTGTTTTTTTTTGCCTTACAGGAGTAGCTAAATACATGGACAAATATTTCCTGAAATTTCTGTGATATTTCTAGAGAAATCTCCTGATTTCTGCAGTTCCACAGTAGGGGCAGCAGAGAGAAACTCTGAAGAAATATTGCGAAATATCTGGAAATATCTGACCATGTCTTTGACTACTTCTGTATATGCCTTAAATGCTTTAGGAATGCTTTGTGTGTAGGGTTTGGTAAAATGTATCCTCCACCAGCAAATTTCTGGCAAACTGATAATTTCATTTCCATGAAATTTTGCAAGTTTCTGCGATATTTTTTGAAATTTTGCCATTGTTGTGATTTTAGTTATTTCTGCTAGTTTCAAAATTGCTAGTCTAAATTGCACCAGATTTTGTATGTAAAATTTAACAGGGCCATACAGATGTGTACCAAGTTTTGGATCACCATCTTGAAAGGTGACTGAGTTATAAGCCTCCAAACTTTCAGAAATTTTAAAACACACACAATTATGCAGAATTTCTGAATTATTAGTCCAAATTGCAACTCATTTA
Organism: Neoceratodus forsteri; assembly: GCA_016271365.2. NCBI lineage: Eukaryota > Metazoa > Chordata > Ceratodontiformes > Ceratodontidae > Neoceratodus > Neoceratodus forsteri. Next base: position 1,461,936,197 of record CM057455.1, on the reverse strand, counting down.
TTATGCTGAATTTAACAAGGCCATAGACAAGGCTCCAGATAAGGTGCATACCGACCTATTTTACTTACCACATTTTAGTAAATACTCTTCAGAAAATATTTTTAATGAGTAGCAATACTCAGCCAACATTTGTAAATGTTCCACACTCCATAAAACAGCGCTTCATAATATAACTGATGATTCAAAAGGAGCAATGTTTTCCAGGGCCAGGATTTTCAAACTGTTACCAGAATGGGTGCAAGTGCCTGTGCCGCGCAATTGAGTTGTGCAGGAGAGCAACAGTGCTATATTCAAATGAGATGCATGATCGTGCATCCCATCTGAATATAACAAAAGATGCAGGTGGCACAAAGGGGGCTGCTGCAGATGCATTGGCACATACCCCTGTACAGTCTGAATACCTGGAATGGGGATGCACCAGTCACAAATTCCAGATATGCAGACCGTGACATTCAAATGGAGCCATTAGCCATGCAAGGCACAAATTGGGTCATTTACATATCATTATGGCTCAGTTTGCATGTCTGGGGCAGGGATGTGCCCGGCAGAATGCACTGGGCACCCTGCAACCTCCATGTCCCAAAGCACTCCACATCTCCCTGGTAGTCTAGTGCCCCCCTGCCCATTCCTGCTTATACAATAAAACAAATCCCTCTTCCCTGGTAGTTTAGTGTCCCCCCACCCATCCCATTCTAGAGGCATGGAGACATTTTAGGACATTATAATTCTGAAACCAAAGAAAGGGGATTCTGTTGAGAATGTGTTGCTTTTGACTGATGCGCCCTCAACAGGGACAGGGACCCTGCCCCTATCACAACAATGTCCATTGCTGGTTCTAGTCCCACCAACTTTGAGTTAATACCAAGAAGATGGTGTCCATAGACTTTGGAACAAGCCACAAGATTGCCAGGCTCCCTTCCCCCCAAGTCTTTAACACCATGGGTGGCATTCCCCTTGAAGTCATCCCCAACTTGAAGTATCTAGGTGTGTGACTGGATGGCAGACTCGACTTCTCCACCCATGTTAATGATATCCAAAGAAAGTTCTACCTCAAACTAGGTGCCCTATTCCATAACAAGGATTGCCTACCACTCTCAGTACACCATGAAATAGTCACCAAGATCATGCTTCCAGTGTTTGACTATGTGGATTCAGTCTGAGGCACCTGCCCTTGTCAAACTGGATGTTCTATGCAATGCCTTCAGATGCTTTGCTACTAACTCCTTCTAGTATCCATCACTGTTCTCTTTACACTACCCTCCTATTGCCATCTCTTGCCTCCTGTTGACTTTATTGCTGTGCCTTCTTCATCTCTAAATACTGGTTCTTTTCTCTTTCTCCTTACCTTTCCTCTCTTCTCTCTTACAACCTCTTTGTCTCCTATGCACATTGCTCTAAGGACTCCTGCACATTCTTCATTCCTTACTTCAAATCCGTGGCTGGGCAATTCACTTTCTTCTCCTGCCCTCCCTCTATTTGGAACAACCAATCCCCCTCACTTTGTCTGCCTTCCTCCTATCACTCTTTCAACCACTGGTTCAAACTCCTTTTGCCAGTCTTGCACCTGTCCTAGCCCTGGCTAATCTGTGGCCTCTGAGCTCTCTTGCCTACATGTTTTTCCATCATTTGTTTATGTTCTGAGCTGCTTCAGCTGCCCTCTTACTACAGACCCCTCAGCCTCATTACCCAGCTTCTCCAGGACTTACCTTCCCACCATTGTCCTCTGCCACAGTACTGTGAGGGTGCTTAGTAACTGGTGCATGGCCTGTGAGGAGCTGGTTGTCATCCCACAGCGAGAGTGTTTTTCCACCATTTTTTCCCTGAGCCCACAGGACAAGCAATGGGCACAATGTATGAGCTCCACCTCTGTAGAGATGGTCCAGATGCCCTGAATATGGACTTCCTTACCTTTCCTGGTGATGTTGTGTGTGCTGCCACCCAGTTGCCACTGGGTGGCAGTCAGGCAGGAAGCAACATCCCTTCCTGAGAGAGGAGTGCAGTCCTACTGATGCTCAGTCCTCCCTCATTTGTCCAGCCCTGAAACAACCATCATCCATTTCCGAACCTGGTCACCAAAGTGGCAGGGGGTGAGGTGCATGATGCCTTAGCCCTCCATGCCACTGGTCTGGCTGTGTTCTCTTGCCTACCTTACGACTTCTGCCTACTAACTTGTCATGGCTTGAGAAATTTCCTAATTACTCCCTTTCCACCACTTCATTGTTGGTTATAGTTCAATATACTTCCAGTACCTCTCATCCACTTCACCTTATTCACTATATGTTTTGCTGTTAATTTTATTTATTACCTGTTTTTTATTTTACTGTAAAATTATCTGTTCCCTACTGTCCAATTTGCTTGATAGCCCATACCTGCCTAGACATCTGTTTAGTTTTGACTACACTGACAGAATTTCTTCCTTGTATGTATTTGTTTTCCCTGCACTCCTCATCCCCGGATGCACCTGGGAACAAGTCCTGGCTCAGTGTGCCTTTCCCTGTTACCAATATTCAATAAATAGAATAAAAAAATTAACTTCTTCCTACCATATGTTTTTTGGAATATGTCTTCATTTGTACTCTCCTGGATCATACTATACCTGTAAACAGCATTTAGTTTTTTAGTGTGATTATCCGATTAACAAAAAACAAACAAATAAATACATAAACTAGGTGATTTAGTAATTCTTCTGGACCACCAAGTAAGTTTCAGTATTCCATGTTTCACATCTGAGTAAGGGATTCATGCAAGCCTGAAAGTTTGTCTTGTTTGCTGATCCAATGACAGGTATCAAACTTCCTCATTTATGTATTTGAACACAACTGTGGCTAGAAACATTTAATTACCCCTGCTCATTCACTTAAATCAACTGGGGAGCTTTATAAATCTTTCTTCTCATTGGTCTCTTCTGTTTCTCTTACTGTATATGCCCACCTCCAACCATGCCATGTAATTCCTTTGTCTTTTACTGTCTCTAAATCATTTAATTTGATTCAATCTCCTCTCAAAGTGTGTTGTTTTACAATTTTCCATTTTTGTTACCTCAGTCACTTCCATCTCTTGTTCTTTCCAACTGAAAATCCTCCACAGTATGTCCCAACACTGATGAATTAGAAATTAGAGCGTTGCAAACCATTGGTGTCTTTCCTTTTTTGTAAGCTGGAGAAACAGACAGAGTAGAAAAAGAACATATGCTACAAAAAAAAACAACCTACACAAATAAATGCAATAACAATGTAATAGGTCACCAATATAAACATAGGCCAGCTGCAGCACTTGTGTTCCTTATATTTGACAATATGTAATAACCTTTAGAAGGTTTATAAACTCAACTCTGTAATACTCCTAATTATGATGATTTGGTTAGGCTAATTAAATATTCATATTCACTCAAATTCCAGTAGCCTAGGGTGCTGTGAAGGCTCTATTTTTTGCACTAGTATTAGTGCCTTTTTATGGTTGCATAACCCCTCTCCTGATTGCTGTCCCCATATTCCTTTAATGTTTCCCTTGTGTCTAGTAGCACCCCCACCATTTGATCACCTTCCAAGTATTAATTTAAAAATGTGAGCTGTAATAAAGAAAATCATCCCTTGATGTTTATTTCTTTAAACTGGTAAAAAAGAAAATGGTCCTTCTCTGATCTCACCCCTGTCACCCCGACCTCCCACTCAGCAGTCACTACTTCACAACTCCACACACACCCACATGGTGAAGATCCATGCTACAATCGAAGACCAGTCTTGCCACAGGAATTTGTGACTGCAATATGAGAAACTAAGGTAAGTCCGGTTCAAGGTACTGTATTTCAGTGATGGTGGAGGTTAACTTTAAGGTATAACTGTGTAATTTTTATATAGTTTTAACCACAGTTTTCAGCATGGCCTTTTTAGGACCCTGCCTCATGACCAATGGCAGTGGAAGTGTGCAAATCAGGCTCCAAAGGCAATTTTGTGGTCACTTGGCAAAATCACCTTTCAGGTGTGATTTGACTATTTTCCCCACAGTTGTTCAGGAGGTGTAGTCTTACAACAACTGTGTTGAAATTGTGGGGTTAAAATGTGTAAAAATGACAAAATTATTAGCATACATTGACATTTTTCTTCACTGTCTCATAACGTTAATAATTTAAAATATTTTGAACCCAGATTTTCTACATAGACATTTTTTTCAAGCCACCTCATGAACATGACAGATATCATTTTTCAAATCCTGGCCAAAACATGTTTTTGCACCTGTGGCACGGAATGACGTTTTGGTGGCACTGAATCACATTTCAGTGGGGATTTTAAAATGTTCACCTACAGAGTTCATGAGGTGGGGTAATAAGAAGTCTATGCTGAAAGTTTGGTGTACAAATATGATAAAATGTACAGATTATGACTGAACGTTGCATTATTTCAATGTTCACTCATAACTTTGCTAATTTTCAATATTTTGACTCCACACTTTCAACATAGACATCTTTCCATGCCACCTCATAAATGTGACAGGTGTCATTTTTCATGTTTTAAACCCTGGAAGAGACATCCTTTTGAATTTGTGGTGCAGAGTGACATTTTGGCCAATGGTACATTTTATGTTTACAAGAGCATTCATGAAATGAGTATCTTGAAAAATTTGGGTCAAAATAAAAAAGACAGAATGTATGAAGAGTGAATGTGTTGAAAAGTAAATGTACTGTATGAAGAGTGAATGTGTGAGGACTGAATGTATACCGAATGTGCGAAGAGTGAATGTGTAAAGCGTGAATGTGTACTGAATATGTGAAGAATGAATATGACTGAATGTGTAAACAGTGAATGTGCTAAGCCCTGCACTTCTATAGCCATACAAAGTCTTCCCATAAAGCATGACCCAAAAGGCACTGCACATCTGCTCCAGTTTATGTATCAATTATATCTTTAGCTTTCCTTAGGTCTGAAGTTGCCTCTCACTTTTTACACTGGCATCAATACCACCATTTTGCTGCCATATTGGCTCTGATCAGAATTTGTTGGAGACTGCCTGCTCTAATTTATGATAGTGTAGATAACCAGACCTGAACTTAGAGCTTATCAGGTTTTATTATTTGGAAAATCTCACTTATTTCCTAAAAGTTAACCTTCACTGTATTCTAAAGGGTATTTTGATAAGTTTGTTTTTAAATAGCTTTGTATGTAATTTATCATGTTAACTCACCACTGTATGCTATTCTAAATTCTTTAAGTCAAATTACAATGGTAAAAGTGTTTATGGCAACATACAAATGTTTGACTGTAGAGATATCTCCAAAAGTTGTAATATTAATATTTAAGAATAATAATTAGCAGGCTGAACATACAGCATAATCCCCAAACATAATTGTTGCTATGATGTCTGAATTATATATATATTTTTATTTTTATTTAACCATTTCATTCCTTTCTAAAGAGTGCATTATTATTTGCATTTTATGTCTTCATGTCTTGTATGCCTTCATTTTGTGGCATATTTATGCCTTAAAAGCTTTAGCTGATTGATTAAACTCAAACATATATTTATTAAAGTAGTATGATGGTACAGGTAGGATGTCCAGCTTAAAGGAGAACTGCATTTAACCAGCAAGCCTTTGTTCCCTATAGAAGCTGTTTTTCTCAAATGAACACTGGTTCACCAGTATTGTTCCATAGAAACATAGAATTTGATGGCAGATAAGGACTGCTTGGCCCACCTAGCCTGCTCATTTCTCTATCTGATGGATAAGCTACAGATTCTAGTTAATCAACAGCTTACTTCCTCCTACCCCCCCCACTACATAGAAACATAGACTTTGACGGCAGATAAAGACCGCTTGGCCCATCTAGTCTGCCCATTTCCCTACCTACAGAATAGGCCGCAGATTCTAGTGAACCAAAAGCCTATTTCTTTGTACCCCCCCCAAGAATTGCCTTATGTCTGTCCCATGCATTCTTGAATTCTACCACAGTTTTAGACCCCACAACCTCCTCAGGAAGGCTCTTCCATGCATCCACTACCCTCTCTGTGAAATAATACTTCCTCACATTGCCCCTGAACTGCTCCATCTATCTTTAAATTGTGTCCCCTTGTTCTTGCACATCTCTTTTTTCTGAAAGATGCTACCTTCTTGGACTTTGTTGATGCCACTGATGTACTTAAAAGCTTCTATCATGTCCTCCCTCTCCCTTCTTTCCTCAAGGGTATACATATTAAGCTCCTTTAGTCTCTCCTCATATGGCTTCTCTTGCAGACCCTGCACCATTTTAGTTGCCCTCCTCTGGACTGCCTCTATCCTGTCTATGTCCTTGCAGAGATGAAGTCTCCAGAACTGGACGCAGTACTCCAGATTGGGTCTCACCAACTGTCTGTACAGAGGGATAACAACTTCCTATTTTCTGATGCTGATGCCTATCCCTATGCATCCCAGTATACCCTCAGCCCTCCCTACTGCCTTCTCACATTGCTTGCTAACCTTAAGGTCATCTGCTATGATTACCCTCAGGTCCCTTTCCTTTTTTGTTGTTGTTACTACCTCCCCCCCATTGTGTATTCTTCCCCCTGGGTTCTTGTTTCCCAAGTGCATTATTTTGTACTTCTTTGCATTGAATCCTAGCTGCCATACTTATGACCATTCCTCCAACCTTGCCAAGTCACTTCTCATCCTTTCCATGCCTCCTTGTGTATCAACCCTGTTGCAGATCTTTGTGTCATCTGCAAAGAGGCATACTTTTCCTTCCAGTCCCTCTGCAATGTCACTTATGAAGACATTAAAAAGGACTGGACACAATACTGAACCCTGCAGTACCCCACTAGTAACCCCTCTTTCTTCAGGTGGACTCCATTTACAATTATCTTCTGTGTCCTGTTGTCCAGCCAATGTTTTACCCAGGCTACCACTCTGGGACCCACTCCCAGGCTGGTTAATTTGACTATTAATCTTTTGTGTGGGACTGTGTCAAATGCCTTGCTAAAGTCTAGCTAGGCCATGTCCACAGCCCCTCCCTGGTCTACTACTTTGGTCACCCAGTCAAAGAAATCTATTAGATTCATCTGCCATGACTTTCCCACTGTGAACCCATGTTGCCTTGGGTCCTGTGCCCCACTGGCCTCTATGTACTCAATGATTCTTTCCTTCAGAAGTGACTCCATCACTTTCCCTACCACAGAGTTCAGACTGACAGGTCTGTAGTTTCCTGCCTCTGTCTTGGTCCCACTTTTGTGAAGGGGAATCACATCCGCCATCCTCCAGTCCTCGGGTACCACCATCCTCCCATGATTTATTAAAAAGAGTAGCCAGTGGTTTCACTAGTTCCCCCCTTAATTCTTTTAGAATTCTGGAGTGAATTCCATCAGGCCCCATTGCTTTGTCCACCTTCAGTTTTAGGAGTTCTTTCAGAACCCTTCCTTCTGTGAAAGAACTGGGATCGACCCCCTATCAAGAATGCTTCTGTTAATTGGATTAGGCACTTCCCTCCTATTTTGTGAATACTGAGCAGAAATATTCATTCAGTATCCCTGCTTTTCACTGTCCCCTCTGCCCACCACCCACCGTTCATTCTATTCAGCCTCACTATCCACTCCTTTGTCTTTCTCATTCGCTGATGTACCTATAAAGGGTTTTATCCCCTTCTTAACGAGTTAGCTATCTTTTCCTCAGTTTGGGCCTTTGCTATTCTGACTTCCCTCCCTGCTTCCTTCTGCCTTAACTGGTACAGCTGTCTGTCCTGCTCCTTCTGTGTTTCCATATACTTCTGGAATGCTATCTTTTTCTTCCTGACTTTCAACAACCTCTTTTGAGAACCATAGTGGCTTTTTCTTTCATTTGATTTGTTTATTTGCTTCACACAAAGACTTGTTGCCTCTGTGATGGCAGTTTTGATGATTCCCCATTGTTGCTCCATGCCTCCTTCTAGCCCGTTTGCTAGTGCTTTTCTGAGGCACTCTCCCATCTTGCCAAAGTCAGCCCTCCTAAAGTCCAGTACCCTCACTTTTATATGGCTTGACTCTGTAGCTGAGTTTAATGTGAACCACACTGTTTGATGGTCACTTGTTCCCAAATGGCAACCCACTTCTAGATCTGAGATCCTCTCACTGCCCCTGTTTGAGAGTATGAGGTCTAAGATTGCTCCCTCACGAGTGCGTTCTGAAACTAGCTGTCTGAGGCCTGCCACCTGTAGGGCATCAAGAATGGCCCTGCTCTTGGATGTGGCTGCAGCAAATGTGCTCCAGTTAACATCTGGCATATTCAGGTCTCCCATCAACAGTATCTCCCTTTTCTCTGCCATTCTAAGAATGCCTTCTATCATATCCTTGTCCATTCCCTCCCCCTGACATGGGGGTCTGTACACAACCCCTGTGCAGATTGTGGTGCCTTTCCAGTCTCCAAGGTGACCCACAGTGCCTCCTCTCCTCCCTGTTTACTCTTTTGTTCAGTTGCTTTTATCCCTTCCTTTACATAGAGAGCTACTCCTCCCCCTCTTCTCCCTTGCCTGTCTCTCCTGTAAATTATGTACCCTGGTATTTTAACATCCCAGTCATGGTTTTCTGTGTACCATGTTTCTGTGACTGCTACGATATCCAGGCATCCCTCTTCCATCAAGGCCACCAGCTCAGGGAGCTTGTTGCCCAGACTACGGGCATTGGTACTTATTACCCTCCATTTCCTGATGGCCTTACTCCATTTTGCCCCATCCCTGTCTTTCTTGCCTTTGTCACTTTCCCCGTTTACCCCTGCCTTTCTCTCTATCGACACCTCTATGTTGGTGTTTACCGCATTTATTACCTTGATTTTTTGGAGGGGGCTAGGATTTCCCTGCTCCTTTCCAGTGCCTCCCCCCTTGGCTAGTTTAAATGCTTGCCAATGAAGCATTTAAACCTATCACCTAGGATTCTGGTTCTCCTCCTGGACAGATGCCGCCCATCATGCCAGTATAGGCTTGCATCACTCCAGGTGAACCCCCAGTCCCCAATGAAGCCAAATCCCTGAGCTCCACACCAGTTTTTCAACCACTGATTGAATCCCATGGTGCAGAACACCCTAGCCTCTCCTACGCCATAGATAGGCAGCACCTCCGAGAAGGTTACCATGTGTGCCACTTGTCTAAGGCCCCTCCCCAATTCCACAAACTCTTCCTGCACTTCTGTAATCCCTTTCTTAGCCAGGTCATTTGTCCCTAGGTGGACAATGATATCCAGTTCCCTTCCCTGTGCAGCTGTTCTGGCAATCCTGAGGATTCGCTCCCTGTCCCTTCAAGCCATTTCACCAGACAGGCACCTTACCTCCCTCTCCCCTTCCTCCCCCAGTTCTACCTTCCTAACAATGGAGTCCTCCACCAGGAGTTGTTTCCTTCCCCTACAAGGTCCCCTTCCACCCTCCTGTGGGTCTCCTTTGTGTAGGTTCCCAGCATCCTCCTTGTTCTCCACTGCGGGTGTCTCCATAGAGGAACCACACTTTGCCAGAATGGCATAGGAATTGTGGAGAGGTACAACTGGAGGGATGCACCTCTGTTCCATCACCCTCACCCTCCCTGAGTCCACTGTGGTCCAACCACTCCTCTTTCTTGGCAACCTCTGAAGCAACAGCAGTGGCACTGGTGGTCCCTGGATGGAAGAGGAGGTCCCACAAATCCTGGCCAACTCAGCCTGGAGATGAGCAACCTCCTCCCTCAGCCCAGAGAGGTGCCTGCAGATGTGACAACACCGCATCCTCCAGAACATCTCCTGGAAGACTGCTGCTCCACAGCCTCTGCACTGCACCACTCCCATCATGTCTTATTTCTGGCCACTTAACTGTTTGCAATCCTTACTCTTTCCTCTGTTTTTTTTTCTCTCTCTCTCTCTCTCTCGCTCTCTCTTCTTACTTTCTGCCTGTGTGCCCTTTAAGTTCCTGATTGTCCTATTCTGAGTCAAGAATATCCTATATTTCACAGTAGACACCTTACTTGCTCAGAGGCAAACCTCCAGCAGCAAGAGGGGGCCGGAGAGCTACTCTTGCCCTTCTAGGATGGTGGGTCTTTGGTGGCTCTGTGATCACTCACTTCCAGCTCCCAAACAGGAAGTTCCTGTTGTCAGTCAAATCCTGTGCCTATAAAAGTAGAACTAGCTTTGGGTGGGAGGGTGGAGGGGAAGGAAGGAGGGCAATATAGTCCCAGTAGAGAAGTCCAGTCACACTGCAGTCCTTTCTCCTGGTGTCTTCTGCCAAGCTACTAGCAGAATCTTTCTAAGGCAGTCTTTAAATGTAGCTTCCTTCTAGCTAAGCCACTCACCCTACTTACTAGATCTTTCTACAGGTAATTTAAACCTCACAGCTATCAAGTCTTTTCAATCACCTGAGATTTACACGAGATAACTGTTCAGATAACCTTTCAGTTCAGTTAACTCAGACACACACTTTTTTTTGTTTTGTTTGTTATTTTTTTTTTTTACCCTAAATGAAAGGTCCAATTACAAGAGTTCTACTTTTTTAGTCCCAGCAGAGAAGTCCAGTCACACAGCAGTCCTTTCTCCTGGTGTCTTCTGCCAAGCTACTAGAATTGCCTTATGCCTGTCCCATGCATTCTTGAATTCTCCCACTGTTCCTGACTCCACAAACTCCTCAGGAAGGCTGTTCCCTGCATCCACAACTGTCTCTGTGAAAAAATACTTTCTAACATTACCTCTGAGCCATCCCCCCTCTATCTTCAAATTGTGTCCCCTTGTTCTTGCACATCTCTTCTTCTGAAAGATGCTACCCTCTTGTACTTTGTTAATTCCCTTGAGATACTTGAAAGTTTCTATCATGTCCACCCTCTCCCTCCTTTCCTCAAGGGTATACATACTAAGCTGCTTTAGTCTCTCTTCGTATGTCTTCTGGTGCAGACCCTGCACCATTTTGGTTGCCCACCTCTGAACAGCCTCCACTCTGTCTATGTCTTTGTGGAGTTGGGGTCTCCAGAATTGCACGCAGTACTCCAGATGGGGTCTCAGTAACTGTCTGTAAAGATGGATAACAACTTCCTGTCTTCTACTGTTGATGCCTCTCCCTATGCATCCCAGTATCCCCCCAGCCATTCTTACTGCCTTCTCACATTGCTTGCCCACCTTTAGGTCATCTGATATAATTACTCCTAGGTCTCTTTCGATATTTGTTGTTGTTGTTATTAACTCACCCCCCATTGTGTACTCTTCCCCTGGGTTTTTGTTTCCCAGATGCATTACCTTGCACTTCTTTGCATTGAATCTGAGCTGCCGCATATTTGACCATTCCTCCAACCTTTCCAAGTCCCTTTCCATCCTTTCCACCCCACCTTGTATATCAACCCTGTTGCAGATCTTTATGTCATCTGCAAAGAGACATACCTTTCCTTACAGGTGCTCTCCAATGTCACTTATAAAGACATTAATGAGGACTGGTCCCAGTACTGAACCCTGCGGTACCCTGCTAGTTACCCTCCTTTCTTCACTGTGGACTCTGTTTACTATTACCCTTTGCATCCTGTTGTCCAGCCAGTTTTTTATCCAGGCTACCACCTTGGGACCCACTCCAAGGCTGGCTAACTTGTATATTAATCTTTTGTCTGAGACTGTGTCAAATTCCTTGCTAAAGTCTAGGTAGGCCATATCCACAGCCCCTCCCTGGTCTACTACTTTGGTCACCCAGTCAAAGAAATCTATTAGGTTCATCTGCCATGACCTGCCTGCTGTGAAACCATGCTGCCATCTTTACAAGTGGCCTTTTAACCTTTGCTGTGCCACATACTGATATATCAGTCCAGAATTCCTATACATTCTAATTCTGTTGGCAGTCTAAGGGTTAATAAATTCAGGAAGTGTCTTTGAATTAAAAGCTGTTAGTACAGGTAATTTTATTACTGTATTTTGTAGTTAATGGCCCCAATGTTCAGAAGGGTAGCATGACATTAGCCGGTTTAGTGCTGCACTAACTCGGATTAGTGCCAGTACTCAGGGTAGGGCCAGATTCAGAGTCCCTGAGAGTGCCACACAGACCTGGGATGACAATTGTGTTAATGATAGAACTGCACTTATGAGGATTCACCATGCATAGTGATGCAGTGGTATATTCAAAATGTTTTGGCAGCACTAAACAATCGCCATTGTGATGCAGTTTAATGCCTCTGAAACCTGGCCTTATCTCGGTGATAAAGTCATGTCCCCACACCCTGAAGGCAGGGTGACTTTAACTGCAGCTAACCTCCCTCACAGTCCAGTGGGCCCCCCTCCCCCTTATTGCCCCTGTGAGTATAAATGAATAACCTCCCTGGTGTCTAGTGGACCCTCCCTCCCTTGATCACCCCTATGATCTAAGTGAATGACCTTCCTGGTGTCTAGAGGACCCCTTCCTCCCAACCTCGTGCCATCACTCACCACCCACTATCGACCCCTGGCATTTTTCCCTGATCACTCTGTCTGTATAGGTGAATAACCTCACTGATGTCTAGTGGTCCCCTCCCCCTTGATTGCCCCGGTTGGTATAAATAAATAACCTCCCTGATGTCTAGTGGATACCCTCCCCTGGTCACCTATGTCAGTATAAGTGAATATACTCCCTGGTATCTAGTAGACTCCACTCCCCCAGTCAACCCCATCAGTATAAGAGAATAACCTCTCTGGTGTCTGTGTTGACATTCACTCAGCACACTCCATTAGTTTTAGTGACATGCACATCACTTCCTTTATACCAGGGATTCTGACATCACTTCCTAAAAAGGGCAATGGACATACACCTCTCATATCTTTATCAGCTCAACACGCTGTGCAGGGGTAAACACATGCACATACTAACAAATTTTGATTTCTTCAGTCCGTGTTTATTTAAATTGAACTGTTCTGAGAATCACAAAGAGAACTGTTTTAGATTTTTTCAGCCTGTGTTTATACATTTATATATTTTTGAATTTTATAGTTTTATAATTATTTTATAGTTATGTATAACTGGAGGCTAGGAAAAGCTGGGCTGGGAGGATGTGGTGGATTAGGTACATGTATGGGAAGCAGGAGAGTGGTAAACTGCAATAACTGTGGGGCATCAGTCTTTCTGGGGGTGATGTGGAGTAAAGGGGGATATCCTGTGTGTAAGAGCCTGGAGCAGCTAAGAGCCAAAATAAGGCTGCTCAGATGGGAGCTGGGGAGGATGGTGTGGGACATCAGAGGAGCAGAGCAGTGAAGGAAAAGGCAGATGGGGTGATGCTCAGGGGAGTGACGGCATCAGGCATGGGATGGGAGTGGGGAGGATCACTCAGTATACAGGAGTATTTTTTCCTCAAAGGAATAGGGATTCCAGGGTGGAGGAATGTCAAGTGGTAAGGGGAAGGGGTGGGAATGTAAGAGCAGCATCGGGGTGGGAAATTCTAAAGGGGTGCCTTTACTGAATAGATCTGCACCAATCTCTGGAAGGAGGGGGGGCAGTAGGATGTGAGGTAGAAGGCCAGGTTGAGCCATGGTTGAGAGTAGGAGTACAGGGGGGACTAATCAAGGTGAGCAGGGAAGAGGAAGCAGGCAAAACAGAGTGGAGAATGGGGGAGGGAGAGAGAAAAGAAAAGGAAGAGGGGAAGGAAAACTGAAAGCAGATACAGATAGGCAGAAGGGGAGGGGCAGAATGGGAGATGGAAAAAACAGTTAAGGGGATAAATTGTGGATGTGGAGATAAGTTCACCAGGGTGTAGAGGGAGCAGTTAGATGGGAAAGCAGCTAGTACCAAAGGTGAGAAAGGAGGGAAGGGGAACACTGATGCAGGTGATGGAAGGGTTGCAATCATAGGGGACTCCATATTTAGGGGTATTCACTGGGGAAGGAAAGGGGACCCAAATGACCCAAAAGCAGGAGGGTGGTTTGTATGCCAGGAATGACAGCAGGGAATGTGGTCCCAAAAACAAGGGAAATAGTAAGGGAGATTGGAGGAAAATCTAATTTAGTTATACATTTGGGAACAAATGACCTAGCTTGGGAGGAGGTTGAGGTAGTACAAAGAAGGATCAGGGAGTTGGGGAAGATCTGCCGGGAGGAAGGAAGTTCGTTAGCTTTCTCAGAGGTGATACCAGTACCAAGGGCCAACACAGCCAGGAAAAGAATAATAGAGGATTTTAATGACTGGCTGAGGAAATGATGCAGGGAGGAGATGTTCATCTGTATTGGGTACTGGGAGAAGACCTGGTCTAACACAACACTCTTTTCACCAGACAGGCTACACCTCAGTAGGGAGGATTTGAGGGTACTCAGGGACAAACTGGGGGAATATATAACCACTATACTTAATTTAAACTGCTGGGGATGAGGAGGTCAGTGAACCTCCCTCCCACAGTGATGGAACAGGTCTGGAGGGAAGAGGTGGAAGGGGCAAGAACACAGTTAGCAAAGAGTGGAGGGGGTGAGGAACAAATAACAAGTGTACATGGAAGGGCACACACAGAGAGGATAAATGTGAATAGAAGAATAGAGGGAAGAGAATGAAGGTCAGATTCCAGGTGGAAGTTGGTGTCTTTGAATGTGCGGAGTCTTGGAAACAAGATGGACTACATGCAGGCACTATTACCAGACAGGAAGGTGGACATAGTGCAGTAACCGAGACTTAGGCAACATAATACAATGACTGGGATCTTGTAATCCTTGGATATAAACTATACAGGAGAGACAGGGTAGTCGGGAAGGGGGAGGGGTGGCAGTTTATATCAGGGATGGAATAACTTGCACGAGGGAAGAGTCAGAGGAAGAGGAGGTGGAGGCATTATGGGTTCAGTTAAGGTCCAATAGAGAGAGAAAGGTGAGGTTGGGGGTGGTTTGCATACCACCCAGTCAGGATGAGGAGAGGAACAGGGAACTAAACTCACAAATACTGGAAGCTGCAGGGAAAGGAGAGGTGGTAATTGTAGGGGACTTCATCCTGCCCAAGAAGGACTGGAACATACCATCCACAACATGTGCTAGGAGTCAGGTGATCCTGAAAGGACTGCAGAGTGGGTTCCTGACTCAGAGCATCACTGAACCAACAAAAGCTGATTCAGTCCTTGATCTGGTGCTCACAAATGTGGAGCACATACAGGAAATAATGGTCAGGGAGCCACTGGGTGGAAGTGACAATTGCACAGTGTGGTTCCAGTTGGATATGGGCAAGGAAATCATCCCGACTAAGACCATAATCTTAGATTTCAGGAGGGCAGACTTCAGGAAAATGGGTGAAGTGCTAAGGAGCCATCTGGTGGGCATCAGAGCAGATAGGGGGGTGGACCAAAGGTGGTTCATCATTAAGGAAGGAATACTAGTTGCCACAGATGAGTGCATTAGGATCAGGTGGAAGAACACAAGGGCCAAAGTGCACAGCTGGTTCAGTTCTGGTCTTGCCCAGGCAGTAAGGGAAAAGAGGATGGCCAATAGAAAATTCAGGAAGACCTATAGAGAGGTGGATAGGGAAAATTACCTAAGGTTGGCTAGTAAGCCAAGTGAGGAAGTCTGAAAAGCAAAGGCAAAGAAGGAGCTGCAGATAGCTGAAGGAATTAAGAAGGGGGAGATTTTCTTTTGATGTGTAAGTGAGAAAAGGGACAAGAAAGAAGAGATTGTTAGGCTTAAGAAAGGGGTAGAGTGGGTAGAGGAAACTGGGGAAAAAGCAGAGATCCTAAATGAATACTTCTGTTCCATCTTCACCAGTGAGAAGGACAGACCAGTGACTTCAGGAGGGGAAAAGAGGAGTGTGGGGTGGGGGAAGGGAACACAGATGTAGTGATAGAGGAGGATAGAGTGAGTGAGGGGCTGCTGGCATTGAAGGTGGACATATCACCAGGCCCAGACAGAGTACATCCAAGGGTACTAAATGAACTGTCTGAGGAGCTGGCAGGGCCACTGGCAGACCTATTTACTAGTTCACTAGTGTCAGGAGTGGTACTGCAGGACTGGAGAACAGCACATGTAGTGCCCCTCCACAAAAGCGGTCCCAAGGATGACCCAGGGAATTACAGACCAGTCAGTCTAACCTCCATTGTGGGCAAGCTCATGGAGACCATACTAAAGGAAAGGTTGTTAGAATATTTAGAGGAGCATGGTCTTCAGGATGCAAGGCAGCATGGGTTCATGGGGGGGAGATCGTGTCAAACAAATGTGATTGACTTCTTTGACTGTGTCACTAAGACAGTAGATAGGGGCCAAGTGGTAGACATCCTCTATCTTGATTTCAGCAAGGCCTTTGACTATGTGCCCCACAAAAGGTTGATCAGGAAGTTGGTGGATTTTTGGGTTGGGGAAAAGATGGCCAAATGGGTGGAAAACTGGCTGAGGGACAGAACGCAGAGGGTGGTTTTGGGGGGGGAGATATCTGGCACTAGAGAGGAAATCAGTGGGGTCTCACAGGGCTCAGTGCTAGGGCCAGTGTTGTTCAATGTCTTCATCGGTGACACTGGAGATGGCATTAAGGGCAAAATCTGCCTATTCAAGAATGACACCAAGCTCTGTGGAAGAGTGGACACAGCTAAAGGGATACTGGACCTACAGAAAGATCTGGAAAAGCTGGGGAAGTGGTCCAGGACCTGGTAGCTTGGTTTCAATGCCAAGAAATGCATGATTATGCATATTAGAGCCAAGAATCCCAGGACAGAGTACTACCTGGGTGGTGACCGAGTATCTGCATTAGAGGAGGAGAAGGACCTGTGAGTGATGATCACTAGTGACATGAAGCACTCCACACAGTGCAAGAATGCAGCAGCAAAGGTAAACAAGTTGCTAGGATGCATATCTAGGGGGATCAGTAGAAGGACAGAGGAGGTTATACTGCCCTTGTACAGGTCACTGGTAAGGTCACATCTGAAAAAGGACAGTAACCTGCTGGAGAAAGTCCAGAGGAGGGCTACAAAGATGATAGCAGGTCAGCAGGATAAGGCATACAAGGAGAGATTGAGGGCACTGATCATGTATTCCCTGGAAGACAGGAGAGAGAGAGCGACAGAGAGAGAGAGAGAGAGAGGGCACATGATTGGGACCTTCAAAGTAATAGACCAGGGAAGGGCTGTGGACATGGCCTACCTAGACTTTAGCAAGGCATTTGACACAGTCCAGCATAAAAGACTAATAAACAAATTACCCAGCCGGGGAGTGGGTCCCAGGGTGGTAGCCTGGATAAAACATTGGCTGGACAGCAGGACACAGAGGGTAATAGTAAACGGAGTCCACAGTGAAGAAAGGGGGGTTACTAATCTTTTTTGGATGAAGTCCATTTAATTGATTGGTCATTCCTAGATGTTATTAAGGATATTGATGACGTTTTTCATAAATTTTGTTGTTACTTTATTGATATCTGTGATAAGTTATTACCAATTAAGGTTGTTAAAATAAAGATTGAGGAGAAAATATGGTTTGATCATGATCTGAGGAAGATGATAAGGGATAGAAATAAGGCTTGGAATAGGTTTAGGAAAAATAAGACAAGTGGTCTTCAGCAAGAATATAAGAGATTATGTAATTTGTGTTAAACTAAGGTAAGGAAAGCTAAAAGTGATTATTTGAAAAAGAAATTGGGTTTTGGTTTGGGTGATACTAAGGCCCTTTGGAAAATATTGAATGGTTTAATGGGTAAGAGTAAGAAATCAGAGAATATTTCTATACAGCTTGATGACCAATTGGTTAATGATCCAGTCAAGGTAGCTAATGGGTTTAATTCTCATTTTACTAATTTGGAGAGGTTTAATATACAAGGGCGGGTAACAAACTTTGAATTGAAAGTGTTATTTGCTGATAATGTGGGTAGTAGGGAAAAGATTGGAGTTCCAAAATTTTATTTTCAGGAATTAACTGAAGAGGATATTTTGACATGTATATTAAAGACAGATCCTAGACCTTACTTAGGGGGTAGATGGAATAGATTATAGGAACCTTAAAAGAGCTGGTACATTAATTGCCCCAATGTTGACTAAAATGTTTAATTTTTCCCTTAGTAATAATGTTTTTCCTATAAAATGGAAATGTGGTGTTGTTAGGCCCATATACAGTATAACTTGGGAAGTATGATGAATGTTAATAATTATAGACCTATAACATTATTAGCTCTCTTATCTAAATTGTTAGAGATGGTTGTTTCAGATCAGATTAAAGAGCATTTGGATAAATATCATCTTTGGTCCCCTTCCCAACATGGATTTTGGCAGGGATATAGCACGGAGATTGCCTTGGTGAGGTTCACAGGCCAGGTATATAAAGCCTTAGATGAGGGTAAAATAGTGGCTGCTGGCTTTAGGACTCCTTACCAAGGCATCTCGACCTTTGTAGACCATGGAAATTGTCATTGAGTTTACTTGAGGTAAATTTTCTAATGAAGTGATATATTGGATTAATAATTATTTATCTGAAAGGGTGCAGAAAACCATTATTAATGGTGTAATGTCAGATGAGGGTAATTTGATATGTGGTGTTCCACAAGGGTCAGTATTAGGCCCCTTGTTGTTTTCTCTTTTTTTAAATTCATTGCATAAAATATGTAATAATTCTGAACTTATTTTATTTGCAGATGATGCAGTTTTATTGTGTATTGGAGATTCTTGTCAAATTGTACAACAACAGTTGCAAAAGGATTTTAGTTTATTGCATAACTGGTTTATAGGGCATAATTTAGTGTTGAATCATATTAAAGCAAAGTGTATGGTATTTAAAAATTTAAGATTTAATGTGAATTTTGAGCTGACTTTAAAAGATAAGTATGATAATAATATAGAAAGGGTTTCTGAAATTTGTTATATGGGCCTAATTATTGATTGTAACTTATCTTTTGAAATACATATACAGAAATTAATTAGTAAATTGCATCAAAGATTAGGAATGTTATATCGGTTGAAAATGTATTTAATATATGAGACTAGGGTAATTTTGGTGAATAGTTTGTTGTTTTCAGTTATCGATTATGGGTTATTAATTTATTTTTTTTTCCTCAGATAGAATGCAAATTAAGCTTACATCAACTTAACATAATATTATCCGTTTTGTTACAGGTCAGAAGAAAATAACTCATCATTGTATACTTTATAGTACTTTAGGGTGTTTGTCCTTGGTTGATAGAGTTAGATATTGTGCTGCAGTATTTCTTCAGAAAATTTATTTAGGATTTTTACCTAGTGTTATTTGTGAAATGTTTCCAAGATTACTAAATTTTGTTAGGACTAGGTCATAGGTTAACTTTAAATTTCAGATTCCCTTTTATAAAAGTGCAATGGCTCAGAATTCACTACAATATTATGCAGCAAAATTATATAATGAATTGCTTTGTAATATTGTAAAAGCTGTTACAATTTAATTATTTAAGAGTGTTTTATGAAAATTTATCTTAGAGGAAGCAGAGTCTTGTTGTTTTAAATTATATAATTTGTATTATTTGTATGTTTTGTATATATGTGTGTTATTATGTTGTGACTGGGCACCAGTGAAAATGGGCATATTATGCTCACTGGTTATACAGAATAAAAATAAACAAACAAATAAACAAACTAGTGGGGTACCGCAGGATTCAGTACTGGGTCTAGTCCTTTTTAATGTCTTTATAAGTGACATTGCAGAGGGACTGGAAGGAAAAGTATGTCTCTTTGCAGACAACACAAAGATCTGCAACAGGGTTGATACACAAGGTGGGGTGGAAAGGATGAGAAGAAACTTGGAAAGGTTGGAGGAATGGTCAAAAATATGACAGCTTAGATTCAACACAAAGAAGTGCAAAGTAACGCACCTGAGAAACAAAAACCCAGGGGAAGAATACACAATAGGGGGTGAGATACTGACAACAACAAAAATGGAAAGGGTCCTAGGGGTAGTCATATCAGATGACCTAAAGGTGGGCAAGCAATGTAAGAAGGCAGTAAGGAGGGCTGGGGATACTGGGATGCATAGGGAGAAGAATCACCAGTAGGAAACAGGAAGTTGTTATCCCTATGTACAGATAGTTGATGAGACCCCATCTGGAGTACTGTGTGCAGTTCTGGAGACCCCATCCCTGCAAAGACATAGACAGAGTGGAGGCTGCCCAGAGGAGGGCAACTAAAATGGTGCAGGGTCTGCACCAGAAAACATATGAAGAGACACTAAAGGAGCTTAATATGTATACCCTCGAGGAAAGAATTGATTTCTTGAATGTTGTTGACCTAGTAAGCCCACTGGGCCTAGAAGTCCCTTTTTCAGGAGTGACCGGGGGTAGGAGAGATACAGATGGTAAGCAACTGAAATTGAACTGGATTAAGCTGTTGGTGGTATTTTTAGTGAATGGGAGAGGGGAGGCATGATAGAAACTTTCAAGTACCTCAAGGGAATCAACAGAGTCCAAGAGGGTAGCATCTTTCAGAAAAAGAGATGTGCAAGAACAAGGGGGCACAATATGAAGATAGAGGGGGGACAGCTCAGAGGTAATGTGAGGAAGTATTTTTTTATGGAGATGGTTGTGGATACATGGATCAGCCTTCCTGAGGAAGTCATGGAGTCAAAAACAGTGGGGGAATTCAAGAATGCATGGGACAGACATAAGGCAATTCTAGTGGGGGTAGGAAGAAGGTGGCTGTTGGTTAACTAAGATCTGCAGCTTATCCATTAGGTAGGAAAATGGGCAGACTAGGTGGACCAAGCGGTTCTTATCTGCCATTAAATTCTCTGTTTCTATGTTTCTTCATGTACTTGAATAAATAAGGTTGCTAAGGAGAGTCTCTCTTTAAGCTGAGTGGCAACCATAACATGAGAGGGCACAGTCTTAAGCAGGAGGGTGAGAGGTTTAGGGGTGAGGTCAGGAAGCACTTCTTCACAGAGAGGGTGATGGGCACTTGGAATGCGCTGCCAGAAGAAGTCATCTTGTTGAAGACAGTGGGCAGCTTTAAGAGAGGCTGGGATAGGCATGGGGGAAGGTAAGGATCATGGGTAGAGAGAATGGAAGAAGTGAGGAGGGAGGGCAGGGACATTAGCTCAAGCTGCAGACCCTACAATATGAGCAGACTTGATAGACCAAATGGCCTTCTTCTGCTGTTTCTTTGCATGTTCGTATGTATGTTTGTGTTAGTGTACCTACTGGCTGAACATAGATCACAGCTGATTGTACACTATTTTTGGTGCTGTGCTTTAGGCTGTGCAGCACTACCAGACAGTTAAGAATGTCAGGGCCATTGTCTTTTAGTTTATTTTGATTTTATTTATGTTTGATTTGTTAACCGGGTAGGGAAACTGGACCAAAAGGTCCTTTTTCAGGTCTGAACCAGACTACAACAAAAAAAAATAACAACAACAAAATATCACATAAACAATTTCATCACATAAACAGTTTCATCTGTTACAAATACAACATGACTTATCAAGTAAAAAAGATTTATACACAACTTTAAAACAAAATTTATAAGTAATCAAATTAATAGGGGCAGGTAAAGCATTCCAATAAAATGGGGCAGAATACTAAAAGCTCAGAGCCCAAATTTGCGCTTACATACACTACTGCCGAGCAACAATCCATTAGAAAGAACAAGATGTACAGATATCAGGTCTGATAAAGGGAAAGAGGGACAATTGTGAATAGCTCTAAAAGTTAATAAACAAAAAAAAATGTAATATGGTAGTTAAAGGAAAACCAGCCCAACTGGGAATATAAATCACAAGAATGGGTACGGTAAGGAGCTAACAAAATAAAATGACAACCATTATAATAAGCAACAGAAAAAACATTTGATTCCCTTAAACCCAACCTAAAATAATAGTGATTATATTATTGTCATAAATTATCCATCTTATACTATAGATCTTTGTGGCTGAACTGGATATAAATTGCAACATATAGTAGCAAGCATTTGTCAATGCCGAATGTTGTCTTGCTGGCATTGGCATTAGTAGTGCAGGAGTTAGAGAGATACATAATAGGAATGGCAGTGAAGTATGGAACCGACGTCAACCCCACCCCACCCTGCAGAGACTGACAGGCATTGCAGTGTGCCTTTGGGTCATTGGCCATAATGCTCATGCCCTTTCACCTCACCATACCTTGCAAACACCAAGTGTCGAGGTGTGCCTTGGGGTGTTCTGGCTTTACACTCACCCCATTCCATGAGGAAATATGCTGAAATGGGTGCAGTATAGGAGAATGGGGTGAATTTTGGGGCCGAAGAATCCAAGACACATCTTGATGCCTGTCACTGGCTGCAGCGTGGGAGTGGAATGGCGTGAGCATTACTATCGAAAATCCCAGGTCACACCCCTGACACCTGTCAGTCTCTGCAAGGTAGGGCATTAATAGTGATAAAGCCTAACTCCCTGGGTGTTTCTTGGTATTTTCCCTCCACATTTTCAGCACAGGCTTTTTGTGACCCCACTGCATTATCAGTGACACTATCAGTTTGTTAACCGAAAGGTGATTTTGCACAATGACTATGCCATTTGGCACCACAGGTGCAAAACACACACTTCAAACAGGATGTGAAAAATGACAGCTGCACTGTTCATGAGGAGGTGTAAAAAAATGGTAATGTTGAAAATGTGGAGTGAAAATATAACAAAATTGGTGAAGTCACAAGCGTGCGTAGAAACTGTGCAACGTACACCCGTAATGCAATTATTTGGGGGATTTTTTACACCAGATTTCCAACATAGGCATTTTGGGACCTCCGCTCATGAACAGTGGCACTGTGATTTTCTTAAATTGTCCCAAACGTTGATTTTGCACAGCGGCTGCGCCCATTGTGTGCCACAGGTGTGAAAACATGTTTCAGGCAGCATGTGAAAAGTGACAGCTGTTCTGTTCGTCAGGCAGTGTGCAAAAATGTCAATTTTGAGATTCTGTAGTAAAAATACAAAAAATTGGTGAAGTTATCAGCATGCTTAGAAACTGCACAATGCACGCAGGTAACACAGTCATTTTGGGGAATTTTTTCACCAAATTTGCAACATTGCCTTTTTTGGAGCCTATCTCATGAACTGTGACACTGTCATTTTGTGACTTGGTCCCAAAAGGTGATTCTGCGCAGTGTCAGTGAAATCACCTTTTGGGACTAATTAACGAAACCACAGTGACTGAGTTCATGAGGTGGGGTCCCAAGAACCTCATGTTGAAAATGTAGTGCCAAAATTTGCAAAAGTGGTCGAGATATGCACAAAGTTGAAAAAAAAAAAACACATTTATGCCATTATACAGCTTACCGGCATTTCTTCATTTCGCGGTCAGCTTTGAAGAGTGCAGACGTGTTCCCGGTCCACTTCAAGTCCCCAAAAGTGCAATGATGCCCCATTATGTTCAGTGCACTATTGAAGTGCAGAGCCACTGGAGATGTCTTGTCACATCTTCTGATGTCTCCCTTGTGCTCTTGGATCTTTGTTTTTAGGGCCTGCTTATTTGCACTGCATATAGTCGGTTGCATGAGCATTGTAACACATAGATAACCCCTTTTGTGGTGCAGTTTATGTGTTGGTTTACATTGAATGTATAACCTGTATGTGGATGTTAAAAAAAACTGTTTCTTACTAATGTGCCTGAAAACTGAACATCTACCGCATGGTGTTCCACCTGGCTGTAGAGGTCCTAACAGCAGTTGTCCATCCTTTTTCTCCAGCTGTCTAAACTGTGATCTGACTAATTTATCTTTTAGGTTATTCACTCTTTGAACAGCTACTATTTGATCTCTGCTATAGTGCTGGTACATGTGGGTTATTTAAGCAAAATACTCCTCCAGGGTGTGGGTATACTGGTGGATTTACCAAGGCTTCTGTGGTTCAGTCACAAGGCACAGTCGAGTGACTTAACCACACCAAAAGTGGTAACTCCTCCAGTATACCCACTCCCAGGAAGAGTATATTGCTATTATACAATGGTTTCCTTTTTTTGGTGAGAAAAAAAGTATAGAAATACTTTTTTTTTAATGATTTTTTTAATGTTATTGTTCTGCCAAAGAGAAATAGTTCTTTGTTGCTAGGTAGAGTAACATTGTTGAGCTCCCCCGGTTCAGTTTTTTTAATCCCGTTTGTCGAGACCATCAACTGAATTATGTTTTTTTTTTAATGTGAGAACTAAGATTTGCTGTTCTGTTTTTGTGCATCTTCCTACAGTGGGAATTGTAAATGGCTGCTGTCTGTGACCTTGTGTTTCCGGGTTACTACGTGGTCGGAAGAAATGGATGACTGTGGAGAATATTTTTTTTTATTTTGTTTTTTTAGTGTTTGACGTGGCTTCAGGGTCTGACTGGAAGTGATCGGGCAGTGTGGGTGTCTGAGACAAAAGTTGGGAGGCTCTGCATTTGAATTTCAGAACTGAGGACAGGAGGAAAAAAATGCACTTTTCCATATTATTGTGAGAGAGCGCAACTGATATGAAAATCTGAGGCAGGGAGGCAGAGCAGGTAAAGGAGTTGCAGCAGTTAGCGAGGAGCTAGTTTTACAAAATAATGTTTTTAATTTCATTGTTGGTTTACAGCAGGAACGAGAATGGTCGGTAGTGACAGTGTGGTGTTTTGTGACTGAGCATCTTGCTGTGTTTTGCCAGTCCAGGTTTATGGTAGTTAGAGTGATTTCTGTGGGGGTTCTTGCTGAGGCTGAGTGGTGGCTGGCACCTTTTCCCATGGGTACACTGGCCGATTTATCATGTGAAAAGGTGACAGCCAATCAATCAGGTTGCAGGGATTGGGCTCTTGGATTTAGCCCATTGTATAATTATTATTACATGCCACTTTCTGTTAATTATTTTCCTGATGTCTGGAAATCTGTAATTGTATTTGATGGCCAATACTAGCTTAAGCTGTGGACTAGATGGTTACTTTGGAACCAGAAGCTCTTGTCTACTTTTATTTTACATTCTAGACTTGGCTTTCTTTAGTGTTTTGTGTTTGTAACCTCTGTCCTGGAACCTATCCAGCATTGTTTGCTTATGGCCTTCAAACTCCCCTGGTGTGCTGCAGTTTCCTCTAACTCTTATCAACAGAGAGTAGGGAATACTCTGTTTCAATTTTGTTAACTGTATCCATGTAAGATAATATTTCTGTGTCTGGATTTTTTGTGTAGCGTAGCGTCCATTTTTTTCCTTTATTGACAACAATATGGAGATCCAGAAATAGTATTGTTTTGTTGCTATACTGTAATACAAACTTCAGATTTGTGTCCCACATGTAGAAAACTCCACTGCAGCTGTGTATGGGGGGTCTGCATGTAATGCAGGATGTGCATTCTCCTTGCATTGGATTTCTTGTCACAAAACTTTCTGTTTCAATGTGTGAGATGGTAGCACAGTGCCAGAGCACTTTGAGGCTAGTCTAGGTTTAAATGCATCTTTGTGGGAAGTATTTCTTCAAGGTGGTAAAAATGTAATTAATAAACTCATTCATTAATAAACTCAACTGTGGCTGTGAATGGCGGGGGGTACTCAGTGCAGGATATTTGTACTCTTTTCATGGGTTTCTTGTAAGAAAACCTTCTGTTTCACTATGTGAGATGATAGCACAGTGGTAGAGCACTAAACCAGCAATTGATGGGGCTAGGGTCAATCTGCAGTGAATATTTTTTTTTTCTTACTACAATTTATGTAGTATGAGACAAATGGTTAGATGTCATTACTGCTGTCAGTGATAAGAGTATCAATATGGCCTGAAGAAGACTTTGGGGATATTAAACTGTTACTTTGTTGCAGTCATCTCAATTATTGTCAGCTGTTACTTTGAGGCTTGTCTTGAAGAAAGAATTATTTCAAGTTGGCACAATGTTCATTAGTAAAATCCATTGCACTGTCTATGGGTGGGAAGGTAGGCACTCACTTCAGAATGTGTGTTCTTACTGCATGGGTTTCTTGTCAAACAGTCTTCTGTTCCACCATGTGGACTGATAGAACGCAATGGTAAATCACTAAGCCAATAGTTGAATGGAGTCTGACTTTAATTTTTAGTGAAGAGCATATTTTCTTTTTCACTTCAATGTATGTAGAATAAGAGAAATTGTAAGATGTCATTGGTGATAGCAGTGTTAAGAGTTTCAGTAAGATTTGAAGCAGACTTTCAGAATATTAAACTGTTACTTTGTTGCAGTTAACTTTATTAGTTGCAGCGGATACTCTGTGGCTTGTCTAGGTTTGAATGCAACTTAGTAGGAAGCATTACTTCAAGTTGTCAAAATGTTCATTACTCCACTGCAGCTGTATGTGTGGAGGATTGCATTCAATGCAGGAGGTGCATTCTCATTGCATGGGTTTCCTGTTGGTGTGTGTGTGTGGGAGGGTTATAGCTCACCCATGGGGTCACCTGATCCACTCATTTACCTGTTACTAATATGACATATGTGTAGGACAACAACTGGTTTCATTTACAACATACAAGAACATTACGTATGTAACGGTTGAGATATTTAAACAGAGATATGTGCAGATATAAATGAAAACTTTTATGCATTTTATATGCAGAATGCCAAGTTAAACCTGAATAGAGCAGTCTTTGAAGAAATGTTAATTAGGAGCAATGCTCTGCCCATGGACAATCTTAACCCTAACTCTGTCACCTCCTTCAAACAGTCCTTCATTCACATAGGCATATAACTAGGGGATAGGAATGATTGGCAGGCACCTATAGGAACATCACAGGACTAGCATAAGGACCCAGGTATCCCATGAGGCCAAGGTTTGAAAATGAGGTAACTGACTTTGTTATTTCAGTATGTTCTAATTTCTTTACTATCATTTAATGTCCCTTTCAATACTTTTATATAGCTTTGTGCCCTTTCTTACATTGTTTTATAGTAGTGAAGGGAGGGAGTATATTGTGCTTAGCATTTGATATATGTAATCAATAAGACACGATGGGGTGTGCATGGAACAGATTTTTTCAAGTGGTGTAAGATCTCTTCAAGTGGTGTAACAGGCTGTGCTTTGAAACAACTGAGAAGCTGCATGGGATATACTATATTGGACTAGAAATCTGCAACTGATCTCTCTTACTTACATCTGAGGGAAGTTTTCCTTACTTTACAGTCTTACATTGGTATTGCTTTGTGTTTAATTTCATTTCTAAATCAGGAAGGGGGTTTTCAAAACTACTTATCTTGTGAGCAACTTCAGAAGGGTTGAAATAACTGCATATTTGATTTTCCTTTGTGGCTAACTATACTGTCTACTAATATTCTGTAACAGTTTGCATCAAATTACTTTTAAATAGTTGACAAATCAGTTACTGGAGCTTAGCTGAATTACTATAAAGGGCAGTACTCACCAGGGTGGTGGAGCAGTGGTGTATTTGATTGTCTCTAACAGTCACCAGTGGTTGTGGACTACCCACCCACCCTTCCCCGCACCCCCAGGCGTGATGTTTCCTTTAGAGCCAAGGTTCTGACATCACTTCCTCAACAGGTCTTGGGGCAGAACTGTCATATTCTTAATAACCCAGCACAGTGCATAAAGGGTAAGAACACACCACACAAAGGAAGAAAAAAAATATATATATTACATATTGTATATTATAAGGGAGAGGGACACGTGGGGAGTGGTGCAATGCACTGGCTGTGGGGCAGCAGTTTTCTGGGAGACATTCTGGAAACTGAGTTGCTGTCCTATTTGCAGGCAACTGTCAGCTCTGAGGGAGGAGGTAGCCCACCTCCAGGCTGAACTGGCAAGGACTAAGGAGGCCTCCCCCACCCAAAGAGCACCAGTGCCACAGAAGCTGCCAAGTATGAAGAGCAGGTGGACCACAGTGGGTTCTGGGAGGGTACGGGTGGTGGAACAGAGGTGAAGCCCCGTAGTTGTACCTCTATACAAACCATATGCCAGTCTGGCAGAGCAAGGTTCCTCTATGATGGCACCCTCAGTGAAGACCAAGAAGAATGCTGAGGACACCCACAAGGGAGACCCACAGAAGGGTGGCAAGGGACACCACAGGGGAAGGAAACAGCTTCTGATAGGGGACTCAATTGTTAGAGGGGTAGACCTGGGGAAGGGAGAGGAGGAAGTAAGGTGCCTGCCTGGTGCCATGGCTTGGAGGGACAAGAAGCGAATCCTCAGGATTGCAGAAGCAGCATCACAGGAGAGGGAACTAGATATCATTGTCCACCTTGGGACAAATGACCTAGCTAGGCATGGGATCAGTGCAGTGCAGGATGAAATTGTGGAGTTGGGGAGGGGCCTCAGAGAGGTAGCAAGCACAGTTACCTTCTCAGAGGTGCTGCCAGTCCATGGCAGGGGTGAGGCTAGGGTACTACACACCATGCAGTTTAATGAATGGTTGCAAAACTGGTGCAGAGCACAGGGCTTTGGCTTCATTGGGGACTGGGGGTACACCTGGAGAGATGAAGGTTTATACTGGCATGATGGTCTGCATCTGTCCATGAAGGGAACCAAGATCCTAAGTGACAGGTTTAAATGCTTCCTTGGCAAGCTTTTAAACTAGCCATGTGGGGAAGTGCTAATAAGAGGCAGGAAATTTCAAGCCTCCCCCCACAAAACATGACGGGTAGTAAGGTAAACACTGAGGTACAGTGTTCAACAGAGGGCAGGACAGGGGTAAATGGAAAACTAGACTAGGGCAAAAAGAGCAGGCGTGGGGGAGAAAAAAGGATAAAGCCAACATTAAATGGAGGGCAATGAGTACCAATGCCCGTAGTCTGGGAAACAAGCTTCCTCAGCTAGTAGCCTTGATGGAAGATGAACACTTGTATATTGTGGCAGTCACAGAAATGTGGTACATGGGGAACCATGACTGGGATGTCAACATACCAGGATACACAGTCTACAGAAAGGACAGGGAGGGGAAAAGAGGAGGTGGAGTAGCTTTATACTTAAGGAAAGGGATCAAGGCTACAGAACTAAAAAGTAAAGGGGGAGGACAAGAGGCACTCTGGGTCACCTTGGAGACAGGGAATAGCATCACAATCTGCACAGGGGTTGTATACAGACCCCCATCTCAAGGGGAGGAAATGGACAAGAAAATTATAGAGGACATTCTCAAAATGGCTGAAAAAGGGGAGATACTGTTAATGGGGGACCTGAATATGCCAGATGTTAACTGGATGACATATACTGCAGCCACATCCATGAGCAGGGTCATTCTCGATGCCCTGCAGGGGGCAGGCCTTAGACAGCTAGTGTTGGAACCCACTCAGGAGGAAGCAATACTAGACCTGGTACTCTCAAATGGAGAGAGGATCACAAATTTAGAAGTCGGTAGACATTTGAGAACACAACCACTGCACAGTGTGCTTCACAATAAGCACAGCCATGGAGACAAGCCATACAAAAACAAGCATACTGGACTTTAGAAGGGCTGACTTTGGCAAAATGGGTGAATACCTGAGGAATACACTAGCAAATGGGCAAAAAGGAGGGGTGGAAAACAATGGAGAAAAATCAAAACTGCCATCATAGAGGCAACAAGCCTTTGTGTGAAACAGATAAAGAAAACAAAACGGAGTAAAAACCACTATGGTTCTCAAAAGAGGTGGCAGGGAAGGTTAAGGAGAAAAGGCTGCATTCAAAAGTATAAGGCATCACAGAAGGAGCACGACAGGAAACTGTATCAATTAAAGCAGAAAGAAGTGGGAAGGCGGTCAGAATAGCAAAAGCCCAAACTGAGGAAAAAATAGCCAAGTCAGTTAAGAAGGGATAAAACCTTTATAGGTACTGCTAGGAGCATAGAAAGGTTAAGGGAGGAATAGTGAAGATTAATAAGGAGAGGGAGGTGGGCAGAGGGAGACAGTGAAAGGCAGAGATATTGAATGAATACTTTTGCTCAGTATTCACAAAAGAAGATGAGGAGAAGTTACCTAAACCAGACAATAGAAGCACTCTAGGTAGGGGTTGACACCAGTCCATTTACTGAAGAAAGAGTCCTGAAAGAACTCCTAAAACTCAAGGTGGACAAAGCAATGGAGCCTGATGGATTCACCCCAGAATCCTAAAAGAACTAAGGAGGACCTAGTGACACCACTGACCACACTTTTAACAAATCATGGGAGGATGGGGTGGTACCTGAGGACTGGAGGAGGACAGATGTGATTCCCCTTCACAAAAGTGGGAGCAAGGCAGAAGCAGGAAACTACAGACCTGTAAGTTTGACCTCAGTGGTAGGGAAAATGATGGAATCACTTCTGAAAGAAATAATTGTTGAGTACCTAGAGGTTAGCGGGGCACAGGACCCAAAGCAGCATGGATTTACAGCAGGAAGGTCATGTCAGACAAATCTAATAGATTTCTTTGACTGGGTGACCAAAGTAATAGACCAGGAGGGGCTGTGGAATGGCCTACCTAGACTTTAGCAAGGCATTTGACACAGTCCTGCACAAAAGATTAATAATCAAGTTAGCCAGCTTGGGAGTGGGTCCCAGGGTGGTAGCCTGGGTTGCAAACTGGCTGCACAACAGGACACAGAAAGTAATAGTGAGTGGTACACATTCCGAAGAAAGGGGGGTCACTAGTGAAGTACCTCAGAGCTCAGTACTGGGTCCAGTCCTCTTTAACATCTTTATAGGTGACATTGCAGAGGGTTTGGAAGGAACGGTATGCCTCTTTGCAGATGATACAAAGATCTGTAACAGAGTTGATACACAAGGGGGTAGAAAGGATGAGAAGGGACTTGGCAAGGTTGGAGGAATGGTCAGACATATGGCAACTTAGATTCAATGCAAAGAAGTGCAAGTAATGCACCTGGGAAACAAAACCCAGGAGAAGAGTACACAATAGCAAGGAGGTACTAACAACAACAAAAATAGAACGGGACTTGGGGGGTAGTCGATCGGATGATCTAAAGGTGGGTAAGCAATGTGAGAAGTCAGTGAGAGAGCTAGGAGGATACTGGGATGCATAGGAAGGGCATCACAAGTAGAAAAGGAAGTGGTTATCCCTCTGTACAGACAGTTGGTGAGACCCCATCTGGAGTACCTGTGCAGTTTTGAGACCTCATCTACGCAAGGACATAGACAGGATGGAAGCAGTCCAGAGGAGGACAACTAAAATGGTGCAGGGTCTGCATCAGAAATCATATGAAGAGAGACTGAGAGAGCTTAATATGTATACCCTTGATGAAAGGAAGGACGGGGGGACATGCTAGAAATGTTCAAGTACCTCAAGGGAATCAACAAAGTCCAGGAGGGTAGCATCTTTCAGAAAAAGAGATGTGTAAGAACAAGGGGACACAATTTAAAGATAGAGGGGGGACGGCTCAGGAGTAATGTGAGGAAATCTTTTTTCACGGAGAGAGTGGTGGAAGCGTGGAACTGCCTTCCTGGGGAGGTTGTTGGGGCTAAAACAGTGGGGGAATTCAAACATGCATGGGACAGACACAAGGCAATTGTAGTGGGGGGTGGCAGGAAGTAGGCTGTTGGTTAACTAGAATCTGCAGCTTATCCAGTAGGTAGGGAAATGAGCAGACTGGGTGGGCCAAGTGGTCCTTATCTGCAGTCAAAGTCTAGGTTTCTATGTTTCTATGTTACCACATGCCCAGGGGTGTGATGAGGCATTAGGCCATGGGCTGAGTGTCTTTAGCCCCTGGAAGTGTGGTAAAATCTGTTCTATGCACACCCCAAAGTGTCTTATTGCGCTTATAAAATGGGCTACATTTTTTTTAATGTTACAAAAATCAACTTTTCATATATAAAAACACTCTTATTATGACATTTTGTCCTAAAATAGTCCTTCTGTGCCTACAACATGATGTCACTTTTTTATATGCCATATTTATTTATTTATTTGCTTTTGTTAACCGGGTAAGCACACTAGACAGCCAAGTGCCTATTTTCAGGTGCGACCTGGGAGAGTTACAGGTAAAAACTTCATACATAAACAATTGAGGAAGCATAAGGAATACATAGGAAAATAACAGGCAATTCAGTGCTGGCTCTAGAGCAAGGTAGGCATACATTGAACAGTTGAGGAACAGAGAAGAGTACATAAGAAATACACAGGCAGTTTCAAGGCTAGCTCTAGAGCAAGGTTGGCACAACATTCATACATGTACAGTTGAGGAGACAAGAAAAATAACAGGCATTTCAAGGCTGGCTCTAGGACAAGGTTGGCATGGTGCATTAAAGTAGGATGGGACAGACGGGATATAATTAGGTGGTGAACAGCGGGAACAAAGATAATGGTAAGTGCCTGCAGGGGGGAAGGGGAGTGCCCTAGGCAGGTGGTCAAGTCCAGGATTCATGGCCAGTTACTGAAGGAGAAGTACAAGTAGCGCTGAGGCCCCCCACCCAATCGGGTTGAAGGGTGGGGAGGGGCAGGGGAGTAGGACTACGAGGAGCAGGAGCAGGGGGAGGAAGGTTTCAGGAAGTTCCAGAGGGAGGCTTTAAAGCTTGGATGGAGGAGGAGGAGGACCGAGTGAGCTCAGGAAGTGAGTTCCAGAGTTTGGGGGCGTAAGTGTAGAAGGCCCGGTCCCCCGCAAAGGTGCGTGTTCTAAGAACCAGGCATTCCTGAGTTGCCCCAGATCATAGGTGGTAGGATGGGGCGCCAGGTTTAAGGGGAAGGGCTAGAGCTGGAGGGATGCCAGAGCGAATGATGTTGTCAATGAAGTTACCTAGAACAAAGGAGCGATGCTTCTCAGAGGGAAGCCACTCCAGTCGGCTGTATAGATCACAACGGTGGGTGAGGGGAAGGGCGCAAAGCGCGAAGCGGCAAACATTGTTGTAGGCCATGTCCCATTTTGAGAGGCTGGATTTGGGAACTGGTGCAAATGTTACAAGTCCATAACAGAGTGAGGGGAGGAGGACCCCCCCCCCAGCTAGGGCCAAGCGGTCGGCAGAGGTGAGGCAGTTTTTAGCGCGGTAGGCTAAACCAAGCTTACAATTAGTAGCCTTGCAAACGTTACAAATGTGAGAGGTGAGGTCCAACTGCGGATCTAAGGTGATGCCCAGGTACTTGGCAGTGGTTACCGTCTCAAGGGGCGAGCCGTTGACCCCAAGGATCAGCAGGGGAGCAGGGCAGGATTTTATTTTGTTCAAGGACCTGAACAGCATGGATTGGGTTTTGTTGAGATTGAGGGTGAGCCTGTGGTCCCCCAACCAGGTTTGAATGCGTTCAAAGTCGATGTTCAGGTGGGAGTTTATTGTGGAGATGTCCCGGGAGCTGGCCAGGAGGATGAGGTCATCTGCATACAAGGTGGTGTGACCATGGACAGTGACGGACGGAAGGTCATTGATAAATAGTGAGAATAG
Source organism: Neoceratodus forsteri (assembly GCA_016271365.2). Classification (NCBI taxonomy): domain Eukaryota; kingdom Metazoa; phylum Chordata; order Ceratodontiformes; family Ceratodontidae; genus Neoceratodus; species Neoceratodus forsteri. The sequence goes on along the minus strand of CM057455.1, from coordinate 1,461,903,146 downwards.
GGTTGGACCAAGGATGGACCCTTGAGGGACCCAACAGTGGACTGGTGAGAGGTTGGAGGACGTCCGATTGAAGTAGGAGAATTGCTGATGGTTGGAGAGGTAGTTTAGGAACCAAGCGTGGGCGGAGGGGGAGAATCCGAGGGATAGGAGTTTGGAGCTGAGGAGGGAGTGATCAATCCTGTCAAAAGCTTTTGAGAGGTCCACAAAAATGGCTCCAGTGAGGTTGCCTTGGTCAGCACTTGTCCTGATCAGTGACGTGACTACAGCAAGGGCAGTAGACGTGCTATGCCCTTTCCTGAAGCCATGCTGAGCAGGTGAGAGGATGTTGTAGTCCTGGATATATTGGGAGAGCTGGGAGGCAACGGCTTTCTCGAGGAGTTTACTGGTGGCGGACAGAATGGCAATGGGATGGTAGTTGCCAGGATCTTTGGAATTTCCTTGTTTGAAGACAGGAACAACCTTGGCCACTTTCCACAGGTTGGTAATGATCCCAGTGTTAATGGAGGTGTTGAATAAGTGTGAGACAGGCCTGGCAAGGAGGTGGGCCCCAGTCTGAGCAGTTTTGGTTCGAGGCTGTCGTGCCCTGCGCCTGTGTCAGGGGAGAGGTCTAAGAGTAGCATCTGGGTCTCCTTAGGAGAAACTTGTTTCAGTTGGAAGGGGGGCCGGGGGTTGAGACCGGGAAGGGGGGCACCAGGGGGTAAACGGGAGGGAGCTAGGGAGGGGGGGGCAGTTCGGAAAACAAGGAGTTGAAGGTGTTTGCAATGGTGTGAGGATTATTGCAGCTGACTCCACCAACGAGTATGTCAGTGACCTGAGCCTTATTCTGACTCAAGAGCCCCCCCATGTTAGTTTTGAATCCCCCCCCCAGTGTGTATTGGAGAACACATTGGTATTTGTTTATTAATGTTTTCTGTGTGTGGCTGTGTTATCGGAAAGCCAGCAGCTGATGAAGTTTTGGAATGCATGTGAAGTACAATCACTCTGAACAGACTAATTGGATTGTGTGACTCCTTTCCTGTAACAGAAAGAGCGCTGGTGAGGGAGCGAGCGGAAGTAATACCCCATGCATTGCCTTCAATAAGTAAGTGTACTACTTTAAAAATAAAATACAACATTATGCAAACCAATGTTTTTAAACAAGTGTGGAGACGGGAGCAATTGGTACCTGATGAAGAGGGAGGAAGCATGCTGCAGGATTGGTGGCGAGATGAGCCACTCTGATCAAGGAAAACATGATTTAAGTCTATAGTGAGCATCTTTAGCTGCTTGTTTATATAAATGAAAAGTTTTGGCTGGCAGTTTGGCTGAATCCCAGGCTAAAGGTTTGGCTGGGAAACTAAGAAAAAAATGGAGTTACACTGCAGGTGTTGGTAGTGAGTGAGAGACTGTCTGAGTAAGGAGCTAGTAAAGTGAGGGATTACAGCGACTGTGTGCCATGAGGGGAAGAAGCACATGTGAAAGCCTGAAGAAACTGTATAAAATCCTCAAGAAAAAGACTACAAAAGATCCCCAAGAAAGGAAAATGGTAGGAGGAATTGTCTTTGATTATACAAACACCTGTAGAGCTGGGAGCCTTGCATAAACAGAATCATGGTTTGAGGGAGGAAACATGCTGGGGAGAAGCAGCGTGATCTGCAGCAGAAACCTTGGAAACAGTTTGAAAAAACATTTTACACAAAATTTCACTGGAAGATAATATGGGGATACAGTGCCAGCTATGCTTACTGTTAGCATTGTAGACACTGGCGGTTTTGTCCTCGCTACTGGACAGAAAAAAATAGTGATGTTTCAAAACATGAACATTCTAACTGCACTCTGATTTGGTTTCTGCAATGCGGTCCCACTATTGAGTACTTGTTTTTACCTGGGCATCGAACAGATTTGATGCACTGGTAAAAAACAATCAAATCACTGGATTTTCTCTCCTCATTTTATAAACAGTTATATAACATTGAACAAACACTGTGTTGGGCACTCTGGATTAGTGCCATGCTACACCTGATCAGTGCTGGCACTCTGGACAGGACCATTTTCAGAGGCCCCCGGTGTACCACCTAAAGCCAGCAACACAATCACACAAAGGGTACTGCAATGTCATTACAAATGAGGGATCCCTAATGCATAACTGGCACAGTGGTATATTCTTAGGTATTGGTGGTGCTAAACAGTCACCAGTTTGGTGCTGATTACTGCCACTGAAACCTGGCCTTAACCATGTGCTAAGGCCATTCTTCCATCCCAAAACTGGGTGGATGTAATGCAAGCAGAATCCTGGTAGTCTAGTGGACCCCCTCCCCCGATCACCCCTTTATGAATGTTGAGATAGCCCTCCCAGGTGTCTAGTAGACCTCACCCCCCAGTGACTCTAGTATAAATGTTTAGATTGCCCTCTTTAATGTCTAGTAGGCCCCCTCCCCCTGATCGCCCATGTACTGAAATATAATCCCATTCCCTGGTAGTCTAGCAAACCCCCCCAACCCCGATCAAGTGCCCTCAAATCCACCACCCATCCACCTACTGAGGTCTCCTGCCCCACATGCCCTGGCACCTAGTAAACTGGCATGGATAGTAACCAGCACAGATCTCTGCTCACCTCCTTGGCTGGCCATCACCAAACATGCGCTGAGCATGACTGAGTACTGAGATCCTATTCTTTTTGATGGGGCTTTGTACTACCTGCTCAGAGAGACAGCCATGGGGGCCACTATGGCCTTCTCATATACAAATCCGTTCCTGAGCAGGTAGCAGGGTAAATTTGGTTTGAATCATTTAGTCAATCCTTTTGCCCTTGGATAGTCATCTGGATCAGTTCATTCATGAATGAGTCCTACATCATCAGCAGCTGGTGCAGAATGCAGAGGCCAGATTGCTGATCGGCCTTCTGAGGTCCTGTCCTGTGACCCTGGTCAGTGTGACCTGCACTGGCTGCTGGTGAGGTGGCAACTCACCTTCAAGGTAGGTTTGCTGAAACATAAATCCAATACTCCACTTCTGCACCTTCATCCAGTTATGCAACCCGATAGTCTCCATCTCCTCAATGCTATCTCTCCTCATAGTAGTGCCGGCCCTGATGGGATAGAATCCCAAATACTTAAACTGGCTGCCCCTTTCTTTGCCACCCTGGTAATGTGCCTATTTAACCTACTGTATACCAGTTTATATTCACTCCCTTTGTATTTAGCGCTCCAAGCACACCCCCACATATTCACTTCCTCTTATTTTCACTGGTGGAACACTAGTATTGCTGTATATAGTGATCTGTCTAATATTCACTGTCTTTTTATTTTCACTCTAACATGGAACCAGTGAATATAGTGAAAATAAAATGACAGTGAATATTTCCTGTTAAACAGTATCTCTTCAATGCTCCACAGTGCCTACCATTTGGAAGACTACTAGGATTGTTCCGGTGTTTAAAAAAGGTAATCCCAACTCCATCACAAACTACAACACCATCGCTATTCTGCCATCCCTTTGTAAACTCCTTGAAAAGCTAGTACACTTCCAAGTCTCTGACTTCATGCTGAATTCCAATTTCCTATCCCCTTCACAGCACAGATTTAAGCCCACTCAGAGTACCTTTACTGCCCTTACATATTCACTAGTGATGTCAAAGCCAATATGGAGAGAGGTCTACTTACAGGTGCCATCTTCTTCATTGATTCAACTAAAGCTTTCAATTTGGGTAACCACGCCCTCCTACTACATAGGCCGGAGTCCCTCAGGGTCTCTAGCTTGGCCCTGTTTTGGCTCTTGAGCTATTTTAGTGACCATTGTCAGTTTGCATCCTACAACAATGCCATTTCCTCTCCAGCCCCCATAAAACTAGATGTTGCTTAATGCTGCATCTTAGGTCTGCTACTCTTTTCAGTCTTCATCAATGATATGTCCAAACTCTCCTTCCCATTGCAAGACCCTTCTGTATGCCAATGACCTTGTACTTTATATCGACTCCACCTCCCTGAACAAAATCAAGCCCAAGTTCACCTCTGACCTGCATGCGATCCAAACCTGGATCTCCTACAACTGTCTTCTTCTCAACATTCCCAAGATCCAGACTATGTCCTTTGGATCTCCCCATAAGACACGTATCTTGGCCTCCAAGCTCTCAGTTCGATGCCTGAATGAGTCCCCTATCTCTTTAACCCTCTCCTTTAGATATCTCTGGGTCACTCTTGACCCCACCCTTGACTTCTCCCTGCACATTAAAAACATTTGTAGATCCATCAGTTCCAAGCTTGGTCTTACCTACTGTATCTGCCATGCCCTTATCTCAGCTGCTCACATTGCTATAGCCTGGGGAGTTCTACTTTCTGCACTCTGTTACACACTCCCATCTTTCTTCCAGGCCATCAGCTACCTTCACAAATGGGACATTGCTTACAACAATGTATGTAGATTTGCTTCTTCCTTCCTTCGGTTCACCCACCACTTCCTGCTTACTCAACCATAAACTGGTTATGTCCTCCATCCAGGGATTCCTATATTCTTGGCTGCTTTACAGACATTATTAGATTCTCCCAACCTACCTCATTGGCCTTCTTAATTTCTCCTGCAGACCATGCATACTCTCTGTGGCCTTTTACACAGACCCTGATGACCATTCCCAAATGATCTACTAAGATTGGGGGGACAGGCATTCGCCCACTATGCCCATAATTTCTGGAATTCCCTACCTATACACCTCAGGGCCTCCAGCTCCCATACAATCTTCAAAAAAGATATTTTTCACCACCTCCAAACTTCTATAAAAAAAATGCTTGTGCTTCTGATGTCATCAACTCCTACTGCCCTGTCCTGCTTTTTCCTCCTGCCTTACTGTACCATTGCTATTTCTGGGTTGTAACCTGTACTCTTCTCTTATTTGTACCCACCTCTAGTCTGTAAGCTATTGCACTTCTGATATTGTCCTAAATGCTTTGTATTCATACCCACCACTAGTCTGTAATTCTAGGCACTTCACTTATTGACCTAAATGCTTGTATTCTCAACCAATGTTAATTTGCTTGTTCCCCTGTTATGCACTCTCTCGGGCTGTGTCTGAAAATAGGCAGGTTTTTTGTCTTGTGCACTTACACAGTAAACAAAAGCTAAATAAAAAAAAAATGGAATGCGCCCTGTTTATCTGAGTGACCTCCTGACTGCCTGCCATACCCATTGCCCTCCCTGCTCCTCTGAAGTGGGCCTCCCAGTAGTTCCCAGGGGTAGGCTTAAATCATCAGGTGACAGGGCTTTTGAGGTTGCTTGCCAAGCCCTTTCTAATTCATTTCCAAGATTCTTGAGGGTGGCCGCCTCAGTGGAAGCTTTCAAGAGGGGCCTGAAGTCTTACCTGTTCAGGGAGGCCTTTGGAATATAGTTAGTGGTATCCCTACACTGGCTATTGTCTTATTTATTGAATTTTACTATCTGTTCATTTATTTTATTATGATGTGTTCATGAAATATGGTTTATTTGCTTAAATTGTATCCTGTTTCCTTGACCTATGTACAGCACCCTGAGCCCAAGGAATGAGCACTAAAATAAACATTTACTTATTTACTTACACTGATGATATTATTTGTGTGTAGGACGGCAATGCTGAATATGTGTCAAATTTTATATTATTGTTATATGAAAACAATTTTAACCTGGCCCTTACACATAAATGCAATGGAATGCAAGCTGAGTTTCCTGATGTATTTTTTTTTTCAATTGATTAGAATCTTAAATTACAAAAAAAGCCATTTAGGAAACCATCAGCTATTAATTCACTAAGCATCCATAGCTACTTCTGGAGCCTTAAACTGGGCTCACCTGTTCTTCTGGATACCCCTCTGGCAGCTTCTGCTGATGCTGCCTGCCTTACTGTACCCTGTGATGCACATGACATGTTTATTCTTTGTTTCGGGAGTTACTTTTAATGCAGCTCTGGCTGAGGCTCAGAAGAGTCATTTATACTTTGTAAAATGTACTGCTCTTAGCCATGGTGTCTCTATGTCTATATATTTTATGTATATATTTTAACTCATTGAGTCCTGGTGGCCATTTTGGGTCAGGTTCCATAATGGATAGTTCCGATACCATATGGTATCTACTGGACCCAATGATTTAACTGTGCTTACTGTCGACTATTTATGTTCACCAGGTTCCTTTTCGACTCTGTATACTGCCTTACTTGGGTCATTATGTTCTCTGTTTGCACCTGTATTCTCATTGTACTCTCTCGGGTCGTATCTGAAAATAGGCATATAACTTGTCTAGTGTACCTACCTGGTCAACAAAAGCTAAATAAATACATATTGCATAGATGCATCATATATCTAGTTCCTCTCATAAATTCAGTGCCATATGGAAAGTTTCTTAGATTAAAACCAGGGCTCGATTCTCATAGAGGGCTTTGATTGGCGCAGGCTGCAACAAAACATCAGCCTGCACTGAAGCCCAGAGCGCCAGGGACCCCGGCACCAAATTCTGGTACAGGAGGGGTCCCAGCATCTAAGTTCTGACACCTATGGAAACCCCTCCCATTTGCCAAACACACGGCATACCAGAGAGGAATGCCTCAACCTCCCTGTGGCTAGGGCAAGCTATCTGCTGATCACCGAACATGGCAATATCTAGAAAAATCAGCATTCCTCACATCACTGGTGGGCTAGAGGTCCTCACCCCAAACCTGCCATTGTTTCAAAAATGTACAGAATCCCACATCCCTAGTGGTCCAGTGGTCCCCTCTCCCCAAACCCCAAACTTGCCATAATATAATAATATTAATAATACCCACATCCCTAGTGGTCCAGTGCCCCCCTTCCCTGAACCCCAATTTTGCTGTAACATAATTATATTAATAATACCCACATCCCTGGTGGTATAGTGGCTCCCACCTTCCCACCCCAGCAAGTAGTATCCACCACCCCATCCCCTCCCAAAACCCTACTCAGAGCCATTGACCAGCACAACCCACCTCACACCTCCGTGGCTGGCCCCCAACTGGATTGTCATTGAGAGTACTGTAATGTGTATACAAGCACTTTTATCATCTTAAATGATGCTGGCTTCATGTTTTGCGCTAATTAAGGAGGCACAAGATTTTCATGCAATGTCACCTGCAATTTATGCTTGTTTATACTACACAGCACTTTGAAAACAATATCAATTAAAACACTTTTTTAATGTAAATTTAAGTGCTTCATGTCTGCATACCATAAACTTCTATTTACTGTTTTGCATTTGTGGGATCAGCTTTTAAGATACGTCTCAAATGCTCTCCAATTAGAATATTGCAGATGTAAGATGTCTTCCCTATATTAAAATCTCCACTCTCACAGATAGCCAAGTAAACTACATTAAGTGTAAAGCAGATGATGAAGCTAGTTACCACATAGGTTTAAGATGCATTAACAGAGGTGAAATATTTACTTTTACAAACAGAGAAACAAAACTTGCATGTCCCACATATGAAACATCCCATGGTGGGAGGAGAAGACACGTATCCCTATTATTTCCAGTATTAGGTTATAGGTTGTAGATCAACCTATTTAACAGGTTACTACCACACCTGTAGAGCCATTTTAAACCTGATATTTTGGGTATCACCAAAACCTGGTTTAAACCTCATATCACTGAAAACATTTGTGACCTACCTGGATACAATCTCATTAGGGTTGACTGAACCAAGGCCAAGGATATCTGACTGGATAAGGTGTGCTGAATATAGTGACAGGATGCCACTATATGTACACACATGGGGGGGAGTGAGCACGCTGTGTGATGGGCAGAAGGGGGGGTTTGTGAGGTGTAGCATGACGGTGGGCTGCCGAATTGATCATGTGGTATGGTGGGTTGGTGGCTGGCTAGGGTTGGGAGGGTTGCAGGGTTTGAATCTTGGTGCATTGTTTTTTTACACCAGTCCAGGATTTACTCTTTTTTTTGTTTTGCACACGCCCCCTGACTTGCACCCTTCAGGAGTTGAGAATCCTTTATTAGGGTGGTGTGGGTGGTGCAGCCCCCACCGCATAAACAAAAAAAAATCTATGTCTTTGGTGCACTTTTGCTCTGCGCCGTGAGTGTACATGGCCAAAACTGATTTTTGGCGATGTACAGTACACTCACCCTAATGGTGATCGCCTTTCTGCGATCACCGTTATGACATAGAACTAAGGCCAAGAGGGATGGTGGGACAGCAATCTACTGCAAGGATCACCTGCACATCAATGTATCAAGCCAATTACCCCCACTAATTCCCCCTTTGAATTTTGTCACGTAACTCTCTTCCTAGGTAACATGAAAACACTGCACATCTTCTGTGTCTACATCCCCCCAACTGGAAGCCAGCATGCTCTCCCCACCTAACGAACACTGTTGGTTCACTAGTGCAAACTAATGAATGTCTCCTAATTCATGGCTTCAATATCGACTGAGTTTCTGATCATACCAAAAAGGTAGCGCTCGCCCTAAACAAGCTGCAGCTACAATACATCTACTCATCTCTGAGCCTATTAGAATGCGAGTACTGGCTTGTTCTCTGCCTTATTGGACTGGATACTTACACCTTGCCCTGACAGATTTATCTGCTCAGATATACTCCCCAACTCCATAAGAAACCACTCCCCTGTCTATTGTGTCTAGAGGGCTAAGGCTCCCTAAGGGATCCCCCCAGAATTATTCATTTGTGTGACTCTAAACTTGACTCCACTGTGCTTAAACAGGAAACTGGAAGAGCAAACTGGTCACAACTGTGTACCACAAATAATGTAAACTATGCCCTAGACGCATTTTATGAAGTAATCTTAGGGATTTGAAATAAACTCGCCCTGTCACCAAATAGCTGGAATGTCCCTTACTAGCCCTAATTAAACAGAGGGATGCCAGCTGGTCCACCTATAAAGCCTCCCAGATTGCTGCTAACTGGGACAACTCCAGAATGCTTAGGAATGCATGTAAAAAGGCTATCAGATGAAGTTAAAGTCTCTACTTTAAATCTTTGTTCATGGCCTCAGCCAATAACCCTTAAGCTGATTTGGAGTAACATCAAACAAGTCCTAGGTTAGGCTGGCAAACACACACCAAGAAATCTGAATACTGACGGTGTAAATTGCAACAACCCAGTAACCATTGCAAATGCATTCAACCACTGTGATGCTGACCTCTCAGCCTACAAAAGTGTCTTTCACACCTCCTCTAGCTCCTCTTCTTGCCCTCCCTGCCCTGATACCAGCCGATGCCACCCTTCTTTCTACTTTAATGCAGTCACTTGCCGTGAGGTATTTAGACTCTTAATGCAAATCCATATATCTAAGTTTGCCAGCTCCGATACACTTGAAGTAACAATTCTTAGGATTGCTGCAGTTGAGCTTGCCCTACTGGTAACAACATTTTTTAACCTCTCCCTCACATCTCAAACAGTACCTAATATCTGGCAGATATCCCATGTCATCCTTGTGTATAAGTAAGGGGACCAAACAAACATCAATAATTATAGGGAGGAAGTTGCCCATCTTCAGGCCACACTGGACAGTAGTACGGGGACCTTCCCCCAAGCCACACTGGACAGTAGGAAGGGAACCTCCCCCATCCAGGGAGCACCACAGCCACCACCACTACCTCAGAGATTGCGAAGAAAACACAGCAGTTGGACCACAGTGGGCTCAGGAAGGGTGAGGATGGTGGAACGGAGGCACACCCAGTCAGTTGTTCCACTCCACAATCCATACACCATTCTGGGGGAGCATAGCTCCCCTATGGATGCACCCACAGAGGAGACTAAGGAGGCTGAGGACAGCTGTCACAAGGGAGGCCCACAGGAAGGAGGCAGAGGACACCACAAGGAAAGGAAGCAGCTCCTGGTGGGGGACTCAATTATTAGGGGGATAGAACTGGGAGGAGCTGGGAAACGAGAAGGTAGCCTGCCTGGTGCCATGGCTTGGAGGGACAGGAAGCGCATCCTCAGGATCACGACAACAGCTGCAAGGGATTCTGAGCTGGACGTAATTGTCCACCTAGGGACAAATGACTTGGCTCATCACGAGGTTAGAGCAGTGCAGGAGGACATTGCAGAGTTGGGAGGGGCCTAAGACAAGTAGCACACACAGTATCCTTCTCAGATGTGCTGCCTGTCAAAGGCATGGGTGAGGCGAGGGTAATTGGCACCATGCAGTTTAATGAATGGTTGAAAAAATGGTGCGGAGCACAGGGGTTTGGCTTCATTGGGACTGGGGTTCCACCTGGAGGACAACAGCCTATACTGGCAGGATGGTCTGCATCTGTCCAGGAAGGAACAAATCTTTTGAGCAATCGGTTTAAATGCTTCATTGGCAAGCTTTTAAACTAGTCAAAGGGAGGCACTGACAAGCAGCAGAAAATCCCAGCCTCTCCCTACAAAATAGGGTACTAAATGAGAAAAGACCAAGGTAACGGTCAGTGGGGATGCTGCAACAGAAGGTAAAGCCATCAAAAATGGAGAGCAATGAGCCAATGCCCGTAGTCTAGGTAACAAGCTTCCTGAATTAGTGGCCTTGATGGAGGAGGAACATCTGGATATCATGGTAGTCACAGAAACATGGTACACACAAACCATGACTGGGACGTAAACATACCAGGATACACTATCTACAGGAGGGACAGGGAGGGTAAAGAGGAGGAGGAGTAGTTCTTTACATAAAGGAAGGAATAAAAGCAACAGAAAAAAGGGTAAACAAGGAGGAGAAGAAGCACTGTGGGTAAATTTGGAGACAGGCAATGGCACCACAATCCGCACAGGGGTTGTATACAGACCCCCTTCTCAGGGGAGGAAATGGACAAGGAAATGATAGAAAGTATACTTAGAATGGCAGAAAAAGGGGAGATACTGCTGATGGGTGATCTGAATATGCCAGTTGTTAACTGGAGTGCAGTTGCAGCTGCCACTTCGAAGAGTGCAGTTATTCTAGATGCCCTACAGGGGGCATACCTTAGACAACTAGTACTGGAGCCCACTCGAGAGGGAGCAATATTAGACTTGATACTCTCAAATGGAGATGGAGAGAGGATCACAGATGTAGAAGTGGGTAGCCATCTGGGAACTAGCGACCATCGAACAGTATGGTTCACAATAAACACAGTAATAGAGTCAAGCCATACCAAGACAAAAGTACTGGACTTTAGGAGGGCTGACTTTGCCATAATGGGTGAGTGCCTAAGGAATGCACTAGCAAATGGGCAGGAAGGAGGAGTGGAAGAACAATGGGGAATAATAAAAACTGCCATCACAGAGGTAACAAGCCTTTGTGTGAAACAAATAAACAAAACAAGACGATGTAAGAAACCACTATGGTTCTCAAAGGAAGTGGCAGAGAAGGTTCAAGAGAAAAAGAAAGCATTCAGGAAGTACAAGGAATTGCAGAAGGAGCAGGACAGAGAACTGTATCAGTTAAAGTAAAAGGAGGCTGGGAAGGTAGTCAGAACAGCAAAGGCCCAAACCGAGGAAAAGATAGCCAACTCAGTTAAGAAGGGGATAAAACCTTTTATAGGTACATCAGGAGCGAAGGAAGACCAAGGAGGGATAGTGAGGCTTAATAAAGGAAGGAGGGTGGGCAGAGGGAGACTGTGAAAGGCAGAGATACTAAACAAATATTTTTGCTCAGTATTTACGAAGGAAGAGGGGAGATACATAAAACAAACAGTAGTAACACTCTGGATACAGAAGTTGATACCGGCCCATTTACAGAAGAAAGGGTTCTGAAAGAACTCTTAAAACTGAAGGTGGACAAAGCAAGGGGCCTGATGGGTTCATCCCAGAATTCTAAAGAACTAAGGGTAGAACCTAGTGACACCACTGACTACCCTTTTAACAAATCATGGGAGGATGGGGTGGTACCCGAGGACTGGAGGAGGGCAGATGTGATTCCCTTCACAAAAGTGGGAGCAAGGCAGAAGCAGGAAACTATAGACCTGTTAGTTTAACCTCAGTGATAGGGAAAATGATGGAATCACTTCTAAAGGAAAGAATTGTCGAGTATCTAGAGGCCAGAGGGCACAGGACCCTAGGCAGCATGGATTCACAGCGGAAGGTCATGCCAGACGAATCTGATAGATTTCTTTGACTGGGTGACCAAAGTAGTAGATCAGGGAGGGCTGTGGACATGGCCTACCTAGACTTTAGCAAGGCATTTGACACAGTCCCACACAAAGATTAATATAAAGTTAGCCAGCCTGGGAGTGGGTCCCAAGATGACAGCCTGGGTAAAGAATTGGCTGGAGAACAGGACACAGAGAGTTATAGTAAATGGAGTCCACTCAGAAGAAAGGAGGGTTACTAGTGCGGTCACCGAGGTTCAGTATTAGGATCGGTCCTCTTCAATGTCTTTATAAGTTACATTGCAGAAGGACTGGAAGGAAAAGTATCTCTTTGCAGATGACACTAAGATCTGCAACAGAGTTGATGCACAGGGTGGGGTGGAAAGGATGAGAAGGGACTTGGCAAGGTTAGAGGAATGGTCAAATGTATGGCAGCTTAGATTCAATGCTAAGAAGTGCAAGGTAATGCACCTGGGAAACAAAAACCCAGGGGAAGAGTACACAATGGGGGGTGAGATACTAACAACAACAAGAATGGAAAGGGACCTGGGGTAGTCATATCAGATGACCTAAAGATGGGCAAGCAATGTGAGAGGGCAGCAAGGAGGGCTGGGGGATACTGGGATGCATAGGAGAGGCATCACCAGTAGAAAACAGGAAGTTATTATCCTCTGTACAGATAGCTGGTGAGACCCCATCTGGAGTACTGTGTGCAGTTCTGGAGACCCAATCTCCAAAAGACATAGACAGGATGGAAGCTGTCCAGAGGAGGGCAACTAAAAGGGTGCAGGGTCTGCACCGGAAGTCATATGAAGAGAGACTTAAGGAGCTTAATATGTATAGCCTCGAGGAAAGGAGGAGAGGGGGACATGATAGAAACTTTCAAGTACCTCAAGGAATCAACAAAGTCCAGAGGGCAGCATCTTTCAAAAAAGAGGTGTGCAAGAACAAGAAGGCACAATTTGAAGATAGAGGGGGCGGCTCAGAGGTAATTTAAGGAAGTATTTCTTCACAGAGAGGGTTGTGGATGCATGGAACAGCCTTCCGGAGGAGGTTGTGGAGTCAAAATCAGTGGGGGAATTCAAGCATGCATGGGATAGTCATAAGGCAATTCTGGGGGGTAGGGGTAGGAAGAAGTAGGCTGCTGGTTAACTAGGATCTGCAGCTTATCCAGTAGGTAGGGAAATGGGCAGACTGGGTGGGCCAAGCGGTCCTTATCTGCCGTCAAATTCTATGTTTCTATGTTTCTATAGACCTATCATTTACCTAAGTCTCCAAGGAAGGATTTGGTTGGTCAGAAAGCTTAGACATTGTTTTCTTTTTGTAACATCTTTGTTGGTCCAATAAAAGGTATCAGACCATTTGCTTCTGGATCAGACCTATTGCTATACACCCAGTATTAAACAAACTTCTTGAAAAACTGGTCTCTTCCTAGCTGACTGAATATCTCTCCTCTTACAGTGTCCTGTCCCCTATGCAACATGGTTTTCATAAATGCCATGGTACTACCACTGCCCTCTCATCACTCTCCCCCTTTATCTCCCCCGCCATGGATAGGGGCAAACTCATGGGCACCGTCTACATCAACCTCACAAAGGCATTCTACCTAATTGATCACACCCTATTATGTGACAAATTAAGTGTTTTGGGTGTCTCTCCCTTGACCCTGAATTGGTAAAAAAGTTATCTGGGTTGCAGGTATTAGTGCGGTAAATTTTACCACACGTGGTAAGACCTTTCTGCTGCCACAATAAGGCACCATACTGCGTGATCTCCTCTTTCCCATTCATATAAATTCTATCCACACTAGTCTCAGACACTGTACCCCAATTCTATATGCTAATGGCCCTACCCTCTACACAAGCTCCTGTAGCATCCCCAAACTGAATTGCCACCTCACCTCTGACCTTTATTCATTTTAATCCTGACTCTGATCCAACAAGCTCATCTTAAATACCACCAAGACACAAGCCATGCTATTTGGCTTGACCCCTAAGTCTAAAAAGTGTAATACCACACTCGCAGTCCAGTGCAATGCTGGATCTCTTCTTACTACAGTTACTAACTTCAACTATTTTGGAGTGACACTTGATGTATCCCTAGAACCAGGACAAAACTTGCAGAGATGTAGTTCTGTTTGACGGCACCTGCAGTATGGAACTCTTGCATCAGCGCCATCTGGCAGTGCTCATCCATTCATGCCTTTGAAACTGCATTTCAAATATTTCTATGACAAGCAATTGTATGTTCTTGCCCTTAGGGTGTTTACCGACTGGATCCCTACTCCTATACATGCACTTCATTCATACCAACTGAAGACATATACCCTAGAACCTTGTTCTGTATGTCAGTTATTTTTTGTAGAAATGAGTTGTCTTGAATGACCATATGCATTGAATCTGATTGTATTACTCACTACACTTGTTCCATCCTATCATTTTATTGTTGTCTATTTTGTACTGAATAATGTTTGTATTAAATATCTGTCATAACTGTTCCTTACTTTTGATCACGATTGATGTATTCTCCCAGGTTGTGCCTGAAGATAGGCAACTGATTTGTCTATTGCATCTACCTGGTAAATAAAAACTAAATAAATAAACATCCCAGAGAGAATACAAACTTAGTCTCAGCTGTATGTAGAAACAACCTGTGGAGAAAATCCCTTATGGGGTACAACCAAGTGACTCTCATATTAGACAAGGAACCAAATCGGCAGAGTATCCTGTGTTCCTGCAGACTCTCTGTGGACACAAGTAGGAGCTTCTGCAAAAAGCATCAGAATGATGTGAAACATTGATGCATATTTGTATAGTTCGACCACAGCAGTTAAATAGGAAACTTGCTGCCCACCTTTACAGCAATGGCACAATGCGGACAGTCAGCATTGTACCATTAGGAAAATAATGATTTTTTACAGAGGGCTGTGCCCCCCTCCACCCGCACCCTCTGGACTTTAAAATAATCAACTCCAGGTCACAGTTGTTTTGGGGACGGAGTGCAAGACCCAGAGAAGCCATGTCAGTGCACTGCGCGAGTCACATGACCAGTACATCAAGCTGCTGATTTTGTTGCTGTAATAGTCCTTGCGGTATTTGTTTTTTCATAACATCGGTAGTCTCATTTGTAAAGAGGGTGCTACTACAGTGATTGTTTGTGTGGCAAAACAGAGTTGCTTTCAACTGCTTCAAAGTTTGTGGGATTTCATTGATCCTGGATTGTTTAGCCGAGCTGCAGTGTATGTTCCTGGAGGTCTCTGTGGATGCCCCAGCAGATGCTACTCTCCTGTACTGCAGTCTTATGCTCTGGAGTCCATATTACTCCAAGGTTGCATGAACGTGTGCGATATAAATACTGGACTGCTAGCACTTGATTAGGCAATAGCAGTAATGTGATTGCTCACCCCCACAATGTTGTCACTATTCCTACTTACTGTCAAATTCTGGGTTCAGTTCCTTCTTGCCTCCTTTGTAGTTCCCATACCCTGGAAGCAGCTTATGGTACCTCATTCATGTTATTCCCCCACCAGACCTCTGTGAGTGGCAGTAAGTCCTGGCCTTTGACATGCACTAGGCACTCAAAGCTCACCCTTTTTTTCTGGGTGTGCTACTCATATTGCTCTGCACACAAGTAAGAATAATAGCCTCACTATTCTTCCTTCCCCCTGGCCTTCCCTCATGGTGCCTCTTGTTCTGCTATCCTTCCCTTTGTATTTCCTTGCATTTACCTCCTGCACCTTGGGGATCCATGTACCAGCTCCTTCTCCCTTGCCCTCTAGTTTAACCTGCCTTTGATTTATTTCCCCTGGCCAGCACCCTCACAGTCTCGAAGGGGCTATTACACCAGAAAAACTCCAATATTGTTCTTTTATAAATGCCATGGGATCTTTAACTTCCACCCAGACAGTGACCAGAGAAGTGAGGCATAAAGATGGCTGCAATGTTGCTCTGTTCCCTGCAATTCTCAGTACAAAGTGGCATTCTCAGGTTTCATTTTTGTGTGTGTTTCTGTTATATTTTTAATTTTATTTTTAAACTGGTGAATGAAACTCATGTTAATTCTTGCCCCTTTGGATGACCCAGTACTGCATTGTGCTTACTGGCATTACAATTTAGAAGTTCGCTGTCGGTAACTGGCATTTGGATGGTGTACCAAAAGCATTGAATCTCCGGCCTTGGAAGGAGCTCCTACTGAAATTCTAATGAATCCAAAATCGGGATGACTTTTGAGCAGAAAGGAGGAGGCTTGCGATTGTACTGGCACTGTGAATGCAGATAGGCTTGTTAAGCTTTTTAAAAAGGTATGCCACTGTTGTCTGGGGCCAGGGTTATCAGGATTTGAATTGTTGACCCCAGAGTTATTGTGTTAGTGGAGCACAGCTCTGTTTCATCTCCACAGGTGTATAAAGGTGCTTATTTCTGGAGTTGGAGTGAAGAGTTTTTGAAGGTGTGTCCTGAACTGTGGAAAGCTATTTCTATTCTCACTGTCAGAGATGGAGAAGGGAGCTACACCTCGGATTATGAAAAGAATTGGTGAAAAATGACATAGAACCTCAGAATGGGGAGAATTAGAATAGCTGAACAGTAAAATTGACAGAGACTTTTTATTAATTGTGAACCAAACCTGCCTGCAAATATTCAGAGGTAATGCATGGTGAGAGCACAGAAAACCATGCCTGTCTGATGGGTTTGGGCTGAAGACTCTGTTTATGGAGGCATTTGCTCTAACTCAGTATTTGCTTATAGAAGGAATAGTTTGACCCTGAAGTTACAATACTGAATGGAGATCACAAACCCCCAGCTTAAACTTAAATATTGTGTGCTGATTTGAACCAAGGCTTGAACTGGCTATATTGAAAAACTCCTTAATTGGTGATTTTTGAACTAGTCTCTGCAAAAAAGGCTTAGAGAATTTAGAAAGATTTGTTGTTTTGGAGTGAAGGTTGTTCTATCAACTTGTCATTCAAATAAGAAGAGGGTCTCCTATGTTTAAATGGAGCCTCTTAGTTATGACAGACTCCTATATTAAATGGAGCCTCTTGGTCTTGATTTAATCTGACCTGGGATTTGTGATGGAAAGTGAAAATGCTACTGTGAAGCTGGTTACTATATTTATCTTTTCATGGACCTACAGGCCCATTTGGGGTTAAAAATGACCCATGCAAATGCATTCGACAATTTCGAGTTATAAATGTTTAAAATATTTCCTTCTCGTAACTAACCTAAACTTTGAGTCCTAGTCAGGTTACTTTTTAATTAAGCATTGAAGACTGCTGATAAGTAATGTTTGCTGAGGTTTGGTCACAGCTCTAATCATTTTTGAAATAATGTCAAGCTGATAAGCTAAAAATAAGGATTCCAAAGAAGGAACCTTAAGCTAATAATTTAACTTCTCAACTTTCCGGGGCAGATACCTGATTTAAAGATGCCCAGAGTGTAAGAGGATTTTAAACATACTCCAAATGGAGCCTCCTTATTTCTTCTTATAAAATGGTGCTCCCTAGAATGTTACTGGAGCCTTTAGCTCTTATTTATAAACTCATGGATCTTTGAGTGAGCTTTAAATATTTGCTTGAAAATGGATGGACTCTTAAGGACTTCAAAGAGCAATGGAGCCTCAATGTCTGCTAGAAAAAAATTATTTTTAAGAATTATACTGAAGTTTTAAAGACTTTATTATTGTTGGAATTTTTGTTAACAAGATTTCACTATAGATGGAAATGCTAAGTTAAATGTTTGTATACCTGTATCATGTTTTATGTTTACTGGTTATGTTAATCATGTTTCAGCAAATGGTTGTATATAATACAGTTATTGTCTTACTTATTGAATAATAATAGGCTGTCCTGGGCAAAAGGTTTTTAATACATAGTATTATATGCAGGAGGAACCCATAGGGCTTTTTGAGCCAGAATGATTTAAGTGAAAGACCTAAGGAAGGTCTGGAAACTAGTGACAGTTTTTTCATTAAAGCTTATTAAAGTAAGCGAGTACCCATAGATTAATCATTAAATGTTAGGCACCAAGTACCCAGTATAAGTACTTCAAGGTGGACATCGCATGCCTGTGATACAGGTGCATAAAACTGGGGCAGGACCTGACATTCGATGGTCATGGACCCTGGTTTTCCATTTTTAACGGTAACACCGGTAACAATCATGGAATCCTGCTTGGTTTGCGGATTTTGAATTCCTGTACTGGTGCATCACGGAAATTGCATGTCACTGCACAGAATCTCTAAGATTTAAGCATCTTTTGAAATTTTTTTTATTTTCTGTTTCTATGTCCCCTTCTCACAGCATCAGTCTCCACTTTTCAGAGATCCCTTGGCTGGATATCCCCTAGTTTCACCCCCAGGTAATGCTCAGGAGCTCCTGTGGGCCTGCCCCTATCCTGCCCCCCCAGGTGGGAAAGGAGGGGATCCCAGGTCACCACTCCACACTCCCTTAGTGTGTTGGGCAGCTCAGTGGGTCCATCCTGGAGCCTGTTTATAAAGTCTGGGGCACCTGGGTCCCTTCTGCCAGTGGCTGATGTGGGGTGATTGTTCCTGGTTTTCTGGTCTCTGTCCCTGAGGGCACTGGCACTAGAGGAGATCCAAGGATGTAGGTCACATAGAGATATGCCATTGCTCCAGATCCTGGCTAGCATCCTCCCCTCCTGATCACTCTGCAGCACCATTGCACCACCACCCATGGTCACACAGGTGGTGGTGGTGGTGAAGCAGCAGGACCTGCAGCCCACCCTCCACGGAGGAAGACAGCAGTCCCCCAGGTGCTCAATCCTACTCCTCTGGCCAGACCTCCAGCAACCCAAGTTCGCTTCTGACCCTGGGTCGCTGGCATTGCAAGCAATAGTGCTACTGCAGCACCAGCAGGCTGACCCAGATTTTAGCATCTTAAAATAAATGCTGCTGTGCTTTTCATTCTTTCTGCTTTGCTGCATATAGAGTCAGTAAGGAAATCACCCGCACTGCTTTGTTGTAATCAGCCATTCAGTATAAGCACCCATGCCTAGTGGTTAGAGTAACAAACAATAATTGAACTAGGTACATCCAGCTGACTTGGGTTTGATTCCCACAGCCTCCACTTGCATGCTGTGTGACTCAAGCAGGTCACTTTAACCTCCCCAGTACTTCTATGTTACTCCTGAAAACAGACAGTTCTGCCTAGTGGGCCTTACCTGCTTTACAAAGAATATAAAAAAAATACCAATATATGTTTACTACATCATAGAATAGTAGTCAGGGTACCATATAATTTTCCTGAGTTTTACTTGGGCTGCAATGATTTTGAATAGGTAAAGATAAATGTTCAGATATATTTTCTGTGTTTTATAAGCTTGTTTTTAGATTTTAGTCAGGTTTTTGTTGTATTCTTTGCATAGAAGCATCTAGGTTGTAGATTGCTAAATGCAGGATCACTGTTACCAACTAGCTTATTCAAGTTTATAATCAGTAGGGCCATCCACAGTCCTCAGCTGTTTGAATGAAAACTAGTCTGAATGAAAGTACGTTCACAAAGAAGAAACTGCCTTACTACTTATGAAAAGATTTCACAGTTAGCCCCCCATTTAGGTGAATTGGATCATTTGCACCTTTTCTCTCACCTGCTGTTTCAGTCTCTGTGACAACAAAAAGTTTTCTGATAGACTGCGTCAACAAAAAGCAAATGTTAAGTATTTAAGTGTACTTATGTTTGGCCAGTGGGTTTTGAAAACACAGCCAATGACGTACAGAAGGTAAGATCCCAGGGGCTAGATGATGCTGGTGGGCAGAGTGGTGCTCAGTTCACATCTGAACAAAGACATGAAAACTGGGAGACACCCTTTTCATGGACACCAAGTAAAAAAAAAAAATGCATCCACATGTCTGGGAGATGCTTGGATCCATTTGAAGGTCCTCCAATAATCACTTGTGGATTTTTTAGGTGAAGACACTTTATTTCAAAAAAGCAAATTCAGGCAGTTTTTTTTCTCTTCCTACCCTCTGGCCATCCATTCCTTCAGGCCTGCCAAGGCCCCCTACCACCGCTGCTGAGTCATGACCACCATCCACTGCTTCTTACTGCTGTGCTACCAGGTAACCCAAAGTAACCCCTCATTGAGTGGGTCCCTACCGCCATGGGAGGCTACCAGGGGAGAAGAATTGCCCTAAAGAGCTTCCTGTGTATCCTGGGCATGACAGGGTCAGAACGGACACATGTTTGGGGCTTCCGGCTTATGGAGGGATGAACAGCTGTCCTTCAGTTGGTCATCGAGTGTTTTCCCATTTTCTTGGGAGCATGACAGGCCACATAATGTCAAGACACAAGCTGATGTCTGTCACGCTCCCTCCTGCAGTAAGGGCTGACATGCTGTCAAGCCTCTGGCCCCCACCAGGGGCCAGCAAATGCTGAGCCATGAACCCACCCTCCCTCCCAGGAGAAGGTGAATGGTTACTGGACACTCAAGCCTTCACCCACCAGCTGGCCCTCAAACATCCAAGTCTGTTCCCTAACCATGGACAGTGGTGTCACAGGCAGAAATCCAATTCAGGCAGGAAAATTATAGATGGGAAAAAACAAAGGTAATCCACCTTAGCAGTGATGGTTCAGATTAATTCACATCTGAGTTCTAACAAGCAAAGACACCAAGTCATTTGTAACTTGTGCATGTGGCATGTGGGTGTTGAACAAAGGGGATCATAGTGCTGTCACTACTGCCATCACCCCAGAGGGATGTGGACTGCATTGTTACTACTGCCATCACACCAAAGGGGTGGGGGCTGTGGTGCTTGTGCCATCACCACTGATGGATGGGGAATGTAGTACTGCTGCTGTCCTACCTGAGGGATGGGGGCCATAGTGCTGATACTGCCATCACACCTGAGGAATGGTGAATGTAGTACTGCTGCCATCACACCCAAGGGATGAGGGCCACAGTGCTGCTGCTTCTGTCACACCTGAGGGAGGGAGGTCGTAGTGCTGTTGCTGCTGACATCACACCAGAGTGATGGGGGCTGTAGTGCTGTTGGTGCTCTGATCGCACCTAAGGGATGGGACCGTAGTGCTGCTTCCATCACACCTTAGGGATGAAGGCTGTAGTGTTGCTGCTGCCATCACATCTTGTACCTAAAGTAACTTTAAATTGGTACAAGGATGGAAGGATGTGTAATAGTTGAGGTCAAAATTGCTAAAATGCATGTTAGCAGAGTTAAAAATTGCTAAATAAAGTACACAAAACCAAACACCGGTAAAACTGGATTTTGGCTTAGTAGACACCGGTGACAATACCGTTTTTTACAATGTGCAAAATGGAATATGCCCTTTCTCAATCCCGGTAAACCAGTGTCCCTGTCGATGGTGCTTGGAAGACAGAATTTGTTCAGATTCCCCCCTTGAAAGGTATCAGTGATGAGGGACTGTTATGGGCTTAGTTGGCTCTTTTGTCCTAAAGGAAAGCTTATCTAAAATAAAGGATAGTAAGTACTAGGGCTTTGCCCCTAAATCATCACCATAAGGTAGTCTTTGGGAGGTGTTCAGAACACCAGCCATATTCTATGCTGGATCTCATGTTTGGTGGAGCCCCTATAGAGGGCACATAAGTATTACAGTGAGATTCAACAGAACAACTGTAGAAAGATTTTGTTGCCTGATTAAAAATGGGATGTCCTGGTTTATTCCTTTGAATAATAGCTTTTTTGTTTCTGCCTAACTTTTTTTCCGAAGATATCTATATCGGTCTATTATATAAAATTTGTTCTGGCATACTAAATAAGCTTGAATTGAGGTGTACTCCCAAAGTTATCACTTATTGGTTTGTATATTTTGCAGACATGTATTTTTTATCCTACAAGGAACCAATCATATGGAAAATACTACCTGTATCAATCAATCAACATATTTTATTGTTCCGCTTATTAAGCCTTTACATAATCTAAAAGACATGGTTAAAAATGGTTTAACAAAAACAGACTGATATTATAGGTGTCAAGGTAACAAACATTACAAATAAATAAAAATAAAAACACATACCATATACATAATAACTCAGAATCTTTCAGACTTACAACAATATTGAACAGTTCAGATTATTCCACAATCATCAAGTAGGAGAGAAAATATGCCACATCGATGCAACACATCATATCCAGCAGAACAGTAAGATCAAAACAATTACTTAACCATTCTATTCTATTTGAGAAGTATTACCTATATCCTTTTTAATTGTACCAACACTCCCCCAGCCATATCCTGACTTTGTGGATGCATTAGAAGTCTCAGAAGTTCTTCTTTTGAGAAATCTTCTGGTAATAGAAATTGAGACATCATCTGATTCAAAATACCTGTATATTTGGAGCAATGTAACATAATGTGCTCTAGAGTCTCATAATCCTCTGAACCACAATCACAGCAAAGATCATTAATTTGATCTTTATTCTTTGCAAAGATGAAGTTCAGGTATCTAGAAGGATATAACTCCAACCAAAATGTTGTAAAAATTTGTCTTTCTCTATTGTCATCAAAAAAAGTCAAATAGAGTTTTAATACATGATTTATTGAAAACGATTTATGCAATTTTGATTTTTTTATCACAGACATATCTTCTAAAATTGATAACAGCTTGATCTTATTTTTCACTACTTTTACATAATCTTGTGAGATTTTAATTCCTCTCAGTGAATCAGTCCAAAGGAGTATAGTATCAGTCTTATTTGGAACATCTAAGAGATCAATAAGCCAAGTTGAAGTATATCCCCTATTGTACCAGTCTATTTTTTCTTTTAATACTATTGTTGTCAATTTTGAGTCAGTTTGTCCTAATAATTTGATCTAATATGTAGTTTTCACTGCCTTTGCAAGATAATCTATTTGAATTCTTCCTAGCTCTGATCTAATAATACTAGGTGATACAGATTTTGGTATTTGTAGTATAATTCTATAAAAATATGAAAAATGTCTCTCTAGAATTAAACATTTTTTTCATATACCATACTTCCCGGCCATATAAAGCAATTGGAGATATTTTTGCTTCAGTAGCTCTTAACATAGGTAGGACAGACGATCCACCACATTGAGAATTAAACCTCAATAAGATATTTTTAGATTGTGTCAGTTTATTTCCACATATGTTAAATGAGTGTTACTTTTGGTATTATTTGAGAAAGTATATCCTAAATAGCAGAAGGTCTTTACTACTTCAATAGTGTTATTATCTATTTTCCAATTTACTTTATTTGTTAGTGTTCCAATGATAATCATTTTTGCTTTGGGCATATTAATTACCATTTGGTTCCTTACAGAATAGTCCTGCAGCACCAGCAAATATTTTTTTAATCCAATGGGTGAAATTGAAATTAAGACTAAGTCAGAGGCATAAAGTAATAGTGGTACAGGCACACCGTTAACTGTTGGAGAATATGTATCCATTTTAATAATTAGATCCGGGTAAATCATTTATAAACAAATTAAATAATAATGGAGCTAAGATACAGCCTTGCTTAACTCCTAAATTAGAACTAAAAGACTCAGTTAAATTCTCTTGTAAATTATATCTGATTTTAGTCCAGTTATCAGTGTATAAGTTCATTGCAATTCTTAAAGTTGTTGGATGCATATGTAATTTATATAGTTTTTCCCACAAGAGGTTTCTATTGATTTTATCAAAAGCCCCTTTGAAATCAATAAATGCAATATAAATGGGGGATTTTTCTCTTAATGTAATATTTCTCAATAATATGATGTTGAACAAATATCTAATCAATGGTAGAAAACCCTCTTCTAAAACCAGCTTGAAATTTATTTAATAAGTTGTTTTCTTCCAACCATATATCCAACCTGTTTAATATAGTTTTTGTGAACATTTTACTTATGCAGTCTGTTAAACTTATTGGCCTATAGTTTTCTGGAGATATTAAACTACCTTTTATGTGTATTGGAATAATGATGTTACCTTTCAAGCTTTCTGGGATATAATTTTCCATAATCAACTTGTTGAAAAGAATAGCTAGCAGATTACACCACCACATAATTTCAATTTTATATACTCCTGCCAGAATCATATCTGATCCAGGCGCCTTACTGGCTTTCATACTATTGATTGTTTTTTTTCAATTTCTAATAGCATTATATTTATATGAGAAAAGATTAGTTTTTCTGGTAAAGAAAATCCTGATGTTTCTGATTCTTTACTAAAAAAGATATTACGATAATATTCTATCCAATTTAAAGGGGATATATATGCATCAATGTTTAGACTAAATCCACCTACTCCTCTTGCTACATACTGCCAACATTTTTTGTCATCTTTGGATCTAATTACCTCCAACATTCTTTCCCATTTATTCATTTTATGCATGTATTGCTAAATGATTAAGAACAGCCATCGACTGGCTTTCTTATAGGCAGCTAATAAACCAGTACACTAAGGAACTTAGAAGAGTAAAACAGTAATATTTTAGGGGAAAACTTTATTTGAATCATAAATCAAACCCAAGGCAGTTTTGGGGTATAGTATCAAATCATATGGGGAATAAAAATAGGCAACAAATAAAAAGGATTGAGTATGATGGGGAAATCTGTACCTGTTAGCACAAAGGTAGCTAACATATTTAATAACTATTTTAATAGTGTGGGGATGCAGACCCCAAATCACAGTCCTGGGCAAGTGATTAATATGAGCAACATGGGTGAGGGAGACAAGTTAATGGTAAGTTGGTGTAAAGCTTTTTCCTTTAGCCATATATCGGTGGATGAGGTTAGAAATGAACTGTTAAGTATGGACGTCTTAAAGGCAAAAGGGTTAGATAATATTCCTGCTAACTTACTAAAATTTGCAGCTCTGTGTATTGCATACCCATTGGCTTATTTATTTAATTATTCACTTGTAACAAAAAAGTACCCGGAGGGATGGAAGGTGGCAAAAATTGTTCCAGTTTATAAAGGGAGTTAAAGGATGGAAATTAGTAATTTTAGACCTATCTCCTTGCTTCCACAAGTCTCTAAGGTAATGGAAAAGTTGGTAGCTAGACAGTTAAAAAGTCATTTTGGGGGATTGTTAAATGAGTATCAGTCTGGTTTCTGATCAAAACACAGTACTCAGTCTGCTTTGATAAAAGTGGTGGAGGATATCTAGATGGGCCTCGACAGGAGGAACTCAGTGGGAGACATCTTTATTGATTTGTCAAAGGCTTTTGACACTCTAAACCACAACATCCTCCTGTCCAGGCTCAGGGATCTGGGTATGATAGGGTCAAAACAAAAATGGTTTGGTTCATATCTTACTGGTAGGGAACAAATGGTGGAAATTGGGGAATTCAAATCTACAGTATTACCGAGTAAGGTAGGGATACCCCAAGGTTCAATATTGGGTCCCCTACTTTTTAATATTTACATAAATGGAATAACATTTAGTGATCCTGAAATTAGATATCACATATATGTGGACAATACTTTGATATATGTGGAGGGTAGTTCCCTGGGTGGCATTAACACCAAGCAACAGCTTGCTTTCTCTGAATTGCAGACACTTTTTGATTCCCCATATTTGACCTTAAATGTAAAGAAAACACAGGTGGTTCATTTTAGGAGTTCAGCAACTTTATATTCACCCCTTGATTATTAGGACCAAGAAGGGAGAAAAAGTACAAGTAACAAGCTATAAATATCTGGGGGTATGATTAGATTTCAGGTCAAAATGGATTAAGCATTTGGATTGTTTACTGGGAAATATTAGTAGGAAACTGGGAGTGCTCTGCAAGTCAAAGAGTTACACAACCAAAGAGACATGATGCAGGATTGTGGAAACTATGATTTTGCGGGCACTGGATTATGGGAATCTGGTCTATGGGGGGGGCACGGGGATGGAGCTGGCATGTGATGTACAACAGGCTTACCCACTTCATCTTTGATGCCCACAGAAATACACATCATTGTGATCTGCATAGGGCCCTAAATTGGTGGTGTTTGGAGGAAAAGAGAAATTTACATTTAGCAATCTTTATGGGTAAAATAAATAGGAAAAAAGTAGCCTAGCTATATTCTGAACATGTTTGTTTCTAGGGAACAAAGAGAGGGACTGCGCTTTTCTAGAGGCATGCAATGTGTTATCGCAAAATTTAACCTGGGGTGGGCAGAACTTCTATTTTATGTAGGAGTCCTACAATTTGGAATACACTGCCTCTACTAATGAAAGAAGGTGGTGTCTTCATTAATCCCTGGATGATAAAGAATTGGTTTATGAAGTCTATGCAGAAATTGAAACACTGTTGTCAATAAATTGGTGAAGGAGAATTTTCTTTTCTTCTTTTCTCTATATACAAGAGCAAGTTGAAATGCTGGATTTCAGCTAAAGCACTTAAAAAATGAAATCCTGATACAGTATTCTATCTATAAGTAGATTATGTATTTATAAATTAGATAGAACAAAATGTAACATTTGTATGAATGATAATTGTTATCATCATTAGACTATGTGATTTGAGTAATTTGTATATGCTGATTGCTTGGTTCCTCTTAAGCAATTGTCATGTAAATGTTCTTGTTTGTCTCTAAATGTATGTTAGATTTTTAAGCTGGACCTACTTGAAAATGAGTTTTTCTACTCAAAGGAGCTTGTCCTATTTTTTTTCATATTGTATGAATAAGAATAAAATGTTTACTACTACTATATTTTTAAGAATTTTTTATATTCTTTCCTAATTTTATTAATGTATTTATGACCTTCTATAGATGGATTTTTTCTTACTTTCCTTATTGTTTTATGTATATATGATTTACATTTTTTACATTCTTTATCAAACCAAGTCTCAGAAGTCAAATTTTTACATGAGATATATATTAGTGGAATTATTTGTTGGCCTATCTCATAGAATTTATGACTAACTGCACTTGCTAGATGTTGTTGGGAAAACATGTAAAGACTTAATTGAGCTTCCCAATGTAAAACATTTTTACTGATTTTATCTTCTATCATACTAGATAGCATTACTCTTTTTTGGTTACGTACTTCAATATTAGGAAAATGAATGGATTCATTTCCTACTACTTATTGTGTTTGTACTTTTTTTAGAAGTCGAATAGGATAATGGTCACTTTCTGGTCTCAGGATAACGTTAATTTCTCTACAATAATCTAATTGCCAGGGAAGTACACAAATAAAAACAACAGTACTAGCACCCATCCCCTTCATACAAGTAAAATAATTAGAATTATTCCCTTCTAGACAGAGCACTGCGCAGAAATAACATTGTGTCAACACCCATCTTGGGCCTTACCTTTGTTTTAATAAAACAGTCAGATTCCACTGGGCCACACCAGTTCTAAGTCAGCTGCTAACTGCTGGATGATGTGGGACTCTGGTTGAGACTGGCACCTGCCACAGCCAGGGTGATCCACAGGAAGGGCCTGGCTCACGTCCAAAGTCACCACTGCCATGAGGTGACGCCTCGTCCAGCCGCTGCATGTGTCCAACCCTGCTTCATGCCAAGCCCAATTGACCCAGACCTTAGAGCCAATCCTTATCCCAAAGTTACAGATCTGGCTTGCCAACTTCCCTTACCTACATTGATCTAACATGCCAGAGGCTGTTCACCTTGAAGACTTGCTGTAGATATGGGTACAGCTTGGCAAGAGACTAGTTTATTTTTTTATTTTTAACTAGGAAAAATGACTGGGCATGGCCCTTTTTGAGTCATGCCTGACAGATAACATATAACATTACAAACATCTTATACAAAACACAAGATAATACACCACAATTATATAATAAACAAGTACAAGTCAATTCATATTGCAGCTACAGTGATTCAAAGAATCTTAAGAAAGTGTGAGCATATTTGTAAAGTGCTTAATAATTCTGGCTGATTTGATTTCACTATAGAACTTGTTTAATAACATTGGTGTATACCTAGTAAAAGAACCTCTGGCCATAGACAATTTTGGTGAATTAGAGTAGAAGAAGACTGCCTCACTATATCTAGTGGGATGTAAGCCGTTTGATGGAGTAAGATTCTCATATAAACATCTAGGTAATTTATTTTTCCAGATTGTACATGCCATAGCTACCGCATCATGTTCAATTTTTAAGTCAGGTGAAAGAATTTTCATCTTATTATACAAACAGTAATGATGAGTTCTTAAAGGAGCTCTTAAGCCAAATCTAAAAATATTATTCAGTATAACTCTATACCTTAATTTAAAACAACTACCCTGGTTTATGTACAGTGGGGATTCATAATCCAGTACATGTAATAGAACCTATCTTGCTATTAACAATCTCACTTCATCTGTCAATAAGTTAATATTCTTATAAAGAAAACACAATTTTTGATGATTTTTTTTCTGTGATTTCCAAATGACCCCACAAACATAATGTGGAATCCAACTACATACCCAAATTCCTGAAACTATCTACCTTTGAAAGGAGTTCACCATTTTTGCTTTTGATACAAAGGTCTGCCTCACCTCGAATCAATTTCTGCATGGTGCCAAACAACATAACTTTAGTTTTTTTCATTCAATAACAGTTTATTCATAGATAACCAATCAGTGAGTCTAAAGTATTCATCCTGTAGCATTGTTTGAATTGCATTAATAGAGTGGCCTGCGGTGAGGAATACCTTATCATCTGCATATAGTATGCAGTTGGATTCAGAAAATATTTTGGGTAGGTCATTTACAAACAAAGAAAAAAGTAAAGGACCCAATACTGAACTCTGTGGAATCCCCATCGTTACTGTTCCATAATCAGAAAGAACAGAGCCAATTCTCACTCATTGCTTTCTAAAGCTCAAATAACACCATCTCACCCAGATTTTCAATGGCCAGTGAGAGGTCACCAGATGCCTCTGGAACCGTGACGCTTTCAAGGGCTTGGGCCCCTCTCTCAGGGTGAACCCATTCCAGGGCACCCTGCCTTTTACAAAGAAAAGAGAACTCTCTCAGGGGATCCCACCGGCTTCCCCTTGATTGTTTGTTTTACCACACTGGACTCCACGAGGTGCCCGTCTCCACCACTCCAGATTTGGGGATCTGAACCCGACTTCCTTTCGATCGGTTGAGGGAAATGGAGACCATTGCCCATCCCTTCAGAACAGCACTCACCTATCTCTTAGGACCGAATGACCCATGTTCAATTGCTGTTCACATGGAAACCTTCTCCACTTTGGCCTTCAGAGCTCTTGTTTGAATATTTGCTACTACCACCAAGATCTGCACCTGCAGCGGCTCCACCTGGGCCCTCACCCTGGGCTTTAGTGCCACTACAGCAGCCCTTCTACTCGTCACAGCATAGCCCCCTCAGCTCCCATCGCCCTACTACCTTTATGATGAGGAAAACCATCTTCCATTAAATTGTAAAAAGAATACTTAAGAGTGGGACCAAATGTTTATAAACTTTTGGATAATTAATATAAGATGGCACTGTTTTAATGTGCAAATTTTAAGAAAATGATGTCTGGATGTTGGTCTTTTATAGGAGACTGTATGGAAATTAATGTATAATGTTTTTGTATTGTACTGTATCTTGATGACTCATAGCTGAACAAATAAACTAAAATTAAACAGACAGTGACCAGTAACCAGTTGGACAGAAGGGACCTTGATTTAACATATCATCTTAAGGATAGCCCCTCAACAGTGCAGCGATCCCTTGTACTACTCTACAATGTCAGTTATTGGCATTACCCAAAAGGCAATGAAAAAGGAAGAACTCCACTCCAGTCAAAATCTCTGAATGGATTTCTTTAATCATAGCATATAGCTTACCAGTGTAGGAACAAAAGAATGTCAGTAGATAAAAGGAGCACCTACCCTTTTTTTTTTATTTTTGCCTATATTTTCCTTTTGGAATGCATCCAGATTTATCCATAGTGTGATCAGGGTTGTGGTTGTTTCTGTATTTCCCCTTATACCTGATGTGGGTCCAGAACCCACAGTCTTCTGATCTTCAGGCTCCAGAGATGAGCATGTCACCTACTGAGTCACTTACACAGATAGTTGGCTATAAGAACAAAATCCTCCCTCCTGCAACAGATCCTAAACCAAGCATCAGCTTGTCTAACTCCTGCTGCTCCTCACTAGTCCCAAAGACAGGAAGGATTTCAAAAATGATCACCCTGGATACCTTTCTCTTCAGGAACATCCCTAGCCCCACAAATTACCTTCTTGTCCTAGACACCTGTGCTTACTATATTGTTCATGCCAATATTCTCCCCACAGTTGTGGTGCTTAGCCCTGAACTGCATGTGTTCAACCTGCATTCAAGGCAGACAAACCTCATCTCCCAAGTTATCGTCCTTGTTCAGCAATACCCTCTACACTTCACTCACTGACTGCTCTATGAGTCCATGATGACAACTACCCTTCTGCCCTTCCCCAGCATTTTTTCCCTCCTTGGCAGATGGGGTGTACTTGTGCCTCTGTGCCCCCACCAGCCATAGTTGCCTGTTGACCCCCTCAGCCTGGCCAGCCAGATGAGGATACTTGTTCCTTGTGTCAACCTGTGATGGTGCTACCTTATAGCCATGCCTGATATACACCTTCTCAGTTTGGGTCTATCCCCTTTATAACATTGGAGAGAATGGTTCCTGTCACCCTCTTTCCTACCCTACTTGTCCCTGTCAACAACATCCCTTCAGGTCTAGTACCCCAATCTTTCTGAGCTGCCTGCTTACCTCTCTGTGCTCCATTGCACTGTCAGCTGACACTCAAGCCTAGCAATATACCTTCTGAGAGCATTAGCCACCCTCAGTGGCTGTGGATTTAGACTTTTCTGCTTGCCATAGACAAGATAGTGTACAAACCCTGGCTGTGCACTCTGTGTGCTTGCCTCCCAGTGTCCCTTGTAGCTAGCCTTCCTACCCCAATCTGTTCCCTCTTTAGAGTTCCCCTAACTTGCCATCCCTTTTTTCTATTCATTGCACGGTGCAGTCATTTACCATTCCAGACTGGCAACATGCCTCTCCAAAGCAGTAACCAGCTAATGGCAAGTGCTGGTGTACACCCTCCTGCTCTCTTCAGGCAGAATGGTGTAGTTCATGCTACCCTGGCAGGGCTCCAAGTGTGCTTCCATTCTACACCATAATCTTTGCTGTTAAAAATAGTCGTTAGTCCCTTGGCCAACTGTTCTTCAACCCATCTACTATTAGCCAACTTTGTTATTGCCATGACCATTCATTGCTAGGACTATGCACCATTGGCTCAAATGGTGTATGACTAAAAGGCAGTACCCCTTATCCCAGTTAATTTTTATTTATTGTGTTCGGAAGATCTATGAGCTTAAGAGCCCTGTTTCAAAGGTGCCTAAGTCAAGAATGTTATGTACACCATACGGGCAATAAAAAAATGACAGATACCAACAAGCACACATGATACAAGAAGTATTGACAGTGAGTTAGGTAACAGGTATCTGCAGCTGCAGGGGGCAATCATAGGAGAATGAGATGGAGCAGGGGATGGAGAGAGCAGGTATAAATGGTCTAGGCATACAGGCAGTGGAGTTTCTAGAAAAGGTGGGCCATGACTTGGGCCTTGAAAGGCAAGAAGCTGAGAGGGGTGGTAATAACCGTGGGCAAGGAATTCCAGGCTTTGACTGCTCTGGCCACAAAGGGGCACTGTCTAAATTTAGTGTTCCTGAGGGACAGAAGCAGTTTTTAGTCCCCTATGGACTGAATTCTATAGCTGTTTATAATCAGAAAGAAGTGGTTGCAGACAGCTGGTGGCATTTGGTCAAGAAGTGCTTTCTTTCATAGAAGGGCTTCATTGGGGTTAACTTGACAGTGTAATGGGAGCCAGGATGATAAGTGGTATAGGCTGTAATGGTGGGAGTCATGCCTCATGTTAAGTGTAAATCTGCAGGCACAGTTTGAAGCTACCAAAATTATTTGAAGAACAGTGTTATTGGTGGCAGAGTAGATGATTGCACAATAGTCAATCACTATGATGATGAGGCTGAACACTAGGAGATTTTTTACATTCATCGTTAGGTTGGGCCTGTTTCTGTATAACAGTCCAAGGCATTGGTGTAAGTTCTTGACCAGAAAGTCAGCATGTGAAAAGATGAACATGGTTGTGTCTAGGTGTATACCCAGCTACTTGAAGACCTGGACCTATTCAATGGGCTCCCTGGATGAGGTAGTGATATGTAGTTCAGGTCTGTCCTTCAGAGCATGTGTGCTTCTGAAAAGTAGAGGATTTGCTTTCTTGGAATTAGTGACCACCTGTTAGAGGTGAACCAGTTGTGGACCTTGCTGAAGGTAAATTGCAAGTTGTTTTCCAGAGTCTCCAGGTTGCAGGGGGAGGTGACAATGACTTGATAATGATTGTGTCCTTGGCATACCATTGTGCTTTGGAGTAGACACATACTTCAGGGACCTTGTTGTTAAAGAGGTTAAATAGAAGGGGACCAGAGATATAGCACTGTGGGACTCTAGTAGAAGGAGGCTGCTTGCCAGAGAATACATTTCCTCATTTGTTCTTTTGTGTTCTGTTTGATAAGCAGTCAGAGAAAAAAATATATGTCTCAGCCAACAGGCCCGTCTCCTGGAGCTTTAGTATTAGGAGGTCATGACTAACTAAGTTGGAGGCTTTGGAGAGGTCAAGAAATGCTGTGTCAACCATATTCGCCTTTGTCTCAGGCCACATGGAGTTCCTCAGTTAGCTTGATTAGGGCGGTAGTTATCCTGTGTAGCTTCCTGAAGCCATGTTTTTCAACAGCTAGGAGAGTGTGATCCAAGCTGTATGACACAAGTTGGTCACTGACAGTCTTCTCTAGGGCCATAGAGACAAGAGAGAGGATAGAGATTAACCTATATTTGGAGACTACTTTGTCATCCCCAGATTTAAGGACTGGGTCTACCTTGACTTGTTTCCAGATGTGGGTGAGGGATACAAGTTGGATGGAGAAGCTGAAATATTTTTGGATTGTTAGGGACAATTTTTCAGTGGCCATTTTAAGTACCTTATTATCCAAGGCATGGGGTCCAACTCTGGTTTTCATAGCTGAGTTTAGCAGGTATTTTTTTTATCAGTTTTCATGATTACACATTTAAAAGAGAATGTGTATCTAGGACAGCTGGAGGGAATGGGGAGTCCTTGGGGGAAGGCACATCAGGTGGGGTATAAGTAGGTAGGCCTTTGCCTACGATCATAAAGAAAAAATAAGGACTTGGTGATGCTTAGTGTGTCAGTGTTATTTTTGTTCCATTGACATTAAGGATGCTGCGGGTGAAGTGGCTTTTCTGTCCTAGGACTTTGTTGATTGTTTCCCATTGTCTTCTGGGATTGTTACTAGACTCATGTAGTTTTGTTTTGCAGAATCTGCTTCTGGATTTTTGAATAGCAGATTTGCATCACTTTCACAGCTCTTTGTACTTCAGCAGGGCCTGGTGGGAACCTGATTCTTTGTATAAGGCCCACAGTTTGTCATGTTCTTTGAAGACTGTGAGGTGAGCCAGTGATTGATGTCTCCTCTGAGTCTTTTCTTTTTTAAGGTAGAAAACAGGTCATATCCCTTTTGGAATGTCTGAGAGAAGAAATCGAAGGCAATGTTGATATCGGGAATGCAGTCTAGGTATTGCCATTAAGTGTTGCAAAGGTGTTTTCTGAAACAGATGAGTCTCTCTCCCTTTAGACAGTGGGTGTAGATGAATTTTGATGGCGGTCTCTGCCTTCTGGCAAACCTGGTTGAAACCAGTTCCCTTAGTACAATAGCTCTGGCTTTAAGCAAATGGTTATAGCTTGTTTCTTAATCCCTAGGAATTTGCATATAATTGATTTAATAAACCACAGAGTCAAGTTAAACATTAAATATTTTATTAACTTTTCACAAATGCAAACAACACAACACAGGCACATCTTTAAAATGGATTATTACAATAGCCAAAGAAAAAGAATATGCATGCAAATATATAGTAAGATTGCTGTGATAGTGTAAACACAGAGTCAAGTTACAGGTCATGGTTCCTAAAATTGTAAAAGAATCACCTGGTACCTAAGAACAGATCCAGAAGCAAATGTTTTGATTCCTTTTATTGGACCAACATAGATGTTACAAAAAGAAACCAGTGCCTAAGCTTTCAGAAAAAACAGGTCCTTCCTCTGGACTGAATTAGATAATTTCCAAACCATGTCCAAGACAGACTGACTGACCTCATCCCTGTTGAACCCAAGCCGGGGACATTCTTCATACTGCCTGAAATACATAAACCTGGAAATCTGGGGAAACCTATAGTCTCTGGCAATGGTAGCATAACTGAGGGGATCTCAGGATTTGTAGAAACCATTATAAAACCACTGGTTATAGAAAGGGACAGTTACATCCATGACACTACACACTTCCTGTGTAAACTTTCCGGTTATGAGGACTTACTACCTAATACCATTTTAGCTACAATGGATGTACTATCCCTCTACACTAATATTCTGCACATGAATGACATTTCAGCCTGCCTTAAATACCTACATAAGAAAGGAGTAGACCAAAACATTGACCCTGAAGTGGTGGGAAAACTTACTGAATTCATTCTGACACATAACTTTAGCTTCAATGGTAAAGATTAAGTTCAAACTATGGGAACAGCAATGGGCACCAGGATGGCTCCACAGTATATTAATCTCTTTATGGTGAATTTGGAGGAGGACTTTTTAAGGCACTGCACACACGAAGCACTCGCTTATTTCCATTACACTGATGATTTATTTATAATTTGGACAGATGACACTGACACACACAAACATTTTCATCAGGAACTTTATTTCCACCCAACCATAAAGCTTTACCTGGAATATTCTGCCACCGGTGTTAATTTTCTGGACACCACTGTTACCATCAAGGATGGAACCTTATATACTTGTATTTACAGGAAGCCAGCAGACAGACAGAGATACTTATACAGGAATAGTAATCACCCAAGCCACACACAAAAAAAATTGTCATGTACAGTCAAGCACTTCAGTATCACTGTATCTGTTCCAATGAAGAAGACAGAGATACACATTTGGCTATGTTGAAAAACTCCTTTATTGAGCAGGAACACCCTTTTAGAGAAATTGACAGAGCAGTAGAACTTGCAACACAGGTACCAAGAAAACAAATACTTCAGTATAAGGAAATGAGCAATAACAACAGAATATCATTAGTAGTCTCATATCATCCTGACCTGTAACTTCTATGTAAGATTATTAAGGATGTCCACCCAATATTTAGTGAGGATGAGACCCTAAATTGTATTTTTCAAGAACTACCACTACTATTGTCTAAACAACTGCCTAATTTAGCCAACTTGATTGTTAGGAGTAAACTTGCACCAGAACAGAATACCATAACACAAAATGGTACACGACCCTGTAATCACCCCAGCTGTAGGACATGTGAGCTCATTTCCACTTTGGATTGTGTGGTTACATCACAAAATAGACAATTCAGGATACAGGGGAATTATACATGTGCATCAAGCAATGTTGTTTATTTTATTCAGTGCAAGAGATGTCCACAAATAGGGTATGTTGGAGAGTCAAGCCAACCTCTCCACACTAGAATAACTCATACAGACATTCTATTAATATGACTGATGAACCAGTGGGACACCACTTCCATCAATGTGATCACTCTATCTCAGATATGTCAGTAATGGTCTTAAAAGGACATTTCAAAAAAAACACAATAGATATGAACTTTTGAGATCAGGCTTATTTTACTTCTCAATATGGTAACAGATGGCACGAACATTGATTTGAGTTTTATGACACATTACGCTACTTAAACTTATACATACCTTTACTTCATAGGATGGACATTTAACAGGACTTCAGTGTGTTTTTTTTATTTATTTTCACAGAGTCCTTTTTAACTGGTTATCAACATGTTGGTTTCTCACCAAATAAACATGTGTGGGTGAGGATGTGGGTGTGAGGGAGAAGGGGGATGTTCGTTGTCTTGTGTGTTGGGGGTAGCAGGATGGTGTGTTGTTTTTTTGTGAGGAGGGGTTGTGTCTGTGGGGGAGGAGTGGGGAAATACAGTGTGGGGGTTGTGGCTGTGGTTGCATTGAGATAGGTTTATATTCATGTACATGTCATAGTTATTGTATGCTACAGTGTATTAGGATGCTTGGGTCACATACATAGTGAATACATACTTCTTTCTACTAATGATCTTTTCCTGGGGGCTATGGTTTAATTCCATTGGGTCTTATTCATATTCTTAAGACTGATACTGTACATATAATAATGTGATTGTATACTGACACATTATTGAACTCTGAACATTTTAATATGCATGAACTCATTTTCTATGGAGTTCTTGAGAGATTTGTTTTTTATTTGGCACTAATACGGACAATTGATATTATCGTATAAAAGTTATTGTTACAACACTATAGGTCTTAATGTTTATGGAGTTTGTTAACTGGTTGAGAGTATAGTTTAGTAGATGTTTCCAGATTGGTTTAATACTCTATGAATGTGTGAATCAGTTGTTCATACTAGGGACATTTTCTTTATACCCTTATATTTCCATATATAGAAAGTTTCTGTTGTATACAGTAGTTTTTTATCATACAATCCCCTACAGAAACTAGGTGTGCTGTGTACATGCAGAATACATGCCACATGCTTAATTGTGCAATGTTTGCATGTGGTTCACATACACTAAGTGAACGTATGTGAACCAGGTCTAAAAGGCA
The DNA here is from genome assembly GCA_016271365.2 of Neoceratodus forsteri. Classification (NCBI taxonomy): domain Eukaryota; kingdom Metazoa; phylum Chordata; order Ceratodontiformes; family Ceratodontidae; genus Neoceratodus; species Neoceratodus forsteri. The sequence goes on along the minus strand of CM057455.1, from coordinate 1,461,866,462 downwards.
AATCAGGTTCACATGCTGCAAGCTTGACATGTGCACAACAGGTGAGCAGGTGTGAACATCTAAAAATTACAACAGATTCGCATGTTACATGTTTGGCATGAGTGCAGCAGTTAAGTTAGTGTGAATATCATTTAAACATCACATCAGGTTCACATGCCGCATGCTTGCCATGTGTACAGCAGCTAAACCAGTGCAAATCTCACCTAAAAAACACATCAGTTTCTATTTCTTATACTACTGCTAGCAATTAGTCATTAAAATACATTTTTACTTGAATTCCCATAAAAATTAGGTAAACTCATTAACTTTGATTCTTTTGCAGGTTGTTTAATGACTCTTGATTTGTGCCATTAAATCACCATTAATTTGTAAAGTATTGTTTGCTTATCGCATTAAATGCCAAGGATACATCCAGTCAACATTCCCCATTCCAGATGTATGAAGAGGGGCCTCTATGTTGTGTAGCCTATCCTTTTTGTTTTGGACCATGCAAATCCCTTATGCGAATTTAGTGCTACAAATGTGTTTCTCCATGACTGTTTTACCCCACTTACTTTCCCTTTGTCATTCTGTATTGAGCATGTACACTATGGCCATGCTCAGCACTCTTTGTGATAAGTCAAGTCTTGGAAGCATGCACCATTCCTCACATTTTGTCACTGAAATGAGGGACATGGACACTCAAAATGAGGGACAATAATTTATTTATTTAGTTTTTGTTGACCGGTTAAGTGCACTAGACAAATCCTACCTATTTTCAGGCACGACCTGGGGAGGGGGATACAGATGAATGCCAACTGACCTTGAACCAAATTAAGCTGTTGGTGTTATTTTTAGTGAATGAGGAGAAATTTGGCCAGGACACCGGGGAAATTCCCCTGCTCTGCAGTAGGAGGAACCTCTGGCCATTTCATGATGGACGAGTCAGTCTCAGGGCTGACAAGTGAGGAGAAGGATGTGAAGCAGGTCAGGGAGTTGGTCTCCTCCTCGGCTAAGGTGCTTACGGAGACTGAAGTATTTTTTGATGCAACGACTAGTATGTCTTTACCTGAAACAACAGAATTGGCACAAATGGAGACAAGCAATTCTGGGGGCTTGCCTCATAAAAATACAGGTGAGATGCACATCAGTGAGAAAAACTGAGCAACGGAATCTACCTTGCAGCATCTTTTACTGCAGGAAGAACTTTTATTTCAGCAAAGGAAACAGGAGTTGCTAAAATGCTTCTCTCCACCAGACAAGGATCAGAGAGGAGTCCCAAGCTTGCATATGGGACAACAGCTACCAAACGTTGCCATGGATTCTGGCCACACTGAGGCAAGGAGTGAGTTAGACACTGTATTCTGGGGAAAGGATTGCGATCAATCTACAGCTATTACATTTACTTTTTCAGCGTCTGAGGGGATTCATCCTAAAGACCGGGTGAAAATCAAAGGTATGCCTAGTAAATTATGATGGGCAGATGTACCACCTGCAGATGACAGTTCTTGGTCAGCAGAGGAATCCTTGAAAGCAGCAGGGTGGGTTCGCTCACCAGACTAGAATAAATGGATCTCGGGCAATGCCTTGAATAAGATATCGGGGTTTCAATGCCTCTGAATGTTTCTTCTACTCCAGCGAGTAAAGAGAGTGACACTCAAGGTATTATTGTTCACTATGGTCAAACATCAGCAGATTTGTTACTATCTGAAGGGGAGAACTTGATTTCACCTTTGGCCTTGCCAGCAGAATTAGACCTGACGCAGCACCCGGTTTTAGTGATAGTGCAGAACATAGGAGAAGGACCAGCTGCACAGGGTAATTTTGAAGATCCTATGAGTGACTTTTCTGATTTTTCAGACATTCCTAAAAGCATACCAGCTGAAATTAGGAATAGGCCTGTACCTTTAGAGGAGGAAGGTTTCTCGCGTCCTTCTTCAGAACAAAATAAAAAATCTTATGCTTCCTTTTTTTCCAATACTGTTTACCCAGCCAAAAGGCACAATGCAGTTAGACTAATATATAAAGGAGGTTTAGAAACGTTTCCAGATAGGGTCTATGTTGGCAAAACGTTGTTAAAAGACAGTCTGCATTTCACTGTTACAGAATTGTATGCTCTTATACATGTGTCTGGTGAAAATGTGTTTGATGTTAGTTTTAAGTTGGGGAGCGGGTTAGACAAATTTTGGGCCCGGTATCATCAAGTCAAAAATTCAACACTGTGGGCCCCCTTTGAAGTCATCCCTTTATCTATGTCAATGCATAAAACTATCACTGTTTTATTCAGGAATGAGGGGGTTAGTGTTGCTGACTTACTCTTTTGGTTAAAGCAGAGATGTACTGTGACAGATAACCCCGAAGCTATATTTGATACAGAGGGAATTTGGACAGGAGGGTGGAGAATCCATGTAATTTTGAGAACAGAGGATGAAGGGGTTCAACATTTGCCTAATTGTTTTTTCTTAGGAAGGGACAAAGGGGTTCTTTATTATCCCGGACAACCAAATACATGTTATAAATGTGGCCAAGAGGGTCACATAAGTAGTACATGTGATAGGACTAAATGTACAATTTGTCATGAGGTTGAACATACTAGTGGTCAGTACAAGAGCAGAGTAAAATGTAATCTGTGTGGGAATGAGGGTCACTTGTATGTTGCTTGTTCTGAAGCTGCACACAGGAAAAATTCTTCCTCAGATAGTGTGGAACAATGACTTCTGATCAGTACAGCTCAGAGAGAATACAACAAGCAAAGGACAGTTGAAAAGCCCTTAGAGTCTTTAGACCAAAAAGATAGAATGCCAAGGCATAGCAGAGATCTTTTTAAAGACAAGATACTAGACTCTGACCTAGAAGTAAGGGGTAATGTTTCAACTCCTAGTGTGGAAATGGAAGTCAGGGAATCTGGAGAAATAGAAGTAGACATATGTCCTGGGGAAGATTTGAGTTCCAAGGCTTCCATGCCCCCCCAAGGAAGATGATAGTAGAGAGAAAGGGATGTCAACTAGAAGACATCCAGCTTGGTCTCAGCCAATACCCAAAGTCCCTAAAACTGCCCCTCTTGAAATTTTTACTAGATACCAGGCTTTATTTGATGGTGAGGCATCAGATAGTGAATCAGTGGGGTCCTCTTTAGAATCTAATACACAAGAAACTTTGTTAGAGGGACAACAATCTGAGAAAGAGAAAATAGAAGCTGGGGAAAAAATCAAAGAGGGAAAGTTAAGAAAAAACGGAGAAGGTAGCTTGTACTTCCACACTTATAATGTGTTTAGCACCATCACTTAAAATTCTAACTTCAAATGTTAATAGCATAAAAGATAATTGCAAAAGAGGTGCAGTTTTCCATCTCTTACAAACATACTCCCCTGAGGTTTTTCTTATACAAGATATAAGATTACATACTATTACAGAAATTACAAAAGTAACTAAAGAATGGTACATAGGAACTTTTTTTTGGCCTATAGGTACAGAGAGATGTTCAGGGGTAGGTATTCTTTTTCACCAGTTATAATCTACTGCTGTTAAACTTTTGGATTTATTACCAGGTAGGGTATTAATACTTGATTTTAGGGTTGAGAATGTGTTTTTTCATACTATAAACATCTATGCCCTACAAATGAAGGCAGATTGTACAGCTATTTTTAAACAAATAAGCCCTTAACTTCATACAGCTCAGAACATAATTTTTGGGGAAGATTTAAATTGTGGACTAAGTAAACTAGATAGGAGATTGAATACGAAAACAGAGAAAATATTTGGAGACATGTCAGCTTTAAACAAGGCAGTTCATATTACCAACTTTAAAGGTGCTTTGCTGGAACACAGGGGAAAAAGGGATAAAACTTTTTTTAAAGGGAATTTATCTACGAGAATTGATTTTTCTTTATATCTAAGTCAATACATATTCAAAAATCATCAGTAGATTTGGTGGAATACGTAGACCATGAACTTTTATATATTGATTGTGGTTCCCCAGAGGTAGTAATTGGTCCAGGGTATTGGAAGCTTAACTCTAAGCTATTATTGGAAGTTTCCTGCTTATAAAATATCACGTATTTTCTTATCTGTGAAAAGTCCTTGTTTGAATTATATGAGGACCCAGTTAATTGGTGGCTGGAAGTTAAAACTGAGATTAGGGCCCTTTTCATGTCCAATAGCAAACATTTAAAATGTGGAGATTATGTGACTTATTTAAATGATAGAAAACAGTTACAACACCTGTACACACTTTCACAAACAACAACACATGATTTCACAGATCAAATAGCACATATAAAACAGAAGATGTTAGTGTATAATGAAAAATTAACAGAAGGCCTTAAACATCAACAACAATATGGGATACAGGGTACTGTACTTTTAAGAACATCTGCCCTCTCATTAGAAACCAAGAGCGGATTAGAAAGAAAGTAATGGAGGCACTTTATGACACACAGGGGAAGGTTCAAACTTCTAGTTCTAATATTTTGAACATTGTGTCCCATTATTCAAAAGCTTTGTTTCAAAAGTCTGACAATTAATGTTTTGATTTTTACCCCTTATTTCGGAAATTAGAAAACCCTGCACTTTCTCAAGATCTGGTAGATGATTTGATTAGACCCTTTACTACACTGGAAGTATTGGACACCATTAAATCACTTGCAAAAGAAAATCTGCTGGACAGGATGGGTTAACCTCAAAACTTATGACATTTTAGGACAGGAAATTCTGAATGAACTCACTATAGTTTATAATGCTATCTTACAAAAAGAAATGATACATTTAGACATAGCCTCTGGGGTTCTCATTTTTTTGCATAAAAAGGGGACAAAAAAGAATTGCCTAATTGGAAGCCCATCAGTCTCCTAAATAATGGCTTCAAAATTTTGACAAAAATGTTAAATAAAAGGTTGCTGACAGTTGCTAAATATGTTCTATTGCCAGCTCAATCTTGTACGGTACCTGGCACTAATATTACAGACCAATTGATTTTATTGCGAGAAGTATTTGATAGAAACAACTTATGTACATTACAAGGTTATGTATCATCATTGGATCAAAAACAGGCTTTTGACAATGTTAATCATAATTGTTTATGGCAAACCTTATTATGCTATGGTATACCAGTCACCTTTGTGAAATGGTTGGAAACTCTATATAGAACTGCCATGGTGGGGCCTTGTGTAAATGGTTTTATTGGTCATTATATACATATTCAAAAAGGGGTTAGACAGGGATGTCCAATAAGTATCCTGTTGTATGTCTTTAGTATTGACCCCCTCTTAAGGTTACTCAATTCATAAGTGGAGATTAGGTCTCTACATGTGTCACATACATGTGTCCCATACAAAGCCATGGCCTATGCAGATGATGTGGTAATACTGGTAGGAGATGTTAGCTCTGCTGAAAAGGTGGTAGATATATGTACTAAATATGACACTTACTCAGGTACCTGTTTAAATCTTTATAAAGTACAGGGAAGCCTTTGGATACTTGTGAAAGGTTCCAGGATAATATAGCAGGAATTTCAGTTACGTCAGGCAGTATGAAAATCTTAGGGATAGATTTTGGAGGAACACAAATGGATATTGATAATTGGGATGCTAAAATACAGATTGGGGCACTGCTGGTACAATCCTGGAACCAAAGGAAGATGAACTTTCAGAAAAAGATGTATCTCATTAAAACCTATCTTATACCTACAGTATATTCATATTTATTAGCACAGTTTTTCCTGTTCCTAATTCGAGAGAAGCATGACTTTACAGGCTTTTTTTTCAATCCTTTTGGGGAAGCAGACTAAATCCAATTAAACGTAATATTCTTTATCTACCAATAAATCAAGGGGGACAAAATATGATTAATCCTATAATTTTCTTTTTTTGTCAATTGTTGCATGCAAATTTAAAACCTTTACTGATGCAGACAGACAAGTGTTTGGGCGATATCCTTAAACAAACAATCTCTCCGTGATTTTTACATTGGGAGAAGGACCAGTTAAAACAGATTAAAAATCAGACTTGGGTACCTACATATTTAAGAGAAGTTTTTGTTAAACTTAGAATATGGGGGCTTAAGAGGGAAAGGATCTTATTGCAAACTAAAAAACAACTATACATGTGTATATGTGAAGCTCATTTTAGAGAGAGAGAGAGAGAGAGAGAGAGACACCTTTCCTAAAGGTCCTTTACAAAATAAGAAAATCATTCTGGAGTTTGTCACAGAAAAAAAGATCCCTGTTAAATTTAAGGATATACATTGGTTAACGTGTCATAAAAGATTAAATGTGAAAGATAATCAAACACATAAAAAAAATAGAAGAAAGAAGTTGTTCTAGGCCTAAGTGCATTAATTTGTTAGAAACAATGACACATCTGTTTTTTACTTGTTCATATATTTTTAAGTTTTGGGATTTTTTATATCATAAAACAAATGAGGTGTTCTTTCAGCAGGTGTCTTATAGCTCTTTAATATATGGAGAGTATCCACATTCTGGGGTGAAATGGGATAAGGGTACATTAAAAATTATTTTTGCAGTGATTAAATGGTATATTTGGAACTCTAGATGTTTATTTACTTTACAACAGATAGAATTTACTCATGATGACATGTATAAAAGAATTCTCAAAGATTTAGAAGGCATTTATTTTATGGAGGCAAAATATATGGATAGTAGGAGATTACAAAGCTGTTGGAGAAACTTGTTGTGGATTACTAATAATGATGTACCAATAACGTGAAATAGATGTGAGAGGAAGAATCTTGAGAGATAGGGTATTACTATCATTTTTTGTTGTTTATTAAGGATGTGATACTTCTTGTCAATATTCTTGTTATGATCTGTACTCTTGTTTTGTTCTTAATAATTGTATGGTCATTTTGTATGATTTCTAAATAAAAAATTCCCCTACTCTTTTTCAATAAGTGCCATGGGATCTTTAACATCCACCTGAACTACCACTAATCCAGCCAGATGGGACCTCGGTTTAACATCTCATCCGAAAGATGGCACCTCAGAAGTGCAGCACCCCTCTCATGCTGCACTACAGTGTCAGTACTGGGATATTAACCCAAGTGCCAGATGTGGGAACTGAACCCACAGCCCTCTGATCTCCCAGTTTCAGAGGCAAGTGTGCTACCTACTGAGCCACTGACACCACACCACACCAATAAGGGAGACTAACCCACATGTTGATCAGGACACATCACGAAACTTGGAGATACGGTACCTCAGAACACAGTGGAAACCATTGTATTAGCACCTGAGAATGAATTTCTACCATTAAACAGGGTTGCCATTTAGGTAGGGAAGAGGGGCACAGTTGTCCCCCTTTTGTGCCTAAATTGTTCTTATGGTGTGGCAGTAATGGCTTTAAATTTGGATTTAATCTTTTGCACAATAAGTGCCCACCGAGCCTGTATGTGCTCATGATGCAGGTACTCTCCAGACTTGACTGTGTCTGTACTGTGTTGTACACTCTCTCCACCTATTAGCAGTGGCACAATCACATGTGACGTTGATGAGCTGCAGCCAAGAAAAAGCACAGGAGCCTTGCAAGTGTGACACTGTGTTTCCAACCACAGAGTAGATAGGATGAACACTACAGCTTGGAGGAGTCAGTGAGCACTAAACTCTCAATAGCAGTGGTGTGGCAGCATATTTTTGTTGTTCTGCTCTTAGTGAATCTCTATCTCCCCTGGTGGCTGAAGGGGCACAGGATGAGCTAGAAGCTAACTCATGACTAGGGCACCTACTTACTCTATTAGGCTCACATTACAAAACAAAAACAGCGCAGAACCCCACAACAGCAAGCTAGGCTTAGCAGCAGTGGTGACAGTGGTGTGGGTGGCCTTCATAGGCCTTGATCAGTGAAGTGTGGCAGCGGCTACAGCAACAACCAAGCAACAAGGAAGCAACCCAGGTTGGGTGGATGCGTATGATGAGGTGACTTGGTCACAGATCATGTTGGGGACCCGTGATGGTCAGTTCTATCATCCAGCTTCTGGTGAAGGGGAGGCAGACTAAAAACTGGGCTGGTGGCACACTATGCCAGGCTACAGGTTCTGGCCATATGGCTGGGTAAGTAAAAGTAAATAATTTTTTTTTATAGGAGGTTGTGTTTTTCATTTTTCTTCACCTTTGGGTGACTTCATGAGCCATAGGTGATGGACATTGAATGGAATGGCATCAGGGAGAAAAACTGGGACAATGTTTTTTTTTGGGGGGGGATGAACTTCAGCCAGAAAAAAATCGGTTAGCAACTGGGTTGGTTTAAGGCCAAATCTAATGCACTGCTCCAAGGTATATACAGATGTACCCTATACATTTGAATTTTTCCTGATTTGCATATCACGTTTCAGTCACACCAAATAAGTTGTACCTTTTAGAGATGTTACAGACATTCTAGAACTGTCCCTTGCATTTCATGGACAGTTAGGTGGTATGACATGCACAGACTATTGGAGCCCCACTATAGTCAGGTTTCTGCCCCCCCAAGTAAAGCTGACCTCCACATCCCCAAGCTCAGTCACATTATAACAAAGTGCAAAGGAGACTGCAGGGGTGTGCATCATTGAAATGAATGGGGTATTATTTAATTACTATTTTATATATTATTGATGGAGAGTTGGAGATTAATGAAGGCCACCGCTCGACTAACAAGGGCCCTGTTAGTAGAACAGTGGCCTTCATTATTCTGCAACTCACCATCATAACATATAAAATAGTAATGGAAAATAACTCCATTCATTTCAAGGGGGTACGCCCCAATACTCTGACCCATTGACATCATCTTTTAAAGACTTTTGCCTCCGGTTCCTTAGTACTCAAGTAAAAGACTTTTTGCTTATTTCGATACTTGATGGATTGTCTGTAGTAGCATGGTCATACTTGCTACAGTGTGTGTGCATGGGGGGAAGGGACTGGCCGTGTGAGTGGTTGTGTCTGTCAAGTTATTGCTACGTTTGTGTTTCCACCTTAAAGTCTGTTTGCGTGGAAGCATTCAAAACTATGGAAAAAACAGTAAGAGAACAGGCCAGACAGAAGTAATTAAGTGGTTTTGTGGATAAGATTGTGTATTGGGGGTGGGAAAAACATGTGTTTCCATTGGTATGTTTGTTACGGTTCAACTTTGAAAATGAGATGAGAGAGAAAAGAAAACTGAAAAGCATATCCTGGCTACAAGCATGCTGCATGCATGCAGATGTAATCGGATACATTATGTATTGAAGTACAAGTGAGCTATATGCATGCAGGCAGTATGGCTTAGTGGTTAAAGGCCCTGAACTGAAAGCCAGGAGACTTGGAGGCATAAAGACCTGGGTTTGAATCTCATCAACTCTCACTTGTGTGTAGTGTGATCCTGAGCAAGTCACTTAACTTTTACATGTGTAGTTATCAGAGATCACTTGCTTTATTGCATGCATGCCACATGCATGCAGTCTTTCCCAATTTAACATAAAAATCATGGTTTCCATGCTTGCTTGCTGTACGCAAGCTATATGCATGCAATTGGGTCCAATTTAACATTTAAATCATACTTGCAGCATGCATATCAATTGGATAGTTTTATGTGTGCTGCATGAAAATATTTCATGCAGTTATTTCTGTAAGGGATACTATCAAATTTTAACATGTACTTATGTGGGTATTAAATCTTAAGGTCTTGCTTTTAATTAAGAATGTATTCACATAACACACTCTTTCATTCATAATTTCAGTTAGTGGGACTGTCTGCTTGAGTGTTCCTCTTATGTAGTAGTAAAAAGTAGTAGTAGTAAAAATTTTTATTTTTATACAGGATACATGCCATATGGGTTGATGACCCAGTTTACAAGACAGACCTGTTGTTAGTGTGGCAACTAAACATATACACATAGATCTCACTCTACACATTGGTACCTACGGTCCTTAACAACCCAATAAATAACACACCATTTCTAAACATTGCTATCTAGACTAGGCCATTTAAACATAGTCTTTAAAGTTGTCTACACATATAAGTAATGTAAATTTAAAATCACAATGATAGTCTCTAAGACTCTGTAAAAATTCAGTTTTACCTATGAGTACAGTAATAACAGATAATCACATGAAAATGACTGTCTATTAAATGAGGCGCCACCTAATCCTTGGGGTTCCTGCGTTCAGGAATGTGTGGGACCCTCTAAGTACAAACACATCTAAATTTACTAATTTCATTTATTTCTTGAATGAATAAATCATAAGATATTGATGTACATGCTGAAAAAGGTAAAATGTTCCAGTATTTTGATGCTTGATAGCCCAAAGTTTGTTTTCCGTTTTAATTGCGGATTTTGGGAACATACATTTTTTTTACATGAACTGATCTTCTAAGTTTGTCAGTTGATTCTTGTTTGTTAAATAACACAGCATTAATGTAGTGATTTGGATAAGACATATGGTATTTATAAATTATTCTCTGCCATGACCTAGTGCAAATTATGTCCAGAGGTTGCCACTGCAGTTTGGACAGCAGTGTGCAATGGTATGTTCTGAAGTTGCATCGTAGGACGTACCTAGTCAAGTTGTAGTGTACCTTATCTAATTTTGATTGTAATTGTTTATTTGTTGTACGGTACACAAGTTCTCCATAAGTTATTACAGGCGTAATTAATTGCTCTGCCACTATTTTACAAGTGCTTTTCCCTAAGCACTTTGTTGTCCTACTTAATGCACCTATTCTTTTATTTACTTTATCTGCCAAAGTGTTCACATGTACATTAAAAGACATTTGGGCATCAAAAGTTTAACCCATTTGACCTTGGAATGTTTCTCAACCAGTAGCAAACTAGTGGAATCCAGTTCCTTCCATTTAAATCTGTGATTTTTTTAAATATATATTTTAAACCAATGAGAATTTTTTCTGGGTTTTTTTTTATGTATGATCTGGGTGTTAATAGAATGTGATTCTCTAAACAGCTGGCATAAGTCTCTGAGGAAGGACCTGGTTGGTCCAAAGGTTTAGGCACTGTTTTATTTTTGTAACATCTTGTTGGTCCAATAAAAGGTATCAAACCATTTGCTTCTGGATCTGTTCTTACAAGGACCAATACAGCAACTGAACTAATTCTGGTACCTAAGATTAATTTAGATCTTCTACCCCTAAAGTAAGTGGAACAGCTTGGCTCCTGAGGTCAATTATCCCTCCCCTTTTGCTTGCCCAAAGCAAACTGCCCATGCACAAAATTTCAAATCTCTTTCTCCACAAACTTCACATCATGTACCTCTGTTGTAGCAGGATATGTTACTCACAATGTACTCTTTGCAGGACCTATTCCAGCAGAACTAAAAACTCTGGTGGTGAGCAAAGTCATGGAAACACTACTAAAAGAAAATATTCAGGAATGGTATCACATTATAACAGCACCAGCATATTGGCGTTGACCACAACAGCTACTGCACAACACTGAAAATAAAAATGGTGATCTGCAGAATAGCGCCAATGCAAAGAGCTACAGTAGCTCAGAGTTGCCCAAACAGAAATACATCCATTTAACTGTTTATGTAGGGGGATATGCTCCCCGCACACTCTTTGTGGTGGACTTTGCTCTCCACACCCCCCAAACTTTAATTAACCAACTATGGTGGGGGGGCATGATACTGGGGGAGAATGGCAAAGTCAGGAGGGGGCAACATCAGGGACAGATGCTGACAGAGGGAGAACATTGAAATCTACTGGTGAGATGGGATTACGAAATTGCAAGTAATGTAACAAAAACTTAAAAAAAACTTAAACTCAAACTGCAAAGAAACAAAAGTAACATACTTCCATGCCCAGTCCTGAACTTGGGTCATCTGAATCAAAGACGGTGATGTTTCCCACCAGACCAGATGGCCAGCTCTAAACAGCCCACTCACCAAATACACATATACTTCCTCAACTATCTACAGAATGTACATGCTGAAATCACAATATGCTCTTAATGCCTATCGCTATCAAGAACACATTGCACAATTCCCTATTGCTTTTATGATGTTGCCCATATTGACTCACTCAAAATGAGTCACTCTATTGATAGGTTAACTTCAGGAATATGTTACAACCAGTGGATTACACGATATGAGGAAGCGTGGGTTCACAAGGGGGAGATCTTGCTAAACAAACCTGATTGAATTCTTCAACTGGGTAACCAGGGAGGTGGATCAGTGAGGAGCACTGGATGTGGCCAACCTGGATTTCAAATAAGGCCTTCAGCACTGTTCCACAAAGAAGACTGGCAAACACACTGGGCAGCCTGGGAGTGGGTCCCAAGATACTAAAATGGGTACAAAGTTGACTAAGTAACAGAACTCAGAGATTGGTGATAAATGGGGTTCACTTTGAAGAAGGTAAGGTAACCAGCAGGGTGCTTCAGGGTGGTGGTTATGCCATTGTACAGATCACTAGTGAGACCTCATTTGGAGTACTGTGTCCCATTCTGGAGACCTCATCTCCAAAAGGACATAGACAAAATAGAGGCAGTCCAGAGAAAGGCATCACAAATGGTGCAAGGACTGCACCAAAAGTCATATAAGCAAAGATTAGAGGTCCTCAATATGTATTCTCTGGAGGAGAGGAGAGAAAGGGGTGATATGATAGAGACATTCATGTACATCAGGGGTATAAACAAAGAACAGGAAGGTAGCATCTTTCAGAAAAGAAGGTGTACGAGAACAAGGGGCATAATATGAGGCTGGGGTAGGCTCAGGGGTAATGTGAGGAAGTACTTTTTCACAGAAAGAGTAGTGGATGCTTAGAACAGCCTTCCTGTGGAGGTGATGGGGGCACAAAACAGTAGGGAAGTTCAAGAATGCATGTGATAGACATAAGAGTACTCCAGCAATAGGGAAGAGAGGGTGAGCCACAGATCAACTAGGGTCTGTGGTAATGCCTTAGGGAGGGAAAAGGGGCAGACTAAGTGGGCCATATGGTCCTTATCTGCCATCACATTCTGTGCATCTGTGTACCGGTCATCTTCAATGTTTTTATTAGAGACATCACAGAAGGGCCTGAAAGGAGGGGACGGAAACCCAATGAACCCAATGGCAGTGTATCATTTAGGGTGGAGGTGGGAACAAGCACAAAAACAGGAAATGGACTTGGGGGTCACCATATCTTATGACCTGAAGATAGTAAAACAGTGTGATTAGGCAGTGTGAAAGTCTAATAGAATGCTGGGATGCATAGGGAGGAGTATCACTAGCATAAAAAGGGATGTAGTGTTACAACTGTATAACTCGATGGTGAGGCCTCACCTGGATTACTGTGTCCAGTTCTGGAGTTCCCATCTCAAGAAAGACATAGATTGGGTAGAGGCAATACAGAGAGGAGCAAACAAAATGGTGCATGGCCTGCATCAGAAGCCCTACAAAAAAAGACTGATGGAATTAAACGTACTCTGTACAGGAAAGGAGGGAGAAAGGGGAGACATGATAGAAACATTCAAATACCTCAAATGGATCAATAAGGTACAGGATGGTGGCATTTTGCACAGAAAGAGATACTCAAGGACAATGGGGCAAGATATGAAGCTGGATGGATGGAGACTTAGAGGGGATGTAAGGAAATACTTCATATGGAAAGGGTGGTGGATGTCTGGAACAGTCTCCCAGCAGGGGTGGTGGGTACCAAAATGGTAACAGGATTCAGACATGCATGGGATAGACACAGGGGGACATAAGTAATAGAGATTCTGTGAAATTTAATGTCACCAGTGAAATTCTGGTGAAATCATGAATTTTGCCTGCGAAATATCTTGCGAAATTTGCACATTTTGTGTAATATTTCACGGGTGCGAAATGCAAAATTATGTCTGTGAAATGCAGAATTTCACCAGCAAAATGTGAACGTTCACCCGCGAATGGCAGAATTTCACCCACGAGAGACGAAATTCTATATTTCACCAGTGGAATTTCACATTTTATACCTGCGAAATATTTCGCAAATGTTCACATTTTGTGACATATTTCACTGCCCAAAATTTTTCAGTTTTGCCCATCTCTAATTAGTAACAGGGCAGGGGTGGGGGCAAGGCTGGAGATAAATTAGGGTCTATGGTAGCACAGCAGGAAGGAACTTTAGGGCAGACCATGTGGGCCAAGAGATCCTTTTCTGCTAACAACTTTCATGTTTGTGTTTCCAAGTTTCTATAAGTTTAAGGATTTTTATTTTTGTGGAGGGATCATTATTTACATCTTATGTCACAATTAGCTCTGGGTAGGTGGCAGTAATCTTTATAAATTCATCATTTCTCTTGACTATGACATATTGATTTTGCTGTATTGTCTGTTTTTCCTTAACCAGCATTTCAGTATAGAGGACCATGTTTTTTTTTTTTGTCAACTATTTTATCTCCTACTAACCCGGAACTCTCTCTAGCATCCCTTGCTTGCGACCACCACTCTACCACCTGCCTGAAGCTCTCCCTTCTGGGAGATTGGGGACAGACACTCCCCCTTCCTACCTGATCCATCAACCTGGGGAACCATCGCAGGACCAAGGTAGGATGAAGGAATCAGGAGAGCCGAGGTATTTGAGCCCAACATTGGGCATGTGACGGTGGGGCACTGGAGGGCACCATCTCCTATCTAGGTAGCAGGGACTTTTTTGTTCCTTGTTTTGCCCCCAGAGCATAGTCATGCAATGGCGTCTACGCACCTTGCATGCTGACTCCTGCCGCTGCTCCACCCCTTCTGAGGTGTCATTAACTGCAGTGCCCCCAATCTCCACCGGGGGCCACTGATGAGTGGTGCAAAGCCCACTACCCACCACAGGAGAGGAGAGCCATCCTCCAGACACTCAATCCTCTCCCACCCCAGCTGACCCCCTTTGGCCCAAGTCTGTTCCTAAACCTGGGTTGCTGGTGTGCCATGAGGTGTAACGTCCAGCGCCTCAACCCTCAGTGCCACTGGGCTGGCTTTGGAGGACCATGTTGTGTGTGTCGTTGTCATGTGCTATACAGTACACTCACTTCACTGATGCCTGCCTACCTGCCTGTTTTCCAGTCATGAGCAAACTTGTCAGTTGCCACTGGTCCTGTAGTTGTACTTTGTGTAGTACCATCATGCACCAGAATGGCTGCCTGTTAGTTCCTTGATCCTGATGAGCTGACATATCATTAACTCCAGAAAAGTTAGATTGGCTTTATTTTTTAAGTCCTCGGAGCACCACTGTAACTATGGCCAGCAAATGCTTCTCCTACTTTTCTATGTTTACCCTATTACTCCACCTTCATATTGTTTCTTCTGACCGTAAAACAACATGGACAGCCGCATTAGTGTGCTACTAAGGTATAGTTTACCTCCTACCTTATAAAAATGTAATATATTATTTATCAAGCTTAATCAATAATATATTAATATGGATGCTGTGAGCACTTTTGTTGTTGTTAGATTGGTCTCAATGACATTCTTAGGGTATCAAAACTGTTCACCTTCAGCTTGTGGTTCTCATACCCTAAGAATGCACACGTGACTGCTCTTACAATCTTAAGTGTGGTCTTGGTGGCCATATTACTATATAATTCAATGCACTACTAATCAGTTTAGTTTATTTGCGGTCCTAATGGCTGACACTGACAAAATCAGGATAGCATACAATGTACCCAAGATAAGCAAAAATAATCCTGAAAATTTCACCTGGACAGAATGTCTTATCCTAAATTAGGTTAACTTCTGGATTACTGAGGAATCTGCAACAAGAGTATGCACTTTGTTGTTTCTGGATCTGGGCAACTCCAATGTTAAATTGATAGCGGTATTACAGGTTGCACTATAAGAAACCATTCTATTTACAGTCTGTTTGATTTGTAGTAACATTAGGTTCCACTCCTGTACTCATGTACTTTTATATCTCTAACCTTTATCAATACAATCAGCATTGATTGAAAATATTAACCTAACCATTTAAACCTCACTATCTTTAGGGACCACTGTGACTGAGCAATCCCAATATTATCTTTATGCAATTTTTAGCAATGAATTTCCATGATTTAATTGCGGTTAATTAGCTTGTATATTTGACAAATGAGAATTAAATTACTAGCAGCAGCATACATCAATCAGGAATTTCATTAACAGATTGATGCTAGGAAAATCCAGATTTGACAGTCACTAGTGTTTTATGTAATTATGTTTTAACACTTGCACACAAAGACTGTGCCAGCCTCTATTTCATGGACACTGGCAGCTTCTCTGTGTGGCATATGTATTTGTATAGCATGTTATCTTATCTGATCAGGGATCAATGGTCTCTCTCACAAACAGTCGGACACACATATCCACTCTGTTTATCAACATCTTTTGCATACAAACACATTTTCACATGGGTTGTGAACCCAGCATTCATATATGCACAAAAACTGCAATGTGCTGAATTGTGCACAGCCTATGCGAACATGTACATAATACCATACAAGAATTTGGATGTTGTACCAGCTATAGGACATTTTTCAATCAATAGTATTATCCCACCACCAGGAATATAAAATACAGTTTTTGAAGGAAATAAAGCCATCAAGCTGAAATCTAAACTTGTCCATGTGGCTTCTCTTTCAAAAATACAACAAAGTATAAACAAACTGCTCTAGTTAAAACTAGAAATGCCAGTGGGCAACATTTTATCCTGTACTATATTAACTAGATTGATGCAACTATCTCAAGGTGAAAAGTAATCAAATATTAATATTCAGCCCTTCTGATATTCGGAAACATTGGTGAATATTTGTATTACAGTTTGAGAATATTTATAAAAGAACAATCATGCACACCATTCTGGCATGTACCCTGATGCTGTCTGTATTCATACTAATAAGTAGAATGCAGCTGGTGAGAGTCAGACTGCCACCTTTGATATAGCCCAACAGGACTATGCAAGAAAGGCTGTGCATCAGATGAAAAAAGAACCTAAACTTTGGTCTAGTTGTTGGGATTTTTGTAATTTATGGTATACTGTAAGTCTGCCACTAAGAACAAAAAATATGTTGTTTTTTTTTGAAGAAAAAATAACACAAATAATTGAAATCCAGCTTTGTCACATTATTTCTCTCTCAAACAGTTGTTCTAGAAAAAGTCAGACCTGCAAGCCACCACAGTGTTATGTTGGAAGGCATTGATGAATGTGTGAATCCCTTCAGGGGAATGTTCATCAGATATTAATATTTGGTCCTTGTGATTTATAGAAGCATGGGGGAATATGTGATATTCAACTGCAAACTTTGTTTGGTAGGTAATCTGCTGCATAACGCAATTTGAAGTCTTCACAGTTTGCCAGAACTTTGTGCATGTTAGCAACAACCTTCTTCAGTCATGTTCTGCTCCCCCCACAATGCTGCTGAGCCTTCCATTTCTTAAACATATTACCTGGCTTTCTGCCATGGCTTACCACAAAAATCCTTATTTTTTAGTAGCCCATACATCCCAATTCCAGTACCACATTTGTGATGGAAAAAGGAAGCTTTAATGCTATACCACCTGTTCTTCAATTCATGATGGGGGTGGGGGCAATAAGTCTAATTCTCAGCAGGCATAGTTTCAAATATATGGCCTCCTGCTTGTCTCTCGGCCACATCAGATCATTTTATGATTGCTAGCCTCTTTTTAATCCAAGTCTCTCAATCTCATATGTTCATAGACTGAGGAGCAAGGCTCCTGTGATCTTTACCCCAACCCAGCTCCATCACTGACATGCAAGTCCAGTCCCAGCTGCTTAGTCAAAATCCTTTGAGGCACACAAAAACTGCACTGCTGCACCTTCCTCCAGCCTGGAAAGGGTAGGTTCAGGGTTGTCCACATGGGCCAATATACCACATAGCGAAGAGAACTCTTCGTTTGGCTTAGGGCCCTGCACCACTGTGTCTGTGGGTGTCAGAGGGCCCTGTGATTAGGCTGAGAGATGGATTCTTTGTCCTGTGCATCTGTGTCTGTGGACACATTGAAGCATAGGACCCAGAAGGGCCTGTGCTTCTGCAGTCCACCAGACAGCCCCATGATTTCTTGACATCTGTTGCTGCATGAAAGTGTAGGGCCTGCAGGGCCTTGCATATCCATAGGCAGATGGAGTCTTCCCTGTGGCCCTGTACATCTCCATCTGTTCATACAGCTCCCAAAGGGACCTGTGTGAATGAGGATATGATTCCACTATCCCAAAAAGAAAGGAAATTATTTGCAAACAAAACTGCATTAATGCACCAGTTAGGGTTCACCTTAACACCACAAAAGTAGGAAAATGTGGCATTAGGGTTTCCAACCCTAACTCATCACCCCCACTACCAAAATCAGCAAAAGGAAGAAACATTTGGATTTGTAGTCTCTGGAGTCTTTTGGTGAATCAGTGGTTGAGTCTTCTTTGGGGTTATCAACCCTAATGCCTACCCTCCCCCCCCCCAGAGCAAACATGGTCAGACATGATCTCTTTTCTTCATGTAGAGCCTGGATGGCCCTGCATGAAGAAAGCTACAACAGATTCTGTTTGCAACATGTGATGAGACATTCTTTTGTACCTTTGAAGAATGCATCACTATGAGGCACTGGATTGGAGCTGTACCTTTTGCTTTGGACAGGAAGCTATGGGCTGGGGGAAGGGTGAGCATTAGGGTTGACAATCCCAGTGAAGACACCACGAATGTTTTTTTTTTTTTTTTTGCTGCTTGGGGAGGTTGGGAGTTAGGGATGAAAACCTAATTCCACATTTGCCTATTTTTGTGGCATTAACCAGAACCCTAATTGGTACATTAATGCAGTCTTTTGCAAAACACACACACACACACACACACACATACACACACACACTCCCCACAGTTTATAGTGGACTGATTTGTGTTTTAGTTCATTGCCTGGTACAGGAGATGGTTGATGTATACAAATGGCACAAAAAAGTGGAAGATGCCAAAAAAATTAATAAAAAAATAATTTAGCATATTCAGGAGTGGGTTGGGGTGGATTTGGGGGGGGGGTCAGTGATCATAGCACTTGTAACCACTCATTACTTAATTTTAGTTCATATAAGTCATGTCATGCCATAAAGTTGAAAAAAAAGCTTTCTACTGTTCAAAGAAATCTGTCATTGTTTATGTTTGCTTGTGCATTCAGCACACAAGAAACATTTGAGGAGAGTAGAGTATTGCAGAGGTGTGGCAGTGTTTGGCCATTCCAGCCAGTGCTTTCATGGGCTCATCCCTCGGCCACCAGTAAACAGGGAAGCTGCCAATGATGGTAGTTTCAGAATGAGCGCCGGACTTGAAAGAAATCTGCCGCTCCAATCATGGACAGTTTCGTCACTGCGGCGGCAGATCTCTCCCCCCCAGCAACCAGGCAAATTCAAGCCATGTGCATTACAGTGCACAGTAATGTGCATGGCTGGACTTACAAGCAACTCATTTGCTCAGTGTGTCTTTCCTAGTGAAATAAATAAATGAGACCCACCACACATAATTGGCAGCTCCTGCCACCCACTACATACTCCCCCCAAAGCCAGCATTGGGGTGCCCAATTCCCATGTTGGCATGCCTTCCCCCAAGCCCAAACATATATTTTGCGGACAATGGGATGCTCAGTCCCCATGTCAGTATGCCCCCACCCACTATTCTGGCACACTGGGACCCCTCCCCAGTGTGCCAAAGTAATTCTTATGTTTTTCCAACACTGCGATGCCCACTCCTAGTGCCAGACGCACCCTCTATGCCCCCTTTTTGTCAGCCAACCTCTGGGTGCCCAATCCCTGGGTCAGCATTTATCCCCCTCTCCACAAGTCTGGCACACTGGGAGCCCACCCCAGTGTGCCAAAATCTGCTTTGTTTTCACCTGTAAAATGAAAACAGTATCAGAACATTTTTTTTAACCTGAAAAAAGAAACGGTCCTTGTCATTCCACGCACCCAACCCTCACCCTCCCTCTGCACCTCCACCCCCACACACCCCTCACCCATACTTACTCCATAGGATGGGGCAGTGATCTTCTGTGGACGGGAACACATCTGTACTCTTCAAAGGCCAGCCAGGATCTGAAGAAGTGACAGTAAGCCCTATAATGACAGTGAATGGGGGGGTTCAATTTAGGTTGGTATCTCAGCCAATTTTGGGAGTTTTGGTCTCAAAATTTCAACATGGGGTTCTTGGGACACAACCTCATGAACACTTGCACTGTCATTTCATTTTTCAGTCCCAAAAGATGATTTTGTGGTCACTGCACAGAATCACCTTTCGAGACTGATTAACAAAATGACAGTACCACTGTTCATGAGGAGGGGTCCCAAAAAGCCCATTTTGTAACTTTGGTGAACAAACTCCAAAAAATGACTGTGTTATGAGCGTGTGTTATACAGTTTCTATGCATGCTCGTAACTTCACCACTTTTTCATATTTTAACTCCAGATTTTCAATATTGCTGTTTTTTCACACCTCCTCATAAACAGTACAGATGCCATTTTTTCACATCCTGCCTTACATGTCTTTTCACACCTGTTGTGCCAAATGGCACATTCACTGTGCAAAATCACCTTTCGGGATTGAGTAACGAAATAATAGTGCCACTGTTCATGAGGTGGGGTCCCAAAAAGCACATGTTTAAAATCTGGGTGAAAATACCAACAAACACTCAGGGTGTTAGGGTTTCCAACCATAACACCCCACCCTGTACAGACTGACAGGCGCCGGGGGTGTGGCATGGGATCATCAGTCCTAATGTTTACCTCATTCTCCTATACTGTACCCATCTCAGCTTATTTCCTTATGGAATGGACTGAACGTAAGGGCCGAAGGCCCCAAGGCACACCATGACATCTGTCAGTGTCTGCAGGGTGGGGTGAGGTGGAATGGCATGAGCGTTATGGCTGATGACCCAAAGGCACACCCCAACACCTGTCAGTTTCTGCAGGGTGGGGGTGAGGGTTGGCATTAGTTCAGTACTTCACTGCCATTCCTATTATGCATCTCTCTAGCTCATGCAGTACCAATGCCAATGCCAGCAAGCAAACATTCGGCATTGACAAATGCTTGTTTCTGTATTGTCTCAACTCTGGAGCATGGCAGTCAGACCTCTTCTGCTGCATAGAGTGCCTTCCAGTCCAGCATAAGATCTCTATGCTGTTCTATCATGTGACAGAGAGTCACAAAAGCTGTACACATGTCTACCATAGTGACTGGACTGTTTTCTGACTCCTCCCTGCTATCGTCTTCAATTGGTTGCTCCTCCAAGTCCACGTCGGGATACATTGAGGTGACTGCCTCTCCAATGTCATCACTAGAGGGATCAGCTTCACCATCACCAAGGTGGCATAGCTGGGAGTTGTCATTCCTGTTAGTGGCTTAGGTTGTTCTTCTTCAAGTTGCTCTGTTGGTCTCTCAGCTGTTAAAAAACCTACTTTCCAGAAGCAGTACTATATAATTTCAGTTGCCACTGAGTTCCAAGGCTGTTTTGGAAGCCATATTGCATTCAGCCATGTGATTTTCTTCACACGTTGATTTGCTGTTAACTCAGTATTTATTTATTTTAAATATTATTTATTTGTTTTTCAATTTTTTTTTTATTTATTTGCATCAAGAACCTCATGCATTGAGTGGATGTAAAGCTGCTTAATGGAGTCAATTATTCCCTGGCCCAAGGGATGAAAGATATACTTCATGCTAAATAGAAAAAAAAGAGTGAGTTTATATTTCCGAGCCCAGGGGATGCAAGGTGTCCCTAAACATTGTTTAAAATGAGGGCAATTTAAAGGATTTTGAGCATCCTCTCCCACATCCTCACCCATTTGTTGATTATGCCTACTGTTATCCATGGGGTATGAGTTGATCTGTAGATAACAGGTAAATGCTGCACACCACAGAAGCAGTGGGAACTGCAGGTTTTTATATCAATTCAGGATCTAGTTTCTCACTGTTGTTCATGTTGCAACAGGCGATTAGAGATATCAGTTCCTTAGCTTAATTTTGGCCAAAGAGACTCTCAGTTTTGATCATCAAAATTCCAGTGGCAGTGTAATAAAATTAAAAATGTTCTGGGCCTCATAACCTGCAAGCAAACCTTGCCCTGTGTCCTGCATAATGCAACATAATGTAGATTCATAGATTCTGTTGGTGGATAAGGACCTCTTGGCCCACCTAGTCTGCCCATAAAATCCCCCCTAATTAACTGAATTTTATTGACCAGGTAGGCCCACTGAGACTAGAAGTCCCTTTTTCAGAGGAGAAGAGGAGTGGGGGGGGGGATATGGATGTTAACCAATTGAAATTGAACCAGATTAAGCTGTTGGTGGTGTTTTCAGTGAATGGGGGAAATTTGGCCTGGCTACTGGGGAAATTCCTACTCTTTTCAAGAAGTGCCATGGGATCATTAATGTCCAGCTGAACAACCACCAGAACAGGCAGATGAGACCTCAGTTTAATGTCTCATCTGAAAAACAGCACCCCAGGAGTACAGCATCCCTCTAATGATGCACTACAGTGTCAGTATTGGGATTTACCCCAAGTGCCTGGTGAGAGTCTAGAACCCACAAGTTTTCAGCCTCAGAGGTGAGTGTGCAACCTGCTGAGCCACTGACACTGCAATGACACTACTAGTGCTACCCAAGCCACTAGTTGGGATGTTGTCCACCTTCCACCATTATCCAAGATACCATGTGTTTATCCCATGCCCGCTTAAAGCTGTGAATGCATTTGCCCCAACCACCTTTTCTGGGAGACTGTTTTAATCATCCACCACCCTTTCTATGAAGAACTTCCTCATGTTACTGCTAGACCTACCCCCCCAATTTCATATTGTGACCTCTAGTCCTAGAACATCTGTTTTTAAGGAAAATACTCTCCTCTTTCACCTTGTTTATTCCCCTGAGATATTTGAATGTCTCAATCATATCCCCCCGCCTCCTCCTGTCCTCAAGGGAGTACACATTTAATTCATTAAGCCTCACTTCATAGGTCTTTTGATGCAGGCCCTGCAACATTTTGGTTGCCCTCCTCTGCACCGTTTGCACCCTCTCCCTGTCCTTTCAAAGATGGGCCTCCAGAACTGCACACAGTGTTCAAGGTGCGGCCTCACCAATGAAGTATACAGTGGTACTATCACCTCCCTCCTTCTGCTGATAACACCCCTTCCTATGCATCCAAACATTTGGTTTGCCTGTTGCTCTGACTTCCCACACTGCCTTGCTACCATCAGTTCATTGATGGTGATAATTACCACATCTCTGTCTTGCCTTGTGACATCTAGTATCTCTCCCTCCCGAAGTGTACTCTGTCCCTGGGTTCCTGTGCCCCAAATGCATAACCTTGCACTACTTAGTGTTGAATCATAGCTGCCACCTTTCTGACCACTCTTCTAACTTTTTTTATGTCCTCCACCATCTTTTCTACATGCCCCTGTGTGTTTACCCTGTTGCAGATCTTTGTGTCATCCACAAACAGGCGCACCCTCCCTCCCTGTCCCTCTGTCATGCCACTAACATAGATATTTAGGAGTACATGGTTTAATACAGACCCCTGTGGCACCCTGCTAGCCACCCACCCCTCCTCAGAGTGTATCCCATTTACCTCCACTCTTTGGCTCCTATTCCTAAGCCAGTTTTCCACCAAATTGATGATTTTAGGGCCCATCTCCAGGTTGTTCAGTTTCATTACTAATCTTTTATGTGGGACGGTGTCGAACACCTTGCTGAAATCTAGATAGAGTATGTCCCTCACCCCACCCTGGTCCACTACCCTGGTCACTTCATCAAATAACTCTATCAGGTTGTTCTGACAGGACCTCCCCCCTGTGAAATCATGCTCTCTCTGGTTCCACTGTCAAGTGATCTCAAGGTATTCTCCAATTCTTTCCTTTCAGAGTGATTACATTACTTTTTCAACTCAGGTTTACTGGCCTGTGATTTCCTAGCTCCTTCCTACTACCTCCTTTGTTGAGTGGGATGATGTCAGCTCTCCTCCAGTCCCCTAGAACCTTTCCAGTTTCCAGAGACCAGTTGAACAGGGCTGCCAGTGGGTCATCCAGTGCATGGCACAAATCACCAGTCTGCTGGCAGAGCAGTAGTGCTACTGCCTGTGACACTGATGACCCATGTTCAGTAATGAGCAGAGTGTCAGAGGGTCGGTCGGTGGGGGGGTAGGATGAGCATCCCAAGGACAACTCTCCTCCTCTGGGAGGATGATTGTGGCTTGTTGGCATGCCAGTAAAACCCAGTAGAGAATGGGTGTGCAACAGCCAGGAACATCAAGCAGTGTGCATCGGCGTACATCTGTGGTTTGATTGCAGAAGTGCACCTGACCTGTTCCGATGTCACTTCATGTCTGTGACTCCTGGGGGGACCTAAGGAGGGGGAAAACCCTGGGTGTGGCAGCACCATAAAGCTCCTGGGCCACCTTCTTAATGATGTCCCAGGCATAAGCCTTAGCTGGGGCCTCTGGTGTATCTCGGTCTCTCCCCTCAGGCAGCCGTGCCACAGGTGGCAAGCTGTAGGTCTCCCAGTCCATACGGCCTGGGAGGAATGCCAGGTGGTTGGTTCATGCACCGATGAGGGGGACATACCCTGCCCATAGCCCAGGCAAGAAAAAGAATTAAAAAAAAAAAATGGTGCAACTCCATGAAAGACAAGACAAGTCTGAAGTTGCTTCACACAAGGCTCTTTGGGATGAAAGTCATAACCTGCTTCACACAGGACCCATTGGGTACTGTACAAAGTAGAACACTTAGGCGATGTGCAGATCAAAAGGTTAAGTCCTAACTTGCTTTGCACAAGTCCCAGATGAGCTGTGCCCTGCTTTCATGCACCCTTACTTCATGTTCTTTTTGTGATTCTGACCCCAAACATTCAACATGATCTTTTTTCATCCCACCACCTGAACATATAGAGAATTACAGTGGTGGACTTCTATAGGTAACTGGTTGACTGAGTGTGATGTGTTATGGGGTGCTGGGAGGTCAGGCTGGGGATAGGAATTGGTTGCAGGAGAAACAACAATGGGCCATTTTCATTGAAAAGGGTTGTAAACTCAATAAAATGATTATGTGGGTCAGCTTCTTTTTTTATAGGTACCCTTATGTGGGAAGAGGAGGGAAGTGGGTGGAATGGGTGCTGAGAGGGTGGGAGAGGATGGGAATTTCACATTAAGTAAATGGCAACCAGGCTTGGGCACCCGCGTGATCACGTCACATGGATTGCAACAAGGCTTGAGCAAGTTATACTGACCCTGAAGTGCCTAATCCCCACTGTTGGACTCCCCCATGATGGTTTCCAGTTTCCACCAGCCCCAACAATAGTTTGTGATACCAAGGTACTCACCCTGGTGTGGCCCAGCACACACTGGCACAGGGAGTCCCCAATCCAAAATGTTGGTTTCTGTAATGGAGAAAACCATCTCTTGTCATTTTCTTTTTTTTTTACCACTGAAAAAAAGAAAACTGCCCATTATATCTTTTGATCGCCCAACAATCTGACCCCCCTAACCCTGACCCCTACACTAAGTACATGCACCACTGTAGTTTGATATTTTTAATATGTTAACCACATATTTTCAACACAGCCTTTTTTGTACCCCACCTCATGAACATGACAGGTATCATTTTTCAAATTCTTTCCAAAACATCTTTTCACATTTTGCCACAAAATGATGCTGTAGCCAGGATTTCATAAATGACACCTGTCAATTTCAGAAGGTGGCATCACAGAAACAAAGAAACATAAAATTTAACAACTGATATGGACCTCTTGGCCCACCCAGTCTGCCCATTTTTCACTAACTGCAGTATCATCACAGATCCTACCCTAAATGCTGTAAATTTGGGGTTAAAATCTCAAAAAACAACTAAGCTGTGAAGAAAAGTTATGTTTAGGGACATCCACTGGCCCAATGGGTTGCATGTTGTGTTCCCATGCCAGCAACATGAGTTCATAGATGAGCTTGGGGATCCAGCTTGGCAGCCTGAGGATTAGGTGAGTTGCTGCTATGTGGCACCTCTCCCAGCCTGGGAAGGGATGGCTCAGTGTTCTGCTGCATGAGCAACACCTTGAGGCAGGCCAAGATGTCATTACTCACAAGGGGTTGATGTGTGTGTTGAGGACTGCCAGGGCCACGCACTGCACTAGGAGAGGTGGGTGGGCATGAAAAATGAGAAAAACAGCAGCTGGCAGGACAAAGCTCCTGTCGCTTCAAGCCCCACAACACCAATAGGCCTCATACTGCCACCTGCTGTCCAGCACCATCATCCAGCACCCCAACACTTACCTCAGATGGTTGGTACCCCAGCAGTTCCCTTTATGTTAGGGCCAGGAGATAGAGGGGCATCTGATGGTTCCCCAGAGACTCTCAGCACGTTTGCTGGTCTGGCACCCTATTGGTGGTGCATGACATTAGACAGCTGGCAGCCTCATCCTGCCCTGGTAGCAGCCAGTTAGCAGAGCAATATGGCCTCCACAAAGAGAGGAAAGCAGTCTGAGGGCTATTGAATTATCTCCCTCTCCAAGCTGGTCCCAGGTTGATCAAGAACATTCCCGAACCCGGGTCACTGGTGTGGTACTGGTTCCCCACTCCTGCCCAACCCACTTTAAAAAAAAAAATTCCTGCAAGTTCTTACCACCTGACCCAGCTATCAGTATTTTTATTCCTCATACTAACCTATTTTTACCTTCATGCCTACAGGTCTGATGGGATACCAACCACGCTGTTACTGGACACTGATCCCAGTGTGGCAGGACACTGAAATTGTGCATCAGATAAGTATTGTTTTATGTGTACCCTACCTTGTTTGTCCTAGTTAGTTTCTAAAGAACTGCAGATCCTTTGTGACCCCATCCCTGCTCTCATTTTACAGGTATGAATGGATGTTCCCTTGAGACAACCCTATCTCAGGTTCCCTTGGACTGAGGTTAGAGATCTGTTTCTTATTATCTATGCTAGGATGGTAACGTGTGGCAGTTCAGCTCCAAGTGTTAAGACACTGTTGGCTTTCACTTGTTTAAGTGATTGGTTATGCAGGTCTTGAAATATCTCTTCTATAATGACATCGACTAAACAGAGCCGCAACAAGGAGCTGGGTGCTCTTATGACTAAAAGCCAATAAAACTAAACAGTCATGGCACACCACACAATCTGGAAAGACAGTTCAAGACTCACTTTGTTGAATGAAGTTTGAGTTTTATTTCCACCACAGGAGAACAGCCATCACAAATAGGGGTCAGAGACCCACAATGAACAGCTTCTAATGTTTCACGAAATCATTCACTTTGTCGAAGAGGCTGTTCACTGTGGGTCTCTGAACCCTATTTGTGATGGTTGTTCCCCTGTGCTGTGCCATATCTGTTCTATAATATTTATTCTATTTTGCACAGCTCCCAAAGGTACTTGCGCAAATGAGGGTGCAATTCCCCTATCACAAAAAGAAGGTAAATGAATTGCAAAAAACTATTTTAATGCAGACATTAGGGTTAAAGAATATAAAGTGCACAAAATAAAGAAATTGAACAATTAATGTTTGGAGTCTCAGAAATCTTGGTGAATTGGGGGTGTGATCTTACTTGGGGTTTTCAAAGCTAATGCCCAACCCCTCCCCTGAGCAAACGAGGTTTGCCATGATTTTATGCTTCACACAGGACCTGCAAGGCCCATTGATTCAGAAAGTTATGACTGATTCTGTTGGCCACATGTGAGGAGACTTGCTTCTCTATCTCCAAACACTATATGCCTATGAGGCACAGGCTTTAACCTGTACTTTGTGCTTCAGGCAGGAAGCTATGGGCTAGAGAGAAGTTGGGCATTAAAGTATATACTGCCAATTTGTCAAGACTCCTAAGATTCCAACCCCCCTAATATTTTTAATTTCCTTACTTTGTGCGGTTTGCATTCTTCATTCCTAATGTCTACATTAACATAGTGTTTTGCAATTGATATATATGTTCTCTCTCTCTCTCTCTCTCTTTCTCTACACATATATACAAATATATATGTATACAGTATATATACACATATAGAATAAATGAAAGATAAGTGTATATTACAAAGCAGTAATGCCATCGAGAGGATTTGGGGACTTGGAACTTTGACAGCGAAGCTTGAGAGGTTCCCAAAGTCCCCAAAACCTCAAGATGGGATTATTGCCTTGTAACACACATCTATTTATTATTTTTTGTAATATATGGATAAGCCTTTATAATACCATTTTGGCCCTTTGGGAGATTTTCTTGAATATTACATGTTTTATCAAGTCTGAAACCATGTATTCTCAGTCTGAAACCATGTATTATCAAGTATGTTGTATTATCAGTCTGAAACCATGTACTGTATTATCAGTGCTGGACAATAGTATTATGGCATTGGCAGTCATCTATTACAAGAACATTTTCTGATGGGCCAAGATGGTATTATTAAGGCGTATCCATATAGTACACACTATATATATATATATATATATATATATATATATATATATATGAGCTAACTAAAACATGTCGAGGTGCAGAACCACGCAAACAAAACAGCAAAGTAATACATCAAGGCATGTCAGTATGTCACCACAGACAGGAAGCAGAAAATCTGTCTCACACCACAGCCCCCAAGCCACAGTAACAAAACTGAGAGGCATATGTATACCCACAAAAAGTCAGAGTGACGCAACTCTGGGGTGGGGAGAAAGGAACTTGAGACAGCAAAACATAAAATATTGCAACCAATAAACCAATTCTGGAAGGCGAGCAACTTGGCAGAGAGAAGAAACTCGGGAGAGTGATAGATTATATAAACCAAGTTGGGGGGCAGCAACTCAGCTGAGAGAAGAAACCTGGAAGGGGGGCAGATTACATAAACCAACTCTCAGGGAGCAACTCATCAGAGAGAAGAAACTCGGAGGGGCTAGATTATATAAACCAACTCCGGGTGCAAATCAGGAAAGGGGAGAAAGTCGGGGAGGCAGATGTCATATTACAACTCCGGAGGGGACAAAAACTTGGGGGCAACAGCAGGTGCAACAGTTAAAAAAAGGCAGAAACTAACCTGACAGAATCAAACTCAGGTCTGCCGGATGTAGAAAGACCAGACACATGCGGTGACTCTAACCTCTACGCTACATTGCCAGCATGGCTATGCAGCACACACTCGTATATTACAATTAGACAGCTTGAGTGAAAATAGGTACCTGGCTACACATACAGTGCTACAATATGCCCATGATGTTACGTCCAAGCAGCTGTTTTCACTCATGCTACTTTTCTGGTGTAGATTTTACTGTGTTGGTATTCTAACAAGATCTTGAGGGGATACCTGCAAAAACTACATTAATGCTCAAGTTAGGGTTTATTATTAAATCAACAAAAGTAAGGAATTGAGACATTGGGGTTCTTTGATCCCTAACTTCAACAACCCTCAAGCATCATCTTGTGAGCCTCACCAAATTGAATTTGAAACCACAATCCAGATTTCAACCATTTGTCTTAACATAATAAATAAATGCCACAGTGAAAAATACAGCTACAGTTAATGTGAAAATGAATAATGTGTGATCAGAAAACTGTCAAAGTCATCAGGTTGACCCCAAATCACATTTCAGATCAAATTAACCAGCTGCCATTTATTTGGTTGTGAGGGATGGCAATGTAGGTATCCTGAAATGTGGGGCCCTAAATGACCAAAAATGGACAAGTTATCAGCAGAAGAAAAAAACTATACTGAAACATACCTGACGCATGTGAGATTACCACATTATACGAATTAATTTTTTTCAGGTTATTTTTTTTTTTAGTTGATGACTGCCAGCTGATGTGGAGAGTGGGCAGTGCTAGTCATACCACACTTCATCACGATTTCAATACTTCAGTGCCGGGTGGGTATAGGTGTTAAATGGGCTGGGGGGATGGGGTAATTTTTACTTGTATATGGTGTATGAGGGTGATACGTGTGCTATTGGATAAGAAGGTTCTACTGATTGACTAGCACTGGGATTGGACTCCTGATGTTTGGAATCCAAAGTGGGGGGGGGTTGCAAGCCAGTGGGATTGGGCACCTGGTGGACACAGTTTGTGCCACAAAGAGCAACGTTTCTCACATAAATTGCATGAAGAACTTTGGTTTTCACACAACATGCATGAAAATTCCAGTTTGTGCTGCAAAATGCATGTTTTTCTTTTATTTTCGCCATTTTCCTGATTGGTAAGACTGTTGAATGTGGGTGTGTGAGTCATGAAAACAGATTCTGGAATGGAATGTTCTTTGTTCAAAGTTTTTCCTTCCATAATACACTTCCATTACTGCTCTCAGACTTGCAGAAACAAATGTCTTATCTTGTGAAAATGGATACTGACTAAAGAAAATGAAAGCTACTGTTGTGAAAAACACCTTAGTAGGTGGAGTAATGTAATGTGCTTGACATAGGAAGATGCACCTTCAACAGCTCCAGAGACCCTCGAGGGAAAAATGCAGCTAAAATATATATGTTAAAATCACTCTTCTACTTTTGCTTTACTAACATCTGATTTCTGAAATCGTGAGGAATCCAGAGATCTATTGTGGTGATGGCAGTATTAAGTAGCAGCAGATCGGGACAACTGAGGCTTCACCCATCCCCCTGTGGCATCAGGCTCAGAAGTGACGAAAGACTGCAATACCGCTGATCTCACCTTTGCTGCTGGAGGGAGATACGGACAAATTCAATAAGTTCTTTAAGGAACTAGCAGCCATTAAACAAATTCAAGAAGTTCTTCAAAGAACAGCAGGCATTAAAGTCACCCTCTTAGAAGTAGCCAGTGAGTTCAAAGCTTTGAACCAATCCTCAAAAATCTCAACAGCCAACTGGGGGATGTAGAAACACGTATCAGTTCTGTGGAAGACAAGATAAAAGAGAAAGCTGAAAGGTTTGCAATCTATGCAAAAAAGTTTCCAAACTCAAGGACAGAATCAAGGACCAGGAGGGGGTGGAATCATTTGAATAACATTATTATTGTTGTCGGTATTCCAGAGAAGGCTGAGGGGTCAGCTAAGATGGCTTTCATTCAAAAATGATACTTAGACATGACTGGTCCATCAATCCTTGGCCCCATTATGTGATCAAAAAGGCTCACCACACCATTGGCTCAGTGTCACCACTAGGAAACAAGCCTAGGACCATCATTCTAAGACCTCTTTATCTAAAAAAATTTCATGTCCAAACAAAAGCATGAGAGAGGCAAGTATTTCTATAGGAGGACCATTGATATCTTATCTTTAGCGACATGGCACCATTGGTAAGAGATAGGCTAATGGTCTGTAAAGACATTTAAAATCTGTGCATAAAGCACGCGTCAAATTTTACTTCCTGATTTTTGCAAGGCTAGTGGTAACCATCCTCACAAGCCCACACACAAAAGTGAGTCAGCTGATAAAACCCAGAAAGAACTGTTGATGATCCTAATAAATGTGTTTGTGGTGTCATTGACATCAGGAGTGAAGGAGCACCATGTGGAGAAATAATCAGCATGCAGACTCTGCAATGGAGGTAGTGGGATCAAAGGTGGAATTAAGGACAATCTCTGGGATTTTGTACTGTTTCAGGACTTTGTGCTTCACTATGGGTAGTGCATCGAAGGCTACAGAAAAGGCACTCATTGGTGGGAAATGAGCCCTGTGGAAGACCCCGCCTTGTAAGGTATGTGAAAGCCAGGCACAGTAGATAATACTGTGTCAGAGACTCCTGCCTATCCTACCCTAGTTTGAACTGTGAACCTCCCCCATCAACAGCAATCTGGGGCAGCAACTGTGTGTCTCCTCATTTAATAAAATGGCCCCACAGCACACCTGGGGAATTCTAATGTAGCCTCCAACTGACACATTCTTGATAGATCAGCAAGGGATTACAGAAACAGGCACAACAATGACTCTTGCTGAGAAAACACACAAAGTTACTACTGTACATCATGACAATAGTGCAGATCCAAACCAGAGAAAACACACTGAAGGCCTGAGATGTCAATAGGCCAGCCAAACACCTGCCGAATAACATTGCTGGTTGCCAAAGGCAAGGTCACTGCACACTTTGGACTTGAGGTCAGGTAAGTACCCACTGACATTGTTTCTGACATGAACAGTGAATCAGGAAATTTGACATTGACAGGGAGAATATGCTAATACTTTATTTGCCTTCAAGAATTCCTGGCCACAGCTCAGGGTGTAACTGTTTGATGCATTATCTATACGTTAATACAATACTGATAGCCTGTCCTGTTATATAAAAGATTTTTACAAAACCCCAGGCCTATTCTAATAACATCGATGTCTATTTCAGGGAACAGTAATATTGGGTTTTAATTACATCATTGCTTAATGTACTCACAGGGCTCACACTCTTAATTTATTTTCTGTAAATATAATCTCTATTAATTTGTCAGGGTCATCAAAGAACATTACAACTACAATAAAGAATGTTAGTGCAAACTGTCTTTGAATCTTCATTTCTGATCCAGATTACACTATAAGACACTCTGGCAAATTACTCATTCATTAATCCAACCCCTTTAGGTACAGCATGGGGTGGGGCAACTCTGACCTACCAAAGTGATTTTTACAACACTGATACAGTTTGTCTATGTTTGTATGCCTCTACATATTGCAGCAGTGCTGCCATCTAGGTGAAGTGCTAGGTGGGAGGTAGCGGCAGCCATTGGTTGAGAGGGGGGTCTGCCTGATGGGCCAAACCCTGGTTTCTTGTCTGTTACATTGAGCTAATCCTAGGTGTATGGTTTGCTCTATCATAGATGAGATATCCCTGGTTGGATATATATCTGTCTAATGGTTTCTCAAGGCACCATAGTAGGGTCTTTGCTCATGGTATAAAGCAGCCAGGAGTTCCAGCATGAGGAGGACACTTTTGCATAATTGTTGAGGGAGTGTGTTACCTTTTCCATCCAATAGATATAAGTGACAGTGGACCTCCAGGTTGTCGCATCTGGGATGTGGGTGTGAGTCAGCATTTTGTTATGGCTTTCTTCACCGCTGTTATAAGAATCCCCCACAAGTAACATGAGTTGGGGTTTCTAAGGCCTGGGGACTGGTTTACTGAACACCTCATGAAGTTCTGGTTCCAGCGACTGGAAAAATTGTTGTAAGTGGGGACATACTAAGGTTCATACTAAGGTAATAGGAGCGGAGGAGGCTGTGTGCCCATGAGTGCTCCTGTTATTAGTAGTAATTTAATTTATGGCCTTCTAATATATGTTTGTCCAATTTATTCTTAAATTGTTCTTTACTTATACTTAGAACAATTTTCTCTGGAAGATGAGTCCAGGGGTTCACCACCCTCTGGGTAAAGAAAGCCTTTCTCTTTTCTGTATTGAATTTATTTGCTCTGAATTGAAGAGTATGTCATCTAGATGACCTATCATATACTTTAAAGGTTATAGTCAAGTCATTCATAATATTATTGTGTCAAATTATAACATAACAAAAAGTCACCCCATTTTCTCCTAGTCTGGAGAGACATCAAATTAAGCTGCTTCAATCTATCCTCATTGGTCAAACCCTTGCATTCAAGGATCATTCTTGTTTTTTTTATCATTTAACATTTTATGCACCTTGCTGCCGGCCCCCATTCGATTGTCCCCTCTAGCCCTGTTCCCTGGAATTTCCAGGGCTTACCTTACACCCAGTCTGGGATTGTCACCTGCAAGGAGTCGATTTTCATCCTACTGCTGGTGTGTTTTCCCCTCCATTTTCTCCCAGGGGCCCCAGGAGTAGGGGTGCATACATGTGGAGGTGCAGATGCACCTTATGGTGCCAGTAACAACACCTATCCCCACCCCATTGGCCTAATGTTTGGCACCTTCTGGGCCTGTGCTACCCCTGGCTTCCACCAGGAGGCAGCCATTATCTGAGGGTAACCACCACACCTCCCCGAAGAGGAGATTTGCCTGCCAGCAGCTCTATCCAGCTCTGCCCTCCCCCCCCCCCTGCTGCCAACCTTCAATGGCCCGGGCTCATTCCCAAACCAGGGTCACCAGTGTGCCACGAGGTAAGGCATTCAGCGCCTCAACCCTAAGCACCACTGGGCCACCAATGATCATTCGTGTTACTTGTCTCTGTATCTTCTCCATTCTATCACCACAAGTTCCTTTAATAGGTCCCCACAAGGGGCTGCCATAATCCAGAAGGGGTAGTACATATGATCTATACAAAGGTATAATAACACTTGAGTTTTGACTATGAAAATGCCTCTTTATGGCTCAGATAAGCCTTTTTGCTTTATTAATTTGGCAATTGATATGCAATTTATATGTTAGTGTGTCAGAGATAATAATACCTAAATCTCTTTCTTCCTCAGTGCTTCTTATCAGAATTCCTTTTATGTAGTAGTTTGCCTTTTTAATTTAAATACCCATATGATGTGCATGTGTGTGGCCATGGGTTCACCAGCCCAGTGTGCATGTAGGGAGGTAGTGGACTGTTATGACTGGCATACGGAAAAAGCTGGTAAGGAGTTTCCATGCATATTCCCACCTCTGGTGGGAACTAGTGAACTTAATGAATGAGCATGCCTTGTTCCAGCTATCTGTACCAATGGGAAGGTTCAGTTCCCCCATGCATTTCTCAGCAGTATTCAGAGAATCATTACCTAAAGTGACCAGCAGGGCTCAGTAAATTTGTGATATCATGTGGGAGGCCCGAGCTCTTAATTGGTTCTCACCGTCATCTCTTCTATCCCATATTCCCTACGATCAGAGCAAAAGCGAAAATGTGTATTGATTTTTATTTATTCAACTGTGCAATGATGGTCCCTGTCAGAGTAAAAGGGGCATTCCTGAGAGAGTCCTGTATGGACCAGAAAGAATGAAGAGGTGGCAGGGAACTGCTACAGTAAAGGTTCATAACTCCCCACTCCACAGAGTGGGGAGACCAGTTATAAGTTACTTACAAGATATTGTTCATGGTTATGTGAAATCTGGTTTGCTTCATGTTTCTTTTCCTTTTACATGTGGTTGTGTTATCTAATGTCTTGTCAGGAGAAGAAATGCATTCAGGGACAGGGATGATCAGGAAAGGTACCAGGAATAATAACATTATGTACTTAGTCATGCTAGACACATGAAAGAGATCAGAAGAGACAGATGGTCATAGAGTGTGTATGTCATCCAATATGGTTGACAGGAGGGAGAGGGGGACACCCTGATATGCTCTCCCTAACAGATGGACACCATGCATTGGCCTTCTGTATGGCAAGAGAGTCCCCAAAAGCAGACACAATTGTAATCTGAACTTGATAATGGTGGTTAACAGCATTAAATTCATCACTTGGAATATTAAGCATGCACAGTCAAAAGAACAAAGACACCACGTTTTGCAGTACCTTAAAACATTGGGAACCAGCATTGCCTTCATACAGGAGACACACACAATGGTGGACCAGAGTGCCCTAAGGTGCAGAGAATGGGTGGAAAAAATCTATGCAGCCAGGAATAGTAATAGGAGAGTGCAGACAGCTATCTAAATAGTTCGAATCACTCCCTTCCTAGATCCTGGTTATGACTGAACATTGCAGTATTTCAATATTCATATATAACTTTGCTAATTTTCAATATTTTGACTCCAAACTTTCAACACGCCCATTTTTCCACACCACCTCATAAACATGACAGGTGTCATTTTTTTAAATCCTAGAAGAGACATCTTTTTTCAATTGTGGTGCAAAATGATATTTTGGCCAATATAATATAAATGCTACATGTCATGTTTATAAGAGCAGTCATAAAATGAAAATCTTGAAAATCTGGGGTCAAATTAAAAAAAAAAGAGTGAATGTGTCAAGAGTGAATGTATGAAGCCTGAGTATATGAAGAGTGAATTAATGTGTACTGATTGTGTGAAGAGTGAATGTGTAAGGAGTGAATGTACCAGGTCCTTCATTTCTGCAGGCAGATTGAGTCTTCCTATAGCACACTGCCCAAAGGGCCCTACACATGTGCTTCTGTTCACTTTTCAATGAAATATTCAGCTTTCTTGGGTCTGAAGCAACCTTTCACTTTTTACAGCTGTATCAAAACTATTATTTTGCAGTCATATTGGCTCTGACCAGGGTTAATTTTATATAAGATATGGCGTACACGAAAATCACCTCCTTAAATGTCTGCAGCTTAAAGAGTCCCTTGAAAAGGAAGGCTGTGGTTTCCTTTTTGAAGGATGGAGGGTTGGCTATAATATTTTTTCAAGAACCTGGCTTGCATCTATTACATATATTTCTCAGCCAAAAAATGTTTGGTGGTGTG
This sequence comes from Neoceratodus forsteri, assembly GCA_016271365.2. Lineage (NCBI taxonomy): Eukaryota > Metazoa > Chordata > Ceratodontiformes > Ceratodontidae > Neoceratodus > Neoceratodus forsteri. The sequence goes on along the minus strand of CM057455.1, from coordinate 1,461,830,301 downwards.
AGCCATCATACTGGTCCTTTGGAGAAGCTAGAGTGGACAGTGTAGGGCTTCTTTTTGTTGGGACCCACTATAAAGTAAGTCACTTAGTGGACATATTTCCAGGAGGGTGCTTTTGTTAGATGTTCAGTGGGGGAAAGAGGGTACAGTGTGTATGTATCCCAAATTAAGTCAGACAGGGCTGCATTGCTTGAATCCCTCCAACCTTTTTTGGCTTCTTCAGGGCAGTTTTAGGAAGCAATTTGAATGACACTTTGGATTTTCAAATAAGCCATCAGTGCAGCAAGATAGTGTACTGTGATTCACTTGATTTTGAAAAATTAATGACTCTGGCTTGTTTGGTAGATAGTTAAAGACTGTCCCATCCCTCAGGAACATACTTAGGAGGAGGTTTAGCTACCCGTATTGATTACATCTTTTTGTCCCCTCATTTTAAACATAAGGAGATGTTAGTGATACCTATGGAGTTTTCAGATCATATGTTGGTACAAGTTAAACTATATGGCACAAGTTACAGCTATAAATATTTCAAGATGGAGGTTGAATGTTTTGTTGCTGGACTCTGAGAGAGAGTTCAGTGGGCAATATGTGCTCTTTTGCAAGCCCAATATTCAGTGTGATGCCTTTACAATGATCACTTGTTTTTGCTGGGAGGATAACAGACAAGATAGTGAAGCTTGGTTTCAGAATTCTGACAGACATAAACAGCAGGTAGACTATTTATAGTACTTGACTTTAAGGGACCAGCTCTAAGAATAATATCACCAGCAGCAAATGGGTATAGCAGGTATTCAGAACAAATTCAGAAGTTAAAACTTAAAATGCAACCCTACCAATATAATTTTAATTATTTTTCTCATGTATGCTAACACTGATTAGAATGATGTCTGAGCTAGGGAGGTATTTTCATTTAAACACTAAATGCTTTATGTCATAGAAGATAATATTTCAGCATCTGAGGGTCCGCTACATCACATATAATTAAGTATCTGCCTGATATCCATTGAATTAGAAATGCATGGTAAACCACAAGGCAGAATTTCTCTAGTAAATAGGTGGGCCCAGAGAGGATTTAATTTGTAATCTGGAATGTAAAGACACAATGCAGAAGATAATAGTTATGGAATGGTAAAAAAATGACTGCGATTATCATAGATTTCTAATATACTTTAATAATGTTGCTATATGCTGCTTCTATTTAGTGTTGGCATGTATTTATTATCAGAGATTTGTACAATATTTAAAATTTGCCAACTACTCATTAGGTGAAAGATCAAACCTGTAGTACAATAATATTTTGTTTCTATAATCTCAGTAATTACTATATAGGCACCTAAGGTCCCTTGAAATTGGCTATTGAAAATCTATGGTTATAAGATTATCTCAAAAAAATTAGATTTATGTGGATAGGGGCTGTTTGTCTAATCTATAATCCCTAATTTACAGGAATGATTAACAAGTGATGGTGGCTACAGTGGTCAATACCTGTAATTAGGAAGGGATTCCAGGGTTAATTTTCATAGTCCTGCCCATAAAATAATAAGTATGAAAGAATTTTGGAGGAGTCATATAGTCTACGATGTTTAAGCACAAATGAGGACAGGACTACGTGCTAATTGGTGTCCGGATAGCAACAGCATCACTACAAAAAACTACACTCCCTTCCCGACCCATGGTTACCTGAGCCATACTCCTGAACCACAATATCCTGACAGTGGGATTTTGCCCCCCTCCCAGAGTTTGTTATATTAATTACAGAAGGTGAGGTGGGCAAGTCCCCTGAAACATGAAAAAATGCAAAATCCCGCTGTTGGGATTTTGTGTTTGGGATTACTGGCTCGGGCAACCATAGGTCAGGGAAAGTCCCTCATAACTCATTGGCAGTTAAGGACATATTTGGCCCTTTTTGGCCCAAAAGGAAGGCTTTCCCTTTTTAGAGGGAGCGTGTCCAAGTCTGTTTTTGCCATTAGTGGGGCTTTCGAAGACAAACATTCAGAGCTCTAGTTAACCTAAAGCTAGTGGTTTTATTTGGGGGATCCCTTAAGTAGTGCAAGATAATCTTTTGACTCCAACCCCTCTGAATGGATTCAGAAAGTTTTCTATGCATGGCACTGGCAAATTTTCAACGAACTCCTATTTGAAATATGGCTTTTTTCCCTCCTTTATCTTCTTAAGCTGGGAATCATTTCTATAATATTGGAATATAGGTTAGGGATTAATGTAGCCCTTTTAATTATTTTGAACATTGGCTGGTCTGCCAGTGCAGTGGTAGTGCTGCTGTTTATGATGCCATTGACCCAGGTTCGGGAATGTGCCCAGAGAGATGGAGGGCCGGCCAGAGGGAGGAGACTTGAGCATCTGAGGACTGCTCGCCTTCTCCAGGGAGGGAGGGGGGATGAGGCTCATTGCTTAACTGCCTCTGGTGGAGGACAAGCACTGAAGCCATTCTGAGGGGTTGGGGCATGATGGAAATTGACGTTAGCACCTTGACATCTGGGCACATGTCATGCCCCTGAGAACAAAGGAAAAACAGCTCCCTGAGCACTTGAAAGATGGAGCACCTGGTGCAGACTCCACAACTCTCTCATGCCTGTCCTGTCAGGGGCCCGACAAAACTAGAAGCTCAGGGTGTACGGGCCCCACCTCATCCCCACCTGGGGGGTAAAACCTAGGCTCCATGGGGGTCCACCCACCAGCTCCAGGTAGGTGAAGAGTAGGAGTAGACACCATATGTGACTCCCGATGGTGCGAGGCTCAGGGAGCAGGGGGAGTATAAAGCGCAAATTAAAAAAACATATATATTTTGAACATTAACAAAGTTATTCTATGACTGTGCTGGATGTATCTTGAATAGCTTATAGTGAAGTAGTTTGCATATATATTTGTATAGTCTTTAAACTATTTTAGATCTCTGGCCTGTTGTTATTCTACTGAGACTTAAAGAAATGATGATCTGTGTTATTATAGCATTGATTCCTTTATCATAACCTGTTTTTATGAATATGAAACCCATGAAGTTTATGTCAAACTTTTTTCCTATAAGACCAATAATTTATAAAAGGTGTATTTACAGTATCTTGGGATATAACCCACTATGAGCAACCTCTGCATCTATATTTAGTGCTTTCTCTGTACATATGGAATCAATTTCTCATGTAATTTTTAAAATGTTTGTGGTATTTGTAATCTTTCTAATTGTGATGACTACAAGTTGATCAATGAAATCTACTCTACTGTATCAAAATAATAGGGCTTCCTCATTAGAAGCAGAATTAAAATATGGAACTCAGAAAACTCCTAATGGAGACCTGTGTGAAACCTGCAAGGAGCGAGTTGAGCCTTCTATTACTGGATCACTTTTGGACCAGAGTTGAGTAGAAGTAACTGATTCTGGTAAATTATTAAATATTTTAGATGGCTAGGCAACACAGAATTTTGGTGTACCTGCAACTCCGGTGTTGGTAGAGAAAATAAATTATTGGGTATTCTCCTTCTCACATTCCCATTGAAGTATCTAATAGGTTTGTTGCACCTATTGAAAGACAGGAGTTAGTTGACATTCTTTCTTCTTTAAAAACAGGTGCATTTTCTGGGTGGGATAGATTCCTCAAAGTGTCTTTTAAAACTTTTTCTACATAATTGGAGATGGCTTGGTGACAGTATTTTCTCATCTTTAACAAATGTCATAACTTTCAAGTACTTTTTTCACAGGGATTATTGTTTTTTTATTTAAGAATGGGGACTAAAGTAGAGTAGAAAATTGGAGGTAAGTTTGTCTCCTAAACTCTGACTGTAAACTTGTAATAAAACCTTTTTCTGAAATGATTATCACAGGCTTCAACTATTTTAATGGATCCAGCCCAGACCGGTTCCATACCAGCTAGAAGCATGAAGGATAACCTATTTGATAAGGGATGTCATTGAGTATTCTCAGATTAAAAAGTAGAAAGGCTTCTTTTGTCATTAGAGCAACAGAAAGCCTTTGATAAGGTGAGCCATGACTATCTGTTCAATGTACTGCTTAGATAAGGTATTCCATTACAGTTTTTTCCTGGGTAGCGGCAATATATCCATCTGTTACTGTTTCTTCTTTGTTTAGTGGGAGTATGAGTCAGAGGATTCCATGTAAAGTGGGGGTAAGCCAGGGCTTCCCTTTAAGCCCGCTAATATATGTCTTTGCTTTGGATCCCTTAGTAAGGAGGGGTATTGATGGATCAACAAATTCAGGAAATTGGTAATCCAATAGGTGAAGGGGAAATAAAAATGTCTGCCTACATGAATGATATCTGTCTGCTTGTGGAAGATACTCCAGGTGGAGAGGTTGCTTTAAGGGTACTTGTTACTTCAGATTTTTGGGGGCTTTTCTAAATAAGGAGAAGAGTTCTCCCTTATGTCTAGGGGAGGAGGATGATGAGATTGTAACAGAAGTAGCAGGTATGTCAGTAGTTCCTGGGGCTGAGAAAATTTGGGGTATAATATTTGGTAGGGGGAATATGGCACATGATAAACCAATCAGATAGATTGTCTCTTAGTACTGTAAAGGTAAATAGATGGGAGGCATGTCAGATGGGTATTTGTGATTAAACAATTTGTAGTTCTGGTATGTTTTCTCTTCCCTGTTAGTTTGGAAATATGCATTTTAAGTTTATTTTTCAAATGTTATGGGGGAGCAGGTTGAATTCCTTCAAGACGGAGGTGACATACCTTGTCCACAAGAGGGGAGGATTCAATGTGATTCATCCAGTGTTATTTTTTTTCACTCCATTTTTTATTTTACAGGGACTTTGAAATGAATGTTAGATGTTAATAATTGTCAAGGAATGGTGTGGTCTTGACATGTTTTGCAGGAATTCTTGCTTTTATGGCAGGATCAATCACTTAAGGTTTCAAAAAATGCACAGTTGATAGACTATATTGTGTCTGTTGTTCAAAAACTCTGCAAATAGAAACTGATGAAATCTCAGATGATGGTGTTAGACAAATGGAAGACCATTTGACCATCCATGACATCTATGAACACCTCCAGTCCGATTTTCATAAAAGACATAGTACCGAGACAACGCTGGTTTGGGTGCTCAATGATCTCTTGATGGCTAGAGATCGGAAGAGTCATTCCATTTTGGTTCTCCTTGACCTTTCTTCAGCTTTTGACACCGTAGATCACACGGTGTTGATAGAACACCTGAGGCTGTTTTGTGGAATATCTGGAACTGTCTTAAGATGGTTCACATCATTCCTCAGTGGGAGATCACAAAGAGTTGTGTCCGGGGTTTTTTCCTCAGATTCAATGGCTTTGTCATGTTGGGTGCCTCAGGGCTCAGTACTGTCACCCATGCTATTTGGGGTGTATATGCTACCCATTGGAGACATCGTAAGGAGGTATGGGCTGAGGTTTCACTGTTATGCAGATGATACCCAGCTCTACCTTTCTTTTGCCCCCAACCAGGAGGGAGCTCTCTCAGTCTTTAATAGCTGTCTAAAAGAAATCCAGGAATGGATGAATTCTAGCTGGCTGAGGTTGAACTCTGATAAGACTGAGGTACTGGTTGTGGATCCGGGTCGACAGATAGGGGGGTTGGGTGCTGGTGCGTCTTCCAGAATTTTTCTTGGAGGCATTTCTCTCCCAACCTCTGAACGGGTGCAGAACCTGGGAGTAGTTCTTGATGATGGGCTGACACTACATTCGCAGGTGTCGGCAGTCATCAAGACTTCCTTTTACCATCTTAGGAACATCGCCAGGACTCAGCATCTTGTTCCATCTGCCGACCTGCCACCGTTAGTTCATGCCTTCGTGTTCTCATGCTTGGATTATTGCATCTCCCTTTATCTAGGGCTTTCTGGAGTTGAAATCCATTGCCTGCAGCTAGTGCAGAACACTGCAGCCTGGCTTTTGACAGGTTCTAGTAGATCCTGTCACATTATTCTGGTGCTGTGCAAACTGCACTGGCTGCCAATTCGGTGATAGATCACCTTTAAAGTCGGATTGCTGACTTTCAAAGCTCTACATGATCTGGGCCCAGTCTATCTGAAAGAACATCTGGTTCCTTATCACCCTAATTGATCACTCCGCTTGGCTGATGAGGGGTTGCTAGAGGTTCCAAGGGTTAATTTGAAATCTTTGGGTGCTCGGGCCTTTGCGTATGTGGCCCCCACCCTTTGGAACTCTCTACCCCATTGGTTGAGGGAGTGCACTTCTGTGGAGGGCTTCAAGAGAGGTTTGAAGACTTTTTTGTGGGAAACTGCATTTTTAGAATAGTGATTGAAATGACTGTTTTGATCCAGCTGCATTTTTTTAATTTTATTGTTTTAATCTGTTATTTATGTACGGCGCCTTGGCAATTGAAAGGCGCCTTATAAATAAAGTTATTATTATTATTATTATTAAATGTTGTCCTAGGGTGCTGGGCATTAAACAGTGTGTACTAGGGATGAGTCAGTAGGTGAGCAATCAGTTACTGGATGGCAAGGCAAGGAACATTTATTTATATTGCATTCAATCCCAGAGGCTCTGGGCACCTTACATAAAAACAGGCAGAGTGGTACAAAATAAAATAAACTACCAACAAATACATAAATAGAAACATACAACACATAATGCAGATTTAAAATCAATAAATACAGTCCTAAAATATAACAGCTTTTGATCAATCCAGGAAGGCCAATTTAAAAAGATGAATCTTTAGACCCCTTTTAAATACCTTCACTGTCGGAGCCTCCCTGACAGAGATGGAAAGCGAGTTTCAGAGCACCAGTCTGGCAACCTCAAAAGTTCAGTCACCAGAAGTTTTTAACCTGACCCTCAGAATTGCGAGGTGGCCCCTGGTGGAGAAACAGAGAAACAGAGGGAGTGGACTAAGGTGTTAGGTATTAGGAGATCAACCAGTTAGCCAGGGTCCAGTCCATATAGGGCCTTATATGTGAGCAAGCCCACCTTGAAGATGATCCTCCACCTAACAAGCAGCCAGTTCGGAGCTCACAGGACCGGGGTCACATGAAAAGACCTAGTCAGACCTGTCAGTAACCTCAGTCACCTTGTTCTGCACCAGCTGCAGTTGGCAGAGGGTCCCTTCACTGATCCCAAAGTACAGAGCATTACAGTAATCAAGCTGGAATGTGACAAAGGCATGTACCAGTGATGGCAGGTCCTTGGGCGGAACAAGGGGTTTAATCCTGGTAACATTCCTTAAGTGATAAAAAACACTTTGGACCACAGACGACACCTGCGCATCAAGTATCAATCTGTCATCCTGGACTATGCCAAGATTTATCACCCTAGGGGAAGCTATCAACAGTGTGGTTCCCAAGACCAATCCTGTCACCACTCTAGAAGCATTCCCAAAATGCCCATGACCCAGCTCAATCACTAGGACCTCTGACTTGTCAAGATTCAGTCACAACCAGTTGGAGGACATCCATTCAATGATCTCAGCATCGTTTGCGTAGTAGTGAAAAAAGAAACTGTAATGCCTAATGAGCTCACCCAGGGGTATCACGTACACCACAAATAACATTGGCAACAAGATCAAACCTTGAGGAACTCCACAAGGCAGAAGCTTTGGGGGGGAGGATGAGATTTTCCCCATCACCACCTGTTGCTTTCAGCCCAAGGGGTAGGACTCAAACCAGTTGATGACAGTACCGGTGAGTCCACAATACTCTCTAAGTCGATCTAGAAGTACAAAGTGATCCATGGTGTCAAATGCTGAAGAGAGATTAAGGAGAACTAGAACTTACCTGTCTCCTCTATCACTTGCCCTTATGAGGTCATTTTGCACCCTAACCAATGCCATTTCAGTGTTATGCCTAGCCCTGAAACTAGATTGGAGTGGCTCATAGATATCAAAGGCCATGAGCTGTTCCTTGAGCTGCTGTGCTACTATTTGCTCAACAACCTTTCCTAAAAATGGAAGATTGGAGATTGTTTGATAATTCACCAGGACATCAGGGTCAAGTGATGGCTCCTTAAAGGGGGTCTCAGTAGTGTATCCTTCAAGGCATCAGAAAAGACTCCCTCTAACAATGAGCACTGGATAATCCTGGTGAACACCAGATCAACGGTCTCTACACATCTCAACAAGAAATGGGTCAAGGCTGGGTCCAGTTCACAATAAGTGTGCCTCAGCTCCAAAATCACCTCAATGACCTCAGCCACCTCCACTGGTCTAAACTCCTCCTAAACAATAGGAGTGCCTCAGTTCCTACCAGCATGGTCACTGTGAGGCAAAATGTTCCTCTTTGATGAGATCCCCGACCAGATGGAGGACACACTAGCAGATAAGAAATGAGCAAACTCATCACAGAAAGTGGTTGAAAATGCTTCTTTTGGTTGTATACAAATTGGATGAAGTAGTCTGTCCACATTCTGAAAAAGTTGAGATGGTCTGTTCCTTCCTGCAGCAATCTTCCTGGACAGGAACTCTGCCTTCTTACAGTTGATTGGCCCTTGGTACTCATGATAATAAGCACACAAGGACAATTTGTCCTCCTTTGAATGAGTCTTCCACTAGCAATGCTCCAACTTCTGACCAGAACAAAGCGGGTCACAGAACGAGCGGTACCAGAACAAATGTGGGATACAAGTATGGCTTTGTCGGCATGGCAGACTGCATGACAGAGGAAACAACAAGCATAAAGCTATAGAAGAAAGTTCATGCCCATTCTGATTGTTCTATGGTTCTGGAATCAATTAACCATTTTTTTCTTTCAGTGTAATTTTACTGTTGGGTTCTGGAGGTTCTTATCTTGCAAATGTAAGCTTCAATGACTGGAAAAATTATCTTATAGATGTTCAGTTTTAGAAGAATTTCTACCAGAATTCATAAAGTACAACAGCACCTCTACAGTTCTGTTTGCCTGCCTCAATATCTGTAGCACACCAGTTGTAAGCTGGTGCTATAACTTATGATGTCCTACACATCTTTGGGCAAGATGTGTGAATCTGCTTTGTAAGAAGTCTATCAGATGGATAGAAGTATACAGAATATACATAAGGAGCCAAACGAACTGTGGGTCACCCTGGAACTGCAGGTCACTCTGGAAACAGGAAGTGGGACAGCCATATGAACTGAGGTTGTCCACAGGCATCCAGACCAGGGGGAGGAAATAGACACATTGCTATTAGAAGATATACTAAACATGACAGCTACAGGGGAGGTTCTGATAATGGGAGACTTCAACATGCCAGATACAGATTGGTCAATACCAGCAGGAACATCTGCCAGAACTAGACACATAGAGGATTCCCTGCAGGAGGAGGGCCTCAAACAACTGGTACAACAACCCACAAGAGACAGGGCTATCCTAGATCTAGTACTGACTGACAAGGAAAGGATCACAGATCTCGAGGTAGAAGGTCACCTGGGGGCCAGTGACCATCACATGGTATGGTTCAGTTTGGCCACTAGATCTAAATCATCCCATTCCAAGGCAAACATATGGGACTTCAGAGGAGCTGACTTTGATAAGATGGCCAACAGAGTTAAGCTAGCCCTGGCAAAAAGAAATACAAGTGAGGGGGTACAGGCAAAGTGGGCAAGCATTGAGGATGCAATACTTGAAGCAACATTCCATTCTGTTAGAGTGAAAAGAAAGTGCAAAAGAAGAAGGAAACCAATTTGGTTCTCAAAAACAGTAGCAGAAAAGGTTAGAGCCAAAAGGCTGGCCTTCAGGAAATATAAAGGAATGCAGAGGGATGAAGATAGGGAGACATACCAAACTTCCCTAAGGGAAGCAGGGAAGGCAGTAAGGCAGGCAAAGTTCCAAACTGAGGAAACACTAGCACAAACAGTAAAAGAAAGTGACAAGACTTTCTATAGATACATTAGTGAAAGGAGAAAGTCCAGAGGGGGTATTGCTAAGATCAAAGGGGATAAGGGGGCGTGTAAGGAGGAAGACCATGTAAAAGCATCTATCCTATATAGATACTTCTGCTTAGTATTTACTAAAGAGAAGGTAGGGCAGGGCCCACAGCTCAGCACCATGGACATGGGGGGAGGGAAGTGTGCACTAGTCCCTTCACAAAAGAAAGGGTCCTACAAGACCTCGATAAGCTCAGGGTGGACAAGGCAGTGGGACCTGATGGCATACATCCCAGGGTATTAAAGGAGCTAAGGGTAGAACTAGCAGAGCCATTATCAAAACTGTTTAGTGAGTCTCTGAGCACAGGGGCGGTCCCATCAGACTGTAGAAGGGCTCATGTGATCCCACTCCACAAGAGTAGTAACAGGAAGGAGGCAGGAAACTACAGACCAGTCAGTCTTACCTCAGTAGTGGGCAAGATTATGGAGGCACTCCTTAAGGAAAGGATAGTGCAACACCTGGAATCCATAGGAGCACAGGATCCAAGACAGCATGGGTTTACAAAAGGAAGGTCCTGTCAGACTAATCTCATAGATTTCATTGACAGGGTAACCAGAGTGGTGGACCAAGGGGAAGCAGTTGATGTTGCCTACCTTGACTTCAGCAAAGCTTTCGATACTGTTCCACATAGAAGATTGATTAATAAGCTGGGTAGGCTCGGGGTGGGTCAGTCGTTGGTCAACTGGGTGGCAAACTGGTTGACGGGCAGAAAACAGAGTGTTGGTAAAAGGTATACAGTCAGAAAAGATGCAAGTCACAAGTGGGGTACCTCAGGGATCAGTTCTGGGGCCAGTCCTCTTCAATATCTTCATCAGTGACATTGCAGATGGACTGGAGAGTAAGGTTTGTCTGTTTGCTGATGACACCAAGATCTGTAACAGAGTAGATGATCCAGATGGGGTGGGCAGAATGAGAAGAGATCTGGATAAACTGGCAAAATGGTCAGAAGATTGGCAACTGAGGTTTAATGCAAAGAAGTGCAAGATCATGCACATAGGGAAGAGAAATCCTGAACCCACCTATAGGCTGGGAGGGGAGTTGCTGGCAGGCACAAGGGAAGAAAGAGACTTGGGCATCATCATCACAGATGACCTGAAATCATCCAAGCAGACCACTAATGCAGTAGGTAAGGCTAGGAGGATGTTAGGGTGTATTAGTAGGGGTATCATAAGTCGTAAGAGGGAGGTAATAATCCCTCCTTACAAGACACTGGTTAGGCCCCATCTGGAGTACTGCATGCAGTACTGGAGGCCACACCTTCACAAGGACGTTAACCAAATTGAGGCAGTCCAGAGAAGGGCAACCAAAATGGTGCAGGGACTGCATCAGAAAACATATGAGGACAGATTAACGGAGCTCAAAATGTATACCCTAGAGCAAAGGACGTAGAGAGGTGATATGATCAAAACATTCAAACACCTTAAGGGCATTAACAAGGTGAAAGAGTCTAACATGTTTTAATATAAGAAAAATAGCAGGACAAGAGGACACAGCATGAGATTAGAGGGAGGCCGATTAAGGGGTAATGTAAGGACATTCTTTTTCACAGAAAGGGTGGTGGATGCATGGAATGGCCTGCCTCAGGAAGTTGTGGATATGAATACAGTGCAGGGCTTCAAGCAGGCTTGGGATAGGCATAAGGGAGCAATACAGATGAGTATGAATAGATAGGCCATTGACAGAGAGAAGGCCAATGGCACATTCATAAGTAAGAAAAAGAAATGGGCAGACTGGATGGGCCTTGCGGTCCTTATCTGCCAACAACATCTATGTTTCTATGTTACCTAAAGGCACTTTTACATGGCACTTGCGGGTACTGCTCATTCCGTGACCCTCTTTGTTCCACTCAGTCTGTTGTGCAGTGAATTGCCTTTACACTTCAGTGATCTGCATCGGAATGAGCAGTACAGATTAATTGAATCATTACCTTCTTGTGCAGTGTACAGGCGATCCGTTCCTCAACAGCCAGGAGAGCATGTGATCCTCTTTGTAATGGAACAGAAATGAGTGGAAGGGCGCTTGTACATGACCATGCAGAACGGAACAAAACTCCATGAACCCACTAAAGCAGGGAATGCAGAATCAGGGAACATTCATTTCTCTTGTGGAATGGATCACCTGTACATGGCAGAAAGGGATCATTGCAGTTTATCTGTATTGCTCCTTGTGATACAGATCACTGAGTGTAAGTTGCCTTATGTCAGAACTGAAAGCTTTATGGAAAGGAGTGTATTGGTTAATGTTACTCTGGTAAAAGGTGTGGAACATGATCAATAGCACTGTACTGGAGAAAGTATTTTTGGCATTAATTGGGTTTGTTGTTTTCTGAGGAAATTATTTATTGTTGTGATAAAATATTTTCTTGTTCTTTGGATCAAGATCTGATTTTGTCTTAGTCATGTGACAGGTATTTCTACTTTTTTTCTGTTTATGGCTTTCAGTTGCTTTATTTTATTTTCAATTGTTTCTTTGCTTTACTTGTCTTTACTTTTTTATTTTTAGGGCTTAAATCTTTTGTATTTGGATTGAAACGTCTGCTTACATCGCAGGTGTTGTCAGCCAATTGTTTTGGGTGGAGTTTTCCAGAACTGAGCTGTTTGTAGAAGCCACACAAACAGAATTCAAACAGATAGGCCTTAACTGCTGAAGGTAAAGGCTGCTAAAATTTGCTCTACTGCTGGGAAGAAAGCATACTCTCATTTGGGAACTGAGAGCCTGGAAAAAGGCACAATATTGTTTGGGACCTGTGAGGAAGGTTGGCCATACTTTTATATTGTCACTTTTATTTTTGCTTGTTTGCACCTGCAACTGTTTCTCCTGATCTCCCCCTCACCTCCTCAGTGACCTGCCGGTCACCTATCTGAAGAAGTAGTACATATACTACCCCATCTTATTGACCCCTTCCCCTCCCTCCTTAACCTATTCATAGCATTCCTTTTTTGCTTTTTTCTTGCATAGCCTGCTCCCTTGCGTAGGTGTCAGTGGTCTTAATTTAAGCATTTACCTCTTGTTCATATGCCCCTAACCTCCCTTACCCTGAACCATTCACCTTACATACTGCCTCTTCGCATTCCCTTCATCTTGAGCCTGTCCTTACCCATGGCCCTGGTATCACTGTTTACTGCTATAACCATCATGGGTTCCCCTGACTACCCTCTCCCTCTTATAACCTTCACAATGCCTTTCCTTTTTCTTAACACCTTCCTAACTTACCCTTGTTGCCCTCTCTTACTCGTGTTTTCTTCTGTCTTCGCCACACCATGGTGTCCAGTCTCAACTATAACCTGTATTTATTTGCTCATGTGTGTATATAGTTCTCAAGCACTACCACTGTTATTACCTTGTATATTATATTTAGCTCTGACTATGTTAGTTAGTTATTTATATTGTGTGGCTTTATTGTTTTCACTGTGCTGTGTAATGTTCTTGTATCCTGTCCAGGCCCATCTCGCAAATGAGCTTTGCTCAATCATGTTCACCTGATTAAATAAAGATTTTGATTGATTGACTGATTGAGAAGGGGCTTGCAGGACTGGGTATCCATTTGAAGGTTGTTAATTTTATATGTAGTAGGAGTGATATACTTCTGAAATTGCTTTTTCATGCAGACTGCTGGCTGATGTAGTGAACTAGTATTTTTAGTGACATTTTTGCAGTAAACGTTTAGGATTGTACTGGTGGCTGAGGACTGATTTAATTTTAATTCCTGGGTTCAGTGGAGTGGTTTGTGTAAGTGGAGTGGTCTGTTAAGTTGTTGTGCTGATTGTCTTACTGAAAGGAAGGGCAGCACTCACCGAGATGGTGGACCAAAGGTGTAGTTGATTGTTTTCTGAAGGTCGCAGGCTTGGAACAACCAACCCCCCGCCCCTCATTCTGCCCACCCTAGGTGAGTCATTTCTTCTATACCCAAAGTTCTGACATCACTTCCCCAAGAGGGCAAGGGGCATGCATCTGTCATATCCTTAACAGCCCAGCAAAGTGCATAGAGGGTATGCACATGTAAACATGAACAAAAAAGACATGAAAAATTTGTATATATATTAAGTAGGAAGTGAGAGATACATATGGGGAGTGGTGTAATGCACTAGCTATGGGGTGACAGTTTCCTGGGAGACACTCTGGATCCTGCATTGCTGCCCTATTTGCAGAAAACTGTCTGCTCTGAGGGAGGAGGTTGCCTGTCTCCAGGCCGAAATGGTAAGGAGTAGGGAAGTCTCCCCCACCCAAGGAACACCAGTGCCACCACTGCTGCTTCAGAGGTTGCCAAAAAAGAGGAATGATTGGACCACAGTGAGCTCAGGGATGTGAGGGTGGTGGAACAGAGGTATATCCCTCCTGTCGTACCTTTCCACAAGTCATATGCCATTCTAGTGGAGCATGGTTCCTCTATGGAGGCACCTGCAGTGGAGACCAAGGAAGATGCTGAGAACATCCACAAGGGAGAACCACAGGAGGGTGGCAAGGGACACCAAGGGGGAAGGAAGCAGATCCTGGTAGGGACTCAGTTGTTAGGGAAGTAGAACTGGGGAAGGGATGGGAGACAGAGGTAAGGTGCCTGCCTGGTGCCATGGCTTGGAAGGACATGATGTAAATCCTCAGGATCAAGAGAGCAGCATCATGGGAGAGGAAACTAGATATCATTGTCCACCTTGGGACAAATGACCTAACTGGGCATGGGATCAGAGCAGTGCAGGAGGATTTTTTGGAACTGGAGATGGGACTTAGACAGGTAGCATGCACGGTAACCTTCTCAGAGGTGCTGCCTGTCTATGGCATGGGTGAGGCTAGGGTACTCCACACCATGCAGTTCAGTGAATGGTTGAAAGACTGGTTCACAGCACAGGTGTTTGGCTTCATTGGGGACTGGGAGTCCACCTGGAGGGATGCAGGCCTATACTGGTGCAATGGTCTGCATCTGTCCAGGATGGAAACCAGGCTCATAGGTGATAGGTTTAAATGCTTCATTGGCAAGCTTTTAAACTAGCCAAGGGGTGGGGCACTGATATGAAGCAGGAAATTACAAGTCTTCCCCCAACAAAACAGGGTAGTTAGTGAGGTAAACACCAAGGTTCAGAGGTCGATAGGGAGTAGGACAGAGGTAAATGGAGAAAAGGCAGTAAGGGCAGGGATGGGGCAAAAAAGGGTAAGGCCATCATAAAATAGAGGGCAATGAGTACCAATGCCCATAGTCTGGGTAACAAGCTTCCTGAGCTAGTGGCCTTGATGGAAGAGAGACACCTGGATATTGTGGCAGTCACAGAAACATGGTACATGGAGAACCATGAATGAGATGTCAGCATACCAGGATACACAATCCACAGGAGGGATAGGGAGGGTTAAAGAGGAGGAGGATTAGCTCTCTGTGTAAGGGAAAGGATCAAATCAACAGAACTAAAGGGCAAATGGAGAGGAGAGGGGAGGAGGCTCTATGGGTCACCTTGGAGGCAGGTAGTGGCACCACAAATCCACACAGGGTTGTATACAGACCCCCATCTCAGGGGGAGGAAATGGAAAAGGAAATGATAGCAGGAATCCTCAGAACAGCAGAAAAAGGGGAGATATTGTTGATGGGGGACCTGACTATGTCAGATGTTAACTGGAGCACATTTACTACAGCCACGTCCAAGAGTAGGGTCATTCTTGCTAGTGTTGGAACCCACTCAGGAGGGAGCAATCTTGGACCTGGTACTCACAAATGGGGATGGAGAAAGGATCACAGAGTTATAAGTGGGTAGCCATCTGAGAACAAGCAACCACCACACAATGTTTTCACGATAAACACAACCGTGCAGTCAAGCCATACAAAAGTGAAAGTACTGGACTTTAGAAGGGCTGACTTTGGCAAAATGGAGGAGTGCCTAAGGAATGCAGCTAGCACATTGGCAGGAAGGAGGGGTGGAAGAAAAATTGGGAAAAAATCAAAACTGCCATCATAGAGGCAACAAGCCTTTGTGTGAAGTGAATAAGGAAATCAAAATGAAGTAAAAAAACATTATGGTTCTCAAAAGAGGTGGCAAGGAAGATTAGGGGGAAAAATATAGCATTCAGGAAGTACAAGGAATCACAGAAGGAGCAGGACAGAGAACTGTATCAGTTAAAGCAGAGGGAAGCAGGGAAGGCAGTCAGGATAGCAAAGGCCCAAACTGAGGAAAAGACAGCCAGCTCAGTTAAGAAGGGGGATAACATCTTTTATAGATACACTAGTGAGTGCAGAAAGACCAGGGGAAGGATAGTGAGGCTCAATAAAGGGGAGGGGAGGTGGGCAGAGAGCGACAGTAAAAAGTCAGAGATACTGAATGAATACTTTTGCTCAGTATTCACAAAAGAAGAAGAGGAGAGGTACCTAAACTAAACAATAGAAGCACTCTGGGCAGGGGGGTTGATACCAGTCCCTTCACAGTTGAAATTGTCCTGAAAGAACTCTTAAAACTCAAGGTGGACAAAGCAATGGGATCTGATGGGATTCACACCAGCATTCTAAAAGAACTAAGGGGAGATCTAGTGACATCACTGACTATCCTTTTTAACAAATCATGGGAGGATGGTGTGATACCTGAGGACTGGAGGAAGGCAGATGTGATCCACCTTCACAAGAGTGGGAGCAAGGCAGAGGCATAAAACTACAGACCTGTTAGTTTGACCTAAGTGGTAGGGAAAATGATGGAATCACTTCTGAAAGAAAGAATTGTCAAGTACCCAGAGGCCTGTGTGGCACAGAACCAAGGCAGCATGGATTCACAGCGGGAAGGTCATGTCAGATGAATCTAATAGATTTTTTTGACTGGGTGACCAAAGTAGTAGACATGGGAGGGGCTATAGACATGGCCTATTTAGACTTTTGCAAGGCATTTGACACAGTACCACACAAAACATTAATGAACAAGTTAGACAGCCTGGAAGTGGGTCCCAGGGTGGTAGCCTGGGTAACAAATTGGCTGGACAACAGGACACAGAGGGTAATAGTAAATGGAGCACACTCTGGAGAAAGGGGAGTTGCTAGTGTGGTACCACAGGGTTCAGTACTGGGACCGATACTCTTTAATGCTTTTATACAGTAGGTGACATTAAAGAGGCACTGAAAGGAAAAATATGCCTCTTTGCAGATGACACAAAGATCTGCAACAGGGTTGATACACAAGGAGGGGTGGAAAGAATGAAAAGCGACTTGGCAAGTTTGGAGCAATGGTCAAGAGTATGGCAGCTTAGTTTCAATCCAAAGAAGTGCAAAGTAATGCAGCTGGGAAACTAAAACCCAGGGTAAGAGTATACAATGGGGGGAGGTACTAACAAATACAAAAATGGAAAGGGACCTCGGGGTACTCATATCAGACAATCTTAATGTAGGCAAGCAATGTGAGAAGGCAATAAGGAGGGCTGGGGGGATTCTGGGATGCATAGGGATAGGCATGACCAGTAGAAAGCAGGAAGTTGTTATCCTTCTGTACAGACAGTTGGTGAGACCCCATCTGGAGTACTGTGTGCAGTTCTGAAGACCCCATCTCTGCAAGGACATAGAAAGGATGAAGGCAGTAGGAGGAGGGCAACCAAAATGGTGCAGGGTCTGCAACAGACACCATATGAAGAAAGACTAAAATAGCTTAATATGTATACCCATAGGAAAGGAGGGAGAAGGGGGACGTGATAGAAACCTTCAAGTGCCTCAAGAGAATCAACAAAGTCCAAGAGGGTAGCATATTTCAGAAAAAGAAATGTGCAAGAACAAGGGGGCACAATTTGAAGATAGAGGGGGGACGGCTCAGAGGCAACATGAGGAAGTATTTTTCATGGAGAGGTTTGTGGATGCATGGAACAGCCATCCTGAGGAGGTTGTGAGGTCAAAAACAGTGGGGGAATTCAAGAATGCATGGGACCGACATAAAGCAATTATAGTGGGGGGGGATAGGAGTCGGTCGGAAGGGCGTAAGGAGGAAGTAAGCTGCTGATTGACTAAGATCTGCAGCTTATCCAATAGGTAGAGAAATTGGCAGACTAGTTGGGCCAAGTGGTCCTTATCTGACATCAAAGTCTATGTTTCTGTGTTTCTATGTAATAATGGCTCTATATGTTTGTTGATGTGTGTTACTGTTTGCTGATTTGTTGAAGTTTTTGTGCATAATATAATTTCTCTACTCAACTTCCTATTGTAGTTTTCTTTTGTATATTCATCTTTAGTATTTTTTTGGAAAAAATTTACATGTACATTTTTTCCGGGGTAGATAAACCCCGTGGATGCCACTGGTTCAGGAATAATTGCTGCCCTTCCTAGGGAGATGGCAGCAAAAAGAAGCTTTGACTTCCTGACATGAATAGAGATACATTAACCCCAGAATGTATCAGGCTGTCTCTCACTAAAATTAGGTTTTGTAAAGTCTCCTACACTCAGATGCAGACCTTACTCAGGAAACAACTCTATAAAAACATTCTGCAACAGGCCTTTTCTGTAGAGGTTTATTTTAAATTGTGTATAGATGGCAAGCAGCAAGAATTACTGGGTTAACTGAAAGATAACAGAACTCCTACAGTATGTACTGGACACATTTGTGCACCTGAAGGAGGATGGGCTTCAAGACAGGGTTTGTTCCTGCTGTTTGAGGGAAGAGAAACTAAAAAGGGAAGTATATGTTCCTGCTGTTTTGATTTTATTGTCTTAGCTTGTACTGGGAGGGGGTATGTGTCTGGGGGTTTATTCAGTGCTGTTTGGGATTTGAACTGTTTTTGACTGCAAATCTGTGAGATCTGTGAGAGAAGGGCCTAGGGGCTCTGGTGGAAGGGGATGGACTGATAGACTTTCGTGAGAGCTGGGGAATGCCTTAAACCCATCTTCCCCCAGATACTCCAGATATATTGGAGTGTTGCTGCTCGGCTATTTGTGGATGCTACAATACTTGTAGTTTACTAGTGGTGGATAGCATGGCCATATGCGTTCACTAAGGTTCCCAGCTCATCAGGCAAGACGGTGAATGCCTGGGAGTGTATACAGGCAGCGGAAACCTGTTAGTCAGAAGAGGGGTGCACTGTAGATTAGGGAAAGGTACACTTGTAGGTCTAAATAATAA
Organism: Neoceratodus forsteri; assembly: GCA_016271365.2. Taxonomy (NCBI): domain Eukaryota; kingdom Metazoa; phylum Chordata; order Ceratodontiformes; family Ceratodontidae; genus Neoceratodus; species Neoceratodus forsteri. Next base: position 1,461,811,390 of record CM057455.1, on the reverse strand, counting down.
ATTAGGTTTTAGGGACATTAACCATCATTGGTATACAAGGGCTATAGCAACATAGAGTAGAAAATGGAGTAGTACAGGGAGGGATACACTAGGGGGTGGAACAGCTATAATGGGGGTGGTGGAAGGTACAGGGGGCAACAAGAAATAAGAGGCGGCACCATGGGTAGAATAGTGGGCTGCAACAGGTGTGGGGAAGCTATTTGGATGAACATATTATGGAGACTAGGAGGGTGTCCAATCTGCCACAGGTTAAGGAGTCTGGAGGAAAGAGTGCAGTGGCTTGGTGGAGAGTTGGAGAGCTTGTGGCTGGGGGAGTGGGAATGGGGGCAGGAGGGCCTCTCCCAAGGAGTAACAGGAGGGCACATCAGGGGAAGAACATCAGGTTGGGGGAGTGGACAGTGAGAGGGTGTAGGATAACATTAGACAAGGGGTCAAGCATTAGAAGTGGGTCACAGGACAGGGGAAAGGAGTCAATGCACGGCAATACAGGAGTGGCAGGTAGTAGGTTTGCAGTGCTGGCAGCAATGGCGGAGGGGGGAGGAAAGGGAGCTCCAGGAGTGGGATGCAGGGGGAAGGTAAAGGAGTGTGCAGGGGTCAGGCATTTGGAGAAGGGTAGCAGGGGCAGGGGAGAGGGGCACAGCTGAAAAGGAAGGTGTTGGCGGCAGGGGTAAAGGGGAAGGGCAGTGCTGACAGGTCAGATAAGGGAGCATAGAAAAAGGGGGTCAGAGACTAATGGAGGAAGGGGGAAGGTGGTTAATAGCATTGGACATGGGGGATGGAAGAAGACAGGTTGGGGGAAAGGTGAGGGAGTCATGGTGGAGAAGCGTAGAGACATAAATGGGCAAGGAAGGGCAGACTCTAGTAATAGGCAAAAAGGTAAATGAAAGAGAGGAGGAACAGAGCATGAAGAGGGAGGTGTACTAGTGTTGGGAGACTCCATACTGAAAGGGATCAGATGGAGCAGTAAAGGGGAAAGACATAGTCTCATATGGGTTGAGTCTATTCCCGGGTTGACAGAAGGCAGGGTGGGGCAGTCCATTCTCAAGAGCACAGAGAGGGGACGGAAGAAACAACATGTTGTGGTGCATGTGGGTACGAATGACCTGGTGAGGGGATGGTGGATGTAGTAAGGGAGAGGTTCGAGAAACTGGGAAGGCTATGTGAGGAGGTGGGGAAATCAGTGGCCTTCTCAGATGTGCTCCCAGTACCCTGTGCAAGTACAGGTTGGAAGGGAAGGATAGAGGAATTCAACACCTGGCTGCGGGAATGGTGTCATACCAAGGGGGATGGGTTAGTAGGTGGCTGGGGCAGAACCTGGGACAATAATGTCCTGTACGCAAGGGACAGGCTACATTTGAGCAGGGAGGGGAATGTTAAAGCAGGGGATGGAGGGGTACATAGCAACAAGGGTAGATTTAAACTAGGAATGAGGGGTGGCAAGTGGACAGCTGGTAGGCAGGGTCTCCAGAGAGGGTAGCCAGACAAGCTTACCACCAAGCTATAGGGGAGGGCATCAGGGTAGGGACAAAAGGGGGGGTAATCAGGGATGGGAAGGGAAAGGAACAGGTTGAAGGGTGGTGTCACTGAATGTGAGGAGCCTAGGAAACAAATCATCCGAGTTACAGGTTCTCTTGTCAGTGGGGCAGGTGGACATTGTGGCCATAACAGAAACTTGGGCCACCCAGTACCAGGACTGGTATGTAATGATCCAAGGGTATAGAATATTCAGAAAGGACAGGGCAAAGAGGAAAGGTGGGAGTGGCAATCTATGTGTGGGAGGGAATAAGATACATAAGCAAAGGGGGAGAGGAAGGTGGGATGGAAGCCCTATGGATGCAGTTTCAGGACTCAAAGAACAGGGTACTGAGGATGGGGGTAGTCTATAGGGTACCAACTCAAGGGGAGGAGCTGGACAGGGAGTTGGCAGAACAAATTAGGAGGGTTTGGAAGAAGGGGAATACGGTGGTGGTGGTGGGGGACTTCAACTTACCTGGGGTGGTCTGGAGCACACCAACCACCACAAGTGCAAGGGAGCAGGCCATATTGGGGGCATTTCAGGATAGCTTCCTGATGCAGTTAGTATGTGAGCCAACTAGGTTGGGAAGGACTCTGGACCTTGTACTATCAAACGGGGAGGTTGTAAGGGACCTGTAGGTGGAGGACCCTCTGGCTGGGAGTGATCACTACTCAGTGTGGTTCAGGCTTAGAATGGGGAAGCAAACTGGAGGTTCGGGTAGCAGTGTGATTGATTTTAGGGGGGCAGACTTTAACAAGATGGGGGAAATTCTGATAAATCATCCAGAGGGAACCCAACCAACCATGGTTGCCAATCAAGAAACACAGAAACATAAAAACATAAAACACAGAACATAGAAACATAGAAAAACAGAAATTGCTGGCAGATAAGGACCGCTAGGCCCATCCAGTCTGCCCATAGGCTGTATACATGTATGCATCCACTCACCCTAAGTGGTCAGTGGACTTGACCACTTAGGGTGAGTGGATGCATACATGTATCTGCCCATGTTGATATTATTAAAGCAGGACTGGCAGAGGCTACTGGGACATGTACTAGGGCAGAAAGTAAGATGGGAAGGGCAATGAAGCCCAGTTTGGCTGGCCCAGGAGGTAATGGCGGGGGTGAAGGCCAAGAGGAAAGCTTTTCAAAGATTCAAGAGATCAGGAAGGGGATGACAGGAAGGAGCATATGAAGAAGTCTACAGAGGTTACCAGACTAGTCAGAGCTGCCAAGGCATCCAGAGAGCTGAAGCTGGCACAGGAAATTAAGGGCGGAGAGAAGGACTACTTTAGATACATTAGTGAGAGAAGGAAGAATAGGGACCAAATAGTGAGAATTAAGAAGGAGAGGGGTGGGTAGGGAAGGGGAAGATCAGGCAGAGGCACTCAATGAGTACTTCTGATCTGTATTCACAAAGGGGGCAGATACCTCATGGGAGTGGTGGGGTGGGCGGGGGAGAGGGAGTGATTATAGAGGACATGGTACTGGAAGCACTGAAGGCACTGGGGGTGGACAAGGCACCTGGACTTGATGGTGTTCACCCTAGGGTACTCAAGGAACTGGCAGGGTGCCTGGCAAGACCATTGACTGACCTGCTCAATACCTCTCTGGACACCGGATGCATGCCACAGGACTGGAGGTTGGCCCATGTGATGCCCATTCACAAAGGTGGCCCAAAGGATGATCTACGTAACTACAGACCAATAAGCCTCACATCGATTGTGGAAAAGCTCATGGAGACAATCCTTAAAGAGAGGCTGGTGACATTTTTGGAGGAGAATGGTCTCCAGGATAGGCGACAACATGGGTTTGTCTCGGGCAGATCCTGCTAGACAAACCTGTTTGAGTACTATGAATGGGTGACCAGTGAAATGGACAAGGGCCATGTAGTGGATGTCATTTACTTACACTTCATCAAGGCCTTTGATTCTGTGCCACATGGGAGGCTATGGCTGAACTGGGAATATTTATTCATTTATTTAGTTTTTGTTAACCGGGTAGGTACACTAGACAGCATAGCTGCCTATTTTCAGGTATGACCTGGGAGATTGCAACAAAGGGTATGTAGACAATAATAGATACAAGAAAACATCATGGGAACAAGTAGAAGTCAGACATAGTACACTTGTACAAAATTTTCAGCAATGACAGTACATTTGCAGGAATCTATATGTAGTAACGAAACAGAAATATAAGTGCAAATAACTAACAGTCATAAGTCATACAACTAGTGAGTAAGTGCAATATGTAGGAGTGGGTACTAAGATGGTCAAATGGATCACTAACTGGCTGAATGGCAGGCAGCAAAGGGTGGTGGTGGAGGGGAAACTCTCATCACCAAGAGCAGTAACAAGTGGGGTGCCACAGGGATCGGTACTGGGGCCAGTGTTTTTTGGGATATTCATAACAGATAGCTCACACAGGACCCAGAGTAAGATTAGTCTGTTTGCAGACAATACCAAGATGGGAGCTGTGGTGGATAACATTGAGGGGTGGAGGGGACTGCAGGAAGACCTGACTAAACTACAGGAGTGGTTGGAAACATGGCAGATGGGGTTCAGTGCCAAGAACTGCAAAGTGCTGCACTTCAGAGCTAAGAAACAGAGGAGGAGCTATCAGCTGGGAGGGGTACAGTTGGGGAGCACAGAGGAGGAAAAGGACCTGGGGGTGATTATAACAGGGAATATGAACAACTTGGCTCAGTGCAGGAAAGCAGCAGCGGAAGCCAACAAAATGCTGTGCTGTATAGCAAGGGGAATCTCCTCTAGAAGAAGTGAGGTGATCCTTCCCCTGTACAGGTCACTGGTCAGGCCACACCTGGAATACTACATGCAGTACTGGTGCCCATTCCTGAAAAAGGGCATCAGATTGTTGGAAGGAGTGCAGTGCAGAGCGACTCAGATGATACAGGGTTTGGAGGGGAAATCCTTCGAGGAGAGGCGGAACATGCTTAACATGTATTCTCTGGAGGAAAGAAGGGATAGGGGAGATATGATCGAGACCTTAAAGTACCTGAAGGGGATAAACAAGGCTAATACAGAAGAGATATTCTGGATCAGAAGAGGGAGGGACACAAGAGGGCATCAACTGAGGATGATGGGAGGATATTCAGGAGGGAAATCAGGAGACATTTTTTCACTGAACAGGAGTTAGGCAAGTGGAACACTTTACCTGAGGAAGTGGTTTCCTGTAGGATGATGGGCTGTTTCAAGAGGGGATGGGACAGAGTGGAGGGGGGGGTTTGTCTGTGAGGGGGGAGGAAAGGGTTTGGCAGCTGCAAGTTGAGGGGCTAGCTGCACAATTGATCAGACTCGATAGACTGTAAGGCCTGTTTCTGCTGGCATTTTTGTATGTTCATATGTGGGATGTTTCTATTGCTTAGCAGCCATTGGTGTTTCATGGCTAAGAATTCACTAAAGCACAAAGCCCTAGAGGAGAGGTTTTGTCTCAGGAAACCTCTGTGTGGGTCCTGGACACTCAAACCCATCTCTTTTTCAGTGATCTTTTTCTCACTTTAACATGCCAGCTATTAGTGTTGGGTCTAATTCCATGAACCTGGACTCTCTATGATAAGGGTACCCTGGTATTGCTTTTCACTGTCTGTAAATATTATATTTGGCAAGCACACTGTCCATTTTTTGTGCAACCAAAAACAATGCCGAACTTAAACTCACAATTTCAGAGGCAATGAAGAGTAAGTACCTCTTAGACTAGTCATAGAATACAATGCCATCTGTTTGCCTGCAGACTTTGTTGGAAAACTGTAGACAGTTTAAAATCTAGAGAGCTGAGCCTGATTTTCAGACCTTATTTTTGTCACAAATTTTGCTTCTCAGAAAATGCATATGATACATTAATTTATATTTTCTTTATGTTTTTTATTCCACACAGTATGACATGTTTTGATTTCTTTTTCATTTTGATATAATTAACTTTGTCACTGTTTGTATGATATTTCCTTAATAAAAAAAATTCCCTACTGTTCTTGAGACGTGACATGAAATCTTCAACGTACACCTGCACAATAACCACAAATGGCAAATGGGATCTTGGTTTAATGGTTCATCCAAAGGATGGCACACCCTGACAGTACAGCATGCCCCTAGTACTGCACTTGGGTGCCAGAGTTGGGAGCCCTAGTCCAGTGTGGTAGTACAACCCATGACCTTCTGCCCCAGAGTTGGACATAACAACTGAGGCATGCAGATATCATAATAATTAATTAGTAAGTAAGTAAACTTTATTTATTGAGCGCCCATTCCCTGGGGCTCAGGCCACTGTACACAAGTCAGGATAAGTCATAATTAAGACAATTCCAAAAAAAAAAGCAAAAACTCATAACAAAATATAGCCTAAGACTAAAACACTGGTTTGAAATAAAATAAATTAAATTGAAGAGTTACTGTACTGCCTAATAACTAACATTTGTTTTTAAAAGTAGTCAAAGATTACCTTTTATATCTGAGGTACTTTTTCTTTTCCCTTTGTTTAATTATAAGTTTGTTTACCTGATGTTAGCAGGTGTGATGTGTGGGACAGCATTCTGCCTGGCAGCTAACATATCTATCTCTGTACCCACCACATCATCAGCACTGTGACCTCACTGACTGTGACATCACAGCTAATTAGGAGCAGCCACTCAGAAGCTGACAGGTCAGTCACCATGATGTCACTGGTAGTGAGATCACAATGCTGATGATATAGTGTGGGGAGGGGGGAGGTGGAGAAATAGACATGTCAGATGCCAGGCAAAGAGTTGCTCCACACATCCAGCACAATATTATCACATAGAAGACCTTCTAATGAGCAAAAGGAAAAATAAATAAAAAGTTACAATTGACTACTTCTTAAAATGTTTATTATTTTCCTGTCTGCTTCTATAGGCTCAACTAGCTCTTTAAATAATCAAATAAATAGTAACAAAATGTTAATTAAATATATTCTGAAAAAAGCCAGTGCATCAGGTGTCTTGCCTATAATCCAAAGGCCTCCCTAAATAAATGTGTCTTCAGGACCCTCTGAAGAGCTTCAAACAAGGGGGCCTCCCTCAAGTATCTTGGAAGCATGTTCCAACAGGGCCAGGCCAACTACCTTAAAGACCCTATCACCAGATGATTTAACCCTGTTTTCAGACAACCAGGAAGTGCTGGGCTCAAAATGGGAGTGGGCTGGGTGCTGGTTAGGGTCTTTTAACCCCAACAAATAAACATTTAAAGGCAAGAACACTGCACTCCTGAACATTCAAGATCACAACTCACAACTCAGAAGCTCAACCTAAGGCAAAGATGACAAGCTGGATGACATTCAAGTGTTTTTATTGCAATTTTAACATATGGCAAATGACTGCAAAAATACACTTCTGTGCATCGCTCCTTTAAGCTTCCTCAGGGAGTCTGATTAGTGTGGATTAGTGAGGGCAAGTCATCGGGTGGTATCAAGAATTTAATCCGGGCAATATTCCTGAAATGGTAAAAGCCACTCCGTCAACAGATGACACTTGAACTGCAAGTGTCAACCCATCAACCAGAATGAGTTATTCCCTAGTCTCCCTAGTCTCCTTCCCCCTCCAACTACCCTTATTCCTTCCCTGTTCTCACCAGTACACAAAACTTATACAAGTCCCTGTATTGTGTACCTGGTATAAAAAAAACATTTCATAAAATAAAAATATAGTGCCACTGTGTTGAGTAATCACTGTTCTAGCAGGTAACAGGCAACAATGTAGATATGACCTGAACTTCCACATAACAAAACAATTTTCATTATGTTTGCTTGCGTGCATGCGCAAGAAACATTTCGCAACATCTTAGGAGAGAAGCGGAGGTTTTGGAGGTGCGGCACTGTGGGGGAAAATGCCCCCAGTGCCTTTTGACGCTTGGCCCACTTTCCCCAATGCGGTGGCACGCTGCTGCTGACACTAGTTCAGCCAGCATGCCACCAACTTGAAACAAATCCGCCACTGCAATGAGGGAGCCACCCATCATTGCAGGGCGGTGCCTTGCCTGATGTAACATTTCATATAACATGGTGGCCAGCAGCGGCTCTCGCTGCCCACCTCAGAGTCCCTATGAAAGCCAACTTGGGGGTTCCCAATCTCCCTGTCGGCATGCCCCCCATCTCCTGTTCATTTGCCGATGGAGTAGCCCAATCCCCGTCAGCATGATGTGCCCCCCAGTTTGTTATGTGCCAAGGGGGTGCCCAATCCCCCACAGCTCATGTGCTCCCACCCTCCTTCCCACCACATTGTATGGCTGATGGGGATGCCTAATCCCTGTTGGCTCCAGTACCCACCTCCCCAACAAACACCTGGCCAGGTGACATGCTGGGATCCCACCCTAGAGTGCCAAAAGCATCCTGCAATGTCTTTTTTCTATTTTAAATCCTGTAAAAAAAGAAAACAGTCCCTCATTGAGCCCCATGCCCCCTCCCCAAACCTGTGCTCACCCTCTGCGTACTTTACCTCCCCACCCTCCCCACACACCCTCACACTCCATACTTACCTCCGGAGCCCGGCACGACGATCTTCGGTGGACCGGGAACACGTCTGTACTCTTCAAAGCAGACTGTGAACTAAAGAAATGCCAGGGCCTACTCTAAAACCTTTTAGAGGATAGTCCTTGTGGCCTGCTTCCTGGGGTTTGTAGCTGTGAGCTGCGAGTGACCTAGTGGGGGCCTGTGAGTTTGGAGTATTGGGAGGGAGGCTCCCTCTGGGATCTAGCTGCATGCCCCAACCTGCTGCTGTGTTGGAGACTTCTTGAGCTGTGTCCTATATGCTATCTGGACTAAAGCCTGCTATCCATTGGTGGCCGAGGATTATCTTTCCTATCAAAATTCTGTGGGATTTATCTGCCTTGTTCCTGCATGACTTTGACTTTGGGTTTGTTTCTACATCATAACCTGTTTTTCTTTAAAAGCTGGGAGCGTTTTATGTGTTTTTTATGCAAGGACTTTTATGGACTTATTAATGGACTTTAGGGGTGGGATATTCAAAAGGGTTGCACCATGCGCAATAGGGTTGCGCATGCGCAAGTCCAAAATTGCGCCATTCTGCGATATTCAGCAGGAGGCAGTTGCGCCACTGAAAACAGGCTGAGCAACAGCGCAATGCAAATGAAGGCATGCACAACCGAATGGGGTGGATCCATGCATAAAGAGCGCAATGCGATATTCAAAGACCTGCGCAATGTGCAACAGCGGATGAGCTGGAAGGTGCGCCACGCCGGAAATGAGCCAAAATAAAAAGGCTCAAGGAAGAGGCGCAAGAATGCTACAGGGAAGCCACATGAGGCAGGGAGAAAGAGAGTGCGACAGTGGCAAAGAGTGCAGGCCAGGGAGTGCACAGGAGAGAAGAGGGACAAGGGAGGGTGTGTTGGGCCACAGACTGCAGAGGCCAGTAGGTGTACCCGGTGCAGTGGAGGTAGCAGTCAGGACAGCGGGGGTAACACAGCAAGAACAGCGAGGGGGAACACAAGCCAGGGACATGGACAGTGCCAGCTTCCTCATGGAAGCTGTAATGAAGGGGGTGAGAAGGCATGCTGCAGGGGGACGTGGCCATGGAAGGGCCTCGGCGGTATGCCCCCAACAGGCAGTACCGTGCCCGTGTCAGCTTTGAGCTGTACACGGATGTAGAGATCGTGGGCCGGTACCACCTGAACAGGGCAATACTGAGGTGGCTCTGTGAGCTGTGCAGTGATGTGATGCAGGCACCCTCACGACGGAGTCACACTCTGTCAGTGGAGACAAAGGTAACAGCCTGCATGTGCCTGCTCACCACGGATACCTTCCAGAGGCTGACAGGGGACACCACAGGCATAACACAGTTGGCCACATCACGCATCCTCACCCAATTCCTCAGCGCACTGCTGCCACATGCTGCGGAGTACATCCATTTCCCCAGCACCACAGTAGAGCGTACAGCAAACATGCAGGAGTTCCACAGGGTAGCATGTATGCTTGGCATGCTAGGGGCAATAGACTGCACCCATGTGGCTATTCGCACACCACCTGGCCCCGATGGGGCCGCATACAGAAACAGGAAGGGTTTTTTGAGTGTCAACTGCAAGGTGGAGTGTGATGCCAGTGGGCGCATCATCAATGTCTGTGCCACACACCCTGGTGGAGCACATGATGCCTTCATATGGTACCAGTCTGCACTGTGCCATCAATTCAAGAGTGGGGACATCCCCACAGGACATCTAGTGGGTGAGTATGCATGTAGGAATTGCAAGGTTGGGGCAAGGGTGGGAAAGCCACAGGTGTCATGGTAGTGGCACACAGGAATATGGGCAATATGGACCTGTACATGATACTAATCTCCACCATCTCCACACAGGTGACAGCGGATACCCACTCCGTCCCTGGCTGCTCACACCCAACCGGCGCCCCATGACCCCATCGCAGCAACACTATAATGAGGCACATGCCACCTCACGCAACATCATCGAGCGGGTGTTTGGGATGCTTAAGGCATGCTTCCAATGCCTAGACACCTCCGGCGGTGCCATACAGTACAGCCCCTCAAAGGCCTGTGGGATATTCCTGGCCTGTTGTATCCTGCACTACATGGCCAAAGACTGTGGGATAGCTGTACAGGTCAAGGAGGGGGACAGCGATGGGGCCGCCAGTGATGCCGGTGATGATGGGGATGAGCAGCCCCCCATGGATGGTGGGACCCCCGACTGATCCGGCAGGCCCAGCTGCTCCGGGACACCATCACGGAGGAGCATTTTGCATGACACAGGTAAGTCAAGGGGCCATGTGGAACCAACATTGTCTAGGCGCAACCCACAGGCACACAGGTTAACACAGCAGGGGTGCATGATGGCAAGTGGAGTGTTAGGGTCCAGGTGCACAAACACACCATCAGGGAGGGGTGAATAGTCATATGGACACACACATACACACACACACCAGGCACAAAGTGTACATGGGCAGGTGCACAGCAGAGCAGGAACAGACATGGCAAACACACGGATCAACGGACCACCCCCACCACCACCTGTACTGTCAAAGTACGTGTGTCAGATGCTGGGCACCCTTGCACCTTGGTGTACAGTACAATGCAGGCATCATCATGCACATGCACCTGTGGACAGCAGTCGGGTGGGTGTGCAGGTGGTCCGTGTGTCGGCGTGTTGGGCAGGGCACCCACCAGTGCACTGCCCACCATGACACACATTGCACACAGGGCAGCATCAGACAGGGCCCGCACTGGGAGACAGGTCACTCAGGTGGCACTGTGCCACAGCCACCTCGGATGTGTGGGCGGCCCCACCGTGTCCCAGCAGCACTGGCAGGCTGATCATGGGCCACATGGGGTGGCACCGATGGACCACCAGGGGTCCCACTGTGTGATTGTGACCTTGTCCACATAGGGGTGTGCAGCACGCCGAACATACCTGCACCAGGTGTGCTCGGGATGCCCACAGCAGAACCCAGCATCGACAGTCTGGGTGTCACACGACACCGGGAATGGGGTGTGGAGAGCATACTGTGTGGGGTGTGCGGTACAGGGGCACCTGACTGTGTGCCCAATGTGGTCACGACAGACACCACTGCCTGGGTCAGCCTGTCAATAGCGGCGGTCACATCCGTCCGCAGTCTGACCATCTCTGCAAGGATCAATGCATTGTCCCTGCTGTTCCACTCCACAGCCATGCACAGTGCCTCCATGCACGTTGCAACCCACATCTGCTGCTCTACTGATGCCCGCAGCAGGCGGGTGTGCTCATCCAATGGGTCCTGTGCCACATCGGCATTCTGTCCCCTAGGGTATGGAAGGGCCTGATGCTCAACACCCCTTGAGGGTGGGCACTGTTCACCAGGACCAGGTGTGGGCAAGTCAACAGGCGGTGTGCATGTGCCACCGCTGCACCCTGTACCCCCAGATCTGGTGGGTGACTGCTGCTGCTGCCCCTCCAACTGCTGTGCCCCAGGGACCACTCATTCCACTGCTGTGGCCGCAACAGTGCCAGAGGCCTGCACAGCCACCGGTGCTGCCCCACGGGTGCTGACAGGCATAGCCTGGGACTGTGCTGATGTGCTGGCACGCATGTTGGAACCAGCTAGGTCCAAGGGCACGTGCTGGCCTGCTGTGTGTCTGTTATGAGACACACACATGTCACTGTCCATTGCAGTCCTTGCATCATCAATGGTGCAGGTTCGTGCAACAGCCACAGTCACAGCATGCTGGCATGCTCGCATGCCAGACTGCTGAGACACAGGCTGTGCACCCCCCACACCTGACTCACCAACAACAGAGGTGGCAGCCAGGCGTGCATGCTGGTGCAGTGCATGCCGGCTGGCAGCAGATGTGGATGGACCCTCCACCAACACTGGCAGGTCTTCCACACTGCATGGTCCCACCACCACTGTCCCCTGCAGATGAACAGGATCTGTAACAGAAAGTGAGAACATGTTAGTGCATGTGATCAACCTCCCCCCCCAACACCACCACCATGTCATACCATGCAGTGATGGGCTTCCACCAGTCTGGAATCCACCTCCTGGTACGCCCTCTATAGCACTACGCTGCATTGATGCAGCAAGACGGTCCTCCGCCGGGGTCAGCTCTGCCACCTCTGGCTGGCCATCGCCTGTGGCAGCGCGTGCTGCCCTGAGGGCTGCCACCTTCTCTTTGACCCGTCTCCGGTCTGTCTCCATCTTTTTCTTGCATTCCTGCACGGAGCGCTGGTGGCTTCCGTGCAGGTTTACCGCATGGGCTACCCCCTCCCATGAAGCAGCATGGGCCTGAGGGGTGCCCCGCTGTCCACTCAGTAGTGGCTCCTCTTCCAGGTAGGCCTGGAAGAGTGCCTCTGTCTCTGACTTGGTGAAGTTGGGCCTCCTCTTTCGCCCACCATCTTCATCCTCACCTGGTCTTTGCTCGGTCATGTCGGTCTGTATGGGTGGAAGTGGACACCTGTCACTGTGCAGTCTACAGCGTTATCCCATGACCATTGCCTGGAACATCACACAGCTGGCAACTCACCTTTCACCTGCAGTACCCGAATCTGGCCAGCGCAGTCCACTGTCGCATATTTATAGCGCAATGCATGCAAATTAGGGAGTGGAGCAACTGTAATGAGATGCAAATTGCGCCACTGCACCTTTAAATGGCTGATCAGATGATTTGCATGTGTCGGCTGAATATCGCGCCGTTGCAAGTTGCGCAATACGGTTGAGCCGGCTGAGCCAATGGCGCTTTTCTGTGACTGCGTAGTACACCGCATTGCACATGCTCAGGTAGCTTATGCAGGCATCTGCCACGCTGATGACGTGCTGTGTGTGCGATCAGCAATTCTGGACACGGCCACCATTGTGCCAGTGGCGCTACAGCGCTGGTCACCAAATGGCGCTGTGGCACAACTGCGCAATAGTCCACTGTGGCACTGGCATGCAGGTGACCGATTGAGTAGGACATATAGACATCTGATGGCGCTGTGCATGGCCTTGCGCCACTGACCCATGACCTTGTGCCCGACCTTTGGCCCCTGGCGCTGTACGTCTGGCATGTGTAAGGCTCTATCATGCTGTTCGGTGACAGCGCGATGTGGACCGACGGCGCTGTACGAACAGCGCGATAGGGACTCATTGACTTGTATTGCGCAACATTTCCACGTGGGGTTGCCGCGCTGCGGAGTGACATTGCCACTGTATAACTCTGGAATGGCACAGGAGAGCTCACAGTGGGGTTCTTGGAGCTGGCAAACCTGGTGGCTGTGGTGGAGCCACACCATGGGACACTGTTTGGGAGTGCCCCTGCAGATGGCACACACCCATATGTGGCAGCAGGTGGCAACTGCCCTAGAGCAGGCCACTGGGCGGAGGAGGACTCCTGAGCAGTGCAGGCACCACTATAGTGACCTGCAAAGGAGGGAGTGTGCTCTGCTGGAGCGCCTCAGGGATCATGCCAGGAGGGGCATTGTGCCTAGGCCAGGTGGGTGTGCTGTGTATGTACCAGTATTGTCCGCATGGGTGACACTGTGTAATGTGACCTGCGCATGGGGGTGGGTTGGGCTATGGTTTGCTGTGAGGGTGTTTGCAGTGTGTGCTGTTTGGGTCTGGTTGTGGGGCAGGCACACTCAATGAGGCAAGGGCTGTCTGCTTTGGGATCTCACTGATGTGTTTCTCTTCATTTGTCTCCCACAGGCGTGGAGGAGCGGAGGTGGGCCCAGGCTGAGGCCTGGGATGGCGGTGCCAGGGTGGCTGGCGGACGAGGTGTGCCACAGCCACAGCAGCAGCAGCAGCCACAGCCACAGCAGCAGCAGCCGCAGCCGCAGCAGCACCTGCAGCAGCGGCTTAATGAGGGTGAGTGTCATTACATCATGGATGCTATTGCATGCTGGGGGGGCAAGGCCAACTTCCATGGACGACACTACCATGCACGCAACATGTGACAGTCATCACTGTCCAGTGGCACTGCATGTGTGTGTGTGCATCACTGGTGGTCCATGCATGCACTGGGCACATGGCTGTGGCACTAGCATCCCACCACATAGCCACGTCACTGGGCAGCCTTGGTTGTGCTGTGATGGACATGAGCAGTGTGCATGTGCAGTGGTACACATGGCTGTTGCTGCCTGGTTGGGCTTGTCTTGTGCACGGTCACTGTGGGTGGGTGCAGTCCATCACAGGAGCAGGGCACTTGGCTGTATGCCATGCATGATGGGTGGGATTCAGGGATGTGGACAGTCACAGCTATTAACTCTGATCCCTTGTCCTAGGTATCCGGATCCTGCGCCAGATGGAGCGGGGACTGCGGAGGCTCACTCAGGTGGCCATCGACACCCACACCATACTTCTTGATTTGCAGCGGCATGGGATGCGCCGCCGGAGGAGGCCCCGGGCACAGCACCAGGCAGGAGGAGGGCAGGCTGCCAGGCGGTAGCTGGACATCAGCAGCACCCCACCTTCCCTCTCCCGGTTGTTCACCCTGCCCCTTACCACCCCTACACCTCATACCCACTACCCCCCGCTTTGTAAATATGGATTTGATTTGTTGTTCTGGTTATTCATCTTCATAATACATTTATATTTTGATATGAATACTGTGGTGGTCTCTGATTTGCAGCTGGCTATTGGTGCTCAGTTGCAGTGGTGTGCATGGCATCTGGGGTGGTATGGTCATGGGTATGTGCGTGCATGTCTATGGGGTGGTGTCTCTGGTATGGGTGTGGCTTCCACTCAGTATTGCCGTGTGCTGCCACCCACTGCTGGGTGCTCATGGTGGGTTTGACTTGTATAGTTCTGTGGTTCATGAGGTTGCAGTGTGCCGGGGGGGCCTGGGGATTCCTGCAGTGCTGGTCACTGCACATGGGTGGTGTCTTGGGGTCACAGTGCTGGGTGTGCTGTGCACATGGGGGGGCTGCTAGACACTGGGGTGATCCGCCCCCTTTGTGTGGCACTCTCAGCTTGCCAGTGGTGTGCTGCAGTAACACGGCCGGGACGTGCTTTCTTTGCTTGTCCCCATGGTCCGGTGGCTGTTCCATCCTCCCCAGTTATGCTGTGCTTGGGGTGTGGGGTACATTGTTGGTTCTGCAGTGTGTCCCTGTGACCATCTGTGGCATGGGTGGTGGGCCCTGCCTACCTCCCTGGTTGTGCAGTTCCATTGCTCTGCTGCTGGGGTCTCTTTGCTTGTGCTATGGCACCTCTGGACTGCTCAGCTGGGCTGCTTTTGTACGCGCTATGGCGCATCATCTCTGCTCAGCTTCCCCTTCCTGGTTGCACTATGGCGCAGGTTGTGCGATATTCAGACGTTGGCTGCTTGCGCAATTTGTCTTGCTCCATGTTTGAATATCACGTGTATTGAGCTTGTGCGCAATTGACTTGTGCTTGCTCCTGCTGTTACGCACTTTTTGGGCGCAGTTTGAATATCTGGCCCTAGAAGTTTAAGTGATTTATTTTTTTTTGTTATTTTTATTTTGATAGAGTTTTAAGTTTATAGGTTACAGTCATTACTGTTTCACAGGCAGTGAGAGTGCCTGTACTTCTTGCTAGTTCCCCAGGGTGTGAGAGGGCCCAGGGACTGGATACAGTTATGTTGTAATATTATTACAGACAGTGAGAGTGGCTGTATGTGGTTCAGCCCCCGATTCAGTGAGAGGGCCTGGGGAGCTGTGAATTGTCATTTGAAAGACATCCATTATCAGTATTTGGTTTGTTGGCATTTTATTTTTATTCTTTTTGTATTTATATATGATTATTAATCTATTTTTGTTAAGATATTGACTTATTTAATTTTAATATTAAGGGGGTAAATTGGGGGTTTTATTTAAGCTGATTTTGAGTTATTTTGTTTTAGTTGTATTAGTCTGTAGTTTAGTTAAGTGTGTACCACCTGTGTGTACCGCCTGTGTTGAGATGTGTTGGAGGCCTGCCCCCATGGTAGTGCACTATTCACCCTCTGCCCTTCATGCCCTCCACCCTTTCTTTCCTCCCCCATTGCAGTTTACAACTTACCAATGCTGTCGGGCGCTGGGTATTGCTCACAAAGGGAGGAGAAGGGTGGGGGGGTGAACAGTAGAGGGTGAATGAGTGGAGACATCATATCAGGGTTGTGAGATCCAGGAGATACCCTGGGATGAAATGGAACCCAGAACGTGGTCCTCCATGTCTGGTTTCCATACCCAAGGGCACCACCAATATTGGTGGGCAGGTGGCCCGGGCAGCTCTGGTGGTCCATCCAACTCGGGCTTTGTTATGCAATGCCAGGTCCATCAAAAACAAGACTGCAATTATTGCAGATCTTGTAGAAAAGGTGGATCTGGCTTGCATCACCAAGACCGGGTTGGATGAAAATTCTGGTTCCATTTTGGAGGCTTTAACTCCAGCCGGGTACTCTGTGATTCAGCGCCCGAGATTGGATCGTGGGGGGTGTGGGGGTTGCGGTCTGTTTCAAGACCGAACCTAACCTCGCAAGTGTACCAGTTGAGGAAACTGAGTCATTTCAGTATACAATGGTAGCAGGTGTAGGCTGTAGGATTGCCCTCTTCTACCGTCCACCCGGAGACGAGAAGCAATTCCTTCAGGAAGTGGCAGACTTTGACATCGACATGGCATCTGAATTGCCCAGACTGATGGTTCTGGGTGATATCAATGCCTGGGTCAATGACAAACTCTCGCAGTTTGGACAGCACTTCCTCCAGTTGATGTCATCTCTGGGCCTTACACAGATAGTTACCACTGCTACCCATAAACATGGCCACTCCCTTGACTTAGTTTTTCTCTTGGGGATCAAGGCCTCTGATTTTGGGGTGGAACCAGTTTGATGGTCCGATCACTATACCGTGAGGTTTAGTTTTAGCACCCCCCTTCGTAGGCCTACCCCTGTGGAGATGATCAGGTATCGCCCTTTATGAGATGTTAGTTCTGAAAGCCTGGCAGCGGTACTTGACCTATCGTCCTATCCTGTGGCTAACAATGACCCAGATGCCCTCGTGGTAGCCTATAATACAGCTATCTCGGCATCTCTGGATGTCATTGTTCCTGTCCGTGTTTGCCTTCTCTCCCTTTGCCCTCTGTCCCCATGGTTTGATGGGACCTTGAGGGAGATGTGGCGACTAGGTCGAAGGTTAGAGCATTGCTGGTGGAAATCCTCCCTAGATGCTGACCACCTTAGATTGATGGAGCATTATCAAGCCTATCAATCTGCAGTCACCCATAAGAAGACTGAGTTCCTGTCCTGGGAGATTGCGGCTGCTCAGAATCGACCAGCTCAGTTCTTTCACACTGTGGACAGGCTGTGCAACCCAGCCTGTCTACATGTCCGAAGGGCTTATTCGCAAAGAGAATGCGATGAACTTGTTTGATTCTTTGCAACTAAGGTGGCCGACATTAGGGCAGCGCTCCAACCAGCACACTCTAAGGGTGTTGCTTTGGATCTTCATGAGGCTGCTGCTCCCCGGTTTTCCTGGAGTTCCTCTGACAGATCAGAATTCATGGATATCATGCGGATTGTCCAGGGTGCATGCCCTACGTGCTGTAGTTTGGATCTAGGACCAACTTCACCAATTTTGGGTTGTATCGATTCTATCAGTCCGGTCCTAGCATGGATAGTCTGGTGCTCCTTGGAGACAGGTGAGTTTCCGAGCTCCCTGAAGGAGGCGGTGATAACACCCCTCCTGAAGAAAGCTTCTTTGGACCCTGACTGCCATGCAAACTACAGACCAATGTCTAACCTTCTCTTTTTAGGGAAGGTGATTGAGAAGGTAGTGGCTGTGCAGCTGGAGAACCATTTGACCATGCATGATATCTATGAACCCCTCCAGTCTTGTTTTCAAAAAAGGCATAGTACTGAGATAGTGCTGGTTCAGGTGCTCAATGATCTCCAGATGGCTAGGGATTGGAAGAACCGCTCCATTCTGGTTCTTCTAGACCTCTCATCAGCTTTGACACTGTGGACTATGGGGTTCTACTTGAGCATCTGAGGTTCATCTGTGGACTATCAGATGTAGTCCTCAAGTGGTTTACATCTTACGTCACTGGAAGAACACAGAAAGTGGTTTCTGGGAATTTTATTCCTTGGGCCAAGTTTCTCTGTTTTTTGGGGTACCTCAGGGCTCTGTGCTGTCCCTCATGTTGTTCACAGTGTATATGCTGCTCCTCGGAGACATTGTGAGAAGGTATGGGCTGAAGTTTCACTGCTATGCTGATGATACCCAACTCAAACTTTCTTTTGCACCCAATCAGGATGGAGCTTTCTCAGTCGTTAATAACTGCCTTAATGAAATCCAGGAGTGGATGGACTTGAGTTTCTTGAAGTTGAACTCAGAGACTGCTGCTGAGACAGAAAAAGAGAGAGAAAGCAGCCACAGCTTCCTTGAATCAAGGAGGTTATTTTCTAGACTACACTGAATTGAATTATTACTTTTTGGACCTGTGTAAGTAACTAGTATTGATTCTGTTTTTGGGGTTGACTTTTCTTAGTTTTTACTTTAATTTGCCAGGGAGGAACTGCAGCTGGGAGATATTTGCAGTCATTTGTGACTAGACCTGTTACTTAACCTCTGTGAAATAGGTGTCTGAAAGGAAGGAAGGAAGGAAGGAAGGCGCTCCCCGAGGTGGAGGGTCAGAGTTGTAGTTGATTGTTTCTGGATGGCATAGGGTGCAGGGTACCAATCTACAGGAGTGACAGAGAGGGAAGAAGAGGAGGAAGAGTAGCTCTCTATGTAAGGAGAGGGATCAAAGCAACAGAACTAAAGGGTAAACAGGGAGGAGAGGAGGCATTGTGGGTCACCCTGGAGACTGGAAATGGCTCCACAATCTGCACAGGGGTTGTATACAGACCCCCGTCTCAGGGGGAGGAAATGGACAAGGAAATGACAGAAGGCTTCCTTAGGATGTCAGAGAAAGGGGAGATATTGCTGATGGGGGACCTGAATATGCCAGATGTTAACTGGAGCACCTTTGCTGCAGACACATCCAAGAGCAGGGCCATTCTCGATGCTCTACAGGTGGCATGCCTCAAATAGCTAGTTATGGAACCCACTCGGAGGGGAGCAATCTTAGATCTGGTACTCTCAAATGGATATGGAGACAGAATCTCTGATCTTGAAGTGGGTAGCCATCTGGGAACAAGCAACCACCAAAAAGTGTGGTTCATGATAAACTTAGCTGTAGAGCCAAGCCACACAAAAGTGAAGGTACCGGACTTCAGGAGGGCTGATTTTGTCAAAATGGGAGAGTGCTTCAGAAAAGCACTAGCAAACAGGCAAGAAGGTGGGGTGGAGCAACAATGACGAAACATCAAAACTGCCATCACAGAGGCAACAAGCCATTATGTGAAGCAAATAAACAAATCAAAATGAGAGAAAAAAACACTATGGTTCTCAAAAGAAGTGGTGGGGAAGATAAGGGAGAAAAAGATAGCATTCAGGAATTTAAGGAAACACAGAAGGAGCAGGACAGAGAACTGTAACAGTTATAGTAGAAGGAAGCGGGGAAGGCAATCAGAATAGCAAAGGCTCAAACTGAGGAAAAGATAGTCAACTCAGTTAGGAAGGGGGCTAAAACCTTTTATAGGCACATTAGGGAGCAAAGAAAGACTAAGGCAGGGATACTGAGGCTGAATAAAGACGAAGGTGGTTGGGCAGACAGCGACATTGAAAAAGCAGAGATACTGAACTAATACTTCTGCTTAGTATTCACAATGGAAAAGCAGGGGGAGATACCTAATCCAGTCAATAGAAGCACTCTGGATAGGGGGGTTGATATTAGTCCTTTCACAGAAGAAAGGGTTCTGAAAGAACTCTTAAAACTGATTGTGGATAAAACAATGTGGCCTGATGGGATTCATCACAGAATTTTAAAAGAATTAAGGGAAGAACTAGTAGCACCACTGACTACCCTTTTTAATAAATCATGGTAGGATAGTGTGGTACCTGAGGACTGGAGGAGGGTGGATGCGATTCCCCTTCACAAAAGTGGGAGCAAGACAGAGGCAGGAAACTATAGACCTGTCAGTTTGACCTCAGTGATAGGGAAAATTATGGAATCACTTCTGAAGGAAAGAATTGTTGAGTACCTAGAGTCCAGTGGGACACAGGACCCAAGGCAGCATGGATTCACAGCAGGAAGGTCATGTCAGACAAATCTAATTGATTTCTTTGACTGGGTGACCAAAGTAGTAGACCAGGGAGGGGCTGTGGACATGACCTACCTAGACTTTAGCAAGGCATTTGACACAGTCCCACACAAAAGATTAATAAACAAACTAGCCATCCTGGGAGTGGGTCCCAGGGTGGTAGCCTGGGTAAAACACTGGCTGGACAACAGGACACAGTGGGTAATAGTAAATGGAGTCCACAGTGAAGAAAGGGGGGTTACTAGTGGGGTACCGCAGGGTTCAGTACTGGGGCCGGTCCTTTTTAATGACTTTATAAGTGACATTGCAGAGGGACTGGAAGGGAAAGTATGTCTCTTTGCAGATGACGCAAAGATCTGCAACAGGGTTGATATGCAAGGTGGGGTGGAAAGGATGAAAAGGGACTTGGCAAGGTTGGAGGAATGGTTAAATGTATGGCAGCTTAGATTCAATGCAAAGACGTGCAAAGCAATGCACCTGGGAAACAAAAACCCAGGAGAAGAGTACACAATGGAGGTGAGATCCTGACAACAACAAAAATGGAAAGGGACCTGGGGGTAGTCATATCAGATGACCTAAAGGTGGGCCAGCAATGTAAGAAGGCAGTAAGGAGGGCTGGGGGGATACTGGGATGCATAGGGAGAGACATCACCAATAGAAAACAGGAAGTTGTTGGCCCTCTATACAGACAGTTGGTAAGACAACATCTGAAGTACTGTGTACAGTTCTGGAGACCCCATCTCCGCAAAGACATAGGCAGGGTGGAGGCTGTTCAGAGGAGGGCAACCAAAATGGTTCAGGGTCTGCACCAGAAGACATATGAAGAAAGACTAAAGGAGCTTAAGGTGTATAGCCTTGAGGAAAGGAGGGAGGGGGGACATGATAGAAACTTTCAAATACCTCAAGGGAATCAACAAAGTCCAAGAGGGTAGCATCTTTCAGAAAAAGAGATGTGCAAGAACAAGGGGCACAATTTGAAGATAGAGGGGGGGCGGCTCAGAGGTAATGTGAGGAAGTATTTCTTCACAGAAAGGGTTGTAGATGCATGGAATGGCCTTCCTGAGGAGGTCATAGAGTCAAAAATAGTGGAGGAATTCAAGAATGCATGGGACACCATAAGGCAATTCTGGTGGGGGGTAGGAGGAAGTAGGCTGTTGGTTAACTAGGATCTGTAGCTTTTATCTGTTAGATAGGGAAATGGGCAGACTAGGTGGGCCAAGCAGTCCTTATCTGCTGTCAAATTCTATGTTTCTATGTTTCAGAAAAGACAGAGGTGTTGATAGTGGATCTGATGTGCTGGATAGGGGGGCCAGGGGCTGGTTCACCCTCCAGACTTTATCTCAGGGGTGTCTCACTCCTGATCTCTGAACAGGTGCGTAACCTGGGGTAATATTTAATGAGGGATTTACTTTGCATTCGCAGGTGTCTGCCGTCATCAAGTCCTCATTTTACCATCTGAGGAATATCTCTAGGATTAGGCACCTTGTTCTGTCTGGCGATCTTCCTATGCTGGTCCATGCCTTTGTGTCCTCGCATTTGAACTATTGCAACTCCCTTTATCTAGGGCTTCCAGGGGTTGAAATCCATTACCTGCAACTGGTGCAGAAGACAGCGGCCTGGCTTTTTACTGGTACCTCTCGTTCCAGTCATATTTCGCTGGTGCTGTGCGGACTGCACTGGCTGCTAGTACAGTGGTAGACCACCTTTAAAGTCAATCTTCTGACTTTTAAAACCCTACTTGGACTTGGCCCAGACTACCTGAAAGAGCTCCTGGTTCCTTACTGCCCTGGGCGATCACTCTGCTCAGCTGGCAAGGGGCTGCTAGAGATCCCGAGGGTGTCTTTGAAATCTTCTGGCGCCTGTACATTTATGTATGTGGCCCCTACCCTTTTGAATTCTCTACCCCGTCAGTTACGGGAGTGCGTGACTGAGGAGGGATTCAAAGAGGCCCTGAAAACATATCTGTGGACCCAAGCATTTGGAGTCTGACTGTATTTATTGTATTTGTTTACCTGTGCTATTTGTTTTAATATGAGATCTGAAATGTTCAATCTGTTTTATTCTGTAAGGCGCCTTGGTTTTATGAAAGGCACTATAAAAATAAAGTTTTATTATTATTATTATTATTATAATGGCATAAATGTTTTTTTTTTCAACTTTGGTGCATATCTCTGCCATTTTTTTGAATGTTGGCACCAAATTTTCAACATGGGTTTCTTGGGACCCCACCTCATGAATTCAGTCACTGTCATCTCATTATTCAGTCCTGAAAAGTGATTTTGCGATCACTGCACAGAGTCACCTTTCTGGACCAATTAATGAAATGACAGTGTCACTGTTCATGAGGTGTGCTCTCAAAAACCCTATGTTGCAAATTTGGTGAAAAAATTCCAAAAAATGACTGCATTATGAGCATGCGTTGAGCAGTTTTTATGCATGTCCGTAACTTCACGAATCTGTAATATTTTCACTCCAAGTTTTCAACATTGGCATTTTTCCACACATCTTTATGAACAGTACAGCTTTCATTTTTCACATCCTGGCTGAAATGTATTTTCGCACTCCTGGCACAGAATGGCATGATCGCTAATGGGAAATCAGTGTTTGGGACAGACTAAGAAAATTACAGTGACACTGTTCATGAGCAGAGGTCCTAAAATACCTATGCTGAAAATCTGGTAAACAAAAGTCCATAAAATGACTGTGTTGCAAGAGTGTGTTGCGCAGTTTCCATGCACCCTCATAACTTCACAAATTTGTGATATTTTCACTCCAGATTTTCAACATTGGCATTTTGCCACACCTCCTTATGAACAGTAGAGCTGTCATTTTTCATATCCTGCCCAAAATATGCATTTGCACATCTGGTGCACAATGGCATGGTTGCTGTGGCAAATTAATGTTACGGACAGATTAAGAAAATCATTGTGACAGTGCTCATGAGCAGAGGTCACAAAATGTCTATGTTGAAAATGTGGTGAAATAATTCCACTAAATGACTGCGGTACAAGCATGTGTTATGCAGTTTCCACGTACACTCGGAACTTCGAGCATTTTTAATATTTTCACTACAGATTTTCAACATTGCTGTCTCTCATCCTGCCTGATCTGTGTTTTCACACATCTGGTACAGAATGGCAAGGTTGCTGTGGGAACTCGACGTTTGGGACACATTAACAAAATCACAGTGCCGATGTTCATGAGAAGAGGTCCCAAATGCTTTCATGAGGTGGGGGTCACAAAAAGGCCATGTTGAAAATTTGTAGTGCAAATACCAACACACACCTGGGGCATTAGGGTTTCTAACCATAATGTGCCACCCTGTACGGAATGACAGGCATCAGAGGTGTGACTTTGGATCACTGGCTGTAATGCTCATGCCATCCCACCCCGACCCTGAAGCCCGTGACAGGCATCGAGGTGTGCCTTGCATTCTTCAGCCCCAGACTTCATCCCATTCTCCTGTACTGCACCCATTTCGGCGTATGTCCTTATGAAATGGGGTGACTGTGAAGCCGTACACCCCAAGGCACACCTCAACAGTTGTCTACAGGATAGGGTGAAGTGAAATGCCATGAGCATTATGGGCAATGACCCACAGGCACACCCCAATGCCTGTCCATCTCTGCAGGGTGGAGGTGGGATTGGCGTGAGTTCAATACTTCACTGCCACTCCTATTCTACTAAGGTTCATAGGTTCATACTAAGGTAAGTTGCAAGAGCAAGAAGGCAGATGCCCTTGAAGCTCTTATACTAATCCAAAATATAATAGGAAAGGTCATACCCTTTACATATAAGGCCATCCAATCTTTTTTTGAAGATACTTTTAGTTTCACTAATGATGACATTAAGTGGTAGCCTGTTCCATAGACCAATAACTCTAATAGTGAAAAAATATTTACGACTTGACTTCATAAAAGGTTTTCTAACTAATTGTAAAGGACGTCCCCTGATATTGTGACCACAGTTTTTAAATTCTAGACCAAGTTCACACAACAAGTAAGGGTCTTGAATAATATCATATAATAACATAAGATCACCACGAAGTCGACGTGTGGATAAAGGCATGAGATTTGGAATATCTAGTCTACTCTCATAAGGAACTTCATATAGCCCAGAAACCTTTTTAGTGAATTTTCTCTGAACTCTTTCCAATAACAGACCTTCAGATTTTTTATATGGATTCCAAAGCTGGGAAGCATATTCCAAGTGTGGTCTAACGTATGCTCGATATAAAGGCAACAGTACTTCCTGCTTTCTTGATCTGATATTACGCAAAATAGACCATACCACTTTATTGGATTTGTTAATGATGTTATGTACGTGATTATTATAAGATAAATTATCTGAGATATAGACACCCAAATCCCTTTCATCTGATGTTGTATTGAGTAGTATACCATCCAAATAATAAGGGATTTGTAAATTACTTAAACCCAAATGCATTACTTTGCATTTGGAGATGTTCAAGGTCATGCCCCAGTTCTTTACCCATTCTGCATCTGTCTAACTCCTGCACATCCAATGCTAATATCAGCAAGCAAATATTCGGCATTGACAAATGTTTGTTTAATATAGCATCCAATCCAAAATGCTCTGAATGCTGTACAGAAAACAGAATCATAAAAGAACACAAATGCTAAAATAACATCAAAATAATGCCAGCATATACAGTACATGATAAAAAAAACATATACATTCATAAAATTATTAAAACATACTACTCAAAAATCCTGGTAGGCAACCTAGAAAAAAACATAGGTCTTCAAAGCTAGTTTAAATAATTCAGTCATTGACAGAAGATAAATGGTGGCTGGCCAACAGTTCTAAAGAATTTATGCCACCACCACAAATGTCTTGCCTCCTGAAGGTTTTAGACAAGACCTAGGTATTGTAAGGGTCAAATGTTTAGTTGAGCTGAGGGGGCATGCAGGGGTGTATGGGTTGAGGAGGTAACTGAGGTAGGATGGACACTATCTGTTTAATGCCTTATAATTACTGGTGACCCCCATTAATGACCAATTTCAGTACTAGTTTCAAACTCTGTAATAACCAGTCAACCCGGTTATTACGGCATCCAGTTTACATTCTGTGCTTAGTTTTGTGTTCCTTCTTGCAATTCCCCCCTATAGAACACAGCTGCTATCAAACCACCATTAGTGTCTTGCAGTGTTCTACTACTGCTATCCGTTGTACTCTGTTGACTAGGCGGTTGTTTCAAACACATTTTTCTGTGGGAAGTTAACCTAGCTGAGTGCTCCCAACAAAAAAGAATACCCTGAAGAAACAAGTAGTCTAGTAGCAACCACAACCTAATTTGCTCGCAATCCCCAATATTTTTTTTCACCATCCATGATTTTCATCAGATCCAGCACCTCCGTGATCCAGACAGGAAACACCTCCTCACACGAAAACAGAAAGACTTCACCTTCACAGTAAACACAATGTGCACTACTGAATCAGAGTCTCTTGTTTTCTTTTAGTAGATGCAAAACTGCCTGCACCAGCAATTATAAAAAATACTGGCTCTGCCGAGTGTTCGTTGCGATTTTTTTTTTAAAAACCTTCATTGCGTGATGACCAGGCAAACCTCTCAAGCTTCGCTCTCAAGGTTTACAGGGTTATCACACAACTCGGGAGTGTAAAAAAAAAATCATAACGAGTACTCGCATAGCCATTATTCTCTATATAACACATTAGAAAATGTGCAAGTTAAATAGTGTATTATGACTGGCTGTTGTCATTCCATTGGCATATGGTTGTGTGCCAACACCCCCTGTGAAAAGGTCCTACATGTGATCTACAATTTGGGCACATCACATTCAGTGTTCATGAGTCACCTTCCTTATTCTTGATTTCAATCACAAACATTGCTGTGACCTTCACTATTATATAAAAGCCTTCGACTAGGCCCTAAAAATGAAACTCCCTTAATTAATAAATAAATGAATAATTGAATATTCTTTATACTCATGCTCCCTTTTGCATACACATAAACAAATGTAAAAAAATATTTTAAAAAATAAAACACTAGTCCATCTTCTTCCAAGTTGTGTACTGGGTGTGCTTTGAAACAACTGAGAAGCTGCGTGGGATATATTATATTGGACTAGTTATCTGTAACTAATCTCTCTGTCTTGCTTACATCTGAGAGAAGTTTTCCTTACTTTTACAGTGGTATTACTTTGTGTTTAATTATTTTAGTTTTTAATTCAGGAAGGGGGTTTTCAAAACTGCTTATCTTGTCAGCATCTTCAGAAGGGCTGAAATAACTGCATATTTGATTTTCCTTTGTGGCTAACTGGACTGATTACTAGAATTCTGTGACAATCTGCATCAATATATTTTGCAATATTTGGTGGGGGTTGTGTGATTTAAAATAGCAAAGGCTGCAGTTTGTAATTGGATGCCAGACATAGCCTGAGGTGGGGGAAATTGTCTTCACAAGTCAGAGGCCTGCATCACAGCCAATTGTCTAGCTTGACCATTTCAGCATTGATCAATTACTATAAACTACTGGTGTGATCCTGTTTCAGACAGAAGTCCATCTTCTTCCAAGTTGTGTACTGGGTGTGCTTTGAAACAACTGAGAAGCTGCGTGGGATATACTATATTGGACTAGATATCTGTAACTAATCTCTCTCTCTTGCTTACATCTGAGAGAAGTTTTCCTTACTTTTACAGTGGTATTGCTTTGTGTTTAATTATTTTAGTTTTTAATTCAGGAAGGGGTTTTCAAAACTGCTTGTCTTGTCAGCATCTTCAGAAGGGCTGAAATAACTGCATATTGATTTTCCTTTGTGGCTAACAAACCACCAGGCTGTTTTGGGGCTGGAGAGGTTTACCTGTGTCTGATTTGGATGTCTGGATTTTTCTCTGTTTGATTAGCAGGGTATTTTCTCTGTCAAATTGTTTTGTAGGGTATCTTGCTGACAGGAAGGCACTCATTGCAGCGGTGGGTGAGAGCTTTTAGCTGATTGTTTTATGAGGGACAGTTTAGGCCCAACCTCTTCCCACCCTCACCCCACACACCCTGGAAATATTCCTTTATACCTGAGGTTCTGACATCATTTCCTCAAGAGTGCAAGGCGCATATCACTGTCATATCCTCTCTAGCACACTGCACTGACAATATAAGCATACACATTGTATAATACATATATTTCTATATAACCAATCACACACGTGCACACACACACACACACACACACACACACAAAAACAAACAAACAAAAAAAGTAGATAAATGTGGGGAGTAGTGCAATGTAATGGCTGTGGGGCAGCAGTCTTTCGGGAGTCTTTCTGGAGGCTGTGATGCTGCCCTATTTGCAGACAACTCTCTGCCCTGAGGGAGGAAGTTGCCCGTCTTCAGGCTGCACTGGACAGTAGTAAGGAAACCTTCCCCAGGCCACACTGGACAGTAGGAAGGAACCTCCCCATCCAGGAGCACTAGCGCCACCACCACTACCTCAGAGGTTCTGAAAAACACAGCAGTTGGACCACAGTGGGCTCAGGAAGGGTGAGGATGGTGGAACAGAGGCACACCCAGTCAATTGTTCCACTCCACAATCCATACACCATTCTGGAGGACATAGCTCCCCATGGACGCACCCAGAGAGAAGACTGATGACAACTGTCACAAGGAGGCCCACAGGAAGGAGGCAGAGGACACCACAGGGAAAGGAAGCCGCTCCTGGTGGGGGACTCAATTATTAGGGGTATAGAACTGGGGGGAGCTGGGAAAACTGAAGTAAGGTGCCTGCCTGGTGCCATGGCTTGGAGGGACAGGAAGCGCATCCTCAGGATCATGAGAACAGCTGCAAGGGAGTCTGAGCTGGACATAATTGTCCACCTAGGGACAAATGACTTGGCTCATCATGAGATTAGAGCAGTGCAGGAGGACATTGCAGAGTTGCGGAGGGGCCTAAGACAAGTAGCACACACAGTATCCTTCTCAGAGGTGCTGCCTGTCAAAGGCATGGGGGAGGCGAGGGTAATTAGCACCATGCAGTTTAATGAATGGTTGAAAAAATGGTGCGGAGCACAGGGGTTTGGCTTCATTGGGGACTGGGGTTCCACCTGGAGGGACACCAGCCTATACTGGCAGGATGGTCTGCATCTGTCCAGGAAGGGAACAAGTCTTTTGAGCAATCGGTTTAAATGCTTCATTGGCAAGCTTTTAAACTAGTCAAAGGAGGCACTGACAAGCAGCAGGAAAATCCCAGCCTCTCCTACAAAACAGGGTACTAAATGAGAAAAAGACCGAGGTAGAACGGTCAGTGGGGGATGCTGCAACAGAAGGTAAAGCCATCAAAAAATGGAGAGCAATGAGCACCAATGCCCGTAGTCTGGGTAACAAGCTTCCTGAATTAGTGGCCTTGATGGAGAAGGAACATCTGCATATCTTGGCAGTCACAGAAACATGGTACACACAAAACCATGACTGGGACGTAAACATACCAGGATACACTATCTACAGGAGGGACAGGGATGGTAAAAGAGGAGGAGGAGTAGCTCTTTACATAAGGGAAGGAATAAAAGCAACAGAACAGAAGGGTAAACAGGGAGGAGAAGAAGCACTGTGGGTAAATTTGGAGACAGGCAATGGCACCACAATCCGCACAGGGGTTGTATACAGACCCTCTTCTCGGGGAGGAAATGGACAAGGAAATGATAGAACGTATGCTTAGAATGGCAGAAAAAGGGGAGATATTGCTGATGGGTGATCTGAATATGCCAGATGTTAACTGAAGTGCAGTTGCAGCTGCCACTTCAGAGAGTGGAGTTATTCTAGATGCCCTACAGGGGGCATGCCTTAGACAACTAGTATTGGAGCCCACTCAAGAGGGAGCAATATTAGACTTGATTCTCTCAAATGGAGATGGAGAGAGGATCACAGATGTAGAAGTGGGTAGCCATCTGGGAACTAGCGACCATTGAACAGTATGGTTCACAATAAACACAGCAATAGAGTCAAGCCATACAAAAACAAAAGTACTGGACTTTAAGAGGGCTGACTTTGCCAAAATGGGTGAGTGCCTAAGGAATGCACTAGCAAATGGGCAGGAAGGAGGGGTGGAAGAACAATGAGGAATAATAAAAACTGCCATCACAGAGGTAACGAGCCTTTGTGTGAAGCAAATAAACAAAACAAAATGATATAAGAAACCAATATGGTTCTCAAAGGAAGTGGCAGTGAAAGTTCAAGAGAAAAAGAAAGCATTCAGGAAGTACAAGGAATCACAGAAGGAGCAGGACAGAGAACTGTATCAGTTAAAGCAAAAGGAGGCTGGGAAGGCAGTCAGAACAGCAAAGGCCCAAACCAAGGAAAAGATAGCCAACTCAGTTAAGAAGGGGATAAAACCTTTTATAGGTACATCAGGGAGTGAAGGAAGACCAAGGGAGGGATAGTGAGGGCTTAATAAAGGGAGGAGGGTGGGCAGAGGAGACTGTGAAAAGGCAGAGATACTAAACAAATATTTTTGCTCAGTATTTACAAATGAAGAGGGGGAGGTACATAAAACAAACAGTAGAAACACTCTGGATACAGAAGTTGATACCAGCCCATTTACAGAAGAAAGGGTTCTGAAAGAACTCTTAAAACTGAAGGTGGACAAAGCAATGGGGCCTGATGGGATTCATCCCAGAATTCTAAAAGAACTAAGGGTAGAACTAGTGACACCACTGACTACCCTTTTAAAAATCATGGGAGGATGGGGTGGTACCGAGGACTGGAGGAGGTAGATGTGATTCCCTTCACAAAAGTGGGAGCAAGGCAGAAGCAGGAAACTACAGACCTGTTAGTTTAACCTCAGTGATAGGGAAAATGATGGAATCACTTCTGAAGGAAAGAATTGTTGAGTATCTAGAGGCCAGAGGGGCACAGGACCTAGGCAGCATGGATTCACAGTGGAAGGTCATGCCAGACGAATCTGATAGATTTGTTTGACTGCGGACCAAAGTAGTAGATCAGGGAGGGCTGTGACATGGCCTACTTAGACTTTAGCAAGGCATTTGACACAGTCCCACACAAAAGATTAATATACAAGTTAGCCAGCCTGGGAGTGGGTCCCAAGATGACAGCATGGGTAAAGAATTGGCTGGAGAATAGGACACAGAGAGTAATAGTAAATGGAGTCCACTCAGAAGAAAGGAGGGTTACTAGTGGGGTACTGCAGGGTTCAGTATTAGGACCGGTCCTCTTCAATGTCTTTATAAGCGACATTGCAGAAGGACTGGAAGGAAAAGTATGTCTCTTTGCAGATGACACAAAGATCTGCAACAGAGTTGATGCACAGGGTGGGGTAGAAAGGATGAGAAGGGACTTGGCAAGGTTAGAGGAATGGACAAATGTATGGCAGCTTAGATTCAATGCTAAGAAGTGCAAGGTAATGCACCTGGGAAACAAAAACCCAGGGGAAGAGTACACAATGGGGGGTGAGATACTAACAACAACAAAAATGGAAAGGGACCTGGGGGTAGTCATATCAGATGACCTAAAGGTGGGCAAGCAATGTGAGAGGGCAGCAAGGAGGGCTGGGGGATACTGGGATGCATAGGGAGGCATCACCAGTAGAAAACAGGAAGTTATTATCCTCTGTACAGACAGCTGGTGAGACAACATCTAGAGTACTGTGTGCAGTTCTGGAGACCCACTCTCCATAAAGACATAGACAGGATGGAAGCTGTCCAGAGGAGGCAAGTAAAAATGGTGCAGGGTCTGCACCGGAAGACATATGAAGAGAGACAAAAGGAGCTTAATATGTATAGCCTCGAGGAAAGGAGGAGGGGGGACATGATAGAAATGTTCAAGTACCTCAAGGGAATCAACAAAGTCCAAGAGGATAGCATCTTTCAAAAAAGTGTGCAAGAACAAGAGGCACAATTTGAAGATAGAGGGCAGCTCAGAGGTAATTTAAGGAAGTATTTTTTCACAGAGGGTTGTGGATGCATGGAGCGGCCTTCCGGAGGAGGTTGTGGAGTCAAAATCAGTGGTGGAATTCAAGCATGCATGGGACAGTCATAAGGCAATTCTAGGGGGTGGGGGTAGGAAGAAGTAGGCTGCTGGTTAACTAGGACCTGCAGCTTATCCAGTAGGTAGGGAAATGGACAGACTGGGTGGGCCAAGCGGTCTTTATTTGCCGTCAAATTCTATGTTTCTATGTTTCTATAGTCAGATATTTTATTTCTGGTGTTTCTTTGATGGCAGTGAAAAATCCCCCTCAAAACCTAACCAGTTTGAAGCTAGTAGTCTCTGCTGCTAACCCTGCCCTAGATAAAATTGAGTCTCTGGCTCTATTTGATGCCTGTAGATGTCTGTGTGAGTGCATACCAGTGGAATTTTGCAGCATATTTTATTCATGCATTCAATGGCAGCATTCCATGTTTCTGGAGGGGGAGTAAACATTCTATTAATTAGAGGAGTACTGCAGATTATAAAATGTCAGGGTAAAATCATATAATCTGATTGGCTCTTATTTAAGTGTAAAATATGGTTTACACATGGTTAAAAAAAGGACTGCTCAGCAGTGAAGAGTCTGCAGCACAGATCAATGGGCATTTGGAACACAGGCATTTCAGTTAGCCCTCTACTGCCAGAACTGATCTTCCACCACAAACATGGCTGCTACCTTTACACTGTAAAAAAACATCAGCTGGGCCCTAAAAATAAAACTACCTAAAATAAAAAATAAAACATATGAATTAAATGTTGTTTCCCTGATTATCACACTTTCCTTACATACATAAACAAATTAGAAGCAATAAGTATTGTTTATAGTTTTCATTACAACTGTTTCTTAGCTGACAGTGAAAAATCCCGCTACTATCTTTATCTACTTATCAGGGAACTCTCTTCCTCCTGCCCTGACAGTGAGATGACTGAGTCTCTGGCTATAGCAAAGGCCTTTATAGTGTATGGTGGAACGCTGTTCCACTTGGAAATCCATGCCTGGAACAGCGTTGTGCTGCAATCAGTTCATCACGACCTTGTTGAGCTGCACCAAGTACATCACCAGTGCAGCACAACAAGATCGAATGCATTTGCACATGCGCAATTGAGCTGCCAATGGTGATGTGGAAGTAAGCGCGCTGGTACAGATGCTGAAGTAAGCCTTATTTTTCCTTCTAGACTTGTTTGGGGGATCACGGAGTGCTGATTATGGTTGCCCATACACTATAAAAGATTGAGTATGAGCAATCATACACAAACAAGGCAGTTGAAAGATCTCGAGGTTTCTGAGGTAACGGACCTCTCGAGCTGCGCTCTCGAGGTCTTTGGTTACCACGGAAACCTCTTGATCACAACTGTCTTGTTGTGTATGCTTGCTCATGCACAATCCTCTATGTTGTCTGTGTGTACAATGTGTTGGGAGAGAAACATTCTACCAGTGGAACTGAGCAGAATTTTGAATCCATGCATTCCATGGTAAACATTCCATGATAAACATTCCATATAGTGTATGGGGGAATGTTGTTGTGCATAGAAATCCATACTTGGAATTTCCTTGTTCAGCTGCACTGAATATGTTATGATCTTGTTGTGCTGCACTCAGTACATCAGTAGTGCAGCACAACAAAATCGAATGTCTCCTCAAGCTGCTTCCACCATGAGATACAGCTACCGTTAAATGAACTCTGAAGTTACCGCTAATCATAGTAATGGTTAATCGCACATCTCGGTCATAAAAGTGAAAGCCCCCAAAAGTAAACAGGCAAAAAAGCACAATGGCATTGGTCGGCACTTCCGAATCGACATCAGAGAGAGCCAAATTCATAGCCGATCAGGAAAACAGATGAACAATTAAAAAAATGGGAAATGTCATGCAAATCTTCAAAAGTTTCCTAGCTAATAGTGGAGAAATCCATGATATACACAATATGCCAGTGAACAAGTTGGATGAACTGGTAGCAGAGTTTATAATTAAGCTGGAAAGATTGGATGGTGAACAATATGAGCCAAGCACTGTTCATGGCATCCTTGGCAGTATTGACAGGTATTTAATTAGGCATACATACAGGCACTCAGTTTTCCATGGAAACAAAGAGGTATTTAGGGAAACCCTGGCCACTTTACAAGCAAATCAGAAGTATTTAAAAAAGATGGGAAAGGTAATAAACCTATGCACTATGAGGCCCTGACAGTGTAGGAGATAGATAAACTATATGAATCAGGTACACTGGGCATGCAAAACCCCACAAGCCTCCTGAACATGTTGTTCTTCAACAATGGTTTATATTATGCCTTACATACCACAGAGCAGTATGCCCGGCAATGGGGGGACCTTCTGCTTCTCACAGACTCATCTGGTAAAAAACATATCCAATATAATGAGAGGCAAATGAAAACCCAAACAGGTGAAAACCCACTGGACATCTGAGCAATCAAGCCTAGGATGTACTGAAATACAGAAAACCCTGACAGTGATCCTGTGGCAGCAAATGAAAAGTACTTATCTCAAAGGCCATCCACAATGCTTGCACTAGAACCCCCATTTTATCTTGCACCAAACATAAACTACAAGTCTGGTGCTTCATTATGGTATAGGTCAATGGCCGTGGGAGAAAACAAGATAAGGTGCATGCTTTAATGCATATAATCCTATGCTGTTTCGTCAACCCAAAAATGAATAACTAATCATTCCAAAGGAAAATGGCAATCCAGAATCCTGTGGACCAAGATGTACCCCCAAACGAAGTACAGCAAGTTTCTGGACACCGTTTCTTACAGTCCATAAATAACTACAGCACACTGTCAGATGACAAACAGGAAAGAAACTCAAAACTACTAGGACATTCCTCCAGCTCAATGTGTTCAGTGACAGTTATTACCTCCAGTCCAGAGATGCAGTGTCGACCACCCCCAAAGTTCAAACTACCCTTCAGTGATGGCTCGCAAGTAAATATTTTCAGAGCCAACTGTATTTTCCAACACCCGTTCACAGTAAACATCGTCCATAACTACAGCCCACAGAAGAGGAAGAAGCATGTGACCATCACAAGTGACAGCGCCAGTTCAGATGACGAGTAAGGTTATTACCCTCCCACCTAGCTTCCTGGCTAAATGTGAAAGAGTTTTTCCATAATAGATACAGCGAAAGTGTGTGTCAGTTTTAGATACAGGTAAGATTTTGTTTGTTTTTTGGTTTTATTTCGCTCGCCCTCTCAATATGTAGTGCCAAGACAGTTTCTGTTTTTGTCTGACAAATTAGCTTACCCGACGAAGGATGTAACCAACTTGATCAATCTTCAGCATGGTGTGGACTCCGCAACCCAAAGGAAAACAAATTGACACTTTCTTTTCTCGGATAAGCCTATTGTCTACGATTATCTAGAGCTAGTTGATAATATTTTGTTCATGAGCTGCTTATTTTAATAGAGCAAGGGTAGTTGTTTGTTGTGTGCTGCCTTACTTTTTGTTCAGTAAAACAAAAGTTTACCAACAGTGTACCACTTCCGTTTGTTAATTTTCTTGCCATTGAATTGACTCCCCATATACTATAAAAGGTTGTCTATGGGAAGTCATGCCTCTGGCCATGCTGTAAAATATGGTTTACACACACCCCTTCATGCCTTATTGCTTACTTATTAAATTCTTACGTTCCATGTTAAACAAACAAACTTTCTGCTGCATGTGTAGAAAGAAAAATGACTGATGCACTACTATGTAGGTGGCACTGTCACCCTATGGACATCCATGGTCATTGCATAATAATATGAAAAACTGTGATGCAGTAGCTGCAGAATGAGCATGTGCAGAGGAGTTTAAATAAAGATGGCTACCTTACCACATCACCTGAAATTATTACATGGTGCCAGAAATAAAAAAATCACTGAAAAATTGAGTTGCTCAAGTCACCTGGTGCTTTCATCCTGCAGGGGCATGTTTCTGATAACGAGAGGAGATGGAAGCATCAGTTTCAAGTTTACCTTCTTGCTACAGAAGCATATAAAAAGCCAGAGAAAGCACAATGTGTTTTATTTCTCCATCTGATAGGAGCAGAGGCTCTAGAAGTTTCCAATAGCTTCCAGTTTGTGGTTGAAGAACAAAAGAAACTAAAGGTATTTATAAAGATGTTTGAGCAGTATTGCAATCCTAGGAGAAATATACCATTTGAAAGACATAAATTTAACACTTGCTCACAAGGCAGAATTGAAAGTATAGATCATTATGTGAATAAAAGTTGCTAGCACAGTCATGCACATATGGGGAACTCTGTGAGTCTCATAGGGACAGAAAAGTCTGGGGAATATAGTCAGCTCAGCTGTATGTGAGATTGTTAAGAGAGGCTGATCTACCTTTGCAAAAGGTCACTGATATCTGTGGAGTGGCAGAAATAACAGAAACTGAGATGCAAAAAAATGGGTGAGCTTGAGACTAGTGTAGTGCATGCTGTAAAACAGAAAACTGTTACTGAAATAAAGAATACAAGTAACAGACAGAATTTCAGTAGTAAAAACTCTGACAAAAAAAAACTGGAAAATGAATGTTCAAAGTGTGGTTCACAGCATAAGTTCAAGAACTGCAGTGTTGCAGTGTAAATGTTTTTTATACTTATGATCCCTTTATTGTACACATAGAGAAATTTAAAAACAAATCAACCACCACTCAGATTTGTTATTTCTAGTGTTTCTTTGATGACAATGAAAAATGCCCCTCATAGCTTAACCAGCTTGACAGAGCAATATCTGCAGCTAACCCAACCCCAAATAAAATTGAGGATCTGGTGCTGCATGAGGCCTGCATCTGTCTGTTTGACTATATACCAGTGTAATTGTGTAGACTTTTATGTTGTTAACATTCCATGCTTCTGGGAAGGGTGAACGTTCTGTTAGAGGAGTACTGCAGATTAGAAAATAGGCAGGGAGAAATCTTCATTTTGATTGGCTGAGGCCACCAATCAGCCAGTCTGGTATCAGGCAACAGAGACCGGGAAACAGTGAGTCCCAGTCTCTGTTGCCTGATTCTGTTCTGAAATCCTTGCATTGTCTTGCTTAACAAGAGATTCCCCCCACACACACACACACACACACACACACACACACACACACACAAGATTTTACAGAATCCCATGCTCGCCTATTGGTTCAACTACTGAAAAGTACCATTTTTTTTTTTAATCCTCCTTTATATCGGCTTGTAATAAAATCCATCTTCACATTTAATGTTACTGGCTGCTCTTTGGAGCAGCTTCCTGTACGCACTCTGCCTCACCTTATCACCCGGGCCTACCAGCACTCGGTAACAGTCTGCATAAGGTGATTTTCCTGTACAAAAAAAGTTACCCTTTTTGAAAGCCCCATTAAAGCATTGATCATCCACTGTCACCCCAGCCGCAGAGCAGTCAGGTCCATAAGTTTTTAAATAATACCACATGTGCTGCCACGTCCCTGCTGCCACTGACCGACCACTCACATATTGCGGTTAATGAGAGAGAGAGAGAGAGAGAGAGAGAGAAAGAGCTACCTCCGCCTCCAGAAAGCACGACTTTCCCAGCTGCACTGTGGCTCAAACTGCAACCATTCTCAAAGCTGCTTCTCTTTACTGGTAGTGGGCTGGAGAGGTCACAAAAAAAGCAAGAACAAAAAAGTCAGGTAAACAGTTGGCATTCTCCTGAGCCCCCACTGTTTTGTTTGTGAGGGCTAAGCAATCAGTAGAGGGATCGTTGTGGCAGGATAAAGATATTTGAAGGGACTGAATAATTTTTAAATAATACCATAGCTCAAGTCAGAAAAAAATTAAAAAAAATAGTAAAACAAAAGTGTTTTAATAATTTTAAGCTCTATATGTATGTGTGTGGGGAGGCATGACAACCAGCTCCAATGTTACAAATAAAGAGGCTCCAGTAGGACAAAAGTCCCCAGCTCAAAAAAAAACACAGCATTCTAATGCAGGCGGAGGAACTATTTTATTACAAAATAAATGAAATACTTAAGAGTTCCAACATGCAAACATGAAACTTTTTTTTCAAACATATATAATACAGTGGCTCATTATCTAAGCACAATAATACCCTCCAGGGTGGGCGATACCGGCTGTACTGGACCTTCCAGGACCTGTAAGGCCCCACACCTACAGCTTCAGGCCTCATTACACCCCTAGGCAGTCTGGTATAGCCCAATACTGCTCGCCTTGTCAGATACAATTGCTTACATACTGAACTCTTATGTTACATGTTAGACAGACAAATATACGGCATGTGAAGAAAGACGAATGATGGACAGTTACAGACCATCTGTGGATGGGCAATTTGACATTTTCTAAGCATTATTTTATTGTATTGTCCATGTCTTTTTAAATTTTTTAATTTTTTTTAATTTTATTTTCCCAACCCATTTCCTAAGCATAGTAAGACCCTTCAAAATGTGGGTTATTGGTGGATACCTGCCCTTCCAGGGGCTATAAGGCCCTCCACCTGCATTGTTTAGACCTCATCATGCCCCTGAGCATGCAGGTATCCACCAACACCTCATAGCCTGTCAGGTCTTATTGCTTGCATAAGCACACCTTGAAGTCAATAAACCACTCCGACGGCTGCCAGTGCATTCCAAACAACACAGGCATAATATGATCTCTAATGTTCATGTTAGCAGTCAATGAGGCTGCAGCAGTCTGCCCTGGTTACAAGTGGTGTATCTGAGTCCGAGGCAGGCCAAGATGCAGAGCATTACAGAAGTTCAGGTAGCATATCAGGAATGCATTTAATAGCATAGCCATGTCCTGCACCACCTGATACATCTTCCTAAATTCTGTGTAATGGTGAAAGTTTTAGGTCATGTTGTCCAGGAGTCCAGTGTACTGTATATCTGTTACTTTATAAAAGCAGATTGTGAGCTAGAACTACTGCTACTGCCAGAAATTCAGAGCCCAGTGTATGAAAGCATTTGGAATACTAGTACCCATACAGAGGATGGAAACTCACCAAGTTCTAACACTTGTCTGCAAAATGTTAAGTACCACACATAAGAAGTAAACTAGCAAGCTTGAAAGACAGCCTGTCATAAAACCCATTTAAGGCACACTTTTCAAAAATTGATTTCAAAGGAAGGCTGGGTAACATTTTATTTTCGAAGGAGAAAATCTTGCTAAAACCCATTTCACACAAGTTGTTTTTCTATGTAAATTACGGCATTTAGTCATTTTAGCACAAATGGCGAAATCAAGTGAAAACTGCTCAAGAATCACTAGTTTTATGTGAAATTGCAATTTTTGTGGAAAAATGGCATGAAAACAATTTTTACATGAAAATGGCAGGTTTTGCTGCAAACGTTGTTATTTACCCACAATCATTTTATGGCATTTGTGAGTTTTTATGGAAATAATTTCGAAAAAATGCAGAAGACAATTTTGCCCAGCCCTACTGCAAAGTACAGTCGTATCAGAAGTAGGCTAGCATCTAAAGGAAAAGATGCATGTGCTTCCATTTGTGTAGAAGCAGCTCCTCAAAACTTCTAAATCCCACCTTGAATCTAATTTGATTTTTTTTATCCATCCAATAAACCTATGATGACAGACTTTGGTTTGCAGTAGCAAGGCAAGTTTGGGGAATAAATGGTTCCTCTTGTGGTCCTTTTCCACTTTCAGAGATAAGAAATGAAGCAGTGATGTTGCAGATCAAAGTCAGATGGAACTGCTTCTCACAGGTTTTGAACTCTCTGCACCTGCTGGGGTTCATTTCAGCTTTTTTAAGCTGCCATTCTAAGCCAATACATTG
Source organism: Neoceratodus forsteri (assembly GCA_016271365.2). Lineage (NCBI taxonomy): Eukaryota > Metazoa > Chordata > Ceratodontiformes > Ceratodontidae > Neoceratodus > Neoceratodus forsteri. The sequence goes on along the minus strand of CM057455.1, from coordinate 1,461,772,578 downwards.
CCATAATGAGAGGTTTTCAGCTTTTTGTCTGACAACTTTTACCAATAATATGGTTCCTCTCACAGCATAGAAGCCACTGCAAGATGTCTTGTTAAACTGACAAAGTGATCAAGCAGTCTGCTGCTGGAAAGTATCCTTTCATTGCCACTCTGAGTATGAGCATAGCAATTTCAAAACAAACTTACTGTCCTTGATACTTTGCCATTTACATGCTGCTTTGAGGAGCATATGGTATAGCATTTGTAAAACAGCATGTCGAGTACACACTTGTAACCTGAGGCAATCATATGTGTCCTGAAGAGCTGTGAAATTTACAGAAATTGTGATTCCATTTCCCCTGTTGCTTCACGACATTCAGTGGAATTTTAATGTGGCTGTTGGTTATTAAAAAAGATTGTCTCAGCCCATTGGCTCAGTGGTTGGAATTTCTGCTTGTGATGCCAGTGACCCAGGTTCAGGAATGGACTCGGGTGCTGGAGGGCTGGCCTGGGAGACAAGACTTGAGCATCTGGTGATGGCTCGCTTTCTCTCGGGGGGAGGTTGGGGACGTGACCCAGTGATTGCTGACCCCTAGCGGAGGCTGGAGGCATGGCAGTGCATGGGGTCCCATTCACTAAGGGGTTATGGTGAACGTTGGCGTCAGCCTTACATTAGTGACACACCATGCCCCCGGGGAAGCAAACAGGAAAAGAGCCCCATAGCTGACCAGATGACAGTCACCAGCTCCTGTTGCTGTGAGTCTGAGGACAGTGCTTGCACCATCCCCAGCAGCTCCCGGGGCAAGTTTGGCACTGGCCACCCCACCGGTACCATCCCCATTGGAGGAGAGGGACACACCCAGTGAGAGTTCCATCCAGGGTTCCCCGGGGGTGCTGCAATATGGGGGTGAAGAAGTGGCTGATCCAAGGCAGTGTGGCATGGAGGGCATAGGTGGCCTGAAGGAGAGGCCAGGAGAGGTCCAGAGCTGGGAGGGAGCCAAAAAATAAAAATTAAAAAAAAAGATTGTCTTTAATAAATTCAAAATCTTACCCTGCAAGAATTTTGCTATTGAATGCTTAGCCTTTTGGACATGCCACACAGGTAGAAAATAGTGCTTTGGATCTCTTGAGCAAAGGATTGGATTTTGAACAGGTTGTTGTCCTATTAGATGCACCAAGACCTGATAAATTAATGTTTGACTGAGACCTGTCAGGTTCTGGCACTGTGAACACTCTTCAGATGATTGTGCTCTGTCTGTTGGTAGTGGTACTAATGCAGGTGATGGGCAGTGCTCGCTAATCATTATGGGAGGCAGACATTGCTGGAGATGGCTATGCAAGTTGCTGGAAGTCATGGTTGTTGGTGTTTTTTTGCTAAAGGTGATACCAGTGCTATTTGCTAGAGGTAGTTATTCAAGTTACTGGAGCTAAGGATGTCATTTCTGGTTATATGCTAGCTGTATGATGTGGCAGGGATGTTTACTAGAGACAGTGGGAGCTACTGCTATAAAGGTGGCACTTCTAGGTACTGGAAATGGGGTTCCTGACCCAAGCAGTTGGGCATGAGCATTGTTGTGCTTTCTGAATGAGGTGATTGTGATTGCTACAGAAGACAGAAGGTACCTGTAGTGTCTGCTGGTGCTGGTGTTAGTACTAACTGCTAATGGAAGCAGTCGTGTTATTTGTTACAGATGATCTTGATTGTGGTGCCCTTTGTAGATTGTGATGATTGAAGCTGTTGCTCACAAAAGTGGAAGTGGTACTATTACAAATGATGGTGTCATTAGCTTCTGCAGGTGATAGATGGTAGTGATAGCTGCTGCAGATTAAAGTGGTAGTGGTGATGCTTGCTGCTACAGGAGGTAGTGATGGTTCTACCTGCTGCAGATGGGAATAAGGTGGGAGCAAGTAAGGTTGTCTGCCTAAACACCAGAAGCCCGAATAGAAAGGTCAGTGAACTACAAGTAGCGATGCAGAGGATGAGTGAGACTTGGTAGCCATCATGGAGACATGGGCAGCTGGGAACAATGATTGGGATCTGGCTGTTCCAGGTTACACCTTATATAGGAGGGTCAGATGAAAGGGTAGAGATGGCGGAGCAGCACTCCATATCAGGGAGGAAATAGAGGCTACAAAGGAAGTGGGAGTGTGGGGTCAACCTGGGTACAGCAGACTATGGCTGCTGGAAAAAGATTAAACTGGGGTGGTTTATAGACCCCCCAATCAAAATGAAGATGGTGATATGGAATTGGAAGAGGAAATCAGGAGCGGGCAGCAATAGAAGATCTAGTGTTAGAGGGGGACCTGATCCTGCCAATCATAGACAGAGCAGCTAGGAGCGCCAGGAGTCAGGCCCCGCTGAACACAATAAGAGACTGCTTATTGGTACAGCTGGTCAGAGATCCTATAATCCTACACAGCAGGACACCATTATCATCTTTGTACTTGTCAGCTCAGAGGTGGTGGGTGTGGTTGCAGTCAGGGAACCACAGGGGTGCACTGACCACAATTCAATGTGGTTTGAATGGGGGATGGAGAACATTGGTTCTCCCCTAAGTTAAGTGTTCCTGGACCTAAGTGGAGCAAATGTGGGGAAAGGTCCAGAAAAACCTGTGGTTATAGACAAGATCAGGGGAGTAGAGGAAAAGTTGGGAATGTCAAAGTCAAAGTTCTTTTTATTTCAATGTATAACATTCTTAGGAATTATGACATTGTGCATTCGGGTACATACTAATACATTAAATGGCAATTTAATATCTATGCAGTATGTACAATTTTAAATACAAAAAGAGTACACTGCAACCATTGTATGCATCCTATTATTCACATTTATCTTAAATAACATATCTTTATATACATCTGAATTTATGCAGAGTTAGACTAAAAAACTTTACCATCCCAAAAATTGTTTGTGGGGACTCCAAATTAAACTTCTTTTCATAGGGAGTAATACAAACATCGAACTCTGTCAAGTAGTAGTCATTCTGTGATCTATCTTTCTCTATCCTTGGTTGTTCCTGGTCTAAGTTACTGTTTTTTTCTTTAATATCCATTTCAGGCAAATCTGCTGTTTGTTTGACAGTTTTGGATATATACTCCAGAGCTTCATGATTTAATTTCGGTGTAGAGACTTTCTTAGTGTTTTCTTTTACTTAGTTCATGGGCTTGTTTATTCTGAATAACATCACTTTTTTGTTCCTGCTGTGCATTTAAATTCACAGGAGGTTCTTCTAGATCCTTAATTTCCAGCATCAGTGGGTTAATTGTGTCAGTGACTTTATCTAAGGGAGATGAAGTTATATTTGGGTTTAAAACAGTTTCTTGTGGTTATCTCCCATGAGGTTTTTTTTTACCCTTTCTCAAGTTCCAGTGACCAACAGGGGGTAGTAACAATGAAGTTATATTGCCTTTAATCAAGGCTTGCCCCTTGTCTTTACTCTTGTTTTTACTTTGGGTTTGTTTAGTGCAACTCATTTTCCAGTTTATAAAAGGCACACCAATAATATTCTCAAAATATTCTATAAGTTATTAGCTATACTGAAAACAGGTGCTTAGATGCACTATTGCACTTTGAAATGCTATCAAAAATTCACCAAATACCAAATTACCTAGTTAAAAATGACAGAAACAAATTTTAAAATGGGATACAAAGGAAACCTATCAGATATATATCCAAATTTCAAGCAAATATTTAATTTATCTTTGTGGAATTTGAAAAGTCCCAATGGTTACAGTTAAACTTCTTCTTCCTGTTCTCTTAATTCTTCCCACTAAGCCAAGGATTCACAGACTAAGTGAATTCACAGTTAATCTGTATGTGTCAGAGAAACTAGTTAATATCTTTTGTGCAAGTTGAAACCTTTATGCAAGTCAGAGAGTATTCTGTGAGCACTTATATTTCCTAGTCTTCCAAAACTGACCAGTGCACTGTGTTGGCAGAAATCATCTTTTGTAATGTGTAATGTCTTTAGAGTTTTTCTTAATAAATCCTAGGGGTGCCCTGCATTCAGTCAGATCAAGTGCTTTCTCCTTCCAGGCCTCCTTTGTACAGGAAAATGCTTCGTTTATGTCGAGTAATGTAGCTGTTATAAAAAATTAAAAATAAAATCAATAGATAAAAAAAGAGAGGTATCCTAGGCTAGAATATTGTAACTCATTAACTTAGCCTTTCAAACACATAGTCCGTGCAACCTGTTTTCAAGCAACCTAGTTATCTTAGCTTACATCTCTATATCATTTATATTAAAAGGTGCTGCCAGTTTTATAAAAAACTTTAACATTTACTTACATATCGTCCTTAACAATGTTTCTTGCAGTGTATCTTCAAAATTTCCTGTTTTGTAGCAAAAATACAAAACTCACTCTATAACCTTAGTAACTCAAAGCACATGGAAATAGTGAGCTAAACGATAATTCTGTTTGCAACTGACTTGTCATCTAGTGTTCCAAGGTGTATTACCTTCCAAATCTAAAACACCTTGACATTTAAATGTTGGCTCAGCTTTCCAACAAATAAAGACCTAGAGAAAATGCGAATCGAAGCAAGGTCTAGAAATTGCTCATGATAACTGCAAGGAATGATCTGGCTAGATGCTAGCACATGCGTCTTTTGTACTAATCTATAAAACCATGTGGTCTTTTAATGAGCTCCAATGTGACTCTAAATTGAAGATTTTAAGCTCTTGATTAACCGATTAATTTAATTAATATCTTCACCTTGAGGGTATGGATAGCTCAATCAGATTCCACAAATCAAAATCAATGATTCAAAATCAAAGGTTAAGGGCTTTACATGGTTTGTCTTTAAGCATTGATGAACCTAGTGTTCCCAATCTAAGTGACTAAAATTGCAAATTTCAAAATCACTGTCCCTGATCACTGAAGTATGCTAATATACTGGTAACCTAAACAATGCCAAATTATCAGAATAACAATAGCAATATCAATAATAAAAAATATGTTCAGCAGTGGTGCAGCAATGGCACTTAGAGCAAGCAATACAAGAAAATAAAACATAAAAAGAATGACACTGTTTAAATGCACACCAGGTCAAATTTCATACTCGTCAGTCCTAGCAGCACTTTCCAAAACTAATCTAAGTGGACCGACAAGCACAATTTCCTATAGATAGTATTTTCAGTTGGGGAGTGTGCCGGTACTGTGCCTGTCTGATTATGATGTTGGCCACAGATCAGTTGCACTCCTACAAAATTTTAGAAAATGTATACAAAAAGTTAATAAATATCAGCAAATTAGCCAGGGTTGAGCTTGCTGTTCCCTAAATTATTCAATGAACAGGAGAGGATTGGCCTTTTCATACTTAGCAAGCTCCCCACTGGCAAATTGTGAGCCTCTTACAGGCCAACACACAGTATGAAAAAATGTATCCAGAGAATGGTTTCCACACAAGACAAATAGAGACCTCATCTCACACTGGAATATTAAAATTGAAAGAGTAAGGGACTTTACCTATTATGGAAGCCATCTTGCAATCTGTGGTTAGGCCAATCATGATTAAGCCAAATAAGGAGACCACTAATACCCTTTAAAATGATGGAATGAAGACAGAAATTGAGTAAGAAAATGGAATGAGAATAACTTATTTACAGGCTGTTTTGAGCAGCATATTTTCTGGGATGCACTGGTACTGTTACTGTTTGAGTATGATATTGGTCACACACTAGCAGACCTCCTTCAAAATTTAAGAAACATGTATAAGAAAAGTGAGGAAGGGGACTTCCAGTGATGTCATGGACATGGTGATAGAGTAGAGAAATGGCTCCGACCTGACCTTCACAATCTAAACCCATCTGAGCTTAGAATTTGGTGATAGCAAAACACTAAACAATGCGCTGCCCTTTATAAATGTCCAGCAAACAGTAAAAGCCAAAATCACAAGCTCCAGTAATGAAACTGAAGCAGCTAATGATGTAGGCCAGCAAGGGAGCTACAGCCACAAGGGCCTACCCTTCCTGTGCTCGATCACCAGTATCAGCTTCATCTCTTTACTTAAGAGTATGATGAGGAAAGGGAGCTAACCATGGTTGGAGACCAGGCATTGAACAAGGTTCCAGCGACAGTCAATAAAACAGAGTCAGCGTGTTCAGATTTTAAAATTACTCCTGAAGGCACTGAACAAAAAGTGACTATGGATAAAAAAAGTGGGAGCGGTGGAGGAGCAGGTTAACACCCATGACAGGCTCCTTTTGTACCTTATTCAAAGGGAAAGGGAGTTGGAGGCAAGAGCTTAACACACTGAGAATAGAGCTCACTGAAACAATTTCCAGATGCATGGGATGCTGGAGGAAATGGAGGACAGCTCCATGTAGATGACGGATTTCCTCCAACATGTGCTAACTACCACCCTTGACCTGCCACAAGAACTGCCACTGACGATTGAGAGAGTATATCACTCATTGGAACCCAAACCTAAAGAGCAGAATGCAAGGCCCTGATCTATAACTATAAAAATTTTGCACCACCAAAGTAAAGAGGCAATTGTGGCAGCAGCATGGAGAAAGAGGGGGATCATGTAACACAACCAGCAAATTTACTTTGATCAAGAGATTTTCTGTGGTACTACAGAATAAGCGGCAGGATGTTCAGAGGGTGATCAAAAAATCAAAAGAGGGTATCCAGGAGCAACTATTATTCCCAGCTGGAATTAAAGTCCACCTAGATTCCAGGATAAAAGTCTAAGAAGACCTAACAGAAGCAGCACCACAGTTTAAAAAGTTGGGAATTGAGTGTCCTAATTTGGAAATGGCAGAGTTAGAGAAAAGCTTCTGCAGACAATGAGGTTGATGGCAGCCTGAGGAAAAAAGAACATCAGGAATGGAGTGGATTGTCTGGCTGGACTCAGAGATGAACTCAGATCAATGATCTCAAAAGCAGCCCAGAATATGCAGAAGGGGGCCAACTCCAGCTCCCAGAGAAAACCATGATGGAATGCTAGTAAATGTGCTGAGAAATATAGAGAGGGGCAGCACATGGAACTTGATTACAGAGCAGAACTATTCTGTCAACAGATGTTAGAAGAAGACAATTTGTCTCTCATCTTTCCTTTGATTTTTTGAGTGGGCAGTCTGGACTAACATCAGGAAAACGTGTCACCTACTGTACAGAAGAAATGCTGAACATGAATGGCTTTGAGCAAAGGACTGTTTAGGCTGCAGAATATGAAAGGTAGCGGACAAGGGGTTCTTGGGATTGTAGGGTTCCAGAGGGGAGGCAGCCATGCAGCTCACTCTTATAGAGGAATTATTTACAGTGGTCGATTCTCTGCAGGAAAGGTGGGGCATCCATTTGCATTTGCTGCAGCAGATCTATGTTAGTACAGTGAGAGGTAAGCCACATCTACCCAGCATCTGTAAGCAGCCAGAAAGAAAGGAGACTGAAAGCTGGTACAGGGATTTGTAAAATGATTGATTAACCAAGACTCAGTGGGTGGTGGCACGTAGAACTGGGGTCACTTACACCAGAAGGATGGCCAATAGAGACCACTTCACCTAGGGGATGCTTAGTGGTAATGGAAGTTGTGGCTTTAAATGCAACTGAGATGTACCCTTCAGGGGGCACAGGTCGTAAGGGCAGGAAAGGCTTAATGCTTGTAGTTTCATGTGGGGCATCCCTCATCCCGGCATACTGGGCACAGCAGCTCCCTGGCTTCTGAGACTTGTTGATCTGGGACTCAGACAAGTCCACCAGTCCAGATCATGTGATATCTGTTCCAAATTGTATGTTGTTGCTAAACAGTGTAGGGGTTGGTACTCTCTCAGAGGCTGACTAAACTTCTTCGCTAACGCTTTACTCCTAGAGTTGAGGGAGAACATGGAGATTAAATTAGCTGACTAAAAGCACTGTCATTTTACAACATACACACATTACATACAGCAGTGGCTAATAGCCACATCACTGAAAATATAACACTATCCCGACATTTCAGTTGTTTGCAGGTTGATTGGACACTTTCAACAGCACATACTGTATGCTATATAGCATCTCATAGCAAAGCGCAGTAAGTAACACCCAGTTGTGCTGCTGATACAAACATGGAAACAGTGCAAGAAGTCAGTGCAAAATACAAATTACAAATCACCTCCTACAGTGTGTTGTGCTTGCTTCCAGCCTTTCTGTAGGGGGGTACAGCTTCATGGGGCAGCCAGCCCTGGCAAATAATCTGGTTAGCAGAGAAAGAACTGCACTCAAACAAATGGATGTTGTTCAAAATCATGTTTATTCCATGATTAATCCACAGTGCATCCAAAATTAAGCAATGAAGTAGCCAAACTAAACCATGCACTCAGTGGGTCCAAACAAATACCCCAGTGCTTCGATCATAGGATCTTCCTCAGGGGCCACTTGAGGAACATCTTGTGACTGAAGCACTGTGTCATTTGTTTGGGCCCACTTTGTGTATTGTTTGATTTGAATGCTTTGCTGTTTATCTTTGGCTTCATTGTGTATTAATCATGGATTAAACAGGATTTTGAACAGCATCCATTTGTTTGAGTGCAATTATTTCTCTGCTGACTAAATCATGTCCCACCTGGTAGCCAGATTACCAAGCCCGGCGCTTTGTTCCAATAACAGTATTGCAGGGGCAAGGCTAAACTCTCATTAGAAGATGTGTAGGGACATTTCCTGGCCTCTGATTAGCTAAACTGTCATTAGAAAATGGGTAGGGACATTTCCTGGCCTCTGACTGGCTGAGCCCCTTGCCAAGGGGTACATTTATGTTGTGCTGATAGAGACTGGGAAATAAAAAGTGCCAGCCTGCCCTGCCTCAATATTAAACTGGTATCACAGTGCCAGTTTGGATTTTAAAATTTAGTAGCCACCATTTGTTTTGGCTCACTATGTGAGAGGAGCAGGAGAGTCAGTCCTCCTACCCCACAACTACTGTACACTGCACCATTAATAAAAGAAACTTGCTAACTATAGCAACAATAGTACATTATACTTTCTTTTAAAGTTGATGTTAAATTGCTACCACAGTACACTGTTTGCTTGACTTTGCTACTCATGGCGTGACCTCTGGCTGCCATCTCACTTTACTGCCACAAGCTGGCCGTGCGTCTCCATCTATGGGAGCTGCATCCACAAAAGTACTGGTTGTCTCATAGATGTGGTACTACTACACTCATGTCAGCCCACTGGCATGGCCTACTTCCTCACCAGTAGCATCACCGAGAGCCTTCTACTTATGTATTGTCACACTCACCTGTCATTAGAAGTGTCACTCATCAAAACTACAGCAGAGACAGCATCCTTTGAGAATTCAGCACTCACTCTAGAAGACCCACCTACCTGCCTGCTACCAAAGCTATTGCACTGCTGCCAATAACAACAAAAAGCATAATTTTGCAAGCCCTGAAAAGGGAACTGTGACTCAAAGAGAGGGGACAGAGACAAAAGAGGTGGTGGGTGTGAGGGGCCATAAAAAAAAAACCTTGGGGAGACTATGAAAAAGGCACTATGTTACTCCTGAACACAACATTACCCCCTCATGACAATGTCAGCATGGGAGGGACTACTTTTTCTCTAGTTTCTTTATTTCTTTTCCATTTAATTTCTACACTTTTCTTACATTTTTTTAAACCATTTAATTTAAATTTTAACAAAAAAACATTTTTAAGCACAATGATACCTTCCAGGGTGGGAAGTATGGGCTATACCAGACCTTCCCAGGGCTATAAGTCCAAAATAACATTTTCTAAATGCAATAATACCCTCTCGGTTTGGCGGTATGGGCTTTGCAAGATGTTCCAGAAACTATCAGGCCTCCGCCTGTGCTGTCAGACCTCATTATGTCCCTGGGGCACTCTGGTATAGCCCAATTCCACCCACCCACCCATTGGGTATTATTGCTAACACATACCTCTCATATACTGTTCTTATTGTTCCATGATTCTTAATTAATGATGCATAGTTGTCTTAATACAGAAATGTCCAGATTGTCATTTGTGGTACAGCATAGAAGCGCGCGCCACATAAAAAGCATTAAAATGGCACTAGCAGATAGTAGTAAGTGAAAGTGCTCTCAATATGTGATACTCCCCAACTTTGAAATAATAAAAAAGCAAAAAGCACACTACTACCACACATTCATTTGCTATTAACCTGGCTAAGAGATGAATCAAATGACAATTAAAACCGGTCATTCTTTCTTGCAAGAACTCTTCTATTACTAACAAATGTAGAGCTATTTGTTCACATTCATCAGATGACTACATACAGTTGGGAAACAGAATACACATGACGTGCATCCTAAAATACAGTAGAAAGAATGACAAAAAGTCCCAATTCTTCGGAGTGCTGCTGCCTCTTAAGCAAATGTAGTTTTAAAAAAGTAAAGCCCGATCTTGTAGCTACCATTGTAACTTGGCTGTAAGGTGAGGTTCAATATAAATAATTTGTAGATTCATAGATTCATAGATATGTGATGGCAGAAAAGGGCCTTCCTGGCCCATCGAGTCTGTCCATTCCCTCCCTTCCTCTACTTGTCACCCCCCCATGATTCCCCTCGTCCTCCCCTTGACAACCCTCTGTGTTTGTCGCAGGCCCGCTTGAATCCCTCCACTGTAATGGCACTCACCACCTCCTCCAGCAGTCTATTCCAAGGCTAAACCACTCTTTCTGTGAAGTAATACTTCTTAATATTTCCCCTAAACCATCCCCCTTCCATCTTCAGTCCATGCCACCTAGTTCTTGTATCTACCTTCCCTGTAAATAAGTTCTTCCCCACTTTATTGATCCCCTTCACATACTTGAATGTTTCAATCATGTCCCCTCTTTCCCATCTTATCTTCAGAGGATACAAATCCAGTTCTCTCAACCTCTCCTCATATGCTATCCTTCTTAGCCCATGCACCATTTTAGTGTCCCTTCTCTGCACCCTTTCCATGCCATCTATGTCCTTTCTTAGATTGGGCCTCCAGAACTGAACTCCATACTCCAAGGGTGGCCTCACCATGGAGCTGTAAAGTGACATCAGCATCTCCTTCCTTCTGCTGGTTATCCCTCTTCCTATGCACGCCACCATCCTGTTAGCGTTGCCTGTTGCTTTGCTGCACTAGGTCCCCACCTTAAGTCCATTCGCGATTATAATCCCTAGATCTTTCTCCTACCTGGTTGCTGCCATTCCCCCCCCCCCCCAAGTGTGTATGTGGTATTTGGATTCCTCCTCCCCAAGTGTATCACTTTGCATTTTTTGGCATTGAATTTCAGCTGCCCTGTTTCCAATCAATCTTCCAGTAACCTTATATCATTCTTCATTGCCTCCATCCCTCCCCCAAAATGTCCACCCTGTTACTGAGTTTTGTGTCATCTGTGAAAAAGCAGATCTTCCCCTGAAGGCCCTCTGCTATGTCGTCAACGTAGATGTTAAACAGAGTCGACCCCAGCACTGATCCCTGAGGGACCCTGCTAGACACTCCAGTCTCCCCAGAGTGCACCCCATTGACCACCACTCTCTGGCTTCTCCCCATCAGACAACTCTCCACCCATCTTGGTATTTTCTGCCCCATCCCTAGACTCTCCAACTTTCCGTGGGGCACCGTGTCAAAGGCCTTCCCAAAGTCTAGGTAGGCCATGTCCTTTGTCCCACCCTGATCAACTACCCTCATCACCTCATCGAAGAATTCAATCAAATTTGTCTGACATGACCATCCCCGAGTGAAGCCATGCTGCTGAATGTCTAACAGCCCCCTCTTCCAAATATCTAACCATCCTTTGTTTCAATATTGCCTCCATTACTTTAACCACCGCCGATGTGAGACTGACCTGACAATAATTGCTTGCTTCCTCCATGCTGCCACTTTTATGAATTGGTGCCACGTCTGCCTTCTTCCAGTCCTCCAGTACCCACCCTGTATCCAGGGACAAGTTAAACAACCCCACCAGTGATTCTTCCAGCACCTCCCTTAATTTCCTGAGCACCCTAGAGTGAAGATCATCTGGTCTCATGGCCTTGTCCACCATCAACTTACTTAATTCCTCCTTTACCTCTTCCACATTGATTGGGCTAGGATCCACCCCCTCCTCTTCTCACTTAGCTCTGTTTCCCTTCCATCCCCCTCCATTGTAAAAAATGAGCTGAAGTAACCATTCAGCACTTCAGCTTTCTTGAAATCCCTTCCACCTGCAATTCCCCTCCACCTTAATCCTTTCTCTCCCATGTCTTGCCTTCCTCCTTTCCCCAATGTACCGAAAGAACGTCTTGTCCCCCCTTTTGGCCTGCCTAACAAGTCTCTCCTCAGATTCTGCTTTAGCCATCCTAATCCTTCACATTGCCACCCTCAGCTTCTCTTTGTATGTTTCCCTATCCAACTTTCCCTACATCCTCTTATATTCCCTGAATGCCCTTTTCTTCTCCCTGATTGCCTCCCTCACTTCCCTATTGAACCACAGTGGCCTCCTCTGCCACTTGTTCTTCCTCACCCTTCTTACATATCCCTCCGTTGCTTTAAGGAGCCCCCCCTTGATCTTTTTCCATAGATCCTCCACCCCTCCCCATCACCTCCCACCCTCTCACTACCTCCGGGAAAATCTCCCTCATCCTGGGAAAATCTGCCCACCTAAAGTCTAGTACCTTCATGGCAGTATGGCTAGTCTCATATCCTGCTCTGACCTTGAAGCCCACGGTGCTATGGTCAATATCTCCCAGGCTGGCCCTTACCTCCACTCCCTCAACACTGTCTTCATTGGTAAGGACCACATCAAGTATGTTACTCTCCCTTGTGGTCTCCCTAACCAGCTGATGCAGGAAGGCACCTTGGAGTGTCCCTAGGATCTCCCCACTCCTAGTTGACCTAGCCAATGGGATATCCTAGTCTATTTCTGGGAGATTCAGGTCTCCCACCAGTAGAATCTCCCCCTTCTGGGCTATTCTTTGAACCTCCCGCAGCATCTGTGTATCCTGTTCCTCACTCTGCATAGGGGGTCTGTATATCTCTCATGATTTGTCGTGCAATCCATTAATCATTTTAGTGTCCCTCTTCTGCACTGTTTCCAGTCTGGTAATATCCTTCTTAAGGTGTGGTCTCCAGAACTGTACACTGTACTCCAGGTGTGGCCTCATCATTGATCTATAAAGTGGAAGGATGACCTCCTTTTTCCTGCTGGTAAACCCCCTGCTTATGCATCCCAACATACCATTTGCCCTCAATGCTGCTTTCTCGCATTGCTTGGTCATTTTTAGGTCATCTGTTATGTATAACTCTCCCTTGTGGCCTCCCTAACCAGCTGATGCAGGAAGACACCTTGGAGTGTCCCTAGGATCTCCCCACTTCTAGTTGACCTAGCCGATGGGATATCCCAGTCTTTATCTGGGAGATTCAGGTCTCCCACCAGTAGAATCTCCCCCTTCTGGGCCATTCTTTGAACCTCCTGCAGCGTCTGTATATCCTGTTCCTCACTCTGCGTTAGGGGGTCTGTATATCTCTCCTAGTCTTAATGCTGTCCCAATCTTCCTTTCCAGCGTGACCCATAAGCTTTCCACTTCACCCTGCTCCTCCTTCACTTCCTTGACCTTAATTCCCTCCTGTATGTATAGCACCACTCCTCCCCCCTTCCTGCCTATCTTGTCCCTCCTGAACAATCTGTATCCTGGGACCCCCACCTCCCAGTCTTGATGCTCGGACCACCAGGTCTTTGTTACTGCTACAATATCCAAACCCTCCCTCTCCATTAATGCTTCCAAATCTACTATCCTATGTCCCAGGCTTCTGGTATTTGTGGAAAGTCTCTTCCACCAACTAGGAGAAAACAAAAGTCCCCCAGCACTCCAGAGCCAGAAGTGTTTTCTCTCACAACTCCATTGAAGGATATAGGCTACAAAATTATAGATGCCAAATAAGTAATTTTATTCAAGGCTTGAAATAGCCAAATTAATCACACTGGATTACACAGACAATAGTACTCACTGCAAAGATAAGGAGTAATAAACTCCTGGCCCTGGAGTGCTGGTGGACTTTTGTTTATGTTGTGCTCTTCCTGGGCCATTGCCCTACACCACACACCTTACCTTGGTGCTGAGCACAGCACCTACCTTGTTTGCTTGTACCTTCCACCAATTACCCTCCCTGACCCCCTTACCTCTAGGTATGTTATTACTTAATTCTGCATTTTCTTGTAAATAAAACCCCAACATTCCTATCTTTGGCATTTCAAATTGTGTGTCATTTTCCTCCCTCCCCCATTTAGTTAAAATCATGTGTTTGCTGTTTGAATTCCTTAAATTTGATACTCAGTACTGCCTTTCCCTCCCTGTTTAGGTGTAGTCTGTCCTGGGCATATAGGCTTTCATCATTCCATGTTGTCCCCCAGTCCCCCACTAACCCATACCCCCTCTGCCTGCACCAGCCTCTTAGCCATTGGTTGAACTCCGTAATCCTTTGTTTCCTTTCAGTGCTCACTTTAGGCACAGGCAACACCTCTGAGAATGCTATATACCGGAGGCACAGGTTACTACAAAACCTAATCAGCTCAGTGAATCTCATCTGCACTTCCATCAGGCTGTTTCCATCCATAGAAACATAGAAAGTGATGGCAGAAGGGAGCCATATGGCCCATCTAGTCTGCCCATAATCCTACCCCCTCCCTTAACTGCTTTTCAGTGTTATGGTGCCCTTGTATCTATCCCACGCCTTCTTGAATGTTTCCATCATTTTTACCTCCACTGCCTCCTGTGGAACACAGTTCCATGGTTCAATCACTCTCTTGGTGAAGAAGAACTTGTGTATGCTGCCTCTTAATCTGCTCCCCTAGCTTCATGTTGTGTCCTCTGGTTCTTGAGTGATTTTTGATATGGAACAGTTCCTGGACCTGCATCTTGTTTATTCCTTTTAGGAATTTGAAGGTCTTTATCATGTCTCCTCTGTCCCTACGCTGCTCCAGGGAGTACATATTTAATTCACGCAGCCTCTCCTCATATGATTTGTTGTGCAATCCATGAATCATTTTAGTAGCCCTCCTCTGCACTGTTTCCAGTCTGGTAATATCCTTCTTTTTTTTTCAATTCTGTTTCTGTCCTCCCCGACCGGAACTGTCTTGGGCTGCCTCACTTGCGAAGCTGCTTTACCGCCCGCTGTGTCCCCCACCATCTTCAGAGACGTTACGACTTCCTGGGGACATGGGGGAGCTACAGCCCTGGGGAGATCAAAGGGACAGTGGCGTATAACCAGCATTGGGCATGTGGCAGTGATGGCACTGGAGGAGCTGCTGCCTATCCAGTGGGAGGGGCTTTTTTCCTTAGTGTGTGCTCCTCCCTCCCCCCCTTCCATGGTGCATGCCCCGAGCAGCACACAGCAACCCTGCTGACATTAGGCCATGGCAATTACATGCAGTCTAGTGCTCAGCAGTGCCCCTGGTCTCCACCAGGGACTGCTGGTGCACTGACACCCCAGAACCCTCCCCCTGGGATAGGAGAGCAGCCCAACAGGTGCCCAATATGATCTTGCCCCTGCTGACCCCCAGCACCTGAGCTCACTCCCAAACCCAGGTTGCCAGCATGGCACGAGGTGTGGCATCCAGCACCGCAACCCTCAGCACCACCAGGCCAGCCCAGGTAATATCCTTCTTAAGGTGCGGTCTCCAGAACTGTACACTGTACTCCAGGTGTGGCTTCACCATTGATCTATAGAGTGGAAGGATGACTTCCTTTTTCCTGCTGGTAAACCCTCGCTTATGCATCCCAACATACCATTTGCCCTCATTGCTGCTTTCTTACATTGCTTGGTCATTTTTAGGTCATCTGTTATAATTACTCTAAGATCGTGTTCCTGTTTAGAGGCTTTCAGTTTTTTACTCCCTAGGTAGTAATCCACTCCTGGATTAGTCTTTCCGAGGTGCATGATTTTGCATTTTTTAGTATTGCAGTTTAGTTGCCATGTTCTTGACCACTTTTCTAGAGATTCCAGGTCAACCCTCTTCTTCTCCAGTCCTCCTGGGGTGCACACCCTGTTTCCTATCTTTGTGTCATCTGCGAACAAACTGACCTTGCCCTCCAGTCCATCAGAAATGTCACTAATGAAGATGTAGAATAGGATTGGGCCAAACACTGAACCCTGTGGTACTACACTAGCTAAGTCTCTTTTCTCTGAGAGTGAGCCATTCACTAATACCCTCTGGGTCCTACCTGTAAGCCATCTCCTTACCCAGTTTACCACCTGATGACCTACTCTGATGCTGTCTAATTTGTTTAGCAGCCTTCCACTGGGACCAAGTCAAAGACTTTGCTGAAATCCAGGTGCACTACGTCTACTGCAACTCCCTGGTCTACTGTTTTCATTATCCAGTTAAAGAAGTCAAGTAAATTGGTCTTGACATGACTTCCCTGTGGTAAAGTCATGCTGTTTAGTGTCTAATTTGTTGTTGTCCTTGACAAAGGATATAATCCTTTCCTTGAGAAGGATTTCCATTGTTTTGCCTACAATTGATGTGAGGCTTACCGGTCTATAGTTGCCCGCACTCACTTTGCTACTGCTTTTGTATAGAGGGATAACTGTGGCTATTTTCCAATCTTGTGGGACCTCACCCAACTCAAATGATAAGTGTCATCCTGAGGTTTTCCACATGATGGAATGTGATAAATTTCCTTTGCTGCTGTCATACCTGGCAAGTACTCCACCCAAACTGCACTACGCCTGTCACCCCATTTAATTCCTCTTAAAATCAAGTCCCCAATAAGTATGACCCTGCCCCCGTTTAACTTATGCTTATTATTACTTTCCCCTTTCTCCTAGTTCCAGGCATCTCTATTATCACCCTAATCCCATCATCTCCTTTGATTTCCACCTCCCCCTGAGTCCTGGACCCCCAAGTTACTCCCTTCCTGCTCTCCCCACTGGTGTTACCCGCTTCTGTACTCCCACTTGCCACTCTTACCTCCATCCCATCCCCACCTTTGTTCTACTGCTGCCAGCGATCCCTCAGATCCCCCTTTGATTTTTTAACCCTCTCATTCACCTCCTCCATTTTGCCCTCAAGGCACATACTAACTTGAGCCTTTCTTTTACCGTCTGGCCTCCTTTCAGCTTACCCTTCTCCCTTATCTTCCCTTGCTCTGCCTCCCTCCTCCTCCTGTAAACTCAGAATCCCTTTCCCTCTCAGCTCTACTCCTTCCCCTACCACCTTCATCCCCATATGTTCTCAACTCTCCCTTACCTTCCATTTACCCCCTTCTTCTGTGCCATGCCTGCTCCTCCCACTGGTCCTATTGGCACTCCTTCCCCAAGATCGTCTGCTAGAGGAGAGTACCTGTTGAACACTTTAAAACCCTTTCCATCCTGTGAATCACTTCCCTCTACTGCTGAATTATTTGGCTTTCCTTGAGGCCCCCTTCCCCTAGCTGTTACTTTTTGCCAGGCATATCACCCCTCACCTCCTGTTCCCTGACTCTTTCCTCCCTGTCCCCCCCAACCTGCTCATATGCTTTTCCTCCCCTCTCCCTACTAGTCTGCCCCATGCCTCCACAACGCCAGCTGGCCCCAATGCACTGACCCTTTTCTACAGCTCCCCCACATCCTCCCCCTCCACCTTCTGCTCTCTTATCATTTCCTCCCTCAGTGAGCTGATCTCTGCCTACAGTTGCACCAATCTAATGCATATTGGGCAACACCCCATCCTCCACAAAGTATCCATAAACACCACTGCACCACATCTGTTGCACCCCAGTATCCTGCCCAAGCGCCCTCCCTCAGCCCCCACCACTTCCAAGAATACCCCTGTCTCTGCCATCTTGAAGCCCTCTCCATCCTACTGCCCCTCCTCCCCCAAGAAAACTCACTGCCTTGCCCTCCCTAGCATCCTGAGTAGCTCATTCTGTTACAAAAATCAGAGCCACACCCCACCTTCCTTGAACTCCTGCACTCAATTTAAAAACAAATTTAATTCTTCACTTCTGCCCCAATTTAGCAAGCTATTGTGATGGACGCTGCACTGGTAGACTCTTAGTTTATTTATTTTTATTTTATTTTTCTGGAATGACCAACTTTGGGGCATTACAGATTCGGGCCCGCCTAAAAATACATGTCCCCATGTATTCCCTTTACACTTTATAAAACATTTCTTAAACATTACTTCTATAGATTTCTTAGAGTATATCTTACCATTCAACATAAACTTCTATGTATGTTAATTAAAACATTTTTAAAACATCTATAACTTTTCAAAAAAACTTTCTTATTTAAGTGACCATGTCTGTGGATTACTTTTAACAGGACTTTCCAGAAAAGGAAGGTGCTACTTGATAAGCTTCTGATATGTATCTTTTCAGGGGAACACCAAAATTGGACCTCTGTGACCTACGTATCTGGGGAACCATGTTATCATCAGAAATACACTCTACCTCCTGGAAATCTACAGGCCTATGATTTGCTATGGGCTTAGTAACTGGACGGTAGGACAGGTTCATATGGGATGCATGAACCCAGGGATCTGCACACCACTGCATTAAGGACCCTTTATCAGTGGGTCCATCCATGGTACACTCCTGCCTCCCTTTTGGCACTAAGTCAGTCTTTTCTTCCACAGTTCCTTGAAGTACACAGGGTTTGAGTTGGCTTTGATGTACCAACTTTTCAACTCCCTTCCTATTTTCTGCCTGGATCTGGTACACTTCGAAGTCAGAATATGGAATTGCTACAACAACATAAGGCTCAGGTTCCCATTCCTCAAGCGGATCGTTGCCTTGATTGGTTTTCTTCACCATGACACGTTCTCCCACAGACAATGAAAGGCTTTGTGGTGTAATCACCTCAGCTTCCTTGGTCCCCAAGGGTTAACACATTCTTCTGGTTCAGTCCTCATCTCAGGTTCTGTTTGTCCGACAACCATTTTACTCTTGGACTGTACTGGGGGCAAGATAATCTGACTTTCTCTGGCGTCATTCTGCTGGAGGTACTCAGCTTCAGGTGATACCTTACATGGCTGGATTTGTTTTCTCTGCCAATCCTCAACTATGCACTGGAGCTTTTCAATTTCTTTGCGGAGCTCTTTTCTCTCTCTGTTATTCGGGAGAAGCCATGTGGTTTGTTCTTTGGCCTCCTTTTCTTGCCGTTGGAGAGTTTCCCTGAGGAATTTGCATTCTTGCACCAGTTCCATCTTATTGTGTAAAACTTCCTCAGCTTGTTGTTCTGGTTGGCTTCTCAAGTTGACTCTTACTGTTGCATTGCTGTGATCGATTCTTTCGATTTCTCTCCGGGTGTCTTCATATAGCTGGCGCCTTGCCCATTTGATCTCTGGTCTGTCAGTTTTCCTAAGGCCTCGCTGTTGTTCGTGTTCATCAACATCACATCTTCTGTAGATGGGTCTCCTCTGGCCATCATACATATCCATCAGGCATCTTCGTCTTCTTTTCGGTTGTCTTGTAAAGAGCTCTCTCTTCCAGCCATCTTTAAAGTCCCGCACCTCTTGGCAGACTTCAGTCACTTTGTGGATAAGAGCATAATCTGCTCAGTCCATTCTGGTTTGGGTTCCTTTTCACTTTCTGGTGAAGCTCTTGGGGTTGAGGCCACTGGGTGTAGGCCTTGTTGGAATCTGGAAAATGGTTCTGACAACTCCCCATTGGTGCTCCCTCATATTTGGACCTTGGGTGATGTAGCCTTTCTGAACATGCCTCTGGCTGCCGTGGATCCTCCTGTACCAAGAGTTCAACAGGGTATTCAGGCCATGCCGCACTCTGGGGCATCATCTTGTGTTGGCGGGCTGCCACTTCCTCTCCCATCCTTCTGGATCCCCACATCCTTATAGTCTTTTCTTTAAAATCCTGGAATCGAACATTGGGATTTTGCCAGTGGAGCAACCGGAGCTCTCTTTTTAGGGATTCACTATTTACTCCCTCTGTGAACTTCTCCAACAAGGTTCGATCAGGGTCCTGTACCTCCCTTGGGTCGATCTTCTCAATGGCTCTCAGTGCCTCCTGCAGACTTAAGGCATACTCCCGTAGTGTCTCTTGGGGCTGTTGCATGCGTGACAAGAACTGCAACTTCAGGTCAGAGATAGTTCGCATATCAAATGTGTACTGCAAGCGACGAAAGATCTGGTCAGCAGTGGCTCTCTCCTTTCTGACCAGGACTGGACCTCACGATGGGCAACTCCTCTCAACTGCCCTATCAATATCTCAATCTTTCGGTCTTCCGGAATCTGATACAGCCGGAACACAGACTGCATCCTGGAGCAAAACTCTTCCAACATACTGGAGTTTTCACTATCCTGTTCCCCAGTATACAGCGGAAGCCAGGGTGCTCCTAAGTAATATGGCATGGATAAAGGTGACCAGGGCACCTGACCTGGACCTTCTCCAACTCCTCCACTGGGTCTGCTACTGCCTTCCATTCCAAACAACATCTTGCTCTGTGTCTTCTCCGGCTTTGAACTCCTCGGAACATTTTCTATATCCTGCCGACTATGCCAAAAATTTTGTGATGGACGCTGCACTGGTAGACTCTTAGTTTATTTATTTTTATTTTAGTTTTCTGGAATGACCAACTTTGGGGCATTACACTATTGTATAGTCCTTGCTTGCTATGGTCTGCTAAGCACTGCCCTTCCCCTATTTCTTTATCTACTGCTATCCAGAATTTGTTTTTTAAATACTCTGATTCCGTTCCTCCTAACTTTTTGGTGTATCAATATCAGCTGATGGAAATAATTTCTCATCACTCAAAACAAAATATATGGTGTATTTCCTGCACTTCCATTATTCCCTTAACCTTACATAAATATATAAAAAATATATACATTTCTATTTCACTTTAATCTTATCTTATCCAAATCAACAATTACTTATTAAGACTTACAAACCCTTCTACTAATACAGATTCCATCACAGAGCCAGAGCACAATGCAAAAACATCTGCTACTTAGCAGCAACAAACAGGTGACAACATACCAAGCTGATGTAACTTTTTAAAAATAGAAAAAAAATGTAATTTTTTAAAACAGTAGAAATTAGCAGCCCAAAAAGCACCTCAAACTACAAGTAAGAACATAGTACAATTACGTATTAGGACATACAAACCCTTCTACTAATACAAATTCTATCACAGAACCAGAACACAATGCAAAAACATCTGCTGCTTAGCAACAGCAAACAGGTGACAACGTACCAAGCTGATATAGCTTTTTAAAGGGTCACTGTCTAAAAAGCATCTTTGCTGATCAGTTTGTAATGTGTTTTTTTAATGACTGCATGTATTTTTAATTGTGATGTTCAGTTTAAGTGAATAATTGTTTTTAAATCAAACAACAGTTGACATCCTTTTTTTTTTTATATTATTATGTTTTGTACAAATCCCTGTCTGGACCATGATACCGCCGCCATTAATGGAGTTGGTGGATGATGTTGAAATTATCCAAAGGTGTCGAGCATATTACTGTGCTCATAACAGTCTTTCACTGTCACTTGCGGGAGCGTGGTGGATTTGTTGTCAGCGCATGCTGTCAATCTCTCATGACAAAGTTTACTTCCCTGTTGTCCATCCTGTCACACATGAAGCTCTGCTGATTTTTTTGTCAAGATATTATTTAAATCTAGCTGCAAAGGACTAATCCAACTGAAAGTCTAGTAAATAAATTCACAAAAAGTCTGAGGTACAGATCAACCAATTACTTAAAGCTGTCATGGATTTAGCCGAGGTAAATAAGCTCATAATTTATTCTTTCAAATGCCTTGTGAACAGTATCTGTTTGTCTTTTCCTTCTAATATTTACATTTATCACACAGTGTGGTTTTTCATATAGCAATATGTTTGTATAAGGTAAATGGTTGTTAAAAGTTTTGTGAGATGTTGAAAAAAATAATGGTATATGTGTTATGATGTATCACTGTGAAACGTCCAAATAAGGTACTCCTATGACACTATTACACCCTGCTGAAAATCGTTTAACCCGGTTGAGTTGGTGGGGACATTCATTTGTGCTAGATCCCTCCCCCCAGCAATGTGCCACAGAGATTAACCTAGATTTGATTTAAAAATTAGAGCATTTTAAACAAATATTCGATGTCCATCATGAGCTCTCCTAGCAATGTCATCTCCCTTTCCCCCACACATGCACAATCATTCTGCATCTGCTGCTTTTCCACCTGATGTGATTATTTTAATGACCCCTTATGCATACAATCACTTGACAGCCCAGAGATTATAGCCTTTCCATGTCCAATGATGTACAGAACTTATCCTTCTGTATCCCTTCCTAACCCCTCACACACACACACACACACGCATACTTCTGGTGATGTGGAAGGTAGTGGGCGATTAGGAAAACTCTCCAGTCAGTGTGCAATATATGAGCAAAACTGAATTAAGGGCACAGAAACATAGAATTTGATTGCAGATAAGGACCACTTGGCCCACCTAGTCTGCCCATTTCCCTACCTGATGGATAAACTGCAGATCTTAGTCAACCAACAGCCTACTTCTTCCTACCCCTCACTAGAATTGCCTTATGTGTGTCCCATACATTCTTGATTTCCCCAACCGTTCTTGACTCCATGAACTCTTCAGGAAGGCTGTTCCATGCATCCACAACCCTCTCCATGAAAAAATACTTCCTCACATAACCTCTGAGCCACCCCCCCATCTTCAAATTGTGCCCCCTTGTTGTTGCACATCTCTTTTTCTGAAAGATGCTACCCTTTTGGACTTTGTTGATTTCCTTGAGGTACTTGAAAGTTTATTTCATGTCCCCTCCTCCCTCCATTCCTTGAAGGTATACATATTAAGCTCCTTTAGTCTCTCTTCATATGTCTTTTCTTGCAGACCCTGCACCATTTTGGTTGCTCTCCTCTGGACAGCCTCCACTCTGTCTGTGTCTTTGTGGAGATGGGGTCTCCAGAATGACACAAAGTACTCCAGATGGGGTCTCACCAACTGTCTGTACAGAGGGATGACAACTTCATGTTTTCTACTGTTGATGCCTCTCCTTATGCATCCCAGTATCCCTCCAGCCCTCCTTACTGCCTTCTCACATTGCTTGCCCACCTTTAGGTCATCTGATATAATTAACCCCAGGTCTCTTTCCATTTCTGTTGTTGTTAGTATCTCACCCCCCCCCATTGTGTACTCTTCCCCTGGGATTTTGTTTCCCAGATGCATTACCTTGCACTTCTTTGCATTGAATTTGAGTTGACAAACATTTGACCATTCCTCCAACCTTGCCAAGTCCCAAACTAATCACTTTGTCTAATCAGTCTCCCCTCAGCTGCTCATCAGTTTCCCGGTGTAGAGGTGAGCTTGATAAATAAAAAAAAAATAGTGGATGCTCCCATTCAGATTCATTGTAATTAGGCTTGCCAGGATTCTATATAAATCTGTAACTGCAGATAAACACCAAATCTGTATTAATTCCAGAAACATAAAAAAAAAAGAAAAACATCAATATTGTTTTTTTTTTTTTCAATCCTGGCAAGACTATATATAAAAAGGGTATATAATATAGCAGTAGGGTTTCCAAATCATTTTCTGCCCAACTGCTCTGAGGGACACTGCCAAGAGATACACACAAAGAGGCGTGGATTGAAGTGAGCAGTGCAGTGCTGTGCCAAGTAAGCAGGTCAGCTCAAATCCCCATTTTACATAAATCTGTAAAGAAGCAAACAGAACCTGAAGTGCACTGTGCTCACCACTCCCCCCCCCCAGCAGTATTACATATTAATGTGTGGCAAGCTGTGGAAACGTTTACTAACCTAACTGATGCTGGAAAAATCATTTTACAACTGCAGACCTCAGAGCAATCATCTAGAATGACTGGGACAGAACTAGCAACTGGACCACAGCAGGACTACCCATCAGCTCATGCTCACCTGCCAACACCTGGTACTGCATCTGTATCTGCAGAAATTGCTGTTCCCTCATCAGTTTTGGATGCCTCTAAAACTATGGATGTAGCTTAGAGAATTTTCTTTATGAAAGCTGAAAGCAAACATTGTGATCACTTTATGTAACAAAAAATAAGCAAGTACACCTATGTTGTTTTTTTTTTTTTGAATGAACTTACATCAAAAAAACAATGGGGGAAAAAAGAGTAAGATGTTCATGCTCCCACCACACAATTAAGCAATAATAACTGGGAAATAGACAATAAGACTATTGTCTATACTTCGTGTCCTCTCCTTGTCGGAGCTGACTTTAGAGTAAAAATTAGTAAAGAAAATGAGACTGAAACTTTGTGGCCCTCTAAAAAATGTTTTTTTTTAATTTGCCAAAGACGAATATATGGAATCTAATTTAGAATAGAATAGCCATTTTCAGAGAGATCATGTGATGCAGCTCACCAGATAGCAGCTCTCCTGCACTGCTCCAGTCACCCGACTCTCTTAATCTTCAAGCTTCTTCAGTAACATCTGTTGAATTAATATCAAATACTCCCTAAAGACCTTAAGAAGGGGTCTAAATCAGTATTCTGTCAAAAGTTGGATATATGGAGGCGACAATGCAGAAAACTACTCCCAAACATACTCCCCCGGCTACTCCAGAAAAGGCCCCAAAAAAATCCAGGACCTCTGGTACCGCAGAGGGGCCGGCATCGGAGACTACAGCATCTGAACAACAGCCTCTTACCTTGCAATGATTCCTGCAAGAATTTACACCATTTAGGGAAGAATTAAGTTCTATTACATCGAAGATCAAGAATCTAGCTCAGGCAATGGAAGACCTGCACCAGTGGACGGCAGACAACGAAGCCCGTATTTGCTCAGTAGAGAGGCAGATTGAGAAGATAGATCAAGAGATAATTACCGCCCTTCAGAAAATGACATGCTTGGAATCCAAAATTGAAGACCTAGAGGGCCGCAGCCACAGGAATAATGTGGTTCTCATAGGTCTTCCTGAAAAGGAAGAGGGTCTCGATGCTATTTTGTTTGTGCAAAAAGTAGTGGAAAAGCTAGCTGGCCCTTCACCCTTCGGGCCACGTTATGTTATTGAACGGCCGCATCGATCCCTTCACCCGATGCCACTGGCTGGCACACCTCCTCGCCCTCTAATCTTTCGATTTTTGAATTATTTGGAGTGCCAGCACTTTTTCGCTAAGGTCAGGGAGTTGCACGAAGTGAGATGGGAGGGAATCAGAATTAGGGTGGCGCAAGATTTACCGGTCTCCATAAGGCAAAAAAGAGCCAAGTTCCACCCCCTGGTTTCAAACCTTATTGCTGCCGGAGTTAAATTCTGAATGAGCTATCCCGCTAAACTGGGGGTTATGATTACCGGCACCTGGATATCATTCAATGACCCTGAAACAGCAGCTAAGGGTCTTAAAAACACCCTCCCGGACTTATTCAAAGATCCCTGAAGTGTTTACCCGAGTGTTTTGCCTGCTACTGTGTGGGGTAAGAGAACTTAATTAAAAGATGATCAGGGATCAACATCTCATTATTCACGGGAGGATAAGCTGAAGGACACCAATAATAACTAGCTTAAATGAATCCTCTGATTGCAAAGTCCATTGGGGGAGGTTCCTGCAATTGGGCTCCTTTTCGTTTAAACCAGCGTGATTTTATTCCTTTTCAGTGGAGATTTGGTTTTGATGGCTATATTCGGATGAATAGAAATTTAATTTGGACTCCACTCTAACGGTATTACGCCGTTGATTTGTCCCAGCTCGGTGAAAATGTAGACAGTTCATATAGAATGCTTCGAGGCTGGCTTACTCTGCATTATCAATGAACTGGTGTAAGTACTGTCTTTAGCAGCTGCTACCACTAGAGCGAGCACAGAGCTCAGATTTAGTAGAAAAGCTGCAATCTCCAGGTGGCTAGAACTGCTCCGTGGACTTTGGATTTAAAGAGTTTTAGTCCTGAAAACGAGTGACAGAACAGTGGAATGTGGTGCTATATATGGACATTTCCCCTTCTTGTTTTCGTCTCTCTCTCTTTTGTAGCCACGCTATTTTAGTGTTTCAGGGGATGTAATAATTTAATAAAGTTAGACAGATTTATAGAACTGGGTATCCGTTTGAGGGTGAGTCACATTTTGTTATATTCAGCATTACAGGAGAATGTTTTCTCCTCTTTTTGGTTGTTTTCCTCTCCTCGTTTCACCCAGGAAAGTTTTGAAGTTAATTTTATCAACGGAGGTATATGGATCTCTGATAATAGCTGTTATAATCAGCATGTTTTCATTTTAATGGGGAAAAGGATTTGGAAGAAATCTTCATGTTTGTACTTTAAAAGTGATATTAATAAGAAAGAGGAAATTCTTTTAAGTTATTATGGCCTATGGTGGTTTAAGTTACAAATAGACTCAGGCAAAATAGATAACAGGCTTGTAATTTCTGTAATAAGGGGCTAAAACTGCAGAAATCAATTTGTGTTTTCTTTGTTTTTTTTTTTCTGTTCAAATACATGGGAATTGAACAACTTATGGAGAACTATCTTGTTTTAAGATTATGTTGTATTACAGAAGCTGAGATATGTCAAGGATTGGTTCATTTACATAAATAGCAGCAAAGTTGTTAACAGTTCATCAAATTATTGCTCTGGGATGCTAAGTTTAATGTCTTGTCGGGTTAGGTAGACTTTATATAAAACTGTTTACTCTAGCCTGTTGCTACCTTACTATAGGAGAAGAAGGGAACTGTTTATTTTCCCAATTTGCTTTAGATGTTCAGACATTATTTTGTTGTTATGTTAGCTTTTTAAACTTGATTAGTTAATAATTTGTATCCACTGTTGATGGGCTGTAAGATGGGACATTTATGGGTAGGTAGGGATAATCCCTTCTACTTTCCTCTTTTTTTTCATTATTATTATTATCCTTTAATTTATCAAGGTGACTGTTTAGTAACAGTCGAGTTGGGATGGCTGGAGGGTGGGCCAGCAAAGTAAGGTGTACTGCTGACCATAGCTCGTAGCAATAAGGGAAGGAGGGAGGGCTGGGAGAACACTATTACTAGGGTATTCTTGCATTCTAATTGTTTGTTGTGGGAATTTGGGATGGGGGAGGGAGGGGGCTCAGGCATGGGGTTGGGTTTGCATGGCTTTCTCAGTCTTTACATTGCTGAAGGCAGACTTCATTGGTAAAGTATCCAGGAGTTCTTTCAAATATTTAGTCCAGATTTATGGCTGGGGACTTAGTGTTTGTTACTTGGAATGTTAAAGAAGCTAGGCAGAAACTAAAGCAGTATCAAATCCTGAAACATTTGCAGTTATTAAAATCTTGATATCACCTTTATTCAAGAATACCATTTATTGATCTCGGAAGAGCTCAAGATGAGGAGACAGCAAATAGGTCAAGTGTTTGCCGCTGAGAGTAGTACCCAAAGTTGTGGGGTAATGATTTTATTAAAGCTTAATATCCCATTCTCAACAATTAAAGTTATTAGGGACACCCAAGGCAGATTCATATTGGTCCATGGGAAAAGACACACTACTGAGATATTGTTAGGTAGTATATAAGGGCTGAATAGTGACTCTCCTGGGTTCTTTATGGAGTTAGTCAATATTTTAATCCCTTTCTTATCCGTTCCAATGATTCTAGGTGGGGATCTAAATTTAACATTCGACCCAAATATTGACCGTACAGGTAACAAGTTTAAATGTCTCTCCCCAGCGTAAAGGGCGTTAAGGGATATGATGGACCAGGTGGGTCTATGTGATGTGTGGCGAATTCGTCACCCCTCAGATAGATGTTACACTTTCACTTTCCCAGTCCATAAAACATCTTCTAGAATTGATTATATCATGATTTCACAGCAATTACTTTCAGGGGTTGTAGACTCGTCCATTCATCCAGGGCCACCCTCCGACCATGCCCTTGTTATCTGTCAACTTTCCTTTTCTCCCTTCCAAAGACTGGAGGGTGTTGGAAAATCAATAATCAACTCTTAAAGGACCCAGATACAGTGAAATATATTATAACTCATATCACTCAATTTGTGTCAGCCAACTTTAATACCACGGGTAAGCCTGATATAGAATGCACTTTAAAGGCTTATCTAAGCGGTCTGCTAAGCGGGGCTGCCTCCAAAAGAAAAAAAATGAGAGAACAACAGATGGTACATCTTCTTTCTCAGATTAGAGCTATCGAATCGAATATGTCCCCAAATACACCTGAACAAGTCCAATTGGAACTCACAAAATTAAGGGATTCCTATTTGGACCTTCTGAGGGAGAAGGCAGAATTTTTGATTTTAAAATCGAACGCCACCTATACTGATCAGGGCGAGAAAGCGGGTCATCTGTTAGCTTTAAGAGTTAAACAACAAGAATCTTCAAGGTTTATTGCTTCAATCCGGTCAGCTGATGGTGTGTTGAAAAATAATCAGGCAGATATCACAGCTGAGTTTTATAAATACTTTCAACTATTATACAGTCTCATAGCAAATCCTCCTTCCTTAGAAGATATGGATCAATATTTTGCCGAATCTCAGCTGCCTTCACTCTCAGAAGTACAACAATCCTCATTATGTGTTCCCATAACTGAAGTGGAAATTTTTAAAGTTATTGAAGATCTTCCCTTGGACAAATCCCCGGGACCAGATGGCTTTTCACCTAATTTTTACAAAGTTTTCGCAAAACAATTAGTCCCTTTGCTTATCCCTTTGTTCCAACAGATTATTGCTGGCAACAGCAGTGACAAAACATTATTTGAAGCTTTGATCACCTTACTGTCTAAACCCGGTAAAGCTCCCGAACTCATGGCAAGTTATAGGCCTATATCTTTATTAAATCAAGATATTAAAATTCTGAGTAAATTGCTAGCTGAACGGCTAATACAATTCTTCTGGATCTTATCGGGGTAGAACAGGTTGGTTTTATGAGGGGTAGGTCATCAAGTGACCATCTGCGTACTTTGGCCCATGTCTTCTCGGTGTCCAGGGATGCAGAATTTCTGGCTGTTTTGGTATCCCTGGATGCTGAGAAGGCATTCGATAGAGTGGATTGGAATTTTCTTTTCTGGACTTTACATGCCTTTGGTTTTCCTTTAGAATTTCAGAAATGGATACAGGCAATTTATAAGGCCCCCACAGCCCAGGTATTAAGCAATGGACTCATTTCAGATTTATTTTCTTTATGTTCTGGCACTAGGCAAGGTTATCCCTTATCTCCTTTACTTTTTAGTTTATACCTAGAGCCCCTCATCCGGAGATTAGTTGCTTGTCCCAGGATTCAAGGTATTGTTATACAAAATTATGAAGTTAAAGTCTCAGCATATGCTGACGATTTACTACTCCAGTTATCCCACCCTGCCGTATCTATTCTGTCTGTGCTGGAAATTATTAAGGAATATAGTTCCTTTTCCAATTACAAATTGAATGTCGATAAGACTTCGGTATTCCCCTTCAACCAGAGAGTATTAAAACACGAAATTATGGCTTTAGGTTTGTCTTGGGAAAAAGAATCATTGAGATATCTAGGTATTGTTCTCACGAGAAGTGCAGCTCTTTTTCAAAAGAGTAATTTGGATTCTTTATTACTCACTATTACATAGGATCTAAAAAGGTGGTCCCTCCTCCCATTTTCCTTATGGGGCAAAATTAATCTTATTAAGATGAATATCTTTCCCCACCTTTATTACCCAGTCAGCCTCTTGAATTTATGGCTCCCTCTGTCATGGTTCAAGAAAGTGCATAGTACTTTTATTAACTTTATATGGGCTGGAAAGCGACCTCGTCTTGCTTTTCATAAATTAGCGGCTCCCAAAATCAGAGGAGGCCTTCCCCTTCCACATGTTGGTCTTTATTATTGGGCTAGCCATGCGAGTAAATATCTTAAGTGGCTTATACAAGGTGAACCAGAACGTCCCTCTTTGTATAGACCCCTCTGGCTCAAAATAGAATTGGCTCAAATTCAACGTTATAATCTTTCCCCTTTGGCACTTTTACATATGAAACCAAAAATGCCTTCCAATACAACTTCACTCGACACCAATTGCAATATCTGTCAGAGTGCATTCCCAATTTTGTAGTTTCATAAAATATAACCATTGCTTAGATTTGGAACAAACGTTACTAGGCAACCTTAATATCAAAATAGATGGGAGGGTCCTTTCTTCCCTGTGGCTTCCGCAGGCAAAGGATTTTAGTCTTTCATATTTTTGGAATGATACAAAAGGGATATGGCTTTCGTCTCCGGAGATCTTAGCTAAGATGGGTATTCCAACTTCTAATATTTTTAAAATTTTCCTACTACATCATTTGCTTGTGAAAGCCATAGGGGTGGCTCCCCCACTGTCTCGGAGTCCAGCTTTCCGGTCAGAATTGGTCCAAATGGCTGGTCTCCCACACGCCGTGTCGAGGATGTTCAATGCCCTATATGAATGGATTTATCCTGACTTTTTTGGACTTTCTGCTTATTGGGCCTCTCTCCTTCCTGAGATATCTATTAATTGGTCTATGCTCTAGCAAGGGTGTCACAAATTTATTACGCAAGATAGACCCCGGCTCACACAATTCCAGATACTACACAATTTATATTACACACCTCAAAAAATGGCTAAATTGGGGTTTGCCTCCTCTTCCAGTTGTACAAGATGCAGCCAGGGGGAGGGTAACTTATTGCACATTTTCTGGCTTTGCCCCAAGATAACATCCTTATGGTCACATATTAAACAAAGAGTGGACCCCCTGTTGGGTCTTAATGATCTGTTTTCAGCTAAAGTTTGCCTCTTAGGAGACTTCTCTGAAATTCCAGTAACTACTCACAAGTAACACATGGCTTTAATATCCATGTCAGTTGAAAAATTAATACTTAGACATTGGAAAGATAGTGAGGACATATCATATGCTGAATGGTTGAGGGAACTCCTGGCTAATCTCAGAGCCAAGAAAATGATTGCCAGTCTTCGGAACAAAATGAATAGATTTAATCGAATCTGGGCCCCTTTACTAATCATTTATTCTCTTCAAACTACCTAAATTAATGGGCATACTGGGGTTGATATACGGACTAGGCTAAGTTTTATCCATGCAAACCTGGAAGAGTGGGAGGGAGGTTGGGGAGGGATGAGGAGACATTGTATATTTTCTCTATTTAGGTTTTGCTTTTTGTTTGGGGGATGGGGTAAGGGGGGTGAGAAGACACATGCTATATCCAGGTTATAATTGGATCTATGCTATGTAATTTGTGATGTGTTGTCTTCTGTATGTTGAAAACATTAATAAACTTTGAATGAAAAAAAAAGAATAGCCATTTTCATTGTTTAATCTTAAAGTTCAAATTATCAAAAACTTCACGCTGCAATTATAAATGTGGTAAATACAATTCACATAATAATGCTATAGATCATTGATTTTAGTAAGATTATGACTTAACATAGTTGTGAAGAGTGCTGATCTGCAAAACAGGAGACCTGGGTTTGAATCCCCATCCATCTCCACTAACATACTATTCAACCCTGAGCAATATCTTTAATGTCTCTGTACAGCTAGGGTGCAACTGGAACAAGATCTGTATTACTATGCCTATCCCCCCTTAAATAATTTCTCCTTTCCCTTATATTAAGTTTGTTTTACTTGTTGAGTAGAAAGTAGAGCACAGCGCAAAGTTAAATAACTGAAATGAATATTCAGGGACACATAGAAACACAAACTTTGATGGCAGATAAGGACCACTTGGCCCACCAGTCTTCCCATTTCTGTACCTATTGGATAAGCTGCAGATCCTAATTAACCAACAGCCTACTTCCTCCCATCCCCCACAGAATTGCTTTATGTATGTTCCATGCATTCTTGAATTCCCCCACTGTTTTTTACCCCACAACCTCCTCAGGAAGGCCGTTCAATGCATCCACTACCCTCTCTGTGAAAAAATAATTCCTTAAATTGCCAATGAGCCATCTCCCCCATCTTCAAATTGTGCCTCCCTTGTTCTTGCACACCTCTGTTTCTGAAAGATGCTACCTTCTTGGACTTTATTGATTCCCTTGAGGTACTTAAACGTTCTATCATGTCACCCCTCTCCATCCTTTCCTCGAAGGTATACATATTAAGCTCCTTTAGTTTCTCTTCATATGGCTTCTGGCACAGACCCTGCACCATTTTAGTTGCCCTCCTCTGTACTGCCTCCATCCTGTCTATGTCCTTGTGGAGATGCGGTCTCCAGAACTGCATGCAGTATTCCACATGGGGTCTCACCAGCTATCTAAACAGAGGGATAACAACTTCCTGTTTTCTACTGGTGATGCCTCTCCCTATGCATCCCAGTATCCCCCCAGCCCTCCTTACTGCCTGCTCACATTGCTTGCCTACTTTAAGTCATCTGATATGACTACCTCAGGTCCTTTTCCATTTTTATTGTTGTTAGTACCTTCCCCTCACATTGTGTACTCTTCCCCTTGGTTGTTGTCTTCCAGGTGCATTACTTTGCACTTCTTTTCATTGAATCTAAGCTGCCATACTTTTGACCATTCCTCCAACCTTGCCAAGTCCCTTCTCATCCTTTCCACTCTGTCTTGTGTATCAATCCTGTTGCAGATCTTTGTATTGTCTGCAAAGAGGCATACTCTCCCTTCCAGTCCCTCTGCAATGTCACCTATAAAGACATTAAAGAGGACCAGTCCCAGTACTGAACCCTGTGGTACCCCACTAGTAACCCACCTTTCTTCAGAGTGGACTCGATTTACTATTAACTTCTGTGTCCTGTTCTCCAGCCAATGTTTTACCCAGGCTACAACCCTGGGACACACTCCAAGGCTGGCAAACTTGTTTATTAATCTTCTGTGTGGGACCATGTCAAATGCCTTGCTAAAGTCTAGGTAGGCCATGTCCACAGCCCCTCCCTGGTCTACTACTTTGGTCACCCAGTAAATCAAAATTGATTAGAATCATCTGACATAACCTTCCAACTGTGAATCCATGCTGCCTTGGGTCCTGTGCCCCACTGGCCTCTAGTTATTCAACAATTCTTTCCTTCAGAAGTGATTCCATCATTTTCCCTACCACCGAGGCCAAACTAGCAGGTCTGTAGTTTCCTGCCTCTATCTTGCTCCCACTTTTGTGAAGGGGAATCACATCCACCCTCCTCCAGTCCTCAGTTACCACATCATCCTCCCATGATTTGTTCAAAAGGGTAGTCAGTGATGTCACTAGTTCTCCCCATAGTTCTTTTAGAATTCTGGGGTAAATCCCATCAGGCCCCATTGCTTTGTTCACCTTCAGTTTTAGAAGTTCTTTCAGCGGCCGGCCTGGTGGCACTGAGGGTTGAGGCACTGGACGCCACACCTGGCACCATGCCAGTGACCCGGGTTCGGGAGCAGACTCGGGTCGTCAGTGGGTCGGCTGGGGGGAGATAGGCTGGAGCGTCCAACGACAGCTCGCCTTCTCTGGGGAGGGATTCAGCTGATGCCCAACACTTGCTTGACCCCGAGCGGAGGCTCGAGGAACTGCAAGCTCCATTTGGGGATGGGTAGCCATTGAGCAGCATGGACATCGGCACGCACGTCATGACGTCAGGGGAGGTTACTTGCTGCTGGGGGAAGGAGAAAACATGTAAACAAGCCTGCCTCAGCCAGGAAGATGGGAGGACCATGGCCGTGTCCACGATTTGCCTGTGCCCGCCCAGCAGACCTCAGACTGACGAAATGTAAGTTACGGGGTCTGAGCCCCCACCTCATCCCTGCCTGGGGGGTAATCCGCAGCTCCATGGGGCCTAGGGATCTGCTTGGGTAGGGTTCCGGGCAGTGGGATGTCCAGTTGTCCCCCCTGAAGGGTCGGAAGTGGCAGGCTGGGGAGGAGGAATAAATAGTAATTTCAAAAAAAAAAAAGTTCTTTCAGGACCCTTTCTTCTGTGAATGGACAGGCATCAACCCCCCCCCATCCGGAGTGCTTCTATTCTTTGGTTTAGGTACCTACTTCTCCTCTTCTTTAGTGAATACTGAGCAGAAGTATTCGTTCAGTATCCCTACTTTTTCACTGTCACTCTCTGCCCACCCCCCTTCCCTTTATTAAGATTCACTATCCTTTCCTTGGTCTTTCTTCGCTCCCTAATGTACCTATAAAAAGTCTTATCCTGCTTCTTAACTGAGTTGGCTATCTTTTCCTTAGTTTGGGCCTTTGCTATTCTAACTGCCTTCCCCGCTTCCTTCTGCTTTAACTGTTATAGTTCTCTGTCCTGCTTCTTCTGTGCTTCCTTATACTTCCTGAATGCTAGCTTCCCCGCCATCTCTTTTGATAACCATAGTATTTTTTTCTTTGTTTTGTTTTGTTTATTTGCTTCACACAAAGGCTTGTTGCCACTGTGATGGCTGTTTTGATTTTACCCATTGTTCTTCCACCCCTCCTTCTTTCCCGCTTCCTAGTGCTTTTCTAAGGCACTCTCCCATTTTCCCAAAGTCAGCTCTCCTAAAATCCAATACTCTTGCTTTTATATGACTTAACTCTATGGCTGTATTTATCATGAACCACACTGTTTGGTGGTCGCTTGCTCCCAGATGACTACCCACTTCTAAACTTGATATCCTCTCTCTGTCCCCATTTGAGAGTACCAGGTCTAAGATTGCTCCCTCCCGAGTGGGTTCTAACACTAGCTGTCTGAGGCATGCCTCCTGTAGGGCATTGAGAATGACCCTGCTCTTGGATGTGGCTGCAGAAAAGGTGCTCCAGTTAACATCTGACATATTTAATTCTCCCATCAACAATATATACCCTTTTTCTGCCATTCTAAGGATGCCTTCTATCATTTTCTTGTCCATTACCTCCCCCCTGAGATGGGGGTCTGTATACAACCCTGTGCAGATTGTGGTGCAATTCTCTGTCTCCAGGGTGACCCACAGTGCCTCTTCTACTCCATGTTTACACTTCAGCTCCATTGCATTGATCCCTCCCCTTACATAGTGAGCTACTTCTCCTGCTCTTTTACTCTCCCTGTCCATCCTGTAGATTGTGTACACTGGAATGTTGACATCCCAGTCATGGTTCTCTGTGTGCCATGTTTCAGTGACTGCCACGATATCCAGGTGTCCCTCTTCCACCAAGGCCACTAGCTCAGGGAGATTGTTACCAAGACTATGGGCATTGGTACTCATCACCTTCCATTTTTTGATGGCCTTACCCCTTTTAGCCCCATCCCTGTCCTTACTGCCTTTGCCTTTTTCTCTATTTACACCTGTTCTGCTCCCTATTGACTTCTCTACCTTGGTGTTTACATCACTAACTAGTATGTTTTGTGGGGGGGCTGGGATTCCCCTGCTCCTTTTCAGTGCCTCCCCCTTGTCTAGTTTAAATTCTTGCCAATGAAGCATTTAAACCTATCACCTAGGATACTGTTTCTCCTCCTGGACAGCTATAGACCATCGCTCCAGTAGAGACCTGTATCCCTCCAGGTGGACCCCCAGTCCCCATTGAAGCCAAACCCCTGAGCTTTGCACCAGTTTTCAACCATTCATTGAATCCAATGGTGCAGAGTATGCTTGCATCACCCTTGCCATAGACAGGCAGCACATCCGAGAAGGTTACCATACATGCTACTTGTCTAAGGCCCTTCCCCAACATCTCTTGCACTGCTCTGATCCCATTCACAGCCAGGTCATTTGTCCCTAGGTGGACAATGACATGCAACTCCCTGCCCAATGCAGCTTCTCCTGTGATCCTGAAGATTTGCTCCCGTCCCTCCAAGCCGTGGTGCCAGGCAGGCACCTTACCTCCCTCTCCCCTCCCTCCCCCAGTTCTACTACCCTAATGATTGAGTCCACCACCAGGAGTTGTTTCCTTTCCCTGAGGGGCCCTGTGCCACCCTCCTGTGGGTCTCCTTTGTGGAGGTTTCCAGCATCCTCCTTGGTCTGCATTGCAGGTGCCTCCATAGAGGAACCACTCTCTAAAAGAAAGGCATATGAATTGTGGAGAAGTACAACTGGAGGAATGCACCTCTGTTCCATGACACTGACCCTCCCTCAGCCCACCTTGGTCCAACTGCTCCTTTTTCTTGGCAACCTCTGAGGCAGTGGTGGTGGCCCTGATGGTCCCTGAATGGGGAAGGAGGTTCCACAAATCCTAGCCAGGTTGGCCTGGAGACAGCAATCTCCTCCTTCAGACCAGAGAGGTGCCTGCAAATAGGGTAGCATCACAGCCTCCAGAATGTCTCCCAGAAGACTGCCGCCCCACAGCCATTGCACTACACCACTCCCATCATGTCTTATTTTTGGGCCCCTCTCCCATTGCATTCTATACTTACTCTCTCCTCCTGCTATTTATTTTTCCTCCTACTTTACTACTGCCTATGTTCCCTTACAGGTCTCAACCTTCCTGTTCTGGAGAGGAACTTACTGCATTGTTCGGTTGTTTCCTTCTTCCTTCCTCAGAGTAAAAGGTATCAAATCATTTGTTTCTGGATCTGTTCCTCAGAGTCAGACATCCAGCAGCTGGAGGGGAAGGAGAGCTACTGTTTTCCTTCAAAGATGATGAAACTTATGTGTCTCTGTGATCCTTCCCTTTCTACTGGCAAACAGAAAGTTCCTGCTGTCAATCAAATCCAGTGCCCATAAAATTGGAACTGGCTAAGGCTGGGAGGGTGGAGGGAAGGGAAGGAGGGCAGTAAGTAAGAAAAGTCCTATCTCTTTACTCAGTTGCTCCTTGCTCTGAAAGCAAGATTCCTGTTTGGCAAGAGCTAGCAGCAGGGAACTGTAATTGGAGACACCTGGTTTTCCACTGCCTAAGCCACACGCCCAATTAACTTATTTTCCTCCTGACTTAGCAAACCAAGAAGTTGATACAGTTCACTTCCCCAATACAGAAAAACACAATTATTTTCTTTTTTTTACCCTAAATAAGAACCCCACTTCAATAAAGGTATGTTAGCAGGAGGTCATATCAGCGATTGCTAAATAACATTTATTAGAAGTGGGAGGGGTCTATTTAGGTAAAAAATAAAATTATTGTGTTTTTCAGTATTTAGAAAGTGGACTGCATCAGTTTTGAGTTTGTTAAGTCAGGAGGAAAATGTTAATTGGGGTGGCTTAGGCAGTGGAAAACAGGTGTCTCCACTTATAGTTCCCTGCTGCTAGCTCTTGGCAGACAGGAATCTTGCATTCAGAGCAAGGAGCAGCTGACTAAAGAGATAGATTGTTTCTTACTAATAGAACACTTCTAACTCAGGAGGAGTCGGTACCTGTTGGGATTAAGCAGAGTTACAAGTGTTCCATTAGTAAGAAATGTTCTGGCTCTTTAGCCAGCTGCTCCTTACTCTGAAAGCAAGATTCCTGTCTGCCAAAAGCTAGCAGCAGGACACTGGAATAGGAGACACCTGGTTTTCTACTGCCTAAGCCACACTCCTAATTAACTTCTTCTCCTCCTGACTTAGCAAACTAAGAAGTTGATACAGTCCTCTTTCCCCAAAACAGACAAAACACATTGACTTTCTTTTTTTTTACCCTAAATAAGACCCTCCCACACTTCTAATAAAGTACTGTATATGTTTGCTTAATCCAAGCAGGTACTGACTCCTGCTGAGTTAGAAGTGTTCTAACAGTAAGAAAGGTTCTAGCTCTTTAGTCAGCAGCTCCTTGCCTCTGAAAGCAAGATTTCTGTCTGCCAAAAGCTAGCAGCAGGGAACTGTAATTGGAGACACCTGGTTTTCTACTGCCTAAGCCACACTTCTAATTAACTTCTTCTTCTCCTGACTTAGCTAACCATGAAGTTGATACAGCCCCATTTCCCCAATACAGAAAAACACACACTGACTTTCTTTTCTTTTACTCTAAATAAGACCCTCCTCCACACTTCTAATAAAGTATGTGTTTGCTTTATCCCAACAGGCACTGACTCCTGCTGAGTTAGAAGTGTTCTGTTAGTAAGAATGGTCCTAACTCTTTAGTCAGCTGCTCCTTGCTCTGAAAGCAAGATTCCTGTCAGCCTAAAGCTAACAGCAGGGAACTATAATTGGAGACTCTTGATTTTCTTTTACCTAAGCCACACCCAAATTTTCTTCTTCTTCTCCTCCTCATTTAGTAAACTATGTAGCTGATATAGTCCCCGTTCCCCGATACAGAAAAACACACTGACTTTCTTTTTTTTTACCCTAAATGAGACCCCCCACACTTTAAATAAAGTATCTGTTTGCTTAATCCCAACAGGCACTGACTCTTGCTGAGTTAGAAGTGTTCTATTAGTAAGAAGAGTTCTATCTCTTTAGTCAGCTACTCTTTGCTCTGAAAACAAGATTCCTTTCTGCAAAAAACAAGCAGAAGGGAACTGTAATTGGAGACACCTGGTTTTCTACTGCCTCATCCACACTCCCAATTAAACTTTTCTCCTCCTGACTTAGCTAACTAAGAAGTTGATACAGTCCCCTTTCCCCAATACAGAAAAACATGCAGGCCCAGATATTCAAACTGTGCCAGGCTGTGGCACAAGCCTGGGTGCAGTGCAACTTGGCTGCGCAAGGGCGTTGACTGGGCGATATTCAACGGAGCTGCGCCATGGCACAGCATCATTGAATATTGCACCCTGGCCACCCAAAGTGTGCATGGCGCAGTGGCACTGCACCAGCGCAAGTGGCCAGAGTGAAGCAGGGGGATGCGCTAGCTCAAGTTCCGTTGCGCTATACATAGCAACTGTGATATTCAAAAGTGCACATGCAAATGGGGCCATAATGTATGCAAGGTGCAAATGGGTCCATTTGCATGTAATTTTGGCCCCATTTGCATGCAGGTATGCCAATCCCCACTGACTTGCACCTGGCACCCTTCCAGGCAGCAGCTGTCAGGGACCGATGCCCCTTGCACAGCGCAGCAGTGTGCCCCACAGCCTGATCACAGGCATTTGTAAAGTAAAATCACATCCTATATCCCTGGTGGTCCAGTGGACCACTGTCAGCCCAATCATGGGCATTTGGAAAGTAGAATAACTTCCAATATCCCTTGTGGTCCAGTGAACTGCTGTCAGCCCGATTGTGGGCATTTGTAAAATAAAATAACTTCCAATATCCCTGGTGGTCCAGTGGACCACTGTCAGCCCAATCATGGGCATTTGGAAAGTAGAATAACTTCCAATATCTCTTGTGGTCCAGTGAACTGCTGTCAGCCCGATTGTGGGCATTTGTAAAATAAAATAACTTCCAATATCCCTGGTGGTCCAGTGGACCACTGTCAGCCTGATCATGGGCTTAAGTATTGATAAAATAAATCAAATATCCCTGGTGGTCCAGTGGACCACTGTCAGCCCGATCATGGGCTTAGGTATTGATAAAATAAATCCAATATCCCTGGTGGTCCAGTGGACTGCTGTCAGCCCAATCGTTGGCTTAGGTATTGATAAAATAAATCCAATATCCCTAGTGGTCCAGTGGACCGCTGTCAGCCCGATCACGGGCTTAGGTATTGATAAAATAATTCCAATATCCCTGGTGGTCCAGTGGACTGCTGTCAGCCCGATCGTGGGCTTAAGTATTGATAAAATAAATCCAATATCCCTTGTGGTCCAGTGGACCGCTATCAGCCTGATTGAGGGCATTTGTATAAGAAAATTCTGTCCAATATCCCTGGTGGTCCAGTGACCTCTCCCACCCGCCCACTGAGCTCCCCACTGCCCCACTCCCCGTCAGCGGCAGGCGGCAGCACCACCTGCCTGCCACCCCGCCATCTGCCAACTGACACCATAGGTAGGGCTGTACGCCCATTGGTCCACAGTCTCTTTAAATTGAGTGGCAACCATTTCATGAGGGGCACAGTCTTAAGCTGGAGGGTGGGAGGTTTAGGAGGGAGGTCGGGAAGCACTTATTCACAGAGAGGGTGGTGGTCACTTGGAATGCACTGCTGGAAGAGGTCATCTCATTGAAGACAGTGGGCAGCTTTAAGAGAGGCTGGGATAGGCATGGGGGAAGGTAAGAATCTTAAGTAGGAGGATGGGAGGAGGGGGGAGGGCAGGGACATTAGCTCAAGCTGTGGATCCTGCAATATGAGCAGACTTGATAGAACAAATGGCCTTCCTCTGCTGGCTTCTTCATATGTTCATATGTTCATATATCCCCACTGTCTCTTCTCTCCTCCAGATAGTATATGTTCAATTCCCTCAGTCTAACCTCATATAGTAACTCCCCCAGACCATGGATCATCTGTGTTGCCTTGTGTTGCACCCCTTCCAGCAATCTAATGTTCCTATTTAGTTAAGGGCACCAAAACTGAATGCAGCACTCCAGGTAGGATCTGTATTGTTCTACTCTATGCCAGATCACAACAAACAAAACAAGTCATATGCAATTCAGCATGGTGGAAGGACTAGTTTATGTTCATTCCACAGAAGAATATGCAAAAAAATATAAAATAAATAATTCAAACTTCAGTTACTCTATAAGGACACTACATGGGACTGGTAAAATATAATGTGTTCAATTCTATGATGTGAAAAAATGAGATACAAGCAAGAGTATAAAAAATATTGATAAACTCAAAGTAATAAAACTGGGTATAAAAAAGACAATGTAAGCAATATGGAATGATGCAGTAAAGCTCTTTAAGGGAGTAGTTTATCTCTATTTTATGTCTAAATTAATTATAATAAAGTTATAACTTCTGATGTGTTTCTTATGTTTATTGCCTAATCATTTAAGTCTTGTTGGATTTTTTTTAGCTATATTATAATTGCAATAAGACACTCCAGGGTGTGCGTCATCCCCAAATAACATCACACCAAGTGTGGTGGAAGCAGCCGGCCTGTGTCTTTGTTCCTCGACACATCCTAGGTGTGACGTTATTCACTGATGATGCACACCCTGTCATGCTTTATTTCTTAATTAACATAAGGCTGTGATAATGTTTACAACCTTTCAGAAAGCTTAATTTTTAATAGGTATTATCATATGTAGTGTTGTATCAACTTCCTATTCAACGCAATTAGCTTACCTGAATTTATTACTGTCTCATGCCCTTCACTATCTCTTTTTAACCTACCATAACCTACTCATAACCTACAGCCACAATCTACATTGCTCTACCTACTTTCAACTATAAAGTCCAAACATAACTACAAGGATGGGCCAAAGAGTATAACATATGTGTTAGGTTAGTGTAAATACTATCACAACTGTATTTAATTGACAAGTTTTTTTGTCTATTGATGTGTTATGTGTATGAGTGCTGATTTCAGTCAGTTGTTATGTTGTTAACTGTAGTACAGTTTCCCTTTTCATTACTTCTTTTTTAGTCAGTTTTCGATTATTAATAAACACTACTTATTTTAAATGTGTCCTTAACCTAGACTAATCATACCTCAACTAAAAGCACTGAAGAGACAATGGATTTGTCTTGGAGTCCAAATCAAAATGCTTCAAACAAAGAGAATATATCATCAAAAATCAGAAAAGGTATGAAAACTAAAGTCATGAACGTTGCATGCGATGTTCAAAGTAATAACCCAGGAAACTGTAAGGGTAGAAAGAGGAGGCTAGGAGTGAGATGTGGGAAGTTGCCAATGGATAATGCTCCATCATGCAGAACTAAAGTGTCTAGAAGAGTCCATGTGCATAACTCATTGCCAAGTATTGAATCTAGACCAGACAGAAGCATAACAGATAGCAGGAGAGTAGCCATACAGGTGAGTTCAATGGTATTAAAAAAAAAAAGTATTGTCATTTACATTGTATTGGTATTTGCAGATATTGTTTTGTCACTCTGCTTATTTACAGTGAGCTGGGTACTGAATATTTTGTCCAAGCACAATTTAAAAAAGGAAATTCATCCAGTAAATTTTTATTGATAAAATCAGTTGTGTGGTAACATTTTAAGTTCTGTGAATTGTTAATACAGGACTGCTTTGTTCTTTTTTAATTTTTTTTAATTTTTTTTCGTTTTCCAGACTTATGTTACTAACATGAGTGACCAAAATGCAAAGAATCTATGTGTACATCTGGCCACTGAGTTCCCATCCTAGATATTCCATATTCTGGATGTAAGATCCTAAGATTTGCCTCCTCCTATTCACAACCCGGATGCACCAGGGTGGTGCGTATGCAACAGATGCCAGGAAAAGCCAACATTGGTTGAAAGAAAATGCTACGGCTATCATCCAAATAACTCTATTTCCATATTTCCAGTAAGTATTTAAAAAATATCACAGCTTAATTACAGCATTTATTTATTTATTTATTTAATTTTGTTGGCCCAGTTTTTTTTTGGGGGGGGGTAAATACAGTAACCAACTGTAACTGAACCAGTTTAAGCTGTTGGTATTTTTAGTAAGTGTGGGAAATTTAGATATGTCACTGTGGAAATTCCTCTACTTTTTTAGAGAACTGCCATGGTATCTGTCACATCCATCTGTACAATCACTGGAACATGCAAATCAGACCTCTGTTTAATGTCTCTTCTGAAAGATAGCACCTCATGAGTGCAGCATCAGCCTCCTCATACACTACAGTTTCAGTTTTGCTACAACCCACCACCTTTCAATCTTCCGGTCTCAGAGATGAGCGTCCAACTAGATAAGCCACTGATACTGCTTGGTGAAAGTAATAGCTCTTTAACAGGGCATAGGGATACTGCATTATACTATTTTTTAAAGTGACATTGATACGTCAAAATAAGTATAACTGCAGGTTGAATGTATGTAACATTTCACATGAGTCATCACCCATCCCCATTTCCCCTTCACCCTGTCCATTTTGAATAACCCATTCTCTGGGATCATCAGGTTCCATTCAGATTTCCTAATTAAATTATCTCTGACTTATCACATTCATTTTTCACCTTTAGTTCATCATTAATGATTACCCCTATTCACTTTCCTGTTTGGTGTGCATCAATTTCTGACAGCCAACATTATTGTAAACCATCCATTTCATTCCTGTGCCCAACATTGACTTCCTCAGTTCTAGCTGATTTATATTGGTGTTTGTAGTCAATGCATCCAAATTATAAACTGTGTTAAATCAGACAATAAAAAAGGGATCCTTATTCATTATACTCTAGTATTAGCCATTCATCTGCAAATGCTCATATTCTGAAACATTTATACATTTCTCATTCTGTACCTTTGCTGTCAGTATATGAATATATTAAAATTCCTATTCCTTATGATTGATGTCACTTCAGTGTACCTAACACAAAGATAACCATGTACAATTTTTTTAATTAAATGTATCATTATATATATATATATATATATATATATATATATATATATATATATATATATATATATATATATATATATCATGGTAGCACGGTAGTGCTATCATAGTTAGGGTTGAGTACCCCATTTAAGGTTAAATGGTGATAATTTGCACCTTAATAATGTTGCCACCATTCAATGGATCTGTCTGGAATTTGGCAGGCATGGGGCATAACCATAGATCTTGGGATCTGCCAATTTTCTTTCCAGTTGGATAT
This sequence comes from Neoceratodus forsteri, assembly GCA_016271365.2. NCBI lineage: Eukaryota > Metazoa > Chordata > Ceratodontiformes > Ceratodontidae > Neoceratodus > Neoceratodus forsteri. Next base: position 1,461,729,347 of record CM057455.1, on the reverse strand, counting down.
ACGGCAGTGGAGTTATTAAGCAACATTCTGGCATGCAATTACTTTTTTTGTGCATTCTTTGCTCGCATCTACAGGTCGCACAGTTTGTGTGACTGGTCCAAACACTTCAGGGAATGTGCAGCCTGTGTCCCAGATGTGCCCTTTGAAGATTTCGTGACAAAATATTGAACGGTTCAAAAATTATTCAAAAAACAAATTTCCCATTATAGTCAACAGGAAAAGTTGACAACAAGTTTGATAGTGTCACAAATGCACTTTTTAGTGTCGCAAATGACCCTAGTAATGTCGCAAATCTGCCATTTTGTTTTCAGTTACTGATCACAGAAATGCTTGGCATTTAAAATTGGGACCATCTAGGGACATAATTATTTTTGTGTTTACCTAGTCAAGCCCTGAGGACGCTAGCCATGTCTTTATTTTGGAGTTAAACCCCCCAGAATTATGTTTTTCAAATTTTTGGGAAAAGTAGTGTTGCCAAGTAATGTCACACTTGTGACACTGTCACAACTTTTTGCAAATGGTGTCGCAAATCATGACACTACTTTTCAACACTATGGCCAAAATGACAGGAATTATTTGCCATCCTGCTGCAAAAGAACGGTTTGGGATTTGGGGCTGACGTTTGGAGGGAAGGCAGCCAGCATCTCACTGATGTGCCTTTTGGTGGTTTGGTGAAAAAATATTAGATGGCTGCACAGTTATGGCACTCCAAAGTTGATACTTTTTCCCATAGACTAACATTACGGTGTCCACCACATGACAGTAATTCTTTGCCACCCTGCTGCCAAATAACGGTTTGATCTTTTGGGCTGAAATTTGGAGGGAAGAAAGCCAACATCCCACAGATGTACCTTTTGGTGGTTTGGTCCAAAACTGTTACAGGGTGGCAAAGGCATGACACTCTGAAATTCATGTTTTTTCCCATAGGATAACATTACGCCTTTCGCCGCCCCTTTCGGGACCCGTATCTTGGAGACGGTGTGAGATACGGACTGTTTGTCAGAAAATTGTTTAGCCAATCAAATAGGGACTGAGTGCAAAACTAGCCAGGAAAGTCATAATTCATACAAAATTTTAATTTTTTTTCCACGCCGTATGGTTCCTGAGATATAAGCAATTTACTATTCCAGTTCCTCATTTTGTGGTCCAAGCCCCATTATTATGCATACATTCTTTGTACTTACTGTGTTTCTCTATGCAACTGTTGGGGAAAACCCAGGTGTGTGCTTACGTTACTGTTACCCTTACCATTCCGCTACAGTTCCGCACTCATTTTGCTTACTGTCGCGTATGCCACTCATGTACGTACCCTTTGCATTTTCATTTATGCTTGCATTTGTGTTACTGTTACCATGTGTGTCTGCAGTACTGTTTCTGTTTGTGTTTCGCTTTGCATCACCATGCGCATTACCATTTGCATTTGCGGCCACCCTTCCGTTTTTGTTTGCGTTTGTCTTTCGTTTTGTGTCATCGTTGTTGCTACCATTACCATTTGCATTTCCAATTGTGTTCCCATGCCCATGCCCATGTGCATTGCGGTTTGCATTTCCATATGTGCTTGCATTTGCGTTTCTGTTTCCTTTGGCATTATTGTTGCTGCTACCATTACCATTTGCTTTTCCAATTGCTGTACCATGACTGTGCACGTTATAGTTCGTGTTTCCATATGTACTTGCATCTGCATTTCTGTTTCCTTTGGCATTATTGTTGCTGTTACCATTACCATTAGCATTCACAAATGTGGCACCGTGACCATGCACATTACATTTTGTGTTTCTGTATGCACTTGCGCTTTGCGTTTCTGTTTCCTTTGGCGTTATTGTTGCTGTTACTGTTACCATTTACATTTATAATTGCGGTACCATGACCGTGCACATAATGGTTTGCATTTCTGTACATGCTTGTTTTTGCATTTCTGTTTCCTTTGGCATTATTTTAGCTGTTACTGTTACCATTTGCATTTCCAATTGCAGTACCATGACCATGCGCATTACGGTTTGTGTTTCCATACGCGCTTGCATTTGCCTTTCCGTTTCTGTTCCCTTTGGCGTTATTGTTGCCGTAACAGTTAACATTTGCATTTACAATAGTGGTACCATGACTATGCACATTACCACTTGCATTTCCGTTTGCGCTTGTGTCTCCATTTGCATCACTGTTCACTTTGGCGTCACTTTGCACTTGCATTTCTATTAACATTTGTGTTACCATTTCCATTTGCATCACCATGTGTGTAACTGTTAGCACTTGTGTTTGCATTGCAGTTACCGTTACTATGTCACAAGACATCACATGGTGGGCGCACGGGGCCCAAAGGACCCGTGTTCCCACCACTACATTCTATTCACTATTTATAGTCCTCATTCTCAAAAAGAAGAGATATTCATGGGAAAAAAGACTCTGTTTCATGCATCAATTAGGGTTGTTCCACAGCAACAAAAGCAAGGAAATTCGGTGTTAGGGTTGAAAGTTCCCCTTGCACTCCCCCGCCCTGCCCCCCCAACTGGCATCGGGGTGTGGGTTGGGGTTGTTGGTCCTAACTCTCACCCCATTCTCCTATACCTCAGCTTGCTTACACATGTGATGGGGTGATAGGGCCGACAACCCCAATGCATGCCCTGATGCCAGTGGGGGGGGCGGGCTGTGGGGCTGTAAGGGGGGCTTTCAACCCTAACACTGAATTTCCTCACTTTTGTCACTGTGGAAAAACCCTAACTGATGCATGAAATGGTGTTTTTTGCCAATATATATATATATATATATAATCATTAAGACATTACATGTTAAATAATCTTGGATGTACACTTGGATGTGCAGTAACAGTTGAAACATAATAAATACATGGAGGCTTGATAATACATTGCAGTATTAGACTGCAGGCTTGTGGATAGATGGGGTCTTGCATATATATATATATATATATATATATATATATATGCCTCACTTATCGCTCACTTATCAACTTGAGTCCGTACATATTTCCAGAGTTATAACTACCTCAACTTTTATCTATATATGTGGTCTACCTACTGATCACTGTAGTTACAGTATGCAGCATATGAATGTCTGTTTTGCATTCATAATTTCTCCAGCTTTCTGCAGACCATTATGTGCACTGGTTCTTTTGGACATCTGCACTTTTCTCCCTAACACACCTATGCTAGCTTTCCCTGTCCACCTCTTCATCTTGCTGAAATATCTAGGGGCCAGCATATCTTCAATTAACACCTGGGAACACCAGAACTGAAATAGCTGGGTGCTTCTGCAGATGAGTTGTTCTTACTAAGCATGTACTATATAGATGGTAATTTGGTTGAGTTACACAGTCACAAGGGTGGCTGTTGGGGAACAGTAATTTGAAAAGAGACTGATGCCCAGTAAGGAATCACAAGGTTAGATGATGGAGTGAATTTTGATAATTGTTCCATAGAAGTATTGAATTCACACAACTTCTTGGTCAATTGGTATACAGAACTGATGTAATAATTAAGTTTGAATTACTGAGAAACAATGTTATTACAAATAGCTACACCTGAATATGACTATGTGCAAATGCACAATAGTATACAATTTCTTAGATTAAGTTAGGGGTTTGTTTAAAAAAAATACTATAATCAAAAGGTTTTATGTAACTACCACATAAAGTATGAAATATTAACAGTGTATTATGAATACTAACAAATCAAGAAGGTAACAGGCAACCTGACTGTGATGTTTCAGTTTTAGATCATTCTTTAAAGAATTTCACCTATTCATTTCAGCACCAATGGAAATTCTTGTCTTCCCTCTTTGTGCATCTCTCAACATCTTTCTTTTTTTTCTTTACAGAATCACTCAATACATTAGAACCTTTATGTTGTGATGGTTACATGGTGTCTAAGGATATAAGATGCTTGATATCGGAGTATATTGCAATGTCCTATGTTTCATCCACTGTGCATAACATAGACTATGAACTCCAGCTGTTCTAAATTGATGAGACTTGATACTCGCCGTTCCCTCACATGATAACATCAAATGGATAACACAAAGTATCTGCAAACCATGACAAAGGTGTTAGATGACAATACAGGAGTGGTGGGAAGCTACTCCCAGTGTAAGGCTTTGTTGTTCAGTTAGTGAATATAGGGACACCCAGCTGGGGAGGAGAGGGAGGGCAAGGGCATCGCAAGAAGTACTGCAAGGATGGATGGAAATCAGATCCATAAGATCACTAGTGTGACAGGATGGAAGGGTTGTATGACATTGTCCACCTGGGGTGGTAAGCAGACGATGGACAACCTGCAGGCACTATTAGCAGACAGGAGGATGGACATAGCTGCAGTAACCAAGACTTGGGCAACATCACACCATGACTGGAACCTTGCAATCCCTGAATATAAACTATGCAGGAGGGACAGGGTAGTCGGGAAGGGGGATGGGTGGCAGTTAATATCAGAGAGGGATTAACTTGCATGAGGGAGGAGTCTGAGGAAAGGGAGGTGGAGACTTTATGGGTTTAGTTTAGGTCCAATATAGGAAGATAGGTGTGGTTGGGGGTGGTTTACAGACCACCCAGTCAGGATGAGGAGAGGGATAGGAAACTGAGATCACAAATATTGGATGCTGCGGGGAAAGGAGAGGTGGTAATTGGGGGGGACTTCAACCTGCCCAGGGTAGTAGTAGTAAAATGTATTTTTATACAGGAAAATAAGCATGTCATTTGGATTTTATCAATCCAGGTTGCACGATATTCCTGTACCATATCTAAGTTTCACAAATAAAATAAATACAAATATACAGATATTACAAAATTGACTTAGAAACATTAACAAATAATACATTAAAACAGACAGAAGGTGGACCACAATGGGAGGGGGAGAATGTAACAATATCACAAGGTGGACTGGAGCATACCCTCTACAACATGTGCTAGGAGTCAGGTGATCCTGGAAGGATAGAAGAGTTGGGTGGAACTGACCATTGCACAGTGTGGTTCGAGATGGATATGGGCAGGGAAAGCATCCCGTCAAAACCAAAATCTTGGATTTCAGGAGGGCAGATTTCAGGAAAATGGGCAACATGCTAAGGAGCAATCTGTTGGGCATCAGGGCAGATATGGGGGTGGACCAAAGGTGTCCCAACATTAAGGAAGGAATACTGTTTGCCACAGATGATTGCATTAGGCTTAGGGTGAAGAATACAAGGGCCAAAGTGACCAGCTGGTTCAGTTCTGGGATTGTCCAGGCAGTAAGGGAAAAGAGGTTGGCCTAAAGAAAATTCAGGAAGACCAAGAGAGAGGTGGATAGGAAAAATTACCTAAGGTTGGCTAGTGAGGCAAGTAAGGAAGTCCGGCAAACAAAGGCACAGAAGGAGCTGTAGATAGCTGAAGGAATTAGGAAGGGGGAGAAGGCTTTCTTTCATTATATTAGTGAGTACAGGGACAAGAAGGAAGGGATTGTTAGGCTTAAGAAAGGGGTGAAGTGGGTGGAGGATAATGGGGGAAAAGCCGAGATACTAAATGAATACTTCTGTTTCATTTTAACCAGGGAGAAGGATGGACCAGTGCCTTCTGTAGGGAAAAGAGGAGTGAGGGGGAGGGGAACACAGATGTAGTGATAAAGAAGGATAGAGTGAGGGAGGGGCTGCTGGCACTGAAGGTGGACAGATCACCAGGCCTGGACAGAGTACATGGGACTGGTTGAGGAGCTGGCATGGCCACTGACTGACCTATTTAATAGTTCACTGGAGTCAGGTGTGGTGCCACAGGACTGAAGAACAACAGATGTAGTGCCCCACCACAAAAGCAGTCCCAAGGACAACCCAGAGAATTACAGACCAGTCTGACTTCCACTGTGGGCAAACTCAGAGGTAATTTAAGGAAGTATTTTTTCACAGAGAGGGTTGTGGATGTATGGAACGGCCTTGCAGAGGAGGTTGTGGAGTCAAAAACAGTGGTGGAATTCAAGCATGCGTGGGACAGTCATAAAGCAATTCTAGGGGGTTGGGGTAGGAAGAAGTAGGCTGCTGGTTAACTAGGATCTGCAGCTTATCCATCAGGTAGGGAAATGGGCAGACTGGGTGGGCCAAGTGGTCCTTATCTACCGTCAAATTCTATGTTTCTATGTTTCTATGGAGACCATACTAAATGAAAGGTTGGTGGAATATCTAAAGGACCATGGTCAAGGCCCCTAGAATTCTGCGGCTGCAGAATTTTGCGCAGAACTTGCAATCTACCGCAGAACTTCTGCGGTGCCGCAGAATTCACTCTTCTTGGTGATTTTTTATTAATATTTCTGTTTATACATAGAATCTGGTTCCCTTCCCGTCTTTTTATATCCAAAACCCCCCTATATATTCAGAATGTGATGTTATCATTGCTATAACATCATACATTAGCTAATGAAATGGCTGCATTCTGCAACAGAAATGAACAGTCACTTATCTACCACAGCTCCCACTGCCAGAAACGGTGGCACAGCACATCATGCATGGTGATATTTGCTCAACCTGCACTACAGCCTAATACAATTTTCAGTCTTACATTGTTGTACTAGGACCAACTTAAACAAAACCTTGTCAATAGCTCAGACCTGTTAAGTCCATACCTCACTTTGTACAAACCTATTTGTGCCTTTAAGGTATAGAGACGCTATCTGAAATGAATTACTGGTAAAATGAATTTAACTGTCTAAATTTTTAAGAAAAATAAAGTAATTATGCCCAGAAAAGTGAAATATAATAATGTGTAGACCTGTTGAAAGAATAGACCTGTTAAATAAATAATTGCACTGTACGCATTTTTGCCAGGATTATTGATTACATATTGTCATTGGTTGATACAATCACCTAAAAGTTATTGAGAAATGTTGTGTGCAGGGACAGCTGTTGGGCCAGAGGGTAGCATGCTGTGTTTCCGTGCCAGCAACTCGGGTTCAGAGATTAGCTCTGGGAGCTGGCTGGGCACCACAAGAATTGGTGGAACACATCACTGCTCGGAGCCTGGGAAGGTATGGTGCAGTGTTCTGTCACATGGTGGACACATTGTGATGGCCCGGAGAACTATATCTCACAATTGGTTCACATGCATGTCATGGTCTGAAGGTGTTACGCAGTGTGTCAGGGAAAGCAGGTTGACATGAAAAATGAGTTTTGCAATAACTCCTCTATTCCATTTCCAATGGGACCTGTATGAATGAGGATGCAAGTACATGGAAATTAAAACAAACAAACAAAAAAATATATATATATATATATATACACACACACACAGTATCTTTGTCTCTCTCACCACACACACACACACACACACACACGCATATTTGTATGTGTGTTACAGATTGCATATAAATACATAAGTAATACACAGTAGGGACCTCATGAGTGGTATAGAAAGCACATACAAATATATAAGTGATAGACAGTGGAAACCTCATTAGTGGGATAGATAGCATGCATGTAGAACTAGCTTATTTATCACATAAGATCCCCTCTGCATATGTAATTTATGCAACAGGCTAGGGCCTTAAGGAAGAGACATTTGTTTTGCTCTTTTAGGCATAAAATTATTTTTATAAGTCTGTTATTTTTTGAACTAGTGTTACTGTGCTTTCCACCATCCTGACTGCTATAACCACTGCCTTGAAAGTGAAGTCAGGAAGACAAGCTGACACTGTGATGTGGTAGGTTGTTAGTGCCGCAGAACTTCTGCAGAAATTACAAACCACTACTGCAGAACTTCTGTGGCAAATGGTAGTCTTGCCGCAGAACTTGGTCCCACTGTGCCGCAGAAAAGTAGGGGCCCTGACCATGGTCTTCAGGATGTGAGGCAGCATGGGTTCATGGGGGGTAGATTGTGTCAAACAAATTTGATTGACTTCTTTGACTGTATCACTAAGACAGTAGAAAGAGGCCAAGCGGTAGACAACCTCTATCTTGATTTCAGTAAGGCCTTTGACTCTATGCCCCATAAAAGGTTGATCAGGAAGTTGGTGGCTCTCAGGATTGGGGAAAAGATGGACCAATGGGTGGAAAACTGGCTGAGGGACATAACCCAGATGAAGGTTGTGGAGGGAAAGTTATCTGACACCAGAGAGGTAACCAGTGGGGTACCGCAGTGCTCGGTGCTGGGGTCGGTGTTGTTCAATGTCCTCATCAATAGCATCGGTGATGGCATTAAGGGCAAAATGTGCCTATTCATGGATGACACCAAGCTCTGCGGGAGAGTGGATACAGCTGAAGGGATATGGGACTTAAAGGAAGATCTGGAAAAGCTGGAGAGGTTTTCCAGAATCTAGCAGCTTTGCTTCAATGCCAAGAAATCAGAAGTTATGCATATTGGAGCCAAGAACCCCAGGACAGAGTACTATCTGGGTGGAGTCCCAGTACCTGCATGAGAGGAGAAGGACCTTGGAGTGATGGCCACTAGTGACGTGAATCATTCTACGCAGTGCAAAAAGCAGCAGCAAAGACAAACAAGACGCTGGGATGCCTATCTAGGGGGATCAGTCATAGGAGAGAGAGAGAGGTTATAATGCTCTTGTACAGTTCACTGGAAAGGCTACATCTAGAGTATGGAGTTCAGTACTGGTGCCCACGCCTCAAAATGGACATCAACCTGCTGCAGAAGGTCCAGAGGAGGGCTACAAAGATGACAGCAGGTCAGCAGGGTAAGGCATACGAGGAGAGGTTGAGGACACTGAACATGTACCCCATGGAAGACAGGAGAGAGTGAGGGGACATGATTGGGACCTTCAAGTACTTGAAAGTGATAAACAAGGTTGATAAGCAGAGTCTCTTCAAGTTGAGTGGCAACCATAACATGAGGGGACACAGTCTTAAGCTGGAGAGTGGGAGGTTTAGGAGGGAGGTCAGGAAGCACTTCTTCACAGAGAGGGTGGTGAACACTTGGAATGCATTGCAGGAAGAGGTCATCTTGTTGAAGACAGTAGGCAGCTTTAAGAGAAGCTGGGATAAACATGGGGGAAGGTAAGGATCATGGGTAGGGAGGATGGGATGAGTGGGGAGGGAAGGCAGGGATATTAGCTCAAACTGTGGATCCTACAATAAATGCAGACTTGATAGACCAAATGGCCTTCTTCTGCTGGCTTCTCCATATGTTTGTATGATTTCTGGAATATTGGTTGGAGCATGAGACAGATAGCACACTCCTCTGCTTTATTTGAGGTACTACCTTACCAAGGCACAGGGGAGGATACATCACTCTGTATCCCCAAAATTAAAACCCTTGATAAAGAATTGGGGTGTAAGGGATGGTTTTGGCTCTGTGTGGGACTAGGACACAACCTGGACATATACAAGATTTTTCTAGGAAGATGGCCTGCACCTGTATGAGAATGGTATCTCTGCCCTTACTGTGAAGTTAGAATGCTACAGCAGCAAGCATAGCTAAAGGATAAAGAGTAAGGATGATCAAGAGGTTTTGTATCACAACTCCCCCCCCCCCAGGATCCCATGTGCACTTGTAGGACAATGAGTTGACATCAGTGGCAATTGAAGCAGGCAGAAGGGGCAAATAGACACTGTGTAAACAAGGGGGAAGCAGGGGGAGCAAGATTGCATAAGGAATGAAATGAGAGTGGGGGGAAGGTAATAGGACAAGGTGAAGAGCAGAGGGATGATAGGTTGTGAATCATGAAAATCACTGATAACAAATGTCTGCTTCCTGGGGAATAAAAACCAAGACCTAGAGGCATTGTTAACAGATGTATCCAATTGACATAGCAGAAATAACATAGACATGATACACTTATTATCATGGTTGGGTCATCAGTGTTCTGGGTCATGCTCTGTTTAGGAGGAATAGGGAGGTTAAAAGGGTGGGATGATGACCCTGTTTTTCAAAGATGGTTCAAGAGAACACAGAGGTACATGGAAGTCAGTGGGAGTCTGATCCGAGACAACACTGATTCACAGCGGGAATGTCATGTCAATCAAATCTGATAGATTTTTTTTCTGATTGTGTGACTGGGGAAGTTAATCAGAGAGGGGTAGTTGATGTCACCTGACTCGAGTTCAGTAAAGCCTTCAGCATCATCCCAAACAGAAGGATTACTAACAATCTGTAGTCTGAGTATGGGACAACATGTGAAGTGCTAGGTTATTAAATGGCAGACAGATATGAGGAACAGGGTGGTGGTAAATGGGATCCAATCCAGAAAGAAGGATGTGACTAGCGGGTTAACTCATGGAATAGTTCTGTAAACAGTTCAGCCCAATGTCTTCATTAGTGACATTGCAGTGGGGCTGAAAGGAAAGGCATGCCTGGTTGCATTTGACTCAAATATATTCACCAGTGCAGATACTACAGAAGGGAGTGGAGAAAATGAAGAGGGTTCTGGAGCAGCTTGAAGTATAATTGAGATATGGCAAAAGAGATTCAATGCAAAGAAGTGCAAATTAATGCATCTGGTTAGAGGGAGCACTGGGGGAGCTACAGGATTGCGCTGGGAAGTACTGTACTGACAGTCAAAAATGAGGAAAGGGGCATAGGTGTTGTCATTTCTGATGTCCTGAAGGTGTCAAAGCAGAGCTCAAAGGCTGTGGTGATGATCAGTGTTGTCCTGTTGTACATGGGTGGAGGAATAACCAGCAGGGGGATGGAGGTGGATATGCCAATGTAGAAAGCACTTGTGAGGTCACACCTGGAGTGCTGCTTACAGTTCTGGATGACACATCTGCAAAAGGACATTAACACAATTTTTCTATAGCTATTAGTACTATTTATAGGTGCAATTTAGAAAAATCAAAGCCACCGCTCAAGTAACAGAGACTGTTATTTGAGGGGTCACTTTGATTTGTTTATATCGCAACTAAAAATAGTACTAAAAGCTATAGAAAAATACTGCCCATACCAGTCAATGGAGCACACACACGGCCTTCATATTCTAACATCACAAAAGGGAGCTTTGGGTGCCTGCCTGCGGACATGTCGGCAGGTTCAGGATGTGGCACTGTCTTTGCTGTGTAAAAAATTAGGATGTAATTGCAAAGATATGTTGATATATTAAAGGTAACAGAGACCAGAGATATTACTAAATATTTGTATAACGGTAAATATACTATAACATGTATGTACATACTGAACGAAGATGGTAATTCAAAGCATGTAATGGATATTTTGAAGTCTGTACAATAAAAATAAGTTAAAAAAAATAATTAGAAGTCCAGTAACTGTGTTACTGGACTGAACTGTATAGGATTTTTAATATCCCTCAGCACTGGAACAGGTCAGCTATCATATATGTTTGAGGGTTGGGGCTGAAGAAATGACAGCAGGCACCTGCTATTTAAATGTGACTGAGACATGCTAAAGAGAACATTGAGGTGGAAAGTGAGTGATGAAAAGCCATTTACTACATAGTGTCAGTGACTGCATACAAGTATTTACCTGAAGAACAGACTCGATGACCCTAGAGATCCTTATCAGCAGTCAATTTCTAAGTTTGATATATGATAGGAACACACTTGGATGCACTCAGCTAATTTTCAAATAAGAAACAGTGCTATATTTAGATTCACCCCATCATCCATTCCACATTATCCAGTGACCCATAAATTGCATGATATGAAGAGACATTAGAGGGATAAGAGTGTGTGGGTCTTCATGATAATCAATGAGCATTAACTCTTTTTAACTAGAAACATTTGTTTTTAACAAAAAGATCTGGTTGCAATTTTGCCTATCACCATTGCTACACTTTCACATGGCTGAGAAACCAGCTACCAGAAGTTCTATATTACACACTCTATGATGGGGTTGCAGCATGGGACAAGGGGAAAAACTCATCACATGTAAGGAAATGCAAAGTGTGTGAGTCTGGGTTAGGGATTGAGGGGGTTAAGGGAATCTCGACGTAAAAGAAAAAATGCAAAATTAAAAAGGTGCTTCTCTGTTTTGTGATATAACTATATGTGAAGGAAAGGGGAAAATTGAATAGTAGATAATGAGGCATACCAGTCATGAGCTCAAAGATAGTAGATGGATGAGGAATGTCACCAAATGCAACTTCCAGACAGCGAGACAATCCTCCACCGCTCAAAACTTGCCCTGACACAATCATTGTAAATATTGTATTACAGAAAGGGCAATGCAGATTCCTCACCAGAACATTACCAGATCTTCAGGCTGGTTGTGCATGAGTTACATCCATAGTTTCAGAGACATTCAACACTGATGAGGGAGCAGCAATTTTTGCAGATACCGATGCAGCACCAGGTGTTGGCAGATGAGCGTGAGCTGATGAATAGTCCTGCTGCCGTCCAGTTGCTAGTTCTGTCCCAGTCATTCTAGACGATCACACTGAGGTCTGCAGTTGTAAAATGATTTTTCCGGCATCAGTCAGGTTAGTGAAAGTTTCCACAGCTTGCCAAACATTAATGTGTAAAACTGCTGGGAATGGGGGAAGGGAGCACAGTGCACTTCAAGCTTCGTTCCCTTGTCAATTTAGATTCAAGTAAAATGGGGATTCAAGCCGACCTGCTTACCTGGCACAGCACTGCACTGATCACTTCAATCCATGCCTCTTTGTGTGTATCTCTTAGCAGTGTCCCTCAGAGCAGTCAGGCAGAAAATGACATGGAAGCCCTGCTGCTATATTATATAGAGATATATAGATATATATATCTGTCTATATATATATATAGGTATATATATATATATAGATATATATCTACCTATATCTATATATATATATATATATATATATAGATTGGCAGAATTGAAAAAAAAACAATATCGATTTTGTTTTTTGTTTGTCCATATCTGGAATTCATACAACGTCAGTGTTTATCTGCATTTATTGATTTTTATCGAATCCTGGCAAGCCTATATATATCTTTGATTAGTTACATGAAGCTTCATGTGAAGATCCAGGCAGTGAACCCCTTTCCATGGAAAAGGCAACCATAGTGACACTGTTATGAAGCCTGTTGGAAAAGAGTGTGGGGGGGAAGACAGTGGGAACAGTAATGGCTGAAACAGAGGCAAGAAACATCAGATTGCAACTAGCTCATAAAAAGCAGGAACTGTATGAGAAAAATAAAAGCATGCACATCAAGATTTGTACTATGCAACTTGTCAGAGACTGAATAAATTTGAAGGCTGAGAGCTGCTCTTAAGAAACATGTTGTTACTGACACAATACTGGTGTGAGCAAGGCATCACACTTTGCAAACAGAAAAACAGTATATCGTTTTTGAATACTGTGGAGTTTGAAAGATGGTCCAAGCATATATTCAGGATCAGTAAGTCAATGAGGGAAAGTTTGGCAGAAGAGGGACATTAGAAACATCGGATGATGATGTTTGAAGGGAACATCTACGTTCTTCAAAACTAGAAACCAGTAATGGGATTTCAGTTAGGACTTAGTGTTTGCAGTGAGTGTGGGGGTGTGGATGGGAGTGGGGGGAATTACTTCATTGTAAGCTGAGGCACTCCATTCTCGATACTTGAGCTGCATAGCGATAATCTAAAATGACATCTACAAGACTTTTGCTTCTGCTTTCAAGCAGTTACTGAAGATGTCATTTATTTGAAAAGCCAAACCCATCAGAAAGCAAAATGAGCTTGTGGAAGAGTGGTTGGAATGGGATATGGTTAAACATTGTCCCATATTGGTTAAGTGTCACTGCTTGCATAGATCAATTTCACAGGCAACTTTTAAAAAAAGAATTCTAAATGTAATGAGTTCAGGCTAAGCTCAAAGTTGGTTTTCCTAATGGAAACATTTTCTTGTTTTGTTTGAGATCACTGTACATCACTTTACAGGCAGATAAATATATCATGTATCACTGATATCTCAGAAAACTCATAACGGAACTGTAACATATTTAAATATGCTCAAATATCTCTACAATTATTAAAAACAGAAAACACACAGGAGCACAACAGCCATGTAAATTTCTCAATAATGTAGCTACCTAAGTGATAATTTTGATTTGGCAAAACAGCAGGGCTCGATGAAAAACTTTTTAGTGTGTGCCAGGCTGACTCATGAGTGAGATGCATGAGCAAGCAAAAGTGCACATCAAGTAACGTCGGTAATCGGAATCTGCCTCACGCACATGTAAACAAATACTGCAGAGAGATGGTGAGAGGGCAGCCTGCTTCACAAACAAAAACAAAACAAGAAAAAATAAATGTGGTTTAAATAACTAACAAAAAGTCGCTGAATCATACTTTCTGATTGCCACCTGATACCAACTAAATACGTCTTGCATCAGATTTGAGACATTTTACTTCCAGTAGGTATTGTGAGACAGTATCCCTTTAAACATTGAAAAAAATGTAATCTTTTAAAATAGTAGAAATTAGCAGCCCAAAAAGCACCTCAAATTTCAAGAAAAAACATAGTACCACACCTCTGATAGGCTGCCACAATAAGTAAGCAGCTCTAAATGATCAGAGAAAGAAGAAGAAAAAACAGAGACAGCACAAAAAGATATAATGTACTGTAAAGTATTAGGCAATAGAAATACTCAGTTGTTTAACAGAGTTAAATAAAGTAACTACCAAAACAAACAGAATACCCACAAATGACACTTAGGTCCTCAATATCAGATACCACCAAAGGCACATGCAGAAATGGTTTAAATTATAGTATTAAAATGTATTACATCAGAGTTGAAAGATCACACTAAAGTGTGGTGATCCTTCTGAATTCCAACCAATATATATCACACAAATGTTATATCTTCCTGTAGCCTACAGGGTTGTCTTTCACAATCATCTGAATTTACTAGAGGTGGGTGAAAGTTGCAGATTTCACTTTCATGGAAATTCAGAAATTTTGTAGAATTTTCCAAACTTCCGCCATTGGTGAGATTGGAATCTTCCGAATGTGTTTGGCAGATGTTTGCTCTGTTCTGTGGAATTTTTTGGCTGAACTGCAGAATAATACACATGAACTGCAGAATAACAGTACTGAGGAATTTTTTTCCGCAGTTTAATGAATTATTCCTCAGTACATGAAATTACTCCACAGTTCATTGATTGGTTCTGCAGACTTTTTTCTCCGCAGTTTAATGCAATAATCCACAATTTATACATTTTTCCCACTGTTCTAAGTTGGAATTTCCATGAAAGTTGCTAATTTGATTTCTGCACTTTCGCGGAAGCAAAAATCCACCTTTTACAGAAATTCCACCAGAAGTTTTTTTTTTTTTTGCACACCTCTAAAATTTACATACAACAAAGCCATTTTTGAACTGAAAAATATAGTAAAAAGCACTTAGCTTTGGGGGCCATATTCAAACCACACTAAAGCAAGGGTCCTGGACTTCAGTAGAGCCAACTTTACAAAGATGGGAAAATGCCTCAGGAATGCCTTGGTAGTGGAGAAACAGTGGGCAAAACTAACAAGGGCCATAGGAAAATCAACAAACCTCTGTGTCAGGCAAGTAAGCAAAAGTAAGAGGAAATAGAGACCCATGTGGTTCTCAAAAGAGGTGGCTGGGAAGGTAAGGGCAAAAAAGTTAGCTTTCAAGGAGACACAGAGGAAGAAGGATAGGGAGGTGTATCATGAGACATGGAGGGAGGTAGGAAAAGCAGCCAGGACTGCAAAGGCACAAACGGAGGAGAAAATAGTACCTGTAGTAAAAAAAGGGGATAAGACATTTTTCAGATATGTACATTAAGTGAAAGGAGAACAACCAGAGGAAAAATTGTAAGGCTAAGGAAAGAAGGGAAGAAGTGTGTGGAGTGGAACCAGGAAAAGCAGGCATCTTGAACAAATATTTTTGTTCTGTGCTCATGGGAAAAGGGGATGGTGAGGGACCACAGTTAAGTGACAGGAGCATCGAAGGAAGGGAGGTGGACACTAATCCATTTACAGAGGAGACAGTCCTGAAGGAATTTGCAAATCTGAAACTGGACAAGGCAATGGGGCCAGATGGGATATATCTAAGGATATTGAAGGAGCTCAGAGAGGAGCTGGCTGCACCTCTGACAGTCCTGTTCAACCACTCACTGGAGACGGGGGGACTGGAGGAGAGCAGATGTAGTCCCACTTCACAAAAGTGGTAGCACTGAGGAAACTGGAAAATACAGGCCAGTCAGCTTGACCTCGGTGGTGGGGAAATTAATGGTATCACTGCTGAAGGAGAGGATTATGAAATATTTGGATACCTGCAACTTACAGGATCCAAGGCAGCATGGATTCACCAGAGGGAGGTCACATCATGCAAATTTGATACACTTCTTTGACTGGGTGACCAGGGAAGTAGATTAGGGTGGAGCAGTGGATGTGGCCTACCTAGATTCTTGTAAGGCCTTCAGCACCATTCCACACAGAAGACTAGTAAACAAACTGGGCATCCTGAGAAGGGCTGCAGAAGTGGTAAATTGGGTGAGGAACTGGTTGGGTGATAGGTGTCAGAGGGTGGTGGTAAATGGAGTTCACTTCAGGGAAGGGAGGATGACCAGCAGGGTGCCACAAGGATCAGTACTGGGACCAGTCTACTTTAATGTATTTATTAGTGACATTGCAGAGGGACTAGAAGGGAAGATATGGCATTTTACAGATGATACTGAAATCTGCAATGGGGTAGACACTTGGGGGGGATGAATATGGATCTAGGAAAACTTGAAGAGTGGTCAAGAGTGTGGCAAGTAGGTTTCAAAGTGAAGAAGTGCAAAATCATGCACTTAAGGCATGGAAACCCAGGGGCAGAGTATAAGATGGGGGAGAGTGGCATTGACAACCACCAAACAGTAGAGGGACTAGGGGATATTCATATCTTGTGACCTAGAGGTGGCCAAACAATGCAGCAAAGCTGTGGGGAGAGCCAGTGGGATGCAAGGGTGCACAGGAAGGGAGTATCACCAGCAGAAAGAGGAAGGTGATGATACCATTATATAAATCATTGGTGAGACCTCACCTGGAGTACTGTCTCCAGGTCTGGAGACCACATCTCCAGAAAAACATAGACAGAGTAGAGGTGGTCCAGAGGAGGGAAACTAAAATGATGCAGTGTCTGCACAGGAGACCATATGAGGAGAAACTAAAGAACATCAGTATGTACACTCTGGAGGAAAAAGGGAAAGGGAGATATGATAGAGACTTTCAAATACCTCACAGGTATAAATTAGGTACAAGAGGGAAGCATTTTTCTGAAAAATAAATGCTCAAGAACAAGGGGGGCATGCTATGAATCTGGTGGGGGTAGACTCAGGGGAAACATAAGGAAGTACTTCTTCAAAGAGAGAGAGTGGTGGATGCCTGAAACAGCCTTCCAGTGGAGGTGGTGGGGGAAAAGCTGTGGCAGGATTCAAGAAAGCATGGGATAGGCATAAGGGAACCATGGTAGTTAGGGAAGGGAGGGCTAAGCTGGACATCAAGAAGGGTTTATGGCGTTACAGTAGCTAGGAAAAATCGGCAAACTAGGTGGGTCAAGTAGTCCCTATCTGCCATCAAATTCTATGTTTCTATGTTTGATACTCACATGTGAACGTATTTCTAAGCCATTTTCCAGTGGCACTGGTCTTTTTTGTATTTGGGTCAAGCCGCTGCTATGAATCACCAAGGCTATCTGCAGTTAATGTTGTTGAAGTCATACAAGGAAACACAAGCGTACTGGCATTCCACAAACTGAAATTACTAAATTCATCATTAACCTTAAATCTTTCCCCACCATACCAAATTTTGATTAGTCAAAAATGCTACTCATACTAAAGCCATACATTCCTAATAAAAGTATCTCACTTCTAATGCATTTTTTATGGGTGGGGAGTTACTGGGAAAGGGATACCATTGTTTGGAGAAAAAAAATCATTTCAAGCACATATTATGAGGGCTAAGTGAATGATGACAGATGGACATAACAGTTATAATAATATTGTACAATACACAGAAACAATTCAGTTAGAGCCCAGTTTAAAGTTACAGTAGTAACATAGCTCTACAGATATATACTGTATATACTCAATCAATCGCTTTGGAAAAATGTCAGAATTATTACTCTTATTCTTAACAGTTCAATTCAGTTTCTCTCAAATGACCCACTATAGAGGAAAAGAGAAAACATGAATTTATAAAAATGGTTATGGTCAAAGTCACAGTTAAGCCCTCCTGGTTTCAGACTTTTGAAGAGAAATATTCAGTGCATCTCCCTTTGTAGCAGGAGACACAAGTAATCTTCCTCTATCCTAGGCTGCTGTGTTTAAGTCCTATGTACTCCAAATCACTAGCATTACCCTAATGACAGTTTTTGAAGTGCAGTCCTGTGGGGTATCTTGATTTCCTCTGTTAATACTACAGATGTGCTCCTGTATCTACTCCATCGGTGGCTATATGGTACAGCCAATCTAGAGCAAGTTACTGGAGCACACCAAGCAATAAATGGCAAAGGGTGTGACACAACTGATGAACTCCTGTGTTCTGCAATGTAAATTCAAGTTTGGATGTTCAAATTTCTAGCCCCATTTACCATATTTACAAAGATTTGGACATTTGGTCTCAATTGTGGGGGCGAGGTGTCAGAGCAGGTAATTTGGAATGCCATGAAGACCATTCTGTGGCAAAATTATCAGGCGGCCATCTGAAAAAAGAAGCAAAAACAACGCTTTCAGGACAGATTAGAAACAAAAATCAAAGATTTAGAACAGCTATATAAGCAATACAGAGACCAAAATATAGCCAAAAAAACTAAAACATGCAGAGAGGAACTAGAAGACCTATTAAACAATAAAGTGGAAGAGCAACTCAGATACATAGCTCACAGGTATTAAGAGTATGGGGGAGCACCTAAATTATAAAAAAAGAGAGGCAGAATGCACAATTTTTTTTTTTTAATTTTATCTTCATCCTCCCGAGCCGCCAGCTGCCTGGAACCTCTGGCCAGTCACAGACCATGGGCATCCACCCCCCACAACAGCCATGAGCCTCTGATACCCCCCCAGGATTACCCCCTGGGGCAGGTCTGTGGCACCCTGGCCAGCGCTGCAGACATCTGGATAGGTTGGAGGGCCAGCCTAGGGGGCTAATTGAAGCTGTGGTGGGCGTCATCTAGGGCCGCCAGCAGCTAATCCATTTTCCTGGTTTTCTGGGGGGTGGGGACATGCAATGATGTCTTGCATGTGCCTCGCCCCCTGGGCTTCTCTGGGCACCGGTAGCTGCGGTGCCCCCAGCCTCCACCAGGACAGACTCCCCAACCTTCCCCCAGAGAAGGAGAGCAGCCCATGGGATGCTCCATCCTTCTCTGCCCCCCCGGCCCTCCAGCGACCCGGGTCCATTCCCAAACCTGGGTTGCTGGCGTCGTAAGTGGAAATCCAGCTGATATGCCGATGGGCCAACAGAATGCACAATTTCTAAAATAACACATGCCTGAACCCCAGGTACACAGTACACAAATCCAAATGACATAGGTAATTGTTTCAAAAAACTTTATGCTAACCTCTTTGGGGAGAATAAGACTGAACATCAGATCAGATAAGTTACAAGAAAATCCCTACAGAAGACTGAGCTTCCAAAATTGCCAAGGGAGGATAGGGAGGAGTTGGACAGTCACCTTAAGGAAGAAGAAATAAACAAAGCCATTCTCACTGTAAGTAGCTACAAGACTCCAGGGCCAGATGGCTTTTGAGTGGACTTTTATAAGAAATTTAGAACTGAATTAGTTGCCGGTTATGTAAACTTTAGTGGGACTGTCAGCAGCAGGGTAAAGCCTGGGTATGTGACGGGAGGCAGTGTAACAGTCCTACACAAACCAGGGAAGGACAATGAGGGCTATGGGCCCTACAAGCCAATCTATCTCCTCAACTAAAACCTAAACATATTCACTAAAACTATGGCTAATTAGCTGCAAAAAATTATAGCAAAGCTAAGTAAACCAGACCAGAATTAGGTTATTCCAGTGTCAGACTGGGGACAGTGTCAGAAGGAGTCTCAATATAATCACAGAAGAGGTGTCTTCTCTGTAAACCCAAGTGGTATTATTATTAGACACAGAGAAGGCCTTTGATAGTCTTAAGTGGGCATACCTAACAGATGTAAAGGAGAAGATGAGGTTTGATGAAAGTTTTCTGCAAGGCTTAAACATGATTTACACTGAACCAGAGGCAGTGGTCAGAGTAAATGACACCAGAACAGGGAAATTCCCAATCAGAAGAGGCATGAGGCAGGAATGCCCCCTCTTCCAATTGTTGTTCACACTTAGCATGGAGCCAGTAGTGGAAACCATCAGGAGCAGAAAGAAAATTCAAGGGGTGATAGCGGGGGAGAGGAGCATGCAATCTCTATCTTTATGCGGAAGACACAAGAAATCCAGAAGAGAATCTAGACAGACTACAATTAATACTTTAAGAATATGGGAATGTTTCTGGGTTTAAAATCAATCTCAGCAAGATGGATGCAATATTTAAGTGGTAAAATAGCATCCAACTTGAAAGGCAAAACTCTCATACAGATGGGAACAGGACAAAGTAAGATACCTGGGGATCATGTTGCCCAAAAACATATGGAATCTTTACCAATCAAATCATGGCAAATGAAAAATAGAAATTTTCTTGGACTAGAGGAGATGGCAGTTATTACATCTCTCTTTTATAAACAGAACTGACACAATTTAAATGAAGTCCTACCAAGGTTTTTATTCCTGAACCAAGCACTACCACTCAGTGTCCTTGCAAAAGATTGACTAGTGCTAACATCTGTATTAAAGTTTATTAGGATGGGAAATGATAGGATCTAGGGAGCTATTGCAGAGACAGATGGACAGTGGAGAGGCGGAACTACCTAATTTCAGGAATTACTATGAAGTGGTATAGGTCACCTCACTGGTGACCGTGGCAGGGAACAAAGGGGAGGTGGTATGGGTTCAGGTGAAAAGCAGCACAGCTAAAGGTACATCCATGTAGCATCAGCTTTGGTTGATAACACAAAAAAAAAAGAGTTTGGCCTTTTCCCAAACAGATGGACAAAACACACACTTAGGGTAAGGATTACAATTAAACAGAAATATAGCCCCACACATAGACTTGTGGTATGGGTCCCTTTCAGATGGCATCCAGATTTTGCACCTGGCAAAACTGACATTACATACAAATGGTGGGAGAATAGGGGCCAAAAATACTTCCACCAAATGCTAGATGGGGTAAGGTTCTAACTTTTGGGCAATTAAGACATGAATTCAGTTAACTCATTCAGGCCTAGATATACCTGTAGGTGGTGTCTGAAAGCATAGCCACTCAGGCCAATAACACCTGTAGATGTACTCAGCTGACTTACACTCAGGCCTAGAAACTTCTGAGGAAGTCAGCTGTTTATACCTAAATATTAAACAAACCAAATTGCTTAGAATTGATTGCATAGCATCGTTAGAAAGGTAATTTCGTGCTGAACAATTTTGCTGCTGATACTTTGTGACTGTCATTTATACTTTAGGAGTTATTCACATTTGTTTAAGGTATGGTGTGCATGGCTGACATCTGTCTCTCAAGCCTCACCTAAGCACCTTGAATAAATCTGAAAAAAACCCATAGTTGCTTGGTATTTCGATTAGCATAAAATAAAAACTAAATGGATAACAATCGATTGCATAGCACCATTAGAAAGGTAATTTTGTGCTACACAATTTTACCACTGATACTTTGTGTCTACCATGTATACTTCAGGAGTTATTCACATTTGTTTAAAGTATGGTATTCATGGCTAACATTTGTCTTTCAAGCCTCACCTAAGCACCTTGTAAATCTGAAAAAAAACACAGTTGTTTGGTGTTTCAGCTACTATAAAATAAAAACCAAATTGATTACAACTGATTGCATAGCACCACTGGAAAGGTAACGTTGTGCTGAACAACTTTGCCACTTGTACTTTATGTGTAGCACTTACGGTTCAAGAGGTAGTCACATTTGTTTGTGGCATGCTGATTATGGTTTGATTTTCCTTAGAAAGGCCTAGGATACAGTGCTAAGAGCATATAGGACACAAGTGGTGGAAGTATCAAAGAGCTTTTGTGGTGTGAATGAGTTAACCCACA
Source organism: Neoceratodus forsteri (assembly GCA_016271365.2). Classification (NCBI taxonomy): domain Eukaryota; kingdom Metazoa; phylum Chordata; order Ceratodontiformes; family Ceratodontidae; genus Neoceratodus; species Neoceratodus forsteri. The sequence continues at coordinate 1,461,707,369 of CM057455.1, read as the reverse complement.
GAGGACTGCCTTAAATATTTACAGATAAGCTCCTTCTTAAACAGTAAGAAAGTCTGGGAAGAGATACAAATAGTGCACCCAGCCCAATAGACAGTGAACAAAAGGTTGATTTCCCAGCTATACTTACAGTAGGGCTCTACAGAGACAGACAGGTGCTGCAGGCAGAAGAGAAGATCCATAATAAATGGAAAAATGAAATGGGTACACAGCTACACCTTAAAAATGGCAGTCAGAAAACCAGACTACCTCGTCACACAGCTGGAAGGAGTTTCATTGGCAAGTCAGTAAATAGAGGATACTGTATGGCAGCACATACACAACAACACTATTATTACACTAAGGGGTTACTGTGACGTCAAGGACCTAGACAGTTAAGCTCAAGAGGTCCCTTTGATGTCATAGTAACCATGAGGTTTGTGAAGAGCGATGTTGTGTATTTGGGCTACCATACACTAGTCTATGGTCCCAAAAAAAAATCCCTTACTTTTTTTCAAGCATCAGCTTCTGCCATCCATGGCCCACACTTCTCTGCCATCCACCCACATGCCAGATCACATGCATGATGCTTCAACCACTGCTAGTCCTATCAACAGTGCTGATGGGGTCACTTACATTGTGACAATCATACTAACACAGAATGAAAAGTCATTCTGTGTTAGTATGAAAGTCACTACTGCAGCAGTGTGACTTTTTACAGTGTATGGATCTTCATACACAATCACATTTGACCAAATAAATACTATAAGATATTTTCTTCTAACAGACAAAATGAAACACATGGGGAACAGCATTACAGACAGATGTTAGTGAATCTGCAGAGAGACAGGCACACTGTTTCACATTTATTGGGATATGCATAGATTCAGGGGTTCAAGAGAGAGGGGATCCAACATGCATGCAAAGACTTCAGCTTAAAATGTACCCTCTCTGCTGAGAATCTCATCCAAGGAGTCCTCACCCAGGGAGGCAACAAGATGATATAATAAGTACCTTTTCAACTAACAATAACACAACATTGGTTATCTGACAAAACTGTTAAGGTAGGGGGCTAGAGTGCAAACATGAAAAAAATAAAATCTGTGTAGCTCATAACAGCACATTTATGTCTACAAAGAGAGAAGTTCACAGCCATGTGGCTTATATTCAAACACCTAGTGGAGGAAATAGAAGGGACCCCAGTACTAGATCAAAGAGCTCAGTACAAAAGAACAGAGGGAGGTAAAACTTCTATATACAAAATGGGTAGAAGTTACATGATCTGTTTTTTTTTCTCTTCACTCCTTGAGCATGTAGAACACAGTGACACATGTAGTTGGTACATCAGTGGGAGTAAGTTTCCAGTTTACTCTAGCTGGGAAAACAAGAACTGCAAAGTAAAAATATTTTGGGGACATATAAGAAGATACTTTGACTACAATGCGTGGAAGCAGAACTGCACAGTAACCAGCATGTTGAAGGGGGGAAGGGGCATTTAGGAATTGCCTATAATCAGGAATTTCTGCTGGACTGCATGACAATTCAAATGTTAAACATTTTATAATGCACAGAATACAATCATAAATAGAACTTGTAGTTCATTAGAGTGGAGGTTTTCAGAGACCAACATAAAGAAGCCCTGGGTACTCAATGAGAAGACATGGGCAGGGGTCACTGGCATCTTTCGCTAATGGACTGTTGAACCACATGTCTGTATAACTCATCTTTATATCCCTTCTGAAAAGGCATGTCTTTTTGTGATTTGTAAAACATAATGCACTGCTCAAGATACATAGAGAGATAACATTGTTGTATTGTAGAAATATCAGTAAACTTTAAGCTAAAAAAAAAAGAAACGTGATTAAATCAAGGTGAATTCATCAGGGTTGTGCTTGCTGTGCCTTAATGATTTAATAAAGAGGAGAGATGTGGCCTTCTCCTAATTAGCAAGCTCCCCAGTGACCACGTGTGAGCCTCTTATGGTTCAGTACACATTATAAACAATGTAGCCAGAGATTGGGCTCCACACAAGACAAATAGAGGAAGCAGTAGGACTTCAGTTTACAGTACATTGGCATGGTAAAATTGAAGGTATAGGTATTGTACCTAACCTATACAGGGGGCACCTTGCTGTATGTGGTCAGGCAAATCATGATTTAGCCAACTGATGAGACCAAAAATCCACTTTAAAATAATGGAATGAAGACAGAAATTGAGTAAGAAAAAGAAATAACTTTAAATGATTTGCAATCTCTTTTAAGCAGCATTTGGAAGGAGCACTGATAATATAACTGTTTAATTTGTATGTCAGCCACACACCAGTAGCACGCCTACAAGATTTAAGAAACTTTTATAAGGAAAGTGATGAAATCTCAGTGAACAAGCCAGGTTTGAGCTTGCTACGCCTTTAATGAGGGTAGTAATCATGGCTGAAAAAGTGGAAAAAAGGCTGGAGGCAGTTAGGGTAGATAATGCACCAGGTCCTGATGACCTGTACCCATGGCTATTTAGAGAACTGACTTCAGAACTGGTGGAATCTTTGAACCAGCTATTTAATGGCTCACTGGAACCTAAAGTAATGTCAGAGAACTGGAGTTCTTCAGACGTAGTCACACTGTGCAATGGAGGGCCAGTCAGTTTTACCTCCATTGTAGGTAAGTTGATGGAGACAATAGAAGCAAAAGTCTGATTGCCTACTTAGAAAATAATAGTCTTCAGGGTAACAAGCAGCATGGGTTTATGTCCAAGATGACATGCAAGACCAACCTGATGCTGTTTTTGGCCTGAGTCACTAGGGCGGTAGCTAGAAGGCAGGCAGTATATTTGTTCTACTTTCACTCCAGTGAACAATTTGATTCAGTTCAGCACAGCAGTCTGCTGAAAAAGCTGGAGGCCTTAGGAGTAGAGCAGGGTTGAGTCAGGTAGATGAGAACCTGGCTGGGTGATGCAACAGAGGAAGGTAGTAAATGGAATCACACCTGGGGACAGGGAGGTCAGGAGCAGGGTGAAATAAGGATCAGTCCTGAGAGCTGTCCTATTCAACATTTTTATTAGTTACATACAGGAAGGTATTCAGGAAAAGATGTCCTTGTTCTCCGATTGCCAATGTTTTCAAGGACAAACAAGGTTGTTCATGGACATCCATGGTCATCACAGTTCCATCCCTGATCCTTGTCCATGATAACTACATCCATGATTTGTCCATGATTCATGGATAAGATTGTACAAGGGTGATGTACCAAATGCCTGGAAAAGCTACACAATCGGGAGAATTACATTCATTTTCAATTTAGTTAATAAAAATATTTCTGATAAAATAGCATTTTAAATTATTTCAGGTAGCAGCAATGATAGTCTATGATCTAAATATGTTTAGCACTGTCCATGCCTGTTAACTGTTTTCATGTTGTTGTTTTTTTAATTATATTAGTAAAATAGATAAACCTTGTATCCTGTGTAAGATTACTGTATATAATGGATGGTATCCTGGTTAAAAAATAAATATTGAATTATCACATTAGTAATTCCATTATTTAAACTATTTATGGTATAGATTCTACTGTAAAACTGTAAAAAAAAATACTTCTGGTTATCAATTTAGCCTTATTTTGAGATGGGTCCACTTAAGCCATTTACAGGGGTTAAGATACTTTTAAACAGTGTTACAAGTATCAACCCCAAGTGTGAAGATTAGATTGAAAGAAACAACTCCTTTGACTTATTTAATTTCTAATTTGTCTCTTTGTTTAAGTTTATGCTATCTTTTACTTTACCTACAGTACTCATAATCCATCCAAAACCTTGCCAGAACCAGCTTGATTCTTAAACTAAATTTTACCTTGTCTTACTGTAGCTTTAACCTACAGCTACTTTCCCTAGTGTATCTTTTTTGCTATTCAAAGTAAAACACAGTTTCTTACATTATATACAAGTTGTAGTTAACCATATTCCTAAAATCTTCAGTTTATAAATAAGCTATGTTAATAAATAAATAGGTTGCTCTACAATTCTTAAACATGATCTCCGTGTACTATGGCCTTTCCCAAGATGTTTTCTGAACGTTCTGGACTCACCATGGTCAACCATGGTTCATTCATAAGAGAATGGATGGCAACCACATTGTTATCTGCATATCGGTATGCAAAATTCGATATTAATTAAATAATCACAATAACAATACCTTCTTGAAATTTTTTAACAGAAAATAAAGTTTACATAAAGAATTTAATTACTTGAGGATAAAAACAGTAATATGAGCACTCACAACATCTTAATCGATTGTAGGTGGTTTAAATAGAAATTAGAACATTTTATTAATTGTGACTAAGGAGAGACTCCATTTGAAAGAAAAACAACAATGGTGATAGGTAAGTAAAGGAAAGCTATTTCAAAAATATGTGTGAGTAATATGTATTTATTAGAGCTTGTTAAGGGTTAAATAAATACCTGAGTGGTATGTATAAAATGTGTTTATAATGCAGGAAATTTCTGAAATTAACAACCAAGGATAACCATGGATGACCATGCTCAACCTGAATCTCAAATTATATTTACCATCATATGTCACTGAGCCATTTAACATTAGCAGTTGTCCATGGATAACAATGATTCACTGACCTACGCAGCCAGTTTTGTGTTACGCTTGTGTAAATGTGTTACTTAGGTTTTAGCCATTCGCACTCTCTATTCCAGAGGAATAACCCCAGGAGAGAGGCACTGCCACCGGAGGAGGAGGAAAGGGTGGCAGAGCAAAGAAAAAGTGTTTCAGAAGGAGGCTGAGGGCAACTGCTTATATAGCTCAGGAAGTGGGAGTGGCTGGCTGTTTGTCCATTGAACCATAGGTGGAGCCTTCCAATGGTCTACGCAGCCAGTATTGTGTTATGCTTGTGCAACTGTGTTACTTGGGTTCGCACTCTCTATTCCAGAGGAATTACCACCCTGTTGGGTACCAAAGGCATGGAACCCTCTAGAGGATTCCACCTCTAGATGTGCTGCAGGATGATTCCCTTGGTCAAAGGCACCTTAGGAAGAATTCCCAAAAACAAAGTATAGCGTGAAGCATATAAGCAATCAGTAGTTGTGAGACACAGTACTAGATAAAGCATCAGACAGCTTGATAATGTAATGGGATGCACAGGTTAGCAATAGCATGAGTTTGATGGGTTGCAAGAGAGAATGAGGACACCTCATAAGGAGAGAGGGAACGGCAATAGGGACACTATTCCTCTCTATCCACCAGCGGATCCTGCCTATGGAACTAGGGAACACTATGCTAACTAACAGTTATGACCTGAGACACAGAGGGGAGAAAAAAAAACTTTAAGGAGGAAATCTCTGGGGGATCCAAGGCCTAGGTTGCCTTCCCTCCAGGCTTGGGAAATTTTATTTAGTGACAGCTCTGCTGCTGCAATTTGGAAACCCAATTAAAGGGAGGTGGAAAATATTCCAATTTGGATGGAAACTCTCACTCTATCCTAACAGGAATGTCATGGAGGATTGAGAGACGGTAGATCTGCAACTGCCACTCCAAAGCGGAGGAGAAAATAACAACCACTGAGGCACTCACCCAGCCTACCAATCTAAGAAAAACAAACTAAGTGAACCAGAGGAGGTTGTAGGTAGAATGTGGTGAAGGTGCCTTGCTAGGGAACCACTAAAGCCAATGAACAACCGTTATAATGCAAACCGCTAGAGTGAAAGGAAATTGCTGTAACCTCCCTTCATGGCATAGTCATAAATTCTACAATTTGAGGTGCTGTTGGTATGGTTGATGAGTGAAGGTCCACCCGAAGCAAGGACATTCCCAGCTATGGGCCAGGTGAGAAGGACCCCGCCCCAAGCTTCTCATGCACAAGCTGTGGACTCTAGGTGCAGAGCGAGACCAACGGCTGCAGAGGGGCACCTACACCAGAATAGTATGGCTGGCATGCCCCAGGGACTGATGAGAAGCTGAATGAGTGTTGAGTGCTGAGAACTTGCAGGGCAGATGGCAGGGAGCATTGAGCAATGATGACATGAGCACAGTGGATCTGGACATAGGTCAGTAAGGCAGGGAAGTTCAGTGGGGCAGGGTAACAATAGTCAGACCTATACATAGGTCAGTAAGCAGCAGGAATAATGAGACCTGCATGTAGGTCTGCAAAACATAGTAGCAATGATGGGATATGAACATAAGTGGGGGCAGCAGTATAATAGTGGGGCATGCCAGCCAGGCATTCAAAAAGCCAAATGAAGGTGACAAATGCTGTGAGGATTTTCGGTGGCAGAGGCAGGATTTAGAAAAGAAGTAATTAGCCACATGGGGCCACAACTTTCCAAACACTTCCCTGTCCCCACCGTAGGAAACCCAAGAAAGTGATGGAAGAGTCGTGAACCACATGCAGATATTAAAACTAATTTACAGCATCAGCAGTAGCTTAGCTGACCTCAGAGTAGAACAGCAGTGTACAACAGGGAATAGCATCAGCAATGAGTGGTAGTATTCTATAAGCATTGAAGGAGGGAAGCACAATGCTGTGAAAACAGCTATGACTGCAGGGTAGGTAGATTAAGCAGGGAAAACATGATTGAGCTGCATAGCAAGGGTTCAGAGGCAGCATGGGTTCAGAGGTAGCTTGAATCAGATGAAAACAATTAGGCTTGATAACTTGGGGAGCATTTAGGCCTGTAGCATGGGAAGCAGCTTTGGTGTGCGTACAAACACAGGTACTGGTGACAATAGCAATGGGAATAACTAAAAGCAAGTAGCTGAAGCTGCAAAAGAGCCAAATGGTAGGAGCAAGCAAATGGTAGGAGCTGAGAAACCAAATCTGCCCAAAAAAGAAAACAAAACCAAGACACAAACATAAAAGAAACAGGGAAGAAATAAAAGGAAGCACACAGCCGTAGGCAAAATACAAACCAGCAGCAGAAGAACAAAATGCAGAGTCCAGCAGAAAGAAGCAGCAAGGCAGAGTGGGGGGTTGGGGCAGGCCCCAGCCTTCTACAGAGAGCAAATGGACAGAGCCTCCGGCCAGCAAAGAAAAAGTGCTTCAGAAGGAGGCTGAGGGGAACTGCTTATATAGCTCAGGAAGTGGGAGTGGCTGGCTGCTTGTCCATCAAACCATAGGCGGAGCCTTCCAATTAAAATAACGAGCAAACCATGAATGGCCATGGTCTCTGACAATGTTTAACCATGGCTTAACCACGTTCAACCATGTTTAACCATGATCTTAAGAGCAGGGTCTGCCTCTTTCCTGATGACGCAAAGCTTTTTAACAGGGTGGGCAATAAGGAAGGGGTGAGGGAACTTCAGAAATACCTGGAAAACAGTAAAAATGGTCAAGGATCTGGCTGCTGTGATTCAATGCCAAGAAGTGCAAAGTGATACACATAGGGAAAAGCCTGGGCGCAGCGTAAATGGGCTGCGCACGGGCGTTGACAGGGTGATATTCAATGGAGCTGTGCCATGGCACAGCAGTGTTGAATATTGCACCCTGGCCACCTGCAGTGTGCATGGCGCAGTGGCACTGCGCCAGCGCAAGTGGCCAGAGTGGAGCAGTGGGATGCGCTAGCGCAAGTTCCGTTGCGCTAGGTGCAACAACCGCAATATTCAAAAGTGCACATGCAAATGGGGCCATAATGCATGCAAGGCACAAATGGGGCCATTTGCATGTAATTATGGCCCCATTTGCATGCAGGTGCACCGATCCCCGGCGACTTGCACCTGGCACCCTGCCAGGCTGCAGCCATCGGGGACTGACGCCCCCTGCACAGAGTGGCAATGTGCCCCATGCCCAATCGCAGGCATATGTAGAATTAAATATTCATCCAATATCCCTGGTGGTCCAGTGGACTGCTCGCAGCCCTATCGCGGGCATAATTTAAAATAAAAGAAGTCCAAAATCCCTGGTGGTCCAGTGGACCACTCGCAGCCCAATCGCAGGCATATGTTGTAAAAGTAGAGGTCCAATAACCCTGGTGGTCCAGCAGTACCCCCTCCCCACCCGCCCACTGAGCCCCACAGCCCTGCTTCCCCAGTCAGTGGCGGGCGGCAGCACCCCATCTGCCTGCCGCCCGCTGACTGACACCGTCCACAGCGTGAGCCAATGGGCGTGCAGCCCGTACCGTACTACACAGTCCAGATATGTGAATGGCCCATGAGCTCTCCCAGGGCAGCATGTACACCATAAATAACACTGGCAACAAGATCAAGCTCTGAGGCACTTCACATGGCAGGAGCTTCAGTGAGCTGGAGAAAGTCCCCATCACCACCCGTTGCTTCCTGCATGAGAGATAGGACTCAGACCAGTGGATGACAGTACCGGTGGGTCCCCAATATTCTCAAAGGTGATCAAGAAGCAGACTGGGTGACCAAAGTAGTAGAACAGGGAGGGACTGTGGACATGTCCTACCTAGACTTTAGCAAGGCATTTGGCACAGTCTCACATAAAAGATTATATACAAGTTAGCCAGCCTTGGAGTATGCCCCAAGGTGGTAGCCTGGGTAAAAAACTGGCTGGACAACAGGACATAAAGGGTAATAGTAAACGGAGTCCACTCTGAAGAAAGGGGGGTTACTAGCGGGGTACTGCAGGGTTCCGTACTGGGACTGGTCCTCTTTAATGTCTTTATAAGTGACATTGCAGATGGGCTGGGAGGAAAAGTAAGTCTCTGCAGATGACACAAAGATCTGTAACAGGATCGATACAGAAGGTGGCTTGGAAAGGATGTGAAAGGACATGGCAAGGTTGGAGGAATGGTCAAATGTATGGCAGCTTAGATTCAGTGCACAGAAGTGCCAAGTAATGCACCTGGGAAACAAAAACCCAGGGAAAGAGTACACAATGGGGGGTGGATACTAACAACAAAATGGAAAGGGACCTGGGAGTAGTCATATCAGATGACCTTAAGGTGGGCAAGCAATGTGAGAAAGCAGTAAGGAAGGCTGGTGGGACCCTGGGATGCATAGGGAGAGGCATCACCAGTAGAAAACAGGAAGTTGTTATCCCTCTATACAGACTGTTGGTGAGACCCCATCTGGAGTACTGTGTGCAGTTCTGGAGAACCCATCTCCACAAGGACATAGACAGGATGGAGGCTGTCCAGAGTAGGGCAACTAAAATGGTGCAGGGTTTACACCAGAAGACATATGAAGTGAGATTAAAGGACCTTAATATGTATACCCTTGAGGAGAGAAGGGAGAGGGGGGGACATGATAGAAACTTTCAAGTACATCAAGGGAATCAACAAAATCCAAGAGGGTAACATCTTTATGAAAAAGAGATGTGCAAAAACAAGGAGGCACAATTTGAAGATAGAGGGGGGAAGGTTCAGAGGTAATGTGAGGAAGTATTATTTCATGGAGAGGGTTGTGGATACATGGAACAACCTTCCTGAGGAGGTAGTGGAGTCAAAAACTGTTGGGGAATTCAAAAATGCATGGGACAGACATAAGGCAATTCTAGTGGGGGGTAGGAAGAAATAGGCTGTTGGTTAACTAGGATCTGCAGCTTATCCATTAGGTAGGGAAATGGGCAGACTAGGTAGGACAAGTGTCCTTATCTGCCATCCAATTCTATGTTTCTAATGTGATTCATGGTGTCAAATGCTGTTGAGAGATCAAGGAATATAAGAATCTCCTCTATCTCTAGACCTGAGGAGGTCATTTTGCACCCTGCCTAATACTGTTTCGGTGCTATGCCCGGCCCTGAAACCTGACTGGCATGACTCATACATATCAAAGGACATGAAGTGCTCCTTGAGTTGTTACACCACTATTTTCTTGACAACCTTACCTAAGAATGGAAAGTTGGAGATCAGATGGTAATTTGCCAGGACATCGTAGTCAAGAGATGACTTCTTCAAGAGGGGCCTAACCACAGCCTCTTTCAAGACATCAGGAAAGACTCCTTCCAACAATCCTAGTGAACACCGGGCCAATGGTTTCAAAACATATAATCAAGAAACAGGTCGGGAGGCAGGCCCACTGGTGCAGCAGTTGGATTTCCATCTGCGACGCCAGTGACCCAGGTTCGGGAATGAGCCCTGGCCGCTGGAGGGCCGGCCGGGGGAGAAGACTTGAGTGCCCCAAGACTGCTTGTCTTCTCCGGGGGGGGGGCAAGGTCTGCAGTTTGCCTGACCCCGAGTGGAGACTCAGGGTAGGACAAGTTCTGCAGTGGCAGGAGGAACTGGTCAGTGACATGTGGTGGACATTGGCACACAGTGCCTTGATGTCAGGGCGTACACTACACGCTAGGGAGAAAATGAAGGAAAAAGAGCACCGGAGTACCGAGGGGAAGGAGCGCTGGCAAGATCCCTGATTGCTCCCGCCTGCCTGACCACCAAATGTGGACTTGACAAAATGAAGGATTCTTGGGATGCTCAGGCCCCACCTCGTACCCACCTGGTGGGTATAGCCAAGGCTCCTTGGGGGACTCTCAGGGATTCAGGTAGGTGGGGAAATGGGGAATGCACTGGTGTCTCCCGACTGAGTGGTCTGTGGTGCTAGGAGGGAGGGATAAAAAAAAAAGAAATGGGCCGGGGGACAGATACCGTTTTATGCAATTTCATATCATCCATAACCTTTATTACACCCCAGTTAAGCTGCATAGGCTGGGTAGACTGCCCACGGACTAGTGTTCCAAATGTGATAAAGAATCTGACACTTTGCTCCATATCTTATGGTCTTGTGAGACTGTCGTCCCCTTTTGGATATCAATTCAAACCCACTTAGATCCCCTTTTAAGATTGTCTGATGCATTTTCTCCTGAAATATGCATCCTGGGAAATATAATGATACCCTCTTTGGTAACCAGAGGCCTCATATGGCTTTAATCTCGGCCTGTGCAAAGAATGTTATTCTTTGTCATTGGCTGGACCTGTGCTCACCCCAGTTCCTGGAATGGAACAGGGAGATTTTGTTTGCTTTGCAGGCTGAAAACTTATAGCTAGTATGATGGGTAAGAGCCATAAATACAAGAACATCTGGGAACCACTTTATGTTTTGTTAATGGTATAAGGGCTGTTTCATATTGCTCAATAGTATTTCCCTGTGGACTATCTTAAATAAGGTCAGATGATTCTGACCCGTGTTCCTTCATACACTAACCTTGCAGCTCCAGTGGCAAGATGGGTGGGTCTTATGGATGGGGTGGGTGGGGTGGGGAGGGTGTTGGGGTGTGTGGAGTATTCATCCTATTCATGATGTGTTCCTGGACCTGACTATTGCTTTTCTTTTCTTTACATGTATCTCCAGGATTTGGTCATTCCTATATGTACTGTTATTTTTTTGTCTTAGTAAAGCTTATTCAATTTGAAAAAAAAAGAAACAGGTCAGGGCCAGGTCCAGTTCACAATAAGTGTGCCTTAGCTTCAAGATCACCTCAACGACTTTGGCCACCTCCAAAGGTCTAAACTCACCCTGGACAGTCGGAGCACCTCTGCCACCCCAAGCCTACCACTGCAAGGCAAAACTTGCCTCACTGATGGGATCCCCAACAGGATAGAGGACACCATGTCAGAGAAGAACTACATACAAAATTGTCAGCAGAAAAAGTCTCACAGGTCTATCAAGTCTGCCTGACTGTGCAGCTCTCAGTTTAATACCACTGCAGCTGCCCCCCACCCAATCCCTTCCCTTCAGCCCCCTCTCCCGGTTCATCCCCCCCCCCCACTGTGCTCTTGTCTGTACTAATCCTGCCCCTGACTCTATCCCAACCCTGCTTAAAGCTATCCACTGTCCTCAGTTCGATTAACTCCTCTGGCAGTGCTTTCCATCCTGCCACCACTTTTTCTGTGAAGTAGTACCTCCTCATTTCCCTCCTGAACCCCCCCAACTAAAATAACTAACTCGGTGGGGGGGGGGGTTAACAGTAAATATTGCACAAAGTGCAAAACAATGTAAAATATCATGCATCTGGGACCGGGAATCAAACCTGGTCCCAAATGCACTGCCTGCATCCCTTGCTGCCAGTGGCTCATCCCATCAAGCCATGGCAGCTGCTCGGCTGAACCCTGTCCCCGCAGGTGTCTTATCTTCTGCCTGGGACAGTGAGAGGGTGCAGTACCACACACAGACCCATTCGTTGTATTGCACCCTTTCACTGTCCTATACTGTGCTGTTTCTATTTCGGTGTTTTGTCGTACGCTATTCATCATATGACATATTGACCCAGTACCTGAATGGAACAGGGCCTGGCACTGAACCCTGCGGGACCCCACTAGTTACTGGCCGTGGCTTGGGTGTCTCATCTCTAACTACCCTCTGTTGTCTGCCCTGCAGCCAGCTCCCAACCTACCCCACCAGTTTCTCCCCCACCCCACCTCCCATGTGGCACCGAGTCGAAAGCCTTGCTGAAGTTCAGATACAAGACAACCACAGTGTGACCTACGTCAACCACGACCTAGTCAAAGAAGTTGATTAGGTTAGTCTGGCACCATCTTATGGAGACAAACCCATGCTGTCTCTCATCCTGCAGACCAGTACTATCAAGAAAGGTTATTAAGCTCTCCTTTAGAATGGACTCCATCAACCTCCCCACTATAGAAGTCAAGTTCACTTATCTGTAATTGTCCAGTTTATCCTTGGGTCCACACTTGTGGAGGGGCACCACGTGAGCCATCCTCCAATCTCAGGGTACATTCCCAGTCTCCAAGGAGGTGTTGAACAGGTCTGCCAGAGGACTTGCCAACACCTCTGCCAGTTCCTTCAGGACTCTTGGGTGTGCTCCATCCAGTCCTGGTGCCTTGCCTACTTGCAAGGCTTCAAGGTCCTACAGAACTCTTTCCATTTGGATGACTCCATCTGTTGTCTCTGCCCTCCCTCCACCCATGCTCCCTTTCCCTTGTTGTACTGGGCCATCCCTTTCCTTCATGAACAGCGAGTAGAAGTTCTCGTTGAGTATCTCTACCTGGTCTTCCCCTTTTTCTGCCCATCCCACCTACCTTTTGATTCTAACAATGTTATCCCTATATCTCTTCTTCTCCCATATGTAAAGAACCCCTTTTCCCCCTCTCTGATCCCCTGAGCCAATTTCAGCTCCTTCACTCCCTTTGCAGCCCTGACTGCCCGCTCACCTCCCTGGATGCCTTTGTAAACACCTCCCTGTCTTCTTCACACTCAGTTTTTTTTAACTTAATGAAGGCCAGACTTTTTTCCCTCACCTTCCCCTCTACTTCCTTACTGAGCCAGCTAGGTCTTTTTGACCTGGACTGCTCACTCTGAGATTTGGCACACATGTTTGTGGCCTCCTTCAGTCTCCTCCAAATGATTTCCCACTTCTGTTCAGCATCCATTGCGTGGCTAATTCCAGCTAAATACCCCTCTAGAATGCTGCCCATTCTGGCAAAATGTGCCCTTCTGAAGTCTAACACTCTTGTTCTGGTCTTAGTCGACTCCATCCTTGTGTTGAGAAGGAACCACACTGAGCGGTGGATGCTTCCTGCTACAGAATCCTGTACTACCACATCCTGGACTTGGTCACCATTTATTAGCATAATGTTCAGTATATTCCCCTCCCAGGTAGGCTCCATCACTCCCTGCACTAGGTATCTGTCTTGGATAGCCTCCAGCAGTATCTGTTCCCTCCTGTTTGTTGAGGTTACTGTCTGTTAGTCAACCCCAGGTAGGTTGAAGTCTCCCACTATAACTGTACTCCCTTTGCCACTAACCTTCCTGATTTGCTCCCCCAGCTCCCTATCCACCTCCTCGCTCTGGGAGGGTGGTCTGTACACCACCCCCATCTTGAGCTTCTTACCTTTGGGACTTTGGAGCAATATCCATATGGCTTCTTACCTCCTCTCTTCCCCATCCTCTCTGGTACACAATATCCCCACTCTAACATAAAGAGCAACCCCTTCCCCTCTTCCCCCTTCTGGTCACTGCAGTACACCTTGTATCCTGGGATCTTGAAATCCCAGTCATGGTATTGGGTGGCCCCAGTCTCTAAGATGGTGGCAATATCCACCTCCCCTTCTGCCATCAATGCCTGGAACTCTGCCACCTTGTTTGCCATGCTCCTTGCATTCAAGGATACAACAGTCCACCTTATGTCCTGCCCCTCCTTTTCCCATCCCTCCCTCCTACTCTTCCATTTTGGTAACTTATCCTCTTTCTCTTCCACCTTCTCAGGGAGGTGAGAACCCCCAGTCTCCCCTGGAAGGTGACTCCCCCTTCTTGTCCAACTCAGCCCCCCTTCACTTTAAATCTATTTTGTTTTTGATGTAATTCTCTAGCCCCTGTTTCAATGTCCTTATACCCTCGATGTTGAGATGCAGCCAAACCTTGGCATAAAGCCTCTTATTATTCCATATCATGCACCACTCCCCTACTACCCCATACCCTATTTTCACACACCACCCCTTTAGCCACCTAATAAACTCCTGTATTCTTAGCTTCCTAGGGGTGCTTGCCCTAGGTAATGGGAGTACCTCAGAGAATGCCACTGAACTTTCCACCCTACTGCAGATACTCCCCAACTCCCTGAACCTCCTCTGCGCTTCTTCCACTGTACTGCCCTCTAGGTCGTTTGTTCCTAGATGCACTATGATATGAGGCTTCTCTCCCACCTTCCCCACACATTTCTGAATGAACAGACCTACTCTCCCTGCTGTCATATCTGGCATACACTCCACCCAGATTCAGCTCTTCCTTGCTCCCCATCACCCCATCTTAGTCCCCTGAGCATAGAATCCCCTAGTACAAGTACTCAAGCCCTCATCTCCTGCACTTCCCCCATGGTATGCCCTTCTATGAGACCCTTTTCCTCAGTGTTCTCTCCTCAAAAACTCTGTCCTCCCTCCCCCCATTTCCCCACTGATTGCACCTCCACCTGCTCTCTTCCTCCTCTGTCCTTTCTGTACTCTTTCTCTTGGCCAGCCTCCCCCTCTCTACTAATTGTACATCCTCACACCACCCCTTTCATTGTGCCTCCCTCTCCACCCCTCCCTATATGTTTTGGCCTCCTTCCCCTTTAGGTAGTGTGTTTGTGCCAACTCCATCTGCATCCCTACCCCTTCCAGCTTCTACCCCACAGTATTCTCTCTCTCTCCTTGCACCTTGTATGCCCCCCCTTCCTCACAGTCCCCTATATACTGGTCTATGTTGCCTTCCCCATCCTCCTGCTCTATTTCATCAACCAGTACCATGTACCTGTTTGTTGTCTCTGGCACTCTGCCCATTCATGATGCCTCTGAAATCCCTCCCTGCCTCTGCTCACCCTGAACCTCTTCCCTACTTCCTTTCTCTCTACTCAGGTTCCCTACCCTCTGCCAACTGCCTCATTCTGTGCTCCCTGGTTCCTGTGGACTTGGCCCCCCTAGCTTTCCTGGCCAAGATCCCAATTTGGCCTGAGGTACCCTGGCCTATCCTACAATGGAGCCCTCCCTACCCCCTTGTCCCACCTCCTCCTCCTCTCCCAGTCATAACTGCTCCCTCCCCACAGTTCCCATTTCAAGCTCTCTATTTCCAGTGTAAGCTGTCTGAACAGCCTGCACACTGGACACCCCCCTCCACCTTCCACCAGGTTCCCAGGAACAGTGCTGCTCCACACCCATTGCAGCTCATTACCCTTCTGGCCTCCCCTTGCCCGCAACTCCAGTCATCCCTACCCCTTCACTCCCCTCCCATTCATCCACCTGCCTCCTTGCCAAGGCCTGAAAGTAAATAAGGAAAAAAGTCCAGCCACTCCATTATTGTTCATAACATTTTTTGGATATTTTCTCTTCTTTTTTCTTTTAGAGATAGATCCTCTAACACCAACGTTTCACCTATGTAGTCTAATTCAAGATGGGGAACTACTGTTTAAACATATTTGTACAAGGTATAGACATTATTCATAATCTACTTTCATTTATAACTTAAATTCATTTTAAACTTCTGTTTCTGTACTTCTTTATATTATACACCACTAGATGGCATGTGACCACCACTGTTATTTAACTCTGGTTCAAACTTTACATACTATAGTTCTCACATTCTTAAGCATAAACAAGAATAAATCTAAAATAAATTGACATATGTACTATTAACATGAACAGCATACAGCCAAGACAGAGGTGCAGAGACAATAGACATCCCACAGAATCACTCTGTCAGCTACATATCTATTGCTTTTCTTGTCATATATTCAATAACCTCTGTAGTACTATCGTTTAACATACTTTTTCTTCATGATTCTAATTTCAACATCAGTTTGTGTATACATCGTTAACATGTTCCCGTAATACAATAACTAGCTGGCGTGATGCTAGTATTCAGCACATTGTTCTATTGAAAAACCACCCCACATACCTTTCTTAGAAGGTTGACTAGCAAGATTCTTATCTTCAGATAATTTTCTTACTGCTTCAAGGCCTTAAGGATACTGTCTATATAATTAGTAAGATTAGTGGTAATGGATATACTTTCATGAAAATAATTAACTTATTTGTATGGCGTAAATGCTAACCTGTGAATATGGCATACTGCCAAATTTCCTCATAGTTAGTGGTACTGTGAATACTGCTGTTTTTGTTCTGAAACAGGTGAAGAAAATGAACTAGGCATGAATTCCACTGACTGATATATGTTCCTAATGGGCATTATGATCAAACTGTTTTTACTCACATTATAATTGGCTTCTTGTGCTGCCATTTTCTTAGCTGTGCTATCTCTTGTTGGGAAATTCATAGCTGTGTGCACAAGTTCAAAAGTAGGTTTAGTGAGAGTCTTGACATGTAGGCATGTTTATATTTATTTGTTAAACATAAAATAGATACCAAAGTGGCCCAAAAGCTGTAGAAGGGGCTTACACAACTAGTTTAGTATCTGCATCACATCTGTGTTTCACATAAGCCAGAGTATGTAGAAGCGGTAAATTGTATCTATAACAACAGAAGACAACACATTCAATGAGTTACTTTGCAAATGTATGTCAAAAATTAAGCTGACAGGTTTGCTTACCCCCAGTAGTCTCTCAGTGTCTGCTTCCAGAAGCATGAACAGCACTGCGTGTGCAGAGTGCTGGCTTTTTATTTCAAGAGGGGCCAAGGGGCGGGACCCTGAAACAACCACAAGATTTCACTTCTCTCAGGCTGAGAATACAGTTGCATGCTGTTGTTCCTTCTCCGGGTGTCCCAAATATCTGAACTGAACAAACTCATTGCATAATGCAATTGAAAAGGCTTTTTTCCAATGTAGACAGACAGAATGTAGAAGTCTGTCAACAGTCTGAAAAAGCTCAGATACTCTATTCTTCTTTGTAGCAATCTCCCTGGACATGAACTCTGCCTTCTTATGGTTGATTGCTCCTTGGTACTCATAGTAATGAGAACACAAGGCCAGTGTGTCCTCCTCTGATCGGGTCTTCCACCAGCAATGCTCCAACTTGCAACCCCTGATCTTCATCACCTTGAGATTCCCATCAAACCAAAGCGATATCAAGTGAGAGGATCTGGGTCATATATGGACTGGTGTGATGGCACTGAGCACCTCAGATACCACCCAATTATAGGTGGCCACCACTTCACCCATATGCACTGCACACACAGCGTCAACACTAGATAGATTAGCTACTGCCAGCACTCCTCCGGGGAAAATTCCTTAAAGGGTGATAACTGATCATCTCAACAGGGGAGGGACTTTCGGGGCGGGGAGCCCCAAACAAGAACTTTACCGTGCAATGATCAGACCATACAACCTGATCAGTCTTGAGATTCATGTCTTCAAGTCCCAGTGAGAAAACTAGGTCCAGTATGTAGCTGTGGTCATGGTTTACAGAAGTAACTACTTGTGTCAGGCCTGCTGATGACATCAACTGGAGGAGGTCAGAACCCAATTGAGAGGATTTTTTGTTGATCCAGACATTGAAATACCCCGGAATCAACTAGCTGGGGGACTCCAAAACCTTGTTGATGACAAAGTCCATGACCTCCTGCAGGAACTCTCCTCCCATCCCCAGAGGGCGGTAAATGAGGAGAATCATGCAACCTGCACCTGGAGCTCCATACACCAGATGGGAAGGGAAGGGTTATGGTGGTGACTACATTAAAGGAGAGGGATCTAGGTGCTGCCATCAGTGACTCTCACAAGCAAACCTGGAGGTGCAGTGAAGTCTATAGTAAGGCATCCAGGATATAGTGGTGGTACAATTACAAGTGGAAGAGTGGTTGTTAGATATTGTTCTTTCGGTTACCTCTATCGCTTGATGATGTGGCACACTGGAACACTTACTTGCTACACTATATTTAAATTATTATACTGCACTTTACATAGTCCTTCCTAGAAATCTAATTACATTAGCAGAGCTAGTGCACGATGCACTTTTAGGTTTCTGACATCAAAACAGGGCTGGCCTTAGCTAGCTGCAGGCTGTGCCACTGCACCGGGGGGGGGGCCCATACTTTTTTCTTGAGGAAAAAAAATAATTTAATACATTTACAAATGCCTAAATTCTGTTAGAGATGAAAATGTTTGCCAGCAAATGAAAGTGGAAGACAACTGTCTCTGTTACTGTTACAAAAGGTGGGGGCAGCTTTGCTGCTATGTCACTTTAAGACGCAGTAGAAAAGATCAGGTTAAGTAAGTGCTAATGGTGTTAATGGCAATACTTAGACAATACACCTTCCAGGTTGACTGCTTTCACAAACAAAGGGCTATATTGACAAGAGAACTTGTTTGTCACCTGGACATGTAGCTGAAACAATGAATGATATGACAAAATCTGTTTCAAAAATATGTGAGCACTCAAAATGGCTCAAAAAGCTGTCCAGCACAGAGCAAAACCATGTTTCTTGATTGGGACCCTGAAAACCTGATCACCAGATAAAAAAACCTTACAGGTGCCCCATGATAATCCTCTCTATTCTTTCTCACTCACACCTCCAGAAAAGTTGAGTTGTTTAACTTGTTTGCAAATCGGATTATCGGAGGTGCGAGTGCCCAGTGATAATGTCCCTGTCCTTACAGAATTGAATACAGTAGTAGTACCGTACCTGCTTAAGTGCTTGCTCCAGGCTCAGTCAGAGTCAAATAATTCAATGTAATCAATGGCACTAATTAAAATATGCTGGTTAAATTAGTAGATATGGTACTGCTTTATTAATACAGGACAGGAGGGTGAGTTAAGTGTAAATGTTGGATGTGGGGGGGGGGGCACACAGGGAATGGAGTGGTGGGGCCCAACAGGGGGCTGCACAGGGGCCCAGAATGGTTAAAGCCGGTCTTGCATCAAAAATCAGTCATTCCTGTTTCCCAGTATTTTTTCTCTCTGTTTTGGCTGTTATTTATTTACTTATTTGAACATTGGTGACCAGGAAAGCCACAGTGACTGAGTCAAAATTAATTTCCAGATGCCTCCCAATGGTAGGGAAGATATATTGGATACGCAAACAAAACATAGTAGTGTAATTATATAAAAACACATGAAAATACAGCCAGATAAACTACATACATACAGCATGGAGATTATATATATATATATATATATATATATATATATATAAAGATATATATCTATTTACTGTATATATATATATATATATATATATACATATATACACACACACACATATAGGTTGCACTGCCACTTCTATGTTAAAATTTTGAACTTAATTAACTTTACAGCCGTTTGCCCAATTCACCTGAAATTTGACATGCATGGTGTCGCATCATTGATGTCTGGATCTGGAAATTTACGTTCCATTCAGATTTGCAGTTGTGGAGCTGCAGAGTGTCAAAAAGTGTGGAAAATCCTCAACTTTTGTGAATTCTTTGCTCATCTCTACAGCCTGAATGGTTTGTCCATCTGGTCTGCAATTTTCATGGTATATGGAGACTGGGTCAGGGAAGTGCCTTTTGAAGGTTTGGTGAAAAAATATTAATGCAGTCAAAAGTTATTACACTTTAAAGTTTCCCGTTATATCCTATGGGAAAAAATATATGTTACATGCAATGGTGACAGATTTGTCCACAACTGGACATTTTACTGTCGCATATGCCCTCTGTACTGTTGTGCCACCGTCATCTTATTTTCAGTTAGTGGTGGAGAAAAATCATAGATACATAGACAGTGTCGTCAGATAAGGGCCTATGGCCCACCTAGTCTGCCCATTTGAGTCTGTAACTTCAGTTTATGTTTTCCTAGAACTCTGTTTCCCCTTACCCCTGACCTCCAGAATTCCTTTATGTCTATCCCATGCATTCTTAAATCCCGTGATTGTTTCAGCCCCCACTACTTCCTCTGGCAGGGTGTTCCACTTGTCCACCACCCGTTCTGTGAAGAAATTCTTCCTCACATTTCCTCTGAATCATCCTCCTTCCAACTTCATCCCTAGTCCTGGAACATCTTTTTTGCTTAAAAGTAGTGTATTCCTGCACCCTGTTCCTCCCTGTAAGATACTTGTATGTCTCTATCATGTCCCCTCTCTCCCTCCTCTCCTCCAGGCAGTACATATTCAGCTCCTTCAACCTGTCCTCATAGGACTTGTGATGCAATCCCTGTACCATCTTTGTTGCCCTCCTCTGAACCTTCTCTACCCTGTCTATGTCCTTACATAGGTAAGGTCTCCAGAACTGTACACTGTACTCCAGGTAGGGCCTCACTAGTGTCTTGTATAGTGGAATTATGACCTCCCTTTTCCTGCTGGTGATGCCCCTGCCTGTGCATCCCAGCATCTTATTTGCTTTACCTGCTGCCTTGTCACACTGTTTCCCTACCTTGAGGTCGTCAGAGATGATAACCCCAAGATCCCTTTCCTGCTTGGAGCATGCTATATCCTTACCCCCCAACTGATATATTGTGCCAGGGTTTTTGTGCCTCATATTCATTATCTTGCACTTCTTTGCACTGAATTTCAAACGCCAACCCCCTGACCATTCTTCAAGTTTCTGCAGGTCCCTTCTCATTCTGTCTACACCCTCTGGTGTGTCTACTCTGTTACAGAGCTTTGTGTCATCAGCGAACAGTGAATTTCTGCTCTGCTAGTCGCAAGTGTCACTGATGAAGATGTTGAATAGGACTGGTCCCAGCACTGATCCCAGTGGTACCCCACTGGTCACTCTTCCCTCTGTGGAGTGACAGCCATTTACCACCACCCTCTGTGTCCTGCCGCTCAGCCAGTTACCTACCCACCACACTACTGTTCTGCTCACACCCATATTCCCTAGTTTGTGTAATAGTCTTCTATGTGGCACAGTGTCAAAGGCCTTGCTGAAGTCCAGATAGGCCATGTCCATTGCCCTCCCCTGATCCACCTCCCTAGTCACCCAGTCAAAAAATTCAATGAGGTTGGTCTGACATGACTTCCCCCTGGTGAAACCATGATGCCTTGGGTCCTACAGTCCATTGACAACCAGATGTTCCACCAATCTCTCCTTTAGTAGTGCTTCCATGATCTTCCCCACTACTAAGGTGAGGCTGACTGGTCTGTAGTTCCCTGCTTCCTCTTTGTTACCACTTTTGTATAAGGGGACTACATCTGCTGTCCTCCAGTCTTTGGGTACCTCCCTTGTTTCCAGTGATCAGCTAAACAGGATAGCCAGAGGTTCAGCCACCACCTCTCTTAGTTCTTTAAGGACCCTGGGTGCACCCCATCTGAGCCCATTGCTTTATCAACTCTTATTACTTCCAGTTTCTTCAGGACCCTTTCTCATGTAAAGGGACTTGTGTCCATTTCTGCACCATTCTCACCCCTTGTACTCCCTTCAGACCCATTACCCTCCTCTTCCTCAGTAAAGACTGAGCAGAAATACCTGATCAATATGTCAGCTTTACTGTCGTCATCCTCCACTTGGCCCCCATCCTCCCCCTTCAATCTCACTATCCCTCCCTTTGCCTTTCTTTTTTCACTTATGTACCTGTAAAAGGTTTTGTCCCCTCTACCCACTGATTTTGCAATGTGCTCTTCTGTCTGAGCTTTGGCTTCCCTTATTGACCTCCATGCCTCCCTTTGCTTCTCCTGGTACTTCTCCCTATCCCCTTCTGCCTGTATCTTTTTGTATTGCCTGAATGCAATCTTTTTGGCTTTCACTTTCTTTGCTACCTCTTTGGAAAACCATAATGGCCTCCCCTTCCTTTTCCTCTTGCTAACCTGCTTAATGCATAATTCTGTTGCTCTTGTAATCTCCATTTTAAATACTGCCCACTGTTCCTTGACCCCTGATTCCTGCCCCATTACCCTTAATGCCTCTTTCAAGTATCTTCCAATTTTCCCAAAGTCTGCCCCCCCTAAAATCCAGGATACGTGTTTTTGTGTGGTTTGGTTCTGCTTCTTCTGTGATTTCAAACCACAATGACTGGTGGTCACTGTTCCCCAGGTGCTCCCCTACTGTTACCCCCATCACACTGTCCCTGTTTGTAAGCACAAGGTCCAGTATTGCCTTCCGACAATTTGGTTCCATGACCAGTTGCTTGAGGAAGGCACCCTTAAAGGAGTTCAGGAAAAATCTGCTCCTAGTTGATGCTGCTGCTGGGATGCTCTAGTCCACATCTGGAATATTGAAGTCTCCAACCAGTACTACTCACTCTTGTCTGCCATCCTTTGGATGGCTAGCATCAGCTCCCCTATCTGTTTCTTTCTTCCTGGGCTGGTGGTCTTAGACTACACCTGTGCGGATGGCTGACCCCATTTTCCTTTCCAGCTTAACCCACCGTATCTCTCCCCCATTTTGTTCCTCCTGGATCTCTGTGGCCCTTATGTTATTTTTCACATACAGTGCCACACCTCCTCCCTTCCCACCTGCTCGGTCTCTTCTGAATATGTTGTAGCCAGGAATGGCCATCTCCCAGTTGTGGTTATCATTACACCAGGTTTCTGTGATGGCCACAATGTCCAGGTCTGACTGCACCATGACAGCCTCCAGATCTTCCATTTTGTTGCTAAAGCTCCTGGCATTGGCACACATGGCTTTCCATGATTTGACCTCCCTAGACTGTTTAGCTTTTGTACTCCAGCCCCTTCCCTGGTTGTCCTTTATCCCTGGTTCTCCTTGCTGTCTGTCCTTCTGCTGATGTTTTCCCCTTTTCTGCCTATCCACCTCTTGGGTGCTAATCTCCATCTTTTGCACACTGCTTTGTTGAGATATCCACTCTTCCGGTTCATGGGTTCCACCGCTAGCTGTGGGAGTTGAGCAAGTGTATACCCTCCTTGCTGGCCTGCCTCCCCTTTTGGCTAGTTTAAATGCTTGTCAATGTAGCATTTAAACTTATCATTAAGTGCTTGGATTCCCCTCCAGGATGGATGCAGGCCGTCAGGCTTGAACAAACCTCCATCCCTCCAGGTGGGTCCCCAGTCACCAATGAATCCAAACAATTCCTCACAGCACCAGTTCTTCAACCATGAGTTAAAGTTCCTGGTGCATGTACCCCAGTGCTCTCCCATGCCTCTCACAGGTAGTACTTCTGAGAAGGTGACAGAAGTAGCTACTTGCTTGAGACCCCTCCCCAATTTCCTAAACTCTTCCTGAACTTCCTTTGGCTCCCCATTTGCCAGGTCATTAGTACCTAGGTGGATAATGACATCCAGCTCACCCTCCCATCTTGCCTTCCCAGTGATCCCAAGGATCTTCCTTTCATCCCTCCATGCCGTGGCACCTGGTAGGCACCTCACCTCCCTGTCCTCCCTCTCCAGTGTTTCTAGCTGGATCCCTCTTATGATGGATTCCCCCACCAGGATTCACTTCCTCCTCCTCTGGGGTCCACTGTTCTCTCCGCTGAGGTCACCTCCTTGGCTAACCTCCACATCCTTTCCTTCCACTTCTCTGGCTACCTCTGTTTGGTTGCCCCCATTTGCCAGTGTGGCATATAAGTTCTTGAGTGGAATAGGATCTGGGATGTGCCTCTGCCTGACTGCCTTATCATTGGCCTGAGCCCACTGTCATCCAAGTGCTCCTCGTTCTCGGCATCCTTTGAGGCAGCGGCATTGGATTGGGTGGTCTCTGGATAGGGGTGATTTTACTCCTGACCCAGTTTATTTCTGCTCTGAGTCTGGCTACCTCATCCCACAGTCCAGAGAGATGCATGCAGATAGGGCAGCACCTCAGTGTCCAGAAGGTCTGCCTGAATATGGCTGCCCCGCAGCCACTGCATTGCACCACTCCCCACATTATACTGCAGTTATACTGCTATTCCACTACTTGTCTGTTACTGAAGCTCTCCTAGTTCCCTTTTTATTAATTTACTGTCCTAAAAATCCTGCCACTGATCCTCAGATACTTTCCTTTTAAAAAAAGAAAATAAATAAATGAGTCAAAACACTTGTGCTGAGGGTGGGCTTCTTCCCCCTTATGACCCTCCTACTCCACAACCCTGACTATCCCCTGTGTTTAGCTCCTGTCAATCAGATTTAACAGGGCATATAATTAAGAGTTGGGTGAAGGGGAGGGAAGGGATGAAAAAAATTTGCAGCAATTAAAGACAGCAAAGAAATACACCACCACTATGTTTTAAATTTTCAACAGCCCCAAAACAATTCTAAGTAAAGACAGCAAAGAAATTACAGTGTCACTAAAAGTCCACAATCTAAGTTTAATAACAAAAATAACAATTACCAGTTATTGTAAAGCACTGAAATGAATATGTTTCCTTCCCCTTCTGGCTTCTTCTGAGAAAACAAAAATTGCTTTATTGCAATTTGAAAACTACTTCCCCTAGGTAAACACAAATTGTTGTGTTTACCTACATGGGGTCTTAGGAACAGCATCACAATTAAAAAAAAAAACACCCAGAAATACATTTATTTTGATCTGGATGTTTGTACTGTTGCAATTTATGACAGTGCAAGCATTATACTTCCACAGATTGGCGAAAGTGTTCACCGTACCTTCACAATTTGCGACAGTACAATCCCCCAAATCATAGTTTCTTTGCCACCTCACTGCCACTACACGGTTTGGACTTTTTGGACTACAATTTGCTGGGTTGCAAGCCCTTGCACCACAGATGTGCCTTTTGGTAGTTTGGTGAATATATTTACACCAGTTCCATAGTTACAGTACTCCAAAGCTGTGAATTTGTTCCATAGGAAAACATTGTGGCATCCGCCAAAATCACAGTTTTTTGCCACCTCATCGCCACCATACCATTTGGAGTTTTGGGCGGACATTTGCAGGGTGGCAATCCCTTGCACCACAGATGTGCCCTTTTGCTGGTTTGGTTTTACACCAGTTCCAGAGTTACAGCACTTCAAAGTTGTGAATTTTCCCATATGATAACATTTTGGTGGCTGCGGTGCCTTTTGGTGCCTATATCTTGAAAACAGTTTGAGATACAGATTTTTTGCTAAGTGCAGCTAAGCATGCATCGAGGTGGCTAGGTCATGAATACAACTGCAAAATAATTTATCTGCAGTTTCTATGGTTACTGAGATATTGCCAAAATAAGCATTACAAGGGTTACTTGGAATGCCTCTAGGCCTTTGCTATGTGTCTGTACTTGTGGGTAGGTAGGAGCACATGTCACAGAAGGCCCATGTTCCCACCTATGCATACTATTTATGCTAAACTTGGAGCACTGGGCTCTCCTATGCTATGCCTCTACACTCACGGGTGGGTGGGAACACAGGGCCCAGAAGGGCTGTGCTCCCACCTATGGATGCAATTATGCAAAACTAAAAGCACAGGACCCTCCTCTGCTATGTTTTTATACTTACAGGTAGGTGGGCATCCAGGGTCTAGAGGGACCATGCTCCCACCCATGTATACCATCTTGTAATACTGGGAGCACAGGGCCCTCAGATGCTATGTCTCTACACTTGTGGGTGGGTGGAAGCACAGGGTCCAGACAGATCACGCTCACAAATATGCATCCAATTATGCAAAACTGGGAGCACAGGGCCCTCCTGTGCTATGCCTGTACACTGGTCAGTGGGTGGGAGTGCAGGGCCCGAAAGGCCCGTGCGCTCATCTATGAATACCACATGAGTAACATTTAATTTTCTCAAAAAGAAGGGAAATTTATTGCAAAAATCTCCATTAATGCATCAGTTAGGGTTGATTCCACACCAACAAAAGTCAGGAAATTTGATGTTAGGGTTATCAACCCTACGCCTTCACATACCCCCACCATCCAGAGATCAACAAGTGCTTTGGTGTGCCTTGTGGTCGTCAGGGCTAACTCTCACCCCATTATCCTATAATGTACCATCTCAACTTGCTTACACTTGGAATGGGGTGACAATTAGGGCTGATGACCCCAAGGCACACCCCGGCACCTGTTGGTCTGTGGATGGTGGGGGGGTAGGGTTGGTAACCCTAACATCAAATTTTCAGACTTTTGTTGGTGTGGAATCAACCCTAACTGATACATTAACAGAGTTTTTTGCAATAAAAATATATATATATATATATATATATATATATATCTATATACACTACTGGACAAAAGTTTTAGAACACCCCCATTTTTCCAGTTTTTATTGAAATTTACACA
Source organism: Neoceratodus forsteri (assembly GCA_016271365.2). Taxonomy (NCBI): domain Eukaryota; kingdom Metazoa; phylum Chordata; order Ceratodontiformes; family Ceratodontidae; genus Neoceratodus; species Neoceratodus forsteri. Next base: position 1,461,681,009 of record CM057455.1, on the reverse strand, counting down.
GTTTAATGTCTCAATGTACTCTGAAATTAAAGCATAGAACAAATAAACAATTGGAGATAAAAAAGAAATCATAGAATCATTTTGTTTAACAAAATTTAATCTAAATTTTTGACTCATCAAAGTAGCCACCTTTTGCAGATATAACCGCCGAACACACTCGTGGCATTCTTCCTACAATGGACATCAAATATTGTTCATGAAGTTCTTCCCAACACTGTTGCAGAAGTTCCCACAAATGTGTTGCACTTGTAGGTTGCTTTGCTTTCACCCTTCTGTCCAGTTCATCCCAAACCAGCTCGATGGAGTTTAAGTCTGGAGACTGTGCTGGCCATTCCATGATTTGAAGCCTACCGTCTTGTTCTTTTCCTCGAAGGTAGTTCTGACATAGCCTGGAGGTATGTCTTGGGTCATTATCCTGCTGTAGAGTGAACCCCTGACCAACTAGGCATAGACCAGAGGGTATTGCATGGCTCTGCAAAATGCTGTGGTAGCCCTTTTGGTTCAGGGTGCCAGTCACTCTGTGCAAGTCGCCGACTCTGGATCCAGCAAAAGAGCCCCAGACCATCACGCTTCCTCCTCCATGTTTGACAGTTGGTGTCACACACTGAGGAACCATCCTTTCGCCTACTCGACAGCGTACTAAAACCCTGCGTGATGAACCGAAGATTTCAAATTTTGATTCATTGGTCCAGTCTTCAGTAGTGCACTGGCGGTGCTTCATGGCCCAGGCAAGCCTCTTTTTCTTATTTTGCCATCTTAGCAATGGCTTTCTTACTGCCACTCGACCTGTCAAACCTGCAGCTCGAAGTCTTCTCTTCACAGTTGAAACTGAGACTTGCTTACTTCGACCAGTATTAAGCTGTGCTTGAAGCTGTTGTCCTGTGAGCCACCTATCACGCAAGCTGTTGACTCTCAGAAACTTGTCTTCTGATTCTGTTGTGGCTTTGGGTCTGCCAGACCTCTTCCTGTCAGAGTTTCCTCCAGTTTCCAAGTGCCTTTTGATGGTGTAGGAAACTGTACTCACTGACACCTTGGCTTTCTTTGCAATTTCTCTAAAGGAAAGACCTACACGTTTAAGGGTTATAATGGTCTGTCTGTCTTCCTTTGTTAATTACCTTTTTCTCGCCATTATGATAGCAATATACTACTTCCTGCAGTGCAATATTGTCCAAATAATGCTTCAGAGGGTGTAATAACAGTCTGTTCCAACACTGCTTTTATACATACAGGGGGTTTGTAATCAAGTAATCAACAAAAGTTGGGACACCTGTAGGAATTGTTTGCATCAACTTTCAAGGCTTAATTTACTTCCATTGTTGCAGAACAGCTGTAAGTTATTAACCCGTTACTTGTTCCCTGAAGAAGGCCTTTTTTTATAACTCTGAAATTTACATTATTTTTCAGTTTTTGCTAACCTAAACTTTTTTTTTAACCTCTAGCAGTTTACCGCTTACCTTTGTACCATTTCAGGTTATTCACTGGACTTGAATTGCTTAAATTTCAATAAAAACTGGAAAAATGGGGGCGTTCTAGAACTTTTGTCCGGTAGTGTATATATATAGAAACAGAAATTTGTCAGCAGAAAAAGATCCCATGGCCCATCCAGTCTGCCCTAATTCCCCTCTAGGAAGACTTCCCACCCCATACCCTGCCTGCCCACTGTTGTTTAGGCCCATATAGGTATCCCAAGCCTTTTTAAATTTGTCCACCAAATCCACCCCCACCACCCATTCCAGCAGTCTATTCCATGGCCCCACAACCCTCTCCATGAAGAACTTCCCCCCTGACATTACCTCTAAAACTACCGCCCTCTCCCTATTATACTTTCTCAAAAAGCAAGGAAATTCATTGCAAAAAAATGTTAATTTATCAGTTAGGGTTCCTATTACAGTGACAAAAGTATGGAAATTCAGTGTTAGGGTTCCCAGCCCTTCCAACCCCAACCTAACCACCTTCCACACACCAAAAGGCATTGGGGTGTGTCTTCGGGTCATCAGACCTAACTCTCACCCCTTTCTTCTACACTGTACCAACTCAGCTTCCTTACACATGGAATGGGGTGAGAGTTAGGGACAATGACCCCAAGGCACACCCTGATGCCTGCTGTTGTGTGGAGGGTGGGGTGGCAGGGGTGGAAACCCTAACACTGAATTTACATACTTTTGTCACGGTAATAGGAATCCTATCTGATGCATTAACAGTGTTTTTTGCATTGAATTTCCTTACCTTTTGAGATAGTATAATGTGTCCATATTTTACTATGGGACAGCATGGTCCTCTGTACCCTGCACTCCACTCCCTCCATAGATGCACATATATATGCATGTATGTGTGGATGTACAAGGCCCTCTGGGCCCTGTGCCTCCATGTGTCAAACAACAGTGACTAAGCTGTCAGCCTAACCATCTTATTACATTACCTCATGTACAGAGAAATTGTGAAATGCAAGGCAGAACTTAATAATGCACAACTGCAACACCATTGTGTACCAGAGATGTGAAAACACATTTTGGGCAAGATGTGAGAAATGACAGCTGTACTGTTCATGAGGTTGTGTGAAAAAATGGCTATGTTGAAAATTTGGCTCCAAAATGTTGTCAAGTACCAAAGTTATGATTGTGCGTTGAATAAATTCAATGGACACATGTTACTCAGGCATTTTTAAGAATTTGTTCATCAAATGTTTAGAATAGCCTTCTGAGTTCCCACCTCATGAACACCGGCACTGCTGTTTCATTTATCAGTCCTGAAAGGTGACCTTGTGCAGTATACATGCCATTCTGCACCACAGGAGTGAAAACACATTTCAGGTAGGATATGAAAAATGACAGCTGTACTGTTCATGTAGTGGTGTGAAAAAATGGCAGTGTTGAAAATTTGGAGTGAAAGTATTAAAAATTGCCAAAGTCACACATGTGTGTAGCGAAATTTCAATGATCACATATAACTCAGGCATTTTTTAGTATTTTTGCACCAAATTTCCAACATGGGATTTTTGGGAACCCGCCTCATGAACACTGGCACTGTTATTTTGTTAATTGGTCCCAAAAGGCGAATCTGCACAGTGACCTCAAAATCACCTTTAAGGACAGATTAATGAAGGGACAGTGCCAGTGTTCATGAGGTAGGGTTCCAAAAGCCCCATGTTGAAAATTTGGTGAAAAAATAATGAAAAATGGCAGAGATATCAACATAAGTTCAAAATGCTATTGATAGCCATTATATGGCACTTACATTGATTCTTGAGTTTGCAGTTCGGCTTTGAAGAGTGAAGACATGTTGTGGGCCACAGAAGAAGACCTCCAATGGTAAGTATAAGGCAAGGGGGGTGGGGTGGTGAGTTGCTCAGTGGGAGGGTCAGGATGGGGGGATGGAGAGATGACAGGGGACCATTTTCTTTTTTTACAGGATTATGAAAAAAAAGAAAAGATGTCAGGGGACTGTTTTCTTTGTTTCAGGAATATGGAAAGCAACATTAAGGGACACTGTGTTCAACAGTACTGGTGGTGTTGGGGGTAACATAACTGGGGGCACTGGGAGTGGGATCCCCAGTTCCCACCTTAGGGGAGGCTACTGCTGACACAGGGATTGGGCACCCTGATGTTGGCAATATGGGAGACTGTTGGGGACACTGGCATCTAGTGCAGACATGGGGATTGGGCACCCCAATGTCACCAGCAACAATTATTTTAGTTTTAAAATAAATATTTGGGTATTTACAACTCACAAAGTAGGATCCTAGTTCATATCTTGACATACAAACTAGGATCCTATTTCATATGATGTCCATATGAACAAAGAATTTAAATGATGAATAACACACATTTTAAGGTAATTTTCCAAGCAGTAAAGTGCAGAATGCACTTAGGGGGCCACAATCAGCAAGCTACACGTGTTGTTTCCTCCCCAGAATATCATTTTGGGAGGTTTACAAATTTGAATTTTTCAAGCAAAACTGAAAACAAGGTGGCAGCCATACAAAGTAGGAATTTTCCCATATGAAGCAGGATTTCTACATCGTTTCATATAGCTATCTTGTAGTGCTTACTAAGCATGCTCAGAAATGATTTTTTAAATTTTTAAATTGCAATAACTTAAAAACTGCGTATTATTTTTTCACCAGACTAGCAAAAGGCACATCTGTGGGGTATTCCCTTTATGCCCTGAAAATGTTAGATCAAAAATCTAAACCATCTGGGCTATAGGCAAGTTCAAAGAAAAATCCTAGCAAAGACAATGAGCAAAAACATGTTTTTGTTCACCTCTCCATAACTCGGAGACCACACATCCGACCAGAATGAAACTTGACACATCAGGGGATCTACCACCACAGGACAGTGCAGGTGCTGGCGTGTGCCTTGGGTCACTGGCCCTAACTCTTATCCCATTCCATGTGTAAGGAAGCTAAGATGGTGTAGTAATGAGAATGGGGTGAGAGTTAGGCCTGACAACCCCAAGGTTGGTGTGTAGAGGGTGGGGGATGGGGTGGTATGGTTGGGAACCCTAACACTGAATTTCTATACTTTTGTCACTGTAATAAGTACCCTAACTGATGCATTAAAGGAGTTTTTTGCAATGATTTTCCTTACTTTTTGAGAAAGTATAATAGCATCCTTATTTTACTACTGGAGTTCAGGGTCCGGATCCTCCATAGATGTGCATATGCATGTAGGTGTGGAAGCACAGGGCCCTCTGAGCCCTGCACTTCCATGTGTAAAACAACAGTGACCAAATTGTCAGCATAGCCATCTTATTGCCCCACCTCATGTACCACAGTACAGAGAAATTGCAAAGTGCAAGGCAAAACATAATTATGTGCAACTGCAATTCCATTGTGTGCCAAAGGTGCAAAAACACATTTTGGGCAGGAAGTGAAAAATGACAACTGTACTGTTTATGAGGTGGTGTGAAAAAATTGCTATGTTGAAAATTTGATGGCAAAATATTGAAAAGTAACAAAGTTAGAGAGGTCGAAAAATGGAGGAAGTGGCAAGAGACAGTTGCTGGCTAACTGAGAAGAAGAGTTCACAGCAGGATTTGGCAAATGCATATTTAATTTTTGGAGCAGGTATGCCATTGTTGCCTCTCTAAAAGGGATACATTTTGTCATTCTTTCCGGACTGACTTGGGTGTCTTTCCACAAAGTGAGAGGAAGAAGGAGAAAGAGAGTAACAGCTAGGCTTCTGGGCTGCTCCCTACCTGGTGGAGTCAACCAGCGGTTGGATGCGCCGCGAGAGTGGAGAGCCACTGACATTAAAACCCATGAGGGTCTATGGGCCAAGACAAAAACCTTCTGCAATCTCCAGAATTCTCCATGTCTTTTGTGTTTTCTATCTTTTTGGTTTTAAACACAAACTCAGCAGTCATAAAGAAAATAGCACAATGTTTAATGTTATACAAACTTTAGCTGCTGGAGCTTAACTGCTTGTCTATCTAAAGGTTCACTTTTTTTTGTTCAGGGATACATGCTAGACTACATGCTCACTTGCATTTAAAAAAAAATACCAAATTTTTAAAGATAAAGATGTTTAGGGTTCAAATTAATAGTGGATAAACATGGGAGAATTTTGTAAAACTTACCCGCTCTTGACAGTAAGGAAGTGAAAAACTCCAGGAGAGGGAACAAGCGTAAAGGTTTTGCTCGTGGTTATTTCCTGGTAGTTTACTTTTATGTAGTCTTGAAAATAAAGGTGAGAAGTGGGAAAGTGAAGGTTTTAAAAGTATAGAAATATAAAGTGTCTAAAAGTGTTTACAAAGTGATTTTTTTCTTGATTAGGAAGGGGATAGTTTGCAGCATTCCAGTTGGTTATTACTAGCCACATGATCTCAGTGCACATATAAGATGTATGCACTGGGATCAAAGTCAGAACTGCTCGAAGGAGGAAGAAAAGAAGCTGTACAGCTAGTGGAGACTGGAAGCTGCTGTTTTTTACTTGAAAATGAAAAATAGAATAGCATAACTCATAGCTCATACTCTTCTTGCTTTTAATTTGGACATAACACCGATACTGAAGGCATATAATAGAATGTGATATTTTGCAAACAGTCCAGCGGTTAACACTGGAAATAGATGCAGATTGGTTAATGTTAAAAAAAAAAAAAACTACACCAAGGAGACTGCAAGGGATGCCTCTCTGAGGGGGGCTGCAAGCAGACATACATTTTATAAAAACTAAGTTAAACAAATCAACATTAAAAATATCTGTTTTACTTACTGTGAGTAGCACTCCTACTTTTTTAGATAAAAAAGAGTGGAAAAGCATACAGATACACTGTTCTCAGTCTTTTTAGTCTACTTTTAATTTATTCCCAGCACGGATAGCCGGACAGAGTAATAGTGAGTTTAAGAATTGTTTAGGAATTGTTTTGTGCTGCTAACAGTGATTATACCAGGCTCTACCTCTTTTATTATCCTTTTTTATTTGTTTGTTCTAGTGGAAAAAAGGAAATCAAACCAGAAAGGAGCAAGGGGGGGGGGGGAGATAAAAAATGGAGCTTTGAACTAGAACTAGAACCAGAACTGAAAACCTCTGAAGAACTGCTCTTGCACATTGTTGCCTGGAGTAGTAAGAGTACTAAGATATCAAACTGCATGTACCCTGGAAGAGGGAAAAATGACTTGGACAGGATTGGATTGATCTGGAGAAGAGGAAAGGGGAAAAGACTGTACTTTTTTTGGAGATTATATTTCCTTCTGGAAAGATACAGCACCAGAGAGAACAATCGGAGTGACTCAGTAAATTTCTTAGGACTTTTACGAGAATTAGTTATACACAATTTATTATACTCTGAATATCATATATTACACAGTATATATCATACTGATCTAGTACTTAGTACTTGGTTGGCATTCTTCACCCATTGATTTTCTCCCTCAGTAAAGAGGGGATTGAAATTAGTGAAATAGTTTGTAAACATGCTGGTCGAAACAAGAGGGAGAAAAATTAACATAGGAGGTGAAGAAATGGATAGGGGTATAGTATTAGACAAAGATTCTATATAGATGAAAAATATAAAATAATTAAAATAATTAAAAGGGATCAGGAGAAGGCAAAGAATGAAGAATTCAATTAGAACCAAGGAATAATTTCTAAGGTTGGTTGTAAGGAAAGAGAAGGAGGTTACAGATGCGGATGTGAAAGAGGTTATTAGTGAGGATGTGAAAAGTGACTCTAATTACTTACTACAAACCCAATAAAGAGGGTAGAAGAAAAAAGTTCTCAAGTCTTAGAGCATCAGAGCCATAATAACTCAGTAGACAATATAACTACTAAACCAAAATTGTCTCAACCATTAATTTGGGATTTTTTTGAGAAAAAAAAAAGAACATGAGGGGAAATTAGTAAAGATAAGTAAAGATGGTAATGAAAGCTCTGAGACTGAAATTGGAAAAACGACCCCCTTTAGAGAAGTGGGTTTGTTAGAACTAGTAAACAAAGAAGTACTAGAATGGTAAAGAGTATAAAGGAAACTATTTTAACGAACAGTAGAACTGAACAAAAATTTTAAGAAATAAAAAAAATCAAACAAGAAATGAAGGACTTGTGTTCTTCACCTATGTTAAAACATGAATCTAAGGAAAAGTGTGAACTAAATAGATGGATAGAGGATAATTGCTCTGTACAGAGTGGGTTAACAGGATAGAGCTCACAATTTAGAACACAACTAACGAGTCCCATTGAATAGAGTTTACCATCACTAGAACATGTAACAAGGGAATGTGTTATTGCACTTAGGGACCCACTAATGGCCAATACAATGATATATGAACAAATAATGATGATAAAACAAGATATTTCCTTTTTAAAGGGATTATGTATTTAGAACAAAAAACAAGTGTGTAAGTTACTAGAACAAAATAAGAATGAAGAGCATTGAGTTGAGAAAGTTGCTGAAGAAAGAATAAAAATATATAGGGGAAATAAATCTAATGAATTTAGGGGAAAGAGAACACAGAGCATTCTGGAGATCTCATCCCCTAAGACTTCACCAACACCTTTGAAGAAGAGGTCAGCTTTAGCAAACTTTGTATTCAATGAAGTTACAGGATCAGAAGCAGAGTTAGTAATGTTACCAGAAAGGTATGATAACAGCAATAGTATAATAAAGGAATTAAGAACAAGAAATCCTCAATTATGGGAAAAAGGTGTGGAGCAAGCACAGAGATTAAGGGGAAGAGAGGGGAAAAGAGGGGAAAGAAATATTGGAGCCTGAATTTAACATATTCAGCCACCAGGGATATTGGACTGCTTTTCATTTAACATATGCCCATGATCGGGCTGCGAGCGGTCCACTGGACCACCAGGGATATTGGACGTATATTTCATTACTTAAGCCCATGATCGGGTGTGAAGTGGTCCATTGGACCACCAGGGATATTGGATGAATATTTTATTCAACTTCTGCCCACGATCGGGCATTGGGGGGTGCCGCCGCCATGAAGGTGCAGGTGGAGCTCGGGTGGCCACATGTTGCGCCCTACAACACGGCAGCTCACCTATGGGTGGCCAGCCATTGTTCCTTTTTTTTTTTTGGCTCACCTGTGTGCAGCACAAGTAGAGGTTGCACATGCATGGACTCAGCACATCCCGGGCTGAATATCGGGATGTGCAGAGTATGGATGGGCACACCCCCCCACTTGCGCCGCATACATTACTGATGCGCTCTGGCACATCGGGAATTGTGCCAGGCTCAGTCCCCATTTGAATATTGCACCAGGGCACATCAGTGGGTTGTGCATGGTGCAACAGTGTTGCGCCATGCGCAACCCTTCTGAATATCCGGGTCTGCGAATATATAATGTCTCATTGATACCTTATGAAAGAGAAGAATTGTTAAATATACATTTAAAACACTTATTAGGGGATATAATGCAGAACAATAGCACTATGATTCTAGACCAACTGGGTGGGATATTCAGAATGCACCAGGCAGGGGCGCAAGCCTGGGCGCAGCACAACTAGCATGCGATAGGGCATGGCCCGGGTGATATTCAATGGTGCTGCGCCATGGCTCAGCACCATTGAATATGGCACTGGGGCCACCTGCACTGCACATGGCACAGTGGCACTGCACCAGCACAAGTAGCAAGTGAGGAGCAGGGGAATGCACCAGCGCAAGTGCAGGTGCGCTAGGTGCAGCAACCGCGATATTCAATGCTAGGCATGCAAATGAGGCCATTATGCATGCAAGACACAAATGGAGCCATTTGCATGTTATTATGTCCCCATTTGGACAGAAGCATGCAAGTAACATATGGCACTGACAGTGCACCACATGATTCCAGTGTATTCACAGATAGCAGAGGATTAAATTTATTTGAAACATGGGGCTCGATTTTCAAAAGGCAAATTATGATGCAAGGTGCTTGCATCAAATGGGTATGATGCAGGTTATAGCTTGCGTCATAGTCTGTGGCAATCCCAATTTTCAAATGATGGGTGTGATGAAATCGGGATGCCATGCAGCAAAGCTCCCGTGTGTCACCCTTGCGGCAAAAGCATCCCTGTGCTAGGTCACAAGGGTGGTTATACTGCAGTGGGGCTACACCACCCCTTTTTTTGCTATTTAAAAAAGCCCAGCCATGGTTGTAACTGAGGGCCACCTTTAGACCAGCCAGAAGGTGGTATAAGAACCCTGTGCCACTGACTGGCAGGGCACTGATAGGGCAGAAACTGGAAGAAGGTGACTAGGGGCTGATGGACCACTGGTAGTGCCATGGGAGGGTGAGAGGGGTATGGCAACAGTGGGAGGGATGTGTGGAGGAGCCAAGAGGGAAGATGCCATGCACTGTGCCACACAGCCAATTGGGCTGGGTAGGGAGGGCATGGCTAGACCAGCATGTTCTAGACCCCAGTGGACAGCACGGGACCCACAAGCACTGGCATTGTCGTTAGGTATCCTCCAGCCACCACATGTGGGACTCTGTAAATGGATAATGTTGCAGTGCCTGGGGTACATCTCTGGCCACCATATGCACCCTGCAACCTGCACCCACTGCCACTTGCTGCCTTTAGGGGCCAGTGGGCCCTGTTGGGGCAGGTAATAGGGCTACTATCCATGTAGGTCCTGAATATGCTACTCGGGCTATGCCCCCCCAACCTGGTCCATTTAGCTCTGTGGCATGGTGAATGGCATCTCCCCCGGTGCCTCCACACATCCTTTCCACTGCCGCCATGCCCCCCTTACACCCCATGGCACCACCAGGGCTCCATTGGCCCCCATTCCCCACCCTCTGGGCATTGCAACCCCCTAAACCTCCATGGGTTGACTAGGGTTCCACTGGGGGGGGCTGATGGATGAATCCATCAAACCTCGTAGGTGTGCCGCATATTTGGCATTACCCTGCAGCTGCAGCAACTCCCAGGTCCTCAGTGCAGGGACCTCTATTTTTACAAAATTGGGCATATGATCCCAGATGTACCCGAAGTTTACTGCAGCCCTCGATTGCTGCAAATTGTAGTGATCTAAAGGCCCTATGAAAATCGAACCCATGGTTTACTCATGGGGTTGACAGACTGCCTCATGACACTGAGCTTCACTGCTCTTTGAAGTTTCCCCAGGGAGAGGCAAAGTGCCAGCCTATCACCAGTAGTAAACTTTATTGAAATAACACCCAATCCCAGGAGCTCTGACTATAGGAGAGGTAGGAGAGGCAGAACGTACACACCCACAACAGGAAAAGGAGCACTAAAAACAGCAGTTTCAAACTCTTTTTGTATAAAAAAAAGCAAGTGCAAATTCACAGCAGGGCAGGGAGCACAGCAGTTGTATTCACAAGGATAACCAGAATGACATTTTGAGTTAACCAGCTCTTCTTCAGAGAACACCCTCTAAGTAGCATTTTATTTATATGCTTATCTTAAAGGAATATCTACTGTGTACAGCATAAAGTCTGGAGACTGCCAGGCTTGTGCAGCACAATAATCAAAATTACAGTAGTTAACCCAAAGAGTATGAGTGTAAATATAAAAGGCTCTTAAACATAATCTGTAATTAGTATTTATTTTTCTGGCCCCCCCACTTACACACATGAAGTTACTGCTCCATCCCAAAAGTGTGAGATATTTGCCAGAACCTTTTTGCCAGAATCTATAAATAAACAAGTAAAGAGATTTTAGTAGCAAAAAGATATTAAAGTCTTATAATTTAGACCAGACTTCAGTTGTTACCAAAGAGAATAAAAGATATGAGGGGAATGCAGGCATAAAATGAAAGAAGAGGAATGGATGGAAGCAGTATGACTGTCCTAGATGGCCTCTATAACCAACTTGTGGTTACTGGCTTGGGATGCAGGCTATGTGCCACCATGTCCCTGAGGATTTTAAACCTTGTATTTTTATTTTATTTTATTTATTTATTTTGCTATAAAGGTTTTTCTCTAAAGTGTGAATGGACAGCTATGAGTCAACTCTCCCCTCCTCTCTAGCTGGCATCCAGCTCTTCTGATCACTGGACAACCCTATGGATTACCTACCACAGCTGGGCTAGTAGGGGAGGGCCATCCTCTCCCCCAAGTACTTTCTTTTTTTTTTGTATAAGAATATTTTAATGAGATTTTCCATCAAAAGTACAGTAGCATAGCAAGCAAAATAGTATTCAACAGAGCCTCATCAAGTACAGTACTTATGCAAAATACATACATGGCTCATCAGAGAAAAAGGCATATCATTGGCGAAGTTTACAAACGTATAAAGCTTAAATAAAGAACCATTTCCTGTAAAGTATAGAAAGTTATTTTCGTTAAATTAAGGCCCAGATATTCAAAGCGGTTGCACCTGAATTTGCACCATGGCGGGATACTGAGAATTCTGCCTGGTGCAGTGCAAATCTTGATGCGCCGAGGCACAATGATAATGTATGTGGCGCAGATGCAGGGGGCGTTCCCATGCATATGCGGCACATCCTGATATTCAGCCTGGGATGTGCAGCGCATATGCCAGCACACCCCTGCACTGAGCCGCATAGGAGGTGCAAAGTTGAGCCCTTGCAGAGTAGCAGCAACTCCCAGCCACCCACCCACAGGTGGGCTGCTGTATTGCAAGGCACAACACAACAGCCCAGCCATGGGTGGCCATCTGCCAACCCAGAACACCGTCCACAAACACACACATCCCTGGTGGCCTAGTGGACCCCCGCTTATAGCCGTGATCATGAGGTAAATGTATCTATCGATAGCCCTGGTAGTCTAGTGGCCCCCTGTCCCCAATTCCCCAATGATTTTGCAACATGTCGATCCTTGGTGGTCTAGTGGTCCCCCCTCCCACCCGAGTCCCCAATGCCCCAATGTATGCCAATAAGACCATCCTGGTGATCTAGTGAAATCCCCCCTGCCCATTGCCATGATCGCCAACCATCCCAGATCACAATACCCTGGTGATCCAGTGGTACCCCACACCCCACCCACCCACACAGAACACCTTGCCCAACCTGCTCCCCCCCCATCAGTGGCAGGCAGCTGCATCCTGCCCACATACCACCCGGCTGACCGCCAAATGACAGGTACAGTATGGGCTGTAAGTCCGTTGGTCCCCAGTCTGGCCAATTGGGTTGCTAGGGCATACTGTACTAGACGGTCCCAAAATAAGTGAATGGAATCATTCACAGATCTGGGACTGTCTGGTACAGTATGCCCTGCAAGTCCAGCCAGTCCACTGGGGACCAATGGAACAGCATACTGTCGTGATGGCGCGGCCGGGAGGTGCGGATGGTTGCAGCAGCCACAATGACAGGGGGGAGCTGGGTGGGCAAGGGGTTCTGTGTGAGTGGGTAGAATGGGAGGTACCACTGGATCATCAAGGTGTTGCGATATGGATGGTTCCATGATCATGGCAACGGGCGGGGCAGGGTTCCACTAGACCACCAGGGTGGCCTTTTTGGCATACATCGGGGACTCGGGTGGGAGTGGGGGACCACTAGACCACCAGGGATCGACATGTTGCAAAACCTTCAGGGAATTGGGGATGGGGGGCCACTAGACTAATAGGGATATCTTTAGATAATTTACTGCCCGATCATGGCTACAGGGTGGGGGGTGCCCCGGGATCCCTACAGCACACGTCATGCTATGCAGGGCGCCAGGTGCAAATTGCCGGCCTGCCCTGTGCAAGGCATGCAAATGGGGCCATAATGACATGCAAATGGCCCCATTTGTGCCTTGCATATATTATGGCCTCATTTGCATGCCCCCTGCAGAATATCGTGGGTGATGCACCTAGCGCAACTGCACTTGCTGTGGCGCATCCCTGTGTTCCCTATCAGTGGCTCTCACCAGCACAGTGCCACTGCGCCATGCACAGTGTGTGTGCTGCCTGTGCCATATTCAGTGGTGCTGCTCCATGGCGCAGCACCTTTGAATATCACCTGGACCTGGCCCCGGTGCATCAGAGTTGCACTGCGCTCAGGCTTGTGCCACTGCCTGGCTCAGTCTGAATATCCTGGCCTAAGAAGTTAGCCATGAACATCATAACAGTACAGCCTGAACCATTTCCACATGTTCAGTAATTTTTATTTGTAGAAAATACAAATAGAATAATATATAAGTGTGTATTACAAGGCAGTAATACCATCAAGAGGTTTTGAGGATTTGGAACCTCAAGAGCGAAGCTCGAGAGGTTCCCAAAGTCCCCAAAACCTTGAGATGCTATTATTGTCTTGTAACACACTTATTTATTTATTTTTTGTAATATATGGATCCAAGGCAGTTTTTGTTTTTCTTACCTTGTGTTGCTGGGTGCATCTGGGACAGTTGCTGCAGGAAGAGGAATTGCACTAAGTAATCAGCAAACTGGAAGTAGGAAATAAAACTACAAACTGGAAGCAGCGAGCTGCCTTTCTGGCAGAAAACAGTTTAAGTGAAAAGCCGGCACACTCGGCGCACGTCGGTAGCTGCTCTCATGCTGCTGAAGTTCATTGATAGTACTACAGTTGGGGATGACCTTTGAACTGTAGCATTATCAACAAAAATGATAGTATTATCACTTCTCAGGATAGTATTTTTGAAAGAGCAGTAGTATATTACCGGGACATTTTTGTATGACTTAGTATACTATTATTGAGACTTATCCATATATTACAAAACTTTTCTACGTGTTGGAGGATAGTAAAAATACAACTGCACATCTGCAAGCTTTTCAGCATGTCCTAAGGAGCTATGTTGGAAAAAGGCACATTGCCATCTGAGCAGCAAACGGTCTGAAAATGAAGTGTAGAGTGAGGCATACTGGATATCTTTGGGGGTGGGACAGGTGGGTCTAGGAAACAGAGAGGGATGGAAAGATTCTTCAGGTGACCCTGAAGTAATGGACACTCCTTTTGGGACAAGCGACATATTACTCTACAACCCCAATTTTACCTAACCAGGGTGCCCATGACTTATGACCCCCCCCAAGTACATTTGTATTCAGTGCCAGTGATTGGGTGTCAGCACAGGCCAGAGAGGAGTGGGCTCAACTTCATGAAACCTGTCTCAGCCCCTATTTCCTGGTTTTCTTGGTCACTCCCCATTGCTGGGGCATGCATGCTGGTGCATGCATGTGGAGGTACACATAAATCATGGAGTCCCACAGCCCCCTCCTTTCATTGCTGCTCCCAGTCCTGTCCTACCACCAGGCCTCCATCTAGTGGCAGTCACATGGTGGGACTGATAGCCCAGTGTATTGTGGTTGCATCCTTCCCTGAGATTGTTCATTCTGAATAAATATATTCTTATTCAGTATTTAAGTTGGTGCAGTCTACAATTTTGTCTGCCTGTGACTCATCCTGTTGTGCAGGTTTGCTTCTGTACTGGTTCTCCACCTGGTGGCAGTCACATGGCGGGACTGATAGCCCTATCTTCCTGGGAGAGAAAAGCAATCCTTTGGATGCTCCATACTGTGCCTTTAGCTGCCCCCAGCAACCCAAGATTGCTCCCAATATTGGATCAACAACATGGTGGGTGGTAGTGCAACAGCTGCAGCACTGTGCTGGTTTGTTTATAAGATTTTTAAGGATGTACATGCTTGCTCTTTCACAAATATCATCAGAGCCAGTTCTGTTCTGAGTATTTTCCAATTTTATCACGGACCTCCTCAACTTTAAAAGAGGATGTACTGTACACGGTGACAAAATTAAATCTTTCAACTGCCTGCTTCCATTTCATTTCTCCTGAAAATAAATCCCCCCCTTGATATAGCATCCATCACTTGTTTTGCCTGACCAGTTATTTCCAAACTGTGCTCCCTATTGGTAAACCAATAGTAGTAAGTTCAGTGACCATTTCATTGAAACTAGCTTCATCTTCAGTGATGTAATTCTTTTTCACTCTTATTAATTTGTATTGTACTTAGCATATATAATGTGTGCAGTGCTGACTATATAGCTGTACTGTTTTGAGCAAATATACTCAAGGCCCCTAGAATTCTGCGGCCGCAGAATTTTGCGCAGAACTTGCAATCTACAGCAGAACTTCTGCAGTGCCGCAGAATTCACTCTTCTTGGTGATTTTTCATTAATATTTCTGTTTATACATACTGTAGAATCTGGTTCCCTTCCCATCTTTTTATATCCAAAACCACCCCCCTATACGTTCAGAATGTGATGTTATCATTGCTATAACATCATACATTAGCTAATGAAATGGCTGCATTCTGCAACAGAAATGAACAGTCACTTATCTACCACAGCTCCCACTGCCAGAGACAGTGGCACAGCACATCATGCATGGTGATATTTGCTCAACCTGCACTACAGCGTAATACAATTTTCAGTCTTACATTGTTGCACTAGGGCCAACTTAAACAAAACCTTGTCAATAGCACAGACCTGTTAAGTCCATACCTCACTTTGTACAAACCTATTTGTGCCTTTAAGGTATAGCGACGCTATCTGAAATGAATTACTGGTAAAATGAATTTAACTGTCTAACTTTTTAAGAAAAATAAAGTAATTATGCCCAGAAAAGTGAAATATAATAATGTGTAGACCTGTTGAAAGAATAGACCTGTTAATTAAATAAATAATTGCACTGTACGCATTTTTACCAGGGTTATTGATTACATATTGTCATTGGTTGATACAATCACCTAAAAGCTATTGAGAAATGTTGTGTGCAAAGACAGCTGTTGGGCCAGAGGGTAGCATGCTGTGTTTCCATGCCAGCAACTCGGGTTCAGAGATTAGCTTTGGGAGCTGGCTGGGCAGCACAAGGATTGGTGGAACACATCACTGCTCAGAGCCTGGGAAGGTATGGTGCAGTGTTCTGTCACATGGTGGACACATTGTGATGGGCCGGAGAGCTATATCTCACAATTGGTTCACATGCATGTCATGGCCTGATGGTGTTACGCAGTGTGTCAGGGAAAGCAGGTTGACATGAAAAATGAGTTTTGCAATAACTCCTCTATTCCATTTCCAATGGGACCTGTATGAATGAGGATGCAAGTTCATGGAAATTAAAACAAACAAACAAAAAAAAATACATATATATATATATATATATACACACACACACACACACACACAGTATCTTTGTCTCTCTCACCACACACACACAAATGCGTATTTGTATGTATGTTACAGATTGCATATAAATATATAAGTGATACACAGTAGGGACCTCATGAGTGGTATAGAAAGCACATATAAATATATAAGTGATGCACAGTGGGTACCTCATGACTGGTGTAGAAAGCACATATAAATATATAAGTGATTGACAGTGGAAACCTCATTAGTGGGATAGATAGCATGCGTATAGAAATACCTTATTTATCACATAAGAGCCCCTCTGCATATATAATTTATGCAACAGGCTAGGACCTTAAGGAAGAGACATTTGTTTTGCTTTTTTAAGCATAAAATTATTTTTATAAGTCTGTTATTTTTTGAACTAGTGTTACTGTGCTTTCCACCATCTTGACTGCTATAATCACTGCCTTGAAAGTGAAGTCAGGATGACAAGCTAACACTGTGATGTGGTAGTTTGTTAGTGCCGCAGAACTTCTGCAGAAATTACAAACCACTACCGCAGAAGTTCTGCGGCAAATGGTAGTCTTGCCGCAGAACTTGGTCCCACTGTGCCGCAGAAAAGTAGGGGGCTGAATATAATGAGCAATTTGTACTGTACTGAATATACAAAATGTAACGATCATCAATGTGTTATTCTGTGTGTTTTTCTGTGCCTCTCTGTTCCCATTGTTGTATTCTCCCGGGTCGTTCCTGAAAATAGGCATATTACTTGTCTAGTGTACTTACCCAGTTACCAAAAGCTAAATAAATAAATAAATTATGTTCTAGCAATTGTATACATTGTCTTATGTTGAGGATGCAGTTGTACAGTAACCTTGGCTCAATTTGCTTTCCTTATAAATTAAAATTGGAAACTGAAATTGACCCTTTTGTACAGTGTATTTCTGACTGTGTGATTGTGATGGCAGCTACTGACATATAGTGAGTCATTTCAATCAATTGCTTTGCAATAAAGGACAGTTGTCATGGTACCAACCTTTTGGACTATAAATTCAAAATATAATATGTAGGGACCACATTCTCAGTCACAAGGGACTGGCACCAAATCATTGTGAAACAATTTAGCACCAGTCTCTGTCTGAGACTCCTTTGAGCTATGCTGAGAGGGGGGATCAGGGGGCCCTCCCATGCCAAAGCATATCAAGGTGCATTATCACCCAGAAGGAAGGAAGTATAAGGAGGCACAAAGTGAAGAAGACAAGGAGAGGTACCATAAGTGCCTGAGAGAGGCAGAAAAGGCAGTAAGGAGTGGTAAAGTGCAAATGGAGGCGAGAATAGCTCCATCAGTTAAAAGGGGGGGACAAGGCATTTTTCCAGTACATCAGTGAGAAAAGGAAGGCAAAGGGGGGGAATAGCAATGCTTACAGGGGCCAGGGGGGAGATAGTGGAGGGAGACAGGGGAGAAATAAGTGATCCAGAATGAATATTTCTGTTCAGTCTTCACTGTGGAAGGGGATGGGCAAGGCCCACAGTTGGAAGTCAGGGGGGAGTTAAAGATAGGAAGGTAAACACTAGTCCATTCACAGAGGAGAGAGTCCTAGACATCGTCGGTGGCGATCCCTCGAATTTGAGGATGATCTCTACCATGGTTCACTGATGGGTCCTGAGGTGGCTCAGTAATCCAATCCTAGAGCCACAGATTCGTCCTCAGAAATTGCAGATGTTTCCATGTGGGAGAGCTGCCCACTGGCTGGGGTTTCTTTCCCTTTTCTTCCTATGATCTCTCTTTTCAGATTCAAGAGCAAGGCGTTTCTTTTCAAAGCAGGCCCCAGCTTGATGGAGGTTCTGGCGCCATTGAGATCGGTTGGTGGCCAGCTTCTCCCAGCTCATGATGTCCATATTTGTTTTCTTGAGATATGCCTTCAGTGTGTCTTTGTAGTGTTTCCTTTGACCACCACGTGATCTCTGGCCATGACTGAGCTGGGAGTATAACATTTGTTTAGGGAGTCAAGAGTTGGGCATCCATACACAGTGTCCAGTCCAGCAGAATTGATGTCTGAGGATCATTGCCTCAATGCTGGTGACATTGGCCTCAGCGAGAAACTGACGTTAGTGTAATTGTCTTCCCACTTGATGTGGAGGATTTTCCAGATGCATCATTGATGATACCTCTCCAGGCTCTTTAGATGATGTCACTAAGTCACCCAAGTATCACATCCATAAAGAAGGGTAGGGATGATAACTGAACTGTATACCTGGATCTTGGTGTCCTTTCGTATGTCACGGTCAGTGAAGATGCACTGAAGCAGTTTCTCAAATGAGGCACTAGCGCAATGGATCCTGTGCTGAATCTCACTGTTGATGTTCACTGTTAGGGAGAGGTGGCTACCAAGGTAAGGGACGTGCTCAACTGTATCCAGGGTCTGTCCCTCAATGGTGAATTGTGGAGGGTCATTTACAAGGCCTTGAGCAGGCTGATAGAGCACCTTGGTCTTCTTGATGTTAAGTGGGAGTCCCAGACTTCGGTAATCTTCCGCAAAGAAATCTAGCGCAGACTGGAGGCCGCTCCTGGTGTGTGCAAGGATGGCACAGTCATCAGCGTACTGGAGATCAATGATGGATGCCTTGCAAACTTTGGTCTTTGAATGGAAACATCCAAGATTAAAGATCCCTCCATTCATTCTGTATTCGATGTCAATTCCAGTGGGAGGCGGCCTTTGGGAGGACTAGGATGACTGCTAGGAAGATAGAGAACAAGGTTGGAGTGATGACACACCCTTGCTTGACTCCAGTTTGGATGATGAACTAGTCTGTCTTTGAACCATTATGGAGCACACTGGCAGTCATCTGGTCATGCAGAAGCCTCAGGACCTTGATGAGATTTGTAGGGCAGCCAGATCTGGCCAGCACCTTCCACAAGGCTTCATGATTGATGGAGTCAAAGGCCTTTGTCAGGTCGATGAAAGCCATGTACAGGGCCTGATGTTGTTCCTGACACTTTTCTTGGATCTGCCTGGAAGTGAAGATCATGTCGGTTGTCCCACGAGATGGTCTGAATCCACACTAAGATTCAGACAGGACTTCTTTAGTGATGGGAAGGAGATGGTTCAGAAGAATACGGGTGAGGATTTTCCCTGCAGTGGAGAGTAAAGCAATGCCTTGATAATTTCCACGCACTGATTTGTCTCCCTTCCTGAAGATGGTAACAACATTGGCATCCCTCAAGTCCTCTGGAATCTCCTCAATGTTCCAAATTCAGAAAATGAGTTCGTGGAGCCTTAGTACCAGTTCCTCACCCCCAGCCTTGTAGACTTCAGCCGGTATGCCATCTGGTCCCGCAGCTTTGTTGTTTTTGGCCAGCTTGATGGCATGTCTTACTTCTTTGATGGTAGAAGGGTTGGCAAGAGATTCTCTTTCAGGGGGTTGAGGGACAGAATTGATAGTGGCATCTGTCACAGATGACTCGCGGTTCAGAAATGTCTCAAAATGCTCCTTCCATCTAGCTTGAATGCCTTCATTTCCCTTTAGGAGTGTCAAGCCATCTTGAGATTGGAAGGGAGTAGGACCATGGGAGCTTGGACCATAAATGGCCATTGTAGCCTGGAAGAAGCTCCTTGGCCTTGTCTTGCCACCATTTGTTTTTGATGTCTTGGATCTTCCATTGAGCTTCTGCCTTGAGCTGCTGGTATGACTCTTTCTTTTGCTGGCATGAGATGTCATTTTACCATGTGCAGTGAGCTCTTCTTGTCCGGTTAAGCAGGTCTTGAATCTCAGTATCATTTTCATCAAACCAGCCCTGGTGATGCTGGGTGACATAGCCAATAGATTCAGCACATGCTGAATGGATGGCGGTCTTGAACTCCTTCCAGTATCTCTCAATGTTATCATCAGCTGCGGGCATGGCAGAGAGCCTTGCTTGGAGACATTGCTGGAAGTCCTCTTGAACCACTGGGTCTTGAGTCCTAAAGGAACTGGCAAAGTTAAGGTTGACAAAGCCATGGGTCCGGATGGCATACATTCCAGGGTCCAAAGGAGCAGAAGTATGAACTGGTAGCCCCTCTGCAAGCCCTGTTCAGTTAGTCCTTAGAAACTAGAGTAGTCCCAGAGGACTGGAGAAAGGCAAACATCATCCCTCTTCACAAGAGCGGTAGTAGGGAAGAAGCAGGGAACTACAGGTCAGTTAGTCTAACCTCTGTAGTCAGGAAGATAATGGAGACACTTCTGAAGGAAAGAATTGTGGAACACCTGGTAGCCAATGGGCTGGTGGATCCCAGGCAACATGGGTTCTCTGCAGGACAATCCTATCAAACAAATCTGATAGATATCTTTCGCTGGGTGACAAAAGCAGTTGACCAAGAGGGGGCAGTAGACATTGCCTACCTTGACTTCAGCAAAGCCTTTGACACGGTCCCACATAGGAGACTGGTCAACAAGTTAGGCAGCCTGGGGATGGGACACAAAGTGATGAACTGGATTGGCAACTGGTTAAATGACAGAAAACAGAGAGTAGTGGTAAATGGAACCCAATTAGAGGAAAGAGAGGTGACCACTGGGGTACCTCAGAGGTCAGTACTGGGGCCAGTCCTCTTCAATGTCTTCATCGTTGACATAGCAGATTGGCTATAGGGAAAGATTTGCCTGTTTCTGGATGACACCAAGATCTGCAACATGGTGGATACCTTGGAGAGGGTGGAAAGGATGAGAAGAGACCTGGAACAATTGAAGAGATTGTCAGGGGCATGGCAGCTAAGGTTTGATGAAAATAAATGCAAAATCATTCATGTGGGGAGCAGGAACCCTGGCATGTGCTACAAGATGGGAGTGGGGAGCTGCTGACAGTAACTAAGGAGGAGAGAGACTTGGGGGTCATAATCACAGATGACTTGAAAGCCACTAGCCAGACTGCCAAAGCAGTGGGAAAGGCCAATGGGATGTTCTGATGTATTGGAAGGGGAATCACAAGCAGAATGAGGGATGTAATGGTTTCACTGTACAAGACCCTGGCAAGACATCGCCTTGAATACTGTGTACAGTTCTGGAGACCACACCTTCGAAAGGACATTAACAAAATAGATATGGTGCAGAGAAGGGTGACCAAAATGGTGAACAGATTACATCACAAGCCTTACGAGGAAAGAGTGACGAACCTAAATTTGTACACACTGGAACAGAGGAGAGAGAGAGGTGACATGATACAAACATTCAAGTACCTCATGGGCATAAATGAGGTGGAAGGGGACAACATATTTCAACTCAACAGTAGTGCCAGGATAAGAGGACATGACATGAGATTGAATGGTGGCTGCATAAGGGGAAATATTAGGAAGTTCTTCTTCACAGAAAGGGTTGTGGATGCATTGAATAACCTGCCCCAGGAGGTGGTAGCAGCCTGTACTGTGGTGGATTTTAAATATGCATGGGACAGAAACAAAGGAATAATAGCAGTAGGAAGAAAAAGCTAAGACAGTGACCAATAAGGGTCACTGGTCGCTTTGTGAGCTAGCATAAATGGGCAGACAGGATGGGACTGGCAGTCCTTATCTGCTGGCAGAATCTATGAATCTAAGGGTTGGGGTTCACTGGTCAAGCTGCACTGCTCGAGCATGCACTGCCTTTGACTTACCTGACTACAGAATTATATGATATGTTTTGAGTATTATTAATTTTGCACTCAGTAATAGTCTGCTATAAACATTTAAATTAAAAAACTAACAAAATATGGTATCAACACAGCATATGGTAGCACTGAAGACTACTCAAAGTTTGAAGATGGATGATGAGAGGGGTACACATGTCTGAACAGGACTGAGAGGACTGTGAAAAATAGTTGTGAAAAGTAAGACATTTTTATACTAGTATTTAATCATATATGATTAGCTTTTTTTTTTATTTGGCACTAACAAAATATAATTTATAAGGCCCTGTTTCCTTTGTCAGGCTTTGTAAATGTCTAAGCCTGCCTCATACCACACACACAGAACAGTACACATGATGGAAATCTGATTACTGGGTTGGATGTGCTCATTTATTTGAAAAAATAAACATAGACATTTAGAAAAATACTGTATATAAATGTTGTTCTGTAAGTAGCAAACAATAACAAGGCATACAGTATAGGATTTATATGCACACCCCAGGGGTGCAGTAAGACACAGGGCTGAATTCTGAGTGTACTTACGACCCCGGGAGGCACACTAAAATTCTATTATGCACATCCTGGAGGGGTTTATTGCACTTATAAAATGGCACTAAGTAGGATTTGGTGAGGAAAATGAGATTTGGCACATGATCATGCATTTATAGAGATTTCATGCATAATTGATGGATACGCATTGGGTAAGGGTTCCGTAACAAGTGGAGTACCCCAGGGTTCTGTTCTGGGTCCTATGATTTTTTACATCTTTATCACTGACCTAACAAAGGGCCTTGATTGTTGGTCTGCTAAATATGCAGATAACACTAAACTGGATGGGATTAACACCACTATATCAGATTGTAGCACATTTCAGTGTCAGCCCAAATGAAATTGGACAAAGTTCAGCACTGTGGGGGATGAAGTTTAATTTGCAGAAATGCAGAGTGATGCTCCTGGGCATAAATAATGTAAAGCATGATTACTATCTATGTGGTATAAAACTAATGGAAACAACTGTTGAAAAAGATCTGGTCGTCTTCATCGACAACGAACTAACCTTTACAAAACAGACCGATGCATCAGTTAGCACTTTTAACAGATCAGCATGGGCTATAAGAAAGAATATTAGTTCTAGAGACCCCCAGGTGACCCTGCCACTCTACAGGGCATATGCCAGACCACAACTAGACTTCTGCACACAACCCTGGTCCCCATACAAAACGAAGGATATTATGATGATGGAAAAATTACAAAGGAAATTTACAGAAAATATTTGAAGTTTGGAAAACTTTGATTATAAATGTAGCCTTAAGGAGTTCATTCTTATGTTCCTTAAGACAGGAAGACTTAGAAGGGACTTACTATTATTATTATGGGATATTGTAAATGACCCATACCTGTTCTCAGAAATGAACTTCAAATATAAACAGTACGTTTTTAATACCAGGTGTCACCCCTTACAGTTGCAATATAAAAGCTCTCCTACTGCTTGAGGGCATTCCACCCACGGAGAAGCTTGGAACCCTCTCATCTGGACTCACAAGCTCCCCTACTGCTTGATGGCATTCTGCCCACGAAGATGCCTGGAGCCCTCTTGCCTGGAGTTACAAGGTACAGAACTAAGACTCAGCTAGTGATTACGCTCTGCTGCAGTTTTAAACTGAATTTGAACTTGGCGCCATTTCTAAATGCTGTTCCGACTGCTCTCCGCTTTTGTTTTGGCTGTGTTCAGCCTAGCTCGGCAGACTTAAAAGTTTACTCTTTCTTACTGTACAAGGACTTGCCTTGGTGCAGTCTCTAGCAGCTTTGGTTTAAATTTAATATTAGGAAATTGCCTTGGTGCTGTTCTCTTAACAGCTTAATTTTTTATTTCCTGGAACTTGCCTGGTGCAGTTCTCAAGCTGCTTAAGTAAATCTTGGTGCCAGTGATGAAAGCTGTTTCACTGAAGCGATGACTGAAGCGCTGAAAGAAGATAGTTTGCTGCTAGGTCTGCACTTTCTCAGCAGTTGGTCACCACGGAATTTCTGCTGCCTAATTTCTGAATTATTTAATTAAATTTGCTGCTGCAATTGTTTAACACTAGTACCAAAATCTTTAAGTGTTGTGGAGCCCTGGTTTTACTCAGCTGGTGGTCCCATTTGTGAGTCAGGCATGGTTTCTTTTGTTCAGAATGAATTTGTTGTTGCTGCTTTGAGTTGATTTTATAAATTTGCTCTCCTAACTCAGTCTTAATCCTCCTGCCTCAAACTCTCCCCTTTCTCCTCTAGCCTCCATCTTTGCTGTTGTCCTCTCTCCTCTGCCCCTGCAGGTCTTTCCACTCAGCTACTCACAACTTCTGGCCCCCAACCCCCTTTCCTGGGGCTAAGCTGCCTCTTCCCACTCCTGTAACTTGATTTCTCTTCTGTTCCCTGAAGTCACCCTCCAAAGCCCTCGAACAGCTTTATCAACCCCTCTTTTTCTCTCCACAGTTCTCCTACTGCTTGAGGGCATTCCGCCCATGAGAAGCATGGAACCTTCTCACCTGGACTCACAAGGTATAGAACAAAGACTCAGCCATTGATTACATCCTGCTGCAGTTTTAAAATGAATTTGAACTTGGCACCATTTCTAAATGTTGTTCCAACTGCTCTACGCTTTTGCTGTGGCTGTGTTCAGCCTAGCTCTGTGACCTAAGAAGTTTATTCTTTCTTACTGTACTAGGACTTGCCTTAGTGCAGTCTCTAACAGCTTTGGTTTTAATTTAATATTAAGAACTTGCCCAGCGTAGTTCACAAGCTGCTCAAGTAGATCTTGCTGCCAGTGCTGAAAGCTGTTTCACTGAAGCACTGACTGAAGCACTGAAAGAAGACAGTTTGCTGCTAGGTTTGCACTTTCTTGGCTGGTCACCACAGATTTTCTGCTGCCTAATTAATTTCTCTCTTCCCCGCAGCCACTCTGTGGCTGCTCCCTCCCCACCCCCCAATTCCTTCCCACCCTTAGCTGGTCTTAAATATAAAGATAGTTTACCCGTGAGGTAGGCGTGGTCGTGGTATTTTCAGTCTATCTCCTCTCCTCTCCTTCCCATCTGGAGATTATACTGCATCTCCATTAGGTGTCACCCCATTACTCTATTCTTCACTACATGCCTAAGCCTATATCTACTTATTTGTTTTTATGTTCCTCCTCCGAAGAATCATCTCCTCCTGGCTGTTCCCTGGTTCTTGCTCCCTTCTCCATTTTGGGTGCTTGTTCAGTTCCAGTTTAAACACATTCCTATTTACTTGTGTTAAGTTCCTTAACTATCTTAATTTCCATGGTCATCTCCCTCTGGATCCCTTGCATTTAGTCTGCTTTGAATCCCATTCCCCAGCTCTAGCTAGCCATCTGCCCTAGCTGTTCTTATATCTCCTCCTAATTATTTCAGATATTTAATTTGGGTTGGGCTCTACACCCTTCACAGGTTCGATGGCTTAATTTGCTCAATGTTTCCTTTCGTTTTTGGTGTTTTTCATGCTACTCATCCTAGACTCCCTAATTCTAGTTGCTGGGACTTCCAGGACTCACTTATACCAGAATGATGATCTGTCTGGGGACTTCATCGACTCCAACATGCTGGTGGAGAAGTCCCTCTCTCTAATTAACCTGGATTATCTCTGCCTCAAACTCACTGGGTTATTCCTCAGGCACAGGAAATTTACCTCCCCAGTAATCCTCTCTTGGGCCATTGCACTTGCTGTGTTATGAGTTGTAATGCTATCCATTATCCTTGCCAGAGACATCAAACCTAACCCTGGCCCCATGGTTCACTTAAATTAATCTAATTCCTGCTCCTCCCACCTCTAGCCCTATTCCCAGGGCTTAACCTTTGCCCATCTTAACATCCAAAGCCCCACTGCCAATCTCCCTGATTTGGAGGCTTGGGTTCAAGTCAACAATTAGATATCCTTTCCACATCTGAGACTTGGTTGAAGCCCTCAATACCTGATTTAATATATTCAATACCTGATTGCACTCTGCCAGGCTAGAATCTTCTCAGGGCTGACTGACTTAATCATAAAAGGGATGAAGGGCTGGCACTCTACTGTAAGTCCCACCTTGATGTGTCTCTCTCTCATTCCTGCCCACCCGCTTATTAACTGTGAGGTGCTTCACTCACTTCTACTTCTTGGTGGTGCCAAGAAAGTCCACATCGTCTCTGTATACTCTACATACCCCCTAGGAACAGTAAGCTTGGACTTGAGGAACTCATATAATTGATTACAGCAGAGTATAAGAAAAATTAAGTGATTTGCCTAAGGGATTTTAATCTGGATTGGCTTGGTCCCCACTCCTCGCTTCTTGCCTCCATTATCAGCAAGGCTAACCTTTTTCAACTCATCTTGTCACCAACTAGGATCCCTTAGAATGGCCCAAGCTGCACTCTCATTGACTGGATTCTTACCAATAGGAAGGACTGTTTCTCCTATGCCTGACTCGATTAGTGATCACTGCCCAGTCTATTGTGTGAGGGCTGCCTTCCATACATCCAATCCCCCCAAAGTGCTATCATTTTTGAACTTTTCTAAACTTGAGTCAGCTGCAATCCTTCATGACCGAAGAACAGTAGACTGGTCTCCTCTTTTTATAACCAGTGATATCAACCAAGCGACGGATTACTTTAATTCAACATTACTCTTACTGCAGAATATTCACGTTCCGGTCTCAACATGGAGGGTCAGAGGGAAGGTCATCAAGTTGCTCACGTGGCTCCTCCTTCAATTGCTTAGGCATAGGGACAAGCTATGGTTAAAATGGAAATCTTCCCCATTACAAGCTGATTTCAATGAGTATCGCATGTTGTACAACACCTGTAAAAAGGAGATTCGTTCTGCCAAAAGTAATTACTATCGTAATCTCCTTAGTTCCTCTGCCACTGATCCAAGGAGATACTGGACTCAAATTAATGAGATTCTAGGAAATAATAAGCCACAAACTCCCAAGGACATGTTTACTAATGACGTCCACTGCAACAACTCGCACACTATTGCCAACACCTTTAACTCCCTCTTCACTAAGATTCCTTACATCTCCTCTCCCTCTTCCCATGGCTCCCAGGCTCCTCCTTAAGTTCCTCTTGATGCACCTCCTGACTTGATGCTCTCTCCCACCTTGTGTCAGGAAGTTCTAAAGTTACTAATAACCATTCCTACTCATGGAAGTGCTGGGCTGGATGGACTTGAACCAAGGATCTTAAGACTTGTGGTGCCTCTTCTAGCTACCCCTATCACTCGTCTCTTTAATCTGTCCATCAGCACCACTACTGTCCCAAATGCCTGGATGTCTGCTAGAACCATCCCTGTGTTCAAGAAAGGTGACCCTAATATTCTTTCTAACTACTGACCCATTGCGTTGTTGCCTGCGCTTAGTAAATTGCTAGAAAAGTTAATCCACCGCCAGATCTCCACTCACTTACTCAATTTCAAACTTCAGTCCCTTGTCCAGCATGGCTTTAGGGCAGGAGATAGTAACACTACTGCTCTTACCCTATTCTCTAGTGAGGTCACATCCAATATGGACAAAGGATTGTTTACTGGTTCTATGTTCATTGACCTCACCAAAGCATTTGATTTGGGTAATCACCCCATGCTATTGAGTAAGCTGCAAACCATTGGTGCAACTGTATCCACCTTATCCTGGATCAGCAGCTACCTGGACAGTCGATCGCAATCTGTCTCCTTTAGCAAAGTTCTCCTATCCCCTGGCCCTATCTCTTGCAGTGTGCCACAAAGCTCCTTTCTTGGTCCCCTGCTCTTTTCTATCTTTGTTAACAATATTCCTACCTTTTTACCTCATTGCCTCACCATTATGCA
Source organism: Neoceratodus forsteri (assembly GCA_016271365.2). NCBI lineage: Eukaryota > Metazoa > Chordata > Ceratodontiformes > Ceratodontidae > Neoceratodus > Neoceratodus forsteri. The sequence goes on along the minus strand of CM057455.1, from coordinate 1,461,653,099 downwards.
TGCAGACGTCTTGGTAATCTACACTGCCTCTAGGCCCTTTGCTGACATCAATGATTATCTATCATCTGCATTCCAACGACTTCAATCATGGTTCACCTCTAACTGTCTTATCCTAAATTTATCTAAAACTCAGGCCATGCTTTTTAGATGTTTGAGAAAAATTCTTGTAGCGTCCACTAAACTCCAGGTGCTATGTGGTGACAAGTCTGCAGTATCTACCACCAACTCTTTCAAATACTTGGGAGTGACGCTTGATCCAGTACTAGACTTCTGCTCTCATATTAATGAGGTATGCAGATCAGTTATACCTGATTTAAATTGCACCCTGCCAGGCTAGAATCTTCTCAGGGCTGACTGACCTAATCATAAAAGAGGTGAAGAGCTGGCGCTCTACTGTAAATCCCACCTCGCTGTGTCTCTTTCTCTTATTCCTAGCCACCCCCTCATTTACTGTGAGGTACTTCACTCACTTCTACTTCTTGGTGGTGCCAAGAAACTCCACAGCATCACTGTATACTGTACATACCCCCTAGGAACAGTAAGCTTGGACTTGAGGAACTCATATAATTTATTACAGCAGAGTATAAGAAAAATGAAGTGATTTGCCTAAGGGATTTTAATCTGGATTGGCTTGGTCCCCACTCCTTGCACTCCCTGACTCCATTACCAGCAAGGCTAACCTTTTTCAACTCATCTTGTCACCAACTAGGATCCCTCAGAATGGCCCAAGCTGCACTCGCATTGACTGGATCCTTACCAATAGGAAGGACTGTTTCTCCTATGTCTGACTCGATTAGTGATCACTGCCCATTCTATTGTGTGAGGGCTGCCTCCCATCCATCCAATCCCCCCAAAATGCTATCATTTTCAAACTTTTCTAAACTTGATTCAGCTGCGTTCCTTCATGACCGAAGAACAGTAGACTGGTCTCCTCTTTTTATAACCAATGATATCAACCAAGCCATGGATTACTATAATTCAACATTACTCTCACTGCAGAATATTCACGTTCTACTCTCAACATGGAGGGTCAGAGGGAAAGTCATCAAGTTGCTCAAGTGGCCTCTCCTTGAATTGTTTAGGTATAGGGACAAGTTATGGTTAAAATGGAAATATTCCCCATTACAAGCTGATTTCAATGAGTATTGCATGTTGGGCAACACCTGTAAAAAGGAGATTCGTTCTGCCAAAAGCAATTACTTTCATAATCTCCTTAGTTCCTCTGCCACTGATCCAAGGAGATACTGGACTCAAATTAATGAGATTCTAGGAAATAATAAGCCACAAACTCCCAAGGATATGTTTACTAATGACATCCACTGCAACAACTAACACACTATTGCCAACGCCTTTAGCTCCCTCTTCACTAAGATTCCTTACATCTCCCCTCCCTCTTCCCTTGGCTCCCAGGCTCCTCCTTAAGTTCCTCTTGATGCACCTCCTGACTTGATGCTCTCTCCCACCTCACGTCAGGAAGTTCTAAAGTTGCTAATAACCATTCCTTCTCATGGAAGTGCTGGGCTGGATGGACTTGAACCAAGGATCTTAAGACTTGTGGTGCCTCTTCTAGCTACCTCTGTCACTCATCTCTTTAATCTGTCCATCAGCACTGCTACTGTCCCAAATGCCTGGACGTCTGCTAGGACCATCCCTGTGTTCAAGAAAGGTGACCCTAATATTCTTTTTAACTATCAACCCATTGCATTGTTGCCTGCACTTAGTAAATTGCTGGAAAAGTTAATCCACCGCCAGATCTCCACTCACTTACTCAATTTCAAACTTCAGTCCCTTGTCCAGCATGGCTTTAGGGCAGGACATAGTAACACTACTGCTCTTACCCTATTCTCTAGTGAGGTCACATCCAATATGGACAAAGGATTGCTTACTGGTTCTGTGTTCATTGACCTCACCAAAGCGTTTGATTTGGGTAATCACCCCATGCTATTGAGTAAGCTGCAAACCATTGGTGTAACTGTATCCACCTTATCCTGGATCAGCAGCTACCTGGACAGTCAATTGCAATCTGTCTCCTTTAGCAAAGTTCTCCCATCCCCTGGCCCTATCTCTTGCAGTGTGCCACAAAGCTCCATTCTTGGTCCCCTGCTCTTTTCTATCTTTGTTAACAATATTCCTACCTCTTTACCTCACTGCCTCACCATTATGTATGCAGATGAAATGGTAATCTACACTGCCTCTAGGCCCATTGCTGACATCAACGATTATCTATCATCTGCATTCTAACAACTTCAATCATGGGTCACCTCTAACTGTTTTATCCTAAATTTATCTAAAACTCAGGCCATGCTCTTTGGATGATCAAGAAAAATTCATGTAGAGTCCACTAAACTCCAGGTGCTATGTAGTGACAAGTCTGCAGTATCTATCACCAACTCTTTCAAATACTTGGAAGTGACACTTGATCCAGTAGTAGACCTCTGCTCTCATACTAATGAGGTATATGGATCAGTTAACTTGAAGACTGGTGCCGCATACAGAGTACATCACTCCCTCATCCCTGCTGCCAAGATATCTGTAGCTAGGGGTGTCCTGCTTCCTAGACTCCTATATGCTCTCCCTGTCCTTTCCCAGGCCAACGCTGGTGTACTTTATAGGTGGGACACCACTTATAATAACATCTGTAGATTTGCCCTATCTGCCTTTCACCTTCTTCACCACTGCCTGCTCAACCCTACCTTGCAATTGCTCTCCAATGTCCTTTGCTCATATTCACTGGTTTGTTTCATTGACTCTATTACCAGAACCCCCAGTCCTGACTCTCTGGGGGCCATGCTTGTCCCTGTGCTTCACCCCTACCCTTTGAGGTCTTCTACCTCATCTCTGCTCTAAGTTCTGCACTGCTCTACTAGAATGGGAGAGCAAGCATTCTCACATTTTGCCCCCAAGTTTTGGAATTCCCTTCCTCCCCATACTAAATGCTCCTTATCTCACCTCTCCTTCAAGAAAGTGCTGTTCTCCCACCTTTTTGCACTTGATACTTGTGACTGTGTTTACTTATGACTGTGTTAACCTGTGCTTGGTTATCAGCCCCTGTCTTCAATTGTCATGACTACTTTGAACTATGAGTTTTTTGTGCATCTCTTGCATTGCATTCATTTGCCACCCCTGCCCTGTGTGGCTGATTTGTTTCTTTTATGTGCAAATTATATCCCTGCCTGGATAACTGTTGTCTGCTGTCTAAGAATGCATGTATGTTTTAAGCAATGTATTTTGTACTCTCCCGGGTCATGCCTGAAAATAGGCAGGTGTTGCCTAGTGCACTTACCCAGTTACCAAAAGCTAATAAATAAATAAATTCAGTAAAAAGAGGTTCATGGTTTACTTGTAGGGTAATCAGACACTGGAACTCAAGCCCCTTGAATGTGACTCTAAGTAGAAATAAAAACATCTTCAATCACAACTTGTATAATTGGTTTATGGAAAAATACAATCAAGTGACGTAGGGGATACGTAGACAGGAGCATTTTGGGCATGCACTTTTAGCTTCTCCCACCACTCTAGTATGGACTCTAGTATGAATCAGGTGACATCCCTCGGCCAAAGAAATTTCTAGATTTTTCTTGCCATTTTATAACTGTGGTTAAATAATACTATTAATTGATAGCACAAAAAGGACTTTAGATCAGTTCCCTTACAGAAATATAAGTGTGCTGCGTACATGCAGAATGCATACCACATGCTTAATTGTGCATGTTCGCATGCAGTTCACATACACAAAGTGAACCTAAGCAAACCAGGTCTAAAAAGCAGCTCATGGTCACATGCTGCAAGCTTGACATGTATGAGCAGGTAAGCTGGTGGGAACAGCTTCTAAAAATCACATCATGTTCGCATGTGCATGCTTGACATGAGTGCAGCTGTTAAGCTATTGTGAACATCATTTAAAAATCACATCAGGTTCACCTGCTGCATGCTTGCCATGTGTGCAGCAACTATGCTAGGGCAAATGTCATCTAAAAAAACACATCAGTTTCTATTTCTCATACTACTGCTATCAACTACAGCCAATAAAATCAATTTCTCATTGATTTCCCATTCAAATTAGGTAGAGTCATTAATTCTGAGCCTTTTGCAAATACAGTAGTTTAATGGCTTTTGATTTCTGTCATTAAATTTCCATTACTTTGTAAAGTATTGTTTACTTAATGCACTAAATGCCTAGGATATAGTCAGCCAAGGTCCCCTATCCCAGAAGTGTGAAGAGGGGCCTCTGGGTTGCGAAGCCTGACCTTTTTGTTTTGGGCCATGCAAATCCCAGTATGCATATTTAGTACTACAAATGTTTTTCTCCATGACTGATTTGGCTTACTTACCTTCCCTTTGTCATTCTGTATGGAGCATATACACTATGGCCATGCTTAGCACTCTTTGTGCTGAGTAGGGTTTTGGAAGCATGCACCATACCTCCCATATTGTCACTGAAATGAGGGACATGGACACTCAAAATGAGGGATAATGCGGATGCTAACACTCATGATGATCAGGACACATCCTGAAACATGTAGATACAGTACCTCAGAAGACAGCAGAAACCATTATATTTACTTATACAAATATTAGCACCTGAGAATGAATTTCTACCATAAAGCAGCACTGCACACACACCCCGGCATTTGTGCCTAGGTTGCTCTCATGGTGTGGCAATAATGTCATTAAATTTGGATTTAATCTTTTGCACAATAAGTGCCCCTGTGGCTTGTGTGCGCTAATGCTGCAGGTACACTCCTGATTCGACTGTGTCTGTATTGTGTTGTCCACTCTCTCCACCTATTAGTGGTGGCACCATCATACATGACATGGAGGAGCTCCAGCCAAGCAGGAGCATATGAGTCACATGAGTGTGACACTGTCTTCCCACCACAGAGTAGACAGGCTACACACTACAGCTTGGAGGAGTTAGTGAGCATTGAATTCTAAATATCAGTGTTGTGGCGGCATATTTTTGTTGGTCTACTCTTAGTGAGTCTCCATATCCCTGTTGGCTGAAGGCACTGGGCGTGAGCTAGAAGATAACTTGAGACTAGGCTACCTACATACTTAACTTGGCTCACCTCACAAGAAAAACAGCACAGCCCCCCCCATGGCAGAAAGCTAGGCTGAGAAGCAGTGGTGACAGTGGTGTGGATGGCCATCATAGGCCTTGATTAGTGCAGTGCAGCAGCAGCCAAGCAAAAAGCAAGCAACACAGGTTGGGTGGGTTTGGTTGGTGAGGAGACTTGGTCGCCAACCATGTTGGGGACCTGGAATGGTTGGGTCTTGCATCCAGCTTCTGGCAGAAGGACAGAGGAGGAGTGGACTGAAAACTGGGTTGGTGGCACACTGGGCCAGGCTGCAGGTTCTGCCAGATAGCCAGGTAAGTAAAAATACATAATGTTTTTAACGGGGGATTGAGGAAGGAGGAATTATGAGAAGCATGCTTCCCATGAGGGATGGATGAGGAGCAGAGCAGAGCAGTTTTCAGGGGTAAAATGAGGACTGTCCCTTGCATTCATGGACAGTAGAGTGGTATGGTACATACAGACTATTGGAGCCCCACTATAGTCAGGCTTATGTCCCTCCCAGTAAAACTGACCTCCACATCCCCACTCTCAAGCACATTATGACATGGGGCAAGGGAGACCACAGAGAGGTGCACCATTGAAATGAATGGGGATTTTTTTATTACTATTTTATACATTATTGATGGAGAATTGGAAATTAATGAAGGCCACCGCTTGACTATCAAGGACCTTGTTAGTAGAACTGCAGCCTTCATTATTGTCCAACTCACCATCATAATGTATAAATTAGTAATAAAAAATAACTCCACTCATTTCAAGTGGGTACGCCCCAGCACTCTGACCCATGGACATCCTCTCTTAAAGACTCCTGCTTCTAGCTCCCTAATAAACAGGTAAGAGACTCTTAACTTATATCTATACTTGGTGGGTTGTCTGTAGTAGCATGGCCACACCTGCTGTAGTGTGTGTTCAAGGGGGGAGATTGGCCATGTGGGTGGGTATTGAGTTATTGCTACTTTTGTGTCTGCCCCTTAAAGTCTGTTTGCGTGGAAGCATTCAAAGCTGTGGAGAGAAAAAAGTAGGCATACAGGCCAGACAGAAGTAATTAAGTAGTTTTGTGGGTAACTGTGTGTACTGGGAGGTGGGAAGAACCACATGTGTTTCCATTGGTATGTGTGCTACAGTTTAGCTGTGCAGCTGAGGTGAGAGGGGACAGGAAAACTAAAAAGTATAACCGTGGTTACAAGCATGCTGTATGCGTGTAGAGGGATACAGATTTATATTGAAGTACAAGCAAGCCATATGTCTGCAGGCAGTATAGCTTAGTGGTTAAAGGCACTGAACTGCAAACCAAGAAACCTGAAGACCATACTAAGGGAATTTCAGTCAAGTTTGCTAATGATACTAAAATTGCATTGGATATCAGTACAAGTGATGGATATTCTGACCTTTGTAGAGATCTATTATTAATGGAATCTTGGGCAGCATCAAATGGTATGCTCTTTAATCTGGAAAAGAGTGTGGTTGTGCATCTGGGTAGCAATAACCAATGCTTTAACTATTTTTTAAATGGTCATCAATTGTTGGCTGTGGAACACGAGAAGGATCTTGGTGTTCTACTATCAAAGGATTTAAAATGTTCCAATCATTGTACTGAACTGATTAAAAAGTTTAATAGACTTATTGCTTGTATTGACTCAATCACTTCAAGAGATAGGAATTGTATAATTCCTTTGTAGGAACCTATATGTGTGACCCATTCTGGATTATTGTTCCCCTTTATAGAGCCCCTCTTTACGTGGTGATGTAAAAAGAGTGGAGGGGGTTCAGAGGAGGGTTACTAAAATGATTCAGGGCCTTTATGGGGTAGAATATGAAAATAGACTACTTTCTTTAAACCTATATTTCTTGAAGCTTAGGAGAAAAAGAGGTGATCTCTTATTAATGTATAAAATTATAAGGGAACCTATATTGTTCCAAGATATAGGTTTTATTCAATATCAAAAGTTGTTCTCTTTAAGAAGTCATAGCTATCAATCGGGACTTACATATCCTAAACTCAGCTGAGAAGAAACTTCTTTACTCAACGGATTATTATATCATGGAATTCTTTACCCAAAGATATTGTTGAAGTTGACTCTTATAACCTATTTAAATTCAAGCTTGATAGGTTTTTGTTAAATCGGGGTAATGGGAATTAATGCCTGCTAAGGCAGGAGATGTACTAATATGGGCTTTGGCTTTCTGTACATCTGTATTTCCTAGTATGACTCCTAGTCCTAGTATGACCTGGGTCTGAATCTTATCAACCCCCACTTCTGTATGGTGTAACCATGAGGAACTCACTTAACTTTTTTGTGTGCAATTATAAGTGACCACTTGCTTTTTGCACACATGCCAGATACATGCAGTCTGTTCCAATTCAAGTTAAAAAGCATGCTTTCCACACTTGCTTGCTGCACGCATGCCACATGCTTGCAATCAGTTACAATTTAACATCTAAATCATTCTTGCAGCACCCGTATCACATTGGTAGTTTTATGTGTGCAGCATGAAAACATTTCATATAATTATTTCTGTAAGGGTTGATGTGGTATGTTTTCCTTATAATGGGTCTGAATTGTTACTTTGGGAAGAAACAGAATGAAGAAGAAAGCAAATATGGAACCTGAGGCATAAGAACCTTTTGACTTATAAGTGGTCGTCACATGCTTCAGGTCCAGTCATTCACCTATAGGGAGAATAGAGAAAGAATAACGCCTACATATGTAGACCATACTGGATCACACACTGAGTAGGCACTGTGACGTCATAGAAAATGAGAGACAAGCTAGTGTTTCTATGACATCACAGTACAGTACCTACTGCACAAGGTGTGAGAACCAAGCTTGCTCTTCACGCTCTTTTTTATTTTTCGTAATACAATCTGAACATCCTTTTTCTGAAGCAGAGCAGGTTCCAGATTTTATCTAGACAAAATACTGGTGCTTTGTCTATGGGATATTGCTTATCTGTTTCTAGTTTCTCCTTAAAATGCTGTTAGTGTGAGCAGCTGCTATTCGAAGGTAGGGATGTGGCAAAGTTTTGCTTCAATTGTGAAGCTCTGGCAAAGTCACCAACATTGATTTCTCAAGTCACTTCATGAAGTTAGCCATTTCATGGCAACTCTGACTGAAAAATGTTGCCTGCACTTTGCATGAAATTTCACCTTTGGCATTGCTTTATGGTGAATTCAAGCAAAGTTTCCTCACAATGAGGCTGTAGGTCACATGCAACAGTTTCTGCAGCTCATGTGATACAGCTCTACGTATACGTCCTTCAGTTTCACTTTGCAGTCTATGTGAATGAGTGGAAGGGTGTAGATCTGCTGCTTTTTGAGCCCTTTTTCATTTTCCCTTTTGCATTTTTTACATATTCTCTTTGCTTAGTAGTTTGTTAGGAAGGTTTTTCTGTAGTTTAGGTCTTATTTTCTTTATATGTCTGTATTTTTTTCTACAGCCTTCTATCAGTATTTTCCCTTTACTTCTGTGTACCGATGGTCTGGTTCTGCGAACCCCTGTTTAGTTATTATTTATAATTTGATTGTTTTCCCATTGTTCTGTCTCTTACAGATTCACTTTGTGTTATTTTTACTTTTCATATCTTTTTATTTTAAATAAAAATGAGGGGAAATGGAGAGGGGAGCAGGAAGAGTGGGAGTCAGAGTGAGGAGAAGGGTGAGAGGGAGGAGAGAAGGACGGTCATGCGGTCGACAGATGGGACACGCCATCTCATCTGTGTGAAGAGGACACCTTTAGGGGTGACACCAGCATCACTGGTTCTTGGAAGAAGGGCCAGCAAGAAACGTGTAGTAGAAATGCTTTGTTTGTCTGCAGGCCCGCCCCTCTCCATAGCACAGCAACAGCAACAGCAGCAGCAAGTATCATCTGCTCCGCTGCCAGAAGAACCTGCAAGAGATAAACCCCCTGCACCCTCCAATGGTACCCCTGCCACATGTGGCTGATCCTCATGAGGAGGAACCCCAGAGACCATCCACCTCTGGCTCCTCCCCTAGTCAGCAGCATGATTCCCTACTTTGGGAGTTGTTTTTTTTTTTACTTGGACTCCGCTGATAACATTTTGTGATGTGCAAACTGTGCTAGACAGTTTTTTTGGCATGGTAATCGGGGCAGCCACTTGGGATCAGGTGGGAAGCACACCCACCTTAGAGCGTGGCACTGCTGTGAGTGGAAGGAATACAAGAAGGTTGAGGGGGTGGTGGCAGTGCCACTCCTAATGGTCCTTCTGTGATGCAGAGGGGGAAGTGCAGCAAGTGGCAGCAAGGTGCACAGTTGCCGGAGAGTGACACTGATGAGGGTTGTGTGCCCTACATCCAGACTCAGGGGCTGCAGTAAGGGAGAACACATGACACCCCAGCTGCAGATCCACCTCCTTCAAGATCTTAGTTGAGAGATGAAATGGCATAACTCTGCATTGAGATGGGGAACCTCAGATGCAGAGTTGTGTCCATGGAGGCCACACTCCAGATGCTGCTCTCAAAGCAATAGACACTGCTTGAGGGAATGGCAGAGCTCTGTGGTGGGGTGCACCCTCTGTCTCACCCAGGCCATAGTAATGAATAAACACCATGGGCCTTACTTCACTGATACAATTGTGACAATCCTACATCTCTGGGTGCTGGCCTATGGATCTTCATACCCTCCCTTATTTTTTATACTTCATCTATGTGTCATATTTTTATCTTATTGTATAGTGTTACTTGGGTTCTACTATGCCGCAGCGACAAGAAATTTGTCGACCGATGGCACAGCGACAGCACAACACTGCCAATTGGTGTTATGCCATCGCTCGAGGACCAAGTGTTTTCGGTAGGGGGCCTTGCTCCCCGCACCCCCTGTACTTTAGATTCCTAACTTCAGTCAGAGTTAGGTCAGGGATGGGGCAAACACCTTACCAGCAACAGTGTCGGGAACATGGAGACCATCACAGCGAACTGCCAAAAATGTCGCTGTGATGGTCTTCACTGTATTCCCGATGCTGCACAGTCGGTATATCTGTTACTTGTACTTGATTTCACTACTGATGTTATGTGTTCTGTAAATTCATACTTGCTGCTGTATATCCAATATGCTTGTCTGCCATTGTATTGTTCTCCTTGTTGTGGAACCTTTGTTAAACGTGAGCCACCATATGGGATGACAGGGAGCATGCATGCAGTCTGCAGTAACTGTAGACAATAAGCGCACTCTCTGTCATACCATATGGTGGCTGGCTGAGGAGGTGAGAAGAGGGCTGTGCCAGTCACCATATTGGACCCTCCAAGTGGCACAGCTACTGAGGTAGGGTGGGGGGCTGGGTGGCATGTTAGATGTGGGCAGTGCATGGGGGGCTGCTAGCTATCGGTGAGACAGAGTAGCACCAGAACAAGTACTCGGCAGGAGGGGGTCTCACTAGAGATGAGGGACTAACATTTTAGACCAGGGAATCTGAGGGTGGGGGGTGCCACTAAACAACAGGAAGAATGACAATCTTACAGGAATGGGTGATTGGGGGTGGGGTGTCACTGTACACCAGGGAAAACTGAATGATTACAGGGCAGGATGACTGGAAGGTAGGGGGTGCTACTAGACATTATGGATATCTGTAGTAATATGGTGGCATGTGATTGGAGGGTGGGGTACCACTAGATATGAGGGAAATCAGTATTAATATGGTGGTGGGTGTTCGGAGGGTGGGGGATGCCACTAGACATCAAGCACATTGTTAACGCAGTGACAGATGGTAGAGGGTGGAGGGGTGCCACTAGACACTGGGGACATCTACATGATTAGGGCAGTGGGTGATCAGAGGGTGGTGAGTGCAACTGGACACCAGGGCATCCATCGAGTCAATGGGCTGGATTGGGGACGGGGTGGCCAGTTGCAGTACTGCCACCCATCACCAGGGTCTTGTGCCCTGTTAAGCCGGGGTTTCCAAAAGCAGTAACGTCTGCTCATGGGGTGGCATTTACCTCCTATGCAAACCTACGAACTTGCTGCTGTGCCCATATGCAGGGGAGGACGCCCTCATTTGCATGGGTGCACCAGTAAATTAGCTCTCGGGTGCTAATGAGTTTTGCCCTTGCTGTGGGGGTCTCTACCAATAGACCCCACCCACAAATCAGGCATAAAACCCATTTAGGGTGGGCAAACATTCCTTAGCGCATGGGCTAATTTTTAAATATCTAGCGCCATATACAAACATACGAAAAGAGACAGAAGAAGAAGGCCATCTGATCTATTGCATCTACTTGTAATGATACAGGGTCTGGTCTTACATTTACACCACTGACCCTCCCCCCCAAACACCCCGCTTCCCCCATTAAATGTCTTATTTGTCTTAAAGTCACATTTACCTGGGAGTCACATGATGCTTTGAAAGGATTAGGTCAACTTTTACATAGTTCCACAACCCAAGTAGAAAAAAACACATTACGTCGGCAGAAAAAAAACATTTTTCACAACTTTTTATGGACCAGAACACAAGTGGAATCCATCCCTGGACTTAAACTGCAACATTCTACAATGAAAACTGAGATGGATAACTTATAATCAATGGACTTAAGTATGGAGGAGTCGGTCCCAGCTAAGGCACCCACCACAAAGAGACACAAACAGGAGAAAGCGACCACCTCACCAGCAACTAATGTTGAAACCAAGAGCACTGCTGACAAACTGGATAATTTTTTCACAGACCTGGCCACTTAAAATGTTGATCTTTGACCTGGCTAGTGATTTCTAGGCATACAAACCAGCACTCGAAGCTCTGCCTGCAAGGGTTGAGGAAACCGATGCTCGAATCCGCACTATAGAGAACAAGCAAAATACAGAGAGTGCCATTCTAATGGAATACAAATAGAAAGTGGCACTAGGTCAAGATGCCAAATACAACAACAGCATGGTCAAGAACTGTGCAGTAAAAATGCCGCCGACAACAGCGCCCATGGAAAATAGAGAATACAAAAATAACGCCAATGGTAGTGGTTGGAAAACACAATAAAGGACTGCTATCATGGCGAGGAAACAAAACTGCAACTTGTGTTTTTGTGAGGGGCTCTCCCCCCATATCTCAGCTCCCCCAATATTTAAATAATCAACTCCACAAGGGGGTGGAACTTGGGGATGGGGAGAAAGTGGGGGGGGGCTGGATTCAGGCATACAAAAAAAAAAACACACACTTGAGATCAGAGAAAAATGAAACCACAAGATTCAGGAGACCAGGAACAGAATCCTGGTCTCCTAAGCTGTACTGCTCAAGCTCCTTCTGCCTTAACCCTCTCTACCACTGGAGCAGCTCATACAACCTCCCTACTTTTTTCCTACTTCTCCATTTCCTCCCCTCTTCCTCCCTTGCCTTGACAGCTACAGTGGTAGCGGTAATTACCATGTGCTATCCTACCCCTGTCGCTGTCAAGGCAGACGCTGTTTCTGAAGCACAATTTTCACTGCGTTATTCTTGAAATTGCATTCTAACCTGGTACGACAGAAAGTAGAACAGTTGGAGAGCAAAATAGAGGATCAGGAGAGCTGGCAACAGAAAAACAACCTAGTGATAGTGGGAATTGCAGAAAAAGCCGAGGGCACCAATTTAAGGGGCTTTATGCAAAGATTCCTGCAAGAGGTTGCCGGTCATCCTGAGATGGGCGCAGCTTACAATATAGAACAGGCAAGCCGCTCCTTCCAACCCCAACCATCCCAGTTAGAGAAACCAAGGGGGCATGGGGTCAAATGTCACACGGCAGAATGCCGTGCGACTTAATCACGTTGCACAATTTCTTCATTTCTATTGATCTGTGGGGGGCTCCACCCCCCCGTTACAGGGGGCTGAGCCCTCCAGACCCCCCCACTTAGGATTCTAACTCCAGGGGGGTCCAACAGGGCCGGGGTTCACGCATAATGCCGTACACTATTAAGCATATGACATTATGACCCGGTACGACCCAAAAGGGCTATTGCAATCCATTATTTGAGCTTTCAGGAGAAGCTATATATACAAGAACAGGCAAGACTGAAAGGAACCCTGACTTGTAGAGGACGCTGAATCCATATCTTTAGTGATGCCACCCTAAAAGTCAGAGAAAAACAAGTTGCTTACAAGCCGCTTAAGAGGGCGCAGCACAAGGCAAATACCAAATTCAGGATGTTGCACCCTGCCAAACTGCTGCTTACTACACCACTTGGTCAAAAGGAATAAAAAGATGCTGAATCCGCCAACAAAGATCTTTGTATCATTCCAGGGCTGACCATAGAGAAGGAAGGCAAAAAGCACACAAACAAATCCCAACCAGGTGCACCTCGATAAGTCCATATTACCTGCACAACAGCAAGCTGATGCCCACTACCTCTCTAGACAGCACTTTACCTGTGTCATTGGATTTACCCTATGTGTACAGCTTTGACAATCAGATGTGTAGAAGAAACTTTTTGACAACTTAGAGGGAGATTTAAAGCATCCACCAGGATCCATGCATGGAGGTCTCTCTCCTAATATGGCCACAACATCAGTGAGGAGCCTATATCTACCCCAGGGAATATACACTTGGGTGCTTTTTGAACTATATATAGCACAAAGGTTATGCCTGATGCCACTCTTGATCACTCCCATACAAAAGCTAAAGATGGCCACTACCATAGAGCCCCTTCTTGTCTGGCCCTTTATTCAGCCGGCTCACAAACTCCTGCCTTGGCCACTCTGTCAGGTCATAATAAATCAAGTTTGGCTCCCAGCCCCCAATCCAGCAAAGCCACATCTTATACCTAGTAAAAATATAGGCACCTCAAGGCAAGTCGACACACAGGTGGTGGGCTTCAGCCCATACGAACGACACCAGGACTGCATCAGACACAGAACTTCCATACAATGCCCAGAATAATCTAAGGGGAAGAAGCAACATAGGTCAGCAGACTCCTGGCTAGTTACTGAATACAATGTCCCCAGCGCTCAAACCCACTAAGGACCCCAGAAGCAGCCCATAAGGGCACAGGATGACTAAAACTTTTGCAACACTATCCCCAAGGATTACTGTTGAGACATTGTATACCTGAGACTGGTGATGTTTGTTAAATTTCAAGTAGGATCTTCCTCGTTCCTTTTTTCTGTAACTCTTCTTTTACAACAACAATGGGAAAAAACTTGTTGTAAGGGAAGGAGAACTGCATGTGGGGGGGTAGGGAGGGGAAATGGGACAGATCAGGTCACTTAGCTAAATCACCAGTTTATAACACTAGAGTTTACACAAATTTGCTTGGGCTGGGCAGCTCTACCTAACTACATGGCTGACACAAATGCAGCAATTTCATCTTCCGGGGGCGGTGATCAAATGGAGGGTTGTGATAACCCCCTTCAGGTGGCAAGTCCACCATCCCATACAGCGAGCAGTGGGTAACTGGGAGGGAGGAGGATGACTCCTGGCATGCCTAAATCCCCCAAAGATAGGCTATTCACAAGCCCCAGCAAGGGATGCTGGCGGGGCTAGCAACTGTACAAGTTAAGGAGGGAGGTCACAGCCCAATGGCTGTCCAACTCTAAACCACATAATCTGTAGGCAGACTTATGCAACAGGACCAAACCCTGATAATAACGGACCGAGCAATCCGCTTCCAGGCAAGTCACAAGCTGCAGCGCAAATAAGTGCCTGCAGAGCAACCCAACTTGCAGTCAAATTCCAAATGGGAGAGCACTTGGCCTGCAACATGGCCAGTAAAACACACTCCCAGAGATCTCACGGAAAGCTCTGAGGCAGATTGGCAAGGGGACACCCCTCCAACACCCATATTACATGAGGTAGAAGGCACTCAATAGCCGGGATCCAAGCAGCAACTACATTAAAATAGAAGGCGCTGGTGATCTCCTATTTCAGAGAATGATATAATGACATACACCCAAGATGATAAAGGATAAATATCACTTCCCCCAATAGCTCTCTCAGTTGGCCGGTTCTCTTCCTTCCACCAGGATAGCTGAGGCCAGGAAAAGGGTGCGGGTCAACCAGCCATACAATGCAGTACAGAGGAACCTTGGGTCTCGGACACAAAACTCACACACCCGTGACAATATATTACCACCAAGCTACCACTGGGGACAACATATGAATATGCCTATGGCCTCATTTGCCATTGTAACCTGTCATCCAAGCCCACCGGATATGAATACAGATCACACTCAGATTGCAACATAATCACACAGCCCGATTAATGTTAATTACCCACAAGTGACGTTACATGAACAGGGGAAAGTTCCAAAGAAGGGCAGCTGGTTTCCCACTGTATGACCCCTTCCATGAGAGGTCCAATGGGATACATTCAACTAAGTACCAAGGGCGCCAAGGGGATTGAAAAAGGATAAGTCTGATCGCCTCTGCTTCACCCAAGACTATCCTCCCTTATCCTGACAAACCAGAACACATATCTCTCCCTTACGAGGTCCCCCCCCAACCCCGCACTGGCTGTACCAACAAAATATGCAAAGCCTACCTAACCAGTGCACTCCACCATTGGGACAGTCACTACCTAGACAACTGGGGGAGAAATATAGACCCCATACCAATGGGGTAATGGAGAAATCACTCAGATTAGAAAACATAGGCTAATTAGCCTGACTCACCACTCTGAGGATGCGCATATTAATCACAAGGGGGAGGGGAAGGGGGACATAACCATTTGAATAAGATGAGTAGCTTGTCTCACCACTAAGGGGGCAATGCCAAGAATGACTGAGAGCACTACTACACACATACACCTTCAGAGCTCTGCAAGAGCTTAGAAATGTAACCAGACATACACATCCTCAGCAGCACACAGACATAGCAGCCACCCTGGGTGGTCCAGGCACCTCATCTAAATGAATAACAGATACTAGTTCCTGACCCAGGCAAAGAAGGACCATAGGCTTAACCTCCACAATTCAAAGACAGAGTTCTCTTGGTCCTGACTAGGGATTTTTTTGTTTGTTTTTTGTTTTTACAGCAGGTATCTCCCTGCACCTAAGTCACACCACTGCTGATTATTCATGGTCTTGCCATACTGTGGGAGAGGGGAGCTGAGAGACCTAATCCACTGTGATGATCCACAAACCGGGAAGATGGGCTTGCAAAGTAATGGTCCAAGGTGCCACCTACGAGGCAGGCACCAACCGCAGACCACAAAAGGCCACCAACTGGACGTACATTAACTACAAGATTTTTATCCACAGTCATACCAAGCAGTTAGTTAGTCTTAAACTGTATAGAATAGTTACTGTTTGTCTCTTTTTATTATGTGTTATGCATAACTTTGTATTTTGAGTAGCTTCAACCAGATTAATACACCACAGAGGGCCATGAACGACCAGCTGGAAGAGAAACCACCCAGAGATTCAAAGGACACTCCAGGGAACCTTTGAAGTCACACGGAGATCCAACCTCTATATAAGGGGTGACTTTAGTGGTGACTGGTTAGGCAAATGGGAGAGAGGAATATGGGACAAGAACACCATATAGAGAAGTCCTTGATTATGGCTAGCAACACTTACAAAATAATTACCTGAAATTTGAAAGGGGGTTGGACAGCACAGAAGAGACAGCAGGTGCTATGCCACCTAAAATATCTGGGGGTCAAAATAGCCTTTTTACAGGAAACACACAGTTGCCTTGGAGGCAAATTTATGGAGGAGGGAGTGGGTAGGGCAGATATTAGCCTCCAGGAACAGCAATAAAAGAGTGGGTACTGTGATACTAATACATCGCAGCATTTCCTTCTCACCCACCAAAGTGATTAAAGATCAGGAGGGCAGATTCACAATTATTCAGGGGATGCTGGACCAAACTGAGGTCAAAAAAATAAAGATATCCAGCACTCCAGACTCTGAAAAATATCAAGTGAGATTATTTTTATTCAATGAAATGAATACTTACATAATATTTACTGGTTTGGTTAAAAAGCACTGCCAGCAAGTGCCCAACTGTTCCATAAACCACATATATGATTTATGGAGCTTCATAAACCATGGGCAAAACAGCACCACAGCATCACCAGAAAAAACACCAAACAAGCTGTCCTCACACTGGATGTTCACAAGCACTACACAATCAGTCACTCAGCGTGAGACAAGCTTGTCGGCGGTAACAGTTACCCTCGCAAAGTGACAAAGAAGAAAATTTAAAGCAAAAAACACCAAAAACCAGTAAATATAAAAAGTAAAACATGGAGAAGTATAGTTCTCTGGGGATTTTATGCACCCACTCCATGTGCGATGCCCATATAAACCCCGAGGGCGAGGGCAAAGTACACTTTGAAAAGCCACACCCGATTTTAAAACAGACTGTACCAACAACATCTGGGGAACAGGCTACCACAAAGTGACACTTCATACAATAGCAATTCTGATGCATCCAGCATTTATTTAGACCACGAACAGAGTCAAGACCAGGGGCACTGAATTAAATTGGCTTTACAGTACTCAGGGATACATACAGTAGATAGAGACTCACCAACCCCAAGAAATTATTTGTTTCCAAGAGGGTGAGCATTTACTTTTTAAATACACTAATCTTTCCCTAAAGAATGAAATAAGCAATGCTTAATAAGTTTGTCAAAGTTATTTATTATCCTTTATATACTTGTATAAACAAAAAGTATAAAGAGCATCAACTAACTGTGATCTGATGACATGTATGTATATATGTTGGAAAAGCATAATAAAAATGAAATTAAAAAAAAAAAAAAAGACCAGCCCTTCAAGAGAGGGAAACACAAGGACTGATATCAGGTGGAACCAGAAGGACCAGACAAGGAAGGAGGAGGAGGAGGAGGAGGAGGTCAAAGAGGCCGTGGGGCTCACCAGAAACGGAGATACCAGCACCCAATATAAGAACAGGAAGTGAACCTGGGAATGTGATTAACCTGTCAGAACATCATCTAACAAGTTAGGAAGAAAGCTTCTTGAACAAAGGATTATCATTTATACCTACAACTGACTTGGATTTTTTTCAAACTACGATTGATCTGCACAGGCTGTGTAGGTCATTGAATCTGAAGTGCTTTTACTTTAATGAAGACACCATGGGAGGCATGTCTGAGGACTTGAACATGAGTACTGGAGATTTTTCTCCAAATACAAATGACTATATTTGTGTTATAGATACTCAGGAAGTAATAGAAACACTTAATGACTTTGATTTGACAGGTAATAATGCCCCATCAGCTTGGAGAAAACCAAGTACCCCCACATCAGTGTCACAAACCCACACAGCAGGTCAGGCCCTCTACTCCCAAAATGCCAACCTCAGAGTGCAGTCTTGTAAACAGTGTAACAGACAAGGTAACCCTCTTGTCTGTTTTTGTGAGTTCGGTTCCACCTTTGGTGTCAAGTTCTGGAGGTATTCAAACTGTGAACCTCTTGCTAGCATACCAAATGAACAGGCTCAGATATTTCTGTCTTCAGGGGGCAAGACATCTTTGCCTATGGGCACCTAACCAGGTATACAGAGATAAACCCTTAAAAACTTTAATAAAGACCTCAGATTTAAAACGCTTCTCTTCCCAGTTAGGTACCACCATTCAAGCTTATGTTTAGTATCTGCAATAACCATATACTTTTCTTACAACTAAAAAGAAGTCAAAGACAGACCAAGTAAGTTCTAAAAAGAATTTTACTAAAATAGTTAAAAATATGTAAAACACAAAATACAGAACTCTTATATCCCCAGCCATACAAATCTTTTAAAGCGAAACAATGGAAAAGACACAGCTTTCCTCAGACACTGCAGAAACTCTCAATTAGTGCTTTCAGACAGTAACAACTTTATTTAATGATTTAGAACAGCTACCCACAACTTCCACTTCATGTTGCTGGCAGCAGCCATTTCATGAGCAGCAGTGAGCTTCCTAAGCTCACTGTATGCTAATATGACTGTTTGACCTCAGCTATTGGTTGGCAGGACATATTAGCATAAAGTGAGCTCAGGAAACTCTCTGCTACTCATGAAATGGTGGCTCCCAGCAACAGAAAGTGAAAGTTGAAGGCCACAGTTGAAATCACTAAAAAATCAATTAGGGTTGTTTGTTAAAAAATGTTACTGTCTGAAAGCACAAATCAGGCGTTTTTGTAGTGCCTGGGTAAAGCTATGCCTTTTCCACTGTTTCCCTTTAAAAGAAACAAGGTTTAAACAGTGCAAATTCCTACTTACAGTACTTAGATTTGAAATCTTTCTAAATATCTGTTTACAAGTGTTCCAAAGATCTTTCCTCAGTCAGAGTCTAGGTGAAAGTGTATAAGTAAAACAGAGTATTCCTTAAACAACTGTATGGGACAACCCATTTTTGTGTGAGGTCAGCTAGCTCCTCCTCTGTCAGATATGTATAAAAAAATATATATCTTATACAAAAGTATTACATTCTGCAACTTCAGCATAATTCTTGTCCTTCAAATGACACTTCTTTTGATCTCATAATAAGCTTCCACCTTCCAGGACATGAAAGCATCTTTATGACTTCACACATCTATGTAATAATCTGGGTTTTCCTTCCAACGTCATAAAACGGATATGTTGTATCAAATATGGTTGTAATTAACTCAGACAGACAGGATCCTTAATTAAGGCCTTACATGTAACACATGGTCTCTAAAAACTAAGTGTGTGTGAACTCACATGCTGTCAGCATTTGTCTAATGTCTTTCATCTTTTAGCTAAAATCTGGGGGGGGGGATGATGAGTGAGGTCATTCTAAGAGCATCAGATTTTTTTTAGCAGAGACAGTCAGTCATACATTTTATATTAAAAAAATGATACAGCACTCAGAGCTGGCTGTCTACGTCACACTCCTCCCCACCTAGACTGAATTTGGGGGATCTATCCCCTACATGGGATGAGCTTCCCAAATCAGTTCACTCCTCATAGACCCTATACAGCCCATCTGAGTTCTGGTTCTTCGCTCCAGCCCTATGTACCATTTTTAGATCATCCCCTTGTAAAGCAAGACTCCATCTTAGTAATCTGCCATTGTTTTTCCCCATCTGCATCAGCCAAACCAGGGGGTTGTGGTCAGTCTGCACCACAAAATGCTGCCCAGACAAGTATGGCTCTAGCTTCTTTAGCGCCCAAACTATGGCAAGACACTCCTTTTCCACCGTGGAGTACGTTTGCTCCCTGGGAAGCAGCTTCCTGCTCAGGTACACTACTGGGTGATCTGTCCATTGATTGGATGTCTGGCTCAATACTGCCCCAATATCCATGTCTGAGACATCCGTCTGAACTATAAAGATTTTGCTATAGTCAGGACTTGTCAAAATAGGAGCACTGCACAGTGCCTCCTTTAGTCTGGTAAAGGCTTCTTCACAGGCTGGGCCCCAGGTAATTTTCTTTGGCATCTTTTTCTTTGTCAGGTCAGATAGGGGAGCAGCCAGGGCACTGTAATTGGGTACAAATTTCCTGTAGTACCCTGCTGTCCCTAGAAAGCTCCTGACCTGCTTCTGGGTTTCGGGTCTGGGCCATGCCTGGATCACCTCTATCTTTATTTGGTTAGGACGGAGCTGTCCCCGGCCTATCACATGCCTGAGGTATGCCACTTCTCCCATGGCCACCTGGCACTTCTCGGCTTTGACAGTGATCCCAGCCCTCTATATCCTGTCCAGCACTTTCCTAAGGTGGGATAGGTGTTCCTCCCAGCCGGTACTAAAGATGGCAATGTCATCCAGGTATGCCATGGCGTACTCCTCAGCACCATTTAACACCTGGTTCACCAACCTTTGGAATGTGGCCGGGGCATTCTTCATTCCAAAAGGCATTACTTTAAACTCAAATAAGGTGATGAAGGCCGACCTTTCGCTAGCTCTGACTGTCAATTCTACCTGACAATACCCCTTGGTCAGGCCAGTTGTCGTAAGGTAGGTCACCCCTCCCAACTTGTCCAGAAGTTCTTCCGTTTGGGGCATCGGGTGGGCGTTGGACTTTGAGAATGCATTCAGTCCATGATAGTCCACACAGAAATGAGTTGAGCCGTCTGGCCTGGGCACAAGGACTACGGGTGATGCCCAGGGGCTGTGGGATCTCTGGATTACCTCTAAATCCAGCATCTCCTCCACTTCCCTCCTAATGTCCTTTTGGAAAGCCTCTGACACCTGATATGCTGTTCGCCATATGGGCGTCTGTGTCTCTGTCTCCACATCATGTGTCACTAAGGGGGGTTAGTCCAGGCTTGGCGCTAAACAAGGGGGCCAAGTCTGCTAAAACCTCCCTTACTTTCTGGACCTGGTCCAGGGCCAGCTGGGGAGACAATTTTACTGCCTCCACAGAGGACTCCCACTTACTTTCTTCCAGCAAATCCAGAATGGGGTCTCCTTCGTCCATCCCCTCCCCATCACTACACACTGCAAACACAATGTCAGCCCTATTTGCATATGGCTTCATCATTTTGACATGGTACATCCTTTCAGTCTGTCTTCTGTCAGGTAACTCCACAATGTAGTTCACGTCATTTACCTTCCTAACCACTTTGTACGGACCTGCCCACTCAGCTTGCAGCTTGTCTTTCTGGACGAGAATAAGGACCAAGACTTCCTGACCCACCATGTACGAGCGAGCTCTGGCTCTGCGGTTGTACCACACCTTTTGTTTCTGTTGGGCAGCTGCCAGGTTGCTCTGGGCTGTCCCTATAAGCTTCTTCAGTCTTTCCCTAAACCT
This sequence comes from Neoceratodus forsteri, assembly GCA_016271365.2. Lineage (NCBI taxonomy): Eukaryota > Metazoa > Chordata > Ceratodontiformes > Ceratodontidae > Neoceratodus > Neoceratodus forsteri. The sequence continues at coordinate 1,461,631,385 of CM057455.1, read as the reverse complement.
AAAGACATAATCCACAATGGCAGTTCCCTGGGTGGTGTGCTTGCCTTCTCAGTCCTCCCAGATCAAGTCTAGGAGCCCACGTACCCGGCGTCCATATAAGAGTTTGAGGAGGGAAAATCCTGTCGACTCTTGGGGCACCTCCCTGCATGCAAACAACAGGTGGGGAAGGTATTTGTCCCAGTCCCTCCCATGCTGTTCAGCAAATGCCCAGAGTATTGACTTTAGGGTACCATTGAATTGTTCCACAAGTCCATTGGCTTGTGGGTGATACGGTGTTGTGCATCTCTGCACCACCCCACACTTCTCCCATAAACATTTCATCAGGTCCGACATGAAGGAACCCCCTCAATCGGTGATTACCTCCTGTGGAAACCCAACACAGGAGAAAATCCCAAGTAAGGCATCTGCCGCTTTGTCCATCCTCAGTGAGGATAGGGTGACTGCCTCTGGGTACCGGTTGGCATAATCCACCACAGTCAGGACAAATCTCTTCCCTGAGGAGCTGGGGGTACTCAAAGTCCCCACAATATCCATTCCCACCCTCATGAATTGCTCCTCCACTATGGGCAATGGAATCAGGGCCGCTTGGGTTTTCTTGGCCACTTTCCCTATTTCTTGGCACCAGTGAAAAGACTTGCAATACTCCTTCACCTGCTGGGTGAAGTTAGGCCAGTAGAAATTCTGGGCCAACCGCTGTGTCATGCGCGTGATTCCCAGATGACCAGACAAGGGAATATCATGTGCAATCTTGAGCAACTGCTCACAATACCCCTGGGGAATGACAAGCTGCCTGCCTAGCATCCCTCCCTCTGTCTGTACTGCCTGAGAATACATATGTCCATTTTCCCAATAAACCTTATGTCGGCCGTCACCTCCCTGTGCTCCGTCAGAGTCTGCCCAAGCCCTCAGCTTCTCTAAACAAGGGTCACCCCTCTGAGCAGCTGCAAACCCCTCACACATTCCCAAGGTATAGGACAGGTCCCCTTCAGTTGCTAAACTAGGGTCCCTAGCACTAGCATCAGGGCCCTCAGGATCACTGTCAATCCCATCCCTCAGACAATGGGTCATCCCTCCCTCTTTGGAGTAACCTTCCATAGCTGTGTGGTCACTTGCTACTGGTGAAATTTCTACCCCCTTTTTATCAGTCTCCCAATCTGGAGACACAGGCTGGGGAACCAGCCTCTCAGTGGTTTCCACAATAGCTTCTGTGGGGTTCAGGGAACTACAATTTTCCCTTGCTGCTTGGCTACAGGTAACTGCACATACCATCCCCTGTTGAAGATTGCTATCCTGGATCACATCCACTGCTAATGTTTTGGCTACAGCCACCTGTTGCACAGTTCCCTCTGTTTCACCCCAGTCTAAGAGAACACTAGCGAGGGGCAATGTTTTCTCTTCACCAGTGAACCCTTGGACAAAAAAGTATTTATTGGGTATAAGCTGAACAGGTTGTACCAAATCCCCTTTCACCAATGTCAGGGATGCTCCTGTGTCCCTTAACCCCTGCGTCTGTACCCCATTCACCATGACTGGGTGCATGTGTTCCCTCATGTTCATTGGCATGCTTCTAGGGACACACAAACAACCCACTTCTTTTCTAGCATGCTGTTGTGTATTATTGCTCACCTTTTTGGGACACTGTCTGGCAATATGCCCAGTCTCTTTACACAGCCATTATGCATTTCTTACTTCGAGAAATCTTTTCTTTGAAACCTGGGGCTAACTGGTTTTGGTGGAGGCAGTGAGGGTTTTAGCTGCCCTGAAGGCGTGCTTTTCCCCTTCTGTGCTGCCACGCCCACCCCATTCACTCTCAGAGCAGCTCTGCTCTAGCATAGTGGTCTGAGAGTTCAGCAGCCTCTTGCACTGTTTTTGGATCTCAGTCCTTTAGCCAGGTTTTTAGCTTAGCTGGGCAAGTCCAATAAAACTGTTCTAATAAAATCACATTTTCAATTTTGTCAACAGAGTTTTCCTCAACTCCTTCCCACCAACGTCTTAAAAACTGATGTTGCTTTGTGGCTAGCTCCTTGTAGCTCATATCAGGGCTTCTCCTGAGCTTATGGAATTTAGCTCTGTATGATTCAGCAGTTAATTCAAACTTTTTTAACAGTGCAGCTTTTAGCTTGCTGTAATCATTGCTGTCCTTATTGTCCATTTGACCCAATGCATCCCGAGCTTTCCTGGTAAGTAGCAGGGATAGCTGGAAGCTCCAGGACTCTCTAGGAATTTTAGCCTGAATACAAACTTTTTCAAAAGAATTTAAAAAGGCATCCATGTCCGCCCCTTCCTTAAACTCAGCTATTAATTTGGAGTTCAATTTGTAACCCAGTCCTGCAGTCCTAGTTAAACCCAAGCCACTTACCTGCTCTGGTGCCGCTTGTCAGAGTCGTATCTTCTCCAGTTCATGTTGCCTCTGGCGTTCCTTCTCCTCTTGGTCTGTGTCTCTCTGTTCTTGCTCGGCCTCTTGGCATTTGCGTTCTCTCTTCTCCTCTGCAGCTCGCTGGTGCTCACACTCCTCATGGTCTGCCTCCTTCTGTTGTCACTCTGCCTCTTGATCCGCCTCTCCCTGTTCTCACTCTGCCTCCAGTTCCATCCTGCACAACTCAATTTGCAGTTTGAGTACCTCTGGATTCAGGATACTGGTGATCATCCCCTGCTGCTGTGGCTCTTCACTGACAGTGGCCCTGCTGTCCTTTTCAGTCTCGGTCAGTGACTCACTGCTCTGGGTATCTGCTACCATCAGGGCCTCTATGAAGTTCTGCTTTTTGGCTGTCACCCCGAATGGGACTGCCCTGTCCCCGCATAACTGCTTCAAGTAATCTACAGTGTGCCTGGTGTAGTCGGAAGCCATCTTCTTCTTCCCTCACTACTGCTACTCTGACTTGCACTTTAGAAAAAAAAATAAAACGGGTAGGAACTGGACTGTACGCCAAGTGATATATAGTTCTGTTTCCTTTTTAAAATAAAACTGTGCCTTTTTTCTTTCTCTGCAAGAGAACTTATGGTCTCAGCTGACACAGAACAATAAGCTTGTGATACCAAAATTATGCCACCGCTGCCAACCAAATCTGTCACAAACCCACTCAGCAGGTCAGGCCCTCTACTCCCAAAGTGCCAACCTCTGAGCGCAGTCTTGTGAACAGTGTAACAGACAAGGTAAACCTCTTGTTTGTTACACTGTTCACAAGACTGTGCTCAGAGGTTGGCACTTTGGGAGTAGAGGGCCTGACCTGCTGAGTGGGTCTGTGACAATCAGCAGCAGTTAGTATCTTTCAAAAATTGTGTGAACATGACCAACGGATCAGAGACTTATAAAAGAGAAAGAAAAATAATTTATAACTACTGAGTAACCACTAAAAGCTCAATTCTATCTACTTCCTAGGGTTCACAAAATGCTTATAAATCCACCTGGTAGACCAATTATCCTGTGTATAGGCACTGCAACAGAACCCCTCGCTAATTTCATCAATGATTGTCTAAAGGCCCTAGTACCAAAACTGCACTCCCATATTTTGGATACTGGGGATGTTTTGAATAGATTAAGAGACATGAGAATGGAGAGTGATCTGATGATAGTCACAATAGTCATTGAATCACTTCACACAAATATCCCCCATGAAGGAGGATTATAAACCTTTAGGTATTATCTGGATAAAAGACCTATTGGTAGTAGACCAGACACTGAACTCATACTGGATAGGACTAGAATTGTGTTGGAAAACAATATTGTGTTGGTTGACCACCTATGGCACTCCAAACATTACCTCATGGGTTTTAGCCCACCTGATAGGCTAGTGATGCACATGACCTTAGGATCGAATTTCTAGTCCCCAGGTCCAAGAAGCCCCTGTTCTCCAGTTCTAATTGTGCATCTGATAAGGCGACAAGCATCCCAGGAGTCCCTGTATTGTGCCAGCAGAAGGTAGGCCTGTGAATTCCACAGAAAGTATATTTTCTATGAGCTAAGAAGCATCTGAGCCTGTCTTATTATATTTTGCAGTAATTTCTGCAATTTAAATGGAGTTTTATATGGATTTATGAAGGACAATGGCTTAGGAGACTGGCTTGTCTAGGGCCAGTTGAAGTATTGTTGGTAATTCAGTGTTAAATAGGTCAGAACAGATTGTGCTGTTACATTTTTGTTTGGTGTTTTCTTGATTTAAAATTTTTCTCTATCAAGCTATTGAATTTTAGCCTGTGGCATTATGTTTAGGGCTGAGAGAGGCCTTCGTGCTCAAGGGCATGCCAGAGCACTTTTTGCTACATTCAAGGTGGCTTAAGCCCACGATTTTCAAAAGATAAGAAAATGCCCCATTTGATTTCATGCCACCGGTGTTTTTCATGCTCTTACACACTGTTCTGGGCAGGAATTCGAATGCTCCACAGCTCCACATGGTCTAAGCGACCTTCCCCCGCCCCCTCCCACCACCCTCCCATGTTACAAGCTCTCCATGAGAGGCTTCAGGCTGCTGGTACCAACACTGGAGTTGCCATCTTACATGGCGGCACGGCACACCCCACCTACATGCAGCAGGCAAGTTCTTTTCCAGTGGTCAGGCAGGCTGCTGATGCACGAGCATCGCAAGGGACCGGCCATGCCCGTGACTCCCCCTGGTCCTTGTTTCTCTCTCTCCTGGTGCTCAAGCACATCTCCAGCGATGATGGGAGAAACTATCCTACAGTCATAGGAATTTTCAGTGGAAAAGAGACAAAGGAGGGCCGATTGGGCCTTCAACTCACCCCTAACCTCAGATTCACTTCTTGGACAGAATCCCAGTGGGGAGGGGCGGCGTATTTCGATGGACCTGCTCCTCAGCTGAGGAGTAAAGCTCACAGCAAAGCAGGCTAGCAGATGTTAAGTTACTTCGGGCCTCAGGGAAATCCCATCCCAAGCGAAGACCTTGAGGCACCGTAGGGACTCTGGACAGCGAATTTATGTGTTGTTTGGTAATTTATGGGGCATCTCGTCAGGCCTAGGCCCCTCCTTCAGTGGCCGACTTAGTCGAGCCATCATGCCTTCAGGCCTAGGGCCCCTCTCTTTAGCGGTAGGCCTGAGTGGATTCTCAATGCTGCTCCATATACTGGCCATTGCTACCGGCCTAAGGGCACCTCTCCACAGCTGCCCCTCGGCACGGGAGGGGCTAGTCTCTCTGATATAAATGTATATATATTTATGATTGGGTCAGCCATTTTAGAGGGCCACCATATGCAATTAGTTCAGCCATCTTAGAAGGCCACCATTTGGTAGGTGACTGAGCATCTCGTTCTCTTTGGCTTAACCTCCAGACGTCACCAGCCTTTCTTAGCAAGGGGACAATATAACAGCATGCCTGTGGGTGGGGAGTCCCCTGCCCCTTAAGGCCACCTCTAAGGGGGGGTTACTTAAAGGTTACTTAACAGAGCAGTAACGCCATGTTGGGGCTTCCAGTTTTCTTCCTCTGGAAGCCCACTATGTCTCCGCCCCTAACAATTCCTTCATCTTTTTCTTCTCTCTCCACAGATGGTGAAGGCAAGAAAATGCATCTCATGTAGCACCACTCTGATGCTCTGCAACATGGGACTTCTATACCCCACATGTCTCCATGAAGAGGATGACTTGTCTCTGGAGCAATCTCCAGGGATAGGGTTGGACACTCCAGGACCCAGTGGAGCTAATTGGATGGACCTGGGAGCCATTCTTTTGCAGACTCAACAAGCAACAGTGGCCATGATGGAGAGCCAGCAGAACTTTATGTTGACGGTCATGGAGAAGCTGGAGGCCATGACCCAGGCCAAGTTGACACGGTCCCCAAAGCCATTACCAGAACCAGAGAATCCAGGTGTGACCACAGGAACTCATCAGGATACTGCCAAGCCACCCCCTAGTACCTCCATACCAGATATAGGGGAGGATGCAGGGGATAAAGAACTTCCAGATAATGAGGAGGACGTTCCTTCTGACGAGGAAGAGATGGAGACGCAATCAGTGCCATCTCTTACATCCAAGTTGTGCTCATTTGACCTGATCCCAGGCCTTATGAGAATAATCAAGACCACTATGGGGTTAGAGTTTGAGGAGGGCCAGCCTGAATTGAAACTTGACCCCATGATCCAGCAAAGAAAAACCTCCAAGGACATTTTTCCCATTTGTCCAGCAATTGATGACATCTTCAGCAAAGAATGGGAGTCTACAGAACTTGGTCAAATATCAGACAAGAGATATCTAGAATGCACATACCCTGTGCAGGAGGACAAGGCCAGCGCCTGGTGCATAGCACCCACTATCAACCCCCAGGTAGCAGCCCTTAGCAGGAAGAATGTACTACCCTGTGGTACCATATCCCTAAAGGACCATACAGATAAAAGGGTAGAGGACATGTTGAAGAAATTATTTGAAATAGAGGGCACGGCTGCCAAAGCCTCCACAACTGTAGTCTATATCACTCATGCCCAAATTTGATGGCTCGAAGAACTTCTGGAGAAAACGGACCCTAAGACCAGGGAGTCCGAATTGTTAGAGTGCACACTTGATGTGGCAAAATACTTGGCGGACATTGCAGTAGACACTCTAAAATTAAGTGCCAGGGCAACGGCACTAACAAACCGTGCCAGAAGAGCCCTGTGGCTCAAACTGTGGGAAGCAGACAATGAATCCAAGGCGTTGCTAGAGAATTTCCCCATGAAGGAAAAACATGTGTTCAGGGAAGGACTACAGGAGTACCTGCAGCAGAAGGAGGAAGGGAAGGATCGCCTTAAAAACAAAGGAAAACCTACCTATCTCCCGTCAAACAGATGAAAGTTTGGGGGGGAAACAGATCACAACAGCCACGTAGAGATAACTGCTACCAAAACAATTCCTTTCGGGGTAGAGGAGCTCAGGGAGGAGCACGTAATTCCTTCAACTCCAGCTATAAAACCTCCACCTTCCGAGGCCGAGGCTCCAAATTTGGAGGCAGAGGGAGAGGAAACAGGAACAATGACTACAAGTCACCTCTGCCCCAGACCCTGGCGTGGGACCCTTGTCCACCAGTGGGCAAAAGACTGATGCTGTTCCAACAAAGGTGGGAGGGTACAACATCAGACAGATGGGTTCTAGAGGTGGTGTCCCGGGGGTATTCTCTAGAACTATCCCTCTCCCTGGTCACACAAGATTAGTAAGCTCTCCCATCTCAAAAAGAAAGGCATCTGCCCATCAAGTCCAACAAATTCTGCAGGGCTTGATGCAGAACAGGGCGATTCAAGTGATTCCCCAACACGAGCAAGAACAGGGAGTGTACTCCATTTTCTTTCTCGTACCCAAAAAGACAGGGGAACTTCACCCCATCCTAGACCTCAAGCACCTCAACAAATATGTGATCACAAAGAGGTTCAAGATGGAGACATTAAGGTCAACCAACCACAGCATTCGGGTAGGTGACTACCTAACCTCAATAGACCTGAAGGATGTGTATCTGCACGTTCTGATCAGGCCAAGTCACAGGCAGTATCTACGTTTTCATATCCTAGTGCAACATTTTCAATATCAGGTGCTGCCCTTCGGTCTTACCTCGACACCAAGGGTGTTCACCAAGGTATCAATAGTCCTGGTCACCAGGTTGAGAGAGCAAGGGGTCAACATAATCCCATACCTGGATGACTGGCTGATCTGAGTGCATTCCAAAGAACACTCACTGAAGGTCACCCAGATGGCACTATGGGTGCTCGAGGAACACGGCTGGGTGGTGAACCAGGCCAAAAGCTACCTGGTACCCACACAACAAATGAAACACATGGGAGCAGAAATAAACACATCCCAGGAGTGCGCCAGACCATCTCAGAAGAGGGTGGAAATCGTGAGGGCCCTAGTGCAACAGCTGAGGGCCAGCAGCCTTCCTATCATTGGGCAAATAGCCCAGATGTTAGGCTGTATGGCATCATGTTTCAATCTGGTTCTCTGGGCCAGGTAGCACATGAGACCACTGCAGAACTACATGTTGACCCGGGGATCCTCAAACGAGTGGAACCTGAACATCAGGATACCATTACTGGAATCGATATGACTCTCCCTGGTCTGGTGGTCAGCGAGCCGGTCCCTCACATGAGGGGTTCCATTGAAGACCATCTACAATGTCACCACAGAAATGGACGCAAGTCTCCTGGGTTGGGGAGCATGTCTGGGACCTCTCTCAGCCCAAGGCAGCTGGACCACTCCATAGGCAAGACTGTCCATCAACGTTCTGGAGATGAGGGCAGTCTACCATGCCCTCAGATCCTTTCAAACTACCATCTACAGTCAGTCAGTCTTGATTCACTCCAACAATCAAATCACCGTGGCCTATATCATCAAAAAGGGGGCAACAGGAGCAGGACCATGCAAAAAGAGGTAATGAGGGTGTTGAACTGGGCCCAGACCAATCTCAAGCACATTGGTACAGTTCACCTGGCAGGAAAACTCAACATACGGGCAGATTGGCTCAGTCGCCAACAGGTTCACCCAGGAGAGTGGCACCTGCACCCCGAACTGTTCCAGCTGATACAGGAAACTTGGGGTCCCATTTCCATGGACCTCATGGCAACCGCAGAGAACTCCCAGGTGAGGAGGTTCTTCTCCAGGTACAGGGAACACCACTCTCAAAGGACTGATGCCCTATCCCAGACCTGGACACGGGACTGATCCTACATTTTTTCCTCCATTCCTCTCCTCCCACAGGTACTATCAAAAATTTTACAATCTCAGGAAACAGTTGTCCTAGTGGCACCGTACTGGCCGTGGTGAGCATGGTTCGCAGCGGTGATAGCCATGGCCCTGGACAAACACAGACTACCGTAGCCACCAGACATGCTAACGCAGGGACCGGTGGTCCACCCCGCACCAGTGACTTTGAAACTAACGGCCTGGCTCCTGAGAGGCAGAGACTGTTGAGAGTCGAGTACCACGCATCAGTCATATCTACATTGTTACAATCCAGAAAGCCTTCCACTACCTCCACCTAAGGCAGGCAGTGGTCTATCTTCACGGCATGGTGCAGAGACAAAGGTTTAGAACCCGAAAAGGTCGACATGCCAATCATTCTACTGTATTTACAGCAGGGTGTAGACAAGGGCTTATCTCACTCTTCACTCTGAGTGCAGCTGTCCACCATTGGCACCACCATTGGCCCCATAGGTCAACATATTCTGGGGGCTCACCCGGATGCAATTCGCTTCTTCAGGGCAGTAGAAGTGCTATGCCCCAGGATGCGGACTCTCATCACCCCATGGGACCTGACCCTAGTCCTAGACTCCCTCAGCACAGCACCGTTCGAACCACTGAGACAGGTGGATATATTCTGGGCAGGATTGAAGACCTATTTCCTCATGGCCATTTGCTCCACTAGGAGGATTAGCAAACTGGTGGCTCTCTCCTGTAGAGACCCTTACACCATATTCACCCCACAGGGGGTGCACTTACGGACAGTTCCGGCTTTCCAATCCAAGGTCGCATCCACTTTTTATAGGGAGCAACCCATCCAATTGCCTACCCTCTCTTATAGATCACCGGGGAACATGACGATTCCTCATCACTTAGACGTGGGAGGCACCCTAGCCATGTACATATCTAAAACCAAGCCAATACGTAAGACAGAAAAACTGTTTATTGTGGCAAAAGGGCAATGACAGGATAAGGCAGCATAAAAATCCAGAATAGCGAGCTGGCTCAAGAGAACCATTCTAGAAGCTTACAAGGCAAAGAACCTAACACCTCCACAGGGTATTAGAGCACATTCTACCAGAGCAGTGTCTACCTCTTGGGCTGAGAGGGCTAATGTGTCTACGGAGGACATTTGCAGGGCAGCCACTTGGACCTCCATCCATACCTTTGCAAGACACTATAGATTGGACTGCTTGCATGAATTACATACCCCTTTTGCTACTCAGGTTCTCTCAACAGCCAGGTCCTCCTCTTCTCACTCTTAGATCACTCTGTCCCACCCTTTGGGTACAGTACTGCTGATTAGCAACCCATGAGGTAATGTCTGGAATGCCATGGATGGTCAACCAACACAATGGGTGTTTACTCACCTGGTAAAGGTGATTGTGTTGGTTGACATCCATGGCATGCCACGGCCCTCCCTCAGAGCGGTCAGAGCGACTAGGAGGATATCTGTATTAGTGGAATAGAGGAACAAAGGGACATTACAATGTGTGTGTGTATATATATATATATATATAAATATATATCACTGCTTAAGTCAGCCAGGATGACTACTGTTGGCCATTTAGGAGGCCGAGTATTAGTATTGTATCAATAGGTGAATGAAAAGGACCACTCCGGCCAAGAAATTCAGAAGGCGTCTCAGTGTGTGTGTAGTAGCTAAAAGCATTGTGTGGTATTACTAACCTTGTTTTCAGCTATGGAAGATTCGAACTGGAGAACAGGGGCTTCTGGGACTTGGGGACTAGAAATTCGATCCTAAGGTCATGTTCATCACTAGCCTATCAGATGGGCTAAAACCCATGAGGTAATGTCTGGAGTGCCATGGATGTCAACCAACACAATCACCTTTACCAGGTGAGTAAACACCCATTTTTGCATTTGACAGCAGATTTTATAAGCAACAAAAAGGTACTGCTATGGGTGCAAGTCTGACACCAAATTATGCCAACCTCTACCTGGGGCATTGGGAGGGGGGTATATATGGAACAGGCATGCAAACCCCTATAGTGATAAAATTCAAGTGTGGCATCATTTTATTGATGATGTTTTGATGGTGTGGTGAGGAGACGTGCAGGAACTAAGGGATTTCATTCAGTACCTTCACAATTCTAATCCAGACTTGAGATTTACCTGTCACTCGAGCAGAGAAGCAATATCATTTTTGTATCTCAGAATTATACTAAAAAACAAGGGTACTATTGCCACAACTCTGTTTCAAAAGCCCACAGACAATATAGTCCTGCTCACCAGTAGCTGCCATCCTCGTCACAATATCAAAAATATACCAAAGAGCCAGTTTTATCGAGTCAAAAGGAATTGTAGTGAACCCCAGTACATGCAGGAAATGAATACACTTGAGAACAGGTTCAAAGAAATAGGTTATGCTGAGGTAGTGATTCAGAAAGCCAGAACAGCCACTGATGAAACAGATAGAGATCTTTTACAGAGGAAACAACCTCTATGACGATCTCCAGAAAATTCAGATAGAATAAATTTTGTCAGTACCTATAGCACTAGATCCTGGAGAGTTAGAGATGTCATTTATAAACACTGGCATGTACTGGGGGCAGACTACAGGTTAAGAGAAGTATCTAAGACCCCACCAAGGATGTCATATAAGAGAGCCAGAAACATAAGCGACATGCTGGGCCATTTCTCTTTTCAAAGTATTAAAGACAAACCAAGGAACTGTCTCCCACCCCTCCCAAAAGGTTGTAAAAAATTCAAACACTAAATACTGTGAAGTGGTCAGGGAATGTGCAATGTTCAGAAGTCCAGATGGTGGCAGGATATTTGATATTGATTGCTTTATCAACTGTGATACCAATTTTATTATATATTTGTCGGTATGTACATGTGGTTCATTTTATGTTGGAAAGACAAAAAGAAAGATGAAGAAAGGGTGGGGGAACGTATGAGGGCTATTAAGAACAACAATTTGGATTATGTCTGGGACCAACATATGTTAAATGTACAAAACAAAGAAGCTCATAGATTGCAATTCATTGGGATAGAGCAAGTCCAACTAGGCCTGAGAGGAAGAGACAGAGAAGGTCTCCTAAGCAGGAAAGAAATGTTTTGGATACATACTGTACACTTGGATCCTATAAAGGGAAGGGATTGAATGAAGAGATACAATTGAAACCATTCCTGGTAGTGCCTGCTTTAAAAGTGGTCACCAGCTTGCTGCAATTAGTCCTCATATTCTGTAAGTACACAAGTTAACATATAACAAAGGACCTTGGAAGAAGTCTGTGATGGACAAATACAAAATGGGGTGTCCCCTATTTTTTCCAAGTGTTGTGTTATTATGGATGTTACCAAGACAAAATGCCCCATTACCCTTAGCGCCCCCCCTTACCCCTTCATCCTAACGAGCTGTAACACTGCACTCATAATTACGAACTAAGCCACCTTTTGAAATTACCTGATCTTCTCCTCCTGGTCCTTGTTAAAAGGTTCTAGGAGGGAGAATGAAATATCTTAGCTTCCTACACTTACGCTTAAGCGAAAGATAAAAGAAATGTCTTTAGTATTTATTTGCTGTCTCTGCACTCTCTCCGTATCCAGATATAGTTATATTAATAAATGTAAACAAACGAGTAACAGGTTATGGTAACTGTTTTGAGATAATAGTATATGTCTTACTGTTCTGAATTAGAGGAGAGAGCTTTCAAATATGTCTCCAACAAATGCACTTTTGAATATTTTTGCACTGTTTTTGTAACTTTGCACTTTAAAAATGATAGAAATTTACACTAAATGGATTTTTTTACATTGTAAATAGGGGCCAGGATATTCAGACTGTGCCAGGCAGTGTCACAGGCCTGGGCACAGCGCAACTGGGATGCACCGGTGCCAGGGCCAGGCAATATTCAATGGTAATGTGTCATGGCACAGCACCATTGAATATGGCATGGTCAGTGCACATACTGCGCATGGTGCAGTGGCACTGTGATGGCGCAAGCCACAGATAGGGAGCACGGGGATGCGCCAGCACAAGTGCAATTACGCTAGGTGCATCACCCGCGATATTCAGCAGGGGGAATGCAAATGAGGCCATAATATATGCAAGGTGCAAATGGGACCATTTGCATGTCATTATGGCCCCATTTGCATACCTTGTGCAGGGCAGTCCAGCGACTTGCACCTGGCGCCCTGCACAGCATGACGTGTGCAGTGGGGATCCTGGGGCATCCCCCGCCCATAGCCGCGATCGCGTGCTATATGTTTAAAGAGAAATCCCTGGTAGTCTAGTGGCCCTCCCAGTCCCCTATACCCTAATAAAGACAATACATGACAATCCCTGGTGGCCTAGTGGTCTCCTCTCCCACCCCATCCCTGATTCCCTGATATATGTCATTATGGCTGTCCCTGGTGGTCTAGTGGAAACCCCCCCCCCCGTCTGTTGCCATGATCGCGATAAACCTCCATAACTAACTACCTGGTGATCAGTGGCACCCCACCCCTCTCACCTACACAGAACCCTTGCCCACCCTGCTACCCCATCATCGGCAGGGGCTGCATCACCTCTGTACCGCCGGCCGCTCGCAGATGACAGGTACAATATGGGCACTGCAGGTATATTGTACTAGACAGTCCCAACCATTTGGAATGCCTTCATTCACATATTTGGGACTGTCTAGTACAGTATACCCTGTGTTTCATTGGTCCACATCAGGGACCAATGGGCTGACAGCCCATTCTGTATCTGTCATTCAGCAGGTGGCTGGGCTGTAAGCTGGCAGGTTGCAGCACCCGCTGATGATGGGGGGGGCAAGGTGGGCAAGGGGTCTGTGTGGGTGGGAGGTGGGAGCAGCACTGATTCCAGGGATTTGTATTACAGGGTTGTACCATGATCGTGGCACTGGGTGGGTGGTGTACCACCAGACTACAAGAGACGTTTAATACAGCAGATCACCAGCGATTGGGGACACTGGAGGGTGGGGGGGTTCCACTAGACCACCAGGGACTGAGTCTTTCTACAATTATCAGCAATTGGGAGGGAAGGGGTCCACTAGACTACCAGGGCATGTGTCAGTCTACATTTACCAGCGATTGGATGAGCAGGGGGAGGGGGGGTCCACTAGACCTCCAGGGGTTGTTTCATTCACCATTTGCTGATGATCGGGAGGGAGGGGGTGCCACTTGACCACCACGGAGCTGTGGATGCTTGTGGACGTGTTCTGGGTGGGCACCCACATATGACGGCTGATGTGTTGCTCCATGCAATACGATAGCCTGCCTGTGGTGGCTGGGATTTGTTCCCACTTTTCCAGGGCTCAACTTTGAGCCCCCCTTTGTGGCGCACTGCAGGGTTATGCCAGAATATGCGCCGCACATCCCGGGCTGAATATTGGGATGTGCTACATATGCATGGGCACGCCCCATGCATCTGCACCTCATACAATTACATTGTGCCCCAGCGCATTGGGATTTGTGCTGCACCTGGCAGCCCTTTCAATATCCCATTGGGGCGCAATGCAGGGCTGCACCAGGCACAACTCCTTTGAATATCCAGGCCAGGATATTTATCTTTAGACACTGTATGTTGTGATACATGTGTTGTGTGACTTTAAGAAATGTACTAATCAGTTACACGTGTGACATTTTATTGCTATTTAAGCAAGCCAAGCTCAGGGGGTGTAATCTTTGGCAAAGACTCAGAGGACTTGAAACGTTAGTGGTTTTTGTGTGGTTCTCTGACCCTGAGGGGTCTGAATGGCAATTTGTATTTGGCAAATAAAATAAGCACCGAAGTGAATTGAGCAAAGTTTGCTGAACTCTTCTTTAAAGTGTATACCCTGGGTAAGTGCCATGACTGGTTAATCTTGTATTGTTTACTGTCATAGAGCACCCCAGGACACTGTAAGGCGGATCTTTATTCTGCCTAGGTCAGGAAACAGATTGAAGGGCCTGTCATCTAACCAAAGAGGTACAAGAGAACTGTAGCACTCACTAGGCCTCACTGACATATGGAGAATACTCCATCCACAGATCAGAGACTTTGCTTTCTGGTCATCAGTACATAATTCTTCTTCAAGGTTGGACTACCTCTTACTTTTCAGGGGCCTGCTGGGGCACACATACCACAGTGACACACAAGGTAAAGTAATCTCCGATCACGCACCAGTCTCACTGTCCCTAACACTCCATGGCCAGGCCCCCAAAAGACAGAATCTGGAGAGTTAACAACTCTTTACTCAAATACCCTAAATCCCTCTCCATCATTAGAGAGACTGCAGAACTATTCTTCAAAGAAAACCTTAACTCGATCCAAAACATGGGGCATTTGTGGGCAGCGTTCAAATGCACCCTTAGGAGGGAACTCATAAGGTTAGCAGCCACCAAAAAATGCAAAAGAATAGAGGAGGAGACTAGAATCCTGGCAGACATTAAAAAAAAGAGAGAGCTGCATCTCATCTACAGCTGAACACTGCCGGGGCTAAGTATACAGAACTCACCAGAGAACATGCTTAGTTCGTAATATTCCGATCCAAGACAAAGTATGTGGATCAGGGACAGAAGGCCAGGAAACTTCTGGCTTCAAGAATCAGGCAACAAGAGGCCAAGAAATCCATTCACAACATTGGGATCTCGGCACATAGCGCCCTCCTCACAAACCCCAAAGACATTGCCGCAGCCTTTAAAAGTTACCTCAAAGATTTCTACACAGCAGACCCCTCTGCTACGGTGGACTCTATTAAGGACTTCCTTATGGGCAGGCCACAATTAGGAAGTCCTTAATGGAGTTCGCCATAGCAGGGGGGTCTGCTGTGTATAATCTTACTCGATATTAGAAAGAAACAATTAAGCAACCCATCACAACAGATGAGGTCAGGACTGCCATAAAGGACTTAACTCTAGACAAGACCCCAATCCCAGATGATTTATCAACCAATGTGTACAAAGCCCTGGCTGACATTGTATCACCATAACTGCCTTGTTCTTCAATTCCACCAAAAAGAATGCAACCCTGGGCCCCTCCTTCCAAGAGGCCCTTATCACACTCATTCCCAAACCAGACAAAGACCCCAAGCTCATGGGTAGCTACAGATCAGTCTCCCTCCTGAGTGTGGATATAAAAATTCTAGCCCAAATCCTGTCAACGAGAATCAATGGCATATGGCAATCCCTTATAGGAACAGAGCAGGTGGGCTTTGTACAGGGATGCCTAGCCTCTGACTACCTCCACAAACTTCAGCACATCCTATCCGACACAAGGGACATAGGCCACCCGGCAGTACTAATGTTCTTAGACATGGAAATGGCCTTCAACAGAGTTTCCTGGCCTTTCCTGCATGCAACACTGGAAGAATTTGGCTTCCCACAGAATTTCATAGGCTAGATCAAATTGGTGTACTCTAACCGATCAGCAAGAGTCCTGTTCAGTGGTATCCTTTCCCCACAATTCCCCCTTCAGAGAGGCACTCATCAATGGTGCCCCTCTCACCCTTCTTACTCAGTCTATACTTAGAACCTCTCACACACCATTTCATCCTACACAGTTCCACCAATGGGTCTAGATAGCCCCCCACAGCTACACAATCTCTACATATGCAGATGACGATACCCTGTTGCACATAGAAGAACCAGAGATCTCCATCTTGTTAGCACTGGAGACCCTCTCAAGATTCCGCAGTATATCAGGTTACAAACTCAACATATCCAGAACAAATATAATTCAAATTGTATAGAGGAACATGACAGGGATGCTCCCTGTCCCCATTACTCTTTGCACTGGCGATTGAGCCTTTGGCCATTTGCATGAGAGAGGATGCCTGGATCCAAGGGGTGGTGAGTAGATCTGGAATACACCACAAACTAATTCTATATGCAGGCGACCTCCTGCTGTTTACTACACAATAGGAGACAACCATCCTAGCACTACTGGAAGTGGTACAGAATTTTGCAAAATTCTCAGGATATAAATTGAACTTATCTGAGTTATTTAGGATGACTAACCCAAGAATACGGGGAGAAGAAAGTGCCTGGGGGATTAAAGTGGTAAAAGAAAGCTTTACATACCTAGGGATAAGGATAGGTAGAGATCTGGTGGGTCTGTATGGAATCAATTACAGGCCACTGCTCCGAACACTTAAAGCAGATATGAAGAGGTGGTGGGCACTCCCGATCTCATGGCTGGGATGTATTAATCTCCTGAAAATGAATGTGTTCCCTAGAATATTATATTTGATGCAGATGCTAACAATGGGGCTAACAAAGGGGGATTACAAAAATATGGAAAAAGAGTTTAGTAAGTTCACCTGGCAGAATAAGAGGCCCAGGATGAGCCTACTCAGACTAAAGGGCAAGACTGAATGGGGAGGTCTTAATTTCCCTGATCTCAAGGGGTATGCATTAGCCATGCAGAGCAGATATATTCAGGACTGGATACACTGAGGGGCAGAGGTGAGCTGGGCTGATTTAGAAGGGGAAGGCATAAACATCCGGTTAACAGCGTACTTGGACCCAGAAGGGAAAAGGGCATACCATAGTCTAGTGGATAGAAATCCCCTGGTGGAATGGACACTAGAAGCATGGGAGCAGGCCTGGAAGAGAAGGAAGGGGGAGGATGTGAGCATGGATTTGGTGCCAGTGGTGGGAAATCAAGCCTTTTTACCAGGATTGGAGGGGAATGGATTTGAGACATGGGAACAAAGAGGGGTAAGATGCCTGAGGGACCTGTGTACAGGAAGGAATAGATGCACCTTTGAGGATTTGAAAGAGAGATATGGTATACCAACCACACATAGGTACAAATACTTTCAAATAAGAGCTTTTAACACAGCAAGAAGGGGAACAAGATACGAGACTTCTGTGTTGGGGCCCGTAGAAGACTTAATCCTGACAGCACAGGCTAATCCTAAGGGTTTAACTGCATGAGCAATAAGATAGGACAGGGACTTGTTCCCAGACAAACCCTGAAGGTCAAAAAACTATGGGAGAGGGACCTGGGAATATGTGTTAAGGAACAGAACTGGGCACTGGTCTTACAATCACATAAGTGACTGTTCACGTGCATTAAGTTTAAAGAGTCACAGCATAGGTTCTTACATAGACTTTACTGCCCCCCGGTGGTAGTTAACAAATTCCATCACATGATATCACCAGTTTGTGACAGATGCAATGTGGCAAGGGGAACTTATATTCACTACTTTTGTGAATGTAGACAATTAAGACTCTTCTGGAATGAGATAGCCCAAACAGTGACAGATGCCATGCGTATACAAGTGGCAGACACTGCAGTTTCTTTCCTGTTTGGGATGGAGGATATGGGGGGGGGGTGAGGAATGGGAGGCATACCCCAGACAGATTAGAGTTTTGTTGAATATGGCGAGGCAATGTATACAGAACACATGGGTCTCACATGTTCGGCCTTCTAAGGAGCAATGGAAAACCCTGGTCATTAATAATTTGGCCCTGGAAAGGCTTACTTATCAAATATATGGTAAGGAAGAGCTCTTTATTTCTAAATGGGGGACATATATCAGCTCATTGCCAGTAGGGGAAGCAATGATGTTGTGGCAGGGAATAGTTTAAATACTTAAAGATTAACATCTGGACTTGTGACAAAACATGAGAGAATGGATAAATACTCCAAACACACAACAATGAGAGAACAAGATAGAGGTCTAAGATCTGTGACTACATACATACATAAATGTGATGTACTGGGATCTGTATATAGTTGAGGGAAGGGAGGGGAAGGAATTTTACAAACAAGAAAAGGAGGTTGAAGCATAAGAAGAATAAGAACAATCACTGATATATACATGCTTAGAATGTATTAAGAGAAACATCGAGAGCAGCACCCTCATATGCTGGAAGAGGGTCTGTTCATTGTTTGTAATGATATAACATGTATAATATTCAAGGTCCCTAGAATTCTGTGGCCACAGAATTTTGTGCAGAACTTGCAACATACCACAGAACTTCTGTAGTGCCACAGAATTCACTGTTCTTGCCGATTCCTTATTAATATTTCCGTTATCCATAGAACCTGATTCCCTTCCCCTCTTTTTATATCCAGAGCCCCTATACAGTATGTTCAGAATGTGATGTTATCAGTACAATAACATCATACATCAGCTAATAATATGGCTACATTCTACCACATAAATGAATAGTCACTTATCTACCGCAGCTCCCACTGCCAGAGGCAGTGGTGGCACAGCACATCAGGCACAATGATATTTGTTCAACCTGCACTACAGCCAAATACAATTTTCAGTCTCATGTTATTACACTAGGGCCAACTTAAACAAAACTTTGACAATAGCATAGACCTGTTAAGTCCATACCTTACTTTGTACAAACTTATTTTTGCCTTTAAGGTATAGAGATGCCATCTGAAATGAATAACTGGTAAAATGAATTAACCTGTCATTTTTAAGAAAAATAATTATGCCCAGAAAAGTGAAATATAATAATGTGTAGACCTGCTGAGAGAATAGACCTGTTCAATAAATAATTGTGCTGTACACATTTTCGCCAGGGTTATTGATTATATATTGTCATTGGTTGATAGTATCACCTAAAAGTTATGGAGAAATGTTGTGTGCAGGGCCAGCTGTTGGGCCAGAGGGTTGCATGTTGTGTTTCCATGCCAGCAACTCGGGTTCAGAGATGAGCTCTGGGAGCTGACTGGGCAGCACAAGGATTGGGGGAACACATCATAGCTCTGAGCCTGGGATGGTATGATGCAGTGTTCTGTCACACAGGGGACACATTGTGATGGGCTGGAGCACTTTATCTCACAATGGGTTCTCATGTATGTCATGGTCTGATGATGTTATGTAGTGTGACAGGGGAAGCAGGTTGGCATAAAAAATGAGTTTTGCATTATCTCCTCTATTCTGTTTATTCCATTTCCAAAGGGACCTTTATGAATGAGGATACAATTTTATGGACATTAAAAAAAAATATATATATATATATTAAGGTAGCACGGTAGTGCTACCATAGTTAGGGTTGAGGAGCCATTTCTATGTTAAACCCCAAAACTTTTCACCTTAATAACTTTGCAACTGTTTGACGGATTTGGCTGAAATTTGGCATACACGATTAAGAACCATAGGCCTTGGCATGTGCCAAGTTTTGTACTGGTTGGATACACAGCTGTGGAGTTATTAAGCGTGATTTGCGTGCGCGTTTACGCTTTTTCTGGAATTCTACGGTCGCGCGTACAGGTCGCACGGTTTGCGACGACTGGCCCAAAATCTTCAGGGAACATGCAGACGGGTCCCCTAATGTGTCTTTGAAGATTTGATGAAAAAATATTAAACGGTTCAAAAATTATTCAAAAAACAATTTCCCTTTATAAGTCAATGGGAAAAGTTAACAAAAAGTTCCACAGTGTCGCAAATGCATTTTTACTTTCCCAAATGGGCCTGTTACTTTCACAAATCAGCCATTTTGTTTTCAGTTGGTGATCACAAAAATGGTTGGCATTTAAATTTGGGACCTTCTAGCAACCTAATTCTTTTTGTATTCACCTAGTCGGACCCTGAGGATGCTTGCCATGTCTTTAATTTGTGGTAAAACACCCCAGAAATATGTTTTTCAAATTTCTGGACAAAGTACTTTCACAAATTACTTTCGTGCTCATGAAAGTGTCGAACTTTTTTGTGAAAGCTTTCGCAAATTGCGACAGTAGTTTTCTATCTGTGGGAAAGTGACAGCGATTCTTTGGCACTGCGCTGCAAAAGAACGGTTGGGAGTTTTGGGCTGAAATTTGGAGGGAACGAGGCGACATCTCACAGATGTGCCTTTCAGTGTTGTATTGAAAAAATATTACACAGCGGCAAAGTTACGGCACTCCAAAGTTGACATTTTTTCCCATAGGATAACATTACAGCACCCGACACATTACAGGAATGCTTTGGCTCCCTGCTGCAAAATAACGGTTCAGTCTTTTTTCCTGAAATTTGAAGGGAAGACAGCCAACAGCCCACAGATGTGCCTTTCAGTGGTTTGGTGAAAAAATATTACAGGGAGGCAAAGTTATGGAGCTCCAAACTTCTCCTTTTTTCCTATAGGATAACATTGCGGCGTTCACGCGCCTTTCAGGGCCCATATCTCACAAACGGTGCGAGATACGGACTTTTCGTCAGAAAAATACTTAGCCCCCGTTACAAAATTAGCCAGGACAGTTGTAAATAATATGAGATTTAAATTGTTTTTCTATGTCGTACTGTTCCTGAGATATAACCTTTTTAGTATTCCAAGTCCTCATTTTCTGCTCTGATATCCATTATTATGCATATATTCTTTGTACTCACTGTCTTTCTCTATGCAGCTTTTGGGGAAAACCAGCCTGCGTGCTTACATTACTGTTACTGTTGCCCTTTCTGCTTGCGGCCCCGTACCCGTTTCACTTACTGTTGACGTCTGCGCCACCATGCGTGTTATCCTTGGCGTTTTCATTTCCGGTTCCGTTTCTGTTATTTTTTGCCATTTGTGTCTACAGTACTGTTTCTCTTTCTGTTTTAGCTTGTGTCACCATGCCCACTGAAATTTCCGTTTGCAGGCACCATGTTACTATGTGACAACACATCACGTGGCAGACCGTTCCCGTCTTCGCCACCGTGTGCATTACCCTTTCTGTTCTCATTCCTGCTTGCATTAACATGTGCACCACTGTTAGTGCTTCTGTTTGCGTTGTTGTTCCTGTTACTATGCCTCAAGACATCACGTGGCGGGAGCGCGGGGCCCTGCCGCCGCATTATATCTACTATTTCGTTATCATTCTCAAAAAGAAGGATTAGAGGCAAAACTCGATTAGTTTGCAGTCTATTGCGACATTTAGTGAGATTTACTGTTAGGTTGAAAACTCTACTTCTCAGCCACTCATCCTGTTGGGTGCATTGTCATCGTGTCCCAACCTCACCCCATCTCCCATACTTCTGCTGCTTACCACGTGATGGGGTGAGAGTTAGGCTGACGCACCCCATGCACACCCCAATGCCGGTTGGGGTGGGCAGGGGTCCAAGGGGGTTTTTCAACCCTAACAGCAAATTTCCTCACTTTGTCGCTGTGGAACAACCCTAACCTAATGCATTAAACTGAGTTTTTGTCAATCTATATATATATATATATATATATATATATTATGTAGAGAAGCCATTTACTGTACATGTTAAACCCAAAATTTTGCACCTTAATAACTTTGCAACTGTTTGACGGAATTGCCTGACATTTGGAATACATGATCAAGATCCATACGCTTTGGGATCTACCAAGTTCTGTACCAGTCGGATATATGGCTGTGGAGTTATTACGTGTGATCTGCGCGCACATTTACGCTTTTTTTGGAATTCTATGGTCATCTCTACAGGTTGCACGGTTTGTGTGACCAGTCCAAAATCTTCAGGGAATGTGTGGTCAGGGTCCCTGATGTGCCTTTTGAAGACTTCATGAAAAAATATTAAACAGTTCAAAAGTTATTCAAAAAACAAGTTCCTATTATAAGTCAATGGGAAAAGTTAATAAAAGTTCGACAGTGTCACAAATGCAGTTTTTACTTTCGCAAATGGCCACTTTACTGTAGCAAATCCACCATTTTGTTTTCAGTTGGTGATCAGAAAAATGCTTGGCATTTAAATTTGGGACCCTCTAGCAACCTAATTCTTTTTGTATTCACCTAGTTGGACCCTGAGGATGCTAGCCATGTCTTTATTTTGGGGTAAAACACCCCAGAAATACATTTTTCAAATTTCTGGAAAAAGTACTTTTGCAAAGCACTTTCGCACTTGCAACACTGTTGAATGAATTTTCGAAAGCTTTCACAAACTTCAACAGTACTTTTCCAGGCTGTGGGAAAATGACAGCAATTCCTTGGCACCCTGCTGCAAAAGAACAGTTTGGTGTTTTGGCCTGAAATTTGGAGGGAACACAGCCGACATCTCACTGATGTGCCTTTCAGTGTTTTGTTGAAATAATATTACATGGTGGCAAAGTTATGGCACTGCAAAGTTCATGCTTTTTCCCATAGGATAACATTACGGCGTCCGACGCATTATAGGAATCCTTTGGCGCCCTGCTACAAAATAACGGTTTGGTCATTTGGGCTGAAATTTGGTGGGAAGACAGCCAACATCCCACAGATGTGCCTTTTTGTAGTTTGGTGAAAAAATATTACAGGGAGCCAAAGTTATGGCACTTGAACTTCTTTTTCCCATAGGATAACATTACAGCATTTGCGGCTTTCTTGGGGCCATATCTCGAAACGGTGAGATACTGACTTTTGTCAGAAAATGCTTAGGGGCTGGCTACAAATAGCTACAGGACAGTCATAAATCATATGACTTTTAAATTTTTTTCTACGCCATACGTGTTCCTGAGGTATAAGCAATTTAGTGTTCCAACTCCTCATTTTCTGCTCCGAGACCCATTATTATGCATACATTCTTTGTACTCACTGTCTTTTTCTATGCAGCTTTTGGGGAAAAACCAGCTTGTGTGCTTACATTACTATTACCATTACTGCTTCGCCTCATGTTTCCGCTCCTGCTTTCACTTACACTGTCTCACATCTACGCCACCATGTGCAGCTACCCTTATGCTTTCATTTTGCTTTTATGCTTTTTTAGCATTTCTGTCTTCAGTACTCTTCTTTCTGTTTCACTTTGCTTCACCATGCGCATTACCATTTGCATTTGAGGGCACAATGTTACTATGTGACAAGACATCATGTGGCGGGTGGGCCCCACGCTCCTGCCGCCGCATTACATTCACTATTTCTCGTTATCATTCTCAAAGAAGGAAATTAGGAAGAAACTCCATTTAATGCATTGGTTGGGTTTTTTCACATCAATGTGAAGGAATTCGGTGTTAGGGTTGAAAGTCCCTTGACTTTTCTCACTCACACCTTCAACTGGCATCGGGTGTGCACGTTGGGTTGTCGGTCCTAATCTCACCCCATTTGCCTATACCTCTGCTTCTTCACACACATCTGATGGGGTGAGATTTAGGTCGGCAACCCCAACGCACACCCCGATGCCAGTTGGAGGTGTGGGGGGGATCCAAGGGGCCAACCCTAACAATGAATTTCCTCGCTTTTGTCACTGTGAACAACCCTAACTAATGCATTAAATGGAGTTTTTGCCTCTAATATATATATATATATATATATATATATATATATATATATATATATATATATACATCATACATACACACATATATATACTCACATACATACAGTCTCTCTCTTTCTCTCTCACTATATATATATTTACACACACACACACACATATATCACACACACACATGCACATATATTTGTATGTATGTTACAGATTGCATATAAATATTTAAGTGATACACAGTGTGAACCTCATGAGTGGTATAGACAGCATGAGTATAGAAATACCAAATTTATCACATAAGTTCCCCTTTGCATATTTCATTTATGCAATAGGCTAGGACCTTAAAGGATAGATTTTTTTTTTTTGCTTTTTAGGCATCAAATTATTTCTATAAGTCTGTTTTTTTTTTTAATTGTTTAACCAGGAGTGACACACTAAGGTGAAAGCTTGTTTACAGGTGTGACCTGGGAGGAGCACAGAGAAATTACCTGATTTGCTCAGGGTCAGGCAATAAGCACGTGGGAGCCGTGGGATTCAAACCCAGGTCTCCAGATTTGCAGCTCAGAGCCTTAAACCACTGTGCTATACTGCTGCCAGTCTGCTATTTTTTTAACTAGTGTTACTGTGCTTTCTCCCATCCTGATTGCTATAACCATTGCCATGGAAGTGAAGTCAGGATAACAAGCTGAAATTACACACCACCGCTGCAGAAGTTCTGCAGCAAATGGTAATCTTGCCTCAGAACTTGGTCCCAATGTGCCACAGAAAAGTAGGGGCCTTGATGATATTCAACCTGATCAATAAAAAATTTTAAACAAAAAACAAACAAACATAATGCCCCTTAACCATAGCACCACTAAGTGCCAGGTAATTAAGTGAGGCAGAACATGGATCCCAGACTGCCTTAAATACTTGGGCATAAAGATACGCAAGGGCAAACATACCCTCCAATCCAAAAACCTAGACCCACTCCTACGTAAAATAGAACAAGACCTCGCCAGAGGGACTGTACTACCGCTAACTCTCTGGGCTAGAATCAGCCTAATAAAAATTAACTTTCTCCCACGCATATTATACCCAATTGACATGGTGGAGGTGTACGTCAACCTCAAATGGTTCATCCAGCTCAGCTGGGTACCCTGTCAAGTGAGCGTTACCACTAGAGCGCTGCACTATATGGCACGAGTCTGGTAAGCACTCACTCGGTCAGTGACTGGGGATTTACAGCACCTGCTGTAAGCACTCCCCTGGTCACTGTCCAAGGTGCTGGTGCATCACAAGGGCACCAGAATTCAAGAGGCTGGCTGAGCTGCTCCCATGGTGTGGAAGGCTGGGGTATAGAACAGACTGGCCAGTGCTATTGAAGTTCAGAGTTCTAATCTTGGTCTTCATTCATTTTACTGACATCGGGAATCAGTTTTTTTTTCAAGGGGCCCTGGAAACAGTATTCCACAGCCCCAGAAATTTAACTTGCCTCATGATCCACTGCCCCCTGGAGTAGGAATCATCAAGTCAGGAGGATGTGGGGTGCAGAGCCCCCTGCTTCAGGGTGTGCGGGGGGCAGAGCCCCCCCCACACAAAAAAATGGGTGCTATTTTGCCGCTCGGCTCTTGACCGCACTATTGTTGTCAGTGCTAGTCTGACCCAGTGATGCTCAACTGATATGTGGCACATTTCTTATGGCACCACAAAGCCCCAAAGATGTCCTTCCAGCATTTGACCCTCCCCAAAAGCCTGGGAGGCCTACAGCTTCCAAACTTCTGCTTTTACTACCTGGCCCAGCATGCTAGCCAGTTCCTCTGGTGGAGAACCACTCACCCAAGAGACCTGGATTTCCCCACTTGCCTACACTGGACAAAAATAGAGATGCGTGAAGTTGGCAAAATTCACTCCGCAAATTAATTCATGAATTGTGCCCAATTCGAGAAGTGAAATTCACCAACTCTGCCAATTCGTGGAGGGTGGATGGCCCATAAAATGTGGAATTTTGCCCGTGAAATTCCACACTTAACAGCACAAAAATTCCTCATGTCTAGTAGTCCCACACCCCCCACCAATCACCAGCCCAATGTAAAAAAAATAGATATTACTCTTACTAAAATCCATGGTGTCTAGTGCTTCCCCCATCCCACCAATCACCAGTCCCATTAAAAAAAAATATATTCCTCCTATTAAAATCCCTGGTGTCTAGTGGTCCCCCCACTCCACCGATCGTCAGCCCCAATGTTCAGTCTCTGGAGTCCAGTGGACCTCTACCCTATCAGGGGGTGCTCCCCACTCCGATCCCAAGCAGGTGACAAGCACAGCTCTCCACTGTCCACCATGGCTGGCCATCAAACTGATTTAGAATGAATGAGGTCTTGCTTGTACAAGCACACATTCATTCATTCTAAGTCAGTCGGGTGACCAGCCATGGTGGAGAGTGGAGGGCCGTGCTGGTCACCAGCTCGGTATTGGGGAGGGGGGAGTAGGGTGGTGGGGCCCTTCCTGATGGGCTGGGGGGGTCCACTGGATACCAGGGATTGAACATTGGGGCCGGAGATCAGAGGGAGGTAAGACCACTAGACACCAGGGATTTTAATATGAGGAATATCATTTTTTCTTTTTCATTGGAGCCAGCGATCGGCAGGGTGGGGGGACTACTAGACAAAAGGAACTGTAAAAATAAGAATATCTATGTTTTTACACTGGGGCCAGAGATCGGCGGGGGTGCGGGGGGCTCTAGACCCAGGGATTTGAGGGAGTCACCATTTGTAACTTATCCTTGCTTTGTATTTTTTTGAGTGCAACGTGCACTTAAAAAAACAAAACAAAAGCAAGGTGAAGTCTCAAATGGTGAATTCTCCTAAAAGGGGACAACTTTACAAACTGATCCGTGGAGGCAAATTTGATGATTTTGTTAAAAATTTGCCAGTGAAGCCAAACTTCACTGCATCTCTAGAAGCAAAGAGAACTAGACCTGTGCCACTCCTCAGGTAATGACTTTATCATGATCCTAAGCCTCCCCATCAAAAAGTTACCCACACCACTAAAACCCACGCCAATTGGAACCTCCCTCTCAGTCAGCAAATGGCTCCACAGACTGATAGGCATAATCCCAATTCTGGATCCTCCCAACCTATCTCTAAAAACCCCAACTTCAAGATCCAGGGGTGCAGCATCCCATGCTCCTTCCTTGGCCAATCAGAACCTCTAAAGCTCAATTCGCTGATCCTACAACTCCAACACATGTTAAGCCACACACTAGGCCCCAGTCCCTGGGTGACCTCCACATATCACACATGGGATGAACTTCAATTGATTGCCAGCCAGAGACATGTGGTATCGCAAATCTGCAAGAAGATACTCCCACTCTCAGCCTCTGGAGAGGGCCCTCAGTGCCATTACTGGGTCAAAGAATTACCAGCAATAACCAATGCTAACACTAGGGGAAAGATACATGAAAACATATAAATACCTACAATTTAATGGTCTCAGGCTGAGGCAGTACAAAATTATAAACAACATGTATATGACCCCCTTCAAATTGCACAAGATGGGCATACTAACCTTGAGTAACTGCACTAGATGTGGACTAGCAAGGGGGTCCCTTAAACAAATCTTATGAGACTGTGTGAAAGCGAGACCCTTATGGTTGGAAATAGAAAGCTGTCTGGACTCCCATTTAGGCCTAGAACAGGTGTTCACACTACAAATCTGACTGTTGGCCATGGATATTCAACAACTGCTGGGAACACAGAAATACCACTTCTCACTTATCTCGACCATAGCCAAATAGACTATCATGAAACATTGGATGGACGACTCCAACCCCCATTCCAGGAATGGCACACGGCCATACTAGAAGCTCTCCAAATAGAGAAAATGATACACTCACATGTAAAACTAAAACCCTATCAATCTATTCCCTGCCTTCCCCTGCTGACAGGTACATCATGGGGACAGCCCTAACTCCCCCATCAACATCTGTCATGGCCTTCCACATTCCAGGCACCTCCCCCATCCACCCTTAAGGGGCTGGTGGGACATCCCATCTGCCCACATATGTTAAACCAGTGGTTTTCAACTTGGGGTCCGCTGCCCAAAAGGGGTCCACAAGTGCATGCTCGGGAGTCCGCGGAACAGGAGGTGTAACTTAAATCGCGGTACTGTTTTTTATTATCAAGATCAGTGCAACCGTGAGTTAACATCAACAAGCTGCTAGAACACCCTATTTGCACTTAACAAATTAATCCTGGAATTATTGTGATGTCTTCCAATTTCAGCTGGTGACCCTCAAGGTTTGTGATTAGTTAATTTGTTAATTTGGATCAAAGCACGAGTAGCGCAAGTCCTGTTGATAGTAAATTAGTCCCCAGATTACTCTCCTCATTGTTTTTACCTGTGCCCACAATAGCTGTATGGTGGTCTGTGTGCTCCTTTGTTCTGCTTTCAGTCTATCCACTCTCCGTGGCCAAGTGTCAGTTTATGCCTGATTTTGTAGCAACCGGTCAGTCGCTCCTATCCTAGCTCCAAGTAATCCTGTCCTATGTTCTCGCTCATAGCATTCACGGTCCTCACATAACAAAAAATCAGAAAATAAAAGCTGTCCTGTTGTCATTCGCTCTTGCGCTCCCACTTCATTCTGTTCTGTTCTCTCACTGAATCATGGATAACATGGAGATACTTAATCATGAATTGTTTGGGTAAGCAGGAGTGATTCTATTTAAGACTTCAATATTTTTTTCCAAGCAGCTGTTTATATATAACTTAAATTTTAAGCTATATATAAACACCTTCTTGGAAAAAAATATAGTAACTATAATAACAGTACTAGGCATAGTTGTGCCAGCTTGTGTTGGATGCCCCCCCCCCCCCAAATCACATGAAAGCAGGGACAGAATAAAGATATTTTTTTTAACTGTGCAGTTCATGCCTGCTTAGCACATGCATCAATTTTTAAGAGTTTTTTTTTTTGTTTTGTTTTTTATGCTCAGTCAGTTGAGTGCCCATGAAAGAAGTGACAACATGTGGAACACTCAAGCATACTTAGGACAAGCAATAATTACTGTCAGGTGTTTTTATTTATTTTTTAATATCTCAGTCAGTTGAATGCACATAAAATACTGTAAAAACACTAAACATGGTACAATATCTGATTTTTTGGGGTGGGGGTCCCAGACATCGCTGGCAGGTGGCCAGGGGGTCCCCGGACCAAAAATGGTTGACAACTACTGTGTTAAACAGTCTTTCTACTTCTATTGTGTCTATTGTTATTTCTGGTACACTCAGAGAAGCTGGTTATGGTTAAGCAAGCACTGACACTTGCTTGAATGCCATGTTTGATAGTACTGTCTGTTTGTTGTTTACTTCTTGTTTCTATACTATATTTTATTTCTTCAATAAAGAATATCATATTAAAAAAAGACACAATTACCCTATTTTTCTCATGTAATTCTTGTAATACATTTAAGTGCTCAGAAATGTGCTATATGAAAATCTCATCATTTCCCATTTTTCTCATGTCCCAGAAATTACTTGCTACATGCTACTGAGCTGCGCTGTATCAGTCAGTCTCCCACCACAGTAACAGCACCTCTAACTTGTGATTCACTTTAGTGCCTAGAAATGCACTATATGAAAATGCCATTTTCCATGTTTCTCATGTCCCAGAAATTACTTGTTACATGCTGCTGCACTGCACTGTGTCAGTCTACCATCACTGCAACAGCACCTCTAAGCTGTGATTTACTTTAGTGCCCCAAAATACAATATATGAAAATCTCATTTTTCCTCATGTCCCAGAAATTACATATGCAGTACTTGCTACTGCACTGTGTCAGTCTCCCACAACAGCATTTTTCTTAAGTCACATAAATTATATATGATGCTGCTATATGCTGCCAGCAACAGTGATGTGACATGCAACTATGCCTGAGAGTTGTTTGACATAGTATATTGGGGACACAGTAGGACACTGGTGGGAAGCACATCCACATTAGAGTAAGGCAACACTGTGAATGGAAGGAATACAAGAAATCAGCTGAGAGAGGTGGAGGTGGTGTCATTGCTAGTGGTCCTTCTGTGCAGTGGAGGGTGGCACAGCAAGCAACAGCAAGAAGCACAATTGCCAGAAGGGGACACAGATGATGAAAGTGGGACCTGCAGCTGGAGTCAGGGGCTGTGGGCATGGAAAGAACCTAAGACCACAGCTGCAGATCCTCCTCCTTCTCAGTTAAGAGAGGAAGTAACACAGCTCTGTGTTGAGATGGGGGAACTCCAGATGCTGAGGTGCGTCAAGGGAGGCCATACACCAGATGCTGCTCTCAAACCAGCAGACTCCCCTTGAGGGAAAGGCAGAATTTCATGGTGGAAGTGCACCATCTGTCACACCTAGGCCATAGCAATGATGCACACTATATGAAATTCTCATTTGACATATTTTTTCAAGTCCCAGAAATGATATATGCTGCTGCACTGTGTCAGTCTCCAAACACAGCACCTGTCTTCAACACATCAGTAGACATAAATTTGTGACAGGATGAGAAGAGACCCGAAAAGACAAGAGTGAAATTATTTAGACTCTAGTCCACTCCCTGTCATGTCATGTTGCACATTTAGACTCTAGTCCACTGCCTGTCATGTCCCGTTGAACCTGTGAAAACAAAATGAAAATAAAAACAAATAAGAAAAAAAAATCAAACTTTTGGAAATAATGTACCTTCACATTGGTGATGGACATGCCATGTGATGGTACAGTGGTGCCCCAGAGGGAGAGAAGGAGAGAAAGCTTGATGGCTGCTGAGGATGAGGCAGCAAAAGAACAAACTTGTGAACACAAGAGTGAAATTATTTAGAGTCAAGCCCATGCATGGACTTTTGTACCTGTAAAAGGAAAGTAATAATAGAAAAGCAAAAAAACAAAAAAAATGGAATGATACTAACAATCACATTAGTGATGGCCATGATGTGTAATGGTGCAACCATGCCCCAGAGGTGAAAGAGAAGTAGGCATCTTGGTGGCTGAAGGAGGCACCAGAACAACAGAAGCAGGTTCACACAGCAGTCAATGTATTTGGCATTTCTGCTGGGTTAAGAGTCCAGGTTTTTCTGGAGGCATGCATGAGGTGGAGGAGGAGGAGGAGGCCCATGTTGATTCCATCCCCTCCCCTGGTGAGGAGGACTGGAGGAGGACAGAATATGGATCATTATCAGTGGGAGAAGGCATAGCAGCAGGTTCACACAGTAGTCAATGTGTCTGGCAATTCCTCCCCGTTAAGAGTGGGCTTCTGGAGGCATGCATGAGATGTAGTTGGAGGAGGAGGCCCATGTTGTTGCCAGCTGAGGATGATACAGGAGAAGAGAGTGTGGCTTATCATCAGTGGGGGCAGGCATGGCAGTAGGTTCACATTAGGCTTGTATCTGGCATCTCTGCTAAGTTAAGAGCCCAGGTATTTCTGGAGGCATGCATGAGGTGGAGAAGGAGGAGGCCCATGTTGTTCCTGGGAGGCCAGAGTGCAGAGTTATATTCTCCTCCTTCTTTGTTTGTCCTCCAGATTAATCAATCTACTGCTCCTCATCCCCCCACAATGAATACCCCATCTGCATCCTCAGTATCTGAATTTTTACAACATGGGAATTCTGCACCCATTAAATCCACATCTACTGCTGTGGTGGGTGATTGTCCTTCCCTTGTTTCATCCTGGTGTATCAGTGGTGCCCACAGTGATGCACTTCCATTTAGAGGTATATGTGCACTATTCATTTTATTGAATGTCAACATAGTAAAAATGTTGGGGTATAGGTTTGTACGTCAGTCTGTGGTGATTGCCTCAGTAGCACTGGACACATGTTCAGAACTGTCACACAATGGTGGGCAGCTTGAATATTTAAAAGCCACATCTGCTAGTGCAGGCCACACTTTAACTTTGTTGTTCCAATACAGAAGGAGTTCATCATCAGTTCCAGGGTGTTTGGGGTCTACCATATATGCCTCAACAAATCTGGCTGCTGCCTTTCGTCTAGCATCCTCTGATGGCTCCTCCTCCTCCTCCTTCTCCTACTCAGTCTGCAAAATCAATCTGCGCAAGAACTGCTAATAGAGGATTTGTAGGTGGTTTTCTGGTTGTCTTACTGGTAGATGATGACGCTTCATCTCCCTGTATCTCACTTTTCTAGCTGACTGTTGGTGGGGGTGACACACTGCGTCTGATCAATCCAATGTACTTTTTTTAGCATTTGACAACTGTGTACACAGCTGATCAGCAGTTTTTGCAAATGCTCGGCTTTCTGAATACCACCTTGAAGTATGGCTGAAAGCTTTCGTTTGTACCGTGGATCCTGCATTGTTGCGCTATTGAAATCCACAGACATCAGGATAATATTCAGGTGTTTGTTGTGATCCAATATGTTAGGAATGCATTCAGACAATGCACAGCTTACCGAGTATCCTGTTTCCTCAAACTGCTGCTGCACATTAAGGATGGTCTGCCTCAGCATCCAGAGCAGTGCGATGGCCTGGCTAATAGAGACAGTGTCCCCACTCACTACCTGTGTGACATGATCAAAAGAGCTCAAATCAGAAACAATCCATCTATGAATCTCCACTGTTTTGTTCTCAGCAACATAAAAGTTTCAGAACTGTAATGGCTTGAATGAAGCAGCACATACTCAGATAAGGCCTTAAATGTTCATATACCTGCTCCAGCATAAATAGGGCCAAGTTCTACCTCGTGACAACCTCTTACCTTAATTGGTGCTGAGGCATGCCAATTTTTAATCACAGTGCATGTACAGTAATTGGTCCCTGGCCTTTCCAGATCATGCAATATGGCCACAAATTTGACAGCACAGTGTGAACACTTCTTTAATGTCACTTTGTGATAGGAACTCTTGCACAACCAGGTTTATAGAGTGCAAAATAGTGCACCCTAACAAAACCCAATCAATAGTAGCCGTGACAACATTTGCACTATTGTCACTGGCTATGAAGCCTGCCTTAAAGGATAATGGGTTCAAACAAGTGCCAGTCTCCTCCAATATTCATGACAAAATGTTGTACTCCATGTAAGAATCAAGCATGCTCTTCATAGCCAGTGTTGCATGCAGGCAAATTCCAGGCATGCAGCTTCCATTACAATTAGGTCACTTGCATTTGCTGCCAGGGTAATGACCAACCCCTTTAGTTCTACTCAGTGTGCTGTTATACACATAAAATAGCAGCTGTTGGTCCACTGACCCACATATCTGTAGTCAGATGGAAGTATGAACTGGAGGAATGTTGTAGGGCATGTGAACCTTCTTTGACAACAACAGCCCTCAGTTCAGAAATTGATGTTGTGAACAGTAGGTCCTGGACAGTGCTTTACACTTAGGGCATGCTTTGGACATAAAGCAAAGGAAACCAACATTTTCCGCAAAGAAAATGGGAGAAGATCAATAGGAATCATCTCTGCCTTGGCAGCATTCGATTCCCTGGTCACTGAATGATTGGGGAGGGGGGAATTTAAATTCTTAGAATGCTAGTAATAGTTGGCCGGATCCTTTTTGGGATGGATGCTACTAGAGAACACTTTTGTGTGGGCACCACATTGCTTGGAGGATGTCACAAATGGAGACAGTTTCAAGAAACTTGTGACATGGATGAGGGGGTTTGTCAGGGTGACACTGCTGCTGCTGCTCCTACTGCTTTTTGCTCATCAGTGATTTCACACTTTCAGTGGTACTACTAACCTCCTCCTCCTCAATCATCTTTTCCTCCACAATATCCTCTGCCTCATCTCCACCTCCCAAACCACCTGTTGACACTTTCCACTGATGTGCTTGCCACCCAGACATATGTTTTACTTTAAGATGGGTGTACTGTTTACCTGTGCCAAAATGAGACCCTTTTTTGCCATGGCTTACTCGGGCTTGACAAAAATGCCACAGTGTCATCTTTTGGATCAGTAATAAAAAAGTCCCACACAAGGGATTTTGAAGGATGCACACATTTACGTGAAGTATTATTTGTGGTGGCCACATCATCCACACTTGTTTCTGCTCTGGGACATGTGTCATCATATATTATCTTTGCCTACACTTCAATTTGAAAAATGTGTACACCTTGCAATCACCCTTTGATTTTTTTTTTCTTTTCAGGCTCCCACAAAGGATAGATGACAGTGTCATCCTCATCTTCACCCTCCATTTCCTCCTCCTCCTTTCCTAGGTCCTCCTCTTCCACATTTTCCTGAGATGGTAGAGGCACACACAACTCTACCACCGCATCATCCTGAGATTCAGGTCCGGTGCCACTATCCACTGGGGAACTTTTTGGTATTTTCTGGACCACCATGTTTACTCACTGGTATGGATGGGTTCAGTAAATTTCAGATAACAGATCTTGGCTCTGCCTGCCACCTCCTTCAACTAAGATAGCAGCCAAATCAAGTGCTGCAATTTGTTTAACAGTCTACCATCACCACAAACTGTAGATACTCTACTACCTCCTGCATCCATATCATGCCCTCGTCCACCTTGATCAGTGATCATCACTGCTGCCTTCCCTGCCTTTCCTACCTGCCTACCTTTTCCTTTCCCTCTACCACTCATTGTAACTTGATAATGTTTAGCAGTACTAGTGGCTTGAACAGTAATAAAAATAATGCAAATAGTAAACTAGTTACAATCAAATTAAAAATATTTCAAAATGACAACAAAAGGGATAAAGTACAAACATATTAACAACTACCTGCTAGAGCTCTGAACAGACATTAGTATTTTAGCAGCACTGGAACACAGAGAGTGAGAGTGTACAGAAATTTTGGGACTTGAGAAAAAATGGGAAATTAGATTTTTGGGACTTGAGAAAAACAAATTGTCTGAGAGTGATACTGAAAATGAAAATGCACTGAAAGTTTCTGAAATTGAAGCTGTTGGCTGTAGAGAAAGCCTGTGCCCCGCCCCCATATACACACACACACACACCACTGGTCTAGCACAGGAGAACCACACACAAAGAGAAAGGAAAAAAATGAACTGAACTGTAGGGAAAAACTTTGAAAATTAAGTCTGAAAATGCAGAACACCAAGTAGAATATATTTAAAATAAAACGTGTTTTATGCAATGAACAGCAGTACAAATTTAGTCAAAACTGCGGTCTAAGTACAGTGCAAGTCCTACTTCCTAAACTCACTTCCTTGAACTGCACACAACACAGTTCTTCTGTTCTTCTGGTCTGTTTCCTGCTGAAGTGTAGCCATGTGATCTGAAGGTCACATGATACAACAACAGCACTGAATGACTCAGCCATTTTGCAAGTCCCAATGTATTTTGTAAGCCAAGTTGTAAATTTACAGCTTCACAAAGTTATGGGACTTCACAAAGTTATTGTGGCTCGAAGTTTTCAAACTTTGCATACCTCTACTCACAAGTGCTGCTGATTAGGGTTCAGAGTTGCTCTCAACATTCTAACATGGAGAACAACTTTCTAGAAACACTGCAAAAAGATTCTTACAGTGCATTATAAACAAATTCTTTATAACATGTATCCCACGCCATTAGAATGGAGTGATACCACTGTACAGAAAATATTAATTACAGGACATATTTAACTGTCATATATGGCTAAGACCAATAACCCAAGGACAGGAACACTTTTCTAAATGTGATAATACACTATTTTTTCATAGACAGGTGGTGATAACACATTTCTAAGCATGGATTATCACCACCTATCACTTGCCAACAGTGGATTATCACAAAGAGAGAGAAAACCATGCTTGTGCCACTAAAAGAAACAGCAACTGGAGTTTTCCTCACACTGCTGCAGACACACTTCTCTGACTTTCGCTTTCAGCTGAGTGAAAATGGTATTGCAGTTCACTCCTCCAAATCCAAAGGAAAGACAAGCCTTCATAGAGCAGCAAAAAAAAAAAAAGGAATACCACCAAAAAAACACTATGTGACTTCAGGTTATTAGTTACTGTTTATTTAGAGCATGTAGGAGAACACTGAGAGATTCACAAAATTCCTGTCAGCATATTAGACATGCACCTGACTTGATTTTCCCTGTACTGTTAAAAAGACAAATGGAGATGAATATAAACCTGGCACAATAAGGGGCATTATACAGAGTGTTGTCAGGCATCTGTCTAGTAAAAACTGTCAGTATTCTATATTTATTGGACTTCACACAGATTTTATTGACACAAAAGAAATCCTAATAGCAAAACAAAAGCACTTGAAAAAATTGGGCAAAGGCAATAGGCCAAGCAAAACCCAATCGCTAACTGAACATGGCACTGAACTACTGTATAACTCAAGAACTACAGGAACGAAAAACCCAACACAGCACCTAAACTTTCTCTTCTTTCAGTGTGGACTACACTTTGTCTTGTGCATCCATGGACAATGATCTGACCTGGAGTGACATTTCCTTACATACAGATAGTTATGTAGCATTCCTACTACATGTTGAGAGGCAAACTAAAACTTGAACTGCAGAAAACCCGAGAAATAATAAACAAATCCAGCCTCAAATCTATGAAAATCTAGCATGCCCAGAAAGAGATGTCTTTACTGGCTATGAGATCTATGAGAGAAACAAACCCCCAAAAACGATGCAACCTGGTTCTCCCTTCTATTTGGCACCAAATTTAATAGGGATGGGTGAACCAGTTCGCCAAAAATATGAACCAACCTGAACATGCCAAAGTGTTTGTAAATGAATGGCTTCAGAACACTTTCAGCTGTTCAGATGAGTTTGGATGCTGTAGTATTGCAGGAAATGCAACGTGAGAAGCGCCAGATCAGGAGGAACCCACTGTAGAGACCAGAGACAAGACCTCCTTGGATGGCTGAGCTGTCAGTCTTCCAAAGGTGGCACCTGATTGGGTTTGCTCTAGCAACGCACGTGGTCCACCTTAGGAGCTATGCAGAGGAATACAGGATGGAAAAGGAGCAACAGCAGCTTCTACAGGCTGCTCCATCGTTCTGTGCTTGTGCATGTTGCTTGTGTTTGCCTGTTGGGCAAGAAAGAAGTCGACTCGTGGACTCAGGAAAAAAAAAACTAGAGCCGAGGACTGGGTCAAGTGTGGGTGTGGGAGTCAGGGATTGGGGCTGGGAGAGAAGACCCAAGGAGGAGAGTAGGAACTTGGAAACTGCGGGCAAGTGAGTGAGTTAAGAAAGATAAGAAGAGAAAAGACTGAAGAGCCAGAGCCAGACTGCCAGTTTTTTTTCAGAGCAGCAGAGAGGGTGAACTGTGTCACTCATACCACACCCCTCCCAGTTAGCCATCTTATTGTTTGCCCAACTGCCCCCAACAACAAGTCAGCTCTCAATTCTCCTGCCTGTGTTCACTGCTCAGTCACTTCCGTGGGAATTTAATATTATTATTTTATTTTTTATTATACAATCTTTGGCTTAGTGAATATTCCATCATATCACATTGAATAAATAAAAATAAAAATCCTTGAAGGGAAAGTAATGTGTCAGAGAGGGTTAGGCTAGGCAGGGTCCCTGATTGCATACTATGTGACCCACCCCCCCAAGAAGCCAGTGATCGTCATCTTCCTTCCTCTGCTCACTCGGTGGGGTATAAGCTTTGGCTTATTGGGCAGGGCATTCTGTCACATCATGTGGAACAAAATAAAACTCTTTGAAGGGAAAGTACTGTGTCAGAGAGGGTTAGGCCAGACAAGGTCCTTGATTCTCTTTTGATAGCAGCAGTGCCTGCAGCATCGGCCAGTAGCCTAGGTGGTGTGTGAAATAAATTCTGTGTGTGAAATAAAATCTGCCAGCCAGTCATCAGTGCACCAGAGCCACTTTTTGCATACTGTCTGTGTGACACCCCCCAAGAAGTCAGTCATCTGTCATCTTTCTTCCTGTGCTCACTCAGTGGGTGAGGATGTGTGGATTTTGACCATGCAAGTAAGAACCCTTCCACACATGGTATCCACTTGCTTATTGAACATATTGGCTAGAACTGGTGATTGTTCAATAGAAGTGGAGTTGCACTTAACAGAATTATGCACAGTCTTATCTGCCAGGGGAGAGGTTTCCCCTTCTGGAAAATCTTCTGCATAATTGGATAACATATACCTATGGCCTGGGTAGATGTTTTCTCTTGTTCGTGTTTGCCCATGCCTGTCCAATAATTTGGGTGCAGTGCACACAAATTTGGAAAACACCTGGTGATGAGGAAGCCACTGACACTATGGGAGTCACATCCAAAAGCCTCCATAGCTTGTGCTGCCTTGAACTGTAAGGTCCTACAAATCATGGACATGAAGTAAGCAGGAACTTCATACCCAAAAGAGGATGGATTGGAAAACTATCTCTTGGGTACTGTCCCTTCCCTTCCCTTCCTCCTCTTCTTCAGAGAAGTCCTCATCAACAAGCATACAGTATCTGGGGAAGGATTTTTCTCATGAACCTCTGTATCATCAACTTGACGTTCTCTATAGTCAAGGCCGGGGTCTGCCTGCATATCTGGGGAGCAGTCTTATCCTACTGCAGTGCACCTGGATGTGCCTGGGTGTACTGCCCCCAACCTGAGGGGTCTGCCTTAGGTTTGGATGTGTTGGAGGAGGATGTCCTGCAGGACATCAGCACTCAATAGCTCCTTTAAGATTAATAGAAAGCAGAGGTTTTGGTGGGGGGGCTGAAATTAACATGTCAAAATATGTTACAGAATTAGGGCAATAGAGCCTAAAGGATGAGGGCCTCATCACCCTCCTGCAGGTCTTACGTGAATTAGAATAACAGGTCTCCAGTAAGCCATGGTGCCAGTGGCTTGAATAACACAGTACCAATAATGTAGGACTTTTCCAATATAATATCACAGTCCAACTAAAGCTCTTATGTATATTCCTTAACCAATGTGGGGATCACTGTGCTGACCCTGCTTACCCCTCCTTAAATGCCAGTAGTAGGGCTGTCTAACACGAGCATTTCCAGACTAAAAATATAAACCAAACGCCTTTCATGCTCCCATGAATTTATGTGTCATCTTTGCCTTAGGGGCCATGCTAAACACAGTACCTGAAAAAAAAAAAATAATAACTTTCCCCCAGAGAAGCACAGCAGGGAAGCGGTCAGGACACATTTGCTGTTGATGGCATGAATGTGGCTATGTCATACTGAAGCATGCAATGTCACCCTGCATTGGGAGCATGCTGAAAAGACACAGCACAAAAAAATATAATGTTGGAGACATGCCTAGCCATTGCAAGTTGCGAGATTAGCACTTGCTAACTGCTAACAACAGAACAGTTCCAGCGAGACTCAGCAGGGCCCTCAAACGTTGCCACTGAGGTGCGAGCAGGAAAAAACAGACACTTAAGGCACGTACAGAGGCAAAAGAAAAAACATCTCAGTAAGTGTTAGCAAGGTCGGGAACCATTCCAACCTAAATCTTTTCAGTTAATATTCCAGGATCTTAGCAGTGTCAACAGCAATGCCTCTGAGGCTCAAAAGCAAAAATGGAGTGCTTGAGCTCTAAAGGCAACAACCAACAAAAATGCTGAAAGGCACTGGTTGAGGTCGGGAGCTGACCTAAAATCAAAAAGTTGTCACACACAATCTGCAAGCAAAGAAAAAAGGCTTGTAATGCCTGACCCAGAAAGTGACTGCATTAGTTTCCATCACTACAAGGGACAGAGAAGGAGGGAGAGGGAAGGGTCTGTCAAACCAGAGGCATGCTGTGAGGGGAGAAAAGAGAAAGTATGTTAGTAAGAACATAACACCTTCCACTAACTAAACAATCCTCCCTTTCTGAACAATAAGTGAAAACACTTACCATAAGTACCAGCATTAAGACAAATAACCAGAGACCTGATCACACAATCACATAGCGGCAAGTGGCCCCCAATTCGTGCATTAATAGCAATGAAAAATGTGAGAAGGTTTTAGCAGATTAGCTCATTTGAAAGCTGCATCTTAACAAGCAGGATTTCTAAATAATTTAGGTGAGCTCCCTGTCACCAGGTAGTCCCAGTCTGCTTGACATGTGCAATCCTGGTAAAAAAAGCAAAATTAATAAAATCTTCCACAGAGAGAATTTTCTAAGCTGTTTACCCCTCTAAGGTACAGCTAAGACTGAAAGTGGAGAGTCCTTGCTGGAATGTTCAATGTGTACAGTGTGCTGTGCTCCTGAACAGCGTTGGGCTGTACCACTACTCCTAGTAGGGGTGCACATTATTCATATGTAGCTTCTAGGTTTTACAACTTCACCTCTGCAGTGTCATCTGTTGTTAAAAATCATAAAAGTAGCTTATCACCTCAGCCCATGCTATAGTAATGGGTGCACAATCTGTTGAAGCACTGCAAGAGCACTGGCCGTTCAATAAAGCAACTGATTAAATGAATACCCACCATTCTCAGTATTGATGGTGAGATATGGCCATTTTATTCCATCAGCCAGCATAGTAAACAATTCATGTTGTCTACATTTTATGTATGTATGTATGTGTGCATGCATGTATGTATGTATGTATGTATATATGTATGTATGCAATTATCTTCCAATGCTTTTCAGAGGCATATGGGAAAACAGAAATTAAGATTGCATGTAACACAGTTAGACCACTTTAGAAATTCTTTATCATGCCCACATTTATTCCATTGTTTTTTATTCTTTCATGCCTATGAACCAAACATCAGAAAATGAAAAAGTAAAAAATGAACTGGCCCATCTGCACAGCGGTAGGGTGCTTCTCATGATGCCACTGACCTGGGTTTAAGAATGAGCTTCAGTCAGGGGCCAGCCGGGGGGGGGGGAGAACTGAGCATGCTAGAGGACACTGTGCTTCTTTGGATAGGGAAGGCTGCATGCCTTGCTAGCACACTGCCACCTGGATGGCCTCAGATGATAGTGCAGTCAGGGAGCAATGAAGGAGGAAGGGACGCAGCCTTGCTCCTGCATGCAGGTCATGCACTTCAGTCCCATGCACGTCCAGGGGCCCTTGCTAGCAGTATTCCAAAGAGGAGGAATGGGGAAAAAGTTCATAATAGAGGTGGCACTAGATGGCACTAGGGATCTGTGAAATGTTAAAATTATAACAGAATCTCAGAAAATTCCACCAAATTCTAAGAAATTCTGCCTGCAGTAGAATTCTAAAATTTTGAAAGTGGAAGGTTTTTTTGTGGATTAACACTTCATTTACATAAACTGCAATTCCTTTTCCCCAATCCATGGAATATTATTCAACAGTTTATATATTCTGCGGAAAGTTATTCTAAGGTTTACATCAACATACTGTTCAGAATTCTGCAAAATTCAAAACCAAGTCTGAAAGGTGTTTCAGAAGTGGAAGTGCCATTCCGCATGAATTCTGCCAGTGAAATGCTTCATCCTGCACAGCTCTAGTTAACACTCTTAGGCCCAATGACGCCTTACTTTCTTCTGGTCCCCACATAAAATGAGACCAACAGAAGCTGCAGAGCCCCAGTTCTTGAGACGGAGCCCGCTACTTGAGGAAAAATGCCCTAATTGAAAGGAAATGCAGCCAGTGGACATCATGGAACCAGGTAAGAGATAGGGAAGGGAAGAGATGTGGGGGCAAGGTGGTCTGACTGAGCTGGACAGCCTCAGTAACTGAGGGATATATAGGAAAGTCTCATAGATGTTTATATTAATATTCATGGAAAATCAATGTATACAGTACATCAAGGTATTGTCTTTACATCAGTGCAAATGTAGAGGACTACAGCACTGCACCCAATCTAGATAAAAGGTCATGCTATATTTTGTACTGTTGGAAAGGTGAACATCTGACTTTTCCAATGGTAAATAGCAAGATGGTCTATAATATACAATTCAAAAGATATTGGCTTGTATAGTTGTATTGTCATTTTCCATACAAAGATAATACATTGATCTAAATATCAGTGTCCATGCTGAATTTAAGACATTCATTTGAGCTTGCTTCTGGTGTTGAAAATGTTGCAAACTGTAGTTAGTCACTTCAAAGTTATTGGATATTTTGAGTACCTTATGGCAGGGCAGCATTTCAGTATGTAAAG
Source organism: Neoceratodus forsteri (assembly GCA_016271365.2). Lineage (NCBI taxonomy): Eukaryota > Metazoa > Chordata > Ceratodontiformes > Ceratodontidae > Neoceratodus > Neoceratodus forsteri. The sequence goes on along the minus strand of CM057455.1, from coordinate 1,461,589,654 downwards.
AATTCTATAAAGGCTGCAAAGCTCCATACTGATAATGCCACATACGAACTGGTCTCTCAGTTCTTCATCCAACCTGGTTTGAAATTGCAGCAGGAAATCATTTGTTTTTACACATACATACACACTGCATTAGTTTCAGCTGGTTGCTGCTTTCAGCTGAGAAACACAAAGCTTTCAGCAATCACATTAGTCTTAAGCAGATATATAGAATAGAATATGGGTAACCATGCACAACAAGGCTGTGTTTCTACTGAGGGTTTGTCATGATGACAGAGTCACCTTGAGAGCAAAGCTGTAACCCTATGGCAACCATCACAGCAACCCCAAGGTAGAAATAAAGAATTGCAGTGCATTGTTACCCATACATTTTTCTGTAGAGCACATGGGTCACCAGCACTTTGACAAAACAACAAAACACACTGTATCAACATTGTTTTTTGTCTGAATGATTCTGTTTAGCTTTAGACTGTCACACAACAAAACTGGTACTACTACAGTGCAAAACAAATTTTTCACTGCAGTTCACCAACATGTCTTTCCTTCTACCGCCTGGATTATTCTTCCTATATTTCGACATTTGCACCTAGGGGTAACAGAGAAATAGATTTACTTTTGTGTGCTGATCTTGCTGCACAACAGCTAGGAAACCAAACTGGTGTCTCTTCATTTGTCAGAACCCGACAGCCACAACAAAGAAAATCTTGCTCATTGCTCATGCCCATCAGCCTTGAACTGCACCTCCCCAAGAAGGCAACCTCTATGATAACTATAATCTTTCTTGTACCTTCGTTCCACCCCCAACCACCTTACACTCATTCTTCCATCTGCATGCAGAAACATATGGCAGCTTCACCATTAGATCTGGGTCACAGAAATTTGAGGTGATTTGTTTACTGAGATTGGATGCTCCCACCCTTTACTCAGTACTTGGAATACAAAAGTACCTAGGATACAACAGTCAGGTTTCTGTTTGTTTGCAAGCATGTCTGTCCCTGGCCGTGAGCACTAACCATGACTGTCTTGACTGTGGCTGAACAGCTGATTCAGCTGTGAGCAGGTGAAGTATGGCTGAACAACTGAATCGGCTCTTTGGTCCTGTGACATTCCTGCTGCTGCAGTGGAACAAGTTGTCATTGTGTTGCAGTAAGTACATCATTACTGAAGCAGAAAGACATTTTTGAGTATATGGATTTTCAGGTATCCCATCAAGATCACGAAGAAAGAGCCACATGGTTGAAAACCATGCAGTCAAAACAGCATGTGCAGTATGGAGTTAGTCTATATCAGTATGGTTTTCAACCAGTACACTTTAGGGGTGTCTGCACAGCACACTGTTTGATTGTGTGGGTCTCCACTGCGCGATTAAATAGGTAATCCAGATTTTCATACAAAATAAAGGCCACCATACACTATAGTTGTTTATCAGGGTGTGAAATCTCTAAAAATTAAGTCTTGACCAGTTTCTTTGGAGACAAGAGAACTCTAATTGGGGGAAAACGTTTTGCTCCAAGCACTGATAAGAAAGCATATCATTTGCATTTTTCCTCAATCTGGTTTGCTTCCTGGAAGTGCTGTAAACTTTCCTCATAATTTGAGACACTCTCTTTAACGTCATCAAAGCTCTATAAGCGGCTTCAGGGCAGGGCTAGACAGGACATGTGCCACAGTAAAAATTTGAGATGCCTAAGCTGTGCCCCAACAGTGACACATAACTGGCAACATAGTCTGCATTTAAAGTCCACCGTGCGTTGAGACACAAGTCCTCTATACCCTGCCTGTGCCTTGATTCTACTTAATTCCTGGAACCATGACTGCAAAGCTCAAGTCTGAATCCTTACAAAAATGTGTCATTTTTTCTCTCCTGGATCCCATTGCACCTAGTAATAAAATACTGTTATATGGTATATAAAGAACAGCTATAGTTCAGTCTCAATAAACATGAGCATTTTATTATATTTATCAGTCAAATAACTATGTACAGAGAACTGCATCTTTAGTCACAGCTGCTTTATAATCCCTCAGCACAAAGACTGGTATTTCTTAGCTGCAGAACAAGGCAAGAAAAGGATTGACATGATGAAGGATGTTAAATCTAATAAAGTTCCAAAGCTTGTTAAACTGGAGAAAACATTATGATAAACAGCTTAAGTGATCTTTTACAATCTCTAAAATCTGTTATGGAACAACCTATAACAATCTCTATGTAGCCAGTTTTCAACAGTTTGACCATATGTACAACAATACAGTTATCTATAGCTTCTACGATGCATCATGATTCATAATTCACATGTTTAGCAATAAATAAACCAGATTCAGTGCAACAAGCAGAGCTATTAATGGTACCATTGTAAAGGTGTATAAACTAAGAGGCAATAGTAAGGGATAGAGACAAGGGGCTGGATTTTCAAAGTGTGGTGCAGGACTTGTGCCAAACCCTGCACCACAACAATTAGGTTCTGATGGTTCACCAAACCCCATTACCACAACTGCACTCAATTTTACAATCTCAGGCATAGTTGCAACAGGTTCCAACTGACGTTGAACCTTTGTTACTGATGTGGAACCTTTGTAAAAGAGTCAAGGCTCAAAGGTATTTGTAATCCTAGACTTGATAAATAAATAAATAAGGTTCCATGATTTGGAGCAGCCTATGGCAAATATCTGACACGAGCGCCATAAAAAAGGCCCCTGGGATTGCTGCATGCTAGACCACAAAAAGTTGGTCTAACTTGCAGTAACTGTTGCATGGGATAGAAAATCCAACTCGCCAGAGAGGAGAATGCTGCATCTTCAGCGCACCCAGGACTTGTGGCATTCTCAGCAGTTCAAAAATTGACCTGAAGGAGAAAAGATCATATTTTACAAGTACATCCCATGTCCAGTAGCTTAAGTGATCATTACTTGGTTGTTTGTAATTGGAGCGCATGTAAGCCTCGACCATCTCCAATCTATGTGACCACCATACTCCATTTGAAATTTAAATGTTAAAGAATTTAGAAATACAAACTGATTGTTCATTTTACATGCAACTCCAACTGTTGTTGAACTAATGCTGGATTTTATTATTCAGAAATTTGGGAAGGCTGGTGACTATTGTGCCTCACTATGTAGAATTACAATAAAAAACAGGTCAGTAGTGAGTTACCTCTTGTCCAGTGCTGTAGGAAGGTTGAGGCTGGTGGTGCTTCCCCCCCCCCCAGGCACAAGCCTCTGAGGGGCACAGTTTTCAAGTCTAAAGCTCACTTTTTAATTCACTTGCACTGTGGCTTTATGGTTTCTTTTTTTTCTTTTATATATTTTGGTTTTGTAATAACAACTGGCTGTCAGCAGAGGCGCATCTGTGGACCAAAGATCAGCAAATCGGGGGGAGGGGGTCACAAGGTTGCGCCTCCTGCTGCAGACAATCTAATCATGTGGTGGTGTTACTGAGAAAGAGAAACTGTGGGTGGGCACCGCCGCCCAGCCTATTAGTATAAAAGGTGCTGGGTGGAGCGCCGCAAGCACATGGCACTGAGAGGCAGTTAAATAGAGGCTGGAGATACAGTAGTTTGCTGAGATGAGACAGAAAGAGACTAGCAGCAAAAAACAGCAATAAACTATGGAGTGTAGAGAGGAGAGAGATGAGACCAAGAGACAGAGATATATTGGATTTGTGTTAGCAATGCACTACTGTCTTCTGTGATGTCTATAATGTAGTAGTCTGACTTGACTGCATTAAGTAAAAGCAACAGCAAGCATTTTTCATTTCCATCTACGTCTGTCCTGTGTCTGACCCAAAATTATTTTTTTTTAAATGAGAACTTTGTCATATTGTGTGTCAGAGAGATGAATTATGGTGTATGTGGCAGCAGTGGCTCCAGGTGGGGGGTACTAGATTGGAAAAAATGCAAACTCAGGAAATCTGCTTGGAATTTGATTACTGGACTGGCTCAGCTGACTGGCTGGTGGCTGGTGGCTGCTGTGTATTATTTCATGATCAAGGAGTGCATTCAGTTCATTTTTGTGACCGTCTGTGTGAAGGAAGTTTTAATTTTTACTGTCCACAGTGAATTTTTTTGTTCAGCCTGTGTTAAGCTAAGTTTTATAATCACACTCCCATACAGTGCTTACTCGTGAGTTTACATACTAACATACATACTAACATACTAAAATGCCAGCAGAATAGGCCTAATGGTCTTTCGTGTCTGCTCGTTTGGTCAGCCCCCACCCTGGGTGCTGACCTTGCTGTCCCCCTCACCTTCTCTGGCTTCTCCCTTCCCAGTTCAGGATATTCTTGCTGCATTGGATTTTGCTTCCTGAACCCTTCCCCTGTACCTGTCCCACCCCCTCTTGAACCCCTCCACTGTCTCTGCCTCCACCAGCCCCCTAGGTAGTGCATTCCATGGCTCCACCACCCTCTCAGTGAAGTAGCACCTCCTCCTTTCTCCCCTGAATCTTCCCCCCTCCAGCTTCCACCCATGCCCTCTAGTGGCCCCTTCCTCCTTCCTTCGAAGCACCCTTTCGAAGTTTCTTTTGGGAGTGACTGGGAGTGAAGAACAGAACTCATTGCATTCTTAAATTGGGCTGACTTCCATTGCGCAGGCTGCAGGGCACCATCCTCCCACCCACATGTTATATGTTTTAATTTTTCTTCTCCTCTTGACCCATCCCTTGCACTTCCATTCCATTGTCATTGTTTTTTTTCATGTCTTCTGTTATCCCCTCCCCACCCATACCATTCTTACTGTAGAAAATGAAGCATTGCCTTGCCTTGGATGGAAGTTGTTAGTTGGCCTGCTGGCAGGCCTTGTTCTGGCTGCTCCAGTTAGTGGGCAGGCAGGCTCCCACACTGCTTTCCTATTACTCCAAGTGGGTGGCTGTTGGCAGTGGGCCTTCTCATCTCAGTCTCAAGGTAGACAGAGCCTCCAAACCTGAGACAGTTCTTCATTCTGACTCCACTGTCCTAACTCCCCCTCAACCAGGGACCCCTACTACTACCCTAGTACTCAGTACCATACCTCTCAAGTGTCCCTGATTTTCAGTGACATCCTTGATTTTGCCTCAAAATTTTACTCTGTCCCTCCTAAAATTTCTGTTTTTGTGGCTAAACAGTGGGGACTGTAAGCACAAAATGAAATCAAGCATTAAAGTTACAGACTTGTTCTTCTTTAGAAAATGCATTTTGCACTAAGCCCCATATTCTACCAGCTTTCTGGGTGGATATCACTAATTTTTAAGATGTGTCCCTGATTTTGGTCCTTTGTCCCTGATTTATGAGGCAGGAGGTTGAGAGGTATGCTCAGTACCTTCTAGGCTGCTACTGAATGAAGAATCAGTTGCTGCAGGCCAGGCAGCCAGCACTGGGAAGTAGTACTTATAGGTACTGCAGTCATTTGTATTTAAGACGAGCATAGATATACAATACCCAATACATACAATACAATTAAATCAATCAAGTTTTCTTTCTTCTTATCCAGTTAGCCTCCCTCTGCCACCTTAGCTGGCATCAGGCAAGTGTAGACTAGTACATTTTTAGTTGGTTGATCAGCAAAAGAGAACTTCATTTTACAGCTCACACTGATACCAGCCAGCCAGAGTCTCACACACCTCAGATTCCATGGGAGCAACATTTTCCCTGCAATCAGGGGTAGGGAACATATACCAAAACTATGTTTTTACCTCATGAAAAGCCCCAAAACTCACCACACAGCATGTGGCCCCCAGACCCCCGGCTGTTTTCTGGATGGGGGACACTAAATTAGTCTCTTGCCCAGGGCATGGAAATGGCTTCCTACAGCTCTGCTCTTGTCTGATACAGAAAATTCAGGATATGGATAAAGCATGGAAGATCTAGACAAAACAGGGGACTAATGAAACTCTAATATTACAAAAAGGTAAGAAATCAGTGCAAACAATTGGTAAGAGAAAAGTTAATCAGTCTACTACTTAAATCTTCAATTTCAATCTTCTAGTTGCCAACAAGAAAAATTGCAAGTTTTAAATAAAGTTTTGGGGAAGTCCTGTACCACAGCAATTCTGCTGTTAACAACAGAACAAGGAGACTTGATGGAGCCAGTTGACATCACCAATGAACTCAATATTGTAAGTAAGTAAGTAAGTAAAATTTATTTCTTAATCATCCAATCCCTGTGGCACTAGGTGCTTTACAAAGAGGTGCAACAATTACAACAATTTACAACAGTTAAAATCAGAGTCAGTTAGCTTAACACAAATAATAAATTATGAATAATAATACTATAAAACCCCTATAAAATTAAACGGACATCAAATTCCTGTTTGAATAATGTGTGCCTTAAGGCCCCACTTGAAGATCTCCACAAAAGAAACCTCCCTTAATGACCGTGACAAGGGATTCCAAAGGACTGGCCCAGCAACCTCAAAGGTGCAGTCTCAAGATGTCAAAGGCCACTCCCTTGGAATCATCAGTAGGCCCTCCATGGAGGAATGTAGTGAATGCACAGGGCAGACAGGTGCCAGGAGGTCAGTCAGATAGCAAGGACCCGAGCTGTATAGGGCCTCATAGGTGAGCAAGCCCATCTTTTTTTTTTTTAAACTTTATTTTGCAGGTCAGCAGACAAGCACATACATACACTGTTATTCAAGTTTTACAAAGTTGAAGTTCCATACATATCTGGGTAACACAGAGGTTATGTGCACTTACACAAGTACAAATAAGTAGCAGCCACAGAAAGGCAATGGCGTTACAGCTCTGGTGCTGCAACATTAAACATGCATATCTGATGATACATTAAAAGTACTACTAGGTGGAAGACTAAGTTTGCTGGCCGAGGCACCTAGCTTCACCTGGGCTGTTTTCTTCTAGGTTGCTTGAAAGGACAGAGCAAAGAACCTTACCAGAGCAACAATAAGGATAAAGGATTCTTTTGGTTAGGCAGGTTTACTGTGTGTTTTTATTTTTTTTTGTACTCACAGGGATTGTTACTGTTTGTTGCTAACATTGTATTGCTTTATTTTTCTCTGATTCAAATTGTTGTTGCTAGGTATACCTTCTGCTGCATTATTACAGGGTGTGCCTACAGGTGTGTGCTTACAGATTACTGCTGTAATCTTCTGATTCAAATTGTCTTTTGCAAGGTATATCTTCTGTTACTGCTTTATTTTTCTCTGTAGCAAAGTGTTTCTTACAGGATATATCTTCTGTGAAATTATTACAGGTGGTGCTTTACAGGTTTCACAGTTTTATCTGTCATTAGGATAAGCTTTTAGGGCTACTGCATTTGTTGCTGGCTGATTGTTTCTGCTCTTACCTCCTGGTTTCTTTCATCCATGGTTCTTCTTTTTTGGCAGGGGAAGGGCCCAGCCACCCATCCCTATCCCCAATCACCCCACGCTACACTCCTTTTATAGGATAGCACAGTCGTGACATTTCCTGTAGCAAAGCAGGAAGTGGTGGATCAGAGGAGTATCCACACAGTGACCTCATTTACAGGGGCACTAGTAATTTAACTTGTTATAACAAGTTATACAAAAACAAACAAACAAAACACAAAATCAAACTTTTGCTTTCATTTTCTTCCTTCTAATTACTCCGACCAGGTTAAAAACCCAGCACCTTACCTGGAATGGATATCATTAACTCCAGGTACTGTGGAACACTTTTCAGAAGGGCAGTTTTACAGGATTTAAGACACTGTCCTACATGCTGGGCCATTGGAGATCTAAGGGCTCAGCTCCAGGCAGCATGGAAAGAGACTGCGTGCCTCAAATTGCATATTCAAGCAGAAATATATTATAAGAACTGCCCGCCATTTCTCCAGCATCCAACAGAAGCACCTCGACCGCAGAGGGTAGTTGGTCCAGGAGGTTGGCATGTGGTTAGGAGGGGAAAATCAGGTGCCCCATCACTCGATGCTCTCCAACATATCACCTCCACAAACCATATAAAAAACTAAAACAGGTATCTGCCTCTATCTCCGAAATCAAACAAAAGGGCGGAGGACACTGCAGAGCAGGATACTGCAGCACAGGAGCTAGCACAACAAAACTCACCCAAAACAGGAACCAAAACAAAAAAAGCAAAAATTAAATCCAAAAAACTTCTGATCATAGAAGACTCCAGGATTCGGGATTTGATACGTATCTCCAGCCAGGGGTAATGGTCAGATGTCCCCCAGGTACATCAGTGTGGAGAGACACTGACCGCATTGCTAAAATTGTTCAGGAAGCAGGAGAAAACATTGATGTCCTGGTACACATAGGGACTAACGATCTCGCCAGTCGGTCAGTTGTGGAGACCAAGGAACACCTGACCAGGCTGGGTGACAAACTATCATCCATTTCTTCTGGCATCTCCTTCTCTGAGATCCTGCCAGTCTTGGTGAGGGGGAAAGATGGACGGAAGGTCAGAGAAGGGGAGATAGGGGAGCTAAACTTGAGGCTCAAGGGCTGGTGCCAGGAAAAAGGACACACATTTGTAGGGAACTGGCAACAGTTTTGGGAGTGAAAGTTCTTTAAATTTGATGGACTGCATCTGACTAAGGCGGAAGTCAGTGCATTGGGGCAGAAGTTTAATGTCTTTGCAGAATATTTAAACTAACAAATGGGGAGAGGTGTGCAGCACCCAATACGTCGAATGGGAAGAACACCCCTCCCCCCTCAGCTAGTGGTCAAACAGGAGTTCAGCATGTTTGTAGCTCATTTGCATCACCAGGTAAAGAAAAAGGTCCGGCTCCCCATACGAGGCACAGGGGAAATGACGGACCTCGCCCAACAACTAACACACTGAAATCTGATCAGTGGAAAATCATGTACACAAATGCTTGTAGTCTGGGAAACAAGATCCCAGACCTGCAGGCAATAATGACAGAGGCTAAACTGGACATAGTAGCCATTAACGAGACATGGATTGCCAGCAAATGCACTTGGGAGACTTTAGAACCTGGCTATGTACTGTTCAGAAGAGACTGAGTTGCAAAAAGGGGGAAGTGGAGTAGCTCTTTATGTCAATGAAAATATCAAAGCTACAGAAATTCAGAATACACATAGGGAGCCAGAAGAACTGTGGGTCACCCTGGAAATAGGAAATGAGACAGCCATATGAACTGGGGTTGTGTAGAGGCCTCCAGACTAGGAGGAGGACATAGACATGTTACTGTTAGAAGATATACAAAACATGACAGCTAAAGGGGAGGTTCTGATAATGGGAGACTTCAATATGCCAGATACAGAGTGGTCAATACCAGCAGGGACATCTGCCAGAACCAGACACGTGGTGGATTCCCTGCAGTGGGAAGGGCCTCAAACAACTGGTACAACAACCCACAGGAGACAGGGCTATCCTAGGTCTAGTACTGACTAACAGGGAAAGGATCACAGATCTCCAGGTAGAAGGTCACCTGGGGGCCAGTGACCATCACATGGTATGGTTCAGTTTGGCTACTTGAACTATATCATCCCATTCCAAGGCAAAAAATGGGACTTCGGAGGAGCTGACTTTGATAAGCTGGCCAACAGAGTTAAGTTAGCCCTGGCAAAAAGAAATACAGGTCAGGGGTTGCAGGCAAAGTGAGCAGTCATTAAAGGTGCAATACTTGAAGCAACATCCTATTGTGTTAGTGAGAAAAGGAAGTGCAAAAGAAGAAGGAAACCACTTTGGTTCTCAAACACAGTAACAGAAAAGGTCAGAGCCAAAAGGCTGGCCTTCAGGAAATACAAGGGAACACAGCAGGATGAAGATAGGGAGACATACCAAACTTCCCTAAGGGAAACAGGGAAGGCAGTAAGGCAGGCAAAGGCCCAAACTGAGGAAACACTAGCACAAACAGTAAAAGAGGGTGACAAGACTTTCTATAGATACATTAGTGAAAGGAGAAAGTCCAGAGGGGGTATTGCTAAGATCAAAGGGGATAAGGGGGCATGTGAGGAGGAGGACCATGTAAAAGCATCTATCCTAAATAGATACTTCTGCTCAGTATTTACTGAAGAAAAGGTAGGGCAGGGCCCACAGCTCTGCATCATGGACACAGAGGGGAGGGAGGTGTGCACTAGTCCCTTCACAAAAGAAAGGGTCCTACAAGAGCTCGATAAGCTCAGGGTGTACGAGGCAATGGGACCTGATGGCATACATCCCAGGGTACTAAAGGAGCTAAGGGTGGAACTAGTAGAGCCATTATCAGAACTGTTTAGTGAGTCTCTGAGCACAGAAGAGGTCCCAGAAGACTGGAGAAGGGCTTATGTGATCCCGCTCCACAAGAGTGGTAGCAGTGAGGAGGCAGGGAACTACAGACCAATCTTTCTTACCTCAGTAGTGGGCAAGATTATGGAGACAATCCTAAAGGAAAGTACAGTGCAACACCTGGAATCCATAGGAGCACAAGATCCAAGACAGCATGGGTTTACAAAAGAAAGGTCCTGTCAAACTAATCTCATAGATTTCTTTGACTGGGTAACCACAGTGGTGGACCAAGGGGGAGCAGCTGATGTTGCCTACCTCGACTTCTGCAAAGCTTTCGATACTGTTGCACATAGAAGATTGATTAATAAGCTGGGTAGGCTTGGGGTGGGTCAGACATTGATCAGCTGGGTGGCAAACTGGTTGACAGGCAAAAAACAGAGAGTGCTGGTAAATGGTATACAGTCAGAAGAGGTGCAAGTCACAAGTGGGGTACCTCAGGGATAAGTCCTGGGGCCAGTCCTCTTCAATATCTTCAGTGACATTGCAGATGGACTGGAAGGTAAGGTTTGTCTGTTTGCAGATGACACCAAGATCTGCAACAGAGTAGATGATCCAGATGGGGTGAGCAGAATAAGAAGAGATCTGGATAAACTAGCAAAATGGTCGGAAGAGTGACAACTGGAGTTTAATTCAAAGACGTGCAAGATCATGCACATAGGGAAGCGAAACCCTGAAGCCACCTATCGGCTGGGAGGGGAGTTGCTGGCAATCACAAGGGAAGAAAGACACTTGGGCATCATCATTACCGATGACCTGAAATCATCCAAGCAGACCTCTAAAGCAGTACTGTAGGTAAGGCTAGAGAGATGTTGGGGTGTATTAGTAGGGGTATCACAAGTCGGATTGAGGGAGGTAATAATCCTTCTTTACAAGACACTGGTTAGGCCCCATCTGGAGTACTGCATGCAGTACTGGAGGCCACACCTTCACTAGGACATTAACCAAATTAAGGCAGTCCAGAGAAGGGCAACCAAAATGGTGCAGGGACTGCATCAGAAAACATATGAGGACAGATTAACGAGCTCAACATGTATACCCTAGAGCAAAGGAGGGAGAGAGGTGATATGATTGAAACATTCAAACACCTTAAGGGCATTAACAAGGTGAAAGAGTCTGACATGTTTCAATATAAGAAAAATAGCAGGACAAGAGGACACAGCATGAGATTAGAGGGAGGCCGATTAAGGGGTAACGTGAAGAAGTTCTTTTTCACAGAAAGGGAGGTGGATGCATAGAATAGCCTACCTCAGGAAGTGGTGGATATGAATACAGTGCAGGGTTTCAAACAGGCATAGGATAGGCATAAGGGAGCAATACAGATGAGTATGAATAGATAGGCCATTGACAGAGCAAAGATCTATGGCACATTCATAAGGTAGAAAAAGAAATGGGCAGACTGGATGGGCCTTGAGGTCCTTATCTGCTGTCAACTTCTATGTTTCTATGTTTCTATGTAGTAGTCTGTGAGCTTTTCTTATACAATTTATAATCTTAACCTTTTCCCAAGAGTACTCATTCCATCACCCTTCAGGGTGGCTTATACCTTCTATCAGTGCGAGACAAATGTATCTCTCCAGGGAAAGGCCACATGACCCCTATAGGTCAATCTTTATTCAAAAGAAGCTGGGAGTTAGCTATATGTATTGCACCCTCCCATTCCTGTTGTTGTTGTTTTGTGCCCATTTGTATGCAGTGACCTACTATATGCTCGGAAACCAGGCGTCTGGTAGTGCCAGCTCTACTGGGCCCCATATCCTCATGAACTTATCCTCTCTATTACTTGCCTTATAATGAATATGCTCTAATTTCATGCAATGGAACTGCTTGCTTGCCATTCAGAGGTTGTAGGTACCAATTCAGCTTCTCAGTGACTGGGCAGGGCTTGTTTCCGCACTATCACTGCAAGAGACCACAGAGGGTGGTTTAGACCTCTACCCCCGTTGGACCTCCCAGGCAATCCTAGCAGCACCACACACATGCCAATTTCCTGGTCATCATCCAAAACTCTCTGCATTAGGCCAGTGATACTGCACCAGATGTCCATGGTCCTTGAGAAGCTCCATACCATGTGTGAGAAAGTGCCTGAAAATGCTTTACACTGCGGACAGCAGTCCGAGGCTGAGGGATCTATCCTGTTAGCCAGCACTGGGGTGAACTATGTTCTGTGTAGTGTGTTATAGTGTATTACCCTTAGTCTGTTATTTACCAAGCATGTCATGCCTCTACGTGAGATCATTCTCCAGTCCCCCTCCATCAGGATTCCTCCCCCCATATCCCTATCCCATTTATCCCTATGTTTGTCTGGGGTCAGTGGCAGACTGCCTAGCAAAGTTTTATAACAATCAGTGAGTGGTTTAGGATTCCCCTTATCTTGTATGCCCCATGCCACTTCCTCCAGTGAAGATCTACATAGTGGAGGTGGGGTCAGTTCCACCCCCAGGCTCTGGTGTGACAGAAATTGGTGTCTAACCTGAAGATATGCAAAGAACTGGGATGGGTGCAAGCCATACCTTCTGGACAGGGATTGGTAGGAGTGGATAGTGTCCTCATTGACTAGATGGGAGACACAATGCAGTCCCACCTTTTCCTATGCATTTAATGCCTGAGCCACTGGGACAGGGACCCTTCCCTCCTCCCATAATGCCTGTGCTATGGGTGTGTCCAGGGAAGTAGTGCCTGGATGGCCCAGAATTTGGTGGGCTGCAAGCCACACTCTCACTGTAGTTCTTGTGAGTGGGTTAGCAATATATTTGACTATTTTCCTTTTCAGGGCTGCTGCAAAGTAGGAATAAGTCAGAGGAGCATTATTGGCGGAGACCTTCATTCCTGTCCATGTGTTGTGGTATGGGGTATCCTGTAGTAGATCCACTATGGGGGAAATTTGAGTTGTTAGGTGGTTCAGGTACAAATAAGGAAGGCCCAACCCCTCTTCAGTCACTGGCCTCCACAGAATGTCCTGCCTAATTCGGAATCCCCCGAGCAAGCTAGTTATAGCCCCCTCTTAGTGACTTGAAATAGTATTTTGGGACCGAAACCAGAAGAGTTTGAAACAGATATAAACATTGCAGCAGTATACATTCAGCAATAGTTTGTAATTAATCTCACAGATATTGGAGAGCTTTCTAGGAAGGTATATACCCAAATACTTGAGATACATCACTATGGGAAGACTGAAGTTCTGAATGGTGAGGGAGGATTCAGTCCCACCCAAGGGCAGTCATTCACACTTCGACCAATTAATTTTATGGCCAGATAAGGGACCGTACTCCTCAAATAAAGCTGTGAGGGCTGGAATAGATAACCCTGGTTCTTTCAAGAACAGCAAAATATCATCCTCAAACAGAGAAATCACCTGGTTCTGACCTCCCTTGGTATAACCTTGTATCTGCAGATGATTACGTATGGCTGAGGCCAGCACTTCCATTGTTAAAACATACAGCAAGGGTGACAGGGGCAACCCTGTCTTGTGCCCCTGGTGAGAGGAAAGAGGGCAGACAGGTTCTCATTCATAAGAATTTGCACATGGGAAGATGCACAGAGTGCCTGTATCCAGGAACATAACCTTGGTCCCAGACTGAAATGCCTCAGGGTGGCAAACATGAAGGCAAACTCCACCCTGTCAAAGGCCTTCTCCGTGTCAAGTGCTAGTAGGCCCCTATTTCTGTCCCCTCCCCTACCTGACCACCCACGCAGGATATTCAGCGTCCTACAGATATTATGCTTCGCTTGTCTGCCTTTGACAAAGCCACACTGATCCTTATGAATCAGTGCTGGTAGTATACTGTCCAGTCTAGTAGCTATTAATTTGGCTATGATTTTGTAGTCCTCATTTAGGAGGGAAATAGGACAGTAAGAGCCACACTTTTGCTTTGTTTACAGAGCAGCAGTGTTTCACTCACCAATCTGTTGCCTTTCCACTGCTCTGTGACTTAATTTGTTGAAGTTCTGTTTACACTCCCGAGCTTGATGCACCACAGATCGCACTGAAAGGAGTGTCTGGGGACTTATGGGGAAATGGCATCCACAATGACTAGTGTCTGGAAAATAGGGGATCGCAGCGGATTGAGTGCATCAGTCATTTACACTGTGGGGTAATGCGCTTCATCCAGTATGCGTCCACTCTTTTCCATCGGATTAAGACTTTGGTGTTGGAGCACACTTAGGGCGATGTGGTGAGTGTCCACACCACTGTCTTTGCAGCGCATCAACCGGAGTACATGAGCTGATGTGCTGCAAATACAGTGGTATAAACTGGGCTTTAGAGGGATCTTACCTGGCTTCGGGAGTATCGTGATTGTAGCAAGTTGCAAGGATCAAGGAAGAACCCCCCCCACCAGTGTCTCCTACACCATTAACATGAGAATGTTATGGTTGTCACTCCAGAATATATTATAGAATTCTATGGGTACACCATCAGGCCCTGGGACCCTTCCCACACTAAAGGTTCATATAGCCTGTCTTAGTTCTGATAAGGCATCGGGACTGTCAAGCTCCTCACTCTTCTCAGGATCCAGTGGTATCAATGGGACACCTTTAAGGACTCTGTCTGGATCCACATCCCTAGGAGCTTCAGCAGTGTATAAAGATTTGTAGAAGGTCTTAAATATCTCATTAATTGTTAGCTCATCCAAGGTCTGCACCCCCTGACTATACTCCATGGTCAGAATCACTCTTTCCGCTGCCTGTTTTTTTCACCTTCCAAGCTAACCATTTACCTGCCCTGTCCCCTTCGAAGTAATTCCCTGCCCCAGCTTTTATGATATCCCTTTCTATATGGTGGGCTGATAACTGGGCTAGTCTCCCCTTCAAACCCTTCAACAATCCTTCCTTGTTTTTCTCTCTGTCCACCATCCTCTCCCTTTTCAAAACCTGGATTTGCTCCACTAAAGCTTCTTCCTCTTTCAGTACCTCCCTACGCTGTTGTGAGGTAAATGCTATGTGGCCTCTCTAAGGTATGCCTTTAATGCTTCCCACGTGGTAGATGCTGTTGTGTCCCCCACCCTGTTGTGCGTTAAGAACTCCTGCATATTTTCGGACATGTATGTCTTATAGGCCTGAGAGGCCAATAGGGTGGGATTCAACCTCCACTGCCTGCTCGGAGGGGGTGACTGGCCTGTATTTAGTGAAACTTCTAGTGGTGCATGGTCACATATACATATCAGACCATATTTGGCCAATACAAGACATCTACAGTAAGTATGTTGGGGGAAACTAAAAAGTAATCTAGTCTGGTGTATATTTTATGCATATATGAGTAATAGGAGTATTCCTTGTGGTGAGGGTGGGTGTACCTCCAAACCTCTCATAATACCCTTTCACTGGCCATTTCCTGGAGTGCTGCCAAGCTCCTCGGAGGAGGCCTCCGCCCACCCCCTAAGTGGTCCAAACTTCAGTCCCAATATGTATTAAAGTCTCCCCCCATAATGATATTGTCCTGAAAGGGTGCTAGCACCACTGCCAGGTGATGAAAGAATTCTGGATCATCTATATTTGTGCCATATACTGAAACCAGAGTACGTCTATTCCCTTCAATAGTAACATTACCAATTAAGTATCTTCTCTGGGGGTCAGAGACTATGCCATGCACTTCTATCCTTAAGCGAGGACTCAGCCATATAGCCACCACTCTCGCTCTGGATGTAAAGGGAGAAACCAAGAGACTACCCCCCACAGGAGCCCAACAGCCTACTCGTCTCCTCCTTTGTTAAGTGAATTTCTTGTAGGAAATTAATATTTTAATCACTGCTTTCAAACCCTTAACATTCCAAGTTATACATTTTAAAGAACCCATTTTAATACCTTACATATATGGAAGCAACTGGGATCATGTTTTGTTGAATGGCCTTGCTTGCAGCGCCATTTGCTGTCTGCTGCTTTTTTGTTTTAACTAACCTGCTTAACATTTCATAACAAACTTCAGAAACCAGAACCACTAACTTACTGCAACTTTTAGAACTTCCCTCATTAAACTGCCCCCTCTCTTAACTTGTCTCTTACCCCTTCCCTCCACACATCCTCCAATCCCACTTAATATATGTTCAATTCCACTAAATATATGTTAACAAAAAAATAAAATCTAACTCTAGACATAACTGTTGTCCGCCCCCCAACTTCTTAGTTTTGAGAATTCTCCCCCAAGACCCACTACTCCTAGTGGGTGAGCCATAGGTCCCATCCTTCATTAACCAAGTGTGCTAGGTTCTAGTGTTATTCCACAGTGCCATGGTATACCATGTGCAGGGGCGACCCTGATAGAGCACTTACAAAAGGGCAGAACAATCATGGTGCCTGTGTACAGGGCTACCTGGCAGGGTAGGGAGCAGATACCCAGAATGGATGGGGAGTAGGTCAGAGCAGATGGTACGTGCAGAGCCGTCATAAGGCATTTCGGTGCCTCTGGGCAAGAGACTAATTTAGTGCCCCCTGTCCAGAAAACAGCCAGGGGTCTGGGGGCCACACGCTCTGTGGTGAGTTTTGGGGCTTTTCATGAGGTAAAAACATAGTTCTGGTATACGTTCCCTACCCCTGATTGCAGGGAAAATGTTGCTCCCATGGAATCTGAGGTGTGTGAGACTCTGGCTGGCTGGCATCAGTGTGAGCTGTAAAATGAAGTTCTCTTTTGCTGATCAACCAACAAATAAAATGTACTAGTCTACACTTGCCTGATGCCAGCTAAGGTGGCAGAGGGAGGCTAACTGGATAAGAAGAAACAAATCTTGATTGATTTAATTGTATTGTATGTATTGGGTATTGTATATATATGCTCGTCTTAAATACAACTGACTGCAGTACCTATAAGTACTACTTCCCAGTGCTGGCTGCCTGGCCTGCAGCAACTGATTCTTCATTCAGTAGCAGCCTAGCAGGTACTGAGCATACCTCTCAACCTCCTGCCTCATAAATCAGGGACAAGGCTTAAAAAAATCAGGGGCAAAGGACCAAAATCAGGGACACATCTTAAAAATTAGAGATATCCACCCAGAAAGCTAGTAGAATATGGGGCTTAGTGCAAAATGCATTTTTCTAAAGAAGAACAAGTCTGTAACTTTAATGCTTGATTTTGTTTTGTGCTTACAGTCCCCACTGTTTAGCCACAAAAACAGAAATTTTAGGAGGGACAGAGTAAAATTTTGAGGCAAAATCAAGGATGTCCCTGAATATCAGGGACACTTGAGAGGTATGGTACTGAGTACTAGGGAAGTAGTAGGGTCCCTGGTTGAGGGGGAGTCAGGGCAATGGAGTCAGATTGAAGAACTGTCTCAGGTCTGGAGGCTCTGTCTGCCCTGAGACTGGGATGAGAAGGCCCACTGCCAACAGCCACCCACTTGGAGTATTAGGAAAGCAGTGCGGGAGCTTGCCTGCCCTGTAACTGGAGCAGCCAGAGCCAGGCCTGCCAGCACACCAACTAACAACTTCCATCCGAGGCAAGGCAATGCTTCATTTTCTACAGCAAGACTGGTGTGGGTGGGGTTGGGATAACGGAAGATATGAAAAAAAAAAAACAATGACAATGGAATGGGAGTGCTAGGGATGGGTCAAGAGGAGAAGAAAAATTAAAACGTATAACATGTGGGCGAGAGGATGGTGCCCTGCGGCCCGCACAACGGAAGTCAGCCCAATTTTGGAAGGCAACGACTTCTGTTCTTCACTCCCAGTCACTCCCAAAAGAAACTCACGAGTAAGCACTCTATGGGAGTGTGATTATAAAACTTAGCTTAACGCATGCTGAGCAAATAAATTCACTGTAGACAGTACAAGTTAATACTTCTTTCACACAGTCACAAAAGTGAACTGAACACACTCCTCGATCATGAAATAACACGCAGCAGCCACTTGCCAGTCAGCTGAGTCAGTCCAATAATCAAATTCAAAACAGATTTCCTGAGTTTGCATTTTTTCCAATCTAGTACCCCCCACCTGGCACCACTGCTGCCACATACACCATAATTCATCTCACTGACACACAATATGACACAAGTTCTCATTTAAAAAAAAATAATTTTGGGTCACACACGGGACAGACATGGATGGAAATGAAAAATGCTTGCTGTTGCTTTTACTTAATACAGTCCAGTCAGACTACTACATTATAGACATAACAGAAAACAGTAGTACATTGCTTACACAAATCCAATATCTCTCTGTCTTTTGGTCTTGTCTCTCCTGTCTACACTCTATAGCTTATTGCTGCGTTTTGCTGCTAGTCTCTTTCTGTCTCGTCTCAGCAAACTACTGTATCTCCAGCCTCTATTTAACCGCCTCTCAGTGCCATGTGCTCTCTGCACTCCACCCAGTACTTTTATACTCTGGGTGGCACCCCACCTATAGTTTGTCTTCTCAGTAGCACCATACATGCTTGGATTTCTGATTTGGTCCACAGATCGCCTCTGCTGACAGCCAGTTGTAATTACAAAACCAAAATATATAAAAGAAAAAAAAAAGAAACCTTAAAGCAACAGCACAAGTGAATTAAAAAGTGAGCTTTAGACTTGAAAACTGTGCCCCTCAGAGGCTTGCACCCGGGGCGGGAGCA
Source organism: Neoceratodus forsteri (assembly GCA_016271365.2). Classification (NCBI taxonomy): domain Eukaryota; kingdom Metazoa; phylum Chordata; order Ceratodontiformes; family Ceratodontidae; genus Neoceratodus; species Neoceratodus forsteri. Next base: position 1,461,570,926 of record CM057455.1, on the reverse strand, counting down.
CCACCCACCCCACCCTTTCTACGGCACTGTATGCGTGTATACACGCATGTGGGAGGGGTGAGGAAGGGGAAGGAAAGTATGTGGGAGGGGGTGTGGTGGTTGGACAGCTAGCTTGGTGGGGTGGGTGGTCACTTGGGAGGTGCAGGGCACAGGTTGAATTCTTGACACTGTCACGTTTTCTTTTGTGGCCAGGCAACTTGTTATTTTGCCAAGTTTTCACCTCCCAAACATGCACCCCCCTGTAGTTGAGAATCCATTAGAGGGGGCTGCAGGGGGCACAGTCCCCCTTATTAAATACAAATCCATAGGTCTCGGGTGCCCTCTTTATCCTCGCCATGAGTGTGCATCACTGAAATTCATTTTCAGCTAAGTACACTCGCTGTAACAGCGATCGCTATTCCACGATCATCGTTATGACATGGAACCCAGTGCCATTGTTTCCTAATTGTGATAGGGAGCAAAGCAGAAGGCAGATGAAGGAGGAGGTCCCCATGGCTCTTCCACATACAGGGTTCCTGTGTTAGACTGTCTTGGCCACTCCAAGTTCCATAGGCATCCCTCCTCTTCAGACTATTCATGTGGAGCATACACCCCCTCTGTTGGGTTGTGTGGCTCTGGTGAACTCCCTGAGTGAGGTCCCCCTTTACAGCCACCACAGTACCCAAAATGCATTACTCAGTTTACCTCTTTAATTGCTCTAACTTCCTGGTTCTTTAATATGGTGGGCTCCCCTGACCACGTATGACTAATCGCCTGAAGAATGGGCCTCAATGCCCCAGAGCCCCCACCACAATCCCTCCCCCTGAAACGTGTTCACGTCCCAGGATTATTGGCTCATCTAAGTTAACATTTTGAACACCATCAAAGTATAAACAAAACTCCAGAGTGTAAACATCCAAGCCCCTGAAAATAAAGTTCTTGCATCCTGCAGAAATAGGTGATTAATGCATCACCCCTATAATTTGCCAGATTTCAACCCTTAATAAACATGAACATAGAGGGCATTTCTCTCTGCCAATGTTAAACATAGCCCTTACTATGCTCTTCATGACCAAAGTAAAGAAAAGAACAGAGTGACCAGAGAAGTTTATATACTTCTCCCTGCATATGAGTTTCTCCTTGAGCGAGGCTATTCTGCCCCCATTCATTTAAGCAAAATCATGCTTTTTGAGCCTGGAGAACAATGTTACAGTCAGTTAAGGCTTAAAGAAAAAGTCTGTTATCTACATGGGAGATTCCTGGTTATTCATGCCACATTAACAGTCACCAGTTAACCATTATAGTTCCTCTTAGGGCTTGGTGCAGTTCCACTCTCAGGAAGAAGTAATAAATGTGGAGGAAAGTGTTCGAAATATTAAGTGTTCATCTTGCAGGATTTTTTTTTTTTTATTGAAACCAACTGTTCGATACTCAATCAATATATGCTGATTTCTGGCTTGGCTGGGGTCCTTGTCCGGGCTCCATAAATTCAATTCACAGGGATTCTGCTTTTACAGTCCTCTGCTCCCCATACAATGGTACTAGCAGCAGATCCTACCTCGATTGCCCCCCCCCCCAGCAATTTAGGAGGTGAGACTAGCTGGTGGTCTACCAGAGCCCATATTGGGGACAGGGCCATCCTGGATCAGCCATGATAGGCTGGAGAAACTACATTGTGGGCCATGAACTATATAAAAATAAAGCCCCCCTTCCCCTCAGGTTCCTGCAACCACTTCAGTCACCTCAAGCCAAAGTTATGTACAGTACCTTATCAGATCAGCTCAGGTGTTGCTGGAGTGGGAGCTGATTTCTTGTTCTTTCCACTCCAACTCCTGTGTAACATAAGCTATTGCCACTTCTGGATCCATGAAGGCCTTGGCCTCATGGTTCTGTGGCTGGATAATTAATCGTGCTGGGTAGACCATGGTGAATGGGCAGTTGATCTCATGCAGCTTTTTCTTAACTGCATTGAAAGCCTGTCATTCTACTTGAAGTTTCCTTGAGTAGTCCAGGAATATGCTCACTCGATTCCTCTTCACTATGATAGTGTCCATCTTCCAGGCTACATCTAACACTGTCTGCTGGTCCTGGTATCTAAGAAACTTGATGATTAGGTGGCGGGTTCACTCTTCTAGCCCCGGGTGATGTCCCAGAGATAGATGAACCCTCTGGATCTCCGGTGTGTTTGTTTCTGAGAGCTTGAGTGTCTTGATGAGCCATGGCCCCATAAAGTCCCCACAATTCATCCTCTCCATTCCCTCAGGCAGCCCCACCACCTGGACATTGCTTCACCTCCAGTGATTCTTGTGGTTGTCCAGTGTAGCCTTGAGGTAGTCTGTTTCTTTAAGGGCTGCTTGTAGTGAGGTATCTAGCTGGGAATGGGAGTCTTCGTATGTGCTGACCTGGTGCCCTAGTTCATTCAGTCTGCCCAAGTGACTCTCGACTATGTCCCCCAGCATGTTAACTATCTGCTAAAGGTGAGTGAGTTGGGCTCCAATGTTTTTGAAGCCTGCCCACATTTGATGCATAAGATTGAATTGTATAGCTTGAATTAGATTCTCTATGGTACCGGGCAATGTTTGTTGTGGTTCAATGACGGCAGCAGGTTGTTGCATCTTGCGCTGTTTATCAGTCCAGGACACTCAGCTTTGTGGGGGATCCAGGCCTGATGATCTGCTGGTCATGGAGGGCTGAAAAGTTAAATGGGCTTGCTTCTTTTTCAATTTTGTAAGTACACCCATAAAGAAAACGTTGTTTATGCGCTGTTTGTGTTTCTCCATTTAGTTTCTGATGATGGATGGCACCGATAAAATGTGGATGGGCCTGGAGCTCTGCAATTAAGCATCCATTCTTCTCCTCGGCTTGACCACGCCCCCCTAGGGTAAGACCACCTTGAAGACAATCCTTCACCTGAATGGCATCCAGTGCAGTTCACGCAAGACTGGGGTTATAGGAGCGGACCTCCAAAGGCCCATCAAAAACCAGCCCACTGCATTATGCACCAGCTGCAGTCAATGGAGGTTGCCTCCACGGACCACGAAGTAAAGAGCATTACAGTAATTGAGCCAAGATGTAACAAAAGCATGCACAAGTGAGGGCAGGTCATCAGGTGGGATTAAGGGTTTAATCTGGATTCCTTAAGTGATTAAAAACCACTCTGGATGACAGCAGACACCTGAGCATCAAGTGTCAAACTGTCATCAAGGATGACGCCCAGATTTCTCACCTTGGTGGCCACCACCAGGGAGGTGGCACACAAGAATAGCCCTGTTCCTGCCCTAGTGGTGAGCATGTCCCACCAATGACCAGGATCGATCACCAGTACCTCTGTGTTGTCCGGGTTAAGCTTCAACCAGTTAGAGGACACTCATCCCTGGATCTTGGATAGGTATTTATTTAGCACCTCCACCACATCCGATGTCCCAGACCAAAGGACATGTACAGCTGGGTATAGAAACATAGAATTTGATGGCAGATAAGAACCACTTGGCCCACCTAGTCTGCCCATTAATCATCTGTATAGCAGTGAAAACCCAGACTGTAATGCCTAATGATGTCACCCAGGACCAGCATGTACATCCTAACAACACTGGTGACAAGAAAAAGCCCTGAGGAACTCTGCAGCTCAGGAGCTTTGACCAAGAAGAGAAGCTCCCCATCACTACCTGTTGTGTCCTGACAGTCAAATAGACTCACACCATCTGATGATCTTGCCTGAGAGTTCATAAAGCACTCTAAAGTGATCAAGCAGCACTATGTGGTCTATAGTGTCAAATGCCAAAGAGAGATCCCTGAGAACGTAAATTGACCATTTTCCTCTGTCTTGTGCCCTGAGGAGATCATTTTTCACCCTAATGCCATTTCAATACTATTCCTTCTCCCAAATCCAGAGTAGAGTGGCTCATAGATGTCAAAGGCTGTCAGGTGAGCCTTGAGCTGCATAGCCACCACTTTCTCCATTACATTCCTGAAGAATTATAGATTGGAGACTGGCCAGTAATTCACCAAGATGTCAGGGTTGAGAGATGGTTTCTTCCACAAGGGCCTCACCAAATGCCTCCTTCAAAGCTTTGGAGGAAAAGTCCCATGAGCACAAACACCAGACAATCTCAGAGAACACTAGGCCAATGGACCCAACACATCCCAGTAAGAGACATGTCAGGCCTGGGTCCAGTTCACAAAAAGTAAGTCACAGCTTCAAGATTATCTCGATGACCTCAGCCACCCCCACATGCCGAAACTCGCCTCAGACAACCATAGAGCTTCTGTGCATACCAGGCTGTATACTGCAGGACTGATTTTGTCCCAGTGGAGAAATCCCGGTCTGAATGGAGTACACCCTGTCAGAAAAGAACTGGGTGAACTTCTCACACTGTGTGAGTGAAACTGCTCATTTCAGCTGCACATAGGCTGGATGGAGTAGTCTGTCTACAGTCCAAAAGAGCAAAGATGGTCTGTTCCTTCCTGCAGCAATCTCCCTGGACAGGAACTCAGCCTTCTTATGGTTGATTGCCCTTTGACATTCACCGTAGCGAATTCTCAAAGCCAGTTTGTCATCCAGGGATATGGTCCTCCTCTAGCAGCAGTCCAATTTCCAACCCATGGTCTTCATCTCATTGAGAGCCCCGTCAAACCATGGGGATCTAAAGTGAGAAGACCTGGGTCATATCCGGATCAGTGCAGCAATATTGAGTACCTTAGTGACAGCATTATTGTATGCTGCCACTGCCTCACTCAACCCCGCCACACATGCAGCGCTCACACCAGAAAAATCCACTACAGCCAGCAGTTCCTCTGGGGACAATCCTCTCAAAGGATAGTAGCAGACCATCTCGACAGATGAAGGACTAATGGTGGGGCCCTGAACAAGAATTCTACCATGCAGTGATCCGACAAAGAGACCTGATCAATCTTGAGATCAGTGATCTTGAACCCCAGTGAGAATATTAGGTACAAGGCATTGCCGTGGCAGTGGGTCGAAGAAGTAACTGCTTGTGCAAGGCCCAGTGATGTTATCATCTGGAGGAAGGTTCTGTGATACTGCCAAAATTGTTCCTTTCATAGATAACTCAGATTAGGTTCCCTCTTCGGCTTATAGTGGAGGTACTGACTCTGGACTTGAATTTAAGCTACTTTTAGTTCAGGAAATATTAGGGTACGTTGTGAAAATGAACATCAAGACAAGTACTGGTCCTGATAATATTTATTTGAGGTTGTTATTCATTTTAGCATGAACAATGCCAAAAACACTTAGGGACATTAGATAATACATCTTCTACTGCTGATAGAATGGATTGACTGTGATGTTATACTGGGTTTTATATAAAGTCCATTAAGTTGAGATATGAAATATAGGGTATATTCAAAGGTTCTTAGACCCCAAGGGGGTCATCTGTAGGTTTTGTGGTATTACTTGGTACTGTAGCTCTAGACAAAAGAAGGCTATATGCCCATCTTGATTATCCCCTACTTCAAGTGGGTGGATTAGGCCCTTGTTAAGTGTTTATCCAGTCTAGTTTTACAACTATAAAATGTTTCTGAATCCATCACCTACTTGGATAACGTGTTCCAGGCTGCAGCTGCCCTCAGTGTAAAGAAGTTATTCCTTTTGTTGGTATTGGCCTTGGGGATTAGTAATTGTTTATCATGGGATTTTAGTGTCAGGGTTCTATTCTGTTGTTATATTTGAGTCCACACATTGATGACGTTAATTCTGGATCTTTGAGAATTTTATATAACTGCAATGTATACCCCCTTTTCCGTCTGTCCTTGAGTCTGACTAAACCTATTGCAGACAATCTGTCTGTGGATGTTAGTCTACTCAGGTGAGGGATAAGCTTTGTAGTTTTCTGTTGGACCCTTTGAATTATATGTATATCTCTCCTGAGATACGGACCCCAGAAGGGGCATGTGTAGTCTAGGTAGAAATGGATATTGGTTCTATATAGTAGGAGTATACGCTGTTCACTATGAGATACAAAAACTCCTTGGACACATCTCAGTAATCGACGGACACTTTCTGTTGTTTTGTTGCACTGATCTTGTGACGATAACTTATTATGAACTATGACACCTAGATCATGTTATTTTTCCACCGCCTGAAGAATTTTACCATTCAGTATATAGTTATACATTGGATTTCTTCATCCCATGTGCAGAACCATGCACTTATCTTGGTTTAAATGCATTTTATTTCTTGTGGCCCACAGTTCAATACTTTTTTAATCTTTCACAAGGGAGTAATAACTGGTAACTGAGCTAACTTTGCCCCCAAGTTGGATGTTATCCTCAAACTTGGACAAACAGTTGAGTATATTTTTATTCAGATCACTGATGAAAAGCCCAAACAGAACTGGTCCAAGGACTGATCTCTGTGGCACCCCACTGCCTACTCCAGTTTCCTCAGAGAGGTGGCCATTTATTTTTACTCGTTCGGATCTATCACTTAGCCAGTTCTTGATCCATTTGATCACCTGCTATCCAGTCCCATATTTAACAATTTTTGTAGAAGATTGTAGTGCAGGACAGTAGCAAAAGCCTTCCCGCAGTCCAATAATATTACATCAACCAAGATATTCTGATCCATACTCAGGTTCAGGGTACCAGTTGTACTAAGACTTGTGGGATAAACTACATAGGTAGAGTAGTAACTGATAAAACATGTCTATTACAAGATCATTATTCCCACTCAATCCATAACATAGTTATAAGGAATATAAAGTGTTCTGATTGGCTTCTGATGACTCATAATTAATATACAAACTAAATCAAGCACTTAAACTGTATATAGTTCTATATATAGCTGGCAGTATAGCCTAGAGGTTAGAGTAATGAGCTGTGAATGAGCTTGGTACATCCCACAGACCTGGGTTTGATTCCCAGAACCTCCACTTGCATACTGTGTGACTCTGAGCAAGTCACTTAACCACCCAGTCCTCCTGGGTCATCCCTGAAAACAGGCACTTGTGCCTAGTGGGACTTACCAGGTTACCAAAGAATAATAATTAAAAAAAAAAAATTCATAAAACCGATGGGTATATGAAAAATTTGTATACAGGGGCTAAGACTATGCCTTCATGTAGTGATTATGTAGTACAGATGCTGCACTGCCAAACAAGGTGTTGGAGTAAAGTCTAAGAGTTAAAGTCCAGCAAATGCTCCAGCATGACAATGCATGGCACAGTTTTGACTGTGAAGAGTCCTGTTCCACACCTTGTGGCAGGTGTCATCTTGCCTAATGCTTCCTCCATAAATTAGTTAAAACATTCAAAATGGGGGGGGGGGCGCTGTGGAGCTCCAACATGGCGGCAGCTCGAAATCGGAGATCATCTGATTGTGGAATCAAAACAATAATAACCTTTAAAACTTATTGGAGCTGTTAATGTTTTACATCTACTATAATCAGAAGCCATAAGCAATAGCATGAGCCCAAAAAAGGATCTCAAAAAAAGAACCACACAGCCTGGATGTCTACTTATCGGCTGCAACTCCTATTCTTGCCTCGGGGCCTGGTGCTATTAAAGACTCAGTGGCACCTGAACTCCCTACATCACAAATACTAGCGATGTTAAAAAAAATTCAAGAAACAGGAGACGAGACAAATAAATGTTTGGCAGCAGTAGAAGCCAAGCTCCTAGAGAACGATCGTACCACTCAAGAGAATGTAGCAGCAATTAAAGATATTAAGGCAGTATCGGAAAGGCAGCAGGAATACAATGCTGCTACAGTCAAAGATATCCACTTCGTGAAGGCAAAACTCGAAACCCTGGAAAACAAGCAGAGGCAAGTCAACATACGTATCATTGGCTTTCCCTCTAAATACTCAGGAGCCACAGACCTACAAACAGCAGTAAACAAAATGATCTTTGTAGACTTACAATTGCTACCTCCTGACTCCGGCATACAGATTGTGAAGGTGTTCACTATTCCTCAGCTGCCTAAACCACGTGGTCACTCTCAGCGGCAACCGCATACAGCAATTGTGACTCTCTTAGCACCGGAGGCACGAATTGCCCTACTTCAGGCTGCTCTATCCAGAGGGGAGATAAACCGGGAAGGGAAACGTCTCTCCTTTTTTCCAGACCTGGCCGCTCAGACGCAATCCCAGAAAAAGGAGCTGCAGGTGACTAAAAAGTTGTTACTGCAAAATGGGATACAAGCAAGGCTCAATTACCAGGCCTGACTTCACATTAGACATGCTGGAAAGGCACACATCTTTGTTGACCCGGAGGCAGCTTCACATTTCATGGAGAAATTGATAGATTCTCTACATCCAACGGCTTGCTCTTCAGATGAAGAAGGATGATAGCTATCTTTCGGAAGTAAGAGGACATAAAATTTAAATGGTGGACTTAGCGGCCCTAATACTATAACTCGTGGTGGACTTGCTTCACTTTTCTTTATCATTTTATTTTAAAATTAAGGTCTTATTTTGGACAGTTACCAATCTATAACCAAGGTTGTGGTGACTTTTGTGGCTAGTTAGACATGATGTCATGTTTGTACTCCAGTTATTAATATCTTTCAACAAATTATTAAGAGGAATCTGTAAATGTTGATTGTTGGTGTATTTGACACCTCTCAATTTGTGAACTGTTATACTGCCTGTTTAGTATCCTGGCCTCACAGAGCAGGTTGCCATGCTTGCAAAGCTCTGTGAGTAACTTAATCAACTTAACTGGGACCAGGCCTTCTGGTAATTATGAAGTTTACAGTTATACTCTGTTTATTCTGCTCTCCACCCATTAAGTCCTTCAAGGGAACTGACCTCCTGGCTTCATAGACCTTATCTATAGATGGAGGTGAGAGGGTAATTGCTCTACAGCAGGAACAGGTTGACTTACACTCCTATCAATTGTACTGGTGACTTCCGCATTGCCTGGACTACAATTTCTAGTTTTTTAAATAAAAATTTTGTCAAATCTTTCTGTACAAGTAAAGCGGAGGCTTGCATGCCTCTTACTCATACTGTTTTTTATGTGAAACAGTATGCTGTATCATTATAAAATGCAAAATAAAAAGTAAAAAAAAAAAAAAAACATTCAAAATGAAGACATGACCGGGTTCAGGACAGGCTAAATAAATCAGCAAGCACTGATTTAAAGGGGTTAGAAAAATACATTATATTAGTTAGGATATGAGTAGAAGTCATTCCTATTATAGTCCTGCACAAAACAAAAGGTCAATTCAAAACCTGCCATTTATTTTGCTCTATCCTCTGCTTCAGACTTCTCCTCTGGAGTCTGGCCATTCCCTCCTCCTCTCCAAAATTCTGCTGTGATTGTGTCCACACATTTACAGGCCTCAGCTGGATCCATGAATTGATAGGTATGGCCTCATGTGCAGTACAGAGCTACATTGGAATGGGCAGAGAGTGAACCACTCCTAACCCCCTCAGTTGCTGATGAAGGGGATCAATTACTTTGTGTCTGGTCCAAGCTGCATGTGACCAATTGGGAAACATTTTTTGGATGTACTCATCCAAATTAAGAGGATTTTATTTATTTATTTAGTTTTTGTTGATGGGGTAAGTGCACTAGACAAATCCTGCCTATTTTCAGGCACGACCCGGGGGAAGGGGATACAGATGAATGGCAACTGACCTTGAACCAGATTAAGCTGTTGGTGGTATTTTCAGTGAATGAGGGAAATTTGGCCAGGACACCAGCGAAATTCCCCTACTCTTTTCGATAAGTGCCATGGGATCTTTAACATCCACCGGAACTACCACCAATCCAGGCAGATGGGACCTTGGTTTAATGTCTCATCTGAAAAGACGACACCTCAGAAGTGCAGCACCCCCTTCATGCTGCACTACAGTGTCAGTACTGGCATATTAACCTAAGTGCCAGATGTGGGAACTGAACCCACAGCCCTCTAATCTCCCGGCCTCAGAGGCGAGTGTGCTACCTACTGAGCCACTGACACTGTTCCCTCTGATATTTATCCCTCACCCATTTTAGTATCTGATTTCTCACTTTGTTGTTTGTAGTAACCTCCATGATCATGTGTGGAACATCTCTACTCCCTTGGACCTGCCAAAAATTAAGAGGTGCGCAAGAGAGGTTCATGATCAAACTGTAAATACTTGGGGGATTACTTGTATAATCCAGCAAAATAAAACTGCCCTAGTGGCTTGGATGTGCTGTGAATAAATAAATACTGAGCAGCGATATCTGCATCACAGGAGGAGAAGGACCTGGGAGTGATGATCACTAGTGACCTGAAGTAGTCCACGCAGTGCAAGAAAGCAGCAGCAAAGGCAAACAAGATGCCTGGATGCATGTCTAGGGGGATCAGTAGTAGGAGAGAGGAGGTTATACTGCCCTTGTACAGGTCCCTGGTAAGGCCTCATCTAGAGTATGGGATTCAGTACTGGTGCCCACACCTCAAAAAGGACATTAACCTGCTGGAGAAGGTCCAGAGGAGGGCTAGAAAGATGATAGTGGGTCAGCAGGATAAGGCATATGAGGAGAGGTTGAGGGCACTGAACATGTACTCCCTGGAAGACAGGAGAGATAGGGGACATGATTGGGACCTTCAAGTACTTGAAGGGGATAAATAAAGTGGATAAGGAGAGTCTCTTTAAGCTGAGTTGCAACCATAACATGAGGGGGCACAGTCTTAAGCTGGAGGGTGGGAGGTTTAGAAGGGAGGTCAGGAAGCACTTCTTCACAGAGAGGGTGATAGACACTTGGACTGCGCTGCTGGAAGAGGTGATCTCATTGAAGACAGTGGGCAGCTTTAAGAGAGGCTGGGATAGGCATAAGGGAAGGTAAGGATCATGGGTAGGGAGGATGGGAGGTGTGGGGAGGAGGGAGGGCATGGACAGTAGCTCAAGCTGTGTACCTTGCAATACGATCAGACTAGATAGACCAAATGGCCTTCTTCTGCTGGCTTCTTCGTATGTTCGTATGTAACAACAACAAATTCCAGCACTAACTAACCAGCCCAAATAAGAAGCAAACCAGCACACAAATATTTGTTTATAGTGCTATAGCAATTGATTTATTGCACAAAAAGCCCAAAAGGTCAGACATGCATCCTACCTCTCCATAAGGGGACATGAGACAGCAATCCCTATAGGCAGCATCCAACCAATTTCACCCCAAGGCATCATCAGGGAGGTTCCCAGTTACACCCTTTTCTGTGTGAAACTTAAAGTGACAGCACTCTGTTTAACAACATTGATCCATTACAATATCACTACATTAGTAACTAACGTTATGTGTAATATTGCATTAAAAATATATATTAGTAATGCAAAAACATACAATTGTGCACAAGGTGAATACTAAAAACCTAGTATTTAGAGGGAACCTTGGGCTGGTTGGATAGTGCTGGAATTTTTTGTTGTTGCTGATTACTTGGGTAAGCCAACTCTGGATGCAAAGTAACAAGTCTTCCCCCTCAATACCTTCAGTGAGATTTTCATCTGAAGGCTCATGGCTCAGTTGGCATTCTCCAGTGTCTCCAGCAGAGCATGGAGGTGGGAGTTTTCTTGGCTCATTTTTGCAAAGGCTGCTTGAGTTTGTTGTGGTCACTGATCAGCTTCTTCAGCCATCACCACTGCCGTGTCAATTTTCACAGCAGTGCCCCATATGATCCAAGATCTTTTTGATTTTGTGGTCCATCTCTCTCACCACCTGCAGCACTGAGTCTCATTGTGGAAGGTTTGCTTGGGCCACTTGCATCTCCTTTCCCTGCAGCAGAAGATTGGGCCTGTTGTAGATGCTGAACTGATTTCTGTCTAGAACCTCTTCTTGCTCTGTTTTGTCTTCCTATCATATTGTAAGGTACCAACCTGTTCAGAGCTGCATGATTTACCAAGTTATACCCTAATTGGAATTTGGAATTTCATTTTTGTTGGCTATTTTTATCTCATTAACAGGAGCTGATCTGTAACACATCCCACCAAATGTATGACTCTCTAGGGCCCCAGCTTTTCTATTGTAATTGATTAGATGGCTTATCCAGTCAGCATTGTGTTTAACTATTCATTGGTTTCAGGTGAGATCCCAAAGCTGTGGAAGCAGCTGACCATGGTCCCAATTTTTAAGTCTGGAGATCGCACCTTGACCAAGAACTATCATCAAAAATCTTTACTTGCTCCACTCTTCAATGTTCTAGAGAGGATTGTTTTTGACCAATTGAAAGATGGTTTGATGTCTGGTATATTTATTGACACCTTACAAACATGGCATTACATAAAATCACAGCACACTCACTGCCATCTTAGAAGTCACTAACTAAATTCATAGGGTCTTGTAGCGTGGGTTCATGGTTGGTGCATTATTCCTGGATCTTTCAAAAGCTTTTGATTTATTGCACCATGGTCGCCTACTTTCTAAGCTTCCAGTTCTTGGCTTATCTGATTCAGTTGTTTACTGACACTAGAACTATCAGACTGACAGATACCAATCTGTTTCACTTAACTCCATCACTTCAGTTTTGATTAAGACTAATACAGGAGCACCCCAAGGGTCTATTGTGGGACCCATTCTGTTTAGTGTTTTGTTAAGGAATCTCACTGACATTTTGATTGGATCTGATACCTGCATTGTAAAGTATGCAGATGACATTGATCTGTAGAGGAGAGGACTGGATGTGGATGACTTGACACAATATCAGACTTTGATTTGGTCCAGAGGTGGTAACATGCATTAGCAATACTAGAACTCAGCATTAGTCTACTTTTTGTATAACATTGTGTGTGATTTGCAGAAAACTTACAGTTGATATGGCTAGAAGTTACATAGATGGTACCCTGATGTTCCAGATAATGTCACTGGCTGTTTTTCTCTGTCCTAGCTTTCAGATTCTGGTTTTGTCCCTGTTGGGGGTCATAGCCTACACTTAGATCAAAATTACCTCTCTCTCTCTCTCTCTCTCTCTCTCTCTCTCTTCTCTCTCTATGGCCTCCAAGAGAGACTGTCACATTATGTTGCAGGAAGGTTGAAGTTCACCTACAACACTTTGAATTGATAAATGTGAGAGACAAAGCATTTCAAGCCTTCTGAAAAGATAGATCACTGGATTTGTAAAATCACTTGTGTTTGAAGGCTGTTCTCTTTCCATGCCACTTCTTTGTAATGGATGCTAGAATTTGCCATGAAAGAATCTGCAGTGCACCTGAGCGTGAGAACAAGGCTTTTCTAGTTCTTTGGTGGTATAGCAAATGTAAACTCAGCTTTGTAAACTGCAGGATTAAATGGCTATAAAGGTTCAGGAAAATATACGAGATTTGTGACAAGTAAAAATAAGGTACAGGGCGGTGTTCTGCTGCTACATGTGTAGACAGCCTAAGCTACAAAAGTGATTAATAGAGAAAGACAAAGATAGGAACAGTATCACTGAGTCTGTGTAAAGATATTCAGGATGTGGCAGAGATGTCCAGAAATAGCCCGCAGGTACAGCAGTTGACAAGCCATGGTAGCACAAAGCAGAAAATGTCGCCAGTCCCAGACAACCCCCAAAAACCAGCATACAGGAAAAAGTGACCTGGCATACATCAATTATGCAACCAGCCCATGTGGCTGAAAGTGTGCTATTTAAATAATAATCCCAGTTGGAGGAGCCTATCATGGATCATCGACTGCCCTGCTGAAAAGGCCTTCAGCTTTATCAGCAAATATTTATTTATTTAAAAGTTTCACCAAGAAAGGCACACTAAGCAGCAATTGCTCATTTCCAGGTGCATCCTGGGAGAAAGGGGAAGGGGAGACAGAATCAGCAGACAGGCATTTATAAATGTAGTCATTAGGAAGAGCTTACAATTCATTGATACATTACCCATATTACAGTTATCCAGCAGTAAGTTAATACAGTATAGCAGACAGGGAGACCATATAGTAGTGTGTCTGAATACAGACCTTTACATTCACATTTTCAGTACATTTGAATGGGACGAGGAGTCATAACAACACAGTCAGGGTAACAACTAGCAGGAAGGAGAAATTACAGAAGTACACCCAGTACACATTGATACATAATGCAACTCAGCATTCCTAGTAATAAGTGCAAATTGGTTGGTAATTTACAGTCCTACAAAGAGGACTGGCATAGGGACTAGCGTAGGGACAGCCCTACTAGAACAGAAAGTGGGCTTGGTGCACAGTGACAGTATATGACAGCACCAGAGCCAACTACTTTGAACAAGGAAGGGTCCAGGGTAGATGGGGCCAGTGAGAGAGTGGGGCCAAAGTTGGGGTATGTTAGAGAGGCACATAAAGCTAGGGGGGATGAATTGGGAGAGGAAATAGAAGAAAGGGGGTGGTTAATTAGGGGCAATTGCAAGTAGAGGAAAAGAAGTTGTGTAGAAGGAAAGATAGGTCAAATGGGTAGGAGGCATGGAAGATGGAGGGGGAAGGAATTCCACAGTTTGGGGAAATGGTGAGAGAAAGCAGCTTGGCTGACAGAGGCAGACTTAGGGGGGACAGCCAGGATCTATGTGTCATGGGATCTAAGGGAGTGGGGGGGGGAAGGGAGGGAGCGATAGGGAGGAAGAAAGGTAGGAGAGGAGAGAGCCAAACCAAAATTTGGATAGAAATTTAGCACAGTGGGAGTGGCACCTGTCTTTTAGAGAGGGGAAAGAGAGAGAGATTGGTAGAAAGCACAGTAGTGAGTGCGAAGGGGGCAGTCAAGCACAAAGCAGCAGAAGGAGTGGAAAAGGGTGTCTAGTCTGGTTACAGAAGTCTTGGGACTTTAGACTACATCACCGTAGTCAAAAACTGGGAGGATTCTTTTCTGGATCAATGTGCACCTGGCAGATAGTGGAATACATTCCTTGATCCTGTACTTGGCACCTAACTTGGGGTGTAGTTTCTTGAGGTTGGCATCCACATGCCCAGAAAAGTCAAGGTGTTTTTCAAGTGAAACCTCTAGGTATCTAAAGGAGGAGGTGGCCTCCAGGGTATTCCTGTCTAGGGTGTGGAAGAAGGGAAGGGAGATGTGCTGAGAGAGTCTCTACCTTGTGCCAAAAGTCATGGAGATGGTCTTCTTGGCATTTAGAAATAGTTGATTTGAGCATAGCCAGAGTTGAACTTTGTCAAATTCATACTTAAGTGTGGACACAACATCAGCAGGAGAATGGCCAGAGGTATACAGGAGGATGTTGTCTACATACATGTGGATGGAGGTAGAAGAGCAGACTGAAGGAAGGTCATTGAGGAAGATGGAGGATAGAAGAGGGCCATGAACAGAGCCCTTGGGTACTCTTGTGTTGATGGGGGGCATATATAGATTCTGCAATCTGAACGGATTGTGTCCTTCCCATGCGATAAGCCCGGAACCAGTTTGTGGCTGTGTCTGAGAGCACATCTGTAGATTTTTTGTCATGAAGGAGGGGGTAGAAAACCATGTCAAATGCCTTTGAGAAGTCAACAAAGATGGCAGTGGTGACTAGGCCATTGTCCATCCCGGAGAGAACGGAGTCAGTGAGCCTAAGGAGAGAGGCGGTAGTGGAGTGATATAAATTACTTTCTGAGTCACACTGGTGCTATGTAAATGGCCTTTTTCAATCCATATATATCATGGATCATGTAATGGGTGGAATCTCATAGGTCTCTGAATAGCTTTAATTTACAAACTTGCAGGATTCGACCTGCTAATGCAGTTCTTCATGGCCTGCTGTACAAGGCTCTGTATGCTCCATGTTCAAAACTCATGCAAACTCAATTACTAAGGTCACTAGTGGGGTGCAAATTTGTGTGTTAGGCTACAAAAGATATACTGAAAGAGGCACACTGAAAGGGTTTCAAGCACTGTTAGTTTTCCAATATACCCCACTCCCTCCCCAAGACAGAAACACAAAGCAAAGCACTAACCCATGTGGAAGCACAAATCAGAGGTGTGACAACATACACAAAACATCTGTTGACTCTGAAAAGGCTGGGTGGCATAAGAGGCAGAAACCCATTAGCGCTCAAGTCAGAACTGCAGTACTGGTACATGAAATGCTGATGACCCTACGCAGCATGCAAGAGCAAAACACCTCCTTCTGATATCGCTACCTGCCATCTGCATATCATTATGAAGGCACATTGCTCCTCACAGTGGATGAAGGTGACTGTGGGCTGCAGAGTACAAAAGAGCAATCCAGTTTTACAAGTGTGAATGATGCGACAGAAAGATGCAGCACGTCATTTTCCACACTGAAATAAATACGTTGCTGTGTATAGCATGAATCATAAGTCATTTGTAATGTGCTTGTTCAAGATTCGCTATATTAATATGACAAACTGAGGTCTACTGTCTGTGTGGGTTTCAAGTGAAAGTGCTTCACCCTCTACCAGCAACACTTCAAGAGCTTAACTACAAGTGTTCATCTGTCCCCTTGATTCACCACAATGCTATAAAAGGTGTTTACAAAGCTCTAGTACAGTGTTTTATATGGTCCATGCTTTTTGCATGCTGTTAAAACATGCTTTGCTCATCGTTAACTAGCACAACACAAACAACTAGTTAGAACGGCCACCAGAATTTCAATAGACCATTGGCCATGAATCGATGGCTTTGCTTTCATTTGCATGTGCTCATGCCGTGCCTTTGTACTGATTCACAAACTGCTTTTTGCATTGAAAACTGAATCTTTGAATATGGTACCTGGAGCACTGAGCATATATCTAACACGTAAATCCCTGTTTGTGTACCACAAAGCCACCTTGCACCCTGAAAAGTGTTTAGATATGGGGCCCATATCCATATTGATCAACTTGATCCTTTTATCTCTGGAAAGCACTCAGTATTTAGTTATAATAAACATACTGTTTGTCTTGAAGAGTCCATCATTTTGTTTTATTAAAAGTAAAAAAAAACTATAGGTTAGACCCCACCATTCTGGAGACTCAGTGCTGCTACATTTGTACGCACCACTCTGGGTTGAGGGTGGAGGTGTCTGGACTCCAAGCCAGGCTGGCAAGATTGAGAGGACCTTTTGTCCTATCTAGGGGCCACTGATTCTGCCACCGTTACCTCAGAGGCTGCCTAGACAGAGGCAGGATGGCTGCACCTTAGTGGGCTCTGAGAGGGTCGGGTGGCTGGTAGGGTACACACTTCTCAGCCTATGTCACTACAAAATTCTTCCACTGGACTGGTAGGATGGGACAGCCAGGAGGAGGCACCTGACAAGGTGACAAATGAGGAAGCATGAGTCCTTGGAAGTGGCGGCCCAAAGGTGGGAGTAAGAGACCTCTATCTAAGCAGGCAGTATCTGGTGGAAGACTCTACTGTGAGGGAGATAGATATAGGAACAGGAAGATCAGGGGGAAAGGTGGTAAAGGGCCTAGCTGGTGCTTCGGCTCGGAGGGATGAGAAAGATCCTGAGAATCGCTAGGGTGGCAGTTCATTGGAAGGAGCTGGATGTGATTGTCCAACTGGGGACTGATGACTTGATGAAGGATGGAACAGGACGAGTGCAGGGTAAGTTCAGGGAACTGGCAAGGGGCCTTCTGCAGGTAGCATGCACTGTGGCTTTCACCGAGGTAATACCTGTGTATGGCCGAGGGTAGAAAGGGCACCACTCTGCACCAGTAACTTCAACAGTTGGTTGAAGGCATGGTGCAGGAAGGAGGGCTTCAGTTTCATTGGAGAATGGGGGCCAAACCAGAAGGATATGGCCTCTACAGAGGTGATAGCCTGCATCCTTCAGGAAGGAGACCACAGTGCTCAGTGGGAGGTTTAAAATGTTACTTGGATGAACATTTAAGCTAGTCGAGGGGGGAGGCTGTATTACAAAGGGAGGCATAAACTGCGCTCCCAGAGGTTGAAGTAACAAGAAGGGAGAGCAGGGGGAGAACCCCCCTTCCCCAAAGAGAGGCGAGCTAGATGCAGGAGGTGAAGACAAGGTTGAGGGAAAGAGGAGTAAGAACTAAACAGACAGTAAGAGAGATGTAGAGGAAACAAGAAATAGAAACATAGATTTTGATGGGAGATAGGGACCGCTTAGCCCACCTAGTCTGCCCATTTCCCTACCTAGAGGATAAACTGTAGATCCTATTTAACCAACAGCCTATTTCTTCCTACCCCCCACAAAAATTGCCTTATGTCTGTCTCATGTATTCTTGAATTCTCCCACAGTTTTAGACCCCACAACCTCCTCAGGAAGGCTGTTCCATGTGTCCACCACCCTCTCTGTGAAAAAATACTTCCTCAAATTGTCCCTGAGCCATCCCCTCTCTATCTTCAAATTGTGTTCCCTTGTTCTTGCATGTCTCTTTTTCTGAAAGATGCTACCCTCTTGGACTTTGTTGATTCCACTGAGGTACTTAAACAGTTCTATCATATCCCCCCTCTCCCTCCTTTCCTAAAGGGTATACATATTAAGCTTCTTTAGCCTCTCCTCGTATGGCTTCTCTTGCAGACCCTGCACCATTTTAGTTACCCTCCTCTGAACTGCCTCCATCCTGTCTATGTCCTTGCGGAGATGGGGCCTCCAGAACTGGACGCAGTACTCGACATGGGGTCTCACCAACTGTCTGTACAGGGGATAACAACTTCCTGTTTTCTGCTGGTGATGCCTCTCCCTATACATCCCAGTATCCCCCCAGTCCTCCCTACCACCTTCTCACATTGCTTGCCAACCTTAAGGTCATCTGATATGATTATCCCCAGGTCCCGTTCCATTTTTGTTGTTGTTACTACCTCCTCCCCATTGTGTAATCTTCACCTGGGTTTTTGTTTCCCAGGTGCATTACTTTGCACTTCTTTGCATTGAATTTAAGCTGCCATACGTCTGACCATTCCTCCAACCTTGCCAAGTCCCTTCTCATCCTTTCCACGCCTCTTTGTGTATCAACCCTGTTGCAGATCTTTGTGTCATCTGCAAAGAGGCATACTTTTCCTTTCAGTCCCTCTGCAATGTCACTTATAAAGACATTAAAAAGGACTGGACCCAGTACTGAACACAGCAGTACCCCACTAGTAACCCCTCTTTCTTCAGAGTGGACTCCATTTACAATTACCTTCTGTGTCCTGTTGTTCAGCCAATGTTTTACCCAGGCTACCACCCTGGGACCCACTCAAAGGCTGGTTAATTTGACTACTAATCTTTTGTGTGGGACTGTGTCAAATGCCTTGCTAAAGTCTAGGTAGGCCATGTCCACAGCCCCTCCCTGGTCTACTACTTTGGTCACCCAGTCAAAGAAATCAATTAGATTCATCTGACATGACCTTCCCACTGTGAACCCATGCTGCCTTGGGTCCTGTGCCCCACTGGCCTCTAGGTACTCAGCAAGTCTTTCCTTCAGAAGTGATTCCATCATTTTCCCTACCACAGAGGTCAAACTGACAGGTTTGTAGTTTCCTGCCTCTGTCTTGCTCCCACTTTTGTGAAGGGGAATCACATCAGCCTTCTTCCAGTCCTCAGGTACCACACCATCCTCCCATGATTTATTATAAAGGGTAGTCAGTGGTGTCACTAGTTCTCGGCTTAATTCTTTTAGAATTCTGGGGTGAATTCCATCTGGCCCCATTGCTTTGTCCACCTTCAGTTTTAGGAGTTCTTTCAGAACCCTTTCTTCTGTGAAAGGCCTGGGACCAACCCCCCCTCTCCAGAGTGCTTCTGTTAATTGGATTAGGCACCTCCCCTACTTCCCCTTTTGTGAATACTGAACAGAAGTATTCATTCAGTATCCCTGCTTTTTCACTGTCTCTCTCTGCCCACCCACCATTCTTTCTATTCAGCCTCACTATCCCTCCCTTTGTCTTTCTACGCTCCCTGGTATACCTATAAAAGGTTTTAGCCCCCTTCTTAACCGAGTTGGCTATCTTTTCCTCAGTTTCTGCCTTTGCTATTCTGACTACCCTCCCTGCTTCCTTCTGCCTTAACTGGTACAGTTCTCTGTCCTGCTCCTTCTGTGTGTCCTTAAACTACCTAAATGCTATCTTTTTCTCCCTAACCTTCACTGCCACTTCTTTTGAGAATCATGGTGGCTTTTTTTCATTTTGATTTGTTTATTTGCTTCACACAAAGGCTTGGTGCCTCTGTGATGGCAGTTTTGATATTTCCCCATTGTTGCTCCACCCCTCCTTCTAGCCTGTTTGCTAGTGCTTTTCTAAGGCACTCTCCCATCTTGCCAAAGTCAGCCCTCCTGAAGTCCAGAACCCTCACTTTTGTATGGCTTGACTCTGTAGCTGAGTTTATCGTGAACCACACTGTTTGGTGGTCACTTGTTCCCAATTGGCTACCCACTTCTAGATCTGAGATCCTCTCACTGTCCCCATTTGAGAGTACGAGGTCTAAGATTGCTCCCTTATGAGTAGGTTCCAAAACTAGCTGTCTGAGGCATGCCACCTGAAGGGCATCAAGAATGGCCTTGTTTTTGGATGTGGCTGCAGCAAAGGTGCTCCAGTTAACATCTGGCATATTAAGGTCCCCCATCAACAGTATTTCCCCTTTCTCTGCCATCCTAAGTATGCCTTCTATCATATCCTTGTCCATTCCCTCCCCCTGACATGGGGGTATGTATATAACTCCTGTGCGGATTGTGGTGCCATTTTCAGTCTCTAAGGTGACCCACAGTGCCTCCTCTCCTCCCTGTTTACTCTTTTGTTCAGTTGCTTTTATCCCTTCCCTTACATAGAGTGCTACTCCCCCCCTTCTGCCCTCCCTGTCTCTTCTGTAGGTTGTGTACCCTGGTATGTTAACATCCCAGTCATGGTTCTTTGTGTACCATGTTTCTGTGACTGCTATGATATCCAGGCATCCCTCTTCCATCAAGGCCACCAGTTCAGGGAGCTTGTTGCCCAAACTATGGGTGTTGGTACTCATTACCCTCCATTTCTTGATGGCCTTACCCCTTTTTGCCCCATCCCTGTCCTTATTGCATTTGTCACTTTCTCCATTTACCCCTGCGCTTCTCCCTATTGACATCTCTATGTTGGTGTCTACCTCACTTAGTACCCTGATTTTTTGGGGGCTAGGATTTCCCTGCTCCTTTCCAGTGCCTCCCCCCTTGGCTAGTTTAAATGCTTGCCAATTAAGTATTTAAACCTATCACCTAGGATCCTGGTTCTCCTCCTGGACAGATGCAGACCATCACAACAGTATGGGCCTGCAACCATCCAGGTGGACCCCCAGTCCCCAATGAAGCCAAATCCCTGAGCTCTGCACCAGTTTTTCAACCACTGATTGAAACCCATGATGTGGAACACCCTAGCCTCATCTGTGCCATAGACAGGCAGCACCTCCGAGAAGGTTACCGTGTGTGCTATTTGTCTAAGGTCCCTCCCCATCTCCACAAATGCTTCTTGCACTGCTCTGATCCCTTTATTAGCCAGGTCATTTGTCCCTAGGTGGACAATGACATTCAGCTCCCTCCCCTGTGCAGCTGCTCCTGTGATTCTGAGGATTCGCTCCCTGTCCCTCCAAGCCATGGTGCCAGGCAGGCACCTGACCTCCCTCTCCCCTTCCTCCCCCAATTCTACCTTCCTAACAATGGAGTCCCCTACCAGGAGTTGTTTCCTTTCCCTGTGGGGTCCCATGCCACCCTCCTGTGGGTCTCCTTTATGGATGTTCCCAGCATCCTCCTTGGTCTCCACTGTGGGTGCCTCCATAGAGTAACCACACTTTTCCAGAACAGCATAGAAATTGTGGAGAGGTGCAACTGGAGGGATGCACCTCTGTTCCAGCACCCTCACCCTCCCAGAGCCCACTGTGGTCCAACCGCTCCTCTTTCTTGACAACCTCTGAGGCAATGGCAATGATCCTGGTGGTCCCTGGGTGGGAGAGGAGGTTCCACAAATCTTGACCAACTCAGCCTGGAGATGAGCAACCTCCTTCCTCAGCCCAGAGAGGTGTCTGCAGATGGGACAACACTGCATCTTCCAGAACATCTCCCAGAAGACTGCTGCTCCACAGCCACTGCACTGCACCACTCCCATCATGTCATTTTTCTGGCCCCCTAACTGTTGTTTGGAATACTTACTCTTTCCTCTGCTTATTTTCTTTTTTTCTTCCCCTACTTACTTACTGCCTCTGTGCCCTTTTAGCTCCTGATCTTCCTGTTCTAAGACAAGAAGTTTCTATATTTCTCAGTACTCTCCTTACTTGCTCAGAGTCAGACCTCCAGCAGCTAGGTGGGGACGGAGAGCTACTCTTGCCCTTCTAGGATGGTGAGTCTTTGATGGCTCTGTGATCACTCACTTCCTGCTCCCAAACAGGAAATTCCTGTTGTCAGTTAAATCCTGTGTCTATAAAAGTAGAACTGGTTTAGGATGGGGGGTGGAGGAGGAAGGAGGGCAATATAGTCCCAGTAGAGAAGTTTTAGTTATACCAGTAGCTCCTTCCTCCTGGTGTTCTGTCTGTTCTCTGGCAGAAGCTATCTAGGGCAGTGCTTAAATCTGGTTTTAACCTGGCTCCTTCTAGCTAAGCCGCTCCCCCTACTTTGCAAATATGTCTACACTTAGTTAATTTCACAGATAACAATTCCCTTCTGACACCTGTGACAAGCACCTAAATAAGTACACATATAACACAGATAACAGAAAACAATTTACTTCAACTACCTCTGACAAACACACTAACTTTTTTTTTACCCTAAATTGAAGGTCCCAGTACAAGATTTCTAATTCTTAGTCCCAGTAGAGAAGTTTTAGTTATACCAGTAGCTCCTTCCTCCTGGTGTTCAGTCTGTTCTCTGACAGAAGCTATCTAGGGCAGTGCTTAAATCTGGTTTTAACCTGGCTCCTTCTAGCTAAGCCACTCCCCCTACTTTGCAAATATTTCTACACTTAGTTAATTTCACAGATAACAATTCCCTTCTGACACCTGTGACAAGCACCTAGATAAGTACACAGATAACACAGATAACAGATAACAATTTACTTCAACTACCTCTGACAAACACACTAACTCTTTTTTTTACCCTAAATTGAAGGTCCCAGTACAAGATTTCTAATTCTTAGTCCCAGTAGAAAAGTTTTAGTTATACCAGTAGCTCCTTCCTCCTCTTGTTCTGTCTGTTCTCTGGCAGAATAGAGAGATTAATGAGGGAAAGGGGGAGTTACAGGGAAGAGTATATGCAGAAAGGGAGGAGAAAAGGTGGGGTTGCAGGCAGGGAGAGAGAAAGGCCTGAAGAGCCATGTGCATCAACAGAAGGAGTCTAGGAAAAAAGTTCAAACCTGTAGGACATCATGGTAGAGAATGACCTTGATCTGGTGGCCATAACTGAGTTGTGGTGCACTGAAAATCATGAATGGGACACATGGCCATACCAGCCTACTGTCAGTTTAGAAGAGACAGAGAGGGGAGGACAGTTGTTCTGTATGTAAGGAAGAGTATGGAAGCTATGGAAGTTCAAGGGAAACTAGAGGTAAAGGAAGGACTGGAGGTTTGGTGGGTCACCTTGGAGACAGGAGCTGGGGCCACTGTCCCCACTGGGGTGATATACAGACCTCCAGCACAAGAGGAGGAATTAGATAAAGCACTAGTGGTAACAATCAGCAGGATGGCAAAAAAGGGAGAGACGCTGGTAGTCAGGGACTTTGTTCTGTCAGATGTGGACTGGACCCTTCCAACAACAGCTTTGGCTAGAAGCAGGACCATCTTTGACTCCCTGCAGGGTCCGTTTCTCAGGCAGCTAGTCAGTGAAACCACTAAAAATGGGGCAATACTGGACCTAGTGCTTACTAACAGAGACAGTATTGCAGATGTCACAGAGGGTAGTCCCCTTGGGAACACTGTTCACTGTACAGTGTGGTTCAACATTAAGATGAGTGCAGAGGAAAACCACACAACAGTGAGGGTCCTGGACTTTAGGAGGGCAGATTTTAAAGAAATGGGAGACTGCCTCAGAAGTTATCTAACAGTGGAGGATTGCCAGGGAGTGGTAGAGGAAGAGTGGAGAAAACTAATGGAAAGCATAGTGAAGTCAACAAGTCTCTGCGTCAAGGAAGTGAGCAAAAGCATTAAGGAAAAAAGCATTTGTCAATGCCGAATGTTTGCTTGCTGGCATTGGCATTGGTAGTGTAGGAGTTAGAGAGCTGCATAATAGGAATGGCAGTCAAGTATTGAACTAAAGCCAACCCCGCCACCACCCTGCAGAGACTGACAGGCATTGGGGTGTGCCTTTGGGTCGTCAGGCATAACAGCCATGCCATTTCACCACACCCTACCCTGCAGACACCGACAAGTGTCACGGTGTGCCTTGGGGTCTTTGGCCCTTATGCTCAGCCCATTCCATCAGGAAATATGGTGAGATGGGTGCTGTATAGGAGAATGGGATGAACTTTGGGGCTAACGAGTCCAAGACACACTTTGATGCCTCTCACTGGCTGCAGGGTGTGGAATGGTATGAGCATTACAGGTGAGAATCCCAAGTTACAGCCCTGATGCCTGTCAGTCTCTACAAGGTGGGACATTATGGTCAGAAACACTAACGTCTCAGGCATTCGTTGCCATTTTCACTCCAAATTTTCGACATGGGTTTTTTGTGACCCCCACCTTATGAACAGTGGCAGTATCAGTTTGTTAGCTGAAAGCTGATTTTGCACAGTGACTACGCCATTTGGCACCACAGGTGCAAAAACACATTTCGAACAGGATGTGAAAAATGACAGCTGTACTGTTCATGGGGAGGTGGAAAAATGGCAATGCTGAAAATCTGCAGTGAAAATATTAAAAAAACTGGTGAAGTCACAAGCGTGTGTAGAAACTGGGCAATGCACACCCATAATGCAATTAGTTTGGGGATGTTTTACAGCAGATTGTCAACACAGGCATTTTGGAACCTCCGCTCATGAACAGTGTCACTGTGATTTTCTTAATCTGTCCCTAACAGTGATTTCCCACAGCGACCACGCATTTCTGCACTGGAAGTGCAAATACACATTTTGGCCATGGTGTGAAAAATGACAGCTGTACTGTTCAGAAGGACGTGTGGAAAAAATGCCAGAGGTGAAAATCTGGACTGAAAATATTAGAAATCCATGAATTTACGAGGGTGCATGGAAACTGCGCAATGGTTGCTCATAACACAGTCATTTTATGGACTTTTTTCACAAAATTTTTAACATAACCATTGTAACACCTCTGCTCATGAACAGTGTCACTGTGATTTTCTTACTTTGTCCCGAACATTGATTTCGCAAACCGACTGCGCCATTGTGCGCTACATACATGGAAACATGTTTTGGACGAGATGTGAAAAATGACAGCTGTACTGCTCAAAAGGAGGTGTGCTAAAATGGCAATATTGAAAATCTGGAGTTGAAAATAGTGAAACTTCATAAACATACAAGCGTGTGTAGGAACAGCGCAACACATGCTCGTAAAACAGTCATTTTCAGGAATTTTTTCACCAAATTTTTAACATAGTCATTTTAACACTTCTGCTCATGAACAGTGTCACTGTGATTTTCTTAATCTGTCCCAAACATTGATTTCGCACACCGACTGCGCCATTGTGTGCTGCATGCTTGAAAACACATTTTGGGTGCATTGTGAAAAATGACAGCTATACTGCTCATAAGGAGGTGTGTTAAAATGGCATTGTTGAAAATCTGGAGTGAAAATATTGAAAATTTGTGAACTTACAAGTATGCATAGGAACAGCGCAACGCATGCCTGTAACACAGTCACTTTATGGAGTATCGTCACCAAATTTTCAACATATGCATTTTAAGACCTCTGCTCATGAATAGTGCCACTGTCAGTTTCTTAATCTGTTCGGAACACTGATTTCCCACAACAACCGCACTATTCCGCGCCGAAAGTGCAAAAACACATTTCATCCAGGGTGTGAAAAATGACAGCTGTACTGTTCACAAGGAGGTCTGAAAAAATGCCAGTGTTGAAAATCTGGGGTGAAAATATTGCAGATTCGCAAAGTTATGAGTGTGCATAGCAACTGTGCAATGCAGGCTCGTAAAACAGTCATTTTGGGGATTTTTCCCACCAAATTTGCTACATAGGCTTTTTGAGTACCCACCTCATGAACACTGGCACTGTTGTTTTGTTAATCAGTCCTGAAAGGTGATTCCACACACTGACCGCAAAATCACCTTTTGGGGCAGATTAACACCATGACAATGACAGAATTCATGAGGAGGGGTCCCAAAAACCACATGTTGAAAATGTTGTGGCAAAATTCTAAAAAATGCCTGAGATATACATCAAAGTTGAAAAGGCCCTATTTATTCCATTATACAGCTTACCATCATTTCCTCAGTTCACGGGCAGCTTTGAAGAGTGCAGACGTGTTCCCGGTCCACCGAAGATCGTCGCGCCGGACTCCGGAGGTAAGTATGGGGTGAGAGTGCATGTGGGGAGGCAGGGTGCACAGTGGGTGGGTGCAGGTTGTGGGAGGCGGTCCAGGGAGTCTGCCAGGGGACCGTTTCCTTTGTTACAGGTGAAAAAAAAAAAAGCACATTGTGGGACTTTTTTTTATTTACGGGGCAATGTGGCACGCTGGGGTGGACTCCCAGCATGCCAACTGAATCTTTTTTGGGGGGGAGGCTGCTGTAGCCCATGGGGGATTGGGCACCCCATTGGCAGACAAGAAAAGTGGGGGGCCATTACATACTGCCGACGGGTAGTGGGCTCCCCCATTGCAACATACATCTGGGGCACTGCAGCCAATGGGGATTGGGGCCCCGTCGGCAAACAAACATGTTGGGGGGCACATGCTGCCAGGGGGATTGGGCACCCCCTCAGCAGGGGAAGGGGTTAGTATTGTTTGTGAACAGGTGGAAAGCCACCGCCATGTTCACAAACAATATCAGTGCTGCAAGGTCCTGCCTTGCAATGACAGGTTGCTCCCTCATTGTAGCCAATGGCTGATGCTGCAATGACGAGGTGGCCCCTGATTGCAGTGGCTATTTTTTCACAAGTTGGTGGCAAGGTTCCAAACTAGTGGCAATGGCTGTGTCCCCCATTATTGGTGGACATCACACATGCCCCAAAATGCTGTGCCAGTATTGGCCTCAACAGTGCCGCACCTCCAGAACCTGCTTCAGCACTAAGCTGCCGCAAAATGTTTCTTGCTCTGCACACAAGCAAACATAAGAAAGATTATCAAGGTAATCTAGGGAACTGGGCATTAAAAGGGAAAAAAAGGATAGCACTAAGGAAGTACAAAAAAACACAGAGGGATGAAGATAGGGAGTTGTATCGGGTAAAACAGAGGGAAGCAGGAAAGAAAGTGAGGAGAGCAAAGTTACAAACAGAGGAAAGGATAGCCAAAGTGGTAGTAAAAGGGGACAAGATTTTCTTTAGGTACGTAACAGAGAAGAAGAGAGCATGGGGAAGGATGGTGAGGATAAGCAGGATGGTGGAGGAAGACTGTGCAATGGAGCATCAGGAAAAATCAGACATCCTGAACAGATAGTTCTACTCAGTTTCCACAGTGGACAGACCACCAAGAAGCAACAGGAACACTGGGTGGGGGCACAAGTCCATTTTCAAGAAAGAGTCCCTGATGAACTTGCAAATATGAAAGATGACTAGTCCCTGGTACTGAATGGGATCTCTGTGAAAGACTTGCTGCATCACTGATGACCTTATTCAACAGCTAAGTGGAAACAGAAGTAGTTCCAGATAACTGGAAGAGAGCAGATATAGTCCCACTCCATACTAGTGGCAGCAGGGAAAAGATTAGCAACTATAGGCTGGTGTGTCTCACATCAGTGGTGGGGAAATTAATAGAAACCCTGATAATGGAAAGGCTAGTTGAGTATTTTGAATCCAAGAGGTTCCAAGACTAAAAACAGCATTCATTTACAGGGAGAGGTCGTGCCTAACAAATCTGATTTCCTCAACTGGGTGACCAGTGAAATAGATCAAGGAAGGGCCATGGTCCAACCTAAATTTCAGCAAAGCCTTTGGCACTATGTCACATAAGAGAATGATAATGACATTGGGCAGTCTAGGGGTAGGATCCAAAGTGGTAAACTTGGTAAAAAATGGTTAATGGACAGGCATCAGTGAGTGGTGGTAAATGGCACTCAATGTAAGGAGGGGAGAGTGACCAGAGGGTGTTGCAGGGCTTAGTACTGGAACCAGTCCTCTTTACTGTCTTCATAACTGACATTACAGAAGAACTGGAAGGGAAGGTATGACTTCTTGTATATGTCACCAAAATCTGTAATAGGGTGGATACTCAGGAGGTGGTGGAAAAAATGAGTCGGGACCTTAGAAAAGTTGAGTGGATCACAATTGGGATTCAATGCTAAAAAGTGAAAAATCATGCACCTAGGACAAAGAAACACAGACACTGAGTATAAAATGGGGGTGGGAGGAAGTATTGACAGTTATTAAGCAGAAAAGAGACCTTGAAGTTATCGTATCTAATGATCTCAAATTGGCAGGGCAGCATGACAAGGCAGTGGGCAGGGTCAATGAGATGCTGGAATGTATCGGGTTTAGTATCACCAGCAGGAGGAGGGAGGTGGTATTTCCACTGTACTGGTCACTGCTGAGAACACATCTGGAGCATAGTGTTCTGTTCTGGAGGCCACGCATCAGAAAGGATGTAGGCTGGGTGGAGGCAGTCTAGAGGAGGGCAACTGAAATGGTGCAGGAATTACATAAAAAGTAGTATGAGGAGAGAATGAGGTATCCCAACATGTACACCCTAGATGAGAGGAGGGAGAGGTGGGACATTATAGAGACCTACACGTACCTCAGGGGAGTGAACAGGGTACAGAAGGTAAGTCTATTTCAAATGTGAAACTGCATCAGGACAACGAAGCTGGAAGGGGAGAAGTTTTAGAGGAATGTGAGGAAGTACTACTTCACAGAATGATTTGTGAAAGCCTGGAACAGTCTACCAGCTAAGGTAGCGGGAGCAAAAAACATGCATAGGATTGCCATAAGAGAATATCGATAAATAGGTGGGGAGGAAGGGTCACCAGAGACCAAGTATGGTCTGCTGAGACAGAATAGGCAGAGGAAATCCTGGCAAACTGGATGGACCAAGTGGTCCTTTTCTTGCAATAGTTTCTATATTTCACTGTGGGTGGGGTTCAAACACATGGCAGATTAGAGAAGGGAAATAGGAGTATTCATTACAGAAAATGATTAGTTACCACAAACAGGGATCCCTCAAAAAGAGTGGATGACTAGAGTGCCTGGATGCCCTCCAGCAAAGGTAGAAATAGAAAGTTATTTTATTTTTTTATTTTATTGAAGACTTCAGAGAATTACCTTTGAGCACATGTGCTCATTTACAAAGGATCCATGTCAAATACATATTCACAAAAAACATTTCAATTGGCAGTTCCAGAGGAAATGCAGTCAAATCAGGCCCAAAGCACTTAAGGCAGAATAGGTGCATACAGTTTTGAACAAAACAAATTCACACAGATCATGGTATACAAAGTTGCGGGTAATGTGCAGAGAGAAACCAAATAAAACTGTTTAAAGGGAAGGGCCTCTCAGCCTCCTATTCTATACACCTGTGAATTTTGTAGGCATGAACAGCAACTGTCTATACCGCACCATCCCAATCTCACCAGAGTCTAAACGCAAATGAAGTCACTTAAGTCTGGTGTGAAAACCTGCCCAACCCCACTGCAAAGGCCATGACCCAACCCATGCAAGGCATCCTGAAATTCCATGATGCCTTATTGTTAAAGTCCACAATTAACAAGCACGTAGGAAACACTTAAAGCACTAGTGAATGACACTGAAAATGGAAATAACCTATTCAGCAATTGGAACAAACCAAAACACAAGGATGACAAATGATCCTGCCGTTTTATTTCAGTTAATTCCAATTCAAGATAAACATCTTTGAAGCTGTTTATAGATCATGTTCCCATGCCAGGTCCCACCTTATACAGCTGAGTAGGATGAGACAGTACTATGAAGCCGAGCATTATAAACATATATATGCAGCACCAAGACATATCTGCAATCTGAACACAACTTTCCATCTGAAAACAAACTTCAGGAAAAGCTATTTAGAACAAGCATTTGTCAATGCCGAATGTTGTTTCGCTGGCATTGGCATTGGCATTGGTAGTGCAGGAGTTAGAAATGCATAATAGGAATGGCAGTGAAGTACTGAACTGACACCAACCTCACCCTCACCTTGCAGAGACTGACATGCATTGGGATGTGCCTTTGGGTCGTCAGCTATAACGCTCATGGCATTTTACCTCACCCTACCCTGTAGAAACCTAGAAACATAGACTTTGACGGCAGATAAGGACCACTTGGCCCACCCAGTCTGCCCATTTCCCTACCTATTGGATAAGCTGCAGATTCTAGTTAACCAACAGCCTATTTCCTGCAACTCTCCACTATAATTGCCTTATGTCTGTCCCATGCATGTTTGAATTCCTCCAATGTTTTAGACCCCATAACCTCTCCAGGAAGGCAGTTCCATGCGTCCACCACTCTCTCCATGAAAAAGAATTTCCTCACATTACCCCTGAGCCGTTCCCCCTCTAACTTTAAATTGTGCCCCCTTGTTCTTACACATCTCTTTTTCTGAAAGATGCTATCCTCCTGGACTTTGTTGATTCCCTTGAGGTACTTAAAAGTTTCAATCATGTCCCCGCTGTCCCTCCTTTCATCAAGGGTATACATATTAAGCTCTCTCAGTCTCTTTTCATATGGTTTCTGATGTAGACCCTGCACCATTTTAGTTGCCCTCCTCTGGACTGCTTCCATCCTGTCTATGTCCTTGCGTAGATGAGGTCTCCAAAACTGCACGCAGTACTCCAGATGGGGTCTCACCAGCTGTCTGTATAGAGGGATAACCACTTCCCTTTTTCTACTTGTGATGCCCCTCCCTATGCATCCCAGTATCCCCCTGGCTTTCCCTAATGACTTCTCACATTGCATACCCACCTTTAGGTCATCTGATATGACTACACCCAGATCCCTTTCCATTATTGTTGCTGCTAGTACCTCCCCTGCTATTGTGTACTCTTCTCCTGGATTTTTATTTCCCAGGTGCATTACTTTGCACTTCTTTGCATTGAATCTAAGTTGCCATATGTCTGACCATTCCTCCAACCTTGCCAAGTCCCTTCTCATCCTTTCTACCCCCCTTTGTGTATCAAAACTGTTACAGATCTTTGTGTCATCCGCAAAGAGGCATACCTTTCCTTCCAGACCCTCTGCAATGTCACCTATAAAGGCGTTAAAGAGGACTGGACCCAGTACTGAGCCCTGAGGTACTCCACTAGTAACCCCCATTTCTTCAGAATGTGTTCCATTCACTATTACCTTCTGTGTCCTGTTGTGCAGATAGTTTTCTAACCAGGCTACCACCCTGGGACCCACACCCAGGCTGGCTAACTTGGTTATTAATCTTTTGCGTGGGACTGTGTCAAATGCCTTGCTAAAGTCTAGGTAGGCCATATCCACAGCCCCTCCCTGGTCTATTACTTTGGTCACCCAGTCAAATAAATCGATTAGATTTGTCTGACATGACCTTCCTGCTGTGAATCCATGCTGCTTTGGGTCCAGTGCCCCACTGGCCTCTAGGTACTCAACAATTCTTTCTTTCAGAAGTGATTCCATCATTTTCCCCACCACTGAGGTCAAACTAACAGGTCTGTAGTTTCTGTTTCTGCCTTGCTCCCACTTTTGTGAAGAGGAATCACATCTGCCCTCTCCAGTCCTCAGGTACCACCCCATCTTCCCATGATTTGTTAAAAAGTGTGGTTAGTGGTGTCACTAGGTCCTCCCTTAGCTCTTTTAGGATTCTAGGGTGAATTCCGTCAGGCCCCATTGCTTTGTTCACCTCGAGTTTTAGGGGTTCTTTCAGTACTTTTTCTTCTGTAAATGGACTGGTATCAACCCCACTATCCAAAGTGCTTCTACTGTTTGGTTTAGGTAACTCCTCCTCTTCTTCTTTTGTGAATACTGAGCAAAAGTATTCATTCATTATCTCTGCCTTTTCACTGTCTCCTCTGCCCACCTCCCTCTCCTTTATTAATCTTCCTATCCCTCCTTAACCTTTCTATGTTCCTAATGTACCTATAAAGGTTTTATCCCTTCTTAACTGAGTTGGCTATCCTTTCCTCAGTTTGGGCCTTTGCTTTTCTGACTGCCTTCCCCACTTCTTTCTGCTTTAATTGATACAGTTCCCTGTCGTGCTCCGTCTGTGATTCCTTATACTTTTTGAATGCAGCCTTTTTCTCCTTAACCTTCCCTGACACCTCTTTTGAGAGCCATAGTGGTTTTTTATTCTGCTTTGTTTTCTTTATTTGTTTCACACAAAGGCTTGTTGCCTCCATGATGGCAGTTTTGATTTTTCTCCATTGTTCTTCCACCCCTCCTTTCTGGCCATTTGCTAATGCATTCTTCAGGTATTCACCCATTATGCCAAAGTCAGCCCTTCTAAAGTCCAGTATCCTTGTATTTGTATGGCTTGTCTCCATGGTTGTGTTTATTGTGAAGCACACTGTGCAGTGGTCGCTTGTTCCCAGGTGTCTACTGACTTCTAAGTTTGTGATCCTCTCTCCATTTGAGAGTACCAGATCTAATATTGCTCCCTCCCGAGTGGGTTCCACCATAGCTGTCTAAGGTATGCTCCCTGTAGGGCATTGAGAATGACCCTGCTCTTTGATGTGGCTGCAGTCCATGTCACCCAGTTAACATCTGGCATATTCAGGCGAGGTCCCCCATCAACAGTATCTCCCCTTTTTCAGCCATTTTGAGAATGCCCTCTATCATTTTCTTGTCCATTTCCTCCCTTTGAGACGGGGGTCTGTATACAACCCCCTGTGCAGATTGTGATGCCATTCCCTGTCTCCAATGTGACCCAGAGTTCCTCTTGTCTTCCCCATTTAATTTTTAGATCTGTAGCCTTGATCTCTTCCCTTATGTAGAGAGCTACTCCACCTCCTCTTTTACCCTCCCTGTCCCTTCTGTAGATTGTGTACCCTGGCATGTTGACATCCCAGTCATGGTTCTCTGTGTACCATGTTTCTGTGACTGCCACAATATCCGAGTGTTCCTCTTCCATCAGGGCTACTAGCTCTGGAAGTTTGTTTCCCAGACTATGGGCATTGGTACTCATTGCCCTCCATTTAATGTTGGCTTTATCCTTTTTTATCCCATCCCTGCTCTTATTGCCCTTGTCCATTTTTCCATTTACCCCTTTCCTGCCCTCTGTCAAGCTCTGTACCTCAGTGTTTATCCTACTACCTGCCAAGTGCTTTGCGGGGGCTTGAACTTCCTTGCTCTATCAGCACCTCCCCCCTTGGCTAGTTTAAAAGCTTGCCAAGGAAGCCTTTAAACCTGTCACCTAGGAGTGTGTTTCCCTTCCTGGACAGATGCAGACCATCATGCCAGTATAGACCTTCATCTCTCCAGGTGGACCCCCAGTCCCCAATGAAGCCAAAGCCCTGTGCTCTGCACCTGTTTTGCAACCATTCATTAAACCGCATGGTGTGCATTACCCTAGCCTCACCCCTGCCATAGACTGGCAGCACCTCTGAGAAGGTTACCATGCTTGCTACCTGTCTGAGTCCCCTTCCCAACTCCACAAATTCATCCTGCACTGCACTGATCTCATGCCTAACTAGGTCATTTGTCCTGAGGTGGACAATGATATCTAGTTTCCTCTCCTGTGATGCTGCTTCTGCAATCCTGAGGATTCGCTTCCTGTCCCTCCAAGCCATGGCACCAGGCAGGCACCTTACTTCCTTCTCCTCTCCCTTCCCCAGGTCTACACCCCTAACAATTGAGTCCCCTATCAGAAGCTGCTTCATTCCCCTGTGTTGTCCCTTGCCACCTTTTGTGGGTCTCCCTTGTGGATGTCCCCAGCATTCTTCTTGGTCTCCAATGAGGGTGTCATCATAAAGGAACTTTGATTTGCCAGACCGACATATGATTTGTGTAGAGGTGCAACTCTGGGGCTACGCCTCTGTTCCACCACCCTCACCCTCCCAGAACCTACTGTGGTACATCTGCTCTTCACACATGGCAACCTCTGAGGCAGTGGTTTTGGAACTGGTGCTCTTTGGGTGGAGGAGTCCTCCTTAGTCCTTCCCAGTTCAGCCTGGAGGTGGGCAACTTCCTCCCTCAGAGCTGACAGCTGCCTGCAAATAGGGCAGCAACGCAGGTTCCAGAATGTTTCCTGGAAAATTGCTGCCCCACAGCCAGTGCATTGCACCACTCCCCACATGTCCCTCTTCCTTATAATATACAATGAGTGATATCTATTTTTTTTTTGTGTGTGTGTGTGTGTGTGTGTGTGTGTACTTACCCTTTATGCACTGTACTGGGTAATTAAGAATATGACAGTTCTGTTCCAAGACCTGTTGAGGAAGTGATGTCAGAACCTTGGCTATAAAGGAAATGCCATGCCTGGGGTGGGTGGGGTGAGGGGAAGGGTGGGTGGGTAGGCCACAACCACTGGTGACTGTTAGAAACAATCAAATACACCACTGCTCCACCACCCTGGTGAGTACTTCCCTTTAAAGTAAGTCAACCAACACCACAATGTACTAGACCACTGCTCCTACACAAACCACTCTACTGAATCCAGGGATAAAAATGAACTCACTGCTTAGCCAGCAGGTCACTTCCAAAATATTGCACAGATATCCTTCCAAATCCTATGTGTCTAGCACAGAAATCAAGCAACTTCAGTTGTATTACAACCCCTCTGGCTATAAAATTACTACACTTTAATGGAATCCTGCAATTCTTAATGCCAATAAGAAAATAATGAAACTTTCTGTAGAAAGTGAAGCTTACCTTCCTAGTCCCCTACAATATTATGTTTTACCAAGTTACAAGTTCCTCAAATGCATTCTAGTTTGTTCTCTGCAGTATAGCAAGTTTCACAGCTTCCAAAAGGAGCAGGTAAGTCTTCTGACTGGCTTTTCTCTATGTAGTATGCCTAAACAGAACAGTGATAAAAGCCCCACCCAGAATCAATTGATTGACTAGTGACACCTGTGATGTAAGCAGGCCTTTCACTGAAGACAATTTGCTATGTCTGCTTCTAATGCGCACACAAACCCTTTATCTGAAACCAGGGATAAACTCACTGCTTAGCCAGCAGGTCACTTCCAAAATATTGCACAGATATCCTTCCAAATCCTATGTGTCTAGCACAGAAATCAAGCAACTTCAGTTGTATTACAACCCCTCTGGTTATAAAATTACTACACTTTAATGGAATCCTGCAATTCTTAATGCCAATAAGAAAATAATGAAACTTTCTGTAGAAAGTGTAGCTTACCTTCCTAGTCCCCTACAATATTATGTTTTACCAAGTTACCAGTTCCTCAAATGCGTTCTAGTTTGTTCTCTGCAGTATAGCAAGTTTCACAGCTTCCAAAAGGAGCAGGTAAGTGTGTAGACACTGACAAGTGTCGTGGTGTGCTTTGGGGTCTTTGGGCCTTATATTTACCCTATTCCATAAAGAAATATGGTGAGATGGGTGCAGTATAGGAGAATGGGGTGAACTTTGGGGCCGAACACTCCAAGGCATACCTCAATGTCTGTCACTGGCTGCAGGGTGAGGGTGAGGGTGGAATGGCGTGAGCATTACAGACAATGATCCCAAGTAACACCCCTGATGCCTGTCAATCTCTACAGGGTGGGGTGTTACAGTTGGAAACCCTAACGTCGTAGGAGTCTGTTGGTATTTTCACTCCAAATTTTCAACATAGACTTTTTGTGACCCCACCTCATGAAGAGCGGCACAATCAGTTTATAAGCTGAAAGGAGGTTTTGCACAGTGGCTATGACATTTGATGACACAGGGGTGTACATTTTGGGCAGGATGTGAAAAATTACAAATGTATTGTTTATGAGGAGGTGTAAAAAATGGTAATGTTGCTTCTTGTTGTTTTTGCAGGGTTTCTTGTGGATTTTACTTGGTAGAAGGTTATTTCTTTTCTTTCTTACTACTTCTAAGGGGCTAGCAGGGTAATGTTTTGGGGGGATGTTGGAAGTTTGAAAACTGGTTTGGTGGATGTAAGTGGGCTCATTTGTTGGATGTTTCACTGTGTAACAGGCTGTGCTGGTGGAAGCCTATTTCTTCTGATTTAAAACCTATTTGGTGGGATTTGCTCTTGCGGCTGGTTTTTTGAATTGGGAACCTATATCTGTTAATTTCAAGCCTATTTTGATGTGTTGTTAGTGAAGCTGATTGCATTGGAGGCCTGTTTCCTTTAGTAGCTAACATATTTTGGGGGCTTTGAGTTGAATTTTGATTCCTTTTTGCTGACTTCACTAGCTGCAAAGGTTAGTGCATAGCGGGGGAAGGGTGTTAATGGTCTGGCCAGGTCTCACTCAGCTAATTGACTGGAGGCAGAGCTGAATCAGGTTTGTGGTGTTAGTTGCTTTGGCTTCTCAGAAGGAACTAGAAGGGGACAGCATCAGATGTGTTTCAGTACAGTAGCTGCTTCTTGTTGTTTTTACAGGGTTTCTTGTGGATTGTACTTGGTAGAAGGTTATTTCTTTTCTTACTTACTACTTCTAAGGGGCTAGCAGGGTATTGTTTTTGGGGCTGTTGGAAGTTTGAAAACTGGCAAGTGGGCTCATTTGTTGGATGTTTCACTGTGTAATAGGCTACACTGGTGGAGGCCTATTTCTTCTGATTTAAAACTTATTTGGTGGGATTTGCTTGGGGCTGTTTCTTTGGTTGCAGGGCCTGGAGGGGCAGACACAGGGCTGATACACTGTCTCGAGAGTCGGGTGTAGGCCCTAATCTCACCCTCGCCACCTCTCCCTCCCCACAGCTCTGCTAATTTATAGAGGAACACCTGCCCTGCAATTGGAGGAAAAGGCTGCAGGTGCAACTCATGTAGTTCTAGCCACTGGGGGTTTGATTTAAAGGCTGGGAGAGAGGAGCTTAGGGAGTTGTTCACTTCCCTTATAAGTTTACTGTGTTGTACTGCACCTAGTAACAAGGTTTCCAGTTTATTGTGGGACTGTATCTAGGATTAGTGGGAGACCTGATTAGTCAGTAGGGGTGTATGTTAGACTAGTGGGAAACGGTGGCTCACCCAAGGAAACCTACTTGGAGGAGGAAGGGACCACATGTCATTAGGTCCGGCATCTTTGGGAGGGTGGTGGGGTGCACAGGGTGTGGGGCAGCCATGATACTGGACTGGGCTTGGAAGTTCGGTGGTTGCCCAGTGTGCTACCAGCTGGCACAGCTTAGGGAGGAGGTTGTGGGGATTAGGAGACAGCTGGGGAAGGGGGAGGTATGGTTGGGGAAGAGGGCAGTGGATCTCCCATGGGGTTGCAACAAGCACTAGGGGTGGGGGCATAGGGAAAGGAGTGCAGGAAAATACTCTGGGGTCACATAGGGACCCTGGCAGAGGGGGGCCCTTAAGGAGGACACTACCAAGGAAGCAGGCAGGTAACTGGGGACCCTCACAAAGGGGGGCCAGAGGGACAACATTCTCAGGGAAGTAGGCAGATGGCTGAGGCTGGACAGAAGGAACCAAGGTGGGAGGTGGATCGACCTACACTCAGTAACCGCCAATTCTTCTTCTGCTTGAGGATGAGGGGGTGATGTAGCCATGACAGGGGTGGTTAGAGATGTAAAGGGAGTGGGGGGCAGGAGGCGGGGCTGGATAACAGGAGGAACAGGGGGAACCTGGAATGCAGGAAAATGGGGGGGAGCAGTGGATCAGAGCAGGAGGGGTTGGGGAAAAGGGAGGAAAGTGCAAGGAGAAGGACCAGTAGGGAGGAAAGGGCAAGGAGAAGGACCAGAAGTACAAGGAGGATACAGTAAAGGGAGCTCAAGGTTTAGGTCAGGGGAGCACGACAAGCAAGGAGGGACTGAACGGAGACAGGAAGGAAGGGAGGACGAGCCAGGCTAGCTTAGCAGATGGAGGGAGAAGGACCAGTCGCAAGCAGTGAGTGGGGAGTTAGCAAGGCACAGAAGAATACTTGGGGGGAGGAGAGGCATAGGATCGGAGAGAAGGGGGTGGCCAGGGTAAATGAGGGGTCGGCATGTGGCACCCAGATAGGGGGAGGAACAAGGAGCTGGCTGGGTGGAGGGGCCAGTAGAAAGGATAAGGGACATGGAAGGGGAAATGGAGGAAAAGGAATGGTCAGAGTGTTCTGTTGGGGATTCTATGATCAAGGGTATCAAATGGATAGGTAGGGGAAGCCTGGCCAGTTAGAACAAAATGCTTCCTGGACTAATGGTGCACAGGGCCAAACACGAGGTATATCAGCTGGCAAGGATTGTGGGGGTTCCCAGACATACTGGTCCACCTGGGTACAAATGACATTGAGGGAAATAGCGAGCTAGAGATACAGGCAAGGTTCAGGGAGCTTGCCAGGGTCTGTCATGACATAGGGTGCATGATTTCCTTCTCAGAAATCCTGCCGGTGCCAAGGGCTAGTGGGGAACACAAAAGGAAGACTAGGGAGATAAACCAGTGGCTCAGGGAATGGTGTGAGGCCAGAGGGTATGGGTTGATGGGGGATTGTGGGGAGACCTGGGAGGATAAGGAGCTGTATGCTAGAGATAGGGTCCATCTCAATTTGGAGGGGAAGGGAATCCTTAAGTTGAAAATAGAGGGGTTCATTGATGAAAAGTGTGGTTTAAACTTGTGAAGGGGGGAGGATGGGAGAAAGGATGTCGAGGGGTCCGATAAAGGAGGGAGGTCTCCACTCTGGGAGCTGGAGGAATGCGGAAAAGGCCGACTGGTAAAGTGCAGACCAGGGGAAAACGGAATCCCCATGGGAACACGAGCAGGGGAAATGGAAGTATAGGGAAAGGGTGGAAGGTAGTCCTGCTAAATGCCAGGAGCTTGGGCAATAAAATGCCTGAGCTCCAGGTGATGCTAACTAAGGGAGCGGTGGATGTGACAGCGGTCACTGAGACCTGGGCCACCGCAGGACATGACTGGGACCTGAACCTGGAGGGTTACACTATGTTCAGGAAGGACAGGGGGGAGGGAAGGGGAGGAGGTAGCAATAATAGTCAAAAACTGCATTGGCATAGGGGAGAGGAGGCGGAGGAACTGTGGAGGTGATTTGGGTCACCTTGATAACAAGGGGGGCAAGAGAGTAAAAATAGGAGTGGCGTATAGACCCCCTGTGCTGGCGGAGGAGCTGGAGGAGAATCTGTTGGCAGATGTTGGGAGACACTGCAGATTGGGCAGGGGAAGGGTAGTGATGTTGGAGGACTTAAACATGCCAGGAACAGACTGGGAGACTATGACATCCTCAGTGGTCAGGGAACAGAGGTTGTTGGATGTCTTTCAAGATGTGTTCCTAACTCAGCAGGTGGGGGAACCGACCAGGGAGGCATGGGTACTGGATATGGTCCTGACAGACGGTGACCAGATTGGGGGCCTGGAGGTAAGGTACCCATTGGCGGGGAGTGACCATGCCACGGTCTGGTTCTGCCTGGACCAAGGAAAGGTAGAAGGCTGCACAAAGATGGAGGTAACTGACTTCAGGGGGGCGTAATTTAAGGAAATGGGAAGGATCCTTAAGGAGCATTTGGATGTGATTGGGTCAGACATAGATGCTGACAGTAGGTGGGAAATAATCAGGAGAGGGGTGCAGGATGCTACCAGCACCTGTGCCAGAGTAAGACGAAAATATGGTAGGGCCAGAATACCCTGCTGGTGGACCAGGGAGGTCCAGGAGGTGGTGTGGGGAAAGAAGGCAGCCTATAGGCAATTCAAGTGCTCAAGGAGTGAAAGGGATCGAGGGGAGTACAAACTTATGGCTAGAAGGGCCTCTAGGGTGGTGAGGGCGGCTAAGACAAGGAAGGAGCAGAACCTGGCCAGGGAAATTAGGAGAGGGAACAAAGGGTTCTTTAGATACATTGGGGAAAAACGAAGGGTGAAGGGGCAGATTAGCAGGATTAAAAGAGGGGAGAGATGGGCACAAGACCCAGGGGAGCAGGCTGAGGTACTAAATGAGTACTTCACCTCAATTTTCACCAAGGAAAATGGGGGTGCTGCATCATACATGGGAGGAGACAGTGATACTGAGGAGGGGGGACCCTTACCAATCACGGGTCTGGGGGGAAGGGGAGGCATCACTGGCAGGAGGGGAGAAGGCTAAGCAGGGAGAAGAGGTAGCGGAGGTGGAAATCACAGCAGAGAGAGTGAGGGAAGCCTTCAGGTCCCTTAAGATGGAGAAAGCACCGGGGCCAGATAAATTACATCCCAGAGTGCTGAAGGAACTTGCGGATGTCCTGGCAAAACCCCTGGCGGAGCTTTTCACCATCTCTCTGAGGACAGGGTGGGTGCCCCAGGACTGGAAGGTGGTGCATATAGTGTCTATCCACAAGGGAAGATCAAGGGAGGTGGCAAGGAACTACAGGCCTGTCAGCCTGACATCGGTAGTGGGCAAGGTGATGGAGGGCATTGTCAAGGAAAGGCTGGGGGGGACCTGAAAAAGTCAGGCTGCCTGGACAATAGACAGCATGGATTCGTCCCAGGGAAATCATGTCAGACACACCTTGTGGAGTTCTATGACTGGGTGATGAGTGCCTTGGACCTGGGTAGACCAGTGGACATCTTCTCTCTAGACTTCAGCAAGGCATTTGACTCTGTTCCTCACAAGGGCCTGTTGGATAAGCTGGGAGAAATGGGGGTGGGGAGCCAGATGATCAGATGGATAGACAATTGGCTCCAGGACCAGACGCAGAGGGTCATAGTTGGCGGGATAGTCTCATCCCCAAGGAGGGTCATTAGTGGGGTCTCACAGGGTTCAGTCCTTGGGCCCCTCCTGTTCAACGCCTACGTCTCTGACATAAGGACAGGTATCAGGAGTGAGATGAGTCTCTTTGCAGATGACTCAAAACTGGGGGCAGTGGTGGATGGGAAGGAGGGGAGAGTGGCCCTACAGGAGGACCTGGAGGCTCTGGAAAGATGATCTAGAAAGTGGAAGATGAGGTTCAATGCAGGGAAATGCAAGGTACTGCACCTGGGGGCCAGAAACCTGGGCCAAGTGTACACTCTGGGGGGGGAAATGCTACAAGTCTCGATGGCTGATAGGAACCTGGGGGTGGTGGTGGATGTCAAGATGAATAACTCAGAGACTTATAGGAGGGCAGCAGCCAAGGCCAACAGGATGCTGGGATGCATCGCTAGCGGGATCACCTCCAGAAGGAGGGAAGTGATACTCCCTCTGTATAACTGCTCGGTGAGGCCACACCTCGAGTACTGTGTGCAGTTTTGAGGCCACACTTAAAGAGGGACATTAAACTCCTGGAGAGGGTCTGGAAGAGGGCAACCAAAATGATTTGGGGCTTGGGGGACAGGACCTATGGGAAGAGACTCGAAGAGCTAAATATGTACACATTGGAAGAGAGAAGGGACTGGGGGCACATGATAGAGGTCTTCAGGTACATGAAGGGGGTAAATAGGGGAGGAGCAGTCAGGGTGCTTCGAAGGAAGGAGGAGGGGCAACTAGAGTGCATGGGTGGAAGCTGGAGGGGGGAAGATTCAGGGGAGAAAGGAGGAGGTGCTACTTCACTGAGAGGGTGGTGGAGCCATGGAATGCGCTGCCCAGTGCGGCTGGTGGAGGCAGAGATGGTGGAGGGGTTCAAGAGGGGGTAGGACAGATACAGGGGAAGGGTTCTGGAAGCAAAATCCAGTGCAGCGAGAATATCTGGAACTGGGAAGGGAGAAGCCAGAGAAGGCGAGGGGGGCAGCAAGGTCAGCTCCCAGAGTGGGGGCTGACTAAACGAGCAGACACAAAAGACCGTTAGGCCTATTCTGCTGGCATTTTAGTATGTTAGTAAAATCTGGAGTGAAAATATGAAAAATTGGTGAAGTCATGAGCATGCATAGAAACTGCACAACACACGTCCATAACCCAATTATTTTTGGGAATTTTTCAACCACATTTTCAACATAGGCATTTTGGGACCGCCCCTCATGAACAGTGGTGCTGTGATTTTGTTAATCTGTCCCAAAAGTTGATTTCCCACAGCAACCATGCCATTGTGCGCCACAGGAGCGGAAACACATTTTGGGCAGGATGTGAAAAATGACAGCTGTACTGTTCATAAGGAGGTGTGAAAAAATTCCAGTGTTGAAAATCTGGCATGAAAATATTGCAAATTTGTGAAGTTACAAGGGTGCGTGGTAACTGTGCAATGCACGCCTGTAACACAGTCATTTTATGGGCTTTTATCACCAAATTTTCAACATAGGCATTTTAGGACCTCTGCTCATGAACAGTGTCAGCATCATTTTCTCAAACTGTCCCAAAAACTGATTTTGCACAGTGACCGCGCTATTCTGCGCCGGACGTGCAAAAACACATTTTGGCCAGGATATGCAAAATGACAGCTGTACTGTTCATAAGGAGGTGTGGAAAAATGTCAATTCTGAAAATCTGGAGTGAAAAGATTACAAATTCACAAAGTTACGAGTTTGCATGGAAACTATGCAACGCACCCACAAAAAACAGCCATTTTTTTGATTTTTGTCACCAAATTTGCAACATAGGCTTTTTGAGTGCCCTCCTCATGAACAGTGGTACTGTTGTTTCATTAAACAGTCCCAAAAGGTGATTCCACACAGCGACCCTGAAATCACCTTTTGGGACTGAATAATGCCATGACAGTGACTGAATTCATGAGGAGGGTTCCTAATAACCCCATGTTGAAAATCTGGTGCCAAAATTCCCAAAAATGCCTGAGATATGCACCAAAGTTGAAAAAAAAAACATATTGATACCATTATACAGCTTACCAGCATTTCTTCAGTTCGTGGTTGGCTTTGAAGAGTGCAGACGTGTTCCCGGTCCACTGAAGATCATCGCATCATGCTCCGGAGGTAAGTATGGGGTGAGGGTGGGTGTGGAAAGGCAGTGTGCACAGAGGGTGGGCATGGGTTCTAAGAGGGCCACTGGACTCAATGAGGGAATGTTTTCTGGTTTGCAGGTTGTAAAAAAACATCATGGGACTGTTTTTGTTTTACAGGGGCATTTGGCACGCTGGGGTGGGCTCCCAGCATGCAACCTGAGTTTTTTTGGGGAGTTCTGTAGCTGATAGGATTGGGCACCCCCATCGGCACACAACAAATGGGGGGGATTATGTTGACAGGGAGTGGTCTCCCGCCTGCAAATTAAACTGGGAAGGGGACATGATGCCAAGGGGGATTGGGCACCCTCTCAGTACACGCTTAAAATGTGGGGATGCATTATGCCGATGGGGAGTGGGCTCCCCTGTCAGCAAATGATGTGGGTTGGGGCATGCCGACTGGGGGATTGGGCACCCCTGAAGTCGCTCTCGGTGTGGCGGCAGTCAGTGCCGCCATGTTTATGTGAAGGGCTTCACCATGAGGGAATGTTTTGGTGCCGCTGCATGATGAGCTTGGCTCTCATTGCAGCAGACCTTTTCTTAGATGTACTTGCCACATTATGTATTCCTGGTATGGCGCCTGCATGCTGGCTTACTGGGGAATGAGGGATGCACCTACTAATGCCCTGCATTCACCCAACAGTGACAGCGCCTCCAAATCTGCTACTAATGCAATACGTTGGCTGATGCACAAGCATGAACCAACATAAAAACTGCTGAGGGGTGCCATCTTCATCATGGAGCTATACTAATTACACAGGAATACATAGCTGCCTAAAGGTACAGTTATGCATTTTCTTCTGCTAACAGGAACTACTGATTTACAGTAAAATTAAAGTAATTCATCTTTTTATTACCCTGTTCAATTTTGCTTTTACTGTAGCTTTTTCTACAGCCCCTAGTCTGCTCTCCCCTCCT
The DNA here is from genome assembly GCA_016271365.2 of Neoceratodus forsteri. Taxonomy (NCBI): domain Eukaryota; kingdom Metazoa; phylum Chordata; order Ceratodontiformes; family Ceratodontidae; genus Neoceratodus; species Neoceratodus forsteri. The sequence goes on along the minus strand of CM057455.1, from coordinate 1,461,527,313 downwards.
GACAGCATATTCCAGACCTGTCACCAACCTTTTCAGGTACAGTACTTATTAATTATCCTTTACTTACACAGGATCACAGACATGAGAGGGAGTCTGCCCTGTTACTTGCATGTGGACTGCAGGGATGCCAGCATCATCCCGGTAGACCGGGATTTTCTCCTCCAGTTTTCCCCCCTGAGGTACCAGTGTGTAGTGACACACACACACAAACATACACACACACACACACACACACCTATGCATGGCATTTGGTGGCTGCACTTCTCCCCATTGTGTGCTCCCACTATGCTGCCTCCAGCCTCCACCGGGTGGCAGTCAAGTACTGAGATGCAGTGACCCTCTCTCCGAAAGAGGAGAGCTGCCCTTGAAATGCTCAGTCTTCCATCCACTTGCTGGCCTATGAACACCCTGAGAACACTTCTAAACACAGGTTGCCAGAGCAGCAAGCAGTAACCTTTCCCTTGTACTACCGGGCCAGCCTTCCTGTTCAGTTCTAGTTTAAATTGATGGCTGCAGATAATATCCCTGATTTGTTCACTTCTGGTCTGCTTCTCCAGCTTGATCCTTCAGCAATTCCCATGGCATCATCAAAACTGTCTTTGAAAGTTGCTGGTTTTCCTCAAGGCATATGGACATTTTGAAAATATGTATTTTTATTCATGCAGAACCAAACACATTTACATCTGGTCTCTTGATCATGGTGCACAGTACCCAGAGGAAAATCACAGGATAACAGCAACAAACCTGCAAGGTGGGAAGTACATAGGTCAGCACTTCAGGCTTAAATAGGAAATAAAGGCTTACCAGTCTGTTTTGCCACCAACAGTGGATTTAATGTTTGGGACTCATGTCTGTTAAATACTTACAGCTCAGTTAAGGTAGATAACTAACAATACCATCAGGAACAGTAGGAAAATACTCTAAGGATGACATATTTTACTGTGACATTGAAATGTCAGTCATGTCATCATCACCATGGAGCAGCTGAGCATGGATATAATTATTCACGTAGGTGCTGTATTTTTTGCCGTAAGCACATCATTAGCTGTTTCTCCTGCACTTTATCATAAATGCCCACAATGTAGAGATTTAGTCTCACTCTGCAGATTCAAACACCTTTTTAAAAGATGTGTATTTTTTCCCTACTGCTGTTTTCTCACTGCTCCTGATGGAATTGAAACCATCTATTCTTAACTGTGCTGTTAGTAAAGGAAAGCAGTTCCAAACATTAAATCCACTTACACACTACTAAGCCATTATTTCCTATTTCAGTTTCAAGTGCTGACCTATGCAACTGCTGCCATGCTGGTTAGTTGCTTTTATTGTGATATTTTGTAATAAATATCATTCATATGGCATGGATGTTATTTACTGACTTCATATGAGCCAATTGAGGAATAAACCCTATAGATAACATGAAAGACTATACAAACTGTGGGCACAATATGCAAATGCAACTCACTCCCAGGACACACATTGAAACAAGCTATCATAGCTCAATGTATCTTTCCTGGATATAAATAAATGTATACATAAATTACCTGAAATTATCATTTTTCTTCCAAGTGAGTGTGTCAATATATACAGTATATATATATATATATATATATATATATATATATATATATTGACTTGTCTGCAATGGTCACATATTTCATGAAAAGCTTTTTTTTCTTAAAGAACACAACATTCTAAGGGTGGGAAGGTAACATAAAATGAGGACCCTTTAATGCACTGAAATGTGGTTACATGAATTTCCAGGCTACTGATGAATTTTCAAGGAACAGATTAAAGAAATGTGTGGATATAATAAGCTTGAGTATCTTCAAGAGCCCACTGCTGATGAAGAAAAACCCAGAGACTAGACCTTGCATTCCTATATCCAGGAAGAAGATATGATCCGAGTGTGCTTCTCTGCTCAACCTGTCCTTCTAAATAACCACAGAGAGCAATATGGGAACATTATTTCATGAGAAGAATCTGTGGTTTTCTCTATAATTTAGATGGCCTCCAGAGGGTGCTGGCTTGTCATAAGTTACAGAAGATTTCTTAGTGGTTGCCTGCAGCATTAGGGATGTTGTTCCTCTTTGACGCGGAGGGTACATATTAAGCCTGTTTAAAAGGAAAGTCAGGTTGCTGCAATAACTCAAAAATAAACTGTATTACCCTTAATAACAATTAGCAAGGATGTTTAGCAATGGCTGGCAGTACAAGATGTATTGAAAATAGATGTCCCATCATGCACACAGCTGCTGGACATGATGGGAATAATGAACAACACAACAGCTAGGATTGAAAAGTATTTTCTATGTGATTTACTGAAAAAGAAAAATGTTATGCTAAATGTTCAATTTATACATCCTTCTGTTAACAACAAAACAAACATAGAGCAGTATAAATGTATTATAGAAATAAATGTGAAAATCATTTGACACTTTGGTAGTGTTATTTGAAGCAGCAGCACTAGTTAGCAAGGAAACCACTTCCATCATAGCCTTTTGGCATACGGCATTGATGTGTTCTTGAATATACATCCTGCAGTAGGGTGTTTTCAATTCATTCAACTCTTTCAAACACATTTTTGTGTTGACTTGTGTGTGTGCAAGCAACAATTTGTGGAAGTATCACATTTCAGAAGTGTGTCAGTGTTGTGGTCAATGCAGGGGATGCTTTAGTGGGTGTGTCTCTCAGCAGCCAACCAGTGAGCATGCTGGCGATAACAGCAGTTTCAGAGAGAGCCAAAACCTTGAAAGAAATCTGCCGCTCCAATGAGGTGCACTTTCCTCAATGCAGGGGCAGATGACAAGACTTCAGCCATGCACATTACAGTGCATTGTAATGAGCATTGCCGGAGTTACCAGTGGAGTTTCAGTGTGCCTTTCCTGGTGATACATTTCAATAAGTAAAATAGCTGTGGCGCGGCTTTCCTCAATGATGACTCCTGCTGCCTGACATACACTCCCCATAAAGCTGACATTGGGGTGCCCAGTCCCCTTGTTGGCATGTCCCCCCCATTTTAGCAGTGTCAGTGGCTCAGTAGGTAGCACACTCGCCTCTGAGACTGGGAGATCAGAGGGTTGTGGGTTCAGTTCCCACATCTGACACTTGGGTTAATATCCCAGTACTGACACTGTAGTGCAGCATGAGAGGGGTGCTGCACTTCTGAGGTGCCATCTTTCGGATGAGACGTTAAACCGAGGTCCCATCTGCCTGGATTGGTGGTAGTTTTGGTGGATGTTAAAGATCCCATGGCACTTATCGAAAAGAGTAGGGGAATTTCCCCGGTGTCCTGACCAAATTTCCCTCATTCACTAAAATTACTACCAACAGCTTAATCTAGTTTAAGGTCAGTTGGCATTCATCTGTATCCCCCTTCCCTGGGTCGTGCCTGAAAATAGGCAGGATTTGTCTAGTGCACTTACCCGGTCAACAAAAACTAAAGAAATAAAATTATGTGGCACACTGGGAGCCCACCCCAGTGTGCCAAAACATGGCAGCTCCTGCAGCCCATCACAAAGTCCTGCAAAGCTGACATCGGGGTGCCCAATCCCCATGTCAGTATGTATCCCCCCATTAATGTGGCACACTGGAAGACCACCCCAGTGTGCCAAAATAATTGTTTCTGACACTGGAATGCCCAGCCCCCAGTGTCAGATGTGCTGCTCCCAACCCATCTATGTTCTTTCCCGACAACAGGGTGCCCAATCCCCGTGTCATCAATGGCATGCTCCCCCTTCCCCATTGTGGTACACTGGGAGCCCACCCCAGTGTGCCTAAATGTTTTGTTTTTAATTGTTTTCCCCCTGTAAAATAGAAAAACCATCCCCATAGTCTTTTTTTATGTTATTTAACCTGTAAAACAGAAAACAGTCCCTCGTGGTCTCCTCATCCCCCTTCCCCAACCCACACCCTCCCTCTGTGCACCCACCTCTTTGCACCTCCCTCACCCCTTCACCCCTAATTTACCCTCTAGAGGTCAGGAGCAGCAATTTTCTGTGGTGCAGGACATGTCTGCCCTCTTCAAAGGTCAACCACAAACTGAAGAAAAGACGGTAAGCTTTATAATGGGAGTAAAAAATTTTTTTTTAACTTAGGTTGATATCGCAGTCATTTTTTGGAATTATGGCCCCAAATTTTCAACATGGGGTTCTTGAGATGCCACCTCATGAACATGTCATTATCATCTCATTACTTAGTCCTGAAAGGTGATTTTGCAGTCGCTGTGTGGAATCACCTTTTGGGACCAAAAAACAAAACAACAGTGCCACTTTTCATGAGGGGAGTTCCCAAAAAGCCCATGTTGTAAATTTGGTGAATAAATTCCAAACAATGACTGCATTGCGAGCATGCATTGAGCAGTTTCTATGCACACTCGTAACTTCACCAATTTTTTATATTTTCACTCCAGATTTTCAACATTGCCATCTTTCCATACCCCCTTATGAACAGTATAGCTGTCATTTTTCATATCCTGCCCGAAATGTGTTTTTACATCTGTGGCGCAGAATGTCACCATCGCTGTGGAAAATAAACTTTTGGGACAGATTAACAAAATCACAGTGCCATTGCTCATTAGGAGAGGTCCAAAAATGGGCATGTTGAAAATCTGGTGAAATAATTCAAAAAAATGGTTGCATTACTGGCATGCAATGCGCAGATCCTACGTACGCTCATAACTTCGCCAATTTTTCATATTTTCACTCCAGATTTTCAACATTACCATATTTTTACACCACCTCATGAACAGAACAGCTGTAAGTTTTTATATCCTGTCCAAAATGTCTTTTTGCACCTGTGGTGCCAAATGGCGTAGTTGCTGTGCAAAATCGCTTTTCAGGTAACAAGCTGATAGTGCCACTGTTCATGAGATGGGGTCACAAAATGCCTATGTTGAAATTTTGGAGTGAAAATACCAACAAATGCCAGAGGCATTAGGGTTTCCAACCGTAATACCCCACCCTGTAGAGACTGACAGGCATCAGTGGTGTGATTTGGAATCGCCGGCTGTAATGGTCACATATTTACACCCCCAACCCACCCTGCAGCCTGTGACAGGCATCAAAGTGTGCCTTGGAGTCTTCGGCCCCAAGATTCACCCCATTCTCCTATACTGCACCCATCTTAGGATATTTCCTTATGGAATGGGGTGAGCATAAGGCCCAAAGACCCCCAAGGCACACCGCAACACCTGTCGGCATCTGCAGGGTAGGATGAGGTGAAATGGTGTGAGCGTTATGGCCGATGCACCCCTCAATGCCTGTCAGTCTCTGCAGGGTGGGGGTGGGGTTGGCATCAGTTCAATACTTCACTGCCATTCCTATTATGCATCTCTCTAACTCCTGCACTACCGGTGCCAATGCCAGCATGCCAACATTCAGCATTGACAAATGCTTGTTATTATTAATTTTGTGGGTAAGTGCAAGTCAGCAAGAATGATGGTAAGATAAAATTGAGACCTTCAAGTACTTAAAGGGCATAAATAGGGTCAGTACTGAGGGCATTTTCAGACTAAAGGTGGGGGGAAGGAACATGAGGGGGTACAGTCTGAATTTGGAGGGGGAAAGATTCAAGAAGGGAATGAGGAGGCACTATTTCGTGGAAAGGGTGGTAGCAAAGTGGAACGAGCTGCCAGAAGAGGTGATATAGCTGAAAACTGGGGGTTTGAATAAATTTATTAATAATTATTTGTGTATGCATCATGAATGATAACTTATTCTGTAGCAACTTTACTGTTGTAAAAACATAATTCAATCCTGTACATTGTTTGTAATCGAGATGTATGTTCTTATCATTTTTATCCTTGTTTATTACAGTACTATATGCATATATTGAGGTCTTTTTGTCTATCCCAATAGGAATGCTGGTGCACATACTGCACAATTTTGATTGCCATGCACTTGACTGACCATACCAGGTCCATGTAACTTCTGAGATGTGTTCTGCATGACTGGAGCCATTAATCTGCACCTAGTCTCACTAATGTGTTACACAAAGGTATCACTACCATCCTCTAACAAAGTATGACAACCACTGTATGCAAACAAGCATTCCAATGAATGTTCCCAATGCTGTATCACAACATTTGGGCACTTCTATATCATCATGTATGATCAAATCAAGGTGTCTCACCTTTTCTGATGTTGCATATACAACTCCCCCCCACCAATTGCTGTACTGTGATATGCTACTGGGTTTATGTTTTTTTTTTTCACAGTAAAACTTATTTGACACATTACTGACCATTCATCATGCTTTCTTAGATGACTGTTTATTGTTACCATCCCACAGAGAATACTAGACGTACAACTATGCATAACCAGTGTGTACTGCCACAGAGGGGTTCAGATTCCTCCTAACCTCAAAAGCTAAGCTTGAGAGGTCCCTGGGAATCAGAATCCTGAGGTGGCAGAGTATACTCATTATGCATAAAGTAGCTCATCCTGTACTTTTTTATAGTGTATTGTATTATGTGAAATGTGTGCATTGTGGTTTTTTTCTTATTGACAAAAAAACTGACTTGTGCAGTCTCTAGAAGTTCTGTAATCCTGTTCTATCACAGAAAGGTACACTCACATTCCATGACCTTTGAACTGTGATACAACAGCATTTTGAAAAGGATGGATTTCTACATAGAACAATGCTCTACTATACTATACACTATATCTAAACTGAATAGCCATTTATAGATACTAGTGCTGCCTAAAAGAAAGACATTACTTCTCTTCCAGCCCCATTGATGCAACGCATATAAATTCATTAAAGACAATCATTCACATCACTGATCCCTATGGCACTGCACTGACCACCATTTGTTCATCTGAGTGAAATGCATTATGCATAGCTAGGTTTGCATCAGTGCTGATCCAATCTACGTCATGAAGACTGTAGTTCCCAAACCAGCAGAAGCCATGCAGTACTGTGTATTTGTATTCATTGTCTACTAGAGATGCAGCAAAGTTTTAATCTGTGGGTGAATTTGTGGCGAAGTCACCAAATTAGCCTCATGGAGTACTTCGCGTAATTTTTTAAAATGACCTGAAATTCGTCGTTTGTGACTTCACCTTGCTTTTGGGGTTTTTAAGTACAAATTTCACTTAAAACCCCCAAAACAAGTAGAGGTGAGAAATGGGGAATTCCCCAACACTATTCTTGATCTATCCCTGGTGTCTAGTGGTCCCCCCTTGCTGATCACCAGACACAGTTTGTGTTATTTAAAACAATCATCCCTCACCTCCACACACACACTCCTGCCGATCGCTGGCCTCTTGGCCATAAGTGAAAATATGTATCTTTTTCTTAAATGAAATCCCCATTCCCTGGTGTCTAGTGAACCGCCCCCCCACCAATCACCAGACACAGTTTGTGTCATTTAAAACAATCATCCCCCGCCCTTAGCCCTCCCCCCCATTGATCACTGGCCAGTCAGCCACATGTAAAAATATAATTTCATTTCAATTAAATTCCCCATTCTCTGGTATCTATTGGACCCCCACCCCATCAAGACCAGTGCTGCAGTGACACCACCCCATTTCCCCCCAGTCCACCCCGAGCGGGCCACTGGCACAGCCCTCCACTCACCTCCATGGCCGGCAGGCTGACTGAGCTCTCAATGAATGAGCACGTGCTTGTACAAGCATGTGCTGATTCACTGACAGCTCACAGTCTTTTGGGCAGCTTTTCAGAGGGCTAGAGAATGGGAGGTGGCTGTTTAGGTCCTGGGCAGTGGGGTGGGATGGGGGCAATGGCATTGTCGGGGACAGGAGCAGCTCCCCTTCCATTCTCTAACCCCCTGAAAAGCTGCCCAAAAGACTGCAAGCTGTCAATAAATGAGCTCATGCTCGAACAATCATGTACTTACTCATTAAGAGCTCAGCTGGGCTGCTGGCCATGGAGATGAGTGGAGAGGCTGTGCGGTGGCCCCTTAGGGTGGACTGGGGGAGTGGGTTGGTGTGGCACTGGTCTGGATGGGGTGGGGTGGGTGGGGCTCCACTAGACACCAGGGAATGGGGATTTAATAAAAATGATATTTTTACATGTGGCCGACTGGCCAGTGATCGGCGATGTGTGTGTGAGTGTTTTAAATTACACAAACTGTGGCCGGTGATCGATGGTGGGGGGGACCACTATACATCAGGGATTTATGTAATTTTTAACACTGTGGCCAAAGTTTGTGAGGGAAGTGTGGAATTTCACCAGTGAAATTCCACACTTTGCATTCGATCTGGCCTCAGCGAATTGGCGAATTTCACGTATTGCACTTCGCGTATTGAGTGCAATACACAAAATATTTTGTGGAGTGAAGTTTGTCAGCTTTGCCCATCTCTATTGTTTACAACAATATGCATATACAATTCTCTCTCTCTCCTGAGCAGGCAGTCTGTAGATAATGCCACTGTGACTGCCAGCACCATTCCCCATACACAGATGACCCACATAATCTTTCTACACACCCTATAATATCAGAAAAATGTATCCTCTACTCCAAATTATGCACACACCACTTTGGAAAGTTTCGAAATCTAGAGAGTAAAGACATCTAAATGAAATGTGCTCAGTTTCACTTTAGTGAATATTACCTTTAATAAGTTACATTTGCAGGACCATTTTTTGCTATGACGATTTATTTATGTGACATCTACATAAAAACAAAGTATATGATATGGTAGAATATTGCATGTTTTTGTTGCAGCAATACATGGATTATTGTACCATACCTTGTATAATTGTAATGAGCACAAATGAACAATATAAGACAGTGTAACCCAATATTCAGTCTCATATGTGGTGGGTAATGTGTGTGTGTCCTCACAAAAAGACTGGGCATTTTGCCAGATACACTCCCACAGTACTTAGGTCACTGATAATGGGCAAATACTGTCTGGGTCAATGTATGATAAAGCATTATAGTGGAGGGCAATATAAGCATCATGAATTACTGCAGTAATTCATTCAATGGCAGCAATTGGAGTGAGAGGAGATTACACATCAAGGACTATTTATTGTCAAAATTTGTACTTGGCAGTTTCCAAAAAGGTTATCAACAGAAGTGAATAGTTTTGCTTAAAAATGCAATGAATGAAATTAGAAAATGGGTCTGAATTTTTCTTAGTCTGGATTGGTTAAGAGAGAACTTTGTGTCCAAATAAGCCCACATTCTGCAAACCTGTTCCTCCATAGCCAGTTATGAATCAAGGCAAGAGAACTTATACTGCCAACATCAAAGAATTTCATGTCCGAGCTGGACATCCTCAACCCCCCTCCCCCCCTCCTTCCCCAGCAATACAGCATCTGTTACTACAGATGCATCCAGAAACTCCATTGCACTGAAAGAACACAAATTTTAACTGTTATATAATATTTACTTTAGCATTGTCAAAAGTCTGTGGCAGCCAGTTGAGCCACGGCTGTCTTGTGGACTGTTGCTCATTCAGCTACATTACTCACTACATTCCTTTGTGCCCCCGGCACCTTTTGTCTGATCACCACTCCCTTCCTCAGCCCCTGACTTTATTCCTGCCTGCATTGGGTTTGTTCAGCAGGCCCCCCGACCCACACAGTCTAAACTGTAAAACCTCAGAAAAAGGCAGAGCTGCTCTTATATGTCACAGTTTCTCATTACCCATTTTGTGATATTCTGTTGCAAAGGGTAACACTAGCCAGTTACTCACCCCTCAAAAATGAAAGAGTAATGTAAAAATAAAATACTCTGTAACTGTATGTGCATGTGTGAGTTTGTTTTGGGAATGTGGGGACACCTGAGCACTTTGTGGATAAGTGGAACCCTATAATATCCACCCAGCAAATTTCAAGCTCAGCACACTCTATCCTAATGTGAGTACAATTTTTTTAGAAATTTAGCAATAAAAAACATTTTCACTCATTTTCTGAGAATCTTTTTTTATTTATTTGATTTAATAGGAGCACCTCCCATGTGCTAAAGGCACATGGTGTAATCACCTTGTGCATCGTTACACACATGGGAGTTGCTGTTACAAATCCACTGGGCAACACCTCATCATGTCTTATTCCTTATATATTTCACTAGTGAATCATTTGATACATTCTGGGGATGAGCATCAGAGGGTGAATTGAATACCACAGTTCCAGAGATGGGTTCCATCTTGTCTGCGAGAGCATAGGATGTTAAGAGGAACAGTATGCATCAGTGACTTACACATAAGGATGGGAATGAAGAAGAGTGAAGAAAGCTTCACTGGTATGACTAGGTTACCAAATGCAAATTAGCACACAATCTGACATGCGTATTTTGAAATGTGACACTTCGTGTTACATACAACTGACTGTCAGGCCCATGTCATTCTAAATATGTAAATTGCAAATTATAATACTCTGTCATTTGATGTTGTTATAGTGGAATTTATAAAAAGTACAAATAGTACTGATCTTTTCAAGTAATACATATGAAATATGTTAGCTATATACCATAAAATGTGTGATTATAATAATTAAAAAAATAACAAAGATATTTAATAAACTATTCTGTATTCAGTATTGTCAGTTGCAAATCAATTACATTGATTCGCAGATATGCAGATCATAAGTTTATTGTAGCTCGTTAGATGTTTGGGACAATATTCCAATCAGAGTATTTAAATCCACAGTACTCTTCAGATGGAAAGGTGGCACGTATGGCAGTTACAACACAAGATGGGAGAACGCTTCTGTTTTTCCTGCCAAGGAGCTTAAAACTCAACACATAAATTTCCTATATGCCAGATAATGGTATGTTCTATTCTGTATGTAATGAAAAGAATGAATAAAATGTCATTGGTGGATTAGAAAACCAGTTGATATAATTAAGATTACAAAATAATTGTAATGTTCTACTGAAACAGGTGATGTAAATACTTAGGTGGTTTCTAATATTTAACACAATTGCAGAGGTGCTTTATATATTGTTTCCCTATAAAAAAAAACAGATCATACTGTATGGGTAACCATGCACAACATATAGAATACTGGATGGGCAACTATGCACAACAAGTGTGTTCGGCCGCAGAGTGGTTCTGCTTCCCTCTGTCCTCCAGAGTCAGAATCAAAACACCGAGGTGGTGGAAAACACTGTTCATGCATGAAGTTGCTCATCCTGTATTTTTTATACTGTATAGCTTCATGGGTAAAGTGTGCATCGTGGGTTTTTTTTCCATTCACAATGAAACTGACTTGTGAAGTCTGTAGAGGTTATAGAATGCTGCTCCAACACAGAAGGGTAAAATCATATTCCAGAACATTTGTACTGTGGTACAGCAGCATGTTTAAAAAGGATTAATTTCTATGTAAAACAGTGTTGTAATTCACACCATAAGACAATGTCTGAAACCAGATTGTTTCCTACATCAGCTGCTGAGGTGTGATTGATACCACAGAAAGCTAGAGATAAAAACCCAGGCTTTTCTGTCTATGGATGCTCATATATTACATTTTATATTGTATTGGCCTCCATAACCATTCCAGATGCATACCTCCTGTCAGTCCAATGTGGGCTGGGGTAGAGGCACTTGAGGGCTGAGGGCAAGCCTAACTTACGACTGAATGTACTCCAGCATGTTCTGTTGGTTCAGCACTGAAGAAAAAAAAAATCCTTATATCTTGATACGATAGAGGAAAGCAGTTGCGAGGAAGAATTGGATTGCATAATTGCTTTCTATAATTCTTGCCACTACTGCTGATTAAAAACTTGTAATTTAAACTTTATGCATCAGCTTTGTCTTTTTTTTTCAAATTAAAAGGTTGAACCAAGAAAAGGAGCATTAACTCAGTGTGCCTTACCTTGTATCAAAATTTTAATTAACTAAATAAATAACTATATGGATATCAGTACGTTACTGCATATCTATTGATATATAGGCGATTATGCCCTATTTTCATTATATATTCACAATAGTCATATGCATTGGATAAATCTATATTTGGAAAAGTAGTAAAGCAACATAATTATATATTAGTTATCAGCAGAACAAGAGCACTTGGTCCATCATGTCTGCACTAAAAAAAATACCAAAACATAATGTTTTTACCAAATGTACTTCAAATCATAATTGATCTGCAGCCTCATCCCACAACCCTACAACTAAGATCCCCCATCCCATGTCTGTTCCATGCATTCTTAAATAATGTTGATACCTACCCCCTATACCAGTACTCTGTTTTAGGCGTCCACCACCATTTCCATGAACAAGTACCTCCTTACTTCCTCTGAGTCTCTCCCTTATAATTAAAAATTAGGCCCCCTTGCCCATGAGCATCTCTTTCTGTGTAGAATGCTAACCTCCTATACCTTATTGATGCCATTGTGGTATTTGAATGTCTCTATTATGTCTCCTCTTTCCCCTCTATCCTTAAGATAGTGCATATTTAATTATTTGAGTCTTTCCTCGTAACTTTTCTGATGCATGCCATGCACAATTTGGTTGCCATCATCTGCACTACCTCTGCCTGCTCTATGTCATTCATGAGCTGGGGCCTCCATAACTGGACACAGTACTTTAGAATGGACATCAGCATGTACCTATACAGGGGCAATAACACCTTCCTCATACTGGTTGTTATACCCCCTCTCTATGCACCCCCAACTTTCTACTATCTTCTCCTGCTGCCTTATCATACTGCATTGCCACTGTAGAGTCACTTTACTAAATTGTGGTCAGCACCTCTTCTCCCCCAGTTGGTACATTGTCCTTGGGTTATCATGTCCTAAGCGCATCATTTTGCACTTTTACGCATTGCAATCTGACTGCTAATTCCCTTTACCATTCTTCCAGTTTCTTCAGGTCATTCATCATTATGTCTACCCCCACCCCTTCTGTGTCCACCATGTTGCATATTTTTGTGTCATCTGTGAAATTGTTAATAAAGACATTGAAGAGTACTACTGTAGCTCCAGAACTGACCCCTGTGGCACCCCACTATTAATCTTTCCTTCATCTGTGTGTAACCCATTTACTGATACCTTCTGGTTCCTGAGACTTAACCAATTTTGAACCTTTGTTCTATCTTTTATCCATCTCAGATACTACTAGTTTTGTTAGCCATCATTCTCTGTTGGCTTGTGTCAAAGGCCTCACAGAAATATAGGTAGGCTATATCCACCTTGCCTCTCTGACTCCATTCCCTTGTCACTCAAAGAAATCATGAAGGTTAGTCTGGCAGATCTCCCCACAGTGTACCAGTGCTGACTTGGTTCTTGCAACACTCTTGCTGCAAGGTAATCCACAATCCTTTCTGTAAGTAGTGTTTCAATTATCTTTTTCACCAGTCAGGCTTACTGGCTTGTAGTTCTCTCCCTCCTCCTTATTCCCACTCTTGTGTAGTGGAGCCAAATCTGCCCAACTCCAGTCCCTTGGTACCACCCCCATTTCCAGTAATAAGTTGAAAAGGGTTGTCAGATGAGCAGAGAGCACCTTCATCAGTTCGCTCAGTACCCTAAAGTACATCCCATCTTGACCCATAGCCATATACACTTTCAATCTCTCTAGCTCTAGCAGGATTTTCTCCACTGAAAAAGGGCTATTGTCTGCATTCCTTCCATTAATTCTCTTGTCGCTTATCTTTGGCCCTTCACTCACCATCTCTTCTGTGAATACTGAACAAAAATACTTGTTCAATATGTCTGTCTTCATCTGAAATTCTTGTACACTACCCTCCCTTCTCCTTTTAGTCTTACCATCCCTGCATTGTTCTTCCTCCTTTTACTTATGTATCTGAATACTGTTTTATCTGACTGTTTCAATGTCCTAGCTATGTTCTACTCTGTTATTTATTTAGTGCTCATAACAGCTTTTGCTGCCATGCTCAATTTCACATTCTGTCTCTCTCTGTCCTCTATCTTCTGTTTTTCTTTGTACATTTTGAAAACTGTTTTTGCCTTAACCTTTTCTACTATTTCTTCGGTGAATTAAAGTAGTTTCTTCGTTCTTCTGTTCTTTGTAATCTGCCTGATGCAGAGGTTGTTTGCATTCTAGATGGCTTTTTATTTATTTCTCCCCACTTATCCTCTACCGCTTCCACTTTCCCTATCTCTGCTAGTGCTTCCCCACAGCACTGTCCAATGTTTTTGAAATCAGCCCTCCTGAAGGTCAGGATCTTCATTTTAGTCTGGTTTGTTTCTGGCCCAGTTCTAACCTTGAACCACACCATGTGATGACCACTTGTTCCCTAGTGGCTCCCCCCTGTGACGTCAGTGACACTGTCCCTCTTACTCAGTATTAGGTGTAGTATGTCCTCCCCTTGAGTAGGTTCACAGGCTATCTGTTTGTGAAATGCCACCTGCAGGGAGTCTAGTATTTCACTACATCTACTTGTTGCCGCAGCTGTGATGCCTCAGTCCACATCTGGCATATTGAAATCCCCCATCAGCAATACCTATCATTTGTTAGACATCAAAAATATCTCCTCCAGCATTTTCTTATCTAATACCGCTCTCTGTGATGAAGCTCTATAGAACACCACTGTTCTTCTCCCAGCTCACCTTCATTGTCTCTGAAGTTACCCAAAGTACCTCCAATTCTCCTATTTCCATATGTATTTCAGTGGCTTTTATCATCTTTCACAGAAAAAGACATCCCTCCTTCCCCTTTTTTGCATTTATTGTTGATACCACATTGAAATAAAACCTGTAAATCAAATACAAATTAATATCTGTATTAATTATAGAATAAATTAAGATGGATAATGAATTCATGAAATTAAATATTAGTACGTACACATGCATTGGCTCATCATCTCCTTTGGGTCACTCATCATGAATATATTCATAATATGTGGTCTCTATTGAGTAAATATTTAGACAACTCACATGAAATCCAGGATGTGATATTATGCATGGCACATTTAATGTATCCATTTTCAACCAAGCTGCTAAATCAGCTCTGCAGCATTTGTTTTCCAGTACTGTAGGCATCAGGATGGATTTACTACATGTACACCTGAAGTATGAACTTAAGCAGTAAAAATTAATGGTTCAGAGAGGACAGATGTATAATATTATGCATACTGAAAATTATTTTTGACATTATTATCATTGTATTTGAATAAGAAAAAAGAATGTATTTCAATCCACAATATAGATCTGACTGTGAGTGTGAAGGGAGTGGAGGTGGGGGAGGAGGGTACTGAATTAACCATCCTCAGATACTTCCAAGAACCTCATTGAGTTCAATGTGTCCCAAGCCGGAAGTGCAACCATGCTTCAGTGTGAAAACTTTCAATACATATTGTACACATCTTGTCACACCTTTCTGATCCTAGACTACTCAATCGTACACGTACCACTCCGAACCAACCTCTGGTGGAGGTGGGAGCGGTTAATGAGGAACAACATCAATGGTGTGGAATTAGTGTGTATGATTTACCTGCAGGGGACAACCTTTTAAACAGGTACTGTACTGCATTGTAACTTCCAAGTACTAACTGTATCTTTCAGGTGTAGTCATCTATCAATTCTAATATTTCAAGTATTTTTTTTCTTTTTCTTTTCAGTTTACTAATTAAGTATTTTTTTTCCATTTGGCAGTTCCTGTGTAATGTGTAGATTGATGCTCTCTATGGAGGTTACAAAAAAAAAATGATTCTGTTCCTTTCACTACATCAACACTGAGACAAAACTGACTGCGACATCACTACTAACCAAAGATAACAATCTCACACTGCCGTATTATTTTCATTCACATGTACAGTAGCTGCAGGTACTGGCTCTTCTTGGCCACTAGTGATACTGTATAACAATTTCCTGTATTCAGATTGGTACCTTGTGAAAGTCATTGATCAGGTTACACGAATTTTGGTACCCTAGGTTGTTTGAACACATTTCTAACAATGCAGAACTAGGAACAGAACTGCCTTTTTTTATCCTCCAAACAGAGTGCCGCACCACACATCAGTACAGTACTGTCAGGAGGAAAATCTACTAATTAGCAAACAGAAAATATAAAGAACTAAAAATAATTCAGATGTGAGAAATGATATCTGACTGCATCTGCAAAACTACTATTAATTCCAGGCAGTAACATAGTTAACATAGGTAATTCAAGCTAGTATGGACTTGTGTCCATAGCGCTTGCCAGTGGTATTAATTAAGACAAAATTTAACATTGTCCCCAAATACTAGATCCAAGTTTAGTTTGAAGGAGTCCATGTTTGGGCTATCCACTATTTCAGTTGGAAGATGATTCCATGTTGAGACAACCCTATGGCTGAACCAGTTTTTTCTTCACAGGGTATTCCATTTGCCCAGGTATAATTGTTTAGAATGTCTTATATTGCTGACTCCATTGTCACTAATCACTATTACTAATTCATTGCTAAGGGTAGGGTCACTTAATGCTGTAAAAAGGAGATATATATATCTCCTCTCAGTCTTCTGTACTGGAGCGTATGCATATTGAGCAGTTTCAACCTATCCTCGTATGGCTTATCTCCCATCGCTGATATCACTCTAATGACTCTACATTGAACTCTCTCAATCCTTAAGATGTCTTCCTTGCAGTATGGGGACCACACCTGGGCACAGTATTCAAGGTGTGGCCTAACCAAGGCAATGTATAAGGGGAGTAACACTTCGCTCTTCTAGCTAGATACTTGCCCGAATATACAATTGAGATTTTGGTTTGCTTTATTGATTTGGATTTTACAGTGGGATCTGAATTTTGAGTCTGGGCTGACAATTATTCCTAGGTCCTTTTCTTCGTTGGTTTCTAATAGGGTATCATTCCCTAATTTGCACATATAGTGTTTGTTATGTATTCCCAGTTGCATGATTTTGCACTTAGTGGTATTTAGAACTAATTTCCTATTGCTGGACCAAGTTAGTATGTTATCAAGAACTAGCTGGAGGGCAGTACTGTTTGCTGAATTGTTCACCACTATACCTATGCGACAATCATCAGCAAATTTTAATATCCATATATTGGGGTTTTCAATAGTGAGAGTAGAAATGTAAATGTTGAAAAGACAGGGGCCCAAAATAGACCCCTTGGGGACCCCACTTATAACAGGAACCCATTTAGAGTATTCTCCATTTATAATGACCCTCTGTTTTCTTCCCTCCAGCCAGTTAGCAATCCAGTTTATGATACCGATTTTTAGTTGAAAGCTCTCAAGGTGTCTATGAGCTCTAGATGTGGTAATTTATCAAATGCTTTAGCGAAATCTAGGAACACAAGGTCCACAGAGTTACCCTGGTCAACTTCCCTGGTGACTTTTTCATACAAGGATAGTAGATTTGTCTGGCAGGATCTAGATTTAGTGAACCCATGTTGGAGAGGGTCAGTTATCCCAGTTTGATGGAGGGAATCAAGAATGAGGTCTTTAATAATATTTTCTAAAAACTTGCCTATGAAAGAGGTTAGGATGATGGGACTGTAGTTTTCGGGGGTTAGTTTTTGGTCCTTTCTTCAGAATGGGTACCACAGTTGCTATCTTCCAATCATGTGGAATTTCTCCAGTGTCAAGTGAATGTTGGAAAAAATTGGTTAGAGGTAAACAGATAAATTCTGTTAACTCTTTCAACACCCTGGGATAAATTTCATCAGGTTCTGGTGATTTATTTACATCTACCCTCTTTAACCTGTCCAGAACTTCATCAGGTTCAATGGTGAACTGCTCAGGGGATGAGGTCATGGCTGTTCATTGTAAACCAGAACTGTTGTTATTGAACACCATATAAAAATTTTAATTCTGTATGTCAGCGGCCTCTTGGTACACTAGCTCTTTAATAGTAAACAAATAAAGGGGGATCTTGGATGCTTTTGCTTGACATATTACACTATAGATAATCTCCCTTACTGTTACCTCAGCTACTGATGTCATTCCAAAATCCCTGACCAACTCATGCAGTTGCTTCATGGTTGAATTGGATAATGTGTGACATGATAGACTGAGGTGTATAAATAGAGACAACAAGTATGTTTGGGGTTAGTTTTGGGCAGAAAGGGAAACTACTTTTGAGAGCGCTTTATTTTCTTGTTGTTGTCATTAGATATTTTTCCCTTAATAAGTGTTATTCTACTTGTATTACTTTTCTTTTTTTTTTGCATTTTACCTTGTTATCATATTTTTAGCTGCCCCCTCCAGGACCCATCTGGAAACAATCAGTTGTCAGCTCAAGATGTACTTCTTGGTTAAAGGTTGCAACAAATAAAGAAATAAATTATGAACTGACCCAAACTCGATTATTAACTTTGGCTTGGATTTTAGAGCAAATCACGTGTCAATCAGTAGGATACTGTATACGAAATCCATAATCTGTGAACACAAGAGCAGTAGATAATAAGGCCACAAGTAAGTGACAACACATGGCAGATAATGAGCTATGAATAGGCAAAGAAAGATGGGAACAAGGTTAGAAGGCTGTATTTCAAAAAGAGTATCACTGCCCCACCCCACACAAAAAAAGGGATTAGCTGAAGCGGCATCAGGTGTGTATCAATCAGGTGAATCAAATGGGTGAATGTGTGGACTGAAGACTAGCACAATACTGAGTAATGTGATGGAATAAGTGAAGGACAAATAAGAAGATAAGTATCAGGGTTGTGGAAATCCAAGTCAAATGAGTTAGCCTTTAAAAACATGATCTTTTCTTATTTAACAAGGACAGTTCATTTAAATGAGGAGCATACAGTACACCAGTCATTATTTCTGCCAATTACAGTCAACTGAGAGTAAAATGTGAAGCCAAAGTACTTTCCCAAAGTACATTATCAAGTGTAACTTAGATTAAACTACACAGTAATACGAAAGGGTTAACACAACATAGTATACAGTCTACACAGATACTTGCATGCATCGAATGTGTTGTAAGTTATTTTTTTTATTTATTTTTGCTTTCTGTTTTTGTCCCCATTTTCACCTCGCCAGCTGCTGGGACCTCCTTCCTCCTGCTCAAGCACTCCACCCACCACATGACATCCCAGATGATGCAGCCCAACACCAGCCTTTGCTCTACAAGCTTCCAGGTACCCCGACTGTAACCCATGGCTTATCCCACATGGGCAGAACCTCCCCCCAAGTCCCCCTCAAACCAAGAGGAACACACTTCACTTGACAGTCAGGGCCCATGGGGTGGAGCCAGCAAGGTGTGGGAGGAGTCGAGGAGACTCTGCCATGGTGTAGGGGGTTGGGCGGCTTGATCTGCCTGGAGCTGCTGGGGATTTTATTTCCTTTTCCTCCCCTCATCCTAGGGCATGGTCCTGAGAGGTGACCTTGGTGAGATGCCTATTGGTGCCATCAGAAGGGTGGGTGAGACCCACTCCACCTTTGGTGCTCCCCTGCTGGCTCCACTCTGGGCATGGGATGCCTCTGTATCAACTACCAGATGAGTGGGTACATGCCGACATAAGACCTCTTGTTCCTTCCTGCACGAAAGTCCCCTGGGTCACCAGGGGGCAGTTGTGCGGCGGCAGGAGGTGCCCTTTCTTCCTGAGGTGGGAGGCATCCAGTGGATGCCTGTACCCCACCTCACTGGCTGGCACCAGATGTATGGGCTTGGGGCGTGAACCCAGGCCATCTGGGTGGCAAGCAGTAACCCTACCACATCTGTTGTAAGTTCAACAAACCTAGAGGCAGAGATTAAAAGAAAAAAGTTGCAATAAGGAACTGATTCAGACAAACTAAATGAACGTTTAGGAGAAATGCACCAATATAATATCATATCACTGAAAAATGTGCAAACGAGAGGGCATTATTATAATGTTCTTTCATCAGTTATGTCTTCTTCTCTATTCATACACATATTGAACTTTATCAATATCTTTTCTACAAAATGAAATAGAAAGGAATAAATATTACAGCTGGTGTTCTTTAGCATACTTGCACTGGAAAGTTGTGCTTGTCAGGCAACAGAACAAATCAGGAGTTGGCTAAACACTCTTAGTTTTAATGGCTGAGGACTAAGCAGAGTGGAATATTTGATGAAGTCTGTAAGAGGTCTTTTTTTGTGAAAGATGTTATAGATTCTTCAAACTAGATCCATTCATCAAGAGCTGAAATGTTATCTGAACCCAACCAAAAGCAAAAGTGCCTATACTACTGTGTTTCCAAAGGGAAACAGTACTGAATGAAAGAGATGAATTTGTTCACATATCTGATAGAAACATATAAATTAAAATCCATAAGAAATTTATAGAGGAACCCAGTGGATCCACCTCTTTTGACACATACTTTGCACAGACCCACACATACTCAAACAGGTATTAGTTATGTTAGATGTAAAGCCCAAATTCAAATGTATTGAATATGTATTGCTAATAGCTTTCAGTGCTTCCTTGGTCTCCAGCTAGGTATGAAGTAACCATGTCACTTACAGTATTTAAAAGCATATGTGATGGGAATACAAGGAAATGTGCGTAGATGCATGTCTCATGAACTCAGTCACCATTATTACAAACCTGGAGTTTGCATCATTTCTTGGCCAGTAAAAATGCCTCACCGTAATAGATAGCATCAGGAATGAAATATAAAACTAATAACAGTAAAGTTGACAAGACACGGTAGAGCTGGCTTCAGTGAGGGAAGGATTCACTGTTCTCTCTTTATCCACCTTTTAAGCAATTAATCAGCAATGTGCTTCCACCAATCAGCAGGTACAATAGCTGGTCTTCATTTTTGCAGCTGTATGGCAGTGCTGAAAATCAGCATACCTCCACTCCCCCCCCCACACTCACAATACGAAGTTTGGACTTAACCACAAACACCCCCATCCTCACCCCCACACACACACACACACACACACACACACACACATACACACATGTGCACAACATTACAGAGCTGTGTGCATGTCCCATTATCAATACAGCATTACAGTTTAAGCAAGGCAGAGTGCACTGCAGGCATGGTGCCCTTGACCATCAAAGACACACAAACACGCTCAGCTGTCATTGTAAGCAACACACACAACTGTTATCGTAAGTAAAAAAAAAGAGAGAAAATAAAAAAAAATACTTTTTACTGTTTTATCTGGCAACCCATCCGCTACCAGCTCTGAAATTCCAGTACTTTTTTTGCATCACTGCAACACAGCTAACCAAAAATAATGTCAGAATGCAGTAGATTAGCATTTCCCAGATACCAACCCCCAACTACCCTCTCATGCAGTTCTCTCATATCTGCTTATGCTGGACTGCATGATACATAGGTGATCTGTCTGTTGGCATGTGACCTAGTGATATGACAGCTAATGCACTGATGATCTGTTTGAACCTGGAGGTTCGTATGCCATTTCTGACATCCAGGCTTCTGGGGGAACTGTTAGTTGTGAAGGATTGTTCTATGAACTTGCTCACAATATTGCATGATCTTTTCTGGCCAGCAGTTCAAAAATTATTGGCGGGGTCCTGCTTTGCAATCTGATGTGTTAACCCCCTCCATACCTCCACCTGCCATCTGATCAGAAAATACATTAATTTGACCAGATATTTTGCAAGTTGGTACTGGATGCACCCATAATAAAGAGCCTTTACCAGCAGACTGGTATTCTATTTTTCTTAATTTTCATCAGCTGAGGCACTAAACAAAATACAGCATTTAAATCAATGTGACATTCACAGGGAAATTTCCCAAACCATGTACAACATCTCCCTCAATAAATATTATAGCAGTTTTGCAATGGGCATGCACAAACCTTCTTGGTATTCTTTGACATCACATTCTCCCCCCGCCCCCACCTCAACCTTCAAACCAAAAACACTAGTACTGGAACAATACACGGGCAGCTGACAATTCGTATATAGTTTTAAAAAAATGAAAATTGCATGAGAGTTTTTTTCTTATAACACAAATAAGGGATACAGTAAAATAAATGGAAAAAAAAACTACTCTTACAAATATCAGTATGACATTGCCTCATAAATGGATCTAGAAGACTGTGAGACAAGTAGCACATTACGGCACTGTGGCATTTGCCTGAGAATGCCGTGACATGCTGACCCCATTCAAGATCTTTGACAAATAACAAAAAAAGAATCACTCAACACAATAAATAGCAAGCAATACTTTATTACCATGACAGGCAAAAAAAAAATAGTTTTCTTGGGCTGTTTGTTGATCCTATAATGAATCCCTATCATCTGAAGATTGGTTGGCATTGTCACCAATAGCAACAGGAGTCAATGTTCTAATAGCTAGTGGTTTGAACATGTAAGGCTGAACAATACGAGCTGTAGCTTGAAACATGTAACACTCCTCACCATTTTCATTTTCCGACTCTGCAAAGATGATGTTTTCCTCCTGGTATTGATTCTCATCGGACAAGGCTTCTGCCGTTACGGTGTCTGGGACTAATTCACTATCAGGGATTGGAGTCTCTGACGTCATTTGTAATTAGTTAGCACACACTAGCAGAGCCAGAAACTGACAAGCTGACCATGGCTAGTGCCAAAGCAACAGACTTCAAAAATGTAATGAATGGGACTTTACTCACATAAGATTCTTTATTTGACATCATCACAATGACCACTGGTAGCCAATCACAACATTTACTTATGGTTTAAGCAGTTTTTTCTCTTATCTCCTTTAAGAGGGGGTGGGACACAGTCAAAGATAAGGTCAAAAATGAGGGGCAGATGGGGAAGGTGGAGTCGCCGGACTGGGGTGATAATCAGATTGACAGGAAAGGGGTGGAGGGCAGCAGCAGTAGAATAGACTGGGAGCTGCACGGTCCAGCAGACTTGATAGACTGTACGGCTTGTATCTACTGGCATTTTCGTATGTTCATAATCTCAGATATTTTTAAACAAGTCTCTTCCCATGAAGTCCCTAAACAGCTCTGCATGCTGTATTTCTAAAGTGGATACAACCAGGGGTTGCTAACACATATCTTGTAGACAACACAGCACCTCCCTAATTTACATACAACCATGATGGCAGCAAGGACTTACAAAAACTTCAGAAATGCATATCTCGCCTTGTGAATTAAATTTAAAAAAATAGGAATTAGTATGTAACTTTTTTTTTCTGTTTGTGAACTGAATTTTAATAATGTTTTAATAATCATGTATCTGGGCTGGCCTAGTGGTGTGGAGGGTTAATGTGCGGAATGCCTTACCTCCTGCCACGCCTGTGACCTGGGTTTGGGAATGAGCATGTGTTGCCAGTGGTAGTGGGATGGGAGAGGATTGAGCATCCCAGGGACTGCTCTCCTCTCCCAGGGAGGGATAGCAGTCATCTTGGCCTCTGACTGCCACTGAATCAAGGCCCGGTGGTATTGTAGGTTGCAAGCAGCAAGTAGAGCTGGCCCGTGGATCTGCATGACATTTGCACCTCCATGTGAACGTACTGTCATGATGCTATAGGGGCTTGGGGAGAAAATGAAAAAAGGATCCAAGAATTGAATGATGCTCTGAACATCTCCCCATACATGCACCACCACCCAGATGCCTGGAGTATTCTGGATCTAAGCTCTGTGGGGGGAGGATGGCCCTCCTCCTCTGGCCCCACCACAGGGAGCAAGCCA
Organism: Neoceratodus forsteri; assembly: GCA_016271365.2. Taxonomy (NCBI): domain Eukaryota; kingdom Metazoa; phylum Chordata; order Ceratodontiformes; family Ceratodontidae; genus Neoceratodus; species Neoceratodus forsteri. The sequence continues at coordinate 1,461,503,846 of CM057455.1, read as the reverse complement.
TGGAGGACTGGCTCAAGGTAGGTACGGGGAAGATGAGTGCCTGCTATGGGGTGGTGAAGAGAAGGTGCAGATGGGCCACCCAAGGACTAAAAAAGCTTTGTGGAGGACAAAATAAACATGTGACTTTGAAATAATAAGCTCAACACTATTACACCTCAAACATTATGTTTAACATTATCATTATTTGTAAGTTTTGTTTTTCTGTGTGTGAATTTTTCTAGTTCTCATGAAAGATTCTTGATTGACAGCACTGGAACCTCAACCCCTCTGTTTACCCACATAACAGGTACAGTATGGGTGGTCACAGTGGAATCTTCCCCACACTGCCACATCAATGTGTTTCAACCCTGCCACGGAGGGACCACCATGAAGGAGAGAGGGTAATTCAGACTCCATGCCCATTTAGTCCTTCGCCTCTCATGTGCGACTGTCAACAAGGGGGCCAATTAGTGCCAACATTAACATTTTCTAGTTGTTTTATATCCTAATGTAAGTGGTCTTCCAAATGCTTCAGAAAATGCAGTACTTGGGCCACTTCGTCTGTCAAAAAGTATCTATTTCCAGCTGACCTCACTATTACTGGGATTGTCATATTGCAGTTTGTTACCATAAAAAGTAATATGATATACATACAGGAGATGCAGAAAAGGACTTGTAGTCCATCCATTCTGTCCATGCAAATTGCTAATATTATTTGCTTATTCTCCCATAGGCCTACCACCACATGGGACTAGCTTTCCTGTCCCATCACTGCTCCCTTCATCCCAACCAACCCCCTAAACTGTCCTGCCTGACTGTGAACCTGTTTACTGTCCCTGACTCCATCACCCCTTAGCCAACCTATTCCCACACTCCACCACTCGCTCAGTGAAGAAATACTTCCTGATGTCCCTCTTAAACCTTCCTCCCCAGTTTTCAATTGTGCCCTCTTTTATCTATGTTCTCATTCCTGGTGAGCTGGTACCTAGCATCCACTTTATTTATACTCTTCAGAAACTTGTACACCTCTCTTATATCTCCTTTTTCTCCCTGGCCTCCAGTGACTATCATATTGAAGTCCACAAGATGTTACTCATATGTCTGACCATGCTGTCCCTGGATCAGCTTGGTGGCATCATAAACAAGAGCACGGTGAAGTCAGGTAGGGACAATCAGTTAATTTTAGATAGATGTCCTACTCCTCGATGGGCTACTACAGAAAAAGATTTTATTCTGTAACTACTAGAAAGGAAAATAGAAATATATATATATATATATATATATATATATATCTGTATATCTATATCTACATCTCAACACTGTGACCTCCACACTGCTCTATGTTTCCCCCCTCTTGGGGCCAGATGCCTTGCCCGCAGGGTCTCATTAGCCTGCAAGTTCTGGCTTGACTCCCTCCTACCCTATCTCCATGCACTCCTTACAGCCTCGTCTACTTCTAGCTATGCTCTCTGCAACTATTCTGTCAGGACACTTTCCCTCCCCACCTGTTCTACCAATTTGGAGTGCTCTGCCTTCTCTTACCACTTTCCAAATATTTGGAACTCCCTTTCCTTAGATATCCACTCAGCTCCATCCACCCGTTCATTATTCTATCTTCCTTGTAACCACTTTTCTTCATCCTGCAACTGTGTCTAGCCTTACCTGTAATGATTTTTTTCTTTTTCATCTCTTCTCTTATTACTTTCTATTACCTTAATTTTTTAAATCTTAATTTTTTCTCCTGCCCTGATTACTCTAACCCAATACAGATTCTCCTGTAAATTATTGTCTATACTGCTAGCCTGTTTTCACAAAATACTGTATGCTTGGCTTAGCCTTATTGCCTCAGCTGCATAATGTTCACTGTTTGGGGTGTTTTGTTATTACTTCTGCAGCTTCTATCTCAGGCTGTGTCTCATGACTGTCCTATTTTTATATTTATGTATATGGATATTGTTTGCAATGTCTCCCCCTCTTCCTTTTCTCCCAGGATGCATCTGGAAACAAGTTATTGTGGCTCAGTATGCCTTTCCTGGTAACACTTCTTCAAATAAATATCTATATCTATATCATAAACTATAATAGTTAAAACATTGTAAAAGTACAGCTAAAGTGGATGCCTGCTTTTTAAGTGGTGGTACAACTGTATTTTATATTTTCTTTTTCTGCCTGAGATTCTCTACCACCATCTGCCAGTCTCTTATGATTTCCCACCCAATCATCACCTCACTGTCCCTTAGTTACCCTGCAGCCCTTCACCACCCCCCACAGCACCCATGTTGCTCATCACCCTGGGGATCATTCAGGCATCATACCACTACATATCCTACAATAGTCATTTTAAGCCCCTTCCACCTCCATACACTATGGCTACCCCAGTCATAGCTTGGGCCATACATTATGTCGATGGCTGTTCTTGAGCCTGCTGCAGGCTGCATCAAGCCAGGGAGTTATCACTGAAAAACTGTAGCTGCCAGCTCCATCAATGATGTCCCATCCCTTCAGCTCTGCACTGCTCTTCAGGGCGCATGACTGGTGACTGAGCAAGAAGAGGTTCCATCAGTGCAGCCTGAGCCTGTGGTCTGGAAAGTTGAGTATGCCTGATGGCCCCATCCAGAGGGGCTAAGCCTGGGTGGATCGCCTCTCTGAGGTGGTTTCTGGGGTGGAGGTGGTTGGGGAATTGGGTGCTGTGCTCTGGGAGGCCTGGCACCTATAAATCATAGTAAATAAATAAATTAAAAAAAAGGTAACTGTTGTCTTCTCCCCAGAGTCTGAGACTGCTGGCTCTGCAGCACTCTTTAAATGCCTACCACTTAGGGAGGGGAGATCAATTTGTGACATGATCCCATTCTCCTATATAGTGGCATACCAAGTTGTAAAAATTCACTTCGCAAATTAATTTGCTAATTTGCTGCAATTTGCAGAGCTAATCCACCTTGTGAACTGACAATTTGCAGTGTAGGAATAACTTTATGAATTGAGAATTTGATAACTTTGCGGGTGAAGTGAGGCCCAGAGGCAAAGTGTGCTATGTACTATAGGAATGAAGGGTCGCTCTACTGCCTCCTCCCTGTTAAGGCTCACGGACACTATCCTCTCTGGAATGGATAATGAGCTGACCACCTCGGCCATCTTCATTGACCTCACTAAAGCTTTCGATACAGTCTCCCACCCCTTGCTGTTATCGAGCCTTTCGGAGGCTGGCCTCTCTGATTCCACCACCAACTGGTTCTGTGCCTACCTCTCAGACTGAACTCAATCAGTAAGAATTGCTGATGTCACCTCTCCCTCCCTCCCAGTGACAATTGGCATCCCCCAAGGGTCAGTACTCGGCCCCATTCTATTCTCCATTTTTCTTAATGACCTGCCACAAATCTGCTCATCTACTTCCATCAATATGTACACTGATGACACGGTTTTATTCATCACCGGCCCCTCCTCGCAAGAGGTAGCTTCCGACCTCCAGGCTGACTTCAACAAAGTTCAGCTCTGGTTCAGCTCCCACCAGCTCTCCCTCAATGCTAAAAAAATGGTCACCATGTCCTTCGGGACTAGACAACATCTGTCTAGGTCCCCCCTTCCTTCCTCCCTTCCACAACCTGGATGGGACTACTCTGGAGGATGTCACCACCTTCCAGTACCAAGGGGTATGGCTAGATCACCACCTTTCCTTCTCCAAGTACATCGACACAGTCATAAAAAAACTGAGCCCCAAACTCGGTGCCCTCTATAGGCACCGCAATAGCCTCCCTCTTGTCATGTGATGTGATCTAGTGCAGAAGATAATCCTGCCTTTGTTTGATTACTGTGATATAGCCTATAGCGCCATGCCCAAGGCCATCTTATCTCGACTGGACCCCCTATTCAATGCTTTCTGTCATTTTGCTCTTGATGCCCCCCCGCACCCACCACTGCGATCTCTACCATTCCCTTGCTCTCCCTTCCCTCAACAGTTGCCGCCTTCTGCACTGCACCAAATGTTTTTCAAAATTCTGGCTGGGTGCCCTCCTGTCCTACCTGTCAACCTTGTTACTCCCAACCCTTACCCCCACTCCACTCACGCTCTCTGGACCCTTGACTCCCGTCAACTACTAATCCCTAGGGGCAGAAACAATGTAGGCCAGGCTGCCTTCTCACACCGATTCCCCAAACTCTGGAATGATCTTCCCCCTCAAATTTGCTTCTCCTCCAGCACCTCCTCTCTATCCACCACCCTGGCTAACTATCTCACAGTGAACTGCTCCTGTACTTGACTACCACAAGTGCCATTTCTACCCCCCTCCCTCCCGACTGCCTGACCAGCGGCACCTAGCTTGCGCTACAGAAGCTGGCTTATTTATTTATGTTTGTCCAACTCTGCACTTCCTGCCTCATGCCTGTCTCATCCTGCACCAATTTGCACTTAGTTTTCTATGTTGTTTACTGACTCATTGTTTATTATATGTGCTATGTGCCTCACAGACATGTTTTCTATGTACTATGTTCCTCAATGTGCCAGGTGTTATTCTACTGCAACTTGTACAATGTGACGTGTTAACCTGACTTGATAACCTGCGAGTTATCCTCCCTCTGTACCCCCCCCAGGTCGCACTGGGAGACAAGCTCTTTTTGCTCAGTGTTCCTTTCCTGGTGAAACATTTCAATAAATAAATAAATAAATGGTACTGAAATAAGCTGCATGCCATGTAGAGGCTGTGTTGAGTGCAGGCCCCTGAAGAAAGAGTTGGATAGAGGTCTGTTCCTGCTTGTCTGACCAAACAAAAAACTGTTAACATCAATCCAAAAACAGTATTTGAAACCAAATCACTCACAAAAAGATTTAAAGGGTCTTGTGTAGCTAGATTAGTGTTGTTTGTTTCTGGTTTTGCTGATTTATTTAGTTTAAAGTAGTGGTTTTGTTTTGGCAAGTGAAGCACTGCTGTGTGGGAAGGGGAGGTTGTTTCAGCTAGCTAGGCAGCACATAAAGATCAGTGACCTTGAGTTTTTTTCACTGTGAGCCACTAGTCTGTGTACAACAAATTTCTCACATTTGTTTTCCTCTATCTTTCCTATTAACAATTTGTTTTCTATGGTCTGTGATTTCTAATTTCATTTCTGAAGTGCAATTTGATGTGGTTAAGTGAAGTATTGTGTCAGTCTATTTCTATATTAGTTGTAGTTATTTTGTTTGTTTCTTAAAGTGGCAGTGCTACTTACAGTAACCTGTTAATTACTCATGCTGTGTGTCTTTTTTAGTCTCCATCATGTTAAAAAATAACAATAAAAACAAATTTTGGTGTGGTTTTACTGTACCTATTTGCTCAGTAAACTGTTCTGTTCAGACTGAGATCACACTGCTAATCCATCAGGGAAGTGTTATTTGCTGCTACTATTTAGTTTTACTACAAGGTTTATTTAAATTTTGTCACTGATCTTTCTGTTACAGGCTGCTTGTGGACAACTGGGGGGGGGGCAACCTGCTGTTGTTCTTCCTGCTGTGACAGTTCCTGTAAGACTTCCTGCTGCTGCTGATGATCTGCCTGGGCCATTGCAAGCAGTGGGGGCAGTGCTAGGTGCTACTGGTGGGGGTGCTTGCAGTTTATAGCTGTGCTTTTTTGCACTGTCACTTTAATTAAACTTCTTAAATTATGTCCCCAGTGTAATGCCAATTGCCACCTCATCCTTGACAAAGCACAGGTACCACACAAAAGTGTTCTGCTTGCTATGTGGGGAAGGGTGCCTGTATCTGTTTGCTGGTAAAATAATGTTATGTGGAATTTATCCAACTGCAATGCCTGCAGATCATTAAGCTATGAACAGTGAGAGCCATACTGACTGGTCTTCCTCTTCCAGTAAAACAGTTATAGCACCTGGAATGTGTACCCACAGAAAAACAGAGGCATTTCCTGAACCTGCTGACACACCACCATGCAGGCAGGCACACCCATGTTAATTTTTTGATGTTAGAAAATGAATGCTGAGTGTGCACTCCATTGACCTGTTTAGGCATGATCTTTCTGTAGCTATTAGTGCTATTTAAAGCTGTAGTTTAGAAAACAGAAAGTGACTGCTGTAGTAAGAGTGCCTGTTATTCCACTCCTGCGGTCGGTTTGATTTCTGTAAATTGCAACACTAAGTAGTACGAAAAGCGGTAGAAAATTTGTGCCCATACATGTCAATGGAGTGCACACTCTGAATTAATTTACTGACATCCCAAAATTAACATGGGGTGCCTGTCTGGGGGTGTATCAGCTGGTTTTGGACACTGCTCTATTTTTCTGTGGATACATGTTTCAGGGTGCTATAACTTTTTTACTGGACTGGACTGCATGGTATTATTGATACCCTTCAACGCTAGAGCATGTCAGCTATTATATATGTTTGAGGGGTGCTGGGTAACCACCTGACAATGAGCACCTGCTCTTTAACAATTTTGACCTATACAGTTTTATTCTATTTTCAATTGTCCCTTATTTACTGACTTGTATGCATGATACCATTCCTTCCACAATTAATGTTCTTCTGCATTATAAAAAGGTTATTAATGAAAGTTCAAATGTGAAGACTTGTCATTTGGCAAGAAGTGTCACCTGGTCATTCATTAATAAATAAAAAGGATTTTATTCTTTGCTTTTTACAGTTAGATAGCCTGTTTTATAAGTGCAATAACCCACGCCAGTACATAAGTGTATCAGGGCATTAATACACTCCCCAGCTGGTGTAAGTCGCTCTGGCAAGCCTTCATGCCTCACATTGCACCCAGGATATGCATTAATGCCCTAACATACCCAGGTTCTGTCATGGGTTCTTTGCAGCATGCTTACTCCCTTTTTTCAGATATGAAATACCAGTAGTGCTCCTTTTAATCTTGTTCTGAACCATTGTTTTAATCAGTATAACCAGCTGTTTTTGAACACTTACTGCTCTGTAATATAATGGTGGCATACCATGTCCTGCTGGATTGCATGGTACTTCATTTAAGTCAGAACTAAAATGATTTGAAATTATAGATGTACAAAAACAGGTGTGAATACTGATGAAAATCTACTGCAAGCAAGATTAAAAGTAGTGCTGTGTTTATTATGTCATATGTGAAAAAATGTAGTACAGTAGTCATAAACTGTGGAAATCAGGGTATCATATAAACAAGTCAGTAGATAACTACTACCAATCAAAAATCACATGGAAAAGTACAGGTAAAAATTGTCAATAGATTATTGCACTGCTGTGGTAGTTGTCATGCAATATATGTTTTTGGGTACTGTTGACTGTTTTCAGTTTTCTTAGCATACCCACAACAACCACAATAAAGATACCCTACCATCATCCAACACAATTACTGTACAACCCCCCCCCAGAAAAAAAAAATACTATGATATGTGAATGTAGCATTCTTATACTGCTATCTTGCTGCATCATTCGGCATGCAGTATTAGTGTCCCAACTCCCGATGAAGAATAATTACATGAGAAAATGTTCTGAAAAGTCACAATTATTTCATGACACACTGATTAAAGTGTGTGCCAACAGCTACAACTCTGCATAAATGTGCCCACTAAAATAGCTGCTGTTAAACTGTCTTGAAAAGGCCAGACCCCAGATGAAGAATAATCACATGAGAAAATGTTCTGAAAAGTCACAATTATTTTAGGATGCACTGATTAAAGTGTGTGCCAAAAGCCACAACTCTGGTGCTTGCTGCTGCTGTTGTTGTCCTTCTGGTTTCTGCTGCTGCTGAGTGCTGACTGAGTTGATGCACAGTGTGTTGCCAAATGATGATAGCCACAGATGACCATGGAGTGAACAATAATTTGATTTTCTGGAGGACCATTAATCTGCTGTGCTGACTGAAACATGCTGTCCTACATGTGTATATTCATACCACTATAGGTAAGTTACTGTACGTGTCACACTCAGTTTTTTTTGAGACCCAGACATTTACTTTCTATACCTTTAATCATTTTTTTTTCTCTCACAGTACATAGAGTACTACTTTGATTGCACACATTTTGGCCTGCTGATTACTTTGGTTGTATGAAAGCTGTAAAGCCATGAAAGGTAAGTATTTTTTTTGGGGGGGGGAGTGGGGTGAGTTGGGGGGTTTGGGCATCATTTGAAAACAAGTTTCAATAATGTTTTTGTCTTCTTTACAGGTTTTCTGCATGTCCTCCAGATTCTTACCAGTTGCGTGTCTTCCAATTTGAATAAACCACCAGTGGCAGCACACAGCAGCTAGATGTCACCTGCAAACAGACAAATAAGAAATTATTCAGACTTCATTGCGCTACCACTTTCTGTTCCAAGTGTTGTTGTTCCTGTTTGTTGTATCCTGCTTAAAATGCCAAGCTATTAGTGAGACAGTCCAAGACCAACTAACACATTTAGTGCATGTGACATGCACTGACACACTGTCTTAACTTAAGTTACATTACATGATGTGTTATCATGACCAGGATAAAATGTTGTGCAACCATGGTGTGCTGAAGTACACCAGTGACAGATGTGCGTGAAAAAATATATTATCTGGCCCATTTGTCACTTTGTTGCATGCTTTACACCAGCTTGAAAAAATGAAAGACTGAAAAGAACAGATGAAATAAGATTGATATTTACCTGAAAATGATATCCTTTAGGTGGTCATAGTACTACAGTAGTCAAGTCATATTACACTGTTTGTCACCGGAACCTGTTAAAACAAAATGAAAATGAGTTGCCAGTATTTGGTGACAAAGGCATCTATAAAAAGGCTAAGGAAGCATTCACACCACTGTTCAAGGAAAAACCATAGTATGAAAAATTAGTACATACTCACTGTAAACTACTGATAATAAGAAGTATGGTGGCTGTGGCTGGCTGTGGGTTCCTACATTGGGCATGGGCACAGGTACACATTCTCTGTCTCTCACTCTCAGGAAGACGGGTGGCTGGATATGGTGCATTACAGTCTTTCTGTGTCAGGAGGAGGATATCTTTCATTTAATCAGCAGGATCTAAGTGGCTACAATAACTGGACAGTTATGTTTATGAGGCTGACTGTGTTTGCTAATGACAGCACACATTCTGTTAAGTGTACACCCTAAAATCTACAAAGGGGATGGTAAAATAGAATGATGGGCCATTATTTGTACATATCTGTCATATGGAATGAGAGTCAAGGACACTGTTTTTCTTTTATGAAAGACAAAAATGTTACCATTGCAGAAATGTGACAGTCTTTAAACCCGTTACGCACGACCACCAACATCCTCCTCATTCGGATCAAAGAGGAAGCTGCCCTCGCAACCATCAAGGTCGGAGTTGTGCCCACTAGGGAATTATTTTTCCATGACTGAATCATCATCCTCAGTGGTACTCCAATGGATGCTGCCACCAGGATGGTCTGCTTTGCTCACATCATTAGCACAACCATCATTGTAATGGGGTACAAACACAGATGTGGTTTTTCGACTTGGTATGTGACCTTCATTCATTTTTATAAATGTCAGTATGCTGACATTTGTAGGTCATAGGTTAGTATGATGGTCAAACACTATTGCCCCCGCAGAACTGAATACCCTGTCCACACTTACACTGGAGGGTGGGCTGGTCAGGTACTTCAGTGCTACTGAAGTCAGCTCTGGCCATTCATTCACCTTGCTACTCCAGTACACCAGAAGATCGTCAAGTACTGGTAGATGCCTGTTATCTGCCAAATAAGGACCAACCATGCTCTGTGCTGCACGCAGTCCTGATGAGTCATCCACCTGTTCACAGAATTCATCAAGGTCACAGATTTCTACTTGAGACAAGGCACCCTAAAGTGGGTTATTGGCAACCTGGTTTGCTGACACCCTCCTTGCCCCGCAGCCACATTACTGGATGTGCTTACTCCATAGTGACCTTCAGCCTTGTTATACTGCAGTTTGCAAAACTTTGCACATGACTTCTGTGCCCATGAGCCAATCGGACCAGCTGTCCAGTCAGATTTTGAACCTGATCAGGCCCTCCCTCCAGTAAAGATGCAATGCCACATTTGTAGCGTGGGTCCAGCATTGTTGCTATTCCAAATTCTGCACTTTGCTGAATAGTGGCCATGTGGCAGTTGCAGTTGAATAGTGTAAGCATGTGTTTAAGTAATGCACTGCTTGACCTATCTCTGGACACATCAAGACTAGGCTGTAGATTCAACAAAATCTGCCTCAGCACCCACAGCAGTGGAATGGCTTGACTAATGGACGCAGTGTCACCACTCACTGCCTGGTGGCATGTTCAAATGACCTCAAAATTGATATCACTGAGTCCATGAGGTGCCACTGTTCAATTGTCATAGACATTGAGGCCCCTGAACTGTCATGGCTAGTGTGCATTACTAGGTATTCAGAGATGGCTTTGTACTGTCCCTACAACTGCTCTGCCACGTAAAATGTAGAGTTCCAGTATGTGACAATTTCAAGCTTGAGGTGGTGCTGAGGTAGGCTGTTTTGAATCTGCAGCTGCCTAAGTTGATCACAGGCCTTTCCAGAGCATGCAAAGTGTGCACAGATGTGGCATGCAGCTGTCAGCATTTGCTTGATGTCATGATGCTGTAGAAACTCCTGTGTCACAAGATTTAAACAGTGGGTCATGCAGGGAACCCTCACAAAGCCACCTTTGCTGATACATTTAATGATGATTGATCCATTGTCACTAGCTATAAAGCCAGCTTTTAAGGACACTGGGTTCAGCCACTCATCAGTTTCTGTCAGTAGAAAGTCTAGCATGTTTTCACCTATGCGGAACCCTGCTACACTGCACATTGCAAGTGTCGCATGCTGTCTAATTCCCTGAAGGTTACTACCATGACAGTCTGACTTATTACACTGCTTTCCAATCCCGCCAGCACAGACAACCCCCAGTACCTGCACCCAATGTGCAGTAATGCACAGATAGGAACTACCCACTGTTTTGCCACTTGTCCACATATCCATACTTAAATGAATGTATGATGATGAGGAATATTGGCAGGCATGTCTTACAGACTCTGTCACAGTCCGATATAACTCCAGGACAGCACGGGTGGAAAAGTAGGTCCTGGATAGGACTTTCCATTTGGGACAAGTGCGTGCCGCAAAATTCCAGAATCCTCCACAAAAGAGAAGGGCAAAAGGTCAATTGCCAGCATTTCCACTACAGCAGCATTCAGTTCATGTGACACCACATGATTTGGTGGGCATTTCATGTTCTGGGCAAAAAGGCTGTGCAACGTGGGCCGTATTATTACCTGTTTTGCATGTGGAGTGCCAAATGGCTCTGCTCTGCAAACTACCATGGGTGGGGTGCTTTTCCCTTGTGATGAGAGATGCACAGGTGGCAAGTCAACAAATGGTGTTATTTCTCTGTTTTAAGCACAGGGGTTGATGTACTAGAAATACTGCATAGACCACCACTGCTACTCTGACCACTACTTGACAATTCAATATCATCCTCCTCCTCATGCTTGTAGTAATCCTCTAGTGTTATTTCACCACTATTACAGACATGGCTATTTGGGCTACTTACAGTCAAGGAAGGGGATATCATGCTCAATAAGGTGGATGAGGGTGAACGCCACACTATAGCATTAGCTCCCCTCTGGTGCCGGGTCCACAGTGCCATGTGCCTGCTCTTCAGATGTGTATGCTGGCCCCCGGTGCCCAGATGGCTACCCTTTCTACGATGCCTCACACGCACTTGGCAAAGCTGGCAGATTGCCACTGTTTCATCACTTGCATCTTGTACAAAAAATCCCAAACTAGGGGTTTTGATGCCTTACTTTTCACATGTTCCTGATGCTGCATATTGGACTCCAGTTTTTTAGACACTGAATTGGAGGATGTACTGCATGATTTTTGTTGTTGGGCACACTTGGACTCTACTTCACCATCACAATCTATGACTATTACTGGGTCGTCATCATCATCAACAGACACAGCTACATCACAACTTCGAGGAGGGGGGGATTTAATAATAGACTATTTACATACAGCCACCTTTACTTTCTTTTTTTCCAGTTCCCAACTGGGGTCGCTGAAATTATCATCATAATCATCATCCACATCCACAAATTCAGCTTGGATGCTGTCCTGTGGAGAACATGTTCCAACCACTGCCTCAGTATGATCATCCACTATTTGTTCTTCAACATTTGAATTGTTGGGTGGCACGGGCATAACCTCAACAGCACTGGAAACATAAGACTGTGAATCATTGTCAGGATCAGAATCATGTTCAATTACTGTGGGGACGGGGATGGGGACTGGTAGTGTGACATCAACTACACTCTGACCCTTGACTTTGGACTGCACAATATTTTGGCAGCCTGTTAACTTGTTGTAGGTTGAATTTGGGACAGTGCTCATGCCATCACCAACTTCACTACCACCACCAGCGGGGACAACAGCATCTCCAACCATCACTGAAGCAACTGATTGCACTGTGACAAACCCAGTCAGAGAAATCCCTTTATTGCTGTCAACTATGCCCTTATGCTGCATACTACCATGCCCATGGCCACTGTTACCACTGCCAGCAGTGCCATGGCCAGAAACATCTTTGCATGCACATCTCTTTGCAGGCATTTTTTTTGGATTACACAGAAAATTAACAACAAATTAAGATTTCAGAATTTTGGAGTGGATGGGAAGTCAAAAAACAACAACTGTGGCTTACAGATGGAGATTGGGCCATAAACAGATGTGGACGCACAAACAGATGGAGATTGAGCACTTAAGAGATGCAGCCACACAGGCACAACAACACCTTAACCAGTGGTCACAAATCCAAAACTGGAGAAATAATACCTTCTTTTTTTTTGGGGGTACAGCTGCAGTACCAGTCCACTACCTAGATAGAATGAAGCAGCAAAAAATACCACAGATGGATAAGACATTCAGAGTGCTGTGATTATGGTGTGTTGCAACAAACTGTGTCTGACTTGATGGCACGCACACACGTACACACGTACACACTAAAGGTAATGTGCACAAAATTTAACAATTCAGTACACTACAACCAAATCTTTCAAACTTATTGAAAAAAGGCACAGCAAACAGCAAAAAATAATCAAAACTTACTACAAGCATTACTGTGTGTACATAAACACACAAATACTAACACACTAGCTACCCAACAATGGTTAGAAAGAATGCCTTTCTCACTGTGAATCTCCCTTCACCACAGATCTGCCCCTCCACCTAAGCACACTTCTACAGTGTCCATCAGTACACAGACTGAATGTTCTAAATTAACAATCAAAATGCACACAAAAACAATAAACACTCGATGATATAAGCACAGGACGGATTCCTACAATCTATGTGCTAAATGTTTACCAAAGAAATTGGCTCAAAAATGCTTTTCAAAAGGTTTTTCAATGGTTGGATTCTCAGAGTTCTGAGAACAAACTGTCTCCAGCTTTCCACTACACACTACGTAGAACTGAGGCTGTGCAAGACAATCTAGAGCCCATGAGACCTGCCATTCCATGATTCACTGAAAAAGTCACCTTAAAGGCCAAAACAAAGGCAAAGCCAGTGTGAATTCCATAGAAAACAATGAGACTTAGTGTTAAAACTCAAGGTGAAGTTATTTGCTTCACATTGCGGAGTACTTTGCATAATTGTTACTATATGCAAAGTACTCTATGTACCAAAGTGCATGGACTTTGTCTACCACTACACTCAACTAAGAGGAGAGGTGTGGAAGAGGCAGCAAAGAAGTACATAAGTTCTGTGGGGCAAAAAGGTGTGGTAGCTGAAAATAAAATAAAACTATGTCTTCAGCAGTGTCATCTATGGGATACAGGGACAGTAGTAATAGTAAAGGAATAGCTGCCCACAGAGGTGGTGGCATTAGTGTGGCCATATTTTTCTCTGCCACATCTGTGGGATCCATACTGGTAGGGGGCTGGGGAAGCAATATGCCTGGCTCAAACATAGTGGTCAGAGAGGAAGCTGTTGGTTTCCGCATGACTCTTGGTGGTGGGAGTGCTGAGCCTGATTTTGATTATATTTTCCCATTCTCAAATGGCAGGGTGACACTTCAGCATGAGTCAGAGCCTGAGGAAGAAGATCTGACTGTTGAGCAGTCAGAAATGACTAAAGTGAAACATTTGGCTCTGACTAAAGATGATGAGAGGGAGAGAGAGAGAGAGAGAGAGAGAGAGAGAGAGAAAGTCTGGAGAAACTTAAGATGAGGAGGACAGAGTGCAGGAGGAGGAGGATATCAGCAGCAGTAGAGATCATAATTTGGATCCCCTATGGGAATTAGAAAAGAACAAGTCAAAGGGTGTTGTTGCTGAACATGTGGGTCTTTGCACACCAGTATGTCATGGGACTACCAAAGTCCTCCCAATACATTCATTGTTACTCCTACTAGTGTTGAGTCTATTACACTCTGTGGGTCACCCTGTGTTGAAGTGCTTAAATCATCCCATGAAACACCCATTTCCATTCCTCTCCTGTTCTACTCCCACAACCATGTAAAATCAAGGTGTACAAAATCCCTGGTTTGGGATTTTTATAAACTGGACTCAGCTGATGAAACAGTTGCTATCTGTCAGCAATGTTAAGCATGAGTTACTTGAGGAAAAAAGGTCAGTCACCTTAGTACTGGTGGCCAAAACACATACCTAAAGTCCAGGCACCTGTTATACTGGAATCAGCACCAAAAGTCAGCCAGTGCAAGGTATCCTTCTCCCTTATGATCTAAATTTGCCAAGGCATCAAGAAGTGGCAAGGCAATAGTCCCAGTGAAGGAAGGACTGACTAAGAAGGACTACTGCAGAGATGAGGAGGAATCAGTGGGACTGCTTAATAGTGATCATAGCCAAGGCCCCTAGAATTCTGTGGCCACAGAATTTTGTGCAGAACTTGCAACCTACTGCAGAACTTCTGCAGTGCAGCAGAATTCACTGTTCTTGGTGATTCTTTATTAATATTTCTGTTTATCTGTAGGACTTGGTGGTTTCCTTCTCCTCTTTTTATATCCCAAACCCCTCTATACTCATAATGTGATGTTATCAGTGCTATAACATCATACATTAGCTAATGAAATGGCTCCATTCTGCCTCAAGTTATTCAAAAAACAAGTTTCCCATTATAGTCAATGGGAAAAGTTAACAAAATATTCGACAGTGTCGCAAATGCAGTTTTTAGTGTTGCAAATGACCCCTGTAGTGTCGTGAGTCAGCCATTTTTTTTCAGTTACTGGTCACAGAAATGCTTGGCATTTAAATCTGGGACCCTCCAGGACACAATTCTTTTAGTGTTCACCTAGTCGAGCCCTGAGGATGCTAGCCATGTCTTTTTTGGGGGATTAAACACCCCAGAAATATGTTTTTTAAATGTTTGTAAACTGTAGTGTCACAAAGTAGTGTCGCATCTGTGACACTTTCGTGGGTTTTTTTTGTGAAACTGTCATGATTTGCGACACTATCTTGCAACACTATGGCCAAAATAACAAGAATTCTTTGCCACCCTGCTGCAAAAGAACTGTTTGGTCTATTGAGCTGAAATTTGGGGGGAAGAAAGCCAACATCTCACAGATGTGACTTTTGTGGTTTGGTGACAAAATATTACAGGGATGCAAAGTTATGGCACTCCGAATTTGACAATTTTTCCTGTAGACTAACATTATGGCGTCCACCGTGCTTTTCAGGGGCCGTATCTTGGAAATGCTTCGAGATACAGATTTTTCGTTGGAAAAATGCTTAGCCCCCCACTAGAGGGCTAAGTGCAAAACTAGTCAGGAAAATCGTAAATTATATGAAATTTATTTTTCTTTCTACGTCGTACAATTCCTGAGATATAAGCAATTTAGTATTCCAAGTGCTCATTTTCTGTTCCGAGGCCCATTATTATGCATACATACTTTGTATTCACTGTGTTTCTCTATGCAGCTTTTGGGGAAAAAAGGGTGTGCACTTTCATTACTGTTACAGTTAGCATTTCCACTTGTGTTTCCGTTACCATTTGCATTAGCGTTCCCGTCTATGCCACTGTGTGTGTTACCCTTTGCGTTTTCATTTGCGCTTGCATTTGTGCTCATGCTACCATTTGCATTTCCATTACTGTTTCTGTTTGTGTTTCATTTTGCATCACCGTGTGCATTACCATTTGCATTTGCATACGCCCTTCCATTTGCGTTTGATTGTGTGTTTTCTTTGACGTCATCGTTGCTGTTACCATTGGCATTTGCATTTCCAATTGTGGTACCGTGACTGTGCGCATTACCATTTGCATTTCCATATGCACTTGCATTTCTATTTGTGTTACTGTTCGCTTTGGCGTCATCGTTGCTGTTACTGTAACTGTTTGCATTTCCAATTGTGTTACCGTTACTGTTCGCATCTTCGTCACCGTTTGTGTTTCTGTTGCCCTTAGCATTTGCGTTTTTGGTTGCATTTCCATTGTCGATTGCATTATTGTTGCCTTAACCATTTGAATTTCTGCTTGTGTTTGTGTTACCATTTGCATTTTTCTTACCGTTGGTGTTACCATTTACATTACTGTTTTCGTTAACATTTGCCTTTCTGTTGCTGTTACCATTTGCATTACCATTTCTGTTTTCATTAACATTTGCACTTGCATTTCTCTTACCATTTGCTTTACCATTTACGTTTGCGTCACCATGTGTGTTACCATTTCCGCTTGCATTTGCATTACCATTAGTGTTACTATTCACTATTTATAGTGCTCATTCTCAAAAAGAAGGGAAATTCATGGCAAAAAAACTCTGTTTAATGCCTCAGTTAGGGTTGTTCCACAGCAACCAAAGTGTGGAAATTCAGTGTTAGGGTTGCCACTTCTTGCACCCCAAGGCCACCTCGTCCCCAGCAACAGGCATAGGTGTGTGTGTGTTGGGATGGTCAGTCTTAACTCTCACCCCATTCTCCTATACTGCACCACCTCAGCTTGTTTACACATGGGATGGGGTGAGAGTTAGGACCGACGACCACAATGCACACCCTGATGCCTGTTGGTGGGGACAGGGTAGGCTTGGGGTGCAAGGGGTGGCAACCCTAACACCGACTTTCCTCGCTTTGGTCACTGTGGAACAACCCTAACTGATGCATTAAACAGGTTTTTTTTACCATGAGTATATATATATATATACACACACACATATCAACATACATACAGTATCTCTCTCACTATATATCTATATATATATATATATATCTATATATGTACATACATATATATGTACACACACACACATTTGTATGTATGTTACAGATTGCATATAAATACTGTATATACATAATACACAGTTGGGATCTTATGAGTGGTGTAGACAGCACATATAAATGTATAAGTGATACACAGTGGGGACCTCATGAGTGGTATAGACAGCATGAGTATAGAAATTCCTTATTTATCACATAAGATCACCTCTGCATATTTCATTTATGCAATAGGCTAGGACCTTAAGGGATATATATATATATTTTTTTTTTGCTATTTTAGGCATAACATTATATCTGTAAGTCTGTTATTTTTTGAACTAGTGTTACTGTACTTTTCCCCCATCATAATTGCTACAACAATTGCCATGGATGTGAAGTCAGGATGACAAGCTGAGACTTTGATGTGGTAGTTCGCTAGTGCCGCAGAAATTCTGCAGAAATTATAAACTACTGCTGCAGAAGTTCTGTGGCAAATGGTAATCTTGCCGCAGAACTTGGTCCCAATGTGCCGCAGAAAAGTAGGGGCCTTGGTCATAGCTATAGTGGTGGAGGGTTGAGTACTTCCACCTAGAGGCACCAAAGCACAAAAAGCCAGTGTAGAAAACACCCAGAATCAATGTTTTTATTCAAGCAACACTGGGGACACCCAGGAGTCAAATCCTACTCATCAGCCATGCTGCCATACTGAGACCAGCTGTGTGGTAGCCCAAAACTGAGAAAGGTCCAGCCTACACAGCATAGCACATTTGAGCATCATGCCAAAAAACTACCCAGTCATGCTATAGCATGTGAACAAAACGTAACAACAGCTGAAATGCTGGCACTTAATCTATTGCCATTCTCTTCTGTGGAGAATGTGGGATTTAAAAGGTTGATGGCATGTGAGTGTCTCAAATGGCAGATTCCCTTGAGAACATACTTCTCTACACGTGCCATTCTGGAACTTTATGAGATGGTGTCATGCATGGTAATCCATGCCCTGCTGCATTCAGCATCATCATACATAATCTCAGTATGGATACGTGGACCAGTGGCCAAATGTGATAGTTTAGACTACCCCCTGTTGGAAATAAGGCTATGGCATTTTTCTTTGTACTCCTATAGTCTACTGCAGTAGCATTTATTGAACTTTTCTGTATACCTAAACTTTCATTTTTCTACTACTATGGGCAGGCCAGCTATAATGGTACCTCTCCTCCCGTGTCTATTCCCTCTTTGTATTCCTTTTCCTCCCCTGCCATATGCCCTTAAGGAGAACAAACATTAGAACAGCAAAGTGACATAAAGAATAATGACTATATAAATAAATAGCAGATGTATCTGCACAGAGTTGTTTATTATGTTATGACCCTTTAAAGAATTTAAAATAATGCTCAGAGACAGGGCAATGTCTTTGTGGGCACTGTTGTGTTATAATATGTAAAATGTGCCCCGATGTGCATCTGGGCTAATGAAAGTGCCCTGGAATAAGAACAAGTGTCCCTTTGAAAAGCTGCACTCCTTTTCAAGAAATGTTTAGCAGCCGATTGTTTTTCTGTTCTTTTCAGTCTGCAAGGGTAGCATCAAGGGAGCACTGTAGTCTCGCTTCCTAGCAGCAGTGTAAGCGGTACAGCGACTGGTTGCAGCCATTGGGTGTATTGAATACAGTTGTGGGATTTGTCTTTTTAAAGCACTTTGTATATAAACACCCTAAAGAAGGCATAACTAATGTGCAGAAACTAAGTATAGGAATGTTTCCATTAGTTTTCTATGCAGAGAATGCTCTTACCTGAGCTAAGCCTTCTTGGAAAAAAAGTGTACTTCTAGGAGCCACCAGCCCCATGATGAGGCTGTTTTATAAGAAACTCCCCAGCTGCCACTCAGCTGAAAAGGGGCAGAGTTTTCTTGTTCACAAGTAATTAAGAAGTATTTTTTCAACAGCTTCACTGACAGTGTTAAAGGCAGAATAAAATAACTCCTTATGATTGTATGTTTTCCCTCTGTATATACAGTCAATCTGATCCCCCATATGTTTGTTCTAACCAAAATATTCCCCTGTATTAGAAAAGGGGCAGATCAGCTGACACTAGTGTCATAGGAGAACTACATTACAAAAGCTGCCACTGAGCTAAAGTTAGTTAGATCATACTGGGAGATTGTCCTGAGAGGTTGGTCTGAGAGCACAGAAGTTGGCAGAAAATTGTACTGATTAAAGTATTCTACACTGTGGCACAATCACTGGAGGGAAATGATTCTGAAGCTTGAGGAGAGCTCATTTATTTCTTTGTTTGATTTCTTTGTTTATAGTCCGAAGTTTAAGACAGTATTACTCTATTATTGGTTTGTGTTTATTTTTGTATAGAAGGATTTGCTGTATATTATTTTTACAAAAATAAACATCACACAGAATTTGGGTATTGAACAAATCTCTGAGTACCGTGTATGCTTTCAATACTCTACCCCAGAAACCCTACCACACCAAACATTAGGTAGCTCTTATCTGTGCATTACAGCACTCTGAGCACAGGTACATAGGACAGTATTTCACTCTGGTTGGTGAAAAATTGTACTAAGCCCAGTGCAACATTCCAGGTCTTCACCACCATGCCACGCTTGCAAAAAAGAGTGTAACTAGATCACACATGGGTCAAAAAATGCTACAGGTGCTCCTGAATGAGGCTGATGATTGGTGCACCCCCATTCAGTGAAAGCAGGTTTCATTGTAAGCAATAATGGTTTGAATGTACTAAACTGTATCAGTGATGAGGGATTTCTAAAGGTGCCATGGCTGGCACACTGTCTTAATCTTGCTGTGCAGGAGTTTCTAGAACATACCAATATCAAGTCTGTGTTAACTATGACCTGTCACATCTGTGCCCACTTTGACCATTTCAGAAAGACCTGTGCTGATCTCAGGCACCTGCACATCCAGAACAAACTGCCTCAGCACCAAATGAAGCTAGAAGTCACCACCAGATGGAACTCAACACTACATGACTGAGCACTTGTATGAGCAGTACAAAGTCATCTCTGAATATCTGCTGCTGCATGCAAGTCGAGACAGTGCTGGAGTATCCAGGTCTCTGACAACAGACCAATGACAACTAATGAATAGTCTTATCATGATTCTAAGGCCATTTGAACATGCAACACAGACAGCGAGTGGGTAAATTGCCTGAATTAGTCAGGCTATCCCACTTCTACAGGTGCTGAAGCAGATGCTGTTGAACGTACAGGAGGTGCTGGAGGAAGGTAGTGAAACAGAAAACTGTGCCTTAGTGGAACACATGCTCCAAATCTTGAACTGCAGTACCCATATTTCTGCCATTCTGCTGTCTGGACATTTGGGGATTACCACCATGTTGGACCCACTATATAAACAGAGTCTGTCATCAATACTTGAAGGTAGGCATGATCAGATCCACAATTTAACCAATAATCTAATAAGATGGGTACATGTGGAATAGATGTTAAAGTCACAGTTATGTAAGGCACAACATGAAAGTAAACAGAGACTGAGTGTTGCTGCCACCTCACATGGTAAATGGACTAATAAAAACATGCAAGGTAACAGAAAAAAATAACCATAAATCCACTTTGGGATGTTTTGTGCCAGGTGGGAATTGAAGATGTGGAGGAAAAAAAGGAGGAGGCTAATGAAGCAAGAGGATTACAGGCAATGCAGTGCATGGTGGATGCATATTTGGTGGACATCAGGCACCTTACCATAATGAAAGATCTCTTGTTGTACTGGAGTAGCAAGGTCACTGACTGGCTAGCACTGACATCTGTAGCAGTCAAACACCTGAGTTGTCCACCTTCGAGGGTCAGTATGAGGAAGGTATTCAGTGGCAGAAGCCATTGTGCAGGATAGGCATCCAAATCTATCCCCTAGAAATGTTGCATGCTAACATTTATTAAATGAATGTAGGGCACATTCCATGCAACACAGTGACATCTGCATTCCAACCTCATGAAGGTGGTGGTGGTGGTGAAGATGAACCTGAAGATCCTGATGTTATCAGCTTTGGCAAATTGCCTTCTTCTGAGGTAGATGAAGTACTGACAGAGAATAAATTCCCATGTGGGGACAATTCAAGTCTGGAAGATGGTGAGGACTGTTTCCTTGATGAGGATGATTGCAGCATAAAAATAAATTTGTTTTGTCCAACCATTCCTCCTCATCAGTTAAATCCTTTTCTTTATTATTCAGTTTTGTTTTCCTGTTATATTTTTCACAAAGTTGCGCTGCTGTTCCATATATCCATCTGATTCCCTCCCTCTGCCGTCTCCTACATAATGCCTACAAACAACTAGAAAATCAATGAACATAACATTATTAAATGCCAAGCTTACCAGAATAAAACTGACCACTGCCACCTACACCACATGCATGAAGATTGAGAAACCAGACTCTATGTGTGAGGCAGATGCTGATGAATATACAGCAGGTGCTGCAGGAAGGTGGTGACGATGGGAAGCTGTATCTTAATGGAACACATGCTCCACATCTCAGACTGCAATGCCCATATTTCTGGCATTTTGCACTCTGCAAATTTTGGGATGAACATAAAGCTGAACCCATATAGAAATGGGGCCTGCCATCAATACTTAAAGGTTTGTGTGATCAAGTCCAAAATCTCACCAACTGGGTAATAAGACAGGTATGTGAAGCACAGATGTTCAGTCATCATTACGTAAAGCAGAACATGGACGTGAACAGAAGCTGAGTGTTGCTATCACCTCACATGGTAAATGAGCTGATAAAACATGCCAAGAAACAGAAAAAAGTTCAATATAATCATCTGATTACAGCCCTCATTGCCTCTCCTATGTGATGCCTACAGACAAATGAGAAAATCAGTGAATACTACATCATTAAATGCCAAGTTTGCCAACAATAACAATGGCCTCCACCATCTCCAATGCATGCATCCAGACTGAAAAACTCATACTCTTCAACCAGCATAAATGCTGTTGCCAGCCATGCAGACCTTTCATCCTCTAACAGTCGAGACACCACCTTCTCCTCCTCCTCCTCTAGCCCTGTGTCCTTCATACCCACTAACAAACTTGGGCCACCATCACTACCACTTCATGCATCCAGACTAAGAAACAATGACTCTTAAATTACTGTAAATGCCTTTGCCAAGCAGACCTCCAGTCAGCCATCCAGACAGCACTCAAGCCAAGCCTCCAGCCAGCCAACCCGCAAGACTTGAGGTCCAGCATGGCCCAACTTTTCCTGCTGTTATATGTTGCTTTCACTGTTGTTCACATCCCTTATCCTCAGTGTTGCTAGTGAGTTTCTCCTCTCTCAGGAGGGACTTGTTCCTTGCTAGCAAAACTTTAAAATGTGTTTGTTTCTTTCCTTTTGTCTCCCTCTCGCTGTAAGTTTGACCATTCACAGGGATGACAGGCAAGCCATTCACAAAGCCAAATGGCATGCAAGGCACCACTAAAGTTGTCTCTTTCTCCATCACCCCCCTCTGTGGCATCATCATGCCAGTGCACAGCATGGCCCTCACTTATTTAATGGTAAGTATAATTACAAAGTTTTTTCCTTTTTTAATGTTTTATTTTCTGGTTTCCTTTCACAGGTACACCATGACATAGTGGCCAAGTCAGGCAAATTAATTTCTCAGTTCTAAATATTATTTACCAGGAATTAATCTGTATCATATTTGCACTGCTAGTAATGATTTTGTTTTGTAGTGGAATTATTGTAGTGTTCCTGAATTAATTCTCTGAATTAATTTGCATCAGATTTGGACTGCTAGTAATTAATTTTTTTGTAGTGGAATTATTGTACTGTTCTGCTGTGCCTTGCCTTTACTTCATATTCCTGCTCTCTATCTCACTTCACTTCTTCCTTGTGGCTGAAGTCTCTGTATCACAGCTCGACAATACCAGCGCCTACCCCTCACCAAGTTCTACCCTCTAACTCTGTTTTTCTATTACTATTTTCCATTATTCCACTGACTTCTTTTCACTCCCGACTTTTTCATTCATTCACCTCCATACTCATCTCTTATTTATGCTGTTGCTACCTCTGCCAGCCCCCACCCTTAGTCTGAAAAACTCTGTATTCTGCTCTAACATCTTTTTTTTTTGTTCTCAGTTTTTTTGTTGTAACCACTCCCACTGTTTCTGGTGAACTGTTGCTCTTTTGTGTTGCCCTACTAATTCTGTGCTCTCTCTCCTCTTCACTAGATTGCTTGACCCTGTTGGGGCACCCCTCCAGCACCGAGGCCACAGCTGGATAAGCCAGCCAGCCGTGCCTCCTACACAACCCACCTGATCACTCCAAGACTCGGGTACACTGCTTCTCTTGGACTGGGACTGCATGTTGGCTCTCCTTGGTTTCTCTTCAACTGCTGCTGAACACTATTGGTTTAGTATGGTTTCAGGCTGTCTGTTATTGTACTACCTGTTCTAAGTGCCTTTCTTCCCTGCTTTAAACTCTGTATTGTGGATTTTTCTGCTCTCCTCTCTAGCTCTGTTACTTGAGTTTTCTCCCGCCCACCACACCCCGACACACTTTAAATACATTTTTCCTTACCTTTATCTCCTCCCTTTCTGAACAGTATATCATTCAATTGGATGACTAAAAACTCTTTCAGCATTTATTAAAAGGACTAGCCTCTCATACTCTGATGTCCTTCTTAAAAGGTACTCTGTACTCTTTGGGTGGGATATTTAAAGGGGTTGCGCATGGCGCAACAGTATTGCACCACGTGCAGCCCACTGATGTGCCCTGGCAAGATATTCAGAGTGGTTTGTTGCACTGTGCAATTCCTGATGTGCCTGGGTGCACCAGTAATGTATACAGCGCAAATGTGGGGGGCGTGCCAATGCATATGCAGGATATCCAGATTTTCAGCCCAGGATGTGTGGTGCATATGCAGGCACAAACCCACGTTGTGCTGCACAGGGGGGTGCAAAGATGTGCCTGTAAAAACCAGGAACATGTTGGGGGATACCCACAGGTGGGCTGCCATACTGCCAGGTGCAACACGGCAGCCGCTTGCTGTGGGTGGCCACCCGACCTCCCCAGACACAGGCCGGGCATCGTGCCCCCCCCTGCCCAATCATGGGCATATAAATAAAATATCCCTAGTGGTCCAGTGGTCCCTAACACATCACCTGATTGTGGGCATAGATAACACAAGCCCTGGTGGTCCAGTGGACCTGCTCCCCTTCCCGATCTTGGGCATAAGATGGAATTAAATTCCCTGGTGGTCCAGTGGATATGATCACCTGCCCGATCATGGGCATTTGGTTAGAAATCCCTGGTGGTCCAGTGGTACCCCCCTCCCCAGCCCCCCACTGAGACCCGCCACCCTGCACCACCCCAGTCAACGGCGAGTGGCAGCTCCCCACCCGCACGTCGCCCGGCCACCCGCCGACTGACAGCATACAGAATGACTGTACATCTATTGGTCCACTGTATGGCCAATGGGCATGCCGACCATACTGTACTACACAGTCCTGATATGTGAATAAACCATTCACATTTTGGGACTGTGTAGTACAGTATGGTCTCCATGCCCATTGGCCCATGCAGTGGACCAATAGACATACAGTCATACTGTACACTGTCAGTTGGCGGGTGGCTGGGCGGCTTGCGGTTGGGGATCTGCAACCCGCTGCTGACCGGGGGGGGTGCAGAGTGGTGGGTCTCAATGGGCTGGTGGGGAGTTGGGGGTACCGCTGGACCACCAGGGATTTCAAACCATATTCCCACAATCAGTAAGGGGATCGGGTCCACTAGGGAATTTAATTTCATCTTATGCCTGTGATCGGGCAGGGGATCGGGTCCACTGGACCACCAGGGATTGTTCTAACTATGCCCACAATTGGGCGATGTGGTAGGGTCCACTGGACCACCAGAGATATGGTTATATTATGTCCATGATTGGGGAGAGAAGCAGGTCCGTTGGACCACCAGGGATATCTGTATATATTGCCCGCGATCGGGTAGGGGGGGCAGGTCCACTGGACCACCAGGGATATTTGTCTTCTATGCCCATGATCAGGCACTGGGGCACGTCTCCTGCCGAGGGACAGGGGCGTTGGACCCTGACGGCTGCTGCCTGGTAGGGCGCCAGGTGTAAGTCACCAGGGATCAGTGCACTGCATGCAAATGGGGCCATAATCACATGCAAATGGCCCCATTTGTGCCTTTCATATATAATGGCCTCATTTGCATGCTCGTGTCTGAATATCGCTCTTGCTGCACCTAGCACAACTGCCCTTGTGCTGGCGCAGCCCCATGCTCCTCGCCTGCTATTTGCACTGGCACAGTGCCACATTGCCGTGCGCAGTGTGGGCACCCCCAGTGCCATATCTAATGGTGCTGAGCCATGGTGCAGCACTGTTGAATATCACCTGGCCTGTGCCTTGGCTCAACTCAGTTGCGCTGCACCCAGGCTTGCACCACTGCCTAGCGCAGTCTGAATATCCCACCCTTTATTTTCATTTATAAGAACTACTGACACCTTATGATAATCTAGCTTCAAAAATGAAGTCTCTGCTGCTTACACTTGGCTCTTTTAGCAAAGCAAAGCAAAACTTTATTTATATAGTGCCTTTCATAATCAAGGCACTGTACATAGTATAAAATTATAATATAAATTAGATGATGTGATAAATTATTTTAAATCAGTCAATTTAGTTAATTAATCAGGGAAGGCCAAAGAAAATAAATACATTTTCAGCATAGATATAAAACTGCTGATGGCCAGGCATTCTCTTAACTGATGAGGTAGAGAATTCCACAGGGTTGGTGCTGCAAATGAAAAAGCACAAGCACCAGATGTTTTAAGACGAGCCCTGGGAATCTCTAGCAATCCCTCATCGGTGGATAGAAGAGGGTGATTGGGGGAGTAGGGAGTCAGGAGATCTTTCAGGTAGTCAGGTCCCTGTTCATGTAGGGCTTTAAAGGTAAGCAAGCCCACCTTGTAGGTGATCTGCCACTGAACTAGCAGCTAGCGCAGTTCACGCAGCTCAGGCATAATGTGACTGATCCTGAAGGTACCAGTCAGCAGCCTGGTCGCAGCATTCTGTACTAGCTGCAGATATCAACCCCAGACAGCCCTAGGTAGCGGGCATTGCAGTAATCAACACGGGTGGTAATGAAGGCATGGACCAATGTTGGAAGGTCGTCTGGTGGAATCAGGTGTTTCACCCGGACGATATTCCTCAGATGGTAAAATGAGGATTTGACAACAGCTGACACCTGAGACTTCAAGGTCAAGCCATCATCAAGAATAATGCCCAAGTTATGCACCCAATCTGAGGTAATGAGCCGGACATCATCAAGCCATAGGCCCAACAAGTGCCCAGCCCCAAAACCCACCCCCGGGCTAAGGAGACTAAGAAGAAGTCTTATCTGTGGTTTAATGCAAGCCTAAAATGTGCTTCATCACATTGTTGTTTTGCTCATGTATTTGAATTGTAGCCTTCCTGGTTGTGCCTGAAAATAGGCATTTCTATGTCTAGTGCACTCATCCAGCTACCAAAAGCAAATAAATAAATAAATTAATAAAAACAACACTAAACAACTGAGATGCTCTTTGGAAAAAAGCAAGGAAAACTAAATTAGCAGCTGACTGGATAGCTTTTAGATGTGTTAGAAATCTTTGTACCAAGCTTACTAGAGCCAACCACAACCACAACCAACACCTCAGTCTTGTTCAGGCATAAAGGACATATACAGCTGAGTGTCATCTGCATAGTAGTGAAAACTCAAGCTGTATTGCCTAATGATATCTCCCAATGGCAGCATATACACTGCAAACAACATGAGTGCCAATATGGAGCCCTGTGGCACCCTGCAGGACAGAGGGAGGGCATCAGAGGAATAAATTACAGGATTATTTCCCATTATTTTAGAATCAAGCATTGGGGATTCACATGCATATTTCCCAACCTGCTGTAGGTTGCAGGAACTGCTCATTCAATCTTCTATTTTAGAGTTGCCTTCACATGCCATCCTGTTTGCAGATGCAGACCTCCTTGTACAGAACTGCTTATAACTTTTCACTATGTCTTCTCTTATTAAGCCACCCAACTCTTGTCTGATGCCATGTATGCCATCTGCTGAACCTCTTGCCTTTTCAGTCCATGAGTTAGTATATGTCTCTCGGGGGCACCGTGGTTCTAGCTCAAACTCCTATCCTTTATCTAGCTCCCTCTGCAAAAACAGTATGGACTACCTTATTCAAGCTTATGTTAGCTGCCCTGTAAAAACCTTTACTGCTGCTATTATTATACTCCAGTAATGTTGAACTGAACCCTGGTCCTATCTGTCCTATCACAACTCCTGCTGATTTGGTCCAATTTAAGGGGTTGAATCTCTTACATATTAATGCTTGCAGCATGTTGAGAAAGATTGATACCCTTCAGACCTGGATCCATCACGCCAACCTAGATATTCTAGTGGTTTCAGAGACCTGGCTTAGACCCTCTACCTAGGACCATGAAATCAATGTACCCAACTATAATGTGTTCAGAATGGATAGAAGTACTAGGGGGGGGTGGGTGTCATGATTTATATTGGTGACAAATTCCTAGCCTCAGTAGTTGACTTGACTTCAGTATCTAAAGAATTTTAGTGTCTTACAATTAATGTGAAACTCTCATCATCCCTGATGCTCTGTGTAATTGAATGCTACAGACCTTCATCTGAGGGACTTAGACTGCTTGATCATTTATGTACCACTATGGATTCTGTGTCCTCAGAAGTAATCATTTTGGGGGACTTCAACCTTCACTGATTCTCCGCCAGATCTGCTCCCTTAAAAGAGTTTTGTGATACACATGGTCTTCAATAACTTATTCTGGAAGCTACACACCCTAACACCAAAGACCCATCACCCAGTACTCTGCTTGATCTAATCCTTGTAACTAAGCCACACTTTTTTAACCATGCTGGTGTTTTCTTTAACAACATCAGTGACCATTGTACTATAGCTTGTGTTAGGTCTATTCTAAAACTGTCCTCCTCCTTAAGATACATATTTAAAAGAGACCGATGCAATTTTAATCAATATGCCTTCCTATCTGACCTTCAAAATGTAGTGTGGCAAGACTTTTATCTGACTCCAACGGTGACTGAGGCCTATGACATGTTTCAAAATATTCTCCTGGAAACTATAAACAGACATGCATCCATAATAGAAATTAAGACTAAGAAGAAGTCTCATCTGTGGTTTAATGCAAGTCTAAAATGTGCTGCATCACATTGTTGTCTTGCTCATGTATTTGACTTGTAGCCTTCCTGGTCATGCCTGAAAATAGGCATTTCTATGTCTAGTGCACCCATCCAGTTACCAAAAGCAAATAAATCAATAAAAACAGCACTAAACAACAGAGATGCTCTTTGGAAAAAAAGCAAGGAAAACTAAATTAGCAGCTGTCTGGGTATCTTTTAGATGTGTTAGAAACCCTTGTACCAAGTTTACTAGAGCCAAAAAAAAAGCTAACTATTTTTGTGCTGAGCTGGATGTGTCTACCAACTGTCCAACTAAATTTTGAAGGACCTTAAAGATTATTGAAGGGCATACCCAGGCAAACTCTCTCCCTGTAAAAATCTACTCTGGTGGCTCATCCATTATTGACAAGAGGAGTATCTTAGAGCTCCAAAATAGTCATTTTGCTACTGCTGGGTTAGTATTTGACTCCTCCCCGCTAATAATTTGTGCACTAAGTTATGTGCCCATGATTCTGCCATCATAGATTCAGTAGCCCCAGAACATGAAACATCCTTTTCTTTCTATCCTGTGTCCTTGAAACAGGTGGACAATCTTCTTCTGGGCTTGCATATCAGGAAAAGTGCAGGTGCTGACCAAATGGAGCCTTACTTTTTAAATCTTGGCTATTATGTCCTCTCTACCCCCCCATCACCCATCATTTTAACATGTCTCTCTCTCCCAAGGTGTACTCCCATCGATCTGGAAAACTGCTCACGTAATTCCACCATTTAAGTCTGGTGATCCTAGCAATCTAAATAATTATTGACCAATATCTCTCTTAGCTATTCTCGCCAAATTGACTGAAGAAATTGTCAATGAGCAACTCAGCGCATATCTGGAATACTCCAAGCTACTTAACCCCATCTGGTCGGGCTTCAGACTGAACCACAGCACAGTTTTCACTCTGGCAAAGGTCACCAATGACTGGCAGCTTGCCCTAGATGCCAAACATTATGTGTGTGCCTTATTTCTCAACTTGAGTAAGGCATTTGCTATAGTGAACCATGATCTTCCGCTATTTACCCTTCATAATGTTGGCCTTGACACATCCACTTTGAATTGGTTTACCAGCTACCTTATTGGTTGCCAGCAGCAAGTAAAGGCAGAAAGTGATCGCTCTCCTTTAAATACCTTTTTGAGAGGAGTACCTCAGGGCT
This sequence comes from Neoceratodus forsteri, assembly GCA_016271365.2. NCBI lineage: Eukaryota > Metazoa > Chordata > Ceratodontiformes > Ceratodontidae > Neoceratodus > Neoceratodus forsteri. The sequence continues at coordinate 1,461,474,309 of CM057455.1, read as the reverse complement.
CTATTTTAGGACCTCTTCTTTTTTCTATTTATATTAACAACATGGACACTGGTGTCAACTTGGCAAGCAATCACTCATTTGCCAGTGACACCATACTTTATTTCGCCAGGCCAAATCTGGCTCTTACATGTATGGACCTACAACTAGAATTCAACAAATTGCAGCTAAATCTTCTGCAGTTAAAGCTCTTGCTAAATGCTGAAAAACAAAAGCAATACTTCTATTCCTGCATACTAATGTTGCTACTCCTTGCCCTGCAGGTCCATCACCACAAGTTACCTCCCTTATGGGGGAGACCCTAGAGTTTGTGTTAAAGTTTAAGTATCTGGGGTTCTGGATTAATTGCAAACTCTCTTTTGTAGACCATATAGAAGACTTAACAAAAAAACTAAAACAGAGACTTGGTCTTTCTTTTCCACATAAAACATTTACCGATGCAGGATGCAAAAAAAAAGATTGGTTCAAACCACCTTTCATCCCCTTATAGACTATGCCGACTTCTTGTATGGCCATGATCCACAGTCGCTCTTTCTAAGCTTGATACCTTATACCATAGGGCCCTACAGTTCATTACAGGAGCTCTCTATTCTACCCATCACTGTTCCCTCTATTCCCTACTAGGACGGAAGCTTTTAAATTTAGAAGACAATCAAATGCATCTATGTGGACATATAGAGCACTTATTAACAAACTTCCTGGTTACATTTTGGTGTGCCTGACTACCTGCGCTACTTGAAGTTACTCCTCAAGGAGTCATTCTTAACATCTATCTCTTTTTATTCCAAGAATCAGAACACATTTTTGTAAAGCATCTATAAGTTATGCCCTCCCTGCCCTGTGGAACAGTCTCCAAAAAACACTGAAGCTCACATTCTTTGTCAAACTGTCTGCCTTTAAGACCTTGTTTGCATGCTCTTTCAATGAATCTTGTAATTGCTTCCCATAACTATTATTGCTATTTACCTTTTGTATCTGCTGCTGCTTCTCCTTAAGCCTTCTCCATCAGTTGCTAATACCTTTAAACACAGAACTATCTCACAAAGTTCCTATTTTAGTTCCTTTTACATGTGTTGTATACATAGGATAATTGTAAAATGCTGATGGTTAGTTGTATATTTATGTATATTATGTTCATATCCTGTTGTGTCAACTACTTGTATTGTGCTTGCTAAATGTGCACTGAATACTGGTGTTCTGTATTGTCATGATTTACTATACTTTATGTATATTTTTACTGATCTGTAATTTTCCCAGGTCCACTTTGTAAATGAGCTTGTCTCAATGGTATTTTGCCTAGTTAAATAAATATCAATTGATTGATTGATTAATTGATTAATTTTTTCTTCACAGGTGATAGGTATGCTACGTCTGGGAGTGGACAATGGATAAAGGCTATACCATCTGTGCAGTCACTCACAGTGGCTAATTTAGTAGAGTCAAACATTTAAACTGACTGTGGGGGAGACTGGGACTAAATAAACTATGGTGACAGATGAGAGAAAGGGGATCCTAGCTAGTACTCACCAATATCTGAGGACTTCTAGCAGCTCAATGGTTATAAAGTGAGATGAGGTGCAATCTGGGCTAGGTGAGGGGACATTAGAGAGTGGAAATGCAAAGTGTAGATATGCCAAAAAGCAAGAGGCTATGAGGATATGGGAAGCACAGGGGTCATATACTGGGGAATAGCAAAGTAGGTTCAGGGGTCAGATGGAGGGGGGTATGCCTTAATTCCAGAAGCCTGGATAATAAAATCAGTCAGCTCCAGGCACTGATAGCAGACACTAATTTGGATCTTGTGCAATCATGGACATGTAAGCATGAGAAAACAGTGTCTGCGACATGATGGTCCATGGGTACTCAATGTTCAGAAGGGAGAAAGAGGAAACGGTAGAGGGAAAGAAGTAGCCCTGTATGTCAGGGATGGCATTGAGGTGGTGGAAGTTGGGTACATCAGGGGTAATAATGAGGACTCAGAGTCACTGTTGGTGCAACTCACAGTAGCCTCAGGCAAGAAACTACACTTGGGGTGATCCTTCAGGGAAAGAGGAAGAGAGGGACAGAGAGCTCAGGGAAGAACCTAAAAGAGGGTGGTAAAGAGGGATGTAGTGGTAGTGGGTGACCTGAACCTGCCAGATATCGACTGGAATGTTCCAGTATACCAGGAGCGAGTGGCTGGATGAACTCCAGAATGTCTCCTATAGCTATTTAGGTATAGCAAGGTATAGCTAGTTAAGGAACCCACCAGGCAGACTGCCATTCTTGATGTGGTGCTTAACAACTCAGACGTGATACTGTAGGAGCTGTGAGAATAGGGGAGCCACTAGGGAACAGTGACCATAACTCCATTTGTTTTGAACTGGCCCTGGGGTCTGGAAAACCCCAACTGAGAAATGAAGTCTTTGATTTTAAGAGAGTAGACTTCAGGAACCTGAGGGAGATGGTCAGGAAAAAGTCAGGATAGACAACATAGGTCTGGAGGAAGAGAGATGAGGGTAATAAACAGGGCCATTCTCAAGGCATCTAATTTACTCATGATAATGGTAACCAAAAGGAACAAGTTCAAGAGATCATTATGGTTCTCAGCAAGAGTCAGGGAAGTGGTGAGGGCCAAGAGAGAGGCCTTATACAAATACAAAAAAAGCAAAAGGAGGAAGAACGGGGAGACTACTTACTAAGAAATTAGAAGGCAAGGGGCAGTTAGTGATGCAAAAGCTGACACAGTGCTGTGTATTGTAGAAGGAGTCAAGGGCAGAGAAAAACATTTCTTACAGTATATTAGGAAATAAGAAAGACAGGAGGGGGAATTGTCAGGCTTTCAGAGAGGGGTAGGGTGATAGAGGAGCATGGGCAAAAAGCTGCCATCCTTAATGATTACTTGTGCTCAGTTTCACTAGGGAGGAAGGTGGGATCTTGCCTAAGACTGGCATCAAAGTGGCCACTAAGGGGGTCCCAGAGATAGGAAAGCCAATATTTATAAACACGACAGTCCAGAAAGGGCTGGCATCCCTAAGGATAGATGAGGCCCCTGGACCAGATAGGCTGCATCTGAGGATAGTCAGGGAACTGGTAGCAGAACTGGTTGAACCCCTGGTAGGACTATTCAACAGCTCACTACAGATGAGGGTAGCTCTGAAGGACAGGAGGGTGGGATATGTCATTCCACTCTATGCGGGGGGGGGGGACAAGCAGGAAATTACAGACCTGTTAGTCTGACTTTTGTCATAGGGAAGCTGATGGAGTCACTGATCAAAGATAACCTCATGGAGTACCTGGACAGCAACAGTCTCTGGGAGAGCAAACAGTATGTGTTCATGACAGGTAGGTCTTGTCAGACTAACTTATAGTTTTCTTTGATTCAGTGATGAGGGAACTGGATAGGTGCCATGCTGAGGATTTGCTCTACTGGGTAGGTAACTGACTAAAGGGGAGGCAGCAGAGGGTATTGGTCAGCAGGGTAAAATCAGAAGAGAGGGAGATCATGAGTGGGGTGCCACAGGGATCTGCCCTGGGCCTGCTTCTCTTCAATATGTTTGTTAGTGACATTGGAGAAGGAATCTGGGGCAAGCTGTGTCTCTTCGCTGATGACACTAAGCTCTATGGGAAAGTGGCTAGCGATGAGGGAAATAGGGAAATGCTGAGTGACTTACAAAAGCTAGAGAGGTGGTCTAAGATTTGGCAGCTGGAATTCAATGACAAAAAGTGCAAGGTAATGCACCTAGGGAATAAGAACCCCAGGACAGAGTACTGGACTGGGGGTGGGACTTAGCACTACAGCTGAGGAATGGGACCTTGGAGTTATCATCAGTAATACCCTCAAACAATCAAGCCAATGCAAAGAGGCTTATGGAAAGGCAAGTAAGATCATGGGGTGTATCGGGAGAGGTATTGATAGCAGTAGGAGGAAGGTAATACTACACATTTTCAGATCTTTAGTGAGGCCACACCTGGAGTACTGTGCCTAGTTCTGGAGTCCTTACCTCAGGAAAGATAGGGAGATCCTGGAGATGGTGCAGCACAGCATAACAAAGACAATTCTGGGCCAACAGGGCAGGTCTTATAAGGAGTGCCTCAAAGCACTGAACATGTACTAACTGGAGAACAGAAGGGAGAGTGGAGATAAGATACAGACCATAAGTTCCTAACAGGAATTAACAGGGTGAACTGTAAGGAACTATTTTGCTTGAGTATTGTTCAAGGTCGTGAGGGAATGAGTGGAAACTGACAGGAGAGAGGTTCAGGAAGGACATGAGGAAGTATTATTTTATATTACAGAAACGGAAGTGGAGCCGTGAAACAGTCTACCTGCCGAAGTGGTGGCTGATAAAGCCATTAATGGTTTCAGGCATGGCTGGGACAGAATAAAGGGTATGGTGGTCACTCAGTGTGACAGAAACTGGAAGGAGAATGGGGGAAGGTGGGGGAGGGCTAGGACCCTGGATGAACATTAATGGTTTCAAGCATGGTTGGGACAGAATAAAGGGTATGGTTGTCACTTGGTGTGACAGAAACTGGAAGGAGAATGGAGGAAGGTGGGGTAGGGCTAGGATCCTGGGTGGACAATTTGTCCCAGGGTTAGATAGGGGAACTCAAGCAGACTGGATGGACCACTGGTATTTTTCCTGCTGTCATTGTCTATGTTTCTATTTTTTTTTTTTAAATTTGTTTTTCTATCCCTCCTGATCTTATTTATTTATTTCAATCTAGGATTACAATACCTTTGAGCCGAGGCTCTTTTTCAAAGGTTCCACATCAGCATGTGCAACAGTCATCATTTTTAGTTACAAACATATAGTCATTGACGTACAGACATGTAATAACCAGTACAAAGACTTGAGCTATGAGCAAGACAAGGGAAGGGGGTGGGTGGTGGGAGAAGTGAGGTAGGAGATCGGGGAGGTGCAGGAGGTAAGAGGGAGTAGGGAGGTGGTTGGGGTGGGGCAGGAGGGAGATATGGGGGAGGTGGGCGAGGGTGGGAGACAGTGCAGCTAGGGGGCCTTGTCGAGGGAACATGACAGGCGTGGTGCTAGGGGTGATCGCCCTCATTGTTCCACTCCTTCAGGCATGCTCATGCCATCCATCCCCTCAATACTGAGTCTGCCCCTAGAGTGTCCCCGGTGACTCCTACCTTCCTCTCACCTCCATGGAGCATCTTACACAGCGGGGTCTGCCCATGATTCCTGGACTGGGTGGCTGGAGCTGCCATCATCTAGGATCGATGAAGGTGGTTTCCGTTTTTCCTGTGGTTCCCTTTCCATCCACCTGAGGACGCTGGCTCAGGCAGATATGTGCTTGCGCACATCTGTCAGGTGCCTAACAGCATTCTCCCCTACCCGACTACCCCGATATAGGAGCCGCAATGCCCCAAGAGATGGTGCTTCCACCGGCCCTCATGGACATTGGGTGCATTAAGCACCCCTTGAAACCCACCCCAAAGGAGGAGAGCATCCATTGGGGTGCTCAATACTCCTTCCCCCAGCCGACCCCCAGCAACCCAAATCCGTACCCAAACCCAAGTCGCTGGCATGGTGCGAGGTGTGGTGTCCAGCACCTCAACCCTCAGCACCACCAGGCCAGCTTATTAATTTAATTCACCTCCCCTCCCAGCCTCATTAAAGGACTAGACAAAACACCTAGGAGTCCTTACTTAAATAGATACAGTACATGGATCAGTGTCTGCAGGAATAGCATTCAAAAGATTTATTTTATAAATTTGTTACTGGATATAGTGAACCTTACAAAAAGCACAGGGAAAGTATTATAGAATACAGGCATCTAACCCATCCATTAATTATACAAGAGTCACACACAAAAAAAGACATGCACGGTATACCTACTTGTACCCATAAAGTATGCACAGCACTTCTAATGAGAGTTAATAATATGAATCCTGATATACTATTGTTATACTGTAACTATGGCTATTCCTGTACCTCATAACTGATCTGAAGTGTCTCCATATGTTATGTATAACTGTCTACAAAATATGTCTTTTTCTTTTGCACTGCATATGATCAATGTTTTACATTTTACTACCTGCAACTAATTCCGGGTTGCCCCTGAAAAATGCACCTTTTGTCTCAGCAGGCTCACCCGGTCCACAAAATTCAAAGAAATAGAGTAAATAAATAAGTAATTACATACATATATATAAAACCCTAGTAAGATTATGCCACATTCTGCAAACAAACTGTTATTTTAAAAAAGAATTGCCTTATTCTAAAGAAAACTGCTGCCTGAGATCAAGTAGGAAGTACCATAAGGGAGTTCAAAAATCAGAACTGCCAATTGTATCCCTACAGGGCCAAAAAGATAGCTTTCCACTCAGTAACACTAGGCAATGTGTGGGGTAGTTGAGGTATACACAGCTAGTGGTGATTATGCATCAGTGATTGGCCAGGTGTGCATGATCTGCACATAACTGGCTCGCGTAGCTCCGCACTTGTAGACAGGCATGGGATGGCTGTCATTCATAATCGCTGGCCACCACCGTGTGCCTGTCCATGGCCCCTCCCCTTTGGGCACAGTTGCATGAGGAGAAATCAGAGGACACAGGTAAGCATCAGTTTGGATGGTTGACCTGATCTCCTAGTGGAGCCCCTGCTCTGCTTGTAGCAGGGGATTCTGGAAAGGTGCAGGAGGGAGAAAAAGTAAGGTTTACTGGTGAGTGCCTGAGGGGCTGTCCCCAACCCTCCCTGTTTGCCCAGAGGGCAGGGGTGGCATGGTAGGGGGACTGGTTCAAAATTTGGTTGGTTGTGCAATGGATACAGCAGGATCCCTGCTGCCAAATTCTACACTGACCTCTCCTAGCACTCCATATCTTCATGAAAGGCATGGAGTGTGGACACACCCCTGGACTATCCATGTGCATAGCTGCACAATCTGCCAGGGGATCCAGTGTGGATGGGGTACACATCCCTTTCGTGAATGTCGCCGGGAGCCTATTGTACCCCTGTTGCTTGGCATTCTAACTTAGGGTTCATTTTTCATTTTAATTGGAAGGCAAGATTGAGAGCATTACTCTCTTTTATAACAGTGTCTAAAACATAAAAACAATACAAAAAATACAAAAGACAATACAATACAATAAACATTTAGTTACAATATAGTGCAGTAGTTCTTCAGTAAACAAGAATTCACCAAAAACAGTTACAGCAATCAAAAAATGCTTGAGTAATTAAATTTTAAATTGAGAAACAGATAACAATGTGTTGAATTTGCATCATTTTTTAACAGTTCCCAGGTTTGGGGAACAGAGACAGCCAACATAAAGATCATACATTTAGTTTTATTTCTCGGGATAATAAAATTACACAGACTAGATGATGTCAATGTATAAGTAGATGATTTTCTAGAATGCAAGGTATTTAAAAGATACCTGGGTAACTTCCCTGCTATAAATTTCTAAACATACAGATACCAATGAATATTCCTCTGCATTATTAAAGAGTTCCAAGCAACAGCAGCATACAACTGACAATGGTGTGTACGCCAAGGGAGCCCAGTAATGAATCTAAGTGCACTGTGGTAAAGTGGATCCAGGGTATTCAGAATTTTACTGGTGGTATTTGTGTAAATACAATCACCATAATCAAGGACTGATAAGGGTTGCCTATGCACTGCAGATCTGTGGCACATAGGCAATCCAATGTTTAGCGTATAGACCCCAGTGTGAGGTGCAGATGAGGAGCATACTGCTAAATCATAACTTTGTAAGGTGCACTTGAAGTGCATACTGCTAAATGTAATGGCTTTTTTTTTCAGTATAGTTAAGCTGCACAGTATTTATGAGGTGTGTATAAGATGCATTTGCAGTTTACATAGTGTGTACACTTAAGGCCAGGAATACACCTCATTTCAGTGAGGATATCTGTTGCAAAAACTAAAGGAGAGCAGTATCCAGTCAGAAAGAGCCAGAGAGGAGGGCATCAGGCAGCACAAGTAGGAACAGGAAGCATTTAAATATATTATACTGTATGGTCACCCATTGTTGTGCATGGTTCCCATTCTAGCCAAAGAGCTGTTGTACCACAGTTCAAAGGTACTGACGTACTTTTGTACTCTTCTGTGGTACAATTGCTTGTCTGAATTGAATGGAAGCTCATGCCACCTGTTGTTGTACTTTTATTTTCCACAGACACAAAACACAGACCTCCTCGAAAACTAAGTCATGTGATGTTTCATTTAAAAAAAAACTTGCTCCTCAACTGGGTGGGTTTCGATCAGCTGGAAGAGGGAGGGTTTCTGTTTAATAAAAAAATTAAACCAAAGATTTCTTAGGAGGAAGCAGCATTTTTCTTAAATTTTGTTTCAAACCATATACAATAGAAAATAACACAAGGATAACCATGAACAACTCAGCTGTGATCCCATCTACATTCTTGGAATCTGTATGATGTCATCTGAACCCCACAATGGAAACACAGACTTGTTGTGTGTGGTTGCCCAAGCATTATTTTCTATGTGTTAGGGGACTCCACTGTTAGTGGAATAGTGAGGATAGTATGCAACACAGGCTGGGTGAAAAGATCTGTGCTGTGCTTCAGAGGAATGTCTGCAGAAAAGGTCAGATCTCAGCTGGAGAGGCTTCGTAGCATTAGATAGCAATGATCTGAGAACTATAGAATAGAAGAGGTTAAAGATTCTGTATGTTCATGGAGTTATAAAGAAAAGTTGATGTCAAGCACAGGCATGATTGCCTTCTCAGAGTTGCTATGTTTGCCACAGAAAAACATGGAGTTTAACATGAGGCTAAAGGGTCGGTGTGAGGTGAAGAGGTACCAGTTTATGGGGGTCTAGGGAACCTTCTGACAAGGCCAACAGTAGTTCACTTTTGATGGCCTGTGTCTTTGCAAGTGGGGGATAGCACTTTGCAGTTGAAGCTGGATGTTACAGCAAGTAAAGTTTTAAACTAGATAAGTGGAGGGTAATGTAACTGGTTGGTTGCAGAGTCACACACAAACACAGGAAGGGAGCCATACAGACTCTCCCCATCACACAGGCCCAAGAGACACAAGAACTTGACTGGGTTAAAGTAGCAATAGCAGGAAGCCAGGCATGAAAACTGTAAAAAGGAAGAAAGGTAAGAACAAAAACAGAGGGAAGGTTATGTACACAATGCCAAAAAGTACAAAGTACTGTGAATTAGGAAAAAGAACCCAAGCACAGAGTACTGAATGGGGCTTTGACTGGTAACAATGTCTGAGGAAAGGGACTTGGGGGTCATCATTATCAATGCCCTAAAACAATCCTGTAAATGGAGTAAAGCTTACAGCAAAGCAACAAGGATGCCAGTATGCACTGGAAGAGGATTTGATGGTAGAAGAAAAGAAGTGATTTTGCCCCTGTACAGGTCCCAGGTGAGGCCTCACCTGGAGTACTGTGCTCAGTTCTGGAGTCCACACCTGAGAAAGTGTAGGGATAGAGATAGGCTGGAGACCAGACAGCACAGGGTCACAAGGATAATCCAAGGCCTACAGGTCAGATCTTATGAAGAATAACTTGAGGCCTTTAACATGTACATGCAGTAGTGTAGTAATGACAGTGCATGTGTAACCCCTAGGTGGCGCTATCCCAAGGGCTATTACCCCTGTCTGCATGGCTAGTTGAAGGATAAGAGGCCTGGGTACTGAAACGGGTGCCTCCACCCAGAGGACAGGGTTTTTGGTAGCAAGGCTAACCTGGGTACAGCCCTCCGGGACACTGTAATCCCCCTCTTTCCTTTCTAGTGGCCTGGACAATATACAGTAAACACTTTTACAATAACCCTTGTACACAATACAAATCCCCACTTTGTCTGCACTTACCACCAAGGCTGGTTCCTCTGGCTCGACCCTGGAGACCCGCTGTAAAACAAGGTTATGCACAGCAAATAGCACCTGTACAGTACTTTGGGCACAAACTGGAACCACAGTTAGGTTAAATGCAAGAAGAGTTATATCTGATTTATTTAAGGAACTTGAATAAGGGAGGAGCGTAATCAGGTTGATTGGCTTACTGGCTAACTCAATCAGGCAATCATGCATGTACTTCAGAGTCCCTACACAGTCACAGACTCTTTGTATCCAGGTGGAAGTAAGGTGGGCTAGCCTGGAACGTTGCCCAGGGTAAGCCGGCATTGCAGCTGGTTGGGGCCCTGTGATGGAAGGAAGAAATATGCACAACCACACACAATTTGTAATCTGGAGCCCGGATGTCTCAGTTCGTGACAAGAAAACAACAAGTACATTAGATGACATCACTTTTGATTTAGCTAATGTTGCAGGGAGCTACCCTGGTGTTTACTCACGATACCCAGTACAGGACACAGGAGGGATGAAATTAAGACTACAGATTGATGAGCTGGAGTGCCAGGAGAAGCAGACCCCCACACAAATCACTGAGGTGTAGCTTCTATTTAATTCATTGAGCAGGGGACTGATTCCCGGGCAGGTCTCTTGTCGATGGTTTCCTCTGTGGCATGAGCAATCTGGCTGGACCAAGGTGATAAGTCCCAGACCAAGTAACAATTCAGATGTGAGTCCAACAAAGCTGGATGCAGCCTCCAGCAAGCGGGCACAGTTAAACACACAGTGGGGAACCAAATCATGACCCACTAGCAGTACGCAGCACATTTATAGTAAAGTAATCACCACTATACCAGGCGGATGACAGTCCGGGTCGCAATCACAGAGTCTCTGCGCAAAACCGGGAGTTTAGCAGTAACTACAGGTCCTGAGAGGCCGATCACGTTCTGAAAATCTTCAGTCTTCTTCAGCTTTTAAGCCTGGTCACCAATTTAGTGTCTTAAGTCTCTCTCACAACTTTGGATGCAGTCCGATTCTTTGAAGTGCTCCCTCACAAGGGACAGCAGACAGCAGGCCAAAACTCAGTCCTTTCACAGTTCTCCCACGCAAACTACACAGGATCTGCTGCTCAAATCACTCAAGCTGTTTCCTCTGCAAACTCTAATTCCAGACTGAATATCTACAGCAGGCAGCTTGGAAATTTCCCTTTGGTCTAAAACGTTCCAGTTGACTGATCCATCAGTCTGTCAAAGCAAGGGCTCCCCCTCCAGGTCCATTTGGGCACCAAAGTCTCAAAACTACAATTCCTACAGAATTTTGCTCCCACAAGACCCCTTGGGACAGGCTCCATTTTAGAGTCCCCAAAGGTACCTATTGGTGCTGACTAGCAGTCCAAAACCAAATTGGTGGTGATAAACAGAACTGTCCATGCTGCAAAGAAGGCAGGTTAGACAAACCACAATAACATTACTGTTATAATAGACACTCAGCAAATAAGTACAGCTTCTAACAGAGCTCCCTCTGGGCAAAATCACGATGGCAGAATGGAGGGATTATCTGGCAGCCCGGATGGGACTCGAACATAGAAACACTCAGCCCCCCTGCCAGAATAATTGTACATTGCAAAACAGGCAGCTCTTAAGGAGACCGGGCACAGAGACATTAAGGCACTCTCACGTAAACACTTTTAAACGTTAAGACACAGGACACCAGCCTGGCCATGGGAATTTAGGCAAGCCCAAGGAAGACTTTTAGGGAACCCCCATTTGTAGGAGGGTTACACCCTTCCTGGCCTGGAAAATCTTGGCATCCGCATCAAGTCTACAACACCACAATAGTGAATATGCAATATATATAAGATATATGTGATACTAGTGTACTATGTAAATAATATCTGATGCATCAGTTAACATAAGCTTATCACATTACTATACATTTCACTATACCATATCTTCATTGACAATACTTATGCATGTTTCATGCCCTCTGTACTGATCCTATTATGATTAACATACTATGAACATTATAATACTGATTCATGTTTTGACTTCTTGTACATTAAACAGTGTAAGGGGGGCCCTTTCCTATCAGCTAACTTGGGGCTGGATGGGGCAGGAGCACCACTGCATCCTTCCTTCCTTCCTTCCTTCTTGATATGGTGTTCAGAACATCTAACATGGTGTTGAATCTGCAGATTGAATACTTTTGACAGGGAAATCCTGGTGCAGGAACACATTGAGCAGCAATCCACACAATCGAGCAAACTCAGCCTTGAGGAGCCTCAGGTGGTCTTCCACAGTAGCTCCCATAGCCCCACCATTAGCACCAAGCTCTTCACTGGAATCCTCAACCTGGCCCCCCCGAAGGCCAGTTGAAGCAACAGATCCCAAAGCCACAGCCGGTTCCACCTCCAGCACCCGCTCAGCCCTCCTAGATGCTTGCATCAATAACCGGAAGTCAGGGGTGTTAATGAGACACTGTTGCATCTGCAGCTGAGACATCAATGACTTAGAGTCTTCCACTGAGGTTTGAAGCTGATTCATCTGCATCTGACCCACTTTGAGGTTTTAATCTTCCCTCGGGCTATCATTTTCTACAATACCCTTTCGAGCCTTAGAAGGTACGCTGACAACAGTTCCCCTTCCTTTGCTGCATAGTGGAATATTTGTGCCACAACTTCCTCATATCCCAATCAGGGTTGAACACAGCACCCAAAACATCCAAATACTGCTGAGTGGATACATGAGCCTCCTGTCCCTGAAACCTCCGCACAGCGTGTAGGGCAGACCTTATGAGTGAAGCCAAAATTGCTTGCCACTTCTGGTCATCAGTCCCTGACCAATCACACAGCATCCACTCAGCACAAATCCTCCAGGTTTCCCAATCTTCCTCCCTACAGGGGGTGGCCACGATCCCAGAGAACACACTTTCCATGACTCACCGAAGGGGAGGAACCCAGTTGGTGCTAAAACATCTAGTAAAGTTAAACATTGGTTACTTCGATAATGAGAGGCGCTAATCCCAGTGGTGCCTCCAAGATGTAACCCCTAGGTGGCGCTATCCCAAGGGCTACTACCCCTGCCTGCATGGCTAGTTGCAGGGTAAGGGGCCTGGGTACTGAAATGGGTGCCTCCACCCAGAGGAAAAGGTTGTTGGTAGCAAGGCTAACCTGGGTACAGCCCTCCGGGACACTGTAATCCCCCCTTCCCTTCTAATGGCCTGGAAAATATAAAGTAAACACTTTCACAATAACCCTTGTACACCATACAAATCCCCACTCTGTCTGCACTTGCCACCAGGGCTGGTTCCTCTGACTTGACCCTGGAGACCCCCTGTAAATCAAAGGTTATGCATAGCAAATAGCATCAGTACAGTACTATGCACACAAACTGGAACCACAGTCAGGTTAAATGCATAAAGAGTTAGATCTGATTTATTTATGGGATTTAAACAAGGGAAGGGTGTAATCAGGTTGATTGGCTTACTGGCTAAGTCAATCAGGCAGTCATGCATGTACTTCAGAGTCCCTCCACAGTCACACACTCTGGGTATCCAGGTGGAAGTAACATGTGCTAGCATGGAACATTGCCTGGGGTAGTCTGGTGTCACAGCAGGTTGGGGCCCTGTGACGGATGGAAGGAAGAAACATGCACAACCACACACAATTTGTAATCTGGAGCCAGATGGCTCAGTTAGTGACAAGAAAACAACAAGTAAATTAGATGGCAACACTTTTGATTTAGCTGATGTTGCAGGGAGCTACCCTGGTGTTTACTCACAATATCCAATATAGGACACAGAAGGGATGAAATTGAGACAACAGGTTGATGAGCTGGAGTGCCAGGAGAAGCAGGGCACACACAAATCACCAAGGCATTGTTCCTGTTCAAGGTGTTGAGCAGGAGGCTGATCCCTGGGCAGATCTCTCGTTGATGGTTTCCTCTGTGGCATGAGCAATCTGGCTTGGCTAAGGTGACAAGGCCTGAACCAAGGAACAGTTTGGATGTGAGTCCGAGAAAGCTGGATGCAGCCGCCAGCAAGCAGGGCACAGTTAAACACACAGCGGGGAACCAAATCGTAACCCACTAGCAGTACAAAGCACATTTATAGTAATCACCACTATACCAGGCGGATGACAGTCCGGTCGCAGTCACGGAGTCTCTGCGCAAAACTGGTAGTTCAGCAGTAACTGCAGGTCCTGACAGGCCAATTGTGTTCACCTATCTTCGGCCTTCTTCAGGTTTTTAGCCTAGTCACCAATTCATTGGCTTAAGTCTCTCTCACAACTTCAGATGCATTCCGATTCTTTGAAGTGCTCTCTCACAAGGGACAGCAGACAGGCAGGCCAAAACTCAGTCCTTCCACAGTTCTCCCACGTGAACTACGCAGGAGCTGCTGCTCGAATCACTCGAGCTGTTTCCTCTGCAAACTCTAACTCCAGACTGAATCTCTACAGCAGGCAGCTTGGTAATTTCCCTTCAGTCCAAAAGGTTCTGATTGGCTGATCCATCAGCCTGTCAAAGCAAGGGCTCCCTCTCCAGGTCCATTTAGGCACCAAAGTCTCAAAACTACAATTCCTACAGAATTTTGCTCCCATAAGACCCCTGAGGACAGGCTTCATTTTAAAGTCTCCAAAGGTACCTATTGGTGCTGACTGGCAGTCCAAAACCAAAATGATGGTGATAAACAGAACTGTCCATGCTGCAAAGAAGGCAGGTTAGACAAACCACAATAACATTACTGTTATAATAGACACTCAGCAAATAAGTACAGCTTCTAACAGAGCTTCCTCTGTGCAAATAACGATGGTAGAATGGAGGGATTATCTGGCAGCCTGGGCAGGACTCAGGCATAGAAACACTCAGCCACCCCCACCCCCAAATAACTGTACTCTGCAAAATAGGCAGTTCTTAAGGAGACAGGGCACAGAGGCATTAAGGCACTCACGCAAATACTTTTAAACGCTAAGACACAGGACACCAGCCTGGCCATGGATATTTAGGCAAGTCCTAGGAAGACTTTTTGGAAACCCTCATTTGTAGGGGGGTTACACATTCTGTAGGAACTTCAGGAAAGATGTGAGGACATTTTATTTCTCTAAGAGAGTAGAAACATAGAAATAGAAAATGTCAGCAGACAAGGACCACTTGGCTCACCCATTCTGCCCTATTGCTCCCTGCCTAGTCTGTCTGTGCTGATCTACTGTAACTGATCTTTGGTGATCCTCCCTCCTCCACCTCAATTTTTTATTAGAAAATGGGCCTGAAACATAAATCATGCTGACTGGCTAAAAGCCATGGTCAGGAATGCATTTATTTTTCAATACAGCCTACATAAAAAGAAGTGCCAACTCCATGCCCCTACAGCAAACTGGTATCCTTCTTCCAGTTACAAATACAAAGTCAACTACCACCAGTTTTTTTTCCGCTCACTAAGCAAACGATGGAGCCAGCCCCCCCTCTCCTAAGCCAGGCAAGTCATCTCCCCCGCAGCTGTATAGCAAACCATGAGCATTAAATAAACAAAGCAGCATTTTTACTTTTCTTTTTTTATTAATTTGAGTATTACAATGCAACCCAGCTGGTCATTGCTCCTGCTCTCTCATAAGCTGGATGAAGTAGCATCTGCAGCAAGCCAGCAATGTGTCTCCATGATCGGGAGCTCAAGTTTAAGAAAGACTGCCACCGCTCCTCAGCCCGATTTTCCCATTACAGAGAAACATAGAAACTGAATGCAGATAAGGACAGCTAAGCCCATCCAGTCTGCCCATTTTCCTTGCCTACTGTAAAAGCCGCAGAGCCTACTTGATTTATATTATTTTATTTTGAATTTGTTAACCAGGTTGGGTCACTGGGCAAAGCCCTTTTTTAAGACTGACCCAGACAGTTACAAATACAAAGACAAAAAACATAGTAAACAATACAATCAATTAAAACACTAAATCTTACAATGACATACATTCAAGGATAACAAATAAGCTTTAAAATGTACTTTAAAACTTGACAATGAAGTTACAGAACATAAATAAAGAGGTAACCCATTCCACAACAATGACCCAGAAATGGTGAAAGAATGAAGACCTTGTTTGTTTTTATGAGTTCAGACATCCAATGTGAAACCCCTGGTAGACCTCAAGTTGGAAGTTGGCCCACGAATAATTAATAAATCAGACATACAGGAAGATAGACCAGGATTAACAGCCTGATAAACCATACACCTCAAAAAGTAAGTAAACGTAAACCTCAGGGAAAGCCAACCAATGATGGAGTACAGCATACAGCGAAGCATTCTAAATGGAACTGCAAGAATAAAACAGCAGATACTATTGTAAGCAACAGTGAGAATGTGAGTTTCCCTTGGACCTAGATTATAATATAGAGAAGAGACATATTCAAAATGTGGCATTAAGGTTCCCAAAGCAATACCACGACATGTATCATTACTCTGCTAACTGACAGAACCTGGGGATGAAAGGTCATACGGGGTCCAATAAGATCCCAATATATTTAAATTCATTGAACTGTTCAATGATATTGCCTTGACAATCATGGACTACCAAACATAAATTATTCTTGAGCACGTATGAACTACCAAAAAGCAACAACTTAGTACTCTTGACATTCATAATCATCAGCTTATTTGAGAACCAAGAACATAAAGACTGAAACTCAGTTTCTAAAACAAAATTAACTTCAGAAACAGAAGGGGCCTGGTAAAACAAAATCAAATTGTCAGCATATGAAAGACATTCACATTTACTAAAAACTGAAGGTAACTGGTTTACAAATAAAAAAAAAAATAGGGGCCCAAGTATGGACCCCTGGGGTACACCACACTCCATAGTTCTCAAACTGGAACACATTGAATTTATAGCAACATATTGAGATCTGTTTGTCAAGTAGTTCTCATCCAACTTATTACATTTGCTGAGATACATAAGTCAGACAATTTAAGGCAAAGCAAGAGATAATCAATCAAGTCAAATGCCCTGGTGAGGTCCACGAACACTGCCCCGGTCAAGACACCATTATCAAACCTCCGAAGGACGGTGTTTGTGAATCTAACCAGGGCAGTAGCAGTCCCATGGCCATGCCTAAAGCCATGTTGTTTTACACACAGCACTTCATTTGTTTCTAAAAAAGGTAGTGAGTTGATTAGCAATGAGTTTTTCTGAAATCAAGGGGTTCAGAATCGAAATGGGGCGATAAACTTGGGCAGAAGCAGCATTATGTGTCTTAGGTATGGGCACCACCCTGGCACACTTCCATATTGATTGAAACACACAGAAAGTCAAACACAAATTATATATTGTGCAAAGGGGACCTGCAATAAAAGGAGTGGCTAACTTCAAGAATCTACCATCCAAGCCCCACCACAGTCAGAATATTTATTTGGTAACAGCTGTAGTTGTTTCAGTACCTATGCTCTTGACACTTGTGAAAATAAAATAGGATGATTTCCTTTTAAATCTGATCTCTGGCTTTATCTCCTCATTCCCATTGTTAGGGTTCCCCTATGCCTGTCCCATGCAAGTTTGAATTCCCCCACTGTGTTTGCCCCCATCATCTCTGCTGGGAGTCTCTTCCATGCATCCACCACCCTTTCTGTGAAGTAATATTTCCTCTAGCTACCCCTTAGTCTACCCCCTTCCAACCTCATATCATGTTCGCTCATTCCTGAACATCTACTTTTCTGAAAGATGCTACCATCTGGTATCCTATGTTCCCAATTGTTTAACCAAGAGAGACCCTATTTATGCCTTTTAGATACTTGTAGGTTCCTATCATATCTCCCCTGTTTCTCCTCTCCGCCAAGGTATACATATTGAGGTGTGCCAGTTTCTCTTCATATGAGTTTGTTGCCCTTCTTTGAATTGCCACCATCCTGTCTATGTCCTTACTGAGATGCAGCCTCCAGAACTGGACACAGTATTCCAAATGAGGCCTCAGCAATGATCTGCACAATGGCATCACCACCTCCTTTCTTCTGCTGGTGATACCTCTCCCTATGCACCCCAGCACCCCACTGGCTTTACCCACTGCCTTGTCATATTGTTTGCCCACCTTTAGGTCATCAGATATGATTACCCCAAATCCCGTTCCTGTTTGGTGACCATCAGTATCTTCCCCAACCCCCCATATTATGTAATCCTCCTCTAGGTTCTTGGGCCCCAAATGTATGATTTTTCCCTTTAATCACATTGAATCTCAGCTGCCACAATCTAAACCATTCCTCCAGTTTACCTAGGTCCCTCCTCATTTTTTGCACCCCTCCAACCATGTTCACCCTGTTGCAGATCTTAGTGTCATCCGCAAAGAGGCACATCTTCCCTTCCAACCCCTCCGCAATGTCACTTATGAAGACATTCAACAGGACTGGCCCAGGACTGATCACTGTGGCACCCTGCTGGCCACCATCCTTTCCTCAGATTGAGCTCCATTTACCATGAACCTCTGTCTTCTATCACTCAACCAGTTCAAAACCCAGTTTACCACCTTGTGACCCACTCCCAGGCTGTCCAGCTTGTTCACCAATCTTCTACGTGGAAAGGAATGGAAGGCCTTACTGAAATCCAGGTAGGCCACATCCACCGCTTCTCCTGATCCATGATCCTATTCACATAGTCAAAGAAATCAATTAGATTTTTTTGACATGGCCATCCCACTGTGAATCCATGCTGTCTTGGATCCTGTGCTGTTCTGGATTCAATGTGTTCCACAATCCTTTCTTTAAGAAGTCATTTCATAATTTTCCTCACTATTGAGGTGAGGCTGACTGGTCTAGTATCCAGCCTCCTCCCCACTCCCACTTTTTGAAGAGGGACTACAGCTGCCCTCCTCCAGTCCTCCAAAACCACTCCCTTATCAAGTGATTCATTGAACACAGCTGCCAGTGGTGCTGCCAACACCTCCCATAGTTCCCTTAAAATTCTAGGATGCATCCCATCTGGTCCTGTTGCCTTGTCCACTTTCAATTTTGTGAGTTCTTTTAGGACCCTCTTTTCTGTAAATGGACTGGTGTCCATCTCCCTCCTTTTTTTGTTCATGTTGCCTAACTGTGGACCCTCACCTTCTCCTTCTTCCATGAATACAGAACAAAACTACTTGTTCAGTATTATTGCTTTTTCCAGGTCCTCATCCACACACCCCCCTTCTTTCCCTTTTTAGCCTTAACCTTATTATCCCACACCAGGTTTTCTCCTTTCACTAATGTACCTATAAAAAGTCTTGTCCCCATTTTTTTACCTCCTGTGCTGTTTTTCCTTTTGTTTGTGCCATTGCTCTCCTGACTGCTTTCCCTGCCTACCTCTTTTTATCCAGGTACACTACCCAGTCTTTCTCCTGCTGTATTTCCTTGTATTTCCTGAAAGCCATCTTTTTCACCCTTACCATCCCAGCCACTTCCTAGTGGCCCAATGCAAAGGTTTGCCACCTCTACTATGACTCCTTTCAGATGGGCCCACTGCACCTCCCATCCACCCCATTTGTCCTTCCCTGCCAGGGCATACTTGAGACATAACCTCATCTTAGTAAAGTCCACCCTCCTGAAGTCCAGGACACTCACCTTTGTGTGGCTTGACTCTGCCACCCTACTCATGCTGAACCATACCGTGTAATGATCACTGGATCCCAGGTGTCTGCCCACCCTGACTTCCTCAATTCTGTCCCCATTGGTGAGTACCAGGTCCAAAATTGCACCTTCCCTGGTGGATTCTAGCACTAGCTGCCTGAGTCCTGCCCCTTGCACAGAGTACAAGATGTTCCTGCGCCTGGCTGAGGCAGCAGCTGAGATGCTCCAATCCACATCTGGCAGATTGAAATCAACTACCAGCAGCATCTCCCCTTTAGCTGCCATAGAATCATAGAAACATAGAAGTTGATGGCAGATAAGGACCACAAGGCCCATCTAGTCTGCTCATTTTTTTCTACCTTATGAATGTGCCATAGGCTTTTACTCTGTCAATGGTCTATATATTCATACTTATCTGTATTGCTCCCTTATGCCTATCCCATGCCTGTTTGAAGCCCTGCACTGTATTCATATCTACCACTTCCTGAGGTAGGCCATTCCATGCATCCACCACCCTTTCTGTGAAAAATAACTTCCTCACATTTCCCCTTAATCAGCCTTCCTCGAATCTCATGCTATGTCCCCTTATCCTGCTATTTTTCTTATGTTAAAACATGTTAGAATCTCACCTTGTTAATGTCCTTAAGATGTTTGAATGTTTTGATCGTATCACCTCTTTCCCTCCTTTGCTCTAGGGTAAACATATTGAGCTCCATTAATTTGTCCTCATATATTTTCTGATGCAGTCTCTGCACCATTTTGGTTCCCCTTCTCTGGACTGCCTCCATTTTGTTAATGTCCTTGTGCAGGTACGGCGTCCAGTACTGCATGCAGTACTCCAGATGGTGCCTAACTAGTGTCTTGTAAAGAGGGATTATTACCTCCCTCTTACAACTTGCAATATCTCTACTAATACACCCCAACATCCCTCTATCCTTATCTACTGCTTTAGTGGTCTGCTTGGATGATTTCAGGTCATCTGTGATGATGATGCCCAAGTCTCTTCCTTTCCTTATGATTGCCAGTAACTCCCCTCTCAACCTATTGTTGGCTTCAGGGTTTTTATTTCCTATGTGCTTGATCTTGCACTTCTTTGTGCTGAGGGAGGAGATTGTTTTTCTCCATGATGATCTGGCAGAGATTCGGAAAACCTGCTCCCCCATCCAGGGACCACCCAGGCCACCACCACTACCTCATAGGTTGCCAAGAAAGAGGAGTGGTTGGACCACGGTGGGCTCAGGGAGGGTGAGGGTAGTGGAACAGAGCAGTGCAACAGGAGTTTGTGGAGTTGGGGAAGGGCCTTAGACAAGTAGCACACACGGTAACTTTCTCAGAAGTGCTACCTGTCTATGGTATGGATGAGGCTAGGGTACTCCATACCATGGGATTCAATGACTGATTGAAAAACTGGTGCAGAGCTCAGGGATTTGGCTTCATTGGGGACTGGGTCTCCACCTGGAGGGATGCAGGCCTACACAGGTACAATGGTCTGCATCTATCCAGGATTGGAACCAGGATCCTAGGTGATAGGTTTCAATGCTTCATTGGCAAGCATTTAAACTAGACAAGGGGAAAGGCACTGAAAAGGAGAAGGGAAATCCTGGCCCCCCCCCAAAAAAAATATCAGGGTAGTTAGAGAGGTAAACACCAAGACAGAACAGTCAATAGGGAGAAGGACGGGGTAAATGGAGAAAAAGACAAAGGCAGTAAGGACAGAGATGGGGCAAAATGAAATAACGCCATAAAAAATGGAGGGTAACGAGTACCAATGCCCATGGTCTAGGTAAAAAGCTCCCCAAAATGGTGGCCTTGATGGAAGAGGGATGACTGGATATCATGGCAGTCACAGAAACATGGTACACAGAGAACCATGACTGGGATGTCAACATACCAGAGTACACAATCTACAGGAGGGACAGGCACAGAAGAAGAGGAGGAGGAGTAGCTCTCTATGTAAGGGAAGAGATCAAAGCAACAGAACTAAAGGGTAAACAGGGAGAAGAGGAGGCACTGTGGGTCACCCTGGAGACTGGAAATGGCACCACAATCTGCACAGGGGTTGTTTACAGAACCCCATCTCAAGGTGAGGAAATGGACAAGAAAATGATAGAAGGCATCCTTGGGACGGCAGAGAAAGGGGAGATATTGCTGATGGGGGACCTGAATATGCCAGATTTTAACTGGAGCACCTTTGCTGCAGCCACATCCAAGAGCAGGGCCATTCTTGATGCCCTACAGGGGCATGCATCAGACAGCTAGTTTTGGAACCTACTCAGGGGGGAGCAATCTTAGACTTGGTACTCTCAAATGGGGATGGAGAGAGAGGATCTCCGATCTTGAAGTGGGTAGCCATCTGGGAACAACTGCCCACCAAACAGTGTGGTTCACAATAAACTTAGCTGTAGAGTCAAGCCATACAAAAGTGAAGGTACTGAACTTCAGGAGGGATGATTTTGTCAGTATGGGAGAGTGCCTGAGAAAAGCACTAGTAAACAGGGAGGAAGGTGGGGTGGAGCAACAATGAGAAAACATCAGAACTGCCGTCACAGAGGCAACAAACCTTTGTGTGAAGCAAATAAACAAATCAAAATGAAAGAAAAAAACACTATGGTTCTCAAAAGAAATGGCGGGCAAGGTAAGGGAGAAAAAGACAGCATTCAGGAAGTATAAGGAAACACAGAAGAAGCTGGACAGAGAACTGTACCAGATAAAGCAGAAGGAAGCGGGGAAGGCAGTCAGAATAGCAAAGGCCTAAACCAAAGAAAAGATAGCCAACTCAGTTAAGAAGGGGGATAAAACCTTTTATATTTACATTAGGGAGCAAAGAAAGACTAAGGCAGGGATACTGAGGCTGAATAAAGATGAAGGTGGTTTGGCAGAGAGCTACAGTGAAAAAGCAGGGATACTGAACAAATACTTCTGCTCAGTATTCACAATGGAAAAGCAGGAGGAGATGCCTAATCCAGTCAGTAGAAGGACTCTGGATAGGGGGGTTGATAGTAGTCCTTTCACAGAAGAAAGGGTTCTGAAAGAACTCTTAAAACTGAAGGTGGATAAAGCAATGGGGCCTGATGGGATTCACCCCAGGATTCTAAAAGAACTAAGGGAAGAACTAATGATACCACTGACTACCCTTTTTAATAAATCATGGGAGGATGGTGTGGTACCTGAGGACTAGAGGGGGGTGGATGTGATTCTCCTTCACAAAAGTGGGAGCAAGACAGAGGCAGAAAACTACAGACCTGTCAGTTTGACCTCAGTGGTAGGGAAAATGATGGAATCACTTCTGAAGGAAAGAATTGTTGAGTACCTAGAGGCCAGTGGGGCACAGGATCCAAGGCAACATGGATTCACAGCAAGAAGGTCATGTCAGACAAATCTAATTGATTTATTTGACTGGGTGACCAAAGTAGTAGACCAGGGAGGGGCTGCGGACATGGTCTACCTAGACTTTAGCAAGGCATTTGACACAGTCCCACACAAAAGATTAATAAACAAATTAGCCAGCCAGGGATTGGGTCCCTGGGTGGTAGCCTGGGTAAAACACTGGCTGGACAACAGGACACAGTGGGTATTAGTAAATGGAGTCCACAGTGAAGAAAGGGGGGTTACTAGTGGAGTACCACAGGATTCAATACTGGGGTCTGTCCTTTTTAATGTCTTTATAAGTGACATTGCAGAGGGACTGGAAGGGAAAGTATGTCTCTTTGCAGATGACACAAAGATCGGCAACAGGGTTGATATGAAAGGTGGGGAAGAAACTATGAAAAGGACTTGGCAAGGTTGGAGGAATGGTCAAATGTATGGCAGCTTAGATTCAGCACAAGGAAATGCAAAGTAATGCACCTGGGAAACAAAAACCCAGGGGAAGAGTACACAATGGGGGGTGAGATACTGACAGCAACAAAAATGGAAAGGGACCTGGGGGTAGTCATATCAGATGACCTAAAGGTGGGCCAGCAATGTGAGAAGGCAGTAAGGAGGGCTGGGTGATACTGGGATGCATAGGGAGAGGCATCACCAGTTGAAAACAGCTAATTGTTGGCCCTCTGTACAGGCAGTTGGTAAGACCACATCTGGAGTACTGTGTACAGTTCTGGAGATCCCATCTCCACAAAGACATAGACAGGGTAGAGGCTATCCAGAGGAGGGCAACCAAAATGGTGCAGGGTCCGCACCAGAAGACATATGAAGAAAGACTAAAGGAACTTAAGATGTATAGCCTCAAGGAAAGGAGGGCAAAGGGGGACATGACAGAAACTTTCAAATACCTCAAGGGAATCAACAAAGTCCAAGAGGGTAGCATCTTTCAGAAAAAGAGATGTGCAAGAACAAGGGGGCACAATTTGAAGATAGAGGGGGGACGGCTCAGAGGTAATGTGAGGAAGTATTTCTTCACAGCGAGGGTTGTAGATGCATGAAACAGCCTTCCTGAGGAGATTGTAGACTCAAAAACAGTGGGGGAATTCAAGAATGCATGGGACAGACATAAGGCAATTGTAGTGGGGGGTAGGAGGAAGTAGGCTGTTGGTAAACTAAATCTGCAGCTTATCCGTTAGGTAGGGAAATGGGCAGACTATGTGGGCCAAGCGGTCCTTATCTCCCATCAATTTCTATGTTTCTATGTTTGTGTTAAACCCCAGTTGTCTCTCTTTCAGCCATTTTGCAAGTTTATCCAGACATTTCATTCTTCCCACCCCATCTGGATCATCTACTCTGTTGCAGATCTTGGTCTCACCTGCAAATGGACAAACCTTACCCTCCAGTCCATCTGCAATGTCACTGATATTGAAGAAGACTAGACCCAGGACTGATCCCTGAGGTAACCCACTTGTGACTTGCATCTCTTCTGACTGTATACCATTTACCAGCACTCTCTGTTTTCTGCCTGCCAACCAGTTTGCACCCAATTGACCAACTTCTAACCCACCCCGAGCCTACCCAGCTTATTAACCAATCTTCTATATGGAACAGTATCAAAAGCTTTGCTGAGGTCAAGGTAGGCAACATCAACTGCACGCTCTTGGTCCACCACTCTGGTTACCCAGTCAAAGAAATCTATGACATTAGTTTGACAGGACCTTCCTGTTGTAAACAAATGCTGTCTTGGATAGTTTGCTCCTATGGATTCCTGGTGTCATGCTTTCCTTTCCTTAAGGAGTGCCTCCATAATATTGCCCACCACTGAGGTAAAACTGACTGGTATGTAGTTCCCTGCCTCCTCCCTGCTGTCACTCTTGTGGAGCGGGATCACATGAGCCCTTCTCATCTTTTGGGACCTCTCCTATGCTCAGAGACACACTAAACAGTTCTGCTAATGGCTCTGCTAGTTCCACCCTTAGCTCCTTTAGTAGACTGGGATATATGCCATCAGGTCCCATTGCCTTGTCCACCCTGAGCATAGCGAGCTCTTGTAGGACCCTTTCTTCTGTGAAGGGACTAGTGCACACCTCCCCCCGTGTCCATGGTGCTGAGCTGTGGGCTCTTCCCTACCTTCTCCTCAGTAAATACTGAGCAGAAGTATCCATTTAGGACAGATGCTTTTCCTTGGTCCTCCTCCACACACTCCCTTGTATCCCTTTGATCTTAGCAATACCCCCACCGGACTTTCTCTTTTCACTAATGTATTTATAGAAAGTCACGTCCTCTTCTTTTACTGTTTGTGCTAGTGTTTCCTCAGTTTGGGCCTTTGCCTGCCTTACTGCCTTCCCTGCTTCCCTTGGGGAAGTTCGGTATGCCTCCCTATCTTCATCCCACTGCATTCCCTTATATTTCCTGAAGGCCAGCCTTTTGGCTTTGTCCTTTTCTGCTGCTCTTTTTGAGAACCAAAGTGGTTTCCTTCTTCTTTTGCTCTTGTTTTTCTCTCTAAAACAATAGGATGTTGCTTCAAGTATTGCATCCTTAATGCTTGCCTGCTTTGCTTGTACCCCCTCACCTGTATTTCTTCTTGCCAGGGCTAGCTTAACTCGGTTGGCCATCTTATCAAAGTCAGCTCCTCTGAAGTCCCATAGTTGTACATTGGAATAGGATGATTTAGTTCTAGTGGCCAAATTGAACCATGTCATGTGTTGGTCACTGGCCCCCCAGGTGACCTTCTACCTGGAGATCTGTGATCCTTTTCCCATTAGTCAGTACTAGATCTAGGATAGACCTGTCTCCTGTGGGTTGTTGTACCAGTTGTTTGAGGCACCCCCCCCTGCAGGGAATCCACCATGTGTCTAGTTCTGGGGGATATACCTTCTGGTATTGGCCAGTCTGTATATGGCATGTTGAAGTCTCCCATTATCAGAACCTCCCCTTTAGCTGTCATGTTTTGTATATCTTCTAACAGTAATGTGTCTATGTCCTCCCCCTGGTCTGGAGGCCTGTAGACAACCCCAGTACGTATGGCTGTCCCATTTCCTGTTTCTTGGATGACCCACAGTTCTTCTGGCTCCTTATGTATATTCGGAATTTCTGTAGCTTTTATATATTTTTATTGACATAAAGGGCCACTCCACAATCCCTTTTTCCACCTCAGTCTCTTCTGAACAGTACATAGCCAGACACTGAAGTTTCCTAAGTGTGGTTACTAGTGAACCATGTCTCTCTAATGGCTTATATGTCCAGTTTAGCCTCTGTCATTGTTGCCTGCAGGTCTGGGATCTTGTTTCCCAGACTGTGAGCAGTTATGTACCAGATTTTGGTGTTAGTTGTTGGGCAAGGTCCGGTGTTTCCCCTGCGCATCATATGGGGAGACAGACCTTTTTCCTTACCTGGTGATGCAAATGAACTATAAACATGCTGAACTCCTGTTTGATTACTAGCTGAGAGGGGAAGGGTGTTCTTCCCATTCGATGTATAGGGTGATGCACCCCTCTCTTCATTTGCTAATTTAAACATTATGCAAAGATGTCAAATGTTTGTCCCAATGCACTGACTCCCTCCTTAGTCAGATATAGTCCATCAAATTTAAAGAACGTTCTCTCCTAAAACAGTTGACAGTTACCTAGAAATGTGTGTCCTTTTTCCTGGCAAAAGCCCTTGAGCCACATGTTTAGCTCCCCTATGTTGCCTTCTCTGACCTTCTGTCCATCTGCCCCCCTCTCCCAGACTGGCAGGATCTCAGAGGAGATGCCAGATGAAATGGATGACAGTTAGTCTCCCAGCCTGGTCAGGTGTTCCTTGGTCTCCACAACTGTCAGGGGCTGGTGAGATCGTTAGTCCCAATGTGTACCAGGACGTTGATGTTTCCTCCTGCTTTCTGCACAATTTTAGCAATGCGGTAAGTGTCTCTCCCTGCTGATGTTCCTGGGATACATCTGACCATTACCCCTGACTGGAGGTAGGTATCAACTCCACGAATCATGGAGTCTCCTATGATCAGAAGTGTTTTGGATTTCCTTTTTGCTTTTTTTGTTTTGGTCCCCGTTTTGGGTGAGTTTTGTTGTGCTAGCTCCTGTGTTGCAGTGTCCTGCTCTGCAGTGTCCTCTGCCGCTTTGTTTGATTTTAAGCAGATGGATTCCACTAGAACCTTATCCCCCTCCTCACATTGTGTTGGTGGTCTGTATATCATGCCCATGTGAATAACAGTGCCATTGCCTATCTCAAGGGTGACCCACAGTACCTCTTTGCCCCCTGCATTTTCTGTATCTCAGTCACTCTAGTACCCTTCCTGATGTAAAGTGCCACTTCCCCTCATTTTGTACCCTCCCTGTCTCTCTTAAACAAAGTATAATCTGGTATTGCTACATCCCAGTCATAGTTTCCAGTATACCACATCTCAGTAATAGCTACAATGTCCTGGTCAGCCTCTGTCATCAAGGCCACCAGGTCTTGGATTTTATTCCCTAGGTTGCAGGCATAGGTATACATGACCCTCCATGTTCTGCCATTTTTCCTTTTATCATCCCCTCTGCTGACTTTTTGCCACCTCTGTTTGTCCTTCCAGTTGCCATCCCCCCTCCTCATGTCCTTCGCCATTTGCCCTTGTATGGGTTTTGTTTCCTTTGGTGATATCACAGCTTTATGGTCCTTCATGTTGACTTCACTATCCTGTGGGGGTGGTCAGTTTGGTTCTCCCTGCATCATTCTTCCACACCCCCTTGCTAGTTTAAATGCTTGACAATGAAGCATTTAAACCATTCACTGAAGACAGCGGTCCCCTCCCTGGACAGATGTAGAACATCTCACTTGTACAGGGTCACATTCCTCCAGGTGGGTCACCAGTTCCCAATGAAGCTGAAACCCTTTTCTCTGCCCCAGTTCTCCAGCCAAGCTTTGAAGTCCTTGGTGCAGAGCTTCCTAGCCTCATCCTTACCATGGACAGGCAGCACCTCTGAGAAGATCATGGAGCTTGCTATCTGCACAAGGCCCCTCTCTAACTCCCTGAACTCCTCCTGCACCCTTGCTATCCCTGCCTTGTCTCCAGCCAGGTCATTTGTCCTCAGATGGACAATGACATCAAGTTTCCCTGGCCTCACTGCTGCCTTTAGCAATTCTCTGTATCCTCTCCCCATCCCTCTGAGTTGTGCTTTCTGTTGGACACTTTACCTCCCTTTCCTCCACTGTACCTGTCCCAAAATCCAGTCCCGGACTATGGAGTCCCCCACTAGGAGAAGCTCCTTGTTCCTTTGTGGTTCTCTTCCATCCACCTGTGGGATTCTCTTGAGAAGAACCCACTCATCCACCATGGTCACAACTTTGGGTGTCCCAGTGGGATCCTCCCACTCCTTCAAAACTGCATAGGAGTTCTTTATTTGCACCTGGTAGGGGATGCACTTTTGATCCACCTGTCTCACTTTCCCTGAGCCCACTGTAGTAGAAACACTACTTCTGCTGGTCCTCATTTGAGGTAGTGGGTGTAGACTTGGTGGCCCCTATGTGGGGGAAGAGATCCCCTACAACCTAACCAATATTGTCTGGAGGCCCTAAGCTCAGAGCGGCACCTACAGATGGGGCAGCACTGCAGGGACCCATTTAGCTGGATACCAATGCTTGTTTTTTTAATATAATGACCACAAATACATTTTCTGATAACAGCACCACATACTGCAAACAAAGGGGCCCCACCTCAGGCCTGGAGGGTTCCCAGAAGATGCCGAGGCAGAAGTACTTCAAGGAGCTGTGATCCAATGAAACATAAGGGACCAACATTAAATGGGACATCTGAGGAAGTAACCACAAAGAGTAATCACCAGACTATGCAAGAAATAATCCAAGATGGTGCATATAACAAAACAGATTAGATGTTGACTGTCTACCTGAAAGTCCTAGTCTCACTTGGAGGAGTCACTGCCCACTGATCAGCTGAGGAGTAGCTGTTTGAGCAGGAGCAGCACAACACCTAATTTTTTTCCAGAAGAGGTATGCCATCTTAGCCTTCCATACCTGTCTGAGTGTGCAGCCATTCCAGGCCACCTCGCATGGCTCCTTTTTCTGGTTTCCCTTCTGCCATCTCTCTTTTTGCTTCATTTACAACTTGGAGTTTCGTGGATGGATTAGCCAAGCTGGGAAGGAGACTTGAGGGAAGCACTGTGGAGTGTATGAGTGCAAGGGGTGGAACCCATTATTTATGAGTGAACTCTGCAATGACTTCTACTCGATCTTCACTAGGACCACTGAATCTGTATGAAGGAAAAGAAGGAACGAACTTCCTTTTACTTGTAACTAAGTTAAGTGTAACTGGTTATACCGCTTTTTTTTTTTCAACAGGGGAAAATTAGAGTTAGAGTCCATGATCTACAGGTGTTGACCTGTTTCTTGGGGGTGTTTTATGTGCATGGTAGGTATTAACTGTGTTGGTTATTCTTATTCTTTTATCTAGCTTTATAGCCAATTTTAAAATATATTTATTTTACTTTTTTAAACTTTTGCACCTCTGGGAGTCAGATGACCTTCCACTTTGTACTTATAGAGCATGCGCAGCATTCTTGATCAGATCACTGGCTTGCGTTACATTGCATTACTGAGTAGAATTAAGCAGCACTGACTTGTGAGGGGATTTGTTTTTCCAAAGAAACTATTTTACTGCTAGAGACCTGTTGGAGACCTGGAGTTTACTCAGCCTGCTACTGCACCATTTGGTATAGAACTTTGCATATACCGAAAAGGAAAACATGAGTTGTGAACGTAAGCAGAAAGTGCATACTATGTAAGTTCAAGTGTTCAAGTGTTTATGTGCCTATACTCACACTGAACAGTGTATAGCGAACAGCAGTGTATGTTGTAATATCTAGATATAGTTCTAGAATTAGTCCTCCTTATTAGTTTTTGGTTACAGCTTTCTCTAGTGCAGTTAACCAACTCTAAATTAAGGAATAAGTAATTTATACATCTGACACATTGGATAAAATATATTGATCCTTTTCTTTTTTTGTATACCTTCCGACTAGTTTAAGATTTGGAACCTCGTTAAAGACAAGAATAAAAGGACAGAATATAAGAGAATTAACACTGCATTTTGGGTAACTTTGGATAATTTTCCTGAAAACTTCTTTGGACTAATTGACCTTACTACATCAAGAACTGCTTTATACCTGATCCATACTACAATAGAGCTTAACTACAATCAAAGATGTGCAACCTATGAATACTATGGACAATGGTCAATGGTCAGTTGAATACTTGAACTGGTATTACTTATGAAAGGCGATTGAGACATCTGTGTCTGAGGACTAGAGAATTAGAAATAAAGGTGACTGACTAATTTTGTAAACTAGATATCAGTGAAAGGTGGAATATTTCTTTATAGCTCATCTTGGGCTTACTTTCATAGCTCATCTGAGCATTTTTAGTCTCAATTATAACTAGGATTTTGGGGTTTTGACATTAGAGCTCTGCTGCATTTTTCCCCTTTGGATATACTTTTGGTTACTTGGTTAATACGTTACTTGTTATTACTGATCTGTTTGCTATGGTTAATACTAGACTTCAAAGAATGAATAATCCAAATCTTTCTCCCTTAAATGATTCACTTCCTGTAAATACTGTACATGACAGGTAAAGCAGAAAAAACAGACCAAAATTACAGATCATTTAAACAAAATTAAAGAGGGTGCTAATCTTAGCAGAACTTCCACTCCTACAAGTAAATCATGTAATTCTACTTTACCACTGACACAGATGTCAGATAATAGATTTTTACCCGACTTATCTCTAATTGAAGGGGTAGTAGAGAAAACAAGTGGACTTCATGAAACTGAATTAAATCATTCACTTATAAGTGATGTAAAGGCAATTGAGATAAGTAAATCTCTAACTAGTCACACAATGGCATCCCCAACTTGCCTTTATGAAAAAACTCCAGATTTATGGAACAACAAATGTTATCTAATAAAAGAGAAGACTGTGTTAGAGGAAGTTTCAAGGGACTTGCAAGGTATAATTACAGGTGTAAAACAGTTTAATGAGCATAATGACACAACAGAGTTATGCAAGACATGTCATAAAGAATGTTATAAAGAGTCTTATGAATCCTGATGAAGAACTAAAGTATGTCTATCAATCAAGTTATTTGAGTGACAAATTAATTACTCTATTATCCCATTAACATACAGCCTATGTATTGCTAATGGAACAAGTCTTATTAAATAAAGACATAATAGAAACAGTTAGAAATGATATAGCACATATAAGAGCAATTCTAACTGAATCTATGGAAACCAAAGAAGGTGGAGAAAAGAGGAAAACTTATGGGAAGATTATTGTGAGTAGGCCTGATTTTGATAGTATATATATACCTGATAGTTCAACTACAAAAAAAACAAACAAAGAAAAGGATGTAAAAGGGAAGGAAAAGTAATACACCAGGGAAAATGACTAAACATAAGAAAAAGAAGACAGTTCTCTCTAAAACCAATTTAGTATTGACGGATTCAATTATGGAAGAGACTTAAGCTTTAATTGGAGAAAAATCAACACCCAATCAATTGGTAGTAAAGGGGAATCAGGAAACTAGTCTAAAACTAGACTCACATGCCACTGTAGTAACTAGTGAGCCATTTATCCAATCTAAATTGACTACGAATCTCCATCAATTGGAAAAAGAAATTACACAGTTAAATCATGATTTGGAGATCAGGAATGTTACTGCAGCAAACAAAGTAAAATATATACAAGACCCAGAGATTAAAGTTCCATACACTTATATTAATACAAAGGGTAATATACATAAAGAAAAAAAAGTGGTAGTTATGATAGAAAAGAAGAACAAATATTTAAATGTAACTCCGTAGAATTTATAAATTCTACACCCACAGTTAAGGTTTTGGCTCCAAGTGGATGGGTACATCAAGATGGTAGTCATGAAAGAAAGGACGAATGAGTAACTATATGTAATCCAGTAGAAGTTGCTAATTCTATACCATTAGTTAGGGTTTTGGCACCAAGTGGGTGGCTACAACTAGAAGGTAAAAACCAAACGAGGAAATTGGTAGAAAAATTAAAAATAGAGTTGGACAAGGATATTGATCCAGAGGAGATACTGGAGGTTAAATCTATGTGAGTTGATTTAGCATTGGTAATTGATATTTACTTTCATTCACCTAGAATGGCCAACTATGTTTGGCTTAATGGCATGGCCCAAAAGGATAAAGAGATTATTTTTATTTTTCCTAATAGGCATTTATTCAACATGCATGTTTCTCAGTCTAATAACTCAGAACAAAACACTGTAGAGTTAGTGCTCTTTGGTTTAAATGATCTATATAGAGAAACAAATAGAAAATTAACCAGAGAGATATGTAGTCTATTAAGGAATTTTCTACAAGTTTGGTTAGGAAGGGATTGGATATTATCTGTAAGACAAGCAGGAATGGGATCTCAAGTTAACATTCAAGATAAGAGCAGTGGAATTGCTGAACAAATTCTAAAGAAAGTATCTATATTAGATGCTATGGGCCTGAACATAGTAGAGTCGAAAGACTTGGACAGTCATAATGGGAAATTAGATAGAAACTACGATATTATGCAAGTTCCACTTAATAATATATTTCAGCTATTATCTGATTATTCAGACTGACAACCAGCAGCACTAGGAACTTTAATCAATAGAGAAATTATCTCAGACTCTGAATCTATTTTAAATATTAATAACAGTGATAGTTACCAATTTATTTCCTGGAATGTCACAGGTATAAGAGATAGAAAACAGGATGATGATTGATTTAATTTTATAACTACTTATGATGTGATTTGTCTGCAGGAAACATGGCATGGTATAAATGATTAGATTGATTTAAATGTCTATCAAGTTTTACACACACCAGGGAAAAGTTATGCTAAGTGTGGGTGGAATTCTGGTGGGATTGCCACATATATAAATGTTAAAAGTTTCTCGTCTATTGAATGTATTATGTACAAAGAAAATGTTATTACTGTTTTGTTAAAGTATGAGCATCAGAGTTTAATAGTAATAAAGGTTTATGTACCCCCCGAAAGGTCTCCAACTTATAGTGTGACTATACGGGAACAAATGGGTCACTTATTAAATGAAACTGTAAGTTAATTTTTGGAAGTAGATATTTTATTACTTGGCAATGTAAATGCCCGTATAGGCACATATGATGGACTGTGAGATAACTCTTATTATCAATGTGCAATACCCCCATATCATTGGGATAAAAGAGTAACTAAAGATACAAAAAATAATAAAGCTGGTATTGCACTGATTAATTTATTAAAGGAGTTTAATCTATATCCGTTGAATGGAAGAGTGAAAGGAGACCATATGGGTGAATGTACCTATCTATCTAGTACAGGATCCTCACTGATAGATTTGGCATTATGGGCAGGATCAATAGAATTTTGGGAAACCATGACTGTTAATTTAAGATCACAGAGTGACCATTACCCTATTATTCTTAAAAGAAAAATAAAAGGAATTAAACAACTATCTGTACCCTGACAAATGATTCAGATACAAATTAGAACAAATAAAAAAAAATGATATGAAGAACAGAGACACCTTATAACATTCTGCATGTTATCAGTAAATTATTTTTAATAGAAAGCTAGAATTTTTGAAATTATATACTGCTGAACAACTGATCAATAAATTCTATGAGCTCTTTGAGAGAATAAGGAATGAGTTAGAAGTTATTGTTCATATAAAGAGTAATAGAAGAAGGGGTTGGTTTGATGATTGTTTAAAGTGTAAAAAAGAATTAAGAAAACTAAATAAACAATATATGAGGTTTAAAAATAAAGATTTACTGAGGGCTATCAAACAGACAAAGAAAAAATACAAGGCTCTCTTGAAAGATAAACAGAAAAATATTATATCAAACAATGCAAAGAAATGAATAAATTGATTATAAATAAAAATCAAAAGGTTTCTGCCAGTTGGCAGCGAAGGGTTACACAAATTATAAAGAAGATATGGATACCTATATACCAGAATCTGTCTGGATTAATTACTTTGCCCAGATTTTTATGGATCCAAATCTGGACAATAATATAAATAAAATAAAAGGGCAACTAAAATTAGAAATAACCTATCAAAAGGTGTATTTGGCTATTAATTCATTGAAATTGCAAAAAGCTCCAGGCCCAGACAGTATTCCAGCAGAAGTATATTTATGTAATACTGGTTTATGGTGTAGAGTGTTGACCACTCTGTATAATAAATGTATACAGGAAAATACGTATCATATACTTGGAAAGGAGCTCATATAATACCTATACATAAAAAGGGAGATAAAGCAAACCCTGCTATGTATAGGCCAATTAGTTTATTGGATAATAATTTAAAGATATTTTCCAAGATAATTCTTGAAAGATTAAATGAAGTTATACAAGATATAGGTGGGATTTCTCCATTCCAATCTGGTTTCCAGAAGGAATTCTCAATTTTGGATAACATTTATATACTGTACCATCTAGTAGAGAAATACGTACGCCTTAGGAAGCAAAAACTATATATAATGTTTGTAGATTACTAGACAGCATTTGACACCATATCTAGGAAAAAGCTTTGGGATATTTTACTGAATTGTGGAATAGACAAAGAACTGGTCAGTATTATGTATAATCTTTATATGAATAACTGGGCACATGTACGAATCAGTTTGAATGGTCAACTTTCAGCCCCATTTGAAATAAATAGAGGAGTCAGACAAGGTTGTGTTTTGGCCCCCAGTTTATTTGCATTATATATTAATGGGCTTTTAACAGAATTAAACAATCAAGCTATAGACTCCCCAAAAATACAGGATCAATCATGCACAGCTCTTGCCTATGCAGATGACATGGTTTTATTCTCCCTGATGCAGAAGGGGCTTCGAGAAAAATACAAAATACTTGATGATAGATCTAGAGAATTGCAACTGAAAACTGATCTATCTAAGACTAAAGTACTTACTATTAGCCTGAAAGGTAGGGACAAGAAAGGAGCCTGGTTCCTTTAGCGTAATAAATTGGAAGCAGTGAAAACATATGTTTATTTAGGGGTTGAATTTAGTGATAATGGGCTTTGGAATCATCAATTCCAAAGATGTTTAGAAAATTCAACTAAAACTATGCAGGGTTTAGTCCATTTTGAT
Organism: Neoceratodus forsteri; assembly: GCA_016271365.2. Taxonomy (NCBI): domain Eukaryota; kingdom Metazoa; phylum Chordata; order Ceratodontiformes; family Ceratodontidae; genus Neoceratodus; species Neoceratodus forsteri. The sequence continues at coordinate 1,461,439,433 of CM057455.1, read as the reverse complement.
TAGAGATATGGTGGAACCAGCATTAAGCCTCTGATACAAGTAATTAAATCTAAACTTGAAACACAATTGTTATATGGTACAGAAATATGGAATGTTGCCCACATGGAGAACTTTACTACCCCTATGTTTAAAAGCTTAAGAAACATATTGGAAGTGGGGAAGTCATGTCCATCTTCCTATATAAGATCTGAATTAGGAATTATTAATATCAATGCTTTATGTGATACTAGACAAGTTAATTTCTGGATCCGGATAACTAGACTCTTAACAACTAGAGTAACAGTTTTATGTATGGAGGAAAAACGGAAGTGGTTCAATATGGGATATAGACAGGGTTTTTGGTACACAAAGATTGTTCAATTATTGGAAAAATATAAACTGGAATTTCTTGCGGGGCATGTTAGGAAGTGTATTCAACTAAGTACCAAATATAAGAAATATGTTACTAAAAAAATAGGTAATTATAGGAAAGAACAAGATCTAGGATTAATTAAAAACTCTGCCTACTCTAAATAGTTTGCTCTTTATAATTATAACTTTGGATATAAACCATATTTTGATATTTTATGTGATCCTACTTTGCTTAGAACATTTTCCATATATAAATTTGAACAGAATGATAGTAGTGTTCTCAGACTTAGGTATAAAAAAACTACAGATGAAAACTGTAACTGTATAGTTGGAGGACGCAAAGATTTAATCCATGTTATGTGGCATTGGGACTGGTACAATAAAGAGTGACTGTATTGGTTTGGTCCCTTTGTAAATACTACATATACTGTAGACTCCACAACTTTGACTCTCATATTAATACATACACAAGACGCAGACTCTGTTGTAAGAGTAGTAACATTTTTCCTGATGGCAAGCACAAGATTAAAAAGAAAATTAGTAATACAATTACAATGGCTGGAATCTAAATAGAACAATTTTATATTTATAGTGTTTATTTATTCTCTTTTATAGTTCTCTGTATGTGTGTTTGTATATGTATTTATATATGGTATTGTTTGTATATGTACTTGTTGATGACTTTTATAGTCAAACAATAAACTTGAACTTGAACTTGAATACCTTTTCTGGACACCCCAAAATCCTGGGTGCCCAGTTTAGTGAGAGGAGCCATTTATCCATGTTCTCTGTATGAGGACAGTGGGATTTTCTTGAATGCTGAAGTCGCAGCTGGTAGTCATGCTGCTGGCTTCAGCTAAAACAGTGAGCCGATGATCCCTGTTCTATCTCTCTATCTAGTTAGTTAGCTATGCGCACCATCATTATGGTATGGATGCTGTCTTAGTGGGCTGACTGTGTACTCAGAAAAGAGGACAGCATCACACCCACTCTGCTGGCTCTGTGTCTTGCAGGGTTTGTATCCTTGCCTCACTGGTGATGCATATAGCCATGCGTATGCTGAACTACTCACTAACTGATGCTTGTAAATTTAATGTGGAGCCCAGTGAAGACCACAATTCTCTTTGGCAACTGCAAGGACTATCCATTCTGTCATGCAAAGGTTGCAAATAGTTCCATTCACAAGAAACTAAATGGATTTAATCAAAAAGGGCTTTTGTGTTTGTGGCCCCTACCCTCTGGAATTCTCTGCCTCATCGGCTTAGGGAATGCACGACCGTGGAATCCTTTAAGTGGGATTTTAAGACACTTTTGTGGAGTAAGCTTTTATGAATTGATGTTGCTGAGAATTTTGATTTTGTATGTGTATTTTTGCTTTTAACATTCATTTGTACAGCGCCTTGGTGCTTGAAAGGCACTTAATAAATAAAGTTTTATTATTATCATTATAAAAATAAAAAGCTTATTAATCAGTTTGTCCCAGTTAGAAAGAAGTAAAACAACAAGGAAAAGATTCCAATTTGGATGACTCCAGGCATGAAAAAAGCAAATAACCACCAAAAAATGGCCTACCTAAGGTTTAGGGAAACATCTTTAGGAAGTAACATTAAAACTTATAGGAAGGAACAGAAATTATAAAAAAGCATGATCAAACATGCTAAATTCAAAACTGAATTTAGGATTGCCCATTCTAAGGACAACAATAAATCCCTGTATGCTTATATAAACAATAAAAACAGTACATTTAGAAATATTGGCCCTTTCATACAAGAAAGGAATATCATTAATGATGATGCCACAGAAGCAAACCTTTTTAATTCATACTTCTGATCAGTTTATGCAGAGAAGGATAAAATGAATGAACTTCAAAAATTATCAGTTCCAAACTCATTTTTCTTTTCAGACAAGGATGTAATGACAGCATTAGCTGAGATAAGAAGTAACACAAGCCTAGGACCTAGTGACATCCACCCCAGGTTCCTTAGAGAATTGGCTTAATATCTAGCACACCCACTGGCAGTCATGTTTAATAAATCTTTACACCAAGGGGAAGTACCTACCGACTGGCGTATGGCAGCAGTGGTTCCCATTTTCAGTAAACTCTAGTTAGAGCTGATAGGGCTGTGATGAGCTACCAAATTACCAAAGTTACACATGTACGTAGAAGTTATTCAATGCCCATGTATAACTTGGCCATTTTTTGGAGGTGTTGTACCAAATTTTCAACATGGCCTTTTTTGGAACCCTCCTCATGAACAGTGCTAGTGTCATTTTGTTCACTTGCCCCAAAAGGTGATTTTGTAATGCAAACGTACTCTTCTGTGCCACAGGTGTGAAAACACATTTTGGGCAGGTTGTGGAAAATGACAGCTGTGCTATTTTGAAGGAGGTGTGCAAAATGGCAATGCTGAAAATGTGAAGTGAAAATATTAAAAATTGGTGAGGGTAGGAGCATGCATAGAAATTGCGCAATGCACACTCGTAACGCAGTCATTTTTCAGAAGTTTTTCACCAAATTTTCAACATGGTCTTTTTGTAACTCTACTTCATGAACAGTGGTACTGTCATTTCATGAACTGATCTCCAAAGGTGATTCCACTCAGTGACTGCGATATCACTTTTTGGGACCAAGTAACAAAATGACAGTGACAGTTTTCATGAGCTGGGGTCCTAGAAACCCCTTGATAAAAATTTGGGGAAAAAGTTCTAAAAAATGGCTGCGATACCATCATAAGTTGAAAACCACATTGAATGGCATTATAGCAGGCTTACCTTTGATTCTTCAGTTTGCGGTTTGGCTTTGAAGAGTGCAGACTTGTCCCGGTCCAGAAAAGATGACAGCACTGACCTCCGGAGGTAAGTATGCAGTAAGGGGAGTGGGGAGGTGCCTGCTCAATGGGAGGGTAGGTATGGGGGAGAGGGACTGCAGTGATGATGAGGGACTGTTTTCTTGTTTACTGGGAGAAAACTTTTTTTAAAAGACTGCAGCGATGGCAAGGGACCGTTTTCTGTTTTACAGAAAAAAGAAACATTTGGACACACTGGGGTGGGCTCCCAGTGTGCCACATTACTGGAGGGATGTACACACAGAGATTGAGTACCCTGATATTGGCAGCAGTGGGTGGGAGGGAAGGAAAAAAATTAGGCGGACTGGGGTGGGCTCCCAATGTGCCACATGATTTTGGGGAGGCACAAAATGCCACAGAGCTGGTGGCAGCCGACACAGAGATTGAGACCTCAATGTCGGCAGGCAGAACAAGAAACCTTGGGCACACTGTGGTGGGCTTCCAGTATGCTACATGAGTTTGGGGTGGGGGAGCCATGGAATGCTGCGCAGCTGGCAGTGGCAATGCAACTGAGCAAGCACGACACTCTTGCATGTGCACTTGTGATGAATGGCATCTTGCCATACAAGATGCCACCAGCAGAACTTCACATGCGCGTGAGTTGCACGTGAACTGTTCATGCCATGGAATGCAGAAGTAACAGCCAAAATAGTGCGACTGTTATTCTGTAGTGGCCGATCATGTTGGAAGGATTCAAGCTCCATTGGGCATTTGGAAGGATACTTCCAAATGTCCAATGGCCATTTTCAGAGCTACGATCCCAGTAGGGCTGTAGACTCTGCCAACAGCCCTAAAAAGGGAAGATGTGGCAAAGTGGAAAATGATAGACCTATCCTAACATCATTATGTTGTAAGGTTATGGAAAAACTGTTCAAAAAGCAACTGGAGTCAGAAATACACAATTTAAGGTTAACTGATGTTAACCAGCAGGGATTTAGAAAATCCTTCTCTTGCACACTAACATGGTGTCCTTTTATGAATATTTTAACCATGGACTTAGTCCACCTAGGGACAAATGACTTGGTTCAACATGAGATTAGAGCAGTGCAGAAGGACTTTGTAGAATTGGGGAAGGGCCTAAGACAAGTAGCACACACAGTATCCTTCTCAGTGGTGCTGCCTGTCAATGGCATGAGTGAGGCGAGGGTACTTTGCACCATGCAGTTTAATGAATGGTTGAAAAAATGGTGTGGAGCACAGGGGTTTGGCTTCATTGGAGACTGGGGTTCCACCTGAGGACACCAGCCTATACTGGCAGGATGGTCTGCATCTGTCCAGGAAGGGAACACGCTTTTGAGCAATCAGTTTAAATGCTTATTGGCAAGCTTTTAAACGAGTCAAGAGGGAGGCACTGATAAGCAGCAGGAAAATCCCAGCCTCTCCCTACAAAACAGGGTACTAAATGAGAAAAAGACCGAGGTAGAAAGGTCAGTGGGGCATGCTGCAACAGAAGGTAAAGCCATCAAAAAATGGAGAGCAATGAGTACCAATGCCCGTAGTCTGATTAACAAGCTTCCTGAATTAGTGGCCTTGATGGAGGAGGAACATCCGCATATCGTGGCAGTCACAGAAACATGGTACACACAAAACCATGACTGGGACTTAAACATACCAGGATACACTATCTACAGGAGGGACAGGGAGGGTAAAAGAGGAGGAGGAGGAGGAGTAGCTCTTTATATAAGGGAAGGAATCAAAGCAACAGAACAAAAGGGAAAACAGGGAGGAGAAGAAGCACTGTGGGTAAATTTGGAGACCGGCAATGGCACCACAATCCGCACAGGGGTTGTATACAGACCCCCTTCTCAGGGGGAGGAAATGGACCAGGAAATGATAGAAAGTATACTTAGAATGGCAGAAAAAGGGGAGATATTGCTGATGGGTGATCTGAATATGCCAGATGTTAACTGGAGTGCAGTTGCAGCAGCCACTTCGAAGAGTGGGGTTATTCTAGATGCCCTGCAGGGGGCATTCCTTAGACAACTAGTATTGGAGCCCACTCGAGAGGGAGCAATCTTAGACCTGGTTCTCTCAAATGGAGATGAAGAGAGGATCACAGATGTAGAAGTGGGTAGCCATCTGGGAACTAGCGACCATCAAATAGTATGGTTCACAATAAACACAGCAATAGAGTCAAGTCATACAAAGGTAAAAGTACTGGACTTTAGGAGGGCAGACTTTGCCAAAATGGGTGAGTGCCCAAGGAATGCACCAGCAAACGGGCAGGAAGGAGGGGTGGAAGAACAATGGGGAATAATAAAAACTGCCATCACAGAGGTAACAAGCCTTTGTGTGAAGCAAATAAACAAAACAAAATGATGTAAGAAACCACTATGGTTCTCAAAGGAAGTGGCAGTGAATGTTCAAGAGAAAAAGAAAGCATTCAGGAAGTACAAGGAATCACAAAAGGAGCAGGACAGAGAACTGTATCAGTTAAAGCAAAAGGAAGCTGGGAAGGCAGTCAGAACAGCAAAGGCCTAAACCAAGGAAAAGATAGCCAACTGAGTTAAGAAGAGGGATAAAACCTTTTATAGGTACATCAGGGAGCGAAGGAAGACCAAGGGAGGGATAGTGAGGCTTAATAAAGGGGATGGAGGGTGGGCATAGGGTGACTGTGAAAAGGCAGAGATACTAAACAAATATTTTTGCTCAGTATTTACAAAGGAAGAGGGGGAGGTACCTAAAACAAACAGTAGAAACACTCTGGATACAGAAGTTGATACCAGCCCATTTACAGAAGAAAGGGTTCTGAAAGAACTCTTAAAACTGAAGGTGGACAAAGCAATGGGGCCTGATGGGATTCATCCCAGAATTCTAAAAGAACTAAGGGTAGAACTAGTGACACCACTGACTACCCTCTTTAACAAATCATGGGAGGATGGGGTGATACCCGAGGACTGGAGGAGGGCAGATGTGATTCCCCTTCACAAAAGTGGGAGCAAGGGAGAAGCAGGAAACTACAGACCTGTTAGTTTAACCTCAGTGGTAGGGAAAATGATGGAATCACTTCTGAAGGAAAGAATTGTTGAGTACCTAGAGCCCAGAGGGGCACAGGACCCAAGGCAGCATGGATTCACAGCGGGAAAGTCATGCCAGACAAATCTGATAGATTTATTTGACTGGGTGACCAAAGTAGTAGATCAGGGAGGGGCTGTGGACATGGCCTACCTAGACTTTAGCAAGGCATTTGACACAGTCTCACACAAAAGATTAATATACAAGTTAGCCAGCCTGGGATTGGGTCCCAAGATGACAGCCTGGGTAAAGAATTGGCTGGAGAATAGGACACAGAGAGTAGTAGTAAATGGAGTCCACTCTAAAGAAAGGGAGGTTACTAGTGGGGTACCGCAGGGTTCAGTATTAGGACCGGTCCTCTTCAATGTCTTTATAAGAGACATTGCAGAGGGACTGGAAGGGAAAGTATGTCTCTTTGCAGATGACACAAAGATCTGCAACAGAGTTGATGCACAAGGTGGGGTGGAAGGATGAGAAGGGACTTGGCAAGGTTAGAGGAATGGTCAAATGTATGGCAGCTTAGATTCAATGCTAAGAAGTGCAAGGTAATGCACCTGGGAAACAAAAACCCAGGGGAAGAGTACACAATGGGGGGTGAGATACTAACAACAACAAAAATGGAAAGGGACCTGGGGGTAGTCATATCAGATGACCTAAAGGTGGGCAAGCAATGTGAGAGGGCAGCAAGGAGGGCTGGGGGGATACTGGGATGCATAGGGAGGCATCACCGGTAGAAAACAGGAAGTTATTATCCCTCTGTACAGACAGCTGGTGAGACCCCATCTGGAGTATCGTGCAGTTCTGGAGACCCAATCTCCAAAGACATAGACAGGATGGAAGCTGTCCAGAGGAGGGTAAATAAAATGGTGCAGGTTCTGCACTGAAAGACATATGAAGAGAGACTTAAGGAGCTTAATATGTATAGCCTCAAGGAAAGGAGGGAGAGGGGGACATGATAGAAACTTTCAAGTACCTCAAGGAATCAACAAAGTCCAAGAGGGTAGCATCTTTCAAAAAAGAGGTGTGCAAGAACAAGGGGCACAATTTGAAGATAGAGGGGGCAGCTCAAGTAATTTAAGGAAGTATTTTTTCACAGAGAGGGTTGTGGATGCATGGAACAGCTCTCCGAGGAGGTTGTGGAGTCAAAAACAGTGGTGGAATTCAAGCATGCATGGGACAGTCATACGGCAATTCTAGGGGGTGGGGGCGGGAAGAAGTAGGCTGCTGGTTAACTAGGATCTGCAACTTATCCATTAGGTAGGGAAATGGGCAGACTGGGTGGGCCAAGCGGTCCTTATCTGCCGTCAAATTCTATGTTTCTATGTTTCTATGACATAGGTACACCAGTTGATGTTATTTTGTTGGACCTAAGCAAGGCGTTCAACACTGTGCCCCATAACACTCTGGTAATCAAAGTTTTGTCCTTGGGTTTTAGTCCAGTATTAGTAAAATGGGAGGAAAGCTGGTTGTTAAATTGTGTCCAATAAGTAAGGATCAATGAGCAGCTGTCTGTGAAGGGATGCATTAGTAGTGGAGTTCCTCAGGGCTCAGTTTTGGGCCTGATTCTTTTTAACATTTTCATAAGTGATACGAACACCAATAAAAATAACTTTATTGCCAAATTTACAGACAATACCAAGTTGGGAGGTGAGGTGGATACACATACTAAACATCAACTGCTAACTAAGGACCTCCACTCTATAGAGAAATGGGCAAATGGCAATAATCTGACCAACTGACAGAATATCTAGACAAATACAAACTGCAATGCTGGCAACAACACAGCTTTCACATACAACACTACAAGTACTACAACGACTCTAGTCGAGTATACCAGCTTTATTCACAATGCCCTGGACAGAGGGCTCTTGGTGGGTATTACATACATTGACCTCACCAAGGCCTTTGACATCATAAACCATAATCTGCTCCTGGGTCAATACTCCCTTTCTGGCTTTTCCTCTAAATCTGTAGACTGGTTCAGGAGCTACCTCACTGGAAGGGTCCAAACAGTGAAAATACAAGACACCATCTCCAAAAACTGTAGTGTCACCACAGGGGTTCCCCAAGGCTTTATCCATGACCCCCTACTGTTCAGTTTATTTCTAAACAACCTCCCACAATCTGTAAATGACCACAGTCTGCTTTACACAGATGACTCAGTCCTATATTCATGCAATGCTGATCCCATTATACTTGAAAAGCAAATGCAGGCTAATTTCTACTCTGTAGCGCATTGGTTCCTTCAATCCAAATTACTCCTTAACGACAAAAAACCAAGACCATGTTATTCACATCATCACATAACAAACACTGTACTCACCAACTTCACATTCTTAACAGTCAGAACTCTCCCCTTGAAATGGTCCAAATGTTTAAATACCTGGGAGTGACACTAGACAGCACCCTATCATTCAGCCAACATATTGACTCAGTTGCAAAATCATGCAATGCAAAACTGGGACTGCTGTACAGACATTATCAATGTCTTACTGCTGCAGCACTAAAAATTGCAGTAAACAGCTCAGTGCTCTCAGTGATTGATTATGGTCTAGCAGTCTATGGGGCCACCTTCCAAACCTCACTAAAACGTATCAAAGCAGCGCTTAACAAAGCATGTTGTCTAGTTCTAGGTGTACCCCACCTCACCCACACCTGTGAGATATACTGTCAGACAGGGTAACACAAACTTGATTGCTGCATTCAGCATCAAGTTTGCCTTCTCACCAAGAAATCTACTCTTGGACGTTCCACTTCAGGACTGCAAAGCCTCCTTAACTGGCCTAACACCGCAAGATACAGCAGGGGGGTAAACAATTCAACCCTATTTGTCCCCTTCCACCAAACCACACAAGGTCAATGGTCCTATGAGCACCAAGTGCCGCTATGGCTCAATGCGCATGACATAAGCATTATAAAAGAAGTAAAGCAAGGACCTTTTAAATCTAAACTCTGTACTGCCCTATCCTCAAATAGTAACTGTGATTGTAGGACCTGATCTACTCTCCTCTCATCACTCTTCACCTTTCCTACTTGCCCTCTAATCTTGCTCCTCTCTCCTCCCTACTTTCTGTTCTACCTTCGGCTCTCCTCCTCCTTTCCCTCTCATTTCCCCCCTTTCTCTCCTCCACCCCACTGTCCTGCGTCCCAGTGACAGTCCTATTTCCCTCATCCCCTATCCTCTCCATCTCCTGTGTACCTTTCCCTGTTTCCTTCCCTTTGTTCCGCCTCCTCCCACCCCCACCCCCTCTCTGCCCCTGTATTTTCCCTTGCTCTCCCATCCTCCCATCCCCTCTCTGCCCATAATCATTCCTTTGCCCCCTTCCTCCACCCTCTCTGCCCCCTCTCTCTCCCTCTCCCCATTTTCTCATTTACCCGACCCCACTCCATCTCCCTCAATTTTCTCTTGCTATCCTTCTCTCTCAATTTTACTTTTGTTCACCTCCCCCTCCTACCCAGGTAAGTCACTCCCCACCATAGACTTCAGGGTCTCTGTCTTGTCACTTCTCACCCTGGTAATATGGGCCTTCATGCTGTCTATTCTTATTAGCACTTCAGACAATAGAACTGATGCTTTAACATGTTCTGGCAACCTAGATAAGTGTTTTCATAGATTACCTAATTGTAGTTCTGATGCTCACTGTGTTTCCTGAAACATCCTATATTGCTAACTGCCTTATTTTCTTAACTGGGCCAAGTGACCTTGTCCTGGTTATACTTCTGTGTGATACCCTGACCCCAAAGCAACAGTCTATATTTGCAAAAGTACATAACTTTATCAACTGAACCTGTTCTAGCATTTTCTGCTCAGTGTTGTGTACTCCTCGTCTGATACTTTTACTGTTTATAACATTACTTTACTGTAAACTGAAAATTTGATGATTGTGTATATGTGACCTCTGTATTTTGAATTTGTACATATGTGATTGCTATGACGTGGAACCTTTGTAAAAGAGCCTTTGGCCCAAAGGTACTTTCCTAGATAATAAATAAATAAATATGTAATATTGATAAGTGTATTGTCATCCATTTTGGGAAAAACAACAAAAAGTCTCGATACTTTTTATACAACTGACCAATCCAAATTTCAGAGAGTGAAAGAGACCTTAGAGTAATTATTAATAATAAACTAGCCACTTTGGATCAGTGTAAAAAAATTAGTAGGATTGCTAATTGAATGATGAACAAAAATCCAATGCACCTTTGTAATTATATGTGAACAGTACATAATACCTTTATACAGACCACATGTGAAGCCACATTTGGATCATTTCTCCCTCTTCTAGAGTCTATATTTGAGGGGGGACATCGATTTATTTGAAAAAGTGTAGAGGTGAGCAACCAAAATGATACCAAGGCTCAAAAAGAAAACATATCAGGAATGATTGAGGGAAACAGGTTTATTCACTTTAGAAGAAAAAAAGCAAAGGGGTGATTTAACTGCACATGTTCAAAATGTTCAATTCATCAGAATTAATGACTCAATGTGGCATACAGCTTACTTCTAGATCTACTTCACTGAGGTCAAATAATAAACAACTAATTGTCCAATTGGCAAACACGACAAACAGGGACCATTTCTTTATGGTTCAAACAGCAAAAGCTTGGGATAGATTGCCACAAGAACTATGTGATCAAAAAATCATATTAGGATTTAAGAAAGGCATTGATAAACTCGTCTTCCCTAAATGTAACGTGGTTTAATTTGTCCAGTTGTGTGGGAGACAATCTCAATGGGCATACATTGTTTACTTTTGTCTGTAAAAACTAGTAAACCTAGTAATTGCTTATTTTTGAATCCACAAAATTATGTTTATCACTCTGCCATGCCTTCTGTATGATCTGTTACAGTTCTGCTGCTTACTTAGGAGTTCTGGAACATGTTCAGTGCTTTTTTCTGGATCAGCTTATGGTAAGAATTTATTGTATAATTGTTAACCCAAAGTTATTATTCATTTGGAGCTGGATGTACCCTCATGTTCACTTTAGCTGACCAGCATGGTGGTGTACACAACAGGGGAAGTCATGGTAACACATGAACAACTGGATTGGCCACAAGTGAGCCAGTAAAGGTGCATCTCCAATAAGTTTATGTGTTGGAGTGTTTGGAGAATTGGGTGCAGTTTTGGAGGATGATATTGTGACGTTATCAGGAAACGTACTGAAGATTGTTTTTCTGGATGAATCCAGTTAGTGAAAAAAGAAACAGCCAAACATCTTTACTTAAAGGAGGTGGTAATGGATGAGCATTTATTGGCTGGCTAAGAACAAAAACTCCACCACCAGGATACCAATCAGTGCCTTTGTGTACAGGCTGGTACTCAAGGAGACACTGGGTGATCAGTTAACTCCAGCTGTTCAGTTATGAGAGTTTCCTTTGTTTTCTTTTTTTACACAAATCTACATTTACTGAATCTATGTTACGAATCACTTAGTCATGTTATATAGAATATTATTAATTAACACAATTTTATTCTGCATTACTTTGAAACTTACACGCAGGATCTTCACATGGCTTAGCTCAGCTGTCTCTGAGAAGCTGATTAGTAGTGTTTAATGAATATATGATCAATTCATCGATAAATATTGTCATATTTTATTTCATACAAGTTTTTTAAGTGAAGATGACTCAGAACACCAGTCAGTCTCCTTGTTCTCTGATACAGTTGAAGACAGTCAGAGCAACTGAGTCAGAGTAAACCCCTCACCAACAAAATATTTGAAAACCATCTTTTGGTCCAGTTGAATGGATATTTCTGAGGTTCCCTACCCAGTATACTTATCAATACTCTTATTTCTATGTCTTCCCACTGTGATTCATTGTTGCTGGTATTTCTAACGTGTGCACATTCTCAAGCCTTCTGTGTTGAGAGATGATGGTTAATTCTGTTGATCCTCAAGTACAAAAGTCTAGTAGGTACCTGTAAGACTATGATTTCTTAATTCACCAGGAAAAATCATTCTGCACAGGCCATATGAAATGATGTCTTTCACTGAGCAACAACTACATCTGGTAAGTCTGGGAACACACAGTCGTGGGAAGCCCTCCCTTCCTGAAGCAATCACTCAGTCGGTGAGCTTCTCTGAAGGTGGGCTCCTCAGCCGGTGCAGGTCAGGAGGGCAGAGTTGTGGGAAGCCCGCCCCCCAAAGCAATCGCTCAGGCTGGGAGCTCCTCTGAAGGTGGGCTTCTCAGCTGGTGCAGGTCACGAGGGCAGAGTCATGGGAAGCCCTCCCCCCCAAAGCAATCACTCAGGTACGGACACTGGACTCGCACCGCTCACACAAAGGAGACCTGGTCCCAAAGCGCAGAAAGACTTGGCACCATTTTTCAAACCTGTATTACCTTAATTTAGGTCGACCCAACAGTGTAGATTGTTTTTGTACTCTTAAATCTGCTCTAGTTTACACTGTGTTTTGCCTTTGTTGCTCATATTACTTTAATTAAGTCATCCGCAATACTACTCGTTTTGTAGCCTTTTTACTAGCACCTTAATGAATTCAGTCTGCTATGTACTAAGGGGGATTTTCTATTGGACTCAGCTGTACTGTGTAACTATATAGTCAGCCTGCCACACACTCCTAAAGGAGCCTTGCATTTTTACCTTTACTTTGTCTGAGAGGAACTAAGGGGGATTCTTAGGGGGCCTTCATTTTGAACTTGTTACAGCCTCCTTAGCCTGCATGTAAATGTATTTTGGTGGATTTTAAAAGCAGGCATGCTGAATCCTCACTTGATTGGACCTGAGCCCACGATATTTCCCTACTACATCATAATTGAATCGTTGTGTGCTAGGCTTGCTATATAATAACCTACCTGTTTCCTCTCTATGCAGTCGGTGAGCTGCTCTGAAGGTGGGCTCCTCAGCCAGTGCAGGTCACAAGGGCAGAGTTGTGGGAAGCCCTCCCGCCCAAAGGCAATTGCTCAGATACGGACACTGGACTTGTGCCGCTCACACAAAGGAGACCTGGTCCCAAAGCGCGCTTACCCTGCAGTCACTGCGTGACTGCTCCCGGCCCACCCCCCAATGCCCTACCACCCTTTGCTGGTGTTAAATATATAGTCAGAGGATCTCGCGTAACCATAGGTGTCTCACGAGGCATTTTTTACTAAGTACAGAGTTTTCCATTTGCTAGTTATCAGGTTCAGCCTCTAGAGGTCGCCTCCTATGCCTATATCCTCTAACAATATCACTGCTCCGTTCAATTCCTTACACTTTAGCGGCATACTTGCTACCTCCCTGACAATCCTACTGCCGTCTCCCCTGCTTATCATGTCTCATCTACACATACTCTACCTTCCCTCCATTGCTCTCGTGATATAGGTACTCTCTGTTCCCTCTGGTCCTAAACTACTTATGTGACCCTACTCATCCTACTCACTAAATAACTTCCACTTTTCTAACCTCCTATCTGACCCATTATCCAGACATAGCTCTCTCCCTAAATTTGGGCTTGTCCTCAAACAATTTGTGTCCTTTCTCAAATACTTCTTGGGCATGTTCTCTATTCACCTGGTACATGTTACCTGGGCTTATATTACTGCATTTCTTTGGATTGCTGCAATTTCCCTTACCCTTGCTGGAGATATTGAGGCTAATCCAGGTCCTACGCCTCACAATAATCCCTCTCTGCCCCTCTACTCTCCATGCCTGCCTCATTCTGCTGGCCTCTCCTTTGCCCACATTAATGCAAGGATCCTATTGGCCAACCGCCCAGATCTGGAGGTTTGAACTAGTACCAATGACCCTGACATCCTTGCCATTTCTGAGACCTGGCTTAAGGCTTCCTTTGATGACTCCCAGTGCTCCCTCCCAGGTTACAACCTGTTACGGGTTGACCGCCCCACTTCCAAAAGAGGTGGTGGACTTGCTCTCTACTATAAACCACAGCTAAATATCACTCTACTCCCAGCTTCCCCACTTGCCAGCTGTGAAGTACTACATTCTAGACTACTGCTTGGGGGTATAAAGAAACTACACAGTTTCTGTACTTATATATCCCCCAGACATGCCAGACTTGGGATCGAGGAGTTCATGGATTATCTACTAGCCGTGTCTGGAAAAAATGATATCATCTGTCTTGGGGATTTCAATTTGGACTGGCTCAGCCCTTCCTTTGGGTTCCTATCCTGTCTGACTAGAGAGGCTAATCTCTCTCAACTTGTACAGGAACTCACCAGTATCTCCCATGGTGGAACTAGTGCTACCCTCCTGGATTGGATTCTTACTAATAGAAAGGATGCCTTTGCCTCTGTGTGTGTTCTCCCAGACACTATTAGTGATCACTACCCTGTGTACTGTATTTGGGATAACACTGCCCCCTCTTTCCCCGCCAAAGTGTTAACTTTTCCAACTTCTCCAACCTAAACTTAGATAACTTTTTACATGATCTTAACTCTATTGACTGGTCCCCTATTTACACCAATAATGACATAAACATTGCCAAAAAGTATTTTAACAGCTCCCTTCTCTCGCTGCAAAATAAACATATCCCTGTTACCACAAGAAGGGTTAAAGGGAAAACCACAAAATGGCTTAAACACCCCCTGCTTCACCTTCTGAAACTCAGGGATAAAAAGTGGTCTGCCTGGAAGTCGTCCCGCCTTCCTACGGATTTTGATGCCTACAGAACACTGTGTAATAAATGCAAAAAGGAGATTTGTCTTGCCAAAAGCTACTACTTCAGGAACCTCCTTAGCGCCTCCTCCACATGTCCTAAAAAATATTGGTCCCAAATCAAGGAAATTCTTGGGAACAACAAGCCCTCTACTCCTACTAATAGGCACATTAATGAAGTCCACTGCAACCACCCTCTCACCATTGCCAATGCCTTCAACTCCCTCTTCTCCTCCCTTCCTACTTTAGCCTCTCCTACGCTCCCCAATCCTGGGTTGGTCCCTTCGACTTGCTCCCCTACACTACCTTCTCTAGTGCTGGCTCAGGTCACCTACCAGCAAGTTCTGGACCTACTTAAATCAGTTCCTGCTAGCGGCAGTCCTGGCCCTGATGGATTGCACCCACAGATTATCAGGCTGTTTGCGGCCTAGCTTGCTTGGCCCATAACAAGGCTTCTCAAACTCTCAATTAGCACTGCCACTGTCCCCCTGATCTGGAAATCAGCTCGAACTATCCCTGTCTGCAAGAAGGGTGATGCTAAACTTCTGACAAATTACTGACCCATCTCTCTACTCCCCACTCTTAGTAAGCTTCTGGAGAAACTCGTCCATCGACAGGTCTCTGATCACCTCAGTCACCATAATCTTCAGTCCCCCTCCCAACATGGGTTTAGGGTGGGGCATAGTACTACCACAGCACTGACCCTCCTCACGAGTGATATCAAAAGCAACATGGATAAGGTCCTGCTCACTGGTGCAGTGTTCATTGATCTGTCCAAAGCTTTCGATATGGTTCACCACCCGCTTCTGCTGTCCAAACTAAGTGACATCGGCACTTCTGAATCCACCCTCTCTTGGTTTAGTAGCTACCTGGAAAACCACTCCCAGGCTGTTTCCTACTGCAAAACTCTTTCCTCCCCCATCCCAATTACCCGGGGTGTTCCTCAGGGTTCGATTCTTGGTCCTCTTCTCTTTTCCCTCTTCCTAAACGACATTCAGTGTACGTCCCTTCACAGCAACCACCTCATGTATGCAGATGACATAGTGCTCTACCAATCTGCCCAAACTGTTGCTGATATTAACCATAATCTCACACGGGATTTTCAATCTCTCCAATCCTGGCTCTCTGCCAAACAACAAATCCTTAACATAAGTAAAATGCAGGCCATGCTGTTCGAGTCATCTAAAAAAATGCGCTTAGAATCCTCCAAACTCCTTGCCCTCAGTCAGGAGGGGACACCTGTTACCAATGTGGTGACTATCAAATACCTTGGGGTCACACTTGACCCTGCCCTTGATTTTTCCTTGCATATCAATGAGGTGTGCCGGCCAGTTAATACCAGAATAGGCACTGCGTATCGTGTGCTGCACTCACTCACCCCCTCTGCTAGGTTAGCAATAGCTAAAGGTGTGTTACTCCCGCAACTTCTTTATGCCCTCCCTGTTCTCTTCAATATTAATACCAGTGTCCTTAGCAAATGGGACACTTCCTACAACAATATATGCAGGTTTGCCTTATCTGTCCCTTGACTGACACATCACTGCCTGCTCTACTCTGGCCTACACTGGCTATCTCCCAAAGACCTCCGCTCTTACTCCCTAGGGTGCTTTATTGATTTGCTCACTAGACCCCCCAGCCCATCCTCCCTGAGGGACTTGTTTACCCCTATCTCACGTGTCAGCTCGCTCAGGTCCTCATCTGTCCCCAAGCTATCAGTCCTGCCATGTGCTACAAAAATGGGGGAACAGGCCTTTGCTTATTTTGCCCCTAACTTCTGGAACTCGCTTCCACTCCTGATTCAACACTTCCCCTCCCACCATTCCTTTAAACAGTCACTGTTCTCACACCTCTATGCACTTGAAATCTGTAAATGTAATTAACAGTGTGTCTCCTCCCCATTTCTTCTGTTTTGGGGACGTTGAGGCATTGCCTATTCTTGTTCTATTTTGATTTTGTGTAACTTATTGTCTACTGTTTAGTATTTATATCATATGTGTTCTCCCATACTGTTGTGACTGTATTTGATTTGTTGATACTGTGCTGTTGTCTTGATTTTATTACTCTTGTAGTACTCTCCCGGGTTGTGCCTGAAAATAGGCAGGACTGTTGCCTAGTGCACTTACCAGGTTACCAAAAGCTAATAAATAAATAAATAAACATAGACTTCCATCATGTCACGGATGGAGGGAATCATGGTGGACATGACTTCTACCACTAGCTAGCTAGCTAACTAATTAGAATAATTGTTATGTGGACTGGGGTGCTATCCCTGCTACCACTTCTTTCTCCCCCCACCTCACCTGACTTCCCTTTCCAGTATTTATTTACTTTTAAATATAAAATATAAGCATAATGGGGTGTTCACCCCCAGTAGCACTTCTCATGACCACCCTCACCTCCAGATCACCCACCCAAAAAATAGCCTGACAAAGGGGTGCTCAAGTTTTGGAATGCAATCTGAAATAAAGAAAATTGCTACTTGATGATTTTTTTAAAAACCTGTAAAAACAAATAGTCCCTTGCCGATCTGACCCACCCCACCCCAACTTCCCACTCAGCACCTACAAGCCCACACTCCCTACAAACCCTCCACATACCCTTACTCACCTGAACATATTCCATACAGTAGATTCACTCTCCAATCAAAGACACGTATGGCAACTGGAACCAGCGACTGTGATATGAGAAAATAAGGAAAGTGCAGTTTAATGTATTTCAATAGGGTTTTTTAACTTTGATTCCTGACTTTGCATTTTTAAATATTTTGACCCCGAATTTTTAGCATGGCATTTTCAGAGTACCAACCTCATGACCAGTGGCAGTGGACTTATGCAAATATGTCCCAGAAGATGATTTTGTGGTCACTTTGCAAAATCACCTTTCAGGTGGGATTTGAAGATTTTCCCTACCCTTATTCATTATGTGGTTATAAAAAGGCTATGTTGAAAGTTTGGGATAAATATCTGTAAAAATTACAAAGTTAAGGGCGTACATTGAAATTTTTCAATGCGAGCTCAAAACTTTGGTCATTTTAAACATTTTGACCCCAATGTTTCAACATAGTCATTTTTTCATACCACCCTATGAATATGACAGCTGACATTTTTCCTAATCCTGGCCAAAACATATTTTCACACCAGAGGTGCGAAATTATGTTTTGATGGGGATTTGAAAATTTTCACCTACCAGGATCATGAGGTGGGGTAATGCAAAGGCTAAGCTGAAAATGTGGTATACAAATGCGGTATAATGCCCTGGTTATGAATGAACATTGCAGTATGTCAACATTCACTCATAACTTCACTAATTTTCAATATTTTGACTTCAGACTTTCAACATAGCCATTTTGCCACACCACTTCATAAACATAACAGGTGTCATTTATATAATCCTGCATGAGATGTATTTTCATACTTCTGGAGCAAAATGACATTTTGGCCAATATACTATAAATGCTACATGTCATATTTATAAGTGGAATCAAAAAGCGACTAGCTTGAAAATTTGGGGTCAAAATAAAAAAATGATATATCATTTTTAAAAAACCTTGGACTTGATTTTCAAAGGACTGTCAATGCCACAAGCCCCATGTGTGCCTGACATATGGCACATGTGGCTTGCAGCATTTCCCCAGCTGGTGATCAAGATTTTCTATCCCATGTGCCGATTGCCACAAGTTAGCCCAATGTTTCTGGTGTAACTTGTAGCAATCCTGGGTACCCTTTTTACAGGGCTTGCCCCAAATATATGGTGCAAGCTACTGTAAATCGAGTAAAGTGTCTTAACTGTACCCAACATACCAAAATTGGTTGCAGTTGTGGCAAACATGGTTGGTGCACCTGTGCCAAACAAATGGGTTTGACACAAGGCCTGAAGCAAGCCTTGTGTCACCATTCAAAAATTAGACCCTTGGGCCCAGATATTCAGACTGCGCCAGGCTGTAGAGCAAGCCTGGGCACAGTGCAGCTAGGCTGCACAGGGGCATTGACTGGGCGATATTCAATGGAGCTGCGCCATGGCACAACATCATTGAATATCGCACCCTGGCCACCCACAGTGTGCATGGCGCAGTTGCACTGCACCAGTGCAAGTGGCCAGAGTGGAGCAGGGGGATGCGCTAGCACAAGTTCCATTGCGCCATGCGCAGCAACTGCGATATTCAAAAGTGCACATGCAAATGGGGCCATAATGTATGCAAGGTGCAAATGGGGCCATTTGCATGTCATTATGGCCTCATTTGCATGCAGGTGCGCCGATCCCCGGTGACTTGTGCCTGGCGCCCTGCCAGGCAGAAGCCGTTGGAGACCGACGCCCCCTGCACAGTGCGGCAATGTGCCCCACAGCCCGATCATGGGCATTTGTAAAGATAAAGAAAATCTAATATCCCTGGTGGTCCAGTGGACCACTCTTGGCCCGATCGTGGGCATGTGTAAAGAAATAGTTAATCCAATATCCCTGGTGGTCCAGTGAACCACTCTCAGCCCACTGACTGACACTGTAGGTAGGTCTGTATGCCCATTGGTCCACAGCATGAGCCAATGGGCATGCAGCCCATACCGTACTACACATTCCAGATATGTGAATGGATCCATTCAGTCAGTGGGTGGTGGGGCAGCAGGCAGGTGGGTGCTGCCACCCGCTGCTGACCAGGGGACAGGGCAGTGGGGATCAGTGGGCGGGTGGGGAGGGGTCCGCTGGACCACCAGGGATATTGGATAAACTATTTTTTTACACATGCCCATGATTGGGCTGAGAGCGGTCCACTGGACCTCCAGGGCTATTGGATTAACTATTTCTTTACACATGCCCGCGATCGGGTTGAGAGCGGTCCACTGGACCACCAGGGATATTGGATTTGCTTTATCTTTACAAATGCCCACGATTGGGCTGACAGCGGTCCACTGGTCCACCAGGGATATTGGATTTTCTTTATTATCACACATGCCTGTGATCGGGCTGACAGCAGTCCACTGGACCACCAGGGATATTGGACATTATTATTTTTAACAGATGCCCACAATCGGCATAGCTACAGCCACAGAGTGTGGCCAGAACAGGGTCAGCCACAGGTGAGAGCTGCCATGTTGTGCCCTGCAATATGGCAGCTCACCTGTGGGTGGCCAGCTATTGTTCCTTTTTTATTTTGGATCAACTTTGTGTGGAGTAAGTAGGGGTTGCCCATGCATGGACTCAGCACATCCGGGGCTGAATATTGGGATGTGCAGAGTATGCATGGGCATGCCCCCACACCTGCGACACATACATTACTGATGCACTCCAGTGCATTGGGATTTGTGCCAGGCACAATTCCCATTTGAATATCGTGCCGGGGCACATCAGAGGGTTGCGCATGGTGCAACACTGTTGCACCATGTGCAACCCTTTTGAATATCTGGGCCTTTGTGTGTGGTCCCAGTCTTGACCCCAGCAGGTATACTTTGTGATCTTGTGATGGTGAGCTGAGTACGGGGTCAAGCTCAGTGACTCAGCTGGATGGGGTGTGGGTGGGGAGCTGACATTGTTATGCAATCGCCCCCATTCAAGGAATGAAAGCTGCAGGGTTGCCTGCACTAGCCTGAGTATCATGTAGTGAAGACAACTATCCTTTTGGCATAGGGAAACAAGAAGGAGAGTCACTATCAAGTGGTGCAGGGGACATGTTGCAGTGGCGGATGTGTCAAACCTAGCTTGGTAACAAGAGCAGCCAAGTAGCTAATGCACTCAAAAACTTATAGCCATGACCTTTTAGTGATCAAAAGTATAGACTTCATTAATATCAAAAAATAAGTGCAAAAAAGGTGTAGTGTTGGAGCACTTATTGGCTGATATATCAGTTGGCTCAGCACTTCAACTGTAGTCTTCATCACAGGGTGGTCTTCTTGTGTTATCCCAATCGTTAAGAACCCCTACGTTATGGTCTAAACCAATTGCATTAGACCATTACAAGTGATTGACATGTTGAGGTGTAGTGAGATTTGAACCTCTATGTATGCTTCTTAGTTGCATGCAGACTTTTAAAATTCAAATCCATTATACAGATTGTTCAAATGGTATTTAGACAACAAAAATGCTACAAAACACATTTATGTAAAAGTCGTCTTTTCACTCATAAGCCGTCAAGTAATTGAATAAGCTCATGTGAGACAAAGAGAGAGAGAGAGAGAAAGATAAATTAGTTACATTGCTGCTCCAAAGGAATTAAAAACAAGAGAGATTCAAGAACAAAAGAGATAGGAAAGGACAAATGGTGAATGTGTAAAGAGTGAATGTGCCAACACTGGTTAAGAGGACGTGAAGATGAAGGAGGTTGGGAGGAAGCATCTGAAAGAAAAAAAGGAGTCAAAAGAGGGCAAGTGACAATGGGGGGAGTAGAGTATTACAATGGAAATAATGACAGTTATGGAACTGCGTATAAAAATGCTTTCTCTTCACCCCTCCCTTTATCTCTCCATCCTGTTAACCAGTACTGACACATTCAGTCTTTATAGATTCACTCTTCGTCCTTTCCAGCCTCTTTGTCTCTTGACTCCTTTTTTCAATTTCTTAAGAGCAGTGATGTAACTAATTTATCTTTCTCTCTCAGTCTCTGTCATGAATTCATAAAACTGACAACTGATGAAAGAAAAGATGACTTATGTATAAAATAATTTTGTAGCACTTTTCCTGTCTAAAAAACCATTTAAGCAATCTGTATAATGGATTTGTATTTTACATGTCTGTATGTAACTAAGGAGTGTATATAGAGGTTCAAATCTCACTACACCCCAACACATCAATCACTTGTAATGGTCTGTCATAACTCATCTAGACCATTATGTGGGGATATTTATGGAGTGGGATGACACCAGATGCCCACCCACTGATGAAGGCTAAGGACGAAGTGCCAGGGCAAGTGGTGTATCAGCCATTTAGTGATCCAATACCACACCTTTCTTTAAACTTCTTTTTAGATATTAATAAGATCTACACTTAGGGCTGGCCCGGTGGTGCTGAGGGTTGAGGCCCTGGACGCCACACCTCATGCCACTCCAGTGGCCAGGATTTGGGAATGAGCCAGGGATACTGGGAGTTGGCAGGGGAAGGAGAGGATTGAGTGTCCATCAGACTTCTCTCCTCTTCTGGGAGGGAGGAAGGGGATCTGTCCCATGCAGATAGTGACACCCATTGGAGACTGGGTGTACTACAGCCATCAGGGCCATGCAAGGGGAAGATGTTGGGTGGCTGCCTTTTGAACATGAGTGGGAGCGGGCGCACTATGGGATGGGCAGCATTGCATGACCCACATCAGGGATGGAGTAAAACAAGAAAAATTCCCACCTCAGCTAGCAGAGATGAAGGGGGCTCAAGGGATGCAGCCCACGTCCTAACATTAGCCTGATGCCTCAGGGGATTCTTTAGCTGATCAGACCCCCAGGTAAGGCCTCTCTAATTCCAGATAGGCCATCAAGGGAGGACGGACCCGACCCAGGGGGTGATCTGGGGGGCTAGGCCTGCCTGGGCGGTCGGGGGAGTCCAGCCATGGTTGTAGGGTTCAGATGAGGAGTAGAGGTTCCTGTCAAGGGGGCACTCTAGAAGGATGCCCAAGCAGAGGAAATGTATAAATAGAGTTGAAAAAAAAATAAGGTCTACACTTTTGTTCACTAAAAAGATATGGTTATAAATGTTTGAGTGCAGTAGCTACTTGCCTGCTCTTGGCATAGGGCCTGCACTTTTGCACCTGTGGGTGGCAGAGGGCCCTGTGTTTGTCTGACAGATGGACTCTTTTCTCTGTGCATCTGTATCTGTGGCCACATGGAAATGCAGTGACCAGAGGGTCCTGCACTTCCACAGCCCACCGTAGAACCCAATGAGTTTTTGACCTCTGTCACTACATGGAAGTGCAGGGCCAGCAAGGACTCTGCACTTCTGTAGGCAGTCGAAGTCTTTCTATGGTGCAGGGGACAAAAATTGCCCTGCACATCTGCATCTGTTCACACTGATGCCTGCATGAATGAGGATGCAATCCCACGATCTCAAAAAGAAAGGAAATTCTTTACAAAAAACAGTATTAATGCATAAGTTAGGGTTCAAGTTAACACCACAAAAGTAGGGAAATATGGTATTTGGTTTTCCAACACTAACTCTCCACCCCCACCCCCCAAGCAGTAAAAGGAAAAAAAAACATTAGGGTTATGAGTCCCCAGAGTCTTAGAGAATCAGTGGTGTGATCTTCCTTGGGGTTGTCAGCCTTAATTCCTACCCCATTCCCTGAATAAACAATGTCAGATGTGTTCTCCTTTCTGTGAGCCCTGTGTCAAAAAAGCTACAACAAACTGTGTTATCAATATCTGGCAAAACATAGTTTTTTACCTTTGAAGAGTGTATCACTTTGAGGCATTGGCTTGGACCTATACTTGTTCTTCAGACAGAAGGCTATGGGATGGGGGGTAGGGGTGAGCATTAGGGTGACAAACCCAAGGAAGACCCACCACTGATTCGCCAAAACTCTGGAAACCCCAAAACAAAATGTTTTTTCTCTTTGCTGCTTGGGCAGTAGGGGTGTGGAGTTAGGGTTGGAAACCCTGTCACAACATTTCCCTACTTTTGTGGCACTGACTTGAACCCTAACTGGTGCATTAACAACATATTTTGCAAAGAATGTACAGTTAGGGTTGAGTAAAGTATTTATTGTTAAATTCAATTTTTTGTACCTTAATAACATCAGTGACATTTGACAAAATCGTTCAAAATTTGGCATGTGCAATCTGGCTAGCAGGGTCTCAAGATGTAAATAGTTTTGTGACAGCATCTTATGTGGTTTCCGAAATATGTGATGTCAGTTTTTGAAAAAGTGCATATTTGTTCCCTATACTTAATACACATTTGTTTTGCTCTCTGCACAGCATTGACAGTATGTGATTTTTTTTCGCAAAACATAAATAACCTGTGCTGAGGTAGTGCCTTAAGAAAGTTTCATAAAAAAATATTAAATGGTTCCAGAGTAATAAGGATTTTAAGTTCTTTCTGAGCTTGCTCAAAAGAGTTATGAGTTAACTCTCTGATATGAAAGATAAAAAAACTTTGATCGTGAAGGCTTACCTATCACAAATTGATGATGGTGAGAAAAAATACAGATCGTGACGGCTGCCATCTTTCATTTTTTGAAACTAAAAAACTGAAAAACATAAAAAATAATGTCTTTTCCAAAACAAACACCTGAACCTGGGTAAAAGGGACCTGTTTCACTAGATTCTGGTTTTAGTTTTTTTTTTAAATAGGCCTGAAAATAAGGTTTCTGGGGAATCAAAAATCCTGAGTTCTCAGCTCAGTGAGAGGAGAGAGGAGTCATTCACTTGTGTTCTCTGTATGAAAACAGTTGAACATTCTTGAGTTTTGCAGCCACAGTGGAGTCATACTGCTGGCTGCAGAGGGAGTAGTGAACCAGCAGTCTGGTGAGATGGAACTCTGTCCCAGTTTGTGTCTGTCTAGCTAGCTAGCTATCTATCTATCAATCTATCTATCTATCTATCTATCTCTGTCTGTCTATCTTATCTATCTGTCTAGCTGTCTGTCTGTCTCTATCTAGCTGTTTGTCTGTCTGTCTGCCTATTTATCTACCTACCTTGTCTTTCTGTCTGTCTGCCTGCCTGTCTGTCTGTCTGTCTATCTATCTATCTATCTATCTATCTATCTATCTATCTATCTATCTTCCTAGGAATATTGCAGTCAAGTATGGTCACCTTACAAAAAAAAAAGGAAGTTGGCATGATTGAGAGAGTGCAAAAAAGAGCAACAAGGGTTATTACAGAACTCAAGGGGATGAATTGTGATTCAAGGTTGAGAGAGTTAAATATGTTCCCACTGGATTATAGGAGAATTAGGGGTGACATGTGCTTTCTGTATACAGCTCAGACTGATAGTGATTCATGGGATAGACTTTAGAGATCAGATTTATAATACCAGAGCACATACCCTTCAAGTACAAGGCGAGACTTGTAATACATTAAAAAGGCAAAAATGGTTCAGTCAGAGGGTGGTACCAATCTAGAACAACTTACCTCTGGAGATAGTGGCTAGTCCATCTGTAAATAGTATTAAATTGAAACTGGATATGCATTTCAGAAATGGTATACTGACTAGATAGTCCTTGAGGTGAGTATTATGGATGAAAGTCTTACAAAACTCTGATAAACCTATGAAACCTATCTATCTTCCTATTCTATCTATCTTAAGTGGACTGGGTGCAGGTTATCCACCCATTCCCAATACTTAAAAATAAAAAAAAAACAATAAAAGCAGACCCATGTGCTCACCCTCGGTGCTGCTTCTTTCTACCCCCCTTATCTCCATGTCACCCACCCCCATTTCAATATATAGATGGCAGCACTGGGGTACCCACCCAGGTGCCGCTTATGTGTATTCTGAGACTGGGTTCCTCAATCCCCAGTGTCTGCTAAGTCACCCTGTTAAAAAAGATAACAATTCCTCATTGAGCTTTATTATTTTTTTTTAATCTACAAAGAAGAAAATGGTCCCTTGCTGATATGACCCCCCACATGCCAACCACCTCACCCGAACCCCCATTCAGCATCCATCACTCCACACACACACACACACACACACACACACACACACACACCCTCATTCACCTAAAAGTGTCCCATGACATAGATCCACTCTCCACTCAAAAACATGTCTTGCTACTGGCACCAATGACTATGATATGAGTAAACAAGGTAAGTCAGTTTAATGATTTTCAGTGCATTTTGAACTGTTACTCATAAGTTTGTCATTTTTCAATATTTTTACAACACATTTTCAACATGGCCTTTTTAGGACCCACACCTCATGAATAAGTGAGGTTAAATGTTTCAAATCTGTCTCAAAAGGTGATTTTGTGTTCATTCTGAGGAACCACCTTTTGGGGAGGATTTGAAAATTTTCAACTACTGGGTCCATGAGGTGGGGTCATAAGAAGATTTTGTTGAAAATGTGGTGGAAAAGTATGGTAAAAAGACCAAGTTACAGGTGCGTGTTGAAATTAGTGGTGGGCGAAGTGGGCTCAATCCACTCTGCGAAGCGATTCTCGGAGCAAAGATGGATTTGCGGAGTGCTCCACAATGCGATGCGGTGTACTTCGCGTTATAATGAGGAAAGAGAAGTCCATTGGACGCAATGACTTACCGTTTCTCTGCCTCCTCAGGCCACTACTTTGCCAAATTTAAGGTGAAGTGCATTGCAGACAGTGCACTTCGCCTCACTTCACCTTGTTTTTGAGCTCCAAATGAGAATTTGACAGTGATTCATGGGATTTCAGGTCACATGAGCTCTATATTGATCTGCACAGCCTCAGTTCGGGGTCGTATGAGTAGGAAGGAGTAGGAGACAGTGTGCTCTGATAGCTGTCTGTGATAGGAATCTTGTAAAAGCTGTTTAAAAAGCATTTTTACTTTTTTTTGGTGGGATTCAACTTTAGTTCATCGATTGTAGGAAACCCTCCTGTGCTCCTATCATTAAGCGTTTTTGTTTTTGTGTGGATTTTGAATGTTAATTTACAACATTGAGTGTGTGTAGTGAAAGACAGTGAAAGTGTGCTTTGGGAGAGGGGCGTATCTGTGGTGTAGGTAGATATAATTGGAGAAATAGTGATTTGTTTGTTTTTTGGTTATATTTTTGTTGTATAACTGACTGTGTTAATGTACACACAGTAATATTGTCAGTAATAGAAATTGTATTGCTGTTTGTTGTGTGGATGTTGTGTGCAGCAGTTCATAAGTTCA
Source organism: Neoceratodus forsteri (assembly GCA_016271365.2). Lineage (NCBI taxonomy): Eukaryota > Metazoa > Chordata > Ceratodontiformes > Ceratodontidae > Neoceratodus > Neoceratodus forsteri. The sequence continues at coordinate 1,461,412,847 of CM057455.1, read as the reverse complement.
GGTTGTTTACATTACAAATTTACAATACGTAACATAACATAGTACTGAACTTTTGCATTTGCAGCTCATTCCTCATTCAGCATTGTACACAAACTGTTCTGTGTGTGAGTGTGTGTGCAGTGTTGCATGCATCAAATAATACTCCTTTTATTCTGCCACAGACTAGTGTAATTGCAGGCGCAGCAGTGTGAACCTGCTATCCACTGCAGCTGATTGATTTTGTACTGCGATCGTGGTATCTGTTCTTAGTTTTGCTGCTTGTAGTGCCATAAAAATCAGCATTGTCTGCATTCAGTGCTCCCCCCCAACCCCACATTCAAAAGGTATTTTTTACCAGATTGGATTGTTTTTGTGACTTCATCAGCACCACTGGTTACTGAAGTTGTTTTAATTCTGTGACAGTCTCAGAGTAGTCTCTTATCTACTGCTGAAGCCACAGTTGTTTATTTGGTTTCACATCCAGCGTCCCTCCAATCAGACAGTGAATGTATCAAAATCTGAATTTGACTGTAATATTTGTGGTTGATCCCCCAAAATGCCTGCAAAGAGACATGCAAGCAAAGCTGTTTCTTGCCATGGCAATGTTGTCAGTAAGATGGTCTGTGGGCGTGGTAGTAGTATGCAGACGCAGAAGTGCATTGCTGATGTGAGGAAAGGTATTTTTCCTGCAATGTTTTTGCAGCCCAATCAGTAGCTTTACTCATAGTTGGAGGAGATGAAGTTTTCCCAGCCGGTGATGTTAGTGTTACTGTTGTTAGTGGTGGTGGAGGTAGTATTAGTATTAATATTGTTGTGTCAAATTCTAATTCTGACCAGTGTACCGTATCCAAAAATACTGAGTGTAAAGCAATGCAAGTGAGTGGCAGCGTAGATGATGTCATACTTCCCAGTAACATCCCAGTAACTGAGCCTGAGGATTCTGATAATCATGTCAACGATAGCATACAATGTGATATTCTGTCCACCTTGGCACTTAACGTCACACATTTTCCATACAGTGATTCACAGTGTGGTGAAAAAATATCAGATGATGGTGGTGTAGATGCTGATGATGAATGTGATGATGATGATGATGATGTTGCTGTTGTTGCAACATGCAGTCCACATGCTACCATCCAAGCAGAAGATGTGGATGTGTGTGATGTTGATGAATATGATGATGATGTATTTGACCCCAGTTGGGAACCGGAGAAAAAGAAATTAAAAGTGGCTGTATCTGAGTCTGTTTGCAGTAATTCCCCCCCCCCGTAAAAAATTGTGATCTACCGGTTTTAGTTGATGATGATGACGACCCAGTAATCAATATGATAGGCAGTCATGGTGGTCAGTGGCAGTCCAGATGTGCAGTGCCCGAAACATCACGTGCCCCTCCCCACACTTCAGTTCTTAAAATAATGGACTTAAATAAGACACATCATGGAAATGTTAAAAGCAGAGCATCACAATCCCTTGTTTGGGATTTTTTTGTTCAAGATGCAAATGATGATTCAGTTGTAGTCTGCCAGGTTTGCCATGTGCATGTGAGTCGAGGTAAAAAGGGGAACCATCTGGGCACAGGAGGACAGCATACACATCATAAGAATAGGCACGTGGCACTGTGGACCCAGCACAAGCTGGCAGCTAATACCACAGTGGGGCATTCACCTGCGTCACCAGCAACCATACCCAGCATGTTATTCCCTTCCATGACTGTTAAACCCAGTAGGAAATTAAACGTGTGCAGTAGTGAGGTAATAAGAGCAGAGGATTACTACAGGCATGATGAGGTGGAGGACCATAATGACTTTGAAATGTTGTCCAGTGCTGGTGAGAGTAGCAGTTTTGTGGTGGTGGTGGTGGTGGTGGTGAATGCAGTATGTCTAGTGCAAGTGGTACATCAACCCAAGTTGGCAAATCTGGCAAAATAACAGCATTTCTGGGTTTGTCATCATCACCTGTGAACCGTCTTCATCAAATGTCCACACTCCACCCCCTGCCAATGCCATTCATCACAGAGCACAACCATTTGTGATCAACACACCTCATGTAAAACGTTTAAGTCAGCCCATGTTACAGAGTGTTTTTGCGCATAAGCTGAAGTACTCCCGAATCATACAGTGTCACGTGAACTCAATGCACTGTAGCGGAAATTCTGGCAATTGATCTTTTGCCCTTCTCCTTTGTGGAGGATTCTGGATTCTGGTGGTTTGCTTCACATGCCTGTCCAAAATGGAAAGTCCCATCTAGGACATACTTTTTTACCTGTGCTGTCCCCGAGTTGTTCCGCACTGTGTCTGACTCAGTAAGACATGCCCTTTAACATTCCTCCTCTCCATTCATCCATTTAAGTATGGATATGTGGACAAGTGGAAAAACAGCGGGGAGTTCATATTTGTGTATAACTGCACACTGGGCACAGGTGCCAGGGGTTGTTTGTGATGTTGGTAGTGTGAATAATCAGTGCAGTAAGGTGGATTGTCGTGGTAGCAATCGTCCAGGAATTCGGCAGCATGCAACAATTCCTATGTGCAGTGTGACCTGTTCACACACTGGTGAGAACATGTTGGACATGGTACTGACTGAAATTGACAGATGGCTAAGCCATCTGTCCCTGAGAGCTGGGTTCATAGCAAGTGACAATGGGTCAAATGTGGTGAAATGTATCACAAACGGTGTTTTTTTTCATGTTCCATGCATGGCCCACTGTTTAAATCTTGTGGTTCAGAAGTTTTTGCAGCACCCTGATATAAAGGAAATGCTGACCGCTGCACGACATATCTGCTCTCACCTTTCAAGATCTGGAAAGGCCCGTGACAAGCTGCGGCAGTTGCAGATGCTAAACAGCCTGCCTCAGCACCGCTTGAAGCTGGAAGTTGTCACCCGATGAAACTCCACATTATACATGGCAGAGAGGCTGTATGAACAATACAAAGCCATCTCAGAATATCTTGTTATACACATTAGCCATGACAGTTCTGGAGCCTCCAAGTCTATGACGACTGAACAGTGGCACCTCATGGACTCTATAATAACAGTTTTGCAGCCTTTTGAACATGCCACACAGGCAGTGAGTGGCGAGTCTGCCTCCATTACCCAATCAATTCTACTGCTGCAGGTGCTGAGGCAGACATTGGTGAATGTACAGCATAGCCTTGATGCTGCTGGAGACGGTGGTAGCAGTATGTTGCTGCAACACATGCTGACAGTATTCGACCAGAATCGTCACGTCGTGAGCATTCAGCGTAGTGACAGCTTTGCCATAGCAACAATGCTACGTCCACGATACAAACGTGAAATTGCATCAGTACTAGAGGGAGGGCCTGAACAGGTAAAAAATATCAGTGGTCAACTGGTGCACTTGGTTCAAGGGGCACAGAAGTCACGTGCAAAGGTCAGCAAACCTCAGCAGCATAATTCAACTGAAGGTGTACCTGGAGGACCATCAAGCATATCCTGCAAGGGGAAGGAAACTGCATTTCCAGGTGGTCTGTCATCCAAAGTGGCTGGGGTCAACCTGCTTTGGGAGGCTTTGTCCCAAGTGGGTATTTGTGAAATAAATGATTCGGGAGAACAGGATGATGCACCAACAACAGCACAGAGAATGGTTGAGTCATATTTGTCTGAAAACAGGCATCTGACAATAACTCAAGATCCTCTTTTGAAATGGAGAGAAAAGGTCAGTGAATGGCCAGAGCTGACTGCAGTGGCACTGAAGTACCTCACATGCCCACCCTCCAGTGTAAGTGTTGAGAGGGTATTCAGCTCAGCAGGTGCAATAGTCAGGGATCATGGGACAAACCTGTCTCCTGCAAATGTTAGTTTGCTAACATTCATTAAAATGAATGAGAGGCACATACCAGCACAGACTACAACCTCTGTATTTGTACCCTGGCCTAGTCATGGTGGTCTTGCTGATGTGGAAATGGAGCATTCTGGTAGCACTGGTAGTGGCTGCATGAAACGGGCCCACCACTGACGTAGATGACGACACAATGGAGAAAGAATTTCTCAGTGGTCAGACTTCAGACATCGATGACTGTGAGGGCAGCATTCTTTATGAGGATGATGATGATGTGGTTAATGTTGGCAAGTATTAACTGAAGTTTTTAAAAGATGGTATGCCCCCCTCCCCAGACCACCACCATCAGGAATGATGTTAGCCACTCCCACCATGAGTCTGTCTGCCCCCCAGACCACCACCATCAGGACTGATGTTAGCCACTGCTGCCATGAGTCTGTCTGCCCCCCCAACCACCACCACTGGTACTGATGTTAGCCACTGCCACCATGAGTCTGTCTACCCCCAGATCACCACCACCAGGACTAATGTTAGCCACTGCCACCACTGCCACCATGAATCTGTCTGCCCCCTGAACCACCACCACCAGGACTGATGTTAGCCACTGCCACCATGAACCTGTCTGTCCCCCAGACAACCACCACTGGGACTGATATTAGCCTCTGCCACCATGAGTCTGTCTGCCCCCTGGACCACCACCACCAGGACGGATATTAGCCACTGTCATCATGAGTCTGTCTGCCCCCCGGACCGCCACCACTGGGACTGATGTTAGCCACTGCCACCATGAGTCTGTCTACCCCCCCTGGACCACCACCACCAGGACTGATGTTAGCCACTGCCACCACTGCCACCATGAGTCTGTCTGCCCCCTGGACCACCACCACCTGGAATGATGTTAGCCACTGCCACCATGAGTCTGTCTGCCTCCCGGACCACCTCCACTGGGACTGATGTTAGCCACCACTGCCACCATGAGTCTGTATGCCCCCCGGACCACCACCACCGGGACTGATGTTAGCCACTACCACCATGAGTCTGTCTGTCCCCCAGACCACCACCACTGAGACTGATATTAGCCACTACCGCCATGAGTCTGTCTGCCCCCCTGGACCACCAACACCAGGACTGATGTTAGCCACTGCCACCACTGCCATCATGAGTCTGTCTGCCCCCCGGACCACCACCACCAGGACTGATGTTAGCCACTGCCACCACTGAGCCTGAGTCTGTCTGGACCACCACATCCATCAGCCAGAGACAGAAAGCTTCTTAATATTTAAACCATAAAGTGAGTATGTGTACTCATGTTTGTTATGCTGCTTCATTTGCTTTAGTTGTATGTTTTGTTTTCTGTAGCTTTTCAGAGCCGCAATGGTAAAACACATATGGTACACTTCTTTTGTTTCTTTTACAGGGTAACAAAAAAGGCTCCATCGCTAAAACTTGTTGGGAATTGTACTGTAGCTGTACCGTACAGAGAGGAAGCGATGTAATATCCATGTGAAATCCATTCTGGTAAGTATGAAGATTTTATTTCATCCATTTCATTGTTTTGTAAAGACTGCAACAAATATTGCACACAGGTTGTGTTAGTTGACAAGATGTGGGTTTGAAATGTAACTTGACTTTAGATTGAGATTTGAGAACCAGGGAGGGACACATAACAATTAAGTTGTAAGAAGTCATTCATTTGTTTTTTTTAGGAAACTTCCAGATACATTGTTGTTCTGTCAAAGTGGCCTCATCCAAAAAAGTTCTTCAACATCAGGCACCCCCCTCCCCTGAGCTGGGGCACACATGCAACATGCAGATTAGATGACCATGACCATCATAAGACAACCGGACTCCAGAAGGATGCTGATGAAATCTGTGAAGAAGTAACAAAATAAGAAACCATTTGAGACAAACCTGCATATATGATTCCTCCCACCCCCCCACCAAAAAAAATACTTACCTTCATGTGCTTGAGAGTTATCCGTTTCCAATTTCAGCACAAAAAATTCTCATTGAGCAATGGAATGTGCACACCAACAGTTTCTGTGTGATCTATGATGCAGAACAATACCATGAATACATGTCCATGTCAACCCCCCTCCTCACCTGCAAAATACACAACACAACCATATATCTATATATATATACCCTGTATATGTATACTCAGTAAGGCTACTATTAGTGTATAGCCAAAGGGCACCCTTCAATCCAGTTGAGATGATCACATTGCATTTGCTGGAATTGTCTCGAAGAACACATTGGACCAGCAACACGACACTCACAGTCATCATTTTATACTGGGGGATATGCTGAAACACTCTCATTCCACTGTGTAACCACTTGTCAATTTTCTGCACACAACCAGGATGCATTTTGGGCCTGCAGAAAATATCTGGGACTCTTTGCCATCACTGTGCACATGACTGAGTGCGCAATTAATTCTGGGGGACTTTGTGTGTGCTGAAACACTCTCATTCCAGTGTGTAGCCACTTGTCAATTTTCTGCACACAAGCAGGATGCATTTTGGGCTGTCAGAAAAAATCTGGGACTCTGTGCCACCACTGCGCGCATGACTGAGAGCACCATTAATTCTGAGGGACTTTGTATGTGCTGAAACACTCTCATTCCACTGTGTAGCCACTTGTCAATTTTCTACACACAAGCAAAATGCATTTTGGGCTGGCAGAAAAAATCTGGGGACTCTATGCTACTTTTGTGTGCATGACTAGTGTGCCATTAATTCTGGAGGACTTTCTATGTGCTGAAACAGTCTCATTTCGCTGTGTAACCACTTGTCAATTTTCTGCACACAAGCAGGATGCATTTTGGGCTTGCAGAAAAAATCTGGGGACTCTGTTCCACTTTTGTGTGTTCTGTGATTGTTGCTGTGAGCTCATGATGTCATACTAACATTTTTACAATTAAAACAGCATTGCAAGAATGTCCTCACAGTTCTGAACTGTACTTTTTTATGCTACTTCACATTGCCACAGCCACCACTAGTTACCTCAGAGTTTTGACTTGAATGATACAATTATTTTCACAATTTATGTCTGCTTTACTTGCTTGACTACTTTTTTCATGTATGAAAAAAAAATGAGCACGCCTTCCAATATTGTTTGGACCTGTTTGCATTTATTTGCAGCTGCTTTTCAATAACTATTGTTCCATAGTGTCATAAAACACTGCCTGATGCATAACTGTTAATTAACAACAGAAGTGATATATAACAACTACTTGATGTGATGGAGAAAAGCAGAGGAAAACAATGACAAAGACCAGGTCAGCACCAATTTAAAAGGAATGCTCCTTTCATTATTTCATACATGAAAAAAGGAAGTACAGCAGACTCAACTACTGCAAATTCTTGTATCTTTCCAGTCAGTCAGGATGTAAGTAAAGGAAGTTGTAACATAGCATTAACAAATATAGGTCAGAGTTCTCAACAGATTGTTGCACTGCTGCTTTATAGAGATTCACCACATTACATAGTTATGGTGATGCACATAAACTAATATGTGGGGGCATTACTACCATTGGAATATTTCTTGCTCCACAGAGTGCAATATATTTCTGTGAAAACCGCCCATAATTTCATTACAGTGAGTCACATGATGGAAGAATTACCAATCAGAAAAGCCACCCACATTCTGCCACCCTTTCTCAGCAACGTTAGGATGTGATGCCAGGGGAGCGCAGGTGCAAGCTCCACTATAGTGAATGTCCGGCAGCTATCCCAATGTTTTCTTATGTTATAAGATTGACTTTGTGGTGAAATGTGAGAATGTTTCCTCTAACAAGGCTCTTCTTACTGGAAATGTGCCTACACGTTTCTCCACAAACTGACCATTATAACATAAAGAAACATTCGGAAACCTGCCAGACAATCAGATATTCACTGTAAGGAGCACGCACACGTGCTCTCCCTGCCATCACGTCTTAACATTGCTGAGAAGGGAGGCAGAATGTGGGCAGATTTTCAGAAGGGGAATTCATCCGTCACGTGACTCACTGTAATGAAATTACAGATGGTTTTCACAAAAATGTATTGCACTATGTGGTGCAAGAAAGAGTCCCCGAGAAGGGAAAATGTGTATCATTAAACAATAACAAAGAAAACACACAAAAACAGTACAACACAGTAGTGGGGTGGGGTCAGGGGTGGGGTGGGGGCACAAAACCACCCCTCACTTACTATGGCTGTGGGATGCCGTGGTGTTCCAGCAGCAGGTGCAGCATTGAAACTATTTGCTGCTGCTGTGCTTCTACTCTGTTCACCTGCTGCTGCAAAGCACTGAACCACTCATTATTTTCTTCAAGTGCTGCCCACACCAGGCTGATGTCAGACTATGTTGCAGGGACTGTGGTAAGGTCCACTGCAGCAGGGAATCCAGGTAGTGGGGGTGGAGATGGACAGAGTGGTGCTGGTGGCTGTGGTGGTAGTGGAGCTGCTGCTGTAGTAGCCCTCCTCCTGCTACAGTGGTGACTGTGAGGTTCAACTCTCACCCCAGCAGCACCATCGGCCACAGCCACGGAAGGGCCAGCAGGTGGACGCTGGGCCCCTTCTGTGGCAGCCTGCCATGCTGCCCTGTTGTGGTTCAGTATGTGGGTGCACTGGTCACTGGTCCCCAAATGTTTCCGACAGCGACCACGGTGCACCTGCACACCATACACATGGCACTCCACCACTGTGCTGTCTCCCCCCACACAGTTGAAAAACTCCCACACTGGGGAGCTGTGGGGAGGACCAGTCACAGTCCTCGCACATCAGGCACAAGTCCCACCACCACCTACAATTTCCGGGGCCACCTCCTGTGGCTGTGGAGGTGGTGGAGGGGGTGCTGCTGGAGGCCCAACAGCTGCTGTTACCGGTGGTGGTGGTGGTAGCGGCAGAGAAGGTGGACACGCAGCAGCCACCGGTGGCACTGGTGGTGGTACTGCTGCTGCTGCTCCTGTTGTTTAAATGGTGGAAGCAACACCAGCCAGGAGTTGGGAGTGGTCTAATATGACACGACTGCCCCATCCCCCATGGGTCCACACTCCCCTCCTACTGCGCCCATGGGCCAATGACTCGCCTTCTCCTTGGTCCATCTTCCTGAAGTCCACTGACTGACACACAACACACAGACAGTGGACACACACACACAGTCAGTCATACACACAAAACAAAACAAAACTTATACAAAAAAATTCACTAACAAAAAAAACACAAATACAATACAAAAACTAAATAAAGAAATAGCTTTTAAAAAAGTTGTTTATTTTCTTCTGGAACTGAAACACAATGAAGTGGCAACAAGGCAATCAAGCACTGTAACTCTTCTCCTCTCACAAATGCTTTCTCCGTTTACAAATGCAAAGGAGAAAGTGAAACTGCTTCTGTGACTCACTTCCTTCCTGCCTGGCTAAAGCATGTGACTTACAGTACTGCAAACCACGTGATGTGCCTATTCTCTTCTCACTTCACCTTACTATGCATTAAGGCATAATGGCAATGCAAAGTGGTAATCATAATGTGAAGTGAGTACTTTCCACAGTGCCCACTTCGCATCCACTTTGCAGGCTGATTAAAATTTGTTGCATCTCTAGCTGAAATATTTCAACATTCACTCATACTTCACTGATTTTCAATATTTCTTTCTCCAAATTTTCAGCATGGCCTTTTTAGAACCCCACCTCATGAACATCACAGGTGGAATTTTTCAGATCTGTGATGAATGGCGATTTTGCAGTCGCTCTGCAAAGACATGTTTCAGGGAGGATTTGAAAATTTTCACCTAACAAGTTCATGAGGTGGTGGTCACAAAAATTACTGTGTTGAAAATTTGGTGGTAAAATATGGTAAAATTATCATGTTATAAGTGAACAGTGAAATATTTTAATGTTTACTCATAACTTTGCTGATTTTCAATACTTTCCACCAGCATCCCGTGACTTTGGCGACTGCAATTGGGCGTCTACCGAAAGGGTGATTCAGTCACGGTGCCTGTCATCAGGACGACTGGGGAAGGTAGGTGACTGGATGGAGGATTGCATGAAATAGCAACTTTCTGTTGCTATATGCCTACTGTGCACGGGGAGAAGTGAGCATGGCGAGCACGGAGTGGAAAAGGATGGAGGGGTTGTAGGGGGTGGTGCCATAGTGAGTTGCCAAGCTGCTTGCATGGCATGGTGAGTGGGTTCAGGGTTGCAACAGGAATGGTGCTGGATTTGGGTCCAGGCGCAGGTACTTTTTGTTGCACATGGCCTGAATTTTTTTTTCTGTGTTTGCACCCCCCCCCGGAGTTGAGAATACTTAAGTAGGGGGGTGGGGCCGTAAAGCCCACCACATAATGTGGAAAATCCCAACTCCCCAGAACCATTTTGCTGTGAGCCAGGGAGCACATTGCCAAAATATTTTATTGGCGATGTGCCATCACTCTAATAGCGATCGCCCATCAGCGATCACCATTATCACATAGATTCCTTTCCACCAAACTTTCAACATGGCCTTTTTGGGATTCCACATCATGAACAATGCAGACAAATTTGTTCAAATCCATGCCAAAAGGTAATTTCAGAATCACTCCATTAAAATCATGTTTTGGGTGAGGTTTGAACATTTTTACCTACATGGTTCATGAGGTAGGTTCATGAGTACTGTATGTTGAAAATTTGGTGCAAAAATATGGTAAAATTACCATGTTATGAGTGAACATTGAAGGATTACAACATTTACTCAGAACGTTGATCATTTTTAATATTTTGTCTCCAATTTTTCAACATAGCTATTCCCACCCCCTCCTCATAAATATGCCAGGTGTCATTTTTCAGATCCTCGATGAGACATGTTTTCACAGATGTAGTACAAAATGATGCTTCAGACACTATGCTGTAAATGCCACATTCTGTGTTTATAAGGGGGAATAATAAAATGACTTTATTGAAAATGTGGTGCCAAATTTAAAAAAATATAATATTTCTTAAGAAACATTATGTACAGTGCCAGCCTTTATCCCAGTGGGTAGTGCTCTGTGATCCCATGTCAGTGAGCAGAGTTCAGAGGAGATCTCAGTAAGCCAGCTGGATTGGACAAGGCAGGGGGGATGATACTGTTGTGCGACATTATCCCTCAGCCTGTGAAGTGAAGATGCAGGACTGCCTGCACAAATGCAAGTACTGTAAAGTGAAGAGAACTCTTTTCTTAGCATAGGGCCCTGCACCTTTGGGCACCAGAGGGCCCTGCACTTTGACTGCAGATCAACTCTTTGCCCTGTGCATTGGTTTCTGTGGCCCCATGGATGTGCAGAGCTGAGATGGCCTGTGTTTCCATAGCCCACCATACAGTCACATGAATTTCTGATATTCTTTGTGCATGGAAGTGCAGGGCCCACAGGGCCCTGTACTTTCTTTACCAGGCAGAGTTGTTTTTTGTCACAGGCCTCAGTGGGTCCTGTGCCTCTGCATCTGTTCATGAAGGTCTCAAAGGATCCTGTGTGAATGAAGAAACAATTCCCCTATCTCAAAAAAGAAATGAAATTCTTTTCAAAAGACTGTGTTAATGCACCAGTTAGGGTTCAACTTAACACCATAAAAGTAGGGAAATGTGGTGTTATGGTTTCCATCCCTAACTCCCCCAGAAGCAGCAAAAGGACTAGCCTACCAAAGAGACCACAGACATCAATCATTAGGTAAGGCAAACAACATACCTGTAACAGAAGGCACATGGGTCTCAGAGCATAAGTCCATCTTCAGTGGTGAGGGAATTGTCACTATGGGCAGGATGTTAAAAAGCCTTAGATTTTCACAAGTCTGGTGCACTGACAATACGGCACATGGGGTTTGAGTTGATCTAATGGGATTTTCTACTCCGTGAGGTGATTACTGTAAATTAGAAAATATATTAAAAAAATAGAGACTGTGCAGAAGAGGGCAACCAAAATGGTGAAGGGATTACATCACAAGCCTTATGAGGAGGGAGAGTGAGGGACCTCAGTTTGTACATGCTGGAACAAAGGTGGGAGATAGATGACATGACAGAACAATTCAAGTACCTCTAGGTGGAAGGGGACAAAATATTCCAGATTAATAGTAGTGACAGGACAAGAGGACATAACATGAGACTGAGGGGTGGCTGCATAAGGGGAAATGTCAGGAAGTTTTTTTTTATGGAAAGGGTGGTAGATGCATGAAATAGCCTGCCCCAGGAGGTGGTGGCAGCCCATACAGTGGCATGCGCCAAACATGCATGGGACAGAAACAAAGGAATAATAGAGGTAGGAAGAAAAAGCTAAAGACAATGACCAGATAGGACTGGATGCTTCTATAGGCAGCTTAAACAGGCAGACTAGATGGACCTAGTGGTCCTTATCTGTCAACAGCTTCTATGTACCTATGTATCTATGTAACTTGCAGGAATCCTGGGGGCTGTTTTATGGAGCTTGTGACAGATATCTGGCACAAGCTGCCGTAATTTGTGGAAACTGTTACAACTGCACCACATTTTGACAATCCTGCTCAATGGCTCCTGCTGATAAATAGCAGGGGGAGTATACAATTAAAGTAATCTACTGGCCACTAAATCAGGGGGAAGACAGAGATGAGGAAGTGGAAATATAAATTAAGATTGCAGCTACCAATGCAAGTACAGTACTCAGAAATGACTTCAACCTCCCAGATATTCATTGGGACTCTTCAATAGCTGTATGCCATAAAAGCAAGAGGTTACTAGAAATGGTGCAGGTCAAGTTCCTGACATGATGGGTATGTGATACCACACATGAACAATTTGCTGTTCTTCCTTGACCATGACACAACCACTATCTCCCCACTTAAGGATCTGCCAGACTCATTCTCAAAAGTCTCTGGCCGGCACCTTAATCTGTCCAAACCTGAAATACCCCCTTTTAATAGTCTCTGCTACATCCTAGGTTTCCATTCCTTGATGATTCACTGGGCACTAGACTGCATTACACCCTTGGGCATCAAAATCACCCCTAAATTGAGTAAACTCTGTGAAAAAAACTTTGCCCCTCCACTAGCTGAACTCTGGTCTGGAATGCTTTCAGTGGAAACTCTACAGCTATCAATTGTTATCAACATAGAGGCACTGTAAATGATCACAGACCCCAAATTAGTCCATCCCATTTTACATATGTCAGTCCATATCCCCAATGGTTGGTTTGACCAGATAGATAAACTGATGGGCAATTACCTATGAGAGGATAAACAGCCCCAGTATTTGGAACAAATTCAGAACCCACTGGCACAGTGGGGGATGGGGGCTCCCATGGCTTAAAGGGTACTACTAGGTATTCCAAAATGCTCAAATGGCTCATTGGTTCATTACCCCAGATCAATTCCCCTGTGGTGATAAATAGAAACCGCACATCTGGGAGGAGCCACCCCCACTGTCTGTCTCTATGTTCCACCCAACAACTCCTCAATGACTTGGCTAACAATAGGCATTTCCATTCAGGCCTGAAAGCAACTGCAGAAATGGCTGGGAATTGAACTGGCATGTGCAGGATCAACTTCTATATGGGATAAACCAGTAATTCGGATACAGGGGCACCTAGTTTTATGGCCTAGCTGGATGGACAAAGACATCACATCAATATAGTCTCAGACCTCCAAGACTACTTTCAGGGGTTACAAACATGCTACAAACTGGCCAAACCAAAACTCTGGAGGTACCTGCAACTCCTTGGCCTTCAAACTCAGATGACTCAAAGAGGCTCCAATCCCCTCAGCAGGCACCAAGTTCACCACTGAATAACACATCCAAAAGGGAGGGCAGGCATATCCCTACACAAACTACAAAGCATAAGAATTCATGAGCCACAGTGCTAGGGTGCCAGATCATGTGTAAGGAACAAAGAGCCTGCTGGAAGCATGCACACGCAGTGGTCTGAGATTCTAGAAATAGACTAGTCCAAAACAAGATACTGCAGCTACCGCACACTAGCAGTGCGGCAGGCAGCCAGTCTCCTTCCCAACAGCAACTTCTGCAGATGTGAAGCATTAAGAGGTTACCTATTTCATATAATATTGGCCTGCCCTTATATAAAGCATTACTGGTCACAAGCCTGTAGCCTTATCAGTAAGATGGTTTCAAGATATCCCAGAGTCCCCCTTCCTCTCTCCTCTTGGTAGGCTCCCCACATGAGGCCCCACCCTGCATTAGCCTTATGAAACTGAAATGGGGTCTACTCTCTAGTGGGGAAACAAAACATCTCCTGTGCAGATGATGTACAGCATAGATCCCTTCACTTAGGGAACTCACTGCTAGTCTAGCACAACTTGCACAGCTTGAATGCCATCTCATCTGGCATCTGGTGCTGTATCTCTGCACTAGGAAGAGTGGTCCCCTTGAACCAGACAAAGTGTAACCATCTTTTTTAGGAGTTTCTGCTCAGGGCACCCAGTAGCTGTTTTTCCCCTGAGAGTGGAGGTGGGATAAAACTGGAAACTCCCCAAATGAATTTTGCCCCCCCACTGATGCTTGTTCCCCTTCCCCAGAATGTAATCCCTTCCCCTGAGAGGCATCTCAAAGGACAGACATTTAGCTGCAAAGACTCAGCATTCCCTTTCCATACATGGAAGGTACCAGCCACTGTATATTTATTGTCTCCTATCATTTCTTTCCTTTTATAATACTGTGCATGTTTAAAGCAAAGGTATTCTTCAGAATAACCAGTCTAAAAAGACATTTCTCATGTTATTTAGCCACTCATTAGCAAGGATGATGCAATAAGCCTGTTTTAACACTAACTGCATAAATGCTCATACTTCAAAAAAATGTAAATATAAAAATTAACTACTAAAGACTATCAACTGTTAGTGTGAAAGTGCACTTCTATGTTAAGGTTCAAACTTTGAGGGTTAATAACTTTGGAGCCGTTCAACAGATGTGCATGAGATTTAGCATGCTTAATCTCTAGGGATAGGTCTCTTGACCGCCAAATTAGGTGCAAATCCATTGAGTGGTTTCAGAGATATGAAGTGTTGAAAAAACAGAAACATCTGGATTGTTTGACATTCCTTTGTCATCCTGGACCTCAGAAAGTGCTTTATGTTGTGGGCTGAAATATCCAGGGTAGGAAGCCCTTGGGTTACAGATGTGTCCTTTGAAGGTCTGGTGAAAAATTATTAATCTGTTCAAACGTTATGATATTTTAAATTTTCCCATTATTTCCTATGGGAAAATTTAAATGTCAGGCATGAAAGATACTATTTTTCACACGATACAAGTATCGTGTAAAAAATACCTGGTTATATTCGAACAATCGGACTACTGTGCTAAAAATGCCAGCTTCATTTTGCAAAGAATGCTGTTATTTTTGCACAGTTCACAGTCCTGCAAACGATTGAGCTGTGTTGCAGCCGCCATCTTGTTTTACCCTTAGCAAGGATGTTGAAGTACTGAAGGTTTCAAACACAAAAAAAAAAAAAATAAACAGAAAACAGCTTAAGAGAACCTCTTTAGGTGTTTTCTGATGTTTTTTTACTGTTTTAAGCTGGTCCCAAAGATATTTTTTCTTGGGTGCTAGCTTATACAGAGAACAGCTTGGAGTCCATTCTCTGTATGAGAAGAGTGGTATTTTCTTGACTTCTGCAGCCACAGCTGGAACTTGAGCTGTCAGTTGCAGAGTCAAGGAACACCGGCTTTGTGTGCATTGTGCACACAATACATAGTGTGTATACTGAGCATACTGAGAGCCTACCCCAGTGTGCCCAAATGTATTATTTTGTTAAAAAAACCTGTGAAAAGAAGATAACCATCCCCTGAGGTCTTTTCTTCAAAATTTCCAATAATTTCGATGTAGGATCCTGCATTGAAATACTGTAATGTGCCGCACAATGCTTTCCGACACAGGGTGCCCAATCCTCGTGTTGGCACTGTGTGCACATTACTGATGTATTCTCACCCCCACCATTCTGGCACACTTGGAGCCCACCCAATGTGCCCAGATAAATTAATTTGTAATTTCCAACACTGGGATGTCCAATCCCAGTGTTAGATGTCTCCCCGTTTTCATTGCCAATGGGGTGTCCTAGACCCTGTCGGCATCAATCTGAATGAAAGAAGAACTGTCCCGAGGATTTTTCGATGCAGAATGCTGCATAGAAATTTTCAATAATTTCAACGTAGGATCCTGCATCGAAGTACTGTAATCTGCCACACAATGCTTTCCAACATGGGGTGTCCAATCCCTGTGTTGGCACTGTGTGCAGAATACTGATGTATTCTTACCCCTATTCTGGCACACTGGGAGCCCTCCCCAGTGTGCCCAGATAAATTAATTTTTAATTTCCAACACCGGGCTGTTCACTCCCAGTGTCGTATGTCTCCCACCCCATTTTCATTGCTAATGGGGGTGCCCAATCCCCCATCAGCATCAACCAGTGAAAAGAAGAAAACCATACCCTGAGGCATTTTCTTCAATGCAGAATCCTGCATCAAAATTTTCAATAATTTCAATGCAGGATCCTGCATTGAAGTACTGTAATGTGCTACACAATGCTTTCTGACATGGGGTGCCCAATCCCTGTGTAGGCGTTGTGCGCACATTACTACAGTACTGTACCCCCCACATCCTCTATTCTGGCACACTGGGAGCCCACCCCAGTATGTCCAGATAAATGAATTTGTAATTTCTGACACTGTGATGTCCATTCCCAATGTCAGATGTCTCCCCCCCCATTTTCATTGCTGACAGGGGTACCCAATCCCCCCTGTTGGCATCAACCTCTGAAAAGAAGAAAACCATACCCTGAGGTTTTTTCTTCAATGTAGAATCCTGCATTGAAATTTTCAATAACTTTGATGCAGGATCCTGCATCAAAGTACTGTAATGTGCCGCACAATATTTTCTAACACAGGGTGCCCAATCCCCATGTTGGCATTGTGCGCACATTACTACACTGCTGTATCCCCACATCCTCTATTCTGGCACACTGGGAGCCCACCCTAATGTGCCTAGGCAAATACATTTTTGATTTCTGACACCGGAATGCCCACTCCTGGTGTCGGATGTCTCTGCCCCACACTGTCTTTCATTGCTGATGGGGGGTGCCCAATCCCCCGTCAGCATCATGCATGCCCCCAATTGAAATCACACAATGGGAGCCCACCCGAGTGTGCCCAAGTTGTTTTGTTATTCTTCCTGTAAATGAAGAAAACTGTCCCCCAAAGTCTTTTTAATTTTTGGGGGTACCTGTAATGAAGAAAACGTTCCATCGACTTATCCCTGTCCACCACCCCATCCCCAACCTCTCTCTGTGTACCCACCTCCCCACACCCCCCTCACCCATACTTAGCCTCTGGAGGATGGGAGCTGTGATTTTCTCTGGACCGGGACACGTCTGCACTCTTCAAAGTTGAACTGCGAACTCAGGAATCAAGGTAAGCCATATAATGGGATTTGATGGGGGGGTTCAACTTATATTGATATCTTGGTCAATTTTAGGAATTTCTGCACCAAATTTTCAACATGGGGTTCTTGGAACCCCACATCATGAACATGTCACTGTTATTTCATTTCTTCATTCTGCAAGGTGATTTTGTGGTCACTGCATGAAATCACCTTTTGGGACTGATTCACGAAACAACAGTGCATGAGGTGGGGTACCAAAAAGCTTATGTTGCAAAATTGGTGAACAAATTCCTCAAAATAACTATTACAAGTGTACATGGTGGAATTTTTGTGCACGCTCGTAGCTTCGCCAATTTTTAATATTTTCACTTCAGATTTTTGATGTTACCTTTTTTTACACCTCCTTATGA
Source organism: Neoceratodus forsteri (assembly GCA_016271365.2). Lineage (NCBI taxonomy): Eukaryota > Metazoa > Chordata > Ceratodontiformes > Ceratodontidae > Neoceratodus > Neoceratodus forsteri. The sequence goes on along the minus strand of CM057455.1, from coordinate 1,461,395,303 downwards.
ACAGTTCAGCTGTCAATTTGCACATCCTGACCAGAACGTGTTTTCACACCTGTGGCATAGAATGGTGCAGTCTCTGTGTGAAATCAACTTTTGGAATGGATTAACAAAATCACAATTGTACTGTTCATGTGGGTAGGTCCCATAATGCTGATGTTAAAAGTTTGGTGAAAAAATTCCAAAAAATGACTGTTATGAGCATGCGTTGCTCAGTTTCTACCCTGTGCTCCCACAGTAAAATGAGGATACATTTATACTATCTGAGAAAGAAATGAATTCTTTGCAAAAAGCTTCATTAATGCATTAGTTAGGGTGAATGCCACAGCAACAAAAGTTGGGAAATGAGGCATTAGGATTTCCAATATCCCCAAGGTTCCCCATCACTCCACTCCCATCCTCCCACCATCCACTCACCAACAGGTGTCAGGGTGTGCCATTGGGTCATCATGCCTAACTCTTACCCCATTGTCCTATACTGTAGCATGTAAACTTGTTTACACATGGAATGGGGTGAGAGTTGGGAATGACAATTGAATGGCACACTCTGATGCCTGTTGGTGTGTGGAGGGTGGGGGGATGGGGTGGTGTGGTAGGGTGGGAACCCTGGGGGTAGGGTGTTAGGATTGGAAATCTTAATGCCTCATTTCCCAACTTTTGTCATTGTGGTATTCAGCCTTACTAATGCATTAACAAAGTTGTTTGCAAAGAATATATATTTAGTATATGGAGTTTGATTTTAATACTGCACAAAAGCATGCAAAAAAATCTTGGTAATATATCACTCCCAAAGTGATAATACTACACTTCATGACTTCAAGAGTGATAATACTATTGTTCAAGTCCCATAATATTCGACACAGTCCCACACAAAATATTAATAATCAAATTAACCAGCCTGGGAGTGGGTCCCAGGGTGGTAGCCTGGGTAAAACATTGGCTGGACAACAGGACACAGAAGGTAATTGTAAATGGAGTCCACTCTGAAGAAAGAGGAATTACTAGTGGGGTACCGCAGAGTTCAGTACTGGGTCCAGTTCTTTTTAATTTCTTTATAAGTGACATTGCAGAGGGACTGGAAGAAAAAGTATGCCTCTTTGCAGATGACACAAAGATCTGTAACAGGGTTGATACACAAGGAGGTGTGGAAAGGATGAGAAGGGACTTGGCAAGGTTGGAGGAATGGTCAGAAGTATGGCAGCTTGGATTTAATGCAAAGAAGTGCAAAATAATGCACCTGGGAAACAAAACCCAAGGGAAGATTACACAATGGGGGGAGGTAGTAACAACAACAAAAATGGAAAGGGACCTGGGGGTAATCATATCAGATGACCTTAAGGTTAGCAAGCAATGTGAGAAAGCAGTAGGGAGGACTGGGAGGATACTGGAATGTATAGGGAGAGGCATCACCAGCAGAAAACAGGAAGTTGTTATCCCTCTGTACAGACAGTTGGTGAGACCCCATTTGGAATACTGCATCCAGTTCTGGAGACCCCATCTCCACAAGGACATAGACTGGATGGAGGCAGTCTAGAGGAGGGCAACTAAAATGGTGCAGGGTCTGCAAGAGAAGCCATACAAGGAGAGACTAAAGGAGCTTAATATGTGTACCCTTGAGGAAAGATGGGGGGGGGACTTGATAGAAACATTTAAGTACCTCAGCAGAATCAACGAAGTCCAAGAGGGTAGCATCTTTCAGAAAAAGAGATGTGCAAGAACAAGGGGACACAATTTGAAGATAGAGGGGGGATGGCTCAGGGGCAATGTGAGGAAGTATTTTTTCACAGAGAGGATGGTGGATGCATCGAACAGCCTTCCTGAGGAGGTTGTGGGGTCTAAAACTGTGGGAAAATTCAAGAATGCATGGGACAGACATAAGGCAATTCTTGTGGGGGGGGTAGGAAGAAATAGGCTGTTGGTTAACTAGTATCTGAAGCTTATCCAGTAGGTAGGGAAATGGGCAGACCAGGTGGGCCAAGCAGTCCTTATCTTCCATCATTGTCTATGTTTTTATGTTTCTATAATAGTATTGTTTGGGACCTGATTTATAGTATTATCACAGAATGGCAACATCGCATGCACTATTCTATCTCCACCACATCTGCCAAAGCATACCTGCTGATTGGTTGCTTTTCCTATGTGGTCTGGCACAACAGTTTGAAAAACATGGTGGCCCTTCTCTCACTTACCAAGAGCAAACAGGGTCCTTGGCACTTCTCTGTTTTTTAGTTCTTTTTTGGCTCAGCAAATGAAACTATCTGGTTGATCCTGCCATTCCCGTAATGAAGAACAGATACGACATGTGTTACTGAAAAGTGGGCAGGGGCGGGAACCATCACGAATGAGTGAAAAGGCAGCTCAGCCAACAGCGTGAGACAGTGTGGCAGTCGACCAGCGCAAAGTCACTTCTTCAGTGAAGTGGTCAACCACATGATACAAAAAAAACTCAGCTCCATATATTAAAAAAAATAATCGATAGCTTTGTGTCTCCATTACCAGGGAGTAATAGCATCTCAAGGTTCTGGACACATTGGAACCTCTTGAACTTCACTCTTGAGGTTCATCTGTCCAGAACCTCTTGATGCTATAACTCCCTGGTAATAGACACAAACCTATCAGTTATTCTCTCTCTCTCTCTCTCTCTCTCTATATATATATATATATATATATATATATCTTATAGGAGTGCAGTCGCATCCCTATAGTTAGGGTTGAGTAGGCACTTCAATGTTAAACTCAAAATGTTGTACTTTAATAATTTTGCAACCATTGAATGGATTTGCATGAAAGTTATCATGCACCTTTCTGTGGAGGTAGATCTCTTGATCTGGCAAGTTTCATTCTGGTCTGGTGTGCGGTCTCTGAGTTACTGAGAGGTGAAAAAACATTTTTACCCATTGACTTTGATGGGATTTTTCTTTGAACTTGCCTACAGCCCAGAGGATTTGGTTGTTTGGCATGAAATTTGCAAAGTAGGAAGGGACTTCCCCACAGATGTGCCTTTTGCTAGTCTGGTATAAAAAGAATAAATAGTTTTTAAGTTATTGCAATTTAAAAAATTTTAAAAAATCATTTCTGAGCATGCTTAGTATGCACTTTAATATAGCTGTATGAAACTTTGTAGGAATCCTGCTCTAAATAGAGAAATTCTTTTTTCATATGACTGCCATCTTGTTTTCAGTTTTGCCCCCCAAATAATTTTGGAACCTCCCAAAATGATATTCTTGGGATAAACCAGCACAAGTTGCTTGCTTATTGGGACCCCCCTTGGTGCATTCTGCAATTTATGGGATGAAATATGCCCATGAAATGTATTTATTTAATCATTTAAACCCTACTTCATATCCACATAATATGACCTAGGATCCTAGTTTGTCTGCACAAGATACAACCTAGGATTATAGGTTGTGACCCGTAAATAGGAAAAAAAATGATTAAAAAAACACTTTTGCCAACATGGAGTGCACAATCCCCATGTCAGCACTAGAGCCCCCCCCACCAGTATGGGACACTGGGAGCCCACTCCCATTGTCCCCCACAGAAAGAACCATGGCCGACAATGAGGTGCACAATCCCTGGTCAGCAGTAGCCCCTAAATTGATCAAGCATGTCCGAAAATGGGATGACTAATCCCAGTGTTGGCGGTAGCCCCCCAGCAAAGTGGGACACTAGGGAGCCCACTCCCAGCATCCCCAGTTAGAGCATGGCCCTCCATGGTCAGCAGTAGTGCCTGAAATAAAGAAAACAGTCCCACAATGTCGCTTAGTAAAAAAAAATCTTAAAGAAAGAAAGAAAACAGTCCTTCATCATCTCCCCATATCCCCCCTCCCCAATCCCAAACCTCCCTCTGTGCACACACCTCCCCATACCACCCTTACCCCATATTAACCTCTGGAGGTCAGGCGCTGTCATCTTCTGTGGACCGGGACACATTTGCACTCTTCAAAGCTGAACTGCAAACTGAGGAATCAAAGGCAGGCCATATAATGGCAGTCAATGGTGGAGGAGGTTCAACTTACGTTGATATCAAGGTCAGTTTTTGAGATTTTAGCACCAGATTTTCAACATGGTTTTTTTTGGACCCCACTTCATGAATCATGCCACTAACATCTTGTTACTCGGTCCCAAAAGGTGATTTTGCGGTCGCTGCATGCAATCACCTTTCGGGATTGATTAACAAAATGACAGTCCCAGTGTTCATGAGGGAAGGTCCCAAAAAGCCCATGTTGAAAATTTGCTGCACAAAATAAAAAAATAAAAAAATGCTGTACTACATGTGTATGTTGTGCAGTTTCTACGCATGCTCATAACTTCAACAATTTTTAATATTTTCACACCAGATTTTCAATATTGCCATTTTTACACACCTCTTCATGAACAGTACAGCTGTCATTTCTCACTTCTTGCCCGAAATGTGTTTTTGCACCTCTGACACAGAGTGGAGCTGTAGCTGTGTGAAATCAACTTTTGGAATGGATTAACAAAATCACAGTGCCAGTGTTCATGAGGGGATTTCTTTTTTTTTTTTAAAACCCATGTTGAAAATATGGTTAACAAATTCCCAAAAATGGCCACCCTACAAACGTGCGTTGTGCAGTTTCTACGCACACTCATAACTTCGCCAATTTTCATAGTTTCCATCCTGATTTTCAACATTACCCTTTTCCACACCTCCTCATGAACAGTATACAGCTGTCATTTTTCATATCCTGCCAAAACATGATTTTGCACCTGTAGTGCAGAATGGCATGTTTGCTGTGTGAACTCAGCTTTTGGGACAGATCAGCAAAATGACAATGACATTGTTCATGAGGTGGGGTTCCCAAAATGCCATGTTGAAAACTGGGTGAAAAAATCCTTAAAATATCTGAGTTATGTGCATCTTTTGAATTGTGGCTCCTGCGACACATTTCAGTGCCTGTATCTCGAAAATGATTTGAGATATGGATTTTTTGCTCTCCACAGTTTAGGACTAAGCACCTGTGGAGGTTTAAAGTCATAATTACAATTGCAGTGGAATTTTTTTCCATAGCTGCTATGGGTACTGAGAAATAGCAAAATTAATGTTACAAGGGTTACTTTTCATGACTATAGGGCTGCAGTATGTCTGTACTTATGTGTAGGTGGGAGCGTAGGGCCCAGAGGGCCCACGCTCCCACGTATGCTTATCATTATGCAACAATGGGTAGTGTGAGGGGAGTGCAGGGTCCAGAGGGCCTGCACTGTCACAACCACATACCAGTTACATTACACTTTCTTAGAAAGAAGGGATTTTCAACATTGCCAACAACATTGAAATTCATTGCAAAAAAACCTACGCTAATGCATCAGTTAAGGTTTTTTATTAAAGTGTAAAAAGCTGGGAAAGATTAGTTAAACTAACTGTAGAATAACTGGAAATTGAAGTAAGAAGAACAAAGAGGAGTGAAACCTGTGTGAAGGAGACTGGGGAAAGAGTGTTTAACATTTTGTAAACCCCAAACCTGATGCTTAAACCGGGAACTCTAAACACAGCCACAGTCACAGCCACTGCAGAAGAAGGATTTTTGGTGACAAGTTCAGCATAGAAATTGCTGTGGGATCTAAGGATTTTTAGGACGTAATGTATTTTTGCACATTTAACTGATGCCTAAAACAGAAGACTATTTACAAGGAGTTTTTTCTTCTAAGGACTTGGAAGTAAGAACCGCTTCATGGGTTTAGAAGCATATGAGGAGCATCACGTGTGAAAATTAATTGAAGGACATTATCCTGTTAATATTTAACATATACTTGTGTGAGCTACCATATTGACTTCGCAAGTAATATTTGCACTGCTTGATTTGTAATTAATAGAAATTAGACATATACCTGATATCAAATTAGAGTACACTAGTCGTACTCTTGTAGAAATTGTATTCCTTTCAGATTCTATCTCTTCCTTTCTATTTTAGCATGTGAGTTTTGTGTGATCAATATTGTGAATAAGAGTTACTAGAGTTTAATTGGTGATTTATAATCTGCATAAAGATATAGAGGAAGTGAGATTAATCATGCCAGTAGAAACAAAAAGTGGTAAGCCTTTTTCTGACAGTAAAGATATGACCAGGGCCACTGGAAAATTGTTGAAAAGGTTACCAATAATTGCAGAGCGTTTTGCAAAAATTGCGGGAAATTGCGGGGGTTCTACTATAGACACGGAGTGCTTCACAATAAATCTTTCAATGTTTTCTGCAGCATATATTAGACAGTATAAATTGCTAAATGAATACACTGACACCTGAATATGTTTAAAATATAAAGAAAAGTTTATGTTCCTAAAAAGAATACTAAACTGATAAGCTATCATAAGCGTTGCCTATCTTCCAAAATTAAAAAGCACCTCATACAGTGCTAAATAGATTCTATAAAGTGAGCCACAGCAAATCATTACTAAATAAAGCCAGAAGAAATATATATATTTTTTTTCTGGCTGTAGAATAATGAAGCGTAATCAACAGCTGTTTACAGTGCTCTGCCAGCTATTCACCCACTTTGGTACAAGAAAAAATAAGCAGATAGAGTGGAAAATAATTGAGTTTTAATAAAATGTTGTTAAAGTGTTTAATAGTCATAAATTGTACTGTAGGTACTGTACACTATTTTTGAAATCACATATTTAAACATTAAATCTGGGGGTTATTGGGGCTGGCAGTATAATCTAGAGGTTAGAGTAACAAACTGTGAATGAGCTGACTACATCTAGCAGACCTGGATTTGATTCCCACAACCTCCACTTGCATACTGTGTGATTCTGAGCAAGTCACTTAACTTCCTCAGTGCTCATGGGTTGTACCTGAAAACAGGCAGTTGTGCCTAGTGGGCCTTACGCAGTTACCAAAAAAATGTAAAAAAATACCAATATATTTTTACTGCATCAAACAGTAGTCAGGGTACCCTGTAATTTACCTTTGTTTTACTCTAGCTGCAATGATTTTGTTTAGTTAAAGATAAATGTTCAGATACATTTTGCATTTTATAAGCTTGTTTTTAGACTTTAGTCAGGCTTGTATTGTAGTCTTTGCATGGGAGCATCTGGGGGTAGTTGCTAAGGGTGAGATCACTGTTAGCAACTAGCTTATTCAAGTTTAAAATTGGCAGGGCTTTCAAAAATCCTCAACTGTCTGAATCAAAACTAGTCTGTATGAAAGTATGCTCAAAGGAAAAACTTGCCCTGCCACTTACAAAAAGGCTTCATAGTTAGCACCCCATTTAGGTGAATGGGATAATTTGCACTTGTTCTCCCATATTTTGTTTGTCTGTGTGGCAACAAAAAGTTTTCTGATAGACTGCTTCAACACAAAACAAATGTTAAGTGTTTAAGTATACTTATGCTTGGCCAGTGGATTTTGAAACCAAACAAGACAAGGATTTAAAATAAATCAGTGTCACATAAAACCCTTGCCCTACCTTGCTTTGTTTCAGCCAAACCCAAGTCTGCAAAATTGTCAATATATTTGAAAGTATTTCATTAAAAATGTTAATACTTTTTACACAGTTCAATATAAAAACTCAAAAATTGCAAGAAATTTCAGAACATTTCTGTTCTTGTGGAGAATGGTGAAAATTGCAGATTCCGCAAAAAAATTGTGGGTGCAATTTTCCAGTGGCCCTGGATATGATTAAATGTAACCAAGGCAAATTAAAAAGTTTAGAAATCTCCAAAATAGGTAATAAATATCTGAAGAAGAACAAAGGAATCACAGGCTCATTAATTAACTATTTTAGCAATTTAATGAGTAAAGTGGGAAACCTTAAGGGGGAGACTGCTGGCAATATGATGGAGGGGACAAAAATGTTAGCAGTCCCTCCCAAAAGGATTAACGAAGAAAAAATGAATTCTACAACAGAGCTCCAGAGTACGAATAAAATAAATATAAAACTAAAAATGATCCAATCCCCAATATGGTATATGTTGAAAAAAGATCAGAGTAATCAAGTTGGAAAACAATTGAAAGATAAGATAGATTTTAGTTTAACAAACAGCATTGGGCATAGCACTCCGGCCCCTGTAGAATTAAAGGAAAATATGTCAGTTTTACATGATACAGGTTTAATTGAATTGGTGAATAGGGAGGTAAGCAGAACAGTAGAAAGTATAAAATAAACAATTCAGACTAACAACAGGATAGACCAAAAAATTAAGGAAATTAAAGAGCTTAAACAGGGGCTGAATGGCTCCTGTTTCATTCCTAAACTTTATTATGGTCAAGAGGAAAGGTTAAAGTTAATTAAAGAAATTGAAGAAGAATCAAAAGAAGCCATTTGGTCAGCAGAGGATAGCACACAATTTATGAGCCTCATAGAGATGACAACTCTCCCTCTGGAAACTCTCATGAGGGATTGTACTAATGCATTAAGGAATCCCCTGCTGGCCAATGTAATGATTTATGAACAATTGCTATTGACCAAACAGGACCTATCATTTATTAAAGGAGTATGCATTGAAAATAAAAATAATATAGATCTGATTTTTGATGGGTTGCACCTGAGGGATATAGCAGATTTGGATGAGGGAGAAGTGGTGAGTCATAAGAGAGAAGATACAGATGTAATAGTCATAGATGAGGGTGAAAAAATATTGAGTCCAGATGGGGTCTCTATTAATATGACTGATTTGTCCCCTCAACAGCTATAGGGACTGAAAAAAAGCACAGAAACAGACTTAGAATTAGTAATGCTGCCATTGGGACATGAATTCCAAGACAGTGTAATGGAGGAACTAAGAGCTAAAAACCCAGAAATATGGGAGAAAGGGATAGAACAAAATCAAAGAGCAGCGGTAAAGAAAACAGGGAAAAATGATGCCCCCAAAAAATTAAAAACACAAAGGGCAAAAAATAACACCAAAAGTCTATACCTACAACTTAAAGAGAGGGAAATGGCCATTAGAAGAAAGGAATTAGAGATGAGTAAAAAGCAGATAGTAAATGATCAGAACATGACCATAGAAAATAGGGATGCAATAAATACTGATAATATTAAAAACAACATTAATAAAAAGGAGAAAGCCCTAAGGCAAGAAAAAAACTGACCCATAATCTAAGAAAATAAAGCTGTGTAAAAAGAGTAAAAAATAAGTCTAATAACATTAAGTACCTCCAGAAATTAGGAACGGGAATAAACAAAGGTAAGGTGAAAAAAGAGAATAAGAAAATAGGAAATTGAAGCAAAAAAGCAGAAATAATATTAAAAAGTAATAAAAAGCAAAAACAAAACACAAAAGAAGATCCAAATATGGATATAGAAACAATAGAGAGAAATAATAAAAAAAAGTGAAGGAACTGAAGGAATGCATGAGGGAATGAAGGAGTAAAAGGAATAGGTAAATGATCTTACAGAAATTTTAAAAAGAACTTTGGAAACTGATTTTATTTTACCTATATTTAAAGTTTCTATTATGCAGGATGAAACAGAGCTGAAACTGAATTCATACTTTAAATAATTCTTAGAGTCCATCCTTCAAGGGAACATAAACTATGATAATATGTTGAATAAATTAAATGTATAATGACCGTTGAGAAATGTGGAACTGATTTTATTATTATCAGATCAGTACTATATTCTCAAAGCAATCAAGAAACAAAAAGAAAAATGAAAGATCTAGGTTTGAGATGGAGAGTGTAGTGAACATCAGAATTATATTACCAGAATATTATGAAGACATTACATGGTTTACATGGTTTAATAAGGTAGGAGAAGGTCAAAGGAACCATCAAGTCTACCTCCCCATGTCATGTGGGTCAGTAATGTTAGATGCCCATAAAGTACTCATCTAGTTTACCTTTAAATTGTTCAATCTTGGTTGAGTCGACTATAGTCTGTGGTAGTTTATTCTATAGTGTTGTTGCCCTAATAGTGTAATAATGTTTTCATTTATTTCTGAATGCCCTTTACACAAATAACTGTTTGTTTTTGTACCTAAGTATATTTGGTTTATTTGCATATTTAATATTACAATCCTCCATACGCTGTTTGTCATGCAAATTTTGAATAACAGTAGAAGATCTCCTTTCTGATGTCTAATTTCTAAATCATATAATTGTAGTTCACTGCATCTGTCTTTACAGGATACATTTTTTATTCTAGGAATAAGTTTGGTGGTTTTTCTTTGGGTATTGTGCAAAAGTTTTTTATCCTTGGTAAGGTATGGGGCCCAAAAGGAAGCCCATAATCTAGGTGAGGCCTAATATATGAATTGTACAAACACAATATACAGGTTTCCTGTCTGCAAATAAGGGATCTTCTAATGGAAGTGAGAATGTAGTATGTCCTAAGTGCAATTTGTTGGCAATGTTTCCCGGGGATTCATTGATCATTAATCCTAATTCCAAGGTCTTTTTCAGTTTTTACATGTTTTAATGCCTTATTATTTACATAATATTTAGTATGTTGATTTCTAGGACCAAGAAGCAGCACACCGCATTTGTCTTTATTAAATGACATATTAATCAGGTTAGCCCAGTTCTCTAGGGTTTTAATATAATTTTTTAATGCTTTGATATTATCAGAAGTATTGACTTTGATGCATAGTTTTGTGTCGTCAGCAAATTTACTTATCTGCCCAGCAATTTCTTTATGCAGATCTGATATAAAGATCCAAACAGAATGGGACCCAGGAGTGACCCCTGGGGGACACCACTTGTTACCATAATAGGGTTGGAACAGGTATATAGAATTCTGACCACCTGGGTTCTGTTAGTTTGCCATTCTGTTACCCACTTTATTATATATGGATTTAATCTTATGGTCTGCACTTTTTTTTCACCACAATGTTATGTGAGTCCTTATCAAAGGCCTTTTTAAAATCTAAGAAGATGGCATCAACTGGGATGCCTTGGTCCAGGGACTTGCTGACCTTCTCATAGAAACTAAAAAGATTTGTGGTACATGATCTCCCTTTAGTAAAGCCATGTTGTTTAATATCCTTCTGTCCCTTACATTCCATTTCTATTTCAATTCTATTTTTCAGAATTCTGTCCATAGTCTTTCAAACAACTGAAGTAAGACTTATGGGATGATAATTCTCTGCTTCTTTTTTATTTCCCTTTTTATAAACTGGAACCACCACTGCTTGTTTCCATTCAAGAGGTACATTTCCTTTAGGCAGTGCAATGTTAAATATCAATTTCGAAGGATAAGAAATAGTGTGAATAGTATTTTGTAATAGTTTAGGATTGATACCATCTGGTCCTAAGGCTGAGTCCATACAGATATCATTTATGGCTTTTTCCACCTCGTCTACACTGATGTTGTTTAATTGTGATTGGTCCATGTTATTTATTGTAATGTCCTTTTGGACATTAAATTCTGAACCAAAGTGTTGGTTTAATTTGTTACCCATGGCTAAAGGATTTGTTATTTTCTTCCCATTATCATTCAGAGTTATTATATTAGAGCCTTGTCATTTATTATTATTAATGTAGAAAAAAAAATACTTTTTTTTTTGTAAACAACAACACAATACAGGGAGTGATCTCCCCATTTCTATTTATGGAATTAGTAATTTCCTAAATGAGACTAAGTATAATTAATGGATGAAAGCTGTGGACTTATTACAATATCTATCAAAGGACAAGAAGCTACATAAAATGACTAAAAAAGTTAAAAGATGGGAAGTTGATGATCAGATAACTATCTGGACCAGGAATGAAATGGACTATCATTATAGCGTATCAAAAATTGAAATGCTGGACAAGATAGACATTTATATGTTTAGAGAGGCAGACACTGTCATAAGGAAACAGAAAGACCTAAATAATACTCAGTGGCTGAATTTAATGCAGACTTTAAATAGATATCAAATTTTGCAAGAAAATAATGATAATTGACAAATAGTGGAAAACTGAAAAAACTCTCAAAGACTCCCAAGTGCACAGGAGTATAATATGCTATCATGGAATGTGGCTGGAATAAAAGAAAGATTGGTGGATCTATCTTTTATGGGCTATTTAAAATTATTTAACTGTATTTATTTACTAGAAACATGGAATAATAAAGAAATGAATATAAATGGATATAAAATGTTTCATAAAGAGGCTAGAAGTACAAAAAATATGGCAGATTGACAGGCAGATTTACAACATGGTGTAGAATAGTTGATCAAGTAGCACAAAATGAGATTCAGACTGATTCTGAACATATTTTAGCAGTCTGAATGGCTTCTAAAAAACAGACATTTATCATTATTAATGTATATTTTCCTCCTATGGGATCCAGATATGCAGTTAGGGGTGATCAGAGGAAGCTCATGAGCTTAGTAGAATACTATACTCAAAGGGAATCTGAATGTGGAATTATTATAGTGGGTCATTTTAATGCCAGGGTGGGGCACAGCCTGGAGCCCTCATCTGAAATGTATTTATTTAATCAAGGATTACAAGTAACTTTGAGCCAAGGCTCTTTTACAAAGGTTCCACATCAGAAATAACAAACAACAAGGAAGCAACAGTGAAATAACAGTAAACAATCCATGCACAACAGTGCTATTGAAAGGGGCCAATTATAGGAAGAGTAAGGTGTAGAGGAGGAGGAGAAGGGTACAGTAGGTAGTTAACAGAGGCAGCTACAGTAAGATGGTGAACACAGTTAGGATGCATATGCCCCCAAGGAATGGTTAGAGTCAGGCACCTGGGGTGGCAGAGAAACAGGGATGAGAGGAAAGGGGGAGGATGAAGATGCAGCCAGAGGCATTTGTTGAAAAATAAATGGGAAGGAGTGATAGAAGAGAAAAAGGGAGCAGGGTGAGGGGGGAGAAGTGCTGTAATGGGGTAAGGAGAGAATAATGAGGTGGTATGAAGACCTGAGATTTGAAGTGGCACCACAGGAGCTGGGGGAGGGGGACTGGGGGGCCTGGGGTTAAGCAGTATATAAGTTAGGATTAAATAGAGAATGTATGTGCAGCCCGGGACCACACTCTCTTACCATGGAATGAAAGTCTAAATATTCAAAGGAATGTGATACAGGGAAGCAACTGGTAAGGGATTTGGATATAATAATTTCCTTCTTATTAATGGGTGAACAAAGGGAGACCCACAAAGATCCTATACTTATATAGGAACTAGGGGAGCACCAATAATAGATCAATGCTAGATTACAGTAAATATAAATATAAATATAACCCCATTGTTATTAAACTTACACATAGGAACAAGATCAGAAAGTGAACACAGTCCACTGGAGATTCAAATAGAAGTTTGGCCAGCTATAAGTAATAAAAACAAAGATATACAATATATTATCAGGGTGAAAAAAGGAGTAAAATGGGATCTATTGGAGAACCATAAATCAATTCAGTAAGTAAATGACTGTGGAGGTAGGGACAAAATAATTTCTATAGCACATAATAAAGTAGTTGATCAGTGCATAGAGGCTTTTGAAAGAGTCATGAAAAACATCTCTTCAATAATTCTCAAGGTATTCATTAGCAAGGCAAAGAGGGGGAGTACGTGGTATGATAGTGAGTGTAAAATGCATAAAAAGGAAATTAATAAATGCACTAGAAATACACAAAGGTCTCCCACTAGGGCTAACAAATGTAGGCTTAATAAACTTAGGAAAAAGTCTAAAAAGTTAAGGAAGACTGAAAAAGATACCTATAGACTGGCAATATGGGATGAATTTGAAAAGGCAGTTTGGGCAATGGATGGTAAAAAGTATTAGCGTATGGTAACTATAATGGCTGGGAGAATTGCCCTGAAACAATTGAGAACTATATTGACCATAGTACTTAGGAATCTCACTGTAAAGATCTTTTTATGACCCAGAAATAAAAGAAGACAATAATTCTAAATCTGTTTGGATACCTATTAAAGAATTAATAACAGAAGAGGAAATAAATATAGCCATAATAACAGCAAAAAAACAGAAGGCCCCTGGCCCAGATGGTATCCCCTTGGATATTATAATAGATGATCTAGAGGTATGGATTCCAGCTCTAAAGTCTTTATTTAATAACATAATCCAGTCAGGAAAATTACCTCTGACCTGGAAGAAAAATATTATCATCCCATATACAAGAAAGGTGACAAGGCAGAGCCCAATAATTATAGCCTGATAAGTCTATTGGATACATCCCAGAAATTATTTACTAACATTTTACATAGAAGAATAATGACCTGGATAAAAAGATCAAATATCCTCAATGAGGCACAAGCAGGCTTTATGCCTGAGCACTCAACAATCTATCAGTGTTTCGCACTAGCTCATCTTATACATTAATTATATTAAAAAAGGAAAATTGCTTTGTGTGTTCATAGACCTGAAAGCAGCATTTGATAGTGTTAAAAAGGAAACACTCTGGAAAACTATGAACTAGATCAAGCATTACTTAACATGCTGAAGACATTATACAGAGATAACCATACCTCAGTGAGATATAATAAAGAAGGAGATAATACCATGAAATTTCCCTCTAACATTGGCCTGAGACAGGGCTACATTTTATCCCCAATATTGTTCAATTTATTCTTGAACAAAGTATTAGATGAGCTGTGTGACCCCGAGCTGCACATGCTCAGTTTGGGCTCCAGGCAGTGCCCCTATCTGGCATATGCTGATAATGTTGTTTTGATCTCAATAAGTTACTTAGGATTTAAGAGAAGCTTAAATAAATTCTATGAAGAGTGCAATAGGGCCTCTCTGGAGATGAATTTTGAAAAAACAAAGTATATGATCTTCAATAGTTACTTAGCATACTTAGCAAATGCGGGGAAAATATGTGCCATGATGTGCAATAAATACAAAATCGAATATCTTAAAAGATTTTGCTACTTAGGGATTGCATTTACATTCAATTTAAAGTAGCATGAGCACATAAAAACTATGACACAAAAGGTTAAAAGATTTATCTTATCAATAGAGAGGTTTGCATATAAATGCAGGGGATAATCGGTAAAAGGTTCACTCAGAGCTTCAAATGCTAAAACCAGGAGCCAGACCTTATACAGGGTGGAAATATGGGGACAAGATAAAACTGATATATTAGAAATTATCATGAATAAATTCTATAAAAGGTTATTGGGGATATGCAATGGAGCAGCATCTAGCCTGACTAGGCTGGAGCTAAGGCAACATTAATTAATGTAACATCAAACAGAGACTTTCTTTATATTGGCTTAAAGTATATAATACAGTATGTATAGTGATAGATTGCCAAGAGTATGTTTGGAGAAAACTCTGTCTTATAATCAAGCTGGATTGTTTGCCCAAGTATACACATACTTGAGAAAATAATTAAAGCATATGGATTACTGAAAGCTGCAGGACACCATTAAAAGACACAAAAGGACAGATCAAACTGAGAATCCAGGACATACATATCCAAAAGGAAATGAGCCTAGCTAAAAACTGTAAATTAAGTTATTCATTGGCTAAAAATATGAAACAAGAATTTGGAATGGAACAATATCTTAATAAAATAAAAAATCCCCAAAAATGGAAATCTTTTACTAAATTTAGATTTGGCTATGTGGATAGTCGAAAGTTAATGAAATTCTATGGAATGACCAATCTAAACTCATGTGCTTGCAACTTGGGTGAAGACAATCCAGCACATTTACTTTTACTATGCCCTTCGCAAAAATATGAGAGGAAATTATTCCTGAGAGATATCTTAGCATATTTGGACATGAAACCCTGCTATCAAGTTAATTATTTGTTAAAAAACAATAACACAAATCTACTGGAGAAAATAGCAAGGTTTTGTAGAACCATAGAGAGGGAACATTTATGAACTGTTACTGATAAACATAATCAGGGAAAAATGTTGAACTAGGAGATACTTAAAAATGTATTATTAATTGAGAGTAATGTGTATAATGATAAAATTTAGTCTGCTTAACCTATATGGAATATTTCTGTGCATGTTTTTAAATTAATTTTAGAACATGTATTGTAAAAAGAGGGTTGTATCCCTTTTATCATTTTTGTATTTATGATTTTTGTACTAATTGTAATGCCAATTTCAATTTGCCAACAATAAAACTAAACTGAGAACTGAATCATTAGACCTAACACTCACCCCATTCTCCTATACTGTACCATCTCATCTTGTTTACACATGGAATGGGGTGAGAGTTAGGGCCAATGACCCCAAGAGACACCCTGGCACCTGTTGGTGTGTGGAGGGGGGTTGGGGTACAGTTGGGAACCCTAATGTCAAATTTCCCAGCTTTTTACACTTTAATAAAAACTGTAACTGGTGCAATAACATCATTTTTTCCAATGAATATATATATATATATATCTTTCACATGAGAAGGAACAAAATTGTTCAAAACAACAAAACATGCCCCTCACTGTGCAAAAAGATGTCAGATCAGAAATTCATATTAAGCTCTGCTGTTTGCTTAGTTAGTTAGTTAGTTAATTATTTCATTAGTTAGTTTGTTGACCGGGAAAGGTGGGCTAAGCAGTTCTGCTTATTTTCAGCCTTGTCCTGGGGGGGGGGGTGAGATACAGATGGAAACCAACTAAAATTGAACCAAATTAAGCTGTTGATATTTTTAGTGAATAGGGTAAGTTGTTTAGGACACAGGGGGATTTCCCTACTCTGTAGTCAGAGGAACCTCTGGCCATCTGGCTGAGTGCCAAGATGGCAGCCCTAGCAGGTGGAGGTGTGGATGATGACAGTATGGAGGAGTTTACCTCATCTCCCATTACCTTTTCTTCCAAGGTCACTCCTGTTTCTAACACTGACAATATCAAAAATGTTTTGGATATCCGTTTACCTGAAGTTCAAGATCAAGATGATGGCATGGTCCAGGGTAGGGAGGAAAGTTCCAATTCTGCACTAGCACAGCAGCAACAGCAGCAGGTATTGTTGGCAGAAGAAGAAAAGTTGAAAAAGGCCATGTAAGAGGAAAAAAATTACTGCTCAGCATGGTAGCAGAAGAAGAAACTTGCTACATAAAGGAAAAAGAAAAACTGTTTTCAGCTCATGCACAGCTAGAGACTGCAGGCTTACAGTCTGCCAGCCAGCTTGCCCCTTAATTCAGATGTTCTGCTGACTGGGACTGTATGTGATGTGGAAGCATTAAAACATTCGACTGACAAGTGTCAGAGCGAGTTGTCACAAGGTGCGGCTGCACAGCCGCACAAAGAAAGACAGCATTTTCCTGAAACTCCCTTATCTTCTTATGTGCCAGTGGTTCCGGCTTTAAAAGATGCAAGTTTAGCTTCTGCTACTCAATGTCCTCTTTCAGAGGTTGATGTACACTCTGCTGATCGAGTGCCAGAGCTGAGAACACCTAAAGGAAAAGCTGGTTTGGAAACTACGCCTCTTAAAAACAGATAGGTGTTCTGCTATGGGGTGAAGTGTTGGTAACAGCAATGCATCTGGAGGAGTGGAAAAGGCACCAAAATATTTAAGTGCACATCGAGGTCATAATGCTGGGGTCAGAGAGGCTGGTATGGAAAGGACAAACTGAAAGCTGGTCAGTTGAATCAGCTTTACTGACTGCTGGTTGAATGAAAGCACCAGATAAGAAATCTTGGATTCCAGGGGAGACACAGGAGCAGATACAGCACAATTTGCCATCTGTACCTATGTCTTCTCCTCTCCTCTCCCCCCCCCCATCCCATTGAAGCTGAAGGGACTATAGAGAACATAAGTGTTGAGTCTGTTATTGATGAAGGCAGAGGAGGGATGTCTGTTGTACCTGAGGAAGGTGGCTCTGGGGTTACCAATACAAATGACATTCCTGACTGTGAATCCTAATACTATGAACATGGAGCATACTGTTACAGGTCTCAGTGCCCCCCCCCCCCCACATTGGAGCCTGTTGAACAGATACAAGAGAAGGTGATGCCTTCTCAAAATTACTCTGATGAATAACTTTCTGAAGAATTAGACTCAGATTCTACTTTTCAAACATGACCCAGACCCACTGAACCCACAAGAACTTGCAGACTTGCTGACCTTTCTGCAGCACATGTGGAACCTGCACAATGCCATTGGACTGAAATACAGGGGTGGCCTGGAACTTCTCCCAGACTGTATTTGTGTGATACGGAACTTATTAAAAAATTCTGTGGCTTGTTGTTTTTTGGGTTTTTTTCCTACTGAATTGTATACAGTAATACATATCTCTGTGGAAACTACCATTGATATTAATTTTAAAGCTTTTTAATCCCTAAAGAGATTTTGGTTAAAGTATAAGCATTTAAAGAACTCTGCATTCTGGAACCCTTTTGTAGCAATCCCCTTTTCCAAGCTTGCCATTAAGACAATCACTGTAATGTTCGGAAATGAAAGTGTAAATGTTTCTGGTTTCCTTTACTAGCTTAAACAATGCTGTGATGTTTTAGAAAATCCCCTTCCTATTACTGACACTGAACTAATATGGACTGGGGGCTGGAAACTCTAAATCTACTTGAGAAGAACTAACACAGGTATCTGTCACCTTCTCAGCAGTTTTTACCTCAGGAGGGATAGAGGGGTTTGCTTTTTACCCTTGTCAACACTGCTGTTGTCTTAAGTGCAGATCTAGATGGCATTTAAGTGCAGCTTGTGGGGCTGAAAGATATAACCTGTGCCTTGAATAGGAGCACATTAGTATGAGGTGCTCCAATCCTTTTCAGTGTACCCTGTGTGAGGAGCAGGGGCACTCCTATAGGCAGTGCTCTTGGGCCTCACACAATAGGTCTGGTGGTCTGAATCAAGATGACCTGATAGGGAAGGACCAAGCTAAGGGGGCATCAGCAGTCTTGGCTCAGAGATTCTCTACTGCCACAAGGTCAGATAAGGAGGAAGAAAGAGTGTCTGACCATACCTCCCCTGAGACTGTCCCAGGACCTTCTAGAAGTCCCTCAGAACTTAATATTGGGAATAAAGAACTGGAATGGGACATATGAGATGTTAATCCCCCCACACACTGTTGAGGATGAGAATGGTGTAGGAGATGAAAATGTGGATAGTGGAAGAATGATTACAGTTGTTATTCTGGGGAGTGACACTGTCACAGGCTTACTTTCACAGACAGAAATGCCTCCTCCCTTGCCTTCTGAGGAGGCTGACATGAGCAAAGTTTTCTCTAGAAAAAGAGAGAGGCAAAATATTAAGCATGCTGCTCCTCAGAAATCTGTTGGGATCCCAAGGTATAATAAATATGTAGCGGTACTTAGAACCAAACAATGAGGAGACTTGGAAGAGGCCGATTCTAAAACTTCCTCCATAATTTCTTCTGCTCCAGGGCATTCCTTGGATTGGGATGAGTCTGCTCAGGAAACATCAGTGGCTAAACAGAGCAGACGGAGAACCAGGTCCCAGGCCTGTATGTTAACAGATACTCCTCCCCCATCGATAAATCAATATGTGTAGAAGGGCTACCACTCTTCGGTTTCTGAAAATGTAAATAGTATCAAAACTTATAGGAAAAGGGTGACCACTAAGGCTATTTTAGATACCCTGCCAGGAAATATTTTCTTTTTATAAGATACAAGGTTAAAACATTGTATGTAATCTCAGCTACAAATAAATGATGGCCCCACAGAGACTCTTTTTTTAGTCACAGGGTATGGATAAATGCAGTGGTGTGGGTATATTATTTAAAGGTGCTATATCATCAGTACAGAAGCTAGTGTAAATTAAACCTGGGAGGGCTTCATTACTACTGTAAATATAGAGCAATTAGGGAAGCAACTGAGGCTTATCAATATTTATGCCCTGCAAGTAAAAGCCAGTAGAATTTCTGTGTTTCAAGCTACATGCCCATACTTACATACTAGTAGGATAGTTATTATTTTGGTGGGGGGGGGGGTGTCATTGTGAGATCTCTTTAGCTGACAGAGGAGGTAAAACTAGAACAATGCATGATGATATCTCTTGTATAAAAGAGATGGTACTTATTGCAGAGTTGAAAGATGGTATGGCCCAAGATAAAGGAGGTTCAGCAGACACATTTTATAAAGGGTACCTCTCTACTAGGATAGATTTTTTCCTTTTGTCAGCAGCCCTTACTGTCAATTTATTTATAACTATAGCGATAGAGAATACAGATAACTTTGATATTACTTGTTCACATTCAGTAGGACAACATGCTTCTACTCCACACACACCCCCATTGGAGACTAAATGTCTCCATGCTAGAACAAGATGAGGTATGTTTGGGGTGGATGGATATTTTTAGAGCAAGATGCTCAGTTCTTACTGCATATGATATAGTGCAGCAATGGTGGGAGGGATCAAAAAAGAATTCCAGAAATATTTTCAGAGGTAGGGATGTAACAGAAATAATACTTAATATTTACATTATTTGAAACATATAGCTACTTTGCTTTGCCTTATTTCACATACCTAAGAATGTAGCTTAGATTTATCTGAACAGATGCACAATATAAAAGAGGAAATGCAAAAATTTCAGTGTGATAGATTATCCTCCCTGGGAAAGGAACTGAAGTTTGGAATGCAAGGACAATTTCAGGCCCTTGACACTTTTGCTGGTTGTAAAAAGTGAATAGACACCCAATTCATAATAGAAATTAACAGATACTGCTGAAATATTGGAGGATGTACAGTCACCATACCTCTCAACCTTTTTTCCCCCCAAATGTGGAACATTGCCTGTCAAAATGTGGAACAAATGGGCAAAATGTGGAACATTTAATCAAATCTTTACCTAAGAAGCTCAAAACACTGTTAAAATGTTGCATTTATGTTCAGAAAGTCTGTTATTAATTGAATAATATATTTTTTGCATCATGTACTATGGATATTTGCTATGAAATGTTGACCTTGAATGTGGAACAAGTCCTCACAATGTGGAACAGGGAGCTTTTGTGAAGTAAAATGAGGAGCGTTCCTCATAATGTGGTACAGTTGAGAGGTATGGCAGTCACATTGTAATACTCTGTTTGGGGAACAGGAAGATTTTAATGGCACTACTCAGTTTTTTGATGATTTTAACATCACCCTAATTCCTCCTGACATTATAGATCAGGTGAGGAGTCTTATCTTGTTATCTAAAGTTGAGTGGGCTACTGTATATCACGTCTTGAAAATAACAATGCCCTAGGGAGAAATGGTCTCCCTTCAGAGTTCTATAAAAAGTACTTAGCCCCAATTCTACAGGTTTCATATAATGAAATCTTAGACACAGGTAATGTACCTCCTTCCAGTCATAAAGCAATGTTGATACTTTGGGTACAGTGGAATTAAAAAATTGGAGGCCTTCAAGCTTATTAAACTCAGATGTAAAGATTTTGTCAAAAATTTTAACCTAAAGATTACAGAAGATTGCATCAGTAGTGATTTCCTCATAACAAACATGTGTTACTTCTCATGGGAATATTACAGATAGTCTAATTATATTAAGAGAAATAGTAGAAAGAGGAAACAGAGAGAGTGTATTTGACAAAAATGTTGTTGGTCCCCTCTTATTTATGCAATAGTGCAGTTTTTCCATCACCTAAATGCTTAGAAGTAAAACTGTTTTGCTTATTTTTCAAAGGACTCTGGGGAAGTTGTCTGAACCCCATAAAATGTGAGATTACACATAAGGGATACAGAGAAGGGGGAGTGGGTATTTTTAACTCCCCTGCTTTCATCTACTCACTGTTCCTTCACTGTAATTTCACGGTAGCCCCAGGAGATGCAGAGAAAGCTTGGAGTTCTTTAATAGTAGGCTGGCTCAATCCTTTTTTGATAGTGTGGAAGAGTGGAAGATGGGAAAGTAGGATCTCTGCTCATAGACATATAGGGCCGGATATTCAAACTGCATCGAAAAAGTGCGCAACAGCAGGAGCAAGCACAAGTCAATTGCACATAGGCGCAACAGATGCGATATTCAAACATGGAACAAAACAAATTGTGCAAGCAGCCAACGTCTGAATATCGCACAAACTGCGCCATAGTGCAACCAGGAAGGGGAAGCTGAGCAGAAAGGATGTGCCATAGCGCAGCAAGGCTAGCCCAGCTGAGCAGTCCAGAGGTGCCATAGCGCAAGCAGAGCCCCCCCACCCCCAGCAGAGCAATAGAACTGCACAACCAGGGAGGCAGGCTGGGGCCCACCACCAGCCATGCCACACATGGGCACAGGAACACACTGCAGAACCAACAAGACACCCGCACACCCCAAGCACAGCATCACTGGGGGAGGGATGGATGATCCACTGGCCCATGGGGACAAGCCAACAAAGCACAGCAGGGCCATGATGCCCCAGCACAACCACTGTCAGGCTGAGACTGCCACACACAGGGGGTCGACAACCACAGTGCACATCAGCCCCCCCTTCTGCACAGCACACCCTGCACCGTGACCCCAAGACACCACCCATGTGCAGTGACTGTCACTGCAGTAAACACCATGCATCCCCCCCGGCACACGTCAACCTCGAGTAGCATAGAACCATACAAGCCAGACCCACCCTGGGCACCCAGCAGTGGGCGGCAGCAGATGGCAAGACTGACTGAAAGTCACTTCCACACCGGAGACACCTCCCCATGCACACACACACACGCACACACACACACATACCCAGGACCATACCACCCCAGATGGCATGCACACCACTAAAACTGAGCAACCATAGCCAGCTGCAAATCAGAGACCACCACAGTATTCATAACAAAATATATATATATTGGAAAACAGAAATTACAACACCAAGATCAAGAACACAACTATATACAGATATGTACAAGACAAGGGGGGGTAGGGGTACAAGGTGGGGTGGGTAAGTGTAGGGTGAACAACTGGTAGAGGGAAGGCAGGGTGGGAGGGATGGGTGAAGTGGGAAGGGGAAACACATTTAGCACCTTGCAGGCTGGTCTGCTGCTGCCTGGTGCTGTCCCTGTCTCCTCCGCCATGGCCTGACCCCATGGCACTGAATGTCCCTGAGGATGTCATGCGTCGCGATTGATGCCCTTGTCAGCCGCTGGAGGGCACGGTCCATCCTGCGTAGGATGCTGAGGCCTAGGAAAAGGGAACACAGTCAATGGCTGTGACTGTCTACAACCCTGAACACCACCCATCCTGCAAGGCATATAGCCTAGTGCCCCGCACCTGTGATGGTATGCACCCACCCACAGTGACCATGCACATGACACACCCAACCAGGCAGCACCAGCTATGTGCACCACTGCACACACACACTGCCCATGTCCATCACAGCACAAACAAGGCTGTCAAGTGACGTGGCAATGTGGTGGGATGCCAGTTCCACAGCCATGTGCCCAGTGCATGCATGGACCACCAGTGATGCACACACAGACGTGCAGTGACACTGGACAGAGATGACTGTCGCCTATGTTGTGCATGGTTGTGTTGTCCATGGCTGGTGGTCATGCCCACCCCCTCCAGCATGCAATAGCATCCATGATGTAATGATACTCACACTCATCAAGCAGCTGTGGCTGCTGCTGCTGCTGCCGCTGTGGCCCACCCCTCACGTCTCCTCCGTCCGCCACCTGGGCCATGCCACGGCCCTCCTCAGCCTGTGCCTGCATCCTCTCCACCAGGCTTGTGGGTGACAAATGTTGAGAAAAACATCAGTGTGACCCCAAAGCAGACTGCCCCCTGCCCCAGTGAGTGTGCCTGCCCACACAGCCAGACCCATGCATCTCACACCTGCACACACTGACACAGCCAACCATGGCAGAGCCATCCCCATGCACCGCCACCAAAACACAGTCACACCCTACGAGAATACAGGTGCATAGATGGTACACCCACCTGGCCTAGGCACAACGCCCTCGTGGCAAGTGACCTGAGGTGTCAGCAACGTCCGGCTCCCTCCTGCGAGGTCACCTATCTGTGCCTGCACTGCTCCACAGACCGGCACTGCCCTGTGACCCTCACCAGGTCAGTGGCCACCTGCAGCCACACCGGGTGTGGGCCATGGTGAAGGGCTCATCACCGTACAGTGCCTCAAAGTGGGGCTCAACCAGGGCCACCAGGTTGGCCACCTCCACCTGACTCCATTGGGGAGCTCTCGCGCCATAATTGGAGTCGCATAGCAGGCATATGGCGCACCGGGCAACCCCACGTGGAAATGTTGCGCAATAGACCAGCATAGGTTCCAATCGCACTGTTCGTATAGCGCCGTCGGTTCACATAGCGCTGTCACCAAACAGCGCAATAGAGCCGTACACATGGCAGCCGAACAGCACCAGGGGGCAAAGGTCGGACACCAGGTCAGGGGTCTATGACGCAAGGCCACGCACAGCGCCATCTGATGTCTATGCATCCTGTGCGACCGATCACCTGCGTGCCAGTGCCACAGTGGACTATTGCGCAGTAGTGCCACAGCGCCATATGGTGCCCAGTGCTGTAGCACCACTGGCACAAGGGTGGCCATGGCCTGAATTGCCGATCGCGCACAGCACATCATCAGTGCGGCAGATGCCTACGTAAGCTACCTGGGCATGCGCAATGCAGTGTACCACACAGTTACAGATCTGCGCCATTGGCTCAGCTTGCTCAACCGTATTGCGCAAATCGCAATGGCGCGATATTCAGCCGACACATGCAAATCATCTGATCAGCCATTCAAAGGCGCAGTGGCGCGATTTGCATCTCATTACAGTTGCTCCACTCCTAATTTGCATGCATTGCGCTATAAATGTGCGACATTGGGCTGCACTGGCCAGATTCGGGTTACTGCAGGTGAGAGGTGGGTTGCATGCTGTGTGATGTTCTGGGCAATGGTCATGGGATAACGCTGTAGACTGCACAGTGACAGGTGTCCACTTCCACCCATACAGATCGCCATGACCGAGCAGAGCCAAGGTGAGGGTGAGGATGGTGGGCGGAGGAGGAGGCCAAACTTCACCACGGTGGAGACAGAGGCCCTCTTCCAGGCCTACCTGGAGGAGGAGGCACTACTGAGTGGATGGCGGGGCACCCCTCAGGCCTGTGCGACTGCATGGGAGGGGGTAGCTCGGGCAGTGAACCTGCATGGAAGCCACCAGTGCTCTGTGCAGGAATGCAAAAAGAAGATGGGGACAGACCGTAGGAGGGTGAAGGAGAAGGTGGCAGCCCTCAGGGCGGCACGTGCTGGCAGTGGCGGGGGCCAGCCAGCAGTGGTGGAGCTGACCCCCGGCTGAGGACCGACTGGCTGCATCAATGCAGCGGAGTGCTATTGAGGGCGTACCAGGAGGTGGATTCCAGACAGGTGGAAGCCCATCACTGCACGGTATGACATGGTGGTGGTGTTGGTGGGGGAAGGTTGTTCACATGCACTCACATGTCCTCTCTTCCTGTTACAGATCCTGTTCATCTTCAGGGGATGGTGGTGGTGGGTCCAGGCAGTGAGGAAGACCTGCTGGACATGGAGGAGGGTCCATCCACCTCTGTCACCAGCCAGCATGCACTGCACCAGCATGCACGCCGGGCTGCCAACTCTGGTGTCGGTGAGTCGGTGTGGGGGTGCACAGCCTGTGTCTCAGCAGTCTGGCATGCAAGCATGCCAGCATGCTGTGACTGTGGCTGTAGCACGACCTGCACCATTGATGATGCAAGGACTGCAATGGGCAGTGACATGTGTGTGTCCCATGACGGACACAGCAGGCCAGCACGTGCCCCTGGGCCTAGCTGGTTCCAACGTGTGCCAGCATGTCGGCACAGTCCCAGGCTGTGCCTGTCAGCACCGTGGCGTAGCACCAGGCTGTGCAGGTGTCTGCACTGCTGCGTGCCACAGCAGTGGAATGAGTGGTCCCTGGGGCACAGCGGTTTGTAGGGCAGCAGCAGCAGTCACCCACCAGGTCTGGGGTACAGTGTCCAGTGGTGGCACATGCCCACCGCCCTTTGATATGCTCATTCCTGGTCCTGGTGAACGCGCCACCCTCAAGGGGTGTTGAGCATCAGGACCTTCCATACCCTGGGGACAGGATGTTGTGGCAGAGTACCCATTTGAGACACACCCGCCTGCTGCGGAGTCAGCACAGCAGCAAAGGCGGGTTGCAACGTCCGTGGAGGCACTGTGTGTGGCTGTGGAGTGGCACAGCAGGGACTGTGCTCTGGACCGTGCAGAGATGGTCCATATGCAGCTGGATGTGACCGCCGCCATTGACAGGCAGACCCAGGCATTGGTCGCTGTCGTGGCTGCATTGGGCACACAAGCAGGTGCTCCTGTACCACGCACCCCACACAATACGCTCTCCAATCCCCATTCCCAGTGTCATGCGACACCAAGCCTGTCGACGCCGGGTTCTGCTGTGGGCATCCCAAGCACCCCTGGTGCAGGTATGTTTGGCATACTACAGACCCCACTGTGGACAAGGTCGCGATCGCGCAGTGGGACCCCTGGTGGTCCATCGGTGCCACCCCATGTGGCCCTGGCTCAGCCTGCCAGTGCTGTTGGGTCACGGCGGGGCTGCCCACGCATCCACAGTGGCCATGGAATGGTGCAAAATGACTGACCTGTCTCCCAGTGCGGGCCCTGTCTGATGCTGCCCTGTGTGCACTGTGCGTCATGGTGGGCAGTGCACTGGTGGGTTCCTGCACATCACGCTGACATACGGACCACCTGCACACCATCCCAACTGCTGTCCACAGGTGCGTGTGCATGATGATGCCTGCATTGTACTGTACACCAAGGTGCAAGGGTGCCCAGCATCTGACACACGTACTTGGACAGTACAGGTGGTGGGTGTGGTCTGTGGATCTGTGTGTTTGCCATGTCTGTTCCTGCTCTGCTGTGCACCTGCCCATGTACGCTTTGTGCCTGGTGTGTGTGTGTGTGTCCATATGACTGTTCACCCCTCCCTGATGGTGTGTTTGTGTGCCTGGTCCCTTCCACTCCCCTTGTCGTCATGCACCCCTGGTGAGTTACTCTGTGTGCCTGTGGGTTGTGCCAGGACAGTGTTGGTTGCACATGGCCCCTTGACTTACCTGTGTCATGCATAATGCTCCTCCGTGATGGTGTCCCGGTGCAGCTGGGCCTGCCGGATCAGTTGGGGGTCCCGCCGTCCAAGGGGGGGCTGCTCATCACCATCAACACCGGTGCGCTGGCGTCCCCATCGCTGTCCCCTCTTCAACCTGTAGGGCTATCCCACAGTCTTTGGCCATGTTGTGCAGGATACAACAGGCCAGGAATATCCCACAGGCCTTTGAGGGCTGTACTGTAGGGCACCGCCGGAGGTGTCTAGGCATCAGAAGCATGCCTTGAGCATCCCAAACACCCGCTCAATGATGTCGTGTGGCGGCATGTGCCTCATTATAGCGTTGCTGCGATGGGTCATGGGGCACCGCATGCGGTGTGAGCAGCCAGGGATGGAGTGGGTATCCACTGTCACCTGTGTGGAGATAGTGGAGATCAGTATCATGTTCAGGTCCATATTGTCCATATCCCTGTGTGCCACTACCATGGCACCTGTGGTATTCCCACCCTTGCCCCGAGTTTGCATTTCCTACATGCGTACTCACCCACTAGATGGCCTGTGGGGATGTCCCCACTCTCGAATCGATGGCACAGTGTGGACTGATGCCATATGAAGGCATCATGTGCTCCATCAGGGTGTGTGGCACAGACATTGATTATACGCCCAGTGGCATCACACACCACCTGGCAGTTGACACTGGA
Source organism: Neoceratodus forsteri (assembly GCA_016271365.2). Taxonomy (NCBI): domain Eukaryota; kingdom Metazoa; phylum Chordata; order Ceratodontiformes; family Ceratodontidae; genus Neoceratodus; species Neoceratodus forsteri. The sequence continues at coordinate 1,461,367,769 of CM057455.1, read as the reverse complement.
GAAGCCCTTTCTGTTCCTATATGTGGCCCCATCGGGGCCAGGTGGCGTGTGAATGGCCACATGGTGCAGTCTATATTCCCTAGCATGCCAGGCATACGTGCTACCCTGTGGAACTCCTGCATGTTTGCTGTACGCTCTGCTGCGGTGCTGGGGAAATGGATGTGCTCCGCAGCATGTGGCAGCAGTGCGCTGAGGAATTGGGTGAGGATGCATTTCGTGGCCGACTGTGTGATGCCTGTGGTGTCCCCTGTTGGCCTCTGGAAGGTGCCAGTGGCGAGCAGGCACATGCAGGCTGTCACCTTTGTCTCCACTGACAGAGCGTGACTCCGTCGTGAGGGTGCCTGCATCACATCACTGCACAGCTCACAGAGCTGCCTCAGTATTGCCCTGTTCAGGTGGTACCGGCCCACGATCTCTACATCTGTGTACAGCTCAAAGCTGATGCGGGCACGGTACTGCCTGTTGGGGCGTGCATCACGACGAGCCCATCCACTGCCACGCCCCCTGCACCTTACCTCACCCCTCATTACAGCTTCCGGCGTGGAAGCTGCCACCGTCCATCTCCCTGGATTGTGACCCCTGGCTGATGTTGCTCTGTTACCCCCGCTGTCCTGACTGCTACTTCCACTGCAACGGGCACCCCCCGCTGGCCTCTGCAGCCTATGGCCCACACTGCTTCCCTTGCTGCCCTGGCCTGTCACTGTCTGTCTTTCTCTCTCTCTCTTCCCCACTTGGCATCCCTGTAGCGTTCTTGCGCCTCTTCCTTGAGCCTTTTTATTTTGGCTCATTTCCGCTGGGGCACAACTTCCGGCTGTTCCGCTGTTGCGCATTGCACAAGTCTTTGAATATCGCATTGCGCTCTTTATGCATGGATCCACCCCCTTCGGTTGCGCATGCCTTCATTTGCATTGTGCTGTTGCTCAGCATGTTTTTGGTATTAACCTGCCTCCTGCTGAATATCGCAGGACTGCGTGACTGACTTGCGCATGCGCGTCCCTAATGCGCATGGTGCAACCCTTTTGAATATCCGGCCCATAGTACCGTAATATGTGGTAAATGCACTGGAAAAGTAGACATATACTACCTCAATATGTGGTAAGTGCACTGAAAAAAGTTAAGGATTGAGACCTGACCTTTAATCAAGCTGTATCATGACATAGAAAACAATTATGTGCTTATATTTTAAGTACTAGTTATAAAATCCATGTTACTTTTAAATTTTATCCAGAAGCCATGTAACAATTGTATAGTAAAAGAATTCCAAGGCAGATGTGGGACATTACATGGGTATGTTTGCATGGTAAAAATGATTGTAAAAAATCTTTTAAGCACAAATCTATTGACAAGAGAAACTGCCCCAGAGAAACGTGTGTAGATATTCCAGAAACTCAAAGTCACTTTCTCCTTAAATGTCCCTTTGCACTCTTCTTTTGGGAGTCATGAGTAATGCATGGAGAAAGCAATTATTTTAAAAGGTGACTTATATGATTTCTGTCTTAGGTTTGTACCAAGGAAAGTGGAGAAAGTTCCATCCTTCTTCCCTTCAGCTGATTTTTGTAAGCTGTAGATATTATTTATGGCAGGCTCATTGTTCTCTACAAATTCAGCAAAAGCTCTGTTCTCCTGATGCTGTAGTAGCAATGGCTTTTAAAGCATTCCAGAAGGTTTTCCATTCTGGAACAAAAGATTGTGATCATATTTTGCTTCACTCTTATTGGGTCTCATGCTCCTGGATGCAACTGACAATATAGCTATTGTTGTATCTGATGACTTTAAATTGATTTTGTGTCAATTATTACAATTACGGTGATTGAGGAAGTCTTTTTTGATATTATGTATTGATAGTTTATGAATTATTTACACTGTATTGTTTGCATGATTTTCATATTTTAATTTCTTTTAGGGAGGGTAAGAAAGGCAGAGAAGTGGCTCTTTATGTAAGAAATATCATAAAAGCAACAGAGGCACAGGAAATACAGGGAGGGGCAAAGGCACTCTGGTTCCCTAGAGACAGGGAATGGAAATGCCAATTCACACTGGTATGATCTACAGACAACCAGCATGGAGGTGGGGGCAGACTGATAATGTACTGGTGGAAGCCATTAAAAAGATGATGACTAAGGGAGAGGTACTCCTGGTGTGGGCTTTCAGTCTACCAGATGAGGATTGGAGAATCCTAGCTCCAGCTTCAACTGGGACATACTGTACTCCCTGCAGGGGAAATTCATCAGGCAACTAATAAGGCATTGCAGATATGGTGAGGGACCATCTGGGGACCAGTGATCACTGCATGGTGTATTTTGATATAACTACTGAGCCAGATTTGAACAACACTAAGGTGAGGGTCCTGGACTTCAGGATGGCCAACTTTACAAAGATAGAGGAATGCCACAGGGATGCCCTGGTGGGGGGAAGGGGACTTGAGTGGAGTGGAGACACAGTGAGCAAAACTAAAAAAAGGCCATGGGGAAGGCAACAGACCTCTGTGTCAGGCATATAAGCAAAAGCAAGAGGAAAAATATACCGCTATTGATCTCAAAAGAAGTGGCTGGGAAGGTAAGGGCAAAAAAGATAACATTCAGGAGCTATAAGGAGATGCAGATGGAGGAGGCCAGGGAGGTATACAACAAGAAGCAGAGGGAAGCATGGAAAGCAGTCTGGAGCACAAAGGCACAAGTGGAGGAGAAAATAACCCAGACATTAAAGAAAGGAGAAAAGACATTTTACAGGCATGTAAATGAAAGAAGAAAGACATGGGAAGGGATTGTAATGCTAAGTAGGGAAAAGGGGAGTGTGTGGAGATGGACAAAGAGAAAGCACACATCCAGAATAAATATTTTTGTTCATTGATCATGGAGGAAGGAGACAGCGAGGGACCGCAGATAAGAGATAGAAACATCAAAGGAAGGAATGTGGACACTAGTCCATTTAAAGAGGAGAGAGTCCTAAAGGAACTCCCAAATCTGAAATTGGACAAGGCAATGGGGTCAGATTTGATACATCCAAGGATATTGAAGGAGCTCAGAGAGGTGCTGGCTGCACCTCTGACAGTCCTGTTCAGCCACTCACTGGAGATGAGAGTGCCCTAGAGGACTGGAGGGGAGCAGATATACACCCACATCACAAATGTGATAGCAGGAAGGAAACTGGCAATTACAGGCCAGTCAGCTTGGCTTCAGTGGTGGGGGAAAATGGAATCACTGCTGAAGGAAAGGATTGTGGAATATATTGTAACCAGTGGCTTACAAGATCCAGAGTAGCATAGATTCACTGGGGAGAGGTCTTGTCAAACAAATCTGATAGATTTCTTTGACTGTGTGACCAGGGAAGTAGATCAGGGTGGAGCAGTGGATGTGGCCTACCTAGATTTCAGTAAGGTATTCAATACCATTCCACATAGGAGACTCTTGAACAAGTTGGGCAGCTTGGGAGCGACTTCAAAAGTGGTAAACTGGATAAGAAATTGGTTGAGGATAAGCAACAGAGGTGGTGGTAAAAAGAGTTAACTCAGAGGAAAGAAGAGTGACCAGCAGTGTGCCATAAGGAACAGTACTGGGACCAGTTCTCTTTGTTGTCTTTATAAGAGACATTGCAGAGGGGCTAGAAGGGAAAGTATGCCATTTTGTAGATGACACTAATATCTGCAATAGCATAGACACTCTGGTGGGGGGGATAAATCGGGTACTAAGAAAGATTGAAGAATGGTCAAGAGTGTGGCAACTAAGTTTCAATATGAAGAAGTGCACAATCATGCACTTACAGGAAAGAGACCTAGGACTAATCATATCTCATGACCTAAAGGTGGACTAACAGTGTGACAAGGCAGTGGGAAGAGTCTGTGAAATACTAGGATGCATAGGGTGGGGTATCACCAGCAGAAAGTGGGAGGTGTTAATACGGCTGTATAAATCATTGGTGAGATCACATCCAAAGAATTGTGTCCAGTTCTGGAGACCACATCTGTGGTAGGACAGAGACAGGGTAGAGGCAGTTCAAAGAAGGGCAAGTAAAAATGGTGCAGGGTCTGCACCAGAGATCCTATGAGGAAAGACTAAAGGACCTCAATATGTACACTCTGGAAGAAAGGAGGGAAAGTGAGGATATGATAGAGACTTTCAAATACCTCGTGGGTGTAAATATAGTACAGAAGGGGAACATTTTTCAGAAAAAAGAATGCTCAAGAACAAGGGGGCATGCTTTGAAGCTGAAGGGGAAAGACTCAGGGGAAACATGAGGAAGTACTTCTTCACAGAAAGAGTAGTGGATGCCTGGAACAGCCTCCCAGTAGAGGTGGTGGGGGCAAAAATTGTAACAGGATTTAAGAAAGCATGGGGTAGGCAAAAGGGATCCTTAATGGTTAGAGAAGGAAGGGCAATGCCAGAGATCAAGTAGGGTCTGCAGTATAATAGTAGATAAGTAAAATGGGCAGACTAGGTGTGCCAAGCTGTCCGTATCAGCTGAAAATGTTTATGTTTCTGTGTTTAGTAAAATTCCCCTACTGTTTTTGAGAAGTGCCATTGGATCTCTAAGATCTCTGACAGACTTAGTTTGATGGACCACTATGTGGTCTATCAATCAGCAATTACCTGTAAGAAGGCAGAATTCCTGTCCAGGGAATTTGCTGCTGTACAGAATCGACCAGCTCAGCTTTTCTGGACTGTGGACAGATTGTGCAATTCACTCTGTCTCCAGCCTGGAAATGCTTTTTCACAAGAACATTGTGAGGAGATTGCTCAATTCTTCATGGATAAGGTTGCCACAATCAGGCCCAGTGTCCACCTGACCCTCTCTCAAGGGAGTTGTGGTGGTCAGCAGGAGATGTCAAATGCCCAATTTGTGTGGTGTGACTTCGGCTAGCCCAGAATTAATGGTATTGTGATGGTGATACAGTAATTGCATCCAACCAACTGTAGTTTGGACTCGGGCCCTACATGTCTTTTAGTAGGCTGTGTGGATAAAATCAGTCCAGTCCTTGCCAAGATAGTCTGAATGCTCTTGGAGAGGGGGATCTTTCCAGATCCCCTGAAGGAGGCTGTGGTTCAGCCCCTTCTTAAGAAGCCCTCCTTGGACTGTCTGGCTAATTACAGGCCTGTCTCTAACCTTCCCTTTGTGAGTAAGGTTATTGAGAATGTGGTGGCATTGCAGCTGGATGACCATTTGACCAGCCACAATGTCTATGATTCTCTCCAGTCCAGATTTAGGAAGAGACATAGTACTGAGACAGCCCTTGTCTGGGTATTAAATGACCTCCTAATAGTGAGAGATCGAAAGACCCATTCCATCTTGGTCCTTCAAGATCTCTCTGTGGCATTTGATACCATGGACCATGTTGTGCTGTTGGAGCATCTGCAGTTCATCTGTGGACTTTCAGGGACGGTCCTCAGATGGTTTTGATCATTCCTCGAGGGTAGAACTCAGAGGGTGGTGTCTGGGTTTTTTTCCTCAGCTCCATTCTCCCTATCCTGTGGGGTGCCACAGGACTCCATCCTGGCACCCATGTTGTTTGCGGTGTATATGCTGAGTGATTATTAGGTGGTACGGCTTGAGTTTTCACTGCTATGCAGATGATAGTCAGCTGTACATGTCCTTTGTGCTTGGCCAGGATGATGCTGTCTTGGTATTTAACAGCTGTCTAGCTGAGATCCAGGACTGGATGAATGTGAGCTGGCTGTGGTTAACCCAGAGAAAACTGAGGTGTCGGTTGTGGACCCAGGTCATCGAGAGGCGGGTGTGTTGGTGAGATTTCCTTCAGGCCTATGACTTGGAGGTGTCCAGCTAACTACCTCAGACCAGGTGTGGAACCTGGGCATTATGCTTGATGACCACCTGATCCTAAAATTGCAGGTGTTGGCAGTTGTCAAAACCTCTTTTTACCATCTGAGGAATATCACCCGGGTAAAGCACCTGGTTCCTCCCGATGATCTTCCAACTTTGGTCCACACCTTCGTTACCTCCCACCTTGACTGCTGCAATGCCCTGTACCTTGGGCTACCGGGGGTTGATATCCACTGCTTGCAACTGGTGCAGAATGCGGCAGCCAGGCTTTTGACTGGTACCTCTAGGACCAGTCATATAACACCTGTTCTCTGTGGACTGCACTGGCTGTCGATACAGTGGTGGATCACCTTCAAGGTCGGTTTGCTGATCTACAAGGCTCTATATGATCTGGGACCTAATTATCTCCAAGATCTCCTTCATCCCTACTGTCCCCTCCGCCCTCTCCGATCCACTGATGAGGGATTGCCAGAGATTGCCAAGGTCTGTTTACAAACATCTGGAGCAAGGTCATATAGTTTTATGGCCCCAACCCTGTGGAATTCTCTACCTCATCGGGTGCAAGATTGCCTGACCCTCCAAAGCTTTAAAACTGCACTGAAAACGTATCTTTTTAGCCTGGCATTTTCGGATTTTTAAAGCTGCTGTTGTACTTATTTTTAAATTTGTATTGTTATTTATTACTCTGTTTGATTGTTCTTGTACAGGAGCTTTGGTTTTAGAATGACACCTTTTTAAAAATAAAGAATTGATTGATTGATCCCCCTGAACAACACTAGAACAGGCAGACAGAACACTGGTTTAACATCTCATCCGAAAGCCAGCACCTCATGAGTACAGCATCTCCCTCATGCTGCACTGCAGTGTCAGTATTGGGTTTTACTCCAAGTTCCTGCTTTGGGGCTAGAACCCACAACCTTCCAATCTTCTGGCCTCAGAGGCAAGTGTGCAATCTGTTGAGCCACTGACACTACTAATATCAATATTTAATAGGAAAATTTAGTGACATTAAATCAGCAGTCAGATTGTGGCAAACATTTTGCACGTATAACTTTTCCTACCTTTTTAAATCATCCTTTTTCTTCTCCCTTCTAGGGTGCCCTTAGGAATGAAGTTTGGTCTAGGAGATAGAGTTTAGAGCTGTAACACTGAAGACCAAGGATTAAATCTAGCCATCATCGCTTACTAACTGTGCAACCCTGAGTATATCACTTAACCTCCCCAACAGAGTTGTGTGGAATGCAGAATTCTGGGGCTTGAATTCAGACAGAATTCCAATTCTGCTTCCAAAAAACTTTGCAGAATTTCACAGTGGATTCATGGAATTTCTGGGAAGGGAACTGCAATTGTTTTAAGCCCACCTTTTTTTTTAATGTGAACCGTGGTGTTCTTTGTTCGATCGTGGCAGCATGCTGTGTGCAAAATTGTGGAAACTCAAATGTTACCATTTTTTGTTGAATTCTGTATCATTTGATAAAATTCTGCATTTTCATGATTTTTCACAGAAGAAAAGGCCTATTGTGCCTCAGGGGAATAACACAAAATTCTGTGGAATTTCCAATATTCCAAGGAATTCATGCAAAAGTGGAATTTAACAATTCTGTGTACCACAAATCACAAACTCTTAACCTCTCTTTAATCTCTCTTTGCACATTAAAAATGATAGCGATGTTCTCCACTCACTCTCCTGTATTGCAAAGTACTCTGGGAATATTGTTTGTTTAAAAGGCACAATATAAAATGTCAATCATTCCCTTCAGTCATGTTTCCTCATTTTAAAACAAGTTCTGATCAGAGAAAAATTGCTTCTTTTAATGCATTAATCTGACAAGGGATATAGTAGAATTAGTGTCTGGATTGGATTGTAGTGAATAGTCATGCTCACACACACACACACACACACACACACACATACTAGTCTTTTTATTATTACACCTTATCATTAAGACAAGAGGAATTTTTTAAATCCTGTCTGAAAGGTGATTTCGTAGAGGGACTGCAAATAGATACGTTGAATGTGATTTGAAGCATTACATCTGCCTTGCTCAAGAGGTGGGTTATAAAAGGCTATATTGAAAACATGGGGTGTAAATCTAGAAAAATAGTTAAGTTATGAATAAGCATTGAAGAATTTCAATGTTGCTACATAACTTTGTTGTCTTGTTGAGATTTTGACCCCAAATTTTCAATGTAGTCTTCTTATGGCCACACCTCATGAAACCAGTAGGTGAACATTTTCAAATCCTGGCTGAAGCATCATTTCATTTCATCCCACAAGTGTGAAAAGACATTTTGGCCAGGATTTGAGAAATTACACTTTTAACATTCATGAGTTAGTTTGAACAATGGCTATGTTGAAAATGTGGGGTCAAAATATTGAAAATTACCAATGTTATGAATGAGCATTGAGCAATTTCAGCACATGTTCATAACTTTGTTGTTTTTTAGTATTTTGACCTCAAATTCTAAACATTTTTATGATGCCTCCTCATGACATCAGTAGTTGTAAATTTTCAAATCCCACCTGACAGGTGATTTTGCTGAGCAACTGGCACTGGAAGGAAGTTTCTGTTAACAGACCAGTGCACGGTTTTTAGTATTTTGTGTACAACTTGTGAATTATCCAAACTAGGAACAACAACTAAAACTCACTTGGACCCCCTTTTATGTAGTACACAGAACGGTCTGGCTACCTTTCTTCCCCCCTCCATAACAGGTTTGAACATTTCAGTAAAGGCAACAAATCAGTGGTTTTAAATGTGTTCCCACGGGGGGAGAAAAAACATGTCATCCCTCATACCTGCTGTAAAGACCAGTGCTGTGGTGCCCCATATCTTGGTTCTGTTTTTGGGGGGTTTTTTGACAAATTTTGGTGCAGGGATACCAGTTAGGAGGCTGATTTCAGGGGATGGTTTCTCTTGCAGGACTGCATTGGGGATGGAGGGCATTTTTTTTGTTTAATCTGGCCATCACTGAACTTACTACACTGTCTCTATTGGATGGAGCTGCTAGGGTAGGGAGGCAAGGCAGAAACAGAAGTAATTTGAACACAGCTGAGTCTAGTCACACTAGCATCTTTTCAATACAGTAAGAACCCAGACCAGGCAGTGGGGTTGGAAGCAAGAAAATAGTGCAGTGGAAGTGGGGAAGTGAAGAAAGAAGCACACTGTACTGAATGGAGAGGATGCAGAAACATTCACAGAATGCTGTGCTTCAACTCCACTTGGTGTGAGGAGCCAGCTGTGGTGCATTTGCTATCCATTCATGGCCATACCCCAAAGCCCCCTTTGCTGTATACATGAGCAGAATGTCAGAATAGCTAGCTCCCACTATGCAGCTATAACAAGAACAATTTACATTTTTTAGCTGCAGTTTACATCATTGCTGTTTCATTTTTCAATTATAGTTGCTTACATCAATTGCTTTTGTTACGAAGGGAAATCCAGACTGAAAGGCATGAGGCTTTATGTTGTATATGTTTTAATTAGAGACTGGTAAAGCACTTCATGACAATGCATTGGAAGGTGCTCCCTTAGAAACGCTTTTTAAATAATCCCGCTTCATATACTGCAGGTATTTCAAAATATGTGACTTACTTTAAAAGCTTTGCCCCAGAAACCAAGACTGATAAACATTTGCTCATTTGAGGGGATGTATTTGGCAACTGTAGTTGTTATAACCTACAGCTTCCTGTGCCAAGATGTTTTAGCTAACATGGTTATGAGTATGTTGGAATGGGCACTCACATACTGAAATTAGAAATTAATAAACCAGTTTTTAAGTGTTGATCTAATAATGACATGTTCTAGTCTCCCCATTCAAAAGCAGAATGAACTAGTTGGAGGTAGTTCTAAGAAGATCTTAGCATGATGATGACAGAAATAATACACACACATGGAAGGTGCTACCCGGTCATGATGCAAAAATCAAAATCTGGAAATATGATTACAAATACCTCACAACACAAGGTACTACTTGGCCACAACCATTTTTATTTTTTTGTTCAATTTAGCAACACAGTCCTTTCACAAGATACATCTTATCCCATGTGCCGACAATCACGGAGGCAGCCAGTTATTGATCAATCAGGTTATCAGACAGTAACTCACTGCCCTAGCTCAGCCAACAACTTTTTTCCAGTCTCCCCAGACTTTCCTTTATGTCTCCCTTTCTCCACTCTGCCAGAGAAAGTGAGCACAGCCCAAGATTCCTGCTACTGAAATCTGGGCATTCCTTCCCAGTGACAGCCCATCTGGAGCCTTCCAGTGCCCCCCCCATGGGGTTACACAATCTAAATTCCTCACTCTTGAGCACCTCCTTGAACTAACATTTGATCCACTGTACTGTAATGTTGGCCATAGCTGCAGTCTTGCTCTGCATCTCACCTCCCCCGCCACATTTCCTTGATTTGGCCCTGCTGCCACAGTAGCTTGAATCTTGGCACCTCTACGAACCAGACTAAAGTGGTGGCAGGAGGTGCATGCACATCGCAGGTCTTAGCAACCCAAGAGTGGCCGATTACCAGCTGTGTGCACTCAAATGGCATGTATAAGGGTAGCAGCCTGGCACTGCTTGATCAAAGTGGGCATTAGATGACCATAGCCATATGGATTGGGGCCTGGGAAAAATTAATTGGGGGGATACTGACTTGGAAAACTTTTTTCCTGAGTCTGCTGACTCCAGTGATATCTGAGCCCCATCAGATGGAGTGTACAACTATTAACTCCACAGAAACTGTGGAATGGTTCCCACTCCCTCTCAGGCCAGTAAGAAATACTTTAACGTGCAGAAAAAGCATGTGTAGTTTAATTCTCTGCAGTTCATTCATAAACAACTGGTGGGTCACTTTTTCATGAACTAAATGTGCTGGTGGTGTCACAGTGAGCCAAGCTTTCAAATCTTATGGTGGATGGGCCTGATAATGAGGTGAGTGATATATATAAATCAGAATATCATAAAGAATCAGCTGTGGGGGACCAAAAGAGTATGATATTACCAGCTCCATTTAAATGCAGTGTAATCTCATGAATTAGTATTGAGACACCCATTGAAATCTGTTGTCAATATTTTATTTTCATGAGCAAGACTAGGGTCTCAAAGAGCGAGTGTTACTTGAGTCCCAAACTGTAAAAATGGAAGCAGTAACACATGCTGGAGTGTGTTTAATGCTTTGATACTAGGCATGCATTTATCAGAGTATAAAGCACACCTAGAGTGTGTTATTGCACTTATAAAATGGGTATAGGACAAGGTAATGAAATAATGAAACAAGGCAATTTAAATTTTAGAAAGAAAACATCACTTTTACAAGAAAATAGTGCATCAGGGAAGAAAGGAAGGAAGCACACTGTAGTGAATGGGGAGGACGTGGACAGATTCACAGAACAATGTGCTTCAACTCCACTCAGTGTAAGGAGCCAGCTGTGGTGCATTAGGTATCCAACCATGACCATGCCTCCAGAGCCTCCTTTTCTGTATATGTCAGCAACATGTCAGCAGAGTACTCGCTATGCAGTCATAAAAACTGTGAGTGGTGCAATTTATTATGGCATAGTGTCTATGCCATAATAAATTACACCATTCACAGTATTTTTCAGTTTTGTTCTGTTTTCATTTTCTGTTTGAAAGCATAGCAGGCACACCTGGAAAGTTGAGACTGGGGGCCCAATCTGGGAATTCAATAGGAGGCCCAGGGGTGACACATTCATGTCAACACTACACTGTAATTTCATCTAGTGGTTCTGTGTTGGAACTTTATACTTACAGTAATCAGAAAACCCCATCTAATTAGAAATTAGATCATATAGTACAACCTCAATTATCCAAATGCTCTTGGAGACATCAGATTTGTTTGGCTAATTGAGAGTTTGGATAATCGGGGGTCCATAACATTAATCAAACCAGAGTTGGGGGGACAATGTCAGAGTTTGGATAATCAAATCATCTTGATAATTGGGGTTCAGATAATAGAGGTTGTACTGTATTTGTAAGGATTTTCAGTTTGTAACATGGAATGGAGCCTAACACAAGGGGGTACCCTGTACAAAGCAATAACCAAGCCTCAGGTGACTTTGTTACCTTATTAATTAGCAGGGCACTAAATGTTGAGGGGATTTTCCTAGTGAAATGGTAAAAGCAGCATATTTAAAATGTGTTTGTTATTTTTCAGTGGCCACTACTTACTGGCTGGGACATCAAAAGACAGTGCAGAAAGCACCTTGATTTTTGAGCCCAGTTGTCAGCTGTCTCTTGGTTCTTCTCGGGGATCGTAATAGAGTCCACACAGAAGGTTTTGGTGGCATTTGGCCTAGAGGCAGTCACCAAGCTGCTGCCTTTCCTGTGCAGGTGGTAGAAAACGTTTTCGAAAGTTTCCCCTAGGAAGGTGTGACAGTTGATGCAGTCCGCCAGTGCCAGGCTTGGGGTGTCATTTGAATTCAGACTCACCTTCTGTAGGTTCATCTCCATATAGCTCAGACTCAGCAGCCATTGGTGCTCCTCCTCCTCCTGCTGCCACTGGGCTGCTGCTCGACAAACTCTCCATGCAGTAACATCTTGGGATTCCCATCACATCTGGTTGGTCCCTCCATAGCTTGGTACACGTGGGGGGCTGATTTACAGGTGGACACATGGGATAGAGACAGTGAGGCAGTCAGAAAGTTGTCCACAGTTCCAGCTGGTATAGTCTGGGCTTTTCTGATTCAGTCAGTCTAATGACATTTACAGTAAGTTGCTCTCTAGTCTTGTAGTATTGTTTTCTCCCATTTCTCTGCTGATTGCACAGTGCATCTCTGTGCAATTACATCATTGTATTCATTCATAAAACAAATACTGAAACAACTCTGTAAAATTCCAAGGAGCTTAAATAGGAGAACATGGTATATTACATCATCATTGTTTTCAATGTTTGCTAAAATTTTGCTATGGGAGAATTCATTGGTAGCCAGGTGTTGTTTTACATTTTTCCTCATCTGAATCAGAATTGCCAGATATTTGATGTACATTAACACAGCTGAAAAAAGCAGTTCAAAACTGTCCAACATGTATCTTGTGAGAAAAAACATGTATTTTCTCACAAAACATGTCTTTATGAGTGTAAATGCATTAGTGCTGAAAAAGGAGACTCCAGTGTATAAAAAACATCCCTCTGTATCTTGGCCATATCAGTTTCACTTATTATTGACTTCGAGTTCCATGCCTGATAGGGAGGTCCTGGACTATAGCCATTTCTGATACAGCAGTAGTGCTATCCTATAGGAGATACATGCTGTCTGTGAATTGGACAAACCCAGAAGCCTTACCTAAATTTTAGGTGAGAAGCTTCCAGGATAATGAAAAATCAGAGGGGGGAACAGTAATAGCAAATGTTATTCAGGAGAGTAGTTTTAAGTCACCCTTGCTGTAGAATTACTATAGTCTAGATAAGACTGCTTCCACTAGAAGCAAGTTGGCAGGGTTAGAAATAACTGTAAGCAAGCTATCTAAAGCCATCTTGAGTTAATTCTTTTGTATCCTACAAACTTAAAATAAATCTTCAACCAAAATAAATTACCAAAATAAAGCCAGTTCTATGGCTGGGAATATTTATATTCTACCAACCTTTCACACACACAAAAAAACTCCTGCTGACATTCTCTTACTGCCTGTGGCACTGATGACCCATGTTTTGGAATGAACATGGTGCATTAGAGGGACAGCCGGTGGGAGGTCAGGATGAGCCTCCCACAGACAACTCACCTCCTCCACTGGGGAGGGTTGTGGCTTCCTGGCATGCCAGCAACACCCCAATAAGACTGGATGTACAACAGTCAGGACCCATCTTCAGTGGGCAGAGGCAATGACAGATGATTGTAGGTCAGCTACGAGAGCATGCCCGACCTGTGCTGATGTCATTGTGCCTCCATGCCTCCAAGGGAACCTCACAGAAAAACCCTTGTGCTGGCTGCTCCATGAAGCCCCTGGACCTCCATCCAAATGATGCCCCAGGCTTAAGCCTTGGCAAGGACCTCTGGTGTATCTCGGTCTCTCCCTTTGTGAAGCCCCACTATCGGGGGAAAGCTTCATACCTCCCGGTCTGGGCAACCTGGGGGGATACCAGGTTCGAGGTCCAGGAGCTCAAGAGGGGGTACATCCCCCACCAAGAACCCAGGAGATAAACAAAGGTTAAGTTAAAATCTCCTGCGTTTTGCAAAGAAAACATCACTTTTGCACAAAAATGTTGCAGCGGTGAGAGAGAAAAGAAGCACACTGTACTGAATGGAGAGGATGCAAGGGATGTGCTTCAAGTTGATTAAGTTGCAGAGGCTGGGGCTCAGTACACATCTTGTTAGATGGGCTGAGGAATGGCTGTCCAATAGAACACAGAAGGCAGGATTGGAGGGTGTCTGTTAAATGAGGGTATTTTTACTAGCAGAGTTCCATCCTTGGTCCTGCAGTATTTGGACTGTTTATTGATGATATGCATCAGGGAGTTAGTAACCATATTGCACAAAAGTTTGTGGTGAAGTTGACAGTGATGATAAATATCAGTCACTTATAAGGGACCTATGACATACTGAACTATGAGCACAGAAAAGTAATATGGAGTTTAACACTGAGAAGTGTACCATTTTACATCTAGGAAGGAACGATATGCTGCCTCTATAGTGATAACTTTACAGTGATGTGGTCGATGCCAACAACATCAACACATCACTGTAAAGTCTGCTCAGGACTTTCGCACCCTTTCCCAAGGTCCTACACCAATCCCAAAATCAGCTCTTTCTCAGAGTTGATGATAGTAAGTTGAGAGGTGCAGGGGGCTGCAACTTTGTTCTCCACAGCTCCATGCCATGCCAACTGCAATTACAGTCATCACAGAGGTGTTGGGAAAACAATGTGTTGACAAGAAATTGTCGATGTGGTGTCATGGATCCAGAAGGAATAATCCCTCAAGGTCTTATAATCTAAATTATGCACTTCTAAAATCTGTACTAAATGAACACGATTTGGGTATATTAGACAATACATTTGGATCAAATACCCAATGTAAGAAGGTTATACAGACTGCAAATAGACTTATAAGTTGTTTTAAAAAAAGCATTTATTACAAGATGTGAACAGTGCTTTGTTCCACTGTATAAAACCTATGTGAGGCCATACATGGATTCCAGGTCTCCGTTCTGGTTGCCCTATCATAGAAAGGATATTATTTTGATTGAGAATGTACAGAGAAGGATAACAAAGCTGATACCAAGGCTGAGGAATTCATCATATGGGAAGAGACTGTAGAACTTGAGTCTGTATAGTTTGGAGGACAAAAGGACAAGGGGGATATGTTACTACTGCATCAAATACTGAAAGTCCCAGTTCTTACCACAGAATGTGGTACTGAATTCAAACCAATGGGATTCATTTAAGATCCCATAATCAACAACTAGCAATCCCAAGGGTTAACACAAAAAAGATGGAAATTTTTTACAAAAAAAGAGTGCCAAGAATGTGGAACATCTTACTTCAGCACTTAGTCAAGATCACTGTTTTCAACAAATTTAAGATTGAATTGTACATGTACCTCTGTGGAAAATAGGTTGACTAGGAGTGGGACAGTCCCAATGGGTCCATGTCCTGCTTCTGTGTAACACACTGAGTAATACTGAGTATTTCCACTCAGTGTAAGGAGCCAGCTGTGGTGATCCTGGTGTCTGGCACACCCCCAGAGCCCACTTCTCTGTTATACTGCACATTAGCAAGACATAAGCATAGATCTCACTAATAACAAAGTACTCTACCAATAAATTTGCAAAGTAATGCTTTAACAATAGTATGTTACAAAATTACTATAAGGTATGCAAAATACAGTTTATGATGAAAACCTTCTTTTTTTGAACTCATGAGATGCTATTCAGTAAACTCTTTACCAGAAGAATTGTTTGTGTATTTATAGATTTGAGGAAGGTGGTTGGATAAATAGTAATAATAATAATATTTATTTGTACCGTGCCTTTCCAAAACCATGGTGCTTTAACACACAGTTTCAGATAAAAACAGTATATTAAAACACACATACAGTAAATACTGATTCATAAAATACAATGAAATAATGTCAAGTCAGATACACTTGATGCCAAAAATGGGTCTTCAGGACCTGTTTAAATTCCTCCACAGATGTGCACTCCCGAAGCAGATGGGGTAGAGAATTTCAAAGGGCTGGGGCCATGTACATAAAAGCATGGGCCCCTGAAGATTTTAAAGAAACCCTTGGAATCTCTAGCAACACCTCGTCTGCCGAATGGAGCGATCACCTAAGGCAGTAAGGTACCAGAAGCTCTTTCAAGTAGTCCAGACCAAGTCTGTATAGGGCTTTATAAGTCAGAAGTCTGACTTTAAAGGTAAAATAAGAGATTTACTTGAAATTACCTTCAATATTAACAAAATGTTTGGTACAGAATAAGGCTATAAACTTATGTATATAAGAAAAATTCACATGACTTTTTAACAAATTACTAGATAAAACACATTTGTTTATTTGTGTAGTAATGAACATCAAGGTAAGATAGCCATCTAATCAAGTGAAACAGACAATAAATGCATTAAAGGTACATTTAAGTACTTTAGAAATGGGAGCACAGCCTCGTTTGGTAGCAGTTGAAAAAAATTCACCTGGGTGCTGTCACATGTTGTAGTTTTAAGATTGTTCATAAAAACTGATACAAACATATGTATGCTGCTATTCTTTAGGATAATAAGATAGGAAATGCTCAAAAGAAAGAATGAAAGGAAGTTTAGTATTTTACAGAACAATTAGGGTAAATTCATTGATTTTCCAAATTACAAAAACTGATGTATGTTAAAAAGATTCTTTAGTTAAAAACATGTACCAATATATGAATTTTGTTTATATTGCAGAAATTTACCCAAAAAAAGCCCTTTGAAAAAGCTTCTGTTGTGGAAGCAAAATGTCATGCATTTCCCCAAAATAAACAAAGAACTTCTTGAAATCAACACATCTATTTTTATGCATTTTTTGTTAAAAAAAAAGCATGGGTTCTTGGAACAATTTTGTATGAAACCGTTTCAGCACCTCAAGGACCCACCACTACTAGCAGGCCATTTCTTGAGGACTTAATAATTCATTTTGATTATTTTATCCACCAAGTGGGCTGGTGGATCACCCATAGACAATGGTCACATTTTCTAAAAAGACTTATTACAGAATAGCAATTCCAGCTATTTATGATTACTGGAAATATCACTGAATTTAGTACATTCTGTAAGTATTTAGCTTCTTAAGATAATGCAAGGTCCTGTGATGCAAGGCCTGGGAATGCAGACATTTCAGGACGTGGGGGAAAGCATTCAGCACCCCATGCACTATGTTACATATTCAGAGGAATTAAGATAAAAACTGTTTGAAACAATGAGGGGAGAGAGAGAGAGACATGCCAGTTCAATTGGGAGACACAACCAAAAATTTAGCCCAAAAAATAGTCACTAAAATTCAAAAATTGCCAATTAGAGTGGAATGGGCTAACACTTACTCAGTATTTAGAGTATAATCAAATCCCTAGAGGATTAAGAATAACTAACAAAATAACCAAATTTTGGAATTAATTCCACCAAACTCAGTCATAACTGGGATGGCATCGGAAACCACGCCTCTTGCGATTTTATGTATGCCTTAATCAAGGCAGTGATTGAAGAAAGGGGAAATTTAGACAAAGAGATCAAATTGGCAGAAGGACTTAAACTTAGGATAGAGGAGGCTGAATTCCAAACCAAATCTGAAAACATTAAATCAAAATTACAAGACTTAGAGCAGTAAAAAATTTTAAAAGTTCTAATGCAATACAATAGATTATAGGGACAATAGAGGTTATAATTACTCATAAAGTAATAAAAGAAAACCATACCATCAAAGCTATTACTCAGATGCTAGTACAGATAGTGAGAACAGTTACACTAGGGATGCACAAACTACACAGACATGAGAGGAAGGGGTTCCTGATCCCAGATCAGATTCACAACAACCATCAGCATCAGCACCCACTAATAGCAGATACCCTTTAAGGAACAGAGTGTGAGAGCCCACAAGAGGAGGGATGGGGCCCACCAGGGAGAGGTAACTATAGGGGTGGAAGGACAGGAGGGAGAGGTGGAAGAATAAATAGGCAACAAGGCAGGGAGTACAGCAACCAACGACACAGCTAATTCCCATTTTAAACCTCAGTAAAAGGATTTTAACAAACCTTGAGGTGGAGGTCCTTAGCGGCTGTCTTTTCTCCAACCAAACCCACAAATTTATTTAACTTAGAAGCAGACTTACAAAGATTTTTCAGCTCCATCAGGCTTAAAAACATATTTAGAGATACAGATACTGGTAGGAACTAAGAAAAACAATTGAACAGGCAATGAAATGTATATCTGATTACACTCCCCCCCACTGGTAGAAACCATGGCATTGAAACATATTGCACCCTAGTGGAAAGAGAAACAATGCAACTGTTTAACTACCCCATTAACATCAAACCACACTATCCCAATATAAGTGAAAATCAAAGAGAAGCACTTGAGAATCTTGCAAAAGTTGAAACAATAATAGTCAAGCCTGCTGACAAAGGAGGAGGTATAATAATTATGGAAAAACACCAGCACAAAGAGATGTGTATGGACCTGTTATGAAATTAAGTCAACTATACAACACTCAATAGTGATCCAACACAGAAATTGAAACAAGATATAGCAAGAACAACTAAGGAATGTGTGGCCAATGGATGGCTGCACCAGTGGGAAGTAGATCTGCTTTTAAACCCATATCCAAGAATACAACATTTTATTCCATCCCAAAAATCCACAAAAGTCAAACCCACCCCCCCGGCAGACCAATTGTCTTTGCTATATGGTCAGCATTAGAGCCACTATCATAATATGTAAATTACCATTTACAAACATTGGGCACTATGCACAAATGGGATGGTTATATGTGTTGGAGGAACGTAACCTACTGCATAGCTCTGCATCTGTGGACAGGTGTGCACCAGCTGGAATTCACTACTGGCCACTACCTGTCCATGTCCTCACCCCCCCGGTATGCGGATCCATGCAGGCTGGCTGGGGAAGGAGATGCAGACCCAGCCAGGCATCCAATCGGATGCCCACCCTGGGTCAGTGGTGGATCACTTGTGCAGCTGGGCATGGGTCTGAGTGTGTGAACTGCACCCACAGACACCCACACCCATGTGGCACTGCCCCTTCGGGCACTTTGCCATTGTTGACATCCCTGGTATGTTGGGGCCAACCAAGCAACATTCCCCAGACCAGGTCACCCCGGCCCCTGTGGAACAAGGCACCCCCCACACTGCACAAAACCTCACACCGGTTCACCCTCTGCCCAATGCAGGTGACCCCAAAACAATGTACCTCTGACCCAACCCACGTGTCCCCAACACCCTACCCATACCCAAAGGTTGGGTACTGGGAGCCCGCCAGCCGGTGACACAGCCCTTCACACACTACCACAGCCGACCAGCAGTCTGACCTCCACAGGCACACAGCAGCTGTGCACCCCTGCATAAGACAGATGGCCGGTGGCTATGGTGGTGTGTGGAGGCCTATGCCACCAGCCATCGAGTACCCAGTAACCCACCTGTAGGTATGGGTAGGGTGATGTTGGTGCCGGGGGAGTGTGTGGCTGTGCCTCACTGTTGGCTATGCTGGCACTACCAGGTTTGGCTACATGGATGGGGGAGTGTAGTGGGGGGCAGTGGTGTCTGCCAGGGGGTTTGGGGTCAGGTCAGCCACAGCTGTGGGGGCGGAGCTTCAATCATGCTCTTGGGTCACTTCTCCAGTCCAGTGTGTATTGGAGCTGTGCACATGGGGCAATTACTGCAGGGCTATCCATGGCGTACCTGCCTGCCCCCTTCACACCCTGGTGTGCAGCCCTACTCACCATAATGAATGGTGCTTACAGCAGGCAAACCCCCTCATCCACCCCCAGTATGTTGCTCTTCTTGCTGCCAAGGTATCAGGAGCATATGTGCTGTTTGCTCCCCTTAGTGCATCCCGTGTGGGGGCACATTGGGTGTGGAGTGGTTGTATGCCCCAGATATGCATGTGTAGCCACTCCACCCCATTAGTGCATAGGGCCCATTGGTAGAAAACACAAATACATATATAAGGGACACAATGGATATAATACAAAAACTGGATGATTTACAATAAAAGGGAATTTTTCCCATCTGATTGCCTGGTTACCATGGATATAGCTGATTTATACATGTCCGTCCCCCATGCAAAGGGTATAGAATTTATGGAATTTTTTTAGACACCAGACCACCAGGAGCTAGACCCAAAACAGCACTGACACATGAACTAGCAGATCTAGTGTTAACCAGAGATTATTTTGAGTTTGACCAAAACTTTTATTTACAAGCCAGAGGAACTGCGATGGGCAGCACGATGACTCCAGCGTATGCCAACGCCTTTGTGTATGCCTTTGAAAAACAATTTATTTTAGATCCAATAAACAACCCTTACCACCATCTGATATGAGCATGATACTGTTATACAGATGTTTTTCTTTTTATATGGGCAGAAATGGAACAGCAGCTCCAAGAATTTCATCACTACATAAATCAAAGAGACCATAATTTACAATTTATTATGCAGTATAGCCAGGAAAGTATTTCATATTTGGACATCCAAATTATTAAAAATAAGACTCAAATACACACCACTCTATTTCAGAAACTGACAGATAGGAACACTGTACTTCCTGGAGCAAGCTACCATGAAGCCAAGCTGAAGCAGAGTATACCATATTCACAACTCATTCGAGTATGCAGGAATTGCAGCACAGATGAAGAATTTAACAAACATAAAAAAGGCATGCTAAATAGGTTTGCTACTAGGGGGTATGGAAAAAAACTTTATCAGGCAAGCAGATAAGAAGGCTAATAATTTGAATAGGACAGATCTCCTAACACCAAAAGGGCCACCACATGATTTAAATAGAGTGTTTTTTTTTCCAAGAAACATAGGCGGATTTAGAGGGGGGGCTAAGGGTGCTATAGCTCCCCCATCATGAAGCTCCTCTATTAGTAATACACTGCTGCATTCTTAATCATGAAAGCTGCCTAAGCCACACAGGTCTCATCTGTTCTCCAGCAGAGCTGGCCTTAGCTAGGTGCAAACTGTGCCCCTGCACCTTGGGGGCTCTTGCTCATCTGTCCTCCGGCAGAGCTGGCCTTAGCTAGGTACAAACTGTTCTCCTGCACCTTGGGGGCCCATGCTTTTTTCTTGAGGAAAAAAATAATTAAAAACATTTAAAAATGCCTAAATGTTGTTAGAGATAAAAATGTTTACCAGCAAATGAAAGTGGAAGACAACTGGCTCTGTTACTGTTACAAAAAGTGGGGGCAGCTTTGCTGCAGTGGAAAATATTAAGTTAAGTGCTAATGGTGTTAATGGCCATACTTTACACCTCCCATGTTGACTGCTTTCACAAACAAAGGGCTATATTGACAAGAGAACTTGTTTGTAACCTGGACATGTAGGTGAAACAATGAATGATATGACAAAATATGTTTCAAAAGTATGTGAGCACTCAAAATGGCTCAAAAACCTGACCAGCACAGAGCAAAACTGGATTTCCTAATAAGGACCCTGAAAACCTGATCACCAGGTAAAAAACTGCTAGGTGGCAACCTTACTGGTGCCCCATGATAATCCTCTCTATTCCCTCTCACTTACACCTCCAGAAAAGTTAAGTTGCTTAACTTGTTTGCAAATCAGAGTATCAGAGGTGTGAGTGTCCAGTGATGATGTTCCTGTCCTTACAGAAATGAATACAGTAGTGGTACCTGTACTTGCTTAAGTTTTTGCTCCAGACTCAGTCAGATTCATTTCCAGTGGTGAAGTCAAATAATTCAATGCAGTCAATGGCACTAATTAAAAGATGCTGGCTAAACTAGTAGACCTGGTACTGCTTTACTAATTCAGGACGGGAGCGTCAGTGAGGTGTAAATGTTGGATGTGGGGGGCCCACAGAGAATGGAGTGGTTTGGCCCGGCAGGGGGCTGCACAGGGGCCCAGAATGGTAAAGGCCAGCCCTGTCCTCTAGTGTCCTGGTAGTGCAGTAAACAACCACCCCCACCCACATTACATAGTTGATGCCCCCACCCCCCCGAAAAGCCGGTCTCCAGCATGAATTTCTTACTAATGTTCATTCTGCACCATGTGGTCTGGTCCTAGCACTGTGGCAGCAGTTGGTCTTGTCTTGGTGAACCTGAGCATTCATTCTCTACTTTTGCAGGCTTGGTGCAACTCCTTTGTTCATGCACGGGGGGGGGTGGTTCTTGTATGGGGGTACAGCTACAGCAAGGCGGAGTGGACCTTAACAATACAGATCTCAACCAGGTTGTCTGGTGCTCACTGTTCCCAATTTTCTGTTGCGTCCAGTAGTGGATGTGGCTGGCAAGGGGCACCTTCTTTAAATGTCTGGGCTGCTGAAACAAGAGTGAGCTGCAATTCATTAACTCAGAAGATTAATGTTGGAGCAAGAGAGGAGCGAGTGTACTACTGAGGAGGAGACAGAGAGAGAGTGGAGCCCACAAGTGAAGAGCAAAGCCCGAGGTTTCAGGTGGCAGCAGTCCAGTAATGTGGGGTCAGTGTGGCCTTGGTAAATCAGTACAAGGAGTTGGAGTGAGGTTCAGGCCATCTTCTGGTAGCTGAAGCAAGCTGTTGCTGAGAGCTCTGCTCATTAGGAGTCATGGGGTCAGTGTGTGCTGTCTAGAGAGAGAGTTTGGCAGCCAGGTGACTGGAGGCAGTACTCAACTAGGGGTTTATAGACTTCAGCCTGCTGAAAATTGATCAAGTCTTCATTTAATCAGGTACTTCTTGCTTTAAAAACAAAATACTTTCACAGTCAGAAACTATGGTGGGTGGGGGCAGCTGCTGGGATGGGACAGGACATTAATGTTCCTTCAAGCTGGGTGTGTAATAAATATAGTACTAGTGTTATTAATTTATAGTATGGGGAGCTTAAATTCATGACATTAAAATTGTTTAAGGTCACTGCTAGTTTTGTCCTATATGGCAAATTGATTTTGGTACAGATTTGCAGGACAGGGAGTTGGAGAGTAGTGCCCTCCTGCAGCATGCTAGGAATGGTACAAAACCAGTGCTGGGGCACCAGGGTGTAGGCAGGCATACTCACTGTACACATTTGAGTACAGTTTTGATGAGTGCCTGTCACAAACCATATGCCTATCTGTTAACATTTTTATTCTAATCTGTAGTATTTGGGTTAGTTTAGGCCACTGAGGAGAGTCTCTGTTTAAACTTCTGTTGCTTAGGAGACAGATACATGTATAACCTCTTTAGAGATTAGAGGAATCATCTGACAACAATCTGACTTGTTTGGAAGGGGGTACCATTTGGAGAGGATGTGTACATTTTTTAATGGGGGGGTTGTAACTTTTGGAGACTGTGTGTACAAAACAGCAGTTTCTGGCTACACCCCTGCTGGGGCAGGTCTGGTCTCAGCGACAGCATGAACCAAGAGAGGCAGAAACTGGTACATGAGACCTTTGAACTGAGGTAAAAACTTCAGCATGTACTGTATGTCTAATCTGTGTGGTCTTTTCAGTCGTGGTTGTATAGTGTGAATGAGCACAGAGGGAATTAATAGACATGGGGACTTAAAAGGTGTTCTGCTGTATGCTATGGCATGTGCAGGAGTTTCTGCATGCTTGGAGAGCAAAATTGGCAACAGATGTCATAAGACCTTGTTTGGCTAATTGACACAGGCTGTTACAAAACTGGAAAAAAGTGATATGATCAAATATTTAGTTTATGTAGTTCTATGTGTTGAATTGGGTGTGTGTGCAAGTTGTGATGTACCCAAAAAAGTGTTGTTGCTACTAAAAAAAATGCATTTTTATATTTCTTTAAAAACTGTTTTTCTGTCTGCTTACTGACTTCTTGGGCCTATCATAAAAATGAGATGCCTCATACCATGGGGTTATCCCAGTAAAGGACATTTTTAAAACAATAAAACATATTTTATTTATTTAAAAATGTATTTTCTTCGGGAATAAATTGTTCTATAGAATAAAATATGTTTTGCAAAAATAGCAAGCAGACTTGAAATTATATTTTCAGAAACTAGATAGCAAAGTGACTTTGTTCCCAACTTTCTATAGTTATTGTATCTATTTTTTCACTGAGATAAGGTTGGGGGATACGTTAATATGCACTGCAGGACAAACTGGGTGGGTTGGCTTTATGGTAATGTCATAATGTGCTTGAGTGAGTGACATTTGTGAACTTGTTTACTTGGATTATCATTTAATTTGTCTGCAGTTTATCTTTATCACCAAGTCTCTTTCAACTTTTCTCATTTTTATGTGTTTCAGATGTGCTGCTGCCCAGCTGCAGTCTTTTAGTATTTTGTGTTTTTTTTGGGGGGTGGGAGGGTATTCTGGGCAACATACTGTCACGTGGACTGTGGGGACTCTGGGGATGGTGCTAGGGTGCAACTAACAAAGCATGGGGAGGGACGAAATGAGTAGAAATTGCATTAGAAATATCCTCCAAAATGCACCAGAATGCACCAAAATGTTAAAAAGTTTCTGGGGGCCGCCTAGGCGGCCCACCAGACCCCAGGCCTATTATTTTTAATTTTTCTCTGACTTGAGCTCCCCCATATATAGGACTCCTGCATCTGCCCCTGAGAAATATAGAGACAAATTCTCAGAGATCAGAAGGATAGTGAACAAACACTGGTACCTTGTAAGTCTAGACAATCCATCATCCACAGGATTACAACAAGGACCAACAGTAACCACCAAAAAAGTGACTATAATCAAGGTTAAAACAGTAAAATCCCAATACCAGCCACCAAAACCTAAAGAGGTCCAATTGTTATTGGGACCACTATAGTTTAGAATGGTGCCTTGTGGCAGGTGTTCCATTTGTGGACACACTACCAAGAAAAATACTTTTCAACATCCCTACATAGGCCAGTGTTTTCGAATGCAACAGAATATTTCTTCTACATCACATAGGGTTATTTACATAATACAATGCAAATGTGATAAGCTCTATGTAGGCCAGATAATCAGGACATTAAAAGTGAGAATACATGAAAATAAGGGGGATATCAGGCATAGTGATGAAACATCATAGGTAGCATTTCATTTTATGGAGGCCTGTCATACGGGAGCCTCTTTACTGTATGTTTTTGGGGCCTGGAGATAGTAAAAGAACCAGATAGAGAGGGCAATTATCAGCAGATGTTAGATTGCACTGAAATGAGGTGGCTATTTAATTTACGTACTTTAGATAGACATATTGGGATGAACAGGGATACCAACTGCAAGCATGCACATAAATAAACATTTTCTAAATATTGTCATGGATCAGAACAGGGCAACATACCCTATGTCCTAGGCTGTCACCGCCTGCCAGGTTCCGAACCACAGTGCAGGGCATACCCCTTTTATTACCATCATCCCACCCCCCAAACTATATATAGATATTATTAGCCTGCAACCTGAAGGTTTTTCTGCTTATAATGAAGTACTCCATTTAATTAGTTACAAGTGATCAAAACCAAACAAGCTTAACCTTTCTTCTTTTTCCTTCTTTAGTGTTTTGGACAGATATGATTATATAAAGTATTATTATTGCAATGAAACAACATTTTTAACAGGCAAGGAGGAGCAGTCAACAAAATAAGGATAAGGTTTTTGAAGAAATGAAGACACATTAAATATGGTTAAGTATGGTTAAGCACATTAACATTGAATTTGAACTACACTTGCAGACAGCAACAGGTTGGTCTGCTCATCCACACACTGCAACTTAACATCAAGCAGTGTACAGTTGCCTAGCAACTGCTGGAGCACATGAAGGTGCATGAGATCATGGGTTCCCTGAGATCATGATGAGCGGACCAGAGAGGAATCAAAAGTGCCACATGCACTTTTAGTTTCAGCCAGCACCATCTTATGGAGACACAGCACTTCACAGCACAGCATTTTCTACGCAAGCATCTCCAATGCAAAAAATGATTCACTAAGTCAGTACAATGCAAAGTAAGACAGAAAAGAAAAATAAGGGAACAAATATGTTTATGTTTTGTAGTATTTAAGAGCACACAAGGCAACTGCAACAACAAAAGCTTATAAAGCAGAGGTGAACGTTAGAAGTTGTGTTAAAATGCAAAAAGAATGGGATTTAAAACCAGAAAACAATGTTTAAAAAGATAGTGTAAAACTGTTCAAAGCATTAAGTGGAATATATACTTGTTAATGTATTTCACACAAGCAAGAAGAAAAAATTACTCACCTTAGTAATGTTGTTTCTTCTAATGGAGTCTTGCTATATTATGACTATTGCAGTTTGCCCCAGCCTTAGAACTGCTCCGGAGGTGAAAGAGATAACTTCCATGCAGAGCATGGAGCTTAGAGCGCGAGCTCGGTTCAGAAGCTCTGTTAGGCTGGTTTCAAACCGAAACTGTCAGATCTTTACGAGCAAAAACTCACTAAGGTTCTGTGTGGAAGCTGTAACCTACACTAGCCAACTGGCCACTAATATATTAACACATTTTTCCTGGTCCCAACACAAAGACTCAAGTCAGTGGACCAGAAAAATAAGATAAAATAAGTAAATAAACACAACACCCAAATATGAAAGAGGGCATCAATAAATGCCAACAGAGGACTACCCACCCCATACCCCAAAGTAGGAGTTCTGAGAGGGGCAGGCTGGGGGGGAGGTCATAATATAGCAAGACTCCATTAGAAGAAACAACATTACTAAGGTGAGTAATTTTTTCTTCAAACAACATGAAGTCTTGCTATATTATGACTATTGCAGACAACACAGCAGTACCTCCATGGAGGAGGGACAGAACCTACTTAGGGAATAGGCTCTGAAGCACGGCTGTGCCAAACTGAGCATCCCTCCTGGCCTGAATATCCAGGGAGTAATGCTTGGTGAAAGTGTGTACTGTCTTCCAAGTAGCTGCCTGACATATCTCCAAGATAGGGATGTCTCTAGCAGCAGCTAGAGATGCAGCTGTACCTCTGGTAGAGTAAGCCCTCAGGCCTGAGGGGGGAACCTTACCCAGCTTTTGATAGCAAAATTGGATACAAGAAATGATCCACCTGGCAATGGATCTCTTAGTGGCAGGTCTCCCTTTCCCAACCTCACCATAAGTGAGAAACAGTTGGAGGTAGTCAAACTTGTGACCCTTGGTACGCTCTATGTAGTAACTTAGGGCCCTCTCAACATCTAAGCTGTGCAGCCTCCTCTCACCAGAGGAGGAATGGTCAGTGAAGAACACTGGAAGTGAAATAGATTGGTTAGGTGGAAATCTGAAACCACCTTAGGCAAAAACTTCCTGTTAGTCCTGAGGACTACTTTATCCCTGTGAAAGGAAATAAAGTCAGTTTCTACTGATAAAGCCTGTAACTCACTTATACGCCTGGCAGAAGTGATGGCTACCAGAAATACAGTTTTCCAAGTCAAATACTTAAGATCTGCCAAAGACAGAGGCTCAAAGGGGGGTTGCATTAGCTGAGCAATGCATACATTAAGATCCCAAGCCGGGGCAGGGTCCCTGAATGGAGGATTGGTGTGAAGCAATCCTTTAAAAAACTTGGAAAATACAGGATAAGCAGAAAGAGAAGAGGGCTTCCCTGCTGAAATGAAGGCAGAGACAGCAGCCAAGTGCACTTTCAGGGTGGCTGGTCTCAGTCCCAAAGAATTAAAATGGACCATGTAGTCCAATACAGTGGGTAGATCAGCAGATTCTGGGGAAACATGCTTCCCAGAACACCATATGGAAAACCTTTTCCACTTGGAGTTATAGGTAGCCCTGGTGGAAGACTTCCTAGCAGCCTTCAGGATTTCGAGAACACTTTGAGAAAGTTGCAAATCAACAAACTCTAACTGCTCAAGAGCCAAGCCTTGAGGTTGAGGGATTTGAGATTCGGATACCAAACTCTCCCCTGAGCACAGGTTAACAGATTGTGGCTCCTGGGGAGACAAAGGGGAAGATGGACTGCTAAGGACAGAAGGAGTGGGTACCAGGGCTGCCTGGCCCAGTCTGGAGCAATCAGGATCATTTTGCAGGGCTGAGACCTGATTTTGACTAGTACTTTGAACAGGAGAGGGAAGGGGAAGGCATAAAGAAACTTCCCTTCCCAATCGAGGAGAAAGGCATCCAGAGGAACTGAGCCCAACACTGGGGGCCTGCAACAAAACAGTGGAAGTTGATAATTGTCTGGGGCTGTGAAAAGATCTATCTGAGGAGTGCCCCATCTGGCAAACACTATCCCCAGTACTAGGGGATCCAGTGACCATTCGTGATGGCCCTGGGAAATCCTGCTGAGGGCATCTGCCAGGACATTGTCCTTGCCTGGGAGGTGAACTGCTATGAGGGAAGTGTTCAGGGGTAAGCCAGAGACCACAACTTCATTGTCTCGGTGCACAAGGCCGAAGACCGAGTGCCCCTTGTTTGTTGATGTACCACATTGTAGTGGTGTTGTCTGTTCTGACCTGTACCACCTTGTTCTGAACAGATGCAGAGAAAACCTGAAGTGCTAGAAAACAGCTCTGAGTTCCAACAGATTGATGTGGAGCAGAGATTCCTGAGGGGACCATAATCCCTGGGTGGAGAGGTTGCCCATGTGAGCTCCCCATCCCAAGAGGGATGCATCTGTAGTAAGGATCAAGGAATGGGACAGAGGGATGAAAGGCACCCCCCGTCTCAGATTGCTCTGATCCTGCCACCACTGAAGGGCCTGGATCAGGGTTTGAGTCACTGGGATTAACTTGATAGAGGATCTCTTCTTTGAGACCAGAAAGCTCTCAAATGGAACTGAATGTCCTCATCTGAAATCTTGCTCCTTGCACCACAGCTGTGGAGGCAGCCATGTGCCCTAGGAGCTGCAGGAAATGCCTTGCTGGTCGAGAGACCTGCAGAGTGAAGGAGGCGGCCAGGGCCACTAAGGTCCTTACCCTTTCCAAGGGAAGGAAGGCTCTGGCCTGCTTTGTATCCAGTTCTGCGCCTATAAAGGTGAGTACCTGGACAGGTTCCAAAACTGACTTTGGAAGACTGAGAAGAAATCCCAGAGAGGTAAGCAGCTGCTGGGTAACTAGCAGGTGTGATTTGACCTGGTCTGGAGACTGACCCACAATGAGCCAGTCATCCAGGTAGGGAAAAATGGCAATCTTTTGCCTTCTTAGGTGAGTGACTGCTACTGCCAGACACTTTGTGAACACCCTTGGGGCAGAAGTGAGGCTGAAGGGCATTGCTCTGAACTGATAATGGCCTGAGGGCAGTTCGAATCTGAGGTACTTTCGATGGGAGCTTCTGATAAGAACATGGAAGTAGGCATCTTTGAGGTCCAGGGAGGCTAGCCAGTCCCCTGGCCTTAGGGAGGGTAAAATCATTCCCAGTGTCACCATTTTGAACTTTGGCTTTAAAAGGTGCTTGTTTAGATATCTTAGATCCAGGATAGGCCACCATTCTTCTGTCTTTTTTGGGGTAAGGAAGTACCTGGAGTACAGACCCTTGCCCTGGTGAAGGGGAGAAACCTTTTCTACAGCTCTGAGAGCCAGGAGGGTTGAGACTTCTGTTTCCAAAGCAAGAGTCTCTAAGGGGTTTGTAGGTGGAAAAGATCTGGCTCTCATCTTTGGAGATTTCTTGAAGCTGAGAACCAGACCCTGGCTCACTACTTCCAGGACCCACCTGTCTGAAGTTAAAGACTGCCAGTCCTGGATGAAGTGAGCCAACCTGCCCCCTACAGGTAGTGGAGAGCCGACCCTGGGCATCCCATCAGGGTGCCTGTTTGGCAGGGGCTTTAGGCTGAGGGGTGGGAGCAGGCCTGCTCAAACCCCATCTGCCTCTGCCTCTCCCTCTGAAGAACCCCCTCTGTACGTAGGCTGAAGAGGAGGGGGCCTGAGTCTGGTAAAGGCCTGTGAAAGCCTCCCTACCCCTACCCTGGGCTTGCCTCTGAGAGTGGCTTGCCGTTCCTTGGCTTGTGCACTCCTGTAAGTGGTTCTATATTCATCCATTTTTCATATAATTCTCTGTCTGCTCCCCAAACAGAGAATTTCCCACCACAGGAAAATCCATAGCCTTAGACTGGGTATCCTGTGACAAAGTAGTACACCTGAGCCAGGCCAATCTCCAAAAGCCACAGATGTAGCCATGACTCTAGAGGATACATCGTTAGAATCCACTGCAGCATGGAATTGCACCTTAGATGCCTCAATACCATCAAGAGCCACCTGCTCCAGCTCCTTTGCGAGCTGGCCAGGGACCTGTTTGGCTAAGGCCATGACAGTATCCCATCTAGATTTCTGGTATCTCGCAACATAAGCTATATAGTTAGCTTGTCTGAGTCCCAAGGATGCTGCCATGTATTGTTTTTTGGCCATGGCATCAATCTTCCTGGAATCCTTGTCAGGAGGATGTGAAGCCAGTGGAATATTAGCTTTATCACAGGCTGCAGCCTGAACTACTCAACATGACTGCATTGCTGTGAAAGAAAATCTGTATCAGGACCTGAAAAGTGTACCTCCTGTTCATCTTTTTATCCACAGGAGGCACAGAATTAGGAGCTTTAAAATTTTTATTGTTTGTTTTCTAAAAGATTTATGTAAAGGGATGGACAACCTCCTGGACTCTGGGATATCCATCATCCCACATAGTCAGGCTCCTCTTGCTCATCCAAAGCCTCCTAAGGGAAGCTGGAGGGTCTCAGCAACTTTTTATATAACAAAAAAGAGAAGGGACTCAGAAAGCCTAGGGGAGACTCACCTGAAGGTCTGTCTGGGAGATGTCCGTTCAGTGGGCACATCCAGACTTTCAAAGTCACATTTACACTGATCATAATCCTCATCCCCTCCTCTGGTTCATAGAACTCTTCTATATCATAATCCTGAACCACTGGAACTGACCGAACCGACCTTTTGCCAGACAGTGGTGGTTCGGAGGGAACCGGGGATAGGGACTGGACAATCTGTATTGCCCTGGCTATCTCAGCAGCAGTTGGAGAAGGAATTTTGGACTCCAAACCTGCTGATTTTTTAGATTTCTTTGCTGGAACTGGCTCCTCAGAGCCAGCTTTTCGTTTGCCCGAGGAAGTCTCGCCCTGGTCAGAGGGCACTCCCTCCAGTTCGGTTGGCACCGAACCGGGCTGGCCATCCGGGTCAGCGGACTTGTTGGCCTCTCGTTCCCTGACCCTGCCCACTCTCTTGTCCAGGGTCTCTGCAGGGAAATTTTTACAAATCTGGCAGTCTGAATTGAGGTGGTCAAACCCCAGACAATAGACACATGTAGTGTGTGGGTCAGCCTTGGCAAAGACTTCCCACAGACACTACAGTGTTGAAACCCAGTGGGCCCGGTTTTTCTTTTGGGTTTCAGACATGATGCCAGCCTAACCAACCAACTTGCCCTTTTTAATGGCAGTGCAGGCAAGACACTCTTATCGGTTCCAAACCGTGTCACGGGTGTGAGAAAACCGTAATGAAATCCGTTTTTAGAACCGATAAGAACCGAACCAAGACTCTCAAAAGCCTTAAAAGGTTTTTTAAACTTATATTTAATACAACTCGATCGGTTCGACCAACTGATAATACTTTACAAGTTCCGCACAGAAAAAACCCTATCTATTACTTACGATTACCATAGACAGAGCCTGAACCGATCAGTTTTGCGGTTAAAATAATGAAATTGTGGTTAAATTAAACCGAGAAATAGCGCTTTAAACTGAAGAAATGAACTGAACAACAGGAGGAATCTCCGGAGTGACTGTTCAGTGAGGCGGAGTAAAGAATCTGATGGTTTCGGTTTGAAACCAGCCTAACAGAGCTTCTGAATCAAGCTCGTGCTCTAAGCTCCATGCTCTGCATGGAAGTTAACTCTTTCACCTCCGGAGCAGTTCTAAGGCTGGGGCAAACTGCAATAGTCATAATATAGCAAGACTTCATGTTGTTTGAAATGTATTTTACTCTAGTTCAGGCTGTATGGTGGTGGTAAAAGTTGTAGTGAAACAAAATATATCTCTATATAAGGAAGGAACATTTCCATTTTACATTTTATAGTGGTTGCCTGCATTATTTTGAAACAAGGTACTCAACCATTAAATTGACAAAATAAAGCTTTAAAGATGGCATGTTAAAAAATTACTATAAGGTATGCAAAATACAATTTAAGATGAAAACCTTCTTTTTGCAATTCACGAGATGCTATTCAGTAAACTTTTTACCAGAAGAATTATTTGTGTATTTATAGATTTGAGGAAGGTAGTCGAATACAGTAAGAGAGTTACTTGAAATTACCTTCAATATTAACAAAAGGTATGTTACAGAATAAGAAACAGAAACATAGGCTTTGATGGCAGATAAGGACCACTTGACACACCCAGTCTGCCCATTTCCCTACCTACTGGATAAGCTACAGATCCTAGTTTTACCAACGGCCTACTAAGGCTATAGACTTATTTATATAAGAAAAACTCACTGCCTACTAAGGTGCTATAGACTTATGTATATAAGAAAAACTCACAGCCTACTAAGGCTATAGACTTATGTATATAAGAAAAACTCACCTTACTTTTTAACAAATTACTAGACAAAAAATATTTCTTTATATGTACAGTAATGAACATTAAGGCAAGATGGCCATCTAATCAAGTGAAACAGACAATAAATGAATTAAAGGTACGTTGAAGCACTTTAGAAATGGGGAGCAGGTTCGTTTGAGAGCAGCTGAAAAAATTCACCCGGTTGCTGTCATATGTTGTCATTTTAAGATTGCTCATACAAACTGATACAAACATATGTATGTTGTTATTCCTTAGGATACTATGATAAGAAATGTTCAAAATAAAGAACGGAAGGAAATTTTGTATTTTCTAGAACAATTAGGGTAAAACTATTGACTTTCCAAATTACAAAAAATGATGTTGTATGTTAAAAATATTCTTTAGGTAAAAACATGTACCAATATATGCATTTTGGGGCCTAAGCACATATGAGCGGAATGCTTACGCACCACATATCTGGATGCATAGCCACCAAGCACCCATTGCACCACCCAGTGAGGGATGCACACACCGAGGTGTGAAGTCCCTATGCACCCGAGCCCTCAACTGTGTGGACTGCAATGCGCTGGGGGAGGGCGGGGCATGCCAGCACTATGCGGCATGCACAAAGGGTCATAATTCTGCCCATGTGGGTGTAGAGGTTGGTGCAGGTTACACCAGGGGGGAATCTACCATAACCACACTACGCGCCCTGTCCACATAGCAACCCCAGCAGTGTTAAGGCAGTACCCCGCACACACAGCAGCCCCCTCCCCGGGGTGTGGATGGCACCCTCCACATACATGGTGACCCCACATTTGTTGCCCCTCCCCCATGCAGGCATCTCTGACCTATGTATCTGCCCACCCCACAGATTGCATTGTGCCCAGTGGCTGCATTGGAGTTATGGGGGTGGGCAACCACATACAAGGAGTTGCCTGGTGGTGAAACTGTCAGTCTGGGCTGGTGGCTTTCACCTGCTGTAGTCCCTTAAGGGGTATATCGGCCATGGAGGGACCCACACACAGTCATAGCAGGGGCAGTGTCACATAGGTACCGCAGACTTCTGTCCACCATACCTCAGATGTGGCCAGTCCCTGGAACATTACCATCCCCTCCCCAACCTGCACCACCCAACTGCTGCCCAAGTCCCAGACACATAACCCCTGCCCTGTCATTGGTGGACAGTGTTTGCCCCCCATCCATAGCACTGACCGCCCCCACTGAGCACATACCTGCCCGTCGGTGCCGCGGCTTGGACCAGCCAGCTGCACAGTCCCCCTCACACCTCCCCAGCTGCCGGCTGTCCAAGTGATACAAGGAGCACACTC
Organism: Neoceratodus forsteri; assembly: GCA_016271365.2. Taxonomy (NCBI): domain Eukaryota; kingdom Metazoa; phylum Chordata; order Ceratodontiformes; family Ceratodontidae; genus Neoceratodus; species Neoceratodus forsteri. The sequence continues at coordinate 1,461,334,081 of CM057455.1, read as the reverse complement.
CTATATATAGGCATTACACTCCCAGCAGCACTTCCATGGCCAACAGTTGAGGTGGTGACCACCAGGAGAGTACGGGACCTGGGTGGGAGGGTAACCAGTGCCACGGGGGGAGGGTTGTGGTTCCCTTCATCCCAATTGTGCAGTAGGGATGCTGGGATGGGGTCAGGATCCAGCTGCAAGGGTAACTCTGTGTGGGGGGGTCATGTTCATCACTCGGCACTGGGACACTTGTGTGTGCAGGGGGTGTTGCCAGCAACACCACCAGGACTGGGGCAGACAAGTGCTGAAGGCAGGGAAGAGTCTGTGCCATACCTGGACATGGTGAGGATATGCATGAGTGCCACCAGTAAGGGGCACAGCTGTGTTGGGAGGACTGCACCCTGCTTGGGCCATAGCCATGCCGTGTGGTGGTGGGGGTCATGCTTGTGCACTGCTGGTCTCGGGGGCATGGCTGCATGGGTCCAGGTGCCTGCCAAGCTATTCATGCACCCATATCCATGCCATGCAAGGAATCCACTCAGAGACCTAGGTGGGCATCCAATTGGATGCCCACCCAGGTCCACATCCCCAACCCTGGCCACCCTGCTGCACACCAAATGGGTGAGCCCATGGACAGGTGGCAGCTGATGGTGAATACCAGCCAGTGCACACCAGTCTGCAGGTGTAGAGCTATGTGGGCGGGATATGTGCATCCGGCACATACTACCCGCCCATTAGTGCATAGCTCCCTATGTTTATATTATAGAAATTTACCAAAAAAGCCCTTTGAAAAAGCTTCTTTTGTGAAAGCGAAACACCAGGGCATTTCCTAAAAATAAAGAAAGCATTTCTTGAAATCAACACATCTATTGTTGTGGCTTCTTTTGTTAAAAAAACAAGGGTTCTTGGAACAATTTTGTATGACAAATGAAATTCCAATCTGGCTAGATAAACTTTACAGTACAATAAATGTGCTTGCAACAGGCTCGTTTCCTGACATTTTGGGACACTGGTGATGTCAGAACTAGCTCCAGGTCACAAAATATAAACTCTAACATGATGACCACGACATGAAATGTAGCACTGTGAAAAAGGATTTGAAAACAAAAATAAACAGCATAATCAGCTCTGGGATTTGGAAAAAAATGCATAATGATGTACTGGTGTATGTGTAGAGTATATGTATAAACTGAATACATAATGGTTTGCAGGACTATATAATCATGGCAGCTAGGGTGCTATTCTAGCAATGCTATATACTGAGTCCTTTATTTTCTTGGACTGGCTGGTTATTGCCATCCTTACCCCCAGGTATAATGTTAATGCAAAGGCCATGCCTGCAGTTCAACGGGTGGGAGCTTCCAGCCACCCCCCCCTTCCTGAGCTATTTAATCTAGCTTTCTCCAGCCTCACTCAGAAGCATTGTATCTTTTCCCTGCCATCCTCTCCTTATCCTCCTCCATTAGTGTACCTCTCTCCTTGGGGCTCCTTCCTAAAGTACCTTTACTCTAAATTAATTATAATCCTGTGGCACGCCTAGGAGTGGAACCTACCCCTTTGCCTATATGGTACTCCCACAGACAGACAGCATAAATAACCAAAATATCCATGTTTAACAGTCAAAAACACATTCATTCAAATACCTTCAGACTATAAACAACATTGCACAAGCATAACTCCTCACTAAGCTGCATACACGCATTGACCCATGGCTCACCAGTGTTCTAAGCTACTATGCCATGTGCCAAAACAGGAATTCCTCAGTTTCTGGAACTCTACAGTCTGTCTTATAATTGACTGTGCTATAAGCTTGCCTTTATGCTTGGAAGGCAACCCTGAAACTGTCTCTTATCACCTGCCTTAAATGCAGACTACTAGTGCTACTCATATTGCTCTCGGCAGGAAATGTGGAACCAAATCCTAGCCCTGGACCTGTGAACTATAAAATAGCCTTCCATACTAACCCCATCTGGCTCAGCACAAAATGCCTTTAACAGTGCACAGCTTAAGGTGTAAGTTGCTGGACCTTGAGTGTAGGTTAATCTTTATTTATTATTTTATTTATTTTTACAGTGTTTGGCTAGGAAAGTCACACTAAGCTGAGGCTTGTTTCTGGGTGTATCCTGAGAGCACAGCAAGTTAAGTGACCTGTTCATGGTCACATGGTATGCAAGTGGTAGATGTGGTATTCAGACTCAGTTCTCCAGGTTTACAGCTCAATGCTCTTAACCACTACATTTTACACTATACTGTCTCCCATAAATCTTTATAACCTGGATAGCCAACAATTACAGAAACATGCTCAAGCCCTTTGTGACTTGGAATAAGATGGCAGACCTCTGACATGTTTGCAAAGAAGGTGCTGCAGGCCCTGAAAGTTATAGGCAGCAAGTTACCACAGATTTGTCATCTATGTCGATGGGCAACTTTAAGTAACTTTAAATAAAGCTCTGTTGGAAAGTTTTTATTCTACTCAAGAATGCTGTCTTGGTGTTTCTGTATAAGCATCCCCTACTAGCATGACTAACAACAAAAGGGAGAAGGAGGCATAGAAGATACAGATAGCCAGGTGAACTGAGAGAAGGGAAAAAGGCAGAAGGGAAAGGGGACAGACATCTGGAAAGACATCATGATGAAGGAGTAAGTAGTAAGCTAGTATGCCACTAAGAGAAGAAAAAGAATGTTTTGGATAGTGAACTGGCCAAGGAAAGGGAAACCACTACCTGTGGGAAAGGCAGAGAGGCTGACAGCATTGATATTATAGTTGGAAAAGCAATATAGCCCAAAACCTTCAGATTGAGAGGGAACATTTGCAAACTCTCTTTAACCTTTAATCTTTCTCTTTTTTTTAACATAATAGTGCATTTTTCAATCAGAGGTTATTTTACCTTCATTGGAAGTAGGAAGGAAGAAAGGATAAGGGAAGTTTGAGTTGTTTGAATGAAGTTGCTCTCTAAGAAGCTTAATATTTCTTTTTGTTCTTGCTTTGCTGTAGTTTATAATATATAACTGATATTTTATAGCTGATTTTTCATATTTTAAAATTTGACTCAACTTGAATGCACCAATAAACAAACTTAGAAAGAAGTGACACTGGCATGTAACACTGATGCAGAGTATGTCCCCATGAGGTTTCTCATCTTGACATACAGCCCACGTGGTGCTTCTCATGCATTAAGTGTGCTGGATCTCAAGCATTAAGCATGGAGCCATAACTGGTAAGAGTAGCCAGTAATAACAAATGTATGTTATTAATAACAATTAGTTGTATTTTAAACATTCCTGCAATACACCCTAAAGGAAGACAGGAATATAAATATTAGACTACTCAAGTAGATTACAAACATTCTTATGAACTTGTTTTTTTAAAAGTGGACATATTGGTATAATGCAGGACAATATATCAGGATGAAATAATATTTTCATCAAAATTTAAGAGTAACAAAGGTTACAATTTTATAGGGTTTTTAAACAATAGCATACTACCATTTATTGTATTTTATCAAGCTTCTCCTTCTGTTAACCCTGTTCATGTTAGGGCCTTCTCTTAGTTCATGAGTCTTCGAGAAGAGACTGTCACTGTGCATTTTGTGCAACTTTGAGGTCAAGGAAGAAAAGTCTGTAATGACCGAAGAAAAGAAAAGAAAAAAACAGTAGAACAAAGTACAAAAGGAGAGAAGCCCTATATCAAAAGGTTCAAAAAAGTTTTCACCGGACAAACATCCAAAGTAGAAGTCAAAGAATGCTGAAGTATGTGAGAGCTTCAATTTCTTTTTTTTAATGCTGATATTGAACCATTAATATTATTCCATTACATATTGACTTATGTAGAATTTTTTTCCAATTGAGAAAGAGAGACTATAAGAATTTAGTAACTATGGTATTGCTAGCTAACCAGAGAATATCCTAATTAAAAACTGCAACCTTGATAAACCTAAGATCCCCTCTGTAGTGAAAGATTGAACATCATGGAAAGTGTGACATGCTATATGTAGGAGTTGAACTCATTTATACTGATGTTGGGACTTGTTTGTGGTGGATTGTAAAAACACAAATAATTTAAATATTCACATATTTATGATCTCTATATAGCATAGGGATTGTTTTTATTTTTGAAAATAGCACTTTGATTAATAAGGAAGCACTTTTTTAGTGTAGTAGTTAAGGCAGAAATACACTCTTTATTTTTATAATATTACACATCATTTCATTCAGATATCAATATGGAAAAAAGAATTAGCAAGAAAAAAGTAGAAGAGGAGGTGATGGATATTGAAATACACTTCCAAATAAGAACAAAACAAATTGTTGCACAAGTGTTAAGGGAGAATCCACCTAAATTTTCCACTCCTATTATTGGAAAAAAAAATGTCATATGCAAGGTCTGGTGGTAATGGAACAAACTAGTGATGAAACAAAGGGAAGTCATAATTTAGATTATATCAAAGACTTAGAAAGACAAGAAAAAAAATCCACATGAATCAGAACAGTCACTGATAGAGTATTTACTGTTACCAGCGGAACAAGAGATGGTTAATCCTCACTATGTAAAATTACACAGGAAGCAACAACAAAAAGATAGGAAAGTCATGAAAGAGAGGAAAGAGACAGGAAAGAAGGCATGTAAGAAGGGGAACAAAGGATCAACAACTATAATTAGGCTTCGACTACCCATCTGGTAGCTGGATCGGGTGGGTCAGATATTGGCGATATTTGACCAGGTAGGGTAGTTTGTGTAATTTACTACACTACCTGAGATAATAGTGTATGTCATGGGTCAGGTTGTTTTGACATGGGTAATGGGTAATTTTTTAAACAGGCATTACAGGTAGCCTGTGTGGCCCTGGGACTCCTGGCAGGACTTCACAGGCTGGAAACAGACATGAAAAGGCAGCCTGTGGAGTATCTCCTGAGCGCACAGCAGAATTAGGAGTACATGACACCAGGTTGACAACCTGATTGTTCAGTGGCATTTGTGATCTGTCTGCAGTGAGCCCATTGCACAGATAGCAGCCGGACTCTGGAAGGAGTGGAAGGAATCGAGAACTCACTCTAAAGACTGCCACTAAATTCTGTCAAAAACTTGCTAAAAAAACATAATAAAATAGTGAAAACTTCCACAAAGGAGCAAAGAGACTGTTGGTCAGGGTTGGGGATGGAAATGATCTCAGAAGTGAAGGGGAATCAGAGGATCATCCTCTCAGTTGAAGAAGTGGACGGTGGTGCAGTGCTGGAGAGAGAAGGAGCAAGGGGGGAAACAAAAAAAACATAGAAGGAAAGGAACTGGCAGCTGGTATGTGTTTCTGCAGCATAATGAAAGCCATTTAGGCTGTATTACACCTTTTATTAGGTGGCCCGAGCCCTGTCATTTATTACTGTGAAATAGCTACATTGTGTGTCTCTCTGCAGCATAGTAAAAGCAATTTAAGCATGCTGTATTATTCTGTTTGTTAGGTGCCCTGAGCCCTGTCATTTATATTGCTGTGACATACAGTAGCTACACTGTGTGTCTCTCTACAGCATAGTGAAAGCCATTTAGGCTGTATTACACTATCTGTTAGCTGCCCCGAGCTCTGTCATTTATTACTGAGACATATTGTAGCTACACTGTGTGTCTCTCTGCAGCATAGTGAAAGCCTTTTAGGCAGTATTACATTGTTTGTTAGGTGCCCTGAGCTGTCTTTTATATTAAGGTAAGGTACAATTTATTTATATAAGGTGCCCTTCCTGGGCTCAGGGCACCTTTACAAAATTTCAACTTAACAATACATTTAAAATCCATAACAATTAAAACACATTAAAACATCACAGACATTAAGTTTCCAGAAATGCTTGTTCAAACAAGAAAGTTTTCAGTTTTTTTTAAACCCTTCTACAGTCAGACTATCATGCATCTGATGAGGTAGAGAATTCCACAGGGTAGGTGCCATAAAGGCAAAAGTTCTTCCACCAGAAGTTTTCAAGGTTACTCTGGGAATCTCTAGCAATCCCTCATCAGAGCATCGGAGGTAGTGGGAGGGACAGTAAGAAAACAGGAGTTCTTTCAGGTAGTGGGGTCCCAAACTGTGTAGGGCCTTATAGGTCAACAATGTGACCTTGAAGGTGATCCACCACTGTACAGGCAGCCAGTGCAGTTCACGCAGCACAGGTGTTATATGACTGGATCTAGGGCTTCCAGTCAACAACCTGGCCACCGCATTCTGCACCAGCTGCAAGCAGTGGATACCCCCCCCAGCAGCCATAGATAGAGGGCATTGCAGTAATCAAGATGACTGGTAACTAAGGCATGGAACAGGATAGGAAGATCTTCAAGTGGGACCAGGTGTTTCACCCATGCTATATTCCTTAGATGAAAAAAGGAAGATTTGACTACAGCCGACACCTGTGCACTCAGGGTCAGGCCCTCATCAATCATAGCACCAAGGTTACGCACCTGGCCAGAGGCCATAAGCAGGATCCCCCCAGAAATAAACCTGAGGGTTTTCCTGCCCATGAACCTAACATCCTCACCCCTGGATCCACCACCAATACTTCTGCTTCATTTGAGTTCAACCTAACCCAACTGGTACTCATCCAGTTCTGTATATCCAGCAGGCAGTTGTTAAACACTGTGACTGAATCAGACTCCTGCCCCTGCACAAAAGACATGCAGAGCTGAGAATCATCAGCATAGCAATGAAAACTCAGCCTGTATCATCTTATAATGTCCCCTAATGGAAGCATATACAACGCAAATAACATGGGGACAGCACCGAACCCTGTGGCACCCCACAGGGCAGGTAGTGAGAGGCTGAGAAATAAATCCCTGACACCACTCTCTGAGTCCTGCCCTCAAGGAAAGATCACAACCAGCTGTGGACCACCCCTCTTAGTCCACAGAAAAACCACAGGCACGGGAGCAACACTCCATGATCTACGGTGTCAAATGCTGCTGAGAGATCAAGGAGAATCAAGATGGAATGAGCTCTCCGATCTCTCACCATCAGGAGATCATTTAGTACCCATATAAGAGCTGCCTCAGTGCTATGCTGTTTCCTGAAGCCAGACTGGAGATGGTCATAGATACTGTGGCTGATTAAATGATCCTCCAGCTGCAAAGCAACCACCAAAATGATAACCTTCCCTAAAAGGGGAAGGTTCAAGACTGGTTTGTAGTTTGCTGGGCAGTCGACATCAAGGGAGGGTTTTTTCAAAAGGAGGCGAACTACTGCCTCCTTTAAGGGATCTGGAAAGATCCCTCTCTCCAATGAAGCCACCACTATCCCAGTCAGGATTGTGATAATGACCTCTACACACAGTAGGTTGGATGAAAAAGTCTGGATGATCCTCACTATATACATGACTGCCAGTCACCTAAAGGTGAACCAAGTCAACAGGGCATTAGTACCATTCAGTTGATTGATGCAAGACCCAATGGGGGGGCACTGGCTGATTTCATCCCTGAATGTTGGACACCTTATCAGCGAAGAACAATGCAAACTCCTCACACTGTAACTGTGACAATGCTTGACCTGCATGAAGACAGGCTGGATTGCACAGTCTGTCCACAGTCTGGAAGAGCTGGGCTGGTTTTATTCCTCGCTGCAGCAATTTCCCTGGACAGGAACTCTGTCTTCTTATGGGAAATTGCTGATTGGTAGATCTTATAATGATCCAGCAATCTAAGCCTGACCACCTCCAGGTGAGCTTTCTGCCAGTATCTCTCCAATCTTCAACCCTGTCTCTTCAACCCACTGATCTCCCCGGTAAACCATGGAGCCCCTGGGTGAAGAGTACAGGGGCGAACACGAGTTGGAGCAATGACATCCAGAGCCCCCACAACTGCCCTATTATAGGCCAGCACTAGGGGCCCTAGGTCAGTGTTATCCATTGGCAATCCTGAGAAGTCCAGCTCTGTCATTAGGCCCTCTGAGGTAACTCTTCCCAAAGGACAGAACTGCACTATCTCCTTGAGGCAGGCATCTTTCGGAGGGGGCTGTGAAATTGAACTTCAGGGCATGATGATCAGACCAACTGATAGGCTCCACCTCCACATCAGAGACTTCCATCCCCAGATGGAATATCAAGTCTAATGAGTGTCCCCCCTCGTGAGTTGCAGAGGTAACAACCCATGTCAGGCCCAATGAATCCATCAATTGGAGGAGGTTTTGTCCAAAAAGCTAGAGTTTGTTGTTGACCCAGGTATTGAAGTCCCCCAAAATTAACCATTGGGGGGACTCCAATACCATCTTGGCGACGAAGTCCCCAACCTCCCTCAGGAATTCTCTCCCATCACCTGCTGGACAATAAATGAGAAGGATCCTGTGGCCTGCACCTGCACCCTCAATACACTCAAAGGAACTGGTACATCCAACTGGCACCTCCCTGAGATCCAGTTGCTATCTAAAACAGACTGCAACCCCCCCACCTCTACGGTCCACTCTCGGGCGATGAATCATTGAGAACCCAGCTGGAACCGCAGACTCGAAAATAGGGTCTGCATTTTCATCCAGCCAGGTCTCAGTGATGCAAGCCAGGTCAACAGACATAACAAGATCCACCACCACTGCGGTCTTATTCCTAATAGATCTGGCATTGTTTAACACTGCTCAAAAGGGACAAGAGTCCAAGGATGACTCCACCTCCTGCTTGACCAAGTCAGTGCCCTTGGGTATGGGTACAAGGCAAGGTAAGTCTCGTTCCTATATCGATTTCACCCCAGGGCATCTCCTTTTTTTTTTAATTTTCTCTATCCACCCACTCCTTTCCCATCCCCCCCAAGAGTTCCAGGATCTCCTACTCCTTACACTCCTTCATCTCAAAATGCCGAACGCTTGACAATTTTTATAGACTTCTGGAGGAAGTGAAGGATATTCAAACAGATGGAGATCCTTTAGTCTTGAGGGGGAGTACTGCCTGACTGTATACTTAACATCTCAAGACATGTTTCAAATGATCTAAATAACACTATGTCTGCTTTACAACCCCACACAGCCAACACTTCCTCCCCTTTATATTTAAAAACATATAATTATCAAACCCCCTGTCAAACCAACCTTTTAAGTAATAAATACCCACCTTCTCATAATTTTAATAATAACCCCCCTTCCCTCTGTCTCTCTCACAGAGAGGGCAGGTGTTAAAACAGTAAAAAATTAAATAACACTAAATAAAATTAATATTTAACTAACCCAAACTCCCCCTCCCCACAATAACACACCACAAATAATAATTAAATCAAATAACTAAAGGAGCAGTCATCAGCAAGTCTCTTCACAAATATACTGTTTGAATTGACAGTGTTTAAAGTTATGTTAAAGAGGGGAAAGTCATATAAATTCAAATACAACCACCTCCTCTACAGCAAAAGGAGAAGTCTGTACATGGCCCAAATGCAGCACCTTTCACGTGCATGCATTAATTTCAGCAAATTTATTGAGTAGAATGTTGACATATTATGCAGGCACTCTCACTGCCAGAAATTTACCAGCTATTCACCATGCACTCTCACTGCCTGGGAAGTTTACAGAAGCATTATCAGATGAAAAAAAAGAATAAAAAGTCTGACCGTGTCTAGAGATGTGGTTACAGTACCTGCTGAAGGTTTAATCTGGAGCAGAATAGAAAAGCAGCAAACCTTTAAGGAGTCAAACCATTTGCCAGTTCCAAAAGAAAATGAACTGGTTGCAAATATTACTGGCCCCGGCCCAACTTACCAAAAGGCCCTGGAGAGAGTGACACCCCACTTAGCACACCAGAGCCACCCAGTAAAAACTAAGAATCCATAGTATGTACAGGAGACATTTTTCTACCAGCTCTCCAACTGGTACCCTCTATCCCCATGGGAAGTCCCAAAAAACTAGGCACCCACCACCATAAAGTGGCCAGACCAGTCCATAATTCACCACTTTCATCAGGCCATTTGGCAGGAGTGATAGATTCCACAGCCAGATTCATATAGTTCTTATACCAATAAGTTCTCCCCGGACCAGGCTGTGACATAGCTACACTGTATGTCTCTCTGCAGCATAGTGAAAGCCATTTAGGATGTATTACACTGTCTGTTAGGTTACCCTGAACCCTTTCATTTATATTCCTGTGACATAGCTACACTGTGTGTCTTTCTGCAGCATACTGAAAGCCTTTTAGGCTGTATTACACTGTTTATTAGGTGCTCTGAGCTCTTTCATTTATTACTCTGACTTAGCTACTCTGTGTGTCTCTGCATCATAGTGAAAGCCATTTAGGCTGTAGTACACTGTTTGTTAGGGTCCCCAAGCCTTGTCATTTACTACTGTCTGTGACATTGTCAGTTACACTGTCTCTGCAACAGTTTGTCTCTGCAACAGTTAATGAAACAATATCTATTATTTTCATGGCTGTATCTACTATGTCTTGCATTTCCCAGTATAAGTACACTAAAAGGAAGCACAGTACTTCTGCACGTGTAGCTGTTAATGATATGGACAATATGAATCATACCACTAATGAAGAACATAGCAACAATAATAATAACATCATCAGAACTGACACTAAATGTCCTCTTGAATCAAAAAAAAGCATGTTAGCAATGAAATGATAGTAGAGTTTTGGAAAGAACTGACGAGATTTACTGGTAGAGGTAGTGAATATTTTGCAACATGTACCAGAATACATCCAGCTGCTGAAGCAGCATGCAAGGAGGCATCCTCCTCAAATATAAGCTCAGATGCTGAGGCAGTGAATGATGATAGAGATGGTGGTGATTGTGGGGACTGGGAATTGGATAGCCCAGGCTATGTCCCACATGATGTTGGTGGCACATCCATTTCTTCTGAATCTTGTGCTAATGAGGTTTGTAAGGTGTAGTAGAGGATACTGCTGTAAAACATTAGAGGAAAGTAAAGAAAAAAATCATATGCTAAAAGTAAAAATTAAAAGATAAGCATGAATGAGAAAAATTCATGTCAACAAGGAATTTGCAATGTAGGGTTATCTTCAGGTCCTTTGACTGTACAAGAAAGAGTGCCAGGCACCATGGTATAAAGCACAAATGGTAAATCTTTAGTGTGAAATTAATTTTATATTGACCCTGCAGACAACTCTCAAGCTATATGCAGTCTGTGCGAAAAGAGCATCAATCATGATGGCATAGGAAATTTTGGAACATCAGTAATGATACAACATGCAAAGGCAAAAACACTCAATTGAGCGGAGCAGAGCAAGGAGTGTGGTTGGTATGGGCAGTAGTGGAGGTGGTGGTGGCAGAGACCATAGTGACAATGAACTGGAAGCAGGAAGTAACATTGAATCACTTGATGTGTCCTTGCAGTCTTCCCAAACAAACGTAGATTGTTTTCTTCTGACACCATCAAGTACTGCAAATCCCAAAGTAGCACTCCAATCGGGGAAAAAGGTGTGAAAAAACACAATCCCCCAAAATTAAAAATATCTCGTCTTTCTCATCAACTAACATTAAAAGAAAGTGTTGCAAGGACATAACAAATTTTACCCACAACCATCCAACATGCCAGCTGTTACATAGAGCCATTGCAGAACTGTTTACTGCTTGTCAACTCCCTTTTACTTTTGTTGCCCCAAAAGATTTCCCTTAAGTTCATGAAGCAGATTGACCCACGGTACACCATTGCCTGTTGAACATTTTTTTTTGGAAAAGGCAGTTCCACAGTTGTATAAATTGGTGCATACGCATTCATTAAACAGCTGAAATTCTCTGAGGTGAAGCAAGTTCACATAACCACAGATATATGGACCAGCTACCAACTGATTGATTACATGACTGTTGCAGCTCATTGGGCAACTTTTCAGTTGGAAAGTAATAATCCCCACTCTGTCATAAGCAGTAGGAAGCAGGCTGCATTATGTGTCAACACGTTTGAGGAAAACCACACTGCTGCCAATATTTTGCATGAGCTGGAATAACAATTCCAGAAATAGCTTACTCCATGTTCCTTATCTCCAGGGTTCATAGTGTCAGATAATGGTACAACATAGTCAAAGCTATTAGAGATGGCAGCTACCAACACATACTCTGTTTTGCACATTGTTTAAATCTTCTCATCCATAGTTTCTTAACTGGAAACAGAAATGCTGAAAACCTGTTAGATCTTGCTAGGAAAATATGTGGTTATTTCAGCCACTCTGTGAAAGCACAAAAAATCCTGAAGGGGCTACAGAGATCAACAACATACCACTGCATATATTAAAGCAGTGAGCCACTCAGTGTGTGGTGCTCTAGAAACTCACCTAGTATCCAATTCACAATAGTTTACAGCACTCACTAACCCATAAGAGGAATGCAAAGAAACAATGTAGGCTCATAGCTTTCACATTCAAGTTATTTAATCCATTCTGAGTAGAACAAGGATGCTACCTTGTCCAAAACACATCAGGTGGGGTTTCTGTGTTTTTTCTACTTGGAATGGATTAAGTAACTTGAATGTGAAAGCTATGAGCCTACATTCTTTTCTTTGCATCCCTCTTATGGGTTAGTGAGTGCCAGAAACTATTGTGGATTGGATGCATTAGAGCAGGAAGTTCTAACTCACTGGAATTCAACATTTTAAATGTTGAAAAGGCTTCCTGAACAGAAAAAAGGCTGTACATGACTATACCATACAGAATCAAATAGGGAAAGTATACATCATGCTCAGTTCCAGCAGTTGGACTCTACTTAAATCTTTAGCCACCTTATTGGAGCCATTTGATGCTGCCACACATGATGTCAGTGTGGACAGTGCAACTCTGAGTAAAATTCTTCCTAAAATAAGATTTTTTTCACATTTTCCTTGATAACATAAAGAAAGACTTCCAGTCAAAAGAAGCCACTACTGTTATGCTGGCAAATGACTTGAGTCTCAGACTGTTGACTGAACAGATAATAAATGCCATGTTTAAGAATGACACCCATATATTGGCTATGTTGCTGGGAAGACATTGAGTATTGGAGAGATCTTCTGCTAACCAAATGTGACATTGCCCTGTCAACACTATTAAATGATGTAGAGCAGTCAAACCTTGCTGAACCATCAGGGTGCACCTCTGGCACAGACAATAGCACATCTATCACTTCTTCACAATCAACAGTGTCATCAGTGAGGGAAAGGGCATCTACAGCTACTTCTTGGGCATCCTATGTTGAAGCTCAGAAAGGTAAATCACTTCTGAGTCACCTGCAACAACATGGACTAGTATCCAGTAAAGAAAGTGCAGATGGTTCATCTGCCAGACTGGTAACAGTCTCAAGTAGCACAATGATCCTGGAGTATTTTGTAGGCCATACGGTTCTACATCAGAGGCAATCACCAAACAGCGATCACTGTTTGGGTCCTTGTACATCACAGAAAAAAAATAACAGTGATGTACACTCATGGTGACCACAACACCCTCCCCTCCCCCGCTTCACCCCTTGTACCCTCCTACTTAAAGATTTTCAACTCTAGGGGAGCATGTCGGGGTGTGTGTGTAAAAGGTACTGAAAAATAAAACAAAAAAGGATGCAAAAAGCAATCCCAACATAGAACCAAAGCCAGCACCCTCCCAACCCCAGCCTGCCACTCTACCCACCATGCCACATGGCCAGCTCAACAAACATCCACCACGCTACCTCCCACATACCCTTCCTCCCCTTCCACCCATCATGTGGTATGATCCCTCCCCCCCAAGCACATATAAAAATAATAATAATAATTTGCTTTATTTATTTAGTGCAATTCTAAAACTTAAAGTGCTGTACATAATTAAAAACATCATAAAACAGAACAACTCGACTTAAAAATTATTTACAATATAATTTAAATAAATCAGTTAAAATTATCATAAAATACCAGATTAAATACTGAATGCTTGCTTAAGCAAGTACGTTTGTAGGCATGTTTTAAATCTCTCCACGGTCCCACACTCTCTAATCTGATGAGGTAGAGAGTTCCACAGGGATGGGGCACCAAACATAAAAGCCCGGGCCCCAGATGTTTTCAGCCATTTATTTATTTTATTTATTTAGTTTTGTTGACCGGGTAAGTGCACTAGACAAATCCTGCCTATTTTCAGGCACGACCCTGGGAGGGGGGGTATACAGATGAATGCCAACTGACCTTGAACCAGATTACACTGTTGGTGGTAATTTTTTAGTGAATGAGGGAAATTTGGCCAGGACACCAGGGAAATTCCCCTACTCTGTTGGCGTTGGAAGGCCAGTAGTGGCGTGCAAGGGTCAGATATGGCCACTGCATGGCAGGTGGAAGAGGAGGAGGAGGTGTTGGAGGAGGTCTCTACAGTGAGACGGTCGATTATGGTGCATGAACAGTTGGAAGACCAGACAGCTTTGGAATCGAGAAGTGTTTCTACAGCACACGTTATTTCGTGTAACAGTGAGTCCTTAGAATTAGTGACCGGAGAGAATTCCATTTTTGAGTTGGACACTGAGTTTTCGGCAGTTACTACTACAAGACTGGTGGCGCCTTTAATTCTGATGGAGGAGCGAGATACAGCGGCTTACAGGAAGGAGGAACACGGAACCAGGAAGTCTGTTGCACGGCTTTCACGTTTGGCGTTGGCAGCGGTGGAAGCGGCAGGCATTTCAGGGAGATGTACGCAGCTCACATCATGGAGGCAGAGATCACCGACAGGCGGTCGGATGGAGACAGAGGACAGAGCAGAACTGGGATTTTCAGCGTAAAGTAAGGGGGTAAGCCAAAAGCCTCTTTTGGTTTCGGAGACTCACGAGCAGGTTTTACCTTCTACATCAAACGCTACTTTCTCTACGTTCACCCTCAATAAGGAAGTGGGTTTTGTATTTAAACCTCCTGCACATACTCTTGGGACCTTACAGAACACAGACAATGTCATTTATCAAACAAAGTCAGGTTCTCAAGAGGGGGTAACGGATGTTTTCTTTGCTAATAATTTAACAGATGGTAAAACCCCTGAAGTGCCGATTGCAGCTCAGGATAGAGTCTCTTCAAACTTGCCTTCACTTTCTTTGGGCGAACATGATGCAAACTGGACCCCTCAAGCAGCTTTAACAGCTGCAGGGTGGAAATCTCTGGGGAAAGGGATTTGGTCACCAGATTCTGATTGGGATAGTTCTTTTGATATTACTAAAAATGTTCCTATATGGCATCCTGGTAATACTGATGTAAAGCCTCTACCCAGTACTAAGCTGATGGTTAATATGGAAGGGGGGGTACAGAGGAAGAATGTTCTACTCAAAATGTGTGCTCAGCACAATCACATCCCAAGGGGCATGATAAAGGGGATGAGACTGTGGCAGGAAAACCTCTTATGTCAAGTTTGTTTTCACAATGCAAAAGAGAAGCAGCACCCAGGAGGAATGCGGTGTGTATTAGGTACAAGGGTGGGTTAAAGGAAAAACCAGACAGATATTATGTGGGTAAATTACTACTGAAGGATTCTTTAAAGTTTTTACCTCGAGATGTTTTTGCATTTATCAGTATTTCTGGTGAGGACAACTTTGATGTTAGCTTTCGGTCCCCAGCTTTATTAGACCTATTTTGGGATCGATACAATCAGGTCAAGTTTTTCCCCTTTGGTCTCCTTTTATGGTTATTCCACTGTCTAAACCCCTGACTAAGTTTGTCACTGTCATGTTTAGAAATGAGAGTGTGCACGTTGAGGATATTATTTTCTGGCTAGCACAAAAATGTGAAATCCAAAGTGATCCAGAACCACTTTTAGATGCAGAACAATTCTGGACGGGGGGGTGGAAATTCAAGGTTAAATTACGCCAAACAGCTTCAGGTATTGAACAGATACCTAACTCATTCCTGTTAGGTAGGGATAGGCGGGTGGTGTTTTATAGCGGTCAACCAAAAGCATGCTACAGGTGTGGAGCAAAATACCATTTATCAAGCACTTGTGACCAGCCTAAATGCGATAACTGTGGGGAAATAGGGCATGTTACTATGTATTGTAATAATCCAATCAAATGTGACCTATGCGAAGAGCAAAACCACGCCTTTAGGAGTGCCCATGGGCAGCACAAAATAAAAATTTAAATGGTAAATCTGATTTTTTTCATACAAAAAGCTCAAGAAGACATGGGACATCAAGTCCCGGAACAACCTATTATACTGCCCCCCTCAAATCCGCAGAGTCCTGTGGTTTCCTTACCCAAGGAAGTTCAGTCGAGAGTATTACAGGTCAGGCAGAGTCAAAAGGAAAGGTAGGAGAAAAAGCATCCTGTTTATTTGCAGCCAGTTTGTTATACAGATTCAAAGTGGCGCCCGGGATAAAGAGGAAGTTTCCTTAAAGCCTCCACCAGTACTTAGGAGATCGAGTAGATCTCTAAGACCTCTGGTGCTCCCAGATTCCAAAGGGATAGAATTTAAAAACACATATAAGGTTTTAAGTTGGGGGGATTCTGAGGTTGAAATGGGTGACACGGATTCACAAGTCTCAGTACAAGACGGCTTGGGGACAGCTAGAGAAGATTATAAAGGGAAAAAAAAGAAAAGAAGGAAAAAATAATTCAAGCGGATAATTTTTGACTAACCTAAGGATGGAGTTCAAATTTTCTTGGGCAACTTTAAATACACACAGCCTTTTAAAATCTAAGAAAAGATATGCACTTTTTCACATGCTTCATGATCTCAGCATTTCAATTATATTTTTACAAGAAACATGGATGTGTGATAAAACTCAGTGCTCTGCTTTTGCTAAGGATTGGCCTAGTGGTCCATCTTATTGGTCATTTGGGGAAGATAAGGCAGATGGTGTTGGTATCCTTTTTAATTCCTACAACTTTATTTTACATAAACTAATTGAGTTATGTCCTGGAAGATCACTGATTCTAGAGGGGACTTGGTTCTCCTATACCCTCCGCCTAATTAATATATATAACCCCCAGACAAAATCTGGCAGGGTTGCTTGCATGAGACAAACACAACCCTATTTGGTGACTACTATCCCTACCTTTTGGGGCGGAGATTTTAACTGCGGGATAAATTTAAAAAGGAAAACTGAAAACTCTAAAAAGGTGTATTGTGACACAGTATGCTTGTCAGACATCATTAAAAGTGCTGATTTAATTTCCTGCATGAATAATCAGGCATTGGTTCTGAAAGGTACCTTTTTTAAAAGTGGTGTTGGTTATACTATTGATCATCTTTTAGTATCTAGACAAATTTCATTCCACCATTCCCAAATTATTCCGGTTGAATTTTCGGACTTTGCTCTTTTACTGACTAACATAGGCCTCACGAGTACTAGTCATAAACAAAAACCAAGATGGAAACTTAACACTTCCATGTTACAAGAACCTTTGGTTCTAAATTCCATTAAATTAATTTTACAAGCAAGACTATCTGTTAGTTTTTTATATCAAGATATGGGGAATTGGTGGCTGGAGACAAAAAATGATTGCATTAATTGGTTCAAGAAACAAGGCAAACTCCGTCAAAAGAATAATTTTTTTTGCTATCTCAAACTCAGGAATCAGCTACAAACATTATTATCTAGAGCCAATTCTTCCAGAGAATTTTTCTTCACAAATTGAGGAAATTAGAACACAAATGAAAATCTTCCAGTACAATCGAGCAGAAACTTTGCAAGCGGTTATCTCAAATCATTTGAAAAATCAGTTTTTGAGACCCCTTTGAACTATGTAAGGAGGTCAAAGAGCATGGATCTTAACCTTTTAAACGGAGCTAAGACAGTCTCTTCGATTATAGAACTAGAAGACTTAATTCACAAACGTTTTAGGATCTAGAGCCTCTTCAAAATCCATCCCAAGCCCAGATTAATAAAGTGTTAGGACCCCTATAACAAAGGCCTTAAAGCCAGATTTATCTACCTTTCTTACACAACCCTTTCAGCAAGAGGAGATTATGAAGGCATTACAATCTTTAAAGCCCAATGTGCTCCAGGCCCAGATGGACTCTCTAATTCTTTTATAAAACATTTTTGAAGAACTTAGTTCTATCCTTGTAATTGTCTATAATTTTTTTTTGGACCACGGAGTTAGTTTAGTATCTTTCTCTGACAGTATACAAATTTACATTCATAAATCAGGTGACAAGGGGTTATTTCGGAATTGGAGGCCAATAACTTTGTTGAATTCTGACTATAAAATTCTGATGTCAGTAATTAATAATAGACTTAGAGAGTTGGCTAAATACAGTTTCTCTCCAATTCAGCATTGTGGCATTCCTGATCGTAGCATTCAGGCTATGTTATGTTTAATTAGAGATCTAATTGAAAAATCCAATGAGTTGGGAGATAGTGGTTTTCTAGTTTCGTTAGACTTAGAAAAGGCGTTCAATAGAGTAAATCATGTTTTTTTATTTTCGGCATTAGATTTCTTCAAAGTCCCCCTTAAATTACGGAATTTAATTAAAAATCTTTATAGTGCAGGTAAAGTGTTTCCTTCCATTAATGGGAAACTCGGAAAAGGATTCCCAGTTAAATGTGGAGCGAGATAGGGCTGCCCGTTAAGTCCCCTATTATATAATTTTTCCCTAGAACCTTTTCTAAGGACAGTAAGCATGTCCCCCTTATGGCAAGGAATAAAGATTCCAGACTCTGATGCATCTCTAACCATCCAAGCTTTTGCAGATGATGTCTGCTTATTTTTTACACACATCACTCAGCTTGAATTGTTTTTTACCAACTTCAAGGAATACTCAGTAGTAGCTAACGCCAAGATTAATCTACTTAAAACGAGAGGTTTATTTTAGGAGGTAATTTTCACGCACCATTAGTCTGGAACTCTATTACAATCACAGCTGAACCTATAACAATTTTAGGGGTTAAATTTGGCCCACAGAATTGCCCAGAAGAGAATTGGAATCTTGTCTTAGATAAAATCGAAAAAAAAGTTCTTAGGTGGAAAAGATTTAGATTTAATAAGAGGAAAAGGATACAGGTTTTAAAGCAATTTATTTTACCTTGTTTGCAACACACGGCAGCAGTATTTCCTGTACCAGCCAAAGTTGAAACTAGGTTATATAGTATCTGTTTCCAGCTACTCTGGGGTAACAGATTGAACCCGGTCAAGAGATGTTATACATATCTTGAGAGAAAAAAGGGAGGTTTAGGAATGGTTGACCCAGTTTTTTTTTGTTTTGCAATTTTCTTCTCTAGCTCTTTAAAAAATTGTCTAGAAGGTACTGATAGACAGGAGTTACCTTTCTTTCATAGCTTATTAAAATGATACTTTACAGCATGGTTACACTGTGCTCCCAAACTATCTACTCACCTGACCTTACCAAATTATTTTAAACCAGCGGCACAGAAATTATTTAAATGGCAGGTCACAAAACATCAACTATTAAGATGCTCTTCAAAAACCTTATACAGAGAATTAATGGCTTTTGTATATTCAGGAACCCCAGAGTTCAGGAATTGCCCTAAAAATTGTAATGAGGACATTCTGAACCAACTAAACAATACAAGATTACCTGATTTTATGTGGGAATCTCAATGGCTTACCTTACGCGGTAAATTAAATGTAAGAGGCACAGCTAAATATAAGGCTAAAACGGAGAGAATGTGTCCATATTCAGAATGTGCAAACCAAGAAGAAACTATGGAACACTTCTTTCTTCAATGCTCAATAGCATGCAAAATATGGGATCATTTGGCTATAGCTTGGAATTTCCTTGGTTGGCTCATCTCACCTATGATATTTTAGTAATAGGGTCTTTCCGTATTTTTCAGACTTTTCATAAGGAGACTTTTACAGATTTTTTTGCTTGTTTAAGATATTGTTTATGGCAAACAAGATGCCAATGGGTCCTATACCAAAAGAAACCGTCAGTTCAAGGTTTTGGGCTTATGTTACAAATATTTTGAATAATATTGTTGTTTCAGAAGTTCAACAGTTTAATGTTAAAAAAGTTAGAATGTGGTGGAAAGGTTTCTCCCACATTATCAAATTTAAATAATGTTGTCTGATAATCTTATCAATTGTTAATCCCAATATTTCTCTTTTTGAATTTCTATGATATTTAGTTTTAGATTTATCGGGAGAATGAGAGTGTGGTCTAATGTTAAGTTCTTTGTTTTTTTTTTTTTAGCCCTTGTATCTTAGTGCATATTTAATTTTAGTGTACAATGTTAAGTACATCCTGCAATAGTTATTTTCCTTTTTTTTTTCATGATTGTTATTGTATTTCTTTCTTTTTCATACCTGTTATGTTTGACATGTGTTTATTTCCAATAAAAATTGCCCCTACTCTTTTCGATAAGTGCCATGGGATCTTTAACATCCACCTGAACTACCACCAATCCAGGCAGATGGGACCTCAGTTTAACGTCTCATCTGAAAGACGGCACCTCAGAAGTGCAGCACCCCTCTCATACTGCACTACAGTGTCAGTACTGGGATATTAATCCAAGTGCCATATGTGGGAACTGAACTCACAACCCTCTGATCTCCCAGCCTCAGAGGCGAGTGTGCTACCTACTGAGCCACTGACACTGCAAACCCTGGAAACCTCTAACAACCCCTTGTCAGTTGAGTGGAGAGGATAGCCAGGGCTGTAGGGAGTCAGGAACTCTTGCAGATAGCATGGACCCAGTCCTTGCAGGGCTTTATAGGTCAGAAGACTGAACTTGAATGTGATCCACCATTGTACAGGCAGCCAGTGCAGTTCTCGTAGCATGGGAGTAATATGACTTGAATGAGAGGTCCCAGTCAGCAACCATGCTGCAGTGTTCTGCACCAGCTGCAAGCGATGGATATCAACCCCCAGAAGCCCCAGGTAGAGAGAGTTGCAGTAGTCCAGGTGTGAAGTCACAAAGGCATGGATCAACATGGGCAGGTCATCGGATGGAACAAAGCGCTTAATTCTGGTGATGTTCCTAAGATGATAAAAGGAGGACTTGATGACTGCTGACACCTGCGATCGCAGTGTCAGGACATTTTCAAGATCCACCCCCAGATCACACACCAGTTGAGAGGAAGACAGCTGTGCACTCTCAAGCCAAAGACCAGAGGGTAAACTCACTACCAGCCTCTCTATCTGGTAACCCAGATCCACCACCAACACCTCAGTCTTCCCAGAATTCAATTTTAGCCAGCTGGATTTCATCCAGCCATGGATTTCCGCTCAACAGCTGTTAAACATCTAACAATGTCTCCTAGGGGCAGCATTTACACTTTGAACAACATAGGGGACATTACTGAGCCCTGAGGGACCTGCACAGCAGAGAGAATGCATCAGAGGGGGAAAAAAATGACACCACCCTTTGATATTTCATGGGGAGGAAAGATTGAAACCATCTGTGAACTGGACCAGCCAAGCCACAGATAATCCTCAGGTGCTCGAGCAGCACCCCATCCAAAGTGTCAAATGCTGAGGAGAAATCAAAAGCACCAAGATGGAATGGCGCTTCTGATCTCTCACCATCAGGAGATCATTGAACACCCAAACCAGAGCAGTCTTGGTACTATGTCTTTTCTGGAATCCAGACTGGAGAGGATCATAGACATCGTGGATGGTAAGATGGATTTCCAGTTGCAGTGCAACTACTTTTTCAATCACCTTCCCAACAAAGGGAAGGTTAGAGATAGGTCTGTAGTTAGCAAAGCAGTGAGGGTCCAAAGCAGCTTTCTTAAGGAGCGGTGTCATCACTGCCTTCTTCAGAGAGCTGGGAAACTCACCTAACTCTAAGGAGCACCACATAATCTTTGCAAGGACTGGACCGATGGACTCAGTACACCCCAATAGTAGGCGTGTTGGACCAGGATCAAAACTACAGCATGTTGGCTGCAAATTCTGGACAATCCACATGATGTCCATGATCTCTGGCTAGTCAAAAGATATCCACAATAACCTAGGGGGAGTGACCATGCACCAACCACAATCAACCCCCATAGAGAGCATTGGATGGATCTAGGCCCTGATGTTGGCCATCTTATCCACAAAGAATTGAGCAAACTCATCACACTTAACTTGTGAAAAAGCACCTAGAACCTGTAGACAGGTTGGGTTGCACAACCTGTACATGGTTCGAAAGAGCTGAGCTGGTCGATTCTGAGCCACAGCAATCTCACTGGACAGGAACTCTGCCTTCTTACATGTGATTGCTGATTGATAGCTTTGATAATGATCCATCAATCTAAGGTGGTCAGCTTCAAGATCCAATTTCCACCAGTGATGCTTTAGCCTTCGTCCAACTTGTCTCAACTCCCTCAAGGTTCCATCAGGGGCAGAGAGAGAGAGAGGGTGAACATGGACTGGGGTGATAGAATCCAGAGCTTCATAACAGCCTTATTATAGGATTGAACTAAACTGTCTGGATCCTCGTCTACCCTTAAGAATCCCAATAGGTCTAATACCACCAGTAGCCTTCCGGGGTCACATCCCTCAATGGGTGGTATCTGACCATCTCCACAGAGGCAGACCTATAAGGGGGGCCTGGAGATTGAACCTCACTGTGTGGTGATCAGACCATATGACTGGTTCCACCACCAAGTCGGAGGTCTCCATCCCCAGGAGGAAGACCAGATCAAGTGAGTGACCATGACTATGAGTAGCAGAGGCGACTACCTATGTGAACCCCAACAAATTCATAAGTTGGAGGAGGAGGAGGAGGAAGTCTTGTCCAAACTGCAAGAGCTCATCATTGACTCAGGCATTAAAGTCACCCAGGACCATCAACCTGGGTGACTGAAATGCCATGTCGACAAAGAAGTCTCCTACTTCCTGCAGGAACAATTTCTTACCTCTGGGTGGATGGTAGATGACAGTGATCCTGCAGCCCACACCTGCTATTATGGTAAACTCAAATGATCTGACTTTTTCAACTGGCACACCAGTAAGGCCCAATTCTGATCTAAAGCAAACAGCTACACTCCCGCCCCTGTGGTCCAATCTCGCGTGGTGTATCACTGAGAACCTGGCCAGGACTGCCACCTCTAAAATGGGGCCAGCATTGTTGTCGAGCCAGGTCTCAGTGATGCAAGCCAGGTCTACTGTCCCAACAAGATCAGTTATAATTGCTGTCTTGTTCCTAATAGACCTTGGCATTGCATAACACCACTCGAGTCAGACAGGATTCTGGGACCAGCCGAGCTATTAGCCCAGAAATACTGGAGCCCTTGGGTATGGAAACTAGATATGGAGAACCACGTTCTAGAGACCATTTCATCCCAGGGTGTTTCCTGGTCTGTACAACCCCAATACAGCCACCCTGCTCCCCCCCAAAGTCCAGGATCCCCAACCCACCTCCGTTTCCTGCTGACAGTACCCAGTGCCCTGCACTAGCTATAAACCGCTACAGGTAGGGGAGGATAATAAAAGGGCCAGAGGTCATAGTTGTAGTCATCGTAGGCTGTAGTCATCTACGCCCATATCCTGTTGCTACCCTGCCAGGTAGCCCAGAACACAGGTGCCATGATTGAATCACCCTTTTTGCAGTCGCTCAATCACAGTCACCGTGTTCACTGGATACCAGGCTGTACTATGACTAGTCTCAAGGAAGATCCATTACTGTATTGGAAACAAAAGGGAACAATTTGGCCAGATCTAGCATATCTTGCAATAATGCACCTCAGTTATCCACCTTCAAGCATATCTTCAGAATGCATATTTAGTGCAGCTGGAGGAATAGTCAGTGACCAAAGATCACTACTAAGTCCTGTAAATGTGGAACAGCTTACAATTCTTAAAATGAATGCTGACAATTTCCCAATTGTCCCAGACACTGAATTATGTGATTTTGACCCTGAACATGAACAACAGCCTGCAAACAGTGATACTGAATATGATGACTAGGTTGTGTATGAAACAAACAGAACCATTGCCACTGTCACCATGCCAGCCAGATATGCCACACTACTCTTAATTTTATTTTGTCAGTCATCAGTTTTATATTATGTAACTTTGAAGCCCACCGTGGGTATAATTTTTGGAAGCAACAGCAGCCTCACTCACAGCAGATGTGCCTCTCATACCTACCTCAGCAATGCTGGCCATGGGTCTAATTTTTGGAAACAGCAGCAGGCTCACTCACAGCAGCTGCACCTCTCATACCTACCTCTACAGTGCCTGCCATTGGTATAATTTTTTGAAACAACAGCAGGCTCACTCACAGCAGCTGTACCTCTTGTACCTGCCTTAAGAATGCCCACCATGGGTATAATTTTTGGACACAGTAGTAGGCTCACTAACAGCAGTTGTGCCTCTCATATCTGCCTCAGCAATGCCCCCATTGGGGATAACAGCTTGGGGCACCTATCAATCAGTGTAATAGTAAAAAAAAGACAGTCTTTCAATTGATTTTTGTTATAATCAGGATTGGGTAATTGGGTAGTAGAATGGGCCGGGAAGTAACTACCCAACCTGACCCAACTACTCGGTTTTCATCTGGGTATTTTTAGGGTACTTTAGAGGTACCCATGGGTAGTCTTTTTTTTTTAAATTAAATAAACTTTATTCATTTTATACCATATCAACACTTTCTAACAGGCGTACATCTTTCCAGCAAAGTTTACTTTGGTACAATGGCATGAGTCCTTAACAAGGCATATTACAGTACCTAAATAAACTTTCAACAGTTTTTCCATACGTTGAGTGCATGAAAAACAAATTAACGTACTCATGCCTTCTAACCGGGTGTTAATTCTCCCCATACCTCCCCATTCCCTAATCCCTCCCCAACCCACCCCCAGAGCCATGTTCATCTTCCCCAATGGTGCCATTTCCCTTTACTAAGTAACACCACAACCCCTATTATCTGTAGAACATGGAGTAAAGAAATCATCCGTATGAGTCTCTCCGAAAAATACCTCCTGTGGATCCTTATGAGGTATCCCTATAGGGTATTACTGTTCTTTCCTCAATTCTTCTCTTCTAATTTGGTTTCCTAAGAAACCGAAGGGAGGGACCAAAGTGTGAAAAGTTTTTCCCACCTGGATTTATACAGGGGGAGTTTAACCCTTAGGCTCGCAATTGCCGTTTCCATTTTTAAGTTGTGTAGGAGTTCTTTTATCCACTCAAGGTAGGAGATCACATGCTGGTCTTTCCAATAGCGAAGGACAAGCCTTTTAACTGACAAAGAGATAATGGCCATATGGTATCTCTTCTCCTTAAAAGGGACAGTAGTATAGTCCCCCACTACACAGACCTGTGGTGAAAAATATTCCTGCAACCCCAATAAAGGGTTGGCCCTTTCCCGAATAACTTTCCAGAGGCAGGCTACCTTGGGACAATCCCATAGTATGTGTAGTAATGTCCCAGGTTCCTGTTCACATCTAAAACACATTGAGTTCTGTATCTTCCCCATTCCATGCAATCTAGTTGGAGTATAATAGATATTATGCAATATGTAAAACTGTATTAATTCTAAGTGGTCATTGGTAATATATAAGCAGACTCCATCCCAAATTTTTTCCCATGAAAAATTATCATGTGGGAAGTTAGCACCCAATAAGTAGAATGACCTGATACCTCCGGATTAAGTTTCCCGTATAACAATGAGACTAACTGGGATACCGCATGCTGTTGCTTAACACATTCAAGGAGCTCTTGGAAGGGAGACACCTGTTGCGTATTCCATATTCCTGAGCCGAACCATTTTATTAGCATGTGCCTGATTTGGAGCACAAAGAAGGAATATTTATTGGGAAGCTGAAGGAAATTTAATATTTCTGACGTTCCCCCTAATTTACCATCAACAACCAGGTCACTAACTTTAATTTGGGGGTCAGAACATCCTTTGGGGGCAACAATTATCTTATTGCCTACCTTAAAATTAGGATCATTAAACACTGGTTGAGACAGGTCCATTTGGTTATTGTATTTCATTGACCTGCAAAACTGTGAGTGAACCTTTAGTGAGACGTATAATACCGAGCCTCGCAGATTGCTAGGTAATTTACCCGGGGCTATGAATAAGAGGCTTTCTGGGGACAATCCCACTAATAAGTGCTGCTCCAACTGCAACCAGATGGAAAATTCAGCAACATTATCTATGTCCCAAGGAGTATCCTTCCACCTCATGTATTTAGCCATGTGACTAGCTAAGTAATAGTGGTATAAATTAGAAAGTTTTAGACCCCCAAGGTGCTTTGGAGCACTTAAAAGATTATATGCTCTCTGGGGGGACTTGCCCCTTCATATAAATTGAGAAATTATGCTATGGAATCTATGAAACCAATTCATGGGAAGATAAACATTTAACATGTTAAGTGGATAATAAACTCTTGGCAAAACATTCATTTTAATCACACTAATCCTTGCTTGGAGGGACAAGTGCATAGAATACCACCTATTTAGATCCAGTTAGATGTCTTTCACTATTTTATCTAAGTTCAACCTTTTCATCAGGGACTCTGATGTAGATAAAGTTATTCCTAAGTATTTAAGATGGGTAGTCCACGCCATTGCTAATGGGGTAACTGCTCCTTGAAAAGCAAGAGATTCAAGGGCATCACTTCTGACTTGCTGATATTAAGTTTATAATTCGAAACCTTACTGAACCTGTGAATTATCTGAAGGGCAGCTTGAATAGATTCACAGGGATTAGTGACATGCAGAAGAATATCATCTGCATAGACCGATAGTTTCAAGTGAAACGTCCCTATCCTAATGCCTTGCAAACTTTGCAAATCTTTTAACTGTCGTATCAACAGTTCCAGATATAAATTAAATAATAATGGGGAAAGTGGGCAACCCTGTCTAGTACCAGATTTTAAAGGGAAAGCCGAGGAAAAATCTCCATTGCAGTACACTTTCGCTCTAGGATCTGAGTATAAGGCTTTAACCCAGGATATGAAAGGGGCTGGAAAACCCATTGCCACCAGGGAATCAAACAAATATGTCCAATTGACCCTGTCAAATGCCTTCTCCGCATCCAGAGAAACCAAAGCTATTGGTTTATCTGCATCTCTGGATGCGGAGAAGATATGCGTTAACTTACGAATGTGGTCTGATGAGACTCTTCCCTGCACAAACCCAATTTGCTCAGGACTCAAGAGCCCTATCCAGACTTTGGACACCCTTGCTGCCTATATTTTGGCAAACATTTTTATATCATAATTCATTAGTGAAATGGGATGAAAGTTTGTAACTCTATTCTTTTCCTTGCCTGGTTTTGGCAGTACCACAAAAATGGCTTCCAAAAGTGTCGTATCAGTAATCCCCTTCTCACATATGAAGTTAAACAATCAAAGAAGAATACAGCATAAATCCACCTCAAAAGCCTTATAAAAATTAGATGGGAACCCATCCGGACCAGGGGCTTTGTCTTTGATTAGAGACCTAATAGCCTCCCTAATTTCTTGCTGAGAAATAGGACGTACCAAAAATTCCTGCTGAGATACCTCCAGCAAAAGGAGTGATGAGGCTAGCAGATAATCCCGGGTTTCATTAGGTGAAGGATTGGGTTCAGGAGGGCTATACAGTTGCATATAATATTGTTCAAATTCTTTAGCAATTTGCCTGGGGGTAGTTAAGACCGTGTTATCCACTAGGGAAAGCACAAAAAGAACCAAGCGGGATTCCTCTTGTTTTCTAAGCCTCATCGCCAAAAGATGACTGGCTTTATCCCCTTGTTCAATATATTTGGCTTGGGTTTTAAGAGAGCATATTCTGCTCTTTCCTCAAAATTTCCACATACTCATTCCGAAACACTACTAAACGTATCATCTCCTCCTCAAGTGGAGGATTTGATAATGACATTTCTAAGGCCCTAATCTCCTCTAAGAGATTTTTGGTTTTTGCATCCTGCTTTCGATTCTTGGTAGCCGAAATTCTAGTAAATTCCCCCCCGAAGAGCACATTTTAGAGTACACCATATTTTATCGAAATCAGGGATAGATCTTTCATTTTGACCCATAAATTGTTTTATAAAATCTTTAATCTGATTTACTACATCCTCTTGATTAAGAAGCTGAGAGTTTAATTTCCATATAGTATATTTTTGACTACATGGGGCTATATTGGCTTCCAGCTAAACTGGGGAATGATCAGATAATACTCTGGGAGATATCCCACTACCCTGCAGGCCAGCAATTACTCTCTGATTGACCAAAAATAAATCTATCTGAGAAAAGGATTTATGCACAGGGGAATAGAAGGTATACGCTTTTGTGCCCTGGTTCAAAGCCCGTCAGGGATCCACTAAACCATAAACTTCTATAAGATCTCGCAGAGATCTTTGGGCCGGGGAAAAAGTAAATCCTAATGAGGAGGATCTGTACAGAGCAGAGTCCATAACCACATTCCAGTCTCCCGCTAAAATTATAGGTAAACCAGTAAAAGGAGCAAGGGTTAGTGATAAATTGGAAAAAATTCTGGGGAATCTTTGTTTGGTCCATAGATTGTTCCTATAAGGGCTTCCCTATTTTCTAAAATCCCCCTCAGGAAAATAAACCTGCCCTGGGGGTCAGCCACTTTTTCTATTGCAAGAAACTGAGTGCCCTTGGTAACCAGCATTGCCACACCACACTGGGTTGTGGATGCCCCTGCCGAATACACCATCCCAACATTACCTCTTCTTAGTAGGTTATTCTCTGCTTCCAAAATGTGCGTCTCCTGCAAAAAAGCGACACGACAGTCCAACACCAATAGGTGCTTGATTATCTGAAGCCGCTTTTCCCTAGACCTAGCACCTTTGACATTCCATGATATAATTTTCATACCAAGGTGATTAGTTTGGGAAATCCATTTGGATAGTAACTTATATTATTAGCACCTGTAAAAGTTATAGTACAAATGTCTCTGGTCCCTCCCCCCTTTCCTACCCTTCCACTCCCCCATCCCACGCACCTCCTATCCACCCCCCAATCTCTTCACACCAGCCTTCATTCTCAACCTCACCACCCTCCCTGAACCCTTTATCCCTAACTAACCCTTCATAATCTACCCAGTTGGCTAATTCACCTTGTTTATCCCCCAGTCCAAGTGACTGCACTCCTTCCACCTTATCTGGCATGATGATGACCATGCCACCCGAAGAGTTCACTCACTACTGATGCCCATTCCCCCCCACCCAAATCCCATACATTCCTTTCTCCACTATTCTTTCCAGGACTCTTATTATCCTGCCATGAAAAATAACTACCTTTACCTAAGGGTCCATAGTTCTGCCGCCCAGTAGCTACTAAGGGACTTCCCCAGCAGCTTATCAGCACTATCAATGACATCCCAAAATTCCCAAATCATAAATTTCAAACAGGATTTTAAATTTTTACCAATCCTGACAAACCTAAATGGATAAAACCAGACTATTATTTTAGCCTATTGGCTACATACAGAACAAAAAACAGGAAGAACCTCCCCTTTAACTCAATATAACAACCTCCTAGTGCTAGGGGGTTCCAACCCATTAACACCTTGGGTTATATAGGAGGTGTTTCCCTTTTCTTTTTAAAGTTTATGTGTGACCCATTTACTTTCCCTTGTATTTGGGTATCGCAGGCCATTTCCACTACTTATTTACCCTTTAAGTAAATTTGGTTAACACAAAATATTTTGCTTTATAAAAACTAAAATGCCTTTCTGTAAAGCACACATCTCAAACTGTGCACTTCTAATTACATCCAGTAGCCACTAGACACCGCTCCAGTCTCATTTAAACAAGTCTGGAAACTTGTGCTTGCAGAACTCAGATGCATTCTCTAAGGTTTAAAATGATTGCCAGGTGCCCTCGTGGAGTATCTGTAGAGATGCTGGATATCGAACTCTAAATTTTCTACTCGCAGAGATGAGCTTGGAGACCACAGGGTGAAGGGCAGACCTCTTCTGTCCCACCGAGTATGGTAGGTCCTGTGCCACTCTGATCTTTCTACCCTCCCATTTAATTTCCTGTAAATCCTTCAATTTGGTAACAATATGCTGTTTGTCCAGGAAATTGAGCAATTTAAACAGGAAGGGTCTGGGAGGAGAACCTGCAGGTGGCGTGGGTCTTAAAGAGCAATGTGCCCACTCAACTATATAAATGGGACCATTGGGGGAGGGCCCCACTAATTTTCACAAAATTTCTGGGCAAACACCAGGGGTACCGAACCCTCTTCCCCCTCAGGCAGTCCCAGCACTACCAAGTTGTTTCTTCACGATCTCCCTTCCAGGTCCTCCATTTTCTCTTCAGCTTTCTTGAGCCTTTGCCTCATAAGCCCCAGCTCTGGCTCTAGACGCTGCCGCCAGTCATCTAACGAGGATATACGGGCCTCATTATCCGAGGTCCGTGTAGTGAGCTGATCCAGTGCTGCCCTTACACCTTTTAATTCAGAAGCTAACACCAATAACGTATCCTTCATAGGTGTTAGTTCCTTGAGAAATCTTCTCTTGCTAAGCACTTCCGATTGCTGGATATGCAGACTTGAATCTTCTGTCTGCCCCTTAGGTCGCTTAGGCAACTTCTCCTTGCTGGGGGTAGACAGAGGCGTGTGCTTAAGGGCAGTCTTTTTCATTTCCATGTCCATTCTCCCTTAGATTTTCAGTTCTTCTCTGGCTACCCAATGCAGTTACAGTTCTCCCTTCTTTCTGATCTATTTGAGGGCACCGGAGACATTAAAGACTACCAAAAAGCCCGATTTGAGCTGGGTGGGTACCGGAGCTGATCGCGAGGGAAACCTATTCAGGCAGCCATCACGCCGGAAGTCCCACCCATGGGTAGTCTTGAAGGTGGAGTATTTTAGTACCCACCCCTGCCTTCTAATAACAGAACAACATGCAACATATAAATACTGCATGAATAAAGACAAACAATGACAGGATAATAACAGGCCTCATGCATCTCCTGTCTTAAGTTCAGCGCATGTAATTAATTCTTCTCTAGACTTCTCTCCCCTCAAAAACTATCAGGTACTGGTCCAAACCTCAGTAAGAGATGGGAAAAAAACTAAAGAGCTTTAGTCCCTTGACTTTAAAAGATGCTTGTTTTATATATTCAGATAATAAGGAAGATATGGATGAAAATATTTAAAAAGTTAAAAGTGATTATTATAAAAAGAGATGGGCACAACAATTGACATATCCATGTATAATAGATACCCAACCGTTCTATCAAAAGAAATGATAGATGCCTTAGCATTTCTACACTAAAGGGTCTACCTAGGGAAGAGGATTCAAATAATAACATGCTTAAACAGCTATTGGAACAGGCCCCAAAAGGCTGGAAGTGTAAGTGCCCAAAGAAAGAGTAGTTTGGATGGGGAATTAATGGAAACAAAAATAATAAGGAAAGAAAAAACAGAAGAAGCCCCAAAATGACAAAAAAAGGTCATTAATAATCATAGAACTACAGATCTGATTAATGACAAAAAGGGAATGAAAAAAGAACTGAAGGTACAGAAAAAAAACACAGATACTAGCCAATAATAACTTGGATACCCAACCAGATGAATCAGTTGTCCACAACAGAGGGGAGAGAAAAGAACTGAAGAGACCGATAAATGCATAATGAACAATGAGGTGGAATGTGTTACTAGTCCAATAGCTGAAACAGAGAGAAAGGCAGTAGTAGTGGGGAATGAATGATATATTGAAATGGAAGGTTTTCTTTTAGAAAAAAATACAAAACACAGACTACCTTTACATAGCTTTTGTTTTACTTATTATAGATTAGATGTAAACCTCGATTTGTGTAGTTTGTTTAAAACCTATAGAATCAATACATCCAGTAGGAATTTTATTATAATATGTAATGAGAAACAAATACTCTAAAATCTATGGGCAAGTCACCTGAGCTATGTGAATTAAGTCTTGATGTCATTGTCCCTAAAGCTTTGGCAGCATTCCAGATCAAGTCTGGGGACTGCTGCCAATTTGCTGTCCCACAGGAAACAGCAAAAATGTCATGGCACATAATGATGGGTCTAATGCTTGGTACTTTCTATCTTTAGAGTGGATGAGCAGCCCAACAGATCCCACATTTTGTGATTTGCAAAGTTCTTTTTTTTATCTTTCAAGACATCTTAAAATTGAGATGTCTAGATTCAGATTTTTCTGAATAGAAAAAATAAAGGGCTTATGTGGGAAGGGCCAGGTAAATGTAATGTTTGCTAATAAATCATTAGCAAAAGAAATACTCAGGCAAGTACACATTTTGAATGCAATGGAAATCAATATTGTTGATGCCTTAGAATGATGGTCAGATCAAACTATCCAATCCAAAGAATCAGAAAATCAAGTAATAAAATGTCATATTATTAAATCCAGTCTGAATAGCATACCTTAATGTAACACATTTGAGGCATTACAAAATAAGAAAACTGCTTGACTAATGGAAAATACACTTGCAATTCAATCTGAAGGTGTTCAAAGTATGGTTAAACTTGTAACATAGAATAAAGCTAGTATTTTGAATAAATTTGTGGTCAAAGAATAACAGAATTTTCTCGAAGAAACAGGTATCTTTTGTCTTCAAGAATTTTGGCTTATAGAAGAAAGTTTCCTAATTAATTAATGGATTCACTGTATATTATTCTTCACCAAGGAATAAGAAAAGGGTGGTAGGCCTTTAGGTGGATTAGTTATAGGTATTACATTTTTTCCTGAAATTAAATGTAAGAATATCTTGTATAAAAATCATGTCTTCATTCTTCTACTTAGTCCTAAAGGCAAAGATTGTGTTTTATGTAATATCTATAATCCCACACCAGTCACCCCCTTACGTAGGCCAAATGTTTTTTTACAGAACTGGAAGAAATACTTGATAATCGTGACAAAAATAAAAAAGCAGAAATTATAATAGTACAGGATTTTATCACAAGAACTGGTACTAGGAACACCCTAAATGATTATACTGAAACCTTGAGTAGTCAGTGTAAGAAAGAAATAGTGAGTGTTGGAAAAGAAAAAAATATCTCAGGGCAAGATTTTGAATAATATGAGGAAAAACTGATTGTCATTTTGCAGTAATTTGGATTTATGCATACTAAATTGTAGATTAAAAAGAGATTATCATGGAAACTACGCTCATTTCTTGGGCACATATGTTTCAGTAATATATTATGTCATCATCATGTTGTTTGATATTCATAGATTCATAGAATGCTTAGCCCTTTCCCAGTTCATACTTTATCTTGGGGGAAATGGCACTCCAAACCCAGGAAGTACACAATTAGAAGGACTTGTCTGTATTGCTTGATTGAATGTTTCATGCCATTGGTTTGTAAATATGTATAAAAAAATAATATTCATGAGATGATGTATTTAAACTGATGTGCAACTCTTGTAACCACATCCCCAATGAAGAGTGGGATACTCAAAGCACCGGGGCAGTAGTGGTAAACAGCTTGTTCTGCACTTTTACTCTAAGCACATGATTTGTAATAAAGCTTTAATTTTTACATTTCACCCAGGAGTTTAGTGGTTTCTTTGTGAGTGCGGTGTTATGTCTACCCTTCAGTTTGCACTCTCAGACTGGTCATCTGTTTTGTTACCACACCAGCCCTGCACTGGAGTTCATGGTAGAACCTTTGGGCTGCACAATTCAAAGGAGGATGTGAATTATGAATAAACACAGAATAATATGGAATTAATCCAAAAAAAGAACAAATGCTACAAATGATGCTGTCACATAACTAGAAATCTCATTCTGAATGAAACAGATCACAAAAAAAATCTCTTTTTGTGGTAATTTACTAGAATTGTGTATATCTCACTGTTACAAGACATAAATCATATGTTAACAATGGCTAGTTTGATGGACAGTGTAAAGCTGATAAAAAATTATTGGCTGCTAAGATTAGAGATACTGGGCATGATTTTTGAAAGTAAAACTATGACAGAAGGTACCTGCACCAAACAGGTATGACACAAGTGGCACCTCGCATCACATTTTCTGGCTATCCTGATTTTTGAATGCCAGCTGTGGTGAAATCAGGATGCCATTCAGCAAAGCCCCCCTGAGTTGCCCTTGTGGCAAAAGCACCCATGCACTGGGTTGCAAGGATGGTTGTGCCACAGTGGGGCTGAACCATTCCCTTATTTGGTATTCTAGAAGCCCCACAACAGTCGTAATGG
This sequence comes from Neoceratodus forsteri, assembly GCA_016271365.2. Taxonomy (NCBI): domain Eukaryota; kingdom Metazoa; phylum Chordata; order Ceratodontiformes; family Ceratodontidae; genus Neoceratodus; species Neoceratodus forsteri. The sequence goes on along the minus strand of CM057455.1, from coordinate 1,461,300,185 downwards.
AGGGCTCAGGTTAGACCAGCTAGGAGGTGGTCGAAGGGCCCTGCACCACTGCCAGGCATGGCAGTGATTGGGGGGGCTGGAAGATGGTGACCAGGGACAGAAGGATCATGGGAAGTGGCATAGGGAGAAATGGGAGCATGGCTGCAATGTAAAGGTGCTGAAGTGTCCCCTGTGCAAGTGTAGGCAGCCAGTCAGCCAAGGTATTGGGGTTAGGCAGGAAGGGACTGGGGCCTGGCCTCAAGTGCATGCAGCCCTGGCACCTGCCCCCATAAGTGACAATGACCCCAGCACCATAGGTGGGCAGTAGCCTGCCTCCATGTAGGGAGCTGAGTATCAGGGGTGCTGGGGGACCTTTCCCATCCACCACCTGCACCCCATGCCTTGCAGCCACCGCTGCCTGCCTATGGTGTTGGGGTCATTGTCACCTATGGGGCAATTGCAAGAGCTGCATTTACCTGAGGCCATGTCCTGGTCCCTTCCTGCCAAACCCCATACCTGGGCCAATAGGCTACTCACACATGCAGAGGGCACCCCTGCAGGGTGCTGCCTCAGTACCTTCACTTTGCTGCCATGGCCCCAAACTCCCTGTACCACAAGTCATGCTCCTTCTGCCCCAGTCCCTATCTTGAAGCCATATTCACTCCCCCAACTTTGTGGCCCCTCAAGTGTTGCACTGGGGGGGGGTCAAGAGATCCTTCCATTAAATCCCGCAGGTGCATCACTTCTTTAGTGCAACCCTGTGGCTGCAGCAAATCTCATGTTTTAGATGCAGGGACCCTCCTTTTTATAAAATATGGTGCAGCCCTAGGTGGCAATCTAAGGACTCTTTGAAAATCAAGCCCACTATGTGTAGGCTGGGCAGAAATTCTATTAAACAACTTAATATGTAAAAAATACAATATAAAATCATTTACTATTTAAAAAAAAAGCTTCTATCAGGAAGAAAGCTGGAATAAGATATTAGAGTCTGTACATAACAGAAATACTAGAGACATTTGGAAATTAATGGCCTTTTGGACCAGTAATTGTAATTGGCAGGACAATACCGACTCACATAAACATCCTGATACATGGCAAGCATATTTTATGTCAATTATTTTATAAGAACTATGTTGTCATGGAAAATTAGGCCATGAGGCAAGATGAGCTATGTTTAATACAAGAAGAAGAAATGATGATTTTGTCAATGACAAAATGGGATAAGGCCCCAGGACTAGATGGAGCACCTGTGGATCTTTATAAAATTGTCCCTTTTTTGAGGCACCCGTTCTGATCAAGGTAATGAATAGCTTTATTAAAACCAATAGAATACCTGCATCCTGGAAAGGTGCAATGGTTTTTACCATGTTCAAAAAGGAACAGATAAATAACCTGGGCATGTATGGGCCAATAATTCTTCTAGATGCAGCCTCTAAGACCTTTGCCGAAGCTTTCTGTTGTAAATTACAAAATAATTTACAAAATTATACCTTATATCTGAGTTACAAACCAGTTTTAGAAAAGGTGGATCTACAGTTAATCAATGCTTCATAGTATACTATACCTTGGAAAAATGTGTTATGATCAAGTCTCCAAAAGTATTTTGTCAGTTAAAGATTATTAAAAAGGTATTTCATTCCTCAAATAGAAACATTGTGGAGGGATGAATTACTAATGACTTAGGAGTAGATCTGGCACTAACAAATGTCATCAGTAATCTGTATTTGAATAACTGACACCAAATTAAAAATGATAAAAAGGGGACTCTTATTAACAAATTCAGTATTAAAGTGGGTGTTAAAGAAAGGGTACTGTCCCAGTACTGTTTAATATTTTCATTAATGATCTATGAAATGTGTTGGATAACCATCAGAATAGTTATCCAAAAACAAGAAAAAGAATTTGTCCATTCCTTGCTTATTCTGATGATATGATTTTAATTTAATTGACAGATCATAGTTTACAATCATAATTAAAAAATGTGCTTTTGAATTGTAAGGAAAGGGTCAAACCCAATCATAAACACTGAACAAAGCAGAGTTATGAGAGTACAGAAAAAATTCTAGAAAAAAAAGCCACTTAATTTTGAATAGGAAATGTTAAATTGGAAATAATAAAAGAACACACCTATCTTGGGCTCACATTTAACAACATACTATCTTGGAAGCAACAAATATCACATGTGCATAAGAAAGTAAAGCAATCTTGTGGTGATATTTTAAGATTAAATAATAGATTTATTTATTTATTTAGCTTTTGTTAACCAGGTAAGCACGCTAGACAGTCAAGTGCCTATTTCCAGGTGCGACCCAGGAGAATTACATAGGTACAGGCAATAAGAATACAGAGGCATGGTAGCAGCAAAACAACAAGGCATAGTCAGGTACATTCAGAGAATTCAGGCTATAACAGTTACAGAGGCTAGCAACCAACAAGTTACAGACAAACACCAAGGTGCAGGCAAAAATAGGCAGGTAGCTACCAGTCAGGGGACCGGCAGAGAACCAATAAGGTAAGTGCTGTGTTAGGCAATGACAAGCATGGGAGACAGTCAGGGAGGCACACAATATTGCAGCTGGACAGTATAAGATTACGGGCAGGTTAGCCATCTGGACATGTGCAGTCACAATGAGGCACGGTGTGTACCCTAGGAGGGGCTGGACAGCTAGGAGCAAAGGCAGGCAGAGACTTGTTTTAAGTAGGCCCAGAGTGAGGACCTGAAACCCCTGTGGGAGGAAGCAGCCCTTATAAGTGAAGGGAGGTGGTTCCAGGCTCTGGGGGCTAAAAATTTTGAAGCAGCCATAAAAGTGATAATTGCAAAAGCAATGGCACAAGCATTGTACACCATTGAAATCGGGGGTCACAAAGTTAGAGAAAAACAATAGTAGTCTTTAGACCTTTTTTATAGAAAGTTATTGAAATTGCAACTATCAATAGATACATGCTTAGGTTAGAATTAGGGCAACAATCAGTGAAGAGCCTGGCTACCTGGAGATTACTGAATTATTGGCTATATTTTCAAAACAAAAATGGTTTAGTAAAAGCATATTTAGGTGAAAAAATGTGCATTCTTTTGCTGGCTTGACTTTTTCAGGCAAACACTTTGTAATATGGGCAAAGGTTATTTGTTGTTTTGGGCTGTACAGGACATTGTTATAGTTCTTAGTTAATAGCCCTGATAATAAAAATGTATTTTATAGATATCAATAGACAGATCTCTATGTCTAAACTAACCCAAATTCAATTTCATCATATTCTTGCTAAATTAATAAAAGATATAATGTGAGCAACATAAAAATTATCACTGATCCTCAAATTTTAGAACTACTCTCACAAAATTTCATTTTGGTATGTTACCTAGTAATATTTTGGAAAATATATAATAAAGACCCTAACAAAATATGTACATGGTATTGTTGTGGTTATGAGCATCTTGAAGATCTATTCATGTAGTATTTGTTTGTCCCATATATAAGAAAAAAGAATTAAGTGGGTCAGTAAACTATTACAGAAACAACGTGACAGAGAATTTATGGCAGTTTGCTTACTTACAGTTGATAAGAGTGTACTCACTAGATTGGAATATTTTGTGCACTGTGCTCTTGACAACAGCCATCTGGTAGACTCCATCTTCATTGATTTAACAAAGGCCTTTGACTTTGTTAATCACACCCTGACGCTTAATAAACTCACCACCTTAGGGCTTTCCAAAGACTCGGTGTACTGGTTTAAAGAATATATTACAGGTTGTACCCAGAAAGTAAGGATCAATGAGGCAGTCTCCAATGCAGGGCTTGTCTCAGTAGGAGTACCACAACACTTAATTCTGGGACCCCTTCTCTTCAGTCTATTAATCAATGATCTCCCACTGGCCTGCCCAGACTCTCACGTACTCCTCTACGTGGATGATGCTGTCATCTCCTCTTGTAGCAAAAGTCAGCAAAAACTCACACATAACATACAACAAAGTTTCATGGCCTTGAAGCACTGGTTCCTCCAAAACAAATTAATCCTAAACTGCAAGAAAAATAAGTCAGTATTGATTTCCTGTCCTCAAAAAAGGAGGGGGCTGCAACCCCTTACCATCCTTAATAAGGAGGGGGCTGTCTTAGAGTAGGTCAGCACCTTCAAATATCTAGGAGTATACCTAGACGTAGAGATGTTGCGAAGTTAAACTTTGCCCAAGAATTTCACGTGCAGCGCTAAAAATTCACACTTTGCGGAATCTATGGAGTCTTCTAAAAACTTCAGAACATTGATTTACGTGATTTGTGTGAAAGTTTTCCTGAAATTTGCAGTTTTTTTACCATGAAGCACAAATTTCATGTGTGAAGTAAAAAATTTGCTTGCAAAATTTTTCATTTTGCTGCACAATCTGTGAAATGTGTGGCTGTGAATTTTGTGAAATCACTCATGGAGCAAATTTCGTAGACTTTGCACATCTCTACCTAGATGACAACCTAAACTTTGCACATCATGTAGAATAAACAGTGAGACCAGTAAATAAAAAAATAGGTGCCCTATACTGTCACAAATCTCTCATGATTGAGGAGGTGAGGCATATGGAGGTTGCTTCCTCAATACTCCCGATAACTGACTATGGGCTAGTGGTTTATGCAGCGGCTGCAGACTCAGTCCTAAATAGAGTAACAGTAGCACTGAATAATGCATGTTGCCTCATCCTAGGAGCTGACAGAATGACACACACCTGCAATCTCTATACCAAAGCAGGATGCCTTCCTTTGAACCTATGCATCATCTACCAAACATGCCTTCTGGGAATTAAAGCTCTCCATGGCCACTCCTCCCTCACCCTTCACTTCTTCTTCCTCCCTGCCCAATACATGCATACTACCAGAAGTACCCTAAGGAACCCCTATCACGTCCCCTTCCGAAGGACTACCTGACTAAGTGCTCCTTCTCCATTAGATCCCTGTCATGGATAAACAAGATTGCCTCCTCCATCCTGGGGTTAACTGGCTTCACCCAAATCAAAACAGCCCTGAAAAGCTATCTCACTGATAAATCTACTTGCACCTGTATGTAACAACTACTAATGCCTCTGTATGGGAATCTCTTCCCCTTCCTCTCACCCCCTCTAAAGCACTAAAAGTCTCATTCTGTACCTTCCTTCCTCTCCCTTCCTTCTCCCTTACTCATTGGACAATGCTTCCTTGAAGTGGCCATTCTGACAAACAGGACTGTACAAGTTGCTGCTGTATTCAATGAACTGTGTGTTTTTTTTTGGGGGGGGGCACCGCCTGTCCCATGTTATCAGCCCTACCTCCCGGACACACCACCCCCTGTAACCGATCCCCAATTCACCCTGGCTAATCCCCCCAAGGTGGGGCCACTGATATAATCCCACCCCATGGAGATAAGTCCAGGTTACCAGCCACATCACAACAACTGGCAGGGCTCCCTAGGCTTACCCCCCCGGGAGGGCTGTGGGGGTGGGCCATCCAGTGGAACACAGTCTCAGTTGGGGTTGGGTACTTTGTGGGCCATGGTACCAGGAAGCAGCATCATCCCTGGGACAGGCAGCATTATTTGTGGATACTAATCCCCTCAGGAGGCAGTACATGCAATGACGTCGGTGGGACAAACCTGATGTCTAGCATGCCTCCTCACATATCAAGCACCGGTCACATCAGATCCCCCAGCCTCCACCAGGGGTCTGCACTTTTGCACCAGACACTCGATCAACCCCTTCCCCCAGAGGAGGAGAGCAGTCCATGGGATGCTCAACCCCCTCCCTGGCTGGCACTCCAGTGATCTGAACCCACATTGCCAGTGTTGCCAGTGGAAATCCTACACCTGTGCCAATGGGACAGCCAATGAACTGTGTGTTTATTATTCAATAAACTGTGTGTTTGGTCCTAATACTTCTGTAAATGTGATGTGGACCTTTGGAAATGAGCTGTGCTCAAAGGTGTTTTCTGAACTTACAAATAACTAAATAAATAAATACATTTCCTGAAAGTATCTTAAAAATGGAAAGGAAAACGTGTGAAATGTTGAAAGAAATCATAATGTAAACTGCTATCTTTATTTATACAGTATCTTCCTCTAGACTGTATACAAAATAATTAAATTTTAAATTGTAATGTCTAATGGTGAACAATAACATTTTACCCACTTTCCTAACTACCTGTGTGTCTTCCCATGACATTTATATCACAAATTATACAGTGTTTAGGAAGGATGGGGAGGAGAAAAAAAGAAGGAGGGATAGTGATGAAGGTAAGGCCCTAAATTAATGCCTCCATATATACCCAGTGAGTCCCACTTTGTAAATCTGCTGCTTGGGGATACCAACCGTCTCTTAATTGGTGGTGTTTATAACCCCCACGTGTCAATGCAGCTTGTTCCACAGTCTTGCTGACCAGCCACCAGGAGAAATTATTCTGCTTGGTGATTTAACATTAACTGGATATGTTGTAGCCTCAGCATAACCCAAACTAGCTGAGCTGCTCACAGCTCTGAATAACAGGTCTGGCAACCATTCTCTACTTGGCTGGGTCCTGGTAAATCAAGTGGACAGGTTCAAAGCTGCAGGCATACTAGCTGACTCTTTGAGTGATCACACTCCAGTTTCTTGTATCTGGAAAAATAATGCCCAAAGACCCCCCTCCCAGAGTCATCGCTGTCCATGATTTTTCTAAATTTTATGAAGCTGCATATCATTGTAGCTTTGCTGAAATTCCTTGTTGACCAAGCCCTTGATTTCTTCTGTAATCATTTTCTTAGCAGGGTTGACAAGCATGCTCCCTTAGTCCAAAAATGGGTAAATGGTCTATATTCTAAATGGTATACCAGTGCCCTATGCCTGACTATGAAACAGATGGACAAGGCCTGGGGTCATAGATGACCATAGGCCTAACTACAGATTGGGAAAACTATAGTAGACTCAGAAATGCCTGCATAAATTATCTTAAAGAGGCAAAACTATCTATCTATCTATCTATCTATCTATCTATCTATCTATCTATCTATCTATCTATCTCTCTCTCTTTCAATATATATATAAGTGTATGTATATATATATATATATATATATATATATATATATATATATCTATAGATATATATTATAGGGGTGCGGTCACACCCCTATAGTTAGGGTTGAGTAGGCACTTTAATGTTAAACCTCAATTTGTGTGTGTTAATAACTTTGCAACCATTCTATGGATTTGCATGAAATTTGGAATGTGTAGTCTTGTATAGTAGATCTCTTGATTTACTGAGTAACATTTTGGTCGCACTTAAGGCTACTGCCCAGCAAAATGCAAAGAACTAATTTTTCACCAGTTTTGACACTTTTTTTGCCCATGACACTGCAACCACACTGTGTGGTCTTTTGATCTAAAATCTGGAATGTGGAAAGAGTTTGGATCAAGGAACAATCCAGCATTGGTTTGGTAAAAATATATTAATCCATTCCAAAGTTATAACATTTTTAATTTTGGAGTTCTGAGCATGTTCTGTTCACTTCAAGATTTATATGGTTATTTTTCAGACAAAATTTGGGATCATGGTCAAGGATTTTGTAGCTCAGGGACTAGCATCCTGGTCTGCCAGAAAATTCCTTGTCCGCAAGCCACCATCTTGTTTTTCAGTTTTTCCCCAAAACAAAATGTTGTAGCTTTCTCCATGGGTGACTTTTGTGCCAAACGAAGCATGGGTTTTGTTCAGGGTGACCCCTCTACAAAGCCATGCCTTTGGTTTGGCTCATTTTGGTCAAAAAATAGCTTTATAAAATTTAAAAATTCTTTGACCGTGACTTGCTAACGATACTAGTCTGTGAGCTGTCAAAATCCTAGTCTGCGAGCTCGCGGTCAAGGATTTTGCAATTTGCAGACTAGGGGCTGGATATTCAAAAGGGTTGCGCCATGCGCAATAGGGTTGCGCCAGCGCAAGTCCAAAATTGTGCCAAACTGTGATATTCAGCAGGAGGCAGTTGTGCCACCGAAAACATGCTGAGCAACAGCGCAATGATAATGAAGGCATGAGCAACCGAAGGGGGAGGAACCATGCATAAAGGGTGCAGTGCAATGTTCAAAGACTTGCACAATGCACAACAGTGGAGCAAGCAGAAGTTGCGCCATAGTGGAAATGAGCCAAAATAAAAAGGAGCAAGGAAGAGGTGCAAGAACGCTACAGGGAAGCCACATGAGGCAGGGGGAGAGACAGGCACAGGGAAACTGTGAGGAACAGGGCAGGCCAGGGAAACCACACTGCAGAAGAGAGGCACAGGGAAGGTGTGTGGTGACACACATACCAGAGACCAGCACAGACAGGTGTACCCAGTGCGGGGGTAGCAGTCAGGACAGCGGGGGAACAAAGCAACAGCTGCAAGGGGGGAATGCAAGCCAGGGACATGGCCAGTGCCACCTTCCACATGGAGGCCATAATGAGGGGGGTGAGAAGGCATGCGGCAGGGGGACGTGGCCGTGGAAGGGCCTGTCAGCGGTATGCCCCCAACAGGCAGTACCGAGCCCACACCAGCTTTGAGCTGTTTACAGATATCGAGATTGTGGGCTGGTACTGCCTGAACAGGGCAATACTGAGGTGGCTCTGTGAGCTGTGCAGTGATGAGATGCAGGCACCCACACGACGGAGTCATGCCCTGTCAGTGGAGACAAGGGTAACAGCCTGCATGTGCTTGCTCACCACGGGTACCTTCCAGAGACCAACCGGGGACACCACAGGCATAACACAGTCAGCTACGTCACGCATCCTCACCCAGTTCCTCAGCACACTGCTGCCACATGCTGCAGAGTACATCCATTTCCCCAGCACTGCAGCAGAGCGCACAGCAAACATGCAGGAGTTCCACAGGGTAGCACATATGCCTGGCATGCTAGGGGCAATAGACTGCACCCATGTGGCCATACGCACACCACCTGGTGAGGAGGGGGGCTGCATACATGAACCGCAAGGGCTATTCCAGTGTCAATTGCCAGGTGATGTGCGATGCCAGTGGGCTTATCATCAATGTCTGTGCCACGCATCCTGGGTGAGCACATGATTCATACATCTGGCACCAGTTAGCACTGTGCCACCACTTTGAGAGTGGGGGCATCCCCACAGGACATCTATTGGGTGAGTATGCAAATGAAATGGACATATTGTAGGCCTGGGGGGGCATGGCCAGAGGTGCCATAGGTGTGGACCACAGGGCTTGGGGCAGTCCGGAGCTGAACACGACACTAACCTCCACTCTCTGCACACAGGTGACAGTGGATACCCACTCCGTCCCTGGCTGCTCACACCCTACCGGCGGCCCACGACCCCATCATAGCAACGCTACAATGAGGCACATGCCACCACATGCAATATCATTGAGTGGGTGTTCGGGATGCTAAAGACACGTTTCCATTGCCTGAACACCTCTGGCGGTGTCCTACAGTACAGCCCCTCAAAGGCCTGTGGGATATTCCTGGCCTGCTGCGTCCTGCACAACATGGCCAAAGAATGTGGGATAGCCATACAGGTCAAAGAGGGGGACAGCGATGGGGACGATGGGGACGCCAGTGATGATGGTGATGGGCTTCCTCCCTTTGGCCGATGTGACACCTGACTGATCCAGCAGGCACAGCTGCACTGGGACACCATCACAGAGGAGCACTACAGCCAAGCCAGGTAAGTCATGGTGCCAGGCGCAACCACCAGTGGCTAAGGAACAGCCCACAAACATGCATGGAAACACACCAGGGGTGCATGCTGGCAAGGGATGTGGCAGGGCACAGAAGCACACACACACAACCAGGGATGGGTGAACAGCAACATGCCACATGGATGGACACACACACACACACGCACACACACAATGTACCAAACGTGCACAGAGGGCAGGAGAGCAACCGAGCCAGAACGCCAGCACTAGCAACACACATGTCCACAGGCCACCACGTCAACTGTCTGTCCATGTGCGTGTGTCAGATGCTGGGCACCATCACACTTTGGTGTACAGCGCAATGCAGGCATCATCATGCACACGTACCTGCGGACAGCAGCCGGGAGGGTGTGCCGGTGGACCGTGTTTCTGCGTGCATGGCCGGGCACCCACCGTGCACTGCCCACCGAAACACACAATGCACACAGGGCAGCACCAGACAGTGACCGCGTTGGGAGACAGGTCATTCTCGCGGCACAGTGCCACGGCCACCTAGGATGCTTGGGCTGCCCCGCTGAGACCCGCCAGCACTGGCAGGCTGATCACGGGCCTCATGGGGTGGCACCGATGGTCCCTCAGGGGTTCCACTGCGTGAACGCGACCGTGCCCGCGCAGAGGTCTGCAGCACACTGAACATGCCTGCACCAGGAGTGCTCGGGATGCCCACAGCTGAACCTGGCATAGACAGGGTGGGTGTCGCACGATGCCGGGAATGGCGAGTGGATAGCACACTGCGTAGTGTGAGTGATGCATGGGCACCTGACTGTGTGCCCATTGTGGCCATGACAGCAATGGACGCCTGTGCATGCCTGTCAATGGCAGCGGTCACATCCTCCCACAAATGGTCAATCTGTGACAGGATCCTATCAGTGTCCCAGCTGCGACGCCCCTCTGCCAGCTTCAGAGCCACACACAGTGCCTCCACGGACATTGCAAGCCGCATCTGCTGCTGGACTGATGTCTGCAGTAGGGGGGTGTGCTCGTCAAAGAGGTCGTCTGCCTCCTCGGCATTCTTTCCCTCAGGGTGTGCACAGGCCTGATGTTCAGCACCCCTTGAGGGTGGGCACTGAGCACCAGGACCAGGTATGTGCAAGTCCACAGGTGTTGCACAGACGTTGCCACTGAACCCTGAACCCCCAGTCCCGGTGGGCGACTGCTGCTGCCGCCCCTCCGGACACTGCACCCAAGGGCTCAGTATTGCCGCCGCTGTGGCCGCAACAGTCCCACTGTCCTGACCAGCCATGGGTGCTGCCCCACTGGTGCTGACAGGCACAGCCTGGGACTGTACTGACACGCTGGCCCTCAAGGTGGCACCATCCAGAGCCATGGGCGCGAGCTGACCTGCTGTGCGTCCATTCCATGGCACACACGTATCACTGCCCATGACGGTCGTGTCTTCATCACTGATGCGGGTCTCTGCCCCAGCCCCAGCCATGGCGTGCTGGCATCTGTGGACTCCAGAATGCTGAGACACAGGAAGGGCTTCCCCCACACCTGTCTCAACAACATCAGTGTGGACAGCCAGGTGGCACCACTGTCGTGCTGATCCACTGAAACCTGTGGAGGTGGATGGTCCACACTCCGACTCTGTCCTACTGTCCTCAGTGGACAGGCCCACCAACGTTGACCCATGCAGATGCTCAGGATCTGTAAGGGAAAGCAAAGTCACGTTACTGCATGTAACCTAACCAGCCCCCCCCAAGGCACACCATGGCTTACCATGCAGAGATGGGCCACCACCTGTCTGGAAGCCACCGCCCAGAACTCCCTCTATGGCACTGCAGGGCATGCTTGCAGCAAGCCTGTCTTCTGCTGGTGTGAGCTGCACCACCTCCGGCTGTCCATCGCCTGTTGCAGCACATGCCACCCTGATGGCAGCCACCTTCTCCTTCACCCTCCTCCTGTCAGTACCCATCTTCTTCTTACATTCCTGCATGGAGCGCTGGTGGCTGCCATGCAGGTTCATGGCACATGCCACCTCCTCCCATGCAGCAGCATGGGCCAGAGGGGTGCCCCGCCGTCCACTAAGCAGTGGCTCCTGATCCAGGTAGGCCTCAAAAAGTGCCTCTGTCTCCGCCTTCGTGAAGTTGGGCCTCCTCTTCCGCCCACCATTGTTGTCCTCCTCACCCAGACCTTGATTGGTCATTATTCAGCCTGTAAAGATGGCAGTGGTTACCTGTGACTGTGCAGTCCAAAGCATGTCCCTGAATCCACAGTCCACACTCCCACACAGCATGCAACTCACCTATAAACTGCAGTAACCGAATATGGCCACTGCAGAACTCTGTCACACTTTTATAGCGCAATACATGCGAATTAGGTGAGGAACAACTTTAATTAGATGCAAATCGTGGTGCTGCGCCATTGAATGGCTGATTGGATGATAAGCAGCATATGACGGCTGAATATCGCGCTTTTGCGCTTTGCGCAATTGTGTTGAATGGGCTGAGCCAATGGCGCAGTTCTGTGGCATGTGTAGTACACCTCACTGTGCATGACCAGGCTGCTGACACTGGTGTCTGCCGCGCTGATGACTTACTGTGCATGATGGTCACTACAGGGCACGGCCACCATTGTGCCAGTGGCACTATAGTGAGGGTCACTACATGGCGCTGTGACAATTGGCCTCCATAGGCACAATGGCAAAACTGCTCTATAGTCTGCTGTGGTGCTGGCAAACAGGCAACCAATCACGCTATATGCATAGTCGTCCGATGGCACTGTGTGTGGCCTTGCACCAGAGACCCTTGACTCTGTGCCCGACCTTTACCCCCTTGGAGCCATGCGTCCAGCATGGCTGAAACTCTATCGTGCTGTTCAGTAACAGTGTGATGGGGAATGGCAGCGCGGTACCGTGCAGCATTTGCTTGTGTGGTACTGCGCTGCAGAGCGCCATATTGCTTACTATAGTTGTTGAGATGGCACGCAGGAGAGCCCCACAATGGAGTGCCAAGGAGTTGGCCAACCTTGTGGCCATTGTAGAGCCACACTGTGGCCCACTGTTTGGTAATGAGGAACTGGACAGGGCCAGGATCCAGGTCTGGCAGGGGGTGGCCACTGACCTGGAGGTGGCCACTGGACACAGAAGGACTTTAGACCAATGCAGGCACAGCTATGGGGACCTCAGGAGGAGAGAGCTGGACCTACTAGCCCATCTGCGGTCGTGTGCCAGGAGGGGCATGGTGCCACATCCAGGTGGGGGTTCCGTCTATGCACTTGTATTGTCCATATGGGTAACAGTGTTGTATGTGTCCAGCACATAGGGGAGGGCTAGTCTAGGGTTGGCTGTGGCGGTGTTCACAGGTGTGGGTGGGTGGGTCTGGTTGGGTGGGGGGGACACACACATTGGGGCAGGGGGACTTTGCTTCGGGATTGCACTGATGTTCTTCTCTCCTTGTTTCCCCCACAGGCGTGGACGAGTGGCGCCAGCTGAGGGAGGAGCACCGGAGGGAGGTGGACAGAGTGTCCAGGCAGGACGAGGACCGTCACTGCCGACCTGACCGGCCCGATGAGGGTGAGTGCAATAACTCCATGATTACTGTTGCATGCTGTGTAACAGGGTGGGCAGTGGGGCATGGCCACCATCCATGGACACCACTGCCATGCATGCAACTTGTGACAGTCAGCACTGTCCAGTGGCACTGCATGTCTGGGAGTACATCAGTGGTGGTCCATGCGTGTACCGGGCACATGGCTGTGGCACTGCCTTCACACCACATAGCCACGTTACTGTATGCCCATGGTGGTGCTGTGCAGGACATGGGCGGTGGGTGTGTGCAGTGGTCCACATGGCTGTGGCTGCTTGGGTGGGCAGGTCTTGTGGACATGGTCACTGAGGGTGGTCGCACACCATCACAGGGGCGTGGCACATGGCTGTATGCCATGCACCATGGGTGGGCTGCAGGGGGATGGACAGTCACACGTAATGACTCTGCTCCCTCATCCTAGGTGTACAGTGACTTCGGGCCATAGAGAGGGGACTACAGGAGCTGTTGCAGGTGGCGAGGACATCCCTGGAGATCCTCCAAAGGATGGACTGACACGGGGTCAGGAGGCAGAGGTCACATCACCGAAACATGGCAGATGAGAAGGGCAGATGATGGGCCATCCATGCCCATGGAAACACCTTCCTCCCCTGGACCCACCCTCACACCCCTTCTTCCCTCTCCTATATGTTCACCCCAACCCTTACCCACCCCACCTTGTTTATGTCCCTCCCCCATATGTACATAGTTCTGTAAATAGTTCTGTTTACGTGTTACAATATAATTATTTTGATATGAATACTGTGGTGGTCTCTGATTTGCAGCGGGCTATAGGTGCTCAGCTGCAGTGGTGTGCATGGCATCTGGGGTGGTGCAGTCATGGGTTTGTGTGTATGTTCATGGGGCAGTGACTATGGTGTGTGAGTAGCTATCAGTCAGTGTCTGTGGTGTGTGTGTTGTTCCCTGTGCAATGGATGACTGTGTGCAGTGGTCCATGGTGCATGCTCTGTGTCCATGGTGCCCCTGTCAACCCATCCATGGACTGTGCAGCTGACACCCTTGCATGTCTGTGACCTGCAAGGTCTGCTGCCATGTCAGTGGAGGCTGTCCATTCAGGGCAGCCACTGTACCCATCACAATGCTGAGTTGCCTCCTGTCACTGGTGTGATGCATGTTTGCCTCAGGTGACACTGTAGCCTTCGCGGTTGTTGTCCCACCTCCATGCTGTGCCTTGTGTGTGTTGCAGGGGATGTGCACCACTGTCTGTGACTTGTGCTCCATGCATATGCTGGTGTCATATGGGTCCACAGTGCCTGCGCAGGGTGGCTGGCACTCCTGTGCCAGGGAGGACTGCAGGCTGTGTGTACAGTTTCCATGGGCCCACACTGGGGCTTGTTGCTACTACTGCTTCCCTGTGTTATTGTCCCCTTGGGTATGGGTGGGTGTTTGTCCCTGCACTGTGTTGCATCCGGTGTGGTGCATGCTTCCATGCACCACTGTGGGTGTCTGTGCTGGCTGTTGTAGCCAGTGGTAGATCAGCGTGTGTCACTGAACTACTGTGCAAGGTGCTGTATCACTGGTGGTGGTGTCGGGGGCACGCCCTGTCCCATGTGGGGTACCTCTTGTGCCGACGCATGGTCGGTCTCTCAGCTGTGCCTCGGGGGGATTGTGCATGTTGGCACTGTGTCTGCCGTTGTTGCATTGCTGTGTGCTGCCACCCACTGCTGGGTGCTCATGGTGGGCTGGCTTGTATGGTTCTGTGCTACACGGTGCAGTGTCACAGTGGGGGTGGTGGTATGCATGGGGTTTCCTGCAGTGTGGTCACTGTTCATGGGGGGTTGTCTGGGGTCATGGTGCAGGTGTGCTGTGCACTGGGGGGGATGGTGTGGCACGGGGTGGTCCGCCCTCCTTGTGTGGCAGTCTCAGCTTGCCGGTGGGTGTGATGGGGCACCATGGCCTAGCTGTGGGTTGTTTGCTTGTCCCCATGGGCCGGTGGTTATTCCAGCCCTCCCCCAGTTGTGCTGTGCTTGGGGTGTGGGGGCACAATGTCAGTTCTGCTGTTTGTTCCTGCGCCCATCGGTGGCATGGGTGGTGGGCCCCTACCTCCCTGGTTGTACAGTTACATTGCTCTGCAGCTGGGGGGCTCCCTGCTTGTACTATGGTGCCTCTGGACTGCTCAGCTGGACATCCCTTGTTGCGCCATAGTGCATCATATCTGCTCAGCTTCCCCTCCCTAGTTGCACTATGGCACAGGTTGTGCAATATTCAGACGTTAGCTGTAGGCGCAATTTGGCTTGCTCCTTTTTTTGAATATCATGTCTATTGCACATGGGCACAGTGGACTTGTGCTTGCTCCTGCTATTGCACACTTTTTGGGCACAGTTTGAATATCCAGCACTAGGGATTTAAAAAACGTAACCATTGCATTGCTAATGAACGGATTGGTCTTTTTACTTGAAATGTTCAGAGTATTGAGGGGATGCCTTACAGGTGTGAATTTTGCTGCTTCAGTGTTGGGGAATTAAGCAGTTTCATAGATATGCCATCATGAAGTTGAGATTTTCCCCATAGGAGAGAATTGTAGCACCCATTGTGCTTTTTGATACCCATATCTCATAAATAATGCAAGATATGGATACAGTCAGTTTATGCTGCAAGCAGTGCTCATGGTCGCAATTACAATGACACTTGAATTTGTTTTCTAGCTGCTACGGTTCCTGAGATATCGGCAAATTAGTGTCACAAGGGTTTCTTGCCCAATAGGGCTGCTGTATGGCTCTGTAGCTATGTGTAAGGGGGCCCAGAGGGCCTGCACTCCCACAGTGCATATTGTCATGCAGAAATGAGCAACTTGGTGGCCCCGTGCTCCCACTAACATGTTATTTACTAGTTATATTACACTTTTTCAAAAAGTAAGGAAATTCATGTCAAACAACTGCATTTAATGCATCATTTAGGATTAAAACAACAAAAGTAAGGAAATGAAATGTTAGGGTTGAGCACATAACCCCCCACCCACCCATCCTTCACAGACTGACAGATGCCGGGGTGTGCCATGGGGTCGTGAGGCCTAACTCTCACCCCATTCTCATTTACTGTATCATGTCAACCTGCTTACACATGGAATGGCGTAAGAGTTGGGTCACATCACCCCATGACATACCCCAGCGTCTGTCAGTCTGTGGAGGATTGGGGGTTGGGGGTTAGGGGCTCAACCCTAAAATTTTAATATATATATATGTGTGTGTATATATATATATATATATATATATATATATTTATTATGGTAGCACAGTAGTGCTACCGTAGTTAGGGTTGAGTAGCACTTTTAAGGTTAAAGGGTCAAATTATGCACCTTAATAACTTTGCCACCTTTCAACAGATTTGCCGGAAACTTGGCATGCTTGATTGGGCATGGCAGATCTTGGGATCCACCAAGTTTTTTACCAGTCAGATATACGACTGTGGAGTTATTAAGCAACAACCAATTGCACAATTACGCTTTTTTGGGATTACTTTGCTCTTACCTACAGGTCACACGGTTTGTACGACCAGACCAAAACTTCAGGGAATCATACCTCTCAACCATTTGTCTCCCAAATGTGGAACATTGCCTCTCAAAATGTGAAACAAATGAGCAAAATGTGGAACACTTAATTAAATCTTTACCTAGGAGGCTCAGAACACTGTTAAAATGTTTGCATTTATGTTTAGAAAGTATGTTATTAATTGAGTAATATATTTTTTGCAACATTTACTATAGATTTTTACTTTAAAATGTTGATACTGAATGTGGAACAAGTCCTCACAATGTGGAACAGGGAGCTTTTGTGAAGTAAAATGAGGAACGTTCCTCGTAATGTGGTACAGTTGAGGGGTATGCAGGGAATGTGCAGCCAGGGTCCCCGATGTGCCTTTTGAAGATTGCATGAAAAAATATTGAACAGTTCAAAAGTTATTCAAAAAACAAGTTCCCATTATAAGTCAATGGGAAAAGTTAACAAAATATTCAACACTTTTGCAAATGCACTTTTTAGTGTCACAAATGGCCCTAGTAGTGTTGCAAATCCACCATTTTGTATTCAGTTGGTGATCAGAAAAATGCTTGGCATTTTAATTTGGGACCCTCTAGGGACACAATTCTTTTTGTGTTCACCTAGTCGGACCCTGAGGATGCTTGCCATGTCTTTATTTTGGGGTAAAACACCCCAGAAATATGTTTTTCAAATTTCTGGTACCAGTAGTGTCACAAAGTAGTGTCTCAAGCACGACACTTTCGCAAAATTTTGTGAAAATTGCTGAAAATTGTGACACTACTTTTTCAGACTTGGCCAAAATGACAGGAATTCTTTGTCACCCTGCTGCAAAAGAATGGTTTGGTCTTTTGAGCTGAAATTTGGAGGGAAGGCAGCCAACATCTCACAGATATGCCTTTTGGTGGTGTGGTGAAAAAATATTGCACAGCTGTCAAGTTACAGTACTCTGAATTTGACATTTTTTCCCATAGACTAACATGGTGGCATCCGCCACACATTTTGGGGCTTGTATCTCGAAAACGGTGCGAGATACGGAATTTTTGTTGAGAGCTACATAGCCCTCTGGGCTATGTAACAGCAAAAACCTAGCCAGGAAAATCAAGATTTTTGTGAAATGTAAATTTTTTTTCTATGTCATGCAGTTGTTGAGATATTAACAATTAAGTACTTCCAATGCTTGTTTTAAGCTTCAATTCCCATTACAATGCATACATTCTTTGTGCACACTATGTTTCTGTATGCACCTGTTTGGCAAAAACAGGGGATGCACTTCTGTTACTGTTACAGTTACTGTTTCCACTTGAGGCGTTTATGTCCCCGTTTGCATTACCTTTCCCGTGTACGCCACCATGTGCGTTACCCTTTGCGTTGTCATTCACGCTTGTGTTTTTGTTACTGTTACCATTTGCGTTTCCACTACTGTTTCTGTTTGAGTTTTTGTTTGCATCACTGTGTGCATTGCCATTTGCATTTCCAGCAGCCCTTTCATTTGCGTTTCTGTTTCTCTTTCATTTTGTGTCTTCCTTGCTGTTACTGTTACCATTTGCGTTTGCAATTGCATTACTGTGCCCGTGCACATTACGGTTTGTGTTTCCATATGCACTTGCATTTCCTTTTGCACTTCTGTTTCCTTTGCTGTTATTGTTGCTGTTACCATTACCATTTCCATTTACAATTGCGGTACTGCTTTTCTTTTATTAACCTTATTTGGGTTTTATGTTTTCCGTTTCTCGTTACTGTCACCACCGTTTACCCGCCTTTGTTTAGTGTTACTGTGTCCCTGTTCTCAATTTTGGCTTGGTTTGAATCGGCTATTAGGGCTGGGACCCAGTGTGCTGAAAGACACTAGGGAGAGCCTTGAAGAGCTGCGGCATTTTTGATGTGGAGACGTTGAGACATTTAGTGAAATCTTGCATACTGACTGAGTTTTTTACTGATCCTTGTGTTGGATTGAGCTTTCAGGTTTGGACTGACTTTTTGGAACTGTCATTGCTTTCCGTTTATTTATATTTGTGCAGGGAGTGGTATGGTCACTAGTCAAACTTAAGCAAGTCTACGGATTGGAAACTGGTATCCTGCATGTGGATTAGAACTGTTGGCTGCGTCTTTGGAGTGCCCCTGGATTATATTTGTATGTGGCCATTGGATTATTGGGAGTGGCGACCTAGTGAAATCATCTGGAAGAGTCTCTAAGATAAGTGGGACATGAAGTTTTAGTGACATCGTTTGGTGCATTGTATGGTTCTTCCAGAGACTGGTATTTCGGGCCTTAATAGCTGGGCTTTCAGGGTTCCTGAGGGATCTCGTGGTCAGTGTCACACACAGAGATGGGGAGTGGGGTAGGCTAGAGGGCCTGTCCTTTATTCCCCTTCCTCTAGACTCCTGGGGTAGCCAGTTGGGGGTCAACTCCTCCCAGAGTCGAAGTAGTAGGCCACTGACTTTCTGGGGTAATTTTTTCCCCTTGGAAGGCTGATTGGAACCTGTGACCTGCTAGTGGCCTTTTTGTGACTTGAATTGAAAATGGAATTCAAAGGCTGAGATTTCGAAGACTGGATTTATATTGTTCACTGATTTTATTGACATTAGGGCAGATATTTTGACTTTTGTAGCTGTGTTCAGAAATATTTACAGCTAGACAGGACCTCTGCTGACTACAATTATTTTTTTCTTCTTTTTTTGTTTGTTTAGTGGAAATAATGTGAGCAGTGAAAGTGCCTTATAACATCTTGATTCCACCTGTTTCCCAGTAATGTGAGAGATTTCTAGAGGGTGGTTTCTAAACTATTTCCTTTGTTTATTATTATTGTTATTATGTAATTTTATTATTTTTCATTGTTTATTTATTTCTTAATTTAGTAATGAGAATGTTTAATTTGTTTTTGTAGGTGCCAGGTAGTGAGAGGACTTGGGAGTAATTTCAAATTGTCTTTGATTAAGTTTTGGTTGACCCCCAGGCTGTGAGAGGACCTGTGGGTCTAATCAATAAATAAGATTATGTGTTAGGGAGTTGGTTTAGTTTAATTTTAATTTTTAGTAGTTTTTATAATTTGATATAATTTTGTTGTAGGAAGCTTGACAGAAGTCTAGGATTGGTGGTGTTTTTGTGATTTTACTATACTTATTGTTTTATAAATCAAGCAGCTAGATGTGCCTGCTTGCCCCTCCTGTCCTGTGCTATTCAGCCCCCGGTGTCTGTGCCCTCCACCCCTTCTCTTCACCCCCTCTGCCTGCTTATGTTTACCATCGTTGTCGGGTGCTGGGGATTGCTCGAAGGGGGGTTGTCAGGGGTGGGTGGTGGGTTGTGGACAGCGTAGTGAGCGGAGCCTTCACATAGGGGTGGTTAGGCCCAGAAGATGCCCTGGGATGAAATGATATCTAGAATGTGGTGATTCTGTTCTGGCTCCCATACCCAAGGGCACCTCCAGTTTGGGAGGGCAAGTGGAAGGGACAACTCGCCAGCCTCGTCCAACTCGGGCGGTGTTATGCAATGCCAGATCTGTCTGCAACAAGACTGGTATTATTTCAGACTTTGTTGCGAGGGCAGATCCGGTTTGCATTACCGAGACCTGGTTAGATGGGAATGTGGCCCCTTTTTTAGAGGCCGCTGTTCCCACCGGGTACACGGTTATACATCGCCCGAGATTGGATCACGGGGGGGGGTCACGGTCTGTTTCAAGGCCGAATTGGGCCTAACTGGTGTACCAGTTGAAGAGGCCAAGTCATTTGAGTGTACTGTGGAAGCTGGTGTAGGGAGCAGGATTACCCTCATCTATCATCCACCAGGTGACGAGAAGCTCTTTCTGCAGGAAATAGCAGATTTCGCCACCGACATGGCCTTGGAGTCACCCAGACTGATGGTTCTGGGTGACTTCAATGCTTGGGTCAACAATAAATCTTCACTTTTTGGTCAACATTTCCTCCAGGAGATGACATCTCTGGGCTTTACACAGGTTGTTTCCTCAGCTACACACAAGGGAGGTCACTCTCTTGACCTGGTCTTCCTCCTGGGGATCGAAGCCTCCAATTTGGTGGTGGAACCAGTCGGTTGGTCCGATCACTACTCAGTTGGGTCCAATTTTTGAGGCCCCCCTGGGTAGGTCGGCCCCTGTGGAGTTGGTCAGATACCACCCATTGCAGGACATGGTCCCTGAAGACCTGATGGCAGTTATTGACCTCCCGTTGTTGGACGAGTTCTGCACTGATCCTGAGCAGCTGGTAGTGGCCTATATTAGGCCATATCGGTAGCCCTCGATCAGATTGCGCCTGTCCGTGTTCGCCCCCTTCCACGTCGTCCCACCGCTCCATGGTTTGATGTAGCTCTGAGAGGGTTGCGGAGGATGGGGCATAGGTTAGAGCATCGTTGGAGGAAGATGACCACGGATGCCGACCACCTTATTTTGTTAGAGCATTATAAACTCTACCAAACAGAAATTTCCCATAAGAAGGCAGAATTCCTGTCCAGGGAAATTTCTGTCACATGGAATCGACTGGCCTAGCTCTTCAGAACTGTTGACAGACTGTGCAACCCAGCCTGTCAGCAGATCCATCGAGTTTTTACTCAAACTGACTGTGAGGAGATTGCTCGATTCTTTGTGAATAAGGTTGAAGACATCAGGAGGGAGTGCATCCAACTTCATTCTAAGGGTGTTACTCTTGATCGGTGCCCTGTCGCAGAGCCCAGAGTTTTCTGGAGTGCCTTTGACTTGCTGGATCTCGTAGATACTATGAGGATTGTCCAGGGTATGCATCCCACTTGCTGTAGTTTAGACCCTGGCCCTACTTCCCTGATTTTGGGTTGTAGTGAGATCATTGGTCCAGTCTTAGCTCATATTATCCGGTGCTCTTTAGATACGGGTGTGTTTCCTAGCTCCCTGAAGGAGGGGCTGGTGGTCCCTCTTCTGAAGAAAGCTTCTCTAGACATGGATAACCTAGCAAACTACAGGCCAATCTCTAACCTCCCTTTCATGGGGAAGGTTATTGAGAAACTTGTGGTTGCTCAATTGGATAACCATTTGACCATCCATAGTTTATACTAACCTCTCCAGTCTGGTTTTCATAAGAGGCATAGTACTGAGACTGCTCTGGTTCAGGTGCTCAATGATCTCCTGATCGCGAGAGATCAGAGACACCGTTCTATATTGGTTCTCCTTGATCTATCATCAGCTTGTGATACTGTGGATCATGGGGTACTGCTCGCATGCATGAGGTTCATTTGTGGGCTGTCGGGTACAGTCCTCAGATGGTTTTCATCTTTCCTCACAGGAAGAATGCAGAGAGTGGTCTCAGGTGTGTTTTCATCTGGGGCCTTCTCTCTGCCATGTGGGATGCCTCAGGGCTCGGTGCTGTCCCCCATGTTATTCGCAGTATATATGCTACCCCTCAGAGACATTGTAAGATGGTATGAGCTGAGGTTTCACTGCTATGCTGATGATACCCAGATCTACCTGTCTTTCGCACCTGACCAGGTTGGTGCTATCTCGGTACTGAACAACTGCCTTGCAGAAATCCAAGACTGGATGAATTCCAGTGATCTAAGGTTGAACCCAGGAAAGACTGAGGTTATGGTTGTGGACCCAGGTCATAGGGTAGAGGGATTGAGAACTGGGCTTCCCTCCAGTTTAATCCTGGGGGAGGACCAGATCCTCACCTCTGAATGGGTGCGTAACCTGGGAGTGGAGCTTGAAGTCGGTTTGACCCTTCGACATCAGGTGTCTGCAGTCGTCAAGCTGGCCTTCTTCCATCTTAGGAACATTGCCAGGATTAGGCATCTTGTTCCACCCAGTGACCTGCCAGTTTTGGTCCATGCCTTTGTGACAGCGTGCCTTGATTACTGTAACTTCCTTTACCTAGGGCTTCCTGGGGTTGATATCCACTGCTTGCAGATAGTGCAGAATGCCGCAGCACGTTTGTTGACTGGGGCTTCTAGAAGATCTCACATCACCCCTGTGCTGCTCGCTCTGCACTGGCTGCCAATACAGTGGCGAATCACTGTTAAAGTGGGTCTTTTGACCTACAAAGCCCTACACAGTTTGGGTCCCGACTACTTGAAAAGAGCCCCTGGTGCCCACGCCTCATGACAGCCCGCTTCATGACGCCCAGGGGTTGCTGGAGATTCTGAGGGTAAATTTGAAGTCATCTGGTGCTCGTGCATTTGATTTTGCTGCACCTACCCTCTGGAATTCTCTGCCCCATCAGCTCTGGGATTGCAGGACAGTGGGGAGTTTTAAGCAGGCACTAAAGACTTTTTTATGGGAAAAGGCGTTTCCTATTTTAATCTGTTTTTATATTGAATGTATTTGATTATGTGTTTGTATTTGATTTTATATTGAATGTATTTGAATATGTTTTTGCATTTGTATTTGCCGTGCAGCGCCTCGAAATTTTGAAAGGCGCTCAATTAAATAAATTTTATTATTATTATTACAGTGCCCATGTGCGTTTCGGTTTGCATTTCCATACTCACTTCTGTTCCCATTTCTGTTTCTCTTTCCTTTGGTGTTATTTTTCATATTAACTTTACCATTTGCATTTACAATTGTGGTACCATGCCTGTGCGCATTACGGTTTGCGTTTACGTGTGCACTTGTGTTCGCATTTCCGTTTCTGTTCCCTTTCACATTCTTTTTGCTGTGACACTTAACATTTCCATTTAAAATGCCACTGCCATCACTGTTCGCATCACCAGTTGCATTTTTTTAAGCGCTTCAATGTCCGTTTGTGTCACTGTTCACTTCGGCGTCACTTTGCGCTTGCATTTCTATTAATGTTTCCTTTACCATTTACTTTTGTGTTACCATGTGTGCCACTGTTTGCACTTCTGTTTCCATTGCTGTTCCTGTTACTATGTCACACGACATCATGTGGTGGGAGCGCAGGGCTCTCGCCACCGCATTACATTCACTACTTCTCATCATCATTCTCAAAAAGAAGGGATATTAGAGGCAAAAAACTCAATTTAATGCATTAGTTAGGGTTGTTCCACAGCAACAAAAGTGAGGAAATTCAGTGTTATGGTTGAAAACCCCTTGGACCCCCAGTCCACCCCAATCGGCATCGGGTATGTTGGGTCATCAGTCCCTAACTCTCACCCCATTCTCCTATACCTCTGCTTCTTTACACATGTGATGGGGTGAGAGTATGGATGACCCCATTGCATACCTCGATGCCGATTGGGGTGGGCTGGGGTCCAAGGAGGGCTTTCAACCCTAACACTGAATTTCCTCTCTTTGTTGTTGTGGAACAACCCTAAATGCATTAAACTGAGTTTTTGCCTTATATATATATATATATATATATATATATATATATGTATATGTTCTTTGCCAAACCTGCATTAATGCAACATTTATGGTTCAGCCTAAACTGACAAAAGTAGGGAAATGTGGTTCTAGGGTTTCCAACCTTAAAACCCCAATGCCACCCCAAAGCAAATCAAGGGTGGAGTCTTCATAGGGGATGTCAACCCTAAAGTGCACCCCATTAGGAGTGTATGTTTCTGGAGAGAATAGAATGGGGTGAGCTTTAGGGTTGACAACTCCTAGGAACACTCCACCCCTGATTTGCTTTAGGAGTGCCATTGGGGTTTTAGGGTTGGAAACACTAAAGCTACATTTCCCTACTTTTGTTATTTTAGGCTGAACCCTAAATGTTGCATTAATGCAGATTTTTGCAAAGAATTTCCTTTATTTTTGAGATATTATAAAGGTATCCTTATTTTCCTGTGGGAGCACAGGGCCCTCTCCCTCACCTGCTCCCATTCCTGCATACATTCATATATGTAAGTTTATGGGGAAGCACAGTGCCCTCTGGGCCCTGCAGTTCCATTTGTAAGAGAACAGCAACCAGATTGTCAATATAGCCTTTCTATTACCCCACCTTATGAGCCCAATAGTAAAAATTGTCAAATCCACACCAAAACGTAATTTTGCGCCACCACAGTGTAATTCCATGAAAGTGGCAGGAGAAGATGTTTTGGGCAAGATTTGAAAAATGACAGCTGTCACATTCATGAGGTTGTATAAAGAAATGGCTATGTTGATAATTTGAAGTTAAAATATTGAAAATTAACAAAGTTACAAGCAAGCATAGCAAAATGTAAAGTAATGCAAACAAGTTGACCATTTTAGCATATTGAGATCACAGATTTCAACATACCCTTCTTAAGATCCCGCCTCATGAACAATTGTAGTGAAAATTTTTAAATCCTGCTCAAAATGTGATTTTGCCAACCGACCACAACATCACCTTTCAGGTAGGATTTTTGAAGTGAAACCCCCATTGTTCATGACTAGGGGTCTCAAAAAGGGTATGTTGAAACTTTGATCTAAAATATGTCAAAATGTCAAAGTTATGCACCAAACTTGAAAATCCCTTTGAAATACATTGATTTCCTATATGAAAAATGATCTTTTTTCATGAGTCATTATACGAAACAAGATCTTTTTGCATATGACGTCCATATGAAAAAGAATTTCAATGTTAAAAAAACAACACACATTTTATGGGCATTTCTCAAGCAGTAAAGTGCAGGATGCAGCTAAGAGGGTGCAGATAAGCAAGCTACATATGTTGGTTCCTCTCCAGAAAATCATTTTTAGGGGATTCCAAATTTGAATTTCTTAGGTAAAACTGAAAACAAGATGGTGACCATATGAAAAAGGATTTTCCTCAAATGAAAAAGGATGATGTCATATGAAAAAATAATTCTTTTTTTTGTTTCATACAGCAATTTTTTTTTTTTGGTGCTTACTGAGCATGCTCAGAACCACGTATTCAACATTTCAAAATTAAATAACTTTGGAATTTATTACTATTTTTTCACCAAACAAGCAAAATGTACATCTGTGGATAACCCCCTTTCTACCCTGTAAATTTGAGACCAAAATTCCAAACCGTCTGGGTACTAGTCAAGTTAACAGAAAACCCATTCTAACCAATGGGAGAAATTCTGAAAAATTCACTTTTTCACTATCTCTATCTCAAACTCCGCATATCTGACCGGAAAAAAAAAACTTATCATATCAAGAGATCTACCCCATGAGACTGTGCATGCAAATTTTGTTTACATCTGTTGAACGGTTGCAAAGTCTTTGAAGTACAAATTTGTGGGTTTAACATTGAAGTTCTCATACAACCCTAAACACAGGGGCACAACCATGCCCCTATAATATATGTTAAAAGTCTGCAGGATAGAAACCTAACTGACATGAAATGCTTTTGGAGCCAGATAAATGGTATCCTGATGGGTTATCTGCTACCCAAACAAATGAAATGTCTCATGATGGTAATGTGCTCTCAGATTCTGCCTCCTGTACCACTGCTTTTAATGTCTTCACTGACCTGGATAAAGTGAAAGTACCACCATGTAGGGTTCCCACATTTCTCTCCACTTCCCTCCATCAACCTTGTTACTCATCTGGGTCTCAACCAAGGTTTCACTTCAAACTAATAACCAGAAAAGAGGTTCTTGCACAATTCAAAAAGCCAAAAGTCTGATATTTTAAATTGTAATGTCTAATGGTGAACAATAACATTTTACCCACTTTCCTAACTACCTGTGTGTCTTCCCATGACATTTATATCATAAATTATACAGTGTTTAGGAAGGACGGGTAGGAGAAAAAAAGAAGGAGGGATAGATGGCTATGACACCATTGAGCCCAAATTACTCACACTGGCTGTCATGTATATAGCCTCACTGCTAAGTGACATGTTCAATAAATCCCTGATCCAGGGTATGGTTCCAACAGCATGGCAAGTTACCTTGGTAGTGCCAGTCTACAAAGTTGGCACCAAAGAGCTGGTCAAGCATTACAAGCTCATTTCCCTTCTTAGCCCACTGGCCACGATCCTGGAAAGTCTGATTTTCAACCAACTTAAACATTACTTTGACACCCATGACATCCTGAATGCTGCTCAACATGGCTTCAGATCCAGCACTGGCATGGACACTGCATTGAACTTACTAACCACTATCTTCAGAGCAATGGACTCTGGCTTGCAACAGATGCCTTCATTGATTTGATTAAGGCCTTTGACTTGGTTAACCACAACATCCTCCTCACAAAACTAGACATTCTTGGCCTTAATGAACTCTCCTTCCTCTGGTTTAAAGACAATGTGTTGGACAGGAAGCAGATGGTAAAATGGAGAGGCTTCTTATCCCTCCTTCAAACAATTACAGACAGGGTACCTCAGGACTTAATATTTGGCCTGTTGCTCTTTATTTGTAAATGACCTGCTTGGAAACTGTGTTGGGTCCAAGCTGCCACTTTATGCAGATAATAGAATACTGTCATGAAGCAACTCTGACCCAGTCTTCCTAAATTCAGGGTTGGTAGAGGAATTCAAACAACTTAAAAAATGATTCAGAAGGAAATAATTGATGTTAAAAACTAAAAAGACCAAAGCAATGTTGTTTGGAACTAGAAGGATGGAAATGGACTAAGGAAATCTGTTGAAACATTAGTCATTGTCTGGCACCATAAACAAAGTGGTAAATGTCCTAAAAAACCTTGGTGTCCACCTCGACCAAGAATTAAGGTTCAGGTTTCATGTCACCTACTGTTGAAAGCTGTCCACCAAAAGCTTGAGCTAATGATCCCTCTGTGGGCCTACCTCACCAGATGGCATGACTAACCACTGCCAACAGTCTCCTACACTACTGGCTACAACATGGGACCCCAGTACCTCAAACATTAAAGGAAAGAGAGCTCAGCAGGCATAAGGTGTTATACAACAAGATTGGACACTTTGCTGCTGTTGTCTCCAGTAGGGAGCATCACATAGAGTTTTCTCTCTACTGAAATGACTCTCCTTTGAAAGTAGAGTGGAATTCCCCTTGCTGTGCTTTATGCACAAATTAATGTTTGGTACCCCCTTTCCAGCCTATAGGATATTCTAGAGCCTAAGCCACAGCAGAGAACTCCTCGCTCCTCATCCAGCTCCCTCTTGGACGTTCCCAACTCAAAAGCAGGCAGCAGATCCTTCACCTGCTTTGCTCTAAAAATGTTGAACAAATTCCCTACACAAATCTGGGACTGTGGTACTTTAGCTGGTTTCATAAATAGTGTTAAGACCCTTTACCTGGAGAAGAGTCACTGTAATTGCTACTGGTGAAAAGAACTTGGCTCATATTTGACTGTTCTGTCTCAGAATTATCTTCCTGATCCTCTCCCACTAAGCTTGTGAATTGTGATATGACTATGATGTAGCTAAAGTTTCTTGTGTAAAGGCTTATGCATCTGCTCCAACCTCTGTAATTTTATTTACTTTGATATGGTCTGTTTATTTATTGTGTTAAAACATTAATGTGTATACATATTATTGTCAATATTATTTGTTTCCTCTTAACTAATTATGGGTCACCCCTTAAAAAGGGACTTTTAGACTCGGTGGGTCTACCCAGTTAAAAACATCCAATAAATTTTGTAAATAGAAATAAGTACACACAATGACCTACTCACCTATATACTTATTAAGTGTATAGTGTATAGTAAGGTATTGTTGTGCACAGAAATCAGAGCATTTTAAAATGCTGTTGTACCACACTTCAAAAGGTCATTTAATGTGATTGTACCAAAGTGTGGTGCAACAACATTTTGAAAAGCTCTAGACAACTTTGCGCTGCACTATGATCTAACTATTGCTTAGGAACTGCTGCTGCCACATGGTACTGACAGAATTAACCCTTACTTTACTCAGCAGAAAATGGCAGACTCCACACTCCCAGTGGTAGCAGTAGAAGCAGTTGCAGCAGAGCCTCACAAGACACAGGATCAACCAAATATTTTAAAACACAGGATTAACCAGATAGTCTGAGTTAAAAAGAAAAGAAAATGAGCGATACCCAAAACAAGCCCATCTTGCTTAGTGAAAACTATGGCCATAATTTTATTTTTGTTAAAAATCCCTTCCACACTGGATTGACAGCCAATAGAAGGCTACACATCAAACATAGACTTGTCTGTTCCCTAGTAACCACACACAACAGCTAGCAAGCAGCTCTAACTCGACAAGCTCGACAGAGCAACTAACCTTTCGGTGTTTTTTTGTATTTTAAAAATTAAAAAGCGCAAAAACCTAATTGGAAATGAGGACTATACACTATAAAAAATAATGCATGGGTAACCACATGCCCAACCAGCCTATTGTGCCACCTCAGGGTTCTGATTACCTCAGACAATCAGAACCCCTTTGTGGCACAATAGGCTGGTTACATATGGCTGCCCTATTTATTCTACTGTCAATTTTCAAATACCAGTCTTGCTTGACATTAACTGACCTTCAAAAAAAATTGTCATTTTGTGACATTTGCACCCACTACTTCATCAGGAAACTAATATGTCCACAAAATTTGCAAACTTTAACATTAAAAATGTTTACAAGTTAGAAAAAGGAAATATTTCTCTGTGGAAATAATGTATCTTCTAAAAGGCATAACGTTTCTCTATGCTTGTGTGAACTTCCACAAAGTACCTGTGCACATCACACTAAACCCTTTCCAATTCCAATACTTCTCAAAAAAAGTGTTTTTATATAGTTCCTGCAGACATTATAGGGCTGATTCTCAAAGCTCCTGGCATAGCTAACGGGGCTTACACCACAAAGAATGGCACAAAGTGTCCCTTGCACCAAAAGATGCACCAGGAGTGATTCTCAAAGGCAGCCTGCATCAACCACAGGCTTCTCGCTCCAAAGGGGGGGCTTGCACCAACTGTAATGGGTTGCAGCGTGGCACTAGCATTTGTGGTAGATGCGAGCTGCCAAATTCCCTAAATTGGGATTCACAAAACTGTCTTCAAGGGCAAACGTCTAAGTAACATTAGACCAGGCAGGAATGGTCTAAGGGTACTTTTAAATTTGCTCTGGGAGGGTTTACCATCCCATGCAATGTGCCGCAGTCCCCCCTCCCCAGCTCTAATCCCCTTAGTAATAAATAAATAATGTCCCTGGTGGTTTAGCAGTCCCCTATGGTGCTGATTCCCTTTATAATAAAATAAATGTCCCTGGTGGTCTTGCGGTACCCCCCCAGCCCCGATCCTCTTATTAATTATTTGTAATGCCCCTGGTGGTCTAGCGGTCCCACCCGCAGTCAACCAATCCTCTTATTAATTATTTTTAATATCCCTGGTGGTCTAGTGGTCCCTTCCCTGGCCCGATCCTCTTGTTAATTATTTTTAATGTCCCTGGTAGTATTGCAGTACTGATCCTCTTATTATTTATCACAATTAATGTCCCTGGTGGTCTACTGCACCACTATCCCACCACCTCTACAGGTAATGCCTACCACCCCATTCCCCCATCCCAAACCCTGATCCAGCAACTGGCACAGCCCTCCTCTCATAACCATGGCTGGCTGCTGACTGAACTATCACTGAGCACATACTGTATAATAATACAGTATGAGCTAAATGATAGTCCAGTCAGTGGCTGGCTATGTTGGTGAGAGAAGGGCTGTGTTGATTGCTGGCTTGGGGTTTGGCATGGGGGAGAACCGGCTATTGGACACCACCTGCAGGGGTGGGGGTCCAGTAAACCACCAGGGACATTAATTCTGTAAAGTAATAAGAGTATCAGGGCAGTGTCGGGACTGCCAGACCACCAAGGATATTAAAAATAATTAATAGGAGAATCAGGCCCGGGGCTGGACTGCTAGACCACCAGGGATATCATTAAAATTAATATGAGGATCAGGCCAGGATTGGGATAGCTAGATCACCAGGGACATACAAATGAAAATGAGGATCGGTCCAGGGTGGGACTTCTAGACCACCAGGGATATCATAAAAATGAATAGGAGCATTGCGCTGGGGATGGGATCATTAAACCACCAGTGATATCATAAAAATTAATATGAGGATCGAGCCTGGGGTGGGACTGCTGGACCACCAGGGATATTAAATACAACTAGTAAGAGGATCAGGCTGGGGGCAGGACCACTGAACCACCAGTGATGTTAAATATAGAATAACGGATGGGGACATGTGATGTGAGAATGTAATGCACACCTGAGGTGTGGAATGTTACATATACCCTGAAGGCGAAGCATGAGGGGTTTATCAAAGCATCCCACACAGAGGGTGTACATTAAATTGTTATGTGCACACCTTCCCCATCTTTTATTTTATATAATTGCCGGTGAACAATTTTTTGCAGCCTGAGTGCTGTGGCCCTTTGTAACTGACAAACACACACACACACACACACACACACACACAAGCACGCACACATACTGTATCTCTCCCTTCTTGCTCAGGATGAGGATTTATTTGTTTTTCTTTTTTCAATTTAGTATTTGGGATCGCGATTTTGATCCTGCTTCAGTTGTGTCGTCACAGTGTCATTTCTACTCATCATGTTGCCGAAGTCGACGAACAGCAGGATCAACCCGATAAAGCTTTTTTTTTAATTTTTATTTTTTTAATGTAAAGGCAGGATCAATCATATAGATAAATTATATGGTTGTGGGACAGTGTGGCAGCTTATCACTAGTGGAAATACGGAGCTGCCATGTTTCAGGTGCTATTCAGCTGACCCACACACAGAAGCAGAGCCAATGGCAGAGTGCTCTATTTTGAGTGACAGAATGCATGTTTGTGGTAATAATCTGCAGGTTATTATGATGAATATAAACTGGCTGGGCCCATCGAAAATATTGCTCATCAGTTATTATATATATTTAATGAGAGGATGGGGCTGGAGGTGGGACATCTAGACCATTAGGGACATTAAAAATAATAAGAGGATCAGGGTTGGGGGGGATCATGAGACCACTGGGGATATTATTGTGTACTAAGGGGATCGGGGCTGGGGGTGGGGCTGTTACAATCTGGGCCCGATTCTCAGAGCTCCCAGCATGCTGCAATGGACCTGAACCATAAAGAATGGAGAGAAGTGTCCCTTGTTCCAAAAGAAGTATCAGGAGTGATTCTCAAAGGCAGCATGCATCAACTGCAGGCTGCTTGAGCCAAAGGGGGTTTGCGCCATCCGTAATGGGCTGCGACATGGCACTAGGGTTTGCTGCAGACCCAGGCTGCCCAATCCCCTAAATAAGGATTCACAAAACTGTCCCATAGGGCACATTTCAAAGTACCATTAGATCAGCCAGGCTGGTCTAAGGGTACTTAGAAATTTGCTCTGAGAGTGTTTAGCATCCCACACCATGTGCCATAATCCCCCCCTACCCAGCCCCCAGCCCCTTAGTAATAAATAAATAATGTCCCCAGTGCTCTAGCTGGTCCCACCCCTGATCTGATCTTCTTATTAATGTTTATTATATCCCTGGTGATCTAGCGATCCCTTCCCAGCCCAATCATCTTATTAATTGTTATTATATCCCTGGTGGTCTAGCAGTCCCACCCCTGGCCCCAATCCTCTCAGTATTTATCACAATTAATGTCTTTGGTGGTCTACTGGACCCCCACCCTTGCAGGTAGTGCCCACCAACCCACTCTGCCCAATCCTGAACTCCAAGCCAGTGACCACCACAGCCCTTCTCTCACCACCACAGCCAGCCACTGACTGAACTGTCACTGAGTGCATACTGTATAATACAGTATGTGCTCATTTATTGATAGTGAGATGTCAATCAATGAATGCATTCTGTTTTCTACAGTACACACTCAGTGACAGTTCAGTCGGCGGCCAGCCACGGCGGTGAGAGGAGACCTGTTCCAGTTGCCAGCTCAGGGTTCAGAATGGGGTGGAGAGGGGTGTTTGGCATTGCCAGCAGGATTGGGGGTCCAGTAAACCACCAGGGACGTTAATTTTGATACGTAATAAGAGAATCAGGGCTGGGGGTGGGACCACTAGACCACCAGGAATATAATAACAATTAATAAGAGGATCAGGCCAGGAGCAGGACTGCTTGACCACCAGGGATATAGTAAAAATTAATGAAAGTATTGGGCCGGGTGCAGGACCGCTAGACCGCCATTGATATAATAAAAATTAATAATAGGATCGGGATGGGTGCGGGACTGCTAGACCACCAGGGATATTAAAATCAGTTAGTAAGAGGATCCAGTCTGGTGGGGGACTGTGAGATCACCCGGGACAATTTCTTACTATGGGAACTGGAGATTGGGGGGGATAGCTACAATCCCTGTCCAAGGTGGCAGCTGCTGCCTGACAGCCCTGCAGCTTGTGGCACTCCATGTAACTACACTGTTTGTTTGGCACTGTGCCACTGTTGCCACAAGCTGAGAGACATAGATGCCAGGACCCTACCTGATAGTGAACCAGCCACAGGGTCCCCGGAGCACCAGCAATAGGAGCAAACCACTACTGGCACAGCTTGCACCAACTTTTGAGAATCGAGCCCTCCCTGTTCAAGGAAACAGCTGCTGCCTGACCACTCTGCAGCTTGCGGCACATCTCGTAGGTGTGCCATCTGTTTGGCCCTGTGCCACAGCAGCCGCAAACTGCAGGACTTAGGCACCGGGACCCTACCTGATAGTGAGCTGGGCACAGAGTCCCTGATACACCAGCAATCAGCACAAGCCGCCATTGCTGTGACTTGTGCCAACTTTTAAGAACTGAGCCCATAGTCTTCCTGAACAGTAGCTGTTTGACTTTTTCTGCTCTAAAAATCACTCTCACAAGTTGCTATTCTTATACCTTAAAAATAACAGTATGATATTAATTTCTTAAATGGCTAGCACATCTCATGTGGAAACTGTATTTTCACACACTGACATTTTCAGCATGTAGCACATATTTGAATGGCTTTTCCAATAGTCTAATTCTGAGTCTTTCAAGACTTTAGATCTACACATAAAAACACACAGAGCATTCCTTTAAGCTTATTTCCTAAAAACTGCAACTTATTCTGTTTTATAGGTCTTCTACTGAAGTTTGGAGTATTTTAAAATTATTTTAGAAGGTTCTGGCTTTTTGACTGTCAGTCCTCTCTCCCTATAAACAAAAAGGTTGTTTATAAATATTTCTCCATGTACACTGAATCCTTCTGTCTATCTTTTCACTTTACACATATCTAAGCATCTCATCCTTATAACAGCATTGTTCATTCATCATCCCTTTGCCATAGCAATTTAAAAGGATTTATCTGCTCTATGAAATCTTTATCATTGAGGCGGGGGTGGGGGTGGCTGCTAGGACCACATCCCATAAATACAATGTGGTCCCCATAGTGACACTTAGAGCACCTCAAAAGGCCGTGCATGCGAACATGTGTACAAGTCACTTTTTAATGTTTGCTTGTGCGCATGCATGCCGTGCATGCGCAAGAAACATCTTGGAACAGAACAACATTTTAGAGGAGTGTGAGTATCTGCCTAATGCAGTTAACGCTTTATGGGCCTCGTCCCTCAGGCACCGATGAATTGGTGACCTGTGTATGACAGCAGTTTGAGAGGACCGCACTTGAAAGAAATCTACCTCTGCAATGAGGGATAGTTTCCTTATTGCAGCAGGACCTTCCCCCTTCCTCACTACCAGGAACACAGACATACCTTCTGTCTGTTGGCAGCAGCTGACCACAGTAATGCACATGGCCGGAGTTACAGTTCTTGTCATCTGCCGACGAGCACTTTGTTTGTTTGGTGTGCATTTCCCACTAAACCATTTCAATAAATTAATAAATGAGCTGCAGCATGGCTTTCCACATTGGTGGCTACTGCCGCCTGCCACACACTCCCTGAAAAGTCGACATCGGGGTGCCCAATCCCCATGTCAGCATGTATCCCCCCCATTGATGTGACACACTGGGAGCCTACTCCAGTGTACTAAAATAATTTGTCATTTATGTTTCTGACCCCAGGGTGCCCACTCCCAGTATCAGATGACCCCCCCCACCTGTCTGAATATTTCAAGTGCCAACATCAAGGTGCCCAATCCCAGTGCCAGCATACTCCCCCAAACATATACACTATTGTGGCACATTGGGAGCCCACCCCAGTGTGCCTAAATAATTTTGATAACCTGTAAAATAAAGAATACTGTCCCCAAAGTCTTTTTATACCCTGTAAAAAAGAAAACGGTCTCTTGCCATCTCCCCATTCCCCCCTTCCCCACCCCTACCCTCCCTCTACGACCCATCTCCTCACACCCTCCGTTTACCCTATACTTACCTCTGGAGGTCAGAAGCAGCAATCTTCTATGGACCGGGACACATCTGAACTCTTCAAAGCCAACCAGCGAACTGAAGAAAGCTTATACAATACTTGGTAAGCTGCACAATGGGAGTCAATGGGGGGGGTTTCAACTTAGGTTGATATCATAGCCATTTTTAGGAATTTTGGCCCCAAATTTTCAACATGGGGTTCTTGGGATCCCACCTCATGAACATTGTCACTGTCATTTGGTTACTTGGTCCTGAAAGGTGATTTCACAGTTGCTGGATGGAATCACCTTTTGGGACCATTAATGAAATGAGAGAGTGTCACTTTTCGTAATTGGGAGTCAACAACTGTTGAAAATCAGTGTGAAAAATTCCCAAAAACGACTGCATTACGAGCATCTGTTGCACATTTTCTACGCACACTAGTAACTTCACCAATTTTTTATATTTTCACTACAGATTTTCAACATTGACATTTTTTCACACCTCCTTATGAACAGTACAGCAGATGTCATTTTTCACATCCTGCCCAAAATGTGTTTTCAAACCTGTGGAGCAGAATGGTGCGGTCACTGTGGGAAATCAATGTTCAGGACAGATTAACAAAATCACAGTGGCAATGTTCATGAGAGGAGGTCCCAAAATGCCCATGTTGAAAATCTGGTGAAAAAAATTGCAAAAAATGATTGTGTTATAGGCGTGCGTTGCGCAGTTTCTACGCTCACTTGTAACTTCTCCAATTTTTCATATTTTCACTCCAGATTTTCAACATTGCCCTTTTTTCATACTTCCTCATGAACAGTACAGCTGTCATTTTTCACATCCTGCCCAAAATGTGTATTCACACCTGTGGCACCAAATGACACAGTCACTGTGTGAAATCACCTTTCAGGACTGAGTAATGAAATGATAGCGCCACTGTTTATGAGATGGGGTCCCAAAAGCCCATGTTGAAAATTTGGGGTGAAAATACCAACACACGCCCGGGACATTAGGGTTTCCAATCATAATGCCCACCCTGTAGAGACTGATAGGCATCGGGAGTGTGACTTGGGGTGATCGGCCTTAATGCTCACTCCATTCCACCCCCACCCTCACCCTGCAGCCAGTGACAGGCATTGAGGTGTACCTTGGAGTCTTCGGCCCTAATATTCACCCCATTCTCCTTTACTGCACCCTTCTCAGCTTATTTCCTTATGGAATGGGGTGAGCTTAAGGGGCCAAGGCCCCAAGGCACACCACAGAACCTGTCGGTGTCTGCAGGGTGGAGTGATTCGGAATGGCATGAGCGCTGTGGCAGATGACCCAAAGGCACACCCCCAAATGCCTGTCA
The DNA here is from genome assembly GCA_016271365.2 of Neoceratodus forsteri. NCBI lineage: Eukaryota > Metazoa > Chordata > Ceratodontiformes > Ceratodontidae > Neoceratodus > Neoceratodus forsteri. The sequence goes on along the minus strand of CM057455.1, from coordinate 1,461,264,091 downwards.
GTCTCTGCAGGGTGAGGGTGGGGGTTGGCGTTAGTTTAATACTTCACTGCCATTCCTATTATACATCTCTCTAACTCTTGCACTATCAATGCCAATACCAGCAAGTAAACATTCGGAATTGACAAATGCTTGTTTTATTATGTTACAGACACTCATACTTGCGTTCTTTGGGAAAAGTTATTGTTTGATTAAAAATGACAACTTGGCTCTATAAACTATAGTAGAGCAGTGTGGTTTCCAGTCTATACACATTTTAATTTATTTTTCTCAAATACAGATTATTTTTTTCAGTTAAATGTTTTATTGGTTTTCACAAAAAGAAAATAACACAAAATGCATAATGTAGAAAACAACACAGAATACATAATATAAAAAGGAAAACACCAGGATCAGCATACAATTATGTACCTATGTATAGGCTGGCAAGATCCCATAGTCAGGATATCTTATAGTAGGATAGTGTATACCACACAGCAAGGCCTCAGGGCAAGAGGAAATAAATGGGGACTTCTCAGACTACTCTGAGTTAAGTCCCCTACCTAGTCTCTTCTTGAGGGCTACCAGGACCAAGTAGGAGGTATCACTGCTGATTCAAAGACAAGGCTTAAGTTATTCAGAAAGATGTAACTTACAGTTGTCAGTATCAGTGCCAAGTCCAAAAAGGAAAAAATCACCACAAAGTAAACTCAGCCTAATAACCAGTGATCTTAGAGTCATAAGAAAACATAAAAGCTGGGAGTAATCCAGCTAATAAAACATCCTAATGGAAACTATATACATGACATTCTATATAAAAAGGAAAAACAAAGATAGCTACTGCTTACGTATCTGCTACAAAAAGAAGGGGCAGTATCAATATATTGAGTCATTGTTAAAGTATAATCCAGTAGTTATGGCAAGTGTCCCCAAGCAATGCCAGCCCTGGGGTCCAGGTAAGTCATATAAGGTGCCCAGCATTGTTGGAACTTCCCTGCCTGTCCAAGTGCTACATGGAAGCACCTATCCCATTCATCCAGTGCTGCAAGGGATGAGAACATTTCTGTAATGGTGGGTATGATGGGGCTTCTCCAATTACTAAGAAATTATGCATTTCACCTGCATACAAAGCAGCATTAGCCATCTGAACTCTTGAGAGATAAGGTATGGGACCTCTGACCTCATGTCAGGCAACAGCGATGGGGCTAAGGGTGGTATATAGTGGTGTAGAATCTTAATGGCCTCTTGAGAGACTCATGACCATACAGGGGATATTAGGGGACATTGCCAGAGGATATGAGATAAGTCCTCTCCAGGCTGGTGGCTGCACCAGCAATTATCTTGAGTCAATACCTTAGCCTTCCATAGCACTGCAGGAGTCCTATACCAAAAGTGCAATATTTTATTGTGGATCAGTCTGCTCTGGGCATCTCTATGTGCGGTGTGGCCAGTATTCCAGCACTGAGCCTACTGGGTGTCCCAGATCTGTATCTGTAAGGCCCTTTCCCATTTGCTCTTTGATGGGGATGCTGGATTTGGCAGGGAATCCCTCAGTGAGGCATATAGTACTCCTGCTGTCTTTTTGATAAACAAAGCCAACTGCTATGTTGAGAAGAGTCTCTGAGTGGGGAAGTGCCAGGGCTAAGGAGAGATTTGACTGCATCCCTTTTCTGTAAGTACCTCTAAAAATCGGATGTGGGTAGGGACCACCGGAGTTGCAGGTTTTGGAAAGAGTCCACTATTCTGGTATTGGGCGCTATGAGGTCTCTGAGAAAATAAATACCCCTGTCTGACCATTTTTCCCATAGTACAGGGCAGCCCCCTATCATAATAAGAGAGTTGTGCCACAGAGGGGTAAGGGGGAAGGGATGTGGGGGGAGGCACCGTTTTTTATGTAAGATCTTCCAATAATGGATAGAGGGTCCCAGGGTAGGATGAGTTTGAAGTGTGTGGGGTGTAGCAGCCCATAGTAGGAAGGCTAGCATAGGGGTATCCCTCCAGCCATTGGGGGGAGCAGTTAGAGTTGGGCTGAAACCATTTCAGAGTTTGAGAACAATGGTAGCCAGCTTATACCTCTCCATCCAGGGTAGACCCCAACCCCATTGAGTCCAATGTGCCCTGAGTAAGTTCCAGCTGTAATGTGAGCGATTGGCACCCCATAGGAAGGAGCCAGTCATCCCATCTAACTTCTGGTACCAGTGCAGAGGTAGAAATAAGGGAATATGTGAGAGTAAGTAAAAAAATAGGGTGCCATAGACATTTTAAAGGCAACAAACTTGACAGTCATAATAAGGTGTAGCCGATTCCATCTATCCAATTCTCCTTTATGGTCAGCTATCAGGGGACCCAGATTGTTGTCCCATCACTTATCAATATTAGCCCCTACCCTGATACCTAGATAAGTGGTAGTGTCTTATGACCACTTAAAGCAGCAGTGTTTGTTAATAAACATACACATTTTGCAGTAATAAGGTTTGTCTTGCAAAAATATTAAGATACATATTTTTTTTTTTATTTTCTTTCATTCTTGAACCAAGATATGGGGTCTTGAAGTTTTTAAAAGTTGCCACGCCCATGTCACATCCTTGCCACACCCATGCCACACCCACCATGAAAAAAATGTAATATTTTGTGCTGTTTATTATCAGAAATGTGGAAGAATCAACCTAATGCAACTACAGCATGAATCTGGCATGCACATTCAACAAGTAACACCAGGGGAAGAGATATGTAAAAAATGGTGAATGGTTGCCATCTTTAATGACGTGAGTCATTAATCACAAGATCAGCTATAAAAAAAGTCTTAACACACCTGAGAAAGCAAAAAATACAGTGAGCATGAATCTTAGGTTGTTAGACATACATTTATGCTAAAAAAAACTCTACAATGAATTTTCTCACCGACTAACAAATACAGCTGCTTTAAGGCCAGTTTGGGGCATACTTTGAGGGTGGCATGCCAGATTAAGGGGGATTATCTCAGTTTTATTTTGGTTAACTCTGAGCCCCAAAATGTATGTAAATTGTTTTAGAAGGGTAAATAAACAGGGAACTGAGGACTGGGCATCCTCTAAGGGGATCAGCAGATCATCGGCGTACATCAGAGTAGAGTAATGAGACTTCCCCAACTGTTTCCCTCTGATGTGTGGGTCTTGTCAGATGGTAGAAGCCAAGGGTTTGACTGCCAAGATGAATAGCAGGGGAGAAAGGGGACACCCCTGTCTTGTTCCCCTGTGGAAATGGAAAGGGTCGGATAGCACGGAGTTAGTTAACACCCATTCTTGAGGGGAGATAAAGGGAGCCGTGATGGCAGCCCAAAAGTGGGGTCCAAAACCAATACGTTCAAGGACAGTGTGGAGGTAGTCCAATTCAACAGAATTGAATGCCTTCTCAAAATCAATTGCCAAAGCAGCTGCCAGAGTATTCACCTGTTTGGCAAGGTAAATGAGACTGAGAAGAGTCCAAATGTGGTCAGTGCTGTATCTCCCCTGTGTAAAGTTGACTTGAGATGGATGAATCAGGGAGGGTAAAAAAGGATTTAATCTGTTGGCCAGAGCTCTTGCATACACTTTACTGTCAGAGTTTCTCAAACATATAGGGTGGTAGCTGGTTGCCACAATAGGATTCTTCCCTTTCTTAGGTAGAACAGTTATTAGTGCCTCCTGGAGAGTGAGTGGCAGCAGGCGCTTGTCCTCTTATTCCTTGAACACCTGGCAAAGTAATGGGGTAATCATAGGTGCCATGGCCTGTAGGAAGTCCACAGGAAACCATCCCCTTCAGTGGTCTTCCTCTTTTTAAGAGATAACAGGGCAGTAGAAATCTCTTTGGTGGTTAGGAGAACCTCGAGGGCTGCACTTTGGACTGGTGTTACCTTGGGTAAGGATAAAGTGTCCAGGAACTTCTAAGTGTCAGACCTGGTTTCAGGCCAGGAGGAGGTATACAGCTGTGAATAAAATGTTGATATGATATAATTCACCTTCTGTGGGTTGGTTCTTATTGTCCTGGATAAGGGGTCCTTCAGCCCATTGAAGTACCTATTTGCTTGTTGCTTCCTGATTTGGTAAGCCAACATTTTCCCACTCTTGTCCCCCCCTTCCCAATATGCGCGATGTATTCGTAGCAGAGCCAGATCTGCCTTCTATGACAGAAGTTCATTTATTCTTAGATGGTGTGTAAGGACCTGTCGGTCACGGGCAGAGTAGGGGTGGGGTGGGACAAAGCCTTAGGGGCCTGTTCAGCAGTGGCAATCTCCTTTTCCAGCCTAGTTAGTTCCAACTCTCTTTCCTTCTTTCTATGTGCAGCACACCCCATGGTCTTCCCCCTCACATTGGCTTTATATGTTTCTCATGTATTTTGAGCTGAGGTATCAGAGGTAGGGTTCTCTTGTAGGAACAATTTAGTTTCAGACTTGGCTCAGACTATGAACTCGGGATCCCACATGAGGAGAGGGTCTAGCCTCCAAGTGGGAGATCGAGATAAGGGAGCACCCCAGGTTAGAAGCAACTGAACAGGGGCATGCTCTGAGATAATAGTGGGAAGGATTCTGGAGTCAAGGATGGATTGAGTGAGAGTTTGTGAAATCAGCCAAAATTCCAATCTGCTAAAGGTGCCATGTACCCCAGATTGGAAAGTGTAGTCACGGTCCTTGGGGTGAGTGAGGCACCAGATGTCAACCAGCTGGAATTCAGAACACAGTCTCAGTGCAGCCTGCACCCCTCTGGTATTTGTCTCTTTGCCCTGATCTCTTCTGTCCAGCACTGATACCAACGTGAACCCTGGCTATATGGATACCAACATGAGATTGAAATCCCCCCCGCTATGATGGGCGTACCTGATTTACTCATGGCTTCTATTCTGCTCCTTAAATCCAGAAAGAAAGAGGGGTCATCATCATTCAGGGCATATATATTTACCAAAAGAACATTTCCATTGCGGGTATCAAGCAGGGCCAACACCCACCTGCCTTGGGGGTCTGATTTACTCTGCAGGATGGACCAGGGTAGGGACTTGTGTAGCAGGATGGCTACACCTCTTTTCCTCGTGGGGGCACTGGTATAGCATTCCTTTCCCACCCAATCTCTCACCAGGCGGGCATGATCTTGCCTGGTGAGTTTTGTTACTTGCAAGAAGGCAACCTGGGCCCTCACTCTCTTCAGCTGTGTCAGCACCTTTTTTCATCTAATCTGAGTATTAAGCCCCCTGACATTCTTGGTGACAAAGGAGATATCATCCATAATTAAGGGTGCAATGGAAGATGGAAGATCATTAAGGATAAGGCAGAAACAGCTGGTGAGGGCAAGGGTCCAGCCGGGGACTCTGATACAAGAGCAGTACCCCTCTGCAGAGAGCATACGGGCACAAACAGTAGGGCAGTATGACATCGAATAATGGCAGATACATACCTGCATATTGGGCAGTAAGCAGACAGCACATCACAGTCTATAAACAGCATCAACAAGAGAACATTAGTACAATGTAAACTATTTACAGAAAGTGCGCATATTTGCACAGTGGTAGAGGTCAGTTTGGCAGGCCGAGGATAAGAATGCTTCTCAGACCTAACCCACCTGTCCACTGGGGGGGTGATTCAGATAAGGGAACCACTGAACTAGGGTTCTGAACTTGTGAGTGTGTTAAAAGTGTAGGGGTACATGTAGGCTGTACTCATCCAGGCCATGCTGCCCAGTGGATTAAGGGAAGATCAGTGATATATACTACGGAGTAAACTGTCCCTCAGGCTTGATTGCACCTATGGATTAGCATTGCATTGGCACTGTGCTGATAGGTCACTCCTCCACATCGTGCAGGAGTGCCATACCAACATACTGTGTTCCTATGCCCACGTTGTGCCCCCCTGCTGGAGGACAGGGGTAGGGAGAGTAGGAAAAAGGGGATATCATTAAGATACGCAGCCTCTGTTCTGTGGGGAAAGGTTGTAATTAGGCAGAACATGCCTTTATCCAGAAAGAGATAGATATGCAATCCGGGGAGACGAACTTACCGATAGCAGGGTACTAACCCAGCTTCTTATATTGATCGGTCAACAGGCCTATACAATGGTACCCCATCCCGGCCCACTCATGAGGCAATGTGGACAAAATCAACAGGTGCAGTTAAAATACACAACATTATATCATCCCGACAGCTGAAACAACAGTTATGCTTCAGTACATTTAAGTGTCCCAGGATCATTTTCCAGTCGACAGGGCAAAGACATTAGGCCATGGCTCCCCAATTAGGTAGTGGAGGGAGTGAGATCTATAAGATTTCCCAGTTGTTGACCCCTAACCACCACTAAAATTACAGATCATTAGCCATCTAGATACTTTACCCTAAGCCCATACCCATGCCCTGACCTCATGAAAGTACTCAAAAAAGACATTTATCTATATCTGGTCTTGTGTCGTTGCCACCTGGGAATCTTCTGTTCTGACTAGTGAATGGAGTGTCAGCTTGTCTGGGCCAAGATACACGGAGTGCAGTGAACAGTGCAGTAGAGAGGAGGCTGTGTTAGGAAGCTCCTCTCAGGCCATTGTAGAAGTTCTGTTTTGGCAGCAGAGGCCTTGAGCACCATCTCCTCCTCCAGATATTCAGGAAACTCCGCTGGTTCATTCGGTTCCACAGGGAGCAGTGCTACATAATGATTCGGAGTGGAGAACTTGCTGAGGCTGGTATCTAGGGTCTCTGATGATTCTTCTTACCAGCGGCACAGGCTCTACTTAACCATCATGAGGGTAGATCCATCTAGCAGACTTTCCAGATTGCTGACACTTACGGGATCTAGCAGGTAGGCCTGGAGCCACCCCTTTAAAGTTGTAGCTGTGCAGGGAATTATCTCCTACTGTGGGTGTGACTGCAGATCATTTTAATACCCTGGAGTTGTCAGAAGTATTATTTTGGTGGATTGAATGGTTTGCTCTGGTTTGAAGTGGCCATTATGGTGGAGGTATTCCATGAGGAATTCTGGGGTTGAGAAGGAGATGGGAGGGCACCATTCACTTACAGCCACATTGTGGAGGGGTATCGCAGGGAAAACCGAATACCCAGAGAGTGCACCAAGTGATGGCATTCTGTATATTCTTTTCGCTTGGCCACCAGTTCCCGAGAGTAGTCCTGAAATATCATGATTTTATGGCCTTGCCAGGACAGGGCACCAAGATCACTGGCCCTGGAGGTGATCCACTATTTGTCAGTGAAGTTTAGAATTCAAGCCATGAGAGGTCTAGGCTTCTCTCCTGGTTTGGGTGGAGGATTTAGTGTCCTATGGGCATGTTCAATCATCAGGCCTGGATGCAGCTTGTGGTGCAGGACTTCAGGTAAGACATCATATAAGAAGTCCAAAGGGCTCCCCTGTTCTGCACCTTTGGGGAAACCTAGGAGCTGTAGATTGTTGTGATGGCTTCTGTTCTCCGTATCATTGAGTTTGTTCTGTAGCATGTGAATGGTTTTCTCTTGCTCATGGACAGTGGATATTAGCAAGTCAATGGCATCTGTATTGCAACTTACTTGGGACTAGGTTTTGTGAACCCTGGCATCCATTTGTTGTATAGCTGTGGTAGTGTTATTTGACGCTGTGCTTTGCATCAGGGCTATGAACATATCATTAATTTGATGCGTGTTGAGGTCCGTGGGAACAACCATACCTCTGCTGTGCGACATGTTGAAAGGCAGGAAATGCAATCGGCTCCAAGAACACTCATAGCTGAACACTGGAAGCTGAAAGTAGATCAATTTGCTCCTGAACATTACCAGAGTGGAAAGCTCTGCTACACCTCTTAGATAAGATAGATTAAATGGTGTAAATAGCAAGAATAAAACCCCGGGTCGGTGGAGCACTCGGATCAGGCAGCCATCATGTTAGGAGCTAAGCCACGCCCCCCAAATAAAGATTTATTCTGAACCTTGTAGTGTCACCTCAAACAGAATGATCTTTCTAGTATAGTGAAATTATTTTCCAATACATAATGCTGCCTCTCTAGGGATCAATATTTATAATACTGGTATGACTTAGGTAATTAGTGTACTATGGATTAAATTAATATAAACCTTTTAAATAAAAAAAAATTAAGCTGAACACAAAGTACTGAATCAGGAGACCAGTGCATGCCAAAAGGTAAGTCCTTGGTTCTGACCGATCCAGGTTAAAAGGAACCTGTAATGTGACCTGCGGAAAATACACTGGTCATGGGTGTCAGTGTGGGAATCTGGAGGTCAGACATTGAGAACGAGAACCAGTCAGGCAACAACCCAATGTTATTCCTGTAAAACACATTAATGCACTTTAAACAGGCTATTGGCATTGCACTGGAAGGGGAGGGGAAAAGGGAAATTGGGCCTTGTTAGGAGGGGGCAAGCTGGAGCTAAACTGCAGATTCAATTTATGTAATAGCTACCCATATAATCGCTTCATTTATTCCATACCTTGGATTTAATGTTCCAAAATGTTTAATCAAATATGCCTCTCTTATGAGAAGTATTTTATTGACATCCCCTCTCCAGATTGGGACTTTGACACTTAATCCAGGAGGGGAAATAAACAAAATGGATCCATGAACCCATAGCTTAACGGTAGCTCACAACCCCACCCCCACACACACACACACAAGGACCCATTTCCCGCTTCCCTTCCCTTACCATTCTTCTGTAATCACACCAGCCTGTTTAAAGTGCATTAGTGTGCTTTTAGAGTGAGGAATGATGTTGAAAGGTTACCTGATTGACTGTGGTCCTCAATGACTGACCACCAGATTCCTAAACTGGTACTTGTGACCCATGTCTTTTCTGGTGACCACTGTACAGGTTCCTTTGAACATAGGTGGGTTGAGACCAAGGGTTTCTGATCTGGTACTTTGCACTTAGTTTAGTTATTTTCTGAAATTCCCAAAGTTTTATTTTAATTTAAGCCACAATATACAGTTATATTGATAAAGTACCCTACAGTATCTCTGTAAACACTCCCAGATGGCCTGGGCAGTGATTTATGGTGCCTCCACTGCCCCAGAGCCTCAGGTTGCCATTGGTGATGGGCGAAGTGGTCCCAATTCGCTCCGCGAAGTGATTCGCAGAGTGAAGGTGAATTTGCGGTGTGCTCCGCGCCACGAAGAGGAGTACTTCGCGTTATAATGGGTAACGCGAAGTCCCTTGAAAACAATGACTTTGCGTTACTCCCGCCTTCCACTTCACCTCACTTCGCCTTGTTTTTAAGCTCCAAAGGTGAATTTTGCAGTGATTCATGGGATTTCAGGTCACATGGGCTCTAGATTGTTCTGCACAGCCTCAGCTTGGGGTAGTGTGCGTAGGAAGCTGTAGGAGGCAATCTGCTCTGAGAGCTCTCTGCGATTCAAACCTTCAAAAAGCTGTTAAAAAAGCCTTTTTGAGTCATTTTTTTTGCTGAAACTTTAGTTCATTGATTATAGGAAACCCTCCTGTGCTCATGTCATCGAGCGTTTATTGTTTGTGTATGGATTTTGAATGTTAATGTACAACATTCAGTCTGTGTACTGAGAGACAGTGGAAGTGTGCTTTTGGGAGGGGTGTACTGTATCTGTGGTGTAGGTAGATTAACTTGGAGAAAAAACAGTGCTTTCTGTTTTGGTGATATTTTTCTTGTTTAACTGTGTTAATGTATACACAGTAATATTTTCAATATTTCTTGCCATTTTTTTGCTGATTGTTGTGGTGCAGCAGTGCATAATTTTAGTTTGTTTAAAATATGTGGTTATATTACTGAAGTTTTCAATTTGCTATGCATTACTTAGTGTGTGTGTGTGAGGATATGTGTGATGCGTGTCATCAAATCAGGCAACTTTTATTGTGCCACATAATAATTTCAGCAATGTGAAGCTGCTATCCACTGCAGCTGTGTGATTTTTGTACTTCTTTGTGGTATCTTTACTTGTACTAGTACTAGTGACTGTTACTGCAGCAGTACAGTACACTGCCCTCCCCCCCACGCGGTCTGCCCAAACCAGCAAAGGTATTCTTTTCCAGATTTGAATTTCTGATGGTGAGCACTGGTTAGGTGTTGTTCCTTTGTGTCTGCATCTCTTCAGTGCACAGCACAATCTTAATCCGTCTGTGCATTTACATCTCTTTAGAGCCCAATCTCCATCTGTAACTTAAGTCACAGTTGTTTCTTTGGCTTCCCTTCAGAGTACTGGACAGGTGTGGTGCTTAATTCTGCATGAACATTGTACTTATTAATATGCGTTTTTAAGTTAGGACCATGATCACGAGTCACTCGTGATAATATTACATTCTTCATCATCACGGTCACAAATGTAGTCACAAATCACAATTCACGATCATTCATGTTACGAATCACAACATTAATTTTTTTTCTAGTTACTTGGATGTATTGTAAGCCTGTTTTGTAGTATCTCTCCAGGCTTCACCACCCCACCATTGTATTCATTGATACGTGTTTTTAAGTCTGGGAATTTTAAGCTACCACTCATCAGGGAAGTATAGCCATAGGCGGTAGACATTCACGTTTCTTCATTATCACGGTCACAAATGCAATCACAAATCACGATTCATGAATCACGATCATTCACATTACAAATCACAACATGAATTTTTTTTTCTAGTTACTTGGATGTATTGTAAGCCTGTTTTGTTGTATCTCTCCAGGCTTCACCACCCCACCACTGTACTCATTAATACGTATTTTTAAGTCTGGGAGTTTTAAGCTACAGCTCATCGGGGCCCGGGGAAGTACAGCCATAGGCATTCACGTTTCTTCATCATCACGGTCACAAGTGCAGTCACAAATCACGATTTACGATCACGTCATGAATCACAACATGAATTTTTTTTAATAGTTACTTGGTTGTTCTTTTTGCAGATGACACAAAGATCTGCAACAGGGTTGATACACAAGATGGAGTGGAAAGGATGAGAAGAGACTTGGCAAGGTTGGAGGAATGGTCAAATGTATGGCAGCTCAGATTCAATGCAAAGAAGTGCAAGGTAATGCACATAGGAAACAAAAACCCAGAGGAAGAGTACACAATGGGGGGTGAGATACTGACAACAGTAAAAATGGAAAGGGACCTGGGGGTAATTATATCAGATGACCTAAAGGTGGGCAAGCAATGTGAGAAGGCAGTAAGGAAGGCTGGGGGGATACTGGGATGCATAGGAAGAGACATCAATAGTAAAAAACAGGAAGTTGTTATCCCTCAGTACAGACAGTTGGTGAGACCCCATCTGGAGTACTGTATGTAGTTCTGGAGACCCCATCTCCACAAAGACATAGACAGAGTGGAAGCTGTCCAGAGGAGGGCAACCAAAATGGTGCAGGGTCTGCACCAGAAAACATACAAAGAAAGACTAAAGGAGCTTAATATATATACCCTTGAGGAAAGAAGGGAGAGGGACATGATAGAAACTTTCAAGTACCTCAAGGGAATCAACAAAGTCCAAGAGGGTAGCATCTTTCAGAAAAAGAGATGTGCAAGAACAAGGGGGCACAATTTGAAGATAGAGGGGGGACGGCTCAGAGGTATTGTGAGGAAGTATTTTTTCACAGAGAGGGTTATGGATGCATGGAACAGCCTCCCTGAGGAGGTCGTGGAGTCAGGAACAGTGAGGGAATTCAAGAATGCATGGGACAGACATAAGGCAGTCCCAGTTGGGGGTAGGAGGAAGTAAGCTGTTGGTTAACTAGGATCTGCAGCTTATCTGTTAGGTAGGAAAATTGGCAGACTAGGTGGGCCAAGTGGTCCTTATCTGCTGTCAAATTCTATGTTTCTACGTATTGTAAGCCTGCTGGTCACGGTGCTGAACAGGGATGGGAGCCACACCTGGGCCCAGGGGAACAGGCACATCCTGTTCCAGAGGACCTGGTGCTAGACTTGGTGGTGGTGGGTCAACTGCCTCAGAGTCAGGACAGGAGGCGGTGCTGGTCCTGCTTCGGTGGGGGGAGCACTTACAAGTTTTGAGTGGTCCAACAGGAATGGGCGACCATGCCCTCCACACATGCACACAGTTCGATGCTTACCACTTTCACGATCTCCCAGAGCTGCCCCATCCCAGACATTCCCTCACCCTGGTCCATCTCTCCTACTGAACTCCCTCAGTCCGAGCAATCACTACTCACACTGTCACACAGCACACACACAGACACAGACAAACAACTAACTACTTATAAAGGTAAGAAAAATAAAATTTACAGGAAGAACAAATTAAGTAAAAAAAGAGTACAGAAAAGACAAAAAAATTTAACTTTTAAAAAAGCTGTTGGGTCTAAATCAAAGTTTAAATCTCCTGCTTGCTCTGATCTAAAAGTATCAGCAGTCACAAAACACACTACTCTCTCTCCATCTGCACAGGAGAAAGTAAAAGTGTCTGCTTGTATGACTCACTTTCTTCCTGCCTAGCTAAAGAGCATGTGACTTACAGTACTGTAAGCCATGTGATGTGTGGGGGGGCTGCCAAATCTGAAACACCAAGTGGATCACTTAGACTCATAATGAGGAACGCGAAGACCATTAAAAACAATGACTTTGCCATACTTTGCATTGCCATTCCACCTTAACACAAAGTGGTAATGACAAGGCAGAGTGAGCACTTTGCATTGCCCACTCCGCTACATGAAGTGCCCACTTTGGGTTCACTTCTCCAGTGGAATTTAAATTCGTTGCATCTCTAGTTGCCATACAAGCCAACATTGTCAAACAGGGACCCACACCCAGCAGATAGACTAATGAATATTCATAAGCCTATCGACCACCCAATACACAGTCTGGCTAAAACTGCCTACCTGCCTGTAGGGCATGTGGTCTTGTATACCACAGTAGGCAGGTAGTGCTAATTCTACTATCAAGTAAAATCATTTGGCTGGGATTTCTAAATCCTGCTCAGTGTACATAAAAAGAAAATAATAGCACACAAATTTACACTTTTAACTTTTATTCAGATACAGTCAAATATGTATCGTTTAAGGTTATGGCTATAATTTTTAAAAATATGAATACTACAAGACACTGAACTTTGACACTTTTGTCCTGTCCCCTTTAAACGTTCATTTGCCTTCCTTATCTTTTGAGTTTGTGCCTAACGTGCTGCCAAATATTCATTAATTTTAAATGTTTGGTATACAACATAGATTAAAGGTGGCATGTAAAACTCCATTTCAATCATTTATATAAGCTTTGATAAGGAGACGAGATATGTTAAATCATGTGAATCTCCAAAAGTGTTGTTTGGACTTTGAAAGATGATAGTGAGCAGTAACATACTTATGATTTTTTGTGTACCATCAGCAAGATAAGTGATTGTAGGGCCCTGTATCAACTCTATCACTCAGTACCATGGTAGATGACTATATGGAAGCACAGTGTGGCAAATTGGAGGCCTTTCTGCCCAGCCCAATGCTGCCCCTTATGTGCTATTTCAATAGAGCCCCACAAATGAAATAAATACATGGAATGTTATTTATATTGTAAATGTTGATGAGTTACATTACTCTTGGCTAGAGATGCCATGAATATGGGTTTTTTGGTGTCTAATGTCAGTGTTATGGCAAGTCAACTACCCTGCATTATAGTGATCTAGTTGACAAAAAAGTAAAGGCTTCTATTTAGCAGTCTTAGACATACCTCTCCAGCTCTAATCAACCAAATGTGTGGTACCATATGGGAAATGACTGAAAATATGGAACACATTGTCATACAATAGAGAGAGAATATTGAAACATTGTCTGAATAGGAGCATTAAATTTATGTTACATGTCAAATATATATGCCGTAATACAATAAATGATAGAAAAGTGTAGTATACAAAAAAACAGTTCAATGCAGAAGGGTGTCTAATGAGCTAAGCCACCACAGCAGTTCTATGTGATAACAGCATCTGAAAAATGGTGAGGCCAAAATGGGCAAAGGCAAAACAACGCGGCAACATAAGGTGAGGGGTACAACATAGTGATCTCCAAAATGGCAACAACAATGCCACAGTGGCTTTCTGAAGGGGCTTTATCCCCCACACCACCCTTACTAAAATAACGAAATCTTGGGGGGAGCAACTCGGGGAGGGGAAAAGCTGTAGGTCACTGTTTTTGTGATCACTATGTTGTACCCATAGCCCTATGTGTCCACGCAGTTTTCCTTCACCCATTTCAGTATCAGGTGTCAGCATGGCTCAGTTGGTAGCACATCCGCCTCTGGACCAGAAGGTCGTGGGTTCTTGTCCCACACCGGGATTGGACTTGCACCTAAAAATCGCTGGCATCCAAGTGCAGTACTGGGGGGGGTGCTGTACTGCTGGGATGAGCCGTCCTTTGGATGAGACATTAAACTGAGGTCCCTTCTGCCCATCCTGGTGTTGTCCTGGTGGGTGTCCAGGTGGAAGTAAAAGAACCCAGGGCACTCTTTGCAAAGAGCAGGGAACATTCCCAGTGTCCTGGCCAACATTCCCCTTCCCATAAACTGGTTCATGCAATTATCCAGGCTGTGTGTGGTGATGATGTGCGATATGGCCGCCACCACACATTCAGTCACTTCACTACCAGTCTAGCATTGCTTGTAAAGCACTTTAGGATACTGTGTATGAAAAGCACTATATAAATGCTGATTCTTCTTCTTCTTCATCATATTTGCAATCTCTATCTTCACAGGATACCACTACAGCACTGAAGAACGAATAACATTACCTCATTAGTACACCTTGAGATGGAATAATTTTTTTCAGTATACATCACATTACCATTGTTTGGTTTATATAAAACATTAGGGTAGTCACAACATGCTTTGTTTTAATATGTATTAGCGATTAAACAAATCAGTAGTGCAACAAGTAATTTTTTTATGTGCAGAGTGAAAGGAATTAATTAGCCTATGACAGGATCAGTTTGAAATTTTTGTTTTAATGTGATCTCTTGTTTTTAAGCTGTGAAGCCTTTTTCTATGAATGTCTGGCTTTGGAATGCAGGAAGGAAACTTAAAAAAGCTGTACATAGTTGATGTCAAAATGTTTTACTTAATGTATTGATGATGTTGTAATTCATTAATAAGTGTGGTATATGAACTTTATTACTAAGGCATGAAAAAGTAATGATGACATAATTGTAATGTAATGATTTTGGCAGTATAGCCTAGACGTTAGAGGAATGAGGTGTGAACAAGCTTGGTACATCTAGCAGACCAGACCTGAGTTTGATTCTCACAACCTCCACTTGCATACT
Source organism: Neoceratodus forsteri (assembly GCA_016271365.2). Classification (NCBI taxonomy): domain Eukaryota; kingdom Metazoa; phylum Chordata; order Ceratodontiformes; family Ceratodontidae; genus Neoceratodus; species Neoceratodus forsteri. Next base: position 1,461,248,928 of record CM057455.1, on the reverse strand, counting down.
GTGTGACTCTAAGCAAGTCACTTAACCACCCAGTGCTCCCAGGTCGCCCCTGAAAACAGGCATTTGTGCCTAGTGGGCCTTACCCGGTTACCAAAGACTAAAATAAAAATAAATAAAAAATGTCATAATTAAATAATTAGTGTGGAATATGGACTTAATTAGTATGATTGACAGTCTGGTAAATTTGCACTTTTTCCTGTGGGATAAAATTCTAATTCTTCCAATGTCTTACATTTATTTATTGAAATTGTTTCACCAGGTGAACATACAGAGATATAGCAAGAATCTCATTTACAGCTGTGACCTGGGGGTAAGGGATTGGGAATACAATGCTGGGACAAAGGAGCAATTAAGGAGTGTACAGTATAATATGATACAAGCAATATAGAAATGCATACAAATAAGATATCTGATATACAGAAGTTATTCAATATGCACACTAATAGTTTTCAAATATTTACAATAACAGATACAAAATCAGCAGTAGGGTGTGAGGTATACAAAATATAGAATGTCATAAGAGGAAGATCATAAGAACTATCAGGTTTGATCACAGTGGCATGCAAGCAGAATTCTAAGGGACCGTTTAGTGGATGAAGTAGTGGTAGTTTCACAGTCACCTAAAACTTGGCTGTTCCATAATTGAGTCTATAATAGAAAGCCAACTGACAAAACTTCAGTTTATACTTAGGAATGAGGAATCTGTTTCTGGAGCAGGAATGGAGATTGTGGCCAGAGTTAGAAACAGGGGTAAGCAGGTTGCAAATGTAGCTGGGAAGTTTGCTGAGCCAGTATTTAAACTCACAGAAGTCAAGATGCTTCAAGTGCCTACAGCTGAGTGAAAGCCACTTAAGCTGATCATATATACAGTAGTACAGCAGTGAGTCTGGGGAGAACAGTGGAGAATAAACCAACAGAGGGAATGGAACAAAGGATCCACTTTAGATGGATGTTATTTAGGAGCTGTGGCATAGATGATATCATCCCAGCCCCATTATAGGTAAGACTGTCCACTTAACAAAACATTTTCTGATACATTGTGAGAGGCAGCCCATACCTCTAAAAAGGGCTTTAAGTTTTTGTAGGATTGACAGGCCAGAGACTGGATATGGAAGAAGTCAAGATAATGGCTAAGGATAAGTCATAGATATCTATATTCTAGCACAAAATTTATACTGCTCCCATTGTCAGCTGTAGTGCCCAGGTACAGGCAATTAAGCAAACATTTCCTGGAGCTGAATAGCACAGAAACAGTTTTATTGTGGTTGAGCATTACCTGTTTGTTGAAGGGCATTTTACAAAGTGGGTGTTTAGGTGTCATGGAATATATACCTCACCACTCAAATGTTATGGGTTGGCACTCACTGGTGGGGATAAAATATAGAATAATGCATAGGGAAGTGTGGTTAATGAGGATTTTATGCACACCCAAGGTGTGAGATGTCCCATAAACCAGAGGGCGACGCCCAAGGTTTTTTTTAGGGCATCATAAGTTGAGGGTGTGCATAAAATCCTCATTTAAACACACTCCCCATGTTTTATTTTTTATATTTACTGGTTGATATTGTTTACAGCAGATCAACATATGGCAGGGGTGAGGGAGATGAAGAGAAGTAAATATTTAATGGTTCTTAGCTAATAAAAAAAAATCTTTATTTCTTTAAAAAGTTGCGGGTGGACAGCACTCTTCTTATGCTGCCTCTGACTCATTGCCCCAACCTGGGGTGAAGGAGACTGCTTTGTAAGGTGGTGGCAGAGGGAGAGAGGGATTGCAGGCAAGGGACCAGATGGCAAAAGGGGACCTTAGAAGGCCAATGCTCCTGCGCACTCTTCTGGGACTGATGCTCTCCATAGATGTGGCTTTTCAGCATGCCACCGCTGGGGGACTGGAAAGTTTACTTTAAAATAAATAAGCACTAAAATAACAAAAGGGGGAAAAGCCCACACCGTGGCACTGGAGAAAGCAGGAACTGCCACACCACTTTCGGACAGTCGCACCAAGGGACAAGAGGCAGACCACAGGTAAGCTGCTAAGTATTCTTATTGACCTATGTTCCCTCTCTCCCTCACAGCATCGTGGAGATCGGACATCTCTTTATATTTATTGGTTGATATTTTTTTATCAGCTGCTGGCAGTGAGAGGTGCTTGGGCAAACTCCGTTATTCACAGTTTGTTATTCACATATGTGAATAACAAAGTTTGCCAGCCACTGCCAGTGGGTGATAAGCAATATCAACCAGTAAATATTGTTTTATTTTATGGAAATACAAAATAGCACATTGTAGTGTGTCCCACCTTGCACCTGCAGAGACAACTGGGAGGAATCTACTCCATAGACCCTCACTAGACAAGCACACAATGGAGAAATTGCCCACCCATTGGTATATTTATTAAGTGCTTATAAATTCCGGAGTCAATTTTCAAAAACCAAGCCAACTTGACATATTACTTGATCTTCAAAAAACATCAGTTTTGTGGTGTATGCACCCACCACTTCATCAGGAGACAATTTCTTAAAATGTAAACATTTAATATTAAAAACATTTACAAGTTAGAAAAAGGAAACATTACTCTAAAGAAATAACCAGTGTTTCTAAGTGGCATACCGTCTTTTATCTATTTGTAAACCTCCACCAAGTACCTGTGATCACCACATTGCCAGTTAAGTCATTTTTTCCCTAACTTGGGTTTTGTGCCATGGTCCACAGGTCCAGTCATTTATGTATGCAGTGCTCTGTTGGGGAGTGCATGCAAATGAGGCCGGTGGTTCTAGGCACTGCCATGGCTGCTACTACTGATGCTGTTATTGCAGTAGGCAACACTCAGCCCAGAAGTGTTGCTAGAGCACCCTGGTCCTGCATTAGATGTGGGTTTGGCCACTTGAGGAGGGATAAGGATGTGCAAAAAAGATTCCACCTCGTGAATTTGAGGTGAAAGTCTGATTTCTCTTCTACGAGAAAGTTCGGAAATAATTTTCGGAACTTTCAAGGAAATTCCACCTTAAAACTGAGGAAAAAATATATACAAACTGTGGGTTAGTTTATTAAACTGCGGAAAGAAAATCTGCAGAAAGGATTACTGCCAGTGGTCAGTTCTGAGGCATTTTTTTAATTGCAGTTAATTCATTAATCCACTCCCAGTGATCAGAGGTCCCAGTAAATACCCTCAATCCTTTTCGTGGACCTTCCTGGTTTCTAGTGCCTCCCCCATCCACTGATCATGGCCCCCAAAACATATTATTTCTCTGATGTCTAGCAGACCACCCTCCCTATCCTGGATTCCTTAATTCACAAATAAACAGCCAGAAGTCCACCAACTCATCCCCCCTTTGTTCCCAGTATTCCCTGGTCTCTAGTGGACCTCCCCATCTCTGATCCCTTATAAAAAAATAATCCCAATTCCATTGTGTCTTTTGGACCCCCCAACAACCACCCTGACAGTTCATCTGCCACTTCCCTCCCCACCCTGCCCCTGAGTGGGCCATCAGCGCAGCACTCCTCTCTCCTCCACTACCAGTGGCCCACTGAATTGTCAGTGAATGACCGCATGGTTGTAAAAGCAGGCGTTCATTCACTGAGAGTTCATTAAAATGTGGATAGAATAAATTCTGCAGTTTATATGAATTTTTCCCGCAGTTCACAAAAAAGACCGCAGAACTCAGTGAAAATCCGTGGAAAATCCCAGTTTTGCCAATAGCAAAAGTTACGTGATTTCGGCAAAATTTCTGAAATTTCACGGAAGTTCCACGAAAGCGGAATTCGCAACTTCGCCCACCCCTAGGAGGGATGGATTCAGTTGGAATTACCAGAGGCATCTGTTCCTGAATCTAGCCCCATATTCTTAAAGTTCCTTTAATGGAATAAAAAAGTTGGAATTTTGACTGCAGGTGCATTGAGGCAGAACTCTGCACATGATCTAATGACCTATCAGAGCAGTAATCAGAGTTTTGAATTCATGCACTGACACAATCAAAATTCCAAATTCCTGGTTCCATGAAAGAAAAGAATGCAAAGCTCAGTTTACAGTTTTAATTTTTATTCAAGTGCAGTTATATCTGTATCATTTGGGGGGAACAAATATGATTGTAAAAGTAAGAAGACTGAATGAGTGCGGATTTTCCAGTTTTCATCAAATAAATCTCACGCTATAGCACCCTATAAACTTGTTTTATGTTGGTTTTTCTTTCCATGTGTGCACATACAGAGTAACCTGGTCCCTTTACTGGTATACCCCCTCGCTTATGTCTTCTACATTTGTGGCCTTCAGGAAGGGACGTAGAACTGTAAATCATGATGTCTTAACCTTCTCCCACAATGCCCTTGTTTTATGGGCTAAAGCCATCAAACAGAAGCAAATATATTTCAGTTCTGCAACCTATACAAAGATCCAATGACCATTTCCCGATATGCAAAGCTATAGAGGAGGTTGTCACAAAGAACTGGGAGACTGTAGACCCAGCCAGAATACCAGAAAGAAAATCATGGGATAGATAGGGTATCCCATACAAGACAACAAATTGAAGTTATGATGCATAGTCCCTACTGTGGACTCACAGATAACCTTGCTGAGTAGGAAGACAGTATTACAAGCTGAAGGCTCAGCCCCTCTAAAAGACCCCACAGACTATAAGATGGATGATAAGCTGAAGAAGGTGTTTGAACTGGCAGGGTTGGCCCCCGGAGCTGACACTATGGCAATTTATGCTACCTTCGCTTTAGATGACATAGCTAGATGATCTAGCAAAATCTCTAGAACCCAAGACACCAGAGGCAGAACAGGCCAGTCAGTCTTTACAGACAATAAAATACTAACATACTAACATACTATTTGCCAGCAGATTAGGCCTTATGGTCTATCAAGTCTGCTCGAACCTAGATCCTTAGTTGGGTGCCGAGACCCTCCCATCCCTTGTGCTCCAGAAACCCCTATCATCCATCCCCACCCCCCCGGGACAGGCCATCATCTGATACACTTCAAACCATGCCCTCTGGTGATGCCTCCTGCTTTAGTCTAAGATCCCTCCATGTTTACCTATTTATTCCCTTGAGGTACTTGAAGACCTCAATCATGTCCCCTTGTGCTCCAGAAACCCCTATCATCCATCCCCACCCCGGGACAGGCCATCATCTGATACATCCACTTTCTGTGTCTGTCCCACCCTCTCTTAAAGCTCTCCACTGTGGATCTCTGAACCAGCTCACCAGGCAAAGCATTCAAGGGTCCCACCACCCTCTCAGTGAAAAACCTCCTCCCTCTTTTCCCCCTCACCCTTCCACCTTCCAACTTCAAACCATGCCCTCTGGTGATGCCTCCCTGCTTTAGTCTAAAGATCCCTCCATGTTTACCCTATTTATTCCCTTGAGGTACTTGGAAGACCTCAATCATCCCCCCTGTCTCTCTCTCCTCCAATGAAAACAGGCAGAGCTCCTCAAGTCTGTCCTCGTAAGTCAAATCCCTAGCCCTCATGTATCATCTTTGTTGCCCTCCTCTGTACCCTCTCCAGGAGCTGTATGTCCCTCTTCAAGTGTGGTCTCCAGTACTGTACACAGTACTCAAGGTGTGGTCTAACCAGTCCATTGTACAGTGGCAGAATCACTTCCTTGCTCCTAGAGGTGATCCCCCTGCGATGCATCCCAACATCCTGTTTGCCTTGCTAGCTGTTCTCCTGCACTGCTCAGTGTTATTCATACATGTATCCACCATGACCCTAGGTCTTTTTCCCTGTTGAGGCTTCCAGCACCTCCCCTCCCAGGGTGTACCTGTGTTTAGGGTTTCCCCGACCAAGATGCAACACCTTGCACTTGGTGATATTGAAATTTAATTTCCATGTGTGAGCCCAGCTTTCCAGGGTGTCCAGGTCCCCTTGCAGGACCAACCTCCCCTCTTCTCCCTCAACTACTGCTCCCATCTTGGAGTCATCCATGAAGAGACTCATTTCACACCCTATACCCTCCCTGATGTCCGATATGTATGCATTAAACAGGATTGGACCCAGGACCGAGCCCTGTGGTACCCCACTACCAACCTCTGTAGGGTTCGAGAGCTCCCCACAGACCACTACTCTCTGAGTGCGTCCAGCTAGCCAGTTTTCAATCCATCTGACCATCAAAGGGCCTACTCCTAACCCCATCAGTTTCTCCACCAGACCATTGTGGGGGACAGAGTCAAACGCCTTGCTGAAGTCCAAGAATAATACATCCACAGGCTTACCCTGTCCAGTTCTGATGTTACCCATTCATAGAACTCCACAAGGTTGGTTTGACATGATCTACCTGGCACAAACCCATGCTGCCGACTATCCAGACCTCCACCTCCTCCAAGTAAACCCCAATCGTTCCTTTAGTATACTCTCCATTAATTTTCCACCACGAGGTTAAACTGATGGGTCTATAGTTTCCTGGTACTTCCTTGACCCCCTTTATGGATTAGTTACCATGTGCCTCTACGCCAATCCTAAGTACCCTCCCTGTCTCAAGTGACCTGTTGAAAAGCTCCATGAGAAATGCGGCCAGTATGTCCGCCAATTCCCATAGTACTCTCGGATGAATGCCATCCATTCCAGGAAGATTATCTTTCTTCAGGGCCTTGAGGGCAAACCACCACCCTTTTGGTGGGGATGGCATCATCGTCCCTCCACCTTACTGGTCTTTTATCCTTATCCAGATGCTGACACCCCTGGGGTACCTTTCCCCCCTTTGCTCCATTTCTGCTCCCCTGATCCCGCCCCCCGCTTCTATCCCTTTGTGCCTTGCTTTGTAGATATCCCATCCCTCCCTAGTGAACACAGAGGCAAAGTACTCGTTAAATACCTCTGCCTGGTCCCTCGCCTCTTCCACCACCCTCCTTCTGATCTCAATCTGCTGAGATGGCCCTTAGTTTTCTCCGCTCCCCAATGTGCAGGAAGAACCCTTTTCCCTCCATGTATCCCTGTGCCAGCCGTTGCTCTTTACTGGACTTTGCTCCCCTCACCATCTGGTGACTTTTCTAGATGCAAGCTGGTACATTTCCTTATCCCTATCCCTCTTGTTGTTTTATATTTTTGTAAGCCTTCTTTTCTCTGACTGCTACCTGGACCTCACTGGACCACCAGCATGGTTTATGTGACCTTGTTCCCTTACGTTTCAACTTAGCGCAGATCCTGACTGCCTCCATGAAGTCCCGTTTATGACCTCCATCTCCTTTCCACACTTGTTGTTGAGGTAATCCTTCAAGTGATCCTTGAGAATATTTCCCATGCCCATAAAGTCTGCCCCCTGAAGTCCACTGCCAGTGTCCTAGATCTCACCCCACTCCCCCAATGCTTATTTGAAACCAGACAGTATTGTGGTCACTCCCAGTCAGGGGTCCTGTACAACCATGTCCCTTACCAGATCCCCATCTGCAGAACCACATCAGGACATGCCCCTCCCTTGTGGGCTCCATCACATGCTGTGTTAAGAACACATCCTGGAAGCCATCCAGCAGCCTCTGCTCCTTGGCCACCTTAGAGGACATGGTTCCCCAGTTAGTACCTGGCATATTAAGGTCCCCATCAACACCACTCCTTCCCTTTTGGACCACACTGGGCAATGATGTTGTCCAGCAAACCATCCTCTAGAACATCACTCATCCCGGGGGCCTATATACTACTCCCAGCTTGACCTTATCTCCTGCTGGGGATCGTGGAGTGACCCATAAGGCCTCCACGTTTCCCTCTGCCTCTTCTACCATAGCAATTTCTATATCATCTCTAATGAACATAGCCACTCCACCCCTCACCCTCCTTTCTATCCTTCCTAAGCATAGTGTACCCCCCGTACATTGGGTCCCAGTCATGGTTTTGTTGCCACGCTTCCGTAACTGCCGCCACATCCACCCTCAACAGCATGGCTCTGGAACTCTGCATCTTGTTTCCCAAGCTCCTGGCATTTACTAACACTAACCCCACCCTTATCCCTGATCCTTTTTGTCGAACCCCACCCAGATTCCTTATACTTCCATCCTCCCTGCTCCTCCTGAAACCTCCACCTCCAGTCTGTTTCCCCCCCCCCTTGGGCTTGAAGGCTACTCCCTCATCTGGAGGGCTTCTGGTCAGCCCTCCTTATCCCTTCCCCCTTACAAGTTTAAACCCCACCTTTCTTGTATGTAGTCAGCCATCCCTGTTTAGGGACTTCCTTCCCTAATGGGGCAAGATGAAACCTGTCCTTGGCATATAGTCCATATCCTCCCAAACTCCATTCCAGTTCTAACACCCCCAACCATTCTCTTCACCCCTTCCACGAGCCATTTATTAACCTCTGTGAGCTTCATTTTTCTCCACTGAGGCCTTTGGTACTGGCAATATCTCCGAAAAGAAATGTTGCATCCATTATCCGACAGACTCTGGCAAGTTCTTGGAACCTTGCTTGGATTTCCATAATGCTATTTCCCTCTAGATCATTAGTTCCCAAATGCCAGGAAATCGGTTTCCTCCACAATCCCTAACCATTTCATACACCATGAACTTTGCTCTGTGCACTGTCAGCCCAGAGATACTCACTACCTTCACCTGGCTATGGCATCCATCCCCTGTCCTCCCAATGGATACCCTTAATCATCGAGTCTCCCAGTAACAGAACCTTAACACCGCCATCATCCTTATGGTTACCTCCACTATGCCCTCTCAGCCCCCTCCCCACTTTATTCATGATCGCATTTCATGAGTCTTCCTGCCTTATTAGAGACCCCTGTCACCCTCCCCTTTCTGCCTCCCTTGCTATTTTGCCCACTTAACTCAAACCCCCTCTGAATAGGTGTCCCCTTTAACCCTCTCTTATCTGAACCATTTATCCTGGCCCTGATGGTTTCCCCTTCCCCGCACCCTCATCCCCCCTTGTAATAGTACCCCTGTCTCCAGAGGCTCTCTGTGGGTCCCCTTTAGCTAGGGCCCCATCCTTGGTACTGACCTTCCTGCTGAAGGGGGGCTCCTCTCCCACCTCCTTGTCACCCAGTTCCTCTCCAATCATGCTCTCCTCCCTCATGTCTGGAATATGTTGCATCTCCCCCATTTGCTTAACATATATGTTTCCCCTTCTCCCTCTGGGACTATGTCTATCCTTTCCATAGCTGTTCTGTGATGCCCTATGGGTATCTGACTCCCTCCCTCCGGCCTCTGTATAAGTTTCCTCATTTCCACCAACCCCTTCCTCCCCCTCTAGGATGCTTAGTATCTCAAATTTATTGTGACACCTCTATGTCAGCCTCCATCAAGTAACCTGAGTTTCCCCTGACTGCATCTCTAAACTGACCCTCTTCTTCCTCTCTTGCACTGTTCACCTTAGAGCTCCTTCCCACAGTCTGCTGTTTTAGGCTTCCACACAACAGCCCCTCCTGACTCTTCCCCTCCAGTCTCCTTGAATTCAGACTTTTCACCCTGGCGCTTTCCCTTAGCATCAACTTCCTATCTAAGGGTCCTCTGTCCCTAATATCCCCTTCTGCTTGCTGTAGCATAATGTCCTGTAATTTCAGGCGTTGCCCCAGCCTCCCTCAGCCCCACCCTTCTGCTGCCCATATCCACACCCTTATCATGGACACCCCCCCAGCTCCCACAGCTTACTCCTTAACCAATATACCTCACTCCTGATACAAGATAGCTGTCTACAGAGTGGGCAGCCTCCTCTCTCAGGCCCAATTTAGAATTATTGCCATCCCACAGCCTGTGCAGCCTACAACCCTTCCGAAGATGCCTGCCATGGTGGAATATGGCCACCCTGATTATCCCCTCTGTTTATAATAGCACACCCCTTTCTCAGTCCTTTCCCTGAGTACAGTTTCTCTCTATACTGACTGTAGTTATTTACAAACCCAATTTCAACCCCACCAACAAAGTTCCAAGTCTCACAAACACATACAGTCCAGTATGTGTTCAGTCCCACTAACAGTGTGTGCAAGCAGACTCCAGGTACCGTATGATGTCACAGGCCCACCAACTCCTGTTGCTTCAAATTTCAGTCCCAAACAGAAATACTCAGCCCTTCAATCCCAACCCCCAGTGGCTTTTCAGTATTTAAGAACACCAGGCAAACAACACATTTAAATTACCTTCTATTTTTCCCTGCCAAACATCTATCCCCAAACCTACAATATCACAGCCCAAGTATCAGTTCAAATTCAAGGTAATAATTTTTAACACATAGAACTGTTTTCACTAACAAACTATTCAAATATTTAAGTTTAAAAACAAAATATAATTCCTGGCCTCTTTTCTACCTACCTGTTGCTTAAGCTCCCAAGTGAACAATGAAGTGAAGTGAACAATGAAGTGAACAAAATACTTGGTGGATATGATGGTGGATGCATTAAAATCAGTGTCAGAACAGCTGTTGCCAACAGAGCTTGCAAACTCATTGGCTCAAATTATGGGACGCAGACACGGACTCCAAAGTGTTATTGCAGAAGCTGCCTTTGTGGGGTTCTAAACTGTTTGGAGAGTGACTGAAACAGTTTTGGAAAATGGAGGAGGAAGGGAAGACCTAGGCAAAGAAAAATCACAGCACTCAAGTGACCTACCTTAGGCAAGGAACAGGAATTTTTTGCAGGAGCTAGGGGAATTTTCATGACTGTAGGCAAAACTATGGAGCATACAACAGAAGGTTCAATTTTAAACCATAACAGAACCACAACAACAAGTTCAGTGGAAAATGTACATCAGGACATGGCCAATTCAACTCTTTCAGAGGTGGCAGACAAAATGTACAATGACTACAGCCAAGCCTATCAACCACTGTTGTACACCTCACCAATAGGGGGATGACTCCAAGACTTTGCAAAACAATGGAAATCAACCACTCAACACAAATGGGTATTGGAACTGACAAAATGAGGGTACACCATGGAATTCACAGAGAAAACAAGACTGGACAGGCTTATCATCTCTCCAGTATCAAAGAAAAACTCCACACCACTACAAATCCAGAACCGATAAAACAACTGTTAGTTGACAAAACCATAGTAGAAGTAATGGAGTCACAACAAGGAAAGGGAGTCTACTCTTTTTCTTTATGGTCCCCAAAAAGATAAGAGACATATGGCCTATTCTATACTTGGGGCCCGAGTCTCAAAACTTGGTGCAAGCCTAGCCAAAGATGGCTTGTGCCGAGTACTGATGCCCCATGGACCCTGTGTCTGATTGTCTGTTGGTCAGGGTCCTGGTTGCAAAGTCGAGTGGCTTGTGGAAACCATAGTGGTGTGCCAAACAGAGGGTGCACCAAGACAGGTTGCCACAAGCCATGGGTGGCTGTGCAGCAATGTCAACGAGCAGTCTCTGATTATCTAGCAGACCACCCCAGCCCCTATCCCTCATTAAAATAAATGCTAATATCTCTGGTGGTCTAGTGGACCACCCCAGCCCTGATCTCCTGTTATAATAATAATATCCCTGGTGGTCTAGTGGACCACTCAAGCCCAATCCCCCATTAAAAGAATTCTGGCATTCCTGGTGGTCTAGTGGACCCCTACCATGCAATGCCCTACCACCCTGCTACCCCATCCCATACTCTGGTTGGCGACTGGCACAGCCCACCGCTCACCACCATGGCCAGCCACCGACTAGGCTCTAAATGAACATGTACTGTATACAGTACATGCTCAGTGATTGACCTTTTAATCACTGAACACCTACTGAATATAGTACATATTCATTCAGAGCTCAGTCGGTGGCTGGCAGTGGTGGTAAGCAGTGGGTTGTGCCAGTTGCTGGATTGTGTATGGGATGGGGGAGTGAGGTTGTAGGGCACTGTGAGGTGGAGTTGGGGTCCACTGGACCACCAAATATTGGAATTCTTTAACGAGATCAGGGCTGGAGCAGTTGCTAAACCACCAGGGATATTCTTATTATTATAATGGGAGATCGGTGCTTGGGGGACTAGACTACCAGGATAGTTTACTTTATATAACAGGAGATTGGGGCTGGGGGGCACAGTAGACTACCAGGAATGTTTTAATATTTGTAATGGGAGATCAGGGCTTGGGGGGACCACTACAAAGGATATTTTAATTGTAATAACCAGAGATTGGGGCTTGAGGGGACCACTAGACCACTAGGGATATGTACTGATTTATAACGGGGAACAGGGGATTGGGGATGGAGCAGGAGACCATAGCACATTACCTCAAAGTGCTTAACTCACCCAAAGGGTGAATTTCTAAGTACTCTTAGACCAGTCCTGGCTGGTCTAATGGTACTTAGAAATTCACCCTCGGGGCTAGTTTTGAGAATCCTGATTGAGGAGCTTTGGCAGACTACATCTACTGCAAGCTCCTAGCACCTTTCCCCATCCCATTTTGTGGTGCACAGGCAGTGCAAGCCCCATTGGGTGCAGGAAGCTTGCAGGAGACACAAGCTGCCTTTGAGAATCACTCCCAGTTCATCTTTGGGCACAGTGGGCACTTTGCACCATTCCTTGTGGTGCAAGCCCCTTGTGCTACATCAGCAGTTTTGAGAATCGGGCCCTTGAAGTACTTAAGTCCATACCACAAAGGAAATTAAAACTGGAAACAATGAGGACAACATTAAAAGCAGTCCAACATGGTGCTTTCTTAATATCAATAAATATGAAGAATGCATACCTTCACATTCCAATACACCCTGCACAGTACAAGTACCTCAGATTCTCAATGATGGGCCAACATTTCCAGTACCATACTCTCCTTTGGTCTGTCATCAGCTTCCAGAGTCTTCATAAAGGTCTCAGTAGTACTGGCAGCACAACTAAGAGAACTAGGAATTTACAGTATGTGGTCCTCTACCTGGATGACTGGCTTATATGAACATGATCCCAACAGTAAACAGAAAGGGACACACAAAAGTCCTAGAAATACTTCAGAAACATGGATGGGTGGTCATTCTCAAAAAGAACTCATTCAATCCTTGCTAAAAAATAGAATGTCTAGGCACCCTCATCAACCTAGCAAAAGGCCTATTAAAGCCATCCACAAAAAGAGCTGACAATATCTTTAGCCAAGGGAAATCACTGTTAAGAGCCACCACAATGATACTGGGTCAGGTACTTCAAATATTGGGTACAATGGCCTCATGCATAGACCAAGTCTCATAGGTGAGATGGACGACAAAGCCACTGCAACACATATCCATCCAAAAGGTGGTGGAAACAGACAACGACCTTACAGCAAAGATCACAATCCCCAGTCAGTGAGACAATCAATACTTTGGTGGACCCCGACCCAGGAAGGCAGCCTAACCAAAGGGGTCCCTCTGGAACAAGATTTCAACTTCATAATAGACACAGATCCATCTTACTAGGCTGGGGTGCAACTTTGACCAACATATCAGTGCAGGGATACTATTCTGCAACAGACAGCAAACTCTCCATCAATGTGCTGGAGATGTGGGCCATCTACAATGTGCTGACATACGTCTGAGACTTGATCAAAATTAAATCGGTACTCATCAGGTCAGACATGTCCACTGTGTCCTACAGTGCCAAACAGGGGAATGAGAAGGATGCAGCTAGATGCTTCAGAAGTACTCAGCTGGGCACAGAACAAATTACTCCACATATTGGCCATTCGCTTAGCAGGAAAACTAAACACCATGGCAGAATGGCTCAGCCACCAGCAAATGCACCTGAGAGAATGGCATCAAAATCCACAAATATTCTACAAGCTGGACCTGAGGTGGAGGCTGATCAAGTTGGACCTGATGTCCACTTCTCTGAACACCCAAGTGCTAACATTCTCCTCTCATTTCAAGGACAGGCAATCAGGCAGGACAGATGCCCTCACTCTTTTTTGGACTTTCCACAAGGCATATGCATTTCCACTGCTTTCAATGATTCCACAAATGTTATGCAGGATCAGGCAAACATGATCCATGATCATTCTGATAATGCCCTACTGGCCAAGATGCCCTTGGTTCACAACAGTGATTTCAATGGCCGTGGACCACTGGATCCTGCCAGATTAAGATGACATATGACCATGGACCACTGGATCCTACCAGACCAACATGACACAATGATATAGGGCCCAATATGTCACCCAAATCCACAGAACCTTAAGTTAATGGCCTCGCTCCTGAAAGGGAGAGAATACTGAGAGAGGGATACCATCACTCAGTCACTGAAATGATCCTGCAGTCCAGGAAAGCATCAACTACAGAAATGTTCAAGAGACACAGGGGAGTTTTCACAAGATGGTGATCTGTCAAGGACAGCATGCCAGAACAAGTATCCATATCACACATATTGCTATTTTTACAACATGCCTCAGAAAGGGACTGTTCCCTTTGTCACTAAGAGTTCAGCTCTCCACAATTGCAGCCAACAGTGGACGTATAAATAGCACACCCCCAGGGACACACCCAGACATCATAAAACTCTTAAAAGTAGCCAACAACAATAGGCCGTGGGCCTGATAAATAACTGCTTTTTGGGACCACAACCTGGCCCTGAACACACTGACAAGTGCATCACTTGAGCCAGTGGATAGGGTGGAACTGTCATGAGCTTCTCTCAAAACAGTGTTATTGGTGGCAATCTATTCAGCCAGAAAAGTGAAAATAACACACTGTCCCCACAAGTAAACATTTCTGCTCATCTTTCACAACAGAGTAATGCTTATAACCATGCCATCTTATATGCAAGGTGATGACCCATTTTCATTCAAGCCAAACCATAGAACTCACTGCAATCAGTCCAGATTCACTAGCCCCAGAGGAGTCCAACCTTATCACTCTGGATATGCCCAGGGTGATCAGAATTTACCAACTAAGAACAAAAGACATGAGATGTTCTGAGAGACTCTATGTGACCACAAAAGGGCAAAACATGTGAAAGGCAGCCTCCAAGTCCAAAATAGCGGAATGTAGAAAAGAATGATATATGAAGCCTACAAAGCAGAGGACAAGATGGCACCCAAGGATCTCAAAGCCCATTCCACATGAGCAATCGCTACTTCATGGATTGAGATTAGTCTGGCATTGGTGGAGGACATTTGTGCAACCACAACTTGGTCCTTGGCCTACACTTTTGTTAAACATTGCAGACTAGACACTAACACTGCTCCTTAGAATGGCTTCAGTCACACAGTATTACAGGTGGAAAAGACTTCATTAATTGCGTAATTGGTTACTCTACCTGTGACAGGGTTAACTTACTGCCCCTGTTTCCCTGTTGTCTAAAGAGAAATCTTTCTGTAGCATACTTTCTTTAACTTGCATTATCTTTCTCTAAGTGTTTTATGCAACAGAATTCCTCTGTTTTCTGTCTGCAGGATGACCACGTCTAGACAATCCCTTTAACCTTACATACTTTCTTGCTTCTACCTTTTCATCTATAACATGCGCTTAAAGATCAAATGAACCGTTTTCCCCATATTTTAATAAAAGCTTGAATTCGCATTCCTGTGTCATGATTAGTGTTTCCTGAAAATATCATGCTGTTTGGTTTTGTAGTTGTCTTTAAAGGGAACATAAATAGATTTGGTATTTTCATTTGTATTAAAGAGGTAGTGTAAACTGTCGTTTTCTGGCATTATTAGTAGTGGAGCACTGAATTAGCGTGAGTGGTGGTGTTTTTATGTGAGATTTATCATGATAGCAAAGGCCATTTTAATGCTGAATGTGCAGCTCTGTGGTGGATTTCTCCCTCGCCGAGTGAAGAGTGGCAGTCGCGCTGATGCCAGCTTCGAGGTGGGAGGAAGGTTGTCAATCAGTTGTCTGGCATTATTTAAAGTGGCAGTTCCATCGTTCTTTGTCTACAGTAAAGGTGTGTTTTCTGTGTGTGTGACTGATGAGGATTATGTGAAAGACATATATAGTGACCATGAGTTGAAGTGTGTATTTTTTTAATTATTAATGTTCGAGGAGATCGCAGTAGGTGCTGGGGGCTGGAAGCGAGAGATATAATTAGTCAGTGTAGTCGCTGGTGAAGAAACCTATGTAGAATGTCACCATTGCCACGAGGCTCCTATTTTTTGTAAGACAACTGCTCATAAATATGAGTCTTGTGTGAAAATCGGCTGTTTTTCCAAAAATTTTTTACATGCCGTTCTGTCAAAAGCAGCCGCGTGAACGGGTTCCGTCTGTTTGCTTTCTCTTGACAGTACAGGACTTCCATTAATCAGGTTTGCAGCAAGGTGTATAAATTCAGTTTGTCACAATATGGTCATGATACTTTTGGGCTATATATTTTCAAATGTTATCTTAGTCCTTGGCCACATTCCCCCTAAGAAACTGTCATTTAGTGAAAGGATCCATAAGTGGTTCAGTGCAGTGGCATTCACTGTTTTCGTTACAACAATTCATTTACTTGGTAGGGTACATAAGGGTATGTCATCGTTACCACAAAAAAGTAATTCTTTGTACTGCAAATGCCTCTCTTACCAAACAAGATTGGAGAAGGACAAATGCTGTGACCACACGTGAGTCGTGTCACCCTGTGTCCCATGAAAGTAATGTCTGTTATGTAAAGTCATGCTGAAAAAAAATGCAGCAGCCAAAAACAAAAGTTAATTCACAAACTGACTGGTGTAGGATCTCAGCAGATTATTTCTCCGTTAGCAGTATGAAGTGGGATTGGGGTGGGAGGGATGGGGTTAGATCGAAGACAACATGTCTTACAGTGGAGGAGATGGTAGCATCTATGCATGAAAGATTAGCAACTGATCTAGCTTGACAAAGGTGAAAAGGTGTGTTTTCAGGTTGCAGGCATCGGTTGCGCTAGTTCCTTGAGTCATCCTGCTTAGAATGAGTGGTTGTGTGCTTATCCCCAATGCCTGCACTGAACCGATATATCGTGAGTGTAACTTTTGCTCCGACAGGCATACCATGGCTGAAGTCAGTTTGTTGCGTGGTACCCTATTACTGGTCCCTAGTATGTGCAGAGTTGTTATGTAGTCAAAGAATGTGTTGTCTCCTGTCATGGTAAAGCATCACAGTTATAGTTCAGATGAGCATACTACCTGTTAGGCATGTGATGCACTTGTTTGTAGCTGTTACAGTTGATGGTCGATGTCCTAGTAATATTTTGCAGTATTTGGCTTGTGACCAGTGAATGTGTGAGTGCTTACATCATCCCTTATTTGTTTAGATTAAACTGTTTGGCTTGTCAGTTCATGGTATACTTACAGGGTAAGTTTGGGTTGAGTCTTGACACTGCATTAGTAGCCCTTGTTTTAGTGGTCTGTAGTGTGTCTGTGTGTGTGTGTTGGGGGGGTTGTATTCACCATTGGCAGAAGCTGATATTCCTACATGTTGGTGACTGAGTGTAAATAATGTCTTATGGTGAAGACAAATGGGTAGGGACAGTAATGCAAAGAAACAGTACCGTAAGAGTGGCAAAGTGCTGATCAGGTTTTGTACAGCACTGTGGTTGTAGTAGCAGAGTCATCCCCATACTACCATACATAGTAGACGCCAGCTGAGTAGGCATATTGGTCTATCAGGTTGGCTCATGTTTTTGCACCCTGTGTGGTTATCGTAGTCCTCTGTCTGTCTGTCTGGTTCCATTGTTACTCCATCCCTCTAGTCCAGTCCCCTCCTCTGGCAAAGCAGCCTGTGCTTCATCCCTTGCCTATACCTGTTCCACTCTCTGTTGAATCCCTCCACCGTAGTTGCCACTCCAAGTATCCCTGCTTCACATTCCACTGTTCCACCACTGTGTTGGTGAAGTACCTCCTCCTCCTCCTTCTTCTTGACCTCCAATCCTACAACCCTCAGCCTTCCAAATGTGTCCTGTTGTGATTTCCCCTTTATTCAGCCAAAAGATTCTATCTTGGCTGACCTTACCTGCTCCCCTGAGGTATTTGAAGAACTCAATCATGTTCCCCCGGACCCTCTTCTCCTCCATCAAGAGCAGGTTGATCTCCCCTACTCAGTCCTCATATGTCATATCCCCAAGGCCTTGGATCATTGTGGTTGCTCTCCTCTGATCCCTCTCCAAGAGTTGGATGTTCCTCACTAGATGCTGCTTCCACAAATGCACACAGTACTCAAGATGTGGTATAATCAGACTGCTGCACAGTGGCAAAATCACCTCCCTGTTCAGAGAAGTAAGCCCCCGTAGTGATGCATTCTAGTGCTCTGAAATAATCATGTTGATGTCCAGCAAGACCCCTAATGCTATTTTTTTTCTCAGTTGCCATGGTTTACACCCCCACACACACACACACACACGCAATCCACATAGGCCGTACTAGATGGCTGCTCTTGTGCCTCACCTATTCCTCATTTCCATTAGTAACAAGCAGTGGCACCAATTGAAATTCTTGAATGGTATAGGGAGCATGTTGAGAAGTTGGAAGGAGAAATTGTGTGATGGAATGCAGCATCTTTCTGGGAATGTTGCTGGTTCTGAAGCATTGGTGATATGCAGAGAGGGTGTTATAGTGTATAGTGGCTTGTTGTTCTGTATAGAATGCTATCCATTTCAAAATGCTGTTCTACCACAGTTCCAAGGTCATGGAATGCTGTTCTACCCTTCTGGGGTTGAACAGCATTCTATAACCTATAGAGACTGCATGAGCCAGTTTTATTTTGAAAGCAATAGAACTCACAAAATACATTTTTCACATAGTACTATATAGTATAAAAAATACAGGATGAGCAACTCTATGCACAACAAGTGTGCTTTGCCACCCTGGGGTTCTGATGTCCATGGACCTCTACAGCTTTGCTCTTGTGGTCATAGGGAATCAGACTCCCTCTGTGTCAGAACACACTGGTTCTACATAGTTGCCCATTCAGTAGTCTCTATATCCTACACAGTGACATGTATTACATATGTATGTGATAGAAATTGGGGCACCGTAGCAGGTTTTTTTTCCCAAGGCCTAACATCAGCTTTGAAGGATTGTATGTTATTATGTATTCAAGGCAATTGTTATGTTTGTGACATGCAGTCTGGAATGGTCTTGGTTCCTTACAGCGAAAGGAGAGGTAGTATAAATAGAATATTCTGTGAAATAGATGTCAGAATAAGTTCAGAACTAAGTCTTTGCAGAAGTAACATAGTATCTTATTGACATAAGTGAGCAGCCAATGAAATCATCAGATTGGCAGTTTACCACTGGTGTAAATCCTCTGATAACCAATGGCTGTTGATGAGACTAGCCATTTAATCATCTGCAGCATATGAATAAATACAATAAAAATTAAAAAACAAATCAACCTCTGTCATATTTGTATTTTGTACTAGTTAAAAAAATTAACCTTGGTATAATCGCAATAAGCCACTCAGAGGATGTGGGTTATTGGGGTATTTTTCACGGCTGGCAAGGATGTACCCTCTCAGCTGTGCCTCATGGGCAAACCACTCCAGCCATGGTAAATCCCCAGATAACCCACACCCCCTAATGGCATATTGCTTAAGTAGCATACTATGAACTCAGCAGAATATGCCAGCAGTAAGACACGACGAGGTGTGGGTTATGGCCTTATAAGTGCACGCCCCAGGTGTGTTATGAGGCATGAGGTGCTTGCACTGAGTGCCTTTCGGACCTGAGAAGTGCCATAAGCAATACCTCAGAGTGTCTTATTTCACTTATAAAATGGGTCCCCCAAGTAAATATTCATAAAAAAGAAACAAACAAGGAAAGTGTCCAACATTTTTTAAAAGGGAGCTTCATGGGGTATCCCTTGGTGGCCACCGGATCCCTCAGCTGAAGTCCCCCCCCTCAAGGCTTACCCTATTAAACTCCGTGAGACAATTGAAAACAGATATAGTGTGTGGTGGAAAGTTGTTGTGGATGGAAATCCACACCTTCAGAAACTGTTGTTATGCTGTAGTAGCTACGTCATGTATCTGTTGTGCTGTACTAGCTGTGTGTTCTGCTTAGTCTAGATACTGCCCCTCCACACTGGTTCACTACCGGTGTCATGACATGATGATGCATAAGTTCCTTTACTTGTTCCATTATCTGTTTGGATCTTTCTACCTGCAAATAGTCAGTTCTTCCATTTGTTTTGCTGCAATGCATAATATTACACTGAGATATAAATGTCTTTTTGTCATAGCAAAATTTTTATTACACTCATTAAAACCAAGAACAGGTGTTAACAGAGATACACCAATGTATGTGACATTAGGAGCAAAGAAACTCCAAAATCATACAGTTGTAAAACTATGTAGTTTGAAAATGGAACTGCAGTGATAAAAATGAGTCCTGCAGTACTGGTCTTGTCGGATGTCAATACAAAGGCAGAAAATAACAACTGTAAAGGAATAAACACATTACTTTTCTCTATATGAGCAAGGATAAAGAAGTAACGAAGCTTAAATTCCATATGCAATTCTGAGTAAAAAGGGAGGGTGGTTCCCTTGCTCACCATCATGAAGAGGGGAGAGTCTATTCTGACATTTTATCTGTTATGTGACCTATCCATAGTCAAAGAAGGCTGGAGGTAAAAGGGGACTGAGAAGTAGAAGAGGTAGGAGCCTAGAAGCTAATTGGAAGGGAGGAGTGCTTGTCAGAGGAGAAGGTATCCTAAATAGATATAACTCACTCTGTTTCCTCAAAACCCTAAGATGCACTCTGTGCGGTCCCATGAAGTTGTCAACTTTCAAGTTCCTAAGTTCCTTTATTACCTCATCTTCTTGTAACAGGCTGACATCCACTCCCTCCCATGTGGTTACTGCTATACTACAGTAGTCCCCGTCCCAGTCTACTTACTTTGTGAAACCTGGGCAGAAGCAATTATGCAGCAGTGTACCCTTCTGCTGTCACACATAAGCTGCAGTCATGACTGGCGATAAACTGACTCAGACCTTGCCCCCGTTCCCCAACACAATAAAGCTAGTGTAACAAACTCCAAGAAGGAGAACTTTTTTTTACGTTCGCTTGCGCGCATGCGCAAGGAACGTTTTGGGAGAGTAGCACACTTGGAGGTGTGCCTCTCCCATCTAATGCACTGCTCCCTTGAGCAGGCGTGATGGTCCTGCACCAATGGGTGCAGGAGCTCAGTATGACAGCGGTGTTCCTCTGCTTCAAAGGAAAACACTGCTGCCATACTGAGCACCACCGCTGTCCCCTCCATCACGCGCTTCCCCCCGCGCACATCACGTCGCCCCCCAAAGCTTTCCTGCCACGCTGGGAGCCCACCCCAGCATGGCAAACGTTGTTTGTTTTGCCGACGGGGGTGCCCAATCCCCATCGGCTCCACAGCCCCCAAGCCATCCTGCTGCCATGCTGGGAGCCCACCCCAGCGTGGCAAACCATTCCTTTGTTTTTTTGCCGACAGGGTGCCCAATCCCCGTCGGCTCCTCACTCCCACCGGCGTGGTTTGCTGGCGGGGTGCCCAATCCCCATCAGCTCCTTGGCCCCACACATCTTCTGCCACACTGGGAGCCCACCCCAGCGTGGCAAACGCCCCATGTCGTCTTTTTTTTTCCCTCTAAACAAAACAGTCCCGCGCACGCCACCCAACCCCTCCCACAACCCGCACCCACCCACTGTGCATCCAGCCTCCCCACCCCCCACCCCATATGTACCTCCGGACTCCGGCGCAATGATCTTGCGTGGACCGGGAACACGTCTGCATTCTTCAAAGCCGACCACGAACTGAGGAAATGCCGGTAAGCTGTACAATGGGCTACATAGGAGTTTCAACTTTGCATATCTCAGTCATTTTTGGAATTTTGCCCAAATTTTCAACATGGGTTTTGGGACCCTTCTCATGAATGATGTCACTGTCATGGTGTTATTCAGGCCGAAGGATGATTTCGCAGGCACTGTGCAGTCACTGCGCGAAATCACCCTTGACATGATGCGCCATGACGGATATCGCATGAGAAAGTCTAAAAACATGTTGATGAAAATCTAAACTGACTATTCTGATATGTGTTGCGCGAGTTCCTCGCCGGGCTAAGTAGTTCAGAATTTTCAATATTTTCCTCAGATTTTCAACATTGCCATTTTATTACACCTTCTTATGAGGTTGTACGGCTGTCATTTTTCATCTCATCAAAGCGTGTTTCCTCCCATGTAGCACATAATGGAAGCAGTCGATTATCTTGAAATCAATGTATGGAACACATCAAAAAAATCACAGTGACACTGTTCATGAGCAGAGGTCTTGAAATGGCAATGTTTGAAAATTTCATAAAAATCCTAAAATGACTTTGTTTCTGACGTCGTTCGCAGTTCCTATGCTGCGCTCATACGTTTAAATTTTCAATATTTGCACTCCAGATTTTCAACATTGCCATTTTACCACACCTCCTCACAAGCAGTACAGCTGTCATTTTTCACATCCTGCCCAAAATGTGTTTCTGCCTATGTAGCACATAATGGCACAGTCGGTGTGCAAAATCAATGTATGGAACACATCAAAAAAATCACAGTGACACTGTTCATGAGCAGATGTCTTAAAATGGCTGTGCTAAAAATTTGGTGAAAAAATTCCTAAAAATGACTGTTTTATGAGTCTGCGTTGCGCAGTTCCTACACACGTTCGTAAATTTGTGAATTTTCAATATTTTCACTCCAGATTTTCAACATTGCCATTTTACCACACCTCCTTATGAGCACTGCAGCTGTCATTTTTCACATCTTGCCCAAAACGTGTTTCTGCCCATGTAGCGCACAATGGCACAGTCGGTGTGCGAACTCAGTGTATGGGACACATTAAGAAAATCACAGTGTCACTGTTCGCGAGCAGAGATCTTCGCGGCTATGTTGAAAATTTGGCGAAAAATTCCTACAAATAACTGTTTCTGACGTGCATTGTGCAGTTCCTCATGCCTTCGTAAATTTGTGACTTTCAATATTTTCACTCCAGATTTTCAACATTGCCATTTTACCACACCTCCTTATGAGCAGTACAGCTGTCATTTTACATCCTGCCCAGCGTCTCCCCCCATGTCAGTGCACAATGGCGCGGTCGGTGTGCGAAATCAATGTATAGGACACAGTAAGAAAATCACAGTGACACTGTTCATTAGTCAGAGGTTTCAAAAATGGCAATGTTGAAAATTTGGTGAAAAAATTCCTAAAAATGACTGTTTTTAGAGCATGCATTGCAGTTCCCACGCCTGCGCTTGTAGGTTTGCGAATTTTCAATATTTCCACTCCAGATTTTCAACATTGGCATTTCACACTTCCTTATGAGCAGTACAGCTGTCATTTTTCATATCCTGCCCAAAACGTGTTTCCGCCTATGTAGCGCACAATGGGGGTAACAAAAAGATCATGCTGACAATTTATTGTGCAAATACCAGCAATCGCACAGGGCATTAGGATAAAGCACTATGCATGCCAAACACCACTGCAAATACCTGCAAGCGAACGTTCTGCATTGACAAATGCTTGTTTTTGTGTGTGTTGCTATGTTCTGAGTAACTATTGTGAGTACATGCTTCAGCAGAATCCATAAGCATAAAGTAGACCTGGAGTGCAACAACATTTCAACTGTTAATAAATTACCTACACACATTTGTCCTGGATAGCAGGAAATGAAAGTAAAATAGTAGAGTTAAGTATTACCTATTAATGAATGCAACCAATAAATACTGTGACATAACAGTTATTATAAAGGAAACAGACAAATAGTGTTCTCATTGTCTCCATTTCATACGTCTATTTTAATGAACTGTATGACTACTTGATCGTTATTGTCTGATGTATCGTAGCATGCATCATGTCTGCCACTGTTTTGATGTCTTGCAGTCCATTAATGTTTTTTGGACATTTGCTTTCAGCTTCATGGATGCCATCGAAGTTCACAGCAGTTCCACTGATGAGAGTGAGTCAAATGGGGAAAGTGACACATCCTTGTCAGATGTGATGGGCCACAGTAATGACCACTTCAACTCCGCTAATGTCAGCATAGGGATTTCGCCATATCAGTTTGAACCATCAGGATCAGAGTCAGGAGATGAGCAAGCACCTGTGGGGCCAGAGCATGGAGAACAAAATTTGAGAAGTGGAAATATGGACTTGTACTTCTATTTTTCCATTTTATTCCTTAGATATCTATTTGGTTACCTACATTCAAAGCGACACTTGCATACAGCATCTCAGTTGTATGAAAAGCTGTGTTCACCTGGACACCCACACACCTTCACAATTGCTGGCTGTTTTATTTATGCATGAAGCACACCAGTGACATGGTTGGTAGAGGGGGAAGTATGTGGAGGACTGTGCTGCAGGGTAATTGGAAGGGTCAGGGTATTGGGTGGGGGATTTTCTGCAGGCATGTGTGGGTGGCATAGCAATGGCAACCGTGATTTTGAGCTGGCAGTAGTGGGCACTTGGATATGGTGGGTGGGTGTCTAGTTCACCTGCAGATAGGCATATTTATGTGGGAATGGCTGTGCATAAGTAGGTGTGTGGGGGAGACAGGCATTTGAGGGTGGATTGTGTGCCTCACCATGGACACTGCCAGCTGTGTGTAGGTGGGACGGCATGGGCCTCACAGCGTGTTGATTTGGGGAACACTAAATGTATGTCAGATTACGTAACTGAGATAAAGCTATCAAAAGTACCAATAAGTAATGGGCAAAGAAAGTCCTGTGTCCTGGTTGGCTGAGACTTGGTTCTAGTCTTTACAGTAAGAGAATACTACCAGTGGCTAAAACAAGTTTCTGCCAACCATGGCAAGTCACAGAATGCAGTAGCCACCTATTTCCTAACTTCCATTCGAAACATGGTTTCAGCCATTAACCATATATGGTGAAACATTTTATGATGCAACATGTTCAAACAAATAAATTAAACACATAAGTCACTCAAAGTAGGCCCAGAAAATAAAAGCTGACTAAAATGTATAAAATAAGTTCAGAATCTAATGGCATTTGCACTCATGAGTACCCTTTGTGCACATATACAAATGTAAGACTCAAATGTGGTTCAGAGTTTCAATAGCTGGTGTTTCTTTGGTAGCCATGAACAATCCCCTACCTAACCATGCCATTTTGCCACTGAGCTCCCTGCTTCTTATCTGGCAGCAGTTAAAATTGAGGGTCTGGATTCACTTCAGGTCTGTGTGTGTGTGTGTGCTATCTCCCGTTCTGTATCTGTGTGTGATGGTGGCAGGGGCCTTCTAGTAGTATGATAATGCAGATCTTGGGTCGTGCACATCTGGCACTGTGTGAAGTGTCAGTCAGCAACAAGTTATGTGTGCACAGAAAGCACTTGTGCTGTAGTTCAACAATAATGCATGACCAAGGGTTATGTTAATGGTCTGTTACTCACCTTCTAAGGGTGTACTGTGGCACGAGGTGTAGCCAAGTGCCATATGCCCCTAGAGGGTGATTAACTGATCATGAACATAACCCTGGGAATGGCTTATTGCTATTGTAATAAATAATGTTTTTAAACAGTGTTAAACCTTGTTCAGCATATGGCTAAGCTGTATATGTATGTTTATAAAATATGAACATAATGTTGTTAGAATGTTTGCAGCCAATCAGAAGTTTAATTTCTCAGCCCCTTTTAATAATGCTTACTATAGTTTAGTGAAGCTGCTCAGTATGCTAACAACATACAATTGCAGCGGTCTGATCGACTGACCTCAGTCTTCAGTGGTGTTGGTGAGCTGGATAACAATGTCATACAGTGCAATGGGTTCTCCCTTACTTCATCATTGTCTCTTTTAAATCAGGAAATGAGAATAAGCATTGTGCATAGTCTGTGTACGTATTGTACCCTGCTATGTATTTTCATGTTGCAGGTGTCACGTGTCTTCAATGTGTGTCAATAGTACGTGACTGAGACAAATGTTGGCAGGATCACTGTTGTGCAACCATGCTAACTGAAACCAGGTCCACCTGCATTACACAACATCCTGGATTACTCAATTTGTCTAGATGTTTGGAGTCTACAATTAGCCAGGAGTGAACTGTGATGACAGTATGCAAGTTCTTATGAGGGTCCAACACACAAAAAATACAGACATGCGGCATATCATCGCTTTGTTAGATGGTGCTGTGGTATTTTAAGGAGGCACATACATGTACCAGTCCATCTTGTGTAGCTTAGGTTATACGTGAACATTTTCCACCTGCGCCTAATGATGGTGAGTTTGTAGGATTCCGTTACCCAGCCTTACATTAGTAGTAAGATATGGAAGTACCTACATACAGTATGCACCAAAAGGTGCTGATTGTATTTTTTTTGTAGGACTGCCATCCACCAGTAAAGTAAATGCTAACCTGAAAGGACCAGGAAACAGAAAATACAGTAATGAGACACAATAGAAATATCTCTGTCTTGTTCTGCAGGGTAGGCAGCAAGAACCGGGAAATTGATAAAAAAACAAAACAGTAATTCTTAAGTCATGTTACTCAGGGCAGGCATAGACGACTTGGAAACTGAAAACAAACTGGGCTGGCAGTTAGTCAGAGGAAGTACTGTACAGCAAGACAACTAAAAACACAGTTGTGCTCATTTTCTTATTGAATTACTTTTGTTTTTGTAATCCTATACAAAAGTGACGCATGTAGCCCATTTTCTAAGTGCGCAATAATACCCTCCAGAGTGGGTGGTGTGGGCAACACCGGACCTTTCCAGGGCTATAAGGCCCTGCTGTAAGGCATCGGGCCCTGTGTATGCCCGTGGGTCGGGCTGCAATTGCCCAATACCGCCGCACCCTGTTGGGTATTATTTGCTTGCTTGTCATCTTATAATTGTTTAGAACATTGAGATGAAGTTGTTTTTTAGTATTATACATTGCTGTTAACTAGGTAAGTCATAGACACCGTTTATATCCTCTGTCAGTGTTAAACACAGTCTGTGTTGCAATCCTGCTTATGTTACTTTAACTATTCTGTGTTATGCTTGCTGTTTCTCTGTCATTCACTGGTTGTATGCTCTGTACATGTGTATAGGCAATTCGAATTAAAAGTTCTGCATTTCACTGTGTTCAGATTTTGCAACACTCCCTGTTGTTGACGGTGTCTTACTGTGAATTAAACTTATTTGAACATCATGACAAATACTCTGCATTTCCTGTATTTTTTCAAGTACCATGGTATTCACTGAGCAAATGAATAAATGTATTGCATACCTATTCCTCAGTTTATCATGAATACTTTTTCTGAATGGCTTCCTGCTTGTTGGGATGATCATAGAATAAACACAGGGGTGGCGGAATACAGTCTTGAAATGTCTTCTTGTCTTTCACCATGTTTGCCAGTTCATTGACAGTTTGTTAACATAATCTAGGTATGAGAATGGAACATGGCAAGTAAATATGTAGAGTTGCGTAACCACACATCATGTTTTTGAGTGCTTACATTTAATTTTTCACTTTCCAAAAGAACTAAACACATCCATGTGACTTTTTCTGTGTCATGAGGCACATTATCCTGACTTAGAAATAGGACAGTTTAATTGGTACACATGCTCCTCAATAATACAAGTCAGCAGAACGTAGCAGATATTGGTGACGAGGGAGAATATGGTGGAGACATTCAAATATTTCAAGGGCAAAAGCAAGGTGATGGTCGACCACATAGCCAGATTGAGTAGGAATATTTGTGCTACAGGCATGCCTTCATGTTAGGAGGGGATACATTCAGAGGTGACATCAGGGCAGGTTGTTACTGAGAGGTTGGTAAGGTAGGGATCAGTCTACTGAACTTGGTTGGTGGGATGGATATGATAGACAACTCCAAAGCAGCCTGGGATACACGTGACCATAACAGACAAGGGCAGGATGGCAGCACAGTACGTTGGGATATTGTTCAGAACAGCGATGCTTAAAACCTATATGTCTTATTGTCCCCCCAAATTGTAATTTACTCTGAACCTGCACAATTTGGTTTTCTACTTTGTAATCTCTGATTGTTTCTGTGACAATGCTTATGGTTACTGTTCCTTATTGAGTTGAACAATGCTCCCTTTGCAATTTGCCTACCCGTATTATGAATCTTACCATAACTGCATTCAGAACAGACTTTCCTAACCGTGTGTCCTCCATGTTTAAATTTAGGGTACAAGTTGTTGAAGACATTCTCCCCTTTTTGATTTTTATATTGCTGTCTTGCAGCATTCTTGTTGTAATGAAGAACAGCAAGCAGAAGTCTGAAAATAATTTTGTCAAATAGGTTAATGTCTTAATGAATATGAAGTACTCAGCATACCATACAAAATGCTGTTCTTTAAGCTCTGCAACTTCATTGGAGTTATGCAGCACAAGGTGATGCCCTATGCAAACACCTTATGGAAATGTGATGATTCATACTGATCATATCCATGAAGACAGTTCTTCATGAGAATAATTGCTTTCATGTGTCCCTTGAGAGGGCACAGTTATGGTAAAAGGAGAGCTGTATTTCATATAAGATGTGATGTTATGGGAGAAGGGACCTACAGAGAAGACAATACACAAGTCGTGAAGGATGGGCCAGTGCAGAGATGAGTGGAACTGGTGCTTACACAATAGTAATGCTTGGAAACACCATACTGAAGGAAGACAATGAGTAGAGTACACATGCAATGAGAGACAGTAGAGAACTAAGTAATTGTTTTGACGCATATGTACATCTACAAATCGCATTTGAAATGCACAGATCCATTGTACAAGCAAAATAATAATAAAGGAACATTTTATAAGCGTAATGAGACACTCAGGGGATGTGCATTACAGTGTGATAAGCGCACTCAAAGGGACGACAGGCACTCGGCCTTCAGCCTCATGCCTTAGTACTCCCGTAGGAGTGCAGTTATCACACTGTAATGCACACACCATCGTGTCTTACTGCTTACTTGCCACTCACCCCGAGATGACGAAATTTATACAGACTTCCTGTGTTCAACCAAGTCGAACACAGTGGTCCACCAAACTCAGCATATTTGTAGGTTAATCAAGTAGCATTTACTCTATCAATCTCTACCACTAAAATTGCGATGAAATTCTGCCATAGGAAATACCTGCCTTTCATTCCCATGTATGAAATTATATAGTTTTGAACAAGTAATTGACTACAGATGGAAGCCTCCACAGACGAAGTTTGCCCATATGGAGAAAGTTTCCTTATATCCCTCACTAGTCCTTTCCTCAGTAATGTGCCATTTAGTTTGCTAGATGCCTTAGATCCTTTGGAATACAGAAGAATTGTACAACAGTGTTAGTGAATGCAGTATTACAGAATAACACTGTTCATTGTAGTTTGTTGGAGCTAAGGTAAAATGGTAGCATGTCAGACATACCAACGTAAGTCATTGCCAAGCGATACATACTTTATGGAATATCTACTGTGCTTGCGTGTTCAGCATATCAGTCCATTACACTGCAGATGCCCTCCCAGCCTCCATCTCTTCCCTCCACCCACCCTGCCACCTCCCGGTCTGTATTCTATCCCTGAATATTCCCCTCTCCCTTTTCAAGCTCCCCACATTCTGCCTGGATATGAGTAGCTCAGTCACTGCATTCCACCCTCCTACAACCCTTTCAAAGAAGTCATGTCTCCTCATTTTCCTTCTGAATCTGCCCCCCTTCAACTTCAGGGAGTTCCCTCTGATATGTGATTCACTCGCGAGAGGAAGCACACCCCTGGTGCCTACTCTGTTCATCCCCTTTATGTACATGAAGGTCTTGGTCATGTCACCCCTCTCTCTGTTTTATCCTCCAGGATATACCTGTTGATTTGCCTTAGTCTTTCATCGTGAGGTGTGTCCCCCAATGCTCACTGAAATGTAGCCTCTCCCATGCATATAGATGAGGCTTCTAATTCTAAGTATTGAAAAATCATCTGTATGTACACATCTGGGGATATCCACTTCCGAGTTGCAGCAGAACCCTCCAAAGGGCCATGCTCACATTTACTGAAGGGTTCCCCATAGCCACTGTGCACATTTCTCACATGATTTAGTATGTATTCATAGCTTCGCTATGTCCCCATTGCCTCCTGATGAGTTGCTAACCAATAAACATGGTTGTTAATGGACTCTTCCATCTGCCGGTATGAGACATTCTTTAAATGTTGCCAACTTCTCAATTGATTTGGTAATACCTGAGGCAATAAACTCAAAACATAGTTATTTATACAGAGCATCCAGTTTATATTACACATTACACAATACAGGCTGTACGTAATACTGTACAGTGAAAGTAACCATGATTGCCTTTTGCAACGTGCCACACATTGAAGTAATGTTGAAAAGAAGATGCCCATGTATCTTTCAGGTGCTTCTCTACTTGTCGATGACGATCACTAACCAATGTCTCAACTGGACCCCATTGAGTCACTTCAGAAAGACATTTCTTCAGTCCTTGGAGTTCCATGTAATAACTTCCTCCAATCTCATTACTCTGTTATCAGAATCAACATTGGTTCGTGTTTACACTGTACTGTACCAGTAATATTGAAATTCACACACACAGACACAGACACACACACACACACACACACACAGAGGACCATCTGGCTATCAGAGGGCATGCTACTGATAGGCTAGCTACACTTATCGGATGACAACCTGACCATCCCCGAGGAAGCTCCAATGAGATGTATGGAGATAATACTCAAACTAAGTAAGGTGTTCCGCAAACTGGTCACATAGTCTATCATGGGATAATATGCTTGATCAGTCTTGATAAGCGGATAGAATGTTGAGATGGAGGTGATATGGGACACAATCACTAAACAGTCCAACTGACTATATGGATCAAGGTGAGGATGGGAGGAGACTAAAACCAATACAATGGTGCTGGACTTGTGACTGACAAACTTTGGCCAATTAAAGTGGTGGAGAGGAGGCATTGAAATGATTTGGAGGATATAAGTGTTTTGACAAATCTTGGGTAGCTATCAATGCCAGCAAAGTAAATCATTTCTAACCACACCTTCTCATGGTTTACTGCTGAGTCAATGCCGCATTAGCATCTTTTCACTTACCACAGGTACATCCACCACAGGAAATGCTGCAATTAACTTTTCACTAACCTGGAGGAGTTCTATATGGAGAATTTTACTATTACGTATATACATCATGGTGTAACTTCCATATTTGGCACTGAAGCCAGGACTGTCACTCCTTGCATCCCCTGCTAACAACATTGGCTTTCGCTGTTGAGACATTTCAAGTTTAAGCAATCCCTGCCCATGTCGCCATACATTCAGAACTGTAGTATGTAGATATTTTCATTGGTGTTTGAAAAAGGAAGACCTGCTGATGGTGGCTATGTTACAAAATGTCATTACTTTAAGCACTTTGGAAGGCACTTCACAGGCGAGTAAAATAGCGGCAGACAGACATAAATTAAAGTTAGGAAGTCCAGCTGACATGTTCTGTCCCCTCCAATTGTAAACTTGCCTAGCATATAGAGGAATGAAATGTCAGATGTGGTAATCTGCAAGCACCTGAACAGTATGTCATGTTTGAAACCCCAACCTCCACCAATACCACCCTGTGAATTCTTATCCACAGGGTGTTGATTCATGCTGGTGAGTGAAAATGCCTTTTGAGCTACAGAACAGAAGACAGTAAATCTCAGAATTACCATCAGTCTGAACTGCTTTACTGCAATTACATCTTATAATACAAAACACTGTGATAACAGTGAAATAAAAGTAATCAGACAGATGTCTTTCTCTTCCAAACCAGTAACATTACCTGCAGGTTTGACAAGTCTGTTTCACTAGTACTATGGTTCCAAACAGCTTGACTATTTCAGCAACTGTATGAGGCATAAAGCAGTAGATACAGAATGTAAAGAGCTGCAGGAGACATGATTCAGCAGCAATGTAGTATCTGTCATGCTCACTGGTATCATGTGATGAGCTGGAAGCACTGCAAGTAAATGGTACACCAGTATGATCTTAACGAACTACTAATTAGGCAATACAAGGTACATTCTACTGGTACTCTTGTCCATTTCTGGTCGTTCTGTCTGCCTGACAATGTTTATGCAACACACACCAGTATATTGCGATGTGCACTCTCTATAATTCCATAGCATTCAATGAATGTCAATAATCACTATTATATATCTGATTAATTATTTACGGCAGCAGCGACCTCCGTGATTGGATGCCGGTCCACACTGAAATGTCTAAGAAGTTTCTCATAACAAGTGATACACATTTTTAAGAAAAGGTGGACCCCCATAAAAAAACAATTAAGTCAGTAAAATGGGGGTGGTGGTATGGTGCGGATAACCATGACTATGACAACCAGATGAGGCTCACTGGAGCAATCACATGCTCCTACCTTTAAAAAACAAAAGACATTCCAATGCAGGTGGATGGACTTTTTTATCACAGTATAGATGAAACATTTAATAGTTTTAACATGTGAACATTGAAATTATTTTTTTGAGCAGATATTAGTAAGCACTAAGGCATGACAGGGGTTGTGTTATGGTGGGATAACAGCCCACCTCGGGTGGGTTGAAGCACGAGGCACAGCATTCTTTCTAACCATTTCATAAGACCGTTTAAACATTTTCTAAGAGCAATAATACCCTTCACGGTGGTCAGCATTAGGCTATACTGGACTTCCAGGGACAATAGTACAATCCTACTGCGGCATCGGGCAGCATTACACCCCTTGGCGGTCTGGTATAGCCCAATACCACACACCTTGCAAGGTATGACTGTTTGCAGAGATGACCGGCTCATTGCTCATTATCACTTCAGTCAATAGTACAGAGACATTAAGCAATTTCCTTAGGTTAGTACACTTGGACAGACTGACCTGTTAACCTCTGCCTCTAGTACGACATCAAGGTGAACACCCCAAAAGCAGTTAAGGAAGCAGTTCCACTGGGTCAAACAATAAGTCACATTGAACCATCAAAATGTCCAGTAGGCCACTGCACAAGGAGGGAGTAACCATAACTTGTGGATAAAACAACTTATTTAGTAGCTATGGACTATACATAACAACAGGAAGTTCATGAAGGTTACTGAGTAACAGACTAGATAATTATTTCTCTTCATTTGAATACATCACTTCCTCAGTGTACCACAGTTAACCGTTTTATAAGTTTTGTCTACCACAGACAGATCCATACTGCTAGACAATGAAGTAATACCTAATGTCAGATTCAACATCTGTATCACTGCCAGGATGGTAATCGACATCTTTTGGATCATCCACAAACTCCAAGTCATGAGAAGACTCGCCACTGGCATCGTTTAACACTTTATCATAATGCTTAGGTAGCATACATGGCCTCACATGCGTTCCCACAGAGCGTGTCCATACAGAAGTCTGAACACCTGATGAGAATATATAGCAGCAACGTGTCGACATAATAGTGAATTCATATATTAGTATTCTGTATACTATCTCACATTACAGTTGCAGAACATATTTATAGTTTATAGTGAAGTTTTGTTCTGTATAGACCTTCATCCCTGACCTAATCATGGCTCTGTCTCTTGTAAAACTAGGAAAATCAACAGCGATAGTGATCGGTGTAGCACTAGCAGGAAGTTATAAGACATAGTTGTATGTTACCAGCAAAATACCTATCACACAGTGCATTGCTATCCTAATAGTAGATAACCGTTACGGGACCTTTACCCCAAAACTAAACACAGCAGATGCTGACAGGTTATAATGTACTAGCACTGAAACACTGGAGAATACAATACAATGTCTCAATAACACATCTACCCTGACTGCACCACAGACTACAAGTTATAATAATAATAATAATAATATTCTTTATTTATAATGTAGCTTTTCAAGAAATCAAAGCGCAGAACAAGTTATAGAATACAACATGATAAAACATTAATATAAAATTACAATAAAATAATTAATACATTACATCAAACTTCATAAGACAATAATAAAATCAAACCCAAATCAGTCAGTCACTTCCCCATAAGCCTTAATCCATAAAAGGATTTTAAAGGCATTTAAAACTCCTCACTGATTGTACTCTCTAATCTGACATGGTAGAAATTCCAGAGGTCGAACCACAAACACAAAGGCCGGGCACCCGATGATTTCAAAATGACCTCGGAATCTCCAGCAACCCCACTTCGGCCGAGCCGGATGATTTGCTCTGGGAGATGGGGACCAGGAGCTCTTTCAGGTAGTCAGGAGCCCCAAACCATGCAGGGCTTTGTAGGTCAATAGACCCGTTTTAAGGTGGTCCGCCACTGAACCGGCAGCCAGTGCAGTCTCCGCGCTCAGGAGTAACATGGGAAAAACGAAGTCCCAGTTAACAACTGGGCTGCAGGGTCTGCACCAGCTGCAAGCAGCGATATCAACTCAGGAAGCCCAAAGTAAAGGGTTGCAGTAGTCAGGCCGAGGTCACAAAGCGTGGATCAGCGTGGGTAGTTCCCGGATGGAACAAGGTGTTTGATCCTAGCAATGTTCCTAAGATGGTAAAACTTTAACAACAGCCGACACTTGATCACGTAGTGTAAGCTGATTGTCGAGAATCCGCTAGGTTCCACCCCTTTCAGGGTGGAGCTCCACACCCCCAGGAATAAACCTAGAGGGATGGTTTATCCCCCACCCCCCTCCGCGACCGGGATCCAGGACCATCACCTCCGTCTTCCCAGGGTTTAACTTCAACCAGCTGGACCTCATCCAACCTTGGATTTCCCCGAGGCAGCTATTAAACACTGAGAGTGCTCTATTCTGGTCAGGTGAAAAAGACAGGTAGAGCTGAGTATCATCAGCATAACAATGAAACTCCAGCCCATACCATCTTACAATGTCTCTGAGGGGAAGCATGTACACCGCAAACAACATGGGAGACAGCACTGAGCCCTGGGGCACCCCACATGACAGAGAGGCAGGATAGGAAGAAAACACTCCCGATACTACCCTCTGAGTTCTACCAGTGAAGAAAGATGTAAACCATCTGAGGACCAAACCTGAAAGCCCACAGATGATTCTCAGGCGCTCGAGCAAAACCCCATGGTCTACGGTGTCAAATGCTGATGATAGGTCCAAAAGGACCAAAATGGACTATTTTTTCTGGTCTCTCACCATCAGGAGATCACTGAGCACTTGAACCAGCGCAGTCTCAGTGCTGTGCCTCTTTCGAAAACCCGATTGGAGGGGATCGTAGATGCTATGGATGGTCAAATGGTTGTCTAACTGGGTAGCCACTACTTTCTCAATTACCTTCCCAACAAAGGGAAGGTTTGAGATAGACCCGATGTTACTGAGAAGTCAGGGTCCAAGAAGCCTTCTTCAACACTGGTGTCACCACTGCTTCCTTCAGGGAGCAAGGATATTCACCAGAGTCTAAGGAGCACCAGACTATCCTCGTCAGAACCGGGAAGATAATCTCCCCACAGCCCATAACCAAGGCTGTGGGGCCCGGATCTAAACTACAGGACTAGTGTGCATACCACGGACAATCCTCATAACATCCTCGATTTCCGGCCTCTTGAAGAAACCCCAGGAGGTAGGAGGGCATGTGACCATGGCCAGGTCCACAGCCATTCCCATAGAGTATTCTTCAGGTCTCCGCCTGATGTCTTCCACCTTATCTGCAAAGAACCGAGCGAGCTTCTCGCACTGAGATTGTGAAAAAGCTCTACAAACCTGCAGACAGGCTGGGTTGCACAATCTGTCTACGGTTCGAAAGAGCTGAGCTGGTCAGTTCTGGGCAGCAGCAATTTCCCCGGACAGGAATACTGTCTTCTTATGGGCAATTGCAGACTGGTAGAGTTGATAATGCTCTAGTATTCTAAGGTAGTCGGCATCTTGATTGAGTGATCACCAAAGAGGTGAAAAACAGTATCCTGTTACACACAAACTGTATATTATATACAAAGACTTAAACAGTACTGTAACAATAATATGTGTGTGCACATAATGCATACATGTCCCACACACTGTATCTGTTAACTAACCTTTGGATACAACACGGCTAGATGTCTGAGTAGCCTTGGCAGCTTGATCTCACAGCAGATGTTCGTGTTACATAGCTGTGATCATGCATCCATCCATAAATCCAGGTCTGTTATCCTTCCAAATACAATCAGAGCAATTTCGGAACATTCCTCATAAATTCATTATCATTCAAGTTCAGGGAACCTCTGTCTTGACTACTTGAAGCTCATCATCCACAGACTGAGCAATACACTTAAGTCATCATGGCAACTTTCCTGCATCCATATATAATTCTCACGAGCTGCTCTACAAGCCCAACATTTTTTGAGTCTGACAAGCCTTTAAGAGTAGATGTACAGGCTTCCATTACAGCACACTTATTACTATAAGATGAGATAGCCTATAAACAGACAGTAAAAATATCTTTCTGTTCCTGTGTGGAACATGTTATTCACCGGTTAACATACAAACACTAAGCTAGAATGTAGAACTATATCACATGAGTGTCTGGCACAGGGACAAAATGTACCCTGCACATTGTATTTTTTTTTTAATTGATTCTCATTGCAATCCCTTCAAATGGACACTAGATAAAATGGAAACTAATACAGTCACAACAAAGTCAGTACACTGTCAAGGCATTTATTACATTACCACGAATCTGACAACAAATGACAGTGGATAGATCCATCTAGGCTGCAAGTTTATTCATAACAG
Source organism: Neoceratodus forsteri (assembly GCA_016271365.2). Lineage (NCBI taxonomy): Eukaryota > Metazoa > Chordata > Ceratodontiformes > Ceratodontidae > Neoceratodus > Neoceratodus forsteri. Next base: position 1,461,212,477 of record CM057455.1, on the reverse strand, counting down.
ACTGCTAGAGTCACAGACCTGACTTCAGTACTGGCCTTCTCAATCCAATCCATTGGATTCCTCCTGTATCCACACACTTACAGTTTATTCAACTGCTTACCAGACTAATGTACAACCAGTGCTCCCTGGAACAGTGAGCCAGAGTCCGTTATCCTTTCAGAAAAACATTACTTAGAGACATAGCACATGAGGTGGCTACCATTCAGCAGCATATAATGCCCTCTTGTTCTTGTGTACAGTTGCAGATAGCGTGTGTAATCCCACTAAAAATTGGAGTGCACTATGCTGTCATCTAGGACTCCCAACTGCCCATTGCCATCCTGGTGTCATACCTTTAGTAGTGCAGTCCACTTGTGTGAGACTGCCTACTAACCTCTGCCCCTCCCTATTTAAGAAAGGAAAAGTTCTACAATTCTTGTATTTTTAACTATTGGTGCCAAAACTGGCATGGAGTGAGAGCACAGAGAGCGATACCAAAGAAATTATGCTACCCCAATACTATTCCTCTGACTGGAGACACCCATTCACATAACTCAGGACCCGCAACATGTGCACAACCATACAAGCAGGGGTAGTATCCCATAGGGTAGTGCCACATGGGGGTTACATATGCTTTGCCCATGTTCCCTGTTTATTCCCAAAGTGCCTAATGAAGAAACTGAATAAGATCGGCCACAACATGAACTGTGATCCCCCATTCATAAGTCATAATTCCTCACCCTCACCCTTCCCTTCACTGATGATTACTTAGCAAAGGTGATTGTTCTGTATCTCAGCATTTACTGACTCATGTTTCAAACTTTCTCATACCATCCAAACACCTGCTTCGTCTGTCCAGAGTTGTATAGTTACAGCTATTTTCCCATGTAAATGTACAGACTATGTAATACAGGTCATGATGACCATCATAAAGATTTATAATGACACTACTATGGTAAAGATGTCTACAGTTACCTCTCCACTTTCCATTTCCACAGCTGAACACCTTGTTTTCTTCACTGGTGGCTCATAACCTGGGACAGAAATGCATGGCACTGCTCCCTTGTTTAGAAGTCTCCTGCCAAGTTTACATATAACATCTCATCTGAAACAGCATAACATGCACATAAATATATTAGTAACAGGTAGAGGTACACAGTGAATGTTGGCATGTGTTTGTACACTGCATAAAACACTATAGTACAATTCAGTATAAAGGAAGACACTGTGCATCCTTATCACAGAGCAGGTACAGACAAAGCCAAGAGCCATTACATGTATGACAGTTTTCTTACATGTATTCATTTCCTTAAAAAGTAACTGAAAACTTCACTGCTACGGCAAATTGCTTTGGTTAAACTTCACTCATGGACAAAGTGAATGCCAGACTGACTCCGAATTGATAATTGGAACTACAAAGCACTGAAGGGACACAAGGCCCAAAAAATCTGCTTATTTGCAATACTTACAGGATGATTCACTAATCTTATCCAACTACAATCTCTCTGCATACCTTCACCAGTGATACAGTTCACTGGTGTATTTGCCATTCATACTCTTATTCACACCTATGAAATTATCTTCCATCATTGCTGCACGCAGGCAAAACCTGGCATCTACCACCCATTCCACAGAGCATATCCTCTTAATATTACATGCTACACAATGGAGCTACAGATTAAAATGCTTGGAATGAAATGAGGATTTGCCATTGTCATCAAAGAAACATCTGCAATTAAATATGTAAGGCATACCACCTTTTTTCTTACTTATCCTTCTTTGTCACAGTCCAACTCCCCCCACCCTTCCCCGTAATGGAGCTTAGTCAATGCCAAAAATGCCAATCCACCATGTCCACCTCGCCCACCCAGTGATGTGAAATGGAATCTCCCCTCCCTTATATGACACAATATCAGTTAGTGGCTGACAACTAACATCAGGGCTACAAGTGCGATCTCACCACTGCCAACTCTGCTGGCAGAGAAAATTGTGGCAAAACTTCCCATAAAAACACAGGTACCCTCACACACTGCATCATACTCCAACAAGACCTCCCATCACTGCTTCCATATACCTCCTTTTACAAACTGTCCCTTTGTGTAAGGACACAGCTGCCAATCGTGACAGTCCTGCAAAAGAACAGGACATCTGGTAACCTAGTAGCTACTGAGGTTGTATGACATGACATCCTTGGCAGGGCCTTGCTTTTATCAACTGGTGCTGCTCTACTACTACCATGATTAGGACATTGTATCACCTCACTGATAAGTTGAACACACTCAAATACTAGCCAGATTACAAAGGAACCCGATTCATGTAAGAGAATTACTGACATGATGCAAATGCTGCTAAAAACACACACAACAACACACACACACACACACACAAAACCACACGCACTCTTGTATTACAACACATTGCAGCCCATAACACAGGGACAGGTTAACATACATAGAATAGTACAGTACCACTGTTTCAGAAAAATATTCTTTGGATAAAGTAAAACTAATTCTACTGCCAAGTGAAAACACAATATTTCAAAAGCATCAGCAAGGAGGCGATCACTACAAAATTATCCAACCTTCTGCTACTTGGTTATACTATCACCAGCCTGACATGACCACAGCTGATACCTGCTAACTGACAACCCAGTCGCATTAGCTGAATGGACCTCGACATTACCATGCCTATAATAAAACATTTCCATGCCAATCTCCAACATCACTGCCTAAAACGCAGCTCATACATCAGAGGACAACAACCAGATACTAATGTATGTCCCTACCTGCCCTCCTATACCTCCAAATCCCCACCACTACAGGGTACCTTCATTAGTCTATCAGAAATACTGTCAAAGCATCTGTGGAGCAAAGTCAACCAACAAGATCTCAATGAAAAGCAACAAAAGATACTTGCTCTCATCACAAGGTTAACCTACCAGGAGACACATAATGTCAAATTTAAATATGGACACACCACCCTACCTGTGCTGCTGACCCTAACGCACCATCCATACAAGAAGAAAGCATACAGCGCAATACTGAGAACAGGGCAGACTGCACACGAGACCATAACTTTTTGCGTACCAAATTACAGGAGTATTTCAATGGCAAAAACATGCACAAAAATAATAAAAAAAGAGCAGGCACAAGTCAAATATTCACACTCTGTTATGACATGACAGCTTCATAGGTGCCAGTCAATCCCCACCTCTCATACATCGGTATGCTGTGTGCAGCTGCAGCACATATTAGCACTGCCCTTCTTTCACATAATTCAGTCCCGTTACCATACTCTAACTCACCGGGACTGCTTTTAAATCCAAAAGCTATGTTGAAATGAGACACATCCACAAAATCATTAGGAACGAAATGTGCACTACATATTACAGAGTGCCTGGACCACGAAAAGTTACACTGGGTACTATGGACAAAGGATATCCACATCTGCTTCAGTTTGTCCTCATTTGGGAAAAAATGTAAAGATACATTATTGGCTGCAATATTACTGTAGCCATAGACAACACATCTCTTTGGCATTTTTTATCCCTCTCGCATGTACAGATGAAGGTAGCACTGTGCCACACAGCAACAACGGGAGGTTTACTACTAAAATCAATACAGACTGAAAGTCACACAACGCGTATTTAAAACACTACCTATACAACGGCAAAACAAAAAATGAGGGAACCACGTAACCATCCACCGAATAAAAAAATGCTGGATGAATGGGGTGAGGTGGGGCATATACTACATCTCTCTATGAGAACTCCGGCCAAGGAAAGAAAAATCTCCACAACTAACGCAGCCAAGGAGTGCACAACTGAACACCTTACAATGCCAACACCGCGGAGAAGCAGAACACACACTGAGAAGAGTGAGTGGCACGTGGCACATGAACACAACTGGCACAATTATATGAATGATGTGTGGTGCCTCGCACCACGTCACTCATGTGACATTCACTGTACATGACGGGAAGATTTTAAAACAAGCCCGTTTTGAAATTGCCAGGAAATATCCACTAACACAACTGCAGATCACATAGAGGAACACTTTTTCACCGATTCCTATGACAACTGTGCTGCAGCTAAAACGCAGCGAGATTCCCCTTCCTTCTCTGTACACTAGCTTTATAAATACATTTTTAGTACTTCAGCTCACATTATAACATGTTGCTGTGTTAGAAATGTTCAGTGAAAGGTGTTTGCCTTATTTTTCAGGCCGCTTACCAAGTCCCACCAGTACTCTGCATTCCAGACAGTTCTTAAATAGCTGTAGCGGTCACATGATGCAATGACATCATCTGGGCGACCGAAGTGTTGCTGTGCACCCAGATAGCTACTGAAGATGGCTGATGTTGAATCTGATCTCTCACTGGAGTTTGATTTACATGTAGGGATCCAGCCATACATGTATGAGCCTGAGGCCAATGTGGATGAAATTAACGTTGGAGATGCAGGGAGCGATTCATCCGATGATGAGCCAGTGCTTTTGACTGGGCACTTCGCTGTGAGGAATGGAAGACACATCCAGTTAGCAGATGCAGGTTAATTGCCTCATAGTGCAACTGTCTGGTTTTTTTTGAGTGCTGCTGGTGGAGGGTAATGGCATCACTGGTGAGATGCAGTGCAAATGGCAGCTGCTGTTTATGCTGAAGTGATTGTTTTCGGAAGCAGAGTTTGCTGTATGTTTGCTGCAGCATGGACTGATTTCCCGATAGGGCATTGAGAACAGCACTTGTTGTGGTACCCCTGTGGCAGTCGACTCTGGAAGGCAAAGCAGATTATATCTGATTGCTGTCGCAGCAAGTGCAGGCAGATGAGGTTGGAGGAGACTGTGAAGGATGGAATGTATTATTTTATAGATGATGGAGTTTGTATATGGGTAATGCAGGAGTAGTATTCGAGCACTAAATTATCAAACCTGGGGAGGCAGGAGAAACATCAAAGGTTTCTTCTCATTCAGAGATTGTATTAGTGGTTGAACAGCCATCCTACTTAGGTTCCTCCTCATCCCCCCTTTCGAATTGCCCTTATGTCTGTCCAGTGCATTCTTGAATTCCCCTACTGTTTATGACTGCACAACCTCCCCAGAAAAGTTATTCCATGCCTCTTCAATCCTCTCCAGGAAGAAATATTTTCTCACAGTAGATCTGAGCCTTTCTTCATCTATCTTCATCTTGTACCCATGTTATCTTGCACATTTTTTTTGGAAAGATGCCTCCCTTTTGGACTTTGTTGATTCCCTTGAGGTACTTGATATTTTTTATCATGTCCCCCCTTCACACCGTTCCTTGTTGGCTCTGCATAGTATGTTCCTTTAGTCTGTTTTTATATGTTCTGGTGCAGAGCCTGCACCGTTTTGCTGTCTCTATCTGACATACACCACCCGGTGTGTGTCTTGCGGGAGATGGTGTATCCAGAACTGTTACTCAACACTCAGATATTGTCTCACCAACTGTACAGAGGGATAAAACTTCCTGTTTTCTACTGGTGAAGCCTCTCCCATGCATCCCATTATTATCTTCAGCCATCTCTATTACTTTGTCACATTGTTGGTAATGTTTGATGTATATAATAGAGTACCCCCAAGTCCCTTTCTATTTTTGTTGCTGCTACTACCCCCCCTTGTGTACTATTTCCCTGGTGTTAAGTTTCCCAGGTGCAGTACTTTGCACTTCATTGTGATGAATGTAAGCAGCCATACATTTGAACATTAATCCAACCTTGTCAAGTCCGTTCGTATCCTTTCCACCCCACCTTGTGCATCAGTCCTGTTGCATATCTTTGTGTCGTCTGCAAAGACATACTTTTCTTCCAGTCCTCTGCAATGTCACTTATAAAGATATTACAGAGGACCATCCCCTATAGTGAACCCTGTGGTACACCACTAAACACACCTTCATTCACTGTTGACTCTATTTATTAATACCCTCTTTTCTTCTGTTCTCCAGCCAATGTTTTACCAGACCACCCCTTGTTACTCACTCCCTGGCTGGATAACTTGTTTATTAATGTTTGTGTGGGACTGCATCAAATGCTTTGCTAAAGTCTAGCTAAACAATGTCACAACCCCCTCTGTAGTGTACTACTGTGATCACCATTAAAAAATCAATCAAATTCATCGGCCATGACCTTCCTGCTTTGAATCCATGCTGCCTTGGGTCCTGTGCCCAAGTGGTCTGTAGGTACTCAACAATACTTTTCTTCACAAGTGATGTCCTCTGTTTCTCTACCACTAAGGTAAAAGTGACAGGTCTATAGTTTCTTGCTTCAGTCTTGCTCCCACTTTTATGAAGGGGAACGACATCCACCCTCTTCTAACCCTCATGTACCACACCATCCTCCATGGTGTTGAAAAAGGAGCCAATAGGTGTTACTAGCTCTCCCCTTACTTCTTTTTTGAAATCGTGGGGAATCCCATTGTGCCCCATTGCTTTATCCACCTTCACTTGTAGGAGTTGTTTCACAACCCTTTCTTCTGTGAAAGGAATACCAACCCCCCTATCCAGATTAGTTATTCTGACTTTATTACGTACCTCACCCTCATCTTCCTTTGTGAATACTGAGCAAAAGTACTGGTTCACTGTCCCTGTTTTTTCACTGTCCTTCTCTGCACAACCACCCTTCTCCTTATTCAGCCTCAGTTTCCCTGCCTTAGTGTTTCACTGCTCCCTAATGTTGCCATCCCTATAAGCATATCTGCCACCTGTTTTGTTTTATGCTACATATCAATGTGATCAAATGTGTGTTGTTCTGATAAGAACTAAATACAACACAGTTGACCCTTGCATGCATGTATTGTAATTGTTTACAAATTTGCATGCAGCTAACATATAGAGAGTACTTGATGGGCCACTATGTGCAACCAGTGTGTTCTGCAACAGAGGGGTTATGATTCCCTATGACCTCGACAGTGAATCTGGACAGGTCCATGGGAATCAGAACCCAGAGGTTGCAGAATACACTCGTTATGCATAACTTTGCTTAACCTGTTTTTCTATAGTGTATATTCCTGTATGCATTTCTTTTTTCTCTTTCACAGTGAAACTGACAAGTGAAGTAAGTAGAAATTCTACAGTGGTGCTGCACCACAGAAAGGTACAATCACATTTCATGACCTTTGATCTGTGGTATAAGCGTATTATGAAACGGATGGATTTCTATATAGAACAATGCTGTAGTGCATAGTAGAGTGTTGTTCTGTATAGAATTCCATCCCTTTCCAAATGATGATACCACAGTTCCAAAAGTCATGGAATGTGATTCTACCCCACTGTAGTTGAACTGCATTCTCGAATCTGTAGAGAATCCATGGTTCAGTTTCATTTTTAAATCAAAATTAGTCACAAAACACATATTTCACACCATAAAATACACTATAAAAAAATACAGGATGAGCAACTCTATGCACAACCATTGTGTTCTGCCACCTCGGGGGTCTGATTCCCATGGACCTCTCTAGGTTCGCTCTCGAAGTCAGAGGCAATCAGAACCCCTCTGTGGCAGATCACACTTGTTGTGGATAGTTACCCATCCAACATTCTCTATGTCCTATACTGTATAATTCATTATTTTGTAGCCTATTTCAACTTCAAGTAATCAGTTCTGCCACCTAGTGTATTTGCTGTGTCCTGATTGCTATATAGTGTAGTGTAGAGCAGTTTTGTATATAGTAATACATTTTTATCTAAATACTGTCATAGTACGTTTTGGAGTTCCTGAAATGTGATTGTACCCTTGTGTGGTACAACAGCATTCTGGAACATCTGCAGACTAATCTACTCAGTTTCATTGTGACCAAAGTAATAAACACAGTGCTCACATTTCACATAACAAGACAGACAATAAAAAATAGATGATGAGCAATGGTATGCTTAACATGTGTGTCATGTCACAGTTTCCCAACTACCATGAACCTGTTGAGCATCAGTTTCTAGCTTACAGGAATCAAACTCCCTTTTGACATAATACACTGATTAGTCATAGTTGGCCAGGCAGTGGTTTTGTAATGAACTTAAAATCATGTGCGATGCAGCAAATCAAGGTTGCTTATTGTTTTTCATTTTATATCTAAAGGCACTTGTGGTCACTGTGTAGCAATGGCAACTGAGCTAGAATGAGTTTGCTGCTCTGAAGTTGATGTCGTGAGAGATGGAGAGCGAAGATACCAGCTGTGTTACTGACATTGACACTTTCCAAGTGAACTGCCTGGACCCAGAGTAATTGAGGTGTCCTTCATTCAGTATCTTGAGTTGGAGGGGCCTTTTGATGATGGGACACCACTCGATGAGTAATAAAACATATTTAATTAATTTAGTTGTTTATTTTGGTGTGTGGTCTTGTCTTTTACAGTTGGGGTGTCTTCAATGACACCTGTGTTGTCTTCATTGTTATGGAGTTGGGTCCGGACCATAGAAGTACTGGCTGACAAATGAAAGTATGTGTATAATAGATTGAGTGCTCCCGATTCGGACTGCTCCTTTCCCCTGCGTGAGGCCTTTTATTCTGTGATGAGCGGGTCACGCACAGATGCCCTAAATGGGCACATTGTGGGAATATTGGCAAAAATACATATATATAATTGATTGGTCTCGATCACTAATATATAATTTGTTCCCTGGAACCTCTCATTACTGATTTCAGTTGCCTTTATCTTGAGCTAGAACAGCTCAGCTTCACTTTGCTGTACTGCTCAGCTGAAAGCGCAGAGAACACTTGCATTCAGCAATGAGTGGCCCAGGAGGATAATATATATATTGCTGTCTGTATAGGCTGGCTGTAGGTGCACGATGTATAATAGTTTTGTACAGCACAAACCTGTCTTCAAGTCATCGAGGTTGGACAGGGTGGGGATATGATTGTGACCATTAAGTATATGACAGGAATAAAAAGTGTTATTTCCAGACCAGCCTGATGTCATACGGCCACGCTGAACCTCCTTTTGACACCCCATGCACCATGCACTATTTGCTAAACCCTTATGCTCCTAGTTTTTGTGTCGATGTGATCACATAGTTCCTATGTTTACTTAATGTTGCATTTGTATTTTTTTGTTAAGGTTTTAACTGATGTTGGTGTGTGTGTGGGGGATGGCTGCATGTATGGCAGCAGCTGGTGTGAGGATGAGTTATCATCCCCAAGGCCAGCGATTAGCACTGTCCCACATGGGTCAGTGTTTGTTCCACTGTTGTTTAATGAATTTTTTCCACACATCTCAGTAGGTATAAATATCCAGATCACTATATCTGTGGACAGCACCAACATAGGAGCAGTGGTGTATTACTAAAGAGATCTTGGGTATTGCAGGAAGATCTGACTGCAATGGAAACATAGTCTGACATTTGTCAACTTGTCTTGAATGCCAAAGAGTGAAAGGTTCTACATTTCTGGGCAAGAAATCCAATCAGAAAGTACCATCTGGGGTGGGTAGAGTCAGCAAGCTGTGAATGAGGAGGAGAAAGGTATGGTGGTAGCAATTACGGGATCAATGAAGAACCTGGCACAGTGTGGGTATGCAGCAGCTGTTGCCATGGGGTACAGGTTGGACAGGGTGGGGATATGACTGTGACTGTTAAGTACATGAGAGAATTAAGCAGGACATGCATTGAGAGTGTGTTCAATGTGAGGTGGGGGAATGACAGTCGGGTTCATCACCCGAGACTGGTACATTGAAGATTTAGGTAGGAGACAAGAAGACATTGTTATGGAAAGTATAGTAGTACAGTAAATTGGACTACTGGCAGAGATGGTTGTCTATAACAAAGATGCTTCAAATTGGGATTGGACTGGTCAAGAGAAAGGGAAATGGGATATTGTGGTATGCTGGTAGCAGTAACAGTGCAACTCAGCAGCCACCAGCTGTGGGTGCCCACCTGACCACCCAGAACACCATCCACGAGCAGACAAATTGATACTGTTGGTCTAGTGGTACCCACACATACTTCCAATCACCATGGTTAGAGTAGACAAATCTTCCCTGGTACTGTTGTGGTCCCCTCATTCACGTATTTGAGAGTGGTATGTATAGCATGCACTGCAAGGTGTGAGGGAATTTTTATGTATGCCTTTTTTTATATATCCTAAAGCTATATTTGTTATTATATGCTATTATATGCCTTGAAGTTATGCTTGCTTTGAAAGCCATGCTGTAACAAAGTCATAATGAATGTAGTAGAAATTTCTGAGTTCACGTTTTCTTTTTTTAAGGGTTATAGAATTTGTACTGAGGTTACTTGAGGTACATTTGTAAAACAAGCTAGATAAAACTGAGCAGAACTGGTTGTACCAGCCTGAATAACAGGCTTGGACAAAATATAAAGATAAGGGCATGCCTGGGCAAAATATAAAAAAAACCAGCACGTAGTGGCATTGAAGGCAAGCTGTACATTGCTATGGTGTGAGTGAAACTCATTGTCTCTCTCAGGTCAGCTTGACCCAGGCATATGTATCAAGCAGTAATGAGAAAGAAATAAAATAAGCAGTGGAAAAATACCTCATGCATATCAATGTGTTTTTTTCTGTTACATTGCTGAAAACTTGTTATGATGTCTTATGATTGGCTTATACTGAAATGCTGGTATTTTTCAAGATGAAGTGCAAAATCTAGCTTATAAAAGCTGCTGTAAATTGTAATCGGAGAACTTCTCCGTTGTAAATCCCACATGCATGTGTAAGATTTGATCAAATAAAGCGACGTAAGACAAACCCAGTGGTGTGGTTTTTGCCCGGTGATGACGGGAGTGGTTGCTCAGGTAATACTTACAGTGAGAGAATTTACGATCACAGTTTGGCATAGTCGGCAGGATAGGTTCTTGAGTCACGTGTCACCTCATGATTGGTTTGTTTCCTTGGACAAAAGAAGGACATTTTGTGGAAACCCATCAGGATGTGACGTTCTAAGGGGCCGCTACACTCATCATCACTGTAAGTACAAGAATACCTTTGGAGCGAGTAGTACTATAAAGGACAGGCCTAGATAATATGGGAAACAAGGAAAAAATAGCTGGGTCCAGAGTTAGTATTATCTGGACCGGCAAAATGTATGTTTGACAAGTTTGACCAAACAAATTACAAGGGCAACTGCACTTCCTTTGTACTTGTAATTTGTGCTTGCTGCAAGTATATACTGTTAGAGCCAATGATGGCTTTCAAGTTCAGGCTGCTTTTAGGAGAAAAGCAGCGGCTGATTAAGAAAGTTGATAAACAACATCTAGAGAAAGAAAAATAAACTACTGTGGATGTACGCACAGTAGGTGACTACAGACAGGATGATTTGAAAATCCTCCCCCATGTTGCCTATCTGTAGTTTCAAGTTTTCTATCAATTTCAAGTTCCTTGCCTCCTATAGAGGCTAAAACATTTGATCCCAAACCCAAGTACTGGGGACCTCTACCAGATGGATCTCAACATAGTACTGTTAGAGATTTTTTGTTTTGTTTTAAACTGCAAACCAGAGCTCTGGAAAAAGACTTGGTTTGGCAGGTTACTAAAATAACCAAAAGAACCTTTGAAGGGTTAATAAGCTGCAGCATTTGGAAATTATCATGAAGGTCCTGCAGTCAGTTTTCTTCTCAGACTAGTGTATCAGAAAAGAAGAAGAAAAAACGTTGGCACCGGGTAAGTCTGAATTTTTATTTAAAGTTGTTTTATGTCTGTCTGTTTTTTTCTGTAATACATATACTAAACAAGGTAATGCTCTGTCTTTCTCTTGCATGTTTTCTAGCTTATATCTGTGTTCTGTAATTATGTTCTGTTGTCAAGGTTGCGAGATAGGATTTACTGCCTTCAGTGCACAACATGTTACAGTAAAAAAAAAAGAAAGAAGAAGCTTCTTTGCCTCATAGCTGACCATTTTAATTGGCTTTATTTTTAATGGAATATTTGTGCTGCCTAGATAGGGTCAGTGAAGAACTTTTGTTTGTAGTTGTTGGTTGGAGCAGGTAGTGTTGATGGTGAAGAGTTATGACGTCATATAGATTGCAATGTGCAGAAAGATTTGTAGTTTGCAAGCAATGTGCCAAGCCACTGCTAGGTGAAAATGTAATGTGTTAACAGCTATAAATGGCTTTATCATACTTCTCGTTATAACCAGAAACTTTTTGCAAAATGGCAGGTGCTATATTTTGGCTATCGCCAAAAGGTGTAACCATGTTATACAAGATGTGTTCACTTACAGATGATATGTTGTGCTGCGTTTTAACGGAGTTAAATGTGTTTAAAAGTGTTTTGTTCTGGAAAGATTTGGCATGGCGATATGTATAAATGTGTTGATTTAAAAGTGTCAGTGTTACAAGACAGGGGAGGCAGCATATATCTAAAACACGTACAGTTTTCTAATGAAACTATGGGCATTACCTCAGCAAATTGGTGTGAAACAATGTCAGTCTTATTTGTGTTAAGTATTTCTTTGTGTATGTATGTGTGTGTACTGTCTTGGCCAGCAGTTTTATTGTATGCTTTATTATTATTTAAAAATATTTAATATCAGTAGTGTTCAAGGACAAAAAAAAAAAATAACTGGGTTTGAATGACCCTTGCATGCACACTGTGACCTTTGCACGTTATTTGACCTTCTTGTGTTTCAACATTTTATGTTACTACCAGTTCAAACTTGATGTGTATTCCATACCCAAAGCACAACTTTTCACAAAACGTGATAGTTTTCATGAAAGCACAGCAAGAGTAAACCATGTAATTTGACTTTTATTGCAAAACTAGTATTCTAAGTGAAGAGGACAAACTTTTCTTCTCGTCTCACTGCTTCTGATTTGCAGCCAACACAGGCAATACTCAGCTGGAAGGAGAGTATTCATCATCTCCCATATTTTTATTATACATATACAGTGCGCTTTTGAAAAAAGGACTATTACAGCTGTTTTTGAGAGTTTACCATCTACAGTTAAAAACAATGGCTTTTGTTTTTATGTGTGACCATGGTGTAATCATTTTTTTGTCTTTTGAAATGCATTCTAAGAATACGTGTACGTACGGTATTACCATCAATCTGGATTTTTATAAACTCAGCTGACATTTTGTCATGCTTAGGATAAAGGAACCAGGGACGCTTGGCTTCTTTTATCCTATGAAATAATCTTGTTTTATTTTTAAACTGGTGTGTTTTTGTTTTGTTGTTTGTCTGTGTTTCTTCTCTTTCTAGAGAAAAGAAGTTCCCCATCTTTATAGTAAGGTATGAAACTTACTAAACTAATTGTAATATTATCTTGTTATAATTTAAAGTGTAGTAGGTGGGGATCATGTCACCATCCACAGCTAACTTTTATTGCTCACAGTATTAGAGCTGTCTCTTTCACTTGAGTTGTCTCTTCCACCAGTAGGAGCTTGGGGAAGGGGGTAACTCTACCTTCCTCCTTCCAGTGTAGTACCCACAAAGGTTGCAAAAGGACATCACAGTTCCCCAAGAGGTAAATAAAGAAAATGTATATTTGCCAATAATTGTTTCTTTATTTACAGGTTTTAAAAAAGACCCAAGGTATTTTAACAGCATAACCCAGCCCAAGCCCTTCTGTTTTTTCTAGTGCAAACAGTTAAATCACACCTATTATTGGTACAAGGGTTTCTGCCCTCAGCAAGTAATCAGTTATGCTGGAGGGTGAAGTTGTGTATGTATGTCCACACATATTCTTTTGATTGTCTTTTCAGCTTTCTTATCCTGTTAAACAAATGCAAACAACTTTTGTCATTGCCTTACAGCAATGAATGCATTTTTTCAACCAAATTCACAGTACTCTAACATTTCTGGACTCTAAGCTAAGTTTACAGTCTATATGTGTTGTTTAAAATGTATTTTTATGCATTATGCTCAATACTGAAATTGTTCTATTACAAACATGCTTATGTTTCATGTTTATGTTATAATGTTTTGATATACATCTTGCTACACTGTATCATGTGTATTCAGAAAAGTGCTCCACATGTATAACGTTTTAATGCTCATAACCAAACCTAAATGCTGGGGCCAGCATTGCTGACCCACCTACAATATGTTCCAAAGCAAAACCAAAAGTAAAATTATGCCCATTTGTCTTATTACTCACAGGTACCCCTAAAGAATGAGGTTACTCTATGCAGGTTTTGTCATTTTAAATTTTAACAATTATAATATGCAGAATTTAGATTGTACCCAAACCTATGCTTCAAGCCTTACCCCACTCAATACTTTGAGTATTTCACTATACAGGGTAAAGAAGGTAGATCTTTTCACTTGTCACAGGTGCAATAGGCACTGTTATTAAATTGGCATAGGCCAACAATATATGTATTGTCCCACTAATTGCATTGTGTAACAGGCATATTACTAGTGAACTATATGTTTGAAGCGTGTTATTGTAACATTACAAGATTTTATAACTCAGGTCTCAGTCAGGCCTGCTTGCAACAGACAGGGAAATAATGTTCATCACTGTCATAACTGCTTCTGTGATTTAAAAGCAGGAGGTAACCATAACACTGTCATGATTTACAGATGGTCAAATGGTATAATTGAACCTCGGCCTGCACCCCCAGGTGTGCGGTTAATGTCCAATTTTTAATTTTTCTCTTTCTAATTGCCAGAATTTAGGCTGTGTCACACCACTTTTTACAAAACAAAAAGTTAATGGTTTAAAAGATTGTTATTTATGTGTTTTTTAATTCAGTGTCTAACACTTTGCAAGTTTGCAGGTTTCCAAGGTGTGGCACACATAAGATCTCCACATTCAACAGCAATACTTTCTATCATAAGTTGCCAAGACCTTCATCTTTTTCCTTAAAAAGAAAAACAACTGCCACAGTTTTGATGTTTATCACCATCTTTGTGCCTGACTGGTTCCTTATAAGGACTATTGCATGAATCCAGTTATTATTACCTCTGCAAGTGTAATGTTTTCGGCAAATTACACCTATTTGTAGAACTTTAAATCAACTGAAGAAGGTCGTCAGCTGTCAGACTCTGCAATCAAGCTTATTGTTTCTGCTTACTATGAAGTTAAGTCTGGGGAAGGCACCCCTAACTCCAGCGAGAAGATTCTGTTCAATTGACCTTCAAGCAATACATCCATTTTCTTCACTGCGCTTGTTCCAAACATGGCTGGTACTTTCTAACCCTATTGCTCTGTTATGGACTGTGTTCTTAATGGTTTATTGTCAATTGTTACTTTTATGGACTGTTAATCTTATGCGGGGTGTAATCAACTACGTATAAAACCGTGCCATGCCGGTGTGTGTGTGGCTATTCAGTAAAAGGACTCAATGCACCCTGGCCAGTGTGTCTACTAATCAGCCATCCAGCAGCTAGCCAGCAAAATGAACACTGACTTTTCTACTATGCTGGTGTTTTGTTTTCAAATTACTGTCTGCATTGCCCCATGTGCCTTGTGGGTTACCACCATTCTGCAAATGACATTTCATCTGTATTGTAACTACATCAACCTGTGGATACTTATATGAACTTATAGAACTGTTAATTTCATGGACTGTTATGTTTTATAAGGACTTATCTGTCAAGAGACATTATCACAGATTCTTCAATCAAGCTCCCAGGTGTACCACACCTCAACACAAGGTAGCATCTACCTTATTCACTCTCAAAGTGAATTCCATGAACTCTTTTCATCAACAAAATTGTTATGTTATATTGTATATGGGGTGTCACATGTTAGCATTTTTCACATATTTCAATTGTGGTGTTGACATCCCTCAATTTTGTATTATGTTTACAAACTCACGATTTGTGTTCCGTCTGTTACCACCCCTGTACCAACTCCAGAACAGGATGCTTTTATAAATGCCTTGACTATCTGTATGCTGGCAACCAGTTTTAAATCATATACCTATTCACCTAGTCTAACAGTCTAAAAGTAGAAATGATTAGTTTTTTTTAACCTTCAGTTATTATAATATCTTTACATTTATGTTCAATTTTGTGAATGTTTGAGTCCTTCAGGGCCTCCTATCTTCAGGGTGGAAATTATTAACAGTGGTCAGTGGCCAAGGTTTTAGTAATCAATGACCAAACTTTTATCAACAATATGTAGTTACTAACCATAAAGCAGGGAAATAAAAGGTGTAAAATGGCTAGTGTAAATTGCTAAAGGGGCTAGTAAAGGTAAAAATGGTTAGTAAATGACTAAATGATGCCAACATGTAAATTAGTATATCTAGTAGCAAAAAGGCTGCAAGTGGCTAAATACCACCATGTCACTTAATATGTGTGGTGTAAGACTTTAAAAGGGTTAATTGTAAAATTTATACAATGAAAAAATAAGCTGAAAGCATAAAATGAGGCCGTATGAGATACACCACAAGTGTGTTTAGCCTAGACTGTTAAAAGTTTCTCATCATATAATTCTCGTGTTAAAAAAATATATGTTTTAACAAAAAACTGATAAAAAATAATGAGATACCTCGTTTAGTTGCTGGTACAAGGTTACTTTTGACATTTGTAGCAAGCTAGTCACTTCTCTTATATGCTTTCTGGCTCCCAAAACAAAAGTTATTTGAGATAAATATACTATTCTGTCACCATTTTTTTCCTCCAAGGTGAGAATAACTCCCTGTCTTGGCAAAATGTCAGGTACATCTCATAACCAAGAAATTTGATTATGGGATGTCTCAGAAAGTGTAGCTTCAAAATGTATCAAAAACTTTAATTATGAAATGTATTAATGTACAGGTGTCCAGGCTCTGCTGTCACACATAAATATGGGACCCATGGTCATGGCTTACAAGGCGTAGTCAGTGACTCGGGTGCTACTCTTCTCCATTGGGTGACAGTACTTGTAAGTGGTCATATTGGCACTCTGGCTACTGACTGTCCTAATCAAACTTCTCCTACAATGCCTGTGCAACACAATGGTGTCATCGGGCGCCACCCACCTGCCCCTTGCTACAACCAGAACAAAAGGACCCCATTAAACTGGAGGGGTGTTTCCATTACAAAACGAGCCAAATTGTGGCCAAAATATAAAGTGAGAAAAGTAAAAGGATCGTTAGTTGATACATAGTATCAAAAGGGGAGATTGTGAGGGAATTTTATGTATGCCTTTTTATATATCCTAAAGCTATATTTGCTATTATATGCTATTATATGCCTTGAAGTTATGCTTGCTTTGAAAGCCATGCTGTAACAAAGTCATAATGAATGTAGTAGAAATTTCTGAGTTCATGTTTTCTTTTTTTAAGGGTTATAGAATTTGTACTGAGGTTACTTGAGGTACATTTGTAAAAACAGAAAGCTAGATAAAACTGAGCAGAACTGGTTGTACCAGCCTGAATAACAGGCTTGGACAAAATATAAAGATAAGAGCATGCCTGGGCAAAATATAAAAATAACAGCACGTAGTGGTATTGAAGGCAAGCTGTACGTTGCTATGGTGTGAGTGAAACTCATTGTCTCTCTCAGGTCAGCTTGACCCAGGCATATGTATCAAGCAGTAATGGGAAAGAAATAAAATAAGCAGTGGAAAAATACCTCATGCATATCAATGTGTTTTTTTCTGTTACATTGCTGAAAACTTGTTATGCTGTCTTATGATTGGCTTATACTGAAATGCTGGTATTTTTCAAGATAAGAAGTGCAAAATCTAGCTTATAAAAAGCTGCTGTAAATTGTAATCGGAGAACTTCTCCGTTGTAGAAGTCCCACATGCATGTGTAAGATTTGATCAAATAAAGCGACGTTAAGACAAAACCCAGTGGTGTGGTTTTTGCCCCGTGACGACGGGAGTGGTTGCTCAGGTAATACTTACAGTGAGAGAATTTGCGATCACAAAGGCCATTGAACCAATAGGCTTACAGTTCATACTGTACGCTGTCATTCGGCAGGAGGCTGGGCGATATGCAGGTGGGTTGCAGCCTTCTGCCAATGAAAGGGGAAGGATGCTGTGTATGCAGGTGGCCGGTGAGGGTGGGGGGGCCACTGGACCTCCACCGATTTATGGTACTATGGTGCACTGGTGATTGTGGACATGGGTGGGGTGGGTGTTACTGCTGGACTCCCAGTGACTGAGGGGGTGCATTCAAAGACAGCTCTGGGTTCAGGGGGAAGGTACCAATACAGTACTAGGGAGAATGAATGTGTGATATAATGCCAAGGATTGTTGCTTGGGAAGTGGAGACCACTGGACTACAAGGGACTAGTGATGCTTTTCTGTACATGGTTCTGGTCTCAGGGAGAGGGGATACCATGCGATTACCACTGGGTATGGACTGTAATATGTTATGGTCTGCACAGCTTCAGGCATGGAGGGGGTGCCAGTAGACTACCAGTGAGACTGAACTTTGATCTATCAAGGCAAGCTGTGCTACAGGGAGGGAAGGGGTGACCACTGCACAACCAGGGTGATCATTTTTTGAACATTGTTGGTGACTCTGGTTACAGGCAAGGGGAACCACAAGACTTCCACTGACAGCACCGCATGCTGAGCTGGGTGACAGGTGCATTTTGCAGTGCTGTACTGCACAACTCATGCAACTAGGGCCATAATGACTCCCAAATGATGCCATTTGTGCCTTGCATACATTACGGTACCATTTGCATGTCAGGTCCTCAATATGATTGGTGTAAATCATGGTGTCACCCCACATGACAAGTGTCTCCCAGTCTCATACCAGATTTGAAAGCTGACGTCTGCCTATTTTGTATCTCCAGGAAACAGATATGCATGACTAGCACAAATATTATAAAAAAGTAATGGAAAGTTTTTATATCCAGCATTGTATTCAAGCAATATGCCACATCAGGTTGTGAGGTTTACAAAGATTGTGTGTTGTGTTTTGCCTACTTGCTCAGTGGCATAGTAAGCAAACTGCCACATCATGCGTGGTTAAATCATGCCATCTCACACATCATATTGTGCTATATTTCTGCAACATATAATGTATTGCAGTACAACAACACCTTTATGTCCACATGTGCGTGATAAGACCATTACAACTCACGAGTGGTGTATGTGAAGGAGATACATATGTGGTGGGGGGGGGATGAGGATACAGCATACACAAGCTGCGTAGAATGGATCCACCTCCCATACTCCATAACCTTTCTCTCTTTTGGAGCTGTTTGCACTGCCTGACATGCAGCAATGGAATCTGGAGAGAAGTCCTGTGATCCCACAGTTCTCTGAATGGGGGGAGGATATGCCAAGGCAGCATGGGTGTAAGGACTGGAGCGCCTCCACCCTCAGTGCCACCGTGCTGTCTAAATAAATGGAGTTCTAAGTGAAAAATAATTATTTATAGTTGGCCTGCTGGCACTGATGACTGAGGCGCTGGTTGCTGTACTTTGTGCCACTTCATGGACCCTGGTTTGGGAGCGAGCTTGGGTTTCCGGTGGTCAGCAGGGGATGGAGCATCAAATGGACAGCTCTCCTCTCCCAGTGTGGTTTGTGGCACAGAGATCAGCATAGTCTGACACCTAGCGGAGGTTTGGTGCTAACTTGTCTGGCCTGTTAGATTGGGACGGTAGGTGGGCCAGCCAGTTGGCATGCTTTGTGCAGATGCACATGTGCAGTATTCGCTCTGCTGGCATTCCATGCCTTACCTCCAAGGCACAAAAAGGAAAAAATTGGGTGCCTCAGTCACTGTGAATTGATGGCCATTTGAGTTTGACCCATGCCGGCTAGGGAGGGTACCACCAAGTGCATATCCATTATAGGTGGGGGAGTTGGTCATCCCCTACCAGCACTCCACGGGGGGTTCAGCCGTGAGGTCACTGGTTGGTAACCCTCACCGGAGACCCACATGGGGGTGTCATGATTTATGTACCCAATGAGTTCACCACTCATGCGGTATGTATAACGTTATCTTTGGTTGGGGAATTTGTGATGCACGGTTTGGGAGGGGTGTTGTGCTTCATGGTGGCCAAAACATATTTTGTATAAACATAACATGACATTGCCTGACTGAAGATATCATCTTCACCTTCACTTGATTTCAATATATGTCATTTGTGGCTTTTCCACTCGTGATATATCCTAATGACATTTGCCTTAAGTAACAATAAATATGGTATCTTGAGTCAGACAATGTCATATCCCCCTAAATATGTGGTGTTTTATATTGCCATGTTATGTCTTCAGATTTGCTATGTCATTATATTTTTGTTCTGTTTTTTTCTAGGACATACAGACATGCACCTGGCAGCGTCTGGGGAAATGGAATCGTAAAGTACTTCCCGCATGTGCAGTCACTGCAATCTACACAGTGTTCCCTTCAGACAATTACACTGGTTTCAAGCCACCACCTTCTGTATTCAATTGAAGAACTGGTGAATGAACTTAAATGAACCTTGACATTTTGTTCTGATGTTGCTGTCTACCGAATGAAATGTGAACATTTCAGTTCTGTACATGTCTGTGCCTAACTCTGTTGTTCTGGTAGTGTATATTGCCATGAGTTTACAGAATTGACATATGCACATTATATTTTGTATATGTTTACCGAGCTGACATATAGTCATGTGATAGTCTGCATACACAGTACATATGTGTTCTTCACTTACTGTAAAGTTTTTATGTAGGCTTTGAGAAACAGTCACTTCAAAGTTTCACATGTCGGCTACTGTTGTCCATAGAGACTTGATGTAGTACAATGTAATTCACTTCATTCACCATTGATATTATATGTTACAGTGGCCCTGGTTATTCATTGATCCCATCATAAGTGCCTCCATATACAGTAATTATCAGATTTAGTATCCGTACACCCCTTTGTCCAGTTGCAGTTTTTTGTTGGATTTAGGTGACAACAAAACTCATAACCTTATCCTTGGGAACCCAGATTTTTCTGACTGAACTGTTGCCACTGTTTTCACCCCTCACTTAGCTAGTGAGTCAGTGGACAGCAAAGTTCACCCACCACACCTTTGCTCCTGCTCTCCCCATACCTCCACTGTGTACAATGTAAAGTGTTTTTTTATTCTTTATTACTACAGCGAGTCAGCAATGAGCAACTTTTTTACAATAAAGTACAGACCCTCCAGCATAACAACAGTCCCTAGACCAAAAAAAAAATTGTAAAGTGGGCGGAGGAAGTATAGTATTACAAAAGTTAAGTTAAAGTGATGTTTTATTAACATTTTTTATGGAACTGATTTTTGTCTCACACTGCCCATTATATAAGTGTAATAATAACCTACAGGGTTGTCATTATTGAGCTATACCGGACCACCCAGTGGCATAATGAGTACCACCACCTTTGTCGTTGAGCCTCATGTTGCACCTGGGTGCTGCCTTACAGCCCAATACTGACTACCCTGGATGATATTATTGCTTACTGTATGTATATTATACCCTCAATAGCCTGCACTGCAACCCCACCATTGCATCGCACTACCCCCTCTTGCATACATACCAAAGAGAGTTAAAAATTCAATGCTTCTTCATTGTTGTACCCATTATACACCCTTCCTGTGGGCTTAAAATGTCATGCAATCACTGATGTCACCTAAGACAATTGAAGTTTTACCCACGACAAGCCATTGGTATTCTGTGCATTGCAATGTTGAAACATTTGAAGAATTATTATGTTTCCTTATTTATTTTGCCATTTAAAACATGAGCAATAAATTTAATATTTCAACAAATAATCAGTTTCAAGAACAGTAAAGGTTTGGTTTGCTTTTTTTTATGTACAGAATGTATTATAACAAATTGATCAGTATTTTTTTAGCTATCAACTGTTTCAATACACAACTGTATTTTGCCACAGTACCTTGTTATTCAGCAAAATAAATAACATGATCCACATTTACTGTGGCACCTGAACTTGAAGTATTCTTTTTATTTTTCATCAAATATTCCATATCTATATATATATATCTATATATATGTAACGGTATTGAAAATGCATGTGCTATATACAGTACCACTTTCTCATACAGATGTAATGCAAAAGCTGACCTTTTTGGCGAGGCGGTGGGGGGGAGCGTGGATGATATTTGAGTCACCCTGCTTATGCAGAGGGGTAGGAGAGTAAAGGTCGGAGTGTTATTCAGAACACCTGCACTGGTAGAGGCACTGGAAGAAAAATAGGTGTCAAATCTCGAGGGACACAGTAGCTTGGGAAAGGGATGTATAGTGGTAATGGGTGACCTCAACATGCCGTGAACAGACTGGGGGACTATGTCATCAACAGTGTCCAGGGAACAGAGGCTGTTGGATGTCTTCCAGGATGTGTTTCTGACCCAGCAGGTGGGTGAGCCAACTAGGGAGGCATGGACACTGGGGAGAGGGCTTATGAGGATAGGCTCAGGGAGCTCAACATGTACACTATGAAAGACAGGAGGGACGGGGGGACATGATAGAGTTCTTGAAGTACATAAAAGGGATCAATAAGGGGGGGCCCAGTCAGGGTGCTCCAAAGGAAGGAGGAAGAGGCAATGAGAGGGGACAGGTGTAAGCTGGAAGGGGGAAGGCTCAGAGGGCAGAGGAGGAAGTGTTATTTCACTTAAAGGGTGGTGGAGCTATGGAATGCACTGACCAGGGAGCTGGTAGAGGCAGAGACTGTGGAAGAGCCAGCAAAACAAACACAGTCATCTACACTGGGTAAATGTCATTCTTTTTTTGTAAGCAGTCAGGCACTATATGGCCCATTCATCAAATCTGACAACCATTACACTACTAATACTGGAACGTACTTGCGTCATTGAACAGTACATCTGCTCACTAGAGATGAAGCGAATTTAAAATTCGCTGGTGAAGTGCACGCGAAGTGGGCACTTTGCGTTGCGAGTGGGCAATGCAAAGTGCTCACTTCTCTTGTCATTACCACTTTCGTGTTGGCATAATGAGAACGCAGGGCAGGGAAGTCATTGTTTTAATGGACTTCGCTCCTCTTATTCTAGTGATCCACTTGGTGTTTCAGACTTGGCAGCCCCTCCCACAGATCACATGACTTACAGTACTGTAAGGCACATGCTTCTAGCCAGACAGGAAGGAAGTGAGTCACACAGACAGTTTCACTTTCTCCTGTGCAGACTGAGAGAGAGGAGTGTGTGTGTACTAGAGAGAGGAGTGTTTTTTTGATTGCAGAGAGAGTTAACATTTAATACTTAAACCAACAGCTTTTTTAAAAGCTACATTTTTTGGTTTTTCTGTACTGTTTTTTACTTGATTTGTTCTTTCTGTAAATTTTATTTTTCTTACCTACTTAGTTGTTTGTCTGTCTGTGTGTGACTGTGTGTGTGTTGTGCTTGTGTGGTGAGATGGAGCAGGGTGAGGGAATGTCTTGGGCGGGGGCAGCTGTAGGAGAGCGTGGTAGTACACGTCGTCGTACCATGTGCATGCGTGGGGGGCATGGGCACCCATTTGTGTTGGATTGCTCTAAACTTCTGAGTGTCCAACCCCCGGAAGCAGGACCAGCACCACCTCCTGACTCTGAGGCAGTTCAACCACCACCACCAAGTCCAGCACAAGGTCCTTTGGAGCAAGATGTGCCTGTTCCCCCAGGCCCAGGTGTGGATCCCACCATCAGAACTGTTGAGCAGTGTGAGCAGCCTACTGCCAGTTCATCTGGCCCTCCCCTGCCTGTGCCTGGTCCTCCCCTCACCTCCGTTATTTGGCAGTTTTTTGACCGTGTCGGGGGGGGACAGCAGTGTGGTTAAGTGTCGCCTATGTGTGGTGGAGGTGCGCCGTGGCCCCCAGGGGAGTTACCTGGGGACTGGGGGCCAGCACACCCATATGCTTAATCACCACCATTTGGAGTGGCAGACTGCCACAGAATGGACCATGTCTGCACCTGCTGGCCATTCTGTGGCAGAGGGTGCCACTGTGCATACCAGGCACAGCATCCCTAAGAAGAGGAGGGCCACAGCAGCACCTGTTGCTCCGCCAGCACCCCCAACACCACCACCACCACCAGCAGGTCAGCCTGTCAAAGGAGTGGACGCCAGAGAAGTGCATGTAACACTGTCTGACTTGGCAGTTCTCTGGAGCGCTGTTGAGGAGAACAGCGAGAGGATGAGTGCTGTGGAGCAGTGACTGGATGACATAGAGGGACATCAGCTTCAAATTATGTCCATGCTGGAATTGCTGCTGGATCACCATAGGATCCCACATTAGTTTTGTTTCCTCACACCATGTTCCCCCCCACCTTCCTTGCTGTGCCATAAAATGTATTCCTCCACCATCCCTGACCCTTGTATGTAATTATGCCCTTTTTTTGTTGTCTTCAGTATGCGTTACACTTTGGATTCGGGGGCCCCTTCCTTCTGTTAAGTGTCTGTGTGCTTTGTGTATGTGCGCTGTTTTGGTGCCTCAATTTTCTGTATCTGCAAAAGGCATCTGTCTTGTGTCCAGAAAACTGACAAGTGGTAACACAGTGAAATGAGAGTGTTTCAGCTCATACAAAGTCCCCCAGAATTTATGGCACACTCAGTCATGCGCACAACAGTGGCACAGAGTCCCCAGATTTTTTCTGCAGTCCCAGAATGCATCCTCCATGTGTCCAGAAAATTGACAAGTGGTAACACAGTGAAATGAGAGTGTTTCAGCACATACAAAGTCCCCCAGAATTTATGGCGCACTCAGTCATGTGCACAACAGTGACACAGAGTACCCAGATTTTTTCTGCAGCCCCAGAATGCATCCTCCTTGTGTGCAAAGAAGTGAAAAGTGATCATCGCAAATGGATTGAAAGGTGTCCTTTGGATGTACAGTAATAGTAGCCTTGGTGAGTATATATATATATATATATAGATAGATATATGGTTGTATTTTGTAGGTGATGATGAGGGGGGTTGACCTTGACATGGACATGTATTCATGCTATTGTTCTGCATCACACACAGGTGACTCCATCTCCGAACTGTTGCTGTGCACCGTCCAGTGCTCAATGAGAATTTTTTGCACTTAAATGGAACTGCATAACTCTCAAGCACATGAAGGTAAGTATTTCTTTTTTGGGGGGGGAGGGAATCATATTTTCAGTTTTGTCTGTAATGGTTTGTTATTTTTTTATTTCTTCACAAATTTCATCAGCATTCTTCTGGAGTCAGGTTCTTAATGATGGTCACGATCATGGAATGAAATGACTTCTGCGTGTTGCATGTGTGCCCAAATTCGGGTCGAGGAGGGGTGTGCCTGATCATGTTGACAAACTTTTTTGGATCAGTCCCAGTGGTGGTGGTCCGGGGTGGGCAGACAGACTCATGGTGGCAGCAGACTTAGATAAAATCAGTCCTGATGGTGGTGGTCTGGGGTGGGGGGGGCACACCACCTTTTAAATACTGCATTTAAAACCTGCCAACATTAACCACATCATCATCCTCATAAAGAAAACTGCCCTCACAGTCATCGATGTCTGAAGTCTGACCACTGGGAAATTCTTTCTCCATTGTGTCATCATGTACATCAGTGGTAGGCCGTTTCAAGCAGCCATTGCCAGTGCCACCAGGATGCTCCATTTCCACATCAGCAAGACCACCATGACTAGGCCGGGGTACGAATACCGAGGTTCCAGTCTGTGCTGGTATGTGCATCTCATTCATTTTGATGAATATTAGCAAACTAACATTTGCAGGAGACAGGTTTGTCCCACGATCCCTGACTATTGCACCTGCTGAGCTGAATACTCTCTCAACACTTACACTGGAGGGTGGGCATGTGAGGTACTTCAGTGCCACTGCAGTCAGCTCTGGCCATTCACTGACCTTTCCACTCCAGTACAAAAGAGTATCTTCAATTATTGTCAGATGCCTGTTTTCAGACAAATATGACTCAACCATTCTCTGTGCCACTCTAAGTCCAATTGTTGATGCATCAGCCTGTTCCCCGGAATCACTGATGTCAAATACCAACTTGGGACAAAGCCTCCCAAAGCAGGTTGATGCCAACCACTTTGGATGACAGACCACCAGGAACTACAGTCCCCTTACCCTTGCATGATATGCTTGCTGGTCCTCCAGCTACACCTTCAACTGGATTATGCTGCTCAGGTTTGCAAACCTTGGCACGTGACTTCTGTGCCCCATGAACCAAGCAAACCAGTTGACCACTGATATTTTTCACCTGTTCAAGCCCTCCCTCCTGTACTGATGCAATTCCATGTTTGTATCGTGGGTCCAGCATTGTTGCCATGGCAAAGTTGTCACTACGCTGAATGTTCACAATGTGACGATTCTGGTCGAATACTGTCAGCATGTGTTGCAGCAACATACTGCTACCACCGTCTCCGGCAACATCAAGGCTATGCTGTACATTCACCAATGTCTGCCTCAGCACCTGCAGCAGTGGAATTGATTGGCTAATGGAGGCAGACTCACCAATCACTGCCTGTGTGGCATGTTCAAAAGGCCACAAAATTGTTATTACAGAGTCCATGAGGTGCCACTGTTCAGTCGTCATAGACATGGAGGCCCCAGAACTGTCACGGCTAGTGTGCATAACAAGATATTCTGTGATGACTTTGTATTGTTCATACAACCTCTCTGCCATGTATAATGTGGAGTTCCATTGGGTGACAACTTCCATCTTCAAGCGGTGCTAAGGCAGGCTGTTTTGTATCTGCAACTGCCGCAGTTGGTCACGGGCCTTTCCAGATCTTGAAAAGTGAGAGCAGATACGTCGTGCAATGGTCAGCATTTCCTTTATGTCAGGGTGAAGCAGAAACTTCTGAACCACAAGATTTAAACAGTGGGCCATGCATGGAACATGAAAAAAAACACCATTCATGATGCATTTCACCACATTTGACCCATTGTCACTTGCTATGAACCCAGCTCTCAGGGACAGATGGTATAGCCATCTGTCCAACATGTTCTCACCAGTATGTGAACAAGTCACACTGCGCATAGCAATTGTTGCATGCTGGTGAATTCCAAGAAGATTGCTACCATGACAATCCACCTTCCTGCATTGATTATTCACACTACCAGCATCACAAACAACCCCCGGCACCTGCGCCCAGTGTGCAGTTATACACAGATATGAACTCTCCACTGTTTTTCCACTTGTCCACATATCCATAGTTAAATGGATGAATGGAGATGAGGAATGTTGAAGGGCATGTCTTACTGAGTCTGAGACAGTGCGGAACAACTCAGGAACAGCATGGGTAGAAAAGTATGTCCTGGATGGGACTTTCCATTTTGGACAGGCATGGGCAGCAAACTGCCAGAACCCAAAATTCTCCACAAAGGAGAAGGACAAAAGATCGATTGCCAGCATTTCCGCTACAGCAGCATTAAGTTCACGTGACACTGTATGATTGGGGGGGTACTTCAGCTTATGCAGAAAAACACTCTGTAACATGGGCTGACTTAAACAATTTACAGGGTGTGTGTTGGTCACAAATGGTTGTGCTCTGTGATGAATGGCATTGGCAGGGGGTGGAGTGTGGGACATTTGATGAAGACGGTTGCACAGGTGATGATGACAAACCCAGAAATTATGTTATTTTTCCGGATTTGCCAACTGGGGTTGATGTACCACTTGCACTAGATATACTGCATTCACCACCACCACCACCACCACAAAAACTGCCACTCTCACCAACATTGGAGAACATTTCAAAGTCATTATGGTCCTCCACCTCATCATCATCATGCCTGTAGTAATCCTCTGCTCTTATTGCCGCACTACTGCACACGTCTAATTTCCTACTGGGCTTAACAGTCATGGAAGGGGATAAAGTGCTGGCTATGGTTGCCACCGGTGATACAGGTGAATGCCCAAGTCTGGTATTAGCTGCCAGCTTGTGCTGGGTCCACAGAGCCAAGTGCCTATTCTTAAGATGCGTATGATGTCCTCCTGTCCCAAGATGGCTCCCCTTTTTACCTCGACTCACACGCACATGGAAAACCTGGCAGTTTGCAACTGAATCATCATTTGCATTTTGAACAAAAAAATTCCAAACAAGGGACTGTGATACTCTGCTTTCAACATGTTCATGATGATGTGGCTTATTTAAGTCTGTTATTTTAAGCACTGAAGTGGGGGGGGGCACATAATGTTTCTGGCACTGCACACCTGTACTGCAACTGACCACCACTACTACCTATCATATTGAGTACTGGGTCGTCATCATCATCATCATCCACTAAAACCGGTACATCACAAGTTTTTACAGGGTGGGGATTCCTGCAAACAGATTCAGAAATTTCAGACACATCCACTTTTAATTTCTTTTTCTCCGGTTCCCAACTGAGGTCAATTAAATCATCATCATATTCATCAACGTCACTGTCACACACATCCACATCTTCTGCTTGGATGCTAACATGTGGACTGCATGTTGCAACAACAGCAACATCATCATCATCAGCATCATCACATTCATCATCAGCATCTACAACACCATCACCTGATATTTTTTCACCACACTGTGAATCACTGTTGCATGGAAAATGAGTGACGTTAAGTGCCACGGTGGAAGGAATATCACATTGTATGCTATTGTTGACATGATCATCAGAATCAGGTTCAGTTAATGGGATGTTACTGGGAAGTATGACATCATCTACGCTGTCACTCACTTGCACTGCTTCACACTCAATATGTTTGGATATGGTACACTGGTCGAATTAGAACTTGACGCAACAATGCTAATACTACCTCCACCACCACTAACACCAGTAACACTAACACCACCGGCTGGGAAAACATCATCTCCTCCAACTATCAGTGAAGCTACTGATTGGGCTGTAAAAAACATTGCAGGAGAAATACCTTTCCTCACATCACCAAAGCACTTCTCCGTCCACGTACTACTACTACCATGCCCACAGACCCTCTTACTGCCAACATTACCATGGCAAGAAACAACTTTACTTGCATGTCTCTTTGCAGGCATTTTGGGGGATCAACCACAATATTATTACCAAATTCAGATTTTGATACGTTCACTTTCTGTCTGGAGGGTCGCTACTCGCTGCTATCACTAGCTGGATGTGAAGCAGAATAAACAACTGTGGCTTCAGCAACAGATAAGGGGATTACTGTGTTGTGACACTGTCACAGAATTAAAACAACTTCAGTAACCAATGGTGCTGACGGGGTCACAAAAACAATCCAGTCTGGTAAAAAATATCTTTTCAACATGGGGGGTGGCACTGAATACAGACAGTGCTGATTTTCAGCACTACAAGCAGCAACACTAAAAACAGAGAACACGATCGCAGTACAAAATCAGGCAGCTGCAGTGGATAGCAGGTTCACACTGCTGCTCTTAGTTGCACTTACACTGATCTGTGTCACAAATTTTAAAAGGTGTATTATATTTGATGCACACAACACTGCACACACAACACAGAACACTTTATGTACAATGCTGAATGAGGAATGTGATGCAAATGCAAAAGTTCAGTGTACTCAGTGCTACGTAATGTAAATTTGGAATTTAAACAACCTGACCTTATGAAATGCTGCACCACATTCACACAACAAGCAGCACGAAAATGTGTACTATCACTGACAATTTTACTATGTAATTTTACTATGATTACAGTAACATGGTCAGTTATGTAAGAAAAATATTGCCAAAACACAAAGAAATCACTAGTTCTCCAACTCAAATCTACCTACACACAGATACGCCCCTCCCCCACACAGCACACTTCACTGTCTTTCACCACACACACTCAATGTTGTAAATTTACAATCAAAATCCACACACAAACAAAAACGCTCGATGATGTGAGTACAGGAGGGTTTCCTACAATCGATGAACTACAGTTGGATCCCCCCAAAAAAGCAAAAATGCTTTTTGAATAGCTTTTAAAAGATTCCTACAGACAGCTATCAGAGCACACTGTCTCCTACTCCTTCCTACTCATACTACCTCGAACTGAGACTGTACAGATCAATATAGAGCCCATGTGACCTGAACTCCCATGAATCACTGCAAAATCCTCCTTTGGAGCTCAAAAACAAGGCAAAGTGAGGCGAAGTGAACTGCCACCAATGTACTTCGCCTTAAAACTTGAACGAGAAGTGACCAGTGGAGGCGGAGTAACGCAAAGTAGCTGTCTTCAATGCACTTCGCATTCCTCATTATAACGCAAAGAACTTCACTTCGCATTAAGGAGCACTCCGCGAATCCACCTTTGCTCCGTGAATCACTTTGTGGAGCGGATTGAGCCCACTTCGCCCACCACTACTGCTCACTGTGACATGGTTCCACATACCAATGACTTCAATTATTATTGCAAATATGCACTGACAAACGCTGGTGGCTACTCACTCACATGTGAGTCACAGTCCCTAATTACATGGAAGTGAATGTCACTGCAAACATGGAAAGTGAGACCTGTGTTTTTCAATCAATGCCTGTTTGTCAACATCTCCAAACTTGGATGGCAGTGGCTCTGTGACAGTTTGATCACTATACAGCTGCCTGGCACATTGGTATGATGGGTACTGTTCTCTTAGTGTAAGAACCCTTGCCTGGATGTCAAGTACATATCCTGTGAAAGCAAAGATGACAAATATTTTACTAATGAAGTACCAAGTGTTGTCTGAGCATATTGTAACAATTATCAATACAGAAAATTGCAGTAAGAGAGTGCCACAACTAGGAAAAACAAGTACCTTCCAACCAATGCAGGTTACAGAATTCACAAGCCACCTTTTTCCCAATTTCCACCACAATCATGGCTACAGCCTTTACTGAGATATAAATAACTTCAAGTAGGCTCTCGAAATCCCCCACCTATCACTACCACTTTGCCAGATAACTCTCTGCTTTGTACCTGGCTACAGCTAGGAGTGGGGGACCAGGAAGATGTTCTTTGATGCCCCATGCATGCTCCTGAAGGGAAGCGGGAGAAAATGGGGGTGGTATATACACCACATGGGCAGGCAGAAGAACAGGAGTAAGGCCTGACAAACTTCATGATTATTGCAGGGTTGAGGTGGCTGCCGAAAGGTGCAGGGGCATCAGACTGGAAGACCTGAAGTACGGGTGCATGCAGAGATAGAGGGCTGAATGGCCAGCCCTCATGAATGGCGCAAGGGTAATACAGACAGCAGGTAGGTTTGTGACAGGGATCAGGTGGGCAGGAACCCAGCAAGGATTCAGAAACAGGTGTTCCAGCAGCTGCAGAAGGCAATTTACAGTCCCACAGTGTTGCTTAATTATGCAAATCACAGAGACAGCAGAAAGCTAAAATATAAACAGCATTCAATGGATAACGGGGATATGTTTCATGTCAGCTGAATGCAGAGGCTTCACAACACTCAAGAATGGATGTAACGTAAGCACCTAGAGGCTGAATGCACTACACCTGCAGTGTACTTCAGAACTACGCCACTGGCTGTGCATGTATCTTAGTACTACCGTCACCATGCCATGTCTTACGGCTTTCATAACATCCACTCTTGACTGTTATGAAACCTCTGCATTCAGCAACAGGCCAAACAACATGAGGCAAGATGATATCACAGCACAACAACCCTCTCCATAGGACATTATGCCTATAATACCCCACACTTTGTTGTGCTTTATTTCTAATTACCAAATGTAGGTGGATTTCTGACAGGCTTCACAACTCCCTCCTTTTCCCTGCTAGCCTTGGGATATGCCAAGCAGTACTGTAGTTCCCCTTGCTGAGTAGTGGCAATGACACAATCAACATTTTCATTGTAATGCAAACCAGCGAGGAGATGTCTATGGAAAAGATCAAGTAGTAACATATTTTAGTGTGTTACCTAGGTATATGAGTCATCAAAATTAATACTGTTTTTATTCATCACAGTACTCCACATCACAAATACAAATGTGTCTTTAATCCCTATCTGGAGCACTGCGTGCAATTCTGGAGACCCCATCTCCGCAAAGACATAGACAGAGTGGAGGCTGTTCAGAGAAGGGCAACCAAAATGGTTCAGAGTCTGCATCAGAAGACATACGAGGAGAGATTAAAGCAGCTTAATATGTATATCCTTGAGGAAAGGAGGGAGAGGGGGGACATGACAGAAGCTTTCAAGTATCTCAAAGGAATTAACAAGGTACAAGAGGCTAGTATTTTTCAGAAGAAGAGAAGTGCAAGAACAAGGGGGCACAATTTGAAGATAGAGGGGGGGACAGCTCAGAAGTAATGTCAGAAAGTGTTTTTTCACAGAGAGGGTTGTGGATGCATGGAACAGCCTTCCTGAGGAGGTTGTGGAGTCAGGAACAGTGGGAGAATTCAAGAATGCATGGGACAGGCATAAGGCAATTCTAGTGGGGGTAGGAGGAAGTAAGCTGTTGATTAACTAGAATCTGCAGCTTATCCATCAGGTAGGGAAATGGGCAGACTAGGTGGGCCAAGCAGTCCTTATCTGCCATCACATTCTATGTTTCTATGTTTCTAATACTTTGCATACATGGTATTGTAGAAAAAATGAAAGAATGTTGGTGCAAAATGGCACACCAAGCTATGAAACACTTAAAGGCCATAGGTTTGGTATAAAGGAGAGATCTGTCTAAGGTCCCTCAAAAGGTGTGAATTTGCTATTGTGTCTAAAATAACTTTATGTACTCTGGTTCCTATGAGGAAAGAAAAGAAATAAGTTAATTGGGCTATAGTACAGCGTAAGATTTCAGTACAGTAACAAAATGTATTGAATAAAAAAAAAAATACTTTCTCAATCCACTTTTTGGGCTTCTGAATTTCCCCGTGCCTGCATTCCGGAAACTTTTCACCATGTCCACTGTGTATATTGCCAACATGATTCAAAACACTGATCCATTTCTGTTGCATCAGCTTAGTATCAGTCCCACTGCTGCTGGCCACCCAGAACAAGTGATTGGTTTTGGATTTTATCCACGGTTGGATAATGCAGCATCCTTCTTTCTAGGAAGCAACATTTAGTTTTTTCCCTTTCCCTGTGAAACAAATACACAAGGTCACTTGACAGGCTAACTTGGCCATTGCTTTGTGTTTACATATGTTTGCATTCAGTGATGAGTACCTTTGGAGATATGCCACACATCAAAATAGTGGGTAATATTAGGATGCTGGCATTTCATGTAAGCCTTGACCTGCACATGTCTGTCTGTTACAAGTTGCTCAACAGTGCACCCATTCTCCTGTAGGAAATGCAATGCTTGAATTAACCCCTCCAGCTCCATCGCTGTAGAGTTTTTCAGTTCAGTGCTCTGCAAAGACAATGATTTATAACTATGGCACTTAGAAATAGTAAGGAATGCATGATGCAGCAAGCAGCAAAGATACAATAGCTAGACAG
This sequence comes from Neoceratodus forsteri, assembly GCA_016271365.2. NCBI lineage: Eukaryota > Metazoa > Chordata > Ceratodontiformes > Ceratodontidae > Neoceratodus > Neoceratodus forsteri. The sequence goes on along the minus strand of CM057455.1, from coordinate 1,461,179,333 downwards.
ATAAGAGGAAGAGCATGGACTGTTGCTTGTAGGAGCCAGGACCACCTTGAAAATGAGCTTGCTCAATGGTGTTTATGCCTGGTTAAATAAAGTGATTGATTGATTGATTGATTGATTGATTATGACCATCCTCTGTCTGTGTCTTAGTCCCTATGCTATCACTAACAATAAAAGCTACCCCCAACCACTTTCATCCACCTTATCCCTTGTGAATGTAGTGTACCCAAGTATGTTTAGGTTCCAAGCATGTCTGGATGCCTTACATTGACCTGGGTTCAGAAACGGACTCAGGTACCGTGTGTTGGCAGGGAGGAGGAGAGAACTGAGCATCTGACTGACTGCTCTCATCTCCAGGGGTGTGCTGCAGGGTCGCCTCGTTCGCAAGTGTGACCCAATGGAGACTGAGGATAATGCGCCAGCCTGATGCAACCAAAATTCCTCCATGGAGTTAACTCCTCCTCAGCAGCACCCCAGGCCAAATACTTAGTATGCCAGTGACCACCTGCACAGCTCCCTTCACCCTCGGAAGAGAGGGACACACCCATCGAATGGATATGAGAGTTTATCAAGGGTCAGCTTCAGGTGTGAGAACAGAGGTCTCGAGAGAGGGTCAGTATAAATTAAGTCAGGACCATGGCTGCCCAAAGAAGTTGGGGACTCTGGAGTACATAGGGGGATAAAGAACATAAACAAATAAAAAAACCTCAATGGCCCTGCCAGACTACCCTACTGCACAGAGAAGAGCCATCAACGGGAGGCATTCCCGGGTATCAGCCTCCTGCTCCACGCTTGAACAGGAATGACACCTTGGCAAATCGTGTGGGCCCTGCTTCTTCTGGCACTGCAGAGTAACCACCTACTGTCTTGATTTTCATCCATCCTGTGTTCAGTCTTGGTTATCATGAGTAACCATCAAGGTAGCTCCCTGCAACTACAGTTTAATCGAAGTGTGTCATCTGTTTTCTTTGCTATTTCTCTTTCTTCACGAATGGAGCCATCTGGCTCTGGATTACAAATAGTGTGTGGTGCAAGTTGTTTTTTCCATCCAAGGGCTCTGACCAGCTGCAATGCTGGCCTACCCTGGGCAACAGTCCTGGCTAGCCCACCTTTCCTACACCTGGGTACCCAGAGAGTGTGACTGTGTTAGGGACTCTGGGTGATATGCACGGCTGTGTGATTGATAGAGTATTTAAGCTAATTAACCTGATTACACCCCTCCCTTGTTGCAGTCCCCTGAATAAATCAGATCTACCTTTTTTCTGCATTCAGCCTGACTGTGGTTCCAGTTTGTTCTTAAAATACTGTACTGTTGCTATTTGCTCTGTCTAATCTTGTTTTACAGGGGATCCCCAGGGTCGAACCAAAGAAGCCAGCCCTGGTGGCAGGTGCAACCCATGTGGGTACTTGCAAGGTATATCAGGGGTATTGTGGAAGTAATTATTGTATAGTGTTCAGGCCACTAGAGGGGAAGGGGGGGTTACAGTGTCCCGAAGGGCTGTGCCCAGGTTAGCTTGACCACTACCAACCCTGACCTCTGGGTGGAGGCACCTGTTACAGAACCTAGGCCCCTTAACCTGCTACTAGCCAAGTAGGCAGGGGTAGTAGCCCTTGGGATAGTGCCACCTAAGGGTTACATGGAGACTGTACATATCCATTCACACACAAAAAAATGTTCAAGCGCTAACATTAGACAGATAAGTTGAAGCCATACCTGAATTAGCTGTAAATCAATAACCTTCTTTGACTTTAGGTCCATGATGGTATATAACCCATATTTTTGTTGAGTGTCCTGGAGAGCCGCAGCGAGCATCTCCACCTATGCAAAGGGGTGTATCACTGCAAGACTGTAGCAAAGACTGTTGCTGCACACTCCATACCTCTTTCACAGTGGGAACAATATACAATTGTTGAATATTATGGTAGGTAACAAGTGAAAAAACAGGTGTGTTTAGACCTTGTAGCAAATGTTGTGCTTTTGCTGCTGTGAAACAGCTACAGAAGGTAGAAGTTGCCAACATAATGTTACCTAATGGCATCGATCCTGAAGTACACTGACTGTCCCATGTATGAATGTGACCGTGACAACATGTAGCCTATACAACAGTCATTGTTCCAACTATGCGACTGATAACTCTGTTTTTGTTTCGCACTTGTGACATCTTGCAAAAAAGCTTAGCCAGACTTCTTTCTGAGACCAAGAAGTATCTTTCATCTGCAATAGTATAGTAATATCCACTTTGCCAAATTCATGCCTAACTGTCAATGATTCTACATGATCGCAATTGCTGTCTGAGGAATCATTACCATTATCTTCGTCATCTGAGGGATTATAGTCCGGATCATGGTCATACGCAAAAGTTATATTTTCCTGTTCCATGTCACTGTAGTCTCCATCAGACTGCAACTCATAGCTTGACATGCCATGACATGTTCATCCTCTTCAATGGAACATTGGATGGCGATAGAACACATCTGTACTGGCTGCTTCACCTGGACATCTGGGACTGATACATGGATTCGGCGTGTGCACTGTGCTGGTTTTAGGTTTGTCTGACACGGCACACTTCTGATTGTCTTTACGTTGTCAGAAATAGAAACAGGTGGTGCATCGCAACTGATAATTGTGTTGGATATCATGATCTCAGACATGGAGGCAGTATTATTCAATCACTCACATGAAACATATGTCTTAAGACAGCTGTCTTCAGTTTCAATCGATGAGCAATATGATTCAGTGTTATTAGTCACAGCTGCTGATTCCTCCACATTACAGGTTGATTCAATATTGTCATTTGGAGAGTTCACATTAGTTTCATTTTGTGCAGATGACTGATTTTCGTCAGCAGGAAACAGTGACTGGAGAAACTGTTGTAAACAAAGTTTTCAAATAAGAATTAGGATGTACAGACTGTAATTGTCTGTACTTCTAGCACTTCAATAAATACATAGAGGATACTGGATGGGCAACTATGCACATCCACTATGTTCTGCCACAGAGTGTTCTGATTCCATATGACAGCAGACCTTGAGAGAGCCATGAGACTGAGAACACAGAGGTGGCAGAACACCACAATTCTGCATAGAGTAGCTCATCTGTAATTTTTCATTGTGTATAGTACTGTGTGACATACGTGTGCATGAGTTACTCTGATTTCAAAAGAAAACTTAATCAAGCAGTTTCTTGAGGTTCCAGAATGCTGTTCTACCACAGTAGGGTATAATGGCATTCCATGACATTTGGATGTCTGGCAAAACAGGATTTTGAAAGTGATGGAATTCTATGCAGAACACCACTGTACTGTACATGGTATAACAATACATGGCAACATACACAAACAACAAAATTAGAAATTGCAGCTAATAAACATTTAAACGTCAGGAATACTTTAGACTGCAATAAGTGCCTTAGATGCCACCAAGTATTAATTCAACATGGCAGCAGACATCCCCGTCCTCCTCACTCTATTTCCTTTCTCCTCCTGAATGCCACACATTTTCTATTAACAGTTAGTTATTCTCATTCCTGTTGTGCTTTCTTCCTTAGCAGACGCTGATTGCCTTAATCATGCACCCACCCCATCCCCATATATACACTGTGCCTATATCCCTGCCATGGAAATTCATAATGGGTCACTTTTTGGAGGCTGTATTCACTTAATTTAAAACACGTAGTACTGGACTACATGCATTACATCCATATGTGGCTTGCCCTGTTCCTCACTGGTGATCACGTCTACCCAGAAGACTGACAACTGTAACTTATGCAATACCCTGAATGTTTGTAAACATACAAGTATAGAAACACAGAAGTTGACAGCAGACAAGGACAACAATGCCCATTCAGTCTACCCATTTTTCATACCTTGTCAATGTGCCATAGGCCTTCACTCTGTTAATGACCTATTTATTACTACTCATCCATACTGATCCCTTATACCTATCCCATGCATGCTGGAAGCCAAGCACTGTATTGATATCCATCACTTCATTAGGTAGGCCAAAACATGCATCCACAACCATTTATGTGAAACAGAATTTCCTAACATTCACCATTATTCAGGCTCCCTATTACCTCATGGAAACATACTACAAAGTCATCAAATTACTCCCTATAATATGTGAAGTATGATCGATAATCAGTGCCTTCCCGAGGCACTATTCTATTCAAAGCCCACCTTATAAGGTTGACCAACACTATAAACCAGCGGAACTCAGGAATGCACCATCAAGATCTACTTATGCAAGCAATTAAATGCATGATCTAAGAAGGCAATTGTACAGATGAAGGAGCACATGTGTACAACTTAGGAGTATCCCACTGGCTAAGCACACCACTATTTAATTTTATATGGGCGCAGCACTTCCACAATGCTCTGAGTTATTGATTTTGGCATCCAACACCTGGTTTTTGGCCACCAGGTATAGAACCCTGCATTTCCAAATGTAGAAATTTATGTTCCCTGATGTTGACCACCTCCACAAAGCATATAGGTCTTCCTGGAGAGCTAGCTTCCCATCCTCACCATCCACCACAACACACAGCTTTGAGTCATAGTTAAATACTGTGTCTGATGCCTGAAATATAGTCGCTACATGTGAGTGGGCCCTGTACTGACCCCTCATGGAACCCACTACTCACCCTCCTAGAGGATGCTATCTACCATACCCATACCTACCCTCACCTTCTGTACATTCCTTCAAAATGACCTCCATCACTTTGCACACCACAAACTAGTTTCACAGCTACTCACGAGCCGCCCTTCTGCATAGCATTTACTACCTCCACCTTCTCACCCACCTGTCCCAAGTCTATGTTACATCTGTCACATACACCATCCCCCACCCCACAACTCACAGTGCATGGATCTCTGCCATCATGTTTCACATACTCCTGGCATTAATCAGGATCCCCCCTCCAATGTGCCTCATTACCCCATCACCATGTACTGAACCCTCACTGTTGACTACATACAATGCCTATTTTGTGCACCATCTAGTGCTCCTGCCCTATGCCTCCCACCTGCCCTCATCTTTGGGAAGGCCAGGGCCTTCCTTACCAGGTCTGCCATGTGCTGACATACCTCCCCTTATCACAAGTTTAAATCAAAGTTGGAGAGGCCAGTGCAAGCTGAAACACTTCTTTTCCCTCTGAACTAAGGTGGAGCCAGTCAATTCCATACAATTCATTGTCATTTCTAGGTTATAGCACAGGATAGCAGCCAGTCGTACCCCTTAGCACCACAATATTCACTGAACCACACAGTTAGGCTCCTTACTTTTGGTTTATTATTCACAGTGACACTCAGTACTGCTAATATCTCTGACAATGAGACACAGCACCCCGCATCCTGAGGTAGCCTGTCAATGTAACTAAACCTAACCTAAATATCCAACTCACTGTTCCCTTCTACATCGTTTGTACACAGAAGCAGTAATATGTGAGGGGTCACAACACAGTCCTGCACTGCAGAATACACTAGATGTTTTACCTTATGCACTGTCAAGCATGACATACTACAGGACATAACAGTCCCTAAAAGTTCAACCCACTCCCTCTCCAACTGATCACCATAACCGTGGAGTCCCTTAGAATAAGAACTGTTACCTAATCATTTTCCCTCAACCTGCTCCATACCCCATCTTCCACACCTCCACCCTCCACCATTCCCTTAGGCAAAATAAAATAAAATAAAATGCCTGTCTCTCCCTTTCCAAACCTTAACAAGAAGTGACCTGACCTCCATGCCATATCTCATACCTGCTATAACACCCTAGTCCATTTCCTGTCTTTTGCTTTTAACAAGGGCTCTCACATTCCATCAGGTCTTCCTACTCACTGAACCATCCACCTCAGCCCCTTCCCTTCCCCATGCTATGCCCCAAGACAGTCCCCAGGTCACCAATGTGCTCCTGGCTATTTTCCCTGTGTCTGACCTGGGTACAACTGCGTAGAAGTTACTTACCATCCCTGCAACTGATGTTACACTATATAGTGAAACATAAATATGATATAAAGAAATGCCACATTTTGAAGCTTCAGTCACTTGGGCTTCTTTCAGACAACCATGGTCTGAACCTCTGTCATATGAATGCATACATACACAATTCACATACTTTGACAACCTGAAATTTTTTTATCACCCTTCATAGCAACCCAGACCACTCTGTCAGGAGACACCAAGACAACCCCCCCCCCACTTCATCACCTACCTGAATCCTCCGGAGACCCACACGGAACCTTGGCTATACCTCCCAGGCATGTACAAGCTGAGAACAGAGAACCCAGACAATCCATCATGTCATCGGATCCCAATTGTGGCCAGGCAGGTGGGAGCAATCAGGGATCGTGCTAGCGATCATTCCCCTTGGTACTCCAGTGCTTGTTTACTCCATTTTGTCCATAGCAAGTGGTGTGCACCATGACATCAAGGCTGTACACAACAATGTCCACCACACGTCATCGACTGGCCCATCCTGCTTCTGCCAGACTTGTCTTACCCAGGTTAGGCAAACTGTGAACCTTTGGTCCCCTTCCTCCAACAAAGAAGACGAATAGTCATGGAATGCTCAATCTTCTCCCCCTGGCTCTCCATCCAGTGGCCCAGTGTCTTTCTTGAACACTGGTCTGTGGAATCACAGATGGAAATCCAAGCACTGCACTGGTGGGCCAGCTAGTCTGCACTTTTTGTTTTACACAGAGGTACTATGTATAATGGAAAGACAATCAGAAGTCTTTCATTTATTATTGCAAGTGCTTGAAACCCCTGCCCACTGACCACTGACCAATCTGCTTCTGTCTATCATACATATCTTACTTCTCAGAAATCAAGTTAGTAAACCTTATATGTGTACCTGTATTAATTGGCGCTTCTTCACTACACTCTTTGACTTCTTCGTAGGGGTGCTAGCAGTAGCAGAACATGGTGGCATGAATACAAATGGAACAGCTCCTGTTTTTAGCTTTGGCAAAGCATTCAGCCATCTGAGTGATGCCAACTTCTCAGGATCGTGGTTGTAAGAAGCACATTCAAAATCTGCAGAACATATGCGACTATACTTTGAAGGTTTAAAATCCTTCCTATGACAAAAATGAGTACATGTTTTCCTGATAACTTTGTCATTTGGAAAACTAAAAAAATGCAGACCACATCCTTTTCGACTTTCATTTTTACAACCAAAAACCATGCAGTAAAGCATTGTCACATACAAAGTAAGTAATTATGATAGCAGTATTCATAATATTATTCCACTCCAAATTACATCAAACACAAGTGTAAATTGTGTGCATACAAAAGCTTCAATACATGCCTCCAGACACACAGACACAGACTACATCAAAATGTCAATGTGATCCGTACTACTACTGTAAAACAGATTACTTTACAGAGTCAGACAGTTTGCTTAGGGTATGCTGCTCATGCACTAAATTCACAAAAGCTGAAAATAAAACAAGCACACTAGCTAATAACTTTCACTTCAGAACAGAAGGAAGAACATGAGATGTGCAGGAGGGAGGAAGGGTGCAGCAGAAGTGACATACACAGAGTTCATGCTACTTTTTATTTTTAATTAAGGACAGTGAGAAATATGATACATGCACAAACCTCACCAGTCCGTTGACTTAGCAAAGGGATACACGCTCAGGATAAACATAATTCTGAGAGAGAAAAAGGGTTCAGGACAGGGTTTTCCCTTATATCACACATATTACTTTTTGCTCATAAACCACAGGAGAGAGCACACGATAGTAGGCAAGTCCAGCAACAAAATAACAAAGGAAGCAGATAAAATTGTGAAACCAAGCATTTATTTTATCATGAACTTGGGGGAAACACACAGTGAGCACAGGTGAAACTACGATGCTTTTGACAGAACGTCTCGCTCAGATTACATCATCACCTGTTAGCCTCCCACGTGACCAGTTAGCCAGATACTAAAAATGAATACGGAGCTCTTCCATGAGACGCAGGTTTAAAAACATAACTTTTTTCACAACTAGGCACTGAATCAATAGAAAGGAGTTGCAATTTAACACAGAACAACACAACACAAGATCGCAGTAAGTGCTGGACCATTTTAAAGCATTATTTACAGGTCCTTTAAATCAGCATCTGTTAATGTGCTCTGCAGTAACTGAAACAGCGAAGATTTTTCTGGCCCTATCAGTGAGTGATGACATAATTTTTGTCTAGCCTACTGCTTCAACAATTAAGTCCCTGATTGACTGAAGAAGCTGTTGCAGTTCCCAATCAGAGCAGTCTGTATAGCTAATTGTTTATACTCAAAGTTTGTTACTAACCCATCTGATTTGTAATTAGATTAGCTTAAAATCTATCATTCTGTTCCCATAAAAAGTTGATCATTTGTGTTTCAGTGCTGAACTGAAGTGGTATGAATTAATGTCTGTGAGAAATCTGCACCATGCTGTCCTCTGTCCCCTGCCACCACAGTGCCCTGCTGCACCATAGAGCCTATTTCCTCCACAGTTAGGGTTGTTGCACCATGCTGCTCCCTGCCACCAGAATCAGATCCTTTGGTACACTGTCCAAACTGCCCAAAAGAAAAAAAAGAAAAAATACTTCATTTTGTGTTATAGGGTGGGGGACAGAGGGTAGCAGAGTGAAACAGCCCTAACTGTTTGGACAGGAGAAAGGGGAGGCATCAAGGTACAGCAGTTTAAACTGTGGGACAGGGTGCAGCAGACACACCTGTTTGGGACAAGGGACATGGGCAGTAGGTTAGCAAGGATCTGACTCTGGTGGCAGGGGACAACAGGGAGAAACTGCCCCATGGGGCATGGGGACAGGGTGCAGCACATGCCCTGCCTTGTCTTACGGCAAGTGGCAGCATGGTGCAGCAGCCTTACCTGTAGAAGCATGGGGTTCTAGGGCAAAGCAGGCCACAGCAGCTTTGACCATGTAGACAGGCATAGGGTGCAGCAGCCTTGGATGTGGTGGCAGAGACAGAGGACAGCATGGTGCAGATGCCTCAACTATGTGGCAGAACAAAGGTGGGCATCAGGGTACAGCAGTCCTGAATGTGGGACAGGGCACATGATGTGCAGCAGGATTGCCCAGTTGGGGCAATGGAAGTGGGTAGCAGGTGCAGCAAATATACCTTCTCTGGTGGCCTGTGGCAGCATTGTGCAATAGTCCCACTGTGAAGACTGGGGACCTGGGACTCTAGGGCTTAACAGACCACAGCAGCCACAACTGTGGAGCATTGGTCCTGACTGTGGGGGTGGGGGACAGAGGGAAGCAGGGTGCAGCAGCCTCAACTGTGTGTGCAGAAGGCAGCAGGGTGCAGCAGCCCTGACTGTGTGGAGAAGACAGTGGGCAGTGGATGCAGCCTTAAATTGGGGCAAGGGACAGGGACTTGTGGGGCAGGGAAAAGGGGGCAGCAGAATGCTGCTTCCTCAACTGTCAGGCAGGAGACAGGGGCCACAGTATGCCATATAGTATTTTTGTTATACACTTATATGATGTATTGTCCCACAGAAACCCTCAAAGAACTGAATTGTGTGAGTTCATACAGTACATGTTCCTGAAATAGCTGAGTGTGGCAGACACCTGCTTGTCAATCTGACATAAAAACAAAATTGTTCTTACATGAGCCTATTTATGGAGGCTACATCAAAGACACACTGCTTTTATGAATTAACAAAATTTTGATTTATTTTTTATCCATTAAACAACCCTGTGTTATATAGCCAGAAAACAATGCAAAGTTTTGATGAGAAAGAACTTAGTTGTGATGCAGACAAGGCAATTTTTCACAGACACTTATTCGCACTACTTCAGTTCAGCACTGAAACTCAAATGATAAACTTTTTATGAGAACAGAATGATATATTTTAAGCTAATCTAGCTAAACACAAAGGGTTTGTAACAAACTTTGTGTGAAAACGATTAGCTCTACAGACTGCTCTGACTGGGAACTGAAACAGCTTTTTCAGTCAATCGGGAATTTAATTGCTGAAGCAGCAGTCTAGACAAAAATGATGTCATCACTCACTGATAGGGACAGAAAAATCATCACTGTTTTCAGTTACTACAGAGCACATTAGCAGATGCTGATTTAAAGACAACCACAAAACCAAACAGCATAATAATTTCAGGAAACACTAATCATGTCACAGGGATATGAATGCAAGTGAATTTAAGCTTTTCTTAAATATATGCATTTGATCTTTAAGGACAGTTATGAGATGTGTAGGAAATTTCTAGTGATGTTAGGCTGTAAGACAGTTAAAGCAGTAGTCATGGCTACAGGTTTCTTCTGCAGTGTTCTTTCATTTTGGATACAATGTGCTCAATTGCATCTGAATCCTGTCTTCTGCATAGAAATGTATTTGTAGAAATGTTGCAAAGTAAATCTTTATGGAACATTTTGTGCTGCTATGTTTAATACTATTCTTTTATGTTTTTAAAAATCAAGTATTTTGTGAATCCAGGAGATACAAAGAGACCCATTCAGGCTGAATTAAGGTAGCCTAGCTCATTCTTATCAAGCAAGAAATGGAAACGATCTCCTGCTCAAGAGATAGACTTGCACTCTGTCTGATAGTGAAAGAGATCTTCTAGGGAAAGAAGCTGCCTTGTGACTTAATCCCTAAAAGAGACACTAGAAATAGCTGTTGCCTTGAGACTTTCAAGTGTTATGCGCTGTTGCAGTTCACGTATGTATATATGCTGTCCTGCATTTAAGGCCTGTTTTCTTATGTTTGTATCCTGAATAATCATTGGCCTTATTAAATTGCACACAGAATTCAGTGTGTCAAACATAATTTCTGTGTCACTGTCTCCTACCCTTCTCATCCTTTCACAAGTTGGTATTAGAAGAGGGATTAGTGGTGCTAATCCCTGTTTAGGTCGAAGAAGGATGTGGCTAGTAGGTATCTGCCCAAGTACCTAGGAGGCATGCATGGATAAATATTAACAACTGTCTGGTGTGGACAGAGCATTGACCAGAAGTATGACAGATGAAAAAGGCTAGCCTCTTATTACTGGCCTGGGACCAGCAGTCTAGCCTAAAGGCCTTAAGGTAGAAGCAATCCTGACAGCCATTGGATTTGATGAGATGAGTGAAGAAATGTCAGAAAAGCCTCTGGCGAGCATCTCTGCATTGCTACTATGGTTTGCAATAAAACAGATCAAATCTGACCAACAATGTGTCAAGCAAGAGACTAAATGGACCAAACAACTAAGATCCCTCCACTGGATAGATGCAGCCACTGACAGAGGGTCACATTAAAATAACAAAGCTGCCTCCTGATGACATTATTGAGGCATATCTTACCACATTTGAAAGAGTGGTGCAAGCTTTCCAATGGCCGAGGGACCAGTGGATAATCTGGTTGGCACCTTACCTTACTGGGATGGCCCAGCTGGCATACAGTCACAGGGACTCAAATGATACATTGCGGTATGACTTGGTGAAAAACATCTATCCTGCAGCGTTATGACATCTCAGGGAGATGTATCACCAAACGTTCTGTACCCTGAGGTACCAATCCATGGATGTACAAGGAGAGGTCTTTAGTCAGTTAGGGAACTGTTCCTGAAGTGAATCCAGCTAGAAGGGAAGACAACAGCTCAGATCATCAACCTGATGATTATAGATCAATTTCTGCACATCCTGTCCTCTGATGTGCAACTGTGGGTTAGGGAGCATCACCCAAAGACCAGTGAGAAAGCAGTGTCCCTGGTGGACTACCAGATGGCAAGACAGCATGCACACCACTGTGAGACCATACAAGCACCCTGATACAATAAGACATTCTCCTTTTGCAGGATATAAAGCAACCTCAAAAAGTGAGTCCAAAAGCAAGAAAGAGAGAGAGAGAGAGAGAACACCTCATGCAGAAGTGATATATTACTACTGCCAAGGGGTAGGACATATTGTCAGGAAATGTCCTTAAAAGAAGGGGGATGCCAGTCATCTTAGCTTAGCAAAGTGGGAGCAGTAAACGATTGAGGTTAGAACAGGAGATAACAAGGTACAAGGACTTAACGATTCAGGAAGCAAACTAACACTGGTGAAGGCAGCTGTTGTACCTGGACATTGCATGAAAGGTCTTGGGACTACTGTAAGGTCCATTCATGGTGACCTAAATGTTATCCTATAGCCCCTTAACCCTAGAGGTAAATGGTATAACCCATTAAGTGGTGGCTGGCATTGTTCCCTCCCTTCCAGTTACAGTAGTTTTAGGGAATGATGTTTTAACTGATTTTGTGGGATTACTTCAAGAGGGAGTTCTGGATAACTTAACAGCCATGGTGACCAGATCCCAAGCAGCCAAGACCCAGAAGGATATTAATTTGTGAAAGATTTTCCCTTTTAAGGAATCAAAGTTTTTTTCTTCCCCAGGACCTGGAAGATATCCCCAAAGCCTACAGAAGAAGACTAAAAGAGAGTGGATAACAACTGTTGACAAGTTGCAAGAGACATGACTATCTATACTAAACTGCAATGACATTGGTAAAGAGCACTAGAATGATGTTACCTTTTGACATTTATATGGGCAGGTGGGGATGAAAACAGAAAAGAGTGACCCTTGTGTTGAAATGCATAATGGGGTTGTGCAAAACCCCAAAACCAAGGAACATGTCAATCAGCTGACAGTCTCTTCCCAGTTCAGAACCAGGTTCATGGCTTTAGCCCATGATCTACCCCTTGCTGGTCATGCTGGTAGACAATGCACTTTGTCCTGGTTGCTCACCAGGTTCTTTTGGCCTAACATCCACTCAGATGTGTCTGAGTATTACAAAGCATGTAGTAAGTGTCAACTGGTGGCACCTGTGGCAAAGCAGGACAGGGTTCCCCTATTACCCCTCCCTTTAGTAACCACTCCTGTTGATCAAATTGTTATAGACATTGTGGGTCCTTTGGAAAAGAGTTCAAAGGGAAACCACTTAATTTTAGTCATTTGCGACTGTGCCACAGATTTCCCTGAAGCAGTGCCCCTGTGAACAGTTATTGCTTCAAAAAGTGGCCACTGAATTGGTAAAGATTTTCAGTGTGTGTGGGCTGGGGGGGGTCATCCCATGAGAAATCTTATCTGACCAGGGCAGTAATTTCAATGCCTAGGTGCTTAAAGAACTATACAGGCAACTTGGTATTAAAACTGGATGTACATTCCTGTACCATCCTCAGACAGATGGGTTGACGGAGTATTTCAACCAAACTTTAAGGAGGATATTGAGAACATTTCTGCAAGGGGAAGGGAGGAATTGGGATCAGCTTCTCTTATACTGGTTGTTCACACGCCAGAAGGTGCCTCAATAATCCACAGGATATTCTCCATTTGAGTTGTTGTAGGGTAAAAACCCTACAAGGCCCCTGGATGTAGCAAAAGAAAATTGAGAAGGGTACACAGATAAGGGCCAAGAGGTAAATACTTACTGGTCAGTCTGTGAAATAACCTGGTGAAATATGTGGAGAGTGCTCATCACCTATCCCTAACCTTATGCTCACCCCATTCTCATAAAATGTATCCATCTGAGCATATTTACTTATGGAATGGAGTGAGCATTAGGGTCAATGACCCCGAGTCACCCTACCAATGCCTGTCAGTGTCTGCAGGGTGGGGGTGGGGCATTAGGGTTGGAAACCCTAACATCTCATTTCCCTGCTTTTGTGTCTATAGTACTCACACTAACTGATTCATTGATTAAGTTTTTTTGCAATTAATTTCCCCTTCTTTTTGAGATAGTATAATAGTATTCTTAGTTTACAGTGGGAGCGCAGTGTCCTTTGGACCCTGCGCTCCAATTCCTCCATAGATGTGCATATGTATGTAGGTGTGGAAGTGCACAGCCCTCTAGGCCCTGTGCTTCCATGTGTCCAACAGCAGTAACCCAATTGTCAGCATAGCCATCTTATTACCCCTCCTATTGTACCCTGCTACAAAGAAATTGTGAAATGCAAGGCAAAACGTATTTATGCTCAACTGCAATGCCATTCTGCGTCACAGGTGCAAAACCACATTTTGGGCAGGAAGTGAAAAATGATAGCTGTACTGTTCATGAGGTGGTGTGATAAAATGGCTATGTTGAAAATTTGGTGGCCAAATATTGAAAAGTACCAAAGTTATGCACATGCATATCATAAATTCAACAGACGCACTTAACTCGGGAATTTTCAGGAATTTTCTCACCAAATTTTGAACATGGCCTTTTGGGGAACCCACCTCATCAACACTGGCACTGTGATTTCATTAACCCATCCTGAAAGTTGATTTTTCGCAGCAACCGTGCCATGCTATGCCACAGATATGAAAACACATTTTGGGTAGGATGGAAAAAATGGCAGCTGTACTGTTCATGAGGAGGTATGAAAAAATGGCAGTGTTGAAAATCTGGAGTAAAAATATTAAAAATTGGTGCAGTTACAAGTGTGCATAGAAACTGAGCTACGCACGCTAGTAACACAGCTATTTTTTTGAGTTTTTGCACCAAATTTCAACATGTGCTTTTGGGCCTCCCCTCATGAACATTGGCACTGCCATTTTGTTAATCGGTCCTGAAAGGTGATTCCATGCAGTGACCACAAAATCACCTTTTGGGACTGAGTAACAAGATAACAGTGACAGTGTTCATGAGGTGGGGTCCCAAGAACCCCATGTTGAAAAGTTGGGGTTAAAATTCCTAAAAATGGCTGAGATATCAACATAAGTTGAAAACCCCTTTGACAGCCATTATACAGTGCTTACCTTGATTCCTCAGTTCCTGGTTTGCCTTTGAGGAGTTCAGACATGCTCCAGTCCAGAGAAGATCACAGCCGCTGACCTCTGGAGGTAAGTTTGGTGTAAGAGGGGTAACGGGAGGTGGGTGTGCAGAGAGAGGGTGGGGATGGAGGAGAGGATGGGGTGAGATGACAAGGGACCATTTTCTTTTTTTCAGGATTAAAAAAAAACACCAGGGGACTGGTTTCTTTTTTTTAGCTAAATGTTTAATTTGTGGACTCTGGCAGTGGGCTCTCAGAGTCCAAGAAGAATAGTATAATGGACAAAACTGGGGATACTGGGAGTGGGTTATCCAGTGTTCCACTTGGTAGGTGGGGACTACTGCTAACATGGGGATTGGGTATCCCACTTTTGGCAAAAGGCACACTGCTGGGGGGGGACCATACTGGGGACTCTGGGAGTGGGCTACCCAGTATCCCAGAAATGTCACCTAAAGGACACAACTGGGGACACTGGGAGTGGGCTACCCAGTGTCCCGCACTGTCTGGGGAAGGGGGGGCTACTAACTGACTAAGTAATGATGGTGGAGGGTGCCACTAGACACCAGGGCAACAAAAATGGGAGGTACCACTAAAGAGCAGGAGAATGAGTGGCTCAAACTTGACTGCAGCCAGCAGCATGAGTTCCAGCTGCAGCTGGAGAAGTCATGAAAATACCACTGTTCTCATACAGAGAATGGGAAACAAGTGATCCTCTCTCTAAGCTAGTGCCCAATATTTAGGGAGTGCAATAAACTTGTTTTTGGCCAGCAAAATGCTAAAAAAACATTAGAATCTAGCTAAATGTGTCCCCTTTAGTTAAGTTCTTATTTTTTTTATATTACATTATTTTTTTCGCATATTTTCAACACTTGGTCCTCACTAACAGGAAAATAAAATGGTAGACAATACACAGCCCCTGCACTTAAACTAGATACTTTTTCACAAAATACCTCCCTTCTTTTAAAAAAAGGGTTGTATTTTGCTCAAAAGTATCATTTGTACGAAAAATGAAATCGTTCGTGCCTGACACATGAATTTTCCCATAGGAAATAATTGGAAAATTTAAAATTTAATAACTTTTGAACTGATTAATATTTTTTATCAAACCTTCAAAAGGCACATTTGTGACCCAAAGGCTTTCTGCCCTGAAAATTTCAGACCACAACCTAAAGCCGTTTCTGAGATGCAGGTTGACAAAGAAATGGGGAAAAAATGATTTTTCTGTTTTTTCAACACTTTGTAGCTCAGAAATCACATAATGGATTAGCACAATATTTGGCACAGCAAGAGTCCTACCCCTAGACATTATGCTTGTCAAATTTCATGTAACTCCATTGAATGGTTCCAAAGTTATTAAGGTTCAACATAGAAGTTACATTTCACTCTAACTATACTGGGTCTACCATGCCACTATAATATACATATAAACTGCCCTGCATTAAAGGCTTATTTTCTAATTTTTGTATCCTGAATGATCATCTGCTTTAATAAACAGCACATGGAATTCAGTGTGTTAAATGTAATTTCTGTGTGTCTGCCTCCTACCTTTATTACTCCTTCACTCTCCCCCACCCTTCATTCAGGTTACTGCTTGTGAAAACCCATGATGTATTGCTTGTGGGAGTGATGTCAAGAATGTGATCCACAATGGAAGTTTACTCATCTGGTAATGGTGATTGTGGGAGCATTCTCTATGGCACTCTGGAGCCCTACCTGTAGGAGACTGATCTTTCCCAGAGTCAGGACTGAGGCATAGTACCACAATGGTTTCACTAATAAAGATTACAGTTCCTTAGTGTGTAAATATCAAGAAATAAAATAGGCTAGCTGTAGCCAGTCTCATGCATTATTTCCTAGTTCTGTGGTCACTGAGCATGGCATAGATAGATGTTTTTTTTTCTACACTAACATTCACTTACAGCTATGGAAAGCATTGAATTGAGGATTCCTGAGATGACCTGGTGACAGGGGGTTGAACTTCGACTTTGCCACATGTGCATTGTCAGCCTATGAAATGAACATAACCCACTACGTTATTGTTTTGTGAATGCCATAGAGAATACTCACACAATCACCTTTACCAGGTGAGTAAAATTCCACTACCGGTATGTGTAGTGCTACTATGTGTCTTCTGGTTATAAGATTGCACTCATGAGTTCTTATAGTGAGAGAACTGGGAGCTGAAGCTGAGCAGTTCTGGCACTCAAAGGACATGACAATAAACTCTTATAATCAGAAGAGACATGGGAAGTGTACTGTACATATAAAAACTGTATAAAGCATGTTAAAACATTTGCTTAAAATGGAATTTGATTTAAAATTAAAATATTTTACTTAGCAAAATATTAGAGAAGTCTCATTGGGGGGAATGGACCATGCACTAATCTTAGAACTTCAGAATTTTAGAACCATGTGCACAAAACACCCTCTTCTGGTTATAAGATTATGTGGTATGTTTAGAAATTAACAATCCTGATTTCCTAAGAATGACATCATGATTTATAAACTGTACAATTAGAAGGAATGGTACCTACTAGGCGAGGTAAAATGCATAAAAATCTTCTTATAATATAAATATATGAGCATGTAACTGATTGTAGCAGACAAAAACAGAACTACTGCCCAAAGGGCAGTAGATTTGGTCATATTTTGCTGCAGTCAGTAACATGTTTGTATATTTGCACTTCAGTTAAAGTTTTTAATACAATTTATTTTGCCTAGTGTGCAATAGTCCTTTTTGGTTTTATGTACTCTGAAGCCTACAAGCCCAGTTGTCTGGCATCACATATTATCCTTTGCTATGTGCCCTTGTTTTTTTTGGAAGGCATCTCTTGATGTATCTGGCCAGCCTGAAGGGTCCCACTTTATGAGACAAGTCAGGAGGCAAGGATTGGTAAGTAATGAGTGAGGCTTGGAGGTTGCCCAGCCAAATGGGGCTAGAGTGGCAACCAAGGACAGAATAAAAGAATGTTTAAAAAAAGAGAGCAACCTGCTCTTCATATCAGATTGATCTCTGCAGAATAGCCTCCTTCTTGGTGTCCCACTCACCACCCCACTCCACCCCCCGAAGAGGTCTCTGTCCAGTCCTCTAATTCTTAGCCTTCCCAGGGCATCAGGCTCCCATGCTAGCTAATTTTGCTAGATGTGATTCCACTCCCTATTGATGGTATAGAATTTTGTGGTATACCATCAATAGGAGAGTAATTATAAAATAATAATAATGTGGGCATTGTGAATAGTGTGAAACCAATATCGGCTACCGGGATTTCAGTGCATGTTGCACTGTGAGTGTCTTGTGGTGTTTCTTGTGACTGACATTGTGCGCTGCTCCACGGATGTGATGGGTGGAGGTTATTATTTATATGTAATTGGGGTGGGGGTGAATCCCTCACAAAGGGGGGGGTATGGGGGTGGAGCCCAATGCAGAAAATCAGTGGGGACTGCTTGAGTGGGCTATGCGCTCTTCCTGTATGGTAACACAATTTGGTGTCACTGTTGTTGCTGGTGACATTTTCTTTGTGATCTAATTTACTGCACCCTAGGAAATTTGACCTGAAGTGGGTAACCAGAATTTTGTAAGTAGAACAGGACAACTTGGCTCATCCAGTCTGCCCAAATGTTCTCTGCCTATTCTACATCCACAGACCCCCATATTCTAATACACCCCTACATTTACCCCATGCATGTTTGAAGCCCCCCACTGTTTTGGCCTCTGCCACTTCAGCTGGCAGTCTATTCCAGGTGTCTACCACTTGTTTAGTGAAGAAATATTTCCTTACATCTTTCCTGAACTTCCCCCTTCAACTTCATTGCATGCCCCTGGTTTTCATTTAAAAGAGGCTTTCTACCTGCACCCTGTTTGTTTATTTATTTAAAAAGATTTACCAGGAATTACATTCTGAGCCATTAAGCTCATTTCCAGATGTGTCCTGGGGAACAGGTGTGAGAATAAATACATAGTATAAGCAAAGCACAGTAATCTGATAAGCAAAAGGCACAGCTATGTACAGTAAATACAGTAACGTAAATGGCAAATTGCTAAACAAGAAAGATAGATAGGAATGGATGAGAAAAAAGGAAGGGTAGGGAGGAGGGAGAGGATGAAAGAGAGTGTGAATAGATTGGAGGTAGTATTGAAGAGGAGCATGAGATAGGGAGGAAAAGGGTTGAAGGAAGGAAGGTAGTGGAAGGAGGGGAAGGGAAAATGAGGGGGAAAAGGGAAGAGGAAAAGTGCAGAGGCTAAAACATTTTTGAGTAGTATAGTAGCTTGGGGACTGGCAGCAGATTTGGAAAGAGAAAGGGGGTGCAAGAAATTAGACTAAGGGCAATTTCAGGTGGGAGATGTATGAGTTTGGAGTAGCAAGGAAAGAGAGAGTTTGGAGGCGGCAGAGGAAATTGTAAGGGGAAGAGAGTTCCAGATTTTAGGAAAGCAGCAAGAGAAGGCATTCTGTCCCACAAGGGATTTACAAGAAGAGAGCATTAGGGAGTGCTAGCTTGAGTTACAGAGAGAGTAAGAGGAAGAAGGCATAGGGGAGAGAAGAGAACTGAGATAAGTGGTAGGGAAGACAGCCAGAATTTAGAGGTGAAGGAGGCACTGTGGTTTAGGTGGCAATCTACAAAGATGGGGAAGGAGAGATCAGAATACAGAGAACAGTGGTGAGTACAGGAAGGACAGGACAAGGCAAACCGGCAGTAAGAGTGGAAGAGGGGATCCAGTCTGACCAAAGTGGACTTGGGTGCAGCACCGTAAAAAATGTCACCATAATCAAAGCTGGGAAGTATCATCTTTGAAATGATTTCCCAGTGAGCAGGTAAAAGGATATCACTTTTGTTCCTATAAAGGGCACCAAACATGGGGTGGAGTTTTTATGAATAGTGTCTATGTGCTGAGAGAAGCCTAGTTGCCTGTCAAGCCAGATACCAATGTATTTAAAGGAGGGTACATCAGCAATTGTACCCCCATCAAGGGTGTGGAAGGTGGGAAGAGAGGATAGTCTAGAAAGCCTCTGCCTGGTGCCGAAGCACATGGAGACAGTTTTGTTGGCATTTAGTGTTAACTAATTTGAGCGGAACCAGTTCTGGACAGCATCAAAATGAAGTTGAAGCCTGGATGATAACTCCAAGGAAGAAGACCCAGATGAATACAGAACCATGTCATCTGCATACATATGGATGGAAGCAGAAGAACAGGCTGAGGGAAGGTCATTGAGGAATATGGAGAAAAGCAACGGGCCAAGCATGGAGCCTTGGAATACTCCAGTATGGATAGGAAGGGGGGGTTGAAAAAGAATCTTCAGTTCTCACAGATTGAGACCTACCTACCAGATAGGAGCTGAACCAATTAGTTGGTGAGTTTGAAAGAACCACTGTCTTGAGTTTATCAAGGAGAAAAATGTGGGGCACAGTGTTAAAAGCTTTTGCTAAATCAAAACTGTTCACCCCTGTGAGGTACTTATAGATCTCAATATCACCTCTCTCTCTCTCTCTCTCTCTCTTCTCCTCTCTTCCAGGGTGTACAGGATGAGGTCCCTCAGTCTCTTCTCAATATGGCTTCCTTTGCAAACCTGGCACCATCTTAATTTCCCCCACCTCTGGATTGCCTCCTTCCTGTCTATGTCTTTTCTGAAGTTTTGTCTCAAAACCAAGGCACAGCACTCCAGGTGGGGATGTACAAGGGAGCAATACAGCTGGACCCCCACCTCCCCACTCCTGCTGGAAATACCCCTTACTATGCACCCCAGCATCCCAACAGCACTGTCCACAGCTTTGTTATACTGTGCTGCTACACTGCAGTCCTCTGATTTAATAACTCTATGGCTCCTTTCCTGTAAGGGACTGTCATTACCTTCCCCCCAGTTCTATATTTCACTAAAAAATATCCCAAACAGCTTAATCTGGTTCAAGGTCAGTTGGCATTCATCTGTATCCCCCTCCCCCGGGCCGTGCCTGAAAATAGGCAGGATTTGTCTAGTGCACTTACCCGGTCAACAAAAACTAAATAAATATTCAGCACCTGGGTTCTTATGCCTTAGTGCAGGGTTTTGCTCTTTTTGGCACTGAACCCAAACTGCCATGTCTTTGACTACTTCTCCAGTTGCCCTAGCTCTCTACACATTTTCTTCACTACCTTTTGAGGGTCCACTCCATTAAGGCATTAGAAAAGTGCTGTGTCTATACATGTATTTAGATGAAGTAATGTTTGTGTTATTGTCTTTCCCCTCCATGTGTCTTATATAACATAGACTACCCTTTGTCTTTTTAGATTACACTGCATAAATGTCCACAGGCCATTTTTGTATTTTTGTATTACATACTTTGTACCATACCTCTCAACTGTCCCTGATTTTAAAGGACGTCTCTGATTTTGCCTCAAAATTTTACTCTGTCCCTCCTAAAAATTGTGTTTCTGTGGCCAAACAGCGGGGGTTATAAGCATAAACTAATGCCAAACATTAAAGTTACAGACTTATTCTTCTTTAGAAAATGCATTTTACACTAAGCTCTTTATTCTACCAGCTTTCTGAGTGGATATCTCCAATTTTGAAGAAGTGTCCCTGATTTTGGTCCTTTGTCCATGATTTTTTTAAGCCTTGTCCCTGATTTATGAGGCAGGAGGTTGAGAGGTATGCTTTGTACTTTTATAGTTGTATTACTATCATGTGAAACTTAGATAATGTACAGGACTGTCTTGTAAACTGGATTATATTATCCAAATGACATGTTTCTTACTCCTGTGTAAAAATACATTTTTTACTACTAGATTTTGGTGACATCTACAAAAAAGTAAACCTTCTCCCCCAGTTCTTCTGCAATGTCCCCTATCATGACATTAAAAATGCCTGGCCCCAGTACTGAACCCTGTTGCACATAATTGGTCACTCTCCCACCCCTAGAGTGAGTGCTGTTAACCACCACCCTCTGTCTCCTGTCCATTAACCAGTCTCTAATCTAGATTACCAATTTTGATAACACTCCTCAGCTGATCAAGTTCCTAAACAGCCTCCTGCATGGCATTGTGTCAAAGGCCTTGCTGAAGTCCAGATAGGCCATGTCCATGGCCCTTTCTTGATCTATTTTGCTGGTCAACTAGTCAAAGAAATTTATCAAATTTGTTTGGCATGACCTCACTCCTGTGAATTTGTGCTGCCTGTGGTCCTGCAGCCCATAGGGATTCTAGATTCTCAACCAGTCTTTCTTTCAGTGGGGTTTCCATTAATTTCCCTACAGTATTTCTGAAGTTAGACTGATTAGCTTACAATTGCTAGCCTCCTCCCTGCTGCTGCTCTTATGTAGAGGAACCATGCCAATCCTTCTCCAGTCCTTTAGAACCACACCTGTTTCCAGTGGGCTGTTGAACAAGGCTGTCAGTGGGGCAGCTATTACCTCCCTGAGCTCTTTCAGTATGCTAGGCATATCCCATCCAGTCCCATAACCTTATCAACCTTCAGGGCTGTGAATTCTTTCAGTACCCATTCCTCTGAAAATAGACTTGTGTCCACCTCCCGCTCCCCCCATTCTTGTTTTTTTCTGGTGGTTAGTCCGCTCCTCCCTCTACTGTGAAGAATGAGCAGAAGCACCTGTTTAAGATGTCTGCTTTTTCTTGGTCACCCTCAGCAAAGTCTTCACCTTCTAATCCTCCAGTCCTCACTATTCCTCCCCTTGCTGTTCTCATGTAGCTGAAAAAAGTCTTATCCCCCTGTAGCCACCCCACTTGCAAATCCTTTATTCCATCTGCACCTTTTTTCCCCTATCCACCGTACCTGTTTTCTTCTCCCTTGCTTGGTACACATTCCTGTCCTTGTCCCTCTGCATTTCCTTGTATCTTTTGAGTGTCATCCTTTTTATGTTTGTTTGCATGCATGTTCAAGAAACATAGTGCCACCATACGAGTTTTCATAGGTGTGCCACCCCCGCTTCCAAAGCCCTGCTCCTTTTTGCAGGCGCTGCCGCACTGCACCAATAAATGTCTAAGCTGTCTATGACAGCAGTTCAGATGCAGTGGCATACAGTTCAAAGTAAAAGACCACTACAATCAGCGGTGGTAACATGTATGCAATTTGCATACTGCCATCGACAGGCAATTTATATACTGCCGTTAGCAGTATGCAAACTGCCTACATGTCAGCACTGCATCTGAACTGTTGTCATAGACAGCTCCTTTTTTTCCCTTGGATCCCCCCCAACAAACACCCAAGTAGCACACTAAGAGCCCACCCCATTGTGCTCATGCACTCCCCCCCACCCACACACACTCTGAATGGCTGACGGGGGGTGCCCAATCTCCCGTCGGCTCCACTGCCCCACCAAACAGACTTCCAGGTGCCACACTGGGAGCCCACCCCAGCATGGCAAAAGTCCATGTGGCCGATGGGGGTGCCCAATCCCCCATCGACTCCACTGGCCCCCCCAAACAGACTCCCAGGTGCCACACTGGGAGCCCACCCCAGTGTGGCAAAAGTCTGTATGGTCAACAGGGGTGCCCAAACCCCATTGGCTCCACTGACCCCAAACAAACTTCCAGCTGCTACACTGGGAGCCCACCCCATCGTGGCAAAAGTCCCATGTCATATTTGCAAAAAAATAAAACTATAAGAAAAAATGGTCCCTCGTTGACTCTCTTGCCCCCTCCCCAACCCGCGACCACCCTCTGTGTACCCCACCTCCCCATCACCTGCCTCACCCCAGACTTACTTCCGGAGGATGACGCAACGCTCTTGGGTGGACCGGGATCATGTCTACACTCTTCAAAGCCAACCGCGAACTGAAGAAGTGCCGGTAAGCTGTATAATGGTATAAATGTTTTTTTGTCAACTTTGGTGCATATCTCTGCCATTTTAGGGAATTTTTTCACTAAATTTTCAACATGGGGATCTCGGGACCCCACCTCATGAGCTCATTCACTGTCATTTTGTTATTCAGTCCTGAAAGATGATTTTGCGGTCACTGCACAGAACCACCTTTTGGGACTGATTAACAACATGACAGTGTCACAGTTCATGACGTAGGCCCCCAAAAACCATATGTTGAAAATTTGGTGAAAAAATTCCCAAAAATGGCTGTTTTATGAGTGTCCATTGCACAGTTCCTATGCACACTTGTAACCTTGAGAATTTTTTTATATTTTCACTCCAGATTTTCAACATTGTCATTTTACCACACCTCCTTATGAACAGTACAGCTGTTATTTTTTGCATCTTGCCCAAAATCTGTTTTCGCATATGTAGCACACAATGGCGTGGTCAGTGTGTGAAATCAATGTTCAGGACAGATTAAGAAAATCACCATGACACCATTCATGAGCAGAGATGTTAAAATGGCTATGTTGAAAATCTGGTGACAAAAGTCCATAATATTATTGTGTTATGAGTGTGCATGGCGCAATTTCCATGCACCCTTGTAAGTTCACGAATTTGTAATATTTTCAGTCCAGATTTTCAACACTGACATCTTTCCACACCTCCTTATGAACAGTACAGCTGTCATTTTTCACACCCTGGCCAAAATGTGTTTTCGCACTTCTGGCACAGAATAGCACAGTCACTGTGGGAAATCAGTGTTCGAGACAGATTAAGAAAATTGTAGTGATACTGTTCATGAGCAGAGGTCCCAAAATGCTTATGTTGAAAATCTGCTGTAAAGAATCCCCAAACTAATTACATTGTGGGTGTATGTTTCACAGTTTCTGCACACGCTCGTGACTTCACCAGTTTTTTTATATTTTCACTCCAGAGTTTCAACAATGCCATTTTTTATACCTCCTCATGAACAGTACAGCTTTCATTTTTCACATCCTGTTTAAAATGTGTTTTCACACCTATGGCACCAAATGGCACAGTCGCTATGCAAAATCACCATTTGCCTAACAAACTGATAGTGTCACTGTTCATGCAGTGGGGTCACAAAAAGCCCACGTTGAAATCTTGGAGTAAAAATACCAAGAAACGCCCAGGGTGTTAGGGTTTTTTACCATAACGCCCTACCCTATAGGGACTGACAGGTGTCAGGGGTGTAACTTGGGATTGTCGACAGTAATGCTCATGCCATTCCAGCCCCCCACCACTCTGCAGCCAGTGACAGGCATCGAGGTGTGCCTTGGACCCTTTGGCCCCAGAGTTCACTCCATTCTCCTATACTGCACTCATTTCAACATATTTTCTTATGGAATGAGGTGAATGTAAAGCCCAAACACCCCAAGGCACACCTTGACACTTGTCAGTGTCTGAAGGGTAGGGTGAGGTAAAATGTCATGACCGTCATGGGTGATGACCTAAAGACATACCCCAATGCCTGTCCATCTCTGCAGGGTAAGGGTGGATTTGGTGTCAGTTCAATACTTCAATGCCATTCCTGTACTGCATCTGTCTAACTCCTGCACTTCCACTGCTAGTGCCAGCAAGCAAACATTCGGCATTGACAAATGCTTGTTTCTATTATTGCCCTTGCCACTTCTTTGGAGAACCATAATGTTTTCCTTTTCTTCTGCTTTAGTTTACCTCTTTCACATAGAGGTTTTTTGCCTTTATTATACCCTCTCATATTCTTACATACAGTGCCTTTATTCCTCTGTGGAAATCCCCCTTTGAGGCAATTTCTGAGGCAGTCTCCCATTTCTTTAAAATCTGCCCTCCTGAAGTCCAGGACCCTTGTCCTCATGTGGCTCACCTCGACTCATTTTCTTATGTTGAACCATACTGTACATTGATTATTGATATCTAAGAGGCTGCCCACTGTGATGTCTGCAATGTTCTCCTTACTTGTTAGCACCAGGTCCAATGCTGCCCCATCCCTAGTAGGTTCTTTAACTAGCTGCCTGAGAAAAGCCCCTTGAATCCTTGTGGGATTTCACCAGTGAACAGCGGAATTTTGCCACTCACGGGTGAAATTCTGTATTTCACTGGAGAAATTCCACATTTTGCAAGTGAAATTCTGATTTTGCACATGCAAAATATTTCATGGAATGTGCAAATTTCATGAAATATTTCACACAGTGAAATTTGCGATTTCACTGGAATTTCTCTGACAAAATTAAATGTCGTTGCATCTCTACACACTTGGCAACTAAATTTCAGTGCTAAAAATAGCAAAATCATGTACATAGAGAAGAGTAATCTAGATGCACAATACCTTTTAGGAGGAGTCAAATTAGAATAAAAAAGCAGGAAAAAGAGATCTGAGAGTAATCATATCACATGATTTGAAAACATTCAAACAATGCAAGAAAGCAGCATTAAAGGCAAATGGAATGCTGGGCTGCATAATGAGGGGGAATTACTAGCAGAAAAAAAAGGTTATCATGCCACTTTACAGATCTTTGGTGAGACCGCATCTGGAGTATAGTGTACAGTTCTGGAGACCACATCTCAAAAAGGATATAGACAGACTTCAAACAGTGCAGAGGAAAGCTACAAAAATGATACAGGTACGCCATGACATAAACTGCGAGAAGCAACTGCAGAAACTGAACACGTATTCCCATGAACAATGGAGAGATGAGGGGGACATGACAGAAACATTGAAATACATGAAGGGAATAAACAAGGTACAGGTTCAGGATCTTTTTCTGTTCAAGAGTCACACAAGAACCAGAGGTCACAGCATGAAGCTAGGAGGGGGAAAATTTAAGGGCAACACAAGAAGGTTCTTCTTTACAAAGAGGGTGGTGGATGCGTGAAACTGCCTGCCACCTGAGGTGATGGAAGCAAAAACAGTTGGAACATTCAAAAAGGCTTGGGAAAGGTACAATAGAATCATAACACTAAATAGCAGTTGGGGGAAGGGGTAGGCTTATGGGCAGACTAGATGGAGCTGGAGGTCCCCTTCTGCCATCACTTTCTATGTTTCTATAGATCACCACACCTTCTCCCCGCCACACCATGCCGAATGCCCTCAGTCTTCCTCCGTTTCTAGCCTAGGTTGTTATCTGAAACCCCCTCCACCTACCCTAAAATTGCAACCTCATTACCACTATACCTAGGTTTTACCTTTCTCATCTATAGCAAGTCAATTGTATAGCAGGGCAAAATTCATGAATAGGGCTCCTGAAAACCAACACAACATTGCCTGGTTTTCACATAAAGTCATGACATTAAATTTTAAATACATAGTGTGCAATTTATGACTGATTATACTTTACACTGGCTTTATAGTATCTATGAACTTGCAAAATTGGAGACACTACATTTATAGTTTTAAAGTTACCGGGGCTTAAAATCTCACAGTCTAGTTATTTGTGAACTTTTGAAAAAAACTTGGAATGTTTGGTAATTTATAACTCTGGCCATTGTAAAGCTACAGCTCTGAAAATGAGCACACATATCCATGTTTAGAGGTTTGCAAATGTTTTTAATTTGTGGAACTAGTTGTGAAATGTTTGGACAAAATTGAAAATTAATAGTAAATTGTGACACAAAAATATATAAAAATGCCACTGACATATCACAAAATGTGGGGGAAGTGGAAAAGTAATTTTGTACAGATTCTGCTGGCAGAATTTAAACTTTCTACAGCACTAGTTAGATGATTGGGCAATCTATGAACAGTATTGCAGCATACCATTTCCATCTGAGGTAATCTATCCAAAACACTACTAAATGGAGACACCCCATTTACCATGTCAGGGTATTTTAGGGATTAGTTGCTAAAAACAAAATTGCAGTCCTCATGCATTTTATGGTAACAAAGTATCTGTTGGGTTTTCTTGGTGGATTCAAGGAAAGGCCAGGATCTGAGCTCACTTTGAGCCCTGACACTGCAGAGCAGTACTTGTGAGTACTGCACTGTCTGAGATACCATCATGTGACTTATAAAAAGATAATGCAAGATCTGGTGAAAATGTGGCCAATACCTTTTAATTCTGTTTTAATTTGTCATTTTAATCTGGTTTAGCAAATTGAGTTTACCTCATTTTAAATATGCCTTAGTATTTTTTACATTTGAAACAGTAAACACAGAGTGCTCCTTTGGTATGGCTTTCCCTGGGGTTTCAGAAGTATTCTCTACTGTTTCTGAACAATTATTGTCCCATGAGATAAAGGAGCAGTGTCTGTTGCGTGCAACAGTTCCACAGTCCTGGGGGACTGAGGCGGGGGGAGGGGGAGTTGAAGTTTAGTACATTATTTACACACTACAAACATTTGTATATATTAAAATCTTAATATTATGGGTAACATAAGTGGCATCACCTACATAAAATAGTTATCACAAGTATTCACTTATATACTGTACTACATTATTTTCCAATTTAATATCAGCAACATTTTGCTAAGTAAAGCAGCATTTAAATTAAACTGCAGTTATTTGTCAAGATATGGCATAAAAGTAATTTTGTATGTGATGGTTGTGATTAGGATTTTTTTAGTGTGCGTGTGTGTGTGTGTGTGTGTGTTTTCCATCTGACCAGTCTATACAACACACACTCAGACACATCTTTGGGTGGTAACAAGTCATGCAACTTGTGGTCAGGTTTAACAATTTGAATAAACATGCTTTGACATTCTTTCCCTTCTTACACTTAGTTTCTTCAATTTTCATTTTGGTAAGGTGTCTAGTTCTCCATAGTCACAAGGAGAGGTTTAAACAATGGGTGTGCAAACACCACTTAGCCTACTGAGGAAGTCCTGGGAATATCCATATTAAAAGGAGTGTTCCTTTTTTTTATAGTTAATAATTTTTATTAAGTTTGAAATATAATATCAGACATAGCCAGGTACATAAAGAAGATACAGTATGACACATATGCATACACATTGACTGCAGTGTCATTATATAATTGACAAAGTCTAGCCCATAGAAAAGGACATTGCTAAATAATGATACAGTAAGAAATTATACAGTGAGTTGTATTGTGATATTCTGCCCCCCCCCAAAATAAAAGTATGAGAAATTGCATGATTACCACCGCATCTAGATTAGTTAAGACGTCTAATATGGGCATAATACATAAGTGTCTCCTGATACCTGAAAAAGCCTGAAAAGCACAGACATAATAACAAAATACTAGCAACGTTAAGGTCCAGATCTGAATTCTTACCCTATAAGGAGAAAAGATAACAGTCCTTGCAGGGAGGGGGTGGGTTTTGGGGTTCCAAATCATTTCCTACTGGTGTATCTACTATGTTGGTCCAGATCATTCCACAGGGGAAGTCAGCCAATCCCTGTACACGGGGAGAGATAAGCTAAGTAAGGAGCCCAGGTCAGATAATATTGTGAGAGAGTGTTGGTAACTAAGTGGGACTGACGATCCAGTACTGCTACATTAGAGAGGGAGTTATATAATTCAGAGATGGTGGGTACCTCTGTGGTTCTCCACCTACAGAGGATAAGCCTCTTAGCTTGGAGGCTAAGAAGTGTCAGCCATCTGTGCTGTTGATGAGTGAACGCTCTCAGCACAGAAGAAAGGCCCAAAATCCAAACTAGGAGATTTAGAGTCAGAGCAGACTCTGAGGCCTGTTGAGCCAGACCCAAGACAACTGTCCAGAATTGAATGAGAAGCGGGCAAAGCCAAAATATGTGTAAAAGGTCTCCCTCTCCCTCTCCCGAAAGACATCGCCAGCAATGACTGTTGTCCATGAGATGCATTCTGTACAAGACAACAGGAGTGAGATACCAATGCGACAGTATCTTGTTTTGCATAAGTTTACTTCTCATATCTGGATACACAGAATGAGCATATTTTCAGCATAGCTTCCCTTGGGCATCCGAAATGGATTGTTGAAGAGTTTGCTCCCATTTACCTTTAGCCTGAGCTGATTGTGCAGGGAGATGATTCCTAATATTGGCATATATAAGATTGGCTTTACCCCTTTTATAGGTCAGCCATTTAATTAACAAATGGGACCTTGCTATATCTGTCATGTGGTGTTGTTTAATATAAGCTAAAATCAAGCTTCTGAGCTGTAAGTACTGCCAAAAGGCCTGCTTACCTAAGTGGAACACCTGATCTAATGTTTGAAATGTTTTGACAGTGAGACTGTCTTCTGTCATCAAGTCCTTTAGTGTAAAAATTCCTTTACTCTGCCATAGGGGCCAGTGCAAAGGTTTGCCATCCATTTTTATGAGCATGTTCCCCCATACAGGGGAGGCCAGAAGAGGGCATAAATCTGCCTCCAATTTCTTTTCCACTAAATGCCATGTCAGTACTGAGCCTGCTATTGTTTGGCAGGAAGACAAATGTTTGGGAAGGGGATTGTAAAGTAAAACTGCTAGGGATTGGGTCTGGGCCATATACACCTCCATGTGTATCCATTGTGGTCACTCAGATGTCTGTGGGAGGAACCAGTTTAGGGTCTAAGCTGCAGTGAAGATCCATTTATACCCTTCCAGCCAAGGAAGGCCCCAGCCTCCCTGTGACCAATGGGCTCTAAGTTTATTTCTACTATAATGGGGTTTGGTGCCTTCCCAAATAAAATTCGAAAAGGTCTGGTCTAAGGCTTTAACCCATGAGGCCAGTAGTGTAAATGGTATATGTGAGATGACATATAAAAGTTTAGGGGCTACCACCATTTTGATCGTGGATATTTTACCTGCTAGTGTAAGTTGAATACCACACCAGCGCACAAATTCAGTCTTGATATCTTCAAGAAGGGGTTTAAGGTTCAGATCCCATATTTTAGTAAGATCTACTGTGAGCCATATCCCTAAATACACAAGGGAACTTGGGGCCCAATGAAGGCTGAGATGGGCTACCTGATCTAAATTGCACAAGCTATTGAGAGGAAGTCCTTCCGTTTTAGACCTGTTGATTTTTAGGCCAGATTAGCTCATAAAATCTGCAAGGAGGGAAGGCAGAGCAGGGAGGGAAGTAGTGACGTCCACTAATGGGACTAACAAATCATCTGCATACATAAATGTGGGAAAAGTGATATTGCCAAAGGGAAAACCTGTTATGGCTGAAGAGTGGCGTATGGCAATCGCAAGTGGCTCCACTGCTATTATGAAAAGTAAGGGAGAAAGGGGGCAGCCCTGCCTCATGCCCCACCCCAGAAGAAAGGGTGTGGACAGAGTAGAGTTGGTGAGGACCCAAGCCAAAGGGTTGTGATACAGAGCTGTCACCCAGCTTCTGAAATTGTGACCAGAACCCATGGCTTCTAGCACCTGTTGAAGGTACTGCCATTCAAGAGAATCAAATGCCTACTCAAAATCTATTGCTACTGCAGCAGCTGGTGCCGGGAATTTACTGGCCTGATATGTAATATTTATAAGGGAACGTATATGATTTCTGCTTAGCCGACCTGGGACAAAACCAACTTGAGAAGGATGTATAAGGTGGGGAAGCAAGGGGTTTAACCTGGTAGCCAGAATTTTTGCAAAAATCTTACTGTCCGAATTGATAAGTGAAATAGGGCAATAGCTGGATGGTAAAGTGGCATCTTTCCCTTTTTGGGGAAATACAGCAATGCTCGTCTCCCGAAGGGATGGGGGGAAGGATCCTTAACTAAGGGCCAAATTAAAAACATCACTAAGTAGGCGGAAGATCAGTGGTGCAACTAGACTCCACATTTCAGGGGGAAATCCATCCCCACCATTGGCCTTCCCATGATTTAAATTGCAAAGTGCATCTGTGACCTCTTGAGGGGTAATGGGAAACTCCAAGGTAGCAGCTTGCTGAGGAGTTAGATGACAGATAGGTATAGATGTCAGGAAAGTTCATACCTGTGCAACATTAAAAGTGCCAGAGGAAGAATATAGCTGTTTATAGAAGTCTGTCATAATTTCATTTATGCATTCTGGTTGAACTTGCACAGGGCCATCTGGTGCTTTGAGTCCAGGAATATGGCTCTTGGCTGTCTGTTTCCAGAGTCTGTAGGCTA
This sequence comes from Neoceratodus forsteri, assembly GCA_016271365.2. Lineage (NCBI taxonomy): Eukaryota > Metazoa > Chordata > Ceratodontiformes > Ceratodontidae > Neoceratodus > Neoceratodus forsteri. The sequence continues at coordinate 1,461,147,798 of CM057455.1, read as the reverse complement.
GTACTTTCCCAGCCTTCTCTCCCCTCTCCCAGTATTTATGCCGTAGTCTGAGGAAGGCCAATTCAGCTCTCCTGGCAAGTAGGTCCTGTACTTGATGATGCATTTTAGTGATTTCCTTGCCTATCAGGGAATGTAAGGAAGTGTGTGGCATACTTTTAAATTTGGTCTTGAGTTCTATAAGATGGGATTCCAATGTTTTAAGCTGGTGTTCTCTCTGCCACCTGCGATACACTGAATATCCCATGATAGTGCCACTTATGGTGGCTTTCAGTGCCTCCCAAACCATTGTTGGGGGGACCTCCATTATAGCATGATCTTGTAGAAAATTAGTGACCTGTACCCAAAACCATTGAGGGAAGTTAGGGTCCTTCAAGAGAAGCGGGTCCAAATGCCAGCTCAGGGATCTAGGGGCTGAGGGACTACTTAGCATGTGAAGTTGTACCGGAGCATGATCCGATATGATATTTGGATGAATAACAGCATCTATGGTGCTGTTCATAATAGAAGGGGATACAAGCCAGTAGTCCAGCTGAGAGTGTGAGTTATGCTCTGGAGAAAAGAATGTATAATCTTCGTCTCACGGGTGCAGAATGCGCCAGGGGTCTTCTAACCCCATATCTGTGATCAGCTGCTGCAGTGAGAGGTGACATTTCTGTTGATGATCTCGGCAAGTGGACGTGCGATCTAGGAAAGGGTCCAGGGGGAGATTGAAATCACCCCCTAAGATTATAGGTACCTGTGGAGAGGCTAAGGAGCTAATAGCTTGGGCCAGCGAGTGAAACACTTCAGGCTAGTCGTCATTAGGGCCATACACATTAGCTATCACTAGGGTACCTGTCGGAGTATATATCAAAGCTGCCACCCATCTGCCATCTCTATCTCACTGCACTTTTAGTTGTGTCCACTGAAGAGATTTGTAGGAGTGTTCCTTTTAACAATTTCAAATTGAGAAACAAAAACACATTGTAAAACAGATTTAAATTTAGGGGAAAAAACATAATTAAACAAGACAGGAGAAAAAGTGCAGTCTAAAATAGAATAAAAAGACATAGTTTGAAAATCTAGACAGTAAGATGCACTGCTGCTTTAAAAGAAACAAACTTTTTTTACATGGTTTAAATATAATTAGAAAGCAGTACATGTGTGAAGTTTGTTTTATTTCCTCTGCATACAGCTTGATGTGTTTGTGTTGAAATACTTCTATTTTTCCTCATTTCATGTCCCTTGTGAATGCTGCCTTTTCCCAGCCTAATATTAACTTTTTAATTACTTATAGTAGGAGTTCCAGAACCCAGTGACATCAGTTTAGTGGAAACCTACAATGAAACTTTCCATGCAGGGCTTCTGCTCAAGGACCATTGGTTACGGAACTCATAAAAAACTGAAAAATGAATGAGTGGGAAACCTGCATCTTTTACAGGGGCCTAAAATGGGGGGAAATGTATTATTTCAAACCCAACACTTATGGAAAACTAGGATTTTATTTTTTTGCAGTTAATCTTTTTATTTGTTTTTCCAAATGTTTCAAGTGTACAACACAGGTACAGACAAATACAACATATATATATATTGTTCCTCAAATAACAATTCATAAAAGGGCAAAAAGGATGTTGCATTTTTTTTTTGTGTGTGTGTGTGTGTAAAATCATTATATAGCATTCACATAAAATACAATCTACTATAACATCAGGTATGTATTACTGTTTAGTTTCAAACAGATAGTGACAAGAAGGCAGTACAGGCATTACTGAACTAGAGCTGATACTTACATCTGAAGCTGGGTGTAGAGTTGGGGATCCTAGGCTTGGGGGAAATAAGAACTCTGATATGATATTTAGGTTTCAGGGGGGTCTTAAAAGATCTTTATTCTGTAGTGAAGTGGGAGGGCATCCTTTTAAAGATATGTAGGCGCAAAAGGGGGCCCATCTCTCTAAAAACACTTTAGTGGTACCTGCGGCAAAGTGGGACATTTTAGTGAAACTGGCCAATTTCTCCATGGACATTAACCAGCCCCGAAAATAAGGAATTATGGTAGACCACCAGTTTCTCAATAATGCTCTTTTACTCTCTACAGAGGCCTGTATCAACCACAGTTTGTGTTGATATGGCAGCTTTAGGTTTTTAGGGAGGAGTCCCAGTATCCACAGGGAAGGTGACTGTGGCAGAGTGCAGTTTAAAATTCTGGAAGAACATGTTATAATCTTTCCCCAAATGGAGTGGATTGGGGGGCAGTGCCAAAGAATATGGTGAAGGTCTGCACCCTGCACGCCGCATCTCCAGCACTTGTCTTCTTGGATTAATCCCATTACTTTTGATTGAATAGGGGTGTGGTACCATAAGTGTTGCACTTTATTCTGTATCAGGAGACTACGTGGGTCAGAGCAGGCCTTTTTGGTAGTAGCCCAGCATGCAGCCCAATCTTCATCTGATAAAGGAGTGTGGAGCATTTCTTATCACTTACTCTGAGCTCTAATGGAGGGGTCTGGGGCTGCGTCCCTAAGTTTTTTGTATATTATACCAGCTAGGCTTTTCAAATTGTGTTGCCAACTACCCAGAGGGAGAGGAGGATGTTGCTTTTTCCTTCTGTCGGCTGCATGATTGGCATGAGCAATCCTTATGTAACCAAGTAGTGTAGGCATGCCTCAGTTGAAGGTATTTCAAAAAATTTTGCTGGTGTAGTAGATATCTTTCTTTTAAAGAAGTAAACGAGTAGAAAGTGTGATTGTCAGAACTAAGGATGACTTTTAACCTAATAATCTGATTGTCCTTCCATTGAGGCCAATTTATTGGTTTCCCTTCAATTAGCCAGTTGGGATTATTCCAGAAGCATACTAATGAGTCAGGGCTCATACATGATTTGGTGATTTGACAGATTTTATGCCAGGGTCTATGTGCATTTTGAGTAACCCTCCATTTTTTCATGGAATTGGGCAGTGTTCCTCCCAAATAGGCTGACAAATCAGTCCCTCCCAATATCTTGTGTTATAGGTCACACCATGCAGGTTTGTTTGGGCCCAGATCTTGGAATATAGGGCAAGTTCTAGCTACCGAAAAAGCATAGGCATAGAGATGGAAATTAGGGAGCCCCATCCCCCTTTGTTCCATGGAGCTCTTAATTTTGCCCTACTGTATATTGGCTTAATAGTGTCCCACAAAAAAAAAGCCTATTGGGGAATCTAGTTAGTGTAACCATTTGCTAGGAAATTCTAGGATATTAACCAAATTTCACTTCACACATGCTCAAATTTCTAATTACTGTATACTGTATATAAAAATGTAACAAAAAAGGTTTTTGCTCTTTGAACCAAGGTCAATTATTTCCATCTTTGTTGGTTATCCAGGGGAGAGTTATTGGATCCTCCACTTTTTTAGAAGAGAGGCAAACTCCAGTGCTGAACAAACAGCTGTTCCCCTAATGATATACAGTATGCCCTTGCAATTGGCCATGGCTGTCTGTCGATGCTGTGGACGCTTTAATGGTTCCTCCTAGATCCCAAAATATCCACTCATTTCCCGCAATTCTAGTAAGTAACTAAATAACTTGATGCCCGCTTGCTGCATTGTAAGGCACAAAACAAACAAAGCATGTTCATTAACTGTAAAATAACGTGTTAATAAAGCCACATACACACTATTGAAACCAAAAATGTGTGTGTGTGTGTGCGCGCGCGCTGAAGCTGGGGGAGTGGTCAATACATATAGGTATTGTATAGTGATAAATAACACCATAGTGGTCTGGGTTTAACAGGAAATAACATGACAATGTATTTATTGCCGTCCCCGACTCGTTATTACAGAGGAAATCCAAACGACTATTACTGTTCTGGAAACTTCTGGCTAGATGATAAAAACTTCAAAAACTGCTGAAATCTGGGGCGCCACACCTCCTCTACTGTAGCGTTGCTGGATGTTTCTGATTGGCTACTGTGTTGAAGTGGATGGGCAGACTGGATTTGCTGTCTGACAGGCTAAGCACAGACGCAGCAGCCCATTACCAGACAGAGCATCCATGCAGGTGTTGTACTTGGCCAATTAGAATGCAGAGCCACTGTCCTGTTGTCAAGTCTACTGTCCAGTTATCAGAGAATAATGAGACAGTAACTCTGATTGGCTAAGAGGGATTTTTTTCCAGTATAAAACAGTATTCATGGTTCTTTTAGATAACCCTTTGCCTTAAGCAATATGCATATGTAGAAGTAGCAGCATGAACTTGGGGATATTTATTTCCAGATCAGAGACAAAAACAAATGCAACATGAAAATATATAAAGAATGTAAGCATTACTAGCGACCTTCCAAAACTGAGCTACTTCTCAAATGATCTGGAGAAGTTTGAGTCATGTAATGATCCCCCAATGCGTTGCAGTCAACTGAGCTGAAGGCGAAAGCATGATAGATTTAAAAATAAAGGTTACTTTAAAACATCGGTTAAAAAAGAAAATGTAACTATTTCTTAAACTGGGGTTTTAATGCATACAACCCAACCTTTGCCTCCAAGAAATCGCTCGTTCACTGTAGCTCAGTACCTGCCTGTTATGATTTAATGTATACGAATTGTGTTACGACTTTTGCATTTTGCTATAATTTTAGGCATATTTAGAACGTCTTGTTCCATATCAGTTAACTGCAGAAGGACGTCGACTCCCAAACAGTTCTCTTCAAAATCACTTGCAATAATTTTACGACCTACTGTATATGATTTCTACTTCTCTGTCTCAAGCGCATCCATTCTGCCACAGGTACTGAAATATTTCAGCGAACAAGAAATAACCGTTGTTCAATCATCAGACGATAGGGGGCGCCACAGCACCTCTTCACAGAACGAGATTTTTACGAAGAAGCGGCTCAAATAAATTGTCCTATCCAGCAGTCCAGTCCATTTGAAGGACGGACTATTCTCAGTTTTCTAACTGTTGACATTTCTGTCCTCCTATTGCCTAAAACTGATGGTGAACACAGAAAGACATTTTAGTATTATGTGTCGTTGTTTCTTAATTAAAGCAGCAGCGCAACGAAATTGGGCAAACGATCCTACTCTTTCTTCACTATAAAATATTCTAGGCATCTTCCAGCTTTATTTGGTGGTGCAATTTTCTAATCCCTCCAACATTTGAATATTTTATAAATGTTTTAATTCTCTCTCTCTCTCTCTCTCTCTCTCTCTCTCTCTCGCTCTCTCGCTCTCTCGCTCTCTCGCTATACATAGAAATACCATTGCAGACCTGGCAAGAGTTAGGATCAAAAAAAACAGACTCGTGGTGCTCAGCATAGCAAGTACCTAGACAAGTACATTTGACAGGTGTGCTAATATTTTTCATTAACTGTAGCTGAAACTAGCTTTTTTGGAACAACATTTTTCCTTGCACAGCTGCTTTATGTCTTTATTCGTGCTTGACAGGGACATGTTGTTGTTTAGTAAATTACATTTGAAGATAAAAAGACTTTATATGCTCATAACAGGATAAGAAAGATGTTATCACCCCTATGCAAAACAAACAAAATATTTGCCAAATCACGTGCAGGAGAAATGGAAGTTGAGACCTGGGGTCCTGGCTAGAACTCTTAATGTCAGTTATTGCTGAAGTGGAATGGGAACTCGGAGGAACTCATAAGAAGGAGAATTATGGTAATTCCGCGTAGCATTCCTTTTTCCCAATAATGTAAATTTTTTGTCCAACAACATTGTATGATCCTAAATAGCTGATAGGCTAATAAAGCGGTGTAATATGGTACCCAGTGATGTTCGCATATTACCCGACGGAACTGAACAGCTCCAGTCCAAACCAATAGTTAGTTGTTTTTATGCTTTAATTGCAAGAAATTGCATTTTCTGGGCGAAGGTAACCTAAGGCAGTGTGGTGTAATTAAACCTCATCAGGAACACATTCTCTGTGAGACCTAGAGCAGTAGTTCTCAGTCGATGTCATGGTGAGCCTCCCCCAAGTCAGGGAACATATCTTGAGCCTCCCCTTAGAAAAATAGCACACTTTGCACAGTATATCAGGAATAAAGTGAAACGCCTTTGAATAATTGGCTCTCATTTTAGTCATCTTATTATAATCTCGTCATGCAACGCCCCTCCCCTAGGCCAGCCCACTTGCGCTATTATTTTGACTCTTGAACCATTGTTGCCCCTTCTTGCAACACCTTCATGTGTCAGACTGCTTTCTTTGTTTCCCATGTCTCTGAAATAACCTTCCTACCCCTCTTACCCTGTTGTTAAGCAAGTTCTTAGTAATTCTTTTGCTCCCTTCTGCTCCTAGTACCACTTTGCTTAACCCTTCTGTTTGGGTTCTGCCACCATTCTGAATGGTTTGTTGTTACCCCTCATGTGTTCATTGTTCCTATTTGTTTGCTCTGGTGTTAATTTTTTATTGCTTGACTGTTTGCAGTTATCTCTTTGCATTGTATTTACTCCCTACTCTTCCCTGGGTACACCTAAAATGAGCCTCGAGTCAGTGTACCTTTCCTATCCTGGTCAGCAAAATGTTAATAATTACATAAATTCACCTGATATTAGCCTCTTTCAGTGTGCCTCATCTCTTCACACAAAATATCTAAAATTAAACATTCTAATACACTACTTTTTCAGACTTGCTTGAGCCACCCCTGGAACAGCTAGGGGCCTCCCCAATTGAGAAAGCCTGACCTAGAGAAAGTCTTTTAATCGCCCTCAGCTTCAGTTTTCTGGGCTGTATAACTGGGTGGAAGCAGGACTCAGCTAAAAATAGATGCTGCTTCTCAGGCGGACGTGTAAATAAATTGTAGAGTTATATGGTATCTGTGTTTCTATGTTTTCACATACAATTTATGTATTTGAAATCAGTACCATTTATCTCTGGGTCACATCCGCATTGCATATTTTACCTATATTGGCCATATGCGAATTCTAGCGCTATTGAACCGATTACTTCCTAAATGTAAGAACTAACGAAAGAGTTGTCTGAGTTATTTTTTTCAAATCTCATTAGCACCAGTGCCACCCATTTTGAAAGCGAGAAATACACAAAATATACCAGTTTATGCTAAAACGTTCAATTCATAATTTATGACAGTGGGCCCCATTTTAAGGACGCTTTCGATGGTGTCACACTGTACAGCGAGGTGCAGTACAGCATAAGCAGCACTCTTTATGATCAATAATGTTCACCTATGCTACAGAGTTAAACAAAAAAATATCCCACGCTGCCATTGCAAAGATACATAAAGCAGCGGGTGAGTTCAGTGCATAATACAGCAGGGGAAGGAATGCTTACGTGCAAGTTAATTGGTATCAAATGACCGCGTACAGAAACACTGCAAGCAGATAAAACATTCCGATTTGTGGCGCAAACAAAGGAGAAAGGTGCAGTATACTGTTTCTTGAGTATCTCAAAATAAAGAAAAGCATTCATCTAGCTCCGCAATACCCTTGAATTGGACCATAAATAAACATTTATATAAAAAATATGTATGTAATATGAAATATGGCTGCATTTTATCAAGTGACACATGTGATGGGCGGCGAAACTAAAATCGTTCTTATTTCGAAGAATATTACATATCAGTTGCAGGATCCTTGCTTGTTGTATGACAGTTTAAGGGACTGTGTTTGGCTGGAGTTTGTGTATGTGTATGTGTATGTGTATGTGCATGTGTATGTGTATGGAGGCAGTATAGTGTAGTGGATTAAGGCTCTGAGCTGCAGATCTGAAGACCTGGGTTTGAATCCCACAGCCGCCTACGTGCATACTGTGTGTGATCCTGAGCAAGTCACTTAATTTCCTTGTGCTCCCAGGTCGCATCTGGAAACAAGCTTCGGCCTAGTGTGCTACTCCTGGTTAAACAATGGTCCCTTTCCTATACATAGGTGGATAATACTAGGCACTGGATGTACAAGCGTCATGTTTCAGTTCTTAGCAATACAATTTAGGTAATCTAATACTTTGGTCATTTAGTGTCTCCACTTGTTTTACAAGGAGTGAAATAAAAAAGGTAAACAAGTAGCAATCACATAGTTGTGCTGCTGTTCATTTTTGCAGTTTTATTTACCAAAATAAGAAGGAAAATATGCTTACATACCACTTCGTCTATCTGATTAGGCTTTTTCTTGTGTTTGTGTTTTTTTATTTGTAAAAAGAACATTTGAAGATTAATATTTTACAGAGTATCTGCTTTGCTCGTCTGTATTGCCTTTCTTATTAGTGTGTGCATATATATATATATATGGGAGAGAGAGAGCGAGAGAGACAGAGAGAGTAATTTATGTTGCTTTGTTTTATGGATTCTTTACGTCAATGACGCTGCCATAGCTATGTATTTTGTTACAGTAATAGCACAGTCCTTTGACCTGGATGTGCAAATGTCTAGTACACGTAAGCCGAACAACTCATTGAATAATTTTTGCAATATTGACTTCACACTATCATCTATCCTAGCTTACAGCAAACTTTTGGTAACACCTTTACAGACTATTCATTCACAATAATAGTTGTCTTTATGCTATACCTTAATTTGTTCATTCTAACAATATGGCCGTTGTTTTGCAGTATGGTAAGTGATGATTTAGTATATGCCTGGTTGACCTGAGTCAATATGCACTTTTAAAGCAAAGCAGCGTTGAGCTGACATGGACGATTACGTCACCGAATACTGTCCCCTACAATGTATGGGTTGTGTCAGGGAATATTTTGAAACACATTATATAGACACTGCATTCTATAAAATGTGCAGCCAACACAAACGGGTGCTTTCTAAATGATTGGTGTTCAGTAAAGAAATATTGTTTCCTCAAAATGTCAGCTTTGGTGGACTTATTTTGATATATGTATGTTACTAAAGCGTCGAGGCATGTAAAAACCTATGTGGTTATATACAGTAAATATAGAACAACAGTAAAGAATCATATTAAAAAGTTTGTTACTGTTGCTTTTCAACACTGCATATATAAGACCCAATATGTGGAAAATGTGCCAAATCTCTTGTACTTTCTTAGCCCTTTTAAAATGAACTGTGTTTTGTAATTTTGCAAATGGTAGTATTTCAAGTTATTAACAGGCAGTAACATGGCCTTCCTATTTTAAAGAGTAGGTAGGGGTGATGATGAGGGAACTATCTTCAGTACCAAGAACAGCGCTCGATACTTGAAACAAGAATGTGACATGACCGTAACCGGACGTTAGAGAGCTTTTCATGCTGCGATCATTATTCTCTTGAATATAACTACTATGCTAGTTTACAAGAAATCCGAAGACGGGAGCTCTGCGGACCGAAAGCTTTTGTGAAAATAATGGTTTTGTTAGCCAGGTAAAAGCTATTACTCTGAAAATGCACCTCGTACATTCCATTGTTTATGTTAAAGGCCTCCACCTTAATGGAGACATTGAAAAGGAGCTGTATACTCATAATAGTTTCATTGACATGCAACATATAACCAAAGCAGATTCGAATGTTTCACTAAGACCTTGGTTATACAGCATCGTTTGTATGGCGTATATTCAAGGAAATGAGAAATATAATTGGATGCCATATGAACGTTCTGCTTACAAGTACGTTTAATAGTGACTCATTTGTATACATCCGGAAGATGAATAATAAGGGGGTTATTTAACAGGACACCCACAGAGCCGCATTTAGATTCGCTTAACATGTAACACATTTTTAGGTTTCTTCCTGTTTGTTAGATTGGTTAAAACACCAAGCTTTCCGAAACAATCTGTCTGTCTGTATATCTACCATCAATGTTACTTCTGTTTGCAACCCTAACAACAGTTTTTATAGGAAGGGGACATACTTTCAGTATAATTGTTCAAGGAGCTACAATCACCTAGGAAAAAGGGTTGTACAAATAATTCGAAATCTGTTATCATCTCCTCAAAATGATCTGAGATGTGTCTCAAACATAAAAATGTGTTTTATTATGTTTCCCGCTACAAGATTCCGTTATCTCAAGAATGTGTACAATTTTTTGTCTGTAGTGCAAACTCTTTACAACCTCTTGGTTACAGTATCTTTGTATGTGAAGTGTCTTCACTGCTGTCCAAAGGCTCCACTCTTGGCATTCACCGCGTGCCTTAATTGTATGACATTAAATCAAGGTCCGCTGTGAACACGGAGAGTCTGAGCCCCTTATCTCGTTCAGAAGAGAAACCAATTGAAACATTTAATTTAAAAAGTTGCCTCATCAATGTAAGAATAGAAAAATAAGTATAAGACAACTTGCTCGGTTGTATGAACATATTACAATGGCACCTCCGTAGCTTTAACAGATTTCGTTTAAAAGAATAAAATAGTTTAAACTCCAACTAAGCAGGTCTAGCGCTAAAATGGATTCTGCATGCACAGGTGCTCCTGCCTTAGGACTGATTCCAAATATTAGGATGTAGCACAATCTCTGCAGAATCTATGCTCTTCTTTCAAAACCCTCATTTGACCCTAAAGGACGACAAGTGTCATCTTTCTCTGTGATGAGAAAAAATTAACTGAATTGCTCCTGTCCTTTCCCAAGAGAACATGGACAGCCCTTCTGGCCTGGCTACTGTTACCCTGCAGAAAATGGAGATGCGGTTTAAAAACTAATCTTTGACTGCATTTTTACAGCTTAAACACTTCGCCTCAGTTTGATTCTCTTTGTTGCGTTCTCTGATTGACGAAGGCAAGGCGTTTACATACTCAACCAACCGTTGGACTGCATATATTGACCTCTATTTGTGGATTTAGACTTTTGTTTCTTTGACTTGAATATGAAGGATGTATTATGGGGAGGGGTGAGGTTGGGGGAGGAGGGACTGTGACAGCTATCAAAGTCTCTGTGAAGTTTGGGTCCAGTCTGGAATGATGAAAATAGCTGGTCCACTAAATGTGTTTCCCAGGACTTCCATCCGTCATCCAAGGAGGAGGCTCGTATATAAATACCGCTCCTTCACCTGAGCCAATATACATCCTTTATGGCCACCTAAAACAGAAATAAAAAATAATTAACAGGGACTCCAATTAAATCAGCTAAATATATTGACTTCCAGAGCGTGAAGCATATTAACCAGTGTAGTATTTTGTTTTTTCCAACATGGCTTTGAGAAGGAAAAATGACAACTGCAAGGGTTAAATAGAAAGACAATGAGGAATACAGACAGCATCGCCAAGAAGCGCTCTTATAGTGCTTGCAATAGATTCAAAAAAATAACACGAGGAATATATGCCACTAATAACCGAATCGACATTGGATTTTTAAGTACATATGATAGGTCAAAAACGAAAAACAAATTGATTGTCTTACTAACATCTGCTTACCAGTCAGACTGAATAAAATAAAATAATAATACAAAATCTCAAACCTGTGCATAGTACATATTTAGCATTCCATTGCAAAACCACAAGAACATTGACAATATTCTTCCATTTAGAAACGTTTTAGAGACTATGGAATTGACTGGTCCGGTCTTTTCCCCTCGCTAGCAGATCCAGAATTAGGGATTAATGGCTCTCCAGCCAAACAAATAAGGCATCTGCCTTCAGCACAAGAGGATTACATGGGGGTCTAATGACGTCATCCGGCAGGCAGATGTTGGCTCCCAAAGTCCTGATCATCTCTCTCGCTCTCTCTCTCTCTCCTCCCTCCCTCCTCCCTCTTCTTGAAACTAACGGGGGGGTGGATAGAGCGAGAGAGAGACAGACGACACAGAAACACAGAGTCCAGCAAAATACCGGCCTATCAGCCAGTGCCCACCGACGTTCTTGCATCATCCACAGCAAAGTGCTCTCATAAATTAGAACATAACGAAACCTTAGAATCAGCCAGAACCAGTCATATCCCAATACTTGCCAGGCGTTACTTCAGCAATCACATTTATTTGCACTTGACACCCAGACAAGGTACACACATCAGACATCTCTAAAACATCGTCTGTGAGAATTCTGATTAGTATTCTTGAAACTGAACTGGACAACTTTTTCTGCAACGCTAAAACGCGCTGTATGTATTCAGTGGAATACAATAAATGTTCATCCAACTGATTATCACATCTGCTGCCATTCTTGCTTACAAATATTAAAATTCTGAGAACGTGGAAACCTGCACTTTTCTACGTTCACTTGAGATACACAGATGGTGCAGAATACCTTCAGTATAATGGAAATAAAATCATTACATATCTGATTTTGCCTTGAAAACATTATGTAATAGGGTAACGAAAATGTAATCTGGTTCTGGCGCATCAAGGCCTTGCCCCGCCCCACTTAATATTGTTACCACAATAAACAACACACATCTCATTTTAAACACATCCTAAACATTTTCGGTGACATTTTAAGGTGTAGGACGACCCCAGTATGTTGTTATGGCCTATCTTGAACTCTCTTTTGCGCGACATTCTTTCTGTTGCTGAACAAGAATGAATATGGTGAATTATATAAATGTGAGGGTATAATGAAAGTAGTTGCTCATTGTTCCATTTTGTTAAGTGCGCTTATTAATTCCAACAGGAGGGAATACAGTTATTTTAAATTTAGATTGGCAATACACTTATTTGGTATGGAGGCAGTCTTGCTACTCTTAAACATCTCTTCATATTGAACTATCTTAAACGTCTGCATACATTGTTTATACTGTACTGCACACTATTTTAATATGTCAGAGTGTAAGTCATTTAAAAAAGGTGTGACAGATATTTTAATACTGCAAGCCATTATTATACGCACAACACAGTGTGTGTGTGTGTGTGTGTGTGTGTGTGTGTGTGTGTGTTTTGTTTAAAATAGTGCTGAACAGGAAATATACGTTTTATTGTTTTGGGCCACATCATGCTTGTTGGTCAAAGTGGCATTTCATTTTTGAATGCAATGAATGGTCAGACTAGAGGGCTGATTAAATCTATTTAATTCATGGAAGTGTCATTCAACTGATGGAAAGCAGGCCAATGTAGTTACATGTTTGAGAAAAATGGGAAGCAGTCTGGCAATTCGGCAGACATAGACAACCAGTAGAATGTGAAAAAGAATTACATATATTGCATATATCTGCAAATGCAACATTTTAGACAAATAAAAAAAAGGTTTACTGTCCCTAAATATATAAAGGATCGTTTAGAGTGGCGTTAGCTATAGCAAGTCAAGCAAATAATATATCCATGAATACGACTCTCATGCAAATATTGTAGAATACAGGAAATATTACATATTTCGCCTAACATTTTGTACCAGTAGTAGCAAATTCATGATTCAGTACTGATAATAACCAGAGCGTAGATAATAGACACTGCACACAGGCAGACACGCGAGCGCACACACATCGATGTGTATCTGTGGCAGCAATACTGCTGACGCAAAGCGTTTTGCCTATCTAGCTATCAGTCTTTCTGTATTCCTGTCAGTCTGTCTATCTGTCTTTCTATCTAGCTATATGTCTGTCTGTCTGTCTATCTATCTATCTATCTATCTATCTATCTTTCTATAAATCCTGTTTATTCACCCCAGTTTATGGGGTGTGGGTGTGCGGGGCATTACGGACCTAGAGTCTCATCTGACCTTAAATTATTATGTTAAGTTACTATCCTTCTGTCTTTTGTGGTGAACACACAGTTATTAATGCTCGAGCTTTAAAGCAGTTTCGCTGTCCAAGGTTTTGATTAGTATTTGCAGACAGCACACAGCTGTCACACAGAAAGTACTTTGCACTCCACTCATTTCAGTTTTCACGTGGACACTATCAACTATATTCTATGTATAAAACAACAACAACAACAAATAATCAGCAATGTAAGCCAATAAGCATTTTCACATCTACTGTGTTTTAAGCATTCCAATAATACAAAACTAGAACCGAGTAATATAAAGGATTAACAGGGACAGGTGTAAGTAAACAATAAAAAAATGTGTGTAGCAGCTCCTTTTGAGATGGCTACGGTACGTAGCCTAGCAAAGCATTCCCATTCACCACGGGTCACTCTGCCATTTAGATTACCACCAATGCAGGTTAGCAGCTTTATTCGGAGAATTCCAGTGAAACAGTTAACAACATAACAATAAACCACAATGTTTCATTTACTCCTCAGAAACAACTAAAGTATTAATCTGACCTTCGCAGTTTAGCACGACAAATTCTACTCCAAATACAAAAAGTAAACTGAGAATAGCAGCATCCAAAGTTCTTGAATTCAGAATATCAGTATGCATTTTCTGTAAAATGTAAGCAAACGATAACAGTGCCATACAACTGGTACTTGCAAACCGCTTATTTCTAAACCTTGCATCATATTAAATGCTGTATTTAGAATCCTATGTGCGAAGAGAAGCACTAATAAAATACTAACAGTTAGGACAAAAACGCCATTTAAGCTAACACTGCCTCTCGGGTTAGAATAAATGTCTCTTTTCTTAACAGTTTAAAAATCTGAGCAGTCTATATAATAGTCGTTCTTAAAGTTCCAGTGGCTTGCTAGAATAGTAGTATTTCTGATTCAAATAGTGCAGGACGCTAATGGTGATTTACCAGAGAAATGCAGTTTCGGTTCTACAATGGACACTGTCTGACTGTCTTTCTGGCAACCCACTGGAGACATATTTTGTAGCCAGCTGAGGGGAACATTTAATTACCCCCACCCATAAAAAAAATCAATTATACTGGATAATCTGTGATTAAATCCAGCCGTTTGTATATTTAGCTATTTTCAGTGAGCTGCACAAAGAGCCTTGGACTGCTTGAGGTTTGGGGGACCCCTGTACCGGAAGAAAATGATCCAAAGACAATAGCACTCGCCATTTTCTCCAGCAAAGCACAAAGCAGCTCCCCAGCTTCAGCACCACACAAAGGAGACACCGTAGCCATCTGCATGGGCGCGCATTGTTTGTCGGCTACAGACCGTCCCCCGAGCCAGTTGAGGTCGCCGATGGGGGGTTATTACACACAGCCTGGGTGGTGGTAGAATGGGCAGTTCCATGAAAGAGCAATCTTATAATCATAAAATAGGCTCTAAAACGGGGAAAAGTGTCCCGAATAGAATCTACGAGGATAAGGACAGCAGTAAAAAATATCTACAGCTAATGTATGCCAATGATGGCCGCTTTCAGGTCGTCAGCCAAGCTTGCTTGTTCGAGCTGCTCAGCTTATGAACCGGAGGAACCAGAGTGCAGACCTGTGACAAAACACTATATAAAACTCAATGTGGCTGGCATAGAACTGTAACGAAATTAAGCAAAAGTGCCCTGAGGGAAAGCGACCGCCAAAGTAGCACTAGCCCACCCTCAGTAGCACCGTTGTGGAGAATGGGAAGAGAGGGGATGCACTATGGATCCGCTCTGAAATCTCTGCTCTAGCATAGACTTGGAAAAAAAACAAACAAACAAAAACAGGGAGCTGGCTATGTCGGCAATAATTAATACACTGGTTTCCAACTGGAAAAAAAAGTGGCTCCGACCGGTAAGTTAGGTACACAAAACGCCCTTTTACATGCAACCGAGTAACTGCCAGGACACGGGTCCCATACAGTATATCAGAAGAGTCTACTTACACAGACAGAGCTATTTGAATAAGGCCCGAATCCCCATTTGATTGAGACGTGCGCTTTCACATCCTTGCAGTTTTCAGTAAACAAATCAGCTGGTTTGCACCAAAACGTGTATTCTTTTTTTGCTGCGGAAACATCGCACATTGGGAGGAGGTGAAGAAACCCTCTGCTGTGCGCCGAACTGTTTGTGCTTGTGAGTCAGATGCTCTCAGCTCCGAAAGCAAGGCTCTCTCTCTCTTTTTTTTTCAAAAGAGGGCAGGTCGCTTCATGCATCACAATGAGTTAAATCAGTCACTCTCCTTCTCATGCATCAGCAGCCTCTTTAACAACCCCGGGGCTGCAGGCACAAAAGAACATTTAGCTGGCTCCAACTTGTGTGTACGGCCCGTCTTTAATTTGGTTGTGATGGAGGTACTGGTGGTGTGTGTGTGTGTGTGTGTGTGTGTGTGTGTGTGTGTGGGGGATTAAATCATGTCCGTTATACACTAATAGTCTTACATTTTTTAACTCTCTTGAATGAACCTCTTAATAGTTGCCATTTAATGTATATCTGCACTTAGTCTTGAGCTGAGACAAGTTCCCGAATGCAGCACTTGGGAAGACCCTTTATCATTTCCTGTATATAGTACTGCACTTATTCCTTGCATCAAATATTGCAGTTCTAAAATGAACATTCTCGTGCACGGTCCTAGCATTAAGCATTGCATTTTTTTTTTGTAATACATAGCAGTCCTGTTCTATAATTTGCTGCTGGCCTGGATGACGAGATATTTAAGGCAGATACAGCAATGTCTCTTATCTATATATGCATATACTCTACACTAATTGAATTGCTGTTTTCTATTTAATTACGATGCAAATGCCAGTCACTGTACAAAGGTCTTAGACTGCAGATCGTATGGCATGCATTTGCCTTATATCTATGGAAGTTTCAGAATACTAAATTAAAACGAAAATGTATTTCACGCATTTTTTAAACCGGGATAGTTGTCAAAATGAGACCGAATGTAAATTATATACGGTTTGCATTCATTTGTGATGAGAGAAGAGACAAATTAACCAGGCCACTGCAGTAAACACAAGTATCATGGCAGTGGTAAATTATTTTTTTTCTTCCCTTTTTTCAGTTTACCTCAACACAATATTTAATTATTTGTGTGGGAATCATCATGCCTCTTTAAAGTCCTAGCATGCGTTTCGATTATGATTATGAATAAAAACTGAAGGTAAGTAAACAGTTAGAGTGACGTCTATTTTATAGTCCAGATCTCAACAAATTACCCCCCCCCCGAAAAAAAAACGATGTTTCGCCATCATAACTCTTGTGTTAAAGCTGTTCAAAATGTTTACTCTCAAGGATACATATACTAAAGAGAAGACTAGTTTGTGGTCCTCTGTTGTTTTGTCTTGAAGAGATGCCGAAAGTCTTTGGTTATATAACAGTTTTCAGTTTGACACTGGTCATCTAATTCAAATACTTTCCCAAATGGGTTGTAATCCTACTCGGAAAAGAGATTAAAAAACTACAAATAGCCACATATTCGGATTACCGCGAGGAAATGAAGGCATCTAATCCAAAGAACTATTACACAGCTTTGTATACCCCCTTGTCCTTTCAATCATCTCTTGTTCCCCCACCGAAGGCCTCCCTTGTCGTTGGTTCTTTTATTGTTTCATTGCAATCTTTCACAGGAAAACTGTTTACATAAACAAAGAAATAAAGATACTACCTTTTGTGTTCAGTCTTATTCAAATGTCATGAAGAAGGCCTGCTAGATAATATGATGACTAGTGCTGACAGGAAATATGTTATAGGAGTCTGCAATTGTATACTTCATGGAATGTCTCCTCTCTCCAGCATCCATTAGTGCGGCAGAATTGAAATATCTCATAACACAAATTATTAAGATCATGATATATCTGAAACCAGACTTCGATCTATTTTTATCATACAAGTATCAATTTACTTGCAAAACTACATCTCTGTTCTTTCCCATATGTATGCTGTATTTGGTAAACTGCATCTTCTCCCCACTCCTACCATGAAGCAGTTCCGCAATTTGCAGCTTGCAGAGGTAACCCCATCAATATTCTGGTTTTAAACATCAAAACCAATGCAAGCATATATGCTGTGAGCTATAAGAAGTAGTACATGCTCATTGTGTTACTGTTTCTCCACACTAAACAAAGTTCTTAATCTGTAATATTTCATTTGTGGATGTAGTTGGATTAGGAACAGGAAAGTGGCGGATATTATCCACTCACTGAATGAAAAGAAATAGGTTCTACAGGAAGATACTTAGATTCAGAAATCCCCAACACACACACATTTCAAAACGAAATCACGACCTATTGTGAACAAGTAAACATCAATACAAATACATATACGTTTATGGATGGATAGATAGATAGATAGATAGATAGATAGATAGATAGATAGATAGATATAGATATAGATATAGATATAGATATAGATACAGATATAGATATATATATATATATTGGTGGGCTGGACCAATAAGTGACCCATATTTAGCCAGGCTTGGGGGAAAGGTCAATGCAATACACAGAATGCATTCAGTGCATTACAGTAATGTCTGTCCGTCCGTCCGTCCCTCTATCTATCTATCTATCTATCTATCTATCTATCTATCTATCTATCTATCTATCTATCTATCTGTCTTTCTATCTACCTACATCTGTCTGTCTGTATGTCTGTCTGTCTACCTGCTTTTATTTCTTTCTCTCTCTCTTTCTCTCTCTCGATCAGTCTATCCATCCATCTACCTATCAATCTGTCTCTCTATCCAGCAGCAAGGGTTGAGAGGGTAGCATTTCCAGTTGTAACAACTGGCTTCCTTTATGCTTGACTCTGTTTATCTTACTTCATGTATTTTACTTTATCAGCATGGCTGCCAATTGACAAATTTAGGACGTTCTATTTCCAAATCAAAAATGCTTTGCCTTCTGCAAAACTAAAACCGAACTGATGAAGAATCTAAGATATTTCAGAGATAAACAATTCCAATCTATACTTACAGCAGGTCATATTACTCTCTGCACTCCCAATCTCAGAAAGGCAGATGGGAATTCATCTTATATCCTGCATGAATTATTTAAGCGCTGTCTCTGACTCCCAGAATTCCTTTTCTCTGGCAAGTCGATAGCTATATGACACAGTTTATCTCGGTGTGTGTATCAAAAGCTATACAAAAACGGAGCCCAACCTCACTGGGGAAAAAAGTTATTGCTAATTAGTTAATAATCATCTTCATTGGAGAGGGCACAAAAGTTCTTTAAAAGAGCAAGACACTCTTTTTAATGGCATCACTAGGAACATTAGCATATAAAAGCACAGAGGGAACAATAGAATTGTTTTTGTAAATCTGAATACTTTGATCCTTCTGATTTTTGTCACTTCACAGTGCAAAGGGGAATTTGGATCAAGTGTACAAAGTAGGATTGCAAAAATGTTGACAGAAGAATATGTTTTGCATAATAATGTGTTAATCTTATCTGATTATATGCTCAAAGGTAAAGGCCACAGAGGAAAGAGAATGCTATATCAAGATACTAAAAAACTCTTCGTTTCTATCATTTTTATTTTCAAATAAGTGTGTATCACGCTTTTAAACTTCATGTCAGATTTCTAAACAACAGTCTTAACAAGATGATATCCTAGTTTGGTGCTGTTTCCTGTATTGATTAGATCACTTGCCCAATTTATACAATGATTGTATAACTCCAGAAATGTTACTGTATCAAGGAGATAGCTATTTTTGGTGTCTGTGTGTGCGCGCGCACGAGTAGCATCCAGCCTTCTTGTGTATGTCAGCTTATAATATGTATATATGTATGTATGTATGTATGTATGCATGTATCTATATGTATGCATGCATATATGTGAAACGTACAAACGAAGCCATACCTACCTTCAGTTATATCTGTAAAAATAAAACAGGGCAGTTTTTTTCTTCAGATAGCAGCATGCCGTTTGTAACAGACAAGAGAACGTATTGTAATATCAGTATGCAAAGAAATACCATCAAGAGCCCGTTTAATCAGACTCTGTATTTACTGTGCTTAAATAGCAAAAGGACTTGTATGGAAGCCTCAAATAATATATTGCTGTTGTCAATACCACCCTACCCAAGTGGCAATTGCAGCGAGTATTCCTGCCCTCGACGATCCCATAAACAAGAGCAGAAATAAATTATTTGGAAACATGTGCTCTTTTTAACCAAACTATCCAGATTAAACAGCATAGTGTTTCTAAAACATGTACCATATCTCAAGTAAATAACAGGGTTGTAGTAACGTGCTAATCTTAAGTGGGGATCGAAATGCATGCCCATTAATTTGTGTCTCTAAATGCACACAGTTGCCTGCAGTGGCACAAGGACCTTAACAATACTTTCTATGAAATATAATGTAGTAGATTTAAAGTTCTTCATATACAAATACCACCCAGTCTAGTCTACCTATTAGAAATGCAACGTAACTGGCTACAGCTTAACCATCAGGCGTAAGATAAACATACACGACTTGACACTAAGAAGTCAGGTTGCATAATTGTTCAGTGTTTAACTTACACTTTTTTGAGCAACCATACATTGGAGGACCTGATCTGAGTTGCTGATATAGGGTGAACAGGCCGTACTGAATTATAGTAATAAAAAATATTTTCTTAAATGCAGCAACCCAAAAAAAGCAGGGATTTGAAAAGAGCTCCCCCACCCCCCGCAAAATCTACCATTGTTGTAGGAGGAACAATAGGGACTGTGGGCGACTGCAAGGCTGTGTGTGTGAATGGGGACTCGGCAGGATATGTGTGCGGGTCAGTGCTTGAGGTCTCCGTCCTAAAGCCCCTTTCTCAGCTTGCCACAATAAACGAACGCGAGGGCGAACCGTCATCGGGTCACGGGGCATTATTCTATTGTTCCACACTTCGCAACAGAAAAAAAAAAAACTACACTTATTAATCAGTACTGACCAGAGGCCCCTTTTCTGAAACGAAAAAGGGAGGGTGAGGGAGTTGTGGGGGGGAAAGAGAAAGAATGCGAAAACTTGAACAGGCACTCCAGATGCGAGAGTTATCATAAGGTACTTGTTCAACTAGCTAGAGTTTGTTTGACATAACTAACTTCAAAACGAGCCGCAAAGGACTGGGTCCTCTCTCTCTCTCTCTCTCTCTCTCTCTCTCTCTGTAACTCTGAAGATGATGTGGGACTTCCTTGCAAGTAAGAATGGCTTTAGGTTAGATTGCCAAGGCATGATGAGCAAAGAGATATCCTTGTAGTGTGAGGGCAGCCTGTTTTTCCACCGGGCCAAACTTCTGCACAGGGACTGCAAGAAGGAGGTTATTTAAAGTGTATGTTGATGGGCTCCTGCTGTTTGTTTTCATTACTTTATTTCGTTCTAACGAGCAAGAAACTGTATCAAACGGTGTGATTATCAAACTCACATTATTTCTCTTTCCAAATGCTTGATTAAGAAGGTAGCAGACTTTGCTCGTAATAACCTGCAGTGCGAGTGTGCAGCTAGCCTATTTAAGGGTGACTGGAATTACAACTAGTTCAGAAAGATCTTTATACGGGGGAACTGACGACTTAGTTGCCGAACAACACTATAAACTGCTGCATTAGCAGAAGGAGTGGTTATTTGAAAACACAGATATCGAATTATAGCGATCAACTCGTCATGGAAGATGCAAAAATTGTGCTGCACTGTTTAGGGAAGGATTTACTTATTTTCAAAGTTTCCATCCTCGGGAGAAGGCTCGCTCTGTACTTGATGCAACAACTGATCTTATTAGTAATGTTAAACGAAAATCACGTGTACTGTTCCAGCAGAGCCTCCATTTGATATTGATGCGTGTCTCATTCTTTTGGTAATATTCTGTTATTGACAGAAAACAATAGTCTGTGCTTACCTTACTGTAGTTAGTAACCAAAGCTAAATGAAAACGGTAGTCAAGTGAACTGCAGTGATTAGTGTAAATGTATACTCAAACTATGTGAAGCATTATAGCATAATCCAGTTCCAGCTGACGATAAAGGGAAGCTGTTATACAATAATTCGAATCGGGGATATAGCTTTATAGATAACTGATATACATAATAGAATCTTAATATATTTCCAACAAAGTGTTTTTCACCACGACCATACATCTCCACATGGGACCGTAGGCATGGAGCAATGGGACTAATGACTGAACAGAATGGCAAACTAGTAAATCCTTCTTATAACATTGTAAAAACACTGCTGATGTTCTTAGCAGTTTGCAAGGCAAAGGCAAGCATTTGTTCACAGTGTATGGGCTGTATGTTTATGGTGAGTGTATTTTGATGTGAAATTATTAAGAGTAGCTTGACATTTCAGTAATGCAGTATATTTACCGGAATTATTGAAACGGTGGGATTACATAACTATGTTGCTGAATGCTGGCATTGTTTAGATGTATAGTACTTAGGACGTTCGAAATTGTTCCCTAAAACTTTTAAACTGTCCATATGTCACAGTTATCTTCGACTCCACAACCCACCCACTCATCATCCACACCCATTAAGGTTTGGATTTCTAAAGTTAAATTGCAAAATGTCACGCAGTATAAGGCACATAAGTATTAGAAGGAGGGTAGTAACAATAAAATATGATCACTGCAGCTGAAAAGTGAAGTATATCACTTTATCCAGAAAAGAACATAATTAAATATTTTGAGTACTTTAAAGATACAGTATTGCTAGTGTGAAAACAGTCTTCCCTGACCTTCTAGAAGAAGTAGTTTGACAGTCAGTATCACATGCTGATGTTTATGGATACCTAACAGCAATAAATCAGTGGTCCATTTTTGATTATTGCAAAGACAACAAAAACAAAGGAGCCCATGTATTTGAAAGGGATAACATAATCCCCCAAACGATATGTTTTAGGTTATATTGAAATACAGATATGG
Organism: Neoceratodus forsteri; assembly: GCA_016271365.2. NCBI lineage: Eukaryota > Metazoa > Chordata > Ceratodontiformes > Ceratodontidae > Neoceratodus > Neoceratodus forsteri. Next base: position 1,461,125,365 of record CM057455.1, on the reverse strand, counting down.
AACTTGATAAGAAGAAGATCAGTATCAATATTTTGCATTATTCTCTCAAAATTAGTGGACTAGATTATGTAGTCACAACCAGCCACTAAAAATAACTTGAATCTGGAGAAATTGCTATCGCCTATGTGCTGTTTAACTAAAGAAATTCTGACTTCTTGTGTATTTTGTTGAAGAAAATAAAAAGGCATATATAGTATTAGTCAATTATGGTTGCATTTGGATACCTTTTCAGATATATATATATATATATATATATATATATATATAATTTTCAGATCTTTAGCATAATCTCTTTTACATAGTATTTTGATGCAAAGTGTAAAAGTCTCTATTAAAACAATGGCATATAACTAATACTCCTAAAACACACACACACACACACACACACACACTGCACATTACCTCAACACCTGTAAGAGGTATGCTTTGTTCTAAGGGTCTGCATATATTGTATCTCACAACTATTATATACAGTATGCAATAAACATCAGTTGATACAGAAGACAAAATTTGTCTGCCAGCTTGCAACTTATCCATACACAGAGCTTGCTTTATCTTCAACCTCTCTATTAACTAAGGAAATTCTATTGAAATTTATAGCAGTATGATTTGACTAGGTACCATAACATGGCAATAGGTTAACAAGAAATTTGTACATAAAATATATTGCAGACTTCCTTAATGTGTATTTCTTTCATGTAAGAATGAATCAATTTAAATTACTACTATAGATTTGAGTAGAGTTTGAAAGAAAGCTGACTTACCGCTTATGACTTGCTCTTTCTGTCAGCTGACTCTTGTTAGATTGTTCAGATCTGAGGTTTCTCTGCACCAATCTACCTAGTATTTACTTATTTATAATCTTCAACCTCAGTGGAGTATGGTGCATGCTATTTAGGAAACAAATGCTTGACACACATGCTTTCTTGACCTTTACAGTATGTCTCAATACAGTTCCTATGTTTTAGCTTTTTATAAACAAGTAGTAAAATTTCCTTATGTAGTTGATACAGGGATTCAAAGACTGCACCCATTTTTGTTTTGAAGTTTTAGGTGAGATATTAATGAAGTTCCAGTAAACTACACATATTTACAGATAATCAAATGAGAGACAGATAGATAGATAGATAGATAGATAGATAGATAGATAGATAGATAGATAGATACCACACACACACACACACACACACACTTTTATATACTCACCAGTGGTGACAAATATGTACAAATCATATTATTATGTGATTAATATTTATTTTCACATAGAACACATTATTTAATTTAGACCATGGTATTTCCACTTAGAATATGGAAATAGAATACAGAGAACAATAGATTAGCTAAAGAGTTTTTACAATGCAAGAAGGGAGACTGTTAAACTGAACCAAGACAGATCAGTAATGCAGTCACTAAAAAGAGTGGGGTATATGTCAAATACACAATGTGTTGCAGTGAAATAACACATGTATCTCTACATGTGAGAGGTAAGACCTTCATAACTAACTTGTGGCTTCACAACTCTTGAGTTATGGGTCTTACCTTTCACTAGTGAAGACAAATGTGTCATTCCACTGCAAGCATCTATATCTCTTCCCGTCTGTCTGTCTGTCTGTCTATCTATCTATCTATCTATCTATCTATCTATCTATCTATGGTATATATCGATCTACAGTATCTATCTAGCTATCATCAGCTGTGACTATTTTATATATATATATATATATATATAAAATATAAAATATATATATATATGACAAAGAACCTCAGTGCACAAGCACTGAGGCAATGGTAATAGCACTGTGTCACAGGTTTCCTGCATGACAAAAGGGATTAACTCCCATTGAAACTGCATTGTTTGCTGCAGTAACTCTACTGTAGAATTCTGCAGAGTTGGGCTTCATCTTGGTGTTTTTATATATATATATATATATATATATATATATATATATATATATAGATACATACACACACACACACACACACACACACACACACATATATATATATATATATATATATATATTCATGCAGCGACAATACTACTTACTAAATGACATATTTTCCTAGCAACAGGCTATAAAAACACCCCTGATGCTTTATCCTGTTTGTAGATATAATTATGTAATTTGCAGTGAATAAAATGGTATTTTATTCTTAGTGTTTCTTTAAGCTGTACATGGCCAAACAAATACATATATTTATTTGCTAGTTATAGTTCATCATTTAAGCTGGCTTTGCTTAAACACATTATAGTTAAGGTCTATATATTGTGTCTGTACACTTAAATATATATATATATATATATATATATATATATATATATATATATATATATATATATATATATATATATATCCATTTCATAAAGGTAAACATTGTCAGAGCTTCCATAAACTCTCAAAATATTTAATAAGGTACTATGCTAGTTTTTATGATACATGCCTACAGCACATCCATTCAGAAAACAAAACATTCATTTGTTAAATGATCACATAAGAAGAAACTCCATAAACTATTCACAAGTGGGATTGATATAGTACAGAATATAGAAGTAGTTGGTGAAGGAAAGTCACATTAAAATATACTTCTGAAAGGAATATGTGACATCACTTTTCTGTAATTCCTTTAAAAACCAGAAATATTTTGCAGAATTCTCAAATCCCATTGCTTATTTTGCACAGTGTTTCACTGAAAGATTAATTTCCTTTTCTGTGTATGGAAAGTTTTTCACTCTTCACAGGGTTTTAGGGCATAGCCATGTGTTAAAGTTCTCTGTGTTTCTACATAGATTACATTTGTTAGTGTTTCAAAATGAATTTGAAATGCATGTTTCGATAAACCTGCAACATAATGCTGTACTACATAAGACAGCTGATAGATATGAACATGAGATATATATATATATATATATATATATATATATATATATATATATATACCAATGGTAAAGAGGAGAACATTTCAATAAACCTGCATTTGCAAAATCTGGCACAGCTTCTGGCAGAAATAAATTAGAACTGCATTATGAAACAAATATATTCAATACAGAATTTTCTTAAAATGTGGAAGCTTATCAACATGGAACAAATGACTGATAACAATTTGATGCACAAAACTGACATTTCAAGCTGCAGTAGTGTATGGCTATATGAAAATGCCAGAAGAAGGAAAATATACTAATGCTTTGCAATAAATGACCTTGCATAAAATAGCAGTGAACTCTGAATGCAATAAATAATTAGGCTTTTTTTAATTTAGGCTAACTGTTGGGACACTGCACTAGTGCAAACAGAAATCTAGGGAATGCAATTTTTGATAAGCACATTTATTATAGTTTTTTCTTAGTGCAATCATACACTGCCATAAAGACTTAAGTAAGATTTCATATTCTGCATGAATGATGTCATTTTTTTTACTTACTGCATGCCATCCCTCACATTACTGTAAAGAAACCAGCAATAATGTATAACTGTAGATATAGCCTAGTGGCTTATTATTCTATCCCCATCCATAATTAGCAGAACTTAACATTCAGTCACACAGTGTGTTCTATGTGTTTGAATCAACATATCCACTAATAAACAGACTACTAGTTCTTCACTTGTATGTCAGACTGAAATATGGAACACAAATTCTGCAGGAGCATCTTTTAATAAGTAACACTTTTCATTCATGGAAAGTAAGCATGCTTATGTAAAAAATATATTATATCATACTATATTCAATAGATAGCTAGATTTCACAGAGGTGCAGAAAGCCCTCTGTATATTAAATTTCAATTTTCTTAAACACTTCTAAAATCAGGATAGCATACACAAGCTAGAAATAGAATATAACACAGTGTCAGTATACAGGTGTGTTGCATGCTAGGGTCAGTGGCTAACCTGAAATTGACAGCCTTCTAATGCTATCCTGAAAATGGCTGCAGCAGAGGATGTCCATTTCTATTCAGTACACAGTAAAGGGCCATTTTAATCTCTTGATGGCTATTTTGAACAAAAGTAAGTATGTTAATCATTATTACAGCACTTATGCAATTCTAGTGACTCTAAGATCACATGATGTGAAGCTGTGTTCTTTTCAGTCACCTATTAGGTAATCAAAAACAAAAACTATTATACAGCAGTTTTAGGGTGCATTATCCTAAACAAATATATAATTTGGAAATGGAAATAGTTCTAGAACAGTAACTGTACTATACCTGAATGTGCTTTAATAGTCAATGTGAATGAGAAAACAGTTGAAGGATAAATTAATCTTCACTAGAACTCTACTGCAAATGATGTGTTGCTGTTCAAACTATCCTCTAAATGTTATCTTAAGACAGCAGGTTCAGTTATTTACTTTAAAAAAAGGAAAGAGTACACACTCTTTAATTTGGACCATAAGGATGGGGATTTGATTTGCAAAAGAAAAATAGAGTTGATTGTAATTCATTTGACTATACAAAGACTTGAATTGTGTATTGGGGATGTAATAAGGATAGTAACATATGAGAACTAAATTATCTGTAGATTAGTGCAACCTGTGTAACAGTTGAATCTCAAATAACAAAGTTTGCACAAGATGCAAGTTTCTTTGCCATTTTATATTTGTTTTTCTATCATGGAAGCACATAAACAGAATTTGTCAACAGCTATGGACTAATTGGCCCACCCAGTCTGCCTATTTTGTCCCTGCCTATATTGTCACCACAGACCCTACATAATCTCTGGCTACCCCAACCCATCCCTTACTTTCTTACCAAGATTCCCTTGTGCCTATGCCATGCTTGCTTGAAGCCCACTACTGTTTTTGCCTCCACCACTTCTGTGGAAAGATTGTTTCAGGCATCCACTGCTCTTCCCATGATGCCAAATCCCTCCTACATTTTCTCCCTTCCAGCTTCACTGAACGACACCTTGTGCTTATGCACATTCTGTATTAACTTAAATGGCAATGACAATAGTGATGTTGCCCTTTGGTAAATTCTGTATTTGACCACCTTCCCCAGACAACTCCCCTAGCACACACCATTCTTCGTGATTTCATGAATGTATGTTATATGTTTTAAAATACTGTATTAAAACAATAAAACAATATACAGTATTTTTCTTAGTTTCTTAGTTCAAAGTAATTTTAAAACTAAAGCTTTCCAGACAAAGTTGACTGGAAACTATGTTATTATCACTTATCTGTATATGATTTTTAAGTGTGTAGAAAACATTGAACTTCGAAAGCCTTAAACCATTATGGTTCTAAAAGCAGTATAGTTTGCCATGCTTTTCCTAACAGCAGAGTCTGAGCAGACTTTATTCCTATTTAAGGTTCCATTAGCTCAAATATTGGGCTTGTAATCTGTGAGAAAATCAGAAAACAAAGTGTTTTATGATTGCTTCACATGTCTGTGAATGATATTTAGCTTAGCTAGTCACTATTTTCAAAATTGTTACTATAGAAACTTCATTCTTACTAATATACAGTATATATATATGTAACAGATAATCCACTACAGGGTGTGTAGATGCACTCTGATATATACATGTGGTGTGTATTATGAGGTATGAGGCCATAGGCTTAGTGCATTTAACTACCAAGATGTGCATAATGTATATAAAAGCATGAATGCACATGCTGTAGTGGATTATGTGTCTTAGATAATTGTTTCTGGGGGATGAAAAATAGAAAGAAGTGCAAGCATGTAGTCTTTGCGTGCTAAAAAAAACAAGCAGTGCCCTTGTCTCCCCTCCCTTTTGTGGATTATGAACTGCTTTGTGATGCAGGTTGCAGGAAAAGTGCTATATATAACAAAATTACTTTTCTTCTCTCCTTTCTCAGAGTTTATTTACTGTAGCTGAGAAATGAAATATTGTTAATAGAGCAGGAAACATATTTTAAGAAAGGAGAAGTTAAAATAATGGAGTGAAGATAACTATCAAAATGCTCACAAGTATTACAAACCAACAGAACCCACACTTAATGATGACAGAGTGTATTCAAAGATGGTTGGAGATCAGAATTTCATAGGCCTGGAAGCTGAGCTATACAACACCTAAACCCAGGGCACTGGCGAAGAAATTGCTTTCCTGAATATACAGTACTTCAGTTAGGCTACCATGCTTTTTCATTATTCTGACTAATTAACACATTTTCATGAAAAGTCTGTGGTTTATTAATAGACATGTATTGATTATTCATGATTATCAAAGCTTGATGTAGCTTTTGGAGCATTTTGAGAAGAGACAGGAAGCCCAAATAAAAATATATTGCTATCCACACAATACTAAAACACAATTCAATATAATTTGTCTTTCAAAAATATACTTTCTGTTGCCTGGATTTTGTGCACATTGAATACAACAGTTGGAAAACACCCTGCCAGCTTTCATTGGAGAATTTTTGCCTGTGTCAGTTCTCTTAAGTTAATGTTGGTTCACTGATTGAAATGGGGGGGGGGCAAAAATCATTGGCTGAATCTCCGTCTTTAAAAGTGAGGCATCTGCTAACCCTCTGACCTCCTGGCTCCACCACCTGTGTCTTTATTTTACCATGCATTGCTGTTTGGGACTGTAGGGCATTCATGTGTGAATTTGTGGATTGCATGTCTTAGGCTGCTTGGCAGGCAAACAGCTCACCCATATATGTCTTTTGTGATCTTTACAAGTACTGTGATCTTAGGTGTTTAAAATCCACTTCCTTCATAAAAGAACAAGATTTCCCAATTTTTTGGTTTTCTTAAACAATTTTTTTTTTAAGTTTTAAGTTAACAGCACTATGGGTACCATCTTAGGGGCTGTTGCTGTTTGCATTTTCTATCATGGAATGACAATGAACACACAACCATCATTCACAGAGGCCATAACTAGTAAATATTTTGTACATTTAAATTTTGCCATTTATGTTGCTGTGAAGTGGCCATGGTTTTACTTCCCAAAGTTTTCAGATATCCTAGGAACTCTGACTTTGCCAAAATTGTAAAGGTTTTACCATGACGTGACCACTTCAGCACACATTTGGTCACTTCCCTGAAAAAACAGCAATTTTGCTTGCCAAAACATCATGCAGTGGGAGAATTCACACTTCATGAATTTTGTGGAATTTATGAATTTCATCCACTTCACCCATCACTGATAGCTAGCTGCTAGTCACTTGTTTTGAGGTCACAAAATTCTCAGTTGAAAATAGACCTCATTTTTCATCTCTACAACTGGTCTACATTGGCAGGATCACATTCTGCAAATCAGACCTTCCAAAAGTCTATCACAGGTTGTATTCCTGTTCTCCATTTACTGAAAATACTTTACACAATTTCAGTTGGGTTTATAGTAGCAGGGAAGGCTTCCGAGAACTTCACAAATTATATCTGATGTTTTGTTTTTCAAAATCTGTTTAGTGTCTTCACATGTTTAATGGGGGCAGTACTTTCAGTATGTCACCTTTAACCACAGCCTGCAAAGGACATCTTTATCATTCCCATAATTAAATAACTGCACATTGATTAACTGCCATATGATATTTTATTAGGAAATAACTGCTGATGGATGTAACAACAGGTAACACAGTGTCCTAAATTATTACTGCCTTCCATTTTGTTTCACAGTCTGCTTTCTGTTTTAGATGCCTTCTCCTAAAATTTATAGACTGCACCTCAGCACTGTTTCTGTCATCTCTTTTTTTTTCTATTTTTAGCATTGGTTCATATTTTACTGAAAAGACTGGGATCCTACATGTAGCCTTACAATCTAGCTGTAATAGCTGCAGTGTCAAGTGACATCCATCCTTAGTGCATGCATATTTTCTAAGGCATTCCACTAAAACCCTAGGATTAATTTCTGTAACAATTTGTGTGTTTTCACTATGCCACTGTGCTAGACAAAGAATGACTGAACACAAGGTAGATTTGGTACTTCAGAAAAACAAATGGTATTATACATGTAATAGAAAACATTATTCTAATAGAGGAATTTACGGTCCATATATATGCTAGCAATTGTAAGCACTTTGATATGCAGTATGTATTAAATGTGCATTAGAAAACTATATTCTTGTCCTTTTCTTCTTTTCCTTTCCTAGTGTTAATAGTATTAAGGAACTCTTTTACAAGTACCAGAAATGTACAGCACTGTTAAGGGAATAATGTCACTGTGTATGGATTTAGGGTTTCATGAAGTAAAATCTGCACTTATGGTGCCATTAAAGTGCTACAAAATATTTGTCTTGATTCCTTTTCACAACAAAATGGATTACCTGTAAGGTAGCACTTGCTAAGAAATGGGGGCATAGGTTTAATGTGAGAAGGGTAAGGTACATCACCCAGTGGCAAGGAATCTTGGTTGAACATTTACATTGTGTAGTGCAAAGTGAACAGCATAACTAAGGAAAAGGGTCTGAGGTTATTTGTAGATGGTAATACAGAGGCAAATAGAAACATCAAAGTTTTCATTAGAAAAAACTCATGTCCACCTGGTTTGGACAGTTCCTACCTAGGGCCACACCAGTTTAACACTGGCTACTGGGTTAACACTGACAAGCTCCACAGACAGATGGATCCACTTTTCCACCAACTTCTCTGTGACAAATATTTTCTCATATCCCTCCTGCTAGCTTATAGTTGTGGCCCCATGTGATGGACAACTCAAACTGCTTAAACTGTTATTGACTGTCTGCCTTGTTGAAATCTAAAGTAGGTAAAGTACAGTATTTGAATCTATTATAAAGCAGAGTATAGTAGGATTCCTGGAGGCCAGTGGCCTGCAGCTTTCCAGTTACATGGATTTTCAAGTGGGAGAACATGCTAGACAAACCAGTTCAAATGCTTCATTTGGGAGACAAAGGCTGTAGATATTGATAAGGCAGTAGCTCTCCTGTACCTAAAATTTAGAAATGCATTTGACTTTATCCCACTGGGGAAAGAAACTGAGGGACCTGGGTAAAGGGGTTAAGATAATGAAGTGGGTAAGAAGATGGCTGGGTGGGAGGACCTAGAGGGCAGCCCTAAATAGAGTACTCTTACCCTCAGGGGTAATTGATGTCATGCGTAGGGTGCCCCAGTGATTGGTTTCAGGTGCAGTCCACTTTCCATAGTGAGATATGCCTTTCTGCAGATGATGTCATAATCTATGTCTTATTTAATTTAAAATTGGTAACTGGGAAAGGCACAGTTTTCCAAGGCTAATTTTCAGGTGTGTCTCGTCAAAGCAATGAACAAAAGGAGAACCTTGAATAATAATAATCAAGTTGTAGAATACACATAGTCATTACAACTAAGAAGACATTATTAAGTACAACAAATTGAGAAAAAAATATATAAATACAACATATTGCACAAATACATGTAATACAGCAGTAGCTAGTAAAAAAAAAATGACAAAACTGTACCTAAGGTGCACTTTCTTAAATATAGGTATGCATTCTGAACACTGATCAGTTACTAGCTCAGAGGAGAGGCCATGGGCAAGAGTAGGAGGGAGATAAGAAGTCTATTCAGAGAGATGTGAGAATTGAGAAATAGGTAGGAAGAATGGAGACAGACAGGACCTGGTAGCTAATCTTAGATAGAGGGAAGCCAGACAGAGAAATCAGTTTGTCCAGTGGCAGTCCAGCAGGCAGGAACTGAACAGTAATGGGAGTCAGAGGAGTGGAGGGAACAGTAAGAAGAAGGAATAGAAGGAAAAAGAACCAGAATTTGGAAAGAAAGAAGGCACAGAGCAATTGATGCTAGTAAACAAGAACAGGGACAGAAAGGTATTGGAAAAGAAGACTGTAATGCATAAGTGGGGGAGAGTTTAAGGAAAGCTGCAGAAGGAATGTAAGGGGGGTCAAGTCTGGCAAGGTTAACTTTAGGAGCAGCCCCATAGACTCCATCAGCATAGACAAACTCAGGTAAAAATCATATAAAGACAGTCTCATAGCTGACAAGTTGAGAGATATAAAATATTTTACAGTATAGGAGGCCAAGTTTAAAACATAGTATTTTGTGGATGGTGTTCATTTGTGATTAGAAATCTAGGTTTCAATTAAGCCATATACCTAGTTTCTTAAAAGAGGCAGCATTCTCTAGATGGGTTCCATCAAGAATAATGTAAATGGGCATGGAAGGGAGCCTAGCTATCTTCTGCCTGGTGCCAAAAAGACATTGACACAGCATTTTGGCACTTAGCATAAGATGATTAGAGGTGAACCATCATTGGACATTATCAAAATTCAGTTGCAGCAATGATTCAGGCTCAGAAACTGAGCCCCTGTGGAGTAGATGATGGTGTTGTCTGCATACATACTGTACATATGTTAGACTGACACTGGCAAACAGAAGGTCACTTAGAAAAAATGAAAAGAGAATGGGGCCTAGAATGGCACCTTGAGGAACACCATGTCAGATGGAGGTGGGAAGAACAACACCTACTGTATCTGGACTGACTGGTGAGGATCAAAGAGACCAGAGGGAACCCAATTTACAGCTGAAACAGAGAGACCAGCATCCTGCAGTTTGTCTAGCAGTATGTGGTAGGCAACAGAACTGAAAGCTTATTCATTGTCAGTAAAGATTCCTGATGTGAGATGTCCATGGTCCATCCTCTTAAGTATGGTATCAGCAACTCATAGTATGAAAAATCTAGTGAAGTGGTTTTTGTGAAAGCCAGACTGGAAAGGATAGAGAAAGCTTGAAAGACTGAAGACATGATTCATAGTATGGCAGCTGCAGTTTAACACCAAAAAGTGCAAGGTACAGAAATACACAGAGTGGCCAGGAACCAGAGAATAGAATACAGGATGAATGGTTTGGTGGGGGAGAAGCTCAACTGAGGAAAAGGGACCTGGCAGTGATAATAGTGGGTCACTTGAAGGCATCACAGCAGTGTAATAGGGCTGTGGGAAAGGCAAGCCAGATGCTGGGGTGCATCGGGATGGGGACAACTATCAGAAAAAGAAAGGGAATACTGATCTGTATAGATCTTTGGGTCATCCTCACCCTGTATACTATTTACAATTTTGAAGCTCACACTTTTATTTTGTTTTTTTGTTGTTGTTCAAAGATTTTCATTAAAGAATATCACAATATACAGGGCATTGACTGTCAACATGAAAGCATATAATCATTGTTACCCACAGGCTGGACACAGTTGCTGTGGAACGGAAGATTTATAACATCTATGTACTAATGTCAGCAAGACAGATGCAACAGAAAGGCCTGTGGGGACCAGGCTATGGTGATCCCTGTGGGTGAGAGAGTTTTGTACAATTATATTAGGCCAGTGCAGAGTACTGGTTGAAACTAATACCTTAAGCTATATAAATTCTGGCAGGTACACACTTAAAAGTAACACATTGATGAGAGTCTGACAAAAATAGACCAAAGGTGGGGGTGCTTCAGGGAGCCTATACATTATGACATAAGCTGGAGTCCAAAAAGGATTGCCAGCAGCAAAAGTACTTGTCAAGGGACCCGTTGGCATAATGGGACATCCTCTCAAATGTGGCTCATTGACCAATGGAGAGAATCAACTCCTGAATCAAGGTGCATTGTGAAGTCTGCCAGTGAAGCAGTTGTTTATTCACTGCTCCAACTGACATAGCCCACTGAGCTCTAGGATTTAGCTTAGGTGTGCTCATGGGGCAACAGCCCAACAACAGGAGTGGAGCATCTATCCATGGGGCAGGGCCAATAATCAGGTGGCTAATTATTTTAGCATCTGACCAAAAGGGTTGGATAATGGGGCATGCCCAGAGGATATGGAAGAGATGTAAATCAGGCTGGCCACATCTCCAACAAGTATCTATGGAGAGTAGTCACAGTTTTTTTTATTTAGTTGAGGTGTGATACAAGCGTAACAAGGTCTTATTCATAATTAGCTGACTTTCACCATCTAGACAGGCATGACAGATCCTATGCCAACAGTGGGTCCATGGAGAGTCTGTAATACTAATGTCCATCTCTTTATCCCACTGCCTTTTAGCTGCCAGGATTGGGTTCAGAAGAGCATCTTCAATGGAAAGGTAAATCCTACTAGACCTGTCTTTTGTAAGTTTTGCCCATGAGACCCCACGGGGGATCACATCCTTGTATCCTGGATCTGAGGATTTTTTCCTCAGATGTAGGACCACATTCCTGATCTGTAAATATCTCCAGAAGTGATTTTGGGGAAGATTGTAACAAACCTTAAGGGCCGAGAATGAGTCAATGCTCAGGGATCCAGGTAGGAGGAGGAGTTCCTGGATAGTCAATATACATTGGACCACCCACAAAGACCAGTGCACAGGGAAGTTCCCAATAGTTAGTACCAGATTATTCCAAAGGGGTGTACAGCTCTACAGAGTCAGTGAGGAAGAAAGACATTTATGGTCCGTCTTGCAATATAGTATATACATTGCCACTGGGGGGAAAGTGTGTGGGGGTGAGATCGAGTGGAGTACAACAGTACTGTGGAGGAGGTGGATTTCAGTATGGCATACTCTATCTTCAGCCATGTCTGAGATTGGGAAGAGGGGGCAGAGAACCATTGACTGGTTTGTGCCTTAATAAAGGCCAGGTGGTAAGCATGAAACCATGGGAGCCCCCCAACATCCTTTTCTCCAGTGTTGTCTCAGTTTCTGTCTGTTGAAGCATGGGGGCTTACCTTCTCACAGAAAGTGAGGAAGGCAGTGGCAGAGTCTGGAGTTTGAAGTATACACGGTGGGTAGAGCCGGAGGGGAATCAGTGCCATGAGCTGGATGCCATTCAAGATTGGGCAGCCCAGGAAGTAGATCATATCTAAAATGGTTGAGAGAGACTTTGAAAGAGAGTATGGAAAACTTCAACAGCTGGAAGATCAGATCAAGAAGCTCCACAAAGATATGAAGAAGAGCACAGAAGCCAACCTAGCCATGTCAAAGTTGGCAGTGAAGATCACTGTGGACCTGCTGTCAAACCCACTGTGTGACCAAGACCAGGATCAGACATTCCTGGAGACAGTAACAGCTTTATACACAGCCATCAAGTGAATGGATGCCTTCAACCAGGAGAAGGATAATCAGATTCAGAGGACTGTTATTGAACCACCAAAAAAGATGGAGGTGGTTACTTGTCTGGGATGCAGGGTCCTCATCTTCCAAGGACTGCTTGGAAGGTTGGGTCAGTGTCTTAATTGTAGAAGAATGGATGACCTGAGAAATCAGCTGGATGCAGCATGGAGAGAGATAGCTGTCCTGTGTCAGTAGCTTTATTGGAAGACATACCTCCATCCTCTCCCTCAGAGACCCACTGGCCTAGGAGAGTGGAAGGTAGTGGGTCAGTGGGGGAGTTACAAGAATGGACAATATAAGGGCATGCATCATTCCAACAGCAAACTGCTTTACACCCCTAGAGAGGAAGCAGGATCCTAGCTCATCAAGAAAAGGCCCAGAACGGATCAGGGGGACTGGTTGGAGCAGAGAAGATGCAGCCAGAGACAGCAAGGATGAAAATGGAGGGCAGAACAAGGAAACAGCAGCTGGAGGAAGCAAAGAAAAACAGGGAAGGTCTAAAGACATACACATAATTGTGCTGAGAGATTCAGTGATCAGAGGAATTGAGCCCCATCTAAGGTTAGGAACACATCATATAGTAGGAGTCAAATGTCTCTCAGGAGCATCAGTGCACTGAGACACTGGAAGCATTGGCAGGCTAGTGGACAAGGTTGAGAAAGGACTCAATGTACTGATTCACCTGGGGACAAAAGACCTAGCAGAATGGACAGTGGAGGAAACTAAAAATGAAACTTCATTAAATTGGGCACAAGGTTGGAGACACACGCGACATCCCTGACATTCTCAGAGATACTCCCAGTTTGGGCAAAGGGAATTCTAAGACCATGATCAGAAACAAGGAGATAAAAGAATGCAATGCTTTGTTACAGGAGTGGTGTTGAGAGAAAGGATATCATATCATAGGCCTATGGGGGAACTTCTGGGAGAGGAGGCTTTTAAAATTTTATGGACTTCGTCTCACCAAGGAAGGAATGAGTGAGTGCATTGGGACAGAAACTGGATGTTCATCAAGACCGTTTAAACTAGATCGAGGCAGTCTAATCCTAGGGAACCTATCAGACATCGCAGTCTGGATAGGACCTTAGAAGTCACTCAGCCACAAGCAGAAATTTCTCCCCCATGACTGAAGGCATCAAACAGGAGCCAGATGATAAAGTCAAAGGATCAGGAATCAAGCAGGGGCCAGAAGAAAAAAATCAAGGGATCAAGCAAGGGACCAGGCAGCAACATTCCTGAAGGTGGAAACAAAAATGGGGAGAAAAAGCAGGGAAAATGGATTATGGACAGGGGTATGTATCAATGCCAGAAGCCTGAGTAACAAGTCAAGTGACCTGCAGGCATTGATGGCAAAGTTCAGTTTGGACCTGATGGCTATTACAGAGATGTGTGCCTCAGAAAGGGACGACTGAGACCTGTCGGTCCTGGGCTACAACCTTTTCAGGCAGGATAGAAAGAGGGTAGAGGGAGGGGTTGCACTGTATGTGAGGGAAGAGATAAAAGCCATCTCAGTAGACTACATAAAAAAGGAGGGGTGGAACCCTTAGGGGTGCAGCTTAGCTCAGAACTTGGGAAAAAAGATTTACATAGGAGTAGTATACTGACCACTGGGACAAGTAATGTGCATGGACGATGAACATCTAGAAGAAATCAGAGGCATAACTCAAAAAGGTGAGGCAGTATTGGTAGGGGATCAGAACATGCAAGATGTTGAGTGGGACATCCCAGTGGCTGGATCTTCCCATAGTCAAAAGGTGGTTGATGCCCTTCAAAATTGCCTACTTATGCAATTAGTTAATACTGTGACTAGAATGGACACTATCTTAGATGTAGTCCTCACAAACTCAGAGATATTATATGTCACTGGGGTTAGGAAGCCCCTGGCCAACAGCTACCACAACACCATGTGGTTTGAATTGGATCTTGGGGCACTAAAATCTCAGTCTAGGGCAGAAGTTTTAAATTTCAGAGGGGCTAACTTTGACAAAATGAGGGAGATGGTCAGGGGCAACCTGGCAGAGATACAGGAGCATAAAGAGATAGAAGACATGTGGGAGCAAATTAAGCAGGCCATATTGGAGACTACCAAGCCACGTATTAGGACTGTGTCTAAAAAGGACAGACCTAAAACCCCCACATTTATTTAGATTTTTATTTATTTACTTATTTGTTGACTGAGTGGGTGCACTGATCCAATGGAGCATTTTCAGGTACGACTCGGCCATAAAAATGGCACATGTGACACATACGAGTACAAATTAAATACATAAAATGGTGCAGGTGAATGCACACACAAGAAAATACATAGACAATGCTCAGCACGTATGGCATAGGAAAGATACAGTGAACAATGGAAAATGCAGGGTGTACAAAATGTAATATAAATACGAGACTGTACATGAATGCAGTTACACAACACTAGTATAACTACCTAGTAAGTAAGGAGCAAGAGCATGAAGAACTAGGTGCCTTTGGAACATTCTGTGGAGGCCCTTTTATCAGAGGAAGGGATGGGTAGGGCCCCAGAGTGTGGGAAGGACTCCCATCTGAAGGTTACTCAGGTGAGCGGGAACAATGGCCGCAGACAGCAGCCAGGCTTTGAAATGAGTTTTAAAAGTGAGGTAAGAGTCGAGCGAGCAAAGAAATGATAGGAGTTTGTTCCACAGAGAGGGGTCACGGACAGGGCTTTGCTGCCCAGTACTGTGGAGATCCTGGGAACTTCCAGAGGAGGGACAGAGGATTCCCGAAGGCAACTAGGAGTGGCTCTTTATTTTATCAGGGATGAGTAAGGTGACTGTTGACCCCCTCTAAATGCATTATCAATGATGCAGCCAAGGGCATAGTCATGATGTCCTTGAAGTGGAAGTCACCCTAAGGACCAGTATAAGGTGCAGTGTTGCATGCAGTATGGTGACAAAAGTGCAAACCTACAAATACTGTTATAGACAGTGGTAAGTTTGGAGTGTAGCAAGGAGAAGACCTGGGCATAAATTGGGGGAACAGTAATCTAATATGGGGAGAAGGTTGCCTTGGGCAATGGCAAGGCACACCTCCAGATAAGGTAGTACATAAGTCTAAAACCAGCCCTAGTTTCTGGTTTACCTGATGCATTGCATTGTTGACATGTTCTGAGAATGAAAGGGATGGGTCAACGGTGATGTCTAGATATTAAAAACATGGACCATTCTGCAGGAATGGACCTTTAGGCACAAGTACTGAGAGGGAGGAGTTTGACTCCATAAGATTTGAGAGGAAAGGTTTGGACCCCAGAAGCATGGTTTTTGGTTTTTTCTCATTGACAGCATAAGGGCTAAGTGTCTGTAGTGAGAAAAAGTATAATCGGTTCTAGCTGGGAGAAACTTAAATTCATCTGAAAGAACTCCTAGAAAAAAAACATGCTAATTTAAGATGATTGACTAATTTTCTCCATTTCCTTAAAGTGCTAGCTATATAGGGCTGGAAGTCCAAAAGGAGGGGGGCCCTCAGCTCCTTAGAGAACAACATAGGACCTATATCATGCTTGTCATGGAGAGCAAATTCTGTCTTCTTACATGTCAATTAAGCGTGTGGGAAAAACCATGCCCAGATTAGACCCAAATCAGAAGCCTTAACATACTGTAGTTCTCCAAGTTTGGGCAATTGACACCCCCCCCCGTTCTGCAAGAACAAATGAAGCAAAGAATAACATACATGTGGTTGAGAGCCTCCCCATATACACCTAGATATCAATTTATTCCATGAGGAAAAATAAAAGTGAGAGGGGTACAGTGGCAGTGTTTGAAATAGATATAACAGTTTAGGAAGGATATTCATCCTGATGACTTCAACTCTCAAAAAGAAAGAGAGAGGAAGTTGGGTCCATTTGCTCAGATCTCATGAAAGGAGATCCAAAAAGGCTTTATTACGATAATCCAAAGGCAAAATCCAACAGTGTGATACAAGATCGGGGACACCCTCCCTAAAGAAACTGGCTTTGAGCCTTGAGAAAGCATGTGTTCTCACACGAAAACATTTGGGCACAGTTTCTTGAGGGAGGGTGCCCTCAGTCTTGTATCGCACTGTTGAATATTACCTTTGGATTTATCATAATAAAGCCTTTTTGCATCTCATTTACCTGTTTGTAGTGGATTTTTTCAGATTATGTGGATGGAGACCATGCTACCGGAGTTCTTTGAACTGTAAGTACTTTGTTCATCTTCTACTTTGGCACCAATTCGACCTGTTGTGTTTTCAGTCACCTGCGTGACTGTGACTCGTGAGAGGTTCATAGTTCACTAATTCCAAGTTTCCCACATCTATTGGTATATTTACCCCTAGGTATCTGAGTTTCACTCTACATCAGCTGAAAGGAATAAGGGATCATAGTGTAGACAAAGGTGTGAAGGAAAATAAGAGGATATCTGTTTTCCATAAATTTAGAGAGAAAACCACCAATTCCCCAAAACTTTGCATTGATGACCACGATGCAGAGAGATATAAATCTGGGTTAAGTAAAGAGAGAAGCACGTTGCCTGCGTATAGTGTAACTTTATATTTCACTCAGCCCAGTGGCAGCCCCTCCACATTAGGATTGTTCCACAAAGCCATTACCAGTGGTTCCATGTATAATGCAAAAATAAGGGGTGAAAGGGGGCATCCCTGTCTTGCACCTCACTGGAATAATATGGGGGTTGAATAAGAACCATTGACCCATACATATGCCTGGGGGAGCTATAAATTTGCTTAAGCCATGTCCTACATTTTTCCAGGAATTTGAACACCTCCAGCATACCCTATAAAAAATTGGATGAGACCTTGTCAAAAGTCTTTTCTGCATCTAGGCTCACTAGGGCCATTGGCATATTTTTTTTCATACTTCCTTGTTATGACTCGAGGTAGTATTTGTCCTTTTCTAGGTGAGTGTTCCAGAACTGCATACACTACTCCAGTTGCATCCTCACTAATGACCTCTACAGGGATAGGATCACCTTCCTCTGTCTACTTGAGGATGCCATACCTATGTACCCCAGTATTCTGCCACCTTTGCCATACACATTGTTACATTGGGCTAAGGTCTTGAGGCTATCACTAGTTTTCATAACCCCCAGATCCTTCTCTTCTGAAGTCTGCCCCAGTCATATTCCTTACATCCAATAGTCATTCCTCTGAATCCCCCTCCCCAAGTGCATAACTTTGCTCATGGTGACATTCAATTCCATTAGACGTCCTTTCCAATTTTCTGAGAAATCTTTCCAGTTCTCTCCTACTCTCCTCACAAGCCACTCTACCACATATCTTTGTGTCATCCACAAATAGACACACCTAATCCTGGAACCCTTCTCTAATGTTGCAAATGAACACATTGAAAAGCACCAGGCCCAGTATCAACCCCTCTGGTACCCCATCCATAATCTCCTGACCTTGGAGTATATGCCATTTAGTAACCCTCTTGGGTTTTCCCCTAGACAATTCTGAACCCATTTAGTGACTTTTTCCCCAACACCTAAGTTAATCGGGGCTAGATATCCTCCAGGGATGATACAATAGTATCTGGAGGGCTCCTAGAGTGGATAATGGGGAGATTAGGATTGGGAAGATAGGGTATAGGAGACTCCCTGGAAGAAAATGGAGCAGCAGTCCTCTCTGTCTTGTTCCTGTACCTAGGGCACTGCCAGACACTAACAGACAGAGGTTAACCAGAGTCGCTTACTTTGCTCTTCCTCATTGGGCAGTTCTGTTTAACACAAAATCTCTGAGGAATAAGATGGCAGTGATGGAAGATTTCATCACTGATCCCTCCTCTGATCTTGTTTGCATCACTGAGATGTGACTTGGGGATGACTCTGGTCCTGTGCTGGAGTCAGTTCCAACAGAATACCTCGTGGTATATTGTCTGAGGCAGGTTCATGGGGGGGTAGCCATCTGCATACTCCATAGGAACCACCTGGTTTTTTGAATGTGTGACTGCTGGGAGGGGTCAGATGTGGTGTACAGATCATCCTTCTATACTGGCCTCTGGGTCACATGACTGATTTCCTGCAGGAGCTGTTGGATTCTGTTGTTGACCAGGAGCTGGACGCCCCCATAATGCTTGCCTGTATTGACAATTAAACTTCACCCTTTGGTCAGTAGCTCCTCCAGTTGATGCAGTTTCTGGTCTTCACACAGGCTGTTGCCTCTGGTACCCACTACCCACTCATGTGGCCACACATTGGACCTGGCCTTCTCTTTGGGACTTGAAGTTAATGCAGTCAAGGTTGATCTGGTTATTTGGTTAGATCATCATGCCATGTCTTTCCTCTGCAGAGCCCTCTGTAAAATACCCCTCCTCCTGTTGATATGGCCTGATACCGCCCTAAAATAATTTGCAGCCCTGCAATCTCCAGGTGGCATTAGACATTGATGGCATTAGGTTAGCTTGTGCTCAGGGTGATGAGAAGGCCATGAAGTGCATAATATTGCTCTGATGGTGGCCTTGAACTCCTTGGCACCCTATGGTGTCTGACCCTTGACATTCTGTCGCAGTTCATTATGTACTGTGATGAACTGAGGCAGTTGAAAATTAAGGATTAGAAGTTGGAACATTCTTAGCAAAGATCTTGTGCTGAGGAGGATAGATTGGTGCTGAGGGCTTACTATGGTGAACACCAGTAGGCAATCACTCTGAAAAAGACAGAATTCAAGTCAAAGATAATAGCAGCAGGAAAGAATTGTCCAGCTCAGCTTTTTTGCACCATGGACAGGTTGATTAATCCTCCTGTCTTTGTTCTGATTGAGCCTTTTCTTTTTTGCCATGGAAGCTTTTCTTCTCTGTAGTCAGTGTGGTCAGCTTTCAACCCTGTCCCCATCCCTTCTTGCCCGACACCTGTCCCTGTCACACAGGCTTTCCATGCCCCAAATCCCCCATGGATTCCCTCCCAAGGTGGGGCCAGGAGGGCCATCTTCTCACCACCCAGAGACACAAATCCAGATGGGGCAGGTGATCAGCTTATGGTGTGGTGTGGAGGAAGGCAGGCAGGGCTTCATTTAGCCCACACCAAGCCTTTTCCTCTTTTCTCCCTCACCACTAGCCATGATGACACTTATGGCATGTGCATGGAGGCTCACATGCCTATGGGATCATGGCACCTCCCTTCCTGTCACTCGGACTGCCAGCTCAACCCCCAGACCTCCACCTGAGGGCAGCCAAGAGGTGAGATGGCAGGCTACTCCACCCCAGAGAGCTCTCTTCTGGATGCTCAATACTTTCCTTACCCTGCAAAGTCCAGTGACTCAAGCACATTCCCGAACCTGGGTCACTGTTGTGGGAAAAGGTGAAGCGCAGGGTGTCCCAGCCCTCTTCACTACCTGGCTGGCTTGATAGAGCCTTTTCTGCAGAAAAGTTCACAAAGTTCAACCCCTCCTTTCTTGACAAGGTGTCCTCTATTCAGGCAGGGATTTCCTCTAGCAGCCTCTAATGGGCTTTTAGTACCCATCTTTGAGGCACATAGTCCATTTGCCATCCTGGGCTGAGTTTCAGCCACTTCTTGAAGAAGATTTGGTCTGGGTGATCCTGAGGCTGCATCCCACCTGCTGCCACCTGGACCTTTTGCCTACTTGGGTACTTGTTAGTTGCCTTGAATCCCTGTGGCCAGTTTTTACTGAGACTGTTGGGTGTTTGTTGAAGGAATAGGTCATTCCTGTAGCTCTGAAAATGTCTATGGTTAGGCCTCTCCTGAAGAAACCATCTTTGGACTCTGATAGTCTGCTGAATTACAGGCCTGTTCTGAACCTTCATTTTTGTAGGGAATATTATTGATAAAGGGGTGGCAACACAGATTGAGGCTCACCTGGAGCAGTACAACATCTATGAGCCTTTCTAGTGAGGATTTATTTATTTATTCATTTAGTTTTTGTTAACCGGGTAGGTACACTAGACAGCATAGCTGCCTATTTTCAGGTACGACCCGGGATTTAGATTTCATCATAGCACCAAGGCTGCTCTAGTCAGAGTGTGCCATGATGTCCTCACCACGAGAGATCAGACTTTTCCCTGTCTTCGTCCTCTTAGAGCTCTCATCAGCATTTAGCATGGTGCACCATAGTGTGCAGTTCGATCACCTAAGCAACTATGTGGGGCTCAATGGTACAGTTTAAGCTAAATTGAGTCCTACCTTACTGGGAGAGCACACAGGTAGTTTTGGGTAAATCCATCTCCAGAACTGCTGTGCTCAACTGTGATGTTCCTCAAGACTCAGTCCTTGCAACCATGTTGTTAGCCATGTATATGTTGCTGCTGGTTGAGATCATAAGGTGGCATAGCATTAGGTATCACTGCTATTCCAATGATACTCAGCTGTACCTGTCCTGTGCACCTGACAGGAATCAAAAGGCCTTAATGTTAGGATTGTGCCTACAGGAAATCAATGACTGGATGGCCACCAACTGACTCTGTTAAGAGAGAAGTCATTATTGTTAAGCAAGATATGTGTGGGTCAGCAATGATGAGCATGGATGCCATGTTGCCATCTTTAAAAAACATTATTCTTAGAGCTGTGGCGGTAGTGAAGGATCTGTGGGTCATTTAAGACTGCAAGCTGACACTTGAATGGGAGGTGCCAGCTGTAGTCTGAAATGACTTTTTCCTTCCTCAGTATATTGCCTGGATCAAGCAACATTTTGTGCTAGTGGATTTGGAGATGATAGTCCATGCCTTTGCCACTTTGGGATCGAATTACTGCAGTGCTCTGTACTTATGGTTATCTGGAGGTTTGATGTTCCCTATGCAGCTGGTTTCAAATGTTGTGACCCAGTTGGTGGCAGGAACTTCTCAGAGAGACCGTAAAATGCCAGTGCCACACACACGCTGCACTGGCTTCCCATTCGGTAGTGCATCACTTTCAAGATATGTTTGATAATATTCAAGGTCCTACATGGTTTGGGTATCCATTACCTTAAATATCTTCTGTCAAGGGCTGTCTTGTCAGCACAGTGGTAGCACTATCACTTGCAATGCTGGAGATCCAAGTTTGGGAACAAGTTCAGACCACTGGGGCTCAGCGAAGGGAGAGGAAGATCCAGCATACCAGAGGATGCTGTCTTTCTTCAGGGAGGGTTGGCTGTCATCACTGCTGCAAGACTACCACCTGGGTGACCACGGGTGGCAGCGCAGTCAGATAGTGGATGTGGGAGGGGGGGATATCATCTGAGTCCTGTGGGAGTATGCGTTGTATGCTCATGCTTGAGTCTCCAAGTGTGCTGACATCCTATGGGTGGGGCTTGAGGGAGAAATAGCCTATGCACCATGAGCCTCCAGTGCACTCAAGCCCTGACCCCAGCCGCTGTCCACCTTGGGACACCCAGAGACCCTCTGCCTTCATGGCACTGGAGGAGGCAGAGGCTTGGTACCAGCTTGGCTAGTCCCCACCATGAGGGGGGAAAACTTGTGGGCTTGGAAGTCCCAGAAGATAAGTAGCAGTGGTGCTGGGGAATAGGGCTGGGTTGACCTGGGGGAGAGGTCAGGCCAGGTTGCAAAAAGTATAAATTAAAAAAAAAGATCTCCTGCCACCCTAAATCTCTGTTCACTATCTCCACTATACTGATGTGGGCCTTTTGGTTGTTCCTCGATCCTGCCTTAAGTTATCTGGTGAGAAGGCTTTTGGGGTGCCTGGGAGCTTTGGAATTCCTTGTCACCAAATTTCCATTTCCCCTGCTCAGGTGAGAGATTTAAGGGATTTCTAAAAATTCATCTTTTTAATGAGAGCTATTCATTGAAATAGTTTTTTTAATTGAAGTTTATGTTTATTGTTATTTATTGAATATTCTGTTTTCTTTGTAATACGTTGTGAGGCACCCTGAATCTTTGGGGGTAGGATTCCATATAAATAAACTTTGCCTTGCCTTGCCAGTTTCTTTATCAACCTCTTGTGGGGTACAGAATCAGAAATCATGATAATGACAAGGTAAAAGATATCCAGCACTTAACATAGAAACACAGAAACATAGAATTTGATGGACAGTAAGGGCCCCTTGGCCCACCCAGTCTGCCCAATTTTCCCTGCTTTTACTGTCACCACAGGATTGGACTGGCCCTTATCCAATTCTTGCAACCCTGCAGTTTAAGTAATCCTCAGGGTTAATCTGACAGGACCTCCCATCACAAAGCCACATTGTATGCTGTCCTGAAGGCCATGGGACTCTGGGATATTGATCAGCTGCTCCTGGATTATGGACTCACAATGGCCTCACAATGGAAGTTAGATTGACCTGTCTATAATTCCCTGGGTACCTCTTGTACCCACTCTTGTTAGTGGGATGATATCTGCTACCCTTCTGTCCCTGAGGACTATGCCCATATCAATCGAGTAGTTGAGTAGGTATGCCAGGACTTCTTCCAGAGTCTGCCTCAGCTTTCAAAATACCCGTGGGTAAAAAATTATCTAGTCCTTGGAATTTTCCTACCTGCAACCCTCCCTCAGCCCCCTATATACCCTTTCCTTTATATACATTGGTAGATAGAATGTTCTGGCAGATGGGGACCACAAGGTCCATCTAGTCTGCCCAATTTTTTCTACCACCCTATTTGGTATTGCTTGTTAACTGTCCCATGCTGTTTTAAACTGCTTGACCATCTTTGCCTCCACCACCCCCCTGAGGCAGTCCATTCCATGGATCCACCACTCTCTCAGTAAAGAAGAACTTCTTACTATTACTTTGAAACCTACCCCCACCCCTTAATCGTATGTTGTGCACTCTTGTCCTACTACAACTGGAAAAGGTCCTGTGATTGTACCTTGTTGAAACACTTTAAATACTTGAAGGTTTCAATCATGTCCCCCCTCTCACGTCTTTGTTCCAGGGAGAAGAGGTTTAGTTCCTTCAGTCTTTCACTGTAAGTCTTTTGGTGGAGGCCATGAATCATCTTTGTTGACACTATTAATTTTCATATATGTTTCCCACCATACCTGGATGCTTCACTCTGGTGGTGGCCCATCTTCTTTGATTGTGAAGACCAAGCAGAAGTATTCCTTCAAAATATCAGCTTTCTTCCCATGCTCCATACACCGAAGCCTCGTTTTTTTTAAATTCCTCTATATTGCTGTTGTTCTTTTTATGTTGGCGTACTTGTGCAGCCAACATCTTGTGGTAGTGCAGATTTGGAGGTGCTGTTGCTGTTGGACAAATGCAGGGCACTCACTAGTAGGTGCATCCCTCATTCCCCAATCAGCCTGCATGCCGACGACACACCATGCATACATAATGTGGTGAACACATCTAAGAAAAGGTCTGCTGCAATCTGAGCAAAGCTCGACAGATGCAGTGGACCTCCCAAAGTGCTCGGCCACATTGTAAGCATGGTGTGCGGCCATCCAACTGCTGACTTTGGGGGTGCCCAATCCTTCTGCCAGCTTACTGCGGCCCCAATTATGTGCTAATGGGGGAGCCCACTCCCTGTTGGCATAAAGCATTCCCCCTCACATGTGTTGTGTGCCAAGGGGGTGCCCAATCCCCTTTCGGCTCTTGCCCCCCTGCTTTCCTTGTGTGCAGATGGGGTGCCCAATCCCTGTTGGCATAAATTAACCCCCCCTTTTGTTGTGAGCCAACGAGGGTGGCTAATCCCCTATTGGTTGCAGCACCCCCACAAACAGTTAGGTGACATGCTGGGAGCCAACCCCAGTGTGCCAAATACCCTGTAAAAAAAAAAAAAACATCTCGCGATATTTCTTTTTAACCCTGTGAACAAAAAATGGTCCCTCACCATCTCCCTGGCCCCCCCTGCAACCCACACCCACCCACTGTGCACCCTGCCTCCTCTCACCCCCCCTCACCCCATACTTACCTCCGGAGTCCAGTGCGATGATCTTTGGTGGACTGGGAACAAGTCTGCACTCTTCAAAGCCGACCGTGAACTGAGGAAATGCCGGTAAGCTGTATAATGCAATAAATAGGGCTTTTTTCAACTTTGATGCATATTTCAGGCATTTTTTGGAATTTTGGCACCAAATTTTCAACATGGGGGTTTTGGGACCCCTGCTCATGAATTCTTGCACTGTCATGGCGTTATTCAGTCCCGAAAGGTGATTTTGCAGTCACTGCATGGAATCACCTTTTGGGAGTGAGGAACGAAATGACAGTGCCAATGTTCATGAAGGGGGCTCTCAAAAAGCCTATGTTGCAAATTTGGTGGGAGAAATCAAAAAAATGTTTTACGAGCGTGCATTGCATAGTTGCTATGCATGCTCATAACTTAGTGGATTTGCAATATTTTCATGCCACCATGTTCAGCATTGGCATTTTGCCACACCTTCTTGTGAACCGTACAGCTGTCATTTTTCACATTCTGCCCAAAATGTGTTTTCGTACTTGTAGCGCAGAATAGCGTGGTCGATGTGAGAAATCAGTGTTCAGGACAAATTATGAAAATGACAGTTAAACACTGTTCATGAGCAGCGGTCCTAAAATGCCTATGCTGAAAATTTGGTGACAATACTCCATAACTTGACTGTGTTACAAGTGTGTGTTGCACAGTTTGCATGCATGCTCGTAAGTTCACAAATTTATAACATTTTCACTCCAGATTTTCAACACTGCCATTGTTCTGTACCTCCTTATGAACAGTACAGCTGTCATTTTTCACATCCTGACCAAAATGCATTTTTGCAATTCCGGCGCAGAATAGCACGGTTGCTGTGGAAAGTCCATGTTCGAGACACATTATGAAAATGACAGTGACACTGTTCATTAGCACAGGTCCTAAAATGCATATGTTGAAAGTTTGGGGCCAAAAGTCCATAAAAGTAGTGTTTTACGAGTTTGCATTGCGCAGTTTGCATGCACACTCGTGACTGTGCATTTGTAATATTTTCACTCCAGATGTTCAAAATTGGCATTTTTCCACACCTCCTTATGAACAGAACAGCTGTCATTTTACATATCCTGGCTGAAATGTGTTTTCAGATGTCCGGTGCAGAATTGCACGGTCGCTGTGCAAAATCAGTTTTTGGGATAGTTTGAGGACGTGACGATGGCACTGTTCATGAGCAAAGGTCCTAAAATGCCTATGTTGAAAATCTGGTGCCAAAAGTCCATAAGATGACTGTGCTGCAAGCGCGCATTGCGCAGTTTCCACGCAGCCTTGTAACTTCATAAATTTGTAATATTTTCATGTAAGATTTTCACCACTGGTATTTGTGCACGCCTCCTTATCAACAGTACAGCTGCCATTTTTCACAGCCTGCCCACAATGCATTTCTGCAACTGTGGTGCACAATGGTGTGCTTGCTGTGGGAAATCACCTTTTGGGACAAATTAACAAAATCACAGCGCTACTGTTCATGAGGGGAGGTCCCAAAATGCCTATGTTGAAAATGTGCCTAAAAAACCCCCACAAATAATTGGGTTGCAGACGTCTGTTACGCAGTTTGTATGCATGTTTATTGCTTCACCAATATTTCATATTACCACTCCAGATTTCCAACATTGCCATTTTTTATGCCTTCTCATGAACAATACAGTTGTCATTCTCCACATCCTGCCCAAAACTGTGTTTTTGTCCCTCTGTTGCTAAATGGCACAGCCGCTGTGCAAAACCACGTTTCAGCTAACAAAGTGATTCTGCTGCTTTTCATGAGGTGGCCTGACGAGCAGCCCATGTTGAAAATGTGGAGTGAAACTACCACTACACGCCTACGGTGTTAGGGTTTCCAACTGTAGCACCCCACCTGGTATGGACTGCCAGGTGTCAGGGCTGCGACTTGGGATCATTGGATGTAATGCTTATGCCATTCCACCCCCCATGCCCACCCTGCAGCCACTGACAGGCATCGTGGTGTGTCTTGCACTGTTTGGCCACAAACTTCACCCCATGCTCCTATACTGCACCCACGTCAGCGTATTTCCTTATGGAATGGGGTAAATATAATGCCCAAAGGCCCCAAAGCACACCACAACACTTGTCAGTCTCTACAGGGTAGGGTGAGGTACAATGCCATGAGCGTTATAGCTGACAACCAAAACACACCCCAATGCCTGTCACTCTCTACAGGGTGGGGGTGGGGTTGGTGTCACTTCAATACTTCACTGCCATTCCTATTATGCGTCTCTAGCTCCACCACTGCCAATGCCAGTGCGACAATATTCAGCATTGAGAAATGCTTGTTCCTTTCTGTGATATACTTAAAAAGGCTTAGCCATTTTAACCCACCCCTTTTGCAGTCTTTAGTTCTATCTTTGCACTGGCCCTCATCAAGGACCCTGGGTTTCCACTTGTCATGAAAAAAAATGGCAAAAATTACAGACTCCTGATTGGTTTGTGGATTTTGAATTCTTCCACTGGTGCCACACAGAAACTGCATGTCACTTCATAGAATCCCCAGGATTTCAACTCATCTTGAAATGGACGCTGCTCTGCTGCACATTCTTTCTGTTATACTGCTTATAGAATTAGAAAGGAAACCACCCACACTGCTTTTTTGCCACCACCCATGCTTCAGTTTAATCACCCATGCTTCCCTCCAACCTTTTGATCAGCTGAGGACTGCTCTCCATCCTGAAAGCACAGTTTTCATTCAATAGGTGTCTAAACTTCTTTTAGTATTTGTATTACACTGCTTGAAAAAAAAGTATTGGCTCACTCAGGGAATTGGACTAAGCAGCAGGAGTGAGGAGTTGGGCTTAAAGTTTAACTGCTCCTTCATCTATCCCTTCATTTGACCAGGTTATGTGACTGCTCATCAAATCTAAAAGTAATGTTTTTGTGTAGAAAAAGTACACGCCTAAACATTTTTCACGTCAGATGACATAAAACAATAACAACAAAAATGCAAAGTATCAGCCCACTCAGGGAATCAGGCTGGGCAGCAGTGGTGGGAGTGTCAGGTTTAAAGTTTAACTTCTCTGCGTCTAAGCCTTTCATCAGCTGAAGCAACTGGTCTTATCTGGACAGTACTATTTTGTGTACAAAAAAGCATGTGATTTAGCTTTTTTTACACTGAGGATTAAACCCCTCAAAAGTTGAGTATCAGCACACTTTGAGAATCAGGAGGGTGGGGTTTCAGTCAGGTGTCCTTAACTGCACTTATTTAAATATGTGTCTCTGGAAAGTTGAACTGTTAGCCTTGCTGAGCTAGGAGGCTCAAAGGATGCTTGCTGATCTGGGTGTCTTTGTGGGGGAGGGGGTTTTGCAACACTCTGTGGTCACCAACTTTATCAAGGTAGACCCCAATTCCCTCTGAGGTATGCCCCCCAAGTCAACATACAGTTCTTCTATATTTGTTCAGTATTAGTAGAAGGGGATGGTGTGGGACCTCAGTTAACTGACAGAAGCATCGATGGAAGGGAGGTGGAAACCAGTCCATTTATGGAGGAGAGAGTCCTAAAGGAATTTGCAAAACAGAGAGTGGACAAGGCAATGGGGCCAGATGGGATACATCCAAGAATATCAAAGGAACTTAGAGATGTGCTCGTAGCACCACTGACAGCCCTGTTCAACAAATTGCTGGAAACAGGAGTGGTTCTGGAGGACTGGAGGAGGGCAGATGCAGTCCCACTCCACAAAAGTGGGATCAGGGAGGAGGCTGGCAGTTACAGACCAGTCAGACTGACCTCGGTGATGCAGAAATTAATGGAATCACTGCTAAAGGAAAGGGTTGTGGTATATCTTGAATCCAGCAGATCACAAGATCCTAGACAGCATGGATTCACAGCAGGAAGGTCATGTCAAACAAATCTGATAGATTTCTTTTAGTGGGTGACCAGGGAATTAGATCAGGGAGTGGCAGTGAATGTGGCCTAACTGAACTTCAGCAAGGCCTTCAGCACCATTCCACATAGGAGGCTTTTAAACATGCTGGGCAGCCTGGGAGTGGGTCCCAAAGTGGTAAACTGGGTCAGAAATTGGTTAAAGGATATAACACAGAGGGTGGTGGTAAACAAAGTTCATTCTGAGGCATGACAGGTGAGCAGCGGTTGCCACAAGGATCAGTTCTGGGGCCAGTCCTCTTTAATGTCTTGATAAGTGACATTGCAGCGGGGCTGGAAGGGAAGGTATGCCTCTTTGCAGATGATACTAAGCTCTGCAACAGGGTTGGCACTCTAGTGGTATGGAAAAATGAGGAGGGGCCTAAGCAGTCTTGAGGAGTGGTCAAGAGTGTGGCAGTTAAGATTTAATGCAAAGAAGTGTAAAATCATGCATTTGGGGCACATAAACCCAGGGGAGGAGTACATGATGGGGGGGAGGTGCACTGATGATCACCAAACAGGAAAGGGGATGGGGTTAATTATGTCTGATGACCTAAAGGTGCCCAATCATTGTGAAAAGGCTGTGGGGAGATGCAGTGAGATGCTG
Organism: Neoceratodus forsteri; assembly: GCA_016271365.2. Lineage (NCBI taxonomy): Eukaryota > Metazoa > Chordata > Ceratodontiformes > Ceratodontidae > Neoceratodus > Neoceratodus forsteri. The sequence goes on along the minus strand of CM057455.1, from coordinate 1,461,096,084 downwards.
GGGTGTATATGGAGAGGTATCACCAGCAGAAAAAAGGAGGTGGTGATACCACTGTACAAGTGATTGGTGAGACCCCATCTGCAGTACTGTGTCTAGTAATGGAGGCTGCATCTCCAGAAGGACAGAAACAGAGTAGAGGTAGTTCAGAGAAGGGCAATAAAAATGCCATATAAGGAGGGACTAGAGGACCTCAATATGTATAACCTGGAATTGAGGAGAGAGAGAGAGGGGTATATGATAAGAGACCTTCAAATACCTCAAGGACATAAATAAGGTACAAGAGAGTAGCATCTTTCATAAAAAAGATGTTCAAGAACATGGGGTCATGATATGAGGCTGGGGAGGTAGACTAGGGGTAACATGAGGATGTATTTTTCACAGAAAGGTTGGTGGATGCATGGAAAAGCATTTCAGTGGATGTGGTGGTGGCAAAAATGGTAGGGGAATTCAAGAATGCATGGGAGGCACATGGGAACTGTAGCAATAGGAAAGAGAGGGTAAAAGCCTGAGATCAAGGAGGATCTGTGTATTGCAGTATGTAGGGAAAATGGGCAAACTAGGTGGGCCAAGTGGTTTTTATCTGCCATCACTTTCTATGTTTCTATGTTTCTGTCACACTCTAACCCCACTGGCCATGGGCATGGGAATCTGGATCAGCTCAGCTCACAAATCCAGATCTCCCACTTGCCAGTGATGTGTACTACCAGCCTGCATCACTATTTTGCTTTTAATTTGGGGGAGTATTTTTTTAACTGGCTGGGTGGGTGAGTTGGGCTGTTGCAGGTGTAAGCACGGACAGTTCTCCATGCTGCTGTTGTTAGTTGTGTGCCCTTGAGTGACTGGGGCTTTGTTTCTGTGTGCCCTTGAATTTGCTGTATGTCCTGGGTGCTGTTGTTACTCTACCTGCCACAGCATGATGCCAGCATGAGGGGGGCTGCTGCAGTAGCAGCACCTAAGCCAGACTACACACTACACAGCAGATAAGGTGCCAGATACTGTACAATGCCAGTGGACAGAATGGGACTGTTGCTGTTGTGTGTTGTGTTCCCCTAGGTGGGTCAGGGAGGGATTCTTAGCATCTGTGTGCCCTTGAGTTTGCTATATGACCCAATTGTTGTTGTCGCTTTACCTGCCACTGTATGATGCCAGCAGGGTTGAGTGGAGTGCTGCAGCCACACCTAAGACAGAATGCACACTCAGGGATACACAGAAGATAAGGCCCCAGGTACTGTATGTTGCCAGTGGGCAGAGTGGTACTCAGTTAACATCTGAGCTCAGACATGAAATCTGAGACACCCCCTATTCATGGAGACCAAGCAAAAAAAAAGTATCCCCATAAATCACATATGCATTTTTTTGGTGGATGCACTTTATTCCAAAGAAGCCATTTCAGACAATTAGATATTAGATAGAACCGAACTAAGGGAGTTCATCTTGGTAGCTGGTGGTTCATATCAATTCACATCTGAGTTCTGACAAGCTAAGAATCCCAGAAATTTGTAACTTCCGTGTGTGGAATATGGGTGTAGAAGGAAGTGAATTGTAGTGCCGCCACTACTACCATCATCCCTGAAGGATGGGGTTGCACTGTTGCTACTGCTGTCACACCTGAGGGATGGGGCCGTAGTGCTTCTGCCATCATTCCAGAGGGATGGGGCTGCAGTGTTACTGCTGCAGTCACACCTAAGGGATTGTGGCTTTAGTGCTGCTGCTCTCTCATCTGAGGGATGGAGGCCTAGTGTTGCTGCTGCTGCTGTCACACCTGAGGGATGGGGGCCATACTGCTGCTGCTGTCATCACTGAGCGATGGGTGTCATAGTGCTGCTGCTGCCACCACACTCGAGGGATGGGGATCATAGTGCTTCCACCAATACCCCTGAGGGATGGGAGCAACAGTGCTACTGCTGCTGCAGTCATTCCTCTGGGATGGGGGCCATAGTGTACTCCTGCTGCTGTCACTGCCATCCCACAGGGATGGGGCCCATAGTGCTGCTGCTGTCACCTCTGAGGGATAGGAGGCCCTAGTGCTGCTGCTTTCACCACTGAGGGGTGAGAGCCATAATGCTGCTGCCATTACCCCTGAGGGATGGGAGTCATAGTGCTGCTGCTACCATCTCCCCTGAGGGATGGGAGTCATAGTGCTGCTGCTACCATCTCCCCTGAGGGATGGGAGTCATAGTGCTGCTGCTACCATCTCCCCTGAGGGATGGGAGTCATAGTGCTACTGCTACCATCTCCCCTGAAGGATGGGGGCTATAGTGTTGTTTCTGCTGCTGTTGCTGTTGCCCCTCAGGGATGGGGGTCACAGTGGTGGTGGTGCTGCTGCTACTGTCACCCTTGAGAGATGGGGGCCATAGTGCTGCTGTCAAGTATGAAAGCTGTTCAACTCAAGATGCCAAACATGAGGTCAGCTAAACACATATACACACACACACACACACACACACACACACACACACATGCACACACACACACTGGCCTCTAGATCTGAGCACTTAGATCCCTGGGGTGAACATGCATTGATCATAATGAAAAAAGTGAGGTCCAGGTTGACCTTATCAGAGCGTTTATTGTTTTTAATAACTACAAGGATTGATGCACAAGACTAGACAGCAAAATTGCTAAAATACACTCCAGCTGAGAAAAAAATTGTTAAAGCTCATAAAACAAAACACCTTTAAAAAATGGATTTTGGCTTATAGACATCGGTGACAATGCCAGTTTTTCTATTCGGCAAAACAGGTTTTGCCTTTCTTCTGTCATGGTAAACCAATGCTTCTGGCCCTCATCACTCCCTTACTGGTTTCCTTTATCTTCACAAGACGGAGCTCATTTGCTTGCTTACATCTGTTTGGCTTTGTATACTTTGAAGGCCAGCCTTTTCCTCACTGCTTCCTCAACCTCCCCGGAAAACCACACAGGCCTCATATGTCGTTTCCACTCACCCATTTGTCTGAGACAACCTTTAGTTACAGTTTGAATACATTTTTTTGATATGCCTCCACTTTTTCTTTGCCCCATCTAGCTGTCTGTATCCCACAAGCTTCTCCTTTAGCTTATCTTTCATCAGCCCACCTAAAGTCTAAGACCATTGTTGGGCCAAACTGCCTCTGTGATTTCAAGAGTATGCCAATTCACACTGTGTTGTTGTCACTGGGCCCTAGAAACTCTTTCACTGTTAACCCCACAATGCTATCTTGGTTGGTCCGAATGAGGTCAAGAATGGTCCATCCCCAGTCTGTTCCTTTACTAGTTGAATAAGAATGCAGTTCTGGAAGGTGTTTACTAGCACTTCATTTCTGGTGTTCCTCACCATGGAGATCCTCCATAGAAAAATAAAAAGTGTTGGCAAATAATGATGTTTTGGCCCATCCAGTCTGCCCTATTTTTCCCTACCTACAGCTCCAGCACAGAACCTACTCAGTCTTCGCTCTTCACCCACCTTCTTACTTCCAGGATCCCCTTGTATCTATCCCATGCATTCTTGAATTTTGTAACTGTTTTAGCCTCCACCACCACCTCTGCTGGGCCCAGGAGACTGTTCCATACATCAACCACCCTCTCTGTGAAGAAGTACTTCCTCACATTTCCTCTGAGCCTCCCCCCTTACACCTTCATAGTGTGCCTCCTTGTCCTTGATCATCTTTTTTCTTTGCAAAATAATACCTTCCTGTACCCTGTTTTTACCTGTAAGGTATTTGAAAGTCTCTATCATATTACCCCTTTCCCTTCTTTCCTCTAGGGAGTACAAATTCAGCTCCTTAAGCCTTTCTTCATAGGACTTTTGATGCAGTCCCTGCATGATTTTGGTTGCCCTCCTTTGTACTGTCTCCACCCTATCTATGTCCTTTCAGAGATGGGGCCTCCAGAAATGCACACAGTACTTTGGGTGTGGTTTTACCAGAGACCTATACAGAGGCATCACTGCCTCCCTCCTTCTGCTGGTGATTCCTCTACCTGTGCACTCCAGCATCCTATTTGTCTTCCCTATTGCCTTGCCATACTGTTTAGCTAGCTACCTTCATGTCATCAGAAATGATTACCCACAGGTCCCTTTCCTGACTTGTGACAGCTAATTCTACTTCTCCTTGTTGGTATGTTGCCATTGCTCCAGTCAGCATTTGGTATGTTGAATTCTCCAAACAGGACTAAAAAAGAAACTGTAAAAAAATAATGAAACACAGCCCCTCTACAGAAAACATTATAAAATACAAAATTGCTTTCAAAGTAAGTAAAAATAACAACAGATAGAAAAGCACAACATTTGAATTTAAATAAACACATTGTACTGATAATAAGAAAGCTATTTACAGATTTATAATTACTGGTGACCTACTTTAATACACAGACTAGAGCCGTGTTTCAAATGCCACCATAATAACCAGTAGAACTGGTTATTACAGCACTTTGTATCACTCATTTGTAGTGTGCCACCTAATTGGTTCTCATTTATTTGCCACTGGCCACTTCCTGGGGTCACGTTTATTTTTACTAGCTTTTCCTGTATTTATCTGGTAGATCCAGCCTTTACAATAAAAAAAAACATATATTTCTTGCTAATCCCCATGTTCATCGACTTTGGGAGACTGTAACTGTGATCAGGAATGGGCTGCGGCTGAATACTGCAGTGGGGCTTCATGTAAGTTTAAAAAAAACAAACAGAAATAAATGCCAATACTGGAGAGAGAGTGTGAGTGTGTTTGTGTGTGTATCCCTCTCTCTCTCTCTCTGGGAGGAAATCAGCAGTGTATATTTGCACCAGTAATTATAAAAAATAAAGCATAGATGACAGTGTGTCTATAGCATTTTTTACACACCCTCGGTTTGTGAAGACCTAATAAACCTCTCGAGCTTCGCTCTCAAGGTTTATGGGTCATTACACAACTTGAATGTGTAAAAAAACATCATACCACACAGTCGCCTATGCTTTGTTCTCAGTGTAAATACTGTAACTTTAAATTGAATGAAAATCATAATGGACCTTCAAATGATAATTAAACAGCAACTCTCTATTATAATAAAAAGCATAAACACACTAGATTTATACCAGTTATGTTTTAACTTTCTTGTTTTCAAGTTTTTTGTCATTTTTTTCCTTTCCCCCTGCTATTGGTCTACTAAATATCATAGATAATGCAGCAATTATTCCACTGGGTCTATTAAAATGTATCTGACTCTCCCCTGCTACCCACATAATTGCTGTTTGTGACATCACAGTCTGTCTTCATGGTGAGCACTATGATGTCATAAACCAAGGCACTGTGATTTTAACAGGGGAGAGGCAATTTTTTTCAAATAATTCCTGTGCAAGAGTAAATATCATTAAAATGAATATTTTTCTGAAATTATTAATCTTTTTTCAAACGCTTCCCATTATATTACACAACAGCTTTTTCAAAAAAATTGAAAAAATAATTAAAACATTTTTATGGAAGGACAAAAAGCCACGGCTAAAAATAGAAAAATGATATATTGACAAAGAAAATGGAGGGCTATCACTTCCAAACTTATTATGGTATTATCAAGCAGCAAATTTATCCATTACTTATGAATGGTTCCACCAAGATAAGTATGAAGAGTCATGCCAAATAGAAGGCAGCTATATACCATATAAAAAAGTAAACATATTTTATATGCAAGTATGTATATAAATAACATTAACATGCTATATATGACAACTACCACTACATATCAAATGTGGAGCAATATTATAATGACAGTAGATCAAAAAAACATTTCACCATTTACACTAGTTTATCTAAATGGAAATGTTGCACCCTCCATGATGGATAAAGGATTTAAAATATGGCATTCACATGGAATTAAAGAAACAAACCAAATATATAATGAAAACAGTATGCTAGATTTTGAGACTATCAAGCAAGAATATGAAATACCACACACACATTTCTTTAGGTACTTGCAATTAAGAGATTATTTACAAAAGGAAGGAAGCATAACAGTAAAACTTCACATGAACCAGTTTAAAATCCAGTTAGCTATTCCAAATAATAGTAACCTTATATCTAAATTCTATAACATAATACAAACAATGCAAGGACAAACTTTACAACTATTAAAACTAAAATGGGAGGAAAGAATATCTAATCAGATCTCAGAGGAAAATTGGAATAATATAATCAACCTTAAACAACTAGGATTATTATCAACTAAACTTATACAGATTTATTTTAATATAATACATTGTATATACTATACTCCACACAGACTAAATTTAATGAATCACAATATTACACATTTGTCCCAGATGCAAAACTGAAAGGGGCTATCTGGAACACATGCTGGTCAAATGTGATAAATTCAAAATCTACTGGAAGAAAATTATAGATACCATAAAAAACATTGCAAATATAAGTTAAAATGGGATGTAGAAGATTTATTATTGACAATGACCTAATTAATGAATAATTCAAATAATAATCAGAAAAAAATGGTGATTATCAGCATCATTAATACTCATAAGTGCATCTTAATGAAATGGAAAGACACTAGTCCTCCAGATTATAAGAATGGGTTAAATTTAATGAATGAGATGTACAGAATAGAAAAAGTACATTATGTATTGACTGAAAGATATGACACATTTGATAAACTCTGGCTAAGTTATAGTAATTATCTTAAAACACCAGACTTAATTTATAATTTATAATTTAGCCACCTAAATGTTAACGATTCAGAATACAATAACTCTCATGCAATATGTACATTTGTACCATATCATAAAATGCGTTAATCACTGTTATTTATTGTTGATGGAAAAATATGTGAATCACAGTATTAACAATATCCTTTTGAATGATAACTGATGTACCTTGTTATCTTTATCTCAATATTACATAAAAAAAAAATCCTGTGCAGACTTTGTAGATGGACTACCAAGATGTGCTGTAAATCTTGGAAAGGAACACTGAAAATGAAAAAAAATATATTTCCTCTAGTAAATTGTAACAGCTGAAATATCTTATTTATGAATGCACATGCTGAAGTGCAGAGTTGTTCTTAAATGACATTGAGGTTACTGCACCACTTCAGTGGCTACTGGCTTAATCTGTTACTTCTGTACAGTATTCAATAAACAAGGCAAACAAGTGCCTGATGAGACTAGCCAACTCTATGCAGCTAAAAGTATATGACAGTATTCACATTTTTGATAAAACAAAAATTCACAGTTACCTAAAACAAATGTGAGCCAATAAATTGACAGGACTAGACAGACTACTCCTCACACTCTTAAAAGAGGTGACAATGAAAATCAGTTGACCATTACTGGGATGGGGCTACAGGTGAGCTAAATGGGTCCACTGTTTGCTAGCATCATTTGGTGCTCCTTGTTAGAGGGCATCTTCCTGACTGTAGCAAAAAAAAAATTAGCGAGATGCCTCCTGAAGAAGTCATCCTTGAACATAGTGATACTGGCAAATAAAAAACTAATCTCTAACCTGGTCTTTTGGGAAAAGTTGTTGAGGAAGTTGTGCCATTGAAGTTTGAGGTGCAATTCACTGCCTTTGACAACCTTGAGCCCCTTCTGTCTAGATTCAGGAATGCTGTGCAGAATGTGGAAGTCTGTTACTTAAAGAAAGGCAGAATGGCCATTCTGACGGCACAGTTGTTGTCAGAATTTTGTGCTTTCACCCATGGAATTCTGCTGGTTTATGATCAGCATACCTGTATTTCATGGAATCAAGTATTCCATGGATAAGTGTTCCATGAATATTACATTGAAATTGGTGGAATGAAGTGGGTGAATTTTAATTAAAAAGTACCCACTTTCTTCCTGATTGCCAGAAGTTTGTTTTTAACATACAGGATTTGCCCATTAAAGTGCAACTCCCAAAGGCTTAAAATCACTTGATTTACATCAATTATGTTTAAACTTTATTGTTTTCTAGTTTTTTAATTTTTACTTTCCACAGATATTGGTCTACTAAATACTGAAGATAATTAAGCAATAATGCATGACAGGATGGTGTTGTGCTGGGATAATGTCATTCCTGGGGTGGTTGGGCATGAGACTGCAGGCTGAGTGTGTCCAATGTCCCAGAAGTGACATTATGCCAGCCAGCATAGCACACACCCAGGAGTGTATTATTGCTATTATACAATGACTCATTTATATATTTTTTTTAAATATTAAAAAATAAAACATTTTTAAATGCATTTTCTATTAATTTATGAATGTGGATGAATATGAAGGAAAACAGTAGTTCACTTATGGCCAGTAGGTGATGTTGTTGGTAAAAGCATGAGTCTGTCTGTGTGAATGGCTGCAACCCCCCCACACACACACACTTCTCTTTTCTTGTTTCCAAGAGATGGTGTGGTAATCTGTGACAGATAGTTTTGGTGATGTTTCTGTTGTGGCAGTTTTGAGGGAGATCAGGCGTGGGAGTGAGGTGCTTGAGGTGAAGACTACTGGTGAGTGACAATCTCTTCTGTGCTACAGAACTGATCGTGTATAGCTCACAGAATGATCCTGGCTGATCCAGTCCCACTCCCCACCTTGGGACTTGTAAAATGTGTTTTCTTTTTTTCCTTATGTTTTTTTTCAGCCAGACACACGTAGTGGGAAGTGAGCAGTTTCTTGGCGAGTGATGAGCATGGCTGTTTCAAAGTGCTCAAGCTACTGCCGTGGGGGAATCAAAATGCTGTCTCAGATGATGGCTTTTTTGTATTTAAAAAACTCTTCTGTTTGGTGGTATATTGTGGGAGTGAGGGGTAGGAGGTTGTTGCCACTGTGTATGCTGCTGGCAGCTAGCAGCAAGTGAGTCAGGGGTCACTGAAAGTGGCTGCTGAGTAGGAGTTACTAAAGTGAGCTGCCAATCAAGCCAGTTAAGTGGGTGCATGGAAATGGTGGAGTGATTCCTTTTACAGCTGCTGTGATCTTCTGTTTGCTGGGACTAGGCCTGTGCTGTTGTATTGGGATAACATCACGAGTCCAGTCCCAGACCAACCCACCAGAGTCCAGGATTATTTCATGCCATTGTATAACGAAGCAGTTTTTTCAGCAGGTCTTTCAAAATGTATGTGACTCTCCCCTTCTAACCACACAATTGCTGTTTGTGAGATCACAGTCTGTTGTCATGGTGAGCAGTATGATATCATAAACAAAGGCACTGTGAGGTTAACAGGGGAGAGGCAAATGTTTTCTATACAGAATTTTTAGATGGACTACTAAAATGTGTTGTAAATTTTGGAAAGAATCATTGAAAATAAAAAAAAAGTTTTCTCTAGTAAATTGTAACAGCTGAAACCTCCTCTTTATGAAAGCATATGCTGAAGTGCAGAGTTGCTCTCTAAGTTCTGTGGAATATTGTTCCATGGTTTGTAATTTTCATGGAATAATATTCTGCCACTCATTTGTTATTACACTTTGAGAAGTTCCAGAATACTATTCTGTGGATATTTAACTATGTTGAAGGTAAATAGTGGGATGCATTGTGTTTCTGTGGAATTCCATTCTGTGGTTCCAGCATATCTGTAGTTACACTTTACTCATTGATAGTAAAAGCCAGGAGAGAGCTAGAGGTCAAGAGAGCAAAGAGCTGATGTACCCTCAAATAGTGTATCTTTAAATACTCAGAAAATGGCAAAGGCAACTGCAAAAAGTGCTGCCAGCACTCCAAAGGGACACTTTTCCCCATTTCAGCAGAGGAGACCAGTATCTTGGTGGCAGAGGTCACCAAGTATATGGGGCATCTGCTTGTGCTGAAAAGGCTTGACTTCCTGTTGAAGAAGAAGAAGAAGAAGAATCTGTATTTATATAGCGCTTTTCATACATCCAAAGCGCTTTACAAGCAATGCTAGACTGGTAGTGAAGTGACTGAATGTGTGGTGGTGGCCATATCGCACATCATCACCCACAAACAGCCTGGGTAATTGCATGAACCGGTTTATGGGAAGGGGAATACTGGCCAGGACACCGGTAATGTTCCCTACTCTTTGCGAAGAGTGCCCTGGGTTCTTTTACTTCCAACTGGACACCCACCAGGACAACACCAGGATGGGCAGAAGGGACCTCGGTTTAATGTCTCATCCGAAGGACAGTACACCCCAGCAGTACAGCACCCCCCCAATACTGCACTCAGATGCCAGCGATTTTTAGGTGCGAGTCCAATCCCGGTGTGGGACGAGCACCCACGACCTTCTGGTCCAGAGGTGGATGTGCTACCAACTGAGCCACGCTGACACCTGAGGGAGCCTATTTGGTCTTCAATAATGACAAAGGTCAGCAGAGAGTGAGAGAGATCAGAGCACAACCCGAAGCACTTAAAGCGTCGATGGGATGACTTGCAGAGGCTGGACACCCACATTTTGGAAAGCCATGGCAGTGTGATCGCCCTTTCTAAGGGATGAAAACACCATCACCAGACTTTTGGTGAGTGTTACTGTACTGTTTACTTTTACTCCTATTAAACATAAAACATTTTAATTAAGCAATAAGGCATGACATGGGGTTGGAGTAACAGTCTTTTAATCACCCCCATAGGGACCTAATGTGGCACAAGGTGCAGAACTGGAATTGACCATTGACTATCAGGAATTTTCCTCATTAAAGCCTTGGTGATTTGTCAATAGTTGTTGAATGTTTGCTCATGATGGCTCCTGAATTGTCACCAGAGAGGTTAACCATAGAGGCTGCCTGTATGTCTGCTCCTCATTGGGCAATTTTATGTAATGACATGTTCCTTAGGAATAAGTCCATGAAAATGGAGGACTTTATTGCAGATCCTTCTGTGGATCCAGTGTGAATTACAGAGACCTAGCTGGAGGATGAGCCCTTCTTGGGTCTTTGGGGCTGCGGCAAGTGACAGAGAAGGAAGAGGAGGAGGCACAGGAGTATGGACCAGACTCAGCAGCAGCAACAGTGGCTATCAGTTCTCTTGGTTTGGTTGTTTGGGGCAGCAGCATCCCATGGAGGAGGAGAAATGGGAGTACATGCTACCAGCAGTATCAGCAACCACAGTTATCAGTTTGCTTTGGTTTGGATCTTTGTGACAGCAGCACCCCATGGAGGAGGAGGAGGAGGAGGAGGAGGAGGCACAGGAGTATGGTTCAGCAGCTGCAGGAGCAGTAGCAGAAACAGCTGCTTTCAGTTCTCTTTAGTTTTGTTTGGAACAGCAGCAACGCATGATGGAGGAGGAGGCAAAGGAATACATGTCTAACTGGTTGCTTATGAAAATGGACATTATTGCAACAAATGCTCACCAGTATAAAACAAATAAATGAAATAAAATGCTCAGAAGCAGAAGCAGCAGCAGAAACAGTGGCTATAGGTTCACTTTGGTTTGGTTGTTCAGGGAAGCAGCACCCCATGTAGGAGGAGGAGGCAAGGAGTGTTGCCCAGCAGTAGCAGAAACTGTAGCCTTCAGTTCACTTTGGTTTGTTTTCTTGAGGCAGCAGCACCACATGGAAGAGGAGTAGGAGGCACAGAAGTATGTACTAGAACAACAGTTCTCAAACTTTGTCATAGTGAGCCTCCCCTAAGCCATGGAAAAGATCTTGAGCCTCCCCTGAAATCCTGAAATATTTTTGGGCCTCCCCATAGAAACAGTCAAAAAAAGAAATCGCATGACAGCAAAGAAATGAAGCCTTCTTTTTCTGCACTCTCAAGATACAAATGACATTGGTCACATGAGGAAACCAACAAAGACCATTAACAAAAAGTGTTATGTGCAAGAGCTACTGCCTCTAGATTGGGCATGCACAGATGGTGAGTGTGAATGGTGTGCTTACAGCACACTCTCACATCATAACACATCTGCAGATCAAAGACTGAAGAACAAGAAATGGGGTAAAAGTAAATGTACAGTAACCCCTTGCTATAACGAACAGCTTGGAAGCCATATCGAACATTTGTTGTAGTAAGTCAGATTCTGTGCAGCTGATAGATTTAGTGTTACTGCCAGTGACACAATATCAGGGGTATCATCGCTCTCTTCCTCATCTGGTGCATCTGACTGCTCTATGAAAGTGGCATCAAGGGTCGCAGACCAGCAGCTGACAATTTGCTCAGAGAGACAGTATCCCATGCCTCACCCACTAGGTGTGCCACATCCCTCTGTGTGAGTGTTTCTCAAAAACTCAGTAACACTTCTGCCAGTGTCCGCGGCTACCAGATCGCCAAGCAGTCACCTCCTATGGAGCTTTTTAAATGCAGTAATGATGCCACCATCAATTAGTTGGAGTCTGGACATGGTATTTTTGGGTAGAAACATGGCTTGTATCTTTCCATCATGGGACCGGATCTCTGCTTCAGCTGGGTGTGCTGGACACTGGTCCATCAACAGTAGGACCTTTGGTGGGAGCTTCATGCACCTCAGCGTTGCTCTCACTGAGGGCACGAAAGTCTATTGGAACCAAGTTAAAAAAATTTCAGATGTCATCCAAGCGTTTTTATTGTTTCCATACAGCACTGGAAGTGAAACCATGTTGCAGTGATGATTACAGCGAGGGTACAGAATTTTCCTTTGAGCAGTGGTTTCACTTTGTGAGTTCCACTAGCATTACAAGCCAGCAAAAGTGTAACCTTGTCCTTGTTAACTTTAAAACCTTTGCTAGAATTACATTCATTTTTATCAGCCAGCGTGACATCAGGGAGGTACCACCAGAACAAACTTGTTTCATAACAATTGTAGATTTGTTCTGGAAAGTAGCCTTCACCCTGCAGCACCTGCTTTAGCTTTGGCAAAAATTCAGTGGCTGCAGTGTCATCACAGCTACAATGCTTCCCCACAATGAAAACACACCATATGCCATGTCTCTTTTGCAATCACCATAACCTTCTGGTAGAGGCTTGGAATTTAGACCTTGCACCATGGATGGTCTTGTTGAACTGCTCAGCTTTCTCCCTGACTATGGCAGCAGACACTGGGACACCACTTATCCTCTGCTGCTCGAGCCACTGCTGAGTGGCTTTGTCCACTTCCCCCTCATCAGCCTATCACAGCTTTTCCCTTTTAATGCTTCTCCCTCTGAGCACTCCTGTACAAAGTCTCTGAATGCACCTTCTTGTTTATGCCAAGTAAAAATTGTACCTTTTGAAAAGCCAGTCTCACGGCTTATTTTTGCCAGGCTCTCACCTCCTTTCAGCCTATCCAGGATTAACAGCTTCTGCTCAATGGAGTAGCCTGACTGCTTCATTATTGACAGATTTGCTGACAGCAACATGCTATCAAAAGTTAGCGGTACCTTTTATTGTGACACTGTATAACTGACAGCTCACCAACCCCCGTTGCTATGAAGCACTGATGCAATTTCGATGTGCAAGCACATCATTGGGAGTGGAAGGAGAAAGTTTATTTTTTTTTTATTTATTTTTTTTGGCTCACAATAAGTTTTGTGGTACAGTACTGTATGCAGTGCATCTAGCATAGCTGAGTGACCCACAAAGCATGTTCATGCTGTGGATCTGATAGTGGAACATCCACTGATCATCTGGAGTGGGGAAGCCGTGAGTTTTGTGGTAATTTGTGGGAGGATTTGTGGGTAGCTGAAAAAAGTGAAGAATGGGTCAGAAGCCATGATGAATGTTCATTATAACCAATTGTTCATTATAACGAGGTTCACTATAGCGAAGGGCTACTGTGCCATGCCCACCATGCAAGACAGTGACCTGGAGCCATCAGTTATCTATCCATATATGTGCCCACTGGTATGACAGTGACTGGAGTGTTGGTTGGTATGGGACACATTGGAGGATGGAAGGGCATAGGTGGAGACTGGGAGGCCTAACAGCTAGATGACAAAAGGGCTATCTTTATGTAACCTATAAAATAACACTTACTGTCATACTAGTGATGGCCATGTCCTGGAGGCAACAGTATCGGAGGCATCAGGCAGCTGAAGCAAAGCAGTCAGTAGAGGGAATCTGTGGAAATAGTAGAAATAAAATTAGGTGACATGCAAGCAAAGCCCTGACCTATTCTTTCTGCCATGTCAAGGTAGAAATGAGATGGGTCACCTGTGGAAACAAATATAAAACATTAATAATATAAAGAATAAAGTATGGGTCGGGTGTGTAACAAGAAGTTTACACACCCGAGGGTTGAATGCTACATAAACCCGAGCGGCTTCGAGGGTTTATTAAAACATCTAACCCGAAAAGTGCTGTAAACTTCAGTTTACACACACAGACCCATTTTTATTTTTATATAATTGGCTTGCTTTTTTGCCACAGCAAATATATGAAATAAAAAGCTGTTGCTCTGCGACCGTGGTCTGGTTTTAGTGTGGTCCAGTTTTAGTGCGCGGTCCGTGGTTGCCATCAGACTTGACAAATCTCCTTTACTTTTTTATTTGGTAGGGCAGGCATATGTTTGTTTAAGTGTAATTTTTGCAAATTTATGTTGTAAAAAACACTTACCGCCGAGTCTGAGTGGCGGTTCGCGATTCGGCGAAAAGGAAAGCGGACTGCGTTGGAATGGCAGGAACTCAGGTGGACGCATGCACAGAGTAAGGGAAACCATGAGCATGTTTGCTGTTATAAACGCTCCTTTATAATGGCAAATTACACCACGGTTTCCCTATGGAAAAAAGGGGAAGCCAGTTATTATAGGTATTTTCTAACCTAAATTGATACTTATCATCCTTATAGTAATGACTCTGTCCGGAAGGCAAAGGCATAGGAGGCAGCAGGTGGCAGAAGCAGATCAATCAATAGGGGGACCTGTAGAAACAGTAAAAAAAAAAATAAGTCTCACTTGCAATCATAGATTGATAACATTAGAAAAGAAAAGGAAAGATTATAGTGTCCAACCACGTCAAGGTGCTTTTCTGTCTGTCACACTGGTTCAGGACTGGGCACTAAGATGCAGTACAGTGGAACCCACTTAATTCCACATCAGGTAAGTGCACATCCTTCTTAAATGCACATTTTTTTCCATATCCTGATTTTTTTCCTATTCATCCAGTGTTAAATGTACCTCTTAAGTGCACTACATGTAAGTGCACATTTCGGTTAAATGCACATTTGTTTTTTTACTTTTCCTATTGATTTTCAGTCCAGCTCAGCTTTTAAGTGCACATTTTGTAGAGTACCACCTTAAATAGTCAATCTTGACATCTTAGCTGGCCACAGTATTGTATTATATAATGAAGCTGGGTTCAAATCATCACTGATGTTAGATGAGAGAACCGCTGAAACGGAAGTGGAGAGTAACGATATGCCACTGATTCCTGATCTGCTGGCTGGCATGTCCATGCAGGATTTTATTGACTACTCAGAGATTTATGTCACTTTGCTACAGGAAATATGTGGGGATATCCATGGGGACTTGGAGGAGAATAACCAGTAGGACAAGGATGAGAGGAGCCAGGAGTAGCAGCCAATAACTGCAGCCACAGTACTGTCTAGTGTTGCTTGGATAGTATCCTATGAATTAGGATACCACCAGACATCTGATGTTTGGCCAGATTCAGATACTAGTGCTATCTGACCTTGGATCCAACTGTCTTGGATCCAGGTCAGATTTCCCAGATCCACGTTTGTATCCCTGAATACGACACTGGATCTGACTGTGGATCCCTGGATCTGACCACAGATTCCTGGATCTGACATTGGATAGTGTGGGATCTGACCTGGGATCCGACCTCTGACTTGGTTGGATCCCAGATCAGATATTGCCACTATCCGATGGATCACAATTTGTTCCCCAAAGGCACTATCTGAGCATCACTAATACTGTCTAGCATGGTCACAGTAAGAAAATTTGTTTTGTTAAAAGAAAAGACTGTCTTTAGTCTTCTGCTTAATTTTCAATCCTATACTGAAACACACAAAACAAAAGAAGATTACTGATTTTTTAAGTCATACTGTGCCGTAGGTCTGTGCAGTAACGTCATTTTAATTTGAGAGCCCACTGTTTAATAAAATCCATTACAGAAAGTGAAATGTGCCTGGAAGTTATTTTTTGGTTAAATGCACAGTCCACTTAAGTGCACAAAAAACTTTTATCCCGATGGTGCGCACCTAAGCTGACTCCACTGTAGTACTTTTTTTGTAACTTACTGTATGCAGGTGGATGTTGATTGATGTCACAGTGGTGCCAGAGGAGAGGAGGCAGCACATAATACACATACTATATGCTGAGGGGTTCTTGCTAGTTTTTACACTGGTTAATAAGATTGTCTTGCAGGAATGTTTTTCATGACTTATACAGGCTGATATTGACTGATGTCACATAGTGCTGGAGAAGAGGCCACACACAGCAGAGATGCTGAGTAGTTCTTGTTAGTTCTTTCAGTGGTCTATGAGGTTATCTTGCAGGACTATTTTTTTCACATGTTATACAGGTGGATTTTGATTGATGTCACAGTGGTGCCAGAGGAGAGGAGGCAGCACACAACACACATACTATATGCTGAGGGGTTCTTGCTAGTTTTTACACTGGTTAATAAGATTGTCTTGCAGGAATGTTTTTCATGACTTATACGGCTGATATTGACTGATGCCACATAGTGCTGGAGAAGAGGCCACACACAGCAGAGATGCTGAGTAGTTCTTGTTAGTTCTTTCAGTGGTTTATGAGGCTATCTTGCAGGACTATTTTTTTCACATGTTATACAGGTGGATGTTGATTGATGTTACAGTGGGGCCCGAGGAGAAGTGGCCACCAACAGAGCCCATTTGCTGAGTGTTTTTTTCTAATTTTTACACTGGTTCTGAGACCATCTTGCAAGAGTATGTTGTCACATATTATACAGGCAGATGTTGACAGACATCACAGTGGTGCCAGAGGAGAAGAGGCCACCCACAGTGCACATATGCTGTGCAGTTGTTGCTAGTTTTTACACTAGTTCATGAGACTGTCTTGCAGGAATATGGTTTTACATGTTATTCAGAAGGATTTTTGACTGACATCACAGTGGTGCCAGAGAAGAAGCCGCACACAGAGAACATATGCTGAGAGGTTGTCATGGCTTTTTTTACACAGGATATTATTGTTACTGTTGAAAGACCCGTTTACACTGACCAAGATGTTACATGCCAGAGTGCTTCACACTGGTGTCAGTCTGTACTATGTCCTTTTGAAACCCAGTGTTGTACAACACTTCAGGATGCCCACTTCAAAATCAATGTTACACCAGTGTCTTGCAAACTGCATTGTAGGACCCATCCTGCAAGGAGTATCCTGTGCATTGTAATGCTAAACTAGTATCAGACAGTGCCATTTGAAGTGTACACCATTCACAGTAAACTAGAAACACCAGCATTAGTAAAGTGTCTATATCTAGCAGAGGAGCAGAAGAGTCACGTCAGTTTGATGACTGCACAGTTAAACATGCAAATGTACTGCATGCCAGTGTGACTCTCCAAACCACATGCACCACTGTAGAAATGGCCAGTATAATCAGGGCTAATGTTTACTAATGATAACTACTGCATATTTATGGGGAAGTGTATTAATGCTACAGTGCAATTTATTAATGCCAAACAGAAAGCATCTGTCCATATCATTAACAACATTTAAATCATTAACAATATTTAAAATGTCCATCCACGTTATCCTCATCTGCTAGGTCAATAACAAGGACAAGAGCATCTTTATCCACCAAACTCACCTCTGACTGCTGGTGTCGCCCTCTCCCTCCTCATGATACCTGGATCTGTCTCTAAATTTGTAGTCAGGTGGGATGTGTTATCTCTTCATTTTGATGAATGTCAGCATTTCTGCATTCCTATTAGAAAGATATGTTCCCCTGTCTGAAATGATGGTCTCAGCATTGCTGAACACATTTTTTGAACTTACTCTGGCTACTGGGAAGGATAGGTATTCAGCAGCAAAATTTGTCAGTGCAGGACACACTGTGAACTTTCTCTGCCAGTATAGTAATGGTTAATCATCTGGTCCTAGCTCTTCTGGGCCATCCATGTACAGAATGCCTGCACAATCTAGGCAGCAGACATATGGCTCTTGAGATCAGATGGCGCAAACTTTTTGCTGGACACACCCACTCAAAAAAGAACAGCCCATAGAGGATTTATGCCAGTGTGCCTGCTGGATTCCTGATGCTGATGAGTACCTACTGAGCTGGTGGAGGATGAAGATAACTTTGTTCTGAGTGTTGTGGCAGATGAGGATGATTCTGCCAACAAAGAATGTCTTGAGTGATGTTGCTGCGGTTAGCTGTCTTTGGCTTGTTGTTCTTGCATGTGATTCTGCACATTCCCTGTCAATACGTGACTATCCAAACTTTCACCCTCAGACAGATACATGATACCATGGTTATGGCACTGTGGAGTCAGCATGACTCATTTGGTAGCACAACCACCTTTGGGTCAGAAGGTCATAGATTTTGCTCCCATGCCAGGATTGGATTCATACAGTCATTGCTGGCACCTGAGTGCAATACTAGGGGAGTGTTGTACTGTTGAGGTGTGCTGTCCTTTGGATGAGATGTTAACCCATGGTCTCTTCTACCCACCTCTGGTGCTGTCCAAGTGGAAGTGCAAGAACCCAAGGCACTTTTCACAAGAGCAGGGAGTGTTCCTCCATGTCCGGGCGAACATTCCCCTACCCATAAAACCAGTTCATGCAGTTGTCTAAGGCTATGTATGGGTGTTGATGTGTGAAAATGTTGCCACTACATGGCACTACACATTCAGTCACTTCACTACCAGTCTAGCGTTACTTGTAAAGCACCTTGAGATACAATGTGTACGGAAAGCACAATATAAATGCTAATTCTTCTTCTTATAACAGGGATCTAGTATTGCTACCACACCATAAACATTTGACTCCATCATGCTGTGAAAACAATGGTTAGTGTGCACATATTCAATCTTCCAGGAACAAGACTGCTGCCTGTGCTGCCTCCATTCCTGTGATACTGTTCACTGATGTTCAGTAGTGCGTGCCTGCTGTAGCACAGAAATCAGCAGCATTGCCTGGCTGACTCGCATTTGTAGCACTACCTGGTTGGGTAACATGTTCAAAAGGCTTTAATAATTGGACCAGGGTGTCCAGCAGGCGCCACTGATCCTTCCTGAGGGAGAAAGAGAGAGGATGTGTCATGATCCCTGTGTAGCATGGTAAAGTCTGTTAGGACTTTGTATTACTCAAACAGCTGTTCAATCATGTATAACATAGAATTCAAGCACATGGTCATCTCCTGTTTTATCTTGTGCTGTGGAATTCCACTTTCAGCTGCAGGCTTGTAAGCTAATTTCAGGCCTTCATGGATTGACTAAAATGGCCATACAGGTGTCTGGCCATGTCCAGCATTGCATCAATGTCATTATTGTTCTTCAGGTGATCCTGGACTATTAAATTCAGACAGAGGGACAAGCATGACACATGAGTAAATGACCCATCCACTGTAGCCTTCACTACATTCCTGCCATTGTTGCTGGAAATAAAGCCAGCTTTCAGGGCCTGCCACATGAACCACTCATCAATTAGAATTTTCAACTCACTTAATATATTAATGACAGTGTGCTGCACAGTATCCACAAATGTCATACTCAGTGTGACCTGCTGCCACACACAAGCAATGGGAGGGTGGCATGGACATGAAGGAGATTGACAAGGCTGGAAGAAAAATTGGAGAACCATGACCAGTGTGCTGTGATACACGTATTTGATGAAGTAGCTCCTGGACCACTGCTCCACATATAAGTGATGAGTAGCACAAGGTCTATGGCACAGTGGCCAATGACATGAAACATGAATGATTTTAAATTAAAGTACAGTTCAGAACAGATTTGTTGAAACAGAAGTTTGTGATAGAATGTTCTGCTTTGAAACTGCCCTACTCATTGGATGCCTTAAACCAGAATTTTTGACAAAGGTAAGGCAGCATATTATCTGCCAGTATTTATTACAAACATGCATTAACTTCACGGGTGACTGAGCGTTTACAGTGAAATTTTGAATTTTTTAAGATGCCTATTTTATTTTAGGTTACACTAGTGATGGTGGTGTTGATTGGGAATGTGGTGTGACAGATGACTAGAACATATTACTATCAGGGGTAGGTTGCATACTTTTTTTTTCATTTGAGAAATGGCCAAAAATAGTAGTATCTTGTTCTTTTTTGGTTTGTTTTAATAGCAGGAGTGCTAGTGTCAGGAGACAATGAATGTGGTGTTGATAGTGCTACTGCTGCTATTATCAGTGTCCTGTGCCCTGGCTTCATCGTCACTCCTTCTCCATGAGCAGCAACAGTCATCTAAGTCCCAGTCAGGCTTCCCTTTCATGTTTCCTCCAGTAAATGAAGTACTTTGCTTTCATATGGCTATGCTGTTCCATTGCTCTGAGACATGACCTATCTTTGCCATGGCTTACTTGAGCTTTGTAGGAGTGGAAAACTGCAAATCTCTCATCTGTCAGATCTATAACAAACAAAATCCTACGCTATGCTGGTTTGTACCACAGGTTACTGCTTACTAAAGTTTGACATTTGCCCATGTTGAGGGACATGACTTGGCCTATACCTCTACCATCACAACCACCTCCACCTCCACTGCTTTGTTGTCCCTTATCATGGTGGCCCTGCTGCAAATTTGCCACTGTTGCTTTAATTTTTGATATGCCTTTATTACCCTCCTCCTCAAATATTGGGTTTTCTTTTCATTTATAGAATGACATTTTAGGGGCCTTTCTCTCTGACTCACAGTGTTCATCAAGAACAGGATTATATAGATCAGAAGGGAAATCACTGCTGCCAAGATCAATATCCTCAACTGCAACTTCCTTCTCCTCTTTATTTATTTCCTCCACTCCCTCATCTACTGTACCTCCCCTAGTGCCTCCCGCTCCTCTAAAATCTCACACTGAGAATCCTAAGACAATGTTGTGTGACTGAGTCTCAGATTCAGCAGAAACCTGGCTCTGTGACTCTTCCAGTAATGACCCTCCCTGTGACTGATACATTAGAGGCATTGCTGGCATGGCACTGGCTGTTCGTTTTACGTGACTCTGTGGCATGATAATACTACTGCTGACTTCCCTTCTCCCATTATTAGATTTAGCAACAGGAGCCATTCTTCATATTCTTCATATGCAGTGTCAGTGGCTCAGCAGGCAGCCCACTTGCCTCTGAGGCTGAAAGATCAGAAGGCTGTGGGTTCTATCCCCACACCAGGCACTTGGGTTAATATCCCAATACTTATACTGTAGTGCAGCATGGGGGGAGGGTGTTCTGCACTACTGAGGTGCTGTCTTTCAGATGAGATGTTTAACTGAGGTCCCATCTGCCTGTTCTGGTGGTAGTTCAGGTGAATGTTAAAGATCACATGGCACTTCTCAAATAGAGTAGGGGAATTTTCCTTTGCAGAGAAATAACATCACAAGAAAACACAAAGGCGCTCAAAAAAGTAAACAGTGTAACAACAAAGGAAATGGGTATCCAGAAAACAATCAAAGAAAGAAAAAATATTCAAAATAAATGATCCACATGTTTCCAAAATATAGCAAATGTCCTCCTATCCATCTTTAGAAATTCAGAAGTTTTAACTTTTTGTATTGCTTTTTCAATTTGTAAAATAGTAACAGAGTTTAATAGAACAACATATTGTAAATAGAAATGACACCGGGCTTGCCAAAGATTATATTTTATACAGGCAAAGATCACATTTAAAGTACTAGGGTGATGCCACCTTAAAAATCCTGAATAATCTCCTAAAATTAAAGATTCATAAGTAATAGGCCCCCAATTCCATTTACTCCATAAATCAAGCCAAAAAAGCATACTAGATGGAGAATTAATATAAAAATGTTCTAAAGGTACCAATAAACCATCACACCCTGGTCTTAAACACTCCCTTTCCTCCACCGCCTTATGTTTCCAATTTCCACGGAACTCTAATCTCCCATAACAACAAAGCCAAGAGACATCCCACATATGAACAGGGACTCTAGGGTATCTTAAAAGTTTAAGTGCAAACTGTAATCTAGAGGGATAGCACTTTGGGAAATCTACCTGAACCAGAAAATTAATTTCCATGATTCTACATTAGATCTGCTTCCTATTCATTAAAAAAGCCTCTGCTTTTTGTAATTGCCATATTTTTATTTTTCTAAAACCAGGAACTGCAAAACCAGGAAGGTTGAGGCCCTTAATTCCCTTAACTCCCTGATCTCCCCAGTATTGGAAAAAGGAGCTAAATAGCTAATCTGTCCAATCAACCCATAAATCCTCAGCATCACTCGGACCATTATGCAAGATAGAACTGAAAAAAGGGAATAATAAAATACCACCAGGTTTATCATGCCAAGCCCCTCAGGCCTTATTGGCAGATAAGTAAAATCTCACTTAATGGGATTTAATCTGTTACCCCATAGCATTTGAAAAAAACAACTCAATAGTTGAGTTTCAAATTTCAAAGGTAAGGGAAAAACATAACTAATATATAAAAAAAATAATAAGAAGAAATTTTTTAATAATAGAAACCCTTTTTTTTTGAGAGTCCAAGATTTCCAAATCTGTACTTTTCTTTCACCTAACACTAATTTCTCCTCTCAATTCAAAGAGGCAACATCACAAGACCCAAAGTAAACTCCTAAAATCTTAATATAAGAATGTACTATATGCGCAGAGCCAAGCATCTGTACCGAATCCTCTAAACCCAGTTGTAAACCAAAACATTTATCATTGCAAACCGTTGCAATACCCTAATTCCTGAAACTGAATCTTGTACTATAAGACACATATCATCTGCATAAGCAGAGATTTTTTGAGGGGGAATATCCACAGCTGGAGAAATACCATGAACCAAGTTGTCACTTAAAATCCATCTACTCAACAGGTCCAATACAAAAGTAAAAAGTAGTGGGCTCAGAGGGCATCCCTGACGAACCCCCCACTTTAAATCAATACTTCTCCCACCCAAACCATTAACTATGGGGGAAAAAGAGGCACCCTTATACAAAGATGCAATTCATGCCAGCATTTGACCAAGTAATCCATAATACTTTAAAACGGTAAACAAAAAATCATGAGAAACAGCATCAAAGGCCTTCAGCTGATCCAGGGCAAAAAGAAACCCAGACAATTTATTTTGTTTACCAAATTCTGTCAGAGCCCGTAACAACAATAAATTTTGTTTAATATTCCGCCCTGAAACAGAGCAAGTTTGCTCGGGATGCTTCAGCACGGATGCCACCCTTTACAATCTACTACATAAAATGTAGGAAAAGATCTTATAATCTGTATTAAGAAGACTGATAGGCCTCCAATTATGCAAATCACATCGATCCCCAGATTGATAAATAAAAACTACCAATGCTGAAACAAAATTCCACATAAACCTCTCTTCTGTCTTAACCAAAGAATGAAATACATGTGGTAATATAACGCTCAACTCCTCTACATATTGCTTATAAAACTCATGTGATAAACCATCTACCCCAGGAGAAACCCCTAGTTTTAATTTAGTGATTGCCTCCCTAACTTCCTGGGCAGAAATAGTTTTTTCCAGCTCAGTAATTAAAGTAGAATGTAACTGAGGAATGGAATAAGGGACATTCTGACCCCAAGAATGCAAAAAAACAGGTTCTGTACCCAAAAACTGAAATAAATGGGAATGTATATCATCCAAAATTTCCACATCTGAAGTTTTCAAACATCCAGTATTATAATATAAACCCGTCATAACTTTATGAAGCACTGTATCCTTACAGGCCGCATATGGATCAGAATATGGTTGTTTAGTCGTACCATATCTAAATTCTGTATTCTGGACAGTTTCTCTAGTAGGATGATAAGAAAACATCTGTGATTTAATCTCATCTAGTTGAGTTTTAATTCTACAGTCCAAAACATTGGGTAAGGACATTAAATTGTAAAACTGATCCCTAAATTGCAAATATCACAAATAATCTCTAGTACCAGTAAATTTACCAAAATCAATAAAGAACTTTTTAAAGTCATCCTTAGTATCCATCCGCCAATGCATCCAATCCTCATAAAATGCAGCCACAGATTGCCTACAAAAAAATATGTCAGCCAATTTCAATCTTATCTCTGGTTGTTGTAATAAATAAACATTCAGCTTCCATCTCCGAGTAACAGCAGGTAGTCTGGCAGGAATATTTCGAAAAGAAATATCACATACCAGCAAAACATGATCAGTGAATTGAGAAAAGAAAAGTTGAAACTTTTGGCGATATAAAAACTGGGATACAAAAATAAAATCTATACGTGTAGATAAAGCACTTCTATAGTATGTGGCTCCTATATCCTGGTGCAACAATCTATAAGCATCTTTGAGGCCTATAAGCAATAAAGTATCTCTAAGGGGATGAGAATCACAATAAACTTTCCTCTGAATGTTATCTTTGATTTTTAGGTCTAAGCCACAATTCATATCCCCTCCCATAAGCACATGTCTCTCAGTAAAAAGAAAAGGCTTAATAATATTAAAAAGATCCACTCTGGTTGCTTTACTTTGTGGGGCATACGTGTTGATCAGGTGCAAAGTAAAACCATACCAGCAACAATCTACCAAAAAGGCACGTCCAGGGACAATATCTAAGATTTTCTGTACTTTAACATTAGATGTAGAAAACAAAATCCCTAGGCCATCCGCAGCATCCTCTCCAAATGTCCAGAAAGGAATCCCCCAGGGCCACATTCTCTTAGTGTAAGAAATATTTTGCAGAGAATGAAGTCTAGTTTCCTGTCAAAAGAGAATATCAGTTTTCAAATCCTTACAGAAGGATAAAACTGCAGCTCTTTTCTTAATGTTCTGAATACTCCGAACATTAAGGGATGCTACATGTAAGGAAGCCATAGAAAAACAGAGAAAAAATTATGCTTTATCCTTTTTCCTTTTTTTACCCAATTTCTTTTTAACTCCCCTACCAGGCAGAGTGGTGTCATCATCACACTCCATTTCCGAGACTACCTCAGACCTTGAAGAAACATCAGATTCAGATCCCACATTTCCACCCTGTAGTAACTGATAGGTATTCTGAAGCAGGACTGTACAGATTGGGCCTTACATTTACTGACAGACCTAGTCACCCTCTTAGGGAGCTGAAAATCAGTTTCTGGGGGAGGCATAGGTTTCTGTAGATCAGGTACTACAGGAGAAGACTGGGAAGGGATAAGTTCCTCAGGGGTATGAGAGAAAGGAGCATCAGTATCTTGAAAAGGGTCCTAAGCAGTGTGAGTAGGACCAGGGGCAGAAGCATCAGTCTGACTAGCTGGCCTAGCTTGGGGTTCCTCCTCAGCTGAGGAAGGTGGCTCCTGCAGCCTGCATCTATCTTGGGCCTGATTAATAAGGGTATCTTTATTTGGGTTATATATAACATCTCCTGCAGTGTCGCACGTGAAAGGTGCTGTATTGCCTAAAACACAAATTTGTTTAATAACCAGCAGTATATTTTACTGTGTTTTAAGATCATCAGATTTTTATTTTTATTTTTATTACTTTGGTTATTCTTGAGCTGGGGTTTATTTTGGTTTATGTTAGTTTATTCTGTTTTATTTGCCCTCCCTCAGTGAGAGAGAGTGAGGAGAGTGTGTTATTTATAGAGTGTGTTTATAGGTTTGATATTTGTAGGTTTATTATTTTTTTTTTTGTTGTTTTTGTTTTGATTAATGATGGTTGGGCACTATTCCCCCACTAGGCTCAGGGAACTACGTCCCTTTGTGTGCCCACCATTGTCATCTGACACCTATTTTAGATGTCAAGCACTGGGCATTCTGAAGAGGCGAGAACAAAGGTGGAAAGCTGGGCCTTGTGGGGGACAGGAAAGGGGAAGGAAGATTGGGGTTTTAGGGTCCAGAAGACGTCCTGGGGCAAAATGGGGTCAGGATAGAGGTCGCTCTTATTTTGTCCCCATACCCAAGAGTCCCGAAGAAATCGGACAGGTGCCGAGGTCTTCCTCGACAGCTCATCCTGCCTTGGCAGTGTTGTGCAATGCCAGATCTATAAAAAACAAGACAGCTATTATAGCTGATCTTGTTGGGTCATCTGATCTGGCTTGCATCACTGAGACCTGGCTGGATGAAAATCCTGGCCCTATATTGGCCTTGGCAACTCCAGACGGGTTCTCGGTGATACACCGTCCAAGGCTGAATCGTAGGGGCGGAGGTGTGGCCATTATGTTTAAATCTGAACTGGGCCTTGTGGATGTGCCATTGGGGAACACCAGATCTTTTGAATATATCCTGGGCGAGGGTGAAGGTTGTGGGATTCTCCTCGTCTACCGTCCACCAGGTGACGGAGGCGAATTCCTACAGGAGATTGCAGACTTCATTGTCGACCTGGTGTTGAGGTTTCCCAGATTAATACTCCTGGGTGACTTCAACACCTGGGTCGATGATGAACTATCTCATTTTGGTCAAAATCTCCTCCAGTTGATGAATACACTGGGCCTGACACAGGTTGTTACCTCCTCTACCCATATAGGGGGTCATTCTTTAGATCTGGTCTTTCTCTTGGGTATGGAGATCACTGACTTGGGGGTGGAACCAGTCAGTTGGTCGGACCATTGCACCATAAGGTTCAGTTTCAGGGCCTCCTCTAATAGGTCTGCCCCTAAGGAGATGGTCCAATGCCCCCCTTTAAGGGGTATTGGCCCCAATGACCTAATGGTGGCGCTGGATCTATCGAGTCTGTCGGGTGAATGCATGAGTCCAGATGGTCTTGTATTAGCCTATAATAAGGCTGTGGGAGATGCTCTGGACAAAATTGCACCTGTTTGTGTTCGGCCTCGCAGCATCCGTCCAAGGAGTCC
This sequence comes from Neoceratodus forsteri, assembly GCA_016271365.2. Classification (NCBI taxonomy): domain Eukaryota; kingdom Metazoa; phylum Chordata; order Ceratodontiformes; family Ceratodontidae; genus Neoceratodus; species Neoceratodus forsteri. The sequence continues at coordinate 1,461,069,376 of CM057455.1, read as the reverse complement.
ATGGTTTGATGGCTCCTGAAGGAATTAAGGTGAGTAGGCTGAAGGGTTGAGAGAGTTTGCGGAAATCGGGCCTTGATGCTGACAGGCTTAGATTGTTGGCCCATTATGATAGCTACCAATCAGAAATCACTCGTAGAAGGCAGAATTCCTGTCCAGAGAGATTTCTGCTGCAAAGAATTGACCGGCTCAGCTTTTCCGGACTGTGGACAGACTGTGCAATCCAGTCTGTCTTCAGCCTAGAGAAGCCTTTTCTCAGCTTAGATGCGAGGAGTTTGCTCGCTTCTTTGCAGATAAAGTTGCCAGCATCAGGTCCGGCATCGGTCCGACCTCTCCTACGGGGGATTGTGGTGGACGACTGGTGGTGTCTTATCCTCGGTCTGTCTGGTTAGACTTTCACTGCCCAGAATTCGTGGACATTGTGAAGATCATCCGAACAATGCGACCAACTAGTTGTAGTTTGTTTCCGGGTCCTACACCGCTGTTAGTAGGTTGTGTAGAAGTTATCTACCTAATCCTTGCTGACATTATCTGGAAATCCTTGGAGAGGGTTTTTTGACCCCTTAAAGAGGCAGTAGTTCGACCACACCTAAAAAAAATCCTCCTTGGACCCAGACTGTCTAGCTAACTACCGGCCTATCTCTAACCTGCCATTTGTTGGTAAGGTTATTGAAAAGGCAGTTGCATTGCAATTGGACTATCATCTTACTTCTCATAATGTCTATGATACTCTCCAGTCTGTTTCAGGAAAAGGCATAGTACTGAGACTGCCCTTGTTCGGGTATTGAGCGACCTCCTAATGGCCAGAGATTGAAAGGCTTGTACCATTCTGGTCCTTCTTGATCTATCTGCTGCATTTGACACTGTAGACCATGGGGTGCTATTGGAGTGACTGCGGGTCTTATGTGGGCTGTCTGGTACAGTCCACAAGTGGTTTTGTTCTTACCTCACTGGCAGGTCCCAGAGAGTTGTCACCGGAATTTATTCCTCTGACGCTTTCTCCCTGCCTTGTGGGGTACCACAGGGCTCCATTTTAGCTCCCATGTTGTTTGCAGTGTATATGCTGCCATTGGGAGAAATCATCAGGCGATACAGTCTGAGTTTTCACTGCTATGCAGATGATACTCAGCTGTATCTGTCCTTTCTCCCCGATCAGAGTGATGCACTCTTTGTACTTAATAACTGCCTCGATGAGATCAGAATTTGGATGAGTTTGAGCTGGTTGAGACTCAATCCAGATAAGACTGAGGTATTGGTCATGGATCCAGGTCATCCTGGGGTGGGTTTGGGTGCTGGACAGCTATCAGGTTTATTACTTGGTGGCGTACCGCTCTCTACCTCCCGACAGGTGTGAAATCTGGGCGTTATTTTTGATGATGGTCTGACCCTGAAATCTCAGGTGTCAGCTGTTGTCAAATCCTCTTTCTACCATCTGAGGAACATCACCCAGGTGAAACATCTGATTCCCCAGGAGGACCTTCCAACTTTAGTCCACGCCTTTGTCACTACCCGTCCGGACTACTGCAATTCCCTCTACCTAGGGCTACCAGGGGTCGATATCCAACGCCTTCAGCTAGTGCAGAACGCTGCAGCCAGGCTTTTGACTGGGACTTTTAGAACCAGTCACATTACGCCTGTGCTTCGTGATCTGCACTGGCTGCCTGTTCGGTTGCGGATCACCTTTAAGGTTGGTTTACTAACCTTTAAAGCCCTACCCGACCAGGGACCCGGTTACCTGAAAGATCTTCTGACTCCTTATTGCCCCCTCCGTCCTCTCCATTCCGCCAGTGAGGGATTGCTAGAGATTCCCAAGGTTCATTTGAAGTTATCGGGATCTCGTGCCTTTGCCTTTTCGGCTCCAACCCTGTGGAATTCTCTACCTCTCTGGTTAAGAGAATGCCCAACCGTTGATAGTTTTAAAACTGCTTTAAAGACATATCTTTTTACCTTGGCTTATTCTTCTTAGTTATGGTTGTTTTAATGCTTGGATTTTACTGTTCTATCTATTTTTGTACAGAGCCTTGATTTCGAAAGGTGCTTTATATATAAACATGACTTGACTTGACTTGACTCCAGTTCTATTCTGACCTGCCCAGGGGCATTGATGATACACATGGCCCTGTTCTTCATGCAGATTACAGCGGAAAGTATTTCTGCAAACAGCGCTGTCATGATCATAGTCACCACCTAGGGCACAGCGTACCCGATCACAGGTACTACTAAGGTGCCTGCCACTACCACACTTATAACAGGCCTTCGGCTGTCCCGGGTTAAAACACACACCCCTATCTTTACCCAAAAAAAAGCTGTTTGGTATATGGAAAACTTCATTTTTGACTATCTGTAACTTAACTTTGAACCTCCAATTTCCAGTCCAAATTCCCTCAGAATCCATGATGGCCTCAGCAGGGCTCAACACATCACACTTTTTACCCAGCCAAAAAAGAATATCCCCCACATTAACACCCTCATTCCTGAACATAATATTAACAGTTTTAAAGAGGGGTTTGGTTAATGGAATTGCCCAGAAAGATGTCCATAATGCAGTCATTTTGAGAGATTCCTACTTCCTCCAAAAAGCATCTAACACCATAAAGGTTTTAAAGCTCACATCAAAAATAATCTTTGCCTCTAATATTTATCAGAGCAAAAATATCTACAGCACGAAAATACATAGAATTAATCAATAAAGTCCTGGCCACATAAGTCCTGTCTGGATGCTCCTGCAAACCACCTCTATAATGTAAGTGGACAGCATTATGATGATGAGGAGCTTGCTCCACTCTGTTGTTTTTGGAAAAGTCCAAGAACAATGGCCCACGCTGTCTCTTTTCTCCACTTGGGCGGGGAGGGGGGATCCTGGGTGAAGTGTCCATGGAACCCAGTCCAGAATGTCCCGGTACTGCAGTCGATAGTTCAGTGTCCATAAGCAACCCCCTTCCCCTGATGGCATGGTAGTAGCAAAAGGTGCAGAAACACCAGCAGAAACTGCCTCCGAAGGAGGAGAAATAACTGAAGAAGTACCTGAGAAATCCTCCCAATTCGAGTTTGGGAGCTATAGTCCATCCGCTCCCTGGATCCAACCAGCCTTCAGAAGAGCTGAACCTTTAGACCAATCCTTTCCCATAAAGGGAACTTCCTACCCTGAGACAACAGACGATTTCCACATTCCAGCGGGTAGCTTCTTTGACGCGTCTGAAACTGACGCAATACCCTCACTCCTGTCAGCCGCTTGCTGACTCACATGAAGCCTATCAGTACTGTCAGGTCAACAGATGGCTCTGTCAAGCAGGGAAACAGTCTCAGGAGGGCAAGTTGTGTCAAAAGACACAGTAGTAACCTGGGGCTGCAATTGTGGAGCCTAGAAACTCACCATCTCCGCTACAGTACCTCAACATTGCGAGGTACATTAATCGGAACAGCCAAAATCTCACTCAAAACATCCGAAATTAGATCAGAATCCCCATGCAAAGGCGCAGCCGTGGTCGGAGATAAAACCACCGGCTGCTCAAACTCCACAACCTCCTCATCAGCCATCCTGAGGCAGACTGCCGTCCTCTCCTAGAACAGCATCTTCCCCTACCAACGAGTAGGGGAATTTCCCCGGTGCCCTGGCCAAATTTCCCCCTTTCACAAAAATACCACCAACAGCTTAAATCTGGTTCATGGTCAGTTGGCATTCATCTGTATCCCCCTCACCCTGGTCGTGCCTGAAAATAGGCAGAATTTGTCTAGTGCACTTACCCAGTCAACAAAAACGAAATAAATAAATAAATAAATATTGTAACAAAACATAATATTTGCATCACAGAGGGCTGTGAGTCACAAATGCTGGCTACTGCTGTGGCGCTACTGGCCACACGTCCTACTCTTCTACTACCCCTGACACCTACAGAAATAGACTGTGCAGTACCATACCCTGATTCGCACTTCATCATAATGATGCTGATGCAAAGAAATATTTTTTGATGCCAAAAAATGCTTCCCTTATGGGTAGAAAAAAATGCTGCAGTGAAACAAAAATTAATACTATTATTAATTAAAGCAGCAAATAAATCAGAAATGCAAATGTATGTCTTTAAATATGCTTTCTGTGGCACACTACCAGTAAATTATTTGAGTAGATTATAACTAAAAATGTATTCTCTATGTCAGACTGTCTCTGAGTAGTACAAATTGCTGACTGTCTTTTATTGTCTCTGTCTTCAGATAGCAGTTATGAGCACAGCCCATCCCCGATGACTGGGAGGGCAAATACAGCTGCAACAAACTAATTTAAAAAAGGACACAAAAATAGTAAACTAACACATAATAGGTGCACTACCAACACCACTATTACTTTTACTACAAACCTATAATAAAAGTACTAGAGAAACCATTTTTTTTAACTTTATAGAACAGTTTCTGTTTCAGCAACAACAGAGCATATCCTGCTCACTCAACCACCCATCCTGGTCTGCACTGAGCTCAGGGAGTCACATGGGTACATTTGCTTGGAATACATCACCATGTGACCATTTTGGAACCATCGAGAGATTAATCACGAAATTATATTCTGCACATACAGTATACATTTCTACAGAATAATAATCCATGGATGATGATGCACTTTTGGCAAATTAAGTGACATAGCATAACATTAATTACAAACACTGAAAACACAATTTAAGATCAGGTTACTCATCCTCAAGGTTAAAACATTCAAGTGGGTGTACGATTAACTAAATTGGATACATGGATTGTGTAGAATCATTATAAAATGGCTGCAGCAAAGTTCAGAAGGATATGTCAAAATCTGCCGAATTTCATTCAGTGGTAATTATTTGAGGGAACACTTTCCGCAGTGCACAGCCTTGAAATTCCACCATTCTGCTCCCTATTAAATTTGGTGGAATCTGAATGGAATTTAATGAAATTCTTGGAATTTAAAAATTCCACACAGCACGAGTCCAGGCATACCACTGAAACCTCATTAGTCAGGCTACACAATGAGCTGCCGAGGATGAGAGATAGAGGTATATGGTCATTTCTCATTTTTCTTGATCTGATGCTCCTGAGTGTTCGATATAGTGGATCATGGGTTGCTCTTGAACTAGCTGAGCGAATGTGTAGGGCTCACTGGCAAAGTTATCTGCTGGTTCTAGTCTTTCCTCAGGAATATGATGCAGAGTGTAATGTTGGGCATTGGTCTTCACAATCTGTGCCTCTGCCCTGTGGAGTATCCCAAGGGTTGGTCCTGTCTTCCATGTTGTTTGCAGTATATATATGCTGCCTAAGGGCAGGGCCATTACACAGTACAATCTGATTATTCACTGCCATGCATATTATACCCCATTGTACCAGTTGTTTGTACCGTGAACTCAGGATATGGTGATGGTGCCTGATAACTGCTTGGCCAAGATCCAGGATTAGATGGCACTGAGTAAAGACTTAACTCTCCCAAGATGGAGGTGATGGTAATTGACTTGGGCTGAAGAAGGGGAGCAGAGGTGGCCCAAGTGGTTACAGGGTTGATGCTTGGGACCTTGGACTGGAGGCCTTCACAGAAGTGAAGGATCTGGTGGTCATTCTTGATGATAACCTGACATTTGATGCTCATGTGTCAAATGTTATCTGGTGTGACTTTTACTGTCTCAGGAACATCAGCTGTACTAAATCCCTAACTCCTTCTGACAACATGACAATGTTGGTACACACCTTTATGATACCCAGACTCAATTACAGCAATGCTCTATACTGCGGGGTAAACTTTTATTTATTTATTTATTTATTTGATATATTGGTTTACAATATTTGAGCCAGAGGCTCGTTTCCAAAGGTACCTCGTCACATGTAAGACAGAAGCTAATATAGACAGGGTATACCAACAGTTACATAGAGCATGTGCTACAGACATTTGTCACTGACATTATTTACAGTATTTACAGTAAGTACAGGATGTAAATATTTTCAGACTTTATTTACAATATTTGGATGATTATATTTACATCATCAGCACAGCAGAGAGACATTATTAGCTTGAGAAAGCATCTAAACAGAGTAGTCAGTCCTATTCATGGGTTTGGTATTATCGACGTAGGTTGCAATCCATAATGGACTTTGTCAGAGAATTAGGATCAGAGAGGGTAAGAGAGTGAAATGTTAGTTGCAGTTATAGGAGTGAATATTGAAGAGGTGGTTGCAAAGACTGGTTTTGAAGTGGGCGATCTTGGGTGCACTAGTGATGGTGTTTGGGAGTTCATTAAACCATGTGAGGGCCCTGGAGTGGAAAGATCTCTGGGCAAGGGAGGTTTTTACCCTGGGCACAACCAGTGGTGCTTTCTTTGAGTTTTGGGTGGAGATAGTGGGGGTGCAGGATGAAGAGAGGTGGAGACCCCTGTGGGAGAGAGTCCAAGCAGTATTTTCTTGGACAGTATGCAGGTCTGGTGGCGGAGCCTTTTATCAAGGTTGAGAAGATTGGCAGAAGTATAGAGGGAGCAGGTGTGAGTGAGCCTCAGTGCGCCAGTTAGGTGCCTGCAGACCTTGTTTAGGGAGACCTAGATTTTCTGGAGTGCAGAGTTATCTGCTGACCCATATACAGGGAATCCATAGTCCACTAGGGACAGTATTGATGAGGTGATGGCCAGCCTAAGGAGATGGGGGGAGGCAGTCCCTGTGTTGATAAAGGAGTCCAATCTGGGTGTTTGTTGTAGCAGCAAGGGTGTTTATGTGGTCATGGAAAGTAAGGGCCAAGTCGAGGGTAAGTCCAAGATATTTGTAGCTGGATACCTGTTCAAGGGGGTGCTGGGTGCTGGGGAGAATGCGGAGAAGTTCACTTTTTGCTTTGTTTTGGCGGTGAGAGAAGATAATTGATTTAGTCTTTTTTAGGTTTATGACCAGTCTACAGTCCTTAAACCATGTTTCGGCCTGGGAGAAGGCATGTTGGAGGGAGTCCTGAAGGGGCGTAGGTTTATGATGTGAAGCGAAGAGCACTGCATCATCTGCATATAGTAAGATTTTTGTGGAGCAGGCCTTTGGTAAGGAGTTTAGGTAGAGGGAGAAAATAAGTGGCCCCAGGATAGAGACCTGGGGCACCCCGGAACAGATGGGTAGTGTGTTGGATAGGGTTCCGTTAATTGTGACGCATTGGGACCGGGCAGAAAGGTAACTGGAGCACCAGGCTAGGGGGGCCTGTGGAGAAACCAATGGTGGTTTGCTGTGTCACTCACAGCTAGTACAGAATGCAGCAGCCTGGTTACTGATGGGCCATCATAGGTCATATCATGTGACACCGGTCCTGCACAAGCTACACTGGCTGGTGAGTTGGTATATTACCTTCAGGGTTAATTTTTTTAACCTATAAAGCCCAAAACGGTATGGGTCTAACTTGCTGGTTGAACTCCTGTCTCTCTACTCAAACCCTTGCCATCTTTACTCCACTGATGTGGGTCTCCTGAAGACTCTAAAGGCTTGTTTGAAATCATTGGGGAACTGGGTATCTGTAGTGATATCCCTGGTAATTTGGAATGCAATACCAAGAGCACTTAGAGAGGCCCCATCGATGGAGGAGTTTAAGAGGGCCCTCAAATTAAATCTGTTCATGGAAGCTTTTAATATGTCCCATTGAATACATTCTGTATTTTATATGCTGCCATCTATTTTCATGCTTGTGTATGCTGTTGATTTTAATGTATATTGTTTTATGTGCTGTACTATGGTGCCCTAAGGTTGATGAGAAGGGCACCATATCAAACAAAATCTACTAGTACTGCTATTGCTACATTAAAACTCCTATTAGAAGCCTGATTCACACATGGCACAGTACCAAATGACTGAAAGGAAGCTTTTATGGTTCGTATTTACACGCAAAGCAACAACATATTATTAAATAACTATCACCCCTTTTGACTGACTCTGATCCTAAGTAGAATTATGGAAGCTTTAATCTAGGACTTCATAGAAGAACATATTAAATAACTATTGTAGATATTAAAGACAATGACCAACATGGCTTTGTTAAAAAATAGGGCTTGCACAATAAATGTCTTGATCTTCTATGAAAAGGTGTGGAGTACAATTGAGAAGGGTAACCCTGCGGATTTTATCTTTTTGGATGTTGCAAAGGCATTTGATAAAGTCCCTCATGTCAATCTTGTTGATGAATTAGATTAACTTAAAATTAATGCTCACACTTTAAATTGAATAAGAAACTGGTTAACCAGCCACACACAGCAGATGTGGGTAAATGGTTGTTTGTCCAGAAAATACCAGTAAACAGTGTAATAAGTACCACAGGGCTGTGTTCAGGGCCCTAGACTGTTTACAGTATTCATTCGTGAAATGACACTGGATACATCAGTTATAAGTTTGAACCAGTATATTTGCTGATGACACTAAACTAGGATGCCAGACAAGTAATTGTAAGGAGATAAATCAGTTGCACTTAGACTTCAGCAACACCAAAAATTGAACACATTGACATGAAATGCATTTGAATTGAGAACATGTACTGTAATACATCTCCATTATAATAATAACAAAAACAAATACTACCTGGATGATGATGGGTTCTTTTCTCTCAAGCTCTTCATGCCTGCCACCACTGCTGAGGATGCCAAGGTGGTTGACATGGAAGCCAAAGACTTTGTGCAGCTTTCCCCCCGCACCAATCACCTTCCTTGCCAGCCCTTGCTACCAGAGAGCCCAGCCAACCTGCCACTCCCCCAACTCTAAAGAGAGCCTATTGGGTGCCATTTTTTTGTCAAGCTATACCTCCAGTACCAGCAGTCTCCCTCTGTAAAAGGCCATCTAGCCAAGCGGCCCTCCTGGTAAGGACAAGCACAAAGGCTGGATCTGCCCAGAGTCAGCCCAGTGTCAGCCATTGGCCAACCACACTACCCTACTCACAGCATCTTCATCTTGCCTCCACAGTTCTCTGGCCTAACCAGTGAATGGTCAGTATCCTGCTCTTGGTCGGCTGAAATGACAGATTCTGCCAATACTCTATTTGGGTGATCCTGAACTTTGCTCCTTTTGCCAGCTGTAGTTTGTTACTGTTCCACCACAGCTAGTGAATACATTAGTTGCCATCCCACCATTTTAGGGATGCCTTGATTTTGTAACCTCCATTGATGTTATCACCTTTGATTATTGAGTTACCATGCCTGAGCTTTCAGTCAATTCCATAGCCTGCATTATGTATTTCTCACCTGAATTGCTACTCTCCTACTTAAGTTCTGTACAAATAATTGCTACCTAACTGTGTCTAGTTTAGTGCTTCCATAGTTGCTGCTTCCTTAGTTGTCTGGATTACTTGCCTGCTCTAGTTAGTCTGCTTCTGCCAATTGCTGTCCTGCCCAGCCTATCTCTGCTTACTCTGCTTTCACTGCTACCAGTATTTGCTGTTACTATTCCTACTCAAACCACCTTCTACTGGATTGTACCTACAATGCTCCTATCCATCTCACTCTGCCTTGTTCTCTTACCCCTCCTTTTGCTGTCACCTCTCCTCCTCTCACACTATTCTTGTTCCTTATGCCCCTCCTCCTCCCCACTCTTGCCCTCTTCCCCTCATCCCCCACTTACCCTAAAGCCATCCTTCCCTCCCCTCACCCTACTCCTACCATACACCCTGGCCTACTTTCTTCTCCCTTCTTAAATCCAGAATTTCTCCACCTTGCCTTCTCCTTCCTATCCTCCACTCAAACTCCTCATTCTGAGTGGGAAAATACCACTCCATCCTCCTTCTCCTCTTCCTTCTCCTACTATTTGTGGGCAATGTGGAACCTAACCCTGCTCCCCTTGCTCCTTCCTTTTCTGCCCCCACATTTCCTAATGTCCTCAGCATATTCTACCTTAATGCTAGGAGCCTCCTCTATAAATTTGATCCCCTCAAAGTCTGGATCTCCCAATACTCTCCTAGCCTCCTGTGTATTTCTGAAAGTTGGCTCCCATCTAGGATACCTGACTCTCACTTGGCTCTCCCTGACTACCACCACTTCCATCAGGACGATGTTCAGTGTGGTGGTGGAGTCACCCAGTTTTTTGTCAGAACCCATCCTGCACAAGCACTTTGAGTCTGTGCCTTCTTCACATAAACTCCTCCTAGCTAAATTATCCCTCCCTTCCAATTTCCTCCATGTTTGTTGGCATCCTCTATGCCTCCCGTAAAATCTCTCCCTTCTCCTTGTCTGACTCCATCTCTTGTGTTGTTTTTCATGCCTCCTCCAGAGAACTCTTTCTTCTTGGGGATTTCAACACCAGCTGACTGTCCCCTACCTCCAAGCTCATCTCCAGCAGGATAGTCATTAAACCTTGCTCAGCTTATCTCTGAACCCACCCGGCTCAGTTATTACTCCACTAGACACACTTTTCTGGACTTGGTGCTCTCCACCCATCTGCACCATGTTATTGTAGCTGGTATTCTCCCGATTGTCTTCAGCGACCACTGTATAACATACTGTATTACAAAAGTTAGGCCCACCTACTCTGCCCCAAAATACATTTGGGCAAGGTCCCTCTGATCACTTGACTACAGTGCCTCTTAAATGACCTCACCAACACAGATTGGTCCCCTATCTATTTGGCTCCATTAATTGATTTGGCCCTCTCCCTTTTTCTCACCAAATTTAATTACACCTGAGACAAGCACAGACCCCTAAGGAAGTCCTGGGTCAAAAGCTCCCACCACCCATGGATTACATATGACATTATTGATTTGTGCAGGTCTCATCACATGGTCTGTGAATTCTGCAAATTCTCATACTCCCTGCCTGACATCCTAATCTATAGGTCATTCACGTAATCCTACATGAAGGCTGTCAGTGCTGTTAAGGCTCTGTACTTCAAATCCAACCTAGAGTCAAATCTTAGTTCCTCTGCAAAATTCTGGAGAGTTATCCACTCCCTCATTGATTCACCCATCCAGTCCACTCCCCCAGTCCTCCTTATGGAAGGTTCACCAGCCTCTGACTCTCATTTTGTTGCTACTCTTTTCAATGAATTCTTTACCACCTGTGCACTCCCCTCCCCCTCATCCCCTGGTCTTTCTCCCTTTCCATCTTCTGTTGCCTCTCCCCTGTCTTTCTCAGCTGAGGATTTCAACTTTGCTCCCGTCACCTCTCCTGAAATCCTCCTAGCCCTTTTCTCACTTAACATACTGTAGCAAAGTCCAGCCCTGACAGATTGGAACCTAAACTTCTTCATATCTCTGCACCTGCTATTGTTTCTTCACCCTCTAACCTCCTGAACCTCTTCTTTTCCTCTGGCCCTCAAGCCTAGAAGTTTGATAAGGGCCTGCATCTGCACAGAGGGGATGACCCCTACTCCCCCAACAACTACCAGCATATCTCAACCCTTTCCTCTCTTGTTAAACTGCAGGAGGGAATTGCCTACTTCAGTCTTACTGACTTCCCATACTCCTCCAATCTCATATCTCACTTCCAGTCTGGATTTAGGAAGCATCATTCCATGGTGTCCTCCCTGCTGTTAGTAACTAATGCCATCCTCATGGGGATGGATCAAGGCCACATCGCTGCAGCCATATTTATCAATCTAGCCACATCTTTTGATTCAGTATCCCACATACTTCCTTGAAGACAAGCTGAGTTTGGTTGGCCTCGCTGCTTCCACTGAGGACTGGTTCCATTTCTACCTTGCAGGACATCAACAGTCGATATAGGTGGAAGGTGTCCTGTCCTTGCCCCTCCCCATCCTAGCCAGAGTCCCTCAGGGCTACATACTGGGACCTATCCTTTTCTCTATCTTCCTTAATGACCTGCTAGCCACCTGTGTCTCCACACAGATCCATATGTGTGCTTATGACATGGTCTTTTATACCTCTGGTTCCTCCTCAGTGGACACTGAAGTTATTCTCCAGTAGGACATTCATAGTATTCTATGCTGGTTTCATGCCAACCAACTTTGGATCAACACCAAGAAAATGGCATCCATGACCTTCAGTATCACCCATAATTTGGCCAGGCTATCTCATTCCCCTATCTTCTCCAGATTGGAGGGCATCCCACTTGATATAGGCCCTGGGCTGGATTCTGAAATGTGTCGGACACTAAGTCACGACCTGCAGCCCCAGCAGCAGGATGAATTCTCCACACCTGTGGAGATTTGTATTTTCAGCTGGCTCAGCTGTGGGGGATGTTATGCTTGGTCCTACCAGGCATATCTTTTCCCCTACAGCTGTGCCAAAAAAAATGCTGAAAACTGCCATAAAGTGTAGAGGCAGTCGCAAACCAGCTTCACTTTTTAGAATACTGTAGCTGAGGGAAAAAATGCAGCTCTGCAAGTGGAGATCCACTTGTGCCAGTTTTTTTCTGGCAGCTGTGAGAGTTTGAAGGGCTTTGAAAGTCTAGCCCCCTGTTTTTAAAGGTATAACACCGACACCAAAATATAATTTAAATAAAAATGCAGTGAAATGCATGCCATGGAAATAGTGTGAGTGAAAACAGCTACATGTATAAAACAGTGATTGTTGTCCCCATGCATAAAAATGGCCCATCCAACCTGGCTGATAACTACAGACCAATATCCATTCTATGCCCAATAGCCAAAACCCAAGCAAGAATACTATACATTATAAAATGGGTAGGCTAAATGAAGCAATGTGATTGGCTAGTTACCCATGCATGAAATATGTTCCATGCATGGGTAAAAAAAGGGGCTGGTAGGTAAAAAGGCCAATATCCATAAGCCATGGAACATTGCAATTTTTACTGTCTGCCATCTTTGTATTTGACAAGCATGAGAAAACTGAGTTGAATTATTCAGCCTACCCATTTTATAAAACGGAACGATGTTTAGAGCAAACAAAGTGGATTTTAATATTAGCATGTCGGAAGAGGAGATGGAGAGGATTTTAACACAGCCACTTTGGCTGAATGTAAAAAAGTGTTGTGCTGTTGACAAAAGTGTCAAAATGAGTCCTGCTGTAGTAGTTTGCTTGGGACTATGGGACACCTGCTCCATTTAAAAAAAATGTTACTGCTTGTGCTGCGATCCTGCTTGCTCCATTTAAAAATTTTGCTTTCTTGTCCTGCCATCCTCGCCCATCCCTAGACCTAACTTTAGTTCTCCCCACTCCATACTTCTGCTGCTATCGGTTGCAGCTTTTGTCCTCGCCTGTTCCATTTAAAAAAAATGTTACTCGCCAGCTCCGTTTAAAAAAAAATGTGCTTTCTTGTCCTGCCATCCTTGCCCATCCCCAGACTAAATTCAGTTCTCCCCACTCCATAGTTCTGCTATCAGTTGCAGCTTAAATTAATCAGAAAAACAATCTTACCCACTTCCTCATCTTAGTATAACTATGGATCCCAATGGAGGACAAATGTACTACAGCAATTACCGAACACAAAGGTGGAAGGACTATTTTACTATAAATACACTAACGTATGCCAGTGTATTCCTATCTAAATGTGTTTTTGACATAAAAAATTGTTAAAAAAATAAAATAGCCCATTTTATAAGTGCAATAAGACACTCCAGGTGTATGCATGAAACATATTTTACTGCATGCCAGGGGCTAAAGGCACTCGGCCGAGGCCTCGTGCCTTATTACACCCCTGGCTGTGCGGTAAAATATGTTCCATGCACACCCTGTCGTGTCTTATTGCTTACATCAATTATACTCATACTTTGAGTTGAACAATGCCATCATCACTCATCAACATGGTTTTCAGAAACAGCTTGGGACTGACTCTGCTCTGCTATGAGTCACCTCAGACATCTATCAGGCCATGGACCAGGGTTTTTGTCGACCTCATGGAAGCATTTGACCTCATCAACCACCTGCTTCTTACAATTAAACTATGCTGCCTTGGCCTCAATGATGTTTCTCTCTCCTGGATATCCAACTACTTATCTAGCAGGCAACAGTGTCTCAAATGGGCAGGAGCCCTACCTTCATTATCTCCTATCACCGATGGTGTTCCCCAAGAGTCCATTCTTGGACCACTACTATTCTTAGTTTTCATAAATGAACTTCCACTGAGTGGTGGAGGGGCATCGGTTCAGCTCTGTCTTGACAATACTATATTGTACAGATCCTCAAGCGGTATCTCCTGCATCAACTCTGAACTGGAAGATGACTTCCATTGGTTAGAAATCTGGCTTAAGGAGAACCTGGTGGTTCTCAACACCAAGAAAACTAAATCAGTGTTGTTCCATCATTCCTCATTTGACTCAATCCCGCAATCACCACTGGTTATCAAAACCTCCTTCGGGCATCAGTTAGAAGGGGTAACTTCTTTCAAATATCTGTGTGTGACACTAGACGAATGTGTGTCCTGTGATGAGCATATAACCAATGATCTTATGACTACAAATCAAAAATTTAGCCTCCTATACCGCACTACCCCATATCTCTCACCTCAAGTAAGGAGGACTATTGCCTTTGCTACTCTTCTCCCTGGCCTCTTTTATGGGGCACCAATAATTCTCTAGATCAAGACAACAAATCTGGACAAACTTAAAATGGCTTATCACAGAATTGCTAGCTTTGCTGCTATGGCCCCTCTACGTACATTGTGACATACTTAATGACCTGGGAAGGCCATCCTTCCAGACCAATCTGGACTGCCCTGTGCTCTGCATCACATTCAAGCTCATCCACTTTGCATCCCCACCAGCCCTATCAAACCTTCTCTCACTGAAATCCTTCCCAAGGACCCTCAGAGTGTCCCACCTCCAGAATCTAAATCTCCCTAAAACCTGCCTAGTCATTGGTAGGAAATCCTTCTCCTTTGAAGCACCCCAAAAATAAAATAACCTCCTGCGCTCACTACTCTCCTGTGATACTCTCCCCCTCTTTAAAAAATATTTTAAAGAAATCTTCTTCCCTCTTCTTATATGTAATGGTAACTGCAACTAAACCCCACCTGACTCTCCTCTCCCCCTCTTCCTCCCATAATATTTTACACTGAGAATGACTGTTTCCCTCCACCTTTTTACCTCTGTAACCTTCAATTCCTCTGTCCATGAAAAGCCCTTGGGTAGAATCTCTGTTCTGTCCATATAAACTTTGAAAGAAATAATTAGTGGTCCACATCATTTGTACTTATTATATGATGTTTACGCTAGAATTTTACTGTTAATTTGCATCAAACTTTTATGTTCCTCACCTGAATGTTGCATTGTTAACCTAGGTATTGTATTTATGTAATTCCAAGCTGATTTCCTATAAACAATGTTGTATGTCTTCTATGTTTGAAATATGTTGTTCCCTGTGTTGCCCCTGAAAAAGGGACTTGTTTGTCTCAGTGGTCCCACCTGGTCATCAAAATTCAAAATGAAATAAAAGAAATAAATAAAATGAACAACTCAGAGCAGTGTAGAAGGGCTGAGGCCAAAGCAAATAAAATGTTGGGGTGCATAGCCAGAGGAATAACCTCGAGAAGCCAGGAGATGCTTCTCTGTTATATAATTGCCTGGTTAGACCGCACCTTGAATACTGCATACAGTTTTGGTGTCTGTACTTAAAAAGGGATATTGCAGTCCTGGAGATGGTCCAGAAGAGAGCAACCAGGATGATACAGGGTCTATGTCTCACTTTCATCATTAATAATGACTTCGATACCCTGTATGACTGCATCCTCTCCAGCTGCTGACTCCTTGATCTCTATCTAGAGCCCTTTTCACCTCTTCTGTCTAATTAGTGAGGATTGTAGGTCACTCCTTAGTGAACAACCCTTCCCATCCACATTAAGCTGTCTTCATAGTGATTCTACCATGCCTCTAAATCCTGTCTCTTTATCCTCCCCTTTTCCATATTCCTCCTGAATAATATGTAATCTAGTACAGTGAGATCACAGTCATTGTTGAGTGATGCCCACATTCCTATCACTACTGTCAGGGTTGCTATCTACTGCTATTGTCTGAAGTTCATTAATTTTATTTCCAACTCATCCAGTGTTTATGCAATATAAGCTCCATGATCTCTACCATTGTTCTTTTGTCCATTGACCAATCTTACTTTTCTATTTCCCTGGGATAAATATTTAACAAAATCTTCACCCCTATCAGTTTTGGTACTCACTCTTGGGTGTGAGGCCCTGACATCCCCCCCTTCTATGCCACTGCCAGCTCCCTGAATGCTCCTTCTACAAGGTCTTCCTTGATTGGATGTACCCTGTGAATTAGCCTAGTCCTAGCCTTCCCCCTACTAGTTTAACCGCCATGAGATAAAAGCCTCAAACTTCTGTTGCAGTGTCCCTCTCTTCTGTGAGATGAAGGCCATCTGGTTTAAATTGGCCTTTGTCCCACCAAGGGGTATCCCACTCCCCAGGAAGCAAAACCAATCTTTAGCATTCTACACTTTCAACCAATCACTGAACTGGACGATTTTCAGCTTCTTTGCCTCTCCTTCTTGTGTAATATGACAACCTCTATGAAAGTCACAGTAGCGGCCAGTTTTTGAGCCTGACCCCCACTGCCTTGAAATTTTACTACCCATAGAAGCTTCCCTGACAGATTGTTTGGCCTAACATGGAGACTATCATCTGCTCCCCAATTCCCTATCAGGCTTATCTAGCCAAAGGAATACCCATCTGCTATCATCTGTGGGAGGCAGCACACTACCATCCCCACCCATCTGTGTTACAAACCATCATCTCAGTAACCCAAACAATTAAATCCCTCACTAAGAGTACCTTCTTCTGAGCTGTCACTTTCTAACTACACCCCAAGCAGTTTTGACTGCTGTTGAAGCTCTGAAAGAAAAGGAGTGTTCTACCCTGACTGGGGGTTTAACATGCACTGCTTCCTGTGGGGGAAGGGGGGATGTGGTTGCTAGTTGTGTGTCCAGAGTCCTTTCCCTTCTTGCCACAGCAATCCTCTGGCCTTCCTCCTTGCTCATCACTTTCCATCCCCTTCTGTGAATCCTAGGGATATGCTAAGGGAGAGAAGTGGCAGTGAACACCCCTGACTCCCACTCTAACCTTCTCAGCAGCTTCTGTATTATGGCCCATATTGCAGCCAACTCAGAGTGGAGTGCCATGAGCCACTGGCAGGTTTGGTAACCTGTCGCATCTAAAGTGTAACCTGAAGAAGTGAAGCTCTGCAAGTTCTACAGCTAACTCTCTCTGTCATTGCATCCTCCTCCTCTGTCTGCTGCCCATGTCAATGCTTGGTCCCCTCAATGTGTCCTCAGCAGTCCTTTAGACAGAACTAGTTACTGCTGTACCACCAATAATGTCATGCTGGGTTGTGCTGAATATTCTGTGTACAGCCCCTACCACACTCTATTTCAAATAGATTTTAGCTGTGTCTCCTCTAATACTAGCCTAATGACACAGAAAATTATCTAACACATCCTGGATTACAAGCCTTAAATAATCCCATCCCAGACACGATTTTTCCACATTTCCTTAGTCCACTAGGAAGAGGCCTGAATAAAACTCAACAGAGAGCATTTAACAGACAACAGCAAATGTGTAGACATATTACACACAACTCAATTAGAGTACTTTCGGTGGGTAAATCAGATGTTTCCCACTGTGGCTCAAATGAAGAAATGAGAAAGGGATCCTGTGAACCTGTGGACTTCTCAGTAGATGCCATCCTCCTGCTAAGTGATCTTCAAACTCCATGATCACATAGTGATAATCATCTTTTATAGCACATGGAGCCTCTGCCTAGTCCTTCAACTGGTAGTTACTCCCAGGCTATTTTACAACCACTTGACCAGATTTTCCCTAATTGGAAACTTAAGCTGAAAAAGAATCAACTGGTACTTAGAATACAATAGACCACTGACTATCTCTAAATAAAAGAAAACTCCTTTATCCCAGCTGATAAGGACTATTATAAGTACTATTATCCCTAACACTCCACCTTTCCCAGCCCAAGTTAAGATGACCTGCCACAAATTATAAATCTGTCCCACCACAAATTAAACACTTTTCACTTTTATTGCAGTAGGGTGAGTTACAAGTTTTCCTTTTCAGAAAATTCTACAGCATATGCCCTGGCTGCCTCCAAGGACCTCACAAGTAGACTGCACCTGGAATACTGCATCCATTTCTAGTCATTATACTATAGAAAAGACATTGAAGAGGTTGACTTCACTAATAGTGACATCACAAGTGACCTAAAGGTGTCACTCACCTGTCACCTGACTGGTCACAGGTTAGTGGCTCTTCCAGGTCACTTTGTGAATCAGAATCAGGATTGCAATGGGTCTGTGCAGAGGAAGATCAAGAGAAAGCTGAAATTTTAAATGACTACTTCTGCTTGGTTTTCATAGTAGAGGGGGCCAGGATAGCATGTAGCAGAAAGCACCAGGTATAGGGGGAGTAGATACAAGTTCATTCTCAGTACAGAGCATTCAGAAGGAATCGTAAGCCCTAAAGCAGAATAAGGCAATGGGGCCAGATGGGATTCACCCAAGGGTCCTAAAAGAACTGAGTATGGTGCTAGTTGCCCCTCTGGTAACTCTATTTAGCACTTCACTGGAGACATGGGTAGTTCCAGAGGACTGGAGGAGGGCTGATGTGTCACTCTGCACAAACATGACAGCAGGGAGGAGGCTAGTAACTGCTGGATAGTCAGTCTCACATCAGTGGTTGGGAAATTAATGGAGACCCTACTGAAGGAGAGGCTTATGGAGTACCTGGAGGCAAATAGGTTGCAGGACAACCAGCAGCATGGTTTCACAGGGTGGAGGTCATGTAAAACAAATCTGATCGATTTCTTTGACTGGGTCACTAGAGTATGTCGACCTGACAGCGACACCAGCACAGCAACATATTTCATTGCTGACAGGTTGCTGTGTTAGTGTGCCCAAGACAGGGGCATACTGTCTCCAGGTCCTGCACCCCCTCCCCAAATCAACTTCAACTGGAGTTGATAATCCAAACTAAGGGGGGGCAGGGGGCAGAGCCTCCCACATAGGGGCTTGGGGGTGAAGCCCCCCTATAGAAAAACAGTACTTGAAGACATACGGGATTTATGTTATTATATTTAGGACCACATATTAAGGATTAGGAAGGAGGGGGGTTGGGTGGAAGCAGGGTGCGATAAGGTGGAAGCATTAAATGAGTACTTCTGCTCAGTATTTACTAAAGAGAAGAGGTGGGTGACACCCAAGGTGGGAGAAATTGCAGAAGCAGGGTGGGAAGTGGTGACAGATGGGGAAATCATGGAGAGCAGAGTTCGAGAGGGTTTGAAGGCACTGAGGTGGACAAGTCACCAGGCCCAGATGGCATCCACCCCAGGGTACTGAAGGAGCTGGGAGAGGTCCTTGCAGGACCCTGGCAGACCTATTTAATGCCTCACTACATTCGGGGTGTGTACCTCAGGACTGGAGGATGGCTCATGTGGTGCTCCTCCACAAGAGTGGCCCCAAGGATGAACCGGGTAACTATAGACTGGTGAGCCTCACATCCATCATGGGTAAGCTAATGGAGACTATCCTGAAGGAGAGGCTGGTGGCCCTCCTAGAGGCCAAAGGACTACGGGACAGCAGACAGCATGGCTTCATATGTGGCAGATCCTGCCAAACCAACCTGGTTGAGTTCTATGACTGGGTAACTAGGCAACTGGACAGGGGCCATGCAGTGGATGTCTTGTATCTGAACTTCAGAAAGGCATTCGACTCAGTGCCACATGGAAGGCTGGGAAGGAAATTAGTAGGCACAGGGGCAGGTGCAAAGCTGGTGAGATGGGTAGGAAACTGGCTGCAGGGAAGGCAACAGAGGGTGGTGGGTGGGGAGCTCTCACACCCAAGGGCAGTGACGAGCGGTGTTCCACAGGGCTCGGTGTTGGGACCATTGTGTTGTTTGGGATATTCATTGCAGACATATCATGGGACATCAAGAGCAAGATCAATCTGTTTGCTGATGATACCAAGGTAGGCGCGGTGGTGGATGACCTAGGGGGGTGGCAGGGGTTGCAGGATGATCTGGCAAAGCTTGAAACCTGGTCAGACACCTGGCAACTGGGCTTTAATGCCAAAAAGTGCAAGGTGCTGCATTTTGGGATGAAGAACCCAAGGAGGAGTTACCAACTAGGGGAAGTGCAGCTAGCCGAGACAGAGGAGGAGAAGGATCTGGGTGTGCTCATTACAGGGTCAATGAACAACTTGGCACAATGTAGAAAGGCAGCTGCAAAGGCCAACAAAATGCTAGGTTGTATTGCAAGGTGTATATCCTCGAGGAGGGAGGAGGTGATTCTGCCACTGTATAGGTCATTAGTTAGACC
This sequence comes from Neoceratodus forsteri, assembly GCA_016271365.2. Lineage (NCBI taxonomy): Eukaryota > Metazoa > Chordata > Ceratodontiformes > Ceratodontidae > Neoceratodus > Neoceratodus forsteri. Next base: position 1,461,049,192 of record CM057455.1, on the reverse strand, counting down.
ACACATCGAGTACTGTGTGCAGTACTGGCGTCCGTATCTGAAGAGGGACATTAAGTTACTGGAGGGGGTGCAGCGCAGAGTGACAAAGATGATCAAGGAGCTGGGGGACTTATCATATGAGAGGAGGTTGAAGGAGTTGAACATGTACTCACTGGAAGAGAGGAGAGACAGGGGTGACATGATTGAAACCTTTAAATACATGAAAGGAATAAACAAGACAGATACAGAGGGGCTGTTCAAAGTAAGGGATGGGAGGGATGCTAGGGGCCATGATATGAGACTGGAGCGAGGAAGGTTCAGGAGGGAGATGAGAAGACACTTTTTTACAGAGAGGGGTGGTGGCTGGGTGGAATGAGTTACCTGCTGAAGTGGTATGCAGTAGAACAGTGGACTGCTTCAAATGAGGATGGGGCAGGACAAGGGGGAGGGTTAATGAAGGGGAAGGGTGGAAGGGAGGGGCAGCTGCAGATTAAGGGGTGCTAGCTGCACATTTGAGCAGACTTGATAGACCTCTAGGCCTTTATCTGCTGGCAAATTTTGTATGTTCGTATGTTTGCTGCAGCTTGCGCTTGACATAAATCCTGTCACTGAGCTGCCAGTTGACAAAAGTGTTGTCGAATTGGCATCATAGAACCAGTTACTAGGGAGGTTGATCAAGGAAGAGCAGTGGATGTGGCCTATCTGGACTTCCCGTAAGTTTATCAACACTGTGCCATGCAGAAAGCTAGTAAAGAAACTAAGCAGCCTGGGGAAACTGGTTGAAGGATAGGAGACAAAGGGTGGTGGTCAGTGGATGGGAGAGTGACTAATGGTGTGCCACAGTGATCAGTGCCAGGACCAGTGCTCTTCAATATCTTCATAAGTGACATTGCCGAGGAACTGGATGGGAAGGTGTGTTATTTTTTGAATGATACAAAAACCTGCATCAGATTGGAAACTCAGGAAGAGCTAGCGAGACTACAAAGGCATCTGGGGAAACTGGAGGAGTGGTCTAGGGTGTGACAGAAAGTGCAAGGCTATATGCCTGGGGTGGGGAAACAAGAGCTGTGTATAAGATGGGGGGAGAGGTACGTACAGTCATCAAGCAAGAAAGAAACCTCGGGATCATCATATCTTCTGACCTCAAAATAGCTGGTCAGAGTAACAAGGCAGTGAGAAGCATGGAAGAATGCTGGGGAGCTTTGGGAGGGAGAGTTCTAGCAGGAAAAGGGGGGAGGTGTTGCCACTGTATTGTTTACTAGGAAGGCTCTGCCTGAAGTAACCTCATAGTCTTCAGGTGAAGCTACCTCTGACTGCAAGCTGCAACACTGGACTTAAGATTTGCAAGAAAGCGAGTAGCGCTCACAACAGAGAGAGGTGAACCTTACAATTTACAATTGTCTTTGGTTTGAAGCAGATTCCTTAGGAAAGTTAATATTCTTCAGGTGGAGGATACTTCTAACTGAAGGGTGAAATAAGGAACTTAGAATTATCAGAAAAGGCAGTCTTTCAATCAACAGAGGGAGGTGGAGTTTGCTTTACTTGTTACAATTGTTAAGATTTTACTGTTTTCTGTGTTTCTGCCCTTCTGACTTGATTGGAGTTAATGATTGACTGTTTGCATTGCAATATTTGTAATACTGTGAGTATTCAATGGGCTAAGAATTTATCATAAGCCCGGAATTGAGAGCAGGTTACAGGCTGTGTATTGGACCCAGACAGTGCCTAGTGGGTGGAAACTGTTTTTCTTTTGTTTACCTCAGTGTGCCTTATAAGGCCAAGCCAGACTGTGTCAGGAAGTGCTTACATCACAGCTACTTAACAGCCAATAGCTCTGGAAGAATCTTACAGACCTTGATAAAAGTACAAATTTTAGCAGGCTCATCAGATAACCTCATAGTCTTCAGGTGAAGCTACCTCTGGCTGCAAGCTGCAACACTGGACTTAAGATTTGCAAGAAAGCGAGTAGTGCTCACAACTAAGGGAGGTGAACCTTACAATTTACAATTGTCTTTGGTTTGAAGCAGATTCCTTAGGAAAGTTAATATTCTTCAGGTGGAGGATACTTCTAACTGAAGGGTGAAATAAGGAACTTAGAATTATCAGAAAAGGCAGTCTTTCAATCAACAGAGGAGGTGAGTTTGCTTTACTTTTGTTACAAGTGTTAAGGTTTTCAGTGCAGGAAGAGTTTAAACCCACATAGGCTGAATACTGTTTCTGTGTCTGCCCTTCTGCACAGCTGATGTGTTTTGGGGCTGACTGTTTTCAGAGCACAAGTCACCAGGCTCTTTTGGGCCTGGGGAGGTTTACCTGTGTCTGACTTGGATGTTTGGATTTTTCTCTGTTTGATTACCAGGGTATTTTCTCTGTCAAATTGGTTTGAAGCAGTATTACAAATTGTTGTGTATGGCATCTTGCTGACAGGAAGGCACTCATCGCATCGGTAGGTCAGAGCATTTAGCTGATTGTTTCATGAGGGCACAGTTTAGGCCCAACCCTTCCCACCCTCATCCCACCCACCCCTGGAAATAGTTCATTTATACCTGGGGTTCTGACATCATTTCCTCAAGAGGCAAGGTACATATCATTGTCATATCCTGTCCAGCACACTGCACTGATAATATAAGTATACACATTATATAAATACATATATTTCTATATAACACACCAATCACACACACACACACACAAAAAAAAAAAACTAAACAAGGTAGACAGTTATGTGGGGAGTAGTACAATGTAATGGCTGTGGGGCAGCAGTCTTCCGGGAGTCTTTCTGGAGGCTGAGATGCTGCCCTGTTTGCAGACAACTATCTGCCCTGAGGGAAGAAGTTGTCCATCTTCAGGGGGCACTGGACAGTGGCAAGGGAACCTCCCCCATCCAGGGAGCACCAGAGCCACCACCACTACCTCAGAGGTTGTGAAGAAAGCACAGCAGTTGGACCACAGTGGGCTCAGGGAGGGAAGGGTGGTGGAACAGAGGCACACCCAGTCAGTTGTTCCACTCCACAATCCATGCACCATTCTGGGGGAGCATAGTTCCCCTATGGATGCACCCACAGAGGAGACTAAGGAGGGTACAGACAGCTGTCACAAGGGAGGCCCTCAGGAAGGAGGCAGAGGGCACCACAGGGAAAGAAAGCAGCTCCTGGTGGGGGACTCAATTATTAGGGGGATAGAACTGGGGAGAAGGAAAACTGAAGTAGATTGCCTGCCTGGTGCCATGGCTTGGAGGGACAGGAAGCGCATCCTTAGGATCAAGAGAACAGTTGCATGGGAGTCTGAGCTGGACATCATTGTCCACCTAGGGACAAATGATCGGCTCATCATGAGATTAGAGCAGTGCAGAAGGACTTTGTAGAGTTGGGGAGGGCTTAAGACAAGTAGCACACAGTATCCTTCTCAGCGGTGCTGCCTGTCAGTGGCATGGGTGAGGCAAGGGTACTTTGCACCATGCAGTTTAACAAATGGTTGAAAAAATGGTGTGGAGCACAGGGGTTTGGCTTCATTGGGGACTGGGGTTCCACCTGGAGGGACACCAGCCTATACTGGCTGGATGGTCTGCATCTGTCCAGGAAGGGAACAAGTCTTTTGGGCAATTGGTTTAAATGCTTCATTGGCAAGCCTTTAAACTAGTCAAGGGGGGCACTGATAAGCAGCAGGAAAATCCCAGCCTCCCCAACAAAACAGGGTATTAAATGAGAAAAGACCAAGGTAGAAAGGTCAGTGGGGATGCCACTACAGAAGGTAAAGCCATCAAAAAATGGAGAGCAATGAGTACCAATGCCTGTAGTCTGGGTAACAAGCTTCCTGAATTAGTGGCCTTGATGGAGGAGGAAGATCTGGATATCGTGGCAGTCACAGAAACATGGTACACACAGAATCATGACTGGGACGTAAACATACCAGGATCCACTATCTACAGGAGGGACAGGGAGGGTAAAAGAGGAGGAGGAGTATCTCTCTACATAAGAGAAGAAATCAAAGCAACAGAACAAAAGGGTAAACAGGGAGGAGAAGAAGCACTGTGGGTCAATTTGGAGGCAGGCAATGGCACCACAATCCGCACAGGGGTTGTATACAGACCCCCCTCTCAGGAAGAGGAAATGGACAAGGAAATGATAGAAAGTATACTTAGAATGGCAGATAAAGGGGAGATATTGTTGATGGGTGATCTGAATATGCCAGATGTTAACTGGAGTGCAGTTGCAGCAGCCACTTCTAAGAGTGGGGTTATTCTAGATGCCCTACAGGGGGCATGCCTTAGACAATTAGTGGAGCCCACCTGAGAGGGGAGCAATCTTAGACCTGGTTCTCTCAATGGAGATGAAGAGAGGATCACAGGTGAGAGTAGGGTAGCCATCTGGGAACCAGCGACTCATTGAACAGTATGGTTCACAATAAACACAGCAATAGAGTCAAGCCATACAAAGACAAAGGTACTGGATTTTAGGAGGGCTGACTTTGCCAAATGGTGAGTGCCTAGGAATGCACTAGCAAATGGGCAGGAAGGAGGGTGGAAGAACAATGGGGAATAATAAAACTGCCATCACAGAGGTAACACACTTTGTGTAAAGCAAATAAACAAAACAAAACGAGGTAAGAAACCACTATGGTTCTCAAAGGAAGTGGCAGTGAAGGTTCAAGAGAAAAAGAAAGCATTCAGGAAGTACAAGGAATCACAGAAGGAACAGGACAGAGAACTGTATCAGTTAGAGCAAAAGGAAGCAGGAAAGGCAGTCAGAACAGCAAAGGCCCAAACTGAGGAAAAGATAGCCAACTCAGTTAAGAAGGGGGATAAAACCTTTTATAGGTACATCAGGGAGCGAAGGAAGACCAAGGGAGGGATAGTGAGGCTAATAAAGGGAAGGGAGGGTGGGCACAGGGTGACTGTGAAAGGCAGAGATACTAAACAAATATTTTGCTCAGTATTTACAAGGAAGAGGGGAGGTACCTAAAACAAACAGTAGAAACACCCTGGATACAGAAGTTGATATCAGCCCATTTACAGAAGAAAGGGTTCTGAAAGAGCTCTTAAAACTGAAAGGTGGACAAAGCAATGGGGCCTGATAGGATTCATCCCAGAATTCTAAAAGAACTAAGGGTAGAACTAGTGACACCACTGACTACCCTCTTTAACAAAGCATGGGAGGATGGGGTGGTACCTGAGGACTGGAGGAGGGCAGATGTGATTCCCCTTCACAAAAGTGGGAGCAAGGCAGAAGCAGGAAACTACAGACCTGTTAGTTTAACCTCACTGGTAGGGAAAATGATGGAATCACTTCTGAAGGAAAGAATTGTTGAGTATCTAGAGGCCAGTGGGGCACAGGACCCAAGGCAGCACGGATTCACAGCGGGAAGGTCATGCCAGATAAATCTGATAGATTTCTTTGACTGGGTGACCAAAGTAGTTGATCAGGAGGGGCTGTGGACATGGCCTACCTAGACTTTAGCAAGGCATTTGACACAGTCCCACACAAAAGATTAATATATAAGTTAGCCAGCCTGGGAGTGGGTCCCAAGATGACAGCCTGGGTAAAATTGGCTGGAGAATAGGACACAGAGGTAATAGTAAATGGAGTCCACTCTGAAAAAGGGGGTTAGTAGTGGGGTACCGCAGGGTTCAGTATTAGGACGGTCCTCTTCAATGTCTTTTAGCGACATTGCAGAGGGACTGAAGAAAAGTATGACTCTTTGCAGATGACACAAAGATCTGCAACAGAGTTGATGCACAAGGTGGGGTGGAAAAGGATGAGAAAGGACTTGGCAAGGTTAGAGGAATGGTCAAATGTATGGCAGCTTAGATTCAATGCTAAGAAGTGCAAGGTAATGCACCTGGTAAACAAAAACCCAGGGGAAGAGTACACAATGGGGGGTGAGATACTAACAACAACAAAAATGGAAAGGGACCTGGGAGTAGTCATATCAGAGGACCTAAAGGTGGGCAAGCAATGTGAGAGGGCAGCAAAGAGGGCTGGGGGGATACTGGGATGCATACGGAGAGGCATCACCAGTAGAAAACAAGAAGTTATTATCCCTCTGTACAGACAGCTGGTGAGACCACATCTGAGTACTGTGTGCAGTTCTGGAGACCCAATCTCCACAAAGACATAGACAAGATGGAAGCTGTCCAGAGGAGGGCAACTAAAATGGTGCAGGGTCTGCACCGGAAGACATATGAAGAGAAACTTAAGGAGCTTAATATGTATAGCCTCGAGGAAAGGAGGAGAGGGACATGATTGAAACTTTCAAGTACCTCAAGGGAATCAACAAAGTCCAAGAGGGTAGCATCTTTCAAAAAAAGAGGTGTGCAAGAACAAGGGGGCACAATTTGAAGATAGAAGGGGGGTGGCTCAGAGGTAATTTAAGGAAGTATTTTTTCACAGAGAGGGTTGTGGATATATGGAACGGCCTTCCAGAGGAGGTTGTGGAGTCAAAAACAGTGGTGGAATTCAAGCATGCATGGGACAGTCATAAGGCAATTCTAGGGGGTGGGGGTAGGAAGAAGTAGGCTCCTGGTTAACTAGGATCTGCAGCTTATCCATCAGGTAGGGAAATGGGCAGACTGGGTGGGCCAAGCGGTCCTTATCTGCCATCAAATTCCATGTTTCTATGTTATGTTTCTAAGTACTGTGTTCAGTTCTGGAGGCCACACATCATCAAGGACTTTGATAGCAAGGAGGTGGTACAGAGGAGGGCAACAAAATGGAGCAGGGATTGCATGAAAAGTCATATGAGGAAAGACTGCAGGAGCTCAACATGTGCTCCCTGGAGGAGAAGGGTGTGAGAGGGGACATGATTGAGACCCTCAAGTACCTCACAGGGGAGAACAGGGTGCAGTTGGGATGTTTCTTTCACAGAAAAGAAGGCTTTAGAATATTAGGACATGCAATGAAGCTAAAGGGGAGCAGTAGTTTCACTGAGCAAGAGAACTTGGGGAAGTTGAGCTTCACTTGGTTTCTTGCTTTTTAGTCATTTTTAAATCAATTGTTGTTTCTTTCTTTTATCCTGTATTCCTTTTTTTAATTATTATATACTTGCTGGTTGCCAGTTGCTGTGACTGTGGGGAATTGTGACTCGTCCAGCATTGGGGGGGAAGGGGGTGGTGGCTGCGGTATGGTTTGCTTTGACAATAATCTGTGACTGACTTTCTGTGCAAGATCTGGTTTGCCCTGAAACATTTATTCAGGTTATTGTAACTTGGAAATTTGAAGGCAGCTTTTTCTGCCTTTTTTATATATTATTGCTTTTGCTTGTGAACTGGGCTATAATCGGGCAAATGAGAAGGGTAACAGGATCTTGTGTCCAAAGAAGCTTTTTGAATTAGCTGTCGATTTGTAGGTTTATTGTAGTTCTGACTTTATGTTTTATATTTTCTTTTTTTCTGTTTTGTTTTATAAGTTTTCTTTAAACACTTTTTTTAATTGGGGTCATCTAAGGGTTAACAGGACCCATTAATTGATATAAACTTGAGACCCATTATTGATTTTCATTGCCACTTGGATGCACAAGTAAACTGAGGCAGAATTTGGCTCTGGAGCGTACTCATGTAATGTCACCGTAGCAACTATCAGCCAATTTAATGGATTGCTAGGCAACCACTTTGCCCTAATCGCCTCACCTTTTGTCTACCTTTAGGCATAACATAATACATTTATTTATATGTGCTTTTTAACTGCATATAATAAACTGGCTGTGAATCAATACTCTATCTATGTATAAAAATGAGTCATAAATAGTTGTGTCACAAGAGCTTAGTGGTTCCTAGTTGGAGACAACTGCCATATTATTTTACTTGAAATAGGAGACTTTTTGATCTGAAGTCCAGAGCCTTTTGATTCTACAAGGGATTTAGTAAGGCAAGTTCTTATTCTTTACTGGCAGCGTAGATATATGCAGCTTTATTACAATCGAACTGCTGGTACTGAGAACCAAGGAACACCTTAAAAACTGCAAATACTGCTGTGCCTTTGTTTCTGATCCCATCTTGGAAGAGGGTTTATAATTAATAAAGGTGCCATTTTTTAAAACTTTGAGGCAAGTAAAAAAATTGTATAAAAGATAACTAACAGCACCTAAAAGTAAGTAAAATTATTGATGGTAAAACCTTTTTAAAGTTCATAAATTAACAAGTTTATTTTGTCAATTTTGTTGTTATAGTTTTTATTAATTGGGCTTTTAAGAGGATTAGAACCCAAGGAGTTTTGACTAATAAGCCTAGTGTTGTCTCTTGATTAAATTAGATACAGTATTAAATGTACAAGATCATTTCTGGGGTTTCTTTTAATTCATTAGTGTGTGCTTCTCCTTTCCTCATTACAAAGTATTGTGAGATGCTCATGCCTAGAAAGATTAATTGGGATCTATTGCCCAGACTGTTCAAGCAGCAAGTTACATTTTATGAACCTTACATGACCTCTGACAGTCCTTTAACTTACTCCTTGCTGAATATATATATATATTTGTGAACATCTTGATGGAATATTGAAAGGCTTCCAGGAACCCCAGGCTTATTGCATGGTAGGCCACTGAAGATATAGCAGCAGCAGAATTTTCTTAGATTTAAACTTAACCATTGTTGGGGCAATTTGGTAAACTAAATGGTATTTTCTTCAAAGTGAACTGACTCAGAGAGGTCCTTTTTTTTAAGTCTGCTATCAAGATTAAGGTTAAATTTTAAATTTTGATATTGTTAAGTCCATTTCTCTTTTTATAATGGTTAGAACTAGAAATAGCAAGGATAACATTTATCATCTATTTATCCTCCAATATCATTAGGAACAGAAAATAAATTTTTGAGGGTTAAGTCAAGTCAGATACCCAGTAAAAGTACAATAACCTCTGTATCTGGTGTTAAGGGAAAAAAAAGAGGTCTGGATTTGGCTCAGATCAAAATTTTAGAATTTATGGATTGTGCTTCTTCCACCCCAATACTTTTTTTTATTTGGATGGTCCCGCCCCCTTCTTCCAGTGTAAATGTTTCTCTCCCTAAAGCTAGCAAGCTTATGCTTGAGGGAGTACCTTCTGAAAGTATATCATTGTCACATTCAATTTTTGACTTGGAGGTGGCCCAGTCTCACCCTTATTCACAGTATAAAGTATCTGTTTGGCAATGTAAATTTCATGAAATTGCTAAACTGACCCATGATACATCAACAACTGACCCATGATACATCAACACAGTGCACTAAATGCTCTTGGTACAAGGAGGCTGAAGGTACCCAACCTGATATTCATGGGGAAATTAATAATTCCAGAAATACAGATACTAGGGCAATTCAAGCTTCTAATAATATTGTGGCTGTTGCTCAAGAATTAAGCATTACTATTTCTGGCCTCAAACATTTGGCAGCTAATGACTCTCTGGTTTAAAACAGAGAAGTCACTAAAACAAAAATTCTTGAAAATCCATCTTCCTCTCCAGAGATACTCCTTAATGATTTGCTGGAATATAACTGGGACTCTATTGCATAGAATAAAAGAGATTCAGCCTTTGGAAAGGTGGAAGGTCTCTCAGGAGAGAAATTATTACTTCCTCATCATCTCTTTCTAGACAGGTATTAGAACTAATTAGAGATCCTTACCAAGCAAATGTAGTGATACTTGAGAACTTATTGGCCTTAAAAGAAAAACTGAAGAGTCTTAGAACAGCTGTTGTACATAATCAGGTTATGCTTTCTCAATTAAAAGAGAAGCTATTTTAGATAATTTGACAAGAACAATTAATGATGGTGTGGATGAAACTGATTGCTTGGTAAATGTAGAACCATATATAAAGAAAACAAATGTATACATGTTAATCTTCCTGAACATTTTTTTCCAGGGATGAACATCTTATTGCAGTTCCTTGTCTGGACAATAAAAGTAAAAGTAACTAATAAAAAGACAAGAAAGACAAAAAAAAACAAACGAAAAAAAAAAAAAAAAGGAAAGAAATAATCAAACTCCAGGTCCAGAGAGATAAATAAAGCTAATGAAGGAGAAATGTTGCTAAACAAGAATTTGAGTAATTCATCATCCCCAAGATCCACCAAGATCCATTCTGGAAATTCATTAACAGATGCTGGCCTGGTGGTGCAGTGGGCTGAGACACTTTAGCACACTACCTCTCACCATGCTGGTAACCCGTATTCTGAAATGAACATGGGTTGATGGGGGTTGGCTGGGGAGGCAGAGGACTGAGCACCCATAGGGCTGCTCTACTCTACTGGGGGGGACTGCATGCTCTGCCAAATGGCTGCCAGCAGGTGGAGGCCTGGTGGCAGTGTGGGTCTAGGACAGCGATAGTAGGGAGGCAGCGTGGGACTCTGTGGCAAGCACATGCCTCCACATGTATGTGCTGACATGCACATCCCAGCATGGAGAACAAGGGAGCAACCTGGAGTAAAAATGGCAGGATAAGGCATTCATGATGCCTGCAAGCAGGCTGTCACCCACCACATTACCAGGAAACCTTGTCTAGAACTGCATTTTATGCTTTGGGGATGGAGGACTTCAACTCTCCTCCTGACCCCACCATGGTTGAGAATCCAAGGGGATATCCAGCACAAGATTAGTCCCAGAGAGATGCTGTATGGTGGGAGCTTGGCAGGGCAGTGCTGAATAGGAGCCCAGTCTGTCCTGGTCAAGGTGGAAAATGAGAATATAAAAAAAAAAGTAATTCTTTAGCAGATGTAGACTGTAATTCTTTGGCAAATAATATTCAAAAGGGTTGTCATCTGTAAATATCACGCAACTTAGTAGTCACCAGATCAGTCATCATTTCTCCAGCTTTAATCAAGAAAATATAAAAGACATTTCTGAGTTATTAATAGAATTATACAGGATTAATGGATGGAAGCAGAAAACTCCAGAAAAACTTAAAAGCTGTGTTTGTCATCTTTTACGTATACCATTGGCCTCTAGGGATGAAATATATGTCACCCAACACCCAAACCCTGATTATCCAGACTGTGTACCATTATATCTAGTCAGGTCTTGGCGGATCAGATCTGTTCTAAGAAAACATTTTTGAAGACACTAGATATTCTTATGATGCACCCAAAATTGGCCCCTAAGTGTGATGGAAGAGATTATCTGGATAGGACTGAAAATGGAAAAGAGGTAGATAAAATTAGATTGAACAGAATACTCAAGTTAATAGATAGCTATTTTTCAAATCAGAAAAAAATACCTAACTGATAGAACCCTTTCACTTTTTGGGTGGAGAATTTCCCCTTGGGGACCAACTGGGAAAATGAAGAGAGGCATTGCATCTTTTTTGGCTAGCTCTCTCAATATATATTTTGGGAAGGATGGAATAGATTAGATTGCAATTCACGATGGTGCTTCTAACTCTCCTGAAATAGATATCATATTTAGGGATTCTTAGCTAACATTGAAGGTATTATTAGCAAGTCCACTTCTTGATAGTCTTGGAATTCTCTTGGTTGGTGCAAAAACTCTTAGTGGGGAAAATAATCCATGCAACAAATTAAGTAAAAAGCTGGATAATGATTTAAATAATAGTTAAACCACAGATATTCCCTTATCACAATATTTAGGTATATCAACTCATGATAGAGTTCTGCCATTACAAGACCTTTCCATGAGCTGATTAAATTTCCATCCACCTAATTTAACCCAAGTAACAAAATTTAACCAAAGCAGGGTGACCCTAAAATCCTGGATAACTACCATCCTATAGCCATCCTCTCTGCTGTCAGTAAGCTCCTGGAAAAGGTTGTAGCTAAACAACTCTCAGAGTATATCCACACCCATGGACTGCTGTCCCCTGCCCAACACGGCTTTCGTAAAGGGCACAGTACTTCCACGGCACTCATCTCTGTCTCTTCCAGCATCAGAGCAGCAATGGATCTGGGGAATCTCTCAGGTGCTGTGTCAATTGATTTATCCAAGGCTTTCGACCTCATTGATCACGACCTGCTTGTTTCGCAGATGAGGTCCCTTGGTCTGTCCCTTTCTGCTCTAAATTGGGTCTCTGACTATCTGCATGGCAGAGAACAACTAACTAAATTCAACAAAGTCCTCTCTGCACCCCTGCTTGTATCATCTGGTGTCCCACAGGGCTCAGTGCAGGGTCCCCTACTCTTTTCCCTGTTTATTAACAATCTCCCCACTGTGGCCACTAGATGCCGAGTTACCATGTATGCGGATGACCTGGTTCTCCTGGCTCACTGCTGTGATTCAGCCACTCTAAACTGCTACTTATCAGAGGACCTTCGGAACATCCAGGCATGGCTCTCCAACCATATGCTGGTCCTCAACCAAAAAAAACCCCAGGCCATGCTATTCGGCTCTTCAGCCAAAATTTGAGCCTCTTCAATTCCCCTGCAAATCAACTATGAAGATGGTACCCCTCTTCCTAGTGTGACCTCCCTTAAATATCTTGGTGTGATGCTTGATCCCCAACTGGACCTGGGAAGCCACATCCACAATGTTAGTAGTGGGGTAAACCGCAAGCTGGGGTTGACCTACAGGGCCAGGTACAACCTCACCCCTGTGGCTCGCCTGGCTCTTGCCAGGGAAGTATTACTCCCTTCCCTCAGCTACGGTTCCCACCTATTTGCTCATACTTCCAAGGTCCTCCTAAACAAGTGCAGCACAATGTACAACAACATCTGTCGGTTTTCCCTGGCTGCACCCCACCTCACCCATCACTGTGAACTCTATGGTAAGCTTGGATGGCTATCCCCGGTCAATCACCTTAATTTTAGCACTGGTTGTCTCATGAGCAAAGTAATCAGCTCTGGCACCCCTCTGGAACTGGCCCGGTTTCTCACCCCAGCTGACCTCTCCCCCTATCCTCTGAGATCCCAGGGCCCTGGCCTACTAAATGTGCCCATCACCCACACCCTTATGGGGGACCGGAGTTTTTCTGCTCATGCTCCCAGGCTTTGGAACTCCCTTCCTGAAAGAGTCCACACTTCCCCTTCTCACAAGCTCTTTCAGACCTCCCTGTGGGAACACCTTAAGCTGGCCTCTTGCTGCGCATGCCTAAAGCCACCCTAGCACATAGTTCCCGGTGCTCACTGGCCAGATGGCTTCACCTCTCCTGTGCTGCTAACTGATCTCACTCCCTACCTCACTGACTGACCCTATGGTGTTCCCATGCACCATAATTTCTTAGCCTGTCCTGCTGGTCAGTGTACTTAATTTCAAAATTGTATCTTGCCTCAGTCTTGGTAACTGGGTGTACTTTCCAATCAAGCGTAAAACTGTTTTCTCTCCAGCTTGTTGTATTGATGTACCTGTTATACCCTATTGCTGTATTGATGTACCTGTTTACCCTATTGTACTCTCCCGGGTCGTTCTTGAAAATAGGCATAAAACTTGTCTAGTGTACCTACCCAGTTAACAAAAACTAAATAAATAAATAAATAAATAAAACATATGATGACACAAAATTATTAAATATATTATCCTAGAATGTAGAAAGTTTAGCCTCTAAGATGCTGGATAAAGAGGCTAACAATTTTATGAGTTTTTATGATTTATTACTACTCCAAGAGACATGGCTGTAGGATACTTCTCCTAGATTTCTGGGTTTCACATCCTATATGATGCCTGCAGTTAGATCTAATAAAGTAGTATAGAAGCATGACACTCAGACAGATGTTACAGTGCATAAAAATGCAAATCAATGCATGTGTAATTTTATTTCTTAATCTTCAGAAATGCAGTTTGAAATAATCCAACAACAACAACAACAAAAAAATAATAGAAAGCACTGTTACTTCACAGAAAGAAATATTCAAAGGTGTTAGTCAATCACACCACAACATGGTAATCACTTCCTTTCAATTCCTTTCAGCTCAGTGTCCAGAAACCTACTGAACACGTTTCCTCTTACCCTCTAATTTCAGCCTATTAGCAGGGGCTTTATATTATTTCTTTTCTTTTATTTTTTTGTTGTTGCTGTTTTGTTGGAATATTTCAAACTTTATTTCTGAAGATTAAGAAATAAAATGATAAATGCATTAATTTGCATTTTTTATGCATTATAACATCTGTCTGAGTGTCTGTCATTGATCTCATGCTTCTACTGTGGTGTGAGAAGTTGGATCTTCCTGGTATGCTAAGGTTGCTTGGGGAGTGCTACCAAGGGGTGTTGTCATATTTCAACACCTTGACAGATGAAGGAAGGGGACCAGTCAGTATTAGAATATTTGTCAGGCTGGTCACCCTGACAAGAAAAGAGTATGCATAATGTTGGAATAAGTATGAGAGGACAGAAAAGAGTGAAAATGAAATTAAAGAGGGGGATGATGCACATGAAAAACATATAACAGGGACACTCTGTTACAGTTAGGAATATACCAATCTGGCTTAGTAACATTAATTAAAACTTCTTTGAACTTCATTGACACTGAAATTATTTTCAAGCAAACTTTTGCCTTAATACTTAAATTAGGTGATACAAATGTTTAGGTTATTCTGATCAATTTATATATTCCTAAAAAAAAATAGCAAACTTTCTTTTTCATCTTCACTGAAACAATTAGAACTCATTTGATGATCTAACAAATAGATTTCCCTCTTATAACTTTATTATTGCTGGAGATTTCAATGCTAGGATTCTGATACAATCTACAACAGATGAAACTGAAGAGGAATATAACTCGAGATTAAGACAAATCAGTCCTAGGTTGAACACAGAAAGGAAGTCTAAAGATATTAAATATAATTGCCATTGTAAAAAAATGTTAAATAACATCATGCAGAACGTAGACATTTTTCTTGTAAATGGTTGAACTCCAGGAGATCCTAAGGGTGACTATACTTTTATGGTCCCTTTAGGCTCATCCATTATCGATTTAGTATGGATTAATCAAAATGCTCTGCTTAATATAAATAATCTTAAAATAATAGAATGCTCAGAATCTTCACATTTTTCAGTTTGCACTTCATTTCATTTTTTGAATCTGATTACTAGAAAAAGGAATAAGGTATGTGTAGCAGATAATGCAGTGAAAATATACAAGCAGATTAGGATGGAAATCTGGCTTAATTGAAAAATGTTCTAATCCTTTACTTGGATCAATTGAGTGTATTAAGGCAGAAGATTTTCTCCAAAAGTAATTGTGTTAACTCTGTCTCAATATTTTGGGAAATTAATGATATTTTAAGGTGAATGTTTAAGGTAAATATGAAAAAAAAATAGATAAGCATACCTGGTTAAATGCCAAATGCAAAAAAAAGCAAAAATTGATTCAAATAAATATGTTAGATTTATTAAAATCAATAAAATAGAGACAATATGAAGTTATTAAATAGGTAGAGGAAAGACTAAGAAATTATTAGATGCTGAAAAACAAAGGTATCAGGCCAGGCTGTGGAGTAAGTTCAAGAAAACAGTAGTTGATAAAGATGTTAAATCTTTTTGAATATTAGTGAACTTTGGATACGAGTGGTATACTACTAAAGTTGAAGCCCAAATAACTCCACAGATATGGGAAAAATACTTTAAATCTTTTTACTTCTCAGTTGCTGAGGAACAGAGGCTTTTACTATCTCGGGATTTCCAATAAAATATACACACTTCTTCCTTTTCTAAACTAATTTTCTGCTCAACTGAAGAAATAATCCTGGCCCCTAATTCAATGAAAACCAATAAAGCGCCTGGCCAAGATCAAATATTAGCTGACATATATAAATCTTTTTCTGATTGGTAGGTCTCCCTCTTCCTGAATGTTTTCAATACATTTTTACAAGGAGAAAAGTTGCCTGATAGCTGGAAGGGTAGCATTATATTTTTTTTGATTTATTAGATTCTTGGATTACAAATACCTATGAGCTAAAAGCTCATTTACAGAGGTTCCACAGCATTTGAATACAATACAAGACAGGAAGACATAATCAAGTGTTAACAGTAGGACAACATAGCACAGTAGATCATTAGTTTGAATATTAGACTGGGCAAAATCAACATTACATACAGTCAAATATAGGTTATAAGTGCAAAACAGAAGCACAAAAGTACATGGTGAATATGGCATTCATACAAGAATGAGTAATTGAAATTCAGCAGGCAGCAAAATATTGGTTCAGGTATAAACTACAGGGAGACTGTGGATGCACTAGGCATGGAGAAGTGCCAAGGGGGTAGAAATGGGGAGTGGATTTGCCAAAATAGGCTTGTGTGGTGGAAAAATCAGATAAGGAGGGGAGGGGGAGAGAAGTGAGGGGGGAGAAGGGGAAGAAGGGATATAGGGGTGGGGGGTGAAATGAGGGGGTTGGAAAGCAGGAGGCAAAGTGCTTGCTATGCATCAGACATTTTACTCACAGTGATCTAGGTTGGGCATTCACAATAATTTAGTCCTGAAAGGTAGGAGTGCAAGTTTCTTTTGAAAGGGCCATGCCTTGTTTCAGCCAGAATATCCTCACTGAGGGAACTGAGCCAGTTAGAAGCCCAGTATATGAAGGATCTCTGTCCTTGTGTCATACAGCAAAAAGAAACCTTGAATTGCTTCTTTTTTTATCATTTAATAGTTTGGCGCCCCACTGCGGCACACTCTGGCTTGAGGCATCCAGCCACTGGCTCTGCCCACCTGGAGAACTGGGTAGCTCAAACTGCATCCAGGAGGATCTAGGACACCCATCTTGCCATCCTGCTGGAGGGCCCCCTCAGCCTCAGCCAGCCAGGATAGCCCCGAACCCTCCCCGACAGGACTCTGCCAAAGTCCTCCAGGTGGCTTGTAGCGCAGCCATCAACCTGCATGGTTGCACCCAGCCATTTTCTCTCCTGATTGTCCCCAAAACATCGATGTGCAATGATGTCCATGCACAGCGTGCCGACATCTGCCATGTTCCCCCTCCAATATCCCCCACTCCAGTAGTGCTCCTAAGCATCCCTAGGGGTCACTACAGTGTGGTGAGAGTTGCCAACCCACCCCAGGACCAGGACAGTAGTCTACAGATGCTCAATCTCAGTCCTCCCCTGCTGACCCCTGATGACCCGGGCTCATTCCCGAACCTGGGTTGCGGCATGGCATCCAGTGCCTCAACCCTCAGCGCCACTGGGCCAGCCCTTGAATTGCTTCTTGTTTGAGCCTCTAGTATGACAGGGTTAGCCATAGAACACAGTAGGTTCTGGACACCAGATGGTGTTAGTCCCAAGGTTGATTTTTTTGGTGAGAAAGCATATTTCGTATTGCAGCCTGTTTTTTTAAATTAAGCCACCCAGATTGAGCATATAGGTCACATTTGTGCGTGAGTCTATGGGCATCTGTGACCAGTCTATAGGCTTTATTTAGCATTACTGTGATCCGTTTTATGGAGGAGTCTGTTGCCGCACAATAAACAATTAAGCCATAGTCATTTATCAATAATACAGTGCTGTTTACTGTTATCCTTGGTGCTTTGATTGTTATGAAATGTTTATGCCTGTAGATTAGACCTAGTTTTATATTGGCGGCCTTGGCTACATGATCTATATGACTTGCCAAGGCTAAGGTGCTGTTCGGTGTAACCCCTAGATATTAAAAGGTATGAATCATGTCTAGTGTTGTGTTCTGATTGTTCAGAATGTTTGGTTTGTAGGATTTCTGCTTATTGTGGGCAGAAGCAAACAACATGGTTTTAGTTTTTTTATAGTTAAGGGGCAGTTTTGAAACAAGGAACTAGGACTCTAAATCATTGAAATTCTGTTGCAGTTATTTTTCTAGGATAACGTCTATAAAAAAGCACAGATGTCTGATTCAGGCATGTATAGGCCAATTAGTCTATTGTTTGCTACACAGAAATTGTTCTGCAGAATAATACTTCAAAGATTGCAGGACTGGGTATCTCATAATCATCTTGTGGCAGAAACTCAAAATGGCTTCAGGCAATACTGGTCCACTGTTCAACATTGTTATGTCTTAAACTATTTTATTTACAAGAACGTTGTTGTTGTTAAAAAAAATCCAAATGATATTGTTGTTTTAAGGCACCATTTGATAGTATTAGTCATAAGATACTCTGGCACAAATTATGGCAGCTTGGCATAGACCCTTATTATTTGGACATATTAGTAAGATTACATCAGGATACATGGGTACAGGTTCAGTACAATCAGACTGGTGATTTGACAAAGCAAATGATAAAAAAATCCTTTGGTGTTTATCTGGGATCTATATTGGCACCTTTGTTGTTCAATGTATGCATTAATTCAATAATATCACAACTTTATAATCCTAATTTTCATTCTCTAAAGGTATTTGATAATGTCATTAGCCTATTAGCATATGCAGATGTCATTGTATTGTTGTCCTCTTCCTTATTGTGACTTCAGAGGAAATTAAATCTGTTCATCAAATTATGCACAGAAAATGTTTTATGTAGAAATAAAGATAAAACTAACTTTGTGATATCTGGCAATAGAACAAAGAACAAGTATAATTTATATACAGAAAACCTTCCCATAGAAACAACAAATTCGTTTGACTATCTTGATGGTAAGATTTACAGAAAATGTTCAAGAGCTAAAACATCTGGATTTGATGGAAGCTAAAATAAAAATGCCTTTAATGCATTTAAGAAGTTTAATTATAAATTGGGAAACATTACAGTTAACGGAATTCTTACAGTATTAAATGCAAAATTTAAGAAGGGAATTTTACATGCAGCTGAAATTTGGGGTTACTCAAATGTTGCATCCTTGGAAATTATCTTAAATAAAATATTAGGTTATATTCTTTTTGTCCCAAATTCATTTCCTGCAAAAATTCTAAGAGCAGAGTTGGGCCAGTTCTCTCCATCATCTTTAACAAGTGAGAGATGCCTAATACTTACCCTGAAACTCTTCCTCTTGTCTGAAAAGCAATTGCCCAGACAATGTCTGGAAGAACAAATTAGTTATGCACAATGGGGCTTTATATTCCCTACTATTAATGTTATCAGAGAACATTTGCTTCTGATGGGAATGGGCAATCTACTGCATGAGATTTATATAAGACCAAGGTCAGAGAATATAAGGGAAATTAAAGTTAAGAACAGGGATATTGCAGTAAACCAGGACTTGTCCACAATTGCCAGTTTGAAATTGTATAAATGATACAGGACCATCAAGGGTCAACGTGGACTGGAATTTTATTTATTCTGCTTATCAAAGCCATGTGATTGAAATATAATAGTTAGATACAGGATCAAATAATATAAAGCAAATTACATACATTTTAAGCAAAAAAAGCCAGGTGTAACTTCAGATTTCTGTAAATGTGGCATGGGAGTGTGCAATGATTTAAAACATGTATTGCTTATATTCCCTTTATATTTTATACTAGAAGAGAGTTTGGGATTGGCCCAATATTGACTAATCTTTGCCTTTCTCCTGACCATATAGTAAATGTGTTGTTTAACTCTACTGATATGACAATACTGTACCATCTCTCTAAATATTTGCATAGTCTTCATCTATAAATGCATCCTTGATGTGAACTGGAATATCTAATAGCTAATACAATTGTTTAACTAAGGCTTTTTAAACTGATTTCATGTAATCATAAACTGTACGGAGGAATATAGGAGGAAAATCCATTTATGCCTAAATGGCTCCTTGTTCCAAGAATTATCACCTGTGTTCTGATGTTTGATATTTTTTTCTTATTCTTTTTGGAACACTGGAATTATGGGCTATGGTATCTTAGATGGGGTGTAGGTGACCAGACCCAAACCCAGAAGAGTCCTGTTTCATCCTGACTTTATGCAGGAATTTCTAAATACTTCCTCCTCCTAAACTCCTATATGCATATTATATTTAGTATTAAAAAGTTGAATATGTATTTAATGCAAAGAAGTGGACATGGACAATTAATATGTATTTATTTATTCCTTTTAATGTACTCTTCGTAATGACTTGAAGTTGAATAAACTGATTGATTTGATTGAATGAAGCTGGGGTGGAGTTTAGGAGAGATGTGAGGAAATACTTCTTTATGGAAAGGGTGATGGATTACTGTAGCAGCCTGCCAGAGAAGGCAATGAGGGCAAAGACTGTGGAGAGCTTCAAACATGCATGGAATAGGCACAGGGGCAAATTGGTTAGAGGAAGGAGGGGAAGGGAGGAAGGGACACAGTAATCAAATAGGGTCAGAGATGTCAGAGTAGGCTGGGAAATTGGCAGACTAGATAGAACTACCAGTCATTTTCTTCTGACAAAGTTTGTTTCTTTGTTTCTATGTCACTCATTATGTCATAATAAGTAAGGTCATAGTGTTGATAAATTACACAGAGAACTCAAACTAGATATGTCTGCAGCCAGGTAAAGTACAGCTCTTCATGTCACACCTTATATTATGAAGTAGAAAACTTCTAGAGAACACAAGGACAAAGGACACTACTTCACAAATAAAAAATAACAACTCACTTCTTTAAAATTAATAAAATTTTTGTCTTTAATGGGGACAGGAAATGTGTGCGGTTTTGCCACTGTTTGCAATGCTCCTATTTACATAAATTAAAGGAATTCCTTAAAATGATCCATATTTAACAGTATCTAAATAAAAACTGATATTAAAAACTGTGTTTTCAATTGTTTTCTTTTTATGGACAGTATTCTACACAGTTTTCTTCATGAAACCAGAAATTTTGAGTTCTTACTATGCCAACAGTTTGTGTACAGAATGGTATACATGTGTTGTTGACCTGAGTTTTGTACACAAGCCGTGACATAGCTAAAACTCCAGGTAACTGGTTCCATGAAGAGAATTGTACCAGAATTCTGCCCATAAAAACTAAACAATGCAAAATACAATTTTCCACATCATTTCTTACTTATGTACAATTAAACAGGGATCATTTAGCAGTATAAATATATTTCTGAAAATAGGAACATTATAAACAGCTGCCAGTTAGAAATAGTTTCATATCCTCTTTAAGTTTTATTCTGAAATAAATTGAAAATTACACATTTTTTTCCAAATTATTATGTGGCTAGAAATCTACAGTATACACATACAAATGCAGACACTACAAATTGGGCACACACCACCACAATGCAAAAACAGCCACTACAACTAAAATGTGATGAACAACAAAAACACGTTTTATTGAAGTGCCATAAAGACCTGTCACATTTCCCTTCCCAATATATGCTACCACTCTGAGCTAATCCTCCATGCTAATAATGCAGCTCTCTTCTGTAAAGATAAGAGTCCTTCAGCCCTCCTAAACAAACTCTGGCATGATTTCAATAAACTGCACTCCTGGTTCTCCTCCCACGGACTGATCCTCAGTGCTCAAAAAACAAAGTCCATTTTATTCTTAGGTATTAGACAGTCCAGCAATTTTGACAATAGACAACAATGATAACCATATTGAAAAAGTCACAGAATTTAAATACCTTGGTGACCCCCACCTGTTCAATGAGTACCACACAAGTTAACTTATCAAAAAGGTACACCAAATGCTCAGGATGCTCTAGTGGGTAAATCAATTCCTCATACCTCAAACAAGGGCACTGGTAGCCAACAGCTTCTTGATGCCACTTATTGACTATGGGTCTAGGGTATATTCCCCCTCTACCTCCCCAAAAAATCTCAATAGGTTAAGGGCAACCTATCATAACATTATCAGGTTTGTCACTGGCCTTCCTAGAAGTATCCATAATTGTGACCTTTACAGGGCAGCAAAATGGTTATCATTTGAGAACAAATTAAGCAGTAAAATCCTGACTTCTTTCTATAAGTCTTTCATGGCCACCTACTTAATGGCATGGTCTCCATTTTCCATAGGCCTACCAATGCATGAGCCACTAGACTCACCTCCGATCACTCCTTCACTGTTCCTTTCTGCCACACTTCTCAAGGCCAGCACTCCCTCTTCTTCAGTGGTGCAAAATGGTTCAGCAGCAACCCCTACTCTTTGGTTCAATGTCCCTTCCTTGGAATATTAAACTCAAGCTAAAACAATACCTCCTGGACAGCTCAGTTTGCAACTGCACATAAAAAAGTTGTTTTACCCATGACCGTGTTCTTGAAAAACCTTGATCTTGATATTTTCAGTTTTGTGTTCTGTCACTCCCTGAATAAGGTTCTGCATAACTCCTGACCCTGCTCTGTATTCTGTGATGCACTGTCACTGGATGCTTCTTAAAATAGGGAAGTTTTGCTCACATGCCTTTCCAGTATAAAAAATAAAAATGAAATTAAATGAAATATTTTGGATTCCAAACAATCCTTTATCAAGGGTCAAAGACAAAGTAAAAAAACAGGTGTTGAAATGGCTGTTTTTCCACTGCAGTGGTGTTTGCCTAATTTATTGAGTCTGCATTTGCTTTGCTTTTTATTGTGAGCACCTTCTGCCTAGAGTGGACATTTTTGTTTTGGAACAATATACATTTACAGTAGAGACTGCCAGGATGCAATGCAATACTGCAAAATTCTACAGCAGAGTTTCTGCAGGAAACAAGGCAATTTCAATCACAGTTAATTTGTTTTGTTATGTAGGAATCTGTGGCACTGCATTGCATCCTGGTGGGCTCTGCTGTATATGCATATATGTATATACTGTGCGTGCACACACACACACACACACACACACACACACACACACATTTATAAAATGGGGAAGGAAAAGCTAGGATGAAACACACCACATGACCATGCATTATTCCACAATTGTGGCATCCCTGCACTTCTCTTCCTCCCTCAGAACCTTCTGGACATTTTATAAGACAGATAATCCACTGCAGGGTGTGCAGTGATGCTCTGATGTACACATGCCTTGGGTGGTTGAATGAACTTGGCCTGTGGCCTCATTCATCACAATTCACACCAAGACATACATATATCAGAGCATGACTGCACTCCCTGTAGTGGATTATCCATTACATATATCACAAAGGAAAACAAAGTGTAGATTGTGGGTGCATGAGGGTGAATGTCATGAAATACATGGAGGATAATGTATGGGTCACTTCCCATAACAAGTGAGTGTAGTCATCCAGAGGTTGTCAATGGCCACCGTTTAAACCTCGAGAGCGTAGCTCAAGAGGTTTTGGTCACCATGACAACCTTGAGATGGCTATTTGCACTTGTTGTGGATAGTGGCACATATATTGTCTTTTATAGTGTATGGGCCACTATCACAAGGGAAGCGTATTATTTTAGATAGTATTTTGCCTGCCAAGTCCTAACTTTTTAGTAGCTTTCCTCAGTGCCATTCTCCTCTGCTCCTGCTTTCACCACCATGGCCACTTCCTGACAGATGAAGGTTATCATAACATGCATGCATTAGCACTTTCCATTCTGTTTTGCTGTAGTAGCAACAACAGCTACAATGACATAGCTACTGCAGCACAACAATGCTGTTGAAGGGATTTCCATCCCCAACAATATTCTACCATACACTATAAGTTTGCTATAGTATATAGCTTCTCATTTTGATGTGAAGGAAAATGACTTCACTTTATGAAGCCTCCTTCACATGTCCATATAGGAGAATTTACTTGCCATGGTGTTCACAAGGGATGAAAGTGTGACATTGCATGCTGTGGTTTTTGTCAGTATACAATGTGGCATCCATTCATCAGAACTGGGTATCTGAGGATCAAAGAAGGGGCTCAGGGAGTAAGGTCTTGTTTGTGGTATAGTGACTATATTTTTGTATTGACAATTTTTAAAAACCCTCTAATACTTTGTTTTGTAAGGTTGAGTGAGTTTTGAAACAGTGCAGCTAAGACTGAAATAATACCAGTTACACAGAACTGGTTGTATTATATGTATTACTAAGCCACAAAAGTGATTTGCTCCCATGTTTGTGTGAACTCACACACATGCACGCACGTGTGCATGCAAGCACACACACACACACACACACACACACACACACACACACACACACACACACACACGGCCTGCATCTATCCATTTGCTGCAGCTGTACATTCTTGCTGACTCCCATTAAGTCCATTATTTTATGTGGAGGCAGACAGCCTGTGAGATTTGAAGCAGAGTTATGGCTATAATGCATACATTACTCCTGCCACTATAAATTTATTTGTTTATTTTTTATTTGTTCATTCAAGAAATGGGCTGTGTATCCAAGATTCACTTGTAGCCATGTTTGAAGAGACAAGAAAAACAAAGCTCCTACAGTAAGCAAAGTTCTAGCATCAAATTTCAAGTACAAAATATAAATCCATAAATACCAGTGAAGACAATTAGTCATGGAAAGTGATTTTAAATGTTCCACTTCTAATAGTAGACTGTATGCCCCCATATTCAGTATGATCTCAAGTAGGTTTAACCCATTAGGACCGCACAGGACTCAGAAAAATGCCAGACCATTCCACTTGGAAACTAGGGAGGAATTTTAAAGAACAGCTATCTATTCAAATAAAATGTGTCAGGCCATTCAACTTGTAGTAATTAATTCATTTAATTGTAATGTACTTTTTTGTGCATGTCGAACTTTATCATACTAACAGAATGTTAAACATTTCACATGAAAAAGGACTCATTGCATTGTTACTGTCCCAAATTGAGCTCACAATTTCTTTGTTAGTAACATCTTAGTGGTGCGTTGTCACTGTGAGCCATATGATGTTATAACAAGTGCATATAGTTGAGAATTTCTGATGAAAACATTTAATACAATTTTCATGAGTAAGCTGGGAAAACATGTTGCAAACTTGGTGAAAACATGTTAAATTTATTAATGATGATCTCCATTAAATTATAATAACCAAATAGAATACAGTGGGCTCAATTCACAAAGCTCCCCTGAATGGCACAAGGGGCTTGCGCCACAAGGAATGGTTCAAGGTACGGCACCACAAAATGTGCTGGGAGTGGTTCACAAAAGAAGCCTGCATCAAACACAGGCAGCATGTGCCAAAGGGGGCTTGCACCAGCATTGCATCAGAAAATGGGCTGCAGCATGGTGCTAAGGAGCTTGAGGCAGATGCCAGCTGCAATATCCCTTAAATCAGTATTCACAAAACCATCTCAGAAGGGCACTTAGACGTGTGTCCTATGGGAATGTTTCAATCCATGCACCAGTGTACCGTGGTCCCCCCTCCCCAGCTCCGATCCCCTTTTAGTTGTCAAATGGACCCACCCAGTACCGATCTGCCCCATAGTAAAAGATATTTCCTTGGTGGTCTAGCGGACCTGCTCAGCCCCTATCTGCCTGTATATTAAATGATGTTTCCCTGGTGGTCTAGCCAATTTCCCTCTCTATCCCATTAGCCCATACAATATAATATATTTCATTGTGGTGTGGATACACCCCACCCAGCTGCTGTGCCCCACCACCCCTCCCCCATCCCATCCCTGAGCCAGCGATTGGCACAGCCCTTCACACTTCACCACAGCCAGCCACTGACAGAACTATCAAGGAGCGTATACTGTACTGTATATAGTACACATTCCATGACAGTTCAGTTGGTGGCTGGCCATGGAGAATTGCAGAGGACTGTGCCAGTAACTGGCTCAGGGATGGGATGGGGTGTGGGGTTTGGGGGGCACTGCCTGCCAGGGTGGGAGTCCACTAGACCATCAGGGAAATATATATATTTGTACTATATGGGCTAATTGGGAATAGGGAGGGGGATCTGCTAGACTACCAGGGAAACATCATTTAGTATACGGGCAGATTGGGGCTGGGGGGTCCGCTAGACCACCAAAGAAACATCTTTTAATGTTGGGGCAGATTGGAGCTGTCGGGGACTGATAACCATGAGGGACTGCTGTCCATGGTTCTGTTGCTGCATGACTGGCCCGCAGCGTGTGGCAAACCTGCCAGATGCTCTGTTTGGCGCACTGTCACAGTTGCCGCAAGCTGCAGAAATTTGCCACTGGGACCTTACCAGATAGTACATCTGGCACAGGGTCTCTGGTGCACTGGCAATCAGTACAAGCTGCCTTTGGCATAGCTAGCACTGACTTGTGTGAATCTAGCCCATTATGTTTATAAAATTCTATACTGATGGATACTTGTTTCTTAAGAAGCAGGTCTGATCTATAAGATTTTTTGCAACTTTTCTCCATTTATGGGATGCATGTCAATTGACTCTGAGCATGTACAATTTATTTATTTATCTTGAAACCTTTCATCAGGAAGGGTATACTGAGTTTATAACAACTAGTTTCCAAGTACATCCTGGAGAGTGGCAATAGGGAACATAACAGCGCAGTGATAAAATAAGTGCAATAAGGTGCATAGAAAATCAACATCACAATGCAACAATAATATCTATACAACAAGGCTACAGTACATAGTAAGTCTGTACTAAAACAACAGCAGTGAAGTGTAAAAGGCTGCATTGCTGGTATATTTTATAAGCATGCCATGGAAGGGAAAATTCTCGTTTGTAAGCCAGCCCAGTTGTGTAGAGGGCTGAGACACTGGCACTTTACCTCCAGCCACACCAGTGACATGTGTTTGGGAATGGCCAAGGTCACTCAGGGGCCGGTTGGGTGAGGGAGGATTGATCATCCCAGGATGGTTTTCCTCCCTATGGGAGGGGATACTCTAAGTTCTGTGGCTTGTCTGACACCCAGTGGAGGTTGGGTGGCAATACCAGTGGGATCAGAAGATGTAGGGGAATGCACGCTGATGCAGCACGCATGTGGATCAATACACACACATGTGCAAGTGTCACTCACAGGTGCCCCACAGTACAAAATGGAAGAAAATGCCTCAGCTCACTCAGTATCCTCTACAGGTGCCACACAACCCTACATGATTGGCCACGCACTGATATAGTTCTGTGTAAGTGGTGGTTAACATATAAGTCCATGAGAAGGACTGATGATGGGTATGTGGAACACCGCTGGGACCGATGATGCAGGTAGAAAAATAAATGAAGAAATAATTCCCATTTATAATACAATAATAATTTTCATTTACATAAGGTAGGAACCGTGATCTTAACTGAAAATTGAAAATGATGCTTTATTATGGCCCAATTAATAGAAAAATATTTAAGAATAATCCCATGAGCACAAAGAAAAAAGTCATTAAATATAACCAAGGCCACCGATTTATGGTAACTGAAATAATGAAATTCCATTTTCAAGATTGGGAATTTCAAGATTGTACCTGTGATTGCTAGTCCATTTCATGGATTTTACTGGGACGCCACAATTAATCTTTTAGTATGTGTAATAATAATTAGAATAAAAGAAGGATTTCTATACAGCAGATTTAATAAAGCAACATGAAAATAGAACTGGTAACAATTTAAACCAAAAAAAATACTGTAGATTCAATATAAAGCTATAAAATGCCAAATTCCATGAAATTCTTTGTTTTTATCAGTGTGCAGACAGTCTAAATTCTGGATATTTATTGGGTTTTCCCATAAAAAACACACAGAAAAACCAATGGTCTTGAATATCACAGTTGCCTGATGACCTAGTGGTGTACACATCCATGTTCCACATGGGTGGCCCAAGTTTATTTCTTGAGCCCAAGGATCCCAGTTAGGCTAAGGGAGGCTTAGCACAGTCTCCAAGAAATGTAGGATGTGTTCAAGAAGGTTCAGTGGAAACTACCATTGTGTGGCTGCCTTCTGCTAGCCCAAGGGGATGGAAGTCACACCGGACTGGTACCTTCCACCTGAAGCCCCACTCCCCATCAGATGGGGTATTGGCATGTATCCCACAGATGTCATGTGACCTGCTCCCTTAAGTACAGCAGCTATGCAGGCCTCTGACAATGACCGTGCCTCTGCATCCATCCTGGTGGATCCTGTCCTCCCTCTTCCTACCCGCTTACCTGGGGGTGGGGGGGGTCCACACATAGGAGAATCCTCACCTTGGAGGAGCATGTTAAGGAAACTTTCAAGATGCTCAATCAGACCATTTACCTGCAAACTGAGATGAGGTACTAGTGACTGAAGGATGGAGAATTCTGTCAGAGATGGTGGAGGCTGCAGAAGAAATGGAGAAAAAGAACTGATGGGCTTTACCTGTGGTTTGGTGAGGTAGCAGGCAACACTCCACATGTCTAATATTCCTTTGGACAACTAGTTTTGTTGTGGCAGCTATGCAGCTATGTGTTCATCCTACTGTCTTCTCTCTATCCCCCTCCTACCATGCACCCTACTGACTGCTGCTTTGTGTGTTCCACCTTCTGTTGTCCTTGTTTTTCCCTGAATCTTGCATCCTCTTTCCTGGTCCTGCTCTGCAAGTTCATTATCTGGCTTCTTGCTGGCTACAGCCTCCCTCCTCTCTTCTGCTTCTGTGCACCTCTGAGGCTCTGACTGCTGCCCTCAGTGGTATCTGTGTTTTATTGTGGGTCTTCCCCTGATTTATTGCCTGCAGGCACCTTGGTCCTCTCTGTCTTTGGGGTTCTTCCTGTGCTGACTGGTCTTTTTCCTGGGTCTTGTGTCTACTGCCTGACCCTCCTTACTTTGCAGTCTCTTCCTTTGCTTTTTCTTGTCTTTCACATCTAGCTGACCCCTATCCTCCTTACCTGATGCCCTTGGCCCATTGGGCTTTCCCTCCTTTCAGCCTTGCCCCCGGCCTCACTTTTCATCTGTTCTAAGTTCATCTTTTGGCTTCTACTTTTGCCCTGCACCCAGTTGCATGTCCTTGCCTCCATTACCACACTGCCTGCTCCCTTACCTTACCATCTGCCCATTCATTCCTTATTATCTACTTACTGGAGCACTCACCTTCCTCATTATTACCTTCCTATCCAGGCCTTGCCACATAATGATATTGTGTGTCTGGTTCTTCTCTTTTCATTTTCCATGCCAACTCAGCTCTTCTCTTCTACCCTCAGGGGATTTTGTTCTGGTCTGTAGATCTATTCTGCTCTAGACATTAACAAGCTTGCCCTGCTCTCCTCAAGTCGACATCTCCTGGGTGAGGACCGTGCTGGGTGGAGGTCCCTTTAGTCATACAGCAACATCCTCTGGCATTCCCATTTCCTTGAGGTGGGGGTACCTTTACCCATTCAGATCAAGTCAGTGGCACCTCTGGTGTAGTATTTATGACTTCTTCTTCTTGAGCATGGAGCATCTCCAGCCACATGGTTTCCTTTGGCTATGCAGATAGACTTGCTAGTATTTCAAGAAGTCAATCTTCCCTGCATCTACCCATAGCCTGCATGATCACACTCCGTATTGCCTTCCTTTAGTTCCCGTATTATCATCAGTCACAGGTTAGGCCTCCTAATGGACTCAAGGTCAGGCATAAGCTGCCCAGCTGTTGTTACTGTCTTCACCCCCATGCCTTGAAGGTGGGGCTCTCCTTGCAGGAGTGGGCTCCATTAGCTGTACCGAATACCGATTGATACAACAGCAGCTCACAGTGTTACCCTATTAGAAGACTAGATTGAGAGGCTTCCTTTCCAAGTTCTTCCTCTTAATTTGTTTACAAATTCAGCAGTGATCTGAACTGTTGTATTAGTAGTCTATGCTAAGATGAGTGGTGACAAAGCTTTGGATCATTACAGGCTTCCTCCATAGGGGAACGAGGTCCTCTCCTTAGTGTCAAAGGTCATACTTTTATGTTTATGTTAAAATTCCACTAAGAGCTAAAGCTGGATGGTGGCCTTTCATTTCAATCTTCCTAACCATCCTTGATTTTTGTGTTTGTCTCCAGAAAATTTCCTTCCTTGGGCTATGTCTCTTCTTTCCTATGAGAGGTAAGTAATTGCTGGGCCCTATTTACTCTTTGGTATCTTCTTCCCTAAGGTAACTTTGGTCCAAGGAGACTTCATCCCTGTAACACCAATATGGGTAAAACACTCCTCAAGAGGATTCCTGTGCCAACAGCACCCTAAAAGTATGTTAGACCCAGTGGCAGGGGCATAGAGCGTGTAAGCCAGAGTTACAATCATGTTGTACAAGCATTGTCTTTATGCCCTACCAGACAGTCTTAATAATCTTCTCTGTGTCATTGACTCTTACCAGTTCAATCTTAAACCCTTCCTATCCTCCATTATGTTTCCAAAGCATTCTTCCAAAGGAAGCATGATCCCCAGTTGAATTGATGGGCTTTTACTGTAGTTCGGTGGGGCAATGGGTAAAACTCTCTACACTCCACACCAAGTATTGCTTAAACCACACATGCCTAAGAATCCTTCAGGTGCCAGGTTTCCTCACTACCACCATCCTCCTCTCCTCCTTTGCAGCACCTCTCTTTCCTTAAAGTTAGGCCTTCTTTTGTAAGGTACCTTTTGTCTGAGGAGAACTAATCCATGTGATATCTCCAGTGGCTGAACCCTCCTTAAGAGGATTCCTGTATATTTACAGCACCCTGAAAGGGTGGTAGCTACCATAGCAGGGGCAGTGAGAGCGTAAATCACAGTTGCAATCGTGTTCCGCATGCATTCTACTGTACATATCTCCTGACAGAAAATCTCAGTACCATCTTCCAAGTTATTTCCTTCAATCAATTCAACATTAAACCTTACCTGTTCTACCTTAAGTTTACTAAGCATTCCTATGTTTGTTTAGTTTGTTGACCGGGTAAGTGCACTAGACAAATCCTGCCTATTTTTAGGCATGACCGGGGGTCGGGGGATACAGATGAATGCCAACTGACCTCGAACCAGATTAAGCTGTTGGTGGTATTTTTAGTGAATGAGGGAAATTTGGCCAGGACACTGGGGAAATTCCCCTGCTCTGCTTCCTGTGAGCAGGAGGACCCTTTTGCTGGTGACTCCAAGATGGCTCCTGTTCCAGATCCTGGGGGAGCTGCCAGGACTGGTTAAGAATGGATGGATTGGGCTGCGCGAGCCCAGGAGAATTTACAAGACATTATGAGTTTTCAAGAGAATGGAACCACTAAGGAGACAGCTGGAATGCACCAGGCGGGTGGCCAGCTGAACGTCCACAGAGGTGGTCCCATCACAGAAAGTCCGGAGAATCAGTTGAGTCTTGAGTAGAAACAGCAGTGTTTAGCTGCTGAGTTGCTCCATGTAAGCGAGCAATTGACTTCTGAGTGACTGCATCAAGCAGAAGATCGGAAGCGCTTAGACATATCTCTGGGCACAGACGTCTCAGGGGGAGTCGCGAAGCTGCTAACAGCGGAGGATGCTTCCAAAAAAAAACATGAGCCAGTTCCTTCATCACTGCAGCAGGATTGGAGTACGGGAGAAGTGGATGCGTGGTCTCCTGATAAGGCCCTGCTTGCGGCAGGTTGGATTCCTCTTTCTGATGGGCATTGGAAGCCCAGTACTGGACCTGCCTCGCAAATACAGGAGCAGATAAGTGCTGATTCTGATTCTTGTGCTGTTAATTTCCCTGTATCTACTTCCCAGTCTGACTTTATTTCTGCTTGTCATTTAGATATTGAAGCGCCAGGCTGTGAGGAAACCCCAGTTGTACCTATTGTTTCTGATCCCACAGTTGCCCTCCATCCTGGGGATCCTGTTAAACCCTCCTATGCTAGTCATTTCCACAAACCAGTGGAGCTAGCGAAACGAAGAAATGCGATTTGTCCTACGTTATGTAGGCCCTCGTGAAAACCCTGACAGATTTTTGTGGGCAAAGTCCTACTGAAACGAAGCATGTGGTTCTCCCCCTTGGAAGTCTACACTCTCATACATGTACAGGGGGAGTTTACCTTTGATATCAGCTTCGCACTCCTGCGTTGCTGGAAACTTTTTGGTGTAGATACATGAATCTGAAAACCAATCATCTGTGGTTGGACTTTATAGTTTTCCCCCTTACTAAGCAACCTTTTTGGGTAATTACTATTTTATTTAGAAATGAGGGGGTTAATATAGTGGACATTGTGCACTGGTTGGGAAAGAAATGCAATGTTCTGGGTAATCCCATGCCCATTCTGGATACTGAAGGGTTTTGGACTGGAGGGTGGAAATTCCGTATAAAGTTGCACTATAATGAGCAGGACTTGATACATTTGCCTAATTGCTTTTTTATTGGGTGAGATAAAGGTTTTCTATTTTACCCTGGACAGCCACGGGTATGTTTTAAATGTGGCTCATCTAGACATATAAGCACCTCTTGTGACATTCTGAAGTGCTCTTATTGTGGGGATATGGGTCATCCTAGTGCCCACTGCTTTAAATAACCTAAGTGCAACTTTTGTGATGAACTAGGTCATATCTTTGATGATTGCCCCTCTGCTGCACGAAATACAGAGGACGCTGATTTTGGAGTCCAGGATCATTATATCCATCTGGCGGTAAAGCAAGGCCCAGGCCCTGTGGTGACCCACATATCCTCCACTTCAGGGGTACCTGCTAGTGGGAACAGTCCTGTATCAGGCCCCTTGACTGAGGAGGAAAGCCAGGAACCCCAATTACCTGACATTGGCCCCCTTTTACATGAGGGTAATACTACTGATCTTCTTAATATCCTGCCTTTCGAAAACCCTCCCCCTGAATCCACTGCCAGTGGTTCAGGCTTTGTTTTGGTACAGGGTAAGAAAGGGAAATCGGCTCAACTGGAAGGCAAACAGAGGAAACCTGAACTGATGACCCTTGTGGAAGATACTAATAAATTCACTGTATTGTCTAACATTTCTCAGGACCTAGACCCTGTGGCTTTATCTGCTGCAGGAGTAATGGTGGCAAACTCTCAGGGTGATTGCCTGGATCCTGCTGATCATTCGACTCAGGGCCCAAAAAGTGGAAGAGTAACAAGAGCCTCGAGTAAAGTAAAATGAAGAGCCCTGCCTGTTTTCTGTGGATCCCTTTTCCTTTCGAGTGGCTTCTTTGAATGTTAACAGCATTCAATCTCTGAATAAAAGACAAAGTACTTTCTCTTATTTTTTGCATGTTAACTTGGATTGTATTTTTTTTCAGGATGTCCAGTTACACTCAGCAGCTGAGAGGTCTGCAGCTTTGGATGCATGGCTTTGAGGGGATAGTATTTGGTCCCAGGGGGAGGATCAGTGTTCAGGGATTGGATATGTTTTTTTTCTTCTAAGGTTAAGGTTGTGCATCATTTAGAGATGCAGCCAGGCAAAGCTTTGGTACTGGATATACTATGGGCACACCAATTGATTAGACTTATAAATATTTATGCACCTCAAACAAAGAATGAGAGAGTACTGCTCTTTTGCTCTCTTTCTCCCTTATTGCAGACATCCCATTTGATAGTTTTAGGGGGGGACTTTAATGTTAATTTGGCCCAGTGTTCTGTTCCTGTCCCAAATAAAAATATACTGTGATGCTCAGTGCCTGACTCAACCTGATTAGCGATATATGGCTTGATAGATGCCTTTGGTTCTCTCCCGATAACAGAGTGTAGCACATATTTTTGTGGTCCACTGGCCTCTATAATTGATTATTTTTTTGTATCTGGTTTTATAAAAGTTGAAATGGCTCTCCTTCAAGATGTAGCTACTTCTGATCATAAGCTATTAACATTAGTCCTTAGGGATGTCCCTGAGGTAAGAAGGGGGCCAGGGACCTGGAAATTGAATACTTCATTATTGTCTATTCCAGTAGTATGTGAAGGATTTTTAGCAGTATTGCAAGCAAGAAAAGCTGTGGTTGTTTTATGTGATGATCATACTACTTGGTGGGAAGACACAAAAGTGGAGATACATTCCTTTTTCGTACAATAGGGCATATTAATGGGAAATGTAAATATGATGAAATAACCTCTTTGAGGAAAAATATTGCCTTCTGGACATCTTTCCAACCTAATTTAGGAGCGGAGGACTTGCAGAAGATTAAATATCAAAAAACTTTACTGGCAAAGAAACAGTTTGAAGCTCTTAAATCTTTAGAATATCAGCAGAAGTATGGCACGAATGGTAAGAGAAAAGACACACTGCCGTTTGACTCTATGCAACTTTTTTGTGATTGCCATAATCTGGAGTATTTGAATACCTCTTCTGGTAATACTGTGCATACAAAAGCAGATATTTTACATGAAATTACTACTCATTTCTTTCAGGTTTTTGATAGCCAGAATTTATCGGTAGGGAAAATGAGACAGTGGTTGGGTGAACTTAATTTACCCCAGCTATCTAAGGATGTTGGGAATCTTTTGACTGAACCTATCTCACAAACTGAACTAAAAAATGTAATTTGGTCACTTAAACCAGGTATTACACTTGAATCTAATGGCATCCCACATGAAATTTATGAAAGTATTTGGGATGTTCTAGGACCTGAGTTTTGTATGTGTTTAAATGATGGCTTATTCCACCAGCAACTCCCTAGGAGTATTTTGGAAGGCCTTTTGTTCTTGATTTTTAAGGGAGGGAATTGGGGAGATACAAGACAATGGAGGCCGATTTCGCTTCTGAATACCGATTATAAAATTCTTATGAAAGTTCTTAGTAATAGATTGGCTAGTGTCATAGATCTGGTAGTGCATCCATCCCAATATAGTAGCATCCCAGGAAAATGGATTCAGGATGCTGTAATTTTGATTTGGGAAATTCTACATAAGGGAGACAACCAGGAATTATTTGGTCATTTGGTATGTTTAGATCAATCTCAAGCCTTTGATCGGGTTGAATATAACTATTTGTGGGAAACATTATGGTCCTTTGGATTTCCATCTCCTTTTACCAGGTGGTTACAGATTTGTTATACAGGAATAAGTCTTATTCCTAGTGTTAATGGTTGGGTAGGTAATGCAGTTTCTGTTCACAGGGAGGTGAGGCAAGGATGTCCTCTCAGTCCCTTATTATATGTCCTATCTATTGATCCTTTATTGCATGCATTATATAGGACAGAAGCAATAACTGGACTTTCAGTGGGATCAGAGGATAAGCAGGTGGTTGCTTTGGTATTTGCGGATGATCTGAAACTTTTTTTGTCAGACAAATCTTCTGCAGTAGCCACTCGTGACCTCTTATGTGACTTTACTAATCTTTCCAGATCTAGAATCAATACATAGAAGAGTGGGATCCTGCCCTTAGGGTATGATGCCAGTGATGTCTCCCTTGTTTGGGAAATTCCTATAGATATGACCTATAGAAAAATATTGGGTGTTTATTTTGGTGGGGATGATCCCCAGCGGTATAATTGGGAACAACTTTTGATATCAGCTGCAGGAAAAGTAGCCCGCTGGAATAAATGGCAGATGACTAAAGGAAGCGCATCTTTTTAATTAAAACTTTTTTATTGTCCCATTTTTTTGTATTTAGCCACTGTTTTTCCCCCACCGTTAAATATGGAAGCCTCAGTTTATAGTGTTTTTTTTCAATGTTTATGGGGTAGTAGGTTGAATCCTGTCAAGAGAGGGGTGACTTATTTACCTGTAAAGGAGGGGGGCTTGGGTATGTTAAACCCGGTAGTTTTCTTTTATGTAACTTTTATTTTTTTTAATTTTGTTCCGTTACTGACAATTGTTGCAAAGGATTGGATCCCGTGGGTAGAGGATGTGATTGGCCTCCTTTTTGATGATTGGGATCCAGCTATTCCTCTCCCTCGACAGACATGGGTGGCTCATTTCCCAGGACACTTCTTGAGTGTAATAAGTAAAATAAAAGCATGGAAACTTCAGAAAAATTCTCTTTGTATATTTTCAAAAAAAGCCATGTATAATTGGATAATGGGAAACTTTTATTATGTCTCCCCTTGGTATGTCACTTTATCGGCTACCCAACACTCTCTAATCAACTCCTTTTTATCCAGCAAAAGACGTCCATATTTTATGAGAGACTTTATTTGGTTATGTACCCACCAAAAATTGGGGGTTCAGGGCAATTTAAAGTATAAAGACATTAATGAACGTACATGTCCTAGAGGGAATATTTGCATGGAATCCATAGAGACTTTTTCTCATTTTCTATTTGAGTGCCCATTTGCAATGATGTTTTGGGAAGTATTTCACAGGACATGGCCTTTAAACCCCTTTCAGGATCAGCCTTCATGGATTTGGCTCAATGGGGTGCTCCCTGGAGCATGGGCCAAATTTAATGATATTACTATCTGACTATTAATGAGTTTTATTAGTTATTAGCTATGGTTAGCTAGGTGTGGTTGGGCTCTGAGGCATCAAGTCTTGACAGGAGAACAAGTAGTTTTGTTATTACAGAAGGCAATATTGAAGTGGCAGGTTATGGAGCAGCATAAAGTTTGACCTGATTTGTATAAATTATGGTGGAGGAATATGTCCTGGTTAGATACAGGGTGAAGTCTCTTTGTTAGGTTGTTTTCCGAATGCTTGGAGAGAACCATAGGTCTTTTACTTGATTTCTCATGATTTTGTATGATGTAATACATTCTTGTTGATTTTGTATTTTATTTTTTTTCAACAAAATATTCCCCTACTCTTTTAGTAGGGATTGGGGGGGGGACCTTTTATGTATTAGGATATGCTTTAGGTTATTATTATTAAGTTATTTTCAGACATTATATGGCTTTAATGCTTATTTGATTTCTTTACAATTTATATTTTCCTTTTGTGTGAGTTCACACTGCTTTGTATATTTTTTGATTTTTGAAGTTTACAATGAAAATGTCCCCTACTCTTTTAGTGGTGGTGGGGGGGGGGGATCTTTTCAGTATTAGGATGTATTTGAGTTTTACAGCTTTCTATGGAAGTACTTTAATAATTGTATGACTGAAATACTTATTTGATTTTTCTTATGATTTGTATATTCTTTTGTGTGAATGAACATTTTGGGTATTGATTTGATTTTTGAAGTTTCTAATAAAAATTCTCCTACTCTTTTAATGGGGATGGGAATGGGGTTATGTACCAATATGGATTATTTTTGTTTGTTGTTCATGTATGCTGTATTACTTATTTCTGATTTTGATTTCTTTCATTATGATTTTGTATGAAGTTATATGATTTTGTATATTTTGTTTTAAGTTTTCAATAAAATATTCCCCTACTCTTTTTGATAAGTGCCATGGGATCTTTAACATCCACCTGAACTACCCCCAATCCAGGCAGATGGGACCTCAGTTTAATGCCTCATCTGAAAACTGGATCCTGAAGGATCCTGATGGCTCACTGAATAATAATAAGAATACATTCTTATAAAAATGTGACACTTGACAAAAATGGCAAAGTCTGAGTTTGACAAACTTATAACAGACCTGTGTAAAATTCATGGTCAATATGATATCTATTTTTGAGTTCTCCAGTTGTCTTATAGGATACCTTTTTTTTTCTTTGCATTGCCCTGAATACAGGCATCCGCTGGAAAGCAAAATAATAATGAATGGTGTAACATTTCAATAAAAAATAGTTATTTTCTCTACAACATTGATGAAGGCCTCTTCTGATTATACTTGAAGCTTCATGTTTTAGGTAACATTCAAATATTCTGGTGAACCATTTTAGTTTCTGTTTCTTTGTCTTTGAACTTGAGAGTGAAAATGTTGAAGTTTAGAAGCATGAAAAAATGGCACATTCTTAAATGAGTAATAGATCATCGGGTTAGCATATTCTTTTCTTTATTTAGTTACTTATTTTAAACTTGATAACCTGGAGAGGCACACTGAACCAAAGCTCCTTTCCAGGTGCAACCCAGAGGAGGGGAACAGAAGTATAAAAGTATAATACACAATTAGAAGTCAATTGAGCAAACATTTAGTAAATAATTAGGTACAAAATAAATTGATTCAGAAGGTAAAAGTGCAGTCACAGTACAATGTGGAGCATCGTTTGAAATGCATAGTAAAACAGCAGTAATACACAGCATGCCAATAACATACTGACAATAGACAATACCTGTTGATTGAGCATATACCTAGCTCTGTAGTAGAATGAAGAGCAGAGATTGAGTGGATGTGAAACCTGTAGGCAGGTAGTGGAGTCCCAGACTGGATGCCTACCTAGCAGAGCTGAGGCTCAGGCTGGGGAGATTTTAGAAGGAAGGATAAGAGGGGTGGGAGTTTCTTTTTTTTTTTAACCACTCCTCTGCGCCAGTTTTTTCTGCCCAGTCACGGATCCCCCCCCTGCTGTGGCATCCCTTGTGCCGTGCTCCCAGTACCCCCTGGCTTGCCCCCCATGGTGGGGACGTGGCACCCTTGGCCCTTAGGGTGCCACTAATGATGGAATAGGATGGGAGCCGTGCTCTTGGGGGAGCCCATTGCAGCCCGAGGGACAGGCATCATAGAGGCGTCTGGAGGTGGGTGGAGTTTTTTCCCCTTTAAGGGGGGCGTGAGCGTGCAATGATGCCCGCGTCTGCCCTGCCCCCTTCTGACATCAGGTCCCGAGTGCTTGGGGCTCTCCTGGTCTCCACCAGGAGTCCTCCGTGCACCGGCGACTCACCGCACCCTTCCCTCGGAGAAGGAGAGCAGTCGTGAAATGCTTGATCCTTCTCCGCCGGCCGGCTCTCCAGCGACCCGAGTCCATTTCTGAACCCAGGTCGCCAGCGTCACAAGCGGAAATCCAACCACTGTGCCAGCTGGGGGTGGGAGTTTCAACTGGTGCCTGAAGGAGCCAGGAGAAGAGAGGCAGAGGGAGAATGGGAGCTGGTTCCAGAGTGCGAGAAGGTGATATGAAAAGGCAGACTGCCCAACTGAGGAGAAGGGGTAATGAGTGGCAAAGTGCAATGGTCTCTGGAACAGAGGAAAAAGAAGGCAGAGGGATTTAGGAGAGAGGAAAAGAAAGAAGGGAAGGGAACCAAACCAAACCAAACCAAACCAGTAGAGTATTTGGAAGTGAAGGTAGTACAGTGAGCCTGGAAATGTGGGGGCAGAGGGTGGATGGATAGAGATGAGTAAAGGGAGTGGTAGTGAGTACAATGGGGGAGTTTGTAGCAAAGTGCCAAATGGCATTACAGAGAGTGTTCAGTCACGCAAAGGAAGTGAAAGGGGTGGTACCATAAACCATATCCACATAGTTGAAAACAAGGAGCACCATTTTGGTAACAAGCTCCCTGTGGCCCTGTAGAGATAAGCAGTCTTTATTTTTGGTACAAGACACCAAGCTTGGGATGGCGTTTTGCATGGATGGCATCAATGTGGGCTGAGATCTCAAGCTACTGTCAAGCCACACACCTAGATACTTGAAGGACTGCATTGTTTTGGGGTGGTGGTGCTATCAAGTGTGTTGAAAATTGAC
Source organism: Neoceratodus forsteri (assembly GCA_016271365.2). Taxonomy (NCBI): domain Eukaryota; kingdom Metazoa; phylum Chordata; order Ceratodontiformes; family Ceratodontidae; genus Neoceratodus; species Neoceratodus forsteri. The sequence goes on along the minus strand of CM057455.1, from coordinate 1,461,010,311 downwards.
GTGGGAGCAGTGAGTCTGGCCAGTTTCTGACTGGTACCAAAGGTCATGAACACTGGTGTGTTTTTTTTTTGTGTGTGTGTGTGTGTGTGTGTTAACCTGGAGTTGGTTGAATTAGAACCAATGCAAAACATTGCTGAAGTACTGCAGAGCAGGTCTTCAGAAGCTGTGGTAGAGGTAGTGGAGGGGAAGATGACTGTGTCATCAGCATACATGTGCATATAGAAACGTAGAAACATAGACTTTGATGGCAGATAAGGACCGCTAGGCCCATCTAGTCTGCCCATTTCCCTACCTACAGGATAGGCCGCAGATCCTAGTTAACCAACAGTTTATTTCTTCCTACCCCCCCACAAGAATTGCCTTATGTCTGTCCCATGCATTTTTGAATTCTCCCACAGTTTTAGACCCCACAACCTCCTCAGGAAGGCTGTTCCATGCATCCACTACCCTCTCTGTGAAATAATACTTCCTCACATTGCCTCTGAACCACCCTCCTTCTATCTTTAAATTGTGTCCCCTTGTTCTTGCAAGTCTCTTTTTCTGAAAGATGCTACCCTCTTGGACTTTGTTGATTCCACTGAGGTACTTAAAAGTTTCTATCATGTCCCCCCTCTCCCTTCTTTCCTCAAGGGTATACATATTAAGCTCCTTTAGTCTCTCCTCATACAGCTTCTCTTGCAGACCCTGCGCCATTTTAGTTGCCCTCCTCTGACTGCCTCTATTCTGTCTATGTCCTGGGAGATGGGGTCTCCAGAACTGGACACAGTACTCCAGATGGGGTCTCACCAACTGTCTGTACAGAGGGATAACAACTTCCTGTTTTCTGCTGCTGATGCTCTCCCTATACATCCCAGTATACCCCCAGCCCTCCCTACTGCCTTCTCACATTGCTTGCTAACCTTAAGGTCATCTGATATGATTACCCCCAGGTCCCTTTCCTTTTTTGTTGTTGTTACTACCTCCCCACCCATTGTGTATTCTTCCCCTGGGTTCTTGTTTCCCAGGTGCATTATTTTGCACTTTGCATTGAATCCTAGCTGCCATACTTCTGACCATTCCTCCAACCTTGCCAAGTCCCTTTTCATCCTTTCCATGCCTCCTTGTGTATCAACCCTGTTGCAGATCTTTGTGTCATCTGTAAAAAGGCATACTTTTCCTTCCAGTCCCTCTGCAATGTCACTGATGAAGACATTAAAAAGGACTGGACCCAATACTGAACCCTGCGGTACCCCACTAGTAACCCCCCCCTTTCTTCAGAATGGACTCCATTTACAATTACCTTCTGTGTCCTGTTGTCCAGCCAATGTTTTACCCAGGCTACCACCCTGGGTCCCACTCCCACGCTGGTTAATTTGACTATTAATCTTTTGTGTGGGACTGTGTCAAATGCCTTGCTAAAGTCTAAGTAGGCCATGTCCACAGCCCCTCCCTGGTCTACTACTTTGGTCACCCAGTCAAAGAAATCTATTAGATTCATCTGACATGACCTTCCCACTGTGAACCCATGATGCCTTGGGTCCTGTGCTCCACTGGCCTCTAGGTACTCGACTATTCTTTCCTTCAGAAGTGACTCCATCACTTTCCCTACCACAGAGGTCAGACTGACAGGTCTGTAGTTTCCTGCCTCTGTCTTGGACCCACTTTGTGAAGGGAAATCACATCCGCCTTCCTCCAGTCCTCGGTACCACACCATCCTCCCATGATTTATTAAAAGAGTAGCCAGTGGTATCACTAGTTCCTCCCTAATTCTTTTTGAATTCTGGGGTGAATTCCATCAGGACCCATTGCTTTGTCCACCTTCAGTTTTAGGAGTTCTTGCAGAACCTTTCTTCTGTGAAAGGACTGGGATCGACCTCCTATCAAGAGTGCTTCTGTTAATTGGATTAGGCACTTCCCCCTCCTCTTTTGTGAATACTGAGCAGAAATATTCATTCAGTATTCCTGCTTTTTCACTGTCCCCCTCTTCCCACCCACTGTTCATTCTATTCAGCCTCACTATCCCTTCCTTTGTCTTTCTACGCTCGCTGATGTACCTATAAAAGGTTTTATCCCCCTTCTTAACTGAGTTGGATATCTTTTCTTCAGTTTGGGCCTTTGCTATTCTGACTTCCCTTCCTGCTTCCTTCTGCCTTAACTGGTACAGCTCTCTGTCCTGCTCCTTCTGTGTTTCCTTATACTTCCGGAATGCTATCATTTTCTTCCTGACTTTCACAGCCACCTCTTTTGAGAACCATAGTGGCTTTTTCTTTCATTTTGATTTGTTCATTTGCTTCACACAAAGGCTTGTTGCCTCTGTGATGGCAGTTTTGATAATGCTTGCTTTCTTTTGTTTGGCTTCCTGGATTTTCAACATCCCCAGCTGCAGTAAAAATTAGACACTAGGTATGGAACAGAGAATGTGAGTGAGCAAGCCCTATTTTCTTTTTTTTTTTTTTTACTATATTTCCCAACACGCTCATGTGAGTGCCAAATAGAAGCAATCAAGCTTTGAACATTATTTATTTTCAGCCTGCTCAGTATGCAGGGCTTTACATAAGTGCAGATCTTCATGGAAAAACCCTACAAGCACATTTGAAAAAGTACAGTGTGATGGTTTCAGCAAGAATGTGCAGACACACTGATGATACCATTGCATTGCCATGGCAACACCACACGAGCAAGACCAGTACAGTTCCCACCCACTTACAACACAGAGAGATGGTGGAAGAACAACTTTATTATACTGTAGTTTAATTGTCAGACACTTCGCTATTGAAAATAAGCAGAAGTACAATACTTTTAATTTTACCCAATTTTTATAATAGCAATAAAGTACTCCCTGGGGTTATGTTAATGTTCAAGTTAATCACCCCCTGGGGGCAATATGACACTTGGCTGTGCCTCATGCCACAATATGCCCCCAGGGGGTGATTAATTAGAATATTAACAAAACCCCTGGTCATACCTTATTGCTTAATATATGGACTCATCTTGGCTTCTAACTTGTTTAGTTGGCTCAGCCAGGTTTGAATACCCAAAATTTCCTTTCTAAATCCATTAATTTCCCATACACATTCTGCAATAACTGTATTGAGGTGGAAACTCATAATTCTGTACCAACAATTGATCACTCTGCCCCCTGCTAGAACTGCTAAAGACTGGAGTCCTGTTCCAGATGCAATAATTCCCCTGGGACAAATTTCAGCAAACCCAAGAGTAACCTCAAAAAAAGATTCTGGATAGGTTCCAGTGTAGCCACTGTGCTTTTCATGCCCCACATTTCAGCACCATATAAGATTGTAGACCTGACTTTAACCTCATATACTTCTCTCATACAAGAAAAAGAATGAAATAACTTGTTAAATCCATTAATGGTCAAAACAGTCTATCTGACTTTCTGTTTTGTTTCTCCAATGTGCTCTTTTCAGTCTGGTGTACTTGATACAGCCAGACCCAAATACAAAAAGCTGTCTACTTTTTCTCTGCACTGGTCACTAATTGTCCAAGAAAATGATGTCCTCAGCTGCTTGCAACAGACTACAATTTCAGCCTAAGGAATCACAGAAGGAGCACAACAGAGAACTGTATCATTTAAAGCAGAAAGAAGTGGGGAAGGCAGTCAGAATAGCAATGGCCCAAACCAAGGAAAAGATAGTCAACTCAGTTAAGAAGGGGGATGAAAACTTTTATAAGTACATTAGGAAGCATAGAAAGGTTAAGGGAGGGATAGTGAAGATTAATAAAAGAGAGGGGAGATGGGCAGAGGGAGACAGTGAAAAGGCAGAGATACTGAATGAATATTTTTGCTCAGTATTCACAAAAGAAGAAGAAAAGGAGTTACCTAAACCAAACAATAGAAGCACTCTGAGCAGGGGGTTGACACCAGTCCATTTACAGAAGAGGGGGTCCTGAAAGAACTCCTATAACTCAAGGTGGACAAAGCAAGGCCTTGATGGGATTCTCCCTAGAATCCTAAAAGGACTAAGGGGGGACCTAGTGACACCACTGGCCACCCTTTTTAACAAATCATGGGAGGATGGGGAGGTACCTGAGGACTGGAGGAGGAGAGATGTGATTCCCCTTCACAAAAGTGGGAGCAAGATAGAAGCAGAAAACTACAGACCTGTTAGTTTGACCTCAGTTGTAGGGAAAAGGATGGAATCACTTCTGAAAGAAAGAAGTGTTAAGTACCTGGAGGTCAGTGGGGCACAGGACCCAAGGCAGCATGGATTCAAATCAAGAAGGTCATGTCAGATGAATCTAATCAATTTCTTTGACTGGGTGACCAAAGTAATAGACCAGGAAGGGGCTGTGGATATGGTCTACCTAGATTTTAGCAAGGCATTTGACATAGTCCCGTACAAAAGACTAATAATCAAGTTAGTCAGCCTGGGAGTGGATACCAGGGTGGTAACCTGGGTGGCAAACTGGCTGCACAAGAGGACACAGAAGGTAATAGTAAATGGAACTCACTCTGAAGAAAGGGGGGTTACTAGTGGAGTACCTCAGGGTTCAGTACTGTGCCAAGTCTTCTTTAATGTCTTTGTAGGTGATATTGCAAAGGGTCTGGAAGGAAAAGTATGCCTCTTTGCAGATGACACAAAGATCTGTAACAGAGTTGATACACAAGGGGGGTGGAAAGGATGAGAAGGGACTTGGCAAGGTTGGAGGAAAGGTCAAATGTATAGCAGCTTAGATTCAGCATGAAGAAATGCAAAGTAATGCACCTGGGAAACAAAAACCCAGGGGAAGAGTACACAATGGAGGGTGAGATATTGACAACAACAAAAATGGAAAGGGACCTGGGGGTGGTCATATCAGGTGACCTAAAGGTGGGCCAGCAATGTGAGAAGGCAGTAAGGAGGGCTGGGGGATACTGGGATGCATAGGGAGATGCATCACCAGTAGAAAACAGGAAGTTGTTGGCCCTCTGTACAGACAGTTGGTAAGACCACATCTGGAGTACTGTGTACAGTTATGGAGTCCCCATCTCCACAAAGACATAGACGGGTGGAGGCTATCCTGAGGAGGGCAACTAAAATGGTGCAGGGTCTGCACCAGAAGACATATGAAGAAAGATTAAAGGAGTTTAAGATGTATAGCCTCAAGGAAAGGAGGGCGAAGGGGGACATGACAAAAACTTTCAAATACCTCAAGGGAATCAACAAAGTCCAAGAGGGTAGCATCTTTCAGTAAAAGAGATGTGCAAGAACAAGGGGGCACCATTTCAAGATAGAGGGGGGATGGCTCTGAGGTAATGTGAGGAAGTATTTCTTCACAGAGAGGGTTGTAGATGCATGGAACAGCCTTCCTGAGGAGGTTGTGGGGTCTGAAACAGTGGGGGAGTTCAAAAATGCATGGGACAGACATAAGGCAATTATAGTGGGGGTTAGGAGGAAGTAGGCTGTTGGTTAACTAGAATCTGCAGCTTATCCAATAGGTAGGGAAATGGGCAGACTGGGTGGGCCAAGAGATCCTTATCTGCCATTAGTCTATGTTTCTATGTTTCTGTGTTAGTTTTTTGTACATTAGGTTGTAACCTTAGTAGATCTGGTATATGCACTACTTGGTCAATGGTTCTTTGTAGGCCAATATGAGTTCTTGATATAATTATCACATTATATGCATAGAGTAGAATATTAATTCTTAGGCTGTCTGCCTTTGGGGCATCAGTTTAAACAGTGTCAAGCTCCTCAACTAACGTATTTATATATATTAAAGGGAACTGGTGGCAGTAAACACCCCTGTTTTTACACCCCTTTAACACTAATCTTCTCAGTTACCTTTTCATCCTTTGTGTATCTTACTTGAGCTATTGTATTTCTATGTAAGGCACCTATAATATTTGGTAAAGTGGGGTGCTTTGCTTATCAGAAAGAGTGATTAATAAAAGTTGCCTGTCAACATGATCAAATGCACTTTTCATATCTAGGAATTAATATAAAAAAGGCCCCTTTCCCAACAGTTTATTTCACTCTTTAATGATCTGTGGAAGTGTGGGTGTTGATGAAGGACACAGAAGGCAATAATTTATGTAAAAGTCCCATAAGGATAGCACAGTTTATCTACTTTTGGCAATCTTTAGACACTTTAACAGATGCAAAATAACAAAAACAATTGTTTCGGGAATGGCTGCTTCAGGGACTGACTTTTTGTCTTTACACGTCAAGCCCAGCTATTGGGTGTTGGCTCCCATTTATCAAGGTTATGCTAGGGAGAACCTTTGCTAAGGAGGGGTCTCACCAGTCTTTGCACTTTCCTATGAGTCCAGTCTAGCCAGAAGCCATCAGTTCCAGTCTGTTGGAGTCTGCCCTCAGCTCCCTCATGGCTAGTTGGCACTCCCCTTAGTGCTCTTTAACAAGCTTAACCAAAACCCTTCACTTATGTCCCTCTGTTTCTGTGGTCTCTGCCCCTAAACCAAGGCAGTGCTGCAACTGCATAGCTCAGCCAGCTGTTCAGCACCAAACACTCCCACTCTTAGCTTTGCATATACTTTTTCTCTCTGTGTGGTGTCTCAAGCAGCCTCTCTCTCTCGGAGTTCTGTAGCTAACTGATTAAAAGCTGCTGAGAGTTTTTTTATAACTCAGAGAATAACATGATCTATCAGTCAAATAAAAATTTTACATCAACATTCAGCATACCAAAATCACAAAAGAAACAGGAATAAACACTCATCACAAGAAAAAAAAAACACAGTACTATACATATTCACTAAACACATGTTTCATCTTCACTTTACGAAAGTTTTTAGTATGATTCCCTTAATTACTAGGAATCTCCCACTTCACTGCCATTACTTTCTGATTCTGTATTCTATAAAGCCAGCAATTCTAGATGCAGCCAGCCCTATAGGGAAACAGCAGTCAGCTGACTGCTGAGAGTCTCAACCAGGGTAAGTTAATGGAAACTCTTATTGCACTGAAAACTGCCTTTTAGATGAACATTTAACAGTTAAAAGGTAACAGAAGCAAACAGGAAGAAAACTGTTCAAACTTCAAATGCTGTCTTTTCAATATTTAAACTTAGAGGCCTTATCTTCCACTAAAACCAATAGAGTTCCAGGACCAGATAAGGTAATTATGGAAGTCTACAAATACTTTCCAGAAAAGTGGATAAAAATCTTTCAAATATTATTTAATTTCATAGCTCAAGGAGAAAACGTTCCGGACAATTGAAAAGGTTCTATAATATTTCTTTTATTTAAAACGGGTGATGCCAAGGACCCTAGAATGTACCAGCCCATCAGTTTATTAGATTCTTCACAAAACATTTTCTCCAAAATTATTCTTCAAAGATTACAAGAATGGCTAGAAGCCAAAGATATTTTGAGTAAATATCAAAATGGGTTTTGGAAAGAACGATCAGTGACTCAGCACTGCTCTGTCCTGGCACATCTTATTTGGAAATACATTAGGATTAAAAAATCCTAACTTTTCTGTTGTTTTGGGGATTCATTTCAGCTTGCAATAGCATAAGTAGAGTTATTCTTTGGAAGAAACTAGAAGAATTAGGCATGGAATCTACACTGTTGAATATACTAATTAGGTTATATAATGACAAACTGGATTTCGATACAATATGACAGAAAGGGTGATTTAACCTCTAAAATAAAAACTAATTGTGGTGTCAGGAAAGGATGTTTATTGGTCCCAAGACTTTTTAATATATAAATATATATATATATATATATATATATATATATAACACATAAACTTATCATATAAGACATGGAGAATTCAGACTTTTATTCTCCCTCTGTTTTCAACAAAGAAATAGCCTATCTTGCCTAAGCAGATGATAAATTGTACTCTTCTTGTTATCTTTGCTTGGTTTACAAAGAAAACTGAACAAGCTTGCAGAATTATGCCTTGCTAATAAAATAACCATGAACAAGGAAAAAACCAAAATGGTCTGGGAACAGAAGCACTAAGATTCAAAAACTATTTCTTGATGATGTACTGTACCTATTGAAACGAAGAAATACTATGACTACTTAGGCATCCATTTTGTAGAAAATTGTAATTGGAGATTCCAGCTAAATCTTCTCCAAGTTAAAATAAAAACAGCTTTTAATACACTTAAGAGTTTCAGCTCCACATTGGGAAAAGGATCAGTTTTAGGAGTACTTAAAGTTGTAAATGGCAAAAAAAAATCTAGTATTATATATGGAGCTGAAATCTCAGCTCAAACAGAACTAAACAACTATGGAACATTTCTCAAAAAAACATTTGAACAAATGTTACCGCTACTTATTAATGATACCTCAGTCTGTCCCCGCAGAAATAGTAAGAGCAAAATTGGGACATTTACCTCTGTACACCCAAATGATGGAAAGACAGTTAACATTCCTGATGTCTATAATTTTATTGAAAGACACATGGTTGTCCAGGATGTGCTGGGAGGAACAAATTGATTACTCATCTAGTGGTTTTTCTTTTCCATATGTCCAAATAATTAAGGATTATATTTTCCCCTTGGGCCTCAGACATCTCTTATATGAAGTTTTTTTGAAGTCCAGGATAGAGATAAATGATTAAATTAGTAAAGGAATAAGAGATTTAGCAAAAACTAAAGACCTCACAAAAAAAATCTTAACATTTAAACACTTTAAATGGTATAAATTATTGACGACAGATCATAAAATGGAACCCTACTTACACCTTCTTCCCAATCCTTCCTGGAGATGACTAATAACTCATTTCTGAAAGGAATTATGTAATGTGAATTATATTCTAGTGTCCAAAAGAAGGCCAGGTTTTGATATCCCCTACTGCAAATGTAATACTAAAAATGAGGATGACTTCAAACATATCCTCTTATTATATCCATTAGATACAAAAAGGCAGACAAAATGGTTGGGATCAGTTTTGGGGAATATTGGCTTTTCCACTGATCCACTAACCTTGTTACTTTTCACTTCATCAAAACAAAATGTACTGCAAAAATTGTCAGGTTTCCTAGCAACTTTGTATCTTTGACTGAATGGATTTGCAAATCTACTTCTGGAGTAACTATGATTTCCTATAGAAGGCAAGAATATCCATATATCTAAGACTCTGTCTGTTTCACCATATTTGGAAAGTGTTTACAATCATTGTAAACATACAAGTCAGAGAGTCTATATGTAAAGAAAAATATTTTACTAACATACTAACATACTAAAATGCCAGCAGAATAGGCCTAATGGTCTTTCGTGTCTGCTCGTTTGGTCAGTCCCCAACCTGGGTGCTGACCTTGCTGTCCCCCTTGCCTTCTCTGGCTTCTCCCTTCCCAGTTCCAGATATTCTTGCTGCATTGGATTTTGCTTCCAGAACCCTTCCCCTGTACCTGTCCCACCCTCTTGAACCCCTCCACTGTCTCTGCCTCCACCAGCCCCCTAGGCAGTGCATTCCATGGCTCCACCACCCTCTCAGTGAAGTAGCACCTCCTCCTTTCTCCCCTGAATCTTCCCCCCTCCAGCTTCCAGCCATGCCCTCTAGTGGCCCCTTCCTCCTTCCTTCAAAGCACCCCGACTGTTCCTCCCCTATTTACCCTCTTCATGTACCTAAAGACCTCTATCAGGTCCCCCCAGTCCCTTCTCTCTTCCAATGTGTACATATTTAGCTCTTCGAGCCTCTCCTCATAGGTCCTGTCCCCCAAGCCCCAAATCATTTTGGTTGCCCTCCTCTGTACCCTCTCCAGGAGGTTAATGTCCCGGCTTAAGTGTGGCTCCAAAACTGCACGCAGTAACTCCAGGTGCGGCCTCACCAAGCAGTTATACAGAGGGAGCATCACTTCCTCCTTCTGGAGGTGATCCCCTAGCATGCATCCCAGCATCCTGTTGGCCTTGGCTGCTGCCCTCCTACAAGTCTCAGAGTTGTTCATCTTGACATCCACCACCACCCCCAGGTCCCTCTCAGCCATCGAGACTTGTAGCATTTCCCTCAGGGTGTGCACTTGACCTGGGTTTCTGGCCCCAGGTGGGAGTACCTTGCATTTCCTGCATTGAACCTCAGCTTCCACTTTCTAGACCATCTTTCCAGAGCCTCCAGGTCCCCCTGTGGGTCACCTCCCTCCTCCCCATCCACCACCGCCCCCAGTTTGGGTCATCCATAGAGACTCATCTCACTCCTGATTCCTGTCCTTATGTCAGATACGAGTAGCGTTGAACAGAAGGGCCCAGGACTGATCCCTGTGGGACCCCACTCATGACCCTCCTTGGGGATGAGACTATCCCACCAACTACGACCCTCTGGGTCCAGTCCTGGAGCCAATTGCCTATCCATCTGATCATCTGGTTCCCCACCCCCATTTCTCCCAGCTTATCCAACAGGCCCACATGAGGAACAGAGTCAAATGCCTTGCTGAAGTCTAGAAAGAGGACATCCACTGGTCTATCCAGGTCCAAGGCACTTGTCACCCAGTCATAGAACTCCACCAGGTTTGTCTGACATGATTTTCCTGGGATGAATCCATGCTGTCTATTGTCCAGGCACCCTGACTTATCCAGGTCCCCCAGCCTCTCCTTGACAATGCCCTCCATCACCTTGCCCACCACTGAGGTCAGGCTGACAGGCCTGTAGTTCCCTGCCACCTCCCTTGATCCCCCCTTGTGGATAGGCACTATATGTGCCACCTTCCAGTCTTGGGGCACCCACCCTGTCCTCAGAGAGATGGTGAAAAGCTCTGCCAGGGTTTTGCCAGGACATCTGCAAGTTCCTTCAACACTCTGGGATGTAATTTATCCGGCCCGGTGCTTTCTCCGTCTTAAGGGAGCTGAGGCTTCCCTCACTTTCTGCTGTGATTTCCACTTCTGGTACCCCTTCTCCTGCTTAGCCCTCTCCCCACCTGCCAGTGATGCCTCCCCTCTCCCCAGACCTGCCCGATCGGTGAGGATCCCCTCCTCAGTATCTCTGTCTCCTCCCATGTATGATGCAGCACCCCCATTTTCCCTGGTAAAAACTGAGGTGAAGTACTCATTTAGTACCTCAGCCTGCTCCCCCGGGTCTTGTGCCCATCTCTCTCCTGATTTAATCCTGCTAATCTGCCCCTTCACCCTTCATTTTTCTCCAATGTATCTAAAGAACCCCTTGTTCCCTCTCCTAATTCCCTGGCCAGGTTCTGCTCCTTCCTTGCCATAGCCGCCCTCACCACTCTAGTGGCCCTTCTAGCCATCAGCTCGTACTCCCCTCAATCTCTTTCACTCCTTGAGCACTTGAATTGCTTATAGGCTGCTTTCTTTCCCCGCACCACCTCCTGGACCTCCCTGGTCCACCAACAGGGTTTTTGGCCCTACCACATTTTCGTCTTACTCTTGCACAGGTGCTGGTAGCATCCTGCACCCCTCTCCTGATGATTTCCACCCATTATCAGCGTCCATGTCTGACCCAATCCCATCCAAATGCTCTTCATGTATCCTTCCCATTTCCTTAAAATCCACCCCTGAAGTCGGTTACTTCCGCCTTTGTGCAGCCTTCTACCCCTCCTAGGTCTGGGCAGAACCAGACTGTGGCATGGTCACTCCCTCCAATGGGTCACCTTACCTCCAGGCCCCCAATCTGGTCACTGTCTGCAAGACCATCCAGTACCCGTGCCTCCCTAGTGGTTCCCTCACCTGCTGAGTTAGGCAGCGTCTTGAAAGACATCCAACAACCTCTGTTCCTGGTCACAGAGGATGTCATAGTCTCCCAGTCTGTTCCTGGCATGTTTAAGTCCCCCAACACCATCACCGTTCCTCTGCCCAGTCTGCAGTGTCTCCTAACATCTGCCACCAGACTGTCCTCCAGCTCCTCCGCCAGGGCAGGGGGTCTATATACCACTCCTATTTTTACTCTCTTGCCCCCCCTTGTTATCAAGGTGACCCAAATCGCCTCCACGGTTCCCTCTGCCTCCTCTACTCCCCCTATGCCAATGCAGTTTTTGACTATCATTGCTACCCCTCCTCCCCTTCCCTCTCCCCTGTCCTTCCTGAACATAGTGTATCCCTCCAGGTTCAGGTCCCAGTCATGTCTTGCAGTGGCCCAAGTCTCAGTGACCACTGCCACATCCACTGCTCCCTCAGTTAGCATCGCCTGGAGCTCAGGCATTTTATTGCCCAAGCTCCTGGTGTTTAGCAGGACTACCTTCCAGCCTTTCCCTATAGTTCCATTTCCTGCTCATGTTCCCATGGGGATTCTGTTTTCCCTGGTCTGCACTTTGCCAGTTGGCCTTTCTTGCAATCCTCCTGGTCCCCAGGGGTGGAGACAGAGTCCTCCTTTATCGGCACCCCTTGACAGCCTTTTCTCCCATCCCACCCCTTCACAAGTTTAAACCCCACTTTTCACCAATGAACCCTCTATTTTCAACTTAAGGATTCCCTCCTCCAAATTGAGATGTAGTCTATCTCTAGCATACAGCCCCTTATCCTCCCAGGTCTCCCCAATCCCCATCAACCCATACCCTCTGGCCTCACACCACTCCCTGAGCCACTGGTTTATCTCCCTAATTTTCCTTTGTGTTCCCCACTAGCCCTTGGCACTGGCAGGATTTCTGAGAAGGAAACTGTGCATCCTATGTCATGACAGACCCTGGCGTAGCTCCTGAATCTTGCCTGTATCTCTAGCTCGCTATTTCCCTCAATGTCATTTGTACCCAGGTAGACCAGTATGTCTGGGGAACCCCCACAATCCTTTGCCAGCTGATATACCTCGTGCTTAGCCCTGTGCACCGTTAGTCCAGGGAAGCATCTTGTTCTAACTGGCCAGGCTTCTCCCTCCCTCCCTATCCCATTTGATACCCCCGATCATAGAATCCCCCATACAGACATTTATGGTACTTTTGATACTATTAAACTATTATATGAAACCTTGTTATTAAGTTATGTATTTAGTTGAAATCCATGTGATTCTTGAGCAATGACTTGTAGTCAAGTCATTAAAAGATGTACTTGTAAAAAAATATTTAAACTTCATGACTGTTCCTAGATTGCTTATTTCTCCTTTTTAAAACAGGACACCAATCCTACATGTTTTTATCTGCTAATATTTATTACACAAGTCTCCTCATTATAGATTAGATTCTCACTTGTTTTTAGTATTTTTGTATGAGTGTGTGTGTGGGGGTCGTGGTGGGGTGCTATTCACTTCCATGGAAACAAGTCCTTAGCCTTGGGCTCTTTGTTGGTCCTGGGCCACTGCTAACCCACTAGGGCAATGGTGTTAACAGGGAGGAGAAAATATGCCTAAACAAACAAAACAGAAACTTTTACAAACAATTAATCTGTGTTCACTTCCATAACTGTGTGAGTGGGGGGGGGGGGTTAGTGAGATAAAAAGATAGATAAACAGAAGAGGCAAGAGAGCTCCCTGGGTGATCAGGCCATGAGAGGCAGTAAGAAATACAGACAGACAGGACAGAAGCTGTGCAGCTAAAAATATATAGATGTGTATCAGTTATGCTTATTTTTCTTCAGAAAATGGTCACTAAACTTAAGCAATGCTTCTTATACTGACTAATCATCACCTTGGGGAAGGCTTTATCATGGCAGTACCATTTACAGTTCAAAACTCTGGACTCTTATTTACAAATGACAAAACAATGGCTGGGGTTACACTGCCACATTCCTCCTGTTTAAGAGTGAACCAGCTCTGGCACAGCAGCTGGTTTCCGATAATGTTGTCCATCAGAATCCACACAGACCATGCAGAAGGGTTAAGGATCTCTCATCCATAGAGAACACCTAGAAATGTTGGATTGTAAAACCATCACTACAATGGCCCCAATTATTTGGTCATATCTCCACACACCCCCATGCAGTCACTATGGAGAGTTTCTACACTTAACCTGGGAATGTATGGACCATTATACTGCAGTCTATATCCAGATCTGCAGCCCACCAGCATAAAGAAATCCATCCATGCCCTCAAATATCCATTAATCCTAAATACCCACCAGATTATACTATCTGGAAATCTGAGCTAAAACTCTTACAATCTACAGGTAACCTTTCACAACCATAAACCAATCCTTTAATTCTCATATTGTGTGTGTTGTGTGCTTCCTGTGAAGCCCTTAACCAAAAGGCTTACTTTTGAAATAACAAAGGTTATCCACCTTGAAACAGAACCCACATTCAATCCCAATTTAACTTTTCTGTACAACCACAAAAGGTAGCCACATTTGTGTACAGCAAGTTGTCTTACCCTATATTCTCCATCACAGTAGGTATTGCTCCAAGGGTCAGTTAACCTTCTTTTGTAACCCCAAAACCCATTCTCTCTCTCTCTTTCTCTCTCTCTCTCTCTCTCCCTCTGTCTCCCTCTCCATCTCTCTCTCTCTTTCTCAAGGGAGACCTACCAGAGCAACATAAGATGCTAACCCCTTTTTTCCAGGCCCTTCCTGCCTAAGAGTGGTCAAAGACTTTTAGAGACTGATATGTGCCCCAGCAACATGCTGAGCTCTAAAGTACCCAAATGTTCTCTAGAATGCTCATAACTCTGGACACCATAAGGCAAGAATAGGTTCATCCATTACCTCTTCTCCTCCATTACATTTCATCCCTAAAAAGGATTGTATGTGTGCACAAGGGTCTTTCCCATTCATCACCTTATCCCAGCCACCTTTGACCTCCAACAGGCCATACAGGAGTCACCATCCCAACTGCCCTTGGAACTCCTAGCCATTAGAATGGCAGGTCAACATGCATTTGGCTCCCACACCATGACAATATGTGGTTTACTGTCTATTGTCCCAGTAAGGGTCTCATTACTTGTAGCCACATGTCTCATCCAGTTACCCAATCAGTTCTTCCATGGACTTTCCACCCACTATGTTTACACAGGAAACCCAGGAGCCACACATGCTGAACTCCACATAGAGTAGAACTACAAGTTCCTAATCCTTTTTAACTTTCCAGTATGGTTACTCTCTATTTTAGCAGTCCACATTCTTTATTTACAATTGCTTGAGTCTACTTTTATTGGTATAAATCTGTTTGAAGAACTTTCTCAGCCAAGGAAGCACTCATATAATGCTAGTACTTACAGCACTATCATATGGTCCACCAGTCAGATACAGTTATACATTCTCACCTGCTGGCACATCTCAAACCAGGGGTATGTCTGGCCACATTGCCTCAAAGGTTGTTCACTCCCACTGCTTCAAAGCTTGTCTAGGCGGAGGAATAGCTGGACTACAGTGGGCTCAGGAAGGGTGAAGACTGTGAGGCAGAGGTACATCCCTCCATAGTTCCACTCCACAACTTCTATGCTGCACTGGCAGGGTGGGACTGTCCCAAGGAGGCACCTGCAGTGGATACCAAGGAAGATGTGGGGGTCCTCCATGGTGAAGATCCCAGGGCAGGAGGCAGAGTACCCCAGAGGAGTAGGACACAACTCCTGGTGGAGGATTCTATTGATAGAGGGTAGACATGGGGGCAGATGGAGTGGGATAGAGGGAGGTTAAATGCTTACCTGGCACCATGGCTTGGAAGACTGGAAAGCACATCCAGAGGATTACTCAGGCAGCAGATTGGGAGGTACAGCTAGACATCATTGTCCACCTGGGGATGAGCGATCTGGCTGGTGATGATATTAGGGTAGTGCAGGAGGCCTTCTGTTAGATGGAGAGGGGTTATAGACAAGTGCCATACACTATAACCTTTTTGGAGGTGCTACTGGTCAATGATGAGGGGAGGGACAGGGCACTCTGCACCACAAGATTCAATGCATGGTTGAAGGACTGGTACAGAGCAGAGGGGCTTGGCTTCATTGTGGACTGGGGTCCCACCTGGAGGGACGTGGGCCTATACAAGTGTAACCACCCGGTCCCCTGGGGTTACTAGAATCCCCTCAGTAACAGTGCTAGGCAGGGAGAGGCAGCTGGTGATTAACTAGTTAAATGGTTTTTCACCTGCTCACTCTTCTGTTTATTTGGCCTCAGCTGAGATGGAAATGATGAGCTCATTTGGAACTCTCACAGCAGCATAACCCTTGTGCCAGCTGTTAAGGTGGGAAATAGAATGCTGAGATGGGAGTCAGTGTGAGTTAGTGGCAGAGTCATTTGGAGTATGTAGAGTTGGAGTGAGGGAGTGAGAGCTGCAGCCAGTGGGCTCTGAGTTGAGAGCCCTAATTCTCACCCTAGTTCTGGTATTCTCCAGTGTGCCAAGAGAAGTGGTGGAGACCTTTTCTATGGCAGGAGTTCCTGATTTTCATCCCTGGAGAGTGAAAAGGGCTGCTAGTTGGTTGATCCAAGGGGCAATCCACTTTTTAGTCCAGGATGTTTTGAAGCTGCCTGAAACGTCTAACAGAGAATAATTCTGACTTTTGCTACAGAAAGCAAGTACCTGTGCTGTTGTATTCTATGCCCAGAGGGAAGGCACAGTTTCATTTCCTGTAAGTACAGACATTCAAGACTGTCTTTGAATTAAAGTTGGCTGAGGTGTGTGACGTCCAGAGGTATGACTATACCACACTGTTTGGGACTTTTTACCTTTACACTACTAAGGTGGTGACTTTGAATTCTGAATGCCAGTTTCATTCAAAAGTAATTCAAAACATTTTCCAATGATTAAGGTATAACTCTGAAAGAATGGGCTGAGTATGGATTTGGGAGCAAAGGCTGGAAAGAACTCTATCTGGAGTAACCAGTTCAGGATTAACAGGTTCAGTAAGGGCACCTGGTTACTTTAGACAAATGGCCAAATGTCTGAAGAGAATTTTATCCCCTGGAGTGGGTTACAGTTTCTGCTCTGGTTATGAAGAATGGTGCTAGTGTTAGTAAAATGCATTTTCAGTTGTGGACAATATACCACTGGAATCAATGTTCTATGTCCTATGACGTGGTAATACAAGTCCAAGTTGTTCTATGTCCTACGACATGTGGGAATTCAAAGTGCAAGTGTCCTATGTCCTACTGAGGTGGGAATACCAAGAGTTTCTGACAGATACAGTTCAATTTGTTGCTCTGCAAGTTCCTAGTGCCAAGATGTGTAAACCTTGGGGGTCCATTCTTGCTTTGAAGAATATCTTTTGAATAAAGTCACACTCTAGAACCCAAACTATGGTCTGGACAGTTACGTCATTGATTCCTGTGTGGAGTTACTGAGAACCTCTCCAAAAGATAGGTCTAGCATATGCCTAGCAAAAAATCTCATCCCTGGACCTGGTTTTGTAAATACCAAAGAGGTTCACCCCCACCCCTTGATCTCTAAAAGAATGAGCCTGGTATACATTCCCAAAGCTAGTGGTGGTACCATTTCTAAATGTTCTGAGTATGTGTCCATTATCGGTGAAAGGGGAGTTAACTGAGTAAAGTAGCGAGGGGGGGGGGTTACACAAGTGGTATGGACTGCATCTGTCTGGGGGGAACCAAGATCTCCAGTGAGAGGTTTAAATGCTTCACTGGCAAGCATTTAAACTAGCCAAGGGGGAAGCAAAAGTAGGCAGGAAGAAGCTAACTGCTCTGCCCCCGCAGGATACAGCAGTCAATAAGGAGGACCCTATGGTTGGGAAATTGTCACTAAAACCTAAAACTGAGATAGGCAGAATGGCATAGATAAGGAATAATGGGAGTAAGAACAGGAGGAGAATGGAGGGAAGACATGGGGATAGGAGGGAAGCTACTAGAAAAGGAGCTTGCAAAACTTGGAAGGCAATGTGTATGAATGCCCATAGCCTAGGAAATAAAATCCTGGACCTTATGGCCTATATGGCAGAGGCAGACCTGGACATTGTCACTGTTTTTTTTTTTTTTTGTGAACTCTGTTTATTGCACCCCTACATCGCGGCCATCCTTCCGTGGTACTCGCTTATTCAGCTAGATCTCTACTCCTTACCTGAACCCTGTCACCAACTTCCTCCACCCCAGATACCCAGGCTGGTCCAGTCCCCTAGATCAGCCTTTGGGGAGGACCCACCTTCCCATATAAGCCTATCTGAGATTAGAGGGATCTACCTGGGTGCCGGGTCGGCAGTGGGAGTCCCGTGGTGCATTGGGCCAGTGATGGGATGTGGGCCTGACCCTGGAGCCCCCTTTATCTCCACAGTGATACAGAGGGTTTTCTCCTAGTGTTCCCCCTGCAGAGCACAGATGTGCAATGGCATCTGTGGTGCTATTGCACTGACGCCTGCAGATGTCCTGTCCCCAACATACGTGTGTGCAGCTTGTCCCATTGCTCCCCCAGGCTGCCACCAGGAGCTGTGCTGGAGCAGAACAACCCCAAGTCCCTCCCCAAGGAAGGGAGAGCAGTCCTCCAAATGCTCAGTCCCTTCCCTTCCCTTCCGATCCCCAGCAACCCAAGTCCATTCCCAAACCCAGGTCACCAGCATGGTGCGAGGTGTGTACATCCAGCACCTCAACCTTCAGCATCATCAGTCCAGCAACATTGTCACTGTTACAAAGACATGGGAATCATGAATGCAATATAGCCATACCTGGTTACACTCCATTTAACAAGGACAGGGTGGGAAAAAAGGATGGAGAGGTAGCTATCTATGTCAGGGAGGGAATGAAAGCAACTGAAGTTCAGGGAATGCAGGAAGGAGTGGAAGCAGTGTGGATCACCCTGGAGACAGGAAATGGCACTGCCATTTGCACTGGCATGATCTACAGACCTCCAGCACAAGTGGAGGAGATGACAGGGCACAAGTGGAAACCATCCACAGAATGGCAGCCAAAGGTGAAGTGCTGCTGGTGGGAGACTTCAATTTTCCTGATGTGGATTGGAGAACTCAGGCTTCAGCTACAGCCAGGAGTAGAGGCATCCTGGATGCCCTGCTTGGTTGTGCCTCAAGCAGCTTGTGGCAGAACTCACCAGAGAAGGAGCAGTATTGGATCTGATACTCACCAATGGTGACAGAGTCACAAATGTAATGGTGGGTAGCAACATGGGGTCCAGTGATCATCATATGGTGTGGTTCAATGCGAGAACAGTGGAGGTATCAAACCACACAAAAGCAAGGGTCCTGGATTTCAGACAGGTCGACTTTGCAAAAATTGGGGAACGTCTCAAGAAAGCCCTGGCAGGGGAAAAAGAAGACAATGATGTAGAGAAACAATGGGCTAACCTTAAAGGAGCCAAAGCACAGGCAACAAGCCTTTGTGTTAAATAACTGAGAACCATAGTGTTTTTTTTTTCTTTCTGTTTGTTTTCTTTAAAGGGAGTGGCCAGGAAGGTAAGAGAGAAAAGGCTAGCTTTCAGAGGGTACAAGAAAACATGGGCGGGGGGGAGACATGGCACTGTATGTGGAAAAGCAGAGGGAGGTAGGGAAAGCAGTCAGGAGCACAAAGGCACAAATTGTAGAAAAGTAGCCCAGGCAATTAAGGGAGGAGACAAGACCTTTTTCAGGTACATTGTTAAAATAAAGAAGACCAAGGGTGGGATTATGACATTATAAATGAAGATGTGTGTGTGTGTGTGTGTGTGTGTGTGTGTGGAGAGGGGGACCTAGAAAAAGCAACAATCCTGAACAAATATTTTTGTTCAGTATTCACAGAAGAAGGGGAAGGAGAAGGACCACTATTGGGCGGTAGGAGCACCAATGGGAGAGAGGTGAACACCAGCACATTTAAGGAGGAAAGAGTCCTAAAGGCAGGGCCCCTACTTTTCTACGGCACAGTGGGACCAAGTTCTGCGGCAAGACTACCATTTGCCGCAGAACTTCTGTGGCGGTGGTTTGTAATTTCTACGGAAATTCTGCGGCACTAACTACTACATCACAGTGTCAGCTTGTCATCCTGACTTCACTTTCATGGCAGTGGTTATAGCAGTCAGGATGGTGGAAAGCACAGTAACACTAGTTCAAAAATAAGAGACTTATAAAAATAATTTTATGCCTAAAAAAGCAAAACAAATGTCTCTCCCTTAAGATCCTAGCCTGTTGCATAAATGACATATGCAGAGGGATCTTATGTATAAATAAGGTATTTCTATATGCATGCTATCTATCCCACTAATGAGGTTTCCACTGTCTATCACTTATATATTTGTATGTGCTTTCTACACCACTCATGAGGTTCCCACTGTGTATATCACTTATATATTTATATGCAATCTGTAACATACATATAAATATGTGTGTGTGTGTGTGGTGAGAGAGACAGAGATACTGTGTGTGTGTGTGTGTGTGTGTGTGTATATATATATATTTTTTTTGTTTGTTTGTTTGTTTGTTTAATTGCCATGAACTTGTATCCTCATTCATACAGGTCCCATTGGAAATGGAATAGAGGATTTATAGCAAAACTCATTTTTCATGTCAACCTGCTTTCCCTGACACACTGTGTAACACCATCAGGCCATGACATGCATGTGAACCAATTGTGAGATACAGCTCTCCAGCCCATCACAATGTGTCCACCTTGTGACAGAATACTGCACCATACCTTCCCAGGCTCTGAGCAGTGATGTGTTCCACCAATCCTTGTGCTGCCCAGCCAGCACCCAGACCTAATCTCTGAACCTGAGTTGTCAGCACGGAAACACAGCATACTACCCTCTGGCCTAACAGCTGTCCCTGCACACTACATTTCTCAATAACTTTTAGGTGATTCTATCAACCAATGGCAATATGTAATCGATAACCATGGCAAAAATGCGTACAATGCAATTATTTATTTAACAGGTCTATTCTTTCAACAGGTCTACACATTATTATATTTCACTTTTCAGGGCATAATTACTTTATTTTTCTTAAAAATTTAGTCAGTTAAATTCATTTTACCAGTTATTCATTTCAGATAGTGTCTCTATACCTTAAAGGCACAAATAAGTTTGTATAAAGGTGAGGTATGGACTTAACAGGTCTATGCTATTGACATGGTTTTGTTTAAGTTGGCCCTAGTGCAATAATGTAAGACTGAAAATTGTATTAGGCTGTAGTGAAGGTTGAGCAAATATCACTATGCATGATGTGCTTGTGCCACTGTCTCTGGCATTGGGAGCTGTGGTAGATAAGTAACTGTTCATTTCTGTTGCAGAATGCAGCCATTTCATTAGCTAATGTATGATGTTATAGCAATGATAACATCACATTCTGAACATATAGGGGGTTTTGGATATAAAAAGAGGGGAAGGGAACCAGATTCTATGTATAAACAAAAATATTAATAAAAAATCACCAAGAAGAGTGAAGTCTGTAGCACCGCAGAAGTTCTGCGGTAGATTACAAGTTCTGCGCAAAATTCTGCGGCCGCAGAATTCTAGGGGCCTTGCCTAAAGAAACTCGAGTCTGAAAGTTGACAAGGCTATGGGGCTGAATGGGATATATTCCCGAATATTAAAATAACTTACAGAGGTGCTGGCAGCACCATTAACAGCCCTATTCAACAAATCAGTAGAGACAGTGGTGGATCCAGGAGACTGGAGGAGGGTGAATGTAGTCCCTCTCCACAAAAGTGTGAACGGGAAGGAGGCTGGCAACTACAGGCCAGTCAGCCTCCTCTTTGGTGGGGAAATTAATGGAGTCACTGCTAAATGAAAAAGATTGTGACATTTCTTGAATCCAGCAGAGCACAGGATTCGAGGCAGCATGGATTCACAGTGGGATGGCTTTGTCAAACAAATATGATAGATTTCTTTGACTGGGTGACCAGGGAGGTAGATCAGGGCAGGGCAGTGGCTGTGTCCAGCCTAGATTTCAGCAAGGCCTTTTACACCATCGCACATAGGAGGTTGGTAAATAAGTTGATCAGCCTGGGAGTGAGTCCCAGTGTGGTGAACTGGGTCAGAAACTGGTTGAGTTACAGGAAACAGAGGGTAGTGGTAAATGGTGTTCAATCTGAGGAGAGAGAGGTGACCAACGGGGTGCCACAGTTATCCGTGCTGGGATCAGTCCTTTTTAATGTCTTCATAAACAACATTGCAGAGGGGCTAGAGAGGAAGGTACGCCTCTTTGCAGATGACACTACGATCTGCAACAGGGTCAACACTCTGGGGGGAAGGGGTGGAAAAAAATCAGAAAGGCCTAAGCATGATTGAGGAGTGCTCGAGAGTGAGGCAGCTAAGATTCAGTGCAAAGAAGTGCAAAATCATGCATTAGGGACACAGAAATCCAAGGGCAGAGTACAAGATGGTGCTAGAGGTACTGATGGCCACCAATCAAGAAAGGGACCTGTGGGGGGTAATCATAGCTGATGACCTGAAGGTAACCAAACAATGTGAGAAGGCTGTGGAGAGAGTCAGTGGGATGCTAGGGTGCATAGGGAGAAGTATCACCAGCAGAAAAAATGATGTGGTTATGCCATTGTACAGATCACTAGTGAGACCTCATCTGGAGTACTGTGTCCAGTTCTGGAGACTGCATCTCCGGAAGGACATAGACAAAATAGAGGCAGTCCAGAGAGGGGCAACAAAAATGGCGGAAGGTCTGCACCAAAAGTCATATGAGGAAAGACTACAAGACCTGAATATGTATCCCCTAGAGGAGAGAGAGAGAGAGTGGGATATGATAGAGACATTTAGGTACTTCAGGGGTATAAAGAAAGTAGTGGAGGGTAGCATCTTTCAGAAAGGAAGGTGTGCAAGAACAAGGGGGCATAATATGAGGCTAGAGTGTGTACGCTCAGGGGCAACATGAGGAAGTACTTTTTCACAGAAAGAAAAATGGATGCTCGGAACAGCCTCCCTGTGTAGGTGGTGGTGGCGAAAACAGTAGGGGAATTCAAGAATGCATGGGATAGACATAAGAGTACTCTAGCAATAGGGAAGAGAGGGTAAGACACAGATCAACTAGGGTCTGTGGTATTGCATTAGGTAGGGAAAAGGGGCAGATTAGGTGGGACACATGGTCCTTATCTGCCGTCACCTTCTATGTTTCTATCTATGCACTTTTACCAAAGCCCTCTACCACCACTCATATTTTAGGAGGGTGCCAGTAGTGTGCTACTGCCACCATCCAGCATCAAGAAAGGTTGAAATACTCCCAACCTTCTTATGCAAACCTATTAAACTTGGCTGGTAGTATAGCCTAGAGGTTAGAGGAACGAGGTGTGAACAAGCTTGGTACATCCAGCAGATCAGACCCTAGTTTGATTCTCACAACCTCCATTTGCATACTGTATGACTCTGAACAAGTCACTTAACCACCCAGTGCTCCCAGGTCGCCCCTGAAAACAGGCACTTGTGCCTAGTGGGCATTACCCAGTTAACAAAAGACTAAAATAAATAAAAAAACTTGTTTCTTCCCTTTTTTTTGTTCCCATCAGGGAGAAAGTTCCTCTAGATTCAGTAGTTACACAAAGTAAGGAAATTTTGTGACCATCGCTCAGTACCCATACTTTGATCCTCTGCTAAGTTTTCTCCTTCAAAGTTATATTCTTGAAAGCCTTTTTATTTATTTTCCCCAAGATACTTATTAACGTCTGAACCAGCAAGACAGCTAACCTGCCTTTGCCAAACAGTTATTCTTTTAATTTACACACATTACTCAAGTTTATTTCAATACTTCAGCTTATGATTTATGATTTTATTTAAAATTCCCTTTGAAATGGATTTCCACTAAGAAAGCTATCCTACCCCTTCAAATCCATCCAGCCCAAATTGTACAGCCAGAGCCTGTAAACTGGTGCCCTCCACCTGTTGGACAGATAGATCATATACATGTGTCAACCTGCTGCTCCTTTCTTCACTATGGATAGCACTTACTTTGCTCAGGGTAACAACCTTTGCCATATTCACCTCCCTGTGGCAAGTCTCACAGGATTTACAATACTTTGCCACCTGCCTGTAAATCCCTGGCCAATACCACTTTGACACTATGTAGGCTGTCATATTTTGCCTCTTTAAGAGTCCCTTTTGAGAGTCTACATGTGTTGCCTCCAGCACCTGTGGACACAGTGCCTTGGGCACTGCCAACTGCACCACCATCTGGTGTGTATAAGGATGTTGGTGCCTCTGCCATAAATCATCACCTTTATGGATGTAATATGGCCTGATGATGCCCAAGTCCCAAGCATTAGAAACAGTAACCCTTTGAGCCTCTGCAGGATAAACAATTTGGTTATCACATTGCATATTACACTCTGTAACATTCAAACAAGAACTCAATGACTTCCCAATGTCTTTAGTCTATTTAGCCATTTTTTGGGCCAGTTTGCAACCACAGTCCTGGAGTTTCTTTGAAGTACCTGTTCCCATAGTTCTTTCCTTTGGGATCTCTGACAAGTGTATCTTCTTCCACTGTACAGTCTCCTCCTTTCCAGTTTCCTTGGTGTCTGCTCGATCAGTACCCCTTTTAAACACATCAATCTTTTGGTCACTATTACAGTCTATGATAGTGTGGTCAGGGACTTTTGACTGCTGTGTGGATGGGACCTTTGGTTCATGCTCCTCAAGTCAGCTCTGATGCCCTGTGGACTGTTTGCTCTAGTTGCTAAATCTGCTTCTCTTCTAGCAACAACCATTCCTGCATCTCTTCATGGCAGTCGGATAGCTGATGAACCATCACCATCAAGGCCATTAGAATCTGTTCATCAGTCATTGCCTAATTTGATCCACTTTGCAGCTCTATAATGGACCTTTCAGACTCAATCTTGCTGTTAGCCATCTTCCTGCAGTCATACCCTTTCAATGGAATCCTCAACCACAATGGCCTTTGTGCCTGGGCTGGCACAAGTGAGAGTCTCACTTCTCACACCATATGTGAAGGTGTGAGTGTTGATGAAGGATGCAGCAGATAAGAATTTAGGTAAAAGTCCCAAATGATGTTACAATGTATTTATATTTGCAGTCCTTAGACATGTTAACAAATTCAAAATAATAAAAACAATTGTTTCAGGTCTGGTTACTGAAGAGACTGATTTTTTGTCTTTACAAGTGAAGCCTAGCTACTGGGTGTTGGCTCTTACTTACTTACCAAGGTTACACTAGGGAGGACTTTTGCTAAGGAGGGGTCTCACCAGTCTTTTCACTTTTCTATGAGTCCAGTCTAGTCAGAAGCCATCAGCTCCAGCATGTTGGAGTCTTCCCTCAGCTCCCTCATGGCTAGTTGGCACTCCCCTTAGTGCCCTTTGACAAGCTTAACCAAAACTCTCACTTATGTGCCTTTGTTCCTGTGGTCCATACCTCTATACCAAGGCAGCACTGCAAATGCACAGTTCAGCAAGCTGTTCAGCACCACACACTTCCAGTAGGGTTGTAGCCAGGAATTTTAAACTTGTACTCAAAACTGACTGCACTGTCCCTCCCCCACCCCAGACAGCATTGTTGCCCCACTGTTACATAAACCAAAATATTGTGGTGCCCCATCAAACAAACAACATTCCGCCATTTCTGTTAAATCTGCAGTATGCCAATAATCCCAACAGATTAATATTTTATATCTTTTAAATAATTTATTTTGTCCTAAAGCACGCAGACATTGGCTGGCTTTTAGTTACAATGTTTAGGAAACTTTGAGATAATCCTCTGTACCACATCAAGGTAGTCAGCCTGACAGAGGCCCATTCACACCAGCAGTCATGTATGCATACTAATTGAGTCACTCTGGCCTCTAAAGTACCCCCCCACCACAAACACACACATACACAGCCCCCCACACACACACACACACACACCATCCCTTCCCCATACACTCATGTCCCTCACACAGCACACACAAACACACACACACACACACACACACACACACACACACATGCATAGATTCAGTTTTAGGGAGGGAAGAAGACCATTAGACCGAGTTCCCTCCTCCCTTAACCAACCCCATGAGTCACGCATAAATAAAAGACTCACATTTAGTTCATACACTGAATCAACTTCCCCTCCCCAACCTCTCAATCTCCCCCCCACACACACACACTTTACTACTTAAGCTCTGCATATTCTATGTGCCCCACCTCCCTTCTAATTTATCACAGTTGTTATCAGGTCATTCAGTCACTATTGCCCTGTTCTTTAGAATATAATTATAAGTAATGTCCACTCTGCTGAATCCCAAAGCCACTTCAGATCTCCAGGGAAGAACCATCTTTTTCTGTGGCCTTTAACTACTGTATTAATTCTCATCCGACAATATTGTCCTTGACTCACATTGTGGTTCCCTGTCCAGTCCACCTACCTTGATCATCTTATTACTAATATTACTTTACTGATCTTGTATGATTATTTACTGATTTTGTTTTAGACCTCTCTTAAAACACTTTGCAATATCTTGTATTCACAAGCCATATGAAAATAAATTGTATTACATTATTATACATAATGAGTAAGAATAAGAGGACTACAGAACTGGACCTCTGTTTAGTTTATATACTGTGATTATAAAATTCCAGTGTTCACAGAAGGAAGTGAGTTTTGGTGACTATAGTGCAGAACTGTGAACAAGAAGATCCCAGATTTGAATCCCATCACAGACACTGATTCAATGGATGACCTTGCGGGAGGTAGTATAGAGCAGTGGTTTAAGGCTCTGAGCTACAAATTTGGAGACCTGGGTTTGAATCCCACAACCCCCACTTGCATATACTGTGTGACCCTGAGCAAGTCACTTAACTTCCCTGTGCTCCCATGTTGCACCTGTAAAAAAGCTTTCAACTTAGTGTGTCGCATCTGATTAAACAATTGAAAAAGAAAAGCAAGTCATTTTACCTCCTTGCACTAATTTTCTCTCAACAATTCTAATGGATTGAAGCTGGATCCCACAGAAAACAAGATTGTCTAGTTCAGTTGGGTAATCCTGTGTAAATAAAGTGAAGGAATACAAAATAAATATTCAAATGGTCAGATTTCCCACCCATTGCTACTTTTGCCCCAACCAATCCTAATTCATCAGCTCTGCCCACTCAGCCCATGAAATGAAACTTCCTAAACCCAAGTTCAGCCAAAGTCCCAGACCAATCACTATAATTTTCCTCTAGTTATATTTTAAAGAAGAAATTTGAAACTTGCCAGAGATTGGAGAAATCTGCTGTGAGGGTGTGACAAAATTTCAGTTTTTCAAGATTACTCTCTGGAATCAGATTTGCTGACCAAAAGAAAATATTTCATGGAGGTCAGGACAGAATTGCAAAGACTGGGAGTACAATACCATATGATATAGCCAGCTTCATTGCTGATACTTAGATGGAATGCTTGTCACTCATGTAATATGACAGATTTTGAAACTGATCAATGAGTTTTTCTTCCTCTCTGTGTGGTCTATACGAGATATGACCACCAGTGCAATTGAGTATGTGATTGTGCCGACATTGCTGCTGGTTGGCCAGAAGACGGTGATAAAAAACAAATTTGGATAGTAACCAAGACTGACCATACTGCCAGCCCTGTTAAGCTGCAAATTTATGCCACACTTTGTTTTTTTTATGCACGAATGTTGCATTACAGCATGTTTACTCAAGCTGCACCAAGTGTGGAAGCAAGATGGCGGGCAGGAGCAGTTTTTTCAGTTTTAAACCACGGATCATCACTAGCTGCAGTGAAGGGGGGTCAGAACAGTTGTGGGATTGGCCATGTGATGTTGAACAAATTATTTGACAATTCTCTTTAACCATGGCGAAGGCAAGTGAAAAATAAATGATTGAGAATTCTTGGCAAATTCAAAATAAATAGTTTATTACAGAAGAAGCTTGGAGCCACTTTAACTGAAACTTTCTGGTTATTACACAAAAAAGAGACTCCAACTGGCTTTAGACTTGGGGGTGGGGGGGAATTCCAAACGATCTCCCTCCTCACCCACAGTCACAAATACTCAACACAGCACAACATACAACTACATAATGCCAGCTTCTGTCATACCCACACACTCTTAGGCTTCATACGAAGAGAAAGTTTTGTCTAGCAGGAAAAGTGGACTTAATTATAACCCTCCTCAAAAGCCCACAACAACCATTAGGAAAAGCATCTAACAGTTCAGATACAGAGGATGGTAGGAGGGTTGGGGACATAAAGTCTAACTCCTGCTGGGCTCCTCTCTCACCAGCCCTTGTTCCCTCCCAGTAATCTTTACATTCTGCTACTGTGCCTAGCTCTTTGCTGTTCTGTCCGCTGCTCTGATTAACCCACAATCCTTCTGGCCTGAGTGTCCATGACTCTGGCATTCCATTGGCTCTCTCCAGGGCTGCTTGCTCCCTTCTCTGGTTGGTGAAAGCATGCTGTTTGACTTGGCACTGGGCACTGCATGCTGCAGTCTTCTGATAGACAGTTACAGTCCTTCCCACACACAACAGTCAGAAACTGAACAGAGGTGGTGCTGTATAAGGAAGGGGACAGCCATTTAAACCTCCTGCTGACTGGCTTGCTACATATAAAGCAGCCAATCAGCAGAGGCATGACTGCCCCTTCCTAAACTGACCAATAATCAATGCAAGGCTTAACCTCACGGCCAATTGGCATGTACTGGTGGCAGCAGCCTGAGCCAATCAGAGACTGAGCCCAGGCTGTCAGTGGAGATACATGCCACCCACTCAGTGGTAAAGATTCAATCTAGAAGAGATAAACTTGATAACTAAGAAAGAGAGACCATCGACCATGTGATTTTGGTGTGTGTTGCTCCCCCCCCACCAATGACCTATAGTCATCAGCCTGACTCAGCTTGCAGTTTCATCGAATCCTTGCTTTTTCAATGTCAAAGCCTAACAGCCCAGTTTGTTTTGCCCCTAGGTATGCTCATTGCTTGGAAGCATTTGTTACCCCCTTGTTTTTTTTCACTGTACACTCAGTTGTACTGAGCATATGCCTGACGATGACCATGACTCCCACTATTAGCCTTGTATAGGCTTTTTCTCTCTCTCTCTCTGATGTATCAGACAGCCTGCCTCTTGGAGTTCTTTAGCTGACTGATAAACACTGCTGAGAGAGCATTTTTATATCTCAGACAATCACGTGATCTGTAAGGCAAATTCAGATTTTATGTTACTAACATTCAGTGTACCAAAATCACAAAAGAAACAGGAATAAACAGAAAAACACAATAGAACACATATTCACTAAACACATGATTCATCTTCACTTTACGAACGAGTATTCAGTATATTTCCTTGAATTATTAGGAACCTTCCCCTTAACTGCCATTATTCTTGGATCCTATGTTCAATAAAGTCAGCAATTCTAGGTTCGGCCAGCCCTATAGGGAAATAGTAGTTAGCTGGCTGCTCAGAGTCTCAAGCAGGGTAAGTTTATGGAAATTCTTTTAGCACTGAAAATTGCCATTCAGATGAACTTTTAACAGCTAAAAGGTAACAGAAGCAAACAGGAAGAAAACAATTTGTTGCAGTTTCAAATGCTGTCTTTTAGATAGTTAAATTTCATGACTGTTTCTAGATTGCTTATTTGTCCATTTTAAAACAAGGCACCAGTCCTGTATGTTTTCATCTGCAAATATTTATTACACAAGTCTTCTGATTATATATTAGATTCCGACTTGCTTTTAGTATTGTGTATGTGTGTGTGTGTATGTGTGTGTGTGTGGGGTGGGCGCTATTCGCTTCAGCTGAAGCAAGTCCTAAACTCTGTGCTTTTTCTTGGTCTTGGGCCAGTGCTAACCCACTAGAGTCAAGGTAATTAAATAAACATACATGAGTTCCTACAAGTGTGTCTGCTACTGTCACCAGGGAGGTGAAAAGATGCTTAAACAAACAAAACAGGAACTTTTACAAACAATGAACCTGTCTTTGCTTCCATAACTGGGGGTGGGGGGGTGTTGAGTGAAAGATGAAGACAGACAGACAGAAGAGAAAAGAGAGCTGTCCTGGGTACTCAGTCCATGAGATGCATTAATAAATACAGACAGACAGGGCAGAAGCTGTGCAGCTAAAAAGATAAAGAAAAGGTATGTATGCGTTTTGCTAGTTTTTCTTCAGGAATGGTCCCTAAACTGAAGCAATGCTTCCTATACTGACTAACCATTGACTTGGGGAAGACTTTATCATGGTAGTACCATTTACGGTTCATACCTCTGGGTTCTTATTTTGTAAATCACAAAACAACAGCTGGTTTCTGATACTGTTATCCATCAGTATCCAAACAGACCATGGGGAAGAGTTAGGGAGCTCCCACCCTTACTGAACACCTAAAAATGTAGGTTGGCATGGTATCCTGTGATAACGATGATCACAAAAACAGCGCAGACACAAAGAGCAATTAGCACAACACAGAGATCATGGAAAGAGTGACCTATGGCTTTTCTCCCTCCTGGAGTTGCTTCCCCCTCAGAGTTTGTTACTTTATTAAGGGGGGTGCATGGGACAATGCCCTCCACAGAAAGTCACAGTTACATTGTTGTCACAGTTTTGGCTATCACTGTGTTGTACCCCTCACCCTATGTGACCGCACCCTTTTGCCTTCACCAATTTTGGCCTCGCTGTTTTTGACTTGTCCATATTACACAGAACCCGTTGCCATCACCATGACTACAACAGCCCCAATCATTTGGTCATATATCCACATTTTCCCCCCCTATGCAGTCACTAGGGACAGTTTCTATACTTAACCTGGGGAAGTATGGACTATTAAACTGCAGTCTATATCCAGGTCTGCAGCCCACCAGCCTAAAGATATCAGTATCATAGAATCATAGAAATTTGATGGCAGCAAAGGACCCGTCTGGCCCTTCTAGTCTGTGCAACCCTCCCATTCGACATATCCCTCCCAACCTGCCCCCACCCTCCCCCCAATAATCAGCCCCATATGTCTGTCCCATGCCCTCTTAAATTCCTCCACCAACTCAACCCCACCACTCTATCTGGCAGTCTGTTCCAGGGCTCCACCACTCTCTCTGTGAAGAAGAGCCCTATTACATTGCCCCTGAACCTATTTCCTTGCAATCTGAGGCTGTGCCCTGTAGTTCTGGCTCCCTCCTTCCTCCTCAGCAGACCCTCTTCACCTACTTTATTGTGCCCCTTTACATATTTAAATGTTTCAATCATGTCCCCCCTTTACCTCCTTGCTTTCAGTGTGTACAGATTCAGCTCCTTATACCTCTTCTCATACGTCTTCCCCTGCATACCCTGCACCATCTTGGTTGCCCTTCTCTGAACCCTCTCCAGTGCATCTATAGCCTTGCAGAGATGTGATCTCCAGAACTGAGCCCCGTACTCTAACTGCGGCCTCACCATGGCTGTGTAGAGGGGCATTATAACCTCCCTCCTTCTGCTAGTAATCCCCCTGCCTATGCATGCCAGCATTCCATTGGCCCTTCCCACCACCCTACTTCATTGGAAACCTACCTTAAGGTTTGAGGAGATTATGATCCCCAGATCCCTTTCCTGTTCTGATTCTTTGATCCCCCCCCCAGTGTGTGCCCCACTTTCGTGTTTTTCCTCCCTCGGTGAATCACAGTGCACTTCTTGGCATTAAACCTCAGCTGCCATTTCCTGGCCCACTCCTCGAGTGTCTTGAGGTCCCTCCTCATGTCTTCCACCCCCTCCAGGGTGTCCATCCAATTGCAGATTTTTGTATCTTCGGCAAATAGGCACACCCTCCCTCTCAAACCCTCCGCAATATCACTGATGTAGATGTTGAAGAGGAGTGGACCCAAAACTGACCCCTGTGATACTTCACTCCTCACCCATGTCATCACAGAGTGCACCCTGTTAAGCACTACCCTCTGAGATTTCCCTACTAGCCAGCCTCCACCCAACCTGCTATTTTCCCTCCCTACCCCATGCTTTCCATCTTGCTCACCAACCTCCTATGAGGGACAGTGTCGAAGGCCTTGTTGAAGTCCAGATAGGTCACATCCACTACCCCTCCCTGGTCAGTTACCTGAGTAACCCAATCAAAGAACTCAATTAGGTTGGTCTGGCATGATTTCTCCTTGGTGAAGCCATGCTGTCTGCTGTCCTGCAAGCCAACTCCTCCAGGTAATTCACCACCCTTTCCTTGATTAATGCCTCTATTACTTTCCCCACCACAAATGTGAGGCTGAGTGGGTGGTAGTTCTCCTTCAGCTCCCTACTACCTCCCTTGTGCAAGGGCACAATGTCAGCCCTCCTCCAGTCCTCTGGCAACCTCCCCATATCCAGGGACAGGTTAAAGAGCTTTGTCAAGGGTGCGGCCAGCTCCTCCCTCAATTCCTTGATCACTCTGGAGTGCAACCCATCAGACCCCATTGCCTTGTCCACCCTTAATGTATCCTGCTTAGCCCTGACCATATCCACAATGGATGGGCTCTGATTCACCCAATTGCCCTCCTTCTACTTAGGTGCTAGTACCGGACTCCTGCCTTCCATTTCCTCTGTGAACACTGAGCTAAAATTCTCATTTAGTGCCTCTGCCTTTTTGTAGTCCTGCTCCAAGTTTATTCCCTCCTTCCCCCCTCAGTCTAGCAATGACCTGCCCTGCTCTTTTCCTCTCCCTCACATATCTAAAAAACATTTTATCCCCCCTCCTGGCCCTTTTGGCAATTTTTTCCTCAGTGTCTGCTTTTGCCCTTCTGATCTCCCTTCCTGCCAGACTCCTCTTCTCACTATAATCCTCTCTATCCTCCTCTCTAAGTGTCATCTTAAATTTTCTGAAAGCCCTTATCATTTCCCAACTCGCCCTGCCACCTCCCTAATGAACCAGAGTGGTCTCCTCCCCTCTTGCTCTTCCTGACCTTTTTTATGCACATTTCTGCTGCTTCCTGGATGCCTCCCCTGGTAGCATCTCAGAGTTCCTCCACTGCCCCATTCTCCTCTGTACCTTTCATTTTCTCCCCTGTCTTTCTCATCTTATGAAAGTATGTGTGTCTGAAGTCCATGACTGTTGTATTAATCTTACTTGTCTACCTTCCCGCCCTGACCCTGAACTGTACCACACTGGGGTCACTGGTAACCATGTCTTCTCCCAACCGCACCTCCTCACACATTCTCCCCACTAGTCAATACCATGTCCAACAAGTTGTTTCCCCTCATTGGCTCCCTGACCGGCTGTTGAAGGAATACCCCCTGCAGCTCAGCCAATACCTCCCTGCTCCTTGCTGATACTGCATCTGGGATTTCCCAGTCAACATCTGGGAGGTTCAGATCACCCACCAGTAGTAGTTCACCTTTCTGTCCCAGCCTTTTGATGCCTGAGTTAGCTGTCTATCATCTTCCTCTCCTTGTGCAGGTGGCCTGTATACCACTACCAGCCACAGGGATTCACCTGTCTTCCTACCTAGTGTTATCCACAGCAGCTCAGTCTCCCCTTCCTCCTCCTGCCCTTCAGTAACCCTGATGCCTTCCCTGATGCATAAGGCAACCCCTCCCCCCTTCTTGCCTTCCCTGTCCCATCTGAACATTCTATAACCTGTAATGGTTGTTTCCCCGGTGTGATGCTCTGTCCACCAGGTCTCACTTATCGTGACTAAATCTAATTTCACATCCCTCATGATGGCCTCCAGGTCCACCATCTTATTTCCTAAACTCCTGGTGTTTGCTGAGAATCCCTTTCTGCCAGTCTCCTCCTTTGTTTCCCCTTGCACCCATCACCCTCTTGCCCAGTCATGTAGTGCTATCCTGGGGGGCTTGTAGCCTCACAAGCTTTCCTCCTTGTGGAGCAGATTTGTCTCCACCACCCCCGCAACCTAGTTTGTTTATTTATTTATTGAACTGTTTCACCGGGAAGGCACACTAAGTGACAAGTCACTCGTTTTCCAGTGTGACCTGGGGGAAAGGGGTACAATAGGAAAGTTCTCTTAGGAGAACAAAAGTTTAAATTGTAGGTATCCACTATGTATTCTCCTAGCTTGCATTTCAGTACTGCTACCCCCTCCCTATTCAGGTGCAGTCTTTCCTGTGCAAATAGGCTCTTGTCCTCCCATATAGATCCCCAGTCCCCTACCAAGCCATATCCCATTTGTTCAACCCCACCCCACCAGCCACTTGTTGAACTCCCTAATCCTCAACGTCCTATCAGTGCTTTACCTCAGTACTGGTAACACTTCTGAGAATGCCACTGATTTACCCAGTGCCAAGTAAATATAGCGCTACAAGAATAGCAGTGCAATAACCTCGCTGTGTAAAGTGCACATGCATTTAGAGCTACAGGGGTATAATACCAGTAGGGAATTACCACTACCCCTATCGCTCTGTATTGAATCATGAAAGGGATCTAGTTGCCGTGTGTGTGTGTGGTGTCTGGTTGAGCCACTCCTGTGGTGGAGTGGATAAGGCACCAGCACATGACAGGGTTGGAGACCTGCGACCATGGTTCAGTTCCCCTTGGGTTTCCCGGTGTTGCTACTTTCTTTTTTTGTAAAAAATATTTTTTCCCTGTCTGGAGTTTCTCCCCATCCCCTTGGAGTTAATTAGTTGATTATTTTTATTCCGGTGGTGTGCAGGGGGGGCAACGCCCTCCATGTCGGGGAGTGTGAGGTGCAGAACCTCCTGCAAAAACAAACAGGTCCTATTATTTTGAATCGGTGTGTGCTATTAAGGTAGATACAGTTTTTTGTCCAACGTTATGTTGGAATACAGCATTTTGCTTGCGATGTTTATTGTCTCGCTGCTATTGTCTGTGACTATATGACCCCATGCATGACATCCATCCATACCCTCAAATTTCTGTTAAACCTAAATGCCCACTGAGATTCCCAACTTTAATCCAATAGATTATATTATCTGGAAACCTGAGCTAAAGATCTTACAGTCTATAGGTAAGCTTCAACACATATAAACCAACTCTTTGTTTCTATATTGTGGGTGTCTTGTACTGCATGTGAAGCCTGAACCAAAAGGCTCACATTTGGAACAACAAAGAACATCCACCTTGAAACAGAATTCTCATTCATGGTTCCCTTTTTAGTCCAAATTTAATTTTTCTGTAGCACAACAGTTAACCAAATTTGTATACACCAAGTTGGACTACCTTTTTATTCCCCACCACCTTAGAAATTGCCCCAGGAGTCAGTTAACTGTCTCTGGTAACCCCAAGACCCCTTCTCTCTCCCTCAAGAGAGTCCTACCAGAGCAACATAAGATGGTAATCCTTTTTTTCAAGGACCTTCCTGCTGAAGAGTGGCTATAGCCTTTTAGAAACTGCTGTCTTCACCAGCTATGCTGCGCTCAAAAGTACCCAAATGTTCTCTAGAATGCACACATCATTGGACCCTATATGCCAAGAATAGGTTCCTCCATTACTTCTTCTAATCCATTACTTTTCATCCCTAAAAAGAATTGTTTGTGTGCACAAGGGACTTTCCTGTTCACTACTACATCCCAACTACCTTTGATCTCCTGCAGGCCATACAGGAGTCATCATCCCAAATGCCCTTGTGAACTCCTAGCCGTTAGAATGACAGACCAAAATAAACTTGGCTCCCATACCATGACAATATGTGGTCTACTGGCTATTATCCCAATAAGGATCTCTTGTAACTTGTAGCCAAATGGCTCATCTAATTACCCAACCAGTCTTTTCATGGACTTTCCACTCACTATGTCTACACAGGAAACCCAGGAATCACACATGCTGAACTCCACCTAGTGTACAACTACAGCATGTTCCTAATCTTTATTAACTTTCTAGGATGGCTACTCTCTATTTTAGCATTCCACATCCTTTATTTACAATTGCTTTAGCCTATTTTAATTGTTATAAATCTGTTGAAAGAACTTTCTCAGCCAAGGGAGCCATTCACACAGTACTAGAGCTCAGAGCACTATAATCTGATTCACCAGTTAGATACAGTACCATGTTACCACCTGCTGGTACATCTCAGACAAGGGCTATGCACTTTTATCAAAACCCTCTAGCACTACTCATATCTTAGGAGGGCACCAGCAGTGTGCTACTCCCACCATCCAGCTTCAAGAAAGCACTTCCAACCTTCTTATGCAGACCTATTAAACTTGTCCTCCCCTTTTTTTATGCCCATCAGGGAGCAAGTTCCTCTAGATTCACGAGTTATAAGGACATTTTGTGACCATTACTCAGTACCCAAACTCTGATCCTCTGCTAAGTTTTCTCCTTCCAATTTATATTATTAAAAGCCGTCTTTCTATTGATTTCCACAAGATACTTCTTAGCCTTTGAACCAGCAAGACACCTAACCTGCTCTTGCCAAACAGTTATTCATTTAATTTACACACATTACCCAAGTTTTTTCCATAGTTCAACTTATGA
Source organism: Neoceratodus forsteri (assembly GCA_016271365.2). NCBI lineage: Eukaryota > Metazoa > Chordata > Ceratodontiformes > Ceratodontidae > Neoceratodus > Neoceratodus forsteri. The sequence goes on along the minus strand of CM057455.1, from coordinate 1,460,974,355 downwards.
TTTTATTGAAAATTCCCACTGGAATGGATTCCCACTAAGGAAGCTTTCTGACCCCCTCAAATCCATCCAGCCCAATTTGTACAGCCAGAGCCTATAAACTGGTGCCCTCCCTCTAGTGGACAGATAGATCATTTACATGTGTCAACCTGCTACACTTTTCTTTACTATGGACAGCACTTACTTTGCTCAGGGTAACAACCCTTCCCATATTCACCTCCCTCTGGCAAGCCTCATAGGATTTACAGTACTTTGCCTCCTGCCTGTAAATACCCAGTTAATATCACTTTGACACTAAGAAGGCTAACATCTTTCACCTCTTTAAGAGTCCCTTTTGAGAGTCTACATGTGTTTCCTCCAGCACCTATGGACACAGTACCTTGGGCACTGCCAACTGCTCCACTATCTGGTGCCTATAAGAATGTTGATGCTTCCGCTATAAGTCATCACCTTTATGGATGTAATATGGCCTGGTGGTACCCAAGTCCCCAGCACTAGAAACAGTAATCCTTTGAGCCTCGCCAGGAGAAACAATTTGGTTAACACATTGCATATTATACTACATAACATTCAAATAAGAACTGTGACTTCCCAGTGTCTTTAGTCCTTTCAGCCATTTTCTGGTCCATTTTGCAATTGCAGTCATTTTAGTCTCTTAGGAGTACCTGTTCCCATAGCACTTTCCTTCAGGATCTCAGACAAGTGTGTCTCCTTCCTCTGTACAGACTCCTTCTCTCCAGCTTCTATAGTGCCTGCTTGATCAGTAACCCTTTTGTCCACATCAACCTCCTGGTCACTATTACAGTCTGTGTTAATGTGGTCAGGGACGTTTGCTGTGTGGATGGGGCCTTTGGTTCACATTCCTCATTCAGCTTTGATGCACTGTGGACTGTTTGTTCTAGTTGCCAGATCTGCTCCTCTGCTGCCAACAACCATTCCGGTATCTCATCATGGATCTCAGATAGCTGATGAACCACCACCATCAAGGCTATTAGGATATGTTTATCAGTCATTGTTTCGTTTGATCCACATTTCATTTTCATTTCATTTTATTTTTTATACTGGAAGGCATGTGAGCATAACTTCTCATTTTCACAAGCGTCCAGTCTATATACTGCAGAGCATGGAGTAAGAAACTTAACAATGGAGACAATTATAAATAATTGTAGAGGTAGCACTGTAGTGGACCTTGCAGACTCCATCTTGCAGTTAACCATCTTTCTGCAGTCACACCCTTCAACTGAAATCCTCACCCACAATGGACTTTGTTTCTCGTCTGGCACAAGTCAAAGTCCCACTTCTTATACCATATGTGTAAGTCTGGGTGTTGATGAAGGACACAGTAGGTAAGAATTTAGGTAGTCCCACAGGCTGGCACAATTTATTTACTTTTGGCAGTCTTTAGACATTTTAACAGATTCAAAATATTATAGTTGTTTCAGATCTTTCTACTTCAGAGACTGACTTTTTGTCTTTACCAGTGAAGCCTAACTATTGGGTGTTGGCTCCCACTTACCAAGCTTGTTATGATAGAGAGGACCTTTGCTAAGAAGGGGTCTCACCAGTCTTTGCACTTTATCATGGCAGTACCATTTACAGTTCATAACTAGGGGATTTTGTTCATAAATCACAAAACAATGGCAGGGACCGCCCTGTCACAAGATCTATAACAAAAATATTATCTAAAGTGGATTTTCCATCTCTGAACTAAGAGTCCCAGTTCTCAATCATGTGTAAGATATAACATAATGACTATAGATTTTTGCATATATATATATACATTACAGTAATTGGCATGTGACACTCAGGGTTGATGAGCAGTACTTTTGTGAATATTGTGGAAATAATCCAGTTTAACCACTGGGTTGGAGTAGTTAACGAAGCATTAACTTTTTCAAAGAATGTTCTCAAAAGTGAGGCCCACCAATCTTCCCTTACATGATATTGTTCTGTAAGTAAACCAGATCTGTCACAAGCCCACTCCTGAGGGTCAGGCCCACTGAGCTCACAGTGCCCACCCCAAGTGCAATCTGTGATGGGAGGTGAGGACGGGATACTGTCCTCATTCTTTTGAGTGCTCACTGAGGTCATGACTGCACCTCTACTATGAGGACCCAGGATGTCCCTCTAGCTCTTAATAAGGGAACAATACCAGTCTCAAGTCTTGTGGCCAAATATGAACCCTTCCTTGGCTATTACACAAAGTAGGAAGACCTAGGTATCACACTCTCGTTGGGGTAGCAGTGTAAAACCCGATCTAGCCTTCTCCCTACAGGGCATGCAACAACCTTGTTCAAATCCCTTGCAGACTCTGGTATTCTCCCTATCCTTATCCAGATGTCTCTTTTCCCAATTTAGTTGCTTGTGGTGGCCCCTCTAAGCAATTAACAGTTGTCACAGATTATTAATAAACCTTCTACAGTCACACACAAATACAGAAATCTCACACAGGCAAAATTTCTTTAGAAAAACAAATGTTTTTACTATAATACTTAAATAAATACAGTTACATCTAAAATGATAATACTCTAATTTGGGCAACAGTATACAGAAACAAAATGGGAAAATTATATACAGAAAAACACATTAAAACTATTAGCTGAAAGTCTACCTTACTTTTGCAGGAAAATGAAGTTCATAAAAAAGTAGAAGATTTTCAGTTCCTTTAGTTCAGGCAACCACACTTGGTTTCAGCAGTTTTGTTCCTGGTGTGTCAGGTGGAGTCCAGATAAAAAGTGTGTGCAGCCACTGAGTCCCAGCAGTTTGGCTTCTTGTGTGTCAGGTGGAGTCCAAATGAAAAGTGTGGGAAAATGCCCTGAGCTGTGGCTATTTATACCCCTATTTGTGGATAGAGGCTGGCCCTTCCATTTTAGGCCACTGGGTGTCAATCTTGCGCTTCCCCAACACAATGTTCTGCCACCTGGTGATGTTACCCAGCCTACATTTATGACACCTGACAATACAATCTCACACAGGTCTGTTAGAAGGAAGTGTCCTTTTTTTTTCCTTTCATCTCATCAAAGGCAATAACTTGGAACACAGCATCTTACTTTTTGAAGTTAAAAGGGTTATCTCCTGGATGTTTTATTCACCTCTGTTTCCCTTGGTCAGTTAACTATTGGAAATACCCCGTTGATCAGTTATCCTCAAAGCCTTTGATAATAACTTTTCAGATTCCTGGCAAGAAAGTTGGCCTTCCAGGTCAAATGAAGGTCAAAACTTTAATTTTTAAATCCAGTCTTTTTCTCTATGTCCCCTTGAATTAACACTGGCCTTTACTGGCATGTAAATATATACAGAATTACATAAAAAACATATATACAACAGAATTATATCCACAAATAAGGACTAGCAGTGGGACAGCTTGCCACAGACCATCCCCTCCTGGGGCTTTATTAGTCTTCCATTGTCCAATATAAACTACAATTTCATCAGAGGTTATCTGATCCCAATTTTAGGAATTACCCCACTCCACTGATATTTTACAATGGTTGTAGACTTTGCTGTTATTCCCATATACTGTAGTGTAATGTTCAAACCACTGTTTAGTTGGAATAACCATCTCAGTGCTTGACCTCTGGTTATTTGACCCTGTACAGTAGCTATTAGGGACCAGAGCACATGCATGTCTTTTTTCTGTGCTGCTACTTGTAAAGTTCCCATGACTATTTTTGGTGTCTTTTTCTTTTAGCTTTCAAAAACATATTATACTCCTTAATGATAAGAATGCAGTTCTGCATTGGATGAACTCTGCAGACCTGGAGCATCTCCCCATTTTACTTATTTGTGATTTCATATATTTTTACACTCCTGGTCATACCAAGGTGACTTAAATTGTTGTACTGATTCATTTTTTGGGAACTTTTTTTCACATCACAATTTAAGACTGTTTTAAAAATGGCCTCTAGTTTACTCATAACATCTATAGTATAATCCAATAAACAATTAGTATCCCAAATTGTTTCTTTAAAACTTTCCAAAACTTGCAAATTAATTATTTTTGACATTGTTCTGTCATTACATCCTTCCATTTAATTTTACAGTTATTCCTTATTATCAGATCATTATTATCAGCCTCTTCCTACTGCCAACTACTGAAACTCAATCAATTAGAGGGGTTAATTCAGAAAAATGGAGAAGAAGTAATGCGTACTTAGTATAGTTCTTTTCAGTCAAAGTGCTACTTCACTGTGCAAAAACTAAAGGATGCATAGTGGCACTCTGCCCACACTTTCCCTGGCAAAGTTCTTCTATGTGTGTTTTTGATGGGCAAAGGTGGGTACTTTTCCAGGTGAAAATTATGCAAATAGTGCCCCCCAGCAAATTTAATTTGGGGAAACTAATAAAGTGACATTTTCCAACTTCCCCTTCCTGGTCTTAGTATTTGAACCCTGGGTCATAAGCAGAGGCATTGTAAAATTGCACCAGCAATTTTACCACAATATCCACAACTCTTCACCATTCTCTACCTAACATCCACAATTTCTTGAATTTTTGACTGTATCTGTATAAAAATACTTAAATACGCAATGAAAAATACTCAAACATGCTAACAGTTTGGTACACAGACTTTAATTTGGTCCAAACTATACAGTGTTGGGGGAGGAGGACTTCAATATGGCTCTGCTTTCATCAGATTCACGTCCTTGGTTTGGTTTAAAAATTCCTCTGGCCAAGCATATGCACACTTTAAGCATTTAAAATCTGTGTTTAAGTAGAATATAAAAAAAAAACTCTTTGCTGCTGGCCCAGTGGCATTTAGGGCTGAGGTGCTGGGTGCCTCACCTCATGGCACACCAGTGACCCGTGTTCAGAAATGGAGGCAGGTCACTTGGGTTCTGGCTGGGAGAAGGAGGACTGAGTATCCATAGGATTGCTCTCCTCCATTGGGGGTTGCTGTGACTCATTGCTAACTGCTACCTGGCGGTCATCTGGGTGGCAGCACAAGTGAGTCACACAGCGGGAAGGGATCCGACACTCAGAGCACCAGGCCTATCTCTGCAGAGGCAGATCTTGCACATTGTGTTCATTTCATGTCCATGGTCCCAGGGAAGAAACAGCGGAAAAATGGAGGCCTGGGCTCCCTGAAGCCCTGCCTGTGTCCTGATGGTCTGCCTGCAACTCCAGTACTGAGGTCACACTAGATTGTCTGCTGGGGGCAGTACCAGCATTTGGTACATGTGAAGCATGTGACTGCTTGGGATACCAGTGCAACCAGGGTGCAGGAACATATTCCAGGCCTTGGCACACTCACCAGCAGTGGTGGACTGTATTTCCATAGTTTAGATACTAATTGGAGTCTGACATCATCAGAGCGCATCAACAGCCAAACCGGTGCACACAACATTTCCGTATATGAAGATGATGCACCAATTTCAAATTCATGCATGTAATGCATGGACAGACTGCTTTCTTGCCATGAGCTGCCAAGGAAATGAAAAGCAGCCCTCCCACTGCCATCCATCCACACACAGTCCTGAGCTGCTGCCACTGTCAAACTCATCGTGAGCTGTCTCTCTCTCTCTCTGGGACCTGTCTTCCTTGCAGAGAGTGGCAGTGCCCTGTCTGAGGACTGAAATTTAATTGAGGCAGTTAAAAAAAAATAATTGACATACCCAATGGTCACTGGTCTCCAGTGGTCTCAAAGGTCTCTGTCTTTCAGTGCCTGGGGTGTAGGGTGGGGAAGAATGACAAACTAGCTAGGTGAGGTCACAGGTGTGAGCACTGGCAGCTCCCAAAAGTGAAAGTCAGCCAGTCCTGACTCCTGGTCTCAGTCTCCTGGTTGACTATCTCTATGTCCTGTCCCCTTGCCAGCTCAATAATTGTAACAGCAGGTGATTTATTTTTATAATATGTTATGCAATATGCTTTTGTACACAAACATTTATTTTATTTTCATTATGAGAGCCTGTTGCAGGGACATCTGTGAACCCAAAGCTAAATACTTATTTAACTTTAAATGTTCTAAATCCTACTGTACAATAGAGGGGGTAGACACTTGAAAATTGTTACCCTTCCCCCTGCCACTGAAAGATATTGTAACACAGCCGTTTATACAACTTTCACTTTTGGAGGGACATTCTTTATATAGGCTGTATACAGCATATGCCCATTTGTGTTGCGCTCACGTTACCTAATATAATTTGCATGAAAGTACTTCAACTTTTCACCATTAAATTCAAGTTGTTTTGTTAAAAGCCTTTTTTGAAAAGTGTAGTCCAATTCATTGCAGCCTATCAAGAAAAAAAGTTGAACTGTGTTTGAAACAATTTATGGTTTTGAAAAATGAACTTTTTACAAAAGATTCCACTACAGATTTCAAGTTGTTGTGTTGAAACTTTTTTCTGAAAAGTGAAGTTTAGTTCATTATGGTATATTATGAAATAAGTTTGAACTGTATTTGAAATAAATAATGGTTTTAAAAAAATGAACACCTAATAACAGTTTGAATTGGGTTTGCAATAATCTGTGTTATTATATGTTCATTAGAATTCATTTGGGAACTGTGTGTATGAATGCAGTTGAATTCTTTACCACATATCTCAAGCTGTTTTGATGGGAGATTCTTTGAAAAGTGAAGCTCATTTTAAAGCAGTTTGAACTGTGCTATAATAGATTTATGATTCTATATATTTAATATTTTCTGGCATAGTTCAAGTTTCCATTGATGAGAGATTTTTTTGGACAAGTGAAGCGTTACCTTACAGCAGTTTAAATCTAGTGCACATTCCAAGCTGTATTGCTGAGAGATTTTTGAAAAGTGAAGCTTAATTTTACAGCAGTTTATATCTGTGCTGGAAAGACTTATAGCTTTATATATTTGCATGAACAAAGTGAATTTAATCACAATGAGATATTTTGAACTTTTGAAGCCTATAAACTTTTTATAAAATGAGTAAAAGATATTCTATGGTACTTCTTTTCCCATGCTGCCTCTGGGAGTCTGTCTAATAGTTATTATTATCCATATTTTAGATAACACATCCAGGTGCTAGATTCTACCAGTTGTGGAGGAATGGAGATATTTGATTAATTGTGGCATCCCACTGGGGATCTGTGCACTGGCTCTGTATCTCTGGTAGCTGGGATTCTTTGGACTGCAGCTTGAACCTGCTGGTTCATTTGAAAGCAATAATAAAAAATAATCAGATTTATTAGGCTAGTTTGTGGACAGTGTATGGATGTTCTGGTGGTTGGGAGTGTATGTGAAGGAAGCAATGCAACTTTTTTGGGTCTCCATGTGAAGTTGTCAAATGGCAATTCAGTCTTCTAGAGGGAGTGCAGAGAAATCTGCAGTTCCCATGTGCCAGTGTTCCCCATCCTCATTCTGAAAATACATTACTACAGATGTTAGGAGGTATAGCCTGATATTGCAGAGTGTGACAAGCACAAGGGTTGGTCCATGGCATAGTGCCAGTGGCATGGTGCAATACCATGCACACAGCACCTGCTCAGTGGTGCTACCCCCACAAGAATCCTCTAAACACCACATACCCATACCTTATGTCTGCCTTTGTGTGAAGCAAATAAACAAAACAAAACAATGCAAAACAAAACGATGTAAAAAAACCACTATGGTTCTCAAAGGAGGTGGCAGGGAAGGTTAGGGAGAAAAAGATGGTATTCGGGAAGTACAAGGAATCGCAGAAGGAGCAGGACATAGAACTGTATCAGTTAAAGCAGAAGGAAGCAGGGAAGGTAGTCAGAACAGCAAAGGCCCAAACCAAGGAAAAGATAGCAAACTCAGTTAAGAAGGGGGATAAAAGCTTTTATAGGTACAGTATATCAGGGAGCGAAGGAAGACCAAGGGAGGGATAGTGAGGCTTAATAAGGGGTGGGCAGAGGGTGACTGTGAAAAGGCAGAGGTACTAAATGAGTATTTCTGCTCAGTATTCACAAATGAAGAAGGGGAGGTACCTAAACTAAACAACAGAAACACTCTGGATAGGGGGGTTGATACCAGCCCATTCACAGAAGAAAGAGTTCTGAAAGAACTCTTAAAACTGAAGGTGGACAAAGCAATGGGGCCTGATGGGATTCATCACAGAATTCTAAAAGAAGTAAGGGTAGAACTAGTGATGCCACTGACTACCTTCTTTAACAAATCATGGGAGGATGTGGTGGTACCTGAGGACTGGAGGAGGGCAGATGTTATTCCAAAAGTGGGAACAGGGCAGAGGCAAGAAACTACAGACCTGTTAGTTTGACCTCAGTGATAGGGAAAATGATGGACTCACTTCTGAAGGAAAGATTTGTTGAGTACCTAGAGGCCAGAGGGGCACCGGACCCAAGACAGCACGGATTCACAGCAAGAAGGTCATGCCAGATGAATCTAATATATTTGTTTGACTGGGTGACCAAAGTAGTTGATCAGGGAAGGGCTGTGGGCATGGTCTACTTAAACTTTTGCAAGGCATTTGACACAGTTCCTCACAAAAGATTAATATACAAGTTAGCCAGCCTGGGAGTGGGCCCCAAGATGGTAGCCTGGGTAAACAATTGGCTGGAGAACAGGACACAGAGGGTAATAGTAAACAGAGTCCACTCTGAAGAAAGGGGGGTTACTAGTGGGGTACCACAGGGTTCAGTTCTAGGACCAGTCCTTTTCAATGTCTTTATAAGTGACATTGCAGAGGGACTGGAAGGAAAAGTATGTCTCTTTGCAGACAACACAGAGATCTGCAACAGGGTTGATACACAAGGTGGGGTGGAAAGGATAAGAAGGGACTTGGCAAGGTTGGAGGAATGGTCAAATGTATGGCAGCTTATATTCAATGCTAAGAAGTGCAAAGTAATGCACCTGAGAAACAAAAACCCAGGGGAAGAGTACACAATGAGGGGTTGGAGATACTAACAACAACAAAAATGGAAAGCGATCTGGGAGTAGTCTGGGAGTAGTCATATCAGATGACCTAAAGGTGTACAAGCAATGTGAGAGGGCAGTAAGGAGGGCTGGGGGATACTAGGATGTATAGGGAGGGGCATCACCAGTAGAAAACAAGAGGTTGTTATCCCTCTGTACAGATAGCTGGTGAGACCCCATCTGGAGTACTGAATGCAGTTCTGGAGACCCAGTCTCCACAAGGACATAGACAGGGTGGAGGTAGTCCAGAGGAGGGCAACTAAAATGGTGCAGGGTCTGCACTAAAGACATATGAAGAGAGACTTAAGGAGCTTAATATGTATACCCTTGAGGAAAGGAGGGACGGGGACATGATAGAAACTTTCAAGTACCTCAAGGGAATCAACAAAGTCCAAGAGGGTAGCATTTTCAGAAAAGAGGTGTGCAAGAACAAGGGGCACAATTTGAAGATGGAAGGGGATGACTCAGAGGTAATGTGAGGAAGTATTGTTTCATGGAGAGGTTGTGGACACATGGAACAGCCTTCCTGAGGAGGTTGTGGAGTCAAAAACGTGGGGGAATTCAAGAATTCATGGGACAGACATAAGGCAATTCTAGGGGGTGGGGGTAGGAGGAAGTAGGCTGTTGGTTAACTAGGATCTGCAGTTTATCCATTAGGTAGGGAAATGGGAAGACTGAGTGGGCCAAGCGGTCCTTATCTGCTGTCAAATTCTATGTTTCTATGTTTTTATGAGTGCCTGGTATGAGTGGAAATGAGCAGGACAGGGGTGTATGGAGGGCAGGAAAGTGCAAGGGTGAGCAGGAGAGTGTGAGGGTGAAGGGGCACCACAGGTTTGTTCACTTGGGGTTCCATCAAGTTTAACACTGGCCCTGGCTGAAGAGAGGGTGGCCCACCCCCTCTCACCATGCCACTGGGGGAAAACCACAGGGGTACCGGCTTCTGGACTCGGAGAAGGTAAGAGGATGACTGTTGGACTCAGAGACAGGGCTGATAAGCCACACATACTAGGAGGATAAAAACCTTTGTAGAAAAAACAAAAGAAAATGTTTTGCTGCCACAAAGACTGAAATAATGGATGTGATAAAATGTACAAATTGCTCCATTCACCTAAATGTAGCATTAACCTACAATACTTGTTTTTCAGTGGAAGGTTAAATTTTCCTTGTATGCATACTTTCATTCTGAATGGATTTTGATTCAAATGTCTGAGGAGTTTGGATGGCCCTGTAGATTATAAACCTGAATGTGCTTCTAATGAAGTTGGTGACAGTGATCCCTTACTTGTTTGATAATGTGCCGCACTTTCATGCTCACATACAAAGCCTACAAAAAACTCACATTTCTGAAAACATGCTGATTCAATATGAGAAGTATGTAAGTAATAACCCACTTGAGGGTGTGTGATTACTGGGGATTAATCAACACTCTGAGTGCATTGTGAGACATGAGGTGAAGCTGAGTGCCCTCACAGCACCCACGGTGTTGATTAATCCCCAGTAATCACACACCCTCGAGTGGGTTATTGTGCTTATAGCATGGGTAAGAGGAATAGTTGAAAACATTAATGTATGTGTGAGAACACGTTGGAAATGCTGTCGACTATTTCTGTATCCTGCCATGTAATAAAGTAGTTCCTTCCTTAAAATATTGTGTCTTGTCATTTTTAAGATGCTTGTAATTATCTATGCACAATAATAATGCATCAAATTGTATAACAATTTCATTTCTTTTATTATTTTGAGCACGTATCTTTCTTTACATGTCAATTGGAACTGTTTAATGCAAAAGTGTGCAGAAAGTCACCAGAAACTTGAACTCAGCTACAGGTGCAACTGTTTAATGCACAAGCTACCATGCAAGAATGAATTTGTATAGTTAAGGATTTTACTCTGTGCAGTTCTTAATTATTCTGTTTGGAAATAATGGCATAAACTGTTGTGATGTTCATATTTTTTTCAGACAGACTGCAATTTTCTCACCAAATGCAATGCATCAGGAACTGCAGGGACATATTTTATGATGCACCTAGGTACTACCGTGATATGATAACTGGAAATTTTTCTGTAACAGACAGTTCCATATCACATCAACAGCATGCCATTAATCAACAGTAGTCAGAGGCTTTCATGGGGTAATCAACTGTCCTGGGATATATTAATAAACTCCTTGAAACAACAACATTAATCAGTTTAACACTGAGAGAAGAGCTGTAATTGCTATAAACTATGTATCTATATTTTCGGAATGGTAATCTTTTTGGAAACTTTGTGATGTCTTTTTAGCTTTGACATCTCTAAATATCACTAAATAGGAAAATTATTTTAAAGCAATAAGGAATTTTTTCTGCGCTAGATAGTGACTACCTGGGCAGGTGGGTGGGAAAGACAATTAGTGCAATTGTGTTACTGCAGACCTCGTGTAGCTCTCTGTCACATAACAGCAACAGAGAAACATGAGTTGTCAGTCAAAAAGAGATACAGCAGAGAGGAGTAAGATTTCGGATGAGACTGTGTCACCCTAACTGAAAGAATATGTAGGATTAATGTACCGTCACATGACAGTACTTAGCCAATCACTGACTTTGTTTAGAGAACCCATGTTATAAATTTAAATAGTTACCTTCAAATAGACAAAAATCATTGTAACCCAAGTAAAAAAAAAAGTACCATGTATTACAAACTACTGTATGATGCTGTAAAAAGTTACTGGTATGACTTCATACTTCTATCACGTGATTTTAACATTTTTGTACTTACAGTGCTGATTAAGAACAGCAATTATTTTATTAAAATAAAGTTGTTTTTTTCACTAGAATTTGTTTAGTCACCCCTCTTATCACCTTATTTTGTCTTGCATCAAAGCAAGTAGTTGCTGAACGGGCTTCATTACTTTACATCTAGAAACTGGAAAGTATATTGTTTCAGGATTTATTCAATACCAGCTGACAATGAATTACTATATACCATTTTGTTAGCACTGCCTAGGTGGGTGTCTTTAGGTTTTAGAAGATATGATACATAATAGTTAATTTGCAAATAATTTCAAAAGCTCAAACATTTCTTCATATTGAAAGCATGCACTAGTGGCAATATATTTATTTAACAATTTGTGTGATCAGTACATGCTGCAGCAAACAATAAAATATTTATTAGGAAGTACTGGGGATGTATATTGAACCCCCCACAATTTCTGCAAAAAGCCTTTGAATTTTGGGTAACATTTTCCATGATCCTGGTCATCAGCATGGTAAGCTGCACCACTTACTATTAGGCCAATGGGTGGCCATGCCTGCTGTAGTAATAAGCATTGACAGGATATTCCAATCGAATCTGTCTACTTGTATTTTAAAAAAAAACAGCCTTCTGCCTTAATTGTTAAACCATCAGCGATGTTCTAGTAGTCTGCATGCAAATTCTAGAGCTTGCTTGGAAAAGATAAACAAATTACTTTATTCTGAAACATGCAGCATATTTTTATCTCACCTTTCTGATGCATTCTTTATCTCCTTCCCCTACCAGATGAATATAGTGGTTCCATAATAGCACTGTCAAAACTGCACTTCCACAGTTGTGTTTGCCTAGATAGCTACAGGGATAGAATAGTATAAGACAGTTACCACTACCCCTGTAGCTGTCTAGCACAGTGGAGCAGAAGAGAAGAATCTGGCAGCTTGGCACTCTGCTGAGCTGTTCCAATGGTGAAGGGGGCTAAGGCTCTGAGCAGCTAAAGCAGGGAAACATCCTGGAGAACAAGGTTCTGTTTCTGGTCTCCTGATCGCTGTATTTTCCATTTCCCCTTCCCCACTTATCCCCTCATCCGATGTAATCCCCACATTCTTCCAACCAAGCTTTATGTTTCTGTTTCTGTCCCCTCACCCAATGTAACCCCCTGTTCCCCCCACTGAGTTTTATTTTTTTTATGTCCCCTCACCCAATATAACCCCCCCAAGTTTCTCCCCGTCCTGAGTTCCTCCCCCCTGTGAAGTTGATTATAATAAATTTGGGAGGTGTGGGGGGGGGGGTGAAGCCAAAACACAGATTACCTTTTGCTTTTGTTAGCCATGGTAGCAGTTGGTGTGTTCGTGGACCACTTCCGTTGGAATTGATTTTGCGGTCAGTGTTTTGGTCAGGCACTGTAATTGACCATGGTATTTTGCCATCATGCTGTTTGACTGCTCTCTTCTGGTTTTTATGATCGTCACCTAGTGCCTGTCCCTCCCATCTATTTTGTGGTTGAAAATTGGAGTTGAATCATAAATATTGGGCTCCACACTGCTACTCCTACCATCACACCACTCAACAGTCTAACTGGGCATTTACATTCCATTTAAGAAAAAAATATATAACCTGAGGTTGCATAGTATGTATGAGAAAAGTATTCTTTTCACTGTCAGTGTCTAATAATGTCATACAAATTCCTTAAAGAATAAGATGAATGACAAATGTGGAAGTCATATCAGAGCTGAGGTGAGAAAAGTATCCATGCCCACCAATTGCACAGCAATTTTAAATTAGCAAACTCAAAGCAATCTACTTTTTTACACAAGTTACATTAACTTAAATACACTAAGATTGTATGTTCCCTTTAAAGATCATTGTTGATAAAAAAGCATGGTTGCATTGCAAAAGCCGATTTTAAAGCATTACTGTAGCCATTATGTTAAGAACACTTAGAATCCATAAAGAATTTTGAGTACAAACAATTTGTTTAAAACAAACACAACGGCACATGACATATGATTCAATATATGCCAGATAGAGTTTTCCTTCCTTTCTTTCTTTCTTTCTTTTTCTTTCTTTCTTTCTTTCTTTCTTTCTTTCTTTCTTTCTTTCTTTCTTTCTTTCTTTCTTTCTTTCTTTCTTTCTTCCTTGTCGATTGTTTCTTTCCTCCATTCATCCTCTTTTTATGGTACCACAGCAGATAGTTAAGACAGCAGCAGCTCAGCATTACTGAAGCTGCTCAGTAGTGCACAGCACTGAATGAAGAGCACCCTGCCAGGTAGCCAGAACAAAACCAGCAGGGGAAAAGACTGACAGAAGTGAAATTAAAAAATAAGCTCATAGATGGAGAAAAAGCATCCATCTTAGCTACAAGCAGAAACAAAATCATCCATCTGTAAAATAGCTACAATATGCACTGTAGTTCTACATAGAAGCTTCTTTTAGTGCACTCAATAAACTTTAATGATACAAAATAGATAGATTATGTATCAAAATTAAGCCCAAACTTTCGACTTTTATTTTTGGGCTACTCTCAAGTCTGAACCGGCATTTAAATTTCCCTTTTCTGTTGGTTTCACCTGAATTTTCACAACCTTGTGAATGCAAACATTACTTACTTTATAGTGTATTATAACATAGGTTCAGAGCAGACAGCAATGTCATTGGCTAAACACCATCACCTGACCATGGATTAAATTCCCTATTTAATCCACAGTTCAGAGGAAGGAGTCGGGGAAAGTGCCGTTGGGACTCATTCTGTCCTGCAGATCCCAAAAGAAAAAGGTAGCCATTGAAACCCCTGCCTGCCTCTACATCATCACTGAGCACCCACACTGACAGAGAGAGAGAGAGAGAGAGAGAGAGAGAGAGAGACTGGGACATTTAATGCAAATGCCTGCAGTGCCTTCACTCTCTCACTCTCTCTCTGTCTCTGTCTCTCTGTGTTTCTGTCACACATTGGACATTGCAGACTGTTTCGAGGTTGTTGGTGGCAGCTCCCTGGCCACCTGCTCCCCCACCCAGCATCACTCACCACCCACATCTAGACTGTGACAAGGATGCAGTCCTGGGAGTGGAGAGAGAATGGGTGCCCAGCAGAATTCGCTCACCCCCACCCTCCCATCCAGCATCACTCACCACCCAAACTGACAGGGAGAGACAGACCATGACCGTTAATGTCAATGCTCCCAACTTCTGAGAGTGACCGGGTTCTGGAAGACACATTGTGTTCCTCTGTGACTGACAACTAATGCAGTGTCACTTGCTACTTGAGAAAGAGAGAAGCTTGAGAGAGAGAGAGAGAGAGAGAGAGAGAGACACACACAAAATCAGCAGGGAATTGCTGACTGACTGCAATTGTGCTTTTCAATCTCTCTCTCTCTCTCTGCCCACAGAAGTTGCAGGGAAGAGTTGCAGCAGCATGTCAGCCACTCACTCTCTTTAGGAGTTGGCGAACATAGGTCAAAAGATGCTCTGAAGAGAGAGACAGGACCCACAGAGAAGATGAAGAGAGTGAGTGATCAAGCAGGCAGCCCCCAAGTGATGATGAAAGTCAGAGAGGTAGCTCGGTATTTGTCTGTGCAGTTCAGGAGTACAGTGAGCCAAGGTCCACCTTTGAACTCAGTTTGCTGTGGCACAATTAGCAGTAGTGCAACAAGCTTCAAGGAGCGTCTGTTGGGGGGGACAACATAAAGCATGATTGTAAATGTTTGAAAAAGTGATAGGAGTGTTGGTGTTTCCCCTTCTGATGCATTTGTCAGCCACCATGGCACTGTTACACTCTCAGTTGCTCTGCCAGTTTCCTGCAACAATGTCCCTCACTGCACAGCAGTTATGAGAGCTGTCACTTTTTTCCGAGCTCATTTCAGTAAATAAAAGCTGGCAGTGAAGAAGCCTTGCTGCAGTCTGTGTGTGTGGGGAGAGAAAGAGAGATAAAGAGAGGGGAGGAGAGAGAGAGAGAGAGAGAGAGAGAGAGAGAGAGAGAGAGAGAGAGTGAGCAGCTCTCAGGCGTGCAGTCACTGACAGTGATTTTTCCATGGTCTGTAAACAATGACAGTGTTCAGATGTCCTCCGAGAACCATCTCTGAGTGTGGAGGGGTGGGGGTTGGGGAGGGTGGACTGAAAGAAGAGCTTGTTTTAACATATTACAATATAGGTTATGGACAAAAATGTCAAAAATCATCCTAATACTTTCTTTCTAGCATTTCTGCGTTCATAATATAACTGACATATGCATTAAGTTGTTAGCCTACTTGTCAGCGTGGCAGGATACATTCAGATTTCTTGTCTTTGAAGCACAATAAAAGTCTTTGTCTTATTTATTTTTTCAAAGAACCCATGTTATAAGTGCAATAACCAACTTCAGGCTATGGGGTTATAGCCATTTAATCCACACCTCAGGTGCTGTAAGGAATGTTGGCCTGTGGCCTTGTGCCTCACAATGCCCCTGAAGTGTGGATTAAATACCTGTAACCTATGTTCCCCCTAAGGTGTGCGCATGTGCGCCCGCACAGCAGTCAGAAATAACCCGCACACAGCTTTAGCAGTAGTGCACAAAGCAGCTGACAGGGATCCTCATGTTCACAAAGTAGTGACTACAGTCATCACTCAGATTTAAGACTCAGACAGCAGGACATGAAAGTGAATGGGAAAGAAACATTGTATGCCCACCTCTGAGGCCATAACTCATTAACTTTAACAAGCCAGCAGTTAACAAGCCAGACATCTCGCTCTTGCTCCACTTATTGAACAATGGAACCGAGCTGCAAAATTCCAACCAATCGGCTTTGCAGTTAGAGCAATGTTTTTTGGCTTGACACCTCTTTTCAGTAAGACAGTACTTGATAATGAACAGTACTCCCCTGCTGTTCACAGAAATGGCATGTTTTATTTGTTTGGTAGATTCCCCCCAACAAAGCAATGCGAGAGATTCTGACATAGGGTGTATATTATATTATTTCAGTTTTAAACTTACACAACTTCAGTGTAAGCTGCCTCCTCCCCCAGCAGTGTCTCACATACAAAATGTGTTTATAATGGATTTAAAGCCTCACCATTGAAAGCATTTTATTTTTTTTTTCAGTACAAGACTGTACATATGTTTAGAGAGATGAGATTGTGCTTCTCTTTAAAACAGAGTCTCACATTATACACACACATTTGAGATTCAATGAATCAGTGCTTGTAAAAGTTTGCCCATGTTGGCTACATGGGGATAGTAATTCTAAAATGGACAACAAGAAATAGCAGTGCAACAAATTTCCTTTTCATTTAATTTCATAAATTCAGACTCTTCTTAGTATGGATCCATAATGGAAGAGAATTACAGTCTCCTAAATGCATCTGCTCTCTCATATCACACTGACTCACTCACTACATTGCACAAATACATTGTAAACCCCCCACTGAGCTTGACATTACCCAGCATAGTTATTGTAAACCATACCTAGGGTAAATGACATCACATACAATTTTGCAAGCATCCATCAAAGATCCTATTGCTAAGTACTGCTTTAAGAAGCTGTCAACCCTGAATACCACATTGCCATAACAGTATTAAATGATGTACTTTTGGAGTTGGCAGAGTTGTTTAAGATGTTTCAGAAAGTGGTCTAACAAGTTGAAGCTGTACAGATTGCAAAGGGCAAAAGTAAAAAAAAGTTCAGAAGCCAGTACCTGGGTGAAACTGTCTACTGGAGCCAACCACTAAAACTGCTTTTGGCTAATTGCACAGCTGAAGTAAGCACAGCAGCAATTTTTGCAATTCATTGGCCTGTCATGTGACCATATGGACAGCTGATTTCCTGCAGGTGAACTTTCTGACTGATCTGCCTTTGATTTTGCAGCAATGTCATATTGCAGCTTTGAGTATGGCTTATCAAATATTGAGAGACTGTACAGCAAATATCAGGACTATTTATTTTCATCAGTGGACCAGGCAGAAATTGTTAGCCAGTACAATGACTTCAGATTTATAGTTGCTGAAAAACTAAAGGGAGGATCATTAAAATCCTTTAATGACACGATCCACTTTGCTTTGACTAACGTGCAGTACAGCATGGTGGCTACACTTCTTGATATATGTGCTACATTCCAAGCTAAACATAAAGCTATCATGTATAGAGGTTCCTACACAGTCTTATCATTCCCCAGAAGAGATTCTCCATAGGGAGGTACAGAGTGAGAAGGCTACGATAGCACAGAGAAAAATCTTGGGAGTGATAGAGGATCACATACTGAAGCAGAGAGATGTATGGCTGAGTAAGACCATAACTATCTTTGGGTGGAAGGTTTCACTCAAGGATTCTCATAGGAAAGTTAGGGAAGATTTGTTGCTGCTCTTGGAAAGAGCATTAGGATGTTATATCTCCTGAAACATGGTGGAGTCCATAAAATTATATGGAGACTGTGAGCCCACAACACAGATTGATATTACCTTTTGGAAATCCTCATACAGCTAGCAGCTTGCTTTCTCTGGCCAGCAAGTTGGATTGTTTGGAAATACATTTAGTTAACACGTTAGACTTGAGTGAAGTCTTTTCATGGTTTAAACAAACTAAAGATAGTCCAGAATCAATCTTAGAGACAGATAACCCCCTGATTGACTTTGGAAACCTAATTGACCCTAATACCTACTCACGCTGACAGTTATTGATTCAGCCTGGCAAATGCAGCGTGTAGATAATATCAAACAAATGAACTCTGAATGCCAGCTAGATTTGGATAAGGGAGCTGGGGATCGAGATGTGGATGCCTGTTCTATACTTTCATGGAATACTGAGGGCATCCATCTTAAAATAATTGACCCTGAAGTACTGAGATTTCTGGATAATTTTTATATTATTGGACTGCAAGAAACATGGTGTACAGAAAATGTAACTCCCAAATTGTCTGCATAGTCCATCTTTACTCTGCCAGCAACTAAAGATAATAAGTTTGGAAGGTTTAAAGGGGGTATTTCCTTTTTTATCAAAACTTTGCTAAATTTTCAGATCACTAACATTTCTACTAAGTCAGAAGGTATTTTGGTTCTAATGATTAGCAAGGGACAAGAGAAGATCATTCTCTGCAATATATACATTCCCCCTCACAATAGAGCTACTGATCCCACTGATCTTTTCATATAGGATCTGAAAATGGCACTTGACAAATTGTCAGATAAGAGTATACCTTGTCCTATAATTATTTGGGGAGACTTTAATGCCAGAATTCCTTCTCATTTCTTGGAGGATGTATATTCAGATATGATCCATACAATATATATAATTAATCCAAATATCTCATATACTAGGACTGCTGAGGATCTAAAATCTAACCTCAGAGGTAAGGAACTGCCAGCGGGCTTAGCCAGTAGAAATTTCTGCATTTAAATGGTAGAACTCAGGTCAATCTAGTCAGATCCTTACCGTGTAGAGGACCTACTGGCTCTTCAATCCCTGATTAGGTTTGGACCAATTTGGAAGCAGTAAAGCTGATCCAAAAGTTAGAGGTCATGGATAGATTGGAATCAGCACAGTGTGCTATTGTAATTAACATCAAATGTCCTTTTGGAACTTTAGGGAGTGAGGCACAACAGGAAGAAAGTCTGGAAGTCATAAACAAGAGAAGGATTGGATGGGAGCCCATTCATCAAGCTAGTTTCAAAGAAATTGTTAGTACAGGAGTCTTAGGTAATATTCACGAGTTGGTCCTGGACAAAAGTAAGGCCTTTAATATTTTGGAGAGTTGGGAAACTATTCATTCTTTACTTGTACCTAGATGTAAAACAACGTACCATCCTAGGTCCCTTTATAAAAAGTCTTAGTTTAATTTGGTATGCCTACAGGCAAAGAAAGAGTTTGGAGGAAAACTAAGACAGCATAAGAAGAAAAGAAATAAGTCTGCAGCAGATTTTAAATTGCTAAAGACTGAAAGAGAAAAATATGGGAAAATTCTTGAATGGGAGAGACATAAACATACTCAGGGACTCTGGGAAAAACTGAGGCAGGCTGTTTTGGATAGGGATGGAAGGCGATTTTGGAATATTGTTGCTCAGAGATATAACAGATATGCCAATAAGACTGAAGCCTATATTACACCTGAAGACTGGGCATCTCATTTCTGCAAGCTCTATTATTCTCATGAAGAGCAGGAGACACCTGATGCTTTCAAAATACAGGAGGATGAAATTTTTCCAAGACCTATCTTGATCACAGAGGACAAAATCCTGATAGCACTGATTGGCCGTAAGGCAAATAAAGCACCATGGCCAGATGGGGTCCTAGGTCATCTCTATAAGGTTTTTACCAACTGATGGATTCCTTTTCTTCTTTTACTGTTTAATGGCCTGGTTCAGGGGTAATCTTATCTTCCCAATTTTTTAAAAAAGAGGATCCGAATGACCCAAGGATGTATAGGCCTATTAGTCTGATAGATGTTTCACAGAAGATTTTGTCTAGGATAATTTTGGGCAGATTTCTGTCATGGGTCAAGAAGAACTCAGTATCGAATGAGGCACAGAACAGTTTCTGGAAGGACTGTTCTACAGTACAACACTATTATGTGCTTCAGCACCTGATCTGGAAGGATATTAAAGTGAGAAAAAACAGATTATATTGCTGTTTGTGGACTTCTCCTTGGCCTTCGACAGCATTAGTAGAAAATCCTTTGGCCTACATTAGGGATCTTAAGTTGAGGCCTCACTTCTGATATTATTAGTAGACTCTATGAAAATATGTGGGCAAGGGTCCAGTATAATCAATATGGTCATCTAACTGATAGATTTGAGACAAATGTGGGGGACAGACAGGGGTGTATTTGGCCCCACTCTATTTAACATCTACATTAATACAGTCTTGGATCAGCTAGGTAACCCAGATTTCCATACTGCAAAAATTAATGATCAAAGGGATCAGTGTTGGGACGGTCCTATTCAACATCTTCATCAGTGACATTCGCGGGACCTAGAAGGCAGAATTTCACTGTTAGCTGATGACACAAAGCTCTGTAACAGGTAGACACACCAGAGGGTGTAGACAGAATGAGAAGCGACCTGCAGAAACTTGAAGAATGGTCAGGGGTTTGGCAGTTGAAATTCAATGCAAAGAAGTGCAAGATAATGCATATGGGGCACAAAAACCCTGGCACAAGATATCAGTTGGGGGGTGAGGATATAGCATGCACCAAGCAGGAAAGGGATCTTGGGGTTATCATCTCTGATGACCTCAAGGTAGGGAAACAGTGTGACAAGGCAGCAGGTAAAGCAAATAGGATGCTGGGATGTATAGGCAGGGGCATCACCAGCAGGAAAAGGGAGGTCATAATCCGCTATACAAGACACTAGTGAGGCCCCACCTGGAGTACAGTGTACAGTTCTGGAGACCATACCTATGTAAGGACATAGACAGGGTAGAGAAGGTTCAGAGGAGGGCAACAAAGATGGTGCATGGATTGCATCACAAGTCCTATGAAGACAGGTTGAAGGACCTGAACATGTACTCCCTGGAGGAGAGGAGGGAGAGGGGATATGATAGAGACATACAAGTATCTTACAGGGAGGAACAGGGTGCAGGAAAACACTATTTTTAAGCGAAAAAGATGTTCCAGGACTAGAGGGCATGGGATGAAGTTGGAGGGAGGACGATTCAGAGGAAACATGAGAAGAATTTCTTCACAGAACAGGTGGTGGACAAGTGGAACACCCTGCCAGAGGAAGTGGTGGGGGCTGAAACAATCACGAGATTTAAGAATGCATGGGATAGACATAAAGGAATTCTGGAGGTCAGGGGTAAGGGCAACAGACTTCTAGGAAAACAAACTGAACTTACAAGCTCAAATGGGCAGACTGGGTGGGCCATAGGCCCCTTATCTGCCGACACTGTCTATGTATCTATGTATCTATGTAAAGGATTGAACGTTTAGCATATGCAGACGATTTAGTCTTGCTCTCTACTTCAGTCCTAGGTCTTAAAAGAAAACTGGCTCACTTTGAATCTCTCTGTTCTCAAAGGAAACTAAAAGTTAATCTCGGCAAGACCAACATTGTAGTTTTTGGCTCTCAAACCAAGAATATGGTAGGCTTTAGGCTAAACGGTAACCATATAGACACTGTTAAGTGTTATGACTATTTAGATGCCCATTTTGCCTATAGCCTATCTTGGACCAAACATTTGGAGGCTATTCAATTTAAAATGGGATCTTCTGTAAATGCCCTAAAAATATTTAACAGCAAGATGGGGGAAGTCATCGGTGAGCATGGTATTAAGAGTTGTTAATATCAAAATAAGAACGATCATGTTATATGCCTCTGAAATCTGGGGTTATACTAAGGTTCAAGAATTAGAAATAATTCTGAATAAACTCTACAGATACATCTTAATATTTTTAAATGGAACTCCAAGCTGTATTCTTGCTTTGGAGGTAGGACAACATTCCTTGACTTCTCTCATCTGTGAACAACAGATTCTCTTTCTGTTGAAACTTTTTATTTTGCCCCTACAAAAAGAGATCCCAGAATGTGTGTAGTGGAAGCCATCAAATTGGCCAGCATGGGATATGTACCTCCCATTATTCAACTTATTAAGGAAACAATAATGCCGGCCAGATTGGACCACCTCTTATATAAAATTTACACAAGACCATTTGAGAAGATATACAAGATTTGGAACCGAAAACTATAATGCTCAATGCATTAATTTCAGACAAAAGAGAGAGGGTACTGTTTCCATATTGTAAATGTGGAGTGGGGACTATAGATGATCTCAAACATGTGGTACTCTTGTGTCTAGGTACGAATCAACTTGGAAAAACCTGCTGGGGAATCTCGGCCTCCCCCTGGAGGATCTTTTGGAATATTTGTTTACTATGAAAGAGAAGAACATGGAAGAGATCTTTGCAAGATTCTTCATCTCAACTCATTTGTAAAGTTTATTAGGGGACTTGAAGTTCTGTGGAAGTTTTTATGTGAAAAGATACTCTGTTAAATTGAATTGCACTGTAAAGATATTTAAGTTCCTTGTTGATTTATTTATTGTCTATTTATATTTACTATGTATTTTGTCCTGATTTTAGTATACTGTACCTGCTTTATGTGGAACAATAAATACTACATTCCAAGCTTTTAGTGCTGACCGTGAAAGAGGCTTCAGCTTCATGAACTGCATTAAGAGCAAACAAAGAAACTGCTTGGAAGAAAGCCATTTAGATATGTTGATGTGAACAAAATTGTTTTTAACATCTGGTGGAAAAATGGATCTTAATAAAATAGAAGTCCACTGGAAGAATGGGAAAGACAGAAGAGAAAAACAGTAAATGTTGATTTCTTTGCAATGCATCATCAGCAGCAGCACCCCTTTTAAATGCATGCAAGACTCTCTTTAAAATATACATAGTTTACACATGTTTCCAGTTCATACTGTTATGGTGCACAATGCACATCCAAGCTTCGGACTGTGTCAGAATGTATATTTATACTTTGCATTGAGTATTTGAGTGTTTGGTTATATTTTCTACTGTTTACTGGCAACAAAATATATCACTTGTTTGGGCCACCCCAATTTGCGCACATGAATCAATTTTTTTGCACAAAGTGCCGCACACACATATCTGTCGCCCACCCACAGAGACTAAAAATTAGAGGGAACATTGCCTGTAACCCCATACCCTGGCGTGGGTTATTGCTAACGTATGCTATCTCTGGATTCTCAGAAGAGAGCTACTAGCCTGTACCTCTAATATATGTTAATGGCACCTTAAAGAGCAGGTTTTCAGTATGCGCTGCTCTCCCCCACCTCCAAGATATAGTACAACTTACCATCCAGTTAAGCGTTGCATCCAGAAAGTTTAATATTTTTCTCTGGTGTTTTTTTTTCATAATTTTACTCATAAATTCTATCCATGGATCGGGCACAGCAAATGCTGGTATTTCCTGAGTTGGAGCCATGCCCCCATGCTCACACATTTTGTGATGTCAGTACCAGAATGGCATGGGGGCACATTCCATAGGCTATAATGGGGGCACTTTTTACAAGTATTTTTTATACTTTTAAGTGCTGATTTTGCAAAAAGAAGACTACTGCTTAACTAACAAAGTCCTTGTTAGTTAAGTGGTAGCCTTCTTTTCACAAAATTGCACTTAAAAGTATAAAACATTCTTGTAAAAAGTGCCACCATTATAGTCTATAAACCGCTCCCCTGTAGCCTTCTGGTACTGACATCACAAAACATGCGAGTGTGAGGGTGCGGCTCCAACTCAGGAAATACTGTTGTTTGCTGTGCCTCATCCATGGAGGGAATTTACGAGTAAAATTAGGAAAAAAACAACAGACAAAAAAAATTAACTTTCTGGATACATGCTTAACTGGAGAGTAAACTGGACTATATCTTAGGGTGGAGAGAGCAGCACCTAGTGAAAACCTACTCTTTAATAAAGCATTTTGCACACCAAGCCACAAGTGAGCAGCATCCTATATGGTAGTGGCGAATGCTGGATTTTCAATGACTGTACCTTGATTTTATCCCTGCACCCCAACTTGGTGCACACTCTTTTGCTCTGAACTAGCCTGTACCTCTGTTATCCCTCATTCTTGAAAGTGGAATTAGTTTTAGTATCTGTAGAAACAGGTATCAAATGTGTGCTTCCTCTAAGGTGCATCACACTTAGTAATTGTTTAACTTTTAATTACATGTTGCAACTTGCTGAACATAAAAATGAAATAGCTTTCTCTAACTGCATCTTTTAATGTTACCCGTTTCTTTGTGTTGTTGCAGTCCTAGTTAACAATTACACTTCATCTAGTAGCTACATTGCAGTTTGCAATTTTATTTAATTTGGGATCCTAGATTAAACAAATCATTATTACCCTACTACTCGCAGTAGTAAGCTTCAGTTATTACTTTTCACTGACTGTAATGTCACGTTGCTCCCATGTCACCCACAATATTACTGCTCTCCCCTGTTCCTCTTCCCCAGAGTCATGCCAGAAAATGAGCCTCTCAACTCATTGCACCTTTCCCAGCCACCAATTTTATACATAAATAAATGAATGAATACATCAATTATACATCAATAAATAAAATTATTAAAGAACATGACAAGTCATATTTGTAACCATCTTGCTGGTAAATATTAGCTACGTTTGTTAGGCAACAACTTTCAACTGTATTTATCTATTAAAATATATTTACCCAGAATAGCCCAGCTAAGATGCAGTATCTTATTATCAGTGGTGTCTGGCTATCACCCATTTTTACAGCTAGGTGGACTGAAGCATGGAGGTGTTATGTGATGTGTTCAGGGCCACACAGCAAGTTTGTGATTCTGGTGGGAGCTAAACTTTGGAGTATTGTTCCCAAGACTATGCTCTAGTAAAAAGATCACACAGCCTCCACATGTTACTTTAAATATGTGGCATGTTCCATGCCTTTTTTACATTTATATAACAATTTATATTCACTGAGAATTTAAAAGTGATTTCTACTACAGTATACAGTATGCATTCAGTAACTGACAGCTCAGTGAGTCAGCTGTCAAACACGGAGCACGTACTCTATACAGTAAGTGCTCCTTGACAGCTCAGTCAGCAGCTATCCGTGATGGAGAGAGGAGGGCTGTGCTAGCATCCAGATCAGATTCAGGATTGGGGAAGCAGGGTGGTGGGGCATTTCCTGCTGGAGTGGGGGAAGGGGGTCTGCTAAATTCCAGGGAAAGGCTGTTTGGTTATTGTACAGGGATCTGGGATAGGGAGGGGCTCCGCTAGACATCAGAGAATGGGTGTCATTTATTTTACAGAGGATTAGGGATCAGGTGGGGGGAGGGACCACTGGACAATAGGGAAATTATATATTTATATCAGGTGGGTGATCAGGTGAGGAGAGGGACCACTGGACACCAGGGAAACTGTAGTTTTTTATTTCTGGCTGGCAATCGGCAATCACAGGGAAGGGGACCTCTGGCACCAGTGAGAATTATTTTTATGACTTGGGCCAGCAATTAGTGATCATGGGGGGGAGCCACAGGCACCATGGAAAAGTTTATTTTACCTACTGGCTGGTGATCAGTGGTGGTGGAGGTGCTGCAGTACCTCTATCAACTACTAGGGTTGTGCAGGATAAGGCAAGGTCTCAGTCGGCGTATATGTGCTCCATGCAAGGTGATCCCACAAGAGGCCCTTGCATGGACCACACACTTTGTGAGTCACATAGTGCCAATATTCATGTTCCCTTCCCCTGATTTGCATTGTAGCCCCCTCCACACTTCGTCCCGGTGCAAACCCTGTTTGAGCACACAAAACATGCTTTTGTGAATACCAACTCGGAGCAAAACAAGGTTTGCGTCAGAGTAAGGTTTTGTGAATCCTGCCCCTGTTTACTTACCAATGCTTTTTCTAGACCATTAGGTTTCCTATATTGTGCAGTATGGAGGAACATGGTTTGGTATCTGCCATTGTTTGAATGTATAACTTGGAAACACCCCTTACATACCTTTCAGATTTGTTCATTGAAGAAATCAAAACAATAGTGGCTCTGTCCCAGTATTTTGATGATTTTAAAATTCATTCTTAAAATGTTCCATAGGTAATAAACTATTTAGTTATGTTGACTCAAAACAGCTTTCACCTAAAAACACCCACTCCCATTTCTGTCAAAGAAACTGCACCACCTACAAAACTCTGACTAAACTGGACTGACACATTCCAAACACCAAGGCAAGGCAAGACAAATTTATTTGTTAGGCGCCTAGTGAAGGTTCTCAAGATTGAGCCATATTACGCCTGTGCTCCGCAGACTGCACTGGCTGCTGGTACAGTGTCAGATCATCTTTAAGGTCAGATTACTAACCTATAAAGCTCTACATGGACAGGGACCCCACTATTTGCAAGATCTCTTCTGTCCCTGCCACCCCTTCTGCCCACTCCGCTCCTCTGATGAGGGATTGCTAGAGGTTTCCAGGGTTTGGCTGACAACTTCTGGGGCCTGTTCTTTCACTTTTGTGGCCCCTACCCTGTGGAATTCTCTATCTCATTGGGTGAGGAGTGCCTGACCATCTGGGGCTTTATGTTGGCTCTAAAACATATTTATTTAGCTTGATTTATCCTGATTGATTTAGTTCCGATGACTTGAAATGTATAATCAGGGATTTTTAATAATTAGATATGGATTCTTAGAGATTTATTTTTGTTTTAATGTGTTAGATTGTTTTTAATATGTTTGTATTTATTGAATTGTACAAGTGCAATGAACAGGCCCTGAAATTGTGCTTTTTAAAAATAAAGATGATTGGATTTGATTTGATTGATTCTAGGAGCCGTACAGAATCATAAAACATAATGCAACTTGTAAAACTACAGAACATAAAACAATAAATATACATAATAAAGAGAT
Source organism: Neoceratodus forsteri (assembly GCA_016271365.2). Lineage (NCBI taxonomy): Eukaryota > Metazoa > Chordata > Ceratodontiformes > Ceratodontidae > Neoceratodus > Neoceratodus forsteri. Next base: position 1,460,947,414 of record CM057455.1, on the reverse strand, counting down.
CTTCAAGAAATTTGGCATACAATCAATATCACTAACTGTTTAAAACTTAAGTGGTCCCAAAGGCCTGATTAAAAAAAGTGAGTTTTAAGCAAACTCTTGAAACATCCCAAACAGGTGGCTCCTCTAATGGAGGGTTGAAGTGAGTTTCACACCATAGGAGCCATGACACTAAAAGCTTGGTCTCCTGAGGATTTAAGTGGGAGCACAGAACTGACATGAGACCTTCCTCTGAGGAACAAAGAGGGCACATGAGAGTGTATATAGTCAAGAGGTCTTTTATGTAGCTTGGACCCAAATTGTGCAGGGCTTTGTCTACAAACAAATATAGCATGAAGCCAATGTACCACCTCACCAGCAACCAGTGCAGTTCCTAGACACTGGCGTTAATATGCTCAGACCACAAGGTCCAAGTTATCAGTTGGGCTACCGAGTTTTGCACAAGCTGCATGTGATGCACCAGCCCCACAATTAGCCCTAAGTAAAGAGTGTTGCAGTAATGCAGCTGCCCAACCTGGTTTCTCCAGTAGCACCCCCGTCTTTGATTGGTTGAGCCTAAGCCAGCTTGAAACCATCCAGTTCTGGATCTCTATAATGCCCATGTTCAGCAGAGCTACTACATTTTCCCCATCAGCTGCACATGACAGATAGATCTGTGTATCATCTGCATAGCAGTGAAAATCTAGACTATACCATATGATGATCTCTCCCTATGGAAACAAACAACATGGGTGCCAGACATGACCCTGAGGTACTCCACAGCTGAGTGCAACTGCATCTGCAATGTTACTACCCAATGCCACCTGTTGCATTCTGCTAGACAGGTAGGATTTAAACCACCACATCACTATACCTGAGAGTCCTACAGTGTGTCTCAGACAGGACAGTAGCACTGCATCGTCTACTGTATCAAATGCTGAGGACAGAACTGACAATACCAAGATGGAACAATGGCCATGACCACTGTCTCTAGCCTGGAGAAGGTCATTGAACACCTTGACAGGAGCAGTCTCCATACTATAATGAGGCCAGACTAAAACATTCCAAGTAGTTCTGATACTGCACTGCCACAATTTTCTCAATAACTTTCAGTACGCATGGAAGGTTTGAGACAAGTCTGTAATTTGTCAGATCATCAGGGTTCAGTGATGGTTTCTTCAGAAAGGGTTTCACCACTGTCCTCTTCAAATCAGCAGGGAACACATCCTCCTGAAGTGAACACCTGCCAATCTCAGCTATAACTGGAACCAGGGTTCACCAGCAACATGAGAGAATGCTGTTGGGCCCAGGATCCAAAATACAGTACCTGAGGCACAACCCATGGACCACTCGGGACACCTCCTCAACTGGGACTGAATAAAATTCCTCCCAAGGTGACAGGGTACTCCAATCCCTCACCAGCTAAGCACTGATGACCCATGACAGGCTTTGGAACCCACTCGGGGAGAAAGCAATCTTAGACCTGGTACTCTCAAATGGGGATGGAGAGAGGATCTCTGATCTTGAAGTGGATAGCCATCTGGGAACAAGCGACCACCAAACAGTGTGGTTCACAATAAACTTAGCTGTAGAGTCAAGCCACACAAAAGTGAAGGTACTGAACTTCAGGATGGCTAATTTTCTCAAAATGGGAGAGTGCCTCAGAAAAGCACTAGCAAACAGGCAAGAAGCTGGGGTGGTGCAACAATGGGGAAACATCAAAACTACCATCACAGAGGCAACAAGCATTTGTGTGAAGCAAATAAACAAATCAAAACAAAAGAAAAAACCACTATGGTTCTCAAAAGAAGTTAAGGTAGAAAAAGATAGCATTCAGGAAGTATAAGGAAACACAGAAGGAGCAGGACAGAGAACTGTACCAGTTAAAGCAGAAGGAAGCCGGTAAGGCAGTCAGAGTAGCAAAGGCCCAAACTGAGGAAAAGATAGCCAACTCAGTTAAGAAGGGGGATAAAACCTTGTATAGGTACATTAGGGAGCAAAGAAAGACTATGGCAGGGATACTGAGGCTGAACAAAGAGGAAGGTGGTTGGGCAGAGAGCGACAGTGAAAAAGCAGAGAAACTGAATGAATACTTCTGCTCAGTATTCACAATGGAAAAGTAGGGGGAAATACCTAATCTGGTCAATAGAAGCGCTCTGAATAGGGGGGTTGATATTAGTCCTTTCACAGAAGAAAGGGTTCTGAAAGAACTCTTAAAACTGAAGGTGGATAAAGCAATGGGGCCTGATGGGATTCACCCCAGAATTCTAAAAGAACTAAAGGAAGAACTAGTAACGCCACTGACTACCCTTTTTAATAAATCATGGGAGGATGGGGTGGTACCTGAGTACTGGAGAAGGGCAGATGTGATTCCCCTTCACAAAAGTGTGAGCTAGACAGAGGCAGGAAACTACAGACCTGTCAGTTTGACCTCTGTGGTAGGGAAAATGACGGAATCACTTCTGAAGGAAAGAATTGTTGAGTACCTAAAGGCCAGTGGGGCATAGGACCCAAGGCAGCATGGATTCACAGTGGGAAGGTCATGTCAGACAAATCTAATTGATTTCTTTGACTGGGTGACCAAAGCAGTAGACCAGGGAGGGGCTGTGGTCATGGCCTACCTAGACTTTAGAAAGGCATTTGACACAGTCCCGCACAAAAGATTAATAAACAAATTAGCCAGCCTGGGAATGGGTCCCAGGGTGGTAGCCTGGGTAAAACACTGGTTGGACAACAAGACACAGTGGGTAGTAGTAAATGGAGTCCACAGTGAAGAAAGGAGGGTTACTAGTGGGGTACCGTAGGGTTCAGTACTGGAGCCGATCCTTTTTAATATCTTTATAAGTGACATTGCAGAGGGACTAGAAGGGAAAATATGTCTCTTTGCAGATGACAAAAAGATCTGCAACAGGGTTGATACACAAGGCGGGGTGGAAAGGATAAGAAGGGACTTGGCAAGGTTGGAGGAATGGTCAAATGTATGGCAGCTCAGATTAAATGCAAAGAAGTGCAAAGTAATGCACCTGGGAAACAAAAACCCAGGGGAAGAGTACACAATAGTGGGTGAGATACTGACAACAACAAAAATGAAAAGGGACCTGGGGGTAGTCATATCAGATGACCTAAAGGTGGGCCAGCAATGTGGGAAGGCAATAAGGAGGGCTGGGGGATACTGGGATGCATAGGGAGAGGCATCACCACTAGAAAACAGGAAGTTGTTGGCCCACTGTACAGACAGTGTGTAAGACCACATTTGCGGTACTGTGTACAGTTCTGGAGACCCCATCTCTGCAAAGACATAGACAGGGTGGAGGCTGTCCAGAGGAGGGCAACCAAAATGATGCAGGGTCTGCATCAGAAGACATATGAAGAAAGACTAAAGGAATTAAAGATGTATAGCCTTGAGGAAAGGAGGGAGAGGAGGGACATGATAGAGACTTTCAAATAGCTCAAGGGAATCGACAAAGTCCTAGAGGGTAGCATCTTTCAGAAAAAGAGATGTGCAAAAACAAGGGGGCACAATTTGAAAATAGAGGGGGGATGGCTCAGAGGTAATGTGAGGAAGTATTTCTTCACAGAGAGGGTTGTGAATACATGGAACAGCCTTTCTGAGGAGATCGTAGAGTCAAAATAGTGGGGGAATTCAAGAATGCATGGGACAGACATAAGGCAATTCTAGTGGGGGGTAGGAGGAAGTAGGCTGTTGGTTAACTAGGATCTGCAGCTTATCTGTTAGGTAGGGAAATGGGCAGACTAGGTGGACCAAGCGGTCCTTATCTGCCATCAAATTCTATGTTTCTATGTTTCTATGACAGGCCATTAGATGAGACTTCAGCTTGTTAAGGAAAAATCGATTAAACTCATTTGATTTTTCTCCAGTAAAAACTCTTCCTAACTGCAGACAGTGAAATTTAGCAGTCTGTCTACAGTGTTGAAGAGTTGTGCAAGTTGATTTTTACCTTCTGCTGCCACACATGACAGGAACACCATCTTTTTCATTGTGATAGTCCACTGGTGCTCTCCTTAGTGTGGAAACAATGCCAATTTGTCCTCCTCAGAGCAAGTCTTCTTCCAGGAACACTCCATCCTTCACTCCTTAGCCTTCAACCACCACAGATCAACATCAAACCTAGGATATCTGGGGCAGAACCTCAAGGGGTGAACAGAATAAGACACCAAAGAGTTGAAGGTTGAAGTAAGAGCTTTCCTATAACTCTCCCATGGCATTCTACACACTGCCAGCACAAGCTGATACCATACTTGAGATGTTCAGAGTCGCCAGGAGACTATTTGGTTTGACATTCTTAAAATGGTGATATCTGACCATCTCCACAGAGGGGGTTTCAAAACAGAGGGTGCCACAATGAAATTGAATGGCATGATGATCGACTACTTGACTGGATCAGCACTGACATGACTGATATCAAGATCCAATGCAAAAACCAGATCTGAAGCATGGCCTTTCTGGTGGGTCCCAGTGGCAACGGCCTCTACAAGGCCCAGTAAAGACATGAACTGCCGGAACTGTTGCCCAAATTGACAGTCCTCATCGTCAACCCAAACACTGAAATCCCCCAGCACTAACAGACTAGACTGGTTCACCACAAGGTCAGCCATTAAGCCCTCCAGTTCCTTTAGCAAATCCCACATGCCCTGGTGGACTGTATATAAGAATGCTTCTGCAGCCTTTACCCAGACCACCTTGAAAAGCCACACATTCATCAAATGACATGGTTTCCACCATTGGCTATGCTGTCAGTCTTAGAGTGGATCTAAAATAGATTGCCCCCCTGCCCCCCATACCTCCTCCTCATGCAATGCAGCACTGAATAACCCAGAGGGACAGCAGCTTGCAGCAGAGGGCCAGATTCATCAACCAACCAGGATTCCATGATGCATCTGACGTCTACAGTGGAGTATACACTGAAAGCTTCCACCACTGTGGTTTTATTCCTAAGGGACCTGGTGTTACAAAGAACTACATGGGGGGAGCATGAAAGGCTGGTCTTCTCACTACCTGTTCCACTGTAAATCGAGAATCCCTTGGGACTGACACCAGATAGAAAGGTTCTCTGACCTGGGTCAGTCAATTTGCAGGGTGCCTTCTTGACCTCAAACACCCAATCACACCCTCTATCCCTGCCTCCCAATGAGCCAGCTGACATCTCTGTCCATGTCCTTGAAGGATGCCCATGCTCCTGTAGTGATCAATGACCATCATTGGTACAGTACAGTGACTCCACCTCGATAAGTTGCAGCAGACATTGCTGCTCTGAGAAGTAGGCGCAATGGGACCTCAACTATATATACACATTTTTATTATATAAAGCCACATAAATACCCACCAAGCCACAAAAAGTACACCACCCTGTCAAACCACACATGACAGACACACCAAATACACACTCCAACATGTTCAGTAAATCTAGTAAATCCCTACCATTGACAAGTCCAACTCAACCACACTTCAGACACAAACTAAAGTTACAAACTAAGTACAGCCTTTCCAGAGTGGCAAATAGATGCCTAGGGCTCCGTTTTCAAAGAGTCCTTAGAGCAATGCAAGTTACATCACTCTGTGGCAGCGGTGAACTCCAGGTGCATCAGGGACTCTGCGCCCAATTTTATAAAAGAGGGGGTCCATGAGCCAAAGACCCAGGAGTTGCTACAGCCACAAGCTTGCACCAAACATTTGGCGCATCTGCAGGAATTGCCACAGGGATCCATACCCCTCTCCCAGTGCACTACTAGAGGGGGCACAAGGGTTAGGGAGTGAATCTGCATGCTAGGAGGGGGCTGTGGGAAGAGGAAGCATGGTGGTGCCCTAGAGGGCACTGGTGAGACAAAGGGAATGACAGGGTGTGATGTGGGGATGGACAGTGACATGGATCCAGGTGGGCACAGCCCTGGCAGCTGCCCCTTGGAGCAACAACTCAGAACCCTGTAGGTGGGAGGCAGCCTGCCATAATGTGGGAGTGTGGGTACTAGGGGACTGTTGCTGTGCCCAGAGAACATCCCCCCCCCACCACTGGTAGTCCTCAACCAGCAGCTCCAGCTTCCTGCATACAGGGTTTGAGTTGTTGCACCATGGGGAAGATGCCAGGACTATGCCAACCAGGGGCTATGTCACAGTCCATCCCTGGCAACCCCCCACAAAGGGATCCCAGCTGATTGGCTGTATGGCTCCGTAAATGGCACCCCTGCTGGGTGCCACATCACATCCTGTTATTCCTGCTCTCTGTCTGATGCTCCCTAGAGCACCCCCCATGCTCCTTCTGCCCCTGGCCCCCTACTTTCAGGTCCCCACCTAATTGTCATGGTGTCTGGCAGTGGTGCAACTCACTTAGACCACCCACTGGCTGGTCTAACTAGAGCCCCCTGTTGTGTCCATGGTGGGGCTTCTAAAATAGCAAAAAAGTCAATGTTGCAGCCAAGCCATTGTGTCAGCCCCCTTGCAACCTGGTGCACAGGCACTTCGGTTGCATGGGTGGTGCAGGGCAGCTTTGGTGCAAGGCATCCCGATTTTGATGCAGCCTGCGTTCAAAAATTGGGATTGCTACACAGTTTAACGGAAGGTGCCACTTGCGTCATAACCCATTGGCACAGGCACCTTGCGTCAAACAAATCGTTTTGAAAATCAGGCCCCTAGTACCTAAAACAAGGTAAACTTTCAAGCTCTGCAAAGAAACAAAAGTATTAAACATACTCACAACTGGATACTTAGCACCTAATATAAGCCAAAGATTTAAGCTCTACAAAGAAAAAAATATTAAACATACACACAAACCATACTGTTCTTAGTGACAGCTCCAACACCAGATATAAGTAACTGCTCATGACTACTCTTCCTTCTAAGGTAAAACTACCAACACAGACACCCACACACCAACACACCCATCACATGTAAGGTGGTGTGCATGCAACTGTGCAAGCAGAAGTGATTATATGCATGCACATGGCAGAACACGCAGACATACTCCACCCAGTTTGCACATTCACACGATGCAAAAGATCATGGATGCAATCACAATACTCAGCCTGCAAAAATGCAGCCATCCTATTGTATTATGTAAAAAAAAATAAATGCAAAGTCTGCTGCACTCATAAAAATAATACCATGTCTGGGCCTGACAAGCTCATAATGGTTACTCACCTTTATAACATTGTTAGCCCTCAATGATAATATTTCCTTGCACACCACACGTTGCCATCATTTGTTCTCTATGTATCTGTTTAAATCAACCTTTTCTGGGCTCTGTGTGGAGCTGAGCAGTGATGGTCCACTCTGGCATGCTGGTAACCCAGGTTTGCACCTGGAGACTGGGACATCAGATGCAGTAGACAGTTTTGGAGGCTTTATTATCCATTTGATAATCTCCACAGGGAGAGCATGAAGCAGATTCCATTGGTTGTCTACCTGTCTCTAATAGCACAGTGCAAAGGCATTCAAAGCATGCTGGGGCTAGGCTGCCATCAGGGTGTACACATATCAGAACTGATGCAGCAAAACACCCCTGATTGGCAGGGGTGAAATTAGGAGGGAAATGGGATGGGGTCTTTTGCAGGCAGATGAAGCCCACTCCCCACCCATGCTTTAAAATGGAAAACTAGGCTAATGTGTAGCAGTTAGTAATGTCCTGTTTACAGCAATGAAATTCATACCTCCAAATTTACCATATTTAACTGTATAGGAATAAACACTGATGTGAAAAACTGTGTTTTCAATTGTTGTCTTTTTATGAACAACAATCTGCACAGTTCTTTTCATGGAACCTGTAGTTAGAGATTTTACTAGGTCATGGTTTGTGTAAAGAATGCTAATTATGAGCTGTTGACCTATCAGAACCTTGCTCAGAGTTCCATGCACAAACCATGACTAGAGATGCAGCAAATTTAAAATCCGCCTGCGAAGTGAATGCAAAGTGGCCACTTTGCATTGGCACTTCGCTACGCAGAGTGCCCAATAGGAAAGGCTCACTTTGCCTTGTTATTATTACTTTGCATTGTCATTCCACTTTAAACGCAAAGTAAGGTGAAGTGTGACAACAATATTAGCAGCACCCCACCCACACAGTCACCAGAATTAATGTGCTTCCCCAAAATGCTACTGTCTTGTGTCCAGAAAACTCCCCAGTGCTGATGAAGTGAAATGAGAGCATAACAAGAAATGCAAAGTCTCCCAGAATTAATGGCACACTCAGTCATGAGCGCAGTGGTCACACACAGAGTCACCAGAATTAATGTGCATCCCCAAAATGCTACTGTCTTGTGTCCAGAAAATTCCCCAGTGCTGATGAAGTGAAATGAGAGTGTAACAAGAAATGCAGTCTCCCAGAATTAATGGTGCACTGCAAATGCACAGACAGATTAAGATTGCGCTGCACACTCAAGGATGCGGATGAAAAGGCACAACAACACCTAACTAGTGCACAAGTCACAAATTCAAATCTGGAAAGGAATACATTTTGCCAGTTGGGGGATTAGTGCACGGCAGTAACAATGCACTACCAGGTAAGATACCATGAAGCAGTATAAAAAAATTCATGCAGTTGCGGTAGATAGCAGGTTCACACTGCTGCAATTACTCTATGGCACAGCAAAAGGTGTCTGATTTAATGGCAGGCATCACACACACACTCACACACACACTACAAGTAATGCGTAGCAAATTGAAAACCTTTAGTAATATAACCAAATGTTTTAAACAGACAAATTATACACTGCTGCACCACAACAATCAGCAAATAAATGTCAAGAATTACTGAAAATATTACTGTGTGTACATTAACACAGTTATACAAGAAAAATATAACCAAAACAGAAAGACTGCCTGTTTCTCCCAGTTAATGTACCTACACCACAAATACGCCCCTCCCCCAAAGCACACTTCACAGTACACAGACTGACTTTTCTAAATTAACATTCAAAATGCACACACAACAATAATCACTCAATGATATGAGCACAGAAGGGTTTCCTACAATCGATGTAATAAATTTTGAGCAAAAAAATGACTCAAAAAGACATTTTATATTGCTTTTAGAGGTTTTGAATCACAGAGCTCTGAGAGCAAACTGTCTCCAGCTACCACTACACACACACACTACCCAGGCCAGAACTGAGGCTGTGCAGAACAATCTAGAGCCCATGTGACCTGCAATCCCATGAATCACTGCAGAATTTCATTTGGAGTTCAATTACAAGGCGAAGTGAGGCGAATTACATTGATTTCAATGCACTTTGCCTTAAAATTGGTGGAGAAGTGGTTTGGGAAAGTCAGAATAATGCAAAGTCATTGGTTTCAATGGACTTCACGTTCCTCATTATGAAGCGAAGTACTCCACTTCACATTGTGAAGTACTCCATGGGTTCCACGTTACTCCATGAATCACTTTGTGGAGAGAATTGGGGCCACTTCATCCAACACTACTTTTAGAACTCCCATGCTGTACAGGAATGAACGCGAATGCCTATGGCTGTACTTCCCCAATGAACTGCAGCACAAAACTCCACAGGACCCTGACTTAAAAACACATATTAATGAGTACAATGGTGGGGTGGTGAAGCCTGGAGAGATACTACAAAACAGGCTTACAATACATCCAAGTAACTAGAAAAAAAATTAATGTTGTGAATCGTGACGTGATTGTGAATCGTGATTTATGACTGCATTTGTGACCATGATAATGAAGAAATTGATTCGATGTCGATGGTGTGAGATAACCAATATGAAACTGTATTGGGAACGTGAATGCCTATGGCTGTACTTCCCAGACGAGCTGTAGCTTAAAACTCCAAGACTTAAAAACACGTATCAATGAGTACAATGGTGGGGTGGCGAAACCTGGAGAGATACTACAAAACAGGCTTACAATACATCCAAGTAACTAGTAAAAAAATTTATGTTGTGATTCATGACGTGATCGTGAATCATGATTTGTGACTGCATTTGTGACTGTGATGATGAAGAACGTGATTTATATCACGAGTGACTCGTGATGATGGTCCTGACTTATTAATGAGTACAATATCCATGCAGAATTATGCACCACACCTGCCCAGTACTCTGAAGGGAAGCCAAAGAAACAACTGTTACTTAAGTTACAGATGGAGATTGGGCTCTAAAGAGATGCAAATGTAAAGACAGATTAAGATTGTGCTGCACACTGAAGAGATGCAGACACAAAGGCACAACACCTAACCAGTGCTCACCATCAGAAATTCAAATCTGGAAAAGAATACCTTTGCCGGTTGGGGTGGGCTGGGGCAGTGTGCTGCACTTCTGCAGTAACAGTCACTAGTACTAGTACCAGTAAAGATACCACAAAGAAGTACAAAAATCACACAGCTGCAGTTGATAGCAGGTTCACATTGCTGAAATTACTATGTGGCACAATAAAAGGTGTCTGATTTGATGACACATGTCACAAACATACTCACACATCAAGTAATGTGTAGCAAATTGAAAACTTCAGTAATATAACCACATATTTTAAACAAACTAAAATTATGCACTGATGCACCACAACAATCAGCAAAAAAATGGTAAGAATTATGAAAATATTACTGTGTGTACATTAACACAGTTATAAGAAAAATATCACCAAAACAGAAAGAACTGCCTTTTTCTCCAAGTTAATCTACCTACACCACAGATACGCCCGTCCCCCAAAGCACACTTCCACTGTCTCTCAGTACACAGACTGAATGTTGTACATTAACATTAAAAATCCACACACAAACAATAAACGCTCGATAATATGAGCACAGGAGAGTTTCCTACAATCGATGAACTAAAGTTTCAGCAAAACAAAAGACTCAAAAAGGCTTTTTAACAGCTTTAGAAGGTTTGAATCACAGAGAGCTCTCAGAGCAGACTGTCTCCTCAGCTTCCTACACACACTACCCCGAACTGAGGCTGTGCAGAACAATCTAGAGCCCATGTGACCTGAAATCCCATGAATCACTGCAAAATTCACTTTTGGAGCTTAAAAACAAGGTGAAGTGAGGTGAAGTACATTGTTTTCAATGTACTTCGCCTTAAGAATTGGTGGAGTAGTGGTTTGGGAAGGCGGAGTAACATGAAGTCATTGTTTTAAATGGACTTTGCATTACCCATTATAACGCAAAGTACTCCGCTTCGCATTGTGGCATACTCTGCGAATCCGCCTTCACTCAGCAAATCACTTTACAGAGCGAATTAGGTGCCACTTTGACCATCTCTAACCATGACATTGTTAAAACTCCAGATAACAGGTTCCATTAAGAGAACTGTAACAGAATGATGCCCATAAAAACAAAACAATGAAAAATAAAGTTTTTCATATCACTTTATTTCCAGTACAGTTAAATGTGGCTAATTTAGGGGAAAGAATATCATTTCTGAAAACAAGAACTTTATAAATAGCTACCAATTAGAAATAATCCCCTGTCTTCCTTAATGTGCTGATCTAAAGATTGTTCTGTCATCAGCTCCAACTCCCTTCTGGGCCAGTATGCCAATAGATCCTTTGAGGGGCACATGTGCCCCATAAATTCTCATCCAAGAACTGTTTTTTGAACAGAGAAAGGCTGTAAAAGTAAAATTTCATATTGTCCCTTAAATAATTGTAATTGTTTGTCCTCTCCACAAATGCTCTTTGCATGACATCCCTGCCTCACTTGGATTGGCTTCCCATGGCATGTCTGATCCATGGAGGCCCAGCTTAAGGGTGAAACTTTAGGAGGTCAGTGGTATCGATTGAAAGAGAGGGTTTATCAGGCTCCAGGTACTGTGGCAGTTAGCTGTGTTGTGTGTCTAGGAAGGAGGTCCTGCCAAGGCTTCCTACCAGATAATGCGGCAAAAACAGATTAAAAAAAGAAAACTTATTCTGTGTTGTTGTTACTCACCACAGCATGCACATGTAAACTAGATGCTGCACCTACTGTGGAATTGTGCTGAGGAACAAAACTATAGAGTGTGAGAAAAATACATACAACAGTGTGGAACCATTAAACAATAACCCAAATCGTGGTGTACGGTGAGACAAATCTTGCCACATGCCCAGGGTAGACTGTGAACCATTACATGCAGTCATTTGTGGTTAATGGCTTATCCCTGATGATTATATTTTATTGTATTTTATGAATTCAGCAGTTATTGGATCTGTGTTTATTTTATTGTTTTATGTGAAGTTGTTGTTAAGGTGCCTTGGTTTTAAGAAAGGTGCGGTAAAAATAAAGAATTATTATTATTATTATTATTATGTGCCTTTAATGACCTGTCAAGTGCAATAAGACCTATATGACGGCATACCATGGAGTGACTTATTGCTGTTATAAAATGATGTATTTAGGCAGGGAATTCTCAGAACAAGACATTTTATGAGTTTAAGAGACAGGCGCTAACTTTCTTGACAGCAAGTTCTGCAGTAAGACAAATCATGCCACATGGTCACATGATATGATTTATCTAGTTAGAGTCTTCCTTTATTTACTGCTATTTTATCATGTGTCACAGGCTGAAATATGAAACACTGGTATACAGTGATGTGATTGAGTATTACTGAGTGGCTCAATTTGAGTCACTCAGTAATACCACCCGTAGGAAGAACGAGTGGTGAAGAATGTTAAGGAGTAGGTTAGAGTGAGTGTAGCAGTGAGCTGCACTCAGTGCACGCACTAGAAGAAGATATGAGGAATAGTTTGGCCAAACCCTACTGAGCTGGCCATTTGGTGTAGTGGCTAGGGTCACTGCCTATGAAGCAGAAGAACCTGAGTTTGGGTTGTGGTGTGGGACAGAATTTTTGACATCCTGGGGTTTCTCTTTATTTTCTATGTCTACCTTCTCCCCTGCGGTTTGTAATCTTTAAGTTGGGGAGTGCAGGGGGTGCAGACCCCCACATAAAAAGTTTTGTTTTTGGTCTGTTTGTTTAAAGTTATCAACCATCGCTGTTTGTGGTGGTTGATCTAATACTGCACACTCTAGTAACTCGAGGCATTTTTTTTGTCACTCATTTTGGTCAGCGACTTAAAAAACTTGCCCTTGTCTCATCAAACTGAAACATTCTATGCCACGTGATGTCTTTGAGAGGTATGCCACCATGTGAATCATCAGAAACTTGTGCCAGTGACTCATTTGGTAGAATCACACCTCTGGGCTGGAAGATTTGAAGGTCATGGGTTCTAACCTCAAAACAGGTAATATGGGTAATACCCATAAATGACACTGTAAGACAGCATCAGTGGAATGCAGCATTGTGGCAATGCTGTCCTTTGGATGAGACAACACAATGAGATCCCTTCTGCCTATCTCTGGCCACTGTCTAGATGGAAGGTAAAGATTCCATGGCACTTATCAAAGGAGGGAAAAGGAGTTATCCATGGTGTCATAGCCAAAACTCCCTCTGTGAATAAAACAATCTAGGTAACCCACCACCCTGGCTAGGATGCACCTGGAAATGAGCTATCATAGTTCAATGTGCTTTCCTTGTCCAAAATTACAAATAAAGGAATGGGTAGATGGGATCTTGGCTTTAGTGTCTCATTGTAAGGATGGCACCTCCAAATTGGTGTAACCTGGTTACGTATTTCAAACACAGCACAGTGGTGAATACTGTGACAGACAACTGTGCTACAAAGTGTTCTTCCACCATTAGCTATTTTACTTAAATTTTCAATTTACTATATGAATTAACAGAAAAAGCATGTTATTTAAACCATAATGTAGAGAATAATGTATGGGTGACCATTCACAACAAGGCTGTGTTTCCATTGAGGGGTTGAGATGACAGCATATGGACCTTAAGAGTAAAGCTTGAGAGATCCATTCTGTCGTTTCAGCCTCAAGATGGAAGCACATGCTGAGTTGTGTGTGGTTGCCCATATTTTATTTTATGTCATATATGGTTTTGTACACAGGAGTCGCAGAAGTACCTCCCTAAATAAAAATGAATCAATACAAACTTGCCATTTCATTGTTCTATGACTGAAATTAAGTTTGTAGACTTTTACAACTTAAAAGGTACAAATCTAGGCACTGGGTGGTTAGTAATCAGCTCTGTGCTGGGTAAACGAGGAATTTAAAACCTTATGACCTTTGAACTGTGCTGAACAACTGCTCATAATGTGCACAACAGTTTAAAATGTGCCCAACAGCACCTTGAAATGCACACAATAGTTTAAAATGTGCACAACACAGTTTTTGAGCAGACTGATTTTTATACAGAACAAAGGCCAACCATATACTATAGTAAATGTTCCCAGTTGAGTGAACCTTTTACAGAAAATTATGAAATAGAATAAACACTTTGCAGCAGCATAATGGTTCTGTTCCCTCCAAAATATAAGGTTTGATGCAGACAGAAAGAATAACATTTAATTTTCACATCTGAAAAACAATGACACCATTTTAAGTAGTTATTTTAAAAGCAAGATGACTCTGGTGAGACATTTGATAAAACATAACTACTTTAGCAGTCACTCAGCAGAAGCTACTGAAATATTGCAAGGCTGCAATGCCAGTCAGATTTTCCAATGAAGTCTTATCATATACAATAATTATAGCTAATAAACTGAATCGACAAATACAGTCTTCTGATTGGATGGAACCTATGTGAATACCATATGCCTGACATTGCATGAAACAGGGGCATGAACATGGTGTGTGTGTGTGTGTGTGTGTGTTTGTGTGTGTGTGCCTTATTGCATTACCTAATGGTATATCAGTTCTATGTACTAGGCTGCTACGTGGTATTTCCACCACACCCAGCAATCCACATTCACCTTTGGCTCATACAATTTCACTAGTGGTGGTTGGATTACCTCATGTTAATCCATAGGTGCAACCACTGGGGAGGATGAGGGTGATCCAGTTCCCTCAATTGTTTTGACCCTGCAAAATGACCAATGACATTGGCATCAACATGAAAGGCTTGGTACTGTAGATCCATGTCCTCCCAACTGTTTAGGCATGTTTGCAGCCATGTGTTAACCCTCCCCTCAATGGCCCTTACCACTTAATAATGATTTGTGGTTCCAAATCAGTTCCCATTTGCTACATGTTTAGGACAGAAGAAACACCCTTAGCCCCTACTCAGATCAGCATTTACCTCAGCAACAATGTTTTCTTTCAGTGCAGTGTATCTGGTTGAATTTGCTGGTGTTCTAGGGTATTTTTGTAATGGACTCCTGATGTGAATGTGGTAACTCTGAAGCAGATATCACTTTTTGGCAAGATTTTAGCTAATATTTCACACACAGTATGTTCTGTATTTTGCATCTTCATGTACTTATTAACAATAAATGTTAATATGATAACATGATCACTGTCACCTTGACTTCATTGGCTCTTTCTCTGTCTACAGCTTGCTTCAGGATTTGCTGTTTATAACATCACAGGCATTTCCTCAACAACACGTTGTGATATCATGAGCAGAGAATTGTGATTTTAGGTGTAGAAAAACAGCCTAACAGTTGACGTCTAGGGAACAGTGATGCAGTTTTCATGCAAATGTGCCTATTTATTAAGGATTAGAAGAAGCATATTATAGTGAATATGTGCATTTAAACTTAAGGCACACATGCAAATGCTTCTATAGTGTTGTATGCACCTGTAGTATGTGTTTTTGGGATCTGTCCTTCTGTATTGCTCTTCCCTGTGGTCTGTGTCATGTCTAAACAAGATCTAGCTACAGCCGATACAGCTGTGGTGAGCTTGCAAAGCTCAGAAGAGTGAATGCCACTGAGTGTTTTCTTCAAGATAGAGGCTATGATGCAGCTGCGCATGAGCAGCATTTGTGCATGCATAGTTGTGGTGAATGGCATTCTGCCATTCACATGGTGGTGGTGGCACCAGCAGAACTGCGCATGTGAGCAATGTGTGCATGCACAGTTCTTGTCCCAGAATGCATATGTAACAGCCAAAATAGTGTGGCTTTTACTCCAGCATGTAATGCACACATGCACAGTTCTTGTTCTGGAATGCAGAAGTAACAGCCAAAATAGTGTGGCTGTTACTCCGTAGGGGCTGACCATGGCAGAGTGTTGCAAGCTCTGTCCGGCTTTCAGAGGGATACTTCCAAAAGTCCAGCGAAAGGTGACACAATTGGCCGTCTTAAGCAGCAGATCTCAAAAGAGCTGTAAGCTCTGCCCACAGCCATAAAAAGGGCCTTGGCCCAGTATGCCTCTCTGGTAAACAAATGATAAACAAATAAAAAAAAAAAGTAAAATATAAGGCACAATTTATCTAAAACATAGTTGTCATATTGTTTCTCCTGTGATGGCAGAGGGCTTTTTAAACAGACAATATAGCCATTGGTGTGATAAATGCTACTTTGATATACACTGATATTAAAGGCACCCATCTGAAGTATCACAGTATATGTCAGCTTCTCTTTCTGGCAAAGCCTGTTTGTTTTATGTTTTATCAAAAAGGTTGAATGGGACACGACTTTTTTACAGTTATCTCTTGACATAAAACAAGTGCACAGCTAATACAACAATCAAGAATATAAGGTCATACCATGCAAATATATTAAATACAAGTGTCATGGCACATCAACCCCCCCGATCGCCCACAAACCCCTCCCTCCCTTTCCACCCTGACCTGCTTACCCTCCCCCCACAGTCACTGAATCGGCTCTTCTCCCCTATCCCCCACATACACCTCCCTTCCTCTGTTTTTCCTCTACCCCTCACTATCCCCTCCCCCTTATTGCCAAGAATCTCCTATTCTGGGCTATCTCCTCAAATTGTTGATACCAGCACTTTGTGATTAATTGTTGCAACAACGTATTTTTCTGTACCAATGTAAATTCCATTGCTCAACTTATTAGTCTACTCTTTTAATTCTTGTAATAATGCTATTCAAGTCTCCTCTCTTGTTTGAATGCACCATGTGTTTCTATTGCATTATAGCCTGAAATACTGTTAGATTTATAATTACCTGTAACCACATGACGTGGAACCTTTGAAAAGGAGCAGCCATGCTCATAGGTTGTTAATCCTAGATTTAATAAATAAATAAAATAAAACATTTGCAGTTAAATAAATTGGCATAGCATAAATTCAGAGATTTTACAAAATGTGAAAGAAAACAATTGATATTAATATGCAGGCCAAGATTGTTCAAAAGAGAAGGACTAGCCCAGGAGAAAGAGTATTTAGCTACAGTTAATTTTATTTGCTTTAAATTGAAGCATGCATCCTTGGTACCTTGTGTCTGATATTGTCTAGTAAATGGAATGAAATTCTTCAATACATTTTGAGATTTAGCAGTTTTAAAAATCTTATGTGCAAAAACAGCAATACTCGTCTACATCTGATTAACTGGAGAATGAGTGCTTATTGTATATCCCAATAGAGTATGCAGTGATGAGTCTGGTACCAGGCCTTGACAGCATATGTTCCACCATTCATCCCTGGCTGAGGGAATTGTTTTAACCACTTTAGGGAGATGAATTTGTTTGCTGCATTACTGGAAGAGAAAACAGGGCTTTTGTCAGTTTATCTTGTGGAAAGGTTTCCCCAGCAAAAGATCATCTAGTAAATTGTCTGTGTTTCAAAAAATTCCCCATATTCTCCAGCCCCCACTCCACACACTTTTTGTTCAACTTTATACATCCCAGAAAGCAAACCAGCATTAAAAAGAAAATGGGATCTAATTTCTGGTCTGGCTGCTGTAATAGAGAAGTGTATCATTAGAGAGTAGTTTAAATATTCCCTTCAACTGGTGAGGTGGAATGGTGGGGCATGGTGAACAACATCTACCAAGTGTGGAAGTGAAACCCATTCTGAGACTTCTGAAGGATACTTTGGAAAATAAATGGATACTTTAGCTAGAATTTGCCATCCCAGGGGTAAATTATTGTGTTCCTTAAGGAGATAACATGGAATGTCTAGGGAAATGTGTGGAGCTAGTGGAGACACAAGTAAAAAAAGAAAATGACAATCTAAGCTAATGAGCCAAACAAGACCAGAGGACTTTTTTCTTATATGAGCATGAGGAAATGAATCTAAGTAAACTACATAATGACTTATAATATATATTGATACAGTATGTGTCTTGAGAGATGTTTCTTATGGTATAACAGAGTTATTTTGTGCAGGTGTGGTGAGAGGACAGCAAAGGGAAGCTAAACAGTTTTCAGCCAGAATTGTATGAGATGATGCTCTTATACCTTGAAACATCTCTAACAGCACATATAAACTCATTATAAATCCACTTTAATAGTCAAATTAACCAGCCTGGGAGTGGGTTCCAGGGTGACAGCATGGGTAAAACATTGGCTGGACAACAGGACATAGAAGGTAATTGTAAATGGAGTCCACTCTGAAGAAAGAGGGGTTACTAGTGGGGTACCGCAGGGTTCAGTACTGGGTCCAGTCCTTTTTAATGTCTTTATAAGTGACACTGCAGAGGGACTGGAAGGAAAAGTATGCCTCTTTGCAGATGATACAAAGATCTGCAACAGGGTTGCTATACAAGGAAGTGTGGAAAAGATGAGAAGGGACATGGCAATGTTGGAGGAATGGTCAGAAGTATGGCAGCTTGGATTTAATGCAAAGAAGTGCAAAATAATGCACCTGGGAAACAAAAACCCAGGGGAAACATAGAAACATAGACTTTGATGGCAGATAAGGACTGCTTGGCCCATCTAGTCTGCCCATTTCCCTACCTACAGGATAGGCCGCAGATCCTAGTTAACCAACAGCCTATTTCTTCCTACCCCCCACAAGAATTGCCTTATGTCTGTCCCATGCATTCTTGAATTCTCCCACAGTTTTAGACCCCACAACCTCCTCAGGAAGGCTGTTCCATGCATCTACTACCCTCTATGTGAAAAAATACTTCCTCACATTGCCCCTGAACTGCACCCCCATCTTTAAATTGTGTCCCCTTGTTCTTGCATGTCTCTTTTTCTGAAAGATGCTACCCTCTTGGACTTTGTTGATTCCACTGAGGTACTTAAAAGTTTCTATCATGTCCCCCCCCTTCCTTCTTTCCTCAATGGTATACATATTAAGCTCCTTAAGTCTCTCCTCATACAACTTCTCTTGCAGACCCTGCACCATTTTAGTTGCCCTCCTCTGGACTGCCTCTATCGTGTCTATGTCCTTGCGGAGATGGGGTCTCCAGAACTGGACACAGTACTCCAGATGGGGAAGATTACACAATGGGGGGAGAGGTAGTAACAACAACAAAAATGGAAAGGGACTTGGGTAATCATATCAGATGACCTTAAGGTTGGCAAGCAATGTGAGAAGGCGGTAGGGAGGGATGCGGTGGTACTGGAATGTATAGGAAGAGGCATCACCAGTAGAAAACAGGAAGTTGTTATCCCCCCTGTACAGACAGTTGGTGAGACCCCATCTGGAGTACTGTGTCCAGTTCTGGAGACCCCATCTCCGCATGGACATAGACAGGATGGAGGCAGTTCAGAGGAGGGCAACTAAAATAGTGCAGGGTCTGCAAGAGAAGACATATGAGGAGATACTAAAGAAGCTTAATATGTATACCCTTGAGGAAAGGGGGGGCATGATAGAAATGTTTAAGTACCTCAGTGGAATCAACAAAGTCCAAGAGGGTAGCATCTTTCAGAAAAAGAGATGTATAAGAACAAGGGGATACAATTTGAAGATGGGGGGACGGCTCAGGGGCAAAGTGAGGAAGTATTTTTTCACAGAGAGGGTGATGGATGCATGGAACAGCCTTCCTGAGGAAGTTGTGGGGTCTAAAACTGTGGGAGAATTCAAGAATGTGTGGGACAGACATAAGGCAATTTTAGTGGGGGGTAGGAAGAAATAGGCTGTTGGTTAACTAGGATGTGCAGCTTATTCTCTAGGTAGGGAAATGAGCAGACTAGGTGGGCCAAGCGGTCCTTATCTGCCATCAAAGTCTATGTTTCTATGTGTTGGCTATCATTATTTCTATTTATGTTTTTCATTACATTTCTACCCTGCCCCCACTGAAGTAGGGCACTCCACTTTAACCTTGCCACGCTAGACAACAGCTATACTTATGATAATAAGTCATGCAGTTCTGAGCACACACTGGCTGAAATTGCTTAAATGATTTATTAATATTGTATCTGATGTAAGGGAGAGAGAGAAGTCGGCCCCTGGCAAATTTGGTTCAGTCTCAATTTCCCTCTTCTGAGTTCAATGTGGCTTTGATACAGTACTTTAGACAAAACACTTCAGGTCCTTGGTATACGAGTGGAACAGTCTACAAGTAGGGGTATATGACACCCTTCTTCTACCCCAGTCCCTTTCCACCCTGCACCTCCTTTCCCGTTAACCCAGATTGATCTTTTTTTTTATAAAAAAATAGAAATGCTGTCCCCTAGGCTGGCACTTTGTCAAGAGCAGGAGCTGGCATTTATTTTTTTTACCAAAAACAGTCTGTGAGAATGTGGGAAGGGGAAGGAGGATTGGAAGTCACTGGGTGGTGGAGGGGTATTCGCATGACTACTCTGGCCTTCTAGAAAGAACAAAAGCATTTTTTATCAATTTTCTGATGGGTTAAGTTACCTGAAGTGTTCCAACCCACTTATAGCCATGCACTGAAGGAGAAAATGTGGAATTCTGGCATTTTTACCAAATGCAAATTCAGCATTGGCTCACTCTTAATCTGATGAGGCATGACAATAAAAACAAACTCTAGCCAAATTACCAAAGTTACACAAGTACGTAGAAAATTTTGAATGACTGGATATAACTTGGCCATTTTTTAGAGTTGTTTCTTCAAATTTTCAACATGGCTGTTTTGGGACCCCACCTTATGAAGAGTTACACTGTCATTTTGTTCACTTGTCCTGAAAGGTGATTTTGCAGAGTGACTGTGCCATTCTGTGCTATTAGTGTGAAAACACATTTTGGGCAGGATGTGAAAAATGACAGCTACACTGTTAATAAGGAGGTGTGCAAAAATTGCAATGTTGAAAATCTGGGTAGAAAAAAATTAAGAAAATTGGCGAAGTTAGGAAGCGTGCATAGAAACTGCTGATGCACCTCAGACGCAGTCATTTTGAATTATTTTACTATATTTACAACATGGGCTTTTTGGGACTCCACCTCAGGAACTGTGGCACTGTCATTTCATTAATTGGTCCCAATAGATGATTCCACATAGTGACGGCAAAATCACTTTTTGAGACTAAGTAACAAACTAACGGTGACAGTGTTCATGAGGTGGGGTCCCAAGAACCCCATGTTGAAAATGTTGGGCCAAAACTCCAAAAATGGCTGATATAGTATATCAACATAAGTTGAAAAACCCATTGAATGCCATTGTACCACACTTATCTTTGATTCTTCAGTTTGTGGTTCACCATTGATGAATTCAGACATGTCCTGGTCCAAAGAAGATGACAGCACCAACCACTGAAGGTAACTACTGGGTAAGAAGGGGTGTAGGGAGGTGGGTGCTCCATGGAAGGGTGGGGGTGGGGATGGGGAGGGGGGACTGGGGTGACGATGAGGGACCATTTCCTTTTTCACAGTTAAAAAAAAAGACCTTGGGGAGTAGTTTTCCTTATTTACAGGAAAAACAGCATAAATCTGGGCACACTGGGTGGGCTTCCAGCATGCCACATGAGTTGAGGGGAGTTACATGATGCCGACACAGGGATTGGGCACCCCGATGTCAGTGTGTGGAGAAAAAAGCATACATTTGGACACACTAGGGTGGGCTCCCAGTATGCCACATAAGTTGGAAGTATACAAGATACTGACACAGGGATTAGGCACCCCGATGTCAGCATGGGGATGGGGAATGGAGGGGGTAGGGAGGACAATAACAGTGGGAGAGAGTGGGAGGGTTTATTAGCAGCCAGTACTGGGAGAAAATGGAGGGAGTGGGGAGGACAGGAGCAATGGGAGGGTGTGGGAGCAGTGCCATCCACAAGATGGCAGTGGTGATGCAACTGCGCAGGCATGTCATTTGCGCATGTGCAATTGCGGTGAGTGAGTGACATTCTGCCATTCGGAAGATGGTGGCACTAGCAAAACTGTGCATGTGTCTGAGACACGCATGCGCAGTTTTTGTCCCAGAATACAGAAGTGACAGCCAAAATAGTGCGGCTGCAACTCCATAGCAGTTGATCATTGTAGAGTGTTACAAGCTTCATTGGACTTTTGGAAACATACTTCCAAAAAGTCCAACAGAAGGTGCCATGATCGGCCGTTCTAAGGCTATGATCATGAAATGGCTGTACACTCTGCCCACAGCTGTAAAAATTAAAGAAAACAGGGAAGATATGAAGATACAATAGTATGGATTTAGGAGAGTAAGATTAGCTTGATGCTATCAAGGTTCAAAAAACAAATATATTTTCCATGACCTCAGATTGCAAACTGAAAAAAAATTAAAAACTTAGTTATGTCAAACAATTTTTGAGGGAAATTTTGGTCTTGGCAAATTTGGTATCCACAGCAATCCTTGCACACTTTGAAAAGGTGCATCATTGTTTCCTATTGGATAAAGAAATTAAAGTCAGGAGACTGATGGCCAAAATCCATTGTTACCCCATACTACCTTCAGTTGTTAAAGTGATTTTCCACAGTCTGCTTTTGGGAATTTGTTTTGCTGCTACACTTCAGGAAGTGTCTGTGCCTGGTAAGAGATTCCAGGTAATGTCTGTGTTTTGTAACAGGCTTATGTAATTCAGTTTACATAGCTGTGTGTTCTTTCCACTGCCTTTAGCTGTTAAAGTGAATTTCCACAGTCTGCTTTTGGGGATTTCTTTTGCTGCTACACTTCAGGAAGTGTCTGTGGTAACCGACTCCAGGTAACGTCTGTGTTCTATAAAAGGTTTTATGTAATTCTTCTGTAGTTTACAGAAGAAAGTCTTTTAACCTGTCTTTTTATAGACACAGAATACCAAAGAATAACCCCCGCCCACCCACCCCATTCCCCAACCACCCCCGGTGTTCTAACTTTATAGTGGTAGGCCAAGCCACACCTACTTAAAGACACAGTAACAGCTAGACAGCACAGCACAAGCAATAGCCTAGCTAGTATATAAACAGAAGTACAAAGGGTGCAACTAGGTCCACAAGGGCACATACAAGAGGAGGAGAGAGAAGCTATAAGTCACTACAGAAGAAGAGAGACAGGGAGAGGAGGAGAAGGAGAAAAAGGGTTAGTGGGCAGAAGAGGGTTAGGAGCAGCAGATAGCAATTAGGAGACATAAGCAGGCAGAAGAGTGAGGAGGGTAACAGTCATGATGGGAGTGGTACAGTGCATTGACTGTGGAGCAGCAGTCTTCAGGGAGACATTCTGGAGGCTGTGATGCTGCTCTATCTGCAGATACCTCCCTGGGCTGAAGGAGGAGGTTGCCTATCTCCATGCAGAGTTGGCTAGGCTACTGGTGGCACCCACCCCCACCCAGAAACCACCATGTCCACAACATGAACCTCATAGGATGCCCAGAAAGATGTGTGACTGGACCACAGTAGGCTCAGGTAGGGTGAGGGGGGGGGGTCAGAAGCACATTCCCCAACTGGTCCAGTTGAATAACTCCTATACTGTTTTGGAAGAGTGGGAATGCCCCACACAGGCACCCACAACTGGGGCCAGGGAGAATGGTCAAGACCTCCAAGCTGGAGCCCCAGGGAAGGGGTAAGATTCTCCTAGTGGGGGACTCTATTGTCCAGAGTGTGAAGTTAGGGACACCTAGCGGGAGGTCAAGTGCATCCCAGGAAGTGCTGCAGGGAGGGATGGGAAGCAAATCCATAGGATCACTAGGGAAATAGCCAGGAAGGAGAAGCTGGATGTTGTTGTCCACCTGGGGATCAATGACCTGGTAGGGAGAAGGGTGGAGTTAGCCAGAGTTCAGGAGGATTTCAGGAAGATATGTGGGGGACCTGAAACAGGAAGCATGTTCCATCTCATGGGCTATTTAAACCAGCTTCCTTCAGCCTCATTCAAAAGCATTGTTTCTTGTTCCCTCCATCCTCCCCTCCTCCTCTAATGACTCACTTACCTTCTTAGGGCACCTTCCTAAGGTACCGTTAGTCTAAAGGAATTATATTCCCACCACCCCTTTAGGGATGGATCTCTTCTCAGGAAGGTTCTTTTGCCTTCATGGTACGCAGACAGGGTGGTAGTCCCATTGGGGTCAGAGAGTGTGAAGGGCCAAAGCATCTAAGTATAACAGTCAAATACTGAAGTCATACAACTAACCTCCTGACTATCAACAATGCTGCACAAGTACAACTCCTCACCTTGTTGCTTATGCCCAGTGAACTATAACACCAGATATACTTGATATCCTGAAGCAACCAGATTCATATAGCCCATGTGCTGGATTTTAAAAGAGGATCTTGGATTTCTGGCACCATGGCATTTCAATTGTGCAACTTGTGACACATTGTTAGATCCAAGGTCTAACCTTTTGTCTCTACCACAATTTGCACAAGTAAAATGATGGACGTGTCAAAAAAACAATTCAGGCATCATAATTTTGACACAAGCTGCCATGAAACAGGGGAACTGTTACAAAGTGCATCAAAATGTTTGAAAATAGTATTCAAATGTTTTTGTGCATTTCTGTTGATGCTGGTGCTGCCCTTAATTGGGAATTGCACCTATGTTATTATTTTCAAAATTCCCATGAATAACATTGTTCCATGCTGTGTCACTGACTTTGTTTACTGGCACTGTTCTCTTCATTTCTTTCTTTACATGTAGCACAAGTACTGCTTTTTCTACTGTTTTCTTGTTGACATAACTTACCAATATGAAACAGAGGCTTGACACTATTTTTTTTTAATTACTTTGCATTCATTTTATATTTGGGAGTGGGTCCCAAGATGACAGCCTGGGTAAAAAATTGGCTGGAAAATAGGACACAGAGAGTAATAGTAAATGGAGTCCACTCTGATGAAAGGGGGGTTACTAGTGGGGTACCGCAGGGTTCAGTAATAGGACCAGTCCTCTTCAGTGTCTTTATAAGTGACATTGCAGAGGGACTGGAAGGAAAAGTATGTCTCTTTGCAGATGACACAAAGATCTGCAACAGAGTTGATGCACAAGGTGGGGTGGAAAGGATGAGAAGGGACTTGGCAAGGTTAGAGGAATGGTCAAATGTATGGCAGCTTAGATTCAATGCTAAGAAGTGCAAGGTAATGCACCTGGGAAACAAAAACCCAGGGGAAGAGCACACAATGGGGGGTGAGATACTAACAACAACAAAAATGGAAAGGGACCTGGAGGTAGTCATATCAGATGACCTAAAGGTGGGCAAGCAATGTGAGAGGGCAGCAAGGAGGGCTGGGGGGATATTGGGATGCATAGGGAGAGGCATCACCAGTAGAAAACAAGAAGTTATTATCCCTCTGTACAGACAGCTGGTCAGGCCCCATCTGGAGTACTGCGTGCAGTTCTGGAGACCTAGTCTTCACAAGGACATAGACAGGATGGAAGCTGTCCAGAGGAGGGCAACTAAAATGGTGCAGGGTCTGCACCGGAAGACATATGAAGAGAGACTAAAGGAGCTTAATATGTATAGCCTCGAGGAAAGGAGGGAGGGGGGACATGATAGAAACTTTCAAGTACCTCAAGGGAATCAACAAAGTCCAAGAGGGTAGCATCTTTCAAAAAAAGAGGTGTGCAAGAACAAGGGGGCACAATTTGAAGATAGAGGGGGCAGCTCAGAGGTAATTTAAGGAAGTATTTTTTCACAGAGAGGGTTGTGGATGTGTGGAACGGCCTTCCGGAGGAGGTCGTGGAGTCAAAAACAGTGGTGGAATTCAAGCATGCATGGGACAGTCATAAGGCAATTCTAGGGGATGGGGGTAGGAAGAAGTAGGGTGCTGGTTAACTAGGATCTGCAGCTTATCCAGTAGGCAGGGAAATGGGCAGACTAGGTGGGCCAAGCGGTCCTTATCTGCCGTCAAATTCTATGTTTCTATGTTTCTATGTTATACTTGTTTCAGAGGATAAGAAAATTCTCTGCCTTCTGCCCTGATGATTTGGGTTTTATTTTAACTGGTTTTCAGTACCTGCATTTCCTTCAATTCTGCATTATCTCCCTAAATGTTAATACCATTGTAAGAACTCATAAGGGTGTCCGATTCATTTAGCCCCCTATCTGGAAAGCACTGGAGAATTCTTAACAGGATACTGAATAGAGCTATGGAAGGGTTAGTGCCTGTCTTATATACAATTGAAGGAGAAGCTCACAGAGCACAATGCATGGTGGGAATGCTGAATGCTGGAGATGCAAGTCAGCACAGCCTGAGAGAAAACTAAGAAAAATAAGCCTGATGGCAGATTACTTAATTTGGGTCAGTCGCTGGTTGCTTGACTCGGAGGTGTGTCCAGGAAAAGTCCAACAAGCTTTGAGCTCCACTGTGATACAAAGCCCAACAATATGATGGTGCTTATGGTTGTTGATGGTGTATGGTAGGAGATGTTACAGGCTGTAGATTTGGACTTGGGTTTGGGTGATGGTTAGGGTGAATGTGATGAGTGTGGGGGGAGGGGCAACTGAACTAGAGAGGAGTGGTCTTGCTCATTTACTAATGCGTCTTTTCAAATACATTCTCCTAAAGACTGGGCTAAATGAACCGGGTAATGAAAACCTGTCTGAATTTCTGACAGTAATATGTGAATCAGCTTTAAGTAATTTATTTGCCAGTCTTAGACAACTGCATAGTTATTTTTCAATATAGTAAGATAACGATGATAGTACTGTAATACGGTTCCCAGCAGATAGGGATGCACCATTGTGAAAATGAAGCAGCATTTCTAAAGTGGGAAGCAGTTGTAATTAAAAAAATGATGAATTCCCTAACTGTAAAGAAAATATATAGATCCTACCACATGACCGGTCAGTTTTCTAGTCAACAACTCACTATAAATAAGTAGTCAAATAAACAAAACAAAAACAAAATGACCATCTTGCAATCAACAAAGTGCAGAGGGTGACACAAATATTTAAAACTAGTGTAACCATAACCACAGAACCTCCTAGACAAGGCAGGATAAAGATTTCCATTCATTTATATTTGATGTGTGTGTGGGGTGCACCACTTTCCTATGCCTGAGTGGCATGATGGCCTTACGATAATAATACACAGTCAGAAAACAGAAAAACAACAACTATCACTAAGCATAACCTTTAGAAAATGTTACCAACAGATTAAGAAAAACAGTATTGCAAAAGAAAATAAACAAGAAAATACATGTTGCGCTGAATAGCAAGTACTGTAACCAACCAACGAAGATCCAACTACTCAGCTGCAAACATTGTGTTTTGCTACTAAGTTTATGTGTTTATTTTCATTGCATTTTGATAACCCTCATTAATATAACTTAACAAACCAGTTTTTCTGAGACTTGTCTGTGTTGCAATTTGGATCCAACATGTTGCTGTATGTATGTGTCTGTGTGTAGATAAAAGATGGCAACAAAATCAAACACCAAAGTAGAACCTGCTGAGATTTATTTCTCTGTGTTGTGTTCAATTTCTTTACCACAATAGAATAAGTTATTTAAATTACTTGTTCTTGTTTAAAGCTGCAGTGTTTGTTAATCTGCAAAAAAAAATATTACATAGTTATTAGCAATAATGCATTTGTGCCATTTGCAGATTTATGCTCAGTTCTTTGTGAATCCCTCAGACATTTTCAAAACAGTTTTTATTTCTAGTTGTATAATTACTGACTAACGTGAATAAATATGGCTGCCACCAGTGAACTGTAATCTCTTCGAGTTTACATTTTGACTATATACACTAGATTTGTATAGTGAATGTATGCAGATGATGCAAGCACATGAGTCTTAAGACAAACAGCATGGCACTATTCTAAGATGTTCAAGGAGGCAGTGTGGT
The DNA here is from genome assembly GCA_016271365.2 of Neoceratodus forsteri. NCBI lineage: Eukaryota > Metazoa > Chordata > Ceratodontiformes > Ceratodontidae > Neoceratodus > Neoceratodus forsteri. Next base: position 1,460,919,617 of record CM057455.1, on the reverse strand, counting down.
CTAGTTGTTAGTGTACCAGCTTCAGAATCAGGAGATCACATGTTCAAACCCTGCTAGATCCAAATAATGTGTGTCCTTAGGACAGTCCTTTAACCTTTCAGTGCTCCAGTTCATCCAGCTGCAGAACTGGATAGAAGCTGGATCCTACTGGCAAAAAGATGTTACATCTCAGCAGGGTTGTCCTGGGTAAATTAATTTTAATCAAAACAAAACAAAAAAATAATGAAGAATTACCATGGTGGGCATTGCAGGAGAGCGGGAACTTTCAAAAACATCAAAACTGCATGTCTCAAATAAGGAAATAAATACAATAGAAAGGCACACTAGCACATTAATGTTTTGTCTGTGCTAATGGATGTCTATATTACCTAAAACATTTTTCACAACATTGCTCCTTTAACGTACTTTCTTTATGAAAATAATCACTTTGCCAAAGGCTGTGCAAGTATGGAGGGGGCATGCTTTTTTTTTAATTAGTACTTTCTGCTCCTGTGCTCCTCCTGGCAGCCCCTATCTGATCGACCACTCCAGCCCTGTCACCCAGCTCCTCCAGGGGTCTTGCCCAGCCACCAGTATGGAGCCTGCGGGTGGTTGATCTTCATCTTAATGCCACAAGGTTTTTTTCTGTTTTCTCCTGAGCATCCCCATTGCTGGGGCATGACACATCAGTGCACATACATGGAGGCATACACAAGCTGCAGAGTCCCACAGCACCCACCTTTCTGTTGGTGCCCCCATCCCATCCTGACCTCAGACCTCCACCTGGGGCAGTCATGCAGTCGGGCAGCCAAGTTTCCCTCCCTCCTCAAGAGACGAGAGCTGTCCTCTGGATGCTGTATCCTCTCCCTCCCCGTCCAACCCCTGGTGACCAGCTCAAACCGCGAGCACGGGTTGCAGGCATGGCAGGAGGTAAGATAAGATGCCTCAGCCCTCCACACCACTTGAGTGGCCTGAAGGGGACATGCTTACAAGCATATACAGTTTCATCAGTAAAAGAAGTACAACTTTGTACCATATCATTGTAATTTAACAATGTCAAATCATTTTGCCCTCTATAGTGGCCATTTCCCAGTGCATTATTAATCATCAGAAAACTTCAGTCCTTCCAGCCAGTAATTTTTCACTAAAAAAAGACCATTACTTCATAGTTTATCTATGAAAATTCCTACAGTCTGCCATTTCATGCCAAGTTGTGACTAGGAAAAAACTACAATGAACTACTACAGTAATTAAAATTGCAGCTTTTCTTACAGTACTTCTTCATTGCTGAATTGTATGATGCAGAGCTGGTTTTCAGAGTTCTGCTCATTGTTAATGGAAGGGCAGGACATTCAAAATGGTTAATGTAGACACAGTTCATGATTCTTTTGCTGTGTCTGTGTCAAAATGAAACTGACAAACTGTTGGATTGTTATTTTCAGACATTTTGACACATTTGCAACAGTTTACCAGCTTTACTGTAAAAAGGTGACACACACATCATTTGTTTGATGCATGTGTCATTTAAACAATAAGGCATGACAGGGTGTGTTTTATTGTGGGATAATGGCACACCTCAGGAAGTGAAGTCCGAGGCAAAGTAGAGGGCATTATGCACTTGAGAAGTGCCGTTATCCTGCAATTACGAACATCCTGGAATGCATTATTGGGATAATAAAATGGCTTCCCTGATTTTTCTATGATAGGAGCAAGTAATAAGGTTCAGAAAGTTAAGCATTTCTGACTTGTGCTGTTGTGGTGGAGTAACAGAATGGTCATGTGACTGGATTCCACCGATCGCAGTATAGCATTTCTCTTCCTCAATTTACAATTTGTATGTGCAACTTGTGCCACTTGCAAGAAAATATTTAACAATGTTTTAGATGGTAGTATGTTTTGTTGTAGGTAGTGTAACTGTGCTTAAATTGGGACCAAGTCAGCATGCCTGTCAGTGGGGGGTTGAAAATCCTGCCCTAAGTGTTAGGAGAGGAAATTTGTAGACCGCCTAGCTTTCTGTAGTTTCACAGAATTGGCAAATTGTATAAAATGTGAGGTGGGGAAAGGTATTTACTTTAAAGACTAAGACAGTTTCCCTGCTTCACTGTAAAAAGAAATTGGTGGTGTTTTTCATTGATATCAATAGTATTTAGAATATCAACTTTTTTATGGAAACTTAATCCTGTAAAAAGTTGTTTAACCTGCAGCACTGACATGTTGTCTGGTGTTCCACAAGAACAATCTTCATTTTAAAGGTAGTACAGTATAGTTCAGTGGTTAATGGTGCACAGTGAAACAAGGCATCACAGGATTGCATTCCACCATAGGCACTGACCAACTCAATGGCCTTCAGCAAGTTACTTGTCTTCTGTGCTACAGTCTGTTCTGCTGTAAAATAGGGTGGAAGGGATGTGTTGGACCACATTTGAACTATCCATGATAAAAAAAATTACAAAACAATTGGGTCATTGGTGAAGGAAAGCCGCCTTACCACGAACAAATTATTGCCATGTGATACTCTGTGATAATTATCATTCTGCATTTACCAGCACAATACGCAGCACCTGAAATGAAAATCTGGACTTATGTTAACCTTAGTAATTTGACATATCCAAAAACATAAGAAGTTTCAGGTTTTAACAATGTTATAGTTCCTATGCTGTGGCTGTTTCACAAAAGGGTGCATCTTGGAAAGGAGAGGCGTAAAGCTCCTAGAATGGGATTCTCAATAGATTAAAAGAGCTGGGGAAGAAAAGTCTCACTAATTTGGCATTCCTACAGCTTCTCCTACTAAACTGTATCATGAAAACAATTTTCACCTTTCTTGACACCATGGATTTCCGCAAGACTTCAATCAAATCAAATTGACCAATCAATCAATCAATCAGTCAGTTTCCATTTGTAAAGTGCCTTATCCTGAAAGCTCAAGGCACTGCTCATAACAACACAGCTAAAATAAATAACACAACAGAAATAGGTACCCTACAAGAATAAGACAGGCTCAGGGAAATGCAACTTTTAGCTAGGGTCAGAAAATGTCAGGAGAACAAGGAAGTGGTCTCAGTCTTTGCAGACTGTGTGAGAAACCCGCTGATACCATGCATTCCTGCTTAAAGCAGAACCAGTTTAAATTTTCATGGTGATTTGCTTATACATGCCATGATGTGTTGCAGTATTGAGGTATGTGCAATTTTGTGTTTCTTTGAATTCAGGGTTTGTTTCCAATGCCCTTTTGGGGTAACCCTTGCCTCAATTCATTTGTGCTGTGGTTCTGTGTCTTTTGAGCTTGAGTTCTTTTTGGGGCAACCATAACCCAAACCTGTAAGACCACATAAGGGATGATTCAAATTCTCTGAGCTAAGATACAAATAAGGCCCAATAATGAGGCCTGAGAAGGATGAAACCCATGTCTGTGTCTTCTGTTCTCAATCTCTACAGATTGTAAGAGGCCATCTGACACCATGTGCTGCTTAAAGCAGAACTAGTCTAATTTTTCATGGTGGTTTGCAGTCTCCTGGTATGTGTTGTTTTGTATTCTGAGTTTTTAAGGCCTTTTTAGAAGCCTCTGCCAAGGAGTTATGACATACAATGCCAGCCATCCTGGACATCCCTTTACCACACAAGAAGGGGTACCATATTAAGTTATTGTATAACAACAAATACTGTTACCGAACTGAGGAAATGCCCATAACAGACAAATTACTAAACTGCAGGTACATGACTAAGCACAGTAAGGTAACACTTCAGCTAATGTGGTACCTTGAAGATATGTTGGTAATAGGGACGTTCAGTATGTATGACACTATAGCCGAGATGGAAGGGAGTTTGGCACTATAGCTGAGTTGGAAGAGTTTAGAGAGTTGGGGAGATGTCTTGTGCAGGTAGCATGCTCCATGACCTTCTTGTGGTTCTGCCTGTCTACAGCAAGGAGGAAGCTAGGAAACTCCACATCAGGAAATTTGATGAATGGTTAAAGGAATAGTGTGGAGAGGAGGGTTTTGACTTCATTGGAGACTGGAGCTCCACCTGTAGGGATGAGGGCTTGTACATGGACGATGGCCTGCATCCATCCAGAGGGGGAAACTGTGGTCCTTATTGAATGGTTTAAATGCTTCATTAGTAATCATTTAAACTAGCAGTGGGGGGAGGCAGAAGGAGGCAGAGAAACAAAAAACGTCCTCCCCCACAAGCTCATGAGGCTGGTAATGAAAATCATGAGGGAGGGACAATCCAAAAGGGACAAATAACAATGAATGCCAGGAGGGCGAAAGACAGGAATAAAACTAAAACATATAGTAGATGCATGGGAATGGGAGGGCAAAATGGAAAAAGGGTAAAGGATGGCAACTTAACCTGGAGAACCATGTGTGTAAGTCTATGCAATAAGATGGCAGAACTAGATGCTACAATGGCAGAAGCAGACCTGGACATAGTCGCCATCACAGAGACCTGGTACAATGTTCACCAGGACTGGGAAGTGGCTGTCACAAATGCACTCCGCAGGCCAGCCCCTCTACTCCCACAGTGCCAAACTGTGAAGTGCAATAGTGAACAGGAGACAAACAGGGTAACCCTCCTGTCTGTTTTGGGTCTGAATCACCTACTAGTCTTAAGTCATGGGGTCAAATATGAACCCTTTTTCACTAGCACGCCCAGTTAACAGGCTCAGATATCACACTCTCTTTGGGGGATGCAGTGCAATACTTCACCCAGTGGGCACCATCCTGGTTCACAATTTTACCCTTTTGACTCAATTTGAGACCTAGGTATATTCTTAGCTTAGCATGATAGTAACACACTTTTAAGCCCTTAACAGGTTTTGTCAAAATTATCCAATACTGTTTCAGCCTTCACATGAAAAAGAAAAGACTCAAGCAGGATTAGAAAAACCAAAAGGTTTACTGGAATAAAAAAAAAAAGTAAATACATACAAAACATAGAACATATAACATAAATACTTACAGTCAGAAATAAATAGGAAATTACAGAAACAATACACCTGGTGCTTAAATTTCTACCTAACTCAGTTCCAGTTGGATGTTACCTATTTTTAACAGAAGTGCCTTTCTAGTTCAGACACATTCTGTGTGTCTTCCTTTATGGGTCCAGAGATGAATTATGCCCACTCCTTTTTGGCCAGAGTGATAATAATCCAGCATGTCCCTCCTATCCTGCAAGGTCACAGCTCATGAGGTCACTGTTAACTTGTACTTAAATTGTAACCTGACCAAGTATATCCAAAATGATGTAATTTTACTGCTAGCTAGAAATCTGCAAGATAGCAATATTAAAATATGACAGTCTCTTTGATCAGAGCATTCACCTTTGATGTTCAGAAAACATCCTGACAAAACATTTCTCTTACAGGTGTGAAACCTAACAGGAATCAGTTAAAAATGGCCTTTTCCTCAAAGGTCATAAAATGCATACTTTGTCCCTGCACTTCAACGTAGAAGGGTTAGTTTATAATGTGTTATATCACAGCTAACACAGGTATGATAGGAGATGTCAAAGGGAGCCTCTTAATTAACCCATTCACTGGTTCAGTGTTAATATAGTCAGTTGTTTTCAGTGAGCCAGGGCCTTTGGGGTCAAAAGGTCAGGCCCCTTTAAAAGCTGCTGGCTGCCATTCTCTAAGCAGACATTCATATAAACATATATTTATATCACAGATATAATTATAACTAGTAGAGGGTTAATCACGTTACAGTGGCCATACCAGGCTATACTCTGTTCAGAAAGGACAAAGAAGGTAGAAAAGGGAGAGAAGTGGCTCTTTATGTAAGGGATAACATAAAAGCCACAGAAATACAAGTAGACCAGGGAGGTGAGGATACTGTGGGTCACTCTAGAGAGAAGGAAATTGGCAGCTGTTCCAATAGGAGTGATTTACAGACCTCCAATAAGGGGGAAGAGGTAGATAAGGAAATGATGGAAGCAATTCTAAGGATGACATGCAAGGGGGAACTATTGCTGGTAGGTGACTTCAATCTACTGGATGTGGATTGGAGCCTCCTCACCACAACTATAGCCAGAAGTAGGAAAACCCTAGATACTCTGCAGAGGGCCTTCCTCAGGCAACTATTATTGGAATCCACACATGAGGGGGCATTACTGGACCTGGTCCAGACAAACAGGGACACTGTGACTGCCGTTACAGTGGAGGACCATCTGGGGACCAGTGATCATAGTACAGTGTGATTTGATATAAATTCTGAGTCAGAACTGAATCACACAAGGACAAGGTGCTGGACTTCAGGAGGGTTGATTTTAAGAAAATGCAAGAATGCCTTAGGAATGCCCTAGCAGGGATAATAAAATTGGAGGAAGTCGAGGAACAGAGGGCAAAAATAAAAGAGGGCATTGAACAAGCAATGACTCTCTGCATCAGGCAGGTTAGGTGGGGCAAGAAAAAAAAAAGGAGTCCACCATGATTCTCTAATGAGGTAGTGGAGAAAGTGAGAGCAGGAAGGATGGCATTTAGAAGATACAAAGAAACACAGAAGGAGAATGACAAGGAGACCTACTGAGAAAACAAAGGGAGGTAGGGAAGGCAGTTAGGAGCGCTAAAGTGCAAACAGAGGAAATGATTTACAAATCAGTGTTAAAGAGGGATAAAACATTTTTTGGATACATAAGTGAAAAGAAAAAGACAAAGTGCGGGATAGTAAGGCTGAAAGAGGAAGGAGGGGGTTGCACAGAAGAGGACAGCCAAAAAGCAGATATAGTGAACAAATACTTCACAGTATTTAAGGAGGAGGGGGATGAAAACAGGCCAAAGACTGAGGATAAGGCTGTGTTGAGGCGGGCGGTGGACACAAGTCCTTTTACAGAAGAAAGAGTGCTTAGGGAACTATCAATGTTAAAGGTAAACAAGGCAATGGGGCCAGATGCTTTGCACCTGGGGATAATGAGGAAACTCAAAGAGATGCTGGCTGCACCTCTCACGACCATTTTCAATCTGTCATTGGAAACAGGGGAGGTGCCAGGGGACTGGAGGAGGGCAGATCTACTCCCACTACACAAAAGTGGGAATATGGAGGGGGCAGGGAAATACAGGCCTGTCAGCCTGATGTTAGCGATGGTCAAGATAATGGAATCACTATTGAAGGAAAGGATTGGTAAATACCTTGTTGCCAGTGGTCTTCAGGATCTGAGGCAACAAGGTTTCGCAGGAGAGAGGGAGGTCTTGCCAGACAAACCCAATCGAGTTCTTTGATTGGGTAACCAAGGATATGGATTAAGGAGGGGCAGTAGACATGGCCTATCTGGATTTCAACAAGGCCTTCATCACTGTTCCTCATAGGAGGCTAATAAGCAAGCTGAGAAGTCTAGGAGTAAGGCCTAAAGTATTAAAATGGGTAGAAAGTTGGCTGCGCAATAGGAGTTAGAGGGTGGTGGTAAATGGCACCCACTCTGGGGGAGGCACAGTGACTAGTGGGATGCTGCAAGGGTCAGTACTAGGGCTGGTCCTCTTTAATGTCTTTATTAGTGACATTATAGAAGGAATGGAAGGGAAAGTATGCCTGTTCACAGACAACACAAAACTCTGCAACAGAGTAGACACACGGGGGTGAGGCATGGAGATGGATAGAATGAGGAATGTTTTAAAAAAAATGGAGGAATGGTCGCAGGTTTGGCAGCTGTGTTTTAACTCAAAAAAGTGCATAATCATGCACATGAGGCACAGAAAACCAGGGGCAACATACCAAATAGCAGGAGAGGTATTAACAGTCACAAATCAGGAAAGGGACCTGGGGGTGATCATTACTGATGACCTAAAGGTAGCTAAACAGTGTGACAAGGCAGTGAGAAAAGCTAGCAGAATGCTCAGATGCATAATGAGAGGTATCACCAGCAGAAGGAGGGAGGCGATACTACCCCTATATAGATCATTGGTGAGGCCCCACCTCAAGCACTGTCTACAGTTCTGGAGGCCCCATCTCCAAAAGGACATAGATAGGGTGGAGGCAGTACAAAGAAGGGTAACCAAAATGGTGCAGGGCCTACATCAGAAGCCCTATGAGGAGAGGCTCAAGGATTTAAATATGTACTCCTAAGAAGACAGGAGGGAACAGGGGGATATGATAGAGACATTCAAGTACCTCACAGGGATAAACAAGGGACAGGAATGGAGCATTTTCCAAAGGAAAAGATGCTTAAGGACAAGGGGGAAAAATATGAAGCTGGGGGGGATTCAGAGGAAACATGAGAAAGTACTTCTTCATGGAGAGCATGGTGAATGCTGGAAACAGTCTACTAGAGGAAGTGGTGGGGGCCCAAATGGTAACAGGATTTAAGAATACATTGGATAGACACAAAGGAGTCTTAGAAACAAGAGGGGAGTGTAAGCCAGAGTCCAAGTAGGGTCTCAGATGGCACTATAGGGGTACTGGGTCAATATTGCACAACAAAGACAGCACGGCATTAACTGCACTGTGTAGAGTGCACCTGCATTCACAGCAAAAGGGGTATAATAGTGGTAGGGTATTACCGCTGCCCCTGTTGCTGTATGCTTTAACTAAAGAGAGATCAAGTTGCCATGTGCTGGGATACATGGTCGAGCCTCTCCCATGGTGGAGTGACTAGGAAACCAGAACATGGTGGGATCAGAGACCTAAGACTGTGGTTCAGTTCCCCCCAGGTCTCCTGGTGCTACTACATTTTGCCATTTTTTTTAAATGTAGTTTTCCCCCCTGCCAAGTTTCTCCACATCCCAAAGTCCACCCTCCTCCCTCGGAGTTTGTTATTTAAATTCCAGGGGGTGTGGGAGGTGAAGCCCCCCATATCAGAGGGTGCAGGGGGCGAAGCCTCCTTCAAAACTCAAGATATCCCATTGTTTTGTATGGTGTGCCCTACTTGTGTTGTGGTCGGTGTTGTTTCTGACCTTGTTTCAGCACACGCCATTTTGTTTGCGGCATTGATTGCCACGCATTTTTTGTTTTCAGCGACATCACCCTGTGCCCACTATAGGTAGGGCATTTTGGGCAGACTAGGTGGGCCAAGTGGCCCTTATTTGCTGGCAACTTCTATATTTCTGTGTTTCTATGTTTCTATGAGTTCAACAGACAAGGGGCAGCTGCAGCAAAAGCTCAGACCCTTGTACAGGTGCAACCAAAGACATGAACAGATATTTCCCAACATTTCTAAAGAGATTCTCTCTGGTAGCATTTAGTGGTACTGTAAGAAGGCACAGAATGTCTCTAGAGATATCAATGAGATTTCAGGATCTATGAGGCCATGTCTTTGGCTGCAGCTGTATGCAAACTGCACTGAAAATTAACACAATGAAAGCAATGGTAAGGGTTCAGTTCTAAAAAAGTACTTAATTTCCATGGATGTACTCTACCTCTGTAGGTCTTGGTGCAATGGAGCATACACTGACTACTACTGCTGTTAAAAAATAAATTCCAGCATCGTGCCCTATGCACATGGACAGGAATTAGGGATAAAGATGTCAGAGACACTAAAATTATCTGCACACTGCAACAGGGTGGCGATAAAGCAAAAAAAAAAATGCTGGGTTGCATTAGGAGGGGGATAAGTAGCAGAGGGCAAGAGGTGATCCAACCACTGTACAGGTCTTTAGTGAGACCATAAGCCCCATAGTGGTGCCCAGATTGGGGGCTAGAGATGAACTTGTCCAGAGCTGTGATATACTTAACATGACCCATTACAGGTAGGATATCATACTACCCTGAACAGGCATAACATTACAGATAATGAGATCATCCAACAGCGTCCCCCCTCCCACCCCTCCACCACTGGCTCTAGTGCATGACCCACATGCTATTTCCTTCCCTCTATATTATCATGAATGTATGCTAAGACATCAGGAATAGGATTACTCTGTATAGAATAACTCTGATACAGAGGTAATGTGCATAGGAACGAGTAAGAGAACATCGGATTGGCCAAGAGTGACAGCCAATCAGGTACAGCACCACTCATTTCAAAACTTTAACAAAAAAGGGAGATGCATTGAATTAATGTGCACACATAAAGACAGAACATTAATAGCAGCACAGACAAATAATGAATGAGGATGAAGAGATGTCTTTTTAAACAGAAGTCAAGTGCACAAAAATGAGCAGGAGAACACTGGATTGGCTGAGAGCAACAATCAGGTTGAGATCCGCTGATTACAGTATGAGAGTAAAATAAGAGAGACCATGGGAAATGGTGCTCTTATAAGAAGCACACTTGAATAGAACTGAAACCAGATTGTGTAATGCAAGGATTTTAATATATTAAGTACATGGGATTTTGCTAGGTGCATCACGTCATGATGTTCAACGTGAAGAGTCATGCAGTGGTGCTGTACAGAGGGGCCTTACTGGTATTTGAATCCTGAGGTCAGTCATGCTGGTTGCTCCTTCACTGAAGATAGGAGAGGAGCCAGGAAAGAGACCTCACACACAATGGCTAAACAAGTAAAAGTACTGTTTAGCTGTTACTTAATACATGTAGACTTAGATGATTGAAATGCATCTTAATGAATATTGTTAATTTTTTGTTTGCAGCCAGAGGGCATATTTACTTTAAAGAGAGACTGAGTACAGTAACATTTATTTTCATGATATATGTTTATAAGTCTATAATGTATGGGGAGCCCTTATTATTAATTGAAATCAAGCAGATTACAGCCTTGTTATGTCATCAATACGACATCACTATGTTGCTAACCCTGCTTGAGTGTCACATCAATGGTATAACAAAATAGAATGCTCACAACAATCAATGTTCCGTACAATAATTCAGTAATGTAAAGTAATTCAATCCGCTATTACGCAATCTTGGTAACCCATACACTATAAAATATAATGTATGGTCTTTGGTTAACAACCACAATGAAAACACTTCTTGAGGTTGCCATGACATCTGAAAACCTCTAGAGCTGCGCTCTCAAGGTTTATAATGATATCATGGCAACGTCTCGAAGTGTTTACAGTGTGATTATTAACAAAAGACCATACATTATTCACTATTTAATACAGTATAATATGAAATGTGTTTTATGAAACAAAAATATATGTGCAGATTCACAGCATAAAACACAGAGCAACGCCCATAAATTAAGTGTGGTGACACAGAAATTGTATTTATTTATTTTTATTGAAAACTTCAGAGATTACCTTTGAGCACAGATGCTCATTTACAAAGATTCAATGTCAAATACATAGTCACAAAAAATCATTATAAGTACAATAAGTAGTTCCAGAGGAAACACAGTTGAGTCAGGCTCAAAGTACTTAAGACAGATCAATTACATACAGTTTTGAAAAAATCCATGCAGATCATTGTACAAAAAGGCAAAGGAGATGTACAGAGAGACCAAATAAAATAGTTTAATGGTTACAGTTGCATTGGACTGCAAGGGCAGACTGCAAAGATCTCTTAAACTGATTAATTTTGGAGAGATTCAGTAGAGTATCAGACAGTTCATTTAACCAGTTAGCCGCCCCAACAGCAAATGACTGCTTGCCCAGCTGAGTACATTGAAAAGGAGGCTTAAGGGCATGCCTGTCCATATTTCTGGTGTTTTATTGGTTAGAAATGGTACAGGAAGCAGTTTGTTAAAGCAGTGGGTGTTTGGCCCAGGAGCACCTTTTTGGCTTTTAGGTACAGTATGTGCTGTGAACATCCCCGTAAACTGTGTTGATCTGAGTTGCCCTGTAGATTGGGCAGCCCAAGAAGGCAGGACTGTAATCTAACATGGTGTGGGATTAACCACACAGATTGGACTGCTCAGAGCTGCCCCATATATTGAGTAGCTAAAGGAGGCATATCCCTATGATTTCAAGATGTTTAGGAGTGACTTTTTATATGTTATCAATTTCTGATCAAGTGGATTTGGCTAGCAAGAGATGGAGCTTGACTAGTGGGGAGATGTATAAAACAGGAGACCATGAGTAACATATTAGGATGAAATGTCCTAACACAGTGACCAGCAAACTATATTCTTCTGCATTGTACATCACGAGATGTAGGTACTGGTAAATATAGGCACTCAAAGTGGTCACCGTAATCACAGTTATGAAGGCTGTTTCACTCCAAACAATTTCCAGGTGGAAGGGCAGGAATGTTGCAGCAATCTTGTCACACTGCAGAAGCCAGAAGGGCAATCCAAAGCAGCAACCAGCATTCAGAGCCAGTCATGAGATTGCCTTCAAAGGGAGACTGAATGCTCCCATCAGTAGTGATGTAATTTAGGTTCAGTCATCAAGTTTCTAAGATGAGAATGTTAAGCAGGAGTGCCAGTGCAAATCCTATTTAGATATACAGGCTCATAGAGAGCAGTGATGGAGAGACACAATCTAGAGGCAAAATTCTGCAGTGGTGTGAAGCTCCTTGATGGGAGGGATCAAAAGACATTGAAGGAAAGTGCTATGCTGGTGACTTTATAGAAGGCCCAAGCTGACAGACATAGTCGCATGAATGAAGATATTTTTATCCCTTAGTCGATGGTACTTGAATAAATATATTGACAAAATAGAGCCTTGAATGAATTAATTCAGAGTGCTATTGCCTGATGCAGTGATTACTGACAAAGCGAACAGGCAGATGTTTATACTACAGGGGAAAATAATGGTTGGAATAGAAATGACTGCTGGATCTGAGGGGAGTGATGGCTGCTGAGTTGAGCAAGACGTTGAACTCATAATCCGGACTGTTTTTCAGTTTGATTTATCAACTGAGGAAGCCATGGTTGAGACAGTAGATGTCCCATTTGACACTATCAAATGTTACGAGTAAGTAGCCAGTTTACCATTCCATGCTTAGGCTAAAGGGGTCCATAATCCAGTTTGTGGTTAATATGTAGCATTATGAATTAGGTGAATGAAAGCCCCACCCACGTTTCCTTGTTAATTCATATCCAGGATTTATAGTTAGCCCCAATCCAGCACTGCACTGAGAGGTTTAAATGCTTCATTGGCAAGCATTTAAACTAGCCAAGGGGGGAGGCACTGAAAAGAAGCAGGGAAATCCCAGCCTCCCCCCACAAAACATAGTAATTAATGAGGTAAACACCAAGGTAGAGAAGTCATTAGGGAGAAGGACAGAGGTAAATGTAAAAAAAGGCAAAGGCAGTAAGGACAGGAATGGGGCTAAAAGGGGTAAGGCCATCAAAAAGTGGAGGGTGATGAGTACCAATGCCCATAGTCTGTGTAACAAGCTCCTGAACTAGTGGCCTTGATGGAAGAGGGTTGCCTGGATATTGTGGCAGTCACAGAAACATGGTACACAGAGAACCATGACTGGCATGTCAACATACCAGAATACACAATCTACAGGAGGGACAGGGAGGGTAAAAGAGGAGGAGGAGGAGGAGGAGTGGCTCTCTATGTAAAGGAACGGATCAAAGCAACAGAACTAAAGAGTAAACAGGGAGCAGATGAGGCACTCTGGGTCACCCTGGAGACAGGAAATGGCACCACAATCTGCATAGGAGTTGTATACAGACCCCCTTCTCAGGTGGAGGGAATGGACAAGGAAATGATAGAAGGCTTCCTTAGAATGGCAGAAAAAGGGGAGATATTGTTGATGGGAGACCTGAATATGCCAGATGTTAACTGGAGCACCTTTGCTGCAGGCACATCCAAGAGCATGGTCATTCTTGATGCTCTACAGGGGGCATGCCTCAGACAGCTAGTATTGGAGCTCACTCGGGAGGGAGCAATCTTAGACCTAGTACTCTCAAATGGGGATGGAGAAAGAATCTAAGATTTAGAAGTGGGTAGCCATCTGGGAACAAGCGACCACCAAACAGTGTGGTTCACAATAAACACAGCCATACAAAAGCAAGAGTATTGGACTTTAGGAGGGCTGACTTTGGGAAAATGAGAGAGTGGCTCATAAAAGCACTAGCAAACAGACAAGAAAGAGGGGTGGAGGAACAATGAGGAGTAATCAAAACAGCCATCACAGAAGCAACAAGCCTTTGTGTAAAGCAAATCTACAAAACACAACGATGGAAAAAAATGCTATGGTTCTCAAAAGAGGTGGCAGGGAAGGGTAAGGAGAAAAGGACAGCATTCAGGAAATATAAAGAAACACAAAAGGAGCAGGACAGAGAACTTTATCAGTTAAAGCAGAAAGAGGCTGGGAAGGCAGTCAGAATAACAAAGGCCCAAACTGAGGAAAGGATAGCCAACTCTGTTAAGACCTTTTATAGGTACATTAGGGAGTGAAGAAAGACCAACGGAAGGATACTGAGGCTTAATAAAGGAGAGGGAATGTGGGTAGATGGTGACAGTGAAAAAGCAGGGATACCGAACAAATATTTCTGCTCAGTATTCACAAAGGAAGAGGAGGGGGAGCTACCTAAACCAAACAAGAGAAACACTCTGAAGATGGGGGGTCTATACCAGTCCATTTACAGAAGAAAGGGTTCTGAAAGAACTAATAAAATTGAAGGTGGACAAAGTAATGGGGCCTGATGGGATTCACCCAAGAATTCTAAAGGAACTAAGGGTAGAACTAGTGACACCGCTGACTACACTCTTTAACAAATCATGGGATGATGGTGTGGTACCTGAGGACTGGAGAAGGGCGGATGTGATTTCTCTTCACAAAGTGGGAGCAGGACAGAGGCAGGAAACTACAGACCAGTTAGTTTGACCTCAGTGGTAGGGGAAATGATGGAATCACTTCTGAAGGAAAGAATTGTTGAGTACCTAGAGGCCAGTGGGGCACAGGACCCAAGGCAGCATGGATTCATGATGGGAAGGTCATGTCAGACGAATCTAATAGATTTCTTTGACTGGGTGACCAAAGTAGTTGACCAGGGAGGGGCTGTGTACATGGCCTACCTAGATCTTAACAAGGCATTTGATACAGTCCCACACAAATGATTAATATACAAGTTAGCCAGCCTAGGAGTGGGTCCCAAGGTGGTAGCCTGGATAAAAAATTGGCTAGACAACAGGACGCAAAGGGTAGTAGTAAATGGAGGCCACAGTGAAGAAAGGAGGGTTACTAGTGGGGTACCACAGGGTTTAGTACTAGGACCGGTCCTTTTTAATGTCTTTATAAGTGACATTGCAGAGGAACTGGAAGGAAAAGTATGTCTCTTTGCAGATGACACAAAGATCTGCAACAGGGTTGATACACATGGGGAGTGGAAAGGATGAGAAGGGACTTGGCAAGGTTGGAGGAATGGCAGATGTATGGCAGCTCAGATTCAATGCAAAGAAGTTCAAGGTAATGCACCTGGGAAACAAAACCCAGGGAAGAGTCACACAGGGTGTGAGATCATGACAACAGTAAAATGGAAAGGGACCTGGGGGTAATTATATCAGATGACCTAATGGTGGGCAAGCAATGGAGAAGGCAGTAAGGAAGGCTGGGGATACTGGGATGCATAGGAAGAGGCATCAATAGTAGAAACAGGAAGTTGTTATCCTCTGTACAGACAGTTGGTGAGATCCCATCTGGAGTACTGTGTGCAGTTCTGGAGACCCCATCTCCGCAAAGACATAGACAGAGTGGAGGCTGTCCAGAGGAGGGCAACAAAATGGTGCAGGGTCTGCACCAGAAGACATATGAAGAAAGACTAAAGGAGCTTAATATGTATACCCTTGAGGAAAGAAGGGAGAGGGGACATGATAGAAACTTTCAAGTACCTCAAGGAATCAACAAAGTCAAAGAGGGTAGCATCTTTCAGAAAAGAGAGCAAAAGAGCAAGGGGCTAATTTGAAGATAGAGGGGGACAGCTCAAAGGTAATGTGAGGAAGTATTTTTTCACAGAGAGGGTTGTGGATGCATGGAGCCTCCTGAGGAGGTCATGGAATCAAGAACAGTGGGGGAATTCAGGAATGCATGGGACAGACATAAGGCAGTCCTAGTGGGGGGTAGGAGGAAGTAAACTGTTGGTTAACTAAGATCTGCAGCTTATCTGTTAGGTAGGAAAGTGGGCAGACTAGGTGGGCCAAGCGGTCCTTATCTCCCGTCACATTCTATGTTTGTATGTTTCTATGCAGGAAGGGCTGTCACTCAACTGAAACAGGTTAGTGGGTTCACTGAGAGACAAAATTTTCAAATCTATATTTTCTCAACTTACGAACATACGAAACTGCCAGCAGATAAAGACCTTGTGGTCTATCAAGTCTGCTTGATTGCACAACTAGCAGCCCTTATACTGCAGCTGCCCCTCCCTCACCTCCCCCCATCTTGTGACCCTCCTCTTACCCTGTCCCATCACCCTTTTGAAGCAGCCCACTGTTCTGCAGGATACCACTTCCACAGGCAATGCATTCCACCCAGATACCACGCTCTCCGTAAAACAGTGTCTTCTCAATTCCCTCTTGAACCTTCCTCTTTCCAATCTTAGATCATGGCCTTGAGTGTCCCTCCTGACCTTGCACTTTTTGACATTAAACCCCAGTTGCCAAGTGTCCGACCAGGTCTCCAATTTTGACAGATCATCCTGCAACCCCTACCACCCTCCTAAGTCATCCACTACTGCTCCCATCTTGGTGTCATTTGCAAACAGACTGATCTTGCTCTTGATGCCTATCAAGATGTCTGCTATGAATAACTCAAATGACACCGGCCACAGAACAGAGCCCTGCAGTGCCCTCAGAGACGAGAACTCCCCTCCTACCACCACCCTCTGCTGTCTCCCTTGCAGTCAGTTCACTACCCATCCAATCATCTTCTCCACCGCCCCTGTGCCCTCCAGTTTACTTCCTAGCGTCCCATGCAGCACGGAATCGAATGTCTTACTGAAGTCCAGGTACAGGACATCTACTGCATGGCCCTTGTCTAACTGCCTAGTTACCCAGTCATAGTAATCCACCAGGTTGATCTGACAGGATCTGCCTGAGATAAACCCATGCTGTCTACCGTCCTGCAGTCCATTAGTCTTCAGCAGGGAAACCAGCCTCTCCTTCAGGACTGTCACCATCAGCTTCCCCAAAGTGGATGTGAGGCTTACTGGTCTGTAGTTCCGTGGTTCGTCCCTGGGGCCACTCTTATGGAGGAGTACCACATGCACCATCCTCCAGTCCTAAGGCACACTCCCTGAGTCCAGGGAGACATTGAATCGGTCTACCAAGGGCTGCGCCAGGACTTCTGCCAGTTCTTTCAGCACCCTGGGGTGTATGCCATCTGCCCCTGGCGCCTTGTCTACCCTCAGTGCCCTCAACCCCTCAAGTACTCTGCCTACTGTTATTTTCCCATCTGTCACCTCACCCCCCACATGCCTGACCTCCCACCCCCTCCTTGGGGTACAGCTTCCCCTTTCTCCTTTCTTGGCCCTAGCCCTCTTGCTCTGAACCCTGGTACAGGTTCTGGTTGCCTCCTCAATCCCCAGGTTTGATGACCTCTGGTTAGTGTCCATATTTGGATGGATTCTGGCCATATACCACTTTACTATTTCCCCCATCCTCTCATAATTGGCCCTCCTGAAGTCTAATACCCATGTACCTGTTTCTACTCCATCCTTGCCCATATTTATTGTGAATAACACTGAGTGGTGGACACTCCCCACCAGAGGAATATTAGGAATTGAAGGATCAATACCCTTCTCTTCAAGGTTTGAATCAGATGTTTATTATTACCTCCACCCCCAGTTCCCTCACAAACTCCCCATTAGCCAGCACAAGGTCTAGGGTGTTCCCTAACCTGGTTGGCTTACTGACCATTTGCATTAGGAAGCTGTCCTGGAAGGCATCCGGAGGTACCTACTCCCTTCTATTCGTGGTGGCTGGTGTACTCCAATCCACTCCCGGCAGGTTAAAATCCCCCAAAATCATTGCACTACCCTTCTCACGGGTCCTTCTGATCTGACCTGCTAGTTTCTTGTCTAACTCCTTTGTCTGAGAGGGTGACCTGTACACCACCCCCATCCTGAGCATCCTATTTTTGGAATCCTGGAGCTATATCCATAATGACTCTATACTGCCCTCCTTCCCCCCTCCTCCCAGACGCACTTCAGTCCTTCTCTCACATACAGTGCCATGCCCCCTTTCCCTTTTACCCAATCTCTGCAAAATATCTTTTATCCTGGTACCGCCAGGTCCCAGTCATGGTAATGGGTAGCCCATGTTTCTGTGATGGCCGCCATGTCCACCTCCCCATCTGCCAAAAGAGGCTGTAGCCCCCTGTTTTATTCCCCAGACTCCTAGCATTCAAGAATACCACCTTCCACCCCGTTACCATCATCCCTCCCCCACCTGCTCTCCCTTTTCTAACAACCCTTCTTGAACTCTCCCTTATTCGCTAGCTGCTGGTATGGGGGGTATGCTCATTTGGCTTCTCTTCCTGTGGCTCTTGCATGACTCTTGCCCACTTGCCACCCCCCACTCATAGTTTAAATTCCCTTTGTGTGCTATGTATTCCCCCAGTCTCTTTTTCAGTACCCTCCTTCCCTCCTTACTTAAGTGTAGCCTATCCTTAGCATAGACTGTCCTCCCAGGTCCTTCCCCAGTCCCCCACCAGCCCGTACCCTCTTGGCTGACACCAGTTTCTTAGCCACAAGTTACATTACTCTATCCTCAGTTTCTTTGCAGTGCTTGCCTTGGGAACTGGACGTACTTCTGAGAAAGCTACTGATCTTTCTGCCTCCTCCCATATCAGACCCAGCTCTTCAAGCCTCCTCTGAACTACATCCATTGTATTCCTTGCCAGGTCATTAGTTCCCACATGCAGAACTATATGAGGTTTCTCCCTAACCCTCCTAGCATACTTCAGAACAAATTTCACCGCACTTTCCACTGTCATACCTTGCATGGCTTCCACCCATATGCGACTATGCCTCTCCCCCTAGTTTTAAAAACAGACCTAGCCACAGCTGAGTTAATAGATGTCCCATGGGATACTGTAAGCACAGAAAGTAACTTACTACTTGACTAGTCCCAGCTATGGCTATGGTTGACTAGCCCCAGCTAAGGTTAAAGGGAACCAGGAATCCAGTTTGTGTTTTACTTGTCTCATTATGAGATAGGCGAGCAAGAGTCCAGTCTATGTTTTGTTGTTAATCCATGTCCAGGATTTCTTGTTAGCCCTAATGTAGCACTGCAGGAAGGGTTCTAGCTAATCTGCAGCATTTTGGAGGAAAAATGAGACATTAAATATTGAAACCTTCTCAACAGTAAGATTGCTGAATTTTTAAATCCAAGTGTGTGTTTAAAAGCAGCTGGATGTCTTCTTTCTGTGCCACTTCTCTGGATTGGATACTAAATCTGACCATGAAGAAATCAACAGTGCACAGATGAAAGTGTAAAATTAAAAGTTTGTTCAGCATTTATTGTTTAGTTTTTGTTGACAGACAAAGGAGAGCTATGACATACTTCCTGTTTTCAGCCTTACCCCAGTGAGAGGGGGATACAGATGCAGATCAAATGATATTGAACCACTTTAAACTGTTGGTGTTTTTTTTTTCGTGAGTGGGGGAAGTTTAGCATGCACAACAGGGGCCTTTTTTCTTTGAATTCACTTTGTTAAATTTATCTCTTTGTCTTCTGTATACCTGTTTGAATTTCTTTTAAATAAAAATTCCCCTCTCTTTGTTGTTCTGTTTTTCTTACTTCACTTTTTCTGGATCTTGCTACCTTGCTTATGATATAATTTATATTGTTATATCATTGTTTTTTCAATAAAAAAAATCCCTACTGTTTGCAAGAAGTGCCAAGAGATGTTTAATATCCACTGGAACAGCAATAAGAGCAAGCAGGTGAGACCTTGGTATAACATCTCATATGAATGATGACACCTCTGACAGCCCAGTGTCCACCAAACATTGTCCTTGGGGATTAGCATGATTACTTTTAATCAAGGGGAGGGTGTCCCTTGCTGAGCTACAAACACCACTTCCTGTGGTACCTGGTATTCATCAAAGGTCTCCCAGCCTACTACTGACCAGGCCCAACCCTGCTTAGCTTTTGAGATCTGATGGGATCAGGCTTCAGGGTGGTAAGGTTGAAGGTCTCTCACCTTAGGAGGAAAAGCAACTGTGTTTAAGAACATGATTTTTCTAATCCTTTAATACTATGACAATGCAAAATGTGATCTGTGGAACTTTCAGGTTTGTATGGCTTTAATGGTTGCAGAAAATATACAAGGTATATGAGAAGTAATCATCAGGCATCAGAGAGTGTTATGTTTCTGCATTTGTAAAGGGCCTAAGCTGCTAACTAAAGCAAGGAAGCAAAAAGTAATAATAATCAGCAAATGCAAGTATAACTAAGGTGCAGAAGAAATGTCCCTTCTAAAACTGCAAAAGAAAGATAAGCTGGAACCACTGGGAAGCAGAGCAGCCACAGCAGCCAACAAGCTGCAGCAGAACAAGGAGCAATGCGGCAAGCCCTGTGGGGGGAAATGAGTCATACATTTAAACAGGAAGTTCAGTGGGGGCAGCTTCATGCACTGACTGACATAATCATGGGCAAAGCCTTTTAACTTAAAATAGAGTCCTGTGATAAAAACAGTTGTGAAGCCTGCATAACTTTTGTTATCTGAAAAGCTGTTCATATGAAGAGCAGAGAATACTAAGTGTAAATATCAGTACTGCCCATTAAAACAAGGCTACTGACTTCCTCAAACTGTCTGTACATTGACCTGTACCCTTGCACCTCCTTAGCCCACTTGAGTGTTGTTTATTGAAAGGATTGAAATGAGAAATGTCTGTCTCAGTGCAGGTATTAGGGGATAGTCACTCCAGTGATAAATGTTATCTACTCTTACTAGTAAAAAAAAAAATCTCAAGAGAGGAAAAAAGATTTATAAAAAATTACAGTGATTTAATTTTATTTTGCCCTAGTATGACATCCTCTGGAGTATTTGTGAAAATGAAGATGAATATGCAGGGATCCATTTGGTTGATTTCACGCCAGATGGCCAGTTGCAGAGGCTGAACTAAGCTGAACTGATTGATTCGGTTTTTTTGCCATATTGCATGCTGGCATTTACCGGGGTTTGCTTTTTTCAAATACTATCATCTTGTGGTATTTTATCATTTTTTTTTTGCTCAGCATGCCCTGTAGGACATACATTTTTTTTTAATTTAATTTGATGCTTCAATTTTTGCTGTTAGAACCCTTTAGGAGCAGGCATGCCAGCAACTGCATTTCATCCAGGTGCTATGATTTTGCTTTCCTTTCTTTTTTTTAAGTTAAAGGATGAAGAATTTATAATAAAGGCTTCTATCAGTCAATGTGAAAAACACTGAAGGGCTGAAATGTCTGCATGCTCATGGGTTTAGGAATTGAAGAATCAATACCCTTCTCTTCAAGGTTGGAATCAGATGTTTATTATTACCTGTCTAGCTATAACATTTGCCCAGCAAGATGAGTTCAGTTACAGAAATTGCTCTTTTTTATTATTCTATCCTCCTGGAATACTAGGTAGACAAAACTTTGTAGCTGACCAGTTGACACTTGGACTTCAGCACATTACGGATCAAGTAGATTGTTTACTTGTTGACTCCTGATACAAGTTACAATAAAATCTAATTTCATAAAGTCTAGCTTTGGCATGTGAAGGCATTTAGCCAGACTTTGAGATGCCCCTTTCGCTTAATTGCTTTACAACAAATTTCAACGCAATTATCCCACAATAAAAGTTGAAATCAGCTGCTAGATTATCATTTTTCTTTTTTTAATTCAGATTTTTATCCCCTGTGATCATTTCCCACCAGATCTAGTACCAGCGAGCTCCTGGTCCAGACAAACATAACGCAACGCTATTTGTGGTGTCAAACCTGAGAGTAGAAGAGGCTGTTATGCTGAAGGCTCTCATTAAATCATTGTCCCCTTTTTCTCCATCATCTCCTCCTCCTGCAGGCATCATAATTCAACCATGCATCACAGTGACCCTGTGGACAAGGTCTCACCAACTCCCTGGCCCACCAAAGGGATTGTTTCAGGGGTAGAAGGACCTCACATCTGTTCCTAGTCTGACCCTCAAACTATGAGCACCAGAATGAGAGGAGCCCAGACATCCCCCCAGACCCATTTCACCTGCATGGTATCATTATGAAGTACCACTGAACTGTTGGAGTGGCCCTTATTATATATGTTTATAGGGGCATTAGGATTGTCTCTTATGGAAAACTGAGTGTTGCCTCTCATGTTTGTATGATGAGATAACTGTGAACTAAAGATGAGTAGTTCAGGTGCTTTACAGACAAAAGAGGAGGCTTTTTATGGACATAAAAGACACTCCTAGTAGAAGTAGTGGTGGTAGTAGTAGTAGAAGTAGTAATATAGATTGTGCTCAAGTTTGTTTTTTTTAATAACCTTTTTGTTTTCATCCAGCTTACTGTATCCTGATCTACCACCTGCACCCACTGTCAGGCATTCCATGCTGTCCTAGTCCCTTCTGCTAGTCCCCACCCACACTGTTAAGTTAGTGGGGATCCACATGGGGTGAGATCTGAGAGTGCTGGTGCCATCAAACATGCTGGCTGGTGCTCAAAGGATTTCTTGTTTCATCCCTGGACCCCACCCACCACCAGCACAGCACTAGTCATTGCACCAAACAGGCCAAGGTTCCCCTGTGCAGGCAGTTAGCTCCCTGGTCCACCACAGGGCTCATTAGTACAGCAGAACATGCCCCTTCCCTCACTGGTTGGGACTGCTATCAAACAGCAGTGCCTTCCAGCTCCCTCAGGCTGCCCCAGCAGCTCCTGAGTCTGCTCCCAAACCAAGGTTACCTGCCTGGGAGAACAATGCACTACCCACTGGGCCATCAGTTGGCCCAACCAGTTACCTTTTTAATTTTCAAAGTGATGACTTTTTGTGTTTGGCAAGCAACGAGAGCAAGAAACCCATTGCTATGTCACTATGTGTGAGACACTCTTATGAAACTAAGAGTGTCTCACGCACAATGGAAAGAAGTGCTGCGATTTGTCAGGAGAAGAAGAAAAAGAAGAATCTTGCATTTATGTAGTGCTTTTCATATACAGTGGATCCCAAAACACTTTACAAGCATTGAGAGACTAGTAGTGAAGTGATCGTAAATACGCAGTGGCAGGCATTTTCACAACAACAGTCTCACACAGCCTTGAAGAATTGCCTGAATCAACTTATACGAAAGTGAATCCTAGCAAGGGCACTGGGAATAATCCCCTGCTCTTGCAAATAGTGTTTTGGGTTCTTTTACTTTCACCTGGATACTCACCAGGACAGACCCGCAGAGAAAGGCAGAAGGGACCTCTGTTTAATGGCTCATCCGAAGGATGCACACCCCAGCAGTACAGCTTCCCCCCAAGCACTAAATTTAGGAGCCAGTATTTATGATATGAACCCAAGTCCTGTTTTGAGCTTAGAACCCATACATTTCAGGCTCTGAGGCAGATGTGCTATAAGTGAGCCATCCTGACACCTGGGTAGCATCATATGATTGTCTCATTATCTATAATATTGATTTTCTATGGTGTCTGGAGTGTCTCTTATTCAGGTAAGGGTGTCTGTGTGATTGTTCTTATAGTGAGAGAACTGCAAACTGAACTACAAATTGAAAGTGAGTGATTCTGACATCCTAAGACATGGGAAGGAACACTCTTAAGGGCACTAGAGACACTCTGGGCACCATAGTAATTTACAGTATTATAAATCATTAAATTATTTTTAAAGATTTATGATAAAAAATTGCTTACAAATCTGTTTTAAACAACAATGTAAAAGAGACAGTAGCCCCCTGTCCCCTGTTTGAAGCTTGGGACATTCTACTTTTTCAAACGTTGCATGTGAGAACATCTTATTATGCTATGAGGTTGTCATGTGCAGGTAAATCCTCAGTGATGTTTGGCCGAGTCCGTCATAATGATTTATAATTTCTTTTTTATGCTGATGACAATCAGACCAGGGTTACTAATCCTCCTGTGTCAAAACATCACACAGCTGTTATTCCTTCCTGCCTGGGGTTTATGAAATACTTTGCTGTCTACAGATTTTGATAAAGCCATATAATGGAGGAGACATTTCAGTGGCATTAACATTTACACTGATAGAAAACAGCCAGCATAAACTTGGATAAATAATATTATTGCCTAGTTAGTTTTTTTCTAATTCAAAACCATGTGAAGAAGAATAAAATAATGTCAGTTACCTTTGAACATTGACAAGAAAGGTCCTCAGCACCATATATTTTTCTTTTCTATCCACATTTTGTTTAATAAACCTACATATACCACAGCAGTAGTAAATAAACTGGGTAAATAAATCATGTTATTTTGGGATAAATATTTATTTTCACTTAGAACACCATTTATTTCACTTAAAACACAATTTATTTAACTTAGAACATGATATTTCCACTTACATTCTGGAGATAGAACACAGAGAACAATGGGATAGATCGAGAACTTACAAGGGAAAGAAAGGCACTTTTATGCTAAAACAAGGTCAAACACCAGCAAAAATATTACAAATGGTTTGGTATATGTCAAATACATAATAGGTTGCAGTAAAATAACACATTTATCTCCACACATGAGTGGTAAGACCTTTATAACTGTCAGTGTCAGTGGCTCAGCAGGTAGCACACTCGCCTCTGAGGCTGGGAGATCAGAAGGCTGTGGGTTTTATCCCCACACCAGGCACTTGGGTTAATATCCCAATACTAACACTGCAGTGCAGCATGAGGGTGGGGTGCTGCACTCCTGAGGTGCCATCTTTTGGATGAGACATTAAACCGAGGTCCCATCTGCCTGTTCTGGTGATAGTTCAGGTGGATGCTAAAGATCCCATGGTACTTCTCAAAAAGAGTAGGGGAATTTTATTGAGATATTGCATTTTATTACAGGCAAAACAGAAATAAAGCTTTATCTAAAAATCCATATGTAACAATAAACAGAATAAGGAAAACATAAATACATCAATTAGTCCAGGCAGTGTAGTTGATCCATAGATACTTAGTTCATATGAACCTGTTTCAAAATCACATTTCATTAGTCTCTCAATGATTTTACAAATATTGGAAAATAATTCAACATAAGAAATATCTTTCTGTTGCAAAATCCACATGCACCTAAACTGCCAAATATGAAAGCTTATGATACAGAAAATCACATAAATAGTATCACTGTTATATTTAACAAACATGTTTTCCAGTAGTCCAAACATTATAGTGGGGTAATTAATACCCCTAAACCCAGCCTCGTTCCAATGGTCTGCCAAGAATGACCACAATGGCTTGATATACTCACATTCTAAATATAAATGCCTTTGGGTTTTCAAAATGTGATCACATCCAATTCTAGGACAATATATTTCCAACAACTGCTGGTGCTTATTATTACCTTTTATTCCCAATCTCCCATAGTTGCTTAACCATAAGCAATCCCAGGCATATGGGGAAATTCTTTTATTCATAAGATGACCCAATATCAGAGACGTTCTATTATCAGGACAGTCAGGAAACATAACTTCCACCTTGTGTTCAACCGACAAAATATAGTTATACACCCTCTTTCTATCCAAGGTCTGTGAGTGACGAGGGGTGATGTCCCACTTAAAAACCTGCTTCATGCAATCAGTTACATAAGATGGTAAATTAGGGGTTCTAGCCAATAATCTAGGTTTCTTTTCATGCCAACTACACATACATGGGTGCAATCACTGTTCAATTAAAGGTCTCCATATAATATCTCCAGGCCTCAGTACTGACACCAAATTATAGATTAAGAAAATACTAAAAAAGAAAGCAATGAGGTTGAGCATATTTACGCCTCCTTCTGAAATAGGGAGATAGGTCAACTTTTTCTTTATAGGGTTCAATCTAGACCCCCAGAATGCCTGGAAATATATACTAAACAACTGAGTCCTGACATACAAGAGCGGCGGAAAGATGTAGCTTATATACAGAAATATAGGAGTAAGAATGGTTTTAATTAGCATAACCCTTTTCCTTTTGGAAAGCTGTTGTCCCTTCCAGCCTCCTACCAAGGGGTTCCCCCTACCGAAGGCTGTTTCCCAGTTTTTGCCTGCCATGTCTCCAGGTCCAAACTGTACCCCTAGGATTTTAATCGGTTCTCTGGAAACATGAACTCCCGCTATCATACCCAAGGGTAGCACCAGAGTGGACCCTATGTAACTACCCCCTTACTTTTGCTATAATTAATCTTGGAACCAGAAATACTTGAGAAACTACCTATAGTATCCAGTAATAATGTGGCTGAAAACTGAGGAGCTAAAATCAAGACTAAATCATCTGCATAAGCAAGAAGTTTTTGTTGTGGCAGAGATGGAAAGACATCTATACTCTGTAAATCAGTATTGAATTGTAACATTCTGATAAAAATATTTATTGTAAAGGCATAGTGCGTTGGACTCAGGGGGCAACCCTGGCATACTCCTTTCCCTACACAAATTTTCCATCCACACTAACCATTCATGTTCTGTATTATAACAGCCCCCCGATTCATTGAAGCTATCCAACCCACAAACCTATCAGGAATCTCAAAGGCTTTTAACATTAGAAATAAAAATTCATGTGCGACCCGATCAAAAGCTTTTTCCTGATCCAACCCAAGAATGATCCCTTGTAACTGTTCCAGTTCTCTTTAGAAAAGATTTCCCTCAACCAGATCAGATTATCTTGCTGCTTCCTCCTTTTTGTAGCACAAGTCTGTAAAGGGTTAATAAGCAGTGGAGTGACCCTGGAAAGTCTGGCTAGCAAAATTTTGCTTAAAATTTTCAAATCTGAATTCAAAAGACTTAGGGGGCACCAGTTCCCTAGATTGCTTTTATCACCTTTTTGTATAATAATATCAAAATAGCCTTGTTCATCGAAGGAGCATAACTACCTGATTGCAATATGTACTTTAACAAAACGACTAGTACAGGACTTAATTCATGTAAGAAGGTTTTATAAAACCCTGCACCAATACCGTTAGATCCAGGAGCCGACTGAGAGGCTAAACTATTAATGGCGTCATGTACTTCTTCTATAACAATATCATCTTCCAAGACAATCCTATCAGCTTCAGACAAGCTAGGTAAATGTAGTGCATTCAAACACTGTTGTATTTCTGTGTCTTCTAAAATAGGCTCAGCAGTCAGCAAGTCAGTCACATACTGCTCCACTACCTGCAGAAGCTGTTGAGGATCACCTACAGTTTGTCCTTCTGCTGTGGTTAGTGTTGTAATAAGCTGGGAATCAACCCTGTCCTTATTGTTCTTAAATGGATCTAAAGACTGTTTAGTCATTTTTGTCCCAAATCTCAATTCTTGGTCTAAAGATCTACCCCTATCATACTGCATGCGAACCATTTGTTTCTTTACTGTTGCAGTCAACTGACTATAGTCTTGTTTTGTAGTTTCAGTTAATGAGATCAAATGCTGTAATTGATGTCTAAGTTTTTAAGTATGCCAAATAATCTTTATTAGCTTTAACATGAACATGTTGCTGGAAAAATGTCTCCACCCTCGTTTGGTATCTTCCCACCAGTCCAAAACTGTGTCATAGCATTCAGAGACCAAAAGCCGTGCTGCCCAATCCCATAACCACAGTTTTCTAATGCTAGGATCGTCCAACATTTTCTTATTCAATCTCCATCTGTTCTTTTTACATCTTGGAGCTACCTCCCATGTAATAGAAGCTGTAAGAACCCCATGATCCGAAAATTATATCGCTTAGTAGAAACCTGTTGAACTTTAATTATCTAAGATAAAAAATAAAATCTATCCTTGTTTTGAGTGTACTCCTAAAATACGTAAATCCTCTTGTAGGATGAAGTTCCCTGTAAGCATCAATGAATTAGCAGTACAAACCATTTGCTTTAAGGTTATTGAATCACAGAAAAAGTTTCTGAGTTTGAAGGCCTCTATCTGCCTGAGCCAGACCACAATTAAAGTCACCCAGTCAAACCGCTAAACAAGAAGTATGTAAGAGGGGCTGAACCTCCTTAAACATAGGAGCATAGATAGCAATAATCCAAAACCTTTCTGAAAAGAAAGAGACATCTAAACATAGAGCTCTCCCAGGGTGAACATCCACCAATTTGGAAACTCTGAGGGTGGGATTAGAAAAAAAGAATTCCTATCCCATCACAGAGTTCCTCCTCAAGGGACCAGAAAGAGGGCCCTAACAGCCGGCACTTGGCCACAAGCTGAAGTTCTATATGAGATTTTAGTTGGGTATCCTGTAAACAAATGATGTCTGAGTAGAAGTTTTTAAGGACAGAAAAAGCCCCTATGTGTTTCTTTCACTTTTAATCCCATTAATGTTTAAAGTAGAAACGACTAAAGAGTGCATGATAGTGAGAGAGGAACAAAGGAACTACCAAACACAGATGAAGAAACAAACCCTAGGGGGTTTTACCTCCTTGTCTCCATCTAGTCCATTTAGCAATAGAATCTTCAGGCCTATGTTCAGTGTCTGTAGTAGATACAACAGAGGAGGTATCAATATCATCCTCTGAGTCTCCCCCATATTGTCCTCCAAGGGAGTGAATGTATTCCCAACTTCACTGCATCCCAAGGAGGTACTGATTTGGGGACATTTTTTGCTGAAGACATCGCCTTCCCATGTCTATTTTGCTTCCTTGGTTGTACTATCTTGAATGGGGACTCTGTTGGGGGAAGGGGCATATTATCCTCAGTACTTAGTGCTGTACCTACTATCCCTCTGTAGGACATCCTGCTCAACTGCTACACTGTCTGTTTGTAGTACTGTGGTTGATGTCTCAAGGGAGTCAGCCTGACAGAGAACATTAGGGGTATCTACCCTCTCTGGCTTCTGAAGGCTAGGTAGTGTAGTTGCAGCTCATTTCGTCAGGGCATGTTGGGCTTGATTGATTAGGCCTTCATGTGAGAGGCAATCCTCATGGTTGTGAGATGCCCAAAGACAGCGACCATAAGCATGCCCTGTTTGTTAGCAAAGATTGCACTTAAATAAATTAAGGCAAGCTGAAGCCAAATGCCCATACTCCAAACAGTGACTACATCTAGTGGTATCACAGGCCGAGCTAAGATGCAGCCGAGACCCACACTTAAAACATAACCTGGGTTGTCCTATATAAAAGATTGACCCTCTATCCCTCCCCAAAAAGAACATACTAGGTAGATGTACTGGGCCTGAATTTGTGGAAAGAAGTTTCACTTTAACCTTCCATCCCCCATCCCAAATCTGTTCACTATCCATGGTAGGCGTGGGCCTCCCCAAAATCTCACACCTTTGACGCAACCAGAAAAGAATGTCCTCTACATTGACACCCTCATTTTTAAACATAACAGTAATGGTCTTGAACAAAGGCTTAGTAAGAGGTATTGTCTGAAAAGGTATCCAAAGTGGGTTGTTTCTCTGTGCTTGGTACTGGGCCCAGAATCTATCTAGCTTCAACACATTTTTAAAACTAGTATCAAAATTCCCACTACCCAGAGAAATCAAAGAAAAATTTCTGATGAAAAGAATTTCATAGATGATTTCAATAAATTTCTAGCAATAACCTGTCTGGAGGATTTTCCATCCCTCCCTTGTATAACAGTCTGACCGCATTCCTCCTAGGATCAGGTTCCCCACTAGTGTGAAAGTGATCAGCCATTCTAAACAAGGGAGCCATAGAAGACCCCTCTTGATGTTCTCCCAAGGCCTTGGGACTAGGCCTTAGTCGAAACTCCATGGATTGGTCATTCCTCTTAAACTGTACAGGTTTAATACCAAAACCCTCTGTGTTTGTAGCATTATCTAAATCAGCATTAGAAATGATAAAGTCATTATCTTGGGGTTCAGTAGAGCTCTCCATTGAAACAGCATTGGTGGCCACTGCAGCAGCAGAAGACGCACACATCCTCCAATAAGAGGGATCTCTGGGGTCAGGAGACCATCGTCCCGGCTGGTCTTTAATCCAGCCTGCAGCTTCCAAAGCAGTTGCCGGTGACCAAGAGGCATCATGCAGCTGCTGTGCATGAACAGAGTCCAAAAGGTGGGAATCCTCAACAAGATTACTCCAGGCTTTTTCTTTCTTCTGATCGCTAAAAGAAATGTTTTTTTCTAATTCCGGCACAGTCTGTTTCTGTTTGCATAGGCCATCAATAGCCTGTAGGCCTACTCCAAGCTGAGATTTTCCTGTGTTTTCTTTCTGGTGACACCGTCCTTCATTTAGAACACCAGTTGGCTTTTGCACACGGCATCAGCACCATTTTCACTGCCAGCCACACAGAAAACACTTTCCACCAGTCCAGCAGAAGTTTGAGAATTGACAGCAGCAGGCATCCAGCCAACATTCTCCTGGATCTACTTTAGCTGTTCGAATGACTCATCTGCCGTGGAAGAGCTGGCTGTCAGCGCCATAATTTCACTGTCAAGTTCTCTTGCTTTTTTTTAACCAGTCCCACTTCTGTTGTAGAACAGCAGTACACTTCTGTGTTACTGCCACCTGAACATGCAGGGAATCCTCAATACGTTCACCAGCAGCATTTGTACAAATTTCAGACAGTGCGGTAGAGTCAGTCATTACCTCCATATCTTCTGAGTCCTGTTCATTATTCAAAAAATCAGCCGCAGCCAAGGCGAGATCCACAGCTTCTTGCACAGAAAGGACAGGAGCAGAGGCCTGAACTCCCATCCCAGTAGCATCCTCTCTCTCTCGCTGTGTGTCCTGGAGAAGTGGCCATCTTGGATAGATGGCCAGAAATTCCCCCAGTGGAGAGTAGGGGAGTTTCCCCAGTGCCCTGTCCAAATTTCCCCCCATACGCTAAAAATACCACCAACAGCTTAATCTGGTTCAGTCAGTTGGCATTCATCTGTATCCCCCTCCCCCGGGTTGTGCCTGAAAATAGGCAAAATTTGTCTAGTGCACTTACCTGGTCAACAAAAACTAAATAAATATATAAACAACTCACTCGTGGCTTCACCACTCGTGAGTTATGGGCCTTACCACTCACTACTGGAGATAAATGTGTGATTTCACTGCAATCCATTATGTATTCCCTATTTATAACTCACAGGTAGAGCCACAAAATCTAATTGTATGAGTGTTCAATTATTATTAACCATGAGGATTATCAGGTGGATGACATAAGGTAGGATGTAGGAATTAAAAAAAAAAGTACTTGATCTGGGAATCTTTTGTCAAGAGCCTTTACACAAGATAAACTAACTAAAGTACAGAAATATCTTTTTTCTAATTGTTACAGAAAATAAATGCCTCCCTAGAATCAGATTAGACACCTGTCAATCAATGAGCGTGTACACTATTCAATAAGCGCTCAGTGACAGTTCAGTCGGTGGCCTGCCGTGGAGGTGAGAGGAGGGCAGTGCCGGATGCCGGCTCTGCTTTGGGATTGGAGGGGAGTGAGGTAGTTGGCACTACCTGCTGTGGTGGGGGTTAACTAGCTCACCAGGGAAGTGGTTTTGAAATATGTAAATTTACAGATGGACACAGGGATCGAGGATGGGGTCCACTACACCACCAGGGAAGGGGCTTATTAATATATATATTTATGGCCAGAACTGGGGCTCAGGGAGGGGAGTTCACTAGACCACCAGAGAAGAGGCTTAATATATATATATATATATTTATGGCCTGCCTTGGGGATCTGGGTGGGGGGTCCACTAGACTACCAGGGAGTGTTAATTACCCGTAACAGGGGATCGGGGCTGGGAAAGGGGGACCTTGGCACATTGCTGTAAAGTGCTAAACTCTAACAAAGGGATATTCTAAGTACCCTTAAACCAGCCCTGGCTGGTCTAATGGTACTTAGAAATTCTCTGGGTGAGTTTAGGACTCCCTCTTTTCGAGGGGATGGTAGCTTGCATCTGCCACATGCCCACTAGTGCCATGCCACACCCCACTTTTGGCACATGTGTGGTGCAAGCACTATTTGGGACATGCAGCCTGTGGTTTACGCAGGCTGCCTTTGAGAATTGCTCCCAGTGCATTGTTTGACGCAATGGGCACTGTGCTCCATTCATTGTGGTGCAAGCCCCTTGCACTGCACCAGGAACTTTGAGAATTGGGCCCAAGAAGTCCATGATGTCTGTTCCAAAGCCCTACCATGTATTGCTTTCTAATAACCCCCTTATAAGTATCCCATTATGTTTGGAACCTAGCTATGATCCTAGTATAAGCCACATTGCTTGGTATACTACTCTACCTGCTCTGTGAAAAATACTTCCTAATGTCCTTTTTTAAGTCCTGGCATGGCTCAGTTTGTAGCACATCCACCTCTAGGCCAGAAGATCATAGGTTCTAATCCCACACCAGGATTGGGCTCATACCATAACGCTGGCACCTGAGTACAGTACTAAGTGGGTGCTTTACTGATGGGTTGTGCTGTTATTCAGATGAGATATTAAACTGAGATCCTGTTGGCCTTTTCTGGTGGTTTTTCATGTAGATGTTAAAGATCCTATGGCACTTCTGGAGTAGAGTATAGGAACTTCCCTGCTATCCTGGCAAAATTTCCCCAATTCACTAAAATACCAGGAACCACTTTATTCAGTTCCGTTTAAGTTGGTTTGCATCTATACTCCCCCCTTCCCCAGGTATCAGAATAAACATAGGCAGTATAGTATAGCCCTTCTTTCCTGGTCAACAAAAACTACCTAAATATCAATCAATCAATCAATCAATAAATAAAATTCTCCCCTTCCAGCTTAAGATTTGCTCCCTAATAAATGAACTGTTTCTTAATGTCAACAGCTATGTGGAATTCACCATATTATACACCTGCACATATTTGAATGTTTCTATTATATCTTCCCCCTTCCTTCTCGCCTTCAGATAGTACTTACTGAGACTCTAAAATCTCTCCTCATTAGACCTACACCGCTGTTCCTGGATCATTTTTATTGCCCTTCCCTGTATGGTTTAAAACCTATCTCCAGCGTTTCCCCAGAATTTCATGCAGTACTCAAGTTGAAATCAAGCCAGGGCCCTGTATAGTGGCAGTATTACCTCCCTTTTGCAACTAGTGGAGCCCTCCTTATGCATCCTAGTATAGCACCTTGATGGATTCTACCCTCAAAATTCAGGAACTTCACTGAAATTAAGCCATGAGTTTTCACATCAGTACACCTTCAGGGTACAAGGGAACTACTGGCGTGGGATCATGAGATGTAAACAAATATGGTGATATTCATGCCCAGGAAGCACTTTGACCTAAGAATGTTGGCTCTCCAAGGAGGTCAAAGGCACTGAAATGTTGTGTGTAAACTTTAAGCATTAAGGAACTAAGGTCTGCGCACTACATCATTTATACCTGGAGCATGGAAAGTTTTCACGGTTTGCCCATGAATCTCTTCACCAATCAAAAAGTGAAGGTAATCTCATAGAAAAGGACTGGGGTGGAACCACTTAGGGCTCAGTGCCACAATCTTCGGAAAAGTCTCTAACAGTGAAAGGTGGAGTCATTTGCTACCAGTATGTCAGAAAAGTGCACCTGTTCCAAACAAGAATGAGGTGTGGTGCGATCAGTGATAACAGGGATGTGCTTCGCTCAAGACCTGGTTAAGGTGTCAAACAACTTGACTACAGCAAACAATCACCAAAAGTGATTAAGTGCAAGCAACAGAGTAGATGCATCTGAAAAATTGTACCTTGTTTAAGAGCAGCTGCTTACATGTAACGAAACTCAGGGAGACCAATAAATACAAAAATTTCCACTTCTATTTATTGTGCCAATTTCATCAAATAAATTGCTCAAAGTGTTTCCCGTGCAAATAAGGTAAACCATGTTGCAGTGCAAATCACATTTATAGTCTATTATTGTTAAGAAAGGTGCAAAGTCCATGTTATACATGTTTAAAGTGTAAATAAATCTACATATAGCAGTTCAAATATCACTATGACCTTACCCTAAACAGTCCTTTGATGTGCCACAGAAATCCCAATGCTTTGCTCTAATAGCATTGTTAGAGATACAGTATCTTACTGTTTGGTTTGATATCAAAGAACTAGATAATTGCTGCTGTGTCACTACAATTGAGAGACAGCCATTTTGTCAGCAATTCAGGTGACAAGGCCTATCCTGTTCCCGACCGTGATCCAGCCACCTCGGAGGTCTCAGTCTGAAAGAACACTGCCTCAGTTAGGTTCAGGAATGAGCTGAGAATGAGGAACACCTGGAAGGCAAAAGCCTGCATGCAACTCCCTGTCAGGCTGAAACATGGCGGGCTGGTGCTGCTGACTGACATCCTAGCTAGGTGTAAGTGTGAAGTCCACTTGGAGGAATTTTTGGATAGGCCAGAATTGCTATGGAGTATTGGGGGGAAAGGAACAAGGAAATGATTGAGGAGTGTTTCATTGGCAGTCATCAGATAACAACACTTAACTAAGTAAAGGCAACCATGAGTTTCAACGTGAATCAAGTTCTTGGGCCTGCACCACAAGTAGTTAGGTAAGTAGGTAGGTAGGTAGGAGTGGGAGACATTGAATCAGCATTCAGACCCAGACAGCAGACTTACTGGGACATACCCCAGTGTGTCCCTCTCTCCCCTCAAGTTGAGGGAAGGGAAGGACACAAGGGGGCATGGTATGAGATTAGAGGGGGAAGATTCAGGAGAGAAATGAGGAGGCACTTTTTCATGGAAGGGGCTGTGTCTAAGTGGAACGTACTTTCCAAAAAGGTGACATTCTGCAGGACAGTGGGTAGTTTTAAAAGGGGATGGACAAGATGAGGTGGAGGGTCACTATGAGGAGGGGGAGGGGTAGCTGCAGAATAAGGGATTGCTAACTGCATATTCAAGCAGACATGATAGACCATATGGCCTGTATCTGCTGGCAGTTTTATATGTCCGTATGTCATTCTTCAGGTCACACCTAGAAATGAGGCTCCACTTAGTGTGCCTTTCCTGGTTATCGATTTTTAAATAAATAAACTAATGGTTAAAATCTCTGGGCCCGACAAACAATTATTTGGATTACAAATGGCGGCCACTTGTGTGATACTTTTCTGTGTCACCCTCAATCCATCAACTGTGCCAGCAAACAAATGTGCTTTAGTTTTCTGAACAAATGGTGTGAGACCATCACCTTTATGAGGTACTACTGATAAAGGCAACTGGGGTAAATGTCAATGCAGGGACTGAGACCTGCTGATAAGGGTGGGGCACAGTGAATCTTGTTTGTTCCACTTAAACTTCCATTTTCCCTTCTGCTCCCTTGTCCATTCTTACCATTCCCTGGTAATAATACTTCTTGTTTGTTATACTGTATCCTTGTTGGATGATTTTCTTCACTTTATATGTGTGTAGGGCATATGGTAATTGTCAGAGATACAACAACTGGGAAACAAGATTTATTATTTATTGGAGTAAAAGCCCAAAGACTAGGACAGGTCCCCTATTAATAGCCCAGATGGAGGCACTGCACAAATATTAGTTTTAACACCTGTGAGCCCAGTATCCTAAAGCCAAGCACCCAGGCTGCTCCCCCACTCCCCCTCCCCGAGGTACCACCATTCCCTGAGGGCTCTGAACAACTGCTCCCTGAGCATTCTGTTTGTCTTCTGAAATACCTTACCTTATTGAAAAGGGTTTTTTAGTTTATTATTAATTATTAACCCTAGGTCTCGTTCCACCTTAGAATGTTCCACTCTTACTCCACATTTGATACTGTAATCTATATGCAGATTTCTGGGTTGCTACCAAAGTTCATTCACTTTTCTTGTCATTGAATTTCAATTGGCAAATATTGGATCACTTCTGTAGCCCCGCTACATCACTGTTCATGCTAGTGATTCTTTCCTTACCATCTACTCTCCAACAGAGTTTTGTGTCATTTGCACACAGACTCCCTTTCCTCTGCAACCCCACCCCATGTGACTTATGAGCATGTTAAAATGTGACAGTCCCAGGACAGACCCCTGAGGCATCCCAAGAGCTACCCCGCTGGCATCAGAGAACTTTCCATTCAGAACCACCTTCTGAGTCCTATTTGTCCTGTTTGTTCATTTACTGTACTGTTTCAAAGCACACTGGTAATTGTTTATGCCCATGCACCTGCACAGGTGGCTGTGGTGAAAGCTGTTGTCATGTTTATATGAGATGGAGAGGGGATGGGCTTGCCTGTAAAAATTTGGATGGATCTATTTTATCCTGGGTAGGAAAACTGGAAAGAGAAAGAGAAGCAGACAACTGTGCCTCTTGTCTGCTAAGGGTGGTTTTGTTACCTGATGCAGGGGGTGATTGACTGGGAAATTTGCTTGCTGTGGGGGTAGAGCTTATGGACCTCTGAAGACTAATGAATCATGATTTCATTGGCTGTACTATCACACATCCAGCTCAAGTTGTCTCAGGTGTAGCCCCAGCCCCATCACTATGATTCCCAGTCCCTGTCCCAAGTCTTTCCCCAATACCACCACCTGCGGAAGTTGGACTTGGTGGCACTGGCATGGTGAAGCCTCCTGCTCTTTCCCTTCCATAGATCCTTTTTTCCTGCAGTTCTTTTCCTTGTGGTTTCTACATGATGTGACAGCAGATGCCCACACACAAATGTCACCCACTCTAACATAAACTGCTCCTCACCCTCACTTAGAGATGTTGGGCTCGATTTTCAAAGAGACCCTAGATCACAGCAATTTGTTGTGATCTAGCACTGTGGTGAATTCCGAGTCTGACAGGGACCCTGTGCCTAATTTTGTAAAAATAGGGGTCCCTGTACCGAAGACCCAGGAGTTGCCACAGCCGCAGAGCTGTGCCAAACATTAGGTGCACCTGAGGAGTTTGACGGAGGGATTCATCAGCCCCCTCATGCAAGCCTACACAACCCAAGGAGGTGGGGAGGAATCATTCTAGCAGGAAGGTGGGGATCAGGTCCTGCTGGGGCACTGAGGGTACCATAGGGCATGAGGGGGCACGGCAGCAAGTTGAGGGTGTGGGGGAGGCACCTGACAGAGGTGCCATAAGGCATATCAGACAGTGATTAGGGACAGGGCAGGGGGTTTGCATTGCATTACTAGTATGACAATGCACCTAGTGGAAGCAACCCTGGCACCTGCCTCGTGGGTGACAATTATTTCAACAGATTATTACAGCAAATTGCATTTTATAAATCTGATTTATTATTGTATGTAATATCGACAAATCAAAATCATTAAATACATTTTCTACTAGTATTACCTCTTATAAGGTCCCATATTTATACAGAACTAGATATTTCACCTCCCTTCCTGCCACACCTCTCATTTTACCCAAAGCCTTTTAACAGCACTTATTCATTCATATAATATTGTTGCAGCCAGGGGTTCTTCCACCTGGGTCCATGTCATACTAGTAATGCAATGGCAATCCCCCCACCTGGTCCACTATGGCTGTCTGATATGCCATATGGCACCTCTGCCTCATGGCTCCCCTGCCCTCTCAACTTGCTGCTGTGCCCCCCCCCACCCTATGGCACCCTCAGTGCCCCAGCAGCTTCCATTCCCCACCTTCCCAGTCCCACAGCTCACTTGCCACTGTGATAAACAGTGGTGCAGGCACCTTAGACCACCTCCTAGCTGGTCTTATGTGTGCCCCCTGTTGCTGCCACAGTGGGGATTACAGAATCCCATAGAAGGGGATGGTGCAGCCCTGCCATGGCGCAAGCCCCCTTGCAACCTGCCACACAGGCACTTTTGCCGCAAGGGTGGTGTAGGGGAGCTTTTCCCCATGACATCACAATTCACCACAGCTGGTGTTTGAAAATCAGGATTACCACAATCTGTGATGCAAGGTGCCACTTGCATCATCCCCGTTTGGTGGAGGCAGCTTACATCATAGTTTTCCCTTTGAAAATGTATCCCTTTGTGTCTCACTGCAGCAGCCTAGTCCACTTAGTTTTTAATCACAGGCAAATACAAAATAAAATGAAAAGATGGATTTCTGCACCCTGAAGCACCAGAAGTAAGTAATAAAATAGTCAAATGAATCCTTCAAAAGTCTTCTTACACCTTTCTGAGGTTGCTAAATATATCCACAGAAACACAGAAACATAGAAGTTAATGGCAAATAAGGATCACAAGGCCCATCCAGTCTGCCCATTTCTTTTTCTACCTTATGAATGTGTCATCAGCCTTTGCTCTGTCAGTGGCCTATCTATTCATACTCATCTGTATTGCTCCCTTATTCCTATTCCATTCCTGTTTGAAGCCCTGCACTGTATCCATGTCCACTACTTCCTGAGGTAGGTCATTCCATGCATCCACCACCCTTTCTGTGAAAAAGAAATTCCTCACATTACCCCTTAATTGGCCTCCCTGTAATTTCAAGCTCTGTCCTCTTGTCATGCTATTTTTCTTATATTGAAACATGTTAGACTCTTTCACCTTATTAATGCCCCTAAGGTGTTTGAATGTTTCAGTCATAAGAACTGCCTTCCTGCGGAGGTTGTTGGGGCTAAAACAGTAGGGGAATTCAAGCATGCATGGGACAGACACAAGGCAATTGTAGTGGGGGTGGCAGGAAGTAGGCTGTTGGTTAACTAGAATATGCAGCTTATCGAGTAGGTAGGGAAATGGGCAGATTGGGTGGGCCATGTGGTCCTTATCTGCCGTCAAAGTCTATGTTTCTATGTTTCTATATCACCTGTCTCCCTCCTTTGCTCTAGGGTATACATATTGAGCTCCATTAATCTGCCCTCATATGTTTTCTGATGCAGTTCTTGTACCATTTTGGTTGCCCTTCTCTGGACTGCCTCAATTTGGTTAATGTCCTTGTGAAGGTGTGGCCTCCAGTACTGCATGCAGTACTCCAGATAGGGCCTAACCAGTGTCTTGTAAAGAGGGATAATTACCTACCTCTTCCAACTTGGGATACCCCTACTAATACACTCCAACATCCCTCTAGCTTTACCTACTGCTTTAGGGGTCTGCTTGGATGATTGCAGGTCATCGGTGATGATGATGTCCAAGTCTTTTTTTGCCCTGTTCCTGCAACAGAAGGAAAACATGTAACAAAATAAGAAGAATTTCTGTGCCCTCTACACCACAGGTACTCAGTAAAAAATATTTGCCAAATAAGTCCTTCAGAAATCCACACTGTACCTTTTCCATTCTCCCAAATCCTCTCTGCCCTGCTCCTGCTCCTGCTGCAGGACCTACAGCAGCCAGTGCAGGTTCACACTGTGCACTCATTAATCCTGCCTGCAGGCCTATTTAACCAACCTACATGCCTGAAACTATCATTAAATATAGAGATAATTAACTAACTGCAATGATAATTCACAATCCTCAGCTGATTTCTAAAGTTTTCTAATCAAATGTCACTCTTTTGCGCATAAAGGGAATTCCTTCACTAGCTAAGTGCTTTCTCTGTGAGAGAGCTGGAAATGGCACTGAGATGTGTACAGCACAAAATTTCAATCTCCAGCATCATAGATTAGTGGTTGTAGGTCTTCTGCCATGCCAACAACTTGGGCATACTCATCGTGTGCTCACTGTAAAAAGTGCTGCATCATGATGTCAAAGTGCTGAAGTACAGAAGGGAAATCAAGATCCTTCAGACTTGCTTTACCAGTGTCCAAAACATCAGATTTTGGCACAGTCACCTAATGCAAATTTGACAGCAACTCATCTTGACCTGAAAGCCCTCTTTGTTTCTCAAAATGTATGTCACTTGTCTTTCTAACCATATACAATAAGTTTCCTTCATGTTTTGTTTTACTGACACATTTAATGCACCCGTGGGTTGCTTTTACCTGTACTTCTTCCCTCTTATTACTACCCACTTTTTTCTGCCCCCAATGCTCATGAATGTTCTCTAGCTGCTCTTTAATTAATTGTGCAATTTGTTTTCCAAAGTCTGTTTTCTTTAAATCAGTGGCCCCAGTTCAGTACCAGGTCATAATCATGCTGACTAAACCACACACATCAAGACCACGTTGTCAGTAGCATATATTGGTTTAGAGTGACAGGGGAATACCAGCAATGCAAAAGTATCGCTACCCCGTGTCACTCACCATGGAGGAGGAAGTAGATGTAGCCAATAGCCACTGCTGGTCAGGTGCTCTGTTGAGCCGCTCCCATGGTGGAGTGGCTAGAGCACCCAACTCTGCAGTGCATTGGTTCGAAGGATCGTGGTTTAATTACTTGCTAGGGAATCTTTCACTCTCAATATTTCTTTCTTTCTTGCCCCTGTGTCCACACCCCATCAGAGTTGATTATGATAGTTCCGGGGGGGGGCAATGCCCCCAACGTGGTGGGGTGCGGGCCCCCTGTAAAACAAAAGAAGACCTTTCGGGTGTTGCTTCATGCTGTTTGTTGGTGCATGGTCTTGATGTGTGCGGTTTCATCTGCGACATTATGACACCGTGCCTCACAGTTCTGGAATTCAGTCACTGGGCATCCAGCACAATGTTGATCTTCACAGTGTTGTGGTTGTTTTTTTCCTGTTGGGTCCTCTACTATGATATCTCTATAAATGTTTGTTGAATATTATGAGGTCTAAGATTGCTTCCTCCTGGTTGGTTCCCTTATCCCTTGAGTGAGAACGCAGTCATGCAAAACCTCCACAAACTTCTGGCCTGTTTGCTACTTGCCATCTTTGCATTCCAGTCAGCTTCAGAGAGCTTGAAATAATACTATAAATAACACATAATACTCATCCTGCTGTCTCTAAAAAAATTGAGAACCCTCCCACCTGCGATGAAGATTAATTGGAATTTGGCTGTTTTTGCCTGTCCAATACATCAGAATTCTGCCTTAATGCTTTGTCCTCTCATTTTTTTTCACTGATTGTATTTATTTGACTCATAGTGTGAATGTAATTCTCTTTCAAGTAAAAGCTACACAATTACTCAGTGGCAAATGGTCCTATTCTTGTCTGGGTCATAATCTCTTAAATGACTTGGTATCATTAGTTAAATCTGCCCATAGCCCAACTCATTTTAACACCACCTTAAAGAGAATGTATATCGCTGCATCCAAATGTATTTGCTTAGATGTCCTATAGCTATGTCTTATGATATTTTATGTGTGCTATTTTTTTAAATATCAGTCTGTATTGTATATTTAATATGTCAAGCATGACTGAAAAAGGGTTTTTCCCAGTTCACTTAAAGATGAAATGAAATCTCCTGTAATTAAAATTCTTCCATGGTTCACTGCTATCTTCATTATCCAGTTCTTTGTTTCTGTGGGACAACTGGTTAGGTGTCCTATAAACAGGTATTATCTGATATCTTTTTCCTATTCTTCAGCTTCCTGAAATAGATTTATCCTGGGAGACTCTTCTGGACTCTCCCTAACATATAGTGCCACATTCTCTTCTTTGGCATTTTCCCAACAGGCAATACCCTGAGGCATTTAGATCTAAGCTGTTATTCAGGTTAGCCCTTGTTTCTATTGTTACTATGTCTATCTGCATTGCAGTCAACCCTGCATGTGGCTTGTCCATCTTATTCCTTAAACTCCTTGCATTTGTATGGAGCCTGCTAGGATCCAACATTGTGCACAGATTCCTGCATAACAAAAGGAATTAACAGTCATTCAGATTGCCTTGGTTCCTGCAGTAACTCTGCTTTACAGTCTAGCAGCAAAGCATTGCATTCCCGGTAGGTTCCACTGTACATTATTTTACACCTGTTCTTCCTGTCCTCACTGGTATTTCTATTCCTAGTTGCTGTTGAATTCCAATTTCTTCAACATTTACCCACTGCCCAACTTTGTGCTCTTCTAATGTCCCTTGTGACCTGGAGGAGAGCCAACCTAACTCGTGTTGTGTTCCTGTGTTCTGTATCACTTTCCTTCCCTCATTTACAGAAGTTTAAAAATTTGCTGACACACATTACAAGACCATAGAAGAATGAACTTGACAATACATGGGCACATTAGATGTGTTTATCATCTGAGCAGTAATTACATTTGCTATTTAAGGAAATAACTGGTGTTGTGTGGAACTGAAGAAGACACTGGTATAAAAAGAAAGTTAGAAGACGACAATAATCCCTTGGTGAGGACAGAGTATTTTTTTTTGTATTTGAAATGTGCATGTAGGAAATGGAAACCAATTAAGAAAAACAGCATATAATTGGAAATATTGTGCGTGACAAAGCATAGCAATGAAGAGAAGTACAAAAAAACAACAACTCTGAGACATACGGTATACTGACCCTACAAAAGTTTCAATAGGGATAGTTATGGCAGTTCATTTATGAAGGGTACTGTATTTTTTATTCAACAATGCATTTACCCTAGATAACTCTTTTTTTCAGTGGAGTCTTTTACCTAGTTTTTCAGCTAAAGGGATTAATAAACATGGAGATCAAGTGGCTTGCTCAAGGTCAGTGAGTGAGCCAGTAATGGGGAAGGAGGGAGATTACCTGGGACCTGATTGGTCAGGACCTCCACTTCACCAGGTTCCATGTGATAATGACAATCTTGGAAGGGCGATCACCATTAGGGCAAGTTTACATCACTGAAAATTAATTCAGGCGATGGTCACTCTGGGCACACAGCAAAAGGGCATGGGGATCTTTTTTTATGTTTATGTGGGGGGCTATGTCCCCACACTCCCCTAAAGGATTCTCAACTCCAGGGAGTACAGCGCCGGGTGGGGTAAAACATGTATACAAAATATTTCACTGCCAGGCACATAAAAAAACAAACTTGAGCTCGGACCTGAACCCGGCTGTCTCGCAACTGTAGCCTGTGATCCGCCCACCATGCTACGGGGCCAGCTCAGTAACCCACCACTGCACTATGCCTCACAAACCCTTCCTCGTCTTCCACCCGTCACTTTGAGTGCTCCCCCATGTGTGTGTGCATATAGAGACATCCTGTTGCTATATTCATGGACCCCCAATCTGGTCGTCCTCCCTGCCCGGTAGCCCTGTAGACAGGTGCTGCAATTGAGTCACCCTTTTTGAAAGTGCTCAATCGTGGTTGCTGTTGTCATGGGCTACCCTTCACCACACTGCATATACAAATGCTTTCTGTTAAAGGGATCAGAGTATTCTTGCACAATGCTTTCTCAATTCAAATAAAAACAAATTCTGAAATGAAAAATAAAGTTATTTTTAAAACCATTTAGGTAAAGATACATGATGTAATCTGCAGATAATGTTGGGGCATGCTCTAACAATTCAGCCAGGCTAGTGAGTATTTATGTGGTCTATACCATTAATAGTAATGCTGACTCAAAGACTTGTCATCACAGACTCAAACTATTGGATTTAAAAGGATTGAATAGGGCAAACCTTCTTTACTGAGCCAGGCCCCCCACATTAACCTGACCTGATCTTATCATTACTATGAATAGAAAAAGGCTTACCATCCTCCTTAATAACACTTCAGGCACTTTATTCTATAAGTAGCTTTCCTATTCATACACTCTGTTCCTTCACATTTTCACATTTATAGCAAGTAGGAATGCGTATGGCTTTTCAAATGTTGCTGTGTATACGTAGGCAGTGCAGTATGCCTGTGCCTGGTGTTTGGATCAACTTTCTCATGGCAGAGTGAAAATAATTACAGTATTCATTTACTAAAAGTTATTTCAACAGGGTATCCCAGGTCAGCTTGATGGCTTGTTGACAATCGGTTCCTGCCCAAAGGTGGGTTACAATCATAATACATTATTATGGCAAATCCAGTATGTTTTATGATACAGCATAAGTACATACACAGACTATAGTGCTGTTTTGTATAGCAGAATTACTGGTTTCTGTGAGAGTGGCACTGGGATCAAATTATTTATTAAAAGACTGTGATGGTAGGTGAAGCATGGTTATCAGAAGGGAGACCATTACACAGAACTGCCCTCTGAAAAAATAGGCTTTCCTCTGCTGTAAATGCATCCTACTTCCAAATGAACAGGCCAGCAACAGAGTAAAGCAGCTGAAGTAAGAGGGGATTTTTAAATATGGTTTGTGTGAGGATAACTCAGCTCAGATTGATAAACCTACATTCACACATACATAAAATCCAATCATTTTGAAGGGCTGAGAGTTGTAAAACTGATCTCATCATCATCATCATAATAAGAACGACATAAATGCCAGCAGTTGTTGGAATACATTCTCTCCTATCATATAAGAAGAAGCAAAAATGCCAAAGTAACATTATTACTAGTGTCTCATAATAACTGTTTGGAGCTATGTTAAGATGTGTATCCAGAAAAGTGAGCATACTCGGTATACACCCCATTACAACAGTGGAGCTTGTTATGGACCTGAACAATTTGTTGCCATCTGTTTTGTTACTGAAACAATAGCATAGGGTGGTGTAGATAGGTAATCTTCAATTTCTCTGCTATTGAATTTGAGGAGTTGTTTGCCCTGTTATCTTTGTACAAATAGTTTCCCTATAGCAGTGTGCTGTTAAAAAGGCTTTATAAAGAGTTTTCTTAATATGTGTAGCAAAGCCTTGGCAGCCTGATATATTCTAGGGCTGGATTTTCTCACTATGGCGCAGGGCCTGCATCCAGCCCTGCACCATGGCACTTAGGTTTTGTTGGTGCACCAGACCATTCACAGCAACTATGCCCGATTTTATAATCTTGGGTGCAGTTACAACAGTTTCCATGGATTACTGCAGCTTGCACCAAATATCTGGTGCAAGCTC
Organism: Neoceratodus forsteri; assembly: GCA_016271365.2. NCBI lineage: Eukaryota > Metazoa > Chordata > Ceratodontiformes > Ceratodontidae > Neoceratodus > Neoceratodus forsteri. Next base: position 1,460,875,212 of record CM057455.1, on the reverse strand, counting down.
CGTAATAACGACCCCCAGGATTGCCACAAGTTAGACCAGAAAATGTTGGCCTAATTTATAACAATTGTTGCATGGGATGGAAAATCCAATTAGATCGCTGCAAACCCCATGCACCATATTGTTGTTGCACCAGGGCTTGCTGCGATCTAATACTTTTGAAAATTCTGCCCATATCACTCTGGCCATTGAAACAATGAATACATTTGCTTAAATCTATAGCTAAATGAAATGGTCAGGACTAGCGTGGTGATGGAATTATTGCATATGTGGTTGCATAATGCAGAAGGGTTCTCCTCAGGGTCATTTAGCATTTTGGGAGTGATACGCTTTAATGGAATCCTGATATGCTTTTTGAAAGTGTTCACTCCATTGAAATGAATGGGAGCAGAATTACTGATTTCAATCAAGTAAGAAGCAAATGTAAGAAATTATTTTTGTATTTCCCCAACCATTTGTTTCCCAACAATGCTGTATTCCACTTTAAGCTGGGAATCAAAACTTTTCAATAATAATGTAAAGTTTTGGTGTTTGGAGTACCTGGGTCTGGAGATATTGCCTGCTCTACTTGCATCAGGATTTTGAAAGGAGAAAACAAAATTACAAGTACTTACCTGGGCCAGATGTGGGGGGGGGCACGATAGAGACATAAACATTTCTGAAGAGGATAAACAAAGTGAATAGTGAAGACATGTTTGTTAGAAATAGTGATACAGTTACAGGACAGCATGACTGGAGGTTATTGCGGGGGGTAATTTAGGAGGGTTGTGAGAAGTTCTTCTTCACTGAGAGGGTCATGGAGCCATGGAATAGATTACTGGCATCAGTGTTGTGGGCAGGTACCCTAAATGGGTTCAAATGTGTCTGGGACAAAGCAAGAGGACTCATGGTCCCAGTGGAAGGATAGAGGAGGAGGGCTGCTAGTTGGGTGGAGAGGGGTACAGCCCCACAGGACACTAGGTTCAGGTGAGGTAGTTTAAGATGGGCAGACTCAATGGGCCGACGGTTTATGTCTGCTAACATATACTAAGTTTTTATGTTTCTGTGTTACTGCATCTCTCACAAATATGTTGTTTACTCCAGCACGTTGCTATCAAATTCTGATGTCAGAATGCAATATTTTGTTCCACTTTCCTCTAAAATCTTCCAGGGGAGATATGCTTCCTAGTGATATCTGACTCTTGTGCAAAAAGTGTATCATATCTTTCATTAAATCTCTGTGGAGAACCCTGAGTTTTAAAATGATACAATATATGGGGCCTTTTCACCTATGGGATGTGATAAAACACATGTAAATAATTTGCACAGTGGTAGTCATAATATGACCAAAGGGCCACACATGGATCCTTGAGTCTTTCTCAGTGGTCTTTAACCTGTTTCAGGGTTTTAAATGGGACACACTGTCTCAAATGCAGGAGGTTGTTAACACTGCTTCTAACTGCAGAAAGGAAGGCACAATAGGAAGCACACGGACAAAAGGAGAAGAACAGAACTAAATGGAAAAGAAGGCCATAACAAGAAACAAAAAAGCAGTAAATGGTAGATCAGCACACGGAATGTGCCAAGACAAGTAGCGAAATAAAGCGCCCCCAACACATGCTTTTTGATGTGGCCCATGATGAAGTTACGGCATCATCCTTTAGAATTTGGCCCAACCTATGAATGTTAAAAAAACTGTAGCACAACTGGTTGGCCAGTGGGTAGCTTGTGGGCTGAAACAAATTGCTCATCAGCATATAAACAGATAGTTCCCAGACTGGTCAGCTAGCAAGCTGTTTATCCCCGATTTCCAGTGGTAGACAAAGTTATTTATAAGTTAAGTTTCCACACTGCATGGAGTTTAGTGTCGAAGTTAGATCACTGTGGTTTTCGTAAATAGCAGAAGGATGCCATGGAATATTAAGTGGAGGACACCATTGGCATTTATTACTTCTCTGTGCCCACAAGTTAAAAATCAAATGATGGTGGTGCTGGGGAGAAGGAGTACCATACCTCCCCAACACTCGCCATCATTGTGCTGCACATTCCACATTAAATTTGCCAATCAATACAGGCTTGATATATTCTACTGTCTCCATCTCAGAGCTTTGTTTTTTCTTCCCATTTTTTTCATACTCCTTATACTTTTCGCTGTCTTCTTTAATGCTTTTCTCTTTTCAGTTATTGTTTTTCTTCTCAATGGTCCCTCAAATACCTCAGTATCAGAGACCACAATTCTGCTTTAAAAGGAGGACTCTGTGAGTGTTAAATTTATGGGGCTCCAAACAAAAGTATGGGGATACCCCCATCCCTAAAAATTTTAGGAAAAAATGCACTTTTCAACATTTCATGCTCCCATACCAGGCAGTTCTGCTTTGTTTTCCGTGGCAGTACTCATTGCTTGTCTCACTTTATGGAGTGTTTTATCAGTGGTTCCTAATGCACTCTGAAATAACCCTATGATGCTGGCTGGGGCTGCATCGGCAGCGGGCAAGACCGGGGCAGGATTCCAGGGCCACATCGGCGGCAGGACAGGCCGAGACCACATTGGTGGTCGGAAGGAGAGCTGAGAGAGAGAGAGAGAGAGAGAACTGTGCGGGGGGCCCAATCAACACACAGAGTGCGATTTTTGAACTATGTGACTGGGCTATATAGGTTAGGTAGCCCAGTTGCAAAACAGATTGCTGCTGTTCTTTTTTGCTGCTGGCTGGGGCCGCATCAGTGATGGGCGAGACTGGGGCAGGATTCCAGGGCCGCATCGGCGGCGGGACAGGCCAAGACCACATCGGTGGTTGGGAGGAGAGCCAGGGGGGAGGGGGAGAGAGTGAGAGAAAGAGAAAGAGAGAGAACTGTGGGGGGGCCAATCAATGTACAGGGCATGATTTTTGAACTACACAACTGGGCTATGTAAGTCAGGTAGCCCAGTCACAAAATGGATTGGTGCTGTTCTTCTTTGCTGCTGGCTGGGGCCGCATCGCCGGCAGGCGAGACTGGGACAGGATTCCAGGGCTGCATCAGTGGTGGGACAGGCCGAGACCACATCGGTGGTCAGGAGAAGAGCTGAGGGAGAGAGAAGAGAGAGAGAGAGAGATAAAACTGTATGGGGGGCCCAATCAACGCACAAGGTGCGATTTTGTAACTACGCAACTGGGCTATATAGGTCAGGTAGCCCAGTCACAAAATGGATTGCTGCTGTTCTTTTCTCCCACACCACCCACCCCGGCCCCAAACTCTATTAAATGGTCGGTGGGGGCAGAACATTGGGACAGGTCGAGTTTGGGTGAGCTGAAAGCGAGGAGCACCAGGAAATCAGACTGTTGCTGACTGGAAGAAATAGGGTCATGTACACTGTGATGCTTTGGCATTTTTGACCGCTACCAGGGAGGGGCAAAATAGAGCAGACTGTTTTAATGATTGTACATGCTAACTACAGAGGAGAAAATAGGCAAACTGTATAAACTGACTATTGCTGGGGCTCTAGGGCTGGCTATTGTTAGGAGGTGGGGCAAATTTGCAAGTAATTTTGTGAGTGATGTACACTATGATGCTTGGACATTTTTGACTGCTACCAGGGAGGTGCAAAATAGAGCAGACTGTTTTAATGATTGTGCATGCTAACTACAGAGGATGAAGTAGGAAAACTGTGTGAGCTGAATATTGCTGGGGCTCTAGAGCTGGCTATTGTTGGGAGGTGGGGCAAATTTGACCCAAAATGATGGTAGACTTGGGGATGGCCAGAGTCGGCATCTTCAGTAGGGTGATTGGGTGCACAGGGTGTGGGGCGGCCATAATTTTAAATTAGGCATGGAGGTTCAGTGGGTGCCCAGTATGTTTCCAGTTGTCAGGTCTTAGGGAGGAAGTCGAGGGGATCAGAAGACAGCTGGAAGGTGGGAGGGTTGGGGAGGGAAGGTGGGGAAAGGACCTCAGGAGAGTGGACAAGGCCGAATTGGCATACCCCAGGGAACAAGCGGACAAGGACCATATGGATACTCTGGATGGGTGGGGAACAAAACAAGCAATGTTTGGAAATCACTTCATAAGGTGGTGACCAACCAGAGGGAGCCAAGAAGGGAGCGGAGGACAAGAGAGGGCAAGGCTGGGGTAAGCATCTCACTTACTAATCGATTCACCCTACTTTGTCTGGGAGAGGAAGTGGAGGAGGCTGGTGGAAAGGGGGAGCAGGCAGATAGAGGGGTTTGGTCAGTAAGCTGGGGGGATGGGGACAGGAGGGGAGGAGGGGCATGAGTCTAGGCTGGAGGGAGGTAAAGGGGATGGAGCGCAGAGTGAGGCCAGTGTAGGAGGGGGAAGGACGAGGCTCAGACAGACACCCAGGTTGGGGAAGTCAGCCAAGGAGAGGGGTGAGGTAGAGAGTACTCCAGATAGGCCGGCCTCAAGGCAGGAAAAATCGGATGAGGTGGAGAGGATGGGAGAGGAGAGGGATAGGGAGTAATACAGCAGATGGGGTGGAGGATGCAGGACCTGAGAGGGGGGAGAGGGAGGCAAGGAGGGAAGCAATACAGGGATGCCTGGTTGGGGGATCTGAGGATACTGGCCAAGAAACGGAAAGGGGAGCAACCAGTACTACCCAGGAGGTTGGGGGGGCCAGGTGTAAGCTGGGAAATACAGACAGAAAAAAGAGCATGGTAGGACACGCACAGGCTTGGGATCCAGAAGGAGTAAGTTGGGGGTTGATGACAGAAGGAAGAGCCTGGAAGGAATCAAATGGGTCAGTAAAGTGGGGTGGTGGTGAAGGTAATTCTGCTGAGTGACTCCATGATCAGGGGCATCCAGTGGGAGGGGGCAGGGGAAGGAAAAAGCAGCCCAGTCAAGGCTAAATGTATCCCAGGCCTACTGTATCTGTACACAAGGCCAAATTCCTGCTATACTCAATAGCCTTGGAATGCGGTGGATTCCCAGACTTTTTAGCACATCTGGGAACAAATGACTTGGAAGGGAACAGCGAACTATAAATCCAGGCAAAATTCTGGGAACTGGCCAGGGTCTGCCACTTTATAGGAAGCTCAATCTCCTTCTCTGAGATTCTGCCAGTACCTAGGGTGTCTGGGGAGACCAAGCATACACTTAGATTGGTGAACCAGTGGCTCAGGGATTGGTGCAAGGCAGAAGGGTATGGGCTGGTGGGGGACTGGGGGGATACATGGGAGGACAAGGGGTTATATGCTAGGGATAGGATACACCTCAACATGGAGGGGAAGGAGATCTTGAAACTAAAACTTGCTGGATTCATAGTCGAGAGGTGGGGTTTAAACTTGTAAGGGGGGGAAGGTTAAGTAAAAAGAGAGCTCCAGAAGGGATACTTGAGGGTCCAGGCCTAGGGCAAGAAATGAGGGAAAGTGACTGCGTTGCAAATCCATCAAGCACTGTGCAGGAAAGAGTGACTAGGGTGTGCGAAGGGCTGAGATGACTGGAGAAGGGGGAGGGGTCGGGGTGAAGGAAAGTCCTGATAAATGCCAGGAACATGGGTAATAAAATGCCTGAGCTCCAGGCAATGCTGGTTGAAGGATCAGCGGATGTGGCAGCAATTACTGAGACATGGGCCACCCAGAAAAATGATTGGGTCCTAAACTTGGTGGGTTACAAAATATTCAGGAAAGATAGAGGAGAAGGAAGAGGAGGGTTTGTAGCTCTGATAGTCAAAAATGACATAATGGTTAGTGGAGTGGAGTGGAGGAGGCTGGGGGGGTGGAGGCAATTTGGCCAACCCTGCAAGCAAGGGGAGGCAAAAGATTGAAATTGGGGGTGGTGTACAGACCCCCTCAATGGAAGAGGCCCTGGAGGATGAACTAGGTGAGGACACCAAGGGTCATTGTGACCTTGGAAAGGGTAGGGTTGTGGTCATGGGTGACCTTAATATGCCGGGGGCTGACTGGGACACTATGACATCCTCTGTGGCCAGTGAACAGAGACTGATGGATGTGTTTCAGGATGCCTTCCTGGTCCAGCAGGTGGAGGAACCTACTAGGGAATGACGGATACTGGACGTTGTCCTAGTAGACAGTGACCAGATAAAGGGCCTGGAGGTGTGCAACCTGCTGGCAGGTGGTGACCACGCCACAGTCTGGTTTCTACTGTATCTGGTGGGGAGGATAACTGCACTAATACAGTAGTAGTAGACTTCAGGGAGGCGGACTCTGCAGGGGAGCTTGGAAAAGATTAGGCTGGACATGGATGCTGGTACCTTCTGGGAGACCATTAAGAAGGGGGTGCAGGAGGCTACTAGGTCCTGTACAAAAGTAAGACATAAGCATGGTAGAGCCAACAAGCCGTGTTGCTGGACAAGGGAGGTGCAGGAGGTGGTGAGAGATAAAAAGGCTGCCTATGCATGTTTTAAGTGCTCTACGGGGGATAGGGAGAGAGGTGAGTATGAGTTGATGGTGAGGAGGGTCACCAGAGTGGTGAGCGGAGCCAAGGCGAGGATGGAGTAAAACCTGGCTAGGGATATCCAGAGGGGGGAAAGGGATTCTATCGATACATAGGGGAAAAGAGAAAAGGGAAGGCACAGATCAGCAGGATTAAGACTGGAGAGGGATGGGCTCAGGAGGCGGGGGAACAGGCAGAGGTGCTAAATGAGTACTTTGCCTTGATATTTACAGAGGGAGGCAGGGGATCTCTCCAGCCAAATGGGAGTGAAGGGGAGCTAGAAAAGTTGAGAGGTCAGATGGAGTCTGGAAGACTGAAAGAGGCTAGGGTCCAGGCCAGGCCAAAACCAGAAGGGGATGGGAGGTTGAATAAGGAGATGGGCTGTGAGGGAGAAATCACAGTGGATAGGGTGAGGGAGGCCCTTCGGGTGATAAAATCTGGTAAGGCGCCGGGGCCAGATAGGCTATATCCGAGGGTCATGAAGGAGCTGGAGAATGAGCTAGCAGGTCCACTGGCAGTACTCTTTAACACCTCTCTCCAGACAGGATGGGTGCCTCAAGACTGGAGGGTGGCGCATGTGGTGCCCATCCACAAAGGGGGGTCTAAAGATGAGATGGGGAATTATAGGCCTGTCAGCCTAACATCTGTGGTAGGCAAGGTAATGGAGGGCATTATCAAGGAGAGGTTCAGGAGGCAGCTGGAAAGGTTGGAGCACCTGGATGACAAGCAGTACAGTTTCGTCCCAGGGAGATCATGTCAGACCAACCTCACAGATTTTTATGACTGGGTAATGGGGATGCTGGACCGACATTGGTCGGTGGACATCCTATACCTGGATTTCAGTAAGGCTCTTGATTTGGTACCTCACAGTAGGCTGCTTACAAAGCTGGGGGGATGGGGGTGCGAGGGCAGTTGCTCAGATGGGTAGAAAATTGGCTAGCGGGGTGAATACAGAGGGTAGTGGTAGGTGGGATAATCTTCTCCCCTAGGAAGGTCAATAGTGGGGTCCCTCAAGGTTCTGTATTGGGACCACTCCTGTTCAACGCCTATGTCTCGGATATGGGGAAGGGGGTCAGGAGTAGGATGAGTCTCTTTGAGGATGACTCAAAACTGGGAGCACTGGCGGATGGAGATGAAGCAAGAGAGACAGTCCAGAGGGACCTGGATACCCTGGAGGGATGGTCAAAGAGGTGGGGATTGAGTTTTAATGCAGGGAAGTGTAGGGTGCTGCATCTGGGGGTCAGAAACCTGGGCCATGTATACACCCTGGGGGGTTCTCACTGCAAGCCACATTGAGCGAGAGGGATCTAGGAGTGGTGGTAGACGTCAAAATGAATAATACTGAAAATTGCAGAAGAACTGCGGCAAAGGCAAACAGGATACTGGGCTGCATAGCCAGGGGTTTACTTCCAGGAGGAGGGAAGTGATCCTCCCTCTGTATAACGCCCTGGTTAGACTGCATCTTGAGTACTGTGTGCAGTTCTGGAGACCTCACCTCAAGAAGGACATAGCACTGCTGTAGAAGGTCCAGAGGAGAGCAACCAGGATGATTCAAGGCATGGGGGGGAGGAGACCCAATGAATAAAGGCTGGATGTACATAGGCTGTACTCGCTGGATGACAGGAGAGATAGGGGTGATGTGATAGGGGTCTTCCAATATATAAAAGAGATTAAACAAGAGGCGGAGCCAAAGAGATGTTCATACTAAAGAAGGAGAACAACCTGGGGTCATGAGTGGAAGCTGGGGGATGCAGAGATGCAGGAGACATTGCCTCACTGAGAGGGTGGTAGAGCCATGGAATGCACTGCCCAGGAGTCTGGTGGAGGAGGGCACAGTGGAGGGCTTCAAGAAGTGGTGGGACAGGTAAAAGAGAAAACTGAAGCCGAAGATGACCCTCTCTGAGGCTAGGGGGTGTGTGAAAAAGTGAGCACCCATTAGGAGGCTGGCTACCGAGCAGACACGACAGACCATCAGGCCTATTCTGCTGGCTTTTAGTATGTTCGTATGTTAGTATGAATATACCTGTCCATGTATGTAATTGCTTGTGAAAGTCAGTAATAAAAGGAGATGAGAAGTTGAGAAGTATGGACCATGTCATTGGCTCTGTTTACCTGTGTATCTGTGTAGCTTGATCTGTACTAGAATCATAGAATCATAGAATTATAGAACTTGTTAGCAGAAAAGGACCTCATGGCCCATCCAGTCTGCCCCTCCCCCCTCAATAACCTTAAGCACCCACTTCACTCCCCTGTAACCCCTTATGCCTGTCCCATGCCTTCTTGAACCCCAACATCATCCCCCACCACCTCCTCCGGAAGCCCATTCCAGGCATCCACCACTCTCTCAGTGAAGAATTGCCTTCTCACATTGCCTCTGAATTGTCCCCTCTGCAGTATCAGGCCATGCCTCCTTGTAATGGTGCCCTTCTTCATGTGGAATAATTACCCTGGGTCTACTTTGTTTATCCCTTTGACATATCTAAAGGTCTCTATTATGTTCCCTCTCTCCCTTCTGGTCTCCAATGTGTAGAGCCCCAGCTCCCTAGATCTCTGTTCATATGGTATGCCCTTCATTCCTTGCACCATCTTGGTCACTCTCCTCTGAACCCTTTCAAATCTATGGGCCCAATTCTCAAACTGGGCTTGAATCAGTGCAAGCTGCGGCAAACAGCAGCTTGCACCAATGCCCATTGTGCCAGGGATCCTGCACTCAATTCTCTAATAGGCAGGGTCCTGATGGCTAAGTCCCTAGGCTAGTGGCAAGCCAGACCAGGTGCTGAACACACCCAGCAGCAGGAGGGCTTGCCACAAGCTGTGAAATGGCTGTGCGCCGGTCAAGTAGGGCCCACAGTGGCCAGTGCCCCCCATATACCTGGTAATGAGTAGTTTAAACTGTAATTACAGTGGTCTAGTGGTCCCACTCACCGCTCAGATATGCTGGGTATTTATATGTTATAAAATTAAATATACCTGGTGGTTTAGTGTCCCCCCCCTGCCCCGATATACCCGGTATTTATATGTTACATTATTTCATTTACCTGGTGATCTAGCTGTCCCTTCTCCCACCCTGATATGCCTAATATTTATATGTTATAGTCTAGAATTTACCTGGTGGTCTAGTGGTCCCTCCCTCCCACCCTGGCAAGATGTCCCCACCACCCAGCACACCTCCCAACCTGAACCCTGAGCCGGAACCAGTGCAGCCCTCCTCACACCTCCTCAGCCGGCCTGACTGAACTGTCACTGAGCACGTAATACCATATGGTATGAACTCACTGATTATCGGTGGCGCATACTGTATAGTATTATGCACTCAGTGACAGTTCCATCGAGCACCAACCGAGGAAGGTGTGAAAGAAGGCTGTGCCAGTCCCAGCTCAGGGTTAGGCATGAGAGGGTGTGGGACGGCGGGCACATTTTTCTGGGTGGGGGGGACCTCTAGACCATCAGGTAAATTCTAAAATGTAACATATAAATACTGGGCATATCAGGGTGGTGGGGAAGGACCACTAGATCACCAGGTAAATGTTTATATTCAGCATATGAATACGGGGCATATCAGGGCGGGAGGAGGGACCGCTAGAACACCAGGTAACTATGTATGTTGGAGGGATGTGGTACATTGTCAGGGTGCTATACCACTCCAGAGGACTTTCCCCTAAGTACCCTTAGACCAGCCCTGGCTGGTCTAAGAGTACTTAGACAAATGGCCTCTGTGTTGGTTTTGAGAATCTGATTTTTGGGATGTAGCAGCTTGCGTCTGCCACATGCCCCCTAGTGCCAGATCGTAGTCCATTCTTTGGTGCATGGGAGGCACAAGCCCTGTTTGGTGCAGGCAGCCTGTGATTGATGCAGGCTACCTTTGAGAATAGCTCAGATGACATCTTCTAGCACAAGGTGCCACATGCCCCATGTATGTTGGGCACAGGCACCTTGTGCCATTTCCAGGACTTTGAGAATAGAGCGCCATGTCTTTGCGCAAGTAAGGCCACCAAAACTGGACTCTGTACTCAAGGTGTGGTATAGCCATGGCCTGGTACTGGGGCACCAGGACTTCTCTCCTCCTGCTAGTGATTCCCTGCCTATAATTACCAGCATCCCATAAGCCTTCCCCACTGCCCATGTACACTGCTTTCCTACCTTGAGGTCGCTGGAGACTATTATCCCTATAGCCCACTCCTGTTCCATAACCCTGATAACCTCCCCACCTAGTGTGTGTCCTATCTTTGAGTTTCTATACCCTAGGTGCATAACTGTACACTTCTTGATGTTGAATTTTAGTTGCCAGGTCTCCACCCACTCCTCCAGTGTCCTCAGGTCCTATGTCATGTCTTCAACTCCCCCTTCAGTGCCAACCCTGTTGCAGATTTTCAGATCAGCCATAAAGAGGGCCACACATCCCTTCAGTCTGTCTGCTATGTCACATATGTAGATACTGAATATGAGTGGCCCCAGCACTGACCCTTGGGGTACCCCACTCATCTCCCACCCCGTCCTGGAGTGCACCACATTTACTACTAGCCTTTGGCTTCTATCCGCCAACCAGTTTTCCACCTATCTAGTTATTTTGTCCCCAACCCCCATTCTTTCTAGCTTGCTGACCAGCCTTCTGTGTGGTACGGTGTCAAAGGCCTTGCTGAAGTCAAGATAGGCCACATCAACCACACCCCCTGGTTGACTACCTGGGTCACCCCATCAAAGAATTCAATTAAGTTGGAGTGGCATGACTTTCCACTCGTGAACCCGTGCTGGTTGTTGTCCAGCAGCCCATTCACCTCCATATACTCTGTTACCCTTTCCCTGATGAGTGTCTCCGTGACCTTCCCCACCACTGCCGTGAGGCTGACTGGTCAGTAGTTCTCCCTCTTCTCCCTGCTCCCCGCCTTGTGAATTGGCACCACAGTTGCCCTCTTCCAGTCTTTCAGCACCCTCCTGGTGTCCAAAGACAGGTTGAACAGCCTCACCAGTGAAGTAGCTAACTCTTTGCTCAGTTCCCTGAATACTCTCAGGTGTAGCCTGTCCAGCCCCATGGCCTTGTCCACCTTCACCCTGCCCCCTTCTTCTCTAACCCTAATTTACAAATCACTCCTAGACCCACCCAGAAGACCAATAGTAAGTGGCATTGTCTCACTTACAGAGCCGTTATCAAAATACTGTGACTCGTTCTTGAAATCTCTAGTTATCACACTTCCTTTATATTTAAAAAAAAAAGAGGTTTTGAACTTGTTACCTACTCTCACTATTGAACCATATATGCTATTCATTATGCTTGATATTGAATCCCTTTGTGCTAGTGTCCTCTATGAGGGGGCGTTAGATGCAGCAGCATTATTTTTGAACAAAAGAGATATGACGAACAACAACCCTCCGAGTTCATTGTTAAACTCATAGAATTTGTACTGAAACAAAATGTGTTTACATTCAGTCAAGAACTTTATCATCAAATAAAGGGAAATGTGATGGATGCAACTTGCACACCGTCCATTGCCAACTTATATGTTGGCATGTGGGAACATGAGGTGATTTATAATGAAAGGGTGAATAATTACATGGACAAACTTGTATTATGGAAGCATTACATTGACGATGTGCTTGTTGTCTGGAAAGGGAATCTGCCATCTTTTAATATGTTTGTTGATTTCCTGCACAGCACCAACCCCCACCTCAGATTCACTTTCAGAGCAAGCAGTAGCAGTGAAGTCATGTACCTTGACCTTGTAATAAAAAAGAACTGCACAGGCAAGTTAGAAAGTGATATTTTTCGAAAACCAATGGATGGCAACACATTATTATTGCCCAGCCATTGCCACCTACCACATATGGCACAAAACATCCCTGTAGGGCAATTTTTAAAGGCAAAGCTTAATTGCTCTACTACCATAAATTTTGAAACAAGATTTGATACCCTTACTACTAGACTCCTACAAAGGGGCTACAGTTAGGAAAAAATAGCTCAGGCTAGATGCAGAGTAGCAGTTAGAGAAATAACTGAATTATTAGAAGAAAAAGAAAGCACTGTAGAGAGTGACGTGAGGTTTAACTATGTCACTAACTACTCTGCACAAGTCAAAGAGCTAGATATAATCCTGAAAAGACATTGGCATGTTTTAGCGACCGACCCAGGTCTTATAGAAATCTGCAGCACACCGATTAGAATGTGCTACAGAAGGGCACCAACACTTAAAGATTTGTTGGTACACAGCCATTTCATTGACACCCAGAAAGAAACTTGGCTTAAAAGACTGCCAGGCTCTTTTAAATGTCAACATTGTAATACAAGCCCCCATATAAAAGAAATTAAACAGTTCAGCACAGTAAACACGAACAGGACTTTTGAAGTAAGACAGTGCATGAGCTGTGATACCGAAGGAGTAATTTATTTAGCTACTTGCTCTTGCAATACATTCTATGTTGGAAAAACTAAACAAAGCCTTAAGACTAGGGTGGCAGAGCATGTCAGAGCTACACAAAAAGCAGATATCATGAATGCTACAGCATGCCATGTAGCCAAAATGGAAGATAGCCAGCCTCACATTTCCAGTTTTATTGCCTAGATAAAGTGTACAGAAATCCTGGGGATTTTGAAACCTTATGTTGCTGAGGGAAAATTTCTGGATTATTACACTAAATGCAACTAAGGAACCAGGTCTAAATACACATTTGGATATCGTCCACGTCTGAAAAAGAGAAAGAATTAAATATTTATACATAGCAATGATAATATTGCAGAAAAATTCATATGTAAGTATTACATATTCCAGTAAGGATTATCCCATTACCAGTCTCATTTTTAAACTAGTAGCACTTTAAATACCTTGTGACTGAGTATCATGAATTTATTGCAGTAAGCCAGCAAAAAATACGGCGGCATTTTACTATTTTCTTCCCCTTTTCCTTCCCTTCCCCTTCCCCACCCATTTGTATTACATTTTTTTGTACATTATTTTCTTTTTCCTTTTTGTCTTTTATAATCCCCCCCCCTTTCCTATCCCTTTTCTCTTGTACTAAGATTTACTTGGGTTTTCTATGTCATCTTGTTTTAATACATTAAGCTGTTTACTTCAGCTTGAGGATGACCGGTTTTAAAATGGCACTTTAGATAAAAATAACACTGTTGCATTTTGTCACTGTTTTTAAATTACAATTGATTAAAGCTATTGATTTTAACCTTTGAACTTTAAAGCATCATAGGAGTGTCACAACATGTCATAGGGTGTCATGAATCACATGTGGTTTTTTAATCTATATATACTTTCCTGTTTTATGTGTATCTCAGCCTTTGATAAAGAACTGTTTAGTTTGAGACATGTCAGGCGAGATGTTGTCCGTTGGGTATGTAATTACATTTTTGTTTGCATAAAACTCTTAAGTTTGTGGCGTCCCAGTTTTTTGTTGTGCATGCTAAGACCTTTTGGGCACTACTCCTGTCTAACTCCCTCCATACTGAAGGGTCTTGTTTCCACACTAATGGTCCCCCTGTCCCTCCTTCTCAACTGTGGTCCCCTGCCCTCCCCTCCCCTCCTTCGTAGGCGACGAGCAGAAGTACCTATTTAAGTATTTTTGCTTTCTCCCCCATCCTCCTCTAGTGGCTCCCCCCCTTCCCCCAAAAGCCTTGCAATCCCTTGGCCAGTCTTCCTCCTTTCTCTCACATACCTAAAACATGTCTTGTTACCTCTCTTGGCCTGTTTCGCTATCCTTTCCTCCACATCAGCTTTTGCCCTCCCAATTACCTTTCTTGCTTGCCTCCTTGGTTCCCTGTAAACCTCCCTGTCCTCTTCCTTCTGCATTTGCTTGTATTTACTAAACACCCTCCACCTGCCCCCGACCACCCTTGCTACATCCCTATTGAACCAAAGCGGCATCCTGCTTCTTACTCCCTTACTAACCCTCCTTATACACACTTGTGTGGCCTCCGTAACCCGGTCTCTAATAGCTCCCCATAACTATTGCACTTAATTTATTTCCCCCATACCTTCCATCACCTCCTGCACTAACCTTCTCATCTTGTCGAAGTCTGCTCACCTGAAGTCAAGCATTGTTGTGCTGGTTCGGCTCACCCCCCCTTCCTGCCCTCATCTTAAACCCGATGGTCCTATGGTCTCTATTCCCCAGCTCCTCCCCCACCACCACCTCCTACACATTCTCCCCATTTGTCAGGACTACATCCAGCAGGTTGTTCCTCCTGGTTGGCTCTCTGACCAGCTGTTGAAGGAACACCCCCTAAAGTCCCTCAAGAATCTCCCTGCTCCTGGTCATAGCTGCATCTGGGATGGTCCAGTCAATGTCTGGGAGGTTCAGGTCTCCCACCAGCAGCATTTCCCCCTTGAAAGCCATCTTCACAATGTCCTGTGATATCACCTTGTCCTGTTCATCCCCTTGAATGGGTGGTCTGTGCACAACTCCAGGCCTCAAGAATTCCCCTGTCCTTCTGCCTAGCATCACCCAAAGGAGTTTAGTTTCCCTGTTGCCCTCCTGCTCCTCCATCACCCTTATGTCTTCCCTGATGTACAAGGCCACCCCTCCCCCCTTCTTGTCCCTCTTGTCCTTCCTAAACAGTCTGAATCCAGGAATAGCTGTCTCTCATATGTGAAATTCCATCCACCACGTTTCTGTGATCACGATTATGTCCAGCCTGTCATGAGCAATGGTGGCTATCAGTTCCTCCATCTTGTTTGCCAGGCTCCTAGCACTGACCACCAAGCCCTTCCACCATCTTTCCCCTGCCTCTGTTCACCCCACCTCCATTCCCCACAAGGACTTGCCAGAGCCTAACTCTTCATCCCTTCCCTGGTGGGGGTCCATGGCCCCCTATCTCAGCAGTGGTATGGCATGACTTTGTTCCCAGACCCCCCTTTTTCATTTTAAATTATATTTTCTCTCAAAGAACTCTTCCAGCCTACATTTCAGTACGTCTGCCCCCTCCTTGTTGAGATGCAACCTGTCTATGGCAAAGAAGCTCTCATCATCCCAAGATGCCCCCCAGTCCCCTATCACCCCATACCCCATCTGCCTTCACCATCTTGCTAGCCACCCATTAAACTGTTGTATGCTTTTCTTTTGCTCTGTGCTAGCCCTGGGTACTGGCAACACCCCTGAAAAGGCTAGAATTTTAAAGCATAGCCTCCCACAGAACTGACCAGTGCCTTAAATCTCGCCTGAACCTCCAGGAGACTGTTACTTTCCAGATTGTTCATTCCCAAGTGGAACACCAGATGGGTATCCCTATCCTGATTCTTACCCCATGAGGGAATGTTGTGGATTACCTCCAGTGCAGTCATCCCCTGCATATACTCTACTCACACCGCACTACTTCTGCCCCTCCACTTGATTCCCTTTACGATATAATCTCCAGTCAGCAGCACCTTGCTCCCTATTTTTTTCTGATTCACCTGTGTTCCAGTTCTTCTCTCCTGAGGTGCTGGTGTCTGTTCTATCTTCATGGCCCTAGTGTTGCTTGTTTTGTTAAAAATGTTTCAATAAAGTTTACTAAGTTTACAATAAGAATAAATTATAAATAAGAACCAAACTCTGGCATTAGTAATGGTTAACCTACAACAGGTCATGGGTTTACTGAGAATTAATTCATGCCTTGGGGGGGTTGTAACCATGAGAACGCAAGCCAAGAGACTTCAACCACCCAGGATTGGATTATTTCTTAGTAAACCCATACCCTGGAGTGGGGGTTAATTCGCTTATAAAATGGGCAAATTTATTTTAGAGGGTAACCTAAATAAATATTAAAAAAAACACTGTCTACGTGCATTTGTAATAAAATAGTTCTTCTACCTAATGGGTTTGTCCTACTGAGGATGCCATAGTTGTAGTTCTTCACGAGGTGGATTTGTCCTAGTGAGGATGCGGTAGTTGTAGTTTTTTTCATGTCTCTCTGGTGGAGTGATCTGACTAGGTCACTTTACTTTGCTGTCAATCAGGATTTTGTAGATCAGCAACCAAACTGTGGGTTTCTTGAGAATGAATCCATGGTCAGAAACATCAAAACATAGAAGGTGACAGCAGATAATGACTGTGTGGCCCACCTAGTATGCACCTTTTCCCTACCTAATACAACACTGTAGACCCCAGTTGATCTTACCCTCTCTTCCCTATTGCAAGAGTACTCTTATGTCTATCCCATGCATTCTTGAATTCCCCTACCATTTTTGGCCCCACACCTCAGCAGGGAGGCTGTTCCAAGCATCCACTACTCTTTCTGTGAAAAAGTACTTAGTCATGTTGCCCCTGAGCTCATATCATGCCCCCTTGTTCTTGTGCATCTTCTTTTCTTAAAGATGCTACCCTCCTGCACCTTGTTTATACCCCTGAGGTACTTGAATGTCTCTATCATATCCACACCTCTCTCCTTTCCTCCAGGGAATACATGTTGATGTCCTTTAGTCTTTCCTCATATGACTTTTGGTACAGTCCTTGCACCATTTTTGTTGCCCTTCTCTGGACTGCCTCCATTTTGTCTCTGTCCTTCCAGAGATGCAGCCTCCAGAACTGGACACAGTACTCTAGATGAGGTCACATTAGTGATCTGTACAGTGGCATAACCACCTCCTTTTTATCTGCTGTTAATACCTCTCCTTATGCACCCTTGCATCCCACTGGCTCTCCCCACAGCTCTTCTTACATTGATTACCTTTAAGTCATCAGTTATGATTACCCCCAGGTCCCTTTCTTGATATTGATCATCAGTACCTCTCTCCCCATCTTGTACTTCTTCCTTGGATTTTTTGCCCCAAAAACATGATTTTGCAGTTCTTTGCATTGAATCTTAGCTGCCACATTCTCAACTCCTCAATCATGTTTAGGGCCTTTCTTTTTTTTTCCACCACCTGGAGTGTCGATCCTGTTGCAGATCTTAGTGTAGTCTGCAAAGAGGAATACCTTCCTCTCCAGCCCCTCTGCAATGTCACTTATGAAGACATTAAATAGGACTGGCTACAGCGTGGATCCCTGTGGCAACCTGCTGGTCATCACCATCTCCTCAAATTGAATGCCATTTACCACCACCCTCTGTGTCCTGTCACTCAACCAGTTTCTGACCCAGTTTACAATCTTGGGGCCCACTCCCAGGCCTCCCAACTTATTTACCAACCTCCTTTGAGGGACAGCATCAAAGGCCTTGCTGAAATTTAGGTAGACCACATCTACCGCCCCTCTCTGATCTACCTCCCTGGTCACCCAGTCAAAGAAATCTATCAGATTTGTTTGATAAGAACTTCCTGCTGTGAATCCATGCTGACTCAGAGCCTGTGCTTCGTTGGATTCAAGAAATATCGCAATCCTTTCCTTTAGCAGTGACTCCATTAATTTATCCATCACCGAGGTCAGGCTGACTGGCCTGTAGTTGCCAGCCTCATCCCTGTTCCCACTTTCTGATTGATAAAAATAATTTTTATACAGGAAACAAACTTTGGAGGTAAAAACCTCTATTTTCAATAAGAATGCTCTGTTTCTCATGTTAAACATAACAACATACTAACATGCCAGAAGATTAGGCCAAATGGTCTATCCAGTATGCTCAAGTTGCAGCACAGAGCTATAATTATGTAGCTGCTCACACCCCCAACCCATCCTGAGCTTCAATTTCTGGTCCCACCTCTTTATTTTCCATGTTTTGGGCTTTATTACCCACCCGCACCTTTCCCACGTACCTGTCCTAGCCCCTTTTGAACCCCCCCAATTCCATTGCAACCAACTCCGCTGGTAGTGCATTCCATGGTGCCACCACTCTCTCTGTGAAGTAGTGCCACCATACCTCATCTTTAAACCTACCCCCTCACCAATCTCAGGCTGTGCACTTTCATGGTCCCTTCCTCCTTTACTTGGAGCAGTACCTCAGTGATGACCTGATGTACCCCTTTAAGTATTTAAAGACCTCAGTCGTATCCCCCCTGTCCCTCCTCTCCTCCAGGGAATACATGTTCAGCTCCTGAAGTTTCTACTCGTATGACTTATCCCCCAGTCTGTGAATCATATTTGATGCCCTCCTCTGGACTTCTTCCAAAAGAGGTATGTCCTTCCTCAAGTATGGCTGCCAAAACTGCACACAGTACTCTGAGTGCGGCCTCACCATACAATTGTACAGGGGCAGAATGACCTCCTTCTTTCTAGATGTTATCCCCCTGGTGATACATCCGAGCATTCTGTTAGCTTTTGATGCCGCTGTTCTGCACTGCTCTGAGTTATTCAGTTTGACATCTATTGCCACCCCAAGATCCCTTTCTCCATGGAGACAGTCAGCTTCTCCCCTCCTAGATAGTAGTCAGATCCTGGATTCTTAATTCCAAGATGCAGAACACTACGCTTCTTGGTGTTAAACCTCAGCTGCCAAGTGTTCAACCACTTTTCTAATGTCTCCAAGTCCTCCTGTAGCATCATCCGACCTTCCTCCCTGTCCACTACTGCTCCTAGCTTTAAGTCATTGGTGAAGAGACTCAGTCTACTTCTGTCACCATCCCCAATGTCTGAAACGAAGGCATTAAATAAGAGTGGACCCAACACTGACTCCTGAGGCACACCATTGATGACTCTTCTGGGAGTGAAGACCTCTTATCCCCACCACCACACACTACACTCTATCTTTTAGCCATTTTTCTATTCAACCCACTATTTCTTTTCCCACTCCTAGGCTCCTTAGCTTACCAATAAGCCTCCAGTGCAGCACCGAGTCAAAACCTTGCTGAAGTCCAGGTACAGGACATCAATTGGCCTTCTCTTGTCCTGTGACCTTGTCACCCAGTCGTCAAATTTAACTAGGTTGGTTTGACAGGATCTCCCCTGGACAAACCCATGGTGGTACCCATCCTAAAGGCCTCTTGCCTCAAGAAACTCCACCATTGTCTTTCAGGAAGGACTCTCAAGAGTTTACTCACCATGGATGTCAAGCATACCAGTCTGTAATTTCCCAGACCATCTCTAGGTCCTCTCTTGTGGAGGGGTACCATGTGCGCCATGCTCCAGTCCTGTGGGACACTACCTGACTGAAAGGAGGAATTGAATAGTTCAACCAATGGTGCAGTGAGGACATCCACCATTTCTTTCAGCACTCTGAGGTGAATCCCATCAGGACCTGGAGCCTTGTCAGTTTTTAGTGACCTGAGGGCCTGCCTCACCTTCCCCATTGGTGTCTCACCATCTGTGAGCCCTCCTCCCCTTCCCCAGCATCTTTATTGCCACCCACTAGTGATATTGGGCCATCCTGCTCTTTTGTAAAGACTGAGCAGAAGTACTCATTAAGCACCTCTGCTTTCTCTACAGCTTCCTCCACATACCCACCCTCTTTCCTTAACCTATTTATGTGACCACCTCCCTTCCTTCTTTCTCTGACGTATTTGAAAAATTCCTTCTCTCCACCTTGATCCCCTGCACCATCCGGAGCTCTTTGTTAGCCTTTGCTGACCTTACCACCCTAGTCACCACCCTGGAGGTTCCTCCCTCTCCTGTAACCCTTGTGAATGCTTGAAACTTCAGAAGGTTAACCTTTTTTCCCTCACCACCTCCTGCACCTTTCTGGTCTACCAACTAGGTTTTCTAGTCCTAGTGTTCTTGTAATAAAGCTCAGAGCAGGATTTGGTGGCCTCCAGAAGACCTACTTTCAGTATCCCCCACCTATCCTTCATGTTCATGGCCAGAGTAACCCTATCTAAGTATCCCTCGAGGATGACAGCTATTTGCTTAAAGTCTGCCCTCTTGAAGTCAACCACTGATGTCTTGGTGCAGCTCCTCTCCCTCCCCAGGTCCAGGAAGAACCATACTGTGGTTTGGCCACTCCCTGCCAGAGGCTTCTCCACGACCAAACTTCTTACCTGGTTGCCATCTATGAGTACCAAATCCTGGATGCGCCACTCTTTGGTTGGCTCCAGCACCAGCTGAGACATAAATGCATCCTGAAAGGCATCTAGCAGTCTTTGCTCTCTAGCAGATGATGATACTATAGTACCCCAATCCACTCCTGGCATATTGAGGTTCCCCATCACCACGGTTCTGCCCCTACCCCGAGTACAGGGGGTTCTAAGCTTTTCAATGTTTACAAACATTCAATTACCCAATAACATTATAATATTAAAATTGTCATTTTTATTCAGTGCAGGGCGAGTTCATTTGCAGCTGTCACATGATGCCCCAAAAGTCTTCCTTAGTGCTGAATAAAATGTTTTCACAGAATTATTTACTTTTACATCTGTAGGAATTCAGTTTCATGATTTAGCCAGGCTAGATTGTAACATCATATCCCCAAATCTGTTATAAACTCGTGGACAGAAAATTAACATCTGATCTCTTAATAAATATATTGTATTAGTTTGGTCTCTTGATAATACCAGATATCTCAAAGGATGTATAATTTTGGAATGCAACACTTTAAAACACCATGACTGCCAGGTTAGTTGTCTATTATCTTCTGGATTTAACCAATTCAATGATTTGTAAACAATAATGCAGTCCAAATTTGATAGAACTTACATATCTAGCCAATCTATAATATGCTTGATTAATTTTTTTAATGCAGTTTTGGGGGCATTCATGTATACTAACCCTCTATAATGTAAAACTGGAATAAGCAATTGCTGTGTTAATTTTAATTTACCTCTTTTGTGAGACTGTTTGAGACATTGTAAGGTGGTATGGGCTGAGTTTTCACTGCTATGCAGATGATAATCTGCTCTACCTGTCCTTTGTGCCTGATCAGGGGGATCGGGGGCAATTTTCTTGAGTTTTAATGACTGCCTTTCCGAGGTTGAGGACTGGATGACTGCCAATTGGCTGAGGCTGATTTCGGACAAGACTGAGGTTTTGGTGTTGGACCCGGGCTGTCAGGTAGAGGGGCCATCAGGGGGTGAGCCTTGGGACTTTGGCTCTGTGGGTTGCCAGCTGACGACCACTGAATGGGTGTGAGATCTGAGTGTGATTCTTGATGATGGACTGACACTTAAACATCAGGTGTCGTCCGTTGTCAAGACTGCCTTTTACCATCTATGAAATGTAGCCCGGATCAAGCACCTTGTTCTGCCCGAGGACCTACCACTTTTGGCTCACGACTTTGTAACCTCACGCCTTGATTACTATAATGCCCTGTACCTAGGGCTACCAGGGTTTGCTATGCGCTGCCTGTAGCTGGTGCAGAATGCAGCAGCTAGGCTGTTGACTGGGCTACCTCGTAGCTGTCATGTTATGCCGGTGCTGCATGATCTGCACTGACTGCCTAATCAGTGGTGGATCACCTTTAAGGTCGGTTTACTGGCCTACAAGGCCCTACACAGACAAGGACTGAGTTATCTGCAAAATCTTCTTCATCCCTATTGCCCCTCCCGGCCGCTTCACTCCACCGACGAGGATTGCTAGAGATTCCCAGGGTTTGTTTAAAGTCATCTGGGTCCCGTGCATTTGAATTTGTGGCCCTATCCCTGTGGAATTCTCTACTTCACCGGATTCGATAGTGCCTGATGGTGGAGAGTTTTAAATCTGCTTTAAAAACTCATTTATTTACTTTAGAATTCTCTTATTTTACTTGATATACTGCAGTTGATTTTATATATATAGTTGTTTTACAAATATCTATGGCTATGTACAAGTGCTATGGTTGTGGAATAGTGCTATTTTACAAACAAATGATGATTGATTGATTGACTGATCCTTCTAAGAGCTCCCAATTTCTGATTTATTTTCTTTAGCGTTGGATTAATGAGCTCTTCATATTATAATTTCCTTTCCACAACAACACCCAGGCACTTGTAACTTTCTGTGTTTACTCATTCTTTCCCATTTAAAAATGTAATATCCAATTTCTTTCTGTCTGTTCTCTTGGTACTATTTTGAAAATATGTACATTGAGTCTTCTTCATATTCATTAACAACCCAGATTCCTTAAACCATTTTTCCATTTTATGCAGATCTTTCTGGAGCCTATGTTCTAGTGTTCCTCGGCTGTCAGAGGATGTCACCAGGATGGTGTTGTTCACGTACAGCCATGT
This sequence comes from Neoceratodus forsteri, assembly GCA_016271365.2. Lineage (NCBI taxonomy): Eukaryota > Metazoa > Chordata > Ceratodontiformes > Ceratodontidae > Neoceratodus > Neoceratodus forsteri. The sequence continues at coordinate 1,460,852,878 of CM057455.1, read as the reverse complement.
CTTATTTTCTTTTATTAATTCAGGCAATTTATTTACAAATACATTGTAAAGTAATGGCACTAAAATAGATCCCTGGGGGACCCACCTTTTTGTTTCCCTCAGGGTTGAATTCGCTATTCTTAATGATACACACTGTTTAATAAATAGGACTGAAACCATGCCAAGGGTTCTTGATGGACTCTCATTTCACATAGCCTGTGCAATAATAGTTTAAAATCTACCAAATCAAATACTTTGCCGAGATCCACGAACATGGCCCCAGTTTGATCTCCCCTTTTGTGGAGAGGGACTACATTTGCCCTCCTCCAGTCCCTGGAATCACCCGTTTCTATTAGTTTGTTCAATAGGGTTGCTAGTGGTACTGCCAGCACCTCTCTTAAGTTCTTTTAATATTCTGAACTGTATTTCATCTGGCCCCATAGCCCTGTCCCCTTTCGGATTCTCAAGTTCCTTTAGGACTCTTTCCTCCGTAAATGGACTGGTGTTCACCTCTCTCCCATTGGTGCTCCTACCGCCCAATAGTGGTCCTTCTCCTTCCCCTTCTTCTGTGAATACAGAACAAAAATATTTGTTCAGGATTGTTGCTTTTTCTAGACCCCCCCACACCTACCTACCTCCTCCCTATGTCCCTTTCAACCTTATAATCTAACCTGTAGGCTTCTTTCTTTCACTAATGTACATGAAAAAGATTGTCTCTCCTTTCTTAATCATCTGGGCTATTTTTTACTCCATTTGTGCCTTTGCACTCCTGACTGCTTTCCCCACCTTTCTCTGCTTTTCCAAATACTGTTCTCTGTCTTCCCCTCTCCCCCGCTCTGTGTTTCCTCGTACTTCCTGAAAGGTAGCATTTTTTCTCTTACCTTCCTGGCCACATCCTTTGAAAACCATAGTGTTTGTTTTCATTCTCTTTGCTTTGCTTAGTTGCTCAACACAAAGGATTGTTGCTTCTGCTATGGCTCCCTTAAGGTTAGCCCATTGTTTCTCTACATCGCCATTTCTTCCTTACCTGCCAGGGGTTCCTTGAGACAGTCCCCCAATTTTGATAAGTTGGCCTGTCTGAAATCCATGACCCTTGCTTTCATGTGGTTTGACCACTCTATTGTTCTCATATTGAACCACAGCATACGGTAATAACTGAACCCCAGGTGGTTACCCACCATTACATTGGTGACTCTGTTCCCACTGGTGAGTACCAGGTCCAGTATTGCCCCTTCTTTGGTGGGTTCTGCCACAAACTGATTGAGGCATGCCCCCTGCAGGGCATCCAGTATGACTCTGCTCCTGGCTGTGATTGCAGCCCAAGGCCGGCCTTAGCTAGGTGCAAACTGTGCCCCTGCACCTTGGGGGCCCATACTTTTTTCCTTGAGGAAGCAAAAATAATTTAAAACAATTAAAAATGCCTATATGTTGTTATAGATTAAAATGTTTACCAGCAAATCAAAGTGGAAGACAACTGGTTCTGCTACTTGTGGGGGCAGCGTTGCCCCAGTGGAAAAGATTAGGTTGGGTAAGTGCTAATGGTGATAATGGCCATACTTTACACCTCCCAGGCTGACTGCTTTCACAAACAAAGGACTATACTGGCAAGAGAACTTGGGCAGGATTCACAGACACAGCAAAAACCCTGCAGCTGTGGAAAAAAAGGCCTGCAGCACTGCTGAAATGCAGTTGCATGATATTCATAAAGAAATTTTAAGCAGGTGCGGAATTTCGTAAAATCCCCGCAGCTGCGGAAATTCAGCAGCTGCGGTAATTGAGCAAATGCTGAAAATCCACAACTGTGGATCTGCAGCTGCAGAAATAGAAACATAGAATTTGACGGCAGATAAGGACTGCTTGGCCCACCTAGTCTGCCCATTTCCCTACCTAACGGATAAGCTGCAGATCCTAGTTAACCAACAGTCTACTTCCTCCTACCCCCCCACTAGAATTGCCTTATGGCTGTCCCATGCATTCTTGAATTCCCCCACTGTTTTTGATTCTACGACCTCCTCAGGAAGGCTGTTCCATTTATCCACAACCCTCTCTGTGAAGAAATACTTCCTCATTTTACCTCTGAGCCGTCCCCCCTCTATCTTCAAATTGTGCCCCCTTGTTTTTGCGCATCTCTTTTTCAGAAAGATGCTACCCTCTTGGACTTTCTTGATTCCCTTGAGGTATTTGAAAGTTTCTATCATGTCTCCCCTCTCTCTCCTTTCCTCAAGGCTATACATCTTTAGTTCATTTAGTCTTTCTTCATATGTCTTCTGATGCAGACCCTGCATCATTTTGGTTGCCCTCCTCTGGACAGCCTCCAGCCTGTCTATGTCTTTGCGGAGATGGGGTCTCCAGAACTGTACACAGTACTCCAGATGTGGTCTTACCAACTGTCTGTACAGAGGGCCAACAACTTCCTGTTTTCTACTGGTGACGCCTCTCCCTATGCATCCCAGTATCTCCCAGCCCTCCTTACTGCCTTCTCACATTGCTGGCTCACGTTTAGGTCTTCTGATATGACTACCCCAGGTCCCTTTCCATTATTGTTGTTGTTGTCAGTATCTCACCCCCGATTGTGTACTCTTCCCCTTGGTTTTTGTTTCCCAGGTGCATTACTTTGCACTTCTTTGCAGTGAATCTAAACTGCCATACATTTGACCATTCTTCCAACCTTGCCAAGTCCCTTTTCATCCTTTCCACCCCACCTTGTGTATCAACCATGTTGCAGATCTTTGTGCCATCAGCAAAGAAACATACTTTCCCTTCCAGTCCCTCTGCAATGTCACTTCTAAAGACATTAAAAAGGACCAGCCCCAGTACTGAACCCTGTGGTACCCCACTAGTAACCCTCCTTTCTTTACTGTGGACTCCATTTACTATTACCCGCTGTGTCCTGTTGTCCTACCAATGTTTTACCCAGGCTACCACCCTGGGACCCACTCCCAGGCTGGCTAATTTGTTTATTAATCTTTTGTGCGGGACTGTGTCAAATGCCTTGCTAAAGTCTAGGTAGGCCATGTCCACAGCCCCTCCCTGGTCTACTGCTTTGGTCACACAGTCAAAGAAATCAATTAGATTTGTCTGACATGGCCTTTCTGCTGTGAATCAATGCTACCTTGGGTCCTGTGCCCCACTGGCCTTTAGGTACTCAACAATTCTTTCCTTCAGAAGTGATTCCATAATTTTCCCTACCACTGAGGTCAACTGACAGGTCTGTAGTTTCCTGCCTCTGTCTTGCTCCCACTTTTGTGAAGGGGAATCACATCCACCCTCCTCCAGTCCACAGGTACCACACCATCCTCCCATGATTTATTAAAAGGGGTAGTCAGTGGTATTACTAGTTCTTCCCTTTTTTCTTTTAGAATTCTGGGGTGAATCCCATTAGGCCCCATTTCTTTATCCACCTTCAGTTTTAAGAGTTCTTTCAGAACCCTTTCTTCTGTGAAAGGACTAATGTCAACTCTCCTATCCAGAGTGCTTCTATTGACCAGATTAGGAATTTCCCCCTGCTTTTCTATTGTGAATACTGAGCAGAAGTATTCATTCAGTATCCCTGTTTTTTCACTCTCGTGCTCTGCCCAACCACCTTCCTCTTTGTTCAGCCTCAGTTTCCCTGCCATAGTCTTTCTTTGCTCCCTAATGTACCTATAAAAGGTTTTATCCCCCTTCTTAACTGAGTTGGCTATCTTTTCCTCACTTTGCTATTCTGACTGCCTTATCTGCTTCCTTCTGTTTTAACTGGTACAGTTCTCTGTCCTGCTCCTTCTGTGTTTCCTTATACTTCCTGAATGCTATCTTTTTCTTCCTTACCTTCCCGGCCACTTCTTTTGAGAACTGTAGTGTTTTTTTTCTTTCATTTTGATTTGTTTATTTGCGTCACACAAAGGCTTGTTGCCTCTGTGATGACAGAAAACCTATGCCATCCAGAAACAATCACCTACAACTCTTAAATAGCTGAGGAGGCACAGCAACAGTGAACTTAATTAGCTGGAGCAGCAGACTTTGACATTGCTGCCAAAGAATGAAGCTGAAAGCACCCACAAAGAGACCAGCAACCAGTCCATCAACTGAGACCACAGCAGCACCACATTTACCAGCAATACCATGGCATCACAGTGGCCGACTGTCACTGCTGGTCCTCCCTCCCTGGGGTGTTCCTGTTGCCTGCAGGGGTAGCACTCGCTGCAGGCTGGCCAGGCTCTACTGCCTGTGGGGCTCCGTCATGGGCTGCACTGAGTCTGGTTGTTGTTGCCTGTTGCCATATCATGGCAATGTGTGCTTTTGTTGTAACATCAGCCACTGCTATACTATCTGGGATGCTATTACCTATGCCTCACCTCCACCTTAATTGATTCAAATTGTTGGGGCACTACTGCAGTTTGCTGAGGGAGAGTTATGCCTCATTCCACTGTGAGTAACAGTTTTTTCGCAACTGCAGGTTGTGAATAGCCTTTCTGGGGATGTGTCTTACTTATCTCACACCTTTTTTTCCTCAGGGACTTCTGAAGCTGCACTTTTTTCCACCATCCGTAGTAGGTTTTTTTTTCTGCAGCTGCGGAGTGTTTTGTGAATAGCACTCAGTGCAAATTTCCCTTTCTTTCAATAGCTACAGCAGTTTTGGGGACTTAGGGAAGGTTTTGCACGTTCAGAAAGCTTTGTGAATCCAGCCCCTTGTCTGTAACCTGGACATGTAGCTGAAACAATGAATGATATGACAAAATCCTGTTTCAAAAGTATGCGAGCACTCAAAATCAGGGGTTGATTTTAACATTGTTTTACTAGTCCAAACACTAGTGCAAATTGTCCAAGGCTAATGCAGCTATCTACTTGTCACATCTTGACTAGTACAGGTTTTCATGGCTGTTAATGAAGTTAAAAAAAGTCTCAACTTTAGCAAGCTCTAGTCCTCATGCTAATCTCTCTCAATGTTCCAGATGGCCTGGTGTGGTTTACAGCTCATTAAGACCTGCAATTATCTGTCAGTTCAAGAAGGGGATCCCACAAAAGGCTCAATGTGAGTCATTATCATTCCACTGTTAGGACTTTCAGCTAGTATCCAGGGTATGATCAATGGTAGAGTGTTATTAAGTCACTAACTTCCAGTTTTCTTAATGTGTCTCTGTCCCATATTATTAAGACCAGTGCCCCTCATTTCCCTACATTTTGATTGTCTGTATCCAATATTTTTGTGACAAAATGCGAGGAGATATACAGGGTCGGCTCTGCAGGTGGTGGGTTTTATCCCAGCCTCACAATAACGTCCCTCTCTCTTCCAAATCTCTTAACTGTGTTCTTTCCCTGGACACCACTGCAGAACAGACTCTGAAATGACCATCCACAGATCCATGGCTGCCATTAATGGCAAGTGTAAGGGGGGTCCTCAGCTCTTCTAAATAGACCATGCCAGTCATCACTATCCATACAATCCCACCCTTATCTCACCCATCATGTGCTTTCATCTTAAAAACAAAACTTTGGATCATGAATGGTACACAAATAAACTTTAATAAACTACATAATTTGAAAGCTTAAAATAGCAATTCCTTGTGTACACAGATCATCCTATATAGAAATAGAGATAGTACAGTATTATACCGGTGTACTGTTTCCTCTGGGCTGATGAAATGACAATGTTAAAGAAAAATCTGTTATTGTTGGTGAGAGCATATTCAAATCAATGATTTTAAAAATAAAAATGTTATAGTTTTCTATTTCCCAGACCCCTTAGATTTGTGCAGCCCCCACCCCAAATACATCCTAGGTGTGCTCCTGACTCATTTGAGACAGTGCAAAAACATCCAGAGAAGTGCAGGTCTCCAGTTGACTATAGGGTGGGGGCTGAGACTGTCTTTCTCTGCCTGACTCTCTTCATTGCCCTGTGGGTGCTGGTGTGGTGACAGTGTGTGAGGTGCATGGTGATGTCAACTATTGTGTGCATGTGCAGAGCTAGGACTGCTTGATTGAACATTTGTTGTGGTAGCCACTGGATTGGGGTGTGTGTATGTGTGTGCAGAAGGAGAAGAGGAAGAGAGGAGGCCATGGTACAAAACAATGGGGGGGGGGCTCACTGTGTGTGATGGCATTGCAGTCTGTTTTTCTGCTGCGGAGCTGGAAGCAATGTGGGAGCAGGATAACTGTGCAATCAGAGTATTTCTTGGCTTGCATTGTTTCCTGTATAAGTGATCGAAATGTACCATTATAATTGAGAGCTAGTGCAACCATCTGTGGGCTAGTGCAATTTTGAACCAACTTGTCCTGCTGGCTTGTGCAAAAAAATGTTTAAGGTTGACCCCTGCTCACAATGGCTCAAAAACCTGACCAGCATAGATCAAAATCGGATTTCCTGATAGGAACCCTCAAAATCTGATCACCAGGTAAAAAAACTGACAGGTGGCAACCTTACAGGTGTCCTGTGATTTTATTTACTTGTTTTACCAGGAGTGACACACTAAGCTGAAAGCTTGTTTACAGGTATAACCTGGGAGCACAAGGAAGTTAAGTGACTTGCTCAGGGTCACACAGTATGCAAGTGAGGGCTGTGGGATTCAAACTCAGGTCTCCAGGTTTGCAGCTCAGAGCCTTACACCAGTGCACTATACTGCATCCTGTGATAATCCTCTCTATTCTCTCTCACACCTCCAGAAAAGTTAAGTTGTTTAATTTACTTGCAAATCAGAGTATCTGAGGTGTGAGTGTCCAGTGATGATGTCCCTGTCCTTACAGAAATGAGTATGGCAGTAGTACCATACTTACTTAAGTTCTTGCTCCATGCTCAATCAGATTCATTTCCAGTGGTGAAGTCAAATAATTCATTGCAGTCAATGGCACTGATTAAAAGATGCTGGTTAAACTAGTAGACCTGCTACTGCTTTATTAATACAGGACAGGAGGGTTAGTTAGGTGTAAATGTTGGATGTGTGTGTGTGGGGGGTTTCAGGGAATGGAGTGGTGGGGCCCGGCAGGGGGCTGCACAGGGGCCCAGAATGATTAAGGCTGGCCCTGCTGCAGCCTGGGTGCTCCAATCCACACCAGACAAATTGAAGTCTCCCACCAGCAGCACTTCACCTGTGTCTGTCATTTTGTGGATGCCTTCCGCTAGTACCTTCTCCATCTTCTCCTCCTCCTGTACTGGAGGTCTGTAGATCATGCCAGTGTGGATGACAGTGCCATTTCCTGTTTCCAGGGTGACCCACAGTGCTTTCACTCGCTTCTGTATTCCCTGAACTTCAGTTGCTTTAATTCCCTCTCTGACGTAGATAGCCACCCCTCCACCCTTTTTTGCCAACCTGTCTTTTCTAAATAGAATGTAACCTGGTATGGCTATATCCCATTCATGGTTCCCCATGTACCACATCTCTGTAACAGTGATAATGTCCAGGTCTGCCTCTGCCATAAAGGCCATTAGGTCTGGGATTTTATTTCCCAGGCTGCGGGCATTCATGCATATGGCCTTCCAAGTTTTACAACCTCCCCTTCTAGTAGCTCCCCTCCTATCCCCAATTTTTGGTGACTTCCATCTATGGGTAATGGTATTCCTAGCTGCTGACAAATACACCAGCAGAAGGGTCTTGTGCCAAGGTGGTGAGCGACATGGGTGAACTAAGAGCAGTACCAGGTCAGCTGTGAACTCGATATGCTCACCTAAACATTCCTCCACTTCTCCCTGGAGAGTCTGCCAGACAGGGACTATCAGTAAGCATTGTCAAAAAATATGACTATGATCTGCCAGGTCTCATCTGCATCCCCACCAACAGGCACCCACTTGTAGAGACCAGTATTTCACTAAAATGGCTGGTGTGCGGAAGAACCTATTCTGGCACTTCCATGCAAACTCCCTCCAGATGTTGGAAAGGGTTACCTTAACTGCAATAAGGGAAACTTTCATCCAGGAGTCATACAGTATGTGATCGAAAGGGCCAGATCTTTGTTCCAGTTCTCCAGAACTGTTTGTGTGGAGTCCCTAGTGTGTCCTGTAGAATCCCATAGAGATGCCCAATCAAATGTCCCCAAGTGTCTCATATGTATGAAAGAAAGGATATTTGTTTCTTGAGGGTTCATCAGCTTCTATTGCTTTTTCCCAACCTGATGTCATAATACTCTGCTTATGACATCACAGTTATTCCTATGGAGACACGCTGTGATGTCACAACATAGCATTATCACTTCAAGTAAGGCTTCATCTACAGAGACAGATGAACTCTAAGAGATAAAGACCTTGTTTTTGTGGGAATTTCTTCAGTAATAAATAATGGAGAGGAGAAATATTTAGAAAATATATGAAATACAAGCTGACTTGTGTCTAAATATTATGTTTTCCAAAGTTTCCCCAAAGGCGTCTGCTGCTTTTTAATAAAAGAGGTTTCAGTTCTAGGAGTCTAGTATATGTTCATTGATTGTGTAGTAAATAGGTCCTATCCTGGAGGTACCTGTAATGTTCTCGGCCTATCAGCCCAAATGTTTGTTGGAGCCCCTCAAATGGAACCACTACAGTGGTATCCAGAAATTGGAAAATAAATCTGTGGCACAATTGTCTCCATCTCTTAAAGGAGAGATCCATCTGAGCTGGTAAGAACTCTCTATCTGCAGATAGCAAACTACAATAGTAAAATTACACTGCTATTATTATTATCTGGTAATGTACACCCAAACCCAGGACCTATTGCTTCTAGCCCTTCTAAACCCTGTACTGCAACTGGCCACTGCTTTGCATCCTTGAACATTTGCAGTCTCCTAAAGAAATCTGCTACCCTCCAGTGCTGGGTCGTTCAACATCAACCTGACATAACTGCACTGGTAGAGACTTGGCTCTCCAAATCCACCCCTGACTCCACTATCAGTCTCCCTGGATATACCATCTACAGGGAAGACCGAGTAGGCAAACGCGGTGGTGGTTGCGCACTGCTCGTATGGGACTCCCTTATAGGTCAGGCACTCCCAGCTCCTAAACTTGATTATGGAGCCCAAGCCCTCACCTTAAAAATCACACCTGACCCCGCCTGAGGCCCTCTCTTCCTCACAGTCTCCTACGTACCCCCGAGGAATCAAAACCAAGCAGTCCAGTCCCTCATTGACTATCTCACATCTCTCCCTCACAAAGTGGAGCAAGTCATCCTAGGTGATCTCAATGTTAAGTGGCTTGCCTCCACTGCCTCCCATATAAGGGACTCTTTTGCACCCCTGGATATGTCCCAGTTAGTCACCCAGCCCACCAGATTCCACCACACTACTGGCATCAGCACTCTCTGAGATGTTGTTATACCTAACCACCCCTACAAAATCTGGGATGTCATTGTCCTCCCCAACTCTCTTAGTGATCACTCCCCAGTCCTCTGTCTCTTATCATCCTCCACTCTGAAGCCAGTGTCCCAGGCCACTCTATACCACTATATATGCCCCAGTGGCCTCAGAAAATTTAAACAATACCTAGCCCAGCTAGACTGGTCCCTATCCAGTACACCCCTGACATTGACTCAGCTCTTGACCACTTCACAAATGCCTTCTGTAAGGCTTGTGACCTTTTCCCCCTCCTCACCAGGATCTGCTCCAAAAAATGGAATACCCCATGGATCACCCCACCCCTCCTCCAGAGACTCAAAAACAGAGATAATCTCTGGCACATTGCTGTAGAATCTGGAAAGGCGTCTGACAGACAGGCCTACAAAGCAGAACACAATAAGTGCACTTGGGCCATTAGGCGGGCCAAGGCAGAGCACTACCAGACCACCCTCACTTCCACTTAGGGTTCAGCCCGGACCTTCTGGGATAATATGAAAGAGCTAAATGGGAAGTCCCGCTGCCCCCCACCATCTCAGCTCTCCATCAATGGCACCTCCACCACAAATCCACTCCTCATAGCCGATTGCCTTAACACTGCCTTCTCTGACCTAAGCTCGGTCCTCCCCAGCAGCTTTTTTAACCCAATCCCCACCTCTCTCCCTCCTGTCCTGCATCACCCACCATTCTACCTGCACACTCTATCCCCCCAAGAAGCCAGGCTGCACCTGCTAAAAGCCTTAGGCAGCAATAACCCCAGCAGTGACCCCCTCGACTCCAGGATCCTCCATATGGTCTTGGACGAAGTCCTAGTCCCCCGACTGACCTTCTAGACCAGTCTCTATGCCTGGGTCAGTTTCCAAGGGCTTGGAAAACTGCTGAAATCATACCCATACATAACAGTGGGGACTGATCCACCCCCAACAATTACCGGCCCATCTCCATCCTCCCCCAACTCTCTAAAGCCCTTGAAAAAAATGGTGTTGATACAGCTCTCTGAATACCTAACCAAGTATGACATTATGTACCCAGAGTAGCACGGTTTCCACCCAGGATGCAGTACAACCATGGCTCTCCTGGAATTCTCCCAAGACCTGCATGCTGCTCTCTATTCTGGCAGCCTTGCAGGAGCAGTGTTCATTGACCTCTCCAAGGCCTTTGACACTGTCTGTCATCCCCTTCTACTTGACTCTCTCCACCAACTTGGCTTCTCTGGTGGTCCCATTTCCTGGTTCTCTAGCTACCTCTTTGCTAGATCCCAGCGTGTCAAGATCAGTGGCTCCCTCCCCACCACTCTTCCCATTCGCTCCGGGATCCCTCAGAGATCCATCCTGGGTCCAGTACTTTTTAGTGTCTACCTCAACACCCTTCCCAGCTCAAGTACTAGTAAAATGCTCCTCTATGCTGATGATGCAGTCCTCGTTGCCTCACATCCCAATCCCACCTCCCTCCAATTATCCCTCCAGCAAGCTTACAACCAAGCCGAAAGGTGGTTCAGCGACTGCAGACTGGTCATTAACCTAAAGAAAACCAAATCAATGCTCTTCTCTCACCACCAAAATAAAGCTACAAATACCCCCTTCTTGATTATCCCCAGCACTCTGCACCCGCTAGAACAAGTGACCACATACAAGTACCTAGGCATCACGTTCGATACTGCCCTCTCCTTCCACACCCACATTAATGCCCTGTCAGCCGCCATTAACTCTCGGATTGGCCTGCGATACCGGCACAGGGACTGCCTGTCTCAGGTTGCCCTCAGGCTGGCCATCACCTCCTCCATCTTGTCCCTCATGGACTATGGCTTGCCCATCTATGCTGCAGCTGACAACACTGCCCTCTCCAAAATCCAGCTCTCCATCAATAAGGCCTGTAGGCTCCTGACCAATGCCCCCAGCCGAACTCACACTTGCCTTCTCTATACTACCACCAACCTTCTCAACTTTGAGAAGCGACTGCTCTACCTGCCCTTTCACTAAGAAATCACTGCTGGGACTCTCCTCCCCTGGGGTCTCCACCTCCCTACAGCAGCCATCTTCATCTGTCACCACCCATAGCTCTGTTAAGGCCACTTTCAAGGTGCCCAGAACCAAGACCTCTCTTGCCCAGAGATCCTTCCTCTACCGAGCCCCCATCTGGTTCAACTGCCTCCCTAGCTGCATCTCCAACTTGCCAAAAATTTGCTCCTTCAAAACAGCCCTTCGGAACCATATCTTTAATACCTGCTGTTGTAGGTGCAACTAACCCCCCTTTGTAACCTGTGGTTCCCACCCACCTTGCCCCCTGGCTCGACAACATCCACTGGATAGCCTCTCCCTCCCCCAGACCTACCCCTTCTCTACTAGGTCCAAACAGGGATGTAACCCGCTGTCTTCTCTGAGGACCTACTATATCCATGAGTGTAACTCACAATTTTGTAACATTATGTAACCTAAATAACATACAAACTACTACATCATGTAACCTAAGTGTATATATGTTAAATGTTCCTTTTACTGCACCTGTAATGTTATCCTCTGTTTTAATCTGAGCTGTAATAACAGTCTTGATGTCTGCCCCCCCTGCGAAGAGGTGCCTTTGTAAATGAGTCTCTGACTCAAAGGTTGTAAACCCAATTTGTAATGAATAAATGAATAAAATATATTTTCAAATTAGGATGGGTTTTTAATTGGAGCCACACTCGTAGGGTGTTGGTCATGAATTTTGAAAACTTACGTAGCTGATGGGAATTATCCAAAGAGGCAAATAATATAGGGTTAATATCAAAAAGGTAATTAAAGGGAAATTAAAATGTTTTCCATGGGGAACTATACTGTAGGTGGAAAATAGCCACAGAAATATGACCTGAAGGAAGGCAGCCCTTGCGTATAATTCTATGTTAGGAAGATTAACCCCTTCCTGGGCTGAAGAAAGTTACAATATTGATAAGAGGACATGCAGCTGCTCACTCCACCATATAAAACTGGAAATCATTCTTGACCATGAGGTGAAATAGTACCTGAGAGGGAACTGAAATGTTCTGGAATAGATATAATAGGTGTGGCAGTATGTTCATTTGAATTACTTCCACACGCTGGAAAAGGTAAGATGGATATTGCCCCACTGATCCAAGTCTCCTTGAATGGTGTTGGTTAAAGGTTCAAAGTTGACAAGAATGAAATTATCAATATCCTTGGGGATATAAATCCCAAGATATTTAAACAGTGTGCGAGATCAATGCAGAGGACATTGCCTTTTCAGCTCCACAGAAGGGGTAAATTTGAGGAAGAGGACCTCTGTTTTAGATATATTTTATTTAATGTCAGCTACTTTCTCAAACTGATTTAGTACTTCCCATATTGTGATTACTGATGTTTCCAGAGATAGTACAGAAAGTAAAACATCTTCTGTGAAAAGGGAGACTCAGAACTCCTGTTGTCACATACTAACTCCTTTGATCCAGGAATCTTGTATTAAGGCCACTGCCAAGGACTCTATGCATAATGCAAAAAGGAGCGGAGAGAGGGGACAATCTTGACATGTTCCACCAGTTAATCTAATGGGGTTAGACAATGTACCATTAATTTGAAGATAGGCCTGTGAATGGGAATATATATTTTTTACCAAGCGTAAGAAATTTTCAGGAAACTGAAAACAAGCCATAGTTTCCCTGGGAAAAGGCCACGATACTCTATCAAATGCCTTTTTGATATCTAAACTAAGTATAATTGCTGGGATCTGTCTGGTCAGGATATACTCTGCAATTAGTAGAGTACGTCTGATATTAACCATTGTATTCCTCTGCTGAATGAATCCTGCCTGATCTGGGTGGATTAGAGTATGCAAGAGGCATTCCAAATGGGTTGCCCAAATTGCCATGAATATCTTATAATCCATATTAATGATTTATATAGGGTGATATGAGGCCAGATCTGTATAATCCTTGCCTGGGTTGGGCATGGGGATAATTGACACATAGGTCCAAGAGGGCGGTGGGCGATCTCCCTCAGCAAGCACCCTATAGGCCCACAACATAAGTGGAAGGAGTAGGGTGGTAAATTTTCTGTACCATTCCACCAGAAATCCATCCAGACTGGGACATTTTTGTGTTTTGGCTGCTTTTATTTGGTGGAGAACCTCCTCTTCACATAGAGGTGCTTTGAGGATGTTTTGTTGAGTCTTCATTAATTTTGGAAGGTTTAACTGGGACAGGAAAGTATCTCTGTCCTCAGTAGTGTTGATAGAATCACTTGTATATAATTTTTGATAAAAGCTATCGAAAATTGCCTTTATTTCCCCATCTCAGTAGCAGAGTTGTTTAGTATCTGGATGTTTAATTTTCGTAATTGTTGCTGATTTTTTCTGCGTACATATCTTACAGGTCAACATCCGAGTCCCCCTGGCTCCCCTTTCATAGTTAGTTTGTTTTAAATAGAAAAGGGCCTGATGAACTTTTCATCCATTATTTTCTGTACTGCCTTTTGGGGATCCCTAATTTTAATTTGGACTTCCCTATCCCCCTCCCTGTACAATAGTTGGTAGGAGAGTAGCTGGTGCAACAAATTATCATATTTAGCTTCCAAAATACATTTTTTCTTAGTAGTGTAAACTATAATATCTCCTCAGATTACCACCTCTATTGTTCCCCACATTGTAATGGCCGGGACTGATGAGGAAGTATTGTATAATTTTTGGGATACGGTCCTGTAGATGTGAAGCGAATTGGGGGTTCCCGAGCAACACTGTATTCATTCTCCAAAGAGTCCACCTTTTGTATTTACCTAAGTCTAGTTTCAAGAGCAGGGAGTGGTGGTCAGACAATATGTGGGGGCCAATGGAAATGTCATTAATGAATTTAAGATGTTCACAAGTTACAAAGAAATAGTCTAATTGTGAGTAACTGTTATGCCTCCCAGAGTGAAACGTAAAGGCCTTTTGCTTTGAGAATAATTTGTGCCATATATGTACTATGCTCAATTGGTAAAGGTTCCTGTGAAGACAGCGCATAGCATTGGAGACTCTATGAAGAGAAAGGTTAGAAGAATCTTAAATCCACTGAAAAAGTCAGGTCTATTACTCTGTTCAGCAAAGTCCAGACTATTAGGACCAAGGTCTGTGAGGGTAAATATACGTTCACTAAGGTTACTGCCTGATAATATAAAGTCCCCTGCAGGATAACATATTTCCCTTATGTCTACATGGGATTTATGAACCTCCAAGGGAGTTCCTCTGGGGACAAGGACATCTACCCATGTTTCTTGCCACTGGCATGGGAGGCTGCATATACCTCATATCTCTGGCCTCACCTCAATTTTAGGTGTTCTAGTTCCGACATATGGGTCTCCTGGATGAAATAAATATCAGCTTTATTCTTTTGTAAATATTGCATAAATCTATTTTTTTTTGATGGGGTTATTAATGCCGTTTATGTTCTGGGAAAATAGCATTACCGGTTCTGACAACATCCTGATTCTGGCAAACATGAGAGCCACCACCACCAAGGAGGAGCACCAACATAAACAACAGCAACCAGGCTTCCAGCCCAGGGAAGGCAGGAACCAGGAGCATCCACTTCCCATCGGCTGTCCTGAAGGACCCAAAGCAGCAAGCCAGAGACAGAAGAGGAACAGCACCCAGAGTGACCTCCACTCTGGACTGGAGTACTATCTGCACAGTTTCACCAAATAAAGACAAAGATCCCCTGCAAAAAAATGCTGTAAAGGCAAAAAAGGATCCAAAACGATTCAGCACCATATTCTATCATGTAGCCACACCTATGAGACCCCCTTCCTCTATATATTAGCTGGGAAATCTAAGGGGCTGTCATGTATAATAATTCTATTTATTGGTTGTATTTATAGGTATAAAGAAGTCAAACCCCATATGACTTTAAAAAACAAACTTTATCCTTGTTCCCTCACATGCCTCCTTCATATGATAGAGAAACTCAAACAGTGAGGTCCCTGCCCTGAAACCCCCCTCCACATCATCAAGAAAATGCCATAGCTTGATGTTGCCATCAGACTATTCGTTGTAGTCAGACCTTGTGGGGGGATCGGGGATTTGGAAACAGCAAAGGAAGCAATAATCCCCATACCCATTCATTCCCAGCAACAGAAATTCAAAGCAAGACACCACCCAGGAGGTGCTGTAAACCCCCCTCCTCTCCACCCCTCAATACCAGCTTCCACCAAGTGGCCTTGAATTATAGCGGCGGGGATCGGAGACAATACCTGAACCTGGACTCAGCAGGAAGCTCCTACACCAGGGGCCCCACTAATCCAGGTCTCCGGGCTTTTCTAGTTTGTTTTTGTGCCAGTTGTTTGCCCCACTAAACCACAAGGTTCCCTGTAAAACTGACTGACACATAGGCTGAATTGCCTTTCCCTTGAATTGTTGCCCTGTTCGACATCATATTGTGCTTTATTATTACACAGCCCTCGTCCCAGCAATACCGTTCCCATATCCCCCTTCCTTTCCAGTGCAATCATACTGTTTAATATTTTATCATCGCAATTTGTAATCAATCTGGTCTGCAAACCAAGTAAGCATGTTTCAGTAAATAGTCTTGCCCTCTGTTCATAGCAAAACATATAAACATTCACTGAAATGTATGCCAGGGCTAAGCGCATGGAAGTCTCTCAGCCATGGACCATCATAGTCTGATCAGATCAGCCTTCCATATCCCAAGCCATGGGGGGGAGGAAAAGACAGGTCGGCTGATACAGGGGAAGGGTCAGAGTTTCTAGGTATACAGAACCCTTGCAAGTGACCACAAGAACCTGGCCACCCACGCCAGCCAAGGGAACAAGTGCAGGCGGACCAGCCCAAATTATGAGGGTAAAGAAGAATTAAAAAAACAAAACAAGTAGCCATTTCCACAGCGTCTCAACCCCCTAATCAGCTCTGAGTAGCTAGATCCATAGAGTCAACCCTTCTGTCCCACACTCAACCACAATAACCTCTCCACTCCACAAACCTGAACCAAAATTTTGAAGAGTATAGCTTAGTCCACATCCTCAGGTTTGCTGTGCAGGGTTAATGAATCTCTATAGATGCTCCAGGATGTCAGCTAGGGGGTTTCATCTGTCTGGGCCTGCTGGTGGTCCCTGGATCTCCTCTGCCTGCCAGCCTGTGACCTGAAGTCCTGAAATCGATCAGCAGAACTGCAATCAGTTAGGATCCCATGGGCCTGTAAGTACACTCTGGCCTCCTCAGCTGTATTGTAGGTATTCAGCCCAGTGGGAAATTGGATGACAAGACAAGCAGGGTAGGGGGTTCTGAACTTGAGTCTGTTGGAACAGAGGTGCAGGAACAAGGGAATGTACTTCCACCTCAGTTGTTGTGTTGCAAGGGCATAGCTGCTGTAGAAAAATATTCTGATGGAACCATAAAAAAGGTTTTACTTTGCCCAAGCTTTCTGGAGTAATTTTTCTTTAACTGCATAATTTAAGAAGCAGATGATAACTGAGTGGGGAGCTGCATTGGGTGATGATGGCTTTGGGCCCAGGGCTCTGTGACCCTGCTCTATAACTATGGGGAACTTAGGTTCAAGCTCAAGTATAGTCTGGAGGAACTGATCCAGGAAGGCCAGGAGGTCCTGGCCTGCAAAGTTTTCAGGGATCCCATAAATGCGTAAGTTTTTCTGACACCATCTATTTTCTGCATCCTCTTGGCATTAGCTGATCTGTAACTGGGTTTGTGCCAATTCCAGATTGTTCAGATGTGTAGTGTTTTTTGTGATCTGTTGATCCGCTTCATTTACTCGAGTTTGCAGGCTGCTAAGATCTCTTCTCAATTCCTGGAGGAAGTCTTTCATTTCTGTACAAATTTCTTGTATAGCTCGGAGAATGGTATCACATTTTGCTTTTTTGTTGGCCATGCTGGGTTTGTTGGGGCATCTTGCTAGATTTTTATGAAGATCAGTCCCTGAGGCCCTTTCCTGCTAGGCAGGTGGCTCCAATTTGAGCATAGAAGGCTCTGTACCCTCGCCAGTCTCAGAAAGAATTTGGTAGCAATTGCAGATGCTCCTGGTATTGAAAGGCAATGCCTGGCACAAGAAAATATTTATTTATGCTCCTTAATGAGTTTTCCAGTGATTTATAAAGGAATCAAACTGAATTAAGTATTTTTGTTTTTGGGGGGGTGGGATCTGTGTAGCAGCAGCTCACTTTAACATGGAGCCACTGGAAGTCTGCCTTGGTAATTTTTGAGGCAGCAGGGAAAGAGTCGGTGGTCCCTGGACAAAAGAGAAGGTCCCCAAATCCTGGCCAACTTGGCCTGGAGATGAGTAACCTCCTCCCTCAGCGCAGAGAGGTGCCTACAGATGGGACAGCACCGCATCCTCCAGAACGTCTCCTGGAAGACTGCTGCCCCACAGCCACTGCACTGGTGCCACTCCCATCATGTCTTATTTGTGGCCATTCTTCTGTCGCTTTGTATGTTTACTCTCTCCTCCCTCTCTTTTTCTTTTTTCCACCCTAATTTCCTACTGCCTTTGTGCCCCTACAACTCCTGCCCTTCCTGTTCTGGACAGGAAGTTCCTGTATTCCTTGGTAATCTCCTTCTTTCCTTGTTCAGAGTCAGACCTGCAGCAGCTAGGGGGTGGGGAAGGTGATCTATTCTTTTCATTCAAGGATGGAGAGTCTTATGTATCTTAGTGATCCCTCCCTCCCTCCCATCCTGCTCCCAAACAGGGAGTTCCTGTTGTCAGTCAAATCCAGTACCTATAAAAGTAGAACTGGCTAAAGGTAGGTGGGCAATACTGTCATGTAACAGGCTTTGACTCTGTCTCGCTGTGTCACTAGTAACTGAAGGTCCCAATTTACCTTGCAGACCCTACACTTCTAATAAAGTATCTGTCTGTTTAGCCCCTAGTCAGGAGTGTTCTAGTAGGAAAGTTCTAGCTCCTGAGTCAGCTGCCTCCATTGGCCTTGCTCTGATAGCAAGATCTCTCTCTCTCAGGTCACCTGTTTTGATGATTCAGAATATGGGATTTTTGGAACCCATTTTATAAGTAAACATATTGCACTTTAGAAACTAGTGAACAATACCAGTCAAGCATTGTCCTCAAAGCCAAGATCAATTAAAGCTGTACTCATTTCAAAAGGCTGTGTGAATACAGTAAATTTGTTTTTAAATATTGATAGGTTGCAGGAATGCTTGCGCATCTTCCTTAAATATATGGGCTGTGCTCTACATAGCATCTACAATGGTGGGCCAGATACCAGTTTCATTATTATTACTTTGCAGTGCTAATGAGAATGGATAAATATTATTTTTCGCTACAAAAATCATTGTGTGACAGCTTTTCCAGAACTTGCTAGAACAGAGATCAATGAACATGAACAGTTGCTTATCTGTCTTTTGAATAAAAGGGTTCTTCAATATTTAGTGCTTAAGATGCCACTACCCTAATTTCTGTATTTAGCTGAAAAGGGATTCAGAAAAGCTGTAGCAGTGGTCTGACATATGTCAACTAAAATTCAGTGGTAAAAAATGGGAAGTGAGGCAAACAATCTGATGGTGGAATATTCCATCAATGTGGTTAAAGTAAGCAAGAAAGCAAGCACATTTTATTTAAAGTAACATAACAAGATAATATTTTACTCTTTGGGGCTTCATAGCCTGTTACCTTAATGTTGCAATAGTCCTTCTAGGCAAAAATAATAATTTTTACGAGTGTTCAGTAAGGGAGGGAAGGGATCATAAATCAGGCTGTACTGCTGGTCAGCTGACCCTTTCAACTTCCCAGTCCACGTGCCCCACTTCCACTCTCAGACATTTTGTAATGTCTAACAAGGGAGAACATAGGGATATGCCCCATTGAAAACTATGGGGAAGGATTTTACAACTTTTGAACAGATATTTAAGCAACCATTGATGAAAATGAAAGCCACTGCTCAACTAATAGGGCCTGTATTAGCTGAGTGGTAGTCTTCATTTTTATTATAGGCCTTTACCTATGCATATGTATCATGCTTGCTGTTAACCCATTTTGATGTAAGTTCGTTAACGTTATATGTATAAAATACCTATGATACCAGCACTATGTTATGCTAAACAATTCCATTTCATGTTTATTCAAGCTATGATTATTATTATCAAGCATAGTAAATTACCTATCAGAGACTACTTCTGCTCAAATAAAAACTATCTGAGATGGAAACAAAGTCTCTCATCACTTTCAAGTTATTTTGTTTGGTATCATTATACCATGTCAGTGAATCACCCCTCCCACTTGTTTAGTCACCCTAACTACTGTAAAAAGAATGTCAACTGAAAATGATAATTTAATCGGGCGGGGGTGGTAATAATGTCTTTTTACACTGCTATGAGCCCTCTTATCTGAGCAGCTTATTGTCCTGGTCTCCACCCTGGAACCCAGACAGATATGTTGAAGGTCCTGGATCTTAAAACAGAGACTGTTAGCTTTTGCCACCACATTTTTTGTGTTAGTTTTTTCAGTTTTCATATAGTGCTTCTCTCACTTCCTCTGTGCCATCTGTATGGGGCATGTTTGTATAAACTACACCAACATCCATTGTTATTAGATACGAATCCTCATGGGTGTCAATCATACCCATAATTTGCAGCACATGGGTAGTGTCCTTAATAGAGGAGGCAGATTGCTGGTTCACAGGCTTGACAAAGTGGTCAACATATTGAGCCAATGGCTCAGTCAGTGATCCAGTGCTGGCCATAGTTTGCCTGCCCTGCCCATCAGATCTGATATGTTGTTATGGACCTTGGGCAGACATACTGTATATGGTTGCCCTTACTGGAAATCTCACAATGAAGAAATCCAGAGTTTCATGGTTGATGACACCTGACAGCACAGTATCCTTAAGAAAGGTGTCCACATTTCTCTTATAATCTTCTGTTGGGTCCCGTGTTAGAAGCTGGTAAAAGTCAATGTCCAACAGCTGTTTTATTACTTCTGTTTCATACAGTGTTTTATCCCACACCACTGCTGGATACCCCTTTATCAGCTGTCTTCAGGACAATATCACTCCTTTTCTCTTATGTCTTCAGTGCCATCCTTTCCTCATCATGCAGTTATATAAATGTGATGTCTTTTTTGTTCAAAAAGTCTCTACAGATCTCCCTTCACTGATATTTCAGACACCAAAACAGTATTGTTGTTTGGAGGAATTTAAGTAGATGCTGAAAGAGACCAAGCAGGTTATTGGAGGCAGAACCAGCCTGAGCAACCTGACTATCTGGCCAGAGGGCAAGGGGTCATTATGTCACAAACAAAAATAGTGCAGCAATGTACCGCGCTGTCAATACAAGAAGTATATTGCTAGCATTCGTACATAAGCTGAATAAGAATATCGGTGAAAACAGCAACCACATATTTTGTTTTTGTGGGGGGGCTCCACCTCCCACACCCCTGCACCCCTAACACCCCCCATTTAAATACCCAACTCGAGAGGGGTTAAACACCTTGATGGGGGCAAACATGGGTGGGAGAAAAACACAAGTCCAACAGTGAAAAATAAATAAAAATGTACACCACCAGTGGTCTAGCACCAGGATTCGAAACATGGTCCACAGCCACACCATCTCTCTTCACTGCCGCTGATTCATTCCCCTGAGCCACAGCAGCTGCTCAGTGGACCACTCCCTCAGCAGAGGTCATATCCTCTGCATCACTCTTTCCACTCCTTCCCAGCCAATAGCGACGATACAAAATTGCATTTTCCTACTTGCGGTCATTTGTCTCTTAAATGGTTCTGACTGCACCATTTTTCAAATGGCATATTGACCCGGTACCTGGCTGGAGTCAGGTAGGGTGGAAGAAAATGCAGACTTAAAAAAGACAACAAAAGAAAGGAGCACTCTAAAACAATATGAATTTATGCTAAAATAGCATTTTATTGTTGCCAAAATTTTAGCATATATTCATATCATTTTGGAGTGCTCCTTTCTTTTGTTGTACTGATTTGAGGTTAGCAACCTCTGTTGGGAGCACCACCTCGCTAACTGAGCACCGATCAAAAAACTGTGTTTTGACTTAGACTAAAAAAAGAACTGGTGGTGGATAGGTGTTATTATTTACCCAGTGAGGTGTGAATGTCAGGACTATATTAGGGTTCAGAACCTAACGGGATAGTTTCAAACAGTTAATCAGAAATTAAAGGGAGGCAGGGAGGAGAGAGCTCAGAAAGGGATGCATAAACCTACAAAGGAACAACAGCAGACTTGACAGACTCAGACTTAGTATTTTTCTTTCCCTAACATCTATGCATCTATTTATGAAATGGTATGTGCGACACATAGAGAATAATGCATGGAGCAACCATACACAGTGATGCTGTGTTTCCATCAAGTGGTTGAGATGACATCATATGGACCTCGAGAGTGACACTTGAGAAGTCCATGGTCTCATCTCAACCCCCAGATGGAAACATAACCCGAGCTGGGTAATTGCCCATGTTTTATTTTTAATAGTATATGGCTTTACTGTATGACAGAAGTGAACAATTCATTTTACATACACTAGTGGGTGGGCTCCATCAGCTCCCCCTCCAACCTACCTTTCATCACTCATAGTCAATAATTATATTCAAGGTAAATTATTAGGCAGTATAGCACAGTGGTCTAAGGCTCTCAGCAGCAAATTTGGTGACATCTAGCAGACCTGACCTGGGTTTGAATCCCACAGCTTCCACTTGCATACTGTGTGACCCTGAGCAAGTCACTTGTGCTCCCAGGTCGCTCCTGTAAAAAAGCTTTCAGCTTAGTGTGCTATACCTGGTTAAACAACTAAATAAAAAAAAATTATGTCAACTGGGGGGGCTTAACAGGCTAAAACCAAATTTAGCAACCTTTTAAGACCCATGAACTGTGCACAACTTTTCCGCATGCACAACAAGGATTCTGAATGTAGGAAAGCCATACACAACACTTAACCATATACTACTGTATGTTACTTTTAGCTAATCAAATAGGTGTTATAACATTAAGTGTTAATTAACACTAAACCAAGTTCAGAAACTGGCTTGACATCAAAGTGGCAGTATAAATAACTGACAGTCAATGAGGGACAGAAAGAAGGCAGTTGTGAAAGAACAGTTCTAAGATTGATTAATGTAATACTTGTCAATAGACATACTCTGTGTTATTAGAACTGGAGTTACTCAGTTTTATTTATTTACATATTGATGATCATGTAAGGCACATTGAGCCAAATCTCATTTCCAGGGGCAACCATTGAAAGTGGGAAAATACAATAATAATAACAAAGGTGGTTCATAAATCAAATTAATAAAATGTACAAAAGAAACAATTAAACATGGAATACAATATGAATAAAATAATTCAACACAGTAAATACATATAATAAAATACAAAAATTGATGAGGGGCAGTTAGTAAGGTGCAAAAAGAGTTTTCTTTCAAGAGTTTTAAGGGTGCAAATACTATGACTTAATGAGGTTTACACAAAAGTACAGGAACATAAAGGAAAACTCAAGGAGCAGAAGGTGCCCAAAACTGACAGGTGGGGTAAAAGTGTGTGTGTGTGTGTGTGTGTGTTTGGGGTGGGGGGGTGGAAATGTCTTTACCAGAAGGGGTATTAAAAAACAAACAAACAGGGACAGGATTGCCAAAAAGAGTATTGGGCAGACAATAGCTGCCCAATAGGTAAAAATGAACAGGAGCAAAAAGAAAGCATTAAAAAGAAAGGACATTTTTTTTATTCCTTTGTCATGTTTATTTTTTTAATCTGTACATATGTCTCTGCACTTTTCGTAGTTTGTGTCTGATAATTTTGGTTAATTTTTCCTATATTTGTTTTGATTTGTGCCCTTTCTCCTCTGTTAGCCTTGTCTCTGAGTCATACCTGAAAGTGAGCATCAGCTCATTGTGCCCTTCCTACTCACAAACTGATAAATACATCAATAAAAGAGATGAAATAAGATAGAAGGTTATAGGTAGTGCGATAGTTAGTCATGGGGCAAGTCTGCATGGATAGATCACTGTTGAGGAGTTCGGAGGCTAGGGAAGAGGAGGCATAGCTGGAGGGTAGTCATTCCAGAGGAGGGGGGGTTGTAGAAGAAAGCAGATTGTCCAGCCGAGGCTTGGCAATAGGCTACAGAGAAGGAATGTATGGAGTAAGAGGAGAGGAGGGGAATATAAAGAAAATCTTCTCAAAGCAGATCTGGAAAGCTAAATCAGCAATTTGCTTCTGGAGAGATTATTAGTGTTAACCTAAAGAAAATGTTTTGTGGACCATCACTCATTTATCACTAGGGAATGTTATGCATCATGAGGTCTTGCCACAATCTCAAGGCTTGACAGAAGTAGCAGACAGGATTCATGATGGTATAGAGCACCAAAGCAGAGGAGAAGTCTGGAACAGATGGCTTTGATGTGATACAAAATGTTCTGATGTAGCTGGCCCAGTGGCATGGAGGGCTGAGGCATTCCGTGCTTTACCTCCTCCCATGCCGGTGACCCAGGTTTGGGAATCCACATGGGTTGCTCGGGGGCTGGCTGGGGGAAGGGAGTATCAAATGTTCATAGGACAGCTCTCCTCCATTGGGGAGGGGGGTTTACAAGACTCACTGTCATCCAGAAGTATCCATGTGGCAGTGGAGGTCTGCACAAGTTATGTAGACATACCCAGACCAGACGTTTGAGGCAGTCTCCATGGAGGTGGAACTTGTCACTACACCACTGCATGAGGAGTCTGGGGGGGACCTAACTAAGGAGGAAAAATCCCTCTGGTCAGAAGAAGACATCTGGTCCCCTGCAGTCTCTTCACCTGTGACCAGGATCCTGCCTCAGCCCAGTAAGTCAGGACCGCAGCAAGAAGGCAACTCCTAGTGAAGCTAGGTGATGGGGCTGGGGGGAACGGGTAGAAGAGGGCATGCCAGGGGGAAGACAGAATAAAAATCTATATGGAAAAAAATGTTCAGGTGTTGGTCCTGCCAGATGTCTATGTATTTGGCCTAATCAACCTGAAGGATAGAGAAGCTATAAATGTAGTAAGTGTTGGAGCATGCATAGATTTGAAAAGTTTGTACTTTGTGGTGATGGTGATGATTTTGTTGTTAAATGGTAAGATACTGGGGTTTGACGAAAAAACAATGCTGGATGCCTCAAAATCTTTTTGCATGAGGCCAAAAATATAATTTGCATTTTAAATAGAGGTAATGATGATTGTTTTGTTAACATATATGGGTATGTATGATGAGACATTGGTCCCAATTTTACAAGGTGGATGCAGGGCTTGCGTCAAGCCCTGCATCCAATGCAAAGTTTGATGCAGCTGTGCCAAAGCCCCCAGACACAGTTTAGTCCAATTTTAGAAGGGCTGGCACAGTTGCAACAATTTTTCCACTTTACGGCAACTTGCACCAAAGATTTAGTACAAGCCCCATAAAATGGGTACCCCTACGGATGCAAAGTTAGATCGGGGGGGGGGGAGCTGGTCTAACTTTGCTGCATCTGGGACATGTGGCAGCCCGCTTTCAAAAATCGCAAATTCCTCTCTGTTTGACTCAAGTTACCACTTGCATCAAACACCCTGCCGTAAGTCACCTGCGGCAAATGCAACCCCTTTCAAAATCAGGCCCATTGACTTAAGAGATTTCAATGAGAAAAAATGGAAACTAGAACAGGTCTCAGGATAGTACTTAGAGAACCTCAGTTTCTATAGGGCAAAGAAAGGTTATGGATTTACCAAGGTGCAAAGACAGGTGGAGACCTGTGGGAAGGTGGCTGAACCAGTCCAGCACTTGGATAGATAACCCTGCCTCATAGAAGAAGGTACACCACTGTGTCAACAGCTTTGGCTGACTTCAATAAAATGGGAGGAGTGAGGTTCCCATTTCCAAGGTTGCATATAGTGGCAGTAACTGAGATTTGGGCTACTCCTTACCATGACAGGGACCTCTCAATCACTGAATATAAACTATACAAGAGGGACAGGATGGTAGAGAAAGGTGGGGTGGTGGATTATATTATAGAGTGTATAACATGCACAAGGGAAGAGTCAGAGGAGGGAAGCGTGAAAGCACTGTGCATTCAGTTATGTTCTAATAGACAGAGAAATGTCAGGTTGGGCGTGATTTACAGACCTCCCAACCAGGAAGAGGAAAATGACAGGGAACTGAGCTCACAAATATTGGAAGCTGCAGGGAAAGGAAAGGTGGTAATAGTGGGGGACTTCAACCTTTCCAAGGTAGACTGCAGCATACCATCAACAACATGTGCCAGAAGACAAGTGATTATAGAAGTGTTGCAGAGTGGGTTCTGACTTAGGGTATCACAGAGTCCACCATGGAGGGGGCAATTCTTGATCTACTGCTCATAAATAGGGAACATGTACAAGAAATAATGGTCAAGGAGCCCCTGGGTGGAAATGACTATTGCACAGTGTGGTTTCAGTTGGATATGGGAAGGGAAAACATCCCTGCTAAGACAAAAATCCGGGATTTTTGGAGAACAGACTTCATGAAGATGGGCAAAGTGCTAAAGAGGCACCTGGTGGGCATCAGAGCAGATATGGGGGTGAAACATAGAAACATAGAAGCTGATGGCAGATAAGGACCATCCAGTCTGCCCATTTCTTTTTCTACCGTATAAATGTGCCATCGGCCTTTGCTCTGTCAATGGCCTATCTTATTCATACTCATCTGTATTGCTCCCTTATGCCTATACCATGCCTGTTTGAAGCCCTGCATTGCATTCATATCCACCACTTCCTGAGGTAGGCTGTTCCATGCATCCACCACCCTTTCTGTGAAAATGAACTTCCTCACATTACCCCTTAATCAGCCTCCCTCTAATCTCATGCTGCGTCCTCTTGCCCTGCTATTTTTCATATATTGAAATATGTTAGACTCTTTCACCTTGTTAATGCCCTTAAGGTGTTTGAATGTTTCGATCATATCACCATTAATCTATACTCATATGTTTTCTGATGCAGTCCCTGCACCATTTCGGTTGCCCTTCTCTGGACTGCCTCTATTTGGTTAATGTTGGGTGGACCAAAGGTGGTCCATCATTAAAGATAGAATAATGGTTGCCACAGATGGTAGGTTTGGCTCAAGGGGCAGAATTCAAGGGCCAAAGCACCTAGCTGCTTCAGTTCTGAGATCACTCAGGCAGGAAGGGACACACGATTACCTATTCGAAATTGAGAAAAAAAAACAAGAGAGAGAGGTGGTGGATAGGGAGAATGACCTCAGGTTGACTAGTGTGACAAGTAAGGTAGTCCGGTGGGCTAAGGCACAGAAGGAACTGCAGATAGCTGAATGAATTAAGAAGGGGGAGAAAAGGGACAAGAAGGGTGGGATTGTTAGGCTTTGGAAAGGGGATGAGTGGGTGGGGAAGAATGGGGGAAAGCAAAGGTGCTAAATAAATATTTCTATACTATCTTCACTAGGGAAAAAGGCATTCTGTTGTCTACAGGGAGGAGAAGAGGAGCAGAGGAGAGGGGAGCATGGATGTAGTGGTAGAGGAGAAACACAGAAATTTAGAATAATAGAAGATGACAGCAGAAGCAGACCTGTGGTCCATCGAGTCTGCCCAGGCGAGGTATCCCGGGAACTATTGTGCACTGGTGTTCTGTCCTCCTAGATACCCAGCCTAGCCCTTGCCAGTGGCATGTGTTTGTTCCCAATACTTGTCCCACCAGTGCTTAAAGCTTGACACCGGATTTGCAGCCACTACCTCGGGAGGTAATCTATTCCAAGGTTCCATCACCCTCTCTGAGAAGTAATACTTTCTGATGTCCCTTTTGAACACTCCACCCTTCAATTTCCACTTGTGCCATCTTGTAATAGAATTGACATTCCTGGTAATAAGCTGCACTTCTGGCACCTTGTTGATGCTTTTAAGGAACTTGAAGGTCTCAATGATATCCTCCCTCTCCCTCCTAGTCTCACATGAGTACAACTTCAGAGCCCCAAGCCTCTCTTCATAGGTGATTTCCTGAAGGCCATGTATTATGTTGTTGCCCTTCTCTGGACCACTTCCAATCTATCAATGTCCTTTCTTAGGTGAGGCCTCCAGAATTGTACACAGTACTCTAGATGAGGCCTCACTAATGACCAGTAAAGTGGTAGTACCGCCTCCCTGTCCCTGCTGTCTTTCCCCCTGCCAATGCATTCTAGCCCCCTGCTATCCCTGCTGTAAGCCTTATTGCACTGACATTGCTGCTTGAGATCGTCCCTAATGATGACTCCCAGATCGCATTCCTCAGCCGAGGACAGAGTGAAGGAGGGGCTGCTAACACTGAAGGCATAAACCCAAGGATACTGATAGAATTGGTAGAGGAGCTTGCAGGGCCACTGCCAGGCATGTTCAGTAGTTTACTAGAGTCAGGCATGGTACCACAAAGACTGGAGAATGGCATGTGTGATGCCCCTCCACAAGAGCGGTCCCAAGGATGATCGAGGGAATTACAGACCAGTCAGTCTGACCTCAATCATGTACAAGCTCATGGAGACGATTCTTATGTAAAAGGTGGTAGAGAATCAGGAGGAGTATGGTCTGGAGGATGCAAGGCAGCATGGGTTATCTGAGGGAGATCATGTCAAATGAATCTGACTGACTTCTTTGACTGGTTTGCTAAGACAGTAGAGAGGGGCCAAATGGGGGGCATCATTTGTCTGGATTCAGCAAGGTCTTTGACTCTGTGCCCCACAAAAGGCTAATCAAGAAGTTGTGGACCTCAGGACTGGAGAGAAGATGACCAGATGGGTTGAAAACTGGCTGTGGAATAAGACCCAGAGAGCTGTGGTTGGGGAGCGTTACCTTGCATCAGTGAGGTCACCAGTGGGGTCCCACAGGGCACGGTGCAGTTCAATGTCTTTATTAATGATATTGGAGACAGCATGAAGTGAAACATGTGCCTATTCGTGGATGACTCTAAGCTCTGTGGGAGGGTGGACACAGCCGAAGGGACACAGTAACTATAAGATGATCTGAAAGAGCTTGAGAGGTGGTCCAGGATTTGGCAGCATGGCTTCAATGCCAGGAAATGCAAAGTTATGCACATTGAAGTCAAGAATTCTAGGACAGAGTACAGCAAATATAATGATCAACTGTATACTCCAGTACTTCAAAAGTAGAGATAGTATAGTTTTAATGCTGCTGTACAGAGCGCTAATGAGGCCCCATCTGGAGTATGGAGTACAGTTTTGGAGTTCTGGGTACAAAAGAGATGTGATATTGCTTGAGACAGTTCAGAAAAAAATAACCAAAAGGGTCCAAAATTGCCAACATTTCGGATATGAAGACAGAATTCAGAATCTATCACTAGTCACATTGGAATATAGTAGACTTAGGGGTGACCTCTGTTTGGTTTATGCCACCTTCAGGAATCTGGACCTATGTGAATGCATAAGCCTAGAAAGGAAAGAGACAATCGTATGTACCAGAGCCCATAGTTTTCAATTAAGGGGTGAACACTGTAAGACCAACAGGAGCAAATCATGGTTTAATCAAAGGGTGGTGGTGATGCCATGGAATAATCTTCCATCTGATATAGTTGACAGTGAATCAATTTCTATATTTAAAAATAAACTGGATTCCTACTATACAGCTAGGAAATATCCATTTGAGACAAATAGGTCTTAAATGGCAAGACTGTTTTGGCAGAAGCCATTCTCTTGTGTATGAACTTATGAACCTGGGAGGAGTCTGGGTATCTGCAACAGAGGAGGAGAAGGATCTTAGAGTGATGATCACTAGCGACCTGAAGCACTCCACACAGTGCAAGAAAGCAGCAGCAAGGCCAAACAAGATGCTGGGATGCATAGCCAGAGGGATCAGCAGCTGATGAGAGGAGGTTTTACTGCCCTTGTACAGGTCACTGTTGAGGCCACATTTAGAGCACGGAGAACAGTACTGGTGCCCACACCTTAAAAAGCACATTGACCTGCTGGAGATGGACCAGGAGGACAACAAAGATGATCTGGGGTCAGCAGGGTAAAGCATAAGAGGATAGGTTGGGGGCCTTAAACATGTACAAGAAAGAGAGGCAGAGAGAGAGAGAGAGAGAGAGAGAGAGAGAGAGAGAGAGAGGAGAGGGAGAGAGAGAGAACATGGTTGAGACCTTCAAGTACTCAAATTGAATAAATAGGGTGCATAAGGAGGGTCTCTTTAAGCTAAGTGCCAGCTGAAACATGAGGGGCCACAGTCTTAAAGGGGACAGGAAATCTGCTAACTGGCAGCAGTTAGTGATGTTCCTAGTAAAAGGAATGATAAACTTGCCTCCAAATGGACCATATTTAACTGTACCTCACTAAACATTGATTTGAAAAACTGTGTTTTCAATTGTTTCTTTTAATGAACAAAATTCTGAACAGTTCTTTTCCTGGAACAAGTAATGTGGAGTGTTTACTATGTCACAGTTTGAGTACAGAATGCTAAACATGAGCTATTGTTCTATCAGAACCATGCTTAGAGTTATTTCCTCAAACCATGACATAGTTAAAACTCCAGGTCACTGGTTCCGTGAAGAGAACTGCATCAGAATGCTGCCCATAAAAACAAAACAATACAAAATAGAGTTTTTCATATAACTTTTTATTCAGGTACAGTTACATATGGATCATCTTGGCTTATGGATATCATTTTTGTAAACTGGAACATTATAAACAGCTACCAATTTGAAATCATTTCCTGTCCTCTTTAAGTTGGAGGTGGTAGGTTTAGGAGGGAGGTTAGGAAACATTTTTCTCACAGAGAGGGTGGAGGCTATTTGGAATAAGCTTCTGGAAGAGTCGGTCTCATTGAAGAGGGTAGACAGGTTCAAGACAGGCTAGGATAGACATAAGGCAAAAGTAATGGTCACGGGAGGGACAGATAGTAAGGATGAGAGGATTGGGGAGAGGGGAGCAGGTCAGTAGCTTAAGCTGTGGACCCTGCAATACAAGCAGACCTAGTAGATCAACTTATCTTATTCTGCTGGCTTCTTTGTATGTTCACATAAATGTGGCCAGTAAGTCACAGGAGGGAAAGACTTTTGGAGTGGTTTTCCCTGAAGCAAGACTGAAAAGGGCTAAGTAAATGTGAGTCCTATACAAATGTGGTAAATTGGACTTGTACCACGTGTTATAATAACTTGGCTGAGGCGGGAGGGGCAGTGAGCCCAGTAGCTGACAGGTGGCAAAGTGGCATTCCATTTGTGGAGGGGAATCTGTAATGCTGTAGCTATGTGGTAGTGAGCTAGTACAGAATGAGAAGTTTTTGAGCTCAGTAATTGGAGAGGCAATGACTGGGACTGCCAAGCTGAGGTAGAAGTATCATCTCATCGGAGTCCATCAGGGCTATGGCTTATAGTAGAGCTGAAAGAAAGGAAGTATTTATGTATCAAGAACAGGAAAACTGTAGAGAACATGAAAGGGGTAGGGCGGGAGGAGGTAATGGGGCAGGAGCGCTTTTGAACATCTGTTGAAAATGTATTTAAAAATGGGAGCAATTTCCGAGGACTGAAAAATGATTAGGTAATTTTGCCTCTGATCAGCTGAATGGTTCATGAAAATTTATCTGCTTAGGTTTGAAGGCAGCGCTGGATCACTGCAAAATCAACAAGTATTATGAAAAAATAAAATTTCCCGTCAGATAAAGAGACCCTAACATCACTGGGAAAGCTACAGAAATGTTAAGATCTGAACAATATTCAGTTTAGATATTTATTTTATATAATGGCAAGAAAGAATCTAGAAGTTTCATTGGCTGAGAGACATCACTTGATCATGCAAAAATCCTGTTTTCATGTGGCAAAAAACTAGTTAAGAGCCATTTTATAAGTGTAAAAAGCGCCTCCAGAGTGTGCATCCTAGGATTTTAATGCACTTCTCAGGGGTGTAAGGATACTTGACCTTCAGCCTTGTGCCTTACTTCACCAATGGGTAGAGATGGGTGAAGTTAGTTAAACTCTATCCACAAATTAATCCGTGAAGTTAGCACAAATCGCAAAGTACAGAATTTCGCCACAAAATAGTGACATTTTGCACAAGAAATATAAAATTTTAAAGCGAATGGAGGAATTTCACTCGTATATGGCAGAATTTCACATTTTTGCATTGAAAACTTTATGATTTTGGGCATAATTGAAGTTGCCGAGGGCAGGAAACTTTATGAAACTCTGCATTATGCAATTTCAGCCACTTAAAGAACCTTCACCAGCAAAGTACAACTTTGCTGCAAATCTACCCCTGGGGCATGCATTAAAATTCTAAAATGCACATCCTGTCATGGCTTATTAGTAACATATATAACTTCTGTAATTCTTTCTCCCATTTTCTTCAATACTGATAACAGTTGCATGATATTAAGATCACTGTCCTCCAGATATCCTCTGATGTGGGTGCTTGTCTGAACCTCACGTCATAATTCTTTAAGGCATCATAATTATCTCTACAGCAACAGACTGTATGCCATAAACAGAATTATGATGACTTATGTAGACAAGTAGGCAGAACAGCTAAGGCTGATGCCCTGTTTTTGTTTGCAAATGCTCTTAGTAATAAAGAATTACGGGTGGAAAGTAAGAAAAAATATGCTGCTTAAGCTGAATCATGTCTAATTACTGAATTTTGTCAAAGTTGTTTCAATGGCAGCAAGGGATCTTTATATGTCACACATGTAGTGTAAATAATGCATAGGAATTACATGATGTAAACATACTGTAAATGTTTATTTTCATTCTATGTATGTCAACAGCCAAAATATTTTCCAGAATTATTCTCACAGTTACAAAGTAAATATTCTCCAAAATTATTTTCACAACTAAAGTGTCAATTTATTGATGCACAAATACACATACAGTATCCAAACTTGTACTCCTATCAGTGTCAGTGGTCCAATAGGTAGCACACTCACCTCTGTAGCTAGAAGATCAGATGATCATGGGTTCTAGCCCCATGCCAGGTACTCAGTAATAACCATAACTAACACTGTAGTGCAGTATGAGGAGCGCTCCACTGATAAGGTGCTGCCCTTTGGATGAAACATTAGACCGAGGTCCCATCTGCCCATCTCTGGTCACTGTTTAGGTGGAGGTAAAAGATCCCATGGCACTTACCGAAGAAGTGTAGGGGGGTTCCCCCAGTGTCATGGCCAACATTCCCACTGTCACTGAGACAGGTGCATGTAGCCCACCTATCTGGACATACATGGAAACAAGCTGTCATAGTACTGTACATTGTGCCTTTCCTGGTCAAAAACATTCCAAATAAATCAAATAAAAAATAAACTTACATAATTGCTCATATGCAAATAACAGACTGGCAGATCAAAAAAGAGGTACAGGATTTAAAGAGATGAAAACATAAAGAAATAATTGTATAGAGCTGTAAAAATGGGTGTTGAAATGGAAGGAAAGGAATGGGGATAGCTGGAGAAATTATTCGAGAGTATTAAGATCAGAACAAATAGCATTCAATCAATCAGGGTTGTTCTGGTTACAAAGGCAGTGTATAACCTCATCCCATCTCCTCTTTCCTCTTAATGTTGCATTCAGTAACATCTGCAGACTTGTCAGACTGGCTCCATTTCACTCTCACTATTGCTCCCTCTACTCGGCACACAAGTGGCTTGCCCCTCAGGCTTGTAGGGATTTTCTAGTAGTATCTCTCATATTTAAGACACTGAATGTCAGAGATAGCTCCCCACTGTCTAGATTCCTCTGTAACAAACAGGGCTTCTGAACCCATCGGTTCTCCACCCAATGTCTTCTCTTCTGTCCAGTGTCTACTACTGAAATGGGGCACAGAGCTTTCTCCAGAGCTACCCATAAGCTCTGGATCTCCCTCCCAACTGTGTTAGGATCCTCAGTGTCCCACCCAGATATCCAAGAAGCAGTACAAGAGGTTACTACTAGCTACCACAACATGCAACTGCTCCTAGGCTACCCTGGATTCCCCCTCCCCACACACACAAATGATTTGGTGGTGCTGTACTGCTGGTACGCAATGCTTAAGCCAAATTTGTTCACACTTCTCTCTCTGTATTAACCTTCTTTGTGTTGTTATCCCAATTATTATTTTGCATTTTGTTATTTATTCTTGCTCCAGCAACTGTATCTCACTTTTTGTTCCAACTGTATATTGATTTTTTGCTGTTGTGTTGATACCCCAGTTATTATAGTGTATTATATGTCTCTCAGTTGCACTACTGAAGTTGTATCCTGTTTATTGTCCCAAGTTACTGAATTTGCACTGTTATGCTCGCTTTTACCTTTTGTAGTTGTACAGTGAGATTGCTCTTGCCTCCTTCAGCTTGTATTATGTGCTGCATTGTGCCATCTCGATGGCCCAGATCAAGCCTGAAAATGGTCCCTGGGACCAGTGTACCTACCCAGTTAACAAATAAAAAAAAAAAATAAATAAAATACAGTAGCCCAATGGTTAGAGCATAGGCCTGAGATCCAAGAGATCACTTACTGAATTCCCACTACAGCCACATTTATATATGTGACCTTCATTCCTGCCTGTTATCATGTTGAGCACAGACACCAAGCAAAAATAACCTCTTTCACCTTAGGTAGACTATCTGAGTAAATAAGTTGTAAGACATGTTCTGTGGTATCTAAAAAATGACTTAAAATATCAAACTACAATGTACATCATGAACAGCATATCCTATTTCACTGCTTGCCGATGGATAATTTTTAAGTTAATGACTAATGCATGGGTCTAACTTATCATCTTCACCAAGAGTTGAACAGTAACAAAAAAGACAATGTTAAAACAGTAACACAACTAGAAGTCTCAAAAACTGAGACATCTGTCAAAATAGTATTTTGATAAACATGTAACAATACTATTGAAGCATTCAAAATGGCACACACAATGTGTGACAGCTAGCCTACCATACATAGTAGGTATTCTAAATACTGTAAATTGGAAGATCTGAAATGTGCAATGTGAAGGCCATTTATTCCTCACAGACACAGAAGTGGGAACTTTGGAACCCCACTGAAATATATTTTCTTGGGGCCCCTGAAAATAAATTTGAGTGGGTGGTCAAAGAACCCACTTATTTGCT
Source organism: Neoceratodus forsteri (assembly GCA_016271365.2). Classification (NCBI taxonomy): domain Eukaryota; kingdom Metazoa; phylum Chordata; order Ceratodontiformes; family Ceratodontidae; genus Neoceratodus; species Neoceratodus forsteri. The sequence continues at coordinate 1,460,818,634 of CM057455.1, read as the reverse complement.
TATGAGGTGGATACCTAAGATATCCCCAAGACTTGCTGACATTGCTGCCCATATTATAAAAGTTATGGCTCAAGCAAAAGTGTACTGAAATAAAACCTGAATCTTCACTCATGGACAGTATGGCTGACATTGAACTTAGACTGTATTCCAGTAACTGTGTGTGGCAGACAGTGACTGGCAGTGGAGATGACTGGAGGGTAAGTACCAGCAACCATCTCGGGATTGCAGCAGAGGGAAGTGAAATGTTCTCATGGGCATGGGGACATTCAGATGGGGGGTCTACTACACTACCAGTGTATTAGTATTATTTTTTTTATTTATTATGCTTTTTCATCCCAGACAGCGTCGAGACTTCAGCCCTAGTCAAGGCCCCCACCGCCTCCTGCTGCCACATGAGCAGCGCTCCCCCATTCCCCCTGGCTTACCTCCCAGCATGGGGTCGCAGCACCAGCAAGGTGTCACGAACATCGGTTCGGGTTGGGAGAGCCAGCCTGGGAGCATATGAGAGGCGGCAAGGAGGGCATCATGGAGGCACTGGCTGGGGATTTTTCCTGTCCCTGAAAGGATGTTTTTTCCTCAGGGTGGGGATGTACAATGATGTCCAGCATCTGCCCTACCCCTCCAGATGTCCAGACACTGGCTGCAGTGAAGCCCCCTGGCCTCTGCCAGGGGTCCATAGTGCACAAGACATTCATCCCCTCCAGAGAAGAAAAGCAGTCCAGGGGATGCGTCATCCATCTCCCCACCGGCCAGCCCTCCAGCGACCCAGGTCCATTCCTGAACCTGCGTCACTGGCATCGCAAGCAGAAATCCAACCGCTGCACCGATGGGCTGGCCCTACCAGTGTATTATTTTAATACATGTTAGTTATGGGTATGGGGGGAGCAGAAGGTCCACTACACTACCAAGGAATAATATTAAATTATACTTGGCAAGGGGATCGGGGTGAAGGGGTCCTCTAGATTACCTGAGAATTATTTTAACAATACCACATATGGTGATGATGGTGAAGGTCCACTAGACTACCAGGGAATTTTATTAAGAATACCAGGCATGAGGACTGGGAGGAGTTCCACTAGACTACCAAGGAATTAAGTTACATCATACTGGGTGCATGGATTGGAGGGTTACTTCATGGAGATTACATCAGTTATTTACCATCACTGTTGCTGCTGGTGTGGGGGTGCTACTGTGCACTGTGTTAAGACATGCTCTTTGAGGAATTAACTAATATGGAGCTAAACACTAATTAAAGGGACACTGTCAAACATTTTTCCATCACTTATTTCTAGTTAGAAAAAACATTTTATGATTGCTTAACTTCGCTAAAATTAATTTATGTTGCTGGCTGTTGTATCTGTCTCCTTCCTTAGTAAAACTGAAATGCATGCTAATGGTGTAATTATACTTACCTTGTTTTGTTTCAGATCCTTGATCCCCCCACATTATTGCATACTATTTGAATATTAAGAACACCCCCACGCAGTGCTGTCACTTAAAATGTAATAGTCTCCTCTCCTTCCACTGCATAATGAGTGGCTAGTCTGTGCTGGGTGGTTCCCAAGTCTAGTAAAGATGCAGTGGGAGTTGATTAAGGAATGTAAGCAAACATATTTTTGTGTGATAACACCAGTATTGTGGGCAGCCAGTTTATCACTTTTTAAAAGAAAAAAGGAATCAGAATCAAACTACCAGCTACATGAACAGTCTTTACAGAGTGTGTCCCATTATAACATGTTTTTTTTAACTTGGGACAATTTGAGGCTTAAGAGGCTTGACATAGAGAATAATGGATACCCAGCTATTGGTAACAAGCTGGTTAGTTCATCAAGAGGTTGCCATGGTGACCATTTGAACCTCAAGAGTGTAGCTCGAGAGGTTCAGTTGCCATGGGCAACCTCGAGATGAACTAACCCAGCTAGTTACCATTAGCGAGGTATCCTTTATTTTTAATAGTGTAAGATGCCAACTGCTATGAAATGCGATGATTTGGGCAACTTACTTTGTTTTTTTTCTCCACTTTGCTGCTCGCTTCACTGTTGTTTTCACCACTGTGACCACTTCCTGGTCTTATAACATGCATGCACTAGAGCATTCAATGTTGTTATGCTATAGTAGCTATATAGCTAATGCAGCATGACAGCTGTGATGACGTACTTACTACAGCATAACAACATTTTGAAAGTGATGGATTTTTAACACTAAAAGCATTCCATCATACACTATAAAAATATTCCAACATTCAACAATGTCTGTTTGTGCATGTCACTAACTGATGATTTGCCCTTTAGGGTCGGATGGCATTAGCACTTGCTCACAAACAGGGTAGAAGTTTGCACCTACTCTGGTTTTCATTGCAAATTTGTGTTAATGTGGCTCTAATTACACTAGTACTAGCAGCACTATCTGTTTGGATATCCTGCTCAGGTAATAGATGCAGCAGCCAGCACTTTCAACAAATGTTATGAGACATCCCTTCCTGATAATTCCGATATAATGTTTCTGTTTGTTTTTGATTTGTTACATAACTTTTAAACTTTTGGATTTAGTGGCACCACTGTAAGTAAACTGAGATGACTGCAGTCAAACAAGTACTGGCTGTGGCAAAAGAATGCACAGTGTATCTGAGCCTTTTTAGAGCAACAAGTTAATTCACTCTCACTTTTGTGGCTGCATAGCAGAGCTATGCATGATGTCTTCCTATCACACAGAGTGAGAAGGGAGCTTCAGCACATCAACGAATTTTGGAACTGAAGCACAGTCTCTACACTACTTGAAACACTCCACTGTTTTCCTTAAGTAGACCACTGTGCTGTTCTTTTGTCCCTCTCCCCAGCTACACTATTTTCTTGCTCCGTGCTGACTTCCAGTTTAATCAACATGAAGGGGAAAGAAAAAAGAAAGAAAAAAAAAGGAGGAAAAATAAAGAAAGAGGGGGGACAAGTACAGGAAATTGGTTAAAACAAGCAAAATTGTGTATAAATATTTTTTTCCAAGATGTGTCACAAGGCTCTTTAAATGGCAACAGTTCTAATTATTGATAATTACAATTGTTATTGTACAACTGGCTAGCTAGCAGACCACCATCAGTCCTGTAAACTACATCACTATTTTTTGCACAAACTATTAAGCATTCTGTTGCAAAACAAAGTTGTTTTACAAAATTTAAACAGGAATTGGTTTTAAAAAATGAAATGTGGATTTCAGCATTGAAACTCTCAAAACCAATGATGCTGTTGTCTCTGAACTCTAGTTTTCCTGTTACACTTTAAACAGTTACTTTTTTTAATGAAATAGTATTAAAAACCATAGTTTATTTTTTTAACCTTTGACCCTTAGCCAATACCAATCTGATTGGTATAGTACCTTTATTGAATGCCATCGCTAGGTGATGTACAAAGAGTAGCTAATGTGGAAAAGAAACCTTGTTCGAAGGAATCAAGATAAAGTCAGCAAAATAAAAATGTCTTTACCAAACTCATAATAATCATAATAATAATAATATCAATGAGTCAGACATCAAATGGAAGTGCAATCCCCCAATCCTTGGCCATTACTTCACAGACTTCAATTTTATTTATAAAGCGCAATTCCAAAGGTGATCAAAGTGCTGTACAACAAAGTTGTAAAATTAATAATAAACCATAAAATATAGCAACAATATAAAATATAACCAATATAAAATTTGACAGAGTCTGGGAAAGCCATATGAAAAAGGTGTGTTTTTAAAGCAGATTTAAAGCTTTCCATGGTCAGGCACTCTCTGATCTGACAAGGTAGAGAATTCGACAGGGTTGGGGCCACAAAGGCAAAACAATGAGCACCAGAGGTCTTAAGCTGAACCCCGGGAATCTCTAGCAATCCCTCATTGGTGGAGCGAAGATGGCAGGAAGAGCAGGAAGGGCAGTAAGGGTGAAGAAAGTCTTGCAGGTAGTGCAGTCCCTGACCACGTAGGGCTTTATAGGTCAGAAACCCAAACTTGAAGGTGATCTACCAGTAGACTGGCAGCCAGTACAGATCATGGAATACAGGTGTGATATGGCAAAATCAAGATAAGCCAGTCAACAACCTTGCTGCCACATTCTGCATAAGCTGCAGATGGCAGATATCAACCCCTAGTAGCCCTAGGTAAAGGGCATTACAATAGTCAAGGCAGGAGGTCACAAAGGCATGGACCAGGGTAGGTAGATCACCAGAAGGGACCAGGTGCTTAATCTGGGCAATGTTGTTCAGATGATAAAAAGAGGATTGTATGAAGACAGACACCTGAGATTTCATAGTCAGGGCCACTGTTGAACACTACACCCAGATTCTGCACCCAATCAGAGAAAAGCAACTGGCTCCCATTGAGCCAAAGTCCAGATGATTAACCAGGCCCTATACCCACATACCGGTGACCTGGGTCCATGACCAGCACCTCAATCTTATCAGGGTTCAATCTCAGCCAGCTGGCTCCAGTCTTAAATGTCAGAGAGACAGTTATTAAAGACCAAGACAGCACCCACTTGGTCAGGTAAAAAGAACATATAGAGCTGAGACTTATTTGCATAACAGTGAAAACTCAGCCTGTATCGCCTTATAATGTACAGGTAGGGGACGGCTGATCAAAGTAAGTGGGTTTGACGGACTTGGCACCTTCTCAAATGTGGAGAAACTACATCAGATAAAATTTCTCAGCTGGCAGAAAATACTCAGAACTAAATCCGTGAACTGTGGTCAGACCACACAGATCACAATTGGACTGGGAGTGAACCGCGTAATGGCCAAACCAAACTATAAAACTAGTGAGGGTGCAAAACTAACAAAACTTCGAACTAACAAACTAACAAGCTAAAAAAAGTTCAAATTAACAGGTAAAAATGCAGTAAAATGTAATAAAAATGCAATAAATGGCGAACGCTCCCCACTGCTATGATGGTTGGCCCAGCACGGTCGCCATCTTGACTTATCCTGCCACAAGATAAACAAGATAAAAAAGGCTGAGACGTTCTGAAGCTGGAAACAAACTTTTTTGTGTCCCATGAAGTGACCTCTGTAAAAAGATTCCATTTTTGTATAGTATTGTTTCCTGGCAACAGTTCTAATTATCAGGAATAAAAATCATTAGTGTTCAACTGGCTAGCTAGCAGACCACTGTCATTCAAGTAAGCCATGTCACTATTTTTTAACAACCTTCCTGCAAATGGAAATTTATTAACAAAATTTATTTATTTATTTAAAAGTTTCATCAGGAAGGGCACACTGAACAACACATTGCTCGTCTCATGGTGCGTCCTGGGGGGTGAGGGATTTGGAAGGCATACAATAAAATGTAATCAGCACAACAGTATACATTGTCAATATATGGGAATTGGAATACATACAAATAAGTCATAGGCAAACAACAAAACAGTATATAGTGCCAATTATTCATAGGGTACATTACCAAGTAGAGAACAATTAACAAGCAGTAACAGGTATCAAGAAATTACAGTTGGTATGTATATTCCATTACATCATAGTTAGCAGAAGGCCCACAACTGCGATAATAGGAAAACTATTACAGCCCATTTAAATGTAACATGGTCTGCTCAATTGCAATTGCAGTTCACAGATACGTAATCGTGTAAGGTTGAGGAGACAGAGGGAGGGCAAGAAGAAGAAAGGTGAATCTGGGAGGGAGGGAATTCCACAGTTTAGGGAAGTGGTACAAGAAGGCTGCCTGGCCGACAGTAGTCATATGGCACAGGACACCTAAAGTATGGGAAACTGAGGACCTAAGTAAATGGGTGGATGGTGGGGGCATTGTTAGGGAAGAGCTGAGATAAGTAGGGAGGGAGCCAAACCAGAATTAGGAGACACATTTAACACAGTGGAGGAGACATCTGTTATCAAGAGATGGTAAAGCCAAAATGTGGTAAAGTTGACAGTGATGAGTAATATAGATCCTATGATGTGATCTCAGTAAAAATAGACGGTAGGATTCACAAAACTCTTGAAATTCCTGCAGCTGTGCGAAAACCTGGAGCGAGTGGATTGGCACTTGCGGATCCACAGTTTTCCCACAGCTGTGGGTATTCACAAAGGTGGAGTCGGATTATGACCAGCTCCATGATTTATGGCAGCTTGCAGGTGGTGTTTCTTGGGAAATCCCCACAGCTGCAGAAAACTTTTATGGTCGGTGGGACCAGCCATAACATCTTCTGCAACTGCTGTGGCTCTGAATAGAAATCTCTACAGCTGGGGAGATTTCAATCTGCAACAGGAGTTGTGGTGTGGGGTTTAGTCCCAAAAAGACTTGTGAATCCAGCCCAGAGTTCATTTTTGTATAGTGTTTCCTGACTATTTTTCTGGTTCTGCCTGTATTCATCATCGATCTTAAAGACCACTGGTCCATCTGATTCTTTCCTCCACCATGGTGATACCCAGCCAGCCCTTTTTCTTGAAGCTACATGTCTAGTTTAAGCTTGACGGTATGTGTCAACTGGTGCCACTTATTCTGGAAGCCTATTCTAATCTCTTATGACAAACAAACTTTCATAATCCATTGTGTTCCAATTGTGCTCCCCACTGAAATCAGGATAGAAGAATGAGGAGCATCTTTGTAACCCAAGTAGCCATGTTCAGATTTTCAGGTGTAACTAGCACACCTCTCAAATGCTATGGATTTGGCATAGCTCTATGATTTTTTGACTGAGATGCAAAGGTTTACTCATGTTCTTAATAATGTTTGAGGTTGTTCTGGACACACAAACTGTTAAATCTTTGAGCTAACTTGATAGAAACATTCATTAACAGGAAATATAGGGGGACACTGTTTGTAGAGATATTATTCTTTACAGTAAGAAAGTGTTACACATTCTGGCCATTTACTCTGAATTTTGAAAGCCAATGCTATACATTTTAATGCTGAGAGGTTGAGTGGTAAGCTAGCTAGAGATGTTTTCACTTTCTGGGAAATAAAGGGACATTTTGCTAATAGCTGTAAGGAAGTGTCTATTAGAAGGGGTTATCTATCAAAACAAATCCTTCCTCAATGCTTTGCTTTGAAAATTTGTTTTAGTGTGTGTAGAATCATAAACAAATGAAGTCCAGCTAAAAATTGCTTTAAATCTGTGTGGAGTTTCCACTTTAGGACCTGTCTGTCTGTTGTTTGTTTGGTTGGTTGCCTCATTCCTTCATTTGAGCATCACCCATCAGTGAAAGGCATGCTTTTTCTGAATATGTATTACATAGCCTCTCACAAGGTAAAACCTTAAATTAGGCAGCTCCTCAAAGGCATTAGGATTAACACTGTTAATGAATTTCCAATTGCAGGATGTTTTCAAATAGTAAAGTTGACGTAGAGTGTTAATCCTTGATGTCATGCTTTAGGGCCAAATGCTTAATATCTAGTGACCAGTATGTTTCTCTAATGTACATATTAATGAATGCACCTAGGATATTACCTTAATGGCCTTTGGCCTCTAGGATACCATTTTATTACCCATGGCAATTGATAGTGTTCACTGGCCTCTCATGAGCTTATTAAGCCCAAAATGACATTAATGGGTGAATATGCTCTGATGACTTATAAGTCCAGCTCTTTTCAAAAATAAGCACCCTGCAAGGGATAGATACTAATGAAGGTTACTATAGTCAATAATTGTGAAAATTTGTTATTTAATGGGAGTGGAATTTGGTTTGTTGTGCAATGTTTAAGTCTACTGCCTGTTCCAAGCAAATATAAATGTCATTTGGTTGAAACCAAATATTCTCAGGTATCCTTCATAAATCAGGAAGGGCATTGTTTTTATATGACCCTCTATTTCTGTAAAGGTTCGCTTATACTGTGTTAATCTCAACACAATGTTAAAAGCTTTCTGAAGTTCCATGCATCTACTTCCATTAAAATTACTGTACCTATTTTCCTCCTGTAGATTTACAAAGTGTAGCAATATCACCAAAAGACATAAGAACTACAGGGAATCATCAAGAAATTATGAATTTGCAGAACTGGCAGAAATTATGAACTTATCCAATTTCAATCCTATATTGATATAACTTGACTACCTCTGATACGAAATAAGGTTACTTAAATTAATTACATGATTGCAAATGTTCCTCCATTTCTGCCAATATGTATGCCACATGTATGAAAGGAAATCCATTCAACTACAGCTTTATTTTATAATCAGAGTGTGGTGAGAATATTCTTCAGTTGATGGTTTCCATTGGGATTACCCTCCCCCTCTCCCCATCCCCCATCTTACCAGAACTACACCCCCATGCCTCAATCTTTGTTTACCTGACCACTACCCTACTTGCCTTCCACACTATTCTTCCCTATCCACCCTTACCACAGCTACCCTACCTAGCCTACCTACCCACTCCACCTCCTCTCCACCATTCAGGACCATCCCCCCCCAATCTTCTTGACAACACAGGCTCCTCCTCTCTCCACTATTATCCCTACCTGGCCTACCTTCCTTTCCACCTCCTCCCTGTTACGGCTGGCTACTCCTTTTCTCCCTTCCTATAATCCCATACCATAATTTCCAGGTTTTCTCATTGCTACTTTTATCATTGGAAGTTTTAATTACTGCTACTGCTAACTGTGCCATCTACCTGACTGTTTATGCCTAACTGTGTACTGCAGTGTCTTAACCTTGTCAGTTAACCTGCTCCATGTATGTATTTTCCCTTGTGAAGCTGTATTCCTGACTGTTGCTCCACAATGTCTTAACCTTGTAAATTATCCTACTCCATGTATATATTTCGCTTAGAAAGCTGAATGCTAATGTAAATTATCCTGTGTATTCCTGTTATATGTTTGTCCTTGGCTTATTGTACGTGCATTGCACATTTCTTGTCTCTCAGGACCTCCTTGTAAATAAGCTTGGCCAATGGAGTTTCTTTCCTGCCAATAAACTTGGACTTTTTGATGTCGACTTTAATGTACCATTGCACTGGCACCTAATCCTCTCCCTACAAAAAAATACATTAAACTTTTGTTCAGTCACAACCTTAAACAAAAGTCATTACAGATCGAATAAAAATAGGTGTTGTGGAAGTACTTCATAATTATCTCCCCCAAAATGCAATGGTATACATTATGGCTCCAGGTACAGCAGTTCTCATGCAAACTGAGGGCAGAAAGGTCAGCCCCTGCAGAGAGATAGAGGGGAGAGCAACAAGAAATCTGAAAAGCAGAGGTGACATTTATCTTCTTACAACATTTTAAAATGGACTGTGAAATGCATGTGTCTAACCATTTCAGGTATCCAGTTAAGAAATTATTAAAAAGCTGCACCCCCCCCAAAAAAAAAAAAAAATAATTCTACTTTAGCACACAGTTTGTTGATAGGCTCAGTAACACTTTGCTGATAGCCTGCAGTGGAAATATTTTTTGTTTTTTCTTTTTTTACTACAGCATAGTGAGAGCTATTCTGATTTGCCAACAGAGGAGAGATAGCAGGGTCTGGAAGTATGTCACCAGATCTGACACTAATTACATTTCTCCATATTGGAATCTCATCACATTATTTATATACATGGGATGACTGGGTGTCCTCATTAACTTTCTTACCCTTCCCTACGCCTTCTTTTTTTTCTGCTTAGTGCTTCCTGATCTCACTTTCCTACTCCCAAACACTGGTTACCACTGTCTCTACTCAGCAATGGAACTGCATTCAGCGGCATTCCTTCCTTTTCCACACACACACCCCCCACAACAATGGAGCCATGCTCATCAGTGGCACTCCTTCCACTATTACACCTGCAATGGAGCCACTTGTCAACAGCACTCCTTCCGCCCCCCGCCCCCACAACAGACCCGCACTAGTCTGCACCATTCCTTCAACTCTCCTCAGACCCCAGCAATGTACATTTGCTAGGGACTGGTAATCACAACACATGACATGAGGCAGAGCACAGACAGTGGCCCCAGGGGTCAGCCAACCCCTCACTTTCATAGCCAGGGGTTGTGAATTACTTTTGACCCCCTATTTTTCTCTGCAATACTGGAATATCATTGTGGGTCTCTGTGCCTCTTTGCAAAAAACAACAAAGTTGCAGTCTCACAGACATTACATGACTAAGTATGTTTGCTACTCCTCTTTCCCCTGGAATGCCTTTGACTTACTGTGGCTTGTGCTGAACTGAAGTGTGCACCTCTACTTCAGCAGTTAGCCTTAGGTGAAACCTAAGTAATCCTGGCCAACATCCATCAACTTGGTGGAAACCTTGTAGTGTGGGTAGTTTGGTCTGCTGTGGCCAACCAGCCCTCACCAATCAGTGAAACAAAGGATAAAGACTTCAACAGAGGGCATAGCAGGAAGATTAGATCAAGTCTGTGACACTAGGATTGTGTTTTCCTGCAAGTGTTTTTCTTCAGTAATAAAGAACATGGAAACCCAAAATGCAGACAATGAATGAACTATACACTGAATTGCATCTGAATATTACCTTATATTTAAAAAGTTGCCTGGTACTGAAAAATTCCTTCACTTGAACAAAAGCAACCTTAATGGAACTTCCAGTATCTAGGAATATTTTTTTAAATGTAATATTCAGACAGAATTCAGCATATTTAATTCATTTTCCTATTTAGCTATCCTTACACATTATTACTGTAATTAGAACGTGAAAACAGGATAGTTATTGCTTAGATTTCCTCTCATCTGTCTGCTTTTCCCTCCACTGAAGTCATAATTGCATGTTTGTGACATCCCAATGGTGTTGTAAAATGACTACAATTTCAGACAGGGGAGTGTAACTTCAGTGAGGATAAAATCTAGAGAATGAGATAAAGTCTGAGACTTAAAGATCTGGGGCTGGATTCACAAATCTACTGAAATTCCCACAGCTGCAGAAAAAAACCAGTGCAAGTGGATTGCCACTTGTGGATCCAAAGGTTTCCACAGTTTTTCCTCAGCTGCAGGTGTTCTCAAAATCGGCTCCATGACTTATAGAGACTTGCAGGTGCTGTTGCCATAAACCACCCACAGCTGCAGAACTATGTTACTTCCAGAGGTAACAGCCATAACATCATCTGCAGTTGCTGCGGCTGAGAATTGCATTCTCTGCAGCTGCAGAGATTTCAGTCCATAAATGGAGTTGCGGTGTGGGACTTAGTCCCAAAACAGTTTGTAAATCCAGCCCCTGGTTTTCATGCAGATGTTCTCAATAAATAGAAAACAAGGTCGTAGTGCTTCTTGACTGAATACCGCTAGTATCTTTTGATGTGTAATATAAAAATTTTTTTCATTATATGCAATTAAATTCTTACTATTAGTATATCACTGTGTTTACATAATAAAAGAAAGTACTGTCTGTACAATGTATATCAGGTATGCACATCTTACACATTTATTTTATATCCCTTATCAAGATAATACATTGGCGATCATAGTGGCTCTTACCACAGCACTGCTCCCCACCATTCAGCATGTGTCTACCCACCATAGTAGCTACTCTTTTTCTCCTTTGGCACATGCCCACCCCTTCTGTTAGCACACCATGCCCTGTAATAACTTTTAGCATTGCACTTTGTTCACCCCATGCCCTTTAAAACCATCTAGTGAAGCACCTCCCCCACCGGTGCCTCCTTCCCACTCACATCCCTCCCAGCCACATTTTTTGACTACCTAGCTTGTCAAAGTTCCCAATTCTGAGTCTGATTCCTGTACAAAGCTTGCCCTCAGCTCTAGAGTGGCCCCTCCCATGTATTCTGGCCATTTCCCTAAACCCACTTATTGACACTGTACTTAACCCACGATACTAGTGATTTTCCACTATATGATTTGTTCTCAATGAGTGTTTACAACTGTGTCATGTACTGTACCTCTTCTAGTGAAAATTATTGAAGTATTTGCAACCCAATTGCACTATTAACTGTATTTTTGTGCTGTATTTGTCCATTGTATTGTTAACCCAACATGGAACCTTTGTAAAAGTGCTTGCGATCAAAGGTGGACTGGATGGACCTTGCTGTCCTTATCTGCAGTCAACTTCTATGTTTCTATGTAAGGTCTTTTCCAAAAGCTAAATAAATAAATAAGAGAGCTTGTTAGTATGTCTGTCATGGTACAAACAGGGTTACTGTAAACTGTCCCTGTACTGACAATCCTACATACAGTACTGTGAGTAGTGGAAAGTTATTCTCTCAGTGGTAACATCAGCACTAAAGTCATCTCCCAGCACACTGGACTGGCTGAAACAAATTACTGTTTTATAATAAATTGAGTTCACTTATTAGCCCCCATCACTTTCATACCCTGTTTGGCCAATACTATGTAGATAAATGTGTTCGCAATTAGAATTTGATTAATTTGTGTACTGTACTATTTACAAAACACAAAAATGTTTTCTGTGTGTCTATACTGTAGCTCCTGTATCAAAAATGATTTTGATGTGTTAGTCCCTGTATTTGAGAAGAACTGATTATTTGTACCTGAACCAATATCTGAATTTGTATTGTATGATCTGTTCTGTATTAACTAATGTCATTTCATTTTCTGTTCATCAATCTGTCCTACCCATGGCCTCCTTGAAAATGAACATTGTTCAATGGAACATTTTCCTGGTGAAACAAATAAATAAATAAAATAAATAATAAATAGTATGTGTTTTCTTTCATCTGAAAAAGTTGCTCTCTACATACTGTACAGTATGTTGAGAACAATTTTTCCAGAACATTTACAACACTTTTCACAGCTGCTGCAATCAGACTGGCACTCTCACTAGCCACCACTCAACAATGACTAACTAGAGTCTGAGCTGAGCTACAGTCTCAGCTGATTCAGTTACAGCAGTGCCCCGAGTAAAGCCATAGTTTCATTTAAAGAATGCTTTTTAAAAACATGCTAACTCTTCTATTATAAACAATAGCAAACACCAAAGAATTAAAGAGCTGCTGCCACCTCTGGAAAAACTTAGGAAAACTAAATATTTAGATGCAGTTCAGCATGCATGTCCTACATCTTTAATAGATTTCTCCTCCCCCTTATTCACTACTGAGGAAAAGTGTACGGAATCTGTATATTTCTCCCTTAGAGTTAATTAGTTCCTACAGTGTAATCCCTACTTGAAGTCATAATCCTCTTTTTGTGACATCACAGTCTGTTGCTATGGGAATAACTGTTATGTCACAAGTTGGGTATTATGACATCAGGTAAGGAAAGGCAGTAGCAGCTGATGAACTCTCAAGAAACAAAGATCTTGTTTTCATGCAGATGACCTCAATAATAAATGATGGGGAGAAGAAATACTGTGCCAAGGTGAACAATAAGCTGAACTGTGTCCAAATGCTATGTTTTTCAGAGTGCTCCTGGAGGTGTTGGCTACTCTTCAAGAACTCATCGGTTCGCACACCTCATTAGTGTTGTGACATCACTGAGTCTAGTTAAGCTTTGTTTTCATGCCAATGATGTCACACCACTATATAGATGTGTCAATCAGCTTGTTCTTAACGCTTTTGTGTTAATTATTCTATAGTGTATGTAGTCCACAACAGCACTGCTTTCAACTCTGGTGGCACAATCTATAGAACATACTCTAGGTCATCAATAACTGGTTTTTAGAAATGTGGGGATATTGTTTAAAATGAAAGCATTTACTCTAGCAGAGTAGCAGTGACAATAAACAAGAGAAGACAAGCCACTGGCAACTAAAAACTGATGGTCTGCTCATACTGCCATTTTAGGTCATTCATATTGTAAGAGGAAGTACTGCCATGTTTATCGTAAGTGACAGGAAACAGTTCTCAAATGTGCATTTCCAACAGACCTGGACATTGAAGGGTCTCAAAGCATTACTCTTCAACAAATTTCTTTTAATCCAGTGTTTTAGAATCGTATCCCCAAGTCAAACACACAAACTTATAGCCACAGAGTCAAGGAAGATCTAAGAAGTTGGATTGGTGATAATGATGGGGGGTGTTAAGGTTTATTTATTTATTATTTATTTATTTAGTTTTTGTTGACCAGGTAAGTGCACTAGATAAATCCTGCCTATTTTCAGGCACGACCCAGGGGAGGGGCATACAGATGAATGCCAACTGACCTTGAACCAGATTAAGCTGTTGGTGATATTTTTAGTGAATGAGGGAAATTTGGCCAGAACACCAGGGAAATTCCCCTACTCTTGCTTCCTGTGAGCAGGGGGAACCCTTTTGTCCATGGCTCCAAGATGGTGGGCGACAGCCCTGGTGTGCAGGAGGTTGCCATGGAGGTGCTTGAGTCTGTTTCTGCCAACAGTTTGCCTCTGCCAGAATCTGCTATGGAAAAGCCTGCTGTGGATGTTTCTTTTAAGGGTATTTCATCAGAACCAGCTCCTACATGTTATGAGTGGGGTGACTCTGTGGTGGGTGATTTGGATCAGAACCCTGCTATACCTTTGGTTTATACTCCTTCATCTGTTATTTCTGAATTGCCAGAACCTTTGGACTTACCCCATACTGCTTCAGGAGAGGCAAAAGACTTGCTGTGTTTGCTCGAGTCAGAGGAGTGGTCATTTCGCTCGAAAAGATCTATCCTGCTACAGAAAATCCGATGGTTGAAGTTTGACAGCGCATCTAGCCCTGTTGAGAAGTCTCCACAGAAACCTGGATCTGCCTCAGTTACTGAGCTGTCATCTGCTGGGGAGACCGTCACCGCACTGAGTGTGCCTGCTATTTCTCAAACTTCTTCTACCCAGCTACCTGGGGTTCTGGCTTCTGGTTCTGAACCTTGGTCAGTTGATAAGCACTTCGAGATGTGGGTTGGGAGAAACACCATTTTTTGGGTCAATGGACCTCTGGTTCATCTCCAATCTGCATGCCGTTGTCTCCGATAGCAGTTGCTCCTTCGGCGGTCCCTCCTGCTGTTGCTCCTGACCAAGTTTTGGATGGATCTCTCCTGCTAGCTGATCCTTTGGCTTTGCCTGACGATCCTTTGCTGACCCAGAATCCTAGTCTTGCTTTTCCTACCCTGCCGACCACTTCTACAGCCCTACCCCGAGGCCCTAGCCTTATGGCAGCTCCACTTAATGCTATGCCTGATAGACAAAATAAATCCTTTTCCTCCCTTTTCCGCTTGCCTGCTTTGCCAGCTAAGAAGCATAATGCAGTTCGTCTTTCCTATGTGAGGGGTATGGAAGAACCTCCTGACCATCTCTTTGTGGCCTGGACTTTGCTTAAGTATTCTATGAAATGTTTCGCCCATGAAATTTATGCCCTTATCCACATTTCTGGAGAGACTACCTTTAATGTCAGTTTTCAGACTTCTATGGGTTTAGACAGATTTTGGTCTAGGTATCACATGCTGAAGAAGTCTGCCTTATGGACACCCTTCTTAGCCATTCCCCTAACAAAGCCTGCTTATAAAACTATTTCCATTCTTTTTTGAAATGCAGGTGTGGACTTGGCGGCTGTTCTCTACTGGTTAAAGTTCCCATGTACTGTTCTGGCGGACCCTGAGGCCATTCTGGATTCTGAAAATATCTGGACTGGTAGCTGGAAAGTTAAGGTTTTACTGAAGTCTGATGATTCTGGTGTCCTTCACCTTCTGAACTCCTTTTTTTTGGGCAGGGACAATGGGGTTTTGTTTTATCTGGGTCAGCCAAAGGCCTGTTATAGGTGTGGGAATTCTTCACATTTGAGTAGCGTCTGTGACACTGTGAAGTGTAACCTATGTGGGGAATTGGGCCATTTGGGCACATTCTGTCTGAATGAATGTTGCTGTAACCTCTGTGATAAGCCTGGTCACACTTTTCAGAATTGCTCCTGGGTGGCCCATAATCAGGAACACCATGACAGTGGGGCAGACCAGCATTTCCTTATTACCCAGGCCCAAAAGGCTAATTTTTGTAATAAATCATGTCCCTCTGATCTCCCTTGCACCCCTACTGGACCCCCTCATCTACTGTGCTTCCACCTGTTCCAGCTCTTGCTTTTCCTCTGAGTGACCTGGTAATGTCAGCTCCCCCCTCCACCTGTTTCCCCAGACCCGGTGGTGGCTGACCCCAAGACTCTGACGCTAGTCTGTGATCCTCTGATTGCTATGCCTCCTCCTCAGGAACCTATGCAGGTTGTCTGCTGATATTCTGCATGTTCCTATTTGAAAGCTACCCCATCTCCTTCTAAGGCTGTTAGGACTGCCCCTGTACAACTTTCAAACACCTACGATGTTTTGCAGGAGACTTCAGCGGACTCTGGTGAGGATACTGATTCCTCCTCTGTTCCATCTTCCCATTCAGAAGGTACTACTGATACTGAGGTTTGCTCTATGGGTAGAGGGGCCTAAAAACAGAAAGCCAGATCTAAACTGAAATATGTAAGTGGGAAGGATAAGAAAAAATAATGTTGGTTCTTTGCCTTTCCTGTTTTTGCTTTTTCTTGCCATGTCTTCCCACACCTTTGCCTGTTACTATCTGAATGTCAGCAGTATTAAGAGACTGGATAAGTATAATACTGTTTAAGCTTTCCTAGCTTCCTTTCCAGGTGGTATAATATTCCTGCAGGATGTTAGGTGTCATGCTTTGCATGAATTGAAACAGGCTCAAAGATATTAGCTTCTGGGCCCTTCTTATTGGTCAGTGGGTCCGGACAGATGTTCTGGTGTGGGGATTTTGGTTCACTCTGTTGCCTTTGTGCTTCTCAAGCTTTGTGATATTGTCCCTGGTTGGGTGCTGATTCTTGATGCTTTGGTTCACCAGGTCCCTTATCACCTTATCTGCCCCCCAACTTAAAACTGCATGGATTGACATTTTTTCTCAGATTCAGCCCTTTTTGCATACTCCCAAACATATAATTTTTGCAGGATACTTTAACTGTGGGCTTAGCCTTCTGGATAAAGGCTTGCATACTACTACTAGGAAGTTATATTGTGACTCCCGCTCCTTAAATTCCATGATAGCACTGCGAACCTGTGGGATGCTGTCCTGGAATTTACAAGACATCATTCTCCTACTTTTCAGAAGGGTGTCTTGGCAACCAGAATTGACTATGTTTCTCTATCCCCCCATCTGGTTCTTTCGAAAGTCTCTGTTGATCCTGTTGAATTTTCAGACCACAGGCTTATCTCTCTTACTTTTGATGATAACCCCCCTGTCCAAAGGCCCAGGTATTTGGACATTTAATATTTCTTTACTTACAGGTGGTTTTTTTATGCTCTTTGAGTCAATTTTTAACTGCCATGAAATCTGTGCTCCTATGTTATGAGAACCCTGTACAATGGTGGGAGGATTCAAAGTTGGATTTTTCGAAGCTCCTTCGGCAGTATAGTAAGGCTCAAAGCACCTCGGCATGCTTGTCATACTTACATGATCGCCAGCGCTTACAATCCCTTTTGTCCCTTGCTCGTACTACTGGCCAAGATCTGAGTGTGCATATTCACTTGGTTCGGCAGAATATGTTATGCTATTCTAAAACTCAGGCTGCTCACCTTTACTGGCAACATAGATTTGGCACTAAGGGTGCGGCTCATGAAACTTGTCCCTTTACCCATAATAAATCATAGGTCGACAAAAAAGGCATTACTAGCCTGCTGGATGATTTGGGTACTCTTCATAGCTCCCCATGTGATATTATGTGAATTGTGGCTGATTTTTCTTGTACTTTGTTTTCAAAACTCCCTTCAGATGTTGAGCGGATCAAATAGTATTTATCTGATGTTTTTATCCCTGATCTTTCTCCACAGGTTCTTACAGGTTTAAGCCGGCCTATTACTTTACCTGAGGTACTGGATGTTATCCGTCATTTGAAGCCTAATGTTACCCCGGGCCCTGATGGGCTCCGAAATGAATTGTATAAGCTCATGGGTGACTTCCTGGGGTCGGAATTGGCCCTGGTGTTTAACACTATGTTGGAATTGGGAGATGTTCCTCTTAACTTTACTAAAGGAGCCTTGATTTTTCTACATAAAAACCGGGATAAATCTGACTTGCATAATTGGAGACCTATATGCATGCTTAATGCGGATTGTAAGATATTGTCCAAAATTCTGGCTAACCGATTGTTATCTGTTGTTGATCTTGTCATTTCCTCTGAGCAAGCTTGTGCTATTCCTCAGAGGAAAATACAGGATCATCTTATTCGGGTGCGGGAAATTTTTACATCTGGGTTTTCTGGTCAATATTCAGGGTATGTAGTTTCTTTAGACCAAAAGTTTGCATTTGACTCCATTTGTCATGATTTTTTGTGGGAAATTCTTTTACATTATCGTATTCTTCCTACATTTGTTTCTTGGATACGATCTCTTTATTGGACCGCCACTGTGGTCCCGCTGGTCAATTGGTGGCTGGGTCCCTTGGTTCCCATTAAGTGAGGTGTGAGACAAGGGTGCCCCCTAAGCCCTCTTCTATATGTCTTTTTTATTGACCCCTTATTACGTAAATTAAATACATCCCCAAGTATTCGCCCGATTTCTCATCCTGCTGTTCAGGATTCACCCTCCTCTTTGGCTTACGCTGATGACTTGTGCTTGTTGACTGCAGATGCCGCTTCAGTTCAGGAAGCCCTTTCTGAATGCTTTTCCTTTGGTTTGGTCTCGGGGGCTAGCTTGAATTTGGACAAGTGTCATGCTTTTGCGCTGGGCCTTTCCTCACAGGCTATCTCCTATATTGGCCTGATTTCTGTTTCCTCCTCCTCTATTTCCCTCCTGGGAATTTAGTTTGGCCCCCCAGGGATTTATGTCCAAAATTGGGAGGACAAGCTAGCTATTGGGTGTTTTAAGGTTTCTTATAAAATGGGCAAGAGAGAGCCTGCATCCTGATTGGCTAACAAGTACCAGTAGCCATGTCCTTATCAGCTGTTATATATGGCAACTGGTACTTTATTATAAACAGGCCTGTGGTACAGCCAGAGATCACGCAACGCCGGTTTGAAAAAATTCTGTTGGGCTGTCCGTTGATTGCTCTCCTCCCTTGCAGACAAACAGCCGTCCTCCTTCCTTTGAGACTCCCCCCACCAAGTGCAAAGCTGCATTTTACTTTTACTTTTTATTGGACTTTGGACTTGGTACCTGTTTTGAATTTCACTGCTCATCTGCCTCTGGCTGCCAGTGTATAGCTCTCCTTCCCAACATCACTGAGAAACCTGCTGAAAATAAATGTGATCGTTATCGGTTTGTTTCCACAAATTGCAAAGTCAGTGAGGCACATAGTAAACTAAAAACACAGAATCCATCCCTACAAACTGCACAATCAGTGTAAAAGCAGTTAGTTTCTGTACCCTGACCGTCCGTTGTGGTTTGAAACTGCGAAGTGATAAGCCTGTCTACGGTGGCTGCTGACAGACACGCTCGCTCCCAGTGAAGCCAGATATTTAGCAAATATTTGTTTTATTTTGGTGCAGTTTTATTAAAAGAAAAATAAAATGACAATGCTGTTTAACTTGTCCCTGGATACAGGGTGGGTGCCTGGGGACTGGGAAAGGGTTGAGGTGGCTGCACTACATAACGGGGGAAGCAAGGAGGTGGTTGAAAACTACCACCCTGTCAGTCTCACCTCGGTGGTGGGAAAGGTAATGGAAACTTTACTAAAGGAAAGGGTGATGGAATATCTGGTGGCCAGTGGTATGCAGGATGAAAGGCAGCATGGCTTCACAAAAAGGAGGACATGTCAAACTAACCTGACAGAGTTTTTCATTTGGGTGACACAAGTAGTGGACCAGGGAGGGGCAGTGGACATGGCATATCTAGACTTCAGTAAGGCCTTCGACGCCGTCCCACAAAGAAGGCTAGTAAATAAGCTGGAGAGCTTAGGAGTGGGCCAAAAGGCTATTAGGTGGGTTGAAAACTGGCTGATGGGAAGGAGCCAAACAGTGGTGGTAAATGGGGAACATTCTAGGGTAAAGGGGGTAATATGTGGGGTGCCTCAGGGGTCAGTACTGGGACCCCTATTTTTTAACATCTATATTAGAGATCTAGCAGAAGGACTAGAGAGTAGAGTGTGCCTATTCGTGGAAAATACAAAGGTCTGCAATAGGGTAGACACCCAAAGAGGAGTGGAGGCCATGAGGCAAGAGCTGAAGAAGCTGGAGAAGTGGTCAGAAACCTGACAACTACAATTCAATGTGAAAAAGTGTGCAGTAATGCACCTGGGGCAGAAAAACATTCGAGCAGCTTATACCCTTGGGGGGAGGAAATCAAAGAAACAGAGCAGGAGAGGGATCTGGGAATTATTATATTGAGAAATCTTAAGATGGAGAACCAGTGCAGCAAGGTGGTGGGTAAGGCACATGGTATGTTGGCCTGCATTGGAAGCAGCACAACTAGATGAAGAAAGGAGGTGCTAATGTCACTGTACTAAACAATGGTGAGGCTGCACCTGGAGTATGGGGTACAGTTCTGAAGACCACACCTATGTAGGGACATTGAGGGGCTGGAGAGGGTTCAGAGGAGAGCAACGAAGATGGTGCATGGGATGTGGGGAAAGACATATGAGCAAAGGTGGAGGGAGCTGAATCTATACCCACTAGAGACTAGAAGGAAGAGGGGGGACATGATTGAAATTTTTAAGTATTTGAAGGAAATAAATAAAGTGAAGGTAGGGAGCTTGTTCAAAAAGAAGGAGGGAGCTAAAACAAGGGGGCATAGCCTCAAATTGGAAGGAAGGAAATACAGAGGCAATGTAAGGGGGCAGTTCTTCACAGAAACATAGAGACATAGACTTTGACGGCAGATAAGGACCGCTTGGCCCACCTAGTCTGCCCATTTCCCTACCTAGAGGATCAGCTGCGGATCCTATTTAACCAACAGCCTATTTCTTACTACCCCTCACAAAAATTGCCTTAAGTCTGTCCCATGCATTCTTGAATTCTCCCACAGTTTTAGACCCCACAACCTCCTCAGGAAGGCTGTTCCATGCCTTCAGCACCCTATTTGTGAAAAAATACTTCCTCACATTGCCCCTGAGTGGCTAGTGGAGGCCTGGAACAGGCTACCAGAGGAGGTGGTGGGATGTGAAATGGTGGGGGATTCAAGAGACCATGGGACAGACATATGGGGTTGGGGAAGGGGGGGAAGGCCTGAGCCAGTAAAAAGGAGAAGGGACTGAAGGATATAAGGGCAGACTGGATGGGCCAGTGATCAAGACTGTGACATACCATACAGTAGCTAGACAAAAAATGATCTAGCTAGTCAGGATTACATGCTTCAGATAGCATTTTTTATTTGTACTGATTTGCCTTTACGTATGTTGTATAAATATAGATACACTGGGCTACATTTCAAATGTGATAAGGCAGAAGCAATTCCCAATTTTGGTCCATGCCATTATCATCCAATATGCACCAAAGCATTGAATGCTAAAAGAGAAGGTATCATCAGCATTCACCTCCTATTTGGTCTATTTAGTCTGCTCATATTGCAGGGTCCACAGCTTGAATTACTGACCCTGTCCCCCTCCCCACTCCTCCCATCCTTTCCATCTTCCCTACCCATGATCCTTACCTTCCCCCTATGCCTATCCCAGCCTCTCTTGACACTGCCCACCATCTCCAACAAGACCACCTCTTCTGGCAGCACATTCCAAGTGTCCACCACCATCTCCATGAATAAGTGCTTCCTGACCGTCATCCTAAACCTCCCTGCTTAACACTCTTCCCCCTCATGTTATAGTTGTCACTTATATTAAAGAGACTCTCCTTATCCACCTTATGTATCCCTTTTCAAGTACTTGAAGGTCTCAGTCATGTCCCTCTTCTCTCTCTCTCTCTCTCTCTCCTGCTCAGTGCCCTCAACCTCTCCTCATATACCTTACCCTGCTGACCCATTATCATCTTTGTAACCCTCTTCTGGACATTCTCCAACAGGATAATGTCCTTTTTGATGTATGGGAACCAGTACTGAATGCCATACTCTAGATGTGGCCTCACCGGTGACCCATACAAGGGCAGTATGTTCTGCCCCAATGCCCTTGGCCCCCAAGAGTCTCTCTCCTCCCTTCCCCTTACCACCACGCTGGGTTGCTTAGGGTCCAGCTCCCCCCTTCCTTCCTTCCAACTGCCACTCACCCTAATAGGGGCCACATAGAGGGATATCAGTCCCTATCAAGCTCCTAATCACCTTGCTACTTCTAACTGGGGGAGACATTGAACCTAACCCTGACCCGGTTCACTCCCCCCACCTGTCTTCCACTGGGCTTGAAAATTGAACATCTCAACATCAGAAACTTCCTCCCCAAGATAACCCTCTCCAGCCTCTCACGCTCAACCTCAAACCTGATCTATTAGTTATTTCTGAGTCTTGGCTCTCTCCAAAAATCCCTTGAGATACTATCTTCATCCATGGATACTTCCTCATCCAACAGGCTAGGCCCGGCAGGAGTGGTGGAGTGGTCATGTATCTCTCCTCCTCCTTTATTCAATTCTCACCCATACTCTCTATCTCTTCCCGTTCTGCCTTCAAGCTGCTACTCATAAAACTCTCCCTCCCTTTCTCCCGCCCCATCTTTGTGGCTACTGTTGACTGCTGCCCAGGCCTTCCCCCCTCAGCAATTACTGATCTCTGTACTACTCTCATGACACATGCCTCCACTGGAAAACTCCACATTCTAGAGTACTTTAACTTAAACTGTCTCTCCCCCTTTCACATTACAGCTTGGAATGACACTACATCTCTCAAGCTAAACCAATTAGTTACAGAACCTACACACCTAAACCTTAAATCGCTCAACCATACCCTCATAGACTGGGCTCTCACCTCCCATCCACACTGGATAATTGATGCTTGTAGTCTTCCTGATTCTCTTAGTGACCACCACATGATCTATTGCGTACGGAACATCCACCATCTCAAGGCCTCCCCCCCTAAACTCCTATTAATCTGCTCTTTCAGATCCTTGGATCTGACTCCCCTCCTACAGGACCTGATAAATACTGACTGGACACCCATCCCATCTACCTCCTCTTTAGACTCAGCCCTCAACTATTTCGAGGAAAAATTCCTGGGCATCTGAAATCAGCATGCTGCCCTCAGGACAACCAGGACGAAAGGGTCCCACCTCTCTTGGGTCACAGCTGAACTGCTCGCCTGCCTGCATGTACATGATCAAGTGTGGAAAGTGCACAAGACCACCGGCTCCCCTGTGGGCTTCCATAAATACCACTCCCTTTGAAACACATACACCAGGGCTATTAGACTCACCAAAGCCCACTACTTTTCTACCTTCTTCCACACAAACATCAATCAGCCTTCCAACTTTTGGAAGATCATCCAAGCCCTCTTCTCCCCACCTGCTCAGCCTCCCATCCCAGTCCTCAGGGTGGGTTGCACCGCCCTTTCTGACCCCATTTTCAGTGGCTACTGAATTCAATTCCTTCTTCACCTGCTGCACTTCTTCCCTTCTCTCTTCTCCCACTGACTTCCCCTTTGCACCACCCACCACTACCCTTCATCCCCCTCTTTCTCTTTCTCTCCCATATCCCAGACAGACACTCTAAAGGCCCTCCTAGCCCTAAATCCTGGCAATGGTAAGAGACCAGGTGGGCTTGACTCCAACATTCTTCATCTCTCCGCCTCTGCCATAGCCTCCACATTTACCTCCCTCCTAAATTTCTCTCTAGCCTCAGTCACTAGTACCTAGAAGCATGCCATTGTTGTACCCCTCCCCAAAGGTGGTAACCCCTTCAATTCAGGCAACTACCACCCTGTCTCTTTTAATCCCCATCATCGCAAAACTGCAGGAGCACATAGTACTTTCCCAGCTGTCTCCTTTCATTGACTCCACCTCCTTTTCCACCCCTTTCCAGTCTGGGATTTGGAAATTCCACTCAACCTCTGCTTTTCTCCTTCAGCTTACTGACTCCATCCTCTCTAGCATGGATCAGGACCTTATCACCACTGCGATGTATATCGACCTGCTCAAGGCCTTTGTCAGAGCATCCCACTCCCTACTTCCTTGATAAATTTGCAGCAACAGGGCTTTCAGCCCCTGCCAACAGCTAGTTCTACTCCTATTTTGTGGATAGGACTCAGTCACTTAGGATAGGTGACTCCCTAGCCCCCTCCCTTTCCAATAAGTATTGGAGTCCCACAAGGCTCTGTCCTAGGCCCACTTCTCTTCTCTGTCATAGAACCATAGAAACATAGACTTTGATGGCAGATAAGGACCTCTTGGCCCACCTAGTCTGCCCATTTCCCTACCTACAGGATAAGTTGCAGATCCTAGTTAACCAACAGCCTATTTCTTTTTAACCCCCACAAGAATTGCCTTATGTCTGTCCCATGTATTCTTGAATTCTCCCACAGTTTTAGACCTTACAACCTACTCAGGAAGGCTGTTCCATGCGTCCACCACCCTCTCTGTGAAAAAATACTTCCTCACATTGCCCCTGAACTGTTCCCCTTCTATCTTTAAATTGTGTCGCCTTCTTCTTGCACATCTCTTTTTCTGAAAGATGCTACCCTCTTGGACTTTGTTGATTCAACTGAGGTACTTAAAAGTTTCTATCATGTCCCCACCCTCCCTCCTTTCCTCAAGGGTATACATATTAAGCTCCTTTAGTCTCTCCTCGTATGGCTTCTCTTGCAGGCCCTGCACCATTTTAGTTGCCCTCCTCTGGACTGCCTCTATCCTGTCTATGTCCTTGAGGAGATGAGGTCTCCAGAACTGGATGCAGTACTCCAAATGGGGTCTCCCGAACTGTTGTAAACAGAGGGATAACAACTTCCTGTTTTCTGCTGGTGATGCCTCTCTCTATACATCCTAGTATACCCCCAGCCCTCCCTACTGCCTTCTCACATTGCTTGCTAACCTTAAGGTCATCTGATATGATTACCCCCAGGTCCCTTTCCATTTTTGTTGTTGTTACTACCTCCCCCCATTGTGTAATCTTCCCTTGGGGTTTTGTTTCCCAGGTGCATTATTTTGCACTTCTTTGCATTGAATCTAAGCTGCCATACTTCTGACCATTCCTCCAACCTTGCCAAGTCCCTTCTCATCCTTTCCACACATCCTTGTGTATCAAACCTGTTGCAGATCTTTGTGTCATCTGCAAAGAGGTACACTTTTCCTTCCAGTCCCTCTGCAATGACACTTATAAAGACATTAAAAAGGACTGGACCCAGTACTGAACCCTGCGGTGCCCCACTATTAACCCCTCTTTCTTCAGCGAGGACTCCATTTACAATTACCTTCTGTGTCCTGTTGTCCAGCCAATGTTTTACCCAGGCTACCACCCTGGGACCCACTCCCAGGCTGGTTAATTTGACTATTAATCTTTTGTGTGGGACTGTGTCAAATGCCTTGCTAAAGTCTAGGTAGGCCATGTCCACAGCCCCTTCCTGGTCTACTACTTGGTCACCCAGTCAAAGAAATCAATTAGATTCATCTGACATGACCTTCCCACTGTGAACCCATGCTGCCTTGGGTCCTCTGCCCCACTGGCCTCTAGGTACTCAACAGTTCTTTCCTTCAGAAGTGATTCCATCACCTTCCCTATGACAGAGGTCAAACTGGCAGGTCTGTAGTTTCCTGCCTCTGTCTTGGTCCCACTTTTGTGAAGTGGAATCACATCCACCTTCCTCCAGTCCTCAGGTAACACACCATCCTCCTATGATTTGTTAAAAAGAGTAGTCAGTGGTTTCACTAGTTCTCCCCTTAATTCTTTTAGAATTCTGGGGTGAATTCTGTCAGACCCCATTGCTTTGTCCACCTTCAGTTTTAGGAGTTCTTTCAGAACCCTTTCTTCTGTGAAAGGACTGGGATCGAATCCCCTATCAAGAGTGTTTCTGTTAATTGGATTAGGCACCTCCCCCTCCTCCTCCTTTGTGAAAACTGAGCAGAAATATTCGTTCAGTATCCCTGCTTTTTCACTGTCCCTCTCTGTCCACCCACCGTCCATTCTATTCAGCCTCACTATCCCTCCCTGTCTTTCTAAATGACCTCCCTGCTGTCTGCTTCTCTACATCCATACACATGTACGTGGATGACACTGTCCTGTACACTTCTGGCCCCTTCCCTTCAGAAGTGGCGACCAGGCTCCAGCTGGACTTTGACCAAATTCATCCCTGGTTCCACTCCAGCCAGCTGTTCCTCAATGCCAAGAAGACTGCCTCTATGACCTTTGGCACTAGGCAGAGATTCTCTAGGCTTTCCTCCCTCCCTCCTTCTCTTCCTTCCACTCTCTGGATGGGAGTATGACTGAGGATGTTACCTCCTTTAGGTATCTCAGGGTCTGGCTTGACCAACACCTTGACTTTTCTGGGCAAGAGAATGCCACTCACAAGAAAGTGCACTCCAAGCTTGGTGCACTAAATGGGAACCAAGGATGTATTCCCCTGCCAGCCTGCCATAAGCTTGTCCAGAAAATGATCCTCCCTATCTTCAACTACAGAGACATAGTCTACAGTGCCACTCCCAAGTCCTCCCTAACCAGACTGGATACTGTCATTCACTCATTCACTCATTCTGTCACTTCGCTCTAGACTGTCCACCCTGGAGTCACCACTGTGATCTCTATAAATCTCTCTTCTTCCCCTCTCTTGATGACAGGTGTCTCACCCATTGTGGTAGCTTCATAGCTAAATACTGGTTTGGGTCCATCCCCTCTTACCTCAACCCTACTCTCTCCCTTCCCTTACCAACCAGCTACTGCCTTTGTAATTCTGATCATCAGACCTTCACCCCCAGTCTACAACCTGAGGCCAGGCCACCTTCTCATATTAGTTCCTTAAACTCTGGAATGCATTTCCCCCATCCATCCACAATGCCCCCGCCCCATGTTCCCTGTCTTTCCTCCTCCATAATTTCATCTCCACTTCCTGCAAATGCTCTTAACTTTTCTTCCGTGCCTGTACACTTCAGGTTTCCTCCTCAACTCATTGTAATTTACCCTAGTAATCACCTAATAAACTCATTATCTTACCTGTACTGTTATTCTTGTAAACGGTGATTACCTGAATGTAACATACAACACCCTGAATGCACTTTGAACTCATTTCCTGCTATTGCAATTGCTAGATGTTTTCTTGCCCATACCTGTTTGTTTAACTTGTATTCTGCTATTTTCCTGTATTACCATCATGTTAAGCATCAGTACTCGATATCTGTATTATTTGTATCTCCCCCTCCCCTTCTCCCCAGGATGCATCTGGAAACTAGCAGTTCTGCTCAGTATGCCTTACCTGATGAAACTTTAAAAAAATAAATTAGTTAATAAGTATAACTGCCTCTCTCCTACTTCTGATCCCCACGCTATGCATTCCAGCATCTTGTCTGGCCCTGCTGCTGCTGCTTTCTTGCACTGAGTGGAGTGATTCAGGTCACTAATGATCATCACTCCTAGGTGATGCAGATGCCTTGACTCCACCCAGGTAGTACTCCATCCTGGGATTCTTGGCTCCAGAGTGCATAACTTTGCATTTCCTGGCATTGAAACCAAGCTTCCAGATCCCAGACCACCTCCACAGCTTTTCCAGATCATCCTGTAGATCCTGTATCCCTTCAGCAGTGTTTGCTTTCCCGCAGAGCTTCGTGTCATCTGTGAATAGACATATTTTGCCCTTAATACTACCCCCAATGTCACTGATGAAAATATTGAACAACACTGGCCCCATCACCAAGTCTTGCGGGATCCCACTGGTGACCTCTCTGATGCCAGATTACTCTGCCCCACAACCACCTTCTGGGTTCTGTCCCTCTGGCAGTTTTCCACCTATCTAGTCATCTTCTCTCCAACCCTGAGATCAGCCAACTTCCTGACCAGCCTTTTGTGGGCACAGAGTCAAAGGCCTTGCTTAAATCCAGATAGAGGATGTCTACTGCTTGGCCCCAATCTACTGTCTTAGTGACCCAGTCAAAGAAGTCAGTCAGATTCATTTGACACAGTCCCCCCACCAAGAAGAATGCAAACCAGACAAAGCAATGAAATGAAAAACATTACAGTGTAGAGTCTCTGAAGTCTTGATGACTTGATGGTGTGGTACTCCTTGGGGTTGTCAACCCTAATGACCACCCTCTCCTTTGAGCAAACAAGGTTATACAAGATCTTTTGCTTCACACAGGGCCCAAAGGTCTCTACCTGAAGAAAGGTATGATGGATACTGTTGGCAACATGTAGTGAGCCAATTCCATGTCATAAGACTGAATACATTTAGCTGGCCCAGTGGCACTGAGGGTTGAGGCGCTGGAAGCCACACCTCACTCCACGCCCGTGACCCGGGTTCGGGAGTGGACTCGGGTCACTGGTGGGTCGGACAGGGGGGAGATAGGCTTGAGCGTCCCACGACAGCTCGCCTACTCTGGGAGGGTTGAGGCTATAGCCCGCGCCTTGTAGACTCCGAGCAGAGGCTCAGAATACGCAAGCCCTTACAACAGGGATGGCGACCACTACACAACAGCGTGACATCAGCGATCAATGCCTTGATGTCTGGGTCACACGCTGTAGGGGTGGGGAAAAAAAGGGAAAATGCCTGCCAGGATCGGGAAGACAGGCTGCTTGGAGCATGCCTCCGATGTGCCCCTGTTCACCCTGCCACCTCCAGACTGACAAAACAGTAAGTAGCTTGGGGAGTTAGGGCCCTGCCCCGTCCCCACCTGGGGGGTAATCCAAGGCTCCATGGGGACATGGAGGTGGAAGTGGATAGAGCAGGAGGCAGGAGGATGATTCCTTAGCAGCCCTGAAGGGTTGGGGCTGGCAGGACGAGGAGGGGATAAAACATGATTTCGATAAAAAAAGACTGAATACATTTGAGTGACTCGTAAAACAGTGAGTGGATTTTGCCGAACACAAAATAAGGACATACCAAACCGCACCACACACAAACTCAATGCAAATGTAAAATAATGTTTAATTCAGGGGGGCAAGCCCCCCCTGCAACCCCCATACTAAAATATTCATCTCCGAGGGGGGGGGGCGGATACTGGGGAAAAATAATACAATGACAGGAACTCCATAAATAAAAAAAACACAACACCCGCAAAAGTAAAGAAAAGTGTGCCTGTTAGCAGTCCCGAACCCAGGACCATCAGCATCGCATGTGGCATCCCTACCCACCACTCAAGGTGGGCAGCTTGGCAGCAGGCTCCACTTCCTGGCTTATCTTCCCTAGTCCCTCCCTTGTTCCCTCCCTCCCTCCTCTGTCGCTATTCCCTTTCATCATCCCTTTTTCCCCATCACCATCACTATTTCCAATCCTCACTAAATCCACCCCATCGCTGTACCTCCTTGCGACCACATTGAGTCGCTCATTTATGAGTTGCTCAATTTAGTTTGCTGTTCTGATGTGATACCTGGTGAGCCACACTTTTCTGCCTCTAGAGAGTATACTCCTGTGAGGCATGGGTTTGGAGCTGTATCTTGTGCTTCTGACAGGAGGCTATAGGGGAGGGGATGGGCATTACAGTTGACAACCCCAAGGAACACCATGCCACTGATTTGCCAAGACCCCTGAGGCTCCAACCCCCCTTCCTTGCATTCTTCAGCTGTAATGTTTGTATTAGCATAGTTTTTTGCAATATATATTTTTTGGGTTGTGATGGCTACCATCTTCTTTTTTTCCCTGAACTAAAAAACATGGAAAATAAATAAAAATTATTTCTTTTTTAAAAATCAAACACCTGAACATAGCTATATGAGACCAGGTTAGCTAGATCCAGGTGTTTTTTTTTAGAAAAACATCCAGAAATACCTTGTGTGGACCCCCAAAATCCAGGGTGTCCAGCTTTGCAAGAGGACCCATTTACCTATATTCTCTGTATGAGAACAGTGAGACTTTAATGACCTCTGAAGGCTTGTGTGGCAGCAGTGAACTGGTGATCTATCTATCTATCTATCTATCTATCTATCTATCTATCTATCTATCTATCTATCTATCTATCTATCTATCTATCTATCTATCATTGTTTTCATTCCATCCACCTTCCAGCTCAGCCAGCCCTCATTCGTGTGTCCCCGAACCAGCACTGTATTGTAGTATAAAACAGTGGACCAGGGTGTCCACCCCAGTACTACTTATGCAAACCACCTCCCCTCAATGTCACCCACCAATAAATCCTTAGGTGGTGAGACTGGGGTGCCCTTTCGTGGTAATGCCATGGAGTTAAACCAACACTGGGGTGCCCAATCCCCTGTGTTGGATCCAATATGGATTTTAAACCTGCAAAATAGAAAACAGTCCCTCAATGTCATTTTTTTAAATAACCTGTAAAAGATAAAATAGTCCATCACCAACCTAAACCCCACCACCACCCACCTCACCCCAAAACCCATTCAGCACCCACCATCCCACAAACCCGCCATACACTTACACGCACCTGAACATGTCCCATGACGTAGATCCATCCTCTGATCAAAGACGCATCTAGCTGCTGGAACCAGCACTGTGATATGAGAAAATAAAGTATGTCCAGTTTAATGTATCTCAGTGGGGTTTGAACTTTCACTCATTACTTTGTCATTTTAATATTTTTACACCAAATTTTCAACATGGCCTTTTTGGGACCCAACCTCAAGAACAAGTGAGCTGGAATTATTCAAATCCAAGCCTGAAAGGGGATTTTGGAGCCACTGTGTGAACTCACCCTTTAGACAGAATTTGAACATTTAACCTACTGGGTTCATGAGGTGGGGACATAAGACAGTTATGTTGAAAATCTGGTGTAAAAATATGTTAAAATGACCAAATTATGAACAAACATTGAAATATTGTAATGTTCAGTCGTAATGTTGCTAATTTTCAATATTTGGACCCTGAACTTTCAACATTGCCATTCTTTCTGACAACCTTATAAACATAACAGTCTAATTTTTCAAATTCTGGTCAGGATGTATTTTTGTAATTGTGGTGCAAAATGATGTTTCAGTCAGTATTCTATAAATGCAATTTTCATGTTTATAAGGGGGAGTCATAAAATGACTATCTTGAAAATTTGGGATAAAAAAAATTATTAAGAAACATGTATAGTATCAGCCTTTACCCAAGAGGGTAGTGCTTTGTGATTCTGTACTACTGAGCTGAGTTCAGGGGTGAGCTTAGTGACCCATCAGGATGGGCTGAGGCTGAGGGAAGGTACTGTTATGTGAAACTACCTCCCAACCTGGGAAGGGAAGGTACACGGTTGCCCGCATGGGCCAAAGTACCATATAGTGAAGAGAATAATTTTTGGGCATGGGGCCATGCACCTGTGTACCCGTGTGTGTCAGAGGGCACTGTGCTTTGGCTGAGAGATGGCTTCTTTGTCCTGTGCATCTGTGTCTGTGGCCACATGGAAATGCAGGACCCAGAGGGCACTTCACTTCAGTAGTCCACCTGACAGCCCCATGAATTCTTGACATCTGATGCTGCACAGAAGTGCAAGACCCACAGGCCCCGCACTTCCATTTGTGGATTGAGTCTTCCTTAGCTCAGGGCCCACAGGGCTTTTTCACATCTGCATCTGTACACACAGATACATTTGGGACCTGTGTGAATGAGGATACGATTCTACTGTCTCAAAAAGAAAGAAAATTCTTTGCAAACAAACTGCAGTAATGCACCAGTTAAGGTTCAACTTAATGCCACCAAAGTGCATAAATGTGGCATTATGGTTTCCAGCAGTAGATCCCCACACCCAAGCAGCAAAAGGAAAAAACATTTAAAGTAGACAGTCACGGCACTCACCAATAGTACTATTAGTGAGTGCCATAACGGTCTACTTTAATTATTGGTTTATCATCACTGAGCACCCCTGGTTGCCTTGTGCGGTTGTTTCACTTACAAAAGGAAAAAAAAACATTAGGGTTTTGGGTCTCTGGAGTCTTGGCAAATCACTGATGTTGTCTTCATTGGAGTTGTCAAATAAAATGCCCACTCCCTCCCTCCCAGGAGCAAATAAGGTAAGACATGATCTCTTTTCTTCACACAGGGCTGTGTGAAGAAAGCTGCAACAGACTCAGTTGGCAACATGTGGCGAGATAGACTTCTTTACCTTTGAAGAGTGTTTCACTATGAAGCAGTGTCTTGGAGCTGTACCTTGTGCTTCAGCTAGCAGGCTACATATTAGAGGAAGGGATGAGCACTAGGGTTGACAACCTGAAGGAAGACCACACCACTGATTTGCCTAACACTCTGGAGATTCCAAACCCTAATGTTTTTTTCTTTTGCTGATTGGGGTGATGGGGGTTGAGAGTTTGAAAACCCTAATGCCGCATTCCCTACTTTTACTTTAAGTTGACCACTAACTCATGTATTAATGCAGTGTTTTGCTAAGAATACATATATCATCTCTCTAAATGTTCATTTAGTTCTGGTCACTCCATCATTCCCAGAGCTGAAATCCAGCTGCTCCCAGCACTTTAGAAATATCCATTTGTTAGATCTGCATTAATATTTATCCTTTTTCTTTAACTTGTGTATATTGCTGAGGCTTATTTCCTCCCTACTATTAACTCTAATGGTTTAGTCATTCTATTAGCATTTTGAACAGTCTAAAAGCTAGTTGAGAGTAAAGGATACACTCTGATGAAGCCTCTGGTGTGATGACGTGTAAAGTTAGTTTGTACACAGTGTTGGCACATCTAACAGTGTTGAGCTGGTTGCTTGCAGTTGTATTGGAATTTTTGCACACTTTTCTCAAATAAAGTACCCCTTTCTTTTATAAATTCATAGAACATGAGAGTGTGATTATCCAGTAGTGTTCATCTCTCTTTGTTTGACTGACTGTGTTCATTCTGGGACCCATTAACTAAAGTTATCCTGGCCCTATGTGCCCCAATGCATGGCACATGGGCCAGGATATGCACATCCTGAGTTCCTGAGTGTCTGGTGGACACTTGTGGATGCACCAACTGCATGCATCCACTCTGCACCCCTTCCCGGTCTATATATGGAGGATGCCATGCAACTTTGCAGCTGGTCCAGGCAATGGGTTGGGATTAGGCATGCTCGCACAGGGTTTGTGGAGTACAGCAAGCACAGTGCCTTTTGCACTCTGCCAGGCCAATGTTGGGGGCTTTCCATTACACCAACCAGAGGACAGCTGTAATGGCTGTGCTTCCCATTGACCAGTGCTAAAACCACCACACTGAGCTCTGCAGTCATGGAACCCAGCTCCCATCCATGCCATGGAGGGTTAAAGGGTGGTTGCAGGTTGCAGGCTGCGGGGTGCCCATTACTGTAATTTGCAATTTATGCTGTGGTACATTGAGGATTTGGCAGTCTGTACATGGGCTTTCAGGCATGTATTATGATCCCATGCTTCCTCATAGCAGGTGATCCACTCTGGTGCTAGTTAGGAATTCCACTTGGAAGCTTCCAGTCCAGCCCATGTCTGTCTCCATGTCATCTCTTCCCATTGCACAGTTCTGTGCGGCCATGTATCAGGAGAGCCAGGGATCATGAATCCTAGCCCTACGACTCCTGCAAGGGCCAGCTATGCAACATGCAATTGCATGGCTTGGTACATAGAAACATAGAATTTGTCAGCAGAAAAGGACCACTTGCCCCCCCCCCCAGTCTGTCTGGAGGATCTCTACCTAGTTCATCTCTGCAGACCCTAACTGATCCCTGATGACCTTCCTTCCTCCCTCTCTGCTTATTTGCTAATATTCCTCTTCATCTATACCATGCATGCTTGAAGCCCCTTACTGTTTTCAGCTACATCAAATTTGTTAACAATCTGTTCTGATTGTCTACCACTCTTTCAGTGAAGTAATGCTTCCTTACATCCCCCTTAAACTCCCTCCTCCCAACTTCATTGCATGCCCTCTAGTCCTTTTGCTCTTTCTCATTCAAAAGAAACTCCCATTCTGTGCCCTGTTAACCTCTCCGAGGTACTAGTGGGTCTCTAGCATGCCCTGTCTTGCTCTCCTCTCTTCCAGGGTGTTCATGTTGAGATCCCTCAGTCTCTTGTCATAGAGTTTCTGACACAACCCTGATATCATTTTATTTGCCCTCCTCTGGACTGCCTCCACCCTATCTATGTCCTTTCTGAGGTACAGCCCCCCCGAACAGGAGACAGTACTCCAGCTGGGGTCCTACCCATGAGTGATACAGTGGCAACACCACCTCCCTCCTCCTGCTGAAGATGTCTCTATCTATGCATCCCACTGGCCATATCCAAAGCTTTATCACATTGCCCTACCACTTTGCAGTCATCCTATTATGATAACCCCAAGGCCCCTTTCTGCTAGGTGACTATCAGTACCTCCCCATCCTATATTGCATTACTCTGTTCCTATGCCCTAAGTGCATGATATTGTACTTTTTGGCACTGAACCCCATACCGGTGTATACCAGGCCATTTAGTGCATGGGGCCTTTTATGAGTAACTCTGAACCTACAGTATTTCTTCTTAAAGCAGTTCATTTTGTTTAAAAAAAAATTGCACCAATCAAAAATCTTTCTTCAAGTTCAATAAAAGTATGGCACTTTTCTTTTTTAGGGACAGTTGTCTCTTCCTGGTAGTATATATTGGGGACCTGGTGACTGATCAGTGGGTAGCTTCAAGCATGTGGGTGTTGGTCTACAGTCTGCCAGTATCTGGTACTAGATGGTACCTTTTCTTTGCAGAAAAAAAATATATAGTATTGCATGTTAAAATGAATTGTGTAGGTACCTGCCCTAAGAGAGGGCTACCTTGTCATCATTGGCAAGGCATATTCACTCATCAACACATTTCTGAATCAAGAGCCCTTTTATATATATGAAATGAGGAAGGAAAGTAAAACAATGGAAAATAAATAGTTGTAGTCTCCTTTGAGCAACATTTCTTTATTTTTCAGAGTGGGGATGCATTTGCTATTTTTCATTTTAGGAATGAAATAAAAACTATATTTTATTGCTTGAATAACAAAGTTTTCTTTAAGCTCACTGGAAGTTTAGCATTTTTATATTAGGTTCCTGCCAGTGCCCACTACTAGTTGGTATTTTTTCTTTGTAGAAATAAAATGAAAACTTATTTTATTGCATAAATAAAAATGTTTTGCAGAAGCTCACTAGAGATACAGCATTTGTATATGTCGGGCTCCATTCTGCATTGACATGCTGAGTATAGGGAGTGACACAACCCAGGTAGTGGACAGCCAGAAGTGGTTTCTGGTTGGCAGCCAGTCAGTGCCCACATCTGGTTTATATAAAAATAAATAGTTTTGCACTAATAAAAAAGGTTTTCTTCAGTTTCACTAGAAGAACAATATTTGTGTGTGTCATGCTTGGTTGTGCCCACCTGTGAGCCTGGGCCATGGATATCAAGTGGTTGTGCACTGGCAACCTGCTGCAATGAAGCTGCAATGGTAAAACAAAGTGAAGAAGGTGATGGGACATGGAATCATCCAGAAGCAGCAAAATAACGTAGAGTGGAAACAGGTTAGCCAGGGACCTTAAATGGAAAGTGTAGCAACTAAAAGATCAATTCACAAAGTATCACAAATGTTTGGTGCCACTTACAGTGGCACTGCATGGGTTTGGGCCTGGACAATAATTGCTGAAAAAATGAAACATACGGTAACAAGCACAGGCAGTGGAAGTAGTGGAGAAGAAGGAAGATATTTGGGAATCTCCTACGCCACCAGCTTCGACACTGAAAGACGATGAGGTGGATTCTGTGGGCTTCTGCATCCATTCATTATTCTGCTAGTACCATGAGACCATCTTTACACAGCCCCAGCTGTCTCTTCCTTTCTCCTAATCCAAGCTGCTGCACCTTTGTCATCACCATTATTTCTTTTAATTGTCTGTCTTGTCTGGCTGGGTCACTGCTCTCCTTCTCTTGCTGTTTTTTTGCTCAGTAAAATTATCTCTCCACTCCTCAGTTTCTCACCCACATGTTTATCTGATCCGACCATATGAGACACACATGCATTTTTATGGTGTGCACTGGCATGTTCTGTGCAGAATTTACAACCTCAAATCTTACATTTGGAGAAAGGCAACTTTTTTTGACTGAAGGGACTAACCCATATAACCATCGAGAAGGCTACATTATTCCAGCTTTGTACTGTGGGAAACGTAGTGAGAATTTTTGCTGGGCAATGGCTTATCACATATATCCTTTATGCTATACTCAGATGTTATGCATTTTGTTTACACACTTCTCATTGTGCCTTTCCCATTATCTGTGTCTGTTATACCATTATTTATTAACTGTGCATATCTCTTTTGTACAAATTGTACATTGTATTGACTGTTTATGAATTTTGTTTATAATCTCCTATGTCATGCCTGAAAATGGCATTTGATTGTCTAGTTCACTTACCTGGTAAATAAAAATGAAGTGAATCACATGCGCTGTAGTTTTACCATTGTCAGCATCAGACTTATAAATAACATCAGATTATTTTACATATCTGGCAAAGTAAACAACAGACTGGGACCTAAGCTTGCTCCCAAACCAAGGTTTCCCATCTGAAAGTTCAATGAGTTACTGATGGCCCATATAGGCAAAAGGAAAAGATTATGTCTTAAAAGTTAGAGACTGAGAAAATGGTACTGTAGTTGTACTGAGTGGTATGCTTGTAGCTACCTCCAGCAATGTTTTTAATATTATGCAGAATGGCATCTCAGCCTGCAATGTAGTACATGCAATAGTGTTGTTATGGATTCAATGTAAAACAGACACATTCCAAACACCAATTGAAATATAGACATTTTTCTTTTAAGGAAGATTGAAGAAAATCACTTTTGCAAATAATAAAAGACATACTGCTCAGTACAGTGGGTATGACCACTAGAAATTATTTCTCCAGTTTTACTGGAGCATACTGTCGCCCCACAAGACAGCCAAGGAGAGAGCTTTTACCTGAAGATTGCATTGCCTCAGAGAACTTAATGAGGGTTTCTCCTTCAAAGCTTGCTAACTGCATTTGCACTGTATTCCGATCAAGATCTTATTCTTTGACTGGCATGCCATCACTCACAGTTATTGCACTACCATATATGAAAGAGGAAAAGTTTTAATTTTCTGGATATTGTCAAATCTTCATGCACTGGGAAGAGAAGAATTTTGATGTATGAGCAAGTGGTATTAGATTTTGGAGAGCAGGATTCACTAATCAACCCAGCGAAATGCCATATTGTACATGGAAGCATAAAGTACAGTACAGTATAAGTATTATATCGATCAGTTGTCAGAATTTTTGAAAATACAAACATCCCCTAAAGTACTCTCCTCCACAGCTGAAAACAATATTAGGGGCTCTGCAGTCAAGCAGACTTGACAAACTGTAAGGCCTCCTTCTGCTGACTATTTAGTATGTTCATAATATTGATGCTGATACTGGCGTTTCAAGAGTGGCAATAAAGATGGTGCTGAAGAAAAGGTCTTCAACAATTCTGGAGCAAATATCTTAATTTGATTCTCATCATAATTCAGGTGACAATTCTCCTCTTTTTTGCACTCTGACAAAAAATGGTTTAAATGCTTAACATTTTTTTATTTGCAAATCTTTTGGTCATCTGTCCCTAATATCTTGTTTTGTTCCAGTGACCTGAGAAACATTTTTTTTTTACTACTTGTCAAATGTTTTTAAACCATTGAATTTTTTCTCTGAGGTATGCTAACATGATTTTTTAAATAGACTGTAACTTTTCTTATTCTCGATTGTCAAAATAAATTCTAAGACCTATCTCTTGACACCTCATCCCCCAATACACAGGCTGTAAAAAGTTCAGTCAGTGGAATTTGCAATTTGGGCAAATCATATTCAGAATTTATCTGATTGTCATGATAAACATGATTGCCACCATTTCTCAGTAAAAACCTTTAACAAGATCCAAGAATGGAGAGGAGAGAGGACACACTGTGGGTCACCCTGGAGACCAGAAATGGAACTACAATCCACACAGGGGTTGTATACAGACCCCCATCTCCAGAGGAGGTAATGGACAAGGAAATGATAGAAGGCATCTTTAGGATGGCAGCAAAAGGGGAGATATTGTTGTTGGGAGATGTAAATATGCCAGAAGTTAACTGAAGCACCTTTGCTGCAGCCACATCCAAGAGCAGGGTCATTCTCAATGACCTACAGGGGCATGCCTCAGACAGTTAATGTTGGAACCCACTTGGGAGGGAGAAATATTAGATCTGGTACTCTCAAATGGGGACAGAGCGAGTATCTCAGATCTAGAAGTGGGTAGCCATCTTGGAACAAATGACCACCAAAAAGTGTGGTTCATGATAAATATAGCTGCAGAGTCAAGCCATACAAAAGTGAGGGTACTGGACTTTAGGAGGGCTGACTTTGTCAAAATGGGAGTGCGCCTCAGAAAAGCACTAGCAAACAGGCAAGAAGGAGGGGTGGAGGAACAATGGGGAAATATCAAATCTGCCATCACAGAGGCAACAAGCCTTTGTGTAAAGCAAATAAATTGAAAGAAAAGAAAAGAACAAAACACTATGGTTCTCAAAAGAGGTGGAGGGGAAGATTAGGGAGAAAAACATAGCATTTAGGAAGAATAAGGAAACACAGAAGGAGCAGAATAGAGAACTGTACCCGTTAAAGCAGAAGGAAGCGGGGAAGGCAGTCAGGATAGCAAAGGTCCAAACCAAGGAAAAGATAGCTAGCTTGGTTAAGAAGAGTGATAAGATGTTTTATAGGTATATTAAGGAGCGAAGAAAGACCAAGGGAGGGATAGTGAGGCTTAATAAAGGGGAGGGTGGGCTGGCAGAGAGGGACAGTGAAAAAGCAGGGATACTGAATGAATACTTCTGCTCAGTATTCACAAAAGAAGAGGAGGTGGAAGTACCTAATCCAATCAATAGAAGCACTCTGGATAGATGGGCTGATATAAGTCCTTTCACGGAAGAAAGGATTCTGAAAGAACTCTTAAAACTGAAGGTGGACAAAGCAGTGGGGCCTGACGGGATTCACCCCAGAATTCTAAAATAACTAAGGGGAGAACTTGTGACACCACTGACTACCCTTTTTAACAAATCATGGGAGGATGGTGTTTTACCTAAGGACTGGAGGAGGGCAGATGTGATTCCCCTTCACAAAAGTATGAGCAAAGCAGAGGCAGGAAACTACAGACCTGTTAGCTTGACCTCAGTGGTAGGGAAAATGATGGAATTACTTCTGAAAGAAAGAATTGTTGAGTACCTAGAGGCCAGTGGGGAACAGAAACCAAGGCAGCATGGTTTCACAGCAGGAAGGTAATGTCAGATGAATCTAATAGATTTCTTTGACTGGGTGACCAAAGTAGTAGACCAGGGAGGGGCTGTGGACATGGCCTACCTAGACTTTAGCAAGGCATTTGACACAGTCCCACACAAAAGATTAATAAACAAATTATCCAGCCTGGGAGTGGGTCCCAGGG
Source organism: Neoceratodus forsteri (assembly GCA_016271365.2). NCBI lineage: Eukaryota > Metazoa > Chordata > Ceratodontiformes > Ceratodontidae > Neoceratodus > Neoceratodus forsteri. The sequence continues at coordinate 1,460,779,461 of CM057455.1, read as the reverse complement.
TGGTAGCCTGGGTAAAAAATTGGTTGGACAACAGGACACACAAGGTAATAGTAAACGGAGTACACTACAAAAAATGGGGGTTATCAGTGGGGTACCACAGGGTTCAGCACTGAGTCTGGTCCTTTTTGATGTCTTTATAAGTGACATTGCAGAGGGACTGGAAGGAAAAGTATGCCTCTTTGCAGATGACACTAAGATCTATAACAGGGCTAATACACAAGGGGAGTGGAAAGGATGAGAAGGGACTTGGTAAGGTTGGAGGAATGGTCAAAAGTATGGCAGCTTAGATTCAATGTCAAGAAGTGCAAAATAATGCATCTGGGAAACAAAAACCCAGGGGAAGACTACACAGTTGGGTGGGGGGTATTAACAACAACAAACATGGAAAGGGACCTGGGGGTAGTCATATCAGAAGACCTAAAGGTAAGCAAGCAATGTGAGAAGGCAGTAAGGACAGCTGGGGAGATACTGGGATGTATAGGGAGAGGCATCACCAGTATAAAATAGGAAGTTGTTATCCCTCTGTACAGACAGTTGGTGAGACCCCATTTGGAGTACTGCATGCAGTTATGGAGACCCCATCTCTGCAAGGACATAGACAGGATGGAGGCAATCCAGAGTAGGGCAACTAAAATGGTGCAGGGTCTGCAACAGAAGCCATACGAAGAGAGACTAAAGGAGCTTAATATGTATACCCTTGAGGAAAAGAGGGAGGATGGGGACATGATAGAATCTTTCAAATACCTAAAGGCAATCAACAAAGTCCAAGAGGGCAGCATCTTTCAGAAAAAGACATATGCAAGAACAAGGGGACACAATTTGAAGGTAGAAGGGGGACGGCTCAGGGGCAATGTTATGAAGTATTTTTTCACAGAGGGTGGTGGACGCATGGAATGGCCTTCCTGAGGAGGTCATGGGGTCAAAAACAGTGGGGGGAGGTTCAAGAGTGCATGGGACAGACATAAGGCAATTCTAGTGGGAGGTAGGAAGAAGTAGGCTGTTGGTTAACTAGAATCTGCAGCTTTATCCAATAGGAAGGGAAATGGGCAGACTAGGTGAGCCAAGCGGTCCTTATCTGTCGTCAAAGTCTATGCTTCTATGTAATGTAAAATTCCCTAAATAAATTAATACATAAATAAATCAATTAATTAATCAATAAATAAATAAATAATGTTCTTTCCTCTCATGATCCCTTCCCTACACCTATAAATACATTAAAAATAAAGTACTGTCCGTTTTAACTTCTGATGTTTCTTTGGTGACCATGAAATACAGTATATTCCTTCTTTACTTACCAGCTTGCCAGGGGAGACATGGTTGCTCACCCTGCTACAGATAAAATTAAGGCCATAGCTACATATGAGGCAATCTGGTGTGTGCGTGTGTGTGTGTGTGTGCGCGCGTGTGCGCATAGTGGTGAACATTCTGTCACTGGAATTAAGCAGACTTTTGAATTCTTGTACCCCATACATTCCAGTTGAATTTTTCTTATGGACTGTTGGAGATTGTATTTTTTCTGTAGTGTAAAGATACAGTTTAACATTTAATTTCATTTATTTATTTTGATATATATATATATATATATATATATATGTATGTATATGTATACCAGAGAGCAAGATGAGCTACATTGCCCATTTTCACAAGTGACCAGTTCGACAGAATAAATACAGAGTATAAACAAAAACTTAGAATTATTAGTACATGACAATAAGAACAATTCGAAACAATCACAGTGAAAAACAATTACAATTAAAATGATCATATTTTAACCCAGAATATGCCATGTTTCTCCTTTTTTTGCACCCCCTTCCCCATCACTGGGGCTGCCCACTGTGCTCAGCTACCACCAGCCCTCTCTGTTCCAATGTACATCTATCTCTTACTCAGTGTCCAGGGAATCTACAGGGAGCCTCACACTCCATGTTGGATTTTGTTGGGAAGGTGGAAGTAGGTCTCCCCCCCCCCCACAGTTCCATGAATTGTGGAAGGCTGGAGGATGGTTGGATTCAGGGATTCCCAAGAGGGCAGGCATCATTCTGCCATATTCTGGGGTTTCCACCTTAAATCCCGCCACCCCACCCCAAGGATGGAGGTGATGAGGGCTTCATGGAGTGCATGCACGCACTGCACATGGGTGTGTGATCAGTAGTCAGCCTCCAGTCTCCATCACATGAGCTTCTACAGCTGCACCACGACCTGTGGTAACACATGTAGCAGTCTGGCAGTGGAGAGTGCTGTCCATCACGGGTGACAGGACATGGGGCAAAGTGTGTGTATATGTGGGGGGGGGTGGCAATGTTCGAAAAGGCACAGTGCAAAAAAGGCAATTTGTACAAACCACTGAATCTCAGAAATTAGCACATTTGCTAATACAAAACATAAGAAATAATGTATCACACTTAACCACAAAAGCAAATCTTATAGTCATTTCAGGAGCTTTTGGTTCCATAATTACAAATGGAAGCAAATAATCAAGCTCTGCATCACATCAAGGCAATTTCAGTAGTTGCCTTGACATAGTGTGAGCCTGACTACCTGACTGAGGCCCCGGTGTCAGTCTGCTGGGAGCTTCCATTTCAATTGCAGACTGAGCTGCATGCACTCACACATAATTTCAAAAGAGACCATTTTCTTCTCTCTTTTTTCTTGCATGCACTAAAGGGGAACCTTGAAGACTGAAGGGCAAAATAGGGGGCTGCCATACCACACACTTTTTGGATCTGGTACCTTTTGCTGTCCTTCCTCCTTCCCTGGAAGCATAGAGCACCATTTGGGACACTGGCTCCTCCTCCCCCTTGTTGGCCCCTGACTTTCTGGGCTCATTACTAAATCTGGGTTGTTGGTTTGTGATCAGTAACTCTACCAGTGCATACATGGGTCAGTCAACACATTTCTTTCATGTACTATTTGCTCTCTGCACTGACTGTAACTGTATGTTGTGTCCATTTGTTTGTACTGTAAAAGTCTGTATTAAAACATAACAAAACTATGATTATTGAAAAAATCAGGGCATATTTTGTAATTCAATAAGACACTCCAGGGTGGGCCTTGTTGCGGAATAATGACACTTCTTGAGTAGTTGATGGCACTTGGGGCTGCCTTGTGCCTCACAGTCCACCCAAAACATGCTACTATCCCACAAAAATGTGCACACTGTCATGTCTTATTTCTTAAATAATCCTTGAATTGGTTTATTTATTCCTTACTGTTTGGTTAATAATCCAGATATGAATTTAAATGGTCCTTTGAATTTACTACAGGGACTTTAGTTTTGTTTGTCATTTTATTTTATGTGGTCACGTGGCCTACCGATATCTGTTTGGAAGCCATAGCTTTCTATACCATGACATTATTTAAAAATAAAATGATACCAGTGACTATGGTTCTCCAGTTCAACTTTTCCTAGTAAAGCATACCAACAGAGAAGTTATGTACTCTGATTCCTTCATCTGTTATAGATCCTTTTGTGCTCTTAGTAAGTGTAGATTCAAATGGTAATGCTACGCTACCAGTCTGAGATAATGACTTGCGACTGCAATTGCTTGTCTGCTGATAATTAATACACTGTCCTTTAGCTAGGAAGTCACCAGTGCACATGTTGTTTGTCCCCTTGGTATATGTACAGTATGAAATACAGTCACGTACTGCATATTGAAATCTATCTGCACACAAAGCCAAAGCCAATACAAATCTTAGTTGCAAAAAAAAAAAACAAAAAAAAAAAACAACAACAAAAAAGCAGTCAAATAAAAAATAATGAAAATGGCAAGTACAGCATTAAAGGCTGGATGTGATGCAGAGTGACCCCTTTAAGCTGTTACCACCAGTCTGGGCATCCACTAGACCATTAAGTTGAAAAATGATTTAAGCACATTCATTAAAATTTATTTTGTGAAATTATGCTTGTGGGAGGGACAGTGGAGAGGAAATGTCTGCCAAACCAAAATAGGCCCCATTGATTTGTATTTTTTTTTAAAAGGTGTTCTTGTTTGTAACGGTGAAGTATACATTTAGGATCTAACGTGTGAAATATGGCAGAAACTCCTTCTGAAATGCATGATGTAATGGATAAAAAAACACATATTTTTTTACTCCAAACAGGCCAGTTCAATGACTTGGGCTTTTTTATGTTTAATAGGCGTATACAATCACTAATCCCTGAAAAGAGCATGCATACAGCTGGATGAGGAGCTTCTCCACTGATTAGACTAAGCACTCACCCCATCTTCCCTAGTCTGATACACACAGATCATAAATTTCGCCCAGTTTCTATCCATCACACAAATTTGCACAGCCAAAATTCTCAGTTTCACTTGCTTGATGGCCAGGTTTGAATTTTAGAACCAATGAATTCTTTTGCTTTTACATTTGCTTTTGTTGTCAAAATGTTTTGTTTCCCATTATGACACTTTGTAAAACAGTGAATGATTGTTTATGGCTCACTATCTGATAGCAAACTGACAAACAATTGAATACAGTTGTTTCTATATTTTTTTCTGCAAGTAAAATGGAGGCAGGGGAGCACAGGTATGTATGTATTATGTTTCTGTTGTTGCAATCATTCCAAATCCATACCAATTTGCTTGGGGGGGATGCAAATGAGGTCTACAGCTATTATGGTATTTCTTTTTTTGATCAAAGTTCCAAGAAACTGTACCTCAGTAAATACCATATGATGGGGACAAAAGGCATGCAAATGATCTGCCCTTCTCATTATAATGTATTTAAATGTAGCCTTGCGTTCAGATGTATTATGCAGACAGTTCAGCTTCCCTGCCAGAAGGTCTGATTTAAACATGTGTAGACCAGTTCGATCTTAATCGTTTCCCCTAACCGCTGCCTATGCATACTTCTTGATACAGAACCTAAATTAGAATAAAGCCTGTGGTAAAGCTGACAGCATCTCAGCAGGGGGTGGGGGACATGTGGGATTGCTAAAGCCCTGCTTTTTTTGCCCGCCCCTTCTCTTTGAAGTGGTTTCAATATAAAAAATACATTGAATGCATACATACACACATGCAGAATTAATGGAGCATTTAGCATGGTAGTAGCGCTATGACAGATGTGATATGTGATATAAAGCCTGCCTGATTCCTGAGCTTCATAGAAAAGATTTTTTTTTCTGGCATCATGTACCACCTGACCTTCCAGCTCTTTTTTATTTACAACCTAATCTGTAAATAAGACTTATTATAAAATGCCATACTGACTCTTCCTTTACTCATCAGTGTTCCTGTCATTGTCAAAACAAACTGTGTAATCAAAACATGATTTTCCATAGTGCAGAGAATCACAGTAGAAGGAGTGCTGATTCATATGAAGGCTTATCTAGTGATTGATTGCTCCATGGTTCACATAGTAATAACAGGCGACAAGCTATTTTTTGAAGCTTCACTGTAACCGAACATTAAAAATTGAGCACACCACACCAAAATATAAGCATAAAAAGGGAAATAAATACAGTTATGTAAAGTCTTAAGATCTGATATTCTAGTGGTGGGCCATGGATCACATAAGAGTGCTACTTGTGTAAGCACACTTCACGATTGTCCATCTTTGCTTTGTTCTGTGCTAATTGCTCAGTCGGGGTCCCACAGACAGCCACTATTTGTTGGTGCAAAATAATCATAAGGACCACTTTGCAGCACCCTACAGTCTTGCACCTCTTGGTACTATAAATAAAGGGGTCACAAGTAGATCACTGTGCTAGTGCATAGGTCAGTGCAGTAGCATAGGAAAAAGGGTGGGGAATCCCATGCAGTAAGGGCCCTGGTATGCATGCAGATGCTGTGCTATAAACACTGGCTTCTCAGTTCCATCACCCCCTGCTTGCAAGGTGCAGTGACCCTATGGCAGGAAGAATTGCTTTCTTCTTTAAGGGGCCACTGGATTGTGAACAGGAACATTCACTCCAGCAGCAGAAATGGTTAGGCAGGACTTTTTGTATGGGGATGGTAGTAGGGAATATGGGATCTAGTGGATGCTAGGTAAGCACTAGAGTAGTGGAGCACCATTGTACCACCCATATTGACCAGCAAGGGCCATTACCTATGACAGCTAGCTCAACCCACAAGTGAGCCTTAAGGTATGGGGTGGTGGGGATGGAAGGATGACATCACTAGTGCAAAGAGCCCAAGCTTGGACAATGGCATGGTACTTGTGCTACTTGCCATGCCATGGACTGACCCCCTGCTGTAGCTGCAGTTTCAGAATGGTAGTATTGCACAGCCTATGTGCAACCACCTATACATGGAACTGCATTCAGCATAATCATATTTAAAGCTGCTATCAGAAGGGTGTTCCACCCCTGCAGACAGAGGCACCCTTTTGTGTATAGCAATTTTGGTGGCTGGCAGGAAGGGGAACTCATTGTGCTCCTGAATACTACCACCTACACTGCTACTGTATATGGGACCCAATATTAACTATGTGAGCAGTCAAGTAAGCCCCTATCCACTTATTCCACTGAAACAATGGGGGGTTTGAGGGAGCACAGCAAGCATAATTGAAACTAGGAAATCAATTGCAATAGGTTCGTCTCTTCCACATTTTGACTATGCTTCTAATCTTTATTTTAATTCAGGCACCAAAGAACAGAATACCTTCACTGTTATGTATAACAACATTTGTCAATTTGTTTTGTCTGTTACTGTTCGAACCCACCATTGTGATCTTTATATCCAGTTAGGTTGACTGTCTCCCAGATTAAGAATAGAATATTTTTTACAGTAGGTTGTGTTATTTTTAAATCAATTTTTTCAAGACTTTGTTTCCATTATCTGATACAATTTTGGTTTGTTTAGTCTTAACTAAAATGAGATCTGCCAATGGAGTGTTGCTTACTGTTGCCCCATCTAGACTTGTACTTTTTCACAGCAGCCCCTCTATACTGGAATACTTTACCTGAGCAAATGCATCAGACAACTTCTCTCACTTGTTTTAAGATGATGTTAAAACAATATTTATAATTGAAAACTGAGTGTAAATTTTGTATTTAGTTATGTTGACTGTTTTTGCCTTGTTCTTGTTTTGTATATTTGAATCTTTCTGGGTTGGACCTGAGAAAGGGCATTTTTTACAGTGTCCTATCCCAGTAAACAAACAAATAAATAAAATTAAATAAATAAAATAATTCAGTGCCTCTCTGTGTCAACTCATAGATGGTAACAGTGTGCTTTTGTGAATATGTTCTATGGGTATGGGCAGTAGCAACAAAACAAAACCTAGCACCCAACCTGGTTAGAAAACAAGCAGATATCCTAGCGAAAAGCACTCAACATTTAGTATGCCTCATAAGCGTTACCAAGAGGTTCTTGATAAAGTGCATGTGACACACTAAACATTGAGTGCTTTTTGCTAGGCTGACTACTTGAGTTGACTCATAGTTACATGAATACAAGTAAATATTAGTCAGTTTTTGCATAGCAACTTGCTTGTGGATTTTTCTCCATAGATTGAATGCTAGTGTTTATAGTTGGTACTTATCATTGGTTTGACCAGTGTACAATAGGGCAGCACTTTTGCTTTGAACTCTCTTGGGATATGGGACCTACACATGACTTGTACAAGCCATTATCTATGCTGAGCCAAATACTGTGGATAATACAGTTGGGGTCTTATCATGCATGCCCATGGATAAGATATTTAGATGCAAATTTAAATCAAAATGTTAGCACTACTAGACTCAGGAGTCTCCCTCCCCCACCATTCTACCCTATGAACCCTTTTAGTTTTTATACCTTTCTAAATCTCTGTTTTCTGATTAGTTTGTCCATTCCTGGCAGTTTGATAGTTGTAGGGGTATAAACCTCTTTCATGTGTCCAGGCATCACCATGTATCCACAGCCCACTTGTAGCCATGTTACTGTATTTGAAATGTGCTGCTTGAGAAGATCAACAGGGTCCCCAGCCCCTCTCCCATGGCATAGTCCCTGTGCAAGCAAGCAGCCCAAAAGGCTAGGTACAACCCATAATCAACAAGAACTTCTCATGCTCACCTAATTTGTCCATGCAAACACACCATTTTATGCATGTCAGTTTAGAAAAAATAAATAAATAAATAACACCAGGCACTTGGGTTAAATCCCAGTATTGATACTGTAGGGTAGCATGAGTGGGGTGCTGCACTCCTGAGGTGCCATCTTTCAGATGAGACATTAAACTGAGGTCCCATCTGCCTGTTCTGGTGGTAGTTCAGGTGGATGTTAAAGATCCCATGGCACTTTTTGAAAAGAGTAGGGGAATGTTTTATTGAAAGAAAATACACAACAAACAATAATGCAATATAAACTCAAAAGAAAAAGATGTACAATAAAATTAAAAGAAAAAAGGGAAATAACATGGGGTACAAGTCATGCACAAACTCAGAATACTATACAATCAAAGGAAAAAGAAATCACATTATTTCAAAGCAGTCAAAATCCACTTGCAATTGTTTAAATATTGACTAAAAGTGATAAAGGAAAGTGATTTTTCCTCAGCATGATAAACATTCAATATTTTTTGTAAGATATGCATCATAATTTGTACATTTCTATAACTCTTTTGCTGTAGAAGAAAAGTGCATCTGGCTTGCCATAAATAAAACCTGTAAAGAGCAAAAATCAGTCTTAAAGTACTGGGATGGTAGCACTGCAATTCAAGGGGATAAATACAATTTATCAAGATATCATATGCGATAATAGTAAGGTGCTTCTCTTTCCATTTCTGTAAGAATCAATTCCAGAAAGAGTGAGTATAAGGACACTCTAGAACAAAATGGTACATTGTTTCCAGGGTGTGAGGGCAAGAATCACTGGGGCACATCTTTTCTTCCAGGGATTTATGATTCAGGGAAGAGTAGGGGAATTTCCCTACTGCCCTGGCCAAATTTTTCCCATTCATTAAAAATATTGCCAACAGCTTAACCTGGTTCAAGGTCAGTTGGCATTCATCTGTATTCCCCTCCCCCTTGGTTGTGCCTGAAAATAGGCAGAATTTGTCTAGTGCACTTACCTGGTCAACAAAAACTAACTAAATAAAAATAAATAAATAAAGCTTTGAATTTCAGACCCTTTCTTTTTAGCTAGGAATACCAGTTACTTATGATTGTCAGTAAAGGGGTTAAACATAGCTTAGCTGTATCATGCCTTCATTTTCCAATTCATCATAAAAGGATATACAGTCATTTATAATATTATTTCCTTAAGTGTTCTGCAATTAGTGAAAGCTTTAATTGTTTTATGAGTTCAGATAACAGCAGAAACACAGATCTGATATTTGCTGCATTTTGCAACTATGCACATTCACATTATCTGTCTGTCTGTCTGTCCATCTATTCATCTTTGTGGCTGCTGTGTTTTCACTATTGATGCCAAAACTGCCATGCTTTTTTGGAAATAATGAGGCCCACCCTTTTCGAGGGTTAACCAAGGAGAGTTTCAAAGGCACTTTGCCTGCATGGGGTTTCTTTTTAGCTTATAGCTACAGCAAGGAGTGAACTAGAGCTTTTTAGACAATGCCCGGCACTCTTCAGAGGACCAGGCTGCTTTAAACTTTTGCTAAGGGATTATGAAGACCCATAGCTGACTGTTGGAACAAGAACTGTATGGTTTTTCATTACCATTTCTAATTTCAAGAGTGCACCAAAAGGAAATGTTAAGTAAGGGCAACACATCTAATTTCTTGATGTTTATGGCTGATATAATCATGTTTGTACTGCACTGAATTTTAAAGTGTAGAGCAGAAATTAGTTTTTGTCTTAAAAAAAATGCATTAAGCAACTTGGCACCACAGAGGTTACGTGTGACATGACATTTCCCTAGAAACCAAAATATCGTTGCTTCATAAAAAAGTTACTTTTTTTTAACTAAAGTATTAGAAGATCTTTTTTACCCAACATCCACTGTATGCACTTATTCTCATAGTAACTTGATTCTGCTAAGGAAACAGTTTGATTTGCAATAAGCATAATCAAATTCTTTGATATAGCACTGCATTTTTACCACAGTCATCCTGGAAGCAAAGATGATTGGAAAATAAACAACTTCTTTCAGAGGGCTAACAGTATGGCACCTACAGCAAGTGGGACAGTGTTTGGACTTAATTTTAATGAAAGTGAAATATAGACAACAGAGACAAATTAAAACCATATAATTTTGTGATTTGAGTTTAACTGTAATTGCAGCAATAAAACAGTGGAAAGAATAATTGCAGAACGTGTGTTTGTGCATGACATTATCTACTGTAGGTGACTTCCCTTTTAAAGCAGTGTGCTGTCCTATTTGCTTTCCCCTCCCAGTGTATCGGAATGACAAGCCTGCAAGCCTGGAGTTAATGCTGATTGCAGCAGCTGCTTACACATGGAGTCTCCATGGCAACCTCGAGGGTTGCTATGCAACCATGTTCTTTTAGGGACAGTGAAAATGCCCAAAGGCTTACTAAAAATATATGGAAAAAAATTCTTAATTTTCATACTAGCTCAGTGGCTATATGCAGTCAGTCAGGAGGATATCCAGGCATCTTGGAAGTAGGACATAATTTGAAAGCTCAGGTCAGGCAAACAAAAACACATCTGACCTTTCAAAAATTGCTTGCTGTTGCTTGAAATCTGGAGCTTTGTTCGTAAAGATGACTTTTGATCGATTGTAAAATTGGTAGCTTAAGCAAGGCAGGTCTCGTAGACTGTTAGTCAAATGCAGTGTTGTGCTATTGGTATTCCTGAAGGGTTAAAGGTCAGCAGAGAGTCATCAATGCACTATTGATTGATAGAGTTGAAAAATGCCTATGTTTACACCATCACACCACTCAAGGCTGCATAGCAAGTCTTCAGAAGACCCAAGCGGCCTGTGAGCGTGCTGTGGAACAAAGCATTCCATCAGCAAATGTGACATCACTGCAGTCAGCTCAGCTGTTTCTGCATATCTCTATAAATAGCTGGGTAAAAAATGGAGACTGCTTGCAGAGAACATAATTAACCCTTGTAACCCCATACAACCAAGACATGGTGATTTTTACTTCTGTGAAGTAGTGCTGTATGTTCTTCCTCTTATCATTTTACAAAGTATTTTTGAAGGTCAGAGATGCAGGTTTCTCATATATGTCTGTTTTTAAAGGTGTGGGAGCTTATCAAATGGAATATTTCCTCCTCACTTTCATCATCAAGTGAACAATATGTCAAAACTGTTTACTAGGGTCTGGCAGCACTAACGTCAGACACAAACTTGCCTTTAACATCCAAGTGAAAAATTATTAAAGCCAAGATCACAGGCACTTGTTCAAAAAGACAAAGTTTTTGAGAGAAAATGACAAAACGCTGTTAACATAAGAGAAAATTTTCTGTTTTTGAATAGTGTTATTTTATTTCTTTTTTAACCATAAACAGCAGTTCTATGAAAATAGTTAACCCCTAGCATTCTGTACATTTGAAAGTTTATTTTGTATAGCAGGTATACATGCTTTATTCTCTACATCCTACACACACACATATCTCTATAGAACCCATCACCATGATACAGTACAAGCCTAGCGGCTGAGAGAAATGGTTTTAAAATATACTATGACTAAAAGGTTTATAGCCTATGAAATGTATAAGCTTAGAAAAATAATGCCATGTGGGAGTTTCTTCAGTAGGGGAGTTCATCTGTACTCCAGCCCACTAGGATGATCCTTTTTTTCTTACCTCACAAGCATACAGTATTAGAAACATAGAAACATTGAAGTTGATGGCAGATAAGGACCACAAGGCCCAACCAGTCTGTCCATTTTTTCTACCTTATGAATGTGCCATAGGCCTTTACTCTGTCAATGGCCTATCTATTCATACTCATCTGTATTGCTCCCTTATGCCTATCCCATGCTGTCTGAAGCCCTGCACTGTATTCATATCCACAACTCCCTTAAGTAGGCCATTCCATGCATCCACCACCCTTTCTGTGAAAAATAATTTTTTCACATTACCCCTTAATCGGCCTCCCTCTAATCTCATGCTGTGTCCTCTTTTCCTGCTATTTTTCTTATATTGAAACATGTTAGACTCTTTCACCTTGTTAATGCCCTTAAGATGTTTGAATGTTTTGATTATATCACCCCTCTCTACCTCTATTGCTCTAGGGTATATATTGAGCTCCATTAATCTGTCCTTATATGTTTTCTGATGCAGTCTCTGCACCGTTTTGGTTGCCCTTCTCTGGACTGCTTCCATTTTGTTAATGTCCTTGTGCAGGCGCAGCCTCCAGCACTACATGCAGTACTCCACATGGAGTGTAACCAGTGTCTTGTAAAGAGGGATTATTACCTCCATCTTACAACTTGTGATACCCCTACTAATACACCTTAACATTCCTCTAGCCTTACCTACTGCTTTAGTGGTCTGCTTGGATGATTTCAGGTCATATGTGATGATGATGCCCAAGCCTCTTTCTTCCCTTGTGATTGCCAGCAAGTCCCCTCCCAACCTACAGGTAGCTTCAGGCTTTCTCTTTCCAATGTGCATGATCTTGCACTTCTTTGTGTTAAACCCAAGTTGCCGCTTTTCCGACCATTTTGCCAGTTTATTCAGATCTCTTCTCATTCTGCTTGTCCCATCTGAATCATCTACTGTGTTGCAGATCTTGGTGTCATCTGCAAACAGACAAACCTTATCCTCCAGTCCATCTGCAATGTCACTGATGAAGTTATTGAAGAGGACTGGCCCCAGGATTGATCCCTGAGGTACCCCACTTGTGACTTGCATCTCTTCTGACTGTATACTATTTACCACCACTCTTTGTTTTCTGCTTACCAACCAGTTTGCCACCTAGTTGACCAACCTCTGACCCACCGAGCCTACCCAGCCTATTAATCAATCTTCTATGTGGAACATTATCAAAAGTTTTGCTGAAGTCAAGGTAGGCGACATCAGCTGCACCCTCTTGGTCCACCACTCTGGTTACCCAGTCAAAGAAATCTATGACATTAGTTTGACAGGACCTTCCTGTTGTAAACCTATGTTTTATGGATCCTGTGCTCCTTTGGATTCCATGTATTGCACTATCCTTTCCTTAAGGAGTGCCTCCATAATCTTGCCCACTACTGAGGTAAGACTGACTGGTCTGTAGTTCCCTGCCTCCTCCCTGCTGCCACTCTTATGCAGCAGGATCAGATGAGCCCTTCTCCAGTCTTCTGGGACCTCTCCTGTGCTCAGAGACTCACTAAACAGTTCTGATAATGGCTCTGCTAATTCCACCCTTAGCTTCTTTAGTACCCTGGGATGTATGCCATCAGGTCCCATTGCCTTGTCCACCCTGAGTTTAATGAGCTCTTGTAGGACCCTTTATTTTGTGAATGGACTTGTGCACTCCTCCCTCCCTGCTTGTCCACGGTGCTGAGCTGTGGGCCCTGCCCTATCTTTTCTTCAGTAAATACTGAGCAGAGGTATCTATTTAGGATAGATCCTTTTCCTTTGTCCTCCTCCACACACTCCACCTTATCCCCTTTGATCTTAACAATACCCCCTCTGGACTTTCTCCTTTCACTAGTGTATCTATAGAATGTCTTGTCCCCTTGTTTTACTATTTGTGCTTGCGTTTCCTTGGTTTGGACCCTTGTCTGCCTTACTGCCTTCCCTGCTTCTCTTAGGGAAGTTTGGCATGCCTCCCTATCTTCGTCCCACTGCATTTCCTTATATTTTCTGAAGGCCAACCTTTTGGATCTGATCTTCTCTGCTACTGTTTTTGGTTTCCTCCTTCTTTTGCTCTTGCTTTTCTCCCTAACACAATGGGATGTTGCTTCAAGTATTACATCCTTAATGCTTGTCCACTTCGCCTGTATCCCCTCACCTGTATTTCTACTTGCCAGGGCTAGCTTAACTCTGTTGGCCATCTTATCAAAGCCAGCTCCTCTGAAGTCCCATATGTTTGCCTTGGAATGGGATGATTTAGTTCTAGTGGCCAAATTGAACCATACCATATGATGGTCACTGGTCCCCAGGTGACCTTCTACCTTGAGATCTGTGATCCTTTCCCCATTAGTCAGTACTAGATCCAGGATATCCCTGTCTCTTGTGGGTTTTTGTACCAGTTGATTGAGGACCTCCCCCTGATGGGAATCCACTATGTGTCTAGTTCTGGTGGAAGTTCCTGCTGGTGTTGACCAATCTGTATCTGGCATGTTGAAGTTTCCCATTATCAGAACCTCCACTGTAGCTGTCATGTTTTGTATATCTTCTAACAGTAATGTATCTATGTCCTCCCCTTTGTCTGGAGGCCTGTAGGCAACCCCAGTTCATATGGCTGTCCCATTTCCTGCTTCCAGGGTGATCTACAGTTCTTCTGGCTCCTTATGCATATTCTGAATTTCTGTAGCTTTGATATTTTCAGGGCCACTCCCCCCACCTTTTGCACCTTGGTCTCTTCTGAACAGTACATAGCCAGGTACTGAAGTCTCCCAAGTGTGGTTACTGGCGAATCATCTCTCGCTAATGGCTACTATGTCCAGTTTAGCCTCTGTCATTGTTGCCTTCAAATCTGGGATCTTGTGTCCCAGACTATGGGCATTTGTGTACATGACAGTCCATTTGCCAGATTTTGGTGTGTTAGTTGTTGGGTGAGGTCCGACATTTCCCCTGCATGTCATATGGGGAGCCAGACCTTTTTCCTTACCTGATGATGCAAATGAAGTACAAACATGCTGAACTCCTGTTTGATCACTAGCTGAGGGGTGCTCTTCCCATTCAATGTATCAGGTGCTGCATCCCTCTCCCCATTTGCTAGTTTAAATATTCTGCAAAGACACAAAATGTCTGCCCCAATGCACTGACTCCCTCCTTATTCAGTTGCAGTCCATTGAATTTAAAGAACTTTAACTCCCCAAACTGTTGCAAGTAACCTTCAAATGTGTGTCCTTTTTCCTGAAGCCAGTCCTTGAGTCACATGTTTAGTTCCCCTATTTCCCCTTTTCTGACCTTCCGTCCATCTGCCCCCCCTCTCCCAGACTGGCAGGATCTCAGAGAAAGAGATACCAGACAAAATGGATGACAGTTTGTCTCCCAGCTTGGTCAGGTGTTCCTTGGTCTCAACAACTAACCAGCTGGTAAGACCTTTAGTCCATATGTGTACCAGGACATTGATGTTTTCTCCTGCTTCCTGCACCAGTTTAGCAATGTGGTCAGTGTCTCTCCATGCTGATGTACCTGGGGGACATCTGTCCATTACCCCCAGCTGGAGGTAGGTATCAACTCCCCGAATCTTGGAGTCTCCTATGATCAGAAGTATTTTGGATTTCCTTTTTGCTTTTTTTTGTTTTGGTCCCTGTTTTGTGTGAGTATTGTAGTTCTAACTCCTGTGCTTCAGTGTCTTGCTCTGCAGTGTCCTCTGCCCTTTGTTTGATTTTAGAGATAGAGGCAGACCCCTGTTTGTAATGTTTATATGGTTTGTGGAGGTAGTACGTTGGTGAGCACTGAGTGATGGGGCACCCAATATACCCCTCTTAACCACCTGCTAACCTCCCAAACAAACTACCCTCTGCAGTCAAGGTGCTTCAGTTGGATATTGGGCAAATGGTGGTGGTTCTTGTAATATATTTCCTCCTGAATATGCAATTTGAGACACACAGTCTCTACCCATGCTGCCTGGAGCTGAGCTCTTAGATCTTCGATGGTCCAGCATGTAGGACAGTTTCCTAAATCCTGTATAACTGCCCTTTTGAAAAGTGTTCCACAGTGCCTGGAGTTAATAATAACCATTCCAGCTGAGTTGCTGAGTTTATAACCTGATCTGAGTAATTAGAAGGAAAATGAAAGCAAAATATTTTTTTTAATATTGTTTGTTTGTTTTTGTATAACTTTTTATAACGAGTTAAATTAATTGTGCCCCTGTAAGTGAGGTCACTGTGTGGATACCCTTCTGACCCTTCCCTTCCTGCTTTGCTATAGGAAATGTCATGACTGTGCTACTCTATAAAAGGAATGTAGCATGGGGTGGTTGGGGATGGGCTGGAGGTGAGTGGTTGGGCTCTTCCCTTGACGAAAAAGAAGAACCACAATGAAAGAAACAACGAGGTAAGATCAGAAACAATTAACCAACAACAAATGCAGTAGCTCTGAAAGCTTAGCCTAATGATAGATAAAACTGTAAAATCTATAAGCACCACCCGTCACAATTTCCCGGAAGATATCCCCTGCAAAAAATACTTTGCTATAGAGAGAAATTAAGCAGTAACAGAAGATATACCTTGCAAAAAACAACTTGAATCAGAAAAGATTACAGCAGTAATCTGTAAGCATAAAACAGTAACACACCTGTAGGCACATCATGTAATAATGCAGTAGAAAGTATACCCTGCAACAGCAATTTGAATTGGAGAACAATAAAGCAGTAAAATGTAAGCACACAACAGTATCAAAACCTGAGAGCACAAAAGAAAATAATAACACACAGTAAATCTGCCTAGCCAAAAGAAGTCTTAATCTTGTTCCTTGCTCTGATAATGTTGTTCCTTGCTTTGTCCTTATAAGCAAAATTAGAATAAAATAGTTCAGGTGAAGCTAGGTGCATTTGTTAGCAAACCTAGTCTTTCATATTCAGTATTCTGGATATGTACACAAAACTCTAGATAACATTTGGTGATACTGCCAAAATAATGAACATAATCAGTTTTAAATGTTAATACAACCTCAGAACTCCAGCCTCTGGGTTATTATCGTAATTTGTTCTGCACCAGAGAACATACATTTTTGCTGAACAGTTTTCCAGAGTGGTTCACTCCTTTAAGTATGGGCCACATTTCTGGAAGACCAGAATAAAATATGTGATTGGGTGGACTCTTAGAGCCTCAGATGTACTGTAATCAAATCAAAAAGGCTGCACTTGGGAAGAAAAAACAGAATTAGGGCCTTCACACTCTGTGGAGTTCCTCTTACTACAGTGAAGGAAAAAAGGACATTGGAGCATAATATACATGGGGATAACGCATGAAAAATGGTATGTGGCCAT
Organism: Neoceratodus forsteri; assembly: GCA_016271365.2. Classification (NCBI taxonomy): domain Eukaryota; kingdom Metazoa; phylum Chordata; order Ceratodontiformes; family Ceratodontidae; genus Neoceratodus; species Neoceratodus forsteri. Next base: position 1,460,762,509 of record CM057455.1, on the reverse strand, counting down.
AGTCAAAAGGAATGGCAGAATACTGGGGTGCCATAAAGGGTGGCAGACCAGCAAGGTAGCGGAGATATCCTGACTCTTTTTAAGGTCCTGGTCATGCCCCGCCTGGAGTACTGCATGCAGTTCTGGGTTCCTTAATACAACAAGTTCTGGTCAGAGCCAAAACAGCAGCTTCAAAGCAGTGAATCTATGTGAAAAGTACATGGCACACAAGCCGCGGCTGATGCTCAGTATTTGTGCATGCGCAGTGACTGATAATCACTGTGCATGCATGTGAAAAACTCTGCCATGCCCAAGATGGCCACCATGACAGAAGTGGACATGCGTGATACTTTTGCATGTGCAATGAATGATGGTGGCCATGTTGGGCATGGCAGGCTCTTTTGTTTTGCCTGCAACTGTGGAAGTGATGGGCAGAAACAAAATAGTGCCCCCATGGGGGGGGAGGTTTCTTTGGCCCATAGAGGGGGATGGGGAGGAGAGGGGAAGGGCAGTTGAGAACTAACACACCAGTAAAGATGGCAGCACTGTGGACACGGTATTTCACCACTGTGGAAGCACAGAGATGAGGTATCTAATCACATGTTTCCAGATCCCCTTTTCAATCTCCTAGCAAATCATTTGCAAGGCTCTGTCCATGCAGCCATAAAATTTACACTGAAGCAGTAAAGGACATGTGACACAGGGCCACCAGAATGATCATGGTTAGGCAAGATAAAAGCTGTGAGGGGGGCTGATGGTCATAAAAATACTCATGTTGAAGAAAAGGGTGCTATAGGAACATTACCTCAGTTTTTCAGCTGTAGCTTTTATACCTCAGCTGACAAGTTGAACATATTGAGATGATTCCTCTAGTGTCCTCCAGCAGGACACAGATACACACCCTGAAACTCAGAGGTGATAAATTCAGTGGTAATGTTAGGTAATACTCCTTTTCCCAGAGAGAGTGAACCTGTGGAACATCCTACATAGAAACAGAATCTACCAGAAGAGAAAGGCATGTTGGCCCATCATGTCTGCCCATTACTACCTAACTAACACTGAAGAACAGAATCCTACAGGCTGTTCCCTCTTCCCTTCTCTCTCTTGTTTTGGTTGCCCCATACTGATCCTTTGTCAGGCCCCAGCTGGAGAACTGCACTCAGTTCTGGAGTCTACACCTGAGGAAGGATGTAGACAGACTAAGTCAGGGCAGAGGAGGGTAACCAATATGATCCAGGCTCGGAAGGCAGATCTCATAAGGAATGGCTGGTGACCTTAAATATGTACTTGCTGGAGGGCAGGCAAAAGATGGAGACATGATAGAAACAAATTCGCTTCTGAGTTGTATAAACAGGGAGGAAGAACAAAGACCTGTTTGTAAGGAATAGGGTAGCAGTAATTGGGGGCATGATTGTAGGTTGATGGCGGAATGTTCAACAGAGGCATGCCAGACTTTTACTTCACAGAAAGGGCAATGGAACAGTGGAACAATTGTCAGAGGAAGTGGTGGGGCAGCTATTCTAAACAGGTTTAAATATAGCTGCGACAGTACAAGATGAATTAAAGTCCTCACAGAGGCAACATGGGAATAAGGGGTGAGGGAGTGGGGGGTGGGTGGAGACAACCCACAAGTACAGTAGGTCAGTGAGGAGAGGTAGGAGTAGGAGTAGGAGTATGGGTAGACTTGATGGAGTCTTGGTCTAATTCTGCCATGAGGTACTATATTTATATGTTAGCTTCTACCCCCTCTGTCACTCTTACCTCCTTTAACTTCCTGTGTAGTTGCTCCATCATTCTTCTGAAATCTGGCTTTCTACACTCAAAGTCATAGTTCTGGCACTGATTTCTCTTTTCCTTAAGTTTGATGCTGAACCAAAAAGCCTGATGGTTGCTGATTCTCAGTGGGTCTAGCTCCCCCACTCTGTCCTTACTGGGGCATAAAAAGCCTGTGATGGCTGTCTCCCTAGTAGGTTCCTTTACTCTCTGTACTAGGAATGCATCCTAAATGACCAATGTCAGTTTTAGTTTCTTGCATTTGCTGCTGCTGGGATACTCCAGTCCGTTTGTGGCATGTTGAAGTCCCTCAGCAGCAGCACTGTCCCAAGCTGTGCTGCCCTTTTCATCTGCTCCCCTAATTCCTTATATTCATCCTCCATTTTAGGTGGTAGCCTATATACCACCCTCGTTCTGATATTTATTCTCCCTGTCACTACCTGTACCCACATCATTTGTGTGCATTCAATCTGACTTGTATCCTCAATTCCAGAATCTTTTTTATGTCCTTTATACATAGTGCCGCCCCCTCTTTCCTTTTATTTTTTATTTATTTCAAAAGTTTCACAAGGAAAGACATACTGAGCTGATAACAGCTCGTTTCCAGATGCATCCTGGGGGGAGGGGGGTAAAGGAGGGCAATGAAAGGAATCAGGGCAACAATTTCATAGAAGAAAAACTAAGTATCATATACAAGCATCAAATAAAAGTAAGAAAGAGACAATTTATGCAAAAAGAAAAAAAATAAGGCAATAGAACGTAAACCAGTTGGATAACATAGAGGATAATGTATGGTCCTCTATCGGTAACCTGTCTGTTAACTGTCGAGAGGTTGCCAGGCGACCGTGTAAACCTCGAGAGTGAAGCTCGAGAGGTTTATGTCGCCATGGCAACCTCGAGACGGTTAACAGTGACCGGTTGCCGATAGAGGTACCATACTTTATTTTTTATAGTGTATGGTCCCATATAAAAAGTAAAATGGCTGCTCACTTTTTTAAAAATAGTCAAAACCGCAGGCTGCTTCAGTCCTTCCTTAACTGCTGCGCTCATCCGCCTGTTCCCCGTAAAAAGGCACGCATACGCAGAGATCGATTACTGTTGTTAACTCATCGATGTGACGTAGCATCGATAGGTTAACAACATTTCTACGTCACATTGATAGGTTAACAACCTTAGGAAATGATGATTTCCTAAGGTTAACAGCATTCTACCATACATTATAAGGAAAATAACTTTGAAGTGCAAAGTTCAACTATGCAAGGGGAAGGGCAGTGAATGTTAATTCAGTAGGAGTTGAAATATAATTTAAAGTGTAGAGGTAATGGGGGAGTTAACAGTGTGAGCTAGGGAGGGGAGTGTGGATTAAAAGGAGATGTGGTAGAAAGAAATGGGTAGTGGAACACAAAAAGGTATCAAGTGCAATAGCAGGAGTGTGAGGTGAAATTGTGGAGAAGTGTGGAGAGACAGTGTTGGGAAGTGGCAGAGTGCACAGATAGGAGGAGGGAATTCCATAGTTTGGGGAAACCAAAGGAGAAAGCAGCCTGGCCAGCAAAGGATTTCCTTGGACCATGAGAGAGCAATAGCCTGAGCTATGAATGGTGTAAGAGAAAGGGGGGAAAGGAGAGACATAAGATAAGAAGGGAGAGAACCAAGCCAGTATTTGGAGGTAAAGGAAGAACAACGAGCGAGGCGCCTGGCTTCAAAGGAAGGTAGGGAGAGGGAAGAATATAGGGAGCAATGGTGAGTGTGGGATAGACAGCTGAGAGCAAAGTGACAGAAGGAGTGAAAGAGGGAATCCAGTCTGGCTAGGGTGGTCTTAGGAGCAGCACTGCAGCCAATGTTGCCAAAGTTGAAGATGGGGAGACTCATTATTTGGACAACTGCACAGTGAGTAGGAGGAGGAATGCAACCACTATTCTTATATAATGCTCATAGTTTAAGGTGAAGTTTATTGTGAATGGCATCCACATGCCCAGAAAAGTCAAGGTGCTGGTCGAGCCAGACACCAAGGTACTTACATGAGGGAACATCATCGATAGTGGCCTCATCTAAGGTGTGGAAGGAAGGGATTGTGGTAAGCCTAGTGAGCTGTTGCTTAGTGCCAAAGGTCATAGAAACCATTTTTTTGACATTGAGGGATAAATGATTTGAATGGAACCAGTGCTGAACATTATTGAAGTCCAGCTGAAGCCTGGCCATTAGATCAGAGGGGCAGGAACCAGAGACAATTAGAACAGTGTCATCCATGTACATGTGGATGGATGCAGAGCAGCAGGCAGCGAGGAGGTCATTCAGGAAGACTGAAAAGAGTATTGGGCCAAGAGCAGAATCTTGGGGACACTAGTGCTGACAGGAAGTGGAGGGGATAAGGAATCTGCAAGTCTAATGAACTGAGACCTACCCTCAAGGTAGGAACAGAACCCATTGGTTGAGGAGTCAGAGAGCTCTGCTACCTAAAGTTTGTCAAGGAGAAGGGGATGAGCTATGCTGTCAAAGGCTTTGGCCAAGTTGAAAAAGATGGCAGAGATGACAACGCCCTGATCCATGCCTGAGAAAATGGAGTCAGTAAGCTGGAGGAGGAAGGAGGAGGTGGAGTGGAATTTATAGAAGTCAGACTAGAAAGGTGTGAAGAAAAAGGAAGAGTCTAGGAAGGAAGAGAGCTGGGACAGCATGAGGTTCTCTTGCAGTTTTGAAAGAATGGGGAGCAGGGAGATAGGGTGGTATTTGCCAGGTTAGGAGAAGTCAACTCCTTTGGGAAGGGGTACAATGGTTGCAGGTTTCCAGGAGTTATGGATGGAGACAAGGGAGAAAGAGTGGTTGAGAAGGGAGGTGATAGGTGAAGAAGAAGAATAATCATTATTAATATAACACTTTTCATACACAATGTATCCCAAAGCGCTATACAAGCAATGCTAGACTGGTAGTGAAGTGACTGAGTGTGTAGAGGTGGTCATATCGCACATCAACACCTGCACACAGCCTGGACAATTGCATGAACTGGTTTTATGGGTAGGAGAATATTGGCCAGGGCACCAGGGAAATTCCCCTACTCTTGCTTTCTGTGAACAGGGGGGACCCTTTTGTCTGCAGGAACAAGATGGCTGACGAGAGCCCTGGAGTGGTGGTGGAAGCCATGGAGGTTGGAGGGCTGGTCTCCCCTCTTGCCTTGTCTTTGCCTGGGACACTTGATGTTCAGGAGAATGTGGCGGAAATAAATAATCTGGATTTGGAACATGCTGCTGCTGATGGGATTGTTTTGAATTTGCTGGCTCCTGACCCTGACATTGACTCTGAGTTGGTCACAAGTTCTGAGGAGGATGAAACTGAATCTTTGGCTGCTCCTTCTGGTGAGCAGTCGGCCGAGACCTGTGATTTACAGATGCTTTTAGAATCTGAGGAAAGGAAGTTTCTTGTGAGGAAAGCAGCTCTTATGCAGAGAATTTGGCGGTCTTGTACTGACAGCTCTGCAGTTTCTGTCAAATGCCTGCTGAGTCATCCTTCTACTCGTTTGCAGGACCCGCCGTCTGCCAATGGACACTGTAAATCTGCCTGTGATTCATTTCCTACTTTGCCTGCAACCACTGCTTGTGACTCTGTTATTGTTCCTACTGAGCCTGCCTTACATCCTCCATGTCTGGCTATCCAGGCTACTGACATATCCCGGGGACTGGGCCTGGTCTGTGGACTCAGCTTTGGAGGGTGCTGGCTGGAAAAAGTGTTCCTCTGATGCTTGCTGGTCTCCTGGTAAATCTCCTATCCATATGCCAACAGAGGCTGACTTCGTGACATCTGCTTTACCTCCTTGCCCTACTGTCACTAGAGACACGAGCCCTGAGCAGGTTCTGGCTGATCCCCTAGCCATCCCTGATGGCCTACATCTCACCCAGCACCCTGCTCTGCATCTCCCTCATGTAACTGTTCCAATTTTTACTGCAGGCCCTGACCCTGCTCCACCTGTAGCACCTTTGAATCTCATGCCTGACAGAAGAAAACTTTTTCCTCATTGTTTCGACTCCCTATTTTGCCTGCTAAATGCCATAATGCTGTCCGTCTCTCTTATATTGGTGGTAAGCTGGACCCCCCCAATCGTGTTTATGTGGCCAGAACTTTATTGAATGACTCCATGAAGTTCTTTGCCACAAACCTTATGCCCTCATTCATATCTCGGGGGAGACCACTTTTGATATTAGCTTCAAGACACTTTGGGGTTTGGACAGATTTTGTGCAAAATATCACTCACTGAAAACTACAGCCTTGTGGACACCTTTTTTGGCCATTCCATTAACTAAGCTTGCCTATAAAACTATATCGATTTTGTTTCATAATGGAGTGGATGTGTCTGATGTGATTTATTGGTTGAAAATGCGTTGTACTGTTATTGGGGAACCTGAGGCCATATATGGACTGGGGGGTGGAGGGTCAAGGTACTGCTCAAGTCTGATGACTCTGGACTTCTCCACCTGCCTATTTCCTTTTTATTTGGGTCGTGATAGGGGGTTGTTGTTTTATTCCAGTCAACCTAAGGCCTGCTACAGGTGTGGTGATACCTCTGACCTGAGTAGTGCTTGTGATAAGGTTAAATGCAATTCCTGTGGAGAGTTGGGTTATGTTAGCTCTGCCTGCCTCAATGAGAGTAAATACAATTTATGTGAGGAACCTGGGCACACTTTTCAGAACTGTACATAGGCAGCCCACAATCAGGAGCACCATGATGATGGTGCTGATCAGCATTTTATTATCTCCCAAGCCCAGAAGGCTAAACTTCGGAGTAAGATTTCTCCACCATAGCCAGATTTGGGCCCTCCCAGACCCTCCACGTCGACTGCACCTGCATCTGAGTCTTGTGTTGTACAATGCCCGGGGTCTTGCACTCCATCTATTCCTTCTTTGGTGCCTGCAGTTGTTGCCCCTGACACTGAAATGCCCCCCCCAAGCCTCTTCCTGTGAGCTGTAGATGCTCTTTGAGGCCAAAAAAAAAAGCTGCCCCACCACCCACTAAGGCCCTCAGACCCTCGCCTATTCCTGTTTTTAATCCTTATGATGTTTTGCAGGACACTTCTGCTGACTCTGGAGAGGAGTCTGATTCTTCCTCTATCCCTTCCTCCCACCCTGATGGGACTACTGACACTGAAACTAGGACTAAGAGTAGAGGTGCTCAGAAAAGGAAAGCCCGGACGAAAGGGAAGAGTATGGCTGGTTCAGGCAAAAAGAAATAGTGTTTTTTTCTCTGGTTGGTTCTTTGTGCTCCTGCCCTTTTTCTCATGCTGCCCGACACTTTCACATCTTTTGCTTGTCACACATTGAATGTGAACAGCATTAAACATATAGACAAGAATAATTTAGTTTTTGCTTTCCTTGCTTCATTACAACTTGGCTTGATTTTTTTAGAGGATATTCACTTCCTTACTTTGCACGAACCACATCGTGCTCAAAGACACTGGTTATGCGGCCCCTCTTTTTCGTCCATTGGCCATGAGACCTGCTCTGGTGTTGGTATTTTAGTCTACTCTCTTGATTTTCATTTGCTTAAACTCTATTATTTAGTGCCTGGCTGAGTCCTTATTCTTGACACAGTTATACATCACATACCCTTTCGCTTAATAAATATTTACGCCCCAAAAACCAAATCAAGTCGTGTTGACATTCTTTCTCTTATCCAACCTTATTTATCCACCTCCAAGCTGATTCTGTTTGCTGGGGATTTCAACTGTGGCCTCAGTCTGCAAGACAAAAGTTCTTTTGCTACCACTATTAAGCTTTTTTGTGAATCTTGCTTTCTACACACTGTTATTCATACGGCTCGCCTATGAGACACCTACTTAGACTTTACCAATTGGCACACACCCACATTTCACAAAGGAGTCTTGGCCACCAGAATTTACTTTATTTTTTCATCCCCAGCACTACCGATTTCAAATGCTACTGTTACTCCGGTTGAATTCTCTGACCATGGGAGGCTATCCATCTCTATTGATGGTACCCCCTCCCATTGCCAGGGTCTGAGACTTTGGAAATTTAATACGTCTTTGTTGACAGACCCAGAGTTAGTGTCTGCATTACACCAATTTCTTACTGCTCAGAAATCCGTGTTACTTTTCTATGATGACCCTACTACTTGGTGGATGGATATGAAGACTGATTTAATTCTTCTTTTAAAATGTTATAGTAAGTGGAAATGTAGTACTGCTTAGTTGACCTATCTACAGCATGGAAACACCTTCAGAATTTACTGACTATTGCCCACATTACTGGTCAAGACTTTACTTCCCAAATTCAATTGATTCACAAGGACATGATGTTGTTTTCCTCTCAACACTCTACTCATTTGTATGCCCCCCAAAAATTTGGCACTCAGGGCACTTCCCAGGAGGTTGACCCTTTTGTTCACCAGGCCCACAGAGTGGGGACTCACACCATGTCCAGTCTTCGAGACTCCTCTGGCCTCTTACACATCTCTAGTATTTCACTTTCCCACATAGCTGCTGACTTCTCCAGAGCCCTTTTCACTGACATACCCTCAGACCTTAGGGAGATTCGAGAGTTTTTGAGGACCATCCATGTACCAACAGTTCCCTCTCAAATGGTGCAGTAGGCAGACCATTTGATTACCCGTGAGGAGGTTGAAGTTGTTCTCCAGCACCTGAGAAATAATTTTTCACCCAGGAGGGATGGTTTGCCTTTTGAATTATATGCAATTATTGTTGACCATCTGTGCCCTGAACTTGCTGCTGTGTTTAATGCTATGCTGAGTGCTAGTATGATTCCTTTGAGTTTTAATAAAGAAACTTTGATTTTTTGTTTAAAAAGGGGATAAGGCTGATCTCAATAATTGGAGACCTAGCTGCATGTTGAATGCAGATTGTAAATTGCTTACTAAAATTCTGACTAATAGACTGCTTCTGATAGCTAAACAGGTTATTTCCCCGGAACAGGCTTGTGCCATCCCTACCCGTAGTATCCAGGATCATTTGATCCTATTATGAAAAGTCTTTTCCTATGGTCTAAAAGGCTCCTGCAGTGGATTTGTGGTGTCCCTTGATCACAGGAAGGTATTTGATTTCATCTGCCATACCTTCTTATGGGAAACTCTCAGTCACTATCATGTTCCACCTCTCCTAGTAGGGTGGATTCAGTCCCTCTATGCTACTGCTACTGCGACACCAGTTGTGAATGGCCATGTTGGCCCCATGGTCTCTATTAAAAGGGGAGTCCAGCAGGGTTGTCCCATGAGCCCTGTACTGTTTACTTTTTTTTATTGATCCCTTGCTGCGGTCCATTAATGGCCTTTCTACTATCGTGCCGATACTGGGGCCATCTGCTCATGCTTCAGCCAGAGTAATTGTTTATGCTGATGACCTTTTTTATTAGTTGCTGACCACTGGTCTGTTCATCAGGCTCTTCACCTCTGTTCATCCTTTGGTGCAGCGTCCAGTGCTTCCTTGATTTTAGATAAATGCTGTGGGAAGGCTCTGGGTCTTAACCCTTGTCTCCAGTCCACTCTAGGGCCTATTTCTCTCACCTCAGGCCCTCTGACCATCCTTGGGATTAAGCTAAGTTCTGTTGATATGGCTACCTTAAACTGGGAGGAGAAACTTGCTCTCGGGAAACATAAAGTCATGCAATGGAATAAAAGTAAGATTGGGAAGAAAAAAAGATTTTTTTTGGTTAAGACTTTTCTTATTCCTTTTTTTTTTATATCTTAGTTATGTGTTTACCATTGGAAACCTCCCTTTTGAGTGTTTTCTTTTAAGCCATTTGGGGCAGCCATCTCAACCCTATCAAATAGAATGTGTTATATTTGCCCATTAGGGAAGGTGGCCTGGATATGGTTAACCCCAATTTATTTTTTAATAGTATTGTTTTTTTTTATGTCTAATTTGAAACCTTTATTTGTTAACATGGGTAAGAGCTGGGAGCCCTGGTTGTTTGGGAATTGTGAGCCCTGGTTCAGCCAATGGGAGCAAAATGCGTTAAAGGCCCTGAAGGGCCCAGTTTTTCTACAATATCTTAGAGAGACGTTTCTTCATCTGAAGCAATGGAAGATTACACCCTAACAACTTTTATCTTCTGCTTCCCATAAGGTACTCTATAGATCCCTGTTGTCCTCTCTCTGTGGCATTCCTGATGTTTTTTTGGGCTGCCCTGACCAGTTTCGTTCCTCCTTGTGCCTTTTTATGTTTGCTTGCACGCATGTGCAAGAAACATAGTGCCATCATCTGAGTTTTTCAGAGGTGTGTCAGCATCTTCCAATTCAGTCAGTGTGTTTGCAGGCGTGGTCACAGTTCTCCAGTCACTGCTGAAGCTGTCTATGACAGCAGTTGAAAATGCAGTGGCATACAGTTGAAAGAGGGAGCTACGCTTCAGTGAGCAGCTCCCCCCCCCACACACACACAGATCAACTGTGTCAGTTGCCTGATAAGATGGTGTATTCTTGTCTAGCTTAGAGAGACAAGCCACACATCATTACTTTAATAAACTGTTCCCTGCCAAAGCAGGACCACCAAAATGTGTGGGTGCCTAACAGTCCTTACACCGCCAGCTCTCCAAAGCACACCTTCATGGACTCCATGGGTTCTAATCCTCCAGAAGAAAAATACCTCAGCATTTGATGTGAAAACTCAGGCTTCATTGTATGTGTAATTCCAAGCATTTTCTCTTACTAGACTCTGTCAATGTGAACTCCTTGCTGCTAAAACCTTTGCAAAGGAACTTGAGCATACTGTACTACCTGCAGCTGAAGCAAAGAACTGCCAGAATGCACAAAGGAGAACATACTGCTATGCATTTCAGCAGCAGCCAGTGGGGGAGGTTTTCATGACTGAAGCACTTTAATGCACCTTTTAGTGCTGTCATATACACACCCGTGTGGTAATTCACTAAACTGCACACTTAGTCTGGTAATGCAGCTTAAAATATTTTTTTCTCTGAATTGCCGTGAGCTGGCATTTAGATAGAATCACACAGCTCTTTCTCAAATCAGATGCTCAATGAAGTCACATCACCTTGTGACCCTAAACATCTTAGGGTTGGACATGTGCCCTAACAAAATAGTGAAAACTAGGTATAGAAAAGAAAACACAAATTCAACCGTAGCTCACAATCAGATCACCCTTTTCTCCGGTGAATCTGAAGCACGCCCTAACAGCCCACCCCTGGGTGCTCATGCATTCTCCAACCACACAACATATGGCCAACGGGGAATTTATTTGCATTTTATTTCATAATTTTCTGATCCTGTTGCTGCCACCATACTGATACAGTAATACTTTTTGTAACTCGAAAACTGCTGACATTAGCTGAAATTATAAATGGCATCCCTGTTTGGCCGCTGTGGTGTGGAGTATGGTGGTGCTCAAATTTTAAGCCAAGTATTACATGCAGATATGATGTTATTGACTCACGTCACTTACCATTTTATACATCTATTGATTTTTTTCAATTCACTTTTGCTGACAGATGTTGATCGTGGGATTCTGGTGTCACAATTCAGTTCAGCGACGTGTAACATTTTAGTGCAGATGCTAAGTAACTGTTTAAAATGCTGAAAAAGTTAACAGTCATAAAAATGCATGAACTTCTTTCTTCAGTGTCTGGAGCTGTGAGTGGCATTATTGGCAGAGTGCATGTCACTTTGCTCCAGATCTATCAGTAGGATGTCTATTCTGTGCAATGGGACGGTGGCTGAATATTATCAGTTGACAGTTTTCATTTCATTATCAACAGATAAATATTCAGGGCTTTGCAAATGCAACTTTGCTGGTAGCACAGTTTCATGCCCCAAGTGTCTCATCAGTTAGTGGTTATATCTTAACCGATGATCACAAAATTATGAAAAAGATTTGCACGCTGAGTAATGTAAATGCAATCCACCTAAGCACCTTTGGGCTGCAAACATAATTTGAGCGTATACGGATTCTGGACGGTGTATCACTCCGTGGCAGAGCAACAGTTAATAAGTGTAAGCACATTCTCAGGACATTGTTTCACTTGCCCCCTCTCCTACAATCTGGTCTCCTGAAATAAACCTGACACATTTTAGTATCTGTTTTACATCTTGGCACAGTTAGGCAATCAGCACTGTAAGAACATAAATGGACATATAAATGGGGACTATAAGAACATGCAGTGGTGCGTGTGCCTTAGTCCAGCTGTGCAACATCAACTTGAAGCTCAGGTAGGGCTTACTGTCTACCACTTTGTTCACCCCATGTACCTGTACCATTTCACATCTCCTTGCCTTAGTCCAGCTGTGCTACATCAGCCTGAAGCTCTGGTAGGGCTTACTGTCTACCACTTTGTTCACCCCCCACTGTATCAGCTGTGCTACATCAGCCTGAAGCTCTGGTAGGCACTGTCTACCACTTGTTCACCCCATGTACCTGCACCATTTCACATCCTCCCTTGATCTACAGTGAGTGGATCCCTCATTCATCGTCATATGCACACACAAAAAAAAAAGGTCTTCAAAATTAAGATACATTTATTATGTTTTATGTTTGCTTGCATGCATGTACAAGAAACATAGTGCCATCATCTGAGTTTTGGAAGTGTGTCACGCTCTTCCAATTCAATCAATTGTGTTGTAGGCCAGCGCCCTGTAAGTCAATGCATGCTGGAGCTGTCTATGACCAAGCTCCAAAATGCAGATGGCATACAGTTCAAAGGGGACTATGCTTCAGTGAGGCAGCGATAAGATATCACTTGCTTATGCAGCTCCCCCACACGCCTGCACGAGCGTGTGCACTCCCCATGCACCACTGTGCAGCCGATGGGGTGCCCAATCCCCATCAGCTGTGCTGCGCCCCCGCCCAAGCCTTCCAAATGCCATGCTGGGTGCCCACCCAGTGTGGCAACTCATGATATAGCCGGGGGTGCCCAATCCCTATCGCTCCACTGTCCTCACCACCCCAGTACTGGGTGCCACGCTGGGAGCCACCCCAGCAGGCACTCGATGCTTTAGGGACGGGGTGCCCAATCCCCATCAGTTGAATGCCCCCAACCATCCTTGTGCCATGCTGAGCCCACCCCAGCGGCAAATGTCCCGTCATCATTGGAAACAAAAGAGCACCTGTAAAGAAAAACAGTCCCATAGTCTCCTGCTCCCTCCCACAACCTGCACCCACCCACCCTGTGCACCTGCCTCCCACACCCACTCACCCCATACCTCCTCGAGACCGCGCGATGATCTTTGGTGGACCGGGAACACATCTGCACTCTTCAAAGCCAACTGCGAACTGAGGAAATGCCAGTAAGCTGTATAATGGGCTAGACAGGGGTTTTCAATTTTGTTGCATATCTCAGACATTTTTGGAATTTTACCAAATTTTCAACATGGGTTTTGGGACCCCTTCTCATGAATGATGTCACTGTCATGGCGTTATTATTCGGGCCTGAAGGTGATTGCAGTCACTCGCCAGAAAATCACCTTTCAGGACCGATTACAAATACACTGCCAATGTTCATAAGGTGGGCTCTCAAGAGCCTTATTTGAAAATTTGGTGGAAAAATTTCAAAACGACTGTTTACTGAGCATTACTTGCGCAGTTCCTATGCATGCTCGTAAGTTCGCCAAATTTTCAATATTTTTCCACTCCAAATTTTCAACATTGCCATTTTATTACACTTACTTATGAACAGTACAGCTGCCATTTTCTTATACCACAAAAATGTGTTTTCGCACGTATGTAGCCACAATGGTGCTGTTATGTGTGAAAGCAATGTTTGGGACAGATTAGGAAAATCACAGTTACACTGTTCATGAGCAGAGGTCTTAAAATGGCTATGTTGAAAATTTGGTGACAAAAGTCCATAAAATGACTGTGTTACGAGTGAGCATTGCGCAGTTTCCATGCACCCTCATAAGTTCATGACTTTGTAATATTTTAAGTCCAGATTTTCACCAGTGGCATTTTTCCACGCTGCCTTATTTACAGTACAGCTGTCATTTTTCACAACATGGCTGAAGTGTGTTTTCACACTTTCAACGAGAATGCGTGTACGCTGTGGGAAATTATTGTTCGACAGATAAAGAAAATCACAGTGACACTGTTTATGATCGGAGCACCAAAATGCCTGAGTTGACAATCTGCTGTAAAAAAAAAATCCCCAACCTAATTATATTATGGGTGTGCGTCGCACAGTTTCTATGTATGCTCATGACTTCACCATTTTTTAAAATATTTTTACTGCAGATTTACAACATTGCCATTTTTTACACCTCCCCGTGAACAGTACAGCTGTCATTTTTTACATCCTGTTCGGAATGTTTTTGCACCTGTGGTGCTAAATGCTGTAGTCACTGTGCATAAGCAGCTCTTGGCTAAGAAACTGATATTCCCCCTGTTCATGAGGTGGGGTCACAAAAAAACCATGTTGAACATTTGGAGTGAAAATACCAATGAATGCCTGAGGTATTAGGGTTTCCAACCATAACGCCCAACCCTGTAGAGAATGACAGGCATCAGGGGTGTGACTTGGGATTCTTGCCTGTAATGATCATACCATTCCACACCCTGCAGCCAGTGAGAAGCATTGAGGTATGCCTTGGACTCTTCGGCCCCAAAGTTCACCCCATTCTCCTATATCGCACCCATTCCACTGTATTTCCTAATGGAATGGGGTGCGCATAAGGACCAAAGACCCCTAGGCACACCTTGGCACTTGTCAGTCTCTGCAGGGTAGGGTGTGGTGAAATGGTGTGGTCGTTATGCCTGACGACCCAAAGGCACACCCCAATGCCTGTCACTCTCTGCAGGGTGGTGGTGGGGTTGGCTTCAGTTCAATACTTCACTGCCATTCCTATTACGCAGCTCTGTAACTTCTACACTACCACTGCCAATGCCAGCAAGCAAACATTCGGCATTGACAAATGCTTGTTTATCATAATTCCAGGATACCTATCCATATGTGGGATTTCCATTGGCTTTTTTGTCATGGGAGGATTAATGTTAAAGGTAACAATAAGCATAAACAGGTGAAGGATAGGGTTTGTAGGAGACTGCCTTGTATTAATTTAGCTGACACTATGGCGCATTTATTTTTTCATTGTTCCTTTATTAATTCTTTTTGGGTTTACTTGGCTGATTTGTGGGACATGCCTTTATTTGCACACCTAACCTATGACCACCTTATGTATGGTTTTGCTCCACCTGTTTGGCGAAGGTGGAATACAGGTACACTTCATCTCTTATTTACTATTATCAAGTGGAATATTTGGTTGGCTAGGTGTGCTTTTACCTTACAGCAAAAGGAATGTTCCCATGTGGAGCTGGGTAACAATATGCTGAAAGATGTTAAAACTGTCTATGCTGCTGAATGTCTTGCCTTATCAGGTAATGAGATAGCTGAATTATGGAAGGTGTTGCCTTGGATTACTGAACTGCTGGCAGTGACATCATGACTTCTTTGGGGATTTTCTTGTTTACTTTTTCACTTTACTGGGAACAGGGGTCCTGTTCCTGGCTGATGGTTATTTATTTTTTTCCTGTTTGAACAGTATTCCTTTTCATTTTTTTGTTATTACTGTTGGTGACTCCTGATACCTTTTGTATTACTTTTTCTTTTGTCAACTTGACTATGTTTTTGATTCCATGCTTTTGTTTCTGATTTTTCTTTATTGTTTGTTTATGTTCCGATATTCTGTTTAATAACATTTACCCTACTCTTTTGTGAAGAGTGCCTTGGTTTTACCTCCACCTGAACACCCACCAGGACAGCACTAGGATGGGTAGAAGGGACCTTGGTTTAACATCTCATCCAAAGGATGGCACACCCCAACAGTACAGCATCCTCCAATACCGCACTTATGTGCCAGTGTTTTAGGTACGAGTCCATTCCTGGCATAGTATGAAAACCCACAACCTTCTGGTCCTGAGGTGGATGTGCTACCAACTGAGCCATGCTGACACCTGAGAACAATGGCGGGGCAGAGAGATGGAGGAGTTTGGGGTCGAGCCCATCAGGGCTCCTGCCCTTGAGAGGGTTAAGAGCCAAGAGAGCATTGAGGGAGGCAGCCTGAGTGATATGATAAAAGAAGGAGAAGAAGAAAAGGAAAGAGAAAGAGAAGGAGAAGGAGAAGGGAAGGGTGGTGTAGGATGAGGAGGCTTTAGAAGGAGGGATGGCACAGGTGATAAAGAATGAGTTGAACTATGATGCAACAGAGAGAGAGAGTCAGAAATGGGGCTGTCACCTACCTTGAGATGGGGTTGGGGACTGGGTTGTAGGAAGAAGAGGGCATAGATGACATTTCAGAACTTGGAGGGGTAATTAAGATTGTTTTGGAAGGTGAAGGCAAATTACTCATCATTGGCAAGCCTAGTGGATCTGGTGTAGGCTTTCTTAAGGGCTCGATACCTGGATAAGTTAGCAGGGGAGCCAAAGGACTTTTGAGACTTCCAGGCAAGATCTTATGCATGTAGATAGGCCAGTAGTTCAGCCAAGATCCAAGGGAGGAGGGAACCATTGAGCCTTGCTCACCTGAGTAGGCATGCTGCTCCCATATAGACATGAATTTAATATTAAAATAGTTGAGGGAAGGATTGATGTCATTGGCAGAAGAAATGGGTGACCAGATGGTAGCCATCAGATCAGCATGAAGGGAAGACAAGTCCAACAATCAGAAGGGCCTGATCTGGAGGAGTTTGGGGGCCTTAGGACATTGTATTTTGTTCACACAGAATACCATATGGTAGTCACTGAGGGCATCAGACAGGGTACTGGCATCTGAGATACATTGGTAGTGGGAAGAAAGAACACAGTCCAGTAAGGAGTGATTGGAGGATTTATAGTTGTACCTGGTTGGGTTAGAGATCAGTTGAGTAAGTTGAAAGGACTTCATGTTTTGACAGAATTTAGTTTGAGAAGGGGAGATCCAGTTGATGTTAAAGTACCGAAGTATGAGTAGCTCACAAGACAAGACATGAGTGAGGATATTGGTAAGATGTTCAGTGACAGATGGGGTGAGAGGACAGCAGCAATAGACACCAGCCATAAAGAAAGGAACTGAGAAAGGGAGATAGAGTTTGATGAGGAGTAGTTCATAAGCAGAGGGAGAAGTGATTGAGAGAACAGAAGTGAACTGGATAGTTGAAGGGAGGTAGACAACACCACCACCACCCCTCTTAGTGTGATCCTGCCTGGTGAAAGTGTACCCAAGGATGGTGACAGCAGTTATCTGGGATATTGGGGGATAGCCAAGACTCAGAGATAATTAAAACATTGGGAAGAAGACTAACCATGAGAGGTTTGCAGCTGGTCTATCTTTAGGAGGAGGCTTCGGACATTGATGTGAGCCACTGTCAACCCTTTGGGGAGACAAGTGGGATGTGAATGGGTGGAGCTGGGATTTTGGCTCAATATCACCTGCCAGTAACAGCAGCAGTAAGATAAAAGTTTAACATAGACAGAGATGCGTTACGTGGCGGGGGTGGGGGGAGAGGGGCTGGAGAGAAGAAAGGATCTGAATGTTTCAAGGTGGAGGTGTGAGGAAGGGAGAAGGGAGCTGCCAGTGAGTCAGGGTGAATGAGAGAGAGAGAGAGAGAAAGCATGAGGAAGGGAGGGTGGGAGGAGAAGGAAAGATGGTAGGAGGGATCGAAACTAGGAAAAACATGAGGGAAAGGAGAGCAAGAGAGATTAGGAATATATTTGAAAGACACAAGTCTGTAAGAATTATGAGTTGAAAAAGAAAAGGTATAAGAGTAGAGAACTAAGCAGAGAGAGGACTGAAAGCACTGTATACTTTTTATTACTTGATTAATAAGACAATGTAGGCTGACAGCCCATTAAATTGTTTCCCACTCCTAGTGGGTTTATTTAGAAGTTATTGTTTTGACCCAGGTAGGCATCCAGCATATTTTTAAAAGATTCAAAGTTAGAAGCTTGCACTATGTTGCCAGCTAAGGAATTCCATGCCCTGGCTGTTCTTACTGTAAGGAGGTTTTAGGTATATACAATTGCTTTGGATGGCATCTAATTCTGTTTTATATTAAATGTAAGACCAGATTGGTTCATCAGTATCTGAGTGTGCAAACTCTTGTACAATAATAGCAAGTCACCTCTTATTCTTCTAATAGTTAGTGGAAAAAGTTTTAAGGCATTAATGTAGTCTGTGTAACTTTCGTTCTTTAAACCTCTAATCGACTTATTTATTTTTCTTTGGGTTTTCTCAATTAAATTTATGTCTCACCTCAGGTATAGGCTCCAAATCGGTGAGCTGTGATCTAAATGGGGGATTATATAAGTTTGATATAATTTCATTATACAGTCAGGATAAGGAGTATTAGAGTGACTAAGAGGGGGAGATGGTTTTTTCTGTAGGGAAGGGAAATCAAAACTGGCCAACAAAAGTGGGTAGAAAATTGTACATTAGATAGGAAGGTAGGGGTAGAAAGAAAGGATAGAGAAATAGAGCTGGGTGATGGGGAGGAGGGAGGGATGGGTAGGCAAGGAGAAGGTGATGGACATGTAGGACAGGAGTGGAATGATAGCAGCTCAGTCATAGGAAGGTAGGGGGACCTTATAATGAAATTAGATTGGTAGCCAATAAGTTAGGGGAAGGAGGAAAAAACTGGCAGCAGTAGGTCCAAAGCAGCACATGGGGAGGAGGGAGCAAGAACAGGGAGAAAGTAACAGTAGGTAGCAACCAGAGCAAGCAACAATGTCATAGAGCAGAATTACACAATACAACAGGCAGAATGAAATGTAATCTGTATATACAGTTATTAAGTCGTAAATCATATCGAACCCTCAATATAACAGGTGAAATGATATATAAGCACAATACAATAATGATACATAAGCACTGGGTACGAAGGATCAGTGTAAAGTAAGAACAGACTTGCAGTTGCATAGGCAAGCTTAGGGCAGTAGCAACCTAAACAGAGTATGGTTATCACTATTTATTTATTTATTTATTGAATTTTGATGACCGGGTATACTCGCTGGGCCCCGGAGGTCCTTTTTTTAGGGGCAACCTGGGAGTTACAGGACTAGTAGGATACACAATTGGTACAGATGTAAGTATAGCATGTACAGGTGAACATATAGCAATGACATATTACATAACAGTTACAGTGATTAGCAAAGTGAAACAATGGAGGAGAGCCAGAGCAACACCTGGGTTGCAATTAACTGAGTAGAGTATTTTAGGAGAAGAGCCAGTAGAGAGGGATTAGGGCTCCCAGCTTTAGTAAGTATGAGATAAGTGCTCAGTTAGGAGGGTAGTGTGGAAGTGTCAGGTAACATAGCATTGGCATTGTCACTAACACTGTTAGAGTCAAAATAAACTATTTCAGATGAGCAGTTTCACACAGGTTAATAGCAGTCTGATTCACACAGAGCACAAATGTGTGCAGTATATGAATACAAGAATAGCAGTGCAACTACTCAGATTAGATACTGTTGGTTTTTGCATAGCATGTTATGTATAAGGCAAACAGTAGTAATACACTTACAGATACTTGCAGGATGGGGCTTGGGCAGAGTCTCCTGATGTCCTAGCATCTCCCCTCAAGTAACTCCCCTCAAGGATTACCACTCCTGCTGTGCCAGTCATGCAGGGATTGCTTGTTGGGCCAATGGCCTGCAGTAGTCAGGAGTCCCTGCCCCTAGCAAGTGCTCTGAGCACTGATTGGGGAAAGGAGAAAAGTCAACAAAAATCAGTTATTCAACACAGCTTCTGTGCTTTGAACCCTTTTCTGCCACCTGGATTCTGGTCCTAGAAGAGCCCTTCAGCAAGTAGGTTCCTGACCCCCTTATCCGATTGCGGCTCTGACTGCATGATGCACTCTGTGGGTGCAGCTGGCTGTGAGTCTCTCCTCCTAGCAAGCACTCTGAGCACTGACTGGGGAAAGGAGGAAAGTCCACAAAAGTCAGTTATTCACACCGCTGTTATGCTTTGAACTAGAGCTGGAAGAACTTGGTGAAGATCCGACCCTTATTGAATAAGAACCGGAACACGGTGAAGTTCTAATTTATTCTGATTTGTTCTGATTGATTGACCAATATTTGAAAAAACGCAAAAAAAAAGCGTAAAAGTGGCCAAAGGCACTCACATTTGACACAGCAGTCCAAAGGAAATAATTTCATTGATTATTTTCATAAAAAATTTAAATAAAACTGCTAAATAAAAAAGCAATCAGTCACTACTAGCCCCTTAATGGTTGGCCTATTATAGTGGCATATCCTACTTGGATCCATGACATGAGTGTGCTGGAAGAGACAAAGAGAGAGAGAGAGAGAGCGACAGGCAGATGTAAATAGATGATAAAAGTCAAAGATTTATTTTGCCACCCTGCTGCCCTTGCCCTGTACACATAGTCACATTGAAGCTAGGAAAAAAAATGTTATTTGGGATTTCTGGGACTGTTACCTTTATTATCAGCCCCCCTGCAGTCTCTCTGTTTCCTCTCTGGACATCACAACAAGTCAACAGACAGAACACCAGGAGGAAGGAGCTACTGGTATAACTAAAACTTCTCTACTGGGACTAAGAACTAGAAATCTTGTACTGGTACCTTCAATTTAGGGTAAAAAAAAAAGAGTTAGTGTGTTTGTCAGTGGTAGATGAAGTAAATTGTGATCTGTTATCTGTGTTATCTGTGTACTTATCTAGGTGCTTGTCACAGGCGTCAGAAGGGAATTGTTATCTGTGAAATTAACTAAGTGTAGCAAGATTTGCAAAGTAGGGGGAGTGGCTTAGCTAGAAGGAGCCAGGTTAAAACCAGATTTAAGCACTGCCCTAGATAGGTTCTGCCAGAGAACAGACAGAACATCAGGAGGAAGGAGCTACTGGTATAACTAAAACTTCTCTACTGGGACTATATTGCCTTCTTTCCCTTCCCTACAGCCCCCCACCCTAAACCAGTTCTACTTTTATAGGCACAGGATTTAACTGACAACAGGAACTTCCTGTTTGGGAGCAGGAAGTGAGTGATCACAAAGCCACCAAAGATTCAACATCCTAGAAAGGCAAGAGTAGCTCTCCGTCCCGCCAGCTGCTAGAGATCTGACTCTGAGCAAGTAAGGAGACTACTGAGAAATATAGGAACTTCTTGTCTTAGAACAGGAAGATCAGGATCTAAAAGGGCACAGAGGCAGTAAGTAAGTAGGGAAAGAAAAAAGGAAAAAACAAACGAAAAGGAAAGAAAAGAAACAAACAGAGGAAAAAGTAAGTAATTCAAACAACAGTTTGGGGGCCAGAAAAAAGACATGATGGGAGTGGTGCAGTGCAGTGGCTGTGGAGCAGCAATCTTCCAGGAGACGTTCTGGAGGATGCAGTGTTGTCCCAGCTGCAGGCACCTCTCTGGGCTGAGGGAGGAGGTTGCTCATCTCCAGGCTGAGCTGGCCAGGATTTGTGGGACCTCCTCTCCCACCCAGGGACTACCAGGGTCACTGCCGTTGCCTCAGAGGTTGCCAAGAAAGAGGAGCGGTTGGACCACAGTGGGCTCAGGGAGGGTGAAGGTGGTGGAACAGAGGCGCATCCCTCCAGTTGTACCTCTCCACAATTTCTATGCCGTTCTGGAAAAGTGTGGTTCCTCCATGGAGGCACCCACATTGGAGACCAAGGAGGATGTTGGGAACCTCCACAAAGGAGACTCACAGGAGCGTGGCATGGGACCCCACAGGGGAAGGAAACATCTTCTGGTGGGGGACTCCATTGTTAGGAAGGTAGAACTGGGGGAGGAAAGGGAGAGGGAGGTAAGGTGCCTGCCTGGCGCCATGGCTTGGAGGGACAAGGAGCGAATCCTCAGCATCATAGGAGCAGCTGCACAGGGGAGGGAGCTGGATGTCATGCCCACCTAGGGAAAAATGCCCTGACTAAGAAAAGTATCAGAGCAGTGCAAGAAGCATTTGTGGAGATGAGGAGGGGCCTTAGACAAATAGCACACGGTAACCTTCTCGGAGGTGCTGCCTCTCTATGACAAGGATGAGGCTAGGGTGCTCCACACCATAGGATTCAATCAGTGGTTGAAAAACTGGTGCAGAGCTCAGGGATTTGGCTTCATTGGGGACTGGGGGTCCACCTGGATGGATGCAGACCTATACTGGCATGATGGTCTGCATCTGTCCCGGAGGGGAACCAGGATCCTAGGTGATAGGTTTAAATACTTCATTAGCAATCATTTAAACTGGCCAAGGGGGGAGGCACTAGAAAGGAGCAGGGAAATCCTAGCCCCCCCAAAATATCAGGGTACTAAGTGAGGTAGACACCAACATAGAGATGTCAATAGGGAGAAGCACAGAGGTAAATGGAGAAAGTGACAAACACAATAAGGACAGGGATGGGGCAAAAAGGGGTAAGGCCATCAAGAAATGGAGGGTAATGAGTACCAACACCCATATTCTGGGCAACAAGCTCCTTGAACTGGTGGCCTTGATGGAAGAGGGATGCCTGGATATTGTAGCAGTCACAGAAACATGGTACACAGAGAACCATGACTGGGATGTTAACATACCAGGGTACAAAACCTACAGGAGAAACAGGAAGGGCAGAAGAGGGGTGGGAGTAGCTCTCTATGTAAGGGAAGGGATAAAAGAAACTGAACAAAAAAGTAAGCAGGGAGGAGAGGAGGCACTGTGGGTCACCTTAGAGACTGGAAATGGCACAACAATCTGCACAGCGGTTGTATACAGACCCCCATGTCAGGGGGAGGGAATGGACAAGGATATGATAGGAGGCATACTTAGGATGGCAGAGAAAGGGGAGATACTGTTGATGGGAGACCTTAATATGCCAGATGTTAACTGGAGCACCTTTGCTGCAGCCACATCCAAATGCAGGGCCATTCTTGATGCCCTTCAGGTGGCATGCCTCAGACAGCTAGTTTTGGAACCTACTCATGAGGGAGCATTCTTAGACCTTGTACTCTCAAACGGGGACAGTGAGAGGATCTCAGATCTAGAAGTGGGTAGCCATTTGGGAACAAGTGACCACCAAACAGTGTGGTTCACGATAAACTCAGATACAGAGTCAAGCCACACAAAAGTGAGGGTTCTGGACTTCAGGAGGGCTAACTCTGGCAAGATGGGAGAGTGCCTTAGAAAAGCACTAGCAAACAAGCTCGAAGGAGGGGTGCAGCAACAATGGGGAAATATCAAAACTGCCATCACAGAGGCAACAAGCCTTTGTGTGAAGCAAATAAACAAATCAAAATGAAAGAAAAAGCCACTATGGTTCTCAAAAAGTGGCGGTGAAATTCAAGGAGAAAAAGATATCATTTAGGAGTATAAAGAAACACAGAAGGAGCAGGACAGAAGGCAATGTCAGTTAAGGCAGAAGGAAGCAGGGAGGGTAGTCAGAATGGCAAGGCACAAACTGAGAAAAGATAGCCAACTCCAGTTAAGAAGGGGATAAAACCTTTATAGGTATATCAGGAGTGAAGAAAGACAAAGGGAGGGATAGTGAGGCTGAGAATAGAATGGTGGGTGGGCAGAGTGACAGTGAAAAGCAGGGATACTGAATGAATACTTCTGTTCAGTATTCACAAAAGAGGAAGTGGGGAGGTGCCTAATCCAATTAACAGAAGCACTCTGAGAGAGGGAGTCGATCCCAGTCCTTTCACAGAAAGAAAGGGTTCTGAAAGAACTCTTAAAACTGAAGGTGGACAAAGCAATGGGGCCAGATGGAATTCACCCCAGAATTCTAAAAGAATTAAGCAGAGAACTAGTGACACCACTGACTACCCTTTATAAAAAATCATGGGAGGATGGTGTGGTACCTGAGGACCGGAAGAAGGCTGATGTGATTCCCCTTCACAAAAGTGGGAGCAAGACAGAGGAAGAAAACTACAGACATCACAATTTGACCTCTGTGGTAGGGAAAGTGATGGAATCACTTCTGAAGGAAAGAATTGTTGAGTACCTAGAGGCCAGTGGGGTACAGGACCCAAGGCAGCATGGGTTCACAGCGGAAAGGTCATGTCAGACGAATCTAATTGATTTCTTTGACTGGGTGACCAAAGTAGTAGACCAGGGAGGGGCTGTGGATATGGCCTACCTAGACTTTAGCAAAGGCATTTGACACAGTCCCACACAAAAGATTAATAGTCAAATTAACCAGCCTTAGAGTGGGTCACAGGGTGGTAGCCTGGGTAAAACATTGGCTGAACAGGACACAGAAGGTAATTGTAAATGGAGTCCACTCTGAAGAAAGAGGGGTTACTAGTGGGGTACAGCAGGGTTCAGTACTGGGTCCAGTAATTATTAATGTCTTTATAAGTGACATTGCAGAGGGACTGGAAGGAAAAGTATGCCTTTTTGCAGATGACACAAAGATCTGCAACAGGGTTGATACATAAGGAGGTGTGGAAAGGATGAGAAGGGACTTGGCAAGGTTGGAGGAATGGTCAGAAGTATGGCAGCTTGGATTCAATGCAAAGAAGTGCAAAGTAATGCACCTGGGAAACAAAAACCCAAGGGAAGATTACACGGGAGGTAGTAACAACAACAAAAATGGAAAAGAGACCTGAGGGTAATCATATCAGATGACCTTAAGGTTGGCAAGCAATGTGAGAAGGCTGTAGGGAGGGCTGGGGGGATACTGGGATGTATAGGGAGAGGCATCACCAGCAGAAAACAGGAAGTTGTTATCCCCCTATACAGACAGTTGGTGAGACCCCATCTGGAGTAGTGCGTCCAGTTCTGGAGACCCCACCTCCGCAAGGACATAGACAGGATGGAGGCAGTTCAGAGGAGGGCAACTAAAATGGTGCAGGGTCTGCAAGAGGAGCCATATGAGGAGAGGGTAAAGGAGCTTAATATGTATACCCTTGAGGAAAGGATGGAGAGGGGGGACATGATATAAATGTTTAAGTACCTCAGTGGAATCAACAAAGTCCAAGAGGGTAGCATCTTTCAGAAAAAGAGATGTGCAAGAACAAGGGGACACAATTTGAAGATAGAGGGGGGACGGCTCAGGGGCAATGTGAGGAAGTATTTTTTCACAGAGAGGTTGGTGGACGCATGGAACAGCCTTTGTGAGGAGATTGTGGGGTCTAAAAGTGTGGGAGAATTCAAGAATGCATGGGACAGACATAAGGCAATTTTTGTGGGGGGTAGGAAGAAATAGGCTGTTCATTAAATAGGATCTGCAGCTTATCCTCTAGGTAGGGAAATGGGCAGACTAGGTGGGCCAAGTGGTCCTTATCTGCCATCAAAGTCTATGTTTCTATGTTTCTATTTTGCCACCCTGCTGTTCTTGCCCTGTACACACAGCTGCACTGAAGCCAGAAAATTACATTTTATTTGGGATTTCTGGGACTGTTACATTTATCATGGGCCTCCCTGCAGTCTTTCTCTCTCTCCCCTTTGGACTTTACAAGACAGAGATTTATTTTGCCAGCCTGCTGCCCTTGCCCTGTAGACACAGCCACACAGAAGCCAGGAAAAAAATATTTGGGATTTCTGGGACTGTTACATTTATCATGGGCCACCCTGCAGTATCTCTCTCTCTCCCCTCTGGCGTCACAAGTCAGAGATTTATTTTGCCACCTGACTGTCCTTGCCCTATATACACAACCGAACTGAAGCCAGTAAAAAAAAATGATTTGGGATTTCTGGGACTGTTACATTTATTGTAGGCCACCCTTCAATTGCTCTCTCTTTTTCTCTGTTTCTATCTCTATCTCTATCTCTGTTTCTATCTCTCCCCCCTCTGGACGTAACAGTCAAAAATGTATTTTGCCACCCTGCTGCCCTTGCCCTGTACACACAACTTCGCTGGATCCAGGAGGAAAAAACATTGATTTCAGATTTCTGGGACAGTTACATTTATCATCAGCCCCCTGTAGTCTCTCTCTCTCTCTCTCTCTCCCACCCCCTCTGGACGAGATCATGAATGAATGCTAACAAGTAATTGTAATGGGATGGCACAAGTCAAAGATTTATTTCACCACCCTGCTGCCCTTGCCCTGTACTAACAGCTGCACTGAAGCCAGGAAAAAACATTTATTTGGGATTTCTGGGACTGTTACATTTATCGTGGGCCATCCTGCAGTCTTTCTTTCTCTCCTCTGGATGTCACAGTCAAAGATTTATTTTGCCACCCTGCTGCCTTTGCCCTGTACTCACAGCTGCACTGAAGCCAGGAAAAAAAAATATTTTTGATTTCTGGGACTGTTACATTTATTGTGGACCACCCTGCAGTCTCTCTCTCTTCTCTCTGGATGTCACAAAGATTTTATTTGCCACCCTGCTGCCCTTGCCCTGTACACACAGATGCACTGAAGTGAGGAAAAAACTATTTGGGATTTCTGGGACTGTTACATTTACTGTGGGGCACCCTACATTTATTGTGGACCACCCTGCAGTCTCTCTCTTTCTCTCTCTCTCTATATATACCATCTGGACGTCACAGTCAAAGATTTATTTTGCCACCCCGCTGCCCTTGACCTGTACACACAGCTGCGCTGAAGCCAGGAAAAATATTGGGAGCTTACGTAACTGTAAAATTTCTGTAGGACTCGCAGTAGTCTCTCCTTCTCTCCTCTGGATCATGAATGGCACAAGTCAAAGATTTTGCCAGCCTGCCCTTTCTCGGTACACACTGCTACATTATCTGAGGCAAAGAAAAGAAAAAAAAAACTTCCATTTGGGATTTTCTGTAACTGTAATCTCTCTTGGGCCCCCAGTAGTCTCTCCTTCTCTCCTTCTCTCCTCTGGATCTGGAATGGCACAAGTCACATGACCTACCAGAAAAAGCACTGAGCATAGCTCCCTCCTGGACCTAATGTTAGTCAACAAACCCCACAATATTCCCCCACAATATTTTGCATGCCGGGGTGTTCTTCAACGACCTTAGTGACCATTGTGCCTTTGCCTGCATCAGGCATTCTCCCTAATTAAAATCAGCACCTAAATACAAGCTGAAAAGATGCTTGAAAAAGTTTTGCCAACATGCCTTCCTTAATGACCTGAGCAATATTAGATGGCAAGACTTCTACCTGGTCTCTTCCCTCAATGAAGCATTTCATATATTTCATAACCTCCTAGTGGGCTTTCTAGACAAGCATGCCCCTATAAGAATGATCAAATCCAAGGTAAGATCTCCTGGATGGTTCTCACCCATCCTAAAAAAAACCTCAAAGACAGAGGCTACTGGTGGAAAAGAGCTAGGAAGACACGCACCGACGCTGACTGGCTTGCCTTCCACATATCCCGAAACACCTGTACCAAACTCATTAGGACCAAAAAAGCTAGTTTCTTCCAATCAGCCCTGGAATGCAACAAAAACAATGCCACCAAATTCCGGTGTATTCTCAAAGAGGTTGACGGCCATACCTCAGATGCCTCTTTTCTAACTAAACTAGTTTGGAGACACCACTTACACAGACAGAGTGGATATACTTAATCAACTGAATGAACACTTTGCAACAGCGGGGCTGGCATTTGACGCCTCTCCCTTAAGTAAGATCATCCAGCAGGGGGATGACACTGATATCACTAGACCAATCACCTACACCAAACAGAGCTACCCCCCTCCTTCAGCTTCTGTCCTATATCCTTTAAGCAAGTAGAGACCCTCCTATTGTCCTTAGATACTAAAAAAAGTGCTGGTGCTGATCTTATTGGACCTTTTTTCCTAAAACTTGGTCATCACTTTCTTACTGCCCACATCACCCATTTATTCAACATCTCTCTATCTCAGAGGGAGCTACCCTTATCGTGGAAAACTGGTCACATCATCCCTTTGTTCAAATCTGGGGACCCCAGTGACCTGAACAACTACCTCCCTATTTCTATACTATCCTCCCTTTCAAAATTATTGGAAAAAATCATCGACACCCAAATCTGGGAGCATCTGGACTCACATAAACTGTTAAACACTGTTCAGTCAGGCTTCAGAGCCAAGCACAGCACAGTGTCCGCCCTTGCAAAAGTAACCACAGACTGGCAAACTGCACTGGACATCAAGAAGCATGTATTCACACTCTTCCTTGACCTTAGTAAAGCGTTCGACACTGTGGACCACAACATTATGCTTAACGCACTAGGTAATATAGGTCTTGACAACCATGCCATTAAGTGATTCACCAGATACCTTATTAGTAGACAACAATGAGACAAAGCTGTGGGAGACCTGTCCCCTCTGAAAATATTACCAAGAGGCATCCCTCAAGATTCTATCTTGGGTCCAATCCTACTTGCTATCTATATCAAAAACCTCGACTCGCATCTGTACACAGTTAAAGTGCACTTATTTGCAGATGTTACCATCCTGTACACTGCTAATTCTTCACTAGGCATGGCCCATGAGAACCTACATAAAGATTTCATCTCCCCTCCAACATAATCTTTTGAAGCACAAGCTACTGCTTAATGCTATGATCCTCTCTCCGAGCACCGCCTCAGGGTCTATATGCAACCTGCAGATTCTAACTTAGCTAGGTGAACCATTGGAAACCATTGCCAGCTTTAAATACCTAGGATTCTGACTTGACAATAAGCTTAATTTCCTTTGCCATTTGAACAAATTATCGAAAAAACCAAGACAACGCTGAGGTATTCTCTTCTGCATTAAACACCTTCTTACCACTGATGCCAGAATGAAATAAGTACAATCTACATTCCTACCCCTATTGGATTACGCTGACTTCCTCTACATTAACTGCTCTCCTACTGTACTCTGTAACCTTGATACTCTATCACAACCTGCCTCTTCGCACCCATCATTGTCTACAGTACCAAGAGTTGGGATGGACCTCGCGTACCATAAGGAGGAAAAAAGAAATGCCCTTCTTTGGATACATAGGGCCTTGTCTGACAAGTTACCAGCATACATATCGATCCTATTTGAGGGAGCCAAGGGGTCGTATAGGCTGAGAAGGTTCTCATTAATCTGCTTTCAAACACCCCAAGTATGGATTTCACATGGTTTATCTGCTATTAGCTTCTTCCTCCCTTCCATCTGGAACACTATGCAAAAGTCACTGAAGCTCACGACCCTCCATGACCCCTTCACCTTCAAGGCATTGATTACAAAGTACCTTAAAGAAATTTGCATCTGTTACAGATGACTAGTGTGACACTATTCACCTGCTGTACCCCTCAACTCTCCAGAGACTCGCAGCTCCCTCCTAGTGAACCTCAACTCTTCTCGCACCCTCTTCCCCCTACCATATCATACCATCCAGTCTTAAATATCCTCACTCGCCTATGCCCCCCCTCACTCATGCCCCAACTGTGAATCACCAACTATTTGCACTAGCCGTCGATCTTACCATACTCACTGTCCTGTCCTCTTTACCTTTCACTCTTTACCTCTACCTCTCTCAAGCCTCATCTTTGGACAACCACCAAATAACTATGATAGCACTAGCCCTAGTATCTTTGGGCTTAGTTTAACTTACGCAATAGGTCACGAATATGTTAGCTCTATTAGTTTAAGGCCTTTGTTAGCCTTGCTTATGTTTCATTGTCTACTGTTTTTTGTTTTCCTTCCTTTTTTTGTATACTGCACTGTACCCTCATGTGAATCATTTGTATATGTTCAGGACCACTTTGAAAATGAGCTTGCTCAATGGTGTTATGCCTGGTTAAATAAAGTTTTTGACTGATTGATTGAAGTCAAAGATTTTGCCAGTCTGCCCTTTCTCACGTACACACAGCTACACTGTTTGAGGCCAAGAAAACAAAAAAAAACTTTCATTTGGGATTTTTTGTAACTGTACTCTGTCTTGGGCCCCCAGTAGTCTCTCACTCTCTCCTCTGGATCTGGAATGGCACAAGTCAAAGATTTTGCCAGCCTGCCATTTTGTACACACAGCTACACTGTCTGAGGCCAAGAAAAGGAAAAAAACTTTCATTTGGGATTTTCTGTAACCGTAATCTCTCTTGGGCCCCCAGTAGTGTCTCCCTTTCTCCTCTGGATCTGGATGGAGTGCACACGTCAAAGATTTTGCCAGCCTGCCCTCATACACAGTCAATCACACAGTACAGTATACTTTGCATCCCCCTGGCCACCACTATCTCCCCAGTCCCGACCCCCTGAGTCCCCGACCCACCTTCACCCACCCCTAATGATCAGTTTCTCTCCCTCTCCCTTTCTGTTGTTGTTCCCTCTCCTCTCCTCCTCAATTGATTTCTTTTCTTTCTGGTGGTGGTGGTTTTAAACTTTTATTTTGGTTCTTGGTGCTTTTGTTCTCTCTGCTGCTGAGCACAGCTCTGCTCCTGCTTTTCTCCAGTCCTCCTCCCTCTTCTGGGCTGTGTGGTGCACTCAGCATGGTTATATACCATGAGTGCATCACGTGACCTTCTGTTACCTGATTGAATGCTGCCAGCTGCCTATGAGTGCCACCGGCATCCCTATGGCAACAGACAACAAAATCATGGAAATAGCTTCTCCACGGACCCAGAATCGTACTTCTATGGTGAAGTCTGTATTTATCTGGGTCCACGGATTGTGGGTTCAATCTGGGGGTCTGGATCTCCCGTGGAACAGTTCATCCAGCCCTACTTTGAATCCTTTTCTGCTGCTGGGATTCTGGTCCTGGGGGAACCCTTCAGCAAGCATGCTCTTGATCACCTCCTCCAATGGTGGTTCTGACTAAGTGGCATACTCAGTAGCGTGCCACTGGCAGGCTGCCAAGGAATAGCTGGCTCAGGGTCCCTCCCCCCAGCAAGTGCTACGAGCACTGACTGGGGAAAGTAGAAAAGTCTACAAAAATCAGTTATTCAGTGCAGCTCCTGTGCTTCGAACAGTATCCAATGAACACAGCAACCGTGCTTGAGTGCTTTCAAAAAGGGTGACTCAGTCACAGCGACCGTGTTCAGGGCTACCTGGCAGGGAGTGGCGACTGGATACCTGGAGTGGAAGAGGTAGAGGCGGCAGGGCGTGCATGCGTATATGCATGCTGGGGGAGGCAGGTGGGAAGGTATGTGGGAGGGTGTGGCAGGCAGCTGCCGAGCTGGTCCACTAGCATGGTGGGGAGGGTGGTTGGTTGGGAGGTGCAGGGTGCAGAGTTCTGGTCCTGTGTGGAGTGCTACATTTTTGCCTGTAGGCGCTTTTTATTTAGTACCCCGACATGCACCCTGCTGGGTGAGAATCTTTTTAGTAGGTGGGGTGCAACCCCCCCCACATTAGAAAACTACTGCGGATATAGGGTGCCCTCTTCCCATTTGCTGTGACTGTGCATTGCTGAAATGTATTTTTGGTGATGTACACTCACCCTAATGGAGAGCACTATTCTGAGATCACCATTATCACATAGAACCACTTTGAAAACTTTTCTGCTGCCTGGATTCTGGACCTGTGGAAGCTCTTCAGCAAGCAGGGTATTGACTCCCTCCTCTGACTGTGGCTCTGACTGCATGGGGCACTCTGTGGGTGCAGTTGGCTGACTGCCAGGGAATAGCTGTCTCGGAGTTTCTCCCTCT
The DNA here is from genome assembly GCA_016271365.2 of Neoceratodus forsteri. Taxonomy (NCBI): domain Eukaryota; kingdom Metazoa; phylum Chordata; order Ceratodontiformes; family Ceratodontidae; genus Neoceratodus; species Neoceratodus forsteri. The sequence goes on along the minus strand of CM057455.1, from coordinate 1,460,731,387 downwards.
ATTAAGTGCTCCGAGTGATGATTGGGTAAAAGAGAAAAGTTCACAAAAGTCAGTAATTCAATGCAGCTCCTGTGCTTTGAACCCTTTTCTGCTGCCTGGATTCTGGTCCTTGGGGGGCCCTTCAGCAAGCAGGCTCTTGTTCACCTTCTCCAATGGTGGCTCTGACTGTGTGGCACACTCTGTGGGTGCAGCTGGCTGGCTGCCAGGGAATAGCTGTCTGTGAGTCCCTCCCCCTAGCATACGCTCCATGGGCTAATTGAGGAATGAAGAAAAGTCCACAAAAATCAATTATTCAATACAGCTTCTGTGCTTCAATCCCGTTTCTGCTGCCTGGATTCTGGTCCAGGGGGAGCAGCCCTTCAGCAAGCAGACTGTTGACCACCTCCTCCAATGGCAGTTTTGACCACAGGGTGTAATCTGTGGCATGCAGCTGACAGGCTGCCAAGGAATAGCTGACCAGAAATCCCTCCCCCTAGCAAGTTCTCCGAGCTCTGATTGGGAAAAGGAGAAAAGTTCACAAAAGTCAATTTTTTAACATAGCTCCTGTATTGCGAACCCTTTTCTGCTGGTTGGATTCTGGTCCTGGGGGAGACCTTCAGCAAGCAGGCTCTCAACCCCCTCCTCTGATGGTGGCTCTGACCATGTGGCACACTCTGTGGTGTGCAGCCGTTTGGCTGCCAGGAAATAGCTTGCTGGGAGTCCCTCCCCTTAGCAAGATCTTCGAATGCTGATCGAGGAAAGGAGAAAAGTCCACAAAATCTATTTTTTAGTGCAGCTCCTGTGCTGTGAACACTTTTCTGCTGGCTGGATTCTGGTTCTGGGGGAGTCCTTCAGCAAGCAGGCTCATGACCCCCTTCTCTGATGGCAGCTCTGACCATACAATGCTTTCTGATAGAAGTCTTTAGCTACCTCCTGAACACAGTATATTTCGGCATGGTCACATCCCAGTCATAGTACTGGGTAGCCAGTATTTCTGTGATTATCACCAAATCCAGGCTTGCTTCAGCTACCACTTCCTCCAGATTAATGATCTTATTCCAGAGCTCCTGGTATTCATGTGCTTCCTTTGCTATGCATTTAAAATAAAGAGAGAGCAGCAGTGTCTGACTTGTGGGCTGTGTTTTGAGCAGACGCAATAGATCTTGTGGTCTAAATCTGCCAGCATTGTTGTATGTTCATATGTACATAGCCCTGCAGATCACCTGTGCCCCCACACTAGACTCATCCCATTTTCTGTTCACCTATCCATCCTTCCCTCTATCTTCCTTATACCATCTCTCATTTGGTTTTCCTGTGGCTTCTCTTCTGTAATTTTTCCCAGTTTTCTTCTGTTTTCCCACAGTTTAATTTTTGTTTTACATTCCTTGTTTTCTAGCACTGGGGGATGTCATCTAGACCTCTTTCAGTTGAGTAATGATTACCAGCCACTTCTGGTGACCCCCACTACTTTAAAGGACCCTCAATAAACAATGTAAACCTGCACCTTAGCTTCCTGGTGTGTGAGGGCCATTGCATCTGAAGCACCCTCTAGCCCTCCAAAAGTGGTCCGACTACCTCAGGTAACCCCATCCCTCCTGCCCGCAGTACTCCTTTGCTATGCATTTAAAAGAGAGAGAGAGAGAGAGAGAGACTCTTATCTACCCCCTACCATGATCAGGCAGGTCCTCAGAAAAGGTTAAGCCTCCTAAACATATCTGTAACCTTCCCCCAGAGGTCTGTAAGACAGGTCATTGGTCCCTAGGTGGACAATGACTTGAAGGTCACTCCTCTGACAATCCTCTGTATATCCTGTATGCATCCCTTCCAGTTACTGGCAGGCACCTTACTATTTTGTTCCCCTGGCACTCCCATCCACACTACCCTTTCGGTTCCCTGTACGATGGAGTAACCAATCACAAGTACCTTCCAGATACTCTCTTTTCACTTGGACTCCCCTCTTACTTCAGGTGCTGTCTTCTTTTTTCACTATAAAGCCTTTTCTCCATTCAGTGTCAGGTGGCAATCATCACTGTCCCTGCTGCCTCCTGACCAGCCACCATTTTTCCCTGGACCTCACCTGCCAACAAATCCCTAAATATTTCCCGCTGTGGCAGGGCCTGGAATGGGTGGGGGAGGGGGTTGTTCTCCCCTCCAGAATTCACACTAAGATATGAAAGGGGGTTCAGGTGATGGCAAGGGCTGCAGGTGAGCAGACAGGGTCTTATTTAGTCTGAACTACTTTTCTGTTTTCTCCCTGCCCACCTCCCTGACATTGGATACACCCCCTGCACTCCTCAACACATCGCTGACATCTTTGTGGAGGAGAAAGCTCCTGACACACTGCAGGGGTTGCCAAAGTGGCAGAACGCAATTCCATATTACTGCAGGTTTGGGAGTGTTGCAGAGCAGCAGTGCCTTCCCAGCCCCAAGGCCAGTTAGTTGTCTACATAAGCATGTTCCTGACTTCAGCTCACCTGCATGGGAGCCTGCCATGCTACTTGTTGGGCTACTGGGTGACCTCAGATGTCTTCTTCATGGCAGACCTGGTGTCCTGGGAGACTACAGGCTCTTACATCCACACTGGGGAGATTGGAGTGACTGTGCTATTTCTACCACTCTCTCTGCTCCAAACTGCTTTTCCACACTTGTTCTAGGATGCCTCATTTTTTGTCATGCAGCTCCTGTGTTCTTCCTGTACTTATGTCCTACCTTGGGCAGATCTGCCAGACTTCACTTCCTGGGGACACCCCTGCAGATGTTAAAGTCCTACTCTGTGGCAATCATACTCATGTATAGGGACACTTGGAAGTTACAAAGTGGACTGTTAGGATGGATTTGACTCTATCAAAACCCACCACTGCCCAGAATTCCTCCATCCTTTTGATCTCCCTTAACCCCAGTCCCACACAAGAAGCTTGATAATTAGGCTGTTACTGCAATAAGTTAAAAGAAAATTAACAGCTTCCCCTTTGCCTTATATTAATGCAGCTAAGCTAGCCTTCTGTGTTCCATTCTCTGCTCTTACTCTACCAGTGAAGACTGTTCACCTGAAGACAGTTCAGGCCTTCCAGGTAAGCCTGGACACATTTTTTCTTATCAAGAGAATCAATGGATACACCTAGGAATAGTTCTCAAACTTTGTCACAGTGAGCCTCCCCAAATCCATGGAAAAGATTTTGAGCCTCCCCCAAAAACTGAAATAATCTTGGGCTTCCCCAAAGAAAACTAACATACTGTACTTTGCGCAGTATACCATGAATAAATTCCAACCCCTTTGAGTACTTGGCTCACATTCAGTTCTTTGTCTTATACTGATGTGGAACCTTTGAGAAAGCACTCCTGTGCTTGAAGGTGTTATCTGAATAACAAATAAAATAAACAAACATTATTATTCAGTTTATTGTGACCCCTGCCCCCCCCCCACAGGCCAGCCTACTTGCTCCGCTATTTTCATTCTTGAACCATTGTTACGCCTTTGTGCAGTACCTTCATGGGTCAGACTACTTTCTCCATTTCCTCTCTATATATGAAATAACCCGAACCCTACATACTTGGCTTTCCCCCTCCATCCCTACTCCTATGCAACTTCTTGGGTATTGCTTTGCTCCTTCCTGCTATTGCTCTTAGCACTTCTATGCTCTACCCTTGTATTTGGGTTGTTCTGCCAACAGTCTACAAATTGATTAACCACTCATTATTTATTGTTCATATTTGTTTGCATTATTGTTTATTGTGTATTTCTTGATTGTTTTGCAGTTACCTTTTGAAATATATTCACTCCTTACCCTTCCCCGGGTACACCTGAAATGAGCCTTGGCTCATTCACCTTCCCTTGTCACCTATTAGTACCTAAATACATAAAGTTCACCTACTATTATCCTCTTTCAGTTTGCTTCATCTCTTCAGACAAAATATATAAAACTCAAAATTTAAATACAGTACTTTTTCAGACTTGCTTGAGCCTCCCCTGGAACAGGCTGGGGCCTCCCCAGGGAGGCTGGCCTCACCATTTGGGAACCCCTGCCCTAGGGGGTACATTAGGTAGGAAACCCCTTTACATTAGTACTAATTTGCACAGCACACTTATAAATATCTTATGAAGCAGGCAGGCATACATAAAAGTTCTCGAGTCTTTTCTGTTCTTATCTTCACATGTTATTTTGATGTTGGGTATGTGACAAACAAAAATTACATACTTTAGATATGTCATAATACTGAATTGGGGTACAATGTTTTAATGAGAAGAATTAAAACTCTGCAGTGCCTCTAGTTTGCCTTCCTGTTATCCTAACAGAAATAATCTGAAATGCCTTTTCCCTTTAGGTAGCTATTAAGCCTAGTCTGAACACCAGTTGCACCAGTCACCTCCCCTGGTAATCTATTCCACATCCCTACCACTCTCTGAGTAAAGAAATGTTTTCTGTACCTCCCTCCTAACTGTCACCCCTTAAACTTGAATGTGAGCGCCCCTGATTCTGCTATCCTGAATTCTACCACTCTGTTCTGATCTATTTTTGTATATCCTTAATAATTTTGAATACCTTAATCATATTGCCGCTAAATTAACTTTTTTTTTTTGCTAAGGAAAACAACTCCAGGGACCCCAGTTTTGCAAAGTATGGCATGTTTTCTAGTTTCTTTTCATTTTTTTGGAGCTCTAAGCTTATTCTTTTGTAGCTCCTTAACAATATGTTCTTTCTGTAATGTGTTGCCCAGAACTGAACACAATACTCCAAATGGGGTTTAACCAGTGCCCTGTATAGTCACCTTATTACCTTATTTACTCTATATCCCCCTTTTAATGTAACCTAGCATTATGTTGACCTTGCTTTCTGCTGCAGGCACTGTTTGGACATTTGCAATGATATAGCTATAAAGGCCCCAAAGTCCTTCTTCTGCTATGCCACATCCAATATTGTGCCATTTCATCTGTAAGGCCATTTTCTTTTTCTGGCCCCTAAGGGTGGTACATTGCTTTTCCCCACATAAAACTGCATCTGCCATCTGTCTGACCAACAACCTCATTGATCTAGGTCCTGCTGTAACTTCTCACACTCATAGTTACTGTTAAGCAGTCTTTCTATCTTTGTATCACCTGCAAACTTGATTGAATAGCTAGTACAGTAGCCCCCAACTCTAAATTATTAATAAACAAGTTGAACAGAAGCAGCTCCAGATCTGATTGACTAAAGCAATGTGGACCCAGCTGAAACCATGCTTGCTGTTTTCCTATTGGAGATTTGCAGCATTCTTGACCTGAGTATTGAAGTCAAAATAACAAGAACTTCCTGAAAAAATTAATTTGAGAAGTTCACATTTTAAAAAGTGGGTCTAATAACTGGACACAATCTGGCCTAACACAGAATGTTATATTTCTCATAATTTCTCAGGGAGAAGGACCTTCATAATTCCCTCATGGCTTTGCCACTCGTGAGCTGTTGTCCTGCTCCCTTGCCCATGAAGATAAATGGGCATAATCTGAGTCAGATCATTAGGTATCCTCCATATATTTGATTCCTCTTTGATTACATGGGGAGAGTTCATGAAAATATCGATTTCTCATTTCCGTGTGGGACCTGGGGCAAAACGCTACATAAAGCACAACACATAATTTTGCATCATGCAACAATAGTTGTTTAGTTAGATTTTGTTGACCTGGAAACAAAGACTAGGCAATAGCTCTTCTTTTCAGCCTTGTCCAATGAGGGGGAGAGGGGGAGGGAGGGGTACATATGCAAACCGACTGATACTGAACCAAGTTATGCAGCTAGTGTTTGTTTAGTGAAAGCAGAAATTTACTCAGGATGCCAGGGAGATTACCCTATCCTTTTTGATGAGCACCATGGGATCTTTAACCTATCTTGAACAACCAACAGAACAGGCAGACAGGGCCTCAGTTTAACATCTAATCAAGAAGACAGCATCTCTGACAGCACAGTGTCCCACAACACAGTGCTGGAGCATCAGTATTATTACTTCTATCCAAGGGTAGTGTGCCCTCTTTGGAGCTTCCAATGCCACTTCATGCAGCAGCTTGTTTTCACTGGAGGTTTCCCATACCACTGCTAGCCAGGCCCAACTTTGCTTAGCTTCTGAGATACGATGGGAACAGTCTTCAATTTGGTAAGGCTGAAGGCAAAAATATAGATTGTTGACAGCTCATTTTCAGGTACGTCCTGTGGGAAAGAGAAGCGGTTACAACGGCAAAGCACTTAACATACAGTGAATGAACTACAGTGAATACATGAGCAGTGGGAAGTGTGACAAATAGATTGCTGTAACAATAGAGTGTGCAAAGCAGCATGTAGCATCACATGAATAATGTCCTGGAAAACAGTCATAATATGGTACATAGAATATTGTCAATTAGGTTCCCAGTAATGGAGGTAAAAGGGTCACTGGATTAGTGACAGGAACATATATGGGAACTGTGTTCACAGAGATATTTCAGAGAAGAATGGGAAAAGGTGGAGGGGGTAGGAGGTTGGATCACAGTCTGGGAAGCTGAAACAAAAGGCAGCCTTCCCAGCCGAGGTTAGAGGGCTGAAGAGTAAAGGAGCATGTCAAAAGTCCACAGAGAGTATGAAGATGACAGAGGAGAAGTGAGGTAAGAGTTAGGGTAGCCAAACCAGAATTTAGAGATAAAGTAGGTACAGTCCAAGAGGTATCTGCCATTGCTGGAAGGGTCCATTTCATTTTCACATGAATAATAATGCCAATGAGTCTAGAGAGATTAGGTTTACTATTTAATTACATCTTAAATGTTTCAAGTTAATACATGGCACATTTAACAAGAATCATCAAATGCATAATGATTGCACAAACTTGTACATAAGGCACTTGCACAGAACTGCAGCAAATGATTTGGGGTGGTGGGTACCATTAGACACAAGAGAATCAATTAGTTTTATGAGGGATGGTGACTGGAGGGTGGGAGGGTACCACTTGACACCAGGGAATCATTTAGTTTTACCAGGAATGGCATTCAGAGGGTGGGGGTGGGGACCATTGGACGTAAAACAACAATTGAAAGGTGCTACATAGAGTTTTTTGCACAAGAGGAGGTATGCTGCACTAAAAAGTAAAGTATTCTAATCTTCCAGCATGGTGTGTGTGCCGCTTTGTTGTTTTATGTATTTTATAAGGTTTGACCTGGTGCAATAGCACCATTAGTAACGATTGGCTGTGCAAAGTCTTTGATTTCTGTTTATTTTGCTTCCAAGTCATGGGACCACTGGACACCAAGGACTGAGTTATTGTTATAATGGGCCAGGGATTGGAGGATGGGGGGACCACTGGACACCAGGGATGGATTATTGTTAATGGTACCAGGGATAGGAGGACCGGGGGGGACCACTGCACACCAGGACTGATTTCTTTTTAACAGGGCCAGGGATCAGAGGATGTGGAGAGCATGTTACACCAGGAATGGGTACTCCTGTATGGGTACAGGGTGATCGGAGTTGGTGGGGCCAGTCACAGGGGCACAATCCTGCTGCTGCTTCCCATGCAGATGAGCCTATAATGGGCATGCATGTGGCCACATAGTGCCTTTCATGACCAATGGGTTCTTTTTCATGGTGCTGACTGAATAGCACACTTGGAGCTGCCGGTGCTATCAGGTCTGGGGTGCTGTTCCCTGCACTTCCTAGATCCATATAGGACAGTGCTACTTGACTTACCATTGTGCCAACATGCCCCTATAGTCAGTTGGATAGTGCCATTCACTATCAGACTGAATATACCATCTTTGTGGTCATGGGCTAGGGCAAGTACAGTGCAAACCTTTTTGCTTTACTTTTGCCCTTTTTCCAATATTGGGCCCCAGGTCACTGTCCTGTGGGCATAAAAAAATCAAATATTGCCCAGCTCAGGGGACCCCAAATGTAAAGGTTCAAGTATCAGAGGGGAAAACCTTAGGGTAGCCCTGCTGGACTCCACAGAATTGCAACATTGCATATGCAGGGACAGTGACATACTGGAAAATGGGAAAGAAAATTACCACGTACATCAGTTCAGTATTAAAGTTAGTATTTAAGCAATAATGACCAACAAATTGGTAATTTTCTGGAGATTAATGAATGGCTGGGGTGGGGTGGCCCAAGGAGCAGCTGAAGGCCAACCTCACCCAGCCAGTCATTAATTGACAGGAAATGAATGGCTCTGAGATCATTATTGCGATAATAAGTCTAATCACAGTAATAACCCTTTTTGGGAGTTTTTTTTGTTTATTCTTTTTTGTTCTGAGCAGCACAGTAATACTGCTATGTGTCTTAAAGGCTGCCACATGGTGTATGTTTGTCCTGTTCCCTGTTCAGCAACGTATCATATGGTTGTGTTGTGCTGCTTTTTCAGTACGTCTTCTATTGTAGAAATACTGATAAACTGGTGAATTCTGTTTTTTTTGTTTCCGTTTGTGTTACAGATTACTATACTTTTATTGTTCAGTGGTAAGAGAAATGCCACCAACATGGCTATTCAGTCACAGTTGTGTAGAAAACACAGAGCTCTGCATGTGAACAGCTGTACCGGGCATTACTAAGAGATTTCAGCCCGGCATGTTAGCCAATCAGTGAACTAGCTAAGCTCATGAATAATTAATTAGACTTATAATTATTAGTTCAATCACTAATCTTCATGAAATGAGAGTCCTAGTAACCTACCCTACCTAACAGGAAAGGGTAGCCCTAGATTAATGAGTCTTCTTCATTTTTTTAAAGATGCTTATTAAGTGATATGCATATAGTACATCAGAAATCATGTTATAAGCAAGGCCCCTGGAATTCTGCTGTTCTTCGGTTGTGGAATTTGCCGTAGAATTTGCATCATGCTGCAGAATATATATAGTGCCACAGAATTCATTGTTTTTGGTGAATTTTCATATAAATATACTGTTTTTCCATACTGTCAGGCTTTCTTTCCCACCTCGTTTATCCTGAAGCCCCTCCTCTATGCTCATCATATGATGTCATCGATGACATCACATCATATATAGCCAATGACAGTACTGCATTCTGCCAGAGTAATGAATAAATCATGCTGCAGAAATCAGAAAATGCTACCGCAGAAGTCAAGGAGCCCTCCCGCAGAAATCAGAAAATTCTGCTGCAGAACACCAGGGGCCCTGGTTATAAGAAAGAAAAATCATTAACTGTCAAGGTTAACGTCACTATACATTGAAACATGTATCTTAATTTAGTGTGGGTTTCTATTTAAGTTTAAGTGCACGGTTACAGTGCTCTTTTAGATTATTAACAACTTGAATAAATTGATGTATCACAGTATTTAAACATTCTTATGAAATAAATATTACTCATTCCTTAAGTAGTAGGTTACATGGATACATAGACAGTGTCAGCAGATAAGGGCCTATGGCCCACCCAGTCTGCCCATTTGAGCTTGTAAGTTCACTTTATGTTTTTCTAGAAGTCTGTTGCCCCTTACTCCTGGCCTCCAGAATTCCTTTATATCTATCCCATGCATTCTTAAATCCTGTGATTGTTTCGACCCCTACTACTTCCTCTGGCAGGGTGTTCCACTTGTCCACCAACCGTTCTGTGAAGAAATTCTTCCTCATGTTTCCTCTGAATCATCCTCCCTCAAACTTCATTCCATGCCCTCTAGTCCTGAAAGAGGCATTTCAAAGCTTTCGAAATTTAAAGGGTGAAGTGGAATGTAATGGTTTCATGTTACTACGTCAGGATAATTTAGGGTATTACTAAAGGGTGTCCATATTTGATCAAATTTACTTAATATTTGTTTAAGTGTTAGATAGTGAATGCGTTCAATACGGTGAATGGATATCACTGAATTCATCCATACTGTTGTGAGTGGAGGATCATTGTCCTTTCATTTGGATATTATATGTTTGAATGCTGTAACAATACCTATGTTTATCAAACAGCGACAACTATATGATGTTTTGAAGGGGTCTACCATATCTCATAAGATCCAAAAAGGGTCTTTAGATAAAGTCTTACCTACCGCTCATGATAAGAAAAGAAGTATTGAATGCCACCAAGTGTTAAGGGCAGGGCAAAGTGTAAACAGATGTGTTAAGGTGCCTGGGGCATTATGACATCTAGGGCACAGATTAGTTATTGCAGGATTAATTTTATTGAGTCAATGGGGGGTATAGTATAAATGATGAATGATACTGAATTGAATCTGATGTAATTTAAAAGATTTAAGACCCCATCCACCATTATTAACTATTTTTTCCAGAGTGAGGAGGAGGAGGAGATGAATTGATTTAGTTTCTCTTACCATTTATTTTTGAAGTTATTTAACTGCATAAAAGAGTTCAGTAGTATGATTTTGTATAGTAATGAGATAATTTTAATTTGGCGTGGGAAGGTCATGAGTTGTTCAATTTGATGTAGAACTGAGTAGCTTGTTAGTGTTTATCATTTGAGCAGATTGCATAAATTGGCTCACTTCATTAAAGCTTTTGCTATACCACACCTTGAAAGTAGGATCTGACATGGAAGGGGTAAAATATAAGTTCAAGTAAACTGGTGAATGTAATGAGCATAAGTCCTGGCTTAGGTCTCTACCGGTAGCGTTATGCCAAATATTTAATACGGTGTTAGTACAGAAGGCAATATTTGTAAGTGTTTTACTGTATTTACTCACATAAAGAATATGTTTAATGCTGGTGTACGGGGTTCTAAAGGTTTCTATTACATAAGAATGACCCAATGTGTCATTATTGAACCATTTATGGATACCTGCTAGATTAGCTGCCTAATAATAATATTTCATACATGGTAGAGCAAGTCTGCCATTGGCAGGTGATAAGTATAATTGTTGTATTTTAAGCCAAGGTATTTTGCCCTTCCAAAGGAACTTCTTGATAATGGCATCTAATCTATGGAAAAAAATCTGCTCTGATAATAACTGGAATGCTTTGGAATTGAAACAAAATTTTAGGAGAATGTTCATTTTAAATAACATTAACTCTGCTGATTAGTGTGAGTCGTAGATTTTCCCAGCGACATAAAAAAGTTTTAGCTTCCTATGTATGAGGATCTAGATTTAATGATCGTAGATTATGGATTTCTTTATCTATTGTGATTCCCAAATATTTGATTTCTGAGACTAGCTGAATATCTAGATTAGTGGGAGGTATAAATGGGTTGGAGTGACTTTTGGTCTCCATAATTTCTGCTTTAGAACAATTAACTTTGTATCCAGATGTGGTACCAAATTGTGTGAGAATTTCAAGAGTATGATTAAAACAGTGGTTTAGATTTGTAACATAGATTAGAGTATCATCAGCATATAAACGTATACAGTGTTCTGTACTGTTAATTTTAGGGCCAAGGATATTTTGAGATGTTCTTATGGTGAGGGCCAAAGGTTCAATTGAAATGGCAAAGATGAGGGCAATAGTGGTCACCATTGCCTAGTTCCACATTGTAACTGAATAATTGGGGAGATACCTTCATTAATTTTAATCCTGGACACCAGATCGGAATATAGTATATCCACCCATTTATAGAAAATAGGTCCGAATCTGAATCTTTAAATTATTGTTTTGATGTAAGGCCATTCAACATGGTCGAACGCTTTCTCTGCATCAAGCAGAATCAGAGAAAGATCAGAGTTTTTGTAATAGTCCAAAATTTTGAGAGTTTGCCTAATGTTGGATGTAAGAGTACAGCCTTTAATAAATCCGTTCTGATCTTGTTGTACACTTTGGGATAATATATTTTCCAATCTGGTAGCCAGGATATTAGCTAGGATTTTGGAATCTAGGTTAATTAGGGAAATTGGCCTATATGAACTGGGCTGTAAAGGACCTTTATGTTTTTTTAAGAAACAGATGAATACAAGCTTCTTTGAAAGAAGGAGTAAGAGTATTTGTGGTAAATATATAATGAAATACGTCTTTTAGATAGGGGGGCTAATAGGTGAGAGAATGATTTGTATTCCAAGATGGTGACCACACTGGGTCAGCTTTCATTTTAGCTCTACTATGAGTCATTGCTAGTAGTATTTATTTGTTTTATGTTATTTTATTTTATTGTTATAGCAGAAGTGTTAGTAAATGTCAGCAAGCACCATAAGACATTAACTGTGAAGTGTTAACTGGGATGTGGATGCCGGCTATGCGGTGTGTGTGCACTAACTCCTTTTGGACCAAGAGCTGTATTTTTTGCTGTAGATTTCCAGCGTTCCTCGCAGCAGCTTGCCAGGGGATGTTTCAGGATTTCTGATACTCAGACCGTGACTGTCCAGCTTGTATCTCAGTGTCGACTGTAAGAACTGTGGACCTGATTTATACTTCTCTAGCTGTGGAGCTATAACAGACCCTGTGGTATGTACTATGTTGCTTTGGGACACGTGTAACCAAAGGGGGTTCCCTATTAGATGTAGTGAAGCCCTGAGCACTGAGTCTTGGAACCATTGCCAGTTTGGCACTTTTGGGTGATTGACTGCTTGGCGAGTGGTGTTTAAAATGGCTGGAGTTCCTGAAGAAGTCGTTGGGTGGAAATCTGCTTCATGAGCTGCCACTGTTAATGTGGATTTAATGATTTTGACCAACTGCTGCAGACTGAGATCAGAAGGATATTGCCCCTGTATGGTGAGACTGTCCTGATGGGGATAGAAGGCTGTGAGCTGGTTTTCTTGAGCCCTCTCAAAATTACTTGGGAGGCAGTTTTATTTGCAGAGGCCTAATAAGGGTTAGCCTAACTGACTAACCCTGAGGCAGGTACTGGGGGCAGCCAGTCTCTCTGGGAGGTCAGGGGTATTAACCATAGGATATATACTCCCCGAGTTCCTGGAGTGGTGGTGGGCTAACTGACAGGGGTCGGATTGTCCCCACTTCTTAAGCAAAGAGATTTGGTGGTGCTTCTGGGCACTCATTGGGGTGGTTTTTCGGGGTTGGCAATATAACCCATTGGAGGACAGTGACAAGAAACATTGCTCCGCTGCCAGAAGTCTCTTTAAAAAGTTTGGAACAGTGCTGCTGTGGACAGTTAATTGCTCATCAAAGTGTTTTATTTTTAATTTTTGGACAGGCTGTGAGACAGCCTGTTTTTCTTTTTTGAAAGTAATCACATATCATACAATCTGTTTTAAATGTGGCTGTGAGAGGGCCATGTTTTCTGGTTTAATTTCAATTAATTGTTAGGGGGTGGTGAGAGCCCCCATCAAGACTCATTATTTTTCTGGTATTATTAATTTAAAACTCATTGATTGGAGAGTTTATGTAGGACATTTATTCACTTACTGCTGTTTTTTAACTTAGTTATTTAAATTTTGTGTTTGGGGGAAGGGGTATTTATGTTGTTGGGTATTTATTGGGTAAGAGCAACTGTTTTAGTGGAATTATTTTATAGTGTGGGAAAGTTCTAATTTTGTTTTGCTGCTGGTTTTTGTTTTTATTTTTATTTTTAGTTCTGGTGGTTAGTCAGCCTGTGGAATGTGTATGCTGTCTCCCCCAGTCATGCGCTATTCTTCCTCTTCTCACCATGTCCTCAGCCCATTTTACCCCCCACCTTTGATGTTTTCTATCTACCAATGCTGTCATGCACTGGGTATTGTGTGTAGGAGAGGTGATGGCGGTTAGAGGTGTGGACATTGGAGGACGAATGAGTGGATCTCTCACATAGGAGTGGTAAAGTCAAGAAGATGCCCTGGGGTGAAATGGAGCCTGAAATGTGGCGTCTCATGTCTAGTCTCCATACCCAAGGGCACCACTTCTTTTGGTGGACAAGTAGCCGGGATGACTCACGAATCCCGTCCAACTCCAGTGGTGCTGTGCAATGCCAGATCTATAAAGAATAGAACTGCAATTATCACCGATCTTGTTGGAACAACTGATCTGGCATGCATCACCGAGACCTGGCTGGATGAAAATGCTGGCCCTTTGTTAGAAGCAGCAATTCTGGCCTGGTACTCGGTGATACACTGCCCGAGACTGGACTGCGGTGGGGGGTAGTGGTCTGTTTCAAGACCGAGTTGGGCCTCACAGGTGTACCAGTAGAGGAGGCCGAATCCTTTGAATGTACTGTGGTAGCAGGTGTGGGTTGTAGGATAGCTCTTATCTACCATCCACCCAGGGATGAAAAGTGATTCCTGTAGGAAGTAGCGGACTTTGCCGTCAACATGGCATTGGAGCAGCCCAGACTGATAGTTCTGGGTGACTTCAACGCCTGGGTTGACGACGAACTCTCGCATTTTGGACAGTACTTCCTCCAGTTGATGACATCACTAGGCTTCACACAGATTGTTACCTCTGCAACCCATAGTCATGGTCACTCCTTGAATTTGATGTTCCTCCTGGGGATTGAGGCCTCCAATTTGGGGGTGGAACCTGTTGATTGGTCTGATCATTACACTGTGAGGTTTAATTTTTGCACCCCCCTTCGTAGGCCTGCTCCTGTGGAGATGGTCAGTTACTGCCCTTTATGGGATGTGAGCCCTGAAGGCCTAGCTGCGGTGACTGACCTCTCAGAGTTTCCTGAGGCCAGCTCAAGTGCAGAGTCCTTGGTCTTGGCCTATAATAAGGTCATCTCCTTGGCCCTGGACCTGATTGCTCCTATCCGTGTTCATCCTCTCCCACTTTGCCCTCGGGCCCATTGGTTTGATGGGTCTTTGAGGGAGTTGTGGTGATTAGAATGAAGGTTAGAACGGTGCTGGAGGAAATCCACTCTGGACTGACCACCTTAGATTTGTAGAGCATTATCAGGCCTATCAATCAGCGATCTCCCATAAGAAGGCAGAGTTCCTGTCCAGGGAGATTGCTGTCACTCAGAATTGACCAGCTCAACTCTTCGGAACTGTGGACAGGTTGTGCAATCTAGCCTGTCTGCAGCTCCGAAGAGCTTCTTCACAAATGGAATGCTATGAGCTTGCTCAATTTTTTGCGAATAAGGTGGCCGACATCAGGTTGGAGATCCTCCTGACTCATTCTTTGGGGGATGCTGTTGGTCAGTGCTCAGTCACTGCACTTCGTATTTCCTGGAGTGCCTTTGACCTGCCAGAGTTTGTAGATATTATGCGGATTGTCCAAGGTATGCGCCCTATGTGCTGTAGTCTGGATCCAGGCCCAACTTCCCTGGTTATGGGTTGTTGTGATATCATTGGCCCGGTCCTGGCTCACATAGCCCGGTGCTCCTTGTAATCAGGTGAGTTTCCAAGCTCCCTGAAGGAGGCAGTGGTAATACCCCTTCTGAAGAAAGCTTCTTTGGACAAGGACGTTCTGGCAAACTACAGACCTATCTCGAACCTTCCCTTTATAGGGAAGGTTATTGAGAAATTAGTGGCGATTCAACTGGAGAACCATCTGACCATCCACAATACCTATAAACCTCTCCAGTCTGGTTTTTGAAAGAGGCACAGTACTAAGATCTCCTGATGGTGAGAGGTTGGAGAAACCATTCTGTTCTGGTGCTCCTTGATCTCTCTTCAGTCTTTGACACTGTGGAACATGGGGGGCTGCTCGAGCACCTGAGGTTCATCTGTGGCCTGACATGTATGGTCCTTAGGTGGTTTACATCTTTCCTCACGGGCAGAACACATAGAGTTGTGTCAGGGATTTTTTCTTCAGACTCACTCCCTCTGTCATGTGGGATTCCTCAGGGCTAGGTGCTGTCCCCCATGTTGTTTGCAGTGTATATGCTGCCCCTCAGAGACATTGTAAGATGGTATGTGCTGAGGTTTCACTGCTGTGCTGTTGATACCTAGCTCTACCTGTCTTTTGCACCCGACCAGGATAGTGCCCTCTCAGTATTTAATAACTGCCTCACTGAAATCCAGGACTGGATGAATTTGAGCTGGCTAACGTTGAACATGGGAAAGACTGAGGTGATGGTTGTGGATCCAGGTCACCGGATAGAGGGGTTGAGGGCTGGTCATCCCTCTGGACTTATTCTGGGAGGCTCCCAGATTCTTACCTCTGAACAGGTGCATGACCTGGGAGTGATGCTTAATGATGAGCTGACCCTTCGATCGCAGGTGTCAGCAGTCATCAAGTCTGCCTTTTATCATCTTAAGAACATTGCCAGGGTCAAGCACCTTGTTCCGTCCTGTGATCTGTCTGTGTTGGTCCATGCCTTTGTGAACTCACACCTTGACTACTGCAACTCTCTTTACTTAGGGCTTCCCGGGGTTGATATCTGCCACTTGCAGCTAGTGCAGAATGCTGCAGCATGATTGTTGACGGGGTCTTCTCAGGCTTCACATGTCACCCCGGTGCTGCGTGATCTGTACTGGCTGCCGATTCAGTGGCAGATCACCTTCAAAGTTGGTTTACTGACTTATAAAGCCCTACACAGACTTGGTCCTGACTACTCGAAAGAGCTTTTAATTCCCTACAGCCCTGTGCGACAACTCTGTTCTGCTGACGAGGGGTTGCTGGAGGTTCTGAGGGTGATTTTGAAATCTTCTGGGGCCCGTGCATTTATGTTTGCATCCCCTACCCTCTGGAATTCTTTACCCCATCAGCTTCGGGAGTATGTGACCGTGGGGGGATTTAAGCAGGCATTTAAAACTTTTTTGTGGCGACAGACCTATCAGTGATTCATTGTTGTATGGATTTGTTGTGCTATTTATTATTGCATTTGTTGTTTATGGAATTACATTTTAATTATTGTAAAGCACCTTGATATCTTGAAAGGTGGTTAAAAGTAAAGTTTATTATTATTATAATTATTAAAAATCTATAAATAGGCCATCAGGTCCATGGGCTTTGTCAGTTGGTAAATTTTTAATAGCAGCCTTGATTTCTTCCAGAGAAATATATTGTTTGAGGCCTTGAAATTTTTCTGCTTCTAGTACAGGAGAGTCTAAGTCCCCGATAAAGTGATGTATGGCAGCTGGAGTGCATGTATTGTCTGAAGAATATAACTGCTGGTAGTACTGGTAGAAGGTTTGATTAATCCCCAAGGGGAAATAATTAACTGGCCTGTTGGATCCTTAATATTAGTTATTAAGTTGTTTTGTTGTTGAGACTTAAGCTGCCATGCCATCAGTGTATCTGGTTTGTTTCCCGTCGCATAATAATGACTTCTGGTGTATAATAGTTGTCTTTCAGTCTCTTCCACAGTTAAGCTGTTATGTTGTTCTTTTGATGTATATAAATTTTGTAAAATAATTGGGTCATTTGTTTGCTTATGTAGTGTTTCGGAATTATTTAGTGTTTCTAGAATCGGTGATTTTTTTCATTTTTTTCTTTTATTTCGAAGGATTGTGTAGGAAGTAATACCTCCTCTTAAATATGCTTTAAATGTTTCCCAAATGTTTCCATAATTGATGCCCACTGTAGTGTTAGTAACATAAAAAGATTATATATCTATTTTATTATGATTACAAAAGTTCAAGTCTTTCATAAGTAGGGGATCAAGTTTGAAATAAAGGGTTTTAGGTTTGCTTGAGTATGTAAGGTTTAGTAGTACAGTGCATGAACAGATATTATAATGTTATTATAATTGAATTTGTTTACTTGATATAGACAGGATTTTGATAATAAAAAGAAATCAATACAAGAGTATGTTTGAAAAACTGGAGAAAAATATGAGTACTGTTTGGTGGTCAGGTATAGGTGTCTCCAGATTTCAGTAAGATAAAGTTAATTCATGGACTGAATAGTTGAGGTGGCAGCTGTGATTATCTTGCCACCATGAATTCCAGATCTAGCAGGACTGGGGCTCAAGACCAAGTTAATATCCCCCCAATAATATATGGAACAGGGAAACTACTGAGTTCCAAAAATAGTTGGGTGAAAAAGGACGGTGAATTTTGTTGGGCCTGTAAATATTAGATACAGTATATGATTGCCCAGCAAGTAGTATGTGGCAAATAAAGAATCAGCTGGTGGGATGTAAAATATGCTTGGGTGTTTGGACATTCAGTGATTGTTACATCCCGGGAGTTATTTCTAAAAGGGGCATTTAATCCTGCTCCCCAATTTTTGGTAAAGAACTGAAATTCTTTATGCATCAGGTGCATCTCTTGAAGAAGTACACAACTCATCCCCTTTTTATCTCACTAGTTAACAATTCTCCTGGTTTTATTATGGTTTAGTAGCCCCTTCACATTCCAGCTAGCACAGTTTAGATGATATGACATGGGGAGCATAAATAAACGGTAGAACTGTAATGTAAATGACCATAAGTTTTTGCCCCCAAACAACTAAAGAAGAGTCAACTTTATTCTGCAAAATGTTTATTATTATTATTGAGTAGTCAAGAAAAGATTGAGTAATTTTTGATGCTTTACACAGTGAATTTAATTTCTTAAGATTTCCTCAACCCACCCCCGTAAAGTCCCTTAATCACCAATGAATCGAACATTATCCCCACCACTCCATGCATGCCATATAATATATAACATTAATGTCAGAGTACTTATAAAACAAACATTTTTGTACAATAGATTTAATAAAGGTACATTGTATTCTGACACCATTTCTGGGGTATTTTATCCCATTATATAACGCATGCAAGTACAAAGCAATAATATGGTAAAGTGTAAGTTTATCAAGTACACCAAGCATGAAAAAAAGAAGCAAACACCCCCTTATGTTTTCTACTCAGTTCTCCCCTTCCCCATTTCATCGATCCTGGTGGCTGTGGTATGCTCCATCTGTGAGGTCATTGAAACCCTTAATCTTGAGCATTCCTTAAACTATGTACATCAATAAAGTTTTCACTAATATCACTATTGTCTTTATAGGATAACATATAAATAAGATCCCTTCATAATTACCAAATGAAGCCCAGTATCATAAGTGAGAGCAAATAGCAGAGAGAAGAGGGGAAGGATGGAAGAAAGAAGAAGAAAAAGAAACACAGAGGAAAGGGAGAGAGAGTGAAAAAACAGAGAAAGAAAAAAATGTTATCCCTTCTTCTCTCCCCCCCATGGAAAGATTCAATTTTGTCTTCTCCTCCTTACCCCCCCCAGTAACTCCTGTCATAACCCCAGGCTTCATCCCTCATCCTTTTTTATGAATCATGTCTAGGAAATTATTCAATACAAATACCAATATCTAGGTCTATTCCATAAATAATTTATACATATGATTTTAACATATTGATATTTTCTCCTTTTTATCCTATGAGACCTCATGTTATTCAATGCAAATCATACTGTATAGCAGGTTATATTAGCACTCTGTTAATATTAGTGCTATTAGTTGACACACAGATATGCACTAATGTAAACAGATCACTAATATTACCACTTGTATTACCGCTCATAACAACAAAAACATGAAACATAGGAAGTGCAGCAGTAATGTGCAGTAATGTGCTAGGGCTAGGGCTACTTTATTTACTAGGTTACACAGCATTTCACCAAAAAGGAATAAGGAGAAAATAAAAACAAGTTAACAACAAATTACAAAAAAAAAGAAATTTCAGCTTCAGTGTATTTTAACATCTCCTGTCTGCTTGCTTCTGCTTCATTTAAATTTAGCAAACGGAGATCCGAACTGAGACTATCTGAACCTCCTGCAACCAGTCTTTCAGACACAACTCCAGAATTCCAGTTGGTAAATTCTCTTTTCAATAGATCTTTAAAAATCTTATTCACACTGATGTCCAGAGGTTGAAGGGCATCAGTGCACGATGACGGAATATAAACTGGTATGATGTTAAGGGATTCCACATGCTTTATGATAGTCTCTGTGGTATACGTTTTGTACAGGTCAAGTACAAGCAGACACTTTTGTTTCTCTGGCAAAGACATTTTGGCAATGTGCGTTTTGACATGAGGCAGTTTAACATTATCTATAAACTCAATGTCAGTCTGTGCATTAGCCTAGTGATTATCTGAGTGTGTTATACTCCATTCAGTTGGGAACTTATGCTTGGGATGACATATGGCACTTCACCCCTTATATATCAATTGGGGGGAGGAGCAAATCACCATCAACACTGCAGGCCAGGACAACCGATACCTGTCTTTTATCTCCTAAGTCTGTTACCAGTATCTGTTTTGCCCCAGTTGCCTCCATGGTCCATTCTGACACAGGGACCATATTGACCCCTGTCTCATCCAAGTTGATAATGAGCTGAGGTGGAATAAGCTCTTGGGCACATGCTTGGGTGATTCTGGATAGAAAAGATATTTTTAAATTCAGAAAGTTACTGGGCATTTTGTGGCCCACTTTTGTCCTCTTACGCTTGCTGAATCTGATGCGGTGGAGAAAACCACACTCCCATTTACTGGACAAGGATAGATGCCCCCCATTTTTGGTCAGTAGCTGTGGGCAGTTTGCCTTTACTATTCCCATAGCTACTGCCTGAATGACACCAGCATTTACTACAGCTCCTTCTGTGCATAGAGACTTAACAATTGCTTTAAGTTGTTCTTCTAAGTTTTCTTCTAAATGAGTAGGATGCCCTTGAATTTTTTTGGGCAGCACTGGAGGCATTTCAGTGGGGTCAGGGGTCTTCTGTAACGGTGCCATGTAAATGGATTTGAATTTTCTTATGGAACTCTCATTGCTTATGTTCCCGGTAGTGGCACTGTAATGCCTGACAGCTGTCATAACCCCATGCTTCACAGCATACTTCCCAAACTTGTATCTGACCTCGGGAGTGTAATTGACATAACCAGAGTGGCGTCTTTGCTTTGAAGGTGGCGAGGAAGTACTGGCAAGCTCTCTAACCATGGAGGCAGTAACAGATGGGTCGACCTCTGAGCATTCCGCTAGATCATGCCCTGAAACAGCAGCAGCCTCCTATGGATATTTACTCTTCACTTAGGAGAACTGCACCCACTTCAGAAGGGACATCATCCAGTATTTATTTATTTATTTTATTTAGTTTTTGTTGACCGGGTAAGTGCAGTAGACAAATCATGCCTATTTTCAGGCATGACCCAGGGGAGGGGGATACAGATGAATGCCAACTGATCTTGAACCTTAGTGAATGAGGGGAATTTGGCCAGGACACCGGGGAAATTCCCCTACTTCCTGCTTCCTGTGAGCAGGGGGGACCCATTTTCTGGTGGGACCAAGATGGAGGAGGAGGAGGACGTCTGCTTGGTGGGAGAGCTGGCCTCTGCTCCCACAGTGTGCAATGTGGAGGCTGACCCTTTGAATACTCAAGATATGGATTCTGATATGGAGTTTCACGATGCAGTGGTTCTTTGGGAGGATACAGCAGTTGATTTAAGAAAAAAAAATTCTCAAAGGACTGGGAGAAAGGAAATGCTTGAAAAGGAATCTTTGGATGCAAGGTTCAAATCCAGCTTGGAACCTGGCGACATGGATGCACTTAATACCTGCAATATTGCTCTCCCTGAAACCGAGGTGTTTAAAACTGAGAAAATACAGGACTGCACTTAAAAGAAAGCTCCGTGGAGCATGGTGAGTCTTTGCAACAATTTTTTATTATTTCGGAAGCCGCTACTGAAACAGACAACCGGCTTTTACAATCTGCTTTACCCGCTTTAAAAAATGTACAGCAAAGTGATTCCCTCTCGCTACACAATCAGTGTGTTACGGGAGTAAGGGAGAAGGAAGCAGTTGAGCACTCTATGAACTTTGCAATTCGGCGTTCAGCCGCTCAGCCTGAGTTGTTAACTCTGCAGCAGGTAGAATCGGGGCTTGACAACTGCAGCGTTGCTGCTAATAATAATATGGCTGACTCGGTTCAGTCGGGAGTCCTGGCAGGGCGAGACCACTCTCTTTATAGCCCAGCAGCTACGCGGGAAGTTCCTGAATAAATTGACTGTTAGTAAAGCTGCTAACAGTACTATAGAGGTTAGTGAGTGCATTCAGCCCGCTATAGCTCCGACTGCCCTAACAATTGAAAAGCTGAAAACAGAGTCCCCAAAGGAAGTACAACAGACTTTGTCTGCATCAGAGCTAAAGCAGTCTGAGTCTGCATGGTTAGACAAATCAGCTGGATTCGTTTTAAAAAGCATGGGGCTCAGCATAATGTAGTTTATCAGTCCTCAGCTGTTTCCCAAACTGAGTTACTGAATTCTTCTTTCCAAAAAAAAAAAATACCTCTTATAAAATCTGGTCTACAAACACATAATGTTTCAGAGCTCTGGTCCTCTGATAAAGCACTCAAAGGAGCAGGTTGGAAGCAAAATGCAGCAGGCATATGGAAGCCTGATCCTACTTGGGACTCTGATTATACCCTCTCACAGCATTCACCAGAGTGGAAACCGGACTTACAACAGCAAAAGCTGGAGCAAGATTTGCAGGACAATAAAACTGTTTAGAGGTAGAAAAACTCCACTGAGAGCTACATCCCTGGAGTCACAGATATCTTTACCTTCCTCATTGAATACAGATTGGTAACACCCTGCAGGAGCCTATTGCTTCTTCTCACACGCCCTCTCCAACGGAATCCGTTCCTCAGAAACCACTTATGTCTGAATTATTTTCTAACACTAAAAGAAGCAGCACCTCGCGAATGCGGTTCAGTATTCGTTATAAAGGGGTTTGGAGGATCGACCAGATAGACACTACGTGGGAAAACCTTATTAAAAGAGTCCTTGCATTTTACCCCAAAAGATGTGCATGCATTTATTAATATCTCTGGAGAGGATAATTTTGACATCAGTTTTAGGACACCACATGCATTGGACTTATTCTGGGATAGGTACAACCAGGTTAAATTCTCTCCTCTATGGACCCCTTCTTAGTGATTCCTTTAACTAAACCCCTGATAAAACATGTTACTGTCATGTTTAGAAACGAGGGGTTCATGTGGAAGATATATCATTTGGTTGTCCCTTAGTGTGAAATTTTAAGTGGGCGGAACCTATCCTAGATTCTGAACAGTTTTGGACGGAGGATGGAAATACAAAACTAAACTGAGGCAATCTGAGACAGGGTAGTCCATATTCCCAATTCCTTTCTATTAGGAAAAGACAGAGGTTTGTTTTTATAGTGGACAACCCGGGCTTGCTACAGATGTGGGGCTAAAACACACCTCTCAAGTGTTTGTGACCAACCACGTTGTGACAACTGTGGGAGGTTGGACACAAACTATGTATTGTCACAATCAGCTCAAATGTGAGCTTTGTGAAGAATCTGGCCACTCTTTTCGGGTTTGCCCTTGGGCTGCAAAAATAAAACATCCTGTATAAATTCAGAGCTTTTAATTCAGCAAGCTCAGGATGCTGCACAATTTCCCCTCCTAGCTCACAACCCCTCTACCTGTTTCTTCTTCTCAAACCAAAGTTCAGACCCTTGGTGTAGTACCCCCATTGACAAATCCTTAGGAATAGCAGACAAGGTGGAACAAACTGTTTTGGTTATGGAAGTCATTAAAAATCAAGTATGGGCCCACCTGAGCTTTTGGATTTCCCCTGTGTGTTACTCTGAGGTTTCGGTGGAGACTTCTGAGGAAGCATCTAAGGCTTTAAATATTAGGCCTTCACTACCCCAACGCAGATCATCTAGGCATTTGCATCCCAACCCCCTTACTCTCCCATAGAGACTAGCAACTCTTATGCTGCATTGTTTACTCCTTGGGAGATACAGAGATGGAATTAGAGATTCAGACTCCCAAAAATCTTCCACTCGATCTCAGCCAGTGGATAACTATAAAGAAAAGAAAAAAGAGAAAAAATGATAAAGTAGTTCTTTTTTTTATAAAGCTTAATGCAGTGGTCATGGGGCTCTTTGAACACTCATAGTTTGCTTAATATAGTTAAGAGGCAAGCCCTTTTCACTATATAAAAACAAAATTTATCAATATGTTTTTACAGGAAACCTGGATGTACTCAGCAGAACAACTCACTACTTTCAAACGGGATTGGGTGTGGGGCCCTTCCTATTGGTCCTTTGGAACTGATACAGCAGATGGTATTGGGATTTTATTTAATACTTATTCCTTTAAACTTCATAATTTAGTAGATCTTATTCCAGGAGAGTCTTGATATTAGATGGGAAATGGCATGATATATGCTATCGATTTATTAACATCTACAATCCACAGACAAAGCTGGTAGAGTTTCTTGTTTAAAAGCTGTTCAACCCTACTTGGTGACATCAGTTAAGGTGCTTTGGGAGGTGACTTTAATTGCACAATTTCTGACTCACCTAATCAGAAGAAAAGAAAATTTTTGTGATTCTCACATGCTAGCTAATATAGTTAAAATAGCAGGTTTATTTAACTGTATCTCCTTTCCTCTCAAGGGCCAAGGTATTCATTTACAAAGGGAATTGTTTTCCCTAATAGACTACATGTTTGTCTCTCATAATGTACAACTGGATTCCTTTAAGATGATCCACTGTAGATTTTCTGATCATTTATTACTTTCTTGTAGTTCATTATCTACAGGTTCCCTGAGCGTAGGCAGCTCAGGTGGAAACTGAATAACACTATGTTAGATATACCATATATACAGTCCGGGTGAAACATATTCTAGCAGCTAGGTTGTCAGTGGCTTTTTTTTATGAGGATTTAGGAGATTGGTGGTTAACAACTAAGTTCGAACTATGTAATTGGTTTAAAGGCAAGGCAAAACAAAAAATTTAAGTTTTGAGATATTTGTCCCTTAGGCAACAACTGCAGAAACTTATGACAATTGCATATGTCTCACTTAGACTATTCAGACCAAATTAGTAAAATAAAGGAGGAAATGAGGAATTTCCAATATGATAGAGCAAAACCCTACAGGCTATTTTTCCAATAGCATAAAAAATCCCCCATTGGGGACCCTTTTGAAACCTGTAAAATCTGAAGCTTCTTCTAATATTGATTCTTTGCAAAACCTGATGGCTCTTTGCCACCACGGTTGCTCAGCTCAGAGAAACAATTATTGGGCATTTTCAACTCTAGACCCCCTCTCTTATTACAGAGGCAGAAATGCTTTCATATCTTAAAACATCTAAGCCCCCAGGTTGCAGAAATCTCAACATTATTGGATCCAATTACACAAGAAGAAATAATAAAAGTAATTAGGAATTTGAAATTAAACATTTCACCGGTAAGGATGGCCTTTCGAATAATCTGTATAAAGTTTTTCAAAGGAATTGAGTCACTTGTATATTTTATTCCAGTATTTTATGGAAACTGCTGTTTCTTTCCTCTTTTCTGAGGGATTGCTGATTTACTTATTCAAATCTGAGACAGACAAAATATTAAAATTGGCGACCAATTACCCTCTTAAATTCAGATTATAAAATCTTCACCAGTATTTTGAATAATCGGTTAAAAATTACGCCAGATGGGTAATTTCTCCTTACCAGTTTAGTGGATACCTAATAGGCAAATTCAGACAGCCTTAATGATCATACGAAAGTTATTGAACATCTTTCTGAAGTGGGAGTCACGAATTGTATGATGGTCGCTGTTTGGAAAAGGCTTTTGATAGGGTATATTTTCCTTTTTATTTCTAATGTTAATACATTATGGAGTTCCATTGCACATTGTTAATATAATTAAAAATTTTATGAACATAATATTGTGCTCCCCTTCTGCAAGGTCAGACGGCAAATGTTTCTCATTTACATACTGGAGTTCGCTAAGGTGCTCTCTTAGCCCCCTACTATATATCTTTCTTTGGATCCCTATTACAAAATTAACTACTGTTCCATTGTGGCCAGGTATTTCTGATGGTACGGTTAAGGACAAACATCTTCTGGCACAGGCCTATGCAGATGATTTGATTGTATATTTCCCAGATCATTCATATGTGCACATTTTTTGACCGCATTTGAGGCTTTTTAGAAAGTTTGAATGCAAAATAAATAATGCACAAAACAAAAGGTTTATTTATCGGAGCAACAGGTCATAAGGAAGCGTGCAGGTGGTATCCATTTTCCAGAACTCCCTTAAAGTTTTGGGCATACATTTTGGCCCCAGAACATACCAGTTGAAAATTGGGATATAGCCCTACAAACAGTGGAGAATAAAGTCAATAGATGGAAAAGTGGAAATTGTCCAAACTGAAATGCATACATGTTATCAAACAATTTCTTTTACCATGTTTCAGTATGTAGCTATGATTTTTCCGCTCCCGTGCATCTAGAAACTAAACTGTATGGTTTATTCTTTTCAAATGGTTTGGGGTAATAGATTAAACCCATTAAAAGAAGCTATACATATTTAAGTAAAAACAAGGAGTCTTGGGATGGTGGATCCAGTGATTTTTGCTCACTCTTTATTCATTATGTGTTCAGTGAAAAGTGGCTTACGATTAGAAGCAGGAGTGGGGATAAATGGATTTCAGATCATTGGACAAATACTTTAGGAATTGGCTTTCTTTGGCTCCAAAATAAATCCTCACATTTATATTCCACAGTATTTTAGACCAGCTGCACAAAAATTATATAAATGGAAAATAGAAAGAGATAATTCTGAGTAATAGCATGAAAGAATTTTATCAGGTGGTAATAGCAAATTTACTTCCTTTAGAGCCATGTTTTAAGAATTGCCCTTCTTCTTTGAATCCTAAAGCATTGGCCCAACTTAACATCGCAGATTGCCTCAAATGCAATGGGAAACACAGTGGCTAATATTCTATGGCCGTTTAAATGTTAGGGGTAATGCCAAGTACAAAGCCATTGAAGAAAGGAAGTGTCCTTACTTGGATTGTATAAATACTGAGGAATCGATGGAGCATTTTCTTTTACACTGTTCCTATGCAAAGGGTTTGTGGGTTTATTTGGCGGCACTTTGGGGTTTTAAGTGGCTGAATTTTCTTACATATCAAATCTTGGTTTTAGGGTTTATCCAGCGACTCTTTCTGATTTTCATGAAGAAACACTGTCATTATTTTTGGATGTTTACATTATTATTTATGGCAGGCAAGGTGTCAGTGGGTAACATATCAAAGAAAATGCCTTGTTTTTGTTTTAGTATTTTGGTTTCACAGGAACTCTCGAGGATTTACGCCAGGATGCTCAAGGACAGTACAGACTCAGTTACCAAAAATGTGGAAAGGGTTTTTCATTTTATTAAGTTCAAATAATGTATAAAATAATCTGATAATTACTCTGATTATTGTATAAGTTTGTTAGATTAAGTTTTTGGTTCTTACTTTGTATAATTGATTACACTGAGTTGTTCTAATTATGTTTAATAATACAATAAAAACTCCCCTACTCTTTCGATAAGTGCCATGGGATCTTTAACATCCACCTGAACTACCATCAATCCAGGCAGATGGGACCTCGGTTTAACGTCTCATCCGAAAGATGGCACCTCAGAAGTGCAGCACCCCTCTCATGCTGCACTACAGTGTCAGTACTGGGATATCAACCCAAGTGCCAGATGTGAGAACTGAACCCACAGCCCTCTGATCTCCTGGCCTAAGAGGTGAGTGTGCTATCTACTGAGCCACTGACACTGCAAATACCGAATAACACCATGGAATAGCAGCAAAGAACGAAAATATGTATGTGTGTGGGGGGGCTGTGGACAATAAGTAAAATCAGCAGTTAATCAATCAGCTGGGACAGAACAGAAACAACAAGGTGATTAGTCTGCAATCTGTAATTGCTGCAACTACCAGTAAGCACCGAGCACAAAATATATAGGGCGCCAATATGTGTGTCAAAGCCTGGAGTGCTAAATATATCGGGCACCAATATAAACTGCTACATAGTATTACTATTCCTTTAATTATGCAAAATTTTGAAGTAAATTAATGGTAGGGGTTCTGTTTTTGCTACAAAGCTCCCTTGAAGATATTAAATAAGTCATGTGGGTGACCTTTTATTAGTGGAGCTCTTCCCAATTACTATAGCGATATTAATAGACTAATTAGGAGCTTGAAGGTTTTGTAAAAAAGCTTCAGCCTTTTTAGAGTCTGAAAAAGATCATGGTTTTGCCATGAATGAAGAATCAGAGCTGGGCTGGAGGCAGCATTGTTAATCTTATTTTTTTCTGACAAAGCATCTCTTTAGCCTGATCAAAGGCTTTGCGGGTTTGCAGAGTTGAAAAAGAAAAGTCAGGATATGCTGATAATTTTATAGGTTTCAAAGTATAGGCCTTGATTAACCCTTGCAGTTCGTAGAATTGCTTCATGGTCTTGATAGTAGTGGGGCTTTACAAAGATTGGTCATGGGGTTTTCCAATTTTCATTGTAGGTACTGTATCGCTCACTCTTAGTTCCCCCCCCCCCCGCTGAGCTCTGTCCAGTTTTATTTTTTCCTCAGGAAATCTTCGATTTAAGGCAATAGTTAGTAACCGCTTAATGTATGGGAGGGGGGTCCCCTTTTCATTCCAAGCACTCTGGAAGCCCTATTATTTTCACATTATTTCTTCTTGAGCAGTCTTCCAGGTCTGATTTCTGCTTTATTTCTAACAATAAAGTGTTCTGTTATGCCTGCTTATCAGCCAAAGGTCTGATTTTAGCTTCTAGCATCACAATCCGGTACTCTCCTTTGTTTGGTCTTAAGGTGAGGGCTTCCATTTTGTTATTCATATCAGAGAATATTTTAGATAGGTCTGCAAGGGCCGATGTGATTGTAACAAAACCATTTTTGATCTCACTGCGTATTTCCTCTTGGAATTGTTTAAGCATGTCTGGAGTGGTGAGGTCTGAGTAGTGGTTTTGTCCATGACTCCCTACCCCTGACTCTGCATTTAAAGTAGTGGAGCCAGAGCTTTTGTGTGGGTCAGTATTTGTTGCATCAGTATTTGATGGTTCACCATTGGTTACTTCACTGACTCAGTTTGTTCAGTGTGTACACCTTTGTTATTATTGTTTAGAGTAACATTACTATGTGATAATAGTGATGAATCTGAAAGACTGATCTCAGAGTTAGTAGGGGATTAGCCGCCTCTACTATAAGATATGTGTTCTTGTTGATTTTATCCTCTTCATCCACAGTGGTACAGTTAAGCTTTTCTGGTTCTGCTTCAGATGGTAATTCTGTATAAACTGCATGGGCTCCTGTCATACACTTAGCTGGCAAGTCGGGTATTGGAGACAATAGTTTGCCTGAAAAAATAGTAGAGGACACCAGAAAAGTGTTCAATTTTTGCTGTTGCAAGCGCGTTCGTCCTGCAGTCAAATCCATTAAATTAAAGCTCTGGTCCAATTTTGCTACTACTGCTTCCATGCAGCTGGAGTAGCCGGATAATTTTTCTTTTTTCTTTGCTGTCATCTAGGGTCTTGTATGGACATCTTTCATTGATTTGGAAGGGACATACTCCACCTGAATCAATGCAGACATAAGCAGCCAGGCAAAAGATGGTGGGTTTCTGTCATCAAAAGCTGCCCACAGATAGTGAGGTTTTAGAGAAACATGAATGCCATACCAGTCACAAGCTTGAGTGGTGCAGCAGCCTGAAATAGAACACTCACTGCGTCATTTTGGGACTGCCTTGTACAGAAGGTCCTCCTCCTCCCTCAGCAGTCAACCTGAAGGATAATGAATCTTCTTGTAATATACCAATGAGTAAACAACTGAGATTTGGTTTGAGAAAAAACAACACTCAATTTATTTATCAAATATTTAGAATTTACATCAGGTACATACTTTACAGCCTTAATACTATTCCTTAGGAAATGGGCACATTAAATACTGTATTCTGTTTGGCTGTTGCCATTCCATTGGCATATCTTTATGTGCCAATAACCCCCCCCCCCAATAAAATGATCCAGTATGTGATATGGAATATGGACACATCACATACAGAATTCATGAGTCACTTCACTCATTCTTGATCTCCATCACAAACATGGCTGCCGCCGTTACTCTTATATAAAAACATTTTGACTAGGCCCTAAAAATAAAACTCCTTTAAATTAAAAAATACACAATTAATTGAATGCTTCTTCTACTCATGATCCCATTCTTGTACATATAAACAAATAAAAAAAATCAAGCACAATTCAGATGTTTTATTTTTGGTGTTCTTTGATGACTATGAAAATCCCCCTCATAGCATAAACAGCTTGACAGAGCAATCTATGCTACCAACCCTGCCCCAGATCAAATTGAGCTCCTGGGCCAGATTTTCCAACCATGGCACAGGGCTTGCTTCCAGCCCTGTGTCTTGGCACTTAGGTTTTGGCAGTGCACCAAACCGTTTGCTGCAACTGCGATTGGTTTTACAATCTCAGGCACAGTTGGGACAGTTTCCATGGATTGTGGCAGCTTGTACCAAATATTTGGTACAAGCTCCATAATAATAAATAATGGCCCCCAGGAGAGCTGCAAGTTAGACCAGAAAAAGTTTATCTAACTTGTGGCAATTGCTGCATTGGATGGAAAATCCATTCGATTGTCGCAAGCCCCATGTGCCATGTCATTTGTGCCCTGGGGCTAGTGGTGCTCTAATACTTTTGAAAATCCTGCCCTCTGGCTCTGTAGGAGGACTGTGTTTGTCTGTGTGAGTGTATGACAGTAGAATTTCGTAGAATCTTGAGTTCTTGCATTCCACATTAACATTCCATGCATCTAGGGGGTGAGCATTTTATTAGTGGATTACTGCAGAATAATGTATTGTTATGTGCCATGGTAAACAAACAAGCCATCTACTGCATGTGTAGAAAGACAAATGACTGATAGGTAGAAACCATCTGTGAAGGGACTATTAGCATTTTCTAAGCAATAATGTATTGTACTTTTTGTGTCTTTCAGAGATTTTTTTTTTAATTTGCTCAACCCACTTTCTAAGCATAATAAGACTCTTCAGGGTGTGAGGTATTTGTGGATATCCACATTTCCAGAGCCTGTAGGACCCTCCACTTGCAGTGTCAGGTCTCATCATGCCCCTGGGCATTTGGGTATCCACCAATATCACACACCCTGTCAGCTCTTATTTTAGGCTGCCAAAGCATTGCAGCAGCCACCCCTTTGTCTCGGGGCCCCCTCCCCCTCATGGCTAGTGACCAGAGGCCAGTAGAGACCAGCACATGGGAGTGGCTAGCTGCCTCTGGACACAGGCAGCTATAGGACAGAGCTAGCCCCTCCAAAGGGGGGGTCCGAGGGGAAGGGATGAATAAAACTGGCAGGCAGGCTCTTATTGCTTTCTTAAAATTCTTTGTTTCCTATAATTAATTTGTCAGTACTTCAAGTGCTGTTTGGATCAGTAAAAAATATGTAGTGCAATCAATAAGTGTAGCAACTGGAGAAAATTACTACAGGTCTACAAATGGTAATTTACATTTTTGTTGAAATTATTTGTGAAAGGTGGAATACAGTAAAAAAAATAACAAGAGATCTACACTTTGTTCACTGTGGTGACAGTTGTTGTAAAGCTCATTTTCAGTCTGGGATTCTCAACCTATTCTCCAAACAGACGTCCAGCAGCAGGCAAGATTCAAGGGATGTCCTTTTCAGTGAAACAACCTCAGTCCACAACACCTTCCTCTAACTTTAATGAGATTTCCCTTTCACTTCTTTCAGTTGTGAGTTCTGTACATTTTTCTTCATTCCTTCTGAGCTTCTATTTGTATTCCTGTGAGTTGAGTACCTCTTCTCTGTTGGCTAACAGATATCAACAAGAAAAGAAAGTATGTGACTTTAAAAGAAACATTAACGAACCAAACGATTCCTCTGTGTGCCTCTGTCAGAGCCTGCCACTGGGGAAGCAATGCAGCATAGTGTGCATGCTTTGTTACAGCTGCAAGTTGGCTCTAAATCATTACATTTACAAAAATATACTCCTAAGAGGCAATTCCTACCTATCTCTCCAACTGCCCAGTCTGCCAAAAGCATTCTTTAATTTTTTTTAAGAAACAAAATATTTTTTGCTTGCTCTGTCACAAGTGAGCCCCTCCCCCCTTGTTACCTGGCAATGCGAAACAAAACAAGTGCTCACAAGGCAGCACTCGTGGTTGGGGAAGCCAGTCTTCACATTGCCTTGGCAACACTAGCATGAGCATGTTAGAATGTGCACACACAACTGGAAGCACTGCCTACAATCCCCGAGGCTCCCTGTCAGAAATGGAAGTGGGGAATACCCTTAAGGATCTGTGCAATGGCACTCAATTAAAATGTATCCTGCTGCCACGTCACATTTACAGTCCCCTCACTACCAGTTTCTCATTGCTTGTAAAGCACTTTGGTGAATAGGAATGAAAAGTGCTACATAAATGCTAATTCTTCTTCAGCAGCAAGATGGGCAAGTGCACCACAGAGATGCCAGGGAACAGGACAACAAAACAGGTGCCAGTAAAGTGGATAAAGAGCCCCCAAAGAGGTAATTACAGAGCCACACCTCTTACCCACAGCACCATACAACTGGTTGTATCTTACTGTATGTTGCAACTCTGTCAGTATAGTACACCAGCATGTTAGCAGTTTTGCAAACCTGTTTGTAGCCATTACCATCTGGCTGACTAATTTACCCTGTGACTTCACCACAGGAGGATACCGAACAGGTGGAAGCATCACAGGCTGATAATTTGCTCCCATTTTGCACCATCACCCATTGTGAGTGAGAATGGTAGCCCAGATGACTACAAAGGGCAGAATACTTGCACACTGAATTCCAGTAAACAAGCTTACTAAAACACAACTCTTTTCACCTTTTGTGGTACGTGCATGAAGATAAAGCATTCCAGAAAAACCTGGTGAAGCTTTTAGATGCTACGTTTTAAACATTCTTTTCTTTAGCAAGAACAATGGAATAATTACCAAGTAGGAAGTATATCAGAATCTAGTATATATCTCCTTTACATATCTATATCGCCATACCTTACCTTACTTACCTATTCCTAATGTATATCCACCCTTATAGTACTGCATTGTTGCACACTGTATATTGTCCCCTGAACCCCTTCCAGGAATGATGGACACTACACCTATTTCACTGTTGGTTGCTCATTGGCAATATTTATTTTGGCACAAAGAATATTTACATCCACAAATGTTAATACTTCAAATTCCACACAATAATAATTCATTAAAATTTCTTGGGTCTTGGTTCTGGCCTCTTCCTTCTTCTGGTTGTTCATCCATCTTGACTTTCCTGGGTCCAGACACTGTGAATCCGGCCTCCTCCTCCACACCAGAACCAGGCCAGTTCCACCTACCTGGGCTTTCACCCTCCGGCGCTTGGACCTATCCCCACTCCCCATTTTAACACCATGTCTGGATTCCTTGACCCCAGCCCATGTCTCCTCCCCCTTTTCCTCCCCCCGCTCCCCCTTTCCTTCTTCCACTGCCCCTCCTCCAGCCTGCAATGGACAGAGGGATTTCTCCCTTGTGGGCTAGTATCTCAAACCTTTTTTGGCTATTTCTACCACTAGTTACATGTTACCCCTGTGTTGTACGATCTGCACTGGCTGCCCATACAGTGGCAGATCACCTTTAAAGTAGGTCTTTTGACCTTCAAAGCACTGCATGGACTGGGCCCCAACTACTTGAAAGAGCTTCTGATTTCTTACCGCCCTGTACGACAGCTCTATTCAGTGACGAGGGGTTGCTAGAGGTTCCGAGGGTTACACTGAAGTTTTCTGGGGCCAGGGCTTTTGTGTTTGTGGCCCCAACCCTCTGGAATTCTCTGCCTAGCTGGCTTAGGGAATGCATGACCGTGGAATCCTTTAAGAGGGATTTTAAGACACTTTTGTGGAGTAAGGCATTTATGAATTGATGTTGATGAGAATATTGATTTTATATGTGTATTTTTGCTTTTAACATTCATTTGTACAGCACCTTGGTGCTTGAAAGGCGCTTAATAAATAAAGTTTTATTATTATTATTTATTATTATTAGTTCCCCAATTGGCCTCAGGAGTAGATACATGCAAAATTCTGACAAATGTACCTCGTCAGACCTGTACGCTGCAGCCTGGCCAAAGGAAATGTCCTTGTGCTACAGGTGCACTCCCCCCATTTCAATTACTGCCCTTGCTACCCTCCTGATCAGACGCTTCCTGACTTTCTTGATCAGCCGGATGTCTTTGACCCCCCTCCAAACCCGTCGGGGGGGGATGTTGGACCAGCTGATTGTCACCCTCAGCCACCACCCTTTAATCTTTTCCAAATCTCCCAGGATTTTCTGCCCCAGTTCCCCCCATGGCAGACTCCCCAAGTTATTGCCCCCCCAAGTGTATGATAATGCACTCTGGCATGCCCTATTGCAATCTCAACTCCTCCATTAGTGGCAGAAGCTGCGCCCACCTCATGCCCCTAATGCCTTTCCATAGCACCCTGGTGTGTTTGGTATTGTATCATAGTTCTGCTCCTCTGGAAGTGGCGACCACAAACCTTTCTGCCCAATAGATGAAGGAGTGCCCCACTATCCAAACTTTCCTTTTGGAACCTGCCATGTAAACAAGCTAAACGGTGTGAGTTGATGTTATCAACACCTGACATACCTCATATAGCAGCTGGACTTCCAGCGCCCAACCTTCTTTACCTCCTCCACTACAGCCCCTTTTTCTGCTGCCTCTGTGGCTGCCCAAATCCAAAAGGAATGTGAGGCAAATTCACTTGGATCCTCCCCAGTGAGGGCCAGGGCCCTCCTGAGTACCGCCCCCCCCTGAAAATTGGTGACCAAGGAACCATCCCCATGTTGGAACAAGGCCCCTCCAGGCCTTCTTTGGTGCTTCGATATGCCTCCAGTGCACTCACTATGCAGCTGGTGGACTGTGGTTGCCTCACCAATGACACCTTGGTCCCCCTTCCAATTTGGTCTGTTTTGGACTTGACCAGGTTAATGACCACTCTGTCCTGTCCCCACATGACATCCCTGTGTTGCATGGCCTGCACCACAGCTGTTTTTCGTGGGGCCACTACTTCCCCCACCTGGAATGTCCCAGCTGCCATGACTGAAAACACGGCCCAGAATAGGACCGCCTCTTGGGCTGAGGAGCACACCTGCTGAGTTGCCCCTAATACTTTTTCGAGCAACCACCCTCTTATGGGGTGCCTCCCATCCATCCTGGCCACCTGTCCCCTCTGCCAATCTGTGACCATCCTTTTTATTGTCCTGCTGGCCGCTACATTGGGCCAGCCCCTGTCCTAGCATACCCAACTGATGCCCATCAGGTGAACCACTACTGTAGCGTGGGCCAGCCCTTCTTCCCACTTCTCCACTACAAGCCTCCTTACCTGCTCATCCCAGGCTGGTTCATCCCTGCCACACCCATGCTTCCTTCTAAATTCCTGAAATCTCACCCACCCTGCTTCGTAGGCCATCAACTTGTTTGCTGACCAGGAGCCCAGGTACAGCACCCTGGCTGTGTCCCTCCAGCCTCCCATAACTGGTCCGGGATCCTCATCCTGTGTGTCACTGCCTGTGGCCTCAGCTCCTGAAACCTTCCGAGCTGCAAATGGGAAAGACTGTCAGCCACCTCATTCTGCAGCCCTTCAATATGTTGTGCTTTAAAAGACAGGTTCAGCTGCAACCCTAACAAAACCATGCACCTGAGCAGCCTGCCTACCATCTCTGTCCTCCCACCTTACCTATTAATAACCTCCACTACCCCCTTGTTTTTGCACCAAAACAGGATGCGCTTCCCCCTCATACTAGTGCCCCACACTTCCATGGCCACCCAAATCGGGAATATGTCCAAAAATGTGATGTCCTTCAATATCCCCCACTCCTTCCACTGCACTGGCCATGTTTCTGACATCCACTCCCCTTGGAAGTATGACCCCATCCCCAGGGTGCCTGAGGCATCTGTGAATAACTCCAAGTCTGTACTCCGCTCCCACTCATCCTGCCAGAATGTCACCCCATTACAGCTGCCGAGGAACTCCTCCCATACTTGGAAGTCCTCCCTCACTCCATTCGACACATCTACCCAGTGGTGGGGCAGCTTAGCCTTCCCCATGGCCCTTCCCAGCCTCCTCATGAATGCCCTGCCTGGGCTGATGGCCTTACAGGTGAAATTAAGGTGCCCCAGCAGTTGCTGCATCTGTACCAGTGGCACCCTCCTCCTCCCCATCACCTGGGCCAGCAGGCCCTTATGGCATGCTACTTTTTCCTGGGTAGCCTGCAACAGCCCCCCTCTATGTCTACCTCTATGCCCAAGAATTCTAATCTCAGGGCGGGGGCCTCCATCTTGCCCTGTGCCAACGGTATCCCTATACGCGGGCACATCCCTTTGAAATCCTACAACATCCTCTGTGCCTCCTCTCTAGACTCCCCGATGAGCTGGAAATCATCCAGTTAATGCACTATCCTCTGGTGCCCATACCTGACCCTGAATATCCACTGCACCCAGGTGCTGAATGTTTCAAATGTGGAACAAGCCACAGAGCACCCCATTGACATGGCTTTGTCAAAATATATGTTCCCTTGGAATTGAAAACCCAACAGGTCCCAATCCGCTGGTCTGACGGGCAAGAGTCAAAATGCTGACTCGATGTCCGTTTTCACTAACCACACCCCTTCGATTGCCCTGATGAATATTATGGCCTGCTCTAGCGAGGCATACAACACTGCCCTAAGGTGGTCTGGTATGCCCTCATTCACTGACAAGCCCTCAGGGTAGGATAGGTGGTAGATCAGGTGGAATTCCCCTTCCACCTTCTTGGGTATGCTGCCCAATGGGGAAACCCAGAAATGTGCGCATGGGAGGGCCCTAAGTGGCCCCTCTACCTGGCCCACCTTGATCTCCTAGTCAATCTTAGCCCCTACTATCCCCTCTTTCTCCTTCACCGACCCAAGATTCTTCACCCACATCTCTGCCCATCTCTCCTGAAAATCCAGTGGGAAACCCACCCAGAAACCTTCCCTGAGCAGCTCCACTGCTCCCTTGTTCAGGTAGTCCATGGTCCACTCATCTACTACTGTGAGGAAGATGGGTGTACACGTCAGTGTGTACCCCCACCATCCTCCCCTTGGTTCTTCACTGATGCCAGCTATTGAATGCATGATGCTGCCCCCTGTGGCTGCCCTGTCATCTCCTGCCTTGCCCCCCCGGGTGCCCCAAAAGGACTGCTCATGGAACTGCTCCCCGCTCATTCCCCCCCCTCGCCACCTTGTCAGCAGCTGGAGACTGGGTGAGACCCTCCACATTTTGAACAGGCATGCCTGAACTTACATCCGTTCCAGATGCAGGTTGCCTTGTTAAAATCCCAGCAAGTCTTGGACCCTGCATCCGGACGGTTCTTCCTCGTGTGCTTGCCCCAGTCCCACTCCCCTCCCTCGAGAGGGTCCTCAACCACAACTCCAAGTGGGTACAATCCCACCTCAGATAACCTTTTGCCACCATTCTCTTCCAAAAAGCCTCATTATATTTGAGCCACCCATACCCTACTTTTGCCTTGTATGCATCTCTGATGATGGACATGTATGTCAGCAAGGGGATGGCTAGCTCTGGCTGTTTCTCTAGTACCAACATGCTGTAGATGATGAAACACCCTTGCCAATTCTTGCTGGTCCTTCCCTTGTATTTTGTGTCCTACCACTGCCAAAGCCACTGCCATCTCTGACTTCCCCACTGACTCCTTCTACTTGTATTTCTTGGCCGCATCCTCATCCACCAGTCCAAAGATGTCAATATACTCCCCTTTCCAAATGTTTTCCTTGATCGAGGCCAGGACGTGGTCCTCAACTGAGCAGCCTGGAGTGCCTTCCTACAGTTTCTTGCCTGTCAGCTTGGCGCCCCTCCTCTTCCATTCCTGTACCAGCCCCTTTACTCTTTAAGGCCTGCATGGCCCTCTCCATCTTTTCGATCCTGGCGTCCCCCATGCTGCCCAACAGCCCCTCCAAATACTCCCTCAAACCATTCTCATCAGTGAGATCCATGTCATTCTTACCCCCATCAGAGCTCTCCTCTTCTGGTTCCAGTGCGGGTAGAGGTGTTGGGATGGGTGCAGGGTGTGGCACTTCCCATCTGGGTCTCTTACCATCTCTTACCCTGCCCGGGCATTCCTCTCACTTCTTACACTTTTTCTGCGCCTCCTTCTCTGCCGCTCTCTACTTCACCACTGCCACCATCTCCGACATCTGCACCATCAATTTTGCCGCCTCCTGCTTCATCCTTTTGCTGGACATCAGGGTTCACTTGGGTGCCATTGCTGCTAATTCTGCCACTGCATTTACAGTAGATGGGCAAGAAACAAATACTCAGACCTGTGTACACACCCCCCATGCAATTGAGGTTGTAGGGACCTCAGCAATCCATCCTTAATTTCTTTCTCCCCCCTTTCAATGGTCCCCCCACGGCCCAATCAGCCTTGCGGTCCCTTTTACAAAAGATGCAGGTCCTTTAAAGGCCCCTCACTTCTGTGACCCTGTTTATCCTCTCTCACCCATACGGTGGCACCAGGAATGCTCCGCCATTGCCCTCCCACTGGAGGAGGGGGCGCCTCGGACTTGCCCCTTACCTCTTCTCTTTACTGCCTTTTGTTTGTGTTATATATATATTTTTTGGTTTTATATGACCTGCTCTGAGCCACCCAGTATGCAAATGAAGGTCATAAGAATCACCAATATTTGGTCTGCTGGAGGCCCCAAGCTTGCACATGGCTCCCACTCCAATCTCTCGTCTATACCGCCAGCCCTCATGCCCCCTTGGTCCGGGCCTATCCTCCCAGAAGGCCACTTGCTGTTTTTTGTCTTGGTACGCAGCTGCTGCAGAGTCAGAAATCAGCCCACATTAGGGCCTGTCTCGTCCCTATCCAGCCAGCCAAGCGTTCTTCCTTTTCTTTTTTTTTTGTGCGCCTCTCTCATCCGTGCCCAGCTCCCCCAAAGCTCTGTCAACTGCTCAGCAGAAAGGGATTTTTATCAGAATCCAGCAACCACAGTTGCCTTTTACCCCATCTGTGCTGGCTGCAATCTCCCAACTCTATTGCCTTTGTCCGAAAATGCGACCGCTAACACACCATGCGCCGGCCTGCTTTTTTTTTTTTAAACCTTGCCAAAAACACACTTGCTCCCGATCCAGAGCTCAGCCTGCTGTGCCATCTGTCCCAACTGCCACACTTCTGCCTCACTGGGCCACTCTTCCAGGCCCGAACTTGTCCATGACCAGAGAGGCCTTGCAGCTTGCTCCTTGCGGCTGACAAACCGTCTGCACCCCCAATCCAGCACCTCCTACTCAACAACAAGCAGTGTGGCTGCATCACCCCACTTAAACAAAAACCAAAACATGCAGCAAAAGCTGTTCTTTGCTCCTGCCTTGGTGTTACCATGCAAGGTCCCCCAACGCCCCACTGGCTCTGTAACTTCCTTTTTTTTATTTTGAAATGACGAAAAATCTGCCACATTCATCCTAATTCACACACCCTCTTTCCCCTCGAACCAGCATTTCTGTTCTTTTTGACCTCCCCTGTGGAGAAGAACAAGCCCATCCTCCTCCTAGGCTGACCCTGGCCATGTGGCCTCCAAGGCTTAGCTGTCTACCCAGACTGTACGGGCCATTCCCCATATGCACCATGCTGGCCCTGCTTTCACCAAACCGCCATTTTACAAACAGGACTACTACCATGTGTGCATGGCCAAACCCTGCTCCCAGCTGTTTCTCCCACTCACCACGCCAGGAGAAACGACTTTTAAATTGCCATGTGAGTGATTTGAACAACCAAGAACCACAGAGCGTGCATATTTAAAGCCGGATTGTCCCCCTTTTTCTCCCTTTTACAACACCAGGAAAAAATGAGCGAGACATTTGAAAAAGGACTCACAGAGCATTCAATGGACCTGATTTTGGCTTGTCTTCAGTCAGATGCCCACAAAAACAGTGACACTCCCAGAGCTGTGCATTCACCAGCTACCACTTGCAAGGCTCTCACTTAAAAACCATCTGGGCATTCAGCCTGCCCCTATCTCCGTGCCTCGCCCCCCCAAAATTTAGCAACTTTGAAAACGCATGACAAATGAAGTCAACCACAATGACTCTGCAGCCAACAGCCACATTCAAATGATGAAATGCATTCTGTGCACTCAAGTTTTTCAGCCCAAGCTCTCTTCTCATTGTACAAAACGTACTGATAACAAAGAGAACCCACTGAGCTCAGTAGTCATGCTCACCCAAAACACAATTCCAAGCTAAATTAATGAGCATTACAATACAATGTTATCTTATACTATGTTTTTTTTTTAACTTGAATCACAATGAGAGGAAAAACACAAAGCACCCTGAGCCCAGCCACCTGGGCCACATGGCCTACAAGGCCTAGTTGCTACCATGTGCTTTACCTGCTGCTTGCCAATGATGTGCTGAGTTCTCAGTCTGAAAAAATTCCAGCAAAAGAGGTCATCCTGCCTGTGTCCTGGCCTGATATACCCCCCCCCAGGACCCCTGGTCAGTACGCCCTGAGGCTCTGCCCCCATCCAATCCCTGGGCTCCAGCATTACCTTGTCATATTACCCTACTACCTGGCTTGGTGATGTTACTGGCCCCTCCCCTTCTACCTGCTCTCCCCCCCACCCCTCCTCTTTTTGCTCCTTCCTGGAGGGGGTCATCAGACAACCTGGCCTGTCTTTCAAGGGCAAGCTCCATTGTTCTTCTTCTACACTTTGATTGTATTGTATGTTTTCCTAGTCTGAAACATTGCCTGTGAGTTGCTTTTTTGCTGTATGTATTTATACTAACATACTAAAAAGTCAGCAGATTAGGCCCAACAGTCTATCGAGTCTGCTCGTGGATCAGTTCCCAATTATGCCTAATTTATTATTATTTATTATTAATTATTATTTATTATCAGTGCCCAATTATGCCTAATTTATTATAATTACAAACTATGCTTTATTTATGTATTATTGCATCTTTTTGTATTTTCCAATCATTGTATTTTAATTGCAGTATACTCTACCTCCCCTCAGGACACATCTGGAATCAAGCTGCTACCAGCTCAGTATGTCTTTCCTGGCAAAACTTTTGAAATACACAGATGAATAAATAAACAATCTCTAAGGACAGATCATGCCATTAAGAGGATTTTTTTTTTTGGTAACCAGGTAAGGGCCACTAATATATACATGTTAGAATGCCAAAGCTGTATTCTGTACTAACTGTTTTACCATGTTTTTGTCCTGTAACTCCCGGGTCACCCCAGAAAAAGGGACCTCTGGGGCCCAGTGGGCCTACCCGGTCATCAAAATTCAATAAATAAATAAATAAATAGGCACAGGTGCCTGTTTTCAGGGCAACCTGGGAGCACTGGGGAGATTAAGTGTCTTGCTCAGAGTCACACAGTATACATGAGGAGGTTGTGGGAATCAAATCCAGGACTGTCTGCTGGATGTACAGTACCAAGCTCATTCACAGCTTATTACTCTAACCTATAGGCTATACTTCCAGCTCTTGTTGCTACAGTTGGTGGGGCATAGCCACATTTTCTGTATGTAGATATGTAATATCAGTATAGTATAGTATAGTATAGTATAGTATAGTATAGTATAGTATAGTATAGTATAGTATAAAATAGTATAGTATAGTATAGTATAGTATAGTATAGTATAGTATAGTATAGTATAGTACTGATTCCCAGCTACAAAGGTTTGGCATTTTGTTACAGGAGCATTCAAAGCCTGGGCCTCCCCTATACCTAGCATAAATTCTGAAGCACTACAAGGAAGTGTACACCACAATATCTTTTCCATAATGTTACTGAATGTATTTCTTTGCAGAATAGTGGCACCTTACTGCACATTAAGGCCATGTGAATGAAATCACCAAACACTTAGGGCTGCGAGGGTCAAAAGATGCTTTATATGACTAGCCCAGTGGTGCTGAGGTTTGAGGCACTGGATGCCAAACCTCGCACCACGCTGTAGACCGAAGTTCGGGAATGAATGTGGGCTGTTGGGATTCAGCAATGGAGGGAGAGGATCGAGCATCTGGAGGACAGCTCTCCTCTTCTGGGGAGGGAGGATTGGCACTATCACCAAATGACTACCCTCAGGTGGAGGCTGGAGGGTAGTATGGGTCAGAGGGGCCAGACAAAAGAGAGGGTGCTGCGGGACTTCTGCAGACATGTGTATACCTCTACATGCGCATGTCCTGCATGTGCATCCCAACAACAGGGAAGGGAGAAAAAGAGGAAAAACACCTCTGGCTGCTAGATGACGACTA
Source organism: Neoceratodus forsteri (assembly GCA_016271365.2). Classification (NCBI taxonomy): domain Eukaryota; kingdom Metazoa; phylum Chordata; order Ceratodontiformes; family Ceratodontidae; genus Neoceratodus; species Neoceratodus forsteri. The sequence goes on along the minus strand of CM057455.1, from coordinate 1,460,689,541 downwards.
ACTTCCAGCAGGCGTCACACCTAGCGACCGGGCAGGGTTAAGTCCCGGTGATACTGGGGTGATAGAGCTGGGGGGGGTCATCAGAAGGGGTGACTTAGGGGCAGAAGGAGGATAAAGTGCATGAATACATATGTGTATATATATATATATATATATATATATAGTGCCACGGTAGTGCCACTATAGTTAGGGTTGAGTACCCCATTTAAGGTCAAATCTGAAATTTGGCAGCTTAATAACTTTACCACCATAGGACAGATTTGCCTGACATTTGGCACTCATAGTCTGGTACCATAACTCTCTGGATCTGCCAAGTTTCATAACAGTCAGATATACGGTTGCTGAGCTACAGAGCGCAGGCAAAAATGCACAAATTACGCATTTTTGTGCATTCTTTGCTCATGTCTAGAGGTCACATGGTTTGTGCAACCAGTCCAAACATGCATTCAGGGTCCCTGATGTACCTTTTGAAGATTCCGTGAAAAAATATTAAACGGTTCAAAAGTTATTCAAAAAACAAGTTTCCCATTATAGTCAATGGGAAAAGTTAACAAAAAGTTTAAAAGTGTCACAAATGCAGTTTTTAGTGTCGTAAATGACCCCTATAGTGTCACAAATCCACCATCTTGTTTTCAGTTGGTGGTCACAGAAATGCTTGGCATTTAAATTTGGGACTCTCTAGGGACACTGTGTTCACCTAGTCGAGTCCTGAGGATGCTAGTCATGTGTTTTGGGGGGTTTAACACCCCAGAAATATGTTTTTGAAATTTTTGTAAACAGTAGTGTTGCAAAGTGGTGTCACACATTCGACACTTTCTTGTTTTTTTTTTTGCAAAAGTGTCGCAAATCACGACACTACTTTGCGACTCTATGCCAAAAACAATAGGAAATCTTTGCCACCCTGCTGCAAAAGAACAGTTTGGCCTTTTGGGCTGAAATTAGGAGGGAAGAAAGCCAAGATCCCACAAATGTGCCTTTTGGTATATTGGTGACAAAATATTAGAGGGCTGCAAAGTTATGGTGCTCTGAAGTTGATGATTTTTCCCATAGGCTACCATTACTGCGTCCGCTGCTCCTTTTGGGGCCCGTATCTTGAAAATGCTTCGAGATACAGACTTTTCATCAGAAAAATGCTTAGCCCCCTCAAAACTAGCCAGGAAAGTCATAAATAATATAAGATTTTAATTATTTTTCTATGTTGCATGGTTCCTGAGATATAAGCAATTTAGTATTCCTAGTGTTCATTTTCTGCTCCGAGGGCCATTATTATGCATACATTCTTTGTATTCACTGTGCTTCTGAATGCATCTTTTTGGGAAAAAAAGTGTGTGCTTTTGCATTATTGTTTCAGTCAGCATTTCCGCTTGCATTTCCGTTACCGTTTGCTTCAACGTTTCCATTTAAGGCATCATGTGAGTTACCCTCTGCGTTTGCACTTGCATTTGCATTACTGTTACCATTTGCGTTTCCATTACTGGTTTTGTTTGCATTTCTTTTTGCATCACCATGTGCATTACCATTTGCATTTGCGTATGCCCTTCCGTTTGCATTTCCATTTGCATTTTTCTTTCCTTTGGCGTCATCATTGGTGTTACTGTAAGCGTTTGCATTTCCAATTGCGTTACCGTGACCGTGCATGTTACCATTTGCATTTGCATACGCTCTTCTGTTTACATTTCCGTTTGTGTTACTGTTCCCTTTGGCATCATCATTGGTGTTGCATAACCTTTTGTATTGCATTACCATTACTGTTTGCGTGTTCGTCACCATTTTCGTTTCTGTTGGCTTTAGCGTTTGTGTTTTCAGTAGTGTTTCCATAGTTGATTGTGTTATTGTTTCCTTCTGCATCACTGTTGCCTTTACTGTTTGCATTTCTATTACTTTTTGCATTTTCATTACCGTTTGTGTTTCCATTGGCGTTAGCGTTTGCGTTACTGTTTTCGTTAACATTTGCGTTTCTTTTGCTGTTAGTGTTTGCATTACCATTTGTGTTACCATTTCTGTTTTCATTAACATTTGCGTTTGCATTTCTCTTACCGTTTGCATTATCGTTTATGTTTGCGTCACCATGTGCATTACTGTTTGCGCTTGTGTTAACATTACCTTTACTATGTGACAAAAACAATCACAAGGTGGGAGCATGGGGCCCACTCCCATCACCACATTCCATTAACTATTTATACTGCACATTCTCAAAAAAAGGGAAATTCATGGCAAAAAACTCTTTAATGCATCAGTTAGGGTTGGCCCACAGAGACAAAAGCGAGAAACTTCGGTGTTAGGGTTGAAAACCCTAACTGCACACCACCCCCCATCCCACCACCACCACACACACACATGCATGCAAGTAGGGGAAGGATCAAGGCAACACAACTAATCGCACACAACTAGCAGCAGGTGACAGAACTAGCATACAACAATCTAAACCACAAAACCACACACCCATGCTCCCGTCGGGCTGTGGCATGGGGTTGTCACTGCTAACTCTGATCACAGACATTCCTCGTACCACAAAACACATATCACTATGCACAACTGGGCATCTTGGGCCACACGCTGACACCAACACATAACACAGACTACACATATGGTATTTGGGGTTCACAAGATCCAAAACAGGATTTTGCACATTCCCTGAAATACTTTCGAAAATCACTTTTGCAAATGTCACAGTGTTGTGATATGCATTTGTGACACTTTCATGTTTGCTGCAGTCTTTTTGTGACGCTATTTTGCATGCTTTTGCAAATGCAACACTGTTGTGTCTTCCGTTTGCGACAGTATTTAGTGACACTATTTTATATGCTTTCGCAAATGTGACACATTCATCTCTTCCTTTTGCTAAACTTTCATGATTGTGAAAGTATTTTGCGAAACTATGCTCCTGATGACTGCACATCTTTGCCATCATCCTGCAAGCAAACAGTTGGGTCCTTTGGGCTGAAATTTGCAGGGTGCAAGCCGTAGTCCCACAGATCTGCCTTTTCCTGCTTTGGTGCTAAAATGCTTAAGCACAACAAATTTACACTGTTCCAAAACTGAATAATTTACCATAGATTAACACTGCGACACCCATGCCGCCTTTTCGCCTCCCATATCTTAAAAACGAAGTGAGGTACACTGTTTCCACTACTGCCTGCTGAAGTTAGATTTCTTACCTACTTGCTACGGAAACACAGATATACACCTCCTGCTGGTTGTATGTGATTGGTTGTGTTGGCTTAGTCCTTCCCCTACTTGCATATATGTGTGTGTGGTAGTGGTGGGGGGGGGGAATGCGCAGTTAGGGTTTTCAACCCTAACACTGAATTTCCTCACTTTTGTCGCTGTGGAATAACCCTAACTGATGCATTAAATGGAGTTTTTTTGCCATGATATATAGATATACTATATATATATATATTATGGTAGCATGGTAGTGCTACCATAGTTAGGGTTGCGTAGCCCTTTTAAGGTTAAAGGGTCAAACTTTGCACCTTAATAACTTTGCCACTGTTTAATGGATTTGCCTGAAATTAGGAACACATGATCAAGAGCCCTTCATCTTGGAATCTGCCAACTTTCGTAGTGGTCGGATATACAGCTGTGGAGTTATTAAGTGAGATCTGCACATGTGTTTACGGTTTTTGTGAATTCTTTGCTCATGCCTACAGGTTGCATGGTTTGTGCCACTGGTCTTAAAACTTCAGGGAATGTGCAACCGGGGTTCCCGATTTTCCTTTTGAAGATTTTGTGAAAAAATATTAAATGGTTCAACAGTTATTCAAAATATAAGTTTCCATTATAAGCCAATGGGAAAAGATAACAGAAAGTTTGACAGTGTCAGAAATGCACTTTTTAGTGTTGCAAATGGCCCTAGTAGTGTTGCAAATCCACCATTTTGTTTTCAGTTGGTGAGCACAAAAATGCTTGGCATTTAAAACTGGGACCATCTAGGGACACAATTATTTTTGTGTTTACCTAGTCGAGCCCTGAGGATGCTATGCATGTCTTTATTTTTGGGTTGAACACCCCAGAAATATGTTTTTCAAATTTTTGTAAAAAGTAGTGTCGCAAAGTAGTGTCGCACTCACGATACTTTCATGATTTCATTTGAGAAAGCGTCGTGGTTTGCAACAGTATTTTGCAACACTATGCTTAAAATAACAGGAATTATTTGCCACCCTGCTGCAAAAGAACAGTTTGGTCTATTGGGCTGAAATTTGGAGGGAAGACAGCCAACATGCAACAGATGTGTCTTTTAGTGGTTTGGTGAAAAAATATTGGAGGGCTGCAAAGTTATGGCACTCCAAAGTTGATGCTTTTTCCCATAGGATAACATTACGGCGTCTGCCTCATTACAGGAATTCGTTGCCACCCTGCTGCAAAATAATGCTTTGGTCTTTTGGGCTGAAATTTGGAGGGAAGAAAGCCAACATCCCACAAATGTACCTTCTGGTGGTTTGGTGAAAAAATATTACAGGGTGGCATAGTGATGGCATTCTGAAGTTAACGCTTTTTCCCATTGGATAACATTACGGCATCCGTCACGCCTTTCGGGGCCTGGATTTAGGAAACGGTACGAGATACAGACTTTTCGTCACAAAAATGCTTAGCCCCCAAAGCAAGGACTAAGTGCAAAACTAGCCAGGAAAGTCATAATTCATATGAAATTTGCATTTTTTTTATGTTGTACGGTTCCTGAGATATAAGCAATTTAGTATTCCAAGTCCTCATGTTCTGCTCCGAGGCTCATTGTTATGTATACATTCTTTGTTTTCACTGTGTTTTTCAATGCAGTTTTTGGGGAAAAGAAGGGTGTGCCCTTTCGTTACTGTGCCAGTTAACCTTTCCAGTTGCATTTCCGTTACCGTTTGTGGCACCATTCCCGTCTACGCCATCGTGTGTGTGTGTTACGGTTTTCATTTTCATTTGTGCTTGTGTTTTCATTTCTGTGACATTTGGTGATATTGTTCCTGTTACCATTACCAGTTGCATTTGCAATTGCGGTACCATGCCCGTGCATTACGGTTTGCATTTCCATACGAGCTTGTGTTTCTGTTTGCGTTTCTGTTTCCTTTGGCGTTATTTTTGTTGTTACTGTTACTATTTGTGTTTACAATTGCGGTACCATGACTGTGAGTGTAAAGATTTGCATTTCTGTACTCGCTTGCATTTGCGTTTGCATTTCTCTTTCCTTTGGTGTTATTGTTGCTGTTACAGTTACCATTTGCATTTACAATAGCTGTTCCATGACTGTGCGCGTTACGGTTTGCATTTCCATACGTGATTCCGTTCCCATTTCTGTTTCTGTTTCCTTTGGCATTATTCTTCATGTAAACTTTACCATTTGCATTTACAATTGCGGTACCATGCCTGTGTGCATTACGGTTTGCATTTATGTGTGCACTTGCATTTGCTTTTCCATTCCTGTTCCCTTTGCCGTTCTTTTTGCTGTAACACTTAACATTTGCATTTAGAATATTGGTGCCATCACTGTGCATGTTACCAGTTGCATTTTTGTACATGCTTGCATGTCCATTTGCATCACTGCTCACTTCCCCTTCACTTTTCACTTGCGTTTCTATTAACATTTGCTTTAACATTTCGGTTTGTGTTACCACCTCTGTAACTGTTGGCACTTGCGTTTGTGCTGCTGTTCCTGTTACTATGTGACAAGACATCACGTGTTTGGGTCCCGTGCTCCCGCCACTGCATTACATTCACTATTTATCATCCTCATTCTCAAAAAGAAGGGAAATTAGAGACAAAGAACTCCATTTAATGCATCAGTTAGGGTTGTTCCACAGTGACAAAAGTGAGGAAATTCGGTGTTAGGGTTGAAAGCGCCCGTTGGACCTCCCAGCCCACCCACCAACCAGCGTCGGGGTGTGCGTTGGGGTCATTGGTCCTAACTCTCACCCCATTCTCCTATACCTCAGCTTCTTTACACATGTGATGGGGTGAAAGTTAGGGCCGAAGACAACAATGCGCACCCCGATGAAACTCCAACTGAAATATACAATAGGTTCAAGCAGGTAAAAGGTGCCAAATTATGGACAGCTAAGCAGGAAACAGAATTACAACAGCCTATATATATGATAACTTAGTACGGTTCGAATAATCTCAGCAGCAAGGTCCCAGTAGGTGGAATAAAGATTGCCAATGCCAATAGAGTCAGAAATGAGGGTTCCAATGGAGTGCCTTCATTGAATAGAAAAGACACGGCTATGGAGGATAGCATCCATAGAAATGGGCAGCTGGCAATACCAGTTACAGTACAGAGAGAGCGTTCAGTGCTGTCACAGCCCCCTGAGAATGGTATCCCCCTCCACCATTACCAGGCTGCAGCCCCAGCTGCAGTCAGAGGGAAGGGCATGGTGTGACTCAAACAACTCCACTCAGGTAGACCAGCAGAATATGGCAAAGGCACCCATAAATAAATATCTCTGTCAATACCTCCGAGCAGTCGAATCAATAGCCAAATAACCAAGTTCCATTTCCAGGGGATTAGTCAAGACACACGCGTACTAGTAGTGCCTCATCAGCTTTCTACCCACAGCTGAAGAGATACATATCTACCGCATGGTGACCAGACAGTAACCACAGCAACATAGGTTGCACATTTGTGTGGAAAGCCTCATATCTGGACCGCGACAATGAGGCTACCTGGGCTGTGTCACATGGTCAATGTCTTACCCGCCATTAGTGTCCCCCTGAAACAGCAAGGCTTGTCAGTTAAGCAGCACCAATCTCACCCCTTAAAAGAGGCTCCAGCTGCAATACTGTGTAAAAAAAATTAAATTAAACCAAGCTACCAGATGACAAAGGAGCAGGAGCATTCAGGCTAAGGCATAAGGGGACTGACACAATTACAGTCCAGAAGACAATGCAAAACACTTAGGTTGTAGCTTTATTCACAGATGGCAGCATCAAAAAACAGGGATCTTTCACACACTAATAAGGGCACTGAGTCACTAGGACTGTTCATATCACATCATCATCGAGCAGCATTAGCACTAGGCACCTGTCACCACTGTCATTAGTCAGTCACATACCTTATCAAGCAGGCTAACCATTCAGTGGCTTGGATCTACCTTCTTAGGCAGCTTCAATAGTATTTACATATTCCTTGGCATCTATAGGTTTGAAGAAAAATTTTGGAGGGTGGCCAAGGCAAGTAATCCTCAGTTTTTTGGGATACAGCAGAGCAAACTCCCAACTAAAAGCCCGCAGCTTGTTTTTTTTGTTTGTTTGTGTGTTTGTGTTTTGGTTTTGTACATTTTCTTTATGCTCCCCCATCAATGGCCACCTGGATTCTCTCCAGTGTGATCTCATGGCTTAGGGTCTCCCACCCTGCCTGAAGTCCCCAGTCCTACCTCCGGTTTGGCCTGTCTCCACTCATTGCTCCTCCGATCATTTGACCTTCTGGCTCTGAGCCCCCCGGGGTGGAACTGTTGACTCCTACTGGAGCTCTATCTATAGTCTAGTGGGGCAACCAGAGAGTGGAAGGAGAACTGGACACAGACTGGAAGGACTCGGCTATGGGTGTGGGGGCCATGCACTGGACCCCCCACCTACCAGGCAGCCAGGGCTTTTTCCTCTTTTTCTTCCCCCCTCCCCATTGGCTTGGATGTGCAATGCATTCCAGTGCAAGCATGTGCATTCCTGCACATGGTCACATGAATGTTGCCACAGCCAATCCCCTGCCAGAGATCCCGAAAGGTTACTGCACTCCCAGTCACCACTGGAAGTCACCAAAGCCCAGGATCTGTGCCCCCCTCCCTCCCTCCCAGAACAGGAGAGAAGTCCTCTGGATGCTCAATCCTCTCCTCCCCCGCCGACCCCCAGTGACCCAAGTCTGCTCCAGGACCCAGGTCACTGGCATGGTGTGAGGTGTGGCATACAATGCCTCAACCCTCAGCACCACCAGGCTGGCTCTGCAGCTTGGTTTTAACTCCAGAACATTTTTGACACTGAATTTGGAGCTTGCGGCTGAAGTACTGGTATACAAATACTTTGGTACCATTCACCTCCAGGGGCCCATGCTGTCTAGCCACCCATAACATCTTTTCTTTCTTGGAGAACCTAAGATATTTAATTAAGTAATGCCACAGTCTGTCTCCAGGGCATGGCTTGGGAGCAGTGTGGTCAGCCCTTTGAATTTCGAACTAAGTAGTTTCAGGTTCTAGCCCCTGCTTTTCCACCAGCATGTGCTGAATGGCTCAACCACCCTCTTTACCATCAAAATTTTCTGGCAAGCCAATAAGACTGATATTGGAGCATCTGCTTTGGTTGTCCTGGCCCCCTGCTCAGTCACATAGGGTGCTGACTTTCTCCAGCAAAATCTTTCAATCCCTTGACAGGTCAGCAACCAACTCTTCAAGTTCACCAATTCAATTTTTCACCTCATCTAGCTGCCTGAAATGGGTAGCAGAGGTCCCTGCCAAACCCATGACCACAGATTGAAGGTGGGAAATCTGTGCTGTGAGATTATTGAATCCAGCCTTGACTTCTTGCTGCAGGTTAAGTAGTATGGTAGTAACCAACTTTTCCTGCCCATCTCTGTCTTTATCTTTTCACGCCTCTGCTACCATGCTCTGCAATCGCATACGGGACTCACAGGGAGGAAGAGCGGATTTACTGGCTGGCTCAAATGTGATGGTAGTCTGCCTCTTAGTAGTTTTCCCAGATACCATCAGTTAAAAGAATCGATACTAAAGTGGTTAAAGTGTTGCCAATGGTTAGAATCAAAGTAAAGCTGCAAATTGTTCAGTGCTAGTAGGAGCCCATTTAAAAGCTTTTCATCATTGTGACTACTAAACCATGACCCCCCATTAATTGTAATGTTGTTTTGTACTCTCCGGGGTCATACTTCAAAATAGGCATTTATTTGTTTAGTGTACCCACCTACTTAATAAAATCTAAATACATAAATGAGAACCAACATCAACCACATAACAATGAACAATAACAAAAAGAATTAGTGTCAGCTGAACAAAGGATGAAGTGGTATATCCATCCTCTGCTAACAGGCCACCAAAAGTTGGCAATATCCTACAAAATGAGACAGTTGAATGACAGCCCGCTGAGCTTCACCAACACAGCGTGTATCAGCCAATAACTGGGGTTGGGACAAATACTCTCTCCTTACTCTACAGTTACAGCTCCCCTTCACCTTTATAAAACCAGATGTCAGAAAATTGAAACCACAAACACTCCTCCTGAATGCTATGTAACATTTAAAAAATAGTTTGAGAACCACAACCCCCCCCAAAATCATTGAATACATCTGACACTTTGTAATATTCATGGTAAATCTAGTCACTGGAGCCCCAGGAGAGCAGTAGCTCTGTAGAAAAAAACAGAACCTGGCCAATCATTTCCAATGGTAGGCCTGAAGCACCAAAGTCTCCAAAGAACCTCAGTGCCCTATGACCAGGCCCAATTCATGATCCAACACCACTGGTTCTTGCTACTCCATTTGATGTAACAGAAGTGACTGATTTCCTCTGTGTATGACCATGGCAGCTGCCCTCAGTGGTGACTGCACAATCATAGAATAATTAAAAATTAGCAGCAGTATGGGAGTCTATGAATATGTGTGTCAATCAGTCAACCTCCCCTCCAATATGGTCTCTGTTGATGATAAGTTCCTGCTCCCAGACTTGCCAGGTTCCATCTGTGCCTAGGGAAGCACCAGAGGGAAAGGCATAGTCGACACTTATTGCATAGAAACATAGAAACATAGAAGTTGATGGCAGATAAGGACCGCAAGGCCCATCCAGTCTGCCCATTTCTTTTTCTACCTTATAAATGTGCCATCGGCCTTTGCTCTGTCAGTGACCTATCTATTCATAGTCATTTGTATTGCTCCCTTATGCCTATCCCATGCCTGTTTGAAGCCCTGCACTGTATTCATAGCCACCACTTCTTGTGGTAAGCCATTCCATGCCATCTACCACCCTTTCTGTGAAAAGAATTTCCTCACATTCCCCTTAATCGGCCTCCCTCTAATCTCATGCTGTGTCCTCTTGTCCTGCTATTTTTCTTATATTTAAACATGTTAGACTCTTTCACCTTGTTTATGCCCTTAAGGTGTTTAAATGTCTCGATCATATCACCTCTCCCTCCTTTGCTCAAGGGTATACATATTGAGCTCCGTTAATCTGTCCTCATATGTCTTCTGATGCAGTCCCTGCACCATTTTGGTTGCCCCTTCTGGACTGCCTCAATTTTAGTTAATGTCCTTGTGAAGGTGTGGCCTCCAATACTGCACGCAGTACTCCAGATGGGGCTCTAACCAATGTCTTGTACAGAGGATTATTACCTCCTCTACGACTTGTGATACCCCTACCAATACACCCTAACACCCCCCTAGCCTTACCTACTGCTTTAGAGGTCTGCTTGGATGATTTTAGGTCATCAGTGATGATGATGCCCAAGTCTCTTTCTTCCTTTGTGACTGCTAGCAACTCCCCTCCCAGCCTATAAGTGGCTTCAGGGTTTCTCTTCCCTATGTGCATGATTTTGCACTTCTTTGCATTAAATCCCAGTTGCCACTCTTCTGACCATTCTGCTAGTTTATCCAGATCTCTTCTCATTCTGCCCACCCCATCTGGATCATCTACTCTGTTGCAGATCTTGGTGTCATCTGCAAACAGACAAGCCTTACCCTCTAGTCCATCTGCGAGGTCACTAATGAAGATGTTGAACAGGACTGGCCCCAGGACTGATCCCTGAGGTACCCCACTTGTGACTTGCATCTCTTCTGACTGTATACCATTTACCACCACTCTCTGTTTTCTGCCAGTCAACCAGTTTGCCACCCAGTTGACCAACTTCTGACCCACCCCGAGCCTACCTAGCTTATTTATCAATCTTTATGTGGAACAGTGTCAAAGCTTTGCTGAAGTCAAGGTAGGCGACATCAACTGCTCCCCTTGGTCCACCACTCTGGTTACCCAGTCAAAGAAATCTATGAGATTAGTTTGACAGGACCTTCCTTTGTAAACCATGCTGTCTTGGATCCTGTGCCCTATGGATTCCAGGTGTTGCACTATCCTTTCCTTAAGGATGCCTCCATAATCTTGCCCACTACTGAGGTAAGACTGACGGTCTGTGGTTGCCGCCTCCTCCCTGCTACCACTCTTGTGAGTGGGATCACATGAGCCCTTCTCCAGTCTTCTGGGACCTCTCCTGTGCTCAGAGACTCACTAAACAATTCTGCTAATGGCTCTGCTAGTTCCTCCTTTAGCTGCTCAAGTACCCTGGGATGTATGCCATCAGGTCCCATTTCCTTATCCACTCTGAGCTTAGCAAGCTCTTCTAGGACCCTTTCTTTGTGAAGGGAGTAGTGCTCACCTCCCTCCCCCTGTGTCCATGATGCTGAGCTGTGGGTCCTGCCTACCTTCTCTTCAGTAAATACTGAGCAAAAGTATCTATTTAGGATAGATGCCTTTACAGGGTCCTCCTCTCACATGCTCCCTTTTCTCCATTAAGCTTAGCAATACCCTCTGGACTTTCTCCTTTCACTAATGTATCTATAGAAGTCTTGTCACCTTCTTTACTGTTCGTGCTAGTGTTTCCTCAGTTTGGGACTTTGCCTGCCTTACTGCCTTACCTGCTTCCCTTAGGCAGTTTGGTATGCCTCCCTATCTTCATCCCGCTGTGTTCCTTTATATTTTCTGAAGGCCAGCCTTTGGCTCTGACCTTTTCTGCTACTGTATTTGAGAACCAAAGTGGTTTCCTTCTTCTTTGCACTTCCTTTTCTGTCTAACACAATGGGATGTTGCTTCAAGTATTGTATCCTTAATGCTTGCCCACTTTGCCTGTACCTCCTCACCTGTGTTTCTTTTTGCCAGGGCTAGCTTAACTCTGTTGGCCATCTTATCAAAGTCAGCTCCTCTGAAGTCCCATATTTTTGCTTTGGAATGGGATGATTTAGATGTAGTAGCCAAATTGAACCATACCATGTGATGGTCACTGGCCCCCAGGTGACCTTCTACCTGGAGATCTGTGATCCTTCTTTGTTAGTCAGTACTAGATCTAGGATAGCCCTGTCTCTTGTGGGTTGCTGTACCAGTTGTTTGAGGCCCTCCCTGCAGGGAATCCACTATGAGTCTAGTTCTGGCAGATGTTCCTGCTGGTATTGACCAATCTGTATCTGGCATGTTGAAGTCTCCCATTATCAGAACCTCCCTTTAGCTGTCATGTTTTGTATATCTTCTAACAGTAATGTGTCTATGTCCTTCCTCTGGTCTGGGGCCTGTAGACAACCCCAGTTCTTATGGCTGTCCCATTTCCTGTTTCCAGGGTGACCCACAGTTCTTCTGGCTCCTTATGTGTATTCTGAATTTCTGTAGCTTTGATATTTTCATTAACATACAGGGCCATCCTCCCCCTTTTGCACCTCGGTCTCTTCTGAACAATACATAGCCAGGTACTGAAGTCTCCCAAGTGTGGTTACTGGTAAACCACGTCTCACTAATTGCTACTATGTCCAGTTTAGCCTCTGACATTATTGCCTGCAGGTCTGGGATCTTATTTCCCAGGCTGTGAGCATTTGTGTACATGATTTTCCATTGGCCAGATTTTGGTGTGTTAGTTGTTGGGTGAAGTTTGGCATTACCCCTGTGCATCGTATGGGGAGACAAACCTTTTTTCTTACCTGGTGATGCAAATGAATGGCAAACACGCTGAATTCCAGAGGTGATTCTTGGGTTATGCATTATCTTCAGCATCCTGTAATTTGTAGCCACCATTAACATTTTTATAAAGTCAAGAAGCTACAAGAGTCTAGACATGACTGACTTCACTTCCGCGTTCTCTCCATTGATTGGATTCGAACTGATAATTGTGCAAATGCTGATCTAGCCTTTGATTTCTTTATGGCACAAGTTTGCAGATTGTGTGATTTTTATGTTCTGGAGAAGCTGATGTGTAAAAAGGGAGAGGAGCAGCTATGGATAAACTCTGATTTACTGGAAAACAACATGAGGAAGCATGATAAGAATTAAGAAATATATAGAAATTTAAAAACCCTGAATCCCTAGTGACTCACAAATAAATGCATAACTATTATAAGGCTGCGATAAGGAGGGCTAAAATAGATTATTTTAAAAAGTGTAAAAAAAAATCACTTGGAGGAGACCTAAAGTGCCCATAACAAAACTGTTATGGAAAAATAACAATTCTAACATAACAAGTTTAAAGTTTACTGTTTCTATGTACCTGTACTGTAGTGTTTACCCCCGGGTCGCCCCTGAAAAAGGGACCTCCGGGGCCCAGTGGGCCTACCCGGTCAACAAAATTCAATAAATAAATAAAGTTAGATGGGGAAATCTGTACAGATATTGGAAGGGTGGCAGAATCTTTTAATGGATTTTTTTGCAATATCTCTTCCTATGCTTCAGCCAAGAGCCCCAGTAAGAACACTGTGGGTTATTTTGAGAATGGAAATGGAGACACGTCTTCAAAGTTCTACTGTAAAAGTCTAACTGTTGAAGATGTAGTTAAATATTTGAAAGATCTGAAACTAATTCCCAGAGTAGGCACAGATGGAACAGACACATTCATAATAAGGACAGTAGCTGATTTGATTGCAATACCAATTTGCAAGCTTTATAAATTTATGTTATGTTCAGGCTCCATTCCTATTCCCTTGAAACAGGTTATTTATTTATGTGTTTATGTTTTTGGTAACCAGGTAGGCATATTGATCAAAAGGACCATTTTCAGTTGCGACCTGGGCCATACAGTGGCACAGACAATGGGTACAAGTTATAATACAGTGAGTACATATAATACTTTGAGTAGAGTGGAAATCAGAAAACAGTGATACATAAACACCATATCTGAAAAAGAAAAAAGAACAAGTTCGTAACCAATACAGCAGTGCTTCTCTGATTACCAATGACTCAGTCATTACACTTACAACAAATCAAGACATCATTCAGCTAGTCGAGGGTTTACAATACAGTGAATAAGGGATTGCATTATAGCAATCAACATAAGGATTGCATTATAGCAATCCACATATTCACAAAGGAGACCAAAATGTGTCAATAGTTTATTTAGTAGACAGTGCTTGGGAAGTAACGCATGTGATACAACTGGGCCCCTAAAGTGGATTTCTGGTGAGGTTGTTTCCTAGGGAGCATGTACAGGTGGCCTGAGGCACGAGTCAATCTTTTAGCTTTGACTTGAAGGACTGATGAGAGGGTAACATTCTGATAGCAGGTGGTGGTCTGTTCCAGAGGCAGGGGGAAGAGACAGAGAAGGCCTTGTTCCCCATGACAGTAGAAACACAGGGGACTACCAGGGAGGGAATGGAAGCTTCCTCCCTGGCAATATCTCTCCCATTTGTAAAGGGGAATACTCATCTCCTCAGAAGAAATACTGAGAGATCTTGAGACTCCAATTTAGCAATTTGAAAAGCAAAATATTTTTTTTTGTCACTTACTTCACCACAATGTGCTTTGTTATCTAGTTGATCCTGCTACCCCCACCGACCATGACTCCATGCTCTATTTCCTAGAGTTCCCTGTGGCCAGTCATCTGATGATGTGAATTACAGACTTCACTGTGGGGGATATCTATGTGCTGGCACCTCTGTTGACTGAATACTAGTGTTATAGAGTGCATGATCACATTTATTCTACTAGTACTGGCTGCACTGAGGCAGGACGAGCAGTATTGGTGGAATAAGTGTGCGTCATCCTGTCTTATATATAAGAGGCACACTCCCTGGCTATACATATGACAGCCAGCCAAGGAGGTGTACGTAGGGCTGTGCTGGTCACTGCATGCACCAGCAGAACCACCACTGATGATACAGTGAGTGAGGGGTGTGTGCCAGGTGCTGTAGGGGGGGAACCACTGGACAATAGGGAGGGGTTGTGTGACTCTCAGGATTGGCAGTCAGAGGGAGGGCATCACTAGCGTCAGAGATAATGGTAATAAAGCCAGGGCATGGATCGGATGGAGGGGGTTTACCACTGGCACTAGGGATAAAGGTATTGAAGCGTGGGCTGGGATCAGAGTGATGGTGGTTACCACTGGCACCAGGGATAAAAGTACTGGACCTGGGGCTTGGATCGGAGGGAGATGGGTTACCACTGGCACCAGGAATAAAGGTATTGAAACCAGGGCTCGGATCGGAGGGAGGGGGGTTACCATTGGCACCAGGGATAAATGTATTTAAGCAGCGTCTGGGATCGGTTGGAAGGGGGTTACCACTAGCACCAGGGATATTAGTCTCAGTGCAGGGGATGACAGTTAGAGGGAAGGGGTTATCACTAGCACCAGAGATGAATGTACTGAAGCTGGGGCTGGGATCATAGGGACAGGGGTTACTACTGGCACCAGGGGTAAAGGTATTGAAGCTGGGACTGGGATCAGAGGGAGGGGGGTTATCACTGGCACCAGAGATTTAGGTATTGAAGCTGGGGCTGGGATTGGAGGGGGAGAGGGCACCACTAGCACTGGGGATAATATTTAATTATATAATGGGCCAGTGATTGGCAGTGTGTGTGTGGGGGGGGGGGTTACCACTAGCACCAGGGATCCTTTTAATTTGAAGAACAGGTTGGTGATCAGCTGGGGGGAGGGTACCACCAGCAGCAGGGATCTGTATACATGGCTGAAACTGGGCAACTGGTGCGACGGCACCACGCTAACGTGTCTGACCACCCATGCAAATGGGTCCATAGTGGGAATGCATATGGCCCCTTAGTGCCTTGCATGCCTAATTGCCTAATTTGCATGAATCCCTTTGAATATTGGAAATAGCACTCTGTCTCTATCTATTCTGGTGGTGTACTTTGGGAGCCCTGTCGGGGCAGTGCTAAGTGACTTAACGCAGGGCCGACATGGCCCTGTATTTAGTCAAATAGTGCCAGTGCACTATTCCACTAAATATTGCATCTTCTGGCACCCAGGAAAATGCAAGGCATGGTGCAAATGTCTGCACTGTGCTCTGTGCATATATTAATATCTGTCCCCTGATCTTCCAGCCCCAGAGGTGATTGTGCAACTTATTGAGATGTTGACACTGCTGATCCTTATGCTAGTCATTATTTTCCTGCTTATTGTAGCCCTTCCTCTTCGGCATTTCCTCCAGTGTTGTACAATTTGTGTCCATTCTGGGTAGTTTGTACCTTCTCCCTGTCCAAAGCTCAGTATGTCTAACACTAGTGAACGTTTATTGAGGCTGGGTGAGATTTTTTTCTGCTAGTGAATTTTAGAAAAATTCAAGTGCAGTCAAGGAATCTCGTAAAGAGCAGTGGAACATGTCACACGTTTTGTGCACAAACACATTTACTTTCTGGAAAAAAATGTTATGTCATGGGATGATTATATTACTCGTGAAAAAATCAACAAAAAAATGCACAACAGAGTAACCATCTTGCAGATTTATTTTGTTGTGTCAAAGGTTGTAGATCATTTTGCAAATTACTTTTTACAATGCATAAAGTTTCACAAAATGAGTAACACTGTGACATTTTCTCTGTATTTTGCAAAGTTAGGCAAATGCAAAAGATAATACTTTTATCTATACAGTTTACACTTCAGTGACTACAGATGACAAGTCCTGGATATTGTAATAACAGTCAACAACCAATAACCATTGCACTTGTTCTTGGATGAGCTAAAATAAGGTCACTGTAGTTTGGATAGTATTCAGTTCACTTTTAGTGATCACTGTGTTGTTAGTGGAGCTACTGCATCATTGCTATGTTTTGAATAGTCATGCAGCAGTCCACTTTCACTAACCATTATGTGTTTTTTTGTCAGAGTATTGTGTGCAGCATGCTATTCTGGGCTCCCAAATACAAAAAGGACACTGAAGCATGTGGAAAGAGTGCAACACAGGGCTGTTTAAATGATTAGTTGTATGATGGGCTGGCAGTATAGATTAGAGGATAGAGGAATGAGCTTAGTAGATCCAGCAGACCTGGGTTTGATTCCCACAACCTCCACTTGCATACTGTTTGATTCTGAGCAAGTCACTTAGCCACCCCAAAGCTCCTGGGTTACCCCAGGCACTTGTGCCTAGTGGACATTACCCCATTAACAAAATAATTAAAAAAAGGATAACAGCTTTGAAGAAAGCCCGGAGGCCCTTAACAAAATCACCCTAGAGAAAAAGAGGTGTGTGTGGGGGGGGTCATAATCCCAGTCTTTTGCCCAATAAAGAGTATTGACTAGTTTTAACAGATGGAGATATATATTTTGATGTTTTCCAGCAGAACAAAGGGATTTACCCTGAAACTCAAAGATGGTACATTTTGGGGGTATTACTATCACTTCTTCCCCTAGAGGGTGGTAGAGCTATAGAACAACCTGCCTGCAGAGACAACAGTTATTAGATAATGCAAGCCTTTAAAGAAAGGCAGGACCCATTTCTCCTTACCAAGGGAATTAAATTGTACCCTGGGCAATAGTGTAGGTGAGAAATCTGTGTAAATTAGTACATGATTTGATATCATAGTTGTTCCTGCTTATGAAGAAAGGGGCAGACTTGATGGACCTAGAGTCCTTTTTGACTTTAAATGACTAGGTTACTATTTACACAGTATGCTAGTATGAATGAGACGAGGAGCTGATACATTGTTTTACATAATGTTTCAACAGTCAACATTCAGTGACCACTGCATTTGTTGCAGGTTAAACTAAGCAGTCATTGCTGTATTTTGAAAAGTGTTCATTCAGTGTTCAGTAAAAATGTTTGCTGTTAATTAAGCTGAGGAACAGTTGTTGTAATCTGAATAGTGTTAACACATTTCATATCTAGTGCCGTTTGTGTTTCTTGCTGGATGAACACTGAGGAACTGCTGACTAGTAATGTGGTGAAGTTTAACTTGCCTGGCAAAGGTCTCACCAGGGTTTGAAAATTTGCAATTCGTGGAGCTTCACAAAGTTTGCCCAGACCTGAGAAACTTCAAATTCACTTAAATTGCGAAGTTTTTGCTGTGAAGTATGGAATGTCACCTGTGAAATTCCACACTTTGTGGAAAAATTTTGTGAGTCAATCTGCGCTCTGCAAATTGCATGAAATTCATGAATTGCACTTTGCGAATTATGCAAAGTTCATGAACTAATTCACAGAGTGAAGTTTGTCGACTTCCCCCATCTCTACTGATGACTTCTATGGTTTTCAGGAGGCAGTACAGTGTAGTGGTTAAAAGCGCTGAGCAGCAAACCTGAAAAACTGAGTTTGAATCTCACAGCTACAACTTGCATACTGTGTGACCATAAGCAAGTCACTTAACTTCCTTGTGCTTCCAGGACACATCTGGAAACAAGTCCAGTCTTAGTGTGTCTTTCGTAGCCAAGAATTGTAAAATAAAATAAAAATTAAAGAACAGTTTTACCAGTGACCTCTGTGTTTGTTGTTGGACAAACTGAGGAAATTCTTGATTTGTCTGAATACTGTTACAACAGTCCACATCCACAGACCAATGTCTTTGTTTTTAGACAAACTAATGAAATGTAGCTGTGTTTTAAATTATAGGTGTTAAGAATCTTACAAGGGAAAAAAGAGTTTACCAGAGCTTGAAAGGTTCTGTTTTGCTTGAACCCAAATCAAATGTTGTAGCTTTTTTATGTTAGTTTTATAGAATTTTATAGTGTACAAATAGCCAGAGCCTGCATTCATGCAATGGCAGACAATGGCAGGCACTTACATAGATACTGTAGATCAGATAGACTTCATGCAGGAACAAGAGTTAAACACCTCTCAGTGATATGGCAACCTAGTAGGTAATCCTTTTTGGAACTTTGGATTTTTGGCTTAGATTTGGGCTTGCTTTTTTTTTTTAAACAGCCATGCCCATTCACTTTAGCACCTGCCAATTACCCAGCATGGTGGCATGCCGCTCCACTCCCTCTCCACAGTCATGTTTTCAGGCAGCATATTCTTTTGTAGTGCTGGCTAAAGTCACCAGCACCTCATCACACAGATGCCACAGCGCTGCACAGGTACACACTGCAGCACACAGTCCAGGAAAGGTCCCCAGCTGTGGGAAATCTTGTGCTGTTTATATCATGCAGTTTGTAGGGAAGAGTGCATATGCACCAGTGCAATGTATGCAACACTGATGTGCAACCACTCTGTGCCATCGATCCTACACAGCACAATAGGTGTAGCAGAGATCAACATTCAGAGCTCCTAGAGCTCAATAAAAGGCAGTGAGACTGAAGAAAAGCCATATCAGGCTAATAGTAAAACAAAAAATATATACCCTATGCCAGACTGTTGACCAAAGTGGAGGAAAGGGAAAGGGAAAGGGGCAAGGGGAAAAACAGCCAGGCAGATGCTAACTCATGTCCAGTCCATGCTATGTGTGGACCTGGGATAATTGGATTTTGTTAATTAAATATTCACCTTTCTTCATTGGGGGAAATAAAATGAATAAGACACTGGTGGGGTAAACTGCTTAGAAATAAATAATGTCTTTTGAAACAGACCACAGAGAAAGTGTTTTTTGTTTGAAAGCTTCAATTACGAAATATTCTGTGATGGTGTAGATTTGAGCATTTGAGTAGCCATTGGCTACTATTTAGTAAGTTGGTGGTGGTAGTGCTCTGGTTTTTCATCGATCTTGGATTGATATCCATTTTCTTTGGGGGGGGGATAAGTTCTCCAGTATTTAGGCAACCACTGATTGCAGCCCTTTAAATGGGTAGCAATCTGCTATTTGAGAAGCCTCAGGCTTGCAGCCACTGTTTGGTTTTATGGCTGCATAGGAAAAGCTGTGCTGTTGTGTTGCTAATGAAGAGAATACAGGTGGTCTGAAACAGGTGTGAACGGATATATAATGAACCACATAATGTTGCTTCATGCAGTAATGAATTTGAAGCACATAATAAGTATTCATGAATCCATGTACTTTCTCTCTTCCTCTCTCTCTATCCCTCCACCCTCTCTCTCTCTCTTCCCCTATACCTATTTTATCTTCATCCCCTGCCCCTGGATCCCAGCATTGCTGGTTACTGCATCAAGAGGATCTGTGTTCGGTGGCACTCCTTCCTGCTGTTTCCCCACCCTCTGTGTGCTTTCCCATCCCCACCCTCTACCCGATTCAATGGTAAAAATATGTTCCACTCCCTCCTTTTGTGTGCCCTCCCACCCACACCCACTACAGGTCCCCCCTAAATGCTGCAACATCAGGGTGAAAACCCATGGTGCCACCAAAGAACAGACCAGTACTGGGGTGCCCACTCCCCAGTGTCAGAACCTCAAAATGTCCATAGCAGTCTTTCATAAACCTGTAAAAATAAAAAAAAAGTCCCTTGAAGTTTTCTATTCCCTCAACACCATCAGCCTCCCATACCAACCCCCCTTTCAGCACCAACCACCCCCCCTTACCCCTCGCTCACATATCCAATGAATTCCTCTGGTGACTGACTGTCCTGCTGCTTCCAATGGTGACTGCAAACAGACTGAAAACAAAGGAAGTTTGGTTAATAGCTTTTTAATACATTTTCAACTTTTACTCATAACTTTGTCAGTTTTTTTTTATATATATGCCCCAAATTTTCAACATGGCCATTTTCTTCCCCAATTTATGAACCATATAGGTAACATTTTTCAAATTTCCCTAAAATGTGTTTTCACAGTCACTCTACAAAATCACATGTTGGTCGAAAGGGATTTCAAAGATTTGATCTACCTGGTTCATGAATTGGGGCCACTAAAAACAAAGTTATGAGGAAACATTGAATTTTTTCAATATTTCTTATAAATCGATTTTGTCAATGTTTTTCATAACTTTGCGAATTTTGCAGATTTGGGGCCCAAATATGCAACATGGTTGATTTCTTACCCTGTCTGATGTACATGAGAGGTGTCATTTTTAAATATCCTGTGTAAATGCAAAATAAAAATGTGTAACAACAGGATCCCCACTAAAACACAATATTGCATCTATATTGTTCCAATGATGGGTAAATGCAGTGTTAAAAAGTGTAAAAGCAAGACTCCAGTACAAAAGAGATATTGAATGTCAGGTGGGCTATCCTGGAAAAATGCAGCGTAGAAATGGCTAAAAGCAGAACCCCACTGAAAAAGAGATATTGCATCTCTAGAAACATAGAAAGGTGACTGCAGAAGGAGACCAAAGGTCCATCACATCTGCCCTTGACATCCCGAGATCCTAGGTGATCCAGAGTCCTAGCTTGTGGATTTGATTCTAGCGTACTCCTTATCCCAATCCCTTTTGAATCCTGATACAGTCCTAGCTCCTAACACCTCCTCAGGTACAATAGTTTGTTCTGTGGCTGCACAATCCTTTCTGAGAAATAAAGCTTCCTAATATCCTTCCAGAAACTCCCACCTCTCTGTTTCCATCCATGCCCCTTTATGTTTGAGTTGAGAGCCTTGATGGATATTTCAGCATAGGGTACTAAATTTAAACTCCTCATGTACTGAAATATTTCTATTATATCCCCTCTTTCTCTCCTAGACTCAAGTGAGTACATGTTTAATGCCTCCAGCCTCCCCTTGTACGGCAGCTCCTGAAGCCTCTGTATCATTTTGGTTGCACTTCTCTGAATGATCTCTGCCATGACCCTATTCTTCTTAAGGTATAGTCTCCAAAACTGTATGCAGTTTTCCAAATGGGGTCTCACCATAGATCTGTACAGTGGAAGTATCACCTCCCTGTGCCTACTGTCAAATCCTCTCCCTATGCATCCTGGCATTTTGTTGGCCCTATTATATGCTGTGTTGCATTGGCTGGTTTGTTTAAGGTGTCACTAATAAGAACTCCTAGATCCCTTTCCTCTTTTGAGTCATTGAGTTTGACCCTGTTTAGCCAATGGGTTGTTCTACGATTATTCCTTCCAGCATAAATTACTTTATACTTCTCGGCATTAAATGTCAGTTGCCAGATAATAGACCATTGTTCTAATCTTTTCAAATCATTTTGTATCATTTTCACTGCTTCTTAACTGTCCACCCTTCCCCCTAATTTAGTGTCATTCATGAACAGTGCAATCTTACCCTGGATACCTACTCCTATGTCCTATGAATCCTATGTCACTGATGAGCACATTAAACAGGACTGGGACTAAGACTGAGCCCTGAGAGAGCCCACTCATCACTTCTCCCTCCTCTGACATCTCCCCATTGACCACCACCATTTGCATCCTTACATCCAACCAGTTTCCCACTAACTTAATGATGCAACTTGTTATGCCCTGATCCTCAACCTTCTTTAGCAAGTGTGTGTGTGGTACTGAATCAAAGGCTTTGCTGAAGTCAAAATAGAGGAGGTCCACTGGCCAGCCACTGTACACTTCCCTAGATACCCAATCAAAGAAAGTAATCAGGTTTATCTAGCACAATCTGCCTGAAATGAAACCATGTTGTTTGTTGTCCTGTAGGCCATGGTTATTCAAGTAGTCTACTAGGTCTTGTTTAATCAGGGCATCTCTTTGCCTTCCTAGCACTGATGTGAGGCTGACCAATCTGTAGTTACCGGCCTCTTTTCAGCTACCACCCTTATGCAGAGGCACCACGTCGGCTCTTTTCCAGTCATTAGATATGACTCCTGTCTGTTGAGAATGGTTAAACAGGTGCACTAGGGAGTCTGCTTACTCACTTGCTAACTCTTTAATTATCCTCAGAAGTATTCCATCCAGACCAGGAGATTTGTCGATCTTTGTTGGACTGTCCTGGGTAAATACATCGTAAAAATTTTTAAAAGTGGGACCCCACTGAAAACGAGATATTGCATCTCAGCTGGGCTATCCTGAGTACATATATTGTAAAAATGGATAAAAGAAGACCTTATTTAAAATAAGATACAGCATCTCTGCTGTAGCCTACTGAAAACTAGGTATTTCATCTCTTATGGTCTATTCTTTATAAATACAATGTAAAAATAACTAAAAGCAGGACTCAACTGAAAAAAAAGCTTTTGCATGTCAGCTGGGTTAACTTGCATAAATACATGGTAAACATGGATAAAATCTGGGCCCCATTAAAACTGAGATTTCACATCCAATCTGGTCTGTCCTGGCTAAATACACTGTCAAAATGTTTAAAAGCAGGAACCCATTGAAAATGAGATGTAGCATCTCTGCTGTGCTATCCTGGATAAATACAGTGTACAATTTGTAAAAGTAGGACTCCAAGTAGATATTGCCTAACAGAGATGCTATTCAGGGTAAATACGTTGTAAAAATATGTAAAACAGTACCCCACTGAAACCAATATTTTACATCTCAGCAGGGCTATCTAGAGTAAATACATTGTAAAAATGGGTAAAATCAGGATCCCAGTGGAAATGAGATATTGTACCACTGCTGTGCTATCCTGGGGCAAATACAGCGTGAATATATATAAAAGCATGACCCCACTTAAAATGAGACATAATATCTCCACTGTGCTATCCTGGATAAATTAAGTATAAAAATGTGTAAAAGCAGGACCCCAATAAGATATTGACTGTCAGCTGGGCAATGCTGGGTAAGTGCATTATAAAAATGGGTGGCAGAAGGACCCCACTGAAAATGAGATATTGCATCTCAGCTGGCCTATCCTGGGCAAATACACTGGAAAAATGTGTAAAGGCAGGACTCACTGAAAATAAAATGTTACATCTTAGTTGGGCTATCCTGGGTAAATACACTGTAAAACTGGGCAAAATGAGGACTCTACTAAAAACGAGATATAGCATCTCTGTTTCCTTCTCTGGGTATATAGAGTGTAAAACTGCAAAAGAAAAACCCCACTAAAAAAAAAAAGATTTAACTTCTCTGCTGTGTTATCCTGGATAAATACGGTTTACAAATATATAAAAGGTGTGGACCCCACTGAATGTAAATACATAGTAAAACCTGGTAAAATCTGGACCCCACTGAAAGTAGAATATTGTAACTCAGTTGCCCTGTCCTTGGTAACTACATTGTAAAAAGGGGTAACAGCAGGACCCCACTGTACGAGATGTTGCATCTCCACTGTGCTATCCTGGAAAAATGCAGTGTAAAAATATGCAAAAGCAGTACCCCAATGAGATATTGCCTGTCACATGGGTTAACCTGAGTAAATACATTATAAAAATAGGAAACAGCAGGACCCACTGAAAAATGGGATATTGCATCTCAGCTGGCATATGCTGGATAAATACAATATAAAAATATGTAAAAGCAGGACTCAGTGAAAATGAATGTAACAACTCTGATATCCAGTCCAGGATAACTACAGTGTAAAAATGTGCAAAAGCGGGACCCCTATGAGATATTGCCTCTCAGCTGGGATATCCTAGGTAAATACATTGTAAAAGTGGGTAACAGCAGGACATCACTGAAAAAAAGAGATATTGCATCTCCACTGGGCTTTCCTGGGTACATACATTGGAAAGATGGGTAAATGTATGATCCTACTGAAAATGAGGTATTGTATCTCAGCTGGGCTATCCCAGGTATATATCTGTAAATATGGGTATAAGCATGATGCCACTGAAAATATAATTATGCGTCTCTGCTGGGCTATTCTGGG
This sequence comes from Neoceratodus forsteri, assembly GCA_016271365.2. Lineage (NCBI taxonomy): Eukaryota > Metazoa > Chordata > Ceratodontiformes > Ceratodontidae > Neoceratodus > Neoceratodus forsteri. Next base: position 1,460,665,051 of record CM057455.1, on the reverse strand, counting down.
TAAACACATTGTAAAAATTGATAAAAGCAGACCTTACTGAAATTGGGATATATCATCTCTGCTGTACCATACTGAAAATGAGGTACAGTAAAACTACAATTTTTCAAACCTCAATTAACCAAAACTATCAGTTTCCCAAAACTGTGGTGTGTCTCTCAGCTTAACAGACTATAGTACCAATTTAAACAGGGTACTCGACCTAGGGCACGCTGCCCATGCCAAGGTTCCCTGGACATTTTGCTGTTCTATATTGTCTCTAATGCGTAAATTGTGTATATGGCTTTTGTTGGAATCTGTTGGTGTCCTACTCACCCCGGGGGTACTTTAACCTAAATAGTTATAAATTGTATTATGACCGTCCATACCCCCCGGACTATGTTACTATTTTCCTATATGTGGTCACGTTGTACTTACTCTCTACTGTAAAAAAAAAAAAAAAAAAATGTCTGTATCCTATTGTTGTATGTTGTACTCTCCCGGGTCGTTCCTGAAAATAGGCATAATACTTGTCTAGTGTACTTACCCGGTAACCAAAAGCTAAAATAAAAAATAAAATAAAAAAATGAATAAAAAAATATTCTAAGGTGCTTTCACTTATTCAGAACCCTACAGTATTTATCCAAGCAATTGCACTGTCCCCTGGCATGTTATGATAAATGAGGTTATACACTATTTCATCTTATCTGGCCAATCCTGTGTAAATTCAGTGTAAATGTAATAAATAAATTAAAACATGTGTAAATACAGCATGAAACCAGCTAAAAGCAGCACCCTACTGGAAACAAAATATTGCCTACCAGCTGGCCTACCTTGCGTAAATATACCATTGTAAATGCAGGACCCCACTGAAACCAAAATATCGCATATCCACTGAACTATCCTGGGTCAATACAGTATAAACATGTATAAAAGCAGGATCCCACTGAAAATGAGTGGTGCACCTCCACTGTGCTATCCTGGCTAAACACGGTGTATAAATATATCAAAGCAAGACCCCAGTGAAATGAGGTATTGTATCCCAGGTGCCTAGCCTGGATAAATACATTGTAAAAATAAGTAAAAGCAGGACCCCACCAAAAATGAGATATTGCATCTTAGCCGGGCTACCTTTGGTAAACATATCACTAAAAAACCAGAACCCCACTGAAAACAAGATATAGCATCTCCATTATGCTATCCTGGGTAAATACAGTGTAAAAATGTATAAAAGCAGGACCCCACTGAAAATGAAAGGTTGCATTCTCCACTGTGGTATCCAGGATAAGTACAGTGCAAAAATATGTAAAAGCATGATCCCACTGAAAATGAGATATTGCATCTTAGTTGAACTATCCTAGGTAAATATATAGCAAAAATCAGGAGTCTACTGAAAACAATATTTTGCATCTCAGCTGTGCTATCTTGGATAAACACACTGCAAAATTTGTAAAAGCAGGACCCCACTGAAAATGAGATATTTCATCTCAACTGACTTGCCCTGGATAAGTACACTATAAAAATGTTGTGAAAGCAAGACCCTACTGAAAACAATATATTACATCTCAGCGGGGCTGTCCTGGGTAAATCCATTGTAAAATGGTTAAAATCAGGACCCCATTGAAGAAGAGACATAGCATATTTGCTGTGCTGTCATGGGCAAATGCAATGTAAAATGTGTGAAAGCAAGACCCCAGTGAAAATTATATCTTTATCTATATCTATCTATCTATCTATCTATCTATCTATCTATCTATCTATCTATCTATCTGTCTGTCTATATATTATTTAGTTTTTGTTAACTGGCTGGAGTGCACTAAGCAGTAACTTGCCCAATTTCTGTAGAGATGTTTCAAAATTATATTTTGCCAGTGAATTCTCCTGAAATCAGCAGTTTCCCTGTGTGAAATATTTCACAAAATTCGCCCATTACCCGAAATATTTTGCAGGGTGCAAAATTCAGAATTTTGCCTGCGTAATGCAAAATTTTGCCTGCAGAAGGCAAACTTTCGCCTGTGAAGGGCAATATTTCACCTTCCACAGGTGAAATTCTGTATTCCATAGGTGAAATTTTGCCTTCTGTAGGCAAAATTCTGAATTTTGCTTCTGTGAAAAATGTCATGAAAGTGGCAAATTTCTCAAAATAGTTTGTGAAATGAAATTTGCCAGTTTCGCACATCTCTAATTTTCTGGCATGACCAGGGAGAGTGCAGACATCAGGATATTACATACAGTAGTTACAGAAACATCAACATGATTATACAGAGTTCCTGAGAACAAGGCTAGTAAGTACGTTTAGTTCTTAGAAAAACAAAGTGCAATATTTGAGAAAGTACACAGTTGTGCATACAGTAGACAATGCATTAAGAGTTGTACAAGGGGTTACAAGGCATCATGTAGAACGTACAGCTAATATAGTCTTTTCACAGGAGGATAACAGGGAATACAGGTAATAACAATTCATAACAAATAGTTTCTAGTCAGAATAGATACAATAGCAGATATTGCATCTCAGGCGGGCTATCCTGGATAAATACATTGTAAAAATGGGTAAAAACAGGACCCTAATAAAAAAGATATATGGCATCTCTGCTTGGCTATCCTGGGTACATACATTGTAAAAATGGGTAAAGCAGGATCCCACAGAAAACAAGATATTGCATCTCAATTGGGCTAACCTGGATGGAAACATTATAAAAAGACCTCACTGAAGATGACATGTAGCATCTCCTCTGTGTTATCCTGGATAAATACAGTGTAAAAATGTGTAAAAGCAGGACCCCAATGATATATCGCTTGTCATTTGGGCTATCCTGGGTTAATATACTGTTAAAATGGGTAACAGCAGGAACCCACTGAAAATTAGGTATTGCATCCCCGGTCTCCTATCCTGAGTGAATACACTGCAAAATTGTGTAAATGGAGGACCCCACTGAAAACAATACATTACATCTGATTTGGGCTATTCTGGGTAAATACATTATAAAAATGGATAAAATCAGGAAGCCATGGAAAACAAGATATTGCATCTCTGCTGTGCTATCCTTGGTAAATACAGTCAACAAATGTGTAAAAAGCAGGATCCCACTGAAAATTAAATCTTGCATCTCCGCTGTGCTGTCCTGGTTAAAACAGTGTAAAAATGTGCCAATGCAAGACCCCAGTGAAAATGAGATATTACATGTCAGGCAGGCTATCCTGGATAAATACATTGTAAAAAATGGATAAAAGCAGGACCCCACTGAAGAAAGAAATATTGCATCTCCACTGGGTTGTGCTGGGTACATACATTGTAAAATGGTAAAAAAAAAAAGGATCCTACTGAAAACAAGATATTGCATCTCAGCTGGGCTATCCTGGGTAAGTACATCGCAAAAATGGGTAACAATAATCCATACAAAAAATGAGGTATAGCATCTCTGCCATAGCCAACTGAAAATGAGGTATTTCATGTCCTCTGGCCTATCCTGTGTAAATTTGGTGAAAATATTAAAAATACATTAAACTCCAGCCCACACTTTAAGTACATATTTATTATCAGACTATCAGGTTGATGTATTAGCAGCCATTTGCACTCTTACCTGAATATTTTTTTTTTGGGGGGTGGGGTGGTGTGCTGGTATTTTAGTAGCCCATGGCTGATACTTTTTAGATAGTTTTTTTTGTGTGTGCATGTGGGGGAAGGGCAAGGGTTCAGGTTTTTTAGTAGTCCTTATAAAATAGATATTGTTTCATATGGGATGCAGGTCTGCAGCATTTAAGCTGCCCCTTTAGCATATCCATTGTTTTGAGGGTGGCATGTGTAGATGATTATTAGCTTCTTCCACCATCTTTTATTTGGTTTGAAGTTTTATTATTCTTTAAAATTGAAGGAAAGGGTAAATATACAGTATTATAGTAACCTCATACTGTACATGAAGCTAAATCCAGAGCCATAACCAGAACCAAAACATGGATAATTCAGTAAAACCAGAAGAAGAACCTACTTGGTTTTGCTCCTCACCCCTATTTTAGTGTTACATTTCATATCCAGTGACTATTGTATTTGTTGTTGGACAAATTGTAGAATTGTTGGTTTGTTATAAATAGTGTTACAACATTTTGTATTCAGTGACTTTGCAGTTTTGTTGTAGAAACTGAGAAATTGTTGATTTGTTGTGAATAGTGTAATAACAGTCCACATCCAGTGACCTTTGTGTTTATTGTTGTAGAAACTGAGAAATTGTTGATTTGTTGTGAATAGTGTAATAAAATTTCACATCCAACGACCATTGTGTTTATTTCTGCAAAAACTGAGGAATTCATCATTTGTTTTGAATAGTGTTACAACAGTCCATATCCAGTGACCGTTATGTTTGTTGTTGGAGGAACAGAGGATTTTTTACTAAATGGTTTTGTTATCACCTTTTGGTGCAGGCCATCCATTCTGGTCTAGCCCTCCCCTCAACCACATCCCCTGGCTTCCAAGGGACTTACTTCCATCTCCATTGCCTTCTCCATGCAATGCCTCCTGTGGCAGATCTGGTGAGTCAACCCATACTGCTAGACATGGATCTGATTCTGTGGGAAGAGAACCTGGTCACCAGTGAGGAGTCTGTGAGCAGCCAGACCTTTCATTTTTGCTGTGCCTGGCATGTTCCCCCCAATTTTCTCTCCTGGGATGCTGACTATGGAGTGTGACAGCTTGACACATGCAACTGTGTGGAGCACACCACCGTCAGTGTTCCTCTGCCCTGTAAGCAGTGTGGATGCACTGCCACCTGTGATTGCCCAGGTGGTAGTATTGTACTGGAGCTTGGCTGCCCTTCCTCTCCATAGGAGGAGAGCATCCTTTAAGATGCTCAGTCCTCCTCCTCCTCTTGGCCGGCCCCTGATGACTCATGCTCATTCCCAAACTCAGGTCACCAGCATCACAAGCAATAGTGTTACCTCTGTGCCAGTTGGCCAACTAAACTGGGGAATTGTTGTTTTGCACAGTGTTGTAACATTTCACATCCAGGGTCTACTATGTTCATTGTTGGAACTGAGGAACAGTTACTGTGCTTTTAAAAATGTTACAATAGTCCATATCTAGCGAACATTGTGTTGGTTGTTAGATAAGCTGAGAAGCAGTTGTATTCCAAGGAACACCATCTGATTCTACTCACATTCATCTCTGTTTCTTTGTAACTATTTCCTATGTAACACATGTATTGCTGACTCTGAGGTGCTTTCAGAAAGTTTCAGCAAATAGCATGGTTATTGGTTCTTCTGATACAAAATGTGCTGTCATCTTCAACTCACTGTAGGACTTGGATGGGCTTACACCTTCTATTGGCTCCCAGTTTTTACATAGCGAGCTCAGCAATAAAGGGAATGACGGTTCCTGATAACCTAGGTCTGTTGCAAGGGGTTAAGCTACATCTTTAAAAAACATCTCATCAGAAGATTTATAATGAATGTGTTTCTTTCACAAATCCAGTCAAAGGGGTATACTGTGATGAAAGCGACCGCATATGGGCGAATATCATAACAGTGACCCACATGACAGCGTGATCTTCGTGGGTGACTGTAGGGGGATGGCGAACGTTGTGACCATGAGGTTAGGGTGGGCAACAGGAAGGGAGGGTGGGAGACAGGATGTGGAGGGATGGGGAACAGGGATGTGACCCTGTGGTGAGCCTGATTCCACCAAGCGAACCATGCTGTGTGGTGCATAGGGTGGTTGGCTCCGATGGAGCAGGTCCTGGGTTCAGGACTGGGGGTGGGTGTTCCTTTTGTGCTTCCCTCAACTGCAGGACTTAGATTTTTTTTTGAACCGGGATGTGCCTCCCTCCCCGACATGCACCCCCCCTGGAGTTGAGAATCTTTATTTGGGGGTGTGGGGGAGCACAGCCTCCCCACAACATGCACAATTCCTGGTAGCTTTTTTCTGCATATTGCCGAAAATGTTTTTGGTGATAATGCAGGTCACGATAATAGCAATCGCCTTTGTGCAGTTGCTGTTATCACATAGAACCATCAAAGATAACACTTGCCTAGCACTGAAGCATCATACACCATCTTGCAGTTCCTTTCCTGTAAAAATATTAGCAGCATATCTACCGTAAAGGAGTATTTTTGCTATTCACAGTATCTGGAAAAAAAAATTATAGCTAAACAAAAAAGTAAAGAGTTCTCCTTAATGTTTTTGTTTCACTGGCGATCTCTATTGTAGGTAGACAAAAAAAAAAAATTCTTCATAGCTAATTGTTAACTTACTACATAAGACATTCAGAAGGATACTCACAAATGTCTTTATGATCCATAAATAAAATACTATATATGTTTTTATTTATCTGGCTAGCAGATTTTAAAATGTTGGCCATTAAGTGAAAAAATGAGTATGAAGCCCTGACATATCGGAAGAGCTCAGGTACATCAGGGATCCATACCATTTTTTCAATTAATGACCAACATTTGATAATCTGCTAGCCAGGTAAAATCTTGCTCACCATGTTTACCAACAGATATGAAAAGAAAATAAATGTTCTATCTGAGATTTGACCCAGGCCAGTTGGAATACTCCCAATTCCAATAGTTCACTAGCTATGCCATCAGAAACATAAAAATATAGAGACTGATGGCAGATAAGGACCGATTGACCCATCCAGTCTGCCCAGTTTCTCTACCTGCTGCAAAAAACACAGCTCCTACTTGATCTCTGGCTTTGTTCTCTTATCTATCACTAGGGAAGCCTGAGCCTCTCAGACACAATTCTTTTTCAAATGTGCAACCTGAAGCTGCACAAATTTTAATTAATATAACTTTTCTCATGTTTGTTTGTGTTCCATATAAATATGCACATCACACCCTTGTGAATTAAACAATCACATTTACCCCATTCTTGCTTCAATTATGGATAATTGGTTGCCAATGGCTAGCACACTGAGTTGCTTGCTAAACAGTGGTATCCATTTTTATAGTAGCAAGTAATAGCAACATGCTATAGTCTCAGCCCTGTGTAACCTAAAAATAATAGCAGCTCAGCATAAACACACCTTGAAAATCAATATAAGATTGAAACTGATAAAGGTTAAACATGAATTCTTGAAAGCTGTGGTATTATTTTGCAATTGTTTGAAATGATCTTAAATTAAAAGGTTAATAAAGTTCAGACTGCAAAACCTATTATGAGACTATCACATGACAAGGAAAATAAAAATCTTTCTTCCCTAACCCTCTATAAAAAAAGAGAAATTTTCTCACATGCTGTTCTAAAGAATCAAGCTGCGGAGTCTCATGAATAATGTAGGAATGAGCTGAATCACACATTAATGGGTCTTTACCCAGAATGCCATCTTGTGTGAAAGATTCTGAATAAAGAGACACACCTGCTAGCTTGCTGATAACACTCTGAGGTCATTTCACTTGAGGAAATTGTCAGCCAGCAGGTATTTTAGCAAATCCACAGGCAAATGTGTGGTCTGCAGCAGAGAGCAGAGGAAAAAAGAAAAGGCTTAAAAACAGATATGGGAATGTTTGCTCAATAGCCATTTTAGTAAGAAAATGGAATCCGTAGGGACTTATTCAAACAGAAGAGAACATATTGCTTTCTATCTGTCTGTCTGCCTACCCATCCATCTGTCTTTTCGAGAGATGAGAGATTCAGCCTCTACATTCCTTCCTGTTTAAAATAGATATTCCATCCCTCACTGTTTCAGTGTGCCTCAGTGGGGTCTGTGTTTTGTTTCAGTGATACTGAGCGCATATTTACTGTCTGATCTTCCACCTTTTATTTTAATCTTTGTTCACTCCCATTGACCACACACATGCCTGTGATTTTGTTCAAATATATATGTACTAAAGACAAGCCAGCCAGTTCTGCTACAGCTTGGCTGTTTGCCAATATAGTCGTGTGCCATGCTTGTTTGGATACCAGTGGTGCTTAGATTGGCAAATGCCCATGCAGTCCGAGGGCTGGCGTACTGCTGGACAGCTGCCAGGAAGTGTGTGGGATTGATGCCACCACTGGGCTCTACTGTCTGGTAGAAATGAGGAGCACAAAGGCATTCAGCAATCTGAATGTCCCTTTGTTTTCAGAGTGCAATGCCAGGCAGAATTTAATGAGAGATTGCTTTGTTATAGGGTCCTCAACATCAAGTGGGCTGGTGGACTCATTAACCTGATGGCAGTGCATAAAAAAGACACACAAAGAAGACTCCATGATAGCATGCTCAGTGGTATAAGGGCCCTCTTACTTCCTTTACAATGATCCATCAGCAACCAGCAGGACAAATACTACAACACATACTAATCTACAGATTGTTAAGCTGAAGTCCATTTACCCGAAGGAAAGGGCATACCTCCCCACTGTCCCCCAGGTGAGATGCCTCTCTTACTTCCTCCTTCCCCACGCGTGCACACACACACACATACATATGAAATCCTATCTTTTCCAGATTTGAAGAGGCTTCTATTGCATTTCACATATTCCAATTGGAAACTAGAAGGTAAAAGATACAAATCCCTGATGCTGCATTCCAACCAAACCTCATAGGCACCAAACAACTCTCTTTTGTAGTGCTTTGCCTTTCCATTACTGTGATTTGATGATGTGTTACATATTTTATTTCTTTTTCTCTCACTTTTAAACAGCCACTGGTGCACAGTTGGGATATATTAGGTTGAGGGGTAAAGGAACAGGCAACGTAGTTGTACCGTTGTTGATTAAACTATTTTGGGAGGTCTTTTTTTAAATTAAAATATATTTTATTAGGCTTGAAAGGATGGGTACGGGCATATGGGAAATACATAGATCATATATCAGTATAAAACAATGTATACTGTGTACAAATATGTAAGAGATGCATACTTTGCTTGCATATATTACTAAATTCATAAAAATACTATATTCATAAATAATTCATTAATTTATTAATTATTTTGGGAGCACTTACCCATTGCAGCACAAATGTCTTCAGACAGAAAATAACTCAAATGTGCATTCTTAAAGATCATTGGTGAGTCATAGTGCGTTTTGTAAGTGGTAAGCTGTAACAGCATTTATTTTTGGGGGGGAGTTAACGTATGTCTGGGTACATCGTGAGGCATGAGGTGCTGTGCCTAGTGCCTTCAGCACCTAAAAGTGTATTAACCCCAGACAACAAGTGAACTGGAGTGTCTCACTGTGCTTATAAAATGGGTAAACTAAGAAACACTTAAAACAAAACATGTCAACTTTTCTTTATGCAAAATGTGTTCCCCCTTTTTAAGGGTAGCTAGTAAAAAGTAGTCCCTCACTGTCACCATCTGCCAATCGTTTGGCTTTCCACACTTTCAATAGGTGGAATATTTGGTCATCATGGAATACAGGTATTAAAACTTCTACAGAATTCCTCTAGCAGAATGCTCACCCCTCACACATAACAGAAGGCTTTATATGGGGCCATGGTCTCAATTTTATCTTGGATGGGGTAAGCAATTGTGATTGTCCTGGCAAGTTTATATGACTAGGACTGGCATTTTTCTTGGTCCCCAAAGAAATACAAGGAATAAAACTGATTAGTACTTCATTTGTTTAATTTGTATATGTGTGTAAGGGAGTGATCATGAGAGTAATAAACATTTATTTATGCTTCTAAAATCTAAGGAAGCTTTACTTTTTAGGGACTTGTTGAAGGATTTCAGTAGGAAAACAGTGCGACAAGGCTGCAGGTAAAGCAAATAGGATGCTGGGATGCATAGGCAGGGGCATCACCAGCAGGAAATTGGAAGTCATAATTCCACTATACAAGACACTAGAGAGGCCCCACCTGGAGTACAGTGTACAGTTCTGGAGACTTTATCTACGTAAGGACATAGACAGGGTACAGAAGATTCAGAGGAGGGCAACAAAGATGGCAGAGGGATTGCATCACAAGTCCTATGAGGACAGGCTGAAGGACTTGAATATGTACTCCCTGGAGGAGAGGAGAGGAGGGAGAGAGGGGATACGAGAGACATACACATACCTTACAGGGAGGAACAGGGTGCAAGAATACACTATTTTCCAGTGAAAAAGATGTTCCAGGACTAGAGGGCATGGGATGAAGTTGGAGGAAGGGAGATTCAGAGGAAAACTGAGGAAGAATTTCTTCACAGGAAGGGTGGTGGACAAGTGGAACACCCTGCCAGAGGAAGTAGTGGGGACTGAAACAAACACAGGATTTAAGAATGCATGGGATAGACATAAGGGAATTCTGGAGGTCAGGAGTAAGGAGCAACAGACTTCTAGAAAGACATATAGTGAACCTGCAAACTTAAATGGGCAGATTGGGTGGGACATAGGCATTTATCTGCCGACAGTGTCTATGTATTTATGTGAGTAAAGCAGCGGACTTGGGGAGATGGTGTAAGATATCTCTTCAACAAATACCTGACTATAGAAAACGCATATGGGGTGAAGGATAGACACATTGGGGGGTTAGTCAGCTGTGGAGACTGTGGGGTGACCATTCCCTCAGCCATGTTCTGGAGGATGAGCACTGCCCTATTTGCAGGAGGTTTGAAGAGCTCTATTCACAGTTATGGGCAGCTCAGGGTGAAATACTCCTGCTGCACAGACAGCTGAGCTGGAATCCTGAACCTCTGTCCACTCCCTCTCCCACAGAGGCCCACTAGCCCAGGAGGATTTGGGCTGTCTGAAAGAGTGAAGAGTGGTAAGAAACATTCTATAGTTGCAAGATGGTGTGCACCAGTAGTGACTGAAAAGAGACTTGCACCCCAGGAGGAGGCACAGTTAGCTGACTCCACCAGGGGAGGCTGTGACTGAGCCATTCACAAAGGAGGATGACACAGGGATAGCATCTTATGTGGGTGACTGGAGTAACTTCTTGGATAGAAGACTGTTTAAGGGAGACAGCCATTATCTTTCAAGGGAGAGAACAAGCTCACTAGGGCAGAAGTTTGATGCTTTTGTTGACCATCATTTCATAAGTTTCATACGTTTAGCATAGAAGACTATAGTCCACATAACTCGCAAACATTGGTGTTAGTTATATCCCTGTATTTTATTTACCAAGTAATCATCAAGCTCCTTTTTAAACTCATTCATGTTTTTACTGGCCACTGCTTCCACTGGCAGCCCATTTCAGATAGTCACCACTCTCTGGTTGAACCAATGCTTCCTTTTCTTTGTATGGTACTTGTCCCTAGTTAGCTGTAATAGGTGAGCTCCAGTACAGTAGTTCGGTTTCCTCAATTCGAGGCCCAGTTTCTCCCACAAATCATCATCAGTTGGAGCTTTATAAACTAAGCACATCTCCCACCTTAAACTATGGTATTCCAAAGAAAAAATCCCAAGTTCAGACAGCCTCTCCTCATAGTCCCTATTTTTTAAATATGTCATCATGAGTGTTGCTGTCCTCTGTACTCTCTCAAGTGATCTTATTTCAGTTTTATTCCCCTGGTGACCAAAACTGGGCACAGTACTCCATATGAGGCCTTACCAGTGACACATACAATGAGATGAGCACCTCCCTCCTTCTGCTCTTGATATGCCTATTAATGCTGTTTAGTATACCGTTAGTGATTTTTACTACTTTACTACAGTGATATTTGAAAAGTAAATCATTTGACATCACGATGCCCAGATCCCATTCTTCCATAATGTCCCTCAAGGTCTGCCCATTGAGTAGATATTTCACCTTTGCATTGTTTTTCCTGAGGTACATTACTGTGTTAAATGCTAATTTGAACTTTTGAGCCCACACCTCCAATTTAAGTAGGGCCATCTATAAATTATCCACTTTGACTGTGCTATTTACTACTACAGAGTTAGTTTGTTCGCAGATGATACCAAAGTGGGGGCAGTGGTAGATGAAGAGGATGGATAGAAACAACTGCAAAGGGACCTAACCAAACTGAAGGTATGGTCAGAGAAGTGGCAGCTGAGATTCAATGCAAAAAAGTACAAGGTTATGCACTTTGGGGCAAAGAACACAAGGAGTGACTATTGGTTGGGAGGGGTGAGGCTGGGGATCACTGAGGAAGAGAAGGACCTAGGGGTGTTGGTAACAGAGAGCATGAACAACTCTGCCCAATGCAGGAAAGCAGCAGCTAAGGTGAACAGGATGCTGGGCTGTATCATAAGGGGTTTCTCGTCCAGGCATAGGGAGGTGATCCTGCCCCTCTACAGATCTTTGGTCTGGCTGCACTTAGAGTACTGTGTGCAGTACTGGCGGCTATATCTGAAGAGGGATATTAATTTACTGGAAGGTGTGCAACGGAGGGCAACAAAAATGTTACAGGAGGCAAGGTCTATGAGGACAGGCTGAATGAGCTGAATATGTACACGCTGGAGGAGAGAAGGGATGGGGGATATGATTGAAATGTTCAAGTATTTGAAAGGGATAGAAAAAGCTTGCACTGAAGGGGTGTTTAAACTGAGGAAGGGTTGGGACATGAGAGAGTACCAACTAAGCTTGGAGGGTGGAAGATTTAGGAGGGAAATGAGGAGGCACTACCTCATGCAGGGGGTGGTGCCTAAATGGAATGCTCTACCAGAGGGGGTGATATCATGTAAGACTGTAGGAAGTTTTAACAGGGCATGGGACAGTGCACAAGGCAGGGTCTGGGTGGAGGGGGCTGAGGCCATCATGAGAATGACAGATAGGGAGGGGGTTGAGGCAGTTGCAATCTAGGGGGCTAGCTGCACACTCGGGCAGACATTAATAGACCGGGTGGTCTGTTTCTGTTGGCAGATTCATATGTTCGTATGCTCGTACTACTGTTCCTATACATGTATCATCAGCAAATTTTGCCTCCCAAACATGTTACCTACTGGTCATTGAGTGGATGTAAATATTGAATAGGCAAGGTCCCAGTACAGATCCCTGAGGGACACCACTTATTACTTCTGACTAATTCAAGTATGAGTCTCTTAAACATACTTTCTGTTTCCAATTGCTCAGCCAGGATGCTATACAGTGGGTTACGTTCCCATGTTTTTGGTGCTCTATGAGTGCATCAGTTAGTTCCCTGTGTGGAACTTTATCGAAGGCCTTTGAAAAGTCAAGAAAAATCACATCCACTGAGTTACCACCATCCAAGACCCTAATGACATTTCCATAGAACTCCAGTAAGTTTGTCTGACATGAGTGGCCCTTTGTGAATCCATGTTGAGTATAATCAGTGTCCTCTGTTTGACACATGAAGTCTGTTATATAGTCCTTTGTTTCCCCCTCCAGTATTTTTCCCAGTACAGTAGTCAAACTAACTGACCTATAGTTGCCTTCTTGTAAACTGGCACCACGTTTGCTGTTCCCCATATCTCTATAACCTCTTCTTTGTCCATGGATCTTTGAAACATGACTGTCAGTGGCTCTGCCAATTCCTCAGCCAGTTCTTTAATAACCCTTGGGTGCATATCATCTGGACCTTGTGCTTTACTCTGATCTAATTTTTATAGTCTGCTTTTAATGTTATCTACTGTGAGTAGGAGTCTGTCATTTATTGTGGTATCCTGGTGTTCTTTAGTTTCTATAGTTTTTGCGTTATATATTGAAGTAAAATATTGATTGTGCAGCTCAGCCATTTGGGCAGCATCTGTCACAGAGTTCCCCTTTGGGTCTGTTAGTGGACCTATAGCTGTTAGGCCCCCTTTTTATGTTTGTTTGCATATGCGCAAGAAACATGATGTGGCAGCTCAGGAGAGAAGTGGGTTGTGGAGGTGCTGCACTGTGACAGCCAAAACAGGCACTGCATTTGTGGGCTTGGTACTGTTCACCCAATGCAGGCCCAGTGCCATGATGACACTGGTTCTGCATAAGTGCCACCAAGTTGAAATGATTTGGCCTCTGCAATGAGGGGCCGCCTCGTCATTGCAGTGTCAACCATCCCACTGCAATGAGGGAGCAACCCATCATTGCAGGGTGGTACCTTGCCTGGTGTAACATGGCAGCGGAGGGAAAGCTGACTGACTGGGGTGCCCAATCCCCCTGTCAGCATGCCCCTGGCCCAGTTAATTTGCTGATGGGGGAGCCCTCTCCTAGTTGGCATAATGCCCCCACACCATTTGTTGTGTGCCAAGGGGGGTGCCCAATCTCCCTCGGCATCATGCCCCCCCAAACAGTCGTTCTTTGCCAACGGAGGCCCAATCCCCATTGCCTTAAGTACCCCGATCCCAAAGGCAGATGGCACACGGGGATCCCACCAGTGTGCTGAAAGAGGCCTGCAAAAAAAAAAATACCTTCCACATGAATTTCTTTTTTGTTTTGTCCTGAAAGAAAGGAAATGGTGTAAGCAAGCTGAGGTCCCTCCCAACCCATGCCACCTGCACACCCTACCTCCCCACCTCCCCTTCACCCCTTACCTCCAGAGCCTGGTGCGATGATGTTTGGTGGACCAGGAACACGTCTGCACTCTTCAAAGCCAACCACAAACTGAAGAAATGCCAGTAAGCTGTATAATAGTATAAATAGGGTTTTTTCAACTTTGGTGCATATCTCAGGCATTTTTGGGAATTTTGGCACCACATTTTCAATATGGGGTTACTGGGATCCCACCTCATGAATTCAGCCACTGTCATGGCATTATTCGGTCCCAAAAGGTGATTTTTGCGGTCACTGCACAGAATCATCTTTTGGGACCAGTTAACAAAATGACAATGCCACTGTTCATGAGATGGGGTCTCAAAAAGCCTATATTGCAAATTTGGTGGGAAAAAAAAATGAATGTTTTACAAGCATATGTTGAGCAGTTTCCATGCACGCGCGTAACTTCACAAATTTGTAATATTATCATTCCAGTTTTTCAACGTTGGCATTTTTCCACACCTCCTTATGAACAATATAGCTGCATTTTTCACATCCTGGTTGAAATGTGTTTACGCACTTCCAGCGCAGAATAGCGCAGTCACTGTGGGAAATCAGTGTTTGGGACACATTTAAAAAATCACAGTGACACTGTTCATTAGCAGAGGTCCTAAAATACCTGTGTTGAAAATTTGGTGATGGAAGTCCATAAAATGACTGTGTTGCGAGCCTGCGTTGTGTAGTTTCCATGCACCCTCGTAACTCCGCAAATTTGTAGTATTTTCACTCCAGATGTTCAACATTTGCATTTTTTCAGACCTCCTTATGAACAGTACAGCTGTAATTTTTCACATCCTGGCCGAAATGTGTTTTTACACTTCCGGCACACAATAGTGCAGTCGCTGTGGGAAGTCAATGTTCAGGATAGATAAAAAAAATCACAGTGACACTGTTCACGAACAGAGGTGCTAAAATGCCTATGTTGAACATTTAGCGACAAAAGTCCATAAAATGACTGTATTACAAGCATACATTGCACAATTTCCACGCATCCTCATAATTTCATGCATTTGTAAAATTTTCACTCCAGATTTTCAACATTGACATTTTTTAACACTTTCTTATGAGCAGTACAGCTGTCATTTTTCATATCCTGCCCGAAATATGCATTTACACATCTGGCGCAGAATAGCATGGTCGCTGTGGGAAATCAATGTTCAGAACAGACTAAGAAAATCATAGTGACAGTGGTCATGAGCAGAGGTCATAAAATTCCTATGTTGAAAATTTGTAAAATAATTCCAATAAATGACTGTGTTATGTGCATGCATTGCACAGTTTCCATGTATGCTCGGAACTGCCAGTATTTTTAAGATTTCCACTACAGATTTTCAACATTGCCATCCCTTCACACATTCCTATGGATAGTACAGCTGTTATTCTTCACATCCTGTCCAATCTGTGTTTTCATACATCTGGCACAGAATGGTATGGTTGCTGTGGGAACTCAAAGTTGCACAGGACATATTAACAAAATCACACTGCCACTCTTCATGAGAAGAGGTCCCAAATGCTTTCATGAGGTGGGGTTACAAAAAGGCCATATTGAAAATTTGTAGTGCAAATATCAACAAGGTTTCTAACCATAATGTTCCACCCTGTACAGACTGACAAACATCAGGAGTGTGCCTTTGGATTGCCGACTCTAATGCTCATGCCATCCCACCCCCCCCCCAGCCATGACAGGCATCGAGATGTGCCTTGGACTCTTCGACCCCAGAGTTCACCCCATTCTCCTATACTGCACCCATTTCCGCATATGTCCTTATGTAATGGGGTGACTGTAAAGCCTTGAACTCTTCGACCCCAAGGCACACCTCAACACACGGTGTCTGCAGGATAGGGTGAGGTGACATGGCATGAATGTCATGGGCGGTGACCTAAACGTTTACCCCAATGCCTGTCCATCTCTTCAGGGTGGAGGTGAAGTTGACGTGAAGTTCAATACTTCACTTCCATCCCTATTCTGCATCTGTCTATCTCCTGTATTTCCGATGTTAATACCAGCAAGCAAACATTTGGCATTGACAAATGATTGTTCATTATTTATGTACCCATAAAAAGATTTATAGTTTTCTTCAACCCTATTAGCTAGTTTCAGCTCATGCCTGCTTTTAGATCTGTTTATAGCATTCTTTATATCTTGTAGGACCCTTTTATACTTTTCCCAATTGTTTATGTGACTGCTGTTTCCAGCTTTGGCATATGCTTTTTTTTTCCTTTTTATGAGTCTTTTAACCTTTTGTGTCATCCATGCTGAAATTCTGCTTGGCCTGTTATATTTTCTCTTTGTGGGGACATATTTTGCTATCAACTTGGTTATTATACCCTCTGATATCACCCACACCTCGTGTAATGTTTTATGTCTGAAATCCTTCTGCCAGTTCCAACCTGAAACAGTAGTTCCTTTCTCATGTTGCTAAAATCAGCTTTTTTATCATTTTTATTGATTGTGATTCCAGTGATACACACCATGCTCCCTACTGTATTGAATTCCACCATAGCATGGTCGCTGGATCCCAGTGGTGTAGTCACCTTACATTCCCGTATATTATGTCCCATATTACTCAGTACCATATCCAGTGTATGTTTACCCCTAGTTGGGTCCAATACATATTACTTATGCCCAGCTAAATCAAAAGTCTCCACTAACTGTGTCTCTGTATTTGTATTTGTTTTATGGTTTACCCAGCCAATGCCAGGTAAGTTAAAATCTCCCAACAGGATAATATTATCAGATGATTTCACGGTGTCAGTGTATTCATACAAAACTTTATCCTCAACCTGAGTTTGCATGGGTGGCCTATATATTACACCTAGGATAATCTTGGCACTGCTTGGGAGGTTATTTTAACCCAGACATGTTCTAGCCCATTCAGATTAGCTATGTAAGTCTGCTCGGATATTATTTCATCGGACACATGTATCACTACTCTCCTTTTATTCTGCCACTCCCTACAGTATAGAGTATAGCCTGGGATTTGTCTATCCCATGTATCCTTTCTGTCCCACCACATCTCTGTGATAGCACATATTTGGATAGATCTTGCATGCGGTATATAGACTAAATCATTGAATTCCCTCACCTGGCTTCTAGCATTTAGTGATGAGCATTTCCAGATTGTGTGTGGGGGGTGGGGGTTACCTGGCATGTCTTTGGAGTATTTTGTTTCCAGTTGTGTGATGTCCTTCTCATTCCCCACTCCCCCCTTTTGTCTGGTTTAAATGTTTGTATGCTAGTATTCTTTTCCCCTGTTTATTTAAATATAGCCCATCTTGGCAAAACAACTTGGTACCTTTAAAATTTGCCATGTGATGTATGAATGTATATCCTTCCCTAAAACACCACCATTTCATCCATCCATTTAGTTACACAATATCCCTGGCTTCAGCTGTACCTGCTCTTGGGCCTGGAAGGATTTCTGAAATGAGTAACTCACAGCCCTTTATTTTCAGTGCTTGCCCCACTTTTTCATACTCTCTCTGGATGTCTACCAGTTTCCTTCTTCCCACATCATTAACCCAACATGCAGAACTGTTACTGGTCTATCTGAATGTTCTAACAGCCCTGGAATTAGTCTCTTTATATCATTAATCCCTGCACCAGGTAATACACCGAGCATTGTGTGTTCGTTGCAGTCTTTGCATAATGTTTGGTCAGTGTATCTAAGCATGAAGTCCCTTATCACTACAACATAGTCTTTGATCATCATTTCCCCTTGGTGATGGGTTGCTATAATTTGTATCACTTCTGTCCATTTTATTGCTAGCCTCATTTCTCAGCTTTGCTTCACTATTTGCCTGTTTTGGAGCATCACTTTCATTGTGGTCCTCCCTATTTAATTATTTTTCCACAGCCAGAGCACTATATCTATTTTGCATATGTATATTTCTTGTTCCTCCAATATTCCTTATCCCTTTTTGGTGACTCTTTGAACCATGCACCAGTCTTCCATCTCTATGAAATCATGGTTTTCATGTGGTATAGTGTTTTGTTTTATCTCTGCCTCTGCTTTTTGTGTTATTATGTGTCCCCCTTCCTCCTGTGATGTAGGTATGGTGCCTGTGTTTACTTGCCCTGCTTCTTTGTTAATGAATTTTTCTAGTTGTGCTGTCTCATTTTGTAATTTTTTTTTAAACTGATGTAACCCCCTACAAATGGGGGTTCCTAAAAGCCATCCTTGGGCTTGCCTGGGTGCTCCCTGCCTAACTGGCATTCGGCGGAAGGCTGCTCAAATGTGGGCGCTGTGAGTGCTTTTAGAGCCTCTGGTACTGTCTCTTTAAGAGCTGCCTGCTTGCAGGCTTTATTAGTCTGTGTAGGGGGACAGTGGGTTTACTGCTCGAATCCCACTCGAGGGGTTGTTTGGATTGCTCCATTTCTGCAGTCACTAAGAGAGCAGAGGGAGCTTGCTTGAAAGATGTAACTGTTTACTGGAAAATATGTAGTGCCATTGCAAAAATGTAGTTTGTTTAACCTGCCTTATTTGCAGCTGGGACTCTGTGTGTTTAGCCCCTCCATTTTGGACCCGAACTGACGAGATGGGCCAATTTGGCAAAGGGGGCTTTAAAATGGAGACCGCTGGAGCCAATTAGAATTTGGACTCCCACTGGGAGCCTGCCTGAAGGGGACTATATGGCAGGTGCTCCTGGGAAGTGTAGTTTGGACACTGGCACCTTTTTGCACCAATAGAGGGCGTATGGAGTGACTGACAAACCGAAGCAGCCAACCGGAGCCCTGTGGAGGAGAGGAAACTGCCCTGTAACTGTCCTGGAGGGGCAGAGTCATTGGTGATCGTGAAGGTAGAAGGAGCTCTGACTCCTGCGCTGTGGAAGTCTTTGCGTGGGAAGCACGTGTGGCAGGCCAAGATGTTGGGTGATAGCATTGCCAGAGGGAGCGGACAAGACCTGTGGAGGAGTGCAGGCAGAGGAGGTTGTATGTTTACAGCTACCTACCAGACTCACCCTGCAGAGGACTGGAGAATCTGCTTCAGTCACGCTCGGTCTGTCAGGGCAAGTGAAGCTGCATCATTTGGCCCAGTGTTTGCAGTGAAAGTGATCGGGAGTATACAGCAGTTGCCTGGTATGGTACTCCTCTGCTCTTCATATAAATGTTTGGATAAGTGTTTGAATTCCAGGCTTGGTCCTGCGAGTGGTGTGAGAACGATCTTTCTGCCGGAGTCATGAGTACTAAATAGGGTAGCTCCCTGTCAGATGTTCATAGTGAGGGCAAGATTTGTCTGGCTGCTTTACTGGCTACATGAACTGAGCCTGCTGGTTCTACTTAATCCTCTTAGGAATCAAATGCTTGTTTTCTGCGTCAGGACCCCAACCAGCTGCACCAAGAGGCTAGCCTTGTATTGCCTGGATACCCCGAGACAGTGACTTATAGGTCTGACCTGTGCACAATGCCCTAGGTATATATAGATATATATACATATATATATATATAAGAGTGGTAAACTAATCAACCTGCTCTCCTCAGTTCTTGTTACTTTTCCCTTAATAAATCAGATTTGTTGTTGCAAGTTACACTGTTTGAACTGCATGTTTGTGCTACCCTTTTGTGCATGGGTTATTGTATAACTGCACCTTATTTTACAGGGGGTCCTCAGCACCAAGTTGGCCATCCCAGCCTCAGGGTAAGTGTAAGTCAAAATGATAGTGCGGGAATCACTGGTGAGCCACTCGAGGGAAGAAAGGGGGGTTGCAGTGACCCAGAGAGCTGTGACCAGGTCATATCTGACTGTTCCAACCCCAACCTCTGGGTGGAGGCATCCACCGTTGAACCTAGGCCCCTCAACCTGTCAGTAATCAGTCAGGCAGGAGTAGTAGCCCTTGGGATAGCGCCACCTGGGGCTTACATCTTGGAGACACCGGTGGGATTAGTGTCCCCCTAGTGGCCGAATGTATGAACTACCCAAACATGGCCAAGCCAAAGGAAAAACTGGAGTGGGATCTCACAACTAAAATTAAGTTAGACCCTGTTAAGATGATGGTGCATAAACTGATGGGGTGGAGTGAAGCTGAAGAGTTGGATTCCCAGAAAATTGTGTTACTACTGGATGGGGATAAAGAACACTGACCTTGTTTCTGCAGTTGAGCATGTTAAATGTTTGGGCAAGGTAGAGGTGAAGGGGCGAATGGCTGGCCTACTCGACCAGACCTTACAGGTGCTGCTATTATGCAGTATAGTTATAGACCCAGAGAGGGTGCCCTCAGTGATTTACCCAGAAGGTGCTGCAAAGGGGTGGAGAGTCATTCATGTCTTGAGTGGTTCAGTCACCCCAGGGGGGTTCCCCAAGACCAATGGCTTCAAAGATAAAATGTTTAAACTGTTAGCTGCAGAAGGGACGACCTCTCAGGAATTACTACAGGTGTTAGACCTTTCCAGTAATCACTGGGTACCTCTCCCAGGTCCTCCAAGAGTTCCATCTTGGCTTCACCACCTATAGTTGTTCCCCCCCATACAGTTAGACTCCTATTGGAGATTGTAACTTTTTTCTGGTACTGTGCATGTGCCCTCAGGAGAAGATGATTTGGAGACTTGGATGGACTATGCTACCCCTTTAGTCCAAGAGTGGCAGTGCTCTGAGGGGGAGAAATGAAAGAGACTGATGGAGAGCCTGAGGGGCCCAGCTTTGGAAGCCATCCGTTTCTTGCGGGCTACTAGCCCCGAAGCCACTGCAGTATAGTACCTTTCTGCCTTGGAGGGGATGTTTCTGAGTACAGAAACTGGGGAAGACTTGTTGTGGAAGTTCAAGTCAGCTAAACAGTGGAGGAATGAGAAACTGTCAGCCTTTGTTACCAGAGTGGAAAGTGCACTGCAAAAAACTTATCGAAAAGGGGGGGTAACTGCTGCTGCTTTAAATCAGGTCCACCTAGATCATATCTTGAAATCTGCCAGGTTTTCCAGTGTGATATTGTTGAAGCTCAAACTACATGACAGATGGGCTGCCCCTCCCGAATATTGCCAATTGTTGAGAGAGATTCGAGAAGTTGAGACTGATGAAGATGGGTGGGAACCCTATGTGGGGGTCGTGAATCTATGCCAGACCTCTGAGCCCAGTGAACCAGATGAGACCCACCCCCTGAGGGGATTGAACAAGGGACCTGATGCATTTCCTGTGCCCCCAGAGGCACAGGGTGGAGTGGGGGTGCATGCTGTTTCCTCTGATCCCCGGGTGGAGAGTGATTTGAAGGCCAAAATTAGAGATTTATGGGAAATGGTGAGAGAATTGAAACAAACTGCTGCCAGCCCCTCCAAATTTGGGGGACCTGAGTTATCTGGAAACAAATAACCTAGTTTAGGGGAGCCCTCCAGAACCCCCGACACCTCCCAGCAGGCGAGATATCTCCCTCCCAACAAAGACCCCTGAGATACTAAGTTCTGCTACCACTGTGGGGAGGATGGATACTTTCAGACTGAGTGCCGGTTACCAGAGAACTTAAGGAGGGTCAATGGCAGGCTAGTAGCCTGGCATCGCAAGGCCTATACCAGGTACCGGGGGGGCATCCGCGGATGAGTTTTGTTACCTGGGCCAATGCCCAAGCAACCTCCAAAACCATGCCCCCGAATGGTCTGACATGGTGGGTCCCTCAATGAAGACCACCATGACAGTGAATGGAGTACCCACCTGGGCTGTGTTAGACAGTGGTTCCCAAGTGACCATTATGTTTCAGGACTGGTATCGGCAGCACTTGCCTGAAGTGCATCTGCAGCCTTTGGATGGATTACATGTTTGGGGACTGAGTAATAAGGCCTACCCTTATTCTGGGTATATCCTGATCTGGTTGTCTTTCCCTACTTCTGTGGCTGGGGTGGCTGAACAAGTGGAAACCTTGGCATTAGTGTGTCCCCCCACTGGACTGTATGATGGGGTGCCCCTGTTAATCGGACCCAATGCTCACATGTTTGGTAGCTTAGTGCAGCTGTGCTTTGAGAAACAGAGGTCCAGGACTGGGTGAGCTCTCAGAATACCCGCCTTGATTCAGAAGGCCTATGAGACCCAGAGAAAGGCCAGACAGGCGGAACCCGAAGGCCCGGTGGGTGTTGTCTGGAAGAAGGATCCATAATCCTTGCTGCTAGCCCCAAATTCCCAATGTGCTCTACAGGTAGAGGTCCAGATTAAAAAGGATGTTAAGAATAAAATATTGATGCTGGATGCACCAGGCGATGGAAGATTGCCAGAGGGGTTGCTGGTTAAACCCAGCATTTTGCCTGCTAGAGCCCATGCTTTTGCCAGAAGAGTAATGGTTCAAGTGCACAATGTGTCTGATTGAGAGATTCGAGTGCTGTTCTGCCCAGCAACAAGAATCCTGGGAGGAGTGACCGAGTGACCCCTGATCTGTTTGATTTTGGTGACTCCCCACTACTAACAGAATGGAAGAAAAGGATCAGTGAAAGGCTCACCCAGAGGGAGCAGGTGTTTTCCTTGAAAGAGTGGGATGTAGGATGTGTGCAAGGAGCTGAGCACCACAATTGGCTACAGGATGAGTGACCTTTCTGTGAGCGATCTTGACGCCTGGCCCTGCTGATATAGATGATGTGAGACGACACCTGCAAGAGATGCTCATGGCTGGGGTGATACAAGAGTCTAGAAGACCCTATGCTTCACCTATTGTAGTAGTGAGGAAAAAGAATGGAATTGTTTGGATGTGTGTGGATTACTGCACTTTAAACAGGCGAACCATACCAGATCAGTATACCATTCCACGCATTCAGGATGCCTTGGACTGTCTAAATGGTAGTAAATGGTTCTCCATGTTAGACCTTCGCACTGGGTACTACCAGATCCCGATGGCTCCGGAGGATCAAGAGAAGACTGCTTTCATTTGCCCGCTAGGCTTCTATGAGTTTATGCGGATGCCCCAAGGGATTTCAGGTGCCCCTGCTACTTTTCAGCACTTGATGGAGCGTGCTGTGGGGGACATGAACTTACTTGAGTGTTTAGTCTACCTAGATGATGTTATAGTGTTTGGCAGCTCCTTGGCGGAACATGAGAGCAGGTTATTCAAAGTCCTGGATCGACTGGAAGACTTTGGTCTCAAATTGTCTATAGACAAGTGTCAATTCTTTCAAACATCCATGAAATATGTGAGGCACATAGTATCCACTGAAGGCATAGAGACTGACCCCAGTAAAGTGGAAGCTTTGACTACCTGGCCTCAGCCAAAGAATTTGAAGGAGCTGCAAAAGTTCCTAGGATTTTGTGGTTATTACAGATGATTTATCAAAGACTATTCTTGAGTGATCCACCCTCTACTCAACCTTACTCAAGGGTATCCTCCAACCCACAAAAAGTATAAGAAAACTGTGCCCTCTGAGACTGAGAAAAAATATTTCCGTCCAAATGATGTGTTTGGAACCTGCTGGACTGCTGATTGTGAGACAGCTTTCCATGATATTATATATCAACTTACTCATGCCCCAGTGCTGGACTATGCTGACCCTGCCAGGCCATACATCCTTCATACTGATGCCGGTCTACAAGGATTGGGGGCCGTGTTATATCAAGAGCATACAAATGGTCTAAGGCCCGTAGCTTTTGCCAGCAGGAGCCTAACTCTTTCAGAAAAGAACTGTCCAGTGCATAAGCTAGAGTTCCTGGCCTTGAAGTGGGCCCTTGTTGATCAATTTCATGACTACTTGTACAGTGCTAAGATATTAGTGAAGACTGATGATAATCCTCTAAACTATGTGCAGACCTCAGCTAAGTTGGATGCCACTGGATATAGGTGGCTTTCTGCATTGTCTACCTATGACTATGCTGTTGAATACAGAGCAGGCTTGAACCACATAGATGCTGATGCTCTCTCCTGGAGGCCTGTACCCCAAGACAACTGGGTCAGGTTGTCAGATCCTGACATTAGAGCACTTTGCCAAAAATTTGACAAGGAGGAACAGCTATCTCCTGATGCTGTGGATTGCATGGTGGATTGTTTGGGGCCATCTGAGAACTGTATACCTGCTGCTTACTGTCATTTCTCTGCATTAGACACTAGTGAATTACCCCAGTTCGATAATGATAGTCTCCGGCTAGCTCAGTCCCGAGACCCCATGATAAAAACTGCTCTGAAGGCTCTGTACGAGGGGAGAGATGTGTCAAAACTGCGTTCCACTGACTTGAGAACTGCCCTGTTATACAAAGAAGGTCCCAAGTTGAAACTGATTAATAGACTATTATACAGAGAGACAGTGGATAAAGAGGGGCAGTTAGACAAACAACAACTGGTGCTGCCCACTGCTTTTAGAGAACTGGTGTTGAGGTCCCTACACAATCGCATGGGACACCTCGGCATAGACAGAACCCTTGACTTGGTGAGGTCCCGGTTTTATTGGCCCAAAATAGGTGCTGATGTGGAACAGCATATCAGGACTAGTAGCCGATGTTTACAAAGAAAGACCCTGCCCCAGAGGGCTGCCCCCTGGTTAACATCACTACTAGTGCCCCCATGGAGTTGGTCTGCATTGATTTCCTGAGTCTAGAACCAGATCAGAGAAACATCAACAATATATTGGTAGTTACTGATCACTTCACCCGGTATGCACAAGCTTTCCCCACTAAAGACCACAAAGCAACCACGGTGGCTAAAGTACTTGTTGAGAATTTTTTTGTCCACTATAGGGCCCCTCAAAGAATCCATTCTGATCAGGGGAGAGATTTTGAGAGCCGATTGATTAAAGAAATGCTATCCTTGTAGGGGGTACGAAAGTCAAGAACTACTCCCTATCATCCCCAGGGAGATCCTCAGCCTGAAAGGTTTAACCACACATTGCTTGACATGTTGTGCACCCTGCAACCTAAAGATAAGCCTAGATGGAGCCAGCAGATTAGCACCTTGGTACATGCTTATAACTGCACCAAAAGTGACACCACTAGATTTTCCCCATATAGACTGATGTTTGGGAGAGAAGCTAGACTGCCAGTGGATGTATGTTTCGGGGTCTCTCCTGATGGGGTTCAAGCAGCTAATCATCTACAGTATGTGCAGAAGTTGAAGGCCCAACTAAATCATGCATACCAACTAGCCCAGACAATGGCTGCTAAACGAAAAATGGCCAATAAGGAATGATATGACATGAAAGTGAAAGCAATGGAGCTGAGAGAAGGGGATAGAGTGCTATTGAGGAATCTAGGACTGCATGGCAAGCATAAGATCGCTGACAGATGGCATCACCTCCCTCATATTGTTATGGGAAAGCTGAAAGATTTACCTGTATACAAAGTGCAGCCTGAGAACAACTCAAAGGATATGAAAACTATACATAGAAATCATCTGCTGCCAATTGGACAGATTTTGATAGAGGCTGAACCTCCCAACACTCCCCCCTTTAGGCCTGTGACTAGAGCCACTGCCAAGAAAAAACTAAGACCGTGTGATTCCCCAGAAGTTAAACTAAAGAGACATTCTCCAACCCCTGCTGTTGAAGTTGATGGCCAGTCTGTATCTAAGGACAGTGAGAATAATCCTGAGTACTACCCCTCTTATGAACTGAGCCAGTTGTTTAGGGGCAGTCCCCCTAATCAACCCTGGGGATGAAGTTGGGTTTCCTGGACTGTCTGAGCCCCCAGCTTTGTCTCTGGAGTCAATGCTCCCAGAGGGAGAAGTGAGTGGTATTAAATCCAAAGATATGAGCTCATTGGGATTGGTTGAACTGTCTGGTTTCTCAGATGAAGGAAGTGATGTGGTGGAGACAACTGGGGATCTGCCAGAGCAAGAAGAATATTTTGAGTGCCCTGATAGTTCCCTGCCAGTACCAGAAATGTCCCTAACTGAGCCGGGTGGGGTGAGTTCAGAAATAGAGGGCTCTGTCCCCGAAGGTGCCACGGACTTTGGGTTCTCCCTTTCTGTAGAAGTTTCCCCGACCAACTCAAGTGGGGGTTGAAATGGAGTCTGAGCCTTCAGAAATTTTATCTGAGACCCCCTAGATGGACTGGGTGAGAAGTACAGCCTGTAGTGAGATTGAGCTATGAGTCCCTGGGCCAGCCTGTGGATCTGCCTCTGAATGTGGTCCATAAAGGGGTGTACATGTCCCTGAGCTCTTTGCCCAAACTAAGCCTGGGAAATGACTCCAGACTGTTAGTATTGCCCTCTGAGCATGGTACCCCTGCCCCAGTTAGCCTGCAGGTAGCTGATAGGGAAGGGCCCCCTCTTTCCAGGTGTCATGGGCAGGAAGTAATGACCTGATGCTAAAAGAAAAAGGTCGTCTGTATGTGTAATATTGTATAACCAATAGTAAACTGTGTAATACAGTGCCAGTGTATGTAACAAAAGGCCTAATGTCTGTCAGTTTAAAACTATTTTGCCTTAAAGTGATTTAAGGGTAACTACTTGACGTGGACGCTAAGTTCTTTCCAGGCCAGGAAGGGTGTAACCCCCTACAAATAGGGGTTCCTAAAGGCCTTCCCAGGGCTTGCCTGGGTGCTCCCTGCCTAACTGGCGTTCGGCGTAAGGCGGCTCAAGTGTAGGCTCTGTGAGTGCTTTTAGAGCCTCTGGTACTGTCTCTTCAGGAGCTGCCTGCTTGCAGGCTTTATTAGATTGTGTAGGGGGACAGTGGGTTTACTGCTCAAATCCCACTCGAGGGGTTGTTTGAATTGCTCCATTTCTGCAGTCGCTAAGAGAGCAGAGGGAGCTTGGTTGAAAGATGTAACTTTTTGCTGGAAAATATGTAGTGCCTTTGCAAAAATGTAGTTTATTTAACCTGCCTTATTTGCAGCTGGGACTCTGTGTGTTCAGCCCCTCCATTTTGGACCCGAACTGACGAGATGGGCCAATTGGAGAAAGGGGGCTTTAAAATGGAGACTGCTGGAGCCAATTAGAATTTGAACTCCCACTGGTAGCCTGTCTGTAGGGGAATATATGGCAGGTGCTCCTGGGAAGTGTAGTTTGGACCCTGGCACCTTTTTGCACCAATAGAGGGCGTATGGAGTGACTGACAAACCAAAGCAGCCAACCGAAGCCCTGTGGAGGAGAGGAAACTGTCCTGTAACTGTCCTGGAGGGGCAGAATCGTTGGTGATCATGAAGGTAGAAGGAGCTCTGGCTCCTGTGCTGTGGAAGTCTTTGTGCGGGAAGCACGTGTGGCAGGCCAAGAAGTTGGGCGATAGCATTGCCAGAGGAAGCGGACAAGACCCGTGCAGATGCAGGCGGAGGAGGCTGTACGTTTACAGCTACCTACCAGACTCACCCTGTAGAGGACTGGAGAATCTGCTTCAATCGAGCTCGGTCTGTCAGGACAAGTGAAGCTGCATCGCTTGGCCCAGTGTTTGCAGTGACAGCGATCGGGAGTATTCAGCAGCTGCCTGGTATGGTACCCCTCTGCACTTCATATAAATGTGTGGAGAAGTGTTTGAATTCCAGACTCAGTCCTGCGAGTGGTGTGAGAGCGATCTTTCTGCCGGAGTCATGAGTACTAAATCAGGGTAGCTCCCTGTCAGATGTTCATAGTGAGGGCAAGATTTGTCTGTCTGCTTACTGGCTACACGAACTGAGCCTGCTGGCTCTACTTAATCCTCTTAGGAATTGAATGCTTGTTTTCTGCATCAGGGCCCCAACCAGCTGCACCGAGAGGCTAGCCTTGTATTGCCTGGGTACCCCGAGACAGTGACTTATATGTTTGGCCTGTGCACAGTGCCCCTAGGTATATATATTTATATATTAGAGTGGTAAGCTAATCAACCTGATCTCCCCCGTTCTTGCTACTTTCCCCTTAATAAATCAGATTTGTTGCTGCAAGGTACACTGTTTGAACTGCGTGCTTGTGCTACCCTTTTGTGCATGGGTTATTGTATAACTGCACCTTATTTTACAAGGGGTCCTCAGCACCAAGTTGGCCATCCCTATATCAGGGTAAGTGTAAGTCAAAATGATAGTGTGGGAATCGCTGGTGAGCCACTAGTGGGAAGAAAGGGGGGTTGCAGTGACCCAGAGGGCTGTGACCAGGTCATATCTGACTGTTCCAACCCTGACCTCTGGGTGGAGGCACCCGCCGTTGGACCTAGGCCCCTCAACCTGTCAGTAATCAGTCAGGCAGGGGTAGTAGCCCTTGGGATAGCGCCACCTGGGGGTTACATGAAGATGAGGAGATGGAGGCTAGAAATTCCCTAATTGGGATGAAAAGGGAAGCACCTAGCAGGGACTCCGCCGGAAACAGGAAGGATATTAGGTGATGACAGTGATGGCACGGGCATGGACCGTAAAGGTTTAGGGAGGGATGGGTTAGGGATCACAATAATCCACTAGTAGGAGGAGAAAAGGGTGGAGTAAGAATGTAGCAGTGGGCATGGACCTGTGAACAGTTAATAAGAAGGAGAATAAGGAGGAAGTTGGAATGGGGTCTGCTTTAATGCCAGAAGTCTGAATAAAACATCAGTGACCTACAGACAATAGTGGCTGAGGTTGACTCAGATTTGGTAGCTGTCACAGAGACATGGGTCACAGGAAACAGTGAAAAGGATTTGGTAGTTCCAGGTTATACTCCGTACTGGAAGGACAGGGCCGGGTAAAAGTGGGATAACCTTCTGTATTAGGAAGGGTATTGAAGCTGTAGAACGTGGGACCATCAAGATGGAAGCGGGGGGAGTGGAGTTGATTTGGGTACTGCTGCTGTTGAGAAGGTTTGGACTGGTGTAATTTATTATAGACCAGCAGGGCAAAAGGACTAAGGAGATAGGGAATTGGGTACAGAGAGGGGGCAGCAAAAGGGGACTTACTGATTATAAAGGATGTGAATCTGAACATAGAAACATAGAAGTCGATGGCAGATAATGACTGCAAGGCCCATCCTGTCTGCCCATTTTTTCTAACTTATGAATGTGCCATAGGCATTTACTCTGTCAATGGCCTATTTATTCATACTCATCTGTATTGTTCTCTTATGCCTATCTCATGCCTGTTTGAAGCCCTGCACTGTATTCATATCCACCACTTCCTGAGGTGGGCCGTTCCATGCATCCACCACCCTTTCTGTGAAAAAAACTTCCTCACATTACTCCTTAATTGGCCTCCCTCTAATCTCATGCTGTGTCCTCTTGTCCTGCTGTTCTTCTTATATTGAAACATGTTAGGCTCTTTCACCTTGTTAATGCCCTTAAGATGTTTGAATGTTTCAATCATGTTACCTCTCTCCCTCCTTTGCTCTAGGGTATACATATTGAGCTCCATTAATCTGTCCTCATATGTCTTCTGATGCAGTCCCTACACCATTTTGGTTGCCCTTCTCTGGACTGCCTCCATTTGGTTAATGTCCTTGTGCAGGTGTACCTCCAGTACTGCGTGCAGTACTCCAGATGGGGCCTAACCAGTGTCTTGTAAAGAGGGATTATTACCTCACTCTTACGACTTGTGATACCCCTACTAATACACCCCAACATACCCCTAGCCTTACCTACTGCTTTAGTGGTCTGCTGGGATGATTTCAGGTGATCGGTGATGATGATGCCCAAGTCTCTTTCTTCCCTTGTGATTGCCAATAACTCCCCTCTCAACCTATAGGTAGCTTCAGTTTTTTTTCCCCTATGTGCATGACCTTGTGCTTCTTTACATTAAACCCCTGTTGCCACTCTTCAGACCATTTTGCCAGTTTTTCCAGATCTCTTCTCATTCTGCCCACCCCATCTGGACCATCTACTCTGTTGCAGATCTTGCTGTCATCTGCAAACAGGCAAACCTTGCCCTCCAGTTTATTTGCAATGTCACTGATGAAGATATTGAAGAGGACTGACCCCAGGACTGCTCTGCCAGACATCAACTGGGATACCCAGATGGCCATGCACTTTAAGAATCAGGTGCTGCTGGATGTGATGCAAGACTGTCTGCTGGTGCACCTGATTATGGAACCCTCATGGCAGGGCACCATCCTGGACTTGGTAATCACCAATTTGGAGATGGTGGGCAGGATGGCCTTTAGGAAGCCATTGGCATCCAGCAAGTCACAATTCATGCGGTTTAAGATGGCTGTAGGGTGCTTTGTACCCCTTTGAAGGCAGTGGTACTGGATCTCAAATTAATGGATTTAACCTGGCTTCAAGAGACAGAGAAAACTTGCTTGTGGTAGTTGAAATCAGGACAGTATTGGAGTAGTGAGGAATGATTAAGGGGGTGATCCTAGAGGTGATCAGCTCTTGTGACAAGTAGGTCACAAAAAGGAATAAACATAAGAGACAAGCCTTTTTCTGTTGGGGAGTAAGGGAAGCTATGTGTGCAAAAAGGAAGGCATTTATAAGGTGCAAGGTGGCCACAAGGGAGAAAGAATGGGAGGGATACCAAGCAAAGTGAAAGGAGGAAAGGTGGTGGCAAAAAAAGCAAAGGTGGGCACAGAACTGTGTATGAATCAGGGTGAGACATGCATTCAGGAGACAAGAAAGACCAGGTGAGGGGATTGTCAGGCTAGCTGAGGGGAAAGAATGGTGGCAGACAATGAGCAAAGGCCAATGCCTTAAACAATTATTTCTGCTCAGTGTTCATGATAGAGGATGATGGACCTCTTCCAGAAAGCAGAATCAAGGCAGTCACAAGGGAGGCACAAGAAATGGAGAGGGTGGTGATCACAAAAGTAGGGAGAAGGTTAGTAGCCTTTAGGGTGGACAGGTCTCAGGAACCTGGTGTTCTGCACAGCAGGGTACTTATGGAATTGAGCTAGTAAAATTAAATCCTTAATGGCCCTTGGACTTAATGATTGTATGGAGATTACTGCAGCTTTGTAAGCCACAGTTCCTCCTGGTGGTTAGTTTTACCAGCAGCAAATTTCATCTTGATTGATTTTTGTGATGGTAACTATATGGCTAATAGCAGGGATATGTGTTTGTAGGCAGACCAACTGTCTGTTGATGTTTTTTTTTATGTTTTGTTTTTAATGCGAGTCTTAAGCAAGCTGGTGTGTGATTGCTTTTTTGAGAGGATTCTTTTTCTCAGCTATGTTAAGTCTCCTAACTACAGATTCACCATGGATATGTTAGGTATAACCGTGTGCAGCTTCACGCAATACCTTGCAACAGAAGTTCCATTTAGCAATCACACCAGTATGTGCTATGTGTTTTCTTTGTCACTTTTTTATCACACTGTTTATCAGTATTCACATATTATGAGTTACTTATCTGCCATGACATATTTTAAGGTTGTATTTTCACATCGTGTTTAATCAAAATGCAGTAATTCTGAAAACTGGCTAGTATGACATACCATGTCTGATCAAAATGCAATAATTTTGACAGTTGCTCTGCTTGCCACCAGAAGCACAAATGAGCTAGTGGGTGCTGCTTGCACAAGTAAGTTAATCAAAATCCACTATCAGCTTTTTCAAGTTTTTTAAAAACCACATTGCACAAAAGAGATAATGAGCTTTGTGGATTAGCAGGCTGGGAACTAAAAAGCTTGTATATGGGGTTTTCACCTGTTAAAACATACATTGTTAAGGTAAAAGGAATTTTGGACATTATTTTAAAGGTGGATGAAATAATAGCCTTGATATGTTCATTTAGGCTAGTGAAAGTCGAAAGTGTCTAGTGTTTATAATGAATATATGACAGGAATTGTAAGATTTACAATGTTCTTCTTGCTGAAATGTGGCAGATTGCAATGATTTTCACTATTTGCTGTGACAGTTTTACACTTATTCCCTAATTTTATGTTCCCAGGAACGACAATATGGCTTTAAGGGGTCAGAGAATAAAAAGCTGATCACAATGGCTGCTCCTCAGTTTCTTGCCAAAGTGTGAATGTGTGAAACATTGAGTTGTCAGGGCATGCCTCCCACAGTGCCTGTAAAGTGTTTTGGATTGCTCTATACACTGTTTGTTGCAATAAATGAAGAGCAACTGCAGTTCTTGTGTTCAGCATGATTCCTGCACGTGGTGAGTAGTGCCAGTTTTCCTTTCTCCTCTATTTAATGACTCACTGGAGTCAGAGATAGTGCCAGGGGATTGGGGTACTGAAGACTTAATCCTCCACAAGTAGGGGGACAAGGAAGATTTAGGCAACTACAGACCCGCAAGCCTTTCTTCCATCTTGGCAAACTGATGGAGACCATTGTGAAAGAAAGCTTTGTAGCCTACTTAGAGGATAATGGGCTACAGGACAGGAAGCATCATGGTTCATTTCAAGAAGATCGTGTCAGACCAACCTGATAATTTTTTTCGACTGGTCACTGGGTCAGTGAACAGAGGCTGGGTGGTGGATTTTCTCTTTGACTTCCACAAAACTTTGATTTATGCTACACAGGAGGCTGCTTGTGAAGCCAGAGGCCTTAAGAGTAGAGAAGGGATACTCAAATGGGTGGGAAACTGGTTGTACGGGAAAGGTAGCAGAGGGCGGTGGTTAACAGGGTGAAATTTGGAGATGGGGTCATAAGTGGGGTGCTACAGGGATGAGTCTCTGGATCTGTCCTATTTAATATGTTCATTAGCAACATAGAAGAAGGTATCCAGTAAAATATATGCCTCTTTCCTGATGGCACAAAGCTATGCAGCAGGGTGGACAGTGAGTCAGGAGTAAGAGAACTTCAGAGGGACCTCAAAAGGTTTTAGAGGTGGTCAAATGTCTGGTAGTTGAGCTTCAACACCAAGAAGTTCAGGGTGATGCACTTAGGGGTTAAGAACCCAAGCATGGAGTACTGGATGGGAGAGGTTAAGCTGGCTTCTTCAGCAGAGAACAGGGGTCTGGAAGTCCTCATCTGTGATTAGCTCAAAAAAAAAAACAGCCAGTACAACAAGGTCTATAGCAATGCATTAAGGATGCTGGGGTTTATATGGAGGGAGTTTTAACAGTAGGAGGGGAAGGTGATACTGCCCTGTTACAGCTCACTGGTGAGGTCTCACCTGGAGTACTGTGCCAGTTATGGAGTCCTCATATGAGAAATGACATTAATAGGGTGGGGTCAATGAAGTGAAGGGTCACAAAAATTGTTCAGGGGCAGCAGGGCCTATCTTTCTGAGAATTTTCAAAGTAGGGATGAGTGGGTCGACTGTGACCCAGTTCTGATTCTGACTCTAATTTATTTCCAAAAGGTTCTGATTTACTCTGATAAATTGTAGACCTATTTTTATTGAATCTGAGTATGAGAAAAGCATCAGCGTTATTCTTCTAGATCCCTCTGTTAAAAAAAATAAAATGTAACATTTAAATAAAAAACACATTACGTCTGTATTTTCATGTTGTTTCAAGATTAGCACGCAGCTAACAGCAATAAAAAATAAACTGACTGTTGTTCTTGCCAATCCTGTGTGTCAGCCACCATGTGACATTCATAGCATACAGTAGGCTGGATTCACAAAACTCTTGAAAATCCCACAGCTGCGGAGAAAAACTTGGCACAAGTGGGTTGACACTTGCAGAACTGTAGTTTCTTCACAGCTAAGGTATTCTCAAAAGTAGAGCCAGTTTATGACTGGCTTCATGATTTATAGGAGCTTACAGGTAGTGTTGCTGTGGAAATCCATGCAGCTGAGGAACAATATTACAGCTGGTGGGACCAGCTGTAAGATCTTCTGCAGCTGCTGTGTGTGTGAATAGCAACCTCCGCAGCTGCGGGGGATTTCGGTCTGCAATTGGAGTTGTGGTGTAGGACTTAGTCCCAAAAATGTTTGTGAATCCAGCCCAGTGTATGCAGCTCATTTGGAGCCTTGCAACAAAAGGAGGCAGTGTATCAAATGTGTGTGTGTGTGAGAAAGAGAGAGAGAGAGACAGACAGACAGACACCAATGAATACAACAACAGAGCGAAGACCTTCACTGAGTCTGGCATGCTTTGTGGTGGGAGACAGGCAGCATGAGCAGGATATGTGGTGGAGCCCCAGCCATGCCTCTCATCCTTTTGGCTTGAGATGCTATATTTTTTTATTTGTAATTATTTTGCTTTCCTACTTGGCATTATAGCAAGCATCATGAGCTCCAAATCATCCTACACACTCCCGCCTGACTGGCCAATTATTTTTTATCCCTTGTGTTTTCTAACTTACTTTTTATCTGGTTGACCTTGTCCCCCCACCCAACATTCAGTTTTTGGATATATCCTACAAGCTTCCATAACTAATAATTGCAGCCAACTATGGAATTTTTTTTTGCTACAGGGCTGTTTGGCCCAGACCGCCATCTACTCTTCCATGAGGATGACCTGCCAGGCCCCAGTCCTGTCACCACCCCCCCTTCAAGCTGGCGGGGACCCAAGGACTAATGGTGCCCACACTCACTGCAGCCATGCGCAGTCAACTAATATAAAATATATATATATATATATATATATATATATGTATTTTTTTATAAAGCTGTGTTATCCCCAACCAGCACTTACTCATGCCATGAGGCCCACCTGCCAGTCCCCATCCCTATCAACACTTCCACATCAAGCCAGCAGGGAGCTGCATGGTGCGGGACCCGAGGTTTGTGGAGGCCCACTTTAATAGTGGCCATGCACAGTCAACTATGGTATAAAATAAATTGTTTTTGTTTTTTTATAGAGCTGTTTGGCCCTGACCACCATCTACTCCTGACATGAAGCTAACCTGCCAGTCCCCAGTCCCATCACTGCCCCCCTCCTGCCATCAAGCCTGTGGGGATCTGCATGGTGCGGGACCTGAGGATCATGAGAACAGGCACTAATGACGACCATGAGTAAATTTAGTTTTTTTTATTTGTGTTACCCCCTTTGTCCCACCCTCCACCCCAGGCATCTAACAATTCACTGCCTGTAATAAAGAAATTACACTCCAACTGAGTTCCCAAACTGAATTTGAAAAACACATACAGCAGTACGTGTGATGTATGATGTAATATACACCGTGACCTCACCAAAAGGAATTTTTATTTACCTGATCTTTCTGTCATTAAATTAAATAATATCATCACCATTGTCTTCAAACACCACTAAGGAAGCATACTTATTAGGAGACACCTGTTGCAGCTGTTCATCATCATCACTTTTATATCCCTGCCACTGTTCACTGAACTGGTAAGAGAATTTGTTGAGATTGAATATTAGAAAGGTAAGGTGCTTTACATTTTTAGGAGTAAGCCTTGTACGGCCATCAGTGACAACACTTCCAGCTGTGCTAAATATTCTCTCACAGTAAACACTTGTGGTAGGGCAACTAAGAAGCTTAGTAACAAAAGCAGGTGTTGCAGCCCAGATGTTTTTCTTTTCCAACCAGTATTCAAAAGGGTCATCAGTAATATTATAAAAAAGGGTCTGAGAAACAGATCTTTCTGATTGGCTGTTCTATCAGCCTTATATGAATCTTTTATTAGCATACATGTAGAGCCTAATGATATGCTGAAAAAAGGTTTAACCCTTTAAAACAATGTTTTTATTATGAGAGCAATAAGGCACTCCCAGGGATTATGTTATAGGTCTGTTAATCACCCTCCAGAGGCATTTGGCACTTGGCTGTGCCTTGTACAACATTTCACCCCTAGAGGGTGATTAACATACCATTAACATAACCTCTGGTCATTCCTTATTGCTTAATTAATGAGTAGTTCTCGTAAATAAGCATCCACAATATCAGACAAAGGCAAAGAAGGCGGCTCCATGACAGACACATCTGAAATATCAGTTTCCATGAATTTTGCCCAAAAAGTGTGAGAGTCAGCTGTGTGGTTTTCAGAATTACATGCTTTTTTCAAGGGCCATGAAAGAGAACTTTGTGCAGGATTAGTCATTGTTGATGAAGGAATACCTGGTGGCACTAAGTGGGAATTATTGCTGTCACCACCAATATACTGTATATTGCATCATCAGATACAGCATCCACATCATGTGATTCACTTGTATTGTCAAATACAGTTCCTTCCCTTTCCTGTGCAATTGCTGAAATCAGTGTGTTTTTGTATTCGAGATAAGAGTCACCAAGGTCTGAAGGTGGCATCTTTTGCAACTTAAATCGAGGGCCAAGAAGAGTTTAAAAAAGAACATTTTTGTCTGTCATGATATTGTGAAGTCTTCTGCAGTTTTTAACTGCTGTATCAGTAGGTCCGTAAAGAATACAACAGATTTGTCTCCTTTTTGGTCAAAACCTCAATGCAGCCTTCTGAATTCCTTGTTTAATAAATGTATGATGATAGCAACCTGGCTTAGAGTAGCATTCTCTTTGCTAATCTGTAGCATTGCTTCCGTAAAGGGAGTCAAGAGCAATGTAAGATACCCCATGAGGCCCCACTGAAGTGAATTCAGCACAACACCCACTGCTACATTGTACTCCATGGTATATTCATGGACTGCCTTCTTTTTGTGTGAGAGGTCTCTCACACATGTAAAATGTTGAATTCCATCTTGTTGAAATATCTTGTTTTAGTAGCTGTATTGGCAAGCCATTTCTTTCTGGAGGTCAGCCAAGATACCATGGGATTTTACAGAGTGAATAAAATGGCCACACATTTCCTTTTCAGCTCCCACTAGTGTTACTATACTGTTGTCACTGGAAAGGAAAGCTTGTGCTAACAGATTGAATGAGTGTGCAAAGCATGCAATGTTAGTAAAACCACCACATTTCATTACACTAACAATATTGGTGCCATTGTCTGAAACCACAAATTCAGTATTGAGTCCCAGGGGCTCTAACCACTCAGAAATTTTGTGGCACAACACTCAGAAAATATTGTCACCAGTGTGATGCTTACCAAACATGCTAATGCAAAGAGATGCCGTTCTTAGTCTTCCTTCCTGTACGCTGCTGCACGTGGTGGTGTTTGAAGATGATTGTGACACCCAGTGTGCTGTGAAGCACATATAATCAGTGGTTTGAGATCTCACCACATGTCTGTGGTCAGGTGCACAGAACCACATTCATTCTTTGGAAGAGCTGATTTCTAGTTTACTTTGCATACATTTGTGCATTTTGGGAACAGCCACAGTAGCAAAATATTTATGGCTTGGTATGTTGTAATGTGGAGCAAAATATCATTATAGTGCTCTAAAACTGTCATCCTCCATCACAAAAAAATGGTTGCAGGTTCTAGGCAATAAACTGAGCTATTAACTGGTTAATTGTTAATGAACATGATGTGCTCTATTGTAGGCAGTTTTTTGTTCAAGCGTCGCAATAATGGTCTGCTGTTTAGTTCATACAGGGGGACAAAAGCCATGGGATTGCAATGGCAAAGCTGTAGCTTGTCCACATATTTTTGTTAGTGAAGTCAAACATTTTTTTTGTCCTGTCTCTCAGTCTCTTCACCATCACTATTGTCTGTAGGATTATTTTCATCACAGATATTTGTCCCTTGCTCAGGACTGCTGCCCAGCAAAATGGTTGGATGTGCTCTTTGCAAGTGCCTTTTTAGTGACCCGAACTGGCCCCTCATTTTCCCCCTGTTAACTTCCCAATGACAAAAGGTGCAGACAGCAAATCATTAATTTTTGGGATTTATATGAAAATAGCTCCACACAACTAAGGTGAAACATTCTGTCATCAATGCTAGGATTTGCAGCAATTGTGGTGACAGCTGTTTCTGACCCTGATTCATTCACGCTGTGGATGTCCCCAAAAGAGTTACCATCATTACTGATTTTTTCCACTACTGGCTGTGGCTAGTGGTGTTGATTGCTGAATGTGTTTTCTGTCTTTGGGTGGGGGAACTCAGTGATATCCTCTACTTCATCAGTATCACATTCTGATTCCTCTCCTTTGGAAGACCTTAACTGTGATCCATCATGTTCATGGTCTTGTTCTTGTACATTCACATCCTCTTCTTAATCAGAGGCACTACTTTCTGATGAAGGAGCCCAATATGCACAAGTGGCACATTGTAGGGTGTCACATCTAGTGGTACTAGACAGAGTTTTTTTCTTAATCATTGATTTTCTAGGTTTAAGTGTTTTGACTACCTATTTTTGTGTTTTACTTTTATTAATTTTTCTGGCAGTGCAGACAGTGCTGCACTACTTTGATCAGATTATTCACCAATATTCTTTTCTTTTTCTGGTTGTGCTGCTTCATCTTTTTTGGTTGTGTTGCTTCATTGTTATCAATTTTATTAAATATATCTTCAGCAGTGAATTTCCCTTTTTTTTCCTGAATTTGTTTTCGGGAAATATTTTTATTGTTACGTGTACCAATTTCAGCCATACTGCTGCTGTTGGCCACATGTTCAATTTCCATAACAGACTCTGATACTAAATCCATTTTTGGGTGTCAAGTTTAAATAGTAGTATTAGTTCAGATGCAGAGATGGCCAACACAGAGTCTGAGGCATGACATCCCTCTCTTAAAATACATGAAGCACTATATGACCTAGTAGTAGCTCAGACACAGAGATGGGTGACACAGAGTCGGAGTTTTGACCCCCCCCAACATACGTGAATTGGTACATATGAACATTAATAACGTTAGACCCAAGTTACACAAACCTGAAGATTGAGTTAACCTCTATTCCACCATCGTAAGAATTACTGAAATCTGGCTAAAACCATTTGTCTAAAACAGGGGTTCTCAAATGGTGAGGCCAGCCTTCCTGGGGAGGCCCCAGCCTGTTCCAGGGGAGGCTCAAGCAATCCTTGAAAAAGTATTATATTTCAGTTTTGAACTTTATAAATTGTGTGTGAGGGGTTAAGGCAAACTGAAAGAGGATAACAGTAGGTGAATTTATGTATTTGTTCACAAGTCTGTGACCAGGGAAGGCACTGTACACTGAGCCATGGCTTATTTCAGGTGTACACAGGGAAGGGTAGTGAGAGAATACAATTTAAAATGTAACTGCAAAACACTCAATCAATGCAAAATGAATAAAAGTACAAACAAATTACGAACAATAAACCAACAATGCGAGGAACAAGCGATCAATTTGACTGGCAGCAGAACTGTCCAAATACAAGAGTTAACCATACAGGTACTAGGAATAAGAGCAGTAGGGAGCAAAATTATCCATGAGAAGTTGCTTAAGAGCAGGGTGAGAGGTGGAGAGGCAGAGGTCGGCAGGAAGGTTATTCCAGTTAGAGGGGAAACAGAAAAAGCAGTCTGAAGAGGTAACAATGATTTGAGAGTCAAAATATTGGAGCAAGTAGGTTGTCCTGTTTGGGGGGGGGGGCTACAATAAGCTTAATAACATGACAGCCTGCTATGCAAAAAGGTTTCAATTTATTCCAGGTGTACTGTGAAAGGTAGACTATTTTTCTATGGGGAAGCCCAAAAATATTTCAGTATTTTGGGGGAGGCTCAAGATCTTTTCCATAGCTTAGGGGAGTCTCACTATGACAAGGTTTGAGAACTGCTGGTCTAAAACCATGAAGTTAAGCTCCTTGCTATATTGGTTTTAGGAAGGATATGGTAGGTAAGAAAGGTGTTGGGGTTCCTATTCTATATTAGGTCCTCCTTTAATGCCAAGAAGATCAACATATTTGTTTTGGAGAACTTGCCTAGTCAGTCCCTAATTGAGAACCTATTGCTTGGTGGTATAAAATCACTCCATGTTGGATGTGCTTATGATCTTCCATAGGTAGCTCTTCCTGCTCTAGTTTCCCTTACAAGTAACCTGCTTGAACAGTCCCTGTGAGAATTAGTTCTGCTTTGGGACTTCAGCCTTGATTGACTCAGTGTTGGAAATGGGTATAAGTCTACCCTATCAGAGGCCCACCTCACACAAATTACTGGCGAACCCACTAGATTGAATACTTAAATTGGTAATCACACCATCCTTGACTGGGTCCTAGTCAACAGACCTGACAGAATAAAAGTAGCAGGTTTACTACTTGACTCTTAGCAATCATTCCCTAGTTTTCTGTATTTAGAAAAATAATGCCCCTAAACCTCCTTCTAAAAATCATCATGGCTCATGAGCTATCCAGATTCTATGAGACCACCTTCTTAAATAGTCTTGCTGTCATCAATTGGGGTCCTATGATAGATTTCGCCAACACTGATCTTGCTCTTGTTTACTTCATCAATAGCATGAAGCAGAGAAAGACAAGGTCTGAGGTCAATTTAAAAGCTCTGGTCAAGCATCCAATTTGCACACATAATGAATGTTAAGGAATTCCTGTAAAATGAATCTTAAGAGGGTGAAAAGGAGGCAGCTCGTGATGTGGAGGGCTGAGACACTGAGTGCCTCACCTCCTGCAATGCCAGCAACCCCAGTTTAGAAATGGATGCGGGTCACTCTATTGCTGACTGGGTGAGCGAGGATTGAGCATCTGAAGGACTGCTCTCCTCCCTCAGGGAAGAGGGTTGCTATGTCTCACTGTTGACTGCCATCTGGAGGTATCT
Organism: Neoceratodus forsteri; assembly: GCA_016271365.2. Lineage (NCBI taxonomy): Eukaryota > Metazoa > Chordata > Ceratodontiformes > Ceratodontidae > Neoceratodus > Neoceratodus forsteri. The sequence goes on along the minus strand of CM057455.1, from coordinate 1,460,624,576 downwards.
GTGTTAAAGCACAAATGAGTCACACAGTGGGGAAGGGAGTCCACATACAGAGTGCCATGGGCATCTCTCTTGAGGCACAGCAGACACATCATGCTCATTGCACATCCATGGGTCCAGTAAGAAAACAGGAGGAAAAATGGTGTATGGGCTTTGAGAAGCCCTGCCCATTGCACTGTGGCCTACTCTGCCTCTATGGTTCAGAATGAATCTGGATGTGTGATCTGAAAGGGAGTATGGCTCTCCCTTCCAGTCCCTTCCACATTGGGGGGAGAATCTATGGAAGATAGGACTCTTTGAACAAAAGGAGGTAAGAGACAACCACTAGTGCATGGGACAGGGCTGAGAAGCTGCCTGTCCTGACTAAGGAGGATAAACACTATAATGGGAAAAAAGTGTAAAAAGAAGTTTTCTGAAGAGGCTCCATGTCAGAATTCTTGAAAAGAAGTTTTGGACACAGGTAAACTGTCCCATAAAAGGGTGTTTTGGAGCTCCCTTCCACAATATTGTAGCTGGTGGACAGTTCCTTTTGGAACCATCATCCTCTTTTGATGCGTGTAATAATTTCTTTACAAACCTAGAGAAGTTTAAGGCTCCCCTAAGTGGGGGATCACCAGGTCTCCCTCATCGCTGACCACATGTCACCGCATGGGCCAGTACCCAAATTAAATTTTTGGTTAAGTACCAGAAAGGAGGTTTGCACCCTGCTGAGATGGATCAAGAGTGACTGCTTGCCAGGCTATGACAGTCTGGAACCAAAATTCTTAACAATTGCTACCCCAATCATTGCCCGCACCCTTAAAAACCTCTATAGGAAATCATTACTGCAGGAATATGCCCCAGAAAGATGGAAAATTGGTCTTGTGTTTCCTATACACAAAGGAGGGCCTAAAGAATGCATCAAGAACTATTGACCCATCTCTGTACTTAGCTCCATGGTTAAGATCCAAGAGAGATTGGTTTATTACCAGCTTCAGGATTATTTAGTATCCCATTGCTCTTTGAATGATGTCCAACATGATTTTAGAAATAATTATGGCACTGTCAATTTCCATGTCTGACTGACCATTGGTATCCTTGGTGCATAGAATGGTGGGTTTGCAGCTTGTGCTATCTTCATAGATCTTACCAAGTCATTCAACCTGATAAACTATAACCACCTACTGCCAAAGCTGAGACTGGTGGGCCTTGGCAAACATGCTTGTAACTGGTTTAAGAATTACCTTTCTAACTGGAAAAAACTAATAAAATGTGAAAGGCAAACAGACTGCACTGGGACTTGGGTGCCGCCGAGAACAGACTAACTCAAAAACAAAAAATTGTGGCATTTACCACCAAAGAAATGAAGGACCAGAAAAATAACTTGGAACCCTTTATTTTCTTACCATGGTAAAAACATGATTAAAAGCAGGCTCCTCAGGAATGCTCACCTGATGCTTTTCACAGAAATGAACTGTGCTTTCTCAAAGGCAAGGCCACCTGAAAAGTGACATCATTAAGTACTGCCCAGAGAGATGGAACAGGTGCACATCAGTGAAGCAATTATTTAAACGGTGTTTTAGTTACCATTACAATTGACTTATGAATGGTGAAGTGCTCTATTTACAACTACAAATGACTTATGAATGGTGAATACATAGATGTATACTAAATAGACCTAACAACAACAATAAATACACTAATAAAACAGTTGCTATATCACACATGTTTTTAAACATTTATCATGTCCAAGAAATTTAAGACTATTTATTTTAAGTCATAAGTGATAGCTAAAGAAGTCACATGAATTTAGGAAAATTTCTGAATGGTGCCAGGGTTCTGCAAACTGCCACAGTGCCCTTCTTTCTATTACATTCTGCAACCTCAGAAAGGGAACATGGTACAAAACAAGCAGGAGAGAACTACAAAAAATTAAATAAATAAACAAAAGAGAGACAAATGCATATTATTAGGAAATCAAGACATTATATTATTTAGTGTCCTTACTTTCTGTTCCACAAAATTACTGCTTCAAAAAAGGAGCCAGGTCAAAGCCATAATTCAGGTTTGGCTATTCATGAGCCCCTAGAGTATAAATCCAGATCTCCCTCTGCAAAACATTCTGATCAGTATCCCCTGTCCCGTGAGGTTATGATGGATCTTATTGTTGCACATAAAATGGAACTTGTGGGTGTCAGGGTTCCTAGCATTGTATGCATTTTATGCAGTGTCGTATATCAAATTTTTATTCTGTGTAGCCCTGCGGTGTTTGCACACCCAAACACACAACTTCTTGACAGTTTTGCCCACATAGTAAACTGGGCAGTTACATACTGCCAAACAGATTACTCCACAGGTGTCACAGGTGAACAATGCCTTGATGTCATATTGCTTATTGTTCTACGGGTTGACAAAACTTCTCTCCTGTGAAATAACGTTACAGTATGTGTATCTTTTTCCCTGAAAACATCACTTATTCCTCTTTGTAAGTCATTTCCTATTCCCACCTCTCAGCCACTGTCTGCTTTGGACAAGCTTGTCCCGCAAAGTGCTTGACAGCCAATAAGCCATCCTGGGAGAAAGAGCAACAAATTGTTCTAAGGCCCTGTTCCCCTTAAGAACATGCCAATAGGCTTATATAGATTCTGCAGAAAACTCAGTTTGAAGTCATTCTACAGAAAACAAAATATGGGATACCTGTATACACAAGCTGTTAGGGGGGGAGCCCCCAAATGCAACAATTGTCGGCAGCACACATCCATTCCACATAGGTTGTACATTTCAACCTCCATTGACTGCGGCAGTACAAAATTTCAGAAGCCTGCATGAACAAGATTTGTAAACTCTATATGACTATATAGAAACATAGAAACCTAGACTTTGACGGCAGATAAGGACTGCTTGGCCCATCTAGTCTGCCCATTTCCCTACCTACAGGATAGGCCATAGATCCTAGTTAACCAACAGCCTATTTTTTCCTACCCCCCACAAGAATTGCCTTATGTCTGTCCCATGCATTCTTGAATTCTCCCACTGTTTTAGACCCCAACAACCTCCTCAGGAAGGCTGTTCCATGCATCCACTACCCTCTCTGTGAAATAATACTTCCTCACATTGCCCCTGAACCGCCCTCCTTCTATCTTTAAATTGTGTCCCCTTGTTCTTGCAAGTCTCTTTTTCTGAAAGATGCTATCCTCTTGGACTTTGTTGATTCCACTGAGGTACTTAAAAGTTTCTATCATGTCCCCCCTCTCCCTTCTTTCCTCAAGGGTATACATATTAAGCTCCTTTAGTCTCTCCTCATACGGCTTCTCTTGCAGACCCTGCACCATTTTAGTTGCCCTCCTCTGGACTACCTCTATCCTGTCTATGTCCTTGCGGAGATGGGGTCTCCAGAACTGGACACAGTACTCCAGATGGGGTCTCACCAACTGTCTGTACAGAGGGATAACAACTTCCTGTTTTCTGCTGCTGATGCCTCCCTATACATTCCAGTATACCCCAGCCCTCCCTACTGCCTTCTCACATTGCTTGCTAACCTTAAGGTCATCTGATATGATTACCCCAGGTCCCTTTCCTTTTTGTTGTTGTTACTACCTCCCACCCATTGTGTATTCTTCCCTGGGTTCTTGTTTCCCAGGTGCATTATTTTGCACTTCTTGCATTGAATCCTAGCTGCCATACTTGACCATTACTACAACCTTGCCAAGTCCCTTTTCATCCTTTCCACGCCCTTGTGTATCAACCTGTTGCAGATCTTTGTGTCATCTGCAAAAAGGCATACTCTTCCTTCCAGTCCCTCTGCAATGTCACTGATAAAGACATTAAAAAGGACTGGACCCAATACTGAACCCTGCGGTACCCCACTAGTAACCTCTCTTTCTCAAGAGTGGACTCCATTTACAATTACCTTCTGTGTCCTGTTGTGCAGCCAATGTTTTACCCAGGCTACCACCCTGGGACCCACTCCAGGCTGGTTAATTTGACTATTAATCTTTTGTGTGGGACTGTGTCAAATGCCTTGCTAAAGTCTAGGTAGGCCATGTCCACAGCCCTCCCTGGTCTACTGCTTTGGTCACCCAGTCAAAGAAATCTATTAGATTCGTCTGACATGACCTTCCTGCTGTGAATCCATGCTGCCTTGGGTCCTGTGCTCCACTGGCCTCTAGGTACTCAACTATTCTTTCCTTCAGAAGTGACTCCATCACTTTCCCTACCACAGAGGTCAGACTGACAGGTCTGTAGTTTCCTGCCTCTGTCTTGGTCCCACTTTGTGAAGGGAATCACATCTGCCTTCCTCCAGTCCTCGGGTACCACACCATCCTCCCATGATTTATTAAAAGAGTAGCCAGTGGTTTCACTAGTTCCTCCCTTAATTCTTTTAGAATTCTGGGTGAATTCCATCAGGACCCATTGCTTTGTCCACCTTCAGTTTTAGGAGTTCTTGCAGAACCCTTTCTTCTGTGAAAGGACTGGGATCGACCCCCTATCAAGAGTGCTTCTGTTAATTGGATTAGGCACTTCCCCTCCTCTTTTGTGAATACTGAGCAGAAATATTCATTCAGTATCCTGCTTTTTCACTGTCCCCTCTGCCCACCCCACCGCTCATTCTATTCAGCCTCACTATCCTCCCTTGTCTTTCACGCCGCTGATGTACCTATAAAAGGTTTTATCCTCTTCTTAACTGAGTTGGCTATCTTTTCCTCAGTTTGGGCCTTTGCTATTCTGACTTCCCTCCCTGCTTCCTTCTGCCTTAACTGGTACAGCTCTCTGTCCTGCTCCTTCTGTGTTTCCTTATACTTCCGGAATGCTATCTTTTTCTTCCTGACTTTCACAGCCACCTCTTTTGAGAACCATAGTGGCTTTTTCTTTCATTTTTATTTGTTTATTTGCTTCACACAAAGGCTTGTTGCCTCTGTGATGGCAGTTTTGATGATTCCCCATTGTTGCTCCACACCCCTTCTAGCCTGTTTGCTAGTGCTTTTCTGAGGCACTCTCCATCTTGCCAAAGTCAGCTCTCCTAAAGTCCAGTACCCTCACTTTTGTATGGCTTGACTCTGTAGCTGAGTTTAATGTGAACCACACTGTTTGATGGTCACTTGTCCCCAGATGGCAACCCACTTCTAGATCTGAGATCCTCTCATTGCCCCCATTTGAGAGTACGAGGTCTAAGATTGCTCCTCAAGGAGTGGGTTCTGAAACTAGCTGTCTAATGCCTGCCACCTGTAGGGCATCAAGAATGGCCCTGCTCTTGATGTGGCTGCAGCAATGTGCTCCAGTTAACATCTGGCATATTCAGGTCTCCCATCAATAGTATCTCCCTTTCTCTGCCATTCTAAGAATGCCTTCTATCATATCCTTGTCCATTCCCTCCCCTGACATGGGGGTCTGTACACAACCCCAGTGCGGATTGTGGTACCTTTACAGTCTCCAAGGTGACCCACAGTGCCTCCTCTCCTCCCGGTTTACTCTTTTGTTCAGTTGCTTTATCCCTTCCTTTACATAGAGAGCTACCCCTCCCTCTTCTCCCCTGCCTGTCTCTCCTGTAGGTTATGTACCTGGTATGTTAACATCCATGGTTCTCTTCTGTGTACCATGTTTCTGTGACTGCCACGATATCCAGGCATCCTTCTTCCATCAAGGCCACCAGCTCAGGGAGCTTGTTGCCCAGACTATGGGCATTGGTACTCATTACCCTCCATCTCCTGATGGCCTTACTCCATTTTGCCCCATTCCTGTCCTTCTTGCGCTTTGTCACTTTCTCCATTTACCCCTGCCCTTCTCCCTATCGACACCTCTATGTTGGTGTTTGCCACACTTACTACCGTGATTATTTGGGGGGGGCTAGGATTTCCCTGCTCCTTTCCAGTGCCTCCCCCCTTGGCTAGTTTAAAAGCTTGCCAATGAAGCATTTAAACCTATCACCTAGGATCCTGGTTCCCCTCCCGGACAGATGCAGCCCATCATGCCAGTATAGGCTTGCATCACTCCAGGTGGACCCCCAGTCCCTAATGAAGCCAAATCCCTGAGCTCCACACCAGATTTTCAACCACTGATTGAATCCCATGGTGCGGAACACCCTTGCCTCTCCTATGCCATAGATGAGCAGCACCTCCGAGAAGGATACCGTGCATGCTACTTGACTAAGGCCCCTCCCCAATTCCACAAACTCTTCCTGCACTTCTCTAATCCCTTTCTTAACCAGGTCATTTGTCTCTAGGTGGACAATGACATCCAGCTCCCTCCCCTGTGCAGCTGCTCTGGCAATCCTGAGGATTCGCTCCCTGTCCCTCCAAGCCATGGCGCCAGGCAGGCACCTTACCTCCCTCTCCCCTTCCTCCCCAGTTCTACTTTCCTAACAATGGAGTCCCCCACCAGGAGTTGTTTACTTCCCTGTGGGGTCCCCTGCCACCCTCCTGTGGGTCTCCTTGTGGAGGTTCCAGCATCCTCCTTGTCTCCACTGTGGGTGCCTCCATAGAGGAACCACACTTTGCCAGAATGGCATAGGAATTGTGGAGAGGTACAACTGAGGGATGCGCCTGTTCCACCACCATCACCCTCCTGAGCCCACTGTGGTCCAACCGCTCCTCTTTCTTGGCAACCTCTGAGGCAACGGCAGTGGCACTGGTGGTCCCTGGATGGAAGAGGAGGTCCCACAAATTCTGGTCAACTCAGCCTGGAGATGAGCAACCTCCTCCCTCAGCCCAGAGAGGTGCCTGCAGATGGGACAACACCGCATCCTCCAGAACATCTCCCGGAAGACTGCTGCTCCACAGCCACTGCACTGCACCACTCCAATCATGTCTTATTTCTGGCCCCTTAACTGTTTTCAATCCTTACTCTTTCCTCTGTTTTTTTTTCTCTCTCTCTCCTTACTTTCTGCCTGTGTGCCCTTTAAGCTCCTGATTTTCCTGTTCTGAGACAAGAATATTCTATATTTCTCAGTGGACCACTTACTTGCTCAGAGGCAGACCTCCAGCAGCTAGAGGGGGCCAAAGAGCTAATCCTGCCCTTCTAGGATGGTGGGTCTTTGGTGGTTCTGTGATCACTCACTTCCTGCTCCCAAACAGGAAGTTCCTGTTGTCAGTCAAATCCTGTGCCTATAAAAATAGAACTAGCTTTGAGTGGGAAGGAGGGCAATATAGTCCCAGCAGAGAAGTCCAGTCACACAGCAGTCCTTTCTCCTAGTGTCTTCTGCCAAGATATTAGCAGAATCTTTCCTATGCCTAACATCAGACTTAATATTATGACAAAGAAAAGCTAGCATTAGAACAACTTAGAACAATCCATATATAACTGTCAAGCCAACAGATAAAGGCAACAGCGCTGTCATTATGAATGGTGAGGATTACGATAATGAGGTTATATGTCAATTGCCAGGCAGAACTTTTTGCAAAAGACTGGATGATGTCCTGTCCAGGGACTTTAAATGGATCATCAGAAAAACCATTAACATGGCTTTTTTTTAATAGCTATATTGATGAATCTGCAAAAACATTTCTGAAGAAAATAAGTTGTGCTGATAACCCCCTGGCAGACCCATTTTTAGAGGCATCGGCTCTAACCCTGCGGCAGACCCATTATTGATGGTGTTGGCTGTCTAACCAAATCACTTTAAAAGATGGTTGATAACTATCCACAGCCTTTTGTACCTCAGCTGAGGTCCTATGTGCAGGACATAACTGCCATATTATAGACCCTTCACAACATGGAACTAGAACAGGGCACACTTCTAGTCATGTTTGATGTTGAAGCCCTGTACACTAATATTCTCCCTAAGGAATCATTGGATGTCATTGCACATTTCCTCTGTACAAGAAATGACTCTGAAAAGTCACGCTCAGAGTTCTTCTCACAAATGTCAGGATTTGCTTTAAAATTTAATATGTTCTCATTTTTGAATGTTAACTGTTCAGAAGAGAAGGGCACAGCTATGGGGATGACGTTTTCCCACAGTGTAGCCAACATATATGTAGGCCTGTGGGAAAGTGAGTTCATTTATGACCCCAGTATGAACCCTTATTGCAACCATCTGTCACTCTGGAAGAGATACATTGATGACATGGTAGCCAGGTGGCGATGTACAGTGGAGGAAATACCAATTTTTTTTTTGTTACCGATACTCCACCAACCCACATTTGAAATATACTTGCGGTTTTGACCAAAATCAGATCAGTTGTTTTAGATCTAGCATTTTCAAGTGGAACAAATGGGGAGGCAAACACAGACATCAATAGGAAACCAATTAACAGAAACACTTTGTTGCTATCAGCCAGCTGTCGTCCACACCACACAGTCACCAACATCCCCAAGGGTAAATTTCTCTGCCTAAGGAGAAAGTGCAGTAAAGATACAGCATTTGACAGGGGCTCTGCAGTGTTAAGGAATACATTTTTTGAAAGAGGATACTCAACCCTCTCTTCAGAAAGCTGATATTAATGTAACATCTGATAACAAAGAAGAGTTACTATTTCATGAAAGGCCCAGAAAGAAGACACAACAGAGGGTCAATTGTGTAATGACTTTCTGTGCCTATTCTAGCTATATACAGGAAGTTATAAAGAAGCATTGGCATGTTCTTAAGGGCCTCAGAATAATTTGTCACTCTTCCTCCCAGGATTTAGAGGTGGCCAAGCACTTTGGATAGGCGGTCAGAAAGTACATGTTAAAAAATAATGGGTATCACCAAAAGCACTAGTAGAAGTAATGACAGCAGCGTCTGTGTTACCCCCCCCCAAATACACTACCTGCTGCTTTGACAGTTCCAGATGCCTGTACAGTGTGTATTTGACTTGTCATCTTATGGTACTGGATATAATACATGTTAAACATCAGTTAGCAGGCTACACTGCAGCTGGGATCCGTGGGTTCCTGAATAAGGAAGGGAAAATGGGGAAGCATGCTGACCAGCTCCATTAAGCTTGCCTGTCTGTTAATAAAAAGGCCTAACAATCATGCAACTGTGTTTGTCAGATAGATCAATAGGTTGGTGTGTTGGAATAAAAGTGACAGTGCCTTGAGCAAGGCAAATGTTATTATTCTCTGAGTAGCTTGTGAGGGGGGGCGAGAACAAACAAGATATGTGAACATTCTTCAGCTGACAGATGACAGTTATTTAACTTGAACTTTGGTGAGAGACGATTTTTCAAGCTGCATATACTAAGAGCATTTATGCTCTATTTTAACAAAATGAATAGTGCATATGTAATTTCTAGCCATTTTGAAAGTGTGTCCTCAGGAATGAGCATGTGCATTACCATCAGGCAAGCAGGTTGGCTGACAGTAATGTGCATGCTCATTGTTAGAGTACTCAACAAAAAATTAACTAAAACAAGATTTGTAGCTCTTATTTTAAGAAAATCATGGCAGGCTGTGGGGCACAATGCCATCCTCCTTCATACTTGATACTAACTGAAAACTGCATGACAAAATCGGTTCTGTGAAATTTGATGACAAATTGATGCAGAAAATATCGGAATAGGTAACTCATTTGAAAATGGATTTTTATGAGATTTATTAAAACACATGTGAATCTACAGGAGTTGTACATAGTAACCATAGGCCCAGAACGTAACTTCTAATAGAAACACCATATTAACTTCATAAAACTCTGAGACTGGACTAGTTTCTTTGCAGCACGTCTACACTTCACAAGGTGGAGGGACTATTTAACATCAAAATGGGAACTCTTTGATAAATTATGCCACAAAAAATGAACAAATTGGTGTAAAAGAAAATTGCAATAATAGCAATAAATTATGTACAAAGATTAGATTAACAGTCAGTAGCCCCTTTGGGCAATATGCCACTCAGCTGCACCTTGTGCCACATTATGCCCCAAGGGAGAGATCAACACATTCTTATTCTAATCTCTATACATACCTTATTGCTTAACTGCTATGTTGTCTCTGTATATATTTAACTTTGTACCCTCGATTGTATGATCATGTATGGACAATTTTGTAAGCATTCGGTTTTGTGTTGCTTTTTTCTATACTGCTTGTTGCTGTATTTTTTTGCTCCTACCAATAAAAATGATTAACCGAAAAACAAAAATTAAAATGATGGGTCTCCCCTGAAAAAGGAACATCATGTTTCAGTGAGTCTACCCAGTTAACAAAATAAAATAAATGAATATATACATAAATAAATACTTTAAAGAAATAAGTAAATCAATAAACAAACAAACAAACTCTCACCTTCCTCCTATCGGATCTCAAGCATCCTCTTACTCTCCCCACTCCGCTGATGCTTGTTACTTTTCCATTCCACTGGCCAAAACCTCAGCTTGTGAGTCTCCATTCTGTGATGGGCTTCCCCTACTTTGATCCTCCCTTCCCCCATCTGATCTGTTTCCTTCCCATCCTCCTCAAAGGCTTTACTTTAAGCCCCAGCTGCTTATGTTTGCTCATGTGCTTGACTCTGCCCTCTTGTCAACTTAATCAGTACTATTTGACTGTAGGCACTGTTGCCATTGTTCTATATTACAACCTGCTGCTGCTGCAGTTTGGGCTTGAATTTATGTGTGCTGTTTAATTGCCTTATATTGTAAATCCCTAGGTACCCCACCCCCAAGATGCCTCTGGAAATTAGCTGTTTACTGCTCTTTAGGCTTTTTCTAGTAAAAATCTTTCAAGCAATGACTAATTAATAAGCCAAATAAAAAAGCAATGGACCAGTTTTCAAAGGCTGCTTCAAGCCCTCCAGCAAACCTCTTTTTTGATACAGCTGCACCAAACACCTTTGCTGCCAGTTAGTGATGGGCGAAGTGGCCCCAATTCGCTCCGCAGAGTGATTCGCAAAGTGAAGGCGAATTCGAGGAGTGCTCCGCAACGCAAAGCAGAATACTTCACGTTATTAATAACACGAAGTCCATTGAAAACAATGACTTTGCATTACTCCGCCTTCCCAAACCACTACTCCACCAATTTTTAAGGCGAAGTACATTGAAAACAATGTACTTCACCTTACTTCACCTTGTTTTTAAGCTTCAAAAGTGAATTTTGCAGTGTTTCATGGGATTTCAGGTCACATGGGCTCTAGATTGTTCTGCACAGCCTCAGTTTGGGGTAGTGTGTGTAGGAAGCTGTAGGAGACAATCTGCTCTGAGAGCTCTCTGCAATTCAAACCTTCAAAACGCTGTTAAAAAAGCCTTTTTGAGTAATTTTTTTGCTGACACTTTAGTTCATCGATTATAGGCAACCCTCCTCTGCTCATATCATCGAGTGTTTATTGTTTGTGTATGGATTTTGAATGTTAATGTACAACATTCATTCTGTATACCGCGAGACAGTGGAAGTGTGCTTTGGGGGAAGGGTGTATCTGTGGTGTAGGTAGATTAACTTGGAGAAAAAGGCAGTGCTTTCTGTTTTGGTGATATTTTTCTTAGATAACTGTGTTAATGTACACACAGTAATATTTTCAATATTTCTTGCAATTTTTATTTGCTGATTGTTGTGGTACAGCAGTGCATAATTTCAGTTTGTTTAAAATATGTAGTTATATTCCTGAAGTTTTAAATTTGCATGCATTACTTAGTGTGTGTGAGTATGTGTGTGACGCGTGTCATCAAATCAGACACCTTTTATTGTGCCACTTAATAATTTCAGCAATGTGAAGCTGCTATCCACGGCAGCTGTGTGATTTTTGTACTTCTCTGTGGTATCTTTACTGGTACTAGTACTAGTACTAGTGACTGTTACTGCCGCAGTGCATAATTTTAGTCTTTTTAAAATATGTGGTTATATTACTGAAGTTTTCAATTTGCCATGCATTACTTGGTGTGTGTGTGAGTATGTGTGTGACACGTGTCATCAAATCAGACACCTTTTATTGTGCCACATAATAATTTCAGCAATGTGAAGCTGCTATCCACTGCAGCTGTGTGATGTTTGTACTTCTTTGTGGTATCTTTACTGGTACTAGTACTAGTGACTGTTACTGCAGCAGTGCATTACACTGTCCCCCTCCCGAGGCCCGCCCCAATCAGCAAAGGTATTCTTTTCCAGATTTGAATTTCTGATGCTGAGCACTGGTTAGGTGTTGTGCCTTTGTGTCTGCATCTCTTCAGTGTACAGTGCATTATTAATCTGTCTGTGCATTTGCATCTCTTTAGGGCCCAATCTCCATCTGTAACTTAAGTCACAGTTGTTTCTTTGACTTCCCTTCAGAGTACTGGACAGGTGTGGTGCTTAATTCTGCATGAACATTGTACTGATTAATATGTGTTTTTAAGTCGGGACCATCATCACAAGTCACTTGTGATACAAATCACATTCTTCATCATCACGGTCACAAATGCAATCACAAATCACGATTCACGATCATTCACATTATAAATTACAACATTAATTTTTTTTCTAGTTACTTGGATGTATTGTAAGCCTGTTTTGTAGTATCTCTCCAGGCTTCACCACCCCACCATTGTACTCATTGATACGTGTTTTTAAGTCTTGGAGTTTTAAGCTACAGCTCATTGGGGAAGTACAGCTGTAGGCCATAGGTATTCACGTTTCTTCATCATCACGGTCACAAATGCAGTCACAAATCACGATTCACGATCACATCACAAATCACAACATTAATTTTTTTAGTAGTTACTTGGATATATTGTAAGCCTGTTTTGTAGCATCTCTCCATGCTTCACCACCCCACCATTGTGCTCATTAATGTTTGTTTTTAAGTCAGGGAGTTGGACAATGTCTGCAGTACATACACAGACTGGAAAGAAGACTGAATGCACACATGTAGTTTAGTACAGTATACTTGCACTGCTCAGAATACAAAGTGTCACGCATACAGAAGACAACAAAAAAGGGCATAATTACATACAAGGGTCGGGATGGTGGAGGAATACATTTTATAACACAGCAAGGAAGGTGTGGGGGGCACATGGTGTGAGGAAAAATAAAATAATGTGGGATCCCATGGTGATCCAGCAGCAGTTCCAGCATGGATATAATTTGCAACTGATGTTCCTCAATGTGATCCAGCCACTGCTCCACAGCACTCACCCTCTCATTGTTATCCTCAACAGCACTTCAGAGAACTGCCAAGTCAGCCTGTGTTACATGCAGTTCTCTGGGGTCCACACATTCTACAGGCTGACCTGCTGGTGGTGGTGGTGGTGGTGGGGGATGGGGGTGCTGGTGGAGCAGTGGGTGTTGCTGTGGCCCTCCTCTTCTTAGGGATGCCGCAATGCACAGCTGCACCCTCTGCCACAGAATGGCCAGCAGGTGCAGGCATGGTCTGTTCTGTGGCAGCCTGTCACTCCAACTGCTGGTGACTTGAGCATATGGGTTCACTGGCCCTCAGTCCCCAGGTGAGTCCTCCAGGGACCACGGCGCACCTCCACCTCACATAGGCAGCACTTGACCACAATGCTGTCCCCCCACACAGTAAAAAAAATGCCAAATAATGGAGGTGCGGGGAGGACCAGGCACAGGCAGGGGATGGCCAGATGAACTGGCAGCTGGCTGGTCACAGTGCTGAACAGGGATGGGATCCACACCTAGGCCCGGGGGAATAGGCACATCCTGCTCCAGAGAATCTGGACTTGGTGGTGGTGGTGGTTCAACTGCCTCAGAGTCAGGACAGGAGGCGGTGCTAGTCCTGCTTCTGGGCGGAGGGACATTCACAAGTATCGAGCGGTCCAACAGGAATGGCTGCCCATGCCCTCCACACATGCACATGGTATGATGCTTACCACTACCACGCTGTCCCAGAGCTGCCCCTGCCCCAGACATTCACTCACCCTGGTCCATCTCTCCTACTGAGCTCCCTCAGTCCGAGCAATTACTACTCACACTGTCACACAACACACACACACACACACACACACACACACACACACACACACACACAGTAACACAGACTAACAATTAACTACTTATAAAGGTAAGAAAAATAAAATTTACAGAAAGAACAAATTAAGTAAAAAAGAGTACAGAAAATACAAAAAAATGTAGCTTTTAAAAATCTCCTCCTCCTCGCTCTTATCTCAAAGTATCAGCAGTCACAAAACACACTACTGTCTTTCTCTCTCTGTCTGCACAGGAGAAAGTAAAAGTGTCTGCTTGTATGACTCACTTTCTTCCTTCCTAGTTAAAGAGCATGTGACTTACAGTACTACAAGCCATGTGATGTGTGTGGGGGGGCTGTCAAATCTGAAACACCAAGTGGATCACTTAGAATCATAATGAGGAACACGAAGTCCATTAAAAACAATGACTTCACCTTACTTCGCATTGCCATTCTGCCTTAACGCAAAGTGGTAATGACAAGGTGGAGTGAGCACTTTGCATTGCCCACTCCGTGTAGTGGATTGGCAACACAAAGTGCCCACTTTGCGTTCACTTCACCAGTGGAATTTAAATTTGCTGCATCTCTACTGCCAGTGTACCTGATTTTAGTAGCTCAGGTGCAGTTACAACACTTTATGCAATTTAATGGCAGCTTGCACCAAATATTTGGTCTAAGCCCCTTAAAAAGAGTATCCAGGAATGCCACAAGCTAGACCAGAAAAAGTTGGTCTAACTCATCATAGCAATTGATGCACAGGATAGAAACTCCTGAATGCTGGCTGGGAGAATGCCACTACCCCATGTACCATATGTTCTGTGCACCCGGGGCTTGCAGCATTGGGGGCCTTTTGAAAATCTGGACCAATGTGTCTTCCTATTTTTGTCTTCTTCACAACTATTTTTATCTCTGTTTTTTTATTGTGTCCTATTACGCACACTTATTTTTTCTTATGCACATGCTGGGTTTGTTAAAATTCTTTCTTGATGGGTTGTTGATGCAATGACAAGCTTTTTTAAATTAAAATACTAACCGTAATTGTTTTTTCATAGTCAACTCAGGTGTCTTGTTAGATTGTTTTCTGATAAACCACACTATTGTAAACCTTTTTTTCTTTCAGTTTTTTTTGAGCTTTTATGGTATTGCTCCTGTCCATCTTTAATTTTGAAAAATTTTGAGTTCTTTTTCAATAATTTTTCAAGTGTTGTCCATGCTCAAAATTGTAAAACTTTACAACCTTATAACTTAACAAGAAATAATATTTTCTTCTGAAATAATGAAAAGATCATGTTTTTTTGGCCAAGGCGTGATGGATTTGAATGTTTTAATATTTAAGTCAACGTACTTTTTCACTATGCATAGGCAAGAAAAGTCCTAATTTGGGAATATCTCATGCAGCTTCACAAATCAAGAACTTTTTAACCGCAAGACTGATTTTCTTTAAATTTGCCAACATATTAGTCTCTAGGAAGGAGACTGTGCTCATTGAATTTGCAGTTCAAGGGGCTCAGGCTGCCAAGATTTAACCTGTCAAAAATAAAAACACCTTTTGACAGAAACACTAACTCAACTGTAACAGGTGCTGCCATGCCCATATTACATATAAATATACAGTATTATAGTATACAGTGTATATATGTATATTAGAGGAAAAAAACCTCCATTTAATGCATTAGATAGGATTGTTCCATACTGACAAAAGTGAGGAAATTTGGTGTTAGGTTGAAAGACCTTGATCTTCACACCCCAACTGGCATCGAGGTTCAAGATTAGGCTGCTCACCATAACCTCACCCCATCACATGTAAAGAAGCAGAGGTGTAGCAGAATGGGGTGAAAGTTACAACCGACAACCCTAATGTGCACCCCAATGCCAGTTGGGGGTGTGGAGGGGTCCAAGGGTGGCTTTCAACCGTAACACCAAATGTCCTCGCTTTTGTTGGTGTGGAACAACCCTAACTAATGCATTAAATGGAGTTTTTTGCCTCTAATTTCCCTTCTTTTTGAGAATGATAATGAGAAATAGTGAATTTAATGCGGCGGCGGGAAGGGCCCCGCGCTGCTGCCACGTGATGTCTTGTCACATAGTAACATTGTGCCTGCAAACGCAAATGGTAATGCACATGGTGATGCAAAGCAAAACAGAAAGAAAAACAGTAGTGCAGACAGAAATGTTAAAAGCAATGCAAAAGGAAGCGCAAATGAAAACACAAAGGGTAACGCACACGGTGGCGCAGACGTGAACGTTAAGTGAAATGGGAATGGAACCGCAAGCGGAAATGGTAATGGTAACAGTAATGGAAGTGCACAGGCTGGTTTTCCCCAAAAGCTGCATAGAGAAAGACAGTGAGTACAAAGAATGTATGGATAATAATGGTTCTCGGAGCAGAAAATGAGGGGTTGGAATACTAAATTGCTTATATCTCAGGAACCGTATGCCGTAGAAAAATTTTTTTTTAAGTCATATGATTTATGACTTTCCTGGCTAGTTTTGTACTTAGCTCCCTTCAGGGGCTAAGCACTTTTCTGATGAAAAGTCCATATCTTATACCGTTTCCGAGATACGGGCCCTGAAAGGCGCGGCGAACGCTGTAATGTTATCCAGTGGGGGAAAAAGAGATGTTCGGAGTGCCATAACTTTGGCTCCCTGTAATATTTTTTCACCAAACCACAAAAAGGCACATCTGTAGGATGTTGGCTGCATTCTCTCCAAATTGCAGCCCAGAAGACCAAACCATTATTTTGCAGCAGGACGCAAAACGATTCCTGTAATGCGTTGGACGCCGTAATGTTATCCTATGGGAAAAAGCTCAACTTTGGAGTGCTGTAACTTTGTTGCCATGTAATATTTTTTCAACAAAACACTGTAAGGCATATCTGTAAGATATCAGCTGCTTTTCCTCCAAATTTCAGGCCAAAACACCAAACCGTTCTTTTGCAGTAGGGTGCCAAAGGGTATATCATTTTCAACTGCCTAGAAAGTACTGTTGAAGTTTGCGAAAGCTTTCGCAAAGTCATTCAACAGTGTCACAAATGCAACAAAACTTTGTGAAAGTACTTTTTCAGAAATTTGAAAAACATATTTCTGGGCTGTTTTACCCCAAAATTAGGATTTGGCTAACATCCTCAGGGTCCGACTAGGTGAATACAAAAATAATTAGGCTGCTAGAGGGTCCCAATTTTAAATGTCAAGCATTTTTCCTGATCACTAACTGAAAACAAAATGGTGGATTTGCGACAGTAAAAGAGCCATTTGAGAAAATAAAAACTGCATTTGCGACACTGTCGAACTTTATGTTAACTTTCCCCTTTGACTTATAATGGGAACTTATTTTTTGAATAACTTTTGAACCGTTTAATATTTTTTCACAAAATCTTCAAACAGCACATCAGAGACCCTGGCCACATGTTCCTTTAAGATTTTGGACTGGTTGCGCAAACCATGCGACCTGTAGAGATGACAGTAAAATTTCAGAAAAGCGTAAATGTGTGCGCAGATCATGCTTAATAACTCCGAAGCCGTATATGCGACCGGTATGAAACTTGTCAGGTCCCAAGGCATGTGGGTCTTGATCATGTATTCTGAATTTCAGACAAATCTGTTAAATGGTTGCAAAGTTATTAAGGTGCAAAATTTTGGGTTTAACATGTAAATGACTCCTCAAACCTAACTATAGTGGCACTACCGTGCCACTATAATGTGTGTGTGTGTGTGTGTATATATATATATATATATATATATATATATATATATAAAATATCTATAGCTAGATAGCCAGGATGCAACACAGTACTGCAGAATGGCAGTTAATCCCTTTTGTCAAACATTAACTTGAGACATTGTGTTGCATCCTGGCTAACATCACTTTATATACCATGTACTGTATACATATACATATACTGTTAGTCTTAACCCATTTGTATGTTACTTGCATGCATGTGCAAGAAATGTAGTGCCATCATCCAAGTTTTCAGAGGTGTGACACCCGTCTTCCAATTCAGTCAGTGTGTTTGCAGGCGTGGTCCAAGTTCCCCAATCACTGCTGCTGCTGTCTATGACAGCAGTTGAAAATGCAGTGGTCATACAGTTGAAAGGGAGAGCTCTGCTTCAGTGAGCAGAGCTCGCCTTCCCCACACACACACACACACGCATGCAAGCACGCATACTGCATGCTGATGTGCTCCCTCCCCCCCACGCACACACTGTATGGCCAACGGAGGTGCCCAATCCCCCGTCAGCTCTACGCCCCCCCACAAAAGCTGTCCAGGTGTCACGGTGGAAGCCTACCCCAGCGTGGCAAAAACTGTTATAGCCGATGGGGGTGCCCAATCCCCTGCCAGCTCCATGGCTGCATGCCCCCCAAAAGCTTTCCAGGTGCCACACTGGGACCCCACCCCAGCATGGCAAAGCTTATTATAGCTGACGGGGGTGCCCAATCCCCCATCGGCTCCATGGCTGCACGCCCCCCCAAAAGCTTTCCAGGTGCCATGATGGGAGCCCACCCTAGCATGGCAAAGCTTGTTATGGCTGATGGGTGTGCCCAATCCCCCATCAACTCCAGCCTCCCAAACAGCCTTTCTAGCTGCCATGCTGGGAGCCCACCCCAGCGTGGCAAATGTCCCACGTCGTCTTACTTTAAAAAAAAACAACAACCTGTAAATGGTCTCTCGTAGTCTCCCTGCCCCCCCACAACCCGCACCCACCCACTGCGCACCCTGCCTTCCCACACCACCCTCACCCCATACTTACCTGTGGAGTCTGGCGCGACGATCTTTGGTGGACCGGGAACATGTCTGCACTCTTCAAAGCTGACCGCGAACTGAGGAAATGCCGGTAAGCTGTATAATGGAATTAATAGGGTTTTTTCAACTTTGTTGCATATCTCAGGCATTTTTGGGAATTTTGGGCCTAAATTTTCAACATGGAGTTTTTAGGACCCCTCCTCATGAATTCTTGCACTGTCATAGCGTTAATCGGGCCCGAATGATTTCACGGTCACTGCGTGAAATCACCTTTCAGGACCAATTAACAAAATGACACTGCCAGTGTTCATAAGGTGGGCTCTCAAAAAGTCTATGTTGAAAATTTGGTGAAAAAATTCCTAAAATGATCGTTTTACTTTAGCCATAAGCAGTAAAGTTCCCATGTGCACGCTGTAAGTTCGTGAATTTTCAATATTTTCAATTCCAGATTTCCAACATTGCCATTTTACCACACCTCCTTATGAGCAGTACAGCTGTCATTTTTCACATCTTGCCCAAAACGTGTTTCCGCCCATGTAGCGCACAATGGCGCAGTTGGTGTGCAAAATCAATGTTTGGGACACATTAAGAAAATCCCAGTGACACTGTTCATGAGCAGAGGTCTTAAAGTGGCTATGTTGAAAATTTGGTGGAAAAATTCCTAAAAATGACTGTTTTACGAGCGTGCATTGCTCAGTTTCTACGTATGCTAATAAGTTCGCAAATTTTTAATATTTGCACTCCAGATTTTCAACATTGCCATTTTACCACACCTCCTTATGAGCAGTACAGCTGTAATTTTTCACATCTCACCCAAAACATGTTTCTGTGCATGTAGCACACAATGGTGCAGTCAGTGTGTGAAATCAATGTTTGGGACACATTAAGAATATCACAGTGACACTGTTCATGAGCAGAGGTCTTAAAATGGCTATGTTGAAAATTTGGTGAAAAAATTCCCTGCAGCCGTTCTGCAATGTTACTAATGAAAACCCTGCAGCACCCCACTGGTCACCCCCTCTCCCTAGACTGCACCCCATTTACCACCACTCTCTGCCTCCTGTCTGTTAGCCAGTTTCTAACCCAGTTTACCACCCTTTCCACCATGCCCAGCCTACCCAGCTAGTTTATCAGCCTCCTATGTGGAATGGTGTCAAAGGCTTTGCTGAAATCAAGGTAAGCGTTGTCCATTGCCCCACCCTGATTCACTTCCTTTGTCACCCAGTCAAAGAAACCAACCAGATTTGTCTGACATGATGTCCCCACTGTGAATCCATGTTGTCTATGGTCCTGGGCTCTGATGGCTTCTAGATGCCCCACTATCCTTTCTTTAAGTAATGCCTCCATGATCTTCCTCACTACTGAGGTGAGGCTGAATGGCCTATTGTTCCCTGCCTCCTCCCTGCTGCTGCATTTGTGTAGAGGGACCACATGTGCCCTCCTCCAATTCACTCATGTTGAATGACTCAGTGAACATGGCTGCCAGAGGTACTGCTATCTCCCTTTGCAGTTCTCTTAATATCCTTGGGTGTATGCCATCTGGTTCCATTGCTTTGCCCACCTTCAATTTAGTGAGCTCCTGCAGGACTCTTTTACCTTTGAATGGACTATTGTCCACCTCTTCACCCCCTTGGCAACTGCTTTACTGCTGTGGCCCTTGCCCCTCCCACTCTTCTGTGAATACTGAGTGAAAAGACACAGTGGATGACTTGGGAGGAAGGCATGGAACTATCACTTCTAAATACCTAAACAGCACATACAAGCAAGGAACATTTGGCATTGACAAATGCTTGTTATTTCCTCTTTCCTCTGTGCCCTCCCACTCTTGAGTAATCACATTGCCATAAGTGCACTTTCTGGCAATTGAAGCAATGGTGTGCAGCCTTCTCTAAGTCTAACTTGAAGTCCCACTTGTGAAGCAATCAGTAGCCCAGCACATAATACATGAACACCTGACATGCACCGTCTGTTATCTAATCTTATAAAAAGGAAGTTTTCCACATTTACCAGTTGTCAACATGAGAAATCAGATAAATGCTGGTAATGCTATGGCACATATGTGGTTTGAATGGAGATTCAGTTTTGTTTTATATATCTCCTGATATCAGTCAATAGGCTCCTACAAAGAAGGAGTGTTTCATGCCTGTTCATATCTCAAATTATGGTTTAACACTCCTTGCATAGAAGCCACAATTGAAAGATTAAACAATTGAGAATTTCTGAGGATATTCCATGGGTTCTTCATTTTTCTATGGTCATTTGAATAGGGCATTGTAGAATATCTGTAGTTGTGTCACACACACTAACTCTCCAGTAAAACACAGGGTATGGGCAACATTATAATGAACTAGAAGAATTCCCATTTAAAATTTACAAGAATCCTGGGTTCAGATTGTTAATCTCTAGCCCGATTCTCTCAGTCCTCAATATTTGATTTTGTGCTGCCTACCCAGCCCTGATCCATGATTTTGAAAGGGGCATGCACCATGCCACCCTTAAATTCTTGAGGTGGGAGTCAAAAGGGAGAGGGACTCCCAGAGCCTAGGTTTATCTTAGTGCTTAAGTGGTTCAACATAAGTTGAGAACTAAGGGATCTTTACACAGTGTTCCTCAATAGGAGTTTAAGCAAATTATGCTATGGTGGCCAAGACAAAGTTTAAAGTGGAATGGAAGCAAAGTAACTGTATTTTCACATTAGCAAACTTATTCTCCTCAATTTGCTTATTTTTATGTTGAGGGACTCTTTCCCCACACCCCCAGTTTGATTTTCATTTTAAACTGGGGTGTGGGGTAGAGCTATCTCTCTCTCTCTCTCTCTCTCTCTATATATATATATATATATATATATATATAT
This sequence comes from Neoceratodus forsteri, assembly GCA_016271365.2. Lineage (NCBI taxonomy): Eukaryota > Metazoa > Chordata > Ceratodontiformes > Ceratodontidae > Neoceratodus > Neoceratodus forsteri. Next base: position 1,460,603,204 of record CM057455.1, on the reverse strand, counting down.
ACATATTTATATAAACTAAGAAACTAAATTCACAAGTCCTGCTCCACTACTGTGCCACTACTAACCCACCCATGCTAATCTAACACTAGCCCCACCAACTCCTATGTCAACATACAAGCAGGATTCTTAGTATTCCACCTACACCAGTGGTTCACATTTGAACATTATAACTAGTCTGGACAGACAGACATGCAAACCTAGGCTACTGTTATATAAATGGCCAGTCATATTTTTTCATTGTGAATAACTGGCATCACACCATGTTGTACCATTGTTCTGATGTCATGATGCCATTGTATCATTCTTGTAATGCAAAAAAAAAAAAAAAAGACCTCCACAAAAGCAGGGTATAGCCAGAACCAAAGTAAACTCATAAGGACACCAGATAAGTTATATCCCTGTTTTTCAGAATATATTCTGCAAAATAATTGCGGTAATCAGAAGGAAACCACTCATTGAGTCTAACCTCAAGAAATCCACTTTTATTAAACCCTTGCCATTATTGCATCATATTAAAACAGGATGTATTCAAATAAAGAATTGCTAGCAATGTGAAGGTCCAAAAGCAGCATAAACAGTGAGATACATACTCACCAGTCCAACAATAGATATGGCTACACCTTCAGAAATCCATAGTCAGGAAACCTTTCCATGAAATCCATTACAGAAACATAGAAACATAGAATTTGATGGCAGATAAGGATCACTTGGCCCACCTAGTCTGCCCATTTCCCTACCTAATGGATAAGCTGCAGATCCTAATTAACCAACAGCCTACTTCCTCCTACCCCCCACTAGAATTGCACTATGTCTCTCCCATGCATTCTTGAATACCTACACTGTTTTTGACTCTACAATCTCCTCAGGAAGGCCATTCCATGCATCTACAACCCTCTCTGTGAAGAATTACTTCCTCACATTACCTCTAAGCCGTCCCCCCTCTATCTTCAGATTGTGCCCCCTTGTTCTTACACATCTCTTTTTCTGAAAGATGCTACCCTCTTGGACTTTGTTGATTCCCTTGAGGTATTTGAACATTTCTATCATGTTCCCCCTTTCCCTCCTTTACTCGAGGCTATACATCTTAAGCTCCTTTAGTCTTTCTTCATATGTCTTCTGGTGCAGACCCTGCACCATTTTGGTTGCCCTCCTCTTGACAGCCTCCACCCTGTCTGTGTCTTTGTGGAGATGGGGTCTCCAGAACTGTACACAGTACTCCAGATGTGGTCTTACCTACTGTCTGTACAGAGGGCCAACAACTTCCTGTTTTGTACTGGTGATGCCTCTCCCTATGCATCTCAATATCTCCCAAGCCCTCCTTACTGCCTTCTCATATTGCTGGCCCACCTTTAGGTCATCTGACATGACTACTCCCAGGTCCCTTTCCATTTTTGTTGTTGTCAGTATCTCACCCCCTAAAAGGCTGCTGTTCAGTAGTAGTATACCTCCATAGAAGAGGAGCATGCCAGAATAACAAAACTGGAGGATTCAAAAGATGGATGGCTGTGTTTGATTGTCATGCTTGCAGCTGTGATGTGCTTATGTATTGATGTGCAACCATGTTATTAACAGAACTTGAAGTGCCCCCAGTGAAGAGTGCCTTATGAAGCTTCTCTAAAATGGACAGGACAGAGAAATGTCCATTTTAGAGAAGGCTTGATATCTCTTGTGGGAAATTCTGAAATGGAAGCTGAAAATAAAAAAGTATATATGATTTTGGAAAAAAGATGACATGATTCCATAGCATGATACTCTGCACAGAAGCTTTTGATTCTGACTTCTGTATTATCTTGGAAGTATGGAGACACTATTAACTTGTGAAAGTCAGAATCATATTTGTTTTTAATATTAGGGTGTAGATCACTATTATAAGGATGTTTTTGCACAGTTCTGTGGTATTCAGCCAATAACTGTACTTATGATTTACAGATTTGCACTTTAGTATTCCTGATATCTCTATCAGCAAGTTTGTTATCATCATGGTTGTAAAACTGTTTGTAAGCACTGTCACTTTAAGAAATAGGGCCTATATAAGAATGGGGTAAATAATTGGCTGTAGCACTTTAAAAAAGAATCGAGTATGGGTGTGAAACATTGGTAATGGACTGTAGTGGAACATTGAGCTGTTGAAAGAGGATCTGTTTTTAAATGTTTAATCACAATTAGTTTTTGATATTCAACCATGGAGTTTGGTGCTGGATTTTTTTGCTTGTTGTGCTTTGATGGGTATCCATGGCACAAGCATTGTGAGTTGCTGCCCTTTGTATTTTGTTTTGGCCTATAAACTTCATTTAATCTTAATTTTCTTCCTGCTACCATTTGGATTTGTACACACAGGGACTATATTTTTTCATTCCCAATTTCCTCCCGAGTTGCTGTAATATCCTCCTTGATTTCTAGTGACACCCCTCTCCCCTTCTCTTACTCCCTGTCTTTTGTGTAGAGAGAATACCCCAGAATGGAGAGTTCCTAGTTATGATTTGGGGTAGCCCAGGTTTCGGTGACCACCACCTGTCCCTCTGTCATCATAGCATGCAGGTTGTCCATTTTGTTCCTAACTTTTGAGTATTAAGGAACACTAACCTCTCCCATTCCTGATTATCACCCCATCTTTCAGAGCAAATGCCTCCTTCCCCCATGCTTGATGGCCTGCCTCCCACCTCTTCTCACCCTTGCTTTCTGTAATGTTTTGCCCCTCTGGTTCCCATCACTCCACCCCCTATCCCTTCACTGTCCCCCAGTGGTGATCATCTGGTGGGGGAGGGGGGTCAATCTACTCCTGCTTCAGAAAACTGCTCCCTATTTGATCCCTCTGTGTCCTCTACTTAGGAATTGGAAGAATTTGAATCAGAATATTTCTTGATCCTCCAGTTTCTTTTTAACTATCAAGGCAGTGTAGCCCAGTGGTAAGATCCCAGAGCTGTTTACCTGGGGATCCTGATTTGAATCCTACCATAGTCACTTACCTACTGCATGATCTTGAGCAAGTCACTCTCCTAAGCACGCTCACTTCACCTCCCTGGGCTGAATTTTTAAAGGGAAAGAAACCTTGCATGTGTGGCAAAAAAAAAAAAAAAAAAGAAACACAAAATATTGTGTATGGGAAGGTACTTTTTCAGAACTGCAATTTTTTTTACATCCTCACAATAACAAAAATGATTGCCTTTCTGAATCTTTTTCATTTTGCAGCAGCTTACATAGATTGTTTTGAATAGCTGTACATATGCTTTAGCTTGTATTCAGTGTAGAAGTCTATGGGCACCTGCTCAAAAAAAGAAAATTCACCTGTGCACAAAAAAGGCTGAAAATAACATTTTGTCTGGTACAAGGATTTTTCCCTCCACCAGCAAGATGCACACTGGGACTTAATCACTGGGCCATGCTAAGCCCTTTGAAACCTGGGCCCCCTGTGTTTGTCTAATGGCTGAATCAAGTGGTCATGGCTTGTTAGATTGTGTTTGAATTCAGTGTGTATAAGGACACTATATAAATCCAAATTCCTTGCACTTACTTTGTTTAACTTTCTTTCTCAGAATTATGGATTTCAGTACAATAACTTAGCTGATGTAACGGGTAATTTATTCTCTCTTTCATATTTTTTTTAAGAGCAATTTTTATGTTTGCTTGCACGCATGTGCAAGAAACATAGTGCCGTGAACGGAGATTTCGGAGGTGTGTCACCTCCTCCTCCAATTCAGGCACTGTGCTGGCAGGCGGCGCGGCCCGTTTCGGGTAATGCATTTTGGAGCTGTCTATGTCACGCTCCAAAATGCGATGTACTCTGATTGAAAGGAGCTACGCGAGGAGCGGCGATAAGGGCTGCTCACGTGCAGCTCCCAGCATGAAGCGTCGCGCCCCTTGCGCGGCGTAGCCGATGGGGTGCCCAATCCCCGCCGGCTGAACTATTTGTCTCCTCCTCCCAGTAGTTGCCACGCTGGGGAGCCCACCCCAGCGGGCAATCCGGTATGTTGCGACGGGGTGCCTAACCCCGTTGGCTGAACACGCCTCCCCAAAACATTGTGCCACGCTGGGAGCCCACCCCAGCGTGGCAAACAGTCCCATGCTTTTTTTTTTTTTTTGCCGACGGGGTGCCAATCCCCATCGGCTGAACGCCTCTCAAAGTCCTTGTGCCACGCTGAGAGCCCACCCCAGCATGGCAAGAGGTCCGCTGACGCCTTTTGTTTTTTTACCCTGTAAAACAAAACTGTCCCACGGGCGCTGCCTCTCGAACCCCTCCCACAACCCGCACTCACCCACTGCGCACTCCAGTTTCCCCGCACCCCCTCACCCCATACTTACCTCCGGACTCGGCGCGATGATCTTCGGTGGACCGGGAACACGTCTGCACTCTTCAAAGCCGACCGCGAACTGAGGAAATGCCGGTAAGCTGTATAATGGGCTAGATAGGAGGGGTTCAACTTATTGCATATCTCGGGCATTTTGAGAATTTTGCACCAATTTTCAACATGGGGTTTTGGGACCCCTCTCATGAATAATGTCACTGTCATGGTGTTATTCGGCTCAAAGAGTGATTTCGACAGAGTGACTGCGTAAATCACCCTTCAGGACTGAATACTGCCATGACAGTGACATCATTCATGAGAAGGGGCCAAAAACTCCATGTTGAAAATTTGGTGCCAAAATTCCAAAAAATGACTGTTTAACGAGCGTGCATTGCGCAGTTCCTACGCAGGCTCATAAGTTCACGAAATTTCAATATTTTCACTCCAGATTTTCAACATTGCCATTTCACCACACCATCTTATGAGTAGTACAGCTGTCATTTTTCACATCTCACCCAAAATGTGTTTCCACCCTTGTAGTGCAGAATGGCGCAGTCGGTGTGCAAAATCAATGTACGGGACAAATTAAGAAAATCATAGTGACACTGTTCATGAGCAGAGATCGTGAAATGGCTATGTTGAAAATTTGGTAAAAAAATTCCTAAAAATGACTGTTTTACGAGCGTGCGTTGCGCAGTTCCTACGCACGCTCATAGGTTTGTGAATTTTCAATATTTCCACTCCAGATTTTCAACATTGCCATTTTCCACACCTTCTTATGAGCAGTACAGCTGTCATTTTTCACATCTCACCCAAAAAGTGTTTCCGCCCATGTAGCGCACAATGGCACAGTCACAGCGAACTCAGTGTATGGGACATATTAAGAAAATCACAGTGTCACTGTTCATGAGCAGAGATCTTAAAATGGCAATGTTGAAAATTTGGTGACAGAATTCCTAAAAATGACTGTTTTACGAGTGTGCGTTGCACAGTTCCCACGCACGCTCGTAGGTTTGCGAATTTTCAATATTTCCACTCCAGATTTTCAACATTGCCATTTTTCCACACCTCCTTATGAGCAGTACAGCTGTCATTTTTCACATCCTGCCCAAAACGTGTTTCCGCCCATGTAGCGCACAATGGCGCAGTCGGTGTGCAACCTCAATGTATGGGACACATTAACAAAACCACAGTGACACTGTTCATGAGCAGAGGTCTTAAAATGGCTATGTTGAAAACTTGGTGAAAAAATGCCTAAAATGACTTTTACTGAGCGTCGTTGCACAGTTCCTATGCATGCTACGTTAGTTTGCAAATTTAATATTTTCACTCTAGATTTTCAACATGTCCATTTTATTAAACTTCCTTATGAACAGTACAGCTGCAATTTTTCATATGTCACCCAAAATGTGTTATCGCACATGTAGCGCACAATGGTGCTGTTGGTGTGCAAAAGCAATGTTTAGGACAGATTAAGAAATTCACAGTTACACTGTTCATGAGCAGAGGTCTTAAAATGGCTATGTTGAAAATTTGGTGACAAAAGTCCATAAAATGACTGTGTTATGAGTGAGCATTGTGCAGTTTCCACGCATCCTCGTTAGTTCATGACTTTGTAATATTTCCAGTCCAGATTTTCACTAGTGGCATTTTTCAACACTTCCTTATGAACAGTACAACTGCCATTTTTCACAACATGGCCAAAGTGTATTTTCACACTTTCAGTGCAGAGATCGTGGTGGTTATGGAAATCATTGTTCGGCACAGATAAAGAAAATCACAGTGACACTGTTCATGATCGGAGGCACCAAAATGCCTGGGTTGACAATCTGCTATAAAATATCCCCAACCTACTTATATAACGGGGTGTCGTTGCACAGTTTCTATATCGCTTGTGACTTCACCATTTTTAAATATTTTACTACACATTTGCAACATAGCCATTTTACACCTCCATGAAAGAGTACAGCTGCCATTTTACAGCCTGTTCGAATATGTTTGCATCTGTGGTGCTAAATCCTGTAGTCACTGTGCATAAGCAGCTTTCGCTACCACACTGATATTCCCCTGTTCGTGGTGGGTCACAAAACAAACATGTTGAAGATTTGGAGTTAAAATACCAATGAATGCCTGAGGTATTAGACTTTTCAACTAAATCGCCCAACTCTATATAGAATGACAGGAATCAGGGTGTGACTGGGATTCTTGCCTGTGATGCTCATACCATTCCACACCCTGCAGTCACTGAGAGGCATCGAGGTATGCCTTGGACTCTTCGTCCCCAAACTTCACTCCTATTTTCCTATATCGCACCCATCTCACCATATTTCCTAATGAAATGGGGTGCGCATAAGGGCCAAAGACCCCAAGGAACACATGACACTTGTCAGTCTCTGCAGGGTGGGGTGTGGTGAAATGGCGTGGCCGTTATGCCTGACGACCCAAATGCACACCCCAATACCTGTCACTGTCTGCAGAGTGGTGGTGGGGTTGGCTTCAGTTCAATACTTCACTGCCATTCCTATTATGCAGCTCTGTAACTTCTACACTACCACTGCCAATGCCAGTAAGCAAACATTCGGCATTGACAAATGCTTGTTATTTCTGCTGAAAACCTAAGAATGTGAACAAGTATGTCAGGATTCTTACAGTGTTGAGAAAAGAGCCTTCTCAGTACATATACCTGTGTAAGAGTTTAAAAGGATACTGCAGTTTCAGTGTTTGCAAGCAGCCAGGGGTTACAGGCATCTGTCAGCTAACCTGAGTTCTGAATTCTGATTAGTTGTGAAGTAGGTTTTATACTTCAGGAGAAAGTTAATGTCTTTACTAGGCATTTTAAGCTTACTGTTTAAGGGGAAGGCTTTATCAAAGATATCAAACTGCACCTGATCAGAAATCATTTCAGACCTTTCTACCACCTGAGGTAATGAAAGCAATGAATAAATTCGGAGCCCACACCTTTGTTCTAACAGCATAATTTCTGCTGCATTCCAATATAAGAACAAAGGTCATCGCTTACAGCCATTGTAATGTGAACTTAAAAAAGTCTGATTTCTGAATGGACACATCAAGCATATATTTACATATACTTAAATGATCAAATTATCTCTCTTATGAGCACAAATAATACTTCTAATAAGTTAGAATAAAAACAATAGGGTTGTCTGCAGCGCTAATAAACAGTTGTACATTTCTGGTTTCATTGAAAGTCTGGAGTTAAAATACTAAAAATTAGCAAAGTTATGAGCGAGCATTGAAATACTGCAACATTCACTCATAGGGTCCAAAGATTCTGGCACTTGAGAAGAATTTTAATGTCTTTATAAGTGAAATTGCATAGGGACTGGAAGAAAAAGTATGCCTCTTTGCAGATGACACAAATATCTGCAACAGGGTTGATACACAAGGAGGTGTGGAAAGGATGAAAAGGGACTTGGCAAGGTTGGAGGAATGGTCAAATATATGGCAGCTTGGATTCAATGCAAATAAGTGCAAAATAATGCATGTGAGAAACAAACCCAAGGAAGAATACACAATGGGGGCGGGAGGTAGTAACAACAAAATGGAAAGGGACCTGGGGTAATCATATCAGATGACCTTAAGGTTAGTAAGCAATGTGAGAAGGCAGTAGGGAGGGCTGGGGGCACTGGGATGTACAGGGAGAGGCATCACCAGCAGAAAACAGGAAGTTGTTATCCCTCTGCATCCAGTTCTGGAGACCCCATCTCCATAAGGACATAGACAGGATAGAGGCAGTTCAGAGGAGGGTAACTAAACTTGTACAGGGTCTGCAAGAGAAGCCATATGAGGAGAGACTAAAGGAGCTTAATATGTATACCCTCGAGGAAAGGAGGGAGAGGGGGGACATGATAGAAACTTTTAAGTACCTCAGTGGAATCAACAAAGTCCAAGAGGGTAGCATCTTTCAGAAAAAGAAATGTGTAAGAACAAGGGGACACAATTTGAAGATAGAGGGGGGCAGTTCAGGGGCAATGTGAGGAAGTATTTTTTCACAGAAAGGGTGATGGACACATGGAACAGCCTTCTTGAAGAGGTTGTGGGGGTCTAAAACTGTGGGAGAATTCAAGAATGCATGGGACAGACATAAGGCAATTTTTGTGGGGGGTAGGAAGACATAGGCTGTTGGTTAACTAGGATCTGCAGCTTATCCTGTAGGTAGGGAAATGGGCAGACTAGGTAGGCCAAGCAGTCCTTATCTGCCGTCAAAATCTATGTTTCTATGTTTCTAATCCAGAGCCCCAAAACAAGAAATAGTTCAAAAACAAGAAGCTGGATGCTGGCAAGTAATTCAGAACCTAGTTTATTAATGCACTGGTGCACACTGTGAAAGAGCTAGTAGAACTCAACCACAAGATACCCCAGAGCTTTGACCTTAGTCTTTGTTGGGGAGGGGGGGCTTAGTGGCTAAACATCCTGGGCTGGATTTTCAGCTCATCCTGGGACTTAGTCACACTTCATAATGGCCAATGTGAACCAACATCTCTGCACCTGGGAGTATTTTTAGCCAGTGCAGCTGCAATGGAAGTTATGCCAGGTCCCACCAGGTGTAACTTTTTCCAGCAACAGCACAGAAAAATTAGCAACAAGCTGCTGTAAATTGAGGAACTTCCCCAGTTTGAAAATACCATGGCTGTGTGAAAAACTGCAGCTCCGAGGGTGGAGACAGACTTATGCCATTTTTTTCCCACAGCCGCGGGACTGACAGGGGCTTTAAAAATCTAGGTCCCCTGTTTTTATATCCAGTCAGCCTGGAAGACAATTCCACCTACTTGGTGCATTGTTCACATTAAGTCTCACAGGCCAGTGGTTATAATGGAATGTGAACAAGGATAAGCACAAACACAGTGAAACAAGTACACAGAATGTGATATAAGTGCAGTGTGCTGAATGTGATACAAATATAAATACTGCCACACTTAGTAAATGACAAAGTCACAATAAAGATGCAAAAACTAAAAATTGTGAAGATATAAAAATTGACCACAATTGTGCTCATATCACCAAACAGCCATGCAAAAAAAGTCCTGCCCAGACTGATTGTGTTTATATCAATTTTTAAATACTGGTAGGGCTGGACAGTCACTTAGTTTGGTCAGCCACATAAACAGGGAGGACTATAAAAGATACAAAAATATACTTCTGTGGGGATGTGATCACCCCTGTTTCTTAGTAATTCCATTTTCTGGTCTGCGAGGTCGAACTGCCCAATATCACTCTGGGGTCAAGACTGGTACTGCACACAAAGGGCTAAATTTTCAAAAACCCAGAGAATGCAACAAGCCTCTGGTGCACCGATGATACGGTGCATGGGACTTGTAGTATTCTCCCAGCACCAATCAGGACTTTCACCCAGTGCTCCAAATATTGCAAGTTAGACCAGTGCCCCCAGTCAAACTTGTGATATTCCATGAACCATTTTTGTGGGCTTTCACCAAATATTTGTTGCTAACTGCTGTAAAGTGTTGAAAGTGTTGCAGCGGTACCTGACGATACTACAATTAGGTGCAGTTGCATCAAAGAAGTTGGCTTAGCTGTGACAAACATCGGGGCTGATGCAGGGTTTGACACAAGCCCTGCATCCCCCTTTGAAACACAAGATCAAAGTTTCTGAACAATTACATATTTATTTATTTTGACTCCAAATTTTCAAGACAGTCATTTTATGGCTCCCCTTACAAACATGACATATGGCATGTATAGTATATTGTCCAAAATGTTATTTCACACCACAAGGATGAAAACACATCTTGTGCAGGATTTAAAAAATGACACCTGTCATGTTTATGAGTTGGTGTAGAAAAATGGCTATATTGAAAGTCTGGAGTTAAAATGCCGAAAATTAGTGAAATTATGAGTGAACGTTGAAATACTACAACATTCGCACATAACCTGGGCATTTTACCACATTTGTACACCGGGGCTCAATTTTCTAAGATCTGTTAGATCAACACAAGATGCACAGAACACCTGCTTGAGGCAAACGCTGGTGCGCCAGAGACTCTATGCTGGATTTTTGTACACATGATGTCCCAGGACAAAAGTCGACACAGTTGCTGCAAGCAAACCGCTGTATCAAGGTGATGGTGCATTGGAGGGGTTTGATGGAAGCTGCCATCAGCACCTTTGCTGAGTTACTTTGTCCCCACAATTGCATGCCAGGCCTTTACTGATGTATGGCAGCTGATGACAGGGACTGCTGGTGGCATCCATTCCTGCTCATCAGGATATCTAGGGTGACAATAGGGCAGACCAGTAGCAAACTACAGGACTAGCAGTTCAGGTGCAGTGGGTGGCCATGGTCCCAGCTTTACTTTAGCCAGCCAACAGAGCCTTCACTACTGACAGTGCCCCAGTATGATGGGGTTGCCAGAGGACCAGGGAAACACCCAGGAGTTCATGTGTCTGATGCTGTCTCGCTGTGATCCGGAGTGGCCATTCGGGTGCCTGGGCCCCTTCACTGAGTCCTGTGACATGATGTGCCAAGTCCAGAGGGGACTATCTTGGCCATGTGGACTCCATGGGCACTTGGGGTGAGTGGGAATGACCCATGAGGGGTTGGGGGCATGTGGCATTAGATGAAAGTGTGCCCTGCTGCCACAAGAGGGAACATAACAAGTCTGGTGTCAGACACACATCCTCCATGACAGATGCCACTGACACATGGGACCAATGTGGTGAGGACATTCATATGCAGGACTGCACACTGAGTCATTGTTTCACATGCAGTGATATGCATGTACCATGTGACACCATAGACATGACAGTTGCACAGAACACCTGAAGAGAGTGGAATATCGAAGGTATACTACTGGCACTATTGTACTGGTGTCATATCATACCCCCACTGCAGAGGATTTAATGTCCCACAGGGGACTAGCCTGATGGTATACCAGTGACTGCAGGAGAGCACCAAGTGGGTCTTGTGGCACCCTTACACTGCAATAATCAGCAAGGTCAAGTGGCCATGCACACAACAGCAGTGACACAGATGCCCCCACATCACTTCAGTGGTGAGTAACTGTACCATTGTACACTGCCAACATGGCTCTGCATCCATGACCCTGGGGAATGCTGTAGCTAGGTTTTGGAGCAAGCCCACCCTTTCTGCTATGGCGCAGCTCCTTGGGTGGCACAGGCCCAACTGGTTGAAGCTCAGGATTTATGCACGGTGTGGCGCTGCGGTTCCCTTGCATCAGTTCTGTTTTGCACAAGCACTGTGTACCAGTTTTGGAGTTTTGAAGACTGAGCCAGAAATTTTCAGCATAGCCTTCTTATTACTCACCACATGAACATGGTAGGTGCACACTTTCAAATCCTCACCAAAATGTCATTCCACACCACAGGTGCAAAAACACATTTTGGCCAGGATGTGAAAATGATAGCCATCACATTCATAAGGCAGTGTGAAATGATGGCTATGTTTAAAATTTGGGGTCAAGGTATTGAAAATTACCAAGGTTATGTGTGAGCATGGAAAAAATGTCAATGACACTCATAACTTTGTCGTTTCGCGCATTTTGACCACAAATTTTTAACATAGTCTTATTATGAGCCCACCGCATGAATAAGAGTGGTGACATTTTTCAAATCCTGCCTGAAATGTGATTTTGCGAAATGACCATGAAAGCACTTTTAGGCCACATTTGCATAAATCTTCTGCCACTGGTCATGAGGTGGGCTCCCAAAAAGGCCATGTTAAAATTTGGTGTAAAAATATGCAAAAATGACAATGTTCTGAATAAAAGTTCAAAACCCCATTGAAATATGTTAAACTGCACACCTGATTTTGTCCTATTGAAGTAGCCGGTTCCAGCAGCTAGATGAGTCTTCAATAAGAAAGTGGATCTATGCTGTGGGACATGTTCAGGTGAGTGAGGGTGTGAAGGGAATGTGGGGGGGATGTGGTGTGGTGGGTGCTGAGTGGGAAGTCAGGGTGGGGGGCTCAGATCAACAAGGAATAATTTTCTTTTTTACAGGTAAATCATTGAGGGATGGTTTTCTTTATTTCAGGAAATGTGATATTGCAACACTGTGGATTGGGCACTACAGTGATGGGCTACTGTTGGGCAGCACTGCGTGTGGGCACCCTGGTGCCACCATGTGTATATTGGGAATGAGGGGTGGGTTAGCTGAAGAGGAGGGGTTCAAGAGAAGCAGTACTGGGGATGGGCACTCTGGTCCACTTATAAATATAGAAAAAAAATATTGGAAAGGGTGGGCGGACAACCTGGAGGTGAGGGGGTGGAAAGAAATGGTACTGGGGTTTAGCACTCTGGTCTACTTAACAAATATTTAAGACAAATATATGGATGGATGGATAGATAGATAGATAGATAGATAGATAGATAGACAGACAGACAGACAGACATACAGACAGGCAGATGATCAGACATACAGACAGAGAAAGAGAGAGATATCGTGATTGCCTGCTCACTGGTGAAAGTAAAGCCAGCAGTGGGACTCTAGTGATGGTTTCACAAGTAAAGAAAGGCTCGCTGTTGTCATACTGAAATGCAGATGAATGGCTCCTCTCACTAAGCTGGGCACCCTGGATTTTTGGGTGCCCAGAAACATTGTTTCCAGGGCAGTTTTCAAAAAAGGATCACCAGAACCTAGCTAAATGGGTCTCATTTACCTAGGTTCAGGTGCTTGATTTTTGAAAATACATCATTTTTATTAAGGTTCAAAGAATTTTTTTCTTTTAAATTAAAAACTAGATGGCAGCTACAGTATATGAAAGAACAATTCTGGCTCGCAAAGGAAGAATCTCAGAGAAGCTTCTTCTGTCATAAGCTGGCAGATTCTTCCTTCATATCGAACATCTATCTGAAATACCCTACTGAGCATACTCTGAATCAAAATTTCAAATCCTTATAACTTGGGAATGGATTAATATTTCTTCACCAAGGCACCAAAAGGCATCATAAAGCTCTTTCTACTCTGAAAATTACAGAACAAAATTACAAACCATCTGGGCTGCAGGTGACAATAAAAAAAAAAAACAGCAAAAAACACAGATTTTTGCTAAAAGTGCACTATCCAGATCTCGGAATCCGCACATCAGACTGGAATGAAACTTATCAAATCAAGAGAGCTTCCCCTCCAACCATGCTTGCAAGGGTTTGTGAAATTCAGTTGAATATGGGCAAAGCTATTAAAGGGGACAGGAAGTGATTACGTATGTGCAGCTGTTTGAAATGTCTCTATTTTCATAAATTATATTCATACCTCTGAAAGATCCCCATTTAACTGTGCCTGAATAAAAGATGAAGCTGTCAGTTGTGTTTCATATGTTTTCTTTGTATGGACAACATTCTGTGCAGTTCCTTTCATGGAATCAAGAATTTGGAGTTTTGACTATGTCACTTCATGGTTTCAGAAATGTGAGCATGAACTTATCAGTACAGTGCCCTGGGGTCCCATGATGCTGGGTCCAGCGGGGGCTACCTTGTGTTGGGGCAGGGGAGGCACTGGACCATACGGGGGCTGGGTGGTATGTGTTGTTGGGGGGGTGTTTGGAAGGTCAGGGACTAGCAGGATGGGTGCACCGCCTGGGTGTGGATCCATAATGGAAGACCACTTGTGCCATGTTGATCAGGCACCAACCCAATAGGCTGCCCCAGCCCTCCCTGTCTGCCTTGTGGGATGCAGTGGCACAGAAGCTTGCTTCCATGTCCCACTGCGACTGGTGGGTGAAGTCTGTGGGGGCATGCAGTGGGTTATGGCAGGGTCCTTGCTGCTGTAACCTGCTCTGCACTACATCCCCCTGTGGACAACTCTATCCTCCTTTGTGACTGGCGTGTAGTGCCAGCCTGCCCTGCATCCCTCCCTCCCACCCCAGTATGTTGCTGTCCACATGGCCAGGGATCATCGGTGCATAACTGTCTTGTGCATGGTTTGTGAATGCCACACAGGGTCCGTAGGACCCCGCTCCAAGGCATTCATGCATATCACTGCTAATGCACCCAGTTTACACAGCGCATTAGCATCGTGCATAGGGCCCATAGTGAGGTAAAAATAAGCAAAGAAAAAAGAGTAAGGTTCAAAAAGGCAAATCACAAATTGTATACATGTAGCTGTAATCATGGTTGCATATAATAGCACTCTGTTATTGTTTGAGGTTGATAAGCAGAACACACACTGCCTGTTTCTTTTCACTAAGTCTGCACATATATGCTCATTTTGTTTTCAAAACATATAGATTTTTCATGCATGGTATGCTGTTGTATATACACCCTGTCATGGCACATTACATAATTAGAAATGTTTAAACAGGGTCAGGTTTTGTACCTTGCCACAGATAAACCATTGTTAAACATAGAGGGCAGGATTCACAAAGGGGATGCACCCAGCACAATCGAGATGCACTGGCACATCCCTGAATTGCACACTGGTGTTATTCTTCCAGGGGGCCGACGTGCTGGCACATCCCTGATGCACCAATGAATCGCAGATGCACCGCATACCACTCATAATGATATGCGGCACATCTGGAGGGGCTGTGAAGGGGGCATGCCCATGCATATGGTGCACAGTCAAATTCACAGCATGACCAGGAGGTGCAACTCCAGGGCAAGTCCGGAGATGCGCCTTCCAGAGATAAGTCTACAATAAATAGACTTAAGTAGTCTGCCACCCACAAGCAGGCTGCTCTACTGTAGGCAGCAGCGCAGCAGACCTCCCACCCTGGTAGTCCAGTTTACACCCCCCCCCGCCTGCTGACCTGTTGGATATGCCCAACAACACAGTAACACCCCTGACTGCCCAGTTGATGCCCCCTCCCTGCCCGACACTCTTGCTGTAAGCTGCACACTGCTGTGGCATGTAAAACCACCAGCACCCCCCCTCCCTGCCCAGTGTTCCCGATGGAAGCTGCACACAGTGGCAGTACTGGGATGTATGGAACTCCACCACCCCACCCTGCCAGACACCGCGCAAGCATGCTGCACACAGTGGCGGTACAGAGGCACCAACTGATCCCCCCTGCCTGACCAGCACAAGGTGTCATTGTCCAACCCTGCCATGGTGGCCCAGCTTCCCCCCCACCCACTCAGGTACCCCCACCCTGCTCCCCCATCCCAGCATGTAAGGAATGCCAGCAGGCAGCTCAGCCTACCAGCATACCACCATGGCTGCCCACCGACAGAGCTGTCTGTGAATGACAGTTATTGTAAAACTTGTAATTTGTAAATCCGATTGTACAAATAAATAAATAAATAAACGGTAAGCCCATTGGTGGACCCTGTCGAGCAATGGGCTTGCAGTGTGTACTGTACACTGTCATTCACAACTTCAACAATACTAAAACAGAAAACCTGCTGGCCTGCCAGTGCAGTGGTAGCACTACTGCTTGTGATGCTGGTGACCCGGGTTTGGGAACGAGCTCGGGACATCAGAGGGCCCTCGCGGGGAGGAGACTTGAGCGTCCACTGGACTGCTCATCTCCTCTGGGAGTGGGGAAGGGGGTTGCTGACTCGGTGCATGACTGACCTCTGGTGGCAGCCGGAGGTTCAACAAGCCCAAAGTCCTTACCATGGGGAGACGTGACCAATGTCGGCATATGCTGTAATGTCTTAGTGCTCTCATGCCTCTGTGGGGGTACTAAAAAATTATTCAAGCCCTGGTGCAATGCTGATGTGAGGGTCAGAGACTAGCCCTCACCTGCAGCCACTGTGACCATCAGCAAGGACCCCAATGAGAGATCAGGTATGAGGGGTAAGGAGGGTGCCCCTACTCATTCCTGCCTAGGGGGTAAACTAAGGCTCTGTTGGAGGTCCCTGGGGTTGCGGTGGCAGGCAGACAATTTGGGTACAGCACCAGAGATGAGGCATAAGCAGATATTAAAAAAAAATTAAATAAAACAGAAAACCTGCTTCCTTTTGTAACCATCTATTTAACAGATTGCATCAAACTTCTTGTATATCCTATCAAGGTTAGGAATTTACTTCAGGGTTCAGGCAGCAGAATAATGTCTGCAGGAGCATCTTCCTCCACTGGATCTAGCTGGCAGGATACTCCAGGCATGCCCATAGATGCTGGGGATCCTGCTCCAGCTCACTGTGGGCTACTTTGTGAGGCCTCCTCAGCAACCTCCACTGAAGGATCTTGGACCACATCCTCTCCTGGGCTGCCTGGTCCAGAAGGTTCAGAGGTCCCATCACCCATAGTGGTGTCAGCATCCTCTTTCTCTTGTTCCATGGGTTCAGTGACTTGAGGCTCTTCCATATCCATGGTAGTTTCCCCATTCACCCACCCCCCATGGTTTCCATGGGCTCTTCACCTGAGAAAGGGGAAAACCAAAAATTCAGTATATGAATTTTAAGTAACACAGCATGTCTTACATTATGTAGCAATCAATACGCAAACACTGTGATGGCCTTGTATACTGCACCCCTACTGTACAATGGATTTATGTGATAAGGACACATCCTGATGGATGAGTCCCCAATGGGTGACTGCACAAGGGACAGTACAATAAGGGTGATGGAGAAGAAGGGCTACCAGTGGTGAGAATGCCTGATGCAGGCAGAGGAGACCAGGATGGCTGGGAATGGCAATGGCACCCTGGGTGACTGGGCATGGGCGATGGTGACCTGGGTGACTGAGCATGGGCAACGGCAGAGGGCAGTGGTAACCGGGGCGAATGGCCAATACCTGGACCATGACCACACAGAAAATAGTGGGGACGAGGATGGGTGATGCTGGGGCTGCTGCTGTGGAAATGGCAAACCCCTCCCAGCCCCTACCCAACAGTAGCCACAGCACAAATGCATTGGCACCCTGCTGGCCAGTACACCCCCCGGGAGGAGGTTTGTGCACCCACTAGACAACCAGGCAATTACATACCGACAGTAAGAATGGGAATGGGGGGACTATTGCTACATGGCTGGGATACGACATGGGAGGAGGGTTGAGACCACCCCCCATGCCGACCCTATGTGGCATAATGCTATTGCCTGGTGGTCTAGTGGTAGCCCAACTGCCCTTCCATCCCTAAACCCCAGTCCCAGCATGTGCCTGCATAAGCTTGAGTTGCTGGGGCATTGACCTGCATGGGCCATTGTCATGTTCGGTGTGCCTGTGTACATCATATACACTGTGTATAGCAAACAGCATGTACCTGTGGCTTTGCAACATTGCATTCCATGCATCTTGTCATCCTCAATTACAGTGTTGTTCGAGGTGCAGTAGTTTTACTTCTGAGTGCTGTTTACAACCACATACACCCTGCAGTTTTTACCCATCCCTGGTGGTCTAGTGTTCCCCCCAGCAAGTGCCCCACCACCCTGCTCCCCCCACCACTACAAATCCCTGTGTGGGTGGACTGGCATAGCTCTCCTCACTCCTCCATGGCCAGCCTACACACTGAGTCATAAATGACACAGCGCATACATGTACATGAAAGTGCTCAGTCATTGCCATCGCAGTGGGTTGTATGGCCATGCTGTCAGTCCTGCTTGGTCGGCCCGCCTGCTTGGCTGTCAATGAATAAGCTCATTCATGTACATGAATGTGTTCAATCAGTGACAGAGCAGTGGGCGGATCAACCATGATGGAGTGAGGAGGGCTGGGCTGGTCTGCCCATGCTGAGGTTTGCGGGGTTGGGGAGCGGTGTAGTGGGGCATTTACTGGAGGGACACTAGACCACTATGGATGGCATGCAATGCTGGAACTGGGATTCAGGGCCTGGGAGGAGGTTTGTGCACCCACTAGACCACCAGGCAATTACATACCGACAGTAAGAATGGGAATGGGGGCTATTGCTACATGGCCGGGATCCGACATGGGCGGAGGGTTCAGGCCACTGGCCACCAGGGTGATGTAATGCCAACTGGTATGGTCAGTGTCAGGGGGAATGTGTGCAAAGGACTGTGCACCTGGGGGCCTGTACATATGGAGAGGTCAAAAAAGCGACTGAAGGGTTTGAGATTAAAGACCGTGCGCCCATGCTGAGGTGGCCCCGCTCGATTGCTGGTCAACGTGGCATGCTGGTAGTGTGCAGAGCAGGTGCCTATGCCATAGGGGACACTGCTGGACTCATGCGTGGAATGCCATGGTGGGAACATGCAGGGTGCCGACCAGGGTGCTGCAGCTGCACACAGTGCCAGTTGGGTACACCGCCCACCACAGGCCACCACTTGCCTGTTCACACATGGAAGGTGAAATTGAGAACAAGGCCACAGAGGTAGTCATGGTGGCTGCGTGTTTCATATTCAGTGATCATGGATGTAATCTGGGCAGTGTGGTCCCGATAACACCTATGGACCTGCATGGACTCTGCCCCAGAGACTAGTTGTTCAGAGCGGATGATGGCCAGATACTCTTCCTCATGGAGGCACTTGAGGAGATGCCAAATGCTGGGGTGGCATGATCCAATGCAGATGTTGAAGACCCTGTGCCACCCCTCTATGGCATTGTTCTTCCTGGCCAGGCCCTAGACAGTCACCCCATGGCAGTTCCATTAGGCAACAGGGAAGGTGGCACAGCATTGGCCAGACCGCCCAGTCGGGTGACCAACCCAGCTATCCTTGAAGTAATCTTGGATAGGCTGGGGGACATCCTCATTGGCCACTATGTACTTCCACTCCTGCAGCTCCTCAAACACTGCTGGCATGTCATCGGGTGGGACAAAGGTGAGTGACAGCAGCATATGGAGGTGCAGGGCGAAGTCAGGGTCACCCGTGTACCTCTGCAGAACCTCTGGGAACTGCTGGATTTTGTGCCATAGGGCTTGCAAAAAGTGTAAAAAACACCCACGTGTTTGGGCATTGGGGAAAACCATAACCACACCACACCACACCAACTGGCATGCTCAAAGCCAAGCAGGACCATGGCAAGGGCCAGGGCTGGCAGTGGATTTTGAGGTGCCCCAGAAGTCGCACATAGGTCTGTGCCCTTCAAGAGTATGTGAGGGTGTACATAGCTGGCAGGACTGCCCCAGACTGGATGATGAGAATGGTATACAGTTGGTCAAACAGGGCAGAGCAGGCCCTGAATGTCCCATCCACAAATCCATCACGGCAGTTCATCAGCAGCTGCAGACCATGGTTGATGGGGTAAATCACCAGCCTATCCCACTCCCTCATGCTGTTGAACAGCAGGAAACATCCCCCGTCATTGTTGACCATCAACTCATCGGGGATGATGAGGTCAGTGATGGTAAGCGGTGTCATCTGCCAACCCATACTATGTGCCGCACCCACTGCATGGTCCACTGCATGAGTCACACACCTGGTAGACATCCAGTCATGGCTGACAGGATCTTTGAGGTGCTCTCCATGATGACCTGTGATGCACTGTCCAGGGTCCACCGTGGCTGGTCCTGGAATGTCCCCAGTACCCACCACATGCCCACATTGGCCACGTCAGGGGCATAGTTGTGCTCGCAGATTGTGGCCATGACACTGTCTGCCACAGTGTGGAGATGGGCAAGGCAGTGGTACTTGTGGGCTTCAGTGCACTACCAGTAGATCTTCTCTGGCCCTGCCTTGTCTTTATGGTATACAAAGCCATTATACATGGTTTGTGGCATGCCTTTTTGGCTTTGTAAGAACTGTATGGCCATCTTGTCTGCAGGAGAACCTTGTGAGCCTGCCGCCACCTCTAGCCCTTAAATAGTTGTGGCAGGGTCTGTCCTGTGCTGGGGCACACATGCCCCTGCCCTGCCTACCACCTATATCTACATGTGCCTGCCCCCCCAGCCCACAGTCCTTGTTTGCACCACCAGGTGAAGACACTGTCCACCACACCCACTTCAGGCACTTGTTGTTTCTCCACCTCCTGCCTTGCTTAGTGGCAGCAGCTGCCCTTGCTACAGATGGCCATCTGGGGTGAGTGTTGCCTCCTGCCTCCTGGAGTCCATGCAGTGATCACCCACCCTCCCAAGAGCTGGCATGTCCTGGCTGTACTGCTGCAGGTAAGTTTGTCAGTTATAGTTTTCTGTGGGGGTGTTGTTTCTGTTTGCGGGGTGCTACGCCCCAACTGTGTCGTTTGGCCACCTGTGCTGGCACATTGTGGGGGTTGGGGTTGTCCTGGATCCGTGGCACTGTGCAGGGGTTACTGGGGTGCTTAATGGCCCATGCCCATTCTGTGTTGCCACATTTCCCACATGTTGCTGTGCTGCTGTGCACCCCCCTCCAGTCATTGTACTTGATCTGCATGGCTGTAGGTGATTTTGTGGTGCACACCACCCATGGTCCTCTCTTATCCAGACCCCGTCCTCCAGGCACTCGCCTGCACTTTATTTGCTTCACTGTCCCTTGCCTTTGGGGGGCTGCAGCCACGGGTGCCTTTGTGATGTGTGATGCCCACAGCTCATGCTTATCTGAGCCCCATCCTCCAGGTTCTCACCTGCACAACTGTAGCCACACGGTCCATCGCCCTTGGTGGGGCTGTGATTACAGTCGCTCTTACACTGTCGGGCAGGCTTTTGGAGCATTTGCCATTTTGGCATATGCTCTTGTTACTTTGTCCAACTGACCACACTGATATTGAAGTGCTCCTCACGCTGATATTGAAGCACTCCTCTTGCCTACCACTGTGTACCATGGCTATGTGTGGTTTCTTTGGCATCTGAATGTAAAACCATGAAATCCACAATTATGCAGGCACATCTCACGTTTCAAGAGAATGATAGCCAGTTCAGATTTGATTGAGTGTAATACTGGTAAGACACAAAGTTTGTTGTCTGCAGTTCATACCACTAACATTAAAGAACACTGTTCTTGCCCATTATGATGGTTATAACCCATTTTTACAATGTGAAATGTAAACTGGTTAAGCACAGTGAACACATCCTGTCTGATTTGAGGTATTTTACAACTATTACACATAACACAACTGCCTTTATAGGAATAATGTTCCATTAAGCATGCATACATGACTCTGTATACAGAAAGTAGCATAGTATTATTGCACATCTTTACATGATTATGGAAAGAAAGAAGTTATTCACAACAACATAGTGATGCAGAGTATTGATACCAGGAATTGTACTAGGAATATAATTGCAGTAATATACAAAGGAATGATATGGTATATCCATTAAAACAGCCAAAACATTTGCACGGTCTTATTGGCTGAGTAAGATGCACAGCAGTACTGGTTCTCATATAAAATATCATTTTGCAGAGATACATTTTCCTACACACAATGAAAGCAATAGAAAGTTGCACTACAACTATTGCAGATACAAGGTACTAGTACATTGGCAAGAGTCCTCATTATCTGTCTACTATGGAAATGCAACATCTGTTACTTGCCATACATACTGCAAATTTTCTGCTTCGATGTGAACTTTCTGTAGGGGCGAGGTCATTATGGCAGTGCAATGTACATAATTATCAGTTGCTGTGTACAGGTACTATTGATATTCAGTAATCAGTGCATACAATACTAGTAAAATATGTGGCAAGAGAATGTCCTCTGTTCATTGTTGACAAAAGGCAGGGGTACTGCCATTATCACAGCACAGCTTACTTCCTATTGTGCAATATTACTGACAATTAATGTCCCACATACATAGGTGTTGTTTTGAAGGGATTTATACATCTTGCCTATGTGACCAATCTGAACTACAGAAAAAGAAAGGTAGAAATATGTTCTTGGGATTATTACCTAATGCTGACACTCGGAATCCTGACATTCAGGAGTCCGAGTTTGGCATCCCAACAGCAACCCACCCGACAGGGGTAAGGTGGTGGATGTGACAAACCACTACCCTTCCCTAGTCAGGCAGGAGAACAATGGGGAGGATGCGGAAGCTGGCTGAGCTGCTCCTGTGCCTTGGAGGGATAGGCCACTGGTAAATCAGGTAGCATGGTGCTCCTGACCCAGGTTCTGTTCCCAGAAGGGACACATTTTTGTGAGCACTGTTGTTGCTCCTCATAACTTTTTATCCTACTCCAAGGTCTGCTCCCCCTTGGAGATGGTTATTTCAGTTATGGGGGTGGTGTGTGTGGGGAGTTTTCCCCCCTGCATTGCATTAAGACCATATCGGTCATCTGACAGTCAGTCTCCTGAACACTGGCTTATGGAGTTCAGGAGACTGACTGTTGGGATTCTATAGTAGATCCATGTCCTTTATATACTGTCTTTGCTGCTGGTACCTGCCTCAGCCACATGGCCATCCAGCTGCACTTCTTGTGGTACATCCCGTGCACTACATCTCTTTAAGTGCTTGATATGCACTCTTGTCCTAATACAGAGACAGATAAAAAGCAGGCGAACAAGAATTTGAAAAAAATGAGTAACTGTAACAGGAACAGAAAGCAGTGCATTACAGAACGCTCAGTGCAGTGTGATAAGTAGGTCTATCTTTAAGCACTGGTATGTGCAGCCATACTCTTCCTACTGATGACACTGTTCATATTATATTTCTGACAGCAACAAACATGCAACATTGAAACAAGTATGACCTTTTACAATGCACCTACGATGTCACGGTGTCCAGTGGTCACAGTAATGTTAACCTCACACACCTGGACCACAATTCATACACATTAGTCGATTACGTAATGCTGTTGAGAACAGACTACTATATTTACTGTTTGTTTGTTAAGCATCCATGTTTATGAAAGCCAATATTGTTACACTCTGTAATAGTACATTATATATCTGCCACAGTAAACTATTGCAAAATTGGTGTAAAAAATCCTGGTAACTCATTGGTAGAAACATTTCAAATGATCGTGTGCAAATCTGCCATCAGACAATCAGTAAACATCACTCTGATAAAATATGTGCGGACTGTTATTCTAATTTTTTTTTTTTTTGTAAAAACATCTGTCAGTTCAGAATCATTTCATAAATGCAAAAATGCACCTTTGCCCTTGTTTGGTGTTTGGGTTTTCATATTTCTTGTGTGGATAAAGTCACTTGCCTGTGGCTCGTGACACACCAAACAATTCATATGTAAATCACACAATAATAAAACAAATGCCATCCATGTCCTGCATTCTTGCTTAAACAACTATTGTTTACATATCTTCATGTTACATTAAGATACATACATCATAGTTGAAGTGCTGCATTGATTTCTATACTTACTGCTAGCATAACATTCTCCAAGACTGGGCTTCCCAGCTTCCTCTCATATGTAGGTAGCCCAGCTGAACCACTGTCTTTCCCTCTTCCTGACATGGTCCTTCTTCTGGAGATGGAAGAACCACTGCTGCAGCATCTTCCACTTCTGGTGGCATTCTTTCGGCATTTTGACTACCCCTTCTCAGTGAAGTAGTCACTCATCTCCTTCCACATAGATTCCATTTGAAGGTTCATTGCCCTGAAATAGATCCTTGTGATGCCCTTGTAGTCAAGGGCACACACCAACTTCCAGACTTGCCAGTCACTCCACTTCTTCATCATCTTTCTGTAAGATTAGCAAAACAAGAAAAAAATACTGTTACAATTACAAACAGTTTCAGTCTTTCAAAATGTGAAAAAGTGTACCATCATTAGGCTAGCAGTTCACCCTCACCTGTGGCTTCCCCCTGCTCCTCCCCTACACTGACAATCATCAGTGTACAAGAAATGAGCACCCTTAATGGTCATTATTGCTTAATTGTTCATTAACTACAGTATATGTGTGACAGTGTCACACATAGACCTATCATCATTTAATTGCTCCCCACCAGACCCAATGCCAGATCTTATGCTTTTCAGTCCCCCGTGCTACTCACGAAAACACAAATATTGCAGAGCCCAGTTCAGTTACTTTGCACTTTATGTGCATACTACTTGTAGAAATAGATAACCACTTCATTAAACATAGAAACATAGAATTTGATGGCAGATAAGGACCGCTTGGCCCACCTAGTCTGCCCATTTCCCTGCCTAACTGATAAGCAGCAGATCCTAGTTAACCAACAGCCTACTTCCTCCTACCCCCCCACTAGAATTGCCTTATGTCTGTACCATACATTTTTGAATTCTCCCACTGTTTTTGACTCTATGACCTCCTCAGGAAGGCTGTTCCATGCATCTACAACCCACTCTGTGAAGAAATACTTCCTCACATTACCTCTGAGCCGTCCCCCCTCTATCTTCAAATTGTGCCCCATTGTTCTTGCACACCTCTTTTTCTGAAAGATGCTACCTTCTTGGACTTTGTTGAGTTCCTTGAGGTATTTGAAAGTTTCTGTCGTGTCCCCCTCTCCCTCCCTTCCTCGAGGCTATACATGTTAAGCTCCTTTAGTCTTTCTTCATATGTCTTCTGGTGCAGACCCTGCACCATTTTGGTTGCCCTCCTCTGGGGAGCCTCCACCCTATGTCTTTGTGGAGATGGGGTCTCCAGAACTGCACACAGTACTCCAGATGTGGTCTTACCAACTGTCTGTACAGATGGCCAACAACTTCCTGCTTTGTACTGGTGATGCCTCTCCCTATGCATCCCAGTATCCCCCCAGCCCTCCGTACTGCCTTCTCACATAGCTGGTCTACCTTTAGGTCATCTGATATGACTACCCCCAGGTCCCTTTCCATTTTTGTTGTTGTCAGTATCTCACCCCCCATTGTGTACTCTTGCCCTGGGTTTTTGTTTCCCAGGTGCATTACTTTGCATTTCTTTGCGCTGATTCTAAGCTGCCATACATTTGACCATTCCTCCAACCTTGCCAAGTCCCTTTTCATCCTTTCCATCCCACCTTGTGTATCAACCCTGTTGCAGATCTTTGTGTCATCTGCAAAGAGACATACCTTCCCATCCAGTCCCTCCGCAATGTCACTTATAAAGACATTAAAAAGACCAGCCCCAGTACTGAACCCTGCGGTACCCCACTAGTAACCCTCCTTTCTTCACTGTGGACTCCATTTACTATTACCCGCTGTGTCCTGTTGTCCAGCCCGGGTTTTACCCAGGCTACCACCCAGGGACCCACTCCCAGGCTGGCTAATTTGTTTATTAATCTTTTGTGTGGGACTGTGTCAAATGCTTTGCTAAAGTCTAGGTAGGCCATGTCCACAGCCCCTCCCTGGTCTACTACTTTGGTCACCCAGTCAAAGAAATCAATTAGATTTGTTTGACAGGACCTTCCTGCTGTGAATCCATGCTGCCTTGGGTCCTGTGCCCCACTGGCCTCTAGGTACTCAACACTTCTTTCCTTCAGAAGTCATTCCATCATTTTCCCTACCACTGAGGTCAAACTGACAGGTCTGTAGTTTCCTGCCTCTGTCTTGCTCCCACTTTTGTGAAGGGGAATCACATCTGCCCTTCTCCAGTCCTCAGGTACCACCCCATCCTCCTATGATTTATTAAAAAGGGTAGTCAGTGGTGTTACTAGTTCTTGCCTTAGTTCTTTTAGAATTCTGGGGTGAATCCCATCAGGCCCCATTGCTTTATCCACCTTCAGTTTTAAGACTTCTTTCAGAACCCTTTCTTCTGTGAAAGGATTAATATCAACCCCCCATCCAGAGTGCTTCTATTGACTGGATTAGATCTCTCCCCCTGATTTTCTATTGTGAATATTGAACAGAAATATTCATTCAGTATCCCTGCTTTTTCACTGTTGATCTCTGCCCAACCATCTTCCTCTTTATTCAGCCTCAGTATCCCTGTCTTCATCTTTCATTGCTCCCTAATGTACCTATAAAAGGTTTTATCCCCCTTCTTAACCGAGTTGGCTATTTTTTCCTCAGTTTGGGTCTTTGCTATTCTGACTGCCTTCCTCGCTTCCTTCTGCTTTAACTGGTACAGTTCTCTGTCCTGCTCCTTCTGTGTTTCCTTATACTTCCTGAATGTTATCTTTTTCTCCCTTACCTTCTCTGTCACTTCTTTTGAGAACCATAGTGTTTTTTTTCTTTCATTTTGATTTGTTTATTTGCTTCACACAAAGGCTTGTTGCCTCTGTGATGGCAGTTTTGATGTTTCCCCATTGTTGTTCCACCCCACCTTCTTGCCTGTTTGTGAGTGCTTTTCTGAGGCACTCTCCCATTTTGACAACATCAGCCCTCCTGAAGTCCAACACCTTCACTTTTGTTAACTTAAGTTCATTCCCACTGAATTAATAATCTATGAAAGTAATACTGTACTGCATTGACTATGGTTTCTTCCTCCCAACCCCCCCCAACACACATAGAGAGCAAATTGCACATTTGTAAAGAACATGTGTAATAAACTGTCTATTACCGCTTTCTTGTTTTGTTTCCAAAATGAGCGACAATTCTGTTGAGTCTTCTCTCCCACACCCCACCCCAACCCACTGCCAACATTAGCCAGACAGACAAACACACACACACAGAAAGATGTTGTTACTGTGTGTTGTGCTGTGCAAATGCAGAATAATGTGTATATGTCCATGAATCTAGTTTTTAACCAAAGATATGTGGCTCTTAAAAGAGCCTTTTGTTAATGTTGCCTTGTGATCACAGATATTTGGTACCCAGATGTGGCTAAAGGATTTCTCCAGCTGTCGCACATTATAGCATTATGTGGATACCATGTTGGAGGTCCTCTAGGAAAATAATATTTCCTATGTCTGATATATATGCATCATCTTTAAGGTAATGTCAATGTTTAAAATACATAATCTCTTGGTGCTGAACTGTGTGCATCCCAAAGTCATTTAGGAATGCTGAGATCTGCACATTTACCTTCCACGCAGATCTTTAAGTGCCATGAGCAAGGTCCTGAACCATCCAGATTCTGTGCTCTGTAATGTTGGAGTAAAGAATCTTACAGTTTGGTAATGCTGCATGCAACATAGCCAAATCAGTTTTTGCTCTTTCTATAAGATCTATACCCCTTTGATGCTCCAAATTATTTCCTCCAGTGTGGATTACAAGTATGTCTGGCTCAGGCTGAGTGCATAAGCTGCTGCCACCCCTTTCAAACCAATATACATCATAGTTTTGCGGTTGTAAACCATTGCCAAAGCAGTTCCTCCCGGCAAACTGAGCAGTCCTATGCAAGTGAGCTTCCTAGTATCCATAAAGTGTTCCTGTAACTGTCTACCATGGCTGAATCCTTGCGCAGAATCCTGCTACTACAAAATAAGTTAAAACACAAAATGTGTTTAGCTCCACAGAAGATATGTTTTCTCTGTCAGGCTGCGACCAGCAAATGTACAGTTCAATGTTTTGAACAGAGGGAAAAACAGCAGGTACCATGTCAACCAGTATGTTTGGGAGAGAATATGTTCTGATATGATTGGGCATCATTACTCTGCCCTACATGTCAACAGATTGTGTTTGGTAGATCACAGTGGTATAAATAACAGCTACTGGCAGTATTCCTTCTTTTTTGGGCAGGTATCCCAGGTGGTAAGGCCATCACATTTTTTATGCCGCTTATATTAACAGTCATTATATGGTATGGACTGATGTTGTATCCACATAGTACAGTATTTCTTTTATTGTAGAATATCCTTAGAATATGTGTTATACTATTTTTCTACTATTTTAAAGAATGTGGTCATGATAGATGTGTATAGGAAATAGGATTGAGTGCTAACTGCATTATGTATGTGGTAAATCAACAACAAGAACAGAATGGGCAGTAAAAAAAAATTCTGTTTAACTCTAATGATGTGGGCAGCAGCCTCTTCAAGGTATGTTTTGCCATTGTTTTTAAATTAAATTTCTTGGATTTATGAAGCACGAAAGAAGATTTTATTGTTCTAAATTTTACATGCTGCTCTTTGCTGATCACGATCAAAAAAAAACACAATCAGTAAATTACCAGTCCAACAGTAAAATTTAAACCATCGATCATATACTGTGTGTTAAATTGAGCACAGTCACTTTGCTTTCCTATGTCACCTTTTTGCAAAACAGCGCTATTTGCAAATGCATCAGAACAGTAAAATGTTACATTTGATTACATAATACTACATAGCTTTCTGTTTTTAATTTGTTTTACATAGCACTTTTCAACTTTACCTTTATATGTTACAAGTGTATAATGTTTGATCATTAAATAGTGAAATGGGACGGCCCATTGGTGCAGCAGTTGGATTTCTGCGTGCGACGCCAGTGACCCGTGTTCGGGAATGGACTCAGGTGCCAGAAGGCTGGCCAGAGGGAGAAGGCTTAGTGTCCGACAACTGCTTGCCTTCTCCTGGGGGAGGGGGATCTGTGGTCCAGTGCTTGCTGGCTCCTGGTGGAGGCTGGGGGAAAAGCATTGTGTCAGGCCCCACTGAATAGGAGCATGACAGACATTGGCATGCACCTTGACGTCAGTGGAATGCCATGCTCCTAAGGGAGAAAAATGGGAAAATGGCACCCCAGCTGACCGGATGACAGCCCCCGGACCCTTGGCACCACAAAGCCCTGGACAGCCCAGACCAACCCCAGCAGCAGCCGGGCCAACTGGTTATGCCTACCAGTGACTTTTCCTTGTAAGGGAAGGACCCACCAAATGACAGTATACATCGGGTTACTCGGAGGGATGCAGATATGGGGTGGCAGTTGATGGCAAGTGTGGTGGGTGGTGCAGCAGTCCTATGCAGCCCAAAGGAGTGGCCAACTGGTGTGCAAGGAGGCCGCAAAAAAAATAGTGAAATGTTGACTGAACTGTTAATTTTATGCATCAAACTGTTTTATCCAAATACATATCGTGATAATGGTGGTAAAACAAATTTCTTTAATTGCAGTTATACTGTCAACATAACTTAGGTGTTTCACTACTTCACTAACCATGGGGTTGTACTTTGAAAGATACACATCTGAACAGACTGTAGTTTTAAGCAATGAATTTAGCCACATGCTATTCAATTTGTTTCCAGTTTGCACTGTTACATCGACTGATAGCAAATGTATGTTAATGAATATCTCAGCAGGTTTACTGTATAACTTTCTGATTTTAATATGTTTTACATGGCACTTTTTGACTTTGCTATTCTACGTTACAAATGTATAATTCCTGATCGTTAAATAGCGAAATACTGACCAAACTGTTAATTTTGTGCATCAAACTGTTCTATCCAAATACCCATCATAATGGCAGTAACACATATTTCTTCAGTTGCAGTTATAGTGTCACATAACTAAGGCATTTCACTGCCTATGTTGTTGTAGTTTGAAAAACACATGTCTGAACAGACTGCAGTTTAAAGCAATTAAGTTAGCCACATGCTACTCAACTTATTTAGTTTGCACTGTTACATCGACTGATTGAAAATGTATGCTAATCAATATCTCAGCAGGTTTTACTACTTTTATGAACAGAGATTGGTTAATTTATCATTTGTGCTGTTTTCATCTACAATAATATATCAAAACAGTATTATAATTAAAATGTTTTGCTTACAGTTTGATTAATTATTCTGATGCTTGGCAAAACACAGGCATGGTTTGAATGTTCAAGATGGATGCCTTTCAAGCATGCACAGTGATGTGCGTGCTGTAATCAGATTGTCTATCTGTGTTTAGATTCAAAGGGCCAGATATTCAAAGTTTAGCGCAGGGCGCAAATCTGTTGTGCTGGACTAGCACTGAATTTGTGCCCAACTGCTATATTTAAAAGGACATTTAATGCCAGCACTAGGTGTTAGCACCAATGCTAAATTATAATGTATGCCAGGGAGGGACTGAGGGGAGGGGCCCTGAATACCGGCACACCGGCATATTCAAAGGTACAGCGCCACACTACAGGCATTAGCGTAACCTGTAGGGCAGCACTGAATACCGCTGAGAAAAGGGCAGTGGTAATGTGACAGCAGTGCCCCCCCAAGCACAATTCCTGATCCCCGGTGCACATATTTAAAGTATATATTCCCTGGTAGTCTACTGGTCCCCTACCCGTATGCACATATCCCGATCCCAGGTGCACAGATTTAAATTACAATTATCCCTGGTAGTCTAGTGGTCCCCCCTCCCCCACACATGTATCCTGACCCCTGGTGCACATATGTAAATTATAATTATCCCTGGTAGTCTACTGGTTCCCTCACCCCCATGCATGTATCCTGACCCCAGGTGCACATATTAGCACTGTGCAATCAAGTTAGCCCCTGGCAAACCTCACTTCAACATAGCACAGTTCTGCAGCTTGTGGCTTACATTGTTGTTTGCAGTCATACCTCTCAACTGTCCCTGATTTTCAGGGACGTCCCTGATTTTACCTCAAAATGTTACTCTGACCCTCCTAAAAATTGTGTTTCCTTGGCCAAACAGTGGGAGTTGTAAGCATAAAATAATGTCAAACATTAATCTTACAGACGTGTTCTTCCTTAGACAATGCATTTTACACTAAACCACTTATTCTACCAGCTTTCTGAGTGGATATCATCAATTTTTAAGATGTGTCCCTGATTGTAAACCTTTGTCCCTGATGTTTTTAAGCCTTGTCCCTGATTTATGAGGCGGGGGTTGAGAGGTGTGTTTGCAGTAGGTGTGAGACATTTCTGTGCAATCACACACAATGTTCTCCACCTGCAACACTGGCTTGCTACAGAGTCTAATGAGCTGCAGCTGCAGTTTGCACTTCCCTGTTGCTATATTCAGTGCTGTCTTATTCCCATGCTATTTTTGCCCTGCACTCCCATATAAGTTTGCCCGGCTTCCTTAGACTGCAATATTCAACAGGATTAGCACCTGGCTATTTCCTTTTCAATATAGCTTGCTTTGTACTCCGGGCTAAGTTTGCCCGCTGGGCAGTGCTAATTTAGCCCCAGGGCAAAGTTTTGAATGTCTGGCCCAAAATGTGGAAGTTAGGAATTTAATATTCAAAAACTATTGTGTTCAATTGGTAAATAGTATTTACTGATCACAGTGAAATTATTTACTGTTTGAACTATTTTTAAAAAGATAGTGGTCGGTAAACCATTGTTTTATATCGCAGTTGTATTTTTTCCTTCAGGGGTTCTTTTACTACTGTACTGTATATGCTGTTTATTAAACATATCTGATGCATGCAGATACAGGGCTTACATCTGTCAAATCTGTGTCATTCTAATTTTTGATTTTTATCATAGGTTACAAATGTATATATCTCATGATTACAGTGCATTTAATGACTGCAGTTTGTAAATGTTTTATTCAATCTGTTCAATAATGATACGAAAACATATTGTTATTAAATGATCGTGATTTTCAATTTTTTGCAGTACTGGTTGCTGTTCAGCAACCATGGCCACAAGCTACCAGTATTTCAACATAGATGGCGCTCAGACATTGGCAGCCATGCTCTCATGAATTCTGACATCCTGTTTATGATTTTATTTGACATTTTGCAGTTGAACATTTGTTGTTTGAATCTTTTATAACTCAATTTATAAATAGCCATTTACTTATCACAGTGATATCATTTACTGTTCTAACTGGGTTTTGTTTACAGATATCTATCAGTAAATCATATTTTTCCTATTGTAATCATATGTTTTACTTAATGTTATTTAGAATGAATTAATGAATAAACGTTTATTTTTATACAGGTAGTAGATTGTTAAAGTAAAACCCTATTTACAACAGTATCCTGTATAAAACATCTAAAACAAGAGGACATACAAATATAAAACATAAAATCAATTATAGCAGTAGGTATATAATTATCAAAAACAGGTGCAAATATGATGTAGGTACTGTTTTAGTGCTTTCTGAAAAGTGCTATGAATTGAAATGCTCTTAAGTTCATTTGGCAACTTATTCCAAGTTCTGTATATAGAAGCTTGTAACATAACATCTCTGAACCTGTTATGCATTCTGATGGCTTGAGTATCTAGACTATTAACTCTTAAATTATGTCCCTTATCCTTGTTATGTATAAGATTTATAATAGTACTCAAATTCATCCTCCCTTTAGCATAAATTATCTTATGACACCAATTTAACCAAATGTAGTTCCTTTTTCCACAGGGTGAAGCCATTTTAAAATTATTATATAAATCGCAATGATGTGCACAATGTTTACTCCTGGTTATGAATTTAGCTACTTTTTAATAAAGTTGGTTTAATTTATTTAATTCTGTTTTGATAACATTTCTATACAGGCTCAGTACATACCCTATCACCGAAATTATCATATGACTGGCTATTTTCTTTCTAGACTCTATTGAAATGCTATTAGTCACTCTTTTGAAGGCTCCTAATTTTTGATTAGTTTTTCTAACTGTTGTCTTTATGTATTCTTTATAATATAATTGCTGGTGTACTATGACCCCTAAATACCTATAATGAGTTGCATTATCCATACTGAGTCCACTGCTGTATCTCACTTCTAGGGTATTTCCTTGGTCTTTATTATTAACAGTTTTTTTTTTTTTTTTATTTAGTTGTTTAAACAGGAATAGCACACTAAGCTGAAAGCTTTTTTACAGGAGCGACCTGGGAGCTCAGGGAAGTTAAGTGACTTGCTCAGGGTAACACAGTATGCAAGTGGAAGCTGTGGGATTCAAACCTAGGTCTGGTCTGCTGGATGTCACCAGATTTGCAGCTTAGAGCCTTAAACCACTGCGCTATACTGCCTCCCTTTGAAAGTTTGAAAGTAAAGACATCACAATTTTAGAATGTGAAATAGTGGTTCAAACAAGTGTTCAGAGTTTGCAATTCAAGTAAAATGCTCAAAAACACTTCTTGAGTGTAATTGTGCTGAGCCCTCATTATGAATCACATTTTTTATCTAGGAGTTAACATTTTAATACTTAAGCTAATACATATATATATATATATATATATATATATATATATATTACAATGAAACATTACTTTTCTGTGTTTCCTCTTCAGGACCTTTACAGATATTTCAAATTGCCTGTGCAAAATGGCATCAGCAGATAGGGAAATATTGTGCAAGGAGACATGACAGGTATTTTCAGTACACTACCGCTTCTGATAGACACAACACATCAAAACTCTGTAAGGCCACCACAACATATAAATGTAGGTCAGTCAAGAAGGAAAACAAATATGTCACAGACAAAAAGAAACACAGATCAGTACCAAAAAATTTAAAAAATTTAGCAAACAAAATATACAGTTTCAAGACTGCATGTGCAAACAATGTACATGGGACATATTCCAAGAATTTGGCAGCAAAGGCAAAAATTAAAAGACTTATCTCTACTTTTGTCAGATGTAATGGTAAACATATTAAAAATAAGATAATATTGTTGAAGTTATGTCTCAAGGCTAAGACGTTTGTTTATATAACAAAGAAGGTTGCTGCTACTTTGTGGCAACTATGTGCCAAAGAAATGATCAAACTTTACAGAACAATTTTGGAAATACATAAAAAGTTACAAGAGGTCCCGTCTCTGACAAGAGAAAATGTTTGTTCCATTTTTGATGGTACTTTGTTGCACAACAGTCAACAAGAGTCATTCTTTTGGGAAGAGACATACCATCCCCATGACAGAAGCAAGTGCCTGACAGTAGATGAGTATGGTGCAGTTCATAACATTCTGCCACTACAGCAGCATGAGAATACACATGTTTCACAAGATGTGCAAATGTTCAATGCAGAGCCTAGACTGTCAACAGCTATTACGTTGTCATGTGATATGAACTGCATCATAAGACAGAAATCACTTGATAAA
This sequence comes from Neoceratodus forsteri, assembly GCA_016271365.2. Classification (NCBI taxonomy): domain Eukaryota; kingdom Metazoa; phylum Chordata; order Ceratodontiformes; family Ceratodontidae; genus Neoceratodus; species Neoceratodus forsteri. The sequence goes on along the minus strand of CM057455.1, from coordinate 1,460,569,432 downwards.
ATAAAGTACTTTATCAATCTGTTTATCATTACAACAGATAAGGAAAGACATAAATTACTGGAGGATATAGACAGATGCCCAGTAAGTTCATTTAAGGATTTGTTAGGTCACTACTTGGCATGCTTGAGTACTGGAGTGTGCCAGAGTTCATTAGATCATACCCGCATGCTTGCCATCCATAAAACTGGCATTTGTAGATTTCTGGATCTGATTGATGGTACCAAAAATGTTGTTGAAAAATTGTAATGACTACAGAAATTGCTGATACAAAATGATATGTATGTTGGATGTTGCTACTGCATTTATCAAGTCACTTAAATCTACTACTTCAGCTTGTTATAAGAATTTCACAACAGATGCTGAAGACAACATATCTGAACAAATTGTAGGTGAAGATAATTTAATTATTAACTTTGGCACAGAGATTTCAGCTTTTGAGTTGGTAAAATTAGAAATATTTGATGTTGAGTGTATAACATGTCAACGCTTATTTCACCAGTCTCAGGTTGGAACCATTGATCTGTTGAAAATACAAGATTTGCATGACATGTGGGCACACTAAATTGAATACATTATGTTGAAAAATGATTGCGCGCCAGTGGATGTAGTACATATGTGTCTGAACTGTAGTTTGAAAATCAAAGCAAATGTACTGTCTTCATGTTCTATCCTAAATAACATGGGCATTGATGTGACTCCAGTGTATGCTAATGCAAACCATGAAACCATTTCAGACAATATTAAAATTAAACACAGGCACACACACAAAAAAAACCAAAACATGCCAAGGTAGAAGATTATAAAATCTTTAAAAGGGTTGACTATGTAGCTACCCCCACCACTTAAAGAGAATGCAGCAGAGATTACTGAAGACAACAGCATTGCACTGCTGTGTACTGTCATATATGTGTATGCCCTTACTGATTATGATGCATACAAATGTAGATGTTCATCCTGAAAGTATCATTTGTATGCTGCCCATAAGTTAGTAACAAAATTATTTAACTATTGTTACTTTTATTGAAATTGATGCCCCATGATGTTACTATATATGAAATCTCTTCTAGTATGCCAATTATGTAATGTTCCTGCTTATTCATAGAAGTGCCTTTATTAAGGGGTTGAGTGTGGAATTTTCCAGGTACAGTCTTGTACATAGTTATACTTCACTCAAGGAAGGTACATTATATTGTATGTTTGTTGTGATACTAATCTATTCTGAGTTTTCACTACATGACACAGTGTCATACATTGTTTCACTTTGTTTTACTTTGACTTTTTCCTAGTAATTGTTTTTTGCCCACTCCAAGAACATATTCTAATTTGGTCTTAGTTTGACTGGCTTTTTATTGCTAATAAACTTTTGTTCAAATCTTGTATCTGTTGTTATGTGTCTTATATCCTATACTGTACATTTATCTTTTTTGCTGATTTACGACCTCAAGGTTTTGCAGTATACTTAAGAAATCACAGTTGTTGACAGAAAATTACTTACTATGGCACCTATTAACATAATAAATTTATGTTTCTATGTGTGGTAAATGTTTAGCTGTCTTTTTCATATATAGAGAATGTTGCAGGGATTTTAAAACATTTATGCAGACAAGCACAGTAATACTCTGTTGATAACACTAACAGTGACTTGGCAATCATCTCCATGCACAAATCCTTACAATTGTACAGATGTATACCTAAATCACAGGAAATTATATCTCTTGTGTATAGCTCCTCAAAAAGCAAAGACATTAATTGCAAAAAACTGCATTAATGCAGCAGTTAAGGTTCCTATTGAAGACACAAAAGCAGGGACATTTGTTGTTAGGGTTTCCAACCCTAACTCCACATTATTCCCCCTTACAAACAGCAGAAGTCACTAGGCAACACAAGCAACCAGACACACCCATCTTCAAGTAAGACAAACAAGATACAACTCTCTGCAGATAACACAAGACACATCCATCATCATGGTCTACCAGGTCTACGAGGTATGCTGCCATGTCAGTGTGTTGGGGGATACACACATGCTGAGCACTATGAGGGGAGGCACTGCACCCCAAAGTGCTCCCTTGAGACCTACTGGGAGACTATCGGGGTTGTGGGGTTGGGTCACTGCTTATAGAGGGCTGCTATGATATTATTGGCCTCTCCCTCATGACAGAAACTCTGATAGCAGCAAACATCTGTGGGCCACTGAATAAAGTACCATCACCATACATCTCACACAGACCTACTGTGTATGTGTTGTACTACACTACTGTCAGCTAACTTTTACTAAATTCAGCTGTGTAATCACCCCTGAGTTCAGTTGTTTTCCAGTAGCTCTCTGCTTTAACTGGTGCCCCAACACATTCCCATGACATCAGACATACCAGCCCCCAAGAAATACACACTCAGTTCTCAACAAACCTCATACAGCAACATATCGGTGCTCACATTACCACTACTGTCATACATCTGTACCCCAACAGACCTGACTATGTTGTTCCTCTCCTCCCTCCACTCCCTTACAGAGCACCTTGCATGCGGACCCTTCTATTCATCACACCACCATGTGATTACAGATCCAGAAAAAATCCTAACACACACATATCACAACACAATTCATATAGATCCACTATCCTGCTGATCCCATCCCTCCCTTAGTGCACATATCTCTCACCAGTACTCCATACACACTGCCTTGTCTCACACTAGCCTATATCATCCCTATACATAACATGTGGACAACTCCACACCTTACTGCAATGGCAGTGGATGTCATAGAATTACTCTTTGGTGTTGGTGCCACACCTCATGTCACTTACTTCTGTCACACCAGCACTCTCCATTTAGTTTTTTCTCTGCTGTGACTCTGGCAGCCTCACAGTAGATAGCTTGTTTGATTGCTTCCCAAACAGAGTGCTATACCAGCAAACTTCTCCACACCTAACAAACACCATGGCATGGCAATGGACCTCGTACAGCACCATTGTGAGCTGGCATTACCCATCCCATCACACATCTGTCTCCCACCATCACTGCCTGTACACTGACAAGCCCACCAACCCTAGATTGTCCAGCCATGTGGGTGCACACCCAACACACTACCATGACACTGCACATGAAAGACTGCCACCTAGCACAATGGCATACCACTAGAACTCACACAGACCCATTCTGTTGCTGTTACACCCTTGGTGTCACCTGTTTGTTTACTATGAGCCCTCCATATCCAATTCCCCATTCCCCATGAGCCCAGCAGCCTCCTGGTAGGTCTCTACAGAGTACATTGGGGTGTGGTGTCCACAGTGGGCCCCCAATGGTGCCCAACATGTGTGTCCCCCCAACACACTGGCATGGCAGCATACCTCATAGACCTGGTAGACCATGATGATGGATGTGTCTTGTGTTATTTGCAGAGAGTTGTATGTTGTTTGTCTTACCTGATGATGGCTATGTCTGGTTGCTTGTGTTGCCTTGCATCTTCTGCCATTTATACAGGGTGGGAATGGGGAGTTAGGGTTGGAAACCCTAAGCTGTATTTCCCTGCCTTTTTAGCTTTAATAAGAACCCTAACTGCTCCATTAATGTAGTTTTTTTGCAATGAATATTTACTATAGTGGCACAATAGTGCAACTGTATTTAGGATTGAGCGGGATGTTCAGTGTTAATCTCCTAACTTTGCACATTGATTTCTTTGGCACTGTTTGATGAAATGAGCTGAAATTTTGCATGTGTTGTCTAGTAGGAAGGGTATTGATGTGTGGAGATTTTTGTGATGGCAGCTTGTGCAGTTTCTGAGATCCACATATGTCATTTTTTGCAAAAGTCTAACTTTTTTCCTATACTTCACATTTTCTTTTCTCTAACCTACAGCCTACATGGAATGACATTTTTTCCCCAACCTTCCAGGGGACATGTGTAATGTCCAAAGGTAGTGTCTTTGATAGGTCGAGTAAAAAATAAATATTAAATGATTCCAGAGGTATAAAGCTTCATAATTTAGTGCTTTCCCATCTGAGCATGTGCAGTAGGGTTTTTGGGATAAGAGATTGGCGTGAAATGAAAATGTTGATATTGTGTGAATCAAAAATTTGGTATCCTGAAATGAAACATTTGATGTCATGAAATGAAAAAAATTGATGTCCTGAAATGAAAAATGTGATGATCCAAAAAAAAAAAAAAATTGATGATGTGAAATGAAAAATTGAATGTCTGGAGATGAAAAATGTAATGTCGTGAAATGAAAAATTAGAGGCCATGAAATGAAAAATTAGATGTTATGAAATGAAAAATTTAATGTTGCAAAATGAAAAAAGTGATGTTCTGAAATTAAAAATTTGATGTTGTGATATGAAAAAATTGATGTCCTGAAAGAAAAATTTGATGTTGTGAAACAAAAAAATGTCATGTCACAAAATAAAAAATTTGATCTCAAAATGAAACATTTGATGTCCAGAAAAAAAAATCTGATGTCGCAAAATGGAAAATGTGATGTCGTGAATTGAAAAATTTGATGTCATGAAATGAAAAATTGATGTTGCAAAATGAAAAATTTGATGTCACAAAATGAAAAATTTAATGTCCTAAAATGACAAATTTGATTTTGTGGAAGCATATCATAAAATGGAAAATTTGATATCTCAAAATAAAGCATTTGAAGTTGTGAAATGAAACATTTGATGTCACCAAATGAAAAATCTGATGTCCTGAAATGACAAATTTGATGCCACAGATGTCCCAAAATGACAAATTTGATGTCCCAAAATGAAAAATGTAATGTCCCGAAATGAAAAATGTGATGTTTCTCACCACTTCCTTGGTATTTTGTTGTGCTGTTACAAATGCCATCATATTGTTTCTCCTTCAGATTCCCAAAGCTCTGGTCTACTCTTCCTCCTTGCTATTCAGTCTGCCTCATTTGAACTCCTCTCTCAAAACCCTCTACTGGGAGTTCTCAGTTAATTCCTGTAATTGCCTCTGACCTCTCCTAACTCTACCCTTCTCTCAATTGTCTGCTCATATTATCCGCTGCCCTTTGTGTCCCCCTTCCATAGTTGTATCCCCTAGCTGTTATTTAATTAAATAGCTGCACTGGCATCATTGATACTGTTCCTATCACTTGGTGTGGTTATACAGATTATATAGTTTTTGTAACTAGTTATACCATTGTACTTCTGCATAGTTCTATGCTTTTTATATATACTGTATGTGAACTCTTATTAATGTATTTTTTTGCACTGTTTATTTCCTTTTCCTCCCCATAATGTAAAGGGATAATATGTATCTATTGATAGATGAGAGCACAGGGCCCAAAGGGCTCTGCTGTCCCACAGGAAAATGAGATCTGATTATATTATCTCAGAAAGTAAGGAGATTCATTGCAAAAAAAAAAAACCTTTGTTAATGCACGAGTTAGGGTTAAAGCCACAAAGGTAGGGAAATATGGTATTAGGGTTTCCATCCCTAATACCCCATCCTCACCCTGCAGGCAGCAATTGGAGAAATCATTACAGTTTGCACTCTCCTGCATCTTCACAAACCAGATGTGGGGTGTGCCTGGAGGTTGTCAGCCTTAACACTCACCCCATTCTCACATACTCCACACATCTCAGCTTCTTTAATGATGGAATGGGGTGAGTGCTAAAGCTGACAACCTTGAGGCATCCCCCACACCTGATTTGTGAAGATGCAGGAGAGTGCAAACTGTAATGGTTTCTTTCATTGATGCCTGCAGAGTGGGGACTGGGTGTTAGGGTTGGAAACCCTAATGCTACATTTCCCTACTTTTGTGGCTTTAACCCTAACTGGTGCAGTAACAAAACTTTCGGTAAAAAAAATATATATATATATATATATATATATTTATATAGCTATAGATATAGTAAAGGATAGTAAGTGTGGTGTATAGGATATAATTCAATGAGGGGTCCTAATGAAGTCAATAAGTCATAAGTCCGAAGGGAGAGTGGCATTATGACCTCAATAGGACACTGAAATTATTGAATTAGATCCCTATGCACCATACTTACCTATCATTTGTTTTATTTAATACATGGGGATGTTGCCTTTTTTTTGTATCTGAAGGATGTGTTTTTGTCAGGAGACTTATTTGGTAAGCCTGTATTTTTACATACGTACATACATACATATATACATAGTTGCCAGCAGATTAGGCCTACTGGTCTATCATATCTGCCCAAACACAGGCTACTGGTAAGGTACAATAGCTGCTCTGCCTCCCTTTATTAACCCATCACTCCCACACTCTCCTCCCTGCATACCCCTGCTGTTCTCCTTACTTCCAACCAATACCATGCCCCTGTGTCTGTCCCAACCCCTCTTGAAACCTCCTACATGTCCATTTTTTTTAGCTCATCTGGCAGCGCATTCCAGGGTCCACCACTCTCTCTGTGAAATAATGTCCCCTCACCTCCCCTCTGAACCGTACCCCTACCGGTTTTAGATTATGGCCTCTCATAGTCCCCGCCCCTTCAATTTGATTAGTCACTCCATTTTTACCCTATTGATTCCCTTCAAATATTATAAGACTTCTGTCATATCTCCCCTATCTCTTCTGTTCTCCATGGACTACATGTTCAGCTCTCTAAGTCTGTCTTCATATAACATTTCCCCCAGACCACTGATTATCTTTTTTTCTCTTCTCTGGACTCTCTCTAGCAGTGTGATGTCCTTCTTTAGGCAGGGATGCCAGAACTGCATACAATATTCCAGGTGTGGCCTCACCAGTGAGTTGTACAGGGGGCGTTTAATCTCCCTGCTCTTGGATGTTATCCCCCTAGCTATACACCCAAGTATTTTATTCACTTTAGCAGCTGCTGTCCTGCACTGCTCTGAGTTGTTCAATTTGGCATCAGTCATCACCCCTTGATCCTTTTCCATCATGGAGACAATCAACCCTACTCCCTCGAACTGGTAGCTATACCCAGGGGCCCTAATACCCAGATGCAGAACACTACACTTAAGTGCATTAAACCCTAACTACCATATGTGTGCCCAGTTTTCCAGTCTCACCAAGTCTTCCTGGAGCGCCCTCCTTCTCTCCTCGCTGTCCAACTCAGCCCCCAGTTTAGAATCATCATTGAATAGGCTCATTCTACTCCTAACTCCCTCCCTGATGTCCATGATGAACACATTGAAAAGGATAGGGCCCAACACTGAACCTTGTGGGACTCCACTGATGACCCTTCTGTGAGTTGAGGCTTCATTCCCTATCACCAGTCTCTGCTGTCTGTTGTTAAGCCAGTTTGCCACCTACCCCACCAATTTTTCTCTCACCTCCAGGTTCCTTAATTTCCAAATCATCCTTCCATGCTGGACAGAATTGAAAGACTTGCTGTCTGGGAGCTTTTTAGATAAGGCTGTGTTTTTGTCAGGGGGATTATTAGGTGTGCAAATTAGCATAGAACTTTCTTAACTAGTTCAGCTGGTGTGTTCATTGATGTGCTTATTGATTTACTTGGTCATTAAGTTGTTTATTTTGGTGGCATTAATATTGGTCTATGGGTGTTTTTTTTTCTCATAGTATTTGAGCTTTGGTACGGAGGTATGCAGCTTTGATTGGGAGGTATACACATTCATTGTTTAGAATGTAGGTTTAATTGGTGAGGTACTGTATTCAGGGAACTATATGATAATGGGCTCCAATGAGGAAACGGTCCCATCCATGTAATAGATAGATAGATAGATGGATAGATAGATAGATAGATATAGATATTGAAATCAATATCATATGTATGTGGTGCAAAACATGTAATGTGTTTGTTTAGCTCTAAGTCAACAATCCTAAAGCTACATTTTGAAAACTGCAGTAACAGTGGCTTCTAATGAATATGTGTCACAACAGCAGCCTAGATGCACTATGTAATCAAGGTGATCTGGCTTGCTCACTCAGTCATGCTACCACCAACCTTGTCACATGTGTGTCAGGACTGTTCCTTTCTCATTCCACCACAGGCTTCTGCTCATGCATACTTAATATAAGTTGCAAAATACTTTGTTAATACTCCAGTTAGGGTCAAAGCAACAAAAGTTGGGAAATGAGGCATTAGGGTTCCCAACCCTAACAACCTTCCCCACCCCTGAAGTGAATGAGGGGTGGAGTCTTCCTTGGGGTTGTCATCCCTAGCGCTCACACCATTCTATGTACTCATGAAACATACACACCTGTCTTCATCACATCTCAGCTTTTTTGTTACTGCATTGGGGTGAACCTTAAGGTTGACAACCCCAAGGAAGACTCCATTCCTGATTTGCTTCAGGGGTGGGGCAGAGGTGTTAGGGTTGAAAACCCTAATGCCTTATTTCCCAACTTTTGTCACTTTGACACTAACTGGAGCATTAACAATGTTTTTTGCAACTTATTTCCTTACTTTTTAAGATAGTATTATAGAATATTTATTTTACTGTGGGAACACAAGGTTCTTTGGACCCTATGCTCCCATCTCTCCATAGATGCATATATGTATGTAGCTGTGGAAGCACAGGTCCCTCCAGAACCTGCACTTTCATTTATAAGACAACAGTGACCAAAGTGTCAGCATAGCCACTTTATTACCCCACCACATGTACCCAGTACAGAAAATGTTCGAATTCTCACCTCATGTACCCAGTACAGAAAATTTTTGTATCCTCACCAAAACATAATTATGTGCAACTGCAGTGCTATTCTGTGCCACAGGTGTGAAAATACATTTTGGCCAGGATTTGAAAAATGACAGCTGTGACATACATAAGGTGGGGTAATGAGAAGGCTATGTTGAAAATCTGGGGTAAAAAATATTTAAAATTTCAATGTTATAAGTGGACATCATGAAATTGAAACAAATGGTCATAACGTTTGCATTTTTTTATTATTTTGACCCCACATTTTGAACATAGTCTTCTTAAGACACCATCTCATAAACCCTCTAGGTGAAAATTTTCAAATCCATGCCAAATGTCATTCCATGCCACAGGTGTAAAAACACATTTCAGACAGGATGTGAAAAATGACAGCTATACTGTTCATGAGGTGCTATGAAAAAATGGCTATGCTGAAAATTTGGAGTCAAAATATTGAAAATTACTAAAGTTATGCACGCGCATAGAAAACTTTCAACAAACACGAGCAACTCTGCCATTTTTTGAAAATTTTTCACTTAACATGGTTTTTAGATTCATTCATGAATACTGCAACCGTGATTTGTTATTCAGTCCCAAAAGGTGATTTCACACAGTGACAGTGAAATCACCTTCTGGTCCCAATTAACAAAATCACAGTTCCAGTGTTCATGAGGTGGGGTCCCAAAAAGGCCATGTTTAAAATGTGGTGAAATAATTTAAAAAAAAAGGCAAAGTGATGAACATAAGTTCAGAATGCCATTAAAATATATTATACAGCATTTACCTTTATTCCTCAGTTCACGGTTCAGGTTTGAAGAACGCAGTCATGTCTTGGTCCACAGAAGATGACAACCTATGATATCTGGTGGTAAGTGTAGGGTAAGGGGTGTGTGGGTGGTGAGTGCCCAGTGGGAGGGTCAGGATGGGGAGGCGGACAGCGGGGATGATGAGGGACTGTTTTATTTTTCTCAGGGTTAAAAAAAAGACACTGGGGGACTGTTTTCTTTAATTCAGACTTTTTTCTGCAATGGGAGGGTGGCGGTGCCTCTAGACACCAGGGAATTAAATTTAAATTATGGGGACAGCAATCAGAGGGTGGGGGTGACACTAGACACCAGAGGATTGTAAAAAGCCACAAGGACAGTGATTGGAGGATGGGGGAGTCACTGGATACCAGGCAAGTTAACAAGAATTACAGGGATGGCAATCAGAGGGTGGGGGGTGCCACTAGACACCAGGGAAAGAAATGGGAGGGTGAGGGGTACCACTAACACCAACATTATTAAAAAAGGAAACTATGGGGATTGGAGGGTGGAGGAATTGCCACTAGACACCAGGGAAATTATTTTGATTACAGGAACAGTGATCAGAGGGTGGGGGTGCCACTAGACACCACAGAAATGTAAGGACAGGGGTATTGGAGAGTGGGGGGCCACTAGGCACCAGGTAAAACATTAGAGTACTGGAGAGGGCAATTGGAGGGACAAGCAAGAATTCTCATGTAACAAAAAAGGATCCTTTTGCATGACTCGTTATATGAAAATGATTCTTTTTTCATATCACACGGTCAAACAAAAGGATTCATTATGTTAAAAAACATATTTCAAAGGCATATTTATAACTTTGAAGTGCAGATTGTACCTAATGGGGTCCCGCTCAGCCCACAAGGTGTGGTGGTGGTCTCACTCTAGGATGTCATTTTTGTGGTTTTTGGAAAAAAGCATTTTTTTATCATATAATGTTTTTTTATTGAGTTTCTTTTTTGTTAACATACACACTACAATTCACAGTATCATGATAAGTATGAAGATACTATCATGTCAAATCCACAATGCATTAGTATACCAGCAGTAAACATAAACTCTATAGGTCTGTAAAAGATTCTTTTAATGCATATTGATATATAAATGCAAGTCATAAGTATACATTGTGCACCTCTTACCATACTTAACAAAGAAGGTCAATGCTTTCACCCCAGCCTTAGAACATCCCCGTGCCAACATAGTTAGGCTGGGGAGGAGAGATCTCAAAATCCCCTGGAAATTCAGGGAGGGTTCCTGGGCTGGGTTGGAATTTTCAAAAAGTCTGACTGGAGATAGGGTCCCCATTTGGCATAATATGGACGCATGTTTGATCCTTGCAATGAAGAGAGCCATTCAAACTGAGAAAGGCATGCGATAGCCATGTGCCACACAGGTCTGCTAGGTGTTATGGGTTGTCACCAGTGCATAAGTAGGAGGTGTTTTGCTTCTAGTGTGGTGGAGAGGACCCAATACTACGGGGGTTTAGAAAGAGCTACCAATTGGTTTGTATTCCCTAAAAGCACCAGAGGGGCAGACAGGGTGATTGTAACCTTCAATACCTTAGAGAGGTCTTTAGCCACCATAGCCCAAAAGAAAGCAAAAGAAGAACATAACCAAAGTATATGTTCGATGTGGGCATTTGGTTGTGCACATAGCCAACAAAGGCTGTGGTTAAGCAAACCTCTCCTATGCAATAGCTCTGGGGTGCGATACCAAAACAACAGTATTTTTTGTTGTATGAAATGACTATTAGGGTCACTATAGGAGTAATGGATGCTTTTACAATGGGACAGCCATTGCTCTTCCGAAACTGATTCCACCAGTAGTTTTTCCCACTGGGCCCTACAGTTCTGTGTGGGATCAGGTTGGGAGTCCCTCCAGGTGCTATAAAAGTGACCCATAAGGCCTTTCCGAGTATCCAACACATGATGGTCGGTAAGCCACTGCCATTGCTTGTATGCTTGTAATCTGTATTTTTAGTGAGGAGGGGAGTTAGGGCACTGCGGATCTGTAGGTAACACCAAAATCTTTGTTTGGCAGAAAATATTTACTCCTCAGTTGCTCAAATGACAGCAGCTGTTGGGTTCCGGGAACAACTAAATCTTGGACTATCTGAATATCTTGTTGCTGCCAACTCGACCAACAGACTCCCTCCCCCTCGACCTGGATTAGTTTGTTATGCCAGATGGGGGCAAATAGTATCGGTGGATGCCCTGCCATCTTGGATGTATGAGATTTGGAGAATAATAACTTCCAAGCTCGAGCAGTATAGGCTATTATAGGGGAGAGTTGTGGGTCAATCCTTGCGTAAGGTGTTAAGAGATGATAGAGTGTGTGAGGACATGCCAAATTGGTTTCTAGATGAACCCAAGGGGGGGTTGCTAGGTGTTCGGCACAAACCACCTGGTGGCCTGGGTCACCAGACATGCTAGGTGGTAGCCATAAAACCAAGGCACACTGAGTCTGCCTCTGGCCCAGTGTGCTCTAGCCTTGTGTCAGCTCCACCTTAGTGGTTTATAGTCCCAGATGAAATTGGATATTATACAATGGCAGCAGAGAATCCTGGTCCCTGATTGGTCAGACTGGGACTGGAACTGGGATGTTATCCCAGCATAACATCCTGGTTATAGTCCCACCAGAGTCATGACCACATTAAACTTAAAAAAAAAATCTATCCGCATCTCTGTCCCTGCCATCGCCATCACCACTCCCGCTAGTCTCCTGGTGCAAACACACTGAGCGCGTGACACATTGCTTCCGTCAATTTAATATTACTTGAATTTCTTTCTTCAACTTGTTCTCCCAGCACCATAACAAAAAAGAATTTAGTGTACCGGGGAGAAGCAGGCACAACACAATCAGGAACAGCAGGGTACAAGCAAAAAAAAAACATTATGACCCCACACTGACCATTGTGATGTGACACTGTGACAACCGCCGCGCTGTACACTCACTGACTCGCCAAGCCTATTTGTTCTGTCAATATTTTAAAACTACATAGATACATAGACAGTGTTGGCAGATAAGGGCCTATGGCCCACCCAGTCTGCCCATTTGAGCTTGTAAGTTCAGTTTATGTTTTCCTAGAAGTCTGTTGCCCCTTACCCCTGACCTCCAGAATTCCTTTATGTCTATCCCATGCATTCTTAAATCCCGTGATTGTTTCAGCCCCCACCACTTCCTCTGGCGGGGTGTTCCACTTGTCCACCACCCGTTCTGTGAAGAAATTCTTCCTCATGTTTCCTCTGAATCATCCTCCCTCCAACTTCATCCCATGCCCGCTACACCTCTCAACTGTGTTTTCATCCCTTACCACTTATTTTCTGCACTCTGATACAAACCATCCACAAGTCAAGCAGAGCAGGAGCTAGGGAACAAGAAACTACTGACCTGGCCACATGATGGGAAGGAAGTGACAGACCTAAAATAAAATATAAAAATCACACAGTTCGTTGGGACACATAGAATCGTTTTATAAAAACCGACACGGTTGGTGGCACAGAGAATCATTTAAATTTGAGCTGACAGAGGAGACAACACTTAAATGCTTATATGGGGACTCAGCAGTGTGAGCCACAGTTACAATACAACAGCTCCACCTGCCGGACAAAAAGAATAGGCACAATTTCTTTAAAGAGTAAACATACGCTTTGGGAAAAACACTAAAATATATGGTTTCAAAGCAACTTTTTCATCTTTTTTCCTTCTCTTTAACTCATAAGTCATTGTATAATAGGAATAATGCCCTCCAGGGTGGGAGTTATGCTGGGATAACATCCCTTCTCAGGTGTTGGATGCCCGAGGCTGAGGCGGGATGTTATCCCAGCATAACACCCACCCTGTCGGGCATTATTCCTTTATTAACTTATCCAAGAGCTGAAAGAGTTTTGCAGAGAGGGGAATGGGTAGATTAGTTAAGAGGAACAAGACCCATGGCAAGAGCAGCATGCATACCGCTGCTACTTTATCTGGGAGAGACAGTTTGAGTTTATGCCATCATTCTACTTCTATGGCTAATTGAATACACAGGGGAGAGAAGTTAGCTGTTTCCAGGGCTGTCCATTTAAAGGGGATTTGGACACCACGGTAGCTGAAACTCTGTTCTGCCCAGGTAATATTGGTGCCTTGTATACAGTCCTTCGTACACAATGAGTTGAGAGGGGCCAGAGTGGTCTTTTTATGGTTTGTCTGGAGACCTGAGAGTATGGCGTACTCTTCTAGAAGCAGAAGTATCTCAGGTATTGCTTGTCAAGGATTAGTCAAATTCAGAAGGAGGCTGTCCGCATATGCCATGGCAACATATGTGTGTCCCTTGCTCTCAATGCCTTGTATCCGAGGGTCTGTGATGATAACTCATATCAGTGGGTCCAAAGCAATGAGAAACAAAAGGGAAGAGAGCAGACACCCCTGTCTGGTACCTCTATGGAGGGAGAAGGGGGGAGAGATATCACTATTTGTGAGGATACATGCCATTGGGGAGGCATACAAAGTGTGTACCCACTGCTTAAAATATGGCCCAAACCCAAACATGTTTAGGGTTTCATACAGAACCACCCATTTCAAAGAATCAAAAACTTTAGCTAACTCTACGGCCAAAGCAGCCACAGAGTGGGGGGCTTTGGAGGCTAGCCATTTGAGGCTTAGCAGAAGGGGTGTATTATCCATCCCTGTTTTCCCTTTGAGGAAACCAGCTTGCACAGGGTGAATGATAGAGGAGAGCACCAAACTCAATCTAGTGGCGAGCACTTTCGATATGATTTTTAATGTCAACCAACAGTAGGGATATTGCCTGAAAGTTTGCACAGTCCAATGGATCAGGCAACTTCTTTGGAAGGAGAGTGATGATAGCATCTCTCATGGTCGGTGGGAGGATATGTTTTTTATGTGAGTCTAGGAGGGCCGATAGAAGTGGAGGGAAGATGTCCGAACCAAGTGCCTGGTAAAGCTCCACTGACATACCATCTGGGCTGGGTGCTTTCCCTTGAGCCATATTAGCTAGTGCAAGCTTTAATTCATTGCAGGACACAGGTGCTTCCAACATGGTCACTTGCTCAGGAGATAGGGAGGGGAGTTGTGCTTGATGACAAAAACCCGATAGCCTCTGGCCCAGTTCAGCAGGATTTATAGAGGAACGGGATTGATACAGGGATTCACAGAAGAGCTGCATTGTTTGGGTCACATCCTTTGGGGTAGAGGCTATTGCACCCAATGCAGTCCAGAGAGAATGTATCCTGGTAGCCGCTTGTTGCTTATGCAAGTGGTAAGCCAGGAGTTTTACAGACCTTTCCCCATTGGCCCAAACTTCTTGTTTGGAATGTAATAAGTGCCATTCAGCTTTTTGATGCAGTATTACATTAATCTGGTATTTAAGGTTAAGTATTTTGTGATATAGGTCCTTATTAACATTGGGCTTTGGGTTAGCTTTGAACCTGAGCCCCAAGCTTGCAAGTTCAGCCTGCATGGAACTAAGATTGGCTTTAAGTGTTTTATCCCTTGCTGCTGAGAAAGCGATAATGCGTCCCCTTAGAACTGCCTTAAAGGCATCCCACACTATGCTCGGGGAAACGTCACAGTTTTAATTTAGAGAGAAATATTCCTTTGTGGTAGAGGCCAGCATTCAGCCAAAGTTCCAGGTCCTTAAAGAGCAGTGGATTACAGCGCCATCGGACTTTATGGGAGGATTGCACAGAGGGGAGATACGAGAGCCAGATTGGGGAATGGTCCGAGATCACGATTGAGCCTATCCTTGTATCTGTAACCCCTCTCCCTGCAGCGTTGTTCATCAACCAATAGTTGATACAACTGTGCGAGTGGTGTGGGTTAGAGAAAAATGTATAATCCCTATCAGTGGGGTGGTCCTTCTGCCAGGCATCTATTAAGACCCACTCTTCCTGTAGTTCTGCCAAGGAGTGCCTCGCTTTAGGGGTGGCATGCGGGATGGTTGATGACTTGTCCAGGAAAATGTCCTGCACCAGATTGAAATCCCCTCCCAATATGATGGGAAGAGGGGGCCCGTCCATTTGGAGTTCCAAGATTGCTTGACTCATTGCTGGGAAAAAATCTGTGTGGTCATTGTTAGGGGCATAGAGATTGCCCAAGATCAAAGCTCCCTCTGATGAGGATAACCACAGCACTAACCATCTGCCCTGCGTATCTTTCTTTACGCTGTCAATTTTCCAGGTTGAGGAGCGCCTCAACAAAATAGCAATCCCTTCGGATTTTGAGGGGGCGGAGTAAGCTGCCACTTCACCTACCCAGGATTTCTTTAGCCAGGCATTGGATTTGGCTAGGAGGTGTGTTTCTTGAAGTAGTGCCACTTCTGCCTTCAGAGACCTTAGATGCTGCAAAACCTTTGTTCTTTTGATTGGGTGGTTGAGCCCTTTAACATTCCAGGACACCCATCAAGGGGTCTGGGATGGTGAAGGGTTAGACCCCATCATTCCTCTTGTAGAGTATAAAGAATGTGTACTTACTGCGAAGTGTAGATCAGGAAGGAGACTTTTAGGAGTGTCTAACAACTTGTTACTATGCCTGACACCAAACAGTACAGATCAGCTCAGGAGTAGAGTAAACGGGTAGAAGCATTGCCTGAAGAGAATCGGAAATCTTAGTTGTCAAACTTCAAACTGCTGCTATAAGACGAGAGAGAAAGAACAATCAACTTCACTTAACTGAGAAAGAATATTATGCCAACAAACAACTGGAGGTGTTAATAAACCTCCAAGTATCCCCGAAATGAACACCAATTATATCTCAGCTATGAGAGTGGATATCACTGCACAAGAGGGTTGTAATATCACCCTACAGCTATGCTAGCTCCTGCTCTCAGTACGGGGTTGCAAATAAAGCAAGTGGTCACTCAAACAGAGCTGACAGAGATAGTCCCGGCCAGGTGACCATCCATAGTCGGTCCCGGGGGGCTTCTCTTGTAAGGGGGATTGCCAGATGAGAGCACAGGTCCTGTCGCTATTACACCCCCTCCTTGGGGGGGAGGGGGGAGGGGTATAAATCCCACACATATAACGTTTAAGGCAAGCTGAACAGGGTGCCTATATGCAGAGTAGTGGGGGGTCCTGTGAGGGGCAAAGGGGGAGGTGGGGACATCCATCCTCCAGTTACTGCACTGCACTCCGTAGAGTTGCTCATTACTTATAATCCAATAGAACCCTATTAACGGAGACCCACAGCACCAGATTCATGCAGGCTAGATGCACATGGGGGGGAAGCAGCCTACCCTTTTATGGGTCAGCCAGGAGCATACAGCTGAGGTGGCAAGGAACCCTTAAGACCCATTCAGGGGTAATGAGAGTCTGTCCCCCTTGTGTGAGAGCAACACAGGATGCCACTTGCATAATCCACTCTGTATGCAAAAATGGGAAGCAAGGGCCGAGGGTAAACTGTTAAGGAGAAACAGCCATTAAACAAAGCTTATCCAAGGTTGTAAACCATATTGAGTATTCAAGTATTCAGTCCTTCAGTCAGCTTGGGAGGGCCCCATGGGTGTGTGTCAAAGTCGACGACCTTTGCTACAGCTGCAGCATATGAGAGGAAACCAGGCTTTGCCAAATGGGAATCTTCTGCCACTTCGAGCAAGGTGGAGTCAGAAAAATCTGCCCAGTCCCCTGTGATCTCGGTTTCCATTTCCGAACTAGAAGAGAGTTCCAAATCCTTAGAGTTGAACATAGCGGGGGGACCTCCTTTGGAATTTTTTCAGGGAGGACTTTACTAGGCGAGCACTGGGGGCTACTTCTTGCTCGCTGTCGAGAGTTGGAAAAAGCAGCTTCCGACCTTCCTGGTGTGGACATCAGGCTGGGCAAATTCAGTTGCTTGTTGCTTCTCTTGTAAGGGGGATTGCCAGATGAGAGCACAGGTCCTGTCGCTATTACGCCCCCAGTGATATCTCGACCAGCAGAAAGGTTCCTAGGAGGAGGTGGGGTTGCATGGGGCTCCCTAAGCTTTCTGGGTGTGGTAGTTTGAGAGTACAGACCAGGCCAAAACTGAGCCAACCATGGCTCCAACTCTGCTGGATGGTCTACAATGATTTCATGTCCCCCTTTGTTGACAAAAAGCCTGGTAAGGTTTTTGAAATGAAAATGAAAGTCATTTTGGTATAGAAATTGCTTGATATGGCCAAACGCCCTTCTTTTTGCTGCCATTTCTTGTGTAAACTCTCTAAAGATTTGAATTGGTGTTCCTTGCCATTGTAGATCTCCGACATCCCTAGCAGCCCTCAGGATCCTCTCTTTGGTTGAGTAACGAAGCAAAAAAGCCACTATAGGGCACGGATTGTTGGACTGTTTGTTGTAGCAAGTGGCCACTCTGTGGGCCCTTTCAACTTCTATGGGGCCTTGCCATCATTCCCCCAGAATAAGCGGGATAGTATGGTTCAAAAATTTCTCCATGGTCTGTCCCTCCACCCCCTCTGGCATACCAATAATCCACAGGTTATTGCGGCAGTTTCTATTTTCGTGGTCCTCTGCTCTACCCCAAAGTGCTGCAAGGTGCTCTTCATGCTGTTTCAGTTTATGCCATATTTGTGACTGCTAGTCTTCACTGGCTTCGGCCTTTTGTTCCAGCACATTAACCTTGTCCTGGAGCTGTTTGACTTCGGTGACTGTGCTTGAAAGAGATAAGCTGAGGCCATCCACCCTGGAGATTAAGGCCTCCAACAAGTGGGTAATATGTTGAAGGAATTCACCAACAGCCTTAGGCATGTCCCCTCTTAAAGAGGCTGCAGTTGGAGCAGTGGTGGGAGTCGAAGAGCTCATACTTGCCCGTCGGGGGGAAGGAAGTAAGGTTGGATCCCAAAGAGACACATCCCTCTTTTAAATATTCAGCCACACTCAATTAAGAACTCTGGTGACTACCACGATGGGTCTGGTGGTACAGTCAGGGCCCTCACAGCCTACTGGAGGTTGAAGAGAGCTCATAAGCACGGCACCAAATATTTAGAGCAGGATCGGCCCAAAATCTATTTAAAATGTATGCCACCGGGAGTGCTGGATGTCACCCGTACATAAAGTTGTTTGTTTTTGTCAGGACTCCACGGGATTGTGGCGATCGAGCATGGATAGCCACTATCTAGGCAGGAGCTCTCTTTTTAGGCTGCCATCTTCCCGGTGGCCAGACCACTCCCCCAGAAAATAGTATTTTTAAGAAAAAACTGAAAAAAAGATGGCAGTTCTGTTAGCCAAGCTGGTTCTACCATAAAAAAATAACACCACAATTCCACACCATGTGGATGCAAGGCGATGAGAAAAAAAACCTGCAACAAATGGTGACTTTTATGATTTTATCACTATGTGGATCTCAGAATCTGTACATCCAACTGGAAATAAACTTGCCACATCAAGAGATTTACCCCACGGGACAGCGCATACCAAATGTTGTACAAAATCCATTGATCGGTTGCAAAGTTATTAAAGTAAAAATTTGAGGTTTAACATTAAACAGGCTACTCAAACCTAACTATAAGGGCATGGCCGTGTCCCTATAATTTATACAAAATGTACAAAATAAACAGTAAATTAATGGGGGCATACACATACACCAGGAAATTTAATGTAAATGGATTTATTGTCAAAAACAGAGAATAGGGAAACCCTAAATAAACTGACTCAAATTCTAAATCTTATCCTAACTCCTCTGAAGTCTCTACACGCTGCATACAATTCTCTTTAGCAAAGAATTTGAAGTTACCTTTTTTGGATCCCACTCTTATCTCTCCACACTTGGAGGGAAAAAAGAATCCTGAATTCACTTTGCTAACTAGTTAACAAGACACATACCCTGAGTTCCCAGGATGTAACAGACTTTGTGACATCCCACTGTATTCCATGTCATGTCCCCCAATTATCTGAGAACTCTGTGGATCTTTCACTTTTTGAGAATTCCAGAGTGGCTGCTTCTCTAAACAGCTATTATTATTGAAAATTGAATATGGCTGTGTAGCTGACATTCATTATTTTAAATATTCTTTTTTGTGATGACTATCACCAGTTGCAGTAAGTAAATTTATTTTCATCTTGCTTTCCAAGAGAAAGCATCTGCGCCTTAACTACCCAGATGCAACTCAGATGCTCCACTTACTGTACATTGGATAACTTAATCCAAAGATAGACTGTTGGAGAATAATATAAGATACTACTGTCCCTGTAGCCAGCATGTACCCATACAGCAGATTTTGTAAAATCCAAAGATCCCCTACCCCCCGAAAAAGAAATAGCATACATTATGCTACATTCTGCTTCATCAGTGTTGCAATATGTAATGGTAAAAATAACATCATAATAGATAACAATTTTCCACATATCATTTCAGTTGCCCATATCCCCTTTCTGAACTAGATGTATGCAAGTCTCAGAAAGAGATAGAGTGGTAACATACACTAGTTCAAAGCATAAAAGTTTCAGTGGAAACAAATGTTTGGATCTCATATACCATGTGAACACTGCAGAGCTGTACTTGGGGAGTACCAGAGAATTGAATATGCTCTCCTTCATGTTGCACAATAAAGTGAGGGGCCCTTTTGCCTTTGATTCCCTTTGAACACCTTAAACAGTGAAGTGACAGGCTACCCTTGAGACTCAACTGTAGTGCATTGCACTACTATGCAAGTAATGTGGGTTTGGGAACAGGTTCAGTTTGCTAGCTACAGGCACCCAGAAATGACAAAACACTGTTAATGGCAGAGTTTCCATGCCCAAGGAGAGGGTGTCCCTATTCTGTTGCTGCAACAATGCCATCTTGAAGGCCTGGGGAGCTCACATGGGTCTCACAATATGTGTGATGCTACAAGAGGGCTATGCATGATACCAGAGGAGGAGGAGGAGGAGAAAGGAATGGAAATGTGAATAATTGGAGGAAATCCTGCAGTCACCAGTGTAATAGCTACAGAACTCTCAGGGTCCCTACACTCCACCATGCTGGCAAGATCCTGCTCCAGATGAGGGACCAGTGGATCCCCCCTCCCTTGATGACCCTGTCACAGGGTGATCTATGGAAGTGAAAAATAAGGATGAACGCCATAGAATCCAGTATCTTCACAAGAATGTGTTTATTATTGCAACTCCACACTGTACTGGGTGACAGTTTCCTGACGGCACCACTTCATCAGGCCCATCCATACTGACACTTTTCACATTTGCATGTCAATTTTTTTCTGACAGCTTTCATGTGTTTCTTATGCACTCTTACAGGCTTTTTATGCCTTTTCTATAGTGATAGCTACACATTTAGGCAGATACCCGGTCCAGCCAAGTTGCTTGGCTGCAAGCTGACTCCCATCCTGCCATGAAACTGTTACCCAATACAGTGTGGAGTTACAATAATAAACAAATTTCAGTAAAGATATTCAGTGGAGTTCATCCTTATTTTTCACTTTTCTGAATGGACTGGTTGTTTATTTGGATGATCCAAGCATTTATTAGAAAATATAAAACTTTTGGCATCCTGAACCAATACAGCTGCTGATCCATGGAAGTAGCAGTTCTTTAGTATGGAGGGTGTTGTGGTTTGGAGATGAACATGGGGTGTTTGGTAAAGGAGAATAAACACCATAACATAAATAATAAACACTTCCCATTGTTTAGTCTAACAGCCCACTCTCAGTAAAAGCAACCTGGTTGGTCTTTATCTGCATCTAGAATGTTTCTTAAACACCAAGACATAATCATGTGTTGGTTTACCATGAACTTTTTGATCTCCTGGCCTTGAGTGAGGAATAGCACAAGGTAAAGCCAGGGGGTGAGTAACAGACATAATGTAAACTCTACAATGGCCTACTACTGTTATTAGACATTGATGTTTAAATTAGCTTAAAAGAGTATTTGGTATGTTATAGATTAAGTAAATCCACCATACCCAAGGATTTCCTGATGGTTAACACAACCCTCTTAGAACACAGCTGGACAACCAAATAAATGAACTGCCAAGTCACATATGTTCACATGGCTGCTGAGGCCAGTCTTATGGGTGTACAATTAGTCTCAACCATAGTCTTAGGGCAGTAGGACCACAAACCAAAGCTGAATGGTTGTTTTATCATAGAATGTAAGTGAGACCATTCTTACAACTGAAAGAGTGGCCTCAGTGGTAACAGAAATGTATTATTGATTGATAGGCCCACTACAAGCTATCACAATCCTCTACTGACCACACCTCTTAAAGAGCTCTGAGGAAAAACTATGAAGGCTGTCTGGGTTGCAAAATCACACTATTTCAAGACCAACCTACATACTAATCTCAACTCCCCAGCTAAATTCTGGATGGTTATCCAATCCCTTTTTGACCCTCCCTGCTCAGTTCACTCCCCCAATCCTCATGATAAATGGTCCACCTTTGTCTGACCTTACCTCTGTTGCAGTTCATTTCAATAAGTCCTTCACAACCTGTGCCCTACCTTTTGCTCCCCCTCCTGGCTCCGCTCCTTTCCTTCCTGCTACCCTTCCCTCCTTCATAACACACCAAGTTTCAACTTCAACCTGTCCCCATCCATGAAACTATGCTTTCACTTTCCTCCAAAAAACCCACCAAAGTTCAGCACTGATGGTCTGGACCCCAAGCTCCTCCACCCTTCAGCTTCTGCCATTCCAGTTCCCCTTACTCAGCTAGTCAATTCTTCTTTCTCCTAATCTGCTGTTCCTCTTTCCTGGAAGTTGGCCAAAGTTATTCCACTTTACAAAGAGGGTGACCACTCCTCTCTTGGCAACTTCCATCCCATCTCCCTCTTACAATCCCTCTCTAAGCTGCAAGAGAAACAGTCCACTTTAGACTTCTCAGCTTCCTTTCATCCTTCAGCTTTCTTTCACCTTTCAGGTCTGGTTTCTGGAAGCACCACATGCTGTCCCCTCCCTGCTGCATGTTACTGATTCTGTATTCTCTGGGATGGATCAGTGGCACATTATGGTCACTATTTTCATCGATCTGGCCAAAGCCTTTGATTCAGTGTTCCATGCACTGCTCCTGGATAAGCTGAGTTCTTCTAGCCTCTCAGTGTATGCCATTGCTTGGTTCTGTTCCTCTATATTCTGTATTCAATTGGTATGGGTTGCCCTGTTTAATAATCTGTACATCTGGACCATTTTACTATTGGCAAAAATCTAGAACTCAATCATTAATAAGTAAGACTACAGTCCAATAGTCCATAAAAACTTGAAAGATCCTTTATTCTTCTTATAACTGCGCACCATACATGTTCTACCAACTACAGTTTTGTAGTTTCACACCACTTCTCCTGGCCAGATTTATAATACAGTGCTGATTCAGTTTTGGGTATTTTCATTTCACTTTTTGATCCACTTTGTGCATTCAGAGTTCTGCCTCAATTTACTCTGTTTGTATCATTTTAAAATTCAGATATACATAGGTTAAATCATGTTTATCCAGCTTGTTTTCAGATTTTTCATCTAAAACTTAGATTTTATTGAGAGCCCCTTATAATATGCTTTTATTAGTGGGTCTTATAATACACTCATTGGTGTTTCTTTGAACGGTGTTTCTTTAAATCATTTTAACTCTCTCTGTTAATCTTATTGCTTCTTTGTTTCCTGTTTTGGTACATTTTTGTGTTGGCTAAAATGCCATTCCAAGACCATCTTCTGCAAAGAAAGGAGCAGTTCTGTTCCTACCAAATAGGCCCTCAACAATTGACACCGGTTGTAGGCATCCTGTCACTTCCACTTCCTATCCAGGCTGGGTTCTTGCAGATCTCCATCCTAAATCCCATCCTTTTCTCCATCTTCCTGAACTACCTCCCCTCTGATTGTGCCAACTCACATATCTTCACATATGCAGATGACACAGTCATCTTTACCTCTGGTCCCTCCACCACAGCTGTGAAAGATCCATTCCAGCAGGACTTTAACAACATTCTGCACTGGTTCCACTCCAACCATTTCAGACTCAACACTAATAAAACAGTGTCTATGATCATTGGTATCAGTCAGAAACTGACTAGACTCTCTGTCCCCAAGTCTTCACCATGCTGGAAGGCACACCCCTTGAAGCAGTTCAGTCCTTCAAGTACCTGGCAATTTGGCTTGACAGTAAGCTTGACTTCTTAACCCACATCAAAGCCATCCATGTAAACTCTGTCCCAAGCTTGCTGCCCTGTTCTGCAATAAAGACTGCTTATCTTTACATGTCCAGAGGGAGCTTGTTACTAGAAGGGTACACCCTGTCTTCAACTATGTGAATGTGGTCAATGGCACCACCCCTTCCACTTCCCAATCTAGACTGGACACCTTCTGCAACGTTTTGTTGCCATTTAGCTACAAAATCTCCCCTTGCATGCACCATTGCTTATATTACTCATCCCTATCTATTCTCCCTGTTCCTTCTCATTGCCATGCTCACTGTACCTCCTTCATATCCACATCCTGGTTTGGTTCCCTTCCCTCTTACTTATCCTCTCTCCTCTCCTAACTCCTCCCTGCTTTCTATTCCCACTGTTCCAGGAACTATTGCACATTTACCACTCTACACCGCCCAATCATCTGCTGGCAGTCTGTCCTCTCCTATCAACTTCCCTTACTCTGGAATCAACTCCGCTCCTCCCTTCATCTATCCCTATCCACTGGCTCCCTCAGGTTCCAGTTGAAACTCCCCATCTGTTCCTGTTACCACTCTTTCTGATACAACCATGGCTGAGCCATAATCATCAGAGTAAGAAGCTGGCTGAGTCTCCCTCAATTACTAGGCCAGGTGATTAATTAAGTCCCTCAGGTCAATCATCCTTTGTTCTGTATTGTTCTGCTCACCGAGAATTGTTGCCACTTTTGTACATGCAGTTGCTAGGAATTTCTTGTTATACTGCACTGCACCGTATTTTCTGCACATACAGCTGTTCAGTATTTATTCTAACTTTGTACCAATTTTGCATTCTGTGCTGTTCAAAAGTTTTGGTTGTATGTATCGTGCTGCTGTTTTTTTACTATGTTCCCCTCCCAGGTGACACCTGGAAACAATCCTTAGCTCAGTGTGCCTCTGCCAATAACCAATTTTCAAATAAATAAATTAAATAATGTAATGTTTTCTAAACATGACCATTTCCAGTGCAACTGTGCATGAGAAGCTGTTTACAGAAAAATAGTGCTTCATGTGCAGGTGAAAGAAATTCTGTGATTGGTCAACAGCACTCTCTTGATCTGTAGTGTTTCATAATGTAGCATAATGGCTGCTATGTTCATCTGCTTAGAATCACTTCACTACCAAATCTAGCTCATTGCTTAAAGAGTGCTTTAAAATATTTTGTATATGAATGGGGCTGCATAAAAATAAATACTTTTCCAGTCCATTTTTTAAAGATTACTGGTTAAGCTATCCATGAGTTAGATGTGGAAACATAAATCTCCTGCACTAGAAATTGGGCTCTAAAATTTTATTGCATTCCTGTAGTAGAGTGAAGTGTATTGTATCTGGTGCAATATATATTAGGAGTTCTGAGCGTAATTATTCATGGGGTAGAAAAAATCCAGTTGAATGGTTTGATGACTGCCATTAAGAAGTGCTTTGCATTTGCTTGTTTTAAGCTTTAACTCATCCAGTTTAAACAAAAACAACAAAAAAACTTTAGAAAGGGCTAATGTTGGAACTGTAAAGTCAAGAATTTTTTTAATGAAAGTTTTAATTTATGTTGATGAAAATAAATCCTGTTGATACACTATCAATATACTACTGCATATCAATATACTATAAATGCACATTTACTATACTAATATACTAATAATGCACGTCATCTGTATTGATTGATAGATGATTTTCAGTATAAGAAATATAGTGTAAATGTATTAATAGCTTTTTAATACAGCACACTTTCTCTATCACTTTCATTATATTGTCAGTACAATAGTTATAGTATATCAATATACTAATAATACAGTTTCACTGTATCACCAAAAAGATTATTTTTAAACACTGTGTCTTTTTATTTTCAGAAACAGGTTTTAAATGTTTTAGGATTTCTGATTCATTTGGAAGCAAAATAAGTAGAAATGCAATGATTTTAAAATGAAAACATATTTCCAAAGTGGTTTAATTGCATTACATAAAATCTTTATTTTCAGTCCTATAACCCAAATTATCTTATGATTTCACATGAAAAGCATTAAAAGATAAAAAACAAAGGTAAAAAGCAATTATTTGAACTTATTTTTATTTTTCAGTAGTGCAATTTAGTACATTCAGCCTAGTTTGTCCCTTGCTGAATCAAAAATGGCAGTGCATCTTTTACAAGTAACATGAACTGCTGTATTAAAGAGTGTCCCAAATATTCCACTGGGCTTCTCATTTATAGTGATGATCTGGCAATGGCAGCCACATAAAATAAAATAAAAATAAAGAAGCAAGTGTACAGAAAGGTATAGCATACTCAGTAGTATATTAATCACTGCTCTTGCCCACTTGTGCAGTTTTAATTTTGTACTGGTTTTCTGTACTAACCATACATAATTTTCTTTTTTTTTGCAATACAGTGTTGAGAATTCTGCCTTTGAGAAAAAGGCCAGTTGCACTTACTATAATTGGATGCAAGAATGTGTTACCAAGCTAATTGCATATTCATGTGCACATAACTAATGTTTAACCTGGTGCATATAACTAATTTAAGTTGTGCAAATAATACCACTTGGCTCCAGATATAAATTACCTTTTCACAATCAAATGCACATAATTAGGGATCTGCAAAAAAGACTACTGATTTATATTCTGGGCCGTTGTGTTAAGGGTCAAAAACATTTGGATTATTATTCAAAATCTGATAAAACACATCTATTTGTATAGTCTACCTCCTACATGGGGCTTTGTTTTATTTTATTCTACTTTGATTTCATTTATTAGGAAGCAAGCACAGCCTGCACTATCTCTTGTCATGTACACACTTATGTGGAGATTTAAAAAAATATTATGTTTAGTGTGCATATGTCAGCTGCGAAAAGGTTTGAGTAGTGACAGGAAACTCAGAGTTTAGTACCAATTGACAAGTTTCATGTCAGCTAACTCTCCTCTACCTACCAAAAATATACATGGGTCTGCATACACATAATGTTTTGTGCTTGGCTTGAATTTTTCTATTTTGTATGTGCTTACAGAAAACACACAAATAAGGAAATGTTTGCTTTCTTGTATCATTTATGCATCCTACATATTGCTTCTTTTACTTCTCAATGTTTTATTTATTTCACCTCTTTTCACTCACTGTGGCAAACAATGAGTTCAAATACATCTACTCCCAGAACTTAAAGCAACAGTAGCTTTCCATCATTATAGGATTCTGCTAGTGACAAACAGGAGTGATCAGCAATTTGGAAGTAGTCCTTTATGGTGTCAGCGTTGGTAGCACATCCGCCTGTGGACCAGAAGGTTGTGGGTTCTTGTCCCACACCGGGATTGGACTTGCACCTAAAAATCGCTGGCATCCGAGTGCAGTATTGGGGGGTGATGTACTGCTGGGGTGTGTCGTCCTTCAGATGAGACATTAAACCAAGGTCCCTTCTGCCCATTCTGGTGTTGTTCTGGTGGGTGTCCAGGTGGAAGTAAAAGAACCCAGGGCACTCTTCACAAAGAGCAGGGAACATTCCTGGTGTCCTGGCCAACATTCCCCTTTCCATAAACTGGTTCATGCAATTATCCATGCTGTGTGTGGGTGATGATGGTGCAATATGGCTGCCATCATGCATTCAGTCACTTCACTACCAGTCTAGCATTGCTTGTAAAGCGCTTTGGGATACTGTGTATAAAAAGCGCTATATAAATGTTGATTCTTCTTCTTCTTCTTCTTCTTTATAAATGGCTGACTGTGAAATAAAAGATGCTGGATTTTTTTAACCATTGCCAGATATTACTCCTTAACTGAAGCTGAAAATGGAAAAATTTTGTTTAGCCTTATGTTGCCTCAAGTAGTGCAGTACAATCTGCCAAAGCAGACACATGCAATTGGTACAGAATACTGCAGCTTGTCTGCTCACTCTGGCAGTCTGTACATTATCTTACTCTTGTTCAATATGTCAGATGCATCACATAAAAATAAAGGCCTTTTCTTCTACTAATACTCATTCTACTACTACTACTATTAACTACTACTACACACCATACACATGATGATTTCTGCAAAGTCTGAGGCTTTTGATTATATGAATGTTTACAGAAATCACATATATTGGAAAGTATCTGCCTTCTTGTATTATTTATGCATCCTACATATTGTTCTTCTTCTTTTGTATTAGCATTTAAATATCTTCAGCCCATTCCAGTCATGGTTCACCCATGCTGCAGCAAGAAACATGATGCTGACGCTGATTATGGTGTAGGTAACATGCTTCTGGGAGTTACAGTGCCAAAGCACCCTCCCAGGAAACAGTCAGCTTTTCTGAGGGCTTTGACCCCACCCCCAAAACTAAATATAACCTCCTTTAGGGTAGTCATGCCCCAGAGGGGGCAGAAACTATGTGAATGCAAAGGGCAACATGAATGAGGGTCAATCTAAAATCAAGATAGTCCCTTTTGCTGTTGCTCTTGTTGTGGCACCATAGTTGCAATGGCAAAATGTACTCGGCAATTTGGCAGGTTATGTACAGTCACTACAACAGTAGACATAGTTAAACTGTATCTGCTTCAAGGGAGCTGAAACAACAGCAGCTGCCATCCTTATTCAATTCTATCAATTAGCACAACAACTTTGTGAACAGGGCTGTAATAAATCCTAATACTTTTATCCTGTTGAAAAATAAATATTTTATCTGTCTGTCTATCTATCTATCTATCTATCTATCTATCTATCTATCTGTCTGTCTGTCTGTCTATCTGTCTATCTTATGGGGATTCAGTTTGTATTAAAAAGGAGTTGTCAGCAGTTTGGGAGTAGTTTGTCTTAAAAGTCTGACCATGGAATTTCAGGTGTTGGCTGTAGTTATGGCTGCTTTCATCATTGCCAGAGCTCACCCCTTTCCTGAAGGTAAGGATGGGAGAACAGTGGTGCAGCCCTATACTGCCTCAGCAGAGTAGTGCACATGTCTATCTTAGACACTTGCACTGGTGCACAGTGCTGCAGCTTGCCCCCTCACTCTGGCATTTAATTTTTTTTTTCGCAAATCAGATAAACTGTGGCAAATTACAGCAGTTTAAGAACATAATTTTATTTCTCTGTTAATTTTCACATGGATGCCCAGAACACCTTAAAACAGTCTTGCCCTAAATCACAAAAACACTTTACAATTCACTAAGATACTGGCAGTGCAGTGATTGTATGCAGGCAAGCAGAGCAGTCATTATTCAGTCCACTGCAACCCATATTCAGTCATGGACAGTTGCAGTAGGACCTGTTGCATTAACTTAAACTTCAGATTAACATAAACATTTCTCAAAAGTGAGCTTACTGGATATCCATGATCTGATATAAAAAATACAACTTGCATTTGTATTAATGGCTAACTCTCAGGATTTGCTATAAGTATCACATGGGCTTCCGGTTTTCTCTGCCACATCCAAGTATCCAAGTAAGCATTAAGTTAGAATTGTATAGATGTACATTATTTTGTGTTTTATACTATACCTGGCCTCCAGAATGGTAATTTTTTGCCCAATTCTCAATTATTATTGGGGGTGGCATACAGCAGCTGCTTTGGGCCTTCATTGTTTTGCTGCCTGTCAGTTGTGCATGGTCATTCACTGCTGGGTATATAAGTTCCCCAGTGGCTGGCACACAAAGCAAATCTTTGATTTAGATATCAATGAACTTTGTTCAAATCAAATCAAATCAATCTTTATTTTTATAGCGTGTTTCAGAACCAAGGCACTGCACATAAAATCAAATACAAATCAGATATAAATACAGGTATATTAAAACAGGGAACAATAAATAACAAATTATCCATAGTTAGGGAAGGCTAAATTAAAAAGATACATTTTTAACTCAATTTTAAACCTATCGATGGTCAGGCGTTCTCTTAACCGATGAGGTAGAGAATTTCACAGGGTTGGATCCACAAAAGAAAAGGCATGGGCACCAGATGGCTTTAATCACACCCTGGGAATCTCTAGCAATCCCTCACCGGCAGATTGGAGAGGACAGAGGAGAAAGTAGGGTTCCAGGAGGTCTTGCAGGTAACCAGGTCCCAGATCATGTAGGGCTTTAAAGGTTAGAAAGCCAACCTTAAAGGTGATCCACCACTGAACAGGCAGCTGGTGCAGCTGCAGAGCACAGGTGTGATATCACTGGACCTAGAGGTCCCAGTCAGAAGCCTGGCTACCACGTTCTGCACCAGCTGCAAGTGGCAGATATTAACCTCTGGTAGCCCTAGGTAGAGGGAATTGCAGTAATCGAGGTGAGTAGTGACAAAGGCATGGGCCAGTGTTGGAAGATCATTCAGATGAACCAAGCGTTTCACCCAGGTGATATTTCTCAGATGGTAAAAAGAGGATTTGATGACAGCTGACACCTGAGTTTTTAGTGTCAAACCATCATCAAAAATAATGCCCGGGTTATGCACCTGGTGTGAGATAGTGAGCAGTATGCCGTCAATCAATAATCCTGATGGCTGTCTAGCCCCCAAACCCACCCCTGGATGACCAGTGTCCACTACCAACTCTTCAGTCTCAGCTAGCTGGTACTCAACCAAGTACTGATCTCAGTAAGGCATTGTTTAGCACAAAAAGTGCATCATCTTGTGCAGGCAGAAATGACTTATACAGCTGAGTATCATCTGCATAGCAGTGAAAACTCAAACTGTATCACCTGATGATATCTCCCAATGGCAGCATGTACACTGCAAACAACATGGGGCTAGAATTGAGCCCTGTGACACCCCACAGGGAAGAGAATGAGTGCCATAGGAATAAATTCCGGTGGCAACTCTCTGAGACCTGTCCGCGAGGAATGAGTGGAACCATTTGTGGACTGTACTAGACAGCCCACAAATAAGCCGCAGGCACTGCAATAGCACATCATGGTCTACAGTGCCAAATGCAGCAGAGAGATTAAGAAGGACCAGAATGGTGCGTGTCTTTCTATCTCTTGCAATTAGGAGGTCATTCAATACTTGGACAGGTGCAGTCTCTGTGCTATGCTTCTTCCTAAAACCAGACTGGAGAGTATCATAGACACTATGAGTTATCAGATGATCATCCAATTGCAGTGCAATGACATTTTTAATAACCTTTCCAACAAATGGCAGGTTAGAGATAGGCCGGTAGTTAGCTAGACAATCTGTATCCAAGGAGGATTTCTTAAGGAGTGGGCTGACAGTATAGCCTAGAGGTTAGAGGAACGAGGTGTGAATGAGCTTGATATATCCAGCAGATCAGACCTGAGTTTGATTCTCACAACCTCCACTTGCATACTGTGTGACTCTGAGCAAGTCACTTAACCGCCCAGTAATCCCAGGTCGCCCCTGAAAACAAGCACTTGTGCCTAGTGGGCCTTACCTGGTTACCAAAGACTAAGAAAAAAACAAACAAAAAAAAAGACCACTTCCTTAAAGGGATCTGGAAAGACCCCCCCTCTCCAGGGACTTCCAGACAATTTCAGCAAGGATCTGGCAGATAACATCTATATATCCCACCAAAAGGGGTGTAGGGCCAGGATCCAAACTACAGCTGGTTGGGTGCAATGTTTGGACAATCTTCACAATGTTCATGAATTCCAGCTGGCTAAAGTCTGACCAGATAGGCTGAGTACACACCACAGACCTGATGCTGGCAACCTTATCTGTGAAGAATTGAGTGAACTCCTCACATTTCAGCTGAGAAAAGGCTTCTCTGGGCTGAGGACAGATTGGATTGCACAATCTGTCAACAGTCCAGAAAAGCTGAGCTGGTCAATTCTGTACAACAGAAATCTCCCTGGACAGAAATTCTGCCTTCTTATGGGTGATTTCTGATTGATAGCCATCATAATGTGCCATCAACCTAAGTCTGTCAGCATCAAGGTCAGACTTTTGCTAGGCTCTCTCCATCCTTCAGCCAACTCACCTCAACTCCTTCAAGGAACCATCAAACCAAGAGTCCTTGGACAAAGGATGAGAAGTCAAACACGAGCAGGAGCAATCTTGTCCAGGGCATCTCCCACAGCCTTATTATAGGCCAATACAAGATCACCAGGACTCATGCATTCACCCAACAAACCCAATAGGTCCAGTACCGCTGATAGGTCACTGGGGGTAACTTCCTTTAAAGGGTGGTACTGAACCATCTCTGTAGGGGCAGACCTATTGGGGGGGACCATAAAGCTGAACCTTATGGTGTGATGGTCAGACCAGCTGACTGGTTCCACCCCCAAGTCAGCTATCTCCATACCCAAATGAAAGACCAGATCCAATGAGTGACCCCCTACATCAGTAGAGGAGGTAACAACCTGTGTGAGCCCCAGTGTCATCATCAGCTGGAGGAGATTTTGACCAAAATGCAAGAGTTCATCATCTACCCAGGCACTGAAGGCCCCCAGAACTATCCATTTGTGGGACCTCAACACCATGTCGGCGATGAAGTCCGCTATCTCCTGCAGGAATTCTCTGCCATCTCCTGGTGGATGGTAGATGAGGAGTATCCCACAACCTACATCCTCTCCCAGGATGTACTTGAAGGATCTGGTACTTTCCAATGGCATATCCACAAGGCCCAGCTCAGTTTTAAATATAATGGCCACCCCTCCACCTCTATGATCCAACCTTGGGTGGTGTATCACCGAGAACCCATCCGGAACTGCAGAGGCCAATACAGGGCTTGCATTTTCATCCAGCCAGGTCTCAGTAATGCAAGCCAGATTAGCTGTTCCAACAAGATCAGCTATAATAGCTGTCTTGTTCTTAATAGATCTGGCATTGCATAACACCACCCAGGTAGGATGAGCCATTGGGGAAGACCTCGGCACCTGCCCACTGACATCAGAGCCCTTGGGTATGGGGACAAGACAGAGGAGCACCCTGTCCTGCTTATTTCACCCCAAGGTGCCTCCTGAACCCCACTACCCCAACCCACCCTCCCCTTCCTCTCCCCACCAGGCCTGGCTCTCCCTTTAAATATGCTTTCTAAATATCCCCAAAGCACGACACCCAAAATAGGTGTCAAATGACAATGGGGGGCATTCAAAGGGACTTAATTCTCTGATCCTAGTGAGGGAGTAATGCCTGGCCATCACTAAACCTCCCCAAAACATAATAATTATATGAAGTAGTAAAATAAAATCAAGAACTCTAAAATCTAACGTCCCACCCCAAAACAAAAAATCCAATAAATCTAATCTTAATAACAATCCTCTTATACCTTAGACTATAAAATAGACAAACAAATTAATAAATTAGACTCAATAATCTCGAAAAGTAATCACAACCCAACCCAAATTAAAATTCACAAAAATAACTATCCAAAACGAGTAGGACAGCTACATCTCCAAACTAAATCACTTATTATTGTCCAATAAAGTTCATTGTCAGATGTCTTCATATAAAAACTGCTTCAAGAATTTGCCAGATCCTTTAAAAGTTAGTACAACAAAGTACAACTGTTGGGGATAGTGAGCACTTAAATCCCAGCATCTGCTTGCAAGTATGATACTGTTTAGCAATATGATATGCACCGAGTGAGTGATGCAGATACTCCTGGATCCCCCATTATGTTTCAAGTACTCTCTGATATCCGGTATCCCCTAACACAATCCTGAATTATCTGATGCAGTCCTCCAGCACCCAATACCAATGACGGCATCTAATCCTGGATTCCCATACTGATGTAATCCTCAGTTCAGCCAGTATCATTCCCTGATCACCCAATATATTTCAGTACTCAAAATCATACTCTCCCTTTAACCATCACCCGATCTAGTCCCCCTGCATTACCTATGCTCCTCCCCTGTCTTCTGATACATAGTTACATATAAGTTCATGGTCAAAAAAGGCTGATGGTCTATCTAGACTGCCCAGTTCCGACCTAGGCCGATGTGCATATCTCTTTGTTACATATGTCATATCCACACACTTTCAGATGCAGCCTGCTCCTACTGTATGTACCAATGCTATCTCAATACTGTTTTCAATGTAATCTTTCCCCTCTTTGCTGTCTGCCACCCTCTGTTGTATCCGTGGTATCCAGTGGTCTCCTCTCACTATCCTGAATTAACCTCTGCCTTCCTTCCTTCTGCTTATATGGTTCAGAGTGTTTTCACTTAGTTACAGCATTCATTTAGCAGGAGGAAACCTAGGAACAGTGCATTAGCCTTTGACCCAGGTCACAGTACTGTGAGAATACTTCTTCTTCCCAGGTGCTTGCTAATTAATTTGGCTCAGATGTGTCACAAACATAGCACTGGTACAAAGAAAACACAAACTGCACATACCCCAATAATGCAAAGCATCATGGGAAGCATATACAAATGCCCATGAATTAATTTGGACAGGCTCAACTTTAAGCAAAATTGCATGGTGTCAAAAGGCCTCACAATACAATCAGCAAAGGCTGAGAATAGTAGACGCAGACATGTGTTTCATCCTCATTTGGACTCATCAGTGTGCCATATCTGTATCTCAGCCCAGGGAGAGGGAGTCAGCCACCCTATAGGGGATCTTATTTAGTTGGGTCATGGGCAGCCCAAAGTAGAGAGAGAAAAGAACTACAAAGGAATTCCAGAGCAAATGCACTGAGGTGTGGGTTATTCCAGAGAATATTGGCCATACAGCCAAATCTTAAAGAAAACACAAATTGCACATACTCCAATAATGCAAAGCATCATGAGAAGCATATGCAGATGCCCATGAGTTAATTTGGACTGGCTCAACTTTAAGCAAAATTGCATGGTGTCAAAAGGCCTCACAATACAATTAGCAAAAGCTGAGAACAGCAGACACAGACTCGTGTTTCGTCCTCATTTGAACTCATCAGTGTGCCATATCTGTATCTCAGCCCAGGGAGAGGGAGCCATCCACCCTATAGGGAATCTTATTTAGTTGGGTCATGGGCAGCCCAAAGTAGAGAGAGAAAAGAACTACAAAAGAACCTCAGATCAAATGCACTGAGGTACGAAGCTGTCTTTGAAACCATTTTCCAACTAAACTAGAATCTCAGAATCAGGCACTGTTGTGCTGATTAATATTTCAAAGCACTTTACATTCAAGCAAATATAGACTGTATGTATATTATATGATCTTGGTGTTCAGAATACTGAAGGTGATAGACAGGGTCTATTATACACTTCTGTGCTATATGAATTGGGCAGTGCAAGCAGATTTATATGGTATGTGCTCAAACACAGGAGCAGGTCAAGAAGAAACATTAAACATTACATCACACACACACACACACACACACACACGCACACACAGTGGTTAGTTAACATGTGGAATATCCAACCTGATGAGGCTGTGAATGCCAACATTGTTTAGACTTTCAGATCAGGACTATATCACTATGTGAGAAAAAAAGACATTAGGGATTCTGTAACAAGAGCAGAGACAGCATTCTGGCTGATAAGCTTTTTCCCCCCCAATTTTTTAACCAGGTGAGAAACACTAAGCTGGAAGCTTGTTTACAGGTGTAACCTGGGAGTACAGGGAAGTTAAGTTACTTGCTCAGGGTCACACAGTATGCAAGTTGGGGCTGTGGGATTCAAACCCAGGTCTCCAGATTTGTAGCTCAGTGCCTTAAACCACTGCTTAGATGTGTGTCTATTTTCAAACTGGATATATAGCAACTGTCATGCGGTGGGAGTGGTTTCTAGGATGGACCCTGAGACCCTTCCATCAGCACAATACAGTAATGTGCTACTGTGTATGATATTATTTAAACATTGCAGTAGGCCTCAAGTACACAAACATCACACTCAGTCAAAGAACATTGCATAAGATTTTGTTTCATCAAGAGGTGGAGTGTTGGTCAGAAAATTGGGAATATTCCTCACTCTTTCTGAAATTTGTCAATGCATCTTTTAAAATTTCACCTGTACAACCACAAGAGAAGGGCAGAAGAGACCTTAGTGTAATATCTAATCTAAAAGATGATACCTTTAATAGTGTAGTGCCCACTTATTACTGTTATTCTTTTTCAGGCTTGGACATATGTCCGGGTCTTCTCTGTGGGATTTGAATATACAGCCTTTGGTTTAGATGTGAGAGCACAACCAGCTGAACCACACATACATTGCATGTTGGTGTAACTACAGTAGTTTGCTTTTACTTTTTCCTTTGCCTTTACTGAGCATTTAGCTTTACAGTGCATAGAGAGTGGGAAAGCTTGGCAGTGAATGAACTAAGAGTAAGACAAACCTTTAACATGAATGGAAATATTCTAGAATATAACTGGTTAATTAGCAGCATGACTTAAACACCTGTCTAATTCCAGTCAACAACAAAAAATATAATAACGTATTTAATGTTTTTATTTAAAAAGGAATATCAACAATGTAGATACACAGTAAAGCATTTTATGGTTGCCCTGTTCTCATAAATCAGCTAAGCCCACTTTTAAGATTTCAATAGTATCAGCTTCAGAAAACAATTAAAGGAAGACTTGGTGTAGCCATTCCAGAATGCCAGTTTTAGGGTATTGTTATAGCTAATTAGATATCTACAGCTAGGACAAACCATTATGAAAACAGCCCTTGGGCTAGAATCCTCTTATTCTATAATAGCCTAAGGTCCAGAAGGTTCATGGGGACTTTGCTTCATAACGTGTTTTATGCCAGAAATGGAGATCATTATCAGCAGATCTGGATAAGTAAAGCAGTAATTATTTCCAGGTTGAAGGAGCAGATGAAATCTGCTGACAGATACATTTTGTTCTTGTTGAGCAGTACCAGCACATCTGACTGTTTCGCAATTTACACAGTGTTAACAAAACTGATCATTCTTGTACTACTGATTTTAAACTACTATTGCCAATATGTTGCATTGGGTTTTTATAGATGTTATTTGACTTTTACTAGTGCAGCCACAGGACTAGCAATTTCTGGATAATATACTGTATTAACTGTTCCAAGTGGCATTTGTCTAATAATAGCATTATTTGGCAGTTATCTGTATGTGTTCTATTTCCAGTTAATTGGCAAGATTAGATTCTAACAAAGGTTGTATTTTATATAGTGGTAGGACCTATAACCTGTGAGGGGTTGCTCTTGTTCCAGTTTACAGTGGAAAGGGCTTTGTGGTCATAATAGACAAGGGACTGAGGCAGGAACAAGCAGACTGCAGCATCTGTTAAGAGGACCAGCGGAATGCTGTTGTATGTCAAAAGAAGGAAGGCAGCAGAGCAGAGAAAAGAAGCTTGCCAGATTGCAAGGCACTGCTCATGCCCCATCTGGAGACTTGCATGCAGTTCTGGTCTCTTCATTACAAAACAGACATTGAGGATGTCAAAGAGTGAAAGGCAAGGCCATCAATATAGTCGGTTGTATGGAGACAAAAACTATGAGTAGAGACTTGAGACCATTAGCATCTTCAGAAAGCTTGAGTTGGACATGTAAATAGCAAATTACGGTGCCTAGAAGCTCTATCAGTACTAGAAAACAACAAACAAGCACTCCACATAGGTTTAAAGTACAATGAAGAACTTTACTGCTGAATTAATGTATTAACCAACTACAGCTGTTCCAAATACTTCAAGGCCTCCTACCTCTTCTTCAGTGGAAGGGGCTGAATTATCATGGCATTGATTTTATTGCATTCACCATAAAGTAACCATATATCACTTTAAAAAGGGAGGGGGGTGGGATATTTTAAAATAAATCTAAAATGATCACTAGTTCCAAGAACCAGAAAATTAAATCTTCTTTATAGACTCCACAAAATACAGAATTAGATGAGAGAGAGCAAGTGTTTCCGAGATACAAAACTGGAAATCCAAAAAATTGCTATAGATATAAACCATAGGATGCTTGATAGTTCAACTCCTCCCACTGTTTCACACCCAAATACATTTAGCGTATTATTGTATTTTGTATCCTACGCAGAATCTTAGCAATTAAAAAGGATATATTTGGATAGATAGGTAGATAGATAGATAAATAGATAGATAGATAGATAAATAGTACTGCTGTGCAGAATTTTCTAATTCCAGTGGAAAGAAATTTTGTGATATTTTTGAAATTCTCCGGAAATTCCACCAAATTTCACCAGAAATGGAATGGTGGACTTCCACAGCGGAAAATGGTTGTGGAATGGTTTTCCACAGAAAAATTGCTGTTCCATGGAATATTATTCTGTGGTTCTACATATTTTCCATGGAAATGGATGCAAAATGATTTTCCATGGAAAAATGCTTTTTCATGGAATATTATTTCATGAATCACAGCAGGCGGAATTCTGGAGAAGAACCAGTGACATTCTGGCAGAAATTCCACTGGCAGAATGGTCATTTCACACTAATTTTACTGGCAGAATTCTACATTCTGCACATACTAACAGATAGATACAGTAGATACAGATAGATAGATAGATAGATAGATAGATAGATAGATAGATAGATAGATAGATAAAGTAGACAGATAGACAGACAGGCAGGCAGTATAGTACTGTGGTCTAGGGCTCTGAGCTGTGAACCTGGTGACCTGGGTTTGAATCCCATAGCCCCCACCAGCAGACATACTGTGTGACCCAAAGCAAGTCACTTAACTTCCTTGCGGTCCCAGGTTGCAGCTGGAAACAAGCTTTGGCTTACTGTGCCTTTCCAGGTTAAACAATTTCCCCTTTCCCCAGATGGAGAGACTAATTTTAAGTTTTATAACTCATTGGCAGTGCTCAAATTACTTAACAGTAAAATTGGAAAAAATAAACATTTACAGAATACAACATTTTGACTTTACCAAATACAGACACACACCTTATACTTCATAAAACACTTTTTTGCTATTTCAACAACATTAACATTTCCAGAATAGATTTTCACAGCTTATTTACATAGACTGTCAATCACCTGGGAAAGCTATACCAAACAGGTCAGATTTCAATTCTGATTTAAAATTTCTACTAAGGAGGCAGTACAGATAGATCTAGAGATGGCATTCCAGAGCTTCAGGGCAGCAACTGAAAATGCTCAGTCTCCAACTGGTTTCAAATTCAATGGAGGGATTCTCAAAACAGGCCAAGTATCCAAAAAAGGACTTTGCAACCATTACAATCTTCCTGGTGGGATGCTAGTAACTCTTGAATGTAGAGGGGGCCCAGTCAATTTATAGCCTTATAAACCATTAACAATATTTTACATTCAGCTCGCCATTTCACTGACAGCCAATATAGCTCATGAAGAGCTGGAGTAGTATGCTCAAATTCTGACACTTAGGTTAATAACCTGACTGCAACATCTTGGATAAGCTAAAAGGCTCTAATAGAGTGTGGTGCAGTAATCAATTTTACAGGCAATGAAAGCTTGCACTAGTGTGGGCAGATCATGCTAGTCAAGGAAGGGGTGCAACCTGGCTATGTTTTCTGAGATTAAAAAAATCTACCACAGATAACATCTGACACCTGCAAGGCCATAATCAGTTCGCTATCAAAGATGACTCACAGGTTCTGAACCTCCTTTCTTATCTGGAGCTTAGCCCCATGTATAAGAGGGATCTGTAGATTTTCCTTTGCAACAGACAGCAGGTGATCTGAACCCACCAGAATAAATTTATTCTGTTGGGTCATCAAAATAGTGCTGTCTGTTGACAGAGAACATATACAGCTCCCTGTTATAGATGAGGCTAAGTTCCACATGAGGGAGGAGATCTGCAACCTGGAAAATAATTTGCTGGTGTTACAGTAAGTCTCAGCCAACTGGCATTCATGTAGTCTCTTATCTCTGAGATAACATTCTTAGCCAGAAGCATCAGATTTCCCTGCCTGGGTCTAAATGAAAGTTAGAGGAGAGTGCCATCTGCATAACAGTGAAAATAAGACCTGTAGACTGGCCTTGGGGAGGGAGAATGGCATTTAAGCATAACAACCTTAATAGCACATTTCAAAACTATATGGGCATTGCATTGATTTTATTTCTTTATTTATTGACTTGAAAATTGGTAATCAGGAGAGGCAAACTGAGCTGCTTGTTTACAGGTGTGACCCAGGGAAAGGGGAAGGAGAGAAGCAAACTTACTAACAA
Source organism: Neoceratodus forsteri (assembly GCA_016271365.2). Taxonomy (NCBI): domain Eukaryota; kingdom Metazoa; phylum Chordata; order Ceratodontiformes; family Ceratodontidae; genus Neoceratodus; species Neoceratodus forsteri. The sequence goes on along the minus strand of CM057455.1, from coordinate 1,460,529,968 downwards.
AATACAGTCAGTCAGGTGATGTGGTTACAATGAGAGTGATACAAAGAGCATATGTTGAATGCATTATGGACAAGATTGCAAAACATTGCATGTTGAGGATAAATTAATTAGCATACAACTCATCTGTGCAAATTGGGCAAGCTCAAACACATACTGTCAGAGTGAAGGGAGGCTGAACAGGTGCTGAAAGTTAAGAGTCAAAACAGGCTGATAAACTTCAATGAGGTTGCAGAAACTATGCAGTTGGGGGGAGGGAGAGGTAAAGGGTGGTCAAAAGCCAGGCAAAGGTAAGGAAAGGTTCAGGAAGAGGGTTGGCAGGAGCATGGTAGAGGCGGATGAGTTTTATCTGGTGTCTAATGGAGGGAAGGGTGGGAGAGAGAGATGGATGGAGGAGGGTAGCTGTTTCCAGAGGAAGAGTAGGCAGTATGAGATAGATTTCATGGCTGAAAAGTGTGGGTGGGGAAGGGAGAATGTGCGTTGTTCTCTTGAGTGCAGGGATTAGCAAAAGGAGGGGATACAAAAGTTCATACAAAGGTTCATACAAAGGTATTTGGGAGCAAAGAAGGCCAGAAATAGCCCATAACCACTCCCATCCAGTAACCCTTAATAGGAGATGTTTCCTTTTGCCATTATATAGTTATCCAGATGGTTTTTGGAAAACAGTCTTGGACTCAGAGCATATAAATGCCTCAGAGAGGCTGTTCCATGGGCCACCCTTTGCATAAAGAAAGCCTTCCTTCTATTTGTGTTATATTTTATGTATCTGAGTTGAAGTGGGTGACCCCTGGTTCCTTTAGTATCATTTTTAAATTGGAAGTTTAGTTCATTTAGTATATAATCGTCCCTCATTATATCATAGCATAGTAGAAAATCCCCCTAACTCTTCATGTCTCAAGAGGCATAAGCTTTAATTGTTTAAGTCATCCCTCATAGGGCATATTTTTAATATTATGTATTATTTTTGTGGCTTGTCTTTGGATTTTTTCTATATTTGCTACAGCTCCTTTAGATGTAGGACCCCACACTGGGGCACCATAATCCAGAATTGGTCTAACATACACTTTATACAAGGGAATAACCACCTCCCTATTGTGACTCTTGAAGTTTCTCATAATGTTCCAGAACACATGTTTAGCTTTTATAATCTGTTTATTAGCATGGGAGCGATATGTTAGTTTGTGATCAATCAGCATTCCCAGATCTTTTTCTTCCTCAGATTTACGAAGTACCCTTCCATTTATGTAATAGTTATGCACGCTATTTTGGCTCCCCAAATGAATTACATGGCACTTTTCTATGTTAACAGTCATACCCATGGAAGATACCCAGTCACAGATTTCACCCAGGTCTGCCTGAAGGCCTTTAGCCCCCTTAAGGTCTGTCACCACCCTAGCTACAGTAGTTTAGTGTCATCTGCATATTTACTAATCCAGCCACTTCTGCCCTTACCCATACTGGTCATAAAAATCCTGAAGAGCACTGGGCCCAGAACTGACCTCTGTGGGACCCCACTAGTGACATCAACCCTGTCAGAATAAAATCCATTAACTCACACCATCCGAGTCCTATCGCCCAATCATTCCCTGATCCAACACACCACTCTGTGGTCAATTTTGATGTCTACAAAACAATGAAGGATCGGTTGATGGAGGATTTTATCAAAAGCCTTTTCCAGATCCAGATACAGTATATTCAATCTACATCCTGTCTTCTATATAGAGCTTCCAGGATTTTTTCATAAAAACAGAGCATATTTGTTATGCATGACCTCCCTGTGAAAAAACCATGCTGTTCTCTGTCCACTTGATCAGTCTCTTCAAGGTGGAATCTATTTTATCCTTTAATATGTATTCCATCAATTTTCGTGGTACCGATATCAGACTAATGGGTCTAGAAATATTTAAGTGCCTCAAGGGGATCAACAAAGTCCAAGAGAGTAGCATCCTTCAGAAAAAGAGATGTGCAAGAACAAGGGGGAACAATCTGAAGATGGGGGAATGGCTCAGAGGCAATGTGAGGAAGTATTCTTTTCATGGAGAGGGTGGTGGATGCATGGACTAGCCTTCCTGAGGAGGTTGTGGGGTCAAAAACATTGGGGGAATTCAAGAATGTGTGAGACAGACATAAAGCAATTCTAGTAGGGGGGTAGGAGGAAGTAGGCTGTTGGTTAACTAGAATCTGCAACTTATCCAGTAGGTAGGAAAATGGGCAGATTGTGTGAGCCAAGTGGTCCTTATCTGCTGTCAATGTTTATGTTTCTATGTTTATATGCAGAACACTGTAAAAGTCTTACTGAAGCAAGACTTTATGAGATGCAGTTGAGGGACTGAAGGTGTAGATAACTGTGTCATGTGCATACATATGAAAATGCAAGTTGGCACAGGTGGAGTGGAGGTCATTTAGAAAAATGGAGAAGAGGATTGGACCCAGAATGGAGCCCTGTGGGACCCCCTTTGGATAATGATGGGTGGGCAGATGGCACCTCCTACCTGTATCGACTGCTGATGGTCTAAGAGTTAGGAAATTAACCAGTCAACAATGGAGGCTGAAAGGCTAGCAGAGCTCAGATTATCCAGGAAGAGTTAGTGGGTCACTGAATCAAAGGCTTTGGTCAGATTGATGAAATGTCTTCTGTAATGTTCCCCAGATACATCACTGAGAGGATAGAGTCAGTGACCCTAAGTAGGGAGGACATGCTGGAATGATCCTTCCAAAAGCCAGAATGGAAGGGGTAAAGAAAGTTGGAGGAGTGGAGAAAACCTGCAAGCCATGAGTAGGCTACTTTTTCCTGCAGCTTCACAAGAGAAGAGAGGTGAAGTAGATAGGGAAGAAGGTGCAAGGTGTAGTGTGATCACCCCCTTTGTGGAGAGGGAGAACCTTGATAGTCTTCCAAGACTGAGGGACAGTGTAAATCGTGAAGGAGATATTTAGGGGGTGAGTAAGGGGGGAGGTGATGGCAGGAGTTGACAGATGGTGAAGTTTAGGGTCCAAGCCATCCAGGCTAGATTTGTAAGGGTTGAGTGTGAAAAGGGTGAACAAGGGCCTCAATTTTCAAAAGTAAAACAATGACACAAGGTGACTGCACCAAATGGATATGATGCAAATGGCATCTTTCATCATAGTGTGTGGCTATCCTGATTATTGAACACTGGCTGCAGTGAAATCAGGATGCCATGTAGCAAAGCTCTCCTTTGCCATCCTTGCAGCCAAAGTGTCCATGTGCCAGTTTACAAGGGTGGTTGGCAAGTCTGCACCATCCCTTTATTTGGTATTCTAGAAGCCCCACAGTGGTCACAACAGAGGGCTCAGGTTAGACCAGCCAGGAGTTGGTCCAATGGCCCTGCAACATTGCCTGGCAGGTTGGCAGTTGGGGGCTACAAGATGCTGACTGGGGGCAGAAGGAGCCCAGGGTTGGTATAGGGGATGATGGGGGCACAGAGGCTATGTGAGGGTGGTGAGGTGCCATCTTGTGGGGGTGTCCTGCACAAGTGTAGGTAGCTGATCAGCCCGGATACAGTGGTTTGTCAGGAAGGGACTGGGACCCAGCCTCAGGTGCATGCACCCCTGGCACCTGCCCCATACTTGCCAATGACCCCAGCACCATCGATGGGTAACAGCCTAACTTCACACAGGGAGCTGAGTACCAGAGCAGTGTCACAGTGTCTAGGGACTGTCCCCATCCACAACCTGAACCCTACACCCTGCAGACACTGCTGCCCACCTATGGTGTTGGGTTTATTGGTGCCAGTGTGGCAGGTGCCAAGGCTGCATGCACCTGAGGCTGGATCCTGGTTCATTTCTGCTATACCCCTGTACCTGGGCCAATTGGCTGCCTACACTCGTGCAGGGTACCCCCCTGCAGGGTGCCACCTCAGCACACTAACATTGCCGCGGTGCCCCCATTGCTTTCTATACCACCCCATGCTCCTTTTTCCCCGTCCCTGTCTTGCAGCCATATTTACCCCCCATCTTCACAGCCCCTTTACTTTTCTGCCGGGTTGGGGGTGTTGAAGGATCCTTCTGTTAAACCCCACAGGTGCACCACTTCCTTAGCACAACCCTGTGGCTGTGGCAAATTTTAGGTCTTGGATGCAGGGACCCTCATTTTTATAAAATATGGAGCAGATTCCCTGATGCACCCCAAGAATGCTGCAGCCCTAGATTGCTGCAACTTGTAGCAATCTTAGGGCTCTTTGAAAATCGAGCCCAAGGTCTCCTAGGGAGTGATGGGGGGAATCAATCTTGGAGGTTAGGTAAGTAGGAGGGGGAAAAAAGGTGAGAGGTGAGTGGAGTCATGACGTGGGAAGGAGGGTAGGAAGAGCACAAGTGATAAAAAACTGATTGAAGTGAGCAGCAACAGAGGTAGGGTCACACACTTGAGAGCCATTAACTACGAGGACAGTGGGAGAGGAGTGGACTAGGAGCTCAAAATGGAGTGTATCACCTCCCAGAATTGTGCTGGGGAATTAAGATTATTCTGGAGGTTGGCCTTGAAGTATAGGAAGGAACTTGACAGTACGAACAGCCTTAATGCAAGAGGTCTGATAGAAAGTGGGATAATTTATACCTGGCCCAGGCTTGGTCACAAGTCTTGCATAAATCAATGGGATCTAAGGTGATCCAGGGATGGTGAGAGGATTCAACCCTGGATTTCCCAATGGGGGTGTCCTTATCTGAGACAGAAGTAAATACTGAGTGGAAGAGGCTGAAAACCATAATTGTTCATTTCCAAGTTTTGTGGGGTTTCAATTTTGTAGTAAGAACCCTAATAATCATTAATATATTTTTTTGTCCATAAATTATAGGGGCACTATAGTTAGGGTTGAGTAGCCTGTTTAATGTTAAACCTAAAATTTTGCACTTTAATAACACTGCAATCAATCAATGGATTTGCAAAAAATGTGGTATGTGTTGTTCTGAGGGTAGACCTCTTGATGTGGCAAGTTTCATTCTGGTCAGATGTATGGATTCTGAGATCCGGATAGTGAAAAATCTTAAAAGTCGCCATTGTTTGCAGTTTTTTCCTCATTGCCTTGCATCCAGAAAGTGTGGAATTTTGGTGTGATTCTTCTATACATATAGATACAGTGGGCCGGATATTCAAAAGGGTTGCGCCGTGCACAATAGGGTTGCGCCTGCACAAGTCCAAAAGTGCACCATTCTGCGATATTCAGCAGGAGGCAGTTGCGCCAACGAAAACATGCTGAGCAACAGCGCAATGCAAATGACGGCATGCGCAACCAAAGGGGGTGGATCCATGCATAAAGAGCGCAATGCAATATCCAAAGACTTGCGCAATGCGCAACAGCGGAACAGCCGGAAGTTGCGCCCCAGCGGAAATGAGCCAAAATAAAAAGGCTCAAGGAAGAGGCGCAAGAACGCCACAGGGATGCCAAGTGGGGAAGAGAGAGAGAGAAAAACAGACAGTGACAGGCCAGGGCAGGCAAGGGAAGCAGTGTGGGCCATAGGCTGCAGAGGCCAGCAAGGGGTGCCCGGTGCAGTGGAAGTAGCAGTCAGGACAGCGGGGGTAACAGAGCAACATCAGCCGGGGGTCACAAGCCAGGGAGATGGACAGTGGCAGCTTCCACATGGAAGCTGTAATGAGGGGGGTGAGAATGCAAGGTGCAGGGGGACATGGCCGTGGATGGGCCCGTCGGCGGTATGCCCCCAACAGGCAGTACCGTGCCCGCATCAGTTTTGAGCTGTACACAGATGTAGAGATCGTGGGCCGGTACCGCCTGAACAGGGCAATACTGAGGCGGCTCTGTGAGCTGTGCAGTGATGTGATGCAGGCACCCTCACGACAGAGTCATGCTCTGTCAGTGGAGACCAAGGTGACAGCCTGCATGTGCCTGCTCACCACGGGCACCTTCCAGAGGCCAACAGGGGACACCACAGGCATCACACAGTCGGCCACATCATGCATCCTCACCCAATTGCTCAGCGCACTGCTGCCACATGCTGTGGAGCACATCCATTTCCCCAGCACTGTGGCAGAGCGTACAGCAAACATGCAGGCGTTCCACAGGGTAGCACGTATGCTTGGCATGCTAGGGGCCATAGACTGCACCCATGTGGCCATTCGCACGCCACCTGGCCCCGATGGGGCCGCATATAGGAATAGAAAGGGCTTCCCCAGTGTCATCTGCCAGGTGATGTGCGATGCCACTGGATGTATAATCAATGTCTGTGCCACACACCCTGGCGGAGCACATGATGCCTTCATATGGCATCAGTCCACACTGTGCCATCGATTCGAGAGTGGGGACATCCCCACAGGCCATCTAGTGGGTGAGTATGCATGTAGGAAATGCAAACTCGGGGCAAGGGTGGGAATGCCACAGGTGCCATGGTAGTGGCACACAGGGATATGGGAAATATGGACCTGAACATGAGACTGATCTCCACTATCTCCACACAGGTGACAGCGGATACCCACTCTGTCCCTGGCTCTTCACACCGTACCGGTGCCCCATGACCCCATCGCAGCAATGCTATAATGATGCACATGCCACCACATGCAACATCATTGAGCGGGTGTTTGGGATGCTCAAGGCACGCTTCCGATGCCTAGACACCTCCGGCGGTGCCCTACAGTACAGCCCCTCAAAGGCTTGTGGGATATTCCTGGCCTGTTGTATCCTGCACAACATGGCCAATGACTGTGGGATAGCCATACAGGTTGAAGAGGGGGACAGCGATGGGGACGCCAGAGGCACCGGTGTTGATGGTGATGAGCAGCCCCCCCTTGGACGGCGGGACCCCCGACTGATCCGGCAGGCCCAGCTGCAGCGGGACACCATCACGGAGGAGCACTATGCACAACACAGGTAAGTCAAGGGGCCATGTGCAAACAACACTGTCCTGGCGCAACCCACAGGCACACAGAGTAACACACCAGGGGTGCATGACGGCAAGGGGAATGGAAGGGACCAGGCACACAAACACACCATCAGGGAAGGGCGAACAGTCATATGGACACACACACACACACACAAACACACCAGGCACAAAGCATACATGGGCAGGTGCACAGCAGAGCAGGAACAGACATGGCAAACACACAGATCCACAGACCACACCCACCACCTGTACTGTCCAAGCACGTGTGTCAGATGCTGGGCACCCTTGCACCTTGGTGTACAGTACAATGCAGGCATCATCATGCACACGCACCTGTGGACAGCAGTCGGGATGGTGTGCAGGTGGTCCGTATGTCGGCATGATGGGCAGGGCACCCACCAGTGCACTGCCCACCATGAAGCACAGTGCACACAGGGCAGCACCAGACAGGGCCCGCACTGGGAGACAGGTCAGTCATGTTGCACCATTCCACAGCCACCGCGGATGCGTGGGTGGCCCTGCCGTGACCCAACAGCACTGGCAGGCTAAGCAGGGGCCACATGGGGTGGCACCGATGGACCACCAGGGGTCCCACTGTGCGATCGCGACCTTGTCCGCAGTGGGGTCTGTAGGATGCCAAACATACCTGCACCAGGGGTGCTTGGGATGCCCACAGCAGAACCCGGCATCGACAGGCTTGGTGTTGCATGACTCCGGGAATGGGGAGTGGAGACCGTACTGTGTGGGGTGCGCGGTACAGGAGCACCTGCATGTGTGCCCAATGCAGCCACGACAGCGACCAATGCCTGGGTCTGCCTGTCAATGGCGGCGGTCACATCCATCCGCATGTGGACCATATCTGCACGGTCCAGAGCACAGTCCCTGCTGTGCCACTCCACAGCCACACACAGTGCCTCCACAGACGTTGCAACCCCGCCTTTGCTGCTGTACTGATTCCCACAGCAGGCGGGTGTGCTCTTCAAATGGGTACTCTGCCACAACGGCATCCTGTCCCCCAGGGTGTGCAAGGTCCTGATGCTCAACACCCCTTGAGGGTGGGCGCTGTTCACCAGGACCAGGAATGGGCGTATCAAAGGGCGGCGGGCATGTGCCACCGCTGGACACTGTACCCCCAGACCTGGTGGGTGCCTGCTGCTGCTGCTCCTCCAACCGCTGTGCCCCAGGAACCACTTGTTCCACTGCTGTGGCCACAACAGTGCCAGACACCTGCACAGCCACCGGTGCTGACCCACTGGTGCTGACAGGCACAGCCTGGGACTGTGCCGACATGCTGGCACACACATTGGAACCAGCTAGGCCCAGGGGCACGTGCTGGCCTGCTGTGTGTCCGTCATGGGACACACACATGTCACTGCCCATTGCAGTCCTTGCATCATCAATGGTGCAGGTACGTGCTACAGCCACAGTCACAGCGTGCTGGCATGCTTGCATGCCAGACTGCTGAGGCACAGGCTGTGCACCACCCACACCCGACTCACCGACACCAGAGTTGGCAGTCCAGCGTGCATGCTGGTGCAGTGCATGCTGGCTGGTGACAGAGGTGGATGGACCCTCCTCCATGTCCAGCAGGTCATCCTCACTGCCTGGACCCACCACCACTGTCCCCTGAAGACGACCAGGATCTGTAACAGAAAGAGAGGACATGTGAGTGCATGTGAACAACCTTCCCCCAACACCACCACCATGTCATACCATGCAGTGATGGGCTTCCACCTGTCTGGAATCCACCTCCTGGTATGCCCTCAATAGCACTGCACTGCATTGATGCAGCCAGTCGGTCCTCAGCCAGGGTCAGCTCCACCACCGCTGGCTGGCCCCTGCCAGTGCCAGCACGTGCCGCCCTGAGGGCTGCCACCTTCTCCTTCACCCTCCTTCGGTCTGTCCCAATCTTCTTTTTGCATTCCTGCACAGAGCGCTGGTGGCTTCCGTGCAGGTTCACTGCCCGAGCTACCCCCTCCCATGCAGCCGCATGGGCCTGAGGGGTGCCCCGCCATCCACTCAGTGGTGACTCCTCCTCCAGGTAGGCCTGGAAGAGGGCCTCTGTCTCTGCCATGGTGAAGTTGGGCCTCCTCCTCCTTCGCCCACCAACCTCACCCTCACCTTGGCTCTGCTCGGTCATGGCGATCTGTATGGGTGGAAGTGGACACCTGTCACTGTGCAGTCTACAGCGTTATCCCATGACCATTGTCCAGAACATCCCACAGCATGCAACCCACCTCTCACCTGCAGTAACCGAATCTGGCCAGGCAGCCCAATGTCGCACATTTATAGCGCAATGCATGCAAATTAGGAATGGAGCAACTGTAATGAGATGCAAATCGCGCCATTGCACCTTTGAATGGCTGATCAGATGATTTGCATGTCTCGGCTGAATATCGCTCCATTGCGCTTTTCGCAATACGGTTGAGCCGGCTAAGTCAATGGCGCAGATCTGTGACTGTGTGGTACAGTGCATTGCTCATGCCCAGGTAGCTTACGCAGGCGTCTGCCGCGCCGATGACGTGCTGTGTGTGATCAGCAATCCAGGCCATGGCCACCATTGTGCCAGTGGCGCTACAGCACTGGGCACCATCTGGTGCTGTGGCACTACTGTGCAATAGTCCACTGTGGCACTGGCACGCAGGTGGTCGGTCGCGCAGGATGCGTAGACGTCAGATGGCGCTGTACGTGGCCTTGCGTCATAGACCCCCGACCTGGTGTCCGACCTTTGCCCCCTGGTGCTGTTCGGCTGCCATGTGTACTACCCTATTGCGCTGTTTGGTGACAACGCTATGTGAACTGATGGCACTGTACGAACAGCGCGATTGGAACCTTTATGGTGGTCTATTGCGCAACATTTCCACGTGGGGTTGCCGCGCTGCGGGGCGCCATATTGCCTGCTGTAAAACTCCAACTATGGCATGCAGGAGAGCACCCCAGTGGAGCCCAGTGGAGGTGGCCAACCTGGTGGCCCTGGTTGAGCCCCACTATGGTGCACTGTATGGGGAGGAGCCCCTCACCATGGCTCGCACCCAGGTTTGGCTGCAGGTGGCCACTGACCTGGTGAGGGTCACAGGGCAGCACCAGTCTGCAGAGCAGTGCAGGCACAGGTTCAGTGACCTCCGCAGGAGGGAGCCAGATGTGCTGCAACGCCTACGGTCACGTGCCAGGAGGGGCATTGTGCCTAGGCCAGGTGGGTGTACCATCTAAGCACCTGTATTCTCCGTAGGGGTGTGAGTGTGTTTTGGTGGCTGTGCATGGGGGATGGCTCTGCCATGGTTGGCTGTGTCAGTGTATGCAGGTATGAGATGCATGGGTCTGGCTGTGTGGGCAGGCACACTCACTGGGGCAGGGGGAAGTCTGCTTTGGAGTCACACTGATGTTTTTCTCAACATTTGTCTCCCAAAGGCCTGGCAGAGAGGATGCAGGCATGGGCTGAGGAGGGCCGTGGCAGGGTCCAGGTGGAGGACGGTGGTGCTGCGAGGGGTGGGCCGCAGCAGCAGCAGCCACAGCTGCTTGCTTAGTGTGAGTATCATTACATCATGGATGCTATTGCATGCTGGAGGGGGTGGGCATGACCACCAGCCATGGACAACACAACCATGCACGACACAGGTGACAGTCATCACTGTCCAGTGTCACTGCACATCTGTGTGTGCATCACTGGTGGTCCATGCATGCACTGGGCACATGGCTGTGGAACTGGCATCCCACCACATTGCCACATCACTTGACAGCCTTGTTTGTGCTGTGATGGACATGGGCAGTGTGTGTGTGTGCAGTAGTGCACATAGCTGGTGCCGCCTGGTTGGGCATGTCATGTGCATGGTCACTCTGGGTGGGTGCATACCATCACAGGTGTGGGACATTGGGCTATATGCCTTGCAGGTTGGGTGGTGTTCAGGGTTGTGGACAGTCACAGCCATTGACTGTGTTCCCTTTTCCTAGGCCTCATCGTCCTACGCAGGATTGAGCGTGCCCTCCACCAGCTGACCCAGATGTCTCTTGAGAACCGTGACATCCTCCAGGACATCCAGCGCCGTGGGCTCCGGCGATGGCACAGCCAACCGAGACAGCACCAGGCAGCAGAGGACCAGCATGCTAGGCCTTAGACAGGCTTCCTTCCCACTTCACCCATCCCTCCCACCCTGCCTTCCTCTCCCAGTTGTTCACCCTTACTTTGCCCACCCCTACCTTGTACCCCTACCCCCGCTCTTGTAAATAGTTTTGTTATTGTTCTTGTTCTACTTTCTATTTTGAAATATATATATATATATATATATATATATTTTGTTATGAATACTGTGGTGATCTCTGATTTGCAGCTGGCTATGGTTGCTCAGTTGCAGTGGTGTGCATGCCATCTGGGGTGGTATGGTCCTGGGTATATGTGTGTGTGTGTGTGTGCGTGTGTGTGTGCATGGGGAGGTGTCTCCAGTGTGGCAGTGACTTTCTGTCGGTCTTGCCATCTGCTGCCACCCACTGCTGGGTGCACAGGGTGGGTCTGGCTTGTATGGTTCTATGCTACACGAGGTTGACGTGTGCTGGGGGGATGCATGGTGTTTACTGCAGCGACAGTCACTGCACATGGGTGGTGTCTTGGGGTCATGATGCAGGGTGTGCTGTGCAAACGGGGGGCTGATGTGCACTGTGGTTGTCAACCCCCTGTGTGTGGCAGTCTCAGCCTGCCAGTGGTTGTGCTGGGGTGTCATGGCCCTGCTGTGCTTTGTTGGCTTGTCCCCATGGGCCAGTGGATCATCCATCCCTCCCCCAGTGATGCTGTGCTTGGGGTGTGCAGGTGTCTTGTTGGTTCTGCAGCATGTTCCTGTGCCCATGTGTGGCATGGCTGGCAGTGGGCTCCAGCCTGCCTCCCTGGTTGTGCAGTTCCATTGCTCTGCTGGGGTGGGGGGCTCTGCGCTATGGCACCTCTGGACTGCTCAGCTTAGCTAGCCTTGTTGCACTATGGCGCAACCTTTCTGCTCAGCTTCCCCTTCCTGGTTGCGCTATGGCGCAGTTTGTGCGATATTCAGACATTGGCTGCTTGCGCAATTTGTTTTGCTCCATGTTTGAATATCGTGTCTGTTGCGCATATGCGCAATTGAATTGTGCATGCTCCTGCTGTTGCACACATTTTGGGAGAAGTTTGAATATCTGGGCCAGTTTGTCTAACAGGACTGTCATGCTTTGTTTGTTGAAAAAATATTAATCTTTTGCAAAGTTATTCAATGTTTAAATTCCCATTGTTTTCAAAGGGAAGTGCCCTGACCAGAATAGAGGGATAAAGTTTGACAAAGGATTGACTTCACAAAAAAATATTCTCTCTCACATGATATATTCCTTTTTTGTAAGAATAAAATCCTTTTTCATGACAGAAAAAGCCTTTTTTGTGAGTCACCATCTTGGTTTTTTTCTTCCACCAACTAAAAACCATGGAAAATACATAAAAATGTCATTTTATTTATTTATTGAAAAAGTTTCACCAGGAAAGACACACGGAGCAACAAGATGCTTGTCTCCCAGTGCGACCTTGGAGGAGTGGGTACAAGGGGGTTGGATAACATGCAGGTTATCAACTGAGCAAATAACAGAGGCAAATAGCAGCATATGGATAGAACTGCATTAAACTGCAAGCAACAACACATGGAGTACATTGGATATTGTATGGAACATATAGCAATTACCTGACATATAGCAGCAATACAAGGGAAAATTTAGCACACAGTAATATGCAGGTATAAGCAACAGGAGACATAGAACACATGATGGTGCAGGACAAAAAGGCACAGGACAAAAGTGCATAGGCTGGGGCTATATGCCAGCATTTATAGCAAATCTAAGGTCACTGGTTGGACAGTGGGGAGGAGAGCAATTGGCGCATGGCCAATTCAGGTACAGGAGCAATTAGTGGCGAGGAAGTTAGCTAGGGTAGTAGAAAGAGAGTGGGTAGAGGAGGAATGTCGAAGTTCAGGAGTGAGATCATTCCATAGCTTGGGTAACTGGTGTGAGAAGGGACCTTGCCTGGCAGTAGTCTTCCACCTAGGGATTGATAGTTGGCTGCAGTCACAGGATGTAAGATAATGGGCGGGGGAAGGGCAGCTGAAAGCACAGAGGAGAGGTAGGAAGGGATGATGCCAAGCCATAGGTTAGATACATATTTAGCACAGTGCAAAATGCGACAGTTTCCAAGAGATGGTAGTGCCAGGGAACGGTAGAGGTTGCAGTGGTGGGTAAGGGGTGAGGCATTGAGAGCAAAGCGGCAGAAGGCATTAAAAAGTGTGTCCAGCTTAGATAGGGTGGACATACGGGTTGCACCGTAAACAATGTCACAGTAATCAAAGGAGGGGAGTATCATCTTCTGGACCAGTTCACGTCGGGCTGGGGAGGGAGGCTACTGCGGTTCCTATAAGGTGCACCGAGCATGGGGCATAGTTTTTTTGAAATAGCATCAATGTGGTCTGAGAAGGAAAAATGGCAGTCAAGCCATACTCCCAAGTAACTGAATGAGGAGACATCTTCGAGTTTTTGACCATCCAGGGTGTGGAAATAGGGAAGGGAAGGGATGGAAGTTTGGACAGGCATTGCCATGTGCCAAAAGTCATCGTGACAGTTTTTTTACATTTAGGGAGAGCTGGTGAGAGCTGAACCATTGCTGTACTTTGTTGAAGTCAGCTTGGAGGTTAGTTTGTACCACTTCAGGGTCGGAGCTTGAGGAGAAGAGTACAGTGTCATCTGCATACTGTACATGTGGATTGAGGTAGTAGAGCAGATGAGTGGTAAGTCGTTCAGGAATATAGAGAACAGTATGGGTCCCAGAACCGATCCTTATTTTAAAAACAAACACCAGAATCAAGGTAAACAGGACCCATTTAGCTAGATTCTGATGTTTATTACATAATGCCCGCAAATAGTTTTCTGTGTGAGAAAAATGGCAATTTATAATCCACCGGTGGGATGCCCAGTCCCAGTGTCTGATGCCCCCCCGCAGCCCCTTGTTTTATTTAGTAGCCAACATTGGGGGGCCCAATCCTCATGTCAGCATTTAGACATTCCCCCAGCAGAGTGGGACACTGGGAAGCCCACTCCCAGTGTCACAAAAATTACTGTCATTCTGTAAAAAAGAAAACAGTCCCTCATCATCCCCACCATTCCCCTCTCCCCTCCCAACCCTCCCACTGAGCACCTAACACCCCACCCTCCTTACCCTATACTTACCATTGGAGGTTGTAGGCTGTTATCTTCTGTGGATTGAAACACGTCTGCACTCTTCTAAGATGAACAGTGAACTGAGGAATCAAGATAAGTGCCATATAATGATTTCAATGGCGTATTGAACTTGTGCTCATAACGTTGCCATATTTTTTTTTCACCAAATTTTCAACATGGCCTTTTTGGGGACCCACCTCATGAACACTGGCACTATGATTTATTTAACAGGGCCCAATGTAAATCAATGTACTTCGCATTATTTCACCTTGTTGGTGAGCTCCAAAGGATAATTTTGCAGGTCACATGGGCTCTAGATTGTTCTGCACAGCCTCAGTTCAGGGTAATGTGTGTAGGTAGTTGTAGGAGCCAGTTTGCTCTGAGAGGTCTCTATGATTGAAACCCCCTAAAATCTGTTAAAAAAGTATTTTTGAGTAATTTGTTTTGCTTAGACTTTAGTGCATCGATTGTAGGAAACCCTCCTGTGCTCATATCATCGAGTGTTTATTGTTTGTGTGTGGATTTTGAATGTTAATGTACAACATTCAGCCTGTGTAATGACAAACAGTGGAAATGTGCTTTGGGGGAGAGGTGTATCTGTGGTGTAAGTGGATTTAAGTTGGAGAAATATGGAGTTCTTTGTTTTTTGGTTATATTATTCTTGTATAACTGTGTTAATGTACACACAGTAATATTTTCAGTAATTGTTGACATTTGTTTGCTGATTATGTTGTGGACCTGGTACAACAGTGCATAATTTCAGGTTGTTTAAAATACATGGTATGTTACTGAAGTTTTCAATTTGCTTAGACAAAATGTGTGTGTGAGTGTGTGTGTGTGGTGCATGACACCAAATAATACACCTTTTATTGTGCCACAGTGTAATTGCAGCAGTGTGAACCTGCTATCCACTGCACCTGCATAATTTTGTACTGCCATTGTGGTATCTTGATTTTGCACTGTTACTGTAATCTGCAGTCACATTGTTTCCCCACCCAAACTGGTAAAAGGTATTCTTTTCCAGATTGGGCTGTGACTTGAGCACCACTGGTTAGTTAAGGTGTTGTTGAACTTGTTGTGACTTTGCGTCTGCATCTCTTGTTGCAGCCACAGTTGGTTTTTTGGGCTTCACATCCAGCGGCCCAGAGTGAACGTTCCAAAATCTAAATTTGTTTAGAATATTCTTGTTGATCCCCCAAAATGCCCACAAAGAGACGTGTAAGCAAAGTTGTTTCTCGCCATGGCACTGCTGAAGCCAGATGTAAGATTGTTTGTGGGAGTGGTAGTACGCAGTCGCAGAAGTACATTGCTGGTGTGAGGAAAGGTATTTCTCCTTCAATGTTTTTTACAGTGCAATTGGTAGCTTCAATCATAGTTGAAGGAGATGATGTTGTCCCAGCTGGTGGTGTTCGTTCAGTTGCTGGTGATATGAGTATTGCTTCCACAAGTTCCTCTTCTGACCAGTTGAGTGTGTCCAAAAATATAGTTGAGCGTAAAGCAGTGAGTGACAGTGTAGATGATGTCATACTCCCCAGTAACATCCCATTGGTAACTGAACATGAAGATTCTGATCATCATGGCAACGATAACACACAATGTCATATTTCTTTCACTGCGGTTCAGGTCACACATTTGCCATGCAATGATTCACAGTGTGGTGAAAACATTTTGGGTGATGGTGGTGTTGATAATAAATCTGATGATGCTGATGTTGCTGTGGTTGCAACTTGCAGTCCACGTGCCAGCATCCAGGCAGAAGATGTGGATGTGAATGATGTTGATGAATATGATGTTCATGTCAGTGACCCCTGTTGAGAACCAGAGAAAAAGATATTCAAGGTGGCTGTGTCTGGGTCTGTTTGCATTAACCCTCCCCATAAAAGTTGTGATTTACCAGTTTCAGTTGATGATGATGATGGTGATGACCCAGTAATAATGATAGCTAGTCATGGTGATCAGTTGCAGTCCAAGTGTGTCCTGCCTGAAAAAAACATTAAGCACTCCCCCCACTTCGGGGCTTAAAAAACAGAGTTCAATAAGCAGCATCAGGGACATGTTAAAAGTAGGGGATCACAATCCCTTGTTTGGGACTTTTTTGTGCAAGATGCAAATGATGAGTCAGTTGCAATCTGCCAGGTTTCCATGCACGTGTGAGGCGTGGTAAAAAGGGGAGCCATCTGGGCACAGGGGGACAGCATACACATATTAAGAACAGACACATGGTACTGTGGACCCAATACAAGATGGCAGCTAATACCACAGTGGGGCATTCACCCTCGTCATCAACCATAATGAGCATGTTATCCCCTTCCATGACTGTAAGATCCTGTAGGAAATTAAATGTGTGCAGTAGCAATGAAATAACAGCAGAGGATTACTACAGGCATGATGAGGTGGAGGAGCATGATTTTTGAAATCTTGTCCACTGGTAGTGAGAGTAGCAGTGGTGGTGGTGGTCAATGCAGTATGTCTAGTGCAAGTGGTACATCAACTCTTTTTCTTAAATCTGGGAAAATAACTTCATTTGTGGATTTTTCATCACCTGTGCAACCATCTTCATCACATGTCCACACTCCACCCCCTGCCATTCACAAAGCAGAACCATTTGTCATCACACCCCATGTAAAACATTTGTCAGCCCATGTTACAGAGTGTTTTTGCACATAAGCTGAAGTACCCACCCAATCATACAGTGTCACGTGAACTTAATGCTGCTGTAGCTGAAATGCTGGCACTTGATCTTTTGCCCTTCTCCTTTGTGGAGAATTCAGGGTTACAGTGGTTTGCAGCTTGTGCCTGTCCAAAATGAAAAGTTCTATCCAGGACATACTTTTCCACCCATGCTGTCCCTGAGTTGTACTGTACTATGTCCGACTCTGTAAGACATGCCCTTCAACATTCCTCCTCTCCATTCATCCATTTAAGTATGGATATGTGGACAAGTGTCAAAACAGCGGAGAGTTCATATTTGTGTATACTGTAACTGCATATTGGGCACAGGTGCTGGGTGTTGTTTGTGCTATTAGTAGTGTGAATAATCAGTGTAGTAAGGTGGAGTGTCGTGGTAAAAATCTCTCAGGAACTTGACAGCATGCAACAAATGCTATGCACAATGTGACCTGTTCACACACTGGTGAAAACATGCTGGCATTGGTACTGACTGAAACTGACAAATGGCTGAACCCCCTATCCCTGAGAGCTGGGTTCATAGCAAGTGACAGTTGGTCAGATGTGGTTAAATACATCACGAATGGTGGCTTTGTTTGGGTTCCATGCATGGCCCACTGTTTAAATCTTGTGTTGCAGGAGTTTCTGCAGCACCCTGATATAAAGCAAATGCTGACAGTTGCACACCATATCTGTTCTCACTTTTCATGCTCTGCAAAGGCCTGTGACCAACTTTGGCAGTTGCAGATCCGATACTGCCTCCCGCAGCACCGCTTGAAGCTGGAAGTTGTCACCTGGTGGAACTCCACTTTATACATGGCAGAGAGGTTGTATGAACAATGCAAAACCATTTCAAAATGTCTTGTCATGTACACTAGCCATGACAGTTCCGGGGCCTCCATGTCGATGACAACTGAGCAGTGGCATTTCATGGACTCAGTAATAACAATTTTGAGGCCTTTTGAACATGCCACACAGGCAGTGAGTGGTGAGTCTGCCTCCATTAGCCAATCAATTCCACTGCTACAGGTGCTGAGGCAGACATTGGTGAATGTACAGCATAGCCTTGATATTGCTGGAGACCGTGCTAGCAGTGTGTTGCTGAAACACATGCTGACAGTATTTGACCAGAATCGTCACATCTTGAGCATTCAGTGTAGTGACAACTTTGCAATAGCAACAATGCTGGACCCATGATACAAACATGGAATTGCCTCAGTACTGGAGGGCGCGACTGAACAGGTAAAAAATGTCAGTGGGCAACTGGTGTGCTTGGTTCATCGGGCACAGAAGTCACGTGCTAAGGTCAGCAAACCTCAGCAGCATAATCAGGCTGAAGGTGAACCTGGAATAGTATCAAGTATATTCTGTAAGGGGAAGGGGACTGCAGTTCCAGGTGGTCTGTCATCAAAACCGGTTGGCATTAAACCACTTTGGGAGGCTTTGTCACAAGTGTGGTTTTGTGACGTAAATGATTCCGGATTACAGTATGACACATCAACCACTGAACTTAGTGCAGCACAGCGAATGGTTGAGTCATATTTGTCTGAAAACAGTCATCTGTCAATAACTGATGATTCCCTTTGATATAGGAGTGGAAAAATCAGTGAATGGCCAGAGCTGACTGCAGTGGTACTGAAGTACCTGACATTCCCACCCTCCTGTGTAAGTGTCGAGAGGGTATTCAGCTCAGCAGGTGCAATAGTTCAGGATCATCGTACAAACCTCTCTCCTGCAAATGTTAGTTTGCTGACATTCATAAAAATGAATGAGAAGCATATACCAGCTCAGGCTACAACCTCAGTATTCGTACCTGGTCCCCGGCCTAGTCATGGTTTTGCTGATGTAGAAATGGACCATCCTGGTGGCACTGGTAGTGGCAGCATGAAACAGCCTACAACTGATGTAGATGATGACACAATGGAGAAAGAATTTCCCAGTGGTCAGAATTCAGACATAGATGACTGTGAGGGCAGCTTTCTTTATGAGGATGATGATGAGGTTAGTGTTTGCAGGTTTTAACTTGAGTGGTTAAAAGGCTGTCACATTTGCTTTCTTATACATGTTTTCTTTTTTCATAAAGTTAAATCAGTGTCCCACTTAGACTGACTCAAATTCCATATGTCATATCACATTTGTAACACAGAGCACAATCTATCCTGGCCCCTGGACCACCACCATAAGACTGTTATTAACCACTGCCAGCATAGGGAATGTCACCGTGTGCCCATCGGACCACCACCATAAGACTGCTGTTAACCACTGCCACCAGGGGGAATGACTTTGTGAGCCCCCCCTGGACCACCACCATGAAACTGCTGTTAGCCATTGCTTCAATAGGGAATGTCACAATGTGCACCCCCTGGACCACCACCATGAAACCATTGTTAGCCACTGCCACCAGGGAGAATGACTTTATGTGCCTCCTGGACCACCACCATAAGACTGCTGTTAGCCACTGCAACCACCACCAGTTGCAGGAAGATGTGGGAGGGAATGTCATCATGTGCCTAAGCTATGACCACCACCACCCACCACCACAACCATTCAGATGTTGTTTTCTATTACACGTCTTCACCATGCCAAGGCAGAGGGAGTCAAACAGGAGACCACATCCATCAGCCACAGGCACAAGGCTTCTTACTATGAATACTATAAAGTAAGTATGTGTACTAATGTTTTTCATGCTATTCAACTTCCTTTAGCTGTATGTTTTGCTTTTTGTTTCTTTTCCGAGCTGCAATTGTCAAACAAATACGTTCAACTTATTTTTTTTTTTTACAGGTTAATAAACAACTCTCCTTCACTGAAGGTCTGTATCAATGGTACAGCATTATTGTGTGCAGCAACCTATGGAATATCCATTTCCATACTGGTAAGTGTATCAACTTTATTTAGTCTGTTCCTTTTTTTTTTCATAAGAGTGCAAAAATTCCAAATGATGATTCGTAAAGTAGGTGACATGTATGTCACAAAATATTTGCCCAACACAACATGCACTGTATTCCAGATTTGCAGTTGCAGCCATGCCAGTGTTGAAAAAAGTTTGACCCAGGTCATGTGACTTGATAAGATGTGGTTTTAAATGTAACTTGAGTTAAGACACAGGGACACTGACACAGTGTATTTCTTACAACCTGGTACTAAATTTAATTGTGATCTGATGAGTTGGTGTTCTTGTGGCTTCACAGCTTGCTGTCTGTGTTAATCCATATACCCGTGGTGTAACAGCCATGGCTTAAACATAATGTGTTACTGCTGCAATCCAGTTGTAATAAGTCTTTCATTTCTTTTTTTAGAAACGTTCAGATGCTTTGTTGTGTCATAGTTGCTTAATCCAAAGAACTTCAACATCATATCCCCCACCCCGGGCTGGCAGACATGCAACAAGTAGAAGTCGTATGAAATGAAGATAACCATGACCATCATTACTGGACTGGAGAAGGATGCAGATAAACTCTGTGAAGAAGTAACCAAACAATAAACCGTTAATGAGACCTCCTGCAAATATGATACCCCCCCAAAAAGAAATACCTTCATTGGCTTGAGAGTATTCCATTTCTAATTCCAATGCCACAATTTCTCAAGCATGGGAATGCACTTACCAACAATATGTGACCTGTGACAGAAAACAATACAATGAGTACATGTATATACATGTCAACCCCCCTGAGAAAATACATATATGTATATATGTATATATCAACTCACCAAGACTACTATTGGTGTACACACAAATGGCCCCCTTCCTGTTGAGGTGATTGCAGCACACTTTGAGCAACCAACAGTTCTCTCACTGTCATCATTTGTGACGGTACACTGAATGGTCATTCATGTTATCCCTCCTTCATATGATTTGACAAGACACTGTGCATCATCTCATCATCATCTCAGTAAGGTCAATACACAGCAGCATTACATGTAATTGCAACAGCAGCATTTCTTGTAATGCTCCCATTTGACTTTGTCAGCACTGGGGAATTTTCTGGACACAAGACAGTTGCATTTTGGGGACGCACAACAATTCTGGTGACTGTGTGTGAGCACTGCTCACATGACTGAGTGTGCCATTAATTCTGGGGCACTTAACATTTCATGTTGCTCTCTCATTTCACTTTGTCAGCACTGGGGAATTTTCTGGACACAAGACAATAGCCTTTTGGGGATGCTTATTATTTCTGGTGACTGTGTGTGCATATATAATGTCATAATGTCTATTTTCAAAAATAAATATTTTTGGAGCCTCAGTAATGTTTACTTTCTGTTGTGAAGTGTTTGTCAAAATGCAGGATGGGCAGTGCACGTATACTGTGCTGAACTGCATGTGTGCAGTCAGTTTTCTTTCCTGTGTGCGTAGACACTGTCCAGCTTCATGCAAACATATATATGGTGTAACATTTTGCAGTATGTAAAGAATAAAGATAAGAATATATAACATATATTTTATTTGTGCCATCTTCAGCAGTGGAGTAAGTGATATGATATTTTTTCAGAGGTCTCGGGCCAGTGTGCACCTCAGTCACTCATGGTGCACACACAACTTTGCGGCGTTAATAGTACAAAAAAATCATGGTTTTCAACAAACTATACCCAATAGACATTAAATATTGCTGAGACACCCAAAATATGTTATGGTGTACGGACATTTTAAAGTCATAATATATAACAGGTCCTGCAGTCCACTGCACCAAACTGTGCAACCACTGGCACTGTGTCATGTTATGGTGTACAGCAACTTGCTAAAAAACTGACACTGCCAGTCTAAACTAGAAAAACAACACTTTTTCCAGAACAAAAAATTAAAAGAAGAACTGTGGTAGCACAGTGTGTTGGCATTTGGCGGATAACTGGACCTTATATATTTTCTGACTTTACAGTGTCTGTACACCATCTGTCAAATATTTTGAGCGCCTCCCCATCACCAATACTTTTTGTCTCTTGGGTATGGTTTGTTGAAAAGCAGGATTTTTTGTTGCTATATGATCTCCTAAAAGTCATGTGTGCACTGTGTGACTAAGGTGCACTCTGGCCAGAAACCTCTGAAAACATGTCATATCACTTAGTCAGCTGATGATGATGGTACCAATAAAATATACGTAATTCTTATCTTTATTCTTTATACCATAAACACTGCAACAAATCAGCATATGTATATATATATATATATATATATATATATATATATATATATATATGTGTATATATATATATTTGCAAGAAGCTGAACAATACCTGCAGTCCACACACAGGAAAGAACACTGACTGCACACAAGCAGTTTAGCACATTATACTTGCACTGCTCAGTCCTACTTTTCCACGACCACTCCACAACAGAAAGTAAACATTACTGAGGCACTGGAAATACGTCAGGGTACACATTCTTAACTTGGATTATAATAACAGGGCAATAAGGAGCATTTATGTATGTATGTATGTAAAGTCCTACTGTGTCCTTCCCTCTGTATGCTATTAGGAATTTTTACTAAATTAGCATGCTATCTTTATGGTACTTTTATGAGCAAGGGCATAATTACATTTACATACAGGGGATGGTGGAGGAATATGCTTTATGTCACAGCGGGGGGAGGTGTGATGAAACAAAAAGCTAATATGGGATCCCCTGATGGTCCAGCAACACTTGGAGCATGAACACAATCTTCATTTGATGTCTCTCTATCTGCTCCAACTGCAGCTGGACAGCACTCACCCTCTTGTTGTTCTCCTCAACGGCACCCCACAGAACTGCAATGTCAGTCTGAGTTACAGGCACTTCTGTGGGGTCCACTGGTGGTACAGCTGGTGGTGGTGGTGGTAGTGGTGGGGTGGTGCTGGTGAAGCAGCAGGTGCTGCTGTGGCCCTCCTCTTACTACAGTGGTGCACAGCCGCACTCTCTGCCAGTGCCACAGAAGGGCCATCAGAAGCAGGCCTGGCCCATTCTGTGGCAGCCTCCCACTCCACCTTGTGGTGATTCAGCATGTGGGTGCACTGGCTCCCAGTCCCCAGGTGAGTCCTCCGGGGGGGCCATGGTGCACCTCCACACCACAAATATGGCACATGACCAGGCTTCTGTCCCCCCCAACACAGTCAAAGAACTCCCAAACTGGGAAGCTGTGGGGGGGGGTACCAGGTACGGAAAGGACAGATGCACTGGTGGCAGCCTGGTCATGATGCTCAAGCTCCAAGTCCACACTTCGGCCTGGGGGAAAAGTCACATCCTGCTGTGGAGGACCTGCATTTACAGCTGGTGCTGCTGGAGTTGCTGCTGAAGGTGTTGATAGTAGTGGCGCTGCTGCAACTGCATGATGTGCTGGTCCTGCTTCCGGGGGGGGCACCCAAGATTTTGGACGAGTCCCACATCACCCAACCATGTCTCCCATGTGTGTGCACTCCTCCCCTGCCAAGTATGCTGCCACGTGGTCCCAAAACTTCCCCCGGCACCATCCCGGACATTCCCTGACCCTGTGCCTGGTCCATTTCTGCTGTCAGCAACTTAACTGACTCAACTTGACTGCCCTCCCTCAATCCATCTTAGCAACAAGTCAACAACACTAAACGCTCACACACACAACGCAGGCACACACACAGTGAGACACACACACAGACAAAAAACAACTTACAAAAGTAAAAAACAATGAAATTACAATCACAGAAAGAACAAATTAAGTACAAAAAGAGTACAAAAATACAAAACAATATAGCTTTGAAAAAAGCTGTTGGGTTTGTATGAATGATCCCCGCTCCTTCTAACTGTAGTCTCTGTCAGACACACACAAAGACAAACTGCCTCCTCTCTCTCCCTCTGTACAGGAGAAAGTGAAAGTATCTCCTTGCATGAGTCACTTCCTTCCTGCCTGGCTAAAACATGTGACTTACAGTACTGTAAGCCATTTGATGTGTGGGGGGGGCTGCCTATATTGTTGTCACTTCAATTTACTTCGTGTTTAGGTGGAATGACAATGTGAAGTCATAATTACAAGGTGAAGTGAGTCTTTCACACTGGCCAATCTGTGTAGTGCCCACTTTGTGGGCACTTCACTGGCGGAATTAAACTTCACTGCATCTGTACCAATACAGTGCGATATATTGCCAGTGGCATTTCTCTAAGTTTTATGGGGGCTCCACTTCTGCACACCCATTGGGGGGGGCTGAACCTCCAAACCCCCCAACTAAAATAATCAACTCTGGGGGAGGTTGTACACTTAAATCATAGAAAGTGTGAAATGAAGAAAAATTCCATGTGTCTGGGACTGGGATTCGATATCCGGTCCACAGATGAACCACCTCCATTGCTGCCTGTGCCTTCTCCTATTGAGCAATGGCAGCTGCTTGGTAGACCCCCCTCCTAGCAGAGAACTTATCCTGTGTGAGGGAACAGAGACAGGGTGCACAACTGTGCATAGACCATTTAGCAGTTTTGTACCCTGTTGCTATTCACGCCTGTGCTGTCTCTGTTGCACTGTTTTGACTTGTGCCATTCTACATACGGTGAACTGACCTTTTAGGTCATTTTTCAAATCCTTGCCAAAATATGTTTTTGCACCTGTAGCATGCAGTGGCGTTGCAGTTGCGCAGAATTGTGATTTGGCAGGGATTTGATAATTTTTTGTAACTTGTACATGAGGTGGGGTAATAAGAAGGCAATGCTGACAATTTGGTCACTGTCCTATAAATGGAAATGCAGGGCCAGGAGGGCCCTGTGTTTCCACAGCTACATACAGTATATATATATATATATATATATATATATATATATATATATATATATACACATATATATATATATATATATAGATATATCTATTATCTATCTATCTATCTATCTATCTATCTATCTATCTATCTATATATATATATATATATATATATATATATATATATAGAGATACATGATGGGCAGGAGTGAGATATGGAATATTCTCACTCCTGCAGAGTGAGATCTGTATTCTCATGAGTGTCAAAGGCACGAGTGAGAATGCACAGCTCACTCTGCAGGAGTGAGAATATTTCCCATATCTCATGACATGCACATCATGTATGCTGTTTATACAAATGGAGTGAGAGTGTATGAAATGTCATGTTTTGCTGTGTCTTTTTTCCCTGTATCTATGTGCTTTTTTTTGTTTGAGTTTTAGTCTTTAGTAACTAATTTTTGGTAGGCAGGTGAGTTTTTTAGGAATACTGGGAAGTTAAGTGATTTGTTCAGATTTACACAGTATGCAAGTGGAGGTTGTGAGACTCAAACCCAGGTCTGGTCTGTTGGTTGTATCAAGCTTGTTCAGAGCTCATTACTCCAAGCTCTAGGCTATACTGAAAGCACTGTTTGTCTGTGGTCTGAGAAAGTGGGAGAGTTTCTGAATGGGCTGGGATTGTTAGAAGCACTGTGGAACACAGGTAAGAGTGTTTTTCTATGTTATTTGTGTTAGCTGCAGCTTCCAGTGAGAAAGAAATTGCTTTGTAAATGAGTTTCATTTGAATTCAGATTTTTTTGAAGCTGAGATTAGCACAGAAATGGGCTAGGAGTTTTGGAAACTTTGTGACAAAGGTAGGTGTTTTGCAATGCTAACTGATTTGCAGGCTTCAGTGAGACAGAAACTGATTTTTGAAGCACTTTCATTTAGAATGCTAGCTTGAGTGAGTGAGTGATGACCTCAGCAGAGTATGGATAAATGGAATATATCTCACTCCACTGATGTCATCAGCATTTATCTCACTGCAGTGAGAATATCTCAAATTATTGCACTGGAATAGCTCTCACCCCCATTGTGTATATATATATATATATATATATATATATATATATATATATATATTTACTGTATATATATATATATATATATATATATATATATATATAGATTTACATGAGGTCTCTGCATCCTAATTGGTACCCTCAGAGGTACACTGTAGACAGCTAGCACTTAAGTATATGTTATACTAACATATAGGGCTAAGGGCATCTACTGTACAAGAGTAGATGTCAGGATATGAATGCATATTGTTGTAATACACTTTGCTTGCTAATCTATATATATATTCTGCTTTGTATTTTATATGTATTTCTTACTTGTAAGATGCCAAGGCACCTGTGTCCTTGGAATAATTATAATATGTAAGACAGCATTGCCACCTTTTGGTGATTTGTACTACTACACTGAGTTATGTAAGACTCTGTATAATAACTCTTTTGTTCTCAAACTGATGACTTTAAAGAATTGTATAATGTTATCTTGGACCATGGAGCCACCTCTAATTTAGCCAATAGGGCTCATCTCTGTAACTAGAAATGTTTTATCTTACAGTAACCATAGTAATTATCATAGGTATATAATGTAATGCACAAGTCTTATACCTCAGAGACAGGGGAGACCTCAGGAGAGACCCCAAGAGACACAGAGAAACCTCGAGGTATAGGAAACGCTTAGCACTGGCTCCCGGTTCATATTGGTAAGAACTGCTTAGGGTAACTGTGATTTATCCTTTTGGTAGTATTAAACTTGTTTATTACTCTAATGCAATGCGTCTGTGATTACTTGCATTCCCAATATCGTCAAGAACCTGAAAAGTGAGGTTTAGACCTCCTAACTAATTGGTGACTGTGTGCAGGTGATATTTGGTGTTTGTAAGTTTTCACTTGTTGCTAAATTTTTTTTCCCTTTCCCACAGGGACACTAGGTGTACATTCCTGTATCACCTCTCCCATTTTAAAACCAGTTTGTAGTAACTTGCAAAGTCTGGCTGTCTTTTCGGGTGTGGTCAATGCTGTCTTGACTCACTCCATAGCAGCTTTGAATTGCAAGCCTACAACTTATACAGTAGCCCGGCTGTGTATAAAGTGCTCCTGCTGTGGATTGATATGCAGCACGGTGCCCTTTTCTCAGTTTGAATTTTCGTTCCCTCCCACACAATGGCCACAGTATCAAATATCTGTGCAGAACTGAGACGTGATGTCTCGAACTTCCTTGCCTCCCATGGAGGATGGGCTGACTTTGCACGGGATGCAAGTTAATCCAAAAAACCCTATACTGGGGATCTCCACCCAGTACACGGAGATGAGACAATCAGCCAATATGTGACAAGCTAAAGGGTTGATGGTCGCGGCTCTCTATGCTACTCTGGAAGCCTCCGAAGTGAGGTTTTGAACCCTTGATCTGCAGATTTCATCTCTTAAGTAACAGATGGGTTTGCAGGAAACAGAATGCATAAGACTGGAGCAGAACTTGGAGTCTGAACTCCAAACTCTGAGGAATGAAAAGGATTCACTATTGCATCATTCAGCTCAAGCAGAAGAACAGGAACTGTGTATGTTGAAGCAGGAGTGTGAAAGTTTGAGACAGAATAAGAGTCAGGCATTGCAAATTAATGATTTGCTAAGTGCTGCAAATGCTCAGTTGAGTGAGGAAATGGGAGAGCAGCAGGACGAGATAAACCAGATACATAATGATTTAAAAGTGTCTATCAGGGACAATTGTGAATTGAGCACCGCGTATAGAGTGTTGCAAAAGCAAAAGCAAGATGAGGTTGATATGGATGTTGCAAGTGTGAGTCATAATGAATGTAGAACCAAGATGGCGAAACTGCACCATCAGCGAGAGGCTCTGGCTGGCCATGTTAAGGCAATGGGAGGCGTAGCCCCTGTCTTACATACATCATCCAAAGGGGAGTTATCCGATGATGACATTTCACAATACAACACCCAGTCACACCCCTACTATGGCCCAGAGACCCCACCCAGCCACCCACAACACGGCAGATCCCCACTGCACCCTCACCATGTCATACGTCATCGACATCATGACGCCCATCATGGGAGATGCCAACATGGTGGCCCCCATGATAGGGAGCAGCAGGTCCAGGCCTGGTCCCGATGGCACCACCAGTAGCCATTATTAATGTGGAAGACAGGCAGGAAATAGAAACCATGATTGAAACTGCGATAGGCAATGTACCCCTTCCTAAGAGGAGTAAATGGGCCATTAAAACCCAAATTAGGCAGCTTCTGCAAGAGGCTGGCACTCAGGAAGGTACTGCCCACACTGCAGCTGAGGCTGCAGCTCAGGCCACCCTGGATGGTGCTCAAGACAATCTACCTCTGCCTGATCGACCCAGTAATCCCCTACAAATGGCCTATTCTGTTCAGCAAATTGCTGACAGCATCGGTTGGATGAACCCGTCCGACAACCTCAGCTGTCACTTGGAAAAGGTACATTCTAAATGTGAGATGCTTAGCCTCACTGCAGAATATCAGGTCCAAATACTACGCCAGACCATCGATCCTGGTTTGTGGGCCAAACTCCCCGATGCCATTCGCCAGGATGGGAACGCCACCTTTGACGAGGTTGCAGCTGAGCTCATTTCTGCTCACAGCCCAGGTGAGGTAGGAGTGATGCTTGCATACCCTGTAAAACAGAATGCAAAGGAAATTCCAGTGACTTACCACCGGAGACTCTGGATGGCCCACCGAACAGGAAAACACTTGGCACAAGAAGCTGCGGATGTAGATCTTATTGAATATAAGACCCTGTTCCTTAGGAACATGATTCCAGCAGTAAAAGAAAAGGTAGAGCTGACCACATACCCCAATATGGATAGGTTTGCCGACATCCTTTGGAAAATCGAGAGAGTGTACCAACCCTATATCCATGATCTGGGCTCCGGTTCCAAAAAAGTAGCCGCCGAGGAGCCTACTCCAGAGGCCACGATGCACTACACAGTGGAAGAGCAGGCCAAACACCAACAGGCCCAACATCAGCAAGCCCCTCCAGCTGATAACCAACACCCCCAACAGGCCCATCAACAACAACCACAACAGCAGCAACAATGGGGTGGGAACCGGAAATTGGCATAAGTATAAAAAGCATAATGGTAGGGGTAAACCACAGCAGCAAAGAACAGGCCCTTCATATAGGGAGATAGCTGAAAAGAATTGGAAATTCCAAGAGCTCCTGGGACAAGTACTCTCTGTGGCGGATTCTGTTCCCACACAGGCCCTTGTGGCAGTACAACCGGCAACCCAGGCCCTAACTGGTCATGGGGACACTGGCGGTACAGGGTCTCAGCCCCACTCAGGCCTGAATCCAGAAGCTCCTCCTTATATAGCATCAGTACAGCATGGTGAAGTGATTCACAAGAGTCAGGCCCAACCTCTCCATGCTTCCAGCAGTACAGATTGACAATTACAGGCCCCAGTCCAGATTGTAAACAAGCTAGTCTTGGATACAAATGGAAGACCCTGCACTGAGGCCGAGGTCGGGGGCTGCCTACTAGTAGCTCTGTTAGATACAGGTGCAGCTGTATCTGTGTTACATGATGAACACCCGGACACATCCCCTTGGTCCACCAGACAGAGAATCAACATGTCAGGAGTTGATGGTACTAGGCTACCTGCATACCGTTCTCTACCCCTACCGGTAGAGCTAGGCCATCTAAAGGCCTCCCACACTTTCCAACTAATGGTACAGCATGATCATCCTAGTATCATAGGGATTGACTTCCTCGCACCACACGGCTGTGTGGTGGACCTAGCTAACATGATACTGATACAGATTCAGGGTCAATAGCATACCATTTTGATTCCTGAGTCACACATCGTGGCAACAATATCTGCCAATGACAAGGAGTATGACGTCATAGATTTGTTCAAGAATCATGTACTGTACTTTTCCCAAAACTCCTCCCTATTTTGCAATGACATTTGGAAGTGTTTGCAATCAACAAGCATGACTGTGGTAGAATGCACACTGTCATCAAAGTGCCAGGCCCATCACATGAAAGGCAAAGGCAATATCCTTTCCCAGCTGAGGCCTTGCCTTCCCTCAGAGAGATGATCAAGTCACTCCTCAAGCAAGGAGTAATCAGAACTTGTGTCTCCACTGCCAACTCCCCAGTGTGGCCCGTGAAGAAACCTACAGGTGCCTGGAGACTTACTATTGACTACAGGCAACTGAATCAGGTCACCCCCAGTTGTTCTTCAACTGTGGCATCAGCACCAGATGTACTATGACTTCTGACCCCTGATTTGAAATGGTTCAGTGCCCTGGACATCTCCAATGGTTTCTGGTCATTGCCATTGGCCCGTAAGAGTCAATATAAGTTTGCCTTCACCTTTGAAGGAAGACAGTACACGTGGACTTGCTTGCCACAAGGATTCCATAACAGTCCATCCCTGTTCTATCTCCATATGATGGACGCCCTCGAGAGTTTCTCTACCCCCCAATGTCTCTTGCAATATGTGGATGACCTGTTGCTGGCAACAGCCACACAGTAACAACATTTGGATCTCTTGGATGAACTACTGACTCTCATTCAGAGAGCAGGTTTCAAATGCAACCCAGCAAAAGCGCAACTGTATCAGAAAGAAGTACTCTTTCTGGGTCTAAAAATAACTGACCAAGGTCAAAGCCCCACCTGGAAGAAGGTACAGGGATTGCAAGACTTGCCATTGCCTACTAGTGTGGCAACTCTTCGAAGGTTTCTAGGTATGGTGAATTATTCAAGAGATTTTATTTGTGATTTTGCTCAGAAAGCTGCTCCTCTGTATGAGTTACTCAAAAAGGACATACCATGGACTTGGGACCCTATACACACCCAGGCTGTGATGTCACTGAAGCAGACTTTGGCCTCCACCCCAGCTCTGGTCAACCCCAATCCAGCACTACCATTCCATCTGGAATGTGCCACCTCTGACATTGCCATGTCAGCAGTGCTGGCCCAGAAGGTGCATTGCACCTTGAGACCCATTGCATATGCCTCACAGCTCTTGACCCCTGTGGAACAGAAGTATGGCCTTTGTGAAAGGAACCTTCTGGCCACCTACTGGGCTGTCAAGCACTTCCTGTATATCATTGGGTACTCACCACTGATCATCAACACCAACCACACCCCAACTACCTTTCTGCTCTCAGATAGAGTGAAGGACGGGTCAGTCTCTAATACCAGACTGACACACTGGTCACTTCTTCTCCAGAACAGAGACATACAGGTACAACCAACTAAAGTTCCATCTATGTTAGATCATGGCCTCCTTTTCCAGGGAGAACCCCATGACTGTACACTACAGTCACCTGATCTTCCAGATCCAGGTCCTTTCCTCCCTGCCACGCCACAAATACTTGATAACACCTCTTTGTCTCATGTCTTTACTGATGGTTCTGCAGCCTACTATCAGGGAGAACAAATTGCAGGGATGGGCATTCTAGTGATTTACCCTTATGGGAACATTATCAAAATATCTAAGCGCTGTAGTGTAGCATCATCACAATATGCAGAGATGGCAGCGGTGGCCTGTGCCCTTGAGTTCATCCAGCATGGAACCGAGGATACCATCATTTTTACAGACTCTAACTGGGTTTGTTGTTCCCTTACAGAATTTCTTCCTTTCTGGCAGAAGAACTCCTTCCTCTCCTCTGATGGCAGCCCAGTGAAGTACAAGGAATTGGTAATATAAATATATTTATTCACTGGCACAAAAATTTGCACACAAACTCTATGTACACAAAGTCAAAGCTCACTCTCTCCATGACCCCTACCATACCTTCAATGATACAGCAGACACCCTTGCTAAGGAAGGGGCCCAAGGGGGGGGGACATCTGGATGATGGATCATCCAGAGGCCAATGCAGCTGTACAAATTGCAGCACTCAGGAAGAAACCTGAACCTTTTTCCCCCTTGGACCTCTCTGCAGCCCAGCATTTTGACACTGAACTTAAAGAGGTGTTCAGATTCCTTGACAAGGGTACCAAAGAGAAACTACCCACACACAACCCCTATCGGAGGCATGAAGGTAAGCTACGCTTGTCACCAGATGACAAGCTCATCTGGTTCCAACTAGATGACTCCACCACCAAGTTGTGGGTGGTCCCTAGACACTTAAGATCTGAATTCTTGCACAAAGTGCATGACACCCCTACTGGTGGACACCAGGGAGTAGAAAATACCCTCCAAAGACTCAAGACCACCGCCTGGTGGCCTGGTATCACCAAAGATGTTAAACAATACATAGACAACTGTCTTGTTTGTGTGCAAAACAACCCCATCCCCACCAAACGAAATGCCAAACTCCTACCACAATGACACTCTGGCCCTTGGCATGCCATACAGATTGATTTCATTGGCCCGCTGACCAACACCAGCAGAAATAACAAGTATGCTCTTCTGGTAACTGATCTCTTCTCTAAGTGGGTTAAAGCTTTCCCCACTAAGACATGCACAGCAAAGACTACCTGCCAAAATCCTGGTAGAAAAGATTTTCTCCAGGTGGGGTCTACCCCTAAAAGTAGACTCTGACAAACGAACCAGTTTTACAGGTGAGTTGATGAAAGAATCCCTTGAACTCCTTGAAGTTCAGCAGAATTTCCACATACTCTACCACCCCCAATCTTCAGGTCAAGTAGAGAGAGCCAACAGACAGATTAAGCAAATGCTTTCCAAATTCATTGAGGATAATCCCAAAATTTGGGATTCCCTACTGCCGTTACTCCTTATGGAAATTAGGGGTACAACCTCAGCCACCACCCAGCTTACATCTTTTGAGGTGATGACTAGTAGACAGATGAGATTACCTGAACACCTGTTGTTTGACCTACACACCCCCCACCGCAGACCATGTGTCTGTGGACCAATATGTGGAAAAACTCAGAAAAGACCTCATACACACACACACTTGTATGCTGCCAACTGCATGGGCAAGGCCCAGCAACAATCCAAAATACAGTTTGACAAACACGCACAAGAAGTGGATTGGCAGATTGGAGATCAGGTAATGGTACTTCGATTTGCACATCCCACCCACTCCTTCTCCAATAAGTGGGAAGGCCCATACCCCATTGTCAACAAGCTCAGTCCAGCAGTCTATCAAGTTAGACTCCTGTATAACAACAAGTTGACTGACAAATGGTTACATGCAAACCAGCTGAAATTGTATAAAGGAGTTTAAATTACTTTTCCTCACCTCATTGGGCGGAATAGTACTAACATACTAATCTTTGATCATCCTTTTCAGATACATTGACAAGATGGCTATCTTGTTCCATTATTTCCTCATCTCAGGAGTTATCCCCTGCATCCAAGGCAAGGTACCAGACCTCCTACAACACCTTGATCCTCCAGCACCTCCTCTAGATGGAGTATCCATCAATATACCCGATAGTATGATCACTGTCCAGGAAGGTTCTGATACTTACCTCACTGCCTCGGTTGTTGCTCCTGATAAATCTACCCTTCAAATTGAGTGGCAAACCACATCACAAGGGCAAAGTCTCCCTGTGGCCAAACTCTCCAAAGGAACTTTCCAAGGTTGGCCCAATGCTAAATTATCCCCAAATGATTCCCTGTCCTTGTTACAAACTGAATTAAGACATTCTGGATTGTATAACATAACTGCCCTAATTGATCCTTCATACTGCAATTCTTTATCCAGAGATGCTGCTCGAAAATTTTGTGCTATACACCACATGGCTTCTGCAGCCATGTACCTCTCT
The DNA here is from genome assembly GCA_016271365.2 of Neoceratodus forsteri. Lineage (NCBI taxonomy): Eukaryota > Metazoa > Chordata > Ceratodontiformes > Ceratodontidae > Neoceratodus > Neoceratodus forsteri. Next base: position 1,460,496,779 of record CM057455.1, on the reverse strand, counting down.
GTGTTACCACCCACTGATAAACAGCTTTTGGAATGTCCAAAGCATACCCCTGGTCCCCGTAGTGGTCTAACAGCCACTGCCATCCCAGATTCTTTGATTAATAACTTACAGTTCATGCATATACCTGTTTTGTTTAATCTTACTTACTGGAATATGAAAGAATTTGGTATGTGTCACAATACTAACACTTCAGCATTTTATAGTACATTATTGCTTGATAGTTTAGCTGCATTTCAGAGTCATACTCAAGACCCTATTGCTGGGGTCCATTCTACTGAACATAGAGGCAACTTCAGGAGAAAGCCCTCTCCTGATGATCTGACTCATAAACGTAAGACACGTGAAATTGACAGTTCTGATGTTACAGGTGCAACAGGTACTGTCACAGGCCTTTTTGGTACTGCTATGTCTATTTGGAATAAAGCAGACATTGCTGCTATCAAAGCTCATTCTGCCAAGTTCTCCACTGGTTTGGTCAATAACATACTACCCCCATTATTGCATGGTGTGGATAGCCTTAGTCAAGAAGAAAGATACGCTGTATACAACATGCATGACATTGCTAAGGCATTTACTGATTCAAAAGATAAGATTAACGCACTCATACAACAGAACAATAAAGAAGCAGATGAATAATACATTGCTAGAGAAATACTCTGCTCTGCCTATGGCTCATACATTATCACTACCATCAACAACCTCTTCCGTGATCTAGAATCTGGAAGAATCCCAAACATTATACATGACAGACGCATCTCCAAATGGTATTGTCCACAATATAAAACCTCTAGCTGTGTTTCTATGTGTATGCAACAAACTTTAACAATACCTCTTTCTACAGCTTGGAATTTGGGGTTTGTGACCAGACACCTTAATACTGGTCCTTGCTTTACTGCTAAGAAATGTTCCATAACAGATACCATGTTTGTTTCTTTTACTGTCTCTTTACCACACTTTGATCCCACTACGGCTTTGTTCGACAAGCTTGCACTGGTTCATTCCATTGGGCATTTGGATGAAGACATCTACAGAGAACTCCTGAATCTACTCCCTCTACTGGTTTACCATCCTTTCCTCGACGCCTGGGTGGCTCCGCACCCGGACTGCTGTGCAAAAAAGCAATACATTTACTTGTGCCGATGTGATGTATTTGATGTTATTCAACCTGTTTGTGGTTAGTCTCCAGACAGCATTGATTGGACTTTCACCATGGATCATGACATCATGGCAAATGGCACCGACTCCTTCGACTCAACTCTGGCTCTGGATAAGCTCTACCAGTCATATCATGAGGAAGTTCATCGCCTGTCAACATGGATTTTGAAGATGACCTATACCTGCCCTGTCCAGTTGCAAAAGTGGAGACTCCCTACTGTGTGCTCACAGTATAATTCTGATGGAGAGTACTGCATGGTAACTAACTACAAGTCATATACTTATGGATCTATTACATGTGCTATTGATTACCCCAATTTCTGTTTTGTTCCCCACCAGAAGACTGTCATTGGACATACCGTCATAACACCCGTACTCCTCCTAGATGCAGACATTATTGATGGTAACCCCGATTATCTGCTCACACTGTCTGAATACTTGCCATATTTCAATGTACACATAGACCGACTTACACTCACATTAAAATCACTTTTAGACAGGAAAGACACACACCTCATCCACATCAGCAATAATATGACCAAAGCCAATGAAGCTGTCCTCTAATTAATTAATGATGGTGACATGAATGACGCATTGACTAACACCTGGTTAGAGATTACTTTTAAAGGGTTTGTTATTATACAAGCATTTTTAATCTTTATTTTGATTATTATGCTCTGCTGCTTATGGCACACACTGCACCACCACTGTGAGCAGCTTGAGTTCCTTTGCAAAGCTTGCGTGTCGGGTTTGTAAACGACCACTGCTCCTGTCCTTTCCCTACACATTTGCCTGTGTTGCCCTTGGAGGCAACAAGGTGGGGAATGTTACACGAGGTCCCTGCACCTTAATTGGTACCCTCAGAGGTACACTGTAGACAGCTAGCACTTAAGTATATGTTATACTAACATATAGGGCTAAGGGCATCTACTGTACAAGAGTAGATGTCAGAATATGCATGCATATTGTTGTAGTACACTTTGCTTGCTAATACATATATTCTGCTTTGTATTTTCTGTGTATTTCTTACTTGTAAGATGCCAAGGCACCTGTGTTCTTGGAATAATTATAGTATGTAAGATGGCATTGCCACCTTTTGGTGATTTGTACTACTACGCTGAGTTTTGTAAGACTCTGTATAAGAACTCTTTTGTTCTCAAATTGATGACTTTACAGAGTTGCATAATGTTATTTTGGACCGTGGAGCTACCTCTAATTTAGCCAATAGGGGCTCATCTCTGTAACTAGAAATGTTTCTATCTTACAGTAACTATAGTAATTATCATAGGTATATAATGTAATGCACAAGTCTTATACCTCAGAGACAGGGGAGACCTCAGGAAAGACCCAAGAGACACAGAGAAACCTCGAGGTATAGGGAATGCTTAGCACTGGCTCCCAGTTCGTATTGGTAAGAACTGCTTAGGGCAACTGTGATTTATCCTTTTGGTAGTAATAAACTTGTTTATTACTCTAATGCAACGCGTCTGTGATTACTTGCATTCCCAATATCATCAAGAACCTGAAAGTGAGGTTTAGACCTCCTAACAATATATATATATATATCTAGAGAGGGATGGGAGTGCAGGGTTAGAAGGACCCTGCACTCCCATTGTAAAATAAGGATACTATTATACTATCTCAAAAAGTAAGGAAATAAGCTGCAAAAAACATTGTTAATGCACCAGTTAGGGTCAAAGCAACAAAAGTAGGAAATGAAATGTTAGCATTTCCCTAACACTCCACCCTCCCAAACTAGGCAGGAGAGCAGGTGTGGAGTGTGCCTTGGGCTTCTCAAGCCTGATACTCACCCCATTCTCATAAAGTCTACACATCTGACCTTATTTACAGATGGAATGGGGTGAGAATTAGGCTCTTGCCTCCCATGCCCTTTTTCAGCTTGGTGGCCCGATGCAGAATCCTCTCAATCTCATTCAATCTGTACTGTGGTGATCAAAACCAGACTCAGTACTCCTGGTGTGGTTGCACTATGGCCTTGTATAAGAGGAAGATTATCTCCTTTGACCTGTTCCTTAGCATCTCTTAATGCCTCTCAGCTTTGCTTTTGCTTTCTATAAAGGAAGTATCAAGGGCTATTGCTTCTTATTCATAAAGGGAGCAATATAAAAATAATCATTTAAGTCCAGTAACTGAAGTTCTCACAATTAGAAAATTCAGAATGTTTCCCTTTGCAAAATTAAATTATCCAAATCTCAACCTCATTTCCCAGCACAAATTCTCTCTATGCCAAAGAAGGAGTATCTGTGAACCTCTGAGTTTGCAGCTCTTTGGAATATGTTTTGATAATGCATTGTTTTTGTCATTGTGTATGCAGCTGAGGTGCTCCCCAATCCTAAGTTTCAACATACATGATTTCTCACCAACACAGAAAGCTTTACTTTTGGCATGCTACTAAATACTGTAGATAGACCTAACTAATGAAAAATACAAGAATTATAAGATTTTAAACTTCCCAGCTTTGCTTTTGCTTACTTGACTGTGTCAGCACACTTATTATATGGCCTCAGCTTATGGTCCACATTTGCCCTTAAATAAAAGCAAGAGAAGTGGGCCATTGACCACTTCAGTTTGGTTTTAAGTTGAACCCCATACATTTGGTTCAGCTTCAATAATTTGGCTGAATCACTTGGACTTCTAGTGCAGTAATTAGCTTTGGTTAAAGCATTTGGTATTTTTGTGAAGAATTGTGGTTATTCTACTTTGTACAGTACGTGTATTAATCTGTCTAAGGGTTAGTGACCTTGATCTCACTTGAGAACAGGCACTTGTTGCTCAAGAACTCTCCCAACCCACAAACAAACAAACACACAGACAAATCAGACTATAAATAGGGGATAAAAAAGCCTTGAGATAAGCAGTAAATATTCATTACTGTAGCTTACTTGAGGCAGGTGCTATTGGTCACATGCCACCACTGGGGATTGTTGTATTTCTGGTGGTGTGAGTCTTCAACCTAGTAAGATCACTACAACTCACTGCTATGCTACAGTAATAGTTATTGTTAATTACTGAGCTCGACGCTCACACCCCATGTAGTCTCGGCTTTACCTCAATGCCAGGGTAACTGAGAGTAGTGTGGCTACAGAGTAATACAGCATGGTTAATAAGAGGTGGGCTGATTGATGGTAGGCAGAGAGTAAAAGGCCTAGAGAAGGGAAGAACAGGTTTGTTGAGGAACTCCAGCATTCTTAAAATGAAGTCAAAGACCACATAAATAAGGTACATTTGGAAGGAGAATTTCTCTACAGTTAGAGCAGAGGGCATATAGTAGGCTGGAATAATAAAGGGTAGAAAAAATAAGAGAAACATCATTGGAAAGGATAGCTGCTGTTCAGCAACCCATCCTCAGCTTCTTGTTTGCAAGATGTCAGCTTCTTCAGGGCAATCCAGATTCACAATTAATAACATTTTAATATTTGGTAGTGTGACCATCATTGACCTATAAGGGGTCTTAGGAGGTTATCTCCCTGTTCCATATGCTTATGGTTTACTTACTGTATTTTACTATTCTGAATATAGGATATGACATTTCTTGATTCAGAACTTCTCACTGTGACTGTAACACAAGAGAGAGGCCTGTTTAAAGTTCACTGAACAGTTAGACAGTTTGATTTAAGAAAAGATAAATGAGTAGTGACAACAATTCTATAGCTGTTGGAGCTGTAGTCATGCTAGAAATAAATGAAAGTGAATAGGGATGGAACTGCTTCAGCAGAACTATATTTACAGTAGCAAGACATTCTATACTGCAGGCCAAATGAGTCAAGAGGAACCTCTGAGCATTATGACTCAGTTTACCTTAGCCCAATTCCAACTTAGAAGCCATATGTTTAGGAGACAATATAATTTGTTTTATACTAGGCCAAGAGAAAATCCTAATCCCAGTTTCCAGTTCCTCACATAAATCCCACAATATTGTGAGTTTTGCAGAATAACAATAGATAACAGGTCCAACTGTAGGAAGCCCGGATGTATATCTCAACCAAGTTATGTCAGCATACTTTGTTCTGTAAGTTTCTATCCTTCTTGTATAACTGTTACAATTTCTTTGTAGTTACTTGTAAAGTTAAACCTTCTTTATGATAACACTTATGCTTATTCATTTTATGCCTTTAAAACTCTATTTCCAAGGGGCTTGCCCTGGCCAGGTTTTGTTTCAAGTATTATTACTACTACTGTATTCACTCGTGTTTTGAAAATTCGATAACGTTTTAAATAAAAAAAGATTGTATAGCAAGCAACCAGTACTATACTATTCAATATAAAAGAAAATAGTTATTTAGTTATCATTTATTTGTGATAGATTAAGAAGGCGTTATATAACTCCTATGCAGCTGTGTTTGACTGGACCCCCCATCCTGTCATGCTCCACACTCCCTAAGTTCCAGTCTAATCTGCTTTCTTTTCTCTCTACTTCTATACCTTGCTCCTGCTTCCAGTAATACCAGATCCCTACCCTTAGAGCTCTATTCTTCTCCTCTCCCTAGCCCTACCTCTGACCGTGGCTCCTTACCTTGCCATCTGTACCCCACCTCTAAGTGTTAATGCTCTTTGTCTGCCATCATGCCACTGATATCTTTTTGGCTTTAGTATATATTGTATTGGGTCCCTCTTGACTATACCATGTATTTTGTAACACTGGACAAGTATTTTGTCTCACTACTGTGTAGTTATCTATTTGCTATTTTCATAAAGTTGTACTATGTATGTATCCTGATTCTATTGATCTTTGTTTTGCTGTAAATACACTTTTGCCATTGTAACTGTCATTGCTATGTTATTGCACTGCATTGTATACTTACTGCACTTCTGGGTCCCCTCAAAAAAGGGACTGCACTTGTCTCAGTGGACTCACCTGGTTATCAAAACTCAAATACATAATATAAACAATAAGCAAATAATTAAGAAACAGTCTCTTTTAAATACATTTGTACTATGATTTTCTCATTAGAAGACAAATACATTGGTGCAAGCCTTTCCTCTTCCAGTGTGGGGTAGGGTGGGGGGTACATACTGGAGGAGTATAGTACACGAATTCTGAGATGGGTGCATGGTTTAAATTGAGGAACAGGTGGGGACACCACATTTGGGAGAAGTGGAAGGGTGCAACATTTGAAAGAGCATGGATGCAAAAAATTAGGGAGAAGTTAGGGAATGTAAAAATATGGAGGAATATTAAGGCACAAAATTACAGATGCAGAATGAAGCATAAAAATAGGGAGTGATGCAAGAATACACATTTCAGAAAGTGATCAGGTTGTAATTTTGGGAGAGGGAAGGGAGCAACATTATGGAAAGGTAGAGTAGAGTAACATTCCGGTTGGTGCTTGGGATAAAAATTTAGGCTGAGGTTGGACAGCATGATTTTGAAGGGTTTACAGGGGTCAATTTTTTTAGAAATATGCTGGGTATAATTTTTTGGGAGAGACATAAATGTCAATTTCTGGAGGGGCTTAAGTTTCAGGAAACATGGAGAGAAGATGGATGAAATTGTTAAGGGGCAGAAAAAGAGCTTGCAGGTATAGATGACAAAAAGCCAAAGTTTCAGGTGTGCAAATGTAGCCATAGCAAACAAACACAGAGAAAGCAAAATCAAACATCCCCCAATGCATCCCGAGTCGCCGAAAGGCAAACTATCTTGAGTGCAGGGAATTTTAGCATCCATAATGAACAAAACGCTAATATCTCTTGTGGTGCAACTAGAACGCCAAAAACTAATGGCTCAAAGGAAGGAATGCTTACGTATTGACCTAGGGGTGGTCTTCTTCAGAGCTCTGTTGTTTGATTTTGCTTTCTTAGTGTTTGCTTGCTATGGCTGCATTTGCACACCTGAAACCTTGGCTTTTTGTCATCTACTGTATACCTGCAAGCTCTTTTCCTGCTTGGGTGAGATAAGCTTTATTTATGTGTGTTCCTGCTTTGCATTGCTTGTGCAGTAATAAAATATTTTTGTATTTCGGAGTGCTGAACCCATTTTGTGTACTTTGTCCATGAGTTTATTTTCAGCTCTGGGGTATGAGTGCACTTCCCTGTTCGAGCCCCCTTCCTCCCTTGAACCTTTTTATGGGCAGGGATAAATTGTGTGTTTTTTTTCTAGTGTTTTAAATAGTTGTTTTAAATGACCTAGTGATATCAGTAAGGTGATAGATAACATACTCATTGCAATGTTGTGTGTCACAAACCCACTCAGCAGGTCAGCCCTCTACTCACAAAGTGCCAACAGGAAACAGAAACAGGGTAACTCTCCTGTCTGTTTTGTGGGTTCAAATCAACCTTTGGTCTCAAGTTCTGGAGGGATTCAAAGTGTTAACCTCTTGCTAGCATACCCAATGCACAGGCTCAGATAATTCTGTCTTCGAGGAGGCCAGAAATCTTTGCCTTCGGGCACCTAACCAGGTATACAGAAATGAACCCTTAAAAACTCTATTAAAAGACCTCAGATTAAACTCACCTTTTTCCAGTTTGGTATCACCATTCAAGCTTATGTCCAGTGTCTGCTTTAACCATATATACTTTACTTGTAAAGGAAGGAAATTCAAAGACAGAATGAGTAGGCTCTAAAAATAGAGTTTTACTAAAATAGATAAAAAAATATGTAAAACATAAAATACAGAACCAATATCACAAGAACCATACAATCCTTTAAAAGAACAAGGTTTTAACAGTGCAATTCCTACTACAGTACTTAGATTTTGTCTCTCTCTCTCTCTCTAAATACCTGCTTAAAGTGCTCAAAGATGTTTCTTTGTCAGAGTGTAGATAGATGTCTCTGAATGAAAACAGAATACTGTTTAAAAGACTGTCTTGGCCAACACCTTTGCATGAGATCACCTGGCTTCTCCCTGTCAGAATATATAAAAAATATAAATCTATACAAAAACAGGATGTCTTATCCAAGTATTACATTCTGTAACCTCAGCATAACTCATTTTCTTCAAATGACTCTCTTTGATCTTATGATCAGCTTCCCCTTTCCAGGACATCAAAGGGACTTATGTCTTTCTGCCAGATCTCATGGAGATGCAACATGCTTTGTATCACCATGTGAAAATTTAACTGTGTTTCCTCTGAACGTCATAAACGTTTATGATGTCCCTCTTAGCAACTACAGCTATAATTAACTCAGACAAACAAGAGATACTTGATTAAGTCCTGGACTGTAATTAGCTTCTGGCCTTCCAGGTAACACCTTGTATCTAAAACCCTGTGTGTGTGTGTGTGTGTGTGTGTGTGTGTGTGTGTGTGTGTCATACTCACATGCTGTTTCAGCATTTCTCATGAGAGACAGTCCATAGCACATTTTTTATATTACAAAAAAATGATACAGTGATCATAACCAGCTGTCAGAGTGTCACATTGTGAGCAGGCAGACATGCATTGCATCACTGCAGAATGTTCTTTTGAACATTCTGCACTAACAAGAAAGTTAATGGAGACAGCCCAGGGGAATGGTGGTCCATGGTATTTGTTTTTATCTCAGAATCCGGCACTACCCACCACCAAACAAGGCCACAGACACATAATAAATATCTTGAACAAATGCAGTTTAATACTATGGTAGTCAAAAACAAGTGTTGCAAACCTCAATAATGCTGATAGCACAGGCTGGAAGATCTAGGCAGAGCTCCACTGACTGCTACCGGTTTCACAGTTGTCCCTTCAGGAAGGGTCCCACAGGTGAAAAGGTGATAAATTTAAAGCAAAATCTTAAAGCGGTATTGTAGAATTATGATAGATCACAAACTGCCTATACATAAGTGCAATGATGTAAAAACATGCAAAAATAGAATAACACCAAGCCCATATATCTTACAACAATAAATAAACATTGTACATAAGATCCCATGTGACCAAAATTGTATTCCAATGAAGAATCACAAAAATAAAAAAAAATAATAATAATGATTAGCATTATATTGGTGAATGGGACTTACAGCGCTCAAAAAATCAAACACTGGGGAACCTGAGCCAAACAATCCAGGTAATGTATTCAAATATACATAAAACCATAAAGTCTAAAGAATATATATAGGCAATAAATGAATATTAGCTCAGTACTCAATATATGAGGCCAAATAAACTTGACCAAATCTGTGGTTACAAATTATAATTCATCCTTTTCTAAATAATGACTATTGGTATCAAAGACAACCCCTCCCAAAGAACCACTAACAGACATATAGTGCATCAGATATATTGCCCAACTGGACATCAGACTAGACTGTTATCAGCAGTGGATGAATTTTATATCACTCAAAACATGAACTATACCTATACACGCAATATTAACCAGACAGTATTCAAATTAAACCCTGATAAAAACATTTTCTTATCAGCTAGTCATATTGTTATCCCTATCTAAATATCAAACTAAATTATTATCAGCAAAGGGTGGCTAATTACAGAGTGTTGGCCATGGTATTTGTTGCCACATCATCTGCCACACTGGCCACACAGGTTCAAGAAAGGAGCATGGTCACTCAGAGGCTGGCCAGAATAAGGAGGAATGAGCATCCACAGACAGCTCTCCTCCTTCTGTGAGGGGGAACAGGGCATGCCACTGCTTGGCTACCACCTAGCTGAGCTTAGTTGGTACAGCAGCATCCACCACCTAAATAGCCTGACAAAGGTGTTGACTGTACATGCCATCTTTACATCACATGCTTGCATCATTGCATGCACTGCAGTCCTCAGGGAATAGGGGAGGAAAACTCTGGTGGAATTACCCAGGCTAGAAGCATGATACCAGTCACCTATGGGCCACAAAGCCAATGACTCAAGCCCCATATTCAAAAGGATTTTATAAAATTAACTGGGTAAGTGCCATGCTAACAATGAATAGTGCCAGTGCCTTGGGTGAAGCCATATTGAGAGGCCCCCAGAGTGCTGTTCTAACCCAACAGCCTGATTGCACAAAATATATAATTTCACCTATGCAAATGAGGGATCCCTCATGCATAACAAGTGTAGTGGTATATTAATAGATTTTGGTGGCATTAATCAAATGCCAGTGCAGTGCTGTATACTGCTGCCTAAACCTGTTCTTAACTGGTTGCTATTGCTGCATTCCCTCTCCCGCCACCCCCTGATTGGTCAGATTGTCATTTATAACTTCTTTCTCTGGCATTTAGCTGTGTTTCACAGTTATAATTTATTCTCTGGTGTCTAGTGGACCCCCTCTTCCTGATCACCCCTGTTTCATGCTTATGATTAATTCCATTATCAAGTGAACCCCTCTCCCCCAACCACCCCCTTTTATAGTTATGATTAATTCTCTTGTAGTTTAGTGGCCCCCTCCCCAGGTTGACCCTCTTTCACAGTTATGATTAATTTTCCTCATGTCTAGTGGACCCCTTCCCCCAATGGCCATTTTTCTGAAATTTTAATTAACTCTCTGATGTCTAGAGGACCCCCTCCTGTGATTGTCCCTGTTTCAAAGTTATGATTTATTCCCTGGCGACTAACAGGACCTCTGACTGACTGACAAGCCCCCACCAGGTCACCAACTGAATTACCACACCATACACCCCCTCACCTTCACAGCTTCTGCACCAAATGATGGTGACTAGCACAACCCTCTGCTTACTTCCTTGGCTGGCCACCGTCTGATATTCACAGAGCAGAATTGCATGTACTGTAGACACAACTGTTTCTGCAGTACATGCAATTGAGCTCTGTGAATATTAGACAGTGGCTGGCCTAGGAGGTGACTGGAAGGCTGTGCTAGCACAGTCATTTGGTGCCGAACTGGAGTCAGAGGTTGGGGGTGTAGTGGACCCCCTTCCCCTATCACCCCTGTTTCATGCTTATGTTTAAATCCTTGGTACCTAGTGGACCACCTTCCCCTGATAACTCCATTTAACAGTTAATTTCCTGGTAGTTTTGTGGTCCTTCTGCCATCCCTCCATTTCAAAATTATGATGAATTCCTTGGTGTCTAGTGGATCCCACTCCCCTGATTGCCCATTTCTAAAATTATAATTAATTCCCTGTTGCCTAGTGGCCCCCCTCCCCCAATCACCCCTGTTCCAGAGTTATGATTTTTTCCCTGGCATCTAACATCCTCCCCAACGAGTGACAATCTCCCACCTAAGTGACAACCCCCTCACCTGGCCACCCACTAAAGACCCTCGCCCCACACCTCTCACACCCCGGTCATCATTTCTGCACCAAACAATGGTGACCAGCACATCCCTCTGCTCCTGTCTTTGACCAGGCACTGTCTGACATTCACAGAGCCCAACCCATGTACTGTAGACACAGCTGTTTCTACAGTACATGCAGTCACATTCTGAAAATATTAGACAGTGGCTGGCAGAGGAGGTGGGTAGATATCTATGATTGTTGGCATCATTTGGTGCAGAACTGGTGACAGAGGTAGGGAGATGCAGGGCTGTGGATCCTCAGAGGGTGGACAGGTGGGGGGTTGTCAATCAGTGGGGAGACCACTAGATACTAAGGAATCAGTCATAACTATGAAAAAGGGATGATCAGATAGAGGGGGGTCAGAAGACACCATGGAATTTATTATATCTGTGAAACATGTGAGATCAGGGTGAGGGGGGACTACTAGACTACCAGGTAATTACTTAAAACTGTGACACAGGGGCAATCAGAGGGTCCACTAGACACCAGCAAAATGCTTTTGCCCAAGCCCAGCACAGGTGCTAAGGAGGTGTTGCACAGCATGCAAATGACCCCATGATGAGCATGCAAAAAGGCCCCTTAGGGCCTTGCATGATCAGTGGACTCATTTGCATGCTCGGGCCTAATATGGTCCAGAGGAGCTCTTCCAGTATCCCATTTTGAGCAGTGCTATAATCAGTGTACTCCTCTTCAGGCCATATTCAGCCTTGGGTCATGTCAGCACAGCACATAGTCAGTTTGTGCCGCATGAGCACAGCCTCCTGTTAAAACAGTTAGCATGCTCCAACAGAGTGTGCTACCTGTCTGAATACAAATCTGAGCCAGTTGTTGGCTATGTGCTGTACAGCACTACTGGCTGTGTGGCACTATTATCTAGCTCTGAATTTGGGAGCCACATACCCCACCATTGACCAGATCTATGTGTTGTTGGTGGTTGGGGGTCAAGGTTGACCTCATTGGGGGACAAAATCTGGTGGAATGAGGTGACGGAGGTAAAACCTGGAAGAAGTCAGGGGGATGTGGCAGTGGTGGCTAGCAGGATGGCGATGTATGTATGAAAGGGATAAGCAAATAAAAAAAAACAAGGAAATAAATACGTAGCACAATTATAGCAAAACCTTGAAATACTGTTTGCAATTTTAAAAACAAGGAAACAAATTTAAAAAAAACATGGTAAATACTTTAATGGTACCATACATGATCCATCTTAAAAATAAATATGAACAAAAAGTGAACTTCCCGTCACCGTTAAACCAATGTAAAGCATCTCCTACCGTACTCAGACATAAGCATTATTAAGTTAACTTTAGATCCAGTTCTCAAAATCATCCTCAAAAACCATATACTCTTCTCTGTTTTGGTTTGACAGTGACATTTAACATAGTGGAAAGAAAATGGATACAGAGTACATACTGTGTACTGGCATATCAAAACAGTCCGCTTCAACACAGGTAGATACAGGTAGTGTGTTAACATCTAGTGGGTAAGGAGTTGTAGGCACCAGGATAAGGAATGTATGGGTAGGAAGGTTGAAAAGGGAAATTAAGAGACTCCTTATCTAGGGGAGGGTAATGAATAAAGTTTAGGCAAGGGGGTTAGAAGCAGTAGACCCTCAGAGCAAGTTATGCACAGGTAGTTTATTTAAAAAAGAGAAAACAAAGGACACCTTATCTAGGCTAGGGTGCCAAATCAAATTCAGACAAGCAAAGGGAGATGTAGGAATTCAACAAGCATAGAAAGGAGGTAGCAAGGTACAGAAAAGTTTCAACAAACATTAATGTAAAAGAAGGAAAGATCATGGCAGTAGGCAGTGCAAAAGTTGTGGAGAAGAAGCCTTTTGGGACACTTTCTGGAAACTGAGATGCTACCCCATTTATACTCTCCTCTTTGCATTGAGGATAGAAGTTGCTGGACTTGGCAAAGGTACAGAGAACCTTCTGCCACACCCAGGGTCCACCAAGTCTGCTGCCGCACCCCAAGAAGATAGCAAGGCAGAGCAATTGTATTGGGAGGGTGAGGGTGGAGGGAAGGGTACACACTCCTCAGCCTGTACCACTCCAGAAAGCCTTCACCCTACTGGCAGGAGGAGGCAGCTGGGAGGAGGCACCCATAACAGTGGGAAGGGAGGAAGTGAGGATCCTCAGAATGGGATGCCCCAAGAAGGGAGACAGAGGCCCCCAGCTGAGGTGGAAGCAGCTGGTGGTGGTGGGGTTCTGTTGTTAGGGGGAAAGACTTGGGAGTGGAAGAAGTAAGGGAGTGGGAGATGAAGTGCGTGGGAGGTGCTTCAGCTTGGAGGGATGAAGAGTGTTTCCAGAGGATCCCTAGTCATCAGGAGATGGGGAGGAGCTAAATGTCATTGTCCACTTGGGGACAAATGACCTGGCAACGGACAGGGTAGAGATAGTGCAAGAAAATTTCAGGGAGCTGGGTAGGGACCTCAAGCAGGTGGCACACACAGTGGCATTTGCTGAGGTGTTGCCAGTACATTGCCAGGGTAAGGAAAGGACATTCTGCATCAGGGCTTTTAACAGTTGTTTGAAGGCATGGTGCATGGAGGAGGGCTTTGGCTACATTGTGGACTGGGGCCCAACCTGAGAAGATGTGGGCATCTAGAGTGGAGAGGCCCTGCATCCATCCAGGAAGGGGACAATAGTCATTAGTGGATGTTTAAATGCTACTTGGATGAGCATTTAAACTCACCAGGGTGGAATATATAGAACTAAGAGAGACTCAAGGAGCTTAATATGTATATCCTCGAGGAAAGGAGGGAGAGGGGGACATGATAGAAACATTTAAGTACCTCAAGGGAATCAACAAAGTCCAAAAGGGTAGCATCTTTCAGAACAAGAGATGTGAAAGAACAAGGGTACACAATTTGAAGATGGGGGGATGGCTCAGGGGTAATGTGAGGAAGTATTTTTTCATGGAGAGGGTAGTGGATGCATGGATCAGCCTTCCTGAGGAGGCCATAGGGTCAAAAACAGTAGGGGAATTCAAGAATGCATGGGACAGACATAAAACAATTCTAGTTGGGGGGTAATTAGGCTGTTGGTTAACTAGGATTTGCAGCTTATCCAATAGGTAGGAAAATGGGCAGACTGGGTGGGCCAAGTGGTCCTTATCTGCCATCAAAGTCTATGTTTCTATGCAACAATTGCCTCCCCAGAAGATGAAGCAGCAAGGAGGGAGATCCCAAGGAGAGTAAATTCGCCCAGGGCAGGGGCAAAAGAAGACAGGGGTGTGGACAGAGCAGATGACACGGTGGGGATACATCAAGAAAGCAAGGAGGAAGGAGTAAAGAAGACAGGTAACAGAGAAGATAACAATGGAAGAGGTAGGTAGGGGAGTGTCAGGGAACAGCACAGGGAGGAGAGTGGAAACAGGTAGGGAGGCAGTGAGGTACGAAGAGCCACGTATGCCAATACAAGAAGTCTGCAAAATAAAATTCTGGACCTGAAGGTCATCATTGCAAAGGACAGCCTGAATTCTGTGGGCATAACAGAGTTGTGGTTCATTGATAATCACAACTTGGACATGGCCATACTGGGCAACTTTTTATTCAGGAGAGACAGGGGCTTGAGGGGAAGGAGCAGTAGTACTATATGTAAGGGAGAGAATCAAGCCACAGAAATGTAGGGGCACCTAGAGGAAAAGAAATGGCTGGAGGTGCTATGGGTCATCCTATAGACAGTTGCCAGGGCTGCTATCCAAATAGCGGTGGTGTACAGACCTCCAGCACAGGGAGAGGAGTTGAATGAAGCACTTAGGAAGTCATTAATAGGATGGCAAGTAAGGAAGAGGTACTGCTAGTTGGTGAATTAAAGCTGCTAGATGTGCATTGGAGCATTCCAACTGCTGCTCCAGCAAGGAGCAGGGCCATCTTTGACTCCCTACAAGAGACTTTTCTGAGACAGCTATTAAATGAACCCTCTAGGGGCAGGGAAATCCTGTATCTGGTGGTTACAAGTAGCGATGGCATTGCAGATGTCACAGTGGGCAGTCCCCTAGGTACTGGTGATTACTGTACAGTGTGGCTTAACATTAAGGCAGGAACAGAGGCAAACCACATGAGGACGAGGGTCCTTGAATTTGGGATGGTAGATTTTTAAGAAATAGATGGCTGCCTCAGAAACTACCTCATGTGGGATTGCCAGTGAGGAGTAAAGGTGCAGCTGGAAAAATAAGGGCAGGAATAAGTAAAGCAATCAACCTCTACAAGATGGAAATGAGTAAAAGCAAAAGGAAAAAGAGGCTGTTGTAGTTCTCTAGGTAAGTGGCCAAAGTGGCGAAGGAAAAAAGATGGTATTCAGGAGGTATAAGGAAATGTAGAGGGAGGAAGATGGGGAGGAGTACCAAGCAAAACAGTGGGAAGCAAGAAAGAGAGTGAGGGGAACAAAGGTGCAGACAGAGGAAAGGATAGCCAAGGGGGTGGCTAAAGGGGGTAAGAATTTCTGCAGGTACATAAGTGGGAAAAAGAAGTCAAGGGGAGGAACAGTAAGGATACAGAGGGCAGTGGAGGGGAAATGCGCAGGACAGGACAAAGAAAAAGCAGGCATCCTGAACAGGTACTTCTGCTCAGTCTTCACAGTGGAGGGAGGGGGGACAGACCACTATGGTGCAGCAAGAATAAGGGGGTGGTGGTAGCTGGACACAAGTCCAGTTTCAGAGGAACAAATTCAGTAGGGACTTGTAGCTGTAAAAGCAGACAAGGCTATGGGACCAGATGAGATACACCCAAGAGTACTAAAGGAACTCAGAGAGGTGCAACCTGCCCCATTGATGGCCTTATTCAACAGCTCTTTGGAAACAGGTGTGGTTCTGAAAAACGAGTTGAGCAGACATGGTCCTTCTACATAAGAATGGCAGCAGGGAAGAGACTAGCAATTATAGACCAGGCAGTCTTGCCTCAGTGGTGAGGAAATTAATTGAAACCCTGTTAATGGAAAGGTTTATAGAATATTTTGAATTCAGTGGGCTGCAAGACCACAGGTAGCATAGATTCATTGGAGGGGAGGTAATGCCGAAGAATCTGATTGATTTATTTGACTGGGTGACCAAGGGAATAGGTCAGGGGAGGGCAGTAGATGTGGACTGTCTGGACTTTAATAAGGCCTTTAACACTGTGCCACACAGGAGACTGATAAAGAAATTGAGGAAACTAGGGCTGGGATCCAAAGTGATGAACTGGGTTAGAAACTGGTTAATAGATAGGAGACAGATGGTGATGTTTAATGGCACTCACTCTAATGACAGGAGAGTGACATGCAGTGTGCCACCCAGAGAACTGTGACCAGTTCTGGAGGCCACAACTCAGAATGGACATAGATAGGGCAGAGGCAGTCCAAATGAGAACCACTAAAATAGTACAGGTGTTGCACCAAGAGGTCTTTGAGGAGAGACTGAGGGATCTTATCATGTACACCCTAGAACAGAGGAGAGTGAGAGTGGGCATGATAGAAACCTACA
Organism: Neoceratodus forsteri; assembly: GCA_016271365.2. NCBI lineage: Eukaryota > Metazoa > Chordata > Ceratodontiformes > Ceratodontidae > Neoceratodus > Neoceratodus forsteri. Next base: position 1,460,479,992 of record CM057455.1, on the reverse strand, counting down.
AGTACCTCACAGCAGTAAACAGGATTCAGGAGGGGAGTCCCTTTCAAATGAGAAAGAGCACCAATACCAGATGGCATGCAATGAAACTGGTGAGGGTAGGGGAGGGACAATTAAGAGGGATGTAAGGAAGTAGAAGCCTGGAACAGATTGTCAGTGGATGTGGTAGAGGTAAAAACAGTAGTGGGATTCAAGCACCCATAGGATAGACATAGGGGAATATCAGTAAATAGGTAGGGAGGAGGGAGAGCTCCAGAGACCAGTTAAGGTCTGTGGAGATGAACTAGGCAAGGGCCATCTGGGCAGACTGGGAGGGCAAAGTGGTAATTTTCTGTCAACCAATTCTATGTTTCTATAGAAATAAAAAGGTCAGGATAAAAACAATCTGTTTCTGTCTGATCGTATTCAGTGGATGCATGACAATCTGACCATTTCTACTGTACCTAGGAGCACGCACAACAGAAGATGATTCAATCATCTGAGTCAATATGTCCTGGAACAACACTAAGACTCAAATGGATAAATCAGTGCAAGTTAATTTTTTAAAGACCTTGGCAGGGTTTTCAGAAGGGTGGATGCAGCACTTGAGTCTGTGTTTTGGATGTGTGCTGTGTCCATGCAGATGTACCCAGTTGTTTGCATTCTATTAACTCCTGGTTAAACAATTGGATTCACAAACATCAGGACCCATTTGCAACATTTCTCACAGTTTATGACAATTTTGTCCATTTTAAGGACGCAATTGTGGAATTCCATCCTTAAAGTTAGACCATTTTTTTGTGGTTTCTGGATTCTGCACTTGAGTAAAAAAAAACAGACACATTTCTGTGAAACTCTCACTCTTCTTATCTGCATACTGTTAAAGACGAGTTTTAAATGTGCTGATGTTCAACACTTTCAGTTGAAATTGCATGTATTATTTGTAATTTCAAAACATCTGTACATTTTATTTAAAAGGATGCTATTATTATTATTATAATACTACATTCTGTCTGACAATGTAAAACTGTGAAAAGGTTAAAGAATAACATACATGCTGATGGAAAAGTAAAGGAGTACTTTGAAAATATATCAACATTTATACCCCTCCCACATATATTTCCACATAGGTTGGGCGGTTGCAAAAGCAGTGACAATTAAATCAGTCTTCAACAATTACATTTACTGCACTCCGTTTCTTTTATATATTTCCCTCAGATTATTAGATAAGACTTTTGGCCAAATCTCTCATCAGTTGTGTAGGTTATATACACGTATTATGAATCAGAGCTTAGCAACATGTCATGACCTCTTCTTAAACAAAATTGATTTACATACATAAACCACAGACACAAATGCAATTTTCATTTTTATGAAGTGCTCATCAGATATTTATATGTTACACCCTTACCCTGGTTTCCTTCTGAAAAAGAAACATAAATTCCAGAATGCTTACCCGGTTATCAAAATAAATAAAATTAACTACAGTATATTGTATCTCAAAGCACTGGAGAAAAAACTAATTAAATAATTGTAGTGTGGTGACTGTATGTGGGTTAATACAAGAGCCACTTTGCACTTCCCCCTCAACACAAAGCTGTGAACCATTACATCAGTGCCCATTTTAATGAATGTGGGAGTTAGGGAATTTTGGTTACTATCATCTAATTATGTAATTACAATTCTTTTGATTTTGAACAGTTAACATCCACCCCAAAACACCTGAAATGGTAGAACAGAATTCAGTTTATATTTTCATTTGAAGAGCAGATGCATGCATGCTTGACATTTTTACAGGATTACTTAGCTGAATGTACCATTTATTGCTCCAAATGAAGAAAAAACATTAAAATAATCCAATCAAGGTAGAATGCACTTTTCTTCCAGTAATGGCAGAATGATATATATATTTTACTTTTTACCATTTTTGGCCAACAAAGACACACTAAGTCAAGCCTTGTTTCCAAATGTATCCTGGGAGCACAGGTAAGTTAAGTGACTCATTCATGGCCACACTGTATGCAGCTGGTGGCTGTATGATTTAAACCTATTTCTCCAGGTCTGCAGCTCACTGCTGTTGACCACTACATGATACTGTCTTCCAGAAAGTATGTTTTCTGCATCATGCCTCTAGCCACAACTCTGTACAGAGTGTTCATAATTTTCCTGATTTCTTCCCATAACTTTCTGCCTTTTCTTTTTCCATAAAAAATAGTTTGAAAATTTAGAAAAAAAGAATATGTTTGCTCCTTTTTTTTAAACTCAGATTTATTTCTGATAAGTACAGCACACATCACATTGATAGACAGAAAGGGTATGCAAAAGACATGACACAAAATTATACATTTCACAGTACAGGCATTGCAATAGTATACCCCCTGGGTTCCTTCTTGGATATGATGTGTTAAACTCTATAAATGCACTACTACCCCCTTCTGTTAGTGTTAGAGATAATTCTTTTGACTGTCTCAATTCTACCACTGTGATGTGCACCAGTCCCTTCTGTTTCATGGTGTCTTCTCCACCACTAAGGTCATTCGTAGGGAAACTAGAACTTTTTATAAGGTAGCATCTGGATGGACTTCTTTTTTTTCATAACTTAACTTGTATAAATACTGCAACTTAAAAACAAGAATGTGAACCTCAACTTATGACTCAACTAGTATCTTGCTAGAGAAAGCAAGTAAAACTAACATGAGGGGGCATTCATCAATTTACTTTGGCCCAAGGCTACTTCATGCACTCCCTTGTACTGACGAATCCTATGGCTAATGACCACATTTCTTAAAAAAGTGCATAATGTTCTATCTTAACTAAGTACATGCAAACAATTGCTATTAAAAACTTACTCAATATTTTCCAGTAGAAGGACTGTCCCTCTCAACAAGTCATAATATCAACATGTACCCTTCACCTTGTAAGCAGTTGGAGATTTAAGCAATTATGCACAACAGGGTGTGTGTTGTGCTGGGATGATGTCATGCCTTGGGTGGTTGGGCACAAGGCCTTAATTTTGAAATCAGAGTTCTTCAAAGGGTGGGGGAGTAAATCCTCCTCTATGGGGGCATCCTCAATACATGAATGACTCAGTGTGCTGTATTTAGGAGGACCCTTCTTTTCCTAAGAGTTTAGGGGGATCTGAGAAGAAGGAAAGGACACAGAAGTGGTTTTCTAAGGGGATATATAGTATAGATGGGCTTTGGAATCAGATCTGAAGCCCCATAGTCTGCTGTAACCTCAACAAGTGTTAAATTCATTTGGTAGGACCACTAGGGAATGGAGCAAAAAAACAAAACAAACAAACAAAAAAAAACAAGCATAACGCATGTTGCTATAAAAAATGTGGATAAAGTAGGATCTTAAAGTGCTTGTAGGAGGTCTTGACAGCAAGGACCATCAATGCTGAGTGGTGAGTCTTCAGTATCATGGGTAAGACTGCAACTATCTATGAGTTATAGCCTGATAACCAGTGTGATACTGAGGCAACAAGTGATTCTGAGGATCTGTGTGAGAGCACTTATGAGGTGTACTCTTGCAAGTTACCACAGATCCTCTGTTTAGAGTAATAGCTTTGATCCAGAAATGATAATAGAGCATCTTTTAGTAAAGGTTGGTGCTCTTGTCCTAGAGGCTGCCTATATAAAAGTGTTATCCTAGTGTCAGGAAGTGGGACAAAGATGCCTTGGACTTTAGGGGTTTCATGTTCTCTACTACAAGCTCCACAGTTGGGTGTCTGCCATCTTGATTTCCCTTTGTGGTCTCTGTGAGGTCACAAGTTCTTTGCTTCCAGTGGGCTCACAGAATGGTAACGGCTGCCTAAAATGTATGCCATCACATACAGTATATATTTGCCTATAGGTTCTGAAAAGTTTGATGCTATACCTGGTACCATAGATATGACTTGTGCATCCTGTTAATAAAGTGACATTTTGAAACTTAAGCAATATTTTTAATTTTGTTTGTTCCTGCATGATGATAGGGATCATAGTCAGTTACGAGCCAAGAAAGGCACAAGCCCCTTTATAGCTCGTGCTATAGCTCATAGGGAATAACCTATATAATGGAGCTGACCTTCCACAAAATGAAGACCATAAAAGGCTAATTTCAGGGAAAATATATGAAGTAATCTAGAGCCAGTCACCCTACAGCCCAGAGTGCCCAGCCACTTCCATTTAAATACATCAATACCTTTATCCACTAGCTCCACCTGTCTCCAAGGGACTTAAGGAAGACTGCAGTCAAAGCAGAGTGGTGTTTATATGGCTACTTAGCTAACACCATTGTCTTCTATTTGAAATCAGCACTGCATAAAAGTTTGAGAAACTTGAAGAATTGGAGTAGCTTTCCATTTATTCTAGGGTATTGCTGAATTACAGCTGGAGGGTGTTCTACAGCACTGGTTTGTCTTCAAGGGACTTAGCCTGCCAAGAATATGTATTGTAAACCTTCCCTCTCAGTTGTTCCTGATAGTTGTGGTGTCCTGGGATGTTCTCTGAGTTTCCCCTGGTGGCACTACTCTATTGTTATTATATTTTCCCTGTTACTTATGAACCAAAAGAAACCAGGGCTGCCTCCTTGATATAAGGGGATGTACTGTATCCACTGAGGGCCCAGGTATGGCACCACAGACCACCCAATACCACACTACAAATGTAGACCACATTCCAAACAGGACCACCCCTAGAAAATGTTTATTATTTTAAATTCCAGGGTTTCTTGCTTAATACCAATCCTTCATGTACAAAGCACATTAATAGGACTGTTAGGAATGCACACCAAAAGATAGGACTCATTTATGATGACAATAGCTGAATTAACATTAGCTCCTAAATCAATCACTCTTACAAACATTGGAACATGGGTGTGAAATCTAATGATCTGCTAATGGCATAGTTTCATGCAAACTTCATATTGTTTACAGTAGGCTGTGCTGATTTGCATTAGGGTGTGACAAAAGAATACATTATCTTATGTACAACAGCCTAAAACATTTTCCCTCTGAAAAAAATCAGGGAGTTCAAATGGATGACTATAGTATTCAAGAGAATGCATGATTTCAGCCTATGCATCAACTGTACTCCAAAACTAGAGATCTCTTGCACATGCTGTACCAAGGAAGTAAACATTTGTTTGACAAAAATGCTGTTGCCCTAGCAGCCCCAACAATCTGGAATTTACTACCTGTTACAATAAAAAAGTCACAAACTCAAATGACATATGAACTGTGTTATTTACAAACTGTAGTATAAGTTTTTTCACTATAAGAAAGGAATTGCATGTTCCACATGATGTACAGTACATGAAGCAGCTGAGGTTGAAACAAAAATGTTTGGAGATAAATTAGTACTTTTACTTGCTTGCTATTGGCCACCTTTATTCTCTGCCCCCAGAATTGTAGAATTAACAAAATATATGTTGCCTATTGCTGAAACCCATGAACTGTTCCTAATAAAAGATTTTAATTTGGATTGGACTAGTGAAGAAAAATCACAACACTTATGCAGTGTAACCCTTACATTAGGGTTGTAACAATTAATAAACAAGCCTACTCACATTAACCCCAATTATCCCCCTTCTGCAAGTACAATGGACTGAATTTTTCTAATTACCCCCACACTTATAGACAAGTATGTACCATGGCCAATTTAAATAATGACCACCATGCTATTTTTTTTTTATTAAAGGGGTGTTTTATTCTAGGGGGACACCCAGCATATTATCCTATAGATCAAGTAAATATTTTGATTATATAGATTTAATGAATGTGTTTCATAGACAAAACTGGGATAGACTGCACTTAATACCTGACATGAATGATGCTTGGGATTATTTGGTGATGAACTAGGTGCAATCTACAACAAAAATGTCCCTTTAAAATTTAAAAAAGTAAAACAAAGAATTCAGCTGTATGGTTTAATAGTTACTTGATGCAGTTAAAAAGGGAGAGAAAAAAAAAAGGTTTGGTGTATAGTTATTAAAGAAAATAAACCAGAAAACTGGACAAATTATAGGGTAGTAAGAAATGAATACGTGAAAGAGGTTAGAGCTGTAAAGGAAAAATATTTTCAAGGATAAAGTGAAGGAATTGGCCAGTGACCCAAAATAATTTTGGGACCCTAGCAGAGTTCTAAATGGAAAAAAGAAGATGGTTGGAGATATTAAAATAACAGATGATGAAAACTTCATAAATGAGAAGGATCTGCCAGATAAGTTTAACAATTTGTTTTATAAAGGTAGGGGCTCCTGATGGAACAGCAATGCAGTGGGAAATTAAAGAGATTACAGAGGGTGTCAAGGAGGATGGTAATCAATTTGCCTTTCAAGAAATAACAGAATAGAAGGTTTGAGCAGGTTTGCTAGAATTAAAAAGTAATAAAAGTTGTGCACTGGACAACCTTGCACAGCATTTTTAAAGTATGCAACCTTACAAATCTCAGAACCATTAGCCTATTTACTTAATTGATCCCTGGCATCTGGGGATTTGCCTTTGGGTTGGAAGAGGGCCAGGGTAATCCCAATTTTAAGGAGGGAGTGGCAGCCCTGGCTAGATGACAAACTATATGCCAATCTCTTTACTTTCAGTGATGACAAAATTATTGAAGAAATTGGTGGGAAGACAAATATGGACTTTTTTTGGGGAAGAACAGTAGACAGAATAAATATCAGTCTGGTTTCTGTAGAAACCACAATGTGGCCTCTGCCATACCAAAGTTCCTAGATGATGTCAGCAAGGCCTCATAACTTGGAAAGTTACTTGATCTAGACCTCTCCAAGGCTTTTGACAAGGTGGACCATAAGATATTTTTGGGAAAGTTAAGAGAGGTCAGTCTGGGTGATAAAGACTTGTGATTTAATAGCTACCTTGTTGATAGAACTCAAAAGGTTTTGGTGAATGGGAAACAGTCTGGTAAGCTGTTTATCAAAAATAGAGGTCTGCAGGGGACTGTATTAGGCCCTTTATTATTTACATCATATCTGAGGGGTTTAGAGGAGAGCATCGGAGGTGTGTACTACCATCTCTATGCAGATGATACAGTGGTCTACACCTCTGATGCCTCCATTAGGGCTGTGCAACTACAGTTGCAGAAGACCTTTAATGGTCTAGAGTCATATTTTAATCAGATTTCCCTAAAGAAAAACAAACAGAAAACATAGAAACATAAACTTTGACAGCAGATAAAGACTGCTTGGGCCACCCAGTCTGTCCATTTCCCTACCTACTGGATAAGTTGCAGATCTTCATTAACCAACTACCTAATTCCTCCTACCCCCCCACCAGAATTACTTTATGTCTGTTCCATGCATTCTTGAACTCCCCCACTGTTTTTGACCCCACAACCTATTCAGGAAGGCTGTTCCATGTGTCCACTACCCTATCCATGAAAAAATACTTCTTCACATTGCCCCTTAACCGTCCCCTGTCTGTCTTCAAATAGTGCTATCCTCTTGGACTTTGTTGATTCCCTTGAGGTACTTGAAAGTTTCTATCATGTCCCCCCGTTCCTCCTTTCCTCAAGGGTATATTAAGCTCCTTTAGTCCCTCTTCATATGACTTCTGGTGCAGATCCTGCACCATTTTAGTTGCCCTCCTCTGGACTGCCTCCATCTTGTCCATGTCCTTGTGAAGATGGGGTCTCCAGAACTGCACACAGTACTCCAGATGGGGTCTCACCAACTGCCTGTACAGAAGGATAACAACTTCCTGTTGTCTACTGGTGATGCCTCTCCCTATGCATCCCAGTATCCCCAGCCCTCCTTACTGCCTTCTCACATTGCTTGCCTGTCTTTAGGTCATCTGATATGACTACCCCCAGGTCCCTATCCATTTTTGTTGTTGTTAGAACCCCCCACTGTGTACTCCTCCGCTGGGTTTTTGTTTCCCGGGTGCATTACTTTGCACTTCTTTGCATTGACTCTAAGTTGCCATACTTTTGACCATTCCTCCAAACTTGCCAAGTCCCTTCTCATTCTTTCCACCCAACTTGTGTTTCAAACCTGTTGCACATCTTTGTGTCATCTGTAAAGAGGCATACTTTTCCTTCCAGACCCTCCACAATGTCACTTATAAAGACATTAAAGAGGACTGGTCCCAGCACTGAACCCTGTGGTACCCCACTGGTAACCCCCCTTTCTTCAGAGTGGACTCTGTTTACTATTACTCTCTGTGTCCTGTTGTCTAGCCAATTGTTTACCCAGCCTACCACCCTGGGATCCACTCCCAGGCTGACTAACTTGTTTATTAATCTTTTGTGTGGGAATATGTCAAATGCCTTGCTAATGTCTAGCTAGGCCATGTCTGCAGCCCCTTCCTTATCTTCCAAAATAAAAGTAATGTTACATGGAACAGCTCAGAGAATAAATAAGTTAGATAATAATTCACTTGACATTTTTTTGAACAAGTGTAACAGGATTAAGCAAGTAGATGGGTACACATATTTAGGCTTTTGGATAGATACACAGGGATCAGGAAGCTTACATGTAATAAAACATAAACAGAATTGATAAATGTTCAGGAGCTCTGTATTGAAACAAGGGGCGTATGGGTTTTGACACAAGAATATGGGTAGTTCAACCTCAAATGTTTCCTGTCTTTGATTATGCTGATATTATTTACACATTCGGTACAGCAATTAAATTGCAAAAGTTAGACAAACTATTCAACAGACTGGCACATTTTGTTTGAAACAGCCCATATGATACCTATAGTTGTGATTTATATAAAGAAATAGAATGGATATCAGTTACAAATAGACACACATTGCATAAAATGCTATTTGCACTTAAATGTGTACAGTGAAAAGTCCCATACTATTTAATGGAGGGGTTGATATTCAGGGACAAATGTATCTTTGAGAAGTGCATTTTTTTTAGAAATACTGCCTCCTTGGATTGTTACTGCAAGGGCTGGACATTTCTTTAGTTACTGGGTGCTTTCAGGGTGGAACTCTCTCCTGGAGATTTATCAAATTCAGGGGAAAAAAAACTTCCATTAGAAAATTAAAAATATGGTTCCTGTCGACTTGCCAAATCAGTTTTAAGTGTAAGGATGGGATAACGTAATAGCAACACTCTGATTTACTATTATGCATCTATTCTGTATACCTGTTTGTTAATATAATGCAATTTGTTATTGTCTCCTTTTTAGGTTAAGAGGTATATATTGTATGCTGTATTGAGATAGATATCTTCTCTTATGTATTTTTAACTGTATTTAATGTTCTTTTCCTTATGTAACATTGATGTGAACATGTGTAGAGATTTCATAGTGAATGAGCCCCAGCTCAATGACTTAACCCTAAATAAACTTGAAACTTTGAAACTTGAATATAGGCCTTCTCCCTATCTAATAATGTTTTTTTAATTATTTGGCAGTTCATTATATATATATATATATATATATATATATATATATATATATATATAATGGTAGCACGGTAGTGCTACCATAGTTAGGGTTGAGTAGCCTTTTTAAAGTTAAAGGGTCAAATTTTGCACCTTAATAACTTTGCCACCTTTCAATGGATTTACCTGAAATGTGAGATGCATGATCAAGAACCATACATCTTGGGATCTGTCAACTTTCGTAGTGGTCGGATATATGGCTGTGGAGTTATTAAGTGAGATCTGCATGCACGTTTACATTTTTTGGTGCATTCTTTGCGCGTGCTTACTGGTCGCATGGTTTGCACGACTGGTCAGAAAACTTCAGGGAACATGTGGCCAGGGTCCCTGATGTGCCTTTTGAAGATTTTGTGAAAAAAATATTAAATGGTTCAAAAGTTATTCAAAAAACAAGTTCTTATTATAAGTCAATGGGAAAAGTTAACAAAAAGTATGACAGTGTCGCAAATGCACTTTTTAGTGTCACAAATGGCCCTAGTAGTGTTGCAAATCTGCCATTTTGTTTTCAGTTGGTGATCAGAAAAATGCTTGGCATTTAAAATTGGGACCATCTAGGGACACAATTCTTTTTGTGTTTACCTAGTCCAGCCCTGAGGATGCTAGGCATGTCTTTATTTTGGGGGTAAACACCCCATAAATATGTTTTTCAAATTTCTGGAAAAAGTAGTGTCGCAAAGTAATGTCGCACCTGTGACACTTTCGCAAATATTTGCAAAAGCTTTCACAAATCACAACACTACTTTTTAAGACTATGGCAAAAATGACAGCAGTTCTTTGCCACCCTGCTGCAAAAGAATGGTTTGTTCTTTTGAGCTGAAATTTGGAGGGAAGGTAGCCAACATCTCACAGATGTGCCTTCTGGTGTTTTGGTGAAAAAATATTGCATGGCTGAAAAGTTATGGCACTCCAAAGTTGGCATTTTTCCTATAGACTAAAATGGTGGCTTACGCAGCGCCTTTCGGGGCTCGTATCTCGAAAATGGTGAGAGATAAGGAATTTTCATCATGACAATGCACACACATTTAGCAAAAACATAGCCAGGAAAATCATGAATCATGTGAATGTTTTGTTTTTTTTCTATGTCGTACGGTTACTGAGATATAAGCAATTTAGTATTCCAGCACCTCATTTTTGGCTCCGAGGCCCATTATTATACATACATTCTTTGTACACACTGTGTTTCTCTATGCAGCTGTTGGGGAAAAACAGGGTATGCGCATCTGCTAATGTTACAGTTACTGTTTCCACTTGCGTTTATATACCCATTTGTGTTACCATTCCCGTGCACGTCACTGTGTGCATTACGCGTTGCATTCTCGTTTGCACTTGCATTTGAGTTACTGTTACCATTTGCATTTCCACCACTGTTTGTGTTTGCATTTCAGTTTACATCACCGTGTGCATTGACATTAGCGTTTATGGCAGCCCTTTCCTTTGCATTTGTGTTTGTCTTTTGTTTAGCTTCTTCGTTGCTGTTACTGTTAACATTTGCATTTCCTATTGCGTTACTGTGCCCTTGCGCAGTACGGTTTGCGTTTCCATATGTGCTTGCATTTCCTTTTGCGTTTATGTTTCCTTTGGCATTATTGTTGCGGTTACCGTTACTATTTGCATTTACAATTGTGGTAACGTGATTGTGTGCATTACGGTTTGCGTTTATGTATGCGTTTATGATCGTGTTTACGGTTCTGTTTCCTTTGGCATTATTATTCATGTTAACTTTACCATTTGCATTTACAATTATGGTACCATGCCTGTGCGCATTATGGTTCACGTTTATGTGTGTGATTCAGTTTGCTTTTTCTTTTCTGTTACATTTGGCGTTCTTGTTGCTGTAACACTTAACATTTGCATTTACAGTACCGGTGCTGTCACTGTGCACATTACCAGTTGTGTTTTCATATGCGCTTGTGTGTCCGTTTACATCAATGTTCGCTACGGCATCACTTTACGCTTGTGTTTTATTAACGTTTGCTTTACCATTTACATTTGCTTTACCATGTGTGCAACCATTGCCACTTCCACCACTGCATTCCATTCACTATTTACCGTCCTCATTCTCAAAAAGAAGGGAAATTAGAGGCAAAAAAATCAGTTTAATGCATCAGTTAGGGTTGTTCCACAGTGAAAAAAATGAGGAATTCAGTGTTAGGGGTTGAAAGCCCCTTGGACCTTCTAGCCTACCCCCAACCAGCATCGGGTGTGCATTGGGGTCATCAGTCCTAACTCTCACCCCATTCTCCTATACCTCTGCTTGTTTACATGTGATGGGGTGAGGTTAGGGCTGAAGACAACGCACACCCAATGCCAGTTGAGGGTGGGCTGAAAGGTTCAAATGGGGATTTCAACCTAACACCAAATTCTCACTTTTGTCACTGTGGAATAACCCAACTGATGCATTAAACAGAGTTTTTGCTCTAATATATATATATATATATATATATATATTATGGTAGCACGGTAGTGCTGCTATAGTTAAGGCTGAGTAGCCCTTTTAGGGTTAAAGGGCCAAACTTTGCACCTTAATAACACTGCCACCATTCAATGGATTTGCCTGAAATTTGGAAAGCATGATCAAGAACCACCTATCTTGAGATCTGCCAACTTTTGTAGTAGTCATATATATGGCTGCGGAGTTATTAAGCATGATCTGCGTGCACATGTACGCTTTTTGGTGAATTCTTTGCTTGTGCCTATTGGTCAGACGGTTTGTGTGACTGGTCCAAAACCTTCAGGGAATGTGTGGCCAGGGTGCCCGATGTGCCTTTTAAAGATTTCATGAAAAAATATTGAACGGTTCAAAAGTTATTCAAAAGACAAGTTCCCATTGTAAGTTGATGGGAAAAGTTAAAAAGTTTGGCAGTGTCACAAATGCAGTTTTTACTTTCGCAAATGGCCCATTTACTTTCACAAATCTGCCATTTTGTTTTCAGTTAGTGATCAGAAAAATGCTTGCCATTTAAATTTGGGACCCTCTAGCAACACAATTTGTTTTGTGTTTACCTAGTCTGACGCTCAGGATGCTAGCCATGTCTTTATTTTGAGGTTAAACACCCTAGAAATATGTTTTTCAAGTTTTGGAAAAAGTAGTGTCGCAAAAGTACTTTCACATGCACGAAAGTACTTTTCAGACTATGGCCAAAATGACAGCAGTTCTTTGCCACCCTGATGCAAAACAATGGGTTGGTATTTTGAGCTGAAATTTGGAGGGAATGCAGCCAAGATTTCACAGATGTGCCTTTTGGTGGTTTGGTGAAAAAATATTGAATGGTTGCAAAGTTATGGCATGTCGAAGTTGGAGTATTTTCCCATAGACTCACATGGTGGCGTCTGCTGCACTTCTCAGGGCTAGTATCTTGAAAACGATGCGAGATACAGATTTTTTTGCTGTGAGTTGCATAGCCCTCTGAGCTATGTAATAGTAAAAAGCTAGCCAGGAATATCATGATTTAACTGAAATTTAAATGTTTTTTCTACATCGTGCAGTTCTTGAGATATTAGCAATTTAGTACTTATAATGCTTGTTCTATGCCCATTATAATGCATACAGTGTTTGTGCACGCTGTGTTTCTCTATGCACCTGTTTGGGATAGACAGATTGTGTGGTACTGCCACTGTAACAGTTACTGTTTTTACTTCTGCTTATCTCTTCTGTTGAGTTGTCACTACCGTTGCTATGATTGTAACAATGTTACAAGCCATCACGTGGTGGGAGCGCAGTGCCCTACGGGCCCCATGTTCTGGCTACAATATTGTGCTTAGACTGTCACAAGCTGTCACATGACAGGAGCGCGGGGCCCTTAGGGCCCCGCACTCCTGCCACTGTCTTCTACTTAGAATGTCACAAGCCATTATGTGGTGGGAGTGTGGGGCCTAAAGAGCCCTATGCATTTCCTACTGTATTTCACTTAGAATGTGTCAAATCATCACATGGTGGGAGCATGGGGCCCTTTGAGCTCCTGCTCCTGCCACTGTATTCTACTTAGAATGTCACAAGCCCTCACATGGCAGGAGTGAGGAGCCCTTCGGGTTCCATTGTCCTGCCACTGTATTGGAATTGTGCCCCATGCTCTTGCCAGTGTATTACTGTTCTGCCAACTCAAACCAAGCAGCTATTTGCCATTCACACTCACATACACACAATAACAAAACAATAAGTACAGCAAGCCAAAGCTTTATTATAGCAAAATATAATACAAAAGGTTATACATCACCGATTCAATAAAGCATCATCCAAGCCCTCTTCCAATGGCTGGGAAGCCACCTTGTCAGCCTGGCTAGGAGTCTCTCGAACCGGGAACTGGCCCCACAGCGATGCGTCCACCCTGCAGGAGAGGCTTCAAACCAGGCATTGAGAAAGCTACATTTATATCTTATTCTATGCTAAAAATAATCGTGCAACCCTCATAGTGTTGTTTTCCCACATTCTAGAAGCTGGCCGGGCTCCCAGGATGTGCAAATTCACACCATAAGGACTGCTCAGAATTCCCTACACCTGCTAGGTCACTGTGCTCCAAACACTGGCCGGGTGCCTAGAACACTATGAGCTAAGCAGGAGTTTAAACAAAACTACAAAAACAGGTTGCCTGATAATATGAGACCTTCAAGTCAGCAAAATACACTGTCTGAAGCAAAACATAATAATGAGTCTATCTAAAGAGCAAAACACCAATTAAATGAAGCAGCATGTAAAATGGAGTCACACAATACAAAATGGAGTATAAAATGACATACATTACATGAAATAGCATACAAAATGGAGTGACAATAATCAACATATTATACTATCACTACAATTACAGTTAGGATGTCACAAGTTATCACATGGCGGGAGCATGGGGCCTGAAGGGCCCCGCACTACCACCACTGTATTGCACTTAAAATGTCTCAAGTCATCACGTCGTGGGAGTGTGGGGCCTGAAGGCCCCCATGCTCCCACCAGTGTATTCTACTTAGAATGTTACAAGCCATCAGGTGATGGGAGTGTGAGGCCTGAAGGTCCCCACACTTCTGCCACTGTATTGCAGTTAAAATGTCACACGTCATTGTGTGGTGGGAATGTGGGGCCTGAATGGCCCTGTGGTTCCACCACTGTATTGCAGTTGGGCCCTGTGCTCTTGCCACTGTACTACAGTTAGGATGTCACAAGCTATCATGTGGCAGGAGCATGGGACCTGAAGGGCCCCATGCACCCGCCACTGTATTGCACTTGGACCCTTTTCTCCCATCACTATATTTCAGTTAGGATGTAACAAGATGTTATGTGGTGGGATCGTGGGGCCCTCATGGCACTGTAGTCCAGTTAGGATGTCATAAGGGCCCTGCGCTACCACCACTGTATTGCAGTTAGTATTTATTGTCAAATTTGCATTGTCATTTATGCTTGCATTTTCTTTACTGTTAGCATTGTTACTATGTCAGTTTTGCATTGTGGTTTGCATTTCTGTCACTGTTGCCAGTGCTACTATGTCACAAGAGATTATTTATTTATTTATTTTTTGTTGACCGAGTAAGTGCACTAGACAAATCCTGCCTATTTTCAGGCACAACCCAGGGGAGGGGGATACAGATGAATGCCAACTGACCTTGAACCAAATTAAGCTGTTGGTGCTATTTTTAGTGAATGAGGGAAATTTGGCCAGGACACCGAGGAAATACCCCTACTCTTTTTGATAAGTGCCATGGGATCTTTAACATCCACCTGAACTACCACCAATCCAGGCAGATGGGACCTCGGTTTAACATCTCATCTGAAAGACGGCACCTCAGCAGTGCAGCACCCCTCTCATGCTGCACTACAGTGTCGGTACTGGGATACTAACCCAAGTGCCAGATATGGGAACTGAACCCCCAGCCCTCTGATCTCCCAGCCTCAGAGGTGAGTGTGCTACCTTCTGAGCCACTGACACTGATGATTATGACTGATTATGACTGATTATGTCACGAGAGTGCATTGTATTCATACTTCAAATAATGTGGTGAGCATACAGGGGCCAAAGTTGCTTTTTGTTCTATTATGTGTACTACAAATACTCCAGCATGTCTTGATTAAGCCACTTGGGTGCTCTTTGTGATATACAAGACAAAGTGTGGATAGATCCTTAATAACCCATTCCCTATTGTGCTTTACTGCTTAAGTATATTTGCATGCAGACATACAACAACAGCAATATATTAACCATCTAACTTGCTGGTTAAGTAAAGACTCGAGACAGGTGTCAAGTTTTAAAATAAAATTATTGCCAATTTTAAAGAGTGAAAAAAGGCCAAATTAAGAGTATTATTATTTCACACTATCAGTCTCACAATACAATTGAGATGTGTGTTACCATTGATTGCAACTAATGTTATGCTATATGACAGGTACTTCATATATATTGTGTTATGGGATGACTACTTGCTTAAATACAAGTATGGTAGTACCCTGTTCACATTGATAACACACATAGAAAAGTGATAATTTTGTTGTAGCTGTGTAACTGATAAATGAGTATGTTCCTGGGATGGGCAAAAAACCAAATGCTAGCTGTAATAGCAATAGCTACAGAAAGATTTAATTTCCTCAGCAAGATTAGATAAGTAGTATGCACAGTTAAATATGCTAAAATATATCAATGAGTAAATGCATTTGGAAAATTCCCACCCGACCCCTCAATAGAGGCAATCAAAAACATTGTCAGGAACAGGTATTAATTCAGTTGGTATCAGCAAAAGTGTCTGATTTACAATTTCAAACATTATGAATATACATAATATTTACTTGTCTGACAAGTACATGGAATAATATAGCATAACGGGCACAATGCTTATTTCTTAAACTGATAACATTTCTTAGTATGTTGGTTTACACCAATAAAAACAACTTATGTGAGTAGCATGGCACAATTCATGTTACAAGTATGGATAGGTTATATCCTTTCGTGTTTTTTATTATTATGACTAAATCAGAAAAACCTTTGTTGACTATTATGTTAAACGCTGTAGTCCTAATGTTTAGCTATTGATAAAGAATTATCATATGAAACACAAATGCATATCTTATGTATGAGTTCCTTTGTAGCTATTTTATATACATAACTCTGTTAGTGTAATAGTGAAACACTTACATGAATGGTACTTAACAATACTTGGAGATAGCTATTTTTTTAATTTGTCAAATAATACAATAGTTTTTATCTTACTTGCATATTATAGTATTACAAATTGTTAATTCTGTATTAATACTTTTATTTACATATATACAATTTGACAGTTTTAACAGTGACAGGTCTAGTGATACACTGTTGCATGACAGAAAAGTGTTAATGGAGTCTGTATGTCAGCAACTGAGACACATGCATAGACTGGTGATACTATATATGTAACACAGTGTTCAACATGGTCAATGCCACATGTGTTTAAAACTAATACAATTAAAATAGGGAGATTTGTGTGCCTTTGTGCTGACAAGTACTTCTTGTCAAGCATGCATATTGCATAGTTACAAGAAGAGATATGTGCAGAGATGGTGAACCATGAAGGAGTGTGTTCTGCAATGTCACACTCTTTCTTAGACATGTAAGCATGGTTTCTCTAGTGACTGTGAAAACAGTTGGCACTGAGTGAAGCCACTACAACAATTTCCAAGCTGTCACTGATCCACACATTTAAATCTTATATGTCGTGTTGCAATAAATATGCTTTGTCACCATATCATATTTTATGTGGGTGATTTAAATGAAAAGTATTAGGTTGAAAACCATAATGGTATTCTATGAGTCACTGTGTCACAAGGTAGACAGCCAACAATGTCACATGTTGTGTGACTATAGAAACTTTTAAGTACCTCAGTGGAATCAACAAAGTCCAAGAGGGCAGCATCTTTCAGAAAAAGAGACTTGCAAGAACAAGAGGACACAATTTAAAGATAGAAGGGGGGGTGGTTCAGGGGCAATGTGAGGAAGTATTATTTCACAGAGAGGTTAGTGGATGCATGGAACAGCCTTCCTGAGGAGGTGGTGAGGTCTAAAACTGTGGGAGAATTCAAGAATGCATGGGACAGACATAAGGCAATTCTTGTGGGGGGTAGGAAGAAATAGGCTGTTGGTTAACCAGGATCTGCAGCCTATCCTGTAGGTAGGGAAATGGGCAGACTAGATGGGCCAAGTGGTCCTTATCTGCCGTCAAAGTCTATGTTTCTATGTATATTCCTCTGAGATATGAAGGTCATCATAATTCTTCAATATCAGCAGATAGGCATTTTTCAAGTGTCATGGTAGTCTCTGCTTGAAAGAGATTGTTGAGTCATCACACTGTACCTACCCAGTTGCATACCTTAATATACAGGTGTAGTGTCCTGAGTGTATAGATTGACCATGGTGGTGGACCACACTGTGTGTGTCAAATACCGATTGATTAAAAACTATTCTGCCAGCTGTGTAATCTGTGATAAGTGTGTCAACTCTGAGCCCAATTGAGTCAAATCTGTGCAATGCAAGCAACAGATATTGAGAAGAAGTCCTGAGACGTATGAGCTGAGTACATGTGCCTCCACACCTTTCACACAAGTGACCACTTTCTGCATTTGTGAATAGTTGCCAAAATGTAATACTTTTAGCCTGTGGTACAGAAAGTGTAATCCACAGTATGTCTTCTGAGGCTTCATGGTCTGAATGACCACATGATACACATGTATATTTGGTAACATATGACACAGTGAAATAGTAACGCATTGGAATCCCTTCTTCATCCAAGCTGTTTATCACTGCCATCATGAACTCAGTGATATCTTGTTGCATGTCCGCAGCAAATGTACTACAGCTGTCATATGTTCCCAGCACGTGACGTAGTGGTGTCAGAGACTGTCCATTGTTAGAGTTCTGAGAAACGAAGTTGACAACGTGCTTCAATGTGTTTGACAGTGGAGTGTCTTGTGAAGCAGATATGGCCTGCACAAAGTGTGGCATGTGTAGAAAAACTTTCATGGCAGAATTAGCGTAGCAGTTAACTCTACTGCTGTTGTTAAAGACTGGTACAGCATCCACACCCACTGATTTCTGACTAACAGTGGTTCTGCACTTGTACTTAAGAGTCTGACCTTTGTAGAACTCTTAACAGTTGAATCATTTGTGGAAGCTCATTTCTGTTTGTTGAGAGATGTAGATATGACTGTGTTATGTGAGACAACCACAGATGTAGGCACTGGCATCAAATGCATATGTGGCTGGTACAGGGTACGTAACCTGTTGTAGTCAATAATACATCTCTTGTCAGCGCGTATCTTTTTAGGTGCAAGAGTTATGATATGCAGCCCAGATAGACTATGGACATGCAAAATTGTAATGTAGCTCATGCCATCTTTGAAAATGTCTGTGCCTATGTCCACCATTGCTGAATCCAAACTTAGACCCTCAGATTTGTGGATTGAGACAGCATATGCAACACATACTGGGAAATGTTTCCTGTTTACATAGATATCCTTGAATACCTGGAATTTTACACAGGTACGGTCTGTCTGTGCAGGCTGTTCCATGTTTTTGAAGTGGACTACAAGTGTGTTGATTTATGTCTTCTGGACATTGTAAAGAAAGTCGATGATGTTTCCCATTGTGCCATTAACCATGCCATGCTCAACATCAAGATTACATTGCAGCATGACATGTGCATTCTTACATAGTGTTAGAACAGCTTCCAGACCAGCTGTGCATGAAACATCTGACTTTAGTTCAGCAAGTCACTCAGTCATCTTAGCTACCAGTTTACAACTGAGAATGACACCATCAACTGTGTCAACAGCATGCAGTGTGAGGATTTCTTGATTCTCTCTCTGCAACATGGTACTGTTGAACTCAGCACATTTCTTCAGTCATGGCATGAGACACACTATCTGTGTGCCTGTGGAGTATACATCACTGAAAACATCACATGATGTTTCTATGGATGTACTATCTATCCTGATTCTCCATTCATTTAACATGGAAACATGTACTGGTGATGGAGAACCTGTGCGAGCTTCATCTAAAAGTGATTTGTAAGCCAGATCTCCACTTTGGTGGATGTTCTCACAGAGCTCGACATAGGTGAATAACTCCCAAAGGTTCACACTTCCAATGCAGCCTAGTGTGCTCTTAGCCTGCTTGACAGTCAGAGTTGCAAACACATGTTCTGCATTGACTGGCACAAGCTGTAAAAGGTCTCCCAATACAAGAACACTTTTGCCACCGAATGGCACTCCATAGTCAGTACGCAAGATCTCCTGTAGACATAGGTGTAAACAGACAAGCATTACATTGGATACCATGCTAATTTCGTCAATGATGAGCAACTTTATCTTTGTGAACATGGAGCGAAGCTTAGATGCAACTTCAAATGACAGTTTACGATACTCTTCTGTCTTGCCATGCTCTACTGGCAACATAAAGAGATGGTGTAAAGTAACTCCACCAATGTTGTATGCGGCTAGTCCTGTGGGGGCACTAACAGCAACAGACATTGTTGATCCTGTGAAGGTCCGTATCTCAGCAGTGATGGCTTCAATAAGGAAATTCTTTCCTGTGCCAGCTGAGCCACTAACAAACATCAGTAGTGGCTTATAGCCAAGACAGTCACATTTTCTGGCTTCATGTAGCAACCCATGTCAAACTGCATCAGTGGCCTGAGAGTGAACTACATGCTGCTGCTGATTTAGTCTTTCTCTCAGCTCAGCTGGGTTGACACCACAGTGTGTTCCATGTTCCACGGCACTCTTGACTTCTGACATCAAGACTTCTGGGGCATTTAAAGGCAGAGGCTCATCTAGAACACCTTCTCCTTCTGGATCAAGGTTGTCTTGTGAGCCGACAGGGGTCTCCTCCTGAAGTTGTTTCTCTGCATTTTTAAGCTGTTATTTCTCACTCTACAGCCTCTGTATGTATGTCTCTGAGTATTCAGTTTTGAAAGTTTCATAACTGAGATTGAATTCTTTCTCCAATGTATCACATTTACCTTTTAATTCAGACTCATTCCTCCAGGGTTTAAATAAGAAAAAGAGAGCAAAGTAGTAGTGTTCTCTGCTCTCTGTCGTGCCTAGATGTAATTTACAGTGGTCTATGAACCAAGGCTTGTGTCTTTTAATGAGACAGCCATCGACTCCTTTCACCTTGTAAATGTTGCGTGTACAATCAGGTGACATATTTGTTTTATAGTCAAACCACTTTGCCACCTCAAATAGGCACATAGTATCCATGTCATCATGCCTACGGGGGTAGTATGTGTCAATGAGACTATTCTTAAAGATTTTCTTTGAAGAAGGTCTAGTGACAGTGAGTTCCTCTATCTCAGCATGAGGAATAAGTACATGTTTGTGTTTCTTTTTGTAATTCACACTAAGAAAGCGTACAGCATCAGATTTGCCGTACAAATGTGTGCCCATCAGATGGTCACTAGTCTCATAAGCACCATATTCTCTGTGTGAGAGGGTTTTCAATCCCAATGACCACAACTGAGATGTCAGGCTCTTGCTTGAACTGGCAGTATCTTCTCAAAGATCTTGCAAGCTAGTCTGCTCATGCTTAGTTATGTACTAAGTAATGTACTGCACCAAGCCAGTGAATTGTCAGCCACAAACTGAACATCTATGTTTGCTTGCCATATTAGGAGAAGAGTTGGGTTGTAGTCATTGATGTACACCTCTTTCTCATCTCTGGGTAACTCGTATACCCTCTTGGTTGATTTTGCCTTCAAGTGGTGGCGCATTGCTGAAAACAGATCATTCATGCCACCATCCTGACAAACCCATCTAGGGAATCTGAAACAACATCTTGTGTACCAATCAGATTTGTTCTTTACTACCCGACAGCAGTATTTCACACAAATATGTCACTGGAACTTTTGAATCAACTTCCACAGTGTTGTACTGTCATACTTGTCCGGGATATGGCAAATTACGTATTGCTTGATGAATGCCAGCACTTGTGCTGCTTCATGTTCACCAATGCGTGGTGTATCCTTGATCCACAATAACATGTGAATATGAGGGGCACCCTGTGCTTGATATTCCATCCTACAAAACTAATGTTCTACAGTACCAAGAGGTGGATTGCCTTTTGACAAAATGAAAGTCAGTATGTCATGTAAGCATTTGTGGAAATGCCTTGTGACAGACACAGGGTCAAGTGAGCACATCTCTCTAACAGTCATTGATAAAATGCTGTCTGCATCACAATTTGCTACTTTAACAGTTCAATGACTAAATCCCAGGCATATTCAGCACAACTGAGTGTAACAAACCATGTAGCTGCACCGTACTCTCGCAGCATTGTCATCACCTCAGAGAGTCTGTGATACCAATATTCTTTTGTGCCACGTAGGCTTGCCAGAATGGATGACAAATGGACTTGCACAGTTTTGTCTTTCTCATTCAATTTTTGCAGGAATTGTGCAGCTGTGATTCCATCTAGTGGAGTAGTAAGACGAATAGTGTGTGCAATAGATGCAGACAGTATGCTAAGCTCACTCTCCCAGAGGAGGTGAAATAGGTACTGTATGTTACATCTAAATTTTCTGTCCTTGCTGAGTACACAGCTTGTTCGATACTCAGCACCTTGTATACGTACTTCTCTTTCTTCAAGGTGTCCACCTGACCCTTTTGGAAATAAGTCTGGACAACAGCATGCTTCAAGTGTTGCCTTCCATATGCTGACAGGCTCACCTTCCACCTGTTTCATTTGACAGAGGTCAATTTTGTCCCCCACTGGATCTCTTCCAGGTAGTGGGTGTATGGTGTACTGTTCATACACATTGTCATTTGTCTGGACAATGACCTTCTCAATCATTGGTTTTGTACTTCCCAACTCACTGCATTCTACTGACATATTAGTCATTGCATCAATGTCAAGGTCTGTGTAGAAGGGATTGTTGGTCTTCAAATAAGTGAGAGCATGCATCACCTTGTGTACATTGACAACATCTTGCCAGATGACCTTGGCCTTGGATGGAACACCATTAACAAGAATCAACAAACTATTTTCTGTAGAGATTGTGTCCACATTTTTCTGCAGAGGGAGTGGCAGGTACATGACAGGCCCCTTGAGAGATCTAATGAGCTCTTTCTGTGGGATGTTTCATGTCTTTGTATTCAGATGTAGAATGGTTTGAAAAGGTTTCATAGTCTGAATTAGAATACATTCAAACATATTCAATGTGGCGGTCTTGGTTGGTGCAGCTTGTGCCTCCATGTTATTCAACAATGACCTTGGTGGAAAAATGTTACACTTCAGTTTGGAGAAACAGTGCTTGCAGAGCACAAAGACAGGCTGTGACTGGAAATCTGATTTCAACAGCAAGAATGCTGACAGTTGAAACCACATGTCATTGTATGGTGACAAGGTTTCAAGGTTCACAGTGACCGTTTGTTGTTTGTAACACAGACGTTCATATGAGGCACATACAGAGTCAAACTTATCTGCCTTTGCCTATTCGAATCTCACAATTTCTTTGCCATACTGTCTCAGGATGTCACCTTGTAAAACAGATACACTGGCAGCATCAGAGGTAGGAGACTGATTGCTTGTTGTGTCTGCCACAGAAGCAATGTGTCATAGTTGTTTGAGACCTGTGATGACACCATGCATGTCACCAGACTCTAATAAGTTTTTCAAAGTTGTGTACTGCTTGACAACTCGTCAAACTTCATATATCCTGTATACAAAGTTCTGCATCCCTGTTTGATGAACTCCAAGTATCTGCATGTGGTCAAACTTGCTGTCACAAACACCATTATCCAGACACACAAGTGTTTGACCCAGAAGTCCAGTATGTGGACAGATTTCACATAGGTCAATATTGGAAAGCAGTTTATGTCTGTCTTTATGGTCTGTTATAACAAAAAGGTTAATAAAGTGTGCAACTTTGTCAAACGATGACTGTCTATGGTTGCAAGTTGCATCACATGGCCATGAGAGACAATGACGCTTGCGATGCTGACTAGGTGCTTCACTTTCATCATCTGACTCCATAGTTGTTTTGTCAGAGACACTTAGTACATTAACCAGTTTACCAGACAGGTCAATAGTGAAATTGCTGTCTTTTTTCTGTGGATGATAAGGCTCTTCCCAGAAAAATGCTTCTGAGTGCTGTGTGTGGATCCATTGACCTGTGACTAAGTCACAGAAATTGTGAACAGTCAATTTAGGATATTCCTGTAACCATTTCTTGATGGTGTATACAACTTTTCTGAATAGTTCCAGCACATGAGACATCTTACACCATAAACGCTGCAGAGCAAATACTGCCCTACTCACTAATGTGTGTACTTTGAGATGCAATTTCATCCAACTCATCCGACTTTTTTCTTTTTGCGCTCATGTCTCATCACAGCAGCAATGAGCCTCTCAGTCTTTGCTTTAGATACTAGTGATTGAAAATACTTCTGCTTTCTGAGTCTCAGATCACCAGACACTACGTTCCGCTGTTTAGTGTGTGCAGTTATGCTTACTTTCAGAATAGTTAGATTTTGTCTCTGTGTTCCACACAACTGTTCCTTTGGTAAACATTTTTTTCTTGCTGCTGAGCAACTGTGCACTGTTACAGTGGAGTGAGACAATTTAGGGTCCATTACTTCAGCGGTTTTCTGAATTGTTTTATTTCTTGAACTCACATCAGTCTCTTTTACATTTGTCTTAACCAACAGTGATCCACCATGATACCTGTCTCGTCTTTGCTTAGATTGTCATCTGTGTTTGCTGGGCATGTTTTCTATCTGGGACTTCACAATAGTAATCAGCAGTCTTACAGAGGTATCAGACACCTGTATAATAGACAGAGAAAAAAACAATATTAGCATATACTTGTTTTGTTGTCTTCTAACATTCAATATTGAGACTGTATATTTTTGACTGAAACATAAATAATTGACATGAGTACTTACAAAGGAGAAGACAGGTCTTCAGTGTGGTAACAGTGTGCAATGAAAATCAATAAACAATAGTACTGATATGTACTAGTTGATTGATTGACTAATAATTTAACAATAGCAATATGAAAATGTGTTAGATAGTCTATTGCCACAGAATGAAGTGAACAGAGCTGCTCTTACTGAAAGAATCATTTGTTTTGTGGAAAAAGTGGCAAAACAATGGCATTCATTAGAAAGTGTTGCAAAAAAATAGTGTCGCTCGTGTGAAAGTGTCGTGCCTCTGTACTGTCGTGCATTCGAAAGTATCGCAAAAAATAGTGTCGTGCCTCGACAGTAACTGACAAATAGTTTTGTACATTAGACACTTTCAAAAAAAACAGTGTTGTGTGCATGACACTTTTGCAAAAACAGTGTCGTACGTTTGAAAATATCGCAAAAAATGAAATCTGGGGAAGGAACACAATGCATTAGCCAATAATACGTTGATTTGACTTTGACTGACAGGCACTTAAACCAATGCAGATTAAGATTTATCAGGCCATGTAAAACAACCAATCAGAGACACCGAACAGTGAAGAAGAAGGACATAGCAGCCATCTTGATTATAACTGAGAGACTGTGCCTTGCTTTCTGTAAGTAGAAAACATTTTCTTTCACATTTTTCTAGTACTATAAAAACTGTTAGCAACATGTAAATAGCATTTATAAAAATGTTTTTTTACTGCTCTGTTTGTCAATCACCATAAATAGAAGGATGCCTACTACATTATTAAGTTATAACTGTTTAAAATCAGACTGTGAATTGATACTTACTAGCACAGATACAGCTGCAAAATGGAGGGAGCAAGTAAGGTACACATGTGGGATAAGAGAAGGGAGAACCAATCAATGATGAGTCTGTACTTGTAATTATTTGAATCTGCCTATGAAAAGGATGCATTTTGCCACCTTAAAATCTTTCTACATTTTCTGCTGAAGCACAAGTGATCAGATAGTCAAGGCACACAGTGTATTGGCTATCTGAGAAAAAATTTGGCCAATCATGGACTTTGTTTGCTTTGTATGCATCAGCTCAGTGAGGCAGTGTTAAAGCACAGAGTGAAATCTCAGTTTAGCTTTCAGTTGTGCCTAGGTACTGCAGGGGACACACTGACTTTCTTGGTAGCTCTCTGTCCACTTCTTAGTTTAAAAACTCAGAATGGCAGACAACAGCAAAAGGACTTTGTGGATTGTTGGCAGCAGTATTGTAAGACGAGCTTCTGAGTATGCTCATAACAGTGATTTTGGAAAAAACCTGCAGCTCCCAAATTGCTGTGTTAAATGGTTTGGCAGGGGTGGAATGAGGTGGGAGCACCTCATGCCAACAATGCACAGGCTTCTGAGTACTCAAGCTCATCCAGACATACTGGTGATACATCTTGGAGGCAATGATTTGGCCACTAAACACTGGGTAGATTTAGTGACAGAAGCTTATTTTTCAGCTATTGAACCATATCAGGTTTATAATCTCTTAAAAACAAATGGCAATTGGCTTAAGTGTGTGTGAACTTGAGACTAGGTTCTTAAAACTGATTTCTGAATATGTTGCTTATCCACTTACTTATATTTTTAATTTGTCTTTGCTCACTGGTTGTTTCCCAAATGAATGGAAGCAAACAGTAATCAAACCTATGTACAAATCTGGTGACTGAATGGACATGGACAATTATTGTCCTATTTCCCTTTTGCCACCTTTGGGTAAGATTTTTGAGAGACATGTAAATGAACAATTCTCTGCTTACTTACAGGATAGTGGTTTTAGAACACCTGACCAACATGGGTTTCGAAAATTCCATGGGATGGGGAAGGCCTTGGCCAGGTTCACGAACCACATCAGTGTAGCTATGGATGAAGGTATGCTCACTGGTGCTGCGTTCGTGGATCTGTCCAAGGCCTTTGATTTAGTAAATCATCCCATGCTGATCAGGACGCTCTGAAACTATGGTCTAGTGGAGATTGCTGTTGATTGGTTTCACAGTTATCTGTCCAATCAACTACTTAAAGTAGGATTAAATGGAGCCTTCTCTTCTAGTAGAGTTTTGTTACAGGGGTGACCCAGGGGTCTGTCTTGGGCCCTCTCTTGTTTACTATGTTTGCAGACATTGTTCCATCTTTATTGAAAGACACCCATTGTCTGATTTATGCAGATGATATTATTATGTACAAAAGTTCTACTTCAGTTGAACTTATAAATAAGTCTTTAAATAAAGACTTTGCTGTACTTTGTAACTGGTTAAAAGAGAATCATTTGGCATTAAACAACTCAAAAACAAAGTGTATGCATTTCGCATCTAGAATTAGACTTACTAAAGCTGAGAATTTGTTAATCACTGATCCATTGGGTAAAATGATGGAGCAGGTAAAACAATTTAAATATCTTGGAGTCCTGTTGGACCAATATTTGACTTTTTCTAATCATGTAAATTCCATTACACGTCAAATCAATCAGAGACTGGGTGTCAATCGTTGCTGACCTTACCTGCTAGGCATGCAGTCACCAAGGGTGTATTATTTCCTCAGTTAAATTATAATTCATTTCTTTTTTCAAATTTGTCCAATAGAGAGTTATCCCTTCTAACTAATGTGCTTCATGGCATTTGTAGATTTACTCTTAAATTGCCTTATTCTACTCACCATTGTGAGCTATATAGATTATCTGCTTGGCTTCCACCTAAGCTAATGGTCTATATAGTTTATGTTCTTTAACTGACAATATTCTTCGTCAAGGTACAAATTGCACATTATATTCATTATTACAGATTAAAAGGAATTCAAGGGAACTTCGCTCAAATTATCAGATTAAATTAAATGTTCCTAAGACCAAGACCAAAATGGGTGATAGTTCTTTCCCCTATTCTGCTGCTAAAAATTGGAATGATCTTCCTATTATTTTATATGGGAATGTTACCCATCAAAGTTTTAAAGTCATGTTAAGAAATTATTTTCTTGGCAAATTACATTGTTATTGCTTTCAATGAGTGTTGTATTTTTATATTGTTCTTATGTTTATTGTATTGTAATTTTTGTGATGTATGTTTTAATTATTGTTCTAATGTATTGTATTGTGAGTTTTGTTAAATTTTATTGTAAACATCTTGACTGTGTGTATATATATATATATATATATATATATATATATATATAGTCCTGGGTTGTACATGAAAATGGGCCTTTGGCTCATTGTGCCTACCTGGTAAACAAAGGTTTGAAATAAAAAAAAATAAAGACGCAAAATTGGACGTTGCTTCTATAATGAGTAGGTTGCCTGCCTGTAAAATCATTTTTTCAGATATTACAGAGCATAGGGTCTGGCAAGCAGAGTGTCATATATACCTGATTGACAGAGCTTGAAGGAAGGTTAACATACAAATATCTGCATATCTGTGCATGTCTGGAATGTATGCCATACGTCACCCAGAGATCAAGTATTTTAATGATTGGCTATACCTACCAGACTGTGTACACTTCTCACATGCTGGCAATTGCTGTTTCCTGGAAGACTTTCAAGATGTAATCCTCAAAGTACTCTAAGAATGTCAGGCTGTTTGCACAGATATTCAAATGTTAAACAAAGGTTCTTTTCAGAAGCAAAAATGTTGGTCAAAAAATAGAATGGGTATATACATCACTTACACAGTAGTAAGACATACTCGGGGATATTTACAGTGGGATACAGTCCTGGTAACAGTTGAGTTTGGATGTACTAGGGTGTTGACAGGGTGACATTTTATGGTACCATGCCATGGCTCAGTTGTGTTGAATATGTCACTGTGGCTGCTGCAATCTGTATGGTTCTGTTTCACTGTACCACTGCAAGTGCCCACAGAGGAGCCGCAGTATGCATGAGTGTGACTGTGGTAGTGCTACCTATGACTACTGTGATGTTCAGTTGTGGATATGCAAATGGGTGCAAAAGACATCAAGGCACTGTTTTTGTTTTGACAGGTGCTTTGGCATACTGGGGTAGGCTCCCAGCATGCAAGCTGACTGTGTGTGTGTGTGTGGGGGGGGGTGCTTTAGCCGATGGGGGGATTGGCCACCCCTGTCAACAAACCAGTAAAGGGGGGCCACAGGAGGTGATGGGGGATTGGGGAGCCCCATCAGCAAACAAGGAAAGGAGGTGGCTGCATGACCCGAGGGGGATTGGCCATCCCCTTGGCAAGTAAAAAAAAGGTGGGGGGTTACATTATGCCAACAGTGATTGGGCACCCCCATTGATGCACAATAAACAGGGGTGTTAACAGGCAACAGCGGCAGTCACTGTTGCCATGTTGGCTGCACATAGGGGGAGGCGTGTTGTGGTCACACTGCATGAGAGCGTTGCTCTCATTGAAAAAGACCTTTTCTCTGATATTGCTGCCTAATTGCCTAGGCAGAGTGTCCTCTGCTGTGGCTGCCTGATTGGGGAATGCAGGATGCAGCTACTTGTGCATGTTCTGCATTTGTCCAACAGTGATTGCCTCTCCAAATCTGCAGTGCCACAGGATGTTGGGTGTGCAAGCACACCAACATAAAAATGACAATTATTGATCTTCAAGAGACAGCAAGATACACTATAGATGTACCTGTGTTCAACCTGTGGTATATCTTATTGGTGAAACATAGCATGATACAACCCAGAGTTGTGTATGTTATGAATGTATTACAATACAACAATTCCCGTCCCTGAATGGTAATATTTGTGATAATAAGATCTGAGTTTTAAAAATGCTGTTCTTGCCACGTTCTAAGCAGAATAATTAATAGAATACATAGAAATAGATAGGTTCTGAGACATGAGAGCAATGGAATGTTTATTTTTTTACTGCAGAACAGAACATTGAAGAATGAGACAGTGGAGCATGACAGAGGTGTGTTTGTTGCTTGAGGCAGTCCAGGCAAGAGTTAGTGCTCGCATTTTAATTCGTAGTACTATCTGAAAGTTGGACATAATGTGGAGGCTTATTAATAGCTTTCTTCATATGATACTAAAAGTTAAGAACAAGACTGTACTGCAGCTAAAGAAGTGGAAGCTGTTGTGGCAGTGTTTTTATGTACTTAAGTGCAGAGAGGAGATACCAGAGAAGGACAAATGCTGGTACTACCTCACATACGAGCTATGGGAGGCAGCAGGCAAGCCAGCTGCAGGGGAACACCTCACTCAACGTAAGTTATTGACAAAGAATTCCACTCATACAATGATATAACACTACTGGCAAAGAAGTGAGCAAAAAGTCTTTCTGTTACTGATCACTTTGTTGGTATAGTTATTGTCACGCCGTGACGCCACAAGTCAAGTCTCAGCACTGTGAACCAACTGAATATTTTTGTCATACACCTATTCTATCATGACTATTATGGAATGAATGGTGTGTTGACTGATGACATCCTATGACCTTGGGTTTAACTGTTTCTGTATATGTTTGGTGTGTGGGGGGGAAAATGGTGTAACACAGAAATAACATTCTTTATCAAATGGGCAAAGGATTTCAAGCAATCTGATTGGTTGTTAGCCATGCATTAGATGTGTCTAATGCACAGCTAGAACTAGAACCCCATTTAGAATACACAGGCCTATTTTATAAGTGTATAAGACACTCTGGGGATGTGCATTAGACACTTCTAATGCATGGCTAGGGGACTGGATGCACTCAGCCTGTGACCTCATGCCTCACTATATCCCTGTAGATGTGCATTAGAACTGTCTAATGGACACCCCATTGTGTCTTATTGCCTACTTAATGTGTTCTCAATACTTCCAAGTGTTATTATGTTCTTATACTATTGTATATGTATTACTGTTATGATATAATTGTGGGTAGTTACTATGCAGCATCAATTTCATTCAAGCAAAGTTGTATTTCACATCTCATACTATATAATTATTAAGGATTATTAAGGATTGCATATTGAGCCAGTTTCTTACCTTCTATTTATCAAATAGTTATTTGGACTAATTCTTATTTAATATGTGTCTGTAATGACTGTACAATAGTTGAGTAAGGAGAATGTCAGGCACCTGAAACATGTAGATTGCTTAGAGAAACTGTTGTGAAATGAGTGAACATTGAAATAAAATAATTAGTGAATCTAGTTATCATCTTTTTCCACAGGTCATCACAGGCAAACCCCATGCCCACCTGAGGTAGTACCAGCACAGGCGGAGGCTGTGGAGGCTGACAGCTCTGATGATGACAGTGTCATTATTGTCAAGTCAGATGGTAAGATGTCGAGAGATACAATAAGATTGTTTTATTGGGGTCCTTCCTATCAGGGCTCCAGATAAGGTGTGTACTGGCCAGTTTCCCTCACCCCATTTTAGGAAATGCATTTCTTTGTTCCAATGTTACTGCTTTAAGTTCTGAAGACTGCAATTACTGAAGTATGTGAGTGGTGGGAGTGGAACTCAATACTACAAACTGTTGCTTGTTCACTGCGATTACTATATCTGTAATGTTCATCAATGCAAACTGCATTAACTTACTGTGCTTTCTGAATGTACAAGAACCTTAACATATTGCTAAGTAGTCCAGGTTTAAGTTCATGTCTAGTTACTTTATTGAGATATTATTTTGGCAAGATAGTTCTGGAAGTCCAAAAGGACACAGTATTAAGGAAAAACAATGTTGAGAAATCTTGTCATGCTTCATTTTTTGCTCTTTTATCTCTGCTCTATGTTTATTGTATTGAAGCATAGAAGAACAGTATTGAACTGTGTTTTTACTTATGCTAGCATAACGATATGTCAGTTTGTGTCACAGGACATTAACAGTGTTGTCAATTTAAATGGCGTTTCTTTACACATGCAGTGCGCAACCACATTATGACCTGTTGTACATGAGATGGCCCACTGTTGCTGAGGGTTGAGGTGGTGTACGCCACACCTTGCTTTACATTGGAGAACCAGGTTTGGGAACAAGCCTGGGCCGTTGGGGGGGTTTGCAGCATAGGATTAGGAAACTGTACTCTATGGTTGAATAACACCATGAGACCATACAAAACATGTATTCACAATAAAAGCTTTGTTATAGATTAACATATTGAGGCCCATGGTATAATATTCTTTACGTATATATTTTACAGTGGCCACGGAGGCAGTGTTGGTACCAGCTGTGCAGGTGAAGCAGGATCCTGGCACCAGTGGTGAGTGTGAGTATTATAATAGAAGATATTCACACAGGATGCACTGGCACACCCCCCCCCACCACAAACAAACTCCCTTCGGCAGTATGCAGAACCTTGTGACCCCTACGCAAGGAAGACAACTGCTGATTGCTAGCTAGTATGACAGCTGTGTGGCTGTTTCTGAAGGGAATGAGTAAATGGGCATGCAAACAGTACTGCAGTACACAGTCTCGATATGTGGATTAAACATTTACATATTGAGATTCTGTTACACAATCTGTTATGCATGTTCAGTGCCCCACATTCTGTATTTAATATGCACACAGTTCTACTGTACGGTCTCAGTTCATGGATGGTTGGAAGGTGTCTCGCTGTGGGATATGACCTGTTACTGATGATGCCACAGTGAGGATTGCAGTGTTGATTCTCAGTGGGTGGTTGGTAAATCTAGTACTACTGCACAAAAGGGTAATATATGATTAGCAAGGAGCAGCATCACCCATGACAGCATGTCTACTACATCAACTCTGACTAGCTTAGGTTAATAATCCCAATGCCTGCTGAAGTGTGATACACTGTACTGTACTGCTGTGACATGAATACATGTCATAATGACTGTAATTGTATGAGGGAGTGGAGTGTACTGGATCAAGAACTGTATTTATATATAGAAAGCTTGTGATAAACAATGTGGTAAGGCCCACTGGAGCTCCCTGACTAGTCAACAAATTCAGAATGAGTTATCAGTTGAATGTGTAGACCCCAGTGTGCCAATAGAGCTAGTCACCATATAGTAAGAGTGTGATGAATTGTGGCGAGGGGCTACAATGGCTATGTAACATGGTCAACGTGACATCCACAGAAGATGATGCAGTGCTACATCTGCAATGTGTCGAGTCAGCTGTAACTGGCTACATATTGTGGCTCTTTTCTTTTGGTGGATGCTCACACCCATCCCCCCCACACACACACACACACATAGTGGAAAGTGACTGTGCAGCTGTACATACGATACACATCACAGAGTGAATAATGGAAACTGATGAACGTGCATCTTCACATTCCACTTATTTTAGTTGCATAGATTACTGGTGCATCCTGCTTCATTATGAAAAAACACAGCGTTAGTTGTCATTTTGAGTATCACACTGGTAATCATCATTGTCCTTTGCATAACATAAGACTTTTGCGACATGTTCAAGTCCTTAACATCCTACAATGTAGGTGTCCCAAAGACAAATTCAATGCTGCTGCATTGGTGATAGTCAGGAAGGGACAACAGTTAAACTATGCTGACTGTATACATTTAATCTTCCCATGGCTTAAGCAGCATTCAGTAATAAGTCATGAGCAAGGTTTATGTCATGCTCTGTTAATGATTGTCTAGGGGTGTAATGTGGCACGACGTGTGGCTGAGTGCTACATGCCACTAGAGGGTGATTATCTGGCTATTTATATAAGTACTGAATGTGCTTTATTGCTATAATAATAATGATGATTTTATAAAGAAGTGTTAAACGTTCTTCAGCATATGATGAAGCTCTACATGTATGTTTATGGTGATTTTAGATAGGCAAGTTAGAATGTTCACAGGCAGTCGAGAAGATGTGTTTCTCAGAACTGTTGTATAATGTGTAATATTGAGATAAAATAACAAGACAGGCAGAAAACCATCTCTCTGAGGGTCATATATTTATACATGTTTGTTGTCTCTTTACAGGATGGAGTCGCTTCAGACGGTGCACTGGCCACTGCCTCTGTTACCTCAGCCTTGAGCATAAGGTTGACGGTCTAATTAAAGACAACATTATGCTGCGTGAGGGGCAGGAGAAATTACTGTCCATCATGACAGCGCAGCAAGCGACTGTCAGCCTTGTGCTTTAGCGTGGGGACAACGACAAGTGACACTCTGGCCAGTACCTTCACTGTTTCACCTTCACCAGTGACATCAAGCCTCCCTGACCTACAATGAACAGCCTCCACAGCTGCTCTAGTGTCTCCTCTCTGAGGCGCAACAGCTTCCTCTTCTAGTGCACCCCCAGATTGTGTCCAACTTCCGGGCTGGGCTGCCTCAAGCAGCAACATATCTCTCTTGTAGAGCTGTGTATATTTTGTACATAGTTTTTTTCTCTTAATTTTTTCACTGGTTTAGTACAATGGTTTTATTTATCTAAATTTATTTTTATTAACGAGATATATTTTTCTATATAGCTCTTAGTTTCATTAATAAATCAGTCAGTATTAATATGTTTTATATTGTTTTTGTATTTAAATCAAGCAATTTTTTTATTTAGATTACACATTTTGTCAGCACCGACTTTTTTAATTTGGAGATTGTATTACTATTTTTGTAAACTTTTGCATTTTATAGATAAATATTTTTGTTAAAGAACACTTTGTCTTGCAGTATTCTTTACTTGTGCAGGATGCTGG
The DNA here is from genome assembly GCA_016271365.2 of Neoceratodus forsteri. Classification (NCBI taxonomy): domain Eukaryota; kingdom Metazoa; phylum Chordata; order Ceratodontiformes; family Ceratodontidae; genus Neoceratodus; species Neoceratodus forsteri. The sequence goes on along the minus strand of CM057455.1, from coordinate 1,460,446,166 downwards.
TTATCAATACATGTGGTACAAGACAGTGGCCCTTTTACTTTTTTTAGGGTAACAAAGGGAACTGTGTGTGCAGTTTAGGTTTAAAGGTATTACACGTCAACAATCTAGCACAGCAAACAGGAACACATATTTAATGTGACTAGAATGTTGACCATGCATGGAACTGTTGCTCGCAGTGTGTTCAGATTCATCATGTCATGTCAGGAGATGATTTGACGATGAACATACAACTTTTAACTACTACGCACAGTAACTCACAGGTCATATCAACAAGTAATGAAAAATCAAATGGATATACTTGAGTTGGATGTCAGCTCATTATTCATAACAGACAATTCTGTAGATGACTTTCTGTGTTCTTGAATATCTGTGTATTTGGCTATGTGTGTCTGGTGCTGCCACTACGACATTGCAGGTACTATTACTACTTCTCATTCTAAAAAAGAAAAGGAAATTCATGACAAAAAACTCTGTTTAATGCATCAGTTAGGGTTGTTCCACAGCAACAAAAGTGAGGAAATTTGTTGTTAGGGTTGAAAACCCTAACTCCACATTCACCCCTCCACCCCCCCAGACCACACACACACACAGAAACACACATGCAAGTAGCTGGGAGGACCAAGGCAACATGACCAATCACAGACAACCAGCAGCTGGTGACAAAAATAAAATAGAACTGTATTAATGTACTACAAGACATCCCCACCCACCCAACCAGGTACTGCATGCTCAGTGGAGATCCACAGCAAAACTGAGGCCATGTACACCAAATGTACACATCCTTGATTGCAGGTGCACACAATGTACCACACTTAGGAGTTGCATGGCCTTACCTAGTGATGCAACACACCACAACACACCCGGTACTGCATGTAGACTGGAGAGCCACAGCAAAACGTAGGCCTTGGAGATGCATGGTATTTCTATCTGATTGCAGGTATGCACAACTTAACACAGTTAGGTACTGTAGCACTTTGGCAGCCAATGAATGAGGCCTGAGACCAAGTAGTCCATGCTGACTGTGCAGGTGCAGCAAAAATAAGGGCATGAACATTAACAGTGAAACTTCTTCATTGGACCCATACAGAGGTTTGTGCACTCATAAGTTGTACAGTGTCAGCCACAGAATGCCCACCCCCAGTACTTGTTGCATCCAGACTGTGAAACCACAGGAAAACAAAGAGCATGTACATGAACAGTGCACCTTCCTGATTGCAGTTACACTCCACTTACCACAGTTATCACTTACATGCCCTCAGTCAGGGGATGCTCCCCCAAAGCACAAGACCATATACTGCATCCTGAATATGGACCTTCAGCAAAACTGAGGTGAGGGAAATCAGTGATACACTTGAGTCAATGCAAGTATACTCAACTTACCACAGTTAGCATTAGCATGTCCTTATGTACGGAATGCCATCATCCTGAAGAGGTGCTGCATACTGACTACAGATCTACAGCCACACTGACTCTATAGCATCTGTGGTGCAGCCATGGGACTGCAGCTACAGTCATCCTTGCATACTTATGAGTTACACAGGTGAGCCACGTAGTCCTCACCCCCACACACAGTGAAGTTACTGCATTCTGAGTATGGAGCCACAGCTAAAGTAAGTCAATGCACAGCAATGGTACAGCTCCATCACTAAGGCTGCACACATCTTAGCAGAATTAGAACTTGCACACCCTTGTACAGGCAATGGCTTGCTGAACCTCAAGATCAGGTTCACCATCCTGAATGTGCAGACACAGAGAATGTACAGCTTAGTACAACACTTGCTCAAATGCTACAGTTGTTGTCTCATGATGATGTATGTGTCTTGAAGTTGATCTAGGCAGTCATATGGCACTTTTGTGTACTTAAAAGTGTACAGAGAACTGTATTTCTGTAATAATGGAGTTGGATTGCTGGTGTACAGTCTCGGTGCACCAGCAGGTGTTGTGAGGTCTGCAGCATTGCTAGGTAAGGCCATGCAACTCCTAAGTGTGGTATGTTGTGTGCACCTGCAATCAGGGACGTGTACATTTGGTGTACATGGCCTCAGTTTTGTTGTGGATCTCCACTGAGCACGCAATACCTGGTCGGGTGGGTGGGGATGTCTTGTAGTACATTAATACAGTTGTATTTTAATTTTGTCACCTGCTGCTGGTTGTCTGTGATTGGTCATGTTGCCTTGGTCCTTCCAGCTACTTGCATATATGTGTGTGTGTGTGTGTGTGTGTGTGTCTGTGTGTGAGTGGTGCTGGGGGAGTGGGGGGGTGAATGCGGAGTTAGGGTTTTCAACCCTAACAACGAATTTCCTCACTTTTGTCTCTGTGGAACAACCCTAACTGATGCATTAAACTGAGTTTTTTTCCATGAGAATATATATATATATATATATATATATATATATATATATATATATATAAATAGGGTTGTGCAACTTTTATGTTAAACTCAAAATATTGCACTTTAATAACTTTGCAACTGTTTGTCTGATTTGTCTGAACTTTTGCATGCTTGGTGTGATACCATAGATCTCTGGATCTGGAAAGTTTTGTTCCCATCAGATTTGCAGTTGCAGAGCTGTGGAGCAAGAAAAAGTGTGAAAAATCCTCAGCTTTGTGTAATTCTTTGCTCATCTCCACAGCCTGAATGGTTTGTCCGTCTGGTCTGAAATTTTCAGGGTATATGGAGACAGGGCTAGGGAAGTGATTTTTGAAGGGTTGGTGAAAATATATGAATCTGTTCCAAAGTTATTAAAGTTTAAAGTTTCTCATTATGGCCTATGGGGAAAAATATATATGTTCTGTAAGTGAAAGCAAGTAAACAGCCCCAAACAACCAGTTTTTATTTGCCAGTTCATAGCAAAATAATGGTGAGGTAGGGCTTTGTGGCTGAACTTTGCCCCACATATGTGCCTTCTACTGGTTTGTTGAAAAAATTTACATTGGTTCCATGGTTACATCATTCTGAAGTTGTGATATTTCCCATATGATAACATTGCAGCACTCTCAGTGCCTTTCAGTGCCCATATCTTGAAAATGGTTTGAGATACAAATATTTTTGCTACTCACAACTTACTCCACCTACATGTGGACTAAGCATGCATGGAGGTTTCCAAGCCATGATTACAACTGCAGTGGAATTTATTTTCATAATTGCTACAATTACTCACATATTGACAAATCTGTGTTATAAGGGTTCCTTTTCATGTCTCTAGGCCTGCAGTATGTCTCCGTACTCATGTATAAGTGGAAGCGCAGGGTCCAGTAGGCCTGCACTCCCATATATGCATACCATTATGCAAAAATGGGAGTGGGGGGCATGCCATTATGCAGGGCTGGGAGTGCAGTGTCTGAAGGGCCCTGCCTTCCCACAGGGAGATGAGGGTTCATTAAAATGTTTCTACATTTATGGATACATGGTTTCACAAGGCTCATAGGGCCCTGCACTCCATGAAATGGATAACATTGCATATTCATGGCAGCATAAAGGGAAGAGCCCTGCACTCCCACAACCACATACCACTTACATTGGTGTTAAAAGTGTTCCTTTTCATGTCTGTAGGCCTGTGGTATGTATCCGTGCTTAAGTGTAAGTGGGAGCACAGGGCACAGAGGGCCCATGCTCCCACATATGCATGCCATTATGTAAAAATGAGAGTGGGGGCATTCCATTATACAATGCTGGGATTGCAGGACCCAAAAGACCCTGCGCTCTCACAATGAGATGAATGTTCATTACAATGTCACTACACTTATAGATATATGGTAGTGCAGGGCCAGTAGGGTGCTCCAAGAAATGGAACACATTTCATATTCATAGCAGCAAGAAGGGTACTCCCGAAACCACATACCAGTTACATTACATTATCTCAGAAAGAAGAGAATTCATTGTAATAAATGTTGTTAATGCACCATTGAGATATTGTCATATTATAAGGGTTCCTTTTCATGTGTCTAGGCCTGGGGTATGTCTCCGTACTTATATGTATGTGGGAGTGAAGGGCCCAGAGGGCCCGTGATATCACATATGCATATCATTATGCAAAAATGGGAGTTGGGGGGATGCCATTATGCAGTGCTGTGAGTGGAGGGCCTGAAGGGGCCATGTGCTCCCACAGGGAGATGGTATACTGTCACTACAGTGACAACTTTAACAAGACCAACACTACAGCAACAACAGCACTGGGTTGCTGTAGTGTTGGCATGGGACCCTGGCACTGCTTTCAGGGAGTATTGCACCCCCTCCCTGAAACAACTCCCACTCTCAGTTGATTATTTAAGTAGGAGGTGTGTGGGGGCATAGCCCCTGCATGGGGGGTTCAGGGGCAAAATCCCCAAAAGGAAGCAAAGTCTGATGTGACTGCTTTTATGCCGACTGCAAATGCGGACGACATAAAGGAGTTGCTGTAACATCTGTCAACAATGAAAGTGTCGACCGACTGTCATAGATCCCAGGGAGATGAGGGTTCATTATAATGTCTCTATACTTATGGATATATGGTGCCCATAGGGCCCTGCGGCTCAAGAAATCAATAACATTATGTATTCATGCAACCACATACCAGTTACATTACACTTTCTCAAAAAGAAGGAAAATTTATTGCAAAAAACTTCATTAATGTACCATTAGTGTTGTGCTGCCACAACCATATACCAATTACATTACACTTTCTCAAAAAGAAGGGAAATTCATAATGCTCACCCCATTCCATGAGTAAGGTAAGACAGGTATAGTACAGGACAATGGGGTGAACATTAGGTTTCAAAACACCAAACCACATCCATCATACCTATTCCTTCATGCACAGTGGGGGTGTGGTCTTACACTTGGCAACCCTAAGATTGAATTTCCCTACTTTTGATGTTGAAACCCTAATAGTGCATTAATGAAGTTTTTGCAATGAATATATAAGGAATATGTGTGGGGCACCTGTGGGATAACCAAGTTATTTGTTCAGTAGCCTGTGACCTCAAGTAACCTCACAAGTGTAAGACCACAACATATTCAGAAGAGACAGGGCAGGTAGGAAGGGAGGAGGAGTGGCACTGTATGTGAAAAATGACATAAAGGCCACAGAGATCCAGGAGGAACAAAATGTGGGCGAGATACTGTGTGTTAAGCTGGAAAGGAAAATGGGGCCAGCCATCCACACAGGTGTGGTCTATAGACCACCAGCCCAGGAGGAAGAAACAGATAGGGAGCTGATTCTAGCCATACAAAGGATGGCAGACAAGGGTGAGGTAGTACTGGTTGGAGACTTCAATATTCCAGATGTGGACTGGAGCATCCCAGCAGCAGCATCAACTAGGAGCAGATTTATCCTGGACTCCCTTCAGGGTGCCTTCGTCAAGCAACTGGTCATGAAACAAACTCAGCAGAAGGCAATACTGGACCTTGTGCTCACAAACAGGGACAGTGTGATGGGGTAACAGTGGGGGAGCACCTGGGGAACAGTGACCATCAGTCACTGTGGTTTGAAATCTCAGAAAGAGCAGAACCAAACCACACAAAAACATGTATCCTGGATTTTAGGGGGACAGACTTTGGGAAAAAGGAGATACTTGAAAGAGGCATTAAGGGGAATGGGGCAGGAATAAGGTGTTGAGGAACAGTGGGCAGTATTTAAATGGGGATTGCAAGAGCAACAGAATTATGCATTAAGCAGGTTAGCAAAGGAAAAGGAAGAGGAGACCACTATGGTTTTCCAAAGAGGTAGCAAAGAAAGTGAAAGCCAAAAAGCCTGCATTCAGGCAATACAAAAAGACACAGGCAGAAGGGGATAGTGAGAAGTACCAGGAGAAGCATAGGGAGGCAGGGAGGTCAGTAAGGAAGCCAAAGCTCAGACAGAAGAACACATTGCAAAATCAGTGGGTAGAGGGGACAAACCTTTACAGGTACATAAGTGAAAAGAAAGGCAAAGGGAGGATAGTGAGACTGAAGGGGAGGATGGGGCCATGTGAGGATGACAACAGTAAAGCTGACATATTGAACAGGTATTTCTGCTCAGTATTTACTGAGGAAGAAGAGGGTAATGGGTCTGAAGGGAGTACAAGGGGTGAGAATGGTGCAGAAATGGACACAAGTCCCTTTACACGAGAAAGGGTCCTGAAGGAACTGGAAGTAATAAGAGTTGATAAAGAAATGGGGCTAGATGGGGTGCACCCCAGGGTCCTTAAAGAATGAAGAGAGGTGGTGGCTGAACCTCTGGCTATCCTGACTAGCCGATCACTGGAAACAGGGGAGGTACCCAAAGACTGGAGGGCAGCAAATGTAGTCCACTTATACAAAAGTGGGAACAAAGAGGAAGCGGGGAACTACAGACCAGTCAGCCTCACCTCGGTAGTGAGGAAGATCATGGAAGCACTACTGAAGGAGAGATTGGTGGAACATCTGGTTGTCAACTGACTACAGGAGCCAAGGCAGCATGGTTTCACCAGGGGGAGGTCATGTCAGACCAACCTCATTGAATTTTTTGACTCGGTGATTAGGGAGGTGGATTGGGGAGGGCAGTGGACGTGGCCTATCTGGACTTCAGCAAGGCCTTTGACACTGTGCCACATAGAAGATTATTACTCAGACTGGGGAATATTGGTGTGGGCAGGACAGTAGTGTGGTTGGAAGGTAACTGGCTGGGTGGCAGGACACAGAAGGTGGTGGTAAATGGCTGTCACTCCACAGAGGGAAGAGTGATCAGTGGAGTACCACAGGGATCAGTGCTGGGACCGGTCCTATTCAACATCTTCATCAGTGACATTGCGCAGGACCTAGAATGCAGAATTTCACTGTTTGCTGATGACACAAAGCTCTGTAACAGAGTAGACACACCAGAGGGTGTAGACAGAATGAGAAGGGACCTGCAGAAACTTGAAGAATGGTCAGGGGTTTGGCAGTTGAAATTAAATGCAAAGAAGTGCAAGATAATGCATATGGGGGAACAAAAACCCTGGCACAATATATCAGTTGGGGGTTAAGGATATAGCATGCACCAAGCAGGAAAGGGATCTTGGAGTTATCATCTCTGATGACCTCAAGGTAGGGAAACAGTGTGACAAGGCAGCAGGTAAAGCACAAATAAGATGCTGGGATGCATAGGCAGGAGCATCACCAGCAGGAAAAGGGAGGTCATAATTCCACTATACAAGACACTAGTGAGGCCCCACCTGGAGTACAGTGTACAGTTCTGGAGACCTTACCTACATAAGGACATAGAAAGGGTAGAGAATGTTCAGAGGAGGGCAACAAAGATGGTACATGGATTGCATCACAAGTCCTATGAGGACAGGTTGAAGGAACTGAATATGTACTCCCTGGAGGAGAGTAGGGAGAGAGGGGATATGATAGAGACATGCAAGTATCTTACTGGGAGGAACAGGGTACAGGAATACACTATTTTTAAGTGAAAAAGATGTTCCAGGACTAGAGGGCATGGGATGAAGTTGGAGGGAGGGCAATTCAGAGGAAACGTGAGGAAGAATTTCTTCACAGAATGGGTGGTGGACAAGTGTAACACCCTGCCAGAGGAAGTGGTGGGGGCTGAAACAATCATGGGATTTAAGAATGCATGGGATAGACATAAAGGAATTCTGGAGGTCAGGGGTAAGGGGCAACAGACTTCTAGGAAAACATAAACTGAACTTACAAGCTCAAATGGGCAGACTGGGTGGGCCATAGGTCCTTATCTGCCGACACTGTCTATGTATCTATGTAAGTGGTGAAGCCGTGAGTGAGGTTTACGAGAGGTCACAGGCTACTGAACAAATAACTTGGTTATCCCACAGGCACCCCACGCATATTTTCAGTTTTGTTGTATATTTTTTCCTTAAGTTTCTGTCCATGTTTTTTTCTCTGTGCCTGGTTGCTGTGTTTGGTTTGCAGGGTTGTTGTGCTGAGAAAGAGGAAAAAATGGCTTTATTTTGTGGAGTGTTTTCATTTAAAATGTGGTTCCGGTTTTGGGGGGGGAGATTTGGTTAGGGTGTGCATTTTGTGAGTCTTTGGGACTGTGATAGCTTTGCTTGTAAACAGCACTGTGAGAAGGTGAAAGTGAAACTGGGAGGCAGTGCTGCTGAGCAGGCAGCACAGGTGGTGGTGGTTAGTGATGCAGTCACTGTGTGGAAAAATGGGTGATGATTTAATCACTATGTGGATAACTTCAAGTTATCCACATAGTGATTGCATCACAACCCATTTATCCACACAGTGACTTAAATAACTGAAGTTATGTGTCAGTTTTTATCATGACACCTGTTGCATATATATATATATATATATATATATATATATATATATATATATACACACACATATATATGGGATACGCAAACCACCTACTAGAAATACTGTCAAATATTTTTTGTTCGAGAACCAATTGACCCGATAACATCATGAGTGGTGAAGTCACGAGTGATGTTATTGAGTCAACTGGCATGAGAACAAAAAATACAAACAAAATTTCCAGCAGGGGGGTTGCGTATTCCATTTATGCCATACCTCCCAAAAAGTGAAAAAAAAAGTAAATTCTTGCCATTTTTTGCCGATTATAAAAAATCTAATAGAAATCTATAAATGAAACACCACTCATTTTGTAGGTATTTTTGTCCTGATCAACTTTTTTCACAAAGTACCATGGTACTATTTTTCATTTTAAAGTTATATGCATTTGTTTGTTGCAAAAAGTGAAAACAAGTGAATTTTCTGCAGTTTCTTTGCTTATTATAAAAAAAACTAAAAGGTATATGTCAATGATACACTATTCATTTTGTAGATATTTTTGTGGTGAACAACTTTCATGCTCATAGTACCATGCTGTCATTTTTCCTTTTAAAGTTATTCGCATTTGTTTGTCGAAAAAGTAAAACAAAATAGCATTTTTTGCCTTTTTTATTATATAAAAAAATAAAAGTTAGTCAAAAAATAAAACACCACTCATTTTGTAGATATGTTTGTGCTGAAAAACCTTCGTGCTCGCAGTACCATGCTATCATTTTGCATTTTAAAGTTATTCACATTTGTTCATCGAAAAAAGTGAAAAAATGCACTTTTTGTTGTTTTTCAGCTAATTATATAAAAAAAAAGTTACCCATAAATGAAACACCACTCATTTTGTAGATAGTTGTATGCTAAACAACTTTCGTGCTCACAGTACCATGGTATCATTTTTCATTTTAAAGTTATTCGCATTTGAACACAGTTACTACTGCTACTGCAGCTGAATATGCAAATGAGTTCTGAATGAGCCAATCTCTACCTACTGTGTGGATAAATTTACCTACAGTGAGGATAAATGCGATATCCTCACTGTAGGTCTGACCACCCTGAGAATACCGAAAATATTTACCTTTTACGTTCACTTGCACGCATGCGCAAAGAATGTTTGAGAGAGTAGCACACTTTGGAGGTGTGCCTCTCCCATCCAATGCACTGCTCCCTTGAGCAGGCGTGGCAGTCCTGCACCAATGGGTGCAGGAGCTCTGTATGACAGCGGTGTTCCTCTGCTTCAAAGGAAAACACCGCTGCCTTGCTGAGCACCACCGCCATCCCCTCGGCCACGGGCCTCAAGACGCGCCATGCCACCCCCCAAGCTTTGGTGCCACGCCAGCCCATCCCAGCATGGCAAACGTTGTTTGCCGACAGGTGCCCAACTCGCCGGCTCCCTCAGCACCCCCAGCCATCTTCTGCCATGCTGGGAGCCCACCCCAGAGTGGCAACGTCCCACGTTATCTTTTTTAACCTGTAAATAAAACTGTCCTGTGGCGCATCTCCCAGCCCCTCCCACAACCCGCACTCCACCCACTGCGCACTCCAGCTCTTCCCCACACCCCTCACCCCATACTTACCTCCAGACTCAGCGTAACGATCTTCGGTGGACCGGGAACACATCTGCACTCTTCAAAGGCGACCGCAAACTGAGGAAATGCCGGTAAGCTGTAAAATGGGCTAGATAGGGGGGTTTCAACTTTATTGCATATCTCAGTCATTTTTTGGAATTTTTTCACCAAATTTTCAACATGGGGTTTTTGGGACCCCTTCTCATGAGTGATGTCACTGTCATGGTGTTATTCAGGCCCAAAGGGTGATTTTGCAGGCACTGAACAGTCACTGAGAAAAAGAAAATCACAGTGACACTGATCATGAGCAGAGGTCTTAAAATGGCTGTGCTGAAAATTTGGTGAAAAAAATTACTAAAAATGACTGTTTTATGAGTCTGCATTGCGCAGTTCCTATGCACGCTCGTACGTTTGTGAATTTTCAATATTTGCACTCCAGATTTTCAACATTGCCATTTTACCACACCTCCTTATGAGCAGTGCAGCTGTCATTTTTCACATCTTGCCCAAAACGTGTTTCCGCCCATGTAGCGCACAATGGCACAGTCGGTGTGTGAACTCAGTGTATGGGACACATTAAGAAAATCACAGTGTCACTGTTCATGAGCAGAGATCTTAAAATGGCTATGTTGAAAATTTGGTGAAAAAATTCCCACAAATAACTGTTTTATGGCGTGCGTTGTGCAGTTCCTTGCGACGTCAGAAGTTTGTGAATTTCAATATTTTCACTCTAGATTTTCACATTGCCATTATACCACACCTCCTTATGAGCAGTACAGCTGTCATTTTTCACATCCTGCCCAAAACGTCTTTCCGCCCATGTAGTGCACAATGGTGCAGTCGGTGTGCAAAATCAATGTTTGGGACAAAGTAAGAAAATCACAGTGACACTGTTCATTAGCAGAGGTTCTAAAATGACAATGTTGAAAATTTGGTGAAAAAATTCCAAAAAATGACTGTTTTATGAGTGTGTGTTGCACAGTTCCCACGCACGCTCGTAGGCTTGCAAATTTTCAGTATTTTCACTCCAGATTTTCAACACTGGCATTTTACCACCTCCTCATGAGCAGTACAGCTGTCATTTTTCACATCCTGCCCAAAACGTAGTTCTACTTCATGTAGCGCACAATGGCGCCTGTCCGTAAAGCGAACTCAATGTATGGGACATAATAAGAAAATCACAGTGACACTGTTCATGAGCAGAGGTCTTAAAATGGCTGTGTTGAAAATTTGGTGACAAAATTCCTAGAAATGACTGTTTTACGAGTGTTCATTGCATAGTTCTTATGCACGCTCATAAGTTTGTGAATTTTCAATATTGTCATTCCACATTTTCAACATTGCCATTTTACCACACCTCCTTATGAGCACTGCAGCTGTAATTTTTCACATCCTGCCCAAAACGTGTTTCTGCCCATGTAGTGCACAATGGCGCAGTCGGTGGGCAAAATCAATGTATGGCACACAGTAAGACAATCACAGTGACACTGTTCATTAGCAGAGGTTTTAAAATGCCAGTGTTGACAATTTGGTGAAAAAATCCTAACAATGACTGTTTTACGAGCGTGCATTGCACAGTTCCCATGCACGCTCCTAGGTTTGTGAATTTTCAATATTTCCACTCCAGATTTTCAACATTGCCATTTTACCACACTTCCTTATGAGCAGTACAGCTGTCATTTTTCACAACCTGCCCAAAATGTGTTTTCCGCCTATAGCAGCCAATGAGGCTAACAAAAGGTCATGCTGACAATTTATTGTCCAAATACCAGCAATTGCACAGGGCATTAGGGTAAAGCACCATACATGCCAAACACCACTGCAAATACCACAAGTTTAACGCTCGGCATTAACAAATGCCTGCTTTTATCCTCACAGGTATAAATATAATATATATATATATATATATATATATATATATATATATATATGTGTGTATATATGTATGTAATTGTTGAGCAGGAAAGGCACACTAAGCTGTGACAGCTTGTTTCCAGGTGTGTCCTGGAAGTGGGTTACATGGAGCTGTTTTATTGATTGGAGAATATTGGCCATGAAGGAAACTGCCCTTCTTTTCATTTTTTACGTCCCCTTATTTTAAGTTGTGCTCTGCTGTTGACATTTCTATGGTGCTTCACTAATTACCTGATTCACTGATACCAGGGAAGTTTTGGGATGTCCTTTCAGCAGTGTTATCATGGTCATTTGAATATCAAATCCATCCAGAAACATAAGGCTCTGCAGGCGCACTAATGGCTGTGGCCTGCTTGTGGTGCAGTTTTAGAGACCATGGGCTCAATTTTCTGAGCCCCGTTGAACTGATACAAGATTTGCCAAACAGTCACTTACAGTGATCCATGGTGCACCAGGGACGCTGTGCTAGATTTTAGTAGACAAAGGGTCTCAATGCCAAATACTCCTAGGATGCCCCAAGTTGTCCTGTGCATCACAAAGTGCATCGTACCATGAAAGGAACTCATACCGTATACTGGTACAGAACACTCTTGTGGATTTTCTGCTGAGGGCTAGTGTCTGCCTGTCCAAGTTACTGTAATTACCTGCCATTTGTGCCCATGACAGCTATGTCATGTGGTGCCAGACTTGTATCTGGCTGTGTCCAGCTGCACTGCACACTTCACAGTCCTTGCCAGTCTCACTGGCAGTCCAACAGTCGGGGAGGTGGTGGTACATGTGGCCATTAAACCAGCACTGGCAGGTCTAAGCTCCAGTGTGTACTGTGGCATTAAAGGGGCACTGAAAATTACACTGTTTAGGATGCTGCAGCTGCAGTGTGGTGCAATTCCATATCCACCATGGTGCAGCTGTACCAGTGCTACAAGGACAGTGTAAGCCTAGCTGGCACTGAGAGCTCCCTATTCAGAACAGGCTATGGTTGAAAATAGGGTATGACAATGATGTGGTGCACAGGGCCCCTTGTGTCAATCCTGTTTGACACAAGCACCGTGCATCATTACCAGGGCTTTGAAAATCAAGCCCAATGTCTCACTTGTTCTTTGAATGCCCATACATAAAATCATTTTGGCAGTTGGTTGTGGTCAACTGGAAGGACCCTTTTTTTCTGGAGAGAAATATTATGAACATACGAACATACGAAATTTGCCAGCAGATAAAGGCCTAGAGGTCTATCAAGTCTGCTCGAATGTGCAGCTAGCACCCCTTATTCTGCAGCTGCCCCTTCCTTCCACCATTCCCCTTCATTAACCCTCCCCCTTGTCATGTCCCATCCTTGTTTGAAGCAGTCTGCTGTTCTACTGCATACCACTTCAGCAGGTAACGCATTCCACCCAGCCACCACCCTCTCTGTAAAAAAGTGTCTCCTCGTCTCCCTCCTGAACCTTCCTCCCTCCAGTCTCATAGCATGGCCCCTGGTGGCCCTCCCCTCCCTTAAGTTGAACAGCCCCTCTGTACCCATCTTGTTTATTCCTTTCATGTATTTAAAGGTTTCAATCAGTCACCCCTGTCTCTCCTCTCCTCCAGTGAGTACATGTTCAACTCCTTCAACCTCCTCTCGTATGATAAGTCCCCCAGCCCCTTGATCATCTTTGTCACTCTGCACTGCACCCCCTCCAGTAACTTAATGTCCCTCTTCAGATACGGACACCAGCACTGCACACAGTACTCCAGGTGTGGTCTAACAAATGACCTATACAGTGGCAGAATCACCTCCTCCCTCCTCGAGGATATACCCCTTGCAATACAACCCAGCATTTTGCTGGCCTTTGCAGCTGCCTTCCTACATTGTGCCGAGTTGTTCATTGACCCTGTAATGAGCACACCCAGATCCTTCTCCTCCTCTGTCTGGGTTAGCTGCACTCCCCCTAGCTGGTAACTCCTCCTTGGGTTCTTCATCCCAAAATGCAGCACCTTGCACTTTTTGGCATTAAAGCCCAGTTGCCAGGTGTCTGACCAGGTTTCAAGCTTTGCCAGATCATCCTGCAACCTCTGCCATCCCCCTAGGTCATCCACCACCACCACGCCTACCTTGGTATCATCAGCAAACAGACTGATCTTGCTCTTGAATGTCTCATGATATGTCTGCAATGAATATCCCAAACAACACTGGTCCCAACACTGAGCCCTGTGGAACACTGCTAGTCACTGCCCTTGGGTGTGAGAGCTCTCCACCCACCACCACCCTCTGTTGCCTTCCCTGCAGCCAGTTTCCTACTCATCTCACCAGCTTTGCACCCGCCCCTGTGCCTACTAACTTTCTTCCCAGCCTTCCATGTGGCACTGAGTCGAATGCCTTACTGAAGTCCAGATACAGGACATCCACTGCATGGCTCCTGTCCAGTTGCCTAGTTACCCAGTCATAGAACTTGACCAGGTTGGTTTGGCAGGATCTGCCACGTATGAAGCCATGCTGTCTGCTGTCCTGTAGTCCTTGGCCTCAGGGAGGGCCACCAGCCTCTCCTTCAGGATAGTCTCCATTAGCTTACCCACGATGGATGTGAGGCTCACTGGTCTGTAGTTTCCCGGTTCATCCTTGGGGCCACTCTTGTGGAGGGGCACCACATGAGCCATCCTCCAGTCCTGAGGTACACACCCCGAATGTAGTGAAGCATTAAATAGGTTTGCCAAAGGTCCTGCAAGGACCTCTGCCAGCTCCTTCAGTACCCTGGGGTGGATGCCATCTGGGCCTGGCGCCTGTCCACCCTCAGTGCCTTCAAACCCTCTCGAACTCTGCTCTCCATGATTTCCCATCTGTCACCACTTCCCCCTGTTTCTGCCATTTCTCCCACCTTGGGTGTCACCCTCTTCTCTTTAGTAAATACTGAGCAGAAGTACTCATTTAGTGCTTCCGCCTTATCGCACCCTGCTTCCACCCAACCCCTCCTTCCTAATCCTTACTATGTGGTCCTTACAGCTCCTTTTCTCCCTGATGTACTTAAAGAAGTCCTTCTCCCCCTTCTTAATGCCTTGTGCCAGCCTGAGTTCCATAGATGCTTTGGCTCCCCTTACTGCCCTTGTCACCTCCTTTGATTCTGTCAAGTACTCCTCCCTGTCCTCCCTCCCTGTTTTCTTGTACTTCCTAAAGGCAGCTCTTTCCTCCTTACCTTTCCATGACCTCCTTGCTCAACCAGATCGGTTTCTTAGCCCTAGCCTTCTTGCTCTGGGCTTTGCAGCAGGTTTTGGTTGCCTCCACTATCCCCAGCTTTATGAGCTCCCACCTCTGGTTAGTGTCCATACTAGATTGAGTTCTGGGCAGGTACCCTTTTACCACTTCCCCCATCCTCCCAAAGTCAGCCGTCCTGAAGTCCAGCGCTATTGTGCCAGATTCCACTCCTTCCTTGCCCATATGTGAGCCATATTGAGCGGTGGTCACTCCCTGACAGCGGTTCCTCCACTGTAAGTTCTCTCACAAAGTCCCCATTTGCCAGCACAAGGTCAAGAGTATTTCCTAACCTGGTTGGTTCACTGACCATTTGCAGCAGGAAGCTGTCCTGGAAGGCATCCAGCAGTACCTGCTCCCTTCTGTTCCTGGTTGTTGGGGTGCTCCAGTCCACTCCTGGTATGTTGAAGTCCCCCACAATCACCACACTACCCTTCTTGCAGGTCCTCCTGATCTGTCCCACTAGTTCCCTGTCTAACCCCTCCGTCTGAGATGGTGGCCTGTACATCGCACCCATTCTAAGAATCCTATTCATGGAATCCTGGATTTGCATCCAAAGTGACTCCATACTACCCTCCTCCCCTTCCTCCCTTACACACTTCAGTCCTTCCTTCACATTTAGTGCCACCCCCCCTCCTTTCCCAATCACTCTGTCCCTACGAAATAATCTATACCCTGGTACAGACAGGTCCCAGTCATTGTATTGGGTGGCCCATGTTTCTGTGATGACTGCAATGTCCACCTCTCCCTCTGCCATGAGAACCTGTAACTCTGCAGTTTTCCTCCAAAGGCTCCTAACATTAAGGGTAACCACCTTCCACCCTTTTCCTCCCCTCCCATCCTGCCCTCCTTTCCTAGCATCACCAACAGTACTTGCCATTTGTCCTTTGTCACTGTTATGGGGGTAAGCTCATATGGTTTCCCAACCTGTGGTCTCTGCATATCTCTTCCCCAACTGCCACCCCCCACTCCTAGTTTAAATTCCCAACTTCCTCTATGTACTCCTCCATCCTCTGTTTCAACACTTTCTTTCCCTCCTCACTCAAGTGTAGTCTGTCCTTGGCATAGAGACTACTGTCCTCCCAGGTCTCTCCCCACCCCCCAACAGCCCATACCCTTTAGCACAACACCAGGTTCTTAGCCATCCGTTAAATTCCTCTATTCTCAGCTTTCTTGTTGTGCTTGCCTTTGGCACAGGAAGTATCTCTGAAAAAGTTACTGATCTTCCTGCCCCTCACATAATTGTGCTAGTTCCTCAAACCTCCTCTGGACTGTATCTACTGTCTTGTCAGCCAGGTCGTTTGTCCCAAGATGTATAATTAAATGAGGCTTGTCCCTACCCCTTCTAGCATATTTCAGAACAGACTGTCCCACCCTTTCCGCTGTCATTCCTGGCATGGCCTCCACCCAAATGCGACTATGACTCTTCCCCCTTGCTACCCCACCTAACTCCTCTTAGTATTGAGTCCCCCAGCACTAAGATTCTACCTCTCTTACTTCCTGCTTGCTTCCATTCATCTCCCTCTCTCATTTCCAGCTCCTCTTCTTCCTCCTGCACATTATTTCCCCCTTTTACCCCTGTTGCAATTCTCCCAGCAGAACTTCCCCCCGCTCCAGTTTGGTCCAGGCATTTATCAATTACTCCTCTAATTTCATCATTTCCCTCCTCCACCTTCTTCCTCTCTAGCAGTGCACAACTATTTTCTGAAGGCCCTTCACAAATGCCCGCTCCCTCTCTCTTCATAGTAACCTGTTCTCTCCTTTCCATTCCATGACTTTTGCCACTTCTTTGCCTCCCCTCACAAGTCTCTATCTCCTCCTTCCATTTGTCTTTTGTCTCCTGACCTGGTTTCCCCGGCAATTGTTCTTCCTGGCCTGGGCGCCTTTGTCTCTGCTTCCCTTCTTCTGACCCTCTCCTCACCACTGTTGGCTTAAATCACCCTCCCTCATCTCCCCTTCTTCCTCCCTCTGGGCTAAACCCACCCCTAATCTGCCTTGCCTGTCTTAGTTCCTCCTGCAGACCCTCAATCTCCTTTCTAAGTTTTTCTATGTGGTTGCACACTAAACATCCTCCCACACTCCAGGCAATTTTTAGAAAGATTAGTGCACCACAGTTGTTGCAGCCTACCACCCTACCCATTGCTGTCATTGCCCACCAGTGACCCCCACCCTTCCAGATGCAGGATACCAAACACTCCCCCAAGTCTCCCCTCTCCCTCCTCTATCAGTGCAAAACATTTTCTTTATTTCCCTTACCTCCTTTGTTGCACATGTTTAGATATATTGAGCAACTGCTTTTTATATTCCTATCCTTCCTACCCACACTCAAAAATAGACTTTAAGTAGCCATTGCACAACCTTCTTCAAACTCCTACTCCTCCTTTCCCCAATGCAATATAAATGCAAAGAAGTAATAATGAAAGGTCCTAGATGTGCATTTACTTCCCTTCCACTGAGAGAGCAGTCACCTCTTCACTTGCTGCTGTTCCTTTCCTGGATGTCTTCTTTTGCTATGACAGGTGCATATCCTTTGCCTATTTGAGGAAGTGATGTCAGAACCCCTGGTATAAAGGAAATAATGGACCAAGGGTGGGACCAGCCCAAGTCTTCCAGAAACAATCAGGTAGCTGAGGTCTCTGGTCAGACCATTAGCACCCTTCCCCTACTCTGCACTCAAACTTTGCAGCTACTGAAGCCAGCAACAATGAATCACCGTTCTACTCAAAGCCCCCAAAATAAGTTTGCTATCCAAAGAAACAGGACTCCAATTCAAACAGCTTCACCAACAACATATTAAAATAAGCTTGGAATTAGAAGATATATGTCTCCAATTCAAAGAAACAGACCCAGTTAAATCACACCAATTATGTTTTAAAACAGAAGAAATAGGTCTCTACAAATGCAGCCTGCCACACAGTGAATCAAACAAATGAACCCACTTATAGCTACCAAAACAGGTTTCAAAATTCCAACAGCCCCAAACAATACCCTGCTAGCCCCTTAGTAGTAAGAAAGAAAAGAAATAACCTTCTGCCAAGTAGAATACACAAGAAACAATGTAAAACAAGAAGCTACTGTACTGTAGATCTGATCTTGTCCCCCTTCTAGTTCCTTCTGAGAAGCCAAAGCACTGAGTTCCAAATTCTGTGATTTCCCGTGTGCTGCTTTCAAAATCAAACAGTTCCAAACTCGGTGACTTCCCTTGTGCTGCTTTCAAAATGAAACAGTTCCAAACTCTGTGACTTCCCTTGTGCTGTTTTCAAAATGAAACAGTTCCAAACTCTGTGATTTCCCTTGTGCTGCTTTCAAAATCAGACAGTTCCAAACTCTGTGACTTCCCTTGTGCTGCTTTCAAAATCAGACAGTTCTAAACTCTGTGACTTCCCTTGTGCTGCTTTCAAAATCAGACAGTTCCAAACTCTGTGACTTCCCTTGTGCTGCTTTCAAAATCAAACAGTTCCAAACTCTGTGACTTCCCTTGTGCTGCTTTCAAAATCAAACAGTTCCAAACTCTGACTTCCCTTGTGCTGCTTTCAAAATCAAACAGTTCCAAACTCTGTGACTTCCTTTGTGCTGCTTTCAAAATCAAACAGTTCCAAACTCTGTGACTTCCCTTGTCCCTATTAGATTCTAGTGCTTGGTGAGTTTCCTACTACAAGGAGACATTCTCATACAGTACCAGCATTTTGGTCATTTTCATTGCTTGTATCAAGTATTGGGTCTGGAAAATCCATTGTAGGTTTGTTTTACAGCAGAAATATTTGGTGCCCTGTGAACTACTGGCCTGTATTACCTATGACATAGCTTGGATTTACAGGTATGAATGTAAGTCCAGGGATGCTTGTCAGCTTCCATTGTTATGGGAGAATTTTGGGTGGGTAAAGTGATTAAATTTGCTTTGGTTCTCCTGTATTCTTTGTTTTTTTATCTACCTGTTGATTTCCTTGTAATTATTGAATATGAATTTCCTTTTTTATTGTTTTTTTAGTGTAATTTTTGTGATTTCTCTCTTTGATGTTTTAATAAAAAATATTGCTAGTCATTGATAAGTGCCATGTGATCTTTTACTTCCACCTGGACAGTGACCAGAGATGGACATAAGGGACCCCAGTTTAACATCTCATCTGAAAGATGGCACCTCAGTCACACATCACCCCCTCATACTGCTCTACAGTGTCAGTAATGGCTATTTCTCCAGCTATGTGGTGTGAGTATAGAACCCATAACCATTTTATCCTACAGTCCCAAAGGTGAGTGTGCTACCTTTTGAGCCTTTGACATTGATGTTACAATTGGACAGTTCTGGAACCCAATTATTTCAGTTGAGCTGAAGACTACAGTTAAGCATAGCTGATGTAACAGGGTTCCTCTTCATCTTAGTCTTCAGCTCAATGGATGTCACTGGATTTTAGTATTGGTAAGTGATTAAAAAAAATAATATTGGGTAGGACAAGGGCTGCATTCATATGGGGACCTAAATATGAAAAAAAACTAGGATCATTGCAAAACAAAAAGTCAAAACAATATAGTGGGATGATTGGTCAGACTTATACATGCCCAAAGTTACAATTTTTTTTTTGTGAACTTTCTTTATGCTCTTTCACTGGCCTCTTAGGATTTCTCTCCAGCAGGACATGGGGACATCAGCTTTCTCCCGTTCACCCAAAACCCCTCCTAGTCTGAACCTCTGTTCCTTGGGTGTTCCCCTACCTCACCCCAATTTGCCATCTACCCATCTCTGAACACCCCTGAGGCAGAACAACCAACAACTATCCAGCGCTGTATCTACAATCTAGAGTGCAGCCAGGATGAGGAGGAGAACCAGAGGTTGACTGGGATTGGTCTGGCACTGAGCATGGGGGCTGGTCTGCAGGACTTGCCTTCACATTCCCGGGTGCCAGGGTTTTTCTTCTTTTCTGTAGTCCAGGAGGCAAGGATGTGCAATGACATCTGGTGCATGGTGGGCGTGCACTGTCACCCACCCGCAGGATGTCTGCCATCACCTCCCTATCCCTCAATGTGACCCCCCTAGCTGTGTTGCTCCCAGTTTCCATTGGGAGCCACCAGAGCTGTGGATGTCACAACCCACCCTTCCCAGGAGAGGAGAACAGTCCATCGGACCCAAGTCCATACCTGTACCTGGATCGCCAGCATGGCGCAAGGTGTAGTGTTTAGCTCCTCAACACTCAGCGCCACTGGGCTGGCTCCAAATTTATAATTATGATAAAATATGTAAATACACGTAGCTGAGTTTATGTTCCATTTAAAGAGTGAGTGCTCAATAAGGATGTATATCTTAAAGAATGAAGGGTTAGTGCCTTTTGATGCCTTAGTAGTCATTTTCTCTGCTAGTAGGACACATTTTCATCCTAATCAGATTTTATTTGAGAAGAAGAAAAGAGAAGCCAATTACTACTTAAAAAATTGTAAAATAATAGAGATGGACCACAGCAGTACAGACATACAAAAGGCAAAGTTTGTTGCTGAAAGAAGTATCTATTTCTTTTGAAAAATATAGAAACATATCTTTAGTTTCTCATTGCAATACATTGGTTTCCTAAGTAGTTGGCAGTTTACGAACACATGAAAATTGCCAGCATGAACAGGCCATAATGGTCTATCAAGTCTGTTCAAGTGTGCAGCTCAGTTAATACCATGTAGTCCCCCCCCCCACTCCTCTTGGACTCACACACCACCATTTCAATCCCCAGTTCCAGACCCCTCTCCACAGTGTCCCCTTTTGTCCTAATCTTATTTTTCACCCTGTCCCATCCCCTCTTGAAACTGGTTACTGTCATTGTTGCCATGACCTCCTCTGGCAACTCATTCCACCCTTTCACCACCCATTCAGTGATAAAGTGTCTCCTCATTTCCTTTTTGAACTTACCCCTTACCAATTTCAGGCTATGCCCCCTTGTTGTACCATCCTTTTTTAAGTTAAAGATGACCTCTGTATTAACCCTGTTTATGCTCTTTAGGTACTTGTAGGTCTCGATCATATCCCCCCTCTCCCTCCTGTCCTCCAGGAAGTACATGTTTAGCAACTTCAGTGTCTCCTCATATAGTCTGTCCTGCACGCCCTGAATCATTTTGTTTGCCCTCTGCTAGACCAACTGCCATAGTTTGATATGTTTCTTCAGTTAGGGGCATCAGAATTGAACACAGTGTTCCAGGTGTGGTTTCACAAGTGACCTGTACAGTGGCAGAATAGCTTCTTCCCTCTTAGAGTTGATTCCCCTGACAATTCAGCCCAGCATTTTATTTGCTTTGGCTGCTGCCTTCAGCACTGTGCTGTGTGTTTCATGTCTCTCCTGACTACTATCCCCAGGTCCTTTTACTCCAGTGATTCTGTCACCTGCATTCCCCCAGCCGATAACTGGCCTTTAGGTTTCTGACTTCCATGTACATCACCTTAAATTTCTTAGCATTGAAACCCAACTGTCAGATGCCTGACCATTTTTCCAGCCTAGCCAGGTCCTCCCTTAAATCCTATTTCCCTTCTTCCGTGTCCACCCTCCCACTGAACTTAGTATCATCTGGGAAAAGACAGATTTTACTCTTGACCCCCTCTGCTATATCACCAATAAATATGTTGAATAGCGCAGGTCCCAGTACTGAGCCATGTGAGACATTACTGGTTACTGGCCTAGGTTTGGAAAGTTCCCCCACCACCACCTCCACTCTCTGGTTCCTGTCCCATAGCCAGCTCCTGACCCACCCCTGCATTTTCTCTCCTACTCCCAGGTCCTCCAGCTTGCTGAGCAGCCTGCCATGTGGTACTGAATAAAATGCTTTGCTAATGTCCAGGTATAGTAAGTCTACCACCTGCCCTTTGTCCAAGGTCCTCATAACCCAGTCGACGAAGCCTACCATGTTGGTTTGACACGACCTCCCCCTGACAAAGCCTTGCTGTCTGTTGTCCTGGAGACCATTTTCCTCAAGGAAGACCACCAGCCTTTCCTTTAGAATGGCCTCCATTAACTTACCCACTGTGCAGGTTAAGCTAACCATTCTGTAATTACCTGGCTCATTCCTGGGTCCACTCTTATGGAGAGACACCACATACACTGTCCTCCAGTCCTGTGGTACACACACCTTCTCCAATGAAGTGTTAAATAGATCTGTTAGCAGTGCTGCTAATACCTCGGCAAGTTCCCTCAGGACCCTAGGGTGTACCCCATCTGTGCCAGGTGCATTGTCTACCTGCAGTTCCCTTAGTCCTCTTAAGATCCTGTCTATCTCAATCTCCTCCTCATATTCCTTCCCCCCTAGGGATCAACACAATTCTCCCTGTGGCTTAGGACCGGTAGCTTGCCTGGTGAAGACAGAAGAATAGTACAAATTAAGTGCCTCTGCTTACTCATCATTGTTTTTTACCCACCCTCACTCCCTCTTAATTTTAACTATCCCATCCTTTTTCCTTCTTCTCTCCCCAATGTATCAGAAGTCTTTCTCACCTTCCTTAATCCCCTGTGCAAGTCTTAGTTCTTTCTCAGCCTTGGCTGCCCGGAGCACTCTCCCTGCCACTGTAGATTTCACAGTCTATACCACTTTGTCTTCTTCCCTCGAGGCATGCTTGTACTTCAGGAAGGCTGCCCTCTTTTCCTTAACCTTTACGTCCACCTTCCTACTATACCAGCTTGGCCTCTTAGTCCTGGAATTCTTTTCATGGGCCCTTGTACAAGTGTTGGTGGCCTCTATTAACCCCATCTTAATGACGGTCCATTTCTGGTCTCAGCCATCTTTGGATGGAGCTTTGCCAGTTGCTCCTGAAGTATGCTCCTCATCTTATTGAAGTTTGCCTTCCTAAAGTCCACCACCCTTGTCTTATTAATGGCTGCTTCCTTTCCCATGTTTATGGAAAACCACACTGTGTGGTGGTCACTGCCTGCAAGGGGTTTCTTCACTTTCACATCCTGGACATGCTCCCCATTTGATAACACTAGGGGTCTAGTCTGACCTCCTCCCTCATTGGCTGTGTGATTCCCCATGTCAGAAAACAGTCCTGGATAGCATCCAGAAGGACCTGTTCTATGCTACAGGTGGTAGTTGGGGTGCTCCAGTCTACTCTTAGTAGATTGAAGACTCCTAGAATTACATTGTTTCCTCTTCCCCACTCATCTGATCTGTTTCCCCAGCTCCCTATCCAACTTTATTCCCTGTGAAGATGGTCTGTATACCACCTCCACATGGATCCTACTCCCAGTGGTTTTCTGGAATACCATTTACAGGGCTTCGGCTGAGTCCTGCTCCCTGCTGCACCTTATCCCTTCCCTTATATACATCACCACTCCACTCCCTCTTCCCTTTGCTCTGTCCCTCCTATGCAGTTGATATCCTGGGATCTGTAGGTCCCAGTCATGGAACTGAGTTGCCAATGTTTCTGTGATAGCAGCTAGGTCCACACACCCCTCTGCCATCAGCACCTGTAGGTCTGTTTCTTTATTAGCCAGGTTCCTTTTATTAAAGGACACCACCTTCCAGTATGACCTCTGGCCCCATTGCTCATGTTCCCAATGTGTCTCTCCTCCCCCCTGCCCCTACTATCTTATCCTCTTGCTCTCCTCTTTTCCTTGTTGCTTCTATTGGGAGGAGGCCTGAGGCCCCTCTCACCTGGTGTTGAGTGCCTTGCCCACTGCTGCCCCCCCTTTCTTCAGTTTAAAAGCAGCCTGTCTTCCAATTAGCTTTCCAGTTTTCCTTTCAGGACCCTTTTGCCCTCTTTGCTTAGATGCAGCCTGTCAGGTGTATAAAGGTCATTATCTTCCCAAGTTCTACCCCACTCTCCCACAAGCCTGTACCCATTGTTTCACACTATCCTCTCATCCACGAGTTGAACTCCTCAATCCTTCTCTTTCTATTAGTGCTAGCTCTTGAGAATGGTAATGTACCCAACCAACTATAGATCTTATCTAGCTCTGTGAACCTTTTCTGCTCCACCTTCACTTCACAGCCTGCCAGATCACATTGGTGCCCAAATGTACTACACTGTGTGGCTTCCCCTGCCCTGCCATCA
The DNA here is from genome assembly GCA_016271365.2 of Neoceratodus forsteri. Lineage (NCBI taxonomy): Eukaryota > Metazoa > Chordata > Ceratodontiformes > Ceratodontidae > Neoceratodus > Neoceratodus forsteri. The sequence continues at coordinate 1,460,422,203 of CM057455.1, read as the reverse complement.
TGCCTGGCATGCACTCTACCATCTTGCTGCTATTTTTTGTATGCCTGTTTCCCCAACTCACACCCTTCAGGATAGAGTCCTCACTTATTACAACTGACTTCTCACTTCTCTGACTCTTGCTGTTTGAGTGCCTACCCTGTCATAGAAACATAGAAGTTGACAGCAGCTAAGGATCGCAAGGCCCATCCAGTCTGCCAGCAAACCTAGTCATCCCACCTTCCCATATAAGACTCTATTATGGTAACTCCCCCATTGAGAAAACTCTTTTTTGTTTCCCAGCTTCCTCACTCCACATGATCCCTCCTAGCCTCCTTCCCCCACCTGGCCTTTCCCCCCATGTAGACTCCTCCCCTGTAGATGCCCCTTCCTTGCATGTGCTTTTTTCCTCCCTATTGCCCGCTTACATGCTTGTAATGCTCCCTACTCTACATGACTTTCCTGCCTCCCTATCACAGTTTCCCATCCTGTCCTGAGCCCCCTGCATGCTTGTCATGTCCTCCCCTCTACATGACTTTCCATACTCCCCATCCCAGTTACTTATGCTGCCTTGAGCCCCACCCTTTCTCCCCTGACCCAATTTTCTTGGCTCTGTTTGTGCCTCTCTCTGCTTCCTCAGCTCACATCCTTCCTCTTGTTCATCTGTACCCTGTAGAATGGTGAGAACCTGTTTGAGGTTATCTTGCCCTTGTCTGCATTAACTTCTGCTACCTTACTGCTACAGGTGTCAGTGTAGCTCAGTTGGTAGCATATGCACCTCTAGACCAGAAGGTTGTGGGTTCTTGTCCCACATCAGGAATGGACCAGTACCTAAAATGCTGGCACCTGAGTGCAGTATAAGAGGGGGTGCTGTACTGTTGGGTGTGCTATCCTTCTGATGAGATGTTAAACCGAGGTCCCTCTAACAATCCTGGTGCTGTCCTGGTGGGTGTCCAGGTGGAATTAAAAGAGCCCAGGGCATTCTTCAGAAAAAGTAATGGACATTCACAGTTTCCTGGCCAATGTTCCCCTTCCCATAAAACTGGTTCATGAAGTTGTCCAGGCCATGTGTGGGTGCATATGTGTGATATGGCTGCCAGTACAAATCCAGTCACTTCACTACCATTCTAGCATTGCTTGTAAAGCACTTCGGGATACATTGTGTAGGAAAAGCACTGTATAAATGCTGATTATTCTTCTTTTTCTACTACCCTTCTCTCCTTCCTTCCACTCTGACCTGTCCCTTCCTCCCGCCTCCCCCCACCTTCTAACTCCCCTCTTCCCCCTTTGTTCTGTGTCTCTGGCACTTCCTGGCACTGTAATGGCCTCCTAGAGTTCTGCCTTAGCCCACTCCCTACTCTGACCATCAGGTACAACCTGATATCTCCCCTACCCTGCCCTTCTGCCAAACCTCCTCCCCTCCACCTTCCCAATCCCCATCTCAGCCACTCTATTTACTCCCTAAGTTGCCCAAGTTGCCTACAGACTAGACAATCCCCTGTATTCCATATTATTCCCAGAAATATATCTGCACCACATCTATTACATCTGACCATCCTTCCCTTTCCTCTTTTTTCCCAGCTACTGTCATCTGCCCACCTACATCCCTCCATTCTGTTTCTTTGCCTCCCCAATCCTTTTGCATGCCACAAGTTACTCTTGATATCCCACCCTCTTCTGCTGTTCTTTACCCTACTCTGCCCTGCCTTAGCATGTTCTGTGGCCTTCCATGTTATCATCCCTACAATCCTTCTGTTTTGGCCTACCTTCTCCCTCCTGAACCCCCTACTTGTACTTATGTGACTCCTTGTCTCTTCACTTGGTTCCCAGATCAGACATACTTCTCCCACAGCATTTTGTTACAGAAAGATAACCAAAGTTAGTATCTCTTACCTCGACTGCCTCCTCATTGTACCCTTGTTGAAGTTCAGTCTCTGATTTTCCTGCTAAACTGAGTGGAGTGTAGGGGCAGTGGATGCCCCACCCCTTTCCCATCTTCAAAAGGCAAAAGAAGGGATGGAAGAATGTTGGACAAGCATAAGGGAAGCACTAACAAAAGTAACTGAAAAATTATCCAGACTAGTCAGTAAGAAGAAGAAAAAAAAGAAGTCCACTTTGGTTCACAAAAGAAGTAGCAGCTGTAGTAAGAAAAATAGACTAGCATTCCAAAGACACAAGGGCACACACAGCAACAAAAATAGGGGGGCATAAAAGAGCAGCTTGAAGGAGGCAGGTATGGTCATCAGAGCAGCAAAGGTGCACACTGAGGAGGAGATAGCTCAGTGGGTAAAAGGAGGCAGAATGACCTTCTTTAGGGACATAAATGACAAAAGAGAAAGCAAGAGGTATTGTCAGGATCATAAACAGGGATGGGAGGAGAGTGGAAGAAGACAGTGAAAAGGCAGAAGTCTTAAATGAGTACTTTTGCTCTGTCTTTACAAAGGAGGTGCCTGGAAATGGACCCACCCCAATGGGAATAGAAATCATGTAATAGGGGTAGGCACAAGCCCATAATGGAAGAAAGGGTAAGGACAGAATTACAAAAACTGAAAGTAGATAAAGCCAAGGGGCCGGACAGAGTCCACCTGAGCATACTGAGGGAACTTAGTGATGAATTGGCAGCACCTCTAGCAGATCTATTCAGCAGGTACCTGAGAGAAGGGACAGTTCCCCATGACTGGAAAATGGCAATAGTGGTCCCCATTCAAAATAGTGGTAGCAACGAGGAGGCAGGAAACTACCACCCAGTCAGTCTCACCTCAGTGGTGGGCAAAATGTTGGAGTCATTGCTCAAGGAAAGAATAGTAGCATTCCTGGAGGAAACTGGTCAGCTGGACACCAAGCAGCATGGCTTCACCGTGGGAAGATCCTGCCAGACTAACCTGACCAAGTTCTTTGCTCAGTTACTAGGACTGTGGACTAGGGAGGAGCTGTGAATGTTATCTACCTTGACTTTAGCGGGGCCTTCAACTTGGTCCCACACAGAAGGCTGCTAAATAAACTTCAGCATACAGGCAAGGGGCAGAAAGTGGTATCATAGATGAGTAGCTGACTTTAATGAAGAACTCAATCAGAGATGGTAATCAGGGCAGCATCAGGGGATAATGAGGTGTGACCAGTGGGGTACCGCAGGGGTCCATCCTGGGACCATTACTCTTCAATGTTTTCATTAGAGATATCACAAATGAGCTGAGTGGGAAGGTGTGCAGATGACACAACAATCTGTAACAAAGTGGACACTGCACAGGAGGTGTAGCAAATGAAAAGAGACCTATTCAAACTGGAAAAATGGTACAACATGTAGCAGTTAAAATTCAATGCAAAAAAAGTGCAAAGTTATGCATCCGGGCAGGAGCAATCCAGGAAATGACTACTATCTGAGAGGGGAGAAACTAACAACCACTCAGCAAGAGCAGGATCTAGGAAGTTTTCATTTCAGACAATTTGAACATAAGTGGACAATGCGAAAAGGCAGCACAGAAGATCAGCAGAATGCTAGGATGCATAGGAAGGAACATCACTAGTAGAAGGAGGGAGGTAATCCTCCTGCTGTACAGGTCTCTGGTGAGGTCCCACATTGAGTACTGTGCCTAGTTCTGGAGGCCTTATCTCAGGAAGGACATAAATAGATTAGAGACAGTAGAGAGGAGGGCAACAAAAATGGTACACAGTCTCCATAAATTTCCATACAAAAGCAGGTTACAGGAACTCAACATGTACTCCCTGGAACAGTGCCGAGAAAGAGGGGACATGATTGAAACATTCAATTTTCTGAAGGATATAAACAGAGTCCTCACCCAGGAGCTCTTTCTGGTCAATAGCCCCATGAGTGCAAGAGGACATGAGATGAAATTAAGAGGATGAAGATTCAGGGGAAACATGCATAGGTTTTTCTTTATGGACAGGGTAGTTGATCTGGGGAATGGCCTACCCGCTGGAGTCATTGACACCAAAACAGTAGGGGAATTCAAATCAACTTGGGACAGACACAAGGAGATTGTCTCAAAGAAATTCTAAAAAGGGGGGGTAGGGCTCAAGGCAGACTAGATGGATCTTTGGTCCCCATCTGCTGTCACTTTCTATGTTTCTATGTTTCTTCAAACAGGAAGCCTCACTCTGGTCTATGGTTGTCTCCACACAAAGTTAGATGAGCTGGGTGGGAGGGAAGGAGGAAGGAGGGAGGGAAGGAGGGTGGAACTAACCACTACCACAAAAAAAAATCAGGTCCTAACAAACAAATCTAGCCCAGAATAATCACAGTCCCCAGTCTGTCCCCAAGTCCCCAGGTAGCTGAAGCCCCTGCGTTCAGCTTTTCCTTACACTTTACACATGAATATAGAAAAAATGGAAAAAAAAGGAAAAAATAAAATAAAATGAATGCAGTAACCCTTTGCTTCACTTTCAAATAGAAAAAAATAAAATGAAACACAGAATTAGTCAGCCCACTCCTGGTACTAGGGGTACCTATGAAGAAGGTTGGAAGTCAACGCTTGTTGATGCCAGATGTTCCAAGATGGCCGGGCGGAGCAGATGCTGAATGCCGAGAGGAGTGTGGAGAGTCGCATTATCAGTTTGATTTATGTTTACTAGCAGCTTATAGCTTTAAACTTGGTAAAATAAATATGCCCGGGTGGCAACTTCATTTAGGGTCTAAACTGCTTGTATTGCCAGTTAAAAAGCAAAAAGCTGTGATGCAGCAAAAATGTATTTCTTCAGTTAGATATCTAGAGTATACCATTCATTTTGTTCAGGGGGTATGTTTACATAGCAATGGATTGTTTTTTTTTTCTTTCTGATATATATATGAGGTGGCTGCTGTAAAGAAAAGAGATGGCTCAGAGGATGTAACATTTTATTTTTGTCTCAGTATGTCTAAAGTAGGTCGAATTCTAAAAGAAATTAGAGAATTCAGAGCAGAGAAAAGGAGTCAGGAGACGCGGTCCAAAAATGAGCAGGTACGCCCATATTGGCGGAGATTTTCCTACAAACAGACGCACTACCATTACTTCTCTCTCGGGGTAAGCCCCGAGAAGGAAAAGCAGACACAAGGTAATATCCTTCACTTTTTTCAAAGAAAGATATGGCTACACGCTTGGACTAGAAGTCAGATAAATTAAGGGCTTGGCCTGAAATGGATCAAATATTTGTCGGGGATGAAGAAATGGAACTTCAACAGGAAAGTTTAAATACGGTATTACAACAAGATGCCTCATTAGTCCCTGTTATTTTCAGGATATTAGTCATGGACATGCAGGGTTTAGAGGGGCAATGCATCAACACAATAACTAATTCAGAGCCTCAAGAACAAGAACAAGAACTGGGAAGGGTACAGTTGAAAAATCAACAAAGTGCTAGTCTAGGAAGTAAAGAAGAGGTCCTCGAAGCAGTGAGCACATTTAAAAAAGAAATTATGGAAATTTGGGGGGATATTAGGGGGTCTATGCAAACAGTTAGCACTGCACATTTAGAAATGAATTTGAAATTTCAGACTTTATCCACAAGAACTGAGCATTTAGAAGAAAGAGTATCCCAAATAGAGGACTCTTCAATAGTAGTGCCACAGCAAATATTGCAACTTGAGACACAATTACAAACTTCAAAATTAAAAGTTACCGAGCAAGAGGACAGGGCCCAAAGAGCAAATATAAGGCTTTGCAAACCCCCAGAGGGGGTGGAAGGTAGCAAGAGCTTAGTAGCATATTTTGAGAAAATGTTAACTATAGCTCTAGGCTGGCAATATCCTGAGCATAAAGTAGTCCCAGATTGGGCTCTTTGAGCTGGTACAAGGTCAAATACGAACCAGGAATTTCCAAGAACTGTCTTTGTGAAAACCCTAAAGTTCCAGGATAGAGAAGCTATCTTAAATAAAGCCAGGATAGCTAAATGCCTAGTTTATGAAAATATTCCGTTTAATGCTTACCCGGACTTGTCACCAGAAACAGTGGAAAAAAGAAAGCAATACAACCTGCTAAAAGAGCTGTTATATAAAAAGGGGATACGCTCATCTATGCTTTATCCTGCACACTTAAGATTTGTCATAAATGGCCGGTTACATACTTTTGACACTGCTGATGAAGCAATGGAGGCCTATAAGCTGACATATGAGGCACAATAAGAACTAGATGTTGATCCTCCCCCAAGGAAGAAGGGGGGGGGAATGAAAGGGAAAATCTAAAGAAGAAGATAGGTAACTCGGGTATGGGATAAAGAGAACAACTTATGAATTTATGAGAAAAGAGAATGTAGAAAGAAATGGTTAATAAAACAAATAGAAAAAAGCTGCTATATTGAAAGGATAATGACTGCGCACTCACTCTCTGGTAAATTTAGTGTCTAGGAATGATAAATTTTTCCTCTCTTTTTTTACGGGAAGGTATATTGTATGGGTGGGAAGCATAGAAGGGGGTCAATGTAAATGGTTGTTTAATAAGGGCTGGCAGATCATTTTAAGCGCTAAAATCCAGAAGCTATACTATTTTCAATTTGGAAAAAAGAAGAGGGGAGATCCTGATCTTAGGAAAATTAAAGCTATGAATTAAATGGTAGAAAACTGGAACATAGCCACCTAGAACATCAAAGGTCTATAGGATAGAAAGAAAGTAGTTAAGGTACTTAAATTTATGGAGAATAAAAGAATAGATATATTATTATTCCAAGAGACACATTTTACTCAGCAAGACGGGATATGGCTGGAACACCAATTGGGAAGGGTTTATGTTTCTGACTATACTTCAAAAGTTAGAGGGGTTTTGATAGCTTTTAATAAAAAAAACCTATGCCACATGTAATATGCATCACTACAGATGATCAAGGTCAATATGTCATTATGGCATTGCAGCTTTATTTTAAATTTACTTTAGCAATCATATTTGCACCTAATCAAAGCTCCCCTAGATTTCTTTCTGATTTCTTTGTGACTTTATCAACCTTTGAGGCACCATATGTGGTGGGTGGGGAGTTCAGCTGGATAAAACCTCAAATTTAGATAAATCCTGGCTATCTTCTAGAATGGTCATTAAAAATGTTATGTCTTATTTAGGACTGGTGGACCCGTGGCAGGAAAAATATGGAGTAACAAATATATATTCTTTTTTTGAAATGTACACCAGACATATTCTCATATAGATTTTTAAAAAATCTCAAATTCAGCATATTATAAGGTTCAAAATATTCAATACTCTACAATTGTCATATCAGATGATGCCCTGAGTATGTTAACAATAAAGATGGAACAATCTAAGACACCTACAAGGCTATGGAGGGGAGATAATGCTTTGATACTGCGTCAAAGTGAAACAGAAATGGTAATAAGGTGACTAAAGAATATTTCAGCTTTAATTTAAATCAGAATACAACTATAATTAATATATGGGAAGCAAATAACGTTTATCTTGGAGGCCATTTAATGTCAGGAATGAAATATCAAAGTAAGTTTAATTTTAGTTCTCTCAAGCAGTTAGAACAAGATATTAAACATTTATCTCAAATAAATAGCTCAACTTTGGATCCAGAGATTTTTAAACAAATCTTGAGTAAGAGAGATCAATTTAATCTTAAATCTAATGAACTGGCAGAAAAACAAATTTATAATGCTAGATCATATTATTATTTCAATACAGACAAACCTTTGAAATTACTCTCTTGGCATACTAAGCAATCTCAAACTAAAAATACAATAAATAATATTAAAGATGAAACGGGGGCTATTAAAAATTATCCAAAAGAAATATTGGAAAGTTTCTTACAGTTTTACAAGAAACATTGTACCTCTGATTTTGTAAGTAATGAGGAACTGATCAAACAATATTTGTGTATGATAGATGTGCCTAAAATACAGGTCTATATAGCAAATAGGCTAGATCTGCCTATCACAACCTATGAAGTAGAGGAAGCAATAAAGGACCTGGCAAAAAAAGCATCTGGACCTGAAAGTTTGGGGGCTGAGGTATATAAGATTCAGAAAATTGTACTTTTGGAACCCTTATGTCTGCTGTTTAACTCTTTTTTGGAAACAAATAAAATACCAGAATCATTTAAAAAAGCAATAATCCAAGTAGTTCTGAAAAAGGATAAGGATCAGCTGAGCTGTGCCTCGTATAGGCCCATCTCCTTACCAAATACAGATTGTAAAATATTTTCTAAAATAATAGCTAAAAGGCTAGAGAATATACTGCCTACTTCAGTCCACAGAGATCAAAATGGATTTATAAAAGATTGAACATTAGCAGAAACTATTAGGTGTACATTGAATATTATAGATTTGAATACACAGATGGATGCAATTTTGGTTGGTATAGATGGTGAAAAAGCATTTGATAGAGTTGAATGGCCTTATATTTTTACGTAGTGAGGGAGATAGGCCTCGGGGCACAGCTCAGCAGATGGTTAAAACTTATTTAAGAAGCCCCAACTGCAATAATTGAAATTAATAATTTAATTTCATCAAAGTTTTTGTTACAAAGAAAAATGCGACAGGGGTATTCCCTGTCTCCCTTGATATTTGCTCTCATCATAGAGTCATTGGCAACTAAAATTTGGTAACAAAAATATATTTCAGGCATAACACTTATAACACAGGAAGAAAAAAATTGGGTTGTATGCAGATGACATTATGCTTTATCTTACTAAACCAGAAGTGTCATTAGGATATGTAATTCAAGAAACAACTGACTTTGGGGTATATTCAGGATATAGAATTAATTGGGCAAATACTGCCCTTTTGAAATTAGACAAAAATTATATATTTCCAGTAACACCAGAGGTGACAAATATAAATTGGGTTGAGGTACTTAAATATTTAGGAGTTAATATAGGTTTGTCAATTGAAGAGCTATAAAAGTTAAACTAAGAACTTTTGTTAACACATTTACAAAAGGACTTACACAAATGGAATTCATTATGTCTGGCATTGATTGGAAGGGTAAATCTAATAAAAATGCAGATTTTACCAAAGGTTTTATATTTTTTCAGGCTCTGGCTATACTAATTCCAATTAGTTTTTTTACTAAACTTAAAACTATGGTTATGAAATTTCTATGGAAAAATGCCAGTGTGAGAATTTCATGGAGGACACTTGTCCTATCTAAAGCTAAGGGGGACAAGCACTTCTGGATTTTTATATGTATTATCTTGCTGCTCAGCTTGTACATGTTCGGCACAGGCTACATGAAGAGAAGCTACAGTTTCCTTTGGCTCAAATAGAAGCCAAAGTAGATCCTTATAATTCATTCATGCAGCTGTTGTATTCTGGTATTCCACTGGAAAAATGAAATACAGCAATCACAACAAAAACTACATATCAATGCTGGATATGTTTACAATGGAAGTTAAATAGTAGTAATGATATTACCCAATATACTCTGATAGTTGGAAATAATTTTTTCTTACTCTGCCCTCTCAAGTTTTCAAAATATGGAGAGAAAGGGGCATGAATCAAATAGGGGATATTATTTCTAATGAATCAGCATTTGTCATTGAACAAATGAAGTACAAATTTCAATTAAACTACGCCTATTTTTTATTATAATCAACTTAAATCCTTTCTAAGTAAAAGTAAAGGACATTTGAAGCTGAAGGAAACACCTAGCTTGATTAAAAATCTTCAGGAGAATAAACTGAGTAAATAATTGGTAACACAAATATATGGTGCCCTTCAGGAGACATCTGATCATAACATAGAAGAAATGGGAATGGGATCTTGTTATCTATATTCCACAAGAACAATGGATTGATATCATCAAAATATATATAGAAAACATTTCATCTGTAAAGCTGCAACAGATACAAATGAATACAACTCATCATATTTATTTTACACCAAAAAAATTACATTTAATAAACCCAATTATTTCGGATACGTGTCCAAGATGCCCTAATACCATTGGCATTTTAATACACTTAATTACTTCTTGCCCATGTTTGTCAAATTTTTGGCATGATATAGAGACATTTTCTCAATAGGTGTTTAATAAAAAAAATGTTTTCTTTTACCAGATAAAGACACATGGGAGGCACATCAATATAAATGATTAACATTTTTTATAATAGTGGCAAAGAAGTGTAATTTACAAAAGTGGCAGGATCCTGACCTACCGGTGTTCAACCACTGGATACATTTAATGATAGATGTGTCTGTTTTGGAACAAGTGGGATATACTAAACAGAAGAAAATAAAACAATTTAAGGAGATGTGGACCAGGTTCCAGGTGGCACTGAATTAGTTATAGTTTAATGTACCTGTATAGATAAGATTAAAAAGGGTTTAACTTGACTAAATTCTGTATAAACTAGGGGTAAAAATAGAGGCAGGATCTCCCCTCTCACCCTCTGAAAATGATGAATAAATGGCAGTAAAGCACTTCTCAGAAAAAATATATGTTGATGGAAGAGATCTGAAAGCCATTAAATCTGATGAGGGGAAAAAAAAAAGAAACCCACACCTGGAGTCCTGAACATCACCCTGCACCTTGTCGACTCTTTGCTGCCTGCCTGATGGAACCCAGGCATCTGCCTGGTAGATGACTGGAACTCTGTACTTCCTCCCAGAACTGTCTCCTCACTGATGTGAAGGCCATGAGTTAGGACACTGTCCTTATACTCTGCCTCCCCAGATCAAATCTGATGCTGTTTCAGAGTAGCCCGATTGTCCCACTCAAGACTGTATCACCAGCCTTTGTTCCTGACCTCTGCCACTGGTGCAAAAAAAACCAAAAACAATCAGGCCCCAAACAAACCTAACCCAGAACAATCATAGTCCCTCAATCAGTCTCCAAGTCCCCAGGTAGCTGCAGGCCCCATGTTCAGCTTTCCCTTAGACTTTACACACCAATATAGAAAAAAGGTGGAAAAATAAAATAAAAGGAATGCAGTAACCCTTTGCTCCACTCTCAAATAGAGAAAAACAAAATGAAATACAGAATCAGTCAGCCCACATGTGGTGTCCTGAGTACCTTCCGGCACCTCATCAATTCTTTGCTGCCTGCCGAACAGAACCCAGGTCTCTGCCTGGTAGACAACTGGAACTCTGTGCTACCTCCCGGAACCATCTCCTCATCTATGTGAGTTTCTGATAACACAATACCAAAATTCTATTGATCTGTGTTTTAATAGAAAATCAGAGATGAAACCCCACCTGTTTCACTGCAAAATTTCACTGTAATACTATCCCACAATATCTGTCTGGAACCTTATTTATTAATTTTATTTATTTAAAAATTGATAACTGGGAAAGGAAAACTGAGTCAAGTCTCATTTCCAGATGTGACCTGGGGAAAAGGGTAGAGGAAAACATTAAGCAAATATAATAAACTAGATGATTACAAAGAAAGTGCAAACAGAAGTGCAGTTTGGTAAAAGGTGCAAAATTTTCAAGTCATGGGTATCGGGAGCAAGAAAGTGCTCTACTCCCTGATACAAAACTCCAGCAACTGGTAGACCACCACAGTGAAGAGAAATTGCAAGCATATAACCACCCCAAGGTAGGGGGCAAAAATTGGGGAGGGGCAAGGAAAGGCATGTAAGGAAGGAAGCTGACAGGTGCAGTAGGGAGGTGGGATGAGTTTAAGCTGGTGTTTAATGCAGGTTGGAGAGGATGAGTGATGGAGTGCTGAAGGGATGAGGTTCCAGAGAGAGGGGGGAGATGATAGGAGAAAGCTGACTGCCCAGCTGAAGAGCGAGGGTGGGAAGGGAGAAAGTGCAGGGATCACTGGACCAACAGAGGTATGAGGCAGATGGGATGAGAGAGGTGAGAGTGGATAAGGATAAGCTTTCTTTTTTATAATTAACAGTTTATTGAAAATCTTTTAATGGTACAACCAAACATGAACAATTACAATACAGGTATAGTCATTTTGATATGATGCAGTTGAAGATAACAACAAGAAGCGGTGTGAAGGTAAAACATTAGCTATTTACAAGTAAGAAAAATATTTTTTATGTCTCATGCATTCAGCAGTTTACACAAATTAGACTGTATATATGAGTCCATAACACATAGAATTTGTCAAGTCAGTTAGTCCTTACATAAACCAATATCTTATATCTGGCTCTGCTTCATAAATCATTTAGCCACTCCAAAACTGAAGAAGGATCAGTTTCCCTCAGATGCTTTAAGATAATGTTTTTGTAGAGATGAAGGCTGCATGCAACTGTAATATTTGGCATCAATAGCACAATTTGATAAACACGAGGAGATGCTTAACAATGCAAATTTAGCTGTAATATTGAGAAACATAGATACATAGACAGTGTTGACAGATAAGGGCCTACGGCCCAACCAGTCTGCTCATTTGAGCTTGTAAGTTCACTTTATGTTTTCCTAGAAGTCTGTTGCCCCTTACCCCTAACCTCCGGAACTCCTTTATGTCTATCCCATGCATTCTTAAATCCCATGATTGTTTCAGCCCCCACCACTTCCTCTGGCAGAGTGTTCCACTTGTCCTCCACCTGATCTGTGAAGAAATTCTTCCTCACGTTTCCTCTGAATCGTCCTCCCTCCAACTTCATCCCATGCTCTCTAGTCCTGGAACATCTTTTTCACTTAATAGTGTATTTCTGCACCCTATTCCTCCCTGTAAGGTACTTGTATGTCTTTATCATATACCCTCTCTCCCTCCTCTTCTACAGGGAGTACATATTCAAGTCCTTCAACCTGTCCTCATAGGATTTGTGATGCAATCCACATACCATCTTTGTTGCCCTCCTCTGAACCTTCTCTACCCTGTCTATGTCCTTACGTAGGTAAGGTCTCTAGAACGGTACACTGTACTCCAGGTGGGACCTCACTAGTGTCTTGTATAGTGGAATTATGACCTCCCTTTTCCTGCTGGTGATGCCCCTACCTATACATCCCAGCATCCTATTTGCTTTACCTGCTGCCTTGTTGCACTGTTTCCCTACCTTGAGGTCATCAGAGATGATAATCCCAAGCTTCCTTTCCTGCTTGGTGCATGCTATATCCTCACCACCCAACTGATGTATTGTGCCAGGGTTTTTGTGCCCCATATACATTATCTTGCACTTCTTTACATTGAATTTCAACTGCCAAACCCCTGACCATTCTTCAAGTTTCTGCAGGTCCCTTCTCATTCTGTCTACAGCCTCTGGTGTGTCTATTCTGTTACAGAGCTTTGTGTCATCAGTGAACAGGGGAAATTCTGCCTTCTAGGTCCTGTGCAATGTCACTGATGAAGATGTTGAATAGGACCAGTCCCAGCACTGATCCCTGTGGCATCCCACTGGTCACTGTCCCCTCTGTGGAGTGACAGCCATTTACCAACACCCTCTGTGTTCTGCCACCCAGCCAGTTACCTACCCACCACACTACTGTCCTACCCACACCCATATTCCCCAGTTTGTGTAATAGCCCTCTATGTGGCACAGTGTCAAAGACCTTGCTAAAGTCCAGATAGGCCATGTCCACTGCCCTCCCCAATCCTCCTCCCTAGCCACCAAGTCGAAAACTTCAACAAGGTTGGTCTGACATGACCTGCCCCCTGGTGAAACCATGCTGCCTTGGGTCCTGTAGTCCATTGACAACCAGATGTTCCACCAATCTCTCCTTCAGCAGTGCTTCCATGATCTTCCCCACTACCGAGGTGAAACTGACTGGTCTATAGTTCCCCACTTCCTCTTTGTTCCCACTTTTATATAAGGGGACTACATATGCTGTCCTCCAGTCTTTGGGTAACTCCTCTGTTTCCAGTGATTAACTAAACAGGATTGATAGAGGTTCAGCCACCACCTATCTTAGTTCTTTAAGGACCCTGAGGTGCACCCCAATCTGGCCCCATTGCTTTATCAACTCTTATTCCTTCCAATTCCTTCAGGACCCTTTCTCATGTAAAGGGACTTATATCCATTTCTGCACCATTCCCACCCCTTGTACTCCCTTCAAACCCATTAACCTCCTCTTCCTCATTAAAGACTGAGCAGAAATACCTGTTCAATATGTCAGCTTTACTGTTGTCATCCTCCATGCGGCCCCCATCCTCCCCCTTTAGTCTCACTATCACTTCCTTTGCCTTTCTTTTTTCACTTATGTACCTGTAAAAGGTTTTGTGCCCTCTACCCACTGATTTTGCAATGTGCTCTTCAGTCTGAGCTTTGGCTTCACATACTGACCTCCCTGCCTCCCTTTGCTTCTCCTGGTACTTCTCCCTATCCTTTTCTGCCTGTGTCTTTTTGTATTGCCTGAATGCAATCTTATTGGCTTTCACTTTCTCCGTTACCTCCTTGGAAAACCATAATGGCCTCCTCTTCCTTTTCCCCTTGCTAACCTGCTCAATGCATAATTCTGTCACTCTTGTAATCCCTGTTTTAAATACTGCCCACTGTTTCTCAACCCCTGATTCTTGCCCCATTCCCCTTAATGCCTCATTCAAGCATCTCCCCATTTTCCCAAAGTCTGCCCCCCTAAAATCCAGGATATGTGTTTTTGTGTGGCTTGGTTCTGCTCCTTCTGTGATTTCAAACCACAGTGACTGGTGGTTACTGTTCCCCAGGTGCTCCTCCACTGTTACCCCCATCACACTGTCCCTGTTTGAGAGCACAAGGTCCCGTATTGCCTTCTTCCGAGTTGGTTCTATGACCAGTTGCTTGAGGAAGGCACCTTGAAGGGAGTCCAGGATAAATCTGCTCCTAGTTGATGCTGCTACTGGGATGCTCCAGTCCATGTCTGGAATATTGAGGTCTCCAACCAGCACTACCTTACCCATGTCTGCCATCCTTTGGATGGCTAGCATCAGCTCCCTATCTGTTTCTTCCTCCTGGGCTGGTGGTCTATAGACCACACCTGTGCAGATGGCTGGCCCCATTTTCCTTTCCAGCTTAACCCACAGTATATCTCCCCCATTTTGTTCCTCCTGGATCTCTGTGGCCTTTATGCCATCTTTCACATAAAGTGCCACTCCTCCTCCCTTCCTACCTGCCTTTTCTCTTCTGAATATGTTGTAGCCAGGTATGGCCATCTCCCAGTCGTGGTTATCATTACACCAGGTTTCTGTGATGGCCAGAATGTCCAGGTCCAACTGCATCATGACAGCCTCCAGATCTTCCATCTTGTTGCTAAGGCTCCTGGCATTGGCACACATGGCTTTCCATGATTTGAACTCCCTAGATGATTAGCTGTTCTACTCCAGCCCCTTCCCTGGTTGTCCTTTATGCCTGGTTCTCCCTGCTGTCTGCCCTTCTGTTGAATTTTTGCCCCTTTTCTGCCTATTCACCACTTGGGCACTTATCTCCATCTTTTGCACACTGCTTTGTAGAGATATCCACTCCTCCGGTTCACTGGTTACACTGCTAGCTGTGGGGGTGGGAAATGAAGTACCCTCCTTGCTGGTCTGCCACCCCCCTTGGCTATTTTAAATACTTTTCCATGTAGCATTTAAACTTATCAGTGAGTGCTTGGATTCCCCTCCAGGATGGATGCAGGCCATCAGGCTAGAACAAGCTTCCATCCCTCCAGGTGGGTCCCCAATCACCAATGAATCCAAACCCTTCCTCACAGCACCAGTTCTTCAACCATTAGTTAAAGTTCCTGGTGCATGCACCCCTATGCTCTCCCATGCCTCCCACAGGTAGTACTTCCGAGAAGGTGATAGAAGTAGCTACTTGCTTGAGAACACTCCCCAATTTCCTAAACTCTTCCTGAACTTCCTTTGGCTCCCCATTTGCCAAGTCATTAGTACCTAGGTGGATAATGACATCCAACTCACCCTCCCATCTTGCCTTCCTGGCGATCTCCAGTATCTTCCTCCCATTCCTCCTTGTTGTAGTATCTGGTAGGAACCTCACCTCCCTGTCTTCCCCCTCCTGTGTTCCTAGCTGTGTCCCTCTTAAGCTGGAGTCCCCCACCAGGATTAGCTTCCTCCTTCTCTGGGGTCCACTGTTCTCCCCACTGAGGTCACCTCCTTGACTAACCTCCATATCCTTTCCTTCCATTTCTCTGGGTACCTCTATTTGGTTGTCCCCATTTGCCAGTGTGGCATATGAGTTCTGGAGTGGAATAGGATCTGGGATGTGCCTCTGCCTGACTGCCCTAACCCTCCCTGAGCCCTCTGTAATCCAAGTGTTCCTTGTTCTCAGCATCCTTTGAGGCAGCAGTATTGGACTGGGTGGTCTCTGGAAAGGGGTGATGGTACTCCTGACCTAGTTTACTTCCACTCTGAGTCTGGCTACCTCATCCCGCAGTCCAGAGAGATGCATGCAAATAGGGCAGCACCTCAGCATCCAGAAGGTCTGCCTGAATATGGCTGCCCTGCAGCCACTGCATTGCACCACTCCTCACATTATACTGCACTTATACTGCTATTCCAGTATTTGTCTGTTACTGAAGCTCTCCTAGTTCCCTTTTTATTAATTTAATGTCATAAAAATCCTGGCACTGATCCTCAGATACTTTTCTTTAAAAAAGGAAAAAATAAATACAAAAATGAGTCAAAACACTTGTGCCGAGGGCAGGCTTCTTCCCCCTGATGTCCCTCCTACTCCACAACACCTACTATCCCCTGTGCTTAGCTCCTGTCAATCAGATTTAACTGGGCATATAATTAAGAATGAGGGGCAGGAAAGTGAGCAGGGGCAAACATTTGCAGCAATTAAAGACAGCAAAGGAATACACCACCACTACAAGCACACCAAACTAGGTTTTAAATTTTCAACAGCCCATAAAACATTTCTAAGTAAAGACAGCAAAGAAATTACAGTGTCACTAAAAGCCCACAATCTAAGTTTAAAACAAAAGTAGCAATGAACAGTTACTGGAAAGCACTGAAATGAATCTGGATCCTTCCCCTTCTGGCTTCTGGCTTCTTCTGAGCAAACTGAGATCACATTTAAGAATCAAGGCACATGAGTTCCATACTTTATCCCCCTAAAACTTTTAATTTGGTGAAAGACCTGATAATATATTTTATCAACCCCTTATCCTTTAAGCATCTGTATATAGTGTTGTTATATGAGTATGGTATTTGAAATATAATTTTAAACAATGTTGGAAATTCTTGTTCTCCATAACTGCTGTATTGTATGTAAAAGTAAAGTATTGACCCTCCTGCTATATCAGTCTCCCCCAAAACCTCTTGAAAAGCAATGTTTCACCCAAATGAGGCTATCTCAGTGTGCAGAATTACAAATAAAAAATAAATAAATATGTACCTGTGTACTATGATGTATTTTATCCTGTTTTACACATGACTTTGTATACTAGTATACTTCAGAATTTTATTTTGTAATCTGTATCTTGTTTCAGTTTTGACCCAAGGCATGGCTAAAAATGAGACTATGGCTCAGTCCATCTACCTGATTACATGAATGAATAAATGAATAAATACATACATACATAAGTAACTAAATAAATACATACATACATAAAATACATCTTCTGACGCCAAATTTTGTATGCGATAAATCAATTGATTAGAATCTGCTGTTAATTAAAGCTGCACTTGATTAACACATATTATGATTTAGATAAGAAAATGGATAGATGGGCTTCAAGTATTTTTCTGCAGCATCTTTTCAATGTTATTATGTTTCTATAATATTTTGGGTCATAAACTGTTATGTGAACCTGACGTGTTGTGATGTGCCTTCGACATTTAACATTTTTAGGAATATATACTTAAACATTTTATGAAATTTGGTTCACCCTCTGCCTATTTTATTATGATTTGTGCCATGTTTAACCTTGTATACCTTCATCTTGCACCATTAGTTGTACAGCAAGCATTTCACTTAAACCTCAAATAACCCTTAACCTTTCATCCCTGCCCAGCTCTCACCCTTGTTGCTCTTTCATACTGTCTTAACATTCTAGCACTTATCCTTTGCTGCCATACCTATTTGCAACCTCCTTGGCAGTCGTTACCCAGCTTACTCCCTCAGTCAGCCTCCTTACTTGCCTGAATTTCTATATTTCACCTTATCCCTTTCTGTCTGCTCTCTCAGCCCAACCCTGGAATTTGCCAAAATTTGCATCAAGTACTTACTGTCACTACTGTTACCTGTCTCTCGCTTTCAACATGTATTGGTTTCTATATTGTATGCTACTGTTTTACTGCGGCTGTATGTATCCATGCTGTGTGCCAATTATTGTATCTGTAATGTGTGTAAATATTCTGTATTGTACACTGCTACATAACATTGTGCTAACAGGACCTCCTTTTAAATGAGCGCCCTCAATTGAGTTTTCCTGCCAATAAACTTGAAATTGAACTTGTACTTATCTGTCTTGCCATTTTATTTCTTCTATTAATTTGTTATATACCTTTAATCACATCATTTAATCTTTCTCTTTTCCCTATAGTAACCAATACCTTATTTTGCTGTCCTAGTTTTCATCTGTGAAAGTGTTGGGAGACAATGTTACCCATATTTTGCCTTTGATGCAAACCAACAATGTGGCCAAAGAGAAGAGCATTTTGGGAAATGATTCACATGCAGAGAAAGAGATAAATAGTAAAGGAGAGGGGAGAAGTATAGTGGATCTCAGCAATAAAAGCAAAACACAGTCTACATAATGGTAAAAATAATTTTACATTTCCTGTTTTAATTGCAATTATATACTGTATTTTATATACTGTATTCCTAAATAAAAATAGATTTTAAGGAAATTAAAACACTCCGGGCCAGATATTCAAATCTTAGTGCCGGGCACAAATCCGTTGCACTGGACTAGCGCCGAATTTGCGCCCGACTGCAATATTCAAAAGGACATTTAATGCCAGCACTAGGTGTTAGCACCGACGCTAAAGTATAATGTATACAGGGGAAGGACATAGGGGAGGGGCCCTGAATGCCGGTGCACCAGCATATTCAAAAGTATAGCACCGCACTACAGGCATTAGCGCAATCTGTAGTGCAGTACTGAATACCGTTGAGAAAAGGCTGATGGTAATGTGGCAGAGGTGCCCCCCCAAGCATGATTCCTGATCCCCTGTATCTGCCCTATGAAATTATTGCCCTGGTAGTCTAGTGGTCCCCCCAGTACATATCCACCCCCATTACACATAAAAATAAAATAATTTCCTGGTAGTCTAGTGGTCCCCCACCCCCAGCACATATTCCGACATCCATTTCAAATAATAATGAAATTGTTTCCCTGGTAGTCTAGTAGTCCCCCCCACCCTCAGCACGTATCACAAGCACCGTTACACATAAAAATAAAATTGTTTCCCTGGTAATCTAGTGGTCCCCCCTAGCAGGTATCCTGACCTCCATTTCAAATAATAATAAAATTGTTTCCTGGTAGTCTAGTGGCCCCCCAGCACATACCTCAACCCCAGTTTCAAATAAATATAAAATCTTTTCCTAGCAAATAGTATTATAGCACATATGCAATTCATCATTAAGCTAAGAAGCAAGTTTTTTTTCTGAAATAATAATTTTACATAAGAAACAGAGACTCAACCTCATCAATGATCTACTAAGAAAACATAAACAAATAGGAATTACGGCCTGATATTCAGAGTTGCACCCGGCAATGGCACTTGTGGTGATGCAGCACAACTGTGTTGAGCTGGTGAAACTCAGGGATATATTCAAAAGAGATGAGCAATGGCACATCTCCTCTAAATATATCAGGTAATGCACACTGTGCAAATATGATGCGCTGGTGTATTCCCCCCCCCCCAGGCAGGGCTGAACCCCAGGAATGGGAACTGCACAAGTGCAACAGAGTTATGCTGTGCACAAAGTCCTGATATTCAACCGGCAGTATGCAAATGGGGCCGTAATGTATGAAAGGCACAAATGGGGCCATTTGCATGTCATTATGGCCCTATTTGCATGAGTTGTGCAGGGCAGGCCAGTGAAATGACCATTGTGCTCTGCACAGCATGTGGTGCTGCTAGAGGGGGTCTATTGGGGCACTCCCCGTAGCCATGATTGCTTTAGAAAACCCTTTTAAATCTTCCCAGTGGTAGTCTAGTGGCACCTCCCTGCCCTCCCTGAAGCTCTGATTGCCATAGAAAACCCTTTTAAATCTTTCCTGGTAGTCTAGTGGCACCCCTCTCCCTCCCCATAGCCCGATCGCCTAAACTAAAATAAACATATATCTCTGGTAGTCCATTGGTACCCCCCACCGCTCCCAATGCTCTGATCCCCATAAATGCACAACTCTGTCCTTCCCTGGTAACCTAGTGGTCCCCCCACCCCTTCCGCAATCTCAATCACTGATCGTACAGTAAATTCACCTCCCTGGTGGTCCAGTGGCACCCCCCACCCACACAGGACCCCCAGCCCAGCCAGCTCCCCACCTGTCATCAGCAGGCCACAGCATACCCACCTGCATAACTCCATGGCTGCCAGCCAACTGACAGCTACAGTATGGGCTGCAATCCCATTAGTCCACAGTGTGGACCAATGAGTTTGCAGTGCTTACTGTAATAGTCGTTGACAAATTTGTGGATGAAGAACAAGGATCTGCAGCTTATCCAGTAGGTAGGGAAATGGTCAGACTGGGTGGGCCAAGCGGTCCTCATCTGTCGACAAAGTCTATGTTTCTATGTTTCTATGTTTAAGTCAGTTGTGCCAGGCACAGCCCCTTTGAATATCTATCCCTCTATGTACATGACACCTGCTATGATCACCCATTCTCCAAATGTAGATTTCCAATAGCCTTAATGGGGATCAGTACCACAAATGCCAGCCCACACCTCCAAAGACTGCCCTATACAAAAAGAAAGTAGATAGAAAGACACAGTGAATGAGTATACACAATTAGGGTAACACACACTTTCTTACATTATTTCTTCACAGTTATTCTGATCCATTTTCTACCTTTATTAGCTACTATAATGATAACTACACTGGGGGTCGGGTGGAGAGAAGAAAAGCAAATCCAGAATGAAAGAATAAAAAGTGTTCATTTTTTCTAAATTGCAACTATAGAAACTCTTGTAGAAGGACGTTACAATGCTGATGACATCAGAACTGCCATGAGCAGCACTGAATCCAACAGTTCAGATTAAAGAGAAACAATTATAGTAAATCTTCACAAAAACAGCACATTTAAATGTTATAACCAGAAAAGTGATATATAAACCAAATACATAATGGCCTAATTAACAATATGCAGTTTATCACTTTGTGCGGATGGGGTGGGTGACTTTCATAACTCAATCATGATTTTGCCACTTTGACATTTGGTCCTACCACCTTGCAGTTGAGAGTTGGGGCATTGCATAATCTGTATGTGTGTGTGTGTGTGTGTGTGTGTGTGTATGTGTGTATGTATATATATATATATATATATATATATATATATAAATATATATATATTTATCACTTTTTACCACTCGCTGGCTCGGTGGAGGCATATGACCTATCTATAGTGCCCATCCCCCCCTCACAGGGATTACGCTGCATGGCAGTGGCATTTGGATTTTACATGGTTGCATAGATAACTGCTTAGTCCCTAATCCCACCCCCAGAGAACACTGGTGGGAAAGACTGAAGTCCAGGCATGGAGCTGTGCTGAGACATCGCTTTCACTAAGTGCCTAACAATGTCCTCACCCTCTCCAACACTGTCTGCTAGTCAGAATGGCACCTAACCCTCCCCAAGGGAGAAGAGCTGTCGAATTGCAGCTCAATCCAACTCCTCCCTCCCTCACCTCTCCCCCAGCTGACCCCAATGAACTGGGCCTGTTCCTGAACCCGGGTCGCCAGTGTAGCATCAGAGATGGCATCCAGTGCCTCAATCCTCAGTGCCACCAGGACAGCTAAACCTCTTTGTATATTAAAGGAAAGTCATAGATTGTATAGATAGACTTACCATCTAAACTGGCAGTATCCAGATCACTCCATGATCTCTCTACTATTCAATGGGAAATCTCATATGCATGCCATTTGGAATTACAGCAAACTTTATTGTTATGAGTAGCATTCAAAACCAGCATCAAGGGAAGCAACTATTTATAAAAGTACCATTTGGTCAAGACTGTTAATATTATACTTGGTCTGTTATTTATAAACAGACCAATCTTTACAGCATTAGCAGGGCAATTTGCAATCGTCAACTATATTTGTTCTTTAATTGTTGTAGACTGGTGGTCTAGTGGGCCAGAGTGACTTAACATTTCACTGTTGGGGGTTCAAACAGTCTTTCATAATGCTTGTTAATCTGCTCTTTACTCAGAAACTCCTACACATAACTATAATTTGTAAATGCTGACTGGTAGGTTACCTCTGCTAAAAGCATCTGAAAAATCATATGTATCTCATTGGTTTTAGAACTTTGTTACATCAAGCACCAACTAAAATAATAGGCACAATAAATGTTATGTTAACATGTATAATACTAGAGCAGCTGTAAGTGGTAATTTTGTTTGCCTCTAAAGATAGGCTGGGATTGGCCGGCGCTCATCACTACACATCGCTATTGGCTACCTGAATCCTACCTTCTGAAGATTTTTGCTGACCTGCTCTCTGCTACTCATTTTCCTGTTTAATTCAATTTTAATTTTTTTCCCACCTGCCCTCCCCCCGCACTCTTTCAATATTCGTGTTGCACCAAAATACTCCACCCATCTGATCAGTATAACTAATCACAGACTAGCAACCCAATAGTGTTTTTTTTTTCTTTTCTATCATTGTAGTGTTACTGCACTGCCTTACTTCTGATGCAGGATCATAAAATTAAAACTATTTCCCCTTGTCATCAGTTCCTATAATATGGCCAACTGTGGGTCTCAAGTACAGTGTATGCAAATTTTGTCCTTTCAGTTCCTTCTCTAATTGCTGCCCTCAGCTCTACCTAGCATTTTGTCTATAATTTCTGTGACCATCTTTCTAGTACCTACTTTCTAGTACCACTACAGCTTGACTATGCTACTATGCTACTATTACCCTTCTCACCCCTTCTCCTCCTACTCTACCTCCCCATCCTCTCCCATCCCCCTATCAAAACCCTAATCTCACTATCTCCTCATCATTTCACCATCCTGCTTCCAATATCTAAATCTCCACCCAGGCTGTCACCTCTGCTCCTTCCTGCCAGTGCTGGTGTCATTTCCGCCATCGCCCTACGGCCTCACTGTTATCTGACCCCACCTCGATCACCATTATAAAGCTCCTTCTAAATCACACTGCTCCCCCTACTCCCCTTCCACAGCCTTCAAATCTCATAAGCGTTGGCAATTCTACAGAAAGCTTAAGTCACATTATCCAATTATCGCCCTCCTGTTTCTCTCTTCAGGAAACATCCTTCCCAACCCAGGACCATATGCAATCATCATTCCTGGGCCCTCCCAAATGAACTCTACCCTTGACTCCTCAAACATTGTAACACTATCTAGGGGTCTTAAGATGCTACACTTAAATATAAGTAGCTAGGTGTCAGTGTGGCTCAGTTGACAACACATCTGCCTCTGGACCAGAAGGTCGTGGGTTCTTGTCCCACACCAGGATTGGACTTGCACCTAAAAATCGCAGGCATCTGAGTGCAGTATTGGGGGGTGCTGTACTGCTGGGGTGTGCCATCCTTCAGATGAGACATTAAACAGAGGTCCCTTCTGCCCATCCTGGTGTTGTCTTGGTGGGTGTCCAGGTGGAAGTAAAAGAACCCAGGGCACTCTTTGCAAAGAGTAGGGAACATTCCCGGTGTCATAGCCAAAATTCCCCTTCCCATAAACCAGTTCATGCAATTATCCAGGCTGTGTGTGGGTGATGATGTGTGATATGGCCGCCACCACTCATTCAGTCACTTCACTACCAGTCTAGCATTGCTTGTAAGGTGCTTTGGGATACTATGTATGGAAAGTGCTATATAAATGCTGATTCTTCTTCTTCTTCTTCTTCTAGCTTACTGCCCAAATTAGATCTCTTCCAAACCATGGTTGTCTCACTGACTCCTGATAGCCTAATCCTTTCTGAAACTTGGCTAAGCAAAAAGATACCTGACCATGCCATCTCTATCCCTGGATATTCCTTAGTCAGGCAAGACTGATACAGTAGAGTGGGGGTGCAGCAATGTACATATCCTCCACCCTACAATACGCCACCATACTTTCCACCTCTCTACCTGGAAATTACAAGTCCCTAGTCATCCGGGTATCCTTACCCTTTTCTATTCCCATCTTTGTTGTGGGCACCTACTGTCACCATATCCTTCCCCCCTCCGTGGCCACTGACCACCTTACTACTATAGTTTCCCACTCGCAGTCAGGTGAATTATTCCTCATGGGTGACCTCAACTTAAATTGGTTGTCACCCACTCAAAATAACACACGCAACACCCTAGCTGCTTAAAATTTAACTCAGCTTATCAGTGAACCTACATGCCTGAATATTAAATCGCCAAGACACACTCTGCTAGACTGGGCCCTCTCCTCCCACCCACACCATGTCATCAAATCAGGCATCCTACCTGATGCTATAAGTGACCACCATCTTATTTACCTGATTAAGAAGGTCCACATGTCTGAATTTCCTCATAAAATCCTACTGACTCGGTCCTATAAATCCCTCAACCTATTCCCTCTCCTCCATGACCTAGGTACCACAGACTGGACTTCAATAACCTCTTCCCACAAAGTGGATGATGCCCTTGCCTATTTCAAAGCAAAATTCCTTGGCACCTGGAATCATTATGCCCCATTCAAATGTACCAGAGTTTGAGGCAATCATGTCGCTTCAGTCACCCTAGAACTGCTGGTATGCCAGAGAATGCACGATCAGGCATGGAGGAAACACAAGGCTACAAAATTGCTAAGTGATTTTGTTGCCTACCACAAACTTCACAATGCGTGTACCAAAGCAACTTGGTTAGGCAAGGCTGAATACTTTAAATCTACTTCCCACACCAACTTAAACTCCCCTTCCAAATTTTGGAAAGTAGTTCAAGCACACTTCACACCCCCTTCCCATCCCCCATCCCCTGTCCTCAAAATAAGTAACTGCCTCATGGCAGACCATGCTTCTGTGGCTGAGGAATTAAATTCTTGCTTCACATCATGTGCCTCTATCCTACTCACCTCTCTCCCCCCCCTCCCCAACCTGTCATCCCCCACCAAAAGTGGCACAAGCACCCCCCTGTGAGAATCATGACTATCTTTCTTTCTCCTTCTCCCCAGTCTCGCCTGCTGATGCCCTTATTGTCATACTGTCAATTAATCCATCCAAAGACAGTTCTCCTAATGAACTAGATCCCAAGCTCCTATATCTCTCAGCCTCAGCTACCGCCTATCCTCTGTCTGAAATTCTAAACCTGTCCTCCATGGCTGCTGAGGTCCCCACATCTTGAAAACATGCAGTCATCCTTCCCCTCCCATAAAGCTGGTGGCTCCACTTCTCTAGAGAACTATCACTCAGTTTCTTTGGCCCCAGCTCTAGCTAAACTCCAAGAACATCTAGTTCTCTCCCAAATCTCCTCTTTTCCTCTATGATCCTAATTTCTTTACACCATTCCAGTCTGGATTTAGGAAGCACCATTCTTTCACAACCTCCCTACTCAGGCTTACTAATTAAGTCCTCAGTGGAATGGACAAAGGCTTGAATACCACCGCCATCTTTGTCAGCTTTGCCAAAGCATTCAACACTGTTTACCACTCACTGCTTCTTCACTCCCCCTCCTCTGCTGGACTCTCACCTTCTGCTACAAACTGGTTCAGGGCCTATCCTACCACATCATGGATAGGACTACACTAGAGGACACCTCCTCTTTTAGATACTTTGGGGTTTGGCTGGACCAACACCTCAACTTCTCTTGTCATGTTGACTCCATCCTAAAAAGCATTGCGCCCCAAGCTTGACGCCTTATCCAGGAACTGTAATAGCATTCCTCTCATGGCCAGGTGTGAGATTGTCCAAAAGATTATTCTCCCTATCTTTGACTACTGCTATGTAGTCTATAGTGCCACTGCCAAATGCACCATATCCAAATTGAACCCTATTTTCAGCTTGTTCTGTTGCTGTGCTCTGGACTCTCCTGCACACACTTATCACTGCCACTCTCTGTTTTTTCCTTCCCTGGCTAACAGGTGCCTGTGCCAAACTTATCTCTAAATATTGGCTAGGCTCTTTACCCTCATATCTATCCTCCTCTCTCTCCACCCAGCCCCCCCATGCACTTCTTAAGATCCGCTGACTCATGTCCTTTGATATACCCCGCTGTTCTACTCTTGCAGGCCAGCTGGCTTTTATACACCAGTTTTCTAAAATCTGGAACAAACTTCACTCGCAAATATACCACTTCTCATCCTCCCACTCCCTCTCCACTGCCCTTCACATTTTCCTATCCTCTAACTGCACCTGTTTTCCTCATTCTTAAGGCTCCCTATCTCTCTTACACTTTACGTCCTAACCAGGACTGTAACATTCTCTGCTCAATCATGCTTATGTACAAGTACTAGCACTTTAAATGTTCAATTAACTGTCTGTTCCAGCCTGTTGAATACTGTATACTGTTATTGCTGTATGTTTAGTATTTTTTGTATTACGCACTATTTTCCTTCCCTGCTGTATTTTGTATTACACACTGTTTTCCTGCATTGCTGTATTGTATCGCATACTGTATGCTGTATTTCTTCCACTGCTGTACGTTTTATAATGTCTCACCTAGTGTAATAACTGTTATTGTACTTTTACTTTTGCACTCTCCCTGCTCTCCTTCCCTTTCAGAAATTATAGGTGTGCTGTGTACATGCAGAATGCATGCCACATGCTTAATTGTGCAATGTTTGCATGCAGTTCACATTCACAAAGTAATCCTAAGTGAATCAAATCTAAAAAGCAAATCAGGTTTGCAAGCTGCAAGCTTAACATGTGCTCAGCAGGTAAGCTGATGCGAACATCTAGAAATTACATCAGGTTCACGTGTTACATGCTTGACATGAGTGCAGCAATTAAGCTGGTGAGAACATCATTTAAACATCATGTCATGTTCACATGCTGAATGCTTGTCATGTGTGCAGCACCTAAGCTGGTACAAATCTCATCTAAAAAAACACATCCGTTTCTATTTCTTATACAACTGCTAGCAATTAGAGTCATTAAAATACATTTTTATTTGGATTCTCATAAAAATTAGGTAAACTCATTAATTCTGATTCTTTTGCAAGTTGTTTAATGGCTTTTGACTTTTGCCATTAAATCACCATTAATTTGTAAAGTATTGTTTGCTTACTGCATTAAATGCCTAGGATCTAGCCAGTCAACATACCCCATTCCAGATGTACGAAGAGGGGCCTCTGTGTTGTGAAGCCTATCCTTTTTGTTTTGGATCATGCAAATCCCTTATGCATATTTAGTGCTACAAATGTGTTTCTCCATTACTGTTCCATCTCACTTACTTTCCCTTTGTCATTCTGTATTGAGCATATACACCACGGCCATGCTCAGCACTCTTTGTGCTGAGTAGGGTCTTGCAAGCATGCACCATATACATTTTGTCACTGAAATAAGGAACATGGACACTCAAAATGAGGGATACTGAGGGATACTAACCCACATGATGATCGGGACACATCACGAAACATGGAGATACAGTACCTCAGAACACAGCGGAAACCATAGCATTAGCACCTGAAAATAAGTGTGTACTATTAAGCAGCAGTGCCATTTAGATGGGGGAGATACAGTTGCCCCCCCCCCCCGTATTTGTGCATAGGTTGTTCTTATGACGTGGCAATAATGGCATTAAATTTGGACTTAATCTTTTGCACAATAAATGCCCACCTGGCCTGTGTGTGCTCATGCTGCTGGTACTCTCCAGACTTGACTATGTCTGTATTGTGTTGTCCACTCTCTCCACCTGTTAGCAGCACCACAATCACATGAGATGTGGATGAGCTCCAGCCAAGAAAGAGCGCATGAGTCTTGCAAGTGTGACACTGTCTTTCCCACCACAGAGTAGACAGACTGCACACTACAGCTTGGAGGAATCGGTGAGCACCGAATTCTCATTAGCAGTGTTGTGGAAGCATATTTTCATTGGTCTACTCTTAGTGAGTCTTCATCTCCCCTGGTTGCTAAAGGGACAGAGGGAGAGCTAGAAGCTAACTCAAGACTAGGCTACCTACTTACTCTACTAGGCTCGCCATGCAAAAGAAAATGGCACAGACCCCCACAGCAGCAAGCTAGGCTTAGCAGCAGTGGTGACAGTGGTGTTGGTGGCTTTCATAGACCTTGATCAGTGCAGTACAGCAGTAGCCACAGCAGCAACCAACCAAGAAGCAAGCAACCCAGGTTGGGTGGGTTCAGTTGATGAGGTGACTTGGTCATGGACCATGTTGGGGACCTGTGATGGTTGGTTCTAGCATCCAGCTTCTGGCAGAAGGAGAGAGGCAGAGCAGTCTGAAAAGTGGGCTGGTGGCACACTGTGCCAGGTTGCAGGTTCCGGCCACGTGGCTGGGTAAGTAAAAGTAAATAATTTTTTTATAGGGGTTTGGGAAAGGAGGAAGGACTGAAATATTGATGTGTTTTTCACATTTCTTCACCTTTGGGTGGCTTCAAGACCCATAGGGGATGGGTATTGAATGGAATGGAAACAGGGAGAAAAATTGTGACAAAGTTCTTCTTTTGGTTGGGGGGCAGAACTTCAGCAAGGAAAAAATTGGTTAGTAACTGAGTGGGTTAAAACCCAAATCTGATGCACTGCTCCGGGGTATATACAGATGAATCTTATGCATTTGAATTTTTCCTGATTTGCATATCACTTTTCAGTCAAAACAAGTACGTTGTACCTGTCAGAGATGTTACGGACATTCTAGAGCTGTCTCTTGCATTCACAGACAGTTGAGCAGTATGGTATGAACAGACTATTGGAGCCCCACAATAGTCAGGCTTATGCCCCCCACCCCCGTGAAGCTGACCTCCACATCCCCACACTCAGGCACAATATGTCAAAGGGCGAAGGAGACTGCAGGGTGTGCACCATTGAAATGAATGGGGGTATTTTTTATTACTATTTTATATATTTTTGATGGAGAGTTGGAGATTAATGAAGGCCACTACTCGACTAACAAGGTCCTTGTTAGTAGAACATTGGCCTTCATTATTCTCCAACTCACCATCATAACATATAAATTGTGGGTGAGTTTGTATATTGGGTGTGGGAAAAACCACATATGTTTCCATTGGTATGTGTGCTACAGTTCAGCTGTGCAACTGTTATGAGTAAAGAAGAAAACTGAAAAGCATAACAGTGGCTGCAAGCATGCTGCATGTGTGCAGATTTATTTATTTATTTATTTATTTATTTTGAGTTTTGATAACCGGGTAGGCCCAACTGAGATAAACATATCCCTTTTTCAGGGGCAACGCAGGGAAATACAATCCCAGTAGTACAAACAGTGAGTAACCTGCTACACAAAGTCAGTGTACAGAGTAACATTAAATTAACACATTGGGTAACACAGTACATAAGTACAGAGAGTGATCTACATGATTACAGTTTAATTAAGTGCCATGGTCAGCAATGAGAAGTGAGAAAGGTGAGGAGATACCAAACAGTCCTTAAGTACAGTAGTCCCACATATATATAGACATAGCAAGAGTAGCAGATGAGGAGGGTAAAGAGGTGGAGGAGTGGAATCTAGAGGGGGTGACATGGGGGAGCTGGGTAGGGTGCAATGAAACAAAGAGCAGGGGTGAGAACTTAGTAACAGGTGCATACAGGTGGGGGAAAGAAGAGATCTTTAAAGCATTTTTTGAAATGGGGAAGGGATGTGCAGGATAGTAGTCCATGTGGGGGATTGTTCCATTTTTGGGGTGCAGGAAAGGTGAAGAATCTCCTACCTACGGCAAGACGGGTCTTGCGTAGGCTTAGCATGGGTAGGTGGGAGGAGCAAAAGGTTCTGGGGATGTGTTTTAGTGTGAGCAAACTAGCAAGGCTAGGTGGGGAGGCAAGGTGGATGAGTTTAAAGGTAGTACAAAGTTGGGGAAAGTCAAGTTTGGCCTCGAAGGACAGCCATCTTAGGGTTTGAAGGACATTGCAGTGGTGCATTCGAGCAGGCAGTGAAGCTGTGAATCATGCGATTCGGTGGTAAGTTTGCTTCAGTTTAGCCTGCGTCTTTTGTGTGGTGGCACGAAGTAGGGGGGCCCTGTAAAAAAAGACATGGAAGTAGAGTAGCAGACACAAGGGTTCTCCAAGAATGAGGGGTCAGGTAAGGAGCTATTCGATATAGGAGGCCCAGTTTTGATGTGTGGATTTGGTGATTTGTTGTACATGTGCTTCGAGGGTGAGGTTTTCATCAAAGGTTAATCCTAGGTATTTAAAGGAGTCCACTCCTTTGAGTGCTGAACCTGTGGAGGAGTGGATAACCAGGGCTGCTGTGTGGACAGGTCAAGGGAGGAGTGGTGGAACAGCATGGTTTTAGTTTTATTGGTGTTGAGCACTAATAGGTTTTGTTTGAACCATGCTTCAAATGCCCAGAAGTCTTTTTGGAAGTCTGACTTGATGGAGGAGATGCAGCTGTCTGATCTGAATAGTATGGCATTGTCCATGTAGAGTTGTACCTTCGCACCACCGCAGTTGCTAGGTAACTCATTAATGAAAATGGAGAAAAGCAGCAGACCCAGGTTGGATCCTTGGGGAACCCCATCTGTGATGTGTGCCAGAGGAGAGGTAACACTATCCCATTTGACACTTTGAAGCCGATTAGACAGGTAATTGGTAAACCAAGACAGGGTGTGGGAGTCAAGACCTAGTTTGCTGAGTTTTAATTAGAGTAATTGGTGATTTACAAGGTCAAATGCCTTTGTGAGATCGACAGACAGCCCTGGTAGCACATCTGTGTTTCATAGCTTGGTAGATATCAGCAGTATCCCTAATGAGAGCAGATTCTGTCCCAGACAGATTCCAGAAACCATGTTGTGAGATGGTTAGGGCATTTGTCAATTCTAGGAAGGAGTATAGATGGTTATAGAGAATTCTTTCTTGAATTTTTGCCAGAGGACACAGTATGGATATTGGTCTATAGTTGTCATTGTGGTTGGGTGGGCCGCTCTTCATGATAGGGACCACTATTGCTGTTTTTCATTTGTCAGGTATGGTATGAGTGAGGAAGGACCTATTTATTAACAAAGAGACAGAATAGGCGATTGCAGAGGCGCCAAGCTTTAGAAATTTGGGAGAAAGGGAGTTGTAGCCTGGTGAACTGTCTGGGTCAAGTTTGTTGAGGAGCTTAAGGACTTCTACGCATGAGGTGAGTCTTAGATGGAAAGAAGTGGTGGGGGGGTTTGGTCTGAAGTCGCCCGGGTGAGGTGGCATACTGGGTAGACCTTGTTTGTATCTGTCTAGGTTAGTAAAGAAGTGGTTTATAACAGTTGCAGTGTCTAGGGGGGTGCTTAGTACTGAGCCGTTTTTGATCATGGTCTTGGGGGCTGTCCATTCCTTACCTTGTAGCATGGAGTTGACTTGAGCCCAGAAGTTTTTAGGGTTACTAAGATTGTTGTGTTGTAAGATTTGCAGATAATCATGCTTAGACTTGGAGATTTTTGATTTGCAGGCATTCCTCAGTTGGCGGTATGTTAACCAGTCAGAGTTGAGGCCTGATTTTTTAATTATTTCCATACTTTGTCTTGGGACTGCATCAGATGACATAACTTATGGGAAAGCCAGGGACAGTGGATGCCCTTAGCCCTTCGCAGTTTATATGGGGCAAGAGAGTCAAGGATGGAGGAGAAAGTGTTAACAAAGAAGTCCAGGGCTGTGTTGATGTCTGGAAGGGAGTTGATAGGGGTCCAATCCATGGAATTTAGGCTATTCAGGAAGGCAGTGGTGTTGAAACTGTATAGGTCTTGGGACTTAATTATTCTAGCGGGGTTGGGTGGGAGGTTGTTCTTCCACATGCAGTATGTAGGGCAGAGGTCACTTATGGCATTGGGGAAGGTTTCTACTGCTTTAATGGGGTTTTTGTTTGTGGTTGGTATCCAGTCTAGTAGACTGTACTTGCCCGACTTCATATGTAGCTGAGTGAGTTGGTCGAGGAGTTGCTCTAGGTTGGCATCTGAAATTGTGGCTTAGTACTGGGTTCTGTTAACCCCCAGTCAGTCAAGGTTAAAGTCACCACAGAGAATGAGTTCATTGTGAGGAAGTGTATCAAGACTCACAAATAATTCCAGGTAGGAAGATGATGTGAGACAGGGTGGTAGATAGACACACCCTAGGAGTAATTTTTTGACCTGCCCCAAGGTAATTGTAAGGAACAGGTGCTCTACTGCTGAGGTGGGTTTAAGATCTGGTAGTTCACTGGCTTCCAGTTCAGTCCTGGTATAGATTAGTATCCCCCCCACCTTCCTGGAGAACCAGTCTCTTCTGAAGGAAGAGAAGCCAGGTAGGGTTATTTCATGGGGCAATATAGTGGGCTTTAACTAGGATTCGGTGATACAAAGAATGTCTGGTTTATAGTGTTGAACCCACAATTCAAGTTCAGCCATTTTCTTCCTGATGCTCTGGAGATTCATGTGTGCTATTTTGATTTCTTTTATAGAGGACCATGCAGGGCAAGTCCTGTGAGAGAGTGGTGCGGCTCCCATCAGGGGACCTGTGTTTACTTCGATATCTCCAGATAGGAGCAGAAGGCACATATATGAACGTGTGAATGGTGGGGGGAGGAATGGCCTCTTCAACACTTTTTTGCACCATGGTAGGAGTAGAATGGTTTTGTACCATTGGATCTGGGGTAGTAGGTTTAAGGGTAAGCTCAGTTTAGGTGAAGGAATGACTGTGATGAATTTTGGTTGTTGCAGAGATAGGCCAGAGGCCTGGGTGGAAGGGGTCAACCCGAGTAGTTGTGGTATGTCTCCCAGGAGAAACATCAGGAGGGAGCTGCTTGTGAGCAGACTGGTTAAAGATAGGAACAAAGGCTTGGTTATGAAATACATTGATGGTGAAGGTCTAGTGGTGGAGTAAAGGGTTGTGAGGGAGGGTGACGCTAGGCAAGCATGTTTGGGGGTGGATAATTGCCACCACTCAGAGGTGAATGAGAAACCAGAGGGACAGTGGTAAGATTGGGATAGTTAGATTAAAGCCTCAGGCATGGGGTTGGGGGAAAGATGAAGAGATTTTCCAGGAGTTATAATTATGAGACTTGAAGTTAGTTTCAGTTATGGTGAGAGCTGGCTGCCACAGTGAGAGAATAGATGATTATGTGCCTGAGATGGATTTAAGTTATACTAAAAGCAGGCTGCCACAGCAGGAGAGCAGATGATTATGAGCATGAGATGAGTTACAGTTATAGTGACGGCAGGCTGCCACAGCAGGAGATGTATTCAGATACAGTATGTATTGAAGTACAAGTGAGCCATATGTGTGCATACAGTATGGTTTAGTGGTGAAAGGCACTGAACTGCAAGCTAGGAGACTTGGAGGCATGAAGACCTTGGTTTAAATCTCATCAACCCCCACTTGTGTATTGTGTGATCCTGAGCAAGCCACTTAATTATTATGTGAACAGTTATCAGGGACCTCTTGCTTTTTGCATGCATGTCACATACATGCAGTCTTTCCCAATTTAACATCAAATCATGGTTACCATACTTGCTTGCTGCATGCATGCCATATGTATGCAATCAGTTTCTGATTTAACTTTTAAATCATACTTGCAGCACGCATATCACTTGGGTAGTTTTATGTGTGCAGCATGAAAACATTTCATATAATTATTTCTGTAAGGATTCCCCCCAGGTCACACCGGGAGATGAGCGGCTTATTGTTCAGAGTGCCTTGCGCAGTTTCTGTTGTCACCTGATCCCCACCCAGAAATAATTCACGCTACCACTTGTCACTTTTGGATGCTCGCTGGCAATATTTATTTAAAGGCACAATTACATGTTTACATCCCAATTTTCACTGTCAGACAATCAATATTTACATTTAGACATATCAGTCCATATCATTGCATAGGACCTAACAGTCCTGTCTTCCATCTTGTCGTTCTTCCTTCTTGATCTCTTCATCATTCGAGGTTGCTTCTTGGGGATCCAGACGCTGTGATCCAGCTCTCCCCTCCATCACCATAACTGGGTCACCACACTTACCGGGACTTCTCCCCCACTAGGTGCGGACACAGTGATTCACCCCTAAACTCAATATCCTCCCTCCCCATTACTCCCATGCCTGGGTTCTTTGTCCCCAGCCCATGGTGCCTCACCCTCTCCCCCTACCTGCCCCCCTTTTTCCAAGTGCTCCCACCCCTTTCCACTGACCCATCTCCAGCTTGCAATGTAAGATGGGGCTCCCCCCTTGCAGGTTAAAATTTCAAGCCTTTCTTATTAGTTTCCCCCACTAGCTCCCCAAAGGGCCGTAGAAACAGGCACATGCCGAATTCCGTCAGGTGCACCCCATCCGACTGATACACGTTGGCCTGCTCATATGAGATATCCCTATGCTGGATGTGCACCCCCCCATCTCCATAGCTGCCCTAGCTACCTTCCTGTTCAAGCACTTTCAAGACAGCTCTATTGCCTTAACCCCTTTTGCTCCTCTGTATACCTGCTGGAATGTGATCTCGGACCAGCCAATCACCAGATCATTGCCACCCAGATGGATAATGATACAGTCCAACCTGGCCCAATGCACCCACAGCTCCTCCAGCAGGGGAAGCAACTGTGACCACCTCATGCCCCTCAAACCCCTCCACCGCACTTTGGTGGGCTCTGCCTCCAGGCACAACTGCGTCCCTCTCCTTGTGGGGCCACAAACCTCTCCACCCAGTAGATGAATGACTGCCCCACACCTGCTGCCTGGAGCCCACTGTGGAAAGAGAAAAGGATCATGAGTTAGCCATGTCAACACCTCACATATCTCTTGTAAGAGTTGAAATGTCATCTCCCCACCTGTTTGACATTGTCCTCCACCGCCCCCCCTTGCGGCCACCTCAGACACTGCCCCTATCCTGAATGAGTGCGGGGAAAACTTACTGGGGTTCTCTACCATGAATGCTAATGCTTTCTTCAAAACTGCCCCAACTTGGAAACCCATTACCAGAGCCCCGTCCTATGCAGGAACCATGCTTCCTTCATCAGGCCTCTCGATTTGCCATAGCCTCCATGTCCTGACTGCACACACTCCCACCCCCCCGGGTGCCTGCACACCTCCACTGTGGTGCCCTTTCCCTGCTGATCCATCTTGGACCTGCACAGCCAGATGACCACCCTGTCTCTGTTCCATCTGACATTCTCGCCTTGCAAGGCCAGGGCAGCTGCCCCCTTTCTGGGCGCCATGACCTGTCACACCCTGAAAGCCCCCTGGCCATTATTGCAAAAATGGTCCTGAATAGACAGGCTTCCTTTGCTGAACTGTAAATGTGGTCTAATGCCCCCATTACCTTCATAAGCAAAGGCCCCATTATGGACCTTCTCTTGTCCTGCCTTGTGCCCTGCCCCCTCTGCCAGCCCGTGACAATCCACCTGATGGCCCATCCTCCTGCTGCATCCACCCATCCATGTTCCCTACACATCCAACTGATGTCTGCCAGCTGGATCACCATGGTGGCATGAGCCAATCCTTCCTCCCACTTTTCCACCATGTATGGCATTACCAGTTCTTCCTGAACCAGCTCCATCACATCCCAGCCCAGCCAGGCCCAGAATGTCTGAAAATCTGCCCACGCCCTTTGTAGGCTCTCAATGTGTTGGCCGACCATGACCCTCTGTAAAGGGCCCTAGCTTTCTCCCTCCAATCTCCCACAAGCTGTCCGGAACCTTGGTCCGGAATGGTGCTGTGCGTGGCACCAACTCCCAGAACCACTCCATCTGAAAACAAGAAAGACAGTCAGCCACCTCATTTTGTATCCCCTCAATATGCTGCGCCCTAAATGACAGGTTCAAACTCAAACCCAGCAGTACCATGCACCCCAGGATGTGCCCCACCGACTCCATTATTCCACTCTGTCTATTTGTCACCTCCACTAGGCCCTTATTGTCACACCAAAATAAAATGTGCCGTCCTCTCAGCTGGTCTCCCCAAACCTCCAAAGCTACCCAAATGGGGAACATCTCCAGGAACATGATGTCCTTGGTTACCCCCATCCTTGCCATTATGTCAGCCATGCCTCAGAGATCCACTCCCCTTGGAAGTAAGCCCCCATCCTGAACCCCCTTGAGGTGTCTGTGTACAGCTCTATGTCTGTATTGTAAGCCCACTCTTCTTGCCAGAACATCACCCCATTGTATGAATCTAGAAAATCTTCCCATACCCAGAGATCCTCTTTCACCCCTTTACAGACATCCACCCAATGGTGGGGTTGTTTTGCCTTCCTCATGGTCCTCCCCCAGTCCCCTTGTGAATTCCCTGCCTGGGCTTATGGCCTTGCAGGCAAAATTAAGGTGCCCCAGCAGCTACTGTACTTTTACCAGCGGCACCCTCCTCCTCCCACCTACCAGCGCTAACAGCCCTTTCAACCATGCCACCTTATCTTTAAGAAGCCAAAAACACTCCTGCTCGGAGTCCACCTTGATCCCCAGGAACTCCAGCCTGCAGGCCGGGCTCTTCATTTTCCCTGCCGCCAGGGGGGATTCCAATGTTGCTGCACATGTCTTGGAAATCCTGCAACATCTCCTGGGTCTCTGCCTGGCTGGCCCCAATCAACAGGAAGTCATCCAGGTAGTGGACCACCTTCCTGTGCTCATACCGCATCCCAAATAGCCACTGCACCCATGAGCTGAACGTCTCGAATTTTGAGCATGACACTGAGCAGCCCATGGGCATTGCCATGTCGAAATACAGCCCACCCTCAAAATGGATGGCTAGCAGATCCCAATCCACTGGTCGGACAGGCAACAAACAGAAGGCAGACTCAATGTCCGTCTTCACCAGCCACGGCCCCTCCACCACTCGAATCAATTCTACCGCCTGGTCTAGGAGGCGTATGAGACCATGCACAGTGACTCCAGGATAACCTCATTTACCAACCCCCCTCCAGGTAGGACAAAAGGTGTATGAGCCTGAACTCCCCAGCCTGCTTCTTAGGAACCACCCCCAGGGTTGACACCCGGAAATGCCTGCATGCAGGTTCCTATAGTGGCCCCTCCACCCTATCTGCACGGATTTCCTGCTGAATCTTCTCCTGAAATATGGCTTCCATCCCTTTCGCAGAACACAAGTTCTCTGCCCTCATCCCCACTCACTCCCTCATGAAGCCCAGTGGGAAACCCCACCGAAAACCCTCCCTCAGCCACTCATATCCTCTCTTATAAGGGTATCCTTCTGTCCATGCTTCCACCACCCTATCCTGATGGGGTGTGGGCCAAGGTGGCCCCACCCCACCAGCAGATCCCACCCTAATTACATCCATAGTTGGAATTATATCCCCCACCCGGTTCCCCCGCCCTTCCCCCACTCCCCCTTCCACCTCGAAGGGCTGCTCCTGGAGCCGCCCTCCGATTGTCCAGCTTTGTTGCCCCCCCGGAGGTCATTGCTGGGTGTGACCCCCCGCAATGCAAGCAAATGTGCCTGAACTTACAGCTAGGTCACGCACAGGAGGTGCCCTATTAGAGGCACAGCAGTCTTTGGTGCCCTGGGCTGGTGCGGCCCTTCTCACCTGCTCCACCACATGCCCCACTGCTGGCCCCAAGAGGGTCCTTACCCATAGCTCTGAGTGGGTACAATCCCATCTCAGGTCCCCTTTCGCTGCCATTTGCCTCTGAAATGCTTCATCGTATTTTAGCCAGCCAAAACCCAGATTCGCCTTATATGAGTCCCTGATGATCGCCATGTAAGTCAGAAGCAGGATCGCTAGGTCTGGCTGCTTTACCAGCACCAGTGCACTGTGTATCAAGAAACCTGCTTGACACTTGTCAGTTCTCTTCCCCTTGAACTTCGCCTCCTCTGCCTTGTACCCTACCACCGCCAAAGCCACCACCATCTCCGACTTGCCCACTGACTCTTTTTGTTCGTACTTCTTGACTATCTCTTCATCAACCAAGTCAAAAATATCTACATACTCACCCTTCCATACTTTTTCCTTTATCGAGGCCAGCACATGGTTGGCCAGCTTGAAACCCGGAGGCCCGTCGTACAACTTCCGGGCCCCCCATGGTCCCCGCCCCCACATCCCCTTTTTTGCCTCACTGTCTTTAATGGCCTGTAAGACCCGTTCCATTTTCTTAATTCCTTCTTCCCCCATTACACCTAGTAGCCCCTCCAGATACTCCTTCAGATCTGCTTCATTGTTAACATCCACCTCATCCTCACCACTTTCCGGCCTCGGCCCCGCCATGACTGAGATTGGCTTTGGTGCTAGCCTGGGTGCCGGCAGTGAGCTGGGTCCTGCCTTCTTTAGCCTCTTGTTTGCCTTCCCGGCACCTGCCCTCTCCTTCTGCTCTTTCCATTTTTTCTGGGCCTTTGCCTCCCTCTTCTTCGCTGCCTCTACCAGCTCCGTCATCTGGCTCATCAGCTTCGCTGCCTGATCCATCATCTTGGTGCTGGACACTGGAGTTTTCTTGGGTGCCATCTTCTCTGTCTAATGACTAGATTATATAAAAAGCACAATGAGTAAGCACCAGGCACCCTTTAAGCTCACCCCTCTGTGAGGGCACAGCGCCCATACACCCGCAACTCCTGGGGCTGCTCCCTCCCCTGGCGCCATTCCTCGTGCTGCAGGGAGGGGTCCTGCCTGACTACTAGGCCCCCACCTTCTGCCTTGTGGGCCTCAATAAGCCCCCCCACCTTGACTGGCCCCACGCAGCCTGTCCCCCCCATGCTGCTCCACCTCAGTTGGCACCCCCTGCTCCTGTCCTCTTGCCCTATCCCCCCCTTCTTGGCCCACAAAGCCTGCCCCAATTTGTGCCCAAAGGGCCCCAGCATCCCCAGGGGTGCCAGACCTCACTCTACCCATCACCTGTACTGCGTCTGCTCCTCAAGCCTTCCTAGAAAATCCTGCCTGCCCCTTGGCCCATAGGCCAGGACGTGATTGGTGTCTTGTTGCCCCCTGCCTGGCTTCACAGGAATGCCCCACTGCACTGCAGCCCCACAGAGCACCACCTGTGTCCCACCTGTGCACATCGGGTACCCAAGCCCGAAGGGTCCCTTGCTGAGAATATTCCTCCATGTGCTGGGCCGACACCAGTGACGGCACTGCCGTCCTCCCCCCACTGCCCTCCCTGCCCACATGATCCACCCCTCCAGCTCCTGGGCTGGCCCCTTCCTTGGGTGCCTGACAACAGCCGTCCTTTGTTTAAAAGCATCATGATCCCCCTGTCCCTGCTTTTGGGGCCTGACCGCGCCGCTTCCTTCTTCCTGGGAGCGGCCATCCCAGCAGACCCACCCCTGCACCAGTCCTGGGCCTTCCTATCTCTTCACCAGACCTGTACCCCTCATGGTCCCCTGTGCCACCCCCCCAGCAGTCATCTTGCAGGGGCCTACTAGGGGTGGGAGACTACCTCCATGACCACCCTGGCCTCAATGGCCCCACCACACTCTGCTGTCTTTCCTACCTTTGGGGTTTACTTTATTATCATTGTCTTATTTCTTTATTTATATATGTTGTTTTCTTTTTTTGTTTCCTAAATCTGCCTGTCCCACAGGCCGCCACTGGTTGGGCCCTGCACTTCTGGGAGGCCTCCTTCCCTACATGGCAAATGACTCCCCCAACTACCCCAGGCCTCAGCCATAGCGCTCTCTCCCAAATCCCCGTCCACCAGCTGTTCCCTTTTTTTTTTTTTTGGTTTAAATATATTTGGCCATTCCTTCCCGAATTGCTAGTTCCCCACCATGAGGCCAGCACAGCAGCCACCAACCTGCTTCCCCTGCTTTGCATCACCAGGAGGCCTCTGCCTCCATGAGACCTA
This sequence comes from Neoceratodus forsteri, assembly GCA_016271365.2. Lineage (NCBI taxonomy): Eukaryota > Metazoa > Chordata > Ceratodontiformes > Ceratodontidae > Neoceratodus > Neoceratodus forsteri. The sequence goes on along the minus strand of CM057455.1, from coordinate 1,460,382,496 downwards.
GTGCAGACTCTCCCAGCATTCTCCACCCTCATCCCTTCACACACCAGCAGCGTCAGCCTTTTCCTCTGTCCTGATCTCTACAGTTTCATTTTTGTGCCATGCGCTCGCTCATGCAGTGCCTCTGGGCCTGGCCCAAAACAAAAATGGTAATCACATCACGCTGCTAGACCTTGGAGGCTCCCTGCTCTTCGTAATGGCCTCTGCAGCCATTCAAGCCTCCTTCCAGCTGCTGCCACCCTGAGGGATGGGTAACCCCTTGACAGACAAACAGATGGCCTCGATGGCCCCACAAAGCTTGTGCTGGGATTCCAGCAGCCAACATGCTTTCTGCTCACTACACAAATGCGTCTTCCATGCTCTTTCCCCTTAAGGACACACAGGAAATACCAGCACCCTGCGACTAACACAAAGATGGCCTCACTGGCCTCACAAAGCTCATGCGGGGTTTCCAGCCACCACCATGCACTACGCACACTCCACAATTCATGTTCTGCTCAGTAAATACACAGTAAATACCAGTACCATGCCACAGTACAACCTCCTTTTGGTTTGCAGATAAAGAAAATGCTACCCTCATTTCACTTTCTCTCCCTACGTGTCCTGCACAGTATTAGCTGCCCCATGCCCTCTCTTGGTCTGAGCTTCTGCTAGCAGCAACACACTATGAAAATATTCTCTGCTACTTTCCTATTTAAAAAACTACAATGCAATCAAAATTCCACTGCCAAACTGCATGCATCAAATAACCACCAAGTTGTAAATTCCAATCACTTGCCACCTGTTGCCTTAACAAAACGGCCCCAGGCCCTTAGTGCCTTACCTCAGATTGCCAAACGATGTGTTGTAGATGAATCTCTGAACTTCTACAGTAAGAAAAAGGGCTCCCAAAGGGCTGCATGCCCTTATGAAGCCCCTAAGCACCCCAATCAGGACCCCATGTGGCTCCTCCCACTGGCCAATGGCCAGTGAGCCCATACTCTAGTCAAATGATACACCGGTGATGTCACAAACCCCTTCCCTTCTCCCTCGTCCCTCCCCACCCCCCCCCTTTCCTTGCCTCTTTCTGGCTGGGTCCCTGGGACAACCTGGCCTGCCTTTTAGTGGCAAGCTTAATTGTCATCAAAGCATTTTTTGAAAGTTTTAAAATAATTATTTCTCAAGAAAAAAAGATGGCCACCTAATTTTTGCACAGAAATAATATTGAGGACCTGAGGAAGGTAAGAATCCAGACAGAAATTGCAAATGTACAGTACACAGCATAGGAAGCATCTAGAAAACACAAATCAACAGTTCTGCCAATATTTTTCATAACCATAGCAAAAAAGTATCTTTTTGGAAAAACTTTTTTCATTGCACTTATACTTTAAGGACTATGGTTACATATGACACCTTGCGAGAACTGTGCAAGGAAGATTGCTTTACTTAGTATATGTATAGGTAGAATACACATCTTTATAGTGCCACTTTGGGTACAATCTGAGCTGTAAAAAGCTGCAGGTACCTCAGTAAAACATCAAACAATAAACTATTTCAGTACTGTTCAGCTAATAGTATCTTAGATTTCACCATCCTGTCATTACTGAGAGATTTTGCATGAAACCAGGGCCTTAACCCCTTCGAGTTTACCTTTGTTTTTTTGTTTCTCCCCTTAAATTCATATCCCTCTGCAGCTATATCATAATTAGTTATGGTAATGAATGTGATGCTACAAGTAGTGTACATAATTATGACTTAAGGTGTACATTAATACTGATGTGAAGACCACTTCAAAAGTCCTAAGTGTAGTCTTCTGTACTGAACTCAAACATGAAGAACAGAAAGAAGGAATTCTTTTGTAAAATATAAGAAATGTGTAAGAATTATTATTGCTTGCATGTCCGTTTATGAGCTTTTTTTGCTAAACACTTTCACATGGTGTCAGTAGCTCATTAGGCTGCACACTCTATGTGAGGAGAAGGTTGTTGAGTCTTGCCCCACATCAAGAACATGTAAGACCAATACTGCCCTTACTGCAAAAAATGAAAGATTTATGTCTGATCTTGCATGGTTTGTAAGAATAACATAAGGGAATGTACTTAGTATCTATATTACTATAAGTTCTGCCAGCCCACCTGCACAACAGTAGTGCTACCACCTGCAGTGTTGACAACTGAGGTTCGGGTGTGGATCTTGGGCATCAAAGGATCAGCCAGGGGGAGGATCTGGGGAATCCAGGGGATTGTTCTCCTTCTCAAGGGAGAAAGGGGGCTTGATGCCCATCACCTACCAACCCCTAGAATTGGCTATGGGGGCATAGCAGTCTGGAACCATGCTGCTTGACCAGGTCAGATGGAGCCAGTGGTTCTCTGCATATTAAGGGTGGGAGCGTGCCTGGTCATGCACCAAGGTCATTGCATGACTGCCTCCATTCTGGCAGATCACATGGGGAAAACATAACTGAAAATAAAAACATGTTGTGAGCCCTATGATGCCAGAACCTGCACATACCGGGACCAAGTCAATACTGGGGGGTTCCCCAGCTGTTGACTGAGGATGAAAAAACATTCCTAAATTACTGTGAGTTCTTTGCATGACATTGCAAGATTTTTTTTTGTTGCATGAATAAATGCAAGTTTATTGCAAGTATCTACAAGGATTTTGCACAATTGCAATATACTTGCTTAATGCTTGACTAGCGTAAGCACAGGATTTTTTGTCTTGTGCTATTCTTGCAAATGTACACGTGTTTGTAAGAATAGTGCAAGACAAATAATTCTGTGCTTACCCTAGCCGAGAAGTATACAGGTGTAAAATGTACTATATAAGGATGAATGACTCCTTGTACAAATTGTGCAAGGACCATTGGTCTACTCTTTATACTTATAGACAAGAACACATGTCTTCGTAGCTCTGGTACAAATCTTTAGCAAGAATCTGAGCTGTAAAAGCTGCATGAACATCTGTAAAATACTTTTCAAAAAATGCACTAATTAGGTACTATTCAGCTAATATTTCATATATCGTTCTTAGATTTCTCTTTCCTGTCATTATTCAGGAAATTTTTATGAAAACAGGGTATTAATCTGTACAGTTTATCTACCCTTTGCCTACAGGGTCCCTAGCTGGTTGAATAGTCTCAACATTAAGATCACCTCTGTTCCCAAGCTAGGCCCATTCAAAACAAGGCTCCGACTCAATCTCTCTGCCATCAGCACTTGTGACTGCCTCACCTAACCAGCCCTCCTTACTACTCCACAGTTCCTGCCTAAGGTCTTCACATCACACTTTCTCTCCCCTTATCCTTCCTCTTCCTCCCCCCCTCATCCCCCCTCTCCACCCAGCCCCACCACATGCACTTCACTAGGTGTTGTGACAATTGCCCCGGCATGCTACTACCAGTGTCTTACCCATCCTTGTAACCCTATTGTATTCCCTCTGCTGCCCTGACTGTCTTATCCGAAATGTATGCATTTATGTACATGTAACTGAGTGTTAATCTGGATAGCATGCCTAAAACTGATCTGCTCTGTTGTACTCTGTTGTACTGTCCTGGAATTGACGTGGAACCTTTGTAAAAGGGCTTTGGCTCAATGGTACTTGTAATCCTAGAATCAAATAAATAAATAAAACAATAAATAAAAACTCTTGTTTCTTATTCCCCTCTCAAATGTATATCCCTCTATAGCTATAGCACAGCTAGTTATGGTATTGTAATGACTGAGATGCCACATGTTAGAATACAGTATAATTACCTCAGGTGTATGTTAATATGGATGTTGAGACAACTCTAAGAATTTTAAGAGTGGTCTTGTGCATTCAAATCAAAAATACTGGGAGCAGAAGGAAGACACTTCCTTCTAAAAATGCAAGAAATCAGCAAGAATGTATCAAGATTATTGGTTGTATCACTTGTTACATACTTTTTTTGCAAACACTTGAACATCATGGTGTCAGTGGTTCAGAAGGATGCACACCTTCCTTTAGAGCCAGAAGGTTGTAGGTTCTAACACCACATCAGGATGAAAAATCAGTGTTATAGTGCAGTAACATTACTCATTCTTCTTCTTGCACTTTATTGTAACCACCCAGTCCCCTGGGGTTACTAGAATCCCCTCAGTATCAGTGTTGGTGGGGAGAGGCAGTGGGTGATTAACTAGTTAAATGGTTTTACATGTTCACGCTTCTGTTTACTTGGCATGGAAGTGATGAGCTCATTTGGAACTCCCACAGCAGCATAAGCCTGACACAAGCAGTAGAATGGGGAGCTAGAATCTTGAGATGGGAGGCAGTGCAAATCAGTGGTGTAGAGTTGCAGTTTGAAGTTGGAGGAGTGAGAATTGCTCAGTTGTGGGCTCTGAGTTGAGGGCCTGGCATTCTCACCCTAGTCCTGCTAATTCTCCAGTTTGCCAAGAGAGGTGGTGGAAACCATGTCTATAGTAGGATCTCCTGAGTTTCATCCTTGGAAGGGTGAAAAGGACTGCTAGTGGATGGATCCAAGAGGCAATCCCCTTTTTGATCCAGGATGTCTGAAGCAGCCTGAAATGTCTAACAGTGAGTAGGATCTGACCTTTGCTAAATGAATCAAGTACCTGTGCTATTGTGTTCCCTGGCTAAAAGGGAAGGCACAACTGTTCTGTAAATTCAGAAGTGAGACTGTTTCAGTTTAAAGTTGGCTGAAATGCTTGATGCTCAGAGGTATGACTATATCACATTGTTTGGGACTTTAGCTCTTCTACTACCTGTTGTAGTGATTCGAATGCTGGATGCCAAGTTTCATTCAATAAGCATTTTTTGAAGTGGGTTTCCAAATGTTTATGGTGTAACTCTAAAAGAATGGCTGAATATGGATTTGGGAGCAAGGAGTGGACAGAACCCCCTCTGGATTAACCAGTTCAGGATTAACAGGTTCAGTAAGGGCACCTAGTTACATTAGACAAATGGCCAAATGTCTGAAGAGAATTTAACCCCCGGAAGTAGCTTACAGTTTCTTCTCAGTTATGAAGAATAGTGCTAGTGTTAGCAAATGTGTTTTCAATTGTGGCCAGTGCCACTGAAAGCAGTGTTCTATGTCCTACGACATGTGGGAATACAAGTCTAAGTTGTTTTGTGTCCTATGACATGTGTGAATACAAGTCTAAGTTGTTCCGTGTCCTATAACATGTGAGAATACAAAGTGCAAGTATCCTATGTCCTACTGCAGTGGGAATACAATGAGTTTTCTGTCAGATACAGTCGATTTGCTGTTCTGCAAGTTCCTAGTGCCATAATGTGTAAACCTTGGGGGTCCACCCTTGCTTTAAAGAACCTCTTTTGGAATAAAGTCACACTCTAGAACCCCAACTATGGTCTGGATAGTTATGTTATTGCTTCTTGTGTGGAGTTCAAAAAGAATCAATCAAAATCTTTGTTTATCCAGGCGAACATCGTCGAGCAAAGCTCATTTACAAGATGGACCTGGTTAAGGCCAGTCAAAATAGAGTTACATACAACAGTGACAATATATCATTAAGGCAACAAATAAATACACAACTGATTTACAGGATGGGCCTGGTTAATACCAGTACACAGTATATTCATATACAACAGTGACAGTATATCATATGACACAAATAATACAAGGTAGGTGCTCAATGCAGCGGCAGAATTAAACAGAAGGGAATAGTGAGAGTGGGGAGCTGGGAGGTCAGGGTGGATATGGGAGAGCATAAGGGAGGGAGGTAGAGGACCTAAGCCAGAAAACAGTTTGCTAACATGCAGTTGCAACCTTATTGGGCAGAGAGAAATTAAAGGGTTTGCTCACAATATGAGATGGATCCATAGGGCCAGCAGTACTTTAGTCTGCACTGAAGGAAGCTGAGAGCTGGGTGCCTAGGACTCAGGATAGGTTATGGAGCAAGGGAAACAGTTACAGTGTTCCCTCACAGTTTGGGCAAATAAGGTCTTAAGGAGTTACTGGGTACCCTTCCAGAAGATATATCTAGCATAGCCCTAGCAAAACATTCTCTCCCCAGGACCTGGTTTTTATAAATATGATATAGGTTTATTGCTTTTGTACACCCCCACCCCTTGATCTCTAGAAGAATGAGCCTGGTATACATTCCCAAAGTTAGGATTGGTACCATGTTTCTAAATGTTTCTGAGTCTGTGCCCAGTGTGGGTGCCAGGGGTAGCTAACTGTGTAAAGTAGTGGGGGGGGGGGGGAGTTACATTATGATATTTTTCTTGAATGAAGCAAGAAATTCTTCTTGCATGATTTTTTCATGCAAGGAAAATGCCACAATCTCTACATATTTCTTGCATAATTCTTACATAATAAATGTATGTAAAAACTTGCTTGTAGCTTGCATATGCCAGCATATATCCTTGTGTGTTTACCAGTCAAAATGCTTACAAAGTTCTTGACTTTTTCAATAAGAGTGACACTGTATAGCTGTAACCCACACACATAATTTTTCTTGCATCTCATGATTTTGGCAAGGAGTTTTCCTTGCATAAACTCATGGTGCCTGTGGTCCAGTACTTCCTCCAAGGGAGATAGTACTGTGACTGTACCAAACCATAAAGGACCACTGTTACTGAACTGTCCCAGGAGCAGTTTTCTCTGACTAGGGCCTAGAAGCTGCACTTTCTGTGCTTAGTATGTGGATAATAGTTTGTTCTCTTTGACCATTACTTCGTTAGTGTATAGTTATGTATCTTCTTGATGTCTTTGCTCTGGAACGTATATTCAGCATACCATGTTATCTCAGTTAGCCTCCACTTGCCTAAGCTCCTTGTGACCACCTGTAAGGGTGTCACCACTGTTATGTTGTTAAAGACTTACATATTTTCTGCTTTTTGTTTTCCTCACCACCTCATGCTCGGGGTGTGTATTTATTTTGACTATGTATGTACTGCTTTTCCCCTGTTTTGCTGCCAACTTGTGGCCCAGGTCATGACTGAAAACAGTCCTTTGGATCAGTGCACCTACCCAGTTACCAAATAAATAAATAGAGTCTGTGATGTCAGGGGAGTGCATCAGGAGAATTCCTTATTAACTGGTATGCCACAGCATTCTTTCATCGGTGACAGGGAGCAGCAGCTGCAAACAGCGACTGAAGCTGATTTTTTGAATAGCAGAGGTGGCACCAAAGATTGCATGCCTCTTTACTTCCTCTGGCTCTGAAACAGCAGTCCAAGTCCAGAGAGGCTGGAGGAAAGCAACTCGCCAGTCACAGGGCAGGTTTAGTCCCTGTGGAGCCAATGGTAAACCCCACCAACTTGATGGATTACATTAAAACAAACTTTATTGGGCGAAGACTAAAGTTTGCTGACAAAAAGCAACTTCACCTGCACTTTTTGTCTTCTAGGTTTGCATGAAAGGACAAAGCAAGGAGCAACATTAACAGAACAAGGAGAAATATTAAGGCTTCTTTTGGCTAAGCTAAGTTACTGTCTTGTTACTATTTTGTTTTGTGCTTACAGCCTGTGCTTACTGGTTTTCTTACTGTTTTGTGGTTACAGGTTTTACAGTTTGATCTCTCTGTTAGGCTAAGTAGAGTTACTGTTTTGTTTATATTTTGTTTTGTGCTTACAGGTTGTGCCTATAGGTTTTGTTTTGGGCTTACAGATTTTGCAATCTCTTTCTCACATTAAAGGAGCTAATTGTTTTTCTTCCACAGCTCTTCCAGGGGATTAGGAGTGCAGCTGGTGGGTGTAGCTGACAAAGGCTTAGTACTTTCCAACAGAAGGAAGATTTAAAAGTTCAGGTTAGTTGGCGTGTTGAGGTGGAAGACTAAGGTTTGCTAGCAAAAAGCACCTAGCTTCAACTAAGCTTTCTGTCAACTAAGTTTACTTGAAAGGACAATGAACATTAACTGAGTAAGGTGAAATATTAAGGTTTCTTTTGGCTGAGTAGAGTTACTGTCTTGTTTCTATTTTGTTTTGTGCTTACAGGTTGTGCTTATAGGTTTTGTTTTGGGCTTACAGATTTTGCAGTCTCTTTCTCACATTAAAGGAGCTAATTGTTTTTCTTCCACAGTTCTTCCAGGTGATTAGAAGCGTAACTGGGGGTGGAGCTGACAAAGGCTTAGTACCTTTCAACAGATGGAAGATTTAAAGGGTCAGGTTACCTTTAGTTTAGTCTGAGAGTCCTGTGGTTGGTGGTGTTTGTTTGCGCCGCAGCCAAAAGTTGATTTTTCCTCTACAGGTACCTCTACTGATTTTCGGCCAGGGATTACTCACCCACCCTGCCTCCACTCCTGCCCAACCCAAGCTCATCCTCTAATATAGCCCCTGATCCCCTCATATCTTTCCTGAGGAAGTAACGAAGGGGTGGGACTTACTGCACATCTCAAAAGAAAAAAATATTCTTCAGCTTTATTCTACATGTTCTCTTTCATCTACTCAAAAGCCCAGGACAGAAGATTTGCATCTTAATTGTTTGTGTTTATTTTATTTATTTAAATTGGAGAGTCCATGGGACAAAGACCCATTTACATGGTCGACCAGCATACATAAACAATACTTATATATATATTAACAGAATGAAAAAACAAACTCATACATAATTTCTAAACTACCTTAACAAACATACACAGTTCATTCAGACTGAACATTTACCCTCGCTTTCCTCATATAGATAGCTTTTTAACTTAGTCTTAAAGTTCAGAACTGTATTATTGAAACACTCTCTTTTTTGTTCATCCTATTTGTTTATTTTCCACTCTCTTTTTTCATCCACTGGCAATATACATGGATATCATTGGCTGCCAGCACCGTGAAACACTTTTCAATGGATACTTCACCTGGAGGCAGGGCCACTGTCCCATATGCTCAGAAATATGTTACCTCAAAGCTCAGCTCCACAAAGCTTGGGGTGAGATCAAACTTCTACACAGATACATAGATACATAGATGTTGTAGACAGATAAGGCCCTTGTGGCACATCCAGTCTGCCCTATCCCTCTTTCTACTGCTTAAGGTACCTAGATGCTACAAGCTCCCCCCCTTTCACCCTAGCTTGATAATTCCCATGTGCCTATTCCATGCATTCTTGAATCCCTGAACTGTGGCTGCCCCACCACTTCCTGGAGGAGACTGTTCCATCTCTCCACCACCGTTTCAGTGAAGTAGAATTTCCTCAAGTTCCCCCAAGGTTTTCCCCCTTTTAGTCTCATGTTGTGCCCCCTTCTTCTTCTGCTATTTCCTTTCATGTGAAAGATGCTCCCCTCTGGTACCCTGTTGATCCCCTTTAGATACTTGAAGGTCTCTATCATGTCCACCCCGCCTATCTCTCTTTCTCCTCTCCTCCAGGGAGTACATACCGAGAGCTCTGAATCTGTCCTCGTACGATTTATGCTGCATCCCGGACACCATTTTTGTTGCGATCCTCTGTACAATCTCCATCCTATGTCTTTTTGGAGATGGGGCCTCCAGAACTGAACACAGTGCTCCAGATGAGGCCATACTAGGGAGTTGTACAATGGTACAACCATTTCCCTCCTTCTACTTGTTATACCCCTCCAGATGCACCCTAGTATTCTGTTAGCCTTTCTGACTGTTTTGTCGCACTCTTTAGCCACTTTGAGGTTGTCTTCTATGATTACTTCTAGATCTCTTTCCTCTGTGGTGGCCTCCAGTGTTACCCCATCTAGTTCATACTCAACCCTTGGATTCCCTCTCCCTTGGTGCACAATCTTGCATTATTTTGCATTGAAACCCAACTGCCATTCCTTGGACAAGTTTTCTAGCCTCTTCAGATCTCTCCTAATTTTTTCTATACTTTCTTGTGTATCTACCTTGTTACATAGCTTTGTATTGTCTGCAAACAGGCTAACCTTCCCTTCTAGACCCTCTGCAATATCACTTATGAAGACATTGAAGAGCACAGGTCCCAGCACTGATCCCTGGGTTGCATCACTTGTTACCCAGCCCTTCTGTAAGCCAGCCCCATTTACCAGCACACTTTGTGTTCTGTTACTCAACCACTTTCTAACCCATGTGACCACCTCTGTCCCCACCCCCAGATTTGCCAGCTTGTGGATTAGACTTCTGTGTGGGACTATGTCAAAGGCCTTCCTGAAGTCCAGATAGGCACCATCTAGCAGTGTGCCCTGGTCTAGTTCCTTTGTCACCCACTCGAAGAAATCAATCAAGTTGGTCTGGCATGACCTCCCTGCTATGAATCCATGTTGCCTTGGGTCCAGCAGCCCCCTTGTCTCTAGGTAGTCCACCAGCCTTTCCTTAAGCAGGGTTTCCATCATTTTACTTACTATCAAGGTCAAACTGACTGAGTGGTAGTTTCCTGCCTCCACCTTGCTACCACTTTTGTGTAGGAGTACCACTTGTGCCATCCTCCACTTCCCCAGAACCATGCCTGTTTCCAGTGATCCACTGAACAGCTTAGCCAAAGGTTTAGCCAGTTCCTCCTGGAGCTCCTTTAGGATCCAGGGATGTATCCCATCAGACCCCATAGTTTTATCTACCCTAAGTCATTCTAGTGCTCTTTTTACTCTGTTATCTGAAAAGGTGTAATGTCCACTCTTCTCCCTGTTTTCCCTTCTCCATTACTGGGGTCTGTTCCAATTGTCTTCTTCCATGAATACGGAGCAGAAGTACATGCACATCCATGATTAATATTCTAAACAAACACAACAAAGCCATTGAAATTGTCCACAACTTCAAATACCTGGGCCTCTCATTAGATTGCTCCCTCTCCTACTCTTCCCATGTAGATCATGTCACCATATCAACTAACCAGAAGCTCGGTCTACTATATGAACATCAGAACTGCCTCACTGAAAATGTCCTCCAGCTCTCTATCACCAGCTCGGTCTTCTCAATCATTGATTATGGCCTTGCCATTTACTGTGTGGCCCCTGACAGCACCCTCAATATGGTTGCCACCACAATGAATAAAGCCTGCAGACTAGCACTTGGAGCACTGCACCTAACCCATACCTGTAATCTCTACTCACAAATGGGATGGCTAAATCTGGGCATGAGGATCCACTACCATGTCTGTCTTCTAGCCAAATGAGTAGCCCTAAGCCTTCTGCCTCCTGGTACCAGTTCCCTGGTCCATCAGGCTGAACCTACAAGACTGATTAGGGCATCAAACAATCTCTTCTACAAGGTCCCCTTCCGGCACACCTCTCAAGGACAGAGATCTTTCGAATACCAAGCCCCACTTTGGCTCAAGTCACTCTCACCTGAGCTACTCTTCATCAATAAAATTGGCCCGTTCAAATCTGCACTTAGATCCCATCTGTCTAGCTAAATGAAATGCTCCTGCTTCCCATGACCTGCTCTCTTTGTAACTGATATTGGTAACCCTCCTATTTAAGCACTTCTCTACCGCCCAACTGGCAACTTAAAACCTTCTTCCCTTCCCCCTAGTCTCTCACTCCCCTCACCTGCCTCCCCCCCACTCTTTTCACTGTGTCAATGGCCCACTTTTACATATTCCCTCCCTTACGACTCACCCATCTCATCCTCCACTACCCCCACTCTGATAAGGTAACCCTGATTCTAAGGTTACTGCAATCTCTCACTAGAACTTCTCCCCCTTATCCTTCCTCATTCCATATCCTGGTCTACCCTGTGTTTCTTGCTTAACTTCTTTCTTCAGATGACCTAATTAATTCTGTTTTTTGTCTAGGCTCTACAACTGTACCAGTTCTTTGTAATTTATCCATACTGATTTCTCCTTGATGCATCTGTTGTTGATTGTTCTTATGTTTTTCATTCCTGAAATGGAACCTTTGTAAATGAGCTTGTAGCTCAAAGGTTGTAATCCGAGACTACAATCAATCAATTAATCAATCAATCAATAAATAAATAAATAAAAGTATTTGTTGAGGACATCACCATGTCAGTGTCTTTCTCCACTACCCTGCCTCCATCCTTCCTCCCTAAGTCTCACAATCCCCCCAGTCTTCCTCCTCCTCCTCCTCCTGCTAATATGCCTAAAGAATGCCTTCCCTCCTTCCTTCACCAATTTAGCTAGCTTTTGCTTGGTTTCAGCCTTTGCTGCTCTTACTGCCTTCTTCGCTTCCCTTCCTTTTTCCAAGTATTCTTGCTTGTTCTCTTTGCTTTGTGTTGCCTTGTACCTCAGAAATGCAATCTTTTTTTCCTCTTACTAGCTCTGCTACTCCCCTCATGAACCACAGTGGTTTCCTATTTCTCTTGCTCTTGTTGCAGGGCCTGGCATAATGGTTTGCTATTAGGTGCAGGGCTTCCCTTAAATTATCCTACTGTTCCACCACTCCCCTTATGTCACTGTATCCCTGCATAGCCTTCCTGAATTCGTCCTTACTCTGACCGAAGTCTGTCCTCCTGTAATCCAAGATTCTAGTCCTTGTGTGGCTAGCCTCCTGCGACATCCTTATGGTGAACCCCACAGCTCAATGGTCACTTGTCCCTAGGTTCTCACCCATTGTGACTTCCTTTATCTTGTCCCCATTGCTTAGGAAAAGATCCAGAAGTGCATTCTTCCTTGTGGGCTCCCTCACTAGCTGTGTGAGACCCACCTCTTGCAGGGATTTCAGGAATCCCTTACTCCTGGCTGAGGCTGCCACTGGGATGCTCCAGTCCACATCTATCAAGTTGAAGTCACCCATCAGCACCAATTCACCCTTTTCTGCCATGTTCTCTATAGTCCCCAGCAGTTCTCTGTCTATATCCTCCATCTGCCCTGAGGGCCTGTATATCACTCCCATTCTAAGTACTGTTCCCCTCCCCACCTCCAGGGTGACCCACAGCAGCTCTGCCTCCCCCCTTTGTCTTGTGGGACTGTTGCTTTTATCCCTTCCCTGATGTACAATGCCACCCCCCTTCTTGCCTTCCCTGTCCCACCTGTGCAGCATGTACTCAGAAATGACTAGCTTCCAGACATGGTTTCAATTGTACCGTATCTATGTGACTGCCATGATATCCAGGTCCTTGGAGGCCATTAATGCCACAAGTTCTGGGATTTTGTTACCCAGGCTGTGGGCATTGGTGCACATAGGCCTTCCAATCATGGCATCCCCCTCTGTTATAACCCCAGTACCACCCCCGCTTTTCTGTGTCTGCCCCTCCTGTACTTTACATGAGGTTCCTCCTTTTTTACCTGTGGCCACTCCTTACTCATAGCCATGCCTGTTTCTTTACTCCTATGTTGGGGGGATTCCCCTTCCATTCGCTGATCCCCTTAGCTTTGTATCCTCATCCTGCATCCTCATTTAGGGCTTCTTCTCTGTGCTTGAGATCCCCCAATTTAAACCCTCCAAAAAAGACCTCCATTTTCTACCTTAGTGCTCTCGCTCCTTTTCTGGTGAGAGGCAGGCAATAATGTTTGAGGAGCTTCCTGTCCCAGAAGGTCCCCAGTCTCCAATGAAATGCATCCCGTTGCCTGCACACCAACCCTGGAGCCACTGGTTGTATTCCCTGATTGCTTCGTTCCTGATCTTGTTCTCACTTTCACCCTTCCTCCAACCCAGCAACACCTCCAAGAAGGCCAGATGTGTTGTGTACTCCATTAGGCTGTCCCTTAATGTCTTTGTGTCTGCCTTTGCTTCTTCTGCAGTCCTATTTGCTATGTCATTTGTCCTAAGGTGGCCAATGAGCCCCACAAAATCCTGATCTCTTCTCACCAGCTGTCTCATTCTGTCCTTAGCTCTCCTTGCAGATGTTCCTAGCATTCATTTCACTGTACTTTCAGCTCCCTTCACACTTACGGACTGTGCCTCCACTTCTCACAGCATAGTCTCCCATGACCAGAATCCTCATGTTGCTCTGTGCATTCTTCCTCTCCTTCCTTGTATCTCCTTTGCTTTCTTGTATCAAGTTTGTCCTGCTCGATTCTTTCTTCTTCCTCACCTGGTTTCTCTCCCCTGGCTAAAGTGGGGTGAAACAATTCTGTGTGTGGATAGCATTTGGCTGTAGGTGCCCCATCTTAGCTCTAGGTACCCTGCTGCCCCCCTCATAACACCCTCCATCACTCAAGACCCATGGGCCTTTGGGGGAGCAGGTGGGTATGGGAGGGTGAAGGGCATCCCAAATCCAGTCTCCTCTGCAGCCTCATGATCTCTTCTCTTGCCTGCCATAGCAACCTCCATAGTTCCACAATTGTCCTCCAGAAGGGGCACCCCAGTCTCCAGAGTGTCTGCTGTGCTACCAGCCCTCTGCAGCTCTGGCAGATCTGGATGTCCATGTCTGTTTTCCTCCTGACCTGTAGGTGTCATTGTTTCTTTCTCACATCACTGCATCTTCTCTGTCCTCTTTTCCTGTTCTCAATGGTGTCTTCCTTTGGGACTACTGCAGGAAGTTCCCTTTGGCTTCTATACATGTAGAAAAAACCTGGTTGGTTGAGTGGGTAGTACTATTAGCACCCCTTAGCAGTAGCTGTTAGCAGTTAAGTGATGGGGAAGGGGGAGATTTAGCTGATTCCCCTCTTCCTCTCCAACATGAGGTGCTCTTAAAAGCAAATGTTAGCTCCATTTTAGTTGCTAGCTTCCCTCTCAAAATAAGGTGCTTTTAAATGTAAATGCTAGCTCCCTTTCAGCTGCTAGCTGCTGCTTCTGAAAGCTGAAACCAAAGTAAAAGTAAATGCTAGCTCTCTTTCAGCTGTTAGCTGCTGCTTATAAAAGCTGAAGCAAAATGGAACTGGGACACCACTGACTCTGTTATTCACAGGTCACAGGCCCCTTCCATTTAGCAGTAGCTGTTAGCAGTTAAGTGATGGGGAAATGGGGAGATTTAGCTGATTCCTCTCTTCCACTTCAAAATGAGGTACTCCTAAAAGCAAATGCTAGCTCTGTTTTAGTTGCTAGCTTCCCTATCCAAAATGAGGTGCTTTTAAAAGTAAATGCCAGCTCCCTTTCAGCTGCTGCTTCTAAAAGCTGAAGCAAAATGTAGCTGGGGACCAACTGAATCTGCTATTCATGGGTCACAGGCCCCTCCAACTTAGCAGTAGCTGTTAGCAGTTAAGTGATGGGGAAGGGAAGGATTTAGCTGATTCCCCTCTTCCTCTCCAAAATGAGGTGCTCTTAAAAGCAAATGCTAGCTTCCTTTTAGTTGCCATCTCCCCTCTCCAAAATTTATTTATTTATTTATTTAGTTTTTGTTAACCAGGTAGGTGTACTAGCCATTAAATGACTATTTTCAGGCACGACCCTGGAGAATACAACAAAAGGAGAACAGTTGAACAACAGCAACATGGGTGCAATAATACAAATAGAGAAACAGTACAGCAGTGCTACAAAAATACAATGGGTAGAAACAACAAAAAATAATGGCAAACATTATACAGATAATGGCAGTAAGACATATAATAAGTGCAGAAACCATGGACCCAACCTGTGGAGTGAAAGGGTTAATAAGATAGTAAGGTTATATAGAGAGAAATGTGAGGAATGTTCAAACATAACAAGAAAGACTGACAGAAGGATGGTCAGGGGTGGTAATTGGCAAACAACAGTGGATGGTCAGCAACAAGGTTCGAGAAGGAAGAGAGCTAGTAGTCAAGAAGTTATTTACAAAGAGAAGGAAAAATATGGGGAAGGGAAGAGGAGACAGTCTTGGAGCTGGATTTGAGGTGCTTTTAAAAGACAATGCTAGCTCCCTTTCAGTTACTAGCTACTGCTTCTGAAAGCCAAAACAAAAGTAAAAGTAAATGCTAGCTCCCTTTCAGCTGCTAGCTGCTGCTTCTAAAAGCTGAAGAAAATGGAGCTGAGGCATAACTGACTCTGTTATTCACAGGTCGCAGGCCCCTCTCATTTAGCTTTAGCTGTTAGCAGTTATGTGGTGGTGCAAGGGAAATATTTTGATGATTCCCCTCTTCATCTCCAAAATGAGATACTCTTAAAAGCAAATGCTAGCTCTCTTTTAGTTACTTGCTTCCCTCTCCAAAATGAAGTGCTTTTAAAAGTAAATGATAGCTTCCTTTCAGCTGCTAGCTCCTGCTTCTAAAAGCTAAAGTAAAGTGGTGCTGGGGCACAACTGACTCCTCTATTAACAGGTCACAGGCCCCTCCCATTTCGCTTTTGCTGTTCACAGATAAGTGATGGGGCAAGGGGGAGATTTAGCTGATTCCCCTCTTCCTCTCCAAAATGACGTACTCTTAAAGGGTACCTAAACAAGCAGTTTTGAAAGCTTTAAACTCCAAAATCTGGCTTTATAGCAAGGTAAAGTAAAAGCTGCTGTTTACATTTATGCTAAAACTGCATTTGTGTAAATAATATAAATGCAGTTTCATAGCTTTTGAAAAATGTAAACATCAGCCTTTCACTTTTAAAAAACAGCTTTGGTTTCTCCCTAAGATGTCTGCCAAGTGTGTCAAGTGATGAGTCATGATGACATCATCTGAGCCAGAGACAGAGACTCACATATATTTCTATAGTGCTAACTAGTTCTTCTTTCCCTCTGTTTTGAATTGTTGTACCAGAATGATCAACACCATGTATTAACTTGTGGATTATTTTGATTTTGTTCATTTTGTTTACTTTAACTTGCAGAAAATGTTTTGCAATCCAACTGACTTTTTCCTTGGCAAACTGCATTGCAGTACAACACTTCAAATACCTGATGATCTAGTGGTTATGTGATGCACTGAATTTTGTTTTTTGTTAACCAGAAGAGAGACGCACTAAGCTGAAAGCTTGTTTACAGGTGTGGCCTGGGAGCACAAGGAAGTTTAGTGACTTGTTCAGGGTCACACAGCAAAGTACTGGTCTGGTTCAGTTCCAAAGCTCATGCTCTCTTGTTAATCCACAAATAAGGCTTTCTTTTTCCATGTGAACCCCCTGCACCAAGTCTGCCTTCTGTTGAACACCCCACCATCTATACTCTGTCCTTAGTACTGCCTGGGGCTGCATATAAGTTTACAGTCTCATGAAGAGAATTATCACACCTCATATTGTAATCTTGTATCTCAGAGAGTTGTGCACACCTGTACCGATACACATCATCAGCTGGCACTGTTAAAAATGCCTCCCAAATCACTCTCTAGTTCGCATTCTCAATGTTTGACTTCTGTTCCCACAGTAAACATTGAGTGGATCACCACCCTTCTGCACAGTGAAGGTAGTATGTACAGTTCCCCTGTTGAGTTTTCTCCCCACCTCATTAACTAACATCTAGGTCTTCCTGGAGGGCAAAGCAATAAGCATCATGACTCACCAGAAAAAACTGCTGTTCATGCCCTCATAAGTGCTGCACTTACCATGGATAACAATATTATTAGCAGGAGAGGCATACTAATACCTTGAGCGAATCCACCCGACTTACAGTGTCAGTCTACTCCTTTACCTGTGATCTGCAGAACCCCACAGGACAGTTCCCAGCAATTATTCTCCAGTGTTTTTCTGTGATCTACTCCACAATGCAAGTTGGCTGGCCACCACCCTTACAAATCTTGAATGAGCTATACACAACTCCCTCAATACTGTTCTAACAAATGTCAACCCCCCCACCCAAGGGTAATCACCCTACACTGAATTCAAGTAACAGTATAGGTGCAGCCCTGCCACTCTGAGTATTTGTCATCACTGGCTACTCTCATGCACAGTCAGGTAGTGATCATGATGTTGGCAGCCCCACATTTCAGATCTCACAGTGATCTGCTCAATGTCCTCCTTCATGTCTTCAATTAACCTGAATATAGCTGTACTCCTGCTGGAATGGCCTCTTCAGTCCCTCTCTGGCATTCATTCTTCTCATCTGCTCCCCACACCAAAAACTGGTGAGTTCACTACCCTTCTCCATCATGAATGTGTTTAGTACAGTCTCCCATATAATTTTTACATATTAATAATAAACATGATCTTCTGGTAAGCCAGGCTGATAGCAGCATGGCACAAGGGGAAAAATAGGCTTTCCTACCCATATAAGATCTAAGCCACCTATGATTAGGAACTATTAAATGACGTGCATAATGATGTGCACACCCATCATTTAATAGTGCCTAATCAAAGGTAGCCTAGATTGTTTAAGGATAGGTATGCCCATTATTCCCCTTGTTCCCTGCTGCTATAAGCTTGACTTACTGGAAAGATATGTTTATATTTGATATGTCAAAATAAAACAGGGATTGTACTACTTGCATTCATGATGCAGAAGGGTGATGAGCTCACCTGTTTTCGGTGTGAGGAGGAATAGTGAAGAATGAATACCAGAGGGGGACTAAGAAGGCCACTTTTGCAAGGTACTGCTACTGTATATTCAGGGAAGGGAAAGACAGAAGGAGAGAAATATGAGCAGATTACTGTGAGAAATAAGATGTGGGGCTGCCAGCACCTTGATCACTACCTGACCCCATTGTCCTGGCCAACATTCCCCTTCCCATAAAACCAGTTCATGCAATTGTCCAAGGCTGTGTGTGGATATTAACGTATGAAATGGCTGCCACTACAGGTTCAGTCACTTCACTACCGGTCTAGTATTGCTTGTAAAGCACTTTGGGATACAATGTGTATGAAACCCACTATATAAATGCAGATTCTTTTTCTTCTTCTTCTTATTATTATTTCCCATGGAAAAAGACAAGCGTATATTTGAGTTTTGAGAAAGTATGAACTCTAACATTGGACTGTACAAGAACTTTGCTACAAAAAAGTGGTGGCTTTGGGGGGTGGTGAAGAGTGTGGCTGACACCCTCCCCACATACACACATAGTAACATGCTTGCTGCTGCATTTCACTTTGTTGAAGAAGTCTGATTAATGGATTGTACAAATGTTTACATTCAAACTATGGATTACATTTGTAGGTTCTGTCAAAATGTACTAGAAAAGCATAATAGCAGAAAATATAATGGTTTAATAAATATGTTAAAAAGTGCATATTAAGCATGCACACCACCCCAGCAACCCAATTGTAGCATATTGGATCTGTCATAACCACTAGACCACCAGGTTATTCAAGATTTGTACTGCACTGTGGTTTGCCACAGAGAAAATTGGTTGGATTAAAACACAATTTCAGCATGTTAAAGTAAACAAAATGAACAGAACCATAGCCTAACATGTATATTATACAAAATAATGAACATGGTTTTGACCATCTGGGTGAACATTCTAGACAAAGGGGAAACAAAGAACTAGTTAGCACTACAGAAAGCCAAATATCTCTTTGACTTTGGCTCACATGATATCATCACCTAACACATTTGGCGGCCATTTTAGGAAGCAGGTAAGACAGTTTTTTTGAAATTGGAAGGCTGATTTTACAGTTTTCAAATGCTCTGGAACCACATTTAGGTAAATGATATATCTGTAGCTTTAGCATTAATGAATACAGCAGCCTTTCCTTTAGTCACCTATGGAGTCAGATTTATGAAT
The DNA here is from genome assembly GCA_016271365.2 of Neoceratodus forsteri. NCBI lineage: Eukaryota > Metazoa > Chordata > Ceratodontiformes > Ceratodontidae > Neoceratodus > Neoceratodus forsteri. The sequence continues at coordinate 1,460,363,217 of CM057455.1, read as the reverse complement.
AGTTTGTTGTCAAAATGTTGTTTAGGTATCCTTTAAAAGCAAATGCAAGCTCCCTTTTAGTTGCTAGCTTCCCTCTCCAAAATGAGGTGCTTTTAAAAGTAATTGCTAGCTCCCTTTCAGCTGCTAGCTGCTGCTTCTAAAAGCTGAAGCAAAATGGAGCTGGGGCATAACTGACTCCGCTATTCACAGGTCGCAGGTCCCTCCCACTTAGCAGTAGCTGTTAGTAGTTAAGTGATGGGGAAGGGGAAGATTTTGCTGATTCCCCTCTTCCTCTCCAAAATGAGGTGCTCTTAGAAGCAAATGCTACCTGTCTTTTAGTTGCCAGCTTCCCTTTCAAAAATGAGGTGCTTTTAAAAGTAAATGATAGCTCCCTTTTAGCTGCTAGCTGCTGCTTCTAAAAGCAGAAGCAGAAGCAACAGTAAATGTTAACTCCCTTTCAGCTGCTAGCTCCTGCTTCTAAAAGCTAGAGCAAAGTGGTGCTGGGGCATAACTGACTCCTCTAGTAACAGGTCACAGGCCCCTCACATTTGGCGTTGGCTGTTAACAGTTAAGTGATGGGGGAAGGCAGAGATTAAGCTGATTCCCCTCTTCTTCTCAAAAATGAGGTGCTCTTAAAAACAAATGCTGGCTCCCTTTCAGTTGCTAGCTTCCCTCTTCAAAAATGAGGTGCTTTTAAAAGTAATTGCTAGCTCCCTTTCAGCTGCTAGCTGCTGCTTCTAAAAGCTGAAGCAAAATGGAGCTGGGGCACAACTGATTCCGCTATTCAAAGGTCGCAGGTCCCTCCCACTTAGCAGTAGCTGTTAGTAGTTAAGTAATGGTGAAGGGGAAGATTTTGTTGATTCCCCTCTTCTTCTTCAAAATGAGGTGCTCTTAAAAGCAAATGCTGGCTCCCTTTTAGTTGCTAGCTTCCCTCTCCAAAATGAGGTGCTTTTAAAAGTAAATGCTAGATCTCTTTCAGTTGCTAGCTGCTGCTTCTGAAAGCCGAAGCAAAATGGAGCTGTTACCACATGCAGCAAAACTATTCTTATAGAAATGCACCTCCGCATCGCTGGCACCAAACCAACATGTCTCTCCCCCAAAGAACAAATAAGCCTGGGGGGTGGCAGCTGGTAAAGAACCCTGGCAAATCTCCCTAACAGACAAAACTCTCTAAACAAGGATGCCATCCTTGCAGCTAACCTAACGCAGACAGTGAGCTCCCCCACTAGAAAAAACTACAAAACTGGAACTTGCACTTTCATTGACTGGATTCTTGCTAGCCACCCAGCCCGCATAAAAAACACAGTTGTTCTCCCGGACTCTCTCAGTAACCGCTCCCCTGTGATCTGTACCTGGACAAATAAGTTCCTAAAACCACCTCCAAAAACCATCTCACGAAGAGTGCTGCCCCATGGAAACCTTACTAAGCTCAAGACCTGTATTTTACAGCAAGACTGGTCTCCATTATACAATACTCTAGATGTCGACGCAGCCCTAGATTATTTTATCACAACATTCAATACTGCCTGCAACACCTATGCACCAGTAAAAAAGTGTAAAATCAAAGCGCTCTCAAATCCCTGGCTTACGGCCAAACTACTGGCCCAACTCAAAGCTCAGGACCACCTCTGGGCCATAGCCAGAGCCACAGGCTCCTTAACGGATATCCAGAAGTATAAAAAGGCACGAAACCAATGTACCAAACAAATCCGACTAGTGAAGAGCTCCTATTTCAAAAATGCCCTCGCAAACTCCTGGGGTGACAGGAGATCATTCTGGGACAACATCAGAAATATCACGGGTAAGCAGTCCAAATCCTCTCCCACTGTAATGACTGCTGATGGAACCACTACCCTAGACCCAATGATCATGGCAAAGGCCTTAAATAAAACCTTCAATGACCTCAGTGGGGTCCTCCCACCAGACTTCTTCTCTGACATAGACTCGCCAAAACCAACATCTCCTACTGCCTCACCTGACCAACCGCTTTTCCACCTCAAAATAGTTAAGGCATATGAAGTCTACAAATATATAAAAAAGGCTATCTCTAAATCCAGAGCAAGCAGTGATACTATTGATCTTAAAATTCTGTCCCTTACCCTGGAAGAGGTGGTGCACCCACTCACCAAAATTTTCAATCTCTCCTTCTGCCTAAGTCAATTTCCCAGCAAATGGAAGTCTGCTGTAGTCACACCAGTGTTCAAAAGTGGTGACAAGTCCCTACCAGGAAACTATCGGCCTATATCTATACTTCCACCCCTCTCCAAGGCCCTTGAATGCATTGTGTCTGACCAACTCTCAGACTACCTATATAAGTATAACATACTCTGCTTGCAGCAACATGAATTTAGGAAAAGTCACAGTACATCGACTGCCCTACTGGAATTCTTAGGAGAAATTCACACTGCCTTGGACAAAGGATATCAAACTGGAGCTGTTTTCATTGACCTAACAAAGGCATTTTACACTGTTCACCATGGCTTACTTATCACACAACTACACAGTCTTGGGCTCTCGGAAGGACCAGGTGCCTGGGTTAAAAGTTACCTGGCCCAACGCTCTCAATCAGTAAAAATCTCAGAAGTTCTCTCAGACTCAAAACCGGTCCTCTCAGGTGTCCCACAGAGGACAATCCTAGGCCCCCTCCTTTTCAGCCTTTTCCTAAACTTTCTCCCCAAATCCTGCCCAGAACAAATAATCCTTTATGCTGATGATGCCATGATTCTGTCCTCTCATAAGGACCCGAAACCCTTACTCCAGAGCTTGCAACTTGCTTACTCCAATGTTGAAAAGTGGTTCCTAGATCACAAGCTGGTCCTAATCACAAAAAAACAAAATCCATGCTTTTCTCCAGTCCACAAAACAGAAAAAGACAAATTCCACTCATTATCAAAACACACCCAGGAAATACCCTTGAATAAATGTCAACATTTAGATACTGTGGAATCACTTTTGATCAAGGACTTACCTTTGAGACCCACATTGATAACACAGCGAAAACGGTGAACCAGCGCATTGGTATCCTGTTCCGAAACCGGCAATTCCTTACCCAAGCTGCGCTGAGGATTGCCATCCAAAGCTCTGTCATCTCAATCATAGACCATGGCTTAATTATCTATGGCTCTGCTACTACCACCGTGCTAAGGCGCATCACAATCACCCTAAACAAGGCCTGTCGGCTGCTCACTGGAGCGCAAAGACGTACTCATACATGTGAGCGTTACACTGAAACAGGATGGTTGCAACTGTCAAATCGCATAAGGTACCTCACATGCTTGATGGCAAAAAAATCCATCTTGGGCCTTACTCTGCCGTGTATCCAAGACCTACTTTGTCCGAATACCAGCATCCATCCCACCAGAAGATTGGAACACCAGCCTCTCCAGGTCCCCAGATGCCAGACCACACAGGGCCAAAGATCCTATACCTATCGTGCCCCCAGCTGGTACAATGCCCTGAGCTCGCCCATTACATCCTCCACTTCACTAGGAGTTTTCAAATCTATGCTTTACTCTCACCTCTCAGCCTCTAGCTCCTGTGACTGCCTTGACTAATGATTCTTCCCTCATGTTGTTTTTACTGTTTTTCATCCTCCTCCTCCTCCTCCTCTGCTCCTTTCTTGACAAAGGCATCTGAGTACCTCTAACTACTCTAAGTCTGCTCCCCTTCCCATATCTCTTCTTACCATTCCCACCTTTGACCATTCCTCCAATGTTTTTGTCTTTTTTTTCCCTTGGTCGTACTGTATTATACTGACTTACTGAAACCTTTATAATTTGCTGACCATTCTATGTAACATGTCTTGTTTGTTTGTACACTGATGATGTGGAACCTTTGTAAAAGAGCCATTGGCTCAAAGGTAATAATTCCTAGAACAATAAACTTAAACTTAAACAGTTACACATCTTTTGCATCTGTACCATTGGAAAAGAGAGAGAAGGCCTCGGGTCAGCACAAAGCTGAAAGCAACAGGGTAACAAAGCACCATTATAAATGGAACTCCAAGGACAACTGGAAAAAGCTTATAATCATAGGGGACTCCATGATTTGCATTGTGGATTACTACCTGAGGAGAAACGAGCCGGTGGATGTGCAGGTCAGATGTCTCCCAGGAGGATCCGCTTGGAGGGACACTGACCGAATAGTCAGCATAATTCAAAGGGAAGGTATAGGCTCCAGCATCCTGGTCCACCTAGGGACCAATGATCTTGATAGCCAGCCAGTAGAGGAGGTTAAGGAGTACATTGCCCAACTCAGGGAGAAATTGGTTTCCCTTTTTTACAGCATTGCCTTCTCAGAGGTTCTGCCTGTTTGGAAAAATGGAAAAAACAGGTAGAAAGTCAGAGAGATGGAGATAGTTGAGCACAATGCACGGCTCAAAGACTGGTGCCACACCAAGGGGCATAATTTCATCAGAAACTGGGACAACCTCTGGGAAAGTGAGTTCTTCAAATTCAATGGCCTCCTCCTGACTACGGAGGGGGTTAGGGCACTGAGCCAAAAATGTGATGTCCATGTAGGGCATTTAAACAAGTGGATGGGGAAAAGATGACAGTTTTAGGAGAAACACACATAGAGCCTGCTGTCTCTCCCACTACAGCTAGCACCAATCCTACAGGACACTCCAGGATAACAGTTGCAGAAGGCAGAAAGCATGCAACCCTGTCAGAAACTAACAATGGCCAAAAAAGAGGTAAAGGGAAAAACAAGAACAAAAAAGGAGGTATCACAAATAGGGATGCACTTTGGGAATGGACAGCTTTATGTCTCAGTTCATGTAATCTGGCTAACAAGATGCCAGACCTCACTGCCACAATAGCAGAGGCAAGACTGGACTGGGTAGCCATGACAGAAACATGATTCACGAACAATCACGGCTGGGAGGTGACTATCCCAGGGTATAACTTGTTCAGGAGAGATAGGACTGGGAAAAAGAAAGGGAGGTAGCTGTTTATGTTAAAGATACCATAAGTGCTACTGAAATCCAGCAGGCAGAGGTGGAAACCGAGGACCTATGGATTACAATCGGGGTCGGAAGCCGAACACCCATCTGGGTAGGAGTAATGTATAGACCCCCAAATCAGGAGGAAACCAGGGAGAAGGATACCCTGGAAACCACCCTTCAGATGTCAGATAAAGGGGATGTGGTGCTGGTAGGGGACTTCAATCTACCAGACATTGATTGGAGTTCCCGTACAGCAACCTCAGAAAAAAGCAGGGAATTCGTAATTACACTATAGAAAGCAGGCCCAAGTCAACTAGTGAAGACACCCAGCAGAGGAAATGTGATCTTAGACCTAGCATTCACAAACAGAGATAGGGTTCTGGGTGTCGAAGTGGGGAACCACCTGGGAAACAATGACCATCACACAGTATGGTTCAAAGTAAACAGGACTGAGTACTCAGCACACTCAAAGCTTAAGGTCCTTGACTTCAGAAAGGCAGATTTCACAAAAATGAAGGCCTGCCTGAGGGACAATCTTATTGGCACAACAGAAGGGAGTATAAAGGAGTTTTGGACAAGGTTGAAAGACACAAGAACCATGGTCACACCACAGTGTGCCTGCCAGGTCAGTAAGAATAAAATGAGGAGAAACCCACTATGATTTTCCAAAGAGGAGGCAACCATGGTGAAGGAAAAGCACAAAGTCTCTAGAAAGTACAAGGAGTCAGGGAAAGAGGCTAACAAAACAGAATATAAAGAAAAGCTAAAAGAGACAGGGAGAGTGGTAAGAAATGCCAAGGCACAGACAGAGGTGAGGATAGCTCAGGGAGTGAAGAAGGGTGACAAAACATTCTACAGGTACATAAGAGAAAAAAGGAAGACTAAGGGAGGCATTGTTAGAATCATGAAAAAGGATGGGCAACCCAAGGAACATGACAGACAGAAGGCTGAGGCACTCAATGAATACTTCTGCTTAATCTTCACACAGGAAGCAGACAGTAGTGGTCCAACAGTAGGCAAAAAGAATATTCCACTTGGAGGCACAGACACGAGTCCCTTTACAGAGGGAAGAGTACTAGAGGAAATCAACAAGTTAAAGGTGGATAAAACTATGGGGCCAGATGGGATACACCCAAGATTACTTAAGGAACATGGAAGGGAACTAGAAGCCCCCTTGGCAATGCTCTTCAACAAATTGTTGGAGAGCGGGGAGGTTCCAGGGGACTGGAAGAGGGCAACAGGAGTGCCACTCCACAAGAGGAGAAGCAAGCAAAAGTCAGGGAACTACCATCCAGTTAGTCTAACTTCAGTGGTGGAAAAACTAATGGAGTCCCTACTGAAGGAAAGAATTGTTACTTTTTTGGAGGAAAGTGGTCAGCTTGACACAAAGCAACACTGTTGCACATCTGGGAGGTCCTGTCAAACACACCTGGTACATTTCTTCGACTGGATCACCAGAACAGTGGATCAGGGTGGGGCAGTGCATGTGGTTTACCTGGACTTCAGTAAGGTGTTTGACTCAGTTCCACACAGGAGACTAGTCAATAAACTGGAGAACATGGGAGTTGGGCTTAAGGTAACAGGCTAAGTTAGGAACTGGTTAAATGGGAGAACTTAGAGGGTATTAGTAAATAGCACTCTGTCAGAGGAGGGTAGGGTGACAAGTGGGGTTCCACAGGGCTCAGTTCTGGGGCCAATCCTCTTCAACATATTCATCAGTGACATTGCTGATGGACTGAAGGGAAAGGTGTGCCTGTCTGCTCATGACACCAACATTGGCAACAGGGTTGACACACCAGAGAGCGACAAAGCATGGAATCTGATCTTTGAAAGTTGGATGAATGGTCAAGGATCTGGCAATAGAAATTCAATGCCAAAAAATTAAAAGTCATGCACCTGGGAAAACGTAACCTAGGGAAACTGTGCTCGATGGGAGGGGATCAGTTGGTGGATACAAGGCTAGAGCGAGACCTGAAGTTATCATATCAGATGACCTCAAATTCAGCAAACAATGCAAAAAGGCAACACTAAAAGCTAGTGGCATCCAGGGATGCCTAGGAGGGGGGATCAAAAGAAGGAGGCATGAAGTGATCATACCTCTATCGATCCCTAGTAAGACCCCACCTGTGATATTGTGTCCAGTCCTAGAGGCCACACATCAGGAGGTGCATAGATAGGCTGGAGATGGTGCAGACATGAGCAAGAAAGATGGTGCAGGGCTTGTACCAGAACCCATATGAAGTCAGACTCAGTGAACTCTATCTATGCTCCCTATAGCAGCACAGGAATTGGGGTACATGATAGAGACATTTAAATACCTTAAAGGCAACAGCAAGGTACAGGTGCAGAACCTCATTCAGGTAAAAGACCATAGCATGATGAGAGGGCATGACCTTCGCCTCAAGGGAGGTAGGTTCATGAGCAATATGAGGAAATTCTTCTTCACAACGTGCATTGTTGAACAGTAGAATAGCCTGCCAGATGTGGTGGTGGTGGCGAAGATGGTGGGGGAGTTCAAGCAGGCATGGGACAGGCAATACAGGATACTCAAGCAGGCTGCTAAGTGGGGGGGGGATTAGAAAATCAAGAGCAGACTTGATGGATCATTAGGTCCCCGTATGCAGACAACTTACGTTTCTGTGTTTCTGTGTTATCCTCTGTAGAGGGTATTTACATGCATAGAATCTGAAGTACTGCAGAAATAGTCAGACTCCATCTACCATGCATCAGATACACAGATATAATTACATTTTCTAGAGTCCTAAATAATCTCAATGATCTGTTTTCCATTCTTGATGTATTTGAGTTGTGAAGGCCATAAGACAGACAATAAACTATCTTGATTATGGAGTTGCTAGCAACCGTCATGAGCACTGTAACTAGGCTGACTGTGTGGAATAAATAGCAACTGTTCAGTATAATTGTCCTGATTATCCAGTTTTCTAGATGGAGAAGCAACTACCCTAGATAAAGTTTGCCACTGGGTCAGCTATGGAGCGAAGAAAAATAACTGCCAAAGAATTCAACTAAATAACATAAGCAGCACTCAGAACAGAAAATCCATCATCTGTTCATCTCAGGTTGAAAGGATCCAGGTTATCCAGGTCCAGTGGACCTTTTTGTGCTCATTTGCTATTTACCAAACCTCATCCCTTGGAATATAGAAGGCAGGCTTCATAGCGAGATGAATATATCTAAATACTTATATAACTGGTTTCTTAATTCATAAATGCACTATCTTATTGTCTTGAATAAATCAGGAAATCAAAAATATGCAATGTGGAGATCAAGTAATCTAAATACATTCTCAAAGCTAGGTACTTTTTCTCAATGGCTTTGTGGTACAGTAAGGGTTACACAACAAGTGCATTGCCAGGAAAGACAAGACTAAAAGAAGCACAAACATTCACATACTGCTAGTACAAGGTATCATGGGTCATATATGCAAATAATAAGTAAGTAAGTAAAATTTGATTTTATTGTGATGTCCAATCCCAGAGGCTCTGGGTTCCATTACAGTTCAAGCAGGGCAAAATAATGTAAGAACAGACATCAGGTATCATCATGCACATTCTCCAATAAAACAGAATTAAAATCAATATTTTTAAATTAGATTAAATTAAAAACTGTCCTGGAAAGTTTGTTTAAACAGATTGGTCTTTAGACCCCCCCTTGAATGCCTCCACCATTGGGACCTTTCTTATAGATCCTGGCAACGAACTCCAAAGGGCCAGGCCAGCAACCTCGAAGGAATGATCCACCAAGGTCTTCAACCTGGCCCTCAGAATTGCCAGGAGGACCTCAGTGGAGGAGCGGAGGGAACGCACTGGGATGGCTGGAGTTAGGCGGTCAGACAGGTAACCACGGCTCAGACCATATAGGGCCTTATAGATGAGCAAGCCCACCTCGAAGAGGATCCTTCACCTGACCGGCAGCCAGTGCAGATCTCACAGAACTGAGGTCACATGGCAGGTTTTTGGTAGACCTGCTAGCAGCCTGGCTGCCCCATTCTGCACTAGCTGCAGCTGGTGGAGGGTCCCTCCATTGATCCCAAGGTACAGAGCGTTACAGTAGTCCAACCTAGAGGTCACAAAGGCATGTACTAGTGAAGGCAGATCCTCAGGTGGAATCAGGGGTTTAATTTAGGTGGCATTCCTTAGATGGTAAAAGCCACTTTTGACAACAGATGACACTGGCTTCCAGAGTCATTCTGTCGTCAAGGATAATGCCCACATTCTTCACCTTGGGGGAGGCCATCAATGGGGTGGAACCCCGGATCAAGCCTGTCATCACTCCAGAGGACCCTCATCATGTCAACGACCAGGCTCAATCACCAGCACTTCTGTCTTATCAGGGTTCAGTCTCTGCCAGTTTGAGGACATCCATTCCTGAATCTTAGCCAGACATTTATTCAGCACTTCAACAGTATTTCCAGTTCCAGGGGCAAATGACATATACAGCTAGGTGTCATCTGCATAGCAATGAAAACCCAGACTGTATTGTCTAATGATCTCCCCCAGGGGCAGCATGTACACCGCAAACAACATCAGTGAGAGGATCAAGCCCTGAGGTATTCCACATAACAGGTGCATCAAGGAGGAGGAGAAATTCCCCACCACTACTCTTTGCCTCCTGTCAGAGAGTTAGGACTCAAACATTTTGATGACTATTCTGGTAAGTCCACAATACACTCTAAGGCAATCCAATAGCACAATATGGTCCACAGTGTCAAATGCTGAGGAGAGATTGAGCAAAATGAAAATTGACCATTCTCCTCTATCCCTCGCCTTGAGGAGGTCATTCTGCACCCAAACTAATGCTGTTTCTTTGCTATGTCTGGCTCTGAAACTGGACTGGAATGGCTCATAGATGTCAAAAGCCACGAGGTGTGCTTCAAGCTGCAGAGCTACTATTTTCTCAACAACGTTCCCTAAAAATGGCAGTTTGAAGATAGGTCTATAATTCACCAGGACATCAGTGTTGAGCGATGGTTTCTTCAGAAGAGGCCTCACCAGTGCCTCCTTCAAGATACCAGGTAGAGATGTTGTGAAGTTAAACTTCACCTGCGAATTCCATGTGAAGCGCTAAAAATTCATGCTTTGCGGAATTCACGGAGTTCTGACTGAACCCTTGAAATTTGCTTTGCGTGTTTTTTTCAAAGTTTTCGATGAAGTTTGGCGATCTTAACCACAAAGTGCAAAATTTGCGGGTGAAGTGTGAAATTTGTGTGTGAAATGTCCTGCTTTGTGGTGGAATTCACACAATCTGTGGCTGCAAATTTCACGAAATTGCTCCGTGAATTTCATGACCTCCATGAATTAAATTGTAGTTGGAATTTGACAGACTTTGCACATCTCTAATACCAGGGAAGCACCCCTCTGAGAGCGAGCACTGGACTATCCTGGTGAACACTGGACCAATGGTTTTGACCCCTCCAGCTAGGAGATGGGTTGGGCCAGGATCCAGCTCACAACAGTTGGGCCACAGCTTCAAAATCACCTCAATGGCTTCAGCCACCTCAACTGGCCAACCCCCCCCCCCCCAAGCAGAAGGAATGGCCCTGCTGAAACCAGGTCCACCACTGTGGGATATATTTTGCCCCACTACGGAGATCCCAAATAACCATGCAGGTGAAGGAACTGTGGCTGGATTGGCCTTATGCAAGACTGCAAACTGAACAATCTGCAAAGACTGGTGCTTACCATGCTGACAAGCACAAGCTGCTGTTCATTATTTCTAACTTTTGAAGATCATGCATGTGATGCTTTTGCACCTTAAATTCTTGCTTAATGCTAGGCCAGTCTTTCCTGCTTTAAGTTAGGCCAGTCTAAGTTATTTCATAATGATTTGCATAAATTAACCATGCTATCACACAGTAGGAGATAGGTGTAATGTTTTGCATCTCACAGTACATTAACCTGTTTTTCAATATCGGGGAAAATGACCTTTATGTCTGAGAAAAAATGACAATGCCTTATTTTTTCTAAGATATAGACCATTTCATCAAGTTCATTTTACTGGCAGTAAAACTGGTAATTTTAAACTGGTTTATAGAAGAGGTACATTCATCTTTTATTTATTTAATTATATTTAATCAGGTAAGTGTACTACACAATGAAATGCCTATTTTCAGGCACAACCTGGGAGGTTACAACATTAGACACATAGACAGTCACAGCAGAAAAAGACCAATGGCCCATGCAGTCTGCCCATGGAGCCCTATCTATACCCAGGACCTATTGTCCATCCAAGGTCCTGGACTTCCCCATGAACTCCCTTATTCCCCTCCCAGTTTCTGTTGTCCTGAGTAACCACTATGCCCTTCACTTTGTCCCAGCCATGCTTGAAACAGTTAATGGTTTTAGCACCCACTACCTCGGCAGGTAAACTGTTCCACCACCCTTTCTGTAAAATAATTCTTCCTCATGCTCTTTATGAACCTCCCTTCTAACAGTTTCCACTCATACCCTCGTGATCTTGACCATGAACAGTTACTCAAGCTAAAAAATTCCCCACAGTCTGCCTTGTTTATTCCTATCAGGAGCTTGAGAGTCTTGATCATAGCCCACTCCCTTTTCTGGTCTCCAGTGAGGACATGTTCTGTGCCTTAAGGTGCTCTTCATACAACCTGCTCTATTGCCCCTGAATCATCTTTTTCACCCTTCACTGCACCATCGTCTGCCCTCCTTAACTTTCTTGAGGTGAGGACTCCAGAATTGAGCACAATACTTCTGGTGCGGCCTCATATAAGAGCTATTAAGGATCAGTATTATCTCTTTCCTTCTGTCATCAATATCCTCCCAATATATCCCAGCATCCTGTTTGCCTTACTACAGTATAGGCCTAGTTGCACTGCCTTGATTGTTTGAGGGTGTCGCTGATGATAACTTCTAGGTCCCTTTCTTCAGCTGTAGTCCTGGGATTCTTGTTCCATAGGTGCATCACCTTGCACTTTTTGGCATTGAATTTTACCTGCCAACTCTTAGACCATGTGTCTTGTCTTTGCAGGTTACTCAATGTTTTCCTGATTTCCTCACTGCTAGCCACTCTCCCACAGAGCTTAGTGTCATCTGTGCAGAGACACAACTGCTCCCAGATTCCTTCTCCAGTGTCACTGACAAACATATTGAAAAGGACCGGGCCCAGGACAGAACCAAGTGGTACTGAGCCTGTGACCTCCCTTTCTACTGAACTGACCCCATTAACCACAAACCTCTACTGCCTCCCCCTTAGCTACTGTGGTTACCTACCCATTTTACTATGCCCCTTGCCACACCAAGATCCTCCATATTCTTCAGCAAGCATTTGTGAGGCACTGAGTCAAAAGCCTCACGGAAGTTGAAGTAGAGCAAATCCATGGCATGTCTGCCTATCCGATGCCCTTGTCACAAGTCAAAGAAGACTATCAGGTTAGTTTGACAAGACCTCCCTGCCACAGACCCATGCTGTTTACTATCCCATTGCTCTCTAGGTAGTCCATGAGGTCCTCTGTTCAGTGACTCTATCAGCTTCCCTACAACTGAGGTAAGACTGACAGGCCTGTAGACTCCTGTTTGTTCCTTGTCCCCCCTTCCCCATTATGGAGTGGAACTATGTCTGCCACCCTCCAGTCCTTTGGTACTACCGCTACATTTAATCACCTATTGAATAGCCCTACCCGGGGTTCACTCAGTTTCACTGCCAGTTCTTTGAGCACCCTTGGATACATTCCACCCAGTCTCGGGGCCTTATTAATCTTTTAGGCATCTAATCCTTTCTGGACCCTTTTGCTTGTACATACTGCCTGCCTCATCTCCATGACCCCCTTTGTGGCCACTTTGATGCCGCTGTCTGACTAGGGCCTGCTGTCCTTAGTAGTGATGACTGAGCCAAAGTAATAATTTAGGATGGTAGCCTTTTGCCGATCCTCCTCTATCACATGACCCCCCCCCATCAGCCTAGCAATTTCCCCTCTTTCTTCCTTTTCTCTCTAATATACTGGAAGAAGTGTTTTTGTCTGTCCTTGCCGCCCTCTGCAATACACAGCCCTGTGTCTACTTTTACCTCTCTTACCACATTCTTTGCCTTCTTACTGCTTAGTAAATATTCTCCCTATAATTCCTCCCCTTGCTTTTCTTTGTACCAGAAGCCATTTGTTGGTCCTCACCACTTCTCTGACCCTTTCCAAGATCCATAATGGACTGCTGAACATGTTTCTTTTGAATGTCATTGTCATGCAAAACTTAGATGCCTCGAGAATGGCCCTCTTTTTTGCCCCATCTCTCTTTCACTTCTCCTATGCTGTCATCCCTGACTAATTTGTCCTGGACCAACTCCCTCAACCTGTCGAAGGCTGCTTTTCTGAAATCTAGGACCTCATCTCTTGATTGGGGTTTCCCATTCCCAAGGGCCAGTTCGAACCAACTGGAGTTGTGGTCACAGTTCTCTTGTGGCTCCCCAACTCTCACAGCTCCTAACAACTCTGAGTTGGTGAGCACCACATCAAGAATGGCCTCCTACCTGATGGGTTCCTTAACCAGTTGTACCAGTAAATAGTCCTGGAATACTGTACATCCCACAAGGCTTGTCTTCTGGTGATCCTGGCCACTGAAACATCCCCCCGACTTCCCCCTTTGCCACTCCCATTTCTAGTTCTCCCCCAAGGTCTCTGTCCTTCTCTTCTTCTTGACCTGGTGCCCTGTAGGTCACCCCAGGCATATTTTCTTGCCTGAGCCAGCCATGAGTTGTATATGCAGCAACTCCATCTCCCCCACTACCCCTGATACACCCATCTTCCACAACTCCAATGCCATCCTTGACAGACAGGGCTATGCCACCCTTTCTAACTTTTCCTTTATCCCTCCTGAACATTGAGTACCCATTTACAAACTATAGGCAAAACAATATCACCATGGATATGTTACATTAGGCAAGTGTCACAGGTGGAAACAATTACTCCAAATTAAATAGTGTTCAAAGGGAATAAGTGATGTACAAAGTAAACATCTGATTAAAATGCAGACAGCAAATAAACACAATCAGTGGGTAGTAGAAGCAATGTAAAAACAAAAGCAAAGGCCTAGAACAGTGTATAAACAACTGTTAGAGAGAGCATCTAAGTATCTAAGTACAAGAGCATGCTGATGTTTTGGTGAGGTAATTATAGTAGCCATTCTGAAAAGTCTGCACTGTCTGGCAATGACAAAGCTTGGCTTGAATGGAATTCCATAATTGTGGGGCAACACAGGAGAAGGTTTTCTTTCTGGTATAGTGAGCAGGCCATAACTGGAAGATCTTAAGGGGGCAGCTAGAATGCTAGAGGAGGTAGACAATGGATAATGGAGATTTTTTATGTATGATGTCAAAAAGGACATCACCAAGGGTGAGATCACTGAGGGATGCAGAAGGGAAGCCACCCAAGTTTGGAATAGAAAGTACAATGGTGATCTCAGATCAGAGGAGCATTACAGACATTGTTATACATTAAAATGGTTTTGGTTGAAGCCGAGAAGACAGCCATACCATATAGAAGCTTAAGAAGTCGGATACAATAGCCAATAGCTAAATGGGTTTTTGTGGTGAGAGTTTGGCTGACCTTATATGAGAGCCCTAACATGGAATTTACTGACTTACAGATGACCATGACATGCAGTGAGAAGTCCAGGGATAGATCTAATGTTACCCCTAGATAATTAAAGGAGGATATTGATGACCACAAGGTTCCATCACTGCACAAGACAGAGAGGGGGATGGACAGTTTTTAAGTCTTGGGGTGGAGCCAAATAGCATAGCCTGGGTTATTTTGTGTTCAGGTACATCTAATTTGTAAGAAGCCAATTTTGGACCTCATGGAGGTCAGATGACAGCCAATTACAGTATTAATATCTGCTATGTTATTGGAGCTTAGGAAGAGAAAAAATATCATCAGGACGGAGGATGGGAGTGCCATGTAAAAGACACTGATATAGTATATTTCATTAATGTGGAGGGAAAGGGGAGAGGTCCCAGAATGGAACCCTAGAAAAACAGATATTTAACAGTTCAATACAGTATTCCCATGCTTCTTCATCATCAATTTTCTTGCTCAGAAAGTGGATGTTCTGTACCCATTTTATAGTACTGTATGTACTGTGGGGACAATTTTCAAAGCTCCCCCTTGAATCAGAGCACCGTGCACTGAACCCCCACCTGCAGCAAACTCAAGTGCACAAGAAACACTGCACCAGTGCCAATGTCCCCAAGTTTTCTGCAAGCTGTCCTGTGCACCAAACAAATGGTGTATGGGGGGGTAATGACGCAAACTGTGGGATGGTCTTGCAGCAACAGCGGCCAGTGATGGAGACCTGCCAGCTGGTTGACCAGGTGGTTGGTGGGGTTGAGGTGGACAGGACATGGCTGACAGAGGATAGGATGGGTTGTGATGGTGAAGGGGGTAGCAACAGCCCTGAAGACAACAGTGCACTGCTGCCATTGCACAGTGCAGGTCTATGTGGGGGGGGCAGATGAATAACTGGCACCACGGGGGAATCTGTGGGCATGTAGCTGCTGCAGACTGCTGGCTGCTCCACTGGTGGTCTGTCAGGTGTTGGGGGCTGTGTGGGTGCCAGTGAGGTACAGGTTCACCCCCCATCCAGCAATGGCTCCAGTTGTTGTGCATGGGCTGTTATTTAGAAGATGCTACTGGCACCTGGAATAGTGCCATAGGCCAACCTATTATTTAAACAAAAACAAACAGGATTGTGGTAAGGGGAAGGAAGTGACTGGGAAGGGGGAGGGAGTAGTCATGGGACTATCTGGGCCACCTGGGGGACCAGATTTGTTTTTTTTTCATTTACTGACCCAAAGTGTCAAAGTACTACGGGAAGGCTGGAAACTTCAGATTTCCCATCCTACAGGCAAATGTACATTTTTTTTTTCGGGAGGTGTACAGCATTGGCCTGCCTATATTGTAGGGAAAGCATTTTATTGCTATTTTGACTCTTTGAGATGCCCCCTATAGAAAGCTGGACTTGTTATTTTCCAAGTTCCTTCTTTATAACTTGAGCTTGCTGCACATTTGACCTTCAAATAAAGGTAATCCATTCCCTCTTGCCAAATTCACTAAAATACCGGCAACAGCTTAATCTGTTTCTGTAAGTCAGTCTACATCTGTACACATATTTCCCTTCTCTTGCCCCCTGGTTGCACCTGTAAACAAGTCATGGCTTGGTGTGCCTCTCCCAGTCACAAACTTTCAAATTAAAAAAAATTAACAAGATCATTTATTTTAGATCTGAGAAACTACTGGTTAGTACCCTTCCCAGCCTAGAATACTTCTGAAAAATAACTATCCCCATAACTCACAAAAATGATAATTACAGTGTACATAAATCCTGCCAGAGCTCCAATTTCCTATATTCTAATGAACATCAAAGGAGTCCAGCACTTCTGACTTTGACAAATTACAGATAAGGTTTTATTCATTAAGAGGGCTGCTAATGTTTATTTAAATGCAATTTACTGTTGCATTATTGATTAGCTACTGCAAAATTATCTTATAGGAAGCACGTGTAGTGAGAAGATTCAGGTTGAGGAAGGATTCATCTAGGGAAGGCCTGTAGGCTTGATTTAGGCCCCAGGAAATCAGGGTTTTAATTTATCTGGAAAAAAATGGCCTGGTGGAAGGTTGGCTTTGTTTGCATTTAGACAGTAGATGAAAGGGGTTTTGATGTTGAGCTGGGAGAAAATGGCTGCCACTCTAGTTATTCACACAATGAATTTTAGCAAACAGGAAAAATATTAGCATGAAAAAGACAGAGGGAGGTTTTCCATCATTCTCATGTGAAGCTTGGAGTAACAGCACATGTGGCATGTAGGCTCCTAAGTCAAGATAATCAGGACGTAGACGATATTAACACTAATTTTTGCATTTTTGTATTCTACAGGCATCTTTTCATATTCAACTTATTTAAAAAAGAAAGCCAAGCATTTGCTGATAAGGGCAGGAAACTGATACCCAGTGTACTGCTAAATTGCTTGTTGCAAAACCTATCAAGCAATCATGCTGTAATATCCTTTTTTTTTACTCTTGCACCCTCCATAATGCTTAAAAATGAAAGAGCTTACTTTCCAATAGTACCTAAATATAATCATGCTATATTTCTCAGTATATTGCAGCCATACTAATTCATTCATAAATTAACATATGTTGATGTACTGTATTGACTTTATTACTGAAACCTCTAGTAGAAAGTGTATAATACAATTTAAAGATATGCAGTAATGTGAAAACAAGGATCTACAATATGGCTATTTTACAATGCCAGTGGAGATATAAATGGCAATATAACAAGAGATATCTTTGAAGTTATTCTCAAGATATTATGATACCTTGTTGTTGGTTTGTCAGAACTGATACCTTGTAGGCTAGTTTTCTCACAATGATCAAGTGAACCAATCAGGTAGCATCTTTCGCAAAGATTATGGCATTGTAATACCACCACTCAGCACTGTCAGGACAAAGTACTCCAGGTGGGGTCTTACACTTGATCTATACAGGGGCAGCAGTTTAAATCAACGAGAAATGGTTCAGTCTTCAAACAAACAGCAGGTTTAAAAGTTATGATTATCAAATCAATGTATATCTTGAATATGCAATGGTCTGACTCAAAATACACAATTTTTCCTAAATTGTGAGGGGAGCAGGACTTCTATAGCTCATTAGTAGCTCTAGCAGTTGAGAGTTAGTGTCTGGCTCCCTCACACTTAATGATAACATGGCTATTTTGAGTCAAGTCATTACATATCCCCTACACCTCTCATTAAATGTTGGCCTTGAGTGATGGGATTCTTATAAGAAAGAAATGTAGAAAATTCCTGGTATAACCATTTTTGACACTGATGCCTTTCTACCTGTATTATTGTATGAGGAGATATGTTATGGGGGTTGGAACAAATATCCTGTGCAAGTATTGCTAGTGAATTTCCTGCAAAAATGAGCAACCTAAACAATTAAAACAGCTCTTAGAAGGGTACTGTAAGTGTATTAACTCATGGGGGAAAAGGAAAAAAATGCTGTAGTAGCCCATTATAGGAAACATATGTGATGATGGAAGCATAAAATGTTTTTCTTTGCTTTTTTTTTTCTTTTTATATTTCAGAGTGTTCCATTTTCAAGTAAACTAGTGCTAATGTTTTTAAAGCAACCCCCTGGGTTTTATTTTTTGTCATGGTTGACTCCTCCTTAAGGTAATAGGTGTTGTGTGTGGTTTATGTTATTGAAGACGTCTTCTCTGCTGGTTGGGCCAGAGGACCACAAAGTGATGCTAAGCAATCCTATCTGCACCAAGCAGCATACGATGATATCTCTTATAGCACAATACACATCACTTGTAGAACTTATTAACCTATTATAAAGCACCTATGAAATCCACATTCATAGATTCTTTATCATCTTTTTTAAAATGTAATACTTTTAGGGGATTGCAAAAACCCCAGTCTAGTGTAGTGAAACAGTTCTTTGCCATTGTACTGCACATGGACACACTGTTCCCAGAGCAGGAGGGCTTGATATGTTCAGCCAATCATGTGATCTGATTTGCTGGACTACCCTTAGTGCTTTAAAAGTTCTCACAGCAAAAATTGAAAATGTGGTTTTATTGCCTTCATCCCAGCTGGGATAGCAGTATAACTGGCAGGAGGAAAGAACATCCCACAATCTAATGTCCTTCTCTGGCAAGACAGGTAAGAGGCATCCTCTGCATTTTTGACACCTGGGTGATTGCACTTGGCATTGCATCTGGGGAGTTCTTATGGGGTGAGGCTGCATGTAGGGTATGCTGGCCTGTTGAAATATAGTCATCCTTCTGCCTCTTTTCAGGAATAGGATTAGGCAAAAAGGCTAAAAATTTAGCCCCTCCCAGATGATGACGCTACAACACTGAATGCCTAACCAGTTCCATCTTTTCAGTACTTTCCTTCTCTGATACTGACCCTACCTCAAGGGGGTACAGAAAGAAGCTTATAGTGAACCCTGAAATAGGGTACAAGGAGAAAGGGGAGCAGTGTCTGAGGCTAGTGACAATCCCTCCAAACATGCAATCAATTAGGGCAACTCTGGACCAGCCGAAGATGGTCATAAAGAGTGAGACATGGATCTGTGAGAATAAAGAAAGAGGAAAACAGGATTTAATTATGAATTGCCAATGTTGTCAATACAATTACACAAACTATTTTCTGAGTTGCTGATGGTTTATAAGCAGATGCGCCCACAGATAAAATAACAGACCATAATATTTATTTGTCTGCATATACATAACACAGTTTTCAATGACATCAAGAGTATTATTTTACCTCATTATCCATGAAAGAATTTCACAATTTTTATCTGTATTTTTGTACTTTTCTTATGTTTTTACTCCTCTCCCAATCCAGCATGGCCCTTTGGGACTGGAGCAAAACAATAGCAAGAGCAAAATAAAACCAACCAAAGCAAACATACACTAGCACTGTAAAAATGACTTCTTAACAAATGCTAAGTGTTTCTTGAACAAAATCCATTCACTTTTCAGAAAGTTTCAAATTGTATGATAATAACCCTCGAGTGGGCTTCTGCCACTGTTTTTGCTTAGTCAGCATTGATTTGCATTGCTTTCATTAAAAGAAGGCAGAGGTTTGGCACTGTTCTCTAATCAGCATAATAATTAGTTTAGGACTCGTCTAAGTGTTTGCAGTGAGTGAGTGATAGACTGAAGCTTTGAAAACTGCACCCTCAGTTTATTTGAAGGTTGGGTACAATGTGGATGGGTATAATGGTATCTCCTCACACTGCTCCTGCATTACTTATGATATCTGAAGGTTGGTTCATGTCAGCATATGTTGTACTGAACTTTGTTATAGTTATCTGACTGCAGCATATGTAACATAATTAAAAACTGCTAGGGATTTCAATGTATCTAATGTTCTATTAAGAAGCATTGACCATCTGATGAGAATACAAAAACACCCGGCTGATGGGATTAAATCACATGCATAACCAACCTGTCTAGCTAGCTGACAAAAAGATTAGTTCTCAGAAACAACATTTTTCATGGACGATGTACTGTATTCTTTCAAGATGTTTTCATCAACGTCAGTAAAACTTTCATGAGTGACCATACCGATGGTAGGTAAGCTTATGTGAGTTGTGAAAAACCTGCATACATAGTAGTATAATCATTTAATGATGCTACAGACTAGTTATTTACAATAGTTGAAATGTTTTACCAGGAGCGACATACGGAGCTGGTAACAGCTCATTTCCACATTGTCCTCTGGGGATGCAGACAGGGTAAGGGTAAGGGGAGAGTTTATCAAGTACAAACTACAACAATATAAAAATGCAATGCATAGAAACATGGAAACATAGAATATCACAGCAGATAAGGGCTGCGTGGCCCACCCAGTCTGACCATTTTTCTTATCTATATTCTCACCAAAGACCCTCCTTGATCTACAGTTCTTTCTCCCTCTGCCATTTCTTTCCACTCTGATATCCTTGTGCCTATCCCATGCATTCTTGACATCCACCACTATTTTTGTGCCCACTACCTGCTCTGAAAGGCTGTTCCAAGAATCCACAACTTCTGCACATCTTGCCTGAAACTACTTTCTTCCAGCTTCATATTGTGTACTGTTGTTCTTGGGTACTTTTTTTAAATACTTCCCTCCTGTACCTTATTTACTCCTGTGAGGTATTTAAAAGTATCTGTTGTATCCCCCTCTCCCTCCTCTTTTTCAGAATGTACATGTTGAGCTCCTTTAGTCTCTCTTCATAGGGCTTTTGATGCAAACCCAACACCTTAGTTGTCCTCCTCCTCTGGATTGCCTCCACTCTGACAATGTCCTTCGGAGATGTGGATTCCAGAACTGGACACAGTACTCCAGGTGGGGTCTTACAATTGATCTATACAGGGGCAACACACCTCCCTCTTTCAGCTGGTGATACCTCTTCCTATGCACACCAGCATGCCAATAGCACCCCCCCCCAAATGCCTTATGACACTGCCCTGCCACCTTTAGGTTATCCAGTATGATTACCCCTAGGTCTCTTTCCTACTTGGTTGTTGCCAATAACACTCATCCCATTTTGTAGACTGCCCCAGGATTTCTGTGCCTTAACTGCTTTATTTTGCACTTTTGTGCATAGAAACACAGCTGCCATACCCTTGGCCACTCTTCAAGTTTTCCCAGATCTCTACTCATCCTTTCCACTCCCCTGGAGTGTCCACCCTGTTGCAGATCTTGGTGTCATCCATAAAGAGGCAACCCTTCCCTTCCAGCTCCTCTACAATATCACTTATGAAGAAATTAAAGAGGACTGGTCCCTGCACCGTTCCCTGAGGTATCTCACTGGTCACTCTTCCTTCCTTGGAGCAAACTCTGTTTATCACCACCGTCTGTCAACTAACCCCCTAGCCACTTTCTTACCCAGTTTACAACCTTTTTACTGACCCCTAAGCTACTCAGCTTGCTTACTAGTCTCTTATGTGGAATGGTGTTGAAAGCTTTATTGAAATCCAGATAGGCCATATCCACCGCACCTCACTGATCTAATTCCTTGGTCACCCCCATTAAAGAAATCTATCACATTTGTGTGACATGACCTCCCCACTGTGAGTCAGTGCTGCCTTGGGTCGTGTAACCTGTTAGATTCAAGACACTCTATATACCTTTCATTCAGCAATTTTTCCAGTAATTTTCTCACCGCCGATGTCAAGTTGACTGGCCTATAATTTCCAGCCTCTTCCTTGCTACCATTTTTGTGAGGTGGGACTATAGCTGCTCTCCTCCAGTCCTGCTGAACCACTCTAATATCCAGTGATCTGTTAAGTTGGATTGATAGAGATGCATCCAGTACCTCTCTGAGCTCTCTCAACACCCTTGAATGCACCCTATCTGGCCTCATTGCTTTGCCCACTTTCAGATTTGTAAGTGCCTTCATGACTCTGTACTCTGAAAAGGGGTTAGTGTCTTCTTCCTCCCACAAGGCTCCTGTTCCATTTTTGGAGTCTGTCTCCTTCCCCTTCCTCTGTGAACACAAAGCAGAAGTATTTGTTTAACATGTCTGCCTTTTCCTGGTCCTTCTCTGTACAGTCCTCCCCTTCCCTTTTAAACCTTACATACTAAGATTCATACTAAGGTGTAAGGAGCTGAGGAGGTGGTAAGCTGATGTTAGCTCCCATTTATTCACCCATAATATGTCATACTGTTACCACCCAAGATATATTGATTTAGTCTTTGTTTGAATTGGGTCTTGTTTCTGCTAGTTATGACCTCCAATAGCAATCTGTTCCAGTGATTCACCACTCTTTGTGTGTAAAACACCTTCCTTTTATTAGTGTTAAATTTCTTTGGTCTTTATCTGCATGGGGCCACATCAGCAGCAGGGGAATTTTGGCAGCTGCATCGGCAGCAGGGAACTTTGGTGGTTATTGCCGCATTTGGGATTAGGCGGCCGTAGCTGCATGTGAATGTGGCTGAATCAGTGGTGGGGATCATCAGCGGCCATTGCCACAGTTGGGAGGAGGAGGATCAGAGGACAAGAGAAGGGCACCTGCCAGAGCCAATCAAAAAGGGGAGTGCAAATTTCAAACTCACAGCTAGGCTACTTAAGCCTGGGCCCAGCCACAGTCCAACTATAGCTGCTATTTTTCTGCATGGGGCCACATTAGTGGCAGGGGAACTTTGGCAGCTGCATCAGTAGTAGGGAACTTTGGCATCCGTTACTGCATTTGGGAGGAGGCAGCCATAGCCGCATGTGAACAGGGCTGCATCAGTCATGGGAATTATTGGCAGCCGTTGCTGCAGTTGGGAGAAGGAGGACCAGAGGACAAGAGAGGGGCTCCTGCTGGAGCAATCATAAAGGGTAGCATGAATTTCAAACTCACAGCTGGGCTATTTAAGCCTGGGCCCAGCTGCAGTCTAACTAGAGCTGCTATTTTCTTCCGCCCACTCACCCTGCACCACCTCCAGCTTAAATGGAGTAGTTATACCACTCCCAGTAGTGGTTTCACCAATTAGATTAGGACAGGAGGTTGGGTAGAGCTAAGGGTTGTGACAAGAAGAGCTGTGGGGCAGAGGCTTCTCGGTGGAAGAAGGTGATGTCTTTGCTTTCCAAGAAAACAGGGTAGCTGTGACACTGCATCATCTGCAAAGGAGCTGTGACACTTGTGCACATTGCTTCAAATCTTAGGACTGGGAATGATACTACCACACGTTCAGTCACTTCACTACCAGTCTAGCATTGCTCGTAAAGCGCTTTGGATGTATGAAAAGCGCTATATAAATACTGATTCTTCTTCTTCTTCTTCTACTGTGGCACTGTAACACCTACAAGGGAGCTGTGACACTCAAGCTCAGTACCTCAATATATGATACTGGGGCTGATACTCCTGAGGTACTGTGAATAGGGCTATATTGTTCTCTCTTTTCATACTAAGGTGGTTAGGTAGCAAGAGAGCCGTGAGGCCCAAAACCGCTACCAGTATTAATAGTAACAAGGTAATGAACTAACCTGAATATACTTATCTAGCCTATTTTTGAATATAGTCTTTGAACAACTTGAAATTATTTCTATAGGAAGGGAATTCCAAGGTTTGATAATGCGAATGGTAAAGAAGAATTTCCTGTGCATTAGATGAAAACTCCTACATTTCATCTGGAGTGGATGACCTCTAAGATTAAAAATGTCATCCTTAAATGACAATCCAAGATTGTTGATCAAGTAAGGATCATTCATAATATCAAACAAGAACAATAAATCACCTCTTAATTGCCTTGTAGAAAGCGACATTAGATTTAATTTAGTTCATCTAGATTCATAAGTGTCAAAATGTAAACCACTGAGCTTTTTTGTAAAATTCCTCTGGACTTTCTCAAGACAGAATATATCATATTTCCTAAAGGGGGACCATAATATTAGGAGGCAGCATAGCGCAGTGGTTTAAGGCTCTGAGCTGCAAATCTGGTGACATCTAGCAAACCAGACCGGGGTTTGAATCCCACAGCCCCCACTTGCATGCTGTGTGATGCTGAGCAAGTCACTTAACTTCCTTGTGCTCCCAGGTCACACCTGGAAATAAGCTTCGGCTTTGTGTGCCTTTCCTTGTTAAACAATTTTCCCTTTCCCTTTCCTCTTTCCATAAAGAAGAAGAGAAATCCAAATGGGCAGAACATACGCTCTATACAGAGGCATCAAAACATTCTTGTCCCTAGATTTAAAATTCCTTAGGATGGACCAGATAACCCTATTTGCTTTTGAGATAACAGAATTTATTTGAAAATCGGGACGAAGATCATCAGTAATTAACACGCCCAAATCTTTCTCCATTTTGGCTGTGTTCAGTCCTTTATTATCTAGCATATATGAATGACAAGGATTAAATACCCTAAAGTGCATAACCTTGCATTTGGCATGATTAAATTTCATACCCCACTGGTTAATCCATTTAGTTATACTATTTAAGTCAGTTTGGATCTGTTCAATTTGTTCCTGGCTGGAACATAGTCCTCCAATTTTAATGTCATCAGCATATTTTAGGATATTAGAAAAACAGTTCTTTATAATATCCGAAATAAATGTCTGAAAAAAAGTGGGTCCCAAAACAGAGCCCTGGGGCACACCACTAGTAATTCTACCCAATTCTGACAGATGTCCATTAATTAAAACCCACTGGGTTCTATCACTCAACCAATTTAGTATCCATCTGACAACAATAGGGAGGATACTTCTAGTTCTGTTTATTTGTGGGGCATTGTGACAATCTGGTGGGGGTGGAAGGCTATACGGGATCTTAGAATATTTATGGGGCATTGTCGGCATTTATTTTATTTGCAGGGCATTGAAGCAATCTGGTGGTGGTGGCATTTATATGAAGGGCAGTGTGGCAACCTGGTGGGGGTTGAAGGCTATACAGGATCTTAAAATATTTACCATATTTTCTTGTCCTGCAAATAGGGCTATATTGTTCTGTCTTTGGATACTTCTAGTGCTCCTTATTAGTGTGGCATTATGGCAATCTGGTGGGGGTGGAAGGCTATATGGGATCTTTAAACATTCACTGAAATATTCTAGGCCTAGCATTACAGCTATAGCTAATAACTGTATCTATTAGTTTTTGAATTGATTCAGCTGAGGATGGAATGTGGAAGCTACAGCAGATGGGGGGGCAGGGATCAGGGTTGGGTGGGGTCAGGGGATAGTAGGATGCAATACCTGTGGGGCAGCAGTCTTCACGGGCATGATCTGGAGAGTCGGGGGGGTCTAATCTGCATGAAACTGGGGCAACTGGAGGCACAATTAAATTGAAAGAGGAGGGATTTAGTGACTCTATCCATGACTGGGAGGGTAGAGATGGAAGGGCACAGTGTGGCCCTTATGTACAGGGGAACAGGACAAGTATCAGATTGGTACAGGTTCAGGAGCGGGGGGTAGTGGGGAGCCACACCAGGAGACAGTCACCCAGGCTTCTCGGAGGATGGTTGGCAGATGGTGGGTGGGAGGTGGAAGGGGGGTGGAGTCCCTACCAGAAGGAAGGCTAACCATAACAAGTGTGCTCTTGTTACTGAAGGGGGACTCAGTACCACAAACAGGTTTGTGGGTCTGTGTACACTGAGGGTACAGAAGAGCAGACTTGATCAGGGGACTGGGGGTAGAAGGAGAGGAAGGATGGACAAGGGAGGGAAGGGGGTGATTCAGGGGAGGTGGGTAGTTACCAAAGGAGGGTAAGTTTTGGGAGAGGTGGTAGTCCATGGGCTGGTGGGAGAGGGAGTGGAGTAGGTGGGCAGGCAGCTCAAGGGGTAGGATGGGTGAGGGGGAGGAAGCAGGAAGTGCTGCTGAAGAGTTTGAGTAGGATGGAAAGAAATAGTACCGGGGGTTTCAGAAGTGGAAATGAGGCAGGGGATAGCATAGGCAGTCATGAAAATGGGCAGGTCAGCACGGCAGAGAGGCGAAGGTGCATGCAGTTCAGCTGGAGGGTTTGGGTGGGACAGAGTGAAACAGTACCAGGGATATCAGAGGTGGAAATAAGAAAGGGGATAGCGAAGGCAGTCATGACAGGGGGCAGGTTAGCTCAGCAGGAGTGGGGGGTTCACAGCCACTAGTGGGGGACCTGGCAGGCAGCAGTGGAAGTATGGGCAGGTTGGGGAGGGGGAAGTAGATTTTCAGGAAGCCAGGCAGGATGGGATGGCTCTTGCACAGGATCCTGGGATAGCATTGGGGGGATAGAAGAAGTGGTTAGACAGAAGGTCCAGGTGGGGGGCATGGATGCAGTAGTTGATGAGATTTCAGGGGCATCTGGTGAAGCAAAGGAGGTGAGGGAAGGAAAGGCAGGGTGGAAATGTGGTATCTGGTGAAGTAAAGGACGTGGGGAAGGAAAGGCAGGGTGGAAGTGTAGTGGGAGGGGAACCATCTGGAAGGGGTAGTAGGAGTGGGTGAAGAAGGGGTCATGGGTGAGGTGGATGGAGGAAACTAGCAGGGAGCCAGGGAATGAGAGGCTTGTTGAGGAATCACTTAATCACAGGGGCACAGATTTAGTTAGGATCCTAGTTCTGGGGGACTCTATAATCAGGAGTATCAGGTAGGGGGGACGGGGGAATAACAGGGGGAGTGGTGTTAGAGCGGAGTGCATGTCAGGTATGACTGTGTTCCAGGCCACATACCCTGTGCACTCCTTGGTTAGGAATGGTGGGGGGCCACCCCACATCTTGGTGCATATGGGTATAAATGACAAGGATAGCAACAGCGTGGAGGAAATGCAGGCCAAGTTCATGGAACTGGTCAGGGTCTGTTTAGCTGAGGAGTGCATGGTCTCCTTCTAGGAGGTTCTTCCGGTACCGAGGGCTAGTGTGGAGAAGAAACTAAAAATTCAAGGTGTCAACAGGTGGTTAAGGGACTGGTGCCAGGCCAAGGGGTATGCATTGGTGGGGGATTGGGGATCTACTTGGGAAGGCAAGGGACTGTTCATTAGAGATGGACTCCACCTGAGCCTAATGGGGTAGGAGGTCCTAAAGCTTAAGCTTGGGGAATTTATTGGTACCAGGCGGTGTTCAAACTTGTAGTGGGCTGAGGGCTGAGGCTTGCGGGACACGTGGTCAACTTCAGTATGGGACGACTTTGGCCTTCCCCCCATCAGTTTTGACAGGAAGTGGAGTAGGGCAGATGTTCTCGCTCTATGTGAGCTTGGGAATGGGGAAGGGGGGAACGGGGATAAGGAAGGCGTTCGGGTGGAGGGTGGTCTTGATTAATGTGAGAAGTTTGGGGAAGAAACAATCAATCTTTATTTTACCAGAAGAGAAACACCATTGAGTGGACTCATTTACAAGGTGGTTCTGGGGTACAAGAATACACAGGATACAACATAATAACATAAATGGTATACACAGAATCAACTAATACAGTGCAAAACAAGATACATAGTACATACTGCGAACAATGATAGGCAATTGGCTGTAGCCCAGTAAGGGTATGGGTCATAATACAATACAGAAACAATGCAAATTCACTAACAAAAGTTGGCAAGTAACAGGCAAAATAAGTGATAGGAGAAGGAAGAAGAAAAGAAAAAATGTTTGGCAAGAGATAGCATGCTAATCAAGTTAAGAGCAGTGCAGGACAAATAATGGTGGGATGGGGCGGGCATGGCAGGGGCAGGCCACACTGGCACTGGTGGAGAAAAGGGAGAGTGAGGTGGGAAGGTGATTTAAGTGGTGGCAATAAGGGAGGGTGAGGTGGGAAGGAGAGTTAGGAGGTAGCAATGGGGGGGGGGTATGGTGTGCCCGACTAATTCGATGGAGGATGCTGGTAGGCAAAATCTGGACTACGGTTAGAGAAATGGTTGTGAAGATGATGAGGAGTAGCAGTTAGGGAAGCAGGTACAGGTTTCCTTGAGAAGCAGCACTCATTAAGAATGTGAAGGTCGATAGCCCAGCTAGTCTTGAGAGGTTTAGAGTTCTCTGGGTGCAATTTCAGATGGTAGAAAGGGTATAACATATAGTGGACTCAAGATGTCTGAATTACAGGCACTAATGACTGAGGGGAGAGTGGATGTGGCTGCTGTCATGGATGCATGGGCCACACAGCATCATGAATGGGAGTTGGGTATTCCGGGGTACACTGTTCTTCAGAAGGATTGAATGACAGGTAAGGGAGGGGGGGACTGGCGCTGTTTGATAAGCATGGTATTAAATGCAACAGGGAGAAGGTAGCTGAGGGGCACATCGAGGCATTATGGGTTATCCTGCAGGATCCTCGGGGTAGAAGGTTCAGACTGGGGGTGTGTACAGGCCACCTGCTCAATCGGAGGAGCTAGAAGAGGAATTAGTAAAAAATCTGAAATCCAACTGTAGTTCAGGCAGGGGTTGGACAGTGGTGTTGGGGGATAAGAATATGCCTGGGGTTGATTGGGGGATCATAGTATTGTCATTGGCAAGGGAGCAGTGCCTTTTGGATGCCTTCCAATATGCATTCCTATCCCAAATGGTGGGGGAACCAACCAGAGAGGAATGTATTCTGGATTTGGTACTGACAGATGGGGACATGGTTAGGGAGTTGGTTGTGGAAGCCCTTCTGTCGGGAAGTGATCACACCACAGTTTGGTTCTCCCTAGACCTAGGCAGGATTGGGAATCATATGAAATCAATGGCTGTGGATTTCAGGGGGGCAGATTTTGTGGGCATGGTGGCAGTCCTGGAAAGGCACCAAAGCGGTATTTGTCCAGGCATGGACATGGAGAGCAAGTGGGTAATAATAAGGGAGGGTATTCTGAAGGAACACTAAAGTCTGCACTAGGGTTGTCCACAAGAATGCTAGGGCTAGAAGACCCAGCTGGTGGACCAAGGAGGTGCAGGAGGTGGTGAGAGAAAAAAGGCTGGCCTTCTGAAGATTCAAGCAGTCGAGAAGGGAAACGAACAGGGAAGAGTATCAGAGGCTCTCCAGACAGACTGGTAGGGTGGTGATAGCAGCCAAAACAGACAAGGAGCTGTGGTTGGTGCAGGGGATCAAGCAGGGAGAGAAGAGTTTTCAGATATATCAGGGAGGGGAGGAAAGTGACAGGTGGATGGCAGATTGATAAGTTAAAGAAAGAAGGAGGGTGGGCTGAGGAAGTGGTGGAGTAATCAGAAGTACTCAATGAGTACTTCTGCTTGGTCTTTACGAAGGAGGGAAAGGAACCTCAGGGGGTTGGTGGAATGAGGGAGGGGGCAGGAGAGGCTCTCATGGATGAGAAGATAGCATTGGGGAGGGTGAGACAAGCTCTGAAGTCCCTGAGGTACGATAAGACTCCGGGGCTGGATGGGATTCACTCCAGAGTATTTAGGGAAATGTTGGATGTCCTGTCTGCACCACTGATGGACTTATTCAGCTCCTCCCTTCAAACTGGAGGGAGGTACATGTCATACCATTCCACAAGGGCCATGCATGGGAGGATCTTGGAAACTACAGACTGGTTAGCCTGATGTCCGTGGTAGGAAAACTGCTGGAAGCCATCTTAAAGGAACAGGTGGTGGAGTTCCTTGAGGCCCATGGTCTCCAAGATAAATGAAAGCATGGGTTCATCCTGGGGAGATTGTGTCAGATAAATCTAGTTGAATTCTATGACTGGGTCACAAGGTCTCTGGACCAGGGTAAGTCTGTTAATGTCCTGTACCAGGACTTCACTAAGGCTTTTGACTCAGTGCTGCACCATGGACTGTTGGAGAAGCTGAGGAGCTTGGGGATGGGGCAGAAGATACTAGGGTGGATTGGGAATTGGATAATGGATAGACACCAGCGGGTGGTGGTTGGGGGTGAAGTCTTGGCTCCCAGAAGGGTCGTTATTGGGGCCCCCCAGAGGTCAGTATTGGGGCCGGTCCTATTTAATGCATTCATCTCAGACATCAGGGTTGGAGTTTGGAGCAGGCTGAGTCTATTCACAGATGACTCCAAACTGGGAGCAGTGGTAGACATGGAAGAGGGGAGTAGGATGCTGCAAGAGGACTTGGAGACACTTGAAAGGTGGTCGCACACTTGGCAGATGGGTTTCAATGCCAAGAAGTGCAGTGTACTCCACTTGGGGGCCAGGGACCCTGGGTATGACTACACTCTCAGAGGGGTAAATCTCATGGTCTCTAGGGAGGAAAAAGATCTCAGAGTGGCAATAGACACCAAAATGAATAATTCCAAGCAGTGTATCAGGGCTGATGCGAGGGCGAATAGGATGCTGGGGTGCATAGCCAGAGGGATAACATCAAGCAGAAGAGGTGTTCTACTGCCCCTGTACAACAGCCTGGTTAGACCGCACCTGGAGTACTGTGTGTAGTTTTGGTGCCCACACTTGAGGACAGATGTTGCTGTTCTTGAGATGGTCCAGAGGAGAACATCTAGGATGAGTTACAGCCTGAAGGACCTGTCCGGTGAGGAGAGACTTAAGGATTTGAACATGTACTCCCTGGAGGAGAGGAAGGATAGATGGGATATGATAGAGGTCTTTAAATATTTGAAGGGGATTAACTGGATCAGCTCAGATGGACTGCTCCAGTTGAGGAAGGATGGAGTCATGAGGGGGCATAGCCTGAGACTGGTGAGTGGGAGGTTTAAGGGGGAGATGAGGCATCACTAATTCACTGAGAGGGTGGTGACACCCTGGAACTCATTGCCGGCAGAGTTGGTGAGGATGGAGACAGTGGGTAGGTTCAAGAGAGGGTGGGACAGACATAAGGTTGTTGTCCAGGTGGGGGGGGGGAGCAGGGAAGTTAATGGATCTTCAGGGAGTCACAAAGGGGGAAGGAGCAGTCACAGTGCATGGACTATAGGCCATTACTCGAGCAGACTCGACTGACCACTGGGCCTAATCTGCTGGCAATTTAGTATATTAGTATGCATGTTAGTTGCAGAGGGTGACCCCTGGTGCTCATTTTATCATTCTTGAATTCTATGTTTAATTCATTCAGCAGGTAGGCATCTTGCATTATATCATAATATAGAAGTAGGTCGTCCCATATTCTTCTAGGTTCAAGAGTCATAAGGTTTAATTTCTGAAAGCAATCGTATGGTATAGTTTTTAGATTATGTATCAGTTTAGTAGTATGTCTCTGAACGTTTTCAATTTTTTGGATACAGCCCCTTGTAATGGGACTCCACGCAGGGCTTCCATAGTCCAGTAATGGTCTAACGTATGATCTATACAATGGCATAATAACTTCCTTACTTCTACTCTGGAAATTACATTTTATGGCCCATAATACTTTTTTAGCCTTCGTAATTTGGTTAGATTTTTATTTATTGTTATTCCTAGGTCTTTCTCCTCAGTTGATTCTCTAAGTGGGAAGCCATTTAGGAAATATGTTCTTTTTTGTTCTGCTTCCCCAAATGTACAGTATAACACAACACTTATCCACATTAAAACTCATCCCTCTATGATTAGCTCATTACTGAATGTTGTCTGAATCCAATTGGATAGTGGCTATGTTTTCATTATTTACTGCAACCCCAGCAAGTTTTGTATCATCTGCATATTTACTTAGCCAGTTTGTTGCTTCCTGACCCATGCTAGACATAAATACCTGAAACAGCACCGGTTCCAGAACTGACCCTTGTGGCACGCACTTGTCACTGGCACAGGAGATGAATAATAATCGTTAATACACACCCTCTACACTCTATCCCACAACCAGCTCACAGTTCTGTGGTCTATTTGTTTATCTATTAACTCTGAATAATCTCGCAATGTGGGACTTTACAATCCCTCCCTTGGTCTTCCACTTCTCACTTACATGCCTAAAAAATGTTTTTTCCCCCTTTTGATATCGCCTGGGCTATTATCTCTTCGATTTGTGCCTTTGAGCTTCTTACTGCTTTTTCTGCTTCCATCTGCTTCCCCGATACACCTCCCTATCCTCCTCTCTCTGCTTCTCCTTGAATCTTCTGAATACAACCCTTTTGAGGTCTACTTTTTTCGCCACCTCTTTTGTGAACCATAGTGGTCACTTTTTCCTCTTGCTTTTGCTCACTTGCTTAACACAGACATTTGTTGCTTTCACTATGCCCCATTTTAGCTTGGCCCACAGTTCCTCTAGCCCCCCCAAATCATCCCCATACCAAGTCATCTCTGAGGCATTCATTCATTTTTATAAAATCTGCCCTTCTGAAATCCAGGACCCTCACTTATGTGTGTGTTGATTCTGCTGTTGTCCTTATATTGAACCACACCATATGGTGACATTGGTCCCCAGATGGTCTCCCACCTAGAATTCCTAAACACTGTCCCTCTTAGTGACTACCAGGTCTAGTATTGCCCTTCTCATGAGTGGGCTCACTGACTAGTTGCCTGAAGAATGCCCCCTGCAAGTAGTCTAGGATGTCCTTGCTTCTAGCTGAAGCTGCAGCTGGGAGGCTCCAATTTACATCTGGCACAATGAAGTCCCCACCAGCAGCACTTCTCCTTTTCTGACATTTTGTCAGTGACTTCCAGCAATATCATTTCTAACTCCTCCCCCTGTGCTGGAGGCCTGTAGATCACATCTGTGTGAATAGTGGCTCCATTCGTAGACTCCAGGGTGACCCCCAGTACCTCTGCCCCAGGGTGACTCCCTGTATCTCCATTGCTTTTATGCTTTCCTTCACATAAAGCATCATACCCTCTTCTTTCCTTCACACCCTGTCCTTTGTGAACAGAGTGTAGCCTTGTAAGGACATGTCCCATTCATGGTTTTCAGTGCACCATGACTCAGTAATGCCCACTATATCCAGGTTCGCCTCTGCCATGAGGGCCCTTAGGTCTGTAATTTTATTTCCTAGATGTCTAGCATCCACACATGTGGCTTTCTAGATTTTGTTAGCACTTTGCTTGTTACCCTCTTTTTCCTTTGCGCCCCCATCCTTCCTCTTTCTCTTTTTAAGGTTTCTGTTCTTCTACCACTCCTTTACTGTCACCCTGCCTCTTGTATTACCTTGCATCCTGGGGCGTTCCTCTCCACTCAAGATCTCCCTCCTGTCTAATTCAGCCTGTGTGGAGGGGGGGGGTTCTGCCTCCTCTCTTCCTTCTGCTGTCCTCCTTGGCTAGATTAAATGTTCATCAATGTACCATTTAAACTGACCACTGATTATTGCTGTTCTCTTCCTGGATGAATACAGGCCATCACCCCTGTATAGGCCCTCTTCCTCACAGATGGGCCCTTAGTCCCAAGTGTAGCCAAACCATTCCTCTCTGCACTGTTCCTTCAGCCATGAGTTGAATGTCCTGACGTGGAGAACCCTCCCCCCCCCCGTTGTAGGCAGGCACCAACTTAGTGAAAGCTACCGAGTGTGCCTCATGTCTAAGACCACTCCCCAGTTCCCTAAACTCACCTGCATTATTCCAGCCCCATCTCTAGCCAGGCCATTTGTACCCAGGTGGACAATAGCATCCAGGTCCTCCTTCCTGTCTGCTGCCCTAGTTCTCTCTAGGACATATTTCTGTTCCCTCTGGGACGTGGCACCATATAGACACTTGACCTCCCTCTGTGCCTCCTACTGAGAATAGAGTCCCCCTTCAGAAGTTGTTTTCTTCTCCTCTGGGGTTCTCTTCCACCCTCCTTGGGGTTATCACTGTGGAGGGCCCCCCCACTTCCTCCAGAGCCACTGCCACAGGTGTCTCCTCCTGACAGCCCCCCCCCCACTGCCACAGTTGCAAATAATTTTGCAGTGAACTGGTTGAAGAATGTACCTCTGACCTCCCCTCAGCCTTCCAGAGCCCACCACCCACACCCTTCCTGAGTCAGCTGTAGTCCATCCACTCCTCCTCCCTGGCATCCTCTGAGTTAATGGTGTAAGACCTGGTGGTTCCTGGGCTAGGGATAAAGTCCCCCAAATTCTGATCAACTTGATCTTGAGTCTCGTGACCCCCTCGCTCAACCCAGAGAGGTGCATACAGATGGGGCAGCACTGCAGTCTCTAAAAAGTGTCTGAAAACTGCCACCCCACAGCCACTGTACTGCACCTCTGCCAGCATTCCCAGTTCCTGCTTTCTCTGTTTCACTTGGAAATCTCTTCCCCTTACATTGTTTGTTATACCCCCTCGAACACCTACCCTTGAATAAGTGTTGCTCCTATTTCACTTTTTACCTACTCACTCTGTGTTATGTGGAAGATTTCTCCCTTTATGATGCTTGTTATACTCTTTTGTACACCTGCCCTGGATAGAGTGTGCCCTAGATAGAACTGTTACAAGGCAATACTGGGTACAGATGAGGGAAATGGTTAAAAATTGGAAGGGGTATAGAGGGAGCTGCATTAGTTAAGTGGAGGGCGAAGGGGCAGCAGGGGGTTGGAGGGTGACAGACAACAGCCTGGAACCCAGTATCGGGGCAACTGCAGGAGTGAGTAGTGAAGTCAAGGAGGAGTGATTTGAGTGAGTGAAGGGAAGAATCAGAGTGGATGGTTTGGGGGATAGAGAGCCCAGAGTTTGGGAGAATGGAAGGAGATGGCATCTTGACAAGCAAATATTGTTTCACTGGGGAGTGAGCAAGACAGCAAAAGTCAGAGTTGCAGGGGGAAGTAAGTTATCGGGGGGGAAGAGGGAGGCAGGGTAAGTGGGGGGTGGAGCTCAGTCAGAAAAGGCTAGATGGACTGTAAGACCATTATGTGTGTCCCCTGCTTCATACAAAGAATTTTGCAGGGATGAATAGGTATGCTGTGAAGACATATACACATTTTTAGTGAATCCCTATGCACTCTATCACCCAATGTACCCAGTGATTCTGTTTGTAAGCAGAAATGTGTCCAGGATTACTTAAAGGCATGTACTGTATTCATATCCACGGTCTCTGCTGTTAGGATGCTGTAGGGATTCATTACCCTCTGGGAGAGGAAATACTTCTTGAGATTAGGGATGCAGCAAATTTAAATTTCGCTGGTGAAGTGGCCAAATTTGCCTGGTGGAGCAATTCACTAAATATTTCCGCATTGGGTAGAATTTCACCTAGGTGAAATTCTGCCTTCTGCGGTGAAATTCCACCTTCAGTGGACAAAATTTTGCATTCCGTGGGCAAAATTTCACCATGGAAGGCAGAATTTCATCACTCCGCCAGGCGAAATTTCACATTTCACTCTGCAAAATGGGCGGAATTTCTCAGATTACTCCACAAAGTGAATTTCACTCACTTTGCTCACCACTACTTGAGATGTTGCTAATTTCTTTTTTAACATAGGGCATAAGAGCCTCAACAAGGTGATTCCTGTCTCATGATCTAAATACGCAGCTAACAATGCAGACAGTAATTAATTAGATCAAAGTAATTGTAGAGCCAGACTGTATGAAATAAGGTTTGGAGACTAAATCCATAGCTTGCCTCCACCTCAGAACAGTAACTTGATGCTAAGTTTGGAACAGGATACAGAATGTTCAGTATAAAGTAAAATAGAATCAGTGGAAGTGGGCTGTTTATGTATTTTTACTCAATTTAGCCAGCCACCTTTGGGTTTTGGGGGTAGCAGAGACTTCTCAACTATCCCACTTCATGAAGAATATCCCTCTTAATATCACTCAGAGTTGCTCTGCCCCACATCTGTCCCCCACAGAAATGAGTCTGCTCACAAAAAGAAGGTGCCGCAAAATGAAGAATTTATAGCTGAAAATTGTAATACCTTAAAATGCTAAATTAAAATTAAATCTTGCACAAATAAAGTCAGGAAACCAGATGAAGCACATCACCAGCACTGCACTGCAATTACAAAACTTAATTTAGTAATGTCACATAAATATATTGCACCATCTAGATTAAACCCCCAACAAGAACTGAGACAGAAGACATGCAAGAATGCACAAACTCAAATGTTTTAGATATACAGTAATGAGCTTACTCAGGGGGTCCTGCCCACCTTGCAATAAATGATATAGTCCCTACTTTAAAGGAATATTCACAAATAAATATATGGTGTGGTGGGATCTACACCAAAATAAACCTCAGCGAACAGTAATATACAGTATGTACTGTATGTAACAGGCAATTGATAGCAAATAAAGACCTCAAATAATCTAACCACTGTTGTGAAAAAATAATTGAAAAATGGTAAATGTTGCACTACCAGTAATTTGTATTTGGAGCAAACAGAGTAATAATAGTTACTATGTAAAGCCACTTCTAGAAGCACAAACATAGAGTTCCAAATTTACTTTTTTTAAATAAAAATAGCAATTAGCACAGTACTAGGAGGACAACCAAAATGGAGCAGGGGTTGCAAGGAAAGCCCTATAAGGAGAGACTAAGGGATTTCAACATATACAACTTGGAGGAGAGGAGAGCAAGAGGAAAGGTGATTGAGACCTACAAGTACATCACAGGATGCAGGGGGGGGGGCTTTTCCACATCAGGACAAACTCCAGGACTAGGGGCATGTGATGAAGCTGTAGAGCAGAAGGTTCAGATGGCATGTGAGGAAATATTTCTTCACTTAAAGAGTGGTAAATACATGGAACCAACTATCAGCCAAAGTGGTGGAGGCTACCATGGAGGAGGGCTTCAAGCATGTGTGGGACAAACATAGGGGTATATTAGATCAGAGACAGGGAAAGGGGGAATGGTCACTGAATAACAAATAGGATCTGCAGAGGTAGAATAGTTAGGGAAGACTTCGGCAAACTGTGTAGTCCAAACGGCCCTTTTCCAATGACAGAGTCTATGTTGCTATGTTTCTATGATTATGTTTATTTATTTATTTAGTTTTTGTTAACCGGGTTTGGTGCGCTAGCCAAAGTTGACTATTTTCAGGCACGACCCGGGAGAATACATACATAAAATGAGATGAGATTATACAATACATAGTATATAGTACAGGTACATAGTATATACTACTGTACAGGTAGGTTAGAAAACAGATCAAATTAGACAGTACTCAAGATAATACATATAGCCTTGCAGAGATGACAAAAGTGACATCAGTACATGTAAATAACTGAAACTGGGCTAAGTGGAAGCTATAAAGGCATTTTATAACAAAGCTTGCTTAGAAGTGCAGCAGTGTCTTGAGTGAAATAGGGTGGTTAGCTGTGAGGCATTAAGTGGGATCAACGCATGTGCAAAGGTCCCAGGGTAGGTGGCGATATAGTTCTTTTTTAAGATTGTGTGGGAGTTAGCCTGCCTCAGGGCAGAAGGGAGGGAGGGAGTTCCAGGTGGCTGGGGCGGTGCAGTGAAATGCTCCAGAGCTTTTTGAAGTAAGACTCCTGGGTATGGTAGTAGAAATTTGTTTGCCGAGTGTAGTTCATGGACAGGTGTCTGTGGTACAAGTAGAGCTGCAAGGGAGGAGGGGGTTTGGTTACAGATTACAGAGTCTGTGAGGGTCCCTAGGGAGTATAGTCAGTAGGCAGTTGGGGAGAGCCAGCCTAGGTCGCTATCCAGTGTGCAGAGGTGCATGAGGCGATGGGAAGAGGAGGCATACCGACATATGTTGTTATACGCAACATCCCATTTATGGAGAGCAGTCTTATGGGCATTAGCAAAAGTGGAGACACCATATGTCAGTGCTGGAAGCAGAATACCCTTGGCAATTGCCAATTTGGCAGATGGTGTTAGCAGGTGACAAGTGTTATAGGCGATCCCAAGTTTGGCATTTGTTGCTTTACAGGTTGACTGGATGTGCAGACTGAAATCAAGGGATTTATCAAGGACAACTGCCAGGTATTTGAAGGATGTGACACAGTCGATGAGAGACCCCCCAGAGTCATGGACTAGGAGGGTTCCTTACAGGCCCTGAGTTTGGGGGCAGTGCCAATTAACATGGCTTGAGTCTTTTTTGTGTTGAGGATGAGCTTATTAGCATTTAGCCATGTTTGCACATTCCTGAAATCCGAGGAGAGGTTTTTGTTAATGATGTTAACTTTGTCAGCACTGGAGCAGAGGACAAGATCATCAGTGTATAAGATAGCTGAGCAGGAGAGTATGGCATAATCTATGTTGTTGATGTATAGCGAGAAAAGAAGGGGTCCCAGGATGGAGCCCTGGGGTACTCCGATGTCAGTGCTGGTCACATCCGAGAGAGAGGAGTTGAATTTAACAAGTTGTAATCTGTTTGACAGGTAGTTGTTAAACCAGTCAACTACTGAGGATGAGAAGTTAAGTCTATGCAGGGTTGAGAGAAGCAGGAGATGATCAATAAGATCAAAAGCTTTGGTAAGATCGATAAATACTGCTCCAGAGAGTAGGCCTTTGTCCATGTTGCAGAGTACATTGGTGGAGAGTTTGAGAAGAGCGGTTGAGGTACTGCGCCCTTTTCTGAAATCATGCTGAGTGTCTGAGAGAAGGTTGTTCTTTGTGAGATAGTCAATGGTTTGGGTTGCAACAAGCTTCTCCAGTAGCTTGCTTAGCACAGAGAGGATAGCTATGGGCCTGTAGTAGTTGATATCCTTTGGGTCTCCTTTTTTAAGGATAGGCATAACTCGGGCAATCTTCCAGAGATCTGGGACAATGCCAAGAGAGAGAGAGAGAGAGACAGAGTGAAAATCTTGGCCAGTGGCGAGGCAATCAATGGTGCCGCTAGCTTCAGGAGTCGTGGCTTGAGTGAATCTGAGCTGGGGCTAGTATTGTCAGATATGTTTTGCAATAGCCTTTGGACCTCAGATCTAGATATAGCTTTAAAGTGGAAAGGGGGGGTAGTAGTTATTTGGCAGTGGTCAGCACCAGATGCAGATCTCTGGGGTGTGCAGTAAGGCTGAGATGCTGTGGGAGATGAAGCAAAGGACGAGGTGTACTGAGACAGGTCCGTGAATAATCTGTTAAAGGCATTTGCTATAGTGTTCGAGTCATTGCAATGTACAACATTTAGGATCATATCCCCTGGGGTCAATGACTGGATAGCCCCAAGAAAGGTCTTGATGTGTGTCCAGAATTTTCTAGGGTCACCAGCAGAGTTTGTGAGCAGTTCCTTGCAGTAGATGCTCTTTGCTGTTCTGATTTGTTTTTTACATGCACTCTGAGAGGCCCTGTAGGTATTGTAATCCTCAGTAGTCTGGACACTTTATACTTCTTCCAGAGTTTGTCCCGTGCATGCAGGTTAGCCAGCAGGTCCTTGTGTAGCCATCTTGTTTATTTACCCCTGAGCCTTCTGGTGACCTTCGGGGTATGTTTATCCTGAAGTGCCGTGAAATTATGAATGAAGATATCAAGGGCTATTTGAACATCATGGGAGTGATAGATGTCAGACCAGTTAATACAGGATACATCATAGAGGAAGGCTTCCACGTCCAGTTTGGCAAAGTTGGTAATTGTGATGTAGCGTGGAGGGGGTGGGGGAGCAGTCTCCGGGCTCCATACACAGAAAGTGGGGGAGTGGTCTGTGATAGTATTTGCCAAGATGCCTGCAGTTTGGACATGGTCAAGACGATTCACCAGTACCCAGTCTATGAGGGTGGAGGTAGTTAGAGAAGGGGTGGTTCTAGTGGGTTCAGTTAAGATCTGGTGCAGGTTGTAGCTCTGCATTAGTGTCAGCAGTGTGCTGTGAGTTGGTCCCAGCCAGTTTAGGTTAAAGTCACCTAAGATTATGACTTCATTTTGCTTGGAGTTTGTGATGGTTTGATTAAGTGAATCCTGAAGACCTGTGATACCTGCAGTGGGTGGGTTGTAGGCGCAGATAATGTGGAGTTTTTTTGCATCAAGGGCAATGGTTGTGTATAGGGACTCACAGACTGAGGGTGAGCCAGTGGGTGGGCAGACTGTAACACCAAGATGGTTTTTATAGAGGATAGCGATGCCCCCCTCCAAGTTTTGGGGAAGACCTATCTCTCTGTATCAAGGAATAATTGGCAAGGAACATAAGGAGTTTGGAACGTGAGGCTTGAACCATGTTTCAGATAGGCACAGTAGGTCAGGATTGTACACTTTCATCCATGCCTCGAGATCAGCAAAGTGCCTGGTAATGCTCCTAATATTCACATAGGCAATGAGAAGCCCTTTTCCTGAGACAGCCGATAGGTCAGTGGGAGAGTGGTAGACAGAGGGGCCAGGGTTAAGTTCTATGTCCCCTGACAACAGGATCATAAGGAGTAGGAGAAACCACAGTTTAATAGTGTGGAATGGGAGATGAACCAGTTGGGTCATTTTGTATTTTCTGAGCATACAAAGCGAGTTGTAGGTACAACCCTTCAGAAAGATAAGGGTGGTGTAGGCATGCACATGTTGTGTTTCGGCAATTTGGTTGGAGAAAGTAAAGTCCTTGTGTTGTGAGGTATTCTCTCCATAGTGGTTGTTGATTGGAACAGAAGTAGATACCCCATGTAAGCATAATAGCAATATCAGAAGCAGGATTCATCCTCCCAATCTATGAGTTGCCAGTTTTGGCAGGAGACTGCAAATGTTTACTGTAGCAAGGGTGAGTGTTCCTGAGAGACTCATGGTGAACTACTGTGGACCAGAAAACTGATTGTTACTGTAGATCAAAGACCCAGAAAATGTTAAATTCCTGAAGGTGATGAACATTAGCCTAGGGCATATGCAGGATGTAAAAATCCTTTGTTAGAATCTTCCCTTTGTTCTCCAAAATAGTTGTGAATAGACCTCAAAGACAAGCACACATTCTTTAAGAAAGTCAGACGGAAATGTGGATTCAATGCAGCACTCCACAACCCAGAAACTTGTATAAAAGATTTACTGACCTCACTTTTGCTTTTTGATGTTTTCCAAAAAAGTTGATTTATGATGAGAATGCTTATACCTGGTGGTGATGTTTTGTAGTTTCTTAGTCCAGGAAATGTTCATAGATGTTATGACCAAGAATGGTCTAGTTCCTCCAAGAAGAAACACATGAAAAACCACAAAAACTAAACTACTGACAGAGACAAACACAAACAGTCAGCCACATAAATACCCAGAGTAGAAGCCTCGATATATAGCCGTAGCTGACCACTGCATTACATTCATATGGATTATGAAGCACATACAACAATGCTCAATGAAGTTGGCATTCATAACATTTTCCAGCGGCACCCCAGTCTGTCTTATAGTAAGTGGGTCCTAGAATAGCTGAGAAAATGTCCCAAGGAGGAGAGAGAGAGAGAGAGAGAGAGAGAGAGAGAGAGAGAGAGAGAGATTACAATATAAAACAGACAATAAATATCCTTAGTTTTTTTGTTCACAAAAGAAGCACGCATATTGAGTTCTGAATTGCCTTTTTTAAAATAAAAAATAATCAGAAAGAGAAATTAGGCAGCATTAGGATAACTGGTCTTTAGTCAAAGATTGTCATGTTGCTCTTTATTTTATTAGTGAATCTCAAACCACTTCCTGAAGGTTATTTAAGGAAATGTACCGGATGGGGAGTTTGGGAGGTGAGTTACTGAGAGAGGTAACGGGTTGTTATTATTATTAATATTAATTTTGAACGATTTATTTTGTAATTTTCTTATTGTTGTTCTACTTAATTGCCAACAGTCAACCACACCTTGACACAGTGTTTATATGTTAGATTGTGCTAAGTTACTTTTGTATGTATATGCAAAAAATTAATAAAGTATACTAATTTTACAAAAAGGATAACTGGACTTTTTTTCAGAATTAGGGCAAATTAAAAACAGTAATTTAAACCAAGATAACTAAGTTCACCTAACTTGTAGACCCAAATGGACTCCCCTCATAGTAGAAGAAGAAGAATCAGCATTTATATAGCGCTTTTCATATACAGTATCCCAAAGCAAGACTGGTAGTGAAGTGAGTAAATGTGTGCTGGCAGCCATATGGCACATCATCACCCACACACAGCCTGGATAATTGCATGAACCGGTTTATGGGAAGGGGAATGTTGGCCAGGACACTGGGAAGAGTGCCCTGGGTTCTTTTACTTCCACCTGGACACCCACCAGGATGGGCAGAAGGGACCTCGGTTTAACATCTCATCCGAAGGACAGCACACCCCAGCAGTACAGCATCCCCCAATACTGCACTCAGATGCCAGTGATTTTTAGGTGCAAGTCCAGTCCCGGTGTGGGATGAGAACCCACAACCTTCTGGTCCAGAGGCAGATGTGCTACCAACTGAGCCACACTGACACCTAGTAGTAGTCTTACACCTCTGCTCCAACTGTACCCTTTCAATTTCTGCAAACAGAAAGTCACGCTCGGAGATAAATTTTGACTGTGATGTATTTTGAACCAGTGCATTATCTTTATTAGTATACGCTCTTGCTCAAAGTAAGCACTGTGCGGAATTGCCATATTCTGCTTCTGCCTGAATTTACTTAATGTGAAATAGGCCTATTCTGCTGTGAAAAATCACAGAAAATGTTAAATTCCCAAAAGAGCTAAACTCCATGGGCAGCATATTCAAAGGGGTTGCGCATGGCGCAACAATGTTGCACCATGTGCAACCCACTGATGCACCCCAGTGCGATATTCAAAGGGGGATGTTGCGCTGTGCAAATCCCAATGCGCCGGGGTGCACCAGTAATGTATGCAGTGCAAGTGTGGGGGGGCGTGCCCATGCATATGTGGCATATCCTGATATTCAGCCCAGGATGTGCAGCGCATATGCAGGCACACACCCACCTTGCTCCACACAGGGGGCGCAAAGATCCACCGTTAAAAAAAGGAGCAAGGCCTGGCCACCTGCAGGTGAGCTGCCATACTGCAGGGTGTAACATGGCAGCCACCAGCTGTGAGTGGCCACCTGACCTCCAGAGCCACGGTCCGGTTGTTGTCGCACCCCCGTCGCCCTCTCGCAGGCTTAAATAATAAGAAATACACCCTGGTGGTCCAGTGGACCTGCCCCCAAGCCCAATTGTGGGCTTAAATAACATTAAATACTCCCTGGTGGTCCAGTGGACCTGAACCCAAGCCCAATCATGGGCTTCTGAAAATGTAATGTCCCTCATGGTCCAGCAGTACCCCCTCCCCACCAGCTTGCTCAGACCCGCTACCCCCAGTCAGCGGTGGCAGCAGCTACCCACCCGTGGAGCAGCCCGGCTGCTCGGCACCGACAGTGTACAGTACAGCTGTATACCCATTGGTTCATCTGTTGGCTAATGGGCCTACAGTCGCATTGTACATCACACAGTCCAGAAATGTGACATCATTCACATTTCCAATTGTGTAGTACAGCACGTAAAGTTATGCCCATTGGCCTAATGAGTGGACCAATGGGCATACAGCCGCATCGTACACTGTCAGATGGTGGCCGTGGCGGTTTGCGGTAGGGGAGCTGCCGCCCATCGCTGACCTGGGGTGGCGGGGTGGCAGGTCTGAGTGGGTGGGTAGGGAGGGGGTACCACTGGACCACCAGGGACGTTACGGTTTCAGAAGCCCACGATTGGGCTTGGGTACAGGGCCACTGGACCACCAGGGAGTATTTAATTTTATTTAAGCCCATGATTGGGCTTGGGGGCAGGTCCACTGGATCACCAGGGAGTATTTAGCTTTATTTAAGCCCATGATTGGGCTGGGGAGCAGGTCCACTGGACCTCCAGGGATATTCGTATTGTACATATGCCCATGGTCAGGCATTGGGATGTATTGGCTGCCGTGGGGCAGGGGGTGTCAGTCCATGTTGGCTGCAGCCTGGCAGGGTGCCAGGCACAAGTCACTGGGGAGCAGCGCAACTGCATGCAAATGGGGCCATAATGACATGCAAATGGCCCTATTTGCACCTTGCATGCATTATGGCCTTATTTGCATACCCAGCACTGAATATCACAGTTCTTGCACCTAGCACACTCGCACTTGTGCTGGCACATCCCCCTGCTCCACACTTGGCACGTGCGCTGGTGCAGTACCACTGCACCCTGAGCAATGTGGGTGGCCAATGTGCCATATTCAACCATGCTGAGCCATGGTGGCAGCACTGTTGAATATCATCCAGACCACACCCTGGTGCAGCCCAGTTGCGCTGCGCCCAGGCTTGCACCCCTGCCTGGTGCATCATGAATATCCCACCCCATGGGTTTTCCACAGAACATGTTTCTGTGATTTAACAATCAGAAATATAGTTCAACATGTTTCTGTGATTGAACAATCAGGAATATAGTTCAACATGTTTCTGTGATTTAACATCAGAAATATAGTTCAACATGTTTCTGTGATTTAACAATCAGAAGCATAGTTCAACGTGTTTTGATGATTTAACCATCAGAAAGATAGTTCTCATTAAAAACCTGCAGTTTTAAGAAAATTGACAGTTCACTTGGCAGAACTCTGTGGAGTTGCTGGCCCAGTGGCGCAAAGGGCTAAGACATTTGCAATGCTTTACATCTCCCATGCCGGTAACCCAAGTTTTGGATTGAGCTCGGGCCACTGTGGGTTGGCCAGGGGGGAGGCTGGGAGGGGATTGAGTGGCTGCTAGGCAGCTCTCCTCTCCTCTCCTGGATTGGGAAAGTTAGTCTTCCTGGCTCTCACCTGCCACTGAGTGGAGGCTTGGTGGTAGTGTTGGGCAAATGGGGGGCTGGTAGTAGGACAGATGAG
Source organism: Neoceratodus forsteri (assembly GCA_016271365.2). Lineage (NCBI taxonomy): Eukaryota > Metazoa > Chordata > Ceratodontiformes > Ceratodontidae > Neoceratodus > Neoceratodus forsteri. The sequence goes on along the minus strand of CM057455.1, from coordinate 1,460,318,907 downwards.
TGGATCAGGCCTGCTGGTTCTGGCATGCATGTGCTCCTTCATGCGCATATACGACCAAGTTTGCTGAGGCCCCAGGGAGTAATAGAAAGAAAAACACTCTGAGATAAAAGTACGGCATGACAAAGATGCATGACACCCGCATGCCACACCACCACCTGCCATGTCACCAAGCTGACTTGCAATGAGGACTGGATAATATGCATTTGGGGGAGGATGGCCCTCCCTCTCCTGACCATCTCATGGTGGGTACTCCGTGTGGGTACTCTCGCCTCAGGTAAGGCTCAGGGAGATGGTGGACAGCGAGGAGAGGTAGTAGAAGATGGCAGAAGGGGAACCCTGCTTCATTGTGGCTAAGGAGGCATAAACGGAGTAGGGAAAAAGAAAGAATTCCATGGAGTTCACAGGGAAATTACATCACGTTTTTGGAAATGGAATCACAATTCCTCTGGAAATCCACAAGTGGAACTATGCATTCCTCATTCCCCACATCTGTACTCCAAGGGGTTCTCCTACACAAACTTTGGAATGTTTCACTGTATTTGTATAAAATGTCTTTCCCTGCACTTACAAGTCACCACATCTACCATATTAGAAGTCTAAAATTGATAAATTGTATTTGTTAGTCTTTCTGTGAATTACCATTTACAAAAATGGAGCAATGTCTAATCACTGTCAAGAATTTACAGTGGTTTCATTTGAGCAACCAGGAGGAGGTTTTGAGAACCAAGTGTTTTATTTATTTCATGAGTGAGGCTTGTCCACTATATCAAATTTGTCTGTTAAGTTTTGGCCACATGTAAAAAAAAAAACACTCACCGTGATGCTGTCAATATGTCAGCCAATGATGATTTTGTTTGTAGATTGTGCCAATTTTTCTTTAAAATGTGTTGGACTTCATTAGATTGTATCTTGATTAAATTGTGTTGTAAGGATATGGTCATTGTGTTTTTTTTTGTTAGATTAGAAAGTGAAGATGTGGGTGTTTCAGCAGCCTCCATTTTGCATCCCCCATTACATACAAAATAATACATGGGTAGGTGTGTGTAACCAGAATTTTATAAACACCAGAGGTGTGGAATGCTACATAATTCCAAGAGCAAAGCTCTAGAGATTTATAAAAAGTCTCCCATGCTGAGGGTGTGTATTAAATTCTTTTTATAAAATGGGCAAAAAAAAAGTCCAGAGCTGTCCAGACCAGTGCAATATTTTACCAATAACCACATGGGTCTGGAAAGAGCCATGCAAGTCTTGCAACTACACTGGCTTAAAATTCTCAGTAACTGTGACAGCTGGGGAAAACAAAAACAGGGTTCAGCTAACAACATGAATGACTTACCTGCCAACCAATTTGACATCTTTGATGGGGCAAACCTAGTTGCTTGGTGTGAGAACTGATTTACAGTACCAGTGATGAAGATTTATTTATTCTTTATTTAAAGATTTGATTAGTCTTATGTTTTTATCATTTTGGTGCTGTTTTATAAATGCTATAACACACTTCAGGATTTGTGGTTATTGGGTGATTACTGTACTTCCTCCCCATCCCATGGCTGAAGGGTATTCTTTGCTAATGCCTTGTGCCTCCAACCCACAGAGTTGGAGGGGGCATGCGGTAATTACCCAATAACCACTAACCATGCCGTGTGTTATTACTTATGTTACATGTACCTACTCTTGTTTTGTTTGTTATAATTCCTGTCCAGCATTTTTAATAAGGGATGAATTTAGAGAGACATAGTGACAATTCAGTTATATAAACTCATTGTGGCACTCATAGCTCAATTAAGTAAACATTGACTTATTTGTTTCTAAACTGCAAAAATTCAGCTGCTTTTTTTGTGAGGGACACTAATTGTTTGAAGCAAAAGGCAGTTGTGCTACTGGGACATGCAGCTTCAGCAATGTGAGTTTAATTGACAGCTCACAGTTACACATGATTAGTTGTAACCAAAAATTACAACACAGTTATTTAGCTATAAAAAATGCTGGTCAGTTATTGTATCTCCATTACAAGCACAATCCCAAAAGTATTCCTCCAACTTTCTAGACCTTTTTAAGAAATTACTTTTATTGCTGCACTTCTGTCACATCCAGAGAAATTGGTTCTTAGGGATGTTCCTATTAATGTTGTGGGGAGGGCAGCTACTATAAAGGAGATGGGTATTCCAAACCATTTCGTTCTGGAAAAGGTCTGTATCCACCCTCCTTCATTGTTTTGCTTAATAAATAAGTTCAAAAAGTGGACTTTTCTTTTACTGATTTTAATAGCAAACCTAAACTTAGAGTTGCTCAGATGTAAAAGATTCACCAGTGAACATACCTCTGTATCATCACTTTGCAACACCATTAGGACCCCACAGCTCTGAGCCCCTGACTGGGTGCACAAACCCTCAGCAGTGTGGCTCCTCTCTCTGCCGCCACCCACTTCAGCAGCCTGCACTCCAGGACTTAACATAAGCTCTGAGCCTCTGACCAGTTGCACAACCCCCAGCAGTGTGGCTCCTCTCTCTGCCATCACCCGCTTCAGCAGCCTGCACTTAGAGACTTAATACAAGCTCTGAGCCCCTGACCAGGCGCACAACCCCCAGCAGCATGGCTGCTCTCTCTCTGCCACCACCCACTTCAGCAGCCTGTACTCCTCGACTTAACACATGGTACAATTATCTACTCCTGCTCAGCTTTCAATTTCTGGCACCTTCGCATTCCGCTCTACTGATTGGCCACTGTTCAAGACTGGGGAGATGCAATTGGCTCCACAGCTCCTTTTTCCTACCACAAGTTCAGCCACAGTTTCAGTTGTACAGCTCTACAGCCTGTAATCTAGTTTCAGCTTAAATCTAGATTCTCCCTAGGCATAACTTATTAGTGGGTAAGAATTTCTGCAGAGTGCACATAGCTCATGTAGTTGCAGCCCTCTGTTGATTAATTTATCTGTATTCCTATTTAGAGCCTGCTAAGTAAATTTTGTTTGGAACTATTATTTGAGTTAGCCACACTCAGATTGTCTCAGCCTTAGAACTCTGACCTCTGTTAATTCTATTATTAGAGCTGTTTTTGTAGCACTCTAAGAATTAATGTTGTATGCTTTCCTTAAACTCTGTTAATTTTATGGTTCAAGCTGAACTCTGTTTATTTAATGGCTAGAGCTGTTTGGTAGCACTCAAAGAATTAATTTATATGCTTTTTTGAACTTGCTCAGACAGTTTCCATTTAAGCCTCTCCCAGCTCTGTTCCTTCCTCTCTGCCTCCTTGGTGCTGGCCTGCCCTCCCCTCTGCTGACCTGCCCCCTGTTTAATTAATCCTCTTTGTCTCACCGTAGCCTCCGGTCCCCTGCTGATCTCCATACTTGTATCACCCCGCCCCAAGATTTAACCTAATCTGTTTATCCCTATCCCTGCCACCTCTGGCTTACCCTTCCCTGCTTCAATTATTGTTAAACTTTAATCCTTCTTTCTTTTCCTCCTCACAGCTCTGAGCCCCTGACTGGGTGCACAACCCCCAGAGGTGCAGCTCCTTTCTCTGCCGCCACCTGCTTCAGCAGCCGGCACTCCGGGACTTAATGCAAGGTACAGTTATCTACTCCTGCTAAGCTTTCAGTTTCTGGTGCCCTCACACTCCGCTCTACTAATTGACCACTGTTCAAGACTGGGAAGATACAATTGGCTCCACAACTCCTTTTGCATACTGCTAGCTCAGCCGCAGTTTCAGCTTGCTTTGGCTTAAATCTAGATTCTCCACAGGCATATCTTATTATTGGGGAAGAATTTTCTCCCACCCACCCTGGACCCATCCTCTATTAAATACAGCTTCCCCAAAGAGCACCCCTTCCCCACTCCAATCAGGCTTAGGCTCTTTCTTAAAGGGACAACCTCCCCCTCTCCAATTCGGGCTCCTTCATTATCTTAAGGGGCAATCTCCCCTTAACCTTACCTACCTCCTAGCACTCCCACTAAAGTTGCTCGACTTAGCAACTGCTCTACAATCTTTAGCAATCCTGCTAACCCACTCAACTAATCTGTCATCCCTGGCTTGAGCAACTTATTTATTTATTTCTTTTTTTTCTCTATTTCATTTTTCTTTTTCCCTGTGAGCCACTACCATGGGGCCCCTTCAATATATGGCAGTGTTTACTTTTGTTCTATCCCAAGTACCCATTAACTGCCCAAAGCACTTCCCCTTCCTCATATGTCCTGCTTGAGGGAACAAAAGAAATAAATCAGAGTACAAGCATCTCTTTCACACCATATAGATGCCCCCCTGTTCCCTCAGAATAGGCCACCTGTGCTAGTGTAGATAGCCTCACACTATGTTTCCCTTTCCTTCATCGCCTCACTTCCCCTCCCTCAACCCCTCTACCAAAGCTGACCTCTGGCTCCGGGCAATGTAGAACATGCTGGAAACTTCTGCACTATACACAGATTCCTCCTGCTCCTCTTCCTGTTAGATAACATACACCCCAACCCTGGCCCACCTGAGGCAGCCCCATGTACCACCAGTAGCTATTGCTCCCTAAAATTTGCCTCAATAAAGATCAGAAGCCTCTTACTAAAAATGGACTGACCTTCAGGTCTGGGTTACGCAGCACAATCCTGATATACTAGCCATTAGTGAAACCTGACTATCCCCAAAAGTCCCTGACACCGCCATCTTGCTAGTGGGTTATGCTCTATTCAGGCATGACAGGTCAGAAAAAGGGGGGGTATGCTTTACATTAAAGAATCACTCAATGTGCAAGCCCTATCCCACCCAACTACAGAAAGCAAATCCCAGTTGTTACCTGACAGGATCATACTTAGCCAGAATGGCAAATCAATAACTATACTTTTCATCTACATCCCACCTTGAGATCAATCCTCTGGTTTTCAACTAGTCCTTGACTACAAACTGTAGCTGACTGGCCCATTAGCAATGAAATAGTGATCTTAGGGGATTTCAACACAAATTTGCTGGCTCCTGAGGCCGACCCTTTCAAGGATGCCATTGCAGCTGTCAACATCACACAACTTGTAGCTTCCCCCACTAGGATAAACTACAGGACTGGTAATAGCTCACTCATTGACCTTGTCCTTACCACCCACCCAGACAGGATAACCCTCACTGAGGTACTACCAGATGTGCTAAATGACTACTCCCCAGTCATCTGCCACTGGTCATACAAAGCCCGCAAAGCTCCTCCTAAGGCCCCATTCCAGCACATGTTCAAGAAAGGGCAACTCAAGAACCTACACCACCTCCTTGCATGCACTGACTAGTCCCTATGCACAACACCCACTGTATAGATATTGCCCTCGACTATTTCATCCACCAGTTCAAAAAGCTTGTTACATCTTTGCCCCTTCTGAAAAAGGAAGATAAAAGGAGTAACAAACCCCTTGATCACCGCTTACTTGTTAAACAAATGTGCGATAGGGATAATCTGTGGCACCTTGCAATTGCCTCAGGAAGTCAAGCAGATATGCAGCGGTACAAGGCCACAAGAATCTCCTGTACCCTCGTGATATGACATGCTAAAAAAGAGCATTTTAAACTTGAGCTCTCAAACTCATTGGGAAATGGAAGGCATCTCTGGGACAACCTTAAGAACCTCAATGGGAAGCCCTCTAAAACATCCCCAAATCTGATAATTGTAGATGGAGTCCTAACACAAGACCCCACTACTATAGCAGACACACTAAATAAAGCCTTCACCGACCTCATTGGCATACACCCCCCTGACTTCCTAAAGAGGAACTCTAATCCTGCTAGTACCTGTGAAACACCTCCTCCTGACAGTCCCCACCATTCTATTTTAGAACAGTCCCTATGCTGGAGGCAAAGAAATAATTCCAACAGATACTGGGAAATGCCAGGTACAGTAGCGACTCCTTGGACCTTAAACTCCTCAACCTCACCCTTGACTCTGTCTTCAGATCCCTTACCACACTTATCAACCTCTCCCTGTAAAGTCTACAATTCCCTTAGTGCTGGAAATCTGCCACCATCGTACCTGTCTATAAAAGTGGTGACTGGACACAACCCTCTAATTATCAACCTACCTCCATTCTTCCCCCCTTTCCAAAGCACTTGAGCGGATTGTCATAGACCAACTCACGGAATCGCTGACCAAATACTACCTCCAGTGCTCTGAGCAGCATGGCTTTAGGAAGGCACACAGCACTACCACTGCCTTGTTGGAGTATACTGATTTCCTATAAAGTGCTCTTGACAGTGGCCAGCTGGTGGAGTCAATTTACATTACAATAAGGGTCTGAGAAATATAACATTCTAATTGGCTGGAAGCATTCTATCAGCCTTATGTTAATCTTTTATTAACATACATGTAGATCCTAATCATATGCTGACCAAAGTTTAACACTGTCTAAAAAAACCTTTTTTATTATAATAGCAATAAGGCACTCCCAGGGGTTATGTTAATGGTTAGTTAATCATCCTCTAGGGGCATGTGGCACTCGGCTATGCCTCGTGCAACATTACACCCCTAGAGGGTGATTAACATATCATTATCATAACCCCTGGTCATGCCTTATTGCTTAATTGATCTCACCAAGGCCTTTGACACTGTGAACCACTCACTCCAACTCCACTCCCTTCAGGCCATTGGCCTCTCCAGCGAGGTCACAATTGGTTCACCAGCTATCTTGGTGGCAGGTCACAGCAGGTTAGAATTAATGACACACTATCTAGCCACTGCTCAGTTAGCTGTGGGGTTCCCCAAGGCTCTATCCTTGGACTCTTACTGTTCAGCCTCTTTCTCAACTCACTCCCAAAAGCCTGCCATAACAACATCATTCTGTACGCAGATGATGTTGTCCTCTTCTCTGCTAATACTGATCACACCCAACTCACCAGTGACCTTCAGACTGGTTTTGAGAAGGTTGAACACTGGTTCAGAGAACATAAACTGCTGATGAACTACAAAAAATCTAATGTGATGCTTTGCACAACCCCGCAAAGCCATCACAAACCAACCTGCTTTATCATACAAAACAAAAAAAAACTCCCCCTCGAGCAAGTAAAGGACTTAAAATATCTAGGCATAACATTAGACAGCACTCTGCCCTTCTCTGCCCATATCAGCCTAATATCTAGTGCAATAAATTCTTGTATTGGCACCCTTTATAGACACTGGCACTGCCTCACCCCCGAGGCTCTCAAGGTAGCTGTATTCAGCTCAGTCATCTCCATAGTAGACTATGATCTGATATTCTAAGGAGCAGCCATGGATACAACCCTGAAAAGAATTACTGTTGCCCTCAACAAGGCATGTCGGCTAGTTACGGGTGCACACAGGTTCACCCACACCTGCGATCTTTACATGCAGACTCACTGGTTGACTCTCAAAAGTAGGATCACCCACCAAATTTGCCTTTTTACAAAAAAATCAGCCTCGGCAAAGCTCCACCAAGCACCCTGTCTCTGCTGCTACCAGCTCCTAATCCCTGCAACACACGCAGAGCATCTTCAATGACCGATCTGGTCCCTTATTGGCGGACTGTCCAGGGTCAGCAATCTTTTTGCTTTAGAACCCCTTCCTAGCTAAATAACTTCCCCCCAGAGATCCTTAACATCCCCTGCCTCGGCTGCTTTAAACTTAATCTTTGCCAATACCTCACCCAACTAAGCAGTTGTGACTGTCCCCCTAACACTTAAACCCAGTCCAGCTCTTGGAATTAGCCTGCTCCATTGTCCCAACCGGGCTACCTACCCTCCCTTCCCCCCACCTACCCCTCATACCCTCCCCCCTCCACTCATCATCCCCACTCATTTACTCACACCTACCACTATCTGACTTGACAAGGACACCTTCTGTCTGCTTCAACCCCCCCTTTTTTCCCCTTTTCCCCCTTTCTTTGATCTCCCTATTGACTGAATCAGTACGGTAACATACCTTGTACTATGCACTCCATCTAGTGTACAAATCTGTATATTATGTAACTGAGTGCCCTATGCACCCTTTGTCATCTTACCAAATGTTTATCTTCCTACCTTGTTATGTATACCCAAATGTTGTATGTGCAGCTTCTGTATTTGTATCTGATGCAGAACCTTTGTAGAAGAACCTCTGGTTCAAAGATATTTCAATCCTAGCAATAAATAAATAAAAAAATAAATTATCACATCAACAAATACATTTTGTATACAAGGATTGATATCATGAATGTACACAATTTTCCTTTCTTATACATCTAAATAGAAGTTGGCATTTTTGAAGGAAAACATTTCTGCTATTGTTCCTTTCACCACAAATAGTCTCTAATATCCTTAGTGTTGCAAACTTGTATCGATGTTTGATGATATGCATATTGGCCCCCATGCACTAATGCAGATTGGGTATGCGTGACAGGCACATACATAGCTTGCACCCACCCACGCTCCAAGACAAACATTCACAGCATGCCATTCATCAGTGTTGGTGTATTGGTGTGCTGGGAGCAGAATGGTGGACACAGGCAGGCATCCAAACATATGCCTGTCTTGGTGGTGGACTGGATACCTTCTTCCACACAAAGTGGATTGTGGGACACGGTAGGTCCCGTTACATTATCCTGGACTGGGTGAGTACTCCAGTGGTTTCCCACAGTCTTCTCTGCATGTTTGGAGGGCTTGGCAGCATGGTGTTGGGGGTTGCTTGCCCTGCCGTTGATAGACAGTGCAAGACTAAGGGGGCACACAGTGCCCATGGCAGGGTTCCTGCCTGCATAGCCTGGCCCTGCCAACAGCACTTGGCACCTTGGTGCATGGGGTGGAATGTCCCTCATCCATCTGTGAGCACAGATCCATGTATGATAGGGATTTGGTGTGGAAGGGACCTGTGCTCCATCTGTAAATTCTGCAGGGGTCTACGGGACTCCCGATGTTCAGCAGTGGAACCTTTTTTTTTAAATTCTCTTTTATGCTCCGGACCTGAGGAACTCTCTCCAGCTACCTCCTATGCCCACAGCTCTATCTCCCAGTCTGAAGCTCACTACCAGGCCAACCCAGCCCAGTGGATCTCCCAGCTCTGAGCTCCCCGAAGTGGGGCCGCCTTACACCCTGGCACTCTATCTATAATCCAATGCACCAGGCTGGAGTCAGGATGGTCACTGGATAGTGAGCCCAACAGCGGCAGTGTGGCCAGGAAACAGGAGGTGCCTTTGCCTATCCTCGGGGGCAGGGATTTTCTATGTGAGTGTTTTTCCCCCTAGAGGCATGGATGTGCAATGACACCGGCATGGAAGAGCCATAGGTGTCTGCCGCACTCCTCCCCTATGCATTCCAGGCACAGGTAGTACCTCCAGTCTCCACCGGGGGTCTCAACTGTACTGGGGAACCCTGGATCCCTCCCCAGGAAGAGGAGAGCAGTTCACTGGACACTCAAACCTCTCCCTCTTCTGCTGACCCCCAGCACCCGAGCTCATTCCTGAACTCGGGTCACTGTTGTGGCGCGAAGTGTGGCATCCAGCGCCTCAGTCCTCAGCGCCACCAGTCCGGCACCTCAGCAGTGGAACTTAAGGAAGCCTACACACCATGTATCTGTGGCATGTAGGCCATTTGTGCATAGAGCCTATTATATGAGGACTTGTGCCCCATGTTCTCCATGATTTTGTGTGTCAGTGTCCCACATTTCAATGGCAAATGGTTAAGAGTTACAGGATCGTATCATGTTTAATATACTAGCAGCAAAAATGACAGGTGGCCTGCTAAATTGTACAGTGTTAATATAAACAGCCCTTCTTTCCCATTTTACCACACATTATAGTTACACTGAATGTGCTGTAGCCCCATCCCTCATATAGCATCATCAAAATGCTGTTTTATGGATAAGCTACAGCTTGAGACTCCAAAGCTCACTACATACACATGGATGCTATTATTTATTTATTTATTTAAGAGATTTACCAGGAAGGCATACTGAGCAGAGTAACCCTCGATTCCAGATGCGCCCTGGGGGTAGAGGGTTTACAAATGAATACAGTTGTACAGAGGAAGACAATAACATACATTTTGTAACTTACACAGGCAAAGGTACAGTAGTGCTGACGAAAAAGACAATGCATAGGGTGGTTGTTCCAAACACTGGGCGTGGCAATTCTTAGATACAACATAGCTTGGGTTCGAATTTAATTAGTAATTAAAACCTTAGGTGCAGACCTAGAATGGTACCCCGATTGGTGCTAGCAGCTGAATAGGTAGGAGTTAAAAAAGGGGATTCAGGGAGAGGGAAAGCAGGAGCAATTTGTAGCGAAGTGTGATTCAAGAAGGGTGTTCAGTTCAGGAGTACTTGTGTGTCTGATATCAGCTGCCAGGGAATTCCATAATTTGGGGAACCTGAAGCTGAAAGCTGCCTGGCCAGATCTGGTGGCTCTGTGTGGAGTATGTAGGAGTCTAGAGTCTATGTTTCTGAGAGTGTAGGCAGGTGGGGAGAGGGCAGTTAGGGATGATGACAGGTAGGAAGGGAGCATCTGTGACCAGAACTTAGCAGCGGTTCTAGCAACGTGGAGTAATCGTCGGTTTTGTAGTGAGGGGAGGGCCAGGGACTGGTAGAGGTCACAGTGATGGGTGTTGGTAGGTTGGTCCAAGGAGAACCAGCAGAAGGAGTTGTAAAGGGGGTCAAGCCTGGCTAAGTGAGTTTGGGGGGCAGCACCGTATACAACATCGCTGTAGTCCACAATCGGGAGAATCATTTTTTGGACAATTTCTAATCTGGTAGGTAGAGGTATGCAATACTTGTTGCGGTAGAGGGCTCCCAGCATGGGATGCAATCTTTTGTGTAAGGCGTCTATATGCGCTGAGAAGTCAAGGTGCTGATCTAACCAGATGCCGAGATAACGATATGTGGTGCAGGCCTCGAGTGGAGATCTGTTCAAGGTGTAGAATGTGGGTGGAGCAGTGAGCCGGGTTAGTTTGGCCCGAGAGCCAAAGGTGAGGGAGACTGTTTTTTTTGAGTTTAAGAATAGTTGGTTTCTGAGGAACCAACGTTGGATGGAGTCGAAGTCCTCCTGGAGATGAGCAGTTAAGGCGGTTGCAGATGGGCCAGAGGAGAACAGCACCATATTGTCTGCGTACATATGGATAGCCATTTGAAGGCAGGCAGCAGGCAGGTCATTGAGAAAGATAGAGAACAGCAGGGGGCCGAGTACTGACCCTTGAGGGACTCCACTGGTGACAGGAAATGAGGTGGATCGAGCCTGGCCGATCCGGACTGATTGGGACTTGCCTGACAGGTAAGACTGGAACCAGTTTATTGAGTTCCCAGACAGACCAGCTTGGGCAAGTTTAGTCAACAACAGGGGATGAGAGACTGTGTCAAAGGCTTTTGCCAGATCAATAAATATGGCTGCTGTAATTTCCTCTTTGTCCATGCCTGTAAGGATGGAGTTTGTAAGGCGGAGGAGGGAAGTGGTGGTGGAGTGATTTTTTCTGAAGCCAGCTTGGTAGGGGGTGAAGAATGATATGGTGTCTAAAGTGCTGGATTTGGGATAATACAAGGCGTTCTTGAATTTTGGCTAGGATGGGGAGCAGAGATATGGGCCTATAGTTGGATGGGGAGGAGAGGTCCCCTCCTTTGGGTAGGGGGGATGACTGTGGCTTGTTTCCATATTTTGAGGACTGCCCCGAGTTTAAAGGACAGGTTATAGAGCATGGTTAGAGGGTGGGAAGCCGGTGCAGAGAGAAGGAGCATTTTAGAATCAAGGCCCAATGGGCATTTGCCTTTGGATGGGTTTAGCGAGTGCAGTATTTTTAGCACCTGGCCAGGAGTAACTGGCTGGAGCGAGAAGGAGGCAGAGGTTGCTATAAAGGCACTCATCCAATTACTTACTTTAATGAACATTTTTTGAAGCTAATTTTTAGACCCTGAGGCAGGTAGCAACCAGTGTGACTTATGTGCCCCAGTTGTATCAGCTGCTTTATTTTCTCTTTAATGTTACCACTAAGTTTACTACCTCTGAGCTTCAGGGAATGTTCTTGCATTCTGCTGGAGGATATCAAATTAAACATCTCAGTCTAATCGATCTTGTTGCTATCCTTCAGTATATAGTTGACTGAGATCATGTCCTCTCTTAGCCTCCTTTTTTCAATGTGAGCATGTCAATGTCCACCAGTCTCTCATCATAGCATTTGTTTCCCATACCCATATCATTTTGGTCACCCTGCATTGCACCCTTTCAATGGCCTGAATGTCCTTTTTACATTAAGGATCCCAAAACTTCATGTAGTAATACAGGTAGGGCCTGACCAGGGCCTTGTGAAGTGGAAAGATTAATTACCCTACCCTTCTGCTCACCATCTTTTTTGATGCACCCCTTTGACAGCAGCTATTCAGTGCTTGTCATTCATCTGTAACTTATATGTTATGACTTACAGTTCCTTATCCTCCTCCATTGCAGTGAGAGGAGCCCCACAGTGTGTAGGTCCTACATCTGGTTTCCTTGCCAATGGTAGTACTTTGCATATGGCTTCAGTGAATTTCCATACTCAAGAAAATCTATCACTCATGACAGCTAAGAGCCATTAGTGAACATAAGCAGCCTGATGGAGACACAGAATCAAGACCGTTGATGAAAATGTTGCACAGCAGTGTCCCAGCCTTAGTCCCTGATGGCTGCTACTGAGTACCTCTCTTCACTCAGTGTATTGCCCATCCACCAGAACCCTCTGCTTTCTACCCACATGCCAGTTAGCAGTCAGACTTGTGTATGCCTCATGTATATCACACAGTTGTACTTTGACATGAAGCTTGTCATGTGCGACAGAGTCAAAGGCCTTGCTGAAGCCCAAATAGGCTATGTGTAAAGCCCTGTCTTTGTCAACTTCGGCTATCATTCCCTTCAAAAAGGTGATCAGGTTAATTTGGTATGATGTGCCTCTAATTAAGCCATGCTGAGATAGGGCAGCAACCTTGGCCTCAAAAAATAGTTCCATTAATATAACTTTGCTGATAACTTCTAAAACCTTGCCCAGCACTGATGTTAGACTAATCATATGTCCCTAGATGCCATGGCCAGTCCTTAACTCTTCTTGAAGATACCATGCCAACTTTCTAGTCCTCTGGTACCATGAATGCCTGGATACTCTCATGAAAGATTTCCGCAAGTGACCTCAGCAATTATTCCATTATCTCCAGCATTGGGAGACTTCAGTACCTGGCTATGTACAGTTCAGAAGAGACCAAGAGACAAAAGAGGGGGTGGAGTGGCCCTTTATGGAAATGAAAATATCAAAGCTACAGAAATTCAGAATACACATAAGGAGACAGAAGAATTGTGGGTCACCCTGGAAACAGGAAATGGGACAGCCATATGAACTGGTGTTGTCTATAGGCCTCCAGGCCAGGGGTAGGACATAGACACATTACTGTTAGAAGATACACAAAACATGACAGCTAAAGGGGAGGTTCTGATAATGGGAGACTTCAACATGCCAGATACAGATTGGTCAATAACAGCAGGAACATCTGCCAGAACTAGATACATAGTGGATTCCCTGCAGAGGGAGGAACTCAAACAACTGGTACAACCTACAAGAGACAGGGCTATCCTAGATCTAGTACTGACTAACTGGGAAATGATCACAGATCTCCAGGTAGAAGGTCACCTGGGGGCCAGTGACCATCACATGGTATGGTTCAGTTTGACCACTAGAACTAAATCATCCTATTCCAAGGCAAATATATGGGACTTCGAATGAGCTGACTTTGATAAGATGGCCAACAGAGTTAAGCTAACCCTGGTAAAAATAAATACATGTGAGGGGGTACAGGCAAAGTGGACAAGCATTAAGGTTGCAATACTTGAAGCAACATCCCATTGTGAGAGACAGAAGGAAGTGCAAAAGAAGAAGGAAACCACTTTGGTTCTCAAAAACAGTAGCAGAAAAGGTGAGAGCCAAAAGGCTGGCCTTCAGGAAATATAAGGGAATGCATATAAGGGAATGCAGTGGGATGAAGATAGGGAGGCATACCAAACTTCCCTAAGGGTCGCAGGGAAGGCAGTAAGGCAGGCAAAGGCCCAAACTGAGGAAGCACTAGCATGAACAGTAAAAGATGGTGACATGATTTTCTGTAGATACATTAGTAAAAGGAGAAATTCCAGAGGGGGTATTGCTAAGGTCAAAGGGGATAAGGGTGTGTGTGAGGAGGAGGACCATGTAAAAGCATCTATCTTAAATAGATACTTCTGCTCAGTATTTACTGAAGAGAAGGTAGGGTAGGGCTCACTGCTCAGCACCATGGACACGGGGGAGGGAGGTGTGCACTAGTCCCTTCACAAAAGAAAGGGTCCTACAAGAGCTCGCTAAACTCAGGGTGGACAAGACAATGGGACCTGATGGCATATATCCCAGGGTACTAAAGGAGCTAAGGGTGGAAGTAGCAGAGCCATTATCAGAACTGTTTAGTGAGTCGCAGAGCACATGAGAGGTCCCAGAAGACGGGAGAAGGACTCATGTGATCCCGCTCCACAAGAGTGGTAGCAGGGCAGAGGCAGGGGAAACTACAGACCAGTCAGTCTTACCTCAGTAGTGGGCAAGATTATGGAGGCACTCCTTAGGGAAAGGATGGTGCAACACCTGGAATCCCTAGGAGCACAGGATCCAAGACAGCATGGGTTAACAACAGGAAGGTCCTGTCAAACTAATGTCATAGAGTTCTTTGACTGGGTAACCAGAGTGGTGGAACAAGGGGGAACCGTTGATATCTCCTACCTTGACTTCAGCAAAGCTTTCGATACTGTTCCACATAGAAGATTGATTAATAAGCTGGGTAGGCTCAGGGTGGGTCAGAAGTTGGTCAACTGGGTGGCAAACTGGTTGATGCACAGAAAACAGAGAGTGGTAGTAAATGGTATACAGTCAGAAGAGATGTAAGTTACAAGTGGGGTACCTCAGGGATCAGTCCTGGGGCCACTCCTCTTCAATATCGTCATCAGTGACATTGCAGATGGATTGGAAGGTAAGGTTTGTCTGTTTGCAGATGACACCAAGATCTGCAACAGAGTAGATGGTCCAGATGGGGTGGGCAGAATGAGAAGAGATCTGGATAAACTGGCAAGATGGTTGGAAGAGTGGCAACTGGAGTTTAATGGAAAGAAGTGCAAGATCATTCACACAGGGAAGAGAAACCCTGAAGCCACCTATAGACTGGGAGAGGAGTTGCTTGCAGTCACAATAGAAGAAAGAAGTTTGGGCATCATCATCACAGACGACCTGAAATCATCCAAGCAGACCACTAAAGCAGTAGGTAAGGCTAGGGGGATGTTGGAGTGTATTAGTAGGGGTATCACAAGTCATAAGAGGGAGGTAATAATCCCTCTTTACAAGAAACTGATTAGGCCCCATCTGGAGTACTGCATGCAGTACTGGAGGCCACACCTTCACAAGGACATTAATCAAATTAAGGCAGTCCAGAGAAGGGCAACCAAAATGGTGCAGGGACTACATCAGAAAACATATGAGGACAGATTAACAGAGCTCAATATGTATACCATAGAGAAAATGAGGAAGAGAAGTGATATGATCAAAACATTCAGACACCTTAACAGCATTAACATTTGAAAGAGTCTGACATGTTCCAATATAAGAAAAATAGCAGGATAAGAGGACACAGCATGAGATTATAGAGAGGCCGATTAAGGGGTAATGTGAGGAAGTTCTTTTTTACAGAAAGGGTGGAGGATGCATGGAATGGCCTACCTCAGGAAGTGGTGGATATGAATACAGTGCAGGGCTTCAAACAGGCTTGGGATAGGCATAAAGGAGCAATACAAATGAGTATGAATAGATAGGCCATTGACAGCAAAGGCTCATGCCACTTTCATAAGGTAGAAAAAGAAATGTGCAGACTTAATGGGCCTTGCAGTTCTTATCTGCCATCAACTTCTATGTTTCTATGATCCTTAGGTGTATCCTGATCACTTTTTTTGGCTTGCTCTTTATTAGATTTTCAGCTATCATCGTGGGTAGGATGTCTGCAGAATGAGTTATGACGTCTCCTGATGCCATTGGCTCTTCCTTTGAAGTGTTGTATTTACTCCTGCACAGTAAGTGACAATAGTCCAAGTAATCCCAACATAGCCTAAGTTCTTTATATTTGTAGCTATTGTCCACCCCTTTTGTGTACTGCACAAAGGGGATATCTTTCTAAAATAGTTTGAGAAAATATAGATGTTTATCATTAGGGTCCAGC
The DNA here is from genome assembly GCA_016271365.2 of Neoceratodus forsteri. Taxonomy (NCBI): domain Eukaryota; kingdom Metazoa; phylum Chordata; order Ceratodontiformes; family Ceratodontidae; genus Neoceratodus; species Neoceratodus forsteri. The sequence continues at coordinate 1,460,302,745 of CM057455.1, read as the reverse complement.
CCTTAATGTTCTCTGTGAGTGGAGGCCCCTTGAAATCCACAGTGTGGCCCCTCTGCAAATGTGAAGCACTTTATGGGATCCAAAAACTATTACTCCACACACATGCAGGACCTTCTGCCACCTGATTCCACTTTATTAGCTGGCAGATAGAGCTGGGGTTGGAGTTATGCTTGATAGCATTCCCAAAGCCAGGTATGCCTGGCTTTGGTGCAGAGAGGGCAAAACTGGTACACAGAGAGACAGGAGACCATGACAGTTTTGAAATTCCTTCTGCTGCACTCACAAGTGTTGCTCAGGGACCTGTATGGGCCCCTAATCTATGTTCACAGCCCTCCAAAATATCATGGAGTGCTAGGAATATTTGCCATGAGGATTGCTTTATTAATTATTTTTTTTTCATTTCTTAGGGGCTCTGGTAGTTCAGGAGACCTGCCATATCCCACTATCCCCTACTCATACAGAGTAAGAGAAGCAATGGAAGCCTATGCTGGAACCAGCTCTGCTCTGGTCTGTCCTCTGGGTTCATACAGAGATTTGCACCATTGAATAGAGCAGATATGGACTAAGGAGTAAGATGCTTCCAGCAATCTTTCATGGAGCATCAGCAAGGAGTGCAGTGTCATGTCCAGCTCTACAAGAATCACACACATGTTGGCAGGAATGTTGATCAGATCCTTAGTGTCTGACTTACCTAGAAGATTTTTGTTAAAGACAATTTGCCACAGATGGAATTCTGTCTTTGGACATGGCTTCACACTTGGTACGTTTCTCTGCATGATTGTAATCAGACAATAAATCAAAAAATCTGCATTTATTATGGCCTTTAATACTTTAATAAAAAAAACTGTTTAACCATGCACAGAAAGTGGATATGGAGAAAATTAGGAAACTAAAATGTGCACAATGTGTGTCAGGGTGACTCCTGTCATAGTGGACACCCCTGGGATAAACTGAAACCCCTTCTCCAACTATTTTATATGTTTTGTAGAATGTCCAACATGCTGCTTGACTGGCTATAATAAAACTAAGAATACAGTTACATAACTAAGAGAGTAGTTTTAATATAAGAATAACAAAAACTTGTGATTGCTTATTCAAGATGTCAGCAGCCCTCGTCTAAGATATATTTTACAGCAGACGACATGAGGTAATTTGACCCTGCAGGAGCATTTAAGAGAGCACAGAATGTTCTGACCTTGGCTCTGACCTTTCCAATGTTGTAAACAAGTTCTTCTGACTCCAGGTGGCTGCCAAATAACTGTTCTCTATGGAGCAACAGTGGCCCCTCATGGCTAGTTTTGTTATATCTGCTGTTAATCAAAAGGCAGTGGAAATTGTTTTTCCAGCTTCTAGTGAGTTTATAAAAAGCCCTACCTCAGTGCTGAGAGATGGCTAGATAGAGAAGTCAGTTGGATACAGACCGAAGAAGGTGGAAGACCTCCTGTTAGTGTGTACTTTCACACTGTTAGGCTGAAGAAAAAGCCTTGGAAACTGTTGAAGCTAAGCAGTTGTCTGACTTATCAGTTTGCTTTCTGTATATTTTACTTGATAAAAATTAAATGACAAATGCACTTGTGCATTTTTTACGCACCTGACTTGTGGTCTGCCTGAAATTATGTTATCCTAAACTCACACCCGGTGACACAATGGTATAAAGAAAATAAAATAAATCATACAATAGAAGAATATTTAATTATGCCTCTCTAACCAGAACACAGGAAATTACTGACCTGGGCAAGATTTGAGGTTCTCACCTCTAAATACACATAAGCCAGAAATAAGGGGAGATCAAATTGATAATTACTGTCCCCATGATAAGGGCTTTCAGGACTTAATAGCTCATGTTAAAAAATTATGTCCACTCTATTCAAAACCTAGAAGACAATACTTCAATATATTAACCATGTATTCTGATGCTAAATATGAATCTCTTTTTATAATTCTTCACCCAATTTATTTTGAAGATGCTGAAAAAATATTGAAATTCTTGGCAGCAGTACAAAAAATTAATAAGCTGATGTACCAGAAAGAAGGAAATAAATAATCAAACCCTTAATAAATAAATGTGCAATAATAAGTGGTACTTCCTTTTGGGTACCGTGAGAATGGCATTTTAATAAATATAATTGGCAAAACATATAGTTATTCATGATTTTATTTAGTACTGTATGGATAATACTTGTATGTTCATATTGTTTTTAAAGTATATTATATGTTGTAATTTGTTGTAATAGCTAATGTGTAATTCCTCCTTGGTTGATCAATAAACATGGAACTGAAGTACATTTATTATAAGAACATGAAAAAATGATGTCAGAAGGGGACCTTTTGGTCCATCTAGTCTGCCCTTTTTTCTTGCTACCCCCACCCAGCTAATTATTTCTTGTCAGGTTTCCATAACACCTATCCCATGCCAGCTTGAACTCCCTGACTGTCTTAGACTCCACCACTTCTTGTGGCAGACTATTACAGGGGCCCACAACCCATTGTGTGAAGAAGATCTTCCTAGTGTTGCTTTTGAACCTACCTCCATTTAACCACATTCAGTGCACTCTGGTTCGAGCAGTCTCATATGAGTGGAAGAGGTCTTCCTTGTGCACTGAGTTTATTCCCTTAATGTATTTAAAGGTTTCTATCATATCTCCTTTGTTCCTCCTTTGTTCCAGTGAGTATAACTGTAGTTGTTTTAGTCTGTTTTCCTAGGCTTATGATAAAGATTCTGTACCATCTTTGTAGCCCTCCTTAGTACTGTTTCTAGGCAGTTTATGTCTTTTTTTAAGTGAGGTATCCAAAACTGGACACAGTACTAGATGTAGCCTCACCAGGGACCTATACAGTGGGATTATTACTTCATATTTTCTACTTGTAATGCCTGCTACACATCCGAGAATGCTGTTGGCTTTATAAGCTGTTTTCTGGCATTTTTCTACTCTTAAGTCATACAAAATTATAACCTCAAGGTCTCGTTCTATTTTGGTCTCCATAATCCCCCCTCCCCCCCAGAAGGGTGTATGTCACCTTTGGGTTTTGTTTTCCAAGGTGAATTACTTTATATTTTTTGGCATTGAATTTCAATCACCAGTTTCTAGACCATTCTTCCATTTTTTTGAGGTCAGACACCATTTTCATGGTGCCCTCCTGTGTGTCCACCCTGTTGCAGATCTTTGTGTCATCTGTAAACAGACATACCTTCCCCTCCAGCCCTTCAGCAATTCTGCTGATAAATATATTGAAGAGACTGGCCCCAAGACTGATTCTTGTGGCACTCCACTGATCACCTTGCCCTCTGTAGACATTGTCCCATTGACCAGAACCCTCTGTGTCCTGTAGCCAATTTCTTACCCAGCTGACAGTTTTAAACCCTACACTTGTGTGGTCCAGTTTGTTAACCAGCCTTCTGAGGGACAGACTAGAATGCCTTACTAAAATCTAATTATATGACATCCATGGCCCTACCTTGGTCCACTGTTTTGGTCACCCAATCAAAGAAATTGATCATATTCATCTGACATGACCATCCTGCCATGAAACCATGCTGTTTGGGGTCCAGTTGCCTGCTGATCTTTAGATAATCCACTATCCATTCTTTAAGAAGTGCTTCCATCAGTTTTCTCACCACTGAGGTTAGACTGACTGGGCTATAGCTCCCAGCCTCCTCCTCATTCCCACTTTAGTGAAGGGGAACAACTATGGTCTCTTTCCAGTCCTGTGGTATGTCGCCACTGCTTAGGGAGTCATTGAACAGTGCTGCTAATAGTGTGATGAGCTCCTCTGCTAGCTCTTTAAGTATCCTGAGGTGTATCCCATCGGGGCCCACTGCTTTGTCCATTTTCAGCTTCTTCAGTTCCTTCAGGACTCTTTCTGTAGTAAATGGACTCATGTTGGCCCTGGTCATGGGGCTGTCTGCTTTGATTAGTGTTGGTTCATTTCCATGATCCTCCTTTGTGAAGACTGATCAGAAAAAGTTATTTAAGCTCTCTGCTTTCTCCTTGTCACTCTCTGTGTGTAGTCCTTCCTTGGTAGTTAGACAGATAACCCCCCTTGGTTTTTCTCCTTTCCCTGATACGTCTGTAAAAAAATGTTATCTCCTCTTTTTACCTCCTGTGCAATTTTCTCCTCAGCTTGTGCCTTTGCTTTTCTGATTTCTTTACCTGCTTCTTTAAGTTTGATTCTATAGTCTTCCTTATCACTGTCCTTTTGTGTTACCTTAAATTTTTGAAATGTCCTTTTTACGGCTGCAGTAGGTGGATCCTGCAGATGTTTTGCATGTACAAAAGGAGTGATGTCATGTTTTCTGTCTGTGGAACTGACTGAAGGTGTAAATAGTCTCCTCCGCCTTACCCTCTTCCAAGAAATGTTTTCCACCCTCAAATAAATATGCTTTCATGTTAGTCAATGGTTGCAGGGTACTATTTTCTTTTGTAAATGGGAGGTACAAGAACTGGAACCAGAGTAGTGGGAGGCAGCATTGTATTTATGAGAAGGAGTAAGATCCACCCCCACCTCCACCCGAGAAGATCCTGAAGATCCACACCACCTTTTTTTTTTATTCATGTGGGATGGGCATGAGGTGGACCTATCATACTGAAACAAGGCACACTAGTTTGGGATCTGAACCAAGGAACAGAACAAGTCTGTGGAGTCCCTGCATTTTATTAAGGACTAGAAGAACAGAAGGTACTTAATGCCTTCAAACTGACTTAAAAACCCTTGGAACAAATGATTATCAGAGCTACCTGGTGTCTCAAAAGGAACGAGTAATTAAGAAGTGTCTGAAACTACAGCTCCCAAATAAAACAATAGACAAAGCATTCTGGTTGAAAGAGCCACAGGTTTTTCTTAAACATTTATATACTAAAAACATAAAAGTTCAGCATTCGGGATTAACAATATGTGTTTACTATTATATATATATATAATATATATATATATATATATATATAGATATATATATAGTTTGTCTTTTAGTAGTTTCAAAACTGAAAGCATTGGTGTTAGTAATGCATTTAGAAATACATTTTTAATTGTCTTTACAGTTAATCATGCAGTTTCATGTGAAGGCACATTTTGGGGGAGGGGTTCAAATTATTTTAATCATGGGCACAGTACTTGGTAAACACATCCTTTGATGAAGTGTATTTTTTCTTTTAAGTTTGAGAAGTGGAGTTGCCTTGCACATGTTAAAAATGCCAGCTGCAATTATAAAAAAGGTCAGAGAAATGGAGCTTTCTGATTGGCTGCAAACATTCTAACAGCTAGGTGTTTTCTTTTCCTACTTTCTTTTCATTTATATAAACTGAGCCAGAAAAAAAGTATGACTGAAACAACTATCAGAGCTGCCATTTCACTGGACATGTCATTTATCGCTCATTTAAAATAACACAAATGTAGTTTCAAACATTTTTACAATGAGGGAAGCAAGAAGATGAACCAGCATGGTAAACAAATACATTCATTGACACCCATGAAAGAGTGGGGAAGTGTAGTTTTTTCTAACCTTAGTGCTGAGTTTATGCTCCCTGGAACCTGCTATTCAGGTTTTTTTTTATTGCATCTTGTCCCAGGCAGTCTTCCCAGAGTGCAGTTTGCTCTATTGTTTAATATCTCCAGTGGAGGCCAGTGTCTTGTTACATTGTCTTTTGTTTCAAATTAACCACAGACATCATGGCAGCCAAAGGAGACACACTTTGAGTCTTAGGGTATGTACAACATAATTAAGTTTTCATGTGCATAATCTTTCCCGTCACGTTATTGCTAGACATACTGCAGCTAGCTTGGCTTGATGAAGGGTGAACATGGTCAGGACCCCTTAGCAGTTGAGATGCATATGCAACAAATATGTCCAGATGTGCTAACTGCCTGCTGAATAAGGAAGGTTGTAGGAACCCAGAGAATGATTGGGGGGCTGATGTTCATCAAAATGGAAAGGGATTTTGGGGTAATCATATCAAATATCCTAAAGGTGGCTAAATAATGTACCAAAGCTGTGAGGAGAGCCAGTGGGATGCTGTGGTGCATAGGGGAGAGGTATTACCACCAGAAGGAAGGAGGTGGTGATGTCACTGTGTAGATCACTGGTGAGGCCTCATTTAGAATATAGTGTCCAGTTCTGGAAGCCACATTTCTGTCATGCAACTTTAAATCACAAATGGTTGTATTTTAGAATTCTGTCCCTTTCTCCTACTTCTCCCACTGGTTAACCTTGTGGAACACAACCAGAACATATCTTGGCTAGCATGATGGAGGCACCTACACAAGCAGCTTCTCAATCTAAGCACTGTCTTTTTAAAATGCTAACTTCTTGTTGAAAATATGGCATAATTTTTCCATCCATGTTATTGTTAGACATACTGTAGCTAGCTTGGCTTGAGGAAGAGTGAACATGGTCAGGACCCCTTAGCAATTGATAAGCATATGCAGCAAATAAGTCCAAATGTGCTAACTTACTGTACAACTGTTAAGTGTCATAGTTTGCATTTCTTCTTGAAATGGTTGCTTTTGCATTTATGTTTATTTTAAAATATTTAATATTCTAACCATGAGGTTATGTCATGGATCATAACTGATCTCCAGCCTTAACCTCCCCCCTCCCTGTGCTCCAACTTGCATAGAAAATAGTGCTTGTAGACAAATCTAATCATTTTGTTGCTGTGTTCATGTGTGTGTGTGTGTCTGTGTGAGTGTGTGTGTGTGTGTTACTGAAGCAAGAAATGTACAGCTGTCATTTTTTACATCCTGTTCAAAATGTGTTTTTGCACCTGTGGTGCCAAATGGCACAGTCGCTGTGCAAAATCTCCATTCAGCTAATGAACTGATAGTGTCACTGTTCATGGGTGGGGTGACAAAAAGCACATGCTGAAAACTTGGAGTGAAAATACCAAGAAACGCTCAGGGCATCAGGGTTTCTGACCATAACACCCTGCACTGTAGGGACTGACAGGCATCAGGAATGTGACTTGGGATTGTCAACAATAATGCTCATGCCATTCTACCCTTATCACCACCCTGCAGCCAGTGACAGGTATCGAGGTGTGTGTTTGACTCTTCAGCCCCAATGTTCACTCCATTCTCTTATACTGTACCCATTTCAATGTATTTCCTTATGGAATGGGGTGAGTGTAAAGTATGGAAACCCCAAGGCACACCTTGACTCTTGTCTGTGTCTGCAGGGTAGGGTGAGGTGAAATGGCTTGAGCGTTATGGGCAATGACCCAAAGGCACACCCCAATGCCTGTCCATGTCTGCGGGTGGGTGGGGTTGATGTCTCTTCAGTACTTCACTGCCATTCCTATTCTGTCTGTCTGTCTGTCTGTGTGTGTCTCTCTCTCTTTATCTATATGTTTATGTAATTATCTATCTTTCTATTAATTGCATGTATCACTATTTTTACCTATTTCTAAAACAAACCTACATATCACATTTGCCTGCACTCTGAGCACATACTTATGAAACTGTGCATATTTGTACTCCACTTCTGCATAGATCTCATACTTTCCTAATATTCCCATTATCACAAGCATAACTACCTTGCCCTTATCAAAAGCAACCCCCTCTGAAAATTAATATCACATTTTCTCTCACAGTCCATCATCATTACACCTGACTTCCTGACATCAAGCACATTGCTGAAATATAACTTACATCACCTCATGGACAAAACCCCTGTTTCTCTTTAAAAAAAATAAATAAATAAAAATGTAAATAATCCTGTGTTGAACATATGCCAGCTATGACTTTTTCATGTACTGGCACCTTCTGTACCATCATGGGATTTGCATATGTTTCCTTGATGCTTTGCATTATTGGGATATGTGCAATTATGTTTTCTTTAAATGTGTCTGTCTGGCCAATATCATCTGGGATAACACATACCTCAGTGGCATTTGCTCTGGGGTTCTTTTGTAAGCTTCCTATTCCTTCCATTAAAATGTACACCTCCATATATTTTCCTAATAATGTGTATGCCTTCCTTAGAACAGAAACTAAAACAAATCTTACTACTTACAAATCATTGTGTTGTTTCTTCATACCTCCTTAACAATTCCACACAACTTCACTAACTTCATTATGTAGCCGTGGTGGATCTGACCAGATTTTGTTTATCTTTGATTTTTGATGTTACTTCCTTTGTGAACCAGAGAGGCTTCCTCTTCCTTTTTGTTTTACTGACCAACTTTGTGCACTGTGATGTTACTATAGATAGTGCATTCCTTATCTTCCTTCAACTTTCTTCAACATTTTCTCCTGCATTACGTACCAGCAAGGGTTTTACCATTTCTTTCATTCTGGCAAAGTAGGCCTTTCTGAAGACAAGGATCTTCAGTTTTGTGTAACTGATTTCCTCAGATTTCCTGATGGTGAACCAAACTGATCTGTGATCGTTTGATTTTAGATGGGTTCCTATGTGAATGTCCAAGATTCTATTGCTGTTTGAAAGCACTAGATCTAGTATTGCTTCTTCTCTTGTGGGGGATGTCACTTGTTGTACCAGTCCTGCCCTGTGTAGTGCTAGCGTGAATTCCCGGCTTCTTTTGGATGAAACCAAGTAAGATGTCCAGTCTATGTCAGGTAGATCGGAGTCCCTGAGCAGTACCAGATCTCCTTTGTCAGCCATAGTTGGGATGGTCTCTAGAAGTTCTTTATCTGTGTCATCATTTTGTGTTGGGGGTCTATAGACTACACCGACTCGGATAGGGTCTTTATCCCCCAATCCAAGGGTGATCCACAGGGCTTCAGCCTCCCTGGATGCAGCCTGAATTTCTATGGCTTTGTTGTCATTTCTGACATACAGAGCTACCTCCCCCTTTCCTTCCCTTATGGTCCCTCCTGAAGAGGATGTAGACCAGGATGGCTACGTCCCAGGTGTGGTTCTCATTATCTTATCTTCTGATGCTTTTGTAGCCAAAGGCTATGAAACCAAGGAAGAACTGGTACTGATGGTGAGGAGAGAGACATTTTAGTCACATGATTTAAGATATAAGATGAATGTTTATGGGTATTGCACTTTTATAGATACCAATTCAATAAGAGGGACTAATACAAAATTGCAGAAAAAGTCCCAAACAATATTTTTTCAAATGTTATTTTTTAAACTTGCCATGTCAATATTAAAAATATATATATATATATATATATATATATCAATATTATTGTTATGGGAAAAGTATATCAATAACATTTATTTTACAAAAAAACAGTGCTGTCATGCTGTAAATATGTATATTAACATAACTAGATAAAACTACCTGTTTTTAATATTGATAACATAGTTACTACTGTTATATAATAATGATATATTAGCACCATTTCTTAATGACTGGACTCCAAGGTTTCATTTAAAAACAAAATTGTGTCTAGCCCAAGCAGTTCCATTATTAGACGACCTTTCAAAAGATATTTTCTTTAAAATGTGATAACTTTGGAACCAATAAGGCTAGAGACTTATTTTTTTAATGAAAGGTTTGAGTCAGCCAAGTAGTTATATTATTAATATATAACTACAATAACCATATATTGATATAACAAAAATATTTCATATCAATATAAAAAAAAACACATACAGTGGTTCACTGCATTTTTAACGTTCTGTCATTTTTAACCACATTATATTGACTTGTATATGCATGTAGTAGTGGAGGAGAACTGTATTAACTGTTCAAATGTTGCAGCTTTCAAAATGTAGTTTTAAGCATTATAAAAATATCATATAAGATTTTTTGGGGAAAATGGTCAGAAGATACTAATGTTCTGTCAAAGAGCAAACACATTCCGGTCTAGTTTTGCAATTTATTTACCCAGGATATCCCAGTTGATGCAATATCGTATTTCCAGTGTGAGGTCCTTTTTTACCCATTTCCATACCTGGGTGGACTGAAACAGTGGGAGGTTAAATGATTTGCCTGAAGTCATACTGTGATAGTTGGCTTTAGCAGGGTTTAATATGCTCCACAGAATGCAGCGCTCTTGATATAGAGTAGGTGCTGGAAAATATGAAATGATATGGAATAAAGAACCAGCACTCCAGACACCAAAAATTCAGTGAGATAGTTTTTTACTTAAATGAAATTAGTGTGTACAAAAAAAATTCAGTAAATCAGATACATAGTTGTAATGACAATTTCAGCTCCCACACATATTCTAGCCTCAATGCTTTGGGGTATGGTACCCCATCGTCAGGAGGCAGGGTTTAAACCTGCAGTTTCCAAGTTCCTAGACTAGTGCTATAACCACTAGACTACACTGCCTTCTCAGCTACATAGACTCCAAGGGTGTTGATCTGGTATTTTCCCTAGAAGAAAAGATGTATATTGACTTGTTGACCTAGTTATCACAAAAGTTTTAACATTCTCTATTGTGTTCTACCAGCTTTAGTACATCTAAGTAGTTCAAAACTGAATTACAATTGAATTTTAAAGTTGGAAAAATGTCAGGCTATAGATAGTAGCCCCTCCTAAGAACAAGCCTTGATAGATTGGTGTTAGGGTAAATACTGCTTGCTTTGTATTTAGTTGACTATGCTGAGCTTAGCTCTTCCATTGTTGCCACAGTACAGCTGTGTTCTACTATATAACTCCTCTGCTAAAGGGGATTGAAACTATTTCATTCAGTCCTAAAATGGTCCTCACCACAAGTGAATGAATCAGAAACACCAACAGTACAAAAAGAACAGTAAGGGCCTTGCATATATTCATTATGTAATAGTGGTTACATGAACTTGCTGAAATAGTCACCCTAGTTTTCTCAGCCAGTGTTTCCTGCCCTCCCTGGCTGCTCCAGCTGGCATGGCAGACACTTGCCTCTGCCAAGCCTGCCTCCACCTCTGCTTGCCGTTTGCTCTCAGGGGCTGTTTAAATAGTCTGAATGCATTGGATGTGACCTGACCTGAAGTAGTCACTAGAGTTGTGCGAAGTCTGCGAAATTCACTCCGTGAGTTAATTCGTGCATTTCACAGAATTCACAGAGCAATTTTGTGAAATTCACAGCCATGAATTTCGCAGATTTTTCCACAGAGTGCGAAATTTCTCCTGCAAATTTCACACTCCGCCCCTCAAAATTCACACTTTGCATTAGAAAAACATGAATGTCATCAAAATTTTCACACAAATCGCACAAATCGAAGTTTTGGAGTGTTCTGAAAACTCTGCAAATTCCGAGACGCGTGAATTTCCGACAATTTGCATGAACTTCGCTGGTGAAGTTTAACTTTGCAACGCCTTTAGTGGTCACCCAAGTCTTAACAAAAATAAAAAAAAAAAAAACATAGACAGTCTATCTTGGAGACTGCCATGAACTAAAAAAGCCATCAAAAGTAAAGAATGAAAACTAAATGCAGCATTTTTATTTTCTGTAGTTCACATGCTACTATTGTGAACTGCAGGTCCCAGGAGCCATTGTACCAGTCTTTAACCACTAATTAGACCAAGCCTTACCAAAATCACATAAAATAATAAAATAGCAGACAGTCTACCCTTGGAGACAGTTCAAACTATAAATGCCAGCAAAAGTAATGAAACAAAACTAAAAGCAGCCTTTCTGTCTGTAGTTCATATGCTACTCTTGTGATTTCTTGTTCTGCAAAATGTTGGAATAACTTGCCATTCACATGTCATAATGTAGAAAGTCACATGGCTTTTAAATTTCATCTTAAGTCTTATTTGTTATAACAGTTAGACTAAACGTTTTTAATTACCCAAATCTGCTGCTGATTTATATCTTGTATTATTATGTAATGTTTTGTTATTTGTATGTTGTATTTATATATTACTAATTGTATCATCCTTAGCTGCTACTATCGCAGCTCCGAGTCATTCCTGAAGAAGGGCTTTTATTCAGGCTTTTACTTACCCAGTAAACAAAGTAAATAAATAAAAATAATAAATAAATAAACAACAGGCCCCACAAGCCCTTGTTCCAGTCTTTATCCAGAGATTAGATAGGAGGGATGAGAGATATTTTTGTGTTCTTTAAGCTTATTTTTTTAAACAGACAGAGATAGAGAGGTAGTGCTTGATCTCACAATAATTAAGCCCACAGCCTTTGTTGTGCCACCTCCACCTCTACATTTGGGATTTCCAGGACAGCGGCTCATCACAAAGTACCCAAAGGTTGCTAATCACTTTCCCCTCCTCATGTTGGACCCCATAAAAGACAGGGGGCCTGATTCCAGAAGAGATACACCTGATGCAAGGTGCTTGCATCACTCAATAATGATGCAAGTTGCAACTTGTGTCATTAATTGTGGCATTCCCTATTCCGGTACATGGTCTGCGCCGGTGAAGGAGTCCACTGTGCCAAAGGGGCACTGCACCTGCCTTGCGACCTGCATCTGGGTACATCAAGTCACAAGGGGGCTTGCACCATGGTGGGGTTCACATTTCCAATTCTGAAAGCCCCACTGTAACCGTCGCAAGGGGCGCCACTTAAACCTATCAGGAGGTGGTCAAAGCCCCTTGTGACTAATTGGGACTCTGTTGGGTGGGCTGCAAGTAGGGTCCATGGGCAGGAGGGGCACAGTGGGGCATAGGGAGGGTTGATGTGGCAGCCAGGATGTACAGGATTGCTTTGGCACACCAACCCACTCTATGTCCCCTCCTGCCCCCTCACACCCTCTGGGCATGTCTGTACCCCCTAACCACTGCCACCAGCAATGCCTGTCCTGTGTAGTGCTGGTCGGAGTGGTGCCACATCCTTGTGGCATGTGCCACTGCTGTGCCACTGGTTGGGCGCTGTACTGCAATTGTGGCAATCCTGGGAAGTTTGGCGCAGGAACCCAGCTTTTTCTCAGAATATGGCGCAGGGTTCCTGGCACACCCAGTATTGCTGTTGCCCTTGGAGCAGTGCAACTTGCGACACTCGCTGGGCTCATTTTGAAATCGGGCCCAAGGAGACCAAGGCTGCTCTTTATAGCAGACACCTTTTAATGAAATCCCACCAATAGCAGCTCTGTTTTGTTCAGATTTAGAGTCAATCATTTGGAGACCAGACAGTCTTTAAGATCCATAAAACAGTGGAACACACCAAAAGGCTGTACAATTCAAACTTTCATGTACACACATGAAATGTTCATGATGCTTTTATTGTGCACAAAAAACACTTATTTTAGTTAGCAGTTAACATATCACAGCTGCAGTAGTTAATAGTGCAAGTGCAGGATACTGGCAATAATTTTTAAAGTGCAAACAGCTTTTTATTTTTATTTTTTAAACAGACAGAGATAGAGAGGTAGTGCTTGATCTCACAATAATTAAGCTCACAGCCTTTGTTGTGCAAATGTGGTAAGTTACCAGGCATGGCCTCTCACAGTATCCCCAGAGCTTTGACTCCCATGAGTCTTCATCAGGGGGTGGGATCATTGAGGACAAGGTACCATTTAAATCGTCAGGAACATTTAAAGACACAGTTTACAATTATTACATATGAACAAAAGCAAGAAAATTACTGCAATAGCACGCTAGGGACAATGCTACCAGAAAAGGGCCACCGGACCCTCATGAACAACATGTGTTCTCCAATTATTGCATCCTTCTTTTATCAATTCTATTTTTTCATTTGTGGTAGTGGTGGGAATGTACCCCTCTCTCAGCCCTGAACTCATTTCAGGTTCCCCCCCATGCCATCCCCAGGACTATGGAATCCCAGGAAATCCTGCCTTACCCCCATGGTGGGGCTCCCCCTCCCTGGACCTAAGGGGGAGGGCTGAGATGCTAATCCAGAGCCCAACATCTTGAAGATTGCTGGGGTGGCACTTGCTAGATTCCTTGCAGGCTTTGTTATGTACTGGAACACTGATGTGCAATGGCATCAGTACATGAGCATGCATGCTCCCATGTGTGATCCACAGACGTCCACCGGTGTCCTCTTCCACCATCTGTGAGGTCCCAGCCTGTGTTCTCCCAGCCCCTGCTGGGAGTCACTGTAGTGCCTGGTGTCTACAACTTCCCCCCACTGAGGAGGTGAGCTGCCCATGTGTTGCTCAAAGCTCCCTTTGTGCATACACAAATAGAAAGTGAGCACTAGTGCAACTCACGCTTGAGTAACAAATAGCAAAATGCCATATATTCTTTATCTTAAGCCACATTTATTGTGTAAACAACTTCTTTGCTAATAAACATACACAATATACAAAAGCAAACACACACAAACCTGCACAAGAACAACTGACCAGCCAGCTACCCACTAACCCCAGCACTTTGGCGTAAGCCTTCCTCAGGGGGTGTGGTCTTAGAGACCCCATAGTGACTTTTATATGTTTTAAATACATTTGAGAAATTTGTCAAATCAATTATACAATTAAACAGTCACTAAATTTAGTACCAATCATAATGGACTACATACAAATACTAAATACATCAGTCCCTTTGACTATTTTCTAATCTACGTAATACACTCCAGCACTTAATAAACTAACTTTTTTTAATTTTTTATTAAAACTTTTTAAACTTTTTTTATACACTTTTTTAAAACACTTTTCTAAACACCTTTTCTATCTAAGCACCCTAATTTTAGTCTATTTTTAAATAGAATAATGTAATACTGTTCAAAATATATTCTTAACAGATCTATAATATCAAATGCTAAGACTATGCTATTAAATGGCTTTTCAAATCTTTCGTAGTATGAAACAGGACAAAAACAGTTCATGTTAATATTTCAGTTAAAGTAAAGTTCATGTTTATATTACGCTGACTTCCTCTACAGCCAATGCCCCAACTCTTACATGGCTAAACTGGACACACTCTACCATCGAGCACTGAGGTTTATAGCAGGACTCCCCTTAGACACACATCACTGCACCCTATATGCGGCAGTGAGATGGACATCACTAAAGTTCAGGCGCCACAGAAACGCCGCTCTCTGGACCTATAGAGCCATCTCTAATAAGCTGCCTTACTATATCTTCTGCTGTCTTCCCCTGAGTATAATTGGGAAATACGCTGAAGTTACTCAGCTATTACACTTAAAGTACCAAAGTTAAATCCCGCTCGCAGGGCAGCCATAATCTTCGCTACCTACCTTATGGAACGATCTACAAAAACCCTCAAATTAAGCACTCTAATCAGTATAAATGCCTTCAAGATGCTTTATTTCCATACAATCAGAGAAGTATGTAACTGCTTCACCCACTCAGACCCAGTACCGGTGTCTGCACTGGTATATAGCCATGCCTAGACCCAATTTTAAGTACTGACCCCCCAGCTTGCTCCTCACCAGCCTAATTGTTCTCTGTCTTATCCCCCTGTCTTATCAACACTAGGCCCATCCATCCCCTTATTCTTCCTTTCCCAACCTCGGATAGGAGCTCACTACCCTGGGTTGTGACATCCTACCATGCCCCGTACTTTATAGCATTCAATCCCGGGGCTCACACATACTCCTTTTCTCCATCCACCTTCTCTACATCCAGCTTTACCAACTCCTTTCTGTGCACCGTGCCCTCCTAGCATTTCTCCCCTACTTCTCCTCTCTTCCCTACCTTCACCTCTACCTGGTGTATATATTTTATTTTTATTTTTTCTTCCTGCTACTTCCTCCTGCAACCTTAGATAACCTGCTTTATCTTCCTATAGACACTTCTATGTATGTAAATACCGTGTAATCTGTACAATATCTGTATAATTCTATGTACATATGAACTTCTTTTTCTTCCTCTCTGTAAAGAGTATTATCTGTATTGCCTTGTAAATACCTGTGTTGACCTGTATATACAATTGTTCATGCTCCACCCAGGTCCATCTTGCAAATGAGCTTCTGCTCAACGATGAACGCCTGGTTAAATAAATAAAGACTTGAGTATCCATTTATTCTGATGTCCTGATGGTGCTTCCAATAGATGTTTTAATCTTGCTGGGACTTTTCCAAATGGTCCCTTTTTTTTAATCATAGAAGATTTTATTATTTTCCAAAAACAAGGACAGATCCAGTGAAAAGCAAATATAACACATCACATGTAGACAAGATACAACAGTATTCAAAGTCCAGTTGAACAGACAAACCAGCCATACATTGGTAACCATAAGCCTAGTCATCCTAACCAGTGTCCAAAGGAGAAGAGACCCTACCTTATGCAATATTAAATAATTGTCAGCAGGCATAAAACTAACACCTAACATACACTTCCCAAGAGGCCACGGTAAATATCCAACTGAAGAGCCATTACATCAGGTGCGGGGGGTTACCCGGAGGTGTGGGAATCTTGCAGAGGGATGAATGGAGATATGCATCCCATTTCTGGAAAGACTGGGCTAATTGGCCATGGTGGGAGTAGGATAGTTGCTCTAGGATTGCTAATTTGGCTAGAGCGGCATGCCAGGCCGAGAGAGCTGGAGGTAGTGGCTGTCACCAGTGCATAAGTAATAGCTGTTTGGCTTCTAGCAGCACTAACATAAGCCAATCCCCGTGCCCTTGGGTAGCAATATCGCTGCAGAGGAGTCCCCTAAAAGCAACAAGGGGTCCAGGAGGGTGATGGGTCATCCCAACACTTTGGAACAGTTGTCTACAATAGAGGCCCAGAAAGTAGTGAGGTAAGGACATTGCCATAGCACATACAGAAGGTAAGCAGGGAACTGCTAGCATCACCAGCATTTAGAATGGGGGAGTATCCCTATTGAGAGGAGGGCAGAGGGAGTCCTGTACCACCTAAGCAGAATTTTAAGTTGTATAAACTGACTTCTAGCATCCCTATAAGTCAGGAGAGCTGCTTAAAGATAGCGGGACCAGGACTCCTCCAAGATGACTGTTTGTGTATCGGCCATTCATTTAAGTTGGCAGGTGTCCGTAAACTCTGGCTGGGAGTCATGCCAAACTCTATAGAAGGACCCCACTAAATCATGGGCAGATGGCAGCTTGTGTAGTGAATTGAGCCACTGTCATTTGACGTCAAGCCTGAAATGTGCTTGAAGGGCACTGATGGCACTATGGAGTTAGAGGTATCTCCAAAAGTCCTCAGTAGGGAGATTGAATTGAGCTTGAATCTGTTTGAAAGACATTAATTCTGAGGAATCAGGCATGTACAGGTCCTGTATACAATTAATGCCCTGCATGGCCCAGGTAGACCAGTAT
Source organism: Neoceratodus forsteri (assembly GCA_016271365.2). Classification (NCBI taxonomy): domain Eukaryota; kingdom Metazoa; phylum Chordata; order Ceratodontiformes; family Ceratodontidae; genus Neoceratodus; species Neoceratodus forsteri. The sequence continues at coordinate 1,460,285,687 of CM057455.1, read as the reverse complement.
ATGGGTTCATTGCCAACAGTTATAAGCTTTTTGCACCATAGAGTAACATACCACAATGGGGGGTCCAAGACGCATGCAGGATATGGGAGAGGGTCATAAGACAGTGCCAGACACATCTTGTTTTGCTCACAATGGGGGGAAGATCAGAGGATGGGAATCTCTCGGGCATCAGCAGGGCACTAAGAGGGTGGGCCCCCAAAATGTTGGCTTCAAGGTGGACCTGTGCTGGAGGCAGGGAATGGGAGGGTAGAAACCATTTGGTAGTCTGAGCGGCCAGATAGGCCAAGTGGTAGACCTGGAGCCAAGGTAGGCCCAAGCCTCCCTGGGTCCAATGGGCTCACAGTTTGTTCTGACCCCACCGAGGCAATTTCCCTTCCAAAAGGAAGAGATAAATTAGCCATTTGAGAGAGATGAATAGTTTGGGAGAAAGGCAGACAGGGAGATTATTGAGCAGGTAAGCAACTCTAGGGAGGAGAAGCATGTGGATGGCTGCCACTTTGCCAGGTAGGGAAAGATGCAACTTACTCCACCGCTCAGCTTCTGCTGATAGCACAACTAGCAGGGGGGAGAAATTAGCTAACTCAAGCTCTGTCCACCAAAAGGGAATCATCACTCCTAAATAGGTAAACCCCTGTGGGGCCCAGGCTAGATCCATGCCCCGTAGGCAGTCTCTAATGCAACCAGAGTGAAATGGGGTTAAGATAGTTTTCTTCTGGTTGGTTTGCAGCCTGGAGATGCAGGCAAAATCTTGAAAGATTGTTAGTATTGCAGGCAGGGAGTGTTACGGATGAGACAGGGTGAGCAGCAGGTCATTTACATATGCAGCCACCAAGTGGTAACCATAGAGACTGATATGCTAGAGATCTCCTTAGATGTGAGAAGCTTCCTCACAAGGGTGTCCAGTGCCACTAAGAACAGCATCAGGGAGCGGGGCAGCCCTGATGGGTAGCTCTGTGCAGGGTAAAAGAGGGAGAGATGTCCATGTTAGTTAAAATTTTGGCCATAGGAGAGCTGTATAGGGTAGCGATCCATGGAGAAATTGGGGGCCAAAGCCATACAACTGGAGGACTTTGTGGAGATAATCCCACTCTATGGAGTCAAATGCTTTGGAGAAGTCCATGGCCAGGGCTGCCATGGGGATTTTGGAATGAGACGCCAGCCATTTAAGATTAAGCAAGAGCCTTGTATTATTGGCCCCGGACTTCCCTGACATGAACCTGACTTGTGAGGGATGAATAATAGATGATAAGATGTTCAGCATCCTATTGGCCAAACTTTTTGCTACTATTTTTGTGTCAACAGAAAGGAGGGAGACAGGACGAAAGTTGGCACAGTCTAATGGATCATTCGATTTTTTGGGAAGGAGGGTTATTAGGGCTTCCCTCATGGTGGGGGAGAGAACACCTCAGGTATGCACCTCCTGCAGAGCGAGTAATAACGGGTGAGCAATTTCTTGGCCCAGTGCCTGATAAAGTTCCACTGTCATTCCATCAGGACGTGGAGCCTTACCCTTGGCCATCTGTGAGAGAGCCAAGCACAGCTCGTCAATAGTGAGTGGGGTATCTAGGGAGTCTACTTGTGCAGGAGTAAGACGGGGTACTGAAAAAGAGTGGCAAAACTGGCTAAGTATCTGAGACAACTGGGAAGGATCCATGGAAGCATGGGACTGGTAGAGTGACTGATAAAACTGTTGCATAGTGGTGTTGATCCCTCTGGAATCCGAGGTCATCTTCCCAGATGAGTTCCGAAGGGCATGAATATGGGAGGATGCCTGCTGCTTTCTCAATTGGTAGGTTAAGAGCCTGCTGCCCTTTTCCCCTCCTTCCCAACAGGCGTGTTTGGAGCATAATAACAACCATTCTGCCTTTTGCTGCAGTATGGAGTTAATCTGGCACTTAAGCCTGACCAGGTCCTTGATCAGGGACTGGTCCAGGGTGGTGGACAGGGAGGCCTTAAAATGGACTCTAGCACAGTGAGCTCAGACTGTTACTGTGCAAGAGTCACCTTCCATGCTTTTTTCTTGGCTTCAGCAAAGGAAATGATGCTGCCCCTAAGGACAGCCTTGAAGGCCTCCCACACTGTGCCCGGTGGTACCTCACCACTTGAATTTAGGGAGAAATAGTCTTTGGCCACTTGTTACCATCTTATGAAACTCGGGATCCCATAGCAGAAGGGGGTTGCACCTCCATCAGGTACCAGTAGTGCCTTGTGTTGACGGGGTATATGTACACATAATAGGGGTATGGTTGGAGATCAAAATGCAGCCTACCTGGGATTTCCGATGCACCTGTGGCTGCCACGGCATTAGCTAGCCAAAAGTCTATTCGACTGTGAGTGGCATGGACAGGGGAGAAGTAAGTGTAATCACACCCAGTGGGATGGTCCTGCCTGCATACGTCAACAAGGCCCCATTCCTCCACCACCTCCTGCAGTGCCAGTCTGGCCTTAGGTGGGTCTGAGGGGTGGGTTTCAATTTTCCAGGAAAATATCAGGGACTAAATTAAAATCCCCTCCAATCAGTACGGGAATATGCGGTTGGGCAGAAGAAAGAGAAGATATGGCCTGACTGATACAAGGGAAAAATTGGCACAGTCCACATTTGTGGCATACACATTGCCCAAAATTAACCTGCCTCCAGGGAAGGAGAATCTGGCGACTACCCAGCAGCCCTGAGAGTCAGCCCTGACATCCTCCTCCTCCACCCAAGGGCAGGAGTGTTGCACCAGAATGGCAACCCCTCTAGATTTGGTGGATGCAGAAGTCACAAAGACCTTGCCTACCCATGATTTCCAAAGCCACTGTACAGTCCTGATAGTAAGGTGCATCTCCTTTAGGAGCGCTACATCATCCTGCATGGAGCACAAGTATTGCAGAATCTTGGTGCAATGGACAGAGTGGTGAAGTCCCTTGATGTTCCAGGAGGTTAACCGTACCCCATTAATGGGAGGATTAGACATTGTAGCCAGGTGGGAATAAGAAACTGAGAGGTACTTACCCAGCAGATGTACAGTCAGAGGTCAGGGAAGTGTACCTGCACAAGTAATGGAAAGGGACTAAGTATATCAAGTGTAGAGTTCCACGTTTACCAGCAGGGAAGTATAAGCACTGTGAGCTGTCAGTTAAGAGCAAAGCAGAGCAAGTCTAGGAAAAACAGTCGTCAACCTGTAGAGAAGAAAAAAACAATGAATACACACTGTAAATGTGAACAGTATATCAAAAACAAACCTTGCCTCACCGTAATCTGGATACATCAGAAACAAACTACTGGTGAGAGGCGAAAGAGAATAAACATACTAAGCATAAATATGCTAAGGGTGAAGAGCTCAACGTGTAAGAGGGCTCCTGAAAGTGCAGAGATCCTCAGCTACACTAACTCAGACACCTGTGTGGGGAGGGTTAAATATTGGTCCAGAGGAAGTGAACTCTTCCTTGGCTGAAATGCTCCCCAAAGTCTGGTTCTATGATACCTGGGAGGAAGGGGGGAGGGATGGGGAGGGAAGAAGGCAATGGACAGAGAGGAGGGAAGGGGAGGGGAGGAAGGCAGGCGGGGGTAGAGGTGGATGGAGGGAGGGGGTGGGGGAACACCCCCAGCCGAGACACAAGTAGGCCAAATGCCGGCATGGAGTTTGCTGACACACAAGACAAGGACGGCAGAGGAAAAAGCCTTCACTGGGGTAAGCAATAACAAGGAGGGGGAAGGGTGGCCCTAGTGGTGCCATATATGGACCGCCCTCGCCTGAGTAATACTGTGGCTGACGAGTAAGCGGGAGAGGGGGGCCCAGTTGAGACAATCCCAGTGACACACCCCACGGATAGGGGACAACTGAAAGCAAGGGTGCCCCTCAAGGAGCCCAGGCAGCTATAGTCCCAAATGACACAGGTGTTGGTGGGGTACTGCACAAAAGAAGATGGGGGGCACTGTTCCTGGGCATAGGACATCCGGGGAAGGAAGCAAAAGGAGGCAAGAGTGGGAGGGGCCAGTGTGCCCATCGGCCACTCCATGCCTCCACCCCACCTACTGAAATACTCACAAACGGACATATAGATTAAGCATATAGATTAAGCATTCCCCATATCAAAAACCAGGGTGCGCTCAACCCTCAAGTAACCGTGTTCAGAAAACCTGGCCCCCAGCCCAAGTAAATAAGACACAACAATAACTCCAAATTCAGCCTGAAGGTCCAGCAGAGGAAGAGAGAGTAGCAGGGGGTGCATCTGCAAGTCCAAAAGGGGTTGATGCCAGAGCAGCTACGTATGACTTCAGTCCAGGTTTAATGGGCAAGGAGGTGTCTTCAGCCCCGTCGGTAGCCTCTACTGGGGAATCAGTCCAAACTTAAGAGTTTCCAGTGTCCATGGCATCAAGGTCATCTGCTAGGACTCAGGGTAGTTCATCCTCAGAAGGTGAGTCATCCCTGGGGAGTTTGGCTGGTGGAGCAGTGAGTCACTGGTCAGGGGACAGATGCTGCCCACTCCTGGAACGTTGTCTGTGGGGGTGGACAGGACCAGGTCCACAAGGAGGCAGAGACAGGTTACCAGATATCGGGGGAGAGTTGGATAGGAGAGTGGCAGGGGAGGTGAGAGCAGAGGAATTCTTAGCACCAGGGCTGGGGGAACCATTAAGAGTTGGAACAGTCCTTTCTGAAAGATGTTCTCTCAGAAGCACCTTCCCTGCAGATTGGTTCCCTGTAGATTGTAGTGATCTGTTGGGCTCCCACAGACTTTTGGGAGACGTAGTTGGACGTGGGAGACTAGGCCAAAACTTGGATATCCACCTCTCAATCTCACTGGGAAGTGTTGCCACTAGTTCCTTGCTATCCTTCGAGACTTGTAATGAGATAAGGTTCTTGTACCTATATCTGAAGTAATGCATCTGGAGGTATTTCTTGATAGTGAGGAATGCCTTGCGACAGGCAACAGCCTCCTGTGAAAAGTCCCGGTAAAAAGAGATTTGGGCTCCCTGCCAATTAATCTGTCCCATGTCCCTAGCATCTTGAAGCACCTTCTCTTTGGTGGAGTAATGTAAGAGATAGGCAAGGCCACTGGTTCTCATTTTTTACCATAAAACTTGGTAAAATTCCGGAATTAAGACTGTCTAAACCCAGATAAAAACAAAGATTTAATGGAATCTGCCATTTTATACTCGATCAGTAATTCTACAAAACTTGCATTTTTCTTATAATTGCTTGCTGTATTATTTTCAATTTGCTTCATTTAATGCCCTGTATATTAAGCCTTCTTTTATTCTGATTATTTATACACATACTAAAAGAATGACAGTAGAATCGGGACAATCAAGCAACAGAAGCAACACAAGCAGCTCACCTGAGGAGCTGAGGAAGCCGAATTTCCAGCCTGATAACTTTCGAGGTAAAGAGAGCCTCTTCTCTTCATCTGGACGCCTGCAGGGGGGGGTGCTACCTGATGAACACTTATATTTTACAAACTTTGTTCCCTGTTCACCACTGGGTGGGCTTGTTATTTGCTTCTCTTTGTGCTACTAATGCTGAAGTGTAAAGCTAGGGACTCACTGGTTTCCTAGAGTTGCCTTTGCTGATTACACCTTAAAGCCAGATATACCAAGCAGCTAATATAGATCAGACTTGTTTAATATGGTGGTATTGGAGCTAATTGCTGATTACACTCTAAAGCTAGATATACCAAGCAGCTAATATAGAGCAGACTTGTTTAATATGGTGGTATTGGAGCTAATTGTGCTTGTAACTGAAGGTATTAGGATAGCTGGGTCCTAGAGTGGCCTCATTTTGGAATAGCCCTGTTTGCTTAGAGTGGAGCTCCCTTTTGAAAGTCACAACATATTCTCCCGCTGCATAGTAATGAGAGGCTTTGTTTTCTCCATTACATAGGCAGCTACCCCCCCCAAGCTAGGCTCTCAGGACAATCAAGCAACATAAGCAACACAAGCAGCTCACCTGAGGAGCTGAGGAAGCTGAATTTCCAGCCTGATAACTTTTGAGGTAAAGAGAGCCTCTTCTCTTCGTCTGGACGCCTACAGGGGTGCTACCTGATGAACACTTATATTTTATGAACTTTGTTCCCTGTTCACCAATGGGTGGGCTTGTTATTTGCTTCTCTTTGTGCTACTAATGCTGAAGTGTAAAGCTAGGGACTCACTGGTTTCCCTAGAGTTGCCTTGCTGACTACACCTTAAAGCCAGATATACCAAGCAGCTAATATAGATCAGACTTATTTAATATGGTGGTATTGGAGCTAATTGCTGATTACACCTTAAAGCCAGATATACCAAGCAGCTAATATAGAGCAGACTTGTTTAATATGGTGGTACTGGAGTTAATTGTGCTTGTAACTGAAGGTATTAGGATAGCTGGGTCTTAGTGTGACCTCATTTTGGAATAGCCCTGTTTGCTTAGAGTGAAGCTCCTTTGTGAAAGTCACAACATATTCTCCGCTGCATAGTAATGATAAGCTTTGTTTTCTCCACTACATAGGCAGCTCCCCCCACCAAGCTAGGCACTCGGGACAATCAAGCAACAGAAGCAACACAAGCAGCTCACCTGAGGAGCTGAGCAAGCCAATTTCAGCCTGATAACTTTCGAGGTAAAGAGCCTCTTTCTTCGCCTGATGCCTGCAGGGGGTGCTACCTGATGAACACTTATATTTTATGAACTTTGTTCCCTGTTCACCACTGGGTGGGCTTGTTATTTGCTTCTCTTTGTGCTACTAATGCTGAAGTGTAAAGCTAGGGACTCACTGGTTTCCCTAGAGTTGCCTTGCTGATTACACCTTAAAGCCAGATATACCAAGCAGCTAATATAGATCAAACTTGTTTAATATGGTGGTATTAGAGTTAATTGCTGATTACACCTTAAAGCCAGATATACCAAGCTGCTAATATAGAGCAGACTTGTTTAATATGGTGGTATTGGAGCTAATTGTGCTTGTAACTGAAGGTATTAGGATAGCTGGGTCCTAGTGTGACCTCATTTTGGAATAGCCCTGTTTGCTTAGAGTGGAGCTCCTTTGTGAAAGTCACAACATATTCTCCCGCTGCATAGTAATGAGAGGCTTTGTTTTCTCCACTACATAGGCAGCCCCCCAAGCTAGGCACTCGGGACAATCAAGCAACAGAAGCAACACAAGCAGCTCACCTGAGGAGCTGAGGAAGCCGAATTTCCAGCCTGATAACTTTAGGAGGTAAAGAGAGCCTCTTCTCTTCATCTGGATGCCTGCAGGGTGTTAGTCGACGGGCATGCGCCATCTGCCCCACCCACCCCAACCACCCTCCCACCCAGGCGACTGTCAATTTAGGATCCACCCGTGACATCACATCCGGTGACATCATGTCCTGTTGCCCAGAACCTATCTCCCCACTTTCCCATTTGCAGGTTATACCTGCTGGCCACTAGAGGGACCTATGCTCCCTCGCTACTTCCTACTCCTACCTGTACAGCACTACTTCCCTGGGATCTTGCTCACCACAATGTATTGGCCCTGCCTCATGCTCTGCCTGTGCCTATCCCCACTAGCAGTGCACTTACCCACTTACCCATCTGTTACTCCGCACTGTGACCTGGCACCCCTCCCTCCCCTTGCTCCTGAACCTGCTCTCCTGCCCCTTGGGACCTCTGTGCTCTGTGTGTCTCGGTCCTTCCTGCCCTCCCCCTAGCTTTCTCGACACCTCAGGCACATCTGGATGTCTTCTTATTCTTGCCTTCCCTTCCTGTACCACCCTGCCCACCCCCTGCCCCCTTAGCCTCCCCTCTCCCCCCCTCATGTCAGTCGTAGGAAAACCTCTCACCATCTCCCAGCCAGGGTGTTGGTCATGCTACTACTCCTGTCAGGGAACATTCATTCAAACCCTGGCCCGGTTCCCAGGAGCTCCCCGACTCGCACCACAGGCCTATGCATGGTCTCCATGAATATCTGTAGCCTCCTAAAAAAGTTTGACTTTCTACAATGCCTGGTCACATCAATTAATCCTGATGTCATCGCTCTGGTTGAGACTTGGCTGTCAAAATCCTCCCCTGACTCCCTAGTCTCCCTTCCTGGTTTCACCCTCTTCCAGTCCGACCATGTTGGGAGACAGGGCGGCGGCTGCGCTATTTATGTCAAGGAATCTCTCCCCGTACTAGCCCTGCCTGCTCCCATCCTTGACTCCAGTGCCTAGGCATTTACACTGAAACTAACCCCTGACCCTTTAAAGGGAACCCTTTATCTGACTACTGCATACGTGCCCCCCCAGGGACCAAATGCAGGCCATTGCCTCTCTTACAGAATACCTTACCTCACTACCTCCTTCGCTGATCAAATTCTGGTGGGTGACTTAAATGTCAACTGGCTCAGCCCCTCCTCCTCCTCTACCGAGACTCCTTTCTGCAATAGACCTACGCAACTAGTTACCCACCCTACCAGGACTAACCCCAAGACAGGATCCAGTACCCTGCTTGATGTGGTACTCACCAACCCGCCTAATCGGATCCCCAATGTACAAGTCCTCCCAGACTCTCTCAGTGATCACTCCCCCATTCTATTTCACTGGTCATCCTCAGCCCCAAACCCATAGCACAGTCCACATGCGGCGATGCTCATACCTGGTAGACTGATAAAACTTAGGAACTTCTGTCCCAAATTGACTGGTCTCATACAGGCAACTCCTGACATTGACACAGCTCTCCTTCTTTACCCAAACTTTTAATAATGCCTGTGATATCTTGCCCCAATATTGACCGCCCGTTCTAAAAGGCAGAATGCCCCTAGGTAACCCAGCTTTGATCCACCAACTCAAACATAGGGACAACCTATGCACTACTCATTGAGACTGGCTGCCCAATGACAGGCGGTTATATGCTCTGAAACAAGTGCATTTGGGCCATCAGAAAGGCCAAGTCTGAGCACTATCGGTCCTCACTCACTGCCTCATGGTGGAACCCCAGAACCTTCTGGGATAACATTAAACAGTTAAATGGGAGTGCACACTCCCCCCCACCCACCGAGATCAACATTAATGGTGTGATCTCCTCAGACCCAGCCCTCATAGCCAACCACCTCAACACCTCATTCACTGACCTTAGCCCTATCATCCTTACAAATTTTTTTGACCCTCCTCCCCCAGCACCTGCTGTAAATCTTTCTCACCCTTATTTTCTCCTCCGCCATGTTTCTGCCCAAGAACTTAGGCCGCACCTTGTCACTGCCCTCAAGAGTAATAGTACAGGCAGTGACGCCCTGGATCTGTGTATCCTATGGCTGGTCTTAGACACAGTCCTTACCCCGATCACATGCCTCATCAACCACTCTCTTTGCCTGGGGAAGGTTCCAACTGCCTGGAAAGTCGCCACTGTCAGCCCTATCTTTAAAGGTGGTGATAGGACTGTGGCTGGAAACTATCGACCAATCTCCATTCTCTCTCCTCTCTCCAAGGCCTTGGAAAAAGTGGTGGCCTCTCAAATCTCTTACTACCTCTCCACCTACAATGTCCTATGTCCTGAGCAGCATGGCTTCTGAGCGGGTCACAGTACCAACACAGCCCTCCTAGAGTTCTCCAACTTTCTCCACTCCTCCTTAGACACTGGTTCTCTGGCTGGTGTGGTCTTCATTGACCTCTCTAAAGCTTTCAACACTGTCTCCACCCCTCCTTCCTGATGCCCTTAGTCTCTGGTTTGCTGCTGGGCCTATCTCCTGGTGCACCAGTTATCTGTCTGACTGCTCACAGCGTGTAAAATTAATGGGACCTACTCAGACATCTGTCCCATCTTTTCTGGGTTCCCCAGGGCTCCATTCTGGGCCCTTTACTATTCTCCTTTACCTTAACACCTTCCATGCTCTTGCTCGGGAACATTCTATTGTACGCTGATGATGCAGTCATCTTTGCCTCAAGTCGTAACCCTATTGCCTTCCAGGACTCACTGCAGAAGTCCTTCGCTGAAGCCGAGGGCTGGTTCAAGGAACATAGATTGGTGATAAATTTAAAAAAAAAAAAAAACATGTTCTTCACTCATCCTCAAAACAAGTCCTGCAACTTCAAACTCCTCATTCACTCTGGGTCCTCTTTCCCACTCGAACAAGTTTGCTCCTATAAATACCTAGGGATCCATTTTGCCCTTCCTCTCCTTCCATGGACACATCATGCCTAGCCACTGCCACTAATATCCGATTGGGCATCTTACATCGGTATAAACAATCCTCCCCGGAGGCTCTTCAACTCGAGTCACCTCCTCTATCCTGTCCCTAGTGGACTATGGACTGCCGGTGTATGGTGCTGCTGATCAGACCGCACTCCATAAAATTCGCACTCACTTGAATAAGGCCTGCAGGTTAATTACTGGGCACCTAGGCTGACACACACCTGTCTACTGTACACTAAAGCACTGGTACTTGATCTTGACGAGCGCCTCAAATATCTGACCTGTACCCTTACAAAAAAGACCCTCCTTGGGCTATCCCCACCAGGATTGACCACCACCATACACCGCTCTGTCCTACTAGTTCATATTCGGACCTCTGGGAAAACTTCTCTTGTTATCCCTAGAGCTAGGACCTCTCACAGCCAAAGAACCTTCAGCTTTAGGGCCCCTTCCTTGTTCAACACACTGCCTTCCTCCATCTCTGAAGCTCCAACTATATCGTGCTTCAAAACTTCCTTACGTAACCACCTTATTAACACCCGATGCTGTAATTGCCATTAGTCAAAGCCATACTCAATACTTATGACAAAGCTTACTACTAAGCTGCTAAGGACAACATAACTCTGGTATTGTTTGCAGCAATTCTACCTATACCAGCTTGTTTGTATCTATGTCTTAAGTTACTGTTATACTTATGTGTTGTACTGCTATACTGTGTATTTTCGTTTGTCTTACTGTGACAAGGTACCTTTGTAAATGAGCCTATGGCTCAAAGGTTTTCCAAACTGCTGTTTAAATAAAATAAAATAAAAAAATCCCAGTATAATCCAGAAATTAGAGTAACAATCACCAGTGCAATTCTGGAATCTGAAGTCTTGAAAATGGAATTTCATTGTTTTAATCACTGTAAATCAGTGGCCTTGGAGATAGGCTATGATGGGTCTGGGTGACTGCCCTGAGTGCTCCTGTCTAAGCAGCCAGTCTATGGGACCTCTCCACTCCACTCCACTGGGCCCCTCCATCTCTCACCCAGAAGAAGAGGAATAGCTTCATTAAGGTACCGCTCCATGTTCTGGCCCTCAGAGCCCTTGGGGACACCAATTATACAGATGTTATTCTGGAGCCCCCAGTTCTCCTGATCTTCAGCCCACTCCCAAAGTACAGCCAGTCTGACCTCATGTGCATTTTGTTGCAGTTCAAGGTCCTTCGTACTCTGCTCCACAACATTCATCTGATCCTCTAGCTTCCTCACATCAGCTACCATTCCTGTGAGGGCAGAATTAATGCTAATGACTCTGGAGAGGAGGGCTTCTAGCATCCGAGTAATATACTGGAAGGAGTCCCTGGCCACCATAGCTGGCTGAGGTGGGGCCTCGCTCTCTGGTTGCCACAAGGCAGGTGTAGGCAGGACAGAAAAGGCCATTTTGGGCAGTGAAAAGTACTGCCACTTCAGAAGTGGAGAATAGAGAGCTGCAGGGCACTTCCCGGTAGGCAAACTGTAGCCCGCGTGTAGCAGGCTAAGGAATGAGCAAGGGGCCTACGTGGCCTAGTGTCTGGATCAACTCTCGAGCACACTGGTGCTATAAAAGCAATAAGCAGGTTTTAAAACTGCAAAATAGTTACACCAGATGGTTGGTGGGGGGATTACAGAGTAAAATACAGCTTTACATCAGAACGATACCCCGGGATCAGAGAAGCCAGCCGCGGATTATACTCAGCCAAGGAAAGAATACAGGGTTTAAGCTGCCATCTTATCAGAGTCCAAGCAAGCCCCCCCCTTTCAAATGGTCCTTTATTTATTTCTCTGGTTTTTATCTTATTGCAGAGGCCGAATGATGTCTTCATTTATGGAACACACATTCTTGATAATACAACTACAAGGAAACAAATCACAGTGACATTAAAAGCCATTTCTCCATTTGTTGAACATTATTATTACTTATTTGCAACAATATTCATAACTTTATACTTAAGGAAGGACAATATTCATATCAGGAATCATAAGTATGGCTTTAAATCTAACAAATCATTTAACCTGTTTGGGTTTAAACTTTCCAGTCTCTAGAGCCAAGCCATTTCAAGCTGTGGTAATTTAACATTCAGAGGTACACATTTGACCATTTCTTGCACACTCTAAACCAACAAATCATTATCCTTTTGGATTTGCACCCTGCTTGCCACTAAAGTGTACCCCATGTGTCGCTCAGTCTACCTCCACCCCCTCTGCCCTCTTATGCTCTGGGCTAATTCCCAAACCTTGGTCAGCAGTGTCACAAGTGGTACCTCTACTGCCAAGCCAGTGGGTCAGCTCAATTATAACATCCTTAACTATAATATTGTTATAAACTCCTGATATTATTGTACCGCATAGAAGAGACAAAAACTTCCATATGCCCATACATTTAAAATACTAATATAGTAGTACAAAAATCAAATAGTTTCACAATCATTGCTGACGAACATCACTAAGACATAAGAAATCAAGTGCCTTAGTATATTAGCATGTAATAGAAAAAATACTGTATACAAGTTAGTTGTGTCACCGGCTACACACACTGCAATCACCCACTTAATGCCAACTGGCCCTTATAGCAGAGGATGAGCACATTTCTAGTACTACACTCATAAGTTGAGTTGAGGCTGGTTCAGAAAAGATAGGAAATGCCATACATCAAGAACACCTAAGAAAAATATACGAACAAGGCGTCTAGTTTCAAGCACATAGTAGCTTTCCTTATCTAGCATTTATACTTCCAAAGGTATTCAGGACATGTAAGCTTTTTACAGTGGCAGCCCAACTAGCAACAGGAGTTAGCATTGCACAAATGGTTTGAAATCTAGCTCATCACTAAGTCTATATGGGCCAGATATTCAAAGGAGATGCACACAGTGCAACTGAGTTGTGCAGGCACATCTCCGAATTGTGCCCTTGGGTCGTATTCAAAAGGAGGGGATGTCCCGCACAATTCTGGATGCAACGCAGCACAAAGACAATGTATATGGCACATCCAGAGGGGGCATTCCCCTGCATATGTGGCGGATCACAACATTCAGCTGAGATGTGTGGTGCAGCTGCCTGCATATCACAGAGATGTTCCACACAAAGTTACACATGGAAGAACCATGCCTAAATTGGAGCCATCCAGATGTGAGCTGCTGTACTGCATAGCACAACACAGCAGCCACCAGTCCCTGGGTGGCTAGCTCCACCAATTCCTGAATATAGAATACATAGACACATCCTGTTAATCCCTGGTAGTCTAGTGCCCCCTTCCTTCCCTGTACCCCGATGTTGTAAATAGAATAGTGCTCTAAATGTTGTAAATAAAAATAGTGCTCCAAACATCCCTGGTAGTCTGGTAGCCCCCCTTCCCATCCTCGAAACCTGTCTGTATAGTAAAATAAGTCCTAAACATCCCTGATAGTCTAGCGGTACCCCCCTTCCTTCTCTGAACCCTGTCTGTATATTGAAATAATTTCCCAATCATCCCTGGTAGTCCAGTGGTACCTCCTCCCATCCCCAACCACGTCTTAAAATGATCCAAGTTGGAAATACCCTGGTAGTCTAGTGGCTCTCCTCCCAGCCCCAACTGTAACATAAAAAATATATCCCACTAATTCCCTGGTAGTCCAGTGGACCCCCCCACCCACTGAGGGAACCACACCCCACCCTGCACCCCCCATTCCAGACTGGCCACTTGGTCATGGAGTTGGTAGCAGCACATCCCTCCACACACTGCCATGGCTGCCCGCCAACTGAGCTGTCAGTGAATGACAGTGTACTGTACTCCTGTAAGCCCATTGGTAGACACTGTTGACCAATGGGCATGGAGTGTGTACTGTACACTTTCATTCACAACTTTGTGAATGACACGAAGTTGTGAATGAAAGTGGAAAGTGCACACTTACAGGAGTACTGTACGCTGTCATTCACTGACAGCTCAGTCGGGCAGCCATTGCAGTGTGTGAAGGATGTGCTGCCCTCCGACTCCATGGCTGAGTGGTCAGTCTGGGAGGGGGGGTGCGGGGGTTGGGTTCCTCAGTGGGTGGGGGGGTCCACTGACTACCAGGGAATTAGTGGGATCTATTCTCTATGTTATGATTGGGGCTGGGAAGGAGGCCACTTGACTACTAGGGTATTTCAAACTTGGATAATTTTCAGATGAGGTTAAGGACTGGAGGAGGGCACCACTGGACTATCAGGGATGAACAGGGAATTATTTCAATATACGGACGAGGTTTGGGGAAGGGAAGGGGGACACTAGGCTACCAGGGAATGGAATTTTCTGTAATATGGCATGATCTAGGTATGGGGAAGGGAGGGGAGACACTAGACTACCAGGGATGTGATTGGTGCGATGCATTTTTTACTATCGGGACTGTGGGGGGCAGGGGGACACTAGACTACCAGGGACCATGGCCCGACAGCCTACCTGCAGGGCACGCGGCTCATCCTTCTGGGTGCATGCCTGCACAGGACATGCAAATGGGGTAATAATGACATTCAAATAGCTCCATTTGTGCCTTGCATGGCTAATGGCCCATTTACATGTTTCAGTTTGAATATCTGGAATTTGCGCTTGGCGCATCAGAAGATGCACTGTGCATCCCCATTCCAGGGATTCAGACCAGGCAGATGGATGCACTGGAACATTGTTGGTGGTCCCCATTTGTGCTGCATGCATTTTGTATCATATTACAGTGCACCTCATTTGAATATAGCACTTTTGCGCTCTGGTGCAACTCAGTTGCACAGAGCAACCACTTGTGCCCTTTCTGGGTGCAGTTTGAATATCCAGGCCCTCATGTCTAAGTCCTTAATTTAAAAATCCATCTTGTTTCACACTCTAAAGTGTTTGCGTATGGTTATACCCTCTTACATGTGACTTAATATACTCAGTGCCCATACACATTGTGCCCTGACCAACCAGTCTATCAATTCATCTAGACACCATTCTACTAGACACACACAGCAATCTCCCTTGCTCTGGTTCAGTGAAAAGGAGAGGTACATGTGTTATATGTGTATCAGTGATGCTCAACACTGTACTTCTTGATGATCTCCCCCAAAGGTCTCATATACACAGAGAATAACATGGGGCTGATAGACCCCTTTGAAACACTGCATTCAAGAATTATAGGCCACTAGATTTCTTATGTCTTAGCAATGTTTGTCAGAAATGATTCTGAAACTATCTGATTTGTGTATTAGTAATATTTGAAATGTACGGGCCTAGGGATGTTTTTGTCTCTTCTATGTTGTACAATAATATCAGGGGTTTAATAACAACATGATAGTCAAGGTTGAAATAACTGAGCCAGCTCAATGTTGCAGCAGTAGAGCTACTACTTTCAACACTAATGACCCAGGATTGAGAATTAGTCTGGTGCATCAGAGGGTCATCCAGGAGGTGGTAGTCTGAGCATCCCATGGAAAGCTTGCTCCCTTCCAGAGGAGGAGGTTGTAGGCACCTGGCACTACAGTGATTCTTAACGGAGGCAGGTAGAACACATGCTGGGACTTCACAGATGGGGGTAGTGGACACCGGTGGACATTTGCGGATCATGCCTGGGAGCATGCATGCTCACATGCTGACATCATTGTAGTTCCACATTCCCATGGGGAACAAAGCCTGAGAACCCCTTTAGCTGAAGCAGGATGATGCCAAGGAGCCTAACAAGTATCACCTTAGGTAACTCCAGGACGCCAGACTTCAGATAAGCATTTCAGTCCTCCCCCTTAGGTTCCAGAGGAAGAGTCCCACCGCGGCAGGTAAGACATGGTCTCACAGAGTTCTGGCAGTCCTCGGTAAAGTATGGGGGTGAACCTGAAAGGGGTCCAGGGCTGAGAGAGGTGTACATCCCTGCCACTACTGCAGGTGAAAAAACAGAATTGATAAAAAAGATGATGCAATTCATGGAGAACAGAGGGCAAAGGAGATTGCTCTGTGTGACTAATAGAACAGTGTCTGAATAAACTTATAGGCTGGTTGGTCAGGAGACACTATGTATGGGCATTGAACATATTAAGTCACACCCAAGGGGGTAACTATACTTAGAAACTTTACCATGTGAAATAAGATGAATTTTTAAATTAAGGACTTAGAAACCAGTTGGGAGAACTAGTGGGATGCTGGGGTGCACAAGGAGGGGATATCACCAGAAGAAATGGGGAGGTAATGTTGCCTCTGCATAGCTCATTAGTTAGACCCCACCTAGAGTGCTGTGTCATGTTCTGGAGACTGCATCTCTGGAAGAACATAGACAGAGTGGAGGTGGTCCAGAGGAGAGCAACTAAAATGATGCAGGGTCTGCACCAGAAGTCCTATGAGGAGAGATTAAAGAACCTAAATATGTACATCCTGGAAGAGAGGAAGAAAAGGGGGGGGGGATCTGAAAAAGAGCTTTAACTAACTCATGGAGGTAAACAAGGTACAAGCAGGAAGTATTTTTCAGAAAAAAATGTGCTTAAGAACAAGGCAAGATACTAAGGTTACTAAGTTTAGTCAGGAATAGGAATGGACTTAATATGGTCCTTCATGCCTATTCCCCCACTACTCAGTGGCCTGATCTTATCCCCTCTTCATATAGTTACCTAAGAGGATTATAAAGCAATTTATGGTCTTTGCTATAACAATTTAGTCTGGCAGTTCATTCCACTGCCTCACCACTCTGTGTAAAATATGATCCCCTGATGTTCATTTTATACTTTCTTCCCTGTAGCAGTAGGCAGTGGCCCCGATGTTGTGAGTACATCCTTCAGCACTAATCCCATTTCAGCACAAAGGTGTTTTTCCCGATTATATTATATAACAGTAAATTTCTGCTTGTTCCCCTTGTTTCTAGACCTTATAATCCCAAAGAATCCAGTCTATTTTTATAATCTTGCCCTCCTAAGCCATATATGCACTTAGTAACTCTTGTTTGTACCTTTGCTATTGAAAAGGGTGAGGATCAGGCCGAAGCACTGAATGAATACTTTTGCTCAGTGTTCACGGAGGAAAAGAGGGGACCGCTACTACCATGGGCTGGTAGGGTGGGGACAGGGGGAGAGGAGGCAACAGATGGAAAAATTGAGGCAAGTAGAGTCCTAGAGGGATTGAGGGCACTGAAGGTAGACAAGGCACCAGGGCCAGATGGTATCCACCCCAGAGTGCTGAGGGAGATAGCGGAGGTGTTGGTGGAGCCACTGGTGGATCTGTACAGCACCTCACTGGAGTCAGGATGTGTGCCACTGGACTGGAGGATGGCACATGTATTAGCATTACACAAGAGTGGACCAAGGGATGAACCGAGTAATTATTGCACTGTAAGTCTCACCTCCATAGTGTGCAAACTCATGGAGACAATACTAAAGGAAAGACTGATGTCATACCTGGAGGAAAATGGCCTCCAGGATGTAAGACAGCATAGGTTTGTATCAGGGAAGTCTTGTCAAACCAACCTGATACAATATTATGACTGGGTGACAGGTGAGCTGGATAAGGGTCATGCGGTGGATGTTCTTTATTTGGACTTCAGCAAGGCCTTCGATTCTGTGCCTCATGGGCAGCTTGGGGGGAAGCTAACTGGTGTAGGGGTAGGGGCAAAAATGATGAACTGGATTACAAGCTGGCTGAGTGGGAGGCTGCAACGGGTGGTAGTGAGAGGGGAGCTCTCAACTCCAAGGCTGGTGATGAGTGGGGTGCCACAAGGCTCTGTTTTGGGGCCAGTATTGTTCGGGCTCTTCATATTAGACATTGCACATGGGGTGGTGAGCAAGATAAGTCTGTTCGCTGATGGCACCAAAATCGGAACAGTGGTGAATGGTGAGGAGGTATGGAAGCAGCTGCAGGGGGACCTAAGCAAGCTAGAGGAGTGGTCAGAGAGGTGGCAGCTGGGGTTCAATGCAAAGAAGTGTAAGGTTATGCACTTTGGGGTGAAGAACCCAAGGAAAGAATACTGGCAGGGAGGAGTTAAGCTGGGCATCGCTGAGGAGGAGACGGACCTAGGAGTAATGATAACAGAGACCATGGACAACACTGCCCAGTGCAGGAGAGCGGCTGCAAAAGGGAACAAAATGCTGGGGTGCATTACGAGGGGTTTTTCATCCAGGCAAAGACAGGTGATCTTGCCCCTCCACAGGTCACTGGTAAGGCCACACTTAGAGTATTGTGTGCAGTTTTGGAGGCCATACCTAAAGCATGATATCAGGCTACTGGAGGGAGTGCAGAGGAGGTCAACAAAAATGATATGTGGAATGGAAGAGACAGACTATGACAGCAGGCTAAGAGACCTGAATATGTACACCCTGGAGGACAGAAGGGACATGGGTGACATGATAAAGACATTCAAGTATCTGAGGGGAATCAATAAGGATGGGGTAGATGGGGTCTTTAAGTTAAAGAGGAGGAGGGTCACCAGGAGGCATGCGCTAAGAATAGAGGGGAGAAGATTTAGGAAGGAAATGAGGAGACACTTTTTCACAGAGAGGGTGATAGCAAAATGGAATGCCCTACCAGAATGGGTGGTATCATGTAAATCTGTGAACAGTTTCAATAGGCATGGGACAGGGAACAGGGGAGAGTGAGGGTGGGGGAGGTGGGGGATGGCAGTGGGATGACAAATGGGGGTGGGGTGGGGCAGCTGCAAACTAGGGGTGCTAGCTGCACAATCGAGCAGACTTAGATAGACCGGGTGGTCTGTTTCTGCTGGCACATTCGTATGCTCATATGTTCGCATGTTTTAAGGAGGGTGACCAGAACTGGGAACAGTAATCCAGATATGGTCTAGCCAGGGGTCTGTATAGGGGCATAATAACATCCCTATGTCAGCTACAAAAAGTTTTCGACATTGTAAGTGCTTTTTTTGTTTAGTCTGTTGTTCATTGCAAATGACAAATCAGGCCAAACAATAACTCTTTAAGTCTTGTTCCTACTTTATTCCGATACTTTCTCCCTGAGTAATGAGGGCTTTAATTTGAAGAATATAAGGACACAGGATGTAGTCAGAGAATTGAGGAATCTAAGAATATCAAAACGTGCTGGAATAGATAATATTGATCCCAAATTTTTGAAACTGGGGGCAGATGTTATAGCTCCTATAGTTACTTACTTTTATAATTGGAGTATACAGTCTTCAGTGGTTCCTGATTGTTGGAAAGTGGGTGAAATTATTCCTATTTTTAAAGGTGGTGACATCACAGCCCCTTCCAATTACAGACCAATCACTTTGCTTCCGATTTTGTCTAAGGTGCTGGAGAAGCTGATAAATAATCAGCTTGTGCAGTACCTTGACCATTTGGAGTTGCTAACAAAATGCCAGCATGGATTTAGAGGGGGTAGGTCCACGAATACTGCCCTACTTGATTTTGGTAACCTGGTGGCAACATCATTGAACCAGGGAAACCAAACTGGGGCAGTGTTCGTGGACCTAAGTAAAGCTTTTGACCTAGTTCATCATGAAACATTATTGTTTAGACTGCATAACTTAGGGATATACCATAACTCATTGCAGTGGTTTAGATCCTATTTAACTAATCAAAAAAAAAGGGTGGTCTCGGGGTCGCTGCTTGGATCTCCTGGATTTGAACGTGGTATACCCAGGGGTCAATTTTGGGCCCTATGTTATTTAATCTCTACATTAATGATCTCCTGGTTATGTAGTTGGTTCTGATGTTAGACTTATGCAGATGATATAGTACTAGTAGCATCTGCTAAAGATCCTGGGAACTGAGGCAGCGACTCCAGACAGACTTCTCTAATATTGAAACTTGGATAAGAAATTCCGGACTTTTGATAAGTACTGGGAAGACTCAGAGTATGATTTTTTCTGTAGGACCTAAACCTAATAATGAAGTAACTGATTTCAAAATTAGTTTTTCGGATGGGAAAAAGGTACAAGGGGTTAATACTTTTAAATATCTGGGAGTTTTGATTGATTATCGTTTTTCCTTTTCAGATCATATTTTGTCACAAATAAAAAAAGTCAATCAAAGATTGGGGGCATTAAGAAGAGTGTCAGGATGTTTGACTAGGGATGTTAAGACCAGACTGGTAAAACAATTGTTGTTGCCTGTACTAGACTATGGTTTATCACTATATATCCATTCTCATAAAAAATGCTTACACAAATTGGACCAGATTTATTACAGATTGAAATATATCCTAAATAATGGACCTCAGGTCCATCATTGTGTAATTTATCAGGAACTTGGCTGGTTAGATCCAATAGCACAAGAGAATATATATGGCTTACTATATGTCATGATTTGATATACTAAAAGTGCATCCTTTACGAAATTTGATGTCAGAATTCTGATTCTAAATATTCAGATATTTTAGGAGGACTACTAAAAGTTGCCTATGATACAAATTATGAATCGTATGGAGGTATGGTGTTACAAAATAGTTTAGCGGGGATATGGAATAAGTTACCTCGACATATGACTGAAATTTCTGATCTCGTATTTTTAAACTGGAATTGTATAATTATTTAAATGTCTGTTGTAATTGTTTTTAGGTAAATGTGATTTTGTATTTTGTTCTATTTTTGTATTGTTTGTCTATTGCAAATGCCACAGGTATCTGTTGTAAATGGGGATTCCCCCCCAATCAGATTAACCTGTATAAAAATAAATTTTAAACAAACAAACAAACAAACTTTATGCTACTTAAGGTATGTTAGACAAATAAATACTGTCTCCTGGGGTTCTGGCTGCCAAAATGCATTATACCACATTTTTATTTGTCAAAGCTAATACCCCACGTCAGCCCATGCTTGTATTTTATTCGGATCACTTTGTAATTTTGTTAGAAAGATAGAAACATAGAAATTGCCAGCAGATAAGGATCACTAGGCTCTTTCAGTCTGCCCATAGGCCTTATACATTGTATGTGGCCACTGACCCTATGTGATCATTGGCTTTTCATCACTCCCTCCCATCTCAAGCTTCCCTTGTGCCTGTCCCAGGCATGCTTAAACCCGTCCACTGTGCTTTCCCCCACTATCTCCTGTGGCAGACTATTCCAAGCATCAACTACCCTTTCTGTGTAGAAAAACTTCCTCACATTACCTCTTAATCTACTCCTTCCACTTTCATATTGTGCCCCCTTGTTCTAGTACTTTTTCTACATTAGAAAAGGTCCCCCACCTGCACCTTGTTTGTGCCCTTGAGGTACTTGAAAGTTTCAGTCATGTTCCCCACTCTCTCCTCTCCTCCAGTGAGCACATATTGAGGTCCCCAAGTCTCTCTTCATATGTTTTGTGGTGCAACCACTGCATCATCTTTGTTGCCCTTCTCGGGATAGTCTCCACCTTATCTATGTCCTTGCACTGGTGTGGCCTCCAGAACTGCATGCAGTACTCCAGGTGAGGCATTACCAATGTTTTATGCAATGGCATCACCACCTCCCACCTCCTGCTAGTGATACCCCTGCCAATGCACCTCAGCATGCCACTGGCTCTCCCTGCCACCTTTGTGCACTGCTTTGATCCCTTAAGGTAATCAGAGATGATAACCCCTAGGTCCCTTTCCTCTTTGGTGACAGTCAGCTCCTCGCCCCCCAATCTGTAGCTCTCCCCAGGGTTTCCTCTATCCAGGTGCATTTTTTTTCTGATAATGCTGGACTCCCAACTTTGTATCATCTGCAAATTTGGCATTATTACTTGTGATTCCTATGTGCATACCTGATATATAGAGCGTGAATAGAACTGGACTCAAGACTGAGCCCTGTGGCATCCCACTCATCACCTAAATGCTGTTTGACAATGATTCCCCCATTGATATGGTCTGGAACCTCCCTTCCAGCCAACATCTTATCCACTTTACCAGCCTTGTGTTCATTCCCATCTTACCTATTGTCTTATCTTTTTATGTGGCACCTTTTCAAAGGCTTAAGTGAAGTCAAGGAACACCACATCATTTGGTATATTTAGGTCCAATAATTCACTAAGCCCTGTGTCAACCTTCATGAATCAGGCCCATGATCTATTCTTAGTAAATCCATACTGAATGAGGTCAAGTTTCCCATCCTTAGTCTGAACATCTATTATGCAATCTTTTAATATTTTCTCCATAATGTTACCCAAAACTGATGTTAAGCTGATTGGTCTGTAATTTGATGGAATTGCCATACTTCCTTTCTTATGGATCCAGTATAATGACATGCTATGAAGCGAGAGAGTAGTAGATTCAGGAGAGGTGTGAGGAAGCACTTCTTCACAGAAACACTGCTGGATTTATGGAACAGCCTTCCAGCAGAAGTGGTTGGGGTGAAAACAGTGGTGGGGTTCAAGAATGCAAGAATCTATAATGACACTGTAGGTATGGAAAAATGGGTAGTGTAGGTGGGCCAAGTGATCCTTAGCTATTGACAAATTCCATGTTCTATGGTCAATGTTTCAACAGAAAAGGACCCATAGCCACTGACAACTCTTGATCTTCCAGGAAAGCCTAGAAACATTGACCAGAAGTATGTAAGCAAAGTCCTAGTCAGATCTGTATCTTCTTAATTTTTCAATCAGCACACTGTAATCAGTCATAATGAATGGTGATGAGAGATAGAGGAAGATCCATATCAGCACATCACCCTAATCCCTCACTTGGACAAGTCCATTAAACACATTGACCAGGGCCATCTCTGTGGTATGGCACTGGTGAAAGCCAGATTGGAAGGTCTCAATGGTTAAAACTGCTCAAAAGTTAACTTAAATGCACTGCATCACCTTCTTAATGACCTTAGCTATGAATAACGGGTTTGAAATGGGCCAATATTTAACAAAGACATCGGGATCTAATGACTTCTTCTTGAGTAAAGGTCTCACAATTACCTTCTTTAAGGTGACCAGATAGATTTACTCATGTAAATAGGACTTAACAATGCATGCTAGGTAGTGGTGGGCGAAGTGGGCTCCATCCGCTCTGCAGAGTGATTCGCGGAGTAAAGGCGGATTCGCAGAGTGCTCTGCAACGTGAAGCGGAGTACTTCGTGTTATAATGAGTAACACGAAGTAAATTGAAAACAATGACTTCACGTTACTCCGCCTTCCGAGACCACTTCTCCACCAAATTTTAAAGCGAAACGCAGTGAAAGCAATGCACTTCACCTCACTTTGTCTTGTTTTTAAGCTCCGAAGGTGAATTTTGCAGTGATTCATGGGATTTCAGGTCACATGAGCTCTATATTGATCTACACAGCCTCAGTTCGGGGTAGTGTGTGTAAGAAGCTGTAGGAGACAGTGTGCTCTGAGAGCTGTCTGTGATTGAAACCTTCTAAAAGCTGATAAAGAAGCATTTTTACGGGGGTTTTTTAGGCTCAAACTTTAGTTCATTGATTTTAGGAAACCCTCCTGTGCTCATATCATTAAGCATTTTTGTTTGTGTGTGGATTTTGAATGTTAATGCACAACATTGAGTGTGTGTAGTAAAAGACAGTGAAAGTGTGCTTTGGGGGAGGGGCGTATCTGTGGTGTAGGTAGATTTAAGTGGGAGAAATAGGGATTTCTTTGTTTTTTGGTTATATTTTTGTTATATAACTGACTGTGTTAATGTACACACAGTAATATTGTCAGTAATTGTTGAAATTTTCTTGCTCATAGTGTGTTGTGTGGATCTGGTGCAGCAGTTCATAATTTCAGGTTGTTTACAATACGTGGCATATTACTGAACTTTTCAATTTGCTATGCATTACTCGTTCACCATTTTAGATAATCAGTTCTGTGTGTGTATATGTGTGTGTGAGTGTGTGTGTGGTGTTGCATGACATCAAATAATACACCTTTTATTGTGCCACAGTGTAATTGCAGGCACAGCAGTGTGAACCTGCTATCCACTGCAGCTGCATGATTTTGTACTGCAATCGTAGTATCTGTTCTTTGTTTTGCTGCTTGTACTGCTGTAAAAATCTGCAGTCAGTGCTCCCCCCCAACCCCACCAGCAAAATAAATGTTTTACCAGATTAGATTGTTTGTGACCTCAGCACCACTGGTTGCTGAAGGTGTTTTCACTTGTGAATTTGCGTGACCATCTCTGTCTGTTGCTGAAGCCACAGTTGTTTTTTTGGCTTCACATCCAGCATCCCCCCAATCAGAGAGTGAACGTACCAAAATCTAAATTTGTTTAGAATATTGTTGTTGATCCCCCAAAATGCCTGCAGAGAGATGTGCATGCAAAGCTGGTTCTCGCCATGGCACTGCTGCCAGTAAGATAGTCTGTGGGTGTGGTAGTATGCAGATGTAGAAGTACATTGCTGATGTGAGGAAAGGCATTTCTCCTGCAATGCTTTTTACAGCCCAATCAGTAGCTTCACTCATAGTTGGAGGAGATGATGTTTTCCCAGCCGGTGGTGTTAGTGCAGTTGGTGGTGGTGATAGTATGAGTATTGCTGCCTCAAGTTCGAATTCTTACCAGTGTACCGTATCCAAAAATATAGTGGATTGTGAAGTAGTGCGAGTGGCAGTGTAGATGATACTTAAAGGAACAGAGTTAAATAAGCAGCATCATGGACATGTTAAAAGTATATCATCACAATCTCTTGTTTTGGATTTTTTTGTTCAAGATGCAAATGATGAGTCAGTTGCAATCTGCCAGGTTTGCCATGTGCATGTGAGTCGAGGTAAAAGGGGGAGCCATCTGGGCTCAGGAAGACAGCATATGCATCTTAAGAATAGGCACTTGGCACTGTGGACCCAGCACAAGCTGGCAGCTAATACCACAGTGGGGCATTCACCCTCATCAGCAACCATAACGAGCATGTTATTCCCTTCTATGACTGTTAAGTCCAGTAGGAAATTAAATGTGCAGTAGTGAGGTAATAAGAGCAGAGGATTACTACAGGCATGATGAGGTGGAGGAGCATAATGAGTTTGAAATGTTGTTCAGTGCTGGTGAGAGTAGCAGTTTTGGTGGTGGTGGTGAATGCAGTATGTCTAGTGCAAGTGGTACATCAACCCCGATTGGCAAATCTGGCAAAATAACTGCATTTCTGGGTTTGTCATCTTCACCTGTGCAACCATCTTCATCAAACATCCACACTCCATCCCCTGCCAATGCCATTCAGAATCATCACAGAGCAGAACCATTGGTCATCACACCCCATGTAAAACGTTTAAGTCAGCCCACGTTACAGAGTGTTTTTGCGCATAAGCTGAAGTACCCCCCCAATCATACAGTGTCACATGAACTTAATGCTGCTGTAGCTGAAATGCTGGCAATTGATCTTTTGCCCTTCTCCTTTTTGGAGAATTCTGGGTTCTGGCAGTTTGCTGCATGTGCCTGTACAAAATGGAAAGTCCCATCCAGGACATACTTTTCTACCTGTGCTGTCCCTGAGTTGTTCCGTACTGTGTCCGACTCAGTAAGACATGCCCTTCAACATTCCTCCTCTCCATTCATCCATTTAAGTGTGGATATGTGGACAAGTGGCAAAACAGTGGGGAGTTCATATTTGTGTATAATTGCACACTGGGCACAGGTGCCTGGGGTTGTTTGTGATGTTGGTAGTGTGTGAATAATCAATGAAGTAAGGTGGATTGTCATGGTAGCAATCTTCCAGGAATTCGACAGCATGCAGCAATGTGACCTGTTCACATACTGGTGAAAACATGTTGGACATGGTACTGACTGAAACTGACAACTGGCTGAACCCCCTGTACCTGAGATCTGGGTTCATAGCAAGTGACAATGGGTCAAATGTGGTGAAATGTATCAAGAATGGTGTTTTTTTTCATATTCCATGTATGGCCCATTGTTTAAATCTTGTGGTGCAGGAGTTTCTGCAGCACCCTGATGTAAAGGAAATGCTGACCATTGCATACCATATCTGCTCTCACTTTTCACAATCTGGAAAGGCCCGTGACCAACTACGGTGGTTGCAGATACAAAATAGCCTGTCTCAGCACCACTTGAAGCTGGAAGTTGTCACCTGATGGAACTCCACTTTATACATGGCAGAGAGGTTGTATGAACAATACAAAAGCATCTCAGAATATCTTGTGATGCACACTGGCAGTGACAGTTCCAGGGCCTCCATGTCTATGATGACTGAACAGTGGCACCTTATGGACTCTGTAATAACAATTTTGCAGCCTTTTGAACATGCCACACAGGCAGTGAGTGGCAAGTCTGCCTCCATTAGCAAATCAATTCCACTGCTGTGGGTGCTGAGGCAGACATTGGTGAATGTACAGCATGGCCTTGATGTTGCCGGAGACAGTGCTAGCAGTATATTGCTGCAACACATGTTGACAGTATTCGACCAGAATCGTCACATTGTGAGCATTCAGTGTAGTGACAACTTTGCCATAGCAACAATGCTGGACCCACGGTTCAAATGTGGAATTGTATCAGTACTGGAGGGAGGGCCTGAACAGGTAAAAATATCAGTGGTCAACTGGTGCACTTGGTTCATGGGGCACAGAAGTCACGTGCCAAGGTCAGGAAACCTCAGCAGCATAATGAGGCTGAAGGTGCACCTGGAGGACCATCAAGCATATCCTGCAAGGGGAAGGGTGGTCTGACATCCAAAGTGGCTGGCGTCAACCCGCTTTGGGAGGCTTTGTCTCAAGTGGGTATTTGTGAAATAAATGATTCCAGAGAACAGGATGATGCATCAACCACTGGACTTAGTGTGACACAGAGAATGGTTGAGTCATATTTGTCTGAAAACAGGTATCTGACAATAAATGATGATCCTCTTTTGTACTGGAGTGGAAAGGTCAGTGAATGGCCAGAGCTGACTGCAGTGGCACTGAAGTACCTCACATGTCCATCCTCTAGTGTAAGTGTTGAGAGGGTATTCAGCTCAGCAAGTGCAATAGTCAGGGATCGTCGGACAAACCTGTCTCCTGCAAATGTTAGTTTGCTAACATTCAATAACATGAATGAAAAGGAACATATGAGCACAGACTGCAACCTCGGTATTTGTACCCTGGCCTAGTCATGGTGGTTTTGGTGATGTGGAAATGGACCATCCTGGTGGCACTGGCAGTGGCAGCATGTAACGGCCCACCACAGATGTAGATGATGACACAATGGAGAAAGAATTTCCCACTGGTCAGACTTCAGACATAGATGACTGTGAGGGCAGCTTTCTTTATGAGGATGATGATCTTGTTAATGTTGGCAGGTTTTAACCGAAGTTGCTGAAAGGCCGTGTGCTCCCCCAGACCACCACCACCACTGGGACTGATGTTAGCCACTGCCACCACTGAGCATGAGTCTGTCCACCCCCCGGACCACCACCACTGGGACTGATGCTAGCCACTTCCACCACTGAGCATGAGTCGGTCCGCCCCCCTGACCACCACAACCGGGACTGATGTTAGCCACTTCCACCACTAAGCATGAGTTTGTCTGCCCCAGAGCACCACCACCGGGACTGATGTTAGTCACCACCACTGAGCATGAGTCTGTCCGCCCCCCGGACCACCACCACCACCACCATCGGGACTGATGTTAGCCACTGCCACCACTGAGCATGAGTCTGTCCGCCCCCAGACCACCACCACCAGGACTGATGTTAGCCACTTCCACCACTGAGTATGAGTTTGTCCACCCCCTGGAGCACCACCACCACTGGGACTGATGTTAGCCACTACCACCAATGAGCATGAGTCTGACCGCCCCAGACCACCACCACCACCGTGACTGATGTTAGCCACTGCCACCACTGAGCATGAGTCTGTCCGCCCCCCAGACCACCACCACCACCACCACTGGGACCGATGTTATCTACTGCCACCACCACCAGATGCAGAAAGATATAACAGAGAATGTCATCATGTGCTGCAGCTATCACCACCAGCACCCACCACCAGTATCATTCAGACAATATTTCCCCATTACATTTACATTTACCATGCCAAGACAGAAGAAGTCGAACAGGAGACCACATCCATCAGGCACAGGCAGAAAGCTGCTTAATATTTAAACTATAAAGTTAATATGCGTACTAATGTTTGTTATGCTATTTAACTTCCTTTAGTTGTATGTTTTGTTTTCTGTAGCTTTTCAGAGCTGCCACGGTCAAACACATACGGTACATTTATTTATTTATTTTTTTTACAGGTTAACAAAAAAACTCTCCTTCGCTGAAAGTCGGTAGGAATGGTACTACAGCTGTACCATACAGAGGAACCTATGGAATATCCATTTGAAATCCATTCTGGTAAGTATGAAGATTTTATTTCATCTGTTTCATTTTCTTGGAAACATTGCATCAAATGCGACTGAGTACGATTCATAAACTAGGTGACATGTATACGTCACCAAAACTATTTCTATAAGATATCATGCACTGTATTCTAAACTTACAGCTGTGCAGCCCTGACCATGACAGTGTTGAAAGAGTTGCACACAGGTTGTGTTACTTGACAAGATGTGGTTTTGAAATGTAACTTGACTTGAGATTGAGAACCAGGGACAAATTACAATCAAGTTGTAAGAAGTCATTCATTTCTTTTTTTCCGAAACTTCCAGATGCTTTGTTGTTGTGTCAAAGTGGCCTTATCCAAAGAAGTTCTTCAACATCAGGACCCCCCCCCCCGGGCTGGGGCTTTCATGAAACATGAAGAAGTCGTTTCATTCACTGACCATGACCATCATTAACAACCAGACTTGAGAAGGATGCAGATGACATCTGTGAAGAAGTAACCAAATAAGAAACCATTAGAGACAAATCTGCAAATATGCTTCCCCCACCACCCCAAAAAAAATACTTACCTTCATTTGCTTGAGAGTTATCCATTTCAAATTTCTACTCAAAAAGTTCTCATTGAGCACTGGAATGTGTACACCAACAGTATCTGTGACCTGTGATACAGAATAATACAATGAGTACATGTCCATGTCAACCCCCCTCACCTACAAAATACGCAAATATATATCTATATATATCAACTCACCAAGGCTACTATTAGTGTACAGACAAAGTGCACCCTTCCATCCAGTTGAGATAATCACATTGCATTTGCTGGAATCACAGCACACATTGGACCAGCTACAGTTCGCTCACGGTCATCATTTTATTCTGGAAGACTTTGTATGTGCTGTAACGCTCCTATTTCACTTTGTTACCACTTGTAAATTTTCTGGACACAAGGCAGATACATTTTTTGCATCCAGAAAAAATCTAGGGACCCTGTGCCGCCACTGTGCACATAACTGAGTGTGTCATTAATTCTGGGGGACTTCATATGTGCTGAAATGCTCCCATTTCACTTTGTTACCACTTGTCAATTTTCTGGACACAAGGCAGATGCATCTTGGGCGTGCAGAAAAAATCTAGGGACCCTGTGCCACCACTGTGCACATGACTATGTGTGCCATTAATTCTGGGGGACTTTGTATGTGCTGAAACACTCCCATTTCACTTGATTACCACTTGTGAATTTTCTGGACCCAAGGCAGATGCATTTTGGGCATGCAGAAAAAATCTGGGGACTCTGTGCCACCACTGCACACATAGCTGAGTGCGCCATTAATTCTGGGGGACTTTGTACTTGCTGAAATGCTCCCATTTCACTTTACCACTTGTCAATTTTCTAGACACAAGGCAGATGGATTTTGTGTGTTGTGCAATTGTGAGCTCATGATGTCATATTGACATTACCAATTAAAGCAGCATTGCAAAAATGTGGTGACAATTTTGAACTGTACTTTTTTATGCTATTTTACATTGACAGCCACTTGTTACCTCGGAGTCGTGACTAGAATGATGCACTTCTTTTCACAATTTCTGTCTGCTTTACTCAGTTTACTACTTTTTGTCATGTATGAAAAAAATGAGCACACCTTTCAATATTGTTATGGCCAGGTTTGTATTTATTTGCAGCTGCATTTCAATAAATATTGTTCTGTGGAGTCATAAAACACTGCCTGCTGCATAACTGTTAATTTACTACAGAAGTGATATATAACAACTAACTGATGTGATGGAGAAAACCAGTGAAAAATACTGATGAAGACCTGGTCAGCACCATATTAAAAGGAGTGCTCCTTTCATTATTTCACATATGAGAAAAGGAAGTACAGCATACTCAAATACTGGAAATTATAGTATCATACAAGTCAGGATGTAAGTAAAGGAAGTTGTAACATAGCATTAAAAAATATTGGTCAGAGTTCTTTACAGATAGTTGCATTGCTGCTTTACAGAGATTCACCAAGTTACATAGTTATGGTGTTGCACCTAATATGTTGGTGCCTTACTTCCAGGGGAATCTTTCTTGCTCCACACGTCCTTACATAGTGCAATACATTTCTGTGAAAACTGCCCGTAATTTCATTAAAGTGTGTCACGTCATGGAGGAATTCTCGTTCAGAAAAGACACCCAAATTCTGCCTCCCTTTCTCAGCAACGTTAGGACGTGATGCCAGGGAGAGCACGGATGCGTACTCCATTATAGTGAATGTCTGATTGTCCGGCAGCTTTCTGAATGTTTCTTCATGTTATAACGGTCAGTTTGTGGTGAAACGTGTGGGCACGTTTCCAGTAACAAGAGCTTTGTTAGTGGAAATGTGCCCACATTTCACCACAAACTGAATATTACAACATAAAGAAACATTCGGATAGCTGATGGACATTCACTGTAGTGGAGCATGCACCCATGCTCCCCCTGGCATCACGTCCTAACACTGCTGAGAAAGGGTGGCAGAATTGAGTGATTTGAGGCGAATTCCTCCATGACAGAACGCCTCTTAATGAAATTACGGTGGTTTTCACAGAAATGTATTGCAGTATGTAAGGACATGTGGAGCAAGAAAGATTCCCCTTGAAGTAAGGCACCCATATATTGGGTGCTATGCTGTAAGTTGGTGAATCTCTTTCATGTCTATTTCACAAACAAAACAGTTATAAAGCCTCAGTAATCTTTACTTTGTGTCGGGACTCATGAATCAGATTTTAAGTGTTTTGCAAACAGCAGGAAGACTGAGCAATGCAAGTATGTTGTGCTAAACTGCATGTGTGCCATCAGTGTTCTTTCCTGTGCGTGCATACATTGTCCGGCTTCATGCAAACATATATATGGTAAGACTTGTTGCAGTATCAAGAATAAAGATAACAAAGAATACCTGATGTATATTTGATTGGTACCATCAGCACCAGCGGAGTAAGTGATATGATATTTTTTCAGAGGTATCGGGTCACTGGGCACCTCAGCCAGTCACAGTGCACACATGACTTTGCAGAGATCATAGCACAAAAAACACATGCTCTCCTAAAAGTTATGTGTGCAGTATGTGACTAAGGTGCATTCTGGCCAGACACCTCTGAAAAAGTATTGTATCACTTAGTCCACTGATGATGATGGTGACAATAAAATATACATTATTCTGCTCACTGTTCTTTATAGCATAAACACTGCAACAAGTCAGCAACAGCAATATATGTTTGCAACATGCTGCACAATGTCTAATGTCATACACACACACACACGCACGCATGCACACACACAGGAAACAACACTGACTGCATACATGCAATTTAGAAGAAGAAGAAGAATCAGCATTTATATAGGAGCTTTTCATACACAGTATCCCAAAGTGCTTTACAAGCAATGCTAGACTGGTAGTGAAGTGACTGAATGTGTGGTGGTGGCCATGTCGCACATCATCACCCACACACAGCCTGGATAATTGCATGAACCGGTTTATGGGAAGGGGAATGTTGGCCAGGACACCGGGAATGTTCCCTGCTCTTTGCGAAGAGTGCCCTGAGTTCTTTTACTTCCAACAGGACAACACCAGGATGGGCAGAAGGGACCTCGGTTTAATGTCTCATCCGAAGGGCGGCACACCCCAGCAGTACAGCATCCTCCAATACTGCACTCAGATGCCAGTGATTTTTAGGTGCAAGTCCAATCCCAGTGTGGGACGAGAACCGACGACCTTCTGGTCCAGAGGCGGATGTGCTACCAACTGAGCCACGCTGGTACCTAGTACATCATACTTGCACTGCTCACAGCAGCTTGTCCACAAGCACTCCACAACAGAAGTCATCATTATTAAGGCACTGCAACAACAGAAGGATAAATGTCTATCATTAAACAACAACAAAAAAACACACAAAAACAATACAGCACAGTAGTGGAGGGGTGGAGGGGTCCAGAAAAAATCCCTTAATGGGGGATTCCATGGTGTTCGAACAGCAGGTAGAGCATTGTCAGTATTTGCAGCTGATGTTGATGGATTTGATCCACCTACTGCTTCACAGCACCCACCCTCTCGTTGCTTTCCTTGAGGGCCGCCCACACCAGTGCAATGTCGGCCTGTGTTACAGGCACTGTGGCGGGGTCCACTGCAGCAGGAATGCCAGGCAGTGGTGGTGGTGGAGAGGGTGGTGCTGGTGACTGTGGTGGTGGTGGTGGTGGAGCAGCTGCTGCAGTTGCCCTCCTCCTGCTGCAGCGGTGAGGCACAAGTTCACCCACAGCACCCTCTGCCACTGCCACAGAAGAGCCAGCAGGTGTACACCTGGTGCCTTCAGTGACAGACTGCCACTCCACCTTGTTGTGGTTTGCCATGTGTGTGCGCTGGCCACCGGTCCCCAAGTCTGTCCCCCAGGGGCCACGGTGCACCAGCACACCACACAGGTGGCAAAACACAATGGTGCTGTCTCCCCCCACACAGTTAAAAAATTGCCACAGTGGGGAGCTGCGGATTTACTGACATACAGATATACTGCTGGAACCTCCTATATTTACCTGGGGTGCCACCTGCGACTGTGGAGGTGGTGGAGGCAGTGCTGCTGGAGCCCCTGGAGCTGCTACTGGTGGTGGTGGTAGTGGCAGACTTGGTGGATGAGCAGCCACCAGTGGCACTGGTGCTGCTGCTGCTTCCATAGGGGGAGACGCAACAGCCAAGAGTCGGGAGCTGTCCAATAACACCTGACCGCCCCCACGTGTGCACACTCCTCTCCTCTGCCCATGCCCACAGGCCACAGGCTCTCCTCATCTCGGGTCCATCACGCACAAGTCCAAGAATCTCACCGATGCCTCAGTACTACAATCTTCACCCGCACTCACAGTCTCACACTCTCAGACATGCACACACACAGTCACACACACACACACAAAACAAAACTTATAAAAAAAAATCAGTAGCAAAAAAATGAAAAACACAGTACAAAATTAAATCAAGATGTAGCTTTTAAAAGAGCTGTTTTTTGTGCTCAGAATCACAATGATGCAACTAGAAAACAAACTCTCCTCTCTCACCAAAAAGGCTTCCTCCTTCTACAACTGCAAAGGAGAAAGTGAAAGTAACTGCTTTTCTGACTCACTTCCTTCCTGCCTGGCTAAAGCATGTGACTTACAGTACTGTAAGCCATGTGATGTGTGGGGGGCTGCCTATATTGTTGTCACTTCACCTTACTTCGTGTTAAGGCAGAATGACAACACAAAGTCATAATGAGAAGGCGAAATGAGCACTTTACAGTGGTCAGTTCGAATTGCATTCTGCCAACACGAAGTGGCCACTTCATAGCCACTTCATCAGCAGATTTAAAATTTGCTGTATCTCTAATGCTATGGCCAGGGCCATTTTCACCTCCCCAACTTTGACAAGCTGAGATGAGCCAGGGCCAAGCTAGAGGTGGTACAGCATAGCCATTAATCACCTGGATAACATCCTCTACATCCATCTGGATATAACTACTCAAAAACAACAATGTATTCAATTCCCCACCCTTCTACCTCTGCCATTTGGGCCATTAGCAGTGGATGCTGCCATGTCCAGGTTGCCTGCAATATTGTTAGAAGAACAGTTTTAACTGTTCACACCTCTACAGGGATGCATCATCACTCATCTATAGACAGGCCAGTGTATTTACTGTGCAGCAAATTTGCAATCGATTCTCTTTATGTGATTGCAATGAGTTGACAGCTAGTTGTTTTGTTTTCCCTCACAGCTGCAGAGTGTGGCTCTGAACTGAAAGTGTATTCATAGCAGGTGAATATGCTGTTCTTGTAATTTATAAATTAAGTTTTAAATCTGTAACTATGTTATAACTTTGTATGTAATCTCTAATCACAAGGATGCCATTGTAAATGAGTCTACTTCTCAACTGACTGCAGCATCTCCTTTTTTTTATTAAATTCATCCCTGGAACATATATATGAGTTAAACTGTTCTATGTTCAACCTTACTCAAACTGCTGCTTTGAGTTGGGCACGTTAATACATTATCTTATTGTTCATAAATATTAAGGTAGCTGATTCTGAGCGCAGCAGAAACCAACTAGCATCCAAATATTAGTAATTAAGAGATGCCATGTGTGCAGCATTAACAGCTCAGATCCTTACAGTCTGTCAACTGGTTGCAAAATTAGTTTAATGTGAACTGTGCTTTAATAGCCTGTCCACAGTCAAAAAGTGCATTCTGTCTGTTTTTATCTGCTGCTATCAGACCTGACATAAATGTTGTGCTTTTGATTAACATACTGTGCTATAGCCTAATAATAACTCTCATGTGTCATCATGCAAGTTATTCTGCATCTTCCACAGATGTCTTCCACATTCACTCTAACTTGTACCCCCATTCTACCACTTGATAAGGCTCAGTCACCATTATTCCTGGGAAAGTTTGAACTAGAAGTTAGAGAATGCACACAAACTGGCACCAGATCATCATTCTTCCCTGCCAGGACAATATTATATGCCTGCACAGTGACAGTGTATCCCCTGGTGGAGGTAACTACAAGAAATGAGGTGTCCAGTAGACCATGAAACTTGACTGATTCTGTAGAGTGATGCTGAGTTATTTCCTTTTTGGATGTTGCAACAAAGGAATAGTGAGGTAGAAACTCATGATGCAGTCGTGCCACCAAGAAACTGAATCCAATGAAGTGTAATTCATCTCATGCTTCATGACAAACAAAAGGTCCAATCAGTGGCCAGTTTGTGTGTGGCCATGGCAATAACCTGTTTGAAACCTAGAGCATCAGTGGTCTGGATAAGCTTGCTAGCAATACTGTTGGAGGAGTCAGTGCCACAGTGAACAGCTGCTTCACAACCTCCTACAAGCATTCTGAGTCTTTCCACCATGAAGGGAGGTTGGCTGTGATAATTCTTCATCTGAAATCTGTCACAGATGAATCAACTTCATGATTAAATGACTGGACATGCAGAGAGGACTTGGATTTTCTGAAAATGTGAGAACTGGACCTACAGTGTTCCAGGAAGAGAATTGCTTATGTGCTAAAGATGGTTTATATTTGAATAAATTCAGATCTAATCTGCCAGCTGGAAGAATCGAGGGTATCTTAGAAAGAAATTTAAACTAGCCAGTGGGGGTGTTGGGAGGGTCAAATTCATGACATTTAAATGTAAGATTATGGAACATGACAGAACAGAATTTATCATCAAGATAACAGCTTTTAAGAGCTGCTGACGCATCTGGAAAAACTGTTGCAAACATAATACTTAGGCATAGTTCAGCTTGTATTTCAAATACCTTGTATGGAATTCCCCTTCCAATTATTTATTACTTAGTAAATTTGTATAAAACAGGAGTTTTGTGAAATCAGGTAGGGATTGAGCATTAGGAGCTGATGAACTTGCATGGAACAAAGATACTGTTTTTATATATACATGGCCTCACTAATAAGTATTGTGGAGGAGAATATATGCTAAATTGACTGCATGTCCAGTTATTTAGAACTAAATCATCCCATTCCAAGGAAAAAATATGGGACTTCAGAGGAGCTGACTTTGATAAAATGGCCAACAGAGTTAAGCTAGCCCTGGCAAGAAGAAATACAGGTGCGGGGGTACAGGCAAAGTGGGCAAGCATTGAGGATGTAATACTTGAAGCAACATCCCATTGTGTTAGAGAGAAAAGGAAGTGCAAAAGAAGAAGTAAACCACTTTGGTTCTCAAAAACAGTAGCAGAAATGGTCAGAACCAAAAGGCTGGCCTTCAGGAAATATAAGGGAACGCAGCAGGATGAAGATAGGGAGGCATACAAAACTTCCCTAAGGGAAGCAGGGAAGGCAGTAAGGTGGGCAAAGGCCAAAACTGAGGAAACACTAGCACCAAAAGTAAAAGAAGGTGACAAAACTTTCTATAGATATATTAGTGAAAGGAGAAAGTCCAGAGAGGGTATTGTTAAGATCAAAGGGGATAAGGGGGCATGTGAGGAGGAGGAGGACCATGTAAAAGCATCTATCCTAAATAGATACTTCTGCACAGTATTTACTGAAGAGAAGGTAGGGCAGGGCCCACAGCCCGGCACCATGGACACAGGGGGGTGGGAGGTGTGCACTAGTCCCTTCACAAAAGAAAGGATCCTACAAGAGCTCGCTAAGCTCAGGGTGGACAAGGCAATGGGACCTGATGGCATACATCCCAGGGTATTAAAGTAGCTAAGGGTGGAACTAGCAGAGCCATTATCAGAACTGTTTAGTGAGTCTCTGAGCACAGGAGAGGTCCCAGAAGACTGGAGAAGGGCTCATGTGAACCTGCTCTACAAGAGTGGTAACAGGGAGGAGGCAGGGGACTACAGACCAGTCAGTCTTATCTCAGTAGTGGGCAAGATTATGGAGGCACTCCTTAAGGAAAGGTTAGTGCAACACCTGGAATCCATAGGAGCACAGGATCCAAGACAGCATGGCTTTACAACAGGAAGGTCCTGTCAAACTAATGTCATAGATTTCTTTGACTGGGTAACCAGAGTGGTGGACAAAGAGGAAGCAGCTGATGTTGCCTACCTTGACTTCAGCAAAGCTTTTGATACTGTTCCACATAGAAGATTGATTAATAAGCTGGGTAGACTCGGGTGGGTCAGAAGCTGGTCAACTCGGTGGCAAACTGGTTGACAGGCAGAAAACAGAGAGTGGCGGTAAACATTATACAGTCAGAAGAGATGCAAGTCACAAGTGGAGTACCTCAGGGATCAGTCCTGGGGCCAGTCCTCTTCAATATCTTCATCAGTGACATTGCAGATGGACTGGCGGGTAAGCTGTGTCTGTTTGCAGATGACACCAAGATCTGCAACAGAGTAGATGATCCAGATGGGGTGGAGAGAATGAGAAGAGATCTGGATAAACTCGCAAAGTGGGCGAAAGAGTGGCAACTGGGGTTTAATGCAAAGAAGTGAAAGATCATGCACACAGGGAAGAGAAACCCTGAAGTCACCTATAGTCTGGGAGGGAGGTTGCTGGCAGTCACAAGGCAAGAAAGAGACTTGGACATCAGCATTACAGATGACCTGAAATCATCCAAGCAGACCACTAAAGCAGTAGGTAAGGCTAGGGGGATGTTGGGGTGTATTAGTAGGGGTATCACAAGTCATAAGAGGGAGGTAATAATCCCTCTTAAGAAGACACTGGTTAGGCCCCATCTGGAGTACTGTGTGCAGTACTGGAAACCTCACCTTCACAAAGACATTAACCAAATTGAGGCAGTCCAGAGAAGGGCAACCAAAATGGTACAGGGACTGCATCAGAAAACATATGAGAACAGATTAATGGAGCTCAATATGTATACCCTAGAGCAAAGGAGGAAGAGAGGTGATATGATAGAAACCTTTGAACACCTTAAAGGCATTAACAAGGTGAAAGAGTCTAACATGTTTCAATATAAGAAAAATAGCAGGACAAGAGGACACAGCATGAGCTTAGAGGGAGGCCGATTAAGGGGTAATGTAAGGAAATTCTTTTTCACAGAAAGGGTGGTGGATGCATGGAATGGCCTACCTCAGGAAGTGGTGGATACGAATATAGTGCAGGGCTTCAAGCAGGCATGGGATAGGCATAAGGGAGCCATACAGATGAGTATGAATAGATAGGTCATTGACAGAGCAAAGGCCGATGGCACATTCATACTGTAGAAAAAGAAATGGGCAGACTAGATGGGCCTTGTGGCCCTATTCTGCCATCATCTTTTATATTTCTATGTTTCAAGTATTATGTTTTTACAGTTCTTCTGGTGACATCAGTAGCTCTTTAGATTTCAGTGCTAGGAGTTTAGTCAATAAACTTCATAACCTTAAGGTCATCTTGCATATTGACAATCCTGATATAATAGTCATAACTGAAATTTGGTGTGATCCCAAAGATGGCTGGAACAAAACCATTGAGGTTTATACCCTGTTAAACAAGGCCAGGTCATCCATAAAGTGGGTGGTGTTGCCCTATATTTTAATAATAACTTTCAGTTTAATGAACTATATTACAAAGACTCACCAACTACAAAATCCATATGGATATCTATAATTAACTTCAAATCTAAGCCACTGATTGTAGGAAATTGTTATTATACAATGGCAAGAAATTTTCTTTGGCTTGGATTGGTGAGTGTGTGCCTAGGTCAGTGAGGTTATTCCAGTATAACCTCATTGTATGAAGTCCAGGCACACACATGACCCTTTCACATGAGGACATCAGTTAAAATCACTGCTCACACCTGTCAGCTCCAATGGTTTGTGTTTTTTTCCCCTGCTGTGACCGGCTTCACACACTATAGAGCATGTGCAGTCGCTTACCTCCCAGTCCACAACTCCACTTCTAGAATATTTTTCTTTCTTTTTCATTTTTTCTGTTTTCATTTGTTGTAAGCCCCCAGCTCACTTCAGTGAATTTGAAACACTATGTATAGCAAAACAACAAAGTCAACTCTAAATGGCTTTTTCCCACTGTATCCAGCACCTGCACAGGTAACTGCCACACTGTACACTTGCCTCCTGTAAACCTCCAAGTCCACTTATGCCTTTCACCTTTTTTTGTGGTTCAGCAAGAATATATCCCAAATACAAGGCTACACACAGCCTGTTTTCTCTTGGTCCGGTACATCTCTGGTCTGGACTATAGTTCCACCCACTCCAACTTCTGTCTGACTTCTGTTGCACTGCCTACCCACTTCAGCATCATGCTGCTTGCAGTCAGCAAATGTCTCGGTGGCCATAGTAAAGAAAGGGCTCCTATGTTTAAAGTGAAACTGGAGGAAAAAAAAAACAATAAAGAACCATGAACTTAGCTGCCAAATTGGAGGGGGGGGGGCAGCAATACATTCTCTTAGAGAAGCCTTACAGTATCTGTGGTTTCCAGGGGATCCTAATGTAGCTTTCCCTACATGCAAGAAAATAAAATCTCTAGGTACTGAAAGATGCTCAGACTTGCTAAAATGTTTAGTTTTCATCTTCTATGGTGTACAGTTTTGCAATAAAAATAAGAGCTATGATGTCAATATTGGACTAACAATAATTCACCTCAGGCAGCATCATTCATGGAACTCTACCACCTAGTGACAAAGAGAAGAACTGTTGACCTTTTTTCTATGTGTATACATCCACACAGAAAAAATAAAATAAAAAATAGAAACAAATTATTTTTATTCTCCTTTTTTTATTGTAATTACAAACAAGGCATTGTATAATAGCAATAATGCACTCCAGGGTGTGGGTTGTGCTGGGATAACCTCACTTCTGGGTCATTGGACACACTCGGCCTGTGACCCTGTGCCCAACCACCCCAGTCATAAGGTTATCCCAGCACGACCCATACCCTATCATGCATTTTTGCTTAATTTACTTCTGGGTATAAACAGGGAAGTTTTCATAGATTATAGTGAAAAAATCCACCACTTCAGTAGCAAAGGTGACATGCAGTATTAATCACTGGTGATTTTAACTTACCAGACATTAATTGGAAAAAGGAGGTGGCATCCAGTTTAGAGGGCAAGGTATTTCTGAATATAATAAGGGAATACAGCCTATGCCAACATATAATGGAATCAACCAAATGAAATAATAATTTCGATATGGCATTAACCAGTTTTAATGAAAACTTCACTGAAGAAATGCGTGACCCTATAGCCTCTAGTGATCACACCACTGTTATTTACAAATTTACAAGATGTTAATAGTATATGAAAGTAAATACAGTAGTATTTAATTATAATCAAGGAGATTATGTTAATATAAGTAAAGTACTATCTGTATGGGCATGGGAAATTGATATGGTGGATTTGAATGCACAATGCTGGCAAATCCTTACAAATAACTGGTAAATGTTATGACTATGCAAAAGAAAATACAGCAGTAGTTAATTATAATCAAAGGGACTGTGTTAATATAAGGAACACACTATCATTATGGGCATGAGAAAATGATGCGTTGGATCTGAATAAAGAACAATATAAATATATCCCCAATAAACTTGTTTATATTACAAAGGGCAAGGCCCACCATAGTTTACCAGCAGAAAAAATAATCTAATTTCTAGAAACAATGGGTAATTTAAGGGAATAAGAAAAAAAAATCTTAGACCCCAAAATGTGCCTTGTTATAAGAAAACTGTGAGTACATGCAAGAAAGACTTTAAAGCTACTAAATGGACTTCAGAAGTGAAGCTGGCCAAGGATAAACAAAATCCAAAAGCCTTCTTTAATTATATAGACTCCCACAAAAGTTGTAAAAATAACAGTGTGCCATTTCTAAAATTAACAGCAGCATTATATCCAATTTATTGGATATCACAGAAGAATTAAATAAATAGTTTTGTTCAGTTGTTAAGCCTGGAAATATAAAAAATAACATGAGCAGAATGACTGGGAATTGTGATTTAATTGCTGTGGGAGATGGGAAAGATGGTCTACTATCTCTTGATACAGCCAAATCCACTAAACAAGATGGTATGGCACCTACACTATTAAAATAACTTGCAGAAAAAATATCTGCTTCCTTACTTTTAATTTTAATAAATCATTTAATCAGGGTGAGGTTCCTACAGACTGGAAAATAGATGTAGTGGTCCCAGTACATACAAACAGTGAAATAAACATGAACAAATAATTATTGAAAAAGAAGTATAACATCCATAGTGGGCAAGCAAATGCAATTAAGGACAAGGCTTAGAATGTGAAC
This sequence comes from Neoceratodus forsteri, assembly GCA_016271365.2. Taxonomy (NCBI): domain Eukaryota; kingdom Metazoa; phylum Chordata; order Ceratodontiformes; family Ceratodontidae; genus Neoceratodus; species Neoceratodus forsteri. The sequence goes on along the minus strand of CM057455.1, from coordinate 1,460,244,746 downwards.
ATAAAGGAATAACTGACAAATTGGGTTCAGAAAATGTGGCTCATGCACAACTATTATGATCTGCGTTTATGTCAGAAAGGCACTTGATTATGTTAATGTGGTAGATATTATTTATTCTGACTTCTGTAAAGCCGTTGATGTTATTCCCCATCATAAACTGGTTGAAAAATTAAATAGTGTACATATAAATTCCTTATTGGTTCAGTGTATAGACATATGGTTGAAAGACCGTACTCACAAAATGAGACCATATTGCTTTTTATCCGATGATGATCACATGATGAGTGGTGTGCCCCAGGGGTCAATATTTGGTCTCATACTCTTCTGCATCTATTGCACTAACTTCATAAACAACATACACAATTGGTGTAAATTTGCTGATTATACCAAAGTTGGGGTTATAGTTGATGCTTTAGAATATCATGTTGGGTTACAAAGTGATTTGGATCTTCTGGGAGACAAGGCTATTAAGTGGGGCATGCCCTTTAATCAATGGAAATTTACTGTAACTTACTGGGTAAAGCAAACAAATGCAATTATTTTCTAAATAGTACTGTTCTACATATATAAGAGTCTAAAAATAACTTGGGAGTTATCGTATATCCAGATTCAAGAATAAGCAGCATTGCAATGACATATGTAAAATAGCAAACTATTTTCTGAATACCATTAGATAACATTTTGTACAGACATCTAGGGAAATTATATTAGCTTATATAACTATTATGTTAGGTCATTAAAGGACAATTCTTCTCAATTCTGGGGCAGCCTGAGTATTGGTGAAAAGCTGAAAATTGAAAGAATCCAAAGGATAAAGGTATTAGAGGATTCAGAATATGAAGAAAGTTTGGACACATTAGGCTTGTTTAGTCTTTACAAAAGAAGAATTAGAAGTGGTTTGATGCCATTCTACCATATGCATAAAGATACTTTTCTTAAGAATTTATTAGAACCTCAATTCAAATTTGAGAATTTCAGCACAATAAACAATTAAAGGCAAGTAGCATATTGTTAGAATGTAGAATTCACTGCCTCTAGATATTGTTCCCAGTAACAACATAACTATTTAAAAAAAAACAGATGAATATATCAATGGGAAGATATTGCAGAACTATCATTATTAAAGGGACAGTTCATTATGGACAATTATTATCTACTGCTGTCTCAAATTTTGAAGTGTAAATCCAAGTTAAAAAAAAAAACTTTCAAAGGCATCCAGTTGTTCCACAGTTGACACCAAGAGTCCCATCTTGGCTATAAACAAGAAGGTCAGCCCACTACTACTGCCCTTACAATAAGTCTCTAGTGATATATCACAGAGAAACCCATTAGAGCCAACTCAACCAAAACTGGTCCAGAGTTGTCATCAAACCAGGTCTCCATTAGAGATGTTATGAATGACAACTTCATCAGTGAAGTTAGTGGAAAGCCAGGAACTTTATTTTACATGAAGTGTAGCACAGTAAAATTATTGATATTGTCCCCAAACAAAGTTGTTCAATAAAGTTTTTTTTAATTTTTATTCTTTAATCCACCCCCCTTCCCCACTGTGCAAACATTACCCAATCCCTCCTCTGAGATAATTGTAACACATTTCCTCCCACCCAGCCCACTGGTAGCACTCACATTACTCTCCCTCCCCACACACACATTTTTAGTTAAATAATAAGTGTATTAAAGGCAGCAGCAACTGCTGTTAAAAATCCCCCCTTCTACAAACAAGTAATCTCCACCCTCTCCCCACTCCATTCAGATATCCAATTCCCATAATTCAAGACACCACTCCCACCCTACCTCCTGTAGCACCCAACTTCCTTTCTCCCTCAAGCCGATAAAAACTTAATGGATGAGGAGGACCAGTGACAAAAAGGGACAGTCAGCTCTCTTCTCTATTGCTTCAGAGAATGAAATAATATATATAACAATAACTCTGTATGTAACTCTCTCAGGTTGTGCCTGAAACTTGGCAAAGTTTCTTGTCTAGTGCACTTACCCAGTAGACAAAAACTAAATAAATAAATAAATAAATAAATACACATTCTGAGTAGTCAGACATGATTGTTTGACATTGAGCTATGTTCATCAGTGATCACAACTCCTTTTTGTAGCAGGCAGAAATGGCATTTTTACCAGTGAAGAAAGCAGGCAAGGGACACCATGCAAGTAGCCCACTGGGCCATTCAGAAAGTCATGGTGGCTCTTGCAAACCCAGTTGCAGCCTCTTGGACCTCCCTTAGTTCACTGCCTGGTAATACTAGCACAACAGTAACAGAGGGTGCTATTCTGGGACCAGGTGCAGTAGTCCACATATTGGGTGATGATATGTGGGGACACCACTGCATCACAAGGTGTTGGAGCATGCAGAGGCTACAGATGATAAATTGCCAGTTATCCTGAATATATTGAATTAGGTGGAGTGGGCAGGGCGTCCATCAGATGTCTAACCATCTGGCCCCAATGAGGGGAACCACTGAACCACCGGGGGTCATACAATCAGACAATTGGGGATGAAGGGGGCAATTCCTATCAAGATGACCATGTCCACCACATTACAACTGGGAACAGCATAACATTAACACATGCATTTGGAGTAATGCTGTGCTGTGACTAAGCTGCTAATCCAGCCTGTTAACAGGTAGTACTGTAACAGCTTTATTTGCCATTTGCATTGTGTCTCTGTCACAGGGGGAACTATGCCAGCTAGCAACATGTGTCAGGCTTTGTATTTGCTACTATCAAGTGGTAACGCAATGGAGTGACTGAAATCTGCCTATTTTGCTTCTTCCCTAGCAGAAATGGCAAAAACTGTATTAGCATAGGAATGCCAGCGCAATGAAGAGGACCTCTTCCCCATCCATTGCATAAGTTATTCTTAACACAACAAAGATATCCAACCCTCAGTTTTGAACGCAAAGTGTACAGGGGGTATAGAAGATAAAAAAGGGCAGAATTCAGTTTTATATAGCACCTTTCATACACAGCAAATCCTTAGTATACATGCAACACTCATTAAACATGCTAATACTACACACTACACACACACACACACACACACACACACACACACACACACTCACACACCTTGCATTAGAAGTGGTATAACTGAGATAAGGAATGTTTACCAGGACCCTGGGGGACAACTTACCATTGCTTTACAAAGAGCCAGTGAAAATAATTTTCTTTCTTTCTTTCTTTCTTTCTTTCTTTCTTTCTTTCTTTCTTTCTTTCTTTCTTTCTTTCTTTCTTTCTTTCTTTCTTTCTCTCTTTCTTTCTTTCTTTCTTTCTTTCTTTTTGTTTAATTGTTGACTGGGAGGACTCATTGGGCAGAAACTACATGTTTAAAAACGTATCCAGATAGGTCACACAGAACAAATACAACTATAAAACTGATACTATATAAAATTAACACAAAGCATGCTTTTTTTGTGTGCCCTATCCCAGGGTCATAGGTCATTTTATAAATAAATTACAAAGCATCTATACATAAATATACCACAAATAACATTAAAAAAATATCGTCAAATTAAGTTATACAAAAATCAGGATTAAGCTTCATTTTCACCACAGCATCAAGAGGAGATGGTCAGCAGGTTTAATATTTCATGTGAAGGGTGGTATCTCCAGTAGTGTAATATCCCCTAATATCAGTGTCGGCTATTATTTCAATCATCTGGAGCAGGAGTTGAACCCATGATTACCTTATCTTCCTGGCTCACAGATAAGACTGCTGGCAAATGAACCACTGAAGCTATCCTCCTATTATACTGGTAATCAGTTTCTAGATGATGAAGCACAGTTGCAGAAATTCATTCTTGCTTGGTTGCAGCATGCAGAAAAGTATTACTTGGACATGCTTTTTTTACCATTTACTTGGATTATTGTAAACCACTCCTGCAGGGCTTCCAATTTTATCTTTAGTCAAGCTGCAGTAGGTTTGAAATTAAGCTGTCTGCATTCTAGTCCAGGCAGAATGATCAGAACACATCATGCCAGTTTGAACAAAAAAAAAAAAGTTTAGGTATAACCCTCCACACTGACTTTCAACTCATGCTGTTTGTTTTAAAATCATTATATTACAGTATGTGGCCCCATCCTATTTCTTAACCAATTATTCTGTACCTTAAATTTGTAAGCTAGTGTAGCTTAGGGATTAGATCACACATCTATAAACTTGGTAGATCCATGTCTGAATTTTACTACTCAATTCACTGGGTGACCGTCCTTGAGCAAAGCTCTGTGTGATTAACCTCCCCTTCCCCTGTCTCTCATTCTCTCTCTATCATTCTTTCTCATCCTCTCTCCATCTGTGTTTAACTTCCCAGAGCTTTCATTAAAGGGAACATAAATTTGGTTATTTTGCATTTTTAAAGTAGTTAGAGATCTAGGCATATATAAAGTCAGTTTAATCCCCCCCCATGTATTGTGTCATGTGTTTGTTTTGGAACAATCCCTCTTCCTATTCAGGGTCTGCTGTTGAAGTTGCCTTTTTTAGGCCCAATATAATTTTTTTATACTATCTGTAAGTTCCAAAAATCAGTGACATCAGATGACCGTAAGGCAGTAGTGAAGCTTTCTGTGCAGAGCCTTTGCTCAACTGATGTCATTAGGTTTCAGAGCTGACAAGTACAATATTTCAAAAATGAATATTGAGCAGGAAAACAGCAACATTATCAAGGAGCCCTAAATATGGAAACAATAAGACTCTTTCAAAGCAAATTCACAAAACAATACACTAGGGGTACTAAACAGACTTCATACATTTCTCACTTTCCAATTATTTTTTTAAATGTAAAAAAAAAGTTTTATTTTCCCTTTAATCAAATTTCCTATGTGTTCACACCCAATGGTTGCTGCAACTGTCCATGTCTTGTAGAATTGATTTGGATTACAGTGTAAGAAAGATGCTATAATAACTGGGTCATGTTTTTTGCCATAGGAAAAGATGAGAGTAATTTGTAATTTTAATGGAGTGTTTATAACTGCAAACACATGCCACTTTCCAGTGAGAAAAAAACATGTCCTTCATTGACTCGCAGCACAGCAATCTGTCACATTCCAAATATCACATAACATCACACCTGTTTGAGCTAGTCATGAAGATTACTTCTTTCAAAATTTTGAAACATTACCTAAAAGAAAAATGTCTCTTCCTCTCTCTCTCCCACCCCTACATGTCATATGAACGGTGTATCCACAGTAATGAGCAGTTCCCTAGGAATGACAGGTTTTTTTTTTAAGTTGAGGTTTCCTCTTCTGCAAAGCCCTGCAGACCTTCTATGATCGGTCAAAAAAGGAAATTTTCTGACTGAACAACAGTGTGGAATTGCCTCACGGTTCCCTCTATGTACTTGAAGCACTCCACTTTCTCTATTAGCAGTCACACAGCACTATTTTGCAGAGGTCATGGTGCAACAAGGCACAGTCCGTCATGTCCAAGATACCTGCCAAACTGTATTACTCATGTGTGACTATTTGCACATTTGCAATAGAGATTGGCTGCCATCTTGGACATGGGGACTATGCCATGTTCTGCTGTAACATCCTTTTTGTTTTTATTATATATATTTTTCATCCCCCCACCCCACCGTCCCTCTCAGCCCCACCCTCAGAAACATAACAGTGACACTTGGGCTGCTCAGTCCCCCAATGTCACAAACGTGTTCCACTGTGACCTCTTTTTTGTTTTCATTATATATATTTTTCTTCCCCACCCGACCCTCCCTCTTATCATTCCTCCCAGAAACATAACAGTGAGACTGGGGGTGCTCAGTCCCTTAGTGTCACGATTGAGTTCCATCATGACCTCATTTTTGTTTTTATTATATATATTTTTCCTCCCCCCACCTGACCCTCCCTCTAAGCACCCATCCCCCCAGAAACATAACAGTGCCACTGGAGGTGCCGAATCTCCCAGTGTAATGATCAAGAATCCTTGGTCATTTTTGTTTCTTAATCCTGTAAAAAGAAAACCTTCCATCTATGTCTTTTGTGGCCATTACTGTCCTTCCACCCTCCCCTCCCACTCAGCACCCACTGCCCGCACCCCCCAAAGCCCTTACTTAGCCATCAAGGGTCTAACACTGTAATCCTTTCTGGACCACAGACATGTCTTCACTCTTCAAAGCCAGTCTGCAAACTGATGAAACAGGTATGCAGTTCAATGTATTTCAATAGGGTTTTGAATCTGGTGGCATAACTTGGCCATTTTTGCATATTTTTGGCCTAAATTTTCAACATGTCTTTTTTGGTATCCACCTCATGAACAATTACACTGACATTTGGCAAATCTGTCCCAAAAGGTGATTTTGTAGTCCCTGCCTGAAACCATCTTTCAGGCAGGAGTTAAAAATGTTCTCAGCCTTTTTTTATGAGGTGAGGTTATAAGAAGGCTATGTTGAAAACCAGATTTAAACATATTAAAAAACTAAAAAAGTTGTAAGTCTACTGTACATTGAATTATTTATTTATTTATTTTTATTTATTAAATTCTCGGATTACAAATACCTTTGAGCAGAAACTGCTCGTTTACAAAGGTTCCACGTCAAAGGATGAGGGTCAACATACATACAGAGGTAGTAAAAGAATGCACAATAAACAACCAAAACAACTAAAAGAAAAAATAAAGATACTCAGTTATAACATACTTTGACATAATATTCATATAATGAGCAGCTTGAATTATGTGAACACAGGATCATAACTTTGGTAATTTTCAATATTTTTACAACATAGCCATATCTTTACAGCATCTCATGAATGTGACAACTTTCATTTTTGAAATCCTGTCCAAAATATTCATTTACATCCCAAAAGGTGATTCCATGGTCCCTGCACAAAATCATCTTTCAGACAGGAGTTGAAAATTTTCTCTACCCTTATTCATGAGTGGGGTCATAAGAAGGCTATGTTATAAATTTGGTGTAAAATATTTAAAAAAAAGTTATGAGGCTATATTGAATTTTACAAACACAGACTTATAAGTTTGGTAATATTCAATATTTTTACCCAAAATTTTCAACATAGCCATTTTTTACAGCACCCCATGAGTGTGACAGCTGTCATTTTTCATCTCCTGCCCAAAATGTGTTTTTGGATCCTGAAAGTTGATTTCGCAGTCCCTGCACAAAATCACCTTTAGGTCTGGAGTTGAACATTTTCTCTGCCCTTCCTCATGAGGCAGGGTTATAACAAGGCTACGTTGAAAATTTGCTGTCAAAATATTGAAAACAACAAATTTATGAGCCTTTGTTACATTTTGCAAATGCAGGCTCGTAACTTTAGTAAGTTTCAATATTTTTACCCCAAATGCCTTAGCTGTAGCCCTATCAAATCCAGCAAAAGCTTACTTTCTTATTACAGTTGATTTTAAAGTTGAAGTGTCAGACTTGAAATTGAAGTTTTAACAGTTATAGATGAATAAAGGATTCAAGCTCAAGTGACAAGCTTTTTTTTTTCCAGTTTATCTTAATTCATCATTTTTGTGACTAACTGTGGCTGGGATTTTACATAATGGCTGAGGCAAAAAAAACATGACCCCACTAATTATATAACATAACATATGGGGTGGTATATGCAATGAAAATTTTAAACACGCCCTCAGTGTGGGATGCTTTATAAACCCCTTAGGCTTCGCCCTTGGAGTTTATATAGCATCCCACACCTTGAGTGTGTGTAAAATTCTCGTTACACAAACCACCCCATATTCTATTCTATACATAATAAAACATGACATCACTATTATCCAATGAGGTGTGTTTGCAGTATTTCTAATCAGCTCTTATACTCCTATAATCACAAAGGGTTGTGTCATGCTGGCAATTCTAAAATTCTGGAGTTCTTAGTTCAGTTGGTGGGTTCCAGTTCCAATACAGGTTTCTCTAATTTTTGGCAAAGTACATTTTGATTAAATTAGGTTCCATTTTGTTTTTAAACAGAAGCCTTCACATGATTTATAATATGCTTATATGTGCTATATATGTGTCTCTTATGGTTTTGAGTACATTTACCAGTCCTTTGTGTGTCATAACACCTCAGCTTCACTTTGCAGTTCTCTCACACTAGGACCTTGAGAAAGGACCCTCATAAACAAAAGACAAACAGTTGCTGCAAATTAACATGTATAACTACTCTCAAACCAAACATTGCGTGCCAGCCCATGGATAGACATAGTGCTGTGTCCATGAAGAAGCAGTTATTATTAACAGTGTTCATAAAATTAATGAAGGAGAACAGCATTCCCAAAAAATGAACCAGGCTTCTTATCCTTGTAGTCATAGTGCATTTATTTTGTAGCCGTCCTGTTGATTCTCCAGAGTACAGTAGTGTTGATATCAAACAGGACTGCAAATCAGGCAAAGAGCACAATAAAGCACAGTAGATCAATGCATGCCTGTATATTTTTAAGACCCTTTACCCCACTCAAAGAGCACTATCACAGATGGATGAAGGGTCTCAAGACTTAGAGGCATATTTCTATAATTTTTGTTATTATGATTCTTGCATGTGTTTAATGCATGTTTGATATCAAAACTAATATAGTATATGGGAAGCATTGATTCTCCACTGATTTCAGTAGCTACCGAAATGTTGTTGTAGTACAGTTCAATGGTCAGATACTGTATGTTGTTGTACTATCATTTTAATGTCACATCGATAATACAACATTTCTAACATTTGAACCATCTTGTGCTGTCACCATCACTTCAATGGTCATAAAAACTAATCTCTTAGACATTTCACCTTCTGACAGGAAAACAACAGAAAACAGCCATGGCAGTATTTTCCAAGCCACAGACAGAAAGAGGGCTGTTCATAGAAGAGCAAGAAAACACTCGTACTGTCCAAACAAACATTGGCTGACATGAAAATTGTGACAAAATTACCTGGAGAAAGCAGCTGAGCACTGTCCGAAACACAGCATCCCTGTTGAAGAGCTGAACATCCTCCTCACAGACTTCGTGTATGCTGTCAAAAGACTAGATGGCTCTGATTATGAACCGTATACTATCAGGGGAATATTAGGAAGTGTAGACAGATACCTCAACAAACATAACTACAGCCATTCAATTTATCATGGTAAGAACAGTCCTTTTATACAAACACTGAGAACAATGACAGCCAAGCTGAAATATTAAAAAAAACCAGGGAAAAGGGAATAAGCCAAACAGAGCAGAGATTCTCACAGAAGTCAACAACAATTAGCTATACAACTTTGCCAACCTCAGGCTAGGAAACCCAACCAGTCTGCTCAACATGATATTTTTCAGTGTTGAACTCTATTTTGCTCTCCAAAAAATGGAGCAATATAGACTGAAGTGGGGAGACATGGTACTGATGACAGACACCAATGATAAAAAATATTTAGAACACAATGAAAGGCAGACGAAAACCTGCACTGGTGAAAACCCAAGGGATATCAGGCCAGTCAAACCTTGGATGTATGAGCACACAAATCCGGACAGAGACCCAATAACTGCCTACTTAAAATACACATCTCAGCGACTGCAAAACATGAACACTCTTGAATCACCTTTTTACCTGGCACCAAATTTAAATTACAAGCATGGAGTATCCCTATGGTACAGATCAATGCCCATAGGTGAGGACAAAATAAGAAACCTACTAAAATCAATGAAAATGTCATCTGGCTTGCCAGACATGAAAAATATTATGAATAACTCCACCCAAAAGACATCGATCCAAGCCCTGGTTGATCACAACGTGCATCCAACTGAAGTGGCACAAGTGTCTGGGCACCAAAATATCCAAAGCATAAATGCTTACAGTGTCATTTCAGAGTCGAAAAAGCAGATAAACTCATCCATCTTCTCTGGCCTAACTGCCTAAAATGAAGCAAGAAGTACTTCTTCTAATGAACTTGAGCAGGATTGGACAACAACAGCTGCTACATCAGTTCCTGTCCACCACAGAAATAACAGCCCATCTTCAACTCTGCCTCTTCAAATTTTTGGCCCTCACTGTGTTTTCCAGCAAGGAGTACACATTTCTATCTTGCACCACACACAACCAGTGAAGTGCAGATGAATAGCCATGATTACCAACTCCAGCGACTTCGAATAGGTAAGCCCACAATGATTTTAATTAAATTTTATAGCCATCGGTGAGAGCAGAGACAGGGAGGCGGGAAGAGGGAGCATACATGCTACACTGAGCCACTGACACTCATTTTGTCTGTGTTTCCCTCAACAGGAACTACACATAGAAAAGACAAAGACCATTGTATCCTTTAAACTGTTAAAACAAAAGAGTTATACCGATAGCATTTCTGCTTCTCTGCAAACAAAAAAACTCAGTTGTAAACTGTTCCCTAATACAATTTTTAAACATTTAAATCTGTGTCACCTTGTATCGTCTCTTAATAAGCAAAATCAATAAAACTTATTAACCACAAAAATCTGTGTTACCTGTATTTTTGTATTTCAATAATATATAATCAGTGGAGAATTGAGGCTTCTCGTACACTCTATAAAACAATACATGGGTAAGTATACACAGCAAGGCTGTGTTTCCATCTCGGGTTTGTGATGACATCATGGGACCTCTCAAGCTTCACTCTTGAGGTCCGTATGATGTCATCACAAACCCTCAATAGAAATACAGCCTTGTTGTGTATGCTTACCCATACACTATTCTATATGTGCTATGGAGAGTCAACATGAGGCTGTACAATTAGCATACTTGTAAGGGCAAGTAGCCTGGTTCATTTTTTAAGAGTGCCACTCTCCTTGCATACTTTGGTAAGCTTTTATAGAAACACAGAAACATAGAATTTGACGGCAGACAAGGACCGCTTGGCCCACCCAGTCTGCCCATTTCCCTACCTGATGGATAAGCTGCAGATTCTAATTAATCAACAGCTTACTTCCTCCTGCCCCCCACTAGAATTGCCTTATGCCTGTCCCATGCATTCTTGAATTATTCCACTTTTCCTGACTCCACAACCTCCTCAGGAAGGCTGTTCCATGCATCCACAACTCTCTCTGTGAAAAAATACTTTCTAACATTACCTCTGAGCCGTCCCCCCTCTATCTTCAAATTGGGACCCCTTGTTCTTGCACATCTCTTCTTCTGAAAGATACTACCCTCTTGTACCTTGTTAATTCCCTTGAGATACTTGAAAGTTTCTATCATGTCCCCCCCCTCCTTTCCTCAAGGGTATGCATATTAAGCTGCTTTAGTCTCTCCTCATATGTCTTCTGGTGCAGATCTTTCACCATTTTGGTTGCCCTCCTCTTAATAGCCTCCACTCTGTCTATGTCTTTGAGGAGATGGGGTCTTCAGAACTGCACACAGTACTCCAGATGGGGTCTCACTAACTGTCTGTAGAAAGGGATAACAACTTCCTGTTTTCTACTGTTGATGCCTCTCCCTATGCATCCCAGTATCCCCCCAACCCTCCTTACTGCCTTCTCACATTGTTTGCCCACCTTTAGGTCATCTGATATAATTACTTCTAGGTCTCTTTCGATTTTTGTTGTTGTTAATAACTCACCCCCCATTGTGTACTCATCCCCTGGGTTTTTGTTTCCCACATGCATTACCTTGCACTTCTTTGTATTGAATCTGAGCTGCCACATATTTGACCATTCCTCCATCCTTGCCAAGTCCCTTTTCATTCTTTCCACCCCACCTTGTGTATCAACCCTGTTGCAGATCTTTGTGTCATCTACAAAGAGGCATACCTTTCCTTCCAGGTGCTCTCCATTATGCTATTTTCTGCTATCTGTCTGTCTGTCTGTCTGTCTATCTATCTATCTATCTATCTATCTATCTATCTATCTATCTATCTGTCTATATCTGTAAGCGATATGTCGCAGATGCATCAGAAATATGTCTGATATTTTTCCCAACTGCATTTGGTCTTTATAAGATCATGAGTGCTGAAGCCACAAGTGATGTCAAATGTCAAACTGCATGAGGGGAAGATATCAGGCATATTTTTGATGTTCCCGTGGCATATATCATTTATGCAATACCGTTAATTTTTCTAGCTTTTTTTCTGTTGTTTTCAAGTATTTTTTTTTATGTTTTTTAGTTTTGGTTGTCATAGCAGAGATTCAGGATGACCAAGTGTGTTTGTTTTTGTTTGATACAGCTAACACTATTGTATCAGTGCATCAGCACATATTGCCAATGTGATTTCTTTAGGTTTCTGTTAGCACAGCTGAGAGCGAAGTGAGTGATGTGGTCCAGAGAAGAGCCCAGAGATAAGGTACTTGTTGGCAACATGAGGTGTACTGGAGTGCCAGTGTGAGAGACATGCTGCCATTCTCGGGACAGGGAGAGCGGTAACAAAAACTAAATCTGAGTGGGTTGCTTTCATTATTACACAGACATGCTGTGTAGTAAAGCAAAGTTTGTTTGTACCTGGCAATAGATTTTTAGATATGAATCTGTTTAAAAGAATGGGATAGAAAATGAAAATGCATGGGGACAGCTGGCAAGGTTGTGAAACTGAAGAAGCAAGTACACAAGTCAGCAGGTGCATTCTGATTGTGTTGATCATGCTGCCAGCTCCACCCACTGAAACCCCGGAGACCGAGGGCTCAATTTTCAAAGCTCCATGAATGCCTCATGCTCCTGGTGTGTCAATCATTTGGAGCATGGGGCTTGCAGCAATCTTCTGGCCGGCTATCATGATTTTTTAAGCCCAAGCACCTCATGATGGAAGTTAAATCATGGGGTTTATGTTTGTGGTCAGCCCTAATCTTCACCCCATTCCACGAGTAAAAAAGCTGTAATGGGTACAGTATATGAGAATGGGGTGAGCGTTAGGGCTGACAACCACAATGCACACCCCACAAATGTTGTTGCTTGCAGGATGGTGGTGGTGGAGTGCTAGGGTTGGAAACCCTAACACCACATTTCCCTAGTTTCATCACTTTAATCCTAACTAGTGTATTAACAAGGTTCTTTGCAATGAATATGTATATGTATATATAGATATATATAGATATATATCTATATATGCCATACCTGTGACATAACTTTCTCCAAATAATACTTGCCAGAACCTACAGTGAAAATATCAGAAAATATTTTCACTGTTAGTCTAAATATATAATAGTAGATCCCCACTGACTGGAGCTGGCAGAGCTAGCAGCATAATCAAAAATTCAGCTGCTCTCTTTCATTCCAGCTACCATTTGCAGTTTCATTTCTACGCAGCACCCAACAAAGCTTTTTCACTTTCTCCCCAATGACAAATGGTCACATAATGCCAGTAATAAACCAAAAAACAAACTCAGCATATAACCCTTTCTAAAGTCAATACCTTCCCCCTACCTTCCATGACAATACCTGACCACTTTCTGTCTCCTTACCTCCCTCTTCATACCAGGCAAACACATTTTTTGTCTCGGAGCAGCAGTCCTCCATCCTGCATGCCCCAGACAAGCACTTCTTCCCCAGCCTCTCTGAGAACGAGCACTGCTCCCTCCTCTGGGCACAATTGCCACCCAAACTCCCACAACTCCAACTGCGTAATGATGCATGGATACAAACAAGCATCGCATGTGTCTGAAAACACTTGGGACCACTCGGCCATCTAAAAATCATGCTCAGTCATCCTGAAGCTAAAGAAAAACAATAAATAAACAGCCATCAAAATCAAAAAAGCAAAACACTGAGGGGAGGTATGGCATAAATGGAACATGCTACCCCACTAGTGAAAATATTGGTGATATTTTTGTTCTTGTGCTGATTGACTGATGACATCAAGCCAGTCAGCACTTAAACAAAAAATATGTCACAGATATTTTCACTAGGGGGTAGCATATTAATTTTATATATAATAGGGACCCTATTAATCGATTGCTTTGATTTATGAAAATCACAACTATAAGTGATCTACAAATGTATGGCAATATTGTCCCCATAGAAGTGAATAGGGCATGCTCACACAGCTTTCGTTTTGTGACATCACAAAACAGGGCTGCGTGGGCCAGTGTGGGGCATGGTTTGGGAATCAGGAAGCCAGCTTGTTTTTTTCAGCTATGGTGAAAAACAAAATTACAAGGGATGTAGCTTTTGAAAGAAGAATTAAGATGCAGGATTTTGACTGTACACTCCTGGCCAGGTTAGTTATCACTGACTTAGGGGGGTAGCCGCTGTCCCACTAGTAGGAAGCTGCTCTTTAATAACAAGGTCATCTTTTGATGGAAAAGCTGGAAATTTAGCAATTTAATTTGGCCCAGGATCTTTGGATCTAGTAATCTTTTTAAAAATGAGATCACTGGATTAAAAGTTCAAAAAGGTTGAAAATGCATGAAAATATCCATTTTCTTCTGCTCAACTAGAATAGAGATGCTTCGAAATTTTATTTTGGCATTGAAATTCTGGAAAAATTACAAATGTTTGCCACATGAAACTTTTCATGAAATTCCACGAATTCTGCAAAATATTTCGCTGGTGCAAAATGCAAAATTTCACCAGTAAACTGCAGAATTTCACCCGCGAGCAGTGGGATTTTATCTGCAAGTGGCAAAAGTCTGCATTTTATGTGCAGAATTTCACATTTCACCAGTGAAATCCCACATTTTGCTGTTGGAATTTTGTATGTCGCACCAGCAAAATATGTTGCAAAATGCGTGAATTATGCACATTTTTTGTGGAGAGAAATTTCGCATTTGAGCACAACACTAAACTAAAATTTCAAAATGGTTGACTGTTGAAACCTGAAACATTCAGGTTCATAAGAGTTTTCCCTAAGGAACTGCTTCTGCTAGTTGGTTTCTCTGAAAAATATTTAATTTTTAAATTATTATGAAAAAAATGCCATGATCATTCATGTGCAGAACATTTTTCAACATTTCATTCATAAGCTGACTGTTACAAAAATAGCAGTTTCTATTTTTGTCACTAAAAAGCTGTTGATGTGAACCATTTTCATGACATGATGAAACAGCTCACATCAACATTCTTGAGCACCCTCCCTCCTAACTCAGCTGTATTTAGGAAATGACCAGTGGTGGGTTCCTAACCCCACCATTGTTCCCCTCTTTTTTCCCAGTTGCAACTGTTTTACAATTTCCATTGCCTTTGGGTGCCCAGCCCCACTGCCAGTATTCCCTCTCATCCAACCCAGCTGTTTGTGATCACCAGTGGTGGGTGCTCAGCCCTGCCATTGGTATTTCCCATAACCACTCTCAACTGACTCAGCTATTTTAATGATTATTGGCTAGGGCTGTGCAGAATGCAAAATTCCTACCATCGAAATTGCTGCAGAATGGCAATTCTGCTTTTGAAATGCTTTGCAAAATTTCTTTTTTAATTCTGCAGAATTTCAAAAAGCTTTTCTAGTCAAACTGTGGAATAATTTTTATTGTATCACATAAACTGCAGAACAGTTTTCCTTGTATTACAGAAAAAAAATCTGAGGTTTAGCTGAACTGCAGATTTTTATTTTGCAAAAAATATTTCACATGCAGAATGTCAAAATTCGGCAAATGATGGAAAATGGCAGAATTTTCTGAAATTCTGTTCTGTTGGAAATTCAACATTCCACACAGCACTATTTGTGGTGGGTACTCAACCCTGCCACCAGTCCTACCTCCCTCCCCCAAAATAATAATGTTTTACAGCAGCAAAAAGTGCCCAATCCTACCATCAGTACCCCTCCCTCCCAACTGCCAAATATAAAAAAAAATCACACATTTGTCCACTGTCTAGGACCAATAAAACCCTCCTCCCAACCAATGATGATCACCTCTGGCCTCTTGTTATGGATCCTCAGTGTTTCATGAAATTATTCCTCAATGTCTTTTGATGCACTCCTAATTCTGAAAAAAAAAATTTAGACAACAAAAATAAATAACAACGTTCAAGAACGTGTGTACTGTACATGTGCCTTGGAGTTGTTTTTCTCACAGTTTTTTTTTCTTTTGCCCATAACTTGGCCATTTGTAACTGGTTTTGACCATTAAGGTTGAGGGTGGTCATATGCCCACACCACCTCATGACCATATAAGGGTCACCTTTTTAATCCCACCCAAATTGTGTTTTGGGGAATCAGACCCCTCATGTACTGCAAACAAATTCATCAAGCAGTGCAACTTTGAAACACATTTTGTGACGTATTTGCATGCTTTCATTCATCCAAGTGATGTAGAGTGTTAATTTAATGTTGAGCTCTATGCTTTAAAGTACTAAAACAATGTGAAAATTATGAATAAAATGAAATTGAACTTGGGACACAGTAAAACTATGTCCAGTGCATTCACAGTAGTGGGCTTTTGGACTCAGTATTTTTTGTCTTTTCAAAAAGTTAAAAAGAAACCCAGGTCTAGAAAAGCAAGAACTACTTATGCACTGGTGGGGTCCATTCTCAAAGGGTTGCCGTAAGTCAAGCCAAAAGCAACTTGCTCTGATTGCTGATGTGCCAATGTGCCAGGGACCCTGCACCTGATTCTCTATCAGGCACGTTCCCAGTGGCTAAGTCCCACAGCTTATGGCAACCCCAACAGTGCACAAAACAGAGGGTGCACCTGGATTGCTTTCCACAAGCCTGCTGCAATATACACAGTAAGAGCACAAGCACCCCCCCAGCCCTTATCCCTGAAAGTATTAATCAAAAGGCCTGTTTGGCTAGCAGCCTCCCAAGCCCCAAAATTACAAATAAAAAGCCCTGTTGGGCTAGTGGACCCCCCAGCCTCGATCCCCATAATTATTACTTAACAGCCCTAGTGGGCTAACAGACCCCCAAGCCCTGATCCCCCTTATTTCCAAATTAATAACTCATTAGTGGTCCAGTGGATCCCCAAGCCTGATCCCCCCTTACCTACATCCCCAACATGCCTAGTGGTACAGTGGACCCACCAACCCTGCAGTGTCCTACCACCCCACTGCCCCTGACCCATACCAAGCTGGTAACTGGCATAGCCCACTACTCATCACCATAGCCAGCCACTGACTGAGATCTGTATGAGTGCATACTGTAAATAGTATGTGCTCAGTGAATGACAGCAGCTGTCATTCATTGAGTGCATACTATATACGGTGCAGATATACAGAGGCTCAATCAGTATTGGCCATGGTGATGGCAGTGGGCTGTACCAGTGTTGCTGGGTGGGTATGGCTGGAGAGGGGTAGTAGGGCACTGCCAGGTGGAGGGGGCCACTAGACCACTAGGTATATTGGGGATGTATGTAATGGGGGATCTGGCTCAGGGATCCACTGGACCACCAATGATTTATTAATTTGACAATATAAGGGCTTGGGGCTTGGGGCTTGTGGGGTCTGCTATCCCAACAGGGATACTTACATCTTATGATCAGGGATCGGGGCTTGGAGGGGTCAGCTAGCCCACCAAGGCTGCTAAGTAATAATTACAGGGATCAGGGCTAGGGGTTCACTAGCCCACCAGGGCAGTTAACTCATATTGCTTGGGGATCAGGGCTGGGGGTCCACTAACTCACCAGGGCAGTTAACTCATATTGCTAGGGGATCGGAGCTGAGGGTCCACTTTCCCAACAGGGTAATATGAGAATTATTATTGGAGGGGGCTGCCTGTACTTCAGGGGATTGGCTGGTGTCACATTGGCACACCCACCAGAGGATGCTAAAGTACACTTACAGAAGCCCCTTGCTGGTGTAAATATACTTTGATGGTTGTCCTCTGGAGGTGGTTTGAGAATACAATTTTTGGGGATATGGCAGCTTGCATCTGCTGCAAACCCCCCTAGCACCATGCTACAGCCCTTTTTTGGGTGCAAGGCTGGTGCAAGCCACCTTTGCCGCAAGCAGCCTATGCTTGTCACAGGCTGCTTTGAGAATAGCCTGGGGTGCATTTCTTGGCACAAGGTGCCACTTGTGTCATTTTTCTATGACGCAGGCAGCTTGCGTCCTTCTTGAGGGCTTTGAGAATAGGACACTGGGACATATTTTTTATCCAACTTCTATTTCTGAAAACCTATTTCAGTGTTCATGACAGAAGGTGGCAAATCAGTGATGTTGTGTTCCTCAGGGTTTGAATGATCATGTGATTCAGTGTTAACATTAATATTGGCACTGTCATATCAAAGTAAACAGTAATGCAGCTTTCATAGACAGTGTCAATATTAGGATAATGCCAAAACGATACTGTATGATTGTTCATGCCACAAGGTATACCACACCACTGATTTATCAAGGTCACTACTTTTTCATTTCTGTATGTTTTACAATTTGTACTTCAACCAAAATAGATGCAGTTATGTACAGAAGGTGTGTTTGTTTTTTTGCAATGGTGCCTCCATGATTAGATGCCTAATCTTGCAGAATTGTGCAGCATTGTTCATAATTTTGCAGAAAACGGTGAAATTCAACGTTAGTTGCCATGCAGGAAACTGTGACACACTGTGACATAGTGCCTGGTCCAAGCAGATAACACTGTACAATATATAGCTTTTCCTTCCTGGGCAAAATTGCTACAGTTTGTATTTTTCATATGTGGATGGTAAACTTAATGATATTGGTTAGGCTAAGTACTCAACTCAGACTAAAATAAGTTGTTTTGAGTTAATCAAATTAGCTTTCACTATTGTAGGAGAAACCATAAATAATTAATTACATTTGGGATAAGAAACAATGAACTACTGAATAAATGACTGAAAAATAAGTAATCACCATACCATGTGCAGCACACACCACAGCAAGCCAATTCCTTCCAGTAAGTACATACATTTAGTACATTACAAGGCTTAGTCACAATACATGCACAACATCCCTTCCCTAAGTGGGATTAAGAGATCTAAAGTTCAAATCTAGGTAAAACATTTTAAGTTTGCAATCTAATAAATTACTTTTAGTATCCTTAGATAACACTGTAATTTGCAAAACAGGGTACATGCATGAATCAAGGGAAAAGACCCACCCTTGCACAGAATTTAATCCCTTAATAATATCAAATACACGTAATCTGTATTAAATAAAACTATCCTTAAAGAACAGAAATGTGTAAAACTGATCAAACACACAGTATCACTGTACAACTTGGACAAAAATAATATTTAAACCAGTGAAAGTCATATTCCACATGGGAGCATAAAAATACCCCCCCCCCAACACACACACACACACACACACACACACACATTTTTTCATGAATGAAATTTGTCAAATGTTCTTCACCTCCACAGTGTCTGTTAAAAAAAGGACAGCTCTAAACAATGAAGGAAAATGAACTATTAAGCATTTCATATTTCAGCCTTAAACAGATAGAAACTGTTTATGTTGTATCCCTTACTGTTCATACTGGATGCTGTAACATTACATTTACATTTATTTAGATTTTTTTTACCCTG
This sequence comes from Neoceratodus forsteri, assembly GCA_016271365.2. Taxonomy (NCBI): domain Eukaryota; kingdom Metazoa; phylum Chordata; order Ceratodontiformes; family Ceratodontidae; genus Neoceratodus; species Neoceratodus forsteri. The sequence continues at coordinate 1,460,225,445 of CM057455.1, read as the reverse complement.
CAGTAGCTGCTCTCATAGCAGAGAAAATAAACAAAACAACACTTTCTGATACTGCTTCAGCAAGGAATTCCAGAGTAAAAGAAATAATTTTTCATTAGTTTATAAAATGAATATAATAAATATGGGCATCTTTAAAAGAATCAAATGTGTACTCTTTTAGTTCCAAACATATTCCCCCATCTACTGTAACTCTTTCACAAAAGTGTTCTTGTCTTGGTAATATGCTGTTTAGTATTATTGAGATATGATAATGCAGGAGTGAAGTGACTGTGCAGTGCATTTTTTCTCAGTGAACATATTAACACTGTTTAAGATCATGACTGTCCAGTAGATAGCTTAACAATATGGAATTGCCACTAACATAAGGGACATGACTTAAGATCACATGACAAGAAATTAAAGTTCCCTAAGGCCAACACTAAAAAAATGAGATAAGCACTTCACAATACATTCAGTGAAAATATGGAATAACCTACCACATCATCTAGTTGACTCAGGGGATTTTGAGATGTTCATCTGGATTTTATAAATATTTAACAAGTGTCAGACCATAAAGCCCCACACAGAGTGGGAGACAGACTCGATGGGCTCATGGCTTCTTCTGTCTTTGCAACCAAGTAACCAAATAACACCCATGAGACTAATCAGTATCATTACATCATGAAAACCTGATTTCTTGTTTATTTTTCCCTTTCCCCAGCCTAAGCGGTACACTGTAAAATAATATGTGATACATCCTACTTCATGAGTAGCTACTTTTGTGAATGCCTCTTTTGGCATTGCAGTTTTCTAGCCAATTTGGGTAATATTACTGTAGGTAATAAAACAGGCTCAGTTCTATCTTTTTTTCTTTTTTTTTAACATTTAACACTTTTTTCTCCTTGCAGCCATGGTCCTGCTGCACATCCAGCCACCGCTCCACTCCGCCAACACCAAAGCTTGCATGCCCAGCTGACAGTTGCAGCTACACCTGTGAAAGGGGCCCCGAATAGCCCCCATGCCCGGCAAAGAAATCAGTACCAGCACATGCCTCCTGGCATCATTGGCCAGCGGAGCTGCTGCCATCAAGCTGCCACGGACCTGTGCTGCCATTTTTCCTATGTTCTCCCATTTGGAATTGCAGACGTGCAATGACATCTGCACATATATGTGCAGACATCTGCCGCGGTCCCCCCCCTTAGCTACACCATCACTTGTGGTACCTCCGGGCATCCCCAGAGGTCACCGCAGCACGGTGTAGAGTCCCCAACTCACTCCAGGACTGGGAGAGCTGTCTCCCGATACTCAATCCCAGTCCTCCCCTGCTGACCCCTGATGACCCTGAGCTCATTCCTGAACCCGGATCGCTGATGTAGCATGAGGTGTGGTGTCCAGTGCTTCAGCACCACCGGGCCAGCCTATTTCTATCTTTTTTGCTATGGGTATGTGACTGGGCTGCATCACAACTCAGCAGTAAATATGGATATGAAGGGTTCCAAGATTTCTAAGGTAAAGTAGTGCAAAGGAGTCTGTATAGCCCATAACTGCACTTTATCAATTACAGTACCCCAAGTTTGATTTATTAAATATTAATTTGTCAAGATGAGTTTTAAAAGGTTTTTGTCAATATTGGTAACAATTTCAAATGGTAGGTTATTCCAGGGATTTATAATTCTTTGAGCATAATAATTTTTTCTGGAAACATGAACAAATTTAGGCCTATAAATCTGTAGTGGATGACCTCTAGTATTATATATATTATTTTTAAATTCAAAACCCATTTGACAAAACAGATACAGGTCACTTATTATGTTGTACATGTAGATTAAGTCTCCTCATAGACGTCTTAGTGATAGTGGCATCAAATTTAGTTTTGGTGATGAGGTTTGGGGTTTCCATATGCCGGGCAAGAGGAGTGCCATTTTTGTCCCTTGTACAATCTCATATGATCATACTAAGGAATTGCTGAGAGCTATAAGGCTGTTAGCCCATAATGTTCCAGATTTAGTTGTAATATGGTAATATCCCAGCATTAATTAAACAACTACAGTATCCAGTTTATTTTTTCATTTTGTTTAATTGTTGCTTATTATTATTTCTAGTGGAAATGAGTTCTGAAGGTTTATAATGTGCAGGTGAAAAATGTTTTCTTTTTCTTGTTTTAAACTTTTGTCCAGCTAATTGAAGTGGATGACCTCTCATATCTTAATTCATTTGTTTAAGGTTGAGGTTTAGTTCTGATACTAGGTATAGGTCTTGCATTATATCATATAATGTTAATAAATCTCCTCTTAATTTTCTCTGTTCCAGAGACATTAATTTCTATTCTGTAAGTCTGGTTGTATAAGTTTTGTCCTTTCGATTGTGTATTGCCTTGGTTGCTCTGCTTTTTACAGTCTCAATTCAGTATATTTTCATTTATAAAGGTAACACATGGGTGTGGTAAAATCTAGGTGTCATTATACGTACAGTTTATATAATGGAAAGAATACTGTTTTGTCCCTAGATCTAATATTTCCTTTTGTTGCCCACATGACCCTGTTTGCTCATGTAATTGCTTCTGTTGTTTATTTGGATTGTTCACAATTTCCAGTGATTGTTATTTATACCTAGATCCTGTTCATTGGAGGTGGGTGTTAATATTGTACCACAGAGAAAACTACCTCTCAACTGTTCCTGACTATAAGGGATGTCCCTCATTTTACCCATCAAAATTGCTCAGTCTCTAATTTGTCCATCATGGAAAAGGTTCTACCCACACAGAGAATGTGCTGTAAATTTAGACTTTAAAACAAAAATTCATACTATTTACGATGTTAAATTAAAAATAAACTTTATATAAGTAAACAATAGTGTTTTAGCTTATATCTCCATGTTTCAGGACGTGTCTCTCATTATGAGGGTCAGTGTCCCACATTGTCCTTCATTTTGAGTACCTCTGTCCTCATTTCAGTGACAAAACATTAAGAGGTATGCAGAAGGAGCAGAGGTAGTTATTGTTCTTTTTTCCCCAAATGCATTACCTTACACTTATTTATATTTTAAATTTCATATCCTGTTTAGATGCCCATGTTGTACTTATATTCAAATTGACTTGGATTTTGCTTTGATTGTCATCAGATGTACTTTTCCATGAGGCTTAGTACCGTCAGTGTATTATATTGACTATGTGTTTAGATTCTAAGTTAAGTCAGATGTGAAAATATTAGAGGACGGGCCCTATCACTTATCCTTGCAGCACTCCACAAGACACGTATAATTAATAGACATATGATCATGTATAGTTATACACTGGGTTCTATTTGTAGGCCAGTTTGAAGACCATCTAACTAGTTTGCTATTTATGTCTACTCTTTCCATTTTTTTATATGATCACCCAGTGTGGCACTAAATCAAATGCCTTGGTGAGATCAAGGTATGTAATAGCATAAGATACACCTTTATCTAATGACTTGCTAATTTTTTCATAGAAACATGATATATTTGCTATGTATGAATTCCCAGGCATAAAGCCATGCTGGTCTCCATCAATATCATTAGTATTTTTGTTGATCATGTTCATTATTATAACTTTGAGCATTTTCCCTGGTATGGAGTTAAGGTTTAAATGCCTAAAGCTGTTTGGATTCTGCTAAGGACATCTTTTATAGATTAGAAACTTAGGCTTTTGGTATATGTTCAGAGTTTATTGGTTCTTTAAAGATAAGTTTCAATGGGGGTTTTAATGCTTTCAGATATAAGTTTCAACATTTTTCCTGTTATGCTGTGTGGGCCAGGTGATGAATCTGGTTTTAGTTTATATATACTTTCCCCTAATAGTTTCACGTGTGATTGAATTTCAGAAGAATTCAGTTTATTTCTTTCAGTTATGTTATTAGTATTATGTTCAGTATATTTTTATTGTGTATGTTTTACAGAAATTATTATTAAATAATTTAGCCATTTCTTCTGGGTTGCTGGTAGTACTGTGTCCATCTGAGAGGAACCAGTAGTATTTCTTTGGTTCTTTAATGATTTAGTGTTAAAAGCTTTATTGTTTGATTTATTTGCATTTTTAGCTATGTTTCCACTAAATCTATTTTTGTTTTTTGAGTGCATTCTTTTTGATTTTTTGAGCAAATGCTTCCATAAGGCCCATTAAATAGTGTCTCTTTTATCTGTGTATTTTTATATATTCCATTATTTTTAGAAATTATATGTTTGACTATTCTTGTGAGACATTTTGGCCTTCTCTCTTTGTTGCTGTATTTTTTTTAATTTTTGGGATGTACATAGTGCAGTAGTTATGTATAGTTTTTCTAAAGGTTTCTCACGTATCATTAAAATTATCGTTTGCCAGTAGTGCACTCCAGTTTACGTTGTTTAGTTCTTTACTTATGCTGTTTAAGTCTGCTTTGTTATATAAGAAAACAAATCTCAGTGATACCATCTATTACTGGTCTTTGTGTTATGTTATAGAATATAGTGTTAGGGTCACAGGTGAATAAAGAGGTTCCTATGTTACATTTTTTCAATATATACATTTTCTGATGCAAGTATGATGTCAAATATTTTATCTGCTCTGGTTGTTTTATTTACATGTTGTTGAAATCATTCCATAGTGGTTAATAGACTCTTCCCAGTTGTAGACCATGCAGTGTTATTTCCCCAACTAATACCACATAGATTTAAGTCCACCATGAAGAGACTTTCACCAGATTAACTTGCTTTTTTATTTCTAATAAAACATCTAGTGGTAGTGTCTAGTTTGGAATCAGGTGGTCTGTTATATAACTCATGGACAAAGGTAAAGATTTGCAATCTGTTATCCCATAAGGTTTCAATTTGGGAGATTTTTTTTTTTTATGTTGATTGATATTTCAACCATAGCTTTCTCTTATGCACATGGTTATTGACCCACCTTGCCTTTTTGGTCTGTCTTGATGGAATGCCATATATCCTTTTAGATTTTTTTGCCCAGATACAGCCCTCATTTCACCAGATTTAAGAAACTGCTATGATATAAAATGTTTCTGCTGAATTCATTGCTTCATGCTCATCCATTTTATTTGTCACATTCCTTGCATTTATCAGTACACAATTAATATTATTGAGTTATGACCCTGAGTGCTGTTTCATACATGTTTTATTTTGATTTCTCAGTGTGTAGCTATGTAGACTATGGGTATGCTCCCTCCTATCTAGTTTGTAAATCTGTTCTGTTTAGATATTCAAGGATTTGTTTTCATACTAGGTCTGCCCCTTCCTTATTTAGAAGTAAACCACCCTTGGTGAATAAGTAGTGTTTTTTTAGAAACATTCTTTAGTTGTTAATGAAAGCCATAGCTTTATCTCTGTACCAATTAGAATGCCTTATGTTTATGCACTTTATTGTATGATTTTTGTCAGCACTGGCTCTGGGTACTAGCAAAACCCCAGAGATGGTCACATTGCAGCCATATATTTTTAAGTGATTTCATAATGCAAAAAGGTTATGTCAGATGTCTTCTTTTGGCATTCAAACATTACTTCTTCCTAGGTGTAGTACAACTGTTTTATTTTGTTACCATCTATTCAAAGAATGTTGTCAATTCTTTGGTTAACATCATTTATTCTTGCTCCTGGGAAGCATGACACTGAGGTGTTTTCTTTATTTTGACTGCAGACTGTGAAGTCTGTATACATGATTATAGAATCAGCTATGATTATTCTTTCTTTTACCTGTTGGAGGCTTGTGCAGGTCTTGTTTTGATCATGTACTGTTTGATCATCTGCTAATGCTCCAAATCTATTTGAGAGGAGGAGTTATGTTGTTGCACTAATGGCCCTCCTTCCTTCTTTTTACTTTTAGCACTGCTAACAAGACACCAGTTTTTGGCAACACTATTTTTTAGGGTTCCTGTTTTGAGCAGATGGACTTCCAGATTTGTCATCTTCATTCTGTTTCTTTTTTTGGTCTTTTTTGGTTTTATAAAATGTACAGGGTTTATGCCTGAACATAAAGAAAGGAATTGTGTCTATTTCTTTTTCTCATATTTTTTTGAATTTCTGTTCTTAAAAATGTTATTTCATGTAGAAAGGAAGCATAATCTATACATTTGCCACACATCACTAGTGTTATATGAGGGGACAAGGAAGTACATGCAACATTTGTTACTTTTTTTTGCTGTCATTCATAGCCTAGTTGAAGTAGATTTTGTTCATGGAACTTTAAGGGTAGAAGTGGCCTGAACTGAGGTAGTACCTTTTGAAGATTTCATGAAAAACTATTACATGGTTCTATAGTTGTAAGGATTTGGTTATTTTTTTGGATAACCCTCTAGCTTGACCAGAAAAAAAACACTGATTGTCAGTGCTTGTTTTCATGATTTACTTGTTGTGAGAAATGATTTACTTGTCATGAGAAAAAAAATTATTGTGGTGGATGCCATCTTGTTCTTTTAACTAAAAAAAAATTGAAAATACATAAAAATGATGTATTTTCAAAACACAGACACCTGAATCTAGGTAACAGAACCCGTTTAGCTAGATTCTGGTGTTTGTTTTTTTGAAACGTTCTCTGTAAATAATATTTCTGGCCACCTGATAATTCTGGGTGCCAGCTTAGTGAGAGGAGATGTTCAACCATGTTCTCAGTATGAGAACAGAGAGACCTTCTTGAAGTGTGAAGCTGCAGCTTGAGTCATGCTGCTGGCTTCAGTTGGAGTTGTGAGCTGTTGATCCCCTGCTCTCTGTCTATCTGCCAGTCTGTCTGTCTGTCTGTCTATCTATCTATCTATCTATCTATCTATCTATCTATCTATCTATCTATCTATCTCTTTCTCAATTATTATTGGACCAGGGTGCCCACCACTAGTACCACTTCATTATCCCCCTTCCCTCCAGGTTGCCCCCCTTCCCATGTTTAATTTTATATTGTATAAGAGGACTGGGTGTCCATCCCCATACTTCTTTCTGGTTACCCACCCCTCGTCCCATTATATACATGGTGGCAATAGTGCCCAGCCCTTGGGCTGCCAAACAGTAGCACATCACTGGGGTGTCAAATCCCCAGTGCAGGAAAGTCCCCTGAAATAAAGAATACCATCTCTCATTGATCTTTTTTTTAAATTAAAACTGAAAAAAAGAAAATGGTCCCTCACCAGTCTGACCCCCAATCTCCCCTTCCCTCCTGACCTCCCACTCAGCACCAGCTCCTCACCACCCATACACCCTCACTCACCTGAACATGTCCTACAACACAGATGCACACTCTAATTGAAGACTTGTCTTGCTGTCGGAACCAGTGACTGTAATATGAGAAAATAAGGTAACTGCGGTTTAGTGTATTTCAATGGGATTTGAGCAATTATTCACAACTTTGCCATTTTTTAATATTTTTACACCAGATTTTCAATGTGGCCATTTTTGGACCCCACCTCATGACCATCGGTGGTGGAATTTATTCAAATTTGCCCTGAAAGGCAATTTCATGCTCACATCATGAAAATGACCTTTCAGGTAAGATTTTAAACTTTCACCTACTGGATTCATGAGGAGGGGTCATAAGAAGGCTATGCTGAAACTCTGAGGTCACAATATTAAAAAACAACAAAGTTATGAGCATACTTAGATATATTTCTATGCTCTCTCATAACTTTGCTAATTTTCAGTGTTCTGGCCCCAAATTTTCAACATAGCCATTTTTTTGTACCACCTCATGAATGTGACAACTGTTGTTTTTCAGACCCAGGCCAAAATGTGTTTTTGCACCTGTGGTGCAAAATGACATTTTGGACTGGATTTGAAAATGATCACCTAACTGGTTCATGAGGTGGGGTCATAAAAAGTCTATGTTGAAAATTTTGTATACAAAATGTAGTAATATGAGCAAGTTATGAGTGAACATTGAAATATTTTAATGTTCACTCATAACTTCACTAATCTTCAGTATTTTAACTCCAAAATTTCATCATAGTCATCTTTTTACACCACCTCATTAATGTGACAGGTGTGTTTTTTTAAGTCCTGGACTAGACATGTTTTCACACTTCTGGTGTGAAATACCATATTTTGCCAATGTACTATAAATGCCACGTCATCTTCATAAAAGGTGTCATAAAATGACTAACTTAAAAATTTAGGATCAAAATTTAAAATATATTAATAATTATATAATTATTTAGAAACATTGTATGTAGTTTTAGTCTTAACCTCAGTGGGTAGTGCTTTGTGACCCCGTGCTGGTGAGCTGAGTTCAGGGGCAAGCTCAGTGAGCCAGCTGGATGGGGTGAGGTGGATGATGATGCTGTTATTTAGCACCCTTCCAGGCAGAAAATGAAAGCTGTAGGGTTGCTTGTATGGGCCCAGGTACCATATAGTCAAGATGACTCCTCTCTTGACATTGGGCTCTGTGCCTCTGCATCTATGGGTGGCACAGGGCTTTACACATTGGCTGAGAGAGGGACTCTTTGCCCTCTGCATCTGTACTGTATCTGCCATCACAAGGAAGCTCTGTGCTGAGAGGTCCTTGCACTTCCACAGCCCACCAGAGAGTCTCACAAATTCTTGACATCCATTGCTGCATGGAAGTACAGGACCCACAAGGGCCCTGTGCTTCCATAGGTAGATGGAGACTTTGTATATCTGCATCTGTTTACACAGGTTCCAAAGGGACCTGCAAGAATAAGGATACGATTCCACTGTCTCAAAAAGAAAGAAAATTCTTTGCAAACAACTATATTAATGCACCAGTTAGGGTTCAAGTGGCACAAAAGTCAGGCAATTTGGTGTAAGGGTTTCCAATTCTAACTCCCCACCCCACCCTTCAAGCAGCAAAGAGAAAAAAGTTAGGGTTTTGGATCTCCTGTGTCTTGCCTAATCAGTGGTGGGGTCTTCCTTGGGGTTGTCAGTCCAAATGCCCAAACCTTTCCATTAGCAAACAACATCAGATGTGATCTTTTGCTTCACATATCTGTGAAGATACAACCCCAAGGAAGACCCCACCAAACACATTTGCCAAGACTCCAGAGACCCAGACCCCTAATGACTTTCCTTTTGTTGCTTGTGGGTGGGTTAGTGGGGAGTTAAGGTTGGAAACACAAATGCCACATTTCCCTACTTTTGATTTGTATTTGTATAAAAAGGAGTTGTTTATATGGATGTTATTTTTGAAGACTTAAACAAGTAATGTGTGCAGGTCATGATGGCTTGTATCAAATGTACATGGGGTGAGTGGGCAGAGAGAGCAGGACAAGGAGGAATATTTAGTTGTGTGGGAGGTGGAGAAAAACTGTTTCAGGTACAAAGGTTCAACTTTGTGGAAAAAAGGAAGAGTTCTTTTTTTATGGGGTGTTTCAGAGAGGCTAAATTGCAAGATGTCAGTTAACCTGGAGAGAGTGGAGGGGCCAGGTGAAGCAGGAGCAGGCTGTTGTTTGATTGAAGCATGTAAGCTGTGTAAAAGGGGAAAACATGTTTGTTAGAGAGCCACATATTCACACATTTGCACTAGTGCTGTACTCGTGCTGTGCTTGCACCATGTCCCAGCCCAAGGTATATTCAGATGCATTGTACTGGTACTAATACCTTTGAATACATGCAGCACATGTACAGTGGAAATGCATTTTGCTGGTGCAGCGTAATAGTGCAGCACTGCACAATACATTTGCACACTACTGAATGTAGCGTTGAGGATAGTGCTGAACTCAGGGTCAGCAGTGAGTGTGACTAGGGCATCAATGAGAGGCACAAAAAACAGCATCATGGTATCAAAAATAAGCTTTACTTTATACAATCCAAAATACAATAGAAAAAAAACAAGGGCAACAGCCTATACAAGTTAAGGAAGGGGAACAAAATAAAAAAGGGCAACTGTCCATACAAGGAAGGGGGTAATGAAAGAAAAATGGCAACCACCCATACAAGGAAAGGGGGGTAAATGAATGAAAAAGGGCAACTTTCTGTACATGCAAAAGGAGGAAATTAAAAGAAATGGCAACTGCCAGTACAAGGAAAGGGGAGGCAACTAAGTAAAAAAGAGGCAATTGCCCAAACTAAAAAAGGAGGGGCAACTAAGGAAAAAAGGACAATTTGCCCTACAAGAAAAGGGGGGCAACTAAGAGAAAAAGGGCAATTACCTGTACAAGGAAAGGGGAGCAGCTATGGAAAAAAGGGCAACTGCCCATGCAGGGAAAGGGGGGCAACTAAGAAAGAAAGGGCAATTGTCCATACAAATGAGGAGAACAACAAAAATAACAATGGTAACCACCCATTCAGAAAACCCCAAAAGAAAGGGCAGCCACCCATTAAAACCCAAAACAAGAATAGGGCACTTGCCCATTAAACTGAAATAAAGATGAGGGTACCTGCCCATCAGCTGCACAACTTTTAGTTTAAGGGGCTGCAGGTGGTGATGGTTGTGGTGGTGGTTGTTGTTGTTGCTGCAGTTGGCACTGTACTGAAGCCAGGAGGTCTCATATGGTTTGTGTATTCTCCTCCACCCTCAACACCAGCATTCATAGGAGATGGACCTGGTGCCAGAGCAGTTTGTCCCTGCCCTCATGGTCTATGACATCATGCTGTCATCCTGTAGCTGTCTGGGCACTGATGGAAAGACATACACTGAACTCAGCCAGCTGTGCCTAATGGACGAGGGACACAGGACTAGCGTAACATGCATAACAGAAGTACAATTGACCGATACATGGGCCATCATGCCACAGATAGGTGGAGGGAAGCAAACATCCACAGTGGAATGTGCATGGCATACTAGAGACATCATCGTGGACCCCAACAAAAGAGGACTACACATACAATGAGTGTTCTGTGCTGTAATGGAGCATGACTGATATCTGCAAAGGACACATGACAACAGCAGACATGACAGATGTGGGAACACAGCAAAAGTAACATAGAGCCAAGCCAGAGCCTGTCAGGCAGTGTGATGGCCTAAGTGACTTGGAGCCACATACATACATACACATAGCCCCCTGCAGATATGCTATACAGCACATAGGCCAACACAGCTGTGAAGAACAACAAATATCTATGAACCACCCTGTTTGGCTGCAAGGGCAGGCCCAGGCACAAATGTGGCTCACACAACATAGCTGATAAGGCTGGGACTTTCATGCAGCACAGTGTACAGCAGCCAGGGTAACATGTGTGTGCAGTGATGTTGTATGTAGGTGGGCACTTTATGCACTGTACTGCAGCCAGCAAAAAATACCAGTGTGGGATGTAGAGCCACTTGGAGGCACACGCCATTCCAACAGCTGCTGGCCCCACCAAAGGTAAAGAATTCCCACTTATACAGAGCAAGTGCAGGACAGTTGATCCTGCAAAGGCAAAGAGTCCAAATGTATGCATGGTCCTGCATGTGTACAATGGAATAATCATACTCCAGTAATCAGTGTGTTGGTTAGATACTACCGACTGTGCATCACAATGCTGGTCACATTTGGTAAGGTATATGCAACGCCCACCAATGCCCACCCTGCCGTTTAGCCCATGACACAAAAGCCGGCTCTGATGAGATACAATGGCATGACACCCAGTGCATATGGCAGTGGAGATGGCACCACTGCTGGCAGACTGCCATCTGTGCTGTACGATGCTCATGGCATGAAACAGTGGTGTACTAGTATGACGTTGACCTGTGCCTACCTCCACCAGACAGATACGCATACATAGTCCCAAGCAGGTGGCATAAAAGACCTGACCAACAATGAGGGGTGTAACAACCAGGACTGTGAGCATTACCTCCAACTCCCCAATGCTCTAGGTTGACAACACAGGGGCATGCCACTGCATGATGTAATGCATGCCAAGACACAGTATATACACAAACACATAGGGCAGCATGCCTGCCACAATGAACAAAACAGTAGATTGCACAGACCCTAAAACACCACAGTGTTGGTGGTGGGACAATGCCTCAAGTGCAGGGTGAGTGTCCCCAACCACAGCTGCATAGGTGTTGCTTCCATAGGCATGCGTGTAGTATGGCAAGGCACACATGGAATCTCTCTCCAACCACAGAAGAATGCAATATCCTGTAGATATGCAACCCAGACTGTGAAACACACAAATCATGGTACTTACATGGATGTGTGTCTGCCGACTGGCTCCACTGGGCCCCATCATGGCCTGCTGTATCCTGTGGCCGGTTCTGACAGTGTCACGGCTGTTCCCGGGCCCTGGCCTTGCCCTACTGGCCACTGAGGTCTGTGGAGGAGGATAAAGGAGATGTGATCAATAGCATGTAGCGGAACATATTTCACAGTACCATAAATCCTAAATAGTATATGCACCCATATACCAATACTATGCAGCAGCTGCCATATTGCATGGTGTAGATGGAGAAGACCATGGAGGGCCACGTCTTACCATTGTGAACAGCTGTAGCACCACACAGACATTTGTGCCATGGCCCAGTTGGAGCTAGAATACTACATCCTACTGTTGTAGGTATGGCCTAGAACAGTGTATGGCAGCATGTGTAGTGGACATATCCAGCTGCCCTCCCCACCCCTGCCAACATACCTATAAAAATAGCAACAGGACATGCAGACCTCATAGTGTGCAATAGGATGCATGGAGTACCAGGTTTCATACAACAGGGACACAAGAAGTATACCTCTGAAACAGTAGAGGAGGACATGGTACCATAGGACTAGGCCAGCACAGTAGCCGGTATCAGAGTGGCACACCCTGTGCATTATCTTGCATATGCATACTGGCACCCATGCTGCATAACACAGGCAGTGTACACATAATAGATGGTGGCCACATCCAAGTGTTCTTGTGTACACCTACCACCACAGCTACATGTATAACACAGGTTACATCCTCCCAGGGTGGTACCTGACAATAGGCATCTACTTGTCTGGTGTACCTTACTCAGTAAAGAAAATCTAAATAAAATGAATGCATACATTACCTAATCATCCCCCCCGACACTGCAGCCATGTCACTGTGGTAGCACACAATCATGCTACCATGGCAGGTACATGCCTTAGAGCTCCTCAGCATGTCCTGTAATGTACCAGGCATCAGTGGACATCCATTGGGCCAGTGTTGCAACACAGCAGCATTGTTAGGATCAGGCTATACAGTTGAGAGGGTCCCACTGGACAGAGAGAACACAAAAGGGACACAATGGTTCTGTGCAAGTCCCTCAGACACATGGCCTGGGAGGTATATTTCCCTTGAAACAGTATGGCACACAGGCAGGGGCAAGGGTTTACCATGACTGATAAAGGGCAAATTCCATTTTGTAGATGGGGAAAAACAGTATTGTCACTGATGCCTGCATTGCCAAAATTAGTTTTTGCCGGTGTTCTATCCTTGTACCCTTTTGGTGTGAGCATAAATATTCAGAATAAAAGAAATCTAAGTGTACAACAAATTAAATAAAGCAAAATGAAAATAGTACAGGAAAGAATTTATAGAAAAATATAGTATTTGAAGATCCACAGATCTGGTAAAAGAATGGCAAATTCCATGAAATGCTTTGTTTTAACTGGTGTATAGAAAGACCTAATTCAAGAATTTACAGATTTTCTGGTAAAAACCAAAAATCAGTGTCCTTGCACACAGGTCACCACCTAAAACATAGAGCTCTCTGTATTCACCTTGTTTAGGCACCATGCCACTCTTCACCATTGCCCTGAGCTGCTACAGGCAGTGATGTTCCCTCCTGGACAGGTCATTGTATATGTGATGGCACTGGACACGTGTGAGTGAGACCAGTCATGTGGGTGAGTGTCCTATCCGTAGATTTTCACTTCTGGGCCTGTCAGTCTGTCCCTCACCCTGCAACTGGTTCTTCCAGCTACCACCATTTCCATCAGGTTGGCCAGCTCAGCTGTGGACCACCTTATGTCCCTTTGAAAGACAGGCCTTCTCCTATCTGCCATTGTTGCTTGGTCTAGATTTTGGCAGCAGCACCACAGCACTAACAGCAGTGTCCTGACTGTATGGGTGTGGTTTATCCATTTGCACAACACATTTCACCATTAGTGCTTTGCTCAAGTCATTTTGCACAGCACAATGTGCATTTCTGGTGAGTGGGGTGCTCCTTCAGTATGCGTCAGGCATAGGGTGACATGGGCAGTGTGTGCATGTGCAGTTATGCACAGAGCTGTGCAATACCAGTGTGCTGCAGCATAATGTGCATGCCAGCACTGTATGATGACATCATCCACAACATGTGACGTCGTGTCAGTTCCATATATGGACACTGTGCAAGTGCTAGCTAGATTACAATAGCACTTGGGGCAAAATTGAAATATTCAACCAGAGTATGCAATTGAGCTAATTTAGCATTATGAGAGCAAATTCCATATAAGAATGCAATTACTGGAATGTATTCATTAATTAGCATACCTAATGATGCCTGGAGCATATAGAAGGGGCAAAACACACCTCCAAGATTCAACAGTATAAGATGCAGTTGGCTAGAGGTAAGTGTTGTGGAGTGGCCTACAATAAGGACATGAGTGATCATAGCACTAGGTTTATGCTGTATCATGACTAAAGTATTGCTGTATCTGCATATGACCTGGAACAGTGATAGGCAGGCAGCTAGATGACCCGAACATGCAGGAACACATTCAGGTCCTGGCTAGGGGAACGAGGGGCTTGCATGCCATTGCACCTTAGCTCTGTGCTCAGCTGTATGTATACAGTGCTCACTGCCATCTGTCCTCTCTAGTTCAAACAGGTAGAAAAATGAGGGATTAAGTCTGACACCAAAGGAAATTAATATTTTCCAGTGAGGAGGTTCTCATCCTTGCACAGGCATAGTGGGACCATGAGTATCTGGTCAGCAGAAAGAGAGAGACCAGGTCCGAGATCAGCAAGGCAAGGAACATGATCACAGAGGCAGTGAATGCAGTGGGTGGCAGAGGGAAGACCACAGATGAGGTGAAGAAGAGGGCAGGGGACCTGAAAAGGAGGATGAAGGACATCACGACCCAGGTGAGAGTCAACTGACAGACCACAGCTGGTTGGCCCAATAATACAGTGCATCTAGCCCTTGCAGAGGAAATAATGACACCAGCGGTGATCCCTGTAGAGGGGACTGGTGTACCATGAGGTGGCAGTGACAGCCAGGTTGGATTGTCACAGCTGTGTGAGAAATTGTGTCAGACCCATTTCATTGAGCTTGTGTGTGCACGTGCAACAGTAGTATTGTGCTTTGCATGCCTGGCAGGGATGGCCTGGTGACATGGACCAAGGCTGGATAAGCAAAATATGCAGGCACAAGGGTACTCCACAGATCTTTGTTCTGCCTGCACATCCTACCGTAGTCCTATGCATGCATCTTATATGGGCTGTGGAACAAAACACACGTGGGCCATCACTGCTGCATGCATTGTCTGTAATGATGTACCTGGGTGCAGTGTTTGACAGGCATACAAGGTTTCCCTGATATTGGCTGCAGCCCCTCTGTTGTGTTCATGGTCACCTGTTATCCACTACAGCTCCTTGCGTCTCCCATCATTTGTCTAATGAAATAGAGTATTTGTGGCAATGCAGATATTTTAAGGAGGCACACACTGAGCTAATGTATCAGATCTACCTACTGTAGTCACATGCGTGTGTCACCAGGTCCCATCCCCTATTGATGTCACCTATTGGCAGCTTCCTTGACATTGTAATTGTGCCACCAGAGCCCCAGCCAGACCCTGACTGTTGGATGTGTTGCACAATGGGTGTAGTTTGCATGGTGCAATCCATTTATCTGGGTGATGTGGCAGTCTGTTGTGCACTCACTTACCGTGCCACATATGTGAGTACCGGTAATCAGGGTGGTGTGGAGTGCAAGGCACTGGTGGCGTATGACCAGTGCACTGCCTGGGCAGCATGGCTGCTTGACACAGTGCACTGGGCATGCATGCTGGCATGGTCAGAACACGGGTGTGTACAGTAATACACAATGTCACTCATTTCTCATCTCTCATCAGCCTACTTTATGGTAGTGGACACAGACCTGGAGGACAGTCAAGGACCATCCTGCCATGTGCTACCCCTGAGGGACACCCATGCTGGGACAGGAAGGGACCAGAAGAATGAGGAGGGTAAGGATGACGGTGGTTTTGGAGAGGAGGACAGTACTCTTGTAAAGTAATTGAGAACAAGAGTGTCTGGCTCAGACCAGGCCGGGTTGCCTAACCCTTCCAGTCCCCCTTCATATGAGGCTGACAGTCTCTCCAGCACTGCATTCATCATTCTGCCACAGACCACTTCCCTTGGCACAGCCATAGTTGTGCCCCCATAGGACCCCACAGATGGCATGGCCAACACCACGCCTCCTAAGCTCAATCCTACAGGCCTAACTAATGGTGTGCCTCCCCAGACCCCACCACTGGCATGGTCACTGCCCTGCCCACCCAGACCAATTCCACTGGTCCAGCCACTGCTGACCTGCTCCATCCACAACAATGTGTAGCACTGACCCTGATGCAAGCCCGGACTGCACACCAGCCAAGATTCCAGTCTGACCCTCTCCTAATGGACAGTCCACAGTGACAGCAGGAGGCAGTGGGCAACCAGCAGATACTGCAGTCAGCTATGGGAGGATCCCCTGCCCTCTAGGATACAGTGCACACATACCACCCATACCCGGGGAGGTGTTAGTAGAACCACCTAGGGTACATATTGCCACCACCCTATCCCACATCTGCCACCTCCAGGCCCCCCTTACATTACCCTTGTTTCACCATCCCTGCCCTACTGGCCTAAAGCATCAGTTCTCCCCCCTTGCCGGGATTGCAACACATGTCTTTTCAGCCCCCTTTGAACCCCACCAGATGGCACGTTATTTCTTTTTATCCCCCTCTGAAATGTCCTTCTACCTGAATGGCATGTTATTTCCTTTCACTCCCTTTTGTACCCCCACCCTGCTAAGATGGCATGTTATTTCTTTTCATCCACCTTTTAGACCCCCTAGCATGGATGGCATGGTATTTTTTGTCAGCCCCCTGTAACATATACTACTTATCTATATGGCCTTATATTTCTGTTTCACATATATTATTTACAGAATACATTTTCAAAAAACGTTACAGTCACGTGTGTGGTCTGTACTCACCTTCTGGGTCCAAAGAGGTCTGTGACGACACAGACTTTTTACTCCTGTGACCTCCTGACCATCATGGGGGTCATGCCTGTTGAGCTGCTCCTGCATCCCAGGTCCACTGACTTGGCATCCTATGCAGGATGTTCCTCTGGGGCTTGCAGGCCTATCCTATGGTAGAATGCCATGTTGTGTATTATGAAACAGGTAAGGAATATACCAAGAACCTTATAGAGAGTATATTGTATGGCACCACCAGAATGATCAAAGCACCTGGACCACATCCTGAGCATTCCAAAGACATGCTCAATGATGCTGTGAGTGGTGATGTGTGCCACATTGTACCTGTCTTTTGCAGAGGATGCGGGTCATATGACTGGTGTGAGGAGTCAGGTATACAGGGGATAGGCACTGTCCCCAGTGCAGGTAAAAGGCATGGGTTAGTGACATCATCGGCAGCATAGGGAATGGAAGAGGCCTTTGGGGTGTATTCACTGATGAGGTTCCCAATAGGGATATCCTCACCTTCAAACCTGTGGCACAAGATGGAATTGTGCCAGATGAAGTCATCATGAGAACTGCTAGAGAACTGCCAGGACACTGATGATGCACCTTGTTGCATCAGGACATAGAGGACATAGACACATTACTGTTAGAAGATATACAAAACATGACAGCTAAAGGGGATGTTCTGTTAATGGGAGACTTCAACATGCCAGATACAGATTGGTCAATACCAGCAGGAACATCTGCCAGAACTAGACACATGTTGGATTCCCTGCAGGGGAAGGGACTCAAACAACTGGTACAGCAACCCACAAGAGACAGGGCTATCCTAGATCTAGTACTGACTAATGGGGAAAGAATCTCACATCTCCAGGTTGAAGGCCACCTGGGGGCCAGTGACAATCACATGGTATGGTTCAATTTGGCCACTAGAACTAAATCATTCCATTCCAAGGCAAACATATGGGACCTCAGAGGAGCTGACTTTGATAAGATGGTCAACAGAGTTAAGCTAGCCCTGGCAAAAAGAAATACAGGTGAGGGGGTACAGGCAAAGTGGGCAAGCATTAAGGATGCAATACTTGAAGCAACATCCCATTGTGTTAGAGAGAAAAGGAAGTGCAAGAGAAGAAGGAAACCACTTTGCTTCTCAAAACACAGTAGCAGAAAAGGTCAGAGCCAAAAGGCTGGCCTTCAGAAAATGTAAGGGAATGCAGCAGGATGAAGATAGGGAGGCATACCAAACTTCCCTAAGGGAAGCAAGGAAGGCAGTAAGCAGGCAAAGGTCCAAATTGAGGAAACACTAGCACAAGCAGTAAAAGAAGGTGACAAGACTTTCTATAGATACATTAGTGAAAGGAGAAAGTCCAGAGGGGGTATTGCTAAGATCAAAGGGGATAAGGGGGCATGTGAGGAGGATGACCTTGTAAAAGTATCTATTCTAAATAGATACTTCTGCTCAGTATTTACTGAGGAGAAGGTAGGGCAGGGCCCACAGCTCAATAACATGGACACAGAGAGGAGGCAGGTGTGCACTAGTCCCTTCACAAAAGAAAGGGTCCTACAAGAGCTCAATAAGCTCTGGGTGGGCAAAGCAATGGGACCTGATGGCATACATCCCAGGTTACTAAAAGAGCTAAGGGTGGAACTAGCAGAGCCATTATCAGAAGTGTTTAGTGAGTCTCTGAGCACAGGAGAGGTCCCAGAAGACTGGAGAAGGACTCATGTGATCCACTAAACAAGAATGGTAGCAGGGAGGAGTCAGGGAACTACAGACCAGTTAGTCTTACCTCAATAGTGGGCAAGATTATGGAGGCACTGCTTAAGGAAAGGATAGTGCAACACCTGGAATCCATAGGAGCACAAGATCCAAGACAGCATGGGTTTACAAAAGGAAGGTCATGTGAAACTAATGTCATAGATTTCTTTCACTGGGTAAACAGAGTGGTGGACCAAGGAAGGGGGGCAGTTGATGTCTCCTATCTTGACTTCAGCAAAGCATTCAACACTGTTCCACATAAAAGATTGATTAATAAGTTTGGTAGGCTCGGGTGGGTCAGAAGTTGGTCAACTAGGTGGCAAACTGGTTGGTGGGCAGAAAACAGAGAGTGGTGGTAAATGTATACAGTCAGAAGAGATGCAAGTCACAAGTGGGGTACCTCAGGGATCAGTCCTGGAGCCAGTCCTCTTCAATATCTTCATCAGTGACATTGCAAATGGACTGGAAGGTAAGGTTTGTCTGTTTGCAGATAACACCATGATCTGCAACAGAGTAGATGATCCAGATGGGGTGGGCAGAATGAGAAGAGATCTGGATAAACTAGCAAAATGGTGGGAAGAGTGGCAACTGGGGTTTAACACAAAGAAGTGTAAGATCATGCACATAGGGAAGAGAAACCCTGAAGCCACCTATAGACTGGGAAGGGAGTTGCTGGCAGTCACAAGGGAAGAAAGATACTTGGGCATCAGCATCACCGATGACCTGAAATCATTCAAGCAGACTACTAAAACAGTAGGTAAGACTAGGGGGATGTTGGGGTGTATTAGTAGGGGTATCACAAGTCATAAGAGGGAGGTAATAATCCCTCTTTAGAAGACACTGGTTAGGCCCCATCTGGAGTACTGCATGCAGTACTGGAGGTCACACCTTCACAAGGACATTAACCAAATTGAGGCAGTCCAGAGAAGGGGAACCAAAATGGTGCAGGGACTGCATCAGAAAACATATGAGGACAGATTAACGAAGCTCAGTATGTATACCCTAGAGCAAAGGAGGGACAGAGGTGATATGATCAAAACATTCAAACATCTTAAGGGCATTAACAAGGTGAAAGAGTCCAAAATGTTTCGGTATAAGAAAAATAGCAGGACAAGAGGACACAGCATGAGATTAGAGGGAGGCCGATTAAGAGGTAATGTGAGGAAGTTCTTTTTCACAGAAAGGGTGGTGGATGTATAGAATGACCTACCTCAGGAAGTGGTGGATATGTCCATATTTATCAGGTTAGACACCTAATTATTACTATTTTTGGGGTAGACCAGTGGAACACTAACTGCAGTGAGGTAACGGCTGAATTTAAAAATAAAGCAAATTCACTACATGCAGTATCTGGGCTGGTCAGGTGAGAAGATGTACTCTAATATAGTGGACCGCTCACAATATTGGACGGCTACCCTACCAGATAGTAATGACAATTCGGCATATATCTGGATGGGAATCTATTAATATTGTGCCAATGATAGGCTTAGGCTGACACAATACTATGTATTACATACTATGCATTTGACTCCGGTCAGGTTATACAAGATGGGCAAACTACCAAAAGATGAGTGTTTTAGATGTGGACATACTCAGTTCTCCCTGATTCACATTTTTAGGGAGTGTCCTTTAGTGAATTCACTATGGTCAGAAATTAAGGCCAAGGTGGATCCCTTTTTGGGGTTGCAAGATCTCTTCACTCCTGAAGTCTGCTTGTTAGGAGACTATACAAAAATTGATGTGATGGAGAGAAGATATTATATAAACTTAATTTCGATCACGGTGAAAACTCTGATATTAAAGCATTGGAAGGACCAGATGGTTATTCCTTACCAAGAATGGTTGGCAGGGTTATTACACAACTTAAGGATTGAAAAAACTATTGCCAGCCTTAGGAGTACAATGTTTAAGTTTAATGCTAGGTGGGAGAAGTTCCACGATTTATGGTCAGTGGCCAGGAGTTAGATCTCAGATACATTGGTGGTAGATTATTAGCTTATTGAAAGACACAGTGGTCACATCTTCCTTTTTGCTTCCCTTAGCTGAGGGACCAAAGTTAAGTCCAGTAGATACAAAATAGCGTTGGATAATAGTACAAGGTGAGCCTGCTGGGAGGTAAGTAAGGGGAGAAGAAGGGGAGCACTTGTGAGGGTGGATATGGGGGAGTAAAGGGCAGATAGGGAGGAAGGGATAGTGACAGACACACAGTTCTGTACCCTAGGTATTGCATTTAAAATATATATATTTTCCTTTCCTTAGTCAATGACTATAGACATGGGAGGAGGTTAAAGGGGGGGTTGGGAGAAATAAGGGGGTGATATGAAATATGTATCCAATGTATTTACTCACATCTTTCTTTGATATCTTGTATTAAGTACTGCATTGAGCCTGACTGTAAATAATAATAATGAATAAAGCATATTTAATGAAAAAAAAAAAAGGAAGTGGTGGCTATGAATACAGTGCAGGGCTTCAAACAGGTATGGGATAGGCATAAGGGAGCAATACAGATGATTATGAATAGATAGGCCATTGACAAAGCAAAGGCCAATGGCACATTCATAAGGTAGAAAAAGAAATGGGCAGACTGGATGGGCCTTGCAGTCCTTATTTGCCATCAACTTCTGTGTTTCTATGTTTCTATCATACACCACCTAACAATTGATGGAGTGGTGCTCCTTCCTATTCACATAGGCATCAGATTCATCACTGGTGAGTGTTAAGATGGCAATATGGGCCAGTTAGTGGCACCAAACACAGATGGTAGGTGCACAAATAAATAAAACTGCTGTATGGTTGCTGTTCACTCTGCTGGTGTGGTGGAGAATATGACAAACTCCCCAGCATTGGTGAACAGGGCATCTAGGAGGTGGCCCAACTGCCACAAGGTGGCAGATTATGTGATACCACTGGTGCACCCCACTGGTTTCTGGAAGGTTCAAGTGCCAAGGAAGCACAGTGAAGCTGTTACCTTGAGCTCTACAGACATTGCATGGCTGCACTGGTTACCTGTCTGGACCTGATCATGCAGCGGCTCACACAGCTGCATGACCATGGGCCTGTTGAGCCTGTACTGGCCCATGATTCATTCGTCAGTGAGTGCTTTGTATGTGACTCACGGACGGCACTGTCTGTTTGCAATATAGTGCCACTGCGGCCTGTGCCTGGGCCTAAGGGGGGTGTTGGCCCTCTCCTCATTTTGAATGACCAGCTGCATCAGGTACACATTGTGAGCTATTTTAATTTCAGCAGTATGTGTTCTGCTATGCCTCTCCCAGCCTCTGTGGTTTTCCCCAGGCTTAAAACTTTTTTATTAGGCAGTATTTTTTCATTTCCGTTGTGCTCTGCTATTCTGTTAGTGCAGTACTATATCTTTACATATCATGCTGCACATGATATGCAGAGTACCATCCCCCAGTTATAGTGTTGCATACATTAACTCTGTGTTAGAGCACTAGCTCAATAACACAAGCAATGCAATCCTTTCAATACGGGGAACTGTTGCACGTATATGCACAGTACAAGCACAAATAATTTACACCAGGTGCAAAGCTCTGAATATGGGCCAGAAGATTTTATATCTTCTTTATCATTTTAATCTGCTGTGCATAAGGAGGGAAGAATGTGGTAGGGACACATACATTGTGATAAGGAGTAGGTGGTTGTAAGTAAAGTGAAACTAATTTAAAGTAAGTAGTGCTGGGACATGACTAGCCTATGACGACTTTACTATACGTATGAATCTGTGATGATTTTTCTTTAAGTATGAATCTTAGATTTTAAAATTATACATACAGCAGCTTCGATAAACAAATGTATACAGTGGCTTTTGTATCCATGCCTATTGCATGAGTATATAATAGGAGTGCAGTAGCACCCATATAGTTTGGGCTGGACCAGCACTTCTATGTTAAACCCCAATTTGTGAACCTTAATAACTTTGGCGTACTTTAACGAAATAGCCTACACTTTGGAATGAGTAGTCAGACTTCCAGTCTCAAAATGTGAAAGGTTTTTTTTCAAATAACTGCACTTTATTAATGATTGTTACCAAAAGGCACACAAAATACATGATGGGTATTCCAAACAGGTATAAAATCCATAATAATCCCCACATACCCAAGAGAAGTCGTAACAATCCATTATTTAACTAAGGAAAGCAAACAAAAAACAGAAAAAAAGAGAAAGGAAAGAAAAAAAGAAAATCCCTACACCTCCCCACCTCCACAGCTATCCAAATGGAGTGTTTAACATAACATCCAGGCAGACATATAATATGTTATTATTAACACCTGGCTGCAAAATAGGAACAGGGAAAGAGACATAAAGAAATTAGGTCAGAAAGTCGGTGGAAGAAAATGTAAGAAGACAGAAGGGGGGGAGATCCAGAATTAATCATCATTCATGTATAATAAAATATCCAGCTCCCAAGAATAACCCAAAAGGAGAAAGGGAAGGAGAAAAGAATAAAGAAATTACAAAACAAAACACGGGCGGGTGAATTCTATAGAAACAATAAAACACGAAGGGTGGTCAAGGAAAAGCTACAGAAATTGCATTGAAGCAGGGGGAATCAAATTTCAGAAGTGATACTTACTTTTAAGGGACTGAAGAAATCCACCCCAACACTTATTAAATTTAGCCGTAGCGTTGACAAGTGAAAACGCAGACCTCTCTGTGTATAGAGTATTTAAGAGTTCCTCCCACCATTCTCGAAAAGAAGGAGACCAATCCTCCCTCCAGTGTCTTAGAATTAATAATTTGGTGACTGATGAAATCAATGCCATTTGATACCTTTGGGTCTTCTGAGGGATGTGGCTATACAACCGAATATGCAGACCTCAATGTTAAAGAATGGTTCTAAATCCCAAAATAAGCTTACCCAGTGTTTTACCAGATTCCAGAATTTGATATTTTGGGACAAGACCACATTTTGTGCAAAGTAGATGCTAAAGGGTCTTGACACTCTCTGCATGCCGGGAGCATGAGCCATTTAATCGATTCAGTTTTGCTGGAGAGAGATAAAGATTGTGAGCAGTTTAAACTGGGCCCCTTAATCTATCCTGCTTAATATAACCATACAAGTCTCCATATCTTCTCCCAGGTCGTCACAGTCCAATCCAAGGACAAATTAACTTTCCAGTGCCAGGGAACCGGGATGCAGCTGGTTCCAGTTCTACTGAAATATACTTATAAATTTTAGAGATAACCTTGCCTGATGCCACGGTGTTCACTCAACTTAAGCCACAGCCCCTGCCTTTTCAGACCGCTTACCTTTACTCATATGAGACCTGATACTGCTTTGGAGTTGGCCAGCCACAGCAGGGATTGAGGCTTAACCCTGAATTTAGTAGAGAGGGTTGATAATGGTAGCACAGAGTTTCCAGAATAAAACCTGAGATACTTAATCTTATGTAAAGGTATTGGGGAAAATCTAGTAATCAGTTGGTTACCAATCGTAAAATTGGGATTCCTTAACAAAGGTTGGGATAAGTCATAAAATGGAGTTATTTTGAGGTTAGAATAAAGCTGGTACAATGCTTTAATGTCCCAGCCCAGTGGGGTATTCCTAGCCTTCTTAGGAATTTTTTTCCATGAAGTATATAAGAGAGATTCCAGATCTAACTTCAAAACTTTTGAGAAAACATGATCCAACACAAGTCCAGGAGTAGCTTCCCCAATACCGGATATCCATTGAACCGCTCTGGACGCATGAATCTCTAAGTAATAAAGGAAAAAGTCAGGCAACTGTAGGCCACCTGACTTACGTTGCCGGAAAAGTTTAGAATAGGCCCCATGCGGGGTTTCCTTGCCAGATAAAAGCCAACAAAGTTTGTAAATCGGTTTAAAGAAAGATTTAGGAGATAAATATTTAGATTCGAGAGGGTAAAAATCCTAGATAGGATTACCATTTTAATCGTATTGATTCTCCTGAAAATGATAGTGGAGCTTGGACCATCTTTCCAAATCTTCTTTTACAGATTTTAGTAGGGGCTTAAGATTTAGATTGGCTAATTCCTCTAGGTCCTTAGAAATTTGTATCCCTAAATATGTAAGGAATTTGTTTGCCACTGTAGGCCCAGAGATAGACACCAGCTACTAAGCAGAAGAGGGGAAAGAGGGTATACCTTAGTTTTAGACGCATTTAACTTATAACCGGAAAACTCACTAAACCTAGAAATTAAGTCTAAGGCACGTGGAAGCGATGACGTTGTATTCCGAATATGCAATAATAAATCATCTGCAAATGCAGACACTTTATACTGTACATCGCCTATAGTTATACCTAGGGTTAAATGGTCCTTTTTAATAGTTTGGATTAGGGGTTCAATATATAAATTAAATAAGTAAGGGGATAAATGGCAACCTTGTCGAGTTCCCCTTGTTAAAGGAAAAACAGCCGAGATTAAATTATTGCACTGAATTCTTGCAGATGGGAACGAATAGAGAATCTTAACCCAATGTAAAAACTGTCCAGGATCCCAAATTCAGCAAGAGTTGCAAACATAAAGGACCATTCAACCCGGTCAACAAATGCTTCATGTCTAGTGACACCAGGAAGCCTCCAAACCTGGGTCACCAGACGAGAAATTAAGTAAACAACTTCCAGAAGTGATCAGCGAGGAATGGCCTCAAAAAACCGGCCTGTTCCGGACTGATAAGTTCCAGCCATACTTGTTTCAACCTAGAGGCCAAAATTTTGCAAAAATTTTTACATCAAGGTTTAGTAGGGATATCGGGTCTAAAGTTTTCCACAAACTCGGGATTTGCCTGGTTTAGGCAACAAAATTATTTTGGCCTCAAAAAGGGTTTTATCAACTATTCCCTGTTCAAGCCAAAAAGTAAAGAGCTGGCTCAATAATGGTACTATATTGAGTTTAAATAGTTTAAAAAAGAAGGGTGTGAAACCATCCGGCCCTGGCGCTTTATCCATCTTGAGTGAGTCAATGGCCATCACTATTTCCTCGCTTGTTATAGGGGTTACCAACCTTTGCTTAGATTTCACTGACAATTGGGGGAGAGAAAGATTAATCAAGA
The DNA here is from genome assembly GCA_016271365.2 of Neoceratodus forsteri. Taxonomy (NCBI): domain Eukaryota; kingdom Metazoa; phylum Chordata; order Ceratodontiformes; family Ceratodontidae; genus Neoceratodus; species Neoceratodus forsteri. The sequence goes on along the minus strand of CM057455.1, from coordinate 1,460,199,622 downwards.
ATTCTTGCATTCTAAGTATACTTTGAGGGGAGAGCGGTTGGCTTGAGTAAAGGCTTTTATAATAATCAACAAAGATCCCTAAAATACCTTCGGGATCTGTTACTAATTCCTTGGAGGAAGGGTGTCTTAGTGCTGCTATCCATTTAGCTTCTTTTTTTGGTTTTAGTTGTCAGGCCAGCAATTTTCCAGCCTTGCTGCCCTGACCTAAGTATACGGCCTTCATTCTAGAAGCAGACTCAGCCACTTTCTCCTTCAATGTATTAGAATACCATGTCCTTAGGGTGCATAACTGCTGTTCTTGACCCTCTGATCTCAACCCCTGTCCTATAGCCTCCAATTCCTTTATTTTATTTAGACAATCGGCCAGTTCCTTATTACTTTATTTTTCCAAATAGTTGCCAACCGAATTAGTTCCCTCTCCATACAGCTTTAAGAGCTGCCCACATTTGGTCAACAGCTTTAATAGAGCCCCAATTGGCCATAATTATATTAGATAAAACTCTCTGAATTGAGATAATACTTGAGGTCCTTTAGAACATTATTGTTAAGTGACCAGGAGTGAGATCTTGATAAGGGAGCTAGTAAACCCCAAGTCAGTTTAATAGGGAATGGTCGGAAATCACCTAGGTAAAATTCAATCTCTATCGCCTGGTAAACATTGTTAACTCACTAGGAAAAAATCTATCCTTGAATAGGATTTGTGGACTGGGGAGAAGAAAGTATACTCCCGAGTAGTTGGGTTGAATAATCGCCACGGGTCCACCAATCCTAGAGACGTAGCAAACTCTGCCAGTGCAACTTGGGCAGGGGAAGATTGCAATCCCCTACAACCTGAGCGGTCCAGCCTGTTAGCCTGGACTCAATTCCAATCACCTCCTAATATAATGACCCTCTCCTTAAAAGAGGATAGGATCGTAACCAGTTGAACAAAAAAGGAAGGTGACTTCATGTTAGGTCCATATACTGATCCCAATACCAGATGTAACCCCCAAAGTCTACCAGAGACAAAAATGTATCTTCTGTTTGGGTCCGAAGTTATTTCTGAGTGGGTAAATGGAATCCCTCGTGCGACTAGTATAGCAACTCCATGACTATTAGAAGAGAAACCGGCTCCAAAAACCTGTCCTACCCATTTTTTTTTGAGATGAGGTAAGCGGTCAGAAAGTAAATGAGTTTCCTGTAGAAAAACTATAGCAGGGTTGTATTGGCTCAAATGATTTAAGATCACAAATTTTTGCAATTGTCCCTTCCCCTTTAATATTCCCATGACAAATGTTTATCCTGAAAACCATTTATTTTGAGTAATACGCCCCATGAAGCAAGAATTTGGATAGCTGTGCCCCTATATACCCTTCCCTAAAACCCCAACCACATAACCCCAATCCTCCCCCACTGCCCTAATATAACTAATTCTACACTCCCATCCAAAACTATCCCTACTGGCCCGAAGCCAACTCCTCCAGCCCTGGTACATGGTGGCCCTAGAGTGGGGTCCCTACTTTTATTCAGTAAAATCTAAAAAAAACTTAATAATTAAATTGAGAACCTGCAGGTCTTGCCACTATTCAACAGCTGAGACCACCTACTATAAATTGAGACATAGCGTACTAGTCTACGTAGCGGAAGAGGAGAAAAATTGGAAAAAGGGGAAAGCTTAATAGCAAACCTCCAGGAGGGTGAAAGTGTCCGCAGTAATTTGGCCAAAATAAGTATTTAACCTTCCAAGGTCTCTGTCTAGAGCTATGGTTTGAAATACCCTGAGATTACCTTGATCTAACGAAAAATTTTCCAGAATTATAATAACCCTGAGTTAGGTTATAGCTTGAGTGATCCTTATACCCCACCAGAAGTGAAAGGTAAAACCAAGGGAGAATTGGATATAAATTCCTGGACAGCCATTGAGAGTTGGAAAATGTAGCGAGAAAGAGAAGGGAGAAAATGACCTAACCACCCTTTCCCTTATACATACTGTCACATACAATGCTTTCTCATGCATAGAGAAAAAAAAAAAAACAGGACGTTTTCCATCACAGTCAATACACCTAACCAATAACAAGTAGTTAGAATTCCCAAATAATAAGGCGACTTGTAATTAACACTGTCCATATTGTAAAATAAAATATATAAGCCGACAGCACCCTCGTGTGGGCGATTTCAAATACTGAGTCTCAAAATTTCACATGAGAGGTCCATACTATATTCAAAACCCCAAATAGTAAGGAAAAAAAATAGCAAACTGTAATAAAATGATGTCCAGTATCTTGAAAAAGTCTCTCCTTAGCTCGCAATCTTATGATAGAATAACAATGTCCAAAATGGGATTGTAAGCACTGTTTAGATGTCAGCTAGAGACTAAACCAGTATGGTAAACTGCAACTTCTGGCACCTCCCGACTAATAGAGCTTCATCCCTTTGAAAAAAGATCAGGAAATAGCCCTTTAAGCATTGACAAGGCTTCATCGACTGAATCGAAGCGCTTAGTGCCATCTTTAGTTGAGATCTCTAACTTCGCTGGGTAAAGCATCCGATGACGAATCCCAGCTGCCCAAAGCTTGGAGGTGATGGGCAGAAAGTTTGCCCGCGCTTGTCTCATTTTCCAGGTTAAATCAGGGACTACTCTTAACTTCTTGCCCTCCCATTGAAATGCTGCCAACTTTTTAATCTCTCTCAGAATGTGCTCCCGATCTAGAAAGTTTAACAGCTTAAAAATAATAGGCCTCGGTGGGTCAGAGGCAGCTGGCTTAGCTCTAAGGGCTCTATGGCCCGTTCAATTATATACTCCGGCCCGTTGGGTGAAAGCCCACTGATTTCCTCAGTAACTTCTGCAAAATTGCACAGTATTTGGGCCCTCTCCTTCAGGAGACCCAAGAGCACTAAGTTATTACGCCTGCTTCTACCTTCCAAATCCTCCAGGCGATCTTCAAGCTTCACTAGTGCCCTTTGCATTCAATCAGAGCAGGCCGGTCTTCTCCATAGATCTTCGATCGTAATCACGGACTTCTGTGTCCGTCACCCGACGGGCTAATTGAGTCAACGCAGGCTTAAATTCTGCCACTTCATCCACTAGTTTGAACAGCGCCTCTTTTATAGTAGACAGATCACTGTAGATTTTTTCGGGGGTAATGCCTTCCTCCGTACTTGATGGCGACGAACTGCGACGTGGCCGCTTAGCTTCTAGTTCTTGATCCGACGCCTGCATTTCGAGCGCCCCCGAAACCAAAAAAAGCACTGGTGTTGCTTTCAAACTTTTAACTTCTCGATAGAGGCAAAATAGAACTGCGAGATACGTTTTAGCAGCAGGTTCAAGTCATTAAAGCAGGAGCCCCAAACAGCTATAGCTACTCCTCCATGCGCGTCACGTGATCCCCCCCTGTGAAAGGTTTTGTGGCAGCATCTTGTGCAGTTTTTGAGATATTGCGTGATGAAAAACAGAAAAAAAAAAAACTTAGTTCCCCATACTTAACACTGTTTTTTTTGCTGTTATGTAAGCCCAGATGGTATGAAATTTTGTCATGAAATTCTCAGGAATGATGGGGTCTGTGCCAAGGGTGTGCCTTTGGATGGTTTGGTGAAAAATAGCATAGCATTTTTAAATTCTAGCAAGTTTTGGTACAACGGCCAGACAGGCAGGAACAAAAAAAAAAACAGTGCAATTAATAAAAAATGTGCGCGCAATAAAAAAAGTTTGCAAGTGTTAACAGGTCATACTTTACTGTTCTTGTGAGGAGAAAAAATGATAATGAAAGGTAAAAAAAAACACATTTTGTCTAGCTTTTTGCAGGATTTAAATTAAATTATGTATTTAGAAAACAAACATCTGAGCCAAGCTAATTGAGCCCCATTTAGTTAGATTCTGATATTTGTTGCTCAAAGTAAGGCCCAGAAATACATTTCCTAGGCACCCAAAATCCCAGCTGCCCATCTTAGTGAGAAGAACCCATCACCCATGTTCTCTGTATGAGAACGGTGGGTGTTTTTTGATTTGTGCAGCTGCAGCTGGAACTCACGCTGCAGGCTGCAGTGAAAGCAGTGAACTGCTGTTTCCCTGGTGTCTAGTGGCAAACATCTCCCCGATCACTGTCCCTATAATATTGTTTGTTTCCCTGGTGTCTAGTAAAACCCCTCTCCCCTTTAGCCATTACACACAATTTTCCTTAATGAGGTGCTTGTGTGTGTGGGACATCCCAATTTTCCTCATAGCATAGCATTCATTGTTTGACTTAATACATGAAAAATCCCCACATTTTTTGTGTAACTTTTGAGCAGGATAAATGTAATTAAAATGCATATTTTCACAGTGCTGATCTCTATTTATAGCTCTTTGCTCTCTATTACCTCAGTTTAAAAGCTGCTAATCTATCAAAACTCACTCACACAGTTTCCGAGCTAAGCGGGGGTGGGGTGGGGGGCACACAAAAACTGGGAGATTACATCTCAACCCAATATTTGCTTTATAAATTGAGGCAGACTCATTCCTAAAGTATTTGATGTGTAAAATTCCTTGCCTGTTAATTTATGTTTAATGACAAGGTGGACCGGACTATATTGCCTTCTATTTCATCCTCCATTTGCAGTCCCTGGTCCATCCTCCTATTATTTAACCTCAATTGGTTAGTGTCAGCTCAAATATCCTTGCAATCACTCATGCTTAGTTATAATTTTCACCAGTTGATCTCTGAAGCAACTAGAGCCACGTCATCCCATCAAACTGGTACACTCCAAGACTAGGTGATGGTTAACTGTATGGAACATGTTAAAAGCAGGAATCCTTGCAGATGCACTAACAGATTACTCACCCACTTTTTGTATCCTATCTATGGTTGTGCCTCCATCTCCTCCATCAAGACTAATCATGTTTACAAATCTAGCTCATATTGACCAGGATGCATTTCTCTATGATGTCTCCAATATCGACTGGGCAGGTATCTATCAAACAAAGGATGTGGAGTTTGCTCTACAGATATTCATAAATTAATTTCTTACCATTCAATATAAACATGCCCCCAAGACTACTAGGAGGGTCAGAGGAAAACAGACGAGGTGGCTGCATAAAGACCTCCTTGCTAATCTGCGCCAGAGGGACAAGCTTTGGATCCGCTACAAACAAACTGGCCTACAGTCAGATCTTAATGTCTATCGTGAACTAAGGAACAGATGTAAGAGACAAGTTAGAACTGCTAAAAGCAAATACTGCAAGGACCTTCTACAAAGCTCAGCCTGTGACCCGAGGAAATTCTGGGCCCATGTCAAAACATTTCTCGGTACCTCGGAGTCAGTCACTCCTGATGAAATGATCATAAATGGGGCACATTGTAATGACCCTAGGACCATCTCAAACAGTTTTAACAATCTTTTCTCTGATCTGTCATACTATACCTTGGCTTTACAACCTAGTGGCTCACACTCCAATCTACCTACCACACTACCATCAGACAACCATACTGCCCTATCGTATGATGCTCCTCCAGCGCCACCATTCTATTTCAAGGCTATATCAAGAACGGAAGTTCTGAAATTACTAAGATCCATATCTGCCAATACCAGCTCTGGTTCTGACTCACTGGAATCTCATCTTCTTAAGCTGGCTGCTCCACTCATTGCCTCTCCGATTGCCAGAATCTACACTTTATCCCTTATCCATAGCACTGTGCTGGACCTATGGAAATCTGCAAGAGTAATGCCTGTCTTTAAAAAAAAGGTGACCCAGAGGACATGGCCAATTACAGACCTATAGCAATTCTCTCTGTCCTTAACAAGATCCTAGAGAAAATAGTTGCATCACAGACCATTGACTACCTTACATGCTACAATCTCCTCTCAGACACCCAGCATGGTTTCAGAAAAGGTCATAGCACCACCACGGCTCTTCTTCAACTAACTACTGATATTCTGTCCAACAAGGACTCTGGAAAACTCACAGGTGCCATCTTCATTGACCTCACTAAGGCTTTTGACCTTGTAGACCATCCCCTGCTTCTCTCCACTCTCTATAAATTCCATTTCTCTACCCCTGTTGTGGACTGGTTCTGTAGCTACCTGTCAAACAGGTTGCAAGCTGTCAAATTTAACTCCTCCCTGTCCAACATGTCTCCTATCAACCTTGGGGTCCCCCTGGGCTCTATCCTTGGGCCCTTTCTGTTCTCAATTTTTATCAACAATGCAGCTGAGGTCCTGGAATCCTGCTCAGCTATTCTCTACACTGATGACCTGATCATCTACACTAGTTCTTCTAGTATTGCCTGCATAAACACATCAATTACTTCAAACTTCAATAAGGTCTTAGACTCGCTACTAGACCGTAAGCTTGTACTAAATGAAAAGAAAACAAAAGCCATGATCCTAGGTTCTGCACCGAAGATTAAGACCTGTTCTACTTTGCTGGAGGTTCTTCACCCAGGAGGATTTCCACTTGAAAATGTTACTTCCTTCAAGTACCTTGGGATCCTGCTGGACCAGTCCCTGGATTTTAATCTTCACATTCAGTCCTTGTGCAAAGCTATAAACTTGAAACTAGGAGTAGCTTACAAAATGAGCTACATGCTTACACCCTCGGCCAAATTAACAATTGCCCAAGGTATTCTGCTCCCAACCCTTACTTATGGTGCCTCTATTCTTACCTCTGCCCATAAAACCTCCCTACTAAAATGGGACGTAACTTATAACAATATATGCCGATTTGCCTCTTCATCACCTCGACTCAAACATCACTGCCTTCTTTATAAGGATCTGAACTGGCTCTCACCCTCTGCCAGTAGACAATACTACCTTGGATCGCTAATGGACTCGATCATCCAGGAAGGAAAACCATCCCAGCTGGCGGCGTTGCTGGTCCCTCAACCATCCTCTCATGGCCTGTGATCAGCTGACAAATCCTTGCTATATGTTCTGAGATGTCGGACGACTAAAGGCACAGGGGCTTTCCAATTCTCTGCTCCCAGGCTATGGAATGCTCTTCCACTCAACCTCCGGCTGTCTCAGTCTCACGTTGGATTTAAAAGTGAATATCATCGTTATCTATCCTTAGCTGATGCTTGTACATGCTTTGACCCAACCTGAAGCTCCTGAGACTTACCAGTAATGTCACCCCTGCTCTAATCCAGCTCCAAGACTGTCTCCTCTTCCCCTCCCCATATTTTTCCTTCTCTTTGTAAATAACTTCTTGACTACTAGCTCTCTTCCTTCTCAAACCTTGTGCTGACCATCCACTGTTGTTTTGCCAATTACCACCCCTGACCTTCCTTCTGTCAGTCTTTCTTGTTATGTTTGAACATTCCTCACATTTCTCTTTATATAACCTTACTATCTTATTAACCCTTTCACTCCACAGGTCGGGTCCATGGTTTCTGCACTTATTATATATCTTGCTGCCATTATCTGTATAATGCTTGCCATTATTTTTTGTTGTTTCTACCCATTGTATTTTTGTAGCACTGCTGTACTGTTCCTCTATTTGTATTATTGTACCCATGTTGCTGTTGTTCAACTGTTCTCCTTTTGTTGTACTCTCCTGGGTCGTGCCTGAAAATAGTCATTTTATGGCTAGTGCACCTACCCTGTTAACAAAAACTAAATAAATAAATTTAAGCTATAGTGACTAAACGAAAAGTGCTAATAGTTTGTTTGCTGCTTCTCATAGATCATAGAATCATATAAAGATACAAGTACTATAACCATAGGCCTTTATGACGTGCCAGGACAAAATAGTATAGAAGACAGTTTTGTCATCCATATGCTTGTCCAATGCCAATTTGAATATTTTCAGAGAGATGCTTTGGACTACTTCTGCTGGTAAGCTTTTCCATGGGCCCACCACTCTCTGAAGAAATCAAGCTTTTCTTTTATTTGTTCTAAATAGGTCCCCTTTTAATTGGAGATTATGTAGACTGGTTTCTCTCTCTTTCAACTTCCTCTCTAGGCCGAGACATTCAAAAAGATCATCATTTTGAAAGGCATTGTATACTGGGCACATATCCCTCCTGAATTTTTTATATTCTAAGGAGTACAAGTCCAAGTCATTTAGTCTCTCACAATATGATACTTCTAGTTAGCGTGCAAATACAAATTACTCCCCTTTGTACACCTTTAAGTAGCTTTATGTTGTTTTTTGTATGTGGTGCCCAAAACTGCACACACTACTTAAGGTGTGGCCTCACCAAGGCCCAGTATAATGGGATTACCATCTCCCTATCCCTACTCAGTATATTGTGCTTAATACAGCCTAGCATTCTATTGCTCATTCCCACTGCCTCTCTACACTGCACATCTGATGATAAATTATTGTTGACTATTACTCCCAGATATTTTTCTGTGCTACCTTCCTGTAGCTCTTTACCACCTTTTTTTTAAAATATTTATAAGACTTTTTGAAAATTTACATACCTTGAGATGTGCATTTAAGATGGCCTCCAGCCCGTTCATGGAGGGGCAATATTGTATATCAGAACATGAAATTCTTATTAAACAGCAAGCAATATGTACTTTGATTATTTTTAATTCAGGCCTGCTATCTAATTAATATTTACTAATTCACGCCCTCTCATTTTATATCTCTATACATATATACATAGAAAAAGAAAATAGAAGAAAATGCCTGTTTTAATATTTAAATTGCTCATTACAAATTAACCCTTCAGCTTCTGGGATTCAGTTCTGAATGCAGAATATCTTAGTCTCTCAGCTCATTTTGTCTACAATCTCTAAAGCAATTGCAGAAAATTCCTGATCTGATGGTGTCAGGGACTCTCCTTCCCTTGATGTGTCGAGGTCATATTGAGCCCTAATAAATGCTGCAAGTTGGTCCACTTCAAAAAAGATGTACATCTTGCCCTTTTGTTTAATTCACACCTTAGCTGGTGCAAGCAGCTGGAAGGTTCCCCCAAGTTCCAAAATTTCTTGTCTATAGTTTAGGAATTTCCTTTGTCTTTGTTGGGTCTAGTAGGAGCAATCAGGGTATATAAAGAATATGTGTGATTTATAAGTTAATACCCTCTTCACTCTTAACAATTTGACCAATAGGTCACTATCAGACAAAAGCAAAGCTAATAATGATAGTTATTTTTATTTCAGATTTACTTGTTTCTGTGTCAGGCAAAGCCCTCTGTGCCTTATAAATTCTATAGGCTTTGATAATGAATAACACATTTTTTGGGGGGGGGGGATAAAAAAAGCTGTAACACAAATATCTTTAATTAAGTCTCTTAAGTTCTCAAAGTCAGTGTCCAAGCTGTTTGGCAAACCAACAGTTCTCAAGTTTGTGTATCGTATTTGGTTTTCTAGTAACCCAACTTTTCTGGGCATATTATATGTTTCTTTAATTTGTGCAGCATTAGTGGCTTCCAAGGCAGTTAATTGTGATTCTTGTTTAGTATTTCTCTCTGCATTCATATTGATTTTCTTAACATTCTTTGTAGCCATTTCTTTTATAGATTTTACCTCTTTTAGCAAAAGTCAAGTTTTGTATTGAAAGCATCTTGCTTTCTCGCCTGTCACTCCAAGACTGCAAGGACCCTGTGAATAGACTTGCCGAGTGATTCCATTGTGTATCCTGTCAGGGATTCTCGTGATATGGGCTTGCTGAGCCACAATTAAAAGTGGAGTATCTTGTTTAATTTCCAAATCCTGATATACTGTAGATAGATCTGAGTGAGTTGTGGGGGTAGTTTTTAATATCTGTTGACAGCACATTTTGAATGGGTTTCTTGCCAAACAGGCGCTCCTTGTTCATATTGTGAGAGGAAGTTAGTGCCGGAGCAGTCCTGTTGAAAACCCAACTGCTTCTTGGGCTTGTTGCTCACCGAAGAAATCATTTCTCCAAAGGTTGAATACTGGGAGAGGTGAACTCCTTGCTAGAGGAAGAAGTAGCCCTGTCCGTTCTCTTATCAGTTTGCCACCTAATGTGTATGTAGCCGTCATGCTTCTTGTACCCAAGTGTATCACCTTACATTTATCTAGGTTGAAGGTTAGTTTGTGCTTATCTGGCCAATGTTCAATATTCTGGATGTCTCATTGGAATCGTTATAATGCCATGTTATTATTAACAACTGTCCCTATTTTTGTGTCATCCACAAATTTTAATATCCACACATTGACAGACGTTTGCATTGGTGAAATATAAATGTTAAAGAAAGGGAAGGCCCCAAAACTGATCCCTGTGGGACACCACTGGCAACTAACCCCACTCAGAAAGTTATAGAAACATAGAAACATAGACTTTGACCGCAGATAAGGACCGCTAGGCCCATCTAGTCTACCCATTTCCCTACCTACAGGATAGGCCCCAGATCCTAGTTAACCAACAGCCTATATCTTCCTGCCCCCCACAAGAATTGCCTTATGTCTGTCCCATGCATTCTTGAATTCTCCCACAGTTTTAGACCCCACAACTTCCTCAGGAAGGCTGTTCCATGCATTCACTACCCTCTCTGTGAAATAATACTTCCACATTGCCCCTGAACCACCCTCCTTCTATCTTTAAATTGTGTCCCCTTGTTCTTGCAAGTCTCTTTTTCTGAAAGATGCTACCCTCTTGGACTTTGTTGATTCCCTTGAGGTACTTGAAAGTTTCTATCATGTCCCTCTCCCTTCTTTCCTCAAGGGTATACATATTAAGCTCCTTTAGTCTCTCCTCATCGCTTCTCTTGCAGACCCTGCACCATTTTAGTTGCCCTCCTCTGGACTGCCTCTATCCTGTCTATGTCCTTGCGGAGATGGGGTCTCAGAACTGGACACAGTATTCCAGATGGGGTCTCACCAACTGTCTGTACAGAGGGATAACAACTTCCTGTTTTCTGCTGCTGATGCCTCTCCCTATACATCCCAATATACCGGCCCTCCCTACTGCCTACTCCATTGCTTGCTAACCTAAGGTCATCTGATATGATTACCCCAGGTCCCTTTCTTGTTTTGTTGTTGTTACTACCTCCCACCCATTGTGTATTCTTCCCTGAGTTCTTGTTTCCAGGTGCATTATTTTGCACTTTTTGTATTGAATCCTAGCTGCCATACATCTGACCATTCCTCCAACCTTGCCAAGTCCCTTTTCATCCTTTTCCATGCTCCTTGTGTATCAACCCTGTTGCAGATCTTTGTGTCATCTGCAAAAGGCATACTTTTCCTTCCAGTCCCTCTGCAATGTCACTGATGAAGACATTAAAAGGACTGGACCCAATACTGAACTCTAGCGGTACCCACTAGTAACTGCCCTTTCTTCAGAGTGGACTCCATTTACAATTACCTTCTGTGTCCTGTTGTCCAGCCAATGTTTTATTCAGGCTACCACCCTGGGACCCACTCCCAGGCTGGTTAATTTGACTAATAATCTTTTGTGTGGGACTGTGTCAAATGCCTTGCTAAAGTCTAAGTAGGCCATGTCCACAGCCCCTCCCTGGTCTACTACTTTGGTCACCCAGTCAAAGAAATCTATTAGATTTGTCTGACATGACCTTCCCACTGTGAACCCATGCTGCCTTGGATCCTGTGCTCCACTGACCTCTAGGTACTCAACTATTCTTTCCTTCAGAAGTGACTCCATCACTTTCCCTACCACAGAGGTCAGACTGACAGGTCTGTAGTTTCCTGCCTCTGTCTTGGTCCCACTTTTATGAAGGGGAATGACATCCGCCTTCCTCCAGTCCTCGGGTACCACACCATCGTCCATGATTTATTAAAAGATTAGCCAGTGGTTTCACTAGTTCCTTCCTTAATTCTTTTAGAATTCTGGGGTGAATTCCATCAGGACCCATTGCTTTGTCCACCTTCAGTTTTAGGAGTTCTTACAGAACCCTTTCTTCTGTGAAAGGACTGGGATCGACCCCCTATCAAGAGTGCTTCTGTTAATTGGATTAGGCACTTCCCTCCTCTTTGTGAATACTGTGCAGAAATATTCAGTTCCAGTATTCCTGCTTTTCACTGTCCCCTCTGCCCACCACAGTTCATTCTATTCAGCCTCCACTATCCTCCCTTTGTCTTTCATTCCTGCTGATGTACCTATAAAAGGTTTTATCCTTCTTAACTGAGTTGGCTATCTTTTCTAGTTTGGGCCTTTGCTATTCTGACTTCTCTCCCTGCTTCTTTCTGCCTTAACTGGTACAGCTGTCTGTCCTGCTCCTTCTGTGTTTCCTTATACTTCCGGAATGCTATCTTTTTCTTCCTGACTTTCACAGCCACCTCTCTTGAGACCCATAGTGGCTTTTTCTTTCGTTTTGATTTGTTTATTTGCTTCACACAAAGGCTTGTTGCCTCTGTAATGGCAGTTTTGATGATTCCCCATTGTTGCTCCACACCTCCTTCTAGCCTGTTTGCTAGTGCTTTTCTGAGGCACTCTCCCATCTTGCCAAAGTTAGCCCTCCTAAAGTCCAGTACCCTCACTTTTGTATGGCTTGACTCTGTAGCTGAGTTTAACGTGAACCACACTGTTTGATGGTCACTTGTCCCCAGATGGCAACCCACTTCTAGATCTGAGATCCTCTCACTGCCCCTGTTTGAGAGTATGAGGTCTAAGATTGCTCCCTCACGAGTGGGTTCCGAAACTAGCTGTCTAATGCCTGTCACCTGTAGGGCATCAAGAATGGCCCTGCTCTTGGATGTGGCTGCAGCAAATGTGCTCCAGTTAACATCTGGCATATTCAGGTCTCCCATCAACAGTATCTCCCCTTTCTCTGCCATTCTAAGAATGCCTTTCATCATATCCTTGTCCATTCCTTCCTCCTGACATGGAGGTCTGTACACAACCCCTGTGCGGATTGTGGTGCCCTTTCCAGTCTCCACGATGACCCACAGTGCCTCCTCTCCTCCTGTTTACTCTTTTTGTTCAGTTGCTTTTATCCCTTCCTTTCATAGAGAGCTACTCTCCCCTCTTCCCCTGCCTGTCTCTCCTGTAGGTTATGTACCCAGGTATGTTAACATCCCAGTCATGGTTCTCTGTGTACCATGTTTCTGTGACTGCTCTGATATCCAGGCATCCTCTTCCATTAAGGCCACCAGCTCAGGGATCTTGTTGCCCAGACTACGGGCATTGGTACTCTTACCCTCCATTTCCTGATGGCCTTACCCCTTTTCCCCATCCCTGTCCTTCTTGCCTTTGTCAATTTCTCCATTTACCACTGCCCTTCTCCTATTGACACCTCCATGTTGGTGTTTGCCACACTTACTCACTGTGATTGTTTGGGGGCTAGGATTTTCCTGCTCCTTTCCAGTGCCTCCCCTTGGCTAGTTTAAAAGCTTGCCAATGAAGCATTTAAACCTATCACCTAGGATCCTGGTTCCCCTCCTGGACAGATGCAGCCCATCATGCCAGTATAGGCTTGCATCACTCCAGGTGGACCCCAGTCCCAATGAAGCCAAATCCCTGAGCTCCACACCAGTTTTTCAACCACTGATTGAATCCCATGGTACAGAACACCTAGCCTCTCCTATGCCATAGATGTGTAGCATCTCCGAGAAGGTTACCGTGCGTGCTACTTGACTAAGGCCCCTCCCTAATTCCACAAACTCTTCCTACACTTCTCTAATCCCTTTCTTAGCCAGGTAATTTGTCCCTAGGTGGACAATGACATCCAGCTCCCTCCCCTGTGCAGCTGCTCTGGCAATCCTGAGGATTCGCTCCCTGTCCCTCCAAGCCATGGTGCCAGGCAGGCACCTTACCTCCCTCTCCCCTTCCTTGCCCAGTTCTACCTTCCTAACAATGGAGTCCCCCACCAGGAGTTGTTTCCTTCCCCTGCAGGGTCCCCTGCCACCCTCCTGTGGGTCTCCTTTGTGGAGGTTCCCAGCATCCTCCTTGGTCTCCACTGTAGGTGCCTCCATAGAGGAACCACACTTTGTCAGAATGGCATAAGAATTGTGGAGAGGTACAACTGGAGGGATGTGCCTCTGTTCCACCACCCTCACCCTCCCTGAGCCCACTGTGGTCCAACCACTCCTCTTTCTTGGCAACCTCTGAGGCAACGGCAGTGACACTGGTGGTCCCTGGATGGAAGAGGAGGTCCCACAAATCCTGGCCAACTCAGCCTGGAGATGAGCAACCTCCTCCCTCAGCCCAAAGAGGTGCCTGCAGATGGGACAACACCGCATCCTCCAGAACATCTCCCGGAAGACTGCTGCTCTACAGCCACTGCACTGCACCACTCCAATCATGTCTTATTTCTGGCCCCTTTACTGTTTGCAATCCTTACTCTTTCCTCTGTTTTTTTTTCTCTTTCTCCTTACTTTCTGCCTGTGTTCCCTTTAAGCTCCTGATTGTCCTGTTCTGAGACAAGAATATCCTATATTTCTCAGTAGACCACTTACTTGTTCAGAGGCAGACCTCCAGCAGCTAAAGGGGCCGGAGAGCTACTCTTGCCCTTCTAGGATGGTGGTCCTTGGTGGTTCTGTGATCACTCACTTCCTGCCCCTAAACAGGAAGTTCCTGTTGTCAGTCAAATCCTGTGCCTATAAAAATAGAACTAGCTTTGGGTGGAGGGGAGGGAGGGAAGGAGGGCAAGATAGTCCCAGTAGAGTAGTTCAGTCACACAGCAATCCTTTCTCCTGGTGTTTTCTGCCAAGCTATTAGCAGAATCTTTCTAAGGCAGTCTTTAAATGTAGCTTCCTTCTAGCTAAGCCACTCCCCCTACTTACCAGATTTTTCTACAAGTAATTTAAACCTCACAGCAGTTAAGTCCTTTCAGTCACCTGAGATTTACACCTAGATGACTTTTCAGTTACCCATTCAGTTCAGTTAACCCAAACACACACTTTTTTTTTTGTTTTGTATGTTAGTTTTTTTACCCTAAATTAAAGGTCCAAATACAAAAGTTCTTCTACTTTAGTCCCAGCAGAGAAGTTCAGTCACACAACAGTCCTTTCTCCTGGTGTTTTCTGCCAAGCTATTATCCCATCATGCTTACTCTTTGTCTTTTGTTTTCCAACCATGAATTTACCCAGCTGACTATGATGGAATCAGATTTAAGCGCTTTTAATTTCTCAATCAGATTAAAGTGTGGCACCAAGACAAATGCTTTCAAAAAATCAAGAGATAAAACATCTATAGGTAGTCCTGTACCTACAGTAAAGACTTGCTAATTGGCACAAAGAAATTGAACAAGTTGGTTAAACAGGACCTTTTCGGTCTAAACCCATAGTGAGGAATGCCTGTCAAATTTGGTTTGATCATATGTTTATCTAATTCTTCTTTTACAAATTCTTCCATTATTTTGCCAATTGTAGGTGTAAGGCTTATTGGACAGTAGTTTGCAATATGCGGTCTATGCACATTCTTAAAAATAGGAAAGATATTTGCCTCCTTCCATTCAGATAAGACTCTCCCTTCTATAACAGAGCCTGAAAATATAACTGTGAACGAGCCTGTAAGTTCTTCTGCAAGTTCTTTTAATAGCTTGAGATGAATCCCATCAGGGCCTGGTGATTTGTTGTGAGTTCAGATATGGCAGCTTATTTTTAATATCCATCACATTTAAGATTTAATTTTTGTTAGTAGAAGCTATGTTAGTTATATTATTACCCTCCATTTTTTTTTGGAAGATACTCACAAAATGATTATTGAAAAGTTGTGCTATTGTATGGCCTGCTTGTACAACTTTATTACCCACAGTAATGGGTCCAGTTTTTGATTTCCCACATTTGGTGCTGTTTACATAATTATAAAACTTTTTTTATTGCCATTAGTATTTTGTCACTAATCTAAGTTCAAAAGCCCTTTTATCATTTTGGATTTTTGATTTGCGTAATTTTGCTTTTGCTTTATTTACCTCCCACTTAGATGTTGTTGATGTATCTTTTCTAATCAGCATATGGTTCTTTTTGTGTTTTATCAATTGTTTTATGGAATTGTTAAACCATACTGGAATTCTTCAAGTATTGCTGTACTTGACCTTTTTCAGAACAAATTTACAAATGCAGTGTTGTAGTTCTGTATACAACATGTTCGATGTTTGCTCTAGTGATTTGCCATCAAAATTCCTTTGCCAGTCCAAATTACCAATACATAATTTCATGTCACAGAAGTTAGCTTTTTGTAGATCCTTATTTTAGTCTTTCCTTTAAGAGGTATACAATTACACTTAATTCTAAACTGTACCATCTTGTGGTTACTGTTACCCAATGGCTCATGTACTGTACAATCAAATATGTCATCTTCCATATTGCTTAGGACAATGTCTAAGATATTGGCCCCTCTTGTGCCCTTTTTTAACACGCTGTTCCAAGTTATGTGTGTCCATGATTTTGGTTAGACATTTTTCAATTTATGCCCTGAGTTAGTTCCCCAGTTAATCTGTGGGACATTAAAATCTCCTACTACAATAGCCCTATTCCCTGGATCTATATTTTCTAGTACTTTCAGGAATTCTTCATTTTCTTCTGCCAAGAGATGTAGGGACCTATAACAAGCTTCCAGAATATTTTTTTTTACTAGTTTTCAAGTTAACCTGGACCCACACTTGCTCTACGCTTACTAGCTGGTTATTTAATCCACTTAATGCTGCAGTCTCAATGTTATCCTTTATGTATATTGCTACCCTTCCGCCACTTTTTTCACTCCAATTTTTAAAGTAGACATATCCTTGGATATCCTTGCCCCAGCCAGCATCCCTACAGCAGGGTTTAGTCACTACACAGATGTCAATATCTTCAGTATGTAGCAATATCTCTAGCTCTTCCTTTTTAGTGACCAAACTCCAAGCATTCAGCACTATTACGTTTAAATCTGACTCATCCCTAGGTCCCCCCCTCCCCCAAGGGAGACAGTTTAAATCTTCTTCAGGCAGTTGGTCTATTAAAAATCTTCCTGGGATATTAGTCCCTGTCCTGCTGAGATTCAACCCATCCTTAGCATATAAGTGTTTTTTTATCATGGAATGCATCCCATGTATTAAGACATTTTATTCATAGGATTTTGCTTCTGTTATGTAGACATGCATTTATTCTCTGTATTGTTTTATTCTTTTCTGGGTGTCCATAGAGCACTGGCTAAATGTTAAACATAACTGCATATCTCCCCTGGTTTTAATATACATCCCAATTTCTAATATCTCCTCTGCATTGTATTTTTCATGGTCTCTTCCCACGTTATGAATTCCAGTGTGTACTGCAACAGTTAGGGTGCTTCTACCATTTGTCAATAATTTGGGGAGTCATCTGATGATGTCAGTAGTTCCTGCTCCTGCTAAACATGTGACAATTCTATTTTCCTTATCTATCTGCATACTTGTGTGTCACATCTTCTCAACAATGAATCTCAACTACAAATACTTGTTTTCTCTTGGTTGATGTTGCTTGTCATTGCACTCCCCATTTGCCTTAGCTTCCTTAGTTTTCACGTCTGCATTTGATTCCCTGTTTTCCAGATCTGTTTCCATATCATGTAGTTTATACCTGTTTGCCAAAGTAATGTCCTCCCCACTAATTGCCCTCCTCCCTTTTAGTTAATTTTTTCTTGCAGCTTGGTACCAGATATCATTATAACAGGTTTCTTCATTTATTGCCCTCCTTCTGTGTTCTGTTTCTTCTTCATCCTCCCTTTATCTTTTTTTTCTATCAGTTGGTGTATTGAGTCATGATTCTCTGTAGTATCTTTACTATCGATCATGCTTAATATGTCCTTTAGGTTTTTTATTTCAAGCAGTAGTTTAGTTTGGTCTTGACATTTTGTGCAAGTGTATTCCTTATGCTCATTTTCATTATCATTCAGTGCATACATTAAACAGCTCCTGCATCTGTATCCTGAGCCTACATGGTAAAGGATGTATAATTGATACCTCCTGATAATTTTCAAGCTTGTGTTGCCTTGCTGTTACTACATGCTTCCCCCCCTTCCCTGAGAATCTATCTCCCTCACTTATCTTTTTATCTCATCTAATAGCTATTGTAACATAGTACTCATCTCTCTCTCATTGATTCCTTTCTAAAAAAAAACAAAAAAAAAAACACCTGTTTAATTGGTGCTGATCTGTAGGGTAGAACTTCATTCATTCGATTTTCTAAATAAAGGTAGTGGGGGCCGGGACATTCACCCATCTGGAGAACCAATCTCATCCTCTGACTCTAACATATTCATGAGATGTCTAGTTCGTAAAATACATTGACTACTATTTATTTAAACTATTTTCTGTACTGGTATATTTGATCACAAAGTGAACCAGACTTGAATTTCAATTCTGTTTCAAGCTGCATTTGCAGTGCCTGATCCAATCCTGTATTTTCTGAACTAAAATCAGAGACAGTAATCTTTTTCACATACTGCTCCCCACAGATGGTTACACTCTCATTATTTTAAAATCCTCCCCCCCCCAGTGAGGGTCTCTCTCTCTCTCTCTCTCCTTTGCCTGTTTTTTATCTGATGAACAGCATTTTAAAGAATAATAAATATTTCATTGCAATCAATCCATAGTTCATTTACATTCAGTATAAAACAAATGACTCAGATTTAATGGTATACATCTCTGACCACAACATTTTTGCAGTAACCAACACTACAGCAACAACAGCGCCAGGTCATTGTAGTGTCAGCGCTGGACCCTGGCACTGTTTTGGGGGGTCTTGCACTCCCTAACCAAATCAACTCCCACTCAGAGTTGATTATTTTAAGAGGGGGGTGCGGGTGGCACAGCCCCCCAAATGGGGGTTCAGGAGTGAAGCCCCCCCAAAGATCACACAGTAGTTAGTGACCACTGTTATGCTGACCGCAAATGCAGTTGACATAATGGTGTTGCTGTAATGGCAGTTGAGATCGAAACTGTCAACCTGCAGTTGTAGATCCAGATTTACTATTACATATTCCTAAGTGCCCATAAAAGCCAACTGAAAGAACCAGGGGAAAAACATGACATATATCCAATTCAAACTCAATGAAGACATTGAGATCCATTAGTTCATTCATTCCAGATGGTGATAATGCCTTGAGTTTAAAATCCAATACATCAAGGTAACCCTAAAGTGTTGAAATTCCTTAGCTTAGACTGGGTTCCACCATCCCCCGAAAAGGAGAGAAACAGAAGGAATTATTTAAAAAGGATAGTAGATGGATTTTTAAACTCAAGGTGTTATCGCCATCTGGAATGAATGACCTAATGGATGTCAATGCCTGCCTTGAGTTCAGACTATATATGTGTTATGTTTTCTCCTGGTTCTTTCAGCTGGTTTTTATGGGCATGTAGAAATATTTAATATTATATCTGTCTTGTTTGTTTTATACTGAATATTAATGAACTACGTATTGTTTGCAATGAAATATTTATTCTTTTGAAATTCAATATACTTTATTTATTTTATATCTTGAGGTAAACATGTTACATAAAGGTCATTTAACAAGGCATATAATATAAGTTACAATTGGCCTTGGGGTTACATCAGCCCAACATAATAAAAAGAAAATAAAACTTACTTAACTATATTAACAGTAATTAACTACCTAACTAACTAACTACCTTCATTCCCCTCCCTCCTCCCCACCCTCACCCACTCAGTTTACTATATCTACATCTTATATTGAACCATAGGCATCTGAATGTCTGTTTTCTCTTAAGTCATTATATTTCTCATGTGGCACCCAGTGTTAGCGTATGAAGCTTGCTCCATTTTTTATTAAAACCGTTAGGACAATGTCTAAGGCATGCAATCATTTTTTTGAGTCTCAAGTTCAATAGTAGTTCATTAAGCCATTTCAAGTAAGTAATACGTTGGGAATCTTTCCAGTGTTTTAATACCAATTTTTTAACTGAGTAGTAAAAAGAGATTTTAGCCATATTGGTCCTTGCAAAACAGGAAAAGATGGAAGGTTTGATACCTTTTATTGGACCAACAAGTGTCTTGTACAAAGATGGAATCATACACAAGCTTTCGGGGCCACACAGGTCCCTTATTCAGGTGAATAGCAAAACTGAGCAATAAGCAGTATTTATATCCACTGTGGTGCAATTAAAAACCAGGAAGTGAAGCAGGAAGGTGACAAAGGGGACTAGAGATGAAAGTCTAAGAAGCAAAACATAAAAACATGAGAAGAAATGGGGAGAGGGGTATAGCAGGAACAGGTCAGCAGGAGATCAAAGGAAGCTAAAGGGAAGACAACAGCATGCAGATAGGAACTGAGTAGGAAATTAAAGATATAGCATATCTTCTCTCTGGTACTAAAATTTGGGCGTAATCTCTTAGGATACAAATTTCAGGCTCAAAACATTGGTCCAGGCCCAAGAGGGGATTTAGTTTAGCTTTAATCTGTTGTCATAAGGGTTTAATTGAGGAACATTCTCATAGAATATGAAGGAGAGATCCCGCCTCAATACCACATCTGTTGCACATAGGGTCCTGCAGTTTACCTATTGCAGTTAATTTTTCTGGAGTAAAATATATATTGTTTAATATGTAGAACTGAATGAGCTTTAATTTGTCATTTGAAGTATAAGTGTATACTGCTTGCCAGAGTTTGTGCCAATTGAATTGTTTGTCTGGAAACTGGTTTGCCCAATAAGTAGAATGTCCTTGAATTTCTGGAAACATAACTGGATACAGTTCTGCTATAACTTTGGAAACTGCATGGGGACTCCATGCCAACAAACGCAGCATGTTAATATAATCTGACTTGTCTGTATCCCAAGTATTTTGTCCCAGTTTCATAATTAAAAGGTGTCTAATTTGGATACTTCGGAAGATTTGGTCAGGAGGAAGATGTAGGGAGGTAACTAACTCTGATATGGGTTTAATTTTGCCATTATTCAGTAGATCTGAGATTTTAACTTCTGTTTTAATCGTTTTTGTCTTTGGCTTTTAAATAATGGCCATCTATTGTAAAATTTGGATTTAAAAATAGAGGTTGGGATATATCTTCTATGTTTTTGTATTTATGGGCTCTACACAGTTAAGAATGAACTTTTGATGACATATTTATTAGCTAGTTAGATAAAATTGATCTGCTTAATTTGGGAGTGATGTATAATAAGCTTATTGGGGGTAATACCACTTTGTTGAATTAACTGGCATTCGATTTGTAACCATATTGGCACATATTGCGGATCCTCCATTGTAGAAGAACAAGGAAACCAATGGAAATATTTAACTATGTGGCTGGCCAGGTAATAATGAAAGAAATTAAGGAGTTTAAGGCCCCCATTCTGTTTAGCTGCACATAGTTTAATATAGGCTCTTCTTGATGGCTTTGCTTTCCAGAGAAATGCAGAAATAATTTGTTGCAATTAATAGAATCAGGATTGTGGAAGAAAAAAGTTAAGCATATTCAATGGGTAAAATAAACTGGGAAGTATATTCATTTAAATTACATTAACTTTCCCCTGTAGGGAAAGATAAATAGGGGCTCATCTCTCCAAGTCTTATTTTATCACAGTCAGCTGGGAATCTAAATTTAACTTTTTAATCTGGGATAGATTTGGCAATATTCTGAGTCCTGAGTATTTAATTTGAGTTACCCACTTTAATGGAAGGTCTGCTAGTTGTGACCGGTAAGTATGGGAATTTAGTGGCATTACTATGGATTTCTCTATATTCAGTTTACAATTGGATATAGCTTCAAATGAATCCACTATTCCCAGTATTGCCGGGAGGGAGGTCTATGGATTTGTGACATGTAACAGAATATCATCTGCATATACCAATAGGTGCAAATCCCAATCTCCTATTTGTATTCCTTTTAATAATGGTGAATGTTGTAATCAATATAGATGTGGCTCTAAATATAGATTAAAGAGCAGAGGTGAAGGGGGGCATCCTTGGTGCGTACTAGGGTATAAGGCGAATGTTTCTGAAAAATGCCATTACGATGAACTTTGGCTGTTGGACAAGAATAAAGAATTTGGATCCACTGGATAAATGTAGATGGCAGGTAAAAAATTTTTAAAACTTCAAACAGAAAGGTACAGCTCACTCTGTCAAATGCCTTCTCTGCATCTAAAGATATCAAAGCCATTGGATGGGATGCCGATCTTTATGCAAAGAACACATGGAACAGCTTCCTGATATGATCAGCCGAAGAATGGCCTGCTACAAATCCTACTTGTTCCGGACTAAGTAGCAGAATCCAAACTTTGGCCAATCTATTAGCTAGAATTTTAGCAAACATTTAAATATCATAATTCATTAGGGAGATTGGATGATAGTGAGTAACTGACAATGGAGGCTTATTTGGCTTGGGAAGTACTATTATGAGGGCTTATAGTAGGGAAGGGTCTGAAATTCCAGAGCTGCCTATATAGTAAAATAAGTCAAGTTGGATAGGTGGAAGTTGTTCTTTAAATACTTTACAAAAACAGGGCGGGAAACTGTCTGGGCCAGGGGCTTTATCATCTGGCAATAAATCTATGGCATCCATTACCTCTTGAAGAGTTATGTTTTTGTTGAGGATATCTGTTTGTAGTTGTGATAAAGATGGAAGTGAAAGTTTGTTAAGATACTCATGGATTTCTGCCAAATGACGGACAGGGTTTTGAGGGGAATATAGGGATTTATAATAGTTCACAAACTCTTGAGCTATTAAATTTGGAGTGGTAAGGAGGGAGTTCTCCTTAAGGGAGTTCAGTGCTACTATAGTCCTAGATTCCTCTTGTTTCCTTAATCGAAGGGCAAGCAAGTGTCTCCTTGTTTTACAAATTTGGCATGAGGTTTAAATAGTGCATATTGGGAATGTTCCTTTAACAAATCTGAATATTGATTCCTTAATTATTTTATTTTTTTAGAAGATCCTCTGATTGTCTAAATAGCTGTTGGTTTTCTAGCCACTGTATTTGAGACAGAAGGGAGGTGGTATGTGCCTCTCTCTTTTTTTCCAGATAGTAGATAACCTGATGCATTCTCCTCTAACGACACATTTTAGAGCACACCACAATTTCTCAATACATGGTATAGTACCCTGATTACAGAAGAGGAGTTGCTCAATTGTGTCCTTAAGGGAGAGTATTGTTTGGTTTTCTTGAAGTAACTGTGTGCTCAGTTTCCAGATGGTACTTTCTGTATTTTGAGTAGAGATAGTGTTTTCCAACCAGACAGGAGAGTGATCAGATAAGGCCCTCAGGACCATACCACTTCCCACTAGGCCCTCTAGAATTTTGTTATTGACTAAGAAGTAGTCAATGTGGAATAGTGTGCTATGTACCAGGGAATAAAAAGTATATCCTCTTACCTTAGGATTTAGTAGTCTTCATGGATCATTTAGGTTATGCGACACCATGAATTACCTCACAGCTCTCTGTGCTGGTGAAAGGTTAGGGTTTCTTTGAAAAGATTTATTTAATTCTGGGAAATAAACCAAATTCCAGTCTCCTGCTAGTATTACAGATAATCGAGGGAGACAACTCAGAGCGTTCGAGAGAGTTACAAAAAATTCTGGTGAGTCAATGTTAGGTTCATATATGGAACCTATTATCACCTGAATGTGGTTTAAAAACCCTGTTACAAATATAAACCTTCCTTGTTTGTCAGTATGGCATTGTTGCATTCTAAACTGTGTATTCTTAGTTCTAAGAATAACTACCCCTCTCTGTGCAGTGGCATTGCTTGATGCAAAGACTTGGTCTATTTGTTTCCTCCTAAAGAGATTTACTTCCTGCTCCAAAAGATGTGTTTCCTGTAATAGAGTTATATTACAGTGCAGAGACTTGAGGTGTTTGAGAATTTGGTACCTTTTAACATGATTGTGAGCACCTTTAATATTTCAAGAAATAAATCTTACCAACATTTATATCTACCCTACCACCAGAAGTAAAGGAGGATTACCACATGCAGGGAAAATGGTCTATACATTGTGAAACAAAGTAATTGTAACCACTTTATGTATATTTTGGTTTCAATGTTAGTTGTGATTACAAAATGTGGTTACAAAATGACCTTGACACTTTGAGTAATACAGGGGATGCATATCTAGACTCCTTAATAGACAGTATTTCTAATTCAATAAACTGATAAAAAATTCCCAACACAAAACATTACTAATCCAACAAAGTTTTCTATACACCCCAGTCCTATCGACTGCCCTCCCTATATTTGTTCAGTTGCAATCCTTATCAGCGCCAGTCACTCACCTTCACTCACTCCCCACCCCTCGTTATAGAGATGCCCCTTCTTGAAACATTTAACCTTATTTCCACTTCAGGAAATCAAAATAAGGAAATGCTAAAGTAACTACTAAGATTATCTAACTAATGAAAACAACTAATCTTGTTTCAAATCAGTTTGGGATATTCATCAAAAAAGGAAAACAACAGAAAAAGTTTTAAACCTGGAATTATTCCAAAAGTTAGTGTGTTTAGCCTTAATAATGTGGAGCATCTCTAATAGTGATTCTTGGCATTCAAAGCAGGTTATAGTAGGTTGAAAGGATCTCTACAGTCCGTGATGTGACATGTAAACCTCCCATAGAGAGCAAGTTATCTGTCCCATTTAAACTGCAGCATTTCAATACTTATGGTGTTCTTTTAATCATTTAAAAAGTTCCAGGTATAGTTTTTCCAGTTCAGTAGTTGCTTTACTTATTGAGTCAAAGGGGATCCACTGACCATCCTTGTTAACTTGCAGGGTTGATGGATAACGCATTTGAAAACTTATTACTGTGGCTGTAAGTTTTGCAACTATCGGGTGCATTTCTGCTTCACCGTTAGTGGTAAATCTTGTGCAATTCAGATCTTTTTGTCATCCCAGAGGACTTCTTTGGAATCTCCTATTTTATCTAGAATGACTTGCTTATCCAGATAGTTCAACATCTTGAAAATTAGGTGTCGAGGAGGAGAACTTGGTGGTGGTGTGGGTCGTAAGGCCCTGTGTGCCCTTTCTATTATGTAAGTTGGGCCATTAGAAGAAGGCCCAGCCACTTTGGTGCACAATTTCTGAATGAATACAATGGCATTGTTGCCTTCTTCCCCTTCAGGTAGTACCAAAATTACTAGATTGTTTCGGCATGACCATCCTTCCAGGTCTTCTAGCTTATCTTCTGTTTTTCTAAGACGCTGTCTCAGCGATGGAATTTCTGGATCCAGCTGGGCCCTTCAGTCATCCAAAGAGAAAATTCAGGCCTCATTATCCACTGTACGTATTGAAAGTTGAGCCATCAAACTTTTAAGTGCACTTAGCTCTCCCACTGCAGTTTGGAGGGACTCTTATATTGGTGCCAAGCCCTCAAAAAACATTGACTCTGTTAGTAACGCTGAGTTCTGTGCTTCTCCAGAGCCACCTACTTGCATCATTTCATTGGTATTTCTTTTTCTGGCAATGGCAGGGGCTTGTGTTTTGGACATTGAGCTTTCATTTTCCTTGTATTAACTCACTCTGCACTATTATTGGTTCTCAAATCCTATTTTTAGCAATTGTGAGTTCCAATTGCCTGGACAGCAAGTTTCTCCCCTATTTGGAAAGATTAGGCAGGAAAAAAAGAGGTTTTGTGACAAGGGGCTGGTGGAGCGGTGAGAGGCATGTCTAACTGGTAACCATCACAACTGGAAGTCCCCCTGAAATATTTATTCTTCAAAATGCATATTAAGCTCACAGTAGCTGTTTATCAGATAAGAACAGGCAAAGGAGAGAGATCATTAGGGGATGTGTTTTAAAACAATGAGGGTGTAACCATCAAGTAGGAGCAGTGTATATAAAAAGATTACTGTCCCTGATTTTAGTTCAGACAATACGAAATTGGACCTGGCACTTCAAATGCAGCTTGAAACAGAATTGAAATTTAAGTCTGGTTCAAGTCACGATCAAATATACCAGTAGAGAAAATGGTATAAATAAATAGGAGGCAATGTATTTTACAAACTGAACATCTTATGAATAAATTAGGGTCAGAGGATGAGATTGGTTCTCCCAATTGATGAATGTTCTCATCCCCCAACCTCACCCCCACCATGCTACTACCACACCCTTTATTTAGAAAATTGAATGAAGTTCTACACTACAGATTAGCACTTCTTAAACTGAGGTGTTTTTTTAGAAAAAAAAGAATCAATGAGAGACAGACCAGTGCTACATTGTAATAGCTATCAGCTTAGATAGAAAACAAGTGAAGGAGAGAGATTCTCAGAGGTGGGGAGAGGTAGCAAGGCAACAGAAGCTTGAAAAGTATCATGCGGTATCGACCTATGGGGAGCAGCAAGCAAACGATTAGCGCTTTTGGTTTAGTCACTATAGTTTAAATAATAGGAGGTTGGTCCATGCACCGCAAATGCAGGTTGAAATAGAAGGCAATATAGACTGGTCCACCTTGTCATTAAACAAATTAACAGGCAAGAAATTTTACAGATTGGATATTTTATGAATGAGTCTGCCTTGATTTATAAAGCAAATACTAGGCTGAGATCTAACCTCCCATTTTGTGAGTCCCCCATCTCGGAAACTGAGTGAGTGAGTCACTATAGAGTAGCAGCTTTTAAATTGAGGTGTTAAAGAGCAAAGAGCTGTTAAACAGATATCAGTGATGTGAAAATATGCATTTTAATTAAATTTATCCTCTTGGAAATTTATACAAAAAATATGGTGATTTTTCTTATATTAAGAAAAACAATGAACATAATCCTATGAGGATAGTTGAATGCTCAACACAAGGGCACCTCATTAAGAAAATGGTGTGCAATGTCTAAAAACAGGTGAAATTAATGAAATAAGTGTCTAGCCAATTACCACATGGGTATTTGAGGTGAGTAAGAGTAGCATCCCAACATCCACTCTGATCAACATGCTGGTGTAGCCTTGAAGCACTGGAGATTTTGTTCATGACTGCAGTTGGTGCTTTACTTTGAAGGTGATGGAAAAGTGGTGAAGATGTACAAATAAAAAAAAACTGTCAGCATCACCTTGGTTCACTAGTGCTTAGTATTGATTTTCCACATTGTTCATCTAGGAGAGCACAGGGATTTGCTGAGAGCACTGTCATGTGTAGAAACAATCAAAATGCCCCTGTATTTACTGCTAATAGTGTATCCCTGCCTCATGTAGAACTGCTAATTCTTCCATGGAGACTGCCCCTTCATTTTGTTATACTTAATCACTATTAGCACATGTAAATATGCTGAAATTTGATTTGATAAGCTACTTTGTAATATTTAATTTGTAAGGCATTTAGAAATTAGAACTGTATTATGTCCTAAGTTTAAACTGAACAACAAAACCAGAAAGAGATGTGATCCCTGAAAACAATCATTGACTATTCACTGCACACATGAGAACTCTGACAGCTGATACTGCCGATTTTTTATCACACATATTTTTTCTGACACTACAAGTGTATAATCTGAAAATCTATTATATTCAATACTGATTGTGTATTTGAGTATACTCATGGATTATTTTAGTCAGCATTTTATTATTGACTATTTCAAAATAGTACTGTCTTTTGGGGGAAAAATAGATTTTTACAACTCCCTCCCCAACAAAATCACAACTACTGCATACACCTCGCTTTGGTTTTATTATTGTTTACATAATTATCATAACTTGTTCAAGACAACAGTAGTCACAACCCAGACCCACCTTCACAGAAAACTAACATCCTTCCCAAACACATTTCCTTCTCGGGAAGTGGAAACCTGAATGAGGATACAATTCTACTATTTCAAATAGAAGGGAAATTCCTTGCAACAACGTTGTTAATGCACCACTTAGGGTAACTTAATGTCACAAAAGTAAAGAAATGTGTCATTAGGGTTTCCAATCTTAACACCACACCACACCCAGCAGGCAGCAACAAGAAAACCATTACTGATTCACCTCTCATGCATCTTATCTAATCAGGCATAGGGTATGCCTTGGGGTTGTCAGCCCTAACGCTCACCCCATTCTCATAAACTCTGTAAATCTCAGCTTCTTTCATGATTGAATGGGATGAGTGTTAGGACTGACAACCTCAAGGCATGCCCCATTCCTGCTTAGCAAAGATGCAGGAGAGATGAAACTGTAATGCTTTTTTCCTGTTGCTGCCTGGTGGGTGTTGTGGGGTGTTAGGATTGGAAACCCTAATGCCACATTTCCTTCATTTTGTGGTATTAAGTTACCCTAACTGGTACATTAACAAAGTTTTTTCAAATAATATAATATATAAATTGCAAAAAAATACATTAATGTAGATATCAGTGTTGAAGTATGCAAAGTGCACAAAGTAGAGAAATGAAACATTAGGATTTCAGGTCTCTGGAGTATAGGCAGATCAGTGATGGGGTCTTCCTTGGGGTTGTCAACCCTAATGACCACCACCTCCCCCCAGCCCATAACCTCCTGTCTGAAGCACAATGTAGAGCTCCAAGCCAATGTGTCATAGTGATACACTTTTCAACGGCAGAGAAGTATGGCTTGCCATATGTTGCCAACAGAATCTGTTATATCTTTTTTCGTGCATGGCCCAGTGTTAAGAAAAGAGACCATATCTTACCTTGCGTACTCAAGGGAGGGAATGGGTAGTAGGGTTAACATCCACAAGGATGACTCGCCACTGATTCACCAATACTCTGGAGACTCAGAACCCTATTGTTTTTCATTTTCCTAGTTTGTGTGTTTCACATTCATCAACCCTAATGTCTGCCTTAATGTAATTGTTTTGCAATTAATTCCCCTTGTTTTTCTCATAGCGAAAGCATATTCTCACTCATGCAGATCCCCTCGGAGGGACCTGCATGAAATGTAATGAACAGAATATTGGAGTTATTTCCAGCCTTGTTTCACCAGCCAAGTAACAATTGAAAGACAAAGCATCATAATAGTTGTAGTTACACTAGAGTTGTGCAGAATGAGAAAATTCTAAATTTATGGAATTCCAAAGGAATTCCACAAAATTTCCCAGAATTTCATCAGAATTTTTGAAATATATTCATTTGATCAATACTCAGCAGTCTATTAAGTCAGAGACTGAAATCTGGCAGGATTATGTATTTGTGGGTGCTCTAACAGTGTGCCAGATATCATGAGATTAGGATGCATTGTCTCAAAATTAGAGGTGCTCAAAGTCTACCACTTTATTTTTTGTGGAAAAGTTAATGAACATGTTATCTGCATATAATGCAAGCTCCTTTGGAGCTAGAAATCTGAAACTAGGTGCATATATAAATTTACTAATACCCCGTACACCTGCAACATTTTATAACATTTAGATAAATGCTTTCAAAATTATACTAAAATACCTTAAATTTAAATTTTGGCAAACTGTTTGGCTACCTTTACGCAACCCCCAATAGAACTTTAGACTTAAAACTTGGTGCACTTACCCATGTTGCATATTTCTCTAAATCCTGAAAATGAGGAGAAATCTGGATAAGAAATGTTAAAATGAGATGGAAATAACTGAAAATTAAATGTTGTTTACCTATTCAGCCACACCCGTACATTTGACCCCTTTCAATCTAGGACTCTGACATTTTGCACATTTATGAAAGCCATTAGTACCTGTATACCTGCCAACTTTGCAGATGGGATTTACCCTAGAGTGTTGAAAGAACTCAGGGAAGTCCTAGCAGGTCCACTGACAATCCTTTTCAATCAATCACTAAAGACGGTGAGGTACCTGGGGACTGGAGAAAGGCAGAAGTGTTCCCTCTGCACAAGACTGGAAGTAGGAAGGAGGCAGGCAATTACAGAATTGTAAGCCTGACCTCAGTGGTGAAGAAGCTGATGGAGTCCCTGTTAAGGAGATGGTAGTGAAGTTCCTGGAGTCAAGTGGTGCAGAAGACCCAAGGCAGCATGGATTAACTGAGGGTAGGTCCTGTCAGACTAATCTTATCAATTTCTTTGACTGGGTGACCAGGGTGTTGGATTAGGGAGGGGCGGTGGATGTGGCCTACCTGGATTTCAGTAAGGCCCTTGACATCATTCCTCACAGAAGGTTGCTTAACAAATTGGGGAATCTGGGTGTGATCTCTAAAGTGATGAAATGGGTTGGATACTGGTTAAAAGGCAGGACCCAGAGGGTGGTAGTAAATGGCCTAAAATCAGAAGAGGGGGAGGTGACCAGTGGGGTTCCACAGGGATCAGTGCTGGCTCCAGTTCTATTCAATGTCTTCATAATAACACTGTAGAGGGACTGGAGGGGAAAGTATGCCTGTTCGCAGATGACTCCAAGATCTTTATCAGAGTCAAAACACAGGCAGGACTAGATAAAATGAGAAATGACCAAAGACTACTTGAGGAATGATCAAGGGTTTGGCAGCTGGGCTACAACAATAAGAAGTGCAAGATAATGCACCTGGGACACAGAAACCCAAGAGAGGAATACAGGATGGTGGGGGGCAGGTTCTAGCCACCACAAGTCAGGAGAGAGACCTGAGGTTTATCATATCCAATGACCTGAAGTCAGCCAAACAATGCAAAAAAGCAATGGGGAAGGCAAACAGAATATTGGGGTGCATAGGAAGAGGTATAACCAGTAAGAGGAGTGAAGTGCTGATGCCACTGTACAGATCACTGGTTAGGCCTCATCTGAAATACTGTGTCCAGTTCTGGAGGCCGCATCTCAGGAAGGACATAGACAGAATGGAAGCAGTCCAGAGAAGAGCAGCGAAAATGATACACGGACTGCACCACAAGCCTTATGAGGAAAAACTCAAGGAACTAAACATCTATTCACTGGAAGAGAGAAGGGAGAGAGGGGATATGATAGAAACTTTCAAATATCTTACAGGAATAAACAGGGTACAGGAGGGGAGCATTTTTCAGAGAAGGGAGTGCATAAGAACAAGGGGACATAACATGAGGCTGGAGAGAGGGAGGCTTAGGGAGAATGCTAGGAAGAATTTTTCACAGAGAGGGTGGTGGATCCATGGAACAGCCTACCAGCGGAGGTGGTTGAAGCAAAAACAGTATGAGGATTCAAAAGTGCATGGGATAAGCATAAAGGCACCCTGCTGTACAGCAAAGTGAGGGGGGAAGGCAATCCAGATAAGAGCAGGGCTTGCCAAGTCAAGTAGGGAAATGGGCAGACTAGGTGGGCTGTATGGTCCTTATCTGCCAACAGATTCTGTGTTTCTGTGTTTCTAACTTCGCTATCATTTGGATACACACTCTGAAAACTAGATTAAAATAACTGAAATTAAAAATTTGGAAACCTTCTGTGGGATTTTTGAAATTTATTAATTTAGTTACAACCCAGCCATCTATTGATCTAGAGATCTGGGGCAGGATTCACAAAGCAGGTGTGCTCAATGCAAATGAGATGCGCTGGGGCAAATGAGATGCACTGTCCCCAAACAGTGGTATTCATAGAAGGATGCACTGCAAGATGCACTATGTGCATCCCCACTATGAATACCTCTGAAACACCATGGTGCAGCCTGAGTTGCCCCAGCACAACCAGGACACACAAAGGCACCTTGGACCACACAAGACTGAATAAGGAGCAAGTCAGCAAGGAAAACAGGAGCAACATGGGGAGACTGCAGTGGCACAAAGGATGCTGTTGAACAGCCAGCCAGTGACTGGTCACAGGGCCATAGGGCCAGAGAGTGGCCATCCAAAGCAGACGAGGTGCACAGACAGAGCACACATGGTGACACCTGGAAGCACCAGACACACACCTAACACAGGGGAAGAACAGACACAGACACCATTCACAGAGATCTCTGGTGAGGTGGGGCACAGCAGCAGAGATGCATCAGTACACATGGCAGAAGATGCCACTCACATCCTGGTGCACAGGAACACACCATGGTGGACATGGGATCTGCAACACAGGTGCACACGGTGACAGGCACAATGGCTCACAGGCTGAAGGCCATGTCCTGCACAGGTGGAACATACCCACAGGCACTGTGGACCGCAAGAAGAGCAGCACAACAACAGGGGGGCCAATACAATAGAACCAACCAGCACACACCACACACAGAATAGAGCAATGTGCAAGGCAGCACAGTGGAAGGCCACCCAACAGGCCATATACAACAAGGATGGCACACACTGTAGCATGCATGAAAGGTGGACATGGCACATGGATATGCAGTACCACAGGGGCACATGTGTGAATGGGAACAAAGGTACAGTGGAAACCAACAAGCACGACAGGGCACCAGCACAAGGCTTAATGAATGACCACAGACACCATCATCAGTAACAGGAATATGAACACCAGAAGCACTATTTACAAAGGTAAAAAAAAAGCTAATTACAGGGATAGCGTGGTGTGTGAATAAGCACAG
Organism: Neoceratodus forsteri; assembly: GCA_016271365.2. Lineage (NCBI taxonomy): Eukaryota > Metazoa > Chordata > Ceratodontiformes > Ceratodontidae > Neoceratodus > Neoceratodus forsteri. The sequence continues at coordinate 1,460,167,535 of CM057455.1, read as the reverse complement.
TAACAAGAAACAGTGCACACAGTAAGGGGACAGTATGGGGGAACTGGGGAAGACAGCTGGTAACTTTGATGGGCATGGAGGGTGGAGATAAAGCAACAAAGGGGCTATATACAACTGGCCCTGTGGCCTATTATCCGAGATGGGTCACAGCCTGGCATCCATCTCTCCTGCCCTGGCACAGAGCACTCTTATATGCAGGGTTATCACCTGCAGGAGCTGCCCCTGCCTCCTGTACAGTGGCATCAATGTCTGTTGGAGCATTCTCCACAGCTGGATCCCTGCCGCTATGGAAATATTCTGCCTCTCCTCCTCCCCAGCACATTGGGCTGGATTCTCCATGGACCTACAGTGGGGACACAGACAACAGGAACTCAGTGCAATGGTCCACATCTTCCCCCCCATGCCCAACACGCGAGTGTGTTGGAGGCAGCCCCCATGGCAATGGCCGACAGCCCTCCATGCACACCACACACCAGCAACAGGCTGGCACACAGTGCCACACAGTGACCATGCAATGGTACTGAGACAGCACAAGGCCCAGATGTGCATGCAGAGTAATGCGCATAGGAGCACACAATCATGTCCCACACAGCATGTGCAGATGCTGGCAGGCTGCACAACCATGCAGGAACCATCTGAACAGCAATGGAGCACCACAGAGTGCTCACATTCCTCAGCAGATGCATGCATGGTAGATGGACACACAAGAGCCATGTGCACTGTGGCCCTATCACATGATTCCAGGGCGATACCCCATGTGTGCATGCAACATGCCGCACACTGACATGCACATGTGGCAGGCAATGGCCTGCTGTGGGCATTGCCACCACCCCCCATTGAACACAGAAAGGATGCACAAACAGAACATTCACCTGCACCTGCATGACCATATCCCCAGCCTCCTCCACTGGCCCTAGTGAGCCTGACCTCTACTGCCACCACAGCCCTCCACCTGTCTGCCAGCCCTGCAAGAGAAACACAAAGAAAAAGCACTATGAGATGATAGTTGGTGTGCACAAACCCCCCCCCCCACCTGTAACCCTCAGCAAAACCACTGGTACCAGCACGCAGTGATGGACCCACCCCATCAGTAACACAATGTAACTGCACCCTGGGCAGCATGTAGTAACAGACACCAACCTAAACCATGCCCACCATGTCATTGTGTGAATGGATGTGTGCCATGCCACCATCAGAACCACAATGCGCCTGCCACAGTGCCAAAGCACCCCCCTGTCATGCACCATGCCGCACACATTGATGCACAGTGGCCATGGCTATACCCCACATCCAGCACCAGCATGGCATGCCACATTTTTGTGTATGTGTACATGTGTGTGTGGTGGGGGTGGGGGGGTCTTGCACCAAGACACACTGCCACCACCCCCTGGAACCAAGCCCCTGCCTTCTAGAGCTGCTGTAATATGTTGCGACTTACCTGGGCATGGCACTGCATCCCTGCATGCCTTATCATGAAGGCTACGGAGTCTGTCTGGATCCTGGCACTGCAGGTCACCATAGCATTGTCTGCACAGCTCCCAGTGTGCTCCAAACCTGTTCTGCACACAAGGCTTTCTGCCACCCTCTCCCACACTGCAGAGCGTGGCTCATTGAGGTCCTGTGACAGAGCTGCCCCTCCAGTGACATAACAAGTGCCACCAGGTTGACAAACTCCACCTATCCCCCAGTTCATGGCTTTGTGCCCAGCTTCCTGTGCACGCTGCATTATTGGTTGCAGTTTTTTGGGAGCAGGTTTGTGCAATACAGACTACTGATGTGCAATGGCCTATTAATGCCACATGTGCGATAGGCCATTGAGCACTGAACCACGCATCACAGTGTTACTTTGTGGCAATGTGTGATTGCCACCAATTGCACATCACTGTGCATGCACAGTATGCACAGTACAGGTGGGAGATCAGTGTTATGGGTCACGCCCAGGTCGCACATGCGCATATTGCGCTGATCTGCCATATTGTGAATGGCAAACAATGCCACCCACAGTGCACTAAGGGAGGCACACACTGCCTGAAATGTGCTGTGAACTGCAGGGGTGCATTGATTCAATGTCACACCATACCCACATACAACAAATCATGCAGCAGAGATCCAATAATGCATGTTGACTGGGATGCACTGCTGCCATCAATCACGTTAACGGCAGCACTGGACAGGATGCACTATGCATAGCATGCCACTGACTCTTCATCATGCATGCATGAGGATGTGCCATGTGACTTAGGCCTCATTCAGGAAATGCCCTTAGTGTGGTTGCACATGTGCAGGAATGTGCCATAATGGGATGCGCTCAACACCCCAGTTGCACATTGCTGATTGAGAAGAGCTGGGGGAAATTATGCAATTCACAGACAATGCTCCCAAATCAGCTTGTTGCCAAATTCAGGGGCATCTTACCTGCTTTGCATCTCATTACAGTTGCTCCTAATCTCATTTGCATGCCCTGAGCCATGCTCCTGAATGTGCCTCCCCACTCCATAGGTGACCAACAGGTATTGCATCCTTGAAGGTAGGTCTGTGTACATTATACCATGTACAGCCTGTCATCACCATCTGACAGTGGGGATATGAATGTATCCAAGGTGCTGTGTCTGTGCAGCATCCAACCACGTTGCTGGCACCCATCTACAATTGCCTGTACTGTGCTGATGCCTGTATATTGTCCCCCACAGGAACCACAATGTCCACACAGGACTATGCTGCTGGACGGAGACATCCAAACTTTAAGCATGATGAGGACAGGGCACTGCTGGAGGCCTACTTCCCTAGGCAAAGCATCCTGTCTGGCAGGGGTTGCAGCTGCCTGCAAAAGGATGAGGGTTAAGAGCAAGTTGCCAGGCATGTGAATGCCCATGGCATTTTCAGCCGTACACCATAGGAGTGCAGGAATGACTTCCACGATGAGAAGCGGAGGACAAAGGAGAAGATGGCCACCATCAGGGCTTCTCAAGGTGTGATAAGGGGTGGACCACAGACTGCGGTGTGCCTCACCCCAAATAAGGAGAGGCTGGTAGTCAGCATGGGCTGGACAACGGTGATGGGCATTCTGGGTGGCAGCTTCCAGACAGGTGGTAGTCCATCACAGCACTGTGAGTATACATGTCCTAAGAACTGTGCTTGTCTGTGTGTGCATGCCTTCGGTGCCCTGACATGCCCCACCATGGGCCACTAAGTGCTCATGTGTCAGTGTGCAATGAGGATGTCACCATTCAACCCTGTCCATCAACAGTGTGCTGCAGACATATGATATGCTGCCCTTGTGCAGCACCATGGGTTGGTACCATCGTGGGGGTGGGGGGGTTGGTCACCTGGGATGATTTGCCCAGGGATGGTGGCCAGGGTGGCAGTCCCACACTTGTCCCTGAGTGCCTGTGTAGGCCTCAGTTCATGTCTGTCTATGCTGGTGCATGGCCACTGCAGTGGCCCCATGGGTGTCACTCCCTTGTATGGCATGTCAGCCTCACCTATGGCACACCTGCATGTCTCCCTGTTAATGCCTGTCTGGACACACCAATTACAAATGTCAGTAGCCATGTTTCCCTTCTCTCTTTCAGCTCCATCACACCTCATGGGTGCTGCAGGGTCTGGTAGACTCCCTGCTGACCTGGCGGGGGAGGAGTCCAGGCCATCACACCATGCCACAACCAGGGCATTGGCGGATGCTGTGCCAGGCCCTTCCAACAACACTGCAGACCCAAACATGATGGTGGATGGTGCAGGGCCATCAAACCCCTTCATAGTCGGTGCCACAGCTGGTGGCCATGGTAGCTCATGGCTGATCAACCTACTGGGTTTCACTGATGATGACCCAGTCGACAGGGTTGACATTGTGGATGACCTGCTGGTTTTGGCATCTGTAACGGAGGGGGCATATGATGATGATGTTGAAGCCACACAGATTTGGGGGACATGGCCAACAGCGGACTGTCTGAGGCACATGTGCATGCATAGGTGGCACCATGTGGTGTTGGCAGTCCTGTGGCACCATGTGCAGTCACAAGGCCTGTACAACCACTCACAGTGGCGCGGCTGATGTGGGCCCTGTGTCTGGCAGTGTTGTGGGGACAGGGAGTGCAGCCGCTGTTCAGCAGGGTGCTGTGGAGCAACAGCAGGCAGCAGGGGACCATGATGTGGGTGTCCCAGGATGTGCAGTGGTTGCCTGTGCCCATTCCTCACCCATACAGTGGCCTGCTGTGGGGTGTCCACCTATGGTGGATGCAGCGCAGCAGGCCGGGACCCCGCCGCATGCTCATCGTCACCGTCTCCCTATTGCATCCCCTGCTGACAAGGTTGAAGGCTACACACACCTCTTTCTGGACACTGTGGAGGGGCAGACATCCCTCAGAACAGAGCTGAGGGGCATTCGGATGCAGCTGGCCATGGAGTATGAGTCGTCGGCTGCATGGCATGCCCAAATGCTGGCAGAGTTTCGCCTATTGTGAGTGGGCACAACTGATGCACTGGAGTGGATTGCACTCACTGCTGAAATAGTGCATGCAAACAGTGTGCCACATGGCCACCAGGCTACCAGCTACACCCCCAGGAGTATCTCATGCACCCCCAGGTCACAGTGTCAGGTGAACCCATAGCTGCTGATACTGTCACCACACATGGCCATCCCTGACACCCCTGGATTTAACCTGGGTCTCAAGGATGACACACCAGTGAGTGCCAGTTCACAGTCTCACTTCAGTACCCCACCAGGGGTGGTGGACACCCCCCACTGTGTCCAGTGATGTTCACTCAGCGATCACCAGGTTAGGGCATGGCCACCCACGTGTCCATGGTGGCCATGGTGGCTCCCACTGATGCTTGGGTTGACAGCCCACATGGCTCCTGTTACCTGCACCCATTGTAGCCCATACAGTGGGCTGACAGCCTGGAGTGGCGTGATGTGGCAAGTGCCTGCCCTGGTACAATGCCTGTGTGGGACACCTGTGTGGTGCACCGTGCATGGCCAGAGCCACTGGTCTTGTGCTGTGTGGCATGGGCTTAATAAGTAAAGCCCTGTGTCTGCTGTGCATGTTCACTGGCAGATGTACACTGATCCATGCCATCCCCAGCACAGACACCATGTCCCCCCTGTCCAAGTATTGCCTGTTTTGTGTGTGTCTGTGCATTGCTGTCACTCCTCACATGTGTGTTCCACGCCAACTGTGTGGTTGCCATCTGCGCTGTGGTGTGTGTGCGTGTGTGTGCGTGTGCGTGTGCGTGTGTGTGTGTGTGTGTGTGTGTGTATTGTGTGTGTATGGGTGTGGGAGGCTGCCGAGTGTTTCCCACCTGTGTTACTCAACTTCAGTCCCTGAAATGCTCTTCCACTATGATGTCCCTCTGTCACCAGGATCTGTCGACCAGGCATGGATCCCTGTGGGCCTGTGGCATTTGACCACCTCCTCCATGGTGCCCCTGCTCCGCAGCATCCTCCTCCTCCCCAGAACTGTTTCCCTCCTCAGCCTGGATAGCTATTTCATGGTCAATGGCCATGATGTGTAGCATACAACAGGCCAAGAATATACCACAGGCTTTCTCTGGGCTATATTGTAGGGCACCACCTGACCTATCCAGGCACCTGAAGCACATCTTCAGTATTCCAGAGACAAGCTTGATGATGGTGCATGTAGCGATGTGTGCCTCATTGTACTGCTCCTCCACCTATGTGCCAGGATGGTGGTAGGAGGTGAGGAGCCAGGGTAGGAGGGGATACTCTGCATCACCTGTGAGGGGACAGAGCAGTCTGTTAGTACATTGCATACATGTGCATTGTGAACCGCAGCCCCCCCCTCCATCGTAGCACATTGGTGCAGCTACTGCCTGTCCACCTCTGTCCTTGTGGACCACCTCCTGGTTTGACTCCCTCCCCCAAAATGGGATCGTGCATTCGTGCACTTACCAATGACTGTTTTCCCTGGCTGCCCTCACCTGCCCTGCCTGACCATGACCACAACTATGGCTGACTGCTCCTGTCCAGTCTGCCATTGATTGCCCTCCATTGCCCAGTGGTCACCAGTAACTGGGTGCAAGTGGAACATTCTGCCTTGCCACATGTGCCTGCTGTTCTGCATCACCTCACCTCCCATGCTGTGCTGCTGCACTGTCTCCCTTGTCGCATGCACCATCCCCTCAGCATGCCCACATCCACTGTCTCACCTGAGCATGTCCCCTTGCACAGGCCCTGCCATGGTTCCCACACACCTGAACTACCTCCCGACATTTGTTGTGCCATGGTGTGCTGTTTGTGAGCATGTATGCATGTCCCACTCACCCACTAGGTGGCCATTGGGAATATCCCTGGTCTCAAACTGATGGCACAGGGCAGATTGGTGCCATATGAAGGCATCATGTGTACTTCAAGGTTGTTTGGCACAAACATTGCTGATGCACCCTGTGGCATTGCACACCACCTGGCAGTTTATGTGGTTCATATTTGGCATGGCCTCATTGCAGGGTGGTGCATGGATTGCCACATGGGTGCAGTCAATGGCTTCTATGATGCCTGGAATGTGTGCCACCTTGTGGAACTGCTGCATAGTTTCTGTCTGCTCTGCCTGTGTGCTTGGAAATTGAATGAACTCCGAAGCATGTGGGAGCAGTGCAGTGAGGAATTGCATGAAGAGATGGGATGTGGATGGCTGGGATATGCCAGTGGTGTCTCCAGCTGGCCTCTGGAAGGTTCCCTTGGTGAACAGGCGCATTGCTGTTGTCACCTTGGTCTGCACAGATATGGCATGACCTCTTCTGGTGGGTGCCTGCATTTCATCATGGCACAGCTCACAGAGCTGCCTCAGAATTGCCCTGTTCAGGTGGTATCAACAGACTGTTTCTGTATCTGTCAATTGTTCAAATGTTAGTCTGACATGATACCGCCATGGGCTAGGCACCTACGGTGCCTTTTGCCATCACGTTGGTGGTTTGCCTTTCTTCTTATCCCCATTATTATTCCCACCATTAGGAATGGTGCACCATCCATATCTGTGTCCTCTATTGTGCTGCTGTTTGTGTTCTGCCTGGTGCCGCTGCTATCCTGCAGTCTGCCAGACGGGGGCTTGCACTTAAGTCTATATCTTTTATACTTATCTCCTTAGTGTGCATATGGGTGTATGTGCTGTGTATGTGCTTTGTTTGTGCATTCATTTTGCTTTGTGAATGGGGATTCACCATGTATGCAGCTACACGGCCCCTCCAGATGCACCGCATATCATTATTTTTGGGGTCTGGTGCATCCTGTGTGGCGCGGCGCATCCAGGATATGCCGGAGCATCTTTGCACTAAGTGAATAGCGTCAGTGTGCAACTCCAAGTTGCATTGGTGCATCTCAGATGCACTGGGCACATCCCTTTTGTGAATCCTACCCCTGATGTTCAGCTTGATAGTGTGTTTATGAGAGTTCTAATAGTGTGTCAAATAACATGACATTAGGACACACCGTCTCAAAATTATCAGTGCTCACACTCTGTCATTTTATTTTTTGCAGGACTTTTCATGACAATTTTTATCTGCATATCTTAGGCACCTTTATTGCTAGAAATCTGAAACTAGGTACATATATACATGCAGTAATAACCCGTATACCTGCAACTTGTTTAATGTTTCAATGAATGCTTTCAAAATTATACTAAAATAAAAATCTAAATTTTGGCAAAATATTTGGCTGCCTCTACCACTGTCCCTTTTAATGTTTGACACTAAAAACTTGGTGAACATGTTCATGTTTCATGTTTCTTTAAACAGTGAAACTGTGGAGAAATTTGGATAAGAATTTTTAAATTAGATGGAAATGACTGAAAATTACAATTTGATTAAATGTTTGGCCACCCATAACTAAGCTTCCTTTCAATCTACAACTATGACATTTTGTACACTTATGGAAACCATGAGTACCTAAATAGTTCACAAACTGGGTCTCATTTGGATACATACTTTTGAAAACTAAGCCAAAATAACTGAAATTTAAATTGTTGGTAAAATTCTGCCGAATTTTTATGCAAATCCCACAAACATCCACTGAATCAATATGGTAATTCTGCGGGCATTCTGCTGGCAGAATTTTATATTCTGCAGAGCTCTAAGTTACACTGTTTCAGTGTACAATGGTACACTGTAATAGTGCAGCTATAAGTATTAGATTTCTTACCTGGGTACTATGGCTTGTGGAATACTTGAGGAAACATCCAGTCATACCTGTAAAATAAAAGCAGCAACAGGGTCACAAAGTATTTGCAGCTGTTTAGTAACTAATTTGGATGAACAAGGCACTCTAAACATTAAACAATACTTATCTGATACATATGGTCAGTGCCCTCCAATTCTGGTGCTGACATCAATAGGGCCTGTAGATGTAAGATGGACAATGGGTCACTATAAGCACTAAAAATACTTATCAACTGTGCATGGTGGAAAGGAGTACTGCTCTATCCCTCCATTGGTTGGGCCCGGTGCCAAATACTGCAGTGCCTTTTCTCTAGGCTCAGTCCATTCAGCCAGTTCATTTGGCTCCTACCCAAACTCAGATCACTGGCACAGGAATGCAAAGTGGCCTCTGGTGGCATAACGGATGTCCCTGCAAACAATGTTATTTTATAAATGTTTTGTGACATTTTGAAGCCTAAAAGTCAACATACGGTATTCTTTCTCCGATTCCCCTTCCCTTCATGAACATGAGAGGTGTGATTTATAAAACACTGGCCAAAACTTCATTTTGCACCACAACTGCAAAATCACATTTTGGCCAGGATATGGAAAATTACAGCTGCCAGGTTCATAAGCTGATGTGAAAAATGTCTGTGTTGAACATTTGGGGTCAAAATATTGAAAAGTACCAAAGTTATGAGTGAGCATTGAAAAATATCAACATACGTTGATAACTTAGTTCTTTTTTAATATTTTGACCCCAAATTGTCAACATAGTATTCTTATGACTGCAACTCATGAACCAGGTATGTGAAAATATTCAAATCCCTGCTAAAACATTATTCTGCACCACAGATGCAAAAACACATTTTGGCCAGGATTTGAAAAATGACAGCTGTCATGCCCATGAGGTGGTGTTGAAAAATGACTGTGTTGAAAATTTTGAGTATAAATATTGAAAATTACCAAAGTTATGTGCAGGCATAGAAACATTTCGATGTATGTTCATAACTTAGTCATTTTTTAATATTTGTTGCCCAAATTTCCAACATGGCCTTCCTGAGACATCACCTCATGAACAACAGCTGTGAAATTATTAAAATCTGGCCCAAAAGGTGAATTCTTGCAGTGACCATGACATCACCTTTTGGGAAAATTTTAATAATTTCACCATTCTTATTTATGAGGATGTTTCTCAAAAAGGCCACGTTGAAAATCTGGGCAAAAAATATTAAGAAATGACCAAGTTATGACTAATAGTTCAGAATGCATTGAATGCATTACTTACCTGTTTTCCTCACTTCCTGGTCCAGCATCAAGGAGTGAAGACATTTCTCCAGTCCAGAGAGGATTACATTATTGGACCTCTGATAAGTAAGTATAAGGATATTGGGTGTGTGGGCTGGTGGGTGTTAAGTGGGAGAGTTGGAGTGGAACGTGTCGATGGTGGCAGACAATGAGCTACCATTTTCTTTTTTTCAGGGATTTAAAATTAAAAAAAAAGAAAATATATTGTGTGATGGTTTTCTTTATTTTATCTAATGTACTTCCAGCAATGAGGACTGGGCACCCCAGTGTCAGCAATATACATGGGGCCACCAAGGATTGGACCCCCTATCCATGTCCCAGACTGCTGGCTAACTCACTATGGTTGCAGTATCCTGACTTTGGGGATGGTGCACCCTAGTTTTGGCAGATTAATGTGGTGGGGGTGGGAAGTTGAAAATAAAACAAAAGGGGGAAGATTAACTGGCACTGAGGGTGGGCACCCCAGTGTCATTATACATAAAAAAGGCATTTAGCTGGAACTGGGGAATGGGCATCCCAGTGTCCAGTACAAATCTATGAGGCCACTCAAGTGTCTAATGGTAGTGCTCTGCTAATTAAAAACAAGCTGTCATGCACAGCACATTCAGCAAGGGCAGGGCAACACACATTGACATGTGTCCTTGTCCCTGCTGAACAAAAACAGCACAATGGCATATGCAGACTGTGCACTGTCCCTGTCACCTGTTAAATGAAAGCACGTTCATAGTACAACCACATGAGTTCATGTGGTCTTAAAAATTCTGTTATCCTTAGAATGCTGTTTTTTTAATCTGTGCATGCTCAGAATTGGAACTTTTTTCTTACATATTTTAAAAAACTACTTAGGTTTAGGAGGTAAAAAACACAAACACACAACACCATACTCAATCAAAATTGCAAGTTTCAGGTTTCAAATCCTCCTAGAGTTTAGTTATAGGAGAGCAAAAAAAGGACCTATTTTGTGTGATTGCTGTGTTTTTTGCCCCTCTGTAACAATGCCCCCCATAAACTGACTGCCACAAAATTTTCAGAATCCAGAGATCCTTGCACCATCTCTAAGCTTTCAAATTTCAAGTAAAACTGGTTTAATGGGGGGGGGGGCAAAGTTATTAAGGTGCAAAAATAGGGGTTTAACATTAATGTGCTCACTCAACCCTAATATACTGTACATGCGCTACTGTGTCTGTATAATATATATTATTTGCAAAAAACATTGTTAATGCACCAGTTATGACTACTTAACAACACATAAACTGGGAAATGTGGTGTTAAGGTTTCCAACCCTAATTTGCCACCCACACCTCCCCCTTCAAGCAGCAAAAGAAAAAAACATTAGAGGTTTGGGTCTCTGGAGTCTGGGTGAATCAGTAATGGGAATCTTCCTTGGGTTTGTTAACCCTAATGTTCACCCATCTCCCCAACCCATAACCTCTAGTCTGAAGCACAAGGCACAACTCCAAGGCCATGCCTCATAGTGATACACTCTTCAAAAGTACAGAAGTACGTCTTGCCACATTTTGCCAACATAATGTGTTGTAGCTTTCTTCATGCAGGGCCCTGCTTCATCAGGACTCTGGAGACACTTCATAAAGTGACCAAGAAATCAGCTTTTGGGCCAGATTTGCATAATTCCACAACCATTGTTCATGAGGTGAGGTACCCAAAAGGCCATTTTGAAAATGTGGGCTCAAAATGCGTAAAAATGACAATGTTATGAATCAAGGTTCAAAACCCCACTGAAATATATTAAGCCACACTTACTGTACCTGATGTTCTCATAGGGGAGTTGCCATTTCCAGCAGGAAGACAGGTCTTCAATCAGAGAGTGGAGCTGCAGGTCAGATTGCTGATGGACCAATTTCTTTTTTGCTGGTTCAAAAAAATTGACAAGGGATGGTTTTCTTTATTGGGGGGGCAAAAGTTGATACTGGGGATTGGGTACACCAGTGTTGGGAGGCTCTCCAGTGGCACTGAGGGTGTGCACCCTGGTTCTCCCACAGGTAACAAGGGGACAGGCAACCTGGATGGGAGGGAGCAGGAGAAGTGGTACCAGGGATGGGCACCACAGTCAACTTCATTGAGAGAGATAGATAGATAGATAGATAGATAGATAGAGAGAGAGATATGACATTGTGAGGGGGTGCAGATCACAGATGGATTTTTTCAGGGTAAAAAACATCAAAAGATCAATGAGGAATGGTTTCTTATTGTAGGGGAACAGATGCTGACACCAGGGATTAGACACACCAGTGTTATGATGATCTCCGGTGGCACTGGTGGTGGTCATCCTGGTGCTGACACATATAAGAAGGATACAGGTGACTTGGGGGGGCAAAAGAAGTAGTACCAAGGATGGTCATACAAGTCCACTTAATAGATAGATAGATAGATAGATAGATAGATAGATAGATAGATAGATATAGATAGATATAGATAGATAGATAGATAGACAGACAGTCAGACAGACAGACAGACAGAAAGACAGATCGATAGACAGACAGGTGGTGATGTATAGATAGACAGACAGGTGGTGATGTATTGGAGCAGATCACTGATGGACTTTTTTTTTAGGTAAAAAAACATCAAAAGATCAGCGAATGATGGTTTTCTTTATTGTAGGGGGACAGAAGCCAATACTAGGGATTGGGGACCCCAGTGTTGGTGTGATCTTTGGCAGCACTGGGACTGAGGACCCTGGTGCTGCCATTTGTATTTAATGGGTGTGGAGGCTGTGGAGGAGTCATATCAATGAAAGACCATTGCCTTTTTTACAGGTTAGAAAAAAAGGTCAACAAAGAACAGTCTAGTATATTGCAGGGTGACAGAAGCCAACACTGGGGATTGGGCACCCCAGTGTTGAGATAATGTTTGGTGGCTTGGTGGTGGGCACCACAGTGTTGGTACTTATATAGAGAAAGGAGGTGAGTGACCTGGAAGGGAGGGGGTAAGAGATGCAGTACTGGGGGTGGGCAGCCAAGTCCACTCTTTGTTTAAAAAAACAACATGGGGTGGACAGCTTAGCGGTGATGGGAATAAAGAAGTGGTACTGGGGGTGGGCACCCTGGTCTGCTAACAGTATGAAAAAAGATAGACAGATAGATAGACAAAAAGGCAGATAGATAGATAGATAGATAGATAGGAGGTCTGTGGACAATGGGACTTGCCATTAAAAGGTAGACCAGGTTGTCCCGTGATCCCTACCAGAAATAGTGCATAGGAAGGAAGGGGGAGAGGGGAGGGAACAGAGGGTTAGAGGGGAAGGGGCCTGATGACATCACCAGGCAGGAAAGGGTAATATGATAAGGGCAGGCCAGAGCACCAGGGATTGGCTGGGGGGCAGAGTCGAAGGAGATCCTGACCAGGGGCCTACTAGGGGTATAATAGGGCAGGGCTCAGGCAGAATGACCTCTTTTGCTGAGAATTTTTCTCCTGAGAACTCAGCACATCATTTGGTAAGTTAGCAGGTAAGGCACATAAGGCTTTTGGGCCTAGTAGGCCATGTGGTACATTTGTTGGCTAGCATTGTGGTTTGAATTGCTTGTCTCATGCTTAGAAAGAGGCTTAGGTAGAATGAAGAAAGAAGGAGTGCTTCATGGTTTGATACTTGAGGAATAATATTAGAAACATAGTTTGTAGCATTTTGGAATAAGAGCTTATTGTTGCTGATGGTGGGAGCAAGTGGAGCCTTCTGCTGTGGCTGTTTGTGTGGAGGAAGCAGGCCATAGGGACTGCAAGGTAGGGCTACACTGTGCAGGGTGGATTGTGGAGCCACGTGGCATTGGGGACAAAGGATATACAGATAAAAAAGGGAAAATCAGCAAAAGGGAAGCCAGCAAGAGACTGGCTTGCTAAAAGTGGAAGGGCTTAGTCGCTTGTGGAGCATTGTGTGCAGTAGGGCATCAGAGAATGAAGAGACTAGGACATAGGTCAGCTGACACTGGATGGCAGTGGTTTTGCTCATCACAGCACGGCATGCCAGGAGATTGTAAGGCACACAAAGGGATGCGCCTACCATGTTTTGGTTAAAAAAAAATAAAAATAAAGGAACGTTTGTGCGATTATTGGCTGTTTGTTTGTTGCGTTACCAACGCTGATGTGAGCTGGTTGGTTTTTTCTACAGTGCACCCAAACGTTGTGTGAGGGATCAGCATGGCAGGCCTGATGGGAGTCCCAGGCAGCTGGCATTTTTGGAGGAGGGGGATAACGCAGGCCGCAAGGAGGCCCGGCTATCAGGCAGGTGGTCAGCCATGCAGCTGGAAGGGGAAGCGAGCTCCTCGCAAGAGGAGATGGAATCTGGCAGTTGCTGGGAGCGCAGTTTTAAGGTGCCTGCCAGGAGGTGTAGTTTCCTGCGAGAGGGAGAAAGGAGGCCAGGAGGCCGCATGGCCCAGTAGCCTAGAGGGTATTTTTTTATTGTGGTGCTCATCTTCGAGCCAGCTGTGCATTCAGTGATATCAGGGCTCAGGCCTGGAGGCCTTAATGGGAATGAAAGTATATTTTGGTGATATTGGCGGGTCACGGCAGAGCGCGAGCAGAACCTTGCAAGAGGCACGGAGAAAGAGAGGGTGCAGAGCAGGCCGTCTGTTAGTCCCAGGGTAATGTGGTATGGAAGGGCATTTGCAGCCTTCTAGGAGCACAAGGAGACCATGCAGCCCAGACAGCTGGGAGCCACAGGGGAAGGGTTCCAAAAAATTTTGCCCCAGAGCAGGGGCAAAGGAGGGGACAACTGGGGAGGGGGGAAGCACTCAATAGAGCACTCAGATGGGAGAAAAGAGCCTTGGGACAGGGCAGGGGTTACCAAGAGCCAGGTCATACTGGGGGGACCTGCAGCAGGGTAGGCTGAGGCCAAAATGGGCATAACAGAATGGGCCATGCCATGCAGCTGTAGAGGCAGAGTCCCTGCAGGTGATACTGGTGCCAAAAGTTGAAGGGCAGGGGCTCGTGGCCCAGACCACGTGCGCTAGCCACAAGGGGCCCAATGCAATAGGGACAGCAGTGCTGCAGAGTGTGCAGGGAAAAAGAGGGCAGGCATGGCAGTGCAGGAATGTAAGCAAGGACAGGCCAGACCGGCAGCAGCAAGGGGTGCACCTCGTGGGGAGGCAGCAATGCAATGGTTCGAGAGTGAGCTAAACTCAGGAGAGTGGGACCTACAACCCCCACAACCCCTACAGGGAGGGGCATGCCACTAAGAGGAGCCCATGCAGTGCAGGGCACCGGGGTGGGGGATATAAAAAATAAATAAATAAATAATAATAATATATAGACATGTTTAAATGGATGAGAAATGAAAAATAAAAGGGATGGGGCAGCATTGGCTCGCTACGACACAGGGACAATGGACACTGTGATGGCAGGCCCAGAGTAGGGCTTGGGAGTGGTCCACCAGACTGGGGAGGCGAGGCAACATGCCAGTCCATCCAACCTTGGTAAAGGAGATAGAGCTGATGGTACAGGTCTGATGTGTAACCTTTTGTCTGCACGCTGCAAGGACAGAGAAACAGGCATGGCACCGAAGCGAGCCCAGCTGACCAGCAAAAAGATGCTGCAAGAGGTGTCAGTCCTGATGGGGCAGATGACGGACCTATTGGCAGCAGCAAAAAGAGAGGAGGAGGAGGACATGCAGAGGAAATGCAAGGATCAGGAAGAGCACCTGGTAGGGGCAGAGGGGTAGAGACACCAGGCAGGAAGTCCCATACAGGCACCGATACCAGTGCCCTGCCTGACTCGGAGCAGATGATGGGAACCTGGATGGGGTAAGGATGATGTGGACCTCACGGATGAGAACGGGTTGAAGGACTACCTTGAGGGGCTGCTGGGTGGTATGGGGACATGGAATTGAGAAGATGGAACGGGCAGTACAGGCTTTAAAAGGAAAAGGGTCCAGGCCAGAAAAGGGGGAGGAGGCAACAGCAAACAAGAAATTGTATGAAGGGCCCCGGGCTGTTCAACTGGGGACCACGTGCCGGCCTCAATGAAAGAGGAAATTTGGAAAGGGAAATATATTAACATCTTCAGGCTTGTGGACGAGGACACAGCCATGAAGTACGAACAGAAGGAGTTGGTGGAAAAATTGGAAATGGCACTGGCACTGGTGGTGGTGGGTCACAAGACAGAAGAAGAAGTAAAATATAAAGGGAAGACCATAGAAAATTGGCAAGGCAGGTTCATAATATACAGTGCGTTGATGTTGGAGAAGCAGCCAGAGCTTGAAATCCCATTGCTGACATATATGTCCATTATTCAAGAGGTGTACAAGGCAAAAGTCAGGTACAGGTGGCTCAAGAATGATGAGGCTTTCCAGAAGTGAATGGCAGCAAAAGGGGACCTGAGATGGGATTGCACCCACTCAGAACTGTGGGTGAGAACCCTCTCCGGGGAAGGGGGGGAAGTAGGAGACCAAGCAAGGAGGAACACTCCAGTCTCATGGGTGAAGACGTGTTGGGGCTATAACAAGGCCACCTGCACATGGGGCAGTTGTAAGTTCCGGCATGTCTGCTCAAAATGCAGGGGGATCACACCCGGACTCCAGTTACTAGCAGGGTGACAAGGGGGGCAGAATGGGGGACACCCTTATGAGCAGTCCTTTTAGGGGCACTGGGAGATGCAGGGCAGTGTCTGGGAGGCAGCCACAGGGGGTAGCACAGTGCCCCAGGAGGATGGCAGTAACAGGTCACTGAGGTAGGGGCAGTGGGGGTGCTTGCTGGTGTGTACTCCCATTTCCCTAGTGAGAGTGGATGAGTGGACTGTGGAATACCCAAATAAAGGGGCAGGGGAGCTGCTTTGGGAAGGTTTCTGGATGGGTTTTTCACTAGGGTTTCAAGGGGGACTGGAAAGAACATGGGCCAAGAACCTGGGGTCAGTAAAAGTGAAGGAAGGGACTGTGGGGGCCAAGATAGAGAATGGAATTGCAACAGGATGGGTGGAGGGTCCATTGGAGGGCCCTCCAAGCCTGCATTTCTGGATTTCCCCATTGGGCATGGTGCCCAAGAAGGCAGAAGGAGAATTCAGTTTGATTCCTCATTTATCATACTCGGAAGACTCCTCAATGAACAATGGCATTCCGGAACACCTTAGAGCGGTGTCGTATGCCTCATTGGAGCAGGCCATAGTACTAATTAAGGTAGTCGGGGGAGCATGCCTGGTTAAGATGGACACTGAGTCGGCATTTTGGCTCTTGCCGGTCAGGCCAACAGATTGGGACCTGCTGGGTTTTCAGTTTCAGGAGCACGTATATTTTGATAAATCCATGCCCATGGGGGGTTCAGTGGCCTGCTCCACTTTTGAAATGTTCAGCACCTAGATGCAGTGGGTTTTCAGGGCCAGGTACAGGCACAGGAGGGTTGTTTACTACTTGGATGACTTCCTTCTCATTGGGGGAACGACAGCAGAGGCATAGAAAATGCTGAGGGATTTTGAGAGCATGTGCCAGTGGAGAGGGATTCCGCTGGCACAGAGCAAGACCAAGGGCCCGGCTCAGAAGTTGGAATTCTTGGGGATAGAAGTGGACACCAGGGAGGGTTGTTTTCAGCTGCCCGGGAGCAAAGTAGTGTGACTGAAGGGTTTATTGGCCTAGGTCACAGGGAGGAGGAGGAGGTGCCATTGGTACAAATGCAGCAACTGCTGGGGCACCTTAATTTCACCTGCAAGGCCATCAGCCCAGGCAGAGCTTTTACAAGGAGTCTGGGGAGGGCCACAGGAAAAGCAAAATGGCCACACCATTGGGTGGATGTATCTAAAGGGGTTCAGGAGGATTTTGGGGTGTGGGAGGAGTTTCTCTACAGCTATAATGGGGTGACATTTTGGCAGGATGAGTGGAAGTGGAACATGGACATGGAGCTGTTCACGGATGCCTCAGGCACCCTGGGAATGGGGGCATACTTTTGGGGGGAGTGGATGTCGGAACCTTGGCTGGCAGCTTGGGTGAAGGGAAGGCACTGAAGGACATTACTTTCCTGGAGATCTTCCTGATATGGGTGGCACTGGAAGAATGGGGCAATAGGATGAAGGGGAAGAGGATTTTGTTCTGGTGCGATAACAAAGGGGTAGTAGAGGTAATCAATAGACAAGGGGGAAGGATAGAGATGGTGGGCAGGCTGCTCAGACGTATGGTCTTACTGGGACTGTGGCTGAACCTATCTTTCAAAGCACAGCATATTGAAGGTTTGAGGAATGAGGTGGCTGACAGTCTGTCCTGTTTGCAGCTCAACAGGTTTCAGGAGCTGAAGCCACAGGCAGTGCCACACAGGACCAGGATCCCAGACCAGTTATTGGAGGTTGGAGGAGCACAGCCAGGGCACTGTACTGAGGATCCTGGGCAGAAAATACACTGAGGTCCTACGAAGCTGGGTGGGCAAAGTTCCAGGGCTTCAGGGGGAAGCACGGGTGGGACAAGGATGAACCGGCCCAGGACGAGCAAGTAAGGAGGTTCATGGTGGAGCTCTAGGAGGAAGGGCTGGCCCATGCCACAATAGTCATGCACATAGCTGGCATCCATTGGGTATGCCAGGGCAAGAGCTGGCCCTAGGTAAGGGCCAGTAGGATCATAAAATGCATGATGGCAGGGTGGTGCAGGGAACAGAGGGTCTGGGATGACAGAAGGCAACCCATAAGGAGAGAGTTGCTGGTAAGAGTTTTGGATGCCACCCAGAAGGTATGCACATCGGCCCAGGAAGGGGTGCTATTCTGGGTCGTGTTTGCAGTAATGGCTGCAGGGGCATTCTGGGTGGGGGAAGTGGTGGCCCTAAAGAAAATGGCCTCTGAGCAGGCATTACAGCATGAGGATGTCCTGTGAGGACACAAAAGGCTGGTCATCATCCTGACCAGGTCCAAGACGGACCAGAGAGTGAAGGGAACTCAAGTGTCACTGGTGAGGAAACCACAGTTGGCCAGCTGTGCTGTGAGTGCACTGGAGGAGTACAGAGCTGCTTGGGGAAGGCAGGAGGGATGATGTTTTGGCATGGGGATGGCTCTCCGGTCATGGGTTTCCAAGTAGAGGCGGTCCTCAGGAGGGTGCTGGCATTTTTGGGTGAGGATCCCAGCAAATTTGCCCCTCATTCATTTAGGATTGGGGCAGCCATGGAGGAAGCGGAGAGAGGTGCTGCAGTGGTGGAGTTACAAAGGATGGGGAGCTGGAGAGCCAGCAGCTATAAGAGGTATGTGAGAAAGTAATGACAGTAACTCACACTGTGTATTTTGTTTCCATGGCAGGTTCCAAGAGGAAAATCTGGATAGTGGGGCATTCCTTCATGTACTGGGCTGAGAGGTTTGTGGTAGCCACTTCCAGAGGAGCACAGTTGAGATACAACACTAAGCATACAAGGGTGTTGTGGAAAGTCATCAGGGAGATGAAGTGGGCACAGCTCATGCCTTTGATGGAGGAATTGAAATTGCAATGGGGCACCCCAGATTGCATTGTGGCACACCTGGGGAAAAAGATTTAGGGAGCCTGCCATGGGGGGTATTGGGTCAGAACATCATGGGAGACTTAGGGAAATTAAAGGGGTGGTGGCCGAGAGTGATGATCGGCTAGTCTGATATCACCTCCTGGATGGTATGGAGAGGGGTGTAGGATGTCAGGCTGATTGAAAAGGTAAGGAAGCAGCTGAACAGGAGAGTAGCCAGGATGGTAATAGAGATGGGGGGGTTCACCTGCAGCACAGGGACATTTCCTTTGACCAACCCACAATGTTCAGGTCAAACGGAGTCCACCTGCTGGAGTTTGGGATGTGCCTGTTCCTACGACCTATTGGGGAGCTAGTAACCCAGATGGCCAGGAAAGGGCTTAGATACTAGCCTGCAAGGGGAGAGCCCTTCTGTCTGTCACAAGCTGGAGGAGGGGCAGTGGAAGTAAGGAAAAGGGGGGAGCAGGGGGGAGAAAGGGGGAGGGGCATAGGATACACAGGCTGAGGGGAAAGAACCCAGATGTGGTGGTAAAGTGGGGAGGGGGATAGATCCATGCACAGGATTCAGAAGCATCTGGCCCTGGAGGGCGAAAGCCCGGGGAAGTGGTATGGCCTAGTTCTGGTGTGGAGGAGGGGGCTGGATTCACAGTGTCTGGGCCCTGAAAGCAAGATGGAAGAAATGAACAGAAGGACATAGGCTGGAGCCAGAAAATTTGAGAAGAATTGTTGATGTAAATTGAATTGTAAATTCAAAGTATATGGCTTGTTAATATAGTCCTTTGTGCCATGAATAAATTTGCCAATGAGCAACCAACATTTAAATTGGTGTGGTGTCTATCATTTTTTGGGGGGGGATTCAGGGGACAATGGGGCTTGCCATTAAAAGGAAGGGCAGGTTGCCCAGAGATCCCTACCAGGAATAGTGCATAGGAAAGAAGGGGGAGGGGGAGGGGGAGAGAACAGAGGGTTAGAGAGGGAGGGGCCTGATGACATTACCAGGCAGGAAAGGGTAATATGACTAGGGCAGGCCAGAGCCCCAGGGATTGGCTGGTGGGCAGAGTCCAAAGGGGGTCCTGACCAGGGGCCTTTTAAGGGTATAATAGGCCAGGGCTCAGGCAGGATGACCTCTTTTGCTGTGAATTTTTCCCACCTTCCCACCTTTATTAAGGAAGGCAATGGGGGCTCAGACATGGTGGAAAGGTAAAGAACGGAGGGCAGGTCAAGCTCTAGGGGCCCTGGTCATGGGGCTAGATATGGTGATCACTGCGGGGAGGCAACACTGGGCCAGGGGGCTAGGGCAGAGTTTCCTGGCAGGGAGGGGCATGTATGCCCATGTGGGTGAAGTAAGGAAAAGAGGGGTGCGGGGGGGAGAAAGGGCAGAGGGGAGTAGGATATATGGACTGGGGGCCAAGAACCCAGACATGGTGGTAAAGTGGGGAGGGGGATAGGTCCAGGCATCAGATTCAGAAGTGTCCGGGCCTGGAGGGCGAAAGCCCAGGAAATGTTACAGCCTGGTTCTGGTGTGGAGTAGGGGGCTGGATTCACAGTGTCCGGGTCCTGAAATCAAGATGGAAGAAACGAACAGATGAAGGACAGAGACCAGAGCCAGAAAATTTGGGAAGAATTGTTGATGTAAATTGAATTGTAAATTCAAAGTATATGGCTTGTATATATGTATATAGTCCTTTGTGCTATGAATAAATTTGCCAATGAGCAACCAACATTTAAATTGATGTGGTGCCCATCATTCCGGGTGGGGATTCAGGGGACAATGCTTTTGTGAGGTAACATGAAAGCCCAGGGAAGTGGTTTGGCCTGGTTCTGGTGTGGAAGAGGGGACTGGATTCACAGTGTCCGGGCCCTGAAAGCAAGATGGAAGACATGAACAGAAGAAGGACAGAGACCAGAGCCAGAAAATTTGGGAAGAATTGTTGATGTAAATTGAATTGTAAAGTCAAAGTATATGGCTTGTAAATATAGTCCTTCGTGCCATGAATACATTTGCCAATGAGCAACCAACATTTAAATTGGTGTGGTGTCTATCATTCCTGGTGGGGATTCAGGGGACAATGCTTTTGTGAGATAACATGAAAGAAAAATAGTTATTTCATTTCACCTCACGAAAGAACTGTGAAAAAAACTTTCCTCCCTCTTCTTTCCTGACCCAACCTTCTTTCATGAGTCATGAAAGAACTCAAGAAAGAAGAATCTCGGCTCATGAAAGAAGATGGTAGACTTTTTTTTTTATAGGTATTTTGTGAGTCAAGATTCTTCTTTTGTGAGTTCTTTCATGATCACAAAAGAAGAAGATCATCTCACAAAAGAACAATGGGGAAAAAAAAATAAAGTCCACCATATCCTGTCATGAGCCGAGATTCTTCTTTTGTGAGATGAAAATCTTTTTTTTTTGTGAGACTCACAAAACAAGAATTTTGGCTCACAAAACAGTCTCAATAAGGATTTTGGGGATATTCCAAAACCATATCTCAGTGCTGTTT
This sequence comes from Neoceratodus forsteri, assembly GCA_016271365.2. NCBI lineage: Eukaryota > Metazoa > Chordata > Ceratodontiformes > Ceratodontidae > Neoceratodus > Neoceratodus forsteri. The sequence continues at coordinate 1,460,146,186 of CM057455.1, read as the reverse complement.
TTTTGGAAAACAAACTCCAGAATGTAGCTAAATAGGTTTTGTTTAGCTAGATTCATGTGCTTGTTTTTCTCCAGGGCATCATTTTTGGAGGAGTCCATTTTTTTAAATAGAAGCAAGATGGCTGCTATAAAAAAGAAAATGTTTTAATCACGAAAGAAGAATGTTGGCTTATGACAGAAGATTCTTCTTTCAAGAGCAAGAAATTCTTCTTTTGTATGAAACATCTATCTGACAGACCCTTCTGAGCATTTTCAGAAGCAAAAATTCAAATCCTTGTAACTCTATAATGGATTAATATTTTTTCACCAAACCAATGAAAGGCACCATTGTAGGACAAGCCATTTCCACCCTGAAAATTTCAGAACAAAATTTCAAACCGTCTGACCTGTAGGTGATGATAAAAAAAAAACACAAATTTTTCCTAAAATTGCATTGTATGAGTCCCAAAATCTGCAAATCTGACTGTAACAAAACTAACCAAATCAAGAGAGCTTGCCCCCCCTCCCCCAACCCCAGACAGGGCATGCAAAATTATGTGCAATTCTATTAAATGAATGCAAAATTATTACGGTCCAAAATTAGGGGCCTAACATTAAACAACCTACTCAACTGTAACTATAGTGGCTCTGCTGTGTCACCATAATATATATATATCTGTACAGGGCTCTTTTAAGATGGCTGCCATAGTAATTTGTTAGCTGTGTGTGTCTCCTTTTCAGATTTAGTTTTATTCTTTTTCAACTGCTCCTGCCTGGATTACTTTAACAATTTTTACACATGTTATGTGGGAAGGCTTCAGTGTAGAACTGCTTCAAGGCCAGCCTGCCAGCACAGCGGTAGCTCTACGACTTGAGGTGCCTATGACCTGAGGTTGGGAGTAACCTCAGAAGTTGAAAAGTTGGCCAGAGGGAGAATGATCAATCATCTTAAGGACTGCTCTTCTCTTCTCTTCTCTTCTGGGGAAGGAGGAGATCAGTGGCTGATGCTGACTTGGCCTCTAGCAGTGGCTAGTGGTTAGTGAAATGGCTCTGTACTGTGAAGAAGGTAGGGCAGATACCCGGGATGCTGTGCACAGGAGTGTGCATGGCACTGTCACTGGCATCATTGCACACCCCTGCCTCTGAGGAGAACCATTAAGGAAAAAAGCTCCGGCATAATGATGGCCAATTTCCTGCAAGCCCTGTACTGGCAAAAACAGCTCTCCTCTGATCTGGGACCTGGCCCAAGTGGCACGAGGCATGGCCTGTCACCTTCTACTGAGGAGAGAGGGAGTGGCCGAGTCAACTGTAAGCCCACAGAGTACTGTAACTGGGGGGATGTCACTGAGGGATGATCCACTGGAGGGGGGGAGCTCCCTTCCCAGCCAGGGGGGAAAAAAAGAACCGCTTCAAACTTGTCCTTGGGTATCTGCTTTTTGTTTCAAATCAATTTGAAACCAGCTTTGGAATATCTCTTTGAAATAATAATTCAGCACATTGGTCTACAGAAACTTCAGGAATAGCAGGTGCCATTAAAACTGAATATGCAAACTTGTCTGCTGCTGGCAACATCAGCAAATTCTGGACAAAGGATCAGGATGCTCCTATCCCAGGGCAGCAATTAACACCTTCTTGTTGCTCAAAAAGGTTCCCATTTGCTTAGTAATCTGCTATTCCTCCCGATTTTTCTCAGGAGTCCCTTTCCTTGGATATTTTTACAAACCAGTTTCCTTTTGGACTATTTGAAGGACAGAACTGCATCTAATATAATTATAAATTATTTTTTTCTGGTACTCCTAGATCATTTGTCTTGGTACCCCTGTTGACAGCACTGGTTCCAGTATTCACCTGTCTAACCAGATTGCACTTGTAGGTCTTAATTGGAGTTATCTAGTGCTGTAGTGGGGGCAATAGAGCTTCCCTCCTCTCTTGACTGAGTTGGAGTAGCAAGAAACCCACTCACATCCAGTTACCTACAATTTGAGAGTCCTTGGAGCTACCTGATATTGGTACTGGTCTGCTGCAATTCTCCATCTGTCCTGAGGGAAGCACCCCTACTGTGCTTTTTTTATAGTACCCTGGTTCTGTTGCACAGCACTTTTCATGCTGGTTTTCCTTGAGTGGGGTCCTGAGGGGTGCATGCATTGAAAAGGAGCAGCTGCAGCCAAGAATTCTGGGGCCCATGACAAGCCCTTTGAGATGGGCTCCCCTCTCCCAAACCAGCTAAGGCTGGTGGTCTGGTGGCTGTTAAGGCTCCAAGAAGCTCTGGGGTTTAAATGTTCTATGGTGAGTTTGGGGGCTTTTACTTGAAGATAAAATACACTTTTGTTGTGGCTTCCCTACCCCTGACTCCAAGGAATTTTTTTTTTCCCCACTGGATTCCGGGGTGTGATAGACTCTCACTAGCCTTAGAGTCTGCAGCTGGAACTGGGGGTGCACCACTGGCTGACCAGCAATGCCATCAATCACCCACACCATAGGCATTATTGTAATGTACTGTTAAAGATTCTGATATAAAGCCTGGGGGTCTTGGTGTCAGAAGCTCTAGGGTTTTAGATGCTCGGTGGTGCATTTTGGGGCATTTATTGATGATGAAACACACTTGTAAACATATATAATATTTCACCTAAATGGATTAGTAGCCTATGTAAAACAGGCAAATGTAACAATTCATGTTTTTCTTCTGCAGATATACATGTGGGTGGCCTAAATGTCTGCTGTTATAGACATTACCTTATTCTAGCATCAACTGAATACACAAATCCAGATGTCACTGAACATTTTTTTATTGTTTATTAATCTTTACATGTAAGTGTGGTGATAATTTGTTGTAAACCTATATGAAACTTTAATGACTAAAATTACCTAGAAACCACTCATGAACTCAAGTCAGGTTGAAGAACTTCACTGCAGTTGAATAAAGTTGTTCTTACAATGCTGTCACATTTTTTGTTGGGTTAAAGAATCTTTTGGGAAATGGCCCATACTAGCATGACAGACAAGCAAATGTGACAAGTCTATGAATATTCCAATAGAAAGCAGCAAATGACTATGAAACACAATGCCTGATTCCATTTTAGCAGGACTAACAATTAAAAAAACAGCTTTGTGCAAAACTAAACCCCACATATAGTAAGGAACAACCTATATAACTTGAAAACAATCAACATTGTTAACAATCATAACTAAGTGTGTTGTGTATTGTCTGTAGATCTCATTTGTATATGTGTTGTTTTTAATTAAGAGATACTGTAATTTTATCACACAGCGATTTGTTACACTGATAAATATTGTTTTCCCTTTTCTGCTTCACTGCACCACATTGCTTTCACAAGTTAACATTTGCATCCAAAGATCCAAACCAAAAATAAAACATCCAAATTTTAACGATGTACAGAAATGTATATACTACATGTCTATATGCACAATAAAAAGCAACTGTCCACAGCAGCTATAATTAAATCAAAACTTCCAATGCTTATAATCAGTGGCGGAGCTAGAGGGGGGGCTGGGGGGCAGTCGCCCCTCCTGGCTACTCCAGTGTGAGTAGTGGTGCCCCACCACCTTCATTATTCAATGTTTAGTGCCCACTGTGGAGCCCATGATTGACTGAATGGCCCCCCGCGGCTCCCAAATGCTCCCAAACCTGGCTCCGCTACTGCTTATAATGTTGAGAAACAAAAACAACTGCTGCAAAATCAACTATTAAAAGTACTTAATGACTCGCATACAAATTGATCATCTTTGGTGTCCATCAGCCCATGAATTCTGGATCCTTAAGCTGCCAGTAGCAAATGCCGCCATGCTTTCTTGTTCACAAAATCCTGAATTATGTCTCTTTGTAACAATCACACAGGAGTGTGGTGTGCATATTTATGGAACACATGCAAACTGAGGTGAGAAAGAAGTAAGTGCCTCATCTGGTTTGCATGAATTATATCTCTGAAGTCAATTTTGCAAGCAAGTTCACACTCGGTTGACAGGATGGCTAAGCTGCTTAAATGGTCCTGAGACATAGCTCATCGCAAATAATTTTTGATAATAGAAAGTTTACTGAAAGCTCTTTCTCCTTCTGTAACAGTCACAGGCAGTGTGCAAAAGTTCCTAATGGCTAAACAAATTTCTCCAAATATTGTTTCCAGTTTCATTTTGTAGATTGAGTTCAGTAGGTCCAAAGGCCTTAAATTGTTCTGAAAAGTAGTGCTGTAGATTTTTTTCAAGTGTTGAACTTCACTTGCAAAACCACTTGTCAGGTCCTGCAAATATTGATTGGCTAACCTTTCACATGATGTAATGATTTAATTTGCTTTCATAATTCTAAACTTCAGAACTGGAGCAAAGGCATTGCAGATATCTCAAAGTGACTTAAATTTACGATGTAATTCACTGATGATATCGTCCATTGCCACATACATCACTTTATTCCAAAATACATCCTTACGGCACTTTCACTTGTAGCCTCATTTGCAGATTCATCATGAAATCACTTGTGTTTTCTTTGCCTGTCTATTTTAAAGTTGAACTCAGGAACTATTTCTACTGAATTTGCCACTATCCTTTCCTCTGAAATAATGGCTTTCTGCTCATTCCTGAAAAACTGCTTTTTCTCTTGTAGAGTGGCTATGTTGGCTACTTCTGTGTCTGACAAAATACCCATACACTGACAAAGCAAGTTTATCTCTTCAAAACTTTGTAGAATTTTTACAGAGAAAGTGGCAAGCACAATTGCATTGAAGGACTTGGAGTACTTTTGCAGTCCTTTTGTTTCTGACAATGATTCATTAGAGAGCTTCTTGGATTGGATAATGCTGTCTAGAGCTGCAATAATGCTTGGACAGTGTTTTGCAACAGGGTGAATTGATCTGATTTGAGCATTCCACCTGGTTTCAAATATGCTATGTAGAGAGCAACCCACTTTTTCTTTCAAAATAGCCAATCTTTCAGGGCTGCCACTGAAAAGAATACATAGCTGATTTAAACAACTGAAAATGTAGCTATTTCATGGCATGATTCTTCTGCATTCAAGCCAAGATTTTGAGTATGACAAGAACATGGTAATAGGTTGCAAGTGTTTTTTTTTTACAGATATGAACTTACATCCTCTTTATTTTTCCAGATGTGTTGGCGCCATTGTCAAAATCTTGTCTTCAGCAACCAGCGATGTCAGTGCTATGTTTTTGCAATCTCTGCAGCAACATTTCTACGATTTCCTGTCCACTTTTTTGTGCAAAATCAAACAACTCAAAAAGGCTTTTGTAAATTTGCCAGACTCCGGTGTCCTTATCCTTATGCATGTACAGTACCTCAGAATAAGTATATTTTTCTCTGTATGGGAGATATCTGCAGTATCATCACAAATTCCTGAAAACTAAATGTCTTCACTTCTCTCTTTCAGAATTCTGTTGCTGACCACATAACACAATTAATTCATTTGGGCTTTCCCAGGATAGGTAATGAGCTTGCATTTTTTCTCCCTTTTCTTGACTTTGTCTTGGCTTTTCCAAGTGATCACACAGAACAGGATCATAGTGTGAGATCAGTTCAAGTACACCTAGGAAATTACCATTGTAAGCATCACCAGTTTTGGCAGTGCTACCTCTAAATGCCAAATTTATTTGTGCTAGAAACAACATTGTCATTCTAGGTGACTTCAATCTCAATTGACTCTTCCCCCTTCCTTCATAAGTTATACCAAAAAGTAAAATGTCCCTCCTGTTCTCACAACTAAACTCTGGTGCTAATCAGTTTAATCAAAAACTCCTCAGCCACTCCCTATTGGACTGAGTCCTCTCCTTGCAGCCCCATTGTATACTGAATGCTGGTGCCCTCCCTGATGCCCTCAGCAGCCACCATATGGTCTACTGTGTGTGAAAGGTAAATTGTCCCAAAGCTCCTCCTAAATTCATATACATCTGATCCTTCCAATCTCAGGACCTGTCCTTCCTTTGTGGTGACCTGTTGGCTATCAACTGGTCCCCCATTTCAGCTGCCAGTAATATCAACATAGCTCTCAAATTCTTTAAAACCAAGTCTTGTCTGCCTGGTATCACCATGCACCTCTGAAAAAAAAAACATGGTCTGCGGTACTCACCCTGGATATCAGCTGAGTTACTGGTCTGACATTGGGCATGTGACCTTGCCTGGTGGAGTTACAAGTCCACTGGTTCCACATTTAACATTTCAAGTTACAGGGCCCATTGCATTGCCTGTACCAGAGCTACTAGGCTTGTGTAAGCTCATTATTTGCATCCACACTCAAGAACAACCTTAACCACTCCTCTAAGTTCTGGAATGTCATTCATGCACTTTTCTCCCCTTTGAATAAGCTACCACCACCCACCCCCCATCCCCAAGGTGGGCAACACCCCTGTGTCTGACCCTACCACTGTTGCCTCATCTTGCAGCTCCTTTTTACCTCCTGTGCCCTTTCACAGCTTTTCTCCACCTTCTCCTCCACCTCTCTCCCCTTCCACTCCCATCTAAACTTCCCTCCATCCCCAACACTCCCTTCTCCTTCTCCACACAACACCCTCTGCTTCCCTCAAAGTCATCTTGGCTCTAAACCATCACAAATGTGGGGATCTTGATGGTCTTAACCACAATTTCCTGTCTCCCTTGATTCCTTCCATTGCATTCTCTGTCACCTACCTTCTCAACCTTTCCTTCACTCTTGCCTCTGCCCCTGACACAAGTAAGCAGGCTACAATCATGCCTCTTACCCAAGTGAGTGTTCTCCTCCTCCCCTGGTAACTACTGCCCTATCTCCCTCATTTCTACTCTTGCTAACTCCAGGAACATCTTGTTCTTTATCCACTCTCACTTTTCCTTGATTCTGTGTCTTTCTTCACCCCCAACCAGCCTGGTTTTAGGAAGTCCTACTCCACCTCAACTTCCCTTCTGCTTTTCACTGACTCATCCTATCTGGTATGAATCAGGTCATGGTCACCACACCGATTTATGTTGACCTGGTGAGAGCCTTCGACAGTGTTGCCCATACTATCCTTTTGGACAATCTGAAGGCAGCGGGGCTGTGTGCTTACTCAAGGCAAAGCAAGGCAGGGCAAATGTATTTCTATAGCATTTTTTCATGAAGGCTCAGGGTGCTTTACAATAAAAGTAACTACAAACTCTTGATTAAAACAAGCAGCATATAAAATTGTAATTAACAATAAATAAAATTCAGAGAAAAGCCGCAGCAAAAATGAAGATTTTTAAATTAGACTTAAAGGTCTCTACTGTGCAGACAAATCTAATATATTCTAGCAAAGCATTCCATAAAGTCGGTGCTGCCACACAGAATGCTCTGTCCCCAAATTGGCAAACCTTAGAAAAAGGGACAGAAAGCAAGCCAGCATCAGGAGAGTGGAGTGAGTTGGGCAGGAGGGTCTGAGGAGGTCTTTTAAGTGGTCTAGTACAAAATCATGTAGGGCCTTGAAAGTTATCAAGCATATCCTGAAGATTATGCACGACTGCATTGGCAGCCAATGCAGTACTTGCAGCACAGTAGTACTGTGGTCCTTATGAGAAGAGCCAAGTGTCAGCTAGGCCACAGCATTCTGAACCAGCTGCAAGCATTGCAACAAACCTCCAGCTAACCTTAGGCATAAAGCATTGTAATATTTGAGCCCAGAGGTACTAAATGCATGCACTATCATCACCAGGTCAGCAGAGGGTAGATACCATTTACTCCTGGTGATGTTACAAAGGTGGTAAAAGTGAACATAGACAACAGCCAACACCTGTTGGTCAAGTGTCAATTTGCTGTCCAGGATGAACCTCAGGATTCTTAACCCAGTTAACTAGTTCTGCTCCTCCCTTGAGGACAAGACTCAAACTGTCCATATTGGTGACACCTTATCCCTTCCTCACACTATCTTCTCTGGTGTACACCAAGGATCCATCCCCATCCCTGCTCCCCATCCCATGAAAAGACAGTCAGATCCCTGGTGTTCAAGTGGACCCCCGTCCCTTCACCCATTGAGGTAGTCACCCACCACCCCGATATCTCCCCCCATCCTGACTGCCAGCTAGCAACCAGCACAGCCCTTATCTCACTTGCATGGCTGTCTGCTGACTGAGCCATGAATGAGCACATACTATATACAGTACATGCTCATTCACAGCTCAGTCAATGGCCAGCAGTGGAGGTGAGAGGAGAGCTGTGCTGGTTGCTGGCTGGCACTCAGTAGTGTGGTGGGATCAGGATGGTGGGTGACAGTCTGAATGGCTGGGGGAAGGGCATCCACTACAACACCAGGGATCTGAATGTCTTTTCATGGAATGGAGATCAGTGACAGGGAGGGACCACAAGACTACCAGGGAAATGGAAATACAATGAATCAGACAGGGATCATACTCAGGGAGGAGGGAGGGACCACTAGACTACCAGGGAATAAGATATTATTTTACCTGGGGTGGAGAATCAGTGAACAGGGGAGAGGGGAGGGACAACTAGACTACCAGGGAATAATATATTTTTGAACAGAAACAGCTATCAGTGAACAGGGGAGGGGGAGGCCACTAGACTATCAGGGAATAATACATTTTTTTTTATATGGGATGGCGGAGAGTGAACGGGAGAGGGGGAGGGACAGCTATACTACCTGAGAAACATACATATTTTTTTATAGTGGGACAGCACTCAGACATTGGGGGAGGGGGTAGGGACCACTAGACTACTAGGCAATTAATGTTATACAACTGGACTTTGATCGGAGAATGGGGGAAGGGAAGGGACCACTAGACTACCAGGAAATTGAGAAACTAAGGTAAATGCAGTTCAACGTACACTATTTCAATGTGGTTTTCAACTTTGGTGCATAACTTTGTCATTTTTTATGATTTTGGCACCAAAATTTCAACACAGCCTTTTGGAAACACCTCCTCATAAACAATGTTGGTGCCATTTCTCAAATAAGGGGAAAGAAGAAATTGTTTAACCAGGAAAGGCACATTAAGTCAAGTCTTGTTTCCAGGTGTGACCTGGGAGTACAAGGAAGTTAAGTGACCTGCTCAGGGTCACACAGTATGCAAGTGGGGGCTGTGAGATTCAAACCCAGGACTCCAGGATTGCAGCTCAGAGCCCTAAACACTTTGATCCATGCCTTTGTGACCTCTCTCCTTGACTACTGCAACTCCCTGTACCTAGGGCTACTGGGAGTTGATATCCACTGCTTGTAGCTAGTGCAGAACGCTGCAGCGTGGGTGTTTATGGGGACTCCTCGTTCGAGTCACATCACACCGGTGTTGCGCAAACTGGACTGGCTGCCGATCCAGTGGTGGATCCCCTTCAAAGTCAGGCTTCTGATCTTTAAGGCTGTGCACAGACTGGGCCTAGACTATCTGCAAGAGCTCCTGCTCCCTTACTGCCCCAGACAACCACTCTGCTCAGCTGACGAGGGGTTGTTAGAGATTTCCAGGGTACATTTTAAAACATCAGGGGCCCATGCTTTTATGTATGTGGCCCTGACCCTGTGGAATTCTCTGCCTCATCAGATACATAAGTGCACAACTGTGGAGAGTTTTAAGGAGGCAATGAAGACCCATTTGTGGCACATGGCCTACTCAGATTGATTTATTTTTAAGATATTTATCTACTTGGCTAACAGGCTGAATGGAAATTTCTATGTCTTATTGTTTTTTTATATGTTGTAATGTTGTACAACCCTTTGGTTTTGGAAAGGCACTTTAAAAATAAAGTTTTGTTATTATTATTATAAACCACTGTGCTATACTGCCTCCTCATATCCTTCCTAAAACATGATTTCACAGTTGACTGGTGAAATAACCTTTTGGGCTGGATTTAAAAATATTCACCATACTTTGCTCATGAGGTGGGGTCAAAAGAAGTGTATATTGAAAATTTTATGTCAAAATATATTAAAATGGCAACACTGTGCACATGTTGACATTTTTCTATACTCACTCCTAACTTTTGCAATTTTCAATACTTTCACCCCAAAATGTTCAGTATAGCCATTTCTTTACATCACTTCATGAGTGTGACAATTGTCAGTTTTCAAATCCTGGCCAAAATGTGTTTTCTCACCTGTGGAATGGAATGATGTTGCGTGGTGTTGAACAATGTTTCAGCAGGAATTTGAAAATTCTCAGCCCAGCATTTATGAGTTATGCTAATAACAAGGTTATGCTGACAATTTGGTTGCTGTTTTAGCTGAAATGCATCCACACCAACATACATGTACCCATCATGGAGGGATGGGAGCACAGGGACTGCAGGGCCCTACACTCCTACAGCCAAATAAGGATACAATTATAATATAGTATCTCAAAAAGTAAGAAACGTTTTTCAAAAAGAACATAGTTAATGCAACAGTTAGAGTTCCAGTGACAACATTTTGGAAATGTGGTGTTAAAGTTTCCAACCCTAACACCCCACCCCCCTGCACACACCAACAGGCATCTGGGATGTGCCTTGGGGTCATCAGCCATAATGTTCACCCCATTCCATAAGTAAATAAGCTGTGATGGGTGCAGTATAGGAGAATGGTGTGAGTGGTAGGGTTAACAACCCTAAGGCACACCTGACCCTGTTGGTGTGTGCAGGGTGGGGGTGGGGTATAAGGGTTGGAAACCCTAAAACCACATTTCCAGACTTTTGTCACAGGAACCCTAACTGATGCATTAATGAAGTTTTCTGCAAACAAGCTTTCTCCCTCTCTCTCTTTTTCTCTCTCTTACTTTAAAAAGATAATTAACTATCTTTGTATATAAGCACAATTAGCAACTTGAATTTGTTACATATGTGACCTTTTATAGACACTATAAATGTTGACGTACACTAGAAGGCACTATCTTCATAAAAGCCTAGGATTAGGAGAAATGTAAGGATTTCTTTTGCTTGCCACATTCCCAACCTGGAAGGGCTGTTCAATAATTTGCTGGATATAATAAAGGACTTAAAAAATTGGTGAAGTACATTCTAAGTGTCTTTGACTTTACTTGTGTGTAATGGTGTGCCATGATTCTTTACTGAAAAGTACAGAAATGTGCTAACCCTAACACCCTATCCCACCCCCCCAACCAACTCTACCACCACTCCTCACCCCCACCATCCACACACCAACAGGCATTGGGGTGTGTCTTGGGGTCATCAACCCTAACGCTCACCCCATTCCATGTGTAAGGAAGCTGAGATGGTACAGCATAGGAGAATGAGGTGAGCGTTAGGGTCAATGACCCCAAGAAACATCCTGATGCCTATTGGTGTGTGGAGGGTGGGGGTGAGGTGGGTGGTAGGGTTGTTTGGGGAGGTGGGATGGGGTGTTAGGGTTGGGAAGCCTAACACAACTTTTCCATACTTTTGTCATTGTAATATGAACCCTAACTGATGCATTAACAGAGTTTTTTGCAATTAATTTCCTTACTTTTTGTGAAAGTATCACCATGGCTATTGTTTTTTATGGGAGGGCAGGGCCCCATCTATCCATAAGTGAAGAGACATTGTAATTTACCTTCATCTCCCTGTTGGAGGATAGGGCCCTTCAAGCCATACGCTGCCATGCTCTGTGATTTTCCTTATTTTGTTGTGGCACCGAAGGGTCCTTTGGATACTGCGCACCCATCCCTCCATAGATGCATGAGCAGATTTTCACCATAGTCATCTGATTACCCCAGGACATGTACTGGGTAGAAAACATTTTCAAATCCCCACCAAAAGATAATTCTGTGCAACTGTGGCACCATTCTGCCCCACAGGTGTTAAAACACATTTTGGCCAGGATTTGAGAAATGACAGCTGTACTGTACATGAGGTGGGGTAATAAGATGGCTATGTTGAAAATCAGGGTCAAAATATTGAAAATTTCCTTAGTTATGAGTGGGCATAGTGAAATTGCAGCAAATGATTGTAACTTTACCATTTCTTCATATTTTTACCCTAAATTTTCAACAGTGTTCTTATCGCACCACCTCATAAAACCCATATGTGATGATTTTTGAATCAGTTGCAAAATACATTCTGTACCACAGGTGTGAAAACATGTTTTGGGCAGGATGTGAAAACTGACAGCTGTACTGTTCATGAGGTGCTGTGAAAAAATGACAATGTTGAAAATTTGGAGTGAAAATATTACAAATTTACGCATGTGCATAGAAAAATTTCAATGACCACACATAACTCGGGCATTTTTAGGTATTTTTGCACTAAATTTTCAACATGGCCTTTTTGGGCCCCACCTCATAAACACTGGCACTTTTATGTTATTACTTGGTTCCAAAAGGTAATTTTGCACAGTACTTGCGCCATTCTGTGCCACAGATGTGAAAACACATTGCAAGCAGGATGTGAAATATGACATCTGTGCTGTTCATGAGGTTCATAGGTTCATAGGTTCATAGGTAGTATACGAAGTCGAGGAACATGCCCATTATGACTTCACCACCCATTAACTTGGGTGGTAGTAATATTTATTTTCACCCATATAATTGTCCAAATTTTTTTTAAACATATTGAAACTTGGACTATTTACAACTTCCTGTGGCAAAGAATTCCACACTGAAATTATTCTTTGTGTTATAAAATCTTTCCTTTTATTAGTTTTCACATTAAATGTCTTGATTTTAATATTATGTGATCATGTAGAACTAAAACAATTACCCCACTCTAAGCATAGAGTTTCAAATAGAGACTTGTTATTTATTGCACGATAAATTAAGCATAAGTCTCCTTTCATTGACCTATATTCTAATGAGTAAAGATTTAGATTTTTCAATCTCTCCTGGTAGGAAAACTGTTTTAGATTCTTAATATTCTTTGTAAATCTACGTTGTACTCATTCTTTACTGATCTTATCCTTTATAAGAGTAGGTGCACAAAAGGAAGAACAGTAATCAAATTTAGACCTTACCAAACTACTATATAATGGAATAAGTACCTCTGAATCTCTACTCCTTACATTTTTAAGAATACAATTTATTAAGCGATGGCATTTTTTAACTGTTAAATTATTATGATCTGTAAATTTTAGATCATTGCTTATAACAACACGCAGGTCTTTTTCTGGGTGGTGTGAAAAAAATGGGTATGTTGAAAATTTGGAGTGAAAATATGAAAACTTGACAATGTTATGGGCGTGTGTAGAAAATTTTCCATGACCACACACAATTCTGCCATTTTGGGTATTTTTGCACCAAATTTTAAAATAGGCTTTTTGGGACCCCACCTCATAAACACTGGCACTGTCGTTTCATTACTTGGTCCCAAAAGGTGATTTTATGCAGCAATCGTGAAATCATCTTATGGGTCAGATTACTGAAATGACAGTGACAGTATTCATGAGGCGGGGTCCCAAAAAAGCCCATGTTGAAAATTTGGTACAAAAACATTGAAAAATTGCTTAGCTATTAACCTAAGTTCAAAATGCCATTGACAGCCATTATACTGCACTTACCTTGATTCTTCAGTTTGCGGTTCAGCTTTGAAGAGTGCAGACGTGCCCAGATCCATAAAAGATGGCAGTTGACAGTCTCTGGTGGTAAGTGTAGGGCAAGGGGAGGGGATGGTGGGTGGTGTGTTGCTCAGTGGGAGAGTCGGGATGGGGATGGAGGTCAGGGAGATGATGAGGGACCATTTTCTTTTTATCAGGTAAAAAAAGAAGCCGGGGATTGTTTTCTTTTTTAACAGGTACACATAAAACAACATTTTGGAACACTGGGGGTGGGCTCCCTAATGTCTCAAAGTACTGGGGAGTACATAACTGGGGGCACTGGGAATGGGTTCCCCAGTGTCCTATACTGGTGGGAAGGTTCTAGTGCCGACACAGGGATTGTGCACCCCGATGTCAGCAAAGGGCATTTTTGTGCAGGTTCTGGGGAAATTCTACATAACTAGGGACACTGGGAGTGGGCTCCCCAGTGTCCCATACTGGTGGGGCGTCTATTGCTGACACGTGGATTGGGCACCCCAATGTTGGCAAATATATGTTTTTTTACAAATACATATTTTGGGACACTGGGAGTGGGCTAGCCAGTGACCCACACCGGTGGGTGGGGGGAGCGTCTACTGCCGACACAGGGATTGGGCACCCCAATGTTGTCAAAAAACTCTTTTTTAAAAATAAACATGCCTCGGCACCCTTAGAGTCACTAAAAGGATAAACTATCCTTTATTTAGGTACACACCAACAGAAGTTTACCTAAACGTGGACCGAGGAATCAAAGTCTGCCCTTGTTTTTTCAAAATAATAGCCAGAAATGGTTTTGCCCTTTTCACAGGGGCTGATGTTTTGTTGATGAAGGTAGTGCTGCAAATTGCAGCACTTTTCACAAAACAGTGCAACAATTTTCAGCAGTTTTTATGCAACAGTGCCATTAGTTGTGTGAAATCTGCCGCAATCTGTGATACTTTATCAAGAATAGTTAACCAAATCTGTGGTACTACCAATGGCCAATGTAAAAACATATATTTCTGGCCACTGTTTTTAAAAACGAAGGACAGAGTCGTGTTCCTCAGGCCCTGATTAGGTAAACGCAACTGTTGGTGTTTCCCAAAGGGCAGTATTTTTTGAATTACAGCTTTTTTCCCCCACCGCTAACTGAAAACATGATGGCACTGGCATGACACTACTGATACCATTTGAGGTAGGAAAAAGTGCATTTGCGGCAGCAAAAACTGCTTTTGCATGGAGCATATACTTTTTCCGATAGGCTATAATGGGAAAATTAAAACTTTGTTCTCTTTTTTTTATGGAGTTTCAGACATATCATAGTCACATCACTTGACTTTCAGATCTCTGCCTCTGCTGTCCAACAGAGAACCTGAGGATCCTTATGATATATATCATCATTACCCCAACTACCCTTCCTAATTAACCTAATCTGAAATTCTAATCCCTCCCCAGAGAAAAAAAGAAAGCAGAGTTCTTCTTTCCCCGTCAACCCTCCCCACCCACCATAACATATGAAAAACATTGGCAGTTAAGGAAAATAAGATAAAGAAAAATAAAAGATCAAAAACTTCTATATAATTATAGAAGCAAAGAGAGAAACTAAGTATTTGTCATTAGCACTGGTGGCAGGACAGACATCATGCCTTAAAGTTAAACTTGGTTTAATTCCAATAGTTGTTCTATAGGTTTCCAGGTTAACCTAAATTTTGATTCTTGATTATTACTCCTATAGTAAATTTGTTCCAATTTCATACAATCCAGGAGAAGATTCTTCCAGAGGTCATAAGTTGGAGGTTAAAAATGTTTCCAGTTCCTGGCAATACAGCGACTAGCATTCACTAGAGCTATATTCAGAAGCTTAGAAAAATTACCCTGTGGTAACCTCTTTGTAGAGCAGGTACTTAGTATATACATTTCATTTTCCCTCTAGTAGTAAAAGTTTATTTTTATACAGGTGGCAGTGTTAAAACATCATTGGGCTGAAGACCCTTTTTCAAGATGGACCTGTTGCATTTGCAAATTTTAATTTTCACACATATTGCACAAAAATGTTTTTAAACATGTACCACATATGTCCAAGCAACTATATCATAACACCTATTCATTCTCATTCAGATCAAAGACATGGACTGAGGACACAATACTATATAACTAACAACTATAAATTGCACTATGTACCTAAATTTTAAATTTTCTCTGCAGTTTTCATACACACATTAGTCAATCTATCTATTCCTAAACACATCAACCATTACACATACATTTCATTTTTAGATCATATCCAATGGCTTTCAAAAAATGTTTTGTTTGTTTGATTTGTTTTTTCCCTTCATCAACTTGTTCCCATAGTTTAACAACTTTTGTACCAAAGGTCACACCGCCAAATTTATTATTTGATTTCGGTATAAAAAAGTTATTTCCCTTATTTCCTCTAAGATTATAATTATGTTTATATATCAATTGTGACATTTTGTCCACAAGATATCTAGGGTTCTGATTGTGCACCACCCCATGAATCTGTTTTAACCATTTTTGTTCTTTTGTTTGCTCTAATTGAGGCCATTGTAATAATATAAACATATCACAATGGTGAGTATGATACTCACAATTTAATACACATCTAGCCAGGTTGTTGTACAGAACCTGAATTGCTCTAAACTTTGTCTTACTAGCCATGCTGTAGACATAGATTCCATACTCAATACTAGGTATAATCAACTGATTTGTATTATACCATGCTCCTTAAACAACAACCAATCAAAATGACTGACTGGCACCTTACCACTGGTGTAAATCCTCTGATAATCACAGCAAAAGGTGCCAGCCAGCTGCATCTTGGAAAAAAAGCAATCCGATGGTGAAATCACGGAACTCTGGCTGCCATCTTGTTTCCCCGCTAAGCGGAAACTGTAAAACTGCTCTGTACATCAGGGGAAAGTAAACAAAAACACTGACTGCTCTACTACTGAGTCGCCTATTTAAGCATTATAGCATGCACTGCTTTTTTTTTAAATAATTAAAAAAAAGCAGTACTTGGTATAATCGCAATAAGCCACTCGGGGGATCTGGGTTATCGTGGGGGGAATTACCATGGCTGGCGTGGATTTACCCACTTAACTGCACCTCACGGCAAACCACTCCAGCTGTGGTAAATCCCCAGATAACCCACACCCCCTCGTGTCTTATTGCTTAAATATCCCCTCTCATTTTTTGATTTAAGCAATATTTTGACCTCCAAAAAGCTCCTAATTTATTATTTGTTTTGTTTACGAGTTCTTTTATATGAATATCAAAATTCAAATTTTGGTCCACAAAACCCTCCAGATACTTATAGCACTCGACTTAAAATTTCATTATTTACTGTTTTTATATGGATTTTGAAGTGGTTATTATCTACTTTCCCTTTACCCTGAAAAACCATTACATTTGTTTTTTTTTTACTATTTAAAACAAGCTTTGACTGTCACAACCATGACTCCAACCTACTAAAGTCCTTTTGGAGACATTTTTCCATCTCCTGAATTGAGCATCCATGCATCAATTAAACAGTGTCATCTGCATACATTCTCAGGGCAGAATATTCTCCGAACTTTGGTAGCTCATTTATGTACATTATAAATAATAGGGGATCCACAATCAAGCCTAGAGGAACTCCCCTTTTTATGGTGATTGGATTTGACAAAGCATCCCCAGCCTGCACTTGCTGAACTCTTTCAGTTAGATAAGACTGAAACCTGGGAAGGGTTTCACTATCTATCCCTAACCCCTGCATTCTGTGAAACAGAGTTCCTTGGTCTATGGTGTCAAAGGCCTTGGGGAGATCCACAAATACCGGCCCCACCAACCTGCCCCCATTTACAAAGGTAGCGATGTTTTCAATCAGGTCAGTGAGGGCAGTGTCCATGGAGTGGCCCTTTCAAAAGGATATCACTTCCTGGAATGTTGTTAAGGGTTAAGAAAATATTTTCCCAGAATGATATAATCTTTGGGCAAGATGCAATCACATGTTCTAGAGTCCCAATTTCCCCACATCCTCTATTACATAGAGGGAATATTGTTGGCCACATTTTATTAAGAATGTATGGAGTATGATATAATCTATGAAAGACATTAAATTTAATCTGGTTCAATCTATTATTTATTGTATTAAAAATCACTAAAATAACAGTTTCCCATTTTTATTTTGAAATTAATGTCTATAAAGCTGTCTCCCACTTACTCTTTAAGGCTGTTATTGGAGAGCTAACAATGCTCATCAATTGTTTGTAAGTCTTGCAAATTGGTTTAGGTTGTTCTTTTAAAAAATACTGCTGTAATTGTGTCATGGGGTGGGGCCAATGCAGGGCCTAGTTCTTTAATGTAGAAAGATCTAATTTGCAAAAATATGAAGAAGTCTTGTGGCCAAAATTTCTCCTGAATTTGAGAGAAGGACATAAAGTGTCCATCTGAATCATATAAATCATTAAGGCAAATAATGCCTTTTTGCATCCAATTTTTATATACCTGGGAGTTACATGGTTCATGCCAATGATTTTCATATATGGGGTTAGCTAAGTTCACTCTCAAATTTTCTTTGGTTAACCTATGAAATTCCAAACACTCCTCTATGTTATGCCTGAGAAAAAAAAATATTCTTTAGATTTACATTCTCCATTTGCTTAGGGTTAGAGAATAAAGTCTGTATAGGGTTAGAGTGGTCATTCTCTAAATTTTCATAATGTACCCACCAAGGGGGGAGGGTCTATCTTATAGTATTCCGCTATTTGAGCAACCCGACAAGAAAGATGATATTTCTTAAAGTTGGGGAGATTTAAACCCCCTTCCAATTTTGAAGCTTTTAATCTGTTTATACTGATCCTAGGTTTTTTATTTCTCCACAAAAAGTTTTGTACAGATGTTCCGATTTTATAAAACCATTTTCTCTAAACATTTATTGGTATAGCTTGAAAAATGTATAATAATTTAGGGAGAATACATATTTTTATAGCTTGAACTTTGCCCTGAAGAGCCAGTGGAAGATTTATCCAGGAGTCCATGATATTCTCTCTAATATGTATAGTTGGTTCATAATTGTACTTAAACACATTGGGCCTGATAGTCAAAGGGGTTGCACCTGGTCAACTGAGTTGCGATGGTGCAACCCCAGGAATGCACCCTGGGTTATATTCAAAAGGGGGATTGCACAGCACAAGTCCCGATGCACTGAAGTGCACTGGTAATGTATGCAGCACAGCTGTGGGGGTGTGCCCAAGCATATGCAGCACATCCCTATATTCAGCCTGGGATGTGCAGTGCACCTGCTAGCACAACCCCTAGATGCTCCGCATACCAGGGCACAAAGTTGAGCCAGAAAAATCAGGCTCAAATACTGACCGCCCACAGGTAGGCTGCTGTATTGCATGGTGGAACACAGCAACCGCCAGCTGTGGGTGGTGACTTTCCCCCACAGAACACCATCCACAAGCACCTTTATGGTCCCTGGTAGTCCAGTGGTACCCCCCTCCCCCCCATAGCCCAATCGTGGGTAATAGTGAATAAAACAGAATCCTTGATGGTCTAGTGGTACCCCCACTCCACCCAATGCACTGATCACTGTAAAATATAAGACTTCCTACTAAGATTCAATGCTAAGAAGTGCAAGGTAATGCACCTGGGAAACAAAAACCTAGGGGAAGAGTACACAACGGGGGCTGAGATACTAACAACAACAAAAATGGAAAGGGACCTGGGGATAGTCATATCAGATGACTTAAAGGTGGGCAAGCAATGTGAGAAGGCAGTAAGGTGGGCTGGGGGGATACTGGGATGCATAGGGACAGGCATCACCAGTAGAAAACAGGAAGTTGTCACACCTCTGTACAGATAGCTGGTGAGACCCCATCTGGGATACTTGTGCAGTTCTGGAGACCCAATCTCCACAAGGACATAGACAAGATGGAAGCTGTCCAGAGGAGGGCAACTAAAATGGTGCAGGGTCTGCACCAGAAGACATATGAAGAGAGACTAAAGGAGCTTAATATGTATAGCCTTGAGGAAAAGAGGGAGAGGGGGGACATGATAGAAACTTTCAAGTACCTCAAGGGAATCAACAAAGTCCAAGAGGGTAGCATCTTTCAAAAAAAGAGGTGTGCAAGAACAAGGGGGAAAAATTTGAAGATAGAGGGGGCGGCTCAGAGGTAATGTAAGGAAGTATTTTTTCACAGAGAGGGTTGTGGATGCATGGAACAGCCTTCTGGAGGAGGTTGTGGAGTCAAAAACAGTGGTTGAATTCAAGCATGCATGGGAAAGTCTTAAAGCAATTCTAGGGGGTGAGGGTAGAAAGAAGTAGGCTGCTGGTTAACTAGGATCTGTAGCTTATCCATTAGGTAGGGAAATGGGCAGAAAGGGTGGACCAAGCGGTCCTTATCTGCTGTCAAATTCTATGTTTCTATGTTTCCTCTTCCCTGGTAGTCTAGTGGTCCCCCCACCCCACCCAATGCACCGATCGCAGGTAACACCTACAGATCTGAATCCCTGGTGGTCCAGTGGTCGTACCCCTCACCCCTCCCACCCCCATAGGACCACCTGCTTACCCAGCTTTCCCCAGTCATCGGTGGGTGGATGCAACCCACCTGCATACCACCTGGCCCCTCGTTGAATGACAGCTTATAGTATGAGCTGTAAGCCTATTGGTCCACAGTGTGGACCAATGGGCTTGCAGGGCATACTGTACTAGACAGGCATATATATGCAAGTGGAGTCATGTGTATCAGTCATATGGTTGCAAAGTTATTAAAGTGCAATACTTTGGTTTAACATAGACGTGACCATTGAACCCTAACTATACTGGCACAACCGTGCCAGTATAATATAATATATATATATATATATATATATATATATATATATATATATATATATATATATTTATATATATATGTATATATTATATGGAGTGCGGTCTAACCCCTATATTTAGGGTTATGAAGCCACTCTATGTTAAACTTAACATTTTGTGTGTCAATAACTTTGGATCCGTTAAATGGATTTGCATGAACTTTGGTATGTATGGTGGAGCAAGGTAGATCTCTTGATCTGCTAAATTTTATTTCAATCAGACTTACAAGATTTGTGCATCAAAACACTGAAAAAATGCACTTTTTGCCAGTTATGTGGGCAGTTTTTCAGATTTTGTCTGTGGTGCTGCGTGGCCATTGTGTGGTGTGTCACTCTGCAACTTGGCACATTGAAAGAGCTTATTTCTAGGAACATGCCACATTTTGTTTGGTGAAAAAATATTAATCCATTCAAAAGTTATTAAAGTTTTAAGCTCCCATTATAAGTCTATGGGAACATTTATCTGGTTATTTTGTGAATGAAGAATGGGGTTTTGGACATCTGGTCCCACCTCACGATCAAAGAATTTGCAGGCTCACAATCAAAAATTCTTTGATCCTGAGGGAGGGTCTAGATGGTCAGATTTGGAGGGTCCAGATAGCCAATTTTAACAACTTTTAAAATTAAATATCTCAGAACCGGTTTGTTTTTTAAATTGAAATTTGGAGGGTGTTGACAGGATATCCTGTACAGTAAATGTGAATTATGGTGTTTAGGTGTCGGAAAATGCATTTGTGGCAGAGATATGGCATGGTGCAGTTTACATTTTGTGGACAGCGTTTTGCATTGTGGTAGTGGCTTGAAATTTATAGGGTAGCTAACCTTACTGCAATGGACGTACATTTCAGTCGTTAGGTGTGTAAAATGTAAACAGGTGCAGAATTCTGCCATTCCGACCAATGAAAATCTCAAACTTTAAAATATTATATTTCGGACATGGTTTGGTCTTTTAATTTGAAATTTGCAGGGTGTTGAGGGGATGTCATAGAGATGTGAACTTTGCTATTTAGGTGTTGGGGAAATAATTTGTTGCAGAGATATTCAATGACATAATTTACATTTTTCCCATAGGATTACATTGCAGTCTGTGTCATGACTTTCAACGCCGTTATCTTAGAAACAAAGCGAGATACAGACTTTTCACTACAGGTAGCTTAGAGCACCTTCAGGTGCTCTAAGCAGCTGGAAAAAGATTTGAAATCATAGAGTATGCCTGCAGTGAAATTGTGTTAGTACATTGCACGGTTCATGAGATATTGTGAAATTACTGTCACAAGGGTTGAAAGAGTGCCTGTCCAGTGCTTTTTGGTGCCCATATCTCAGAATTGAGGTGAGATATGGGTACAATTTTTTAATGTTGCATGACATACTCACTGTCACGATTACAATGATGCTAGAATTTTTTTCTAGCTCTTACAGTTCCCAAAATATGCACAAATTACTGTTACAAGGGTTTGGTGCCCTATAGGGCTGCTGTATGGCTCCGTAGCTTTGCATAAGTGTGAGCTTGGTCCCAGATGCATATTTTTATGCAAAAATTGGCAACTTGCTGGGAGCTGGGTTCTGCACTCCCACCAATACGTGTTTTTTACTACTTATATTACACTTTTTCACAAAGTATGGAAATTCTATGCAGAAAACTGCATTAATGCTTCATATATGGTTAAAGCAAAAAAAGTCAGGAAATGAAACATTAGGGTTGAGCCCCTAACTCCCCCTAACACATGCCACCCCGATCCTCCACAGTCTGACAGATGCCAGGATGTGTTATTGGGGTCGTGAGGCCAAAATCTCACCCCATTCTCCTTTACTGTAGCATGTCCACATGCTCAGACATGGAATATATTATAGGGGTGTGGTTGCACCCCAATATTTAGGGTTATGAAGCCACTTCTATGTTAAACTCAAACTTTTGTCCATTAATAACTTTGGACACTTTCAATGGATTTACATACAATTTTGCATACACTGTGGGGCATGGCAGATCTCTTGGCATGCCAAATTTCATTTCAGTCAGACTTACGGTTTTTGCACACCAAAATGCTGAAAAATGCACTTTTCTCCAGTTACAGTATGTGGGCAGTTTTTCAGATTTTGTCTGTGGTGCTGCACAGCCTTCATGTGGCATGCTGCTGTGTGACCTGGCTCATCTAAAAGGGCCTGTGTCAAGCAACATGCTACTTTTCATTTGGTGAAAAAATATTAATCCATTCAAAAGTTATTAAACGTTTTAAGTTCCCATTATAAGTCAATGGGAAAATTTATATGGCTATTTTGTGAAAGAAGAATGGGGTTTTGATCATCTAGTCCAGCCTCACAATCAAAGAATTTTCAGGCTCACGATAAAAGAATCTTTGCTCTTGATGGCCGCCATCTTGTTTTCAGTTTGCGGTAGGAAAAATTCAAATATCTCAGCCCGGAGGTAAGCCTGAGGTGAAACTATGGCGGGTTTTCCTCAGGGGTCTTCTTTCTATCAAGCCATGCCTGTGGTTTCTTTCAAAATGGTCAAAAATAGAGTTTTTAATATTTTTAATCTTTGATCATTGCTCGCTAACAATCTTTGATCGTAAGCCTGCCAATTCTTTGATCGCGAGATTCTTTGACCGCAATCTTTAATCACGAGGGAGTGACTAGATGGCCAGTTGAAAAAATAAATTTTTTCATCTCAGGGATGGCTTATTAAACCAAATGAGGGTGGGTTTTTCTCAGGAGGCTTTGTTCTATCGAGGCATGGCTGTGGTATCATGCATTTCTGCCTAAAAATTGACTTTTAAAATTTTTTAATGTTTGATCATGACCCTGCAAATTCTTTGATCGTGAGATTGTTTGATCATGATCTTTGATCACAAGAGAGGGACTAGATGTCCAGATCTGGAGGGACCAGATAGCACAATTTTAACAATTTTTCAAATTAAATATTTTGGAAAAGGTTTGGTCTTTTAACTTGAAATTTGGAGGGTGTTGACGGCATGTCCTGTAGATGTGAATTATGGTGTTTAGGTGTTGGACAATGCATCTTTTGTGGACATATTGCATGGCACAGTTTACATTTTGCAGACAGTGATTTCCATGGCGGTGGTGGCTTGAAATTACTAGGGTAGCTAGCTTTACAGCCATGGATGTACTTTTCAGTCGTTAGGTGTGTAAAATGTTAATAGGCATGGAATTCTGTCAGTACGATGAATGAAAATCTGAAACTTTCACATTTTATATCTCAGAAACAGTTTGGTCTTTTACATTGAAATTTGGAGCATGTTGAGGGGATGTGCTGTCCGTGTGAATTATCATGTTTAGGTGTTGAAAAATTCATTTGCTGCACCCATATTGCATGACCCACTTTATGTTTTGCATATGGTATTTTACATTGTGGTACTGGCTTCACATTTATAGGGTGCCTAGCATTACTGCCATGGCTGCCACCAACTTGTGCAACTTTCTCCTTTTCTATTCTTTCTCAAAAAGTAAGGAAATTCTATGCTAATGCATCATTTAGGGTTAAAACACAAAAAGTCAGGAAATGAGACCTTTAGGTTTGCCCGATCTCCCCTTGTAGACCCACCCATCATCCTGAGATTGACAGCTGATGGGGTGTGTCATTGGGGTTATGAGGCCTAAATGTCACCCCATTCTATTTTACTGTGGCTTGTGAATATAATTACAGATGAAATGGGGTGACATTTAGGCCTCACAACCCCAATGACACACCCTGTCAGCTGTCAATCTCGGGATGATGGGTGGGTCTACGAGGGGGGTGGGGCAACCCTAAAGGTCTCACTTTCTGCCTTTTTGTGTTTTAACTCTAAATGTTGCATTAACAAAGTTTTTTGCATAGACTTCATATATATATATATATATATATATATACACACACACACACACACTCACACACACACACACACACACACACACACACACACACATATATACATATGCATCCCCATACACACAAAAAATATCTCCATTCCTTTCCCACGTGCACCTCCTGGGTTTTGAACCCCCAGCCCCCTATACTATAGGCAAGCACCCCACCACTGCACTATCTGCAGGATATATAGTTAGGTGAGCAGTTATCTATTTTACTCACCTCTTTCACCTGCCTTTAAGCTCCATAGACCCCTGCCTACTCTACCCCCCTCATCCCATAGTCTGGCCCCTTACCAGCTCGTCCCACTATAGTGCCAAGGTAGATTCACCTTCCTCACCCCCAATCCTCTCAAATATACTGAATACACTGTCATCCTAATCCAGGGGACGGGCTCCTTCTCAAGTATGTGGTCTGTTAAATACCTAGACCCACTTGTTGTCCTTTTGATACTTATGGTCCCCAATTTCTCTGAATGTTCTACTGCAACATCTACCCCCCCCACTCTCCAATCCTGGTGACCATTGCACCATCATCATGCACCTTAAGTGCTCCAACAGTCCACCAACCTGTGCTCACCTTGCCAGACCTTGTCAATGTGTGCTCAGGGCCTGTCCTAACTCTTTTTCTGCTATCACACCTCACTTCGCTTCCTGTGCCTGTATCTTCTGATCTGCTCCCAAACATCTGGTTATCCTCAAACCAAAATTATTTAAGCTTATGCTAATCCTCAATGCCCTGCTACTCCTGCTACTACCAGGAAATGTAAACCCCAACTCTGGGCCCTGCAGCAACCTCATATTAAGACCGCTAACTCTAGTGGACTTAAGATTGCATTCCTTAACATCCATCGTCTACTACCAGAGCTAGACCAGCTGCAAGTCTGGGTACATCAGCACAAGCTGGATGTCCTAGCCATTGCTGAAACCTGGCTCTCTCCAAAATCTCCTATTTACCTCTTAGACACACTACAGAGCCATGCCCTTCCAAGTCTGTCTGCCGGGAATAGCGGCCAAGCACTTGCAGTCAAAATAGCCCTGGGTAACAAAGGGAAGTCACTCATTGTCCTATCAGTATATATCCCACCAAGAAACACAACAACAGGCTTTGATACAGTCTTAGACTATATTACCAAACTACCTAATCGCTCTGAGGTTGTTACACTAGGTGACTTCATTATCAACTGGCTTGTAACTGAGGTTGGTCCTTTTAAGGATGGTGCTGCTGCTGTTGACCTCACACAACTAGTTCAATCCCCTACTAGAATTAACTATAGAACTGGGACCCACACTCCAATAGACCTTATTCTCACCAACTGACCTGATAGAATTGAGGATGCTGTGGTGCTACTCGACTCCCTTAATGACTGCTCCCCAATCATGTGTTGCTGGTCAAATCAGCATCCCAAATGCCCCAATAAGTCATCCTACCAGTGTGCACTAAGGCGAGCTCAGCTTGAGCAATTTCAAGAATAGAAACATAGAAACATAGAATGTGATGGCAGATAAGGACCGCTTGGCCCACCTATTCTGCCCATTTTCCTACCTAACAGATAAGATGCAGATCCTAGTTAGCCAACAGTTTACTTCCTCCTACCCCCCCACTAGGACTGACTTATGTCTCTCCCATGCATTCCTGAATTCCCTCACTGTTCTTGACTCCATGACCTCCTCAGGGAGGCTGTTCCATGCATCCACAACCCTCTCTGTGAAAAAATACTTCCTCACATTACCTCTGAGCCATCCCCCTCTATCTTCAAATTGTGCCCCCTTGTTCTTGCACATCTTTTTTTCTGAAAGATGCTACCCTCTTGGACTTTGTTGATTCCCTTGAGGTACTTCAAAGTTTCTACCATGTCCCCTCTCTCCCTTCTTTCCTCAAGGGTATACATATTAAGCTCCTTTAGTCTTTCTTCGTATGTATTCTGGTGCAGACCCTGCACCATTTTGGTTGCCCTCCTCTGGAAAGACTCCACTCTGTCTATGTCTTTGAGGAGATGGGGTCTCAGAACTGCACACAGTACTCCAAATGGGGTCTCACCAACTGTCTGAACAGAGGGATAACAGCGTCCTGTTTTCTACTAGTGATGCCTCTCCCTATGCATCCCAGTATCCCCCCAGCCTTCCTTACTGCCTTCTCACATTGCTTGCCCACCTTTAAGTCATCTGATATAATTACCCCCAGGTCCCTTTCCATTTTACTGTTGTCAGTATCTCACACTCCATTGCGACTGGTCACTAATTGAAGCAGCCACAAGTGTTGACCTAGTTCTGGGGCATTTTGATATTTTTTCCCCTTTCAAAAAGCAGAAAAGCAAATTGGCCAGCATCCCCTGGATCATCACACCCCTCCTAGCATGTAGCACAGGCCACTGAAAAGCTTAGTGGCTGGCAATGCTACAAGGAAACCTAACTCCAAACCTTGTTCTCTAACTCCTGGGGCAACAGCAAAAAATTATGGAAGAACATAAAAAACCTCACTGGTAAACTCAACAATTCACCTCCTTCAATGATCAGTGTAATGGCACTACCACTCAGGATCCTAAAGAAATGGCAGATATATTCAGTACTGCTTTCACTGACCTGAATGGCGTACTCCCTTCCAATTTCTTTAATGACCCCCCTGTCAGAATAGTGACCGCAGTGTGAATCCAACCCCTAACACTCCCCCTTTCTATTTCAAGTCAATTACTACTATGACAGCTAGAAAATACCTACTGCGGGTACTCAGCAATTCTAGATTTAGTATTGACAGCCTTGATCTTAAAATGCTCTGCCTCACCTTAGACTCAGTCCTAACACCTCTAACCAAGATTCTCAGCCTATCCCTCTGTCTAGGCCAATTCCCCTTGGTATGGAAAGTGATAGTGGTAATGCCTGTTCACAAGAGTGGCTACAGGGCCACACACTCTAACTACCATTCAGTTTTCATCTTGCCACCCCTCTCCAAAGTGTTACAGTGCATAGTTGCTGATCAGTTGACTGATTATCTAGCCACATATAATATACAATGCACCCAACAGCATGGATTAAGAAAGGGGTATAGTACCACCATTGCCCTTTGTGAATATACTGATTTCTTTCATAAGTCATTGGATCGTGGACACCTTGTGGGGTCAATCTACATTGACCTTATAAAGGCAATCGATACTGGTAACCACACCCTGTTACTTATGTCCCTACCCACCCTTGAACTCTCTCACGATGTCACAGCATGGTTTAAAAGTTACTGTGAGGATAGAACCCAAAGAATAAAATACACGATACAATCTCTATCAGTCACTCTGGATGCTCTGTAGTTCCCCAAGGCTCAGTCCTGGGTTCTCTCCTATTTAGCCTCTTCCTTAATACCCTTCCCCAAGTATGCCCCACAAACCTGCTCCTTTATGTGGATGGCACTGTGCTTTTCATCAGCCAACCTAATCCTCTACCCCTCGTCAGCAGTCTGCAAGAAAGTTTTGCTGCAGCTGAGGCTTGGTTCATCAAGCATAAACTAATTATGAGCTATAAAAAAAGCAAAGTGATGCTCTTTGCCAGCCCTCACAACAAGTATAAAAATGTCCAACTACTTATCATGAACAACCTCAGCTCACCCCTTGAACAAGTTCACAACTTTAAATACCTAGGCATAACGCTCAACAGTAACCTATTCTTTAATGAACATGTAAACATAATATCCAGAGCTGTTAGCATCAGGTTAGGACTTCTGTATAGACACAGGCACAGCATGTCCAAAGAAGCTCTCCATTTAGCTATTACTAGTTCCATCCTTTTAATTATTGACTTTGGGATTATAATCTATGGTTCTGCCACCAATGCCACACTCAGATGATTAAGTGTTGCTCTTAACAAGCCTTGCCATCTAGTCACTGGCGCCCACCTATACACCCACACCGTTGACCATGACACATCAGCGAACTAGTTGAACTGCCAGGGCAGGACCTCCTACCAAACCTGCCTGTTCACAAAGAAGATTTGTCTTGGATTAGCCCCTCCCTCGCTACTTCAGCTCCTCAATATGACAAATAACCACCATCACATTAGAAGCACATCCAATCCCACCTACCAGGTCCTTTTCTGCTGCACTGTGCTTGCTCAGTGAACATTCATGAATAGAGCACCCAACTGGCTAAATAACCTCCCACCTGACCTCCTGGCTAACACCAAAATTGGACCCTTCAAGACTAAACTTTGGCAGTATATATTGAAACTCAGCAGCTGTGATTGTCTGACCTAATTAATATGGGTTATCTTCCCTTCCAACCTCTACCAACTCACTCTACTTACTATTTTCTCTATCACTACTACTCATACCTATTTGCCCACCCCCTCAACTATCCTCACTTTGTCTGCACCTCAGCTATTTGATAATGCCTCCCTTCTCCACCAACTCTAGCATTGTTTTGCCTCATTCTTGTCTACCTCATTATGCCTCCCTAACCTTTCCTTGTCTTACCTCCCTCCACCCCCTCCTCCCCATCACCACCCCAAGCCAACTCCCCCATAGAGACATAGAAACATAGAAGTTGTCAGCAGATGGGGACCATATGATCCATCAAGTCTGCCCTTGGTTTCCACCCCCCCTTACTTAGCTGCCTGCTGAGTATCCCACATTGTCTGTCCCATGCCCGCTTCAATTTTCCCACCATCTTGGCTCCCACCATCCCCTCCGGCAGCCTATTCCATAGTTCCACAATGTGCTCTGTGAAGAAATTTCCTCATATTACTCCTGAACTTTTCTCCCTTAAGTCTAAGGTCATATCCTCTAGTCCTGTTGTAGTCTTTTAACTTAAAGAGGTTCTGCACGTGCACCCTGTTGTTGCCTTTAAGGTATTTAAATGTTTTGATCATGTCCCCATGATTCCTGCTTTGCTCTAGGGAGTGTAATTTGAGGTCATTTAGTCTTGCCATGTACAGTTTCTGATGTAAACCCTGCACCATCTTTGTTGCTCTTCTCTGTACCATCTCCAGTCTATTTATGTCCTTCTTGAGGTGTGACCTCCAGAACTGGATACAGTACTCCAGGTGAGGCCTTACCAGGGACTGATAAAGGGGCATGATTACTTCATGCCTTCTGCTTGTGATGCCACTCCCTATGCATCCCAGGATGCCACTAGCTTTTAGTGCTGCCTTTTCACATTGTTTCCTGACCTTGAGATCATCTGATATGATCACCCCCAGGTCTCACTCCTGCCTAGTAGCCACCAGCTGCTCTCCACCCATTGAGTACAGTTTCCCTGGGTTATGTTTTCCCAAGTGCATGACTTTGCAGTTTTTGGTATTGAATTTCAATTGCCAGGTCCTAGACCACTCCTCCAGTTTTCAGAGATCGGCTTCCATGCTGTGCTGTCCCTTTGGTGTGTCCACCCTGTTGCCGATTTTGGTGTCATCTGCAAACAGGCACACCTTTCCCTTCAGTCCATCTGCAATGTCGCTGATGAATATGTTGAAGAGGATCGGTCCCAGAATCATGCCCTGGGGTACCCTGCTAGTCACCCTCCTGTCTTCTAACAGACTGCCATTCACTAATACTTTCTGAGTTCTCCCACATGACCATTTTCTGATCCAGTTCATTACCTCAGACTTGACTCCCATGTTCTCCAGTGTTTTTAATAGTCTCTTGTGTGGAACAGAGTCAAAAGCTTTGCTGAAGTCCAGGTAAACCACATCCATTGTCCCACCCTGATCTACTGTTTTGGTGACCCAATTGAATAAAATCAACCATGTTTGTCTGGCAGGACCTCCCTGCCATGAAAACGTGTTGATTTTTGTCAAGCTGACTAGTTTGCTCCAAAAAAGCTACAATTCTTTCCTTCAACAGGGATTCCATCCATTTTCCCATGACTGATGTTAGACTAACCGGGCAGTAGTTTCCTGGCTGTTCCTTGCTTCCACTCTTGTGGAGTGGTACTACTGTTGCTCTCTTCCAATCCTCTGGCACCTCCCTGCTCCTCAACGATTTTTTGAAGAACACTGCTAAGGGGGCTGCCAGTACTCTCCCAAGTTCTTTAAATATTCTTGCGTGTATCCCATCTAGCCCCATAGCTTTATCTACTTTTAACTTGTCTATTTCCCTAGGACCCTTTCCACTGTGAAGGGACTCATGTCTATTCCTTTAATTGGACACTTCTTTATGCCTATTGTTGGTCTGTTTCTATCTGCTTCCTGTGTGAAGACTGAGCAGAAGTACTCACTGAGTGCCTTTTGCTTTCTACCTGTCTTGCTCTGTGGGTTGTCCGTCCTTTTTGTTTTCTTACAATGCCCCTTTAATCTTCCTTTTTTCTTGTATGTACCTGTAGAAGGTTTTGTTACCCTTTTTTTCTTCCTGAACTATCCTAATCTCTGTCTGAACCTTTGAGTTTCTTATCACTTTTCCTGTTTCTTTTAGTTTCTGTTTGTATTCTGTTTTGACCACCTCATTTCATGACTCCTTGTACTTTCTGTAGGGTATGCACTTCTTTTTCACCATGGTTGCCACCTCTTTGGAAAACCATAGTGGGTTTTTCCTCCTTTTGTTCTTACTAACCTGATGGGTGCACTGTGATGTGGCTATGGTTATTGAATCCTGCAACCTTGTCCAGCATTCCTCAGTGCTCCCTTCTGTTTTATTACTAAGGTTGTCCCATAGGCAGGCCTTCATTTTTGTGAAGTCTGCCCTCCTGAAGTCAAGGACCATCAGTTTGGAGTGTGTGGAGTTTTCAGTCCTTTTTACCCTGAACCATACCGCGTTATGGTCACTGTTGCCCAGGTGGTTCCCTACTTTGAAGCCCAGAACCCTATTGCTATTTGTGAATATCAGATCTAGAATCATGTTACCCTTGTGGGTGACATCACTAGTTGACTTAGACCTGCTTCCATTAGTGTGACTAGGAATTCCTGCTTTTTTGTGATGCCGCCTGTAGGTACTTCAATCTATATCCGTAGATTGAAATCCCCCACCAGCACCACGTCCCTTTTGCCTGACATCTGGAGGATAATTTCGAGGATTTTCTTATCCCTAGCTTCCTCCTGATTTGGGGGTCTGTAGATTATTCCTACTTGAATGGGTTTCTGTCTTCTGGCCACTAATGTGATCCCTAGATCCTCTGTTTCCCCTTGTGCCTGCTGCATTTCTGTAGCATTGATGGTATCCTTAACATAAATAGCTATCCCCCTCCCTTTTCCAAGTCCTATCTCTCCTGAACAAGTTATACCCTGGGATAGTCACCTCCCAACCATGATTGTTTGTCTGGATATCACCACCCCAAGTCAACTCCCCCCTTGCACATATTCTGTGTCCTACTCTTAATCTCTTCTCCTTATCTCTGCACTTAAATGCTTGGTTTAGGACATCCATACCCTTCTCTATACAATGCCTGCCTGGGCTGCTCACAACTATACTTTTGATGGGTCCTAACAACTACCTTACTCTCCTACTTCTTGATTCCTCAATTCTGAGGTTCACGGTTCATGACAAGGTCATCTCTTTGACCACTCATGCAAAGTGTACAATACCTGTAATCTTGTATCTCATGTTAACTATGCATCTACTATATATATATATATATATATATATATATATAATATATTATATATATATCATATCTATAGAGAGAAAGATAAGATGTGTATATGTATATATATATATATATATATATATATAATGGTAGCATGGTAGTGCTACCATAGTTAGGGTTGAGGAGCTATTACATGTTAAACCTAAAATTTTGCACCTATCAACTTTGCAAACTGCTCAATGGATGTGCTGGAAATTTGGAATACATGATCAAGATCCATACGCCTTGGGATCTCATAGAAAACATAGACTTTGACGGCAGATAAGGACCGCTGGCTCCAGCTAGTCTGCCCATTTCCCTACCTACAGGATAGGCTGCAGATCCTAGTTAACCAACAGCCTATTTCTTCCTACCCCCCACAAGAATTGCCTTATGTCTGTCCCATGCATTCTTGAATTCTCCCACAGTTTTAGACCCCACAACCTCCTCAGGAAGGCTGTTCCATGCATCCACTGCCCTGTATGTGAAATAATACTTCCTCACATTGCCCCTGAACTGCCCCCCTCTATCTTTAAATTGTGTCCCCTTGTTCATGCACATCTCTTTTTCTGAAAGATGCTACCCTCTTGGACTTTGTTTATTCCACTGAGGTACTTAAAAGTTTCTATCATGTCCCCCCTCTCCTTTCTTTCCTCAAGGGTATACATATTAAGCTCCTTTAGTCTCTCCTCATATGGCTTCTCTTGAAGACCCTGCACCATTTTAGTTGCCCTCCTCTGGACTGTCTCTATCCTGTCTATGTCCTTGCGAAGATGGGGTCTCCAGAACTGGATGCAGTACTCCAGATGGGGTATCACCAACTGTCTGTACAGAGGGATAATAACTTCCTGTTTTCTGTGGCTGATGTCTCTCCCTAAGCATCCCAGTATACCCCCAGCCCTCCCTACTGCCTTCTCACATTGCTTGCTAACCTTAAGGTCATCTGATATGATTACTCCCAGGTCCCTTTCCTTTTTTGTTGTTGTTACTACCTCCCCCCCATTGTGTATTCTTCCCCTGGGTTCTTGTTTCCCAGGTGCATTATTTTGCACTTCTTTGCATTGAATCCTAGCTGCCATACTTCTGACCATTTCTCCAACCTTGCCAAGTCCCTTCTCATCCTTTCCATGCCTCCTTGTGTATCAACCCTGTTGCAGATCTTTGTGTCATCTGCAAAGAGGCATACTTTCCTTCCAGTCCCTCTGCAATGTCACTTATGAAGACATTAAAAGGACTGGACCCATACTGAACCCTGCGGTACCCCACTAGTAACCCTCTTTCTTCAGAGTGGACTCCATTTACAATTTTCTTTGTGTCCTGTTGTTCAGCCAATGTTTTATTCCAGGCTACCACCCTGGGACTCACTCCCAGGCTGGTTAATTTGACTATTAATCTTTGCGTGGGACTATGTCAAATGCCTTGCTAAAGTCTAAGTAGGCCATGTCCACAGCCCTCCCTGGTCTACTACTTTGGTCACCCAGTCAAAGAAATCTATTAGATTCATCTGACATGACTTTCCTGCTGTGAACCCATGCTGTCTTGGGTCCCTGTGCCCCACTGGCCTCTAGGTACTCAACTATTCTTTCCTTCAGAAGTGACTCCATCACTTTCCCTACCACAGAGGTCAAACTGACAGGTCTGTAGTTTCCTGCCTCTGTCTTAGTCCCACTTTGTGAATGGGAATCACATCCACCTTCCTCCAGTCCTTGGGTACCACACCATCCTCCCATGATTTATTAAAAGAGTAGCCAGTGGTTTCACTAGTTCCCCCTTAATTCTTTTTAGAATTCTGAGGTGAATTCCATCAGGCCCCATTGCTTTGTCCACCTTCAGTTTTAGGAGTTCTTTCAGAACCCTTTCTTCTGTGAAAGGACTGGGATTGACCCCCACCCAGAGTGCTTCTATTAGTTGGATTAGGCACTTCCCCTCCTCTTGTGAATACTGAACAGAAATACTCATTCAGTATCCCTGCTTTTTCACTGTCCTCTCTGCCCACCCACGTTCATTCTATTCAGCCTCACTATCCCTCCTTTGTCTTTTCTACGCTGGATGTACCTATAAAAGGTTTTATCCCCTTCTTAACCAAGTTGGCTATCTTTTCCTCAGTTTAGGCCTTTGCTATTCTGACTTCCCTCTCTGCTTCCTTCTGCCTTAACTGGTACAGCTGTCTGTCCTGCTCCTTCTGTGTTTCCTTATACTTCTGGAATGCTATCTTTTTTCCTGACTTTCACAGCCACCTCTTTTGAGAACCATAGTGGCTTTTTCTTTCATTTTGATTTGTTTATTTGCTTCACACAAAGGCTTGTTGCCTCTGTGATGGCAGTTTTGATGATTCCCCATTGTTGCTCCACACCTCCTTCTAGCCTGTTTGCTAGTGCTTTTCTAAGGCACTCTCCCATCTTGCCAAAGTCAGCCCTCCTGAAGTCCAGTACCCTCACTTTTGTATGTCTTGACTCTGTAGCTGAGTTTAATGTGAACCACACTGTTTGATGGTCACTTGTTCCCAGATGGCAACCCACTTCTGTATCTAAGATCCTCTCACTGCCCCCGTTTGAGAGTATGAGGTCTAAGATTGCTCCCTCACGAGTGGGTTCTGAAACTAGCTGTCTGAGGCCTGCTACCTGTAGAGCATCAAGAATGGCCCTGCTCTTGGATGTGGCTGCAGCAAGTATGCTCCAGTTAACATCTGGCATGTTCAGGTCTCCCATCAACAGTATCTCCCCTTTCTCTGCCATTCTAAGAATGCCTTCTATCATATCCTTGTCCATTCCCTCCTCCTGACATGGGGGTCTGTACACAACCCCTATGCAGATTGTGGTGCCCTTTCCAGTCTCCAAGGTGACCCACAGTGCCTCCTCTCCTCCCTGTTTACTCTTTTGTTCAGTTGCTTTTATCCCTTCCTTTTACATAGAGAGCTACTCCTCCCCCTCTTCTCCCCTGCCTGTCTCTCCTATATGTTATGTACCCTGGTATGTTAACATCCCAGTCATGGTTGTCTGTGTACCATGTTTCTGTGACTGCTACAGTACTATATCCAGGCATCCCTCTTCCATCAAGGCCACCAGCTCAGGGAGCTTTTTGCCCAGACTATGGGCATTGGTACTCATTACCCTCCATTTCCTGATGGCCTTACTCCTTTTTGCCACATCCCTGTCCTTCTTGCCTTTGTCGCTTTCTCCATTTACCCCTGCCCTTCCTCTATTGACACCTCTATGTTGGGTGTTTACCACACTTACTACGTGATTTTTTTGGGGGCTAGGATTTCCTGTCCTTTCCAGTGCCTCCCCTTGGTTAGTTTAAATGCTTCCAATGAAGCATTTAAACCTATCACCTAGGATCCAGGTTCCCCTCCTGGACAGATGCAGCCCATCATGCCAGTATAGACTTGCATCACTCCAGGTGGACCCCCAGTCCCCAATGAAGCCAACTCCCTGAGCTCCACACCAGTTTTTCAACCACTGATTGAATCCCATGGTATGGAACACCCTAGCCTTTCCTATGCCATAGATGGGCAGCACCTCTGAGAAGGTTACCATGCGTGCTACTTGTCTAAGGCCCCTCCCCAATTCCACAAACTCTTCCTGCACTTCTCTAATCACTTTCTTAGCCAGGTCATTTGTCCCTAGGTGGACAATGATATCCAGCTCTCTCCCCTGTGCAGCTGCTCCAGCAATCCTGAGGATTCGCTCCCTGTCCCACCCAGCCATGGCGCCAGGCAGGCACCTTACCTCCCTCTCCCCTTCCTCCTCCAGTTCTACCTTCCTAACAATGGAGTCCCCCACCAGGAGTTGTTTCCTTCCCCTGTGGGGTCCCATGCCACCCTCCTGTGGCTCTCCTTTGTGGAGGTTCCCAGCATCCTCCTTGGTCTCCACTGCGGGTGCCTCCATAGAGGAACCACACTTTGCCAGAATGGCATAGGAATTGTGGAGAGGTACAACTGGAGGGATGCACCTCTGTTCCACCACCCTCACCCTCCCTGAGCCCACTGTGGTCCAACCACTCCTCTTTCTTGGCAACCTCTGAGGCAACGGCAGTGGCACTGGTGGTCCCTGGATGGAAGAGGAGGTCCCACAAATCCTGGCCAACTCATCCTGGAGATGAGCAACCTCCTCCCTCAGCCCAGAGAGGTGCCTGCAGATGGGACAACACTGAATCCTCCAGAATGTCTCCCTGAAGACTGCTGCTCCACAGCCACTGCACTGCACCACTCCCATCATGTCTTATTTCTGGCCCCTTAATTGTTTGCAACCTTACTCTTTCCTCCGTTTTTTCTCTCTCTCCTTACTTTCTGCCTGTGTGCCCTTTAAGCTCCTGATTGTCCTGTTCTGAGACAAGAATATCCTATATTTCTCAGTAGACCCCTTACTTGCTCAGAGGCAGACCTCCAGCAGCTAGAGGGGCTGGAGAGCTACCCTTGCCCTTCTAGGATGGTGAGTCTTTGGTGGCTCTGTGATCACTCACTTCCTGCTCCCAAACAGGAAGTTCCTGTTGTCAGTCAAATCCTGTGCCTATAAAAGTAGAACTAGCTTTGGGTGGGAGGGTTGAGGGGAGTGAAGGAGGGCAATATAGTCCCAGTAGAGAAGTCCAGTCACACAGCAGTCCTTCCTCCTGATGTCTTCTGCCTAGCAACTAGCAGACTCTTTCTAAGGCAGTCTTTAAATATAGCTTCCTTCTAGCTAAGCCACTCCTCCTACTTACTAGATCTTTCTACAAGTAATTTAAACCTCACAGCTATCAAGTCCTTTCAATCACCTGAGATTTACACCTAGATAACTGTTCAGATAACCATTTAGTTCAGTTAACTCAGACAAGCACACACCTTTTTTTTGTTTTGTTTGTTGTTTTTTTTACCCTAAATTGAAGGTCCAAGTACAAGAGTTCTACTTCTTTATTCCCAGCAGAGGAGTCCACTCACACAGCAGTCCTTTCTCCTGGTGTCTTCTGCCAAGCTACTACCAAGTTTCGTACCGGTCGGATATATGGCTGCGGAGTTATTAAGCGTGATCTGTGCGCGCGTTTACGCTTTTTGAATTTTATGGTTGCGCCTACAGGTCGACGGTTTGCTAGACCGTCTGAATCTTCTGAGAACGTGTGGCCGGGGTCCCCAATGTGCCTTTCGAATACTTTGTGAAAAAATATTAAACAGTTCAAAGGTTATTAAAAAAAACTGAATTCTATTATAGTCTATGGGAAAAGTTAACAACAATTGCAACACTTTCGCAAATGACCATTTTTACTGTCGTAAATAAGCCTTTTACTTTTGTGAGTCAGTCATTTTTTTTTCTGTTACAGTTCAGAAAAATGCCTGGCTTTTAAAATTGAGATTCTCTAGGAACACAAAATTTCTTGTGTTCCCCTAGTCGAGTCTTGAGGATGCTAGCCATATCTTTTTAGGGGGTTAACTCCCCAGAAATATGTTTTTAACATTTTTGTGAAAAGTACTTTCGCAAAATACTGTCACAAATGTGACACTTTTGTGATTTTTTTTTGCGAAAGTGTCGTGATTTGTGAAAGTCCATTGTGAAAGTATGGCCAAAACAACAGAAATCTTCCACCCTGTGGCAAACAACAGTCTGGTCTTTGGGCTGAAATTTGCAGGGGAGAAAGCCAACATCCAACAGATATGGTTTTTGGTGGTTTGGTGGCAAAATAGTAAAGGACTGCAAAGTTACAGCACTCCAAAGTTGACAATTTTTCCAATAGGATAACATTATGGCATCCACCGGCGCCTTTCAGGTCCGGTATCTCAAAACGGTTCGAGATATGGACTTTTTTCACAAAAATCTTAGTCCCCACTGGGTGCTAACTACACAACTAGCCTGGAAAGGCATAAATAATATGACATTTTAATTTTTCTCACGTCAGACGGTTCCTGAGAGATAAGCAATTTAGTATTCCAAGTGCTCATTTTCTGGTCCAGGGCCACATTCTTTGTATTCACTGTGCTTCTGAATGAACCTTTATTAGACAAAAGAGGTATGCTTGTGTTACTTTTACCTTTACCATTAGCATTTGCATTTACGTTTCTGCTTGCATTTCTGTTACTGTTTGAGTTAGCATTTCCGTTTGCATCACCGTTTGTGTTAACATTTGCATTTGCATTTGTGCTTGCTTTGCATTACTATTACCAT
The DNA here is from genome assembly GCA_016271365.2 of Neoceratodus forsteri. NCBI lineage: Eukaryota > Metazoa > Chordata > Ceratodontiformes > Ceratodontidae > Neoceratodus > Neoceratodus forsteri. The sequence goes on along the minus strand of CM057455.1, from coordinate 1,460,108,396 downwards.
TTGATGTTGCATTTGCACTTTCATTTCCATTACTTTTGCATTACTGTTTCCTTTTGTGTCACGTTGGCATTACTGTTACTGTTTGCATTTGTGTTTACACTTCCTTTTCTGTTACCTATACCGTTTGCATTTTCGTTATTGTTTGCGTTACCATTTGTGTTGGTGTTTACACTTGTGTTTCCATCACCATTTGCATTACCGTTTCCATTTGCATTTGCGCTTGCATTTGAGTTACTGTTACTGTTTGTGTTACCATTTGCTCTTGCGTTTACGTCACCGTAATGTTACCATTTGCATTTGCACTTGTGTTTCCTTTACCATTTGCATTTTGTGTTTGTGTTTGCACTTCCTTTGCGCTACTGCATTACACGTTTTGAGTTTTGTTGCCATTTTGCAATGCCATTCTATGCTTTGGTCTCTGTTTTGTCTTAACCATTAGCATTTCCATTTCTGTTCATGTTTGTGTTGACATTATCGTTATCATTTCATGCTTCTGTCACCATTACTGTTACATTTGGCGTCTTGTCACCGCTTGCATTGCCATTGCATTTCCATTTGCACTACCATAACCATTAGCATTTGCATTTGCGTTCACATTTGCATTGGCATTATCATTACCGTTTGCCTTTGTGTCACTGTTACGTAAGTACGTTAGCATTTGTGTTTGCACTAACATTACCATTTGCTTTACTGTAACCATTAACATATGCGTCTGTGTTTCCGTTACTGTTACTGTTCTCGCTATTGTTACTGTTACCATTAGTGTTGGTGTTACTGTTGGCGTTAATGTTCCTGTTAAGATTACCATTACCGTTGCTGTTACCGTTACTGTTAGCATTAGCGTTTTGGGCCCCACACTCCCACCAACACATACCATTCACTATTTATATTGCACATTCTCAAAAAGAAAGGAAATTCATTGCAAACAACTCCATTAATGCATCACTTGGGGTTGTTCCACAGTGACAAAAAGAGGACATTTAGTGTTAGGTTCAAAACCCTAACTGCACATTCCTCCACCAATCCCCATCACTACCACTCACACACACATACATGCAAGTAGTGGAAGGACCAAGGCAACACAACCAATCACACACAACCAGCAACAGGTAACAGAAATAACATACAACTATCTAAACCACAAAACCACACCCCCATGCTCCCATCTTCCACACAACAACAGATGTCGGGGTGTGGCAGGGGGTCGTCACTGCTAACTATGATCCTGGAAGTTCCACACTCCGCCAAACACATATCACTATGGACAACTAGCCATCTTGGGCCCCACGCTGCCACCAACACATAAAACAGACTACACATATGCTATTTTTGGCTTTGCTTGCCCCAAAGCAAGATTTTGCACATTCCCTGAAAATAGTTTTGCAAATCACTTTCACAAATGTGAAAGTGTCATTTTATGCATTTGTGACACTTTCATGTTTGTGATAGTATGTTGCAAATGTATTTTACATGCTTTTGCATATGCAAAAGTGTTGTTTCTCATCATGGTAACTGCACATCTTTGCTATCCTTCTGCAAGCAAACAGTTAGGTCCTTTAGCTGAAATTTGCAGGTGGCAAGCCTGGTCCCACAGATGTGCCTTTTGCCACTTTGGTGCTAAAATAGTTAAGGATGATAAAGTTACACTGTTCTGAAATTGAACAATTTCCCATAGACTAACAGTGCAGTGTCCTGACACCATTTCGCCACCCATATTTCAAAATGAAGTGAGGTACACAGTTTTCACTGTTGGCAGCTTGGTTCACCTTTAGGTGAACTAACCTCGTGGAACAAATTTGAAATACTGTATGATACCTGAAGTTGGATTTTTTCCTACCTGCTACAGTAACACAGGTATACACCTCCTGCTGGTTGTGTGTAATTGGTTGTGTTGCATTGGTCTTCCCTACTTGCATGTATATATATGTGTGTGTGTGTGTGTGTGTGTGTGTGTGGTGGGGGAATGTGCAGTTAGGTTTTGAACCTAACACTGAATTTCTCTGCTTCTGTCACTGTGGAACAACCCTAACTGATGCATTAACAGAGTTTTATGCCATAATATATATATATATATATATATATATATATATATATATATATATATATATATAGAGAGAGAGAGAGAGAGAGAGATATAGAATATATATATATGTATTCATTGTGAGAAAACATTTTCTAATGCATCAGTTAGCATTTCACAGACAAAGTAAGGATATGTGATGTTAGAGTTTCCAACCCTAACACCCCATCCCCCTCTGCACATACTGACAGGCATTGGGGGGTGTGCCTTGGGATCATCAGCCGTAACACTCACCCTGTTCCATAAGTAAATAAGGTGAGATGGGCACAGTATAGGAGAATGGGGTGAGCATTAGGGCTGATGACCCCAAGGACACCCCCAGTGCCTGTAAGTGTGTGCAGAGTGGGGGTGGGATGTTAGGGTTGGATACTCTAACATCACATTTTCCTACTTTTGTTGTTTTAGTAACAACTGATGCATTAATGAAGTTTTCTGCAATGAATTTCCTTACTTTTTCAGATAGTGTAATTACATTCTTATTTGTCTGTGGGAGTGCAGGGCCATCTGACTCCTGCACTCCCATTCCTCAGTACTGTAGATGTGTACATGTATATAGCTGTGGAAGCACAGGGACCTCCCGGCATTGCGCTTCTATTTATAGGGCAACAGCGACCAAATTGTCACCATAGCCATCTTATTACCCCACCTCATGTTCCTGGTATAGAACATTTTCAACCCACCTAAAACATAATTCTGTGTAAGTGCAACACCATTCCATGCCAGAGTTGCAAAACACAGTTTGGCCAGGATTTAAAAATGACTGCTGTGACATACATAAGATGGGGTAATAAGAAGGCTACATTGAAAATCTTTGGTGAAACCATTTAAAATTTCTAAAGTTACCAGCGTGCATAGCAAAATTACAACAAATGGTTATATCTTTGCCATTTTTACATATTTTGACCCCACATTTTCAACATTGTCTTCTTATGACCCAACCTCATGAACAAGGGCAGAAAACGTTTCCAAATCTCGCCAGAAAGGTGAATTCTTCCCTGATGCCTGATCATTTTATTTATTTATTCTTTTGTGTTTGTGGCATTTTCTCACCCTCCTACTCAAAAATTAAAATACCTGGTAGTCTAGTGGCCCCCCCTACCAATGGCTAATTCCCATCTCCGTATAAAGACACCCCACAAATTACCTGATATGCTACTGGTCCCTTCCCCCTCCCTGATGTCCATTTTGGTCTTCTTATAAATAGATGATTCTGGTATTGCAGTAATCCCCCCCCCCCGATTCCCAATCCACATCCTGGTATAAAAAAAAAATACCTGGTAGTTTAGTGATCCCTTCCCCTCCCGATCCACCTCCCTGAAAACCCATTCATATTCCTGGTGGTCTAGTGGCTCCTCATTGCCCCACCCTCTTAGATAAAGGCTGACCACTCCGTCCCGCCATTTCCATTCCGGTCTGCAACCAGCACTGCCCTTCTTTCATCTCCATGGCTAGCTGCAGCCTGAGCTATGAAGGAACACCATAAGACCCAATTGTTTAACCTCCACCTTCTTATCCAGTGACTGCACTGCATCTAGTACAGCCTTTACTGTTGCTGTCTGGTTGCTGCCATCTCTACTACTCATTGGGCTAGCTGTACTTGCAGATTACCCATCACAGCAATTTTTCTGCTCATTTCCAGTCTTCCTATCCTTGTAAAGTCATCAAACTTTGTACATACATCATTACTGGTGTCAACTATTGAATGATATAACTCCGGAACTGATATAACAGTTGCAAAATGCAAAACAACAAGTTTAATGAGAGTTCAGTCTGGAGTCATTCAGTAAGCATCCTTTCTTAGGCCCCGATCATATGTGTCCGACTCCAAAATGTTTTGTAAATCAATGGTGTATCCCTCAAAATTTTCCCTTTTGTATAAAGAAAATCACAGTGACTGCATGGCACTGAATGGAACAAGATGTCACCATTTCTTACTGCAGGATCTCTGAGCAACGGGGAGAGTTAAGTTTAGTACTCATCCTGATCAGGTGAAAGGGATTTTTCTCTTTTGTTTATTGCATCTATTTTTATCCTCCTCCTCCAGCCACAGTCTCTGCCTACCTGTAGCCACCACTTCTCCTCACCTCAGACCCCAGAGCTGTATGTGCCCAGCTGGTATACACATCTGTGCCATCGAGAGGGCCTCCTCCGATTCCCTCGTGCCCTGGCCAGGATCCAAGACTGGCACATGCCTCTGTCCAGGCATTTGCCAGCCAGTGAAGCTGCAGCCATCAAGCTGCTGAGGGCTTGTGCTGCCATGTTTTGCTTCTGTTTTTGTCCCTGGAGTGTGAGTGTGCAATGACGTCGCAGCGTGCCGATGTCTGCCGCACTCCACCCCTTGCTGCACCACTCTAGTAGTGCCCCCAGTCATCACCAGGGGACACTACAGAGCGGTGGTTCCCTGGATCCCTCCCTGGGATGGGAAAGGGGTCCTCTGGATGCTTGATCCCATCCCTCCCCTGCTGACCCCTGGTGCCCTGGACTTGTGTCCGAACCCAGGTCGCCAGCATGGCATGAGGTGTGGCATCCAGCGCCTCAACCCACAGCACCACTGGGCCAGCCTGGATTTTTTTCTCTTTAACTGTGTTTGCAGATTTCATGGACATCAGGGCCCATTTAGAGGCCTGTTTTTTCATCAAAGGGCTTTGTCTACTGGACTTTGTGGACTAACTATTTTCAGACAGTTGTCAATGGTCATATTGCATTTGGCCATCTTATACTGAAATGGACTACTGAACTTCAATTTAGGTGCCCACTTATGTTGTAACAAAAGAGTGAATAAATGAGTATTCCTATTGTAAAATTGGTTCATGCTACCTATATTCAGAATCAAGAAAATGTACTTTGTATTGTTCATTTAACTAAAATGAATAAACATAAAGTTAAAACAAACAAAAAACATCAATGGACAGTTTTCTTCATTTAAGAATTAAAAAGGACATGGCAGGGGTGCCACTATACACCAGGCAATGATAAACATCAATGGGGACAGCCAGTGGAGGGTGGGGACACCACTAGACACCACGGACTTTTCATGACCTGATGATAAATGCTGGGTAAATTAATGGTACACATGATTTGAAGTTTGTGACAGCATATTTTGTGACAATTTATATTTTAAGGGACAGCTCCTCTTAAACTGATGCAGCATCTTCTGTTAACTTAATACAATTATTTCTCAGTATGGATAAATGTAGTACAAATGGAAATGGGTTAGCAGCTTTTCTGATCTGATATCACCAACAAATAACCAGTGAACTTGAACATCTTTATCAGTGCTCTGGTGGTCCAATTGGTGTATTCACAGAAGTCATACTCAAAGAAAAAAAAAACACTATGCATGATCCCAAGTTCCAACTTATTCACAACTTTCAACTCAGTTTGAGATCCTCTACTGAGATGAACTGCAAGTTGTGTTTTTATTTGTAGGGGGGAAATTATTTATTTATTTTATTCTGCTATATAATACATGTAGGTTTAAGCTGCTCTTTCCCCAAACTGTTAATGCTCTGCTCCCATTTAACTTGCTGAGACTGAATTCACACACTTTCTTCAGCACCCATCTTTGGTGGTGAGGATGTGGAAAGGTTGGGGAGTGGTGCACGTTACTGTTCAGCTGCAGCTAGTATACCATGTGGGAGGACCTTAGTGACAGTCAATGCCTGTACTGTAGGATTTCATTTTCTGAATAGAAGAGCTTGTAAGTAGGTGACCCTACTGCAAGAGGTGTATAATTTGTGGAGTGCAAAATTTGAACTTAAATAAATACTATAATACTACAATGTCAACACATAATATTAAATAAACATTTTAACCAAAAACAAAAAAGATTAAAAAAACATGGCAGCAGGAAGAAGAAAGATCAGCCTTGTTGGAACTAGCAAAACTTTGTAAAATATTTTTGAGACACATTTATGAACCCTGTTACTACAGTGCCCTGTGCTACCACAGGTAAATAAGAATACAATAACGTTAACAAAAATTATATGGACAGGTGCTCAGGTGCTCAGGTGCTCCCACAGCCAAATAAGGATATGATTATACTATCTGAAAAAGTAAGGCAATTAATTGCAAAAAACATTTTTAATGCACTAGTTAGGGTTAAAGTGACAACAATAGAGAAATTTGGCACTAAGGTTTCCAACCCTAATTCCCCTACCCCCACCCTGCAGGCAGCACAGCACGTATAGGGTCTGCCTTGCCATTCCCATGCCTAATGTTCACCCCATTCCCATACACTGTACACATTATAGTTCATTTACAGATGGGATCGGGTACATGTTAAGCTTAGGAAACCCAAGGCACACCCCCACGTGCTGTGTTGCCTGCATTGCAGTTGTGTGGTGTTAGGGTGGGAAACCATAACATCACATTTGTCTACTTTTGTAGCTTTAACCCTAACTAGTGCATTAAAGAAGTTTTTTACAATGAATACAAATATAGATATAGATATTCCTTGCAAAAAACTGCATTAATGCAACATTTAGGGTTCTTCCTAAAATGACAAAAGTAAGAAATGTGGTTTTAAGGATTCCAACCCTAAAACCCCACCCCCACTCCTGAAATAAATAAGGGCTGCAGTCTTCCTTGGGGTTATCAACCCTAGTCTATTTCTTCACTCAGTGTTATGAATTCCTGTTGCGCACCAGTTCTAATTGGTCAGCCCATCCTTATTGTTACTGTTAACTCTGTATGCTTTGCAGTAATTGTATGTCCACCTCCTGTAATGTATATCAATGATTTTATGTATAGTTTGTTAGTTTATTTGTTAATCAGTTATTTTTCAACCATTACAACAAAAAAGGGGAAAAAAAATCATAAAATATGTAGTCCAACATGTACAATACTAAAATTTCACATCTAGAGCATATTCATATACATTTCCAAATTCTAAGTTGCCATTAACACTAATTTAGATTAAGAGGCCAGTCATAATAGATATATTCTAGTCTTAATAAGTTACATTTCTTCAACAACATTAATATGTTCCTCCTATAGACATTTATTACCAAAGCTAGCTAATTACAATAAATGTCATTCTTAACAATTACAGCTAAAATTTTAAACAGTTTAGAAACTTCTCTCTTCTTTTATTAGATAGGTAGATACTTTATTTGTATAGCGCTCCTTTCTGGAGACTCGGAGTGCTTCACAATCAGTACAATAACACAATATTAAAAGTATACAAACATACAATTTAAAATCTACACCAACACCTCAGATGATAGAATCCATTCTTAACAATGGCCGACACCTGAGCATCAAGTGTCAGGCCGCTGTAAAGGATCACACTCAGATTCTTCACCCGTTTCAGATGGGGTCAGTGGCACCCACCCAGTACAAGAGTAGGTGGCCTCCACAAACCCCATCCACCCCCACGATGACCCGGATCCACCACCAGCACCTCTGTCTTGTCTGGGCTGAGTCTCAACCAGGTTTGGGACATCCAAGTGCAGATATCGGAAAGGCAGTTGTTAAGTACAAAGTCCACTATCTGGTTACTTGGTGCACAGGACAGGTATAGCTGGGTATCATCTGCATAGCAGTGAAAACCCAGCCCATACCACCTGATAATGTCTCCCAATGGCAGCATACAGTATACACTGTAAACAATAAGGGTAACAAAACCGATCCCTGCGGAACACCACAGGTAAGAGGTTTTGGGTTAGATGAGGCCAACCCCATCACTACCTTCTGCACTCTACCTTGCAGGTATGACCTGAACTATTTGATGACTTTACCAGACAGGCCACACAGAACCACAGTCGGTCTCAGTAGCACCTCATGGCTCACAGTGTCAAACGCCACTGAGAGATCCAGGAGTACTAAGATGGAAAGATCTCTCCTGTCTCTTGCCATTAGGAGATCATTAAGTACCTGCACCAGAGCGTGTCTCCATACTATGCCCAGCCCTAAAACCTGGACTAGAAAATCTCATAGGTGGAAGAGGAAGGAGACGTCCTCAAGCTGACTTGCCACCACTTTTTCTATAACTTTCCTAAAATGGAAGTTTAGAGACTGGCCCATAGTTGGCGAGACAGCCTGGGTCCAATGAGGTTTTCTTTAATAGGGCTGACCAAGACCTCTTTTAGGGCCAATGGGAGAGCCCATTCCTCAAGGAACTCTGGACAATCTCGGCAACCACGGGTGCAATCAAGTCCATACACCCAACCAAAAGTGTGTTGGACCTGGGTCCAGATCACAATGTGTTTGCTTCAGTCTCAAAAGAACCCTCACCACCTCTTCTGCCCCACTGGATCAAACTCAGTCCAGACAGGAGGAGTGTTCTGCAACATCTCAGAGTGGACCCCACAATCCCTTTGAATGACAGCACAGGAGATCTCAGCCCTGATAGCGGACACTTTGTCGGCAAAAAACAGAGCAAACTCCTTGCACCTAGTGCTTGAACCTGCTCCCCCCACATGGAGGCAGGCAGGATGTAATAACCCATCCACCATGTGTAAGAGCTGAGCTGATCTGTTCCGTGCTGCAGTAATCTCCCTTGATAAAAATTCTGTCTTCTTACAGGAAATTGCCCCTGATAATCCCTATAATGGACATCAGGGCCAATTTGCCCTTCATCAGGACAGATCTCCTCCACCACCTCTGTAACCTTCGACCCTTAATCTTTAACTCCCTGAGTTCCCATAGAACCAGGGAGGTCTCTTATGAGTAGATGAGGGTCAGACACGAATGGGTGTGATTGAATCAAAGGTGGCCACAATGGCACTATTATATGCCACCACCACCTACTCCATTCCAATCGCACACTCCCAACACTCGATAGGTCTAGCACCGCCAATAACCTGGAAGAGGAAAACCCCACAAAAGCAGTACCGGACCATTTCCACAGAGGCATGGGCTTCGGAAGGGCCCCAAACCTGAACCTCATGGTGCTGTGATCTGACCAAACTGCCAGATCAACTCTAAGGTCAGTGGTCTCAAGACCTAATGAAAACACCAAGTCCAGTGTGTGGCCACATGAGTGGGTCACTGAGGTTACATTTTGCGCCAGGCACAGCCCCTCCATACTCCTTCGGAGATCATTACCAAATGTGGAGAGACCATTGTCTACCCAGCCATTGAAGTCCCCGAGAACTAACCATCTCGAGGACTCCAACTTCAGACCAAAGACGATCTCCCCCATCTCCCTCAAAAATTCACCCTCCCTACCTGGGGGGTGATAGAGCAGGAGGATCCTGTAACCCATGCCAGGACCTCCCATATGGCAACACATTCAAAGGACTCAGTAGGGCCCATAGGTAGCACCATGAGACCCAGGTCAGATTTAAAACAATTGGCCACCTCCCCCACCTCTGCTATCCATCCTCGGCTGTGTATCATGGAGTACCCAATTGGCACCTCCACCTCTAAAATGAGAGTGGCATTTTCATCCAGCTAGGTCTCCATGATGCAAGCCAGATCTACCGAGGCAATCAAGGTCTACCGAGGCAATCAAGTCCATCATTATGGCAGTCTTTTCCTCAATAACCTGGCATTGCATAACATAGCCCATATAGGATGGTGGGGATCACTGGATCAGCTACCTGCCCAATAATTTCCGTGGAGCCCTTGGGTATGGGCATTAAATTCAACATACTGGCTCCTAGTAAATATTAGATTTAGTCATTGCTACTTGCCTCAAATCAGGCTTGTTGCCATACTACAAGAGCACTATTGCATAGAGAATAATGACAGTGAGCGAATCACTGGACCCAAGTTAAACATCTGAGTTACCAGTAACATCCTCACTTTCTGGCAACCTACAGAGGCAGCCTGCAACACCTGCTAGCTCTGAGCCTCCCATTGTCATCTATAAAGCAGGACTTATAAACCTGCCACAAGTAAACCCTGTCTGGATCACCTAAACATTATATGATTTCCTGTGAGCACATTTTGCTTCACTTTCAGACACATTTTTACCCCAAGGGCCTTCCTGTGGGCATCTAAGAAATGTACCCACTCAGCTTCGGGTCACCTTTTGATCAGGTATCAACTCATGAAGGTACTGCTGCTTATCATACACATAAATCATACACATTTAGTCACATGTCCAGACTGGAGTAACTTTGATGCCAGTTATACCTGACCTCTTTGATGAGTATTTAGAGTCCTCATGCCACAGACATTGCTCCCTGACCCTAATTGTTGCCAAATATGGTGGGATTTATATACCGATAGTAGTTGGCATTCACAAGTCACTGTAAACACTCCTATCCCTAAACAACCATGCATTCTGCTCCATCATCTGGCTCACCTTGTAGGGGCCATTAATTGGTCTATTATGAAGTGTCTATAGTCCAATTTAACTCATCGCTCATATGCCAGGTCCCTACGAGCTGTTGACCTATATTCATTTTCAGAAATTTATGATAAAATGTTATGTTTTTGATTATTGCTATCACTCTTAAATACAAAAAAGCCTACATTTTAAACACAAAATGGCCTATATAGAATACATGAAATACAGACTATAGCACATTACTACAATTATGTAACACAGGCTGCTAGTTTGACATATTACTTGGCTGGTCACTCTGGAGATTTGAAGCCAGTATCAGTAGGAATTTTCCACTGGGGAGCTTTCCAGTATTAAATCAGCTAAAACATTCAATAACCCCATGTTTTCATTTCATAGTGGGGTTTAGCCACACTATGTATAACTATAAATTTGCTGCAGAAAATTCTGGAGTCTATGCGCTAAATTAAATTACTTGGCTCAATTAACACCAGAGTCCACCATCTATGTATCATATTCTCCTGATTTAAAGAGTCTTTTAGGTCTTCTCCAACCTACTTTATAGCCCTTTTTAAACATTTTCATTTGTTCGCAGTAGCAAGCAGTTTTTAAAAAATAAAAGAAACCCCTAAAGTACTTTGAATCGGAGCGGGTTTACTGTCAATTGCCCAGGATATCACTCAAAGTAGCTTGCAGCTGTTCACATGAGAGCACCTGTTTCAATCTAAGGATTGATTATCACTCACTCCAGGCCTCCATTTCTCAGTGCCCATCTCTGTTTAGCTTGCAGAGAGTTTGTTTCCCATTTAATCGATTCTTTAGTCCAGCTCTGTCTATTTCGCTTCTATTTTTCTTTTCTGTTTCTGAATTCTTGTTTCACCAGCTCGGTTTTGGACTGTGCGCATTGTAGGGAAAAAACAAAGTGCTCCTCAAGCACAATAAACATAATACTTTATTTTAAAAGAACCCCAGGTCCTAGGTAAAGCTGGCATACCTCTTCAAGGCATTTTCACACCTTTCAGCACATTTTGTGCTCCAGCAAAACTTCTCTCCATGACACAACAGGCCATCACAGCTGGAAATCTCCTCCAATCAGGCTTCCATGAGTAATCATCCTGGGAACTCCCTGCACTTTCAAGCACTCACCCTTCTATCTGGAGGTGTTTCAGGGCCCCATTTTTCACCAGCTAGCTCCTTTCAAAAGTTCAGTCTGTATCTCAGAACACCTCAGTGCAACTCTGTTTACACAGTCGCCAACAAAGCCTCTCATCCAATTCAGACAGAGCGATAAAGTGGCACACAAAAGACACAAGTAAATGCTAAAAAGCTGACCTGTACTTGAATCATCACTGGGGATATAACAACAAGGCAGTGTCAGCAAACAGCCCATCTAATTTTAAGCACAGTTTCATTCATCCAAAATCATTTAAACAGAAGTGGACAAAATAGAGAGCTAAACTAAAACATAGCTCTAAGCAGTGTTTTGAGGAGTGGAGCAGCATTGCCTGATTTAATGTATAACTGTTGTCTCTGACTCTGAACCCTATGAAAATAGTCACCTGCCTAAAGGATTCTTTCCAAAATATGAATCAATCAATAATTAATCAAATAAAGTTCACCTCATTAGGTGTGTATGTTTCTGGATTGTATAGAATGAGGTGAGCTTGACAACCCCAAGGAAGACTACACTGGGGTGGGGTGATGTGTTAGGGCTGGAAACCCTAAAACCACATTTCCTACTTTTGTCAATTTAGTCTGAACCCTAAATGTTGCATTAACAGAATGTTTTTGCAAAGAATTTCCTTACTTTTAAACACATATCCTTATTTGCCAGTTGGAGTGCAGGGCCTGGAGGGCACTTACGTTCCCATCCATCCATACTGGTTGAAATGGTATAATCATATCCATATTTGCCTGTGGGACCACAGGGCCCTCTGGGCCTGCACTTCCATCCCTCCATAGATGCATTTTTGTATATTGCTATAGAATTGCAGAGCCTTCCAGGCCTGCTTCCATTTATAGCACAATAACAACCACATTTTCAGAATAGCCTTGTTATTACACAACCTCATGGATGCAGTACTGAAAATTTTGAAATCCACTCCAAAATGTGATTCCATGGCACTGCAACATTTATTCCATGCCACAGATGCAAAAAGACAGCTTGGGCAGGATTTGAAAAATGACAGCTGTCACATTCATGAGGTGATGAAACAAAATGCATATGTTGAAAATCTGGGATCAAAATCTGTCAAATTGCAAGAGTTATGACTGAGCGTACAAAATTTCAACAGATGCACATAACCTTGTCATTTTTACATATTTTGACACCAAATTTTCAACATACCCTTCTTAGGACCCTACTTCATGAACAAGGGTGATGAACATTTTCAAATCCCACCAGAAAAATGATTTTGCAAACAAGTATGAAATCACCTTTCATGCCATATTTGCATAATTCCAGCCACATTGTTCATGAGGATGGGTCTCAGTAAGGCCATGTTGAAAATCTGGTGTGAAAATATACAAAAATGGCAAGGTTATGCATCAAAGTTGAAAATCCCTTTGAAATTCATTGACCCACACTTACTGTACTTTTGTTCCTCATATTGCAGTCAGCAGTTCCAGCAGCATAAAGTGTTTCCCATAGCAGAGTGGATCTTTACCCTGGGACCTGTTCAGGTGAGTGAGGATGTGTGTGAAGGTCTGGGGGATTCAGGGTGCTGGGTGCTGAGTAGGAGGTCAGGGTGGGAAGGTGGAATTGGTGAGGAACATTTTATTTTTACAGGTAAAAAAGACATTGAGGACTGTTTTCTTTATTTGAGTTGGGTATGAACATTATAGGGTGGGGGTGCCACTAGACACCAGGGAAAAATCTCATAATTACGGGGATGGTGATTGGAGGGTGGGGGTGACATTAGACACCAAGGAAAAAAAAAACAAAATTATGAGGATGGCAATTGGAGGGTGCTCAGTGCCACCAGACACCAGGGAACATGTGCAAAATTACAGGGACAGCTTGAAAAATCCTTTCTTTTGTTTGAAGGAATCATTTTCTGTATCAAACGAAAAAAGGAAATGAAAAAGGATTCCTTCGAATGAAAAAAGAATAGCAAAAAAACTAAGTCCAAACCCTTTTTCTGTTTAAATGGATCCTTTTTTGTCTAAATGAAAAAGGTCATATGGAAAAACAGAGAAAAAGACTAAGTCCAAAATCTTTTTCCATATGAAGGGATCCTTTTTCATTCACAGGACATATGAAAAAAGAGCAAAAAAATCTGAAGTCCAAAACATTTTTCCATATCAAGGTATTCTTTTTGTTTGAACAAAAAAGGAGATGCAGAAAATGCTGAAAAAAACTTAATCTAAAATAATTTTCCATATCAAGGGATCATTTTTTGTTTGAACAAAAAGGCCCATACAACAAAAGTAGGGGCAGTCACAAAAAATAATTTTAAAAGTAAAAAAATTAAAAATGTGGGGGTCATTTTTCCAAAGTGGCCTGGAGAATCCACTTAAAAATTTCCTGATGGGCAAGATACATATTTTGGTCTCTCTGCAGGATATCACTTTTGTGAGTTTTGAATTTGTTTATTTTTTTCAAGAAAAAACAGAAAACAAGATGGTGGCAAACAAAAAAGGATTTTTCCCTTATGAAAAAGGTTTGGACCCCCCCCCAAAAAAGATAATTTTCTGAAAGAACCAAATTTTTTTTTCATTCTAAACATCTATCCAAAAGACTGCATTGAGCAAGCTCAGAAACCAACATTTTAAAATGTAATAACTTTGGAACAGATTAATATTTTTTCACCACACTAGTAAAAGGCACATATGTGGACCAAGCCCTTGCTACCTTGAAGATTTCATACCAAAATTTCAAACCATCTTCGTGTAAGGTGATAACAAACAAACAAACAGCAAAAACAGCAAATTTTTACATTTTTGCACTATCAACATTTCAGAATTCTCACATCCAATCAGAATGAAACTTGGCAAATCAAGGGACTTGCCCCACAGGACTGCACATGCAAACGTTCCTGAAAATCTGTTGAATGGCTGCAAAGATATTAAAGCTCAAAGTTTGAGGTTTAACATAGAATCCCTGCTCAACGCTAAATGTAGGGGTGCTGCGTTGCCCCTATAATATGTAATTCAATGACAATTGTCATTTTATCATTCAGTGTTTTGTGACATGATACACTGCAAGTTATTGCATTGGATCATGGCTGGCTCCACTATATATAGACACACATATCAATGTGTACAGTATATATCTACTGTTAGCAATAACACTTCTTAATGAAAAATCACCATTTTGAACTTTTCAAGAGTAACTGTTCACTAAAAGTGTAATCTTGATATTTACCATATATATAGATGTATGGAATATTGCAGGGAAACACAGCATTCATACTTTTTAATATTTTCCATATTGCCTTTGTCATTGTACAAAGAATACCAGAATCCCAGGCATGACTAGCAAAAATAAGCATTATAGCCTGCATCTTACATTTAAATAACATACAAAAAAAACTTCAAAGATAATGTTGTCATTGTTTCAAACCTGCTTGTTTTGGTATATTAAAGTCCAGCAGAGTGCAGCCTTCATAACTTCTGAGTGTTGTGTGTGCTTCTTTCTGAATTTTATAAACCATGAGATTTTATTTTAACATCAAAGTCAAAGCCTCTAGAATGAAAGATGACATACTGCATCACCTTTCTGTTACCAAACAAGATTTTCAAGATATAGGTTTTCTTTGCATGACTGTTTTAAATAAAGTCACTTAATTCCTAAGAACATTCATCTTTATTGTGTTATAAGAGAATACAGTAACTTTCTAGCAATAAAATAGCAATAACAAAATGACAAGCTAAAATAAAAATAAAAAACTTTAGCCATATAAAATGCTCCTTTCTAAAAGGAACTTCTATGTTTTAGATTATGCAGTGGTCCCTATATATTAATTAAAAAGGAAGTGGTTTGCAGTCTGGTTCAAAAGTTTACCACTAGTCAAACATTTTAAAGATTATGGAGAGTTAATCAGAATAAAGGTACTTCCAAAACCAATGTTTTTTTCCCTCAAAGGAGATTGAAATAGTTTCGAGAGCTGGAGATGCAAGTGCATGAGATCATAGAAAATAATGTGGAAACTGATTTGGAAACTTTAATAAATCTAGTACCTGAGCAAATTTATGAGCATATAGAACAGTGATTTGCAGAACTAATACTCATCTTATAGGGGACTGTAAATAAACAAAGGAGGAGGTTTCCTGGTTTGACTCAGAGTATAAAAAATATATCAGTTATATAAATTCCAGAATAAGAGAAGGGAAAAAGGAAAAGAATAGATCTGGAAAATGTGACTAAGGAATGAAAGAAATATGATATGTTCCTGGAAAGAAACACTGGGCACTGTTAAGGAGAAAGGTAATAAAACATGTTGGCATTTAATGGCTAAAGGCTTGTCTAACTGACATAGTGAATTAATAACAGAAGTAGAACAACATATCTGGAAAATATACTTTACTAATCTATTTTACAATGGAAATCAACCAGTTAGCAATGAAATTGGGGAGCTTGTGAATAATTTAGAGATTTAGATAGAAGAGTTAGTAGACACTATTCAGAATTTTAAGTTAATGAAAGAATCATTGGTGGACAAGATCCCAGTAGAAAGCTATACGGTGGAAACTTATTTGTGAACAGATATGCTGGTAATCCTTTTAATAATTGTTAGGAAAAGTATCCCAAAAACTTGGAAAGGAAGTGTAATGGTACTATTGCATATGAAAGGTTCAACAGATTATCCAAATATGTATTTGCCCATCTCTTTACTTGATATTCAACTCAAATTGTTTGCTAAAATCCTACTAAAAAGGATTTCAGACTGGTTAGATGAAAACAAACTAATAGCATAAGTACAGTTGGGTATAGAAAATAGTAGAATGATGATAAACAAGTGTTTCTTGT
The DNA here is from genome assembly GCA_016271365.2 of Neoceratodus forsteri. Classification (NCBI taxonomy): domain Eukaryota; kingdom Metazoa; phylum Chordata; order Ceratodontiformes; family Ceratodontidae; genus Neoceratodus; species Neoceratodus forsteri. The sequence goes on along the minus strand of CM057455.1, from coordinate 1,460,092,106 downwards.
TAAAGCATAGCCATCATAAGTATGTCACATTAAGATCTTATATACTTAGTTTTATATTTGGTTTTAAGGGCAATAGTAGGCATATAGCCCAAAGGTGATTACCCCCACTTCTCAGTAATCTCGGCTGAACAAGCAGCTTTTCTTTATAAAAGTAACCATTTTATTTCTAAAAATAGAGCAACTGTTTGAATAAACAATATCATGAGGAAGCTTATTCAATAATCTAATTGTCCTTGGGACAAAGGCATTTTTCCTAACATCTTTATTAGGGTTTTTTTCCAACAGCTGCAATTTATGCCATCTCAAATCGTGTCTGATCTGCATAAACTTCAAGCCCTACTCTTTAGAAGCTATTCATCCTTCAGAATGTTAAATAATAGTAATAGATCACCTCTTGCTCTTCCATCTCATAATAAAAATAACCAAATATCCCTGAGCTTATCCTCATAAGATTTAACCTTACAATTTGAAATAAGTTTAGTAAATCTTCTCTGTGACCTTTTGACAAGGTCATCTTTCTTTAAGAAGGGACTCCAAACCTGATAGCCATATTTCAATTGGGGGCATACATTTGCCCTCTCGAGTGGCAACAATACAGTATTTGATCTACTAATAAAGGTGTGTTTCACATTTAATTTGATCATTCACCTTATTAGCCAGTTGTTTGCAATGATTGCTAGATTTTAGGATATTACTAATAAGAATTCCAAAGTCTACTACTTTTTCCAGATCTCAGATCATCACAGATCATAGGCAGACTGGGTGAGCCTAGTGGCCATTATCTTCCATCAATTTCTATGTTTTCATGTTTCTGTCTAATCCTAACACCATCTATATAGTACCCCTGTGAAGTGATAGATCTACCGAAATGCATACCCACACATTTATGAATGTTGAATTGTAATTTATTCTCAATAGCCCAGTCGACTATAGACAGAAGATTAGATGCCAGCCTTAATCTATCCTTGCAGATTGTTATTATGCCCCCAAACTTAGTATCATAAGCAAATGTTATTAAGCAATTGTCACTATTCATTTTTAAGTCATAAATATAGATATTAAATAACAATGGGCCAAGAACCGACCCTTGGGGGACACCGCTAGTCACCCTAACCTCATCAGACACAAATCTATTGATTCTAACTGACTGACCTTTGTTAGACAGCCAGGCTAGAAGCCATTTTATAAGAAGTTTGCTAACACTTAAGGTTATCATTTTAGCTACCAGTAGTTCAAGTAATACAATGTCAAAAGCCTTTCTAAAATCCAAGTAAATTACATCCACATTGTTATCGATATCCACCTGTCTAGTAATTGTTTCACGGAAAACAAAAAGTTTGGTATTCCATGACCTTCCTTTTACAAAATCATGCTGGTATTGTCCAGATGACCCATTATTAACAAATTCTCATTAATTCTATCTCTTAGACATCCCTCTGTTATTTTACTAGCACTAAACATTAAGCTGATTGGTCTATAGTTACCAGGTACTGATTTACTGCCATGTTTAAACACAAGTATTACCAATGCTTTGAGCCAATCCAGTGGAACAATGCCTTCATTTATGGATTTGTTGTATATAACAGCCAAAATTGGTGGCAATTCAAAACTATGTTCCTTTAGGAAATCTGGGTCTAGTCCATCAGGACCCGCTGATTTGTTGGGATCCATGGTAGAAAGTTTATTATAAACAATACTAACATCTATTAAGTGTTGCTTAGTATTATTCTGTGATGTGTATAGTTCAATGGCTCATGATCATTACCTTTATTGAATACTGAGCAGAAAATCATGTTAAACTGATCTGCCACATCTTGGGTGTCACTGTTCTAATTGTTGTCAATTTCCAAGAGACCTGTCACTCTGGAGCTGCCTTTGACTGTATTAATATAGGAGTAGAAGGCCTTCAGGTTATCCTTTGAGTATGCTAACCTAAATTCCAAGTTTCTACTTGCCAGTTTAATTGCTGTTTTTGTATCCCTAAGTGCATACCTGTAGTATTTTATATTTTTGTTCTGATGGTTGGGGCTTCATTAGTGCAAAAAGCAAACTTTTATTATTAATTAATTTCCTGATCTTATTGCTAAACCATGTTGGATTTTTACCAAAACTGTTACAACCATGTTGATGGGCATGAATTTGTCCGCTATATCTTTAATTACAGAGTTTAAGAATAACCAGGATTTTCTGCATCCATAGTCTCAGTTATATTATCCCAATTGATGCCTTCCAGTACCTTTTTAACTGTAGTACAGTTTGCTTTATTAAAGTGTTTTATTATCATTTTACCTTTCATAATCTGCATACCCCTACTTAAAGTGAAGTTAATAGAGAAATGATCACTGATACTCAAAAAGGTCACTGCTAACTACATTATGAATATCATCCCTGATGTTAATAAGGAACATGTGTAGAATATTTCTACCTCTAGTTGGTATAGTTACTATTTGGCTCACGTTATGGGTGAGAATTACATCAACAAGCCTGGATCGTACAGTAGATGGTGTGGACATATCATCCCAGTTAATATTAAGTAGATTAAGGTCTCCCATAATTGTAATATCTCTGCCTTCAGAAAAGTAATCAATTTGCTGAATTAGCGTATCAGTCATCTCAGAACTACTATCCTGTAGCCTGTAAAAGACCACAATTGTTACATGTTTACTCATTCTACATTAAACAGATGCTCAGATGGATTCACAAAGAATCATAGACTTGTTAGGTAAATCCAAATAATGGTATTCAATGACATTTCTGATGTACTGAGCAACTCCTCCTCCTCCTCTTCCTTATTATTTCTTTACTATATAGCTTAAAACCCTTAATATGCTTACACCAACTACAATAGTAGCCACAGACATTGCCAGCTATTTCCAGATTTTTCAAGAAATTTTTAAAGAGCCTCTCTCTGCTGCTCCTACTGTGGTAATGCAGAAAGCAGGGGAATTTTCTGGAAATACCACAGAAATATTTGGAAATAGCTGGCAATGTCTGTGGCTGCTACTGTACTAGCCTTATCCTACTAGGTCTTAGCTATAGCTATAATATCCAACTTATAACTGTTCACAAGTACCTCTGGCTCTAGTATTTTGTCTGTGATATAAAGCTTTGTTTGTTGCCGTCATTGATCTGAAAGCAGCTTTTGGTTTATTATCTAGAACTGCATTATGGGTGACACTTAAGGATCTGGGCATGGATCGAAACTTGCTGGCCATTATTATTCAGTTATGTTCTGGGAACTGGTTAACAATAAGATATTATAATAATAAAGTGAAATACTCTGATACAATTCATAAAAGCAGGGTCTTCAAACAAGGTTGCATTCTGGCCCCCACCTTTTTAACTGCTATATTAATTTGATGTTGGTAGTTCTGAATAAGCCCAGATATTATTTCCTGGAAAAAACACACAAAAAACAGTATGCTGGTATGATGGCCTATGTGGACAATTTGATCTTTCTCTGTTTGACCAAAGGAGTACTGCAAGAGCAATTAGCCAACTTAGAAACCAATCTGAATATGTTGAAATTGATCACTAACACTACAAATTCTATAACTATGACCTTTAGCAGGAAACAAATAAGTTGTAAGGGTTCTATGTGAAGAGGGTGACTGTAGAAGGGCAACTCAAACAAGGGCAATGGCAACCAAGCAACCACAGGAATGGCACCCACGCATGGATGGCACACGTCAGAACGGTGACCGCAGTCAGTATAAAAAAGAAACAATGTTACCACACCACCACAGGGATACGAGGGACAACACAGGATGCACCGCAGGTGACCAGCAGTGGACATGAAGGGTGCACAGAAAGCAAGCACGATGATGACAGAAGGGCAGGCAGCAGCACACGCGCACACACACACACACAACAGGATGGTGGACACATGGGACAACAACAGTGCAGAGGGCAGGGTGCGCAGGGGGACAGAGACACTGATGGGTACACATGGCAGAGCCAGGAGGCCAACAGGGCATGGAATGCTGTGGCAGTGCATGGCAATGCCGGGCGGTGCTCATGGCACAGCTGTGGGCAGCTGGATGGGTGCAGGTGGGTGTCACCCATAGTGCGGGGGACCACACGCAGGGCTGGCAGTGATGTGCAGACAAAGAGGGGTCAGTGACTGGACATGGTACAGGGCTGGCGGCCAGAGTGTAGAGTGAATAGTCTGGAATGACAGACAGAGGTGCAGCACAGAGGTGGACGGGGTAGGCTGCATGTGTTCAGGCGGGTGGTGGACAGGGGGCGGTGGACTACACCTGCATGTGGAAGTTGTGTGCAAGGCCCTGTAGGTAGTCCACCCTGCTGTGCACACTGCATCTGCCACTATGGCTGCAATGTGGCATGTGAAGTCCCTGTAGGTCCTCTTCAGCTTGCTGTTCCCTACACTGGAGATGAGCTGCTCCATGTGCACAGCGATAAGCCGCTGCTCCTCCATGAGGCAGTCCAAGAACTGCCAGATGTTTGGGTGACTGGCACAGAGCCAGGTGCTAAAGTCCTGGTGCCAGCCTTCCACTGTGTTGTTCATATGAGCCAGCCCACTACACATCATCTCATACATGTTCCAAATGGACACATGGAACAGTGGGTGATGCCGTGCAATACACCCCACTGGGTGCCTGACCAAGATGTCCTTCATGTAGTCCAGCAGGGGATGCAGGAGTTCCTCATTCACCTGGTAGTAGGACATGTCCACTAGCTCATGATACACCAGCGCCATATCATCCGGTGGCACGAAGGCAAGTGCAAGGAGCATGTGGACCTACAATACACACTCTGCATCCATGGTGTACCGCTCGAGTAGTTCTGCACTGCCCTGCACACATCACCACATTGCCTGGCAGAAATGAAAGAAGCAGCCCTGCATGACGGTGCCCTCAAAGACATTGGTGGGGGCATGCCAGGCTGCACACTCAAAATCTATGAGCATGAGACTGCGGCCGTGCACCACACAGTAGCTGACACAGTTCCAGAATGCCCTCATGTAGGTGCACTCCATCCGTGTACACATCAGTATGTACATGGATGGCAGGACCAATCCGGACTGCAGGCCATGGATGGAATAGAGCTGCCTGAACAGTGGTGGTGTGGTGTGAAAGGTGCAATCCAGGAACCAGTCTTGGCACACAGACAGGAATGTCAGATCATGCTGTGTGGTGAATATGAGCATGCTGTCCCCTGCAGGGCCACTGTCATACTGCAGGAACTGTGCCCCGGTGGTGTAATGGTGTATGCCTGGGGAGAGCAAGCTCGGCAGTGCTGCCAGGTATAGTGGGACAGCCCATTGTGGCTTGGCACACACGCTGCACCATGTGGTGCATCAGGGACACAGTGAGCAGACTGCTGGCGATGGCATCCAACACCCCACCAGTGGCCTGCATAATGACCTGGGTTGTGCTCTCTATGCTCATCCATGCACTCCCGCACATCCGCCATCACACCCCAGACACTGACCTCCCCTGGATCCAGGGTGTGATTGTGTGGTCACCAGGTGTACACCACATGGTTGGCAATGGTGTGTGCTCATGCAGGGCATGCATGCCTATGGCCCAGCACACATCTTCAGTACACCTTCCCGTACTTCTCCTGATCCCTGTGGTACATGTACATGTGGTGGGATAGGAGTGGTCTCCCCTTTTGGCTTGTGAGATAGGTAGCAATATCCATCTCTTACTGGCTTCACTGGAGTGCCCCCATCCATTGCACCCAAGACCCCTTTAAGGGCTTATAGTGCTGTCCCCTGCTTGCCTGCCACACCTACTGCCCACCCCCATTGCTGACATAAGCATGTGCTGCTGGCCATTACGCCCCCTCTGTGTTCTGGTCTGTGTGGTGGTGTAGCAAAATGGTGTGGGTGTTGGCCTTCAAGCTGTGCGGCTTAGGCAGGTGTAGAAGTATTGTATGGCTGCATGTTCAACATGGTGTCCGGTGTCCACTGTTGCACCCATGCTGTGGTGGCGTTGAGAATGCAGAGTAGTTCCTGGAGCCTGTTACCGGCGAAGGCCTTGACAGCATGTGGTGAGTAAAGCTTTGTCTCCTACTCCTGTTGATGTGTTCTACTATGCAAGGCAGTATGGCTGTGTGTGTGTGATGGCCGTGGTATTCGAACCCATGGCAGCTGTCTACCGAGGTGCCAATGGCAGCACTGTGCAGGTGCTCGCAATGAGAGTGGTTTGCCTGCAGCCTGTCCACTCATGCATTTCACCTGTCTGTGGCTGTCAGTGCATGCTGTGAAGGGGGGGCAGGGGCTGCATGTGATGGTGAGTGGGGATGGCAGTTTTCTGCTCCACACCCATGCTGGCAGGTGGGGGGGAGGTCATGTGCTGTGGCCCTGCTGCCAGCAGGGTAGTGTAACTATGGGTGGGTGCATGCACGATCGCGTGCACATGCACACGAAAAATTTGTGGTCGCTGTTCAGGTAGGGTCACCCTAATTACCCATTCACCCTAATTGTCCAGTCACCCTTGGCACATTAGACATTGTAGCAGAGCCGTTCTGTGGGAAGCTGTTTCTCAGTAGCCCACATCACAGGCTGCCAGTTGTAGGTGGAGCTGGCAAGAGCTTACCTGGAACAATTGAAACAATATACCTATTTAGACTATGAGATGACTCTCAATCTTATCAGGACAAGCAACACAAGAAATGTAACAAGAAAACTAATCCATCTAGTGTACTGTTCTGGAGTTGGTGAACAATTTTAAATATCTAGGGGGTTATCAGAACTCATCACGCTTCTTCAACAGACACCTTCACATGACTACAAGGACAACTCACTCACAGGAATGCTTTATAAGCTTAAGGATTGTTTGTCTCTAGCGATAAGGTTGGGCTATAGCACAGCAGAACCTTCTCCATTTATTATAATACAGAGCCTTAGTCTGTTACGTTGCCCCTGCCTGCACCTTCAAAAGGAAAATTGCCTTTATAAAAAATTGCCAGAATTGCTTTAATGGCAGATCATCACAGCAACTACTGTCTTCTTTTCTATATGTTAAATTGGATCCCCCTCTGTTCCAAGTACACTTATAACATGAGTACCAGGGACATAAGATCCTGCTGCATGGAGCACCTATCTTCCTGAAGCATCATCATGGAATATTTGACCAGCAGTACAGTCTGTAATTGTCTTAATTACATGTACTGTGTGACTAGTTGGACCAATGTGTATGTGGTTTGATCTTCTCTGCTTGATTGTGCAATATGGTTGATGGCTCCTTTGTTCTTCCATGATTGACTAATAATGTTATTGATAAATTCAGTGTGCTTTGCATATTCTCCTTATGGTATTTACTTTTTCTCATGAAACGTGTTATATTTTTCCTGCATCTATGTTGCTCCTCTGAAAGGAACCTGATGTTAGTGAGCCTACCAGCTTGTCAAAATAATTAAGTAAGTAGGATTGTGATTTAAAATGCTGAGTGCAGTGCAAGGGACTGATAATGCAGCAGTTAGGTTATTAATTGGGGTAAAGACATGGGAGCATATTCCCCAGTGGTACTTGATATGCATTGCTTACCTGACTGGTGGATTTGTGTTTGAAATTCTACTGTTGGCCTGCAATGTTCTTAAATACAACAGATCTCCTGTATTGCTGAGCTGTTATAGTGTTATATTGTACCACTGCATGTTAGTTGTGGTCCACCATTCAGACTCGTTTAGTCATGCCAGTGTGCAGACTGAACTCTGGCAGTAAAGGGCCTTTTCTGTGGCAGCCCCCAGACTGTGGAACTCATTTCCATCAGGTATGGGGTCTGAAACATAAAACCATAGAGAATGATGGCAGGCAAAGGCCCAGTGATCCATCCAGTTTAACCACCCTACTTAATTTCTCAATGTAGGTCCTAGTGTCCATCTCTTTTCCTTACCTTTGTTCTCTACATTCCTGCTATGGCCTTGTACCTGTTATGAAACCCTCCATTGGTTTAGCCATCACCACCTACTCAAGAAGCCTGTATCACTTTTACAACATTTGTTTGCAATTTTAGTGTCTTATTTTAAGAGGCTGCTGAAATATCACCTCCTTTGGTAAGCTTTTGTTATAAATACAGGAAATTAATGACACAATACATGAGTTGCAGATTGCAGGTGTGGATATTGCTGTGTTTTACTGTGTGTTTATATTCTGTTTGTATAGTAACAGTGTTTTTTTACTACAGATCTTTAAAGCATAGTTTTTTCAAACATCAGTTGTGATGTTTCCTGAGTTGGATTGCCAGAGAGTAGAGATAAATAAAAGATAATGATGATGTCTTTTCTGATGGATTTAGGAGGTTTTGAACCACTTTTCAGAAGATTTTGGCATTATAAATGGTATCCAAAAATGTTTTGTGAAAATATGTAGTGTTTGCTGTTCTGGTGGCTCTGGTACATAGGTTGCAGAGTTTTTGTAGGCCAACCAGTTACGTGTGTGTCTTTGGACATTGTACCAGACAAAAATCCCCCTTGTGGAACAGTGCAGTCATATCTATAGAATCCATGAGAGGTGAGATTCTCTTACCCACACTCTTTCATACTGAGCATATGTATGACAGATGTTGCTGAAAATAGACTGAGAATGATCCAGAGCTCACTCATGGTCACACGACTGTTTCATTGAGATATAGTCTGTATTTACATATTGGCAGTGTCAGTGGCTCAACATGTAGCACGCTGGCCTCTGATACCAGAATATTGGAAGGTGGTAGGTTCTAACCCCACACTGGGAACATGGGACATTCCCAATACTGTCACTGTAGTGCATCAAGAAGGGGGTGCTGCACTTCAGAGGTGCTGTCTTTTGGAAAAAACATAAGGAACATCAATAAACAAAAACAAATATTTAAAGAAGACTCACTATCTCAAATGGATAAATCAAAACAGACAAACCTATCAATAAAACACCTGTCACCACGATAATATATTTCATGTTAAATTCTATTACATAATTTTATATATTCAAGGTACACAAATTATACCAGCATCCCTATTTAAAAGGGTCACACCAAATCAAGTGACCCTTGCAAATTCATTTAAACTTAATAAATTGTGAAAACCCTTTCCACTATTTAAATACTTTGTCTGAGGTATGGAGTAAAGTGCCTTTAACATAAATGGAATACATGTCATATTCTACTAAAATGCTAAAGGTTTCATAAGACATTAATTTCTGATAAAGAACCCATTGGCATCTGGCCTGCCAAATATAAAACTTTAGATAGCAGAACAGGACAACTATGGCCCCTGATCATATTTACTCATTAAGTTTGGGAAATAGCCTAGAACCAAAGACTCAGAGTTCAGATTGGACAACCATATCAGTTTCTATTATTTTGCTATGTAAGCCCATAAAGGTTTAATATAAGAATAGTCAAATAAGAAATGATTCATTGTTTCTTCTATAGCTTGGCAGGAATTATATGGACAATTCCTTTCCTCTTGAGCCTTGTGCTTATTATTGCCATGAATGTTTAACCTGCCATAAGTAGTTAACTACAAAATTTCCCACATATGCACTGGTATCCCAGCATTGTTGAGTTGTGATAAACATTTCTAGTCATAGAAGCTGGACACTCCTTAAATTCAGGTTCCTTCAGATATATTGAAGACAAATTAAAATGATATAACTGAGAACCTGTCTTAGTACATACGTGGGTTTTTGCTAATCCCCATTTATGCAGCTTTAAGTCTATGGGTCTGAAGTAACCTGGAATCAAAAGGCACTGACAGACTTTTGGGGGTGAGGTTGTTATCCCAAAGTGAAAAATAATTCCCTAGGATATTTAGAATACACTTTGAACATATGGAATCTGAGGGTTGAAGACCTATTTTTATCATCTGAGATGTGAATAAAGCATGGAAAAAATGATAGGGTCCACCATCCCAAGTCCCTCTTGTAGGTTTGGTAAATAGGTAAAAGCATCTTTTTATGGAGTTTAGCCTGTTCCCCCATAGCATTTGGAAGAAACAGGCATACAGTCTGGTCTCAAGTGCCAATGGAGGGAGAAAATCATAGCAGTGAAAAGAAAACAGCATAATAAACCTCTTTATAATATGGACACTCTCTTAATCTTAAATAAGTTCCAGCCTTTCCATCTTACAACCTTATTTTCAACTCCCTGCAGAGCAACTTCTCAGTTTTCTAAGGGAATATTTTGGGTACCAGCAGTTGTACCTAATATTTTCACAGGCTTTGATGAAATCCTGATCCCATTAAAATTTGTAGGTGGGGGGTCCTATAAATAACCTTTAACATTTCCCAGTATTAAGCAGGGAGTTGGAGACCAGTGAATAATCCATGATTACATGTAAAAGAAAGGAAATCTGAGTGTAGTTTGACAAAAATCCACAATGTCATCTATATAGCTTGAGCCATAACCAGATCCAAGTTTGCATTCCCTACAAGACCTTACCGCTGAGCTGCCCCATGTAATTTCCTCAGTAGGGGATCCAGAGTAAAGATATAGAGAGGGGCTTAGAGGACACCTTGCCTTACTCCATGGTAATTCTTATTTTCCCTGATGCCTTTTGTTTTATAACAGGTTGGACTGTAGCAGAAGAATATAGAATTTTATCCAGTCCACAAACGCACATGGGATACCATATTTCTCTAACGTGTTAAGTAAGAATGGGTAATAAACTCTATCAAAAGCCTTACACTGATCAAGAGGGATTATACAGCCTTGCTTTTTCTGCAAATTACTAAATTCAATCAGATCTCTAATAATCATTAGTGCAAATTGAATGTTTCTATCTGGGAATCTACAGAACTGAGAGGGATGAATCAGAATATTGACTGTGTTCCTTAATCTTTTATTCAGAATGTGAGAGAGAATTTTAAGACTGAAGTTCAAAATGGTTATTGGTCTCCAGTTTTGAATTTTTAATCTGTCACCTGATTTAAACAAAAACACAATTAGCCCTGCTGAAAATTCTGGATGGACTGATTTATTTACAAAGAAATGAGAGCACACGGCCTCAAGGCAAACAGCTAACTGAGTAGAAAATACTTTATAAAATTCATAAGAGAGCCTGTTGGGTCCTGGAGAAGCCCCTAATGTTAGGGATATTAGAGTATGTTCTGGGGCCTATATGGGTAGTGCTACAGTAAATCTGCCATATTATTGGGTGGAGAAGGGAATCTGAATTTCCTGACAATATGAGTTAATATCATTCTTGGGGGGGGGGATTAGTCATGCTATGGGATTGTAGGTTTTTTTTTTATAATTATTTTGTGTATCTCTTCTTCTGATTCTATTATATTACCATCTTCATCACTTAATTTTAGGATTCCCATACTATTTTTACTGGCATTGAATGCTCCATAAGGATCCCCAATAGGGGATTTTTGTGTCCCATACTACAGTTTTACCCTTTAGGTTTTTGCCCTATGATATTGAAACTCTTTCAAGTCTGATTTTAGTAGGTCAATTTGTGGGGAATAATCCTGTCTGGAATTTCCTGCTAGGGTATATAAATATTGAAGCTGGCTTCTGAGCTATAGATATTTTAGGAATTTAGACCTTTCTTTATGTTTCCCATAATTTTGGAACAAGGATCTAATATCTACTTTGGTGTCAGTCCACCAATCCCCCATATTTTCATAAAGGATGCTTATTGATGTTATTGCCCATAATAATTGTAGAATACCATTCTGGACTACTGTCCTGTAAGATAGGCAAATTAAATTTCCACCTGTTGAAACAAGTTTTATCTGTAGGTTGTTGGGTGAAAATAATTTTTAAGAGTAAATGGTCAGTAAATGCTATTGGGAAAATCTCTAACATGGGTAATGGTAAGTTTTAGAAATAGAGAGGTGATCAATTGAGGTGAAAACATTTCTCTTTATATGTATAGGCTGGCCCTTTTATGTTTTTTTTTTTTTTTTACAATCAACCAGGTCTGCTGTTCATATACATTTTTTTTAATGCATTTGAATCACAGTATGTTTTCTTCCCTTCAAGTGATTTAGCAACTTTAGGGAGTTCACAATTAAAATCCCGTCCTAATATGATGTTAGTGGATGTAACTAAATATGGCTGCAGGAGAGAAAATAGAGCCACCCTTTCCGATTTTAATTGTGGTCCATAAATATTAATATTAATAAGTTGGTATGGGGATTGTTTCCCTAGACCATCTATAACTAATAACCTACTAGGAACATGGTCTATCAATTTTTTTAAGGTAAATGAGTAGGATTTAAATATTATTTCTATGTCATCTGCCCTGTTAGGGCCAAACTGCCAATAAGAATTGCTCCAAGACCAATCTGCTGAAAATAAGTGGACCTGATCAACTGAAGACATCCAAGTTTCTCAGATAAAACAAACATCCATTTGTGAGTCATGCAAAATTGAAAACGATATGTCTTTTGACACATTTATCAAGCAACAAATAATTATGGACTCTAATCAAAATTTAGTCAGAGAAAGGGATCAACGATAGAGAATCAAGAGCACTTTTTTCCTTTTCTTTTTTCTTTTATAATCCCTACCTTGTTACCTGTTAGTACTGGGTCTAGTTTATCTGGGTCACCTATTTCCATATCTGGCTCTCCCCAAGAATTGGCCAGACCAGCGAAAGGGTTGGGTGTTTCTACCTCCAGGGCCTTTTGGGTGTGGGAGGGGGTTTATTATTTCTAGTAACTCTCATCCTAGGTAATGGAGCAGGTTTTGGAGGGGGTTTTGAAGAACTTTCTATATATTCTTGTTGAACCCCAGTGGGGTCCTGATAGCAGACTGGGGGGAATTTCTCAAAAGATAAAGAGGGAGGGTCAGTCCCATTATCTTGCTGGATTTCATTTACCAAGTTAGTTACATGCAATTGATTATCCTGGGACATCTCCTGGGGTGTGGTGGAAGGAACAGAGGGTTCCTTTAGATCAACCTGGCCTGCAGCCAAAGCTGCATCTTGTGCTTTTTGAATCAGGAGTTAAGAACTTATCACAGAAGCCTTATTTTTTTGCTGCCCAGGGGCACTCTAAAAGCACATGACCAGTTTCCTCACAAAGATTACATTTTGTGAGGTTGGCACACTGATGGCTAATGTGCCCAACTTCTCCACAGTTATTGCACTGAGGTCTATCACACACACTAGACAAGTGTGTCCATGAACCACATTTATAACAGGCCTGTGACTGACCTGCCTAAAAGCACATGCACCTGTCTGTACCCAACAAAAGGGAATTCAGAATGTGTTCAATTTCACTGTCTTCCTGGTGCAGTTTCACTTTATACTTCCAGCCCCCAGTCCATAAAAGTTTGGAGTCCAAAATGGCTTCTGGTGAACTGAGGACATGTAGGTATGTAGGTAGGTAAAAGTTTATTTTTATACAGGTGATACATGTCATTTGGACTGATGTCCAGTTTACAAGACAAACCTGTGCAAATCCTTATCTAATGTTGCAAACTAATACAAAACATACATAACATGCAAGATCCAATAAGAACAAACATTCAACTCTTATGAAGTACATATACAAAACACTTCAAGATAAAATCATAAAATGTAACATCATTACCAATATTGTAACCTATAAATAGTAGCAACTCTTATAAGACAATTTTTGATAAAAAATAAATCCTTTCATATATGCAAAGTGCAAGACAAATTAGGAAACTTGTAAATTAAATAGGTCTTATAAGTCCAGGCAAGGTTAACAATTGAAGTATGAACCATCAATTCTTTTAGGGTCTGAACAAATGTGGAGTGATTTAAGATATCCCTAGTGTCTTAGGGGAGAGACTAAGGTCCTGTCCCCATATTTATTGGATACTTTTCCCATGGTAATTTTATTCACGTGTACAGTTCTAGTTAATGCCTTTTTGAGTTCTGGACTGCTGGAAATAATAATTTTGAGATAGGGTGATTTAGACATACATTTTTCATCTTATGAATTAAAGTCAGCCTGTGATAAGTATAATTAACCTTCAAAGGCAGCCAATTTAGTCTACTAAGTAACAAACAATGATGGGTATGATAGTCCTCCTTTAATACAAATCTAGTCAATTGGAAATAGGTGTTATCCAATTTATCCAAAAAGTGTTTTCCTAGCTGTTCTATAAGTCAGCTCACCATATCTCAGGACTGGGATGATCAGCTGTTCAACTAACTTCTTCCTATTATTTAATATCAAGCACTTTATTGTTCTCCTTAAAGCCCCCACCCTTTTATTCACTTTTTTTACTAAGGCTAACATGTGCTGAGTGAAGGACATATATCTTTTGACAAACCAGTAAGTTATTTCTCAATATGGACTCCTTCATTCCTAAACATAATCATAGCAACTTTAATTAAAGATTTTGTTAGGGGAATTACAAGAAAGGGAGTCCATAAAAGGGAAAACTTAACCTGGTTGTATCTCTGCCAAAATAACTCCAAGGCATAAGAGGAGCAGAAACTTACATTGAAGTTATCTTCTCTGAAATGTTGATAAAAGCAAATACTTCCTAGGAGAAAATGTAATGATTCTTTAAGTAACTTTTTCCCAACATACTGCCTATCAGGCCTAATCTCCAGTCCTCCTTTGTATTTAATCCTGATGGCATTACGTCTAGGAGCTGACTCTTTTTTTGATTTAGAAATTAAATCAGATAACAATGGCCTTTGACAGGGGCCATTCCCACAGTTCGTTGCTCCAGCTTGTGTGGCGTTATCACTGATGGGGTGCACCCTATCTTTTTCCTTTGAGTGGGGGGCACCAGTCTGACTGCCTTAGTAGAAATATTATTAGAGGTTACCTTTTGGTTTACACCATTAGTATAGTTAAGGACCTGTACCACAGCACTAAGTGGAACCTGTTGTAAAGTTTTTGCCCATATCAAAGTCCTTAGGTACCTGTGGTAGAAGTATAGGGTGTGATTCTGGGGATGACTGTGATAGCAGGTCTTTATTCCTGTTTGGGTCAGGTAGCTACTGTATTTTCCATTGGGTAACTTTCTTCCACCTTGCATCTGCTAACACTTTCTCAGGTGACCAGTTTGCAAAAGGATTGGGGTTTTGAGCTTGAACAAAGAAGGCAACCTGAATTGCAGTTGCAATGGATTGAGGTTGTTAGGTAAGGATCTTTTGGCCAGAGTTAAAGCTGTTCTTTAGTTTTTATAATCCTCATTTTTGGCAGTTTTATGTTCTGGCTCGCCAGCCAAGAAGGAGAACACTGTTACACCCTACTGGCTGGAGGCATCTGTTTGATATATATGTTGATCTGGTTGGGATGAGGGTACATCCTTTATAGTCATGACAGTATTACTGACGAGGATATTTTTTTCTTTTAGTTTACCCTCTTGTACAGTGGACCCAGGGTTGCCCTTAAAACTGGGGCCAGTATTCTATCTTTGGTTTTGAAGGGTAGGTTCAGTCTTATTAGAAGCTGTAACCGAGTCCTGACACAGTGCTGCTTGCACAGGAAAACCTTTTTCATTTACCTCCAGTGGCGCTAGGTACATGTTGCTTCCAGCTTTGTTACTGCCAGCCACATCACAGGACTCAGAGATAAGAGGAGAGGAGAAGTTTGTACCTGAAGCATGCCAGAATAATCCTCCAGTTGAGCAGCTGAGCACTTTAATGCTCCTACATCACAAGAAACAGTTGGTGTACTGACAGAACTGCCACATTCTTTGACTAAAGTTTTTGTCATATGCAGCATTACTAAATCCATCTGGAGCTGGAATTTGCTGTGCTCATATCTTCACTTTTCCTCCGCTAATTTGAGCAGCATTTTTCTTGCCAATTAATTTCCATTGCTATCTCTGAAGTCTTGTCAGTCTCATTTTTTCCTTACAGGATATGAGAACTTAAATTCTCTGCAGGAACAAAAATGTCATTCCCGAAGTCTTCATCAATGACTGTAGCTACTTCTTGAACATCCAAAGGGGCTTCTTGAGGTAAGAGAGCAGAGGGTGAGGCCCACTCCTCTCTTTGACACATCCATCTCCTCCAGTGTCTCACTCAGAGTGGTCATACTGGAAATGGCCAAACTTCTAAGTGAGTAGGGAATTTTCCCAGTGTCCTGGCCAAATTCCCCATTCACTAAAAATACCAATAGCTTAATCTGGTTCTGTAAGTCAGTTTACACGCTACAAATATTCCTTTTCCTTGCCTCCAGGTTGTACCTGGAAATGAGCATGGCTCAGTGTGCCTCTCCTTCAAATAACAGTCTTCAAATAAATAAATACATTTTACATCTTGGAATGAATCGCCAAACTGAAAATTTCTAATGGACCTAATGCAGATTATTTGGGTGAGTGACTGGGGTTTGGAAGAACTCAGTCTGTCAATGTTGACATTGTAAATGTTTTCTGGTTGGGTCAGTTATAGCTTGGTCAGGTTTAATGATTTGATTTCAGTTTGGTTGGACTTGGCATCAGGGTCCACTCATTTAACATTAAGAACCACATTATTATCAGCCTGTATTTTAGCAAGCAGGTCTTATTAATACTGTTTGGGATATCATAAACACATTAGTCCTGCTATTTTGTAGAACACAGTACAGTGGTGAAACTTTTAGGAGAGTGGAATGGAAGAAGATAATTTTTTTTTGGCTCAGGGCCCCCCATTCTAGGCTGAGGCTCAGCTCCTGATCAGCATGCCACCCCCCCATGCACTGACTTGCCCCCTGGACAGGACCACTAGGCAGGTGCCCTCAATGGTCATTGGTATCATGCCCTCAATTACCCTCAGAGTGAGGACATGAGAGTGAGGCTCCCCAGTGGACAATGGTGACAGTGGGAATGGCTGCTGGCAGGGCATCATGCATGGGGGCACATTTCTTTTTCATATGCTGTGTTCCCCTGGAGATGGGACATGCAATGACAGCTGGCGTCTGTCCCACTTCCAATCTCAACTGGCTCCAATTGTTCTTGGTCCCCTGGCATCCACCAGTGGCTGCTACACACCAGACACTCACCTCCTCTGCTCCCAGAGAAGGGGAGATGCTCCTCAGATGCTCAATCATTCTCTTCCTGGCTGGGTGTCTGACTCCTGGGTCCGTTCCTGAACCCAGGATGTTGGCATCACACATAGACACCTTGTAACTGCACCAGTGGGCTGGTGGAAGAAGATAATTTTAACAGTTAGACATTCATGGCATACACGTATGGAAAAGTGGGATGAAATTCAATGAGGCAGAGACACATATGACAATGCTACCATCACACATGCTCTTGTCTGAGACTGTAAGCAGTAAAAGTCTAGAGGCCAATTTCCTTGTTTTCATCCCTGGCAAGGGTATGCTCGGGGTTCAGCGGGGTAGTGGGAAACTTCCGACATTACTCCCAGTAAATGCTGTGTAGAGGAAAACTACACCCTCATATCATGTACATTTTATTTGTTTCCATGTCAACTCTTTTCCAGTAGCTGATGGGGACATATGTATTTGCTTCAGTTTGTTTTCAGTATTCATACCAGTCCACTGTAACTATCCTGGGGTTTCCGTTTTTTGGTTGTTGAAATCTCCTTGTCCTTGAGAGCTGCATTAGCATATGAGAACTTGATGTCAAATCAACCATTGCAGCCATGCACCTCTATGCTGAAAGTACAAGTATCCTGAAAAAAAAACTCTGCAAATACACAGACTGAAAGTAATTTAATGGGGAAAACCCTGTATTACAACTCAGATAGTTAGCAAAGCTAACTGAAGGTAAATGTAGTATTTCACACCTTGCTGTGACTAGTTTTGATAAAATCTAATTAAGCAGACAGACATGCTGTACAGTCTAAAGGGTGATTTCACATCATGTTCTCATGTGCTAACAAAGCTTTCAGGGACACTAAGATTTCAACTGCCATAAAATGGAGAACCCAGGATAGTTACAGGGACAAGAATGAACAGTGAAAATAAATGAAAGCAATCATATATATCCCTAACTGCTACAGGAAAAGAGTTGTCTGTTGACATGGAAACAAACAAAATTTACAAGGTATGAGGGAGCAGTTTTCCATTAAGAATGCATGCCTCAAGTGTCCTTCAGATGCTTTTTTCTTTGTTGTCTTTGTTTGGCTGTCAACTTACAGTAACGTGGCTTCTCCTAGACTCAGTATCTAACTTCGCTCTAATTCAGCATCTGGTTCCTCTGTGGCTTGCTGCTGTCTTTGTTTGGACCTTCGCCCTTCTGCCTCTATGCTATGCTCTGTCAGTCCTGGTGCTGCTAGACAACTGTTTCATAGGTTTCATAGGTAGTATCAGACCAGAGAAGATGTTAGTCCATAATGCTTGCCATTACCCTAGTTGTAATAACCCACAATGTTCTCTGTTACACAATATTTGTCCAGCTCCCTTTAAACCAAGCATCTTTTAACTTGCAACAACTACCTCAGGCACGCTTATTCCAAACCGGTATTACCTCACACTAAACCAATGCTTCCTGTTTCTGGGTTCAGTCCTGGTTTCCCCTTGGTCTATCTTTTCTGTGCTCCCACAGTTTGACACACAATGTCTTCTTATTGCAGATCACTCTGCTCTGGTTTAAGAGTGAGGAAACTTCCATGCTCTTTTGTTGTCTGTGCTGGGTTGCCATCCTTCAGATGGCTGTTGGGATAGGGAGTATGTATGGTCGCCTGTCTTTCTGATGCAGTTGCTGATTCTTTTGCTGCTCCCTGTCATCCCAGGCCACCCCTCCCATCACCAGGGCTCTCTTTCTCTCTTTCATCCTGGGAGCAAGTCCCCCCTGTCAGCTGCCTCCTGCTCTTCCTTGCTGTTATCACCTCTGTTTTTGCTTCTTCTGCTGCTGCCTTCTGTGAGCCATCAGTGCTGTTTGGCTAGTGGCGTTATTTTTCCTCTGCCTTTCTGCCTGTCTGGTGACAATTTCCAGAGCTCCTGTACCTCTACTGTGGTAGCTTGGGTGGTCCTACGCTTCTGCCTGCCCTCTGCTTTGGCATCCCTTTGCTCCACTGCTGAGGAGTTCTGTGCTTCACATCTTAGGGTTTTCTTGGGATTCCTTAATGAAGACCTCTAATTTAATATGTTGCAGTTGCCTGTGCCTCCTTGTCCTTCCTTCCAGCTGGGAACATGGTGTCAGTGAGACTGCTTGAATAACAGGGGAAATTATGAATAGACACACATGTGAGTAACATTTATTTATTTATTTAGTTTTTGTTTACAGAGTAAGTACAGTAGACAACAGTATTGCCTATATTCTGGCATGACCTGGGAGGGTACAAAACAGGAGAATAAAGTACAAACAAGAGAGACATTGTTCATGGCACAACAGGAAATAAGAACAAAACATAGCAATGATTACAGACTAAGATCAAACTAATTCTACAAAGCCAAGAAGACAGATAAATTACATTAATTACTTGCACTAGATGTAATGAAAGTGCTAGCTGAAATCAGGCAACACATTTTGAAATCAATAACAGTTATAACAATAGGATTAGTGAGGCAAGTAGGAACAGGCAGGTACCAGAAATGCAGAGAGCAGTAAGTGCCATATAGGGGAGGACAACTACAAGGAGTAAGTCTCAAGTTTCAAAGCAGGAGCAGCCATTATAGTCTATTAGGTAGGAGCGAAAACTAAGTTTGGAGGCCTGGTGGTATTTGATGAGTTTGATTTGTTGTGGGAGGGAGTTCCAAATGTAAGGAGCAGATGTTGCAAAGGAGAGTTCACCCTTTTTAGTGAAACACCTAGGAATTTCAAGAGGAATTTGTACAATGACCAAAGGGGATAAGCTTGGGTAGAGTGGGTTAGCAGCCTTAAGAGGTACTCAGGGGTCCCTGTTATAGTATCAATCAGGCAGGCAGCAGAATAGAGTCTATAATGAAGGGAGATCCAGCCCAGTCTGGATTAGAGTTGACAATGATGAGTTAGCCTTTGAGCAGAAAGGGCAAATCTGCATATGCTGTTAGCAGGTGCTCAATTTCTGGAAAGCTCATTTGCTAGCATCAAGGTATACCAGGGAGCAATATGTAAGACAGGAATGAGGAATAGCAAGTGAAGTGGCATCATTGAGGAGGACCGATTTTATAACTTTATAAACACCAGTTTGGTGTTTACCGCCTACAGGTAGCAGCAATGTGCAAATTAAAATCCAGTGATGGGTCAAGTGGTACTCCTAGATAACTTGTAGGGCTCTCTTCATCCTGGGGCAGGTCCCCTCGTCATCTGCCTCCTACTCTTCCTTACTGTCATCACCTCTGTTTAACATAGTTAAAGAGTGAAACTTTCAAGGCCATCAGAAACTAAGACGAACAGAGGGAGAGAAGAGGCAGACTAAGGCCATGGTAGTCTGCATGAAAAGCAATTTGTCTAACAGAAGTTTTCAGAAAAGAGAGATATTTTTATTTTTCTCTTGACCCAAAGATGAGCTGTGTCATTTGTCCCACTGTCAGTCATGTCTGAGAAGGGGTGAGAATCATGGCTTCTGAAGGTCTAGGAGATGAGAAGAGAGTCAGTAAGTAGGTAGGTAGATAACTGAGGTAGCAGGGAAGGGAGCCAAACCAGAATCTGGCAAGCAGTTAATTACAGTGGGAGTAGTTATGACCCTCTAGGGAGGTGTGCATAGGGCAATGATGGGTGCAGGATGAACTGTTGAGACAAAAGGGGCAGGATGAGTAACAGAAAAAAAAAAGCTCCATTCTGGCCAGAATAGATTTGAGGACAGCACAATACATTACTGTACATTACCATAACCAAATGTTGAGAGAATCATTTACACAACAATATTACTGCAATCAGGAAGACAGATATAAGATTTGTTCAGTATGGGGCACCCAGTGCCAGGAGTAATTGTTTGTAGGTAGCACTCATATAGCATTTGAAGTTAAGATGATCATGCTCATTTAGGGTTGGAAGGTATCAAGATCCATCATGTCTCTTCCCCATTTCATAAGCAGGGATGAAATAAGTATTATGTGCAGACATAAAACAAGCAACCAAATATTGCCATGTTATGCATTTGATTGCAGGCTGGCACCCTCACTGGTAGAAAGCATCTGATACTGAAATATAAATTCCTCTCCCTATTCATAAAAGCTTTTTCTCAGATTTATAAAAGCAGTAATTTAGTTTTTCAGATTTAGGTTTTAAAGTAATGCAAATTTTCTCCTGCTGCTTGAGAAAGTGAGATAAGAAAGCAAGAAAAGTAAACAGAATAAGAGATCAGCTGCAGAGTGGACAGAAAAGAAAGTGCAAGACTGGGGAACATTATAGTCCATCAGAACAGTAACTACAGTAATTCCCTTCCTGCAGTTTAATCCAGCAGCAAATTTAGGAAGCTTTTGTCAATGTCCACGGCACAAAATACCTAGAGTAGTATGACAGTTTCCAATAGTTTGCCAGCAGCTTATTTCAGCTAGCTTGTTGCATAGAGATTACAAACAAACCAAATATTAGTTTTACTAAGTAATAATTAGGTGTCAGTGTCACAAATACTGTTGCAAAATAACACAGCCATTATTCACCATCCAAAGATTATTTTTTTATGCTGGTGCTTAAATATGAAATGGTGATCCTTCTATTTCATACTGCCAGAATGTAGTGAAATTACCTAGGTACATAAATATCAGTTGTTATTATTATTACTGCATTTATTACTGGTACTAGGGGAATATAACTGTGAATGAGGCAGCAGGGTCTGGTAGCAAGAGTACAAGCTTGAGAACAGGGAAACCCAGGTTCAAATCCTATCAGGGCCACTTACGGTTCCTGTTGTTTGACTCTGAACACATTGATTATATTCTCAGTGCTTTTAGCAAACTCATCTATAAGAATGGGTAAAAAAAATTGGACCCCACTGTATTGTAGCTGGGTTGTTCCCAGTAAATATGTTTTAAATTGAAAAAAAAGGAAAAGAAAGAAAAAAAAATAAGCATCTGTCAACATGAAGGTAGATTTGCTGACATAGTCTTAGTTTTTTAGAGTTTCGTTTTATTTATTTTCTAAAAAATCTTAATGTGATGCATTGGTAAGAATATAACATTATGGCCATGTCCACATTAGGGATTTGAAACTGTTTTAACTCTATTAAAATGGTTCAAAAGGGGAGGCAGTGGTAGTCAGAGATTTCCACTTGACAGATATAGACTGGGATGTTCCAATAGCAAAGAGTTCTAGAAGTCAAGCAATGATGGACACCTTAAGGACTACCTGCTGGCCTAACTTGTAAAGGGACCTACCAGACAGGGATCCATTCTGGATGTACAGTGGAGCCTGTTTAAAGGATACCTAAACCATCTTTTTTACACATATTGTTTTTTAAAAAATAACTCCATAGTCTTGTAACTGAAACTGCATTTATTGCATGACCAGATGACTGCCAGTGTATTCCATATTGGTTCAAAGATAGACCCATTCATCATCCAAACTAGGGTCAAGCAAGGGTGTGTCATCGCTCCATCCTTGTTCTCTATCTTCCTAGCAGTTATCCTAGTCCTCACCAAAGGCTGCCTTCCCACTGGAATTGACATCGAATACAGAATGGATGGAAGGCTCTTTAATCTTGGACGTCTCCATTCAAAGACCAAAGTTTGCAAAGCATCCATCATTGACCTCCAATACGCTGATGACTGTGCCATCCTTGCACACACCAGGAGCAACCTCCAGTCTGCACTAGATCTCTTTGTGGAAGCTTACCAAAGTCTGGGACTCTCACTTAACATCAAGAAGACCAAGGTGCTCTATCAGCCAGCTCAGGGCCTTGTAAATGGCCCTCCACAATTCACCATCGAGGGACAGACCCTGGAGACAGTCAAGCACTTTCCTTACCTCGGTAGCCACCTCTCCCTAATAGCAAACATCAGCGATGAGATTCAGCACAGGATCCTTTGCACTAGTACCTCATTTGGGAAACTGCTTTTGGCACATCTTAACTGACCGTGACATACAAAAGGACACCATGATCCAGGTATACAGTTCGGTTATCATCCCTACCCTTCTTTATGGATGTGAAACTTGGGTGACTTACTGACATCATCTAAAGAGCCTAGAGAGGTACCACCAATGATGTCTCCAGAAAATCCTCCTCATCAAGTGGGAAGACCACCGCACTAACGTCAGTGTTCTCGCTGAGGCCAGTGTCATCAGCATTGAGGCAATGATCCTCAGACATCAATTCCACTGGACTGGACACTGTGTATGGATGCCCGACTCTCGACTCCCCATACAAATTTCATACTCCCAGCTCAGTCACGGCCAGAGATCCTGTGGTGGTCAAAGGAAAAGCTAGAAGGATGCATTGAAGGCATATCTCAAGAAAACAGATATGGACATCACGAGCTGGGAGGAGCTGGCCACCAACTGATCTCAATGGCACCAGAACCTCCATCAAGTGGGGGGCTGCTTCGAAGAGAAATGCCTTGACCTCGAAGCTGAAAAGAGAGAGTGTAGGAAGGAAAGGGAAAGAAACCCCAGCCAGTGGGCAGCTCCCCACATGGAAACATCTGCAATTTCTGCTGCTGAATTTTATCTCTAGGATTGGATTACTGAGCCACCTCAGGACCCATCAGTGAAACATGGTAGAGATCATCCTTGAATCAAGTGATTGCTGCATTTATTAAAGCAGGATACATGCAGTTTCATGGCTTCTGAAAATTGTAAACACAACCTGTCCTGATTCGAAAATCCTGCTCTAAGAATACTAAAATGGCTGCCTTGATGATGTCATTGAAGGGAGAGATGCCCAGCTGTGCAAACCGTGTTCAAATGGAATAACTTTAAAATGAAAAATGATAGCATGGTATCATGTAGCATGACATTTGTTCAGCACAAAATATCTAGAAAATAAATAGTTTTTCAATTATATATGCCTTTTAGTTTTTTTATAATTAATAACAAAAGCAGAAAGTTCAGTTATTTTTACTTTTTGCAACAAACAAATGCAAATAGATTTAAACTGAAAAATGATAGCACGGTACTTTGAGCACAAAAGTTGTTAAGCACAAACTATCTACAAACTGAATAGTGTTTTCATTTATATGTGCCTTTTAGATTTTTGTAAATAGCAAAAACCAGCAGAATGTTCAATTATTTTTCACATTTGCAACAAACAAATGCAAATAGTTTTAAACTGAAAAATGATAGCAAGGTACTTTGAGCACAGCAGTTGTTCCATACAAAAATATCTGTCAATTGAGTGGTGTTTCATTTATAGATACCTTTTAGATTTTTTATAATCAGCAAAAAATGGCAGGAAATTCAATTTGTTTTACTTTTATTGAAGGTAGGGCATGAATGGAATAAGCTATTTCCCTACTGGAAATATTGTTTAAGTTTTTTGTTTTCATGCCCTCCTCCAATTAACCAAACTGCAATTTGCTTTTCAAATAGCTCCAAATTCCTATCTTCCAAATGGGGGGTGTACACTTAATGTTTCCATTTCTATGTTCCCCTCCTCTGTCAGCCTCACTGTGACAAGGTGAGCCACAGATTCTTATATTCCCATGTTATGTTATCAGGCAAAGTGATCTAGGGCACACTGCATTTCTCATGCAGTCACTCATTGACACTTCCTTGTCTTCCTTGCATTTAGTCAGTGCATGTGAAATCTACCTTTGCCCTACTACCCAGAGCTACTTCTTGCTCTGATGACATTTTCCATTGTTTGGTTTCATTTTGTATTATTCAGCTGATGTGCCATTTAAACTGGAATGTTACCTATTTTTCCAGTCAAAGAAGCCAAGGGCCTAGTCCTCTTCAGAGCAGCCATCTGCTTACTCTCCCACATCCTTAGCATGTACTTCAATGGCAGCATAGTCACCTTTGGCATCTGAGTGAAGGCATCCACACTTCTCAGGTGTGTCGATGGCACTCCAGCTGCACCTCATGCCTCAGAACTCACCTCACAACCAACCTGGGGTCTGAAGTAATTTAGCATTACCACAAACCCTGTTCTGTGTTATTGCTTACTTACAATTTATAATGTGATACTATGGGAAAGTTATATTTTACTTCCCAGGTGGTTGAAGACACTTGGCTGTGCCTTGTGCCTCACAACCCACATGGGGAATGCAGCAATGTAGCCTTGCTGCACACCATGACATGTGGTACTGATCTCTTAAAATTTGTAATGTAATCTTATTCAAATTATATACCGCATTTCCCAGGTGGTTGAAGGCACTCAGCTGTGCCTCATGTCTTGTAACCCACATGGGGCATGCAGCAACTTAGGCTTGCCACACACCTTTCCATGTGTTATTGCTTACTTACAATTTACAATGTGATCCTATGGGAATCATACTCCACACTTCCCAGGAAGTTTAAGGCACTCAATTGTACCTCATACCTCACAACCCACCTAGGCCATACAGCAATTTAGCATTGTCACACACTCTGCCGTGTGTTATTGCTTACTTACAATTTACAATGTGATCTTATTGGAATCATATACTGCACTTCCCAGGTGGTCAAAGGCATTTGGCTGCACCTCACACTTCATGAGTCACAACCCACCTCGGGAGTACACTAATTTGGCACTGCCACACACCATGCCATGTATTATTACTTTTTTTTGTTTTACCAGGAGAGATACACTAATCTGAAAGCTTGTTTACTGGTGTGACCTGAGAGCACAAGGAAGTTGAGTGACTTATTCAGGGTCACACAGTATGCAAGTGGGGGCAGTGGGATTCAAACCTAGGTCTTCCAGGTTTGCAGCTCAGAGCCTCAAATCACTGTGCTGTACTGCCTCCCATTATTACTACGCCATACCTCAAAAAAGTGAAAACATTTAATTTTAGCCATGTTTTACTGATTATAAAAATCAAAGAGTTATCAATAAATGAAACACCACTATTGGGCAGATAGGTTGTGTGCTGAACAACTTTTGTGCTCAAGTACCACCTGTCATTTTTCAGTTTAAAGCTATTTGCATTTGTTTGTTGCAAAATGTAAAATAATTGAACATTTTGCTGGTTTTTGCTAATTATAAAAAAACTTAAAGACACATATAAATGAAACATTACTCATTTTATAGATATGTCTTTGCTGAACAACTTTTGTGCTCAAAGTACCATGCTATTGGTTTTCAGTTTAAAGCTATTTGCATTTGTTTGTTTCAAAAAGTGAAAAATAATTGAACTTTCTGTTGTTTTTTGCCCATTTAAAAAAAAAAATCTAAAGGGCACATATAAATGAAACACTACTCATTTTGTACATATTTTTGTGCTGAACAAAGGTGCTCACAGCACAGTATCATCCTATCATTTTTGTTTTAAAATTATTTGCATTTGTTTGTTGAAAAGTGAATAATAATTGAATTGTCTGCTGCTTTTTTTACAAATTTTTTTAAAATGAAATGGTATCCATAAATGAAACACCAATCATTATGTAGATATTTTTGTGCTGAACAACTTTTGTGCTCACAGTGCCATGCTATCATTTTTAATTTTAAAGGTATACACATTTGAATATGGTTAGCACAGCTAGAACACATCTACACAGCTGGGCATTGCGCTCTCTTCAATGACATCATCAAGGCAGCCATTTTAAGATTCTACAACAAGATTTTTGAATCAGGATAGGCTCTGTTTACAAGTTTCAAATGCCATGAAACTGCATTTATCCTGCTTTAATAAATGCAGTTTCAGTATAAATGTAAACAACAGCCTCTCCTTTACAAGACTATGGAGTCATTAAAAAAAATGTGTAAAATAGATGGTTTAGGTATCCTTTAAGTGTACAGTCTCAGGATAAAAGATTTTTGTGCACTTAAGTGGACAGTGCATTTAATCAAAAAATCACTTCTAGGCACATTTTACTGTTTCTGAAAAGCACTTTATTAAGCACTGGGCACTTAATTTAAAATGACATTACTGCACAGTCCTGCGACACAGTACTACTTAAAAAAATCAGTAATCTTCCTCTGCTTTGTGTTTCAGTGTAGGATTCAAAATTAAACAGAAGGCTAAAGTCAGTCTTTTGTTTTAACAAAACGCATTTTCTTACTGTGGCCATGCTAGACAGCACCACAGCTGCAGTTAAGATGTTAATGTGGACTATTTAAGGTAGTACTGTACCAAATGTACACTTAAAAGCTGGGTTGGACTGAAACTCAATAGGAAAAGTAAAAAACAAAAAAACTGCATTTAACCAAAATGTGCACTTACATGTAGTGCACTTTAGAGGTAAATTTAACATTGAGTGAATAGGAAAAAATGGATATGGAAAAAATTTGCATTTATTTGGGATGTGCACTTATTCAATGTGCACTTAAGTGGGCTCCACTGTAGTTCTCACAAATTTGGAAGCAGCAATGGCAGTAAGAGTAGGGGAATCACTAGCGAGTGGTGACCATTTTTCTGTCTAATTTGAGTTGACCCCAGGGGTTGAAAGAACACACTCAAAGACAGATGTCCTGTACTTTAAGGGGGGAGAGTTGGACAAAATGAGAATGCTGGTGCAACATAGACTAACCGAAGTGAGGGATATAGTATATAGAAGGTGTGGAAGAAATGTGGGGGTTTATAAAAGTGGTCATCCTCAAGGCAACACAACTATGTGTGAAGTCAGTTGTAAAAAGAAATAAGTTCAAGAGACCCATATGGTTCTCAACAATGGTTAGGGAAGTGGTTAGTCCCAAAAGAAAATAATTATATAGGTTTAAAAGGAGTCACAGGGAGGAAGAGTGGGAAGAATACACTCAAAATATAGGGAAGCAAAGAGTGCAGTAAGGGAGGCAGAGGCATACATGGAGCTGTGTACTGCTGAAGGGATCAAATCCAGAGAAAAGTATTTATTATGTTACATTAGGGAAAAGAAAAAGAAGGGAGGGGTGATCGTTAAGTTGTCAGATGAGGGAACGGTAATTAAAGATGATGGACAGAAGGCTGCTGTCCTTAACAACTACTTATCCTGTTTTTACCCAGGAGGATATGGGACCTGAAAGTGGTATCCATGCAACCACTAGGGGGATCTCAGAGATGGAAACTCCAGTTTTCATTAATGACAAGGTCAGGAAGGGGCTAGCAGCTCTCAAGATAGATAAGGCCGAGGGTCCAGATGAGATGCATCCAAAAGTGCAAAGGGAGTTGGCAGAAGAATTGGCTGATCCTCTAGCATATCTGTACAACAGCTCACTGCAATCAGGGATTGGAAACAAGAGACTAGAGAGTGTACAATGTGGTTTAACTCCATAAGGGGTAGGGGTAAGGAACAGACAGGAAAATATAGGCCATTGTGGGAAAGCTGATGGAGACTCTAATCAAGCAGGATCTCATTATCTACCTGGAAAAGAACATCCTCCAGGATAGTAAGCAGCATGGGATTGTAGCACAGAGGTCCTGCCAGTCTAACCTTATTGTCTTCTTTGACTGGTTAATGAGGGAGCTGGATAGAAGCCATGCAGTGGATGTTCTTTACTTTGATTTCAGTAATGTCTTCAACTCAGTGCTGCATTGGCACCTTATGAAGACAATAGAGGATCTTGGAACAGCAAGATATATAGTCAGATGGTGGAAAACCAGCTCAAGGGTAGGCAACAGAGGGTCATTGCCAATGGGGGTTATGTCAGTGGAAGGAAAGTCATAAGTGGGGTACCATAGGATCTGCCCTGGGCCTGTTCCTTTCAACATGTTCATTAGTAACATTGCTGAAGGAATCCAAGGTAAGATTACCCTCTTTGCTGCTGACACTACGCTTTGTGGAAAGGTGGATGGAATCGAGGAAGTTACAGTAGGGAACTGCAACATGACCCCCTGGCTGCTGAAGAGATGTTCAGATGTGTGGCAATTGAAGTTCAGTGCCACAAAGTGTAAGGTAATGCACCCAAGGTAAAGGAACCCCCAGACAGAGTACTGGCTAAATGGGATTAAACTTAGTACCACATCGGAAGAGTGGGACCTGGGAAGTCATTATCTGTGACACCATAAAGCAGTCCAGCTAGGGCAACAAAGCCTACAGCAAAGCAAGCAGAATTTTATAGTATATAGGGAAGGGTATAGCTAATAGAAGGAAAGAGATAATTCTCCCCCTTTGTTGATCATTGGCAACACTACACCTGGAATACTATGTTCAGTTTTGGAGCCCTCACCTCTGAAAGGATATGGACAGGCAGAAGGCACTCCAAAGAAGATAATACAGGGCCTGCATGTGGTCTCCTATGAGAAGAGTCTGAGAGTGCTGAACATGTAGTCTCTGCAGGCCAGAAGGGAGAGGGGGGATATGATAGAGACTTTCAAGTTTCTGAGAGACATAATCAGAGTGCAGCACACAGTTATTTGATAGGAGAACCAGCTCAGCAACATATGCAGTATGCATGAATGTAAACTGAATTTTATTTTATTTATTTATTTAAAAGTTGGTGGCAGGGAGATTCATGCTGAACCGAGGCTCATTTCCATGTGTGACCTGGAGAGAGTGGATAGGAGAAAATTAGCAAAGTTCATAGGAGATCAAAATGAAACAGCACTTTAGAACTATGGCATTCAGGAAAGGAACCAATCTCACTTGAGGACATAAGGTGCAATAGCATAACAAAGCAGTAAATTAGGTAATTAGGTACAGAATATAGGACAAGAGGACTGAAGGGAGGGAGCTTCAGGAGGGACTTCAGGAAATGCTACTTTACTGAAAGGGTGGTGAAGCCATGGAACAGTTTGCCTGCTGAGGTGGCGTGTGCCAAGATTGTGGAGGGCTTCAAGCATGAGTGGGGCAGAGTAAGGACACAAACAGTGAGCTCTGCTTCAAGTATGAGGTGAGAAAGGATGAGCTGAGGGGGGTGGGGTAGGTCCCCGGATTGACACTAGGTCAAGAGCAACATTGGCAGACTGGATGGACTCTTGTCTTTTATCGCCATCACATACTGTTTCTATGTTTGTGCCCAGATTGTAGCATGGTAGAAATTGTGCTGCAATCCATCTTCTAAAGCCATGCTCAAACCCTAATTGAAGGTAGGCCTACACATGGTTTTAGACCAACATGGTTGCCTTAAACCACGTTAACAGCATCATGGATGCAATCAGTGCCATAACTTGGTTTGAGGCAACCACCCCCACTCTAGTAGCTTCACTCTGCTGAGAAGGAGTAAGATATTCTCAGATGTGCTCTTGAGCTCACAGTGAGTTACTGATCATATTACTGCCAATGTTTTCGAATTGCTACAGCGCCTAGTCATGAGCAGCCCAGCATGCACTGCAGTACCTGCAATGCTTTGCAGAACTGCTGTAATCATGCCTGAGAACTCTCTCTGGCAAGCATGGTGTCAGAGTGCAATCTGTGTGCTCTGACAATCATGCGAAAACAGAAAGCAAAACATTTTTGAAAACATTTTCAAAACACCTGATAGTGTGGACAGAGTATGTGATGCCCTTATTCAGATCCTTAGTCTGACCACATCTTGAGGCAGTGTCCAGTTCTGGTTACAATTTCTGAGCCAGAATATTGATATGCTAGAACTGAAGGAGTACAGAGGCAAGCAAGGTGTGGTTAAATGCTTGGTAAATACAAGCTAAGAGGACAAACTGGTAAATCTACAATAGGACTGGCCCACATGAAAAGATGATGACTCCACAGAGGCACGATTAGTAGCATTCAAGTGTCTAATGGGACAAGGTTTGAGTACAATCTAAATTCTGCACAATATAATTGTTAAAATTTAAAATGACAAAACCTGCATAAGTACCTCATTCTTTAGGGTACCTGTGATAATAAGACAAACGGGCGTAATTTTACTTTGGTTTTGCTGGAACATATTGTAGGGGTGGGTCAGCAATGCCAGCCCCAGCATTAAGTTTAGTTATGAGCATTAAAAGCATTATACATGTGGAGCACTTTCTGAATACACATGATACAGTGTAGCAAGATGTATATCAAAACATTTAACATAAACATGAAACATAAACATGTTTGTAATAGAACAATTCAAGTATTGAGCATAATGCATAAAATACATTTTAAACAACACATATAGACTGTAAACTTGTGGGGTCCAGAAATTTGAAGTACTGTGATTACTGGTTGAAAAAATGCATTCATTGCTGTAAGCAATAAAGATGTTTGCATTTGTTTAACAGGATAGAAAACTGAAAAGACAATCAAAAGAATATTGGACATACATACACAACTTCACCCTCCAGCACAACTGATTGCTGAGGCAGAAACTGTACAATAATAGGTGTGGTTAACTGTTTGCACTAGAAAAACAGAAGACTTGGGCTGGGTTATGCTGTTAAAATACCTTGGTCTTTTTTAAAACCATAAATAAAACAATTATTGCAAATATACATTTTCTTTATTTACCTCTCAGGAACTATGATGTCCTTACAGCCCTTTGGTACTACCTGGAAGGGAAGGAGCTTACCCACCCCCAAGCTCCTACTGGTGGAAGAGACAACTCAGTGAAAGACAGCTCGAATACTGTGTAATAAAAGTTAGCTGTGGATGATGACATGATCCCCCCTACACTTCAAATTATAACAAGATAATATTACAATTAGTTTAATGCATACCTTATATAAAATGGAACTTCTTTTCTCTAGAAGAAAAAACCAGACAAACAAAACAAAACACACCAGTTTAAAAATAAAACAAGATTATTTCAGGATAAAAAATAGCGTCCTAGGTTCCCTTATCCTAAGCATGACAAAATATCAGCTGAGTTTATAAAAATCAATTGATGGTAATACCGATACCGTCTCTTAGAATCATTTAAAAGACAAAAAAATAATTACCATGGTCACACATAAAAACAAAGCCATTGTTTTTAACTGTAGATAGTAAACTCTCAAAACAGCTGTAACAGTCCTTTTCAAAAGCGTACTATATATTATAATAAAATATGGGAGATGAATAATTCTCACTTCCAACTGGACTATGCCTGTGGCTGCATCAAACAGTGGGCGAGAAGAAAGTTTGTTCCTCTTCACTTAGAATACATTTGCAATAAAGTCAAATTACATAGTTCTCTTGCTGTTCATGGCTACACGTTTGTGTGAAAAGTTGTGCTGATATGGAATACATCAAGTTTGAACTGGTAGTAACATAAATGTTGAAACAAGAAGGTCAAATAACGTGCAAAGGTCACATGCATGCAAGGTCATTCAAACCAGTATTTTTTTTTAGTGTCCTTAACACTACTGATATTAAATATTTTTAATAATAAAAGCACAATAGCACTGGCCAAGACAGTACACACACATACACAAAAAAGAAATACTTAACACAAATAAGACTGACATTGTTTCACCAATTTGCTGAGGTAATGCCATAGTTCATTAGAAAACTGTACATGTTTAAGATATATGCTACCTCCCTGTCTTCTTCTGCAATTTTAAATCAACACACTATACATATAGCCATGCCAAATGCCAGAACAAACCTTTTTAAACATTTAACTCCGTTAAGCACAACATATCATCTATAAGAGACACTTTGTATAACATGATTTACCTTTTGGCGCATAGCCAAAATAGCACCGCTGCCATTTGCAAAAAGTTACTGGTTATAACAGAAGTATGATAAAGCCATTTATAGCTGTTAACACATTACATTTTCACCTAGCAGTGGCTTGGCACATTGCTTGCAACCACAAATCTTTCTGCACATTGCAATCTATATGACGTACAACTCTTCACCATCAACACTACCTGCTCCAACCAACAACTACAAACAAAAGTTCTTCACTGACCCTATCTAGGCAGCACAAATATTCCATTAAAAATAAAGCCAATTAAAATAAGGTCAGCTATGAGGCAAAAGCTTCTTCTTTCTTTTTTTTATGTAACATGTCTGTGCACTGAAGGCAGTAAATCTATCTACATAACCTTGACAACAGAACATAATTACAGAACACAGATATAAGCTAGAAAACATGCAAAGAGAAAAGACAGAGCATTACCTTGTTTAGTATGTATTACAGAAATAAA
The DNA here is from genome assembly GCA_016271365.2 of Neoceratodus forsteri. Classification (NCBI taxonomy): domain Eukaryota; kingdom Metazoa; phylum Chordata; order Ceratodontiformes; family Ceratodontidae; genus Neoceratodus; species Neoceratodus forsteri. The sequence continues at coordinate 1,460,059,339 of CM057455.1, read as the reverse complement.
ACAGACAGACATAAAACAACTTTAAATAAAATTCAGACTTACAGGTGCCAACGTATTTTCTTCTTCTTTTCTGATACACTAGTCTGAGTAAGAAAACTGACTGGGACCTTCATGATAATTTCCAAATGCCTTCTAACCCTTTCAAAGGTTTTCTTTGGCCATTTAATAACCTGCAAACCAAGTCTTTCCAGAGCTCTGGTTTGGTTAAAAACAAAACAAAAAATCTCTAACAGTACTATGTTAGAGATCCATCTGGTAGAGGTCCCAGTACTTGGGTTTGGGATCAAATGTTTTAGCCTCTATAGGAGGCAAGAACAGAAATTGATACGAAAAACTTGAAACTACACAGATAGGCAACATGGGGAGGATTTTCAAATCATCCGTCTTAATCACCTACTGCATAGTACATCACAATAGTTTATTTTCTTTCTCTAGATGTTGTATCTAACTTTACTTAATCAGCGCTGCTTTTCTCCTAAAAAGCAGCCTGAACTCGAAAGCCATCATTCGCTCTAACAGTATATACTTACGCAAGCACAAATTACAAGTACAAAGGGAAGTGCAGTTGCCCTTGTAATTTGCTTTGGTCAAACTTGTCAAACATACATTTGCGGTCCAGATAATACTAACTCTGGACCCAGCTATTTTTTCCCTTGTTTTATTATCTAGGCCTGTCCTTTATAGTGCACACTCGCTCCAAAGATATTCTTGTACTTACAGTGATGATGAGTGTAGCCGGCCCTAAAGCGTCACATCCTGATGGGTTCCAAAAATGTCCTATACTTTTTGTCCAGGAAACAGCAATCATGAAGTGACACGGACGAAGAACTCATCCTGCCGACTATGCGAAAACTGTGATACGTGAATTCTCTCATAAGTATTACCTGAGCAACCACTCACATCGTCACGGGCAAAAACCACACCACTGGGTTTGTCTTAGCATCGCTTTATTTGATCAAATCTTACACACATGCATGGGACTTCTACGAACGAGTTCTCCGATTACAATTTTACAGCTTATTTATAAAGCTAGATTTTGCACTTCTTATCTTGAAAAATACCAGCATTTCGTATAAGCCAATCATAAGACATCATAACAAGTTTTCAGCAATGTAACAGAAAAAACACATTGATATGCACAGGTATTTTCCACCATACATTATTTCTTTCTCATTACTGCTTGATACATATGCCTGGGTCAAAGCTGACCTGAAGAGACAATGAGTTTCACTCACACCATAGCAATGTCAGATTGCCTTCAATGCCACTACGTGCTGGTTTTTTATATTTTGCCCAGGCATGCCCTTATCTTTATATTTTTGTCCAAGCCTGTTATTCAGGCTTGGTACAACCAATTCTACTCAGTTTTATCTAGCTTTCTGTTTACAAATGTACCTCAAGTAACCTCAGTACAAATTCTATAACCATAAAAAAAAGCGTGAACTCAGAAATTTCTACTACATTCATTATGACTTTGTTACAGCATGGCTTTTCAAAGCAAGCATAACTAGAGCATATAATAGCATATAATAACAAATATAGCTTTAGGATATATAAAAAAGGCATACATAAAATTCCCTCACACCTTGCAGTGCATGCTATACATACCACTCTCAAATCACGTGAATGAGGGACCACAACAGTACCAGGGAAGATTTGTCTACTATAACCATGGTGATTGGAAGTATGTGGGTACCACTAGACCAACAGTATCAATTTGACTCTGCTCGTGGATGGTGTTCTGGGTGGTCAGGTGGGCACCCACAGCTGGTAGCTGCTGAGTTGACTGTTACTGCTACCAGCACCACAATATCCATTCCTTTCTCTTGACATTCCAATCCCAATTTGAAGCATCTTTGTTATAGACAACCATCTCTGCCAGTAGTCCAATTTGCTGTACTACTATACTTTCCATAACAATGTCTTCTTGTCTCCTACCTAAATCTTCAATGTACCAGTCTCGGGTGATGAACCCGACTATTCTCCCCACCTCATTGAACACATATCAATGCATGTCATAACTTAATTCTCTGTGTAGCAGTCACAGTCATATCCCACCCTGTCAACCTGTACCCCATGGCAGCAGCTGCCTTGCGCCCACACACTGTGCCAGGTTCTTCGTGAATCCGTAATTGCTACCACCATACCTTTCTCCTCCTCATTCACAGCTTGCTGACTCTACCCACCCAGATGGTACTTTCTGATTGGATTTCTTGCCCAGAAATGTAGAACCTTTCACTCTTTGGCATTCAAGACAAGTTGACAAATGTCAGACTATGTTTCCATTGCAGTCAGATCTTCCTGCAATACCCAAGATCTCTTTAGTAATACACCACTGCTCCTATGTTGGTGCTGTCCACAGATATAGTGATCTGGATATTTATACCTACTGAGATGTGTGGAAAAAATTCATTAAACAACAGTGGAACAAACACTGACCCATGTGGGACAGTGCTAATCGCTGGCCTTGGGGATGATAACTCTCATCCCTCAAGCACCAGCTGCTGCCATACATGCAGCCATCCCCCCCACACACACACCAACATCAGTTAAAACCTTAACAAAAAAATACAAATGCAACATTAAGTAAACATAGGAACTATGTGATCACATCGACACAAAAACTAGGAGCATAAGGGTTTAGCAAATAGTGCATGGTGCATGGGGTGTCAAAAGGAGGTTCAGCGTGGCCGTATGACATCAGGCTGGTCTGGAAATAACACTTTTTATTCCTGTCATATACTTAATGGTCACAATCATATCCCCACCCTGTCCAACCTCGATGACTTGAAGACAGGTTTGTGCTGTACAAAACTATTATACATCGTGCACCTACAGCCAACCTATACAGACAGCAATATGTGTTACTATCTCCCCCGGAGCCACTCATTGCTGAATGCAAGTGCTTTCTCGCGCCTTCAGCTGAGCGAGTACAGCAAAGTGAAGCTGAGCTGTTCTAGCTCAAGATAAAGGCAACTGAAATCAGCAATGAGAGGTTCCAGGGAACAAATTCATATATTAGTGATCGAGACCAATCAATTATATATATGTATATTTTTACAAATATTCCCACAATGTGCCCATTTCCAGGGCATCTGTGCGTGACCCGCTCATCACAGAATAAAAGGGCCTCACGTGCAGGGGAAAGGAGCAGTCCGAATGATCGGGAGCACTCAATCTATTATACACATACTTTTACTTGTCAGCCAGTACTTCTATGGTCCGACCCAACTCCATAACAATGAAGCACAATACAGGTGTCATTGAAGACACCCCAACTGTAAAAGACAAGACCACACACCAAAATAAACAACTAAATTAATTAAATATGTTTTATTACTCATCGAGTGGTGTCCCATCATCAAAAGGCCCCTCCAACTCAAGATACTGAATGAAGGACACCTCAATTACTCTGGGTCCAGGCAGTTCACTTGGAAAGTGTCAATGTCAGTAACACAGCTGGTATCTTCGCTCTCCATCTCTCACGACATCAACTTCAGGAGCAGCAAACTCATTCTAGCTCAGTTGCCATTGCTACACAGTGACCACAAGTGCACCTTTAGATAAAAATGAAAAAACAATAAGCAACCTTTGATTTGCTGCATCGCACATAGATTTTAAGTTCATTACAAAACCACTGCCTGGCCAACTATGACTAATCAGTGTATTATGTCAAAAAGGGAGTTTGATTCCCTGTAAGCTAGAAACTGATGCTCAACAGGTTCATGGTAGTTGGGAAAACGATGTGACATGACACACATGTTAAGCATACCATTGCTCATCATCTATTTTTTATTGTCTGTCTTGTTATGTGAAATGTGAGCACTGTGTTTATTACTTTGGTCACAATGAAACTGAGTAGATTAGTCTGCAGATGTTCCAGAATGCTGTTGTACCACACAAGGGTACAATCACATTTCAGGAACTTCAAAAGCGTACTATGACAGTATTTTAGATAAAATGTATTACTATATACAAAACTGCTCTACACTACACTATATAACAATCAGGACACAGCAAATACTACAGTAGGCAGAACTGATTACTTGAAGTTGAAATAAAGACTAAATAATGAATTATACAGTATAGGACATAGAGAATGTTGGATGGGTAACTATCCACAACAAGTGTGATCTGCCACAGAGGGTTCTGATTGCCTCTGACTTGAGGCGACTAGAGGTCCATGGGAATCAGACCCCGAGGTAACAGAACGAACAGTTGTCATGAGAGATTGCTCATCCTGTATTTTATAGTGTATTTTATGGTGTATGAAATATGTGTTTTGTGACTAATTTTGATTTAAAAATGAAACTGAACCATGGATTCTCTACAGATTCGAGAATGCAGTTCAACTACAGTGGGGTAGAATCACATTCCATGACTTTTGGAACTGTGGTACATCATCATTTTGAAAGGGATGGAATTCTATACAGAACAACACTCTACTATGCACTACAGCATTGTTCTATATAGAAATCCATCCGTTTCATAATACGCTTATACCACAGATCAAAGGTCATGAAATGTGATTGTACCTTTCTGTGGTGCAGCACCACTGTAGAATTTCTACTTACTTCACTTGTCAGTTTCACTGTGAAGAGAAAAAAGAAATGCATACAGGAATATACACTATAGAAAACAGGTTAAGCAAAGTTATGCATAACGGTGTATTCTGCAACCTCTGGGTTCCGGAATTCATGGACCTGTCCAGATTCACTGTCAGGTCATAGGAATCATAACCCTCTGTTACAGAACACACTGGTTGCATAATGGCCCATCAAGTACTCTCTATGTTAGCTGCATGCAAATTTGTAAACAATTACAATACATGCATGCAAGGGTCAACAATGTTGTATTTAGTTCTTATCAGAACAACACACATTTGATCACATTGATATGTAGCATAAAACAAAACAGGTAGCAGATATGCTTATAGGGATGGCAACATTAGAGACAGTGAAACACTAAACAGGGAAACTGAGGCTAGAAGAGGAGAAGGTGGTTGTGCAGAGAAGGACAGTGAAAAAACAGGGACAGTGAACCAGTACTTTTGCTCAGTATTCACAAAGGAAGATGAGGGTGAGGTACGTAATAAAGTCAGAATAACTAATCTGGATAGGGGGGTTGGTATTCCTTTCACAGAAGAAAGGGTTGTGAAACAACTCCTACAAGTGAAGGTGGATAAAGCAATGGGGCACAATGGGATTCCCCCACGATTTCAAAAAGAAGTAAGGGGAGAGCTAGTAACACCATTGACTGGCCTTTTCAACAATTCATGGGAGGATGGTGTGGTACATGAGGGTTAGAAGAGGGTGGATGTCGTTCCCCTTCATAAAAGTGGGAGCAAGACTGAAGCAAGAAACTATAGACCTGTCACTTTTACCTTAGTGGTAGAGAAACAGAGGACATCACTTGTGAAGAAAAGTATTGTTGAGTACCTACAGACCACTTGGGCACAGGACCCAAGGCAGCATGGATTCAAAGCAGGAAGGTCATGGCCGATGAATTTGATTGATTTCTTTTAATGGGTGATCACAGTAGTACACTACAGAGGGGCTGTGGACATTGCTTAGCTAGACTTTAGCAAAGCATTTGATGCAGTCCCACACAAAACATTAATAAACAAGTTATCCAGCCAGGGAGTGAGTAACAAGGGGGTGGTCTGGGTAAAACATTGGCTGGAGAACAGAAGAAAAAGAGGGTATTAATAAATAGAGTCAACAGTGAATGAAGGTGTGTTACTAGTGGTGTACCACAGGGTTCACTATAGGGGATGGTCCTCTGTAATATCTTTATAAGTGACATTGCAGAGGGACTGGAAGGAAAAGTATGTTTCTTTGCAGACGACACAAAGATATGCAACAGGACTGATGCACAAGGTGGGGTGGAAAGGATACGAACGGACTTGACAAGGTTGGATTAATGTTCAAATGTATGGCTGCTTACATTCATCACAATGAAGTGCAAAGTACTACACCTGGGAAACTTAACACCAGGGAAATAGTACACAAGGGGGAGGGGGTAGTAGCAGCAACAAAAATAGAAAGGGACTGGGGGGTACTCATATTACATGAGCGAAACATTACCAAGCAATGTGACAAAGTAATAGAGATGGCTGAAGATAATAATGGGATGCATGGGGAGAGGCTTCACCAGTAGAAAACAGGAAGTTGTTATCCCTCTGTACAGTTGGTGAGACAATATCTGGAGTGTTGAGTACAGTTCTGGATACACCATCTCCGCAAAGACACACACCGGGTGGTGTATGTCCAGATGAGGGCAACCAAAACGGTGCAGGCTCTGCACCAGAAGACATATAAAAACAGACTAAAGGAACATACTATGCAGAGCCAACAAGGAACGGTGTGAAGGGGGGACATGATAAAAAATGTCAAGTACCTCAAGGGAATCAACAAAGTCCAAAAGGGAGGCATCTTTCCAAAAAAAATGTGCAAGATAACATGGGTACAAGATGAAGATAGATGAAGAAAGGCTCAGATCTACTGTGAGAAAATATTTCTTCCTGGAGAGGATTGAAGAGGCATGGAATAACTTTTCTGGGGAGGTTGTGCAGTCATAAACAGTAGGGGAATTCAAGAATGCACTGGACAGACATAAGGCAATTCGAAAGGGGGGGGGGATGAGGAGGAACCTAAGTAGGATGGCTGTTCAACCACTAATACACCCTGAATGAGAAGAAATCCTTTGATGTTTCTCCTGCCTCCCCCAGGTTTGATACTTATGCTCGAATACTACTCCTGCATTACCCATATACAAACTCCATCATCTATAAAATAATACATTCCATCCCTTCACAGTCTCCCCTTCAACCTCATCTGCCTGCACTTGCTGCGACAGCAATCAGATATAATCTGCTTTGCCTTACCCAGGAGTCGACTGCCACATGGGGTACCACAACAAGTGCTGTCTCTCAATGCCCTATCGGGGAAATCAGTCCATGCTGCAGCAAACATACAGCAAACTCGGCTTCCGAAAACAATCACTTCAGCATAAACAGCAGCTGCCATTTGCACTGCATCTCACCAGTGATGCCATTACCCTCCACCAGCAGCACTCAAAAAAAACCAGACAGTTGCACTATGAGGCAATTAACCTGCATCTGCTAACTGGATGTGTCTTCCATTCCTCACAGCGAAGTGCCCAGTCAAAAGCACTGGCTCATCGCATCGGATAGAATACTCCCTGCATCTCCAACGTTAATTTCATCCACATTGGCCTCAGGCTCATACATGTGGCTGGATCCTACATGTAAATCAAACTCCAGTGAGAGATCAGATTCAACATCAGCCATCTTCAGTAGCTATCTGGGTGCACACAACACTTGGTCGCCCAGATGATGTCATTGCATCATGTGACCGCTACAAGCTATTTAAGAACTGTCTGGAATCGCAGTACTGGTGGGACTTGGTAAGCGGCCTGAAAAATAAGGCAAACACCTTTCACTGAACATTTCTAACACAGCAACATGTTATAATGTGAGCTGAAGTACTAAAAATGTATTTATAAAGCTAGTGTACAGAGAAGGAAGGGGAATCTCACTGCGTTTTAGCTGCAGCACAGTTGTCATAGGAATCGGTGAAAAAGTGTTCCTCTATGTGATCTGCAGTTGTGTTAGTGGATATTTCCTGGCAATTTCAAAACGGGCTTGTTTTAAAAATCTTCCCCGTCATGTACAGTGAATGTCCACATGAGTGACGTGGTGCGAGGCACCACATACATCATTCATAATTGTGCCAGTTGTGTTCATGTGTGCCACGTGCCACTCACTCTTCTCAGTGTGTGTTCTGCTTCTCCGCGGTGTTGGCATTGTAAGGTGTTCAGTTGTGCACTCCTTGGCTGCGTTAGTTGTGGAGATTTTTCTTTCCTTGGCCGGAGTTCTCATAGAGAGATGTAGTATATGCCCCACCTCACCCCATTCATCCAGCATTTTTTTATTCGGTGGATGGTTACGTGTTCCCTCATTTTTGTTTTGCCGTTGTATAGGTAGTGTTTTAAATCGCGTTGTGTGACTTTCAGTCTGTATTGATTTTAGTAGTAAACCTCCGTTGTTGCGTGTGGCACAGTGCTACCTTCATCTGTACATGCGAGAGGGATAAAAAATGCCAAAGAGATGTGTTGTCTATGGCTACAGTAATATTGCAGCCAATAATGTATCTTTACATTTTTTCCCAAATGAGGACAAACTGAAGCAGATGTGGATATCCTTTGTCCATAGTACCCAGTGTAACTTTTCGTGGTCCAGGCACTCTGTAATATGTAGTGCACATTTCGTTCCTAATGATTTTGTGGATGTGTCTCATTTCAACATAGCTTTTGGATTTAAAAGCAGTCCCGGGTGAGTTAGAGTATGGTAACGTAAGGACTGAATTGCGTGAAAGAAGGGCAGTGCTAACATGTGCTGCAGCTGCACACAGCATACCGATGTATGAGAGGTGGGGGATTGACTGGCACCTATGAAGCTGTCATGTCATAACAGAGTGTGAATATTTGACTTGTGCCTGCTCTTTTTTTTTATTATTTTTGTGCATGTTTTTGCCATTGAAATACTCCTGTAATTTGGCACGTAAAAAAGTTATGGTCTGTGTGCAGTCTGCCCTGTTCTCAGTATTGCGCTGTATGCTTTCTTCTTGTATGGATGGTGCAAGTTAGGGGTCAGCAGCACAGGTAGGGTGGTGTGTGTCCATATTTAAATTTGACATTATGTGTCTCCTGGTAGGTTAACTATTGTGATGAGAGCAAGTATCTTTTGTTGCTTTTCATTGAGATCTTGTTGGTTGACTTTGCTCCACAGATGCTTTACACAGTATTTCTGATAGACTAATGAAGGTACCCTGTAGTGGTGGGGATTTGGAGGTATAGGAGGGCAAAGGTAGGGACATACATTAGTATCTGGTTGTTGTCCTCTGATGTATGAGCTGCGTTTTTAGGCAGTGATGTTGGGAGATTGGCATGGAAATGTTTTATTATAGGCATGGTAATGTCGAGGTCCATTCAGCTAATGCGACTGGGTTGTCAGTTAGCAGGTATCAGCTGTGGTCATGTCAGGCTGGTGATAGTATAACCAAGTAGCAGAAGGTTGGATAATTTTGTAGTGATCGCTCCTTGCTGATGCTTTTGAAATATTGTGTTTTCACTTGGCAGTAGAATTAGTTTTACTTTATCCAAAGAATATTTTTTCTGAAACAGTGGTACTGTACTATTCTATGTATGTTAACCTGTCCCTGTGTTATGGGCTGCAATGTGTTGTAATACAAGAGTGCGTGTGTGCGTGTTTGTGTGTGTGTGTGTGTGTGTGTGTTGTTGTGTGTGTTCTTTAGCAGCATTTCAGGCATCATGTCAGTAATTCTCTTACATGAATCGGGTTCCTTTGTAATCTGGCTAGTATTTGAGTGTGTTCAACTTATCAGTGAGGTGATACAATGTCCTAATCATGGCAGTAGTAGAGCAGCACCAGTTGATAAAAGCAAGGCCCTGCCAAGGATGTCATGTCATACAACTCAGTAGCTACTAGGGTTACCAGATGTCCTGTTCTTTGCAGGACTGTCACGATTTGGGCAGCTGTGTCCTTACACAAAGGGACAGTTTGTAAAAAGGAGGTATATGGAAGCAGTGATGGGGAGGTCTTGTTGGAGTATGATGCAGTGTGTGAGGGGTACCTGTGTTTTTATGGGAAGTTTTGCCACAATTTTCTCTGCCAGCAGAGTTGGCAGTGGTGAGATCGCACTTGTAGCCCTGATGTTAGTTGTCAGCCACTAACTGATATTGTGTCATATAAGGGAAGGGAGATTCCATTTCACATCACTGGGTGGGCGAGGTGGACATGGTGGATTGGCATTTTTGGCATTGACTAAGCTCCATTACACTGTGACAAAGAAGGATAAGTAAGAAAAAGGTGGTATGCCTTACATATTTAATTGCAGATGTTTCTTTGATGACAATGGCAAATCCTCATTTCATTCAAAGCATTTTAATCTGTAGCTCCATTGTGTAGCATGTAATATTAGAGGATATGCTCTGTGGAATGGGTGGTAGATGCAGGTTTTGCCTGCGTGCAGCAATGATGGAAGATAATTTCATAGGTGTGAATAAGAGTATGAATGACAAATACACCAGTGAACTGTATCACTGGTGAAGGTATGCAGAGAGATTGTAGTTGGATAAGATTAGTGAATCATCCTGTAAGTATTGCAAATAAGCAGATTTTTTGGCCTTGTGTCCCTTCAGTGCTTGTAGTTCAATTATCAATTCGAGTCAGTCTGGCATTCACTTTGTCCATGAGTGAAGTTTAACCAAAGCAATTTGCCGTAGCAGTGAAGTTTTCAGTTACTTTTTAAGGAAATGAATACATGTAAGAAAACTGTCATACATGTAATGGCTCTTGGCTTTGTCTGTACCTGCTCTGTGATAAGGATGCACAGTGTCTTCCTTTATACTGAATTGTACTATAGTGTTTTATGCAGTGTACAACACATGCCAACATTCACTGTGTACTCCTCTACCTGTTACTAATATATTTTATGTGCATGTTATGCTGTTTGTGATGAGATGTTATATGTAAACTTTGGCAGGAGACTTCTAAACAAGGGAGCAGTGCCATGCATTTCTGTCCCAGGTTATGAGCCACCAGTGAAGAAAACAAGGTGTTCAGCTGTGGAAATGGAAAGTGGAGAGGTAACTGTAGACATCTTTACCATAGTAGTGTCATTATAAATCTTTATGATGGTCATCATGACCTGTATTACATAGTCTGTACATTTACATGGGAAAATAGCTGTAACTATACAACTCTGGACAGACGAAGCAGGTGTTTGGATGGTATGAGAAAGTTTGAAACATGAGTCAGTAAATGCTGAGATACAGAACAATCACCTTTGCTAAGTAATCATCAGTGAAGGGGAGGGTGAGGGTGAGGAATTATGACTTATGAATGGGGGATCACAGTTCATGTTGTGGCCGATCTTATTCAGTTTCTTCATTAGGCACTTTGGGAATAAACAGGGAACATGGGCAAAGCATATGTAACCCCCATGTGGCACTACCCTATGGGATACTACCCCTGCTTGTATGGTTGTGCACATGTTGCGGGTCCTGAGTTATGTGAATGGGTGTCTCCAGTCAGAGGAATAGTATTGGGGTAGCATAATTTCTTTGGTATCGCTCTCTGTGCTCTCACTCCATGCCAGTTTTGGCACCAATAGTTAAAAATACAAGAATTGTAGAACTTCTTCCTTTCTTAAATAGGGAGGGGCAGAGGCTAGGTAGGGCAGTCTCACACAAGTGGACCGCACTACTAAAGGTATGACACCAGGATGGCAATGGGCAGTTGAGAGTCCTAGATGACAGCATAGTGCACTCCAATTTTTTAGTGGGATTACACACGTCATCTGCAACTGTACACAAGAACAAGAGGGCATTATATGCTGCTGAATGGTAGCCACCTCATGTGCTATGTCTCTAAGTAATGTTTTTCTGAAAGGATAACGGACTCTTGGCTCACTGTTCCAGGGAGCACTGGTTGTGACATTAGTCTGGTAAGCAGTTGAATAAACTGTAAGTGTGTGGGATACAGGAGGGAATCCAATGGATTGGATTGAGAAGGCCAGTACTGAAGTCAGGTCTGTGACTCTAGCAGTCTGTTATGAATAAACTTGCAGCCTAGATGGACCTATCCACTGTCATTTGTTGTCAGATTCAGTGGTAATGTAATAAAATGCCTTGACAGTGTACTGACTTTGTTGTGACTGTATTACGGCTCTCCATTTTATCTAGTGTCCATTTGAAGGGATTGCAATGAGAATCAATTAAAAAAAAAATACAATGTGCAGGGTACATTTTGTCCCTGTGCCAGACACTCATGTGATATAGTTCTACATTCTAGCTTAGTGTTTGTATGTTAACCGGTGAATAACATGTTCCACACAGGAACAGAAAGATATTTTTACTGTCTGTTTATAGGCTATCTCATCTTATAGTAATAAGTGTGCTGTAATGGAAGCCTGTACATCTACTCTTAAAGGCTTGTCAGACTCAAAAAATGTTGGGCTTGCAGAGCAGCTCGGTGAGAATTATATATGGATGCAGGAAAGTTGCCATGATGACCTAAGGTGTATTGCTCAGTCTGTGGATGATGAGCTTCAAGTAGTCAAGACAGAGGTTCCCCTGAACTTGAATGATAATGACATTTATGAGGAATGTTCCGTAAATTGCTCTGATTGTATTTGCAAGGATAACAGACCTGGATTTATGGATGTGATGCATGATCACAGTTATGTAACACGAACATCTGCTGTGAGACTGTCAAGCAAGGCTACTCAGACATCTAGCCGTGTTGTATCCAAAGGTTAGTTAACAGATACAGTGTGTGGGACATGTATGCATTATGTGCAATACACATATTATTGTTACAGTACTGTTTAAGTCTTTTGTATATAATATACAGTTTGTGTGTAACAGGATACTGTTTTTCACACCTCTTTGGTGATCACTCAATCAAGATGCCGACTACCTTAGAATACTAGAGCATTATCAACTCTACCAGTCTGCAATTGCCCATAAGAAGACAGTATTCCTGTCCGGGGAAATTGCTGCTGCCCAGAACTGACCAGCTCAGCTCTTTCGAACCGTAGACAGATTGTGCAACCCAGCCTGTCTGCAGGTTTGTAGAGCTTTTTCGCAATCTCAGTGCGAGAAGCTCGCTCGGTTCTTTGCAGATAAGGTGGAAGACATCAGGGCGGAGACCTGAACAACACTCTCTATGGGAATGGCCGTGGACCTGGCCATGGTCACACCCTCCTACCTCCTGGGGTTTCTTCAAGAGGCCGAAATCGAGGATGTTATGAGGATTGTCCGTGGTATGCACACTAGTCCTGTGTTTAGATCCGAGACCCAGCCTTGGTTATGGGCTGTGGGGAGATTATCTTCCCGGTTCTGACGAGGATAGTCTGGTGCTCCTTAGACTCTGGTGAATATCCTTGCTCCCTGAAGGAAGCAGTGGTGACACCAGTGTTGAAGAAGGCTTCTTTGGACCCTGACTTCCTCAGTAACTACCGGCCTATCTCAAACCTTCCCTTTGTTGGGAAGGTAATTGAGAAAGTAGTGGCTACCCAGTTAGACAACCATTTGACCATCCATAGCATCTACGATCCCCTCCAATCGGGTTTTCGAAAGAGGCACAGCACTGAGACTACGCTGGTTCAAGTGCTCAGTGATCTCCTGATGGTGAGAGACCAGAAAAAATAGTCCATTTTGGTCCTTTTGGACCTATCATCAGCATTTGACACCGTAGACCATGGGGTTTTGCTCGAGCGCCTGAGAATCATCTGTGGGCTTTCAGGTTTGGTCCTCAGATGGTTTACTCTTTCTTCACTGGTAGAACTCAGGGGTAGTATGGGAGTGTTTCTTCCTATCCTGCCTCTCTGTCGTAATAAGTGCCCAGGGCTCAGTGCTGTCTCCCATGTTGTTTCGGTGTACATGCTCCCCACAGACATTGTAAGATGGTATGGGCTGGAGTTTCATTGTTATGCTGATGATACTCAGCTCTACCTGTCTTTTCACCTGACCAGAATAGAGCACTCTCAGTGTTTAATAGCTGCCTCGGGGAAATCCAAGGTTGGATGAGGTCCAGCTGGTTGAAGAAACCCTGGGAAGACGGAGGTGATGGTCCTGGATCCCGGTCGCCGGAGAGGGGGGTGGGGGATAAACCATCCCTCAGGTTTATTCCTGGGGGGTGTGGAGCTCCCCACCTCTGAAAGGGTGTGGAACCTAGGGGCGATTCTTGACAATCAGCTTACACTACGTGATCAAGTGTCGGCTGTTGTTAAAGTTTCCTTTTACCATCTTAGGAACATTGCTAGGATCAAACACCTTGTTCCATCCGGGGAACTACCTACGCTGATCCACGCCTTTGTGACCTCGCGTCTGGACTACTGCAACTCCCTTTACTTTGGGCTTCCTGGAGTTGATATCCGCTGCTTGCAGCTGGTGCAGAATTCTGCAGCCCAGTTGTTAACTGGGACTTCTCGTTTTTCCCATGTTACTCCTGTGCTGCGGAGACTGCACTGGCTGCCGGTTCAGTGGCGGACCACCTTTAAAACGGGTCTATTGACCTACAAAGCCCTGCATGGTTTGGGCCCTGACTACCTGAAAGAGCTCCTGGTCCCCTATCTCCCAGAGCAACCGCTCCGCTCGGCCGGCGAGGGGTTGCTGGAGATTCCGAGGGTCATTTTGAAATCATCGGGTGCCCGGCCTTTGTGTTTGTGGCTCCGACCCTCTGGAATTCTCTACCATGTCAGATTAGAGTGCACAACAGTGAGGGGTTTTAAACAAGCCTTAAAATCCTTTTTATGGATTAAGGCTTATGGGGAAGTGACTGACTGATTTGGGTTTGATTTTATTATTGTCTTATGAAGTTTGATGTAATGTATTAATTATTTTATTGTAATTTTTATATTAATGTTTTTATCATGTTGTGATTCTATAACTTGTTCTGCGCTTTGATTTCTTGAAAAGCACATTATAAATAAAGAATATTATTATTATTATTATTATAATCTCTGTAGTCTGTGGTGCAGTCAGGGTAGATGTGTTATTGAGACATTGTATTGTATTCTCCAGTGTTTCAGTGCTAGTACATTATAACCTGTCAGCATCTGTCAGTGTTTAGTTTTGGGGGGGTAAAGCAGTCCCTGTACGAAGTTATCTACTATTAGGAAGCAATGCACTGTGTGATAGGTATTTTGCTGGTAACATACAACTATGTCTTATAACTTCCTGCCAGTGCTACACCGATCACTATCGCTGTTGATTTTCCTAGTTTTACAAGAGACAGAGCCATGATTAGGTCAGGGATGAAGGTCTATACAGAACAAAACTTCACTATAAACTATAAATATGTTCTGCAACTGTAATGTGAGATAGTATACAGAATACTAATATATGAATTCACTATTATGTCGACACGTTGCTGCTATATATTCTCATCAGGTGTTCAGACTTCTGTATGGACACGCTCTGTGGGAACGCATGTGAGGCCATGTATGCTACCTAAGCATTATGATAAAGTGTTAAACGATGCCAGTGGCGAGTCTTCTCATGACTTGGAGTTTGTGGATGATCCAAAAGATGTCGATTACCATCCTGGCAGTGATACAGATGTTGAATCTGACATTAGGTATTACTTCATTGTCTAGCAGTATGGATCTGTCTGTGGTAGACAAAACTTATAAAACGGTTAACTGTGGTACACTGAGGAAGTGATGTATTCAAATGAAGAGAAATAATTATCTAGTCTGTTACTCAGTAACCTTCATGAACTTCCTGTTGTTATGTATAGTCCATAGCTACTAAATAAGTTGTTTTATCCATGTTATGGTTACTCCTCCTTGTGCAGTGGCCTACTGGACATTTTGATGGTTCAATGTGACTTATTGTTTGACCCAGTGGAACTGCTTCCTTAACTGCTTTTGGGGTGTTCACCTTGATGTCGCACTTAGAGGCAGAGGTTAACAGGTCAGTCTGTCAAAGTGTACTAACCCAAGGAATTGCTTAATGTCTCTGTACTATTGACTGAAGTGATAATGAGCAATGAGCGGTCATCTCTGCAAACAGTCATACCTTGCAAGGTGTGGTATTGGGCTATACCAGACCGCCTAGGGGTGTAATGCTGCCCGATATGAAGTAGGATTGTAATATTGTCCCTGGAAGTCCAGTATAGCCTAATGCTGACCACCGTGAAGGGTATTATTGCGCTTAGAAAATGTTTAAACGGTCTTATGAAATGGTTAGAAAGAATGCTGTGCCTCGTGCTTCAACCCACCCGAGGTGGGCTGTTATCCCACCATAACACAACCCCTGTCATGCCTTAGTGCTTACTAATATCTGCTCAAAAAAATAATTTCAATGTTCACATGTTAAAACTATTAAATGTTTCATCTATACTGTGATAAAAAAGTCCATCCACCTGCATTGGAATGTCTTTTGTTTTTTAAAGGTAGGAGCATGTGATTGCTCCAGTGGAGCCTCATCTGGTTGTCATAGTCATGGTTATCCGCACCATACCACCACCCCCATTTTACTGACTTAATTGTTTTTTTATGGGGGTCCACCTTTTCTTAAAAATGTGTATCACTTGTTATGAGAAACTTCTTAGACATTTCAGTGTGGACCGGCATCCAATCACGGAGGTCGCTGCTGCCGTAAATAATTAATCAGATATATAATAGTGATTATTGACATTCATTGAATGCTATGGAATTATAGAGAGTGCACATCGCAATATACTGGTGTGTGTTGCATAAACATTGTCAGTAGCAGACAGAACGACTCAGAAATGGACAAGAGTACCAGTAGAATGTACCTTGTATTGCCTAATTGAGTAGTTCGTTAAGATCATACTGAGTACCAATTTATTTGCAGTGCTGTCCAGCTCATCACATGATACCAGTGAGTATGACAGATACTACATTGCTGCTGAATTATGTCTCCTGCAGCTCTTATACATTCTGTATCTACTGCTTATGCCTTATACAGTTGCTTGAAATAGTCAAGCTGTTTGGAACCATAGTACTAGTGGAAACAGACTTGTCAAACCTGCAGGTACATGTTACTGGTTTGGAAGAGAAAGACATCTGTCTGATTATTTTATTTCACTGTTATCACAGTGTTTTGTATTATAAGATGTAATTGCAGTAAGCAGTTCAGACTGATGGTAATTTGAGATTTACTCGTCTTCTGTTCTGATGGCTCAAAAGGCATTTTCACCACAGTATAATCAACACCCTGTGGATAAGAATTCCACAGGGTGGTATTGGTGGAGGTGGGGTTTCAAACATGACATACTGTTCAGGTGCTTGCAGATTACCACATCTGACATTTCATTCCTCTATATGCTAGGCAAGTTTACAATTGAGGGGACAGAAATGTCAGCTGGACTTCCTAACTTTAATTTATGTCTGTCTGCCGCTATTTTACTTCCTGTGAAGTGCCTTCCAAAGTGCTTAAAGTAATGACATTTTGTAACATATCACCATCAGTAGGTCTTCCTTTTCAAACACCAATGAAAATATCTACATACTGCAGTTCTGAAATGTAGCTACATGGGCAGGGATTATGTAAACTGAAATGTCTCAACAGCTGAAAGCCAATGTTGTTAGCAGGGGATGCAAGGAGGACAGTCCTGGCTTCAGTGCCAAATATGGAAGTTACACCATGATGTATATACGTAATAGTAAAATTCTCCATATAGAACTCCTCCAGGTTAGTGAAAAGTTAATTGCAGCATTTCCTGTGGTGGATGTACCTGTGGTAAGTGAAAAGATGCTAACGGTACATTGACTCAGCAGTAAACCATGAGAAGGTGTGGGTTGTGAAATGATTTACCTTTGCTGGCATTGATAGCTACCCAAGATTTGTCAAAATCACTTATATCCTCCAAATCATTTCAATGCCTCCCTCTCCACCACTCTTAATTGGCCAAAGTTTGTCAGTCACAAGTCCAGCACCATTGTATTGGTTTTAGTCTCCTTTCTCCCATCCTCACCTTGATCCATATAGTCAGTTGGACTGTTTGCGTACTGTGTCCCATATCACCTCCATCTCAACATTCTATCCGTTTATCAAGACCGCATCAAGCATATTATCCCCATGATAGACTATGTGACCAGTTTGCGGAACACCTTACTTAGTTTGAGTATTATCTCCATACATCTCATTGGAGCTTCCTCGGGGATGGTCAGGTTGTCATCCGATAAGTGTAGCTAGCCTATCAGTAGCATGCCCTCTGATAGCTAGATGGTCCCTCTGTGTGTGTGTGTGTGTGTGTCTGTGTCTGTGTGTGAATTTCAATATTACTGGTACAGTACAGTGTAAAATATCAACCAATGTTGATTCTGATAAGCAGAGTAATGAGATTGGAGGAAGTTATTACATGGAACCCAAGGACTGAAGAAATGTCTTTCTGAAGTGACTCAATGGGGTCCAGTTGAGACATTGGTTAGTGATCGTCATCGACAAGTAGAAGCACCTGGAAAGATACATGGGCATCTTCTTTTCAACATTACTTCAATGTGTGGCACGTTGCAAAAGGCAATCATGGTTACTTTCACTGTACAGTATTACGTACAGCCTGTATTGTGTAATGTGTAATATAAACTGGATGCTCTGTATAAATAACTATGTTTTGAGTTTATTGCCTCAGGTATTACCAAATCAATTGAGAAGTTGGCAACATTTAAAGAATGCGACATACTCGGCAGATGGAAGCAGTCCATTAACAACCATGTTTATTGGTTAGCAAATTCATCAGGAGGCAATGGGGACATAGCTGAAGCTAAGTGAACAAGCATACTAAATCATGTGAGAAATGTGCACAGTGGCCATGGGGAACCCTTCAGTAAATGTGAGCATGGCTCTTTGAGGGTTCTACAACTCGAAGTGGATATCCCCAGATGTGTACATACAGATGATTTTTTCAATACTTAGAATTAGAAGCCTCATCTATATGCATGGGAGAGGCTACATTTCAGTGAGCATTGGGGATACACCTCACGATGAAAGACTATGCAAATCAACATGTATATCCTGGAGGATAAAACAGAGAGAGGGGTGACATGACATCATGTCCCCATGATTCTGCTTTACTCTAGGGAGTGTAATTTGAGGTCATTTAGTCTTGCCATGTACAGTTTCTGATGTAAACCCTGCACCATCTTTGTTGCT
The DNA here is from genome assembly GCA_016271365.2 of Neoceratodus forsteri. Lineage (NCBI taxonomy): Eukaryota > Metazoa > Chordata > Ceratodontiformes > Ceratodontidae > Neoceratodus > Neoceratodus forsteri. The sequence goes on along the minus strand of CM057455.1, from coordinate 1,460,040,604 downwards.
CTTCTCTGTACCATCTCCAGTCTATTTATGTCCCTTCTTGAGGTGTGACCTCAGAACTGGATACAGTACTCAGGTGAGGCCTTACCAGGGACTGATAAGGGGCATGATTACTTCATGCCTTCTGCTGATGATGCCACTCCCTATGCATCCCAGGATGCCACTAGCTTTTAGTGCTGCCTTTTCACATTGTTTCCTGACCTTGAGATCATCTGATATAGTCACCCCCAGGTCTCACTCCTGCCTCAGTAGCCACCAGCTGCTCTCCACCCATTGAGTACAGTTTCCCTGGGTTATGTTTTCCCAAGTGCATGACTTTGCAGTTTTTGGTATTGAATTTCAATTGCCAGGTCCTAGACCACTCCTCCAGTTTTCAGAGATCGGCTTCCATGCTGTGCTGTCCTTTGGTGTGTCCACCCTGTTGCCGATTTTGGTGTCATCTGCAAACAGGCACACCTTTCCTTCAGTCCATCTGCAATGTCGCTGATGAATATGTTGAGAGGATCGGTCCCAGAATCATGCCCTGGGGTACCCTGCTAGTCACCCTCCTGTCTTCTAACAGACTGCCATTCACTAATACTTTCTGAGTTCTCCCACATGACCATTTTCTGATCAGTTCATTACCTCAGACTTGACTCCCATGTTCTCCAGTGTTTTAATAGTCTCTTGTGTGGAACAGAGTCAAAAGCTTTGCTGAAGTCCAGGTAAACCACATCCATTGTCCCACCTGATCTACTGTTTTGGTGACCCAATTGAATAAAATCAACCATGTTTGTCTGGCAGGACCTCCTGCCATGAAAACGTGTTGATTTTTGTCAAGCTGACTAGTTTGCTCCAAAAGCTACAATTCTTTCCTTCAACAGGATTCCATCCATTTTCCCATGACTGATGTTAGACTAACCGGGCAGTAGTTTCCTGGCTGTTCCTTGCTTCCACTCTTGTGGAGTGGTACTACTGTACTCTCTTCAATCCTCTGCACCTCCCTGCTCCTCAACGATTTTTGAAGAACACTGCTAAGGGGCTGCCAGTACTCTCCCAAGTTCTTTAAATATTCTTGGGTGTATCCCATCTAGCCCCATAGCTTTATCTACTTTTTAACTTGTCTATTTCCTCTAGGACCCTTTCCACTGTGAAGGGACTCATGTCTATTCCTTTAATTGGACACTTCTTTATGCCTATTGTTGGTCTGTTTCTATCTGCTTCCTGTGTGAAGACTGAGCAGAAGTACTCACTGAGTGCCTTTGCTTTCTACCTGTCTTGCTCTGTGGGTTGTCCGTCCTTTTTGTTTTTCTTACAATGCCCCTTTAATCTTCCTTTTTCTTGTATGTACCTGTAGAAAGGTTTTGTTACCCTTTTTTCTTCCTGAACTATCCTAATCTCTGTCTGAACCTTTGAGTTTCTTATCACTTTTCCTGTTTCTTTTAGTTTCTGTTTGTATTCTGTTTTGACCACCTCATTTCATGACTCCTTGTACTTTCTGTAGGGTATGCTTCTTTTTCACCATGGTTGCCACCTCTTTTGGAAAACCATAGTGGGTTTTCCTCCTTTGTTCTTACTAACCTGATGGGTGCACTGTGATGTGGCTATGGTTATGAATCCTGCAACCTTGTCCAGCATTCCTCAGTGCTCCCTTCTGTTTTATTACTATGTTGTCCCATAGGCAGGCCTTCATTTTTGTGAAGTCTGCCCTCCTGAAGTCAAGGACCATCAGTTTGGAGTGTGTGGAGTTTTCAGTCCTTTTACCCTGAACCATACCGCGTTATGGTCACTGTTGCCCAGGTGGTTCCCTACTTTGAAGCCCAGAACCCTATTGCTATTTGTGAATATCAGATCTAGAATCATGTTACCCTTGTGGGTGAGCATCACTAGTTGACTTAGACCTGCTTCCATTAGTGTGACTAGGAATTCCCTGCTTTTTGTGATGCCGCTCTGTAGGTACTTCAATCTATATCCGGTAGATTGAAATCCCCACCAGCACCACGTCCCTTTGCCTGACATCTGGAGGATAATTTCGAGGATTTTCTTATCCTAGCTTCCTCCTGATTTGGGGTCTGTAGATTATTCCTACTTGAATGGGTTTCTGTCTTCTGGCCACTAATGTGATCCCTAGATCCTCTGTTTCCCTTGTGCCTGCTGCATTTCTGTAGCATTGATGGTATCCTTAACATAAATAGCTATCCCTCCCTTTCCAAGTCCTATCTCTCCTGAACAAGTTATACCCTGGGATAGTCACCTCCCAACCATGATTGTTTGTCTGGATATCACCACCCCAAGTCAACTCCCCCTGCACATATATTCTGTGTCCTACTCTTAATCTCTTCTCCTTATCTCTGCACTTAAATGCTTGGTTTAGGACATCCATACCCTTCTCTATACAATGCCTGCCTGGGCTGCTCACAACTATACTTTTGATGGGTCCTAACAACTACCTTACTCTCCTACTTCTTGATTCCTCAATTCTGAGGTTCACGGTTCATGACAAGGTCATCTCTTTGACCACTCATGCAAAGTGTACAATACCTGTAATCTTGTATCTCATGTTAACTATAGCATCTATATATATATATATATATATATATAAATATATTATATATATATCTATATATAGAGAGAAAAGAGCAAGATGTGTATATGTGTATATATATATATATATATATATATATATATAATGGTAGCATGGTAGTGCTACCATAGTTAGGTTGAGGAGCCATTTACATGTTAAACCCAAAATTTTGCACCTTAATAACTTTGCAACTGCTCAATGGATGTGCTGGAAATTTGGAATAATACGATCAAGATCCATACGCCTTGGGATCTGCCATAGAAACATAGACTTTGACGGCAGATAAGGACCGCTTGGCCAGCTAGTCTGCCCATTTCCCTACCTACAGGATAGGCTGCAGATCCTAGTTAACCAACAGCCTATTTCTTCCTACCCCCACAAGAATTGCCTTATGTCTGTCCCATGCATTCTTGAATTCTCCCACAGTTTTAGACCCCACAACCTCCTCAGGAAGGCTGTTCCATGCATCCACTGCCCTGTATGTGAAATAATACTTCACTTGCCCCTGAACTGCCCCCTCTATCTTTAAATTGTGTCCCCTTGTTCATGCACATCTCTTTTTCTGAAAGATGCTACCCTCTTGGACTTTGTTTATTCCACTGAGGTACTTAAAAGTTTCTATCATGTCCCCCTCTCTTTCTTTCCTCAAGGGTATACATATTAAGCTCCTTTAGTCTCTCCTCATATGGCTTCTCTTGAAGACCCTGCACCATTTAGTTGTCCTCCTCTGGACTGTCTCTATCCTGTCTATGTCCTTGCGAAGATGGGGTCTCCAGAACTGGATGCAGTACTCCAGATGGGGTATCACCAACTGTCTGTACAGAGGGATAATAACTTCCTGTTTTCTGTGGCTGATGTCTCTCCTAAACATCCCAGTATACCCCAGCCCTCCCTACTGCCTTCTCATTGCTTGTAACCTTAAGGTCATCTGATATGATTACTCCCAGGTCCCTTTCCTTTTTGTTGTTGTTACTACCTCCCCCATTGTGTATTCTTCCCTGGGTTCTTGTTTCCCAGGTGCATTATTTTGCACTTCTTTGCATTGAATCCTAGCTGCCATACTTCTGACCATTTCTCCAACCTTGCCAAGTCCCTTCTCATCCTTTCCATGCCTCCTTGTGTATCAACCCTGTTGCAGATCTTTGTGTCATCTGCAAAGAGGCATACTTTTCCTTCCAGTCCCTCTGCAATGTCACTTATGAAGACATTAAAAGGACTGGACCAATCTGAACCCTGCGGTGCCCCACTAGTAACCCCTCTTTCTTCAGAGTGGACTCCATTTACAATTTCTTCTGTGTCCTGTTGTCCAGCCAATGTTTTACCAGGCTACCACCCTGGGACTCACTCCCCAGGCTGGTTAATTTGACTATTAATCTTTGCGTGGGACTATGTCAAATGCCTTGCTAAAGTCTAAGTAGGCCATGTCCACAGCCCTCCCTGGTCTACTACTTTGGTCACCCAGTCAAAGAAATCTATTAGATTCATCTGACATGACTTTCCCGCTGTGAACCCATGCTGTCTTGGGTCCTGTGCCCCACTGGCCTCTAGGTACTCAACTATTCTTTCCTTCAGAAGTGACTCCATCACTTTCCCTACCACAGAGGTCAAACTGACAGGTCTGTAGTTTCCTGCCTCTGTCTTAGTCCCACTTTGTGAATGGGAATCACATCCACCTTCCTCCAGTCCTTGGGTACCACACCATCCTCCCATGATTTATTAAAAGAGTAGCCAGTGGTTTCACTAGTTCCCTTAATTCTTTTTAGAATTCTGAGGTGAATTCCATCAGGCCCCATTGCTTTGTCCACCTTCAGTTTTAGGAGTTCTTTCAGAACCCTTTCTTCTGTGAAAGGACTGGGATTGACCCCCACCCAGAGTGCTTCTATTAATTGGATTAGGCACTTCCCTCCTCTTTTGTGAATACTGAACAGAAATACTCATTCAGTATCCCTGCTTTTTCACTGTCCTCTCTGCCCACCCACCGTTCATTCTATTCAGCCTCACTATCCCTCCCTTTGTCTTTCACTCGCTGATGTACCTATAAAAGGTTTTATCCCCTTCTTAACCAAGTTGGCTATCTTTTCCTCAGTTTAGGCCTTTGCTATTCTGACTTCCCTCTCTGCTTCCTTCTGCCTTAACTGGTACAGCTGTCTGTCCTGCTCCTTCTGTGTTTCCTTATACTTCTGGAATGCTATCTTTTCTTCCTGACTTTCACAGCCACCTCTTTTGAGAACCATAGTGGCTTTTTCTTTCATTTTGATTTGTTTATTTGCTTCACACAAAGGCTTGTTGCCTCTGTGATGGCAGTTTTGATGATTCCCCATTGTTGCTCCACACACCTCCTTCTAGCCTGTTTGCTAGTGCTTTCTAAGGCACTCTCCCATCTTGCCAAAGTCAGCCCTCCTGAAGTCCAGTACCCTCACTTTGTATGTCTTGACTCTGTAGCTGAGTTTAATGTGAACCACACTGTTTGATGGTCACTTGTTCCCAGATGGCAACCCACTTCTGTATCTAAGATCCTCTCACTGCCCCGCTTGAGAGTATGAGGTCTAAGATTGCCCTCACGAGTGGGTTCTGAACTAGCTGTCTGAGGCCTGCTACCTGTAGAGCATCAAGAATGGCCCTGCTCTTGGATGTGGCTGCAGCAAGTATGCTCCAGTTAACATCTGGCATGTTCAGGTCTCCCATCAACAGTATCTCCCTTTCTCTGCCATTCTAAGAATGCCTTCTATCATATCCTTGTCCATTCCTCCTCCTGACATGGGGTCTGTACACAACCCCTATGCAGATTGTGGTGCCCTTTCCAGTCTCCAAGGTGACCCACAGTGCCTCCTCTCCTCCTGTTTACTCTTTTGTTCAGTTGCTTTTATCCTTCCTTTTACATAGAGAGCTACCTCCCCTCTTCTCCCTGCCTGTCTCTCCTATATGTTATGTACCCTGGTATGTTAACATCCCAGTCATGGTTGTCTGTGTACCATGTTTCTGTGACTGCTACAGTACTATATCCAGGCATCCTCTTCCATCAAGGCCACCAGCTCAGGGAGCTTTTGCCCAGACTATGGGCATTGGTACTCATTACCCTCCATTTCCTGATGGCCTTACTCCTTTTGCCACATCCCTGTCCTTCTTGCCTTTGTCGCTTTCTCCATTTACCCTGCCCTTCCTCTATTGACACCTCTATGTTGGTGTTTACCACACTTACTACGTGATTTTTTTGGGGCTAAGATTTCCCTGCTCCTTTCCAGTGCCTCCCCTTGGCTAGTTTAAATGCTTGCCAATGAAGCATTTAAACCTATCACCTAGGATCCAGGTTCCCTCCTGGACAGATGCAGCCCATCATGCCAGTATAGACTTGCATCACTCCAGGTGGACCCCAGTCCCCAATGAAGCCAACTCCCTGAGCTCCACACCAGTTTTCAACCACTGATTGGATCCATGGTATGGAACACCCTAGCCTTTCCTATGCCATAGATGGGCAGCACCTCTGAGAAGGTTACCATGCGTGCTACTTGTCTAAGGCCCCTCCCCAATTCCACAAACTCTTCCTGCACTTCTCTAATCACTTTCTTAGCCAGGTCATTTGTCCCTAGGTGGACAATGATATCCAACTCTCTCCCTGTGCAGCTGCTCCAGCAATCCTGAGGATTCGCTCCCTGTCCCACCAGCCATGGCGCCCAGGCAGGCACCTTACCTCCCTCTCCCTTCCTCCTCCAGTTCTACCTTCTAACAATGGAGTCCCCACCAGGAGTTGTTTCCTTCCCTGTGGGGTCCCTTGCCACCCTCCTGTGGCTCTCCTTTGTGGAGGTTCCCAGCATCCTCCTTGGTCTCCACTGCGGGTGCCTCCATAGAGGAACCACACTTTGCCAGAATGGCATAGGAATTGTGGAGAGGTACAACTGGAGGGATGCACCTGTTCCACCACCCTCCACCCTCCTGAGCCCACTGTGGTCCAACCACTCCTCTTTCTTGGCAACCTCTGAGGCAGCGGCAGTGGCACTGGTGGTCCCTGGATGGAAGAGGAGGTCCCACAAATCCTGGCCAACTCATCCTGGAGATGAGCAACCTCCTCCCTCAGCCCAGAGAGGTGCCTGCAGATGGGACAACACTGAATCCTCCAGAATGTCTCCCTGAAGACTGCTGCTCCACAGCCACTGCACTGCACCACTCCCATCATGTCTTATTTCTGGCCCCTTAATTGTTTGCAATCCTTACTCTTTCCTCCGTTTTTTCTCTCTCTCCTTACTTTCTGCCTGTGTGCCCTTTAAGCTCCTGATTGTCCTGTTCTGTGATAAGAATATCCTATATTTCTCAGTAGACCCCTTACTTGTTCAGAGGCAGACCTCCAGCAGCTAGAGGGAGCTGGAGAGCTACCCTTGCCCTTCTAGGATGGTGAGTCTTTGGTGGCTCTGTGATCACTCACTTCCTGCTCCCAAACAGGAAGTTCCTGTTGTCAGTCAAATCCTGTGCCTATAAAGTAGAACTAGCTTTGGGTGGGAGGTGGAGGAGTGAAGGAGGGCAATATAGTCCCAGTAGAGAAGTCCAGTCACACAGCAGTCCTTCCTCCTGATGTCTTCTGCCTAGCAACTAGCAGACTCTTTCTAAGGCAGTCTTTAAATATAGCTTCCTTCTAGCTAAGCCACTCCTCCTACTTACTAGATCTTTCTACAAGTAATTTAAACCTCACAGCTATCAAGTCCTTTTCAATCACCTGAGATTTACACCTAGATAACTGTTCAGATAACCATTTAGTTCAGTTAACTCAGACAAGCACACACCTTTTTTGTTTTGTTTGTTGTTTTTTTACCCTAAATTGAAGGTCCAAGTACAAGAGTTCTACTTCTTTATTCCCAGCAGAGAGTCCACTCACACAGCAGTCCTTTCTCCTGGTGTCTTCTGCCAAGCTACTACCAAGTTTCGTACAGTCGGATATATGGCTGCGGGTTATTAGCGTGATCTGTGCGGCGTTCGCTTTTTGAATTTTATGGTTGCGCCTACAGGTCGACGGTTTGCTAGGACCGTCTGAATCTCTTAGAACGCGTGGCCGGGTCCCCACGTGCCTTCTAGATACTTTGTGAAAAATATTAAACAGTTCAAAGGTTATTAAAAAACTGAATTCTATTATAGTCTTGGAAAAGTTAACAACAATTGCAACACTTTCATGAAATGACCATTTTACTGATAATAAGCCTTTTACTTTTGTAGAGTCAGTCATTTTTTTTTTCTGTTGATTCAGAAAATGCCTGGCTTTTAAATTAGATTCTCTAGGAACACAAAATTTCTTGTGTTCCCCTAGTCGAGTCTTGAGGATGCTAGCCATATCTTTTAGGGGTTAACTCCCAGAAATATGTTTTTAACATTTTGTGAAAAGTACTTTAGCAAAATACTGTCACAAATGTGACACTTTTGTGATTTTTCTGCGAAAGTGTCGTGATTTGTGAAAGTCCATTGTGAAAGTATGGCCAAAACAACAAGAAATCTTGCCACCCTGTGGCAAAACAACAGTCTGGTCTTTGGGCTGAAATTTGCAGGGGAGAAAGCCAACATCCAACAGATATGGTTTTTGGTGGTTTGGTGGCAAAATAGTAAAGGGCTGCAAAGTTACAGCACTCCAAAGTTGACAATTTTTCCAATAGGATAACATTATGGCATCCACCGCGCCTTTCAGGTCCGGTATCTCAAAAGCGGTTCGAGATATGGACTTTTTTCAAAAAATCTTAGTCCCCACTGGGTGCTAACTACACAACTAGCCTGGAAAGGCATAAATAATATGACATTTTAATTTTTTTCTCGTCAGACGGTTCCTGAGAGATAAGCAATTTAGTATTCCAAGTGCTCATTTTCTGGTCCAGGGCCACATTCTTTGTATTCACTGTGCTTCTGAATGAACCTTTATTAGACAAAAAAAGTGTATGCGTTTGTGTTACTTTTACCTTTACCATTAGCATTTGCATTTACGTTTCTGTTGCATTTCTGTTACTGTTTGAGTTAGCATTTCCGTTTGCATCACCGTTTGTGTTAACATTTGCATTTGCATTTGTGCTTGCTTTGCATTACTATTACCATTTGCGTTTGCATTTGCACTTTCATTTCCATTACTTTTGCATTACTGTTTCCTTTTGTGTCACCGTTGGCATTACTGTTACTGTTTGCATTTGTGTTTACTTCCTTTTCTGTTACCATGCCGTTTGCATTTTCGTTATTGTTTGCGTTACCATTTGTGTTGGTGTTTACACTTGTGTTCCATCACCATTTGCATTACCGTTTCATTTGCATTAGCGCTTGCATTTGAGTTACTGTTACTGTTTGTGTTACCATTTGCTCTGCGTTTAAAATCACCCGTAATGTTACCATTTGCATTTGCACTTGCGTATTTCCTTTACCATTGCATTTTGTGTTTGTGTTTGCACTTCCATTTGCGTTACCATTACCGTTTGCAGTTTTGTTGCCATTTTGCAATGCCATTTTGCGTTTGGTTCTGTTTTGTCTTAACCATTAGCATTTCCATTTCTGTTCATGTTTGTGTTGACATTATCGTTATCATTTCATGCGTTTCTGTCACCATTACTGTTACATTTGGCGTCTTGTCACCGCTTGCATTGCCATTGCATTTCCATTTGCACTACCATAACCATTAGCATTTGCATTTGCGTTCACATTTGCATTGGCATTATCATTACCGTTTGCCTTTGTGTCACTGTTACCGATTACCGTTAGCATTTGTGTTTACACTAACATTACCATTTGCTTTACTGTAACCATTAACATATCGTCTGTGTTTCGTTACTGTTACTGTTCTCGCTATTGTTACTGTTACCATTAGTGTTGGTGTTACTGTTGGCGTTAATGTTCCTGTTAGATTACCATTACCGTTGCTGTTGCATTTTCTGTTAGCATTAGCGTTTGGCCCCTACCTCCCACCAACACATACCATTCACTATTTATATTGCACATTCTCAAAAAGAAAGGAAATTCATTGCAAACAACTCCATTAATGCATCACTTGGGGTTGTTCCACAGTGACAAAAGCAGGGACATTTAGTGTTAGGGTTCAAACCCTAACTGCACATTCCTCCACCAATCCCCATCACCACTCACACACACATACATGCAAGTAGTGGAAGGACCAAGGCAACACAACCAATCACACACAACCAGCAACAGGTAACAGAAATAACATACAACTATCTAAACCACAAAACCACACCCCATGCTCCCATCTTCCACACAACAACAGATGTCGGGGTGTGGCAGGGGTCGTCACTGCTAACTATGATCCTGGAAGTTCCACACTCCGCCAAACACATATCACTATGGACAACTAGCCATCTTGGGCCCAGCTGCCACCAACACATAAAACAGACTACACATATGCTATTTTTGGCTTTGCTTGCCCCAAAGCAAGATTTTGCACATTCCCTGAAAATAGTTTTTGCAAATCACTTTCACAAATGTGAAAGTGTCATTTTATCATTTGTGACACTTTCATGTTTGTGATAGTATGTTGCAAATGTATTTTACATGCTTTTGCATATGCAAAAGTGTTGTTTCTCATCATGGTAACTGCACATCTTTGCTATCCTTCTGCAAGCAAACAGTTAGGTCCTTTTAGCTGAAATTTGCAGGTGGCAAGCCCTGGTCCCACAGATGTGCCTTTTGCCACTTTGGTGCTAAAATAGTTAGGATGATAAAGCTACACTGTTCTGAAATTGAACAATTTCCCATAGACTAACAGTGCAGTGTCCTGACACCATTTCGCCACCCATATTTGAAAATGAAGTGAGGTACACAGTTTTCACTGCTGGCAGCTTGGTTCACCTTTAGGTGAACCAACCTCGTGGAACAAATTTGAAATACTGTATGATACCTGAAGTTGGATTTTTTCCTACCTGCTACAGTAACACAGGTATACACCTCCTGCTGGTTGTGTGTAATTGGTTGTGTTGCATTGGTCTTCCCTACTTGCATGTATATATGTGTGTGTGTGTGTGTGTGTGTGTGTGTGGTGGGGGAATGTGCAGTTAGGTTTTGAACCTAACACTGAATTTCTCTGCTTCTGTCACTGTGGAACAACCCTAACTGATGCATTAACAGAGTTTTATTGCCATAATATATATATATATATATATATATATATATATATATATATATATATATATAGAGAGAGAGAGAGAGAGAGAGATATAGAATATATATATATGTATTCATTGGGAGAAAAACATTTTCTAATGCATCAGTTAGCATTGTCACTAGAACAAAGTAAGGATATGTGATGTTAGAGTTTCCAACCCTAACACCCCATCCCACTCTGCACATACTGACAGGCATTGGGGTGTGCCTTGGGATCATCAGCGTAACACTCACCCTGTTCCATAAGTAAATAAGGTGAGATGGGCACAGTATAGGAGAATGGGGTGAGCATTAGGGCTGATGACCCCAAGGACACCCCAGTGCCTGTAAGTGTGTGCAGAGTGGGGGTGGGATGTTAGGGTTGGATACTCTAACATCACATTTTCTACTTTGTTGTTTTAGTAACAACTGATGCATTAATGAAGTTTTCTGCAATGAATTTCCTTACTTTTCAGATAGTGTAATTACATTCTTATTTGTCTGTGGGAGTGGGGCCATCTGACTCCTGCACTCCCATTCCTCAGTACTGTAGATGTGTACATGTATATAGCTGTGGAAGCACAGGGACCTCCGGCATTGCGCTTCTATTTATAGGGCAACAGCGACCAAATTGTCACCATAGCCATCTTATTACCCCACCTCATGTTCCTGGTATAGAACATTTTCAAATCCCCACCAAAACATAATTCTGTGTAAGTGCAACACCATTCCATGCCAGAGTTGCAAAACACAGTTTGGCCAGGATTAAAAATGACTGCTGTGACATACATAAGATGGGGTAATAAGAAAGCTACATTGAAAATCTTGGTGAAACCATTTAAAATTTCTAAAGTTACCAGCGTGCATAGCAAAATTACAACAAATGGTTATATCTTTGCCATTTTACATATTTTGACCCCACATTTTCAACATTGTCTTCTTATGACCCAACCTCATGAACAAGGGCAGAAAACGTTTCCAAATCTCGCCAGAAAGGTGAATTCTTCCTGATGCCTGATCATTTTATTTATTTATTCTTTGTGTTTGTGGCATTTTCTCACCCCTACTCAAAAATAAAATACCTGGTAGTCTAGTGGCCCCCTACCAATGGCTAATTCCCATCTCCGTATAAAGACACCCCACAAATTACCTGATATGCTACTGGTCCCTTCCCCTCCCTGATGTCCATTTTGGTCTTCTTATAAATAGATGATTCTGGTATTGCAGTAATCCCCCCGATTCCCAATCCACATCCTGGTATAAAAAAAATACCTGGTAGTTTAGTGATCCCTTCCCCTCCCGATCCACCTCCCTGAAAACCCATTCATATTCCTGGTGGTCTAGTGGCTCCTCATTGCCCCACCCTCTTAGATAAAGGCTGACCACTCCGTCCCGCCATTCCCATTCCCGGTCTGCAACCAGCACTGCCCTTCTTTCATCTCCATGGCTAGCTGCAGCCTGAGCTATGAAGGAACACCATAAGACCCAATTGTTTAACCCCTCCACCTTCTTATCCAGTGACTGCACTGCATCTAGTACAGCCTTTACTGTTGCTGTCTGGTTGCTGCCATCTCTACTACTCATTGGGCTAGCTGTACTTGCAGATTACCCATCACAGCAATTTTCTGCTCATTTCCAGTCTTCCTATCCTTGTAAAGTCATCAAACTTTGTACATACATCATTACTGGTGTCAACTATTGAATGATATAACTCCGGAACTGATATAACAGTTGCAAAATGCAAAACAACAAGTTTAATGAGAGTTCAGTCTGGAGTCATTCAGTAAGCATCCTTTCTTAGGCCCGATCATGTGTCCGACTCCAAAATGTTTTGTAAATCAATGGTGTATCCCTCAAAATTTTCCCTTTGTATAAAGAAAATCACAGTGACTGCATGGCACTGAATGGAACAAGATGTCACCATTTCTTACTGCAGGATCTCTGAGCAACAGGGAGAGTTAAGTTTAGTACTCATCCTGATCAGGTGAAAGGGATTTTTCTCTTTTGTTTATTGCATCTATTTTATCCTCCTCCTCCAGCCACAGTCTCTGCCTACCTGTAGCCACCACTTCTCCTCACCTCAGACCCCAGAGCTGTATGTGCCCAGCTGGTATACACATCTGTGCCATCGAGAGGGGCCTCCTCCGATTCCCTCGTGCCCTGGCCAGGATCCAAGACTGGCACATGCCTCTGTCCAGGCATTTGCCAGCCAGTGAAGCTGCAGCCATCAAGCTGCTGAGGGCTTGTGCTGCCATGTTTTGCTTCTGTTTTGTCCCTGGGTGTGAGTGTGCAATGGCGTGCAGGCGTGCCGATGTCTGCCGGACTCCACCCCTTTGCTGCACCACTCTAGTAGTGCCCCCAGTCATCACAGGGGACACTACAGAGCCGGTGGTTCCTGGATCCCTCCCTGGATGGGAAAGGGGTCCTCTGGATGCTTGATCCATCCTCCCTGCTGACCCCTGGTGCCCTGGACTTGTGTCCAACCCAGGTCGCCAGCATGGCATGAGGTGTGGCATCCAGCGCCTCAACCCACAGCACCACTGGGCCAGCCTGGATTTTTTCTCTTTAACTGTGTTTGCAGATTTCATGGACATCAGGGCCCATTTAGAGGCCTGTTTTTTCATCAAAGGGCTTTGTCTACTGGACTTTGTGGACTAACTATTTTCAGACAGTTGTCAATGGTCATATTGCATTTGGCCATCTCTTATACTGAAATGGACTACTGAACTTCAATTTAGGTGCCCACTTATGTTGTAACAAAAGAGTGAATAAATGAGTATTCCTATTGTAAAATTGGTTCATGCTACCTATATTCAGAATCAAGAAAATGTACTTTGTATTGTTCATTTAACTAAAATGAATAAACATAAAGTTAAAACAAACAAAAAACATCAATGGACAGTTTTCTTCATTTAAGAATTAAAAGGACATGGCAGGGGTGCCACTATACACCAGGCAATGATAAACATCAATGGGGACAGCCAGTGGAGGGTGGGGACACCACTAGACACCACGGACTTTTCATGACCTGATGATAAATGCTGGGTAAATTAATGGTACACATGATTTGAAGTTTGTGACAGCATATTTTGTGACAATTTATATTTTAAGGGACAGCTCCTCTTAAACTGATGCAGCATCTTCTGTTAACTTAATACAATTATTTCTCAGTATGGATAAATGTAGTACAAATGGAAATGGGTTAGCAGCTTTTCTGATCTGATATCACCAACAAATAACCAGTGAACTTGAACATCTTTATCAGTGCTCTGGTGGTCCAATTGGTGTATTCACAGAAGTCATACTCAAGAAAAAAAAAACACTATGCATGATCCCAAGTTCCAACTTATTCACAACTTTCAACTCAGTTTGAGATCCTCTACTGAGATGAACTGCAAGTTGTGTTTTTATTAGGAAATTATTTATTTATTTTATTCTGCTATATAATACATGTAGGTTTAAGCTGCTCTTTCCCAAACTGTTAATGCTCTGCTCCCATTTAACTTGCTGAGACTGAATTCACACACTTTCTTCAGCACCCATCTTTGGTGGTGAGGATGTGGAAAGGTTGGGGAGTGGTGCACGTTACTGTTCAGCTGCAGCTAGTATACCATGTGGGAGGACCTTAGTGACAGTCAATGCCTGTACTGTAGGATTTCATTTCTGAATAGAAGAGCTTGTAAGTAGGTGACCCTACTGCAAGAGGTGTATAATTTGTGGAGTGCAAAATTTGAACTTAAATAAATACTATAATACTACAATGTCAACACATAATATTAAATAAACATTTTAACTAAAAACAAAAAGATTAAAAACATGGCAGCAGGAAGAAGAAAGATCAGCCTTGTTGGAACTAGCAAAACTTTGTAAAATATTTTTGAGACACATTTATGAACCCTGTTACTACAGTGCCCTGTGCTACCACAGGTAAATAAGAATACAATAACGTTAACAAAAAATTATATATGGACAGGTGCTCAGGTGCTCAGGTGCTCCCACAGCCAAATAAGGATATGATTATACTATCTGAAAAAGTAAGGCAATTAATTGCAAAAACATTTTAATGCACTAGTTAGGGTTAAAAGTGACAACAATAGAGAAATTTGGCACTAAGGTTTCCAACCTAATTCCCCCTACCCCACCCTGCAGGCAGCACAGCACGTATAGGGTCTGCCTTGCCATTCCCATGCCTAATGTTCACCCCATTCCATACACTGTACACATTATAGTTCATTTACAGATGGGATCGGGTACATGTTAAGCTTAGAAACCCAAGGCACACCCCCACGTGCTGTGTTGCCTGTGACAGAAGTTAGGTAGGTGTTGGGGGAAACCATAACATCACATTTGTCTACTTTAGTAGCTTTAACTCTAACTAGTGCATTAAAGAGTTTTTACAATGAATACAAATATAGATATAGATATTCCTTGCAAAAACTGCATTAATGCAACATTTAGGGTTCTTCCTAAAATGACAAAAGTAAGAAATGTGGTTTTAAGGATTCCAACCTAAAACCCCACCCCACTCCTGAAATAAATAAGGGCTGCAGTCTTCCTTGGGGTTATCAACCTAGTCTATTTCTTCACTCAGTGTTATGAATTCCTGTTGCTTGCCCAGTTCTAATTGGTCAGCCCATCCTTATTGTTACTGTTAACTCTGTATGCTTTGCAGTAATTGTATGTCCACCTCCTGTAATGTATATCAATGATTTTATGTATAGTTTGTTAGTTTATTTGTTAATCAGTTATTTTTCAACCATTACAACAAAAAGGGAAAAAAATCATAAAATATGTAGTCCAACATGTACAATACTAAAATTTCACATCTAGAGCATATTCATATACATTTCCAAATTCTAAGTTGCCATTAACACTAATTTAGATTAAGAGGCCAGTCATAATAGATATATTCTAGTCTTAATAAGTTACATTTCTTCAACAACATTAATATGTTCTCCTATAGACATTTATTACCAAAGCTAGCTAATTACAATAAATGTCATTCTTAACAATTACAGCTAAATTTTAAACAGTTTAGAAACTTCTCTCTTCTTTTATTAGATAGGTAGATACTTTATTTGTATAGCGCTCCTTTCTGGAGACTCGGAGTGCTTCACAATCAGTACAATAACACAATATTAAAGTATACAAACATACAATTTAAAATCTACACCAACACCTCAGATGATAGAATCATTCTTAACAATGGCCGACACCTGAGCATCAAGTGTCAGGCCGTATAAAGGATCACACTCAGATTCTTCACCCGTTTCAGATGGGGTCAGTGGCACCCACCCAGTACAGAGTAGGTGGCCTCCACAAACCCCATCCACCCCACGATGACCGGATCCACCACCAGCACCTCTGTCTTGTCTGGGCTGAGTCTCAACCAGGTTTGGGACATCCAAGTGCAGATATCGGAAGGCAGTTGTTAGTACAAAGTCCACTATCTGGTTACTTGGTGCACAGGACAGGTATAGCTGGGTATCATCTGCATAACAGTGAAAACCCAGCCCATACCACCTGATAATGTCTCCCAATGGCAGCATACAGTATACACTGTAAACAATAAGGGTAACAAAACCGATCCTACGAACACCACAGGTAAGAGGTTTTGGGTTAGATGAGCCAACCCCATCACTACCTTCTGCACTCTACCTTGCAGGTATGACCTGAACTATTTGATGACTTTACCAGACAGGCCACACCAGAACCACAGTCGGTCTAGTAGCACTCATGGCTCACAGTGTCAAACGCCACTGAGAGATCCAGGAGTACTAAGATGGAAAGATCTCTCCTGTCTCTTGCCATTAGGAGATCATTAAGTACCTGCACCAGAGCGGTCTCCATACTATGCCCAGCCCTAAAACCTGGACTAGAAAATCTCATAGGTGGAAGAGGAAGTGAGACGTTCCTCAAGCTGACTTGCCACCACTTTTCTATAACTTTCCTAAAATGGAAGTTTAGAGACTGGCCCATAGTTGGCGAGACAGCCTGGGTCCAATGAGTTTTCTTTAATAGGGCTGACCAAGACCTCTTTTAGGGCCAATGGGGAGAGCCCATTCCTCAAGGAACTCTGGACAATCTCGGCAACCACGGGTGCAATCAAGTCCATACACCCAACCAAAAGTTGTGTTGGACCTGGGTCCAGATCACAATGTGTTTGCTTCAGTCTCAAAAGAACCCTCACCACCTCTTCTGCCCCACTGGATCAAACTCAGTCCAGACAGGAGGAGTGTTCTGCAACATCTCAGAGTGGACCCCACAATCCTTTGAATGACAGCACAGGAGATCTCCAGCCCTGATAGCGGACACTTTGTCGGCAAAAACAGAGCAAACTCCTTGCACCTAGTGCTTGAACCTGCTCCCCCACATGGAGGCAGGCAGGATGTAATAACCCATCCACCATGTGTAAGAGCTGAGCTGATCTGTTCCGTGCTGCAGTAATCTCCCTTGATAAAAATTCTGTCTTCTTACAGGAAATTGCCCCCTGATAATCCCTATAATGGGACATCAGGGCCAATTTGCCCTTCATCAGGACAGATCTCCTCTCCACCACCTCTGTAACCTTCGACCCTTAATCTTTAACTCCCTGAGTTCCCCATAGAACCAGGGAGGTCTCTTATGAGTAGATGAGGGTCAGACACGAATGGGTGTGATTGAATCAAAGGTGGCCACAATGGCACTATTATATGCCACCACCACCTACTCCATTCCAATCGCACACTCCCCACCACTCGATAGGTCTAGCACCGCCAATAACCTGGAAGAGGAAAAACCCCACAAAAGCAGTACCGACCATTTCCACAGAGGCATGGGCTTCGGAGGGCCCCAAACCTGAACCTCATGGTGCTGTGATCTGACCAAACTGCCAGATCAACTCTAAGGTCAGTGGTCTCAAGACCTAATGAAAACACCAAGTCCAGTGTGTGCCACATGAGTGGGTCACTGAGGTTACATTTTGCGCCAGGCCAGCTCCTCCCATACTCCTTCGGAGATCATTACCAAATGGAGAGACCATTGTCTACCCAGCCATTGAAGTCCCTGAGAACTAACCATCTCGAGGGACTCCAACTTCAGACCAAAGACGATCTCCCCATCTCCTCAAAATTCACCCTCCCTACCTGGGGTGATAGAGCAGGAGGATCCTGTAACCCATGCCAGGACCTCCCATATGGCAACACATTCAAAGGACTCAGTAGGGCCCATAGGTAGCACCATGAGACCCAGGTCAGATTTAAAACAATTGGCCACCTCCCCCACCTCTGCTATCCATCCTCGGGCTGTGTATCATGGAGTACCCAATTGGCACCTCCACCTCTAAAATGAGAGTGGCATTTTCATCCAGCTAGGTCTCCATGATGCAAGCCAGATCTACCGAGGCAATCAAGGTCTACCGAGGCAATCAAGTCCATCATTATGGCAGTCTTTTCCTCAATAACCTGGCATTGCATAACATAGCCCATATAGGATGGTGGGGATCACTGGATCAGCTACCTGCCCAATAATTTCCGTGGAGCCCTTGGGTATGGGCATTAAATTCAACATACTGGCTCCCTAGTAAATATTAGATTTAGTCATTGCTACTTGCCTCAAATCAGGCTTGTTGCCATACTACAAGAGCACTATTGCATAGAGAATAATGACAGTGAGCGAATCACTGGACCCAAGTTAAACATCTGAGTTACCAGTAACATCCTCACTTTCTGGCAACCTACAGAGGCAGCCTGCAACACCTGCTAGCTCTGAGCCTCCCATTGTCATCTATAAAGCAGGACTTATAAACCTGCCACAAGTAAACCCCATGTCTGGATCACCCTAAACATTATATGATTTCCTGTGAGCACATTTTGCTTCACTTTCAGACACATTTTTTACCCCAAGGGCCTTCCTGTGGGCATCTAAGAAATGTACCCACTCAGCTTCGGGTCACCTTTTGGATCAGGTATCAACTCATGAAGGTACTGCTGCTTATCATACACATAAATCATACACATTTAGTCACATGTCCAGACTGGAGTAACTTTGATGCCAGTTATACCTGACCTCTTTGATGAGTATTTAGAGTCCTCATGCCACAGACATTGCTCCCTGACCCTAATTGTTGCCAAATATGGTGGATTTATATACCGATAGTAGTTGGCATTCACAAGTCACTGTAAACACTCCTATCCCTAAACAACCATGCATTCTGCTCCATCATCTGGCTCACCTTTGTAAGGGCCATTAATTGGTCTATTATGAAGTGTCTATAGTCCAATTTAACTATCGGCTCATATGCCAGGTCCTACGAGCTGTTGACCTATATTCATTTTCAGAAATTTATGATAAAATGTTATGTTTTTGATTATTGCTATCACTTCTTAAATACAAAAAAGCCTACATTTTAAACACAAAATGGCCTATATAGAATACATGAAATACAGACTATAGCACATTACTACAATTATGTAACACAGGCTGCTAGTTTGACATATTACTTGGCTGGTCACTCTGGAGATTTGAAGCCAGTATCAGTAGGAATTTTCCACTGGGGAGCTTTCCAGTATTAAATCAGCTAAAACATTCAATAACCCCATGTTTTCATTTCATAGTGGGGTTTAGCCACACTATGTATAACTATAAATTTGCTGCAGAAAATTCTGGAGTCTATCGCTAAATTAAATTACTTGGCTCAATTAACACCAGAGTCCACCATCTATGTATCATATTCTCCTGATTTAAAGAGTCTTTTAGGTCTTCTCCAACCTACTTTATAGCCCTTTTAAACATTTTCATTTGTTGATTAGCAAGCAGTTTTAAAAATAAAGAAACCCTAAAGTACTTTGAATCGGAGCGGGTTTACTGTCAATTGCCCAGGATATCACTCAAAGTAGCTTGCAGCTGTTCACATGAAACACCTGTTTCAATCTAAGGATTGATTATCACTCACTCCAGGCCTCCATTTCTCAGTGCCCATCTCTGTTTAGCTTGCAGAGAGTTTGTTTCCCATTTAATCGATTCTTTAGTCCAGCTCTGTCTATTTCGCTTCTATTTTTCTTTTCTGTTTCTGAATTCTTGTTTCACCAGCTCGGTTTTGGACTGTGCGCATGTAAGGGAAAAAAACAAAGTGCTCCTCAAGCACAATAAACATAATACTTTATTTTAAAAGAACCCCAGGTCCTAGGTAAAGCTGGCATACCTCTTCAAGGCATTTTCACACCTTTCAGCACATTTTGTGCTCCAGCAAAACTTCTCTCTCCATGACACAACAGGCCATCACAGCTGGAAATCTCCTCCAATCAGGCTTCCATGAGTAATCATCCTGGGAACTCCCTGCACTTTCAAGCACTCACCCTTCTATCTGGAGGTGTTCAAGGGCCCCATTTTTCACCAGCTAGCTCCTTTCAAAAGTTCAGTCTGTATCTCAGAACACCTCAGTGCAACTCTGTTTACACAGTCGCTCAACAAAGCCTCTCATCCAATTCAGACAGAGCGATAAAGTGGCACACAAAAGACACAAGTAAATGCTAAAAAGCTGACCTGTACTTGAATCATCACTGGGGATATAACAACAAGGCAGTGTCAGCAAACAGCCCATCTAATTTTAAGCACAGTTTCATTCATCCAAAATCATTTAAAACAGAAGTGGACAAAATAGGCGAGCTAAACTAAAACATAGCTCTAAGCAGTGTTTTGAGGAGTGGAGCAGCATTGCCTGATTTAATGTATAACTGTTGTCTCTGACTCTGAACCCTATGAAAATAGTCACCTGCCTAAAGATTCTTTCCAAAATATGAATCAATCAATAATTAATCAAATAAAGTTCACCTCATTAGGTGTGTATGTTTCTGGATTGTATAGAATGAGGTGAGCTTGACAACCCCAAGGAAGACTACACTGGGGTGGGGTGATGTGTTAGGCTGGAAACCCTAAAACCACATTTCCATACTTTTGTCAATTTAGTCTGAACCCTAAATGTTGCATTAACAGAATGTTTTTGCAAAGAATTTCCTTACTTTTTAAACACATATCCTTATTTGCCAGTTGGAGTGCAGGGCCTGGAGGGCACCTACGTTCCCATCCATCCATACTGGTTGAAATGGTATAATCATATCCATATTTGCCTGTGGGACCACAGGGCCCTCTGAGGCCTGCACTTCCATCCCTCCATAGATGCATTTTGTATATTGCTACAAAGTGCAGAGCCTTCCAGGCCTGCTTCCATTTATAGCACAATAACAACCACATTTTCAGAATAGCCTTGTTATTACACAACCTCATGGATGCAGTACTGAAAATTTTGAAATCCACTCCAAAATGTGATTCCATGGCACTGCAACATTTATTCCATGCCACAGATGCAAAAAGACAGCTTGGGCAGGATTTGAAAATGACAGCTGTCACATTCATGGTGATGAACAAAATGCATATGTTGAAAATCTGGGATCAAAATCTGTCAAATTGCAAGAGTTATGACTGACGTACAAAATTTCAACAGATGCACATAACCTTGTCATTTTACATATTTTTGACACCAAATTTTCAACATACCCTTCTTAGGACCCTACTTCATGAACAAGGGTGATGAACATTTTCAAATCCCACCAGAAAAATGATTTTGCAAACAAGTATGAAATCACCTTTCATGCCATATTTGCATAATTCCAGCCACATTGTTCATGAGGATGGGTCTCAGTAAGAGCCATGTTGAAAATCTGGTGTGAAAATATACAAATGGCAAGGTTATGCATCAAAGTTGAAAACCTTTGAAATTCATTGACCCACACTTACTGTACTTTTGTTCCTCATATTGCAGTCAGCAGTTCCAGCAGCATAAAGTGTTTCCCATAGCAGAGTGGATCTTTACCCTGGGACCTGTTCAGGTGAGTGAGGATGTGTGAAGGTCTGGGGATTCAGGGTGCTGGGTGCTGAGTAGGAGGTCAGGGTGGGAAGGTGGAATTGGTGAGGGAACATTTTATTTTTACAGGTAAAAAAGACATTGAGGACTGTTTTCTTTATTTGAGTTGGGTATGAACATTATAGGGTGGGGGTGCCACTAGACACCAGGAAAAATCTCATAATTACGGGGATGGTGATTGGAGGGGTGGGGTGACATTAGACACCAAGGAAAAAAAAACAAAATTATGAGGATGGCAATTGGAGGGTGCTCAGTGCCACCAGACACCAGGGAACATGTGCAAAATTACAGGGACAGCTTGAAAAATCCTTTCTTTTGTTTGAAGGAATCATTTTCTGTATCAAACGAAAAAGGAAATGAAAAGGATTCCTTCGAATGAAAAAAATAGCAAAAACTAAGTCCAAACCCTTTTCTGTTTAAATGGATCCTTTTTGTCTAAATGAAAAAGGTCATATGGAAAAACAGAGAAAAGACTAAGTCAAAAATCTTTTTCCATATGAAGGATCCTTTTCATTCACAGGACATATGAAAAAGAGCAAAAATCTGAAGTCCAAAACATTTTCCATATCAAGGTATTCTTTTGTTTGAACAAAAAGGAGATGCAGAAAATGCTGAAAAAACTTAATCTAAAATAATTTTCCATATCAAGGGATCATTTTTGTTTGAACAAAAAGGCCCATACAACAAAAGTAGGAGCAGTCACAAAAATAATTTTAAAAGTAAAAAAAATTAAAAATGTGGGGTCATTTTTCCAAAGTGGCCTGGAGAATCACTTAAAATTTCCTGATGGGCAAGATACATATTTTGGTCTCTCTGCAGGATATCACTTTTGTGAGTTTTGAATTTGTTTATTTTTTCAAGAAAAACAGAAAACAAGATGGTGGCAAACAAAAAGGATTTTCCCTTATGAAAAGGTTTGGACCCCCAAAAAAGATAATTTTCTGAAAGAACCAAATTTTTTTCATTCTAAACATCTATCCAAAAGACTGCATTGAGCAAGCTCAGAAACCAACATTTTAAAATGTAATAACTTTGAACAGATTAATATTTTTTCACCACACTAGTAAAAGGCACATATGTGGACCAAGCCTTGCTACCTTGAAGATTTCATACCAAAATTTCAAACCATCTTCGTGTAAGGTGATAACAAACAAACAAACAGCAAAACAGCAAATTTTACATTTTGCACTATCAACATTTCAAATTCTCACATCCAATCAGAATGAAACTTGGCAAATCAAGGGACTTGCCCCACAGGACTGCACATGCAAACGTTCCTGAAAATCTGTTGAATGGCTGCAAAGATATTAAAGCTCAAAGTTTGAGGTTTAACATAGAATCCCTGCTCAACGCTAAATGTAGGGGTGCTGCGTTGCCCCTATAATATGTAATTCAATGACAATTGTCATTTTATCATTCAGTGTTTTGTGACATGATACACTGCAAGTTATTGCATTGGATCATGGCTGGCTCCACTATATAGACACACATATCAATGTGTACAGTATATATCTACTGTTAGCAATAACACTTCTTAATGAAAAATCACCATTTTGAACTTTTCAAGAGTAACTGTTCACTAAAAGTGTAATCTTGATATTTACCATATATATAGATGTATGGAATATTGCAGGAAACACAGCATTCATACTTTTAATATTTTCCATATTGCCTTTGTCATTGTACAAAGAATACCAGAATCCCAGGCATGACTAGAAAAATAAGCATTATAGCCTGCATCTTACATTTAAATAACATACAAAAAAACTTCAAAGATAATGTTGTCATTGTTTCAAACCTGCTGTTTTGGTATATTAAAGTCCAGCAGAGTGCAGCCTTCATAACTTCTGAGTGTTGTGTGTGCTTCTTTCTGAATTTTATAAACCATGAGATTTTATTTTAACATCAAAGTCAAAGCCTCTAGAATGAAAGATGACATACTGCATCACCTTTCTGTTACCAAACAAGATTTTCAAGATATAGGTTTTCTTTGCATGACTGTTTTTAAATAAAGTCACTTAATTCCTAAGAACATTCATCTTTATTGTGTTATAAGAGAATACAGTAACTTTCTAGCAATAAAATAGCAATAACAAAATGACAAGCTAAAATAAAAATAAAAAACTTTAGCCATATAAAATGCTCCTTTCTAAAAGGAACTTCTATGTTTTTAGATTATGCAGTGGTCCCTATATATTAATTAAAAAGGAAGTGGTTTGCAGTCTGGTTCAAAAGTTTACCACTAGTCAAACATTTTTAAAGATTATGGAGAGTTAATCAGAATAAGGTACTTCCAAAACCAATGTTTTTTTCCCTCAAAGGAGATTGAAATAGTTTAGAGAGCTGGAGATGCAAGTGCATGAGATCATAGAAAAATAATGTGGGAAACTGATTTGGAAACTTTAATAAATCTAGTACCTGAGCAAATTTATGAGCATATAGAACAGTGATTTGCAGAACTAATACTCATCTTATAGGGGACTGTAAATAAACAAAGGAGGAGGTTTCCTGGTTTGACTCAGAGTATAAAAATATATCAGTTATATAAATTCCAGAATAAGAGAAGGAAAAAGGAAAAGAATAGATCTGGAAAATGTGACTAAGGAATGAAAGAAATATGATATGTTCCTGGAAAGAAACACTGGGCACTGTTAGGAGAAAGGTAATAAAACATGTTGGCATTTAATGGCTAAAGGCTTGTCTAACTGACATAGTGAATTAATAACAGAAGTAGAACAACATATCTGGAAAATATACTTTACTAATCTATTTTACAATGAAATCAACCAGTTAGCAATGAAATTGGGGAGCTTGTGAATAATTTAGAGATTTAGATAGAAGAGTTAGTAGACACTATTCAAATTTTAAGTTAATGAAAGAATCATTGGTGGACAAGATCCCAGTAGAAAGCTATACGGTGGAAACTTATTTGTGAACAGATATGCTGGTAATCCTTTTTAATAATTGTTAGGAAAAAGTATCCCAAAAACTTGGAAAGGAAGTGTAATGGTACTATTGCATATGAAAGGTTCAACAGATTATCCAAATATGTATTTGCCCATCTCTTTACTTGATATTCAACTCAAATTGTTTGCTAAAATCCTACTAAAAAGGATTTCAGACTGGTTAGATGAAAACAAACTAATAGCATAAGTACAGTTGGGTATAGAAAATAGTAGAATGATGATAAACAAGTGTTTCTTGTTAAAGCATAGCCATCATAAGTATGTCACATTAAGATCTTATATACTTAGTTTTATATTTGGTTTTAAGGGCAATAGTAGGCATATAGCCCAAAGGTGATTACCCCACTTCTCAGTAATCTCGGCTGAACAAGCAGCTTTTCTTTATAAAAGTAACCATTTTATTTCTAAAAATAGAGCAACTGTTTGAATAAACAATATCATGAGGAAGCTTATTCAATAATCTAATTGTCCTTGGGACAAAGGCATTTCCTAACATCTTTATTAGGGTTTTTCCAACAGCTGCAATTTATGCCATCTCAAATCGTGTCTGATCTGCATAAACTTCAAGCCTACTCTTTAGAAGCTATTCATCCTTCAGAATGTTAAATAATAGTAATAGATCACCTCTTGCTCTTCCATCTCATAATAAAAATAACCAAATATCCTGAGCTTATCCTCATAAGATTTAACCTTACAATTTGAAATAAGTTTAGTAAATCTTCTCTGTGACCTTTTGACAAGGTCATCTTTCTTTAGAAGGGACTCCAAACCTGATAGCCATATTTCAATTGGGGCATACATTTGCCCTCTCAGTGGCAACAATACAGTATTTGATCTACTAATAAAGGTGTGTTTCACATTTAATTTGATCATTCACCTTATTAGCCAGTTGTTTGCAATGATTGCTAGATTTTAGGATATTACTAATAAGAATTCCAAAGTCTACTACTTTTTCACAGATCACGAGATCATCACAGATCATAGGCAGACTGGGTGAGCCTAGTGGCCATTATCTTCCATCAATTTCTATGTTTTCATGTTTCTGTCTAATCCTAACACCATCTATATAGTACCCTGTGAAGTGATAGATCTACGAAATGCATACCCACACATTTATGAATGTTGAATTGTAATTTATTCTCAATAGCCCAGTCGACTATAGACAGAAGATTAGATGCCAGCCTTAATCTATCCTTGCAGATTGTTATTATGCCCCAAACTTAGTATCATAAGCAAATGTTATTAAGCAATTGTCACTATTCATTTTAAGTCATAAATATAGATATTAAATAACAATGGGCCAAGAACCGACCCTTTGGGGACACCGCTAGTCACCCTAACCTCATCAGACACAAATCTATTGATTCTAACTGACTGACCTTTGTTAGACAGCCAGGCTAGAAGCCATTTTATAAAGTTTGCTAACACTAAGGTTATCATTTTAGCTACCAGTAGTTCAAGTAATACAATGTCAAAAGCCTTTCTAAAATCCAAGTAAATTCCACATTGTTATCGATATCCACCTGTCTAGTAATTGTTTCACGGAAAACAAAAGTTTGGTATTCCATGACCTTCCTTTACAAAATCATGCTGGTATTGTCCAGATGACCCATTATTAACAAATTCTCATTAATTCTATCTCTTAGACATCCCTCTGTTATTTTACTAGCACTAAACATTAAGCTGATTGGTCTATAGTTACCAGGTACTGATTTACTGCCATGTTTAAACACAAGTATTACCAATGCTTTGAGCCAATCCAGTGGAACAATGCCTTCATTTATGGATTTGTTGTATATAACAGCCAAAATTGGTGGCAATTCAAAACTATGTTCCTTTAGAAATCTGGGTCTAGTCCATCAGGACCCGCTGATTTGTTGGGATCCATGGTAGAAAGTTTATTATAAACAATACTAACATCTATTAAGTGTTGCTTAGTATTATTCTGTGATGTGTAATAGTTCAATGGCTCATGATCATTACCTTTATTGAATACTGAGCAGAAAATCATGTTAAACTGATCTGCCACATCTTGGGTGTCACTGTTCTAATTGTTGTCAATTTCAAGAGACCTGTCACTCTGGAGCTGCCTTTGACTGTATTAATATAGGAGTAAAGGCCTTCAGGTTATCCTTTGAGTATGCTAACCTAAATTCCAAGTTTCTACTTGCCAGTTTAATTGCTGTTTTTGTATCCCTAAGTGCATACCTGTAGTATTTTATATTTTTGTTCTGATGGTTTGGGGCTTCATTAGTGCAAAAGCAAACTTTTATTATTAATTAATTTCCTGATCTTATTGCTAAACCATGTTGGATTTTACCAAAACTGTTACAACCATGTTGATGGGCATGAATTTGTCCGCTATATCTTTAATTACAGAGTTTAAGAATAACCAGGATTTTCTGCATCCATAGTCTCAGTTATATTATCCCAATTGATGCCTTCCAGTACCTTTTTAACTGTAGTACAGTTTGCTTTATTAAAGTGTTTTATTATCATTTTACCTTTCATAATCTGCATACCCTACTTAAAGTGAAGTTAATAGAGAAATGATCACTGATACTCAAAAGGTCACTGCTAACTACATTATGAATATCATCCCTGATGTTAATAAGGAACATGTGTAGAATATTTCTACCTCTAGTTGGTATAGTTACTATTTGGCTCACGTTATGGGTGAAATTACATCAACAAGCCTGGATCGTACAGTAGATGGTGTGGACATATCATCCCAGTTAATATTAAGTAGATTAAGGTCTCCCATAATTGTAATATCTCTGCCTTCAGAAAAGTAATCAATTTGCTGAATTAGCGTATCAGTCATCTCAGAACTACTATCCTGTAGCCTGTAAAAGACCACAATTGTTACATGTTTACTCATTCTACATTAAACAGATGCTCAGATGGATTCACAAAGAATCATAGACTTGTTAGGTAAATCCAAATAATGGTATTCAATGACATTTCTGATGTACTGAGCAACTCCTCCTCCTCCTCTTCCTTATTATTTCTTTACTATATAGCTTAAAACCCATAATATGCTTACACCAACTACAATAGTAGCCACAGACATTGCCAGCTATTTCCAGATTTTTCAAGAAATTTTTAAGAGCCTCTCTCTGCTGCTCTACTGTGGTAATGCAGAAAGCAGGGATTTTCTGGAAATACCACAGAAATATTTGGAAATAGCTGGCAATGTCTGTGGCTGCTACTACTATACCTTATCCTACTAGGTCTTAGCTATAGCTATAATATCCAACTTATAACTGTTCACAAGTACCTCTGGCTCTAGTATTTTGTCTGTGATATAAAGCTTTGTTTGTTGCCGTCATTGATCTGAAAGCAGCTTTTGGTTTATTATCTAGAACTGCATTATAGGTGACATTAAGGATCTGGGCATGGATCGAAACTTGCTGGCCATTATTATTCAGTTATGTTCTGGGAACTGGTTAACAATAAGATATTATAATAATAAAGTGAAATACTCTGATACAATTCATAAAGCAGGGTCTTCAAACAAGGTTGCATTCTGGCCCCACCTTTTAACTGCTATATTAATTTGATGTTGGTAGTTCTGAATAAGCCCAGATATTATTTCCTGGAAAAAAAACACACAAAAACAGTATGCTGGTATGATGGCCTATGTGGACAATTTGATCTTTCTCTGTTTGACCAAAGGAGTACTGCAAGAGCAATTAGCCAACTTAGAAACCAATCTGAATATGTTGAAATTGATCACTAACACTACAAATTCTATAACTATGACCTTTAGCAGGAAACAAATAAGTTGTAAGGGTTCTATGTGAAGAGGGTGACTGTAGAAGGGCAACTCAAACAAGGGCAATGGCAACCAAGCAACCACAGGAATGGCACTACGCATGGATGGCACACGTCAAACGGTGACCGCAGTCAGTATAAAAGAAACAATGTTACCACACCACCACAGGGATACGAGGGACAACACAGGATGCACCGCAGGTGACCAGCAGTGGACATGAAGGGTGCACAGAAAGCAAGCACGATGATGACAGAGGGCGAGCAGCAGCACACGCACACACACACACACAACAGGATGGTGGACACATGGGACAACAACAGTGCAGAGGCAGGGTGCGCAGGGGACAGAGACACTGATGGGTACACATGGCAGAGCCAGGAGGCCAACAGGGCATGGAATGCTGTGGCAGTGCATGGCAATGCGAGGCGGTGCTCATGGCACAGCTGTGGGCAGCTGGATGGGTGCAGGTGGGTGTCACCCATAGTGCGGGGACCACACGCAGGGCTGGCAGTGATGTGCAGACAAAGAGGGGTCAGTGACTGGACATGGTACAGGGCTGGCGGCCAGAGTGTAGAGTGAATAGTCTGGAATGACAGACAGAGGTGCAGCACAGAGGTGGACGGGGTAGGCTGCATGTGTTCAGACGGGTGGTGGACAGGAGCGGTGGACTACACCTGCATGTGGAAGTTGTGTGCAAGGCCCTGTGGTAGTCCACCCTGCTGTGCACACCGTACTCTGCCACTATGGCTGCAATGTGGCATGTGAAGTCCCTGTGGGTCCTCTTCAGCTTGCTGTTCCCTACACTGGAGATGAGCTGCTCCATGTGCACAGCGATAAGCCGCTGCTCCTCCATGAGGCAGTCCAAGAACTGCCAGATGTTTGGGTGACTGGCACAGAGCCAGGTGCTAAAGTCCTGGTGCCAGCCTTCCACTGTGTTGTTCATATGAGCCAGCCCACTACACATCATCTCATACATGTTCCAAATGGACACATGGAACAGTGGGTGATGCGTGCAATACACCCACTGGGTGCCTGACCAAGATGTCCTTCATGTAGTCCAGCAGGGGATGCAGGAGTTCCTCATTCACCTGGTAGTAGGACATTCCACTAGCTCATGATACACCAGCGCCATATCATCCGGTGGCACGAAGGCAAGTGCAAGGAGCATGTGGACCTACAATACACACTCTGCATCCATGGTGTGCCGCTCGAGTAGTTCTGCACTGCCCTGCACACATCACCACATTGCCTGGCAGAAATGAAAAAGCAGCCCTGCATGACGGTGCCCTCAAAGACATTGGTGGGGGCATGCCAGGCTGCACCTCAAAATCTATGAGCATGGACTGTGGCCATGCATCACATAATAGCCGATGCAGTTCAATGAACACCCTTTTGTATGCACACTCTGTCCGTGTACACATCAGTATGTACATGGATGGCAGGACCAATCCGGACTGCAGGCCATGGATGGAATAGAGCTGCCTGAACAGTGGTGGTGTGGGTGAAAGGTGCAATCCAGGAACCAGTCTTGGCACACAGACAGGAATGTCAGATCATGCTGTGTGGTGAATATGAGACATGCTGTCCCCTGCAGGGCCACTGTCATACTGCAGGAACTGTGCCCCGGTGGTGTAATGGTGTATGCCTGGGGAGAGCAAGCTCGGCAGTGCTGCCAGGTATAGTGGGACAGCCCATTGTGGCTTGGCACACACGCTGCACCATGTGGTGCATCAGGGACACAGTGAGCAGACTGCTGGCGATGGCATCCAACACCCCACCAGTGGCCTGCACAATGACCTGGGTTGTGCTCTCCATGCTCATCCATGCAGCTCCCGCACACCACCATCACACCCTCGACACTAGCCTCCCTGGATCCAGGGCGTGATTGTGTGGTCACCAGTGTACACCACATGGTTGGCAATGGTGTGTGCTCATGCAGGGCATGCATGCCTATGGCCCGCACACATCTTCAGTACACCTTCCCGTACTTCTCCTGATCCCTGTGGTACATGTACATGTGGTGGGATAGGAGTGGTCTCCTTTGGCTTGTGAGATAGGTAGCAATATCCATCTCTTACTGGCTTCACTGGAGTGCCCCATCCATTGCACCCAAGACCCCTTTAAGGGCTTATGGTGCTGTCCCTGCCTGCCACACCTACTGCCCACCCCACATTGCTGACATAAGCATGTGCTGCTAGCCATTACGCCCCTCTGTGTTCTGGTCTGTGTGGTGGTGTAGCAAAATGGTGTGGTGTTGGCCTTCAAGCTGTGCGGCTTAGGCAGGTGTGAATTGTATGGCTGCATGTTCAACATGGTGTCCGGTGTCCACTGTTGCACCCATGCTGTGGTGGCGTTGAGAATGCAGAGTAGTTCCTGGAGCCTGTTACGGCGAAGGCCTTGACAGCATGTGGTGAGTAAAGCTTTGTCTCCTACTCCTGTTGATGTGTTCTACTATGCAAGGCAGTATGGCTGTGTGTGTGTGATGGCCGTGGTATTCGAACCCATGGCAGCTGTCTAC
This sequence comes from Neoceratodus forsteri, assembly GCA_016271365.2. Lineage (NCBI taxonomy): Eukaryota > Metazoa > Chordata > Ceratodontiformes > Ceratodontidae > Neoceratodus > Neoceratodus forsteri. The sequence goes on along the minus strand of CM057455.1, from coordinate 1,460,009,779 downwards.
CGAGGTGCCAATGGCAGCACTGTGCAGGTGCTGTAATGAGAGTGGTTTGCCTGCAGCCTGTCCACTCATGCATTTCACCTGTCTGTGGCTGTCAGTGCATGCTGTGAAGGGGCAGGGCTGCATGTGATGGTGAGTGGGGATGGCAGTTTTCTGCTCCACACCCATGCTGGCAGGTGGGGAGGTCATGTGCTGTGGCCCTGCTGCCAGCAGGGTAGTGTAACTTATGGGTGGGTGCATACGCGATCGGCGTGCACACATGCACCTGAAAAATTTATGATGTCGCTGTTCAGGTAGGGTCACCCTAATTACCCATTCACCCTAATTGTCCAGTCACCCTTGGCACATTAGACATTGTAGCAGACCGTTCTGTGGGAAGCTGTTTCTCAGTAGCCCACATCACAGGCTGCCAGTTGTAGGTGGAGCTGGCAAGAGCTTACCTGGAACAATTGAAACAATATACCTATTTAGACTATGAGATGACTCTCAATCTTATCAGGACAAGCAACACAAGAAATGTAACAAGAAAACTAATCCATCTAGTGTACTGTTCTGGAGTTGGTGAACAATTTTAAATATCTAGGGGTTATCAGAACTCATCACGCTTCTTCAACAGACACCTTCACATGACTACAAGGACAACTCACTCACAGGAATGCTTTATAAGCTTAAGGATTGTTTGTCTCTAGCGATAAGGTTGGCCATAGCACAGCAGAACCTTCTCCATTTATTATAATACAGAGCCTTAGTCTGTTACGTTGCCCCTGCCTGCACCTTCAAAAGGAAAATTGCCTTTATAAAAAATTGCCAGAATTGCTTTAATGGCAGATCATCACAGCAACTACTGTCTTCTTTTTCTATATGTTAAATTGGATCCCCCTCTGTTCCAAGTACACTTATAACATGAGTACCATGGGACATAAGATCCTGCTGCATGGAGCACCTATCTTCCTGAAGCATCATCATGGAATATTTGACCAGCAGTACAGTCTGTAACTGTCTTAATTACATGTACTGTGTGACTAGTTGGACCCAATGTGTATGTGGTTTGATCTTCTCTGCTTGATTGTGCAATATGGTTGATGCTCCTTTGTTCTTCCATGATTGACTAATAATGTTATTGATAAATTCAGTGTGCTTTGCATATTCTCCTTATGGTATTTACTTTTTCTCATGAAGCGTGTTATATTTTTCCTGCATCTATGTTGCTCCTCTGAAAGGAACCTGATGTTAGTGAGCCTACCAGCTTGTCAAAATAATTAAGTAAGTAGGATTGTGATTTAAAATGCTGAGTGCAGTGCAAGGGACTGATAATGCAGCAGTTAGGTTATTAATTGGGGTAAAGACATGGGAGCATATTCCCCAGTGGTACTTGATATGCATTGCTTACCTGACTGGTGGATTTGTGTTTGAAATTCTACTGTTGGCCTGCAATGTTCTTAAATACAACAGATCTCCTGTATTGCTGAGCTGTTATAGTGTTATATTGTACCACTGCATGTTGGTTGTGGTCCACCATTCAGACTCGTTTAGTCATGCCAGTGTGCAGACTGAACTCTGGCAGTAATAGGGCCTTTTCTGTGGCAGCCCCAGACTGTGGAACTCATTTCCATCAGGTATGGGGTCTGAAACATAAAACCATAGAGAATGATGGCAGGCAAAGGCCCAGTGATCCATCCAGTTTAACCACCCTACTTAATTTCTCAATGTAGGTCCTAGTGTCCATCTCTTTCCTTACCTTTGTTCTCTACATTCCTGCTATGGCCTTGTACCTGTTATGAAACCCTCCATTGGTTTAGCCATCACCACCTACTCAAAGAAGCCTGTATCACTTTTACAACATTTGTTTGCAATTTTAGTGTCTTATTTTAAGAGGCTGCTGAAATATCACCTCCTTTGTAAGCTTTTGTTATAAATACAGGAAATTAATGACACAATACATGAGTTGCAGATTGCAGGTGTGGATATTGCTGTGTTTTACTGTGTGTTTATATTCTGTTTGTATAGTAACAGTGTTTTTACTACAGATCTTTAAAGCATAGTTTTTCAAACATCAGTTGTGATGTTTCCTGAGTTGGATTGCCAGAGTAGAGATAAATAAAAGATAATGATGATGTCTTTTCTGATGGATTTAGGAGGTTTTGAACCACTTTTCAGAAGATTTTGCATTATAAATGGTATCCAAAAATGTTTTGTGAAAATATGTAGTGTTTGCTGTTCTGGTGGCTCTGGTACATAGGTTGCAGAGTTTTGTAGGCCAACCAGTTACGTGTGTGTCTTTGGACATTGTACCAGACAAAAATCCCCTTGTGGAACAGTGCAGTCATATCTATAGAATCCATGAGAGGTGAGATTCTCTTACCCACTCTTTCATACTGAGCATATGTATGACAGATGTTGCTGAAAATAGACTGAGAATGATCCAGAGCTCACTCATGGTCACCGACTGTTTCATTGAGATATAGTCTGTATTTACATATTGGCAGTGTCAGTGGCTCAACATGTGCGCTGGCCTCTGATACCAGAATATTGGAAGGTGGTAGGTTCTAACCCCACACTGGGAACATGGGACATTCCCAATACTGTCACTGTAGTGCATCAAGAAGGGGTGCTGCACTTCAGAGGTGCTGTCTTTGGAAAAACATAAGGAACATCAATAAACAAAAACAAATATTTAAAGAAGACTCACTATCTCAAATGGATAAATCAAAACAGACAAACCTATCAATAAAACACCTGTCACCACGATAATATATTTCATGTTAAATTCTATTTACATAATTTTATATATTCAAGGTACACAAATTATACCAGCATCCCTACTCTTAAAAGGGTCACACCAAATCAAGTGACCCTTGCAAATTCATTTAAACTTAATAAATTGTGAAAACCCTTTCCACTATTTAAATACTTTGTCTGAGGTATGGAGTAAAGTGCCTTTAACATAAATGGAATACATGTCATATTCTACTAAAATGCTAAAGGTTTCATAAGACATTAATTTCTGATAAAGAACCCATTGGCATCTGGCCTGCCAAATATAAAACTTTAGATAGCAGAACAGGACAACTATGGCCCCTGATCATATTTACTCATTAAGTTTGGGAAATAGCCTAGAACCAAAGACTCAGAGTTCAGATTGGACAACCATATCAGTTTCTATTATTTTGCTATGTAAGCCATAAAGGTTTAATATAAGAATAGTCAAATAAGAAATGATTCATTGTTTCTTCTATAGCTTGGCAGGAATTATATGGACAATTCCTTTCCTCTTGAGCCTTGTGCTTATTATTGCCATGAATGTTTAACCTGCCATAAGTAGTTAACTACAAAATTTCCCACATATGCACTGGTATCCCAGCATTGTTGAGTTGTGATAAACATTTCTAGTCATAGAAGCTGGACACTCCTTAAATTCAGGTTCCTTCAGATATATTGAAGACAAATTAAAATGATATAACTGAGAACCTGTCTTAGTACATACGTGGGTTTTGCTAATCCCCATTTATGCAGCTTTAAGTCTATGGGTCTGAAGTAACCTGGAATCAAAAGGCACTGACAGACTTTTGGGGGTGAGTTGTTATCCCAAAGTGAAAAATAATTCCCTAGGATATTTAGAATACACTTTGAACATATGGAATCTGAGGGTTGAAGACCTATTTTTATCATCTGAGATGTGAATAAAGCATGGAAAAAAAATGATAGGGTCCACCATCCCAAGTCCCTCTTGTAGGTTTGGTAAATAGGTAAAGCATCTTTTATGGAGTTTAGCCTGTTCCCCATAGCATTTGGAAGAAACAGGCATACAGTCTGGTCTCAAGTGCCAATGGAGGGAGAAAATCATAGCAGTGAAAAAAAACAGCATAATAAACCTCTTTATAATATGGACACTCTCTTAATCTTAAATAAGTTCCAGCCTTTCCATCTTACAACCTTATTTTCAACTCCTGCAGAGCAACTTCTCAGTTTTCTAAGGGAATATTTTGGTACCAGCAGTTGTACCTAATATTTTCACAGGCTTTGATGAAATCCTGATCCCATTAAAATTTGTAGGTGGGGGTCCTATAAATAACCTTTAACATTTCCCAGTATTAAGCAGGAGTTGGAGACCAGTGAATAATCCATGATTACATGTAAAAGAAAGGAAATCTGAGTGTAGTTTGACATAAAATCCACAATGTCATCTATATAAGCTTGAGCCATAACCAGATCCAAGTTTGCATTCCCTACAAGACCTTACCGCTGAGCTGCCCCATGTAATTTCCTCAGTAGGGATCCAGAGTAAAGATATAGAGAAGGGGCTTAGAGGACACCCTTGCCTTACTCACATGGTAATTCTTATTTTCCCTGATGCCTTTTGTTTTATAACAGGTTGGACTGTAGCAGAAGAATATAGAATTTTTATCCAGTCCACAAACGCACATGGGATACCATATTTCTCTAACGTGTTAAGTAAGAATGGGTAATAAACTCTATCAAAAGCCTTACACTGATCAAGAGGATTATACAGCCTTGCTTTTTCTGCAAATTACTAAATTCAATCAGATCTCTAATAATCATTAGTGCAAATTGAATGTTTCTATCTGGGAATCTACAGAACTGAGAGGGATGAATCAGAATATTGACTGTGTTCCTTAATCTTTTATTCAGAATGTGAGAGAATTTTAAGACTGAAGTTCAAAATGGTTATTGGTCTCAGTTTTGAATTTTAATCTGTCACCTGATTTAAACAAAAACACAATTAGCCCTGCTGAAAATTCTGGATGGACTGATTTATTTACAAAGAAATGAGAGCACACGGCCTCAAGGCAAACAGCTAACTGAGTAGAAAATACTTTATAAAATTCATAAGAGAGCCTGTTGGGTCCTGAGAAGCCCTAATGTTAGGGATATTAGAGTATGTTCTAGGGCCTATATGGGTAGTGCTAGTAAATCTGCCATATTATTGGGTGGAGAAGGGAATCTGAATTTCCTGACAATATGAGTTAATATCATTCTTGGGGGATTAGTCATGCTATGGGATTGTAGGTTTTTTTTATAATTATTTGTGTATCTCTTCTTCTGATTCTATTATATTACCATCTTCATCACTTAATTTTAGGATTCCTATACTATTTTTACTGGCATTGAATGCTCCTATAAGGATCCCCAATAGATTTTTGTGTCCCATACTACAGTTTTACCTTTAGGTTTTTGCCCTATGATATTGAAACTCTTTCAAGTCTGATTTTAGTAGGTCAATTTGTGGGGAATAATCCTGTCTGGAATTTCCTGCTAGGGTATATAAATATTGAAGCTGGCTTCTGAGCTATAGATATTTTAGGAATTTAGACCTTTCTTTATGTTTCCATAATTTTGGAACAAGGATCTAATATCTACTTTGGTGTCAGTCCACCAATCCCCATATTTTCATAAAGGATGCTTATTGATGTTATTGCCCATAATAATTGTAGAATACCATTCTGGACTACTGGTCCTGTAAGATAGGCAAATTAAATTTCCTTGTTGAAATAAGTTTTATCCAGAGGTTGTTGGTTGAAAATAATTTTAAGAGTAGATGGTCAGTAAATTCTACTGGGAAAATCTCTAATATTGGGTAATGGTAAGTTTTTAGAAATAACGAGGTGATCAATTGAGGTGAAAACATTTCCTCTTTTATATGTATAGGCTGGCCCTTTTGTATGTTTTTTTTTTTTACAATCAACCAGGTCTGCTGTTCATATACATTTTTTAATGCATTTGAATCACAGTATGTTTTCTTCCTTCAAGTGATTTAGCAACTTTAGGAGTTCACAATAAAATCCCTCCTAATATGATGTTAGTGGATGTAACTAAATATGGCTGCAGGAGAGAAAATAGAGCCACCCTTTCCGATTTTAATTGTGGTCCATAAATATTAATATTAATAAGTTGGTATGGGATTGTTTTCCTAGACCATCTATAACTAATAACCTACTAGGAACATGGTCTATCAATTTTTTAAGGTAAATGAGTAGGATTTAAATATTATTTCTATGTCATCTGCCCTGTTAGGGCCAAACTGCCAATAAGAATTGCTCCAAGACCAATCTGCTGAAAATAAGTGGACCTGATCAACTGAAGACATCCAAGTTTCTCAGATAAAACAAACATCCATTTGTGAGTCATGCAAAATTGAAAACGACATGTCTTTTGACACATTTATCAAGCAACAAATAATTATGGACTCTAATCAAAATTTAGTCAGAGAAAGGGATCAACGATAGAGAATCAAGAGCACTTTTTTCCTTTTCTTCTTTTTCTTTTATAATCCCTACCTTGTTACCTGTTAGTACTGGGTCTAGTTTATCTGGGTCACCTATTTCCATATCTGGCTCTCCCAAGAATTGGCCAGACCAGCGAAAGGGTTGGGTGTTTCTACCTCCAGGGCCTTTTGGGTGTGGGAGGGTTTATTATTTCTAGTAACTCTCATCCTAGGTAATGGAGCAGGTTTTGGAGGGTTTTGAAGAACTTTATATATTCTTGTTGAACCCCAGTGGGTCCTGATAGCAGACTGGGGAATTTCTCAAAAGATAAAGAGGGAGGGTCAGTCCCATTATCTTGCTGGATTTCATTTACCAAGTTAGTTACATGCAATTGATTATCCTGGGACATCTCCTGGGGTGTGGTGGAAGGAACAGAGGGTTCCTTTAGATCAACCTGGCCTGCAGCCAAAGCTGCATCTTTGTGCTTTTTGAATCAGGAGTTAAGAACTTATCACAGAAGCCTTATTTTTTGCTGCCCAGGGCACTCTAAAAGCACATACCAGTTTCTCACAAAGATTACATTTTGTGAGGTTGGCACACTGATGGCTAATGTCCCAACTTCTCCACAGTTATTGCACTGAGGTCTATCACACACACTAGACAAGTGTGTCCATGAACCACATTTATAACAGGCCTGTGACTGACCTGCCTAAAAGCACATGCACCTGTCTGTACCCAACAAAAGGGAATTCAGAATGTGTTCAATTTCACTGTCTTCCTGGTGCAGTTTCACTTTATACTTCCAGCCCCCAGTCCATAAAAGTTTGGAGTCCAAATGGCTTCTGAACTGAGGACATGTAGGTATGTAGGTAGGTAAAAGTTTATTTTATACAGGTGATACATGTCATTTGGACTGATGTCCAGTTTACAAGACAAACCTGTGCAAATCCTTATCTAATGTTGCAAACTAATACAAAACATACATAACATGCAAGATCCAATAAGAACAAACATTCAACTCTTATGAAGTACATATACAAAACACTTCAAGATAAAATCATAAAATGTAACATCATTACCAATATTGTAACCTATAAATAGTAGCAACTCTTATAAGACAATTTTTGATAAAAATAAATCCTTTCATATATGCAAAGTGCAAGACAAATTAGGAAACTTGTAAATTAAATAGGTCTTATAAGTCCAGGCAAGGTTAACAATTGCAAGTATGAACCATCAATTCTTTTAGGGTCTGAACAAATGTGGAGTGATTTAAGATATCCCTAGTGTCTTAGGGGAGAGACTAAGGTCCTGTCCCCATATTTATTGGATACTTTTCCCATGGTAATTTTATTCACGTGTACAGTTCTAGTTAATGCCTTTTGAGTTCTGGACTGCTGGAAATAATAATTTTGAGATAGGGTGATTTAGACATACATTTTTCATCTTATGAATTAAAGTCAGCCTGTGATAAGTATAATTAACCTTCAAAGGCAGCCAATTTAGTCTACTAAGTAACAAACAATGATGGGTATGATAGTCCTCCTTTAATACAAATCTAGTCAATTGGAAATAGGTGTTATCCAATTTATCCAAAAAGTGTTTTCCTAGCTGTTCTATAAGTCAGCTCACCATATCTCAGGACTGGGATGATCAGCTGTTCAACTAACTTCTTCCTATTATTTAATATCAAGCACTTTATTGTTCTCCTTAAAGCCCCCACCCTTTTATTCACTTTTTACTAAGGCTAACATGTGCTGAGTGAAGGACATATATCTTTGTGACAACCAGTAAGTTATTTCAATATGGACTCTTCATTCCTAAACATAATCATAGCAACTTTAATTAAAGATTTTGTTAGGGAATTACAAGAAAGGGAGTCCATAAAAGGGAAAACTTAACCTGGTTGTATCTCTGCAAAATAACTCCAAGGCATAAGAGGAGCAGAAACTTACATTGAAGTTATCTTCTCCTGAAATGTTGATAAAAGCAAATACTTCCCTAGGAGAAAAATGTAATGATTCTTTAAGTAACTTTTTCCCAACATACTGCCTATCAGGCCTAATCTCCAGTCCTCCTTTGTATTTAATCCTGATGGCATTACGTCTAGGAGCTGACTCTTTTTTTGATTTAGAAATTAAATCAGATAACAATGGCCTTTGACAGGGCCATTCCCACAGTCGTTGCTCCAGCTTGTGTGGCGTTATCACTGATGGGGTGCACCTATCTTTTCCTTTGGAGGGGGGGTACCAGTCTGACTGCCTTAGTAGAAATATTATTAGAGGTTACCTTTTGGTTTACACCATTAGTATAGTTAAGGACCTGTACCACAGCACTAAGTGGAACCTGTTGTAAAGTTTTGCCCATATCAAAGTCCTTAGGTACCTGTGGTAGAAGTATAGGGTGTGATTCTGGGGATGACTGTGATAGCAGGTCTTTATTCCTGTTTGGGTCAGGTAGCTACTGTATTTTCCATTGGGTAACTTCTTCCACCTTGCATCTGCTAACACTTTCTCAGGTGACCAGTTTGCAAAAGGATTGGGGTTTTGAGCTTGAACAAAGAAGGCAACCTGAATTGCAGTTGCAATGGATTGAGGTTGTTAGGTAAGGATCTTTTGGCCAGAGTTAAAGCTGTTCTTTAGTTTTATAATCCTCATTTTTGGCAGTTTTATGTTCTGGCTCGCCAGCCAAGAAGGAGAACACTGTTACACCTCTACTGGCTGGAGGCATCTGTTTGATATATATGTTGATCTGGTTGGGATGAGGGTACATCCTTATAGTCATGACAGTATTACTGACGAGGATATTTTTTCTTTTAGTTTGCCTCTTACAGTGGACCCAGGGTTGCCCTTTAAAACTGGGGCCAGTATTCTATCTTTGGTTTTGAAGGGTAGGTTCAGTCTTATTAGAAGCTGTAACTGAGTCCTGACACAGTGCTGCTTGCACAGGAAAACCTTTTTCATTTACCTCCAGTGGCGCTTAGGTACATGTTGCTTCCAGCTTTGTTACTGCCAGCCACATCACAGGACTCAGAGATAAGAGGAGAGGAGAAGTTTGTACCTGAAGCATGCCAGAATAATCCTCCAGTTGAGCAGCTGAGCACTTTATGCTCCTACATCACAAGAAACAGTTGGTGTACTGACAGAACTGCCACATTCTTTGACTAAAGTTTTTGTCATATGCAGCATTACTAAATCCATCTGGAGCTGGAATTTGCTGTGCTCATATCTTCCTTTTCCTCCGCTAATTTGAGCAGCATTTTCTTGCAATTAATTTCCATTTATCTCTGAAGTCTTGTCAGTCTCATTTTTTCCTTACAGGATATGAGAACTTAAATTCTCTGCAGGAACAAAATGTCATTCCCAAGTCTTCATCAATGACTGTAGCTACTTCTTGAACATCCAAAGGGGCTTCTTGAGGTAAGAGAGCAGAGGGTGAGGCCCACCTCTCTCTTTGACACATCCATCTCCTCCAGTGTCTCACTCAGAGGGTCATACTGAAATGGCCAATAATTCCCAAAGTGAGTAGGGGAATTTCCCCAGTGTCCTGGCCAAATTCCCCATTCACTAAAATACCAATAGCTTAATCTGGTTCTGTAAGTCAGTTTACATCGCTACAAATATTCCTTTTCCTTGCCTCCAGGTTGTACCTGGAAATGAGCATGGCTCAGTGTGCCTCCTCAGTCACAAACTTTCAAATAAATAAATACATTTTACATCTTGGAATGAATCGCCAAACTGAAAATTTCTAATGGACCTAATGCAGATTATTTGGGTGAGTGACTGGGGTTGGAAGAACTCAGTCTGTCAATGTTGACATTGTAAATGTTTTCTGTTGGGTCAGTTATAGCTTGGTCAGGTTTAATGATTTGATTTCAGTTTGCTGGACTTGCATCAGGGTCCACTCATTTAACATTAAGAACCACATTATTATCAGCCTGTATTTTAGCAAGCAGGTCTTATTAATACTGTTTGGGATATCATAAACACATTAGTCCTGCTATTTTGTAGAACACAGTACAGTGGTGAAACTTTTAGAGAGTGGAATGGAAGAAGATAATTTTTTGGCTCAGGGCCCCATTCTAGGCTGAGGCTCAGCTCCTGATCAGCATGCCACCCCCATGCACTGACTTGCCCCTGGACAGGACCACTAGGCAGGTGCCCTCCCATGGTCATTGGTATCATGCCCTCAATTACACCTCAGAGTGAGGACATGAGAGTGAGGCTCCCAGTGGACAATGGTGACAGTGGGAATGGCTGCTGGGCAGGGCATCATGCATGGGGGCACATTTCTTTTTCATATGCTGTGTTCCCCTGGAGATGGGACATGCAATGACAGCTGGCGTCTGTCCCACTTCCAATCTCAACTGGCTCCAATTGTTCTTGGTCCCCTGGCATCCACCAGTGGCTGCTACACACCAGACACTCACCTCCTCTGCTCCCAGAGAAGGAGATGCTCCTCAGATGCTCAATCATTCTCTTCCTGGCTGGGTGTCTGACCCTGGGTCCGTTCCTGAACCCAGGATGTTGGCATCACACATAGACACCTTGTAACTGCACCAGTGGGCTGGTGGAAGAAGATAATTTTAACAGTTAGACATTCATGGCATACATCGTATGGAAAAGTGGATGAAATTCAATGAGGCAGAGACACATATGACAATGCTACCATCACACATGCTCTTGTCTGAGACTGTAAGCAGTAAAAGTCTAGAGGCCAATTTCCTGTTTTCATCCCTGGCAAGGGTATGCTCGGGTTCAGCGGGGTAGTGGGAAACTTCCGACATTACTCTCTAGTAAATGCTGTAGAGGAAACTACACCCTCATATCATGTACATTTTATTTGTTTCATGTCAACTCTTTCCAGTAGCTGATGGGGACATATGTATTTGCTTCAGTTTGTTTTCAGTATTCATACCTAGTCCACTGTAACTATCCTGGGGTTTCCGTTTTGGTTGTTGAAATTTCCTTGTCCTTGAGAGCTGCATTAGCATATGAGAACTTGATGTCAAATCAACCATTGCAGCCATGCACCTCTATGCTGAAAGTACAAGTATCCTGAAAAAAACTCTGCAAATACACAGACTGAAAGTAATTTAATGGGGAAAACCCTGTATTACAACTCAGATAGTTAGCAAAGCTAACTGAAGGTAAATGTAGTATTTCACACCTTGCTGTGACTAGTTTTGATAAAATCTAATTACAGACAGACATGCTGTACAGTCTAAAGGGTGATTTCACATCATGTTCTCATGTGCAACAAAGCTTTAGGGACACTAAGATTTCAACTGCCATAAAATGGAGAACCCAGGATAGTTACAGGGACAAGAATGAACAGTGAAAATAAATGAAAGCAATCATATATATCCCTAACTGCTACAGGAAAAGAGTTGTCTGTTGACATGGAAACAAACAAAATTTACAAGGTATGAGGGAGCAGTTTTCCATTAAGAATGCATGCCTCAAGTGTCCTTCAGATGCTTTTTCTTTGTTGTCTTTGTTTGGCTGTCAACTTACAGTAACGTGCTTCTCCTAGATCTGCATTAACTTCGCTCTAATTCAGCATCTGGTTCTCTGTGGCTTGCTGCTGTCTTTGTTTGGACCTTCGCCCTTCTGCCTCTATGCTATGCTCTGTCAGTCCTGGTGCTGCTAGACAACTGTTTCATAGGTTTCATAGGTAGTATCAGACCAGAGAAGATGTTAGTCCATAATGCTTGCCATTACCCTAGTTGTAATAACCCACAATGTTCTCTGTTACACAATATTTGTCCAGCTCCCTTTAAACCAAGCATCTTTTAACTTGCAACAACTACCTCAGGCACGCTTATTCCAAACCGGTATTACCCTCACACTAAACCAATGCTTCCTGTTTCTGGGTTCAGTCCTGGTTTCCTTGGTCTATCTTTTCTGTGCTCCCACAGTTTGACACACAATGTCTTCTTATTGCAGATCACTCTGCTCTGGTTTAAGAGTGAGGAAACTTCCATGCTCTTTTGTTGTTCTGGTTGGGTTGCCATCCTTCAGATGGCTGTTGGGATAGGGTATGTATGGTCGCCTGTCTTCTGATGCAGTTGCTTGATTTTGCTGCTCCCTGTCATCCCAGGCCACCCCTCCCATCACCAGGGCTCTTTCTCTTTCATCCTGGGAGCAAGTCCCCTGTCAGCTGCCTCCTGCTCTTCCTTGCTGTTATCACCTCTGTTTTGCTTCTTCTGCTGCTGCCTTCTGTGAGCCATCGGTGCTGTTTGGCTAGTGGCGTTATTTTTCCTCTGCCTTTCTGCCTGTCTGGTGACAATTTCCAGAGCTCCTGTACCTCTACTGTGGTAGCTTGGGTGGTCCACGCTTCTGCCTGCCCTCTGCTTTGGCATCCCTTTGCTCCACTGCTGAGGAGTTCTGTGCTTCACATCTTAGGGTTTTCTTGGGATTCCTTAATGAAGACCTCTAATTTAATTGTTGCAGTTGCTCAGCCTCCTTGTCCTTCCTTCCAGCTGGGAACATGGTGTCAGTGAGACTGCTTGAATAACAGGGAAATTATGAATAGACACACATGTGAGTAACATTTATTTATTTATTTAGTTTTTGTTTACAGAGTAAGCATAGTAGACAACAGTATTGCCTATATTCTGGCATGACCTGGGAGGGTACAAAACAGGAGAATAAAGTACAAACAAGAGAGACATTGTTCATGGCACAACAGGAAATAAGAACAAAACATAGCAATGATTACAGACTAAGATCAAACTAATTCTACAAAGCCAAGAAGACAGATAAATTACATTAATTACTTGCACTAGATGTAATGAAAGTGCTAGCTGAAATCAGGCAACACATTTTGAAATCAATAACAGTTATAATAATAGGATTAGTGAGGCAAGTAGGAACAGGCAGGTACCAGAAATGCAGAGAGCAGTAGTGCCTATATAGGGGAGGACAACTACAAGGAGTAAGTCTCAAGTTTCAAAGCAGGAGCAGCCATTATAGTCTATTAGGTAGGAGCGAAAACTAAGTTTGAGGCCTGGTGGTATTTGATGAGTTTGATTTGTTGTGGGAGGGAGTTCCAAATGTAAGGAGCAGATGTTGCAAAGGAGAGTTCACCTTTTAGTGAAACACCTAGGAATTTCAAGAGGAATTTGTACAATGACCAAAGGGGATAAGCTTGGGTAGAGTGGGTTAGCAGCCTTAAGAGGTACTAGGGGTCCCTGTTATAGTATCAATCAGGCAGGCAGCAGAATAGAGTCTATAAATGAAGGGAGATCCAGCCCAGTCTGGATTAGAGTTGACAATGATGAGTTAGCCTTTGAGCAGAAAGGGCAAATCTGCATATGCTGTTAGCAGGTGCTCAATTTCTGGAAAGCTCATTTGCTAGCATCAAGGTATACCAGGGAGCAATATGTAAGACAGGGAATGAGGAATAGCAAGTGAAGTGGCATCATTGAGGAGGACCGATTTTATAAACTTTATAAACACCAGTTTGGTGTTTACCGCCTTACAGGTAGCAGCAATGTGCAAATTAAAATCCAGTGATGGGTCAAGTGGTACTCCTAGATAACTTGTAGGGCTCTCTTCATCCTGGGGCAGGTCCCCCTGTCATCTGCCTCCTACTCTTCCTTACTGTCATCACCTCTGTTTAACATAGTTAAAGAGTGAAACTTTCAAGGCCATCAGAAACTAAGACTAACAGAGGGAGAGAAGATGGCAGACTAAGGCCATGGTAGTCTGCATGAAAAGCAATTTGTCTAACAGAAGTTTTCAGAAAAGAGAGATATTTTTATTTTTCTCTTGACCCAAAGATGAGCTGTGTCATTTGTCCCACTGTCAGTCATGTCTGGAGAAGGGGTGAGAATCATGGCTTCTGAAGGTCTAGGAGATGAGAAGAGAGTCAGTAAGTAGGTAGGTAGATAACTGAGGTAGCAGGGAAGGAGCCAAACCAGAATCTGGCAAGCAGTTAATTACAGTGGAGTAGTTATGACCTCTAGGGAGGTGTGCATAGGGCAATGATGGGTGCAGGATGAACTGTTGAGACAAAGGGCAGGATGAGTAACAGAAAAAAGCTCCATTCTGGCCAGAATAGATTTGAGGACAGCACAATACATTACTGTACATTACCATAACCAAATGTTGAGAGAATCATTTACACAACAATATTACTGCAATCAGGAAGACAGATATAAGATTTGTTCCAGTATGGGGCACCCAGTGCCAGGAGTAATTGTTTGTAGGTAGCACTCATATAGCATTTGAAGTTAAGATGACTGCGTTCATTTAGGGTGGAAGGTATCAAGATCCATCATGTCTCTTCCCATTTCATAAGCAGGGATGAAATAAGTATTATGTGCAGATATAAAACAAGCAACCAAATATTGCCATGTTATGCATTTGATTGCAGGCTGGCACCCTCACTGGTAGAAAGCATCTGATACTGAAATATAAATTCCTCTCCTATTCATAAAAGCTTTTCTCAGATTTATAAAAGCAGTAATTTAGTTTTTCAGATTTAGGTTTTAAAGTAATGCAAATTTTTCCTGCTGCTTGGAGAAAGTGAGATAAGAAAGCAAGAAAAGTAAACAGAATAAGAGATCAGCTGCAGAGTGGACAGAAAAGAAAGTGCAAGACTGGGGAACATTATAGTCCATCAGAACAGTAACTACAGTAATTCCCTTCCTGCAGTTTAATCCAGCAGCAAATTTAGGAAGCTTTTGTCAATGTCCGCCGCACAAAATACCTAGAGTAGTATGACAGTTTCCAATAGTTTGCCAGCAGCTTATTTCAGCTAGCTGTTGCATAGAGATTACAAACAAACCAAATATTAGTTTTACTAAGTAATAATTAGGTGTCAGTGTCACAAATACTGTTGCAAAATAACACAGCCATTATTCACCATCCAAAGATTATTTTTTTATGCTGGTGCTTCAAATATGAAATGGTGATCCTTCTATTTCATACTGCCAGAATGTAGTGAAATTACCTAGGTACATAAATATCAGGTGTTATTAATTATTACTGCATTTATTACTGGTACTAGGGGAAATATAACTGTGAATGAGGCAGCAGGGTCTGGTAGCAAGAGTACAAGCTTGAGAACAGGGAAACCCAGGTTCAAATCCTATCAGGGCCACTCTACGGTTCCTGTTGTTTGACTCTGAACACATTGATTATATTCTCAGTGCTTTTAGCAAACTCATCTATAAGAATGGGTAAAAAATTGACCCCACTGTATTGTAGCTGGGTTGTTCCCAGTAAATATGTTTTAAATTGAAAAAAGGAAAAGAAAGAAAAAATAAGCATCTGTCAACATGAAGGTAGATTTGCTGACATAGTCTTAGTTTTTTAGAGTTTCGCTTTATTTATTTTCTAAAAATCTTAATGTGATGCATTGGTAAGAATATAACATTATGGCCATGTCCACATTAGGGATTTGAAACTGTTTTAACTCTATTAAAATGGTTCAAAAGGGAGGCAGTGGTAGTCAGAGATTTCCACTCTGACAGATATAGACTGGGATGTTCCAATAGCAAAGAGTTCTAGAAGTCAAGCAATGATGGACACCTTAAGGACTACCTGCTGGCCTAACTTGTAAAGGACCTACCAGACAGGGATCCATTCTGGATGTACAGTGGAGCCTGTTTAAAGGATACCTAAACCATCTTTTACACATATTGTTTTTAAAAAATAACTCCATAGTCTTGTAACTGAAACTGCATTTATTGCATGACCAGATGACTGCCAGTGTATTCCATATTGGTTCAAAGATAGACCCATTCATCATCCAAACTAGGGTCAAGCAAGGGTGTGTCATCGCCCATCCTTGTTCTCTATCTTCCTAGCAGTTATCCTAGTCCTCACCAAAGGCTGCCTTCCCACTGGAATTGACATCGAATACAGAATGGATGGAAGGCTTTAATCTTGGACGCTCCATTCAAAGACCAAAGTTTGCAAAGCATCCATCATTGACCTCCAATACGCTGATGACTGTGCCATCCTTGCACACACCAGGAGCAACCTCCAGTCTGCACTAGATCTCTTTGTGGAAGCTTACCAAAGTCTGGGACTCTCACTTAACATCAAGAAGACCAAGGTGCTCTATCAGCCAGCTCAGGGCCTTGTAAATGGCCCTCCACAATTCACCATCGAGGGACAGACCCTGGAGACAGTCAAGCACTTTCCTTACCTCGTAGCCACTCTCTCCTAATAGCAAACATCAGCGATGAGATTCAGCACAGGATCCTTTGCACTAGTACCTCATTTGGGAAACTGCTTTTGGCACATCTTAACTGACCGTGATATACAAAAGGACACCATGATCCAGGTATACAGTTCTAGTTATCATCCCTACCCTTCTTTATGGATGTGAAACTTGGGTGACTTACTGACATCATCTAAAGAGCCTAGAGAGGTACCACCAATGATGTCTCCAGAAAATCCTCCTCATCAAGTGGAAGACCACCGCACTAACGCAGTGTTCTCGCTGGAGGCCAGTGTCATCAGCATTGAGGCAATGATCCTCAGACATCAATTCCACTGACTGGACACTGTGTATGGATGCCCACTCGACTCCCCATACAAATTTCATACTCCCAGCTCAGTCACGGCCAGAGATCCTGTGGTGGTCAAAGGAAAAGCTAGAAGGATGCATTGAAGGCATATCTCAAGAAAACAGATATGGACATCACGAGCTGGGAGGAGCTGGCCACCAACTGATCTCAATGGCACCAGAACCTCCATCAGTGGGGGCTGCTTCAAGAGAAATGCCTTGACCTCGAAGCTGAAAGAGAGAGGTAGGAAGGAAAGGGAAAGAAACCTCAGCCAGTGGGCAGCTCCTCACATGGAAACATCTGCAATTTCTGCTGCTGAATTTATCTCTAGGATTGGATTACTGAGCCACCTCAGGACCCATCAGTGAAACATGGTGAGATCATCCTTGAATCAAGTGATTGCTGCATTTATTAAAGCAGGATACATGCAGTTTCATGGCTTCTGAAAATTGTAAACACAACCTGTCCTGATTCGAAAATCCTGCTCTAAGAATACTAAAATGGCTGCCTTGATGATGTCATTGAAGGAGAGATGCCCAGCTGTGCAAACCGTGTTCAAATGGGAATAACTTTAAAATGAAAAATGATAGCATGGTACTGTAGCATGACATTTGTTCAGCACAAAATATCTAGAAAATAAATAGTTTTTCAATTATATATGCCTTTTAGTTTTTTTTATAATTAATAACAAAAGCAGAAAGTTCAGTTATTTTTACTTTTTGCAACAAACAAATGCAAATAGATTTAAACTGAAAATGATAGCACGGTACTTTGAGCACAAAAGTTGTTAAGCACAAACTATCTACAAACTGAA
Organism: Neoceratodus forsteri; assembly: GCA_016271365.2. Classification (NCBI taxonomy): domain Eukaryota; kingdom Metazoa; phylum Chordata; order Ceratodontiformes; family Ceratodontidae; genus Neoceratodus; species Neoceratodus forsteri. Next base: position 1,459,992,216 of record CM057455.1, on the reverse strand, counting down.
TAGTGTTTTCATTTATATGTGCCTTTTAGATTTTTGTAAATAGCAAAACCAGCAGAATGTTCAATTATTTTCACATTTGCAACAAACAAATGCAAATAGTTTTAAACTGAAAATGATAGCAAGGTACTTTGAGCACAGCAGTTGTTCCATACAAAATATCTGTCAATTGAGTGGTGTTTCATTTATAGATACCTTTAGATTTTATAATCAGCAAAAAATGGCAGGAAATTCAATTTGTTTTACTTTTATTGAAGGTAGGGCATGAATGGAATAAGCTATTTCCTACTGGAAATATTGTTTAAGTTTTTGTTTTCATGCCCTCCTCCAATTAACCAAACTGCAATTTGCTTTTCAAATAGCTCCAAATTCCTATCTTCCAAATGGGGTGTACTTAATGTTTCCATTTCTATGTTCCTCCTCTGTCAGCCTCACTGTGACAAGGTGAGCCACAGATTCTTATATTCCCATGTTATGTTATCAGGCAAAGTGATCTAGGCACACTGCATTTCTCATGCAGTCACTCATTGACACTTCCTTGTCTTCCTTGCATTTAGTCAGTGCATGAAATCTACCTTGTCTCTATACTACCCAGAGCTACTTCTTGCTCTGATGACATTTTCCATTGTTTGGTTTCATTTTGTATTATTCAGCTGATGTGCCATTTAAACTGGAATGTTACCTATTTTTCCAGTCAAAGAAGCCAAGGGCCTAGTCCTCTTCAGAGCAGCCATCTGCTTACTCTCCCACATCCTTAGCATGTACTTCAATGGCAGCATAGTCACCTTTGGCATCTGAGTGAAGGCATCCACACTTCTCAGGTGGTCGATGGCACTCCAGCTGCACCTCATGCCTCAGAACTCACCTCACAACCAACCTGGGTCTGAAGTAATTTAGCATTACCACAAACCCTGTTCTGTGTTATTGCTTACTTACAATTTATAATGTGATACTATGGAAAGTTATATTTTACTTCCCAGGTGGTTGAAGACACTTGGCTGTGCCTTGTGCCTCACAACCCACATGGGGAATGCAGCAATGTAGCCTTGCTGCACACCATGACATGTGGTACTGATCTCTTAAAATTTGTAATGTAATCTTATTCAAATTATATACCCATTTCAGGTGGTTGAAGGCACTCAGTTGTGCCCTATGTCTTGTAACCCACATGTGGCATGCAGCAACTTAGGCTTGCCACACACCTTCCATGTGTTATTGCTTACTTACAATTTACAATGTGATCCTATGGGAATCATACTCCACACTTCCCAGGAAGTTTAACACTCAATTGTACCTCATACCTCACAACCCACCTAGGCCATACAGCAATTTAGCATTGTCACACACTCTGCCGTGTGTTATTGCTTACTTACAATTTACAATGATCTTATTGAATCATATACTGCACTTCCCAGGTGGTTTGTAGGCATTTGGCTGCACTCACACTTCATGAGTCACAACCCACCTGGAGTACACTAATTTGGCACTGCCACACACCATGCCATGTATTATTACTTTTTTTGTTTTACCAGGAGAGATACACTAATCTGAAAGCTTGTTTACTGGTGTGACCTGAGAGCACAAGGAAGTTGAGTGACTTATTCAGGGTCACATAGTATGCAAGTGGGGCAGTGGATTCAAACCTAGGTCTCCAGGTTTGCAGCTCAGAGCCTCAAATCACTGTGCTGTACTGCCTCCCATTATTACTACGCCATACCTCAAAAAAGTGAAAACATTTAATTTTAGCCATGTTTTACTGATTATAAAAATCAAAGAGTTATCAATAAATGAAACACCACTTATTGGGCAGATAGTTGTGTGCTGAACAACTTTTGTGCTCAAAGTACCACGCTGTCATTTTTCAGTTTAAAGCTATTTGTATTTGTTTGTTGCAAAATGTGAAAATAATTGAACATTTTGCTGGTTTTGCTAATTATAAAAAACTTAAAGACACATATAAATGAAACATTACTCATTTTATAGATGTGTCTTTGCTGAACAACTTTTGTGCTCAAAGTACCATGCTATTGGTTTTCAGTTTAAAGCTATTTGCATTTGTTTGTTTCAAAAGTGAAAAATAATTGAACTTTCTGTTGTTTTTGCCCATTTAAAAAAAATCTAAAGGGCACATATAAATGAAACACTACTCATTTTGTAATATTTTTGTGTTGAACAAAGGTGCTCACAGCACAGTATCATCCTATCATTTTTGTTTTAAAATTATTTGCATTTGTTTGTTGAAAAGTGAATAATAATTGAATTGTCTGCTGCTTTTTTACAAATTTTTTAAATGAAATGGTATCCATAAATGAAACACCAATCATTATGTAGATATTTTGTGCTGAACAACTTTTGTGCTCACAGTGCCATGCTATCATTTTAATTTTAAAGGTATACACATTTGAATATGGTTAGCACAGCTAGAACACATCTACACAGCTGGGCATTGCGCTCTTCAATGACATCATCAAGGCAGCCATTTTAAGATTCTACAACAAGATTTTGAATCAGGATAGGCTCTGTTTACAAGTTTCAAATGCCATGAAACTGCATTTATCCTGCTTTTAATAAATGCAGTTTCAGTATAAATGTAAACAACAGCCTCCTTTACAAGACTATGGAGTCATTAAAAAAATGTAAAATAGATGGTTTAGGTATCCTTTTGTACAGTCTCAGGATAAAAGATTTTGTGCACTTAGTGGACAGTGCATTTAATCAAAAAATCACTTCTAGGCACATTTTACTGTTTCTGAAAAGCACTTTATTAAGCACTGGGCACTTAATTTAAAATGACATTACTGCACAGTCCTCATGACACAGTACTACTTAAAAAAATCAGTAATCTTCCTCTGCTTTGTGTTTCAGTGTAGGATTCAAAATTAAACAGAAGGCTAAAGTCAGTCTTTTGTTTTAACAAAACGCATTTTCTTACTGTGGCTATGCTAGACAGCACCACAGCTGCAGTTAAGATGTTAATGTGGACTATTTAAGGTAGTACTGTACCAAATGTACACTTAAAAGCTGGGTTGGACTGAAACTCAATAGGAAAAGTAAAAACAAAAACTGCATTTAACTCAAAATGTGCACTTACATGTAGTGCACTTTAGAGGTAAATTTAACATTGAGTGAATAGGAAAAATGGATATGGAAAAATTTGCATTTATTTGGGATGTGCACTTATTCAATGTGCACTCTAAGTGGGCTCCACTGTAGTTCTCACAAATTTGGAAGCAGCAATGGCAGTAAGAGTAGGGGAATCACTAGCTAGTGGTGACCATTTTTCTGTCTAATTTGAGTTGACCCAGGGGTTGAAAGAACACACTCAAAGACAGATGTCCTGTACTTTAAGGGGGAGAGTTGGACAAAATGAGAATGCTGGTGCAACATAGACTAACCAAGTGAGGGATATAGTATATAGAAGGTGTGGAAGAAATGTGGGGGCTTATAAAAGTGGTCATCCTCAAGGCAACACAACTATGTGTGAAGTCAGTTGTAAAAAGAATAAGTTCAAGAGACCTATATGGTTCTCAACAATGGTTAGGGAAGTGGTTAGTCCCAAAAGAAAATAATTATATAGGTTTAAAAGGAGTCACAGGAGGAAGAGGGAAGAATACACTCAAAATATAGGGAAGCAAAGAGTGCAGTAAGGAGGCAGAGGCATACATGGAGCTGTGTACTGCTGAAGGGATCAAATCCAGAGAAAAGTATTTATTATGTTACATTAGGGAAAAGAAAAGAAGGAGGGGTGATCTGTTGTCAGATGAGGGAACGGTAATTAAAGATGATGGACAGAAGGCTGCTGTCCTTAACAACTACTTATCCTGTTTTTACCCAGGAGGATATACCCTGAAAGTGGTATCCATGCAACCACTAGGGGATCTCAGAGATGGAAACCCAGTTTTCATTAATGACAAGGTCAGGAAGGGCTAGCAGCCTCAAGATAGATAAGGTCATGGTCCAGATGAGATGCATCCAAAGTGCAAAGGAGTTGGCAGAAGAATTGGCTGATCCTCTAGCATATCTGGTACAACAGCTCACTGCAATCAGGGATTGGAAACAAGAGACTAGAGAGTGTACAATGTGGTTTAACTCCATAAGGGGTAGAGGGAACAGACAGGAAAATATAGGCCATTGTGGGAAAGCTGATGGAGACTCTAATCAAGCAGGATCTCATTATCTACCTGGAAAAGAACATCCTCCAGGATAGTAAGCAGCATGGGATTGTAGCACAGAGGTCCTGCCAGTCTAACCTTATTGTCTTCTTTGACTGGTTAATGAGGGAGCTGGATAGAAGCCATGCAGTGGATGTTCTTTACTTTGATTTCAGTAATGTCTTCAACTCAGTGCTGCATTGGCACCTTATGAAGACAATAGAGGATCTTGGAACAGCAAGATATATAGTCAGATGGGTGGGAAACCAGCTCAAGGGTAGGCAACAGAGGGTCATTGCCAATGGGGGGTTATGTCAGTGGAAGGAAAGTCATAAGTGGGGTACCACAGGGATCTGCCCTGGGCCTGCTTCCTTTTCAACATGTTCATTAGTAACATTGCTGAAGGAATCCAAGGTAAGATTACCCTCTTTGCTGCTGACACTACGCTTTGTGGAAAGGTGGATGGAATCGAGGAAGTTGCAGTAGGGAACTGCAACATGACCCCCAAAGGCTGAAGAGATGTTCAGATGTGTGGCAATTGAAGTTCAGTGCCACAAATGTAAGGTAATGCACCCAAGGTAAAGGAACCCCCAGACAGAGTACTGGCTAAATGGGATTAAACTTAGTACCACATCGGAAGAGTGGGACCTGGGAAGTCATTATCTGTGACACCATAAAGCAGTCCAGCTAGGGCAACAAAGCCTACAGCAAAGCAAGCAGAATTTTATAGTATATAGGAGGGTATAGCTAATAGAAGGAAAGAGATAATTCTCCCTTGTTGATCATTGGCAACACTACACCTGGAATACTATGTTCAGTTTTGGAGCCCTCACCTCTGAAAGGATATGGACAGGCAGAAGGCACTCCAAAGAAGATAATACAGGGCCTGCATGTGGTCTCCTATGAGAAGAGTCTGAGAGTGCTGAACATGTAGTCTCTGCAGGCCAGAAGGGAGAGGGGATATGATAGAGACTTCAAGTTTCTGAGAGACATAATCAGAGTGCAGCAACAGTTATTTGATAGGGAGAACCAGCTCAGCAACATATGCAGTATGCATGAATGTAAACTGAATTTTATTTTATTTATTTATTTAAAAGTTGGTGGTAGGAGATTCATGCTGAACCGAGGCTCATTTCCATGTGTGACCTGGAGAGAGTGGATAGGAGAAAATTAGCAAAGTTCATAGGAGATCAAAATGAAACAGCACTTTAGAACTATGGCATTCAGGAAAGGAACCAATCTCACTTGAGGACATAAGGTAATAGCATAACAAAGCAGTAAATTAGGTAATTAGGTACAGAATATAGGACAAGAGGACTGAAGGAGGAGCTTCAGGAGGACTTCAGGAAATGCTACTTTACTGAAAGGGTGGTGAGCCATGGAACAGTTTGCCTGCTGAGGTGGCGTGGTGCCAAGATTGTGGAGGGCTTCAAGCATGAGTGGGGCAGAGTAAGGACACAAACAGTGAGCTCTGCTTCAAGTATGAGGTGAGAAAGGATGAGCTGAGGGGTGGGGTAGGTCCCGGATTGACACTAGGTCAAGAGCAACATTGGCAGACTGGATGGACTCTGTCTTTTATCGCCATCACATACTGTTTCTATGTTTGTGCCCAGATTGTAGCATAGAAATTGTGTTGCAATCCATCTTCTAAAGCCATGCTCAAACCCTAATTGAAGGTGAGGTCACACATGGTTTTAGACCAACATGGTTGCCTTAAACCACGTTAACAGCATCATGGATGCAATCAGTGCCATAACTTGGTTTGAGGCAACCACCCCACTCTAGTAGCTTCACTCTGCTGAGAAGGAGTAAGATATTCTCAGATGCTCTTGAGCTCACAGTGAGTTACTGATCATATTACTGCCAATGTTTTCGAATTGCTACAGCGCCTAGTCATGAGCAGCCCAGCATGCACTGCAGTACCTGCAATGCTTTGCAGAACTGCTGTAATCATGCCTGAGAACTCTCTCTGGCAAGCATGGTGTCAGAGTGCAATCTGTGTGCTCTGACAATCATGCCGAAAAACAGAAAGCAAAACATTTTTGAAAACATTTTCAAAACACCTGATAGTGTGGACAGAGCATGTGATGCCCTTATTCAGATCCTTAGTCTGACCACATCTTGAGGCAGTGTCCAGTTCTGGTCACAATTTCTGAGCCAGAATATTGATATGCTAGAACTGAAGGAGTACAGAGGCAAGCAAGGGTGGTTAAATGCTTGTAAATACAAGCTAAGAGGACAAACTGGTAAATCTACAATAGGACTGGCCCACATGAAAAAAGATGAGACTCACAGAGGCACGATAGAAGCATTCATGTTCTAATGGGACAACACCATCAGACTAAATAACACTTCTCAGGATTCACACGGATGAAAGGCCAATGAGGTATTCAACATCAGTAAAGAGAGGAAGATTCAATGGAAACATCAGGAAAATCTGCTTACAGAACAAGTGGCAAACACTTGGAATAAGCAGTTAGATGATGTGGTACCAGCTGATACTATAATGACCTTCAATAAAACTATTTATTTATTTCAAACGTTTTGCTTCCAAATGTGTCCTGGGGAAAAGGGAAAGTGTAGTACAACTTGACAAGAACTCAGAAAAATAAATAATAAAAATTTAAGGTAAGGCAAGGCATTTTTATTTGTATAGTGCCCGTCCCCAGGGCATAAAGTGTTTCTAAATATAATCAATGGGAAAACTAATATGGAAAATACAAAGCAGTTATGTCAATAACATTGCATTCATAAAAACTGAAAGAAAGGTACAATATCATTGGTCCCCAAGTGCTGCTGAAAACAAATGAAATGTTAACTCCATTTTAAGTGCTCCACCATGAGTGAAGTCCTTAGATGGAAATATCCAGATTAAAGGGACCAACCCCAGGTTTGCCCTGTCACCAGACATCTTCATATCTGATCTTAGGATAGCTAAGCAACACCACGGTGCAGCTGAGTAAGCAGCTTTAATGTAGCCAGGGCCCCTATTCATGCAGGCCTTTCTATGTTAGTAAGTGATCCTGATGGTAGAAAATACCTACTTGGTAGCCATTGCAGTTGTTGTGGCATAGGTATTATATGATACACATATAATAACCTGATGAACAGGCTGGCCATGGCATTCTGTATCAATAGTAGGTGGCGCATCAACCTCCAGATATCCATATGTAGACAGCATTACAGTGGTCAAGTCTAGAGGTTACAAATACATGTAGTAGGGTTACCAGGTCCTCTTGCATCAAATAGGGTTTTATTGGGAGATATTTTGAAGTTGAAAACTCCACTGTGGACCGAGCTGACACCTAAAGTCTGAGTCATCCCTGGTTCCACAGAAACTCCCATATTTTTACCCTAGTGACAACTAATATGGTAGTGCCATTTGAAGAAGGTAACCCAACAGCATCTCATCTGACAGTAGACCCTCATGGACTGGGTTTCACCAGTAGCAGCTCTGTCTTTGTGTATTTAAGCTGAATCAGCCTGAACCCATACAATAGGAGGTCTTTTCTAGGCATTGTTCCAGCAACAACATAGAAACATAGAACATAGAAACATAGACTTTGACGGCAGATAAGGACCACATGGCCCACCCAGTCTGCCCATTTCCTACCTACTGAATAAGCTGCAGATTCTAGTTAACCAACAGCCTACTTCCTGCAACCCTCCACTATAATTTCCTTGTGTCTGCCCCATGCGTGTTTTGAACTCCCCACTGTTTTAGACCCACGACCTCCTCAGGAAGGCTGTTCCATGTATCCACCACTCTCTCCGTGAAAAACATTTCTTCACATTACCCCTGAGCTCCCCTCTATCTTTAAATTGTGCCCTTGTTCTTACACATCTCTTTTTCTGAAAGATGCTACCCTCCAGGACTTTGTTGATTCCCTTGAGGTACTTGAACATTTCTATCATGTTCCCCGTCCCTCCTTTCATCAAGAGTATACATATTAAGCTCTCTCAGTCTCTCTTCATATGGTTTCTGCTGCAGACCCTGCACCATTTTAGTTGCCCCCTCTGGACTGCTTCCATCCTGTCTATGTCCTTGCGTAGATGAGGTCTCCAAACTGCACACAGTACTCCAGAAGGGGTCTCACCAACTGTCTGTACAGAGGGATAACCACTTCTTTTTCTACTTATGATGCCCCTTCCTATGCATCCCAGTATTCCCCTGGCTCTCCTTACTGACTTTTCACATTACTTACCCACCTTTAGGTAATTTGATATGACTACCCCATATCCCTTTCCATTTTTGTTGTTGTTAGTACCTCCGCTGCTATTGTGTACTCTTCTCCTGGTTTTTGTTTCCAGGTGCATTACTTTGCACTTCTTTGCATTGAATCTAAGTTGCCATATGTCTGACCATTCCTCCAACCTTGCCAAGTCCCTTCTCATCTTTTCACCCCCTTGTGTATCAACTCTGTTAATGATCTTGTGTCATCTGCAAAGAAGCATACCTTCCTCCAGACCCTCTGCAATGTCACCTATAAAGATGTTAAAGAGGACTGGACCCAGTACTGAGCCCTGAGGTACTCCACTAGTAACCCCACTTTCTTGGAATGTGTTCCATTCACTATTACCTTTGTGTCCTGTTGTGCAGCCAGTTTGTTACCCAGGCTACCACCCTGGGACCCACTCCCAGGCTGGCTAACTTGATTATTAATCTTTATGCGGACTGTGTCAAATGCCTTGCTAAAGTCTAGGTAGGCCATATCCACAGCCCCTCCCGTATATTACTTACACCCAGTCAAAGAATCAATTAGATTCATCTGACATGACCTCCTGCTGTAAATCCATGCTGCTTTGGGTCCTGTGCCCCGCTGGTCTCTAGGTACTCAACAATTCTTTCTTTCAGAAGTGATAACATCATTTTCCTACCACTGAGGTCAAACTTACAGGCCTGTAGTTTCCTGCTTCTGCCTTGCTCCCACTTTTGTGAAGGGGAATCACATCTGTCCTCCTCAGTCCTCAGGTACCGCCCCATCCTGCCATGATCTGTTAAAAGCGTGGTCAGTGGTGTCACTAGGTCCTCCCTTAGTTCTTTTAGGATTCTGGGTGAATCCTGTCAGGCCCCATTGCTTTGTCCACCTTGACTTTTAGGAGTTCTTCAGGACTCTTTCTTCTGTGAATGGACTAGTGTCAACCCCCTACCCAGAGTGCTTCTATTGTCTGGTTTAGGTAACCTCCTCATCTCCTTTTGTAAATACTGAGCAAAAGTATTCATTCAGTAGCTCTGCCTTTTCACTATCTCCTCTGCCCACCTCCCTCTCCTTCAATAATCTTCACTATCCCTCCTTAACCTTTCTATGCTCCCTAATGTACCTATAAAAGGTTTTATCCCTCTTCTTAACTGAGTTGGCTATTTTTTCCTCAGTTTGGGCCTTTGCTAGTCTGACTGCCATCCCCACTCTTTCTGCTTTAATTGATACAGTTCCCTGTCGTGCTCCTTCTGTGATTCTTTATACTTTTGAATGCAGCCTTTTTTCTCTTTAACCTTCCCTGCCACTCTTTTGAGAACCATAGTGGTTTTTACTCCGCTTTGTTTCTTTTTATTTGTTTCACATAAAGGCTTGTTGCCTCTAGGATGGCAGTTTTGATTTTTCTCCATTGTTCTTCCACTCCTCCTTTTTGGTCATTTGCTAGCATTTTCAGGTATTCACCCATTTTGCCAAAGTCAGCCCTTCTAAAGTCCAGTATCCTTGTTTTTGTATGCTCATCTCCATGGTTGTGCTCATTGTGAAGCACACTTTGCAGTGGTCGCTTGTTCCAGATGTCTACTGACTTCTAAATTTGTGATCCTCTCTCCATTTGAGTGTACCAGGTCTAGTATTGCTCCCTCCCAAGTGGGTTCTGCAGCACTAACTGTCTAAGGTTTGCTTTGCAGGCATCGAGAATGACCTTGTTTTTGAATGTGGTTGCAGTACATGTTATCCAGTTAACAACTGGCATATTCAGGTACCCCATCAACAGTATCTCCCTTTTTAGCCATTTTGAGAATGTCCTCTATCATTTTATTGTCCATTTCCTCCCTTTGAGACGGGGTCTGTATACAACCCTGTGCAGATCGTGATGCCATTCCCTGTCTCCAAGGTGACCCAGAGTGCCTCTTGTCCTCCCCTTACTTTTTAGTTCTGTAGCTTTGATCCCTTCCCTTATGTATAGAGCTACTCCACCTCCTCTTTTACCTTCCCTGTCCCTTCTGTAGATTGTGTACCCTGGTATGTTGACATCCCAATTATGGTTCTCTGTGTACCATGTTTCCATGACTGCCGCAATATCCAATTGTTCATCTTCCATCAGGGCTACTAGCTCAGGAAGCTTGTTTCCCAGACTACGGGCATTGGTACTCATTACCCTCCATTTAATGTTGGCTTTATCCTTTTTCCCCCATCCCTGCTGTTATTGTCCTTGTCTATTTTTCCATTTACCCTGTCCTGCCCTGTGTTGAGCTCTGTACCTCAGTGTTTACCTTACTATCTGCCATGTTTTGTGGGGGAGGCTTGAAATGTCCTGCCTTTTATCAGCACCTCCTTTGGCTAGTTTAAAGCTTGCCAAGGAAGCATTTAACCCTATCACCTAGGAACTTGATTCCTTTGTGGACAGATGCAGACCATCATGCCAGTATAGACCTTTATCTCTCCAGGTGGCTCCCAGTCCCCAGTGAAGCCAGAGCCCTGTGCTCTGCACCAGTTTTGCAACCATTCATTAAACTGCATGGTATGCAGTATCCTAGCCTCACTCCTGCCATGGACTGGTAGCACCTCTGAGAAGGTTACCAGGCTTGCTACCCATCTGAGGCCCTCCTAACTCCACAAATTCATTCTGCACTGCACTGATCCCATGCCTAGCTAGGTCATTTGTCCCAAGGTGGACTATGATATCTAGTTCCCTCCTGTGATGCTGCTTCTGCAATCCTGATGATTCGCTTCCTGTCCCTCCAAGCCATGGCACCAGGCAGGCACCTTACTTCCTTCTCCTCTCTCCTTTCCCAGTTTTACCCCCTAACAATAGAGTCCCCTATCAGAAGCTGTTTCCTTCCCTGTGGTGTCCTTGCCATCCTTTTGTAGGTCTCCTTGTGGATGTCCTCAGCATTCTTCTGGGTCTCCACTGAGGATGCCATCATAGAGGAACCTTGCTCTGCCAGAATGGCATATGATTTGTGTAGAGGTACAACTGGGGGCTTCACCTCTGGTCCACCACCCGCACCCTCCCAGAACCCACTGTGGTCCGACTGTTTCTCATACTTGTCAACCTCTGAGGCAGTGGTTGTGGCAGTGGTGCTCTTTTGAAGGGGAAGCCTCCTTAGTCCTTGCTAGTTCAGCCTGGAGGTGGGCAATCTCCTCCTCAGAGCTGACAGTTGCCTGCAAATAGGATAGCAATGCAGTTTCCAGAATGTCTCCCGGAAAACTGCTGCCCCACAGCCAGTGCATTGCACCACTCCCCACATGTCCCTCTCTTTATAATGTACAATATATAATATATATATATATATATATATAAATATATATACTGTATATATTTTTATTATTTGTGGTGTGTACCTACCTTTTTGCACTGTGCTGGTTATTAAGGATATGACAGTTCTGCTCCAAGACCTGTTGAGGAAGTGATGTCAGAACTGTGGCTATAAAGGAAATGCCATGCCTGGGGGCAGGGTGGGTAGGGTGGGTGGGTAGTCCACAGCCACTGGTGACTGTTAGAAACAATCAAATACACACACTGCTCCACCACTCGTGAGTATTGCCCTTATAGTAATTCAACTAACACTACAATTTACTAGACCACGGCTCCTGCACAAAACCACTCTACTGAGTCCAGGGATAAAAATTAACTCACTCAACAGCCAACAGGACACTTTTAAAATGTTGCAAAAATATCCTTCCAAATCCTAGGTCTCAACCCCAACAATCAAGCAAATTCAGTTGTATCTCACTCGCTCTGGTTATAAAATTACTACACTTTTAATGGAGTCCTGCAATTCTCTGCTTAATGCCAATAAGAAAAAAATGAAACTTTTGTAGAAAGTGTAGCTCCCTTTCTTAACAAATATTATGCCTTACCAGGTTTCCAGGTCCTAAATGGAGTTATAGTTTGTTCTTTGGTATAGCAATGTTCTAGCTTCCAACAGACAAATCAAAGTTAGTCTGACTGGCTTCTAACTGTAAAGGATGCCTAAGACAGCACAGTGATGAAACCCCACCCAGAGCCAATTGATTGATTAGTGACACCTGTGATGTAAGGAGGCCTTTCAATGTAGGCAGTCTGCTATGTCTGATTCCAATACACAAAAACAAGATAGACCTTACCTGTCAGGAGTAAAGAGATGTATGTATCATCTACATAGTAGTGAAAACTCATGCTGTACCTCTAAATGACCTGTTCTAGTGGAAACATATATGCTGTAAACAGTGTGAGGCATAGAACTGACCCTAAGGAACACCACAGGTGATCAGAGCTGGTCATGACGAGTAAGAACCAAAGGACTTAGACTATTGCAAGGCTGTTTCAGTGAGTCCCACATATTTCTCCAGGTGTTTCATCAACACCCAATCTACAGTGTCAAATGTCACCAATAAATCAATAAGAAAGACAGTAGTTAGTTTCACCTCTATCTCTCACCAGGATCAGGTCATTGAACACCTTGAAAAGTGTGGTCTCTGTGATATGATGAGACCTGAAATGCAAATGAAATGCAACTGAAAAGATTCTATAGATGTTGTATTAGTAGAAGTAGAAAGATACAGTTTTGTAAGCAAAGAGTCAAATACAAGTATAGTATAAACATAGAGTAGCTAAGATAAATGCACATGCCCATTAAATAAAACATTCAGAACTTGATAATGTGCAAAACCTAGGCTTAAGCTGCGGTCTAAGGAAAATGATTGACTGGGGCATGGAAGTCAGGTAATAATGTGGTCAATGACAATTATGCTATAGTATATGGTTAGGGCTTATTCTATATAGGAAATGGTAGCTTCTCAAATTTTGTTGTAGGACAGTTTAGTGTCAGGGGTGTTGTTACTATCGTTTGACATCACATCGATAGTACAACAACTTTTTTCCCATGTCCTGCCACCTGATTGGCTCACTCAACAATGCTCTGATGATAAATATATTGGCAACGCATGGCACACTAAGGCCGGTCAGTAGACCTTCATTTTGTCAATGAAGAGCCTCTCACATAGTTCCTGTCACAAAAGTGAATTGCTGTTATTTTTTTATTTCATTTTAAAAATAAATGGTGTCATGCTAGTGGGAGCGGGTGAAGCCGAACCATGTCAGAGCGGGAGAAGCAGGAGTCAGCCGGAACAGGAGTAGCATGAGACAACCAAGATAACCAACTGAAATAAAATGCAAGAAGGACACACGGTAGGAACTATATACTGTATAAAATAATGGATGGTTAACCATCATTATTAGGTTAGTTTATCAGGTTGTGGATTACATCCTGGAGATCTCCGAGCTTTTGCTGTCGAGGTCTCAATGATGTCATCAACAACCTCAATGGAAACACAGCCTTGTTGTGGAATCACCCATTCATTATTCTATATGTAGTTATCATTTTTTTGCAATTACAATCACCCTTCTGCACTTCTGGATGGCCAGCAGAAATCACAAAGTGCCCACTCTGCACATATAAACACCTCCACAGAGAGTGAACTCCTTAGATGGAAAAAAGGAATTCCAGATCAAACGGCAACCACCAAGTTTTCCCTGTTACTGGACATCTTCAGCTGTGATCTCAGGATGACCTCTTATACTTATTCAGCGAAAGGTGTGTTGGGAGGTGATGGGATGATAGATCTACATGGGTGTTTTTTTTTTATTTAAATCCATAGTGGAACTCCACCAGAAAGTACCACAATTCATAGTTGTTGACTGATGAAGTGATCACTTTACAAGGCAAAGAGGAAGACAGTTCAAAGAAATTTAACACAGCATTAAAACGAGTTATTAACAAAATGTACATTTTGATTAGATCATACACTCTTGCAACATAAGATAAGCTGACAAACTATATGGTGGAGGTGAGTATTTGCAATATTTGTCCCTCAATGTTGTGTGTGTATAGTGTAATAGATTTGTGTATGTGTAACATTAGATATTTTTAGATTCTTATAACAAAAAACAGGAGCGCTTTGTCAACAGGGCTTGTCCTAATGGTGCATATGTCAACTGATCATGTCAAAAAAAAGATTTTTATTACTACTACTACTACATAGTGTCATCTTTGTCAGTGAAAATGCCACTTTAGTCTTCACCTGACAAATGGGCACTTCACCAGGTGAAGAACTACACTAGTGTCACTTTGCACTACACGAACTTGGGAAACTTCCAATTATACTATGTATTGCAAAATGTCTTAACTTTGTCCAACCCTATACTGTATGTCTGTATGTTTACTGAATTTTATATAGGATGTTTTTCCAGGATTAATCACAGAGCACAAAGCCACTATTTTATTTTATAATCCCATAAAATACTGTAATCTTATTTTTGAGATTACATGCCTAACAGATGCTGCAGCTGTTGAGATTTTAAATTATGAAACCTCCCATCCCTCCAATTGCATCTGCAACTCTCTTCCCTCTCCCTGACATCTGTAACCAGATTCCTCTCTTTACCGTGCCACTCTTCCCTGACCTCTGTTTCTATGAAACATAAAACCCTTTCACTGCTTCTACTAACTCCATTACTAGTCCCAAGCACCCTTATTTCCTTAGCTCCATAATTGCTAAACAATTTCCAAAAAAGACCCTCAGAACTGAAAATCTGGCATCAGATGCCATACTTGGTGTCACTTCCCAACCAGTGAACGTGGCACCATGAATCCATCCCTAGTGCTGCTTATTGCCCTGCAACCTATGAATGCAGCACTAGGAGCCAATCCTCGATGTTGTTGAAAATGCACCTTCCAAATGCAGAAAGCAGCACTAGGAGCCTATACTCAGCTAACTGTTCACTTAACCCTACAGAAAGTGAATACAGCACTGGGGACTTTGTGAGAGTATGAGAAAGACTCAAACTTTTAAATCTTGTGATTTTTATTTATTTGCTGATCTGTTTATATTTGCCACCAAGGAACACTGGACAACATTACATGGCTGTGGAGGCCACTTCATCAAGGCCCACAGCATTCTAAGAGATTTTGCTTAATAGTTTCTCTCACCAGCTCAGTGGTTGCAACACTTCTGTTCCTGATTTTAAGTAATGGGCTTGTTCAGCTGAGTCTGAGTTCTGTTCTTATGACAGCATGGAGGCATCTTCCATTGTACTGCTTGTCTCTTACAGAGGCTCACTCACTACTCCACCCTGGGCAGTAGTCACTATGTGTTGTAATCACCAAGTCAGTGAGAGAAACTAAGTATTATAATCACCAAGCTGGTATGAAAAACTAGTCAGCAAAAATACTCCTAGACAACTGTATGCCCTAATGAAGTGCCTATGGCAATAAACGTTTGACCAGCATTCTTAAAGGGTACATATAAGCATATCAGTAAATAAATAAATTCAAAGAATTTAAAGAAGTCTCAAGTCTTCTTCAAATTCTCATGAAGTCTTCAGTATTTGCACAGTAGGGCAGACTCTCCTAACTACCCTGGTGTTACAGGCCACAAATACTAAGAAGAGGAGAGTATCTGAGTTCCTACCTATCTTCCCACAAAAACACAACAGTGGGGCCTATCCTCAGTCCCATCAATCACCTTTCTCCTTACTAATGAATATGGCACCAGACGTCCATCCCTAGTGCTGCCAATCACCCAGGAAAAGAACAGTGAATTAAGCACTGGGATCTATTCCTCTGTTTTGCTGATCACCACCCCCCACCTCCAAAGCAATGAACACTGTACTCTGAGCCACTCACTGAATGTTGCCAAGCACTCTACACTCTGGACCTGTAACTGTGATATTATGACTATCCCTGGTACTGCCAAATACCCCAGTCCCCAACCAGTGAATGTAGCAAGCCTATCTCTTGTGCCAGAATGCCCTGATCTCTTGGTTTTGATGTGGCACGACACATTCCTAGGGGCCAGAAAGTACCTCTTTACTTCCACTCCCCAGAAAAGTGAATGTAATGCTAGGAGCTCATCCCAGTGGCACAGAATGCCCCAACCCCCATTCATTGATTGTGGCACCAGAACCCATTCCTGGTGCTGCCAATATCACTCTTCCCCAGCGTAGTGAATACAGTACCATACTGGTAGACCATCTTGAGGGCCATGAAACACCTCCCATTCTAAAAATACAGTACCAGCTTCCCAACCCTACTGCCACTGAATATGCTACCTAACCAGTGAATGCAGCACTAAGACCCCATCACCAATGCCACTGACTTTCCAATCCCAGACTCTCCTGATGACGATTGGCAGAGACCCACCACCTAATTCCTTGACCAGTCATCATCTAATATAAGTTTATATGTTCTCCAACAGATGTCTTGTCATATAACAATGTCCTCACATGAAGTTTGCATAAGAGAACTTTGAAGAGCAGTTGAGCATTACTGGCTTGCCAAAACTTATGCATGGACTCACATACAGTAAGAGACACCCATCAGCAGACCTGTTAAATTACAATAGAAATTGCTCAAGTTACCTAGAGTTATTGATTATAAGTTCTACTTTACTTTGTATCAGTCCTCCCTCACCTGTGAAGTGGAATTATTCACTGAAACTTTACTGCATGGTGACAACTGCATGGAAAACAAGAGGACTTGCACTTTTTAGCACTGATAGATTGAAATCAATGGATTTATAATTCCACTTATTGCTAAACAGCATGCAGTAATGAAATAGAAAAGCTGCAAACAAAGCCTTTTCTTATTCATTAGTAAATGTCATTTACAATAATCACAATTAGAGCTGCCTGGCGCGAGCGGTGGGATTTCCAGCTATGCCGGGCGACCCGGTTCGAACGGACCCGGGTCGCCGAGGGCCGGCCGGGGAGTAGGACTGAGCATCCATTGACAGCTCTCCTTCTCCGGGGAGGTGGGTAGTAGTCGGCGCTGGGACTTCTGGCGAGGCCGAGCTCCTCACAAAACCGACGCTCAGACAACCCATTGAGGCAGGATGGATGGTGACATCAAGGCACGCACCCCTGTCTCCCCGAAAGCGGGAGGGGGCTGAGGAGCGCCTGCCGCCGAGAATGAAGCTCGCCATGCCTCGATGTGCTCCCAGGCCGAGCCTCTGACCTAGTCCTAGTGCCTGCGGCATATACCGGGTATGCCGTCCCCACCGGGGGGAAAGCCACAGGTATCGGGGCTGAGGCTGATTTGGGGGCAGAGGCCGGCCCATGACCGGGCTGAAATGGGGCGGCAGGCAGTTCGGGGTAAAGAGCAAAATTAAAAAATAAATAAATAAATAATAATCATAATTAGATGCCATCTGGCCAAGAAATTAAGTGTGAGATTGTACCTGTCAAAACTGAGGGGAGAGGAGGAAGAAGTGCCACTAACACCAGCAAGTACATTGTATGTAGGATACAAAGAAGTGTTAAGAGAGACTGATGCTTGACAACAGGGATTACTTGGTTTGGGATGATGAGAGAAAAGGTGTTACTGCACACTAGGAGTACTTGCCATATGATGGAGAGATGAAGGAAGTATTTGATATAGTACTGGTTGAGCAAGGAAGATTCTACTGGACACAAGGGAGTACTTGGTAATGGATAGAAGAACAGGGAGGAACCACTGACATCAGTGAGTGCTTGTCATGGGATGGAAAGAGGGTGGGGGTGCTATTAGACACCAGGAAGTGTTTGGCATTTAATGGTATGAAGTAGGAGATTCTACTGGATACCAGGCAGTACTTGGCATGGTATGTGTTTAGGGAGGTATGTGCCAGTGGAAGTGCTTGGCATGGGACAGAGACATAGAAAGTAGTGCCACTGGACACTAGGGCATGCTTTTCAAGGGCTGAGGGAGTCAGAGGAGGTGGTGTCTTTGGAATGGGGTATGCTTACTTTTCAACCAGCATTGTCAATACAAATTATTGTACTGTATATCCATTGTCAAATATCATTTTAAAAAGGCTGACTATTATTTGTAAAAAAAAATCTTTAAGACAGACATTAGCTAGCGCCTCATAACAAAGCCACAAAAGAGAAATGCAGCAATTGGGGAAAAGTTTTCTCAGTCCTGTAGATTGTATAGTGTGGTTTACCAATGGTTTGAGAAATTGTTCAAAGCAACACTGTCATTATCCTAACTTTGGCACTTTCTCCCAAAATATAACAATGATTTGTTGTTGTTTAACTGCATTGGTTTGCCTTTATAAAGCAGCCCTTTACTTACTGTAATGCTTACGCCACTTCACGGAATCATTTAAACCATGGGAATATCACAGACAACACACAATCACCAAGATTTGGAAGACTTTTATATTGCTACATTATTCTTCTTTTGCTGCTTTGTACTGCAACCCTAACTGGTGCCTGAATATAGGGAAGTGTGCCCATTACTGTAAGAGCGTGCCCCATCCTTCCATCCTCTGATTGGCTTAGATCAAGAGCCACCTGTGTGTCATGTATGGGGGTGGAGGGTGGTGGATATGAGTGAGTGGGGAGAAAGAGTGTCTTTTGCAGGACTGGGGGTGAGAACAGTGTGTGAATGCTGAGTGGAAAGACTGGGGAGGTTATTACTTTTTGTGCAAGAAGGAAGGAGCATTGTGTTGTTAGAGGAGTGGGGGAAGGGAGTACATAGAAATCATTGGAAATTACAAGCCAGTGAGCATTAGCTCTATAGGATTTCCATGTCTCATTCCCCAATTGTTATATTATAAATAGGGTTGCCACTAATGGCAAACCAAAATTGTTAGATGGTCCTAATGGAAATGAGCAGAGAATGGGAGGTGGGGTGGGGGGGGTGGGCTTTATGTGGTCACAGGATGAGTCATCAGAGTGTCATCTGATGCAGGTCCAGGGGCATGACCTGTCCTAGGGGGTTTAAAAGGTGATGCAGCCCTTAGATAGCCCTCTTTACTGGGAATTTTATCTGTTCTCAGCACTTTGTTACAACAGGTGACTTCAACACCAAGAGAGATAAGGTAGAGGCCTACAGGCCACTGTTGGGCCTATTGACCACATGGAAGCAGGCATGGCCTTCATTTTAGTTCATTGTTTGGATATTCATTTAGCTTCCAGTGAGGCAGGCTGTTTTTTCTGCAGTGCATTTCATGATATAGAATGGTTGCTGATAAAGATTTTGATAGTCTGCATAGTTTATTTTGGTAAGTTTTGGGGGATATCATGGAGTTCCTGGTTGATGGATTGCTCAGTTGTTGTGGAGAAAGCTCTTGTTTGAAATACAGACTTTTAATCTACCAGCCATGGTTTACGGTTGGTTCAAGGAGAAGTTGGGGAATTCCTTGCAGCATGTTCAGGAGGCGGAGGGAGATCCCATTGTACCCTGTAGGAATGGCATCAGAGTTTGGCTGGCGGGGTATAAGAAAGATACTGGTATCTCGGTGGATGGATTCCTGGCCCAGTGAGGCTAGCAGGGGATGAATCAGTGGTTGTCAGTCATGGCGAGGCCACACGGTGGGGTAGACATGTGGCGGATGTCTGGATGAGCTGAAACGAGTGGCATTCCTCGATTGGGATCGGGTAGAATGCCATCATTTGGCAGATCAGGCAAGTGCTACAGGAGTTGGTGTTTGGGGTCAGAAGAGCCAAGCCATGGTGGTCAAGCATTCAGGGAGGTTTGTGGAGGAAATGGTTGGGGCAGGAGCCAGATCTGCAAGGCACAGGTATGCTGGTATCTGGTGAGCAGGGTGATGGTTGGTAGCAAAGCAAAATTATGAAAAAAGATGGAAAAAGACAAAAGAAGGAAATCACAGGAGAGTGAAGGGCTCAGGGCTTGTCACCTGTATCTGGGGCCTACGCTGGTGGGGGAAGCTTCCAGAGGAGGAGGAGGAGGGATGGCCCTGCCAGCATGGGTGGGGTTGGGGCTGGAGTCACTTGGCGCAGGTGGCATATAGGGCAATTTGGGCTCAAGCAGCCTATAATGAAAGAACAGAATGTAGGGAGAAGGGTTTGGGAATGGAGCATCAGGGCCAAATGTCTGCTGTTTGTCAGGGTAAGGCAGAGAGGGACACAGCCTGGAGCTGGGGTGCCCGCTTCATGTTAAGCTCTGAGTCTGGTGGGGCCGGGTTGGGGGCATTTTCCAGCAGTGGTTTTGTGGTGAGTATACAGGTTGGGCTTGCTAGGGCAGAGAGGGTGTTGTTGTTTTTTTTAATGCAAGTAGGGCCTGAAAGGCAGGTTGGGTGACCATGCTCTGGCAGATTGCAGACTGGAATTGAATGGCTGAAGAATGGGGCCAGAAAGGGGGTCCTCCGCAACCATGTGGCCCAACAGGTGAGGACCCAGGAGGGCTGCAGAGCCTAGCGATGAAGTGCTCCCTCATGGAGGCATGGATGAGGGGTAAAGGGGCCTGGGCTGCTGGAATGTGTAGGGGCTGGAGTGATTTTGAGGTGCACTTTTGGAGCGAAGATGCAAAGGCACCCAGGGCGCAGTGGGTGGCGCAGTGGATAGCCTAGCAACAGTGTTGCTGCCCAGTTGAGGTAGCAGAAAGGGCCTACAAGAATTTGGGGCCCACCTAGTAGTCAGGAAGCAAGACTGGGATCTGGGGGACCACTTTGCAGTGCCAAGCAGGCTCTGGGATGCAACTTGGGGAGGCTGGCCTGGACAAAGGCAAGGGGAGAGTGAGAATCTCCTAAGCCAGATACAAGGGAACTTGCTGTTTCAGAGCAAGTGGCAGGTGGTAGGGTGTGAGGCTACTGTGGGTGCCCAGAAGTGCACATAAGTCAAGGGACAGCCAAGGGCAAGGCCTTCCAGTTGGGGGACCAGGTGTGGGCACACAGAATACCACTGTTGCTTCTATATACTCTTCAGTAAGGAAGATGTCACCAAAGAGATCCCCAGTTTCTAGCACCAAGCTTCAGGAGAAAGCGCTTCAAGCTAATGGACAAAATGACAGAACCTGATTGAGATGACTCAGCAGTAAAGGAAGAAGAGGAGGCAACAAGGAAGAGAAAGGAATTAGAGGAGCAGGAGGCAGGGCAGGGAGGGAAGAGGTCATGTGGATCTACACCCAGCCCTCACCCATCCCTCCACCAGAACCTGCACTGGAGCCAACTGGACCAGGCCCTAAGGTAAGGGTACACAGATTTGTCAAGTGAAGGTGACCTGAAGGAGTACCTTGAAGGGCTACTCAGTGATATGGGAGAAGGGGTAGAAAAGATGAAGAAGGTGTTACAGGAGATAAAAGGGGGCAAGGAGGGTGGGGCCACCAAGGAGCAAAAGGGAGGAAACTATATGAGGGACCACCGGTTTCACCTTAGGGGACCACCTCCTCCTCCATCAAAGATAAGATCTGGAAGGGGAGTACGTGGATATTTTGGAGCTGGTGGATGAGGATATGGCTAAGAAATATGAGCAGAAGGACTCAGTGGGGAAATCTGAGAAGGCAGTGGCACTGGCAGTAGGGGGTATAAGGAAGAGGAGGCCAAATATAAGGATAAAAAATAGACACATGGCAGGCGGAGTTCCTGATATTACAGCGTGTTGGTGTTAGAGAAGCAAACAGAGTTAGCAGTTCTCCTGACATATATCGGCCATCATTAGGGATGCTTACAAGGCAAAACTGAGGTATGGGTGGCTAAAGTACGATGAGGCATTCAGAAAATGGATGGGTGGTCCAGCCCGCCAGCACAGCGGTTGGATTTCCGCTTGTGGCGCCAGTGTTCTGGATTTGGGAAGCAGCCCGGATCACTGGAGGGTCGGGCTGGGAGAAGGATCGAGCGCCCCACGACAGCCTCCTTCCTCCGGGGAGGTGGCATGAGTCCGGAGGTCTGCTGGTTCCTAGCGGAGGCTGGGAGTATCACAGGACACACGGCCCATGTGGGTAGCCGGAGGAGCGGACGCCGGGCGTAGCCATGACGCCACCACGCTTGCTGCCCACAGAAACAGGGAAAATCTGCTTGCTGCCCACCAAGATGATGGCTCGTTGTTCCTGGAGCACCGCCAGTACCTGACCAAGGCCTCCTGTTCCTCAGCAGCATCCCCGGGCCCTAATAAAAGTGTGTGTGTGAGTCTTCCACCTCTCCCCAGTGCCCTTCCCTTGAGGAGGGGACCAGCCCAGTGACAGGGATACACGGGATATCCTGGGATCAGCTGTGATCTGAGGACCTGAGGAGGGCTGGCTAAGGTCTGTGGGGATGAAGGGAACTTGTGGAGCCTGAAGGAGTGGGGACAGTGAAGCATGGGAGGCGGTATAAACACATAATGCAAAAAAAGAAAATGAATGGCGGCAAAAGAGGACCTCAGGTGGGACTGCACACACTCAGAGCTGTTGGTGCGAACTTTGTCAATTCCAGCAGGAGGGCCCATGGGAGAACACAGCAAGAAGAGCATACCCACCCCCGGTGGTTAAGACATGCTGAGGTACAACAGGGCCTCATGCACCGGGAAAATTGTAAATTCTGATATGTTTGTTCACGATGCTTGTGCCTACGCCCAGCAGCAAGCTGCCAAGCAGGTGGGGGCTGGGGCACAACAAAGGGGGCAAGGCCAGGAGCAGTCCTATCAGGGGTTGGTGGGAGCAGTGGGAGGGGAAGTGGGGCCACAGCAGAAGAGGTACAATTCTAACAATGGTTGGCGAAAGGGGGTAGGGGAGTTTTTTTTCTGGCACGACCCCCACATCATCACCACTACCAGGTACCAGCTACCAGGACCTCCTCTTCTAGGTCCAGATACTAAGATTCAACCCCTAGTCTAGCCCCTACCCACCTCCCCTTTTAATTTCATGCCTGGGTGCCATTTGACCCCAGCCCATGTTGCCCTTCCCTCTCCATTCTGCCAAACCTCCTTTTCCCCTCTTGCCCCCCTTTCCTTCCCTTCCTCCCTTCCCTGCCTCCCCATATACAGGCCAATTGCTGTCCACCAGGATCTGTCAGCCCAACCACCGCTGCCTCTCTGTAGCTGCCCTGCCTCTCCCAGAGCCCACTTGGTACTTTGTCCTAGCTACCTTGCTGCTTGATGCCCGAGCATCCTAGGTACCATCCCTGCCCGCCCCCAGCTTTGTCTGCCAGGGAGGGAGGGTGGTGGATAAAATTCCCAGCAAAGAGGGCTACCAGATGGCAGCATCACCTTTAAACCCTCTAAGACCCCAAGTCAGGACCCCACCTGGTCTCTCTCCCCTACCAATCAGGTTGTGCCCCAGCACCTGCATCAGATGACATTCCAATGACTTATCCTGTGATCTCATAAACCTGCCCACCCCCCACCTTATCTCCCTATTCTCTGCTCATTTCCATCAGGACCACTCTGACAATTTGGGTTGCCTGTTAGTGGCAACCTCTTTGTCATCTGATCCTCTGGGAATGAAAACTCCACTCCTGCTAGCTTGAACGCTCAAGTGACAACAGTTTATTTAAACACCAAGTTAATATTTACATTTCACTTATCAATTCAACATTTCACTGTTTCAGTCCAAATACATTCTTAAAGCAGTCCATTCTTCCATACTCCTTTATCTTCCTTCCTTTCTGGTCCTCTTCTTCTTCTGTTTCTTTCCTTCAGGGCCCAGACACCAGATCCGACTTCCCACCATCATCAGTATCAGGTACAAGATAACCAAGGTAACCAATCTTTCTTTCTTCTCTTTCTTTCTTTCTTTCTTTCTTTCTTTCTTTCTTTCTTTCTTTCTTTCTTTCTTTCTTTCTTTCTTTCTTTCTTTCTTTTCTCAGAAAAGGCATACTGAGCTAAGGCCCCTTTTAGGTGTGACTCACGAGTATAACCATGGCCATTGGTAAGAAAACATGGCATTAGTCCCTTACACCTCATTTGCCCTGCTCTTCCTCTTTTTTCTCTATCCCTGAAGCCAGTCTTGAAATTCTGCTTGTAATAGCATGATCTGTAACAGGAGATAGAGGATAATGCCTGATGTACAGGTGATAACCATGGTGTAATCACCTCAAGTGGTTACAAGAGCATCAGTAAACCTCAAGAGGAAGCTTGAGAGGTTTATCATTGTCTTCTAGCAACCACGAGAGGTAATTACACCATGGTTATCACCTGTACATGAGGCATTGTCATTTATAGTGTATGGGATTTGACACAAGAAGTTACAACCCCCCGATGCAAATAATTTAGCCTTACTTTATTAATGAATCTGCACTCATGGCTACGTGATTGTGTAAGAAAACAATTTATGACGTATACACGGACTGAATAACAGTGGGCGAAATATCACCAGAGTTAACATTTCTATCAGACATAGCAATCACTAGACTCAGTAACAGTAAACTGTGACAACTGGAATGTTATTTGAATACTGTACTGAGACTAACAATCACATTCTGGGTGTGTAGAATACTAAATAACACTGGCATTCCATTTTGTAAACCCACTGCTATGACATAGATGAGAGATGTTTATAAGGTTCTAACATCACGAAGTGGGATTACAAGGTTGTAATCTGCTTGATTTCATTTAATAATAAGGGATCACCTTACATTATAAATAATTCATTCGTCAGAAAATGAGCATTATGACTTCTCTGACCAAATTGTTAAAAATATTAAAGTTATGACTCTTGGAAATTTCAAGGGAACATTTTGTGAATCAGTAACTTTACTGTAGTTTTACCTACAAATATGGTTTTCACTATATTATTTATTTTGTATGTATGTATGTATGTAAAATGTGGTTCACTGTGACAGCGTAATAAGATGCAACATATACTTTTTATGAAGGTACAAGTGTTAGCAGCAGACAACCAATCAATACAGTGAGCTTGTAATGCTCATGCAATAAAATTATTACTCAGTAGTATACTACTGCATGTACTCTTCTGAAAAGTAAGAATGGAGTACTTGAGACTTTGTACTACCTTCTTCTAATATAAGAGCAATCCATTCTACTGCAAATTGAGTTAGGCTTTAAAACATGTGTTTCATATTTAATGACAAGAAAAACATCACTCTGTTAACAGCATAAGGTCAAAAAGGATAGTATGTGGCTACTTGTCTATGACATGTGGGGTACTTATTGATTTATTTCTGT
Source organism: Neoceratodus forsteri (assembly GCA_016271365.2). Classification (NCBI taxonomy): domain Eukaryota; kingdom Metazoa; phylum Chordata; order Ceratodontiformes; family Ceratodontidae; genus Neoceratodus; species Neoceratodus forsteri. The sequence goes on along the minus strand of CM057455.1, from coordinate 1,459,967,002 downwards.
TGTTAGCTAGTTAGATATTTATTTAATTAATTTATTTATTTCTTCATTCATCAGGAAGACCTATTGAACTTGAAATGCCCATTATCAAGGGTGCCCAGGTCAAAACAGAGTCATATAACAAACACAAAATCATACTAAAGTACATTGCTACATAAAACAATAAATGTAGTATTCAGAATACACTGTGCAATGTCAAACATTAGTGTGAAGCACACAATAACAGATAATTTGATATTTCTTCTTTTGATCAATCTTTATGAATCCTCACGACTGCTCTTCCTGTAAACTTCCTCTTTCATATGCATTCTCTGAGTGTTCTCAATGTCCAATGTCTTCAATGTCCTGGGGTTTAGACTTGCTACCTGGCTGAGACAATGAGAACACTACACTGCACTGAGGAGTTCCAACAGGCTGTCAGATGTGCCTGTGGTTTGTTATTCTCAGCATATGCTGGATTAGATTTACAAGCCTGTCTAAAAAGTAATGTCTGTTTTAGAGTGGCAGCCATGGTCATGGAAGCCTTAAAGTTGCAGAGGACTGATCAGAGTCTCCAGAGAAATGGAGATGTGCTCTGATTTGGCAGAAACCCAATACATGCTTTGAAGGACCAGAAAGTCTTTCTTATATTGTAGAAAAGGAAAAGCCATAGCTGATATTGCCCTCCTTGCTCAATGGGGAAGTGATCCTTAAACCATGACATTTTTGCCAGTTAAATCTGGGTTTCAATTCACATTTTCTGAAATAAACTGTTACAATTATAATGACTTTTTGAGTCCTGGCCTCCCTCACTTTGAGGCATTCTCTGTTTTGGTGAAGCCTTGTCAGTCTTACTTGCACACAAATCTGCATACCCATGACAATGTACACTGAGACTGAAACTTAAGAGTATGCATGAGGTTTGGAGAAATGCACAAAACACAAACAATTTGGATATTTCTTCTCTATTAGCATACTTTTATGGATCCCACATACTACTCTTCCTGCAAGCTTCCTCTTCGGTATACAAGTGTTCTTAATGTGCAATATATAGAAAATGCATAAGCAACCATACACAACAAGGCAATGTTTCCACGAAGGTTAGATGACATCATAATCCTTGAGATTAAAGCTGCAGGGGTCCCTATGATGTCATCTCACTCTGAGACTGAAACAACATTGTGTATAGTTGTCCTTTAACTCTGTATTGGACAGTTGTCAAATAATCAGAAAACAGCAGAAAACAGGATAAGATTAAAAACATGTAATGGGATTTAAGTAATAGCCACATTAGATGGCAATAGTTCTAGTGGTTCATCTTCTAGCAAGCAGCTCAGTTTAGGGTTTTCTGCCTTGCAAATTTCTTTATTATGAGAAATCTGCAATGTAGGTAAGCATGAGGAATCTTAATAGACATGTGATTCTATGCTGTTGTACCACAGTAGTGACATGCCTACTATTGCACAACAGAATTCTGACATCACTACTGTGGTATAACAGCATTGGTATCATTTTAAAAGAGGGAAACATGTTATGCTGACACTTGAAATGCTGATGCCACAAGCCAGACAATGAAAATCCCAACAGTGGGATTATGCCTCCAGGAGTTTGTAACAATGAGTAGGAGTGCAGGGGCAAAGCCCCCAAACATGAAAAAATAATCAAAATCCTTGTGACATCGGCATTTAAAGTGTTGGCAAATCACATTTCAGTCTTTCCCCATATATCCACAGCATTTGGTACTGTTTGGGTTTCTCTACAAACAACAACACTGAACCGTATACTATAAAGCATATTAAAAGCATGTAATTTAATTTTCATAACAGCTATATTAGCTGGCAATAGTTCTTGTAGTTAATCTTTTAACAAGCAGCTCACTTGGGGTGTTTTAGTCTTGCTAATATCTTTGTTAAAAGAACTCTGCAGTGTACAGTATATAAGCTTGAAGAATCTTAACAGACATGGGATTCTATGCTGTTTTACCAAACTAGTGACATGTCTACTGTCATGCAACAACATTCTGACACCACTACTGTGGTGCAACAGTCTCTGCTAGACTATGGACTTCCATATAAATAACAACACTGAACCACATACAATATAGAGAATAATGTATAGGCATCAATACACAACCAGCCTGTGTTTCCTTTGATAGTTTTTGATGGCAACCAGAAACCTTGAGAGGAAGCCCGAGAGGTTCCCTTGGTTGTCAGCAGAGCACTTGAGATGAAGACACAGGCTTGTCTGTGTATGGATGCTCACATTATTTTTTACAGTGTATAGGTATCCATGACTATTTGAGACACTGCACTTCATTCCGTGAGATGTTTTTTGGGGCACTAAGGGTTGGTAGTAGGCTCAGATTAGTGACAGAGTGCTGCAGATGTTTCTGCAAGTGCAAGTTTAAAAAACAACTTCAAGCTTAACTGGATAGAGGAAAACAACTATGTGACAGCATTGCAAGTTGTTCTGCTGTGGTAGTGACATTCTACTGCAGCAGAACAATAATGATGTCACTACTGCAGCAGAAAAAGTATAATCTAGGTATGGAATTCCATGCTAACAGCATTCCACCATACACTAAAACTCTTTAAGATATTCTTATAAGTAGAATAAGATAAACCTTCACCAAGAGCCTCAGCCATATCATTTGTCTGTTTCCAGCTCTAACCATAAAACATCTTTGTCTAACTTTTGTTTTCCTGAATGGTATAGCCAAATTACTCAAGGATTTTGTTCTTGTATTGTAATCATTATTAGTATTGTAAACATCTATATCTGTATCACTATCAGGGTTTGCTCCTCTGGGCCCTTTTAAAGACCAATTCTGAGTGAGATCTTTCCCTTAGGCCAAGAGGTAGCCACCTTTGTATATATTGACAGCATCACTGTGAATCCTGTCTTAAATAAAAGCAAAATTGTAGGCTGTGTTAAATTTTTGTTTGCATTGCCTTAACAATGCACTACCATTTAGCACAAATATAAACAACAATTACTTAATTAATAACTGACTAACCAAAGTATGAAACCAAAATTCTCCATGAAACGCCTGCAAATTTAAATGTATTTCTAAGTAATTATCACAGACAAACATTAATAGATTTGTTTGTTTTGTTTGTTTTATTTTTAAACTGGCAAGACCATGGGCCAAAGACACGTTTTCATGGGTGACCAGTATACATACTGTAAAATATCACTTACAATAAATAAAACATGAAGATACACAGTAGACACAACATATGAAATAGTGGATGGTGACCATCCACAACAAGGCTGTGTTTTCATCGAGGTAGTTGATGACATCATCGAGACCGTGAGAGCAAAGCTTGAGAGGTCTCACTGATGTTATCAACTATCAAGATGGGAAAACAGCCTTGTTGTGGATTGTCACCCATCCACTGTTTTACATAGTCTATGGTTAGGGCTTATTGACTTTTTAGCTTTGTTTTTTCCCCATTCTTAATCACCTCCGCTTTAGCTGCCATTGCTCCTGCTCCTGCTTGCTTGTCTTCATCTCTGATACTGTTCCGGATTCTCTGTGCTCCCACTCTCTGGCTGACATTTCATTTTCCAGTTTTTGCACTGCATTTTTTTAATTACAAAAATTGTGACACAGAGCCATGTGTGGCTCTTTGTGTCAAAACTAGGAGGATCCACTGATCAATCGTTGCTAAATCACACCTCTATATTTAAATATTTTTCCCATTGGAGCCAGTTGAGTTAGCCAGTCAGGTGGCAATTCAGGCTGAAAAGTTGTTGTACTATCGATGTGATGTCAGAACAATAGCACAACAACTTTTCTGACCTTTGAACTGTCCTACAACAAGGTTTTAGTAGCTGTTGATTTCCATCCATGATAAACTCTAACCATATACTATTAGGCACTAACAAGCTAGTACAAATATTATACAAAACATTTACACTCACACTCAACAAATAAGAACCCTTTAACTTCACTCAGAAATTTGAAAACAGACATCAAGACATTGAAAATAGACTGCAGAGAATTAAAAAGATTGGGAGAGAATAGGATTTAACTAAGTAATCAATGTGTTTAATGAATAACAGTGCACTGTGCACTGTGAAAATAAAGTCCAAGATATTTAAAACTTTTAACCTGATCTATTTGATCTATTGGATTATCAACATTTGTGCTGGTTTTCAACTTTGGTGTACTATTTAACTTATTTCTCAATACAAATGATATATTTTACAATTATTATCAGTTTATTTTGAAGAAACCATTTTGTAGCTTATCAAAATTAGTTTATAGATGATCCAGTAGAGTAATATGAGTAGTCTGTCTGGTTAATAAAACCACTCTGTCAGCATATAATATGTTCTTGAGGTTTTGTAGCTATTTGTAGTTGGTTACTGAAAAAATAACACACAAAAAATAAATAAATATGTGGTTCCAGAACTGATCCTTGGGTAGCTACTATTGTCAGTTGTTTAAGTTCAGAAACATATTTTTAGATTTACTCATTGAATACAGTTTTATAAAAATGTTCTACTCATCCCAAGCTACCTTTAGACAAACCAAGATCTATAAACTTCTACAATATCAGCTCACAGTTACCAAGATTATATGCTTTTGTATTATCTATATAGCCTGTCCCTGTTACGTTTTCACTCTGCAGGGTCCCCTGCAGATTATCATTCAGCTAAATATTGGCTGCTGTTGTGCTATTTTTTTTCATCCTAAATCCATGGTGTTCATTGCTTGGCTGTTAAACCTCTTTAGGTACAATACCAATTGGCCTATGACAATTCATTAAAGGAATTCAATATGTGAAAATCACTTTGGTAATTAAGATCATCTTACTGACAGAGGTAAACCACATCTAACACTTGTGAATGTAAGTTTTCACATTCACAGTATTGGAGCATCAAAAGTAAATGAATATGGCTGCCACGTTTTTCAGAAATGGACATTTAGGAAGTGTAAAATGATTTTAGCCCTCTTTTGGCTTTATGGGACAATAACTTGAGGTTATTTCTAAAGAAGATGAATTGCTGCTGTTGGTTCTTTGAAGTGTCCTTCACATTTTCCTCTAGTCAAAATCTTGTACACTTGTAAGAGTGATTTCATTCTTCTGTAAACTCCTGAGTAATGCAGGGCTTTCACAAAGTTTAGATTTGACCAGCTTCTGAGAGCAGTCATGACAGGCAACTTTAGTATGAGGATGACACAGATTTTTCTATTCCTGTGGCAGGCAATCCAGGACTTGGTGGAAGGCAAGATTCTGATGAGAGAGAACCAATGTCCTGCAACCCCTGTTGAACACATCTGGGGGTGCAAAATGATACCAAAAGGACAAAGGCCATGGGAAGAATTATTGTAGAATGTGGTTTCAAGTTGTATTGAGCCAGGGGAACTTTATCTCTGGAGACAATACCTACTAGTCTTACTCTCCAGCAGCAGGGTTGACCTGATCCTAGCCACAGTGAGTTTGGTGAAAGAATCTCTGGAAGATACCATCTACCATCTAACAATTCAGACCATGTACCAGTCTCATATATGTGGTAGGCAGTGGAACAAAACAAGGATCAGGAGTGATGGAGGTATAATGTTTCCTATTAGGTTATCCAGTCTTTAAGCAATGGCTAAAGGATGAAATCAAATAGTATATGGCAGATAACAGGACTTCTTGGTCAAAGGTGAAATGGGCATAGGAAGGGCGTAAAGCCTATCTCAGAGGCAGACTCATTGCTTTCTTCAGCAAGAAAAAGAGGGAGGCAGAGCTGAGTGACCTGATAATTCTGAGGAACCTAGAAAGTAGACACAAAAAGGGAATGCTGACCCAAACCTCGTGCATAACATGAGATGCAAAAGGTAAAAGATTAACGACCTAACACCCAGCAGGCTGAGTTGGGCCTGTATAGAACTAGGCAGGCATGCTGGGATGAAGGGAGAAGGTAGTATGCCAACTGGCCACTGCATAAAGAAAATGTCAGCAGATACTCAGATATTAGGAGTTTAAGTGGGACACAATTACTACAGGGCCAAAGAAAGTTAATGAGGAATTCCAGAAATATTATATGGAGTGCTACTCATCAAAAATTGAAGGGAGGGTATGGAGCATGGAGCACAAAATCAGGATTAACCAGTTCCTGAACAAACTCAAGCTACCACAGGTCAGTGCTGAGGAAGAAACTATTCTGGACCAATCCATTTCAGAAGAGGAAGTGAGAGAGCCAGTGGCAATTATTCAGGGAGGGAGCAGGCCCAGATGAGTTTCAAGTGTAGATATATAGAACAATGGGGATATAAAATGAATCCCCTTAGGGATGTGTTACATGAGGCATGACAGTAGGGGGCATTCTTGCAAACCATATAGCAGGTCACTATATCTGTTCCTAGCAAAGATGGGAAAGGATTCCTATCAGTGCGCTAGCTACTGATCCATCTCTCCTTAAAAGTTAACTTTAAAATGTTGGCAAAGGTTTTGACAAATCAGTGAAACCAAATAAAGCCACAATTATCCCACCTAGACTATGTTGGGTCTGTGGCAGGGAAGGATGAGGCAGACCACATCAGGAGAGTGTTCAACCTGGTGAGGGTAGCAGAATCCTTGCCAGATTCAGCTGCAGCTATTGCCCAAGATACAGAAAAGGCATTTGATAATGTTTAATCGCCTTTTTACAGAAGATCCTCAATACATTTGAGCTGGGGAAAGGGTTTATAAATTGGATCCTGATAATTTAATCTGCCCCCAAACAGTGGTGCTCACTAATGGCTGATGGTCCCACTCCTTTGTGTTAGGGCAGGGAACTGGGCAGGGTTCCTGCTCTCCTAAAGCTGTTTTGTGCTTGCTATAGAACCACTGGGTCAAAATTTAAATGAAGCAGCAAACATTTCAGGAATAGATGTGGGAGGGCAGAAATATACATTGGTGTTGTTTGCAGATGACATCTTGTTGACAGTCACTAAGGACCAACAAGCTTTACAAGCACTAATGGAGCTACTAGTAGACTTTCCATTGTTGCCTGGTCTGTGGGAAAACTGAGGAAATTACACTGAGCAAACAATATGGGGATAAGCTCTGCATAGTGGCACAATTATCATGGTCAAGGGAGACAGAATTTTATCAAGGTGTAATACAGGATTACAGAGCAATTTGGGGCCACTGTTGAGAGAAATACAGAGATAAACACATTCTCAGGCTATCCCTTTGGGGCAAAGTGCAAACACTAACTATGATCATCCTGCTCAAGGTTTTATAGATACTTCAAAACATTCCACTCAGATTCCCTGCAGTATACTGGGAATAACATTGGAGAACAGTGAATCAATTTTTATTGGATGGGGTAAGGGCTAAGTTTTCGCAATGTGCAGAGTTGCACTCTGATCAAAGGGTGGCTTCAAGGCCCAGTGGTTTATGGATATCATGCTACCTGTGTCCTAAGACAGTTGTATAAGTTACTACAGGGTTACAACTAGCCACCCAACAACATGGAAACACACTGAACATCACCTTGCAGGTGGGAAGCCTCTGGAGGAATGCTTGCATCTCCAATAAAATAGGTGTGAAAACAGCCCAGTGGATTTCTAACTGTGGGACATGTGACACGAGGCAAACAGAGACCTTTAAGGAACTCTGAATTTAGCTGTTGTCTGTTGGTTCCTGTGGAGGAACCACAAGCATAAGATAGGAGGCCAAGTAGCAAAAAGTAGTTAGTAGTTCTGAAGGATAAACGAATAGAATTAAATGACAAATGGGTTCCCAACTGTAAAAATGTTTATGAACAGTAAAATCAGACCTAAATGGTTGACCTTAGATATTAAAAGGAAAACAAGGGAAAATAAACAAACAAAAGAGATCCTATAGAAAGTACAAAAGTGATCCAAACGATATTAACCTTAACGATATAAAAGGAACTTAAAAATTGATGATCTGCTAAAAATAGAAGCAAACATAATTTTGAACTCACTCAAACCCACAGACCAAAAGCATTCTATAGTCACATTAACTCATTGAAAGGAAGGAGACTGTACTAGGACATGTGGAGGTAACTGGGGCTATTTGATAAGCCTGCTGGCTTAGCAAAGATCTTTATTAACTATTTTGCAACTGCTTCTAATCATACAGATGATCTGAAGTTCTAACTGACTCCAAACTTTCATACCAGCAATAAACTAGGTTCAATAGTGTTTGCCCCAGTTTACACTAATGAAGAATTGAGTAAAATAAACCCCCACAAAGCACCTGCTGTAGATAACATACACTCCATGACTATTAAGAATCTGGCCCACATAATTTCTGAGCCAATTAGTATTATATTTACTTCTTCCTTATCACAGAAACATAACATAGAAACATAGAACTTTACGGCAGATAAGGACTGCAAGGCCCATACAGTCTGCCTGTTATCCATGGGTTTAGTACCAGATGTCTGATGGAGGCAATAGTCACCCCCATATTCAAGAAGGGTAACAAGCAGTTGATCAATAATTACAGATCTATCAGTCTGATATCTATTATGGGTAAAATTATGGAGAGTATCCTAAAAGAATTCATCATAGAGAGCATTAATAAAGGACTGATGGGCATGATGCAGCATGGTTTTGCTAGAGGACACCCATGCATAACCAACCTTATTTAATTTTATGAACCAATTAGCAACCTCTTAGAGCATAACAAACAATGTGATTATATGGATTTTAGCAAGATGTTTGATAAAGAACCTCATGGCAAACTATTACTGAAGCTCAACAGCCTGAATTTTGATGGTAGAGCAATGGAATGGATTAGTCACTGGTTAATCAATAGAAAACAAAAAGTAAGGGGTCAATGATGCAGTATCAAATTACATTACAGTTACAAGTGTGGTACCAGAGCTTCAATCTCGGTCCCATACTTTTCCCATTTACATTAGTGGTTTGCATTTGAGGCTTAATGGTTTTGTGAAAAAAGTTTGCTGGTGACACCAAAATAGGTGGCAGAGCTTGAAATAATGAGGGCACTATCAAGATTCAGGCAGATCTAGATATAGTATCTTATTCAACTGGGTACTGACCTGGCATACAGTATGCAGTTCAATCCAGATCAGTATGTATGCTACTCTTTATAGGTATCAACAACATTTATGCCACATATAATTTGGTTGGTGTGGAACTAATGACTGTTAGGGAGGAAGAGACCTAGGAGTCATAATTCAGTCTAACTTATCATTCAGAACGAATTGTTCTACTGCAGTGGCCAAAACATCTAAAATTCTGGGATGCATAAAATAAACACTATCAGTAGGCAGATGGATGTTATTCTTCCCTTCTACAGATCCTTGGATAGATCTCACTTGGATTATTATTCTCAGTTCTGTTCATCCTATCTGAAAGGTGATATACTGTACATAATGTGGAAAGAGTACAGAGAGATTTACTAAAGTTATATATGGACATGACGACAGTGATTATTAACCAGATTGGAATAATTGGGGCTACATGGTCAAGAAAGGAGACTTTGAAGGGGTGATCTTATTCTGATGTATGATTTAATTAAAACAAAGAGTGACTGGCTGAATTGAGCATTGAATTTAAAGACTGCATTTGCAACACTAGAAACCATAATAAACAGCTTCATGGTAAAGCATTCAAGACTAGTAAAAGAGGATTGTACTTTACCCAGCAGTGGTTAAACACTGGAATAATTTGTTCCAATACAGCATAGACTCACCACACTTAGACTGTTTCAAAAATGGCCAGATGCTCTTAAGGATACCTGAGAAGACATATGGATCATCACTGTATAGTGGGGAAAGACTAGAAGTGCCATTGGTGCACCTCTACCCTGCTTCACCTAAGCACCTAACTGCCTAAAAAGGTAGGAATGGGAGCAGACAGAAATACACAGGGCAAGGGATTTACATGGTAATAAAACAGGAACTATGTGTAATTTAGAACAAATACAGACAAAATTGACAACACTCATCTCCATTTATCAAAATATTAATAACTAAGTCATCTCTTGCAGTCTCACTTAGAGCATTAACTCAGACTACTTGTGAGGGGACTATGGGACAATTTAGTTAGACAGGCAGGAGTAACACACTTACAGTAAGGAGGGATGCCTAAGGTAGAGAAGTTATACTAAATCTTCTTACAAGAATGTACACGGGGTGGAAAAAGATCAACAGAAGTGGGAAAAGGTCTTAGGGCATGGGACGTCTAAGGAGGAATAGGAGACCTAATGGGTCAAGTTATATGAAGCTTGAAGGGATACTGCCAGCAGGTGATGCAGCTCAAATCACTCCATTTGTGGACAGAACACCACCAGTACTAAAGGGTATGAACCTAATGCTTACATCCATATGCTGGAGATATGGCAGTGAGGGACCCACTGTATGTACTGTGGTTATGCCTCAAATTACAAATTTGTGAGACACAATAATTTGTATTATGCAACCCATACTAGAAAAGAGGTTACATAGGGATGCCTCCTGTTTCTGTTTGGGAACACAAGAAGCCTAACTATGGATCACTACATACCTCTGGGCTAATGGCAGCTACCACAGAGGCTAAAGGTCTGCTGCTAGAAGGCAGAGATCACCAGATATCCCACAGTGAAGGAGTGGGAGGATGGGTATAAATTAACAAATTATGAAAGTCTAACCTTCTTCACTAATAAGATGTCCACATTCAGAGATATATGGGACCCATTCCTGAACAAGAACGTGACAGTATGCAAACCATCACACCCCACCTGGCACCCTGTCTCAACCTTCAGATATACTTTTCATTGAGAAAACCACTGATTTTCCCTTTTAATGTAAAAAGGAGTGGTGGATAGCAGCTAACCACTCACCCCCCAAAACCTCTCACTAAAATGTAGGGGCACCAGAAAGCATCTCAGAGTCTGCTTGTAGAATTCAGTACACTAATAAGGGATTTTCCAGATCAGAAGGGAGAGGTTATGAGGGGCACCAGCTGAGGTTGGATGGGGAAAGGTTCAGGAGGGAAGTCAGGAGACGGTATTTAACAGAGAGGGTGGTGGACAAGTGGAATACTCTGCCTGAGAAACCAGTAGCCTGTAGCATGGTGAACAGCTTTAAGAGGGGATGGATAGAGTGAGAGTATGAAGAGGGAGGGATGGGTGGGCAGCTGCAAGGTGAGGGGCTAGCTGCACAATCGAGCAGATTTGATAGACCATGAGGCCTGTATCTGCTGATGTTTTCACATGTTCATAAATCCAGAGCAACCAGCTGTTTTTAGACTTTTGTTATTATTTACTTTGATCATTATTCTTGCCCTGAACTGATGTAACATTTGACTCTAATGATGATCTTTAATGCCTTATCCTTATTTGATGAAAGTATCCTGGAAGCAGCATGTAAAAAAGACATACTGTAGGTCAGCAGCAGGCTTCACCAGGTACCCAGTAATAGGAGGAGATACAGTACTCTAGCATGTAATCCAAGGAGTGACAATTTCTGTATAGCTCCTGCCAGGTATGTTCATTAATGTATCCATCTGATGAGTTCTGCAACGTGTACTTCTAACCTGCAGAAGTCAATAAAATACTATTTTAAACAAAAGTGAACTCTTTCTTTCTGTGTTGCCCAGTCTACAGTTCAATTAGAGACTTCTTGCTGATTGCCAATATGGCAAATAAATTCAAAGATCATGAGCTCGATTTTCAAAGTTGGGACTGACACAAAGGAGCTTGCAGTAAGGAAAATGGTACAAAGAGCACCTTGCACTGCACCTTGCAGCAGTCCCAATTTGGAAGGACCATGCACCACTGGAGGGTCACCTGTACCAACTGGTCTTGTACTATCCTTGCAATGGCTGCACCCATGGCCATGGTGGGAATAGTACCATGGTGGGCTGTGGCATCCCTATTTTTGGAGTTGGAAAGCTATACCATGGCCTCAACTCCCTGCTGTGGTTAGACCAGCCAAGTGGTGGTCTAACAGCCCTGTGCTAATGTCAGACCTGTTGGGGGCACCCTGCAACCAGTATGGGACACTGATTAGGACATGTGGAAATGCCCTAAGGGCTGTGTGCACAGAAGGCAAGGTCACAAACCCACTCAGCAGGTCAGCCTTCTACTCCCAAAGTGCCAACCTCCGAGTACAGTCTTGTGAACAGATAACAGAAAAGGGTAACCCTCCTGTCTGTTTTGTGGGTTTGGATCAAGCTTTGGTCTCAAGTCTTGGAGGATTCAAACTGTGAACATCTTGCTAACATACCCAATGCACAGGCTCAGATAATTCTGTCTTCAGGGCAGATATCTTTGCCTACAGGCACCTAATCAGGTGTACAGAAAACGAACCCTTAAAACTTTAATAAAGACCTCAGATTAAAAGGCTTACTTTTTCCAGTTTGTATCACCATTCAAGCGTTGCTTACAGTGTCTGCTTTAACCATATATACTCCCCTTGTAAAAGAAAAGAAATCAAAGACAGACCAAGTAGACTCTAAAAAATAGAGTTTTACTAAAATAGATAAAAATATGTAAAACATAAAATACAGAACCACATATCACAAGAACATACACATCTTTTAAAAGAACAAGGTTTTAACAGTGTAATTCCTACTACAGTACTTAGATATTGTCTCTCTCTCTAAATACCTGCTTTAAGTGTTCAAAGATGTTTCTTTGTCAGAGTGTAGATAAAAGTGTCTGAAGGAAAACAGAATTCTGTTTAAAAGCTGGCTTTGCCCACCTCTTTGCATGAGGTCACCTAGCTCCTCCTCTGTTTATGAAAAGCATACACCCAGGATATTTTATCATATTATAAGGTAAGATAATTAAGATTACATCAGCAGAAACTCCTTTCATCTATAAGCAGTATCCTCTCTCACACAGACATCAAAGCACTTATGTATTTCTGCCAGATCTCACAGAAGTGCAACATGCTTTGTATCACCATGTGAAAATTTAACTGTGTTTCTCTGAACATCATAAAGATTTATGATTTCCTCTTGCAACTACAGCTATAATTAACTCAGACAAACAGGAGATCCTTGATTAAGGCCTGGTCTGTAAATAGCTTGTGGCCTTCCATGTAATACCTTATATCGAAATCCTGTGTGTGTGTGTGTGTGTGTGTGTGTGTGTGTGTGTGTGTGTGATCTCACATGCTGTTTCAGCATTTCTCAAGATAGACAGTCCATAACACATTTTTATACTACAACAAATGATACAAAAATGATACAGTGATCAGAACCAGCTGTCCAAGTGTCACAATTCCTTCCCACCTAGACTGAATTCTGGGGCTCTATCCCTGCATGGGATGAGCTTCCCAAATCAGTTCTCTCCTCCAGACCCTAGACAGCCCATCTGAGTTCTGAGTTTTGGCTCCAGCCCTACATATTGTCATTTCATACCCTTGCAAAGCAAGACTCCATCTTAGCAATCTATCATTCTTCTTTCCCATCTGCATCAGCCAAACCAGGGGCTGTTGTCAGTCTGTACCACAAAATGCTGCCCATATAAGTATGGCTCCAACTTCTTTATGGCCCACACTATGGCAAGACATTCTTTTCCACCATGGAGTATGCCAGCTCCCTGGGAGTAACTTCCTACTCAGGTACACTACTGGGTGATCTGCCCTTGGCTGGATGTCTGACTCAGTACTTCCCCAATACCCACATCTGAGGCATCAGTCTGAATTATAAAGGTTTTGCTATACTCACGACTTGTCAAAACAGGAGCACTGCACAGTGCCTCCTTTAGTTTGGAAAAGGCTTCCTCACAGGCTGGGTCCAAGGTAATTTTCTTTGGCATCCTTTTCTTTGTCAGATCAGATAGGGGAGCAGCCAGGGCACTGTAATTGGGTACAAATTTCCTGTAATACCCTGCTGTCCCTAGAAAACTCTGACCTGCTTCTATGTTTCTGGTCTGGGCCATGCTTGGATTACCTCTGTCTTTATTTGGTTAGGACGGAGCTGTCCCCAGCCTACCACACATGCCTGAGGTATGCCACTTCTCCTATGGCCACCTGGCACTTCCTGGCTTTGACAGTAAGCCCAGCCCTCTGTATCCTGCCCAGCACTTCCCTAAGGTGGGATAGATGTTCCTCCAGTGGGTACTAAAGATGGCAATGTCATCCAGGTATGCCATGGTGTACTCCTCAGCACCATTAAAACCTGGCTCACCAACCTTTGGAAAGTGGCCAGGGCATTCTTCATTCTGAAAGGCATTACTTTAAACTCAAATAAGTCTATCAGAGTGATGAAGGTCGACTCTCCCTAGTTCTGTCTGTCAGCTCTTCCTGCCAATACCCCTTGGTCAAGTCACTGTTCTTGAGAAAGGTCGCCTCCCAACTTTCCCAGGAGTTCATCCATCTGGGGCATCGGTGAGCATCTGACTTCATGACTGCATTCAGTCTATGATAGTTCACACAGAAATGAGTAGAGGCATCTGGCTCAGGCATAAGGACTACTGGTGAGGCCCAGGGGCTGTGGGATCTCTGGATTACCCCAAATCCAGCATCTCCTCCACTTCCCTCCTAATGTCCTTTTGGACTGCCTCTGACACCCGATATGTTGTCCGCCATATGGGCGTCTGTGTCCCTGTCTCCACATTGTGAGTTGCTAAGGGGTTAGTCCAGGCTTGGCTCTAAACAATGGGACCAAGTCTGCTAAAACCTCCCTTACTTTCTGGATCTTGTCCGGGGTCAGCTGGGGAGACAATTTTACTGCTTCCACAGAGGAATCCCATTTACTTTCTTCCAGCAAGTCCTGAAGGGGTCTCCTTCATCTGTAACCTCTCCAGGACTACACACTGCAAACACCATGTCATCCCTATTTGCATATGGCTTCACCATGTTGACATGGTACATCATTTCTGTCTGTCTTTGGTCAGGAAACTCCACAATGTAGTTCACGTCATTTAACTTCCTAACCACTTTGTACGGTCCTGCCCACTTAGCCTGCAGCTTGTCTTTCTGGACCAGAATAAGGATCATGACTTCCTGACCCACCATGTATGAGTGAGCTCTGGCTCTGTGGTAGTACCACACTTTTGTTTCTGTTGGGCAGCTGCTGGGTTGCTCTGGGCTGTCCCCATAAGCTACTTCAGCCTTTTCCTAAACCAAAAGACGTAATCACACTGGCTCATTGGTGCAGTGGTTGGATTTCTGCTTGTGATGCCAGCAACTCAGGTTCAGAAATGGACTCAGGTCGCTGGAGAGCCAGCCGGGAGGGAGGCAGGCATTCTCCGACTGTTCGCCTTCTCATGGCTGAGGGAGGATGCAGCTTGCTGTCTGCTGCCTCCTGGCAGATGCCGGGAGAGCAACAGCTCAAGTGAGCCCCACTACACACAGGGCGTGGTGAACATCGGCTTTGGCCTAGATGTCCGTGCACGCCACACCCCCGGGAGAAATGTGGAAACCCCAGCCTCCTGGTCAGCTGGATGATGTATGTCAGCTCCTGCTGACCTCGAGTGCCCGATGCCCCGGAATCCACCTCAGCAGCACCCGGGACTGATCGAGTAGCATGCTGGTTTCCTCCTGGCGCCTTCCCCTTGGAGGAGAGGGACCCATCCAGCAAAGGGATATGCAGGGCCACCCGGGATGGCTGTGATGCAAAGTGAGGTGAGTGGAAGGGGTCAGGAGAGGGTCGGGGTCAATGAGCAGCTGGAAGGAGAGGCAGGCCAGGATGCAAGTAAGGATAAAAAAAGGATGTAATCCACAATGGGAGTTCCCTAGGTGGCGTGTTTGCCTTCCCCATCCTCCCGGATCAAGTCTAGGGGCCCATGTACCCGGCGTCCATATAAGAGTTCAAGGGGAAAATCCTGTCAACTCTTGGGGCACCTCCTGTATGCAAACAACAGGTGGGAAGGTATTTCTCCCAGTCCCTCCCATACTGTTCAGCAAACGCCTGGAGCATTGACTTTAGGGTACCATTGAATCATTCCACAAGTCCATTGGCTTGTGGGTGATAATGTGTGTGCATCTCAGCACCACCCACACTTCTCCATAAACATTTCATCAGGTCCAACATGAAGGAACCCCTCGATCAGTGATTACCTCCTGCAGAAACCCAACATGGGAGGAAATCCTAAGTAAGCATCTGACACTTTGTCTGTCCTCAGTGAGGATAGGGCGACTGCCTCTGGGTACCGGGTGGCTTAATCCACCACAGTCAGTTTGAATCATTTCCTGAGGAGCTGGGGGTATTTAAAGGCCCCACAATATCTATTCCCCCTCTAGAATAGCTCCTCCACTATACTAACATATTAATTGTCAGCAGATTATGCCATACGGTCCATCAAGTCTGCTCAACCTCAGATCCCTAGTTGGGTACCGAGGCCCTCCCCTTGTGTTCCAGAAACCCTATCATCCATCCCCACCCCCTGGGCAGGCCTTCATCTGATACATCCGCTTTCTGTGTCTGTACCACCTCTCTTGAAGCCCTCCACTGTGGATCTCTGAACCAGCCGCCAGGCAGCATGTTCCATTATCCACCACCCTCTCAGTGAAAAACCTCATCATCTTCCCCGACCCTTCCACCTTCCAACTTCAAACCATGTCCTCTGGTGATACCTCCTGCTTTAGTCCAAAGATCCCTCCGTGTTTACCCTATTTATTCCCTTGAGGTACTTGAAGACCTCAATCATGTCTCCCAAGTCTCTCCTCTCCTCCAATGAAAACAGGCAGAGCTCCTCAAGTCTGTCCTCATACACAAAACTCCTAGTCCTCATATCATCTTAGTTGATCTCTCTGTACCCTCTCCAGGAGCTGTATGTTCCTCTCTCAAGAGTGCTCTGCAGTACTGTACACAGTACTCAAGGTGTGGTCTAACCAATTCATTGTACAGTGGCAGAATCACTTCCTGCTCCTAGAGGTGATCCCCTTACATTGCATCCCAACATCCTGTTTGCTTTGCTAGCCGCCTCCTGTACTGCTTGGAGTTATTCATACATGCATCCACCATGACCCCTAGGTCTTTTTCCCTCTTGAGGCCTCCAGCGCCTCCCTCCCAGGTGTACCTGTGTTTAGGGTTTCCCAAGATGTAACACCTTGCACTTGGTGATATTGAAATTTAATTTCCACATGTAAGCCCACCTTTCCATGGTGTCTGGGTCCCATTGCAGGGCCAACCTCCCTCTTCTCCCATCAACTACTGCTCCCATGTTGGAGTTGTCAGCAAAGAGACTCATTTCACACCCTATACCCTCCCTGATGTCCAAAATGTATGCATTAAACAGGATTGGACCCAGGACTGAGCCCTGCAGTATCCCACTACCGACCTCTCTAGGGTTCAAGAGTTCCCCACCGATCACTACTCTCTAAGTGTGTCCAGCTAACCAGTTTTCAATCCATCTGACTATCAAAGAGCCTACTCCCAACCCCACCAGTTTCTCCACCAGACCATTGTGGGGGACAGAGTCAACACCTTGCCAAAGTCCAAGAATAATACATCCACAGGCTTTCCCTGTCCAGTTCTGATGTTACCCATTCATAGAACTCCACAAGATTGGTTTGACATGATCTACTTGCACAAACCCATGTTGCTGACTATTCAGACCTCCCACCTCCTCCAAGTACACCCCAATCGTTCCTTTAGTATACTCTCCATTAATTTTCCACCACCGAGGTCAAACTGATAGGTCTATAGTTACCTGGTACTTCCCTTGACCCCCTTTATGGATTGGCACCACATGTGCCTCTAGCCAATCCTAGGTACCCTCCCTGTCTCAAGTGACCTGTTGAAGAGCTCCACCAGGAGTACAGCCAGTATGTCCGCCAATTCCCATAGTACTCTCAATTGAATGCCATCCGGCCCAGGAGATTTATCTTTCTTTAGGCCCTTGCGCTAACCACACCCTTTCGTGGAGATAGCATCATCTGTCCCTTCCTCCTTACTGGCCTTTTATCCTTATCCTGATGTGACACCCTGGGGTACCTCTCCTCTATCTTGCTCCATTTCTGCTTCTCCCTGATCCCACTCACTACCGCTTCTATCCCCATCATGTCTTGCTTTGTAGATATCCCATCCCCTCCCTAGTGAACACAGAGGTGAAGTACTCATTTAATACCTCTGCCTGGTCCCTCACCTCTTCCAGCCACCCCTTCTGATCTCAACCTGTCGAGATGGCCTTAGTTTTCTCCACCTCAATGTACTGGAAGAACCCCATTTCCTCTCCTGTATCACCTGTGCCAGCTGCTGCTCTTTCCTGGACTTTGCCCCCCACCATCTGGGTGACTTTTCTAGATGCAAGATGGTACATTTCCTTTCCCTATCCTCTCATTTTATATTTTTGTAGGCAGCCTTCTTTCTCTGACTGCTACCTGAACCTCACTTGACCACCAGCATGGTTTATGTGACCTTGCTCCCTTACGCTTCACCTTAGCGCAGGTCCTGACTGCCTCATGAAGTCCCATTTATGTCCTCCCATCTCTTTTCCACATTTGTCATTGTTGTAATCCCCTTCAAGTGATCCTTGAGAATATTTCCCATGCCCACAATGTCTGCTCCTAGAAGTCCACTGCCAGTGTCCTAGATCTCCCCCATGCTTATTTGAAACCAGACAGTATTGTGGTCACTCCCAGTCAAGGGATCCTCTAAAACCAGGTCCCTTACCAGATCCCCATCTGCCAGAATCACGTCCAGGACATGCCCCTCCCTTGTGGGCTCCTTCATGCTGTGTTAAGAACGCATCCTGGTAGCCATCCAACAGCCTCTGCTCCTTGGCCACCTTAGAGGACATGGTTCCCAGTTTGTACCTGGCATATTACGGTCCCCATCAACACCACTCCTCTGCTTTTGGTCCACACTGGGCAATGATGTTGTCCAGCAAACCATCTTTAGAACATCACCCATCCTGGGGGCATATATACTACACCCAGCTTGATCTTACCTCCTGTCTGGGTTCATAGGTGACCCATAAGGCCTCCACGCTTCCCTCTGCCTCTTCTACCCTAGCAATTTCTATGTCATCTATAATGAACATAGCCATTCCACCCCTGCCCTCATTTCTGTCCTTCCTAAGCATAGTGTACCCCACACGTTTAGGTCCCAGTCATGGTTTTGTTGGCCCACGATTTTGTGACAACTGCCACATCCACCCCTGAACAGCATGGCCTGAACTCTGGCAACTTGCTTCCCAAGCTCCTGGCATTTACTAACACCACCCACCACCCTTATCCCTAATCCCTTTTTGAACCCCACCCAGGTTCCTTATACTTCCATCCACCCTCTGCTCCTCCTGAAACCTCCTCCACCAATCTGTTCCCCTCCCCTGGATTGAAGGCAACTCCCTCATCTGGTCAGCCCTCCCTTATCCCTCCCCACCTCACAAGTTTAAACCCCACTTTTCTTGAATGTAGTCAGCCACCCCTGTTTAAGGACTTCCCTAACGGGGCAAGATGAAGCCTGTCCCTGGCATACAGTCCCTTATCCTCCCAAACTCCTTTCCAGTTCCCTAACACCCGACCCACTTTCTTCACCACACTTCCTGAGCCAGTCATTAACCCCTATGATCTTCATTTTTTCTCCACTGAGGCCTTTGGTACTGGAAATATCTCTGAAAAGAAAATGTTGCATCCATTATCCCGACAGACTCTGGCAAGTTCTCAGAACCTTGCTTGAATTTCCAAAATGCTATTTCCCTCTAGATCGTTAGTTCCCAAATGCGCCAGGAAATCCAGTTTCCTTCCACAATCCCTAACCAGTTCAGAGACCATGAACTTTGCTCTGTGCACTGTCAGCTCAGAGATACTCACTACCTTCACTTGGCTATGGCATCCACTCCCCGTCCCTCCCAGTGGATACCCCTAATTACTGAGTCTCCAATAACAGAACCTTAACACCGCCATCATCCTTATGGTTACCTCCACTATGCGCTGTCAACCTCATCCCCTTTATTCATGATCTCAATTCCATGGCAGTTTTCCCACCTTATAAGAGACCCCTTGTCACCCTCCCTTTCTGCCTCCCTTGTTATTTTGCCCACTTAACTCAGACCCCCCGAATAGGTGTCTCCTTTAACCATCTCTTATCAGAACCATTTATCCTGTCCCTAATGGTTTCCTTCCATTACACCACCATCCTCCTCCCTTGTAATAGTTCCTGCCTCCAGAGGCCCTATAGTGGGTCCTTACCTAGGGCCCCATCCTTAGTACAGACCCTCCTGAAGGGGGCCCTCCCTGCCTCCTTGTCTCCCAGTTTCTCTCCAGTGGTGCTCTCCTCCTCATGTCTGCAATATGTTGCATCTCCCCATCTGCTTAACATTTACATTTCCCTTCTCCCTCTGGGACTCTTTCTACCCTTTCCGTTGCGGTCTGTGATGCCCTATGGGTATCAGACTCCCTCCTCCCATCTTCTGTATCAGTTTCTTCATTTCCACCAACCCCTTCCTCCCCTCTAGGTTGCTTAGTAGCTCAAATTTATTGTAACACTCTATGCCAGCCTCCATCAAGTAACCTGAGTTTCCCCACTGCCCTCTAAACTGCCTCTCTTCCTCCTCTCTTGCCCTGTTCTTCTTAGGAGCTCCTTCCCACAGTCTGCTCTTTAGGCTTCCCCACAACAGCCCCTCCTGACTCTTCCCCTCCACTCTTTTATATTCAGAATGCTTACCCGTAAGTTTTCCCTTAATCAACATCCCTGTCTAAGGGTCCTCTGTCCCTAATATCCCCCTCCTGCTTGGTGTAACATGGCGTCCTGTAATTTCTGAGCATTGCCCCAGTTTCCCTCAGTCCCTCCCTTCTGCCACCCATATTCATACCCTTATCCTTGGACACACCCCCAACTCCCCAGATTACTCCTTAACCAATATACTTCACTCCTGATATGAGATAGCTGTCTACAGAGTGGGCAGCCTCCATCTCTCAGGCCCAATTGAGAATTATCACCACCCACAGCCTGTGCAGCCTACAACCCTTCCGAAGATGCCTGCCATGGTGGAATGTGGCCACCCTGTTTGTCACTCTCTGTTCATATTGGCACACACCTTTCTCAGTCCCTTCTCCCTGGAATACCATCTTTCTCTCTCTATACTGACTGCAGTTGTTTATGAACCCTATTTCAACCCCACCAATAATGGTCCCAAGTCTCACAAACACATACAGTCCAGTGTGTGTCCAGTCCTGCTAAGAGTGTGCAATCAGGGTGGCTTGGGTTTCTTGCCCACCTTCCCTATTTCTTGGCACCAGTGACAAGACCTTCAACACTCTTCACCTGCTGGGTGAAGTTAGGCCTGTAGAAATTGTGGGCCAACCGCTGCATCATGCACATGATTCCCAGATGACCAGACAAGGGAATATCATGTGCAGTCTGGAGCAACTTTTCACGATACTCCTGGGGAATGACAAGCTGCCTGCCTAGCATCCCTCCCTCTGTCTGTACTGCCTGAGTATACATAGTCCATTTTCCAAATAAACCTTATGTCTGCCATCACCTCCTGTGTGCCATCTGAGTCTGCCCAAGCCCTCAGCTTCTCTAAACTAGGGGTCACTTCTCTGAGCAGCTGCAAACCCCTCACACATTCGCAAGGCATGGGACAGGTTGCCTTTGTTGCTAAACTAGGGTCCCTAGCACTAGCATCAAGGCATGTGGTTACTTGCTACTGGGGAAATTTCTACCCCTTTTTATCAGTCTCCTCTCTGGAGATACAGGCTGGGGAGCCAGCATCTCAGTGGTTTCACAATGCTTCTGTGGGGTTCAGGGAACTACAGTTTTCCCTTGCCGCTGCTACAGGTAACTGCACATACCATCCCCTATTGAAGATTGTTGCCCAGGATCACATCCACTGCTGATGTTTTGGCTAAGCCACCTGTTGTACAGTTCCCCTTTTTCACCCCAGTCTAAAGAACACTGGCGAGGGGCAATGTTTTCTCCCACCTGCAAAGTCCTGTACAGTGATTTATTTATTGGGTATAAGCTGGCCAGGCTGTACCAGATCCCCTTTTACCATGGTCAGGGATGCCCCTGTGTCCCTTAACCCCTGCATCTGTACACCATTCACCATGACTGGGTGCATGTGTTCCTCATGTTCACTGGCCTGCTTCCAGGGACACACAAACAACCCACTTCTTTTCTAGCACCCGTTGTGTATTATTGCTCACATTTTTGGGATGCTGTCTGGCAATATGCCCAGTTTCTTTACACAACCAACATTCATTTCTTCTCTCAGAGAAATATTTTCTCCAAAACCTAGGGCTAACTGGTTTCGGTGGAGGCAGTGAGGGTTTTAGCTGCCCTAAAGGCACGCTTTTCCCTTTCTGCATGGTCACACCCACCCTATTCACTCTTAGAGCAGGTCTGCTTTGGCATAGCGGTCCAAGAGTTCAGCAGCCTCTTGCACTGTTTTGGGATCTCAGTCCTCCAACCAGGTTTTCAGTTCTGCTGGGCATGCCCAGAAAAACTGTTCTAACAGAATCACATTTTCAATTTTATTAACAGTCTTTGCCTCAATTCCTTCTCACCAATGTTTTAAGAACTGACGTTGTTTTGTGGCTAGTTCCTCATAGCTCATGTCAGGGGTTCTCCTGAGCTTAAGAATTTAGCTCTGTATGATTCAGCAATTAATTGAAATTTCTTTAACAGTGCAGCTTTAAGTTTGCTGTAATCATCACTGTCCTCATTGTCCATTTGACATAATGCATCCTGAGCTTTCTCAGTAAGTAGCAGGGATAGCTGGAAGCTCCAGGATTCTTTAGAAATTTTAGCCTGAATGCAAACTTTTTCAAAAGAATTTAAAAGGCATCCATATCCTCCCCTCTTTAAATTTGGCCATTAATTTGGAATTCAGTTTGTAATCCAGTCCTGTAGTCCCAGTTAAACCCAAGCCAATTACCTGCTCTGGTGCCGCTGATTGGAGTTGTAGCTTCTCCAGCTCATGTTGCCTCTGGCACTCCTGCTCCTCACAGTCTGTGTCTCGGCGTTCTCATTCTGTCTTCTCCTATGCAGCTCACTGGCGCTACTGCTCCTCATGGTCTGCCTCTCAGCATTCTCACTCTGCATCACGGTCCACCTCCCACTGTTCCCGCTCTGCCTCTCATCTCTTTCATTCTCTCTTCTCCTGAAACTCCAGCTCCATCCTGCACAACTCAATTTGCAGCCTGAGAACCTCTGGATCCAGGATACTGGTGACCTTCCCTGCTGCTGCTGTGGTCCTTCACTGACATTGGCCCTGTTGCCCTCCCTCATCAGATCTGGACACTGCACTGGCCACTAGCCCTGCCACACTCAAGGTCTGGTCCTTTTCAGTCATGGTCTGTGACTCGCTGCTCTGGGTATCTGCTACCATCAGGGCATCTATGAGGTTCTGCTTGCTGACTTTCACCTCGAATGGGACTCTCTGTACCTGCACAACTGCCTTAAGTAGTCTACAGTGTGGCTGCAGTAGTTGGAAGCCATCTTCCTCACTACTGCTACTCTGACTTGCACTTTAGGAAAAAATAAAATGGGTAGGAACTTGACTGTACGCCAAGTGCTATAGTTCTGTTTCCTTTTTAAAATAAATCACTGCTTTTTCTTTCTTTGCAAGTGAGCTTACGGTCTTAAGCTGACACGCTGAACAATAAAAGCTTGTGATACCAAAATGTTGCCACCACTGCCAACCAATCTGTCACAAACCCACTCAGCAGGTCAGCCCTCTACTCCCAAAGTGCCAACCTCTGAGCGCAGAAAACAGGCACTTGTGCTTAGTGGGCCTTATCCAGTTACCAAACACTAAAAACAAAAACAAAACAGATCTCTCAGGTTCTACATGGATAGGACAGCCTTGATCAGAAAATATATGTGCGACTGTTGTCCACTTGGTCTTACAATCTGTATTTAAGCCTCTTACTGCTCATCCCACCCACTTCACAACTGAAACTGTTTCTTTATCACTCAAGAGTTAAATATTGGAGTGCTGTGAAAAGGTGAGGGGAATAATGGTAGCTTACTCACCTGGTAAAGGTGATTATGGAAATATTTTTACAGCACTTCACATCCCACCCGATGAGGAGAAACATGGCATAAAGGGGTCCTAACTGACATTGACTATGTTTCCTGCATTCCATAATGTTGTATCTCTGTCTGAAATTCATTAACATTTCTGACTCTAGTCCTTCTCTCTGTATCTCTTCCTTGGTCCATCTGTTTTTCTTCCTTAATGTATTTTGTTCTGCATTAACCAGTTCTCTATCCTAGAAAATTCAAATTGGGAAGTTATTGTACTGAGGAATCACACTACATTAAGAAACAGAGAAGGATCAGATTCCAAAGTTAAATTTTTGTGCATCAGCCTATGAGAGGAAGCTTGAAGACCCAAGAATAAAGGATTGGTGTGCTGTAAAAAGTACTTCCATAATCACCTTTACCAAGTGAGTAAACTACCATTGCAGAGGTGAGGCACTCAGATCCTTTGAGTGAGAACAGCACTGGTGTTTACTGTGAAGGGAGCTCTGAGCCTCCCAGCTGCAAATAATGATACTGCCACTGGAGCCTCAAGTTCTACAGTGTTAGACTGGGAGACATAGAGAAAACAAATTAAAGTGATATTTTCATTGTAAATTCTACCAGTCAGGCCTCACTTGAAGTATTGTGCCCCATTCTGGGTGGTGTACTATGAGAATGACTTACTAAATTTGGAAAAAGGCTGAAAGGATAGCAGTAAGGATGGTTAGGGGCATGGAAAAGATGGCATACAAAAAGACTAGGCTCTGATAGGTACTGCTTAAAGCATAGTCCATTTCAATTCCTCACAGTGATTTTTTACATATTACCCATGATGCTTTGGATTATGGCTCTATGAGTAAGCATGGGCTGCTTTAAAGTATGGCTCACCTGCAAGTGTGTTTTATGCGTAACTCTTGCTTCAGTGCTTTTGCATTGAGGTTTATGCCATTCAAATTACTTTCCTGATGGGGACTCACTATTGCCTATATAAATTTTCAGTACTATCTACTTGGCCCTTTTAGCTGAGCTAAGCCAACAACTACAGCATATGACATTGTTAAATCCTACATTAGAAAATACACATGTTTGTGGTTTGCTGTTTTTAGCCATTACAGATTGTTTGTAAGGCCTCTTGGCACCTTGCAGTTCTTCTGAAAACATAGCCACCCTAAATTCCTTCATGGTGATTATCATAAATTACACATGATGCCCTGCATTAGGGTATATATTTAATTTTGAGTACTTCATTCAAATTTAGCTTTATGATTATTCTGCATAACATTTGTTTCAGTGCTTTGCACTGAACTTTAGCCTGTATTTTCAAAGTCAAATAATTTTGCATCACATTTCTGCCACATTTGGGATAATTGCATCAGAAAGTTAGATCACCTCAAATGTTACCCTGTGTTTGGACATAGTTCCCACAACCTGTGGCAATAAATAGATGTATGTATCATTAAATGAAAGCTTTGAAAGTTTAGTCATTTTTTTTTAAGCATATACTATCTGTCAGCTTCTACATAGTTTGGATGGGTGCTGATTATAAGGATTATTAAGTGCCAGCATGGCTTATTTGGTAGCACATCTGCTTCTGGGCCAGAAGGTTGTGGGTTCTAGTCCCACACCTGTATTAGATTCATACTAAGAATGATGGCACCCAATTGTAGTACTAAAGAAATGCTGTATTATTGCAGTGTGCCTTCCTCAAGATGAAACATTAAAACATAGTCCGGTCTGCCATTTTGGTGGTAGCAAAGGTGAACATTAAAGATCCCATGGCACATCTTGAAGAGTAAAACAATTTCTCTGGCATACTGGCCAAATTTCCTATATGGGTTAAAAATAACACTAACAGATTACTGAGGATTAATTACAGTTGGTTGCATCTGTAAGCCACCACCCAAGACAAGGCCAAAACAAACATTATTGTCTAGCCCTCTTTCCTGGTCAACAAAAGCAATAAACAATTATTAGCTATGTTTACGATAAATGGAGCAGATACTGCATAATCCCAAAATAATCTAGGCTAAAGGAATCAGCTATTCCCATATAGCACACTGCCTGAGCTTCTGGATAGTTTTACAGATTGGATAATGCACAATCCACCCGAGCATAACACAGACTGAACAGCTAATTATTTTCTCTGGAAAGAGGTGGATGACAGGAATATGATTTGGGTGTTCAAAATAATGAAAGGCATTGAGAAGTTACATTTTTGAAAGCTGCAATATCTGTTGTCAGTCATTAAAAGGGTGCAAGGAACATTAGCTGAAATATTGATTTGGGAGCAGTTAGAACTAGCATAAGAAAGCATTATTTCACCGAGGGGTTAAAGGACTTTTAAGAAGATTGACTCTGAAGGCAATCAAAATAAATTCAATTGAGTGCTTCACTGGAGTAGAATGAAGAAGAAGAAGAAGAACTGGAGACGTCACCAGAGGGAACATCAATCAATCAATCAATCAATCAATCAATCAATTTTATTTGTATACTGGAAGGTATGTGAGCAAAATGCCCATTTTAACTAACGTCCAGTATAAGAATACAACAGATGAACAACTACACAAGCCAATGGAAAACAGGACATACAACGAACAACCAATGACATACCACAAATGACATATCACAAAGGAAATGTAAGGGAGCAAGGTCACATAAACCATGCTGGTGGTCCAGAGAGGTTCAGGTAGTGGTCATAGAAAAGAAGGCTGCCTACAAAAAATATAAAACAACAAGAGGGATATGGAAAAGGAAATGTACCATCTTGCATCTAGAAAAGTCACCCAGATGGTGAGGGGCAAAGTCCAGTAAAGAGCAGCTGGCTGGCACGGGGATATATGGAGGGAAAAGGGTTCTTCCGGTACATTGGGGAGCAGAGAAAAACTAAGGGCCATCTTGGCAGATTGAGATCAGAAGGAGGGTGGGTGGAAGAGGTGAGGACCAAGCAGAGGTATTAAACAAGTGCTTTGCCTCTGTGTTCACTAGGGAGGGATGGGATATCTACAAAGCAAGGCATGATGAGGATAGAAGCTGCAGTGAGTGGGATCAGGGGAGCAACAGAAATGGAGCAAGAGGGAGGGAGAGGTATCCCAGGGTGTCACATCAGGATAAGGATAAAAAGGCCAGTAAGGTGGAGGGACGGATGATGCTATCTCCACCAGAAGGGGTGGTTAGCTCTCAAGGCCCTAAAGAAAGATAATCTCCTTGGCCGGATGCATTCATCCGAGAGTACTATGGGAAGTGTCAGACATACTGGCTGCACCTCTGAGGAGCTCTTGGACAGGTCACTTGAGACAGGGAGTGTGCCTAGCGACATGAGAGGCACATGTTGTGCCAATCCATAAAGCGGGTCGAGGGAAGTTCCAGGTAACTATAGACCCATCAGTTTGACCTCAGTGGTGGGAAAATTAATGGAAGTATACTAAAGGAATGATTGGGGGTGTACTTGGAGGAGGTGGGAGGTCTGGATAGTCAGCAACATGGGTTTGTGCAGGTAGATCATGTCAAACCAATCTTGTGGAGTTCTACGAATGGGTAACATCAGAACTGGACAGGGAAAGCCCGTGTATGTATTATTCTTGGACTTCAGCAAGGTGTTTGACTCTGTCACCCACAATGGTCTGGTGTAAACTGATGGGGTTGGGAGGAGGCCCTTGATGGTCAGATGGATTGAAAACTGGCCAGCTGGACACACTCATAGAGTAGTGATCGGTGGGGAGCTCTTGAACCCTAGAGAGGTCGGTAGTGGGGTACTGCAGGGCTCGGTCCTGGGTCCAATCCTGTTTAATGCATATGTATCGGACATCAGGGAGGGTATAGGGTGTGAAATGAGTCTTCATGATGACTCCAAGATGGGAGCAGTAGTTGAAGGGGAAGAGGGAGGTTTATGTGCACTGAGAGGGTGGTGGACCCTTGGAATGCACTGCCTGGTGAGCTAGTTCAGAGATCTGGACACCCTGAAAAGCTGGGCTCACACATGGAAATTAAATTTCAATATCACCAAGTGCAAGGTGTTACATCTTGGGCAGAGAAACCTAAACACAGGTACACCCTGGGAGGGAGGTGCTGGAGGCCTCAACAGGGGAAAAGACCTAGAGATCATGGTGGATGCATGTATGAATAACTCTGAGCAGTGCAGGAGAGCGGCTAGCAAGGCAAACAGGATGTTGGGATGCATCGTGAGCGGATAACCTCTAGGAGCAGGAAGTGATTCTGCTGCTGTACAATGGACTGGTTAAACCACACCTTGAGTACTGTGTACTGTAATGGAGACCACACTGGAAGAGGGACATACAGCTCCTGGAGAGGGTACAGAGGAGGGCAACTAAGATGATACGAGGACAAGGGATTTGATGTATGAGGACAGACTTGAGGAGCTTTGCCTGTTTTCATTGGAGAGAGGAGAGACTTGGGGACATGATTGAGGTCTTCAAGTACCTCAAGGGAATAAATAGGAGGTAAACATGGAGGGATCTTTGACTAAAGCAGGGAGGTATCACCAGAGACATGGTTTGAAGTTGGAAGGTAGAAGGATGAGGCGGGAAAGAGGAGGAGGTTTTCACTGAGAGGGTGGTGGACCCTTGGAATGCACTGCCTGATGAGCTAGTTCAGAGATCCACAGTGGAGAGCTTCAAGAGAGTGGGACAGACACAGAAAGCGGATGTATCAGATGATGGCCTGGCCCAGGGGTGGGGATGGATGATAGGGTTTCTGGAACACAAGGGGGGCCTTGGCACCTAACCAGGGATCTGAGGTCCGAGCAGAGCTGATAGACCGTAAGTCCTAATCTGCTGGCAATTAGTATGTTAGTAAATACATTATATATACAGGTGTATAGAAGTACAAGTAACTAACAGGTGCAACTATAATTAGTATATTACATGGGTAACATTGTACAAGAGCTTAACCAGAAGGCAGACAGATAAACAGAAATGTTTTCGGCATTGTATAGGGCAAGAAGTTTTAGTGCACCCAGTGGAGAGAAGAAAGGTGAGGGTGATGTGGGAGAGAAAACCACTGGAAACCACGGAAAGGGCCAGCGAGGAGGCCTATCAGGGCAGACTCAGGTGGACGATAGGAGAATGTGCCTTTTAGGAGGAGTTGAAAGAGTATATAGACCTGCAAGTCTGGATTTCGTGGGTAGTTTTTGCAAAGCTTCATTCCCTTGAAAGTAATGGAGTTCTGGGCATGCTTAGTCCTGTAGAAAGAGGTGTCAAAACCAGACTTGAGGCATCTCTAGTCAAATGCTCAGGTGCTGCTAGTGGAAACAGGGAAATAACACTGGGGGCAGAATATTGAGGTATATCTTATATAAGAAAGAGAGTATCTTTAGATGGAACCTCCTTCTAGAGTGGGCCACTCAAGGGAGGACTAAAGTGAGCAGTGATGTGTTTTCCAGGGAGACCAGTGATGAAACATGCTATGCTGTTGTATGACTCTAAGTTTGGAAAAAAGGAGGGATGAGGTAGGGAGAGAAAACAATAGATTCATAGTCAATAAGGGGCAGGAGTAGAGAACTAGCAAGAAATCTGGATGAAGGGATGAGGAATGTTCTGATGTGATGCTACAAGGAGAGGCTGAGGGCACTGAACATGTACTCCTGGAAGACAGGAGGGAAAGAGGGACATGATTGGGACATTCAAGTACTTGAAAGGGATAAATAAGGTTGATAAGAAGAGTCTCTTTAAGCTGAGTGGCAACCATATCACAAGGGGCACATTCTTAAACTGGAGGGTGGGAGGTTTAGGTGGGAGGTCAGGAAACACTTCTTCACAGAGAGGGTGATGGACACTTGGAATGCACTGCTGGAAGAGGTCATCTCATTGAAGACAGTGGGCAGCTTTAAGAGAGGCTGGGATAGGCATGGGGAAGATAAGAATCTGGGTAGGGAGGATGGGAGGAGTGGGGAGGAGGGCAGGAACATTAGCTCAAGCTGTGGACCCTGCAATACAAGCAGACTTGATAGACCAAATGGCCTTCTACTGCTGGCTTCTTCATATTTTTGTATGATCCTGTACAGCAGGCCAAGTCTGACATGCACCTTCTTTATGAGGTTACTGATGTAGAGATCATATTAGAGGTGGGGTCAAGGTGGAGACCTAGGTATTTGAATTCTGACACCTGTTCAATGAGGTTGCCAGAATTGTCAAGGAGTTTAAAACAAGGGGCTGGGACTTTCCTGGGACCTGAGAAGATCATGAGCTTGGTCTTTTGGAGTTGAGGAGAAGGCCATTACTGGAGAACCAGGAGTGAAGCTTCATGAAATCAGACTACAGATCATAGGATCACTGAATCACAGGATTCAACTGCTAGGACAGCAGGAGGTAGACTTGATGGTCAATTGGTCATCTGTGTTATAAATTCATATTTTTACATAACATACCTAAACATTTTTATTTATTTGTTTGTTTATTTCAGATTGGGATTAATACCTTTGAAGTCATGGACTCATTTACAAAGGCTAAAGCTTGATACAGAATACAAAATGACATTACAAACAACACAAAGTTACATACTGTAGGTTACACAGTTTCAAATAGTCAGTTACATTGCAATTACAGTGGATCAACAGGAAATACATAAGTGCAAAGGAAATTAGGGATCCTAGGGCACAGGAAAAACATATCAGGAATAGAAGTCAGTGTGATATCGGGACAGCATGAACAATTCAGTTGCAGAAAGTAGAGTAGGGCCATTCCAGACTAAGTGTGGAGTACAGCAAGAAGAGTAAGGATCCAGATATGTGAGAAAAGAGGTGCTACTAGAGTAGGCTTTGTCAGTGCAAGGCAAATGGTGGAAAGAGGTGGTGAGGGGACAAGATAGGAGGAGCAGTGGGAGAAAGAGAGTAGAGGAGGTGGAGGAGGGAGGGATTATGGGGTGGGGCAGGAGGGGTGGGGAGAGAGGTGAACAAGAGGGAGGTAGCACAGGGGAGAAAGAGGGTGTCTACGGGTGGTCAGGGGAGATATGTGGGTGGACAACATTGACGGGGAAGGAGAGTGTCCATAATCTATACATGAATGTTATGTGACTATTTTTTCAACAGTGGACTGTTGTTCTGTAAAAACACTAATGGAAGTTAAAGATGATTTTCAAAATCATCAACTCATTCTAAAACCTAAAATTTTGGCAAAACTTTGTTGGTTGTTTAAATTTGAATGTATTGTGTGTGTGTGTGTGTGTGTGTGTGTTCTTGTGGTTTCCAAATGATATACTTAGTATAATTATTAATTTGTATACAAAAGGAATATTCTATTTATATGTTGACTATGTAAGCAATAATACCGATAGGCGGCGTGCTGGGCTATACTGGACTGGCCAGGGGTGTAATGAGGCCAAATGCTGCAGTTGGAGGTCTGATAGCCTCTGGAAGATCCAGTATAGCCTTACTGTCCACACTCAAGGGTATTGTTGAGCTCAGAAAATGGGTTATGGGTGACATTTTTGTATAATAGCTAAGACATTAAAAATAACAAAGAAAAAAGTAAAACCCTATGGGAAATCATTTTTTTGGAAAGTAGTCCTTCTGCTGGTGTACCTGCCAGTAGAGGACACTGCTGAGATTGAGAGCCTTTATTCTTTAGCGTTTTTTAACCTACCCCTCACCCCTGCAGGTAGTACTGAGTAGTGAGCTTCAGCAACAAGACTTTTATATGTTTAAATTTATATCAAAGTTTGTTTTCTGGTTGGTTCAATTTGTTTTGTTTTTAAACCCATGATGATCAGTAACACGCAATAAGCAGAGTGGCAGTAACATGAGACCCGGAAGTGAGCAAGTGGAAGAAGTGACAGTGTGCAAAGGTTACGTTCTTTGAAAAAAACAACTTGACATGGTTTGTTGTTATCAACACTGCTATTGCTGTTGCTACCAGGACCAGGAGACTGTTGTAACATAGTTAGCATAAGGATGGCTGAGTGAGCGCTGTTGCCATTGAGTTGAGAGAAGGACTGACAGTGTGGTTCACTTTTCAGTTACTGTATATTTCTAAATATAAAACTGTAAGCCACAGCCGCTGGTGGGTTAAGGGACAGTGGGGAAAATGCTGAAACCTGATATTGAGTCTGGAGTTTGGGGGAAGTGGGGCCACACTCCTCAGGTTGGTGCTCACTGAGTGAGAAAACATGTGGTGGTTGTTTGAAAATGAAGATTCCAGGTTCATTAATTTTGGTAAAAAGGCAATCTGGCACAGGGATTAGTTATTTACTGGTCTCTGTTGTCAAATACCCACCGGTGCTAGGGCGCTCCATGAATCAGGAAGCAGGTGTCTCCGACCCATTTTTAGTATATTTATTTTATGTATAATGAAATAACATTGAAATATGTCTTGTGAGAAAATACTACCTAACTTAGTTTGGTCTGAAAATGACTTTCCAAAATAGTCTTTGTTTACACTGTGATGTCTTTGACTCTGCTTTATAAACTGCTTTCTTTAATTTTTTTTTATCTTCAGGATAGCTGAAGTTAGGTGTTAAATTACCTGATCACCAAAATGAGCATTGGCTTTGAACCAAAAAGGTTGTGTCCACAGAATGATTTTTGCTGTATGAGGAAATGTATTTTGTCCACATATGGTTTCTGTGCTTTGACAAAATGCATTATATCCACAGTATTGGTTTTGTTGTTTGATAGGATGCATCTTACCTACAGAATGATGTTTATTCAGCTGTCAATACTTATCTAAGCAAGTCAAATACAGAATTTGCAACTTCAAAGTTTAATATATACAGTACTCTGGGGACAGAATGCAACCCATCACAGAGCTACAAATTACTTGTTTCCTGCAGAGAAGTATTGTAGTTTAGCTAGGCAATTTAGAAAAAGCAGTTTGGTCTAATGACTAGAAAACAGACCCATGAATGTAGAGATTCCAGATTTAAACCAATGCCACTGACTCATCATGAAACTTTTAACAGTTTACTTGGCCATAAATACTTTAGTTCTCTCTAGTTTTAAAATTGGGTGGAAGCAAAACTCCACTAAAAATAAAATATTGTATATTTCAGTTGACCAATCTGGCTAAGTAAATGGCAACAGTCATTTAATTTTAGAGCTTGTGGCTGATTCTTATTTATTTCATTTTTGTTGACTGGCTAAGTGCACTAGACAAATTCTGCCTATTTTCAGGCACAACTCGGGGAGGAAGATACAGATGAATGCCAGCTGACTTTGAAACAGATGACGCTGTTGGTGGTATTTTTAGTGATCTGCTTTGTTATGGTAAGCACTTTTATTGAGTAGCTTTAAAGTAGGTAATGACTGGCAGCAAAAATTAATCATTCTGTGGATGAAATGGATTTTGACAAGGTAAAAGAAATTGTGTGATTTGCATTTTGACCATT
This sequence comes from Neoceratodus forsteri, assembly GCA_016271365.2. Taxonomy (NCBI): domain Eukaryota; kingdom Metazoa; phylum Chordata; order Ceratodontiformes; family Ceratodontidae; genus Neoceratodus; species Neoceratodus forsteri. Next base: position 1,459,933,851 of record CM057455.1, on the reverse strand, counting down.
CCCACTCTAACCACAGCAAGTCATGAGGTCACAAGCACCTCCCCAGCAGTAGGGCAGGCAGAAGGGCAGGCTTGATGGGGGAAGAGGGAAGGCTTCCTTGGTGCCAGTGTGTAAGAAAAATGCAGGCACATTGATAGACCAGAAAAGGAAAGGAGGAAGGTGGCGGTGTGATGATGGTGGTGGAAGAAGGCAGGAACACGGGGACGCAGGAAGAACCATAGTAGATGAGTTCAGAGTCACAGTACTGTAGGGAAACAGCTGATAGTGAGGAAGCAGGAGATAGAGGGTGATGTGTGCTACTGCCAGAGGTCAGGAAAACAGGACTTGTGATCTACAAGCAATAATGGCTGAGGCTTAACTTGACATGGGGGTTATAACTGAAACATGAGCAACACAGTACCATAAGTGGAAGTTAATGGTAATGGAGTATTCAATGTTCAAGAGGGCTAGGGTACAGGAGAGAAGGGTGGAGTGGCACTATACATTAGGGATGGTAATAATGGAGGAGTTGGAGTCCAAGTAATTGCAGGAGGAGGAGGATGCTCAATCTTGGGGTGGTGTACTGACTCCAGACACAAAGAGAAAAAACACTAGAGCTGATGGAGGAGAATGAGAGGATGGGGCAACTGGGAGGTGCTGATATTTGGGAACTTCCAGCTTCACTGGATTTGGGCTGAAGTATTCCAAGAGCAGTGAGCCAAAGGAGCCTATCCTGGTGGATGTAATACAAGTGTTTTTTAGTTCAGAAGATCACAGAGCACATGAGAGAAAAGGCAGTACTAGATCTGGTCCTTGCAAACATGGAGCTGCAGTGGCAGTGTGGGGAAGGACTAACCAAGAACAACCTACACTCTCTTGAAAAATGACAGGTTCATACTGTGAGGCTGAATTTCTAGTATTCACACTGGTGTAACTTGAAAATGCTTCTACTAGATTTAATTCCTCTGAAGTCTGAATTAATAAGATAATATCCAGCATCTGCAGAGTTAAGCCTTGTAATTCAGGTGAGTGTAGGTTGTTCTTGTTTTTTTTTTTTTTTTATGGGGCTGGTTGCCTTCCATACCTGCACCACCCTGCATCACTTACTCACTGCTCAAATCCAGTGTTTGTCTTCCAGTGTGGGGAGGCTGGGGTGGGGAACAACCATGATACAGTGATCACAAGACTATACAGGTATAACTCCACCTACAAGCAGATAGGATGCACCCAAGACTAATGTCCTAAACTCCAGGAGGATGGATTTCTTGGGGATGAGGAAATACAAGGATAAAGATTGCAGGGTGTGAAAGTAGCAGCATCAATTGTCAGCAAATGAGAATTGATAAAACGAGGCTTGAAGGCAACAAATCTCTGCACAAGGATGGTAGGCAAGTCAAGAGGAGAAAGAAATGGCTGTGGTATTCCAGGGTGGTGGCAGAGGCAATGAAGACAAAACATTAGGGCATTCATTAGGTACAAAGTAAGTCAGACAGAAGTGGTTCTAGTGAAGGATTTTAAGAGAGGCTGAGGATGCCCAGTACAGCAGTGAGACAGGCAAAAGAGGACACAGAGCTGAAGTTAGCTGAGGTCATTAAAGAAGGTGACAAAGCAAACTTTCAATACATATGAGAGCAGCACAAACCAGAGAGGTGGTGTTCAGGCTAAGGAAGTGAGAGGTGCATAGATGGGCAAGAAGGGAATGCAAACTTAATGAAGGAATACTTGTTTGATGTTCATGATGAATGAAAGGAGCCCACTGCCTGAATGCAATATTAAAATAGTAAAGGCTCATTTGCAGGTACTAACATGGAGTCCATCATGAAAGAGAGGGTGTTAAAGGGCCAATAGGCACTGAATGTGGCTATATTTATAAGCCATGATAGTGTGTTCCCACGAGTGTTGAGGGATGTGGGACAGGTCCATGCCCCCCTCCTCCTTCCTTTACTCCAGCAAATACATATTTAACTCCTTTCATCTTTCCTCATATGTCTTATCCCACAGGCCCTGCACCATTTACTTGCCTTCCACGTCACTGCCTCCACTCTATGTTCTTTCTCAGACGGGCCTCCAGAAGAGGACACAGTATTCAAGTGAGGTCTCTCATGAGTGTCTTTACAGGGCAAGATGACCTTCCTCTTCTGCTCATGATACCCCTCCCTATGCATCCAAGCATCTGGCTAGCCTTTTCAGCTGCCTTATTGCTCTGCCTGCTTTCTCTCTGGCCCTCCAAGATGATAACTCCCAGGTTCCTTTCCTGTGTTGTGACTGTCGGTACCTCTCAACCTAGTTTGTACTTTGCCCTTGAGTGCGTGTGCCCTATGTGCATGATCCTGCACTTCTTTCCATTGAATCCCAGCTGCCATTCTTCAGACCATTTCTCCAGTTTTATAAGGTCTTCAATCATTCTTTCAACACCCCTGGAGTGTCTACCCTATTACATACCTTTGTGTCATCTGAGAAGAGGCATACCTTCCTTCCAGTCCCTCTGTAATGTCCCCAACAAAGCCATTGAAGAGGACTGTCCCCAACACTGACCCCTGCTTCACCCTGCTCATCATCTCTCCTCTCCAGATTACTCCCTGTTTATCACAACCTCTGACTTCTGCCATTCAGTCAGTTATCCACCCACAAAACTATTTTAGGATTTACCCATATGCTGTGCAGTTTGTTAATCAACCTTCAATGGGGAACTGTGTTGAAGGCCTTTCTGAAGTCCAGATAGGACACATCCACCACACCTCCAGGTCCAGTGCCTTAGTTACCTAGTCATGCCATAGATTAGTACAATGAGTTAGTGAAAACACAGTGCTTCTCATAAATACAGTACAATTTTGGGTTAGCTGTATAAATTGATAAATGCCATATAGGGCAATGTATGTGTGTTAGTGTGTGTATGGCAATCCTCTGTGTGTACAGATAGTGCACTGCTATGTTATACTGGCATATATATGCACATATGTGTATATGGATTAGTCAATGTGTATGTATCCCCAACCACTTGGCAAGTTTCCTTTATGATAGTTTTTAAAAGTGTCTTCTACAGTATCCATTTGTCTGATTTGACCCCATACATTTTTGTGTGTGTTTTCCTTTAACACATTAAGCAGAGACTGTGTCTGTGCCTGGGACTGAAGAAACTGGTGGTGGTGCCAGTGAGATCCCTAAAAAGTGGTAAGTTTAATGTTTTATTCTTTCAACAAATTTTTAAAACCTTGCTTTTGCCAGATGGTAAGCAAAGTCAACAGAGCTGACTTTGGTTTGTCTGCATGTTAATAGGAACAGTCACCATCAAGGGCCTCACACTCAAGTGTAGGGCTGGTCCCAGCATGCACTTTGTGTACAAAAACATTTTGGTTTACTTACAGTACTGTTTGCCATAGTATAGTAGATTGCATCAGAATAATTTTGCTAGTTGTAGGCTGACATCTTCTGACATCTTCTGTTACTACAAATCCTAGAAACTCCTGCAGATGACATCACATAAGTAGGCAGCATTGAGAAGATTCAATAGCTTGCAGAGGACACCAGTGGTTACACTCTGGTATAGGGGCAAGAGACCACAGGGCTATGGCGACCACTGGAGAAGCAGAGATTGCACCCTGGTTTACAGGTGATGATGGCAGCTAGGAGGGCAGTGGATCAGCAAAATGCAACTGCAGATGTAGTAAAGATGTTTCTTTGAGGAAGGATAGCATCCATAATGGAGATGGTGAGTGGACTAGGGCTGAAGCTGACCTACCAGCCCTTACAGAAATATATGTTTGCTGTGTACATGCAGAATGTATGCACATGCTTAATTGTGCGATGTTTGCATGTGGTTCGCACACACAAAGTGAACCTATGCAAACCAGGTCTAAAAACAGATCAAGTTCGCATGCTGCAAGCTTGACATGTGTGCTGTATGCAAGCTGGTGTGAACATCATTAAAACATTACATCTGATTCACATGCTGCACACTTGCTATGTGTGGCAGCTAAGCTGGTGCCAATCTCATCTAAAAAACATCAGTCTCTATTTCTTATAATACTGCTAGCAATTAGTCATTAAAATACATTTTTATTTGAATTACCATAAAATTAGGTAAACTCATTAATTCTGATCCTTTTGCAAGTTGTTTAATGGCTTCTGATTGTTGTCATTAAATCACCATTAATTTGCAAAGTATTGTTTGCTTACTGCATTAAATGCCTAGGATATAGCCAGTCAACATCCCCATTCCAGATGTACAAAGAGGGCCTCTGTGTTCTGAAGCCTATCCTTTGTGTGTGTTTTGGACCATGCAAATCCTTTATACATATTTAGTGCTACACATGTTTCTCCGTGACTGTTTTATCTCACTTACTTTCCTTTGTCTTTCAGTATTGAGCATATAAACTATCGCTGTGCTCAGCACTCTTTGTGCTAAGTAGGGTCTTGGAAGCATGCACCATACCTCACATTTTGTCACTGAAATGAGGGATGTGGACACTCAAAATGAGGGACAATGAAGGCCACTAACCCACATGATGATCAGGACACATTATAAAGCATGGAGATACTGTACCTCAGAACACAATGGAAACCATTGCATTAACACCAGAGATTAGAATGAATTTCTACCATTAAGCAGAGGTGCCATTTAGGTAGGGCAGAGAGGGCAGTTGCCCCACCCACTTTTGTGCCTAGGTTGTTCTTATGGTGTGGCAATAATGGCTTTAAATTTGGATTTAATCTTTAAATAATAAGTGTCCAACTGGCCTTTGTGTGCTCACACTGCAGGTACTCTCCAGACTCGACTCAGCCTGTATTGTGCTGTCCACTCTTCCACCTATTAGTGGTGGCACAATCAACATGTGATGGATGAGCTCCAGCCAAGAAAGAGCACATGAGTCTTGCATGTGTGACACTGTCTTTCCTGCCACATAATAGCCAGACAACACACTACAGCTTGAAGGAGTCAGTGATCAATTAACTCTCAATAGCAGTGTTGTGGCAGCACATTTTGTTGTTCTACTCTTAGTGAATCTCCATCTCCTGGTGGCTGAAGGCAGAGGGTGAGCTAGAAGCTAACTCAAGACTATGCTACCGGTATGCCCACCCAACAGTGACACCAACACCAAGACCTACAAACCTGCTGACAAATTGACAGTTTGCCGACAGGTCGCTGTGTTGGTGCACCTGACACAGGGGCACGCTAGTCTCCCAGTCCTGCACCCTCCCCGAATCAACTCTGACTGGAGTTGAGAATCTAAAGTATGGGGTGTGCAGGGGACAGAGCCCCACATGGGGGTTCATGGGTGAAGACCCCATGAAAAAACTGGACCAGGAGAAAAATGGGATTTATGTCAACCGCAACTTGCAGTCTGCATAAACCTGTCGATGTGATGCCGGTTGACAAAAGTGTTTTGAACCAGCATTGTAAAGCCTAGACTATCTACTTACTCTCTACTAGACTCACCTTGCAAAAAAAAAAAAAAAGCACAGACCCTCATGGCAGCAAGCTATGCTTAGCAACAGTGGTGACAGCAGTGTGGATGACCTTCATAAGCCTTGATCAGTGCAGTGCGGCAGCAGCCACAGCAGCAACCATGCAAGAAGCAAGCAATCAAGACTGGGTGGGTTCAAATCATGAGGTGACTTGATCGCAGATCATGTTGAGGACTGTGATGGTCAGTTCTAGCATCCAGCTGCCGGTGGAAGGAGAGAGGGGAGCAGACTGAAAACTGGGCTGGTGACACACTATGCCAGGCTGTAGGTTCTGGCCTTATTGTCGGGTAAGTAAAAGTAAATAATTGTTTTTACAGGGGTTGGGGAAGGCAGAGAGACTGAAATATTGATGTGTTTTCATGTTTCTTCACCTTTGAGCACCTTCATGACCCATAGGGGATGGGTATTAAATGGAATGGAGTCGGGAAAAAATCAGGACAAAGTTCTTTGTTTTTTGCAGCTGAGGAATTTCAGCCAGGAAAAAATGGTTAGTAACTGGGTGGGTTTAAGCCCAAATCTGATGCACTGCTCTGGGGTATATACAGATGAATCTTATACATTTGAATTTTCCTGATTTGCATATCACATGTCAGTCAAACCAAAGAAGTTGCACCTTTTAAAGATGTTACAGACATTCTAGAGCAGTCTCTTGCATTCACAGACAGTTGAGCAGTATGGTATACACAGACTATTGGAGCCCCACTGTAGTCAGGCTTATGCCCCCAGTGAAGCTGACCTCCACATCCGCATGCTCATGCACATTATGACAAAGGACAAAGGAAACTGCAGGGTGTGCACCATTGAAATGAATGGGGTATTTTAGTATTATTTTATACATTATTGATGGAGAGTTGAAGATTAATGAAGGCCATCACTGACTAACAAGAGCCATGTTAGTAGAACAGTGGCCTTTATTATTCTCCAAATCACCATCATAACATATAAAATAGTAACTCACCATCATAATGTATAAAATAGTATTAGAAAATAACTCCATTTATTTCAAGGTGGTATGTCGGCACTCTGACCCATGGACATCATCTCTTAAAGACTCCTGCCTCTGGCTCCTAGTACTCAAGTAAGAGACTTTTACTTATATCTATACTTGGTGGGTTGTCTGTAGCAGCATGGCCATACCCACTACAGTGTGTGTGCATGGGGGACTGGCCATGTGGGTGTGGGGATTCGAGTTATTGCTACTTTCATGTTTGCACCTTAAAAGTCTGTTTGAGTAGAAGCATTCAAAACAATGGAGAGAAAATAGAAACATAGACATTGATGGCAGATAAGGACCGAAGGCCCATCAAGTCTGCCCATTTCTTCTATTTTATGAATGTGCCCTAGGTCTGTACTCTGTCAATGGCCTATTTATTCATACTCATCTGTATTGCTCCCTTAAGCTTATCCCATGCCTGTCCGAAGCCTGCACTGTATTCATATCCACCACTTCCTGAGGTAGGCCATTCCATGCATCCACCACCCTTTCTGTGAAAAAGAACTTTGTCATATTACCCCTTAATCAGCCTCCCTCTAATCTCATGCTGTGTCCTCTTGTCCTGCTATTTTTCTTATATTGAAACATGTTAGACTCTTTCACCTTGTTAATGCCCTTAAGATGTTTGAATGTTTTGATCATATCACCTCTCTCCTCCTTTGCTGTAGGGTATACATATTGAGCTCCATTAATCTGTCCTCATATGTTTTCTGATGCAGTCCCTGCACCATTTTGGTTGCCCTTCTCTGGACTGCCTCCATTTTGTTAATGTCCTTGTGAAGGTGTGGTCTCCAGTACTGCACACAGTACTCAGATGGGCCTAACCTGTGCCTTGTAAAGAGGATTATTACCCCTCTTATGCCTTGTGATACCCCTATTAATGCACCCCAACATCCCTCTAGCCTTGCCTACTGCTTTAGTGGTCTGCTTGGATGATTTTAGGTAATCTGTGATGATGATGATGCCCAAGTCTCTTTCTTCCCTTGTGATTGCCAGCAACTCCCCTCCCAACCTATAGGTGGCTTCAGGGTTTCTCTCCCTATGTGCATGATGTTGTACTTCTTTGTGTTAACCCCAGTTGCCACTTTTCTGACCATTTTTCCAAATAGTAGGAGTATAGGCCAGACAGCAGCAATTAAGTACTTTTGTGGGTAAGTTTGTGCATTGGAGGAGGGAAAAACAACATGTGTTTCCATTGGTATGTGTGCTACAGTTCAATGGTGAAAATGAGATGAGGAGAGAAGAAAACTGAAAAGCATAACAGTGGCTACAAGCATACCACATGCAAGTAGATATATTCAGATACAGTATGCATTGAAGTACAAGCCAGGCCATATGTGTGCAGACAGTATGGTTTAATGGTTAAATGCCCTGAACTAAAAGCCAGGAGACGTGGAGGCATGAAGAGCTGGTTTGTATCTCATCAATCCCCACTTGTGTATGGTATGATGCTGAACAAATCACTTAACATTTACATCTGCAGTTATCAGTGACCACTTGCTTTTTTGCACGCATGCCACATGCATGCAGTATTTCCCACTTAACATAAAAATCATGTTTCCACACTTGTTGCTGCATGCATGCCATATGCATGCAATCAATTCAATTTAACTATTTAAATCATACTTGCAGCACACATATCTCTAGGGTAGTTTTATGTACAGCATGAAAACAGTTCATAAAATTATTTCTATAAGGGAGTTACAGCAATGACTGATGAAGATTGTTCTGATCATATGCAGGATGCAAAGCATTTGCAGAGAGATAAACATCTTATTTATCACTTTGCAGAACACCACAAATTATCAACCAGAATTATCATCAGGGTTCTGTTTATTTTCTAATGCACTATTTTACCTCTGAATTTTCTTAGTCTGACAGAAACATGGAAAGTTGTCAGCACAAAAGGGCCTTCTGGCCCACCCAATCTGCCCCGAGTTCCCTACCTACTGTGCTACTGCAGACCCTAATTGTTCCCCAGCCTTTCCCCACACCAGCCATGTTACCAAGGTCCCCTTATGTCTATCCCATGCATGTTTGAAACTGTACCCATTTCTGTATTTTTATTTATTTATTTATTTATTAAGCATCAGTTTACAACCTTTGAGCCAGAGGTTCATTTACAAAGGTACCTCATCACAGAGAGGACAATACAGTGATAACAACTTGGTACAGAGAAACAGTGTACAGTTTTTTGAGGATACAGGAGGACAAATGAGATCAACAATTTAAAACATACAGGATTGGTGAAGTTAACATTGTTCAGGAAATAACATCAGAAAAACATCGGATATCCATCACCTCTGCTGGGAGGCTGTTCCATATGTACACCACCCTTTCCATAATGAAGTATTTCCTCACTTCCCGCTAAGTCTCTCCCTTCCAGCTTCATGTCATGCCCCTTGTCAATGAGCATCTCTTTCTGTGCAAAATGCTACATTCTGTACCTTACTGAAACCTTTGAGGTAGTTGAATGTTTCTGCCATATCTCCCTTTCCCTCCTTTTCTCTAGAGAGTACATGTTTAACTCCTTGAGTCTTTTCTCATTGGGCTTCTGGTGCAGGCCATGCACCATGTTGTTTGCCCTTCTCTGTACGCCTCCTCGGTCAATGTCTTTCTGAGTTGTGGCCTCCAGAACTGGATACAGTATTCCAGGTAGGGCCTCACCATTGATATATACAGGGATATCACTACCTCCCGCTTCCTGCTGGTGATACCCCTTCCTATGCACCCCAACATTCTACTAGCCTTTCCTACTGCTTTATCACAATGTGCTGCTACCTTCAGGTCATAAGATATGATGACCCCAGATCCTTTCCTGTACATTACGGAGTGAAGAAAGACAAAGGGAAGGATACTGAGGCTGAATAAAGAGGAGGGTGGGTGGGCAGAGAAGGGAAGTGAAAAGCAGGGCTACTGAACAAATACTTCTGCTCAGTATTCACAAAGGAAGAGGAGGGAGGTACCAGATCAATAGAAGCACTCTGGATGGGGGTTGATATCTGTCCTTTCATAGAAGAAAGGATTCTGAAAGAACTCCTAAAACTGAAGGTGGACAAAGCAATGGGGCCTGGTGGATTCACCCCAGAATTCTAAAAAAAATAAGGAGAGAACTAGTAACACCATTGACTACACTGTTTAACAAATCATGGGAGGATGGTGTGGTATCTGAGGACTGGAGGAGGGCAGATGTGATTCTCTTTACAAAAGTGGGAGCAAGACAGAGGCAGGAAACTACAGACCTGTCAGTTTGAACTCAGTGGTAGGAAAATGATGGAATTACTTCTGAAGGAAAGAATTGTTGAATACCTAGAGGCCAGTGGGGCACAGGACCCTAGGCAGCATGGATTCACAGTGGGAAGGTTATGTCATATGAATCTAAATGATTTCTTTGACTGGGTGACCAAAGTAGTAGACCAGGGAGGGGCTGTGGACATGGCCTACCTAGACTTTAGCAAGGCATTTGACACAGTCCTGCACAAAGATCAATAAATAAATTAGCAAGCCTAGGGAGTGGGTCTCAGGGTGGTAGCCTGGGTGAAATATTGGCTGGACAACAGGACACAGAGGGTAATAGTAAACGGAATCCTCAGTGAAGAAAGGGGATTACTAGTGGGGTACCGAGGAGTTCAGTTCTGTGTCTGGTCTTTTTCTTGTCTTTATAAGTGACATTGCAAGAGGACTGGAAGTAAAGTATGTCTCTTTGCAAACGACACAAAGATCTGCAACAGGGTTGATACACAGGTGAGGTAGAAAGGATGAGAAGGGACTTGGCAAGGTTGGAGTAATGGTCAAATGTATGGCAGCATATATTCAATGCAAAGAAGTGCAAAGTAATGCACCTGGGAACAAAACCCAGGGAAGAGCACACAATAGGGGTGAGATATTAACAACAACAAAAATGGACAGGGACCTGGGGTAGTTATATCAGATGACCTAAAGGTGCAAGCAATGAGAAGGCAGTAAGGAGGGTTGGGGGATACTGGGATGCATAGGAGAGGCATCACCAGTAGAAAACCAGAGTTGTTATCCTCTGTACAGACAGTTGGTGAGACCCCATCTGGAGTACCATGTTCAGTTCTGGAGACCCCATCTTGGCAAAGACATAGACAAGGTGGAGGCTGTCCAGAGGAGGGCAACCAAATGGTGCAGGGTCTTCACCAGAAGACATACAAGAGAGACTAAAGGAGCTTAATATGTATACCCTCGAGGAAAGGAGGGAGAGGGGGACATGATAGAAATGTTCAAGTACTTCAAGGAATCAACAAAGTCCAAAGGGTAGCATCTTTCAGAAAAAAGATGTGAAAGAACAAGGGACACAATTTAAAAGATAGAGGGGACATCTTAGAGGTAATGTGAGGAAGGCTTTTTCATGGATAGGGTTGTGGATGCATGGAACAACCTTTCTGAGGAAGTCATGGAGTCAAAAACAATGGGGAATTCAAAATGCATGGGACAGACATAAGGCAATTGTAGTGGGGGTAGGAGGAATTAGGCTGTTGGTTAACTAGGATCTACAGATTATCCATTAGGTAGGGAATTGGGCAAACTAATTTGGCCAAGTGGTCATATCTGCCATCAGATTCTATATTTCTATGTTTCTTGCCATTGGGTTTCTGTGCACTATGTGCATAAATGTACACTTTTGGCATTGAAGCCCAGTTGCTAAACTCTTGACCAGTCTTCTAGCTTTTCAGATCTTCCTCATTTTTTCACCCCTCCCAGTGTGTCTACTCTATTGCAAATTTTTGTATCATCTGTGAACAGGCATACTTTCCTTCCAACCCTCTGCAATGTCACTTATAAAGACATTGAAGGAATCAGTCCCAATACTAACCCTTGTGGCACCTGCTGGTTACCTTACCATCTTCTGAGTAAACTCCATTTACCACCACCCTCTGTGTACTGTTACTAGCCAATTTCTTTCCCATTTTACTATCTTTGGACCCACTCCCAGGCTGCCTAGCTTGCTTACTAGTCTTCTGTGTGGGCATGGCAAGCATTGGTGAGTCCAGAAAAGGTGATACAGCTAAGGCTCCCTCAGCTCTGTCTGCCATGTCTGCCAGGGAGCAGGGGAGAAGGGATGAGGATAATATCCAGAAGGTAGGTACATCACTTAAATCCGAAGTAATGTAGTAAGTGCAGAGTGGCATATGTGTGCATTGTGCAGTATGCAGGAAACAGTCATATGTATGGGCAACCTGTAAACAGTGCAAAACTATTTCTGAACTGCAAAATAAGATCCAAGGTCTTGAGGAACAGATTAGAATCCAGGCAGGAATGGATAATATCAAGCAGTTCATTAGTGATACTTGTAGGTTCTACAAGAATCAGAGAGGGCCATAATGGGACTGAAAGAGTTCCTAACAATAAGAGAAAGGATAGGAACGAGGACTCAAGATCCAATATGCAGTCAGAGAATGACTGGTGTTATGTTATGAAAGATAAAAAAAAAGAGAAGGACTACCGGTGACGCAGAGTAGAACTAATCGTTTCAGCTGTTTAGAACCAGGAACAGAACCAAGGATAGAAATGTGGTGGATCAGGAGTCAAGGAAAATAGTGACAGGGGAAATACAACAAGAGTTGTTTGCTGAGGGAAGACGATGGAAGTGCAAACAAGACAGTATTGGCAAACCCACTAGAAAAGTAAAAACAAGAATGCTAGGACTGGATAAGCAGCGGAGTATTAATAATAATAATAATACATTTATTTATAAGGTGTCTCATCTATTGCCAAGGTGCCTAACAATATAAAAACAGATCGAAATCATACAAACCTCAGACATCAATTAAGTTAAAATTACATAACAGTAAATCAGAAAAAGAAAAACAAAACATTCAATTGGTTGAGAAGGTTGGTGCCACTAAAAGGGTTTTTAAGCTCTGCTTAAATCCCTCCAGAGTTGTGCACTCCCACAAACCAATGGGGTAGAGAATTCCAAAGGGTGGGGCTGCATACGCAAAGGCTCTTGGACCAGATGATTTCAAATTCACCCTTGGGATCTCTAGCAACCCCTTGTTGGCCAAGTGGAGTGATCGACCAGGGCAGTAGAGGACCAGGAGCTCTTTTCAGATAGTCTGGGCCCAGTCCATATAGGGCTTTGAAAGTCAGTAAACTGACTTTAAAGGTATCCGCCCTGTACTGAGAGCCAGTGCAGCTTCGCAGCACCAGAGTAATATGACAGGATTGAGCAGATCCTGTCAAAAGCCAGGCCACTGGGTTCTGCACCAGCTGCAAGCAATGTATTTCTACCGAGAAAGACTTGGTAGAGGGAGTTGCAATAATCCAAGCGTGAGGACACAAAGGCATTGATCAGAGTAGTAAGATCATCAGATGGAACCAGATGCCCAATCCTGGCGATATTCCTAAATGACAATAGGATGTTTTGACGACAGCGACACCTGAAAATGCAGGGTCAGTCCATCATCAAAAACTACCCCCAGGTTACGCACCCATTCAGAGGTCGGGAGTGAGACGCCACCAAGAAAAATTCCAGAGGGTGCACCAACACCCATCCCCCATCTGATGACCTGGGTCCACAACCAATAACTCAGTTTTTCCGAGTTCAACTTCAGTCAGCTGGAATCTATCCACTCTAGATTTCTTTCAGACAGTTATTAAAGACTGAGAGAGCTCTATCCTGGTTGGGTGCAAAAGAAAGATAGAGCTGGGCATCATTTGCATAGCAGTGAAACCTCATCTCATACCTTCTTACAATGTCTCTGAGGTTTTAGCATATACACTGTGAACAACATGGTAACAGGACTGAACCCTGAGGCATCCCACATGGCAGAAAAAATTGGGCCTGAAGAATAAACCTCAAACACAACTCTCTGTGTTCTACCCATGAGAAAAGATGTAAACCAGCTGAGGATTGTTCCCAACAGTCCACAGCTATGCCTCAGGCACCCTATCAACACCACATGGTCCATGATGTCAAAGCTGAAGAGAGCTCTAGAAGAACCAAGATGGTACAGTTCTTCTGATCTCGCCATCTGAGATCATTGGAGCACCCAAACCAGTGCTGTCTCGTACTATCTCTCTTACGAAAACTGGACTGGAGTGGTTCATAGATGTCATGGATGGTCAAATGGTTCTCCAGTTGAGTTGCCACTACTTTTCAATCACCTTCCTAAAAGGGAAGGTTAGAGAAAGGTCTGTAGTTTGTGTGGCAGTCGGGGTCCAAGGTAGCTTTCTTCAAGAGTAATGTCACCATTGCCTATTTCAGGAGCTAGAAACTCTTCAGATTCTAGGGAACACCAGACTATCCACACAAGGACCGGACTGATGACATCAATGCAACCCAAAATTAGGAAGTTGGTCCAGGGTCCAAACTACAGCATGTAGGGTGTACAGTCTGAATAATCCACATGACATCCATGAACTCCAGTCAACTGAAGGTACTCCAAGAAGACTGAGGTACAGTGACCCTGTGCTGATCAAAAGCAACACCCATAGAGTGTGCTGGCTGGAGTGCCACCCTGATGTCAGCCACCTTATTTGCAAACAATAGAGCAAGCTCATTGCACTCTAACTGTAAAGTTTCGAACATGTAGACAGACTGGTTTGCACACTCTGTCCACAGTTCGAAGAAAGCTGAGCTGGACAATTCTGAGCAGCCGAAATCTCCCAGACAGGAATTCTGCCTTCTTATGGTGATTGCAGATTGATAGACTTGATAATGGTCCATCAATCTAAGGTGGTCGGCATCAAGGGCGGACCTGCCCCAGCAACGCTTCAACCTTTGTCCTAGTCTCCACATCTCCCCAAAGTCCCATCAAACCAGGAGGATCTGGGGCAAAGGAAGAGAGGATGAACACGGACTGGAGCAATGGAATCCAGAGCCACTGAGATGGCTAAATTATAAGTCACAAGGGTCTCTGGGCCATTGCTGCCAACAAGAGGAAGAGAGACCAACTGCCACCACTAGGCCATGAGAACTTATATCCCATAAAGGGCAGTACCTAACCATCTCCACAGGGTAGGCCTATGGGGGGTGTGCTAAAACTAAACCCCACGGTGTAATGATCAGACCACCCAACTGGTTCCACCCCAAGTCAGATGTTTTGATCCCTAGGAGAAAGATTAAGTCAAGAGAGCGTGACGTGTTATGAGTAGCAGTTGAAACCACCTGTGTAAGGCCCAGAGATGTCATTAACTGCACAAAGTGTTGACCAAATTGCTAGAGTTCATTGTTGACCCAGGTGTTGAAGTCACCCAGAACCATCAGTCTGGGCAACTCAAAGCCATGTCGATGATGAAGTCCGCCACTTCCTGAAGGAATCGCTTCATCACCGGATGGATGACAGATCAGGGCAATTCGATAGCCTACACCTGCTACAATGGCACACGTAAAAGACTCAACCTCCTCAACTAATACTCTTGTGAGGTTAAGTTTGGTCTTGAAACAGACCGCATACTCCCCAAGCGATCCAGTCTTGGATGGTGTATCATCAGTACCCAGCTGGAGTCACAGCCTCCAAAATGGGGCCAGAATTTTCATCCAGCCAGGTCTTGGTGATGCAAGCCAGATCCACTGTTTCAACAAGGTCTGCAATAATTGCAGCCTTGTTCTTAATAGACCAGGCATTTGCACAACACCGCCCAATTTGGACAAACCTCCTGGGCTGCCCGAGCCATCTGCCTACTATAATCATTAGTGCCTTGGGTATGAGCAGCAGACATAGCAAAACCACGATCTGGATTCCATTTCACCCCAGGGTGTCTTCTGGATCCTACCACCCCAATACAGTGACCCCTCGTTCATCCTCCACTGTTCATGACTCCTCTGCCCCTCCTTCTCCTACACATAATACCCAGTGCTCTATAGTGCTGATAAGTTACAAACTGAGAGGAGGAGGAGTGGAGAAAGGGTGAGGGCATGGAGAGCAGAGGATGAATAGTGCACAACTGTGGGGCTGATATCCAACACATTCTTCACCACTAGTAGATAAACAAAACTAATAGATTCCCCCAATCCAACCCCAACCAAAACAATTATCCCAAAACTTAAACTAACAATAATAAAAACTAAAACAAATCCCAAAGTTTCTCAAATAACCCATCTTTTTTTTTTAAATTTAGTTGTTTAACCAGGTATAGCACACTAAGTTGAAAGCTTTTTACAGGAGCGATCTGGGAGCACAAGGAGGTTAAGTGACTTGCTCAGGGTCACACAGTATGCAAGTGGAAGCTGTGGGATCTAAACCCAGGTCTGGTCTGCTGGATGACACCAGATTTACAGCTCAGAGCCTTAGACCACTGCACTATACTGCCTCCAACACAATAAAGAAAACCACTTAAAAAATATTGCCCTATCCCACATATAGTATGCTGAATCAGTAACTCCTGCACTTGATTTTAGAAGAGCACTGCAATCCTCTGTCATAAAATGCCATTTGTAACAATTCCTGCCCCCAAGTCCTCTCACGGCCCAGGAGATAGGGATATAGGCACTTTCACTGCCCAGAAAATCCAAGTCCACAAAAGAGTTCTGAAGTTGTTTCAATCCCCTCTTATAGCTGTAAAATAATATAAGTAATGAAATAAAGAACATTAGGCACCTCACTGCCTGAGGGAGTCCAGGTCCACAAAATAGTTCTGAATTTGTTTCAATCTGCTCTTATAGCTGTACTAATTAATATTATAAATAATAGAATTTTACCCCCCAAGTCCTCTCACGACCAGGAGGGCAGGTAAATTCAGGCACTCTCACTGCCTAAACTAAAAATCATATTTCACAAAAGAAAATAAAACACAGAAAACATACAGTACATAAAAAGAAAAAGAACCAAAATAAGTAAAGAAAATGTGGACACCAAGGTCCTCTCACCACCATGGTCCACCATAAAAAGTCAGTTTTGAACCACAGAAAGGATGCAGTTAGTTCTTGATATCATTGTCCATAAAGTGCAGTCAATCCATAATCCAGCACAGGGAAGGTCAAAATATATCCAAGCAGAATCCTGTCGATAAGAAAAATAGCAGCAAACCAAAGAAAATCTAGGTCGCCTCAATCCTGAGCTGCAACTTAGGTTAGGAAGGCCAGACAAAATTCAGATAAATCCAGATTTCCTCAAGGCTCCCCACTCCATCAGGCCATAGCCACTCAGTCTCTCTCCAAACAGAAATCCACGGGCCCAAAGTCAAATCCAGCTTGCATCAGGAACGACACGCAGGTCCAAGAGTAAGAACCAGGAGCAGGTCAAAAGAAAGGAGATGCCCCACCCACTGCCACAAACAGGCCCTGATCACTCCCAAACCCGCAGCTACAGAAATCTAAAAACTAGGCCATCAGGACCAATCTTGAGACCTCTTAGGAATGACCACCAATAATGCCTCCAGCTCCCTGGAGCTAAATCTAGCCAACTCCCACTCGGTCCATGGATCGGGTATAGCTCAAGAATCAGTGGAAATTCAGGAGCTCCCTCGCCTAACACTGCCCACTGGAAATTACAGCCTCTGTCTCAAAGCAGCTGTCTTGGGTCAAATCTCCAGCAAGTTAATCCAATCACAGATGTTTTTCGGCATCGATAATGGCGTCAGCAACAAACACCAAACCAAAAACACCTTCCAATAATAAGAAGGGTAGTCCAGGTAATGAAACCGCAACAAACCGGTAACAGACCGCAATTAAAGATGTTGATTGCATCAAGGCAACTCTACTCCCACAATTGCCTTCCACATGTTAGAGATACACCTAGAAAAATAACAACGGTTGTTGCTACACAAGTTCTTTACAATGGCTACACGACTTCTTACAGAACTTCTTGCTGCGATTATGCACAGAAACACCAAAAGAAGGAATTAAATAAAATGAAATAAAATTTAACTAAAATGAGCACAAAACGAATATTAAAATTCTGCTACACAAAACTATTGTGAAGGCTAGCCCAGCATGGCCGCCATCTTGCCATATTGAGGCAATCATCGATTAACAGTTCCAAATTCCCTGACACCCCACCAAGGTGAAACACCAACCAATCGGGAGGAAACTGTATTACAGAATAAGGATGTGGTAGTAATTAAGAATTCAATGGTATGCTATATGGCTAGAGTTATTTGTAAAGATAGAAAAGACCAGGTGACAGTTTCATGTTTACCAGGGGTAGGTACTATCAATCTTATAAAATTATTACCAGGATTATTAGAAAATACCAAAGAGCCAGTAGTGCTTTTGCATATAGACACAGGTAATATAGGAAGAAGAGCTATGGCCTATGTCCAAAAGGACTTTAAGACCTTAGGGGCAGAGATTAGGCAGAAGAAATGTATTAACATACTAACATACTAAAATGCCAGCAGAATAGGCCTAATGGTCTTTTGTGTCTGCTCATTTGGTCAGCCCTCACCCTGGGGGTGACCTTGCTGCCCCCCTCATCTTCTGACTTCTCCTTCCCAGTTCCAGATATTCTCACTGCACTGGCTTTTGCTTCCAGAACCCTTCCTCTGTACCTGTCCCACCCTCTTGAACCCCTCCAGCATCTCTGCCTCCACCAGCCCCCCTGGGCAGCGCATTCCATGGCTCCACCACCCTCTCAGTGAAGTAGCACCTCCTTTCTCCCTGGATCTTCCCTCCAGCTTCCACCCATGCCCCTAGTTGTCCCTCCTCCTTCCTTTGAAGCACCCTGACTGCTCCGCCTCCTATTTACCCTGTTCATGTACCTGAAGTCCTCTATCAAGTCCCCCTGTCCCTTCTCTCTTCCAATGTGTACATATTTAGCTTTTGAGCTCTCCCATAGGTCCTGCCCCCAAGCCACAAATCATTTTGGTTTCCTCCTCTGGACCCTCTCCAGGAGTTTAATGTCCCTCTTCAAGTGTGGCCTCCAAAACTGCATGCAGTACTCAAGGTGTGGCCGCACCAAGCAGTTATACAGAGGAGTATCACTTCCCTCCTTCTGGAGGTGATCCCCTAGCGATGCATCCCAGCATCCTGTTGGCCTTGGCTGCTGCCCTCCTACAAGTCTCAAGTTGTTCATCTTGACATCCACCACCACCCCAGGTCCCTCTCAGCCATCGAGACTTGTAGCATTCCCCCACCAGGGTGTACACTTGGCCCGGATTTCTGTACCTTACTATTCTCAGAAATTTACCTATGCCATGGCTGGCCTAGGAAAACAAATGAAATTTTAAGGTTTAATGGTTGGCTGCATAGGTGGTGTGAACATGAACAGTTTACCTTCTTGGAACATTAGCATAGGTTGAGGGAGCTCATGGACTGTATGGAAGATGGCCTACACTTGAATAAATATGGGGTAAAAGGACTGTCAGGAAGGTTTAATGAAAGCATCAGGGAGGCTTTAAATTAGTGGCATGGGGGTTTGAAGGATTATTCTCCAATATCTGATAATATTAGGCCTAGAGGGTTTCTTGATACTGGGTGGAGGATGCTATCTATAAGTGCCTGGAGCCTAAGACAGAAAAGATGGAACTGGAATACATTTTAAACGGTGAGAACATAGTGGTGTGCTCTGTTACAGAAACATCGTGGAAAAGGATGAATGGGAAACAAATATTAGGGGTTATCAGTATTTTAGGAAAGATAGATTGGATAAAATAGGAGGAGGAGTAGCGTGTATGTAAGGAATGCTATCCAAGCATAAGAAGTTCAGATGTTACAGGACCAGGATTTGAGCAGCTGATGGTACAATTAGGCCCCCAAATGCAAAATATATTACCTTAGTAATAGGCTACAGACCTCCCTCAATTTCACCAGATAGGACTGCAGTGTTTATAGTAAATTTGAAAAATTAGATGCAGGAAAGGATATTATAATCCTTGGGATTTTAACTTCCCTGGTACAACTGGAAAGCTTGGCAAGCAACCACTACTCAGAGGTAACTTTCTTGGTGATATTAGATTCCCTAATAGTGAAAAACTATGTAATGTCTAGAACTAGGGGAGAAACTGGATCTTGTCCTATATACATAGACAATGCGATTACAAATTGCAGAGCAAGGGGACCCTTAATGGGTAGTGACCATAATATGGTCAAATTTTCCCTGGAAACAAAATGGCACCTCAATTGGGGGTTACAAAGGTCATACGTTATGACCTTGCTGACTACAATTTGCTTAGGACCTTGATTAGTAAATGGAGTTGGAAAGAGGCATTTAGGAATCAAGACACAAACACAATGTGGGAAGCCTTCAAATGTTTCCTACTGGAGTTATGAAAGGAAAGGACACACACCAACTGTTAGTAAATATAACACCAAGGGAAGATACCACCATGGTTTAATCAGAAAATCCTTAAGTTAATTCAATTTAAAAATAGGCTTTATGAGAAGTTCAAAAAGAGGGCACCAGTGAATATAGAGAGAAATATAAAAGAAGTTACAGAAACTAAATAAGACAAACTGCCAAAGAAAAATATGGAACATAAACATATAACCAAGGTAACAAATAACAAGAAGGCTTTTCTACAACCATATTGGAAATATGAAAAACCCAGAAATTATGTTGGTCCTTTAAACATGGAAGGGAAAGCAGTAAGTGATTGCCAGGACATGGCTTGAATTTAATAAATATTTTCATAGCATATATCAAAAGGGACCCCACTATATAACACAAAGGTAATGCCTAATAGTAATATAAATATAACCACTGATATGATTGAAGAGAAATTGTTGCAGTTGAACCCTAACAAATCCCCAGGTCCAGATGAACTCCACCCAAGACTTTGAAGGAATTAGCCTTAGTTATATCAAAACCACTCCATACCATTTTTCAGCACTCAGTTATAGAGGGAAGGTCCCACAAGATTGGACATCAGCTAACATCACCCCCATCCATAAGAAGGGGCATAAGACAGAATGTTCTAATTATAGGCCCATAAGCTTGACTAGCACTGTGGGTAAAATCCTAGAGTCCCTGATTAAAGAAATGTTGGAACAGCATATAGCAGAAAGTGGGTATAGATCTGTCACAGCATGGTTTTAGAAAGGGCAGGTCTTGCCTGACAAATCTTGTACACTTCTATGAACCTGTGAGTGAGGCTCTGGACAATGATATACCAGTAGATATTCTGTATATTGACTTTGAGAAAGCCTCTGATAGAGTACCGGCTATGAGTTAATTCAAACACTAATGGAGATAAGTGTCAACAATTTATTAGTATGGTGGATAACATCCTGGCTGAGGATGTGGAGACAGAGAGTCTGCTTAATGGGTTTAGCATCATCTTGAATGCCTGTAGACAGTGGGGTCCTGCAGGCTCGGTACTGGACCAACACGGTTTAACATATTAATAGCCTTTGTAACAGGAACATCTAATACTTGGTCATCAATGTTTACTGATGATATCAAGATTGGGGCACATTAGTTACTAATGAAGAGGATGCGATCAACTTTCAGCAAAGTATAGACTTATTGGCAAAATAGCAGCAAACAAAAAACTGAGGTTTAATATGTCAAAGTGTAGGATTATGCAGCTGAATTAAAAACAGCAGATTCCCTAATATACTAAATGGACACCAGTTTCAAGAGAGTGGTAGAGAGAAAGATCTGGGTATACTGGTAGACAACAGCCTAAAGTTCTCAGAACATTGCAAGCAGATAACAAAACAGAGTTATGGTATATTGGGTGCTACTGCAAGGAATATCAAGAGGGAGAGGGAGGTGCTGATGCCACTGTATGCTCTCACTGGTGCGCCCCATTGGGACACTATGGTAGCTTCTGGTCACCACATCTGAAGCGGGATGTTGCCAGACTGGAGGGGATAAAGAGGAGAGCCATGAGGATGGTGAATGGTCTGAGAGAGAATATTTATGGGGAGAGGTTGAGACATTTGGGCATGTATTCCTGCTGCATAGATGACACAGAAGGGATATGTGCTTGGTATATAGGGCATTCATAGAGAAGGACCTTTAGGAATGCATGGGCTTGAGTGCTAGAAATTGTACAAAACAAAACAGAGAACATGGGTTCTAACTGAAGGATTAAGTTTAAAAAAGAATATTAGAGGAAATGGTTCTCCCAAAGGGTGGTCAACAGATAGAATGAACTGCCGGAGACCTTAGTATCCTGTAGCTCTATGAACCAATTTAAACAATCATTGGATGATTATTACACGAAGAAATATATCAATTTTGGATTAAATATATGCAAGTCAACAATGGCTTACACTACAAGTACCTGTATTAATTCTTATGATTCTTATAATGTTGAAGGCCTTACTGAAATCCAGGTAGGCTACATTCCCCTCACCCTGATCCACCTCCTGGTAACCCAGTCAAAGAACTCTATCAGGATTTTTGGCAGGATCTCCCCATGAACCATTGCTGCCTCAATCCTGCAATCCACTGATTTTAAGATATTCCATAATCCTTTCTTTATGTAGTTTTCCATTACTTTGCCCACCACCAAAGTTAGGCTACAGGTCTGTGAAACCTGCCTCCTCCTTGTTCCCACTTTTGTGTCGGACCACATCTGCCCTCCTCTAGTCCTCCAGAACTTCCGCCTCATCCAGTAATAGACTGAATAGGGCCATCAGAGGCCCAGCAAGTTCTTCCCTTAGTTTCCTCAGTACCCTAGAGTGAATCCCATCTGGCCCCATTGCCTTGTCTACCTTGAGGTTTTGCTAGTTCCCTAAGAATGCTCTCCTCCATGAAAGGGCTAGTGTCCACCTCCTTTCCTTTAATGCTCTTTTCCCTGTCTGCGGACAATTTCCTACCCTTCCTTTGTTAAAACTGAACAAAAGTACATGTTCAATATATCTGTTTTCTTCTGGTTCTCTTCCCACACACCGCACCTTTTACTCTTACTATCCCTGCCTTGCTTTTCTTATTTTCACTAATGTAGCTAAAGAATGTTTTATCCCCCTTTTGGCTGACTTGAATATGTTTACCTCCATTTTTGCTTTTGCTCTTCTAACTGCCTTCCCTGCCTCCTTTGTTTCTCCTTGTAACATTAACTTTCCTTTTTCTTCTGTGTCAGCTTGTACCTTTTAAATACTCTTTTTTTCCTTTACTTTGTCTGCTACGGCCTTGAGAAACATAGTGGTCTCCTTTACTCTTGCTCTTTTAACCTGCCTGACAAAGAGGTTAGTTGCCTCTCAATGGCCCTCCTTATTTCTGCTCACTTTTCTCTACTCCACCCATCTTTACTATTCTTGTTAGGGATTCCTTGAGGCACTCTCCATTTTCCTGAAATCAGCCTTCCTGATGTCCAGGACCCCTATTTTTAGTGCAGCTAGCTTTTGGTCCGTCTTAATGTTGAACAACACCATCCGTTGATCACAGTGATGTATTGGTATCTATTACATGATAGTCAGATTTGAAACCACCGTCCAGTTCAGTGTCTTCTCACTCCCAAAGAGCATGATGTGCATTTAAAATGTCTTGTCGTTCTTGTTGCATGATGGCATTTGTGCATTTCTTGTGGAAAGTCTGTTCCATCTCTCCATCATGATTGTACCAGCTGCACTAAATACAGGTTCAGATGAAATGCTTGCTGCAGAACAGGATAAATATCCATTTGCCAGCTGATTAAGTGCTGGCCATACCCTTTCTTGTGCAAGCCAGTAAAGGAATGGCTCCTCTGTAATGGGAATGGTGACATTTATTACCTATTTATAACACCGCCATATTGGCAGGTGATAGTCCTCTACCAGACTAGTGTATGGTTGCTGTGCTTGAGCTATTCCATATTTATAAAGATTTGCCCATAATGAGTTGCAAGAGGAAGAGATGGAGGAATTTGATGATTTTCTGTTTGGTGGATTTGCAAATCAAATTTCATTCTGTGGACTATTCTTCTTTGCCTTGTAAAGAGATGAACTTGAATCAGAGGAAATGTTGGAGTCCAAATCTGACTTGTACTAGAAAAGGACATGCTGTACACTGACTTGAATTAATTTTAAACAATAGCAGTTTACAGTACAAGTCACATTAAACTTTTCCTTCAATGAGTTGCTGTAGCATTTCTGATTGAGTTGCTTAAGTGTTTCTGGATCCAGCACAAAGCCTTGCACAAACTGTTTCTTAAGAGTTAAAGGTAGGTTTTCATTATACTGTGACTGGATTGCAAATGCATTCCGATTGAGTTGCAAAACATTTTATAAACATTGTTCTCCAGCTGGTTAAGCATTGAAAAATAATGCAGTATGAGCTGGCAATGCATTGGCAACTCAAAAAAATGCTAAATCAATGTATTGATGGAACAGTTTAACATGACTTGTACTGTATATCTGTCAGCCTCCTAAGCACTGTCATAGAGGAAATATGAAATTGTGTGTTTGTAGCATGGATCTAACATCCATGCAAACACAATAATGCTTATGAAGCCTCATTTCTTTCAGTCTCTAATCATTTGAAATGTGCATATTAAAATCCAGTGTCACGGCTGCACCTTCTGTGTCATCCTTGACTTTGAACTCAAGATCCAGCATCATCTATTCTTCCCTTAGCAAACAAATGAGTAGTTTTATTTGATTGCGTGAGGCCATCTCACTGTTCATTTCCTGTGTGCACTGCTCAAATGGAGTTAGAACTTTATTAGAATCTCCATCAATTGCCACACTGAGGGTGATACAGTATTGACAGTTCATGCATACTGCCCTTTTGCTGCATGGCCCCAATCATTTATGGCATTGTACTGCTCATACAAGCAATGAGGCATGTATCAAGTTGAGTTCCATTGAGTGGATACTTCCTTTTCAATCTGTGAAGGGAGAGCATTTTTCTTTTGTAGATCATTGAGAATGTGCCATGATTTGAATGAGCAACTGAAATGCATGCAGATCTTATGTGCATTGTTCAGCATCTCTGTCAGCCTTTCAGTGTTTTGGAGGAAGCTTTAATTATGAGGTTAATGCAATGAGCAAAGCCTGCAACATGGTAAAAATTCCCAATCTCAAGTGCCACTATTACTCTTATTCCATTGTCAGATGAAATCAGTTCTGCTGTGAGCTTAATTGTAGATCCAATAATCAATTTGTTTAAGTTCTTCAAGGGCGTTGGGATCTATGTGTGCTTTCTCTAATGCATACATTGAAACTGTGGCAGTCCGATTTAATTGTACTGGAGCTACATAGAGATAGGAAGGAGTATACAGTCAAAGAACTAAGAATAGTCATATGGCACATGCATCAGTCAGGTAATATGGGCAGACTGGATGATCCTGGTGGTCCTTATCTGCCATGAACTTCTATGTTTACATAATATTGAGGCTCAATGTGCCATAATGCAAATATAGTCTGTTGCCCTTTGGTCCTCATATCATTTGTGTCAGATGGACCTGGCAAGTACTGAGTCTTTCAGTTCCTTGCTGCAACAGACATCATGAGTTCCTACAGCTCTGGTAATGCTACACATGAAACATCAGTACAATTGGGGACATTTCACTTGGCATTGCTATATTAGCAACATTTGGAAACTCTCACTTCCACAAATGAAAAGAAAGTATTGATCCTTCGAGTCATCTGAGCAAAGTGGCATTGTCTGTCTATGTTTAATGATGATTATGAGCATACTTGCAATGTTAGCAAACATTTGTGGGATAGTGGACTGCTGTGTTTTGACCCTTGGCCTATGATGTGTTGAGGAAGAAGACAGAGGAGAAAATGGTTCTGTACAATGATCAGTGGTTAGTGCATGTGATTATTTTGGTGTTGCAGTCAGTGATGAATGGTTATCAATTTCTGATACACAGTACAAGTCACATTAAGCTGTTTCTGTAACTGGCTGGTCTAGCATTTTGCAGTTGGTTGTTTAAATTTGCATTCTTTATTGCAATGAATTATTAAACATTTCATTGTGGATTACTAGCAGCTTGTATTTGGCTAAAGCTTATGTAGCAATGCATTTCAGAAATGCTGCAAAAGAGTTTCAAGTTGCACAGCACTGTCAACTCTTATCTGAAATTACTGTACAGTACAGTACTGTGAGTGCATGTCTTCAGTTATCCTGTTGGCATAAGAAACACTACAGTAGAAATACATCAATGCCACAGGAGGTAGATACTATACTGTACAGTAATTTAGCTAATGTTTGATGTTTTGAGCTAATTTTCTTTTTTTGCAGTCTGTCTTGATAGATGACCGCTGATGCTCCGATACATTCACTAGAACAAGACCGCGCCGAATGGTAAAATTTTATTCTGATTATGCAGTAAAAACAATTCCTAATAGGGTGGACACTAGTAAAGAATTTAAAGTGAAATTTCATCTTAAAGGGAGCTCGAACTTGCTGCAATCTGTGTTTGAAAGTTGAAGTCTTGGCTCTGGGCATGGGCACTAGAAACAAAGCTAATGCGCATGCCTACTGTAGAGCCACAGCTTCAACATTCAAGCATGGATTGCAACATGGCAGAGCTCCTCTTTAAGGTGATATTTACTTAAATTATTTAGTAGTGTCCACACTGTCAGATATTGGGTTTTCATGAATCAGACAAAAAAGTTTACCTGCGGGTTTGGTGCGGCTCCTACAGTAGTGCTGGTGGATGGACGGGAGCATTGGTGGTCATGCACTGTATCAAGGCAGACTGCTAAAACTGAATATTAGCTCAAAACATCAAAAGTGAGGTAAACTATTTACATCCTGTGGCACTAATGTGTTTGTTTCACAGAATTACTTTTCTACTGTAGTGTACAGTACAATACTATGCAGTACAGTATAGTTCAGCACTGCAGTGCATATGCATTAGCTAAACATTTGGAGGACAGCTGCATTTGCACTTTATGTGAGCTGCATAAGAGTTGGAAATCAGTTGTCAGTTAAAACTGTTAGGATTGCTACTGCAGTTACAGCACCAAAAACCTGTAAATGCAGTGAGCTGAAGGAGCAGTTTAATGTGGCTTGCACTGTATTGCTTCTCATGCTGACATACATTAACTCTGTATCCTGTATTTCTTCAGCTTCACAAACACTATCAAAATAATTTTTATAATAAGAAAATAATTATGATACCAATGTTTTCATGTGCAGATGACCCCACCACCATGAGAATTGCCAGTCAAGTTAGTAGTCAGTTGGTGTTTATTCCAATCACTGTTATGATGATTCTTTAGATGGTTTAGCATGCCACTAGTGTCTAGGTGTTTACCTAGTATCCCTCTACTAACCCATTTTTACACAGTTGACAAATTACAAATAAGTTATCTGTCTGATCAAGAATAAAGTAATCCCACACCAGGTACACATTTTTCTCATTTGTTGATTCAATGGGGAGACAAATTGCGAGGAAATCTCTATGACTCAAAACATAGGTATCATTATCATAACTGCTAACATAAGCCATAGTGATAGCTTTGGACTTGGAAGATCTAGTCACAATCAACTGCTATTTACTTTCTTTTTTATGTCAGTGTGAAATTGTGTTGGTGTTGGCTGTTCCCTGATGATTTCACAGGTATAGGAGTGTGAGCAGTAGAGGGTTCAGCATGTGTACAAGTACTGGTGATTATGTTTCTGTTGACATTGATCAATTCAGATTTCATCAGTATTAGGGTCAATGATGGTGGTTCCATCTCACAGATTTCAACATCAGAATCATCACCATCACTATTAACAAACATCCTTTTACATTTGGGATTTATGAGGTTGGGGATTATGTAATGTCAGTATACTCATCACCTAAAGGTGAGGTGGATTGTACATCAGCATCATGTAATGTGTTCTCCTGTTCCAACTCATCCTTTGTACCTCATGAACATCTCCTTTAGTGGAGCTGGTATCACTATTATTATTGTATCGCCTTCAGCAACAGAAGTAATGATATTCCGGCTACGCAACCTCCATTTCAGCATATTTATGTTTTGGCACAATCCCAGACTTTCTTGGTGGTAATAACGATTTGGCAACATTGGTGATTACATTCTCAACTACCACTGAATGTGAACTGTTATCAGGAGGATCTCAAGATTGTTGTTTCACTGTGTTCAGTTTTATTGACAGTAACCTGACTGTCCTCTTCCTCACATTCCTGTTCTTCAATAGCCAAACTGCTTGTAAGTAATGTAGCAACACTAGCAGCACCTGTATTTTGCATTGTATAGATTTCTTTACAACAGGTAAACACATCATTATCAGCTGAATGTGACTGTTTTGATGAAGTACTTATAAAAACAGTTGTAGAACTATTTGAACAGGGATAATTTTGTTAATAACCTGAAATATGAGCTGTCCAACTTTGTCGGTATTGTTTAACAGCACCCACAACATTGGTCACTTTGTTTTCAACATCTTACCACACCACTTCTAGTGGATACCATGTTCTTTCTGTTGCACTGTGTTGTATCCACAGGGTGATTGTGCATGATCACCATCCAAAAAAGGGGCAATGATATTTTCTCTTTAGATACAAACAGTAACATGATGTGATGGTAGAAATATGAAGGACTGTGAAACTGATATGTGGCTAATTTCATTGTCACTAAAAGCAATTACAGCACTAAAGCATACTGTGCTGCAGTGCATGATGCAGCCCCTCCCATCAGTAGGCCGATTTTACTGTTACTGGCAGATCACCACATCAAAAGGGACAAAAATGCTTTCTTTTAAGATACAAATAGCAACATGATGTGACAGTAGAATTATGAAGGACTGTGCAACTGATACATGGTAGTACTATGCAGACATTTCAAATTCGATGGAATGAAATTCGCAGATTTTTCAAAATTCTGCCAAAATTCTGCCGAACTTTACTACAGATGTAATGGCAAAATTCCACAGTAGAAAACAGTTGTGTAATTATTTTCAGCAAACAAAATGCTGTTCTGCAGAATATTATTCCTCAGATCTCAATATTTTCAGTGGAAATTGTTGTGGAATAATTTTCCATGGAAAAATGCTTTTCTGCAGAATAATATTCCACATATCACAATAGGCAGAATTCCGCTGAAGAACCAGTGAAATTCCGGCAGAAATTCTGCTGGTGGAATGGCCATTCTGCACTAATTCTGCTGGCAGAATTCTGCGTTCTGTACAGCACTAATATATGGTGAATTTCAGTACTGCTGAACAGTAGTTACAGTAGTACAAGAATACCATGCTGCTGCACACAACACAGGACCCCACTATTAGTAGGTAAATGTTATTGGTACTGTGGTAGATCACCACCTCAAAAAAGGGACAAAGGTATTTTTCTGTTATGATACAAACAGTATGATGATGTGACAGTACAACTATGAAGGACTGTGCAACTGATATACAGTGGATTTCAGTGCTGCTGAGCAGTAATTACAGTACTACAAGCATACTGCACTGAAGCGCATGATGCAGGCTCCACCCTATCAGTAGGGCAGTTGTATTGATACTGGTGGATAACCTCACCAAGAAAGGG
This sequence comes from Neoceratodus forsteri, assembly GCA_016271365.2. NCBI lineage: Eukaryota > Metazoa > Chordata > Ceratodontiformes > Ceratodontidae > Neoceratodus > Neoceratodus forsteri. Next base: position 1,459,905,128 of record CM057455.1, on the reverse strand, counting down.
ATGCATTTTATTTTATTTCAAGAAACAAGCCATAATACAATGTCACAGTGGTTCTATAGAGGATGAGCCAAATGATACATGACAAATTTCAATGCTGATGAGTAGTAATTACAGCACTGCAAGTGTACACTTTCTGCACACAATGCAGGATCACCCTATCAGTAGGAAATTTTATTGGTACTGGCTGATCACCACCCAAAAAAGGGCAAAATATTTTCTTTTTATACAAACAGTAAAACAATGTGACGGTAGAAATATGAAGGACTGTGGAACTGATATGAGATGAATTTCATTGCTACTGAACAGTAATTACAGGACTTAAGCATACTGCACATGATGCAGCCCCCTCCCCATATGCAGAATGATTTTACTATTATTAGCAGATAACCACCTCAAAAAGGGACACATTTTTTTTTTTTTAAGATACAAACAGTAACACGATGTGATGGTAGAACTATGTAGGACTGTGCATCCAAAATGTGATGAATTTCAGTACTGTCAGACAGTAATTACAGCACCACAAGTGTACCATGCTGCTACACATGATGCAAGACATCCCCATCAGTAGGGCAATTTTATTGGTACTGGTGGATGACCACCTCAAAAAAGGATAAAAGTATTTTCCTTTTATGATACAAACAGTAATATGACATGATGGTACAACGATGAATAACTGCACAACAGATATATGTTGAATTTCAGAGCTGCTGAACAGTAATTACAGCACTACAAGCATACTGCACTGCAACGCACAAAGCAGGCCCCACCCTATAAGAAGAGTGATTATATTGGTACCATCAGATCACCTCACCAAAAAGGGACACAACTTTCTTTATATCAAGAAATAAATCATAATACAATGTCACAGTAGAACTACATAGGATGGGCCAAATGATATACAGCGAATTTCAGGGCTGATGAATAGTAATTACAGGACTGCAAGTGTATCACACTGCTTCACACACAATGCAAGACCACACCTATCAGTAGGATCAGTGCCCCCCAAAAAGGGACAAAAATATTTTTGTTTTAAGATACAAACTAACATGATATGATGGTAGAAATGTGAAGCATTGTGCAACTGATATGCAGTAATTTCAGTGCCATCAAACAGTAATTAAATCATTACAAGCATATGATGCTGCTGTGCACAGTGCAGGCGCATCCCCATATTAGTAGGGTAATTGTACTGGTACTGGTGGACCACTGCACCAAAAAAGGTACAACACTTTTATGTCAAGATACAAACAGTAACACAATGTCACAGCGGTGCTTTATAGGGCTGGGCAAGCAATATACTGTGAACTGCAGTGCTGAGGAGTATTGATTACAGCACTGCAAGTGTTCTGCACAGCTGCATACATGACACAACACCTCACTTCCCTATAGGGTAATTGTATTGCTACTGGTCTGTTAACCTCACAAAAAGGTACAAACTGTTGTTTTTTCCAGATAGAAACAGTAACACATTTTGACACTACAGTATCATGCTGCTGCACATGATGCAGGCAATCCCTATCAGTAGGACATTTATGCTGAGTCCCCACCCCTAAAAAAATCTGCTGCTTTGCTATGTAAATTTTCTATAGTCAAAATAATCTTCTTAAATACAACCTATAAACTGAAGGCATTTCAAAGATAACATCAGAAACAGCACTGCCAAGTATTTTCAGACATACCCCTCCCCAAATAAATATTTTAGGCTTTATTTGAACTAGGATTGCTTGAGATTTAACTTCTAAAGGTCTGATAACTTTCAGAGTTCTCTCTGAAATACCTAGAGATGGCTGCCCAACACTGGAGCATGATCAGTGAAAGTCAACCAGGAATTATGGGAAACAACCTCCCACCCCACCAAATAAATGCAGTTTGGTAAGTTTGTGTTACTTTTCCTATGTAGAAATTGCACATTTTCAAAAATGCACATTATTTCTGAACTGCAATTATATGAATTGTGAAGTTTCATGCAAAGTGTGCCAAAAGCCTGATGGATAGCATAACATAAACACAGAAAATAAAATGTGACAGCAGAGGGATTGTTTGATCCATCTAGTCTGCCCATAGCCTACCCCCACCCAAAAGACGTACTTCTGATGACACTTGTATCTATCCCATGCATTTTGAATTCCTTAACTATTTTTGCCCCCATGACCTCCAGGGACAAGCTGTTCCAGGATTCATGACCCTCTCTGTAAAAGACTTCCTCACATTGCCCTGAATTTCCCTCCTTCAGTCTCTGTCGTGTCCCTGGTTCTCATGCAGCCTCTGACCTGAAAGAGGTCCTACACCTGTACCCTATTTATTCCCTAGAGGTATTTGAATGCCTCTATCATGTACCCCTCTCTCTCTCTTTGTTTGAGGGCATATAAGTTAAGTTCTCTCAGTCATCCTCATATGGCCTTAAGTGAAATCCCAAATCATCTTTGCAGCCTTCCTCTGTACTATCTCCAATCTGTCTATGTTTCTCTTGAGGTGCAGCCTCCAGAACTGGACACAGTACTCAGGTGGGATCTTACCAGGGACCTGTATACTGGAAGTACCACCTCCCTTCTTCTGGTCGTTATGTCCCTCCCGATGCATCCCAGCATAACACTGTCTTGCCACTTTTAAGTCCTCTGATATGATGACACCCAGATCTCTTGCCTGCTTTGTTGCTGCCAGTTTCTCTCCCTAGGTAGTACTACCTTGTTGGGTTGCCTCTACCTATGTGCATGACCTTCACGCTTCTTTGTGTTGAATTTTAGTTGCCATGTTCTTGACCATTTTACAGCTTCTCTAGGTCAGTTTCTATTTTCTTCACCCTCTCAGGGGTATCTAACCTATTACAAATGTTGGTGTAGTCTGCAAATAGACACACCTTCCCTTTCACAATGTAGCTAATAAGGACATTGAAGGAGAGGTCTGACACCAATCTTGGGGCATTCCTCTGGTCACTTGCCTCTCTTCTGACTATGCATCATTTACCTGTGCTCTCTGCTTCCTTTTGTACAGCGGTTTGTTATCTAGTTGACCACCCCTGCCCTACTCCCATGCTGTCTAACTTGTTTATCAGCCTTCTGTGTGGAACAGAGTCAACTGCTTTACTGAAGTCTAGGTAGACTATATCTACTGTGCCCCTGGTCCACTACCCTGGTGATCTTGTCAAAAGGTTGATTAGGTCTGTTTGGCATGATCTGCCAGTCGTGAAGCTTATGCTGTTTTGCATCCTGCTGCCCATATTTTTCCAGAAACTCTAGTATCCTTTCTTCAAGTAGTGACTCCATCAATTTACCCACCACAGATGTGAGTCTGACTGGCTAGTAGTTCCTGCCTCCTGCTTGCTTCCTCACTTATTGATAGGGACCGTTGTTGCCCTCTTCCACTCTTCTGGAACCACCCCACTCTAGGAACTTAGTGAATAGTTCAGCCAGAGGTGCTGCCAGTTCCTCTCCCAGTTCCTTCAAGACTCTTGGGTGTATCTCATCTTGGCCCGTAGGCCTTACCTATCTTTAGTTTGTTTAGTCCTTTCAGTATTTGTTCTTCTGTGAAGGGCTAGTATTCACCCCTGAATTTGGTTTGGTTTTTTATTAGTGTAGGTCCATTTCTGTCTTGTTCTCGCATGAAAACAGAGCAGAAGTACTTATTTAGAACCTCTACCATTTCACTGTTCCCTCCACTAGCCCACCTCCTCTTTTGAGCACTGGGTCACAACATCGCTGACCAGAACAGTACAGTCAAGAACCACATGGCAGAAATGCTGTCTGTTTTGTTTTTGCACCTCAGCCTTCCCACCACTGGTGCAGCACATCCAGCCTCCTGGATTCTGGTGTCCTTGTCCACTGTCAGCACCACAGACAGCAACCTGGGGGTACTTGCCTGCAAGTGCTGCAAATCCCTCTTGCTGTCCATGGTAGCGCTATCCAGACTAGTGGTCAGTTGACTGCACGCTATTCTGGTAGCACTATTCTAGGGGTTACCCCTCTGTTGTGATTCTAACATTTCTTCCTATTTCTTCTCCTCTCTCTTTACATATCTAAAAGGTTTGTCACCCTTTTCATCTGGTGTCATCCTAACTTCTGTTTCAGCCTTAGCGATTCCTTTTTACTTTACCTGCCTCCCGGTTTCTTCTTACACATTTCTTTGTGTCGTTCACATCCCAACTCCTTGACATTTCTGAACACTAGCCTTTTCTCTCTCACTTTAGTTGCTACCTCTCTTGTGAACCAAAGTGGATTTCTTCTCTTTTGCCTTTCTTATCCTCCTGGTGCATTGATCTGTGACTATTGTTATTGCTCTTTTCAGGTTAGCCATTGCTCTTCCACCCCACCCCTTTTGGCGTTCAAGGTTACCTACCAGGCAAACCCTCATTTTATGAAAATCTGCCTTTTAAAATCAGAATCTTTGTTTTGAGTGGCTTGTGTCCTCAGATGTGCTTAGTTTTAACCATATTGAGTGGTGATCGCTAGAACCTGGATGGTTCTCTACATCTACATCATGTACCTTATTGCGGGTCTATGATAATGGTGAACACCTAAAGGTGATCACCGTTTATCGCTCAGACTGCCGAACACAGTTGCACTCTAATAACCTCGACACACCGGCTTCAGCAACAGCACCAGGACATGTTGTACTGCTTTCTGTGTGGGGGCTGCTCTCCCCCTCAACCTCCCTACTTGGGTGACTTATGGATTCTCAACTCCAGGGGGTGCATGTTGGAGGGTGAAAGCAATAAAAATAAAAGGTTCGGCCGGGCACAATAAAATTGCACCAGCGCCGGGACCTGAACCGGTACCTCAGCCACCCAGCCACTAGCCAATCCCGATGCCACAACGCAGCTTGACTGGCAACTGCAGCGCCCTCCCTACAGCCTCTCCACCCCTCCCAGCCCACGCTCACCATGCTCGCTCCCACCCCCTCGGCATGAATGTATAGCGACATCCTGTTGCCTAGTTCGCCCACCCCTCATCTGTTCACCTACCTGTCCATCGCTGTGAGAGGATTGCGTGGGGAAAGGTGTCGCTATAACGGACGGAGCCCTTCCTCATGCTCCACTTCAGGGTTGCCCTTTATTGCAGTTAATAAGTATCTGGTCAAAGACTGCCTCCCTTGTTGGTGCATTGATGAACTGCTTCAGATCTGCCTTGCTGCCAGTACATCTCTGCTCCTTATTGATGCTGCCATATAGGCCCCAATCAATATCCAGCAAATTGAAGTCCTTCACCAGAATAATTTTACCTTTATTCACCATTTTATATATGGTTTCCATTAGTTCTATATCCCTTTTCACCCAGCACTGGGGGTCTATAGATAATGCCTACCTGGATGGCTGCCCCATTTCTGGTTTCAATTGTTATCCACAGAGCCTCTGACTCACCTTGGGTCCCCTGTACATCTGTTACATTTATTCCCTCTCTGATGTACAAAGAGGCCCCCCCTTTTCCTTCCTGTCCCTCTTGAATAGGTTGAAACCCAGGATGGATATGTCCCAGCCATGGTTTTTAATGACCCATGTTTCAGTGACAGCCGCCCAGTCCAGCCTATCCACCTCCATCATGGCCATGAGGTCAGGGAACTTGTTGGCTAGGCTCCCACATTTATAACCATTGCCTGCCATCCAAGCCTCTCCCTTTGCTGGTGCATTTTCTTCCCTATGGTTTTTCCTTCTTTTCCTTCTGAACATGTTGGGTTTTGCTCACATGTTGCTCTTCCCCTCTGCAATATAAATTGTGCTTGGGCCTATTTGTGTTTTATGTGTTGTTGGGGAGTGGCACTGACTGACTAGTAGTATTAATGAGTGCTGTCGCCATCTCCCCATTCCTTAGTTTAAATGTCCCCCATAGACATCAAATTTCTGGCAGAGTGCCCTCACCCTCCTTAGTTAGATGGAGGCGATCATGACTAAAAATCCCTCTCAGAAGTCCTGCCAGTTGCTGATGAAGTGGTGACCCTTAGACTGGCACCACCTGTGCAGCTTTTCATTAAGTTTAGAGATTTCTTCACTCTGATTTTCTGTTTATCCCTCCCTCTCCATACTGGCAATACTTCCAAGAAGGTGAGGGTGGACAAAGGTGTCAACTTATCACCTAGCTGGGCTAGGTGCTTCTTGACTTCCTCAACTATTGGATCTGCTAGGTCATTTGTCCCAATATGAATTACTATGTCTGTGCTTTCTCTTTCCCTGTGCATCATTCTGTGGATGCGGTCAGTGCATCATTTGGGAAGCTCATGGGAGACACTTGATCTCTACTTTAGTTTTGTCATTTGGTTTCAGTGGTGTTCTACTCTATGTATCATGGAGTCTCCAATGATGATGAGTTTCTTTTGGTCCCAGCCATTTTGTTATTAATTTTACTGCCCTTATTTGTCTCGGGTTTGTGAAGTATATTGCTCTTTTGTATTGCTGTTTTGTTTGATGCTGGAATCTGCTGATAATGGCCAGTACCTGTTTTTAGTTGGCATGATTATTTCCTGTCTAGGATTTAGCCAGTTTGTCCTGTATGTGTAGCCTCTGTCCCTCCTCCTCACCACCTGCCAATCCACTGTTCCAGTACACTCAGGGACAATAGTCTCCATTTGAAAATTGGTGGATTGAAAGTAGCTTGCAAGAAGGCTTGCTGCCATGCACGTTCTTCTGCAGCTGTAGGATTTGAGCCAGGCTTCCTGGGGCTGGACTTAACTATTTCAGCCATATCACAAGATTACATCTATGGATCCATGTGACCAGTACAATACTTCCTAGTGCTACTTAAATGAGAATGCACATTTTTTCAAAGAGACATACAATACAATGTGGAATTTGTACCTTTACCTATGATGTATCTGCCCAATTCCAGACTTTCATTTCTGTGAAAGTTCAGAAAACTTTGTTAACTTTTGCAGAAATTCTGACTTAGAATAGTGGAATAAATGTATTAACTATAGATTAATGTATTAAACTGTGGAAGAAAATCCTGCAGAACTGATCTCTGTCAGAGGTCAGTTCTGTGGAAATCTATCAGCAGTTTAAAACATGAATCCACAACAAATATATTCATTCTGCAGTTCAGTGAGTCACTGAACTGTGGCATGAATGTATGAGTTGTTTATCAACAACCCCATATTAATATATTGTTTCTATCCCTGGTGTCTAATGGCAACCCCACCCTCCCTTCCAGCCCTGTATTTATGTAATCTTTCCTTGGTATCTAGTGGCACCACCCTCACTCTCTGAACTGTGGTCCCCTATTAAATAAATGTTTCCCTGGTGTCTAGAATTACTACCATCCTCAATCACCAGACCTCTTAAATAAATGTTTCCCTGGTGTCTAGTGGCACTCCACCCTCCCGTCACTGGCCCTCTATGTAAATACATTTTCTCTGGTGTCTAGTGGTACACCCACCCTCCTGTCACTGGCCTTCTATTAAATAAATGTTTCCCTGGTGTCTAGTGGTACCCTCCTACCCTCCGATCACCTCCATTTAACCTCTTGTCAGCTACTGCCCCCCACTATCCACACCAGGTTGAGTACATCAACCTGCCACACCCTTTCCATAGTCGTTGGTGCTGCAGGGAGACATGCAATGAGCCAGCACAGCCTTTTCTCTGACCACCTCAGTTAGCTATTACATGCAATGACAGGGAAGCAGGTGCTCCCTGTCATTGCATATGGTGGCCAGCAAAGGTGGGTGAGGAAGGCTGTGCCAGTGACCAAAGCAGCTCTCCACAGCACTGAAGACTATAGATTGTGAGGTGGCAGGTTGGTACTCAACCTGGTGTGGGCAGTGCAGGGGGTCACTAGAAGACAAGGCGCCAACAGCAGCAAGCTTATCGGAGGGTGGCGGGCAATCTAGACACTAGGGAAACATTTATTTAAAGAGGGCTGGTGATAAGTGGGTGTGGGTGCCACTAGACACCAGGGCAACATTTATATAATAAGGGCCAGTGATTGAGGTGGGAGTTGCCACTAGACACCAGAGAACCATTTATTTAATAGGGACTAGCAATCAGAGGGTGGGTGTCACTAGACCCCAGAGAAACATTTGTTTAATGGGGCAAATAATCAGAGGGTGAAGGTGCCATTAGACACCAGGGAAACATTACTTTAATGGGTGGTGGTGGAATGGAGGGTGGGGGTGACACTAGACACCAGGGATTTATTTAATAGGGTCTGGGGATAGGAGGGTAAAGGTAAAGTTTTTTCTTTCTACCAGGGATGGCACAGTACTGATCACTGAACTGAGGAATAATTGCATTAATTGTGGATTAATGTATTAGTTCCATAGTTCATGGGTGTTATTTTCAGTTTAGTGAAGAAAATGTTGTGGAACAGGGTGAAAATTCACCAAACACATTCAGAAGATTTCTGATTTCAGCCAAAGGTGGAAAGTTTTGAAAATTTCACAAAAGTTGTGAAATTGAATGGGTGAGAACATGTTTAGTAGGAGGACCTAGACGATGGTCCTGAATGGGGAGCATCTAGAGATGATGGATGCCTCTTCCAGAGTGCCAAAATTTTCAGTTCTGAGTTCGATCCTCTTTAACATATTTATATGTGACTTTGGGGAGGAGGTTCATGGAAAGATTTGCCTCTTCATAGATGATATACGATCTATGGAAGAAAAGACATAGAAGAAGGATAAGAACCATGAGGTAGGATGAAAAGGCTGCAGAGGTGGTGAAGGGTGTGACACCTGATATTTAATGCCACAAAATGCAGAGTAATGCACATAGGAGCCAGAAATGTGAGAACAGAACTCAGGATGGGGGTGGTGGTGGTAGAAGAACAACAGAAGAAATTGCCCTTGGGTTGTTCATAACTGAGAATGTCAAAGCATCAGTGAAGTGGAAAAGGGCTGTGGGCAAAGCAAATGGGATGCTGGAATGCATAGAAAGTAGGATCAGTAGAAGGATAAGGGCATCTATACTGTCCTTATACAGATCTCTGGTTAGACTGCACTCTGAGTATTGTGAGCAGTTTTGAGTCCCACACTTGAAGAAGGACAGAGGCTGGAGGTGGTGCAAAGGAAGGCAAACAAAATGATACAGGGATTGTGGGTGAGGTCATATGGGGAGGTTGAAAGACTTCAATATGAACATGTTGGAATACAGAAGAGAGATGAAGATGACAGAGATATTTAAGTAACCTTAATGGGATAAACAAGGTGGAAAAAAGGAGTTTTCTTTGCACTGAATGGAAACAGGCACCAGTGGAAACTCCATGAAGTTAATTTATTTATTTAGCAGTTGGTGATTGGGAGAGGCACACTGAGCTGAGGCTCATTTCCAGGAGCAACCAGAGGAGAGGGAATGGGGAGTACAAATTTCTTAGAGTTTCATAGAACAACACTTTACAATATGATGCACAGGAAAAGAACAATCTGCATAAGGTACAATAAGCGTAATCAAATAACAATGAATGGGAGAGTCAGATGGATAATGTCAAACAATAGTTAAGCAATTATGCAATGGGGATATTTAGGAACATAAAATTATCAATAATAATAATATGCAGGAGAAACTGATGGATGACAGTTAAAATACTAAAGTTGATAGGACTGTAGGAGGGCACATTGGGTACTGTAGTAAGTGCTTTGGATGCCTAGGGTAACACTAGCAATACAATCAAGAAAGAGAATTTGGGTACACAGGAGGTGGGATGCTTGAGAGAGTGGGTAGTGAGAAGTGGTGTCAAGTGTTACAGGGGTGGAAGGACAGAAGCATGGGAGAGGGGCTGATTGGGAGAGTGGACATTTCAGGCATAGCAGGGAGGGTGATTGTCTAAGGGAATTAGGAAGAGGGTTCCAGAAAGAGGTAAGCAGTAAGAAAAGGCTGCCTGACTGAACAGAATGAAAGACGGGAAGAGAGAAAGTGTGGGTATCTCTGGAGAGGAAAGAGAGAGGGAGGAGTTGAGGGAACAGTGGTGAGTGGGGACAGGGTCACAATTGACATCAGGAAGTATTATTTCACAGAAAGGATTGAGGAAAAAGGAACAGGCTTCAAAAGGAGATTGTATGCATTACAACAGTTGTGAAGTTCAAAAGGAGGTATGACAGACATGGGAAGGTGCAGGTGAGACAGATTTGGGAAGAGGAATTACTGATGGGGAATATCCCACTAATAGACAGGTTTTGGGCAGACTGGATGGTCAAGAAGGCCCTGATCTGGTAACAATACCCGCGTTTGTATTTTTGCAAATATTTAACAAGTCACTTGACTTCCCTCTGCTGTTGGCATTTGGGCTGCTAAACTGCTAGATGCAGGACCTGCTGCAAATGAGATGCTGCATCTATTAGAACAGGGAGGCAGTATAGCACAGTGGTTAAGAACACTGAATTGCAAACCTAGAGAACTGGGTTTGAATCCTGCAGTCATCACTGGCATACCATATGACCATGACCAAGTCATTTAATCCTCCTGTGTTTCAGGCAGTGGCGGAGCCAGGAGGAAAAGTCAGTCAGTTGGGGCTCCACCATGGCAGCAAGCGAGACTGTCAATTTAAAAATGTGATATGGCCTAAAGTGTAATCATTATATTAAATAGATATAGGCATACATTAGTCAGATAATAACAGAGGTTAAGCAAAACGTTGATCAACACCCATAGCCAAGTAGTAATACTATGGACTAATTCTGGTTAAAGAAATCTGATATATAAAGTGTCACCAGAAGATCCAGACTTAAAGCGACATCTTCCACTTACTCACTGTGTCACCCTGTGCATGTATATCTTCACCCCTCCATCCCAGGTCACACATAGAAATGAGCTCCAGCGTTTCCTGAGCAAACAAATTATAAATAAAATAAATACATCAAAATTATGCTCTATTCAGCAAAAATAAGAAAAGAAATCCCATAACTGCTTATCTTTTACATACTTTAGACCCTACTTTCTAGTCTGATCCCTTATTATGGGCTTCAAAGAGAAATAAGTAAAAACACTCCTGGAACTGCAAAATATTAAATAATCCATGGGGCCAGCTCATCTCTAGGAGCAGTTTAATTGTAGCAGTAGCAGGCACACAGGAAGACACAAAAACATCTGTCATAGACACCACCTATGTATTCCCAGGAATCTACAGATTTAAGCCATAGACTGGCTCCTCAGAAAAGCAGAACAGACATATAAGGCCCCATTCTCAGTCATAGTGTCTGCTGCAGAGTGATCATTAGGACCACTTTGCAGCACAGTTTATTTATTTATGTATTTATTTAGTTTTAGTTGACCGGTAAGTGCACTAGACAAATCCTGCCTATTTTCAGGCATGACCCGGGGAGGGGATACAGATGAATGCCAACTGACCTTGAGCCAGATTAAGTTGTTGGTGGTATTTTAGTGAATGAGGAAATTTGGCCAGGACACCGAGAAATTTTCCTACTCTTTCGATAAGTGCCATGGGATCTTTAACATCCACCTGAACTACCACCAATGCAGGCAGATGGGACCTCGGTTTAACATCTCATCCGAAGACGGCACCTCAGAAGTGCAGCACCCTCTCATGCTGCACTACAGTGTCAGTATTGGATATTAACCCAAGTGCCAGATGTGGGAACTGAACCCACAGCCCTCTGATCTCCTGGCCTCAGAGGCGAATGTGCTACCTACTGAGCCACTGACACTTTGCACTCAACTCCTTTGTGCCATAGACACAGGGTCTCAAGTACTTCCCTGAACTAGAGCCCAGGGGAAGAGACAAGGTGAGCACTGGCTAATGAGGGTGCATGGAGGCACTCTGCCATGGACAGCAGCTGCATAGCACTCTCACACCCCAGTTGCAAGGCACAAACATCACATGGACAGAAACAAAGGGTCACTGCCTTGCAAGCTGCAAGATTTGTTCTAGTGGGAAAGGAAGGGTTGAGAGGATATTGTACAGTGCCTCCAAAACATTCAAGGGCAGGGCTGAGGTGGAGGAGTCCACTGGAGGCCAGGGAGAGAGTTTAGACAGAGAACATGGGTTGGGTCCACTGGACCAAAATGGAAGACTGGCAAGGGACCAACTAACTATTATGGATATGAGGGGGCAACATTGGCAGTACCTTGGTGACATTCCATGGGCTGACCCTGCAGCAGTCACAGTTTCATGCTGGTAGTAGTCTCATGACCTGTGTGTGACCACTAACATCTAGAACTGCAACCTGTATAATATGCAGTTTAACTGTTGTAGGGGCGTTCCTCCCGCTGACAGCGGAGCCCCTTCATGTAATGCAGTTTTGTTGGGTGGTATTATTGGAAGCCTAGTGGACCCCTACAGTACTGCCACCCACCACTGCAACTAAGAATGGGTCCCTACCTCATGCAAACAATGCACTATGACTATAATTATGGGCAACCTGACCTTGTTTCCTCATACATAAATACATCTGACAACCTTCCCATTTAAACTGCAAGATAAATATAATTGTTTTATTGTAATAAAAGTTGTGAACTTACAAATATGAAGCAGCAGCAGGGGATGTATCAGGTGTCTTAGGATACATAGTTGAAGGCAACAGTTCCAGCATCATTCTCACAGGATAAATGCATTGCCCCAGACCTGCACAACAACAAGCAGTCACCTTTCCTCACTCTGTGCCAGTACATGAACTGGAGAGACAGGGGAGTGAGGCATCCTAAACTTTGGGCTGCAATTGTAATAATTTGCAATAAATTCTTTAATTTTGTCAGTGAATCTGTCTGGACTGGGAGCAGGGCCAGATGTGATCATGGCGGATGGGAAGAGAGTCTGGGAGAAGACCGGAAGCAGCATCAGCTAAAAGTGGCAGGTGGGAGGAGAGTCTGAGGCAACAGCAACATCGAGTTTCAGCTACATGTGGCAGGCAGTAGCACAGACAGTACTACTGCCTCTCCCTCTCCTCTTGCTGAGTAGCTGATCAGCTGAGTTCCACCAGTGGCAGAGTGGATTGGATGAACAAAATGGGCACTGCACCAGATGCTGGGTGGGCAAAAACTGGTGGGACAGTTGGAAGCAGACTAGAGTTGGCACTAGTCACTGGCTAGGTAACACTGAAGATGTGTGGCAGGTAACAGACTGGACTGAGCAGGTGTAATTGGTGGGGAGTGAAGCTCGACAGGTCACCAGAGGCCAAGTATTGCAAACACCAGTGGCATCAATGAGCAACACAGTGTAGCAAGAGCCTGAAGGACACTAACTTCAAAAGGGCAAGCAGCCCAGGAAGAGGTTTTAATTGTTGCAAATGCAATTTGTTAAACTTTCTGAGGAATTGCTTTTGGTGCCGTATTCTGAGAGACAGAGTAGTTACTGACAGTTGAACAGTACACACTGAGATGACTGTAACAGAGGTTATGTTCACATTCATTTTATTTTCACTATATCCACGGATTGTTTTTCCTGTGAAAATAAAATGAATGTGAATATTTAAGCCTGCACTCACTGAGTCGGTGTCTGTTACCTGCTTTGACATGTTGCACCTCTTGTTTCCAACCTTCACTATCTTGCTATCCCAACTCCAGACTGATTGTGACTGTTCTGTTTATGGCATTTAGATACCAAAAACAGCTAAATGCAAAATACTCACTGTTGATGTCATGCTGCTTGCGCTTGGCATTTGTTCCTGAAATTGCACTCACCTCGAGCTGTAGCAGAGTTGAGCTAAGGAAGGCCATTTTCCTTTGTGATGGTACAGTGCATTAAGTGGCTGGCCACCAGCAATGGTCTGAAGGCTGGATAGGGTACAGTGCAATAACAGTATTTAGAGCACTAGCAGCTGTAACCTTAAGTAAATGGTTAGATGCTGGATATTTATAAATCATGTGGCACCTCTCGATGCCCCAATAGTACACTTACTTACATACAGTACAGTACTTAATCTCAGCACTGTGTTCACCAGTACTCCTTAGCAAAATGTCAAATGTAACTGCATAAAATGCCAACCAACCTTGTGTGCTGATGACCTCTGATAGCCAACTTCATTCCTTTGGGATCCTGATCCTACCTCAGTTGCTGATCAACTTGCCTGATGGAGAGTGACACTAATGTTCTGCTGCATTTTGGCAGCCAAGTTCTAAGACCTGAATGAATGAGTCCTTTATTCAGGACCTTGAAGCTGCTAAATGCCACAGAACAATCGCCTTGCTCTTTCCATCAGGCAAGTGTTAATGATCTAATCTCTGTCGTTTTGTACAGTTGATGGGGCTCTGACATCAACCGGCAGGGAGTGCATTTCTTCCTCATTCACTCTTACAGTGGATCTTAGCACTGCAGCTCCTCCTGAATGTCACCTCAGAGCCTTCCACTCAACAGACATAGTTACCAGGGTGAACGACTGCCCCCCTGCCCCCCAGTAGCTCAGTATCTGCTCCCAGGTACACCTGGAAACAAGCCTTGGATTAGTGCATCTTTCTGGGCCGAAAAAATATAAAATAAATAAATAAAGGGTAGCCACCCTGGGTAAACAAATTGTAAAACAAATACTGCACATATGTGCAAAATATGCCCTTTGCTAATTTAAAATTCATTTCCTATGCTATGAATTATGCCATTTATTAAGAATTACTCTAAGAATCAAATATATTTCATTCATTGACAATATATATTGTGTCAATAATATAAATTCAGCAACTACCTTATAGCATTCCATTGAGCATAATTTTTGTTTTTCAAAATGCATTTATTAAAAACATGGTCTTGCAGACATTTTAGTGTGAACGAGTACAATTGTGGGAAACCATTTAGTGGCTACAGTTAAACAATATAAATTATTTTGTGTACAGTATTGTAATTTAGCAATATTGGCTCTAAATATAAGTAGAAAACATGCTGTTATGTGAATTAAATGCTCTTTTTTTCAGAATATTTTATTGGAAAGGATATTGCATGGTAAATCACAGACACAGTATATCATCATTCCAAAATGTACAGCAATATCAGCACATACAACAAAGAGGCGATACATTAAGACAAGACATATGAAATTATATATTTCACCTATCCCAGTTAAGTATCCTTATTAGTTTTCTGGGGTCAACAAGACAGATATAGTAAATTATCTTTACCGTGAGTGGAGAAGGCGTATTTGTCTAGAATGCAAAAACTGGGCGCATAAGCGATTGTACCTTCCCGAATCAGTGTTACCCTACGTGAGAACACACCACGCCCTACTACTTTTCAAGAGGGGTTTCAGGAATCCAGGAAGGCTTGTCTCCTCCTCAAAGCAGTATGCTGAGCCTCCAAGGACATGCACAATTTTAGATTGTTAACCCACTGTTGAATGGTAGGGGGAAGGAGACATCCAGCCTGTGCCAGTTTTCCGTGCATTTACTAAGGCCAGGGACCACAAAGGATTATGAGTTCTACCTCTGAGATGTTGAGGATCAACACCCAACAAAAGCTACAATGGAGATCAAGAGGGACTATATCCCAGGACTTCACACATTATTTGATGTACTGCATGCCAAAAAGGGGCCGCTTGGCACGTCAATGCCATATGCAAAAAGTTCCTCTGCACTAATGCACTTTGGGCATTTGCTAGGTTTCTGAGCACCTATTGAATGAAGTCTTTAGGAGTGAAGTAAGCCCTATACAAAAAATTAATTGAACTTGTCTGAGTTTATTACTCCTGGAGCAATCTTGGAAATGCTGGCTTGCAGGACCCCAGGTCTTAGCATCAACTGGAGTTAGCAAATCCTTGCTCCATGCTGCCTGCATCCCATCTGTGGCCTGACCTTTATTACCTTGTAGAGTTTGATAATATGTGGTGAGGGGTTTCTACCAGCAGGGGTTGATAGAGTTCTTTCTCAAAGCGTGGGGGAGGGGAGGCCCAGTTGTTTGCCAGTGATAAGAGTCCCAAATTATGTTTAATTGTCAGATATACAAAAATCCCCACTGGTATGCCTCACCTAGTACAGATGGAAGCAAAATTCAAGATTGCAACTCCTTCATATAGCTGGATTACTGCGGCTAGGTCTCTGCATTTTCACATCAGTAGCCTCTGCACTAGTGGTAGGTACAGATTCCCTGGTTCAAACAGTAGACATCAGTCCAGTATAGGGAGAGGGTCAGCTAATATGTTTAATATGCTTGTGGGCATCTACACAAACCTTCAGTGTGGTGGCCATGAAAGGACTAGTGACCTCCAGGGTGAGGTCTGGACACAACAACCAAGTAGATCTGCCCTCAGAGACCCACATGGTATCTTCCTCTAGCCTAAGCCAACTGTTCCCAACCCTGAATTTCTGACTGGGAGAAATGCCAGTTGGGCAGCCCAATAATACCCTAGAAGGTTTGGAAGCCTGACCCCACCCAACCTCTAGGGAAGTTGCAGAATAGCTCTCTTATTTCTGGCAACCTACCTCACCAGCGAAATTTATAAAAATTGCAAACAAGTGCCTCAAGGTAGTCCTTGGAACCTTCATGGCAAAGATTGGTATAGGTATAGGTATTTCAGCAGAATTGTCTTCTTCACTACCCTGACCCATCCCAACAGCTATAGAGGAGGACCATCCATCTGTCACAGTCCTCTGAAAGCTTTGAGAAAAGCGATTTGTAATTTAATACATATAATGAGCTGGTTTTGGCCGAGATTGAAGTACCCAAATATTTTATCTTAGTAACTAGTTGGAGGCCTCCCAGATTCGCTATTAATTTTATTCTTCCAACTTCCCTATAGGAAGCAGTTCACTCTTTGTCCACTTTTACTTTATGACCTGATAACCTCCCATATTCCCACATCAACTGATGCACTTCTGTTAAGTCCTGAGTGGGGTGTTGGAGATATAAAGGCAGATCATCTGCATAAAGTGCTACTTTATGTTCAGAATCCCCCATCAGTCCCCTAATCCCCTGTGCTCTAAGGGCTGCAGCTAAAGGTTCTAGTGATAGAACATATAAGAGTAGGAAAGGGGCATCTCTGTCTTGTACCATGTTCCAATTTAAAGGAGGTGTCACCAACCTGTTCACTGCTATTTGAGCTTGTAGATTTGTGTAAAAGGTTTTACCCAGATCTAAAGGATGGGCTACACCCCACCCTCTTCAGGGTTTCAAAAGATACCCACTCCACGCGATCAGAAGCTTTCTCAGCATCCTGGGCCAAGACTGCCACACCCTGTTTATGTGCAATCCTACCCCACCTATGGATCACATATAAGATTCTACGGATATTATGCTTTCCTGGTGCCCCTTCATAAAGCTGGACTGGTCTGGATGGATTAAGTCCAGGAGCACTGGGTCCAACTGGGAGTGCAGGACTTTTTCCAGAATTTTGTAGTCAGCTGTAAGTAAAGACATTGGCCTGTAAGGCTCATACCAGGTGGATCTCTTACCCGGCTTGGGCAGCACTGTGATAGTGGCTGGCCACATGGAGGGGTGCAACTCACCCTTGTCCAAGCTTTTCTGTAACATATCATACAAAGGGTCTAATAGTAAAGTGTTATTGACTTTAATAAAGTCAATGCGCAGACCATCTGGGCCTGGCACCATCTGCCCCTTAGCGCTTAACAGCGGCTCACACCTACCTCTGAGGTATAGAGAGCTATAGAAGGCACCAAATGAGTCCCCTATTGCCACAGAGTCCTGCACCAATTTACCTGACACATCATGAAACTGACCCACAGACCACTCCCTCCTTACAGCACAGCTGCCAAGCTAATAGCTTATCTCCTTGGCCCCATCATAGTAAGCTCTATTAGCGCCAATAAAATGGCACGTTCTACTTTTGCACTGCTTAACATATTGAACCACATTTCAGTTTCTGAATTACCCTATACAGAGAAATCGTAGGATGCAGTTTGTGGGCAGCCTCAAAAGCTTCAATTTTAATGTGAAGGCGGCTAAACTCTTGTTGATTTACTTTCTTAAAGTAAGCGGAAAAGGCTATTGTTTGCCCCTAGTGTAGGCCTTGAGTGCCTCCCACCTGCTTTGATGAGAGGTGTCTCTTTGTTAAACTGCAAAATTCTGAATGATTTTGGTCATAGCCCCAATGTACTTTTGATCTTTAAGAAGGAGAGGATCTAACCTCCATTGTCTGGTCACCGGGGTGAGCCGGGTAGACAGGCCCATCGAGATAGAGACATGATCAGACAGGAGTATGGGACAGTAGTGAATGAATTGACCACTGGAAGGGGCTAAGCAACAGCGATCCAGGCATGTGTATGATTGGTCGTGCGTGAGAGAAACTGTAATCTCTGTCAGAGGGGTTGATATGCCTCCATACATCTACCAAACTGCACTCTGATTCCAGCTCACCCAATGCTCTTATGTTTCTAGTGAGAGTGCAGGGCGGATTGGACTGATCCAGGATTATATCCCCTAACACAGTTAAAATCCCCCAGAATCCAGGGCCACACCATCCCGCTATGTCCAGGGATAGTTTTGAAAGAAGCCTGGTGCTCCACATTAGGGGCATAAACAGACCCAAAAAGAGAGTACCCACCTCCGCTACCTCAGCCCTAATGAGTAAGTATCTACCAGTCGGGTCAGTGATCTGCCCCACCACATTAACCTGGGTACCACGTGGAAACCACACTGAGGCTCCTTCTCGCTTTGGAGGAAATAGTGGAGGCGATCCAAATTCCTCCCAAAAAGTGCTTGTTTTCTTGGCCTCACCCGGAGACATATGGGTCTCTTGTATCAAGACCACCAGCCACCTCGACCTCTTGACTTCAGCCTGAAAGCGTTTCCTCTTAACCACAGATTTTAACCCATTTACATTCCATGTTGCCACTCTTAATTGTGCTAGACGTTGTCTAATGGTTGTTGCAGATGTTCATAGGCATGACTTATTAACAATAACAAACCCACAGTGCTAATTCTGCTAAGACTTCTCAGTGAAACATGCCACTTCTTACCATATAATTGATTTGTGTCCTTGAATTCACACCACAACATTCTTATTTTTCCCCAAATAACCAGATCATTGCAACCTCCTTACTCCCCATGTGTATCAAACGGCCTAGGGGGTCCGTGACTCATTTGGAGGCTTACAGCATAAATTGTTTCCTCCAGTGGCAGAACCCTCTGACCCCTGAACATTAAAACCAGGTGCCTAACCCTCTTAAATCCAAAGAGATTGCTCCCTATTACCCCCATTTCCTGACCACCCTCCCAGTACCCCTCTATTCTCTGATCCATCCCACCCCAAGCACAGTGTTGCCTGAAGAAAATCCCTTTCAAAAGACTGGCTAACATTATAATGAAATGGTGTATCTTAACATTGCTATCATTAAACTGGCACAGTTAGAAATTTGTATTCCTATAAGGACCTCACAGCCATCTACGAAAAAAGAAAAGATACCATGATGGTAAACATATTAAGTTCAGTTTTGTGGGCTTTAGACAAAGCGCTCCTTTATAACTCGAACAAACCCGTGAAATCATAGGAGTTAAAGAAATAACATTTATATAAAATACCAGGATCATATAAACATGTAAAGGAAAACTATTGAACAAAATGGGGCTTGCACAAGGTTCCCAGATTGAGAGCATGGCCCACGATAAGTCAAAATCAATCACAAAAAGAAAAAGACTGAGTTGTAGGAACCAGGATACCAGTTAATAAATCCCAAAGTCAAAGGAAATAAATGGTTTGTTCCAGGCATCAGGCCTTAACATCAAATGCAGGCCGCTGAGTATTATAACTTGGGCATCAAAGAGCTCATTAGGCCAGAATTGAAATGCTGAGCCCTCTCCCATTGGTACCCATGTCCCCAGACATGGCATGTGAGGGGCAACACAATTTGATGCCCAGAGTAGACCAGCAGATTTCAAAAGCATTAGGCCCTACTGAACAATATAATTACAGTCAGCTGTGGGGAGAAACAATAGGCCTGGGAGACCTGGTAACCATGAACTGCCTTTCATGGGTTTGACCATCGGGTAGGATGTGGCTTAAGAGAGCTATTCCTCAAACAAGTGTAGGCTGGGGCCTCCTCAGCTCCCACACGTGGATTAGGCCCAAGAATTCCCACAATGTAATCCAAAACCAAAGTACAGAAAGCAGAAACAACAATTAAAAGTTAAAGTCACTTATTTGTTAGAAGCATCTCTGCTGCTTTAGGACAAGTGAAGAATACTGCTGGGTGCCCTGGTCTGTCGATGCGTAGCTTTACAGGGTACATGATGGCGATGGACCAACCCATGCCATATAGCTTGATTTGACTTGTTAAATTTTTGCCTCTGAAGCTGCAACTCCCAGCTATAATCTTGAAAGATGTGCACCTTGGAGTTACTAACAGTAATGGGACCCTTGATCTTAGCACATTTAAGAACGCCTCTTTATCCACGCACTTCAGGTACTTGATAATGCAATGACATGGTCTTTCCCCATTTTCGCCACCTGGCCTGCTCTTGTGCATGTGCTGTATTTCATACTCCAAGGCCTCCTGGGGTGTTTCCAATGCTCAACCAGCCACATGTGTAGGCCTTTTTTCAGGGTTTTGCCTCCTTGATCCTCTAGGAGGCCCACAATGTTCAGGTTTGAGCTTGGGATTCATTTTCTTGATCATCAACGCTGGATGTTAGCTTCTCTAGTGCTTTTCTCTAGTCATTCTGCTCTTTGGTAACCACGGAAAGGAGTCCTCCAGATCACTCACTCGATGCTCCAATTCAGAAATCTGCATCATGTGTGTAGTGATGGTTTCAGAGAGGCCTGTGACCATACTTTTCAGGTGGGTGATTTGTGCTGGTATATTGGTGAAGCCAGCCTTCATTTCATGTTGCATTTGTGCAAGGGTGGCCTGTACCTCAGCCAACAGAATGCTCCAGCTCAGACATATTGCTAATTATCTGTTGTCCCAACCTTGTGGGCCTGAAGTCTAGTACAGGCCTCAATCCCAGAAAGACTCTTTTAGCAGCTCTACAGGCTCAAAAGTAAGTTTAGACTGCTTATTTTATGTTTACTGGAGGCCATTTATCCCACACAACTGCACTATGTCACTTCTGCTGATTGATGAAAATGTGAGGCACCTCCCAGACATTTTCAATACTGTGCCATGAGGAGCTAGGCTAAAATGTGTCCACCATGTTGTGAAGCTAGCCACGCCCCACCCAAATGCTTTTATAAACACAACGTGAATGTTACTGATGATACACAAAAGGTTTGTATTACTATAAAATTGCCATTTTCCCAACAATTGATAAAGTCAAGTCCCAGTTAGAAATAATTAGTAATAATAAGTTTGGCAGAGCCACTATGACTAAGAATGCATTAACTAGATAAGGGTGTTTCATGGGCTTAAACATAAACATGTATTTATTTATTTAAAAATATCAGATTTACAAACCTTGAGCAAGTTAACTGGGGTTTCTGTAAGACAACAGCTACTAAATAGCTCTAATTCCCCATTTTCTTTCTCTGTGCATCAGGTCTATCTAGCAGGAGTGTTTTAACATCAAAAACACAAATAATGAATTATAGCTATTTAGTAGCTGTTTTCTTACAGAAACCCCAGTTAGATAGCTTACAGGTATCTGCTAAACTAACTGTTGACATTTGTGCTCCTGGATAAGAACAGTTACAAGGCTCTGCTGTTGCTAAACTAATTTTAAAGCAACACATGCTAAATCTATGGGCATGGCTACATCACTGTCACATGAGACAGGGGGCATCGTTAGAGAAAGAAAGCCAATAAAACTATTTGTTATGGAGATCCCTAGGGGTCATAAAACTACCATACAGCTAGCAGGCAATTTAGGAAAACTCCAAATAGCAGACAGAGGGAAGGACACACTAGGACTTAACATACATATCAAAACACTCTACATAACATATGTTTTTGCACATTCTGGTGGACTACTCCTTTAAGTGATTTAGCGGGTCACACAGTATGCAAGTGGGGCTGGGAGTCAAACCCAGGTCTCCAGGTTTGTAGCTCAGAGCCTTAAACCACTGCTTCATTTAACTATTTACAACATGGTTACACTTATATAATACATACTTCAAACTTGAAAGAAAAAATACACTTTATCATCAAAGTCTGTATGTACCAAATACTGTGCCCATGTTTAAAATAATTTGAACCCCTCCAAAAATGTGCTCTGACATGAAACTGCATGTTTAACTGTAAAGACAATTAAAATTGTATTTCTAAATGCATTACTAACACCAATGCTTCATGATTAAAACAATTTCAACTACTCTCAACCTTGACAGATTGCATTCTGGGATGATTACATTGACAAGATGCTATAAAAAACCTGAAAACAGGTTTAATGGAGTGAATATTGACATCCTATTTCTAGTGTCCATGATAAAATAAAAATAGTTAAGATTTTTTTATGTCAGCTCTGATCAGAATAGCTTTTAAAATCACCAATTATTTTCTTGTTCAAAGTTTTATAATACATCTCAACTTAAAAGAAAAACACACTTTTTCATCAAAGTCTGTTTTCAGCTTCCTACTGTACACTTCATTTGTAAAAAAAATCTTGTCACAGACCACAATCAGCACTAACTACTAACAGAATGCTGACACCTACATTTACAATTTAGCAAATACTTGAAATCTAACTGAGTGGGGTTTCTGTAAGAAAAGAGCTAGAGTCT
Organism: Neoceratodus forsteri; assembly: GCA_016271365.2. Lineage (NCBI taxonomy): Eukaryota > Metazoa > Chordata > Ceratodontiformes > Ceratodontidae > Neoceratodus > Neoceratodus forsteri. The sequence goes on along the minus strand of CM057455.1, from coordinate 1,459,882,673 downwards.
GTTAATTATAGCATTTTATAGCATTGATGAACTGGGAAGTTAGATCTGAGTTTGAATCCCACAGCCCCACAAAAAAAAAGAAAATTTTCTTACAGAGCTAGATATGTGTCTAAGTCTCCTTCTGAGGCCCCAGGTGGTTCTGATAATCATTTGTTCCAAAGGATTTTTAAGTCAGTTTGAAGGCATTAAATATCTTCTGTTCTGTTCCATTATGTTTTCCACTGCCAAGGCATATCTGTTGGTTGATAAGGTCCCAAACTAGTGTATCTAATTACAGCATGCTAGAGCTATCTCATGCCTCTCCCACATGAATCAGAAAAAAGTTTGGGGTGGAGGCGGAGGTGGATCTTACTCCTCCCCAAAAACCTAATGCTGCCTCCCACTACTCAGGTTCCAGTTCTTGTACCACCCATTTAAGAAAGAAAATAGTACTCTGCAACCATTGACTAACATGAAAGCGTATTTTTTGAGGATGGAAAACATTGCTTGGAGGAGGGTAAGGCAGGAGACTATTTACAACTTCAGTCAGTTCCATGGACAGAAAACATGACATCACTCCTTTTGTACATGCAATACCCTCTGTTGGCTCCACCCACCGTCTTAAAAAGGCTCAGTTGTCTTCTATATGCATATGTAAGGCATAAGTGTAAGATAAGTTACTTCTGACAACAGCTTATACAGTGTCCTGTCACATTATTTTAAGATATAATTAAGTAACCAGGGCTGACAGAGGGTATTATTAGTAACCACAGGTCAGGTTGGATGTAACCGCCAGAGAGGAAGTCAAGTGCCCAGTTTATTGAAACAGTCTTCATGCAAAGTTATTCTTTGCCTTTGGGTGTCAGAGTTTCTAGACAGTTGCTATGTAGTCAATGCAATGTTACTGCTGATGGTACTCCACCAGCTATTAAAGATAGAAACATAGAAACTGTCAGCAGATAAGGACTGCTAGGCCTATCCAGTTCGCCCATAGGCTCCTATACATGTATGCCTATGGGCAGACTGGATGGGCTGTTGGGCTATTGATCAGTCATATACTGCAAAATATTCTTCATGTGGTTGTTTGAATCTCTTCCATCAGAGTGATTTGTTCTGAGTAACTAATTAATAAGAGTGTTAACTGTTCATTTGTATTTGTAAACTTATCTTTGTAATGCCGGCACATCTAAATGCTAACTGTATATTTTGCTCTATGTAATTAACTCTGGGTCATCCCTGAGAAAGAGACAACTGGTCTCAATGGGCATAACTGATTATCAAAATCCAATAAATAAATAAATGCAATATGGATCTTTTGCACTAATCTGACTGTGAGTTTCTGGCTCGAAATCTATAAGGTAATAGTAAAATACCATAACTTGTCAACAAAGCTAAGCTGAGAACCAAGACAGAGCTGGAGCATATGAGTATGTGGTGCTGTAAAGCTCTATGTTTGTGTAACCCCACCCAGGTATGCTGTTTCTATCTCCACAGCTCTACCTGGTGGGCTGGGTTTTGGGAGGAATATGTCACCGGCACATTGGCTAGGTTTGGCTACTCTGCACAGGGCAACCCAAGTTATTCCGGACAAAGGAAACAATAACTGTAATGTCCAATACCAGAAGTGGATTCTAAAGTGTGGCTTTTATTCACATCTAACAGAATAAATAAAGCATAGATGGACCCCTAAGGGGCTACACTCTGGTAATGCAGATTTAAGAAGATCAGAACACATCCTCATCACTTTAGCCCTCAGGCTCTGAAACACACTGGGCACACAGCCTGAACTTGTACGCTGCTCTGGGTTTTCCCTGGCTCAGCTCCCTTGCCAGCCACTTGGACACTTTCCATATAGCATGGAAACATTTACTGGTGGCTCCTAAACCACCTATGAGCACTTCTGCCCATCAGGAATCTTCCTCATCAATGCCACGTCTGGTACTTTCCTCAGGCACTGGCCAAGTACCTGAGAGAAAGCAACAGGTGTCCCAGAGCAATCCGTAGAGGTGAATTTGGTTACTACTGATGGGAGGTCTCCACCTCTTGCTCCCATAATTCATACCCGGCCATTTCTCTGGACTGCAACACCTCATCCTTTAAAACACTTTGCTGTGTAGATTCTTTTTAAATTTATTCACATTCAATCTACTGTCTTTACATCCCATTTGTGCTGAACTTGAACATACTTAATAAGAGGTTGTGTCCATTACTCTAGACCCCACAGAGTTAAGCAGTCCAATCCCCACATCTTCCAAACTGTACTTGGCTGTCTTTTTCCTGACCCCACAGTAAAAGTCCCTTTAGTTTCATTTTGTTTCAAGTGAAAACACATGGCCTTTAGCAGAGTGAACTCACCCCTTGGTTGCAGGTGCCCCACAGGCATTTTCTCTCAAATAACTTTCGTCCAGAGCTTCTGGTGCCTCAGCACGAACTTAAATCAGGCAGCTTCTTTTCCCTAGCCGGACCAGGGGTTGCCCTGGAAGCAGGTTGATTCCTTCCCCATCCCTGCAGGGTGGGGCCCTGAAACACTGAAAGCAGTCTCCCCACTTCAATGTGCTCTTTTGTGTTCCTCTTCAGGTGAGAACACACCTATTCAACAAAAATAACTCTTTGACAGAGCTTTAGAGCTCTGAGGACCTGCTTACAGCAGAGCACCCTTCTACTACAGACTGCAACAGAACTCTACTCACTCACAGACTCACTTCAAATTCCCCAGCTGCTCTGCTCTAACCTCCAACTGCAACATTCCAGTGTGGCTTATGCAATATGACAGTTCTAAATGATGTCATCCCTCAGTCTCAGCTGAGACTGAGAACAGAGTGAGACAGTATGAAATCCATTTAACTGGAGTTTCACAAGCTGCCTTCCTGCCTACCACTAGGTCTTACTGGGATTCTAGTAACCCTGGTAACAGGGGTTACATTTGTAACAGTGACTCCTGATTTATTTGTAGGGTGAGAGAACTGCATTCGAAGGTAGTAGAATAATAAAACATTCTAAATGTCAATAAAATAATGGTTTATACCATAGTTAAGAAAATAAAGGATGAGCTTATTTAAATAAATAAACCTTCCACAGCCTTTGAACACAGCCTCTGATATTTCAGTTTTCAGGAAAGTGGAAGGGTATTTTAGCAGACATCTCCTGTCACAGTAAAGGAATGGTCACCAGTACCTAGATCAAAAAATGTCTGCTGGAGGTAGTAGCAGACTCTGACCCAAGGAACAAAAGGATTGCAAAGGGTAGAAGATCACTGAGATAGGCAGGGTCCAATCTGATATTAGTTTAGTTTAGTTTAGTTGTTTTGCTTTACCGGTAAGTGCACTAGACAAATCCTGCCTATTTTCAGGCACAACCCGGGGAAGAGGGATACAGATGAATGCCAACTGACCTTGAACCAGATTAAGCTGTTGGTGGTATTTATTTTTTTAACGAATGAGGGAAATTTGCCAGGACACTGGGGAAATTCTCACTCTTTTCAATAAGTGCCATGGGATCTTTGACATCCTCCTGAACTACCACCAATCCAGGAAGATGGGACCTCCAGTTTAGCTGCCTCATCCGAAAGACGGCACCTCGAAGTGTAGCACCCTCCTCATGCTGCACTACAGTGTCAGTACTGGATATTAACCCAAGTGCCAGATGTGGAAACTGGAACCTACATCCCTCTGATCTCCTAGCCTCAGGTGCGAGTGTGCTACCTACTGAGCTACTGGCACTGGTATTAGGTTAAGTATAGAATGCTAAGGGTTACTAATCTTTTCTGTTCAGCAGGTCCCAAATTGCAACTCTTGAGTGAATCTTCAGAAATAAGACTGCTGAGTTGACTTGAGCTGCAGAGCTGTTGTTCTGCATGTGTGCTGCATGATCTCAAAGTGGTGAGGCTGTGTGACAAGACAGTAGGTAGGGCTAGTGGGATGCTGGGTGCATAGAGGAGGTATCAGCATCAGAAAGAGGGAGATGGTGTTGCCACTGTATAGATTGCTGGTAACACCCCATCAGGAGTACTGTGTACTGTTCAGGAGACCACATCTCAGGAAGGACATTGACAGGGTGGAGGCTGTCCAAAGAGGGTTACTAAAATGATGCATGGGCCGCATCAGAAGCCCTTTGAGGAGAAACTGAGGGGCCTCAATATGTACACCCTGGTACAGAGGAGGGCAATGATAAAACCTATAAATACCTTATGGGGTTGAACAAGGTACAGGAGGGAGTATTTTTCAGAAGAAAAGATGTATAAGTACTAGGGACATGCAATGAAGCTGGAAGGGGACAGTTTATGTGAGATATGAGGAAGTGCTTCTTCATAGAAAAGGTAGTAAATGCCTGGGAGTGTTACACCAGAGGTGGTGGGGGCTAAAACAGTGATGGGCTTCAAGCATGCATGGGATAAGCACAAGGAAAACTTGGTTGGGAAGCAAGGAAGAGCTGGAGATCAAGTAGTGAAATTATAGGCAGGGACAAATGGGTTGACTGGATGTGCCATGCAGTCTATATCTGCTGTCAGAGTGTATGTTTCTATATTTCATGGCATGTATGTGTTTTCAAGACTCAGAATTTAATATCCAGCTTGAAATGTACAACCTAGTACAACAGCATGTCTAAAGTACCATGAAGTAAGGCAGCCATTTACAGCATTTGGAAAAGTGACCCCCAGGAAGTCACTTTGGGTGGTGATACATAGAGGCTGTTATCTCTGTGTTCCTAATGCACCAATAAACCAATTTATTTTGTAACATAGTGCTGTGTGTGCTGTCTTCTACTGATTTTACAGTTCTCTTGTACAGCAGCACCTTATGGGCACTGGTGTGCTCTCTGTCTCGTTTTTTTTTGTTTTCCACTTATAGTATGTGAATGAGGCCATCTTAAGAGCTGAACTAAGAAAATTTCCAGTACAGACATTAATTAAAGAAGGCAGATCATTTTTATTCTGGATGTACTTCAAATGTTGAAATATCGATACCACATCTGTGCTTAGAAGAACAGATTGCATATTCCAATCCAAGAATCTCTTTTCTAACATTACTTAAATTAAAGCAGTAGTCTTTCTGGCTGGATTGGCTTCAGTGTTCATGGATGTTTTCTTATTTCCAAGAGAAGCTGTACTAAGAAACACGGAAAGATAGAAACATAAAAACTGACGGCAGATAATGATCGCTAGACCACCCAGTCTGCCCATGTTCACTACCTACTGTAATACGAGACCCTACTTAATCTCCAGCTTTACCCACCCTTTCCTAGCCACTAATGTTCCTTATGCCTATCACATGCATTTTGGATTCCGTTACCATTTCCCCCCCCACCACCTCTGCTGGGAGGCTGTTCCATGCATCCGACACCCTTTCTGTGATGAAGTACTTTCTGCATATCCCTGAGTCTACCCCCCTCCAGTTTCATAGCATGACCCTTGTTCTTGAACATCTTTTCTTTGAATAATGTTTCCTCTTGTACCTTATTTATATCCTTGAGGTATTTGAAAGTCTCTATTGTATCCTCCTCCCCCTCCTGTCCTCCAGGGTGTACATGTTGATGTCCTGTAGTCTCCCTCATAGGGCTTTTAGTGTAGACCCTTCACCATTTTAGTTGTCCTCCTCTGGACTGCCTGTACTCAGTTTATGTCCTTCCAGAGATAAGGCCTCCAGAACTGGACACAGTACTCTGGATGAGGTCTCACCAATTATTTTACAGTGCATCACCACCTTTTCTTTTCTGCTGGTGATACCCTCCCATGCACCTCCCAGCATCCCACTGTCTCTCTCCACTACGTTGTCACACTGCTTGGCAACTTTTAGGTCATCAGATATGATTACCCTCTGGTCCCTTTCCTGTTTGGTGGTTGTCAGCACCACTCCCCCATCATCTACTCCGCCCCTGGGTTTCTGTGCCCTAGTGCATTATTTTGCACTTCTTCACATTGAATCTTAGTTACCACATCCTTGACCACTCCTGAAGTTTACTGAGATACATCATTATTGTTTCTATTCCTACTGAGTGGCAACCCTGTTGCAGATTTTGTGTCATCTGCAAAAAGGCATACCTTCCCTTCTAACCCCTCTGTGATGTTGCTAATAAAGAAATTAAAGAAGACTGGCCCTGTACCAATCCTTATGGCACCTTGCTGGTCACCTCCACCTCGGAATGAACTCGCTTACCACCGATTTGCCACCTATTCCTCAACCACTTTTCTACCCATTTTACCACCTTAGGATCCACTCCAGGCTGCCCAGCTTGTTTAGAAGTCTTCACGTGGAACGTGTCGAAGGCCTTTTTAAAATCTAGGTAGGCCTCATCCACCACTCCACCCAGATCTAATTCCTGGTCACCCAGTCAAAATCTATAATGACCTCACCCCAGTGAATCCATGCAGCCTCAGATCCTGTCAGCCACTGGATTCAAGATATTACACAATCCTTTCCTTCAGTAGTGATTCCATTAATTCCCCACCACCAAAGTCAGGCTTTCTAGCCTGTAGTTTCCAGCCTCTTCCCTGCTCCCACTTTGGTGAAGTGGGACTACATCTGCCCTTCTCCAGTCCTCTGGAATGACTCCTGTCTCAGTGAATGGCTGAATAGGACTATCAGTGGTGCTGCCAGCACATCTCTAAGCTTCTTCAATATCCTTGATGTATCCGTCTGGCCCCACTGCCTTGTCCACTTTCAGTTTTGCAAGTTCCTTCTAGACTCTTTCCTCTGTAAATGGACTGGAGTTCACCCCCTTCCATTAATGGTCCTGTCACTTATCTGTGGTCCTGCACCTTTCCTTTTCTGTGAATACTGAGCAAAATATTTGCTCAGGATTTCTCTTTCCTGATCCCCTCCACACACCTCTCCTGCTTCCACATTAGTCTCACAGTCCCTCCCAAGTCTTTCTCCTTTCGCTTATGTATCTGAAAAATTTCTTGTTCCTTTCTTTACTGCCTGGGCTACTATCTCCTCCATTTGCACCTTTGTACTCATGACTGAGTTCCTTGTCTGCCTCCCTTGCTCCTCTTGATACACTTCCTGTCCTCCTCCCTCTCTGTCTCCATATACAGTACCTCCTGAATGCTAACCTTTTTGTCTTTTCCTTCCCAGCCACCTCTTTTAAGAACCATAGCAGTCTTTTTTTCTTCCTTGCTTGTGCTTACTTGCCTTATGCAGAGGTCTGTTGCCTTCACTATGGCTCCATTTAGTTTTGTCCACTGTTCCTCTACTCCACCCAAGTCCTCCTCTCCTCCCTGCACAGGCATCCAGAGACATTCCCCATCTTTATAAAGTTGGCCCTCCTGAAGTCCAGGGCCCTTGCCTTTGTCTGGTTCAACTCTGCCACTGATCTTACAGTATATTGAACCACACCATTCGAAGACCACTGGTCACCAGGTGGCCAACTACCATGACATCTGCAACACTATCCCTGTTAGTGAGTACCAGGTCCAATATTGCTCTCTCACGAGTGGGTCTCATACTAATTGCCCAAGGAAAACCCCTGCAAGGAATCCAGGATGTCCCCGCTCCAAGCTGAAGCCAGAATGCTCCAATCTACATCTAGAAGATTGAAGTCCCACACCAGCAGCACCTCCTCCTTAGTCATCATCTTATGGATGGCTTCCACTAGGACCCTGTCCATCTCTTCCCCTGTGCTGAAGGTCTGTAGATCACCCCAATGTGAATAGTGGCTCCATTTCCTGGCTCTAGGGTGACCCACAGTGCCTCCACTCCTTCCTGTATTACCTGTATTTCAGTTGCTTTTATGCTATCCCTCATGTAAAGAGCCACCTCCCGCCCTTCTGACCCATCCTGTCCTTTTCTGAACTGAGTATAACCTGGTATGGCTATATCCAGTCATAGTTTTCAATGCACCATAACTCAGTAATAACGACAATGTCAGGTCAGCCTCTGCCATTTTGGCCACAAGGTCCAGGATTTTATTTCCCCAGACTATGAGCATTTGAGCATGACCTTCAAATTCTGCTACCAGCCCACCTGTCAGCTCCCACTTTTCCCTCTGGCCTGCTCTCCTTTCCCCTCTGACTTCATTCCTACCCCTCATTTTTACTATTCTGCTTTTCCTGTGTTTAGGTACCTTTGGGAATTCCTCCTTAGGGTTCTCCCTACTGACCACTTCCACTTGTGGGAGGCAGTTTGATTCTCCTGCTTCCTTCTGCCACCCCCACCCCTTGGCTAGTTTAAATGCTTGCTAAAGAAGCATTTAATCCATTCACTGAAGACCTTGGTCCCTCCCAGATGGATGCAGGCCATCTCTCCTGTATAGGTGTACATCCCCAGTACCAATGAAGTTGAACCCTCCTCTGCAACACTCCTTCAAACATGCATTGAAGCTTCTGTGTGGAGTACCCTGTCCTCCCTCTGTCATAGACAAGTAACACCTCACAAAGGCCACTGAATGTGCTACCTGCCAAAGACCCTGCCCACCTCCATGAAATCCTCCTCTACTACCCTAACCTCATCTCTAGCCAGATCATTTGTCCCCAGATGGATAATGACATCCAGTTTTCCTTCTATCCTGCTGCCCCAGCAGTCTCAGGATCCACTTATCATCCTCTGAGCCATAGCACCAGGTAGGCTATCTCTCCTCATTCCCTCTCCTCCTACCCCCAAATCTACCCCCTAACAATGAAGTCTTCCACCAGGAGTTGCTTCCTCCTCCTCTGGGTCTTCTGACAACCTTCTTGGGATCTCACAATGGAGGAACCTCACATCCTCCTTAGTCACTACTGCTGGTGCCTCCATGGGACAGTCTCACTCTGCCAGATTGGTGTCAGAGTTCTGTGGTGGTACTGTATGGGGTTGTGCCTCTGACCTGCCACCCTCACCCTTCCTGAGTCCACCATAGTCCAGCCACCCTCCTACTTGGCAGCCATTGAGGCAGCAGCAGCAGATCTGGTGGTCCATGGGTGGGGAAAGAGGCCTCCTGAATCTTAGCCAACTTGACCTGGAGTCGAGCAACTGCTGCCCTCAGCCCAGTGAGATACATGCAGATGGGCCAGCACTGCAGTCTCCAAAAGTCACCTGGAAAGCCATTGCACTGCACCACTCTCAGACTATTCAATTTCTACCTTGCCTGTTTTTGTTTACTTGGCAGACCCTTTCTTACCTCTACCCTAGATAGGGTATAAATCACTGTTCCCAGAAATCTGCATATTTTAAATCTCTTTGTACCCTACCCTAGGTAGAGTGTTTGGTCCAAACCCAACTTTTTATTACTTTAAACCCTTTTTTCGCTTCTATCCTAGATGAGGCATTTGACCTAATCCAGACCTTTTCCAACTTTTAAACCTCTTTACCCCTACCCTAGAAGGGCGTATTCCAAGTCCTGAAATTTATAGGTGACCTTAAGAATCCTTGCTCCTTGCAAAGTGTAAGCTATGGTAGGAGATCAGTAGAATCTTACCTCAGTTGTCAGGTATAACTTTCTAGTTCCTTGCTCCCACCCTGCTGCTTAATTCAGTCCTTTAATGTTCCCCGCCTCTCTTCTGGGATGCAGAGTGCCCAGCTACCAGTTGCCTAGTTTGGTTGACTCAGGTGGGCAAACCCAATATCCTTCATGCAGGGGTCCCACAGCACAGGGTCTGCTTGGTGGCATCTTCCTTTCATAGTGGTAGGAGCAGACTGGTGTTCAGACTGGTGCCCTGGATTAGTTCCTGTGGAGCAGGGGCACATCTTCGCTTTTGATTGGCTTCCACATGGGCCCTACTTTTGTTACTAGCTCCACTAGCTCCACTCTTCTGGAGCTGTGGATAACTTCTTCTGCTGCAGTGGGAGGCTCCTTTTCTTCTACTCAGCAGACCCTCTCAGCCCTGTCACTCACTCTGAGGTCAGCATGAGGATGAAGATGAAAATAACAAAAGTTTTTTAAATCCCTGCCTTCTGAATGACTCACAGAGTGACACCCTGTATTGGCTCCGTGGAGCAGGAGGCACAGCTTCACTTTTGATTGGCTTCTAGCTGTAGCCCTGCTTCCCTTTGATATATGAGGAAAGACTGAAACTTCTGTGGCCGACAGTTGAAAGCTTGATGGCAGAAGCCTGACAACGAAAATCCAGACAGTGGGATTTAAATTTTTTTCACATTTTGGGTGCTTTGCCCTCTGCACCCCTCAGTTCAGAGGGCTTCACCCCCAAACCACCCATAATTTTTATAACAAACTCTTTTTGATTGCAAATTCCCACTGTCTGGATTTTCGGTATCAGGCTTCTTGTGTCAGGCTTTCAACTGTCAGTCAAATGGGTTTCAGTCTTATAAAATGATACCTTCCTGCCTACTGTAGTTCTGCTCTTCTGAAGTTGTGGATTGCTTTTCTTCTGTGCTCACCTGCTCCAGGAGGGAGGGCTCCTTTCCTCTTTTGGAGGACTCTTTCTGCAATTATGCTCACTCTGAGGTTGGATTAAAATGTATTTCAGAGATGTCACATCAAAGAATGATACAGCTCAAATTTTAACTTCTAAACTACACCTAGCCTTTAAAATTCTAAGGCCTATCCATACTAGGCTTGTTGCATAGTTTTCATGGGTTAGTTCAGATTAAAATAGGGCAGTATGGTATGCATTTACATTAAACATAGTTTTACAATGTTTTTAAAAACTGTGTTCAAGCCCTAGGTAATCTTGAGTCCGTTTTTCAAAATATTTTGAAATAAACACACTTTTACCTTGTAGTATAAACTGTCATGTAATACAAGCTCCACTTAATATATCCTGCTGGGGTCCATAATTCAAAGCATAGCAATCCACAATGCAGCTTTATGTATGTGCATGCTCAGAACAACATTGTTAAGGAGAACAAGTGTATTGAAGTCATGTAGTGTGCATAAAGACATTCATTAGTTGTTGCCTGCAATAAATCAGCTTTCAGTTGCCTGCACAATCCACTTTTTCTGCCCTAAGAAAATAATTGTCCTTACTCAGAAGCAGTGCTATTATGGGATATAGGAATTGTGTTAGTGTGGTGTCAAATATCCTGCTGAAAACTGCCTTTGTATTCAGTGGTACATTGTGTATTTATTTAGTTGCAGTGCTACAAGAATTTCAGTAGTGTTGTGTGTCATAGCTAAATCCTTGTGACTGATATAAAACACTGACTATTTTAAAACAAGCATTTATCAATGCTGGATGTTTACCATTGGTATAGAAGCCCTGGGGTAGTTGATGCATTCTGGTGCTCTGTGTGGGTTATGTATTACAAGTTATTGGCCTGCATCTGTAAATTTAAATGCAGGCAAATAATTTTGTTATGTTTTAATATTTTGTCCCAATTGACAACACTGCCTTTTTGACCCCACCTCATGAAGAAGTGCAGAGAAAATATTTCAACTCCTGTCTGAAAGGTGATTTTGCACAGGGACTGTGAAAGCACCTTTGGGATGCAAAACACATTTTGGGCACAATTTGGAAAATGGCAGCTGTCATATCTATGAGGTGATATAAACAAATGGCTATGTTGAAACTTTGGGTAAACACATTTAAATTACCACACTTACAAGCCTGCTTTTGCAAAATTCAACATAGCCTCATAACTTTTTTATATATTTTTACATCAAATGTTTAACATAACCTTCTTATGACCCTGCCTCATGCACAAGGGCACAGAAAATTTTGAACTCCTGCCCAAAAGGCGACTTCGCTTCTGGGATCATAAAATCACCTTTCAAGATGTGAGAAAAAATTTGGCCAGGATATGAAAATGACAGCTGTCACATTAATGAGGTGCTATAAGAATGTCTGTGTTGTAAATCTGAGGTAAAATTTAGAAAATTACTAAAGTTATGAGGCCACATTCACAAAATTCAATGTAGGCTCATAACTTTGTTGTTTTTAAATATTTTATGCCCTCAAATTTTCAATATAGTTTTCTTGAGGACCCCTAACTCATGAAAAGGGCACAGACAGTTTTCAACTACTGCTAAAGGTGAATTCACCTTTTTGGACAGATTTGCCTAATGTCAGTGCAATTGTTCATGAGGTGGAGTTCCATAAAAGCATGTTGAAAATTTGGGCCAAACATTTGCAAAAATAGCCAAGGTATGCCATTAAGTTCAAGCCCTCAATGAAATTCATTGAACCACATATCTGTTTGTTCAGTTCACGGTCCAGTATTGAAGAGTGAAGATGTGTCTGCAGTCCACAGAAGATGACAGCGTTGGACTCCTGGTGGGTAAAGTAAGGGCTTGGGGGTGCTGAGTGCGAGGTTCAGGTGGGGAACAGCTATGACTGCAAAATAGATCAATAGACAGTTTTATTTTCACAGGGTAAAAAAAGACTGATGATTCTTGACCAAAATACTGGGGATTGGGCACCCACAGTGTTGCCCGTTATATTGAGAGGGTGAGTGGGATGATGGGTGCTCAGGGGGTTGGGTGGGCAGGAGAAAAATATTTAAAATAGAACACAGAGATGTGACCATGCATGCACAGTAGTGGACTGGGTGGTTTATATAACAGGTGGCAAAACTGGGGATTGGGCACTCCCAGTGTCACTGTTATGTTTGTGGAGGGGTGCTGAAAGGAGGATCTGGTGGTGGAGACAGAAAAACATGGAGATGTAACCTGCATATGTGAGGGAGCAGCGTAGTATAACCTTACAGCTGGCAGACATTCCATACATTCCAGGCTAACATTGACAGATCAGCTTGCCGGCTTGGTGGTGCAGATCAAGGGGTATAGCTGACTCTTGATTAGATCTGGCTATTCCTTTCCAAGGTTGTGCCATTTCCACCCAGCAAGCCAAAACTCTGTCATACTAAGCCTCGCTGATGATTGGTGTGGCACTGAATCACCCCAAAACACTGCTCTGCATTAGATGAACAGTGTTACACCCATAAAAAGCAGTACTACTGCAATACATTCATTTGCACCTGCATTCATGGTGAACATAAAAATAGTGTCAAGAATGTCAAGGTAAGCAAGTTGGTCAAAGTAAGCAACTAAACTTCTGCTGCAGGGGAAGAACAGTGTTTGAAAATGTTTTAAAATGCCACTAATGAAAGTGCAGTCTGGATGGAACAGAATTGTATTAAAAGTGTATTTAAACCATGTTTAAACATGCTTTGCAGGTAGCCTAAACACACTAGCTCAGCTTGCTTAATCTGCTTCAAAACCATTTTCAAAAACTGAGTTAGGAATCTGGATGGGGCCTTATGGTAAGCATTGGGAGAGAAACTTATCTGTTGATCCTTAACAATCCCAAGGATTTTTATGCATTACAGATTACACATTTTAAATACAAATAGTTTATTATTTAAACAAAACACAATAATATTCTATCCTTAAGTGCAGCTGTACAACCAGAGAAATAGAGGATCTAAAACATACTGTTCTGTCCTTTCAGAAGAGTTGGTTAGCATCACTATTACAAAATTGGTTTCTTCCTCTAGATGAGATAATAGCCTCCTTGTTCATCTCACAAAGTCCTGTTGTGATAAACATGCTTGTGAAGTTTCTTCAAAAATTACATTTATTCTGATATAGTTTATGATTTACTCTCTGTTGTATGCATTATTGTGAAATGTCTCTTTTCTGGAGATTACTTAGCTCTCTGAGGGAGGTATCCAAACCTGAACTGGTTTTAAAGGTAAGTTTCATACCTTTTCTATTAAATAATAGACATACATTTGTGAACCTCATATTTTGATGTATACAGAGTTTTTTCTTTCTTATTTTCCTCAGAGACAATACAATATGTTTAGAAATTGCTGTAATTAGGATTATGACTTTTCTCATTTTTCTTATTGATATGTATGTTTTCATGTTTATGTTTATTTTTGTAATGGCATTTTAGCTAATTAATACAATGAACTTGTACTAATAAATGATAAATCTGCAATTTGTTAACATGATACAAATAAAAAAAATGATTTTAAACAAGTGTAATTTTTGGTTATCCATGCATTAAGAAAGAATATTAAAATGGAAGTTGTTTCTGTAATCTGTAACTAGAAAACTATCAAACTATTTTTTAACAGTAAGGTTTAAAATTGATTGAACAAATTGTCTTGGTTAGTGTCCAGGTCATAAATTTGAATTAGTAATGCATAGAAATTAGTTTTCAAGCAATAAAATGTCCTTAACTCAGTTTTAAACAATCACCGAGTAGGGTACAACACATTTTGTTTGGGAGGGAACTCCAGAATTTGTAGACAAATGGGAAAATGAGGCTCCTTCATTTTATATGGCATTTTGGGATTGATAATATTGCCTGACCTATAGATCTCAGAGTCTAGACACAGGCCAGTTTTGTAAGAAATGTGACTAAGGAGGAAGGGGTTGGAACTGGAGTATTTTGTCAATATGACATCCACATTGGAAGGTGTGTGTAGCAGCATGGGAAAGAAAACTCATCTGGAGTTAAGTAAGGCATAATGTGATTAATGTCTGATGGGAGGTAGGCAAGGCAAAACAACATATATAGTACTGTAATAGCTTGTATAACACCTTTTCAAACCAGATTAGGAAGAGTGTTAAAATATAATAACACACAGAAGGTATTTTAAAGCTGACCCACCATGGATCTACCAGCCCTATTTTTTATGCAGGCTTACATCTTCACTGGTAGGCCAGAAATGAGCTTGTCTATGTGTGCCCAGCCCTGACTCTTACTGTGAGATGCCAATCTGTGCACAGTTATGACAGTAAACGCTGCAAGAACATACAAGTTCCAAATTGCATCATTTATTGATGTACAGTACCACAAACTATGTCCTGCTGTCTTAAAATACCTGTTGTCTCTGAAAAAGCTGTGGGCAGGCCTGGCAGATATGCTTCAGTGCAGATGGGGGTAGATCCAACTCATGTGTCTGTGTTGTAACCTTTTGAAAATCCTCTGTAGCCTAATATATGCAGTAGGATGCATTGTACTATTCCTATAGGGAGCTTCTGGGGTAAATTTCTGTTAACCTATATGTGAAAGGCCCAACATAGAATTTATAGACTTATAGATCACATTTATGGAATTGAGAAATCAGCATATTATCAAATGTAACCCCTTTAAGCAACGAGTCATTCGGACACAGCTGTAGTTTATTAGGCACACCATGTAGTTTTGAACAAATCAAACAACTCTACCCGACTTACATTTAAAATCAGCGACTTTGTAACACGCAATTCTGAAGGAAGGTAATATCAGATGAATATGTCTATTAAGGTTATCAGTTCAATTTGAGCTACCTGTATACAGAAGGACAATATCATCTGCATACAGCAGTTAGTATGGCACTCACCAGAGTAGTGCCATGCTAACCTAGACAGTTTAGGCCAACAGAGTAGGGTCAGTTTTTCAAAGGCTCCTGACATGCTGCACTGACCTGACAGTGCTACTTCACACAGTACACCACTGTGACAATGCAAATGAGGGATCATTTATGCATAACTGGCACAGCAGTGTATTTAGCTGTTTCAGCAGTGTTATATAGCCTTCATCATAGCACTGTTTAATGCTGCTGAAACACTGCCCTTATCCTCATAGACAGTTGCCTCCTTGATTGCCAGTTCAGGAGCTGTCTGGCATATCCCTGTTGGTCTAGTGGTCTCCTCATGCCCCATCACCTCCTCCTATAGCTATCCTGAATATGCCTGGTGGTCTATTGGTCCCCTTAGCCCCTAGTCACCCATCCTGTAGCTGTCTCATAGATTCCTGGTGTCTGCTGCCCCCCCACATAAGGGCATTTGACCTCTTCTGACCTCACGTGCTCAGGACCCTCCTCCCCACACACCCTCACCTAAACCAAACTACAGCAATAGTGATGGCAAACAGCACAGCCTTCTCCTTACCACTTCTACTGGTTGTTATCTGACTGTCAGTGCAATCACGACTAATGTATAAACAGCATTTCTACAGTACTCATGATCTTCACTGACAGACAGCATTTTACAGTACTCACAATCACTTATTGGCAATCAGACATCAGTTGGCTGAGATGGTGAGCAGAGGGCAGTGCAAGTCGTAATCACTATTGTCATCATTCTGCTCAGGTGACCAGGGCCAGAACTGGGTGCAAGGAAGAGGTTCTGGCCAGGTGGGTGGGAGGAGGTAGATGCCCCAACAGTGGGGACACCATGAATATTCAAGGAAGCTACTGGATAGGTGATCTGGAAGTGGGTGGACTACTAGACCAACAGAAATATTCAGGACAGCTACAGGATAGATGCTCGGAAGGCACACATGAATGTTAATGATCCCATAATGGGCATGCAAATGAACCATAGTGTGTTACATGCCCAATGGGCTTATTAGCATGTTAAGGATTAATATGGCCAACAGGAACCCTGGCACTATCTTGTTTGGCTTGCACAATCTCATTTGGGCTCCTGTGGGCCATATTCAGTCTGAGGTTGTGTAAGTGCAGCACATAGTCACTATGCACTGCCCCAATGAGGCCCCATATTCAGACAGTTAGTGTCCTCTGGACAGAGCATTCTAATTGTCTGAATATTGCCCTAAACTGGCCATGTGCTAATTACCATGCAGTGCTCCTGAAAATGTCACACATATTGCTGTTTCTGAATAATAGGGCCATGCCCCTTAGTGACCTGGAATCCAAAGTCCACAAGGCAATGGCTGTTGGGAGTATGAAATGTCTGCACATAGTCTCAATATACTGTTTTTCTAACTTGTAAATGCATGCAAGCAAACATGTTCAGTATTGACACATGCTTGTTATAGGCAGGCACCAACATAAGCTAGTTTCATAAATCAGGGACTATAATGTTATGAGCTACAACAGCAGATGAGCTGTATGCAACACATTTTAGGAGCCTTGGCTCAATACCATCAGACCATGCACATTTACTTGCATATGTACATTTCAGCAATTTACAGACCTCAGCTGCAATAACCACCCCTGGGTAGAAAGGGAGGGCTAGAAAAGCTACAACTGCTTCATAGGATTGATCCAATGGAAGAGGGGCTCAAAGTCATTATATGTGGAGGAGAAGTTGGGAAGATCATATTTATATATTTAGTTTTATTTACCAGGTAGGTGCACTAACCATATAGTTGCTTGTTTTCAGGCACTACCTGGGAAATGATCAAAGGCCAAAAGTTGCTACCATGAACAGCAGTGCCAGGCTGGTGTTCACAAAGAACTGTAAGCCTAAAAGCAGGAATCCAGATTCACAGTCAGCACTTGTGGCAACAAAGGAGGATCACAGTTTAATACTGAAACAAAATAAGCTTTATTTCACTAGATCCAAACAGCTCTGCTCCAGTGCTTTGGCAAGTAAGCCTTCATCAGGGAGCCATGAGTGCTTGCTGTGTGAATTTGACTACCTGGGAAATGGTATGCCATTGCTACAGCGATGTTGTGAGAGTGAGTCAATCACAGTGACTCAAGTGCAGCTAATGCAGTTTGAGCAAGGTGTTTTCCATGACGCAGATGTTTCACACTGAGTAATATGGTCAGTTATTAGGGTTGACAGGTGCGTGATGTGTGGTAGGTAGAGTCAAGGAGCACTGTGAACTTGGTGTTCATGTCAATGGGTGGAGTGTCGACCAGATCATTGCAATGCCTGTTATTTTTGTTTTACTCCACAGTATGTGCACCGTGGAGCATGTTACATTCATTTTGGGGTGTGTGGGGGAGTGGGGTGGGGCTCATGCATTTTACATGTCCTTTGCTGTTCTCTCTGCACTTGTTGTCGCTGTTGCGGTATTTCGCAACTTTGGGTGGCTTTGTATGGGCTTTCTGGGTAAGGTTGTTGCTCTAAGTTCCATCGCTGTTTTTGATGTTGAACCGCTTGGTGAAACCCTAGGAAATCACAACAGGGAGAACAGTACAATAAGTTACAGTGATATTACAGTTCAATTTATGCATTTACAAAGTCCTAGGTAAAAAGTGCAATACAATGCAGATACTGGTATGGATAATGAAAAGAACAAAACAAATTGCATGCTACATAACTAATATACTGTACAAGTAAACAAGTGCAAAACGAAATGATGACAAAACCTAAATGTCCAACACAATTCAGAGAAGTCGCATAAACATTTGCCAGCTAGGAACAGAAGCACACTGATGAACATTATAGGTCTGAATGGTAGCAAATACAAAATGCATGGACTGAATGATAATGTTAAATCTTAGCGGAAATGGAATTCCAGTGTCTACGGGCAGTATAGGAGATGGCAACAGACAGGCATCAGCAATAGTGTCAGGTTTATCACAATTTGATACCATCAATTCCATATCATAACTAGGACCATACTGATTCAAACTCATAAATGCCTTAATGCAATTCCAGAAGTTCTTCAGGTCAACCACAGAGGAGGAACGTTTGTTCTTATAACATGCACTTTCATAGACGGTTTGGCTTTTTTTTTTTTTACACATTCCTCTGTTTTCTGTATTCTTCCCTGTTAACTGTGAAAGCAGAAGCTTAGAAATTGGCATAGCACTTGTCCCTGATTTTGAATAAGTATGATAATTAACTGTTTGGCCATTTAGTGATAATACTGTTGCTCTGACTCATTTTTTTTTTTTGATAGGTGCATGTCTGTTTTGAAGTTCTGTAAACAGGGAAGGAATTAAGACAGGGCTATGTTTATGTCAGTTGCATCACAAAGATCTTAACAATTGATTTAGGTTAAGTCTTTTGAAAGGCAATTGTTGTAAACTTTTGGGTAATCCTCTACTATAAATATAATGTTTAGAAGAATTCTAAAAGCATGAGCTCTCCATGCACCATCAATGGGAAAATGATCATGGACTATATCTACGAGGGTACCTGCACAAATAATTATATCCTTTCTAATAGTTATTAACCAATCAAGAGCAACTGGTTCCCTTAGTAGACAACCTAGTGGGCTATGTTATTATTTGTATTAGATTGATTACTTTGGAGTGATTCCTATCTCTTAATTTCACCTTACAGTCAACTAGGTTTTATATTCCCTAAGATAACTTGCTTATTGTTTTAAATGGAAGTTTTCATAAGTTCAATAAAGGAGAAAGGGTCATCTTGTCCACATAAGGGGAATAATATATATATATATATATATATATATACATATATATATATAAAATAACACATTTTATACAACAAATCTTTTGCAATAAGTGCCTCTACAATACAAAGACAATTTACAAACATTTAGCATTCAATTTTACATATTCAAATATATATAATACACAAATATGAACTAGCTAATAAAAGTACATATAACTTTTTTGTGTTATACTTTTTCCCTGGGGCCACCAGTTTGCCTTACCTCTACATGTCAGGCATCCTCCCGGTACTCAGGCCGCCATCTCCTGGGATTTCTTCCAGCTCCATGCCCCGTGGCTTGCCCCCACGGCGGGTGGTGGGAGCACTCCCAAGCTCAACCCACCCAGTCAGGATCCACTAATGCTGCACACCCTCAGCGCCGAACAAATCCACTCTGAGATGGCCATCATGTTGCCATGACTAGTGCCCCTATTTTTCACTTTTCTCCCACGGCTTGAGGCATGAAATGATGCCTCAGGCCTCAAGCGCATGCAAGATCCACACGCACTCCGAGCCAAGTGTCTGCCCCAGCTTGTTCTCTCCATGTCTGCCAATGCTCT
Organism: Neoceratodus forsteri; assembly: GCA_016271365.2. NCBI lineage: Eukaryota > Metazoa > Chordata > Ceratodontiformes > Ceratodontidae > Neoceratodus > Neoceratodus forsteri. The sequence continues at coordinate 1,459,863,162 of CM057455.1, read as the reverse complement.
GTAGCCACCCCCAGCCACAGCCAGAGGCCACTAGAGCACCGATGGTGATCATCCCTCTCCCCTGGAGAAGGAGAGCAGTCCTACGGATTCTCCATCCTTCTCCTCCCTGTTGACCCCCAATGACCCAGGCTCATTCCTGAACCCGGTCACATGAAAGCACGAGGTGTGGCATCCAGTGCTTCTGCACCACCAGGCCAGGCAAAGTACATATAACTTAATTTTAAAGCATCATGTGTAGCATTTGACCTAGATATTTATATTCATTTACAAGCTCAAGTAGGTGGTTGTTTAAGCAAATTGAGAAGGAGGAGTTTACTAAAGACAGAGAATGCTGCAATCCAAGCAGCATTACTTGAGTCTTCTTACTATTTAGTAGTAGTAGATCATCACAGAACCATTTCACAACTTTGTCAAAGTCGCCCTTGAGAGTCAAAGCAAGGGAAGATGTAGATCTGTGAGCATAGAAAGGTACCATGTCATCAACATAAAATCTGACTTAGCAAAGATCTATGAAAAAGGTAGTGCATCTACAATGAGGTTGAATAAGACAGGACCAAGTATAGACTCCTGTGGAACCCCATTGGAAATAGAAAGAGGAGGTTAAAGACATCTATTCCAGGAAACAGATTGCATTTTCCCATGTAGATAGGATAAAACTGGATGGTGACATTTGAGGAAAAGTCATAAGACGATATTTGAGTTAGAAGCACCTAGTATTGTAAGTAGTGCAAGTGCACAAAATCATATTGCAGCTCTGAAAATCCAACACCATAGCTTTACCAATTAAAGAGGGATACAATTAAAATGTTGTGGAGTATATAGAGGCATATCCTTTAGATAGATAGATAGATAGATAGATAGATAGATAGATAGATAGATAGATAGACACGCACACACACACACATACACACACACGGGCTACATCTACATATAATATGTATGAGTGTACTTTTAACTTAATGGCAAATTATATATTTCTGTGTTTAAGTCTAACTTTCAAGATAATAATATATCATAACTTAGGGGCTTGGCCAACAGCCCAGCTAAGCAGATGCTCATCCTTAGAGCTCTAGTGTGAGCCCTTCATTTGTTGTATAATTTAATAGTTTCTTTCCTGTTTTCAATGGAACAAAGGTCATAGTCTAATAGAGCTTTGTAGACTGTATTAGGCTTTGTAGGGATATTATGGACTATCATTTGCTTTACATAGTGTCCTGATGAATATAAATAATTGTAAGGTTACACAATATTAATTTGCATTTTTGAATAATGAGCAGGGCAAGTTGTGTTTTTGTTCAGACCTGTATGAGTTTCAGATACATAATGAGTACAGCTCATTCAGAAATTGCTGGAAGTGAGGTGCTAGACCTGAGAGGCTTTTATTCTGCTGGGGAGATGTCTTGGGGAAGGGGTACCTTTTCAGTGAGCTGCTGTGTCTTTATGATAAGAAGGTGTACATAGTACCCTCAAGGTGGAAGTGAACCTGTAAGACTACTACCCATACAAGATACTTACATAAGTTTCAAAAGGTCTTTTGGGGCTCAAGATGAAATTAAATTGCTTAAAAATGATATGTTACTTAAGATCTAGTTGTGCATCCTTTAATTTTTGATGCTAAATAAAATTGAGTAGTGTTGGCTGTATAGGGCCACTGTTGTTAAAAATGTGTGATTAAGGAAATAACTGTAGCACTCAAATCTGGTACCACTGGGCAACTGACTCACATATCCTGATATAATTATGCTGTTGTAGTTGATGCACTGTTTTGTTCGTACCTAGTTTCTGTATTGTATACAAAACAAATTTCAAATAAAAGTTAAAGATATCATAACTTGATTTATCATCAGCACACCCTCACACTCAGAGCTCATGGTTAGGGAAACTAGGAGTCTGGTGGCTACCAGTTTCCTATTCTCCACAATTGACTGTGGGCTGTCCTGCTATTCTTCTGCAGGTGGGATTGTTGACCAGAGTTAACACTTTGTACACTCTTGTTTGTCAATTTGTAACTGGCCTTCCACTACAAACTCATTATTGCATTCTTTATAAGGGCATGGGGTGTATCTTTGAAGATCATAACAATTTTTACTTTTTACTTTTCCTAAGGTTACTCTGGGTAACTACCCAAAATACATAATCAGCCTTTTTACTCCTTCAAAGATGATTAAAGATACCCATGCAATGGAATCTCAGTCATTCTCATTTGTAGTTCCATTCAGGAACACCTAAAAGCCCAACAGGGCCAAATAATTTTGCCATATAATGCAATAAAACTGTACAATAATCTTCCATCAACTGTTACTCAGTATAACACTGCCCTTCTGTTAGATGAAGTCTTAGTTGTTTGTGCAGCTTAATAGTTTCCTGTCATTGTAATGACCAACTATGATACTGTATGTGTTATATTTATATTGTTTTATTTGTACTGTTTTTATTGTTACTGTAAATGTGCTAAATGTTAAAATTATTTCTAGTCACTATTGAAAATGGGCATTATCTTGCCTACCATGCTTATCAGTATAAATTAATAACACAAACAAACAAAATCTTACAACTAGCAATGGAATAATCTAACATAAAACAAGAGTCCCTCTACTGATCAAAAGCCTGATTTGACATCAAGTTACATATTTTAACAATTACTACTACTTGTAACTGAGGAAGGTTCTAATGTCTACTGAATGACTACATTGATGGATTTCAAAGTGATGAAATATTGATAAAACGGTATCATGTCAACTCATCGTAAACATTTTATCGAAAAATGTCATCGTAATTAATATCAGCACATGATAAATCTCATCGCATGTAACATTTAATCGCAAAATCACAGTTACTGAGAAGAGATTCTTGCTAAACCTTCTACCTGTTGTCCTCATGTTTGCCCTGAGTTTTTATACAGAAATAAGGAAATATTCTGCAATTAAGGACTGCAATGTTTGTAAAGAGGCAGGGATGTCTGTCATAAAGAGGGTGATAGCAACCTTACTGTGAGTCAAAAGCAAGGAGGAATAAGTAGGAGTACAGTGGAATCCTGCCTTGTATCTGTCCAGGCTGAAACTAACCTTCCTTAGTATAATCCTTAGTTGTTAGGCTCCCTGTACAAGCAGTAAATCATGTTGAAAGAATCTGCTGCAAACACAAAGCATGCGCTGAGATCAGGTCCAGAATACGCTGGAGATTGTCTGTTAGAGAAAATATTCTGTTTGGTAATCACTGTCTCAATAAGTTCTGGATATGGAGCTGGACCTTGTGAAGAATTTGTATGCTGTAAAGGGATGGATCACTGTGGGCAAGAAAACACCCACACATGTATCGAATATGGTTGCTCTTCAATTACTTACACCTGGGTCTGGCTGCAGTTCACAGAAGAAGATATATAAAGAAATGTGAAATGCTCTATATGCACTTAACTGTCATGCGTGGAAGAGTAAGTGTGCTGAACAGTATTGCAGGTAAATTGATGCGCAGTAATTGACCACGATGAAATTTTTGCCAGAAAAGACATGGAACCTGATAAAACAGACTATGAAGACTCATCAGGAAAGGTTGTAAACTGATGTACAAATAAATAAATAAAATAAAATCTTTAATGCCCTAAAATCCACCACCAGAACCTGATATGTATCTTGACTGTGAGAAGGCTTCCTACTGAAGCTAGGAATGCACTCCTTTTCCTTGAGTTGATTACCAAAGCAACCATATTCGCATCTAGAGATGCAGCAAATTATTAATCTGTCCGCAAAGTGGATGCAAAGGGCACTTCGTCCATGGAGCACAACGCTAAGTGGGCCCTGTAAAGTGCTCACTCATGTTATTAATTCCACTTCACGTTTTCATTATGCCTTAACACGAAGTAAGGCAAAGTGAGAATAAAATAGGCACATCACATGGCTTGCAGTACTGTAAGTCACATGCTTTAGTCAGCAGGAAGGAAGTGAGTCAGAGAAGCAGTTTCACTTTCTCCTTTGCATTTGTAGAGGAGAAAGCAAAATTATGAGAGGAGTTTGCTTGGCTTTTGTTTCTTTTGCTCTCAGAACCAGAACAAACAAACAGCTTTTTAAAAGCTATTTTATTTAGTTTTGTATTGTCTTAGTGTTTTTTGTTAGTGAATTTCTTTGTAAAAGTTTTGTTTTTGTGTGTGACGGGCTGTGTGTGTGTGTGTGTGTGTCCACTTTCTGTGTGTGTGTGTCATCTTGTGGACTCAGGAGGATGGAGGGTCATGTTGGAGAAGGCAAGTCACTGGCCCATGGGCACGTTAGAGGGGATGAGTGCAGACCCATGGGGGCAGGGTGGTCATGTGATGTTGGACCACTCCAGACTCCTGGCCGGTGTTGCTTCCCAGCAGAAGCAACAGGAGCAGCAGCAGCAGCACCAGTTCCACCAGTGGCTGTTGCACATCCACCTTCTCCACCACTACCACCACCACCACTAGCAGCAGCTGTTGGGGCTTCAGCAGCACCCCTCCACCACCTCCACAGCCACAGAAGGTGGCCCTGGCAATGTAGGTGGTGGTGGAACTCATGCCTGACATGTGCGGACTGTGTCTGGTCTCTCCTGCAGCTCCCCAGTATGGGAGTTTTTTAATTGTGTGGAGGGAGGCAGCACAGTGGTGGAGTGCCATGTGTGGTGTGCTGGTGCACCGTGGGCCCCTGGGACACATTTGAGGACTGGTGGCCAGCACATCCACATGCTGAACCACCACAGGGCAGAGTGGCAGGCTGCCATGGAAGGGGCCAGGTGTCCACCTGCTGGCCCTTCTGTGGCAGTGGCCGAGGGTGCTGATAGGGTGGGAGATGTGCCACACAGCAGTCACTGCTGCAGCTGGAGGAGGAGGTCTCTACATTAGCTGCTCCACCACCACTGCCATCACAGCCACCAGCTCCACCCTGTCCACCACCAGCCCCACTACATGGATTACCCACTGCAGTGGACCCCACCACAGTCCCTGCAAGCCAGTCTGACCTCAGCCTGGTGTGGGCAGTGCTTGAGGAAAACAATGTGCATTTCAGTGCTTTGGAGCAGCAGGTTAACAGAGTGGAAGCACAGCAGCAGCAAATACTTCAATGCTGCACCTGCTGCTGAACCACCATGTCATCCTACGGCCATAGTATGTCAGGGATTATTTTCTGTCCCCCACCCCCACCCCTACCCCTGACCCCACCCCACTACTGTGTTGTACTTTTATTGTGTGCTTTTGTTTGTTATCATTTAATCATACACATTTTCCCTTTCAGGGGAATCTTTCTTGCATCACATGGTGCAAAACATTTTTGTGAAAACCAGGTGTAATTTCATTACAGAGTGTCATGTGATGGAAGAATTCCCATTCTGAAAATCTACCCACATTCTGCCTCCCTACTCAGCAACGTTAAGACTTGATGGCAGGAAAGTGCGTGCATGCTCCTTACAGTGAATATTCGATTGTCCGGGAGGTTTCTGAATGTTTCTTTATGTTATAATGGTCAGTTTGTGGTGAAATGTGGCCATGTTTCCAGTAAGAAGAGCCCTGTTAGTGGAAACATCCCACATTTCACCACAAAGTGAACCTTATAATATAAGGAAACATTGGTTGGGATAGGCCGGACATTCACTATAGTGGAGCATGCACCTGTACTCCCGGCATCACATCCTAACGTTGCTGAGAAAGGGTGGCAGAATGTGGGTGGCTTTTCTGATTGGTAACTCCTCCATCACATGACTCACTGTAATGAAATTATGGGTGGTTTCACAGAAATATATTGCGCTCTGTGGAGCAAGAAATATTCCAGTGGTAGTAATGACTCCCCATATTAGTTTATGTGCATCACCATAACTATGTAATGTGGTGAATGTCTGTAAAGCAGCAGCGAACAATCTGTTCATAACTCTGACCTATATTTTTAATGCTATGTTACAACTTCCTTTACTTACATCCTGACTGACTGGAATGAACGATAATTTGCAGTAGTTGAGTCTGCTGTATTACCTTTTTCATGTGTGAAATAATGAAAGGAGCATTCCTTTTAAATTGGTGCTGACCAGGTCTTTGTCATTGTTTTCCTCTGCTTTTCTCCATCACATCAAGTAGTTGTCATATATCACTTCTGTTGTTAATTAACAGTTATGCATCAAGCAGTGTTTTATGACACCACGGAACAATAGTTATTGAAAAGCAGCTGCAAATAAATAGAAAGCTGGTCTGAACAACATCGGAAGACTATGCTCATTTTTTTCATACATGAAAAAGTAGTAAAGTAGAAGCAGACATAAATTGTGAGATGAATCAAATCATTCAAGTCACCACGACTGGAGGTAAGTAGTGGTGGCTGTGGCAATGTAAAGTAGCATAAAAAGTATAGTTCAGAACTGTGAGAACATTCTTGCAATGCTGCTTTAATTGTAAAATGTCAGTATGACATCATGAGCTCACAGCAACAATCACAGAACACACAAAAGTGGCACAGAGTCCCCAGATTTTTCTGCAGGCCAGAATGCATCCTCCTTGTGCGCATAAAATTGACAAGTGGTAATGAAGTGAAGTGAAATTAGACTGTTTCAGCACATACAATACAAAGTCCCCAGAATTAATGGCACACTCAGTCATGTGCATAAAAGTGGCACAGAGTACCCAGATTTTTCCTGCAGGCCCAGAATGCATCCTCCTGTGTGCAGAAAATTGACAAGTGATAACGAAGTGAAATGAGACTGTTTCAGCACATACACAGTCCCCAGAATCTATTCCACAGTCACTCATGCATGCAGTGCCCTATAATGATGACCATGAGAGAACTGTTGCTGGTCCAATGAGTACTGCATGCGAGAAAATGCAATGTGATCATCTTAACTGGATGGAAAGGTGCCCTTTGTCTGTACACTAATAGTTGTCTTGGTGAGTTGATATATAGAGATATATATTTCTGTAGTTTGTAGGTGAGGGTGGTGACATGGACATGTACTCATGGTTTTGTTCTGTATCACAGGTCACAGATACTGTTGTGTGCACATTCCAGTGCTCGATTAGAACTTTATGTGTAGAAATTTGCAATGGATAACTGTCAAGCACATGAAGGTAAGTTTTTTTGTTTGTTTTTTAGGTGGGGAAGCATATTTGCAGGTTTGTCTGTAATGGTTACTTATTTTCTTCTTCTACAGATTTCATCTACATCCTTTTCCAGTCTGTTGTGATGGTCATGGTCATCTAATGAAACAACTTCTGCATGTTGCATGTGCACCCCAGCCCGGGGAGTGATGTGGAAGAACTTGTTTGATAAGGCCACTTTGTCAGAATAACAAAGCATCTGGAAGTTTCCTAAAAAGAAATGAATGACTTCTTACAACATAATTGTTATGTGTCCCTCCCTGGTTCTCAAGTCTCAATCCTTAAAGTCAAGTTACATTTCAAAGACACATCTTGTCAACTAACACAACCTGTTATGTGCAATATTTGCTGCAGTCTTTACAAAACAATGAAACGGATGAAATAAAATCTTCATTCTTACCAGAATGGATTTCACATGGATATTCCATTGGTTCCTCTCTGTACAGTACAGCTACAGCTCATTCCCAACAAGTTTTAGCAGTGGAGCCTTTTTTTGTTACCCTGTAAACGAAACAAAAGAAGTGTACTGTATGTGTTTTATCATTGCGGCTCTGAAAAGCTACAGAAGACAAAACATAAAACTAAAGGAAGTGAGGCAGCATAACAAACACAAGTACACATACTCACTTTATGGTTTAAATATTAAGAAGCTGGTGGTGGTGGTCCGTGGAGCATACAGACTCATGGTGGCAGACTTGGATAACATCAGTCCCGGTGGTGGTGGTGGTCCATGGGGCAGACAGAGTCATGGTGGAAGACTTGGATAACATCAGGCCTGGTGGTGGTCCATGGGGCAGACAGACTCATGGTGGCAGACTTGGATAACGCCAGTCCCGTGGTGGTGGTGATGGTCCATGGGGGCAGACAGACTCATGGTGGCAGACTTGGATAACATCAGTCCCAGTGGTGGTGTTCCAGGGGCCAGACAGACTCATGGTGGCAGTGGATAACATCAGTCCTGGTGGTGATGGTCTGGGAGGGCACACCACTTTTAAATACTGCAGTTAAAACCTGCCAACATTAACCACATCATCATCCTCATAAAGAAAACTGCCCTCACAGTCATCGATGTCTAAGTCTGACCACTGGGAAATTCTTTCTCCATCGTGTCGCCATCTACGCCAGTGGTTGACCATTTCAGGCAGCCACTGCCAGTGCCACCAGGATGCTCCATTTCCACATCAGTAAGACCACCATGACTACGCCTGGGTGTGAATACAGAGGTTGCAGTCTGTGCTGGTATGTGCCTCTCATTCATTTTAATGAATGTTAGCAAACTAGCCTTTGCAGGAGACAGGTTTGTCCTATGATCCCTAACTATTGCACCTGCTGAGCTGAATACCCTCTCAACACTTACAGTGAAGGGTGGGCATGTGAGGTACTCGGTGCCACTGCAGTCAGCTCTGTCCATTCATTGACCTTTCCACTCCAGTACAAAAGAAGATCTTCACTTATTGTCAGATGCCTGTTTTCAGACAAATATGACTCAACCATTCTATTCTCTGTGCCGCACTAAGTCCAATTGTCGATGAATCATTCTGTTCTCCTGAATCATTTATTTCACAAATACCCACTTGACAAAGCTCCCAAAGTTGTTTGATGCCACCCACTTTGGATGATAGACCACCTGGAACTACAGTCCCTTCCCTTGCAGGATATGCTTGATGGTCCTCCAGGTACACCTTCAGCTGTATTATGCTGCTGAGGTTTGCTGACCTTGGCACGTGACTTCTGTGCCCCATGAACCAAGCACACCAGTTGACCACTGATATTTTTTATCTGTTCAGGCCTCCCTCCAGTACTGATGCAATTCCACGGTTGTATCGGGGTCCAGCATTGTTGCTATGGCAAAGTTGTCACTGCGCTGAATGCTCACAACATGATGATTATGGTCGAATGCTGTCAGCATGTGTTGTGGCAACATACTGCTACCACCGCCTCCGCAACATCAAGGCTATGCTGTACATTCATCAATGTCTGCCTCAGCACTTGCAGCAGTGGAATTGATTGGCTAATGGAGGCAGACTCGCCACTTACTGCCTGTGTGGCATGTTCAAAAGGCTGCAAAATTGTTTTACAGAGTCCATGAGGTGCTACTCTTCAGTCGTCACAGACATGGAGGCCTCAGAGCTCTCACGGCTAGTGTGCATAACAAGATATTCTGAGATGGCTTTGTATTGTTCATACAACCTCTCTGCCATCTATAACATGGAGTTCCATTGGGTGACAACTTCCAGCTTCAAGCGGTGCTGAGGCAGGCTGTTTTGTATTTGCAACTTCCACAGTTGGTCACGGGCCTTCCAGATCTTGAAAAGTGAGAGCAGATACGCTGTACAATGGTCAGCATTTCTCTTATATCAGGGTGCTGCAGAAACTCCTGAACCACAAGATTTAAACAGTGGGCAATGCATGGAACATGAAAACACCATTAATGATGCATTTCACCACATTTGACAATTGTCACTTGCCATGAACCCAGCTCTCAGGGACAGAGGGTTTAGCAATCTGTCAATTTCAGTCAGTACCATCTCCAACATGTTCTCACCAGTGTGTGAGCAGGTCACACTGCGATAGCAATCGTTCCATTCTGGCAAATTCTAGGAAGATTGCTACCATGACAATCCATCTTACTGCACTGATTATTCACACTACCAACATTGCAAACAACCCCGCACTTGGCGCCCAGTGTGCAGTTATACACAGATATGAACTCCGGTTGTTTTGCCACTTTCCACATATCCATACTTGAATGAATGAATGGAGAGGAGGAATGTTGAAGGGCATGTCTTACTGAGTCCGCCACAGTGTGGAACAACTCGGGACACCACGGGTAGAAAAGTATGTCCTGGATGGGACTTTTCATTTTGGACAGGCACGTGCAGCAAACCACCAGAACCCAGAATTCTCCCAAAGGAGAAGGGCAAAAGATCAATAGCCAGCATTTCCGCTACAGCAGCATTAAGTTCATGTGACACTTTATGTTTGGGGGTACTTCAGCTTCATGAAAAACTCTGTAACGTGGCTGACTTAAATGTTTTACACATGGCGTGTTGGTCACAGGTGGTTGTGCTCTGTGATGAATGGCATTGGCAGGGGTGGAGTGTGGACATTTGATGAAGATGGTTGCACAGGTGATGATGACAAACCCAGAAATTATGTTATTAATTTCCAACCGGGTTGATGTACCACTTGCACTAGACATACTACATTCACCACCACCACCACAAAAACTGCTACTCTCATCAGCACTGGACAACATTTCAAAGTCATTATGATCCTCCACCTCATCATGCCTGTAGTAATCCTCTGCTCTTATTACCGCACTACTGCATATGTTTAATTTACTACTGGGCTTAACTAGTCATGGAAGAGGATAACATGCTGGCTATGGTTGCCGTGACAGAGGTGAACGCCCACTGTGGTATTAGCCAGCTTGTGCTGGGTCCACAGAGCCAGGTGCCTATTCTTAAGATACGATGCTGTCCTCCTGTCCCCAGATGGCTCCCCTTTTACCCTCGACTCACACACATGGTAAACCTGGGAGATTGCAACTGAATCATCATTTGCATCTTGAACAAAATATCCCAAACAAGGGACTGTGATGCTCTGCTTTTAACATGTCCATGATGATGTGGCTTATTTAAGTCTGTTATTTTAAGCACTGAAATGGGGGCACGTGATGTTTCTGGCACTGCACACCTGGACTGCAACTGACCACCACAACTATCTATCATATTAATTACTGGGTCATCACATCATCATCAACTAGAAGCGGTAGATTACAAGTTTTTATGGGGGATTCTGCAAACAGACTCAGACACAGCCACTTTTAATTTCTTTTTCTCCTGTTCCCAACTGGGGTCAGTTACATCATCATCATATTCATCAACATCACCCACATCCACATCTTCTGCTTGGAAGCTAGTATATGAACTGCATGTTGCAACAATAGCAACATCATCATCATCATCATCATCACATTCATCATCAGCATCTACATCACCTGATATTTTTCACCACACTGTGTGTCACTGCATGGAAAATGCGTGACGTTAAGTGCCATGGTGGACAGAATATCACATTGTATGCTATTGTTGACATGATCATCAGAGTCCTCAGGTTCAGTTACTGGGATGTTACTGGGAAGGATGACATCATCTAAGCTGCCACTCACTTGCACTGCTTCAAACTCAATATGTTTGGATATGGTACACTGGTCGGAATTAGAACTTGATGCAACAATACTAATACTACCTCCGCCACCAATAACACCATTAAGACTAACACCACCGGCTGGGAAAACATCATCTCCTCCAACCATGAGTGAAGCTACTGATTAGGTTGTAAAAACATTGCAGGAGAAATACCTTTTCTCACATCAGCAATGCACTTCTGCATCTGCGTACTACTACCACGCCTGAACCATCTTACTGCCAACATTGCCATGGCGAGCAACAACTTTGCTTGCACGCCTCTTTGCTGGCATTTTGGGGATCAACCACAAATATTATTACCAAATTCAGATTTTGATATGTTCACTTTCTGACTGAGGACGCTGGCTGAATGTGAAGCAAAATAAACAACTGTGGCTTCAACAACAGATAAGAGACTACTCTGAGACTGTCATGGAATTAAAACAACTTCAGTAACCAGTGATGCTGATGGGGTCACAAAACAATCCAGTCTGGTAAAAATACCTTTTGAACATGGAGGGGCACTGAATACAGACAGTGCTGGTTTTTATGGCACTACATGCAGCAAAACTAAGAACAGAGAACACGATCGCATTACAAAATCAAGCAGCTGCAGTGGATAGCAGGTTCACACTGCTGTGCTTAGTTGCACTTACACCAGTCTGTGTCACAATAAATGTGTATTATTTGATGCATGCAACACTGCATACACACTCACACTCAGCACAGAACAGTTTGTGTACAATGCTGAACGAGGAATGTGACGAAATGCAAAAGTTCAGTGTACTATGCCACGCTAATGTAAATTTCTAATTTAAACAACCTGACCTTATGAAATGCTGCATCACATCCACACAAAACAGCAAGAAAATTTGTGCTATTACTGACAGTATATATATGTGTACATTAACACAGTCAGTTATATAATAAAATATAACCAAAAACAAAGAAATCACTAGTTCTCCAACTTAAATCTACTTACACCACAGATACACCCTCCCACAGTACACTTTCACTGTCTTTCACCACACACACTCAATGTTATAAATGAACATTCAAAATCCACTCACAAACAAAAACGCTTGATGATGTGAGCACAGGAGGGTTTCCTACAATCGATGAACTAAAGTTGATCCCCAAAAAGCAAAATGCTTTTGAACAGCTTTTACAAGATTCCTGTTCCAGACAGCTATCAGAGCACACTGTCTCCTACTCCTTCCTACTCATACTACCCTGAACTGAGGCTGTGCAGATCCATATAGAGCCCATGTGACCTGAAATCCCATGAATCACTGCAAAATTCATCTTTGAGCTCAAAACAAGGCAAAGTGAGGTGAAGTGAACTGCCACCAATGCACTTTGCCTTAAGATTGGAAGAGTAGTGGTCAGAGCGGAGTAACACAAAGTCAGTGTTTCTAATGGACTTCGTGTTCCTCATTATAACGCAGTACTCCACTTCACACTGCGGAGCACTTGGTGAATCTGCCTTTGCTCAAACGCTTTGGGAGCAGATTGAGCCCACTTCACCCACCACTATTCATATCACACCAGCTTTTATTCATGTTACCATCTGAGGTGCTGTTTAGATGGGAAATGATTTGTTCCAAAAGGAACAAAGAACTGAGAAAAGAAGATCTTGTACTGTATATGTGCCTAGCACCCAGCTGAAAACAAGGCTATGTTGGCTTAATATATTTCTGCCAATTTAACACATTTTATTAAATTAAGTGAAATACAATCAATTTTAAAATCTCACCTTAGCCACTGGTACACTGTACGATCATTATTAAGTATTTAACTGCCATGTGATTCAGCAGCCCACACCCCACTGCAGCTGTGTATTTGGGAAGAAGCAGACCCTACTAAAATACATATTACTGTGCATCTTTGGTTGTTATATGTAAAACATTAACATTTGAAAACTATTAAACCAAAATGAAACTTGACACATAAATTTTTTTTCTTTATGACGGCATCTTTGTTTTGAAAGAATGAAAGCAATCACAGGATGATTCAAGGTATAGTTCCATTATAATCGTTTTACGGTTTTCAAAGGAAAAATTGCCTCAATATATAAACCAATATTATGACTGTAGCCTATCTGTACAGAAGAAGACCAGGAAAAGGCATACATCTTGAACAAATACTTCTGCTCAGTGATTATGGAGCAAGGACAAAGGGAGGGACCACAAAAAGAAACAGGAGCTTTGAATGGGGAAGTAAACACTAGTCCTTTTTCCACAGGACAGTCCTGAAAGGACTCTCAAAGCTGAAAGTGGACAAGGCAATGGGACCAGATGAGATGCATCCAATTGTGCTGAGGAAGCTTGGGGCAATGGATGCACCTCTGACAGTACAGTTTAACAGATCATTAGAAACTGGAGTGGTTCCAGAGGACTGGAGGAGGTCAAATATAATCCCATTTCATAAAAGTGGAAGCAGGGAAGAGGCTGAAAATGATAGGCCAGTCAGTCTGATATCAGTGGTGGGAAAGTTAATGGAAATCCTGCTGAAGGAAAGGATTGTGGACTATCTTGAATGCAGCAGGTTGCAAGACATGAAGCATCATGGATTCACAGGAGGTAGGTCATGTTAAACGAATCTGATTGATGTCTTTGACTGATCGACCAAGGAAATAGATCAGGGTAGAGCAGTAAACATGGCCTACCTAGATTTCACTAGGGCGTTCACCACTGTCCCACATCGCTCCACACGGAGACTAGTAATCAAGCTGGGTAGCTTAGGGGTGGGTGAAAAGGTGGTTAATTGATAAGAAACTGGTTAAGGGATAGATGGCAGAGTGTGGTGGTAAATGGGGTTCACTACAAGGAAGGGAGGATGACCAGCAGGGTGCCTCAGGCAACTATGCTGGGACAAGTCCTCTTCATATCTTTATAAGTGACATTGCTGTGGAGCTGAAGGAAGGGCCACTCTTTGCTGATAACACCAAGATCTGCAATGGGGTAGACACTTGAGGGGTAGAAAGGATGAGCAGAGATCTGTGAAAACTCAAGGAGTGGTCAAGGGTATGGCAGCTGGGTTTCAAAGTGAAATAGTGCAAAATAATGCACTTAGAGCACAGAAACCTGAGCAGAGTACAAAATGGGTGGAGTGGTATTGACAACAACCAAGCATGAAAGACCGACTCATCCTCTCCTGCTCCTTTACGAGCAAACCAACTAGCTCATGCTCGCCAACAGGATTAAATTCTAGACATGCCTATTAGGCCAGAAATCACTAATTGGCAAAGCTCCTCCGAGTCTCAACAAATTGTTCCATACCTGTTCTTCAGGATACCAGACCAGGGACCAGACTCGGGCTCTTTGGCTGTTCCATTTAGGAAAATGTCTCTTGGACAGTGGTCCTTTCTGCAGGGCTCCCATGCCGTGTGGCTAAATGAGATCCCTGCTCAATTATTATTTACTGATAACCTCCCACATTTAAGTCAGAGTTGAAATGGCACCTGAATGCATCCGGGGCCTGTTGTTGCAGATAGATGGTGTACTAACCATCCTCTCTACCCATCTCCTAATATGTGCTTGTGTTGTTGACCCATCCCCCACCTGCTCCACATTGTAACTGTCATAGCTGATCTTAGCAGTGGGCAGGGTTTCTCACCTGCCTTCCACACTAACTGTCCCTGCAATTAGGTGGGCCTGGCTTGGATCTCTCCTCTACAGTCATGCACTCTGCTATGTCTTTGCACTTAATATCCTACTGGAGGACATGCCTGGTACTAGATGACCCCCTTGAAGCCATTCCCACAAGTCGGCAATTTTAGTCCCATCCCTGTTACCAGGATAAAGCCTGCACTATGGGCTGCTGAGGTCCTTGTCTCTGTGTTCCCCATAAGCTCATAGTCATACTCTGTTAAGGTTTTGGCAGTAGCTTCAGTAGCTGGTTACTTGTTATTCTGTACTTATATTCCACATTATGTCTCTGGTTGCATTACCATTGCACTGTTTGTTTAAATGTTCCCTGAGTTGTCCTTATTGTGTACACTCCTTCCCATGAAGTGTGAACCGCAGAGGGGGCAATTTCCTTCTGTTATACAGTATTTGCTATGTACTTGACATGGAACCTTTGGAAAAGAGCTTTCACGAAAAGGTTTTTCCCAAACAATGAAATAAATAAATAAATAAAGGAAAGAGACCTGGGGATGATCATATTGGATGACTTAAAGGTAGCCAGGCAGTGCAACAAGGCAGTAAGGGCTAGTGGGATGCTGGATTGCATGGGAAGGGGTATCACCAGCAGAAAGAGGGAGGTGATGTTACCTGTAAAGATCACCACTAAGATCCAGCCTTGAGTACAGTGTCCAGTTCTGGAGACCATGGGTCCAATTCTCAAAGCCTGAAGAACAATGCAATGTGCCTGCATCAAACATAAATGATGAAGTGGCACCTTACGTCAAAGATGTGGAATTTCAATTTTGAAACACAGTCTGCATTGGAATGGGAGCTGTTGCATTATCAGGCACTGCACCACCCTTCCAACATACAGCAGGTGTGCCAGGTCACAAGGGGCTTGTGCCAAGGTAGAGCTCACCATCCCCTTTTCCCATGTTCTGTAAGCCCCACTGTGGGTGCAGCAAGGGTCTTGACAAAGACGAACTATGAGGTGATCTAAGCCCTTGCACCAGTGCCACACAATGTGGCAGCTTGGGGAGCTCTGAAAGTGGGGTCTGAAGGTCAAAGAGGCACAGGAGGTGCCATAGTTGGAGTTGGGAGGCAGTGGGCATGCCAGAGGTAATGTGGCACCTGACAGAGATGCCAGTTATATAGCTATAAGGCCAATGAGATGGTACCCCACGGGGTCCAGGGACAGACAATGCCATAGCACCCACAACCTTGGGGCTGCTGACAGGGCTCTGCTCACCTGAGGTCAAGGCACTGTGTGTCCCTGGAACCCCATGGTACTATCTAATTAGCCTTATAGTTATATAAATGACACCCTGCCAAGTGCCACATCACTTTTGACATGCCCATTGCCCCCCCAACTTTCACTATGGCACCCCTGTCCACCTCAGACCCCTCCTGCTAAGCATGTTGCACCTCCCCAACCACACTGGTCCCTCTAGTGTTACACCAGGCAGGGGGCTGGATCCCTGCTGCACTTTCTGCAGGTACACCACTTGTTTGGTGCTAGTCAGTGGTGCGGCATCTCCTGGTTTTTGTTGCAGGAACCCCTGTTTTTATGGAATTCAGTACAGAGTTCCTGATACAGCGGAGTTCACCACAGTCCTAGATCACTACCAATTGTAGCAGTCTATGGGGTCTTTGAGAATCAGGCCCCACATCTCAAAGGAACTTAAGAGTGGAGGTGGTCCAGAGAAGAACAACTAAAATGGTGCAGGGTCTGCATCTAAAGCCCTATGAGGACAGACTAAAGGACAATATTATGTACACCTTGGAAGAGAAGAGGGAGAGAGGGTTATGATAAAGACCTTTAAATTCTTCATAGGGTTAAATAAGGTACAGGAGGAAATATATTTCAGAAAGCAGTGCTAATGAACAAGTTGATAAGCTATGAAGCTGGAAGGTGGTGGATTCAGGAGAGATGTAAGGAAATACTTCACCACAGAAAGAGTGGTGGATGCCTGGACCACGCCTCCAGTGGAGGTGGTAGGGTGCAAATGTGGTTCAAGAATGCATGGGACAAGCACAAGCAAATCATAGTGGAAGAGAGTGAGTGAGAAAGAGTTGTAGATCAAGTAGGGTCTGCGGTGGGAATGAAGGTAGGAAAAATATGCAGACTCGATGGGCCAAGTGGTCCTTATCTGCCATCCGATTCTTGTTTTTGTGTTTCTATTTGTGTGGCTGTGGCCTTAGGAGCTGTTGAAAACTGTGTGAAAACTTTCAACCATATCATGTTTAATACAGTTCAGCCTGTATTTTATATATCTTCTGTAGATCTTACCTTTGCCATTATGTATCACAGAGGAAAGTTGTATTAAACCTGTAGCATTATCCTTAAGAGTTCTTCTGTCCCTGGAGCATATTCCCCACTTGAAGTCATAATCATTTTCTGTGGAATTGCAATCTGCTTTTAATATCACAAGTAGAGTAATATGATCTTAGCTAGTGAATAAGCAACAATGAACTTTCTGTGAACAAAGATCACGTTTTTGCAAATGTCCTCAGTAATAAAGAATAATGTATTTATTGAAAATTGGTAACTGTGAAAGGAATTTTGAGCCAAGGTCATTTCCAGGTGTAACCTGGGAGGAATGGTACAGGATAACACAGTTTTTAATGGGTACAATTAAAGAAATTATGTAAATGTAATGTGAGTCATGTTAATATATTATGTTTTTCAATGTCCTCCTGAGACTCATCAGCTCTTTAAAACAGATACATAAGTTGTGGAACAGGATATATCCATTGGATTCAAACAATTTGCTCCATAGAGATTGCTTTTGTCTCAACTCTACACTATTTCAACATATTCCTATATCCCTTTTGTGTTTGATGTGCTTGTGCACCAAACATCTTGGGACAATAACAGAAAATGAGCTGTGTCACTGAGAAGCCAATTACAGCTGAAACTGCAATGGGTTTGGTAGTGCACACCAACGACCAGCCACTCTGGTCATGATAGCAGTTCAGCTTTGCTGATGTGGCATGTCCTGACTTAAAAGAAATGAACTGCTCCCATGGGAGCACTTCATTTCTTTCTGTATCCTCAACTCCAGCCATGCGTTAGAGTGCACACTAATGTGCATACCAGTTATGGCTCATCTTCGCTCCTATGACCTCACCCCAAAAGTTGAAATGTTAGCCATGGTGTGGCTTTCTCCCAGTGCTCACTTCTCAGCTCCCCACACCTCAACAGCAGCTGGGTGAGGATTTCTCTCCACTCTCATCCCAGTGCTCGCTTCTCTGTGCCCCCTTAACATTTGCCACGGTGTGGCTTTCTGGTTAAAGCTGACATAGGGGGCCAAACCGTGTAGGCATGTAATTCCCCCATTAATCTAGCACACACTGGAAGCCCACCCCAGTGTGCCAAAATAATTATTTTCAGTTGTGTTTTATGTTTCCTACACCGGATGCCCACTCCCAGTGTTGGATGCACCCCAAACACTTCTATGTCCTGTGCTGACATCGTGGTGCCCAATCCCCATGTCAGCATGTCCCACCCCACACACAGACACTCACACACTACTGTGGCATACTGAGAGCCCACTCCAGTGTGCCTGAATGTATTTATATTTTTAAGCTGTAAAATAAAGAAAACCACCCGACAGCTTTTTTACCTGTTAAAAGAAAACAGCTCCTCTTCGTCTCCCAGTCCCCCTTCCCCATCCTCCCACTGAGCACCCACCTCCCACACCACTCCTTGCCCCATACTTACCTCCAGAGGTCACCGCTGTCATTTTCTCCTGACCAGAACATGTCTGCACTCTTCAAAGCTGACCGCAAACTGAAGAATCAAAAGGTAAGCATTATAATAGCACTCAATGGGGGAAGGGTTCAGCTATGTTGATATTTCAGCCATTGGCCCCAAATTTTCCACTTGTAGGTTCTTGGACCTCCTCATGAACACACATCACTGTCATTTTGTTACTTGGTCCCGAGAGGTGATTTTGCAGTCACTGGGTGGAATCACCTTTTGGGACTGAGTAACAAAATGATAGTGCAACTGGTCATGAGGTGAGGTCCCAAAAGCCCATGTTGCAAATTTGGTGAAAAATTCAACAAATGACTGCGTTACGAGAGTGTGTGTTGTGCAGTTTCTATGTACACTCATAACTTTGCCAGTTTTAGTATTTTCACTCCAAATTTTCAACATTGCCATTTTTCATACCTTCTTATGAACAGTACAACTGTCACTTTTCACATCCTGCTCAAAATGTGTTTTTGCACCTGTGTCTCAGAATGGTGCAGTCGCTGTACAAAATCAACTTTCAGGATGGATTAACAAAATCATAGTATCACTGTTCATGAGGCAGGGTCCCAAAAGGCTATGTTGAAAATTTGGTACAAAATACCCCAAAATGCCCCAGTTATGTGCAGTCATTGAAATTTTGCTATGCATGTATGCAACTTTGGCAAATTGTTATATTTTCCACCCAAATATTCAACACTGCCAGTTATTTTACACCACCTCATGAACAGTATACCTGTCATTTTCACATCCTGCCTGAAATGTGTTTCCACACCTGTGGCACCAAATGGCACAGTCGCTGCACAAAATTACCTTTGGGATTAAGTAACAAAATGATAGTGACACTGCTTATGAGGTGAGGTCCCAAAAGCCCATGTTGAAATTTTGGAGTGAAAATACTCAACAAATGCCTATGGCATTAGGGTTTCCAACCATAATGCCGCCCCCCACCATATAGAGACTGACAGGTGTTGGGGGTGTGACTTGGGGTCATTAGCCATAATGCTCACCACCCAACCCCCACCTGCAGCCAGTGACAGGCATTGAGGTGTGCTTTGGGGTCTTCAACCTTAATGTTCACCCATTCTCCTATACTGAATCCATCTCAGCTTATTTCCTTATGGAATGGGGTGAGCAAAGGTCCGAAGACCTCAAGGCACACTGCAACACTTTTCGTGTCTGCAGGATGGGGTAAGGTGGAATGGTGTGAGCGCCATGGTTGATGACCCAAAGGCACACCCCAATGCCTGTCAGTCTCTGCAAGGTGGGTTAGTGGTTGGCATTAGGGTTGGAACCTCAATGCCTTAGTAAGGAAGTAAATCAGAAGGAGCAGTTGACGCCACCTACCTTGATTTTAGGAAAGCCTTCGACACCGACCAACATAGAAGGCTGATTAACAAGATGGGCAGTCTGGCACAGGGCACCAGCTGATAAACTGGGTTAGAAACTGGCTGGCAGACAGGAGGCAAAGGGTGATGGTAATGGTATCTAACCCAGGGAGAGGTGGTGACCAGCAGGGTACCACAGGGATCAGTTCTGGGACCAGTCCTGTTCAATGTCTTCATTACAGACATTGCAAAAGTGTTAGAAAGAAAGGTCTGTCTGCCTGTTTGCAAATGACACCAACATCTGTAACAGAGTGAATACTCCAGAAGAGGTGGAGAAATGAACAGGGCATGGAGAAGTTTGAAAATAGTCTGAGGAATGGCAACTGAGGTTCAATACAAAGAATCGCAAATAATACACCTGGGAAGAGAGAAACCTGGGAGAATTACAGGATGGGGGAGGTGCTGACTATCACCAAGGAATAAAAGGACCTAGGAGTTATCAGTTCTGATGACCTAAAAGTGTCAAAACAGAGCACAAATATTGCAAGGAAGGCCAGTGACATATTTGGGTGCATAGGCAGAGTTATCACTAGCAGAAGGCATTAGATGGTGATGCCATTGTATAATGCACTAGTGAGGCCTCACCTACAGTACTGTGTGCAATTCTGGAGGCCGCAACTGTGCAAGGACATTGACAGGGTGGAGCTGGTCCACAGAAAGGCAACCAAGATGGTACATGGCTTGCAACACAGAACATATCAGGAGAGATTAAAGGACCTCAATATGTATTCATTGGAGGAAAGGAGGAGCCAGGGGAACATGATAGACATTCAAGCAAGGGCATAAACAAGGTGCAGGAGGCACAGACATCTTCCAGTGCATCAGACGTTTGGCATTGACAAATGCTTGTTTTTCAGAAATACATCAAGATGCTACTTAGACCTGCTCATACAGTTCACAGTTCACTTCACTGCCCTTCTTTGTCCGCTTATTCCATATCTATAGTACACTTTGAGTAGAAAGGTTTACCTAGTTTGCATTTTTCAGATTTAGTTTCCATATTTTTAAGTTTTGCCTCCAAGTTTTAGAACTGATACCCCATAGGAAATAATTTGCATGAGTCCACTTTATCAATCCACTTCAAAGTTTGAAGATTCAGGAGATCCCTATTGATGTTACACAGGGCATTTTATTTTAGAATTTCTTTACCTTGCATAGATGGGGAACTCGGTACTCTGACAAAAGAAGCAGGATTCCATTTCCCATTCCTTTTCAGTTTATACTGTTTGGGAAATGGCTATCAGGAACTTCTTGGGAAAGTAGCCATCTGCCTCATTTCCCCACCAATGTTAATGCAACCATTCCTATTAGAGGTGATGGGTGAACTCAAGGGTCTCCCTCTTAGAAGTGATTGTAAATTCTGTAGCTAGGACCCAGGGAGTTTATGTAGAGGCATTGTTTTGAGTTAGTTGCATGCTAGTTCCACAGAACCATTTCATAGCTCACTGCTTGACCCACAGACAGCAAAACAGTACTTCAGGGAAGGATGATTGGTCATCTGCAAGGCCACTGATTTATGATAATTAATGAAATTCTGTTTATAAGATGTGAAATTCTGGGAATTGCACTGGTGATTGTAGTCTGATTTTGAGATTTTACTGGTATTCTTTTTTATGCTTTGGTAACTGAGTAAGGCCCACTAGGCACAAGTGTCTGTTTTCAGGGAGACCCAGGACACTGGGGAGGTTAAGTGACTTACCTAGAGTTGCACAGTATGCAAGTGGATGTTGTGGAACTTAAACCCAGGTCTGCAGGATGTACCAAGTTCATGTGCAGCTTGTTACTCTAACCTCTTGGTTATATGGCTAGCCCATTCTATTGTCATTTTTATTTATTTATTAAATTTTGGTGACCAGGTAGGCCCACTGAGCCCCGTAGGTCCCTTTTCAGTGGTGACCGGGATAACAATACAAGTTATAAGAATGAACAAGGACATAAGGAACATTTGAGGCATTGTGAGTTACATCATGAGGTGGTTACAGTAAAGAAAAATAGTGGATACAGTCATGGTTACAGGCATTGTAAAAGAAAAGCAGTGGATACAGGCATGGCTTACAGGCATGGTTGTCATCATGACATGTAAGCAATTGGTAGTACTTAGCATATAGTTTATTCAGGGGTTACACGTGGCCTCTGGTAAGCAGTCTGTATGAGGCAGGTAGTAGGAAGGTTAAGCTAGGAGATGGGAGATGGAGATGAGGGAGTGCCTTAGGAGCTTTAAGTGCCATGACAGTGGCATGCGCTTGAGGTCATCAGATGGGACTTAAGCCTGGTGCGGAAGTTCATGAGTGAGGAGGAGGCCTGGACATGAGAGGGAGCTGTTCCATTGGCAGGCTGCTTGGGAGAAAAGGATCTTCCGCCAGCGTTTGTCCTTACCCTAGGGACTTCCAATAGCATTCTATCTGAGCTTCTTAGGTTTCTTGGGTTGTGTTTGAGGATTATGGTCCCGCAATGCTTGGTGGAACATGGGGTTTGAGAAGTTTGTAGGCCTGGACAAGTAAGGGGTGTTGGAGGCGGATGACCAATTTGGGGCCAATGA
Organism: Neoceratodus forsteri; assembly: GCA_016271365.2. NCBI lineage: Eukaryota > Metazoa > Chordata > Ceratodontiformes > Ceratodontidae > Neoceratodus > Neoceratodus forsteri. The sequence continues at coordinate 1,459,840,575 of CM057455.1, read as the reverse complement.
AGATTGGCCAAAGTGTCACAGTGGTGATGTCTCGGTGGTCTAAGGTTAAACAAGCTTATTTTATTATATAGGGTTTGCATCCTGGTAATCTCTTGTTTAGCCATGCCCTGTATAATAGGGTACTTAAAAGGTCAGGTTGAGGTAGAAGGGTGCTGGTAGCTATGGAGAGCCTGGCTTCAGGGATGATTTGGTCCTGAGTCGGTACAGGGTGCCAAGTTTCCAATGTAGGGTCTTGGTGACTTGGTCCACATGTTCCTTGTATGTGATATTCTGATCCAACATGAGGCCTAAGCATTAAGGGAGGGACTATGTTAATGGCTTTACCAGAGAGTGAGGTTAAGGATAGGGATGAGGTCCTGTCAAATCCAGGGATCTTGGCCCAAATAACATTGCCTTGGTCTTGTCGGCATTTAGTACCACTCTGTTCTTACATAGCCAAGTCTCTAGTGAAGTGAGATCCTTTTGGAGTAGAGGCCTAGGGCAACCATGTCACGTAGGGGTCAGAAGATGACAGTATCATCAGCATACTGCACAACCGAGCTCTCCCGCAGTGGGTATGCAGGTCATTGTTAAACAAGGAAAACAGGAGGGGCCTAGAATTGAGCTCTGATGTACACCCTGGTTTAGGGTAGTGGGTCAGACATGGTCCCTTTCTATAAGACCCTCTGTGCCCTGCCTGATAGAAGCTCCCAAACCACTTCAGGGCATGATTGTCTAGGCCTATATTTGCAGCTTCTGTAGCAGCAAGTTGTGGCCGATGGTCGAACACCTTGGATAAGTCTAAAGACTGTACCAGTGGGTATCCTTTGTCCACTGCCCTGAGAACTTCATCCGTGAAGTTAATGAGGGCAGTGTCAGTACCATGGTTTGTTCTAAATCCATGCTGAGAGGGAGCAAGGAGCTGATGAGCTTCCAGGTAGTCCCTGAGTTGATTGTAGGTGACTCTTTCTTGCACCTTAGCAAGTGAGCAGAGGAGGAGATGGGCCTGTAGTTGTTGAGTTTTTCCCTGAGCCCCCTTTGTGAATAGGGACAACACTGGCATGTTTCCACATGTCAGGGACTGCTCCTTCCCTCAGTGATTGATTGAGGAGCATGATTATAGGCCAGGCTAAGGAGGTAGCTCCTGCCTTGAGTAGCCGAGGTTGATACCGTGGGTCCCCTGACCCTTTGGTTTCAGGTTTCTTGGGAGGTTTGAGTACTTCAGTACGTTTAGCCAGTTTCAGGTGAAATGGGGTCTTTCCATGTGAGGTGGTTCATCTGAGGTAGGGGGAGAGTCTGGGAGACAGGCAGATCTTGTAAGCCTCGTGGTCTGAGAAGTGCCTGTTAAGGGCAGCCGATATTTGAGAAGGGTCAGTTGTGAGCTGACCGTTAATCTCAATGGGACAGGACTCAGGCTTTTGCTGCCCTTGATCAGGTCATTGATATGATTCCAGAATTGCTTGGGGTTGCCCAGGCTGGTTTTCTGGAGGTGTGTTAAGTAATCTCTCTTAGCAAGTTTTATGGCTCTCTTGGCTTTGTTCCTCAGGGCTTTGTATTCAGCAAGATCTGCCCTGAGGGAGGAGAGCCCTAAACTTTTTCAAGGCTTTTCCAGTAGTCATTAGGGCTTTGAGGGAGGGAGAGATCCACTTGTAGCAGCTGCCTTTAGCCCTCATCTCTTCATTGGAGCAAAGAGGTTAGCCACTGTGGTTAGTTCATCCTGGAAGTATTGCACAGCCTCAGTAAGAGTAGGGAGAAGATTTATGGGTTCCAGTCCAGACTACCTAGGTAGCGATTGTATTGTAGTTCAGAGAACTTGGAGAAGTCAAGGGGAGAGAATTCTAGGTTGGACCTTGGTGGTTTGTTTTCCATATACAGAAGATTGGGGAATGGTCACTCAGGAGTCTGCCATTGTGCCGCACTCTGTATATTAGTGGGGTTAGACACCAGAGCCCAGTCAAGGGTGGTGTGGTTCCAGTTTTGTAATTAAGTCTGGTCAGTTCAAAGATGACTTGCATCAGACCTGCTTCATGGGTAAGTGAATTCGAGGCATGACCAGGGTCCTGGGCCCAGTAAATGTTGAAGTCATCCAGGATTACTTGCTCTGTTGTTACCTTGGTAGCACTGATCATTTGTGATGGATTCAAGGGATTTGAGGGCTGATTTTGGTGGGTGGTAGAAGCAGCCAATTGTTAGTTATTTGGCGTGCCCTAGGGTTATCCGGATGTATATGCTCTCTCCTCAGCAGTAGGATTAGTCTGCTGGGGTAGAGGTGACTCGGAAAGGTCATCCTTAGCATAGATTAGGACCCCACCCCTTTTAGTTTCTCTGTCATTGTCATTAGTATGTGCAACACAGGATGCAATTATAAGAAAATACACATTCTGTAGAAATTCTTTCTTTTACTTCTGTGCAGGCAGTCCAAATTCTGGAATTTTACAAGGTTTTCCAGTAAAAACAACTATCAGTGGCCTTGGTCATCTGAAAGATGGGGATAAAAGTGGGTAAAATCAGTTTACACAAAATGTAAAACAAACTGGAATATTAAAAATAAATGGACATTTAAGTTACAGTTTTCAGCTTTGCAATTGTTTTAGTTATAAATAATAAACCAAAAGAAGAACAAAAGAGAATTAACAGTATGCTTCAGTTACTGTGTGTGCATATGCTGTAGTCTTCCTATTGCTAAATACAATAAGAATAGAGAACAGAGGCAGAGAGACTGTTAACATACTTCTCATCAATATTGCAAGGAAATCTCAACAAGCTGTTTTGCTTTTGAAAGTCGTCTTCAGCTAGAGACTCAAGTAAATGAGACATAGCTTACTAAAAAAATGTACAAATGCAACAATATTACATGGATGTTGTAAACTGTTTGTCATGAATAATTACACAAGCAGATTAAAAGTGTTCTGTCAATTTGAAAGAATTCCTGAAGGCATCCACAGCCCTTTTATACAAAGCTTCTCCATACATTCCAATCAAGATACAAATGAGCATAACTGTTTCTCAAAAAAAAAAAACTGTTTGGAGATTTTGTACTGTCAAGTTATAGCCTGTATTTCAGTGAATATTATCTCTTGCTGATAAAATATAAAAGTGAAGGACTTACAGTATCTAAAACCAGGAGAAGAGGAATATGTAACATCAAGATGAATGAGAACCAGCCCATCATCACAACCCAAAATGTGGTAAAGTGAAGCATTTTGCACTTCTCTAAAAGAAAATGGATGTCTGGGTCACTAGAATGTGAGAGTGCACTCTACCTCAGAGCTAAGAGAAGGAAGCACAGCAGCAGCAGGGGGCAGACAACAGCTGGCTCTCCTTCCCCTATTATCCCAGGCTGCTTTGGTTGAAACTGATTTGATGAAAGTCAAATATTACATAGCTGATCATTATGTGATGACAGGAATTTACCTACTAAGTTAATCCTGTAGGCTGTTTGAATTTTGATTAATTTATCTCCAGGCATACGTTCAAGCTACACAGCTCTAATCTGCTGGGGAAGGGTCAGATACCAAGATGATAGGAAGGTGTTGCTTTATGTGAGAATGGGAAGGTATACCAAACATATTTAAATTCACCAAAATATATGCTTTAATAGCAAGTTAGCTAGTTTAGTAAATTCATATAATGCCATGAAGGAAGATGTGTAATTTTGCACTTCTGAGCTCTTCAGCTTCACTGTTCAGTATTTTCATTTTAGCACAATCTGCTCCAGATTTGAAGGTATTATTATTATTATTTAATAAAGTATATTCATCCTGCAATGCAATCTCAACCCTTCTGTGATAGCTAATATTGTTGCATATTAATCAGGGCCCCAAGCCCTTTCGAGAATAAAGCTAGTGAAGGCTCTGATTCTCCTCCATTAATTCTGTGGAATAGATGAAAAGGCATGTCTCCTGGTGAGCTCTCCTGAGAATTCTGGGTGGAGACAAAGGTCAAAGTAGGCAAGGTTGATGTGCAAGAGGCAGAAAATAGCTTTGTCTTAAATTGTCATGTGCATGCCTATCATTTTGTATTTTCCATTCATCTTTTAAATAGTACTTTTCTCCATATTTCTTTAAGTACCAAGTAGCATATTTTGGTTTTATCTCAGTTGCTTAGCAATTATTTATCCTCACTGAGCATTAAATATGTGCTGCTTACCTTTATTTTCTAATCACTAGTTTCTATATTACTGAACATAGAAACATAGAAACATAGAAGTTGATTTGGTAGATAAGGACCAAGAAGGCCCATCCAGTCTGCCTCCATTTTTCTACCTTATAAATGTGCCATCGGCCTTTGCTATGTCAGTGACCTATCTATTCATAGTCATTTGTATTGCTCCCTTATGCCTATCCCTTGCCTGTTTGAAGCCCTGCACTGTATTCATAGCCACTACTTCTTGTGTAAGCCATTCCATGCATCTACCACCCTTTCTGTGAAAAAGAATTTCCTCACATTCCCCTTAATCGGCCTCCCTCTAATCTCATGCTGTGTCCTCTTGTCCTGCTATTTTTCTTATATTTAAACATGTTAGACCTCTTTCACCTTGTTTATGCCCTTAAGGTGTTTAAATGTCTCGATCATATCACCTCTCTCCCTCCTTTGCTCAAGGGTATACATATTGAGCTCCGTTAATCTGTCCTCATATGTCTTCTGATGCAGTCCCTGCACCATTTTGTTGCCCTTCTCTGGACTGCCTCAATTTGATTAATGTCCTTGTGAAGGTGTGGCCTCCAATACTGCCGCAGTACTCAGATGAGGCCTAACAATGTCTTGTACAGAGGGATTATTACCTCCCTCCAAGAACTCCAATTAATAACATAAATGTTATTGAAATATCCTTTATATCATGTACAGTATGTACATCATTCTTCAGATTTTGTGTATGTGTATACATACATACATACTGTAGGTATACTGTACATGTTGGAAATTTTACAGCAGAATACAATAAAAGGGTGCAGGCAGGGTAGCATAAGATGTTTCTATAATTCTGATAGTAATTTATATTTTATAAAATTTAGTGCCATAAGCTTTTGATTATAACACTTAATCAAGAGATAAAGATAAATAACTCACATATCTGATTGTCTTCTTTAATTATGTGACAAAGGTGGCAGACAAGGGTCAGTCAGGGGATGTATTGTACATTGACTTCAACAAAGCCTTTCACTCTGTCCCATGTGTACAGTTGATCAAGAAGATGAGTGACCTGGGGTGGGGGATAGGATTATATGATGAGTAAGAAACTGTCTGAGTGACAGAACCCAGAGTGTTGTCCTCACTGGAGAGCACTCAGGGGTCTGGGAGTTCCACAGTGAATGCCACAGAGATCAGTCTTGGGACCCATCCTCTTTAACACCTTCATTTCTGCTATGGGAGTATAGATACATGGAAAATGTGCCTCTTCAGAGATGATACTAAGACCTGTGGAAGAGTGGACAGCCGGGGAGGGGAGGCAGTTAGTTCTGGAGGAGGATCTGGAAACATTTGAGAAATGTCATCGGTATGGCAGTTGAAATTCAACACAAAATGTGCAAGGTAATGTACATGGGGTGAAAATAAAAACAGAATACAGGATGAGTGTTCAGCAATGGAGAGAATGACTAAAGAGAGTGACCTGGTGGTGATAATATCAGACCATCTGAAAACATCAACGTAGTGCATTAGGGCAGAGGGAGGGCAACAGATGCCAAGATGCATAGAAGGGCATTAGCAATAGGAAGAGAGAGGGATTGTGCCATTGTACAACTACTCAGTACACACTTATCTGAAGTGGTTTCCATGTCAATTTGGCGATTTAACATTAGCGAAGGCAATTTCAGCGACTATTTTATAGCGACAGTAATTACGGTGACCATCAATCACAGCACATGCAATTCCAGCTACACAACTACAAATATAGCTGAAAATCCTCTGGACAGTCCATATTAGGGCACGAATATATATATGGAAAAGCACCACATCGGGTTCTCCTCCGACAGTGCTATCGAGCACTAGCTGTGCAGTACTATCTGCCGTGTTCGTGCTTCTCCCTAATGCCACACATAACCTACCTAGCACCAACCTCTGCAGTGTTGGGAACATGATTATGGTTCCTCATAGTAGCCACAACCTGATCAGCAATGGTGTGTATCCTGGCTCTGCATCCATAATGATGGGCATCCACACAATGCCAGTACACCTTCTGGGCAACAACCTTATCCCACCTATAGACAAAGCCCCATATACAAGCAGGGCATCCCATGCTGGCTCTGAATATATTCCACTGACATCCTCAATCACACCCCACCAGGGACTGCACCATTTAAATACCCACCCCACACCTGTTTCCATTACCCAATTAACAGAGTTATGCATGGAGGCTGCGCCTGCTATTTCTAAATTAACATCCTCCAAGGTGCACCTGGACCTCGGAGGTAAGTTATCTAACCCTTGTCTCTTTATACTTGTTTGTCATCCATATTACTCACTCGCTATAATTGCAAGTGCTGTAATTGAGTTGCTGTAAATGACTCACTGAAACTGACGTGCTTAATTGCCGTGGTACACCTGAAGTGCTATGTGCAGTTCCATAGTCCACTCTTGAGGAAGAACATGGACAGGGAAGGGATTTCTTGGAAGGGTTGGAGGACCTCAGCTTGTATATAATATACCCGAGGCGAGAAGGAAGAGGAAGACATGACTGAGACATACTGTACCTATATCTCCATGGGATAAATCAAGTAATAGTAGAAAGTTGCTCATGTGGACTGGGAACACAAGAACCAAAGAGAACTCAGTAATGCTGGGGGGATTTTTAGGGATATCAGGAGGTATTTATTTACAGGAAGGGTGCTGGTTGAGTAGAGTAGACTACCAAGGGATGTCATCAGTCCAAGTCTGTATACGCTCTTAAGGAGAAGAAATCAGTCAAAGCATTATATCTCAACCAAGTAGTTGATTTATTTAGCACCACTGTGGAAGCCCTCAGCACCTTGGCAATGTGCCTTCAAGGGGCAACAAGCTAAATAAATCAACTACTTGGTTAAGATATAATGCTTTGATTGATTTCTTCTCCTTAAGAGCACATACAGACTTGACTTGTGATTTATGTTAAGGGTTTGTCACCCTATGTATGCAACCCCTAGTAGCTTTGAGCACAACAACTCGTTTGTTGGACTTTATTTCAAATGATGTCATCCCTGTAAAATCAGTGGGAGGACTCAATCATAGGTAGGATTGAATGATACAAGGGACTGGTAAGGACATCATCAAATGGGGAGGGTGAACAAAGGAGTGACAAGACACTAGAGCCCTCACAAACAACAGTAGAGAGGACATTGCAGACTGGATGAGTTACGAAACCTTTTCTGTCAACAACTTCTATCTTTCTATAGGCTGCAGAGATGGAAACAATCCAGTGTGTGAAATATTTTCTTAACTCAAACATTTAATGATTGGACAAACAAATCTAGGGCAATCACATTTTGCTTAATAGATTAATTGCATTATGAGAAAATGTATGTTATCAAACTCTGGAAGGCTGGAGCCTAATATAAAGATACAAGGGACTGTCACTATGTAATTCTAATGACCACTTCAAAACAGTCATGTTCTTACAATTACCAGAGTCATCTTCAAAGGGTCACCGCCTTCTAGAATTTTCAACTCATTGGTGAAGGAAATGTGTAGCAGCCACCATACTTATTACCTGTTGAACTATATAAAAGCACAGTGACCCTTGTAAATGGTACAACAGAGATGCACAAAACTGACTGACCTTGGAATTGTTAAGGGCAGGTGGTAAGTGTCACAACTTTGTGTGAGCTCAGTCTGGAGCTTGTGAGGATAGATATTGTTGAAAACCAGGACATTAATTCAGCAGTATGGGGAAAGAAATTAGGGAGAGATTTAGATGGAGGTACAGTATGTGGGTGGGGTGCACAGGAATACCAGGAAGGGATATCAGTCACTGGATAATTAAAATACCAGCAGCACAGATGTAGGCCAATATGTGTAAGAGGAGTTCCAGTGACAGTCTGTCTCAGCTTGGAGCATGGCATAGCAACATGTGACTGGCACTCTGCAAAGTTGTGACTTTGTCAGAGTCACTAGCTGGTATGTGGAGGGTGCAGCAAACCCCATCTGCAACCACTTACATCTGACAGCTAAATTTACATCCCAACTAAAGTAGATTTTCTGTATGGCCTGAGGGCGTGGAGGTGCGACTGCACTTTATTTTGTGCCTCCACACTTTGTGACTGAGGTCTGCTCCTCATGTAACTTTCCAAAGAGGTTTTCACTCCTTCTGTCCTCACCCTCAACCTCAGGTTGTCTTCAACTATCACCCAACTCCATCTTCCCAGTAACTCTGTTGTACCAAATTCTCTCCGACTCTTCCCTCCATGACACGGCAGACTGAGGGAGGATACCCCACCCCCAGCCCAGATCTGGATCATGTTGTAGGCATCAAGCTGCATGGTATGGGGCCCAAGAATGCCAGAATCCATCATTCTTAGTGGGGTCAGGGTTTGTATTCTACATTTTCTCCCTGGGTCCTCCCTCTGCTCCTTGGCTTGGGTGCAGCATATATTACAAGAGGAGTCAACTCCTGGCCTGACTAAGGGATGCTGTGGTAGCAGAACCTGCCACCAACTCTCCCAGCTGAGGCACACTGCTGAGCAGCAGCTGTCCCAAACTAGACTGCTTCCTGATGTGGAACCCCAAGTCTGCTTTTAATCCAGGTCACCTGCACAGCAGCATGATGTGCTGCCACTGAACTTTAAAAAAGCCTCCATAAGTTTCTGTTTTTGTCTGTTTTGTTTTAAGAAAAAAGAAACAAGATTCACCAAGACAGAAAAGTGCATAACATTCAAAAATAAGTAAAATTTGAAAATTTACAAAATTATTAGGATATAGAATATGGTTCAGTGTTGTTGTCTGTAGAAATCTATACACTTCCAGATGCTACAGTATTGCATTACTAGTGATGTCAGGATGCTGTTGTACCGCTGTAGCTATGCCAGTACTGTGGTAGAACAGCAGAGTCTCAGGTCTATTAAGATTCCATATCCTTACCTATACTGTGGATTCCTTTATAACAAAGATATAATGTATGGGAGAGGCTTATTATTCTCTGAAATCAACCAATTTACAGCCTTGTTATGCCATCACTATGATGTCAGGTTGTGGTTAACACTTCTTGAGTACGTCATAGGGATGGCATAACAAAATGGAATGCCAACTAAATGCAGGATTCTTATCCGAGAGCACCTGTTGCTAGTCCTGCAAGCTTTTCAAACTGGAGTTCCACTCTGGCAGTTACAGCTTGCAGGAACTATCGATCAGAATGGCATGCAGCATAGCTGCTTACATTGACAGTACCAACTGCAAAACATTCATTTTCTCCCTAGGGTTCACTGTCAAACTGGTGCAACTGCAGTAGTGCTAATCATTACAGTGCTGAGATTTCAGCACTGGTTCTTAATAGCGAGCACTCAAAACAGTGATTGCTCAAAACAGCTCTCTCTCTCTCTATCAAAAGTTTGAGTTTCCAGTATATGCTAAATTATCTATGTATGTATTTGTCATACAAGCTAAGCTCTAATGCCTATTGAACTTTATTTTGTATTATTCTGTATTTCTGTCTGTTATGCATGAACTGTTATGTTCTTATTAATGAATGTGTCTTATGTGTACAGGACCATCTTGAAAATGAGCTTGCTCAATGATGTAACTGCTTGGTTAAATAAAATTTGATTGATTGATTGATTGAAAACAGCTCGTCAGGTTGGAGATGAGGAGGGCAGCAACCACAGCACTGGATAGCTCGTGTGTACAAATGCTGTCAAATCATTGTCATTCAATAGTTCTCAAATTCCTCCTCATAAGGCAACAGGGCACCAGAACAGTAATTGGGGAATAAGAAATGTACCATTCTGTTATCCCACCTTCTAAGGGGTGGGTTACTTCCTCATGTCTGCTCAGTCCTTTCGAGCCCAACCCCTGTCCCTTGTAATTGACAAATTTGTAAAGCTCACTTTTAAAACAGAAATTGTAACTCTAATTGCCTAATGCAGTTTACAAACCCACACCATCTACTAGATTTCCTATGGATCTATTTGATAATGGTGATAGCAGAATAGAGATCGCTGTTAGGATGAATGCACATTGGTGAAAAATGATTTGGATGTAGTCCCTGGCACACAGCAAAAGGGTGCCAGGACTTACATTAAATGTTAATGTGAGGGGCCCCCATGCGGGGACTTTGCCCCAGTGCCCCATACTGAAGGATTCTCAACTCCAGGGGTGCATGTCAAGGGGGCAAAAGCAAAAAACAACTTGGTCTGAGCGCAACAAAATGTACTTGGGCCCAGCCTCCAACTCTGGCACTCTGTTCTGCACAGACCTGTACCCACCCATCACACCATGGGAACAGCTCAGAAGCTCGCCATGGCACCACCCTCACAATCCTTTCACCCCTCGCTGTGTGTGCTCACTACCCCTCTTTGTGCCTATACATGTAGTGACAGGATGTCGCTATAGTCGCAAGCACCCCCATCCAGTCACACTCCATCCCTACTTTTCACAATGCGAGGTGTCGCCAGATTGAGTCACCGCTTCGGTGGCACCCAATCACGGTCGCCAACTCACGAGATACCATTTCCTATTGGGCTGATTGCATCATTAGAAGCACACAAGATCAAAATAATCCCATATTGCAAACTTTTTCCCGTTCTCCCCAATATAGATTAAGCCCCTGTTGTTGCCCAATTAAAACATGCCATACTGCAAGCTCTTTCCTTGTTCTTTCCAATCATCCCACAATGGGCATGTTTTGGTATAGTTCAGCCCTTCTTGCCCAACTAAAACATGCTTACATGCAGTTACATAAAATCGCTTTTATGTACAAATGCTGAAATGGTAACACAGTAATGCATAGCGATAGTCTTGTTTCACGATTTTGACTGGATACTCTCCCTAGTTCCTTCATACAGTGTCTCTAAAACACAGTCCAGCAATCAGATGCATTCCCACCCTCCCACCAGACAAGGTAAGCTGTCTGTGGATGCTCCTTCCTTCTCTCCCGGCCGGCCTCCAGTGACCCGAGTCTGTTCCCAAACCCAGGTCACTGGTGTTGCAGATGGAAATCCAACTGCTGTGCCGATGGGCTGGCCTTGTTTTGTTGTTTATTAAATAGTTAGGAAACACACACTATAATGTTGGTATTTCTTCAAACAGTTGTTAGCTCATATGTGTTTCACCTGCAACTGCCATTGAATCTGGCACAATGAATGTTTCATGAAGGATTACACTGCCCGATTTTTGACTGCTTTAGGTAAGCTGAAATCAAACTGCAAGATGTTTTCTTTAGCTATTTTATGTATGTTGTGAAGCCCAAACACTATAAAGACAATAACTGTGTTTTGTTTAACAACCTAGATGAAATCACCTCTAGTGGTTACCAGGACAACAATAAACCTCTCAAGTTGTACTCTCGAGTTTTACAAGATTGTCCTGAAACCACTTGAGGTGATTACAGCATGGTTATTAACAAAACCCAATCATTATCCTCTATATCAGCAAGACAGAAAACACCCCAATTAAACTATTTGTTAAAAGATTGCCAACTCATGTAGCTATTACAAAATCAGATGTAAAAGGACTAGCAGTACAGCCTAGAGGTTAGAGTAATAAGCTGTGAATGAGCTGAGTACATCTAGAAAACCTGAGTTTGATTTTCACAACCTCCCTTGTATACTGTGTGACCTTCAGCAAGACATTTAACCTCCCCAGTCCTCCCAGGTAGCCTCTGAAAACAGGCCATGTGCCTCGTTGGCCTTACCCTATTACCAAAAATTGAATAAAAACTAAAATCTTATCCTGTTATCCATCTGTTTTCCTGACTGCTGTTCAAGACAGAATTAGAAAGAAAGCAAACGATTAAAACAAACATATGGTATACAAAATAATGTATGCACAACCAAACAAAAGGGTGATGACTGTATCTCAGGCCAAAATGACATCATAGAGTCCTTCTGAACTTTGCTCTCAAGGTCTATGATGTCATCTCACAATCAACAGAAACAGAGCCTTTCTGTGCATAGTTGCCATACATTATTCTATTTTCATCTCCATCTTTCTGAGTTAGTTATCTTCAATACTGATGAATGCTACACTGTCTAAACATTTTGTATGTGTGTGAGGTTGGCAGTTCCTTTCCTTTTAGTAAATGCATATACAATTCTATTTTTAATGTAGGAGGCACTAACATTTGACTGTCTCTGCTGAAGTCAATATGTTTGTAATGCCCTTTTTGTTATGGATTTATGTGTTGTAGTGGTGAAGTCCATTTACTACAGTGTTTATGTGCTGTATCCAACCATTAAATTAGGGCTGATGTCAGCACTCACAGTGAAGATGCGTTCTTGGCAACCTATTGGACATCTGTCAAAGGAGCAGTAGGAAGAAAATAGCTTTAGATTTTCTATTATTACATTTTAGGTATAGCTGTAACTAGCCTATTAATTCTGTTTTATAGGCATCCTTGAGCAAATAGCAATGAACCAGCACATATAGTTTGATGTCACTTAACATCTGAGCTGAAATCTAGACAACACTGTTATACCCTACAGTGTGTGCCTTGGTGTGCTGTATTTAAATATATCTATATGTATAATTATATGGTTTTATTTACACACACAAACTATAAAAACATATTGCAGTTTTATATTTGCAGCATTTTATCCTCACCACCCCATCTGTAGCCTAATATTTTAAATATTATATAGTCTAACCTGAATGTTTGGAGGTAATATTCATATGTAAGGATTTTGTTATTTAGAATGTGTGAAGTATTTTTTCCATATACATTTTATCTCCTGATCTCTCCAGGCAGACCCTTATAATTGACCCCTGCAGCCCATCACTGGCTCCTCTGGGACTTACCTTCACCAGTATCCTGTGCCACAGGACTGTGGTTGTACAAGGCCAACAGTGCAGAACCTGTGGAGGATCAGTCATCATCCAGTGCCTGGGGTGGTTCTCCTCCACTTTTCTCCCTGGGCCCATGGACGTGCAATGGGTACAATGTCCAAGCTCTGCCTCTGCAGAGATGGCCCCGCATCCTGAAAATGGGATCCCTTCCTACTTGGTGGTGTGCATTGCTGTCACTCAGCCACCGCATGGTGTCAGACAAGCAGTGCATCACACTAACCCCACCTCCCAAGGAATGAGAGCTGTCTAGGGACACAATCATTTTTCCCAGCTGGTCCCCGAGCAACCTGAGTCAGTTCCTGACCCAGGTCGCCAGTGTGTGCAGGAGGTAAGGCATGTAACACCTCAGCCTTCCACACCACTGGGCTGGCTTTTGTGAAGTTATTTTTGAGAGAAAATTATTTTCATTACTGAAGCAAGGCAATAAGGCACACAATAAAGTATATGTGCAGAAAAAGATTACCTCAGCAGTGATGTTTTTGACCATTTTATGAAACATTTCCATTACTAATGATTAAATGTGACAATGAATAATAATAATAATCCATTGAGCACTGGAGTATTTACAATTAGGACTCAAGAAAATATTTAATTTAACAATGGAATGGTGATCTTTATTTTCTTTAGGTGTGGTTTTACATTAACCTGCAGTGAACAATGCAGTCCACCCCTCCCAGGTTAACTAAGTGAAGCTATGCAAAAGTGATTCTGCAGTGTTTTCTGCAGAGAGGATAATGTCTGTGTAGCCAGTTAGATTTAGCTCTAATCTGACTGCGTCACAAATACCTAACTCTATGCCAACATGGGGTTGGCTCCTCCAGGTTACTGATGTGCCCTTGAAGGGACTTATTGTAGTTCACCCTTGCCTGCCTTGAGGCATTATTTTTAACACAAATTAATTAGTGGTAGGGAAAAACATAATCTCTGGAGTGAAGAAGAAAATGATTAATAGTAACATGTAACTGTTCTTATGGCTAAATGTACAGTACATAGAATCTGCTGTGTAGCTGATTCCACTATTGCCTACATTCCATGAAAATGTTACTCCAATAGAACACTATGCAGTATGGAAAAGCAAACAAGAGAAATTGCTGGTGTAAAAATCCTATTTAAATTGCTAGAATACAATTTCCGCTTTTAAAAAAACCTCTAGGGCTGGATTTTTAGCTCTGTGTTGGGAACTTGAGGTATTAACATGCCAAATGCTTGATGCTTACAGCCATACATTAGACCACATAAAAGATGACATAATGCATATGGCATGTGACATGGTTTGCAGCAGTTCAGGAGTATTATAGTGATGTTTACCTCAATATGATGTGTGTAAATATTTTACTGTTAAGTTGAAGCAACTGCCATAAATGCAGCAAAACATTAAAAGTAGCATGCATGTTTTGCCACATTTATTCTTCTAAAGCAAACATCTAACATTTGGACTTGTGCCTGCAGTGGGAGCTGTGAAATCAACCCCTTGTCTTTTGCATTATGCAGCTAAAATAGTATGTGTTCACTTAAGCAATAATGCACTACAGGTATGCAACATCATGTGGATATCATTCTACCTAAGTGGCATGGTTAAGTATGAGATCATAGGCAAAGTGACTTCAACCACTTGAGAAAGGATGATACCCCATGACATTGCAAAACTTGGAGTGTATTACTGTGATTACAAATGGAACAACTGTTTATTGATTTAATGCACAAACAGCATTTCTCACACTGTGGTTATATACCGAGATATCATCCCAATGTTATGGGGGTCTCAGCACATCAGATTTGATGATTTCAGCCAACCATTTCATAATAAATATTATATTACATAGTTTAATGATTAATGAGTTTTCAAATGTTTATCTAAAAGGATACTATATTATGTAGTTTTAGGACAGACAGTCTTGTTATGATTTTTCACAAATGTATGAAGCTGGCTGCAGCAGAGTCTTAGACTAATATAATGGGGGTGTCTTACAATGTCCAAATGTATGCCATAAATCTATATGCTTACACCAAACATGATGGTAGTTGCATCAAAACAATAACACATGCTTAATTTTTTGACCAAGCTGCTATAAATTAGTAAACCTGTTTCAAGAGCCTTCAAAATAGAGTGACAAGTTTTAATGCAATTGGGAAGACACTGGTGGAGTCATTAATTTACTTGTACATCAGTGCCTTCCCATTTGAAAAATGTTGACCCTTATGTTTACTATGAAGCAGTACAGATATGCATTGAGACTTCAGTTTTCCTATCCTTCTAATTGCATTCAGAGTGAACTGCAAATGCTGCAATAGTATAATGTGTTAGTGGACAGCCTGCAAAGAATTGCAGCATGTGAGAATTTGTCACTGGCCTCCACTTAATACCTGAACTGGTTAGGTAAGTTCAGGTATTTGCCTCTCAAAGGTGGAGTGCCAGGTAAAGCCACAATTGGGTGGGGCTTTTAGCTGGAGGGGTGGAGCAAAAGGCTTAAAATGCCCTGCAGAGGCTCAGTTTCCCCTCTAGCTCTCTGGTCAGGAGCAATAAGTTATCATCAAAATCAATGTAAATGTGTTGTGTCAGCGTAGTCTCATAAGGGGCAGAACAAGTCAGAAATGGGGAATCCACTTCTGTTCTGGACAAGTTCTCCTCCAGGCTGACATGAGATGAAGACCCAATGATCAGGAGTCCAGACTTCACCAGTAATGGGATAATCTCATTAGGCTTATCCTGCAGTTGAAGTGCATGCGATGGGAGATGGGGCACATCACCAAGCCTCGACCCTCACCTCAGTATCCTTCTGGAAGCCATTCATTTTGAACTGGGGCACACTTGAAGTACTTCTTGAGGTGGGATCAATCTGTGTAAGGTGCTGACTGCCAAGAACCCTTGTTGAGACTCCCAGCCTACACACATCATGATACAGGATGTATTTTCCTCCAAGATATTGTGTATGGTTGGTTGTTCGGGTAGAGGGGGTAATGGCGCCTACAAAGAAAAATCAGCAATTTGCAGATGATAGAGGAAGAACACTAAGAATCACCCTTCTGCTAACCCTGGCCCTTTGTGTGTTGTCTCTGTGTAACCTACAATGAAAAGTCCAGCACTGGAATTTCAAGGAAAAGCTGCCATTTTTCTTTTTCGAAAATGGTGCTTTTGAGAAAAAAATCTTCAAAATTATGAATTTGTTTCCTACCAAAAGCTTAGATGATTTAACTTATATAGCATCTCTTGGGGAGTGGTGCAGTAGCTATTGCTCGATATCTTTATTGATGATCTATTGTCGAATCTGAGGTCTCCAGCGGGTAGTTTATGTTCATGTATGACACTAAGTTAGAATAGTGGACTTCCATGGGTGATGGAGACAAATTTCAGGATGACATGAACAGGCTAGGAGATTTGTGTGAGTCCTGGAGCCTCAGATTCCATGTAGTCAAATGAAAGGTGCTAAGCTTTGGGAGGAAAATCAGGTTGGATATATACACTGTGTGGACTCTTACTGATGCACTTTAGGAGAAAAAGGACCTGGAGGTCATAATAGAATGAAGAGCAGAAGCAGGGCAAACATTTTCTGTTCATACAACATGGTTAGATAAATTGAGAATGTCATGCTGGTTTAACATCTGATGAGTTCCATAATCTGTTAGCTATTGTGTAGCATTGATCCAGTAGCACTTGATGCAATTCTATACATTTAGATTTAGAAAGAAACAAAAATTTGTTTTAGCCACTGTGTACTGTATTTTAGGTAAAAGAGGAAGAACATTCCTTTACTGGTAATAGCCACCAATAGTCCTTTTGGCCACAAAATGTGTTGAAAATTTAAAAGGAAAATGTGAACTTTTTCCTTTTGGGCTCAGCACTTCTTATAATTTGGCTGCTGGTGTAAGCAAACTCAAGCTTGTTTTTGATAAGTTCTTAATTTTCACAGTTCTTTTGTTATCGTTTACTATTTTGATAGAAAGCTCAATGAGCTCATACCAGCTTGTTTACAGGCTCATCCTGTGGGTGGAAGGGGCAATGTAAGAAAAGATGCAACTGACAAGCATAAGTAGACTATAAAAGTACTTAAAATGGTACAAAATAGACACAAAACAATAAGCAGATGTGAAGGATAATCTAGCGTAACTACTAAATGAACAAAATACAAACTTAAGTTAGTCAACTCCCAGTGCCTACAGTAAGTGCATCCAGTTATAATAATGAGCCCGCAATGAAAACAAAAACAAAAATACCTCAGCTGGGCTATGCTAGGCAAACTGACAAAACTAAAGGAATGCATGCAACCAGGCAGGTGGGCCAAGCAGATAAGTTGTAGGAGATATATCATTAATCAGGTACAATGAAAGTGTAATAGTAAATAAAATGGAAATAATGTATTGGTTAAAAACAACAACAAAGCGTGTAGTTTGGGGTAAACATTAAAACAACTTAAAATATTATGGACTGTATGTAGTAATTGTGTTTTGTTTCAAGTCAAATGTACAGTAAATAGCCTGTTCCATTCAAAATCTGTGTGCATTTTTTCATAGGCACATATTAGCAGTACTTAGGCTTGCAGTTTTAAATTAGCTACACAGAGGCTATTGCAACTGTGTCTTAATAATCTGCTATATATTTTAAATAACTACTGTAAGAACAACATCAAGGATAGCAGCATCTGGGCTAATTAAGTGCAGATGTGAAACAAATTAATAAAATAGCCTCTGGGATTCTAATTTATTTTAGCAAAAGTCCAGTGAGGCATAACTGATGCTTTTAGGGTAAAATTAAAGTATTAGCTTTGTACGGATTACCATAAAGAGTACTATCTGTGTTTCTTTTGGGAACAGAATTATTGCAGGCTGTAAGAACAAGGAATCTGATAGCAGACAGAGGATGCTGGCCCTCCTCCCCAGTCTGCCCAATTTTTTTAACATTCATTCCTTCCTTTGCTGCAAACCCAATGGATATGCAACATTGTCTCTTCCTCCCTTCCTTACCTCTATGATGCCCTTGTGCCTATCCCAGGCATTTTGAACCCCAACACTGTTTTCAGCCCCACTACCTCAACTGGAAGACTGTTCCATTAATCCACCACTCTTTCTGTGAAGAAATACTTCCTGATATCTCTCTCTCAATCTACCCACACACTAGATTCATGGCATGACATCTTGTTCTAGAGTACTTTTTTAACAAAAACCCTCCTGTACCATATTAACCCCTATGAGGTATTTAAATGTCTCCATCATATCCCCTCTCCATCCTCTCCTACAGGGTGTACATATAGAGCTCCTTTAGTGCCTCTTCATAGGGCTTTTGATCCCAACATTGCACTATTTTGGTAACCCTCTCTTTGGACTGCCTCCACTCTGTCTGTATCCTTCCTGAGTTGTGGTCTACATACCTGGATGCAGTAGTCAAGGTGGGGTCTTACCAGCCATCTATATAGGGCAACACCACCTCCCTTTTTATGCTGGTGATATCATCCTATGCACCCCAGCATCCCAATTGCTCTCCTGACTGCCTCGGCCACACTGCATGGCCACCTTTAGTTCATCTGATAAGATTACCCCTGGTCTGTTTCCTGCTTGGTAATTGTCAATATAACGCCAACCATTATGTACTCTGCCCCAAGATTTCTGTGGCCTAAGTGCATTATTTTACACTTTTCTGTGTTAAACCCAGCTTCCTTACCCTTGACCATTTCTCTAGTTTTTCAGATCTTTGCCCATCCTTTCCACCCCCTAGGAGGTCTACCCCTGCTGCAGATCTTGGTGTCATCTGTAAAGAGGCAGATCGTCTTTCTAGATCCTTTGCTATGTCACTAATAAAGACATTAAAGAGGACCAGTCACAGCACTGAACTCTGAGTTACCCCACTTGTCACTCTCCCTTCCTCAGAGTGAACTCTGTTTACCACCACCCTCCGCCTCCTATCCCTTAACCACATTTCATATCGAGGTTACCACCTTGTTGCCCATCCTGCTACTGAGCTTGTTTACTAGTGTCCTATGTGGAATGGTGTTGAAAGCCTTGCTGAAGTCCAGGTAGGCCACATCCACTGCTCCACTCTGATCTACGGTAACTCCTTGGTCACCCAGTCAGAGAAATCTATCAGATTTGTTCAGCATGACTTCCCCTGTGAATCCATGCTGCTTCAGATCTTGTGACCCATTGGATTCAAGATATTCCACAATCCTTTCCCTTAGTAGAGTTTCAATTAGTTACCCACCATTGATGTCAGGCTGACAGGCCTATAGTTGCCCACCTCTACCCTGCTACCACTTTTGTGAAGCATGACTACATCTGCCTTTCTCTAGTCTTCTGGGTCCACTCTGGTCTCTATTGATCTGTTAAATGGGTCTGTCAGAGGTGCAGCTAGTACCTCCATGAGCTCTCTTAGAACAATTGAATGCACCCCATCTGGCCCCATAGCTTTGTCCATCTTCAAGTTAATGAGTGCCTTCCAGAATCTCTCCTTAGAAAAAGACAACTGTCCACTTCCTCCCATCCAGCTGTGGTCCTGTCTGGCAGTGCTGCACCTGTGCTATGGTCTCTTAATGATCCCTGGGTTTGCTGTATTTCCAGTGCAACTCTTATTGGTTTACTGATGCTGCCTGATGGCAGCTTCTGCAGGTTCCTTGCCAAGTAGGAGTCAGACATTGATGCCTGGTGGTAGTCACTTCCCTTTCTCAACATGTTTCTGAGATTGCCACCTAGTTGTGAGTCCTCTAGTTATTGTAGCAAGGTTGGGAGATTGCCAACAAGTGGTGGTGGCTACCCGCTCAAAATTGCATGCGTTGTGCCAAAATAATGCTTTGGCACCATTAAATATCTTTAAGACTTTAACAATAATTACTTTAAAAGCATGTATGTATTTTTTTCCATAGTTTTTGTGAGGTGGTGAGAACCATGGAAATAATAGTGGTTATTTGAAAATGACCTACATGTGATAAAAGTAGGTTTTGCAAATTGGTCCCTTGTACTGTATAATGCTGCTAAGATTGTGATAATGTTTATGAGTTGTATCATCTGCCTATCATTTTGAGGAACTCTAACCAAAATGTTTATTTGGTTCAATGTCACATAGAAAAAGTCCAATTGTTATACAGAAAAAATATAATACTAGTTATTTTGATATAACATCTTTCATTCAATGCATTTTAAACAATGATTCACAATGGAAGGCAAAATCAGAAAAATACGTAAATGCAACAATACTTGCCCATTAAAACTTTCAATAAATAAGTCAGAGCACATTTAAGTACCACATGCAAATGATAGATAAGCTGGTGAACCAGCAAGTGAACGTAACACTAAGTTGGGCAGTTATTGAGTTTTACTTATTTAGAAATTGGTAACTGCAAGAAGAACACCAAGTCATTTTTAGGGCTGTGGGCAGAGCCTACAGCCATTTTGTGAGAGATCTGTAGCTCTGAAAAGGCCAATTGTAGAACCCTTCCATTGGACTTTTGGAAGTATCCTTCAAAGGTCCAATGGATCTTAAACCCTCCACCATGATTGGTCTACGGAATAACAACTGCACTCTTTCAGCTGTTATTTCCACATTCTGATGCATCAACTGTGCATGCACATGATTAGTATGCATGTGCAAGAGTCATGCATGTGCAGTTGTGTGGTGCCTCCATGTTGTGAATGGTAAAATGCCATTTACTATTTTATGTGCCCCAACAAGTAATCCCACATCTCATGTGGTGCACAGAGCCCACCCCAGTGTGCGGAAGTTTTGTTTACTGTTAATTAGAAAACAATCTCTTGTCACCATTTCTTTTCTCAGGTGCCTCCCTGTCCAAATCCTGCCTGACATCGGGATGCCCAATCCTCTTGTCGGCATTCATGTGGCTCACTGGGATCCCACCCCAGTTTGCCAAAATGTTGGGTTTTTTTTCATTTTGCTGTAAATTGGAAAACGGTCCTTGTCGTTTTTTTTTCCTGTGGAAATGGAAACATCCCTCATCATCACCACAGTCCCCCTCTCCTCCCCACCTCCCACTGAGCACCCACCTCCCACACAGACCCCTTACCCCATACTTATTCCAGAGGTCATGCTGTCATCTTTTCTGGACTGGGACACGTCTGCACTCTTCAAAGTCCAGTCATGAACTGAAGAATTAAAGGTAAGCATGCTATACAGCCATTCAATGGGGTTTTCAACTTATGCTGCTATCTCAGCCATGTTTTGAATTATTGCCCAGATTTTCAACATGGGGTTCTTGGGCACTCCTCATGAATGATGTCACTGTCATTTTGTTACTTAGTCCCGAAAGATGATTTCATGGTCACTACGCGGAATCACCTTTTGGACTGATTCATGAAATGACAGTGCCACTGTTCATGAGGTGGGATCCCAAAAGCCCATTTGCAAATTGGTGAAAAATTCAAAAAATGACTGCATTACAAGCGTGCATTGTGCAGCTTTAACGCACGCCTCCCTAACGTCAGCTAATGTTTTATATTTCACTCCACATTTTTAACATTGCCATTTTTGCACACCGCATTCTAAACAGTACAGCCATTCTTTTCCACAACCTGCCCAAAACATGTTCTCGCACTCCATGGTACAGAATAGTATCATTGGTTCTGCAGCAACTCCTTTCAGGATAATTGAACAAAATGACATTGGCACTGTTCATGAGGAGGGATCCAAAATAGGCCATATTGAAAATCTGGTGCAACACCTCCTAAAATGGTCAAGTTACACCTGGGCATTGAATAATTTATATGCATATGTGTAACTTCTGTGACTTGGTAGCTTTTCACAGCCCTATCGGCTCTAGCTAGAGTTTGTTTTTCAAGATTGACTGGTGAGGGATGAGTACAGAAATTAGAGCCATACAAAGCAGTAAAACAAAACACAAGGTAAAGTGAGTAATACAAGAGATGCAGGATACCACACAATTAAAAGTGAAAGATACTGGCTTTAAAAGCATTCAATAAGACCATGCAGTAAAATTACATAATTAGTTTGTTTTTAATGGATAACTTATAAAACAGCCTACTCTAGCACATATTGCACTTTAGTATAAAAATAAAATGAAAAATGAAATAAAATACAGAGGGCCAGTTTATCAAAAGGGTTAGATGCATATGCTAGTGATGACTGGTGGTATGCTGGCTAAAATTCTATTTTTCATTTAATGAGCACATTTTTCTAAACTAATTATGAGCCAAGCCGTAACCCACTCTTTAGGTCTGGAACCTCTCCCAATGAATGCAAAGGCACTGCCCCTCCATCTGTATTCACTCAGTTGTGCCTAAGCTGCCCTGCTACTTATTCAAAAGATGTGTTCATTTGTGAGAAAAACACAGTTTGCTGTAAAGATTGATGCCACTCTTTTTGGTGGTGCAAAATTTCAATATAGGTAGACCATCTAGTATGCGATCTATCAGTTTGGATGGATACCTATTCTTAAAATAATGGAAGGCAGATCTCTGAGGGATATTTTGGAGATCCTGTCCAGAATTATAAAGGCACAGTAGTGCCTCTATAGTTAGGGTTGAGTAACCTGTTTAATGTTAAACCTCAGATTTTGCACATTAATATATTTGGCTCCCTTTGGAAAAATGAGCTGAAAAGTTGTATGTGTTATCTAGAAGGCAAAGTTTTGATGTGTGGACATTTTGTGATGGCAGCTTGTGTGGTTTCTGAAATAGACATGTCATTTCTAGAAAAAAACTATATTTTTCATATACTTAACATTGATTTTTGCTCTCACCTACAGCCTACATGCAAAGCAACTGTTGCCCCAAACTTGCAGGGGATATGTGTCATGTCCCAAGGTAGTACTGACAGGTCCTGTGAAAAAATTTCAAGGGTTCTAGAGTTATAAGGCTTTAAATGTTAATGTTTTCCGATTTGCACATGTGCAGTTGGTTTTGTAATAATGTTTTATATGAAAGTAAATATGTGATGTCGCAAATGATGGTTTTTGGATTTGCCCCACTGAATTTGCAGGGTACCAAATATTTTTGTGTGTTGCCAACCGCCATCTTGTTGATTTCTTCCACAAACTGACAAACATTGAAAACAAAAAGTGCCATGATTTAATAATAAACATCAGAATCTAGCTAAATGGGACCCATTTAGCTAGATTCTGATGTTTGTTTTTAAATATTATGCCCACATATCTGTTTACTGGGCACTCAAAATCCCAGGTGCCCAGCTTAGTGAGAGGAATGCTTCCCAAGTTCTATGTATGAGAACAGCAGGATTTTCTTGACTTCTACAGCCACAGCTGCAACTTGTGCTGCCAGCTGCAGATTTCGTTGTAAGCTGCCCTTTCCTGGTGTCTAGTGGCACCCCCACCCACTGATCACTGTCCTCCTTCTTTATCTTTTTCTATTTATAATATTCTGACAATGGGATGCCGCCCCTGCATCAGATGCCTCTCTGTCTGTTGTTCTAATAATAACTGCCTACATGGGGAACCCAATCCTTGTGTTGGCATTCACAAGTCCCCCAGCAGTGTGGGACACTGGGAAGCCCACTTCCAGTGTACCTAAATACTTATAATATTTGGTTACCTTCCAGCAGTGTGGGACATTGGGGATCCCACTCCCAATGTTTCCAATACTGTTATAATATTAATTATCACCTAAAAAGAAAACAGTCCCCAACATCTTTTTTAACCTGAAAAAGAAAATGGTCCCTCATTGTTCTCACTGCCCTCCACCATCCTGACCTCCTACTGAGCACCAACCACCCCAACCACCTCTTATCCTATACTTACCATCAGAGGTCAAACACTGTTATATTATGTGGACTGGGACACCACTGCACTCTTCAAAGCTGAACCACGAGCTGAGGAATCAAGGTAAGTGCTGCATAATGTATTTCAATGACATTTTGAACTTATGTTGATATCTTTGCCATTTTTGCGCAAATTTTCAACATGGCCTTTTTGGACCCCACCTCATGAACACTGCAACTGCCATTTCATTAATCAGGCCTGGAAGGTCATTTCACAGTCACTGCATGAAATCACCTTTCAGGACTGAAAACAAATTTCACCACCAGTGTTCATGAGGTGGGGACCCTGCACACACCAACAAACATCAGGAGTGTGCCTGGCCCTAATGCTCACCCCATTTTCCTATACTGTACCCATCTCAGCTTATTTACTTATGGAATTGGGAGAGTGTTAGGGTCGATGACCCTAAGGCACACTTCCAGCATCTGTTGGTTTATGCAGAGTGGGTGGGGTGTTAGCTTGAAAACCCTAACACCACATTTACCTATTTTTGTGGCTTTATTCTTAATTAGAGCATTAACACAGTTTTTGGACTTTATTTATATAATATAGAAACATAGGACGGAATTTTCAAAAGGTCGGATACAACACCTGCAACTGAATTTTGGATGCATGTTGCACCCAGGAAAATGCTTCAGGATGCTAACATCAGATTTTCAAACATCCTGATGCATCCTCGAGACTTGCTGCAGCTAAAAGCAGCATAATGATGTATGCATCAAAATTCTGGCACACATGTCATTTTTGAAAAAGTTGCTGCAATCACATGCAGATATTAGATTGCCTTTAGGTGGTCTAACTATCTGGACAGATGTCACATGGTCACATCCAAAATATGGAAGTAGCCATTTGAAAATGCCACCCATAAAATTCAATGGCAGAAAAGGCCCAGAAGTCCATTCAGTCTGCCAACCCAACCCTACCCTAAGATGGCTTATTGGCCATCTCCTTACCTTTACCCTCAACTCCCATGCTGTGGCCTTGTTCCTGTCCCACACTTGTCTGATCCCCCACTGTTTTGACTCCTACCATTTCCTCTGGCAGTCTATTCCAATCATCCACTACCATTTCAGAGAAAAGTACTTGTGGCTATTCTTCTGAATTTTTCCTGCAGCCAGTTTAAGCTTATCCCCCACATGATCGGGTTGGTGCTCAAGAAGAACAGCTCCTTGTATGACACCCTGTTTATCTCATGCAGGTATTTGTTTATCTTTGCCATGTCCCTCTCCTTCTAGTCTCCATGTTGTATATGTTGAGGTTCCTTAGTCTTTCCTTATATGCTTTCTCCCCAATTTCCCGAATCATTTTGTTTACTCGACTTTGTGGAGACTCCACCCTCTAATGATTCTTTCTTAGGTAAAGGCTCTAGAATCTTACATGATATCCAGATGCAGGCTCATGAGTGATCTGTTTAGTGGAAGGATTACCTCCTGTTTCTACAGCTGATTCCCCTTTCTATTCTACATATCAACCTGTCTGACTTTACGCTACCCTGTTACACTGTCATAGATTCCAGACTATTCAGTATTTCACTTTCAGATAATTTTTATCTGCTGTGCTTTCTAACACCATTCCTCACATCAGTTATTGCATTTGTAGATCTTTATTCCCAGTATGCATCACCTTTCATTTGTTGTAATTAATGTGAATAGCTGCTAAACCGTGGACAATTTTTCCAGCCTTTAAAGATCCTCCTTAATACCCTGATTCCATTCTCACTGTCTACACTTCTGCAGATCTTAGTATCATATGAAAGGCAAATACTGCTCTGATCACCCTACAGTACTATATGTCACAGAAGAATATGTTAAGAAGCATTTTTCAATGCAGGATGTTTGCTTGCTGGTATTGGCTTTGGTACTGCAGGCGTTAGAGAGAGATGCATATAAGAATGGCAGTGAAGTACTGAACTAATGCCAACCCCTACCCTGCAGACACTGACAGGTGTTGGGTGTGCTTTGTCTTCAGCTATAACGCTCATGCCATTCCACTGCACCCCACCCTGCAGACACTGACGGTGTCACGGTGTGCCTTGGGGTCTTTGGCCCTTAAGCTCACCCCATTCCATAAGGAAATAAGCTGAGGTGGGTGCGGTATAGGAGAATGGGTAACGTTAAGGCTGAAGACCCTCAAGGAACACCTCAGTGCTGGTCAGTGGCTGCAGAGAAGTGGTGGTTGTGCAATGGCATGAGCATTATGGCTGATGACCTGAAGCCACACCCCGACCCCTGTCAGTCTGTACAGGGTGGGACATTATGGTTGGAAACCTTCATGCCCCTGGTGTTTGTTGGTATTTTCACTCAAATTTTCAACATGGGCTTTTGGGACCCCACTTCATGAACAGTGGCACTATCATTTCATTACTGAATCCAGAAAGGAGATTTCACACAGCGAATGTGCCATTTGTGCAACAGGTGTGAAAAGACATTTTGGATCAGATATGAAAAATGGCATCTGTACTGTCCATGTAGAGGTGTGAAAAATGGCAATGTTGAAAATCTGGAGGAAAATATGAAAAAGTGGTGACGTTATGTAGCATGCATAGAAATTGCATAACACATGCTTGTAACACAGTCATTTTGAATTTTTCACCAAATTTTCAACATGGCTTTTTGGGGCCTCCTCACTGTGATTTCATTACTCTGTCCCAAAGTTGATTTTGCACAGTGACTGAGCCATTCTGCACCACAAGTGTGAAAACATGTTTCAGGCAGGATGCAAAATGACAGCTGTACTGTTCATAAGGAGGTGTTAAAAATGGCAATGTTGGTAATTTGGAGTGAAAATATTAAAATTGGTAGTTACAAGTGCATACAAACTGCAATGCACACTCAAATGCAGTCATTTTAGGAGTTGTTTTCATCAAACTTGCAACATGGGCTTGGACCCCACTTATGAACAGTGGCACTGTAATTTTGTTAATCAGTCCTAAAGGTGATTTCACGCAGCAACTGTAAAATCATGTTTCAGGACTAAGAAATGAAATGACAGTGCCAGTGTTCATGAGGTGAGGTCCCAAGAACCCCATGTTGAAAATGGGGCCACAACCCACAAAATGTCTGAGATATCAAGATAAGTTGAAACCCCCACTGATTGCCATTATAGAGCTTACCATGATTTTCTTCAGTTTGCGGTTGGCTTTTGAAGAGTGCAGGCATGTTCCTGGTCCACAGAAGATCGCAGCCAGACCTCCAGAGAAGAGTATAGGTGAGGAGGGTGTGGTAGGTGGGGTGCACAGAGGGATGGTCAGCATGAGGAGGCGGCAGTGAGGATGACAAGGGACTGTTTTCTTTTTTTAGATTAAAAAGACATCAGGGATGGTTTTTTTACAGATGAAATAGTATGACAAATAAATTTTGGCACACTGGGGTGGGCTTCCTGTGTGCCAGACTAGTGGAGGGGGATCAACGCCAACCGGGATTGGGCACCCAAGGTCGGCTGAAAAATGGGGCATGGGGCGCACACCGGCACCAGAGTGGGAAAGATAAAGACTACTTTGGCACACTGGGGTGGCTTCATGTGCCACAATAGTGGGGTGGGGGCTGCTGACATGGGGATTGGGCATTCCGTTGTCAACAAAAGATATGTTCTGGCTTGGGGCAGTCATCCAACACCAGGAGTGGGCATCCTGGTGTCAGAAATATAATTTGTTTGGTACACTGGAGTGGGCTCCCAGTCTGCCACATTAATGGGGGATGGAGATACATGCTGACACAGGGATTGGGCACCCTGATGTTGGCTTTGGGGAGTGTGTGGTGGGCAGCAAGAACCACCAATTATTCAAAGCTGTGGTGGGGCTCATTTATTATGTTTGCTTGTTTATTTATTAATATGTTTCACCGGAAAGGCACACTGAGCAAATGGAGTTGCTCCTTAACTCCAGCCAGTGCATTGATGTGCACTGTAATGCACATAGCTAGAATGTGCCTGGTTGTCAGGAAGTGGGGGAGATCTGCCACTGCAATGACAAAACTGTCCCAGATTGGGGCACCAGATTCTTTTCAAGTGCGGCACTTGCTCTGAACCTGCCATCATTGGCAGCCTCCCTACTGATTGGTGGCTGAGGATGCGCCCATTAAAGTGTCCACTGCATTGGCCACAACACTGCCACACCTCTGCAATGCTCTACTAACCTCAGTATGTTTCTTGTGAGCTGCACGTGCAATCAAACATAAAAGGATAGAACCCAGGACTGATCCTGCAGTAGTTTTTCTTAAAGAAATCTGGTGCCCCAATCTGGGACAGTTTTGTCATTGCAGTGGCAGATCTCCCTGCAGTAGATGTTTATCATCATCACTGATGACCTAAAATCATCCAAGCAGACCTCAAAGCAGTAGGTAAGGCTAGGGGTGTTAGGTGTATTAGTAGGGGATCACAAGTCGTAAGAGGGAGGTAATAATCCCTCGTACAAGACATTGGTTAGCCCTCATCTGAGTACTGCGTGCAGTATTGGAGGCCACACCTTCACAAGGACATTAACCAAATTGAGGCAGTCCAGAGAAGGGCAACCAAAATGGTGCAGGGACTGCATCAGAAGACATATGAGGACAGATTAACGGAGCTCAATATGTATACCCTTGAGCAAAAGGAGGAGAGAGGTGATAAGGATCGAGACATTTAAACACCTTAAGGGCATAAACAAGGTGAAAGAGTCCAACATGTTTAAATATAAGAAAAATAGCAGGACAAGAGGACACAGCATGAGATTAGAGGGAGGCCGATTAAGGGGAATGTGAGGAAATTCTTTTCACAGAAAGGGTGGTAGATGCATGGAATGGCTTACCACAAGAAGTGGTGGCTATGAATACAGTGCGCTTCAAACAGGCATGGGATAGGCATAAGGGAGCAATACAAATGACTATGAATAGATAGGTCACTGACAGAGCAAAGGCCGATGCACATTTATAAGGTAGAAAAGAAATGGGCAGACTGGATGGGCCTTAGGTCCTTATCTGCTCAACTTCTATGTTTCTATGTTTCTATAGTCCACTTGTTTCCTCTTTTTAGTGTATATTTTATTCATTTTCTGAAGTATGCCACAAAGCATAAATATCTCATAGGCATATAATTTGATGACATTCCAATGTATATTGAAAGATACACATTTGTCAGCATCAGGATTATTAGGGCAGTGAATATGATGCATCATATGGAGAAACACAGTCTTAATATTTGAAATCAACTATTGTTACACATATGATGAGTCACTCAAAGACATGCGTACAATCCAAGATACATTATATCATCTAAAAGAGTGAATGTGATCACTATAGTCACCATGTCCACAGAGACAAGATACACAGTATAAAGGTGAGTAAAGCTTTCAAAACAGGCCATCAGAGACAATCAAAATAGTATACTGAGAACACACATGTGCAGTACATGTAACTTAGCAGTATGGAAATATAAACTCAACAGCAGAACACGTAAAAGTTCCAGAACAGTCTAAATAAAGTCCAAATGCTGGGTGCTAGCACAGGTCGCCTGCCCAGAAGGGGTTGGTCCCATGTCTGGGGCTTATGGTTTGCTTTCGTGTAGGTGGGGACCAGCCACCCTGTCCATTGCAAGGTTCATGGGCCATGGAGAAAAAGTAGAAATGGAGCTGGCAGGCTCCATGGTAGCCGGCTGTACCCATGCTGACCTCCAGGATCTGGATGTTGGCTTCCAGAGTGGGAGAAAGTTGACACCTCTCCTGGCCCTGACATGGGGGGCAAACCTGTGGGGATTCCTGGATGATTGGGTGCGGGCTGCCAGACTGGAGAGGTGAGACCCTCTGAGGTGAGGGGCTGGAGAGCCTGTCAGCCTCCCAGAAATTGTACATGGAAAAAAACATGCACAAGCATGTGACTCATGTAACCCTTTAGATGCCTAATTATTAGGATGTAATAGAAAGCAAAATGAAAATCCTAAGATGGCTGCCACCATTATAGCTGCCATGCAGTGTGCAGTTTTCAATACAGTACACATTCCTATTAAACCTTAGCTATCTGTAAAGGGGAAGTGTCATGCAAGGAGCAAACAATATCTGGAAGGCCATGTGTGCTAATGCTAGGAGTATGTAAACGAGATCCCACACCCAGAAGCCATCATGGCAGAGATTGACCTCAATATCATGGCCATTACTGACTCATGGTGCACTGAACATCATGAATGGGAAATGGTCATAGCAGGTACATGTCGTTTTCAGAAAGGACAGGGTAAGAAGAAAGGTTTGGGAGTGTTGCTTTATGTGAAAGACAGCATAAAAGCAATGGAAATACAGGGATCTCAAGGAAGGACAGAGATGCTTTGGGTTACTTTGAGTCAGAAAAATGAGCCAATAATCAGACAGATGTGATCTACAGACCTCTGGCACAAGAGGAAGACTTAGAGAAGGTAATGTTAGAAGAAACTGGCAATACGGCAGAAAAAGGGTGATGTTACTGGTAGGGACTTCAATTCTTATATCACGACATTCTTTTCTCTCCTGTCACTGTGGAGTGGGCAGACAGTCGTTCAGCCACGGCACCTGCAACCCCAGACTCGGCTGGTCATCAACATGCTCTCCTCCACACAGGCGGCATGCAGTGCCCCCATGGGGACCTGGATCTTGACCTACCAGGTCAACATGACAAACCCGTAGCTGCAACAGCGCAGTACAACTGAAGCGAGAGGGTGCAATACGTGAATGGGTCTGTGCATGGTACTGTACCTTTTCACTGTCCCAGGCAGAGGATAAGACCTCTGCTGGGACAGGGTTCTGCCAAGCAGCTTCTGTGATTTGATGCAATGAGCCATTGGCAGCAAGGAAATGAAGTAATGCTTTGGGACCGGATTTGATTCGGTCCCAGAGTCATCAAATTTTCTTTTTTTTTTCACACTGTGCAATATTTGTGTTAACTCGGAGTTAGCTATATTAGTTGCAGGGTTTGGGGGCACAGCCCCTGTAACAGGGTGTGGGGGCAGAGTCCCGTAAAAAAAAAGACTAATGCCTCATGGCATATCGTGCTGCTTTACCAGCATTATATATGAATGCATGCATGTCTGGCGACATTATGACTGCATGCTGGATCCTGATACCATGGGGTGCACCTCTCAGGCCCGAGGGTGCAGCACCTGGTCATCAGCTGCCACGACTACCCACAGTTTTCCACCTTGGATTTTCTCCCTCTGGAGCTGGATGTGCAATGGTGTTGGCACACTACATGCAGATGTCTGCTGCACTCCAACCCTTAGCTGTATCCTCCACATGCAGTGTCCCTGACTTCCACCAGTTACCACTGCAGAGCAACATAGACCCCTTACCCTCCCAGAGGGAGGAGAGCTGTCATGGGATGCTTGATCCTCCCTCTCTCCTGCCGCCCCGATGCCCCAGTCTGCTCCTGAACCTGGGTCACCAGCATGCTGAGGTGTGGCTTCAGCATCTCAAGCCTCAGTGCCACTGGTCCAGTTGGGGACTTCAATCTGCTGGATGTAGATTTGAGCCTACCTACTGTAGTATCAGCTGGAAGCAAAGATATCTAGACTCCCTGCAGGGGGGCATTTCTTAGGCCACTAGTCAGGGAATCAACTCATGATGGGGCTATACTGGACCTGGTGCTTATTAACAGGGACGGTATGGGACATCAGGGTGTCAACCAGTGGCAGTGTACTGTATACTGTGTGCGCATCATACAGTTCAGTCAGCTGCTAGCCATTGCAGCGTGAGGTGGGCTGCAAGTCGCTGGATGTGGTCGAGTTGGGCAGCAGGGTGGTAGGTCACTGCCTAACGGTGTGGGGCCACTTGACTACCAGGGATCAGGGAGCGTTTATTATTATATGGATCAGGGCTGGGAGGGACCCACTAGACTACCAGGGATACAGGGAATTTTTAGTAGTATATGTATCAGGGTCAGGAGGGTTGACCCACTTGACTACCAGGAACTGGGGACTGTTTTATTATTATATGGATCGGGGCTGGGAAGGGGACCCACTAGACTACCAGGGATAGGGTGATGTTTTTAGTATTGTATGGATTGTGGTTGGGAAGGGGATCCATTTTACTGCTAGGGATATGGGGACTTTATTATTATACGGATTGGGGTAGGGGAACACTAGACTACTGGGGACACAGGGATCAGGAGGGATGTCTCAATGTGACAGTGATCAAGGCTAGAGGGGAACCACTAGACTACCAGGAATACAGGGATCAGGAGGGTTATTTTATTATGCTGACAGTGATAGGAGCTTGGGGAATGGCCAGGTGCACTCCACAGCAGCACAAGCATGCAGATGAGCTCATAACGGGCTTGTAAATGACCCCATTGTGCCGTGCATGGCCAATGGGCTCATCTGCATGTTTGGGCTGAATATCGCCATGAGCTGTGATGCACACCAGTGTGCGTGCAGTACCCTAATGGATAGTCATAAGCCTCGCATCCTTGTTGCGCTGCATGGAACATGGTGACCACCTACTGTACACTGCGTAACGGTGTCTGATATTCAAACAGCTTACATGACCTGTTCGGATCACGCAATCTGCTTGAATATGTCTCCAGAGTTGGTCAGCCCAAGTTTTATGCCTGGCACACCATTTTGCATGTGCATCTGATCAACTCTCAATATGGGGACCTTCGACTTTTTAGAGCAACTGGCAGAACATTGGATGAGTGCTGATGTCATTTAAGCAAGAATGACATAATTTTCTATAAGGTTCAGTCAGCTCAAAATGCACACTGTATTAAAACTGGAAGAAGGTAAAAATCAGTCTTTGCTTCCAATTTTGTGATGAGAGCTTTATTAATGGAGACAGACTAGTAAAACAACATGGGTGAATATCTGAAAAGTTCACTAGGCTGATCACCAACACTGGTCTGTATCAAGACCCTTCCACCAAAACATAACTGCTAGGCTCCCAAAATATAAATGTTGGTTCCCTTTCAATCAATCAATTAATCAATCAATCAATCAATCAAATTCTTTATTTATCCAGGTGAACACCATTGAGCAAGCTCATTTACAAGGGGACCTGCATCACACAAGGTCAAGTAGCAATGCATTTATATACAGGCAAATAAACAGTAAGGGCAAGTGTACAACACTGCAGGTGGCCTGCAACAGACAAGACAAGTAAAAATACATTTATGTTCAGGTAGAAGACAGTCAGTATAGGTATACATGGAGATATTACAATAGGGTAGCAAGTCAGTAAAAATTGGTACTAAATTCAACAAGCATACATGGTTTAGTATTCCTGTAAGGTTAAGACATTATAGTCCAGTGAAGAGAGCAGCTGTATTGGAAGCTACAAGTGAAGAGCAATACATAGTCAATTTAATAAAACCCAAAGCGTATAAGAGGAGACATGTGTCAGGAGAAGTGGGCAGGCAGTGTGGAGGAGGGGTCAGGAACTGGGATAATACTAGAAATGAGGGGATAAGGTGCTCTGGGTATGCAAGGATAGGTGGGTGTGGGAGGGAGGATTAGGGCAGTAAATAAAGAGGTGGCTCAGGGACAAATTATGCAATGATGCAAGAAGGAACGAGATTGGGAAAAGCAGGAAGGATGTGGAAGGGCAGTGTAAATAAGCTAGGATCGTTGGAAGCAATTGCAGGCTTCTGTGATGTATTTTGTATATAAGGTCTTAAACACAGTAAGACTAACAGGAGTCCTCAGTTTCAATGATTTCTGCAGCACATTCCAGAGTGACGGCAGTACTAATCCTATGGCATCCTTTGTTCCCTTGCAGCACAGAATGCAGCCTCATAACTCTCCTTAGTTACTTTTTTTCATATTTACCTCCTTTGCTGAAGATCAATGATATTTACAGAATGTTACCACTAACCCATACCTCTCTCCAAATGTTTAACACAAAATGTACACCTCTACAGTATCCTTGCAGCTTTTCTAAAACATGCCCATACTCCTCTTCCAGGTTTCTAACTTTACCTTGCATCCCTCTTATTATTTCTACTCTTTTTTCCACACACTTCCTGAGATTTATACTTACCTCTATACTCCTGTGAAAATTTCTACCTCTACAACCCCTCAAAAAAAAATTGGCATGCCTCTGTAATTTGTGTCCACACTCGTGAAACTCTTAAAAGTTGTACTCTACAGTGCACCCCACCATAGTTTGTACACTTACCCCCACACCCTCTCCCCAAATTTGTATGCTGCCCTACAACACTTGTATTTCATTCTCTCTCCCCAAGAACACCTCTCCAAACATTAAATTTATCTTCACCACACATAACTTCAAAATATGTATCTCCTCTGCACTACTTCCCAAATCTGCAACTTTCCACAAATTTGTCTTCAACCCATCACAAACTATTTACTACCCATGCTCTCCAATATTTGCACCCTTGTCCTTGCAGCCTTCTATTAACTGCTACACCAACACTCTCTAAACAAGTTTACCCTAAACCCCACTGTTAGCAAGATTTGCACTTTTCTGTACCTTTTCTAATTTTTTTCCCAGTCCAGATATGTTACCAATTTGTCACTGCATGCCACACACCATTATTATTTGCAAGATTTCCAACATTTGCACCCTCTCTTGCCCTGTCCCACAACTGATACACTTGTGTACACCCATTCACAAATTAGTACCCTTTGCCCTGCACTACTACAAAAAATCTCTTTCCTATACTACATTACAAAGTCTGCCAACGATCACTAATTTGTACCCTACCATGCACCCTCACAAAATGTGCACTGCTAACTCCACACTTTCTATAAATGTATACCTCTTACCTGCTCTCCAGCCATGACTGAAACCCTTTTCCCTGACCTCTTTACAGTTCATAACCCAAACCTCACACTACTCCCAGAGTTTACAACCATTGCAAAACATCCTGCATGAGGTCCACCATGACATCAACTGGGGAACATTTAAGCAAATTGCAAAGATTTGTCATCAATCTCAGGCCTTGCAATCCCCCAGTACCAGCAGACTGGGAGACTGCAATATCAAGCTCGAGATGGTCTATAAATTACCACAGAAAACCCACAGAAAATCACCCTCATCTGTCAGAGACTGGGTAGATGAGAATAATTATGCACCCCTGCCTGCTACACCCCAAACAGCAACACACTCAAGGGATCTGGGATCCTTCACCAGAATATGTTGAACCCTAGTAAGGATCTAAACAGATGACCACCCACATCCTCTGTGCTCTTGAATTGAGCTGTGCACTAGAGGACACCTGACTGGGATTGTAGCTTCCATCACAGTGTTGAAGTCATCTCAAGTCAGGTCTCTATGATACACACTATGTCTGTCAAGAAATCTGCAATTAAATTTGCAGTCACTGCAGTTTTATTTCTCAGCAACCTGACAACACAAAAATTACTTGAAGAGTAGAAGCACTGCCACTTGACCCTTTTACTACGCACCCATTGTAGGTAGAGGCTCCTTGGAAGAGGCACCAGACACAGATGAGCCTTATCTGTCCTACATGGCTCCTGCAGTGTCAACTGCCAGGCACCCTCCCAATCTAACACCCCAACACCTACTCCTGAACCAAAACTTCCCTTTGCCTCATCTCATCAGGATCCCTGGCTTCATGCAGCTGTAGAACACTGCCTTAGGCAGCCAGGATCTCAAAAATATTTGTAGTTGGCAGAGTTGTTATGCAGAGTGGTGTGTAAATGAATGCTGACAGACACATAGCTTATACACCGACTGTCCTTATATAATAATATAAGCTCAGAATGATTCCACCCCACCCAAACTCCTACCAAATGCCTCCCTCCCCTCACACACTCCTCAGTATCACCAGAAATTTATATACTGTACCACATCCAATTACACTTTTAGCAAAAAGGAATGTTGTAGTTCATTTTCAACAAACACATTCTTAAGATTTTAAAAATCAACTCTGTTCTAGTTTTCTTCTGTGGTGTTTTGACACCATATATTCCTGATTAAAGCCAGTCCATGGTGATTTGTAAATATAACTATAACACCTCATATTATGGGGTTTGTGTAAATTAATGTTTCAATACACTCTCAACATAACCCTTAGTTGAATTACTTTCTTTGAGGTTCTTGTCCTTTAAATGTCTTTGAGCTAGTTAGTTAGGTAGTTAGCTATGTATGTATTTATTGCTCACTGTGACCAAAGCATTGATATAATTTAACTAGTTAATCATGAGTCCTAGGCTGAGGCAGTACATATAGCTCACTGTTGTGTTATAACAAGGAAGAAATACATGCCTGTGGTTTGTTGTTTTCATCCATATTTGTGAGGCCTTCGGTCCTGCAAGATCAAATTATCTCATGGTCATTTCCAAATTGTACCCATGATGCCTTAAATTACTGGGGTATATATAATTCCATGTTTCTAGTGGTTCTTCTTTTTCAGTACAACTCTTGGAGTAGTTGTTTCCTATGAATATCTTCATTAACCTTAAAGAAGTTTTCCATTTTCCAACAAAGAAATTCACAGTTTGCATCAAATGATCAAGTTATACAGCATTCCTCCAAATCTGAAATTCAGTGCCCTCTGTTTTTTATTACCATAGATATTGTCCTTAAAGAGGATATTTTTCCATAAATGTCATCTCTTTCCATTTCTTATCTCAGGTCTGAAATCATAATTATGTTACATAGAAACATAGAATTTGACGGCAGATAAGGACCGCTTGGCCCACCCAGTCTGCCCATTTCCTACCTGATGGATAAGCTGCAGATCCTAGTTAACCAGCAGCCACTTCTTCCTACCCCACCCTCTAGAATTTCCTTATGACTGTCCCATGCATGCTTGAATTCTGTTTTGACTCCACAACCTACTCTGGAAGGCTGTTCCATACATCCACAACCTCTCTGTGAAAAAATACTTCCTTAAATTACCTCTGAATAGGCCTTCTATCTTCAAATTATTGCCCCCTTGTTCTTGCACACCTCTTTTTGAAGATGCTACCCTCTTGGACTTCGTTGATTCCTTGAGGTACTTGAAAGTTTCTATCATGTCCCTCTCCCTCCTTTCCTCGAGGCTATATATATTAAGCTCCTTAAGTCTCTCTTTATATGTCTTCCGGTGCAGACCCTGCCATTTTAGTTGCCCTCCTCTGGACAGCTTCCATCCTGTCTATGTCTTTGCGAGATTGGGTCTCCAGAACTGCACGCAGTACTCCAGATGTGGTCTCACCAGCTGTCTGTACAGAGGATAATAACTTCTTGTTTTCTACTGGTGATGCCTCTCCCATGCATCCCAGTATCCCTGCCAGCCTCCTTGATGCCCTCTCACATTGCTTGCCCACCTTTAGGTCATCTGATATGACTACCCCCAGGTCCCTTTCCATTTTGTTGTTGTTAGTATCTCACCCCCATTGTGTACTCTTCCCTGGGTTTTGTTTCCCAGGTACATTACCTGCATCTTAGCATTGAATCTAAGCTGCCATACATTTGACAATTCCTCTAACCTGCCAAGTCCCTTCTCATCCTTTCCACCCACCTTGTGCATCAACTCTGTTGCAGATCTTTGTGTCATCTGCAAAGAGACATACTTTTCTTCTTCAGTCCCTCTGCAATGTCGCTATAAAGACATTGAAGAGACCGGTCCATTACTGAACCCTGCGGTACCCCACTAACCCCCTTTTTTCAGAGTGGACTCCATTAACTATTACCTCTGTGTCCTATTCTCCAGCCAATTCTTTACCCAGGCTGTCATCTTGGGACCCACTCCCAGGCTGGCTAACTTGTATATTAATCTTTTGTGTGGGACTGTGTCAAATGCCTTGCTAAAGTCTAGGTAGGCCATGTCCACAGCCCTCCCTGATCAACTACTTTGGTCACCCAGTCAAAGAAATCTATCAGATTTGTCTGGCATGACCTTCCCACTGTGAATCCATGCTGCCTTGGGTCCTGTGCCCTCTGGCCTCTAAATACTCAACAATTCTTTCCTTCAGAAACAATTCCATCATTTTCCCTACCACTGAGGTTAAACTAACAGGTCTGTAGTTTCTTGCTTCTGCCTTGCTCCCACTTTTGTGAAGGGAATCACATCTGCCTCCTCCAGTCCTCAGGTACCACCCCATCCTCCCATGATTTGTTAAAGAGGGTAGTCAGTGGTGTCACTAGTTCTACCCTTAGTTCTTTTTAGAATTCGGATGAATCCCATCAGGCCCCATTGCTTTGTCCACCTTCGGTTTTAAGAGTTCTTTCAGAACCCTTTTTCTGTAAATGGGTTGGTATCAACCTCTGTATCCAGAGTGTTTCTACTGTTTGTTTTAGGTACCTCCCCTTCCTTTGAAAATACTGAGCAAAAATATTTGTTTAGTATCTCTGCCTTTTCACAGTCACCCTCTGCCCACCCTCCCTCCCTTTATTAAGCCTCACTATCCCTCCTTGGTCTTCCTTCACTCCCTGATGTACCTATAAAAGGTTTTATCCCTTCTTAACTGAGTTGGCTATCTTTTCCTTGGTTTGGGCCTTTGCTGTTCTGACTGCCTTTCCAGCTTCCTTTGCTTTAACTGATACGTTTTCTCTGTCCTGTTCCTTCTGTGATTCCTTGTACTTCCTGAATGCTTTCTTTTTCTTGAACCTTCACTGCCACTTCCTTTGAGAACCATAGTGGTTTCTTACCTCGTTTCATTTGTTTATTTGCTTTACACAAAGGCTTGTTACCTCTGTGATGGCAGTTTTATTATTCCCCATTGTTCTTCCACCCTCCTTCCTGCCCATTTGCTAGTGCATTCCTTAGGCACTCACCCATTTTGGCAAAGTCAGCCCTCCTAAAATCCAGTACCTTTGTCTTTGTATGGCTTGACTCTATTGCTGTGTTTATTGTGAACCATACTGTTCGATGGTCGCTAGTTCCTAGATGGCTACCTACTTCTACATCTGTGATCCTCTCTTCATCTCCATTTGAGAGAACCAGGTCTAAGATTTCTCCCTCTTGAGTGGGCTCCAATACTAGTTGTCTAAGGCATGCCCCTGTAGGGCATCTGAATTACCCCTCTTAGAAGTGGCTGCTGCAACTGCACTCCAGTTAACATCTGGCATATTCAGATCACCCATCAGCAATATCTCCCTTTATCTGCCATTCTAAGTATACTTTCTATCATTTCCTTGTCCATTTCCTCCCTGAGAGGATCTGTCTAACCCTGTGCGGATTGTGGTGCCATTGCCTGTCTCCAAATTGACCCACAGTGCTTCTTCTCCTCCGTTTACCCTTTTGTTCTGTTGCTTTGATTTCTTCTCTTATGTAGAGAGCTACTCCTCCTCCTCTTTTACCCTCCCTGTCCTCCTGTAGATGGTGTATCCTGGTATGTTTACGTCCCATCATGGTTCTGTTGTACCATGTTTCTGTGACTGCCACGATATCCATATCTTCCTCCTCCATCAAGGCCACTAATTCAGGAAGCTTGTTACCCAGACTACGGGCATTGGTACTCATTGCTTTCCATTTTTTGATGGCTTTACCTTCTGTAAGCGGCATCTCCCTTTGACCTTTCTACCTTGGTCTTTTTCTCATTTAGTACCATGTTTTGTAGGGGAGGCTGGGATTTTTCCTGTTGCTTATCAGTTGCCTCCCCTTGACTGGTTTAAAGGCTTGCCAATGAAGCATTTAAACCGATTGCCCAAAAGACTTGTTCCCTTCCTGGACAGATGCAGTCATCCTGCCAGTATAGGCAGGTGTCCCTCCAGGTGGAACCCCAGTCCCCAATGAAGCTAAACCCTGTGCTCCACACCATTTTTTTCACCCATATGTTAAACTGCATGGTGCAAAGTACCTCGCCTCACCCATGCTACTGACAGGCAGCACCTCTGAGAAGGATACTGTGTGTGCTACTTGTCTTAAGCCCTCCACAACTCTACAAAGTCCTTCTGCACTGCTCTAATCTCATGATGAGCTAAGTCATTTTGTCCTAGGTGGACAATGACGTCCAGCTCAGACTCCCGTGCAACTGTTCTCGTGATCCTAAGGATGCGCCTCCTGTCCTCCTAAGCCACACTTCATTTCCATATAAATTATTCTGATATCATTTATACATGAGAAATGTACTTGCTATACATAACCTGTCTTTTCCTTCCCTCAATGTATGTAACCTTTGCCGCTCTCCTTGTGATACCTGTTCTTGTGTAACACCTCCTGCATAACACTTGTAATATTTTTTGCTTCATTTATGTGTAGTTCCTCATGTATTACTACCTCATCCAAGTTTACATGCAACTTAAAGTTTCTGTTATACTCTCTATTACTCTGCAGCCATGGCTGTTGCTGCTTAGGACCTTATATGGATGTATTGCACTTTTTCTCCTCATTGTAACCATAGTATGTACTGTA
Source organism: Neoceratodus forsteri (assembly GCA_016271365.2). NCBI lineage: Eukaryota > Metazoa > Chordata > Ceratodontiformes > Ceratodontidae > Neoceratodus > Neoceratodus forsteri. The sequence goes on along the minus strand of CM057455.1, from coordinate 1,459,800,641 downwards.
ATTTTCTTGTGTCCATCCAGGATCACCTTGAAAATTAACTTGCTCAATGGTGCTATTCCTGGTAAAATAAAAATGATTGATTGATTGATATCACAATCAGAGGCTTATGACTTCAAGGTAGAAAAGCATCTTAATCAGATTAAGTCTCAAAGGCATAGAACCTGCTATCCTACATATATCTTTGGTAATGGAGAATGGATTGCCCTAAAATTCAAATTTTGGTGGCAATTGTTTTGGGAGGCAATTTAAGTCCTGCTAATACCAGCTATAACTTTATTTTGAAGCTGAAGAATCACTTTAAAACATTTGCAAGCCATCAGTCTGTTTCTGGTTTGTCGTCAATTAATCATACTTAACAAAATTCCCATTTGGCACAAAAACACAGTGTTTGGTCAGAAAGCATTAATGTTCAGCTTACCATTAGGCATTATTTACTTATCAGTTGAAAATACTGGACACTTTCCATATATATCACAGTTCTTCCATGACTTCCCAACTATGTGAGCACCAAGGCCTCTCCTACAATGCCTGAGAGAAGCAACAGGTTTATGGACTGGTTTGTATGTACAGCAGATCAGTCAAATGATCTTTAGAGCAGTAGGTTTCTACACAGAAAAAAAAAACACTGCTACTCTGCTCTAGCTGGCTAGGGTCTTTCTATGTTTAATGAATGAAAATTGCTTATCAGTTGTTGACAAAAATAATGTTGATGCTTTCAATTTGCCTCTTATAATCCTGCTACTGTTATTTTACTTTGAGAATGCTGTGCAGAGTTATGGGAGGTGAATTGTGGAGTTTATTACTCTGACAGTCCCTTTGGACAACATATATAAGTTGCTATTATCATGACTACAAATTGTATGCATGTAAAGGGACTGAAAGATAATAATTGCCCACTCTTCCAGGAAAATACTCAGATAAATCAGAAGATCTGCATATGCAATTCTTCAGGACTTAATAATGCTTAAGAAGGTCATGCTGCATTTTTAGTTCCATACATGTTTGGAAAGATTTAGGTGTAACAAGATATTCTCACTGAGACTGTGGGAGGAAGGTCAGTGTCAGTGGCTCAGCAGGTAGCACACTCATCTCTGGGGCTGGGAGATCAGAGGGGTTGTCAGAGGCTGTGGGTTCAATTTCCACACCTGACATTTGAGTTGTCAGAGGACTGTGGATTCAATTCCCACACCTGGCACTTGGGTTAATATCCAATGCTGACACTGTAGTGCAGCATGAGGGGGTGCTGCACTTCTGAGGGTGCCATCTTTGGATGAGGCGTTAAACCAAGGTCCCATCTGCCTGTTCTGGTGGTAGTTCAGGTGGATGTTAAAGATCCCATGGCACTTATCAAAAGAGTAGGGTGGTTTTACTGAAAATTGCATAACAAAACATAAGAAAACAATAACCTAAAATAACTAAACAGTAAATATATTACAAGAAACTTACTTCATCCTAAAGAGACCACAGTGATAAAGTGCCCAAAGGATCTCCTCCCAAGAAAAAACCTCTGAAACCCTCCCCAACATTCTAAGCATAATTTTTCAAAATGTGAATCCCTCCACCACACCATCATGTGTGCTCTAGGATGTACTTTAACTTCACCTCTACAAATTCAGCAAATGACCTTTCATAGATATTACAAAATATCTCATATACCATACTTTTCTGCTGAAGTAAAATTGACATATGCTTTGCCATAACAAATATTTCAGGACTGCAAAATCACTGTTACAGTTTCTGGATCATAAGCACTTCTTAACTTCAGAAATGTTCTAAAACAAGCTCTCCATATGTGGCGAAGTCAACCAAGTCATCTTCCACTGTTGAGCTAGGAATTTCCATTGACCTATTGCATAAGAACATTCCATTAAGAAGTGCTCTTTGTTTCACTTCATCCTGGCAATCTGGATAGAGACATTTCCTTTCCTCCACAGCTTTGTGCTTGTGGTTCTTCTGCATGTTGAGTTTACCATGTACACTTAACCATTGTGTATCCCACATTTTAGGTGGTACTCAAGAGTTCATCAATAGCTTGTATACCAGAGAATTATGCCCAGGTATACAGTGTGTTTGAACATTTGTTCCTCCAGACCTAGGTTCTGCAAGACTGTCTCATATAATTCATTCCTTGTTTTTGAATTATCATTAACTTTGTGATTTTCCATTTAAACAATTTCTGAAAAGTAACTTTTAGTGAAAGGGCTATTGTACAGGCCCCAACCATCCTAATTGAAGTTGGTCCACTGGTTTAAATGTCCTGGAAGGAGTTCCACAGCCATTTCCAAGACACACACATGCTGGCATCAAAAGTGCCGGTTTCAGATTATGTAGCTAAAATTGAATGGAAAAAGCAATGGGGTTAATCATACCCACTCCCCTTTTCTTATGGGCAAATATGTGATTTCCCTCTTTATGGGGTTCAATAAACTCCCCCAAAACATCTGGAAGAACACTCTGTAAAGTCCAGTCTCTAGAACTGTGAGTAGAGGAAACACCACACTAACATACAAAGTAAAGGCAATAAAACCTGTTTTACCACATGCACCCTTTTAACTTTGGACATCTTCCATCCTTCTAACAATTCACTTTTTGATCCCAGTCCTGTAAAACCATTTCCTAATTGTGTACTGCACTATTAAATCCTCCATACTCTACTCCTAAGATTTTATGGGGTTCTCAGAAACCTTCCACAATACCTCTTTATCCAGACTGAGGTACTAAATAATAACCTCTACTTTTATGGAGATTCAAACTATCTCCGATACCTGATCATACATCTGTATTTCTTGAAGAATGGATGTCATACTCTCCTGATTTTGAGCAAACACAAATACATCGTCCACAAAGGCCAAAGTTCTGACCTCATCCCATTCTTGTACACCGAGATTCCCTGCACATCCATGCTAGACATTATCTTTCTAAGCAGGGGATTTAAGATAAACACATACAACAGGGGACTCAGGGAACACCCATTCTATACACCCTTACCTACCCTAAATTTTGAACCTCCTTTGGGGTCAATGTTGAAGATATTACTGCATTTCCATACTGTAATTTAATTCTGAACACAAATGCTGGGGTAAACTATACTTCGTAAGACCTGCAGAATAAAGTCATGGTTCACCTGGTCGAATGCTTTACACTGGTCCAGAAACAGGAAATATCCATGAATCCTTTGCTTTTCACAAAATAAACTATGTCTCTTATGAGACACAAGTTATTGGATGTGCATCTTGGTAATGCAGACATTTGTACTGAGTGAATGAGCTTGGGCTACCTGCTTCAGCCTAGACTGAAACAAAAATGTTAAAATTTTAAAATCTGAATTAAGCAGACATATCAGCCACCAAGTATCTATTAAGGTCTTATCCCCAGCCTTCTGTAGGTAAATTATTTAACCCTTGTAAAATCATCAGGTAATACCTGTAACATGGTTAAATACATGTATACCTTAACCAGAATTTTGCCAAAATTCAAGGGAATGTCTATTTATTGGGAATTTGTCTTTCCCTGATGAAGTTCCCAGTTTAAATTTTTAATAATCAAGGTCATTTTCTTCCGTATTGCCTTTGTCCAGCTCTAACAACTGATCCTGTGTAAGCGCTGGAACATTTAGATCTTCTAAATAGTCTACCATAGTCTCTTCATCTAGGTTAACAGGGCTGGCCAACTTGGCTATGTGCCTATCCACCACCTCTGTCATCCCCTTGGTGTCTGTTCTAGGGACCCTTCTTCATCCTGTAATGCAGTAAAATTGCTCTATTTCTCCTCTCCTTGCACACTTAGCAAGGATCAGAAAATACAGGTTTTTTTGTTCCATGACTAAGTTCTGCTTTGCAAGGTGGCTGCACTATCATATGAATATAATTTCAATTCTTCTTTAATTTGTGAAATCTGATCTGAAAAATCTTCCCCCATAAAGGTGTTAGTTAATATGGTATGCAACGGTCCCTAAGGGAAAGGTATCGAGCCTCCTATTATTTGTTGAATACTTCCCAAAACCTTGCTACCATTTTGCAATGTCAGCCTTTGTTTGTATCCACCAATTTAAAAGGTTTGAATACAATCCCATCACAGAGATCCTGGCTGCAAGGACATCCAAAATTCCATTTGTACTTCTGAGGACTGTAAATTCTCATTATTCAGTTTCCACCTCTGAATCACTGCCTTCCTTCCGGGTCTCTGGATAACATCCAACCACCATTATGTGGTCAGAAAATTCCACCTAGACAATCCTTACCTGTTGCATATTTAGAGATTTCGATACAAAGATGTAATCTATTTTGATCTAAACTGACTTCTAATGTACATGTAAGTGATCTGTGGGATGGCAGCTAAATTACAATCAACTAGCTCTGCTGTGGTAATGCAGTCTTTTAAGGCCACAGAATAACAGTAGATTTTTTTCCTTTGTCTTTTCTACCTGCCACATCTAAACTACGATTAAAATCCTTCACCAGGTAAATCAATCTTGACATTGCCAAAAACGGTTGTATTTCCTCCAGCATTTCTACTCACTCTGCCTTATTCTGGGCTGCATATACCACTATGAAGTGACTGGGCTGTCCTTGCCAGATACCATCAAGAGAAGAACTCTTCCAGGTATAGCATCTGCCAAATTCTAGAAAATAAAACCTGAAAACAGTATACCTTCTCCATCTGCAACAACTTCCCAAACAACCAGTATGAGTGATCCCTATCCACTCCTTTTACTTGTTTTAAACCATGTTTCTTATAAAATAAATTTCTGGTCAGATCCACCATGGCTGCATAATGAAGTTAGTGAAGTTGCATGGAATTGTTAAGAGGCATGGAGAAACTGAGGAGGTGTAAAAAATGGTAATGTTGAAAATCTGGTAGAAAATGTAAAACAAATTGATGAAGTCATGAGCTTGCATAGAAACTGTGCAACACACAATCTGGTAATGTAATTATTTTGGGGATTTGTCAACATCAGCTTCGGGGACTAGAGGCAACATTGACAGTGACAGCTGCCACCATGATTATTGAAATGTTACAGCAGGCCAAGGCAAGCCTTGCAATGAGGAAAGTGCTCCCTCATTGCAGTGGTAGAAATTCTTTCAAGTTGGTAGCACGCATTTGCACTGCTGTCATAGACAGCATGCTCATTATTGTTGCCACAGAGACAAGCCCCACAGAGCAATGAGGCATTGCCACAACACAACAGCACATCCACAAGCTGCTACTCCTGCAAGCTGTCACATGTTTCTTGCACATGAGAACAAAGATAAAAAGCATTCTAAAATACAACATGGCATGATCAGTCTCTGCATTCCTGTAACTGCCAGAGGTTGGCAGCTCTACTGATAACTTTTGGGAGTCTGCTGTGTGTGTGTGTGTGTGTGTGTGTGTGTGTGTGTGTGTGTGTGTGTGTGTGTGTGTGTGTGTGAAGGAAGGACTCTGCATGCAGCTGAGTCTTTCCAGTGCACAAATATTTGACTGTGGTGGTTAATTTCACTGGTGCAGTATATGCTAGCACAACAGAAACAAGCATTTGTCAATTGTCATGTTTGCTTTTGAGTATTAGCATTGGAAATGTAGGAGTCAGACAATGCAGAATAGGAACGGCAGTGAAGTATTGAACTTACGCCAACCCCACCTCCACCCTGCAGAGACAGACAGACATTGGGGTATGCATTTGAGTTGTCACCCATAGCGTTCATGCCATTTCACCTCACCTATCCTGCAGACACCGACAAGTGTTGAGGTGTGCCTAGGGGTGTTCAGCTTACAGTCACCCCATTCCATTAGGACATACGCTGAAATGGGTGCAGTATAGGAGAATGGGGTGAACTCTGCGGCTGAAGAGTCCAAGGCACACCTTGATGCCTGTCACTGGCTACAGGGTGGGGTGGAATGGCATGAGCATTACAGTCCAAAATCCAAGGCACACCCCTGACGCCTGTCAGTCTGTACAGGGTGGGACATTATGGTTAGAAACCCTTAACGCCCCTGCCATTTGTTGGTAGTTACACTATAAATTTTCTGCATGGCCTTTTTGTGACCCCACTGATGAAAGCATTAGGGACCTCTGCTCATGAATAGTGGCACTGTGATTTTGTTAATCTGTCCCAAACGTTGCTTTCCAACAGCGACGTGCCATTCTGCACCAGATGTGCAAAACCACAGTTCAGGCAGGATGTGAAAATGACAGCTGCACCATTCATAAGGAGTTGTGAAGAGATGGCAATATTGAAAATCTGGAGTGAAAATACTAAAATTCTCAAAGTCACAAGCATGCGTGTAAACTGCGCAATGCAACCTGTAACACACAGTCATTTTTTAATTCTTTCACCAAATTTTCAACATAGGCATTCTGGGACCTCTGCTCGTGAATAGTGTCACTATTATTTTCTTAATCTGTCCGAACATTGATTTCCCACAGCAAGCGCCATTGCACGCCAGATAGCGAAACCACATTTTGGGCAGGATGTGAAAATGGCATCTGTACTGTACATAAGGAGGTGGCAAAATGGCAATGTTGAAAATCTGGAGGAAAATATTAAACATTCTCAAAGCTACAAGTGTTTATTTATTTATTTTATTTATTTATTTAGACAGCAGTTTGAAAACCTTTGAGCCATAGGCTCATTTACAAAGGTACCTTGTCACAGTAAGACAAATGAAAATACACAGTATAACAGTATAACACAGTATAACAGTATCTTAAGAGATAGATGCAAACAAGCTGGTACAAGTAGGACTGATGCAAATAATACCAGAGTTATGTTGTCCTTAGCAGCTTAGTAGTAAGCTTTGTCATTAGTATTGAATACGGCTTTGACTAGTGGCAATTACAGCTTCGGTGTTAACAAGGTGGTTCCGTAAGGATGTTTTGAAGCACGATATAATTGGAGCTCGGAGATGGAGAGGGGGCAGTGTGTTGAACCAGGAGGGGGCTCTAAGCTGAAGGCTCTTTTGCCGTGAGAGGTCCTAGCTCTAGGGATAACAAGAGAGGTTTTCCCAGAGGTCTGAGTATGAACTAGTGGGACAGAGCGGCAGAAGGTGGTGGTCAATCCAGGCGGGATAGCCCAAAGAGGGTCTTTTGTAAGGGTACAGGTCAAATATTTTAGAGCTCGTCAAGATCAAGTACCAGTGCTTTAGCATACAGTAGACAGGTGTGTGTTAGCCTAGGTGCCCAGTAATTAACCTGCAGGCCTTATTCAGAGTAGTGCAAATTTTATGGAGGCGGTCTGATCAGCAGCACCATACACTGGCAGTCCATAGTCCACTAGGGACAGGATAGAGGAGGTGACTGGTCAAAGATCCTCCATGGGAGGCAGTGTTTATACCTGATGTAAGATGCCCAATCGGATATTAGTGGCAATGGCTAGGGCAGCGATGTGTCCATGGAAGGAGAGGGAGGGGTCAAAATGGATCCTTAGGTATTTATAGGAGCAAACTTGTTCTAGTGGGAAAGAGGACCCAGAGTGAATGAGGAGTTTGAAGTTGCAGGACTTGTTCTGAGGATAAGGAAGAACATGGTTTTGTTTTTAAGATTTATCACCAATCTATGTTCCTTGAACCAGCCTCGGCTTCAGCGAAGGACTTCTGCAGCGAGTTCTGGAGGGCAATAGGGTTAAGACTTGAGGCAAAGATGACTGCATCATCAGCGCATAATAGAATGTTCCCCGAGCAAGAGCATGAAAGGGTGTTAAGGTAAGGAGAATAGTAAGGGGCCCAGAATGGAGCCCTGGGGAACCCCATAAAGATGGGACAGATGTCTGAGTAGGTCCCATTAATTTTACACACTGTGAGCAGTCAGACAGATAACTGGTGCACCAGGAGATAGGCTCAGCAGCAAAACCAGAGAGACTAAGGGCATCAAGAAGGAGGGTGGGAGACAGTGTCGAGCTTTAGAGAGGTCAATGAAGACCGCACCAGCCAGAGAACCAGTGTCTAAGGAGGGTGGAGAAAGTTGGAGAACTCTAGGAGGGCTGTGTTGGTACTGTGACCACTTCCGGAAGCCATGCTGCTCAGGATATAGGACATTGTAGGTGGAGAGGTAGTCAGAGATTTAGAGGCTACCACTTTTTCCAAGGCCTTGAGAGAGGAGAGAGATGGAGATTGGTCGATAGTTTCAACCACAGTCCTATCACCACCTTTAAAGATAGGGTGACAGTGGTGACTTTCCAGGCAGTTGGAACCTTCCACAAGCAAAGAGAGTGGTTGATGAGTGCAGTGATCGGGTAAGGACTGTGTCTAAGACCAGCCGTAGGATACATGGATCCAGGGTGTCACTGCCCTGCTATTACTCTTGAGGGCAGTGACAAGGTGTGGCCTAAGTTCTTGGGCAGAAACATGGCAGAGGATAAAATAAGGGTGAGAAAGATTTACGCAGGCACTGGGGAGGCGGTCAAAAAAATTTGTAGGGAGGATAGGGCTAAGGTCAGTGAATGAGGTGTTGAGGTGGTTGCTATGAGGGCTGGGTCTGAAGAGATCATGCCATTAATGTTGATCTGGTGGGTGGGGAGTGTCACTCCCATTTAACTGTTTAATGTTATCCCAGAAGGTTCTGGGGTTCCCCATGAGGCTGTGAGTGAGGACCAATAGTGCTCAGACTTGGGCTTTCTGATGGCCTGAGTGCACTTGTTTCGGTAGCAGCATATAACTGCCTGTCACTGGGCCGCCAGTCTCAATGGCACGGAGCCATAGGTTGTCCCTATGTTTGACTTGGTGTATCAAAGCTGGGGTTACCTAGGGGCATTCTGCCTTTTAGAACGGTGGGTTGACACTGGGACAAAGATATCACAGGCATTATTAAAAGTTTGGGTAAAGAAGGAGAGAGCTGTGTCAATGTCAGGAGTTGCCTGTATTGGAGACCAGTCAATTTGGGACAGAAGTTCCTTAAGTTTTGTCAGACCACCAGGTATTAGATGCTGCTGGCATGTGGACTGTGCTATGGGTTTGGGGACTGAGGATGACCAGTGGAATAGAATGGGGAGTGATCGCTGAGAGAGTCTGGGAGGACTTGTACATTGGGGATCCGATTAGGTGGTTGGTGAGTACCACATCAAGCAGGGTACTGGGGCCTCTCTTGGGGTTAGTCCTGGTAGGTTGGGTAACTAGTTGTGTTAGGTCTATTGCAGAAAAGGAGTCATGGTTAGAGGAGGAGGAGGGGCTGAGCCAGTTGACATTTAAGTCACCCACCAGAATTTGATCAGCAGAAGGAGGTAGAGGAAAAGTATTCTGTAAGAGAGGCAATGGCCTGTGTTTGGTCCCTGGGGGCACGATGCAGTAGTCAGATAAAGGGGTCCCTTTAAAGGGTCAAGGTTAGTTTCAGCGTAGCGCCTGGGCCCTGGAGTCAAGGATTGGAGTAGGTAGGCTAGTACGGGAGAGATTCCTTGACATAAATAGCGTAGTCAGCTGCCCCATCTCCCAACACAGTTGGACCGAAGAGGGGTGAAACCAGGAAGGGAAACCAGGGAGTCAGGAGGATTTCGACAGCCAAGTCTCAACCAGAGTGATGACATCAGGGTTAATTGATGTGACCAGGCATTGTAGTGAGTCAAACTTTTTAGGAGGCTACAGATATTCATGGAGACCATGCATAGGCCTGTGGTGCTAGTCGGGAGCTCCTGGGAACCGGCCAGGGTTTGAATGAATGTTCCTGACAGGAGTAGTAGCATGACTAACACCCTGGCTGGGAGATGGTGAGAGGTTTTCCACGATTGACATGAGAGGGGGGAGGGACGTTAGGGGAGCAGGGGTGGGCAGGGTGGTACAGGAAGGGAAGGCAAGAATAGAAGACACCCAGATGTGCCTGAGGCGAGGAGGAAGCTAGGGGAGGGTAGGGAAGACCGAGACACACAGAGGTCCCGAAGGGCAAGAGAGCAGGTTCAGGAGCAAGGGAGGAGGGGTGCCAGGGCACAGTGCGTGAGTAGCAGATGGACAGTGGGCAAGTGCACTGCTAGTGGGGATAGGCAACAGGCAGAGCGTGAGGTAGGCTAACACATTGTGGTGAGCAAGATCCAAGGGAAGGAGCTGTACAGGTAGGAGGAGAAGTAGCGAGAGTATAGGTCCTCTAGTGGCCAGCAGGTATAACCTGCAAATGGGAAAGTGGGGAGATAGGTTCTGAGCAACAGGACGCGATGTCACCGGATGTGATGTCACGGGTGGATCTCAAATTGACAACCGCCCTGGGTGGGTGGGTGGTTGGGGTGGTGGGGCAGACGGCGCAGCACCATCGGGCTAGCATCCCCTGCAGGCATCCAGACGAAGAGAAGAGGCTCTTTACCTCAAAAGTAATCAGGATGGAAATTTGGCATCCTCAGCTCCTCAGGTGAGCTGCTTGTGTTGCTTGTGTGTCTGAGTGCCTGCCACGGTTGGCAGTGAGTTTGGGGGCTGCCTATGTAGTGGGAGAAACAAAGCCCTCATTACTATGCAGCGGGAGAAAATGTTGTGACTTACACAAAGGGCTCCACTCTAAGCAAACAGGGCTATTTCAAAATGAGGTCACACTAGGACCCAGCTATCCTAATACCTGCAGTTACAAGCACAATTAGATCCAAAACCACAATATTAAACAAGTCTGCATGGGAACTGTGCAACACACTTTCATAACATAGTTATTTTGTGGAATGCTGTCACCAAATTTTCAACATAGGCATTTGGGACATCCACCTCAACAGTGCCACTGTGATTTTCTTAATCTGTCCAGAACGTTGACTTCCACAGTGGCCAAGCAGGTGCATAAGTCAGATGTCTTGAAAATGCATTTTGGGCAGGATGTGGAAAATGACAGCTGTCTGTTCATAAGGAGGTGAGAAAAATGGCAATGTTGAAAATCTCTAGTAAATTCTCAAAGTTACGAGCATACATGGAAACTGCACAATGCACGCTCATAACACAGTAATTTTGGAATTTTTCACCAGATTTGCAGGATAGGCTTTTTGGGAGCCCACCATGAACAGCTGCACTGTTGTTTCATTAATCGTTCCAAAGGTGATTCTATGCAGCGATCACAAATTCACCTTTCACGACTGAATAATGAGATGACAGTGACTGAATTAAGGAAGTGGGGTCCCAAGAACCTCTATGTTGAAAATTTGGTGCCAAAATTAGCAAAATGACCAAGATATGCACCAAAGTTAAAAACATTTATGCCATTATACAGCTTACTGGCATTTCTTCAGTTTGTGGTCTGCTTTGAAGCATGCATATGTGTTCCCAGTCCACTGAAGACTGTCATGCCATGCTCTGGAGGTAAGTATGGGATGAGGGTGTGGGGAGGTGAGGTGTGTAGAGGGTGGTTGCGTGATGGGGAGGGGCAAGAGACTAAACAAGGGACAATTTTCTTTTTTACAGGTCTGAAAAAATAGACATTACAGGACTTTTGGCATGGTAGGATGGGCCCCAGTGTGCCACCTGGAAGTTTGTTGGGGGTCATGGAGCTCAACAGGATTGGGCAGCCCTGTCAGCCATACATTGTGTGGGCGGAGTGCATGAGCATGCTGGGGTGGGCTCCCAGCATGCTACCTGGGTGCTTGTTGGGGGCTGGAGCTGATGGGATTGGGCAACCCCATTGGCCATACAGTGTGCTTGGAGGAGGGTGCATCAGCCAAGGGATTGGGCACCCCTTGCACACAACAAATGGGGAGGGGTGCATCATGCCTCATTGAAATTGGGATAGCCCATCAGCAAATGAACTGGGAGGGGCATGCTGACAGGGGGATTGGGCACCCTGATGTCAGTTTTTCTGGGACTATAAGAGGTGGATGGTGACAGCTGCCATGTTTATTGAAAGGAGACACCAGACAGTAAAGCCCTGCAATGAGGGGTGCTACCCTTATTGCAGCAGCTAATCAAGATGGTGGCACGCTTGCTGAACTAGTGCCAGCAGCAACGTGCCACCGAGATTGGGGAAAGAGGGCAAGCCTCTAAATGCAGTGGGGGCATTGGCCACCTCAGTGCCACACCTCCAAAACCCTGCTTCTCTCCTATGCTGTCACATAATGTTTTTGTGCATGCATGCAGGCAAACATAAAAACAGCAGTACAGTAAGCAACCCAATACTCTATCCTAAAAATGATAATAATTTCTCCATGTCCATGTTTTATGTTTGTATTGTCTATTGTCAGCTTTCAATGCTTAGTAGTAATTGTGGCCATTGACAACAGAGGTCACTGGTTATTTCAAAAGGTTATACACCTTAGGTTGTACCTTGACTTTAAACCTCCAGGTACTGTATTTTTTTTTGTCAAAGGTAACCCCCTTTGCTGAGTGCAGGTCTGTTTACTCATTAGTGTTCAGATATGCTTTACTCACACTGAAGTTCAATAATAATGTTTGCAGTTTGTTTGTAGATTTAATTTCGTGACCTACACAGTGTTCTGATGTGCTCCACTCACACAAAAGAGCTTCCTTGCTAATATAGCATCCACTTTAAGGTAATCACTCATCCTGTCTACCCCTCTCCCTTCCCGACCCTTTCCTATTTCCTTACACTTAATGCATCATTTTACCTTACAACTGTTCATGAATGTTCTCTTCTCATTTGTAATAACTGCCGACATTTATTTTAATGGCTCTGTATCATATGTATTAGTCTATGTACTTAATTGTATGTTACTTTCTCCAGACCATCGTGCAAATGAACTTGCTCAAGGATGTTTTTTGCCTGGTTAAATAAAGTTTTTGATTGATTGATATTTAATTTAGTTCATACTGCCAATTATAACCTAATGGTCTTCAGGTGAAGCTACCTGTTGCTGGAAGCTGCAACACTGGACTTAAGATTTGCAAGAAAGCGAGTTGTGCTCACAACAGAGGGAGGTGAACCTTACAATTTACAATTGTCTTTGGTTTGAGGCACGTTCCTTAGGAAAGTTAATATTCTTCAGGTGGAGGATACTTCTAACTGAAGGGTGAAATAAGGAATTTAGAATTATCAGAAAGGTAGTCTTTCAATCAACAGAGGGAGGTGGAGCTTGCTTTACTTTTGTTACAATTGTTAAGAGTTTACTGTTTTCTGTGTCTGCCCTTCTGCACAGCTGACTTGATTGGAGTTAGTGATTGACTGTTTGCATTGCAATATTTGTAATACTGTGAGTTATTCACTGGGCTAAGAATTTGTCATAAGTCCTGAATTGAGAGCAGGTTACAGGCTGTGTATTGGACCCAGAAAGTGCCTAGGGGTGGAAACTGGTTTTTCTTTTGTTTATCTCTGTGTGCCTTTAAAGGCCAGGCCAGACTGTGTCAGGAAGTGCTTACATCACAGCTACTTAACAGCCAATAGCTCTGAAAGAATCTTACAGACCTCGATAAAAGTATAATTTTAGCAGGCTCATCAGATAACCTAATAGTCTTCAGGTGAAGTTACCTCTGGCTGGAAGCTGCAACACTGGATTTAAGATTTGCAAGAAAGTGAGTTGTGCTCACAACAGAGGGAGGTGAACCTTACAATTTACAGTTGTCTTTGGTTTGAAGCAGATTCTTAGGAAAGTTAATATTCTTCAGGTGGAGGATACTTAACTGAAGAGTGAAGTAAGGAACTTAGAATTATCAGAAAGGCAGTCTTTCAATCAACAGAGGGAGGTGGAGCTTGCTTTACTTTTGTTACAATTGTTAAAATTTTCAGTGCAGGAAGAGTTTAAACCCACAGAGGCTGAAGACTGTTTTCTGTGTCTGCCCTTCTGCACAACTGATGTGTTTTGGGGCTGACTGCTTTCAGAGTACAAATCATCAGGCTGTTTTGGGGCTGGGAGGTTTACCTGTGCCTGACTTGGATGTTTGGATTTTCTCTGTTTGATTAGCAGGGTATTTTCTCTGTCAAATTGTCGTGTATGGCATCTTGCTGACAGGAAGGCACTCATCGAGCGTAGGTCAGAGCTTTTAGCTGATTGTTTCGTGAGGGACAGTTTAGGCCCAAACCCTTGCCACCCTCACCCCACCCACCCCTGGAAATAGTTCATTTATACCTGGGGTTCTGACATCATTTCCAAGAGGGCAAGGTGCATATCATTGTCATATCCTCCTAGCACACTGCACTGACAATATAAGCATACACATTATATAAATAAATATATTTTATATTACACACAATCACACACACACAAAAAAAACTAAACAAGGTAGACAGTTATGTGGGGAGCAGTGCAATGTAATGGCTGGGGCAGCAATCTTCTGGGAGTCTTTCTGGAGGCTGAGATGTTGCCCTGTTTGCAGACAACTGTCTGCCCTGAGGGAGCTGCCTGTCTCCAGGCCACACTGGACAGTAGCAAGAGAACCTCCCCATCCAGGCAGCACCAGAGCCACCACCATTACCTCAGAGGTTGCGAAGACAGCACAGCAGCTGGGACCACAGTGGGCTCAGGAGGTAAGGTGGGGAACAGAGGCACACCCAGTCAGTTGTTCCACTCCACAATCCATACACCATTCTGGGGGATAGTTCCCCATGGATGCACCTGCAGACGAGACTAAGGAGGGTGCAGATAACTTTCACAAGGGAGGCCCTCAGGATGAAGGCAGAGGGCACCACAGGAAAGGAAGTAGCTCCTGGTGGAGGACTCAATTGTTAGGGGATAGAACTGGGGAAGCAGGGAAAACTGAAGTAAGGTGCCTGCCTGGTGCCATGGCTTGAGGACATGGAAGCACATCCTTAGGATCACGAGAACAGTTGCACGGAAGTCTGAGCTGGATGTTATTGTCCACCTAGGGACAAATTACTTGGCTCATCATGAGATTAGAGCAGTGCAGAATGACTTTGTAGAGTTGGGGAGGGCTTAAGACAAGTAGCACACACAGTATCCTTCTCAGAGGTGCTGCCTGTCAGTGGCATGGGTGATTTGAGGGTACTTTGCACTATGCAGTTTAACAAATGGTTGAAAAAATGGTGTGGAGCACAGGGTTTGGCTTCATTGGGGACTAGGGTTCCACCTGGATGGATGCTAGCCTATACTGGCAGGATGTTCTGCATCTGTCCAGGAAGGAACAAATCTTTTGGAGCAATCAGTTTTAAATGCTTCATTGGCAAGCTTTTAAACTAGTCAAGGGGGGAGGCACTGATGAGCAGCAGGAAAATCCCACCCCTACAAAACAGGGTACTAAATGAGAAAAGACCAAGGTAGAAAGGTCAGTGGGGATGCTGCACAGAAGGTAAAGCCATCAAAAAATGGAGAGCAATGAGTACCAATGCCCATAGCCTGGGTAACAAGCTTCCTGAAATAGTGGCCTGATGAAGGAGGAACATCTGGATATCATGGCAGTCACAGAAACATGGTACACACAGAACCATGACTGGGATATAAACATACCAGGATACACTATCTACAGCAGGGACAGGAGGGTAAAAGAGGAGGAGAAGTAGCTCTCAACATAAAGAGGAATCAAAGCAATAGAACAAAAGGGTAAACAGGGAGGAGAAGAAGCACTGTGGGTCAATTTGGAGGCAGGCAATGGCACCACAATCAGCACAGGGTTAGACACAGACCTCTCAGGGGAGGAAATGGACAAGAAATGATAGAAAGTATACTTAGAATGGCAGATAAAGGGAGATATTTCTGATGGGTGATCTGAATATGCCAGATGTTAACTGGAGTGCAGTTGCAGCAGCCACTTCTAAGAGTGGGTTATTCTAGATGCCATACAGGTGGCATGCCTTAGACAACTAGTATTGGAACCCACTCGAGAGGGAGCAATCTTAGACCTGGTCCTCTCAAATGGAGATGGAGAGAGGATCACAGATGTAGAAGTGGGTAGCCATCTGGGAACTAGCGACCATCGAACAGTATGGTTCACAATAAACACAGCAATAGAGTCAAGCCATGCAAAGGCAAAAGTGCTGGACTTCAGGAGGCTGACTTTGCCAAAATGGGTGAGTGCAGGGAATGCACTAGCAAATGGGCAGGAAGGAGGGTGGAAAACAATGGGAATAATAAAACTGCCATCACAGAGGTAACAAGCCTTTGTGTGAAGCAAATAAACAAAACAAAATGATGTAAGAAACAACTATGGTTCTCAAAGGAGGTGGCAGTGAAGGTTCAAGAGAAAAGAAAGCATTCAGAAAGTACAAGGAATCACAGAAGGAGCAGGACAGAGAATCGTATCTGTTAAAGCAAAGGAAGCTGGGAAGGCAGTCAGAACAGCAAAGGTCTGAACTGAGGAAAAGATAGCCAACTCAGTTAAGAAGGGGATAAAATCTTTTTAGGTACATCAGTGAGCAAGGAAGACTAAGGGAGGGATAGTGAGGCTTAATAAAGGGAGGGGTGGGCAGAGGTGACGGCAGAGATACTAAACAAATATTTTGCTCAGTATTTACAAATGAAGAGGGAGGTACCTAAAACAAACAATAGAAACACTCTGGATACAGAAGTTGATACCTGCCCATTTACAGAAGAAAGGTTCTGAAAGAACTCTTAAACTGAAGGTAGACAAAGCAATGGGGCCTGATGGGATTCATCCCAGAATTCTAAAAGAACCAAGGGTAGAACTAGTAACACCACTGTCTACCTCTTTAACAAATCATGGGAAGATGGGGTGGTACCTGAGGACTGGAGGAGGGCAGATGTGATTCCCTCTCACAAAAGTGGGAGCAGGGCAGAAGCAGGAAACTACAGACCAGTTAGTTTAACCTCAGTGATAGGAAAATGATGGAATCACTGAAGAAAAGAATTGTCAAGTACCTAGAGGCCAGAGAGGCACAGGACCAAGGCAGCATGGATTCACAGCAGGAAGGTCATGCCAGGCAAATCTAATAGATTTCTTTGACTGGGTGACCAAAGTAAGTAGATCAGGAGGGCTGTGGACATGGCCTACCTAGACTTTAGCAAGGCATTTGACTCAGTCCCACACAAAAGACTAATATACAAGTTAGCCAGCCTAGGAGTGGGTCCCAAGATGATAGCCTGGGTAAAGAATTGGCTGGAGAATAGGACACAGAGGGTAATAGTAAATGGAGTCCACTCTGAAGAAAGGGGTTACTAGTGGGTGCACTTGAGGGTTCAGTATTAGGACTGGTCCTCTTCAATGTCTTTGAAACAACATTGCAGAGGACTGGAAGGAAAAGTATGTCTCTTTGCAGATGACACAAAGATCTGCAACAGAGTTGATGCACAAGGGGGGTGGAAAGGATGAGAAGGGACTTGGCAAGGTTAGAGGAATGGTCAAATGTATGGCAGCTTAGATTTATTGCTAAGAAGTGCAGGTAATGCACCTGGGAAACAAAAACCCAGGGAAGAGTACACAATGGGGGTGAGATACTACCAACAACAAAAATGGAAAGGGACCTGGAGGTAGACATATCAAATGACTTAAAGGTGGGCAAGCAATGTGAGAGGGCAGTAAGGAGGGTGTAGATACTGGGATGCATAGGAGAGGCATCACCAGTAGAAAACAGGAAGTTGTTATCCCTCTGTACAGACAGCTGGTGAGACCACATCTGGAGTACTGTGTGCAGTTCTGGAGACCCAATCTCCAGGACATAGACAAGATGGAAGCTGTCAGAGGAAGGCAACTAAAATGGTGCAGGGTCTGCACCAGAAGACATATGAAGAGAGACTAAAAGAAACTTATATGTGTATAGCCTCGAGGAAAGGAGGAGAGGGGACATGATAGAAATGTTCAAGTACCTCAAGGGAATCGACAAAGTCCAAGAGGGTAGCATCTTTCAAAAAGAGGTGTGCAAGAACAAGGGGCTACAATTTGAAGATGGGGGCAGCTCAGAGGTAATGTAAGGAAGTATTTTTTCACAGAGAGGGTTGTGGATGCATGGAATGACCTTCCGAGGAGGTTGTGGTGTCAAAACAGTGGTTGAATTCAAGCATGCATGGGACAGCCATAAGGCAATTCTAGGGTGGGGTAGAAAGAAGTAGGCTGCTGGTTAACTAGGATCTGCAGCTTATCCATTAGGTAAAAGAAATGGGCAGACTGGGTGGGCCAAGCGGTCCTTATCTGCTGTCAAATTCTATGTTTCTATGTTTCTATGTAATTGCATTCTAGATTTCCTTTCTGTGACATAACCAGTGTTCAGATATGCAAAGGCTTAAAGTCACAGATCAACCTAGCTCAGTTTACTTACAGTAATAAATAAAGATCCACAATAATGTTTAATAAATATTTTCTCCATTTCATAGTCAAAACAAATACTACATGCCCCACTCGTCCAGGGAAAGATCATTGTGGACAGCATTTCCTGTAATGTTTGCTGTGACCATTACATGAGAAAATATCTGGTAAACATTAGTGTGGATTACTTTAAACCTCCAGGTACTGTTTTTTTTGTTACAGGGTACCCCTCCCCGCTGAGTGCAGGTCTGTTTACTCATTAGTGTTTAGATACACTTCACTCACACTGAAGTTAAATAATGTTCATACTGTGTTTGTAGATTTAATTTCTGTGACCTTCAGTGTTCAGATATGCTTCACTCACACAACTGAGTTATAAAAAATATTTTGTATTAAGCTTCTTTTCCTACAGACTCCATCCTCTTCCTCTGCCCATGACATTATCACGCTTATATATTAAACTTCAGAGCACAAAACCTGTTCATATCCTAACATCCCCAAGCCTTCAGTCACTTCACACAATAATGGTAAATGTCAGGTGCCAGGATCCATAGAAAACTGCCAGACTTTCTGTCTGAGGTACAAATGACTTTAAATTCTTTTCCCAGTAATTCATATTGGGTGAATCTTTCATGCCCGTGTTCAAACGACTTTCCAGCGCAAAGGACATCAACTTAAGCAAGGCCTTTGTTTTACTGCCTATACAGTGTTACAGTGTTGGATGTATCAATCAATCAATCAAATCAATCAATCAATCAATCAATCAATCAATCAAAATCTTTATTTATTCAGGGAACATCATTGAGCATAGCTCATTTACAAGATGGACCTGAGTGGTCATAACAAAAGGTTACAGATTGTATACAAAAACATGATATTGAATAAGCACAAATACAACCATTTATGAGTGAGATAGATGTACAAATATTTACATATATACAAGGGTAAAGGACAATAAACCTAAAACCTAATAAAGGAGAGAAAACAAACAGTCTAGTAGGGATAAGGCATGGATAATGATACATGGGTGGGCATATATGTATGAGGTTTGATGGGGAAAGGACCAGATGAATGATAGAAGAATAGGAAGGAGCTTTAAAGAGGGGGTGGAGGAGAGGGGTGTGGGAGGGTTGGGGTGTGGGAGGACTAGGCCTTGTGGAAGCAAGTGCGGATCTGGGATTAGCTGGTATACAGCTTTTGAAGGATGTAAGAGGAATCAGTGTATCCATTTTCAATGACTTTTGGATAGAATTCCAGATAAGTGCCAGGGAATAACTGATTGCAGCTCTTCCATACCGGTGCAGGTGATAGGAATCTCAGCAGGATCAGTTTATTGATCCTCAAGGTAGGCCTGGATGTGATCCGGTTGAAGCAGTCTGACATGTAGGAAGGAGTTTGTTTGTCAGAGCTTTGTAGATCCAGATAGCAGCATTTTTTTCTTCTATGTTGTAGGGATGTCCAACTGACTGCATTGTAGAGAGAGCAATGATGGGTGCTAGAGGGAAGGTCAGTAATGAATCTAATAGCTCTATGATACAGGGTGTCTAATTTGTTTAGATGGGAGAGGAGCAATGACCACAGAGGAAGTCAGCATAATCAATGAGGGACAGGAATGATGCTAGGATTAATCTTTGTTTGGAATCTTTGGTCAGGTAGTGTTTGATCCTATAGAATAGACCAAGTCTTTGTCTTAGCTTTTTAGGAGCTCTTCAACGTGGGTAGTATAGTCTAGTTTATTGTCTATCCACACTCCTAGGTATTTGAATTTGTCAACATATTCCAGATTTTCACCAAGGATGGTAGAGAGTTGTGGGAGGGAATGATGGGATAGTGGAAGAACAGTTCTTGGCGGCAAAGAACATAGCTTTGGTTTTCTTGGCATTTAGTAATAATTCTTTTCTAATAGGTTGTGCTGAAGGAGGAGAATTCAGACTGTAGGAGCTCACAGGCTTTTGATGGTGAGGGATTGCTCACATATAGTACAGTGTCATCTGCAAAAGGTGGATATTAGAAAGTGGAGATTGGAATCAATATTGTTGATATAAATGGCAAAAGGATGGGACCAGGATGGAGCCTTGCGGTACACCTCTTAGGAGTGGTTTAGAGGTAGATAGATCACCTTCATTTTACCAGTTGTAATCTTCCGGAGAGATAGCATCTGAACCATTTAAGAGAGAGTGAGTCAAGGCCTATGGAGTTCAGAGAGGAGATTAGAAGATCATGATCCACAGTGTCAAAGGCTTTGCTTAGATCCAGAAACACAGCACAGGTATTATTCTTTTGTCTAGGGCAGTCTGCCAGTCATTTGTGACTTTTGCTAGTGCAGAGATGGTGCTATGCATAGATCTGAACCCAGATTGAGCTGGATTTAGGAGATTGTTGGTATCAAGGTAGGCAGTTAACTGAGAGTTTACCAGCTTCTCAAGCATCTTGGATAGTACTGGCAAGATGGAGATGGGCCTATAATTATTGAGGTCCATGGGATCACCTGCCTTAAGTAATGGAAACACTTGAGCTGTTTTCCATATTGATGGGATAGAACCAGTGGCAAGTGATAGATTGAAGAGGTGGGTGAGGGGGCGGTTAAGGCATGCAGAGCTACTTTTAGAAAGTAGGGGTCCAGGGAGTCTGCACCTGCACTTTTGGTGGTATCTAGCTTGAGTAGAAGGTCTTCTACTTTTGAAGAATATAGGTTTGAATGAGAATGTGAAGCAACCTTTGACCCTCAGTAGATTGTAGGTTTAGAGATGATCTTAATAGGTTTGCAGGAGAGGAGTCAAAGCCAGGCCAGCTGTAGTGAAATGATCGTTAAAGGCATTCAAGATATTTTGCTTATCGGTGATTTCAATACTATTTAATTGAATTTGGGGTGGTAAGACAGGAGTAGAAGTTTGACCTAGGATGCCCTTTATGGTACCCCAGAACCTGGAAGGGTTGTTAGAAGGCATCTAGTTCAGCTGTGTAGAAGGCTGCCTTGGCTTTTTCTTACTTGTTTTGTGCAGGAGTTTCTGGCTTTTCTGAATTGAAGCCAGTCATTTGGGTCCTTTGTCTTTCTTGCCCTTTTCCAGAGTTTGTCTCTGGCAAGCAGTGGATTTAAGGTTGGCAGAGAACCAGCGACAGGATTTGAGTTTGGTTCTGACACTGGTGAGGGGTGCATGTGAATTGAGGGCACTTGTGATTATATCATTTAAGATTTGAAGAGCTGTCTCTATTGAGGCTGTGAGATAGAATTCTGCCAACGTGTGGTGTGGCACAGATCATGGAGATATCCTGAAATATTAAAGTTCTTTTTGACCTTCGTGGAGGAATTTTGCAGGATTGGGTGGCTTGATTGTTGATCTAATGGCAGCTAGGGACAGTGGTCACTTATGTCACTGAATAGTACTCCTGCACAGGGATAATGATGAGGTTTATTTACCAATATAATATCCAGGAGTGTGCTGTTGAGAATATTCTTTGGGTTGATCCTTGTTGGTTCTTTGATTAATTGAGAGAATCCATAGGTGTCACAGAAGGTTACCAGGGTGCAGATGCATTAGTCAGCCAATTCAAGTTCATGTCTCCTAAGATGATGGTGTCTTCAGGGCCCAGATTAAGTATAGATCCGAGGTGGGATAGGAGTTTGAGGCCTGCAGAGGGGGCCTATAGCAACCAATCAGTTGAAAGGATGATGTGTTGGGAAGGGTTATTTTAATTGACAAGCATTCGAATTCCTTTGGTTGTGATGTAGAATTGAGGCAGGATGCAGAGATGTTTGCTTTGACATAGATGGCTACCCCACCGCCCTGGATAGACGGTCAGATCTGAAGAGCTGGTAGTTGGGAAGGTTTATTTCACTATCTTTGTTGCTGATTTGAGCCATGTTTCAGATATAACCAGAAAGTCAGGTAGGGTGTGTGCAACCCAGGCCTGTATTGATGAGAACTTTTAGGAGGCTGCAGGCATTGATGTGAAGAAAACTCAATCCATTTATGGAGGTTAGGTCAGTTGGAGAGATCGAGCTTTCAGTGGGGCCAGGGTTGATTTCCACAGTGCCAACACAGACCAGCAGAAAGAAGATTAGCTTGATGAGGGCACCAAGCGATAGGAGTAGATGAGCAGTCAGGCAGTTTTTCTTCTTTCTTGGGATCCAATATATAGTGGGTGATGATCCTGCTGCATGGTTATCGATTTTATCATAGATTACCAGCTTAATGGACAGGCGTAGGGAGTAATTGTAATGCCAGTATGGTAGCAAGGGATATCACATCCAACATTTGTGTCTGAGGTTGCTGGAGATAAGCAATCTTAAATTACTGCTAAGAAACCAGTCCTATATAGTCTGGATCAATGGACTGAAAGCGACTGGCTAATAGTTAACCAGCTCACTGCATTACTGCTACTGATATATCATAACTGAAATATTTCCTTGTAACATGGATCAACTCAAAATAAATGACTCTTCTGTGTATTTCCTACCAGCATCTTCGAAATCGGATTATTTCTATGATGTCCTTTACAGACTAACATTTCCATTTCTGCACCAACTTTGATAAGGTTTTTTTCCCCTTTAGGAAAGATAGAAATGATTAAGTATCCCTCATGTTCTGGTGTGTGTGTGTGTGTGTGTGTGTAGTATTTGGTTACCTTATTGATGTTTCCTATGGAGGGACTCAGAATGTGCAGGATAGTTTTTTTATAAATTCAGAGAAATCACAGACACACCAGACTTGGACATTAGGTGGAGTTTTCCTTAACTTCTCTCAAGCCAGAGGCAAGCCAAATATAAAACTATGGAAGAGATTTCAATTTGCCAAAAAGGCTATCTAAAGAGATTATTGCTAATGGCATAATCTTCCCATCAGTGTTAGTGCTAGACATACAAAGCTAGCTTGCCTTAGGAATGTTGAACATGGTCAGGGCCCCTTAGCAATTGAGATGCACATGCAGCAAATAAGTCAAGATGAACTAACTTACCATAAAACTGTTGAGTCTCCCTATATTTCCTAACTGAAGTGATACTGGTATACTTTTTTCCTTTTGCATTTCATGCTGGCATTTGCAATGGTCCCTGCAAATTAATGATACTTCTTATGTCAGTAACTGTATTTTCACCGTTATTTAAGAAAACCATCACACTTGATAGATTTTTCATTTATTTCAGCATTTTGTCCCCCACCATTCATGTGGCATGAAGCACAGTGCTAATTTTACACACCGACTGTCCTGCTACACATATGGGATATGACATGGGGAGAGAGATATGAAATATCTCCTAGCTGCCATTGAACTCTTGATATCCCATGAGTGGGATATCTAGATTTCAATGGCAGTGAGTGGAGATATTTCTACTATCTCACTGCCATCCATGTCATATTTGATTTATACAATAATTGTGGGTCTTTCTTTTGAGTTTTAAAGTATTTGCATTTGTTTGTTGCAAGAAGTGAAAAAAATAGATTTTTCCTGTTTTTGCCAATTATAAAAAACTAAAAGGTATATGTAAATGAAACACTACTCATTTGGTAGATCTTTGTACTGAAGAAATTTTGTTCTCACGGTACAATGCTATAATTCTTCATTTTAAAGTTATTTGCAATTGTTTGTTGAAAAGTGAAAAGAAAATACATTTCTGCTGTTTATTTGGTAATTATAAAAATAAAAGGTAGCTATAAATGAAACACCACTAATTTTGTAGCTTTTTGTGCTGAGCACAACTTTTGTGCTCACAGTACAATACTATCGTTTTCATTTTAAAGTTATTTGCATTTGAATACGGTTAGTACTTTTACTGAGGCTGAACATTCTAAATGAGTTCCAAACTTTTTGTGACATACCTAAGGCCCTGGACAGACTATAGAACTGTTTTTGAAAATCATTTTAAAACCAGTTTAGCTAAACATATCAGTGCAGCCACACTACTCAGTAACCATTTTGATAATGGTTTAGTGTGGCCAAACTGCTAGTGTTAAACCTGTTCTCCTTGTAACTATTTTGTGTTAAGTCCAATACACAAAACTGTGCTTGCCTGGACACACTGCAGCTAGAACTGTTTTGTTAAATCATTGCAGCTTAAAACGTTTTTACTCCTGGACAGTCCTGTGAGTAAAACCATGCTAGCTCAAAACATTTTTTAAAAATGGTTTTAAGACTAGGTATCTAGCAGGGTTTAAAACACGTTTGTTAAAACATTTTAAAGGGCATGTAGTCTGTCTGCAAACAGTGCTAGGGGATTTAAACCATTTTAAGGCACTTAAACCATTTTAAGTTCACCAATGTGTCCAGGGCCTAACTGACCAAGATATCCATTGTGATATACTCAACTGTGAAGATAAGAAGTGATATCTCACATGTGGTCAGTGAGATATCTCTTTTATCTTCTAAAAGAGGCACACACATGTTGTATAAATTGTTTTCAAGTAGTTGACCACACTACAATATATAGCAAGATGCTAAAATATTCTTTTGTCATTGGATGCCTAACTGAAGAGAAAAAAATATTTTTATTTCTTTTTATAGTTACAGTTTTGGTAAACTGCATTTAAAATGCAGAGCAATTGGTACTTTTTTTATAATTTGAATACAGCATTTTTATGTATTGTAAAGACTGTTTTAGGAAAAGAAGTTCAGACAAATGCACATATTCATAAGTGACAAAGTAGGTGATAATTTAGTACACCATTATTGAAAGGGGAACATTCGGATGAGCGTTAAACCGAGGTCCCTTCTGCCCATCCTGGTGTTGTCCTGGTGGGTGTCCAGGTGGAAGTAAAAGAACCCATGGTACTCTTCATAAAAAGCAGGGAACATTCCCGGTGTCCTGGCCAACATTCCCCTTCCCATAAACTGGTTCATGCAGTTATCCAGGCTGTGGGTGATGATGTGTGATATGGCTGCCACCACACATTCAGTCACTTCACTACCAGTCTAGCATTGCTTGTAAAGCACTTTGGGATACTGTATATGAAAAGCGCTATATAAATGCTGATTCTTCTTCTTCTTCTTCTTCTTCTTCTTCTTAGCTGGTTACAGGAACACCAGACTTAGTTTTATATCACATTATGATGCAGGCAGATGCAAGATCTACTTTCTGTATCTTCTTTGTGAAAATGTCGATGTTCACCCTGAGGCTGTTCTTGCAACCTAGGAAAGGTAGAAATGGTGAGGTATCTGTTTGATAAGATGGCCAACAGAGTTAAGCTAGCCCTGGCAAAAGAAATACAGGTGAGGGGTACAGGCAAAGTGGGAAAGCATTAAGGATGCAATACTTGAAGCAACATCCCATTGTGTTAGAAAGAAAAGAAAGTGCAAAGAAGAAGGAAACCACTTTGGTTCTCAAAACAGTAGCAGAAAAGGTCAGTACCAAAAGGCTGGTCTTCAGGAAATATAAGGGAACACAGCAAGATGAAGATAGGAGGCACACCAAACTTCTCAAGGGAAGCAGGAAGGTAATAAGGCAGGCAAAGGCCAAAACCAAGGAAACACTAGCACAAACAGTAAAGAAGGTGACAAGACTTTCTATAGATACATTAGTGAAAAGAGAAAGTCAAGAGGGGTATTGCTAAGATCAAAGGGGATAAGAGGCATTTGAGGAGGAGGACCATGTAAAAGCATCTATCCTAAATAGATACTTCTGCTCAGTATTTACTGAAGAGAAGGTAGGGCAGGGCCCACAGCTCAGCACCATATACACGGGGAGGGACTTGTGCACTAGTCCCTTCACAAAAGAAAGGGTCCTATAAGAGCTCGATAAGCCTAGGGTGGACAAGGCAATGGGACCTGATGGCATACATCATAAGGTACTAAAGGAGCTAAGGGTGGAATTAGCAGAGCCATTATCAGAACTGTTTAGTGAGTCTCTGAGCACAGAAGAGGTACCAGAAGACTGGAGAAGGACTCATGTGATCCCGCTTCACGAGGGTGGCAGCAGGGAACTACAGACCAGTCAGTCTTACCTCAGTAGTGGGTAAGATTATGAAGGCACTCCTTAGGAAAGGATAGTGCAACACCTGGAATCCATAGCAGCATAGGATCCAAGACAGCATAGGTTTGCAAAAGGAAGGTCCTGTCAAACTAATCTCATAGATTTCTTTGACTGGGTAAACAGAGTGGTGGACCAAGGGGAGCAGTTGATGTCACCTACCTTGACTTGGCAAAGCTTTCAATACTGTTCCACATAGAAGATTGATTAATAAGATGGGTAAGCTCAGGGTGGGTCAGAAGTTGGTCAACTGGTGGCAAACTGATTGACGGGCAGAAAACAGAGAGTGGTGCTAAATGGTATATAGTCAGAAGAGATGTGTTACAAGTGGATGCCTCAGGGATCAGTCCTGGGGCCAGTCCAGAGCATTATTTTCTTTCTTAAATGGGAGTTACAAGAACTGGAACCTGAGTAGTGGGAGGCAGCATTATTTTTTGGGGAGAAAGATCCACCCCACCTCCACCTGAGAAGCTGCTAAAGATCTGCCCCCACCTTTTTTGGTTCATGTGGAGGGGCATGAGGTGGATTTATCATGTTGGAACAACTGACCATCACAGCTACCTGGGGAAGTAATTAAGGAGTACCTGAAACTGCATCTAGGCATATCCCCCACCTCCCCCACACACATATACACCATGATTTTTTTAACTCCTGCCTCCCTAGTTATGGCAGTCATCTGTTTTATGATTCATGATGTTGGTGTAATAAGCAACAGTAACTCTAAGCATGTCAATATTTGGCTCTTACAGTATGGGCAAGTTGGGCATAAAACTAAAATAGAAAAAAGGATCAAGCAGGTGCCTTTTCCTTTGTCAGATACATGCAGACAGAAGGTCACAAATCCTGTATGACAAGTTCATTATATTGATATTTTTCATGTAAAACAGACATTTTGTTATTGTCATGTCTGTAGCATCATTTGTAGCCAGTAAACTATTATTTACATAGGTACTGTAAACAACAGGTTTTAATTCAGAACCAGTCTTGATAAATTTGGTTTTAGCAGTTCTGTAAGATTTATGTCTCTCTGATGTAAGAGTGCATAGTACAGAAACGAAAGGGTTTGCTAATTGATTGTTGTTTGCATGAGAAGTGGGCATGAGAGTGGCATGCAAGAGTGATGTCTAACAATTGTTTGTTGGACATTCTTGGACCTGAAGTTTAACAGTAATGTGTGAAGAGAATAAAGTCTTGTGTTTTGTGCATTTGAATAGGTTTAGTGCTTTGAAGTTAAAGATATTCATATATATATATATATAGATAGATAGATATATATAATAGATAGGTGAGTGTTCTCTTGAGGTTCCTTGTCCCCAGAACCTCTCAATGGTATTACTCCGAGTGATAGACACTCGCCTATTTTTTATTTTTGTAATATATGGATGCGAGGGATTTTGTTTTTAGCCGCTTATATGGTGCTATGAGGTTAGGTTCCCACCGCAGGAGGGCTCACTCCTCGCCATGTACACCCCACTCGCTCGCCTGCCCACCGCTAGCTTGGTTTGCCTCTATGCCTTTTCTTACCTTTTAGCTATTTTCTTGTTGAGCGGTATAAAGGATAGGCAGGGAAAAGGCATGGGTACTAGATTAAATGAATAATTTTCTCTCGTAAGCGAGGAGGCCTCATTTTTTTAAAATAATTGGCCCACCACAATGAAAACGCGTCCAATCAGGAGATGTGGTTTTAATAGTCTACACACACAGCTTTGGCGATGTCGGGAAGAAGCCTATGGTCTTGAGTTTGCGGCTTTGTTTTGTGTGATATTATTATCGTTGGGAGCTCAAACGATAGTATTACGAGCCGAACTATAGTATTAACACTTGGCAATGATAGTATTATCACTTTACCTGCAGTGTATTACAAGGAATTTTTGTATGCATTTTGGTAGTATTATTGTCATAATCCATATATTACATATATATACACACACATAGTGTCATGGGCACCTGAAAAGGAAGGAGATACTACTGAAATAAATGCTATTCTGATGATTTATTTATTTATGTGCAAGATTTTAAGGTAGTTCTGACTAGGTCACAAACACATGAGCTATAAAAGTACATTTAAGGATGGATGTATTAGTCAAAGCTTGTAGTAGCAAAAATAAAGCAAGAAAAATAACATATTGTGTTTTTTTCTTTCCATTGTTTATCCAGGAATGGCACAATGGCTAAAAGCTTGTTTACAGGGCAACCTGGGAGCACATGGTATTTAAGTGACTTGCTCAGGGTCACCCTGTATGCAAGTGGGGGCTGTGGGATTCAGCCCTAGATCTCAGATTTGGAGCTCAGAGCCTTAAACCACTTTGCTATACTGCCTCCCTAGTTATGGCAGTCATCTGTTTTATGGTTCATGATGTTGGTGTAGTAAGCAACAGTACATTGCTTAGCAGGTGTAAAATGTCAATAAGTAGGTCATGCAATAGATGCTGAGCAGTTACTGCAGCAAGAAATGTATTTAGGATAGTAAAATATTCCTGTTGGAAAACTGATAAATGTGTGACATTTGTATCTCACTTTCAAGGAGGTCCTTATGGGGTGTCAATGTACAATATAACGTGTTATATTTTTCAGGTTGTCTGAGTAATTGCTTTGTACTACCACTGTTACTAAATTTAAATTATTCTATGAAGGAAATTAAGTTTATGTAACTGTAAATGTATTAAAGACATTTATTTGTCCTTATGATGTAATGCATTAAATGCTGTTGCTAGGTTAAGAAGTCACATAACAGCACTGAGATGAAAACAATGGGATGCATAGGAATTTGAAAAAGTATACATTAGCAGGAGCAGTGTCATGACTTCACTAATTTTTATAGTTTCACTCCAGATTTTTCAACATTACCATTTTGTTTTACACCTCCTCATAAATGGTACAGCTGTCATTTTTACATCCTGTTCAAAATGTGTTTTGACCTGTGGTGCCAAATGGCACAGTCACTGTGCAACATCACCCTTCAGCTAATGAATTGCTAGTGTCATTGTTCATGTGGTGGGGTCACAGAAAGCCCATGCTGAAAACTTGGAGTGAAAATACCAAGAAACTCCCAGGGCATTAGGGTGTCTGATCATAACACCCTGCACTGTAGGGAATGACAGGCATTAGGGGTGTGACTTGGGATTGTCGACAGTAATGCTCACACCATTACACCCCATCCCCACCCTACAGCTAGTGACAAGTATCAAGGTGTGCCTTTGACTCTTCAGCCCCAAAGTTCACTCCGTTCTCTTATACTGTACCCATTTCATCGTATTTCTTTATGGAAAGGGGTGAGTGTAAAGTTTGAACACCCCAAGGCACACCTCGACACTTGTCTATGTCTGCAGGGTAGGTGAGGTGAAATGGCATCAGCGTTATGGGCAATGACCAAAGGCACACCCCAATGCCTGTCCATCTCTGTGGAGTGTGGGTGGAGTTGTCGTCACTTCATTACTTCACTGCCATTCCTATTCTGCCTGTCTGTCTGTCTGTGTCACTCTCTTTCTTTCTCTATCTATATGTCTATGTAATTATCTATCTTTCTATCAATTGCACGTATCATTTTTTTTACCTATTTCTAAAACAAACCTGCATATCACATTTGCCTGCACTCTGAGCACATACTTATGAAACTGTGCATATTGTCTCCACTTCTGCATAGACCTCATACTTTCCTAATATTCCCATTATCACAAGCATAACTACCTTGCCCTTATCAAAAGCGACACCTTCTGAAAGTTACTATCACATTTTCTCTGCTAACAGTTCATCATTACACCTGACTTCCTGACATCAACATGTTGCTTAAATATAACTTACATCACCTCATGGACAAAACCCTGTTTCTCTTAGAAAAACAAAAACTGTGTAAATAATCCCAAGGCTGAACATATGCTAACCATTACTTTTTCATGTACCACCACCTTCTGTACCATCATGGGTATTTGAAATGTTCCCATGATGCTTTGCATTATTGGGGTATGTTAATTGTGTTTTCTTTTAAATGTGTTGTCCATCCAATATCATTTGGGATAACACATACCTCACTGGCATTTGCTCTGGGGTTCTTTTGTAAACCTATATTAGCTTCCTATTCCTTCCATTAACATGTACACCTCAATATATTTTCCTAATAATGTGTATGCCTTCCTTAGAACAGAAACTAAAACAATCTTACTACTTACAAATCATTGTGTTGTTTCTCCATACCTCCTTTAACAATTCCACAACTTCACTAACTTCATTTTGCAGCTGTGGTGGAGCTGACCAGAATTTGTTTTAGTAAGTGTGGAAATTGAGGTGTTAATTGGTTATTTGTTTAGAAATTAGTTGTAGTTTGTGTGGTAGTATAGTGTTTTATATACGACTTTAATTGCTAAGGTGTATGACTTTAATTGCCTTTGTATAAGACTTTAATTATCAAAGTATACAGAAAAAATATATTGTGGGGTTTTCTATGGGGCAGAGCCTATCCATGTAGCATTAGATAACTAGATAGACAAAATAGGGCCCGATTCTAGAAAACAGATATGCCAGACACAAATAATACAAATCATAAAGTATGCCAAAGCAATTTCGACATCGACATACACTGTATTCTAGAACATGCGAGAAAGACACCATATGCAAATTGCAGTTGTGACCCACAAGTTATGTGATATAAAATGACAGAACTTGCAACATCAGCGTAAAGATACACCACTGGAAATGCCAGAGAGATGGCAGAAGCTGCACCACAGAGGTAGAGAAGAAAGAGGAACTTCAGCCATGAGAAGGTACAGACCCTGATGGAGGAGATAGACAAACATCATGCACTCCTCATGAGTCAAGGAGGAAACAAAGAAGAGGGAAAAAAGGAGGAAGGCATGGGACAGGATCACCGCATGAGGTGAATGCCATAAGCGGCACAATGGAGAACAGTGCATGATATACAGAAAAATACAATGACCTGAAGTGCCTAGTGAAGCATAAGCTGTCCCAGAACAGGCATAGTGCACAGGGCAGAGGGGCAGACCCAACAAGCAGCAGCCACTCAGCAGCCTGGAGAGGAGGATAGCAGCACACCTTAGCCAGCAGAGCATAAGCAGCGTCATGGAGCTGGACACCTTCAGACAGCAAACAGGCACAGCTAGGGACAACAAACAAGAAGGCATGATAGTCATGACACAGCAACAGCACTGCAACCAACAGCAACTGTGGGTGGTGGGGCAACACCGTGTAGGCTGAAGTGGTAGTGAGGTGGTGTGCCACAGCAATGCCATATGGCCACTGCCAACCATAGAGTGGGCCCAGGGTACCATACTGTAGCCAGGATGGCCCAGAGATATGCACTGTGTGCAGCTGATGTGTGGAGCTGATGTGTGGAGCTGTGCAAAGGTACTTGCTATGCAGAACTGGGAACAGTCAGTGACATGCACTGTGTACCAGGAGGGGCTGTGCAAAGGTATGTGCTGTGCTGAATGGGGGGCATGGGGTACATGCGACAGTGCTCACCCAGGGGTGTGGTGTGATGGGCATGGGCACAGAGACCAGAGCCAACACATCCGCTCATGGTGGGGCTGGACCCTGCAGCACAGTGACCCCAAGACTGCAGCCATGCACAGTGGCAATGTGAGCTGGGAGTTGAACAGGGCAGCAGTATGAGAGCTGGGAATGATGTGAGGGTGGACAGTTCCTGATTGGCAGCAACAGTGGTGGGACCACACCACCTGTGAAGGATGTAGACACATAGGTGCCAAACACCTGGTAGGACTGTACACAAGTGAGGCAAGTGCCATGCAATGCTGAAACGTCCTAGCACACCTGTGAGGGCAACACGAAGCAGGCAGTAGAGTGCATACAACCTTGTGTACACATACTGACATGGTGTCCATCAAACAGGTGTGGTGGCCAATGGTGACAGGGCAGAGTGGAGCTGGAAGGTTGGAGCAGCAGCAGCAACATGACTAGGCTGATGTGGGCACAGATCAGGACACTGACACAGTGTTGGGAGAGGCAGCAGCACACCATCAAGTAGTGGCAGCTCAGACACCAGCACACCGTGGCCAACACCAGACCCTGTAGCGGATCCTGATAGGGTGGGGATGGTGACAGCCCCATGGTGAAGAGGGGGACAGCAGTGTGGAGGATGCAGCAGGCCAGCAATGTGGGCAGCAGGGGACCACTGAGGACATCAGCAGGGACACCATACCAGTAGTTGCGGTGCAGATGACCGGGGACAGCCAGCAGTTGACCGAGCCTGTGCAACCAGCAACACAGGGGACAGTGATAGGGTCGATGAGCCCCCTGAGCACCTGTGAACTATAGGAGCAACTGGATGAGGCTGTCCAGGAGCTGCAGGACCAGCTGTCCCCATTGACATACCCTGGGAACTACTGCCGCGTGCTGGCCGGACAGGAGATGTGAAGCAGGGCTGGGTTACATCAGGCAGGCCATGCAGGAGCAACACAACAGCCTTGAGATGCACCTGACCAGCATCACCAGCAGTCTGCAGTCATCTGCCATGGAGTCCACTGTATGCATGGGCAGCATGGGGATGCCATACAGGGCACTCTGGCACTGTGCTGAAAGCCAGGTGGTGTATATGGACTGCCTCACCACAGCCATGGAACACATGCTGGCACAGCAACAGCACCATGACACAGCCATGGCGCAACCATGCAGGCTATAGCATGTGCACTGCAGCCATTGCAACACCTGCAGTACATGGACCAGCATGGCACCCCTGCAGCTGCACAGATGAGCACACAGACACAGACACAGCCACAGGAACCAGTGCAGCCCCTCCCCACCCCACGAGCCAGATGGTGATGGCGCCACCCAAATGCAGACATGCAGCCCAGTTACAGGCCCAGCCATGCATGACCTACACAGACATGGGCCCAGGCCAACACCATGGTGCACCCGTGACCCACTATGCCATACTGGCACCACAGGTGCAGGCCAGAACCACACACACAGACACACCCACCACAACAGTGACAGGTAAGTGCCCACAGGAGCCATGCACAAGGTGTCCTGCTTCACCACAGGCCACACACAGATGCTGAGAAGGTCCACAGGATGGGGGCACACTGTGTAACATCAGCACAGCCACACTACACCTGGCAACGAGGCATGTTGGCCTGTGGGGGCGGGCACAGCAGAGCCACAGTGGTGGCACACATGGGCCAGGGCACAATGCCAGGGAGGTCCAACAGGGTGCCACACATCCCACCTGCACAGTGGGGACCTCTACTGTCCAGCACCCATCCCGGAGGCATCTGTGCAACCACAGCGTGGCCGTGGCGAACAGCCATAGGATGTCCAGCAGCGTGGTGCAGATGGTGAATGGTTGGGTGGATTAACAATGGTGGGTAGGGGCAATAGCATGACAGGAGGGTACCTGTATTTGAGAGACTGTGCATTAAACAGGGTTGTTGGTGTGTGAATGTGTGACTGTGTGTATGGGTGAGTGTGTGGGCACGCGTGTTGGGATTCACAGGGAGCACTGTGTCAAGTGCAGACAAAGATGACTGTACACTCTGTAAAAGAAATCATCATCTGTACACTATGTTGTCATGTGTGTTCTTCAGGTACCCTGTGAAGGCCACCAGTGGTGGTCACAGAGCTGGATGTGCAAGCACTTATCCAGGCAGGTAGTAGCCAATGCAGGTCATGGGTCCAACATGTCAATGGGTCACATCACATCCCAGCAGTGGGCGGTGTTGTCAGGCAGCAGTTCAGGGTACAGGCATTCAGAGGGCAGACATCAGACATGGGGACTGGTGAGTGGGGTACAGCTGGACACCAGGATGGCACAGACCCACGGCATGTGTGGGCCAAGGGTGCCACAATGGCTGCCAGTGGCAAGGGTGCCACAGGCAGAGGCCTGCACAGACAGGTAGCCCAGGCAGGCCACATGCCATGTGTACCTGTGCCGACAAAGCAGCATGCACCACTGGCCATGGCTGCAGCCTGTGGTGGGTGAGGGTGGCCACTGGCAGGGCATAGCCCAGTGCAATGCCTGCAGACCACATGACCACTGGATGGGGAGGCACTGCACACATAACCACCACGGAATCAGCAGCAGCCACTGTGCATGCCTGATGTAGGGCACAGGACACACACACCAGTGGTGGTGGACAATGGTGCAGGCCGCGCCAGGCCCCTGACAGCCACGTGCTGGCGATGGTATTGCAGATGTCCTGGACATGCACTCCCCAGGCACACATACATATACACACGCCCCGTGCACACACACACAATGCACATGCAAAAGGAGGTAGGTTACTGGGAAGATGCCCTGGGAATGTGTGACCAGCAGCGGTGCATGCGTGTCCAACAGCATGCAGGGGACAGTGGAACATGACAGTGGGGCTGGTGACACGGGGCACCACACTCAAGCCATGGCCATGAGGCCATGTGTACCATGATACCATAGCAGGCCTACAGCACTGGCTTGCACAGCCCAAGGCATGACTGTGGCCGGTTCCCCGAACCCATGTGCCACCAATTCCACCACCAGGGCCAGGGCTGCCCCAGGGTGGTGTCACCGGGTGGGGCCACAGCCAGCACAGCGGTTGGCCATGCTGGGCAGGGGGACTGGGACCACAGCATACAGCTGTGCACAGGTGACACAGATGGCATGCACCACATGTGCATGGCCCTGTGAGTGTCCAGGCTGGGCACTGTGCATGCCACTCAGCCGTGCCATGAGCCTGCAGCAACACACATCAGATGATGCCATGGGGCAGTGTGTGTTGCACCACCAATGTCCACATGGAGTGGCACACACTGCACACACAGCACACAGGGCCAGCACAGTGACAGCACACAGGGTCATGGTGATCAATATAGAACAGTATGGCACAGTGTAGTGACAACTGACACACAGACTGCACTGCAGGCGTGACTGGCCGTGACCGGACACCGTTGA
Source organism: Neoceratodus forsteri (assembly GCA_016271365.2). Lineage (NCBI taxonomy): Eukaryota > Metazoa > Chordata > Ceratodontiformes > Ceratodontidae > Neoceratodus > Neoceratodus forsteri. Next base: position 1,459,765,758 of record CM057455.1, on the reverse strand, counting down.
GTTGTACAGGCATTCAGCCCACCCGTGCCATCGACAGGTGCAGTGCACCCATGAGCATCACGGGCACACACCAGCAGTGGGCCACGCTGCCTGTATGCCCATGGCACAGTGCCACTTCCCCAATACAGCTGCAGGAGATGCAGCCCTGCAGCTGGCATGACAGGGTACCCATGTGCATTGCCTGAGCCAGCAGGGCACCATAGATGGGTGCAGTGTGGTGCAGTCCCACTCCTGTGGGTGGACAGTGGTCAGATGGCAGCATGCTGACCAATGGCCAACACTGGAAAGGGCACATATATATAGCCATGCCTACACACGCTACGCACATGCGTGGCGCCTACAATGCATGTCGCATATGTGCACAGTGTTGCATCAGCACAACGCACATGCGATGCGGCACTGCAGGCTGCAACTGCACAATGCAGATACCCAGTATGATGCAGGCCACAACTGCGCATGCGAAGCTGTGATATACATGCGGCATGTACATGCACCACATGTGGCTGCCATCCATGTTGCATAGCTAGCCACTGCATCATGTCACGGGGAAGCTGGATGTTGATTCCAATGCAGGGTACAACAGTGCCACAGCACAGGCAGAGCAGGACTGAAGCAGACTGCAGACTGGTGAGTACTGGTCCACAGCAGGCCATTCTTCCCCCACAGTACAGGCAGACCCCACACAGGGTTGCCATCCTGTCAGAGGCCAAGGGCGAGGTGCAGCCAGACAATAGCGTGTTGTACACCTGGTTGGGTGTTTAATGCCTATCTGGCATATGCTGTACATCATTTGTACCCCATGCCACTGGTTGCTGACCCCATTGCATGGGTACAGGCAAATGCACTACAGTGCTCCCCAGACACCCACACACCAGCTCAGTGGCTGTACAGCTGTAATGTCCATGGGGTGCACTGACAGTATCAGTGACCATTAATTATAGCTATGGCTCCTATGATTAACATTACAGTAAGATCCTGTAGGTTCTGTTGGGGTTACATGGATATAGGAGGCACTGCAGCACCTATGTGCTGCCCGCCAGCATTATTAATATACACTATGGAGTACATGTAGTTAGGCTGCCTACACCCATGCCCAGGGTGGTAGATGGCATGGCATGCCATGGCAGCGCCAGGACAGTACATTTCCCCACCCAATGCATCAGACATGTGATCCCATATGATTATGGTCAGGGCCTTATTGTGGTCACTGTGCTGCTGCGATTGTGTTGCATGTCTGTATTGTGGGTTAGCATCGATGCAATCAGAATCTGCAACACATGCTGGACTGTGAGCCACTAATGTTCCTGATAGATGGACAGGACATGTAGTACCATACATGCCTGTGTGCAGGACATGGCTGCCCATGTCTCGACTGTCCAAAGCCATTCAGGACTGGTGTTACCACACGCCCCAATGGACAGTACAGGAGGTGGCGAGCAAGACCAGTGCCAGCAGCAGATACACAGGTGCACACCTGTCTGTCTGTCTGTCTGTGTTCCACTATCTCTGTACCATGACCTTCCCGGTATGTATGTCAGGTCCACATTGGCAGCCTGTCTGCTACACCACCTGCTAGCATTGCAGGCATGGTCCCATCCCACCCCTAGTGCTGGGTTGGCCATGGTGGGGTGACCTGGGGCATTCCTGGGAGACATGGTGATAGTATGGGAGGTATGCAGCACCCACAGGCAGCAGGCCACAGTGACACATTAAGTGGTGTACTAACCCATGTCCTTTCCCACTGTAGCACCACAGCGGACATGCCCAGGACATAGGTGAGTAGTAGCTACTGCACAGCATGCACTGTTCCATTGCATGTACTACACTGTGTACCTGACATTGTTGTTCACTGTCCCCTATGTAGGACACATCGCCGCCACACAGGACGGGTAGCGGCACACAGCCACACCACTGCAGCTGCTGTGGTCACTGTCCGTACCACTGGCTAATGTTGACCTGCACTTTCTCCATCCAGGTGTGCCACCAGATCCATTAATGCCACCCACTCCTGTCACTGCAGTGCATAGTCCAGGTAGGTATCTGTATTTGTCATTGTGTCAGCAGCAGTGGGACATGGGACTGCACCATGGGCACTTGCCAGGTCGGGCCTCATGCAGCTCCATGCGATGGTGGTGGTGCAGACATGTGGCAGGGCTGCATGCAGTGCTCCACGCCCATGCCCACACTGTGCAGGGTCAGGCTGTTTCATGCCTATGCAGGGGCTGGTGGCCTGTTGGTGCACTGCAGGTGCAGTGTGCAGCGTCGTGCCTGTTCACATGCATGGCACTGCACAGCCTGTCACGCTTCCTGCTGTGCAGTTGTTGGTGCGTGGTGCACCACCAGTGGTGGGGGCCCATGGTTGCGTGACCTGTGATCCTGGCCCATTCCCATGCACCATGGTCACAGGCGGGTGTTGCACCTGGTGGGTGGGGACATCATTACATCCATGGTGGCATTGTGTGTGACCCATGTGCCATTCCTACCCCCTTGCAGGTATTCCATTGGTGACCAGACATGTACTATGGTGCATCACTCAGACTCAGCAGTCGGGCACCAAACTATATGCCCATGGAGACAGCAATGCTTGTGAACTACGTGCAGCTGTGGGGCAGGATGCTGCTGCCACCTGGGTGCAGGAGGCGCACTGCTGTGGATCTGGAGCATGTGTGGCATGCCATATGTGCATGCATGGCTGGAGTGCAGTGGCAGCCCTTATGGTCCACCAGCTGACGCACCACTGGCAGGACCTCACGCGCATGGAGCCTGGAATCCTGCAGTGCATGATAGCCTTGGCATGGCACAGGGATGCTGAAATGCAGTCTGGATGGGACATGGGTGCAGGTATGTATGCTTACAGCTATTCATCTGTTGGGGCAGTGCTGGCACATGAGCCATGGTGTGTTGAGCAGCACACAACTCACCTGTCCCTACATCTACACAGATTTGACTGGTGCAACCCAGGAGTTCAGCATGGCTGCATCTGCAGCCTCAGGCAGGAGGCACTACACTGGAGGTCTGGTAAGTGCATGCAGTGGTCCCCTTGTGTCGTGGTCATGGAGGATGGCCTCATGGTGGCTCATGCTGCACCCCACATGTCCTATGTGTGTGTGCCACATGACCAGGCCCAGCACTGACCGCATCTCTTGCATTACTACAGGTGTGCATAGCCAACTTTCACAAAGGCAGAGGGCCCTGCTGAGGCAATGGTGGACGTTAAGGCCTCAGATGCTGTGGAGTACTGCAGGGCATGCAGCATAGGCAGCAGAGGTCCCGGGTCCTTCCACAGACCTCATCCTCCTCCTCCTCCTCAGCAGAGATGCTTGGTGATGACATGGGCGACATTGCACAGGAGGCAGTGGTGAAGGACCCCACAGTTGATGGGCACCAGATGCCTGACACACAGCCTGCTCCCGGACTGGCCACGGTGGGTGACATTGCAGGGAGGTGGACCAGGACATGGCTGCATCTCCATCAGGGACTGCGGCGGTGGATACTGCAGCACAGCCAGCTGAGGATGCTACACCGGATGGATGCCGAGCCATGCGTTGTTGCATCAGGGGACCCTGGGCCAGAGCCACTGGACATCATGCAGGAGCTGCAGCAGAGGGAGGTTGTGGATGTCACTGCTGGGGTCCTGGTGCTGTTCCTGTGCAGGGGACCTGTATCGGATCGATAGTGGCTCTTGTGTCGGCCATATTGGGATATTGGGTGCCTGCATGGCTCTGTGGGCACCCTGTTGTCCGAATTATGCCAGACATAGTGACTGTGGTACTGTACTGTATTACCAGGGTGGGACTGTGTCTGTGGGTGGGTTTGTTTATTGGGTGGGTGTCTTGTTCGGTGGGTGTGTACATATGGGTGTTGTGGATTACATTTAGGTGGGTTGTATGTTTCTGGCATTCACTGTGGGTGGGATTGGGTTGCTTTTGTGGGCCCTGTATTTTTGCAGCACGTGGATGTGGGTGGGCATTTGAGGGTGTTGTTGGCTGCTGCTAGGGTGTTGACACATTGTTATGTTTTGTCATTGTGCCATTGGCTGTTCTCAACCTTACCCCATTCATTGTATTGTTGTGTCCCTGTTGTTGTTATATGTACATTAAACAGTTTTCTTACATCACTGGGTCTGTGTGTCTGTTCCAGGTGTGCATGGCCATGTGGGTGTGTGTCACCATGCACATGGGTGCTCACTGGTGGTGATGCATGCTGACCCCAGTGTCTGCTCACTGTAAAATTGGTTAGTGTGCTTGTTGTGCTGCTCATGGCCCATGACACTGTCCACTGGTCACATCTGCGTAGTGTCCTGTGTGCTGCAGCTCACCATGCATTATGTAGCATCCATGCCACCTCACATTATATGTCCCACTTGTGTGGTGGTACGGTGCTGTGTCCCTGTTGTGTTTGCACTGTTTACATGTATCAGTGGCCATGGCAGGGCATTGTGCCTGGTGGCACCATCATCCCAGTATTGTGCCTGTGGTCTCTGTGCACCCTTTGTCCCCGTGCACACATTCAATTGGCGACTGCGTTGCTGGCCCATTCAGTCTGTCCTGTCTCCCATTGTGTGTTGATGTGCTGCATGCATGGCCACTGCATGGCACTGGTTCTGCCCTGTTTGTGTGTGTTGGTGTGTACTGGTTATGCTGTATGTCTGCAGGCCTCACTGGTGGTGGCCCACACAGTGTGATGCCTACCCTTCCCAGTGCCCAACCCTGCTGTGTGCCATATTATTGTGGCACTGGGCAAGGTCTGTAGTGCCCTCTGCATAGCCATTCCCCCTCAGTGGACTGTGCTGTGCCTGTCACTATCTGCCTGTTGTGGTGGTCTTGTTACATTGCACCATACTGTCTCCGGGTTTATCACACTGTACCATGTCCATGGCTGTGTGTGCACTGCCCAATTGGCCACATTCCATGGGACCTGTTGCCATTCTCCAGTGTCACCATGGCATGTGCACTGCACCAAGCAGCACACCCATGTGTTGGTTTGTTAGTCATCTCCACTTGGCATTTGGTGGCTGTCACTGTGGTATTGTGGCATTTCTAGGAGAAGTGCCTCTCTATCTATGTGCATGTTGGCCTGTCTATGCCAGCGCTGCATCTGTCTGTGGTATCTGTCATGTCTGTGTGCCATGCCATTCTCATCCTGGTCCTCCTCATCCATGTCCTCCAGCTGGTCCAGTGGTGGCACATGGTGTTGACTACGTTGTTGTGCAGTATACAGCAGACAAGGAATATCTTGCAGGTTGTCTCTGGATTGTAATGTAGGGCCTCCGACGATCTATTGATGCACCTGAATCATGCCTTCAGGACACCAATGGTGCGCCGATTATGCACCTGGTCTGGCTGTGCCTCACTGTATCTTGTCTGTGCTGCTGTACATGTGTGGTGTAGTGGTGTCATCACCCATGGCAGCTGTGGATACCCACTGTCCTCAGCTGGATGAATGGAACATCATCAGTCTATGTGGTCGTGTTACTTTGTGTGCATGGTGTGCAGGTGTTCAGATGTGCAGTACTGTGTGCTGTGTTTCCTTACCTACTAGCCATCCTCCCATGATCTGGCCCTCTGGTAGCCTCATGTAGGCCACTGTTGTGCAGGATGTAGGTGTCATGTGGAACAGGGTACTGGGTAACTACATCCAGTATGCGGCACTGACTGTCAGCACATTGTTCCTCCATAAGGTTCTGGTATGTCTTCCTTGCCCTGTACACCCATGGTGCATGGCATCTGACAGGTCTGTGCCATCCTAGTTGCTGCCTGATCCTCTGGTTCCGGGCATTGTGTCACCTCCTGTGCCTGTCCCAGTGGTCCAGTAGTAGCACACCTAGCATTGCTGCTGGTCCTTCCGTTGTCTCTCTCCTCTCTATCTAACAGTGCTGTGCAGCTCTGCCTCCAGCCTGCCCATCTGTGCTCCTTTATATACTGTGTAAGTTGCACCTGCTCCCACCTGGTATATGTTATGCCAGCAGGTCTTGGTGTAAGTTGTGGCACAGCGTTCTAGAATCTCACCTTGGCATATCTCTTATGTTTTCTTGACGTATGTTCAGTTACACATTGGTGTACCTGTGGGTATGTTGCAACTGTGGCATAAATCACATTTGCTGTAATTAGTTGCATTATGGCACATGTTACTTTCTAGAATAGCGTATGTCGCAACAGCTTGATGTATGTGCTGCTTGCAACATATTTCCCCTGGCGATCTGAGTTGCGCTTGTGTGTACTCTTTTCTAGAATCGGCCCATAGACTGCAGAAAGACAGATAGATAGATAGACAGATGCAGCATGTTCACTGAAAAAATACATTACGGCATCAGTTAGGGTTCTGAAAAATCAAGTAAGGAATCAAATGTTTGGAATTTTTGAACCCTAACTGCCCCCACCCCATGAACTCCATTAAATTTAATATCAAACACATTCCAGATCCCTATTCTGAAGTGCCTAGCACAAACCAAGTTTTCTCTCTACTTTCTGAATAGGTAGAGTCAACTTTTTGCACATGGCCATTCAGTTCCTGAGTGAAGCAGGACATTCAGGATCCTGGCCCTTTGTGAAACAGGACCTGACTTCAACTTGCTTTGCTCAGATCCTTTGGGACCTGTGGAAAACATGACCCAAGCCTTAACTTATGTTATACAGGGTCTCTTCAGGACTGGGATCTGGGCTGCGTGTTGGTATTCAGTGTGGTATAATTCACGGGTGTTTTATAAGTGACTTATGGATAAAAAATCCTAATATTGAATTTTTACTTTTGATGTTTCAAAGACCCTAACTAATGTATTAATGTAGTTTTGTTTTTGTTTTTTTGCCATGCATTTCCTATTTTATTTAGATTGCCATAGTATCTGGTGGATGCATCACCAGGGCCTTGAGGACCCTGTATTAAGGAACTTTGTGCAACTCCAACAAAGGGAGATAATTCCAACTGTTTTTTCTCATGCCGCATTGGACCCTGTGAGAAGTAAGATGGGAAAGCTCTTTAGGCCCTGCACAAATCAGGACTGCATGATACAGGGCCTTTGGTGACCATTGAACAAACTCAATTTACACGATAGCTGGGCCAAAATGGATAGTTCTAGGGTATTGATGGTGGTATGTTTTTGCTTTATTATATCTTTGCAGTCTAGCAATGTGGTACTACAGTTTGTTTTAAAACATTTGATTATTCATTCTCATTGTAAAAACATCTACTGCTTATTACATCTGACGCTATTGTACAGAATTGCCCCTAATTTTAGTTCACTGTTAAGGAACATATTTAGAGACATGGTTAAATACATATTTGTATTTAGGACAAATTTTGTCCATATATGATGACCCTGAAGTTTCCTCATGCTCTGGGACTTCGTGGAAGACAAAGAAAATGAGGTATTATCTGTCGGATGTTATCAGGTTATTAAGTATCTTGCTCCTGGTGATATGTGGGGCACACATCCTAACCCAGGTCCAGGTGACACTAACTTGATAAACACTGATACCACAACATCCCTTAATACTAACTTATTCTTTCAGGGTGATTTGGGGATTGTGCACTTTAACTCCCGGAGTGTTTGGAAAAAGTTTGATATAATTAAAGACTGGGTCACTATGTATCAACCAAAGGTTATAGTTATAACGAAACCTGGCTGCATAGCAGGATAGAGGATTATCAAATTCAATTGGATAATTACCAAATGCATACAAAGGATAGAAAAAGAAAAAGGTAGCAGGATTTTGATCTATACTGAATCAAATCTGATGTCTATCAGGCTTCCCACAGGCATCATTGAGACAGAATTAGAAACTTTAATGCTGGAGTTAAAATTCCATATGGTAAACCTATACTCTGGGTGGAGTTTATAAGTCTCCTATAATAAATCCAGATGTGTTTGATTCTCTTCAAACCTTTCTACAGATATATAAAGATTCACATGAAATCCTCCTTTTGGGGCACTTTAATGTGAACTGGACAGTCGTTAAGGACCCACATAGTTTACTGTATCTTCAAATTGATATTAGTCTGAGTCAGTTAATTCAGGGCCCTACAAGGTTAAATAATAAAGACCACTTGAAATCCTCCACTCTGGATCTTATTTTATGAATAGTCCAAGTCTTTATTTAACTAGTGGGGTCTTATCAGACACCTTTCTGACCACAATTATTTTTGCTACTCAAAACAAAAGTAAGAGTAGCTGGTCGAACCTCAAGTTATATACATCTGAGAAATTTTAGGATTTAACTATACCATCTTTAATGTTAGATATAGAAGCTATTGATTGGAATAGACTATATCTCACCCTAGTGCCTCTGATGCTTGGAGTTATTTCCTGCAGGAGTTTATGCAGGTTTGTAATATCATGTACCTGTAATAAAGAGAAAAGTGAAAGCTGCTAGCTTAAATGGTACAATTCAAACCTGCATAAACTAAAACGGCAGAGGGATAAAAGTTGAATAGAGCAAAGAAAACACCTAATGACATAAACTGACTGGCTTATAGACACATATGTAATAAGTATAGTTAGTCAGTTAGGGAAACCAAACAGTATTCCAAGAAAAATTAGCCACAGATGATAAACTTAATAGGTGTGCCTTTTGAAGAATAATATCTGGGTTAATGGGTGGTCAAAGAGCTAGATATGATGGTAATTTTTGATTAATTCAGTATATTTCTTCAAACCACATTGTGGCCAAAGCTTTTAATGTACTTTTCTTGAATCTGGAACTTTAGGGAACAAAAGTACTCAAACACAAATACCTTCACAAAAACAGGTTCATTTCCTGAAGACCTAGGGTCTCTAAAAGATGACCCCAAATTCAAGTTATAAATGTTTCAGTGGAGGATGTTCAAATTAAACTTATAAAACTGGACATAAAAATCTATAGGACCTGATGGAATACCATCACAACTCTTTTGATCTGCAGTCCCAGCTGTTGTTTTTCCACTTGCATACATATTAATTTTTCCTTCAAACTCCGGAGTATCCTAAACTTTGAAAATAGCTAAGGTGATCCTATACACAAATCAGGAGTGAAAACAGGTATGGGAAATTATCGACCAATTCTCTTACCCCAGATTTCAAACATTTTGGCGTCTGGTATTTTGCCAGTTATCTCACTTTTGGAATCTGGGAACAGACTAAATTGTAGACAGTCTGGATTCAGAACCTGCCATAGTACTCAGACCACTTTAGTTAAGGTTGTAGGAGATATACAGGATAGTTTGGATCGAGGGCTGGTGACAGGTGCTATTTTTATAGACTTGTCTAAAGCCTTGACATGCTTAACCATTCTATTCTTATATCTAGATTGTTGGCGCTACACCTCTCCCCAAAGAAGTGGAGTGGTTTCACTCCTATATACTAGATAGGCAACAGTATGTCTCCTTGGGCACTTCAGTTTCCTCTTTGAGATATGTTCAATCTGGAGTGTCCCAAGGGTAGATACTGGGGCCCTTACTTCAATATTTGTATAAAATGAACTTAAAATGTGTGGTGTGGATGTTGATTTTCATCTTTACACTGACAATACAGTGATTTATGTTAGTAGGAAGTCTATTAAGTTGGTTCAGGATAGGTTACAGGTAGCCTTCACATTGTACAGAATTTTTTGAATCACAGTGTATGAAATTAAATGTGAAAAACACAAACAATCCTGTTTAGTAGGCCTAGCGAACATAAAATTATGAGTTAAAAATTAAAAGTAAAACAGAAGATGAAGTAAAATCTATATCATCGTACAAATACTTGGGAATGTGGTTAGATGGCCCTCTAAAATGGGATATACATATTAAATCATTAGTTGGAAATATTAATAAAAAAATTAGAGCTTTGTATAAAGTGAAAGCTATCTTGACATTAAATCTAGGCTTAAGTTAGTTAATAGTACAATCATCCCAACTATAGATTAAGGGATTTTTATATGAGGGACAATTAAAACATTATTGGGTTCCATTGATTTGGTTCATGATAGACTAGCCCACTATATCCTAGACACACACTTCAAAATGCACCACTGTTTGATGTATCAAAAATTAAATTGGTTGAGACTGAGTGAAAAAGGATTTAAACACATCTCTTTTATGGTAAACGTTCTGGAAGGAAAAGTCCTCAATATATTACTGATTTTTTTTGTTTAGGCCTATACCATCAAGCCTGAGGTCAGCTGTTGGATTAGAATTTAAAGTTCCTAAACCAGATTATATATAGGAGATCTTCAGTTAGACATGGGGTGCAGTAGTTTGGAATTTACTCCCCATTAAAATAAGGGAAATTATTACATTAAATAAAAGAAACATATCAAGGATTGGTTTAAGATTCAAATCAGTTGCCTGCTCTGTGCTGTCCTTCAACAACTACATAGAAGTTTCTTTAAAGTGTTTTTAGATTGTATGTTAGTTTTTTTACGTAATGTACTTACTTGTATTTTATAATTTCTTTTGTATATATTATTTATGTATGATGAAAGTGAGGAAGGAAACTGTATAAATTTTTATATGGACCACCTTGAAAATGAGTTCTCTCATGGTGTTTTATTCATTTCATGGCATATTTTGAATAAAATATGTTGCTACTTACTACTTACTATTGCAAGGCCTGGAGGGCTCTTGTTAGCAGTGTTAGCAGTGCAGGCCAGTGCAAGTGGTGGTGTGGGTAGTGATGCCTCTGGCAATTCCAGAATGACCACAGGATCCACAAAAAAAAAAACACGGTTGTGCTGGTAGGGATATACTGGTATAAAAAGTGCAATGAAGTTTGCAACAATAAAGTAGACCAGGTAAATGGAAGGGTTGGAGGTGATAGTGGATGAACAGCCTCTGATGCATACCAATGAGGTGATGCAATTCAAGTGGGGATACAGAAGGCAATTTTCATTGGGTTCTCTAGCCTGCTCCTTTTCTTCTCCACTAGCACTATGTCATACACAGCTATTGCTATGCAGCTATAATACAAGTTCTGCTGAAATTGGTACCAGACTTTAGAATTTACAAACTGTCAGCCATTTTTCATTTAGCACAGAAATCAAAACATGAATACTGCACACATACCACTCTTACACTTGTCTCTTACTCTTATACTGTTCCACAGTTCATGTTATGGGTTTGTCTATTTATTCATTCCCCTTTTGTTTCTGTCTTTCTTTTTGCTTTTGGTCAATTGCTCACTTTTCAAATCTCCTCCCAACCCATGATTGCTAACTCTCCCACCTGATCACCCATCAGTCTGTCCTGAATCACTTGCTTTATTCCTGACATAAATTACATGTAGCACAGTGTGCATCTTGCATCTGCATACCACAAAATAACCATGGTTTAAAATTTAAAATATGCATTTACAGATATGTATACTGTGTTCATGTCCCTTTATTTGCACACTGGCTTTTTCTGAGTGGGGGATGTGCCACAGGCATACATTGAGGAACATAGATTATATAAAGCAGCACATTCAAGGCTATAATATAGCCTCTGAAGCAGAGATATAGTACGCCTTAGAGGGTGTCTGTTGAACTGGGCCAGGATATCCTACAAATATTAGCCAATTGGCAAGAATACTCAGGTTTAAATTAGTGGGCATTCTTTTTGTCTCACAGACAGTACATCTGAGCATTGTCTAGCATGATGATCCTCCTCTCCATGTTTAGTATTACTTTTCCTGATGCATTGATAATTAAATAAAATTAGCATTTTTAAAGAAATAACATTTGCATTTGTAATGTTTAATATTTTAGCATTGTAACCCCATTTTATAAGTGCATTAAAACACTGTGGTATATTGTTTGTACCAGGTTTAACTCATGTCCAGGGACAAAGGCACCTGGCTAGTGGATCCATGCCTTACTTCACCTCTAGGCATGTGGTAATTCTGCAGAATCAACACCACGTTGTGGCTTGTTGCTTACTAATTTATTTATGATGTTTAAAACATATCTTTGAAACTGGATTATGCTTTGGCATTCAGTTTGTTAGGGTTCACAGGGATTGTTATGTGGTATATGGAGTTAGGGTTAAATAACCCTAACTCCACATTCTTTACTTTTTGTTTTAATACCAAATCCTAAGTTGTGCATAAATGAAGTGTCTAGAAGTTAATATATTATTCTGCCTTGATAACAACACTGTTTGGAGGGTTGAGAAGGAACTTCTCTGTTAAACAGATTTTGCACCTAAATACTGCATCCATACTTATGATGTACTTCCTCCTTGTCTGTGCTATTGCACCCATGTCATACCTAAAACACTCATTGCCTGTGCACTCACCCAGTCAACAAAGGTAAACAAATAAAATAACTAAATAGATACATAAATAAAAAAGTATTTGACAGAGTAATCTGAACTGAGGTACACTGATAAATGGTGCAGTATCTAAGTATACTATACATTGTGTTGTACTTGGCAGTCTTAAACTTATAGAAGGATGAAAAGACATATAAATATGGATTTTAAGAATGTTATTTTCTCACAGATAACACAGCAATAGCTGTGAGATTAAACTGAAACATTTAGATTCTTCAGATTTTGGCTCAAGAATGATTCTTTATTAGGTGGCTTTATTGAGAAATGTATTGATTTAAAATTATTAAGAACATAAATGAGAGTTTCACACATAAGCAGATCATATGTTTCATATATGTTTCATAACTGGAATTTTGCTAAACTGAAATACATCATTTTATGACAGAATTCAGTTTTGAGATAAGACTCATGCTTACATGAGTCTTACAGTCACAAAAGTGGTGAAACAAGAAAATCCTTGAGCACCAAAAACAAAATATGTTGGAAGTTAATAGTGTTCATAAAAGTGGTGAAAACAAGAGAAACCATTGAGCATTAAAAAAACAACTATGTTAGAAGTTAAGTCTGAAACTTGTGTGGTCAACAGTATATGGTGTAGGTTGATTCTTTTTATGTGTTTCTTTGGAAAAAAAACTTTTTAAAATTTGGGTGAAAGATCCAGCCTAGTGGCATAGAGGGCAATGGTGTCCATCATCTCACTCTCCCATACCAGAGACCCATGTTTGCGTGTGACTTGGGCTGCCGGGGTTGGCTGGGGGAGGGCTGGGAGAGGACTGAGCAGTCAACTGTAAGCTCTTCTCTTCCAGATTGGGGAGGTGAGCCCTCCCAGCTCTTGACTGCAACCGGATAGAGCTCAATTGTAGTGTCCTTCCCATTATGCTCACTGCCTTCTTTACCTCAGTGGTAGTGTTGGGTGGGGGGCTGGTGCTATGCTGGGTGGAAGGATCAGGGTAGTTCAGGCCTCAAGGACATGTGCACCTCCATGCGCATGCATGACTGTGTTGCTTAGACCTTAGGGATAAAGGGGAGACAACAGAGGAAGAATCACCACAGCAACAAGGATGAAGACTGACCCCTCACAGGAGTTGCACCGTGGCCAGGCACCTGACATTGTCCTGTGGCAGAGGACAACAGCAGCAAGATACGTCCTGGAGGAACTGGCTGATGATGATGGCTGGGGGTCAGTAGGAAGTGGGGGTTGCCAGGAAGAGGAGAATAAACAGAAGATGGAAAACAAAATATTGATGAAATTAATTTGTTGTATGTCACAAAACAGGCCCTGCTGTCATAACTTGTAGAACCTGAGTTTGTGACAGTTAAACACAGTTTTGTGAGGAACAACTTCCACCTGCATTATGGTCTCAAATAAAATAAAAACTCATAGTTTTGTATGTTACAAAAACAACAAAAGATGTTAGAAGTTTAGTCTAAAACTTGCTTAGAAATTCTCGAGCAGCAGTGCAACAAAATGCATTTCTGAAAAGCAACTTTCAGCTGCAATTAATAAAATGTTAGAATCCTATGAAATCTATTTTCCAGATCCTCCTATACACCATAGACTCAGTTCTCAAAGCCTGAATTTGATGCACGGTGCCTCGTCCACACAGCAATGTTTCAAGGGACACCTAGAATTAAAACTTGTGTGATTTCATGATTTTCAAAGGCTGCCTGCATCAAAGCAGTACCCAGTGCACCAGATTGGCCCTGCACCAGGTCTAAGCCAAGCTGCTGGGTGTGCCAGTATGCTAGGGGCTTGCGGGCAGATGCAAGCTGCCATATCCCCAAATCAGGATTCTGTAAACCCTCCATGAGTGCACATTGCCAAGTACCAGTAAACCAGCCAGGACTGGTCTGGCGATCCTTGTGCCACCCCAGAGCCCTCCCTGGGCAGGGAGGAAACATGTGCTAACTCCTGCCCACAATCTCTCATGCCCACTTGACAGTATGGTATGGGCACTAGCAATGTATTTGCCTAGTGCACCAACCCAGAAAACAAAACAAAGATCTGAAGCCCTTTGTGGTGTAGTACCTGCAGCAGCCCCCATGGTGCCCAGCATGCAGAACCACCCCAAAATACTGGCACTGCAGCAGCACCCCAATGCCCCATCAGAGTGCTGGTGCCACCCTCTCAGCACCTGTCTTTGTGCCACCAGGCCTCCCCATGCACTGCTTTGTCCCCATGACCCTGGCAGCCTCCCAGTGGGTCTCATTTCTTGGGTGCAGCTGCCACCTGACTGTCCCGCAGCTTGCGGCAAACTTCTCAGATGCACAGTCTTTACATAGCTGTGGAACTTTGGTGTCCAGACCCTACCTGACAGTAAATTGGATGCTGGGTCACTGGTCCTCCAGCGATTGGCACAAGCTACTGTTGGCTTGCTTGCACCACTCTTTGAAAGTCAGACCCTATGAGTTTTTCTGATGTACTTGATCCTAACCCTTGTCAGGTCTACAGTGTTATTTCTAAGCCAAATATGGCGCTATCATTTTTCTGGAGAAAACAAAATGACTTGAAGCAGCTGTACTAGATTAAAAAATTGGTTCATTTGCAACAGTTTGTTTCCTGTGCTCTGTTGAGCACTTTCCTTGTAATCTCTCTTGTTTTCACTGTACTATCACCCTGTAATTTGCTCCATTTTTCTTTTTTGTTTACATACCTCCCACCCGCCATGCTGAATTGGAACTCTCTGCTGCCAACCATGCACATGTCTTGCAGCACTACATAGGAACAGAGGGAATGTGCTGGACAGGGTCCCACAGAAGTAAACAAAAGATGTGGTGTGACGTGAGGGGAGTTCAGCAGCAAATTATTCAGCAGCCATATTTTCTGTAGATCCACAACAATGGAAATACATTTTAAATATGTAAAAACTAAAGATTGCTAGAAAAAATATTTACAGATATAAATACCCAAACTATGGCTGCATGCTTCCAGCCAAACAAACAGCATTTTGATAATCACTTCATGATTATCTAGTACTGCTGCTTTAAATCAACGATAAAATACTCACATTTTCATGAAACTAGAAAATTTTACCACCAAATAAAACTGGAAAATGAAAGGAATCTTTTATAAGGAAAAGGATAGGGTCATATTGTTTGCCAAATTTTTTGCACCACTGCTTTAAAATATTAAAGAATGAAATTAGGTTGTGGAGTATCACTAAAATAGGAACTGCTTTTGTTACATGTGAATCCACTTTTGTTCCATACAAACACAAGTTTGTGAGATACAACCTCCACTTTTGGGGTGTATAATATCAAAACATGAAAAATGTAGATGGTTTAGTAGGGCCATCTGCAAGGTCTGCTAAGGTTCAGTGAAATGTGTATAATGATGCAGTTGATTTGCAAACGCCCACAGTGCCAGTCATAAAGCACGCCACGGGCCCAGCCCAAAGTGTGTGGATGATGCAGCTGCTATCAATATTCACAAACTGAGCTACTATTGCCATCTATCTCAAAAGAAAGAAGATTTATTGTAAGGAACTACATTAATGCAGATGTTTGGGTTTCTTCTGCAGTAACACAAGTAGGCAATGCAATGTACTGTGTTATAGTGTTCTGCATTCTCAATTTTCAACCTAAAAAGAGGACAGGCACAGGCTAGAGACAGTACAATTCAAGGTGAGCAAGATGATTCAAGTCCAGGAGGGCAGATCATATGAGGCTCATCTAAAGGCACTGAATAGATATTCACTGGAAACCTTATTGGGGATGATAGTGACCTTCATGTTCCTGAAAGGAGTTAGCAAGATGAATTGTAAAGAGCTATTTACAAGGAACAGAGAAGCAACACACAGAGGTTAATGGGGAGAAGGTTTAAAAGGATTTGAGAGTATTATTTTACAGAAAGAGTGGCTGAACCATGGAATGATTTGCCCACAGAAGCGATGGGTGCCACAACCATAAACTGCTTCCATCACAGATGGGATAGAATGAAAGGTATGATAGCAACTCAGCTGGATGAAGGTGGTGGAAGCATAGGAACAATAGCGTGACTAGGTATGCATAGACCCCACAGAAAATTTAGGTTCTGGGGTATGATAGGGTAATATGGGCAGACTAGATGGATCATCATTTTTTTCTGCCATCATCATCTATGTTTCTATGTTAAATTGTTAGGGTCTTTGAAGTGGTAAGCAACTTCCCCATAAGGGATCTATCTGATATCATGATATCTGAAACAACTGTTCTTGTTGCTTTGGATATATAGTGCCTATAATCTAATATTCCTCATGCAAATGGGCTAGAGGCAATGAAATACTGTTTGAACATAAGAGATTTATCCCATGACCCAACAACAGATTTTCTACTGGATATGGCAGACATGGTTCTTGGCTCTAACTGTTTTGTATACAAAGACAGATATTATGTTCAATGTAAAGAAAATGCTACGGGGTCCACATTTGCCCCTAGTCTGGCTAATCTTTATGTTGGCAAATGGAAGGAGGAATTCATATATAATAATCTTCTTTTCAGTAGAACACACTACTATGGCAACACTACATTGAGGACTGTCTCTTGCTGTGAGAGGGCACGATGGATGATCTCAAGCATTTCTTACAGTATATCAATAATACCAATAGCAATTTGAAATTCACAGCAGTCATGGCAACTACTGAGATACATTTGCTGGACATACAAATCATTTAAAATAACAACCCTTAGAAACAATGATTTTCAGAAGCCCATGGAATGAAATATATACTGCTGTATTATAAAATCCCATCCCAGATCCCTTGTCTGTAATATCCAGTAGGCCAAATTTTGCATGCTAAGAGAACTTGTAGCACACAAACTGAATTTACCAAACAAACTAACATAATGGAAAAGTGATTTTTGAACAGAGGGTATACTGTACATCTGCAAGCAATGAGATGGGCATATAGCGGCAAAAATACTGAATGGCAAGTCCCTTTAACCCCAAAATTGCATGCTGAAATGGAATGCCCTACAACAAAAGCCTGATTTTCTCCAGCAATCTGGGTCTAAATTCTGTAGCAACTCCCCAGTGGCTGCAGAACTACTGTGGCATTAGTTTCCTATTTCTGAAGAAATTCTGCAGCAGCAGTTGGGAGCTTCAGTAGCAATCAGCACCCCCAGTTTTGGGGCTGGGATCTGCAAACCAGAGAAGGCTGTCAATTAACTCATGAGTTCTTAGTATTAGAAAGTTAAAAAAAATATTTTAAATTCCACAGAATTCCCAAAAACATTTTGTAGAATTTAATATAAACTGTGGGATAATTTTCAAGGGTTTATGTAATCCATGGAATAATTGCAGTTTATATGATCCATGGAATACTTTTCCTTGGCCAGAGTCAATGTAAACTGTAGATTTGTTTTACTTACAATTTATACTGACTATTTTTTTTCCATTTATTATGTTTTATGTCCTCATCTGCTGGCCCCGTTGGTCCGGTCTACACATGCTCAACCACGCCCACACCCTGGGACTTACCTCACTCCCAAACACCACAGCTTACCCCCTAGAGGTGGGGCCACCAATGGAGACTGAATGGTAGAATGGGAGTGAGAGCCAGGTCATCAGCATGGGGTCTGTAATGTGGGGAAGATGTCACTGTGTGTCAGCAGAACCTTCATTTTCTGTTTCAGCTGCATGTTTGACACACCTCCCAAATGTAGTTAGTCCCGCTGTCACACCCCAGGTTACCACAAGAGGTTACCCAAACTCTGGTGATCTCCCACCCTCCCGCTGGAGGAGGAGGACTAGGAGAGCAGTCCATAGGATGCTCGATCCTCCTCCCCAGGACAGCCCTCAAATTCCCAAACCCAGGTCATCAGGGTTACAAGTGGTAGCAGTACCATAGTTCCGGCGGGCCAGCTAAATACTGACTTTTCACTATAAACTTCAGAATAATTTTCAGCAGTTCATGTAAACTGCGGAATAATTCTGCAGTTCACGTAAACCATGGAATAATATTCCACGGTTCTTGTAAACTGCGGAGTAATATACCGCGGTGTTTCTATGGTTTACATTAAATTCAGCAGCAATTCCTGTGGCCTTGGAATCACAGAAAACATGGGCCTTGCCTACAACTGCAGCACTGATGTTTTACATTGAAGCTAATAAAATCTCAGAGGTTATGTGAAAAATGGCATATTGTCAGTAATGATCCAGCATTCAAAGCACTCCATATGAAAAGCTGAGGATTACTTGAAAAAGGAAATAAATGTCAAAGATAAATTGGTTCACAGCTTACATAGAGCCCCTGCTCCAGATCGTACCTGGTTACCCGCCTCAACAGAAATTACAGATGTGGCCATTGTGCCCAATGCAATAACACAAATGACTCTAAGTTTTAAACATTCTAGAACTGGTAAAGATTTCATATCAAAAGTTTATTAATTATTCCATGGCATCAGTAATCTATTTGCTTTCTTGCCCATGTGGAGTTGGCTACATAGACCAAACTAAATGGCCCCTACAAGGACACATTTGTGAGCACAAGTCTACCATATGAACTAAAGTGATGACCAATTCAGTAAACAGACACTTTGCTGACAGTAACCATGGCTCACAGTGAATTTAAAATGCATTGCCATAGAAAAGGTCACTATTGGACCATGAGGTGGTAACCTCTCCCAAAAACTTTCCCAGTGGAAGTGTGTCTTTACAGTCTTCAGACACTTACACCTTTGAGTTTGAATGAAGAACTACCATTGAACTGTTATTTATTATGTTTTTGTCTATAGTTTTTAGCAGTGTTTGTTCTGCTCCACTTTCTGATCTTCTTCTTTTGTTGCATGCATGTTTTACCTTTCTAGCACTTTTGATGTGTTCTTATCTGTTTTATTGTTATCAGATGGAGTGTCTCCTCTGACAGCTTGCATCACACTATGCAATGAATATTAATGAGTTTACCTATTTTTGACAGTTGTGAAGTGTGAGCCAAAAGCTCTGAGGAAGACATATCTGCTGAAATATTCTGCAATACTCCACAGCTGCCACAGGATGGATGTAATCCAGTGCCCCCAAAGCATCTTACTCTAACTGTGCTACCAAGACCTTGTACAAAGAATTCAACACTAAGTCCCATCCTTCATCTTGCAACTGCACATCATCTTGAGCATAAATTCCCTGGCAGGAGGTGTTAACGTCCCTATTTCTCACCACAGTTCCCGCTATTGCCTCCATGAACTATGGCATATTTCTATTAATGTGAATGCATGCTGTGTTTAAAGCAGCTGAGTCCCTTGCATGTGGCCAGTGGCTCCTCTGAATAAAATGTGATCAAATAAGCACCATCTTGGGCCACCAGCATTGTATGGAATGCA
Source organism: Neoceratodus forsteri (assembly GCA_016271365.2). Taxonomy (NCBI): domain Eukaryota; kingdom Metazoa; phylum Chordata; order Ceratodontiformes; family Ceratodontidae; genus Neoceratodus; species Neoceratodus forsteri. The sequence goes on along the minus strand of CM057455.1, from coordinate 1,459,746,198 downwards.
GATTTTCTTTCCTTGTCAGAAGCAGGTTGATCACTTTTGAAAACCCTGGTCTTTTCCCACAAGATGTATCAGCAGGATGTCTGGGCTCTGCCTTATCAAAGCCTTCCCCACTAACCAAGGTAGCCATTCCCCCAGCACATGTCCTTCATGACCATCCAACAAATCAACACATTTGCTGGGCTGTAGATAGGTTTTGCCCCACCCCGGCCAACAGGCTGCTCTCCTTTTTTGGGTGGCAACTCTTTTTCAGCTCCCAGTACGAGCGGGTGATTTACCCCTGTCAGTGCATGGACCATAACCAGCATTCCTCCCAGGCTACTCAGTCTGGGAGGCCCACAGCTTGCTCCCTGTAGTGGGGCCTCCTGTGATGAGGGGGAGAACTAAGATAAACCAGAGGCCCCAGCAAAGGGTTGTGCATAAGGCATCATTCAGGAGGAGACTTGGGGACATCACAGTGCTGTCAGCATAGGGGTTCTCCCATTAGTTTCCCTGAAGGCATGGACATGCAATGACATCAGGGCAGCTCAGGCGTGCTACCACACCTGACCTACAGATGTCTGCTGCCACTTCCCACTGAAGTGTGCTCTGGCTCTTGCACACTCATTCTCCACTGGGTGTCACTGACTTTCTGAAACCACAACCCCCGGAGGAGGAGAGTGGTCCATGGGATACTGATCATACCTCCCCACTGACCTCTCATTTACCATGTTTGCTCCAAATCATGGGCATCAGTATCGCAGGCAATAGCACTGCCACTTCACCAGTGGGCCAGCCCTGGCTGCTCTCTCCTCTGCCCCACAGATGAAGGAATGTCCACAGATCCATATGCTCCTGGAGTCCTCCAGAGAATCTGTAATAGACAAAGAAAACATTACAGCAGGTGTGGCCAAATGTAGCCCCAAAACACCTGGAACTTACAACCTAAAGCCTGATTCTCAGTGTCTGTCAGCCCTTAGTTCTGTGCATTCATCACTGCCCCAATCTGAAAAGAATGAGTGTTGAACTCTTGAGTGTTGAGTACGGCTTGGAGACTGCAAGACCCAGAATATACTGAAACTATTATGCTTTCACAGGCTTGCCATCCTGAAACTGAAAAAGGACTCCTCCTCCTTTGGGAGACCAGCCATAAGCCCTCAGTCAGGCTGGATATCCCAGGAGGAACTGACCGGGCCTTCATTGGCACCAGTGCCGTATGCCTCTCTTATCAGTCTTACTCCTGCACAGTTGCACAAAACTCCCTCTGAGGTCACTACAACATCCTCATCCAGAAGCTTGGACCCCTTTCTTTTGGTGGCTTGGGTCAACTCCATAACCCAGAATGCCCCACAAAGTGCCACCAAAACATAGTCTAACAAACAGAATTGCCTAATACATGTTCCAGGACATTTCCAGCATAATTGTGCCAAGATCACCGCGTAATGGACCATCATGTATCTGGCTGACTGATCTAGGTATTGCTCCAATCTTCCATAGCTTTTTAACCTTGAATGCTCAGGTATCATTTGTGAACTCCATCACCCAGGAAAACTTAGACAGCCCTGACAGGTGTCACCTGACTACCCCTCGAGTTATCCCCTTCTTTTGGCTCCCATGATGTAATTATACAACTAATCAATTGGGATCGCCCATATATTAAGCCACCCTGCCTCTGCCCCTTTGCAAGGTAGTACTCTACTCCACAGTGACAGGCCACCCTCATTCTTTGAGCAATGGAATTGCCTATGCATCTTCAAGTCTTGAGATCACCACCTTCCACAGGAAAGGTGAAACCATCCACAGCTGCTGTTCTGCTGCTGAAGCCAAGTCTCAGAATCTCTCCCACTGTAAAAGAGATAACGCATCAGCAATTCCATTTTGATTCCAGGAATATGGACGCTTTAAACTGAAAATTGAGCAATATACACTTCAAAGCAAATAGTCTCATAAGATCCCTATGGTGTCTTTTTGCCTTAGTTGGCCATTGATAGTTTGGATCACTTCTACGTTATCCAAATGGAAAATTACCCTTCTTCCCTCAGCCTGGAGTCTGAAACACATAATGCTATAGCTGTTGGGAAGAGTTCTAGCAGCATGATCTACCTGTGCAGCCTGGCAATCACCCACTCGGGCAGCCATTCCACCACACAACATTCTCCTTGAAAGTAAGATCTGAACCCCAAACCTCCACCTGCATCTGTGAAGAACTCCATGGCCTAACTGGTCCTCAGTCTCCTGCCATATCACTACTCCATTAAAATCACCTAGAAATGTCCACCAGCCTTCAGGTACTCAAGGAATCCTTCTGTGATCCTGATCCTATGATGTGGTTTCTTAGTCCCTTCTCCCAGCTTCACAATGTGCCTCAAGAAGGTGATCTCTGCAGGGTATAACCCAGCATGTGAAGTTAACATGCTGTACAAGGTGCTGCAGGTTCTGCAATATGATCTTTTGACCACTCAGCTTTTGCTAAGAGGGTCCACAATGTGTCAAATTTCTCTTTGCTGCATATGGCACTCCTGTCTGCTAACATCTATTTCTATGCCTGCGAAGGTCATCACCACCCTTGATGACTCTACTTTTCCTGGGACCAATGAAACACTGAGATCCTCACACAGTTCTACAAATGTTGATAGTGTCGCCCTGCAAACCTGAGATCTTCCTGGTCCCACAAACAGGAAATCATCAAGGTAGGGGCTACACTCTGGTTCACAGAGTTTTGCATGCGCCCAATGTAAGAAAGTGATAAACCCTTCAGAAATTGTAAAAACAGGGGCATGGCTTGCCCTGAATAGCTTTTACATCAATGACTCCAGCAGTGGAGTTAATTTTGTCAGTAACTGGATTTTGTATCTACCTCGACTGATCATCCTGCCAGCTCTGCCTCATAGCTTCGGGCATCATGGCTATGAGTGCTCCTACAGCCTGGGGCCCAACAGCAACAGAAACTATGTTTAGACAGCTGATGCAGCACATGGTGCAAGTGGCTGTTGCCTCCAATCAAACCACCCAGGCAATCCACAATGTTGAAACCCAGCATTTTCAGATGGCACGTAAGATAAAATCCCACAAAGTGGCTATTCAAGATTTAATGGAGACTCTTGGAGGCAGGTCCACATCATTTATAAGTTGCAAAGTAAGATGGATGACCTGGAGAACCAGAGTAGGTGAAATAAACTCTGATTCCTGGTCTTCCCCAAAGGGGCTGAACACCAGGACACAACAGGTTTCTTGCATACGTTCTACCAGCTATGCTTCCTCAGACTGATCAACCCATACTGTAAATCAAAGGGCTCACCAATTGCTTGCCCTGCCACTGAAATCTGGAGACAAACCATGGCCCATTCTGGCCTGCTTCCAGGATTTTAGACAAAAGAGATGATCATGGCTAGAGCTCATGATATGGGCCAAATTCAGTTGCAGAACTGCCATATTTACAGTACATACAGGAATACTCTTGTGATCTGTCCAACAGGAGGAGAGCCTATACTGAGGCCCAGCATAACATGCACATCCTCGGACTCTCATTCTCTCTGCTGTATCTGGCTATGTTGCTGGTAGTTCACAATGGAGTATCTATGTTTTCAACACCCAGAAATCTTGGAAGACTTTTGCAGTACACACACCAAGAGAGCTATAATGAATGACTTCTGCGGCTGAAAGAGGAGATGTACTGCTCCTCTGAATACCCTGTTGTATGGTATGGAGACCATGGAACATCTGGCAACAACAGCTCCAGATACTGGCCTTTCTGAGGGAGATGAATCATGGTCTCTCCCTCCCAGGAACCAAAAAGAAATGCAGCCCAAAACACAACAGAAGAAAACATCCCACAAAGAGAGTTACTGGAGCCCAGAGAAGGAAGACCACATACACTCAGAGATGACACTTTGGAGCCATATCACTCCTCCAATAAGTACACCCCACTGCAGCCTACATTCCCACAGGAAAAGTGTTTTCTATCATCAGATCTCTAGGATGTACTGCACCTCCAGTGAAGACGAGCTCCTCAGCCCTGCTGCTTCTGACTCCTGGGCCAACAGAGCAGCAGCTGGACTGCAGAAGATGACTGAAAGTACAGCACTTGTATCCAAGGCCATGAAGGGAATGAATGCTGAAAGACGAAAAGAGATTCCCCACCTGCAGTGGGCGACTTCCAAGCGAACAGGGATCGAATAAGTGTGCTGTGCTTTCTCTGTTACGGGGAAAAATGGGAAGTTAGGCAAGCAGGGGCTATACCTAGAAATCATTTAGAGAGCCACAAGGTGAAGTGACAATTCGGGATATGGCTGCGTTACAAGGGTCTCCCTCTTACAATGCCACGAGTCTAATGTTCTCAGGTCCCCACTCTCTATACAGAGCTCATTCCTTATCCGTAAAACATTTTCAGAAACAAGGTTTTATACCAAGTGACAGCTTCACAAGATGTCATAATAATAATAATAATCTTTATTTCAATAGCACAATTCTAACAAAGCACTGTACAAGATTTATCAATAAAAACAAATTAAAACCAATTGAATAATAAATACAATTCCATACTTACATAGGTTACATAGGTTAAACAGAGCTAAAAGACTGTAGTCCATAATGCTCACCAGTAATTAATTATATCCTACTATACAATTTCGTTTTAAGTAGTTATCCAAAGGTTTTTAAAAGTATCAATATTATTACATGATACAGTTTCCACAGGTAGCTTGTTCCAAATTTTGCAAACTTTACTGTAAACCAGTTACTCCTTTTCTTAGATTTACATTGTTCTATGGTTATTTGCCAGGGATGGGCCCTAGTTACGTAAGATTTATCCTTAACTTTAAGACCTAATAAATCACTTAAATCATTGTCATGCATTGCTTTAAATACCAGGCACATACCAATATATACTTTAAAACAGAATTAGCATATAGTGTCCCCAAAAGCAAGAAGGAATAGATGGGTCTTTAAGGCCATCTTAAAAGCTCTCCACGGTCTGGCACTCTCGAATCTGATGAGGTAGAGTTCCACAGTGTAGGACTGTATACATAAAAGCGTGACCCAGAAGTTTTCAACAGTACCCTGGGAACCTCTAGCAACCCCTCATCAGCTGAGCGGAGTGGTCGGCTGGGGCAGTAAGGATTCTGGAGCTCTTGCAGGTAGCTTGGACCCTGTCCATGTATGGCCTTGTAGGTCAGAAGACCGACCTTGAAGGTGATCCACCACTGTACCGGCAGCCAGTGCCGCTCGCACAGCACAGGAGAGATGTAGCTCGAAAGAGGAACCCCGTCAACAATTGTGCCACTGCATTCTGCACTATCTGCAAGCGGTGGATATCAACCCCAGAAGACCTAGGTACAGGAGTTACAGTAGTCCATGTGTGGGTCACAAAGCATGGATCAACATTGGAAGGTCACTAGGCGTAGCGAAATGCTTAACGGGTGATGTTCCTCAGATGATAGACAGAGGACTTGACTACTGCCGACACATGCGAATGCAATGTCAGACCATCATCAAGAATCACTGCCAGGCTTTGCACCCATTCAGAGGAAGGCAGCTGGTTACCCCTGAGCCAAAGCCCTGAGGAGACCCTGCCACCGACCTTTCTGTCCAGTGACCTTTATCTACCACAAACATCTCAGTCTTATCAGAATTCAACTTCAGTCAGCTGGTCTTCATCCAGTCCTGGATTTCTGTGAGGCAGCTATTAAAGACTGACACAGCACTATCCTGGTCGGGCACAAAAGACAGGTAGAGCTGGGTATCATCTGTATAACAGTGAAACCTCAGACCATGCCATCTCACAATGACTCTAATGGCAGCATATACACACAAGCAACATTGAAACAGCACGGAGCCCTGAGGGACTCCATGTGGCAGAGAATGAGTCTGTGAATACATACCAGACACCACCCTCTGAGATCTGCCCGGTGAGGAAAGATTGAAACCATCTGAAGACCATCCCTGACAGGCCACAGATAATCCTCAGGTGCTCCAGCAATTCCCATGGTCCACGGTGTAAAGGCTGAAGAGAGATCAAGAAGCACCAAGATGGAATGGCGCTTCTGATCTCTTGCTATCAGGAGATCATTTAGCAACCGAACCAGAGCAGTCTCAGTACTACGCCTCTTCTGAAAACCGGACTGGAGAGGATCATAGATATCATGGATGGTAAGATGATTCTCTAGCTGCAGCGCAACTACTTTCTCAATCACCTTCCCCAAAGGGAAGGTTAAAGATTGGCCTGTAGTTAGCAGGACAGTTTGGGTCAAGAGAAACTTTCTTAAGGGCGGTGTCACCAGCGTCTTCTTCAAGGAGTTTGGAACTCATCTGACTCTAAACAGCATCAAACAATCTCTGCTAGGACAGGGCCGATGGTATCCACGCACCATTATGAGGTGTGTTGGGCCCAGGTCCAAACTACAGCAAGTCAGCCACGTGTTCTGGACAGTCCGCATGTAGAGACACTTGACTGAGATTTCAGGATGAGAATACTTGTTTATAGGTAAACTCCATATGTTTGAATACTGAGACTATGCTAGAAGTGGAATTACCCCTTATCTGAGATCTCCCATAGTTTGTATATAGAGTTATGGTTTATGAGGGAAGGAGTCTACTTTACTGAACACAAGGCTGTTGAGCTTTTGTACAATGAGTGATACTCTCAAGCAATATGTGAGGGAAAGTATAAAATCCCTTATCCATTACTTCATGTTATAGTTCCTTTGGTTCAGAGGCAGCACCCCCACCTAAGAGAGAGATCTCTGAGGCTGCCTTGCATCATCTGCTTCAACAGCTCCCTCATAGTCAACAACTTCTCAATCAGGGAGTAAAGCTGCTGCCCTCCTCCACCCGTCTCTGTTAGGCCCTTAGTGTATAAGCTGATATAGGTAAGCAACTGCACCAGAGCATCGCCTTAGAGCATAACTTTAAGGTGAGGGAACCCAGTAGATCACCCCCACAGAAAGTTGTACTGTTACATACTAGGTTGCAGTACAAGCAGAACTTGGGGAGCAAGCTCTAGACAGCACATGGGGCAGCTGGTATTAGCACTCTGCTGTATGCCTCATAGGGACAGGGGCCATGCTGGCTTTCTCTTCTTGTACTGATAATCCTTGATGTGTGGGAATAATACAGGTACCATACCCAGATCTAAGGTCAGCTGCAAAGCTTCAAACTGTCCCAGGGCAGAGAGGCAAGTCCTATGCTGCTTACAACTGCCAGCTGAAAGCCTCCACTGCTCTTCTATGAAAGGAATTGCTTATATGTAAATAGTTATAGTTTAAATATTTTGATTTTTTGGGGGACAAAACACGGAGGAATGCATGGCTTCAAAGTGCATTCTACAGACAGGAGATATGGAATGCAAACAGGTCACTTTGCTATATGTAATGTTGTGACTACAGGTATGAAAGCATAATTGAGGGCTGAGGTGGATTTTGGCTTCTAACCCCATATATAAAGATGCAGCACATGGGCCACCAACAGGAAAACATGGCTGAAATAAATTGCCTTACATGGAACACATGGAGGTTCAACACCCCGTGAAACGTAAAAGGTCTTAACTCACCTAAAGAAGCTCAAATCCACCCTAACCTTTTGCAGGAAACAAACTAAACTCTGCAGACAATGCAAAACTGTTCAAAGATTGGGTGGGACAAGTGTTCCCTGCCTCCACACCCACCCACAAAAAGAAGAGTGGTGATCTTAGTCCATAAGACTCTTCAATGGACCCACACAAGATCCACCAGTGACCTCCAGGGATGATGGGTACTGGCTTTGATGGATACCCCTACTGGCCTTATCCTCTTGGGTAATATTTATGGCCTAAATGAGGATGAACTAGCCTTCTTTCATGCAGTAGCACAGGAAATAGGCTGATTAGCACAAGTGGGGACCCCAATTTAGGGGAGATATTAACCTCAACCTGGTCCTATCTGACTTTCCGCATTTTTCTAATTATGACTCCCACAGGCTCCAGGATGACCTCAGAGCATTAGAATGGACCTCACTCTATAATGCCACCAATGCTGACCTAGTACTAGACATGTTTGTCTTAGCCCTGTCATTCATTCAAGACAATCTTTTCTGACTCACTACCCATATAGTGCATGGAGGTGACATTCACTGGCTCTCATCGGACCTCCTCAGTCTGATGAAGGAGTGGGCACCAAGTGGGCTGCCTATAAAGCTACTCCATCCCCTACCCTTTGGAACTACTACTGTCACCTGTAAAATGTATGCAACAGCTGCATCCACTCAAGGGAGTTAGCCTACTTCCAATCATTCCAATCAAAGCACCTAGAAACACCAGGCATTTCTGGTCCTCCATTACTGCCTTGCTGTCCCCTCTACTATGAAGTCCCCTTCCCCCAATCACATAACAAGGCTCCTGACTGACCCTACTGCAATTGAGAATGCACTCAATGCCCATTTCTCTAATATTAGCAGCTATCTGGCTAACCTCCTCTTCCATCCACTTGCCTGCACCCCATCTTCCACTTCCAGCAGCCCTCAATTTTATTTCAAGACCTTTTCCCTGGGACACTTAAGCTCCTCCTCGGCCTTCTATCTAGAGGAGTGCTGGTAGTGATTGTCTATCCCTCACTTCTTAAAACTAGTGGCTGAAGACATTGTCTATCCACTCACCCATATCTTTAATCCCTCTCTTACTACAGCTTCTGTCCCCTGCTGTAAGCAGGCCAAATTAGCCCCATTCACAAAGCAGGTGATCCCAGTCTTATGGACAATTACCGACCCATCTCCATACTCCCTATTTGGAAGCTCCTTGAGAAGGTGGTTCAAATTTCTGAGGACATCACCAAATATGATCTTCTATGCCCTGAACAACACAGTTTTATGAAGGGGCATAGCACAACCACTGCCGCTGCCCTCTTCATAGATCACGTACCAAGGAATATGGATAAAGAGAAGCTAACTGGAGCAGTGTTCGTTGATCTGTCCAAGGCATTCGACCTTGTCAACCACAACATCCTGTTAACAAACTCAATACCCTCGGTTTCTCCCCTGCCTCTACCACCTGGCTTACAAACTATCTATCTGGTAGAACCCAAATGGTTTTCCTTGGTGGGGCCATCTCCCCTTTGCCTGTCTCAGTTGGTGTCCCCAAGTGCTCTGTACTTGGCCAAATCCAAAATAGCATGTTCAAACCTTTTATGTTACTTTACACACTGGAATTCACATTTCTTCAAAGGGTGCTGCTAGGTTGTGGCAAACAACATACAGTCCAAAGATACACACCAACCCCCACCCACATAGCATAGCATATTTAAACTTGCTTCTGCCAAAACTGGCTAATATTTACTTCAAGCTCCATGTGAGAGTAGGTCCTCTTAGTTTCAGACTGGAATTCTAGTTGAGTAAGCTAAATCACCAACGTCAAGGTGGGACCCTTTGATTTAGTCCCTAACTTCCAGTGCCTCAGTGGCTACTAATTAACTTCTTTTATACTGTGCTCCCATCAAGGATTTTGCACAGGTGTTTCAAAGGAGCATGCTAAGAAGGAGCACCACAGACTCCTAAACTCAAACAAATACAAAAATAGCATGCTCAAACCTTTTATATTACTTCACACACTGGAATTCACATTTCTTCTAGGGGTGCTGCTACGTTGTGGCAAACAACATACAATCCAAAGATGCTAGCTCACACCACCCCAACCCACATTGGACAGCATAGCATATTTAAACTTTACTCTGCCAAAATTGGCCTATATTTACTTCAAGCTCCATGTGAGGAGTGGGTCCTCATAGTTTCAGACTGGAATGCCATTTGAGTAAGCTAAATCACCAACGTCAAGGTGGGACGTTTAGATTTAGTCCCTAACTTTCTAGTGCCTGAGTGGCTACTAATTGACTTCTTTTATACTGTGCTCCCATCCAGGGGTAACACTGGACCCATTCTTACCTACTCTGACCACATTGCCTCACTGATCTGGCGCATTAATCAGAAGATGGGGCTTTGCTATCACCTAATCGATCACCTCATGCCTGAATCCCACCTTGCTGTAGCCCATGGCAACCTCCTCCCCCCTTGATTATGGTTGCCTGGTGTACTGCCTTACTTCCACTGCCAACCTGAACTGTCTAGACCTATCTATAATCAGATATGCTGCTTTGTCCTTCATTTCCCTCTCTCTACTCATCACGCTCTCCTACCAGTCCCTTAACTGGCTCCCTCCTCAAGCATGACTATATTACCTGTTAGCCCTGACAGTCAAGATGCCTTACGCAGTCCTACTTGCTTTTCACTATCCCTCCTGATCCAGCCCAGAACTTACAGCCGCATTCTTCATCAGTTGTCCAACCTCCAACTTGTCGTCCTAACATTACCACCAGGATGTGCCAAAGAGCCTTCTCCATGGCTGGACCCTCGCTATTGAACGACATCCCCTTCACTGAGTTCCCCAGACTCCATTCTAAATCTAAATACCCTATTAACAACCCTTCTTGTCCTCCTCGACCTGCATTTGTCCACAGGCCAATAGCACTGCTATGACCTTATGCAGCCCCTGCCTACCTCCTCCCCTAGTGGCCCTTCTTCTGTCCGCCTGAATACTGGCTCACTGACCATTTTTCTATCCCAATTGATGGCTGTGTTTCTACCTGTATGTATTTTCTGTTGGACTCTAGGTATTACCTGATGTTGTTGGCTCTGCTGATGTTTATCCATCCTATTGTAAGAGGATGTTGCTATGTAGCCCTGTTTACTATTTACATATATTTTATTACAACCACCTTGTTGATATACTTGGCTGTTTACCTGTATTTATTTTAATCACCTCTGTATTGTTAGCCTGGCTTGCACTGGATTTCCTGTTTATGATCCTTGTATGATTCCCTGCTATTGTCCACACTGTATTCTTACCATTGTATGTGCCAGTATATGGCCCGTGCGTGCCTGAGAAAGGCCTTCAGATCAGTCGCTAACCGGTTAACAAATGAACAAATAAATAAATAAATTAATAAATAAATGAAGCCATGGATAGGAGTTCAACAGGTATGGAATCTCATACCAAGGGATTCCAAGCCTTGTTCAGCTACTACAAGATATGGGCCTAGAAGATATATGGAGGCGAGAGAGAGAGAGAGAGAGAGAGAGAGAGGAGATTATTCCTGCTACTCTCGTACATGGGTCTCATAGTAGGTTGGATCTATGGTTGACCTCCCAAAATAACACAAGCATCCCAAGAGGAAGAATTCACCACTGGTGATTTCAGACCATGTCCCAGTCAATTACAATTCATGTGGGAGCAACCAAGTGTCAAGTCCCCATTATGGAGACTGGACACTCTATTGCTACAGGACCCTGAATTCCTCCAATGGGCCAAGAAAGAGACTACTTTTTTTCTGAAAAATCCAATACAGGATATCTCCATAGGGAATACCTGGGAGTCTTTCAATGCCACTTTAAGGGGAATATAATTGGTTACTCTGCTGCCAGAAGGAAAGAAGGAGCAATGCCTCCTGCACTTGGAGGCAGAGTTGCAAGCAGCTAAAAAGAAGTTCAAAGCTTTTCACATGCCTCCAAACACTCTCCTATAAGTCATACCATTCTTGCTCTCCAAATAGAGATAAACACTCCCTATCAAGGAAGACCAACATTTCTATACTTCAGCTTCAACACATGTACCGGGGGGAAAGGGAAGGTCCTAGCCAATAGGCTATGGAAACAACAAACAGAAAGATTCTTTGCCAGCCTTGCCAACTCACAGGGAAAGTTTAAAATAATGAACAAGAGATAAACTCGATCATGACTGAGTTTACACCAGGCTATTCACCCCTATAGACGTACAGACCCTACGACAGTAAAACTGTTTCTGGACTCTGTAAAATTCTCACTTTGAGAGAACACCAAAGGATAAGTTTAGAATCTCCTATGGTGGAGACAGAGGTGTCCCAAGCACTCTGCTCCCTCAAAGCTAGTAAAGCACCTGGAGTGGATGGTTTTGGCTGAGATGTGGCAGTCCTTGGCCCCTGTGGTCTCTGTGACATTCTGCACTGTATATACGGAGGTACTGAAGCAAGGTAAATTTCCCCAACCCTCCATAAGACCATGATAATGGTACTCTCCAAGAAAGATAAGGACCCACTCTCACCAGCAGCTATAGACCAATCTCCTTATTAACACTGATAGCAAGATCTTTGCAAAGGTCCTGGCTGCTAGGCTTAAGCCCTGTTGCCACACCTGATACATCCCTCACAAATGGGATTTGTACTGGGTAGGGTACAGCTCGGACCACATCAGATCTCTCCTGAATCTAATCCCTACAGCACACAACTCCCCTACCCCTGCAGCAGCAATTGCAGTGGATTTCAAAAGTTTTCAGTTCCATAGAATGGGATTACCCGCAGGTGGTACTAAAACACATGGGAATTGGGCCTCTAATACGAACTTGGATAGATGCATTATATACTTCTCCATTGGCTAGTTACTGACAAACTCACTGCTGTCTGACTCCTTCCTTTGGCAAGAGATACAAGGCAGGGCTACCCACTCTCCCGCTTTTGTTCATGCTGGCAGTGGAACCCCTAGCTGTGGCCATCACACAGCACCTCCAGATTCATGGAATTACAATAAGGAAACAGAATTATGCAACACTAATGTACGTGGATCACTTACTAGTCCCGTTGACCTATTTAGACCAGTCTCTACAACCTCTCCTGGACATCTTTCTCCTCCTTTACAAGGCTTTCCAGCCTAAAACATAATCAGTCCAAGATGCAGGTTCTCCCACTAAACCAGAGCTGTCAAGCCAACCTGGTTCAAAGTTGGAGTTAAAATGGGTGCATCAGGTATCACATGACTAGGAATCCATATTGTCCCTGCAACAACTAAACTTTTGGAAATAATCCACAGCCCATTATTATTAATATACAAGCAGAATTGAGAGATGGAAATTACTTCAACTCACAATGACCAGAAAGATCTCGGCTCTTAAAATGGTCATGGCCCAAGCTTTTTATGTATTTCAAACCAAAAACAATGTCAGTGTTGCTCGTTCCTTTTAATTACAGGCTTTTAGGGTTCTGGGGTGCAACTGTGGCAGGAAATTCAATCTGGATTTTGCATACCACCTAAGCCTCTGGGTGCTTTCTACCTGCACTCCTTCCAATGTTCCAACTTCTTTTAGTCCTTTCTCACTAAAAATCACACATCAGAATTCTAATTTTAAGTTTTTATTGCCATCTATTTAAACCATGGACATACAAAGTTCGGACAGCCTAAACTAAATTAGGCCAATCAAAGAGTATTTTAGTTAAAACATAATTATTTCACTTTTCTTTCAGTTCTGTTACTATTGTCAGGATGATTTCATATTGTGTACTTTACCATACTTTCTGCATTTCTTTTCATCCACCATGTCCATCTTACATTTGTGGTGTTCTGTCTTATTTTACTTATTGGCTGTATTGCCTATTTACGCTCGCTTTTCCTTCCCAGAAGTCATTCTGTTTCTTTGCGTGCCATCACCTTTTATTCTTTGTTTTAGTCTGATATCTAGAGTGCTGTCATCTGCCTGCATATAGAGAAGTGCTTCAAACGCGACTTGCATGTTTGTTTGGCGCTCCTGAGTGCTTAACAACGCCATTCCTTCTTCTTCCTGCTTAAAGTAGCCCAGCCTCCTCTGTGCCTCCACAGATCAGGTAATGCTTCTACACTCAAACGTGCTGATGTTTTGGAGAACAAGTCTCCATCATCATACCCTTTAACCTCCCAGTCAAGTGGCTTGCCAGGGTGGATGGCATTATTGGGAACTTCCAATGGGAGGGCAAAAGCCAAGATACAGGCAGGAACAAACTGAGGCACATTGGACAGAAGGAGGTGGTGCCTCCCTGGTTGGAAGAGTACAAATGGGCCTTTCATGCTGTACAGACTTTAAAATGGTTCACAGGTGAATACACCAGACTTACGCAATGGTTCCAGCATGGAGAAGTTCAAGAGTGAGACCACACAATTCACAAGTCACTCTTGAACTTCGCGCTCTCAAATCACACCCAACCTAGAAACATAGAAACATAGACTTTGATGGCAGATAAGGACCACTTGGCCCACCTAGTCTCCCCATTTTCCTACCTATTGGATAAGCTGCATATCCTATAAACCAACAGCCTACTGTACTTCTTCCAACACCCCACCAGAATTGCGTTATATCTGTCCCATGCATTTTTGAATTCCCACTGTTTTTGACCCCATGACCTCCTCAGGAAGGACATTCCATGCATCCACCACCCTCTCTGTGAAAAAATACTACCTCACATTGCCCTGAGCCATCCCTGTTCTATCTTCAAATCGTGTCCCCTTGTTCTTGCACATCTTTTTTCTGAAAGATGCTACCTTTGGACTTTGTTGATTCCCTTGAGGTACTTGAAGTTTCTATCATGCCCCCTTACCTCGATAGTGTACATATTAAGCTCCTTTAGTCTCTCTTTGTATGGCTTCTGTTGCAGATCCTGCATCATTTTAGTGTCTCTCAGGACTGTCTCCATCCTGTGTATGTCCTTGCAGAAATGAGGTCTCCAGAACCACATACAGTACTCCAGATGGGGTCTCACCAACTGTCTGTTCAGAGGGATAACAACTTCCTGTTTTCTACTGGTGTTGCCTCTCCCAGTGCATCCCAGTATCCCCAAGCCATCCTTACTGCCTTCTTACATTGTTTGCTTACCTTTAGGTTATTAGATATGACTACCCCTAGGTCCCACTTTTGTTGTTAATATGTCCCCATTGTGTACTCTTCCCTGAGTTTTTGTTTCCCAGGTGTATTACTTTGTGCTTCTTTGTATTGAATCTAAGCTGCCATACTTTTAACCATTCCTCCAACCTTGCCAAGTCCCTTCTCATCCTTTCCACCCCTTGTGTATCAACCCTGTTGCAGATTTTTGCATCATCTGCAGAGAGGCATACTTTTCCTTCCAGTCCCTCTGCAATGTCAGTGCAGTAGCTCAGCAGGTAGCACACTTGCCTCTGTTGCTGGGAGATTAGAAGGCTGTGGGTTCTATCCCGCACCACGACTTGTTGTGTATTGGATGAGATGTTAAACCAAGTCCCATCTGCCTGTTCTGGTGGTAGCTCAGGTGGATGTTAAAGATCCCATGGCACTTCTTGAAAAGAGTAGGGAATTTCCAAGGTGCCCTGCCCAAATTTCCCCATTCACTAAAATACCCTCTGGTTTTGAAAACTTTATTCGAGATCTCCAAAATCTTTTCCTTTGGGGGTCTCAGAGAGGTACACTGCATGAGCGGATGTTGTTGCTCACAGGTGACAAATCCATGTCAAAACCTACAATTAGTCATCATGAAATTCCCTGGTTGTAGATGTAGCAAACCTGGGAGATGGTAGCCCTGACTCCTGCTGCTGTGGTTGAGATATCCTAATAGATATCCTAATAAGTAATCCACTGTCTTTATGCACTACTTCACACCGTGCATAACATCCCCCAACAGGGGCATATACAAGAATGCCCCATCCTAGGGGTAGTAGCCACCTGCCTCCTACACCAGAACTTCTTATGATATTCTAGTCAAGTCACACCCCCTTTCTGCCTCTGAATTAGTAAAATCCTATCTGCATAATTAAAAGATTGAACCCTTGGTCCAGCACTGTTTGCAGTATGATGCTTGCAAACACAAATAAACCTTCTACACAGTTATTAATTGTGTGCTGTACTTTCACTTTTTTCCTGTCAGACTCCTTTATCTTGTTATTCTTCTCCTCCTGTTCCCTGACCAAATAAGAGAAAATATCTACATATTCCTGCTCTGAATCTGCTGCCCTAACTTTATCAGGCAAATGTTTCCCCACAGGCTTTGCCAGACTCACACAATTGTATGGACCTCTAAGACTGATATCTGACCTGCAGAGGTGCCATCCTTGCCACTCCATAGCCTCTTGTGCTGAGGAAAAAGGAGAAAGAGGAGAACTTCTGGCCCTCAGTTCCTTTAGCGCTTCTTTCCCACCCTCCCCAGACAGCCCCCCACCCTGCGGGCGCCTCTAGCTCCTCCTCCTAAGGGTGGTGCCAGGCTGCTCCCACCCTGGAGGAGTATACCTTCTAACTACCCTAGGTTGAGGGGAGGCTCCAGTACAACTGTCAGCTGCTGCAATACTTTTGCAGCTTCTCTGTGTGCTTACATGTTAAAACTTCATAAAGTACAATAATAAATTTTCATATAATGCTGTTAATACAACAATATATATTTCAGAAGGATGTTAACTGCATTCCAGTTGCATGCCCCCTACTTAGCAGTTTCAGATATTGTATCAGGCAATAACATAGAAATGAATTTGATGGCAGAAAGGACTGCTTGGTCCACCCTGTCTGCCATTTTTCCCTGTCTATCATGTCACCACACCTTAGTTTATCTCCAGCTCCCCACCTACTTCCAGCTAAGGTTCCTGTGCTTATCCCAGAGCATACTTGAAGCTCCACCACTGTTTTTGCCTCACTCCCTTTGCTGGAAGACTGTTTCCGCAGCTATCACTCTTTTTACCGAAGAAATACTTCTTCACAAGTCTCCTCTAAATTCTTTTACAGCTTCATTGCATGTGCCCTTGTTCTCTTGCATCTTTTCCTCTGAAACATACTCCCTTCTGCATCTTATTTAACTGTATAAGGTATTTATAGTTTTCTATCATGTCCCCACTCTCTCCTCTCTTCCAAGATGTACATATTGAGGTTCTTCAATCTCTCTCCTCATGTGGTTTCTGATGCAGCCTCCTCCATTTTAGTTGCTGTCATCTGGACAGCCTCACCCTGGCTATGTCTCACCTGTGATGTGGTCTCCAGAATTGGACACAGTACTCAAGTGGGATCGCACCAGTGATTTATACAGTGGCAACACCACCTCTCTTTATCTGCTGTTAATACCCTTCCTTGCACCACAGCATCCACTGGCTTACTACTACCTTATTGCACTGTTGTGCCACCTTGAGGTATTCAGATGATTACTCTAGGTCCCTTTATGACGGTGGCAGTCAATACCTATTTTCACATTTTGTACTCCACTTTTGTTTCTCTGATCTAGGTGCATATTTTGCACTTTTCTGATTGAAACTCAGTTGCCATTCCTTGACCATTTTCCAAGTTTGTTCAGGTCCCTGCACATGCTTTCATCCCTATGGAGTGCCTACACTATTACAGATTTTGGTGTCATCAGCAAAGAGGTGCACTTGCCTTCTAGCTCATTTATGTGTTACTTATAAGGACATTAAAGAGGACTGGTCCCGTACTGAGCCCTGAGGCACCCACTGGTCATCCTCCCTTCCCTAATCTGAATGCTGTTTACCACCACCCTCTGTCACCTATCCACTAATCTACTTTATACAATTTACTACCTTAGGACCCTCCCTAAATTTTCCAGTTTCCTTATATGTCTCTTATGTAGTACAGTGTTGAATTACTTACTAAAATCTAATTTGGCCCTGTCCACCTGCCCACAGTGATCTAGCTCCCTAGTCTCCCAGTCAAAGAAATTGATCAGATTTGTCTGACATGACCCCCCATGAATCCATGCTGCCTCAGGACTTGTAACCCACTAGATTAAAGGTACTCTACAATTCTTTCCATCCCACAGTGACTTCATTAAATTCCTAACCACTGATGTCAGGTGACCAGCCTATAGTTGAAGGCTTCCTCTCTGCTACCATTTTTTGAAGTGAAACAACATTAGTCCTCCAATCCTCTGGAACCTCTCCTGTTTCCAGTGAGTTGTTGAATAGGGTTGTCAGAGGTGCAGCCAGTTCCTTCCTGAGCTCCCTCAATGTCCTTGGGTGCACCCCATCTGGCCCTATATAGATTTTCCCACTTTGAGATTTGAGAGTCCCTTCGGACTCTTTCCCTCTGTAAAGGGGCTTGTGTCTCCCCTCCATGCTCCTGATGTTTCTATGAGGCCTATCCACTTCCTTCTGTATAACTGAACAAATGTATTTGTTCAGGGTTTTGCATTTTGCTTCTACTCCTCTGCACAGCCCCCTGCCCTTTTAACCTCACAATCCCTCCCTCATCTTAAAAAACAGTAGGGGCCATGTGTTAGGGTCAGTGCTCATCAGAGGTCTCATGGCCCATAAATGAATTATTTATGTCTGAGATTGTAGTAGTGAATATAGTATACATTTGGAACAGCATGATTACCACACAGCAAACAGCAATAACCTACCAACCAACCCCCTCCAATGTCACAACACACCAACAAATGCACTGTGGTCGGGTGTAGGCCCTTATTTCTGGACATGTGTAGGAGGTGACAAGGTTGGCAGATCTGAAAGTGTACCAAATTAAAGCCATGTTGTGCATGAGCACATTGACTGCCAAGCACTGTGATCAACGCGTGCTTGCCAATGCAGATGGCATAGCTAAAAATGGGTGACACCTACTTATAAATGTCAGAATTGTGAGTGGGTGATGGCACTGATTAGGCACTTGTATAAGTACAGTGATAGCCACCTTATTCTTCCACTTTGAGTTAGAAATGTTTAATCAGCATAGTAAGGTAACACTTACACTGTGTTACTTTGAATAATACCACTGTAAGTGAAATACTGATTGCAGTACCTACTGTGGTAAACTTTTCTGTGGTAAAGTGGAAGATTACAATGGCTACCACTGTACATGGCATACACTGTCGTAAAATTCCTAGGATCAATGCTAGACAGCAAAGAGAAAATCAAAAGCTGCTGGCCACTGCTTTACATAAACACTGACAAGACAAATGGCCCACTGAGCATTATTAATTTCTGACAGCATGCAATATTTCATTTTTATTTTATTTTACAGTTTGAGGCTGGATAGGCTCCTGAGCCTGAACTTGTTTCCAATTGTATCCTGGGAAAACAGGGAGGTTAAGTGACTTGCTCAGGGTCTGACAGTATGTAAGTGGAGTTTGTAGTAATCAAGGCCAGGCCATCTGGCTGTTCCAAGCTCATTCACAGCTCATTACTCTAACCTCTAATCTAAACTGCCCATCCTACTACTGCAAAGCAATGCTTCAAGGTCACTTCAGCACATATTCCAAACTGCATACTGTATTTCTGTGTCTACATGTCTGTCATCCATCTGTCTGTCTATCTGTCTGTCTATCTATATCAGCCTGTCTGTCTGTATTCCTGCCTGTCTGTCAGTCTGTCTGTCTATCTATCTATCTATCTATCTATCTATCTATCTATCTATCTATCTATCTATCTATCATAATTATACACTACATGCTTATATGTTATTCAAGGGCTGTAATGTATGTAGCAATAATAACAATAAAAACAACAACAAAATCTTTGAGCCAAAAATGCAGCATCTAGGTCAATATATAAACAAGAATAGAGTGCCACCTCTTTGTTATGCATGAGGCCTGCTTACCATTTTGGTATAGCCATCCGTGTCACACAACCCAATTGATGACAGATGGTGAGACTGTCCTTGCAAATTTGTCACCTTAAAATGACAGGCTGCAGTATATGGAAATGAACCGCCTGCCCTAGAGACACTCTAAATGTCCTCAGATAATTAACCTATAAAAGAAGCAGCTTTTGTATGGTGCTTTAAGAAATGGATGGAGATCCTTCTGGTGCTAAATGTGTTAATTGCAACCAAAAATATCCCCAAAACTATGGCCTTTATGCAGTAAACTGATCCTTGAAAAGGTTCTGTGGTACCTCCCCACAAAAAAAAAAAAATAGTGAAACATCATTTTATTTTTATTGTTATCAAACTGTGGAATTATTTCTTTTATAACAACATACCTAACACATATTACCATAAATTCAAGACCAACATTTCATTTTAGGTTGTATTTACTTCAAATGTATTTTGAGCTAAACCATTTTTTCAGTAATTTAATGTTGAACACTTCACGCCATTTGAAAATGACATTACAGTGTCTTCATTTATTAGGTTAGGCTAATTTGTTATCACAAAAATAAATTCTGTCATTAAAATATAAATACATAGCAAATTTAAAGGTTTAGAATCTTAAATGAAATGTGGTCTTGCACAATGGTAGAATAGCACAATAAGATTTATTTATCATTTACTGAATTAGGTATAACAGAGATAACATATACTAAATACTAACAACAAAATAAGATTCATTGTTTGATAACTGTATTAAGCAAAATAAATCTATTCATCAATTGGTAATTGTATTATTACCTTCTGCACGTTCCTATACAGTATATTAATTCTAATAAGAAAAATATTACACATATAGCCTATGCTATCTATGAAATAATACCTAGCTATGAAATAATAAGACAGAATGTTTAAACATGAGACTTTATTTATCATTTCAATAGTTGTATATTTAGAGTTGCTCCTGCTACACAATGTATTTTTGGTCTATCAGAGCAGTCTTGATACTGTGCAATATGTGATGTAAACTAAATGAGTAGAGTACTGCACAATAGATGATATTTAACAAGATGAAATATATTGTACATAGATAAAATAATTTATTTTTGTTCACAATTATACAATACAACTTTTATTTCTCAGTGCCTCAGAGTCAAACTCTATTTAATTATATGTATTCATTTTATTTATTTATGTGCAATTTTCACCCAGGAGGGGCATACTAAGTTATAACATCCTGTTGCCATGTGCATTCTGGGGGTGGGTTACATGGACCTGTTTTACTGACACTGAAAATCTTGACTATGTCACCAGAGGAAAATGTTTTTTCCTCCCTTCTCTCTGTACATATTTATTTATTTGTTTGCTAATTTCTTGCATTCCCTTGAATTGTTGTGAATTATTTATATTGTTTTATTTGTTTTATATTTTCTTTCAAATAAAACTTATTTAGGAGCTCTCTCTCTCAGTGCTGAGTAAGGTGCTTAATGCTAAAGCTCTAACTTTGCAATCTTAATAGCCTAGACAGTTTGACAGAATAGCCTAAAGCTTTTCATACATGGTCAGGGTGGCAAAGTCTCAAGATGTAAAAAGTTTTGGTACAGCATCTTTGAGTTTTCTGTTATCTGGATCACTAATTTTTGGAAAAGTGAAGGCTTTGTTTTGCTCTCACTCACAGCATACACAGAATTATTTTTTTAACAGCACTTTCAGGTAGAAATGACCTGTGCTGAGTAGTACCTTTTGAAGGTTTCATAAAAAAATTAATCAGTTCTAGTTATAAGGATTTGAAGTTTGGTTTTGGATAACCCTCTGATATGAATGTTAAAAAACACTGATCATGAAGGCCTATTTTTTATGATTTACTTGCTGTGAGAAATTATTTACTTGTTGTAGAAAAATACTAATTGCAACAGTTGCCATCTTGTGGCATTTTTAACTAAAAAACATTTAAGATACATAAAATGATGTATTTTTAAAAACAAACACTTAAACGTAGGTAAACAGGACTCATTTAGTTAGAGCCTGGTGTTTGTTTTTAGATATTGCCCTGGAAATAATGTTTCTAGGCACCTGAAAATCCTGGGTGCCCAACTTAGTGAGAAGAGCTGTTCAACCACATTCTTTATTAGAAAACAGCAAGACTTTCTTGACATCTGCAGCCATGGATTAAGAAGTGCTGCTGCTTAGTGTGCCATCAGTGAGTGGTGATCTTGATTCCTCTCTTGCTGTCTCTCTCTATTTTTCTCTATCTGTCTATCTGTCTGTCTATCTATTTAATCTTGATTTTCTTTTTATATTTACTTCCCCCCTCTCTGATAACCAGCCCTCCTCATTCTTCTCTGATCCCATGTGCATAATAGTGTCCCCGGGTGGCCACCTCAGTGCCCACATTGTTGTAACCCCTCTTCCTCCAGGACACCCCAAAATAGGTGGCAGCACTGGGGTGTCCACCCCTAGTGCCACCAAACACTATCCTGATACTGGGAATTTTCAATCCCCATTGTCAGCTTCCCTGTGAAAGAAGAAAACCATCCCTCATTGATCTTTTTAGTTTACTGTTATAACCCTGTAAAGAAAAATAGTTCCTCACTGATCTGCCCCCAGCTCCCATCCCACCCAACTTCCCCACTCAGCACCCACCACCCCACACACCACACACTCACTCACCTGAACATGTTCAGTGATGAAGAGCCATTCTCTGACCATCTTGCTGCTGGAACTGGTGACTGCAATAATGAGAAAACATGTCAAGTTTGGATTAATGTATTTCTGTGGGGTTTGAACTCTTATTCTTAACTTTGTTATTTTTTATATTTTCACAGGTTTTCAACATAACCTTTTGAGAACCCCTCCAAATGAACAAGGGTGGTGGAGTTTTTCAAACCTGGTCCAAAAGGTGATTTTGTGGTCACTGTGCAAAATAAACTTTCAGGTGGGATTTGTAAATTTTCACCTACCGAGTTCATGAGGTGGGGTCATAAATAGGATATGTTAAAAATTTGGGATCAAAATATTTGAAAACTACAAATTTTTGAGTAAACAAAATTTTCTGCACTCGATCATAACTTTGGTAATCTTCAATAGCCATTTTCACCACCTCATAAATGTTAAAGTTATTTTTCAAATCTTGGCTAAATTGTGTTTCACATCTTTTATTTGTTTATTGAGATCTTGGATTAACATCTTTGAGCAGAAAGCTCTGTCATAGGTTCACGTCAAGTATGACACACACAAGAATACAGATATGTTTCACAGATACAGATACAGCAAGAAACAATTGAAAACTGTCTCCAGTATAAATTCCAATAATAGTTTCACAATCTAACCACACATAGAGGTGCAGAGTCAAAAGAAAGGATTCGTTTCACTGTGTAACGGTAACATAACATGAGGATGCTTGTTTAAAAGGAGAATTGCACAACTAACAACATAAGCAGATAATTGGATTGTGCCTGAGTCAAAGAAAGAAGGAAGGTCTTGTACCAGTAGAGAGGGATGAGGGAGGGAGGGAGAGGATAGCGTGGGAAGGGAGAAGGCAAGCAGAGTTGGGGGAATGGGGATAGATAGGAGGGAAAGGAAGAACAGCTATGTAGTCAAAGTGGAATAAAGGGAGGAGGGTGGGGAAAGGAGGGGTGGGGAGAGTAAGGAGGAATAGGTGGTGTAGGTAGTGGGGTGATGATGAAGCTGTATTAAAGTGGTAGGGAGGAAAGAGGTATGGCATGAAGGAGGGCAAACAAGAGAAGAGGATGTGGAGGAGGTAGGAGGGAAAATAAATAATTTGCAGGTAGAACACCCATGAAAGTGTTAACTTGACTAGGGGCCCAAGAAATGGACATGAAGTGTAACATTTTATAAATCAATAGAGATCACAGAGATTGCAAATGGTAGGAGCAAGGTAAGGGCAAATTAGTGATAGCAGTCACATCTGTGGTGAAATGACATTTTCATGAAGATTTGAAAATGTTGACCCTCTGGGTTCATGAGATGGGGTCATAAAAGCCTATGTCAAAATTTGAATGTAAAAATATGGTAAAATGACACAGATTTGAATGTACATTGAAATTTTTCAACATTGACTCATAACTTTGATAATTTTCAATACAGTCAAATCCACTTATAATGGACACATCTGTCCGGGTTGTTTTGTCCATTATAGCAGGTGTCAAAACATCTTAAAGTGAGAAAAATGCCAAGTACAACCAGTATGTCACTACATCGCAGTCAGTACAGTACTGTAGCTCATGACATAGTAAACAACAGCCAGTCTAGGGTAACATAGTAGATACATAGGGCCAGATGTTCAAAGCTTTGAGAAGGCATAAGCTGCTTGCATCAAAGATGTGTGATGCAGCTGGCACCTTTGTCAAATGATGTGGCTGGAGCTATTCAGTAAAGCAGCCTGCATCAAACACAGGCTGCATGTGGCAAGGGGTTTGCATCAGGCTTGCACCACAAAATGGCCTGTGGCAGGGTGCTAGAGGGCTTGTGCCAGATGTAGGCTGCCATATCTCTTTATCTGCCATTCAGAAAACCCTCTCAGAGGACAAGGTCTAAATACCATTAGACCAGCCAAAAGGTGGTCTAATGGTACTTAGACATCATCTGGTAGTGCTGTCAACTGTGTGCCACTGTATCACCCCCAGCACCAAGCCACCCATACATTGAAATATGGAATAAATAAAATCCCTTGTAATCTAGTGGTTCACCAAGCACCAAAATGCCCAGAATGTAATGTATTGTAAAACATAAGTCATTGATTACTGTGCAAGTTCCCCAGCCTGAGATGCTCAAATTTGACACCCTTGCCATGGTCTGTATCTGGTGGTCTAGGGCCCCACCCCAGCAGATAGTGTGCACCACCAAGCTCTCCCACCATTCTGAACCTGATCTGGTGACTGGCACAGCCCTCCTCACACCACCATTGCCAGCTGTTGAATGACTGTCAGAGCATGTACTGTACACAGTACATGCTCTGACAGGTCAATCAGCAGCTGGCTGTGTGGTGTGAGGAGGGCTGTGCAGGCACCGGATCAGGGTTTGGGACTGGGCTCAAGTTGGGTGGTGGGCACTATCTACCTGGGTGGGGGGATGAGGCCCACTAGACCACCAGGTATGGACCATGACAATGGTGTCAGATTCAGGCATATCAGGGCTTGAGGTGGACCACTAGATCACTAGGATTTTATTTAATTCTCATATTGCAATCTTATGGGTGGATCAGGGTTGGGGGCTAACCATTACCTTGCTCTTCCAATTTTGCACTTCATTTAAGTAGGCATTTCTGGTTAGTAGAAGCAGATGGTCTGACATGTATTGTAAATATATTGACATGGTGTTTCATTTGATTCATCATGGATTGATTGTTTGAATTCACCTAATTTCCAAGGAAAACATTAAAAGCAAAGGATCAGCTTCAGTCTGTTAACGGATCAGCTTCAGTCTGTTAACATGTCTTAGTTAGAGTTATTTTGTTTGTGAGTTAGTTGGTAAAATATATATACATAGACACTGTACCAGATGCCATTAGCTTATTATTGCCTTCAATGGAATTCCACAAGCCAAAATGAAGAGATCTTCTAATCAGAGAGGGAGCGCAGGCTGCTGTCTGACCACCCTCAGCTTATGCGCGCCATAGTGTATGCTCTCTGTTTGGTACACTGCCACTGATGCTGCAAGCTGTGGAACACAGTCTCTGGGACTCTGTCTGATACTGAATCAGGTGCAGGGTCCCTGACATAGGGGCAGTTGGTGCAAGCTGTCATTATCGCATCTTGAGGTGACCTTTGCAAATCTGGCTCACAGTGATCTACTTATTAAAAAATAGTATTTAATAGTATGTACAGTAATAAAATAAATAGCATTTCATATAGAATGTGTTTGTAAACCCCTACAGGACTAAAATGCAGACACAGATGCAGGAAAAATCTAAACTGTGAACATGTGTTGTAATTTTTTACACAGTTTACCTAGACTAAAACTAAGGACACGGACCTGATTACATTGCCATAGCTGAAGCTGACCCAATTCTTCTCCCCAGCATCTGTTTGTGTGGTTGCTGGGACAGTGTGAATTCATGAGTGTAATGCCAACTAGCCCACTTCAAGCAGAAGTATGACTAAGCAATGCCCACTGCCACCTCCCTCACCTCACCTCATTGATGTGTGTTTCACAGCTAAAACTAAGGGATCTATGGGGACTTTCAGTAAGTACAGTGCTAACACAGCTCACTCAACAACTAGCACATAATCACAGCACATGAATTAACAGCTCAGGAATGAATGATTGATTATAAAATGGGCAGGGAATTCCTCCATTCTGATTGGTTATTATCTGTGCATTAAATCCATTCAATGCACAAGTAAAAACAAGTTCTGACGCGACCACAATACTAGTAAAAAAAAAAAAAATCAGTGTGGTACCATTAGAACACTGAGTTCTAAATGTTGCCATGTTTTTTCTTTGTTACAGAGCAAAATATTCAGACGAACTACCAGCCAAAACCATTCATTTATATATATATATATATATATATATATATATATATATATACTAGCAGCCATAGACAGATGTGATAAACTTAAATTCAAATAAATAATTTTAAGTTTTCCTGTTGTGTCACCTGATGATAACTGCTCTCGTTCTGTCGGCTGTCAATTGTGGTACCAGTTCAGCAGCATGCCTGCTCCCAACTTGTCCTGTACCCAGGTCCCATAGTAATCGTGTTCCTACTTCTGCAGTTCTCAATACAAACATTTGTCTGTGTGTGTGTTTTTTTTCTCAGTATTTTAACAGTAGAAGCTCACATCTACCAAGGCGCTAACAAGTACTTCCTCTTGCTTGCAACAGCACTCACTCCATCATGGGAAGGAGGGAACACTCAGTCCTACAGTCCTACTTCACTTAAAAAGGAAGAAAACCACATTTACACTCCCATCACCCTCAACAGCTGCTGTCCCACCCACATTCACAAATAAAATGCAGGTTTCTCCTAAAGCACGATAACAGTGTGGGAGGGAGGGTGTCCTGGATGTTAGCAACACAACATCACTTTCTAGATGTGGAGGACTATTTTATTAGAAATTTGATAATAATAGCCTTTTGTATATATTATAGTGGCATGGTAGCATCACTATAGTTAGGGTTGAGCAGGGATTTCTATGTTTTTTTTTGTAAACTTTATTTTTATTTTCAGCAGTGAAACAGCCAGTTATACAGACACAAAATTGGCATCAGTAACATGCAATTATCAGAATAATAAAAGTTACAAACATCTTAGTCTTTTAAATCCATTAGTGACCCTAATCTAGACATAGGACTACTTGTCTAACATTGAGAGTTTGAGAAAAATAAAAATAAAAGAAAAAGGAATAAAACTTAAAACTTATTGTTCAAAAATTAATAGATTAAGGCTGGAAATCAGGCTTAGGACAAAGCCTCTTCTACTGGGGCCCAGATCTCTAAAATGTGCCAGATTGTCTCTGATAGTGTACTGAACCCTTTCAAATGTCATACATTCCATAAACAGCCTGGTCCATTCAGCTATTGTGGGTACAGAGGATAACCTCCAGTGTAAAAGACAAAGCCTTTAACCCCAGCACATTTCCTATTCTCCTTAATTTTATATTCTTGCTACTATGAGAGGGCTTTTGCTGGGGGCACCCATGGGAAGACCCAATAAAATCTCTAATGGGTCCAATCTAATGTGCACACCCATTACCTTGGAAAGAATTTCCTGAACTCCTGTCCAGAATCCCTGTACTCTATTACAATTCCAAACCATGTGGTAAAATGTGCCTTTATGTATCCAGCATTTTGGGCACAATGGAGAATTGTCTGGATTAATAACATGTGCCAACCATGGGGTATGGTAAGCCCTAGGAGCACTTTGTACTGAATAGCTCTGGCTCTATTATTCAAAGAGCAATTTATGCTATTACTCACTATAGAGTTCCAATCACCTCCGGTCAACCCTTCTGGAAGAATGTCATTCTCCACTTATCCTTAGCCTTTTCAATAAGTCAGGCATAGCTCAATTAAAATTTTATAAACTCTTCTTAGTGGTTTGAATTTGGGATCCCGATTGACCCCAGAACAGCTCTTCCAAAGGTGCACCCCCTTGATCTTCCCTCAACTAGTTTCTCATAAGGCTCTCTAAGTTTCATATAAAAGGGTAGTGGGAGTCTTTGATTTTATTAAACACCACCAAATCTGCAAAAGAGAAAGTTACCATCTAAAACAGTGTATTTTAATAGATAGAGCCCTTGAGACCATTGTTTCAACACCGGTTTGGCCCATATAGAATGGCCACCTGCTCCCTGTAATAGTCTACCAAGTGAACTATCTGGAGATATCCCCACATTTACAGTACATTAATCCATTTGTGGGCTAATTGCCACTCTTTCACCAGAGTTCTCATACAGGGATGATGGGAGACAAAGTCAAAACTGACCTCTCCACAGGGAGCCAGGATATCATGGTAGATTGAAAAACCCTTGATTCCTCCAGTCTAACCCAGGCAGGTTATACCTCAGGGTTCCTCAATAGGTCTCAAACATGGGCAAGCTGATATGACACCCAATAGTAATGTACATTAGGAAAACACAGTCCTCCCTTCTCTACGGATGCCACACAATTGATTTTTTGATCCTGGGCTTCCTATTATTCCAAAGTAACTGAGTTATAGCACCTTCAATACTTTTGAAGTACTTAAGAGGAATTTTGAGTGGTACTGATTGAAAAAATAAAGAAATTGTAGTAAAATCGACATATTTACCAAATTTACTCTGCCCAGGATTGTTAGGGCAAAGCTTTCCAAGACAGGCAGTCGTCTTTTATTTTATTTATTAATTTTTCATATTTTGCTTACCAAGTCTGACACCCTGGAGGAGTTAGTATTCCCAAATATTTGATTATTTTAACAGGCTAAACTACCAAATGGCCAGTTCTAATAGGGTTACCAGTTCCCCAAGGGCATCCACTCACACTTAGTCAATTGATTTTATGGCCTGAAAGTGGGCCATATCTTTCAAATATGTGTGATAATTCCTTCATAGCTTCCTGGGGAGCTGATAAATAAAAGTATTTTGTCAGCAAAGAGTGAGATCACATGTTCTACCCCTCACCACTGAAAACCCTGTATTTGAGAATTAGCCCTAATGATCTGGGCCAAGGCTTGTATTGTGAGGACATATATTAAAGCGCATGGGGCAGCCCTGTCTACTTCCTCTAGAAAGGGTAAAAGGAAAGAAATGATATTATTCATAAGAATTTGGGCTTTTGGATTTTGTAAAGACTTCCCAACCACTGTAATATAAGAGGGCCAAGACCAAATTTCTGTAGAACTTCCATCATAAAGGGCCATTCTATGCGATCAAAGGCCTTTTCAGCATCTAACACCAATAGATCTCCTGACCCTCCCTTAGGCCAATGATGTATTATATTAGTGACATGTCTAATATTATGCTTAACTTGCCTGCCTTTTACAAAGCCACCCTGGTCTGAGTGGACCAACCCAGGAAGGAACCCCTCCACCCTGTTGCCAATAGCTTGGCTAAAATCTTATAGTCTGCATTTAGCAGCTAAATTGGGCAATATGATGAGCATAATAGAGGTCCTTTCCTGGTTTGGGCAAAAGTGTAATTGTGGCAGGGCTCTGTGAGTGTGGGGCTCACCTTCTCTCAATGATTCCACTATCATCTCCATCATTGTCTGGCCCAACTCCTCCCACAAATTTTATATACCTCTGTGGAGATACCATCGGGACCCAGTGCTTTACCCTTCTTGGACCTCCACACCACCCCTTCAGTTCTTCAGTGGTGATAGAGAGTCCAACTGTCCCATTCCTGGTCACTAAGTTTGGGCAGTTTTGCCTCCTTCAGGATAACTTCGGGTCAGCCTCTAGGGGTATTCTGAAGTGTATAAATGAACATAATATTTTCAGAATGAGTCATTAATTTTCTGCTGATTGTATGTAACCCCTCCCCAATTCCACTCCCAAAATTGTTCTATCAGCCCTCTTACTTTTAAGCTGTCCAGACAGCCACTTTCCAGATTTATCACCTTCAAAATATGGATACAATTTAGTCAACAACAGGGTCCTTTCAATTTTATGAGTGGAAATCTGATTCAGTTCACTTTTCAGTTTTTTGTTCTACTAATCTTGAATTGTCAAATTTGGTCATATGCTCCTTTTGCAAGAGTTGGATCTGATGTTCCAACTCCTGTTCTCTTTCAAGGTAAATTTTTCTTGTAAGAGGCATAGGATATAGCTTCCCCACTGATTGAGGCCTTGAGGGTGTCCCAAATTGTTCTAAGGTTAGTAACCCTGGTTTGTTCACTGCCAAAAATGCTTGAACATGAAGTTTCAATTGCTGAATAAAATTAGTATCTATCAATAGATTGGGGTCCAACCGCCATGAAGAGGGTCCCTTAGGATCCTTTTCTCCATTACCACCTTCAAGGGCATGGTCAGAGATCAAAATTGTACTATAAGATGCCTCAAGTGAATAGTCCAATCTGGTGTAGATTTTGTGATGTGAATAAAATTAATACTCCTAGAGGACGGATGACAAAAACCTCCATGTCTCCAGAAGAGACCTCTTTTTCCATCAAATGGCAAGTGTTTTAACACTTTTGGGATAGGTCCTCTCCTCACTCCCGGAGTGATCAAGAGGGATCCCAGTATGTATTCATGTCTCACCCTATAATAATATCATCAGGAGTGGCACCAACACAGTCTCAGATGGATATAGATGTCCGGAGTCTACATTAGGGCCTTAGTCAGAGACCAATGTGGTAATAAGACCTCCCAAATCAACCACCCCAATGACATGCCTACCCTGAGGGTCAGAAATGGTAGACAAAGCCTGCAAGGGAGCCCGGCCAAATCCAAATAGCTACCCCTCATGCTTTGGAGTTGTATGGTGCAGCTATCATCGTCCATCCCCACGAACGTTTGCAAACCCTCTATTTCCTCCTTTGTAGAATGGAGTTCTTACAAAATACTATATAACCTCTCATTTTGGTTTTAATTTGTGTCAACATCCTTTTCTCTTTACAACTGTACATAGTCCATTTACATTCCACTTTACCAAAGTTATATTAGCCATAGTGATAATACATCTCAATAACCTTTTCCATTTATGTGCCCTAATGAGTTTTGATTCAACATTTTAGCTGCTGAAGTAAAACTTTTGGTTACTTATAAACAATTCCAACAAAATCATTACCCCTAGTTAGCATTATTACCAAATATAAATAAAATGAAGTTTCTCCTGCTTGTTTTAAGTCACCCTTGTAACATCCATTATCCCTCTAAACCCACCCTAACTTTCCAAAAACTTGAAACTAATTACCCTCTACTTTTCGTGGACTGAGCATCCATCCTCTACAAACATTTACATTACTAAATTAATAACACTATGGATTAAGTTGCCTTCAACAACCGCTTGAAACTAAAACTCCAAGTCTTTCCTGCACTGTGTATTGCCCTCCCTTAAGAAAACTCTAACTGCAATAAAACTGTTGTACACAGAGTTCAAATATAAAATTTAACATAAGGTAAAAGGTCTCCTCTGGGAGGTTATCTGGAATTACTGCCCCTACTGTCAGTTCTCGGAGCAGGTTTTCCCAGCTTAATGGACATTACAGCCTTAACATAATTGCTCTTTCCTACCAATAAAGGATATTGCAATTCACTCCCTTGCATACTGTAGCAAATTAAAAGAAATCAGCAAAGTGCAGCCAAAATTAGCTCTCTTCTTAAGGCATAATGTAAACAGGCTACTTGTGAGTCTCTAGTCTTAATATTTGTTAATCAAACAGAAGACTTTTTAACTCTAGGCTTTCAGAACAATCAGGAGAGCAGTCCATACACAACAAGGAGCCCCAATCTATACAGTCCAAAAAAGAGAAAAGCGACTTGTCGCTATGTGCACTACAACGGATTCCCAGCAGTGGCTTACAGCCTTGTAATTATCTAGTATAGACGAGGCAAGAGGGAAAGGGAGCCCCAATCCAGTCCTTATAGGCCCCTAATGGAGTTGTGGATCGGTGGAACGCGCTGTCCCCCATCCCCATCGACATCAGAACAATACCTTTACAAGAGCTTCATATTGAGATCAATTCTCGTTAAATACATCCAGGCCTTGCACAAATTCCAATGCTGCTGACAGATCAGTGAAGGCTTGAGTGTTACCTCCAGGTGGTCTGACTATCATTCGCTGGGTAGGCGAGGGTGAATGGACAGTTTTAGAATGGAGTAGCTGGCGCACATCTGAGAAGGCCTACCTTTGGATTTAGAAGTTGAGAGTAATCCGGGTAAATGCTGACTCTTCTGTGTTGCTCTATAATTGGACCCACTTTCCTTGCCGCTTCTAAAACCACCACCCTATCCTGGTATCTCAAGAATTTAACTATTAAATGCCTTGGTCTTTGGTCTGCATTGGGTTTTGGCCTGGAGATCTATCGCCCTCTGAATTTCTAAGCCAGTAGCTTGAGGTAATTGCAGGGTAGTAATAAGCCATTTTTGATAAAGCTGATACAGTCTTTCCCTCTAGCCCTTCAGGCAAGCCTATAATGCATATGTTGCAATGGCGTTCTCGATTCTCATGGTTGTCATTGGCCTGTTTCAAAATCTATTGCTTTTAATGCTTTAGCTAGTCGGCAGAGTGAGAGGTGGATCTGTCCTCTTGGTCGCTAACTCGCTGCTCTAATTCGCCCAGACATCTCTCATGGGTGTCGACCTATTCTGATGTGGAGTTAATGGCTTGCTGAGGTGTTATATTTGGGCTGTTACATTGTTGAACCCTGCCTCAATTCTGGTACCTAAATCGTATTTGTGATCTTTTATTAAAAGCTCCAGCTGTTGGTACCCTTCTGCCATTGTCAAGTTAGGGTCACAGTCCGGTGTTTTGCTTGTGGAGCTCGATCCTGGTCCCAATCTGACCGGTAGGCCTGTTGTGTCTCTTCAATACTTTCTCTGGCTCTTCTGGGGTCAATTTGAAAGTAATTTTTAGCTTGCTTTCTGCCCGATTTTGGGAGGAAGACATCAGCACCTCTAAGCTTGCTGTAATTCTGTAAAATCTCAATAATTGACACCGTGTTGAGGAGATTGTAAGGGATGGTTACAGAGCTCCTGGTTTAAGCTGTCATCACGCTCTGATGCTAGGCCATGCCCTATGTTAAACCTCAAATATTGCACTTTAATAACTTTGCAACCGTTGAATGGATTTTCACTATATTTTGCAGATTGAGTCTCCTGGGGCAGATATTTTGTTGTGGCAAGTTTCATGTCAGTTGGATTTGCGGATTTTGTGTTGTGCATAGTGAAAAACATTAACATTTGCCTTTTTGGGCAGTTTTTTCTGTTATCATGCTGCAGCCAAATGATTTGGATTTTGATCTGACATTTTCAGCATAAAATTAATTGCCCCAGAGAGTTTGTCTGCATTATTTTGGTGAACAAATATTAATCCATTCCAGTTATTTAATTTTAACATTTCAGATTCTGAGCACGCTCAGTTCAGCCTTTGGATAGATTCCCAGAACAAAAAGATTTTGCTCTGACAAAAAGGATCATTTTTCTTGAGAGGTCAATCATTTTCAATAGAAAAAATCCTTTTCATGAGCAGCCATCTTTTTTTATTTCCGGCCAAAACAAACTGTCATAACTGTGCTCACAAATGTATTTACAGACATCAGATCATGTGTCTTGCTCATTTGGGGTTGATGAGCTGTTGTGTATGTTTTTTAATTTTTCATATGCCCTCCTTAGTTGTTTTTTAAAGATTTAATTCCTTTTTGCCACTTACTAAGTTCCTTTTCATGAGTCCTTTTCAACATGGTGAAAAAAGAAATTGGCTGGTGAAAAGTTAAATCAAGTGGCAAAAAGTAATCACAGCACTCCACATACTTCCCCCAAAGAGTGAATGTCCAAACCAGTTCAGTTGCTGTGCAAAAGATGTCTGTTTACTGGTAGTAAAGTGGTAAAAGTCCATCTAGGTAAGCACTGGAGTGCAGAAGCTTTTATATTTCACCCTATCAAGGGCTTTAGAGCTTTGTCAAAGCCCTTGATAGGGTGAAACATAAAAAGCTTCTCTGCACTCCATGTGTTGTACCCAGATGGGACTTTACTGCTTTACTACCAGTAACAGACATCTTTTTGCACAGCAATCGAACTGGTGTGGACATTCATCTTTGAGGGAAAAGTGATGAGTGTCATGATTACTTTTGTAACTTGAGTCATAGTGTGTCACAGAGCACTGAATTCCACGTACGGCTCTGCCTTTTTGCTTAAAGGATTAAATCCTTTTCATTCACCGATTTTGTTTTACACCATGATGAAAAGGATGGTGAAAAAATTTCTGTGGTGAAGAAAGAATCAAGGAATGGCCATCTGGTCATGAACAATGATTGACAGCCATCAGGTCACCACAGATGGAGCCATCTGGTTGTGGAAAAGGATTAAATATTTTTTCACCAGCTGATTTCCTTTTCATCATGAAGAAAAAGAATGGCGAAAAAGGAATTTGTGTGGCAAAAGGATTTGAGGCATGGCCATCTAGTCAGAAAAAGGCTTGACAGCCATCTGGTCCTGAAAGGCAAAGTTATCTAGTCATGAAAACATTTCCATGTTAGTTATGTCTGTAAATGATCCCTGTGTCAATATCCTGGTGCCTAGTGGCACCCCAAATCTCAAATTTGCTTTGTTTATTGTTATGTTTTTTATCTTTACTGTATTTTTAACCTTTTTATTATCTGTGGCTCTCTGCCACCCTCAAAGTTGTGTGTTGTTGTTGGTGGTTGTGTGTCCCCCAACCTTCCTTGTCTGTTTGTACCTGCAAATAAGAAAATTGTCCCTCATTGCCTTTTTTAAACCTGTAAAAATGGTCCATCGCTGATCACTCCTGCACCCTCAACCTGACCACCCACTGTGCCACCCACCTCCCCCACACCCCCTTGACACCCCACATACCCTCACTCACCTGAAGAGATCCCAGGTTCGAGATCTGCTCTCCCTATCAATGACACGTCTTGCTGCTGAAACTGGAAACTGCAATATGAGAAACAAAAATAAATGTGCTTCAGTATTATTTCAATGGGGGTTTCAACTTTTAGCATAACTCAGTTGTTTTTGGGATTTTGACCCAAATGTTCAACATGGCCTTTTAGTGATATCTCCTCATGAACAATACCACTGTCATTTCACAACTCCTGCCCAAAAGGTGATTTTGTGGTCTATTGGAGAATTCACCATTCAGGTGGGATTTGCATAATGGCAGTATTGTCCGGGAGGTAGGATCCCTAAAAGGCCATGTTGAAAATTTGATGTCAAGATTTCAAAAAATGTCTGATTATGACCATTCATTGCAATTTCTCTACATATGCTTGCAACTTTGTAAATTTAAAGTATTATAACTCAAATTTTGAACATAGACTTGTTATTACACCACTAAATGTATGTCACAATGGTCATTTTCAAATCCTGTCTAAAATGTGTTTTGTACCTGTGGCACGAAAATGGTTTTGCAGTTGCGCAAAATAATGTTTTGTTGGGGATTTGAATATTTTCTGCACTGAGTACATCAGGTGGGGTAATAACATAGTTATGATTAACAATTTCATCACTCTTGTGCAATAAATGGAAGTGCAGGGCACAGCTAAGTACATATTTGCATCTGTGAAGGAACAGGAGCACAGGGCCCTCAACCAAATAAGGATATGACTATGCAATCTCAAAAATAAGAAATAAATTGCAAAAAAATGTGTTAATGCATTAGTTGGGGTTAAAGTAACGAAAGCAGGAAAATGTGTCATTAGGGTTTCAACCTAACACCCCACCACCACCCACAAGGCAGCAACAGGAAAAACCTTTATAGTTTCACCTCTTCTGCACCTTTGCTAATCAGGCATCGGGTGTGTACCTTGTGGTTATCAGCCCTAATGTTCAACCCATTGGATCATGAAAGAAGCTGACATGTGTAGAGTATATGAGAATGTGGTGAGCTTTAGGGCTGACAACCCCAAAGGCACACTCCATGCATGATTAGTGAAGATGCACTGTAATGGTTTTACTGTTGCTGCCTAGTGTGTGTAAAAGCAGAAAATGAAAGTAACATCTGAAAACAATAGTCAGCTAAGTGCCAACAGTACATACAACCATATGAAAAGCCAGCAGAATAAGGCTATTAGGTCTATCTAGTCTGTTCGTAGTGCAGGGTCCTCAGCTTCCACTACTGACCCTGTCCCCTCCTCATTCTGCATTTCACCTCTGTCTGCCCCTCCCATGACCCTTATTTTATGATTAACCTCTTTCCCAGCCTCTCTTGAAGCTGCCTACTATCTTTAAAACCACCTCCTAAAGAAGCATATTCCAACACTCCACCACACTTTCCATGAAGAAATGTCTACTAGCCTCTATCCTAAATCTTTCCCTCCAACTTGAGACTGTGTCCCTCATGATTCAGTTCCACTAAGCATGAAGAGACCCACCTTATCAACCCTATTTATTCCTTTCAAATACTTGAAGGACTCAGTCATGTCCTTTCTCTCTCTCTTGCCTTTCCTTCACAGTACACTTCAGCTACCTTTGACTTTACCAGTGCTGCAGAGATGGTGACCACACAACCTGCCTGGCCACAACCTTCATGGAAAAGGCCAACACCAGATTTGCCAGAAGAAGATCCCAAACCTGACAAACTTGATTTCATTCTGGCTGATATGGGGGCATAAAAATTACTCTGGTTAAGATGGTCGATGGTGCAGACATTGAATCCTACCTTGGAGTACTTTCATTGATGGCTGGGAGATGAGGAGTCCTGTATTATCTCACTTGAAGACACTCAGGCCCAAGAGATCCACGACTTCTTTGAGTGAGAAAATGAGTTACAAAATTGGAGCTGAAGGCTGATGATTTAGAAGCTCACAGCCGATGAAACAATTTAGTGCTTGTTGGCATACCAGAAGTGACCCTATTTTTAGGGTGCAGGGTGGTGTGTATCTCTTTTTCTCAGTTTGGCCATTGCCATTTATCATAGGGCCTATACATTTTGCCAGGCCATAGTGGCTGGTGGCCTATGCCTGTTCACTGAGCCACGATGGTCTGTCAAGTGACAGGGTTTTTTACCCCTGAGTAGAGTGTGTTCCATACCAGCCCCTTCTCTTTTAGGTTGGGGTACACATGGAAAAGTTATCAATATACAGATATACACTGTCTTGTTGGCTGTTTATTGCTATCTTCTTTGGAATGTTACTCGTTTACAGTTCTTTGAACCTTATGTTTTTCTAAAGGTACGAGGAGCACATATGTACAAGGTGAATAATTTTTTCTTTGGGAAATGGGACACTGCATTTCTTGATATCTTCTATGTCCAGAAAAGTGCCTATCCTTTTCTTGATCTACTCCTGACAGTATCTGGGTCATTTTCCATTCCTCCTTATCTCAACAATGATAATATCCCATTTAAAATGTGTCACATGGAACATTAAGTGGGAAATTTGCTGCTGAAGCGTACCTGGGTTCTTACCCATGGCCACTCTTAAGGTAGATTTGGCACTGCTGCAAGAAACTCATATTCCATCTAAAATGCTCATTTTTTCCCCAAAGGCAATGGGTGGGCCACTGGAGTGGGTAATACTACTCGTAGGGTGGGAGTACTTGTCTTGGTTAGGAAGCATCTTCCATTTCAAGTACTGTGGGAACACACATACTCTGAGGTTGGTACCTTATATTACATGACCTCCTAGGAACCTACAAGATCCTGCTTGGCAATATTATAGCCAACATAGAATTCACCTCCTTTTTACTAATCTTATCAATATCACCTCTTCTTACACAAACCTTCCTAAACTGATTATGGGAGATTGGAGCCTTACTCCCAATGATACCCTGGATAGATCAGGGGCTCACAGAAAAGGTCTCTCCCAAGGGTGAAGAGCCCTATGGGACCTATTTGATTACTGTGGGTTGGTGGACATTTGGAGAATTCTTCGCCCTGGAGAGGGAATATACTTTTTCCTCCCAGCCCATGGCACCATTCAAGGACAGACTATGCCTTAGTTAGCCCCTCTTTCATCCAGAATACCTGATACTGCAAGATCCACAGACAACTTATTTCAGACCATGCCCTGGTATCCCTCTTAATATTTTTGTCTCCTTAGTGAGAGAGAGAGATAAACGATGGCAACAGAACAACCACTTGTTGAAAGATAAATGGTGGTGCTCTAAAGTTAAATAGGCAACCGTAGATTATTTTACAATCAGTATTCCAGCAGTGCAATCTCCAGTCTCCTGCTGGAGTGCTTATAAATGCATAATTGAGGGAACTCATCCGGCTGGCTATCTCTAGAAAAAAATGAAGGGAAAAACAGGCACAGGATCTCTTGCAATCTATCTGTCTTTTGGAAAATATTAATCCTACAGTAACTCTTGAGACATACTGGATATGTCTGAGCCAGTGAACTGTTAGCAGTGCACACTAAACAAATAGAAATGGTTTGCCTGGTTTAGGCTATACGGTCATCCTCAGACAATTCAGTACTATTGACCCTTTGATAAAGGACCTGATCTGTCTGAAATGCATCAAGTAGGACTCCTATGTCTATCTTTTTACTACAATAAATTAAGGCTGTGAAGAATACTTTCCTGGTGGTGTCCCATCTATGAGGTTGTGTGTGCTGAAACCTTTTTGTTAGTACTATTGACCCCTAGAGAAATAGTGGGAGAATTTAACAATATTATGAACAATTGTATAGGGAAGAAAAGTGCCCACCTGAGTAGGAGTCCCTGACTCTGCAGTATCTTAGGCAGGCCAACCTCCGCAACTGGACCCAATATTATCCCAAACCCTAGTTACCCCAATTACCAATCTAGAGGTAGAAAAGGCTATTCCTGCCCTTACCCTGACAAATCTCCAGGATCAAATGTTTTTCCCCAAACTTTTATTTGTCACTCAAAACAGAACCTGCACCCCACCTTTCAGATTTCTATAACCATTGTTATCAAACCAGTTCCTTCTCAGTTCCATGTCATAAGGGCAACAAATAACAGTGCCCTACACATTGGTGAGTGCACAATGCCAAAAACACAAATGGTGTCTGTGCACTACACAACAACAACATAAACGCACGGCAAAACTCATGCTGCAAAGCAATTTTACTTAACGTTTCATGTGGGGCTGTGTCTCCCTTACCTCTCTTACTTATTATAATCAACTCCGAGGGGAGGCTGACAATTGGGTAAGGAAGCAACTCTGGAGAAGGCTATTCAGGGGATGTTGGGCATTGGGAGACAATGGAGCACAGTTCTGGATGGTGGGGAACAGGGGACAGAAAATTTAGGTTCAGAATGGAACACCACAAATTATTAAGTATATAAACACACACTTTACAAAATAAGTAAACTCACCTATTGAAGTCCAAACCTGGAATCTCCTGCATTGCAGATAGTCACTCAATCCACAGTACCAAGCGACCACCTGGGAGGTGCTTGTACCAACTATGTATCTTATGGTAGTTCACCAGTGCTTCCTCTACCATTCAATTTCTTTCTCACTCACTGTTCTGCATCTCTCACTGTAGCTCATACCATGCCTCACTAATCTTTTCCATTTGTGCATCTGACCGGTAATCATATTGAGTCATTCAATTTCACTCACTGGATACCATCCTTCCTTCCCGATGATCTGGAGCTTATATCACCTTATTCCTAAACTGGTCAAAGATAATTTAATGTGTGTAATTACAGGCCAGTCTCCCTGCTGAATGTGGATGTTAAAATACTCTTGCACATTTGCAAGAGACTGGTCGCAGTCTGGCAATCTTTAATTGGGAGGGAACAAACTGGCTTCATGAAGAGCCATTTATTGACTGAGCACATGCATAAATTGTTTCATCTCATTTAGGCGTCCAATAGTTCAGACACCCCAGTTGTTCTGGTCTCTCTGGATGCTGAAAAAGCTTTGACCGGGTCTCCTAGCCCTTTCTGCTTCACACATTGGCAGCTTTTGGTATCCAGCAGAATTTATTGAATTGGCCAAACTGTTATATTCTACCTCTACAGTGAGGGTAATCTGTAATGGAGTATTATCAGACCCATTCCCTTATGGAGAGTAAAAAGGGTGCTTCTATCCCTTTTCTATTTAATTTGTACCTTGGCCCACTGTCCAGAAATATTATACATCACCAACAAATGTCTGGTATACCTATTGGTCCCTACTCCTTTAAGCTTTGTACATATGCTGATAATATTTTATTACACTTATCGATCACCTCACATCATTGCCTGGTGCCCTTCAGTTCTCATGGATTTTGTCCAGTTGTATGGCTATAAACTTAATTTTAATAAAACTATTGTCATGCTCTTTAATTTTAAGAACCCTGCAGGGTGATTTACCTCTAAATTACAGCTCTGCTGGTCGCCTTCTGGCTTACCTACCTTGGTATCTGATTGGCATTGAACACTAAAGCCTTTCCTGATGCCAACCTCAATGCTATAGCATGGGCAGATGCAACTGATCTT
The DNA here is from genome assembly GCA_016271365.2 of Neoceratodus forsteri. Classification (NCBI taxonomy): domain Eukaryota; kingdom Metazoa; phylum Chordata; order Ceratodontiformes; family Ceratodontidae; genus Neoceratodus; species Neoceratodus forsteri. The sequence goes on along the minus strand of CM057455.1, from coordinate 1,459,706,365 downwards.
TGGAGATGGCAATCTCTTCCACTGACTTTGTGGGGTAGGATGTCCTAATCCATATGAATGCACTGCCTTGGGTACTTTACCCCTTAGCATGCTGGGAATTCCTCTCCCACAGACATGGTTTGCACAGCCACCCAGACCATTTCTACCTTTTGTAGAATGGCAAGAAACCCATATAGCTCTTTCTAAGCTATTCTTCATGAAAGAGCAAGGAGGGCTTCAGTTGCCAAAGTTTTATTGGTATTACTTAACATCCCAAGCCAGCAAATTCTTGGCCTGGAGCCTCCTCAAGGTGGGAGCTGAACCAGAGCTGATCACTCCATTTTGGAAGGACATTGAAAAATAGTTATGTAAACTTCATGGTATTTCTCACAAGTGCTACCTTACATACCCTGGTCCAAACTTCTGCCCTTTCTGGCAGACTCCTATAGGCTGATCAGTTTGAATCAACATGCAGTTTTGCCACCTACTTAGTTATGTTGCACAGAAAGACCCTGCACAGACCCTTCATCTTAATCCTAATATAAGGATAGAGAATAAACCTACTGTATACCCTGACTTTTTGTCTCTAGCTGAAAATACAAGGCCCAGATATTCAAAGGGTTTGCACCATAAGCAACAGAGATGTGCCAGCGCAAGTCCGAAAATGTGCCATTGTGCGATATTCAGTGGAGGCAGCTGCGCCTCAAATTGCAATGCACAAGAGCGCAATGATAATGAATGCATGCTCAACTGAAGGAGGAATACCATGAATAAATGAGCGCTGTGTGATATTCAACAGCATGCGCCATGTCACGCCGGAGAAACATCGGAATTCGCGATAGCGGAAGTTACGCCAAGAAGTAGCCGATCCAAAATAAAAGGAACAAGAAAGAGGCACAAGAACGCTACAGGGAAGCCAGAGGGGGAGAAAGCTGACAGCCACAGAAGACAGGGAAGCAGTGAGTACGACTGGAAAGAGCAGGACAGGCCACACCTGGGAACATGGGGCAACAGGACAGGAGTGGGGAGCCTGTGCCACAGTGGACTGAGAGCAGTGGCAGTGGGCAGGACAGCCAAATCTTGGAGGTGTTCCCGGTGCAGGGGAGTAGCACAAAGGACAGCAGGGGAATGGGATTACAGCTGCGGGGAGACACAAGCCAGGGACATGGCCAGTGCCACCATTCAGATGGAGGCAGTAATGAGGGTATGAAAAGGCAGGCAGCAGGGGGCACAGCCGAGGAGAAGGCCCATCAGCAGATACCCCCAACAGGCACTACGAAGGCCTGCATGGCTGAGCACTACAGTGACACGAGATGGTGGGCCTGTACCGCCTGAACCAGGCAATCCTGAGGTGGCTCTGTGAACTGGGCTGGTGATGAGATGCAGGCACCCACAGCGGAGCCATGCTTTGTCAGTTGAGACAAGGTGACAGCTGTCAGCCTGCTCACCACGGGCACCTTCCAGAGACCAACAGGGGACACAACAGGCATAACCCAGTCGGCGCATCATGCCTACTCACACAATTCCTCAGCGCACTGCGCCATGCTGCAAGTACATCCCTTTTCCCCAGCACATAGGCGGGCGCACAGCACACATACAAGTGTTCCACAGGGTAGCACATATGCCTGGCATGCTTAGGGCCGTTGACTGCACCCATATGGCCATACACACGCCCCTGGCCCAGAAGGTGCTGCGTACATTAATCGGAAGGGCTATGCCAGCATCAATTGCCAGGTGGTGTGTGATGCTAGGGGCGCATAACCAATGTCTGCGCCACGTATCCTGGGGAGCACATGATGCCTTCATCTGGCACCAGTCTGCACTGTGCCACCGGTTCAGAGTGGGGACATCCCCAATGGCCACCTAGTGGGTGAGTATGCAAATCACACAGAAAGACATGGATCTTGGGGGCTTAGTCAGAGGTGACATGGGTATTGGCCTAGATGGCCCACGGCAGGCTGACACTGATCACCAAACTAATGTCCACCTTCCACACACAGGTGACAGTGGATATCCACTCTGTCCCTGGCTGCTTACACCATACTGGTGGCCCATGACCCCATCGCAACAACGGTACAATGATGCACATGCCACCACAGGCAATGTCATAGGCGGTGTTCCAGGATGCTGAAGGCATATTTCCATTGCCTGGACACATCTGGCGGTGTCCTACATTTCAGCCCTGGAAGGCCTGCAGGCTATTCCTGGCCTGTTGCATCTGCACAACAAGGCCAACGACTGTGGATAGCTGTAGAGGTCAAACAGGGGCAGTGATGGAGACGATGAGGGCGCTGGTGCAAATGGTGATGGGCAGCCCCTTGGTCAAAGGACCCTGACTAATCTGGATGTCACAGCTGCACGGGACATCATCACATAGGAGCACGTCAACCGACCCAGGAAAGTCATGGGGCCATGTGCAACCACCAATGGCAAGAGCACAACCCACAAACATGCATGGACAAACCCAGGGGGTGCATGTCGTAAAGGGAATTGGCTGAGCGTGGAACTGCACACGCCATCAGGGATGGGCAAGGCTAACACGGCATGCAGTCATGCACACACACACACACACACACACACAAGACATGCACAAAGGGTAGGAGGCACGCTGACCCCAACCGCCACCCCTAGCCACACACGTCCACAGACCACCATGCCCAGTGTCTGTCATTGGCGTGTCTCAGACACTAGGCACCATTACACAGTGGTGGACAGCACAATGCAGGCATCATCATGCACATGCCACAGTGGCCAGCAGCTGGGAGGTGTGCACATGGAGCGTGTGTGTGTGTGTGCGTGTGCAGGGTCAGGTACCCCACCCATGCATTGCATGTTGAACAACACACTGCACACAGGCAGCGTCAGACAGTAGCCATGGTGGGAGACAGGTCAGTCACATGGCACAGTGCCACAGCCACCACGGATGCATGGGTGGCCCGCTGAGACCCACCAGCTGTGACAGGCTGACCATTGGCCTCACGGGGTGGCACCAGCGGTCCCCAGAGTGCTACTGTGAGAACACGACCATTCTCTTGCAGGTGTCTGCAGCTCACTGAACATGTCTGCACCAGGCGTGCTCGGGATGCCCACAGCTGAACCCGATGTGAACAAGGAGGGTGTTGCATGATGCTGGGATTGGGGAGTGGACATGGTACTGCGCGAGTGTCTGTGGCGCATGGGAAAATAACTGTGTGCCCATTGTGGCCATGACAGCTGTGAATGCCTGTGTCTGCCTGTCAATGGTGGTGGTCAGCCATTCCATCCCTGCCGGAACAGACCAGTGTCCCTGCTGCACCGCTCCTCTGCCTGGTGCAGGACTGCACTGAGTGCATCCACTGCCGTCCAAGCCGCAACTGCTGATCCACTGATTCATGGGTATGCAGGTGTGCTCATCTAAGAGGTCATCCACTGGTCGGCATGCTGTCCCTCATGGTGTTCGTGGCTGTGCTGGGCAGCACCCCTTGAGGTTGGGCGCTGCACACCAGGGCCATGCCTGGGCCTGTCCACAGGCGGTGCACTGATGCTGCCCCTGACACTGTCCCCACATTGCCATTGGCTGACTGCTGACACTACCCCTCTGGCTGCCGCTCTCCAGGGCTCAATGGTGCTGCCGCAGTGCCCGCAACAGCCCCACTGTCCTGGACACACACCAGTGCTGCCCTACTGGTGCAGACAGGCTGCAGACTGGGACTGTGATGTCACCACAGGCCTCCACGGTGCACCACCTATGGCTATGCCCGTGCTGTTACCTGCTGTGTGGCCATCCTGCGGCCCACATGTATCACTGTCCATGACGTGAGCTCCATCATCATCAGTGATGGATCCAGCACCAGTCCGAGTCTCAGCTTGCTGGCATCCATGGGCGCTGTTATGCTGGGACATGGGCGAGGCCTCCTCCGCACCAGCTCCACCAACCTCAGTCCAGACAGCCATGCAGGCCCACTGTCGTCCTGACCTCAGACACCTGTGGAGGTGGATGGGCCCTCCTCTGTGTCCAGGTTATTGCCCTCAGTGGATGAGCCCACTACCGCTGACCCATGTAGGTGCTCAGGAGCTGTGAGGAACACAGTAGCATTAATGTATCTGCCCTACCCTGTGGCATTCCCCCACCCCCACAGTGTCAGATCAGGACCTACCATGCAGTGATGGGCTACCACCTGTCTGGAAGCCACCACCTGGAACACCCTAGAGGCACAACACCACATGCTGCGGCATCAGGCATGGCACGGCTGGCTGTCCCCACCACTCACAGCCCGTGCTGCCCTGATGGCAGCCACCTTATCTTTAATCCTCCTCCTATCCATGCCCACTTTCTTATTGCACTCCAGTACAGATCGCTGGTGGCTGCCATGCTGGTTGACAGCGGTGCCACGCACCCCATGCCGCAGCATGGGCCTGTAGTGTTCCCTGCTGTCCACTGAGCAGCGGTTCCTGGTCAAGGTAGGCCTCAAAAGGCATCTGATTCTGCCTTGGTAAAGTTGGGCTCTCCATCTCCACGTCTCTGTTCCACCTCCTCCTCCTCATGTTCGATCATTATTGATCCTGTAGGAATGACAGGTGTTACCTCTGATTGTGCAGTCCCATGCATCTCCCACACACAACAGTCCACACTGGCAAAAAGCATGCAACTCACCACAATAGACTGCAATACCAGACTATGGCCTCTGAAGCCCCCATGTCGCATTTATATAATTGCGCAGACAAATGAGGCAAGGCACAACTTCAAGTGGATGCTAATGCAGTAGCTGCACCATGGAATTGCTGATGAGCTGATTTGCATATGCTGGCTGAATATTGCGCTGTTGCACCTTGCGCATTGTATTGGCGTGCTCAGGCAATGGCGCAGCTCGGTGACGTGTGCAGTAGGCACCGCACGGTGCATGCTTGGGTTGCTGATGCAAGCGCCTGCAGCACTGCTGATGGAGCTGAGCACAGGAGGCGGTGCGGGGCTCAGCCACCACTGTGCCAGTGGTGCTAGTGTGCTGTTCACATGTATGGTGCTCATGCCCTGGGCGCCGTAAGCACCATGGTGCCATAGCACAGGCTACATACAGGGCATCTCACACAGGCACCCAACCGCGCTTCATACAGGAGTCAATCGAAGCTGTGGCGGTCCATGCACAACAGACCCTTGACCCTGTGGTCACCTTTGCCCCCAGGCACCGTGTGTCTGCATGGATGCACCCTATTGCACTGTTCGGTGACAGCGCAATGGGGAATAGCAGTGCTGTATGGTGCAGTATCTGGATGTGGTGGACGTACTACAGAGTGCCATTTTGTGATCCTACCGAGGCAGTGATGGCATGGAGGAGAGCTGCTTTATGGAGCCCACTAGAGCTGGCCAATTTGGTGGCCATTGTGAGCCCTATGCTGGGGCCCTGTTTGGGGATGACCCACTGGACAGGGCAAGGGTGCAGTTTGGGAGGAGGTGGCAGTGGCACTGAGGAGGCCACAGGTATCGGCTGAAGAGCTGAGCAGTGTTGCCACGCTATGGGGACCTCTGGCAAGGGACCCAGACAGGCTTGCCCATCTATGGGCACGCACCAGGTGAGTACAGTGCCATGTTCAGGTAGGTGCTCCATCCATACACTGGTATCATCCGTACTGTTATCATGGTGGGCATCGTCCACCACACAGGGGCCATCCAGTGTGGGAGGTGGTGGTGTTGGTGGTGGGGTTGCAGCATGACTGGGCTGTGTGGGATCACACACACCTGGGGGGCTTTGCTACTGGTTTGTATTGATGTCCCCTCTCCATGTTTGCACCATAGGCCCTGAGGAGCAGAGATGAGCAAGAGAGGCACAGGAATGCTGAGAGGCAGTGGATGCAGGATGACATGCACGAGCTGCTGGGCCCATCCAGCATCAGCACCCGGATCCAACCGCTGCAGGTGAGTGCCTTTCTTCCAGGATGTTCTGTGCATGCTGTGTTGTGGGGTGAGAGCAGACGGGGTGGCCACCATCCATTTACACTACTGACGTGCATGCCACATGGTACACACGCACTGCCTTGTGTCACTGCATGTGTGGGTGTGCATCGCTGGTGGTCCATGCGTGCACCAGGTACATGGCTGTGCCACTGCCTTTGCACTGCATACCATGTTACTGTACAGCCACGGTGGTGCTGTGCGGGACTTGGGCAGTGGTGCATGCAGCAGTCCACATGGCTGTGTGCACCTGGGTAGGACAGGCACACCATCACAGGGGCGTGGCCCACGGCTATGCCCTGCACAATGGGTGGACTGCAAGGGGATGAAATTCACACATATGACTCTGCTCCCTTGTCCTAGGTGGACGGTGGATGATGCAGCTCGAGAGGGCCATGCAGGAGCTCCTGCAAATCGCACGGCATCCTTGGAAATACTCCAGCGCATGCAGCAGCATGGTGTATGGATGCGGAGGTCAAGGAGGTACCACAGGGGTGGAGAGCAGGGTGGATGCTAGGCTCTCCATGCCCCGGATTCACCCTACCCCTGGACCCACCCTCACACCCTTAATCCCTCTCCCATTTGTTCACCCCTGCCCTTACCCACCCCCACCTGGTATGTGGCCCTTCCTCCCATTATGTACATATTTGTAAATAGTTTGGTTTACCTTTCAATAATACATTTGTTTTGTTATGCCTACTGTGGTGGTCTCTGATTTGCAGCAGGCTAATGATGCTCAAGCTGCACTGGTATTCTTATGGTGTCAGGGGTGGTGCAGGCTTGGGCGTGTCTGTGTGTGTCCGGAGGAGCCACCTGTTGTGTGGGCATTGGAATCTGTCACTGTCTGTGGTTTGTGTGTTGTTCCCTGTGCACTGGATGCCTGTGTGCAGTGGTCCACAGTGCATGCACTGTGTACATGGTGCCCTGTCGACTGTCCATGGCCTGTGCAGCTGACACACTTGCATATCTGTGATCTTCACGGTCTGCTGGCATGTCAGTGGTGGCTATCTATGCTGGACAACCACTGTACCCAGCACAAAGCAGGTTGCCTCCTGTCACGGTTATGGAGCATGTCTGCCTCAGGTGGCCCTGTGGCCTCTGCTGTTGTTGTCCCCTCCATGCTGTCACTTGTGTCTGTTGCAGGGATGTGCTCCACTGTCTGTCACTTGTACTCTGGCCACATGCTGGTGGCATACGGCTTCATGGTGCATGCGCAGGGGTGGCTGGTACACCTGTGCCATGGAGGGTGCTGGCCATGTGTACATGGCTGCCATGGCCACATGCCAGTGGCTTTGTTGACCCACTACTGTGTCCCTGTGTTGGTGTGCCCTTGGGTATGGGTGGGTGTTTGTCCATGCACTGTGTTGCATCCTGTGTGGTGCATGCTTCCATGCACCACTGTGGGTCTCTGTGCTGGCTGTTGTGGCCAGTGCTGGGATGGGTGTGTCCTTGGGAGGGTGTGCAGGTGCTGTACCACTGGTGGTGGGGTCTGGGGCAGGCCCTGTCACATGTGGTGTACCTCGTGTGCTGGCGCATGGTCGGTCTCTCAGCTGTACCTCAGGGGATGTGCAGGGTGGCACTGTGTATGCAGTTGTTGCATCGGTGTCTGCTAGCACCCACTGCAGGGTGCTCACAGTGGGGCTGCCTTGCATGGCTCCATGGTACACAGGGTTGCATTGTCACAGTGGGGGTGGTGGCATGCATGGGGTGTCCTGCACTGTTGAGCGCTACTCCTGGGCAGGGTGTCTGGGGATTGTGATGCAGGGTGTGCTCTGCATTGGTCAGATAATTGTGTGGCATGGGGTGGCCAGACATCCTTGTGTGCCAATCACAGCTTGTCAGGGGGTGTGCACGGACCATGCCCGGCTGTGGGATTGTTGCTGGTATCCATGGGCCGGTGGTTCTTCCAGCTCTCCTCAAGTTGTGCGGTGCATGGGGTGTGGAGGCGAGGTCTGTTCTGCTGTGTGCCCCTCTGCCCATCCCTACCATGGGTGGTGGACCCCTGCATCCTGTCCTGAGCATCCCAGGTTGTGCTGTTGCACCGCTGCCCTGCTCCACTGAGCATCCCTGGTTTTGCTATATGGCACAGTTGGCATGATATTCAGTCGTGTGCCACAGGTGCATCTTGACCTGCACAGTGTTTGAATATTGTGCGTATTGTGCATAGGCGCAGTGGACTTGCGCTTGCTCCTGCTGTTGTGCACTTTGTGGCACAGTTTGAATATGTGGGCCCAAGTGTTTCTTGCCTGTTGTGGGATGATCTTTCATTTTATTTGATGTGTTTCAGTGGACTTATGCTCTTTCTCAGACTTCAGTTTTCCTTTTGTCCAACTTACTCATTTCAATACAAAGTTTTCTGGGCCCCAGCTTGGTGCTTTGAAGATGATGCGGCCCTATCACAACATGGCTCCCCTGGTAACAAACCACATGCCATTTCCCTCTTATATGAGGTACTTTGAAATTACTATGGGGCTCAATCCCAGGTGGGTTGTGCTTATTGAGCAAGGGAATTTCCGACTGTGCATCCTCTTTGAGGCCAGCAGCCCCTGGCAATATATTTACAAATATATAAAGCTAGACAAACTGCACTTAATGCAATATAGATTTTACATAACACTTATACACACCACAGCACATGTTTGTGATTGAGACTCACCCAACACGGTAACCCGTGAAGTGGGTGCATGAGAAAAGCGCCATCCATTACAGTAACACCTTCCTCATGTAATCCACTCACGGCGACCAACTGGTGGGGCGACCAGATGAAGTGCGTGAACAAGCCGACAGGATGTCACTATACATATGCGTGTGGGGGCGGAGGCGAGCACAGTGAGTGTGGGCTGGGGGTGGAGATGCTGTAGGGGATGGCGCTGCAGTCGTTGGTGAGCTGCGGCATGGCGTCGGGATTGGGCAATGGCTGGGGTGGCTGAGATTCTGGGTTCAGGTTTGGGCGCTGGTGCAATTTTATTGCACCTAGCCTAATTTTATTTTACTACTTTCACCCCCCCGACATGCACCCCCTGGAGTTGAGGAATCCTTAAGTAGAGTGCGTGGGGTCGAAAGCCCCACAAGGGGGTGTAGGGGTGCAACCCTCCACAGAAAGTAATAAAAATATGTCCTGGCGCCATTGTGCTGATGTGCCAGGGTTGTCAAAGTGCGAAAATGTGTTCAACCTCTGACTGAGGTGATAGGCATTCGCCGTTATCACATAGACCCACCCAACACTTTGTATCAGAGATGTAAAGCACAGGATGGTACCCTTCAACATATTTTGTGGGATTGCCCCTCATCCAAAATTTTGGACTCAAATTCAGTCCTATCTAGATCCACTTTTAGGGCTGCCACGGCATTTTGCCTGAACTCTGCCTCTCAGGCTTGGGGATTCACAATTAATAGGCCCACAACAACATCATAGCCCTTATTTAGCAGTGGCTAAGTTGGTTATCTTAAGACACTGGATGGATAATTCTCTCCTCCATATAAAGAATGATATGTGGAAATGCTTACTATTGTTAGAATGGAAAATTCTATAGCTAGTCTCTGATACCACCTATTGTGGTATAAGTCTAAATAGGGAAAGCTAAGACCTCTCCTCCAGTTGGCCAGAAGGCCATACTGTATTTTGAATAAATAGTGATGGATTAGCACTTCCAGCTTTTAGCTTGCATGTACTGAGTTTAAACACTGACTATTTAGTTATTGTAATTTCTGTTAGTGGGTATGGTTTAGAATTAGTCCTTTCTCCTTTTGTTATTTAACAGCATTGGTATTTCAGCTCATGAGATGCTGCCCATCACTGACTTAGGCAGGCTTTATTTTCTGGATGAAGACTTAGGGTGGGATATTCAGACTGACCAGACTGTGGCACAAGCCTGGGTGCAGCACAACTGGGATGTGCCAGGGCACTGATAGGGTGATATTTAATGGTGCTGCACCATGGCTCCAGCACTGTTGAATATCGCTCCATGATCACCCACATAGTGCATGGTGCAATGGCACTGCACCAGCACAAGTGGCCAGAGAGGGGCAGGGGATGCGCTAGCGCAGTGCCATTGTGTTATGTGTATCAACCGCGATATTCAGCAGTGGACATGCAAATGGGGCCATAATGTATGCAAAGGTGCAAATGGGGCCATTTACATGTCATTATAGCCATTTACATGCAGGTCTCGCCAGTCTCTGGTGACTTGCGCCTGGTGCCGTGCAGGCTGCAGCCATCGGGACCGATGCCCCTTCACAACGACAAAGTGCCCCAATGCCTGATCGCGGGCATACATATTGAAATATAGTAGTCCAATTTCCCTTGTTGTCAGTGGACTGCTCCCACTATCTCGAGGCATAAGTATTAAAATAAACAGTCCTATATCCCTGGTGGTCCAGCGGACTACTTCCAGCCAATCGTGGGCATAAGTATGAAAATATATTCCAAACCATCCCTGGTGGTCCAGCAGTACCTCCCCACCCTCCACTGGGCCCCACCACCCGCTCCCCCTGGTCAGCGGGGGTGACAACTCCCACCTGCAAGCCACCCAGCCACCGCTGACTAACTGCATACAATACGACTGTACGCCCATTGGTCCTAGCGTGGTCAGTGAGCATACGAACCGTACCATACTACACAGTCCAGATATGTGAATGAATCAATCACATATCTGGGACTGCGTATACGGTCACGGTCCGTACGCCCATATGGTCACGCTTGGAACAATGAGCATACAGCCGCACTGTACAAGAAATAGAAAAAGATAATAATCTCATGAGACTTGAATCCTTTTCTATGAGATCAATTCCTTCTATCGAACTTTTAACTCTGTCCTGAAAATGAAATTCCCACAGGAAATAACAGGAACTTAAAATCTGAATAACTTTGTCACAGGTTAATATTTTTGCACCAAACACTGGCAGTTCTGATAGCCTAGTTCTTTCTACCTTAAAAAAATCACACCAAAATTCCACACCATGTGAGGCAAGGCAATGAGGAAAAACTGCAAAAGTGGTGACTTTTAACTTTTGACACTTTCCGGATCTCAGAATCCACACATCCAACCAGAACAAAACTTATCACATTGAGATATCTACATCACAGGACAGTGCATACAGAATTTTGGGAAAATCTATTCAACGATTGCAAAGTTATTAAAGTGCAACTTTGAGGTTTAACATTAAACAGGCTACTCAACCCTAACTACAGCGGCATGACTGTGTCAATATAATAAAGATAGATGTGAAAACAATAGGCTAAACATTCATAGTGCTCAACAACCTATATAAGGTACTTAAGGGACAGGGTGCTCCAACCAAGGAAATAATCAAAACTACAGTTCACTGTTCTCACAGTAAAATTGTTGTGCATGCTTTAAAAAAAGAAGCTTTTAATAGTGCCCTTTCTACCAAGCAGCCATTAGGTATGTACTATTAGGCTTCAGCTTCTGGAGTCTAATAGTGTAAATACTAATGCACCTACTAAAACAAAGTTTGAAACATTTTTTCTTCAGTATTGCAGCTTATATTGCAGAGAGGACACATTGTGGATTAAGCAATTGAGCCGAGAAGGAAAAGCAAATCTTTGCAGTGACTGTATTCGTGATTTGACTTTTAGTAAGAAGGACACTATTTGGAGAGCTGGAGCCGAGATAAGTGCTGCATTTCATTTCAATCTCAGTCACAAGCCATTTCATGTTGAAGTTTCAGAAAACAGTGGATGGATACTTTTAATAAAATCTGTCATGCAACTTGAAAGTATCATTAAAAACTTGTTATTTTTAAGGAGTGCACAACAATTTTGTGAGAACAGTGAACTGTAGTTTTTCCTATAATAAATATATTATAGCGGTGTGGTCATGCCACTATAGTTAAGGCTGAGTAAGCAGTTTAATATCAAACCTCAAATTTTATACTTTAATAACTTTGCAACCGTTCAACCAATTTGGATAACATTTGGTATGCGCTGTCTTGTGGGATAGCTCTCTTGAAGAACCAAGTTTAGTTTTGATTGGATGTATGGATTTCACACTGGGCATAGTGAAAAAAACAAAAATTTGCCCTTTTGGCACTTTCTTCCTCATCATGCTGCCACACTGTTTGGAATTTTGGTCTTGCCTCAAAGAACAAGCTAACATTAGTTTGGTGAAACAAATATTACTCTATTCCAAAGTTATTACATTTTGAAATGTCATGTTCTGAGCATGCTCAGTTCAATCTATTGGATAGCTGCATGGCATGAAAAGGATTTTGGTCTGAAGAAGATTGATTTTGACAGCTCTTGAAAAGGGATACTTAGAATCCTTTTGTCAGAAAAATCCTTTTCATCAGCCAGCTTTTGGTTGGCCCAAACAAAACATTATAACTTTTCCTAGGGATGTCTTCTGGAGACATCCAAGTATATATTTATTCATGTGGACATCCTTTACTGTTCTGTGCCTTTACCTTGCTTTTATGTGGCCTCAGAATCCTTATTTATTTTAAAATAATTCTTTGCGACTTATTTCTGTTTCTTTTCACAATGCCAAAAAGATTTTGTTGTTGCCTCAGAAAAGGAAATTTATCTGGTGAAAAGGATTACTGGTAGGGCCATCTGGTCAGAAACTCCTGCCCTTTTTGTGAGCTCTCCTTATCCTTTTCATCAGCCAATTGCCTTTTAGTGAGGTGACAAAATCCTTGTTTTGTCATGCTAAAAAGAATTAGGACTTCTCAGACCAGTGGCCCTGCTGGTAATTCTTTTTCATCAGAAGAATTCCTTTTGCAAATCCCACTGGAAAGGTGATTTTGCCAACCAACTGGAAATCACATTTCGTGTGAGTTATAACGACAGTCATATTATTCATGAGGTGGGTTCCCCAAAAACCATGTTGAAAACTTGGGGTCAAAATGTCAAAAAGGACTGAGTTATGCATCAAAGTATCCTGTAAAATCCTTTTCATGAGCTCACAAAATATGAATCAGCTCACGAAAAGAATTGGCTCATGAAACGGATCTAAGCAAGTCACAAAAAGGATTTTAAATGCAAAAGAAAGGTATTGCAAGGTTGCTTCCCACCAATAACTTCACAGTCCACCTAACAGAGTCCGATGAACAAGATATATGTGTCAGTGTTTCTAGATACCTTCATTTTGGGTCTTTTCAAATTTTTTGAATAAACAGAAAACAAGATGGTGGCTTAGAAAACAGGAATTTTTTCTCACAAAAGGATTTTTGTTCTTGCAAACAGGATCACTCTCACAAGGCTAAATCCTTGTTCATGAGACCAAATCCTTTGTTGAAAAAGTACAGCTGTCCAAAGTTTGGAATGTTCAGAAAAGTCCTGTAGGATATAATGGGAACTAAAAACTTAATAACTTTGCAACAGATTAATATTACTGCACAAAATTTTCACTATCTGTTTTGCTACCAAAGTTCTTTATATCCTACAGAAATCCTGCAGAAATTCCACACCATCTGGCCACAAGGCAATGAGGAAAAAATGGAAAAAAGGTGTTTTTTTTTTTTTACTTTTTTCACTATCTGGATCTCAGAATCTGCACATTTGACCAGAAAGAAACTGTCACATCAAGAGATCTACCAACAGGACAGTGCATACCAAATTTGTGCAAATCCATTTATCGGTTGCCAAGGTATTAAAGTGAAAAATTAGAGGTTTAACATGGAAACTGCTGCTCAACCCAAACTATAGAGCATGGCTGCACCTCTATAATCTATCTATCTATCTATCTATCTATCTATCTATCTATCTATCTATCTATCTAGATAGATATATATATATATAATGTATTATAGGGGCACAGTTGCACCTGTATAGTTAGGGTTGAGTAGGCACTTCTATGTTAAACTCAAAATTTTGAACTTTAGTAACTTCAACCATTCAATGAATTTGAATGCAAATTGGCATGCACTGTCACCCACAGTAGATGTATGGACTTTGCAAGTTATGTGTTGCAGTCGGATGTGCAGTGTTTGTATTCCAGAGAGGTGAAAAATACTTTTCACTCATTGACTTTGCTGGAATTTTTATATGAACTTGCCTATAGCTCAGATGGTTTGGGATTTGGTCTGTAATTTTTGGGGCAGAAAAGGACTAGCCCACAGATGTGCCTCTTGCCAATCTGGTTAAAAATAATAAGCTGTTTGTAGTTATTGCATTTTAAAAATGTAACTAATTGTTTCTGAGCATGCTCTATAAGCACTAAAAGACAGCTGTGCGAAATGAAAAATGAATCCTACATTGTATGGGAAAATTTTTTTTCATTTGCTGCCTTCTTGTTCCTGTTTTTCTCAATTTTTTTTCAAAAGCCACCAAATATTATATCCTGGAGAGAGACCACCAACCTAGCTAGCTGATTGGGACCCGTTAGGTGCAATCTGCACTTCAATGTTAGAGATATGCCCTTGAAATGCTAGTTTTTAATATTAGAAATCTTTTTGTGACCACATGATACAAAAAGAATCTTTTCATATCACAAGTCACAAGAAAAGATCCTTTTCATGAAGGAAAATCCTCCCTTTGCCGTATCTCACTCAGATCACCTCACCATTAATGTTATATATTTCCCTGGTGCCTCATGGCCCCAGATCACCATCCTCACATTTAACAATGTTTTCTTGGTGTTAACCTCCACTTCATCCCACGATCAGATTTCTCATACACAAAAACATTATTTATGTGGAAGAAACATCCTCAGGATTTTATTCACAGTCAGCAGCACTCCCTGCTCCCACCTGCACCTAATGCATGAATCCGTGACTTGTTAATTTCCCAGAGCAAGTCAGTCTTTGATGCAGACCTAGGAAGAGCAGGAGCAGATGAATTGACAAAACTTACAAGATTTATCGGAAACAGGTTAAGGGCAACACCATGTCAATAATTTTCTCTTGACTCCATCATCTATTAAGTGAAACTGCCTGATCAGTGCTGCGATGGATGCATGAGAGGCTCAGAGGTGATTGAGTTCAGAAACTGGCCATCGTGAGTATTAGTAGCACTGGTGATGCAAGCAGCTCTTTTCAGGCTGCTTGACTGCTGCCATTCACCACTGGCCTTGGAGCATTATTAAGTCACTGAGAATGTGGATGTGGTGGGACAGCGAGGTGAGAGTGGAATCACGGTTGACTGGTGATTTGTGTTCAGACTGAGTATTTATCTAATGGCATTTTGGACTCAGACTGGTTGTGTGTGTTTTCATCAAGGCTTAGTTTTTCCTGTGGATTTGATACTCTGGAAAAACTGTTCATCTGTCTTTTATTTTAGAATCCTTTGGATTTGTGTCTAAGTTTGTGTCATGTTTTTTGTATGTAGCTGATTTGTTAATTGCCTACTGTTGAACTCAATGGATGGGAATGGACAGAACTCTTTTTGTTTTGTCTGTCTTTCTGGGTCTCCTACCCCAACCCTCCATTCCTGGCCCAGCCTCTCTTTAAACCTCCCTCTGCTCCATCTCTCTGTGGTTGTCCCAGAACCACCTTCCATTCCTGCCCTTATCTCACTTTTAAAGTTGTAAACCCCTCCCACGCCTTCACTCTGTGATTCTCCCTGCTCCACCCTCTGTTCCCCAACCTAGTCTCAGTTTTAAAACCCCTGCTTCAAGTTCTCCCACCCCATCCTCCATTCCTTACCCAGTCTGTCCTGTAAACCCCTTACTTTTCCTTCCCTTTGCAAGTTCTCCTACCATCGGTTCCGCCCTGATCAACTTTTAAACTCCCTTCCACTTCTTCCCTCTGTGAGTTCTCCTGCCACCACCCTCCATTCCTGGTCCCAGTGTCTAGTGACACCCCACCCACTGATTGCTGTCCCCTTACAAAAATATTTCCCTGGTGTATAATGGTATCCCCCACCCTCCAACCACTGTCTAAGTACAGTATCTGAAAAGAAAAAACAGTCCTTGATTTTTTTGAAGATAGAACAGTCTCTCACCGATCGACCCTCCGACCCTATCAGCCACTCAGCAGTCACCGCCCCACACCTAACCCCACAGTACACCCACACATCCTCACACACCTGAACAGGTCCCAGGTTCGAGATCCACCCTCTGATTGAAGACACATCTTGCTGCTGGCACTGGTGACTACAATATGAGAAACTAAGACAAATTCTGTTTGATGTTTTTCAATGGGGTTTCAACTTTTACTCATAACTCAGCCATTTTTGAGATTTTGGTATCAGATTTTCAACATAGCCTTGTAGGGACCCCACCTCATGAACAATAGGACTATCACTATGTAACTCCTGCCAGAAAGGTGATTTTGTGGTCACATGATGATTTTACCTTTCAGGTGGGATTTATGTAATGACAGTCATATTTTTCATGAGGTAGGGTCATAAATAAGAAAAGTATGTTGAAAATGTGGTGTCAAATATGTAAAAAAAATGGCCATTTCATTAATTTTACTATGCAGTGAAGTTATGACCAGTCATTGCAATTTCACTATGCAGACTTGTAAGCTTGAAATTTTAAAGACTTGACCCCAAATTTTCAACATAGACTTCTATATCCTCCTCATGTATGTCATAGCTGTCATTTTTCAAATCCTGGCCAAAATGTGTTTTTGCATCAGTGACATGGAATGGCATTGTAGTGCACAGAATTATGTTTTGGTGGGGAAACACATCTGTACATATATGCATCTATGGAGGAACTGGCAGATTAGGGTATGATTACACTTTCTCAGAAACTATAGATGCCTCAGCCCTGTGATCCCACAGCCAGATAAGGCTACAATTACACCATCTCATAAAGTAAGGACATTCTTTGCCAAAAACCATGTTAATGCCTCAATTAGGGTTGCTATCAAATTATAAAAGTACAGAAATATGACATTAGGGTATCAAAACCTACTACCCCCCACCCTGCTCACACAACAGGCATCAGGGTGTGACTTGGGTCTAACCCTAATAGTTACCCCATTCTTTTATACTGTACCCATCTCAGCTTATTTACTTATGGTGTCAGCGTGGCTCAGTTGGTAGCACATCCGCCTCTGGACCAGAAGGTCATGGGTTCTCATCCCACACGGGATTGGACTTGCATAAAAATCACTGGCATCTGAGTGCAGTATTGAGTGCTGTACTGCTGGGTGTGCCATCCTTTGATGAGACATTAAACCGAGGTCCCTTCTGCCCATCCTGGTGTTGTCCTGGTGGGTGTCCAGGTGGAAGTAAAAGAACCCAGGGCACTCTTTGCAAAGAGTAGGAACATTCCCAGTGTCCTGGCCAACATTCTCCTTCACATAAACTGGTTCATGCAATTATCCAGGCTGTGTGTGGGTGTGATGTGCGATATGGCTGCCACAAGTTCAGTCACTTCACTACCAGTCTAGCATTGCTTGTAAAGCACTTTGGCTGTATGAGAAGCACTATATAAATGCTGATTCTTCTTCTTCTTCTTCTACTTATGGATTGGGATGCTCGTTATGGCTGATGGCCCCAAGGCACAACCCTGACACCTGCTGGTGTGTGCAGGGTGGGGTGGGGTGTTAGGGTTGGATATCCTAAAGGATGAGGAAGTGTGTGATACAAGAATGTAATGCACACCCTAGGTGTGGTGTGCTACATAAATCCATAGGGTGAAGCCCAAAGGGCTTATTAAAGAATCTCACATGTTGGGTGTGCATTAAATTTGAGTTTCACATACTTCTCCATCTTTTATTTTATATAATTGCTGGTGAGCAATTTTTCCAGCCCCTCTCCTGTGTCTTTCTGTGTCACACAGACACACACACACACACACACTTTCTCTGTCTCCCTCTCAATCCATTTCTCTGCAGCTGAGGCTTTTGTTCCTTTTGTTTTGCTTGATTTTTTTTAACTTACAGAATGGCATTCATGCTTCAGTAGTGCTATGGGGAGTGAGTTATGGTCCTATTCCTGTTCATTGTATATGACCAAGCTCCTGAACAGCAGGATCAACCATATATAACATTTTTTATCTGAAAAAGTAGGATGGATGATACGTATACTTAAAAAGCATTTTGGGGAGCACAGAGTAAAGTTTCAGTGGTGGCTCCATTTCTGGTGGCTCCCTGCTAAGAGAAAACAGAGCCACCATGTTTGTAGAATGGTTCAGTCCACCTACAGTGAGAATGAGAGTCAGTGAGGGAGTAGTAGGTTATGACTGACAGGGCACATGCTTTTCTTTTCCAGTTGTTTTATCCTCCTATCTCACTGATCCCTTAGGTCTCTGTCAGGTGTGGTCACTCAGACTGGTCTTTTTCTAACTCTGCCTAAGGTTCTCTCCATGCCAATTCTCCACTGGGACACCCTACCTCCACATTTACTGACCCTCCAAGCCCCCAACTCTGAGCCCTCCAAGATGGGGATGCCTACTCCTCTGGCACTCTAACAATAATCTGGATGGGGCTATCAGAGTGTGGAGGAGCCAGAGACTGGCTGGGAGTAACCCGGCGATGAGCATGGGGACCATCCACTGGATCCACCATTGTCTACCAGTGACAGGGACATTTTTATATTCTGTTACCCTGGGAGCATGGACATGCAATGACATCCAGTGCAATGCAGGAACACTCCTGCACCCACTTGCAGGATGTCTGCCATCATTCTGTTACCACAGTGTGTGCTGCACATCTTGCTGAAATTTGCAAGCCTCCACGGGAGCCACTAGAGCAATGAGTAGCTCCAAACCACCAACCCCAGGAGAGAGAGAAGTCCTCTGGATGCTCAATCATCTTCTCTTCTACTGATCCCCAGTGCCTGAGTCCATTCCTGAGCCCAGGTCATTGGCATGGCAAGTGTGGCATCCAGTGCCTCAACTCTCAGAACCACTAGGCTGGCGACAGGGCACATGCTTACAGTAATAATCTAAGGGCTATTAGGTGACTATCAACTGGCTGAGCCCTAAGAAAAATTACTAGCCAGTTATTAAATATATATATATATATATATATATATATATATATATATATATATTATATGGTAGTACGGTAGTGCTACCATAGTTAGGGATTGAGCCATTTACAAGTTAAACCTAAAATTGTGCTGTAATAACTTTGCAACTGTTCAGCGGTTGCCTGAAATTTGGAATACTTGATTAAGAGCCATACATCTTGGGATCTGCCAACTTTTGTACTGTTTGGATATACAGCTGTGGGTTACTAAACATGATCTGTACACGCATTTATGCTTTTTGGAATTCTTTGCTCGTCTCTACAGATCACACGGTTTACGACTGGTTGAAATGTTCAGGAAATGTGCGTCTAGGGTCCATGATGTGCCTTTTAAAGGATTTTCTTGAAAAATATTGAATGGTTCCAAAGTTATTCAAAACAAGTTCCCTTTATAAGTCAATGGGAAAAGTTAACAGAAGTTTGAAAGTGTTGCAAATGCAGTTTTACTTTCACAAATGGCCCTTTATTGTCACAAATCTGCCATTTTGTTTTCAGTTGGTCATCAGAGAATTGCTTAGCATTTAAATTTAGGACCCTCTAGCAACCTAATTCTTTTGTAATCACCTAGTCGGACCCTGAGGATGCTAGGAATGTCTTTACTTTGTGGTAAACCCCCAGAAATATGTTTTCACATTTCTGGAAAAGTACTTTCAAGAGTGCTTTCAGCATTTGCAATACTGTCACATGAATTTGCAAAGCTTTCACAAAGTTTGACAGTACTTTTCCAGGCTGTGGCAAAATGGCAGCAATTCTTTGCCACCCTGCTGCAAAAGAATGGTTTGGTATTTTGGGCTGAACTTTGGAGGAAACACAGCCAACATCTCACAGATGTGCCTTGCAGTGTTTTGGTTCAAAATATTACAGGGCAGCATAGTTACTGGCACTCAAAGTTGACACGTTTTCCCATAGGATAACATTACGGCATCTGCAGCATTACAGGAATCCTTTGCTGCCTTGCTGCAAAATAACGGTTTGGTCTTTTGGGCTGAAATTTTGAGGAAAAAGCCAACATCACACAAATGTGCCTTTTGGTGGTTTGGTGAAAAAATATTACAGGGATGCAAAGTTATGGCACTCCGAACTTCTTTTTTTCCATAGGATAACATTACGGCATTTGCCGTGCCTTTCAGGGCCCGTATCTTGGAAATGGTGCGAGATACTGGACTTTTATCAGAAAATGCTTAGCTCCCTAATGGGGCTAACTATAAAACAACCAGGAAAGTCATAAATCATATGACTTTAAACATGTTTTCTACATCGTACAGTTCCTGCGATATAATCAATTTAGTATTCCAACTGCTCATTTTCTGCTCTGAGACCCATTATTATGCATACATTCTTTGCACTCACTGTCTTTCTCTATGCAGCTTTTGGGAAAACCAGTCTGTGTGCTTACATTACTGTTACTCTTACGCTTCTGCTTGCGGTTCTGTACCCATTCGTTTACTGTTTCCTGTCTACACCACCATATGCGTTACCCTTTGTGTTTTCATTTGCGCTTGCGTTTGCATTATTTTAACCATTTGTGTCCACAGTACTGCTTATCTTTGTGTTTAACCTGCGTCACCATCGCATTACCATTTACATTTGTGGGCACCGTGTTACTATGTGAGGAGAATACATCACATGGCAGGAGCATGGGGCCCAAAGGGCCCATGATCCGCCACTGCATTACATTCACTATTTCTCAGACTAATTCTAAAGAAGGAAATTAGAGGCAAAAAACTCTGTTTAATGCACTAGTTAGGGTTGTTCCACAGCGACAAAAGCAAGGAAATTGATTTTTAGGGTTAAAAGCCCCCTAGGACCCCGCCCACACCACCAACTGGCAGCAGGGGTGCACATTGGGGTTGTCAGTCTAACTCTCACCCAATTCTTCTATGCCTCTGCTTCTTCACACATCTGATTGGGTGAGAGTTAGGCACGTCAACCCAATGTGCACCCCATGCCGGTTGGGGTGTGAAGTGGGGTCCTAGAGGGGCTTTCTACCTTCACTGAATTTCTCACTTTTGTCACTGTGGAACAACCCCAACTAATGCATTAAACAGAGTGTTTTACATATATATATATATATATATATATATATATATATATATATGATGAGGTGCACTCACACCACTATAGTTATGGTTGAATCAGCATTTCTACGTTAAAATCCGAAATTTTGCATCTTAATAATTTTGGTGTACTTTGATAAAATAGCCCAATATGTGGCATGTGCAGTGAGTCTGCCTGTGTCTCAAAATTTTGACAGTTCTGTGATGGCATCTGTATGTTTTTGAGATATGCAGTGGTAAAAAAAAACAGAAAAAACACTTTTTGTCCTATACTTAACATGTTTTTTCCTGTCATCTACAGCCCAGATGGTATGAAATTTTTCTCTGAAATTTTCAGGGATGGTAGAGTGTCTGCCATGGATGTGCATTTGGGTGGGTTGATGTAAAAATATCACACAATTTTGAATTATAATGATTTTATGATAGCCACTAGACAGACAGGTAAATAAAAATCATTGGAACTGTTAGCAGTTAAGGATTTACTGTTTATGCTCATAGAAATACTGTTAGTTATGTCAGCCATCTTGTTTTTCTTCTCTGGTTTATAAATGGCTGTCCACAAAAGCACTACTTGCTATTGAATGAACAAGACCTGTATTTAGGTCTCCCTTACATACATAGTTAATTTTAGTATTAAAATTTTGAAATTTACTGGGCAAATGTATGTTTCTCTGGCGAGAATCATTTAGCTCATCACTCGCTAATGGAAGGATAGTTCAAATGATAACTAACCAATCGCACATTTTACAGTTCAAACTTTACTGTTCTATTGGAAAAGACTGTAACATTAAATGTCAATAACAGATCAAACTACAATTGCTCCCTGGTGTCTAGTGGCACCCCACACCTGCCAATCACCCTCATTGTAATAAAATAATAAGCACATAACACTGCCTGGAAATTATTAAAACTCTTCCCACCAATTTATAGCACCACAGCAATTCTAACATTAGTTTTCTCCTTAAGGTGGAAACACTGCAGACAGCATGCAAGATATATTTCTCCTGATCGCTGTCCCCATAATATTGTTTATTACCCTGGTGTCTAGTAGCACTACTCCTCCTGATCACTGGCCCCATAATATTGTTTGTTTCCCTGGTGTCTAGTGGCAGCCCCCACCCTCCCGATCAATATCCCGCAAAATAAAGTATTCCCTGGCATCTGGTAGCACCTCACCTATTGTTGTCAGTCCTGAAATAAAGAAAATGGTCCTCAATGGGGTTTTTAACTACAAAAAGAAAACGATCCCTCACAAATCTGAGCCCTCCACTACCACCTACAACTCAGCATCCCCAGCCCACAATCCCAATACACCCCATCACACCTTCACTACCTGAACAAGTCCCAACTTGAAGATCCACTCTATGATTGAATATATATCTTGCTGCTAGAGCAGCTGACTGCAATATGAGGAACTAAGGTAAATGCAATTCAATGTACTTCAACAGGGTTTTCAACTTTGATGCATAACTTGCCTATTTTGTATATTTTGATACCACATTTTTACCAAGGACTTTGGGGACCCATCTCATGAACAATGTCAGTGGAATTTCACAAATCCAGCCTGAAAGGCAATTTCATGGTCACTTGGCGAAATCACCTTTCAGGTGGTATTTTAACATTTCTCCCACCATTGTTCAGGAGGTGGATCATAAAGCTCATGTTGAAGATTTGGGGTCTAAATATGTAAAATGGCAGAGTTATGTACATGCAAAGAAATTTTACTACGCTGGTCTGAACTTTGTTAATTTTAAATATTTTGAACCCAGAGTTTCAACATAGACATTTTTTATACCACCTCATTAATGTGACAGCTGTTATTTTTCAAATACTGGTCAAAATGTGTTTTCACCCTTGTGGCCCTGAACACATTGTGGTGGCAGAATGACTTTTGACAGGGATTTGAACATTCTCAGTATGGTGTTCATTAGGTGGGGGGCAATAATAAGGCTATGCTTACTCAATGAATGAAGCGCACATTAGGGTTGACAACTCCAAGGCACAGCCATGCCTGTTGCTGCCTGCAGGGTGGGGTGGGGTGTTGGGGTAGAAACCAAAACTGTAATGTTTTCCTTTTTTTTCTGATTGGGGGTGGGGAGCATTAGAGTGAAACACTAATACCATATTAACTACTTTTGTGGTGTTAGTTACCCTAACTGGTGCATTAATGCAGGTTTTGCAAATGATGTATTATAGTGGTACAGTAGCACCACTATTCTGTTTATTTATGTATTCATTTATTTATACATCAGAAAGTCCTTTGAGCTATGTGTTCCTTTGCAAGGTTGCACATCAAAAGTTATATCACACAGTTTATATACAAGCATTAAAATCCATCTTTCGGATGAGACGTTAAACCGAGGTCCCATCTGCCTGGATTGGTGGTAGTTCAGGTGGATGTTAAAGATCCCATGGCACTTATCAAAAGAGCAGGGAGTTTTATTGAAATAATAACATAGACACAACACAAAAAATTCAATCAGTATACAAGGAAACTGCAAAACACAAGGTGCCAATAATCAATAGTGATCAAAAAAAGGAGAAAACTAAGATACAAAAGGAAAAAAAGAAAAGAAAAAGAAAGAGAAAAAACATTTCTATATTACTTAAACTTTTATAAAGTGGAGGAACCTTTCACCACTTTTGCAATTCAACAAGAGCAACTTTTGAGCATCTTAAGAATATATTCTAGGCAGCTCGTTTGAAACTAAACTACTAAAACAATAATATGGCATTTTCCTTTGGAGAGAACCCATTGACATCTAGCTTCCACAAATAATATCTTAGACAACAAAAAATAAAGATAAAGTCTCTTCATGAAACTGGGAGAATGTTGCGGATATATTCCCAGAATCAATATGTCATAAGATATAAAGGTAAGCCATTTAAAACCCCATAGTGTTGCTAAGAAGTCCCACAACTGCTTTGAATAGGGCATTGCAGAAAAATGCTCCATTGTTTCCTCCACATTAATACACTCTAGGAAAGGACAATTCCTTTCTTCCACTAGTTTATATTTGGCATTCCCTGAACATTCAATCACCATAAAAATCAACCATTGGACTTCCCATTGAAACTGAGGCAATCTGTTATTATTTCATTGAGCCAAGACCTTAGGATTCTGGGTGGATGGGCAATTTTAAAAGCAGTCCTGTGGATATAACTGCCCCATTATCAGTGAGTAAAATCCTCTACTTTATTATTTAAGATAATTTCTTTAGTAATATTCCATTTATATAATTTTTGTACAGACCGAGCCAAAATATAGTGGAATATGCACAGAGATTTAATTTAGGCGCTAAGGTATTTATTTATTTAGTTCATAAATTGGATTTACAACCTTTGAGTCACAGACTCATTTACAAAGCACCTCATCACAGGGAGGGAACAATAAATAGTGTGGCAAGACAGGGTGGAACAATACAGGTGTAATACTTACATTATACATAGCATAAAACATAGGTAGTTTACCAAAGTACAGAACAAAAATCATTGGTAGGTCCTAGCAGGTCATGCAGGC
Source organism: Neoceratodus forsteri (assembly GCA_016271365.2). NCBI lineage: Eukaryota > Metazoa > Chordata > Ceratodontiformes > Ceratodontidae > Neoceratodus > Neoceratodus forsteri. Next base: position 1,459,681,992 of record CM057455.1, on the reverse strand, counting down.
AATAGCCAGAGGAAAATGGAGTGGGGTGAGCTATCGAGCCTGGGAGAATGGCAGGCCTTACCATAGCACGTCACTTCTGAGTGCCAAGTAGGTGGTTGAGTAGGGCAGCTTTGAACTGACCAATTTTAGGGGTGCTTGAGATGTGCTTGGGGAGGGTGTTATACCAGGGACGCTGCTCTGTAATAAAGGACCTTTGGGCAAGGGAGGTCCTGGCTCTAGGCACCTGGAAGGTGGCTTTGCAGGCAGTATGGGTGGTGGCTGAGTGGGAAGCAAGCTGGAGTTGGAGCAGTGACACCAGGGGGACACAGTCCAAGAAGAGTCTTTTGCTAGTATACCAGTGTGATATTGCAGGTGTTCTTCCAGATTGAGTATGTTCATGGTGGTATAGAGCCGCATTTGTGGGTTCTGCTTGGGCACCGGCCAGGAGTCTGCAGACTTTGTTGATGGAGGTCTGGATTTTGGTGAGGCAGTGGAGCCAGCGGCTGCATAGATGGGGAGGCCATAGTCAACTAGTGACAGGATGGAGGAAGTGATGGCCAACTGTAGGATGAAGCCAGGAGGTGGTCTTTGTGTCGATGAGGAGCCCAATCTGGGTGTTCATGGCAGAGGATAGGGCACTGATACGGGCATGGAAGGAGAAAGCCAAATCAAAGGTGATGCCCAGATATTTGTATGCTGACACCTGCTCAAGGGATGAAGGGTGTTGGGAAGGATGGAGAGGTGGGCATTTTGGAGCTACTTTGGTGGTGTGCAAAGATCATTGACTTTGTTTTCTTGAGATTCAGGACCAGGCGGTGGTCGAGGAACCATTTTCAGCTTGGCTGAAGGAGGATTGCAGGCTGTTCTGGAGTGGACCGGATTGGGGTGCGAGGAGAGTAGGACTGCATCATCTGCATATAATAGCAGCTTTCCTGCACAAGAGCTGGGAAGGGTGTTCAGGAAGAGACTGAATAATGTGGGGCCCAGAATGGAGCCTTGTGGGACTACCAAAAGTACAGGCAGAGCCGAGGATGAGGCCACCAGTTAGCTTGACGTGTTGGGATCTACCACAAAGGTAGCTGGAGAAGCAGGCTAAAGGGCCAGATGATAGTCCTACTTTACAGAGGTATCTAGCAATAGTGGGTGGTTCACAGTGTCAAAGGCCTTTGACAGGTCAATGAATACTGCCCAGCCAACTCCCTGGCATCTAATGCAGAGTGTATATAGTGGGAGAATTCCAGTAGAGCTGTGGTGGTGCTGTGACCTGGGCAGAAGCCATTCTGTTCAGGGAACAGAATGTTGTGGCTGGATAGATAAGTTACAAGTTGTGTGGATACTATTTTTCGAGAGCTTTGGAGGGGGATGATGGAGATAGGTCTGTAGTTATTTGGTACAATGGTCTCCATTTTATGTATAGGATGATTTCTGCCTGTTTCCATGCCTTCGGAATTGGCCGAGACACAGGGATCGATTGAGGAGGTCAGTGAGGGGACTAGCATGACATCCAATGTTAGGTGGAGTATCCAGGAGTTGAGGGGTCATCACTCAGGTTGTGGGAGGAGAGAGCATTTTGGAGGATTGGCTTCGCATCCTGTGGGGAGATAGTCCTAAAGAGAAGTGGGGGAGCAATAGCTGGACTGTTGCAAACTGGTATGGGATCAAAGAAGTGGGCCGGAGAACTGAGCTTAGATCAGTGAAGGTTTCGTTAAGGCAGTTGGTAATATGGGAAGGGTCCACGTTAATAGCACCATTTATGAACATCTGAGAGGGAGAAGTGGAGCAGGTCATCCTGTTTAACTCTTTCACGTTATTCGGAAGGTGCGGCATTGCCCCAGGTGGATGTCAAGGTGGATTGGTAGTGGCTGGCTTTGGCTTTTCTTATGGCCCAGGTGCACTGGTTGTGAGCTGCGTTATAGGCCTGCCTGTCAGCTAGTTTGCCAGTATTGACAGCAATGTGCCATAGGTTGATCGCGTTGCTTCAGTTGTTGGATCATGTGGTGGATATCCAGGCAGCTGAGTGTCTCTTGATACGGGTGTGGGTGATAGGGGCAAAACATCACAGGCCTTGCAGAAGGCATTGGTGAGGAAAGCAAGGCGCGCGTCTATATCCATTAAAGAGGAGATTGGGGACCAATCAAGTTGTACAGGTGATGCTTAAGTTTGCGTAGACCTCCGGGGTGAAAACAGCAACAGGGGTGGCGTGGCACCAGTTTTGAGCATGGGGTGGACCAGTAGCAAAGAATTGGTGAGTGGTCACTGAGGAATTGGGTAATACATTAATATCCTTTATTTTGTGAGGCGGTTGGAGAGCACAATGTCAAGAAGCGTGCTAGTCCCACTTGATTGGTTAAATCTGGTGGGTTGTGTCACTAGTTGGGATAGATCAAGGGCTGTGAAGTTATCTTTAATTTGTGCTGAGGTAGCACTGAGCCAGTTGATGTTGAGATCACCCACTATGAGCTGTTCTGCCTTGTGTGGCAGGGTAGTGAGTACTCAGTGAGGGAGCCGGATAGCTTGGTTTTGTTCTCATGGGGTACATATGTTGTCGTGAGGTAAAGAGGGCCATGGCCTGGGTCAGGGGAGATTTTTAGGTGATTGCTTGGGCCTCATGATCGAGCTTGAGGTGCATGAGGGCATGACCCAGGAGGGAATTCGTGTAGACTGCATAACCCCGCGCTTACCCACATGATCTTCTCTGAAGAGGGAGAAGCCAGGAAGGGAGACCATCGAGTCCGGGGTCAGCGGTGAGAGCCAAGTTTCCACTATGGCAAGGACTTCGGGCTTATGTTGGATATATTCCCCGAAGGTATGCCATGGCAAGGTATTTGCCCAACGCCTCGGATAATCCATCTTGTCCCAATGTCTTCAGATGGGGTCAACCTACACTTAATGGAACACATAATAAACAAGGAATGCAAAACACCACTGGATCTACCACCCCTAGTCCTCCTGATTTTGTGCTTAAATAAGTATAACATCATTTCACAGGGTTTAGTCGGTTGCCCCATAACATCTGAAAAACACACTATATACTCTGGTTTCCAAATGAACTGGAAGGGAAAAATCATGGCTATACACTGTAAACTGGGTACCAAAAGTTGTTTAATAATATGAACATGTTTCAATTTTGAAAATTTCCGTTGTTTCCAACAATTAACCTTAGCTTCAACCACCTGAAGCACTGAATCCCAATTTTCTACTGGCAGATTCTGGGGTCCAAATAAAATACCCAGAATCTTAAGTGGGATCAAGAAAAAAATACCCTCTGTATCATATTGACTGGGCCAGTTGCTCCAAGAAATAACCCTTTAGTTTTGTGAATATTCAACTTGGCATTTGAAACCCTAGCATAAGTGTCAAAAGCCGCCAAAATTTATACACCTCAAACTGACTAGAGAAATAAAGCACTAGGTCATCCGCATAAGCCTGCAACATCAAATCTTTATCTCTAGAAACCCATCTGGAATTCCAACCCAACTTTGTGAGGCTATTACATATTGCAACAAGGGATTTAGGAAAAATGAAAAGAAGAGGACTCAATGGACATCCTTGGTGCACTCAGTCCTTAAACAAAAGCTATGAGCCATATTCCTTTTAAAAGGGAAAGACCATGTTATATTCATAAATCAGCTTAATTAGATTAACAAATTGTCTAGGGACTCATACCATTCTAAAACAAAAAACAAAAGGGTAAATGCACCCTATCAAGCTTTCTTAAAATCAGCCACTACCATACAACCTGAAGCTCCGGATAAAGACAAATGTTCAATGACATCACATTATAATCATTAAAGCCGATTGAATTTTCTCTCTGGAATCCCACAGAATTGATAAGGAGATATCACTAGTCTAGCATAATTTTTCAAACAGGTATTCAAAATACTTGTAAAATTTTATAATCAGAATTTAATAATGTGATAGGCCACCAATTCTTAATGTTCCATTTATCCCCTGATTTAAATAAATGAATCAATAAACCCTCTGAAAAAGAAGAGAACATGGTGGAACTTTTCTTAAAATATTAAAAAAAAAAACATTGACTTAACTCCACAGAAAAGGCTTTATATGTTATTTGAAAGACTGTCTGTTCCAGGAGAAATATTTGTTTTAGTTTCTGAATGACAGCCTGAATTTCTGTTTGAGAAATGGGCTCCAATAATGCTGAAGTCTCATTTGTCCTTAAAGGAACCTTAATGAAATTTAAATAGGACAGCATAGACTCCTCTGTAATAGGGAGGGAGGTTCCAATGAATGGTAATGATCTATAATTAACTCTCTGATTTGCCTGCTTGAGGTAATAATAGTCCCATCCATTTGTTGTAATAAATCCATAGAAGAAGAATCATTCAAAGTTTTACAAACTTCAAAAGGATCCCAGATAGGAGATTTCTTAGTCCATTAATGAGAATAGCTTGCAGTGTTTTAGCCCTGTCATACTGAAAGCTTTCATATCATTTTTAGATTATTTATTTTGCAGAATAATCATACCAAGAGTCATGCGCCAAAGTTATGAGTCTCTGAAGCTGTTGCCTCAATGATAAATATTTCAGAAATTTATGATTTTAGTCTTACTTCCTTGTTTTTTGAACCAGGTACTTAAGTCTGACTTAGTCTGCCTCCACCAATCCCCAATGTCAGAATAAAGAAAAACCATTGATAGTCTAGCCTGTAAGATAAATTTAACTGACTGTATGTAGCGGAAACTCCAGACTAGAAGCATTCAGTTTCCATCATACCTTCCGATATTCTGGGAGAACACTTAAAGACAGATAACATAACAAAGGAGTAATTCACTAGGAACCATCCTAAAGGTGCTTATTTGTACACAAGGGAGACAAACATATAGGCCCAGATATTCAAACTGTGCCATTCTGTGGTGCAAGCCTGCGCCGCTCAAATTTGTTACGAGGGGTGTGGCCAGGGTGATATTCAATGGAGTTGTGCTATGGTGAACTGCTTTGAATATTGCCCCTGGCTACCCCTTTGTGCATGGTGCAGTGGAACTGCGCCAACGCAAGTGGTCAGAGTGGAGCATTGAGATGCGGTGGTGCAGTGCTACTGCGCGTGCACAGCACCTGCGATATTCAAAGGGTGACATGCAAATAGGGCCATAATTTATGCAAGGCACATGGGGCCATTTGCATCTTATTATGGCCCCATTGGCATGCCATTAGCATGCAGGTGCACGATCCTCGATGACTGCGCCTGGCACCCTGCCAGGCAGCAGCGGTCAGGGACCGGCGCCCCTGCAGCCCACGACGAGACATCCCGCAAGGGACAAAGGCGTCTCCTATCCCTGGTGGTCCAGTGGACCAGAAATTAGCCAGATTGTGGGCATAATTGTATCCCCAACTAGCCGATCCTGGGCATAACTGCTTATCCCCAATTAGCCCAATTGCGGGCATAACTGTATCCCCTGATTAGCCCGATCGTGGGCATAACTGTAACCCCCAAGTCCAATATCCATGGTGGTTCAGTGGACCGCACAGAGCCCAATTGAGGGCAGCATTCCTCACCCCCTAAGTCCGAAATCCCTGGTGATCTAGTGGACCCCAACCCACCACCCACTGGGCCCACCACCCGTTCCCCCACCGTCAGCGGTGGTGCAGCACCACCTGCCACCTCACGCCCGCTGATTGACACCAGATGCTGCATGCCCATTGGTTCAGAGCATGAGCCACGGGCATGCAGCCCATACTGTACTAGTCAGCCCAGATATGTGAATGAATATCTGGACTTCAGTGAAGTTTCAGTGAAGTCGGAATTTCACTCATGGAATATGTCATGAAATTTATGCATTTCATGAAATATTCCGTAAGTGCAAAATTTTGTCCATGAAATGTTGAATTTTTCCCACTAATGATGAAATTTTTGCCTGCAAATGGCAGAATTTCCAGTGAGTGGTAAATTTTGGATTTTGCAAGAGAAATTTCACATTTTCACACTTTTACACTCCACGGAATATTTGCTTAAATGCACAAATTTTGTAGAATATTTTGTAGAGTTACATTTGCAGACTGGCCATCACTAGGTGGGGGTAGGGAGTTAGGGTTTCATGCCCTAATGCCACATTTCCTACTTTTGTGGCATTAAGTTATCCTAACTGGTGCATTAACACAGGTGTTTTACAAACAAACAAAAAATATATATAGAGGCGTGGTTGTGCCTCTATAGTTAGGGTTGAGTAGGCAGTTTAATGTTAAATCCCAAATTTTGCACCTTAATAACTTTGCAACCATACAATGGATGCACATGAAATTGGCATGCACTGTCCTGTTGGGTAGATCCTTGATTTGCCAAGCTTTGTTTTGATCGGATGCATGAATTTTGTACAGCACATAGTGGAGAAAAGCGTATTTTAGCTTTTTGCCAATTTTCCTGAATTTTCCTCATCATCATGTGTCCACACCAGGGTAGAAAGAGCTTACCCTAAGGAAAAAGCCAGCACTAGTTTGGTGAAAAAATATCATTGCAATACAAAGTTATTCAATTTTGAAAATTCTGGTTCAGAGCATGCTTAGTTCTGTCTTTTGGATAGATGCACAGCTGTGAACAAGGATTTCGACTCACGACTGGGGATTTTGACACCTCATGAACAGTGATCATAAAAATAAAAAATTATTGTTCATGAGCTGTCAAAATCCCGTTCATGAGATGGGGACAGATGGCCCTATCTAGGAACATGGAATCCCCATTCGTGAGCTAGCAAAATCCCCATTCATGAGATGAAGACCAGATGGCCCTATCTCATGAACATGGATCACCTTGCTTAATGGGGATTTTGATACCTCATGAATGTGATTTGGCTCATGAATGGGGATTTTGACAGCTCATGAAAAGGATTTTTAAAATGTTGCCAGTTCACTGCTATGAAATGGTAAGCACTTTTGACTTGATATTTGCAGGGTGCAAAGTGGGTGTCCACAGATATGATGTATGCTGGTTTGGTGTTAAAAATTGCATTGGTTACATAGTTATGACATTCCAAAGTTGAGAAATTTCCTAGGATAACATTGTGGTGCCCATAGTGCCTTTTAGTGCTCGTATCTTGAAAACAAAGCAATATATGGATTTTTCACTAATTACAGCTTAGAGCACCTAGAGCAGAAACAAGTTTGAAATCACAGATTACACCAGCAGTGGAATTTTTTTCCTACTTGCTATGGTTATGGAGATGTTGGCAAAATGTGCTATAAGGGTTCCAAGAGTGATTTTTCAGTACTTTTCATTGTCCGTGATCTTGTAAATGATGGAAGATACAGATTTGGTTGACCTATATTGCGTGGAGGTCTTGCTGTCATGATTACAGCAACACTTGAATTTTTTCATAGCTGCTACAGTTGTGGAGGTATTGGCAAATTAGTGTTACAACTGTTCCTTGCCCTATAGGGCTGCTGATTGGCTATGTGAAGTGTAGGTGGGAGCGCAGGGCCGGAAGGCCCGCACTCCCACAGATGCATATCATTATGTACAAATGGGCAGTTTTCAGGCCCCATGCTCCCACCAACACATACCATTTACTAGTTATATTACACTTTTCATAAAGTAAGAGAAATTCATTGCAAAACTTTGTTAATGCATCATTTAGGGTTAAAGTAACAAAAGTGGAAATGATATGTTATTGTTGAGCCCCTAATCCCCACCACCCACCACATCCTCTACAGGCCGACAGAAGCTAGGGTGTGCCATGGGATCATGAGGACTAACTTTCATCCCATTCTCCTTTACTGTAGCATGTCAACCTGTTTACACAGGAATGGGGTGAGAGTTGGGCCTCATGTCCCCATGGCACACCCCGGCATCTATTGGTCTGTGGAGGATGCAGGGTGGGGTGTTGGGGTAGGGCTCAACCCAACATTTAATTTCCTCTTGTCAGTTTAACCCTAACTGATTCATTAATGAAGTTTTTGCAATGATATATATATATATTTATGAAAAAAACTAATGTCTAATAGTGTGCTTATGTCTAACGCCACCCACTATACCACATCCTCTAACTTCATGACCCAAGGACAGTCTACAGGTACAAGGCCAAAGATCAATGGCATGCTACCTCATATAGGGTCCAAATATTAAAACTGGTATATAGCAACCCATATCCCCACCCCTACCCTACTATTGTGACTATGGTGAGACAAATCAGTTAGTCATACCACCAGAGTACCTGCCCATGAAGTGATTTTAAGCCTTACAAAACAGAGGACCATGTAATGTGTATAGTTCTTTTAAATTTATAACAGTTCTGCTGCTTTGTGAATGGTGTACCATATTGTATGCCAGGTAAAGCATGGGTTATAATGCCATAGCTAGAACTCATGCTGTGGTTCCTGTGCCTGTATCTTGTCAAGTATATAAAAGGCATTAACAAGGTACAGGCACAGGAACTTCTTCGCTTCAAGAAGGGCTCCAGGACCAGGGACATGACCTCAGGCTGCAAGGAGGGAGGATCTCTACCAACACCAGAAAGTTTTTCTTCAGAGAAAGAGTGGCTGACACCTGGAACAGCCTGCCCCAAGAAGATTGTGGGGTCAACACTGTGGTGGGACTCAAAATGCATGGGATAGGCAGAAGGGAGCTCTGACTACAAAGGGCAACTAGAGTGTCAAAATGGGTCTAAAACAAATGGGCAAACTAGATGTACCTAGTGGTATCCTTCTGCCATCAACTTCTATGTTTCTATGTGGGCTGCAGTGAGAGCAGTGAGCCACAATTTCCTGGTGTTTAGTCCATCATAGGCAGCTGCCTCTAACATCAGAGTCAGCATTTTATTTTTCAGTTGAATCTGTTTTTTTTTTTATTTTGATGAAAGGTTCTGCAACAATGCTGTGCAGTCTGATGAAAAAAAATTGCTCCTGAACCTTTTCAGCTGCCGATTTCTGTTTTTCTGTGTTGAGAAGTTGCCCTCCTGCCTCGAGCTCGGTGGGTTTTCTTTGTGTTTGGTATGACAAATCAGACTTGAGAGCTTTAAAAGTGTTTATTTCTATTCTAGTTGTTAATTTTTTAAACTCTTAAATACAAAATAATGTGAAGATCATAACATATTTAAAAAGCTGATCTGTTTTGATGTGTGAGTCGACAGCTGGGAAGTGGACACCGAGAAAAAAGGAAAAAAGTTTAGCAGCTCAGTTTATCTTTTGGACCAGAAAGGAGAGAGAGAGAGAGAGAGAGAGAGAGAGAAAGAGACTGTTGGAGAAAGAAAAGAAACTGGAACATGATCAGGTGTCCTTGACATGAAAATCTTAAGGAAGTAAAGAAACTGAGATTTTTAGTTTTTGAGGTGGCCATATTAAAAAAGAATGTTGACGATTATACCACTACTTGTATGATTCCACGTGACGCCATCTCCAACTTCCTTGTTTTTATTTCTGCATTTTCTGTTGCTCGGCAATTGTTGCAGGCTTGTTTTCACAAAAGGGATACTGCAGCAGTGCTATATCCTGGATAGAGAACTTCACATATTTGTGAGGGTATGTGGCATTTGTGAAGAAGTGGACAAGAAAAGAATGTAAAAAAGTTCAGAAGATTAATTTGTCTTCTAGCCTGAAAGGAGGAAAAGTGAGAATTTGATGGAGAGTAGAAAAGATGCAAGGTGTAGATGTCTGGGCATGGAGGTACTGGCAGGTGGACAAAATCGAGATATATATATATATATTTTTTAGGGATGCCTCCATTATCTCTTAATGCCACTGCTGTTCAATTCCACGTGACACCAACTCCAGAATGTCTGATCCTCTTTTGTTTTAGTAGTGTGTGTCTACACTGAAGAGCTTGGTGTTCTGTAGAAAAGAGGACACTGCAACAAGACTGGTCTCTGCATGGTTGGGAGGGCAGAACATGGCAATGGCAGTGAACATATGGCAGCATGATGACATGTGAGGGGACCACTCCCCAGGATGGAAACATTCACAGCAGCCACTCAGGATGGGTCTACAGGAGCCAGCCAAGGACCCCCCACCATGCCACTTTCAGGTCCAGAGGTGCTCCCTCTAATGGGGTAGAGAAGGCCCCAGTATGGACTGCTTGGTATGCAGGGACAAATGGTGTGGCAAGCACTATGGGCAGTTCACCTGTAAGGGCTGTAAGAGCTTCTTCAAGTGATCTGTGAGGCAGAACCTGAGTTACACATGTCATGGCAACTGGGATTGACCCACACCACCACAACCATAGCCAGTACTTTCACCTCAAGAAGTGCCACAACGTCAGCATGATAAAGGAAGGTGAGCCAGGCACAGGAGGGGTGGGTTTAGGACTAGGGATCATACATCTCAGCTGTATGGCCCTGATTTTGTCTCAGAATGTCCCCTTTCCTTTCTAATGTTGTGGCTCACCCTAAAGAGAGGGGGATTAAACCACACAAATGACCATCTTAATATCTATAGATTAGTTCTCCTTCAGATTCTTTCTCCAAGCCACATAGTCTTGCAGTGTCCAGAAATTATTATAACATTTTTAAGATGTGTACCTGATTTTGATAATTTGGCCTTGGTATGTGAGGTGAGGGGTTAAGCTGAGAGGTATGGAAGAGGCTGCAGCCAGTCATAAGGAGCTGTGATAATAATAAAAAATATATGTATGGATAACCAAAAGGGATACAATTAGAAACTGTTCTAACAGCAACAAAACTGTTCTAACAGCAACAAAAGCAATCCAGATCCCCCAATCAAGACAAAATTGGAAACATCTTGACAAAGGACTTCAAGTTCAATTCAATTCAATTAGTTTATTGCAGGAAAACTCTATTGAGCATGCTCATTTACAAAGAGATCCAGATTACATAAAGGGTTGTACAAACATGAGCATTAAAGCCTGATTACATAGGGGAGATACATACATAGTTAAATAATTCATACAAGATAAAACATACGGTCTTTTATTAGATCCCAGCATTTAGCTCATCCCCTAACTACATCCTCAGGTTTACGATCTTGTTGTTAACAATCTCTTTAGGGCCCTGCAAATGACTCTCTGTATCTGAGACCAGACTTGTCTCACAGCTATGACACAGGGTCTTCTCTGGCCCTTGAGGCGATAACTAATAGGCAATGTTAAAAAAACACAAAAACCTGTACTGTGTAACCAATGTAAACTATCATTAAATGTAATGTTTGTGCTTTTCTGTACTGACGTAGAGCCTTTGCAAAGGAATCTATGACTCAAAGGATTGTAATTCTGATTTCTCTCAATAAATAAAATAAAAATAAAAAAAATAACAGTGCAAAAGTGTAGAAGAAACAGCAAAAATACAGTAAAGGCATATTTTGCAGCAGTGAAATTAACATAATTAACAAAATTGTTGGCTAATCAACAAAAAGAAAGGTGCTTAGGGAGAAATTAAGGACACGGGTAGACAAGGGACAGTAAGTGCAGCTAAGTAGGGTGAGATACTGGAGGCAGTGTGAGGGCATAAATTAGAAGAGAGATGAGGAAGATGGGAAGGTTAAGAGATAGATAAGGAGGATGGGAAGAGGGAAAATGAAATTATGGATAATAGGAGTAGAAATAGGTAGATTGAAGGGCCAAAAAGTTGCCTGGGGAGAAGGAGGGCAGAGCAAAGGGAGGAGGAGGGGGAGAGAGGAGATGGTGGGCAAAGTGAGGGAGGGAGGTGGATGGGAGATGAAGTGTAATGCAAAAATGGTCAGCGGACAAGGCAATAGTGTAGGATGGAAACAAAATGAGCTAGATCCTCTGGCAGTTACAGGAACCATAAAGTGTTTTGAGACTAGGGTCTTAAAGAAATTAATCGGGACAAGGCTGGTGAGCTTGAGCACTACCTGAATGTGGTTCCAAGCCACAGGAAGGGCATGCAAAATGGCAACCTTGCTGAAGGAAGTATGAGTTCTAGGGATGTCCAGGAGGAGGAAGGCTGACTTCCTTAGGGAGTATGTGCAGTGTGAAATATGGACGAGATGAGATATAGTCTGAAGTTAATTGTGTAGCACTTTATGCATCCAGGTGCCAAGGTAAAGTAGTCTTCTAGTGGTTAAGGATATCCACCCAACAAGAGATTACAAGTCACAATGGTGGGTCCTGGGGTGCCTTAGTAATAAACCAAAGGGCATGGTGAAATAACACATTGAGCCTGTGTAGGCTGGTTGCAGAAGTACAATTGTATATGATGTCCCTATGGTCTGGAAGTGGGAGGAATGTTGCCTGGACGAGTCTCAGTCTGACCTCAGTTGGAAATAGCTCTCTGTTTCTAAAAAAGAAGTCTAGTCTGGCTTGAAGCTTGTCAGAGGGGCTGTCAATGTGGGCATTGAAGAAGAGTTTGTTGTCAGCCATAGGCCCAGATATTTAAACTTGACAACCACCTTGAGTGGCTCCCCTAGGGATGTTAACACCATTGCAGCACCAGCCTTAGATGCTGGAGGAGTGTTATTGTTATGGCTGAAGAACATTACATTTGTTTTCTTCACTTTGAGCAGTAGTTTGGCAAGATAAGGTTGTGTTCAAGCTGAAGGAATCGGATTGCAGATTGTCACAAACTTCAACTAGCATAGGCTTAGAGGTGTATCGTACTGTGTCATCTGCAAAGAAGTTCAGTTTCAAAATTGACTGTTGGTATCAAGGAGTTGATGTAGATAGAGAAAAGGATGGAGCCTAAGATGGACCCTTGGGGACATCTCTAATGATGGGAAGGGGTTTGATAGGAGACCGTATGTTTTACTGTTGTTCTCTCCTGCAAGGTAGCTACAGAATCATTGAACTATGGGAGTGGTGGCACCTACAGTATATTAGAGAGGCTAAGTAGAGTAAGTCTATGATCAACAGTGTTGAACGCTTTACTCAAGTTGAGGAACACTGCACCTATTACTTGTTTAGAGTCATAGGCGGAACACTCTGAATTTCAAGGTGGTGGGGTTGTGGTGATCATTCCTTTGCTGTCCCTGATTTTGCATCAAATTTTGATGTCCTCCCAAATTTGCCTTTTCTCTCATTGAAGAGTAGTGGGCTGAGGCATCAAATGAATGAAGGCAGTGTTACCTTCTAGTTCTGCAGAAAATAATGCTTTGCACACCATACCACCTATTGTAACAGCTGCATCAGCTACCATGTTAGATACAAACACAGCAGCCTGGGTCCATCAGTTCTGCCCCTTGGTAAGTAAGGATTAATAAGTATGTTGCTTAGGCATGTACTACGTCATTGGGATTCCTTATGACCATATTCAAGGTATGTCCCTTGTTTGGTTCTTTTGTTCTCTGATGTTTTTATTAAACACCCTAGCTGATTTGTGAGGCAGATGAGGTTGAGAAGTAGGGTGGATCTGCACTGAGTGATCAAGAAGTGTAACAAAAAAGAGTTTGAGTCTGAGACAGAATTCCATTGAAAATAAAAGTGACAGCCATTAGCAAGCACCAAAATTAACAAAGGGACACCCCAAATAAGACAAATATTGGTAAAATGTTTGCATGTCTAAATGAACATGCTTAAGGGATCTTGAAATCCATTAGCCCAATATACAGTAGATGTCATCTGTGCCTAAATAGTCTGGTAAAATTGTTACACCAATCAAAAACAGGAACTGTTACCCTCCCCCGCCTGAAAAAACTTACATTAGTGACAGAACTGCAGAATGTAAAAGGGGAACTCCAAAGACACCTCCTGAAGCATTGGGAAATTGTTACAACAAAGATATTGCCGAATCTAACAAAATGCAGTGACGCTTTACAAGAATCCGCTAGGGAAATCATACAAAAGGACAATACAGGTTGTTTCCACAAAGAGCAGCCTAGGCTGCCAGGGGTGTCCTGGAAGGCAAAGAAGCATGGAGGAGGGGAAGATAGGAGAGTGAGGGAGGAAAGGGGTGGAGCTAAAACAGTGAAAGGGGGAAGGTGAGGCAATGAGGTCAGAAGGGAAGAAGTAGGTAAGGTGACTGGCAGAAAAGAGAGGGAAAGGATTGAACAGGTACAAGGTAGGAGGTGGCTTGAAGGGACTAGATAAGGGTCTGCAGAGGGATGCAAACCCTTTCTTTTCTGCTGTTTCTTAATTCTGAATTTTAGAGCCTGAGAACAGCACCAAGTGGACTTTTTAAGGTTTGAGCAGAATTTGTGGAAAAGTATGGCTGATACAGCAATGGGGGCCTAGTACAAGGGACTGAGGGTAATTACAGCAGGGTAAGATCCAGCATTTATGCTTTCAGTTGTGTTACTGCAGCATTAAGGTAAAGATGTACATAGCTAATTGTGGGTACAACTGTTGCATGTAGATACAGATAAATACTGCATTTAGGTTGGATGCTTAATGTTGTATTACTGCATCAGTAAGAGAAAGAAGGCTGCACTATAAATTTGGATTAAAAATATTTGCAAGTCTGATTCACAGGCAGTCAAGGAGAAGAGGGACAGTTGCAGGCAGCAAGGATCCAGAGCAGGGAACATACAAAGGAAACCCACTCACCCATGTTAATTCGTCAAGCAAAGAACTCCTGTGGGTCGCTTCAGAGATTAAACCAAATTAACTCGGAGCTGTGGACCACCTAGCACAACAAGGTCATTGGTCATGGACTAGAATAATACTGAACCGGTGGTGGTTGAGCTGGCAAGGTGAAGGAAAAGAAGCAACACAGAGCACATTGCTCCTGTTTCTGAGAGAGAAGGCCGTTTGAGTAAAAAAACAAAAAAAACGGAGTCCTTGGTGATTTTGGGGCTGTTTCTGGTGCATCGGGGGTTGGGTTAAAAAATCAATAAAAGAAAGAAATTCAAAGCAGCTTTACGAGCATAAGGATTGAGGAAGGTAGAGCTGCTCCTGAGTGGGATGGTGATTTGTGGGGCCATGAGGAGCCAAGGCAGGGATTGAGATGGACCATAGGCGACATGGGGCAGGTGGCATAGGCCTGGCATCTGACATCACCAGCAGGTCTGTAGGGAAGGAGAGGTGATTTGCAGCAGAGGTACTGGAGGTTAGGGGAATAGCTCACTAACGAAGGGTTTTTAGGAGAGTGAAGGAGTAATGATGGCTGCCAGCATTCAAGGGGTTGTAGGCAGAATAGGCTAACACTGAAGCCGAGCGAGCAAGATGGCAATGAGCACAACTACACACCTAGAGTGGGTTATCTATTGCTATATATATATATATATATATATATATATATATATATATATATATATATATATAGAGGGGAGAGAGAGAGAGAGAGAGAGAGAGAAGATTTAAGCTTGTGTAACTAGGAATGAGCGACAGGGTTGCACCAAGATTTTTTTTTTTTGCCAGGCTCCGCAGATAAGGCAGGAAATAATGTGTAGAATGGGTGGGCCAATAGGTCCTTATCTGCCATCGAAGTCTGTTTCTAATACTTAAAAATACAGGTAGGTATAGCAAACAAAACAAAAAAAAAACACATGTAATATAGGAGGGGTTGAGATCAAGGAAAAGGGGCACACCACATTATGTTCTTACTAGTTCCTGGATGGCAACAAAAGGCAATGAAGCTGACTGGGTACAACAGTGAACATTTTGCCAGCTGGTGGCAGATCTCCTGGAGTAGGTTCAGACCCTCATAAAGAAAACAAGGGAAGCAGAGGATAGAAAAGACATGCAGCAAAGAGGAAAACACACCATCAAGGGCAGAACTGAAGAAGAAGAGGGTGACAAGGAGTAACCCTGGAGAGGGTGATGAGCCTCACCGAACCTTGGTAAAGAGCTGTCAGTGGATTTGATGGTAGATGGTAGCTTAAAAGTCTATTTGACAGGGATCATGGTGGAAAGGGAGGACAAAGGATGGGAGCAGTTGGATAAAGCTTGGCGGGAGCTGAAGGGTCAGAGGAGTGGGGAAGGGTGTGGAAGGAAGACAGTAAATGAAGGGGGCTCCTGGGATGACCTCAGAGACCATTTGCCGAATCCATAAAAGAAAACATTGGAAAGGGGAATAAGTGAATATGTTCACCTTGGTCAACAAGGAGGTGGCTAATAAATATGTACAGAGGGAGATGGTGGGAAATCAGAAATGGCAGTTGTGACGGCCTTAGTCGGAAGACCGCTGAGGACATGACCCACAAGGGCAAGACATTTGGTGCATGGGTGGAGGGCTTCATGCATTTCAGTGCTATCCTCCTGCAAAAGTGGCCAGAGCATGCTATTCCTTTGCTGATGTATTTCGCCATCATTAGGAGTGAATACAAGATAAAGGGGCATATGGTTGGTTAGTTTCTAATGAGAGGATCCGTTAATGAACGGCATCTCATTGAAATGTCCACTGGGATGCCAAGGCTGACCAGTGGCTGAGGATACTGTCTGAGCCTGGCCTGTTGGGCAGTGATGGGCAAAAAGCAAGCAGTGAGTCCCCATTAAGACTTGCTGTGCATATAACAAGGCATCGTGTACATGGGCAAATTGCAAGTTCAAGCATGTGTGTTCCAGATGTGGGGGTATCATTTCATTTCATTTATTTTTTATACTTGTATGCATAATGAGCATATCTGCCCATTTTCATATGCGACAAGAGCACACATAACAATACACAAGAAAATGTTACAAATACAGGTTAAACAATACAATAATAACATTCGGTCAATGAACACCACAGACTTACTGTATCACAAAACAATTACATTCATCCTTATGGTTAAGCTTATCTCCATAAAATTTGTAAAAGTAAAAGTACACTTAACCAGATGGGAAGGAAGAGAATTAAAAATAAAGGGCTGTAAATAAAAGGACCTCTGATGAATTGATTTCCTGCATAGTGGAATTGAAAAAGTTAACTTATCTGGGAGAGAGTCCTCATTCATTTAATGCCTTAGGAAATAATGAAAAAATGGAATTGGGCAACAAACCCACAACACCCTTAAATAAAAATCGGCTGACTTAAAACGAACCCTACTGTGAAATGAAATACAACCCAAAGCCTAATTAAATCACAATAATGAGTACAAGGGCAATGCTGTCAAAATCTTAAAATTGAATTAAATTATACCTTTAATCGACCCAAAATAGTATCTGTAGTAGCAGTATAAATATTAATAACATAATCTAACAGACTAATGAGAAAACTGTGGGTCAAGAGTTTTCTAGATCCATTTGTTAGGAAGGTGTACCCTGTATAACATAGAAACATAGAAACATAGACTTTGATGGCAAATAAGGACCACTTGGCCCACCTAGTCTGCCAATTTCCTACCTACAGGATGAGCTGCAGATCCTAGTTAACCAACAGCCTATTTCTTCCTACCCCCACTAGAATTGACTTATGTCTGTCCCATGCATTCTTGAATTCTCCCACAGTTTTAGACCCCACAACCTCCTCAGGAAGGCTGTTCCATGCATCCACCACCCTCTCTGTAAAAAAAATACTTCCTCACTTTGCCCTGAGCAGTCCCCTCTATCTTCAAATTGCATCCCTTGTTCTGCACATCTCTTTTCTGAAAGATGCTACCCTCTTGAACTTTGTTGCTTCCACTGAGGTACTTAAAAGTTTCTATCATGCCCCCCCTTCTCAAGGGTATACGTATTAAGCTCCTTTAGTCTCTCTTCTTATGGCTTTTCTTGCAGACCCTGTACCATTTTAGTCACCCTCCTCTGGACTATCTCCATCCTGTCTATGTCCATGTGATATGGGGTCTCCAGAACTGGATGCAGTAGTCCAGGTGGGGTCTCACCAACTGTCTGTACAGAGGATAAAAACTTTCTGTTTTCTGCTGGTGATGCCTCTCCCTATATAGCCCAGTATCCCCACAGCCCTCCCTACTGCCTTCTCACATTGCTTGCTAACCTTAAGGTCAACTGATATGATTACCCCAGGTCCCTTCCATTTTTGTTGTTGTTACTACCTCCCCATTGTGTAATCTTCCCTGAGTTTTTCTTTCCCTGGTGCATTATTTTGCACTCCTTTGCATTGAATCCAAGCTGCCACTCTGACCATTCCTCCAACCTTCCAAGTCCCTTCTCATCTTTCCAAGCCTCCTTGTGTATCAACCCTGTTGCAGATCATTGTGTCATCTGCAAGGGCATACTTTTCTTTCCAGTCCCTCTGCAATATCACTTATAAAGACATTAAAAAGACTGGACCCAGTACTGAACCCTGCAGTACCCCACTAGTTACCCTCTTTCTTACAGTTACCTTCTGTGTCCTGTTGTCCAGCCAATGTTTTACCCAGGCTACTACCCTGGGACCCACTCCCAGGCTGGTTAGTTTAATTATTAATCTTTGTGAGGGACTGTGTCAAATGCCTTGATAAAGTCTAGGTAGGCCATGTCCACAGCCCCTCCCTGGTATACTACTTTGGTCACCAAGTCACATAAAGCAATTAGATTCGTCTGACATGACCTTCCTGCTGTGAGCCCATGTTGCCTTGAGTCCTGTGCTCTTCTGGCCTCTAGGTACTCGACAATTCTTTCCTTCAGAAATGATTCCATTACTTTCCCTACCACAGAGGTCAAACTGACAGGTCTGTAGTTTCCTGCCTCTGTCTCGCTCCCACTTTTGTGAAGGGGAATCACATCTGCCTTCCTTCAGTCCTCAGTTACCACACCATCCTCCCATGGTTTGTTAAAAGGGTAGTCAGTGGTGTCACTAGTTCTTCCTTAATTCTTTTAGAAATCTTGGGTGAAATCAATCAGGCCCCATTGCTTTGTCCACCTTCGGTTTTAGGAGTTCTTTCAGAACCCTTTCTTCTGTGAAAGAACTGGGATTGACCCCTCATCCAGAGTGCTTCTCTTACTTGGATTAGGCACCTCCCTCCTCCTTTTGTGAATACTGAGCAGAAGTATTAATTCAATATCCCTGCTTTTTCACTGTCCCTCTGCCCATCCACCATCCATTCTATTCAGCCTCACTATCCCTCCCTTTGTCTTTCTATGCTCCTGATGTACCTATAAAAGGTTTTATCCCCTTCTTAACCAAATTGGCTGTCATTTTTCAGTTTGGGCCATTGCTATTCTGGCCTCCCTCCTGCTTCCTTCTGCCTTAACTGGTACAGTTCTCTGTCCTGCTCCTTCTGTGTTTCCTATACTTCCCAAATGCTATCTTTTCTCCCTATCCTTCCCGCCACCTCTTTTGAGAACCTTAGTGGCTTTTCTTTCTTTTGATTTGTTCATTTGCATCAAATTAAGGCTTGGTTCCTCTGTGATGGCAGTTTGATGTTTCCCCATTGTTGCTCCACCACTCCTTCTAGCCTGTTTGCTAGTGCTTTCTAAGGCATTCTCCATCTTGCCAAAGTCAGCCCTCCTGAAGTCCAGTACCCTCACTTTTGAATGGCTTGACTCTGTAGCTGAGTTTATCATGAACCACACTGTTTGGTGGTCACTTGTTCCCAGATGGCTACCCACTACTAGATCTGAGATCCTCTAACTGTCCCCATTTGAGAGTATAAGGTCTATGATTGCTCCCTCATGAGTGGGATGCAAAGCTAGCTGTCTGAGGCATGCCACTTGAAGGGCATCGAGAATGGCCCTGCTCTTGGATGTGGCTGCAGCAAAGGTGCTCCAGTTAACATCTGGCATATTCAGGTTCCCATCAACAGTATCTCCCTTTCTCTAACATCCTAAGGATGCCTTCTATCATATCCTTGTCCATTCCCTCCCCTGACATGGGGGTCTGTATAGAAACATAGAATTTGATGGCAGATAAGGACCCTTGGCCCACCTTGTCTGCCCATTTTCCTACCTAACGGATAAGCTGCAGATCCTAGATAACCAACAGCCTACTTCCTCCTACCCCCACTAGAACTGCCTTATTTCTGTCCCATGCATTCTTGAATTCCCCACTGTTTTTGACTCTATGACCTCCTCAGGAAGGCAGTTCTGCATCTAAAACTCCTCTGTGAAGAAATACTTCCTCATTACCTCTCATCCATCCTCTATCTTCAAATTGTGCCCCTTGTTCTTGCAATCTCTTTTCTGAAAGATGCTACACTCTTGGACTTTGTTGATTCCTTGAGGTATTTTAAAGTTTCTATCATGTCCCCTCTCCCTCCTTTCCTCGAGGCTATACATCTTAAGTTCCTTTAGTCTTTCTTCATATGTCTTCTGGTGCAGACCCTGCACCATTTTGTTGCCCTCCTCTGACAACCTCCACCCTGTCTATGTCTTTGCAAAGATGGGGTCTCCAGAACTGTACACAGTACTCCAGATGTGGTCTTACCAACTGTCTGTAAAGAGGGCCAACAACTTCCTGTTTTCTACTGGTGATGCCTCTCCCATGCATCCCAGTATCCCTACAGCCCTCCTTACTGCCTTCTCACATTGCTGGCCCACCTTTAGGTCATCTGATATGACTACTCCAGGTCCCTTTCCATTTTGTTGTTGTCAGTATCTCACCCCCATTGTATACTCTTCCCTGGGTTTTGTTTCCAGGTGCATTACTTTCACTTCTTTGCATTGAATCTAAGCTGCAATATATGTGGCCATTCCTCCAACCTTGCCAAGTCCCTTTCATCCTTTCCACCCCACCTTGCATATCAACCCTGTTGCAGATCTTTGTGTCATCTGTAAAGAGACATACTTCCCTTCTAGTCCCTCTGTAATGTCACTTATAAAGACATTGGAAAGGACCAGCCCAGTACTGAACCCTGTGGTACTCCACTAGTAACCCTCCTTTCTTCACTGTGGACTCCATTTACTATTACCCTCAGTGTCCTGTTGTCCAGCCAGTGTTTTACCCAGGCTACCCCTGGGACCCACTCCCAGGCTGGCTAATTTGTTTATTAATCTGTTTTGTGGGACTGTGTCAAATGCCTTCCTAAAGTCTAGGTAGGCCATGTCCACACCCTCCCTGGTCTACTACTTGTCACCTAGTCAAAGAAATCAATTAGATTTGTCTGATATGACCTTCCTGTTGTGAATCCATGCAGCCTTGGGTCCCAGCCCACTGGCCTCTAGGTAATCTACAATTCTTTACTTCAGCAGTGATTCCATCATTTCACTCACCAGTGAGGTCAAACTGACAGGTCTGTAGTTTCCTGCCTCTGTCTTGCTCCCACTTTGTGAAGGGAATCATCTGCCCTCCTCCAGTCCTCAGGTACCACACCATCCTCCCATGATTTATTAAAAGGGTAGTCAGTGGTGTTACTAGTTCTTCCTTAGTTCTTTACAATTCTGAGTGTATCCCATCAGGCCCCATTACTTTATCCAGCTTCAGTTTTAAGAGTTCTTTCAGAACCCTTTCTTCTGTGAAAGGACTAATATCAACCCCTATCCAGAGTGCTTCTATTGATTGAATTAGGTATCTCCCAATGCTTTTCCATTGTGAATACTGAACAGAAGTATTCATTCAGTATCCCTGCTTTTCACTGTTGGTCTCTGCCCAACCACCTTCCTCTTTATTTAGCCTCAGTATCCCTGCCTTAGTCTTTCTTTGCTCCCTAATGTACCTATAAAGGTTTTATCCCCTTCTTAACCAAGGTGGCTGTCTTTCCTCGGTTTGGGCCTTTGCTATTCTGACTGCCTTCCCTTCCTTCTACTTTAACTGGTACAGTTCTCTGTCCTACTTCTTCTGTGTTTCATATGCTTCCTGAATACTATCTCTTTCTCCCTTACCTTCCCCACTACTTCTTTTGAGAACCATAGAGGTTTCTTCTTTCATTTTGATTTATTTGTTTTACACAAAAGGCTTGTTGCCTCAGTGATGGTGGTTTAATGTTTCCTATTGTTGCTCCACCCCACCTTCTTGCCTGTTTGCTAGTGATTTTCTGAGGCATTCTCCCATTTTGACAAAATCAGCCCTCCTGAAGTCCAGTACCCTCACTTTTGTGTGGCTTGACTCTACAACTAAGTTTATCGTGAACACACTGTTTGGTGGTCGCTTGTCCCAGATGGCTACCCACTTCAAGATCAGAGATCCTCTCTCCATCCCATTAGAAGTACCAGGTCTAAGATTGCTCCTCCCAAGTGGGTTCCTAAACTAGCTATCTGACATGCCCCCTATGGGGCATCGAGAATAGCCCTGCTCTTGGATGTGGCTGCAGTAAGGTACTCCACTTAACATCTGGCATATTCAGGTCCCCTATCAGTAATACCTCCCTTTCTCTGCCATCCCAAGGATGCCTTCTATCATTTCCTTGACTATTTCTCCCTGAAATGGGGGTCTGTATACAACCCCTGTGCAGATTGTGGAGCCATTTCCAGTCTCCAAGGTGACCCACAGTGCCTCCTCTCCTCCCCGTTTACCTTTAGTTTCTGTTGCTTTGATCCCTTCCTTACATAGAGAGCTACTCCTCCTCCTCTTCTTCCCTCCCTGTCCCTCCTGTAGCTTGTGTACATCCCAGTCATGGTTCTCTGTGTACCATGTTTCTGTGACTGCCATGATATCCAGGCATCCCTCTTCCATCAAGGCCATTATTTTTGGGAGCTTTCTACCTGAACTATGGGCATTGGTACTCATTACCCTCCATTTTTTATGGCTTTATTTCTTTTGTCCCTTCACTGTCCTTGCCCTGTGCAGTTTGTAGTGTCAGTTCCAGTCTATAAGGTGACCCATAGTGCCTCCTCTCCTCCCTGTTTACTCTTTTATTCCATTGCTTTTATCCCTTCTCTTACATAGAGAGCTACTCCTCCTCCTGTTCTTCCCTCCTGTAGCTTGTGTACCTTGGTATGTTAACATCCCAGTCATGGTTCTCTGTGTACCATGTTTCTGTGACTGCTATGATATCCAGACATCCCTCATCCATCAAGGCCACCAGTTCAGGGAGCTTGTTGCCAGACTACAGGCATTGGCATCATTACCCTCCATTTCTTGATGGCCTTACCCCTTTTGCCACATCCCTATCCTTATTGCCTTTGTCATTTTCTCCATTTACCCTGCCCTTCTCCCTATCAACATCTCTATCTTGGTGTTTACCTCACTTACTACCCTGATTTTTGGGGAGGCTAGATTTTCTTGCTCCTTTCTAGTGCCTCCCCATGGCTAATTTAAATGCTAGCCAATGAAGCATTAAACCTCACCTAGGATCCTGGTTCCTCTCCTGGACAGATGCAGACCATCACTCCAGTATAGGCCTGCATCACTCCTGGTGGACCCCAGTCTCCAGTCTCCAATGAAGCCAAACCTGAGCTCTGCACTAGTTTTCAACCACTGATTGAATTCCATGGTGTGGAGCACCTAGTCTCACCATGCCATAGACAGGCAGCACCTCTGAAAAGGTTACCATGTGTGCTAGTTGTCTAAGGCCCTCCCTAATTCCACAAACTCTTCCTGACTGCTCTGATCCCTTTCTCAGCCAGAACATTTGTCCCTAGGTGGACAATGACATCCAGCTCCCTCCTCCATGCAGCTGCTTCAGCAATCCTGAGGTTTGCTCCCTGTCCCTCAAGCCATGGTGCTAGGCAGGCACCCAACCTCTGTCTCCCCTTCCTCCCCAGTTCTACCCCCTAAAATGGAGTCCTCCACCAGGAGTTGTTTTCTTCCCTGTGGGTCCCATGCCACCCTCCTGTGGGTCTCCTTTGTGAAGGTTTGAGCATCCTCCTTGGTCTCCACTGTGGATGCCTCCACAGAGGAACCACACTTCTCCAGAATGGCATATGAATTGTGGAGGTACAACTGGAGGGATGTGCCTCTGTTCCACCACCTCACCCTCCCTGAGCCTACTGTGGTCCAACTGCTCCTTTTCTTGGCAACCTCTGAGGCAGCGGTAGGGCAATGGTGGTCCATGGGTGGAGAGGAGGTCCCTCAAATCCTGACCAACTCAGCCTGGAGATGAACAACCTCCTCCCTCAGCCCAGAGAGGTGCCTGCAGATGGGACAACACTGCATCTCCAAAACATCTTTCAGAAGACTGTTGCTCACAGCCACTGCACTGCACCCTCTCCATCATGTCTTATTTCGGGCCCCTTAATGGTTGTTTGGTATACTTAGTCTATCCTCTGTTTATTTTTTTCTCCCATGTACTTACTGACTCTGTGCCCTTTAAGCTTGATCTTCCTGTTCTGAGACAAGAAGTTCCTATATTTCTCAGGTAGTCTGCTTACTTTGTTCAGAGTCAGACCTCCAGCAGCTGGGGGATGGAGAGCTACTTTTTCCTTCTAGGATGGTGAGTCTTTGTGACTCTGTGATCACTCACTTCCTGTTCACAAACAGGAAGTAATCTTTCATGAAGGGATTAACATAAAATTTACATGGGATTCAAAAGTTAAATGTGAATCAAGATAAATGTCCAAGTTTTTAAATATTTCAGCTTTCTCTATGGTATCATCCTGTCCTAAGGTGCAGAGTGCAAGGTTACAGGCTGGCCTATCAAGGGCAAGGTCAGCCCTTTCAAGAAGGTTTCGAGGTGGGAGGAGGAGGGATGGTATAGGGAATGGCACAGGGGGCATGAAGGAGATGTGGTTTCAATGTGGGAGGAGATAAGGACAACTGGCAAGCATGGGGTTGTGGTGGGGCTTCCATCTGGCAGTCACCCCCATCAAGATGGACGTCTTGTATGCCTGCACAGAAAGCTGTCCAAACTACACACCCAAGAAACTTTATGGCAAGGTTTTGGGGAAGGTTTAACTTCCATTACACTGGGAATAGAAGAAATATGGGGCCAGAAATCTAGGGTCCATAAAGGTAAAGAGGCTATAGTACAGAATAAAATACAGAAGGCATTAACAGCAGGCAAAATAGAAACTCCATTTACAACCTCTCCTTTTACAGAGCTGAGGGTCTCCCCATTGGGGCTGGTGCCCAAGAAACAGCCAGGATTTAGGCTGTTTCACCACCTCTCATACCCAGAGGGGACTCGTGAATGAAGCCATTACTAAGGAATGGAGCATGGTGTTGTATGTCAAATTAGATCATGCAATACAGCTGATCAAGATAAATAATAGTATTAATAATAATAATAATAAATCTTTATTTGTACTGTGCCTTTCTTAAAACCAAGGTGCCTTACAGAAATAACATAAATCTAAAACTGCTGAGTTTATAAAATACAGTAACATATCGTCATCAAAAATAAACCTTTGACCATGAATAGGTCTTTAAGGCCTTTTTAAAGGGGGCTTGGCTGGCAAAAACTGACATAAAGGCAGCTTTTAGTTGTTATCCATTAGAGACAAGGACTGGGATTTGCTGGGGTTTAAATTTATTGGGGTGGGTGGGTATTATTTTGACAAGGCAATGCCCATGGGCTGCTTGGAGGCATGTGTCACATTTGAAACATTTAGCACCTGGTTGCAATGGGTTTTGGGGACAGATATTGTCACAGAACTGCAGTTCATTATGTGGATGATTTCCTGTTGGTTGGAGAAGGGAGAATAGAGGTACAGAAGATGTTCCGGGATCTCCAACTCATGTGTTCAGTGTTGGGATACCACTTCCATAGACAAGATGGAGGGCCCAGCTAAAAATTTAATTTTTGGGATAGAGGTGGACGAGGAAGATAGTTGCTTCCAGCTGCTCCTGGGAAGTTAGCATGGTTAAGGGAGCTCATCGGGCGGTGAAGAAGAAGAAGAGAAGGGTGTTGTTGAAGTTGGTACAACAGCTCCTCAGGCACCTAAACTTTGCATGTAGAGCCATGGCACTAGGGAGTATATTCACACTCCATTTGGCAAGAGTTACAGCAAGCCAAGCAACCACACAACTGGGTAAACATCACCTAAGGGTACAATGAGACCCAGAGGCCTGGGAGGGTTTTGATACACTACAATGGCATTACATTGTGGCAGGATGACTGGCTATTGATGCCGACTGCAGCTGTACAGGATGCAGCTGTCGAGTTTCAGCATGGGAGCATATTTGTGGGGGTGGATATCAGAAAGATAGCCAGAAGAGTGGGAGAGGCTAGGGCTGCTGAAGAACATCACTTTCCTGGAAGTTTTCCAATTTGGGTAGCCAAGGGTGGTCTGGGGGACAAACTACAGAATAAAAGGGTAATTTTGGTGCAGCAGCAAGGCAGTGGTGGAAGTTCTGAACAGACAGTCAGGATCAACTGAATCAGTGTTAGGGTAGCCCGACAGTTAGTGCTGGAGGGGCTGAAGTTAAATAGGTCATACAGGGAAAGACACATCAAGGGCACTAGGAACATGATAGCTGACAGCCTTTCATGATTACAGTTGGACAGGTTCCAGTTGTTTGCCACAGGGCGGCCATCCCTCATCATCGATGGAAAATTGGCTGGACCTAGCATAGCTGCTGTTTCAGAATTCCTGGGCCCCCATAGGATAAGTGCTTACAAAAATACATGGAGGGCATTCCAGAGTTCTGGCAGCAGGTTGGGATGCAAGTAAAGTGGGTCAGTTCTGGAGATGCAGTGTCATGAGGTACATGATAGCAAAATGGGAGCACGAATTGCAGTCTCTGCAATGGGACTCCATTTGACAGGCATCGAGGTGGTCTATATTTAAAAGGATAGGGTTAGCCCAGCAAGACCCCAGCAGTCTGTAGGATGTACCAAGGGTGTGTTAGGTTACATGGGCAGCAGCTGGATAGATGAAGACCAGTGGGGGCCAGTCATTTGACAGACTGCTTGGAAGCCTTAAGCATGTCTGATCAACAGCCCATGAGGCACGACTGAGGTAGTCTTTTAGTGATGCAAAAGGGCATTTTTAGTCAATGAGGTGGCAGCCAGCAGCAAAAGGATTACACCAGGGGCTATAGTGGTCAGATGTACAGTAATATGGTGGAAGGATAGGATAGCCATTTGACTGAGCAGGTCAAAGATGGACCAGAAAGGAAAAGGGGTGTGGGTGGAACTCAGAAGGGAAGACACATGGGCCCATTGCGTAGTCAGATCCTTGGAAGAGTACAGGAAGGTCAGGCAAAATGATGAAGATTGTCTCTTTCAACATGGCAATGGGTGCCCATTATCGCATACCAGCTTACACGGTACTGAAAGGGGGATGGCTTTTGTAGGCAAGGACCCTAGGCTTTTCATCCCACTCCCAATAGGGACTGCATCAAGTTAGCAGAACAGGGGCAGAGCCTGCAGGACATCAAGGGTGCTAGAAGGTAGTTGTCGAACTGCTACAGAAGGTATATCAGGAAATAGTCTGCTAATTTGTGTTCTGTATTTTCAGATGGAAAAAACAGGATGGTGGTTTGGATAATTGAATATTCGTTCATACATTGGGCTGAAAAGTGGGTGGCGGCAACCCCAGAGGCAGATGAGGCAAGACCCAGGACACACAAGAATCTATTGGACAAGGGGTGCAGGGTCTACAATGGGCTCAGATGCTATCAGTCATGGATGAGATGCAGAGGACACAGCTGAAACTGGATTTATTAGTGGTACATTGGGGATGACCTGGGTGATAAGCCATGGGTAGTCCTGTCTCATGAAATAAAGTTGACTGAAGGTGGTGAAGACCTGGTGGATGAACATGACCATAGGGTGGCAGAGATCATACCCAGAAGCGTATGGTGGCAGAAAATGGACATAAGGGTGGTGGAAAAGGCTGCCAAATGGGTCAACAGAAAGATGGTGGCCTGGGTTTCTGAGAATGGGGAGCATACATAAAACACAGTGCTATCACGCACTGAGTCAGGGTTTTATAGGCAGGATGGGGTTCACTTGACTGAAATAGGTAATGCCACCTTTAATTGGGCAATCAGGATGCCATCATATTATGGGGAGCGGGCTCAGTAGTTAATATAGCTGGACTGGACATCGGCTGGTGGGGAAAATGGGGCCTTTACTGGGGCAACACCTGGACAGGTGGGGGGGCGTCATCTGGTAATCACCCCAGGGGTTTGGGACTGGGGATCAGGTAGGACACACAACCCCAGGAGAGAACTAGATGAAACGGAGAGGTGTTGGGGTATACTCCCAATCCAAAAGAAGAACAGGCAACAGCCGGAAATTGAAAATGAATGTTGGGTACAGGATTGTATAATAGGAGAACCCCAAAATTATCACATAAATCAGTTGTTATGAAATATGTGATATGGATTTGATGGCATATGTGTATAGTGTGGATATGTATGTAAATATTACAAACTTCTGCTCAAATAAAAGGCCATATGATTCCAAAAAGGTGTTGGTAGTCTCTTTCAAGGGGTTCCTAGGGACAATAATTAGAAGCATTCTTCCAAATTGCAATACAGGGATTCCATAAAGATAGCAAAGAATTAAAACTGTAAAACTGTTCCAAGCCCAGCCAGAGTAATATCAAAATGAGATGATAAATGAAACAAAATCAACAAAAAGGAGACTTCAAAAAGGTAGTGAAACAAAACAATAACACAATAAAACCACTACACAATCAACAGAGGAACTTCAAAACAAACACACAAAAAAAATAGAAAAACAGTTCAGAATTTGATAGGGGAACACCAAAAAGATCAATTAGTAAACAAATATTTACAGTTAAGAAGATTTACCTCTCTAAAAGAGGCATTGCCCATAGGTGCCAAATAACAAACATAAAATGTTACAATAAACAGTTTTAATAGTTAAGGCAAATTCCTCTGTTTTGGACATTTCTTAGGACAAATCCTAGTTCCCTTAATTCCTACTTCTGTTTGGTTAGTCTGTGTGTGTGTGGGGGGCATTAACTGCAGAACAGAAAGAGTTGTATTATGGTGTATATTTCATCTTATGAGAAACATCATCACATTAGAGGTATTGAAGTTTATTTATGAGCCTATTTTCAGAAAGCCACTTTGACTACAGTCAAAATGTTTTACTAGCAAATCAGATTCCAGGTAACCAATTTCTGCACTTTGATTATAAAAAATCAGTTTATGTAACTTTTTTCTTTTAATGTCACTGATTCTCAGGTGCACAAACTGGTTACTATCTAATGCACTTTGTTAGTAGTTCACTATGTTTACTTTTATTCCTAAGGTGGGGGTGGAGGGCAGATTAGATCAAAAAGCCTTGTTTTCCATTGGTTGCTATATTATTTTAATGCTTGAGATGGGTTTACCTGTGATCATGATCTACCTGTAATTAGTCGCAATCATTGCCACAATTAGCAACCAAAGTGCTTCATTTGAGTGGTGGTATGTATGTATTTGTATTATTATTTCTTCAAAACAGATAAATATCCCCATAATTGTTTTAACAAAATTTTATTTTAACCACAATCAGTAACAGGAAATGTAAGCTTCCAATTGAAAGAATGAACAATACAATGGTACTGTACATTTTTTAATATGTTCATGTGAAATGTAATACTATTTATTTGTTTGAGCAGTCTTTGTTTATTTTAGTTTTTATCCTTGTTGTCACTAAAGGAGCTGTTTAAGTTCATTTCTTTTGCAGAAGCTGGTAACTGCTGGTTCCAGTAATGTTACTTGCTCCATCTTTACAGGCCTTTTAGTAAATTCAGTGGGTGTTTCTGATTTGAATACTAGTGGTAAGCTCAATTTTAGAATTGTGTGATGCAGGTTGTTTCCTTTAAGCTATATAATTCTGTACTTAAATACAGCATCATTCTGGCAAAAGCATGAGCCCTTAAGAAGGACAGTAATATATCATACAGTTCTAATATGGCACTCATCACCAGTGTGAAATCAAACATATCTAGTGAATTTACTAAGAGGCCAGCTATGACAATAATCAAATAAGAACTAGTTAGAAAATCAGATTTTACAGAAATTACTGGTGTGCAGGTTAAGGGCAGTTTTGAAAATTTCAGATAGCATGCATGGCCAGTCTTTCACAAACTCCATAGTATGTAATTCATTTTTTGGATACCTACAGTAGGTAGAAGCAGTAAACAGATCTAAGAGACAACATGACACCCTGAAAATTATGAGTTTAAGCTGCATAGCAAAGACAAGTGGGAATAAGGAATTCATCCTCCAACTGTTAAAATAACATTTATACTTGTATTAAAGGTGATAGGAAACAATATAAAATTATTATTAAACCCATTCTTGTATCTTTCACTCATGTCCACTGTTGTGGACATGAGTGAAAGATACAAGATGGGTTTGAGCTATTTTTGATTCATCAAAGTATTTGTATTTCATATATATATATATATATATATATATATATATATATATATATATATATATAGGTAGCACAGTAAGCGTTACCATAGTTAGGGTTGAGTAGCACTTTTAAGGTTAAAGGTCAAATTTTGAACCTTAATAACTTTACCATCATTCAATGGATTTACCTAAAATTTGGTATGTATGATTGGGTATTATAGATATTGGGATCTGCCAAGTTATGTACCAGTCAGATATACGGCTGTGGAGTTATTAGCGACAACGAATTGCGCAATTACTTTTTGTGATTTCTTTGCTCTCACCTACAGGTGGCACGGTTTGTGCGACTGGTCCGAAAACTTCAGGGAACATACTGCCGGAGTCCTCAATGTGCCTTTTGATGATTTTGTGAACAAATATTGAACAGTTCAAAAGTTATTCAAAACAAGTTCCCATTATAAGTTAATGGGAAAAGTCAGCAAAAGTTCAACACTTTCACAAATGCACTTTTAGTGTCACAGATGGCCCTAATAGTGTCTTAAATCCACCTTTTGTTTTCAGTTGGTGATCAGAAAAATGCTTGGCATTTAAAATTGGGACCCTCTAGGAACATAATTCTTTTGTGTTCACCTAGTCAGACCCTTAGGATGCTAGCCATGTCTTTATTTTGGGGTTAAACACCCTAGAAATATGTTTTCAAGTTTCTGGAAAAGGTAGCATCGTAAAGTAATGTTGCACTTGCGATACTTTTGCAAAATTTTATGAGCTTCGCAAATTGACACTACTTTTTCAGACTTTGCCAAAATGACAGGAATTCTTTGCCACCCTGCTGCGAAAGAACATGTTGATCTTTTGAGCTGAAATTTGAGGGAAGGCAGCCAACATCTCACAGATGTGGCTTTCAGTGGTTTAGTAAGAAAATATTGCATGGCTCCAAGTTACAGTACTCTGAATTTGACATTTCCCCATAGACTAACATGGTGGCATCCGCCATGCCATTCGAGGGCTCATATCTAAAACGGTGCAAGATATGGAATTTTTGTTGCGAGTTGCATAGCCCTATGGGCTATGTAGTAACAAAAACTAGCCATGAAAATCAAGATTTTTGTGAAATTTACATTTTTTCTCGTATGCGGTTGCTGAGATATTAGCAATTAAGTACTTCAATGCTCGTTTAAGCTTTGATCCCCATTACAATGCATACATTCTTTGTACACACTGTGTTTCTGTATGCACCTGTTTGGCTACAAACAGGGATGTCTTCCATTACTGTTACAGTTACTGTTTCCACTTGCGTTTATGTCCCATTTGCGTTACTGTTTCCGTGTACACCACTGTGCGTTACCCTTTGCATTGTCATTCAACTTGCATTTTCATTATGGTTACCATTTGCATTTCCACTACTGTTTCTGTTTGCATTTTTGTTTGCGTCACCGTGTGCATTGCCATTTGGGTTTATGGCAGCCCTTTCGTTTGTGTTTGCGTTTCTCTTTCGTTTTGCATCTTCCTTGCTGAAACTGTTACCATTTGCATTTGCAATTGTGTTACAGTGCCTGTGCACATCATGGTTTCGTTTCCATATGCACTTGCATTTCCTTTTGTGCTTGTCTCCTTTGCTGTTATTGTCACTGTTACTGTTACCATTTGAATTTACAATTGCCTTACTGTGCCTGTCGCATTTCAGTTTGTGTTTCCATACTCGCTTCTGTTCCAGTTTCTCTTTCTCTTTCCTTTGGTGTTATTCTTCATGTTAACTTTACCATTTGCATTTACAATTCTTGGTACCATGCCTGTCGTGTTTCTGATTTTGTGTCTACATGTGTGTTTGCATTAGCATTCCATTTCTGTTCCCTTTCACGTTCTTTTGCTGTGACACTTAACATTTCCATTTAAAATACTGCTGCCATCACTGTTCACATTAACAGTTGCGTTTTCATATGAGCTTCAGTGTCCATTTGTGTCACTGTTAAGCTTCTCGTCACTTTGAGCTTGCATTTCTATTAATGTTTCCTTTACCATTTTATGTTTGTGTTACCATGCACCACTGTTTGCGATTCTGTTTGTGTTGTTGTTCCTGTTACTATGTCACAAGATATCAAGTGGCAGCATCCTCCGCCATAGTATATTCACTATTTCTCATCATCATTCTCAAAGAAGGGAAATTAGAGGCAAAAACTCTCTTTAATGCATTAGTTAGGGTTGTTCCACAGCAACAAAGTGAGAAATTCGGTGTTAGGGTTAACCTCCTTGGACCCCCAGCCCATCCTCCCAACCCGGCATCATGGGTGCATGTTGAGGTCGTCGGTCCTAACTCTCACCCCATTCTCCTATACCTCTGCTTCTTCACATATGTGATGGGGTGAGAGTTAGGCCAATGACCCTAATGCGCACCGTGATGCCAGTTGGGGTGGGGCTTAGTCCAAGGGGCTTTCAACCCTTACTGTGAATTTCCTCACTTTTGTCACTGTGGAACAACCCTAACTAATGCATTAAATGGAGTTTTTGCCTCTAATATATATAATATATTTATATATATTTTCATGAGTTAGGCTTCCATCCACTCCTTTTCTTGTTATCTTTTGTTCCAGTGCTTTCTGACATTCTCTAATGTCAGTTCCACTGTTTCCTGCACAATTAGCCAGTATTATTGAGCAGTCTAAACTCAGATTGTAGAAAGCCCAAGAAACCTGGAAACAGCTGATATTAACAGAGGGTTAAAACACAAACCCACATATAGTAGTAAATAAAGATATCAAAATCCTTTTTGAAGACACAGAAGAGCTTGCTAAATAAGATTCAATATAAAGAATGAAACACAGAAGCTTTCAAATGTACAAATATTGAGAACTGTTTCCTATCACCTTTAAAGCTGAGCAGGCACATGACATTCATAGAATATTTTAAGCACCTGTTCTGCAGACAAATGAATAAACCACACAGCTATTTTTAATCTAGCATCATTTCTCTGGTCTGTCACAGGAATGGATCCATGTTTCATCCTGTGAGGCATGTTGTGTATTTCTGTCAAGCACTGTGTTGGTCAGTGGAGTATAGAACCAAAGGGACCATGAGTACCAATGACAGCAGATTAAATGCTAAAGCTGCACCAAAACTATCATCAAAAGATATATCCTAACAGCAAATCTAATAAATAAAATCATAACTTTAACAATCGTATTCCTGTTCTAAAAACATGACAACTCCACCATCATATTCTGTCTGTTTCCTTTGGTAATATTTCTTTATCAGATTTCTGTGCTAAAAGAATTATACTTGTGTTTCACAGGAAAGAGTATAACTTTGATCCTGCACTCTTTGTTTAGCCCAAAATGTACCATATGTTAAAAGGCTCAATAAATGACATTGTTAGGACTCAGAGTAAAGAAGATTTTTTCTGGTTTCTCTTAATATGTACTTGACAAAACTATATATTTCTGTTGGTCTAATATGTTTTCAAATTATAATGTAACTGAATGCTCAACTATTTCACTACACAGTTCAAAAAGAAATCTAGATGTATGCATTAACTAATGGTGAAATGCTTTAGTAAGTAGGTAACTGCAAGAATACATTTAATGAAATGCAACACTATGAATCCCACCCACCTCCCACTCATCACCAACCACCTCACATTCTCCAGTACACCCCCACCCCTCACTCACCTGCACAGGCACATGTCAAAGATCTACTGTCCAATCAAACACACATCCTGCTGCTGGAACCAGTGACTGCAATATGAGAAAATAAGGTGACAGTTCAATGTATTTCAATGAGGTTTATAACTTTGATGTGTAACTTAGCCATTTTGCATATTTTGACACTAACATTTCAACATGGCTTATTGGGGATCCCACCTCATGGAACAATGGTGGTGGAATTCTGCAAATCCAGCCTGAAAAGTGAAATCACTTTTCAGGCTCAAGTCGAAAAATGTCACTGCCCTTGTTCATTAGGTGAGTGTCATAAGAGGCAATGTTAAAAATGTGGGTCAAGATATGTAAAATTACAAAGTTATGCACATACATTGAAATTTCAATATGCTCCTCTTAACTTTGGTCATTTTAAATATTTCACCCCACATTTTCAGCATAGCCATTTTGTGCATCACCTCATGAACATGACAGCTGCCATTTTCAAATATTGGCCAAAATGTTTTTCTCACCTGTATCATGGAATGACA
This sequence comes from Neoceratodus forsteri, assembly GCA_016271365.2. Lineage (NCBI taxonomy): Eukaryota > Metazoa > Chordata > Ceratodontiformes > Ceratodontidae > Neoceratodus > Neoceratodus forsteri. Next base: position 1,459,648,039 of record CM057455.1, on the reverse strand, counting down.
TTGCAGTGGTGTGGAATAATGTTTCAGAAAAATTTGAAAATTCTCAGCATGGCATTCAAGAGGTGGGGTAACAACAAGACTATGCTGACAATTTGGTTTACTGTTTTGGCTGAAATCCAATCACAGTGCCCTCTGGGCCCTTCACTTCATGGCAACATACATGTATGCATCTATGGAGGATGGCCCTGTGCTCCCACAGGAAAATGAGGATACAATTACAGTATCTCAAAAAGTATGGAAATTCTTTGTTAAAAGCTGTGTTAATGCACCAGCTCAGATAACTTAATGCCACAAAGTAGGGAATGTGGTGATAGGGTTTTCAACCTAACACCCCCGCCATAAGAACAAAAGGAAAACACATTGCGGTGGTGGGGTCTTCCTTTGGGGCTATCAACCCTATTAGTCACCCTTCCCCATGAGCACTGCATGAAGAAAGGTGATTATGTGTGACATTGTTTGCTCATGGAATGGGGTGTGCATTAGGGTTGACAACTACCAACAAAGACCCTACCACTGATTCACCAAGACTTAGAGACCCAAAACCAGAATGTTTTTTCCTTTGCTGCTTGAGGGGGTAGGGGTATTTTGGTTGGAGACCTAACACCACATTTTCCTACTTTTGTGGTGTTAAGTTATCCTAACTGGTGCATTAACACAGTTGTGTGCAAAGAAAATATATATATATATGGTTTCAGCATCAAAAGTAAGAAATCAGCAAACCAGGGAGGGGCTGTGGACAAGGCCTACCTAGACTTTAGCAAGGTATTTGACCACAGTCCCACACAAAAGATTAATAAACAAATTAGCCAGCCTGGGAGTGGGTCTCAGGGTGGTAGTCCAGGTAAAACTTTGGCTGGACAACAGTACACAGAAGGTAATAATAAACAGGGTCCACAGTGAAAAAGGGGTTATGGCAGTGTCAGTGGCTTAGTAGGTAGCACACTCACCTCTGAGGCTGGGAGATCAGAGGGCTGTGGGTTCAGTTCCCACATCCGCACTTGGGTTAATATCCCATTCTGACACTGTATTGTAGCATGAGGGCGGTGCTGCACTTCTGAAGTGCCATCTTTCAGATGAGACGTTAAACCAAGGTCCCATCTGCCTGGATTGAGTGGTAGCAGGTGGATGCTAAAGATCCCATGGCACTTATCAAAAAGAGTAGGGATTTTTTCCAAAATGATATAACAAAACAAATACATCACAATATATTCCAAACAAAGCCTGTACATCATTTTCTAAGGGCCCAACACACCAGTTTTGTTTAAAGAAGAAAGAAAAATAATCTTATCCATCTACATTGAAATCACACAGTTCTACCTATCCACAACATAGCATAAGAAATTGGACCATAAGTAGTAAGAAAAAAAAGAAGAAAATAAAACAACCACTCAACACCTTTGATTATACACGCTCCATACCCTAATTACCGTTCATTAATATGTTTTCCTCAAGTTACACCATCAAAAGTATCAGAGGAAGAGCTCTCCACCAGTAAGCTACAAGGAAGGCCACAATGACTGTTTTTCTTTAACATATATCATAGATAATTCCTTAGTGATCCTTTTATTAATCCTTCCAACAATGTATTTTTTGTTGAAGTTCAAAAAGACACCTGTTTTGCCATATGCACCATTTTAAAATGGCACAGATCACCCTGAGAGTTCCAGGATACAATATCCCTCACTCTGCACCATATTTCCCATAGACGAACTCAGTATAAGTCATTGCAGCTAACATGGGTAATGCCCACCTGTGAGCTAACTGAGCCCGCAACAGTGTGATATAGGAACAATCAAAAACAAATGTTGCATAGTTTCCACTTGAAGAGTGCATAATTCTCTAAGAAAGAATCTCTCCTCCACTTTTTATATGCATGATTTCTTGCATTCAATCTCCCACAGCAGACATCCATATGGTATCCCACATCTTCTGTGGAATTCTACCATCTATTATTTGTTTTATCAAATGCTGTACTTCTATGTTTGATGGACACTGGAAACATGGTTCTGTTAAGAAATTCCTATTAAGAACTGAAGTGTACAGATTTTTCTATTTTTCAAAGGTATTGTCTGTGGAGGTACATTCCATTGTTTTATTTTTATATAAACTTCTATTAGGTACACAGAAGTCCCTTGAGGGATATTTGTAAATATTGTCCATATTGCCACCCTCCATTTATCAATGAAATACCTAATTCTGGAGTTAAAACTTATAACCCAAGCATCTTGATGTCCTGCCATACTAGGAACAATATTAGAATGTACAAATAATGAAAAGAAGAATAGGACTGGGGTTAATATATTCAAACCTCCCTTTTTAATTGCCCAGTATGTAACTGATCTCTTAATTGGGTTCAAGCGACTGCCACTCCAAGTTGAGAAACTGAAGTTATACATTCTTGTCTCCAAACCTAAGAGGAGGAGGAGGAAAGATATAGCATACTGTTAAAAAATAGGAACTGTAAAGGTTTTTAACATATGGACTCTCTTTAGTCTCATCATAGGATATGATTTCCATTTATTATTTTTTCTTCTGCTATAGATAGTTTCTCTGTCCAATTTTTTCTGCAGCCTGACAGCCACCAAAATAACTTCCTAGAACCTGAATATTGTAGGTCTGAATTTGGATTCCACCAGTCTCTGCCTTCTTTAGATGTGAATGTACATTCACTGATGTGCCTATACTTTTATCTTTTTAAAACTGACCTGTAATCAGAGAAAAGGATTGAACAATATTTAGAGCCTGTAGCCCCAACTTTTGATCTGCTACCAAAAGGCAAAGGTCATCTGTTTAAGCTATAGTGCTAGGGAATACTTTTCTGCTGTATTAACTATATGTCTGATAGTACTGTCATTATTAAATCTCCTGAGAAGTGGGTCTATGGAAAAAACATATAAAAGGAGACTTAGGGGCAACCCTGTCACACCCTCTTTTAATCAGTGTGTAGATCCTTAATCCCATTAACCACTGGAGTCATAGAAGCATTTTACATAATTTTTGATCCATGAGATAAACTCCTGTGGATACCATACTGCTTCAATACTTCAAAAAGGTAACCATGTGGGGCTCAATCAAAGCTTTGGACTGATCTAGACTTATAACATACCCTTCTGTATTGTGGCTATCAAAGACTTCTCTTATCAATTTTAAATTATTTAACATTGACCTTTGTGGTACTGCACATGTTTGAGTTGATAAATTAAAGACTGGGTTGCTTTTGCCAGCCTATTATTTACAATTTTACATAGAATTTTCCAGTCTGAATTGATTAGGCTAATAGGCCGCCAGTTATCTAGGTTATCCTTTTCATAATTTTTATGTAAATAAAGATGCTTACTATCAGCTAGAGTAGCAGGCACTGGTAATGAACCTTGTATAATAACTTTAAAAACTGCAGTCAAGTGATGAATTAATAGCATTTTGGCTTTTTATAAAATTAATTTGGTATTCCATCTGGCCCTGTGTTACATTACTTTTTAGCTGACCAATGACAACATTTACTTTTTCTGCTGTGATTGGTTTTCCTTGATCCCTTTACCTCATGCAATAACTGTGAGATATCTAAATATTGTGAAAAATGCCCCATTCATTAACTCTAAAGTCCTGACCATATAAAGTTTTGTATGCTTAGATACCAATTGTAACATACCAGATTATCTGTGACTGTATTTCCATCTTGAGTAATCAAGCAAGACATATATTTTATATTTACTTGCTGTTTGCAACTATCAAATGGATTTATTACCTTTGCTGACCCTTTCCTTCCATATTTTGTTCTAGAAATAGTGAAGTAGACCTGTCATACTGACATGCATACATTTCCTTTTTAATTGATGTATCTGAGAGGAATAATCTAAGTTAAATTATGCTTTCCATGAAAGAAGTGTCTGTAACTGGCTTCTTTTATCTAAATATTGTATATATTTAGCTTTAGAACAGGCTTTTGCCAACTGTTTACAATATTTCTTTATTTCCAATTTTGTGTCATGCCACCATAGAGTTGGGTTATCATATAGTTCATATATTGACATTTTGTCCTTCAAAACCATGGATAATTCTTTCCAACCAGAATTATCTTCTAGAATTATGTTCATTTTCCAAGAGTTATGTGTTTCAGCTTATTAACGGATTCCTAAATACAGAATAACCATACAATGATCCAATGCCTCACAAGGATATGTTTGCAACCTGGTAACCAGTTAGAGATAAAAAATAATCTATTCTGTTAGAAAATCTCCCTCGGTGAAAGATATGCATGGGGTTGAGGCCCAGATGTAACTCCATCTATTAAGTCTGCTGTTTTATACATCGAATTAAGAAAGTTGGAATCATTATATCATTTTGAGTTACCCTGTTTTATCCAAAAGTGTTAGGATGCAGTTAAAGTCCCTCAAAAGTTATTGATTTAGATGAATGGAGAAAGGGCTGTACAGCCTTCATAGTTTCAATTCTTTGAGTTTTAATTTGAGGATTATAAATATTAATTAGTCTCCATTCTTGGTTCTGTAATATGACATCTAGTATTAGCACCTGTCCTTGTATTAAATCAACTAGCCTTATGACCGTAACTTCTAAATTATTAAAAGAATAGCCACCCTGTGCATACATCTTCTGAAAAGAACCAATAGGACAGCCACACGCTCCAGTCCCGTGTTGTCTGACTAGCCTCCCTGATGGAATAAGGTCTTGTGTACTGTAAAAATTATATGGACATTAGTGTCTGCTAACATAGAAACAAATGGTACGCCTCCTTTTGGGATTTCTTAAACTATTTATGTTTAAAGTACCAAAAGCCACCAGATCTGACATTTATCAGAACAGAAATTGACTGCGACTTTGGTGGAAAAACTTTGGTGGAAAAACTGAGTAAGGCCAGAATGATTTGCTTCGGTTATATCAGGTCTATCGGAGAGTTACTACATTTTTAGGAAAGGGACCTTGGGTTGATTTAGCAGGGTCCTACTTGAGGAAGCTCAACGGGCAGACACCGCCTCGTAAACTGATTTCTAAGTTATATAGATTGATATTATCAAGGATTACGGAGAAGGTATCTTCTTGGCCTATTATTGGGATTCCAATGTAGTAAAAGGATGGTCTGTGGAGGTCTGGGAGAGTGTGTGGAGGGATATTTATACTTATAGCAAACAAGACAGACTGAGAAATGTTCAATTTAACATTCTGCATGACCTTTACTTATCTCCAGCGAAGCTCTCTTGGATCCATCGATCCTTTCCGCCAGTCTGTGTTGATTGTGGGACTCCTCTGGCTACAACTTATCATAAACTTTGGACCTGTCCCAAAGTTGTTAGATTTTGGTCTCTGTTAAGCAATGGATTTCCCGTATTGTAAGATATCAGCTTTTTTTAACCGGGAGATTTGCTTGTTGGGCAGGTACGATAGAGTTCCTCAAGGTCTCTAAAGTGGCAAATTGCTTTGGTCTCTCTGGTCACCAAACTTCATTCTCAGGCATTAGCAGGGGCCTGGGGCCTCTTTTAGAGAATGGTGGGATGAATTTTTGTTGGCACTCTCTGCCGAGAAAAAGTGGTAGCGGCCTTTTTGGCTCTTTAGGGAAATTTCAGGAATGCTGGGGAAGTCTGGTCAACTCTAAAATTAGATCCTGAATGGGGTAAAGGCGACATACAACCTAGTGTCCTCTTTAGTTTATATGCTCTTTTTTATGCCCAGACGTAGAGTGCGGACTCCCCATCTTTGGTTAGTGTTTTCTTTCTTGTTGCCTCTCCTCTCTGTGTAAGACACTTACGAAAGGAACCTATAGCTGTTATCTACTGCTGTTGGATTGTCTAGGCCCCATTATTATGAAGGGCTATAATGCAGCGGATTATGTCCTATGTAGGGCGGTCCCTTTCTTTTTTTTTTTTTATATAGTGTTCCACTGTGGAAGCTGCCCTATTTTGTGGGGAGGGAGATGGGAGGGTTATTGCTGTTTCATGAATTACTTTTTTTTTTTCTCTTTCTTCCGGTAATATGATTTAGGTTTAGTTATATATTTCATGTGTGATGTATGCTTTGTTATTAATTAAAATAAAGTTATTTGCAAAAAAAAAAAAAAAAAGAACAGAAATTGAGAATGTCAAGATTTCTTTTCCTGTTCCCTGGAGACTTCATTTTGCATCTTTTTTTAGATGCTCATGAGTCACTTGATAGTTGATCTGTTTCAGTCAAAGATTGGCTGTGAGGATGCCACTGAAGAGGCATCTGAATCATCTTCTGTCTCAGTTACTTGTTTTCTTTTGTTCATAGCTGCAAATTTATTCCTGTTAGAAACCCTGTCCTCCGTGTGGACTTGTGAGGTTTAGGGCCTCTGATGGTTCTGCTTCTTGTCTGCCTTCAGGTACCAGTCTGTACCCAGTCAGATTCTTCCTGTGGTGGCATACTTTCTTTCTGTCCGTCCCACATTAAATGGAAAAATTACTAGTTGCAGAGCTTAGAACAATATTTGAGACTCATTCTAAGGGATCCATCATACTGTGGTAAGAAGATATATCTGCATCAGTGTTAGAGACTTGCACATCTGATTGTGTCAGTGGCCAGGGCTGGTATTCTTGATGTGGATAAACTTAAAGACTGAGAAGACTGGTTTCCTGAACTAGGCGAGACTGAGGCCTTTCACTTGCATGTTATTGTGCTCTTTAAATCGTGTCTTCCTGATCTTCCTGTGGGGTGCCTGAATTGCTTTGATAGGCCTAGGGACAACTGTGATAGGAATGAGTGGTTTCTTCATAGAAGTTACAATAAACGGCCTCAGGCAAGTTATACTCTTAATGCCCAGATCCTGAGCATAACGAGCACTTCAGTTTATTGCATACATTGCTCAAATGCGTTTTCCACATTGAAAACATGACTTAGGTTGTCAGGATAAAATATGAAACCCCTGTCCCTACCCAGGTAAAAACAGCTTGGCAAATGTATTGACCCATTAACTTATGGGAGCCGCTCCTGTAGTTTCTATCCTCCAGTCCATAACTGCTCAAAATCTATTATGGCTCAAACAGCCCTAAAACAGTACACTTTGATGTTAACCATCTGATAATGTCAGCCACTGCAACCCTTCATTTTGAATAACATCATAATCATTTTAATTGCATGTTTTGTGAGAGGTATAGCAATAAAGGGAGACCACAAAGGAGTATATTTAACTTTCTGATATCAATGCCAGAATGCTTTGAGGGCTGCTGATGTTTTGAAACTCAAATCAAAATTACAGTCTCCTGAAGTATGTATAAGGCGATATATTTCTGATTGTAACAACTGCAGACTGTCTTTCACCAGTGTTCCCCACATATCTGCTGATCAGTGAAAGTGTCAAGACCACCTCTGTATCTTAATCTCACTGCATTCCTTCACTTGGCCTGTTCAAGAGGAGTATGGAATAGGCCAGCATACGTTTCTACCATCTGGCGCTCGATTTCCTGGGGATTGTCTCTCTGCCTTTGTTCTCCTTCTGTTTTATTATCATGAGCTGGCATGGCAGGGCTAACAAGAGGAAATGAACCTTGATTTTCAGTTTCCTTCTCTTTATGAGGTAATTCCCCATATCTGTTTCAGTGTGCTGAGCTAGGCCTCTTCCCCTTTTTCTCCCTTCATACCATTCACAGCAATCTTAGAGCTGACATTTTGCCATACTGAATTTTGGGTTAAATATAGCTGAGTTGGAATCTCTAAAGGATCTATCATGTCCATCAAATTTCCCCAGGCTTTACACCATTATGTGGCAGAGAGGACAAAGTTTTAGCATCTGTTGACTTTTCCCATCCAGCCCTTTTCAATGCATCTGCAATGGTAACTCCAGTGATTGAGAAATTATTATCATAGTGATAATAGTAAATAGTGGTAAAAGTGGCCTGACTCAGAATCAGTATGTATTTTATTAATCTCTGGCTCTGTAACAATTGCTGGCAACTGATTGACATTAAATGCAGCAGAATTGGGAAACTATGGATACTTCGGAGCTGACCAACAGCATCCTGCTGTGTAAAAGTAAGTCAGTATTAAAGGATAAATCAGTACCTATATCATGGCATTTGGCTCAAAGATGTGATTCTACTTCTGGTCGCTCGTTGCATGGCCATGGCTCTATTTCTGTCTCCTCTGGACATGGAAAAACCTCTGATACCTGCTCTGTAATATTAAGCAGGTCTACGGATGCATTTTGCACTTCCATACAACAAACACTTGTCTGTCTTCAACTGTCCCGAGACTCTAGGCACTCACTAGATTCAGTGAATACACTGCCAGTCCCCATGGAGACATTCTGAAATGGAACTCCAGTTGCAGTCGTCCGCTTGCCGGAAGCCTTTGATGATGCTGTGTCATTCTGCAGCTGAGGCCTGTCAGGAGTTGACTGCACTATGTTGTCAGAACACACTGAAGCCTGTAAAGCTGAAATCCATGTCCTCAGACCCACTTGTGTGTCTTGCAGTTGCAAGTCTTTGTTTTGAAACTGCCCATTAGGGATTCTGATGAACTTGGCTGCAACACTAGGTTTGGTAAATGCACTGCACTTACACTTGGTCTTGGTGGAAGGTTGGTAGAATTCTTTTCATCTATAAATATTCCATCTTTCATGTCAGCCGCTTGCAAAATAGAGGTAGAAGAGGAGGCCAACTCACCCACCTCCAACATGTCTGCACCTTCTGGTGCCGAGCTCTGAGTGGCCATCACTCTGAACAGCTGGTCCCCTACAGGAAGAGTAGAGGAAATTCCACGGTGTCCTAGCCAAATTTCTCACATTCACTAAAAATACCACCAACAGCTTAATCTGATTTAATTTCAGTTGCTTACCATCTGTATCCCCTCCCTAGTTACCCCTGAAAAAGGACATCTAAGCCCAGTGGGCTTACGGAGTCAACAAAATTCAATAAATAAATAGTGGGGTACCGCAGGGTTCAGTACTAGGACCAGTCCTTTTTAATGTCTTTATAAGTGACATTGCAGAGGAACTGGAAGGAAAAGTATGTCTGTTTGCAGACAACACAACGTTCTGCAACAGAATCGACACACAAGGTGGGGTGGAAAGGATGAGAAGGGACTTAGCAAGGTTGGAGTAATGGTCAAATGTATGGCAGCTTAGATTAAACACAAAGAAGTGCAAAGTAATGCACCTGGGAAACAAAACCCTAAGGGAAGAGTACAAAATGGGGGTGAGATACATGACAACAACAAAATGGAAAGGGACCTGAGGGTAGTTATATCAGATGACCTAAAATTGGCAGAAATCTTTGAAGGCAGTAGGGATGGCTGGGGATACTGAAATTCATAGGTAGAGGCATCACCAGTAGAAAACAGGAAGTTGTTATCCCTCTGTACTGACAGTTGGTGAGACCTCATCTGGAGTACTGCTTGAAGTTCTGTAGACCCCATCTCCACAAAAACATAGACAGGGTGGAGGCTGTCCAGAGGAGGGCACCAAATGGTGCAGGGTCTGCACCAGAAGACGACGTAATAGAGACTAAAGGAGCTTAATATGTATACCCTCAAGGAAAGAAGGAGAAGGAGACATGATAGAAACTTTCAAGTATCTCAAAGGAATCAACAAAGTCCAAAAGGGTAGCATCTTTCAGAAAAGAGATGTGCAAGAACAAGAGCACAATTTGAAGATGGGGGATGGCTCAGAGGTAATGTGAGAAAGTATTTTCTCATGGAGAGGGTTGTGGATGCATGGAACAGCCTTCCTGAGGAGGTTATGGTGTCAAAAACAGTGAAGGAATTCAAGAATGCATGGGACAGACATAAGACAATTCTAGTGGGGGTAGGTTGAAGTAGGCTGTTGGTTAACTAGGATCTGCAGCTTATTAATTAGGTAGGAAATGGGCAGACTGGGTGGGTCAAGCGGTCCTCATCTGGCATCAAATTCTATGTTTCTATGTTTCTAAATCCAGTCTTAGGGTTTCCTAATCCTAATACCTCCAGGCACCGGGTCATAATGTCACAGGCTCTGCCCTGCACCCCCATTACAGGGGATGTGCCCTTCGAACCCCCAATAAAGATTCTCAACTCCTGGGGGAGGGTTCACCTGAAAATCACACAAAGTGCAAAATAATGAAAGTTTCTGGGACCGGGACCCAAACCAGTCCCAGACGCAGCACCTGGGTTCCTTGCTGCAGTGGCCTAGTCCACTGAGCCATGATAGCTGCTCGGAGGAACCCCATCCCAGCAGAGGTCTTATCCTCTGCCTGGGATAGTGTGAATGGTGCAATACCACATACAGCAGTATTTTCAGTATTTCACCACTAGCTGTCTCATACAGCGCTATTCCAGAGTTAACGCTAATGTCATACGTTATAGAAGCATATGACATTATAACCCAGTAGGATACCTCCCCACCTTCCTTTTCCAATCCAAAGACTCTACACCCTCCCTGCATGCTAGAACAAGCATTAGGGTGTGTGTTGCAGTTGCAAACCCTAATGCTCACCCCATTCCATGACTAAGTAAGCTAAACTGGTACAGTGTAAGAGAATGGGGTGAGCATTTGGGTTTGCAACTGCAATGCACACCTGTCATGCTCTGTTCCTGCATTCAAGGAGGTGTGGAGTGTTAGGGTTAGAAACCGAGGTTGGGGTGTTAGGATTGGGAACCCTAAGACTGCATTTCCTACTTTTGATGCTGGAATCCTAATGGCCTAATACTGGAGAATTTCATTATTTTTTAGAAAGTATATTTGTAGGCTTATTTGCTTGTGGGTGTGCAGGGCACTCCCATGTCTTTAATAGTATCCATATTTGCATGTAGGAACATGGGAGCACAGTGCCCAGAAGGTCCTGTGCTCCAAACTATCCATAATTTTTGGGAGATGTATTTGTATCCCTATTTCCCTGTAGTTGCCATATCTGTGTATGGGAGTGTGGGGCCCTCCGTGCCTTGTGCTCCCATCTAGTCTTAATTTTGAGATTGTGTAGTGCTACCCTTCTTTATCTGTGGCCCTGCACTCCTATTCTATACGGTGCACTGCCAAAGAAACACCCCACATCTCCATGTTATCCTACAGAAAACACAGGATAATGTGAAACCTGTGTTACCTGACGACCAAATAAATATATCTTCATGAAACCAGCAAAAGGCACATTGGTGGCATAAGCCTTTGTACCCTGAAACTTTCAGAGAAAAATTGTAAACTATTTCTTTACAGCGTAGTGACAAAGAAACAACTGTGTAAACCTCACATTACAATGTTATCCTATGGAAATGAAGCAAAATTTAAATGCACACAGCTTCACAGTAAAGTAATATATTTTCACCAAACTAACAAAATGTACATCTGTGGGGCAAGCCCTTTGTATCCTGAAAATTTCAGCTGAAAATTACAAACCATTTCTTTGCTATGAGTGACAAAGAAATTGCTATCTAAAAATTATTTTTGACAAATTGTGAAAAAGTATCCTGTTTCATGGTAAAACAGAATCCTTTACTGCAATTCGTATGAAAGGATCCTATTTCACAGTAAACTGTTTCTGGGATTGGCAGAAAAGAAGTCGACAGATAAAATAAACACCTTTCTGGACATTTTTTCAAAACTCAACCCAGAATATGTTTCCTCATGCTCTGATTAGGTAAACACAACTGTAGGTGATTATCAAAAACAGTATTTTGTAAGAACTTCAAGTTTCCTTGTCTAGCTAACTAAAAGATGGTGGCATCATGAACTAGGATTCCACAATTACATTCAAGAATCCTATTTTGAACCTCAATCCTACTTTTCCTGTAGGAAATAATGGAAATCTTAAAATTGTATAACTTTTGAAAGGATTAATATTGTTTCACCAAACCTTCAAAAGGCACATCTGTGATGTAAGACCTATAGACCCTAGAAATTTCAGAATAAAATTCTAACCATTTTTGTGCAATGTGGTGACAAACAATTTGTCAACAAGTGGTAATTTTCACATTTGTTTGCCACAGCATATCTCGAACCCACACATCATACCAGAATGAAACTTGCCACATCAAGAGATCTTTAGTCCCTGAATGTGCATGCAAACTTTCCTGTGAATCATGTAAAACAGTTGCAAATTTATTAAAGTTCAAAATCTGGAGTTTAACATAGAAGTGACCATTGAACCTAATATGGGGCATGATTGTGCTACTATAATAATTATTTGGGAAAAACTTCTTTAGTGCACTAGTTAGGGTTAAAGAGATGAACGTGGGAAATGTGGCTTAGGGTTTCCAAACCTAACATCCCAACACCACCCTGCAGGCAGCAACAGGAAAAACCATTACAGTTTCACCTCTCTTACCTCTTCACAAATCAAGTGTGGAGTATGCATTGGGATTGACAACCCTAACACTCTCCCATTCCATCAGTAAATAAGCTGAGATGGGCACAATATATGATAATGGGGTGAGCATTAGGGTTGGAAAAAGTGGAACCAGGCACCACAGAGTACTGTGAAAATCTCCTTTTATTTAAATAGTGCTCCATGCATAGTAGCAGCTGTCCTGAGCCCTGCCCTACAAAGCTGGGACACTGATCCCCAGTTTGTAGGGCAGCTATTACGATGGAGCACTATTTAAATAAAAGAAGATTAACAGTACCTGTGGTGCCTGGTTCAGATTTTTCCTATGCAGTTCTGTACCAGAGGCATGCTTAGTGTGTGGAGCTAGAATTTTCTGTTACCTGAGCATTAGGGTTGACTAACCCAAGGACACCCAACACCTGCTCTGTGAAGAGGCAAGTGGGGTGAAAGCATAATTTCTCCTCCCTGTTGCTGCCTGCAGGGTGGTGGTGGGGGTCAGGGTTGGAAACCCTAGCTCCACATTTCCTACTTTCATCTCTTTAACCCTAACTAGTGCATTCATGAAGTTTTTTACAATTATTTTCCTTACATTTTGAGATAGTATAATGGTATCCTTATTTGTATGTGGGAGCACAGAGCCCTCCAGGCCCTGCACTCACATCCATCCATACTTTTCATATAGTGTATTTGACCCTTTTGCCTGTGGAGTGCAGGGCCCTGTGGCCCTGTGATCCCATTCTCCATAGATGCATATATATATATATATATATGTTGATGTGGAAGCGTAAGACCCAGAGGGCCCTCCACTTGCATTTGTTGGACAACAGCAACCACATTGTAAGCATAGCCTCTTATTACTCCACCTCATCAACCCGGTACTGAACATTTTCAAATCCCACTGAAATACTATTCTACACCACTACAATGTCATTCTGTGCCAGAGGCATGAAAATATATTTTGGACAAGATTTGAAAATGACAGCTTTCACATTCATAAGGTGGTGTAAAGAAATAGCTGTGTTTAAAATCTGAGGTGAAATTGTTTAAAATGATAAAATTTCAAGTGTCAATAGCTAAATTTCAACAGATGTACATAAGTTTTCCATTTTAACATATTTGACCCACATTTTCAACATACCCTTCTTATGACCCCACCTCAAGAATCTGGCACTGAAAATGTTCAAATCCCTGCCAAATGTGATGGCACACCACTGCAATGTGATTCCATGCCATAGGCACAAAAAGACAGTTTGGCCATGATTTGGAAAATGACAGCTATCACATTCATTAGGTGGTGCAAAAAATGGCTATTAAAATTTGAGGTTAAAATATTTAAAACTCATGCCAGCAACCCTAATTTGGTGATGGACTCGGGTCACCGGGGTCAGCCAGGGAGAAAAGGGATTGAATGCCAGACAGCTGCTATCTCTCTCTGGAAAGGCTGTAAACTAGCCCTGCTGCGATACTGCCATCTCCTGGGTGAACCTAGGTATTGGCAGTGCAGTCTGGGAAGCCAATGGAAATGGAGGGGCTTGCGTCAGCTGACAGCCCTGAGCAGAGGCGTGTTTCTCTACCTCCATCTCATTGGCCCTCCTCGAGTGCTTATGTAAGCAGGGAGGGCACAGAACTAGAGAAACATCCTGCCCTAGATCTAGGTAATGAACCCCAGCACCACATCTAAGGTAGAAACCAGAGGCAGTCACCGTTGTGTGCATGCTGCCATGATGATTAAGGGTAGGTTTGGGGAGTGCCTCCTTCGTCCTGCCAAGTGACCATTAAATCACCATTCGGGCTGGATTTGTATAATTTCACTGACATTGTTCATAAGGTTGGGTCCAAAAGGTCATATTGAAAACTTGGTATCAAAATATGCAAAATGGCAAAGATATGCACCAAAGTTGAAAACCCCATTGAAATAGATTGAACCACTTGTACCTTACTTTCTCATATAGCAGTTGGCTGGTTCCTAAGCAAGACATGTTTTCATTTGTAAGTCAAGTTTCACCCTGGGGCCTGTTCAGATGAGTGAGGGTTTGGGGGTGTCGTAGGGGTTCAACATGGTGGGTGATCAGTGGTAGGTGAGGATGGGGGGTTTGGATCGGCAATGGATCGAGTTTTTACAGGTAAAAGACATCAAGGACCATTGTCTTTATTTCAGTCCTGGATCGGGGTGCCGCTGAGACATCAGGGAAAATAATATCATTATGAGGACAGCAATTGGAGGGTGGAGGTACCACTGGACACCATGGAAAATAATATCATTATGGGTCAGCGATCAGATGGTGGGGTCGTCACTAGATGCCAGGGATAAATCATACAATTATGGGATGGTGAAAGGAGGTGAGGGCAGCACTAGACACCAGGTATAAATATTACAATTACAAGAATGGCAAATGGAGTGTTGGGGTAACACTAGACACCAGGGATACATCTTACAATTTTGGGGATGGTGAGCGGAGGGTGGTGGCACCACATAGCACCAAGAATAAATCCTACAATTATGTGGGACAGCAATCTGAGGTGGGGGTGCCACTAGACACCAGGGAAATATTTTATAACTATGGGGATGGCCATTGAGGGTGTGGAGTGCCACTAGACACCATGGATAAAATCAGAACATGAGGGTGCTTCTAGACACCAAGGAAAAATAGTACAATTATGGGGACAGTGATTGGTCAGTGGGGTGCCACTAGACAGCAGAAAAAATAAAATACAAATTTGAGGATGGTGAATGGATGGTGAGGACCAGTAGACACCAAGAAAAAATATCATTCAGACCATGACTGGGGGTGTGGGCCACTAGACACCAGGGATAAATTAAAAATGTTTATTTTTTTTTTAGTTTAGGTTTTGTTGACCGGGTAAGTGCACTAGACAAATCCTGCCTATTTTGAGGCATGACTGGGGGAGGGGATACAGATGAATGCCAACTGACCTTGAACAGATTAAACTGTTGGTGGTATTTTTAGTGAATGAGGGAAATTTGGCCAGGACACTGGAAAAATTCCCTACTCTCCTGTAGGGGAACTGCTGGCTAGTGTGTTGGCCACTTGTGCTGTGCAAGCGGAGATGATGGACATGCCTGATACAGCAAAGCAGGCTGCTATTATGAGGTCAGAAGCTATGGATTCCAAAGTTTTTTGATGCTCCAAGTGTGGAAGTTAAGCCTGTAAAGTCTACCTTTGTCACTGAAAATTTGCCTGAGACCTGTAGTTCACCTCAAAACCAGGAGGTTATTATTTCTACTGCAAATAAATGCATGATACATCATACTCAAAGGATAATTCTGCAGATTTGGTTCAACTACAGAATCAACTCTTGGAGGATGAAGTTCATTTTCAAAAGAGCAGGCGAATTGAAGACTGCAATTGTGGCAGTCAATCAGCCCTCTCGTGATCAGAAAGAACTGCAAGCTGTGAAATTTGCAAGCTCAGACACTGACATGGCAGCTCCTCAGACAGCACCTTTGTGGAGGATTGCAGCTGTAACAGAGAATGTGCAAACAACTGAACAGGATGCTCCTACTGGTTCCTTCTCCTTCTCATCAGGTACAAGGCAAGCGCCCTTGTTTGTTTCTTGAGGGAATCTGTTTAATGAAGCTGTAGGAATCTCATTGGGAATGGAAATTTCAGATACGGCATTACCTGGCCTAGGACGAGGCACTGAAATGGACACATCAAAGATAGTGCAAGAACCATCACTAACTGCAAAACAGTGGTCTGTAGATCGTGCCTTGATGACAGCTGGTTGTGTGGTCTGAAACAGGCTCTTGGGTTTTGGAACCTTCTAAAATCGCTATTTCTCCAAGTAAGAACCCTATCTCTGACATACAAGACTGTCTGCCCTCAGGGCTATTAGACCTAAAGACTGGGGTTCAGAAATGAACATCACTTCTCCTCTACATGTACCAGAGGGCTTGGAACTCACACAGATCCAGTTCTACCTGTACTACATGCTATAGAAACTCAACCTAGTGGGTCTGACTGTTCTGTTGTCCCAGGTATCTTACCTCGTGAGGGTCAACCGAGCACAATTCACAAGGACATACTGAACCTACTAAGTCTTTTGCTTCTTTATTTAGAGCTCCAGTTTTTCCTGCTAAGCATCACAATGCAAATAGATTGATTTATAAGGGGTTTAGATGTTTTCCTGATCACAAACATGTGGCTAGGACCTTACTTAAGGGTTCCATACATTTTACCTCTGTTGAAATTTACGCTCTGATTCATGTTTCAGGAGAACTAGTTTTGATGTTAGTTTTAAACAAGGAAGTGGTCTGCAGAAATTCTAGTCAATACCAACTGTTAAAATCTTTCTGCTTTATGGGTCCCCTTTGAGGTAGTCCCTTAACTAAACCAGCGCATTGTATGATTACTGTGTTATTTAGAAATGAGTGGGTGAGTGTTACAGACCTAGTATACTGGCTTAAACAAAGGTGCATGGTTCAGGAAACCCAGAACCTATTTTTGATTATGAGCATATCTGGAATGAAGGATGGAAAATTCAAGTGGTTTTGAACACATCTGATACTGGGTTAATTCATTTACCAAATAGTTTATTTTGGGTAAAGATAGAGGGTCTTGTTTTATGCTGGTCAGCCAAAGGCATGCTATCAGTGTGGGACCACAGGTCACTTAAGTAGTATGTGTGATAGACTGAAGTGCACTAATTGTAATGAGCTAGGCCATAGTGCAGGAATATGTAGAAATTACCAGGTTTGTAACCTATGTGAGGAAAAGGGTCACGCTTATCATTCTTGTCCCTCAGCTGCACATAATCAGGAAGAGCAAGCTGATTGGGATGAGTAAAGTGACAATAGTTTTAGCACAACATATTCAGGCTCAGTTTTTTCTCCTCTAGGCCTCAGGATATACCTCCTGATAGGTCAGAAGTTGTTATTTCTGCTCCAGAATGTTTTGTAAGGCACACTTATGCTATGCCTCCACCAGAATCACCAGTTACAAATGCTGTCTCTGTAGCCCTCAACGGAGGCTGGTACACTTGTAACAGTAGAAACTCCTGTTGCTGAGATGGAGGTGTCTCAGCTGGAGTACAATATAGATATATCTCAACAATCCCCACATTTCCAGGTTAAGTCCTCCAGACGTCGGTAAAACTAGGTGCAATCAGCTGCAAAATGCCTAAAACGTCTGAAATCCCCACTAAAATAGGTTTACTTCTTTACCTATTGAAGGTAGACTTCTGGAAATAAGTCAGAAGGTTCTTCTATTATTTCTTCAGTACTGGACCAGGGTTCAGAATTAGAAGAACCTATTCCTGATAAAGCGCACCCTCCTTCATGGAAAAACAGGGAAACAAACATATTAGGACCACAGAGCCTCTTCCAAGAAACCCCATGAGTGAGACTGTGTGTTTGGGTTCAATTACTCACTCTTTTATAATACCAATGCCTTCTTTATCTGTGTTTTCTATTAATGTCAACAGCATTAAGAGTTTACGGAAGAGGCAAGCAGTATACTCTCATTCTGAACTTTCACATCAGGTATTTTTCTTACAAGATACCAGGTTACACTCTATACCTGAATTAAAACATGCTATTAAATTTTGGTATTCAGGTCCTTCGTTCTGGTCACTAGGAGATGATACTTGTTCAAGGGTAGCTATTTTATTCAAAGAGGTTGAAGTTCACATTATTAAACTGGTAGATTTGGTTCCTGGTCGGACTTTGATTCTAGATGTAAAACTACGTAATGTACTATTTTGTTTTATTAATATTTATGCTGGTCAAACAAAGGTGGCAAGGATTGAACTGTTTCAGGCTATTCAGCAATATTTATATTCTGCACACCATATTGCTTTGGGAGGTGACTTCAATTGTGGGTTGAATCTGAGGATAGGAGTAGAAATACGGTTACTAATAAAGTGTTTTGTGACATGACCTTTCTTTCCACTATGATACATAATGCTAATTTAAGAGATGCTTACTTTGATACTGTGGGAAAGCTGATCCCACTTTTTACAGAAGCACCTCTGCCACAAAATTTATTCTTTTGTTTCTCCACTTTTATGGATTTCTAGAGCAAAATCTTTAGTGCGAATTTTTAGATCATAAACTTTTATATTTGTTGTTGGATGGAACAAATGCACATCCTAATGGCCCGAGTTGTTGAAATGAAATGCCTTACTCTTGGATAAGAAGGATATCCGTCAAAATTTGTTATATTTTATTGAAGCTAGAAAGTCAATTTTGATATGTACATGGATCTTAATAGTTGGTGGGAGGATACCATCTAGGATTTGCCAGTTCTTTTGAAATCATATGGCAAGATGGTTCGGGATAGGGAGTATGGGGCTTATCTTAAACATAGATTACAACTTCAAAAATTGTTATCATTAGCAGCTGTGGTGAAACGTGATTTCACAGTACAAATTCAAAATATCAAACAGCAAATGGAATACCACTTACTACAAGAGCAGCATTTGCAATAACAACAGTCCTATTGCACTCAGGGTAGGAATGGCTACATTTGTTCATATGAAGGACACACTGCTAGGAATTCAAATAAAACAATAGATAGTTTATTTGATAAGGATGGTAAGTTATGTACTGATCCTGAACAAGTGCTTGATATTGTGACACAATAAACAAATCAATCTTTACTCCCCGTACACAGTGAGGTTCTGCAGATGTATCTTGACTCAGTTTCTACAGTTAATCTCACTGAAAATTTGGTGGCACCTTTAATAGCTGACATTTCACCTCAAGAGGCAGAGAGAGCAATCAAGGCATTGGGAATAATAAAGCACCAGGTGGGGATGGATTAACTGGAGAATTAAATAAAATTATAGGACCATATATTCTGTCAGAATTAGCTACGGTCTTTACAGAAATTCTCTCATCATTGTCTCCTTCTCTACACATGACAGGGATATATTGATTCATATGTTTAAACAAAATGGGATAAATGATGTATGGATCAGTGGAGACCTACAGTATCTCATTGTTAAATCGGACTTTACCATTTTAGCCAACATTCTGAATAGTTGCCTGTTACTGGTAGCAGCATATATTATATCCCCAGCACAGGAATATGCTAGTCCAGGTAGAAACATCACAGAATTTATTTATTTATTTATTGAATTTTGATGACCTGGTAGGCCCACTGGGCCCCGGAGGTCCCTTTTCAGGGGCGACGGGGTAAAAATTACATACAGGTAAAACAGATCAGTACACTCGGTAAATACAATGTTGTTTGACAATAAAAGACTCTTACAGGGTTACAAGCGGATAGTTGGTGGAGGAACATATAGGCAATAGAACATTAGGAGTTAGACATAAAGAAAACATTTTTCATACAAATATCATGTAGAGATAGGGAGTGCTCAAGATAAATGCAAAGTTGCTAAAGAAATGAGGTACCTTCCTTAGGGCATAGCAGAAGGGGATATATTGTTACATTAGTGCTCACCTTCCTATGGGGAGGTACGTTGGCATAAGGTCAGGTCCTGTGACACAGGCATATGCTCATGTCAAGCAGGTGTGTCTTGAGCTTAGTCTGGAAGCAGGTGCGGACACTGCCTCCCGTACCTCCAGAGGAGGTTGTTCCAGTTAGAAGGGGCTGTGTATGTGAAGGACCTGGACCCTGCTTTAGTCCTAGTCTTGGGAACCACAAGGAGAGTTTGGCCAGAGGTACGTAGACTCCGCTGGTTGGTTTTAACCCTGACGAGACCTGTGAGGCTAGGGAGGGTGTGGGACCCAGTAAGTTAAATGTAAGGCAGAGAGTAGGGTAGATGAGGCAAGCTTCCAACGACGGCCACCTGAGCCTTGATTGGCCTCACAGTGGTGGGTCCTTGGGTGTGATAGAGTGGCAAAGCGGACTATCTTGTTGTACAAGGTCTGCAGCCTGCCTAGCTCCATCAAGGCCACGCCCTGGAGAACAGGAGCAGCGTAGGTGAGCTTTGGGAGAAATCGCTGGTTGCAATGGCTACCCTGGCTTCTGGGATAATCTGGTCCTTTAATCTGTAGAGGATAGAGTTTCCCATGGATGGCTTTGGTGATTTGGTCTACATGATTTTTAGTGTGAAGCCTTGGTCCAGGGTTAGTCAATGTATTTAGTGGAGTAACCACCTCAAGTTTTCCTCCCCTGGACTGCAGATGTAGGAGCAGTGACTGCTCAGTTCCCAGGGATCTGGCCCAAACAGCATTACCTTGTTTTGCTGGCATTTAATACCATTTTGTTCAGAGTAAGCCAGTCCTCCATCTGAAGGATGTCCTCTTGGAGGCTTTCTCCAATTCTTTTAAGTTAGGGAGGCTCGGTAAATGACTGCATCGTCCGTGCTGGATGATGCAGCTGCTCCCACAGTGTGAGTGCAGATCATTTATGAACAGAGTGAAGAGAATGGGGCCAAGTATAGACCCTTGAGGTACCCCTTCTTTGAGTGGTGCTATCTTAGAGACATTATCCTTCCACTTGACCCTCTGGGTACGTCCAGTGAGGTAACTCTCGAACCATCCCAGTGCATAGGTGTCAAGGCCAAGTGAGCACATTTTTGTGAAAGGAGGTTGTGGTTTAACAAGTCAAACGCTTTGACAGGTCAATGAAGACGCGCCTGTACTGACCCCTGAGTCATTATTGCTCAGGATTTCTGCCGAGAATTTAGTTAGCGCAGTATCTGTCTCATGCTTGGCTCTGAAGCCTGCTGTGACGGAGAGATTACCTGGTGGGTTTCTAGGTATTCTCGGAGTTGGGAGTAGACTAGCTTCTCTGTACTTTCACAATAGCACACAGCAAGAAGATAGGCCTGTAGTTTCCTATAGGCTCTGTAGACCCTCCCTTGTGAATGGAATCACTAGAGCCTGCTTCCAAAGCTCAGGGACCGACCCTCCATAATGGACCGGCTTATCAGCCAAGTTAGTGGCTTTACTTTGTTAAAGGAAATTTTGAGCATGGCATTAGGCATAGAGCTGATGGCTTTGTGCTTTCATTAGATCAAAGACCAGCCTTTGACTCAGTTAGTCACACCTTTCTATGGATAGTTTTAAAGAAATATGATACCATTACAATTTATCAGCTGGATTCAATGTTTATATAAAACAGCTATGGTCATCCTTTAGTTAAAGGTTGGAAAGGACCTATGTTAACAGTACGGAGAGGGTGGTGTCAGGGGTGCCCACTAAGCCTGCTGTTATATGCTTTCTGTATAGATGCTTTGCTACAGCTCCTCAATAGTTCTGTAATTTTGAGGCCTATTTTGATTGTTTCAGTTCCGTTACATTACAAAGCACTGGCTTATGCAGGCAATCTTTGTATTTTAGTAGTGGATGAGGCCTCTATTATTGAGGTACTAGGTATATGTACAACACATAATTTAAATTCTGGTACAAGTCTGAATTTGGATAATTGTATTGGCACACAACTTGGTTCAGCTGTTCATCCTGTTCTGGAATGGCTGACATTAATCTAATGGTCATTCAATTGAAAATTTGGGGGTTGTCTATGGTCAGGGGACATGTGCTTCTTAAGTTGGGAACACTGTCTACTTCATGGTAGAGCTTTAGCTGCCCAATGAAACAAACGGAAATTAAGCAAATGGAAAAGGTACATTTGATTAAACCATTCCTTATTCAGTATTTCTTTATATTAGGTATGTTTCCTCCACCTTGTCAAATGGTAACTGTAATTTATAGTCTCTTTTTCAAGCTGTATGGGGTAGTAGGCTAAACCCACTTAAAAGGAATATTGTGTATCTCACAACAAAAGGGGGGTTGGGGATGGTAAGCCTCATTTTATTTTTATAGCATTTTATGTCTGCAAATTTTAGACCTTTGTTAATTTTTTTGATAAAAGCTGGGTGACCGTGTTTGAACAGAATTGTGGAATATTGTTTAGACAATGGGATGGGGAATTAGCCATATTACATAGATATTTAAATGTGCCACCTTATGTAAGGGAACATTTGCTTATTTCAAATGTTGGAAAATAACTAGCCACTTTTAATGTCCAAACTTAGGAAGGATTTATATAACTGGGTGATGCTGACTCAATTACGAAATCTGAAACTTTTCTGAGATGTCCACTTGAACACAGATAGGCATTATTAGTTTTGTTAAATACTCCCAGGATTCGGATAAATTAAAAGACTTTCATTGGTTGAGCTGCCATGACAGGATTAATGTAAACGCTAATCAAAAACACAAACAAATGATTGAGTGATTATGTGTTGAGACCAGGATACATCCAACAACTGGAAATGACTGAACACCTCTTTTTGACCTTCCTATATATATATATATATATATATATATATATATTAAACCTTTTGGTCTTTATTGACAACTGTTTGAATGCTCCATGGTTTCAGTCCATTAACATGGAAGCTTTAATGTGGGGTATAAACCCAGGGGTGGAATATTACTGGCATGTTGAAACTTTACACAAGATATTATTAGTAGTTAAGTGGTATATTTGGAATAGTAGATGTTTGTTCTCATTACAACAAAAACTTTTATCTCATGAAGAACTAATAGGTAAAATTACAGGGAACTAAAAATTCAGTATAATGAGGATATTCAGTTCTTGCATTCCAAAACTTTGCATACAATCTGGAAAAACATGCCCTGGGTAATGGACTGTGATGTGCCTGTGACTTAAAATGATGGGGTTAGGTGACATGATACATTGGGCCAGATATTCAAAGTTTGCCCCTGGCTAAATTAGCACTGCCAGTAGAGCAAACTTAGCCTGGAGCACAAAACAAGCTACATTCAAAAGGAATAGCCCAGGGCAAACAGCTTCTGAATATAGCATGGGAATGAGGCCGTGCAAACTGGGCTGGGAGTGCAGGGCAAATGCAGCCCTGAATAAGACAGCACTGAATACAGCAACCAGGAAGTGCAAACCACAACAACAACACAGTGCACAGAGACGTGAGGGTAGGTAGAGAGGAACTATGTGGCCAATGTGTGTTCTGGCAAATGCAGGGACCCAGCACAGCTGCAGGCAGCAACACACAAGAAAAACAGTGATCAAAACTGTATAATATTCCCGAACCATTAAGCGTGGCTTTAGCGGAGCTAACTGGTTTGCCGGTCGCGAACACGTTAGCCCGAGCTAAACTTTGCCATATTCAAAGTGACATGCAAATGAGCCTACTTAGATAGTCTGTGGGCAAACAGCCACATTAGCATCTCATTATGCCCTGATTTGCATGCAGTTTGCACAGTGTTACTGCAGGATCCACAGCTCCACCTGTAGGTCAGTCTGGAGGTACAGGGGCTGGCTAGGTCCAACTGCAGCTCCACCTGTGGGTCAGTCAGGCAGTGCATGATGATAGCTGCAGGCTTCATGTAAACAGTACAGCACAGCATAGCATATCGTACCCCAGGGGACAACACAGCATAGGCACAGGTGGTGGTAGTGCTGCATGCAACGTTACACTGTATGTCATGCTACAGTGCACAGCAGACACTACAGTAGCAAGAGGGCTGGTAGTGTGAGGGACACGACACTGCCTATGGTATGTAGGGCAGTGATGACCACTGCACTGTACACAGTGCCAGACACAGCTTGCAGGTAATTACTGACAGTGGACAGTACTATCATGCTGTTGTGTGATCCACATATGCTGCACCTGTGACATGGGATGCACACAGTGTCATGTACATGGCTGGCAGTGTGCTGTGACATCTGTACAGTTGTGGTAGGTGGCTTGGGGGCATGTGGGATCTGACAGGCACACAGGTGGTGGCGTAATCCACTACTGGCCCATGTGCACTGAGTGATGTGTCCCAGCCTTGTGGCCATACGTGGGCTGTGGTGAGGTCTGGCCACCCATACACCTCCTCACTGGCCACCATGCCCACAGAGCTGCATGTGCTGCGCGGTGTGCTGGCATCTGTTACACACCACAGACATATGATCTGCAGGTGTGTGCTATATGGCCACACTACCATGCTGTCCCCTGTGGGTCAGATCACCCATCACTGTCTGTGCTTGGCTCAGACTGGTGGCAGCTGATGGCATCATGGTGGTGCCATCAGTGAGCAGCATGTGTCCTCCATGTCTGGCAGTATCTAAGAGGCATACTGATATGTTACGGCCGGGCAAGCCATGCTAATGATGAGATAGCACCACGCAAAGCTGTTTGCCCAGGGTTAAGACCACTTTTCCTGGGCGGTAATTTCAATGCCAGCTATGGGTCACACTAAGTCGGCTAAACAACTTAGCGCAGTGCTAGTCACTGAATATCTCATTGCACATGTATTCATGTTCACTTTGCCTTGCATATAATTATTTTTGCCTTGCGCAAATGCAGTTTGCCTGCACTATTCAGCTTTTGAATGTAGCAGACCCGTGCTAATCCCGCCTAACCCGTGCAAACGTTTTTGTCGCGCAAAGCTTTGAGTATCTGGCCCATTGTATATTAAAGTATAATTTGGGTAAGGGCTTTCTTAAGAGAATGTATTATATGTTGTCTTCCATAGCAGTTCTTACTTTTGTTTTCCTCATTATCTTTTCTTCCTAGTTTCATTGATGGTTAATATTTAAAAAAAAAAGATGGACAGGTTTCTGTTTAAGTTATACTATATACAATCATACTATTTCAAGACTGTAATATGTTTATTCCTTTTTGTTTACAATTGACTAATTTATGATGTAATGCTGTCTTTTTGTTTTTCCTGGTATATGTTTTGCATTTGTGTATGATTTCTTTTCCTCAATAAACTCCCTACTATCCAGTAGGGGAGACTCTGTCCCAAAGGCTGCTTTCCAAGATGGCTGCAAGTCAGAATGTAGAGGAGGAAGTGGAGGAGATGGAGAAAGAACTGGATGCTGGAAAACTATCTAATGAACCAACAGAGAAAGTACTGGAATGAGAGGAGAATCTGAGAAAAGTCCTAGAGAAGCTGTGAATGAAATATATAAACCCACTGACTGTAAGTCTGCTAAAACTTCTTGTTTTCCTGAATTACCAGAGGATAGCTCTCAGGCCAAAGTATGATAATATTACACTGTTGGATGTTCAGGGAAGCAGAGTGATTTAAACCCTGCAGAAACAGAAATCATGCAACTAATAGAGTCTGAAAAGAAGAGCTTTTATTTAAAAATGCAGCTTCATAAGAAACTCAGAGAACTTCAAACTGACAAAAGAGCTGGATCTGTCAAACTGACACAGTTGGATGTTAGTGACATAGTAACATCAAAGGATTCTTCTAGAGACTGGGCAGAGGCTGTAGAGCAAGCAGAGCACCTACAGCAACAGCTAAACTCAAGAACAGTAATAGCATCTGGAATGGCAACTACAAGCAGTAAAGAGCCTGGCCTAGGACATGCTGGAACCCCGAAACAACAGACATCATCCTGGTCAGTGGAAAAGGCCCTGAAGAGGGCCAGATGGGAAAGGAACAATAGTACAGGTCAGTGGGCCTCTGATAAATCACCGATACAAATGCCAGTGCCTTCTAATATAACATTGCAGCAAACTCAGGAAAAACAAAATATAGACTTGGAGGTACCTTCTGAGTTACCTCTCACTCAAAATCCTATTTTACAGCTTCCACAACAGCAGACAGTCCCTGAAAAGAAGCAGCAAATACTAACACTGAGGATGCCCCATTGACTTTAGAGCACCACCACAAAGGCCTTTTAATTTTGTAAATAATACCTAGATCCTTTTCGTCTTTATTCAAATTCCAATTTTTCCTGCTAAAAGCATAATGCGGTTTATTTATCATATACAGGAGGTATGTCTGAGCCACCAGACAGGCTGTTGGTTGCTACAAATCTTTTAAAGGAATCAGTGAAGTTTTTTCTAATGAAATATATGCACGCATTCATACTTCTGGTGAGACAACATTTGACATTTGCTTCAAGTCTCTGAATGGTTTGGAATGTTTTGGATAAAGTATGTGACTTTAAAAGAAAACAGCCTTGTGGGCCCATTTATTGCAATTCCACTAACAAAACCTGCCCAAAAGTGATCACGGTACTTTTTAGACATGAAGGTGTCAGTGTGAATGATCTCACCTACTGGTTAAAGCAGAAATGTACAATTATTGAAGAGCTTACTGCCATTTTAGACTTAGAAAATATCTGTTCTGGGGGTGGAAAGTGAAGGCCCTGTTAAAATCCACAGATACTGGTGTATTTCATTTACCAAATTCTTCTTTTTAGGTAGAGATCAGGATTCTCTTCTATTCAGGACAGATAAAGATGTGCTGCAAGTGTGACTCAGTAGCACATTTGAGTAGTATCTGTGATCAGATCAGATGCAGTGTTTGTAGAGAACTGGGGCATTTAGGACTCAATGCACTAATGACTGTAAATGTAACCTTTGTGATGAGCCTGGACATACTTTTCAGAATTGTAAATGGGCGGATCACAAAAGCCCTGAACAGGCAGATGGAGAAGAACAATGTTTGTTAATTACCCTTATACAAAAGAATAAGTTGGGCTTTAATAAACAGCAAGCACAGACTAGGAAGGAAAATATGGTGCCTCATCCCCATTGAATCCTGTATTGTCCCACAGGCTTGATACTCCCATTACTGATATTATTTTACGAGATCAAGCCCAATAGAATACATGTGCCCAAATAAATTTAATACCCGAGATGGACACAGGAACTATGGAGGAGGAGAGACCTTCAACCTCTGGTGTAGAGTAGGTAGGAGCTTTAATGCCCCTCCCCTCCCCTCCCCATCCAGTGATTGATCAAGATGTCACTGTACCTGCAGTTAAGCATAATACTAGATCCTCTGTCTTACACACCTCATAACACATGTTCACTGCCTATATCCAACAAGTTTGATTTATTACAACAGGAAAGCACAGAAG
Source organism: Neoceratodus forsteri (assembly GCA_016271365.2). Classification (NCBI taxonomy): domain Eukaryota; kingdom Metazoa; phylum Chordata; order Ceratodontiformes; family Ceratodontidae; genus Neoceratodus; species Neoceratodus forsteri. The sequence goes on along the minus strand of CM057455.1, from coordinate 1,459,620,984 downwards.
AGAACTCTTCTATTGCATCTTCTTGTACCTGAAGTCACTACATACACTGAAAAGTCAGAGATGGAAAAAGGTCCCCAAAAGAAAAGCAAAATTAAAAAGGCAGAACACAAGATGGGAAAATACAAATAATTTAGTGAGCCATGCATATTCCTTCTCATGTTATACTATTAATGAAAATAGTATAAAGAGGGACAACAAAAAGAATACATTTTTTCTTTTCTCTTGGGTCTCAGTTTGGCATTTATTTTTGCAAGATGTCAAACTGCACACTCTGAAAAAGAAATAAGGTTAGCTTCAAAAGATTGGTTTGCTGGCGCCTCCTATTGGTCCATTGGGAGGAACCCTGTTTGGGTTTAGAAATGTTATTCAAATTACCTGAGATGCAACTCTTAAAATACTGATGTTGTCTCAGGCAGAGTACGATTCTTGATGTGCTTATACAGGGTCTGTGGTTTGGTTGGTAAATTTGTTTGCACCCCAGACAAAAGCTGAATGCTGTGATTTGTTGAATCAGATCCAGTCTTTCTTGTATGGAGCACATCACATAATGTTTTCTGGGGACATTAACTGCACCCTACTGGTGAAAACCTCTAAAACATATTGCGATTCTAATCATTTGGCAAAGTTGTAGAAAAATCTAAATTAGAGATTCCTACTTCCATCTTATCAAAGCACATACTCCAACATTTCAAAAGGGACCTCTAACTTCCAGAATAGACTATATTTTTACATCTAAAAATATTGATATCCTCTCAACAACAACATATCAAGTAGAATTCTCTGATCATGCAATTGTGGGTATAAAACTAAGAGCCATGGAGGATTTACAAAGCGGTCCGGGTTTCTGGAAATTAAACATCTGACTTTTATTAGAGGATATGTTTTACAAATGCTTTGTCATCTTGTAGTGGCAAGGAAATCTGTGTTTCTTTTCTATGATAATCCCTGTCAATGGTGGGTAGATACGAAAATGGATGTACAGAAAACGTTTTAACACGTAAGTAAAGATAGAAATAAAAAAAATTTTAATTACTTATATCATAGAAAATTGTTGCAACATCTACCTCTATAGCACAAGAGATCGGACAAAATCTCATGACACAAATAAACACAGTAAAGCAACAAATGAAGGCGTACCATGCCCAAAATGCAGACTCTATACTACCAACAACAGTTTGGAGTAAAAGGAAAATAAATGAAGTATGCCCTTTGATAATTATAATGCTACTATAAAGGTTAAAGAAATGAATTCTTTAACAGGGAAAGATGGAATAGAGTATAAGACTAAGGAAAATATTTTAAATATTGTAAATCAATATACTGCTAAAATGTACAATTATTTGCTGATTTGAATATTCCAGCTATACCAGCAGATATTTTGAGAAACTATCTCAACCCATTCAAATATCAGAAGTACAGGAAGCTATTGCTATGTTGGCAGAGGTAAAGCCCTGGGACCTGATGGTCTGCCAAATGAAATTCTTAAAATCACTGGAGGAGAATTAATGACTGAATTAATGGCTATGTTTAATTTTATGTTAGGAACTAAAGAAATTTCTTTGACTATGAATATGGGTATATTAACATACATTTACAAGAAAGGGATAAAACATCATTCAATAACTGGAGGCCGATTTGTTTATTAAATTCAGATTTTAAATTATTAAAAAATTCTGGCAAAACACATGGCTTTAGTGGCAGATATTGTTCTCTTGGAAGCACAAGACTATGCTATTCTGGGTAGAAAAGTGCAGGATCACTTACTACTTCTCAGCAAATTTGTGGAGTTAGGTAATACTGCAGGTTTGGATGGCTACCTGGTCTCTCTGGACCAGGAAAAAGCATGTGTCAGGGTCAGTCATGTATTTTATAGGAAGTTTTATGTATCGGAAGAAGTAATTGGGTGGTTACAAACTATTTACAAAACTGCCACAGTAGCTCCAGTGGTTCAGGGCTGGAAGGTCCTTGGTACATTTAAAACAGGCATAAGGCAGGGTTGCCCACTAAGCCCCATTTTATATGTCTTTTTGTATCGATCCATTGTCAAGGACTATAGCTAATAATGAGTCATTACTACCAGTACAAACAAGAGATGTAGTTTTTCCCATAAAATTATACTGTATGCAGATGACATGACTCTTCTTGTCAATTCCACTCAGTCTTTAGATTACAGCCATAAATATATGTAAGACTTTTGGGAAAATGTCTGGAGCCTCTTTGAATTTAGGAAATGTCTTGGACAAGATTGAATTCCACCTTACAGTAGCTTTTAGAGGAATGGTTGCAGGGATTACTATACAGCCTGAAATTATGAAGATCTTAGGGATCTGGTTTGGGCCTGATGATATGGATGAGTTAAATTGGAAAGAAAAAATAGAAATTGGGAAACAAAAAGTCAGCCAGTGGAATAGAGGAAACTGGGAAAAAGAAATGGGTATTTCTTATTAAAGCTTTGCTGGTCCCTATTTTTTATTTTTAAGCTTCATCTTCCACCTCCAAAACATAGGGATACAGAGTTACTTAGCATTTTTTTCAAGCTTGCTGGGAAGTAGGTTAAATCCTATAAAAAGAAATATTCTTTATTTATCATTAAAACAAGGAGGGTTGAACATATTAAATCCTATTTTATTTTCAATAGTTTTTTATACATACAAATATTAAACCTTTACTTGAACAACATGTTATGGTATGGAGAGCTACTCAGGAAAAACTGTTCCCAGTGGCTAAGTCTGTGAGACCTAAAAGCATTAAAAGTATTTAAAAATCAGTAGAAAGGCCTGAATACATTAGATGTACATTTTGAGACTCAGGCAATGGGAAGTGACTACACAACAGGTTCAGACCTTATCTAGGAAACAACTCTATTTCTGGTTAGTGTCAAATATATGTCACGAGGAGTAATATTTAGAAAATGCCAGCTGAGCTCAGATAATCTTTATTGCAATTTCTAAATAACTCTAGAGTTCAGATCATATGTAGGACTTTCACTGGCTAGCAAGTCACGAGAAAGTAAATGTCAAAGAATCAAAAGCACAAGAAAGTAGAAGAAAGATTATGTAGTAGATTAAGCAAGCTGTATCCAGCAAGAATAAACGGACCATCACTTATTTTTCTCCTGTTCTTTTATTTAGGGGTTTTGGGGTTTTAGCAAAAGAAATGGAAAGAGCCTATATTTAGTACTATAACACATCAGAATTTAATGTATGGAATATTTACTGTTGGATGGGAGCGTTGGAATAACAGTACACTGCAGTTAATAATGATTATCCTGAAGTGGAATATTTGGCTAATAAGATGTGGATATACACTACAGCAAAAATAGAGAAATCATGAAGAATATAATAAAGTGATGTTAGAACTGACTAAATTATATAAGTCAAAGAAAGATTTTATCCAGGAGTTGGATTATGGAACTTTGGAAATGTTTACCTTGGGTGATAGATAATGATGCACCTATAACTTGAAAGTTGTTGTCACTTTTGTTCTAAATTTGCTGTAATGAATATATGGATTAATTTAATAGGGCGGGGAAGGTAGGAAATTCACATTAGTCTATTGTCTTCTCATTTGGGTTTATATAAATTCTTCTTTATAGCTATCTAAAAAATGTATGATTGTATTACTTATTAGAGTTATCCTTACTACCACCAATCCAGGCAGATGGGACCTTGGTTTAATATCTCATCCGAAGACAGCACCTCAAAGTGCAGCACCCTCTCATGCTACACTACAGTGTCAGTACTGGAATATTAACCCAAGTGCCAGATGTGGAACTGAAACCACAGCCTTCTGATCTCCCTAGCCTCAGAGGCGAGTGTGCTACCTACTGAGCCACTGACACTGTATAATGATATGGGAATATGTGAATAATTACAGGGACCCTGAGCAAAATCCTTTTTTCTTTAGTAGGAATCTTCCATATCAAATGAAAAAGAAAACAAAAAGGATTCCTTCAAACAAAAATGAATATCAGAAAAATAAGTCCAATTTTCCATTTGAAAGGAATAGGAAGGATCCTTTCTCCACCAAATGAAAAAGGACAAACGAATAAAAACAGAAAAAAACTAAGTCCAAAATCCTTTTTGTTTGAACAGAATAAGAAGGGATCGTTTTCGTTCTAATGAAAAGGACAAACAAATAAACAAAAACCCAGAAAAAGTCCAAATATTTTCCATTTGATAGGATCTTTTTTGTTTCAATGAAAAGTCCATATGATAAAGGAAGTGAGTCACAAAAGATTTAAAAGAAAAAAATACATTTTGGGATCACTTTTCTAACAATTAGCTGAAGAATCCACCTAACAGAGTTCCTATGAGAATGAAACATGTCTTGGTCTCTCTCTCTACAGGATGTTTTTGAGGGTTTTGAAATTTGTTTTCACAGAAAACTGAAAACAAGATGGTCACAAATGAAAAAGATTTTCCAAATAAAAAGCATTGGTCCCAAATGAAAAAGATCCTTTTGTTATGGACCAGATTTCTTTCATTCAAACCTCTGTCAAAAGACTATACAGAGCATGCTCAGAAGCCAAAACTGTTCAAATGTAATAACTTTGGAACTGATTAATATTTTTCATCAAACCAGCAAAGGCATATCTGTAGAGCACATCCTTTCCACCCTGAAAATTGCAGACCAAAATTTGAATCTGTCTGTGTACAATGCAATTAGAAAAAAAAACTTAAAAACAGCCATTTTTAGGAATTTTCACTATCTGCATCTCAGAATCTGCAAATCCAACTTGAAAGCAACTTGCCAGGTCAAGAGATCTTCCCAACAAGACCTCACATGCAAACATTTGTGCAAATCCGTTGAACAGTTGCAAAGATATTAAAGTAAAATTTGAGGTTTAACATAGAAATCTCTGCTCTATCATAACTATAGGGCATGTCTGTGCCCCATTGTACACAGTATATATATAGTAGCACGGCAGTGCTACCATAGTTAGGTTGATGAGCCATTTACATGTTAAACCTAAAATTTTGCACCTTAATAACTTTGCAACCATTCAATGGATTTGCCTGAAATTGGAATACATGATCAAGAACCATAGGTCTCGGGATCTGACAACCTTCTTACTGTTAAGATATACGTTTGCGGAGTTATTAAGTGTGATCTACGTGCGGCGTTTATGCTTTTATGGAATTCTTTGGTTGTCTCTAGAGGTCACACGGTTTGTACTATCAGTCTGAAATCTTCAGGAACATGCGACTGGGGTCCCCAATGTACCTTTTGAAGATTTGGTGATAAAATATTAAGCAGTTCAAAGTTATTCAAAAACAAGTTCCCATTATAAGTCAATGGAAAAGTTAACAAAAATTTGACAGTGTCACAAATGCAGTTTTACTTTTGCAAATGGCCCTTTTACTGTCATCAAATCCACCATTTTGTTTCAGTTGGTCATCACAAAAATGCTTGCCATTTAAATTTGGGACCCTCTAGCAACCTAATTCTTTTGTATTCACCTAGTCGGACCCTGAGGATGCTATGCATGTCTTTATTTTGAGGTAAAACACCTCAGAAATATGTTTTCAGATTTCTAGAAAAAGTACTTTCATAAAAGTACTTTCGCACTTGCGACAGTGTCAAATGAATTTCTGAAAGCTTTGCAAAGTTCGACAGTACTTTCCAGGCTGTGTGAAAATGACAGCAATTCTTTAGCAACCTGCTGCAAAAGAACGGTTTGGTCTTTTGGGCTGAAATTTGGAGGAACGCAGCCAACATCTCACAGATGTGCCTTTCAGTGTTTCACTGAAAAAAATATTACAGAGGCGGCAAAGTTAAGACCTCCAAATTTGACACTTTTCCCGTGGGATAACATTACGGCATCCGCCACATTATAGGAATTCTTTGACACCCTGCTGCAAAATAACGGTTAGGTCTTTTGGGCTGAAATTTGGAGAAAGACAGCCAACATCCACAGATGTACCTTTTACTGGTTTGGTGAAAAAAATATTACAGGGAGCAAAGTTATGGCACTCCGAACTTCTCTTTTTCCCCCATAGGATAACATTATGGCATTTGCACATCTTTCAGGGCCCGTATCTACGGGCGTTGCTAGATACGGACTTTTCATCGGGGAAAATGCTTGGCCCCCTAATGAGCTAAGCATAAAACTAACCAGGAAAGTCATAAATCATATGCCTTTAATTTTTTTTCCGTAAATACGGTTCCTGAGATATAAGCAATTTACTATTCCAACTCCTCATTTTCTGCTCGAGACCCATTATTATGCATACATTCTTTGTACTCACTGTCTTTCTCTATGCAGCTTTTGGGAAAACTAGCCTGTGCACACATTACTGTTACCCTTACCACTTCTGCTTGCGGTTCCATAACCGTTTCACTTACTGTTCCCATCTACGGCACCATGTCGTTACCTTCGTGTTTCCATTTGCACTTGCGTTGCGTTATTTTAACCATTTCTGTCTACAGTACTGTTTATCTTTCTGTTTCACTTTGCATCACCATCGCATTACCATTGCGTTTGCGGGCACCGTGTTACTATGTGACAAGACATCACGTGGCGGGATACTTCTCAAAAGAAGGAAATTAGAGGCAAAAACTCTGTTTAATGCATTAGTTAGGGTTGCTCCACAGCGACAAAAATGAGGAAATTCAGTGTTAGGGTTGAAATTCCCCTTGGACCCCCTGCCCACCCCCAACTGGCATCGGGGTGCATGTTGGGGTTGTCAGTCCTAGCTCTCACCCCATTCTCCTATACCTCTGCTTCTGCACACATCTGATGGGGTGAGAGTTGGGTCCAATAAACTAATGTGCACCCGATGCTGGTTGGGAGGTGTGGGCGGGTCCCAAAGAGATTCAACGCCTATTTCACTGTGCTCACTGTGGAACAACTAACTAATGCATAAATGGAGTTTTGCCTCTTATATATATATATATATATACACACACACACACACACAACAGATATGCAAATCCACCATCACTTGTATATTTTTATAATATATTCAATGACATATTATGTTGAGTCCATTCAACTACCACTTCCATTTGCAATGGCCCACTTCCATCAATGACCAGCTCATACCCTCCTCTCATCTCCATCTCTGTCTGTTAAATGAAAAACTGTAATTTACTGCATTAACTTCTCCAAGTAACAGGAAGGGAAGGGGCAGATCTGTTACAATACAGTAGCTCCTTCTTGTTGTTTTTACATAGTTTCTTGTGGATTTTACTTTGTAGGTTATTTCTTTTCTTTCTTATTACTTCTAAGGGCTAGCAGGGTATTGTTTTGGGGCTGTTGGAAGTTTGAAAACTGTTTTGGTGGCTATAAGTGGGCTCATTTGTTTGATATTTCACTGTGTAGCAGGCTGCTTTTGTGAAAGCCTATTTCTTCTGATTTAAAACCTATTTGGTGGGATTGAATTGGAGTGATTTCTTTGGTTGCAGTGCTTGGAGGGCAGACACAGGGCTGATACACTCTTGAGAGAGAGTCGGGGTGTAGGCCTTAATCCTGCCCTCCCACCCTCCCTCCCAGGCTCAGCTAATTTATAGGGAACACCTGACCTGCAATTGGAGGAAAAGGCTTCAGGTGCAGCTCATGTAGTTCTAGCCACTGGGGGCTGGGAGAGAGGAACTTAGGGAGTTGTTCACTTCCCTTATAAGTTTACTGTGTTGTGCTGCACCTAGTAACAGGGTACTTATTTACTGTGGGACTGTATCTAGGATTAGTGGGTGACCCGATTAGTGGGTAGGGGTGTATCTTGGATTAGTAGGAACCTGGTGGCTCACCCAAGGAAACATACTTGGAGGGATGGGACCACATGTCATTAGGGTCAGCATCTTTGGGAGGGTGGTGGGCTGCACAGAGTGTGGGACAGCCATGATACTGGACTGGGCTTGGAAGTTCGATGGTTGCCCTGTGTGCTACCAGCTGGCACAGCAGGGAGGAGGTTGAGGGATTAGGAGACAGCTGGGGAAGGGAGGTATGGGAATAGGGCAGGGGCTCTTCCAGGGGTTGCAACAAGCACTAGGGGCAGGGGCATATGGAAAGGAGTGCAGGAGAGTATTTTGGGGTCACATAGGGACCCTGGCAGATGGGACCCAAAGGAGGATACTACCAAGGAAGCAGGCAGCTAACTGGGGACCCTCACAGATGGGGTCAAAGGGAGGACACTTTCAGGGAAGTAGGCAGATGGCTGAGGCTGGACAGAAGGAAGCAATGGGGAGGTGGATTGGACCTTAAGCTCAGTAACGCTTCAATTCTCTTCTTTTCCTTGAGGATGAGGGGGTGATGTAGCCATGACAAGGCGGTTAGAGATGGAAAGGGAGTAGGGGGCTGGAGGCGGGGCCAGATAGCAGGAGGAACAGGGGAACTTGGAATGCAGGAAAATGGGGAGCAGGGAACCAGAGCAGGAGGAGGGGTAGAGGAGGAAAGCACAAGGAGAAGGACCAGTTGGGAGAAAGGGCAGGAGAAAGACCAAGTACAAGGATGATACAGTAAAGGGATCTGAGGGTTTAGGCCAGGGGCATGACAGGAAAGGAGGAGGCTGAACAGAAATGGGAAGGAAGGAGGATGAGCCAGGCTAGTTGAGCAGATGGGGGAAGGACCAGTCATGAGCAGTAATGATGGGGGTAGCAAGGTACAGAAGGATACTCAGGAGGATGAGAGGCATAGGATCAGAGGGAGGGATGGCAAGGGTAAATAAGGAGGGACCGCAGAAGGGGAGGAGCAAGGAGCTGGCAGGGTGGAGGGGCAGGTAGAAAGGATGAGGGACATGGAAGGGGTAAATGGAGAAAGGAGCAGCCAGAGTGCTCCTTTTGGGTGAATTCCATGATTGGGGGATCAAATGGGATAGGGATGGAGATGCCTGCCCAGCTAGAACAAATGCTTCCCTGAACTAACAGTGCACAGGGCCAAGCATGAGGTATATCAGCTAGCAAAAGTTGTGGAGGTTTCTGGACATACTGTTCCACCTGGGTACCAATGACATTGAGGGAAATAGTGAGCTAGAGGTACAGGCATGATTCAGGGAGCTTTCCAGGGTCTGTCATGATATAGGATGTACAATTTTCTTCTCAGAAATCCTGCCGATGCCAGGGCTAGTGGGGGAACACAAGAGGAAGATTAGGGTAATAAACCAGTGGCTCAGGAAGTGGTGTGGGGCCAGAGGGTATGGGTTGATGGGAGATTGGGGAGACCTGGGGGCTGTATGCTGAGATAGAGCTCCATCTCAATTCGGAGGAAGGAAATCCATAAGTTGAAAATAGAGGTTCATTGGTGAAAGGTGGGGTTTAAACTTGTGAAGGGAGGATGGGAGAAAAGGCTGTTGAGGAGGTCTGCTAAAGGAGGACTCTCTCCACCCCCTGGGAGCTGGAGGAATGCAGGAAAAGGCTGACTGGTAAGGTGCAGACCAGGGAAGACAGAATCCCCACTGGAATACGAGCAGGGAAATGGAAGTATAGGGAAAGGGTGGAAGGTAGTTCTGCTAAATGCCAGGAGCTTGGGCAATAAAATGCCTGAACTCAGGTGATGCTAACTGAGGAGAGGTGGATGTGGCAGCAGTCACTGAGACCTGGGCCACTGCAGGGCACGACTGGGACCTGAACCTGGAGGGTTACACGATGTTCAGGAAGGACAGGGGAGGGGAAGGGAGGAGGGGTAGCAATAATAGTCAAAACTGCATTTCCATAGGAGGGTGGAGGAGGCAGAGGAAATATGGAGGCGATTTGAGTCACCTTGATAACAAGGGGGCAAGAGAGTAAAAGTAGGAGTGGTGTATAGATCTCCTGCACTGGTGGAGGAGATGGAGGAGAATCTGGTGGCAGATGTTGGGAGACACTGCAGATTGGGAAGGGAAGAGTGGTGGTGTTGGGGGACTTAAACATGCCAGGAACAGACTGGGAGACTATGACATCCTCGGTGGCCAGGGAACAGAGGTTGTTGGATGTCTTTCAGGATGCATTCTTAACTCAGCAGGTGGGAGAACTGACTAGGGAGGAGTGGATACTGGATTTTCCAGGTCAGAACTTAATACAATAGCTGTTTGCAAAGAACAGGGTGATGGTCAGATAATACTTTAGCACCATACATACATGACTGAATACCGGAAAGATGCTCAGTTCACAGCAAAAAAATCAATGTGGGAAAAGGAGTTATGAGGAAGAAAATGGAAGGAATACTCTACCTGCATGGGGTTCAATACCCTCCAAGGGTCCACTTGGCCCATAGCATCCATTAACTCTCTCAAATCCATCTGTCTCGGAGTTAGACCCTGCCTTCTCACCTGATAAATCTAGCTCATTATAAACAACAATATTCCAATCTGCTGCTCAGAGGATAGGCAGGGGCAGCCAGGAAGATTAAATACTCATTAATCCTGTTAAGAAAGCAGGGTCATCCACCTTAGGGCCATAAATGGATCCCAGGACCCATCCCAAAGACCTAACAATGCCCTATGCACTATGTACCAAACTTGCTGGTCCAATACTTCCTGTGATAAGCAAAGGGACCCATCAAGTGATTAAAGAGCCACCCCATGTATGAGTATTTAACCCTGCCCTGAAGACTGACCTACCCATGATCTGTGCAAAAGAGGCTGAGGAACAGGCGGGGGTACCTCTTGTAAAAGGGAGATCTGTTTTTAATCTATTCAAGTGAAGCAAGATTTTAGTATGCTTTACATGGGATTGAGCACCTTTAACATTCCAAGAACAAGAATGAAAAGTCTGCAACATCATACAATCATGAAAGTAGAAACCTAAGTACCTAACCACAGTTTTATCAATAGTAGTAAACAGAACCTGAACAATGGAGCATACCTCTGGAGTATCTCCTTTCACCATCCACCCGCATAGTAAGAAGTACAATACAAGAGATATCAGGATAAAAATAATCACTCCTGAAATTCCCTGTCCTCCCAGCAGGGCATAAGTCCCTGCCTAAAGTTACCACTAAATCCAGTGTGCAATGCAGAAGCTAGTGCACATACTACTACTCCCACATCCTCTGAAGAAAAATAACCAGATGCAGAAAAATCAGCTTACTATTGTAAAGTTTAACACATAAAGAAATGAAACAGGAGGGCTAGTGGGACAGAAAAACAAATTATCTACTATGGCCCAGATATTCAAAGGGTTGCGTGTAGGCGCATGGTGTTGCCTATGCACAACCCACTGATACACCAGTGCGATATTTAAAGGAAAAGTGTGCAAGAATCCCGATGCACCAGGGTGCATCAGTACGTATGCAGGCACAGGTGGTGGGCGTGCCCATGCATAAACTGCACAGCCCGATATTCAGCTTGGGCCATGCAGATTTATGCAGGCGCAACCTCCTGCACCTGCACAAAGCTGAGCCGAAAAAAAGGAACAAGTCGAGGCCACCCACAGGTGAGCTGCCACATTGCAGGGCACAACAGCAGCTGCCACATGTGGGTGGCCATGTCATTCCCGCCTCACCCGGTGGCGCCCCCATGCCCGATCACGGACATCAGTATCCCCAAGTCCAATATCCTGGTGGTCCAGGGGACCGCGAGAATACCCGATGGTGGGCATAACTTTAGCATCCCGAGTAGCCCAATCGTGGGCATAACAGTAGCCCCAGTAGCCCAATCATGGGCATTACTGTAACACACCCCCAGTAGCCCGATCGCGGGCATCAGTATCCCAAAGTTCAATATCCTGGTGGTCCAGTGGACGCATGGAATAACAACGGTGACATTCCTCACCCCCCAAGTCCGAAATCCTGGTGATCTGTGGACCCACCCCACCCACCCACCCATGAAGCCCCACCACCCCGCTCCCCCATCAGCGGTAGGCGGCAGCACCCCATCCGCCTGCCCGTCCGCGCCCGCCGACTGACAGCTTGGTATGGCTGCCGCCCATTGGTTCAGAGCATGAGCCAATGGTGCAACCGACACCGTACTAGTCAGTACAGATATGTGATGAATTCATTCACATATCTGTACCAATGTCTGTTATGGGCTACTACCGCCATTGGCTCATGCTCTGAACATGGTGTGCCTGCTCCCTGCTGTCAGATCGGCAAGTGTGAGGCGGCAGGCGGGTGGGGTGCTACCACCTGCTGGATGGCCGGAGGGCGGGAGTGGTGGGGCTCCATGGGTGGGTGGGGTGGGGGTCCACTAGATCACCAGGGATTTTGGACTTGGGGATGAGAATGCCGCCCACAATCGGGATCTGTGCAGTCCACTGGACCACCAGGGATATTGGACTTTGGGATACTGATGCCAGCGATCAGGCTACTGGTGGGGTGTGTTACAGCAATGCCCACGATCGGGCTAATCGGGGGACTACTGTTATGCCTGCGATTGGGCTACTCGGGGATGCTGTTATGGCCATGATCGGCTGTCGGGGGACTACTGTTATGCCTGCGACTGGGCTGTCGCGGTCCACTGGACTACCAGGGATAGAGACATTCATCATCCCTTCAGGGCGTTCGCGATCCGGGCTGCATGGGGCGTCGGTCCCCGGCGGCCGCTGCCTGGCAGGCGCCAGGTGCAAAATCGTCATGGATCGGCTCACCTGCATGCTAATGGCATGCAAATGGGGGCCGTAATCAGATGCAAATGGCCCCCGATCGCCTTGCATAAATTACGCCCCATTTGCATGTCACCCTTGAATATCGCCGAGGTGCTGTGCATGGCGCAATGGAACTTGTGCCACCGCATCTCAATGCTCCACGCTGACCACTTGCACTGGCCCAGTTCACTGTGCCATGCACAGTAAGGGGTGGCGAGGCGATATTCAAAGCAATTGCGCCGTAAGCGCAACTCCGTTAGTCTCATATGGCAACACCCTTGTGCAACTATTTTTAAGTGGCACACAGGCTTGCGCCACAAACTGGCGCGAGTTTGAATATCTGGGCCTATGAGTTTAGCAGGAGATAACAACAAATAACAAAAGTTTATAAAAGAAAACTCAAGGGAAGTAGAATGTCTCTCTCCACAACACTTTAATTGTATAGGCCAATATTCAGCAAAAAGAAAAATGCCCCTCATCAGAAATATGTCCAGAAACACTTAAGAAAAGAGCAGCCCAAGCCTCTTTAGCAGATTCAAACTGCTTAGTGCCACTCTCTGTAGTAGAGTAACTTAGCTGGATAAATCCATGCAATCAGAGAAGAAATGTTTGGGATATTCATAGCCAATATCTCAAAGCAGGATCGATAGGATCAGTCTGTTCACAGATGATACTAAGATTGTAGCTGTGGTAGATGACAAAGAGGAGTGGAGGGGCTGCAGTAGGACCTGACCAAACTACAGGAGTGGTCAGAGACATGACAGATGGGGTTCAATGCCAAGAAGTACCAGGTCCTGCGCTTTGGAGCAAGAAACCCGGGAGGAAATATCAGTTGGAGTTGTACAGTTGCAAAGCACCATGGAGAAAAGGATCTAGGGGTACTATTAACAGGGAGTATGAACCACTCTGCTCTGTGCAGGAAGGCAGCTGCAAAACAAACAAGAGGCTGGGGTACATAGCGGGGAATCTCCTCCAGGCACAGAGGTGATCCTTCCCTGTACAGGTCACTGGTCAGACTGCACCTGGAATACTGCGTGCAATACTGGCATCCATTCCTGAAGAACATCAGATTGCTGGAGGGTATAGCATAAGGCAACAAAGATGATCCAGGGACTGTAGGGAAAATCCTATAGGAGAGACTTGGACAGCTGAACATGTATTCTCTGGAGGAGAGGAGATATAGGGGATATGATTGAAACTTTTAAATACTTAAAGAAAGGCCTTATCTTTTGAAGGTAAAGGTTGCTTTGCAAATCTGAACTTGGAGCTGGAAAGGATGCATAGTCTTGAACTAGGAACTATCAATCTGGAGGAAAACACAATCATATTTGATTTCTGTGGGAAGTGTGCCTTACTTTTAATTTTTCACTGGTTTTACTTGTTTGAATCAAGAAGGGGTTTTCAATACTGCTGATCTTTTTGTAGATTGCTATTTTACATACAGAGGATTAAAATACTGCTGATTTTTTCTGTGACTCTAGTGCTTTATTTGTAGCTTGATAGTATTTTGGTGCCTTTTGAAACAAACACTTAAGTTTTCACTGGTGGGCTCTTTCATTTCTTCAGTCAGTCAAGTGTGCATTAGAGCCAGACATAGCCTCAGAAAGTTCAAACTGGATTGCACTGATTGTCCTCACAGCACAGAACAGGTGGATTGCCCAAACCCTCACCTCCCTGGCTAAACCTAGCCTATGGGGTTAGGCAGGAAGGTGTGACAACTTCCTGCTCAGACACAAAACAGGGTGGGGTGTGCCACAGAAGGCAGCCAGGCAGTGCTGCTTAAGCTGGGAGGATATCTTCTTGTAATTGCTATTTAAAAAAAAAAAAAACCTTGAGGGGGTCCTAGTACATAGTCCTGTGGAAAAGGATACACTACTGAAGGGAAGTAGGGTTCCTAAATTGAAAAAAAAAAAAGCATACACAATTTCAACAGGAGGAGAGAAACATGTGGGAGAAACATAGAAACATAGAATTTGACAGCAGATAAGGACCACTTGGCCCACCCAGTCTGCCCATTTCCTACCTAATGGATAAGCTGCAGATCCTAGTTAACCAGCAGCCTACTTCTTTCTACCCCCACCACCTAGAATTGCCTTATGCCTGTCCCATGCATGCTTGAATTCAACCATTGTTTTCACTCTACAACCTCCTCCAGAAGGCCGTTCCATGCACTCACAACCCTCTCTGTGAAAAAATACTTCCTTACATTACCTCTGAGCCCGTCCACCCCTCTATCTTCAAATTGTGCCCTTGTTCTTGCATACCTCTTTTCTTGAAAGATGTTACCCTCTTGGACTTTGTTGATTCCCCTTGCGGTGTTGAAAGTTTCTATCGTGTCCCCCCTCCCTCCTTTCCTCAGGCTATACATATTAAGCTCCTTCAGTCTCTTTCCATAAAGTCTTCTGGTGCAGACCCTGCACCATTTAGATGCCCTCCTCTGGACAGCTTCCATCTTGTCTATGTCCTTGCGGAGATTGGGTCTCCAGAACTGCACACAGTACTCCAGATGGGGTCTCACCAGCTGTCTGTACAGAGATAACAACTTCCTGTTTTCTACTGGTGATGTCTCTCCCTATGCATCCCAGTATCCCGCCAGCCCTCCTTACTGCCCTCTCACATTGCTTGCCCACCTTTAAGTCATCTGATATGACTACCCCAGGTCCCTTTCCATTTTTGTTGTTGTTAGTATCTCACCCCCATTGTGTACTCTTCCCTGGGTTTGTTTCCCGGTGCATTACCTTGCACTTCTTAGTATTGAATCTAAGCTGCCATACATTTGACCATTTCTCTAACCTTGCAAGTCCCTTCTCATCCTTTCCACCCCACCTTGTTCATCAATTCTGTTGCAGATCTTTGTGTCATCTGCAAAGAGACACTTTTCCTTCAGTCCCTCTGCAACGTCACTTATAAATACATTGAAGAGGACCGGTCCTAATATTGAACCCCTGCGGTACCCACTAGTAACCCCCCTTTCTTCAGAGTGGACTCCATTTACTATTACCCTCTGTGTCCTATTCTCCAGCCAATTCTTTACCCAGGCTATCATCTTGGGACCCAATCCCAGGCTGGCTAACTTGAATATTAATCTTTAGTGTGGGACTGTGTCAAATGCCTTGCTAAAGTCTAGGTAGGCCATGTCACAGCCCTCCCTGATCCACTACTTTGGTCACCCAGTCAAGAAATCTTTTAGATTCGTCTGGCGCATGACCTTCCTGCTGTGAATCCATGCCGCCTTGGGTCCTGTGCCACTCTGGCCTTTAGGTACTTGACAATTCTTTCCTTTAGAAGTGATTCCATCATTTCCCTATCACTGAGGTTAAACTAGCAGGTCTGTAGTTTCCTGCTTCTGCCCTGCTCCCACTTTTGTGAAGGGGAATCACATCTGCCCTCCTCCAGTCCTCAGGTACCACCCATCCTCCCATGATTTGTTAAATAAGGTAGTCAGTGGTGTCACTAGTTCTACCCTAGTTCTTTTAGAATTCTGGGATGAATCCCATCAGGCCCCATTGCTTTGTCCACCTTCAGTTTTAGAGTTCTTTCAGAACCCTTTCTTCTGTAAATGGGCTGGTATCAACTTCTGTATCCAGAGTGTTTCTGTTGTTTGTTTTAGGTACCTCCCCTTCATTTGTAAATACTGAGCAAAATATGTGTTTAGTATCTCTGCCTTTTCACTGTCACCCTCTGCCCACCCCTCCCTTTATTAAGCCTCACTATCCCTCCTTAGTCTTCCTTCGCTCCCTGATGTTCCTAAAAGGTTTTATCCACCTTCTTAACTGAGTTGGCTATCTTTTCCTCAGTCCGGGACTTTGCTGTTCTGACTGCCTTCCCAGCTTCCTTTTGTTTTAACTGATACAATTCTCTGTCTTGCTCCTTCTGTGATTCCTTGTACTTTCTGAATGCTTTCTTTTCTCTTGAACCTTCACTGCTACCTCCTTTGAGAACCATAGTGGTTTCTTACATTGTTTTGTTTTGTTTATTTGCTTCACACAAAGGCTTGTTACCTCTGTGATGGCAGTTTTATTATTCCCCATTGTTCTTCCACCCTCCTTCCTGCCCATTTGCTAGTGCATTCCTTAGGCACTCACCTATTTTGTAAAGTCAAGCCCTCCTGAAGTCAGTACTTTTGCCTTTGTATGGCTTGACTCTATTGCTGTGTTATTGTGAACCATACTGTTCGATGGTGGCTAGTTCCCAGATGGCTACCCACTTCTCATCTGTTATCCTCTCTCCATCTCCATTTGAGAGAACCAGGTCTAAGATTGCTCCCTCTCGAGTGGGTTACAGTACTAATTGTCTAAGGCATGCCCCTGTAGGGCATCTAGAATAACCCACTCTTAGAAGTGGCTGCTGCAACTGCACTCCAGTTAACATCTGGCATATTCAGATCACCCATCAGCAGTATCTCCCTTTATCTACCATTCTAAGTATACTTTCTATCATTTCCTTGTCCATTTCCTCCCCTGAGAGGGGTCTGTATCTAACCCTGTGCGGATTGTGGTGCCATTGCCTGCCTCAAATTGACCCACAGTGCTTCTTCTCCTCCCTGTTTACCCTTTTGTTCTGTTGCTTTGATTCCGTCCCTTATGTAGAGAGCTACTCCTCCTCCTCTTTTACCCTCCTTGTCCCTCCTGTAGATAGTGTATCCTGGTATGTTTACATCCCAGTCATGGTTCTGTGTACCATGTTTCTGTGACTGCCACAATATCCAGATGTTCCTCCTCCATCAAGGCCACTAATTCAAGGCGTTGTTACCCAGACTACGGGCATTGGTACTCATTGCTCTCCATTTTTGATGGCTTTACCTTCTGTAGCAGCATCCCCACTGACCTTTCTACCTTGGTCTTTTTCAGTTAGTACCCTGTTTTGTAGGGGAGGCTGGGATCTTCCTACTGCTTACCAGTGCCTCCCAGCATGACTAGTTTAAAAGCTTGCCAATGAAACATTTAAACCGATTGCCCAAAAGACTTGTTCCTTCTTGGACAGATGCAGACCATCCTGCCAGTATAGGTTGGTGTCCTTCCAGGTGGAACCCCAGTCCCCAATGAAGCCAAACCCCTGTGCTCCACCATTTTTTCAACCATTTGTTAAACTGCATGGTGCAAAGTTCCCTCTCCTCACACATGCCACTAACAGGCAGCACCTCTGAGAAGGATACTGTGTGTGGCCCTCCCAACTCTACAAAGTCCTTCTGCACTGCTTTAATCTCATGATGAGCCAAGTCATTTGTCCCTAGATGGACAATGACGTCCAGCTCGAACTCCCGTGCAATGTTCTCGTGATCCTAAGGATGCTTCCTATCCCTCAAACCATGGCACCAGGCAGGTACCTTACTTCAGTTTTCCCTGCTCCCCAGTTCTATCCCCTAATAATTGAGTCCCCACCAGGAGTTGCTTCCTTTCCTGTGGTGCCCTCTGCCTCTTTCCTGAGGGCCTTCCTTGTGACAGTTGTCTGCAACCTCTTTAGTCTCCTTTGTGGGTGCATCCATGGGAACTATGCTCCCCAGAATGGTATATGGATTGTGGAGTGGAGCAACTGACTGGGTGTCCTTGTTCCACCACCCTTACCCTCCCTGAGCCCACTGTGGTCCAACTGCTGTACTTTCTTCACAACCTCTGAGGTAGTGGTGGTGGCCCTGGTGCTCCCTGGATGGGGAGGTTCCCTTACTACTGTCCAGTGTGGCCTGAAGATGGGCAACTTCCTCCCTCAGGGCAGAGGGTTGTCTGCAAACCACGGCAGCATTTCAGCCTCAGAAAGACTCCGGAGACTGCTGCCCACAGCCATTAAATTTTTCTCCCCACATGTCTGTCTACTTTAGGTTTTTTGTGTGTGTGTGTGTGTGTGTGTGACTGGTTTGTTATATAGAAATATATATATATTATATAATGTGTATGCTTATGTTGTCAGTGCAGTGTGCTAGAGAGGATATGACAGTGATATGCACCTTGCCCTCTTGAGAAATTATGTCATAACCCCAGGTATAAATGAACTATTTCCAGGGGTGGGTGGGTGAGAGGTGGGGAAGGGTTGGGCCTAAACTGTGCCCTCATGAAACAATCAGCTAAAGCTCTGACCTACCCATGCAGATGAGTGCCTTCCTGTCAGCAAGATGCCCTACGACAATTTGACAGAGAAAATACCCTGCTAATCAAACAGAGAAAGAACCAAACATCCAAGTCAGACACAGGTAAACCTCCCAGCCCCAAAACAGCATGGTGACTTGTGCTTTGAAAGCAGAGAGCCCCAAAACACACCAGCTGTGCACAAGGACAGACACAGTAAACAGTATTGAGTCACTGTGGGTTTAAACTCTTCCTGCACTGAAAATCTTAACAATTGTAACAAAAGTAAAGCAAGCTCCACCTCCCTCTGTTGATTGAAAGACTGCCTTTTCTGATAATTCTAAGTTCCTTATTTCACCCTTCAGTTAGAAGTATCCTCCACCTGAAGAATATTAACTTTCCTAAGGAATCTGCTTCAAACCAAAGACAACTGTAAATTATAAGGTTCACCTCCCTCTGTTGTAGCACAACTGCTTTCTTGCAAATCCTAAGTCCACTGTTGCAGCTTCCAGCCAGAGGTAGCTTCACCTGAAGAATCTTAGGGTATCTGATGAGCCTGCTAAAATTAGTACTATCAGGTCTGTAAGATTCTTCCAAAGCTATTGGCTGATAAGTAGCTGTGATGTAGCACTTCCTGACACAGTCTGGCCTGGCATTTTAAGGCACACAGAGATAAACAAAAGAAAAACAGTTTCCACCCTAGGCACTATCTGGGTCAATACACAGCCTGTAACCTGTTCTCAGTTCTGGACTTAAGACAAAGTCTTAGCCCAGTGACTAACTCACAGTATTACAAATGTTGCAATGCAAACAGTCAATCACTAACTCCAAGCAAGTCAGCTGTGCACAAGGACACAGTAAACAGTATTGAGTTGCTGTGGTTAAACTCTTCCTGCACTGAAAATCTTAACAATTGTAACAAAAGTAAAGCAAGCTCCACCTCCTCTGTTGATTGAAAGACTGCCTTTTCTGATAATTCTAAGTTCCTTATTTCACCCTTCATTTAGAAGTATCTTCCACCTGAAGAATATTAACTTTCCTAAGGAATCTGCTTCAAACCAAAGACAACTGTAAATTGTAAGGTTCACTCCTCTGTTGTGAGCACAACTCGCTTTCTTGCAAATCCTAAGTCCACTGTTGCAGCTTCCAGCCAGAGGTAGCTTCACCTGAAGAATCTGAGGGTGCAATGCACTGGCTGTGGGGTGGCAGCCTTTGGGAGACATTCTGAGACTGCAATGCTGCCTTGTTTGCATACACTCTCTGCTCTGAGAGAAGAGGTTGCCCATCTCCAGGCCAATCTGGCAAGAAGTAGAAACCTCCTCCCCACCTAGGACCTGGCAGGGGATTGGGAAATCTCCTCCCCAGGGACCACTAGAGCTAAAGCCACTGCCTCAGAGGTTGCCAAGAATAAGGTGGTTGGATTACATTGGACTCAGAGAAGGTGAGTGTGGTGGAACAGAGACACATCCCTCCAACTGTACCTCTTCACCATTCATATACCTTTCTGGTGAACGTTGTTCCTCATGGAGGCACCAGTGGTAGAGACCAAGGAGGGTGCTTGGAACCTCCACAAAGGAGATCCACAGGAGGTGGCATGGGATCCCAGAGGGAAGGAAACAACTCCTGGTGGGGACTAAATCATTAGGGGTGAAACTTGGGAGGGAGAGGTAGGTAGGTGTCTACTTGGAGCCATGGCATGGAGGGACAGGAAGTGAATCCTCAAGATCATGGTAGCAGCTGCATGGGAGAGGGAGCTGGATGTCATTGTCCACCTAGGGAGAAATTACTTAGCTGGGAATGGGATCAGAGCTGTGCAGGAGGAGTCTGTGGAGTTGGGTAGGGGCCTTAGACAAGTAGCACGCATTGCAACCTTCCCAGAGGTGCTGCCTGTTTATGGCATGGGTGAAGCTAGGTACTCGCATCCTGGAATTGAATGAATGGTTGAAAACTGGTGCAGAGCACAGGGTTTTGGCTTCATTGGGGCTGGGGTCTACCTGGATGGGTACGGGCCTATACTGGCAAGATGGTCTGCATCAGTCCTGGAGGAAACCAGGATCCTAGGTGATAGGTTTAAATGCCTCATTGGCAAGCTTTAAAACTAGCCAAGGGGAGGCACTGAAAAGAGCAGTGAATTCCCAGCCTCCCCACAAAACAGGGTAGTTAGTGAGTTAACACCAAGGCAGAGAGGTCAATAGGGAGAAGGACTGGGGTAAATGGAGAAAAAGGCAAAGTCAGTCATTACAGGTATGGGGCTAAAAGTAGTACAGCCATCAAAAATTGAGGGTGATGAGTACCAATGCCTACAGTCTGGGTAACAAGCTTCTTGAACTAGTGGCCTTGATGGAAGAGGGACGCCTGGAAATCGTGACAGTCACAGAAACCTGGTACACAAAGAACCACGACTGGGATGTCAACATACCAGGGTACACAATCTACAGGAGGGACAGGGAGGGTAAAGAGGAGTAGGGACTATAGCCTCAAGGAAAGGAAGGAGGAGGGGACATGATAGAAACTTTCAAGTACCTCAAGGAATCAACAAAGTCCAAGAGCATAGCATCTTTCAGAAAAAGAGGTGTGCAAGAACAAGGGGACACAATTTGAAGATGGAGGCATCTCAGAGGTAATGTGAGGAAGTATTTTTTACAGAGAGGGTTGTGGATGCATGGAACAGCCTTCTGGAGGAGGTTGTGGAGTCAAAACAGTGGTGAAATTCAAGAATGCATGGGACAGTCATAAGGCAATTCTAGGTGGTGGGGGTAGTAAGAAGTAGGCTGTTGGTTAACTTGGATCTGCAGCTTATCCATTAGGTAGGAAATTGGTAGACTGGGTGGCCAAGCAGTCCTTATCCATGAAATTCTATGTTTCTATGAGTAGCTCTCTACATAAGGGAAGGGATGAAAGCAATGGAACTAAAGGTTAAACAGGTAGGAGAAAAGGCACTGTGGGTCAGCATGGAGACAGAAAATGCCACCATAATCCACACAGGGTTATATACAGACCCCATCTCAGGGGAGGACATGGACAAGGAAATGATAGGAGGCATCCTTAGAATGGCAGATAAAGAGGAGATATTGTTGATGGGGATCTGAATATGCCCCATGTTAACTGGAGCACATTTGCTGCAGCCACATCCAAGAGCAGTGTCATTCTCGATTTCCTACAGGGCATGTCTCAGGCAGATAGTCTTGGAACCCACTCAGGAGGAGCAGTCTTAGACCTGGTACTCTGAAATGGGGATGGTGAGAGGATCTCAGATTTAGAAGTGGGTAGCCATCTGGGAACAAGTGACCCCAGAGTGTGGTTCTACAATAAACATCCTTAGAGTCAAGTCATACAAAAGCAAGAGTCCTGGACTTTCGGAGGGCTGACTTTGGCAGAATGGGAGAGTGCCTAATGAATGCACTAGCAAAGGGACAGAAAGGAGTGGTGGAGGAACAGTGGGGCCAAATTAAAACTGCCATCACAGAGGCAACAAGCCTTTGTGTGATGCAAATAAATAAAACAAAATGAAGGAAAAACACTATGGTTCTCAAAAGTAGCGCGGGAAGGCAAGGGAAAAAAGATAGGATTCAGAAAGTATAATGAATCACAGAAGGAGCAGAAAAATAATTCTATGGGTTAAAACAGAAGGTTGTGGGAAGGCAGTTAGAATAGCAAAGGCCCAAACCAAGGAAATGATAGCCACCTCAGGTAGGAAGGGGACAAAACCTTTTACAGGTACATTAGTGAAGAAGAAAGACCAAGAGAGTATAGCGAGACTTAATAGCGGGGAGGGGGGGGTGGGCAGAGGGTGACAGTGAAAAGATGGAGATACCAAATGAATACTTTTGTTCAGTATTCACAAAAGAAGAAGGGATGTACCTAAACCAAACAGTAGTAGCACTCTGGATAGGGTGTTGATGACAGTCCATTTTCAAAAGAAATGGTCCTAAAGAACTCCTAAAACTCAAGGTGGACAAGGCAATGAGGCCTGAAGGATTCAACCCAGAATTGTGAAGGAACTAAGGGAGAACTAGTGATATCACTGACTACCCCTTTAACAAATCATGGGAGAATGGTGTGGTGCCTGAGGACTGGAGGAAGGTGGATGTGATTCCCTTCACAAAGTGGTAGCAAGGCAGAGGCAGGAAACTACAGACCTGTTAGTTTGACATCAGTGGTAGGGAAAATGATGGAACCACTTCTGAAGAAAAGAATTGTTGAGTACCTAAAGGCCAGCGGGCCACAGGACCCAAGGTAGCATGGATTCACAGTGGAAAGGTCATGTCAGATAAATCTAATAGATTTCTTTGACTGGGTGACCAAAGTAGTACACTAGGGAGGGGCTGTGGACAAGACCTACCTAGAATATAGCAAGGCATTTGACACAGTCCCACACAAAGATTAATAAACAAGTTAGCCAGCTTGGGAGTGGGTCCCAGGCTAGTTGCCTGGGTAAAAATTGGCTGGACAACAGGACACAGAGGGTAATAGTAAGCTGAGTCCACTTCAAAGAAAGGGGTTACTAGTGGGTACTGCAGGGTTCAGTGTTAGGACCAGTCCTCTTTAATGTCTTTATAAGTGACATTGTAGAGGGACTGGAAGAGCATGCCTCTTTGCAGATGACACAAAGATCTGCAACAGGGCTGATATACAAGGGGGAGGTGGAAAGGATGAGAAGGGACTTGGCAAGGTTAGAGGAATGATCAAAAGTACGGCAGCTTAGGTTCAATGAAAGAAGTGCAAAGTAATGCTCTTAGGAAACAAAACCCAGTGGGGTTACTAAAACAACAACAATGGAAAGGGACATGGGATAGTCATATCAGATTACCTAAAGGTAGGTAGGCAATGTGAGAAGGCAGTAAGGAAGGCTGGGGTGGGGGGATACTGGGATGCACAGGGACAGGCATCACCAATAGAAAACAGGAAGTTGTCATCTCTGTACAGACCACTGGTGAGACCCTATCTGGAGTACTGCCTGCAGTTCCAGACCCCAACTCTGCAAGGGCATAGACAGGATGGTGGCAGTCAGAGGATGGCAACTAAAATGGTGCAGGTTCTGCACCAGAAACCATATGAAGAGAGACTAAAGAAGTTTAATACATTTACTCTCGAGGAAAGGAGGAGAGGGGACATGATAGAAACTTTTAAGTGCCTCAAGGGAATCAACAAAGACCAAGAGGGTAGCATCTTTCAAAAAAGAAATGTGCAAAAACAAGGGGCGCAGTTTGAAGATGGGGAGGGACAGCTCAGGAGCTCATGTAGAAGTATTTTTTCACAAAGAGGGTGGTGGACACATGGAATGGCCTTCTTGAGGAGGTCATGGGGTCAAAAACAGTGGAGGAATTCAAGAATGCATGGGACAGACATAAAGCAATTATAGTGGCAGGTAGGAGGAACTAGGCTGTTGATTAACTAGGATCTGCAGCTTATCCAGTAGATAGGAAAATGGGCAGACTGCATGGGCCAAGCGGTCCTTATCTGCCGTCAACGTCTATGTTTCTGTGTTTCTATGTTAAAAGGAATAAATAGGACTAATACAGAAGGGAATCTTCAGATCAGAAGGGAGAGAAATGAGAGGCATCAACTGAGATTGGAAGGGAGATTCAGGTGGGAAATCGGAGACACCTTTTCATGGAAAACGCAGTAGACAAGTGGAATACTCTGCCTGAGAGTGACATCATGTAGAGCGGTGGGGGATTTAAGAGGGTTGGGACAGAGTGAGGAGGGTTGTTAAGAGGAGGGAGAGGTACAGCTACAAGTTGAATGGACTAGCTGCACAATCAAGCAGACTCAACAGACCGTGAGGCCTGTTTCTGCTGGCATTTTGTATGTTCGTATGTTCTGAATCAGCCGATAACGAATACCAGCAACTGAAAACTTAGAGAAATTCCTCTGTACTCCCTTGAAGTTGGCACACATGGGGTGTAGTCAATAAATATGTGAAACTGCCTGGAGTTCCACAGCAGATTGCCATTCTGCTGTATGTGGAGTTTACCAATAATTGAGCATTTTAAGATGATATTACCAGGTCGCTCCAGAAGGACTTGGAGAGATGTAAGGCATTGTAAGCTCACTCCACAATATATGTGGCTCCATAAGGAGAAGGGCAAGCAACAGACACCAACACCAATTGTACAAAAGAGAGCATGTCAGAGCCTCTTGATGTTCAGCAATACCCACCAGCACTAGGTTATTCCTACGATTTCACTCTCCTGGTCCTCCACCCTTGCTTCCAATTTATTAACTTTCTGTCTGAGAGCTACTGGTTCTTTTCTTCCTTAACTTGATGATCCTCAAGTGAAGAGATGTGCGTTTCTGCATCCAGGACCCACCAGTGATGGCCTCCAATGCTGGGCAAAATGTTTTCTTGTCCTCCGCCAAGGCTAAGACAACTGATTTAAATGTAGCACATCCATCCAGAGTTCATCAAAAGACTTTTCTGACACCAGCACACCTGAAGATTTCACTGGAGAATCTGTTGGCTTCAAGTGTTTAGCCTCTCGGGTTTTTCTGGGTCTCTGGCGGTGTGTGAGGAACTGAAGGATCCGGAAGCTCTGGCATCTCACAACACTCATCATGCCAGGTAAATTAAAAGTTTAGATACGAATTGCACCCTGCAAAAATGATAAGCAGGAATTACCAGGTTAAACAGATGTGAGTTAACAAATGGAAACTCCATTAAAGAATATAAAAATATCATTTATTTTGGTGGAGGGATGGAGCGAGCACAGAATGCATCTAACTAGCAGGCTGCATCCGTGACCTCCTGGCACTCAGAGTTGACTGCTGCAACACTGGAGCTGCCACAACACTGGGAACCTGACACCTGATGGAGGGACGAGAGGAGTAGAGCAGGTAACTTTCCTTTTAGCTATCACCCTGCATCCCCTCTCCCTCAGGCTACAGTACTTTTCTTTTCGAGCACCTGAAAGCACTCCCAGATAGTGATCTTCTCGGATGCTGGTTGAAGTGCTTCTTCCTTTACAACAGCCACTGCTGCCATTCAAGAGCCCCTCAGCATTTGGGATGCTGCATCCCTATAACACTGGGGCTTAATGTGGGGCTTATACTTAAAAAATATTATAAAACAGAGTTATACAGATCCCACACCACGGTCACAACTAATGTTCCCGCTGGTACTCAGAGCAGACTGCTGCAATGTTGGAGACTGCCACAACACTGGGGACCCAACACCTGATGGAGGAACAAGCAGGAGAACAGCCCCCAGCAATTGGGACACTGCATCCCTAGTAACACTGGGGCCAGTAACAGTCCAGCATGAGCTGGACATTCAAAGAATGCCTTGGCTCTTGCTGCCTGCTCAGGAGGAGGTTCTAGGAAAGAGCAGGCAGCCGAGAAATAAAAACATTATAAGTTTTTTTAATACCATGCTGTACTACTGCCTTACAAATAGAAATGGGAATTTTCTTCTATGGGGACCCCAGTTCTGTCACCCTATCCCTGGACCCTTTAACCACTGCCCAACCACCTACGACTGTTAAAAGGGAGGGTTAATCCTTTTGGCACCACTGTTGGACATCAGCCTTGGGCTTTACATTTGTTATACCTGAAAAATTAGAACAGACTGTCGGCGTTCTTACCCACCCTGACCCCACTGAGAACCCACCCCCCACAGCCTTACTAACCTAAACATGTCCCACAACATACATTCACTCTGCAGTCGAAGACGTCTTGCTACTACAACTGGAGACTGTAAGTGCAGTGTAATGTATTTCAAAGAGGTAGGACTTTTATTCATAACTTTGTCATTTGAACATTGGTACACCAAAATTTCAGCATGGTCTTTTGGGACCCCACCTCTTGAGCAAGGGCAGTGAAATTATGGAAATCCATCCAGAAATGTGGTTTTGTGGTTGCAGTGAAAAATTGCCTTTCAGGCAGGATTTCAAAAGGTTTGCTACCCTTGTTCAAAGGCTGGGTCATAAGAAGGCAGTGTCGAGAATTTGAAGTAAAATAGTAAAAAAAAAGTTTTAAGCACATATTTAAATGTTTCAGTGCACTTTCATACATTTGTAATTTTCACTATTTTGACCCCAGATTTCCAACATAGCCATTTTTTCACACCACATCGTAAATATGAGAGCTGTTATAAGTCCTGGCTGGAACAAGATTTGTCAACCGGTGACACAAAATGACATTTCAGCCAAGATGTGAAAATTGTCACCTACCAGGTTCATGAGGTGGGTTCCTCAGAAGGTGATGTTGAAAATTTGGGATACAACATTAAAAACAATATTGTTATGAAGGTACATTAATATTTTTTATGCATGTACATAACCTTGGTAACTTTTGGCATCTATTGCTGCACAGAACTGCAGGACCAGCAGCACCCTGCAGGTCTTACATGGACAGAGTCTACCCTAGGCACAGGGCCCACATGGCCCTATGAATCTGCATCTGCATCTGTTCACACATGGCCTGAGGGAACCTTCATGAATGTGAATACAATTCCACTATCTCAAAATGGAAGGAAATTCTTGGCAAAAATTGAGTTAATGGACCAGTTAGGGTTTAACCCAACACAGCAAAGTGAGAGCGGTGGTATTAGGGTTTCCAATCCTAACCCACCCCAACCCCAAGCAGCAAAGAAAAAACATTAGGGTTTTTGTTCTCCTGAGTCTGTCGAATCAGTGGTGCAGTCTTCCTTGGGTGGTTAACTCTAATGCTGATCCTCTCCTCTGCCCCTAGCCTTCTGTCCAAGTACAAGATACAGCTCCAAGCCAGTGTCTCATACTAATACACTCTTCAAAAGTAGAGAAGCATGTCTCACCATATGTTGTCAACAACAGCTGTTTTAGCTTTCTTCAGCTAGGGTCCTGTCAGCTTGCCTGAAGAAAAGAGATAACATCTGGCCTTGTCTGCTCAGGGAGGGAGAGCATTAGGGTTGACAGCCCAAAGGAAGATCGCACCACTGATTCACCAAGACTTGGGAGACTCAAAACACTAATGTTTTCTCCTTTTGCTGCTTGAGGGTGGGGGTAAGAAGTTTGGGTTTGAAGTCCTAAAGCCACATGTCCTTACTTTTGTTGCATTAAGTTGAACCCTTACTGGTGCATTAATAACATTTTGCAAATAACAGATATAGATAGACAGATAGACAGATAGATAGAAAGATAGATAGATAGATAGATAGATAGATAGATAGATAGATAGATAGACAGATATACAGACTGATAGATAGACAGATAGATAGATAGATAGATAGATAGATAGATAGATAGATAGATAGATAGAGACATAGATAGATAGAGACATAGAGAGACAGATATATAGATATATAATAAATGGATGGAACTTTTCCCCATAGAAAGGGCTATCATTTATTTCTCTATCTACCTGCACTAATCAATCAATTACAGCTATATACCTGCACTAAATAAAGCTATATCTTGCACCTAGGAAGAAACAACCCCAAGGGCTGGTACTACTTGGGGGGACTAGTGGCAAGCAAACAAGAATGGGACCTCGAGGACAGGATATCAGATGATTTGAGAGTAGGAAGACACTGCAAGAAGGTGGCAATAAAGGCCAGTGGCATGCTGGGATGCATTGGGAGAGGAAAAAAGTAGAGGAAGGAAGGCAATATTGCCATTGTACAAGGCACTGGTACACCCCACATGGAATACTGAGTCCAGTTCTGGAAGCCACACCTCAGGAAAGATATTGATAGGACAGAGACAGTACAGTGAAGGGCAATACAAATGTTACAGGGTTACACTGCATGACATATGAGAATAGGCTGAGGAAGTTAAACATCTACTCCCTGGAGCAGAGGAGGGACATGATTGAGACCTTCAAGTACATCAAGGGCATAAATAAGGTACTGATGCATGAACTTTTTCATGCTATGGGAGGTAGTAGAAACAGGGGTGTGATCTGATACTGAAAGGAGGAAAGTTCAGGATCAGCACTAGGAAATTCTTCACAGAGAGGGTGGTGGAAGCCTGGAACAGCCTACCTACAGAGGCCATGAGTGCAAAACAGTTTGGGAATTCAAGAGAGTTGGGACAGGCACAAAGGGATCATTCACCAGGGAGACAAATGGGGATGAAAGTACATACCTTGAGCAGACTAGATGGACCTTGTGGTCCCCTTCTGCTAGCATCTTCTATGTTTCTATGTTTCTATATACCTATACCAATTAATTACAGCTATATACCTGCACTAATAAAAAGTACTGTACACAGCTGCACTTCATTAAACTCAATGAAATACCACTAATAGCACAATTAACACAGTCTTAGGAAGCTAGCCAAACCGATTAAGAAGCTACAAAGAGTGCTGGCCCGGTGACACTGAGGGCTGAGGTGCTGGATGCCATACCTCATGCCACAATGGCAACTGGGGCTCCAGGGATCAGCAAGGGAAGACAGGATTGAGAATCCTGAGGACTGCTCTCCTCTCCTCTCCTGGGGTGGGCCTGTAGGATACATCACACTGTGGCTGCTCCGATGGGAGCCGGAGGTACCACAAAGAGTGTGCTGTGAGAGGGGCGTCAGTGGACATCAGCGAGTGCGTCCTCTGTGCAGGTGTCATTGCGCACCCAGCATCTCGGGGAAAACCACACCAAGGAGGAAAAACCCCAGATGGCATGGAGGTGATGGCAGATGCTCCAGGGCCACTCTCACCGCCCAATGCCTGCCCCAATCCTGACTTGACTCTCCGTGGACCCAGCCTCCTCCCATATGGGGTCCATGGGAGAGGGGGACCCATCACCTGATTCCTTGGTTGTGGGAGGGGTTCTGATGGCTGTAGAGGCGGCTGAATGGGCCCCACCAGAGTGATGCCCCTGTCACGGCAACCAGAGCAAAATAAATTTAACAAAACAAGAAGCTACAAAGAACCTGGAGAAAAGACAAACAAAACCCTCCCAAACCCTGAAATCTCCCAAACTCCTACCTGGATTCACTACACACCATTCTCTCCTTGCTGCAAGAGATCTTCAGATGCCATACGTGACCACAAATGCAATCTCCATAACAATACCCAACCTTTTTTAATAAAGTATACTTTATTGATAAATTCCAAAAGACATAAAACAAAATATAAACAACCACAAACACTAACAAGGGACAACAATAATGACAATAAAGAGGTGGGAAAAAGAAAAAAAAAGACCCATCCTCCCAATTCTTGCCAGACCAGGGCCCCAGATCATAACATTATACAACAAGCATTTGTCAATGCGAATGTTGTCTTGCTGGTGTTGGCATTGGTAGTGCAGGAGTTAGAGAGATGCATAATAGAGAATGGCAGTCAAGTATGGAACCGATGTCAACCCACCCTACCCTGAAGAGACTGAAAGGCATTGAGGTGTGCCTTTGGGTCATCAGCCATAATGCTCATGCCATTTCACCTCACCCTACCCTGCAGACTCTGACAAGTGTCGCATTGTGTCTTAGGGTCATTGGGCCTTATGCTCACTCCATTCCATAAGGACATTCTTTGAGATGGGTGCAGTATAGGAGAATGGGGTGAACTTTGGGGCCAAAGACTCCAAGGCACACCTTCATGCCTGTCACTGGCTGCAGGGTGGGGGTGGGGGTGGGGTGGAATGGCATGAGCATTACAGCTGACAACCAAGCACACCCCTGACACCTGTCAGTTTCAACAGGGTGGGACGTTATAGTTAGAAACTCTAACACCCCAAGTGTTTGTTGGTATTGGCACTCCAAATTTTCAACATGGCCTTTTGTGACCCCACCACATGAAAGCATTTGAGACCTGCACATATGAACAGTGACACTTGATTTTGTTAATCTGTCCCAAACTTTGATTTCCACAGTGACCATGCCATTGTGCTCCAGATGTGTGAAAACACATTTCAGGCAGGATGTGAAAAATGACAGCTGTACTGTCCATAAGGAGGTATGCAAAAATGGCAATGCTGAAAATCGAGTTCACAGTGTGTGGTAACTGCACAAAGCATGTTAGTAACATAATCATTTTTGAAATTTTTCACCAATTTTGCAACATAGGCTTTATGACAGACCACCTCAGGAACAGTAACACTGTCATTTCATTAATCAGTCCCAAAAGGTGATTCCACGTGAGTGACCAAAAATCATCTTTCGGGACCGAATAATGACATGACAATGACTGAGTTCATGAGATGGAGTCCCAAGAACCCCATGTTGGAAATTTGGAGCCAAAACTTACAAAATGGCCAAGATATCCATCTAAGGTGAATCCCCTCCACCTCCACTGATGCCATTATACAGCTTACCAGCATTTCTTCAGTTAGCAGTGGCTTTGAGAGAGTGCAGACGTGTTCCACTCTACCAAGATCATCGCTGGGTTCCAGAAGTAAGTATGGGGTGGGGGTGGGGGATGTGGGTGGGCAGAGGGTGGGTGTAAGTTGGGAGGGGCACAGGAAACAACAAGGGACCATTTTCTCTTTTACAGGTTAAAAACAAAAGACATCACAGGAAGTTTTTTTACAGGTTTGTCTTAGCACACTGGGGTGGGCTTACAGCATGCCACCTGTGTTTTTTTGGGAGGGGACTGAAGCTGATGGGATTTGGCCCCCATCAGCACAGAAAATGTATCTGTGTTTGGGGGTGCATGATGCCGAAGAGATTGGGCACTCCCTAGGCAGACAAATTAAAATAGGGGACATTATGCCAATGGGGATTGGGCTCCCCATCAGCAAATGAACTGGGAGGTGCATTCTGACAGGAGGATTGGGCACCCCTGATGTCGACTTTCAGGTGAGACTGTGAGAGGAGAATGACGACAGCCACCACGATGTTTATTGAAATGTTACACCAGGCATAGCATGCCCTGCTATAACGGGTAACTCCTCATTGCAGCAGTGAAATTGTTTTAAGTTAGTGGCATGATTCTGAGAGCTGTCAAAGACAGCGTGCTCATTATTGGTGCCACAGAGCCCAGCCAAAAAGCAGTGGCCATTGGCCACAACACAACTGCACCTCCAAAACTTGCTACTCCATCAAGCTGCCACAAAATGTTGCTTGCGCATGCACAAGACAACATAAAAAGGACCCATAATTAGTGATAGGACAAAACATCCTTATATTAAAATTGCATAAACATCAGAGGCACTTTAATAAGAAAAATGATAATGCCGTAACAAAAGTATGAATATTTTACTATTTTATCCTTTACGATGATGCTGCAATGGACAGTAAGGTATGGAGTGGTTCCCATGAGCACAGTATCTCTCTTTCTTGCCTTGAACATAAGCAATATGCTTTTGACCATAAGGGCCTGAAGGATTTCTTGATGCCATTATGTATTTGTAGGAATGACATCATCTAACCAATATTGCAAAATTATCAGCTTGCACAATTGCTATCAAAGCCGTGTATGCTTTCCTTGGGCCAAAAGGTCAGTTTGATGAAAACCAACCAAGCAGATCTTGGTGAAATAATACTCAAGCCACAGAAGAAGATCCAGCGAATCTTTGATAGAATTCCAAAAGGACTACTTTAATCAATTTATTTATTTAGGAAATTGAATTACAACCTTTTGAGTCATAGACTCATTTCCAAAGGCTCCACATCAGAATAAAACATCTGGTCATTCATACAGTACATACATAGAATAAATGTGGGTGAGCAATCATACAGAGTATAAGTACAATGAGCACTGGTTAATGCCTATACATTTGGTAGCTAAATCAGGCAGAGCTATCGACATCTTTACCTAATGGCCGGTTAAGACCTAAACAATTGGCAGCTAAAGCAATGCATGATATGAGTAAGCCACCTCAGGGAGGCCTTGTCTTATACATAATACAATGCATTCATAGTCCAGTGCAACTATATGGTAACCGAGGGAGATGAGGCGTGTAGGCTAGAAATAGTGAGGGCTCTCCACTGCCAGACCAAGGGCGGTGCATGACCTAGAGGCATGGTGCAGGATCCACAGGTAACGGTTACACTGGCATTGATGTGAGGAGAGGATATGGGCCTTTAAGGCAGCTTTGAAAGGACCTAGATTGATGATTGATGTGACAGCCAGTCAGAGGGCATTGTGCCAGGATGGAGCTCTAAGGGTGAAGGATCGCTGGGCCAGGGTGGTCCTGATCCTAGGCATCTTCCTGATAGCTTTTGGGTGCCCATGTGGATGCTGAGATGGTGGCTGCCTGATGGGAAGCCATGACACCTATTGGGGTTAAACTCAGGTGGATTTTTTGTGAAAAGACAGGTCTGGTATAATAGTATTTCCTCAAGGGAGAGGATATTGGTAAGTGCATATGGTGCAGGTATGTGTATTTCTGTTGGCACCAGAGAGGAGCCAGCAGGCCTTATTGATGACTACTTGTATTTGATGAAGCGCCATAGGGTCAGCGGCAGCATAGATTGTAAGGCCATAGTCCACCAGTGATAAGACTGAGGAGGTAATGGCTAGGTGAAGTGCTTCAGGTGGCAGGCAGTCTTTATGTCTGTACAGGAGACCAATGCGGTGTTGATGGTGGAGGTGAGGGTTTTATATGTTCATGGAGCGAGAGGAAGAGTCAAATGTAATACCTAAATACTTATACTTTTGAACCTGTTCCAGTGGAATGAGAAGGCGAAGTATTTCCAGGGCAAATCCTTTGATGTGTTTTGGCAGTGGGCATAGAGCATTGTCTTAGTTTTTTAATGTTGACCACCAGTCTGTGTTCGGCAAACCAGTGTTCAATCTGAGAGAAGGAGTTGTGTAAAGATGCGCTGGAGAGAGATCAGGATATGCGGCATAAAGAACAGCATCGTCCTCGTAGAGGAGAAGGTTGCTGGGGCAGGATTTAGGCAGGGCATTGAGTTAGGTGCTGAATAGCAGGGGACCCAGGATAGATACCTGGGGAACTCCTGAGCACACAGGCAGCATAGTAGATATGGTATTATTAATTTTAACACATTGGGTTCTAGATGAAAGATAGCTGGAGAACCAGAGAGTGGACAATGACAGACCTCAGTTTGTTGTAAAGTGTTAAGAAGGAGGTGGTGAGAAACAGTGTCGAAGGCATTTGAGGTCTATAAACACGGCCCCTCGAGTGCCCCTCATCAAGCATGGAGTGCAGGGAGTTAGTGAGTTTCAAAGATGTTTGAGATGACCCACTTCCTTTCTGCATCTGGTGCAAGTCAGTGAGGAAGCCACCTGATTTTATACAATTGCAAAGTGGTGAAATATAAATTCTGCAAAATTTCAAATTAAGTCAGACGATATCTGTCCTATTTTATAAATTTGTATAAATGTCATCACATGGTCCACCACAATTGAGGTTCTATGGGTAAATTCAAGGCCTGCCTCCAATCCAATAATAACAAATGCCTATTGGGCTGGTGGAATCTTTGTCTGAAAGAACCCATAAAGTCTTGATATGGAGTGGGTGGTTCTGCTATGGAAACGAGGGTGGTGATATCTAAATAATCATGGAAGGACTGGGAGGTAGGGCCCAGAAAAGAGACAATGGCATGTTTATGTTGGAGATACTTAAAATCAAAAGTTCAAGGTAGAATACAGTGCTGTCTGAATTCCTCAGATGACAAGAAATGACCCTCCAGCAGCAGGTCACCAATAGTGGCAGTCTACAGGTGAGGACAAAAAGTAGATGGGAGCAGATGATGTGCTATACAAATATTAGGGTTACCCAAGACAGGCTGAACAAGTGCTTTCATCCTGTCAGAGCCTATATGGAGTCAGACTTGTCAGAGAGCTTTTAGGGACTACACTAATGGTGTTGTTTTCAATATATTAGGTAAAGAGGCTGGTTTTAGAAAAGAAAACTTTAAATCTGAATACTGGACTGCTGGAATATGCCCTGTTCATTCTGGAGCCAAAGTGGAATGTAAGTGTTGGTGCTTTGCTTGGACTGGTGGCTGCCCGTTGAAAAAATTTGCTACTGTGCAAAGCAAAATAGTAGGAAAAAAAGTTAGGGAGATGCAGCCCTCCCCAATCCTTAGAAATAATAAGTTTAGAGTAGGCACCTCTAATTGATTTCCCTTCCAGGAAGGAATTTCTCACTTGTTGGAGACAGGAAAACCAAGATTTAGAGTGATAAGGACATAACATACTCAAGGGACAGAGGATACTGGGAAGAAGATTCAATTTGAAGATACTGATATGCCCTGAAGTGAAATGGGCAGGAAGCCCATTGCTGCTAATCAAACTCAATCTGTTGGAAAAGGGAACAAGGTTTTCCTTTACAAGAGGAAGAAAATCTGGTAAGGTAGAAACCTAGATAGGTCAGCCTCTTAGGTTCCCACATTAGCCCCAAATCCAAGATTACTTGCTTCTGAAAATAAACATTAAGGGGTAGGATTTTAGTTTTCTAAATTTAACTTACAGCTAGAAATAGTTGAAAATGTTGAATATCATCTAAGGCAGCTGAGATAGATGTGGAGGTTCCTCAATATGTAACAAAAGATCATCTGCGTATGAAGATAGTTTATAGCGGCTCCCTCCCACCTCAATACCATGGAGCACCCACATTGTTTTGCATATACAATCAAGCAACTGAAGCAACACAAGCAGCTCACCTGGTAGCTGAGAAGCAGAATCTCAGCCTGATAACTTTAGAGCAGCTCCCCAAGCTAGGCACTCAGGACAATCAAGCAACTGAAGCAACACAAGCAGCTCACCTGAGTAGCTGAGGAAGCCGAATCTCCAGCCTGATAACTTCAGGCAGCTCCCCAAACTAGGCACTCGGGACAATCAAGCAACTGAAGCAACACAAGCAGCTCACCTGAGTAGCTGAGGAAGCCGAATCTCCAGCCTGATAACTTTGAGGCAGCTCCCCCAAGCTATCACTCGGGACAATCAAGCAACTGAAGCAACACAAGCAGCTCACCTGAGTAGCTGAGGAAGCCGAATCTCCAGCCTGATAACTTTCGAGGCAGCCTCCCCCAAAACTAGGCACTCGGGACAATCAAGCAACTGAAGCAACACAAGCAGCTCACCTGAGTAGCTGAGGAAGCCGAATCTCCAGCCTGATAACTTTTGAGGCAGCTCCCCAAGCTAGGCACTCGGGACAATCAAGCAACTGAAACAACACAAGCAGCTCACCTGAGTAGCTGAGGAAGCCGAATCTCCAGCCTGATAACTTTCTAGGCAGCTCCCCAAGCTATGCACTCGGGACAATCAAGCAACTGAAGCAACACAGGCAGCTCACCTGAGTAGCTGAGGAAGCCGAATCTCCAGCCTGATAACTTTCGAGGTAAAGAGAGCCTCTTCTCTTCGTCTGGACGCCTGCAGAGGGGTGCTACCTGATGAACACTTATATTTTATGAACTTTGTTCCCTGTTCACCACTGGGTGGGCTTGTTATTTGTTTCACTTTGTGCTACTAATGCTGAAGTGTAAAGCTAGGGACTCACTGGTTTTCCTAGAGTTGCTTTGCTGATTACTCCTTAAAGCCAGATATACCAAGCAGCTAATATAGAGCAGACTTGTTTAATATGGTGGTATTGGAGCTAATTGTGCTTGTAACTGAAGGCATTAGGTTAGCTGGGTCCTAGTGTGACCTCATTTGGAATAGCCCTGTTTGCTTAGAGTGGAGCTCCTTTGTGTAAGTCACAACATATTCTCCGCTGCATAGTAATGAGAGGCTGTGTTTCTCCACTACATAGGCAGCTCCCCCACCCAAGCTAGGCACTCGGACAATCAAGCAACTGAAGCAGCACAAGCAGCTCACCTGAGTAGCTGAGGAAGCCGAATCGTCAGCCTGATAACTTTCGAGGCAGCTCCCCAAGCTAGGCACTCGGGACAATCAAGCAACTGAAGCAAGACAAGCAGCTCACCTGAGTAGCTGAGGAAGCCGAATCTCCAGCCTGATAACTTTCGAGGTAAGAGAGCCTCTTCTCTTCGTCTGGGCCTGCAGAGGGATGCTACCTGATGAACACTTATATTTTATGAACTTTGTTCCCTGTTCACCACTGGGTGGGCTTGTTATTGCTTCTCTTTGTGCTACTAATGATGAAGTGTAAAGCTAGGGACTCACTGGTTTCCTAGGTTGCCTTGCTGATTACACCTTAAAGCCAGATATACCAAACAGCTAATATAGATCAGACTTGTTTAATATGGTGGTATTTGGAGCTAATTGCTGATTACACCTTAAAGCCAGATATACCAAGCAGCTAATATAGAGCAGACTTGTTTAATATGGTGGTATTGGAGCTAATTGTGCTTGTAACTGAAGGCATTAGGTTAGCTGGGTCCTAGTGTGACCTCATTTTGGAATAGCCCTGTTTGCTTAGAGTGGAGCTCCTTTGTGTAAGTCACAACATATTCTCCGCTGCATAGTAATGAGAGGCTGTGTTTTCTCCACTACATAGAGCAGCTCCCCC
Source organism: Neoceratodus forsteri (assembly GCA_016271365.2). Taxonomy (NCBI): domain Eukaryota; kingdom Metazoa; phylum Chordata; order Ceratodontiformes; family Ceratodontidae; genus Neoceratodus; species Neoceratodus forsteri. Next base: position 1,459,584,129 of record CM057455.1, on the reverse strand, counting down.
AAGCTAGGCACTCGGGAAAATCAAGCAACAAAAGCAACACAAGCAGCTCACCTGAATAGCTGAGGAAGCCGAATTTCCAGCCTGATAACTTTCGAGGTAAAGAGAGCCTCTTCTCTTCGTCTGACGCCTGCAGAGGGTGCTACCTGATGAACACTTATATTTTATGAACTTTGTTCCCTGTTCACCACTGGGTGGGCTTGTTATTTGTTTCTCTTTGTGCTACTAATGCTGAAGTGTAAAGCTAGGGACTCACTGGTTTTCCTAGAGTTGCCTTGCTGATTACACCTTAAAGCCAGATATACCAAGCAGCTAATATAGATCAGACTTGTTTAACATGGTGGTATTTGGAGCTAATTGCTGATTACACCTTAAAGCCAGATATACCAATCAGCTAATATAGAGCAGACTTGTTTAATATGGTGGTATTGGAGCTAATTGTGCTTGTAACTGAAGGCATTAGGTTAGCTGGGTCCTAGTGTGACCTCATTTTGGAATAGCCCTGTTTGCTTAGAGTGGAGCTCCTTTGTGTAAGTCTACTATATTCTCCCGCTGCATAGTAATGAGAGGCTGTGTTTTGTCCACTACATAGGCAGCTCCCCCGCCAAGCTAGGCACTCGGGACAACCAAGCAACTGAAGCAAGACAAGCAGCTCACCTGAGTAGCTGAGGAAGCCGAATCTCCAGCCTGATAACTTTCGAGGTAAAAGGCATCTTCTCTGTCTGGATGCCTGCAGAGGGTGCTAGCCTGGCGGGCTTCGCCATCTGCCCGCCCACCCCAACCACTCTCCCACCCAGGGGCGGCTGTCAATTTAAGGATCCACCCGTGACATCACATCTGGTGACATCCGTCCTGTTGCCCAGAACCTATCTCCCCACTTTCCCATTTGCAGGTTATACCTGCTGTGGCCACTAGAGGGACTATGCTCCTCACTACTTCCCTACTCCTACCTGTACAGCACTACTTCCCTGGGATCTTGCTCACCACAATGTATTGGCCCTGCCTCATGCTCTGCCTGTGCCTATGCCCACTAGCAGTGCACTTACCACTTCCATCTGCTAGTCCACACTGTGCCTGGCACCTCCCTCCCTCCCCTTGCTCCTGAACCTGCTCTCCTGCCCTTGGGACCTCTGTGTGTCCCCATCCTCATTGCCCTTCCCTAGCTTTCTCTTCACCTCAGGCACATCTGGGTGTCTTCTTATTCTTGCCTCCCCTCCTGTACCTCCCTGCCCACCCCTGCTCCTTAGCCTCCCTCCCCTCATGTCAATCGTAGGAAAACCTCTCACCATCTCCCAGCCAGGGTGTTAGTATGCTACTACTCCTATCGGGGAACATTCATCCAAACCCTGGCCCGGTTCCCAGGAGCTCTTCAACTGCTTCACAGGCCTATGCATGGTCTCCATGAATATCTGTAGCCTCCTAAAAAGTTTGACTCACTACAATGCCTGGTCACATCAATTAACCTGATGTCTTCACCCTGGTTGACACTTGGCTGTCGAAATCCTCCCTGACTCCTAGTCTCCCTTCCTGGTTTCACCCTTTTCGGTCCGACCGTGTTGGGAGGCGGGGTGGCAGCTCGCTATTTATGTCAAGCAATCTCTCCCGTACTAGCCTGCCCTCCCATCCTTGACTCCAGGGCCAAAGGCGCTTACACTGAAACTAACCCTGACCCTTTAAAGGGACCCCTTTATCTGACTACTGCATCACATGCCCCCAGGGACCAAATGCAGGCCATTGCCTCTCTTACAGAATACCTACCTCTCTACCTCCTTCCGCTGATCAAATTCTGGTGGGTGACTTAAATGTCAACTGGCTCAGCCCCTCCTCCTCCTCCTCTACCGAGACTCCTTTTCAGCAATAGACCTAGCAACTAGTTACCCACCCTACCAGGACTAACCCCAAGAGAGGCTCCAGTACCCTGCTTGATGTGGTACTCACCAACCGCCCTAATTGGATCCCCAGTGTACAAGTCCTCCCAGACTCTCTCAGTGATCACTCCCCATTCTATTCCACTGGTCATCCTCAGTCCCCAAACCCATAGCACAGTCCACATGCAGTGCGTAATACCTGGTGGACTAATAAAACTTAAGGAACTTCTGTCCCAAATTGACTGGTCTCCTATACAGGCAACTCCTGACATCGACACAGCTCTCCCTTCTTTACCCAAACTTTAATAATGCCTGTGATATCTTTTGCCCCAATGTTGACCCGCGTTCTAAAAGCAAGAATGCCCCTAGGTAACCCCAGCTTTGATCCACTAGCTCAAACATAGGGACAACCTGGCACCGTGCCATTGAGACTGGCCAGCCCAATGACAGGCAGTTTATGCTGCCGCCTGAAACAAGTGCACTCAGGCCATCAGAAAGGCCAAGTCTGAGCACTATCGGTCCTCACTCACTGCCTCATGGGGAACCCCAGAACCTTCTGGGACAACATTAAACAGTTAAATAGGAGTGCACACCCCCCCACCCACCAGATCAACATTAATGGTGTGATCTCCTCAGACCCAGCCCTCATAGCCAACCACCTCAACACCTCATTCACTGACCTTAGCCCTATGCTCCCTACAAATTTTTGACCCTCCTCCCCAGCACCTGCAGTAAATCTTTCTAGCCCTTATTTTCTCCTCTGCTGTGTTTCTGCCCAAGAACTTAGGCCGCACCTTGTCACTGCCCTCAAGAGTAATAGTACGAGGCACGACACCCTGGATCCTGTGTATCCTATGGCTGGTCTTAGACACAGTCCTTACCCGATCACATGCCTCATCAACCACTCTCTTTCCCTGGGGAAGGTTCCAACTGCCTGGAAAGTCACCACTGTCACCCTATCTGTAAAGGTGGTGATAGGACTGTGGCTGGAAACTATCGACCGATCTCCATTCTCTCTCTCCTCTCTCCAAGGCCTTGGAAAAAGTGGTGGCCTCTCAAATCTCTGACTACCTCTCCACCTACAATGTCCTTTGTCCAGGCAGCATGGCTTCCGAGCGGGCCACAGTACCAACACAGCCCTCCTAGAGTTCTCAACTTTCTCCACTCCTCCTTAGACATTGGTTCTCTGGCTGGTGCTGTCTTCATTGACCTCTCGAAAGCTTTCGACACTGTCTCCCACCCCTCCTTCTTGATGCCCTTAGTCTCTCTGGTTTTGCTGCTGGGCCTATCTCCTGGTGCACCAGTTATCTGTCTGACCGCTCACAGCGTGTAAAATTAATGGGACCTACTCAGACATCTGTCCCATCTTTTCTGGGGTTCCCCAGGCTCCATTCTGGGTCCCTTACTATTCTCCCTTTACCTTAACACCCTTCACGCTCTTGCTCGGGGAACATTCTATTATGCGCTGATGATGCAGTCATCTTTGCCTCAAGTCGTAACCCTATTGCCCTCCAGGACTTCGCTGCAGAAGTCCTTCACTGAAACCAGGGCTGGTTCAAGGAACATAGATTGGTGATAAATCTTAAAAAAACAAAACCATGTTCTTCACTCATCCCCAAAACAAGTCCTGCAACTTCAAACTCCTCATTCACTCTGGGTCCTCTTTCCCACTCGAACAAGTTTGCTCCTATAAATACCTAGGGATCCATTTTGACCCCTCCCTCTCCTTCCATGGACACAGCTGCCCTAACCACTGCCACTAATAGCCAGTTGGGCACTTACATCGGTATAAACACACCTCCCCCAGGCCTCTTGACTCGCAGTCACCTCCCTCTATCCTGTCCCTAGTGGGCTATGGACTGCCAGTGTATGGTGCTGCTGATCAGACCGCACTCCATAAAATTCGCTTTTCTCTGAATAAGGCCTGCAGGTTAATTACTGGAGCACCTAGGCTGACACACACACCTGTCTACTGTGCCGCTAACGCTGGTACTTGATCTTGATGGCCCCTCAAATATCTGACCTGTGCCCTTACAAAAAGACCCTCCTTGGCTATCCCAACCAGGATTGACCACCACCATCCAGCTCTGTCCCACTAGTTCATACTGGACCTCTGGGAAAACCTCTCTTGTTATCCCTAGAGCTAGGACCTCTCACGGCCAAGAGCCTTCAGCTTTAGGGCCCCCTCCTGGTTCAACACACTGCCCCCCTCCATCTCGGCTCCAACTATATTGTGCTTCAAAACTTCCATACGTAACCACCTTATTAACACCTGATGTTATAATTGCCACTAGTCAAAAGCCGTACTCAATACTTATGACAAAGCTTATTACTAAGCTGCTAAGGACAACATAACTCTGGTATTGTTTGCATCCATCCTACCTGTACCAGCTTGTTTGTATCTATGTCATAATTTACTGTTATACTTATGTGTTGTACTGTTATACTGTGTATTTTCGTTTGTCTTACTGTGACAAGGTCCTTTGTAAATGAGCCTATGGCTCAAAGGTTTTCAAACTGCTGTTTAAATAAAATAAAATAAAAATAAATAAAAATATATCAAATGAGGGTCTCAAGATATAGATTAAAAGAAATGCTGATATTGGTCTGAGTCCCTCTCTGCAATGTAAAGGAGGCTGATAGTATCCCATTACACCAGACTCTAACTGTTGGGTTAGTGTACAACACTTTGATCCAAGTGATAAATTCCATAGGAAACCAAATTTTTCTAGAATCAGAAAAAGATATGGCCAAGAGACCCTACCAAAAGCTTTTTATGCCCTGGGAGACCAAGACAGCAGGGTCCTATTCTCCTGAATGCAGACATTAAATAGTGAAGCTGATGGTGGTCACTCGAAGACAGACAGCCATGAAAGTGACCTGTGTTTGGCCTATCAACTGATTTCAGAAAGACTGGAGACAATTCACTAGAATTCTAGCTAGGATTTTCAGATCAGTATTTAAAAGAGAGATTGGCCTATAAATATTGGGAGAGAGTGCATCCTTTCCAGGTTTCTTTATTAGAGTGATCCAGGCCAGAGTCAACATAGTCAGAAATTCCAGATTCAAATAAAGAATTTTATAAATGAGTTAGGAAAGGAGCAAGATCACCCTCAAAGGCCTTGTAAAGTTATTGGTGAAGCCATGTGGTCCTGGGGCTTTGTCGGCAGCTGCTGGATTGCTCAGGATACCTCCAATAAAACAACAGGTGTCTTAAAAGCTCTTGCTGTGACAGATTCAGGGATGGGAGTTGTAATGGGTACAGATGATTTCTAATCTGGTCCATGGCACTGCCTCAGCTGGAACTACCGTATAGGGAACTAAAGTATGACGGAAAGTCTCAGCTATGACTTGTGGTTGCATCACTATGATTCCCTCAGGCTGCCACAAATACTAGGGATGATTTTGACAGTCTCTAATTGTCAGAGCCGAAGGGCAGAAGCTTCCAGCCCTATCCCAAAATTACAAATAGCGAGTTTTGTTTGCTTAAGAGCAAATCTGCTTTCTCCACCACTGAATTGGGAGTATTGTGCATGGAGGGAGTTAAGGTGTAGCCAATCCTCAGTTGGTGTGCTGAAATATATGCTAGTCTCCAGTTGTCTAATGTTCTGTAATAACTGATCCAGTTTAGCATTATGGGCTCAGTGTTTCTTTGTAGCTAAACAAATGCATTTCACCCCTGATCACACATTCCACAGCCCCCACAATACATCTGATGCTGAAACATCAGGACAGTCAAAAGGACTGAAAAAGTCCTTAAGAGTTTGTAATGTGACTGAATCATTTGTTGGGAGTTAAAGCATACACTCTGTCTTGGTTTATGGGCCTTGCACAAATGTGACATTAGAAAGCTGTGTGATCTGAAATAACAAAGGATTGGATATCACAAGAAACAAGATTTACCAGAGATTCTTGACTGATAAAAAAATAATCAATATGGGAAAAGTGCTGTGAGGTGCAGAATAACATTTATAATGTTTATCTGTGGGATTAAGAACTTGCCCAGGATCAGTTAAACCAGCTAATCCAGCAACTCCCTCAAACTCCTCTTCCCCAGGGTTAGACCATTATGCCTGGCGCCAGTCCAATCCAGATCCATCTGTTGCACTAAGTTTCAATCCCCTCCTAAAATGACAGGAACTTCAATATATGGGACTAGCTGAATACCCAACTCTGCAAAAAGGCAGGATACTTCACTTTCGGACCATATAGCCACCCCAATGCCAGTTCTGTCAGTCCTAGCTGGCGATATATAAATATATATCTACCTTCAGGGTCCCACCATTCTGTAATAAGTTGAAAGACCAACCATTGGGTAATCACAATAGCTACCTCCCCTGGTCTGGAGGCCTGTAGACAACCCCAGTTCGTATGACTGTCCCATTTCCTGTTTCCAGGGTAACCCACAGTTCTTCTGGCTCCTCTGTGTATTTTGAGCTTCTGAAGCTATGATATTTTCATTGACATAAGGGCCATTCCTCCCTCTTTATACACCTCAATCTCTTCTGAACAGTACATAGCCTGGTACTGAAGTCTCCAAAGTGTGGTTACTGGTGAATCATGTCTTACTAATGGCTACAATATCCAGTTTAGCCTCTGTCATTGTTGCCTCCAGGTTTGGGATTGTGTTTCCCAGACTGTGGGCATTTGTGTACATGATTTTCCATTGGCCAGATTTTAGTGCATTAGTTGTGGGGGAAGGTCTGGCTTTCCCCGGCACATTGTATGATGAGCTGGACCTTTTCCTTACTTGGTGATGCAAATGAACTACAAACATGCTGAATTCCTGTTTGATCACTAACTGAGGAGAGGGGTGTTCTTCCCGTTTGATGTATCGAATGCTGCACCCTTTTCCCATTTGCTAGTTAAAATGTCCTGCAAAGACATCAAACTTCTGTATCAATGCACTGACTCCCTACTTAGTCAGATGCAGTCTGTCAAATTTAAAGAACTTTCGCTCCCAAAACTGTTGCCAGTTACCTACAAATTTGTGTCCTTTTTCCTGGCACCAGCCCTTGAGCCATATGTTTAGCTCCCCTGTCTCCCTTTCTCTGACCTTCTGTCCATCTGCACCCCTCTCCCAGACCAGCAGGATCTCAGAGAGGAGATGCCTGATGAAATGGATGACAGTTTGTCTCCCAGCCTGGTCAAGTGTTCCTTGGTCTCCACAACTGACAGGCTGGTGAGATCGATAGCCCCTATGTGTACCAGGACATTGATGTTTTCTCCTGCTTCCTGCACAATTTTAGCAATGCAGTCAGTGTCTCTCCTCACTGATGTACCTGGGAGATATCTGACCATTACCCCTGACCTGAGGTAGGTATCAGCTCTCCGAATCATGGAGTCTCCTATGATCAGAAGTGTTTTGGATTCCCTTTTGTCTTTTTTGTTTTGGTTCCTGTTTTGGGTGAGTTTTGTAGTGCTACCTCCTGCGCTACAGTGTCCTGCTCTGCAGTGTCCTCTGCCCTTTGTTTGATTTCGGAGATAAAAGCAGATACCTGTTTGTAGTTTTATATGGTTTGTGGAGGTGATACGATGGTGAGCATTTAGTGATAGGGCACCTGATGTCCCTCCTAACCACCTGCAAACCTCCTGGACCAACTACCCTCTGCAGTCGAGGTGCTTCAGTTGGATGTTGGGAAATGGCGGGCAGTTCTTGTAATATATTTCCTCCTGAATATGTGATTTGAGGCACATCAATCTGTGCCCATACCCAGGCTGAGCCCTTAGTTCTCCAATGGTCCAGCATGTTGGACAACGTTCTAAATCCTGTATAACTGCCCTTTGAAAAGTGCCCCACAGTACCTGCAGATAATAATATGGATTTCAGTTGAGTTGCTGAGTTTATAAGCTGGTCTGAGCAATTAGAAGGAAAATGAAGGCAAAAGTTAGATTTTTTTATTATTCTTTTTGTTTGTTTGTTTTTTCTTTTTGTATAACTTTTATAACAAGTTAAATTAATTGTGCCCCTGTAAGTGAAATCACTGTGTGGATACCACTCTGATCCTCTCCTTCCTGCTTTGCTATAGAAAATGTCACAACTGTGTTACTCTATAAAAGGAGTGTAGCATGGGGTGGTTGGGGATGGGTGTGGGTGGTTGGGCCCTTCCCCAACAAAAAGAAGAACCATTGATGAAAGAAACATGGAGGTAAGAGCAGAAATAATCAACCAACAACAATTGCAGTTGCTATCCTCAGTCTGTATCTCATATGTGGTCCTGTAATTAGTCCTGAAAGTTTAGCCTAATGATAGATAAAACTGTATAACCTGTCAGTACCACCGCAACAATTTCACAGAAGCTATATCCTGCAAAAAACACTTTGCTACAAAGAAAATAAAGCAGTAAAGAGTAACAAAACCTGTAAGCACAACCTGAAGAACAATTTAACAGAAGATATACCTTGCAAAAACAATATGAATTAGAGAAGATTACAGCAGTAATCTGTAAGCACAAAACAGTAACAAACCCTGTAACAATGAAGTAGGAAGTATACCCTGCAATAGAAATTTGAATCAGAGAACAATATAGCAGTAAAATGCAAGCAAAAACAGTAACAAAACCTGTAACCACAAAAGAAAATAATAACACACAGTAAATCTACCTAGCCAAAAGAAGCCTTAATTTGTTTCCTTGCTCTGATAATGTTTTTCCTTGCTCTGATCTTACAAGCAAACCTAGTAGAAAAGAGCTCAGGTGAAGCTAGGTGCCTTTGCCATCATACCTATTCTTCCACCTCAGAAACACCAACTAACCTGACCTTTTAATTCTTCCTCTGTTGGAAGTTTCTAAGACTTTGTCAGCTCCACCCCAGTTACACTTCTAATCCCCTGGAAGAGCTGTGGGAAGAAAATAATTAGCTCCTTCAATGTGAGAAGGAGACTGTCACTGCAAAGACTCCATGCCAACATTGGCTTTTTACAGAAAACTCTCTTGTGTCGGGAAGATGTCAATTATTTTAGAAAAGAGTGGGTAGGTCAGGTCTATGGTGCAGGTTCTAATTGCAAAAAGGTGGGGTAGCTATTGTGATGACCCAGTGGTTGGTCTTTCAACTTATTAGAGAATGGTGGTACCCTAAAGGTAGATATATATTTATATATGGCCAGCTAGGACTGACAGAAGTGGCATGGGGGTGGCTATATGGTCCGAAAGTGAAGTCTCCTGCCTTTTTGCAGAGTTGGGTACTCAGCTAGTCCCATATATTCAAGTACCTATCATTTTAGGAGGGACTGGAACTTAGTGCAACAGATGGATCTGGATTGGACTGGCTCCCAGCATAATGGTCTAACCCTGGGGAAGAGGAGTTTGAGGAGTTGCTGGATTAGCTTGGTTTAATTGATCCTTGGCAAGTTCTTAATCCCACAGATAAACATTATAAATGTTATTCTGCCCTCACAGCACTTTTTCCCATATTGATTATTTTCTTATCAGTCAAGAATCTCTGGTAAATCTTGTTTCTTGTGATATCCAATCCCTTGTTATTTCAGATCACACAGCTGTCCCAATGTCACATTCGTGCAAGGCCCCATAAACCAAGACAGAGTGTGGCGTTTTAACTCCCAACTGCTAAAGAATTCAGTCACATTACAAACTCTTAAGGACTTTATTCAGTCCTTTTTGACTGTCCTGATGTTTCAGCATCAGATGTATTGTGAGAGCTGTGGAATGTGTGATCAGAGGTGAGCATTTTTTAGTTACAAAGAAACACTGAGCCCATAATGCTAAACTGGATCAGTTATTACAGAGCATTAGACAACTGGAGACTAGCATATATTTCAGCACACCAACTGAGGATTGGCTACTCCTTAACTCCTGTACCATTTTGGTTGCCCTTCTCGAACTACCTCCATTTGGTTAATGTCCTTGTGCAGGTGCAGCCTCCAGTACTGCATGAGGTACACCAGTGGGGCCTAACCAGTGTCTTGTAAAGAGGGATTATTACCTCCATCTTTTGACTTTACAAGACACTGGTTAGCCTCATCTGAGTACTGTGTGCAGTACTGAGGCCGCACCTGCACAAGGACATTAACTAAATGGAGGTAGTTCAGAGAAGAGCAACCAAAATAGTACTGGGACTGCATCAGAAAACATATGAGGACAGATTAACGGAGCTCAATATGTATACCCTAGTGCAAAGGAGGGAGGGAGGTGGTATGATCAAAACATTCAAACATCTTAAGGGCATTAACAAGATGAAAGAGTCTAACATATTTCAATATAAGAAAAATAGCAGGACAGTGGCACAGCATGAGATTAGATAGAGGCCGATTAAGGGGTAATATGAGGAAGTTCTTTTTCACAGAAAGGGTGGTGAATGCATGTAACAGCCTACCTCAATAAGTGGTGTTGGATACGAATACAGTGCAGGGCTTCAAACAGTCATGGGATAAGCATAACAAAGCAATACAGATAAATATAAATAAATAGGCCATTGACAGAGTAAAGGACTATGTCACATTCATAAGGTAGAAAAAATAGGCAGACTGGATGGGCCTTGCAGTCCTTATCTGCTGTCAACTTCTATGTTTCTATGTTTCTATGATGCAGGACCATGTGGAGTTTACATTTTCATGGGTCCCCTTAATTTTCCAAGTCACACAAGTATAAACTTTACTCATGTATATTAATCACTACTAGCAAGACATGGTTATCATAAGCGACAACTAGCAGACAGAAGGAAACAATAATAAAAGCAAAGATGGTCCTTATAAAGAAAACAAAAACAAAGGTGCCTGGGTCAAAATTGTCAATCTCCCACAAAATGAAAAGTAAACCAATACCCATGCAATAAAACTGTCCACTCACCAGTTTCTTGAATTGAGTGTAATACACTAGTCCTTAATGACCTACAATAATCCCTCAATATCTACTATACAAAACCATAATGCCATCAATGTCACACCCAAAACTATTCAAAAACCTCCAGTCCTAATGACCATACCACACTAACTAGCTGGTACACGATAAAAAACACTGCTCGCCCAGCAACCTCTGTTCTGCCCCCACTACCCTCTCCATAACATTGGCCTTCCCAAATTTATAGAATAAAAGATCCCACTAATCTACTAACTAAACTGGTGCTATATTACACCCAAGAAATAGCCTCCAAGATGAAGAATATCAACAGTTAAAATGTGGCAGTTTTAAAATGCAATGAAAAATCTCCACTATTTCCACCCATTAGTCTAATTGTAACACAAAATACAAACAACTAATAAGAAATCAGTGGTGAAAAACTCAGTCCTGCATGGAAGAACAAAAATAAAAACTATAAAGCTAATATGTCCATGCCAATAGTTTCTGTGGAATGGAACTCTGTGTAAACATTTCTTGAATCCATTTTCCAGAATGTGCCAACAATAAGAGACTATTATCCACTTGATCGCCAGGATGGTTGAAATTCTACCGTATTTACTAAGTCCCTTCTAGTTCACAAAAAGAAAATAGAAAAATATACCTCACCCGATCACAGTGTGACATAACTGGCGGCGTAGAAGGTTCCATCAGAGACCATACGAGGATTCCAGGAAGGGGCAACTGGGAACATCGAAATTGACTGTACATAGATCCAGGCAAAAGAAAGTCCCTTCGAATATCTGGCAACAACAAGCAAACTCCTTTAAGCTGGAACCTTGTATAGTAGATTATCCTGCAGTATTACAACAGGAGAATTGTTGGCATAGCAAGAACAGGCACATCCAAACCAATTTGTATAATTTTCTCTGTTGAAGCACTAGGTAGCAGTGGCACCTTGTGAATTCAAGCATCTTTAAAGAGGTCAGGGAACAAGGATTTAACTTCTATAGTGCTCTCTGCCATGTCAAAAGTTTTCCATGCACCTTTATGTTGTACTTGAAGTCTGCCAGGATACAGCATTCTGAAATGGATGCCAGTGGTGATAAATTTGGCCACCACAGAATGATAAGAAGCCTGTTTCTGCTGAACTGTTGAGGGAAGATCTTACACCACTCTCAATTGGGCCACTCACAAAACTTCATGTAATTCCCAGACTTGAGCTAGGAGATGCTGTTTGCCCATATAATTAACAAATTTGAAATAAAAGGACCAGGAGGTAATCCCTCAGGTGGCATGGGTCATAGTGATCTATGGGTCCACTCTATAACATAGGATGGTCTTTTGGGGATTTCCAGCCAGTTTGTCATAGAGCTTTTGTGCAAACAAGATAAGGTTTGAGCTCTCTATTCGCTCTGGGAGACCCAGTATCAGAACATTGTTCTCCCTGCTGCTACCCTCTAAATCTTTGAGGCAGGCCTCAAAATGGGTAGTTTTCTGCCATGGAGCTACCACTTCAGGATCCAGTTTGTTCCTCCAGTCCTCCAGGGAGGTTGTACGAGCTTTGTTTCACCCACTCTCCAGCTGAGGGTATCAACAGAGTCTGGCACTTTCATTTCTTCTGTGAGCCACAGCAGGGCACCTTTAAGGGGCCCAAATTATTGCAAGAATTTTTCCTCTGTAACAGCAGTTGTAAGTGAAGCATTGTGGCTTAGTATGGTAGGCTGAGCCTTGGAGTGCTTTGAGGCCCTGTCGGTGTGGTGGATGGAGTTTGGCGTGGAGATGCTGTTTTCATTTCCACCTTTATTTTCCAGAGATCTGGCAGCATAGTGTTGGTACAGCTGGTAAGATTAATTCCAGTAATTCAATTTGAGCCAGGTCTGTGGAGGAACAAGGTAAACAGTAAAGAATTTGTAAGAAGAGGATGGAAGCGGTCCAAGAGCAGCTAGCACAAACAGTGCATCACTTGCCCTCAACAATACTCATGCTAAAGTATTATATTCAACAAACAATGGGTTAGGGTGGAACATTTGGAATATATCTATCCCTGGGGCTAATTAGGGCAATAAAAGCCCTCACCCTTTGGACTTGTGGCCTTATAGCTCTAATTAGCCCTCGATGTCTATATATCCTTGTATATCACCCTTACCCATTATTTATTCTCTATATATACTGCTTATGCAATGATTTGACTGAAGTTATTTAATTTCTTTCCAAGAGAGAAAGATTTGGAACCATAACTCATGAATGGCACAGCCACAAGTGAAATATGAGAGTTCCATTCCTCATGAGTGGTGTTGAATTACATATTTTTAGTCAGGTCTCTGCATATTTAGGTAATACAACATCTACAAATTAAATGCAGTATTTTACTTTCACTCTTTGTTATTTGAAGTTATTGGCTTTTGTTTGATTTTAACAGCTAGTTTAAGTTCAACAGCAAGTTTGAGTGCTCTGCTGGGGCATTGTGATGCCATCAGCCATTATTTTATATTGCTTTTCCAATGGATAAGTATTCTACTGTGACATGCATACTGTGAGAATCAGGTATGATACATCTGGAGTGAGGGCCCTGCAGGAGATAAAATAACTATGTAATGAATTATTTCTGTTTGTATGCATACAGTATTTGAGTTATAAAATATTTCAGTTTCTGCAAGAGTTATTTATTGACTTTTATATAGTATACTATATATCATTCCATTAAAAATGGGAACACACACGTTTATTATTTTCTGAATCTTTATCACTTGACATGGTCTAATTAAAATACTGAAACTTAGTCTTAACTACTCTAGTGCTTCTGTAATTCTTTTCACATTCATTTTCTATATGTAGCAGATTGGCAAGCCAGTGTGTTCTCTTTTAACTTACATTCTACAGCAAGATTTTTCATAAATGACTTGATGTTTATGTTATCATTATTGCTTTTTCCTGTATGTTCAGCAGTTTGCAGCAAAGTGTTGAAGTTCATTTGATAGGAGACCGCTATTTAGAAAACCAATCTGAGCACAAAGCTGAAAAGTCATTTATAAATAATGGTTTGTCCAGTAAACAATGAGAATGGGGTCTAAGAGACTTTCTAGTCAAAGTGAAGATTGAATATTGGTATATTATACACTCACAAGCTATATTAAATTGGATACAGGTTGTGAAAAACATGAAAATAAACTAATTGTGTAAGCTAGAATGACATAATGACATTCCATGTCTCTCTGTCTGCCTATCTATTTCATAAATTTTATCCCAGTGCACAGTGTTGGGGTTATCAAAAATATGATTAATATGAACAAAAATAACACATACTGTAAATAATCAAACTCAGTGCATTATAAACCTAGCCATTTGACTTCAGTTTTGGTTGCAAATGTGTGTTGTTTATTTACAGTGGATTTGGTATTATATTGCTGTACAGACACTTCCACACTTCATAGCAGTCATCCTTCCTTCCTTCCTGCTACATAAACAGTACTGCTGATTTAATGACTGTGGGTACAGGCACTTTTCAAAATATCTGTAGTAGTAATAGTAGGATTCTTTTATTGTTCAATTTAAAAGGGTCTTTACAATCAAGTACAAATAGACAATAACAACCATACATATATAAAATACATACTAATATCAGGTTAAAAAATTACAAAGGTGATCAAATTTTATATGTCAAAACATAATTCAATCTATAATTGTTTTAACTCTCATTCTCCTTATCTGTTGTACATTTAAAAAAATGTTTACCACTCTAATTATTGTAAATTCATCTTCTGTTGTTAACATTATGTTTACTTTTATGTCATCATTTATTTCTTTTACAGGATTTAACCTGCATTGCTCTCAATGTGCAATATCAAGATTACATCCAACATGAGGTTTCGTGACACCAGTATCTGGATAATGAAACCAGAAGAGGTTAATACTGTATTTGGTGTCTTGCTCTACATGATGAGCAAAGCAATAATAGTCCAATAGCCTCAAATGCTATATTTACTGGAACAACCAACCATAAATTCTATATAATGTCCATCCAGACATTGCGTTACAATTCAGGTACCTGACATTTGTTTCTTAGCAGCATACTTAGTGCTAAAATTTTAGCTATTAACAGGCAATATATTTTTAAATTGGTTCTCTGTGTTTGGAGATGCTAAATAATAATCTTCATTCAAGCATCAGTGAGGTTTATCACTTCATTGGTGTAATAAAAAAATGGAATAATAACTGAAGTATGTTTCCTGATTTTGGTTCCTGACTTTTCATTCATCATATTAGGAATACTGTGCAGCAACTGCGGATTCTGCATCAGCATGGATACATGGATTTATTATAAACACCTGTATCACATATGTATCCAATCAGCTGGTAGGGTCAAATATTGGGCAAATAAACCACCCTCTGCAAGAGAGTAGAAATCCTGAATACAACGTCTATGTTTGCTTTTAACAGAGTCTTATTTAGTCATATTTTGTTGGCTGACATTCAAGTAATGTATGCTATAGAAAGCGGCTACATACACAACGGCATCATCAACCATTATAGCTGTCAAACAGACAGTCAAACTGGAAGGTAAGTTGTCCTCTGAAGCTAAAAGTCAAGCGGCTACAGATAACACAAAAGAATACACAGAGATTAAAGAAGCAGTACTAGTCACCCAGCAGAAAATGTCATCCTACCTTTTTTAGCACTAATGTATTCCTAATAATCTTAGATTCTTCATTTGGATATTTTAAATTCAGTCAGCTATTTAAGACCATGTTTAATTACAACTTTTGCAATTTGCATGGCTCTACAATAAAGATGGCAGCCCAAGGCAACTTTGAAAAATCTCCCAAGAGATCACACACTAACTGCACCCACTGTATTTATAATGCAGATATGTCAGGTGCTACCAGAACATGTTTTGGATAGCCAACAGCACGCCACCACCCTGATCTGGTTAATATTGTCACGGACAGTCTCTCTGGTGAGAGAGAAGCACAGAAGGGGTTTCTGACCTACCACAGCATTTTCTGAGCTGCATTCTGAGTGCTACCTCTGGGGAGAGGGTAACCAGCTTGTAGCCTGGTTACCAAGGTAATGGACTGGTAAAACACTTCCCACAGCAGTGTGATTGTGGGACTGAGGAGGCTGCTGTGCTCCTCTCCATTGTAAAGGGCAAGGTGATTGTGCCCTACCTTTATTTTTAGCTACTACTGCTCTTATTAGTGCAATTGAGGTATCACAATCAAGACCACTGCATGAGATGGATTGATTTGCATACATTTTAGAGTTTGTTGGCACAGAACTGGGTGCGGACAGAACTGGAAGTAAGTGTTTAGGCACTTCCGGTTCTCGAGAGTTTAAACCCATGGCCCAAGCGAGCTGCCAGATTTAATATTGTCACAGGTGGTCTCTCTGGTGAGAGAGAAGCACTGAATGGGTTTCTGACCTACCCCAGCATTTTCTGAGTGGCATTCTGAGTGCTACCTCTTGGGAAGAGGGCAACAAGGTCATAGCATAGTTACCAAGGTAATGGACTGGCTAAACACTTCCCACAACAGTGGGATTGTGGGACTGAGGAGGCCGCAGTGCTCCTCTCCATTGCTAATGGCAAGGTGATTGTACTCTACCTTTATTTTAGCTACTACTGCCCTTATTAGGGAGATTGGGTGTGCAATCAAGACCACTGCATGAGGTGGCTTGATTTGCACAAATTTTAGAGTTTGTTAGCATAGAACCAGGTGCGAGCAACTGGAAGTAAGTGTTTAGGCACTTCCGGTCCTTGAGGATTTAAACACGTGGCCCTAGCAGCGAGGTGAGTATGGAGACTTGCACAGAGATATGTACATCTTTGTATGTGTCTGCTGTGTCCATTGGGGACTCAGGGAAGAGAAACTATGCATCAGTTCCTGCAGTAAAGACCCCCTCCCATTTAACCTCTGGGCACAAATAAAATGTCACAAACAACTTTGGTATTTTGTTTTAAATACAGATAGAATATTGTGCTTGTTAAATATGGACGGGTTTATGCTATGCTGTAAGCAATGCAAAATGTAAATAAATGATGAAATAGACCCCAAGTTTATATGTGACAAATGCTTATTAATTCATACCCTACTGTCGGAAGTAAAATGTTACATCATAGGCTGTCAGTTCAGAAAGAGATAGGGTCCTTCAGTAATATATTGACAGCGTAGCAAAGGAGATAATACTTCCCAAGCAACTGCTGCAAAATTGACAACTGATAGCCATAAAAAGGAATGCCAGGGTAACCTCCCCATACACCATCTTGAGCCAAAAGTTGAAAACTGGTCTATAGTACAACCAAATACTAAGAGAAGAAGAAGGGTCAGATATACAATAGTCCACCGGTGGAGCTACCCAATAGCTATGAAGTCCTAGCTATAAACTCTGACAAGGAAGTAAATATACCTGAAAACAACAACAAAATTGCCACTGCATCTATTAAGAGCAAACAGCACCAGAAAAAGCAGAAACAAACACTGATGCTACCCAGGAAGTAAATACCTCAAGGATATAAGCACAAAGAGTAGCACTCCACAGGGTAAAACAGCACACATCCCCATGAAATTAAACACAGGGCTGATACAACAGTAGTGCATGGGAGATTCTTGTCATAGGAGACTCAATAATTAGGGGATTGACTCTGTAGTATGTAGAGGAAGAAATGAAAACACCACCATCAGTACACTTCCGGGGCAAAAGTGAGAGACATTAGATCGATATTAAACTTTCTAAAGGGAAACTTGACAAAACCATTAGTCATACTACACACAGGAGTAAATGACATTGGCAAAAGGAGAGCTCAGGACATTCTCAAAGACTTTGAGGCAGTAGCATCAGAAATAAAAATAAGAGAAGGTGACAACATCATATCAGGCATACTCCCGACCGTGGCCTCTACATGAATAAAATGTGGGAGTTAAACACAATAAACAGTTGGCTTAAATATATGTGTGAACAGACAAATTCACTTTTCTGGATAATGGGGACACCATTAGAGATAATAGTCTTTTAGACCAGAGAAACTGCATCTGAACAAAATGGGTTCCAGAATCCTTACTAGAAGATTCAACGAAGCTATAGTTATAATATTAAACTGATGACAGGGAAGGTTAAGGAGCAGGTGAATGCCTCTGATGGGGACCAATCATCTGGTATTTTAAATGCACCAAATAATAAAACTTGGAAGGGTCTACTTATAAATGCAAAAGTATGGTTAAAAAAATGGATGAACTCAAGCTCCTCTTAAAATCCCAAGATATACAAATATGTGCTATAAGAGAAACCTGGTGGGATGGAACAGACACCTGGGAAAAACATTGTGGGTACAACCAATATACCAACTCAAAGGGAACAAAGGAGGAGGAGGAATAGCCATCTATTACAAGATAAAATTCAGTCCCATGAAATCAAAAACAACAAAACTGAATTAGAGCAAATATGACTAAAATAACCCCCTAAAAAACCTAAAATTGTATTGAGGAGTAATTTACAGGCCACCACCAATAAAAAGGAGGATGACCTTATACTTAAAAAAACAAAACTACAGGATTTTAACCCTGCAGATAGGATATTAGTTATGGATGACATAAACCTTTCTGGTATTAACTGGAAAATTCTACAAGGGTCAGATAAAATGGAGAACACTTATATTAAAGTACTTGATCACATTGGCCTAGAACAGAAAGTAGAAGGAACAACGAGAGGCATGAACACTTTAGACATGATTTTAACTAATACGAGTGATACAGTAATTGGATGTACTACATCAGCTCCCTTGGCAATAGCAACCATAAAACTGTAAATTTTGAAATAAAGGAATTAAGTGTCAAGCAGACAGGAAGCACTACAGTTCTAAACTTTGGGTGGGTGGATTTCGCTCAGTTGAAGGCTAATATGGTTGAGTGGAACTAGGTTAACAATTTCAAAAATAAATCATTATGCAACAAGTGGGACATCTTTTGTAAGAAACTAGGTACTTAGGTTAATATCCCAATGCTGACACTGTAGTGCAGCATGAGAGTGCTACACTCCTGAGGTGCTGTCTTTTGGATGAGGTGTTAAACCGAGGTCCCATCTGCCTGTTCTGGTGATAGTTCAGGTGGATGTTAAAGATCTCATGTCTCTTCTCGAAAAGAGTAGGGGAAGTTTATTGAACAAAAAACATAACATCACATATAATTCACAGAAAGAACAAGAAAACTCCTTACATATGAAAGTAAATACAAAAACAATACTTTAAAAAAATCAAAGTATCCATCGATGTTGAAATACAGTCCTTATTGGAAAAAATAATTTCATCCGTATATTAAAATGTTTCCATAACTGAATTATTTTATCTTGAGGAAACTTCTGAACATCATCATCTTTCACCTTTAACACCTCCATCTCTATTTGTGTTATTATAGTAGCATTCATCACTTGTTGTTGTTGTAAAACATACTGGCATCTAGCTTGCCACAGAAAATATTGGATAAATGCAAAAAAAAACATTTAAAGTACTTTTATAATCGTTTTCCAAACCCCACATCCCCACATAATCCCTAAAATTAAGGTATTGTGAGTGATTAGCATAATGAAGGCATCCATTCCTCTATATTATGACAAGTAAGTCGAGGACAATATCTATCCGACTGTGGCTTATACTTAAGATTTCCCTGATTCCTAATTTCCTTGGGCACAAATCCATACAATGTCCCAAACTTGCACAGGTAGTCTAAAATCCATTAATTTATTAGTAGCAAACATCATTTTAGTAGGTACACGTTCTGGAAAGATCAGGAATATTTGCTGAAGCACGATAAACTACATGAGAGTAAAAGTTTTCTGTCTAATGAAACTATCGCTTGTTTTGGCATTTTCCACTGCTGTCGTTTTTTTTTATGGTTAGGGTCCCATAACTAGAAATATGATCCTGAGTTAACATTTTAGGGGGTAAATTATCCCATTTCTGGAAATATTTCTGCCAAGAATATTTTGCCCATATCTGCCAAGCCAAACTAACTGGCTGCAACAGACAGATAAAGGAATTCAATAAAATAATAGAATGGTAAAGACTATGGATTAACCATATTCAACCCACCTTTTTCATCGGTAAATAACCAGATTCAATCTATTACCCCACACCATCTGAAAAAATAAACTAAAAAGTTTTGTTTCTAGGTTGACTGGAAGTGGATAGCGATAACTTAAATAAAGAAAAACAGGCAATAAAAACTTTTTATTACCATTTTATGTTTCCTTTTCCCAAATTTCCACATTTCCCAAACATTTACCTTACTCTCCACTATTGCTAACTGCTGTTCCCAGTTAAAAGCAGCCATGTTCCCCTGTCCAAAGCAAATGCCCAAAATTGTTTGTGGGGTGGCTGAAGGGAATCTCAACAAAATCTGTAATCTCCATCTGTGATTGATCTAATGCAATAATAACACTTTTTTTTCTGTATTCATTTGTGCTCCTGAGAATTGCCCACAACAACTAAATGCCGCTATTGCATTGTTAACTGAACAACATCCCGTACCAATAAAGTAACATCATCAGCAAAAGCTGTGATTTTTTCTGGCATTAATAGAGGATCGGGAGCTAGACCAATAATATGTCAATCCCATTGGATTTGTCTAATAATTGGATCCAATGCAAATGTATATTTATTTATTAGCTTTTGGTAACTGGGTAAGTCGCTAGGCAACAATCCTTCCTATTTTCAGGCATCCTCCGGGAGAGTACAAAGTTGAGAATACAGAGATGGCAACAGTATAGTTCAAGAACAAGAACATAGGTACATCATTACAATACAGGTTGTGATACATCAGAGGCTTAGGCACACAGACAATTTTTCAAGCACCGATAATGGTAGACAATAAAGTAACAAATAAGAAGTGGGATTGACTAGAGGAGGAGCATGCAACTAATAGTCATTTAGCCAAGTTTAGTGGAAAAGAAAACCCATACATACTAGGGGACTTAAGGACATCCCTCCTGACACCTCTACCGAGCTGAATATCTGTTCCAAATAATCCATTAACTGTTGGAACTATCCTAACATTAGTAAATGTCATTGTTATCCATTGTAAAACTGATTGGGTATACCATACAACTGCATTAATTCAAAAGGTACCTATGTCCAGCCTGATCAACGCTTTATCCTGATCCAAGGCTACCACATATCCTGAAATGTTCCCCATTTTACCAGCTTCAAAAGTTCCCTCAATAAATAAAGATTATACTGCATTTTACATTTAGGAATTGCACAGGTCTGAGGTGGATGAATTAGGGCATCAGTAACTTTTAATAGCCTATTATTTATGACTTTTGATAATGCTTTATAATCACCATTAAGTAGGCTATAGGCCTCCAGTTAGAAACAATTTTTTATCCCATTTTTATGTATATAACTGATAATGGAGTACTGAAGTCAGTATGCTGTATACTGGTGTTTAACATAAAATTGAACACTAACGGCAAAAATAACATATATGAGAGAAAGTTCTTGTAGAAGTCATTGGGTATTCCATCTATACCTGGAGAAGTTCATATCGTTAATTTTGTTATTACCTTTTCTACTTTCTGTGAGGAGATTGGCCTTGTCAAGCAGTTTTCAGGGACTCCTCAACTTGAGGAATTGGTGCTTTAAGGTAGTCCATTAATGTGCCTGGGATCTCACAAACCTCTCCAAACATTTCTTTTACATATTGTCGAACTACTAGCAACATTTCTAAATCTGTTTTAGCTATAGTACCATCAGTTTTAAATAATCCAACCATTAAAGTTTTAGCTAATCTCTGCTTACATGCTTTATAAGGATCTGATGCAGGTTGCCTCATTGTCCCAAATCGCATTTCCATTTCCAGTGATTCAGCCCTGTCATACTGGTAGAGTTTCATTTGTTTTTATTTCAAAAATCTGGGATTTAAATTTCATATGGTCTTTTGGAGGAAAAGACATAAGCTTATAAACTGATTTCTAAAATTTAAATATTTCAGACAATTAGAGTTTGCAATATTTCATCCAAATGTGGTAATTAAGATTTTTAAATCTTTTTTGTGTCTAACCACCAGTCATACCAATTGTCGTAAAACATATAGTAGAGTTTCTTCCTTCAAGACACATTTCTAATTGATGAAAGCATTCTGGAGAATATAAAAGGGATGAATTTAACCTCCATCTCTGTATATTAGAATAGATTTTGGTGGGAATATCTGCTAAACTGAAATGACCAGTAGAATATGATAGTCTGAAAATTCTGTAGGTTTAGCAACAATAAAACATGGTTTATTGTATTTTGACACAAATATCACATCTATATGTGAAGCATAAATATGTCTATGATATGTAGTTCCACAATCTCTCTTTAAAGATCTGTATGTATCCATTAAACCGGCATCTAAAATGATTTGTTTTAGGGCATGAGAGCCACAATACATATTTTTTGTATTTCCCATAATATTTATTATCTATATGACAATTAAAATCCCCGCACCAAACAATATGCTTTCTAGTATATAAATAGGGCTTTATCTCCTCAAACAATTCTATTCTAGAAGCTTTTGTCTGTGGGGTGTATGTATTAATGAAAAATGAAAAGCAAAATCCACATATAAACAATCAAGGATTAAGGCCCTGCCTGCTTACATCTATTAATTTAGAGACTCGAAAATTATTGTTTTTAAAAATATCCCTATCCCATCAGCTGCATCTGGTTTAAACGTCCAAAAGAAGGGCCCAAGATCCACCTTCTTTTGATTTGTTCTAGTTCAAAAGAAAGATAATCTTGTTTCTTGTACAAAAACAACATGTACTTTAAGTTGTTCTAAGTAGGCCAAAATTGAAAGTTGCTTTTTGTAGTTTTAAGACTACACACATTATAGGAAGCAAGCTGCCATGACCATCAGTGTTTAGTAGTGTTAGGGGCCCTTTATGACTAACACTTGCTTTCTTTTCTTCCCTTCTTTCCTTTTTATCTTTCACTAATTCTGTAGCCTTACTTTCCTCATCCTCAGTGACCATCTCACCAATGTGAGGTATCAGATTCCAAATCCGAATCCCTAATTCATCTTGTAGAAGTGAAAAGGGTTTTCAGTACTGTATGTATAGGGCCTGGAAAGGATTGTTTAAGAGAGGCTCTTGTAAACCGTCTACCTTTAGCAGTTTCAAACAGAGGAGGAGGCATAGACTGACTAGTAGATTTCTCCAATACAGCAGGATCAACCCCATATTGAAGTGCAGCTTCTTCTGCATCCCCATCTCCCTGATGAACACTGGTTTCAGGCCTCTTTTCAAGAGGTGGCCCCTCTCTGTATCAGTCCCATCTGTTACTAATGTTTCCTGTTGCCCTGTCTCCTCACCCTGTGCTTCTGCTGTATTACTAAAGCTGGAGTCCCTCCTTTTATCTTGAGCCCTGTTCATTAAATCATCCTGATCCCACCCCTCATTTTGATTCCATCTTGCTCTTGGGCATTGATAAAAAGCATGACCATTTTCATCACAAAGATTGCATTGAAAAATATTTTCACGAAGATCTACAGAATGACCATACCCACACATAAAGAACATTTCAACATGTCACAGGAGCTACTTATATGAGTTTGGCCCCACATTTATAGCATGCTCTTGACTGTCCTCCGTAAAAACAAACACCCTATCTTTACCTAAGAAAAATCTATTAGGTAGGTGAATAATTTCTGAATTGAGTTGAAACAATTTAACTTTAAATCTCTATCCCCAGTCCAAATCCTTCTAAGTCAAGAATGGCCTCGGGGCCCAGAATATCACATCGATTCTGAAGTAAGTGATAAATATCACTGACATTAACTCCCTCATTCCTGATCATGACAGTAATGTGTCTAATTTGGGGTTTTGTGAGAGGAATAGCATAAAGAGAGTCCATAAAGGAGTAGATTTTAAAGTAGAATATTTTTCCCAGAATTTTCCAGACTGACATTACTTTTAAAACTGATGTCAAATGAATCTTCCCAGAGATATGAATCAATGCATAAAATGTCAGCTGGAAAAAAGTGCATAGATCCTTTTAATAACTGCTTTGCAATGTAATATCTGTCAGGATGTTCAGCTAGCCCTTCCTTATAATGCAGTCTTACTGCATTTCTCCTAGAAGCCTGTTTGAGCTTATTTTAAATAATTCAGACATAGGAATATGTCTACTATTGTGTTGCATTACACTGTCAAAATCTGCCTATTCTCTTCTCCCCGATGGGCCCGGCCTTAACAAGGCTGCAACCTGATCCTCTACATTCTGCACAGTTGTTTCATTTAGGGTCCTATTAACATTTGGAAGTTTATTACCTGATCTCAGGTTTTTCTCCTTCATGGCATACATGCTAGCGGATGGCTTTTCAGTAAACTTGTCACCCCATTAGGAAGTGGAGTCCATTGTCCAGGACCAGTTTTTTCCACCCAGAATCGTTGAGTGCTTTATCATCTGACCAGTCTTTTCCCAAAAGTCCCCAGAATCAGAAGGTAATCCAAATTGTCATCACATATGTTGAGATGCAGTGGCAGTGCAGTCTTTCTTTTGAGAAAGGGCTGTATCCCCATATGTTACTTACTTCCTGCAGCTTTCCCAACACCAGTTTCCGTAGTAAGGCCAGCCCTTCCAACAGCAGGCCACCTCTCACAGAATTGAGTTGAACATTATGATGTTCTGAGTTTACAGAAACCTCTGTACCTCCTGTAACTGTATCCGTATTCGAATACTCAGGCGTGATCTCCATCACTAGACCACAACCAGTAGTATCCTGCAAAATCATCATGTCCACAGGTGTAACAACAGTTAATACTGTTTCTTCCATTGCGAAAGGCAAGAGCTCTCTTTCAGAACATCCACCTCCATTGCTCCATCACTCTGAACTGCCATAATGGCATGCGATGACTCCCTACTGGCAGCAATGCAGTAGATGAATTATTTATTAGAAGAAACAAAACATCGGTACACAAAAAAACAATGCATGACATTTAAAAGTAAAAAAATCAAACAAGTCCCTGATGAATATAACAAAAGGAAAGAAAACAACTAAATCCCCATCATCATGAATTAACATATAAATATATCAGACTTCATACAATAAATTCATCAGTGAGTTTAAATCCAAAAACATGCTTCCAGTATTCATGGAACTGAGGAGCTGGCAAAAGTCTGATTCAAAAGTCTTCTGGGTCAGCAAAGCTGTTTTGATGTGTTGTAATAGAACTGAAGGTAGGGTGTAGGAATGCTGTAGGAAAATAAACAATGTGCCTACCACATATAATATTTAATGCTAGCAAAAATAACATTCAGTGTGCTAGGATGATAATGTGAAAAGGAGCCTGAATAATCCCCAAGAACTAAGCATTCATAAGACACATATCTAGTGCCTCCTCATCCCACTTTTTATACAAAATAGACCAAAAAAGCTTGGCATAATGACAAGAAAGAAAAAATGTTCAAGGTTTCTTCCACCCCAAGGCATTCATTACGAATACATTGTCTTTCAGCAATAGCTTTGTGTTTTAGGTTACCCTTAATTCCCAATCTCCCATGGCAACTAAGTCAAGTGACATCCCACATTTTAGCAGGAATGCATTTATCATTCAGTACCCATAAGGCCAAATAGGTTTTAGTGGGAAGCATCTCAGGAAATCAACCACAACCAAAAAATTTTGAGTCATTATTTCAGCATACAGAGCTTTCCTGGAAAGTTGATGAACCACAGATTTAGTAAGTTTCCAAGCCTGTAATTTGTCTGCTACTGAGCAAATAAATGTAGGGGTACCTGATATTATCTTAACAATAGGAGCCTCAGTTGACCATTTAGCTAAAAAATCCTGTATAAAAAATGTCCCATGGATTCACCTGATATTGCATCGGCTCCTTAAAAGTAGAAGTAATAAAGAATGAATAACAAAAACTAACAGATTAATCATGTTAAGTCCCCGCATTTATTCGCAAATATGTAAAATCACGTTTTACGGGTTCAAGCGACTCCCACAAAGCATTTGGAAAAATGCTGTGTAATCGAAGTCTCATAATGTTTGGGCAGTGGAAATATGGAACAGATATATAAAAATAAAGGAAAAAGAAATTTCTTTATAACCAAAACCAGCTTTTGTTTGGAAAAAGTCCATGATTTCCATAATTGCACTTTGCACTCCCCAATTCAATACATGGTTTTCCAATTTATATCAGCCAAGTCCCCATTACCAAAATAGCATCCTAAGATTTTAATAGGGCCAGAAGTAATAGCTATCTGCCTATAAATAAATCAAAAGGCCCAGTCCCCAAAAGATACCCGCACTCTTTTCATAATTTACTATTGTCCCAGAAATTGTACTGAACTGGGCTAGGATGTCTAGAGCAATAAGGCCAGAAGCCGTATCTTGAATTAAAAGACACATATCATCTGTATAAACAGCTAGCACCTGAGCAGGGATTTCTTTAGCCAGAGTGAAGCCAGAAATTTCATGATGCTGGAGGAGTTCCTGAATTAATGGGTCCAATACAAAGTATGTAACAAAGGGCTGATAGGGCACCCTGGTGTACACGCCTACAAAAATAAACACCTACCCCTGTAAGGCCATTCACCAAAGGAAAGACTTGACTGAGTTATACAAAAGACTCACCCAAGCTCTAAATTGCAAGGAAACCCCATATCCTTATAAAACTTGAAATAAGAAATCATGGGAAACTTTATCGAATGCTTTTGTTGATCAAGTGACACTAAGTACCTTGAAGTTTCTGCAAACGACTGCACTCACATATATTTCTTAACAGCATTAGATTTTGCTGAATGTTATGACCAGGGATCCAACAAGTTTGAACTGGGTGAATGAGGTCAAGGCCACTCGTTGCAGTCTATGGCATAGAATAGCTGAAAAATTTTTATAATCCGTGTTTAGAAGACTAATCAGCCTCCAATTACCAATATCATGTTTATCCCCTTTTTAAATAAATAAATTGAAAATGATGTATCAGAATCAAGCATTTCATTATAAACATGAGTTAGAATACCACCAAACTCATCCAAAAAAAATTATAAAATTCATTAATGGGAAACTGCAGTCTTAAGACGAGCAATTTCCACCTGACCTCAACTTGGGAAGCGAGGAGATCTAATTCCTGAATTTGGGGAACAGTCAGTTCTGGAGGTAAAAAAGTAAAGAGATGCTCCCAGTTACCCTTTGGCTTGTAGGCCTGTCCGTGCTGATTTTGCAAAACCTGTTAGGCAATATGTAACATGGCAACATCAGAGGTTTGTAAAACACTGTCTAGTCATAAAGACCATCCATGAGCTTCTTCTCTAATGCTTGCTTGCAAAGCCAAAAAGGATAAGAGACAGGGTGGACTTTGAGCCATAGGATAGCTCATCATGGATATGACAAGCTTTCCCATAATGAAATTGTTTCATCTTAACCTAATCTGACTAATCTGTTCCGTATTCTAACATCTGAAGAAGTGGAAAGGGATAATAACTTGTAAAACTGGTCCTTATGTCCCAAATATGCAATGTAATCCTCAGTTAAGATGGACTTATGAAAGGAGGATGAAAATACCGAAATTCAAGTTTGGTGGCTGCCCACCAGTCGCTCCATGAATCATAAAGCCCAGCTATCAACTGCTGTCACTCAAGTGTATCCTAATGGCAGTCTGAAAACAGGCCTGAGCTAGCAATATTGGGTTCAGCTTCCATCTTGTGGGTATAGCAAGAAATCTAGGAGGAATGTGGGAGAGATTAAAACAAACTTTTAACAACATGTGATCAGAAAATTTACAGGGGTCAAACCAAACCTAACAGGTGTTAAATAACAGGATGAAAAACAAAATCAATCCTAGTAGCATAACTGCTACATCGGTAAGTAAACCCAGAATCAGAATGCAAAGCCCTATAGGTATCCTGTAAAGAAGCTTTTGAAAGGAGTTTGTGAAGGCGTGAGAATCACAGTATACCTTTAATTGTAGCTGATCTCTGAATCTCAGATCCAGGCCACAGTTGAAATCACCCCCAAATGATGTGTCTGGGGAGAATAAATAGTGCTTGATTTCATTAAACAAATCAATCTTAGTTGACTTACTTGTGGAGCATGGATATTAATTAGACAAAGGGGATAACCTTTACAAAACAGTCCAAAAGTAATGCCCTGCCTGGGTCAATATCCACTAGTTGTAAAACTTGAACTTGTGTGTGATAAAAAGGATCCCAACCCCATCCATGGCATGGGACCAAAGGACCAAAAGGAAGGTCCCCCATGATTTTTTGTTTGAGCAATATCTAGTAAGGAAGTAAATCTAGTTTCTTGCAAAAATAGAATGTCTGCAGCCTGTGACATACAATAATGTAAGATCCCCAAGCGCTTCCATGAATTTTTCATACTGCATGTGTTGGGAAATTAGAATCAATAAAGCCAGAAGAAAAGTTAGGTTTTGTCCTTTTATGCTTACGCCCAGACTTTTCTTAGATTCCAGTAATGCAGTAACCCCTCATCATCGCATGATCCATAACAGATGTACTCCTGAGGCAACGCAAACATTAGACTCTGAGTCCCGTCTGGGTTCTGCAGAACCTGAAAGGTATTTTGAGTGGAAATAGAGGCTGTTTGGGCAAGTTTTTGCGTTCAACCTCGTAACCCATTTGGGATGAGGTTTCTGAAATTCAGAATCCTGTGGGGCGTAAAGTAGATGGCTCTGACAGGGAATGCTGTGTTGCCTCAGGTGGCTGGGGGCATCAGGTGTTACAGGACTGGAATCCAAGTGAGAGCTTGAGGAGCATGGGCATCTGGTGGAGCTGAGGTGGAAGGCTCATTTCAAAGGAGCCTACATCCTCAGTTCTAGGCCGAAACCTGTCTTGTGCTTCAGAGATCAAGGTTTCTTTATCAAAGCCCCTGAATCATTTTACCGTGCATATAGACACTGATGATAGGCATGGCCCTGTGCATCACATAGGTTGCATCTAAAAACATTTGGCAAGTCCCGCTATCATGGTCTAATGCCACTCAAAGTGCACATTTAATTTTGTCACATGCACTGCTTAAATGATGGGTACTCCACATTTATAACAGGCCTTGGGCTGTCCTGGGTAAAAGCACACTCCCTATCTCCCCCAAAAAAAACTGTTAGGGATATGCTGGACATCATCTCCCACAGTATGTAGCATTATCTTAAACCTCCAGCTCCGGTCCATATTCCTTCCCTATCAATAATTGGCTCAAGCACTATACATTTGCTTTCTAGCCAATAAAGAATGTCCCCATGTTAACCCCTTCATTTCTAAACATGACATTAATGGTCTTATATAAAGGCTTAGCAATAGGTATAGCCAAAATGGTGTCCAAAATGGAGAGGCCTTTAAAGCTTCATATTTTGCCAGAATCTGTCCAGGCCTGAAAAGACTGAAAACTGACATCAAAAGTGTCTCCCTCTAATGTTGATGAGGGCATATATATCAGAGGCCTGAAAGTTCATGGAATTGTTTAACAGCCACCGAGCAACATAAAATTGATCAGGGTGCTCCTGTAGGCCCCCCCATAAGAAGTCGAACAGCATTCTGCCTGGGAGCTTGTTCCAGCCTATTGTTTCTGAACAAATCAGAATACCATGGGCCAGAGCAAAAATGGTCCCTACAGAGGGGATGGTGGGGGAGTATGGTAGACCAGTGCTGTCCCCATCTAAATTAGTAGTTTCAGTAGTAGCAGGGTTTACCGTCCCCTCAGGGCCGACTAAGAAACCCCCAGAGCCGAAGATGTTGTAGGCATGAAAGAAATCCATTCTGAATCCGAATCCAGTGTCCACCCTTCAAAACCCAGCCTGCATCAGCCAGGGCTGAATCCTTGCTCCAGTCAGCCAAGGGAAGGAATCATCATGAACTCTCGACTTCCGCATTCCACTGAGGAAATCGTCAGCTGAATGAATCAGCTTAGGGTCTGTGTCAAAACACTGAGACTGACAACCCACTGACAGACTGCTAGGAAATCAGTAGAAACATCACTGTCCCCATGAACTCGTTGGAAGAAATACCTTGAAATGCAGCTGAATCCAAATCCTTCTCTCCACAGGATAACTCCGAAATAAAGTCCCGTCCAAAACTCCTCTGCCGTTCAGACTGCACACATCACCTGGAAGCTCTGTAGGTACATCTCCTTTTCCACAGCATCTTGGGGTGAAGCCGCCACAGGTTGATCTCTAGCAAGCTTCTCTCCAACTGCAAGACCCACATCCATCTCCATGAAAGGTTGAGCAGCATCTGCCATGTCGCAGACACACAGCCACTGCCCCTACTGCAAGCATGCAGTGGGGGAATTTCCCCGTGCCCTGGATAAATTTCCCCATTCACTAAAAATACCACCAACAACTTAATCTGGTTCAAAGTAGGTTACCATTCATCTGTATCCCCTCACCTGAGTAGTGCCTGAAAATAGGCAGAATTTGTCTAGTGCACTTACCCAGGCAACAAAAACTAAATAAATAAAAAAATAAAATAGATCAAATAATCTACAAGTGTATACCTTATAAAATCAAATATAGTACTAAAGGAAGAACACCAAATTGGTTGACTCCCAGGGACTAATAAAAAGAAAAACAAACTGTTCAAAATGCTAAAAAGAAAAAAAACAGGAATCAAGGTGGTCTATTTATAAAGATTTAATAAAAAGATGAAAAAGAGATTAAAAGATATAAAAAAAAAAACAAAATCAGGTTTGAATTAAAACTAGCAACAAAACTAAAGACAAATATATGGCATTTTATTCTCATACAAACAAAACAAAAGGAGAAAAATTCAGTAAGACCATTACAAAATAAGGATGGCGACATCATATCTGATTTAAAACAGATAGCCAACATTCAGAATTCATATTTTTCATCTATGTTTAATCCTAAATCTAACACAAACTCTCTAAAAACAAAACAAAAATAATGACACATCAATATACATAGACCTTAAGACGTGGAAGCAAGGTTAAATAAAGTCAACCTAAATAAATTTCCTGGGCCAGATGGGATACATCCCAAAATAATTAGGGAATTGAGTACTGAACTGGTCCCCTTTAACCTACATCTTCAAACCTCCTTGGATGAAGGAGAAGCAATTGACTTGGAAGAGTGGCTACAGTTATTCCTCTTCATAAAAAGGGACTAGGTCAGATCAGCCAAATTCCAACCGGTTAGCTTGACAGCCATCCTGTCTAAAATACTTGAGGGCATTTTGAAAGACCCTATCTCTAACTTTTTAGAGCGGAGGACCTTCATGATAGGTCACAACGTGGATTCACAAAGGGCAGATCCTGCCAGACAAACATGTTGCATTTCTATGATAGGGTGAGCAGAGCATTAGACACAGGGGACTTAGTGGATGTGTTTTTAGACTTCTTGAAGGCTTTTGGTGAGATCTCACATGCAGAGTTTCTAGATGTACTCCACAAAATAGGGTTGCAGAACAATGTAGTCAGCTAGATACAGGTCTGGCACACCAAAAGGAAACCGAGGGTATGCATAAAAGGAGTTTTCTCACATTGGGTTGAGGTGACGAGTAGGGTACCCTAAGGATCTGTATTGGGTCCTTGCTTATTTAATATTTATGTCTCCTCTATTCCACACAATCATGAGAAAATTTGGTTAACAAAATTAGCGATGATTGTAGATTAGAGGCTATAATTCAAAACCTAAAAGATGCTGCAGCACTTCAGCAGGCCCTAGACTGCATTCAGGGTTGGACTACTAGGCACAAACTGCTCCTAAATTAGGACAAATACGAACATACGAACATACGAAATTTGCCAGCAGATAAAGGCCTAGAGGTCTATCAAGTCTGCTCGAATGTGCAGCTAGCACCCTTATTCTGCAGCTGCCCTCCCTTCCACCCTTCCCTTCATTAACCCTCCCCTTGTCCTGTCCCATCCTCGTTTGAAGCAGTCCACTGTTCTACTGCATACCACTTCTGCAGGTAACGCATTCCACCCAGCCACCACCCTCTCTGTAAAAAGTGTCTCCTCATCTCCCTCCTGAACCTTCCTCGCTCCAGTCTCATATCATGGCCCCTGGTGGCCCTCCCTCCCTTACTTTGAACAGCCCCTCTGTACCTGTCTTGTTTATTCCTTTCATGTATTTAAAGGTTTCAATCATGTCCCCCTGTCTCTCCTCTCCTCCAGTGAGTACATGTTCAACTCCTTCAACCTCCTCTCATATGATAAGTCCCCCAGACCCTTGATCATCTTTGTAGCCTGCGCTGCACTCCCTCCAGTAACTTAATGTCCCTTTTCAGATACGGACGCCAGAACTGCACGCAGTACTCCAGGTGTGGTCTAACTAATGACCTATACAGTGGCAGAATCACCTCCTCCCTCCTTGAGGATATACCCCTTGCAATACAACCCAGCATTTTGTTGGCCTTTGCAGCTGCCTTCCACACTGTGCCGAGTTGTTCATTGACCCTGTGATGAGCACACCCAGATCCTTCTCCTCCTCTGTCTGGGCTAGCTGCACTCCCCTAGCTGGTAAGTCCTCCTTGGGTTCTTCATCCCAAAATGCATCACCTTGCACTTTTTGGCATTAAAGCCCAGTTGCCAGGTGTCTGACCAGGTTTCAAGCTTTGCCAGATCATCCTGCAACCCCTGCCATCCCCCTAGGTCATCCACCACAGCGCCAACCTTGGTATCATCAGCAAACAGACTGATCTTGCTCTTGATGTCCCATGATATGTCTGCAATGAATATCCCAAACAACACTGGTCCCAACACCGAGCCCTGTGGGACACCACTCGTCACTGCCCTTGGGTGTGAGAGCTCCCCACCCACCACCACCCTCTGTTGCCTTCCTGCAGCCAGTTTCCTACCCATCTCACCAGCATTGCACCTGCCCCTGTGCCTACTAACTTCCTTCCCAGCCTTCCATGTGGCACTGAGTCGAATGCCTTACTGAAGTCCAGATACAGGACATCCACTGCATGTCCCCGTCCAGTTGCCTAGTTACCCAGTCATAGAACCCGACCAGGTTGGTTTGGCAGGATCGGCCACGTGATGAAGCCATGCTGTCTGCTGTCCTGTAGTCCTTTGGTCTCTAAGAGGCCACCAGCCTCTCCTTCAGGATAGTCTCCATTAGCTTACCCACGATGGATGTGAGGCTCACTGGTCTGTAGTTTCGGTTCATCCTTGGGGCCACTCTTGTGGAGGGGCACCACATGAGCCATCCTCCAGTCCTGAGGTACACACCCGAATGTAGTGAGGCATTAAATAGGTCTGCCAAATGCTTGGTAATGCATATGGGAGGAATAACACAGTACATTCATATACGTTAAACAAAAGCATCCCCAATAAGACATCAGAAGAAAGAGATCTGGGCATAATGATCTTGCAGGACCTCTCATTTAAATCCCACTGTAAGAACCTAGTACAGAAAGGGAATAAAATATTGAATTGTATATTCAGGCATATTGAGAACAGGAGAAGGGAGGCCTTGGTCCCACTGTATTCATCCCTAGTGAGGCCCATCCTGGAGTATGGGGCCCAGGTTTGTCCCCTACAAAAGGGAAATCCAAATGATCAAGAGGGTCCAAAAAGGGCAACTAGTGCTGTTGAGGACCTCAAAGATAGGGACTTTAGGACAAGACTGAGAGAGAGTTGGACATGTTCACCCTGGGATACAGAAGAACAAGCGAGGGACATGTGCCTATGCACTGAACCTGGATAGACAATGAGCTATGGGACATCCTGGGGCTGGAAAACAGGGAACAGTTATATGCTACTCACTCTCACCCTCTCCAGTTGAAAAGCAGACAATGTAAACTGGTGAGAAGCAGTATGTGGCATAATCAGGGAGTGGTTTCCATATGGAATGGACTCCTCTAGGGTGGTAGGCAGCATTACCACAAACCAGTTTAAGAAAAATTTAGATAAACATTTTAGGGAAATACATAGATCGTATTTGATAATCTATGCGAGCATTATGGACAAAAGTCTAACCTACAGCTCTGTACATACCTATACTTTTAAGAACTTCAGAAGCCTCTGTCTTGCCTCAGGAATGAAGTAAAGCAAAAGAAAATCAGGTGCATTGATGTTTTGGTTTGTCCTCACTGCCAACCAAATTATTTAAAGTTTTGTTAACTAGTACTGCTGCTTTAAGTGATTGAATTGAACTACACATAAATGTACTACGGTATGTTTGCACAAGACTATTAAACCACTACCCATGAATAAGTGTCTGAGTCCAAGAAAAATTGGGGCACATAAGGTAGCAGCTGGCAAGAAAATGAAGCTATTTAAACTACCTTGCAGTTTATAGAGAGACTCTTTTTGTTCTTACCTTATGCCTGTCAGAGTTAATATTCTGCCTGTCCATGACCATTATGTGCCTGATGCCAGTGTGTAGCTCCTTTACAGTAACCAGTTTTACCTGGTTAGGGTTATTTTTTGTTTGTTTGTTTGTTTATTTACATATTGTTTTAGGAAAACCTTTGTGCTCAAAAGCCCTTTTCAAAGATGCTAAGTCAATCAAGCTACTCGCACAACAGCAGAACAAGCTCATTCAATAGCAGACCAGTACAATAAATGACAGGTATAACAATCATTATCATAAAGAGCGATAGCAATGAGTAAAACAACAGATGTCCACAATTGGGTAGACAAACAGCAGAATATTGCAACAAGCAAATAAGGTCTAATTACATGGGCAGTGCAGTTTCTTGAAAAGATGGGTGATGACTTAGACCTTAAAGGGAAGAGTCAGGGGAAAGCAGTAATGGCTGTTGGCAGGGAGTTCCAGGAATTGATTGCTCTAGTTTCAAAGAGTGCTGGCTAAGAGTAGTTTTCCTGAGGGCAGGGGCAGAAGGAGTTTTGATCCCCATAGATTAAGTTCTGTAGTTGTTCATGATTGGGGAGAGAATGTGGATATCCTTTAACATTTGACCAAGAAGTGCTCTCTTACATAGAAGGGTTTCATTGAGGTTAACTCAGAGGTGGAAAGGAAGTCAGTTGGTGAAGAGATTTACTGTACTTCACAGTGGTGGAAGTCTGGTTTTCTGCGAGTGCAAATCTGCAGGATCGGTTCAATGCTACTGAGATTCTATCGAATATGGTATTATTGGCTGCAGAAGATGAAAACACCATAGTCAGCCACTGAGATGATGAGGCTGGATACTAGCAGGTTTTTTGTTACTTCAGGGTAAGATTGTGTGTGTTTCTGTATAACAAGGCACTGGCTGATATAATTGACCAGGATCTCAATGTGAGACGTGAATCACTTCAATATGTACACTCATGTACTTGAAGACATGGACCTGTTCAATTGAGTCCCCAGATGGTGTTGTGATGTGATGTGCAACTCAGGGCTGCCCTTCAGAGCATGGGTGCTCCTGAACAGCAGATATTTGATTTTCTTGGCATTAATGACCGGCCTGTTAAAGGTGAATCAGTTGCAGAACTTGCTGAAGTCAGATTGCAGGTGTGTACCAGTGTCTCAAGGTTGCAGTGTGAGGTGAGGATGACTGTGTCATCAAAATACAATAATGCTTTAGAGTCTGCACATACTTCTGGAACCTTGCTGACAAACAGGCTGAATAGCAGAGGGCCAAGACTGAGCTTTGAGGAACTCCATTAGTAAGAGGTTGCAAGCTAGAGAACATGTCACAGCTCGCCTTTTGTTGAGTCTGTTGGCTAAGCAGTCCAAGAACCACACTGTGGCCTCATTCAACAGGCCCAACTCCCAGAACGTTATAATCAAGAAGTCATAGCTAACTAAATCAAAGGCCTTAGTGCGATCAAGAAAGGCTGTGCTAATGTATTCATCAGTTGTCTAAGGCCTTGTGGAGTTCCTCAGATAGCTTGATTAGGAAGTTGTCATACTGTATAGTTTCTTGAAGCTGTTTAGTAGTGGAGAACTTCAATGTTTGGGCCGATGATGAATCATCTGGGCTCGGTTACAGCTTCTTCCAGATGATGTCCTCTTTGGGGCTGATGCAAATAGTTTCTTTCATGACCCATCAGGGTGGCCATATGTTGGACCTGGTGTTCTCACTGAGGCTTGAGATAAATAATCTCAGGACTGATCAGGTCATTTGGTCTGATCATTGCACGAGTGGAGTTCTGGTTTGGGGTGCCCCGAGAGCCATCCCTCTGCTGAAATGGTTAGCTACCACCCTTTGAGGAGTTTGACTCCTGAGGGTTTCTTGTCAGTGGCTGATCTATCCAGTGTGGACAGTGCATGCGCTGGATGGGGTGTATGCGGCAGTTGCCACCTATAATAAGGCAATGTCTGGTGCACTCAACTCCCTCGTACTGGTCCATGTACAACCCAAATCCTTTCACTTGAGGTCCTCTTGGTATGGTGGGAGCTCAAGGTGATGAGTGTGGATCAGAGATTAGAGTGCTGCTGGCTGAAGTCCGGTCTGGAGGCAGACAAACTGGCCCTGCATGCTCACTATGGTTTGTACAAGGGGCAATCAACCAAAGAAGGCAGAATTCCTGTCCAGGGACATTGCCACTGAGAAGAACCGACTAACTGTGCTCTTTCGGACTGTGGACAGGCTTCTTCATCCTTCCTGTCTACTGCTGAAGGGAGCTTTTGAATGCATTATGCAAAGAGTGTGCTCGGTTCTTCTTGGACAGGGTATCTGCTATTAGGCAGGGGATTCCGCCAGTGAGCCATACTTTGGCTGACAGTGGTTGCCATGGATGTCAGAGAGCACTCAGCCTGGTTGGGGTGAGTTTAGATTGGTGGAAGTGGCTGTGGTCATTGAGGTTGCTTGCAAACTGCGGCACACCTTTGTGAACTGGACCCGGTGCCGACTCGTTTCTTAATGGGATGTGTTGACTCCGTTGGCCTAGTGTTTGCCTTGGTTGTCGGTGTTCCTTGTCAGAGGGTTTTCCTGATGTCTTGAAGGAGGCATTGGTAAGACCCTTCTGAAGAAGCCATCTTTGAACCCTGATGTCAAGGCAAATTACTGTCCCATCTCCAACCTTCCATTTTGGGTAAGATTGTGGAAAAGGTGGTGGCGCTTCAGCTTAAGGAGCACTTTGTGACCCACGATCTATCTGAGCCTCTCAGTCTGGGTTTCCTGCAAGGCATAGTGCAGAAACTGTGTTAATTGAGGTGCATAATGACCTCCTTAGGCAAGAGTTCGAGGAGGGACAATTCTCGTCCTTCTCAATCTCTCTTCAGCATTTGACATGGTGGACCATCGTGTGTTACTTGACCACCTGAGGGAATTCTGCAGACTTGCTGGAACTGTCATCTGCTGGTTTGAGTCTTTCCTTGCTAACAGGAGGCAAAGGGTGGTGATGGGAATTTCTCCTCCTCCCCATGACTCCTATCATGCGAGTGCCCCAGGGTTCAGCTCTTGTCACCGATGTTGTTTGCCATGTACATGCTGCCCTGGGGAGCTCATTAGGAGGTACAGCTTGGGTTTCCATTGCTATGCTGATGATACCAGCTGTATCTTTCCTTGCCCTGGAACATCCAATGCAGTGGAAGTGCTTAACAGCTGCCTTGTAAAGATCAAGACTGGATGGCCTCCAGCTGGTTGCGACTGAACCCTGATAAGATGGAGGTACTGGTGGTTGAGTCGAATAAAAGGCATAATAAGTTGGCCTCTGGTGTAGAAAAAGGGCTCTTTCTTGGGTCTGTACCATTGAAGGCCTCCTCTAGAGTGTGTGATCTGGGCATTACTCTCGACAGCAGACTGATGCTTGAGCTTCAGGTGTCATCCATTGTCCGTACCAGTTTCTAGCATCTGAGGAATATAGCCAGGATAAAGCCCTAGTTCTGCCTCTGGACCTCTCACCTTGATTCACACCTTCATAACATCCAGGCTCAGCTACTGTAATGTACTCTATCTCGGGGTCTCTGGAGGTACCCTGCACCAGCTGCAGTTGGTGCTGAACAGATGGCCAGGTGTTGACAGGACAGTCTCGGTACTGTCACTTCACCCAGTGCTGTGTGAACTGCACTGGCTGCAAATCAGATAGAGGGTCCTCTTCAAGGTGGGTTTGCTCACCTTTAAGGCCCTATACAGCCTGGGCCCTGGTTACCTGAAGGACCTTCTTACATCTGTTATCTGGGTCTGCTCCTTTACTCCTCCTCTAGGGTTCTCCTTGTGATTCCCATGACAAGGCTAAAACAGCAGAGCAACAGAGCGTTGTGTCACTGCCCCGTCCTGTGGAATTCACTATCTTCAGCTGTAAGGGAGACCCCTTCTGTTGAGGTGTTCAAAGCCCTCCTCAAGGCCTTCTTGTATAATCAGGCCTTCCTGGACTTTGCATTATAGTTCCTTCTGCTCCTGAAGTCCATCTAATCTGGCCCCTGGCTGTAACTTAGTAGTTAGTGCTGATCATAGTATCTATGAATTTCATAATACTGACTTATAGGGCCGATCATTTATTTTGTATATTATAGTGTTATTTTGTATAGATAATTTATTGATTGTGTTTGCATCTAATTTTAATATGTTCAGCTCCCAGAGCCTCTGGGATGGGCTCTTTTAAATAAAAATTGTATTATTTTATTTTATTTATTTATTTATTTCAATCTAGGATTACAGTACCTTTGAGCTGAGGCTCTTTTACAAGGTTCCACTTCAGAGTGTGCAACAGTCATCATTTTTAGTCACAAACATATAATAATTGACTTACAGACATGTAATAACCAGTACAAAGACTTGAGCTATGAGCAAGACAAGGGAAGGAGGGTGGGAGGGAAGTAAGGGTAGGAGATTGAGGTGAGAAGGAGGTGCAGGGGTAGGGGAGTATGAGAAGTTGTTGGGAGTGGGGGCAGGAGGAGATATGGGGAGGAGGTGGGTGAGGGTGGGAGACAGTGCAGCGAGGGGCCTTGTCGAGGGAATATGACAGGTAAGGTGCACGGGTGCAAAGACTGATTGTAAGTGCTGGGTGCTGTAGCATGTACATCTGGAATGGTGGAAATGTTAAGATGAATAATCACAGGATACAAGCAGTGAGAGGCAGCTTGGACTTGAAGAGGCCTAGTGTTGGAGAGGTTGCTATGTCACTGCCAGAGAGTTGAGCCAGTTGGATGCCGATGGCGAATGAACTTTGTCCTTGGGTTGTGCAACATCATGGGTTATGTAGTAGATGGGAATTGGATCTCCTTGTAGTGACATTCCTATGTCTAGGCTTAAGGAGGGCAGACACCAGGTGGGGCAAGCCCCATTATAATTTTCTTGGCTGTGTTACAGGTTTGGTATTTTATGCATTTGTCCAGTTGAAGCCATCCAGATTGGGAATAAAGGTCACATGTGTGGGTACGGTGATGTGAGCCAGTGATGAGATGACAGGCCATATTCAGAGAGGTCACGATACGTTTGAGAGCAGTGGTAGTTGCAGACCAATATATGATAAGACCGTAGTCTATGATGCTGATGATGGAGCTTTGGATGGCCACTGATAGTGCTTCTGGGATTAGGTGTTTCCTGTGACGGACTAATATGCCTAACCTCGCATTGGCAGACTTTGCAACATTGCTGATATGGACAGCGTATGAGAGGTGGGAATCAAGGGTGATGCCGAGGTACTTGAACGATTGTGTTTGCTCTTGGATGGCTCCTTGTTCGGTTGCAATAGAGAGGTGGAGTTGTTTGTTTTGTTGTGGGGGCTGCAGAAGACCATAGACTTTTTCTGATTGAGAAGCAGTTTATGATTTAGGAACCAGGATTGATGGAGGAGAAGGCCGCTGAAGTTTATTTTGTAATTGGATTGGATCAGGGTCCGAGCTGAGGATCACAGCATCGTCAGTGTAGAAATTATTTTTCTGGGCAGCTGTCCGGTAGTGAGTTTAAGAATAGGTTGAAGAAGAGGTCCCAGAATGGAGCCCTGGAGGACTCAGTGGACCAATCTTTGGGTCCGAGAGTGTATCAGCGATTCTTACTGTTTGGGACCTTTCTTCAAGGTAGCTCTTAAACCAGCCAATGGAGTCAGTTGACAGCCCAGTGTTCTGAAGCTGGACAAGCAGGAAGCGTGACTGACAGTGTCAAAGGCTTTAGTTAAGTCAATGTAGATTGAGCCTAGTAGTTTGCCGGAGTCAAGTGCATTCTGGATTGCGCCAGTGAATTCAAGTAGGGCTGTGGAGGTGCTGTAACCTTTGTGGAACCGTGTTGTTGCTTGCACAGGATGTTGTACATATCCAGGTATTCTGTGAGCTGGTCCGAGATGATGCGTTCTCGTGCCTTGGAGAATGGGGTAGTAGGGAGATAGGTCTGTAGTTATCATGGGCAGTTTTGCCACCACTTTTATGGATTGAGGTGACAATGGCAGATTTCCATCTGTCCGGGAACTGGCTAAGGCTGAGGGAGAGGCTGAAAATTCTTGTCAGAGGACTAAGCACTTCATCAAGTGTGAGAGACAGGATTTTGAGATCGGGGAGTCATTTCTGAATCTTGATTTACCAGGGCTTTGGTAACATATTTTTGTACTTGGTGAGCCTTGACTGCTTTAAAGTAGAAGAGGGAGCTGGTGAGGTAGTGTTTATTGCGGATAGATGGGCTTCACCATCTTTGAAGTAATCCTGGGGTAGGACAGCGCTGAGGTCGGTAAAGGCTTTGTTAAAGGTATCCACAATGGTTTTGGGTTGGGGTTGTGGTATCATTGATGTTGAGTATTGATGGGGATTTTGGGTGGATTTCCGGTGAGTTCCTTTATGTTCTTCTAGAATTCCTGACCATTGCCCCAGGAGTTTGTGAGGGCATGCTTATAGTCGGTGGACTTCGTTTGCCAGATGGTTTGGTGCAGTCATTTTGGGCATGTTCAGTAGTTTTGGATGTCGTTTTGCCTTCCAGAGTTTCTGGCCAGCTTCCATAGGTGGTCTCTTGTTTTAGCATCCTGAGGAGGTCACCTCTGAACCAAGGGTTACTAGGTGATTTGACTTTGCATTTCTTAATAGGAGCATCGTGTCACAGGCCACAGTGAAGATGTTTATGAAGTGGTCAAGGGCAGTGTTTACGTTGGTTGCATTGAAGATAGGGGACCAGTCTTGATGGAGGAGGTGGATTTGAGTCGAGGAAGGTGACCACGTGGTAGAACCCTGCTGGTCATAGTTTTTGGCAGTAGTTTGATGAATTTATTTGACCAGGTGCAGCTAACAGGGAGTGGTCACTGAGAGAATCAGGAGAACATTAGTGTTAGATATCCATGATGGGTGACTGGTAAGGATCCAGTCCAAGAGTGTGCTGGTGCCGGTCCTGTAATTTTTCCTGGTTGGTGAGTCAACCATTTGTGTGAGTTCGCTGCAGCAATGGTATCCCTGTGTGCAACAGCATCGGCTGCAGGCCAGTTGATGTTGAAGTCGCCTAGGAGGATGGATTTGGTGTCCGGTGGGAGTGATTTTACAAGTCAAGAACAGCTGTTATACCAGTTCCCTGTTCTTTGGGAGGGATGTAGATGGTGGCAACAGTGAGGACTTTGTTTTGGGCTCTGAGGAGGATTCTCACTGGCAGTATTTGTGCAGTTGTGGGTTGGAGTGAGGTAATGATGTGGTGCCCCTGTATGGAGTCTTTTAGGTAGAGAGCGCAGCACCCACCTCTTTTGGGAGGCGATCCAGCCTAAAGACGTAGCCAGGAAGGCTGATTGCATGGTCCAGTACTGATGGAGTGAGCCAGGTTTCGACAACTGCTAGGATGTCAGGGCAGTGTTGGCTGGTGAAGGCCTGTAGGGCATCCATTTTAGGAAGGAGGCTGCAGATGTTGATTGATATGAATGAGAGGGCACCAGGCTTGCTCAGATTAGTGGCTTTAGAGCAGAATGGGCCAGGGTTTGGGTGCATGTTGCCCGACAGCATTAGGAGGAGGAGGACTAGCCTCAAGTAGCTGTGGCATATTTCTTTTAAGGGAATGCTTTTGCCTGCTAGCATCTCGGGAAATTGCTGAGCATTGATGATAGGGGTGAGGGTAAGCGAGACAGAGGGGACCAGAGTGGAGGACTAGGACCAGTGTGGGTGTGGGACAGTTTCATGGTGGTAGGATGGACCCTGGGCAAGGGGCAGTGACCAGTGTGCAGCATGCCTATGTGGAGGAAGGATGTAGGAATGTGGAAGCAGTGGGGAGGGAGGGAAAGCAGGCTTTGGGGCATGCAGTAGGGGAAGAAGACAGGAAGGAAAATAGAATGGGGGTAGAGAGCGGTGGAGGCACATGATTAAGGTAGGATTAGGGTAGGTGGAGAGGGTTAAGACAGGCTGGGGGGCTAGGAGAAGGGTGGAAGAGCAGTAGCTGGATCAGTGGAAAGTGAGGATATAGCCAGGAAGGCCAGGCAGTCAAGGAGTGGAAGTGGTGACTAAAAGATGGGGAGTCCCAAAACAGGTACTCAATGGAGCACAACTGGGAGGCAAAGCTACCAGGGGCATGGAGGAAGGTCTATAAAGTTAAGGTTGGGGAAGGGGCGGCATAAAATTTCGCCATTTGCCATAGAAATGAATGAGCGCAGCAGCCCCAAGCAGAGCAAAGTTTTAGCTGGCTCAAGAGCCAATCCCTGAGCAGGAGGCAAGATAGCTCCAATCGGGGTGCAGTACAGATACTGTGGGTCAATGGCTGGCTCTCAGCAGTCCCGTGGTTCAGGGAAGTCTTACCCAGTTCGAGAGGATCTCAATGGTGGGAAGGAAGGTATATAGCAAGTAAAGCAACTGTGACTTTAAGAGAGTAGACTTTTTTTTTTAAATGAAAGAACAAGAATCCTCTAGTGGCAGGTCTGTATAACCTCCTAATGGAAAACTAAAAAAACTTCAATTAGACACTTGAAATTTGCTTAGTTGCAGCTAAATCTATTTGTAAAAGTGCCAGGTGGCTAAAGCAGGGAAAAGTCCTGGCCAATCAGGAGGGTTTGCTGGAACACCGTGTTCGATTAGCTGTGCTGTCACCCGTACCTTCAAGGAGCTGCAGGCAGGCGTCCTGGTCTTGGTTGGTGGCTGGCTGGGTGCAGACCGACCGTGGGAGAGCTGAAGCAGCCCGTTCTCTGCCTTTGCCTTGTTGTTCAGCAGTGAAGAGGTTGTTATCCATGCTGTAGGACACCAGTTGGTTGCTGACAATCCTGCATAAGGCTTTAGAGAGCAAGGAGAGGAGAGATGGGCCTATAGTTTGAGACCTCTGTGTTATCCCTGATTGACTGGAACCACAGTGGTTTGTTTCAGATTGTGGGGACGTAGGCAAATTGGAGGGAAAGTTG
The DNA here is from genome assembly GCA_016271365.2 of Neoceratodus forsteri. Lineage (NCBI taxonomy): Eukaryota > Metazoa > Chordata > Ceratodontiformes > Ceratodontidae > Neoceratodus > Neoceratodus forsteri. The sequence goes on along the minus strand of CM057455.1, from coordinate 1,459,541,339 downwards.
AATATTTTGGGATAGATAGGCCCTTCAATTATCTATTGCTTTGCCTGCACTTTGTACTAAAAGTTATTGAGTTTCTACTGTTTTTCTTCCACTGCTCCATGACCTTTTCTCAAATCCTAATTCCTTCTCCTTGTTCTTCCTCCCCATAGTTCTCCCCTTTCAACATGCTCTCATTCCTCTGTTTTTCTAACTCTTACTCCTTTTATCATGCTTCATTACTAATCTAATCCCACTTTTCTGACTTCCTGCTGCCTCCCCTCAATTCTTTCCCTCACCAACTTACTCACTTGTCAATTAGAAGCTACCTCCTCTAAGCCCCTGGCTTCATCTTGAGGTCCTTTAAAAGCTATCTGCAGATCCCCACCTTACACTCATAATTATTCCCTGTAAGAACAAGGACACATTTAAGCTTATTATCATTCTGCTATTTCTATAGACAGGTGATTTTGAGGTTATCATGATCCTCATATCCTCCCCTTTTCTCCACTCTCACCAAGAGATGGGGGCTCACCATCTTAACATCTCTTTTCTGAAAATTGACCAACTACAACTATGGTTCCTAAACCTTCATTTAAATATCATCCTTCCCAGGCCATGTTATTTGGTCATTTCTCTCCTGGCTACTTTGTCTTCAGGCAGGACTATGGCAAGCAAATTAGTGGTGTGGCGGTAAATGTTTCCCTCAGTCTTCAGTTTGACATAGGGCACTGCTCCTCAACTCCCTCCTCATATGAGCTGCTTATTAGCAAGCTGTCTCTTCTGTTTTCCTGTCTGTCTACATTGTTGTTGCTATTGCAGGATACAAACCAGAACTTTTTATTTATTTCAGGCAGCAAACACAACAAAGCAACTTTGCAACATTGGGTTTGTGTGTGTAAAGCACATGCATGCATACGTGTGTGTGTGTGTGTGTGTGTGTGTCTTTGTGTGTGTGTGTCTGTGTACCTATTCCTAATCTCCTCTTCCCAACCTCCACCCTTGCTTCCTCAGATAAACTTCTGTTCTTAAGTGGCTTCAGTACCAGGTGTTTAGCCCATTTTTCTAAATGCAATTTCAAAATATGCAGTCCCTTCTCATAAAACATACCTCTGGGCCTACATTGCTCATCCTAATTATGACAAACAACTCTTTGGTAGACAGTGTTCTCTCTTTCCACCTTTACTGCATTGTGGGAGATGCCCACTCCCTGAAACTCTTACAGACTTTGTACAGTCCCATGTGTGTGTGCAATGTTTACTTCCCAAGGTACTGTTAGAGATCATCTGGCTCCAGAAATGAGGGTCACTAGACATACCTACCATGCTGGCTGTCCTCTGCTCCACTATTGGTCATTCATCTCTTTATTCAGTGATGATGTTCTTCACAAGTTCTAAGCTAAATTCAAAGCAACCTTTGCCAAATAGATCCCTTGACAGAGGATTGGAGCTCAGTGTTTTCACCTACATTGAATTTCAAATGAGCTCTCCAACAGTTTCAAAACATGAGACTCTGTTTTGTGCCTTCACAAGGCATCCATATCCTTTCAGGACATAGCAAGGTGCAAACTGCTTTACATTGCTTGCTCAAAAGCTACCAGACAGGCAAGATCAGAATATATTGCTTCCAATAGCAAGAACATCCTTTACCACCCTCAACTTTCTGGAGGGACATCCACTCTCTTTTACCTCACATCATGAGAATTGGCCTTCAAACTAGGTAGTTACACTATGTCTGATTCTGCTGAGGTTGCATTCTACTTATTTCCCACCTGGGTTCTCTCAGTGCTCCCTCCCCACCATTCTACCTCCTCATTATCCACCATCCTCCTTCCCCCACTTTGACCTTTTAGCCTATCCCTTCTGTAGTTATCCTGTGTGAACGGTTGGCCTTAAATCCGTTTAAACAAAATAGACTTAATGGACTTGATCCCAAACTCCTCCAAATCTCTGCCTTTTTCCATGTCAACTCTACTTAACCTCTCCTTAGTTGTACAGTTCCTGGTGTCTGAAAGGGGCTAAAGTCATCACCTTTCACAAAGATGGTGACCCTTCTCTCTCAAGTATTTATAATGTTATTTCTAGCACTTCTACTCTGGCTAACCTTCAGGAGCACATGATGCTCTTCCAATTGTTTCCTTTCCTTCACCCCTCTTCCAAAACCCTTGAAAGTCTGGTTTAGTAAGTCCCACTAAAATGTGTCTTTCCTACTCAGGCTCATATACTTTATGCTGAAGGGTTGGATCAGGGTTGATCACTTATGCTCTCTTTGTAGACATGAAAAGGCGTTCCAGCTGTTGCCCCTTCTTGGACAAGCATTTAAAGTTTGGTCTATCTGACATCTGGTTAAAATGGTTCAGCTCCTGGCCTAAATGTCCATTGGGGTTCTTAGAATATTTCATCTCCTTACCCACATTTGGGTCATGTGTACTGCAGGGCTCTATTTATTTATTCATTTGAAAATTGGTGACCAGGAGAGACACACTAAGCTGAAGCTCATTCCCAGGTGTGATCCTGTGGAGTGGTACATGAGATAAAGAAGATTACATTACACAGTCATATTTCACAGTTACAATAAAGTGCACTCAGGCTACTATGATGAAAATAAATACAAGCAGCAGTACACAAAAACAATTAACCAACCTATCACTGTTTCATCACTGGTTCCATCCTGTTCTCAATTTTCCTGAATGATCTTCTAAATGCATGTATCTATATGTCATCCACATGTTTGCAGATATCACTGTATATTTTGCCTGAAGTTCATTTGCCCTGGAATGGGCCATTGAGCTCCATTTTGACTTCAGTAATATACAAAACTTGTTCCAAGTCAACTAGCTCATCCTGACTGCCAAGAAAGCAGAATCAATAAATGTTGGCACAAGGCATCCACTGGCTAAAATCCAAGTTTCTATGGTTTCTCAACCCTGGATTGCTCACAGATGGAGGATGTGCTCTTCTTTAAATACCTGGATGCATGGATGAACATTCATTTCGCTTCTCCTGCCACACAAATGCCATCCACAAGAAACTCCTCCCAAAACACAGTATGATTTCCATGAAGAAAGCATGTTTCCTTCTCACTTCATATGAAAATGTTGAAAAGATGATCATTATGGCATTTGATTAATTGCAATGTGATGTATAACGTTGTCCTCAAATTCAGCTTGGATAGAATTAATTACACAGAGCCAAATCTGCATGGTGCAGTATGGCCTCTAACGTCAAAGCACTATATAGACACAATAATATAGAAATAAAATGATACGGTCAAGTATTCTGTTACCAGAACATCACATGCCCTTGGCCAGTCCTCAGTTCTCTTCAGAATCCTCCTCAGTCCCAGGTGTGTTGCTTTCTTCTTAACAGTGCACAAAGAGTACAATCTTGAATAGGACCCTGGTATGCCTACAATGACAAACCAGCAGGGATGCATAACAGCAACATACCCAATGAATGCTGTGCACTGCACCATATAGCAACAGACCCAAAACACAGAGGCTCACATGCGGGTCTCCCATGCAAGAAGGACAGCACCAACACGGATCATGCAGACCAGTCGCATGTGAAAGTAGGGTAACAGTACTCATCCCTGAGGCTCCACCACTGCCCATCACACCCTCAGCTCAGCCACTTAACCATGACTGTGCAGCCCATCCTCTCTGGCAGCCACCGGTCACTGTGTGCCCTGACTACCACCACCACCAGTATCATCATTTTCTACCCTTTCCGAATATTCAATGATGATGATTGGTGAATGCCCATGGTGGTCCTGTTGAGACAAGCACATAATGTAACAGACATGAATGAAATGAAATACATGAGGCAATGTCATTTCCCACCATATGTAAACTGTCAGTCCTCACTGCCAGTAGGTCAGATACAGCCTCCATGTTACCCATGTGATCCTAGTAAGTTATAAGATTCACTCTACTGAGCATGTTGGGCACCACTGATACATCATCATCATCATCATATCATATTTATTGATCAGCCATTAGCCTTTACAGTTTCATCATACAAAATAACAATATTAAGTATTAAAACATAATTAGAGTAAAATAGAATGCAATGCATCACTGATACACCATCACACAATGCATCCTAAACAGCTGATGCACCCACTTGTGCTTCTGAGTTCATCCATATCCACAGATGGACTGCAGAAGTCTGCCTTCAAGCAAGTCACAGTGTACAGATGACAGGACTATGTAAATTCCACTTAAAGAGATTGTGTCTGACTTGGCCCTATGGTGCTGATGGTTGAAGCGTTGGATGCCACACCTCGTGCCATGCCAGTGACTTGGGTTTTGGGAGTGGACTCGGATGCCAGAAGTCAGTAGGAAGAGGGGATTGAGGATCCTGAGGACTGCTCTCCTCTCCTGTGGTGGGTTCTTGGGATTCACCACTTTGTACTGGCCCTGGTGGAGACCAGGAGCACCACATCCCAGTGAGGATGTGAAATGGGGAGGTGGTGGTGGGACGTCTGTGGGAGAGGGAGAGTGCACACCCTCTACACAGTGGCGTCATTGCATGTCCACATCCTGGGGCAAATGCAACAAGCAAGGTGGAAAACCCATGCTGCTAGGAGGACAATGGCGGATCTGGGGGTGGCTCACACATCCAACGCTGGTCCCTTCCTGGTTGACTCTCTCTCAGGTCCTCTCCTCTATGGGTTCCAGTTGGAGGGACTCTGTACCTAATTCCTCACTGGGAGTGATTCAGGCTGGGTGGTAGTGCCGCTCAGGTGGGTCTCGCCTGACTGAGGCCCTAGTAGCTGGTGAAGGGAGCAAAGAGAATAAAAAAGAGAAACCATGTCTGTAAACTGGCACACACAGGGCATAGTAGGCCCTAAAAGCCTTACATAAACAGCAGGGACATGGCTTCAGACCTGTATGTTACATCATATGGCACACTGCATGTGCAATGGTCAGACACTGGCAGCAAAAGGCCTAATAGAGCATTGTGTAATGTGTCTATCACTGGTTATAAAACTCATTATCATGAATAGGGTCTGTCAGTGAGAACTCAAAAAGAGGCAGAATCCACTTCAGCAGCTAGAGTGAAGAAGCTGTATGGAGTCACATGATGCTCTTGGGCTGAGCAACGCATCTCCATCTGCTCTGTGTCTTTGGCTCATTTAATTATTATTTATTGACAGTTTAAAGCCCTACTGTTCTGCTACTGTATCTGGTGCTCCTGTGTTCTATTCTTGCCATGGAGTATGCTACTTACCAGTCTGAAGCAGTAGACCTGGTGGTTGCATCTGATCTGGCGGGACAAGCGATGTTGCAGCACAGCAGGCTAGGCCACAACTACATCAAAACACCCTACCCTGGATTCTTCTGAAGTGGACCTAAGCCTGACAAACTTGATCTCTTGCTGGCAGATATGGTGAGAATCAAGTTAACTGTGGCTAAGGTGGTGGAAGACTTTCAACTATTTAAGCCAACCCTGGAGGCTTTCCATCACTGATTGGTGTACACCAAAGCCCTATATATGTTCCTCGAGGATCGCGCACTCATGAGGGAAAAAGATGTGTGAGCTCAAGCGGTGGGTTACTAAACTGGATGCAAAGGCTGATGATTTAGTAGCCTGTAGGAGTCAAGGCAGAAGGGTCCAATATGTTGGCTTTTGTTCAGGAATTGTTGCAGCAAATTACGGACTGCCTCACATGGCCCTTCCTTCCCAAGTGAGTATGCCCATCACTTTTTACGGCTGCAGCCAACTTCAAATAGTAAACCTCAAACCATCATACTCTGCTGCCTCAGTTTTTAAGATGAAGTGCTTACACAACAAAAGCTTGCCCTAAACTGCCCCTCTTATGGAATGGGCGACCTTTCCAGATTTTTAGTGACACCATCACCATGGTTAGAAAACAACAGCTGCCATACAAAGAAATCAAACAAGTGCTGTATAAGGCAGGGATGAAATTTTATATGAAATACCCTACTACTCTTTGTCCACATGCCTAGCAATACAATAGGAGTTTGCTGCTGTGGAACAAGCTTGTTTGGAGCTCCTGAAAGCATTTACTGCAGCTCTTTTCTTCCCTCTACACTGACTTGCCTTCTGGTGGATCTTAAAATTTTTAGTTACTTTGACCATGAAAATATTCTTTCATTGTGCCAATTTTTATAATTAGCTGTTTCTCAGTTCCTTAGCCTTTCGGTTTTGGCTTACTCAGAGGACATTTAATTAGCCTGTATTATCACTATGGAGTTTCTGATTTTGCATTGAAGCTCGTTATTTCTTGAGGGCTGCTATTTTCTTTGCAATCTTCTTTGGACCACTGGGAGGTTTGATAGCGGAATATTTACCTGAACTCTGCGATTTTGGCATATCTCTGGAGTTCACTCCTGAACTCTATTCATAGTGGTCAGATCTCGGAATGGGACATTTATGTTTTGTCTGATTCATACATCTACCATGTACTTACAACAAACAAAGGATACAAGCCGTGCTCAATGCTAAGAGGGATGCGCAAGCAGAGGGCAGCTACACCCAAATGAAATTGTAAATCTAAAGGACTGCTGCGCTCCTGTAAAGCCACAAATGACCACAAGTAATAATACTTTAAACAACTAGGTGGAATAAACACAACGATTTTAGTTGTTTAAAGTATTAGTACCATGTACTTAAGCCTGTGGATATGGTACACTTTGTGTTGTGACTTTCTGATGTTCTCTGGACCTCCTCCTGCCATCATGGGATCACAGAAGTTACCCCTCACGGGTGCAGGGTGAAATACATAGGGGATATAACATGGCCTGACTGAATATATCATATTTATCTTCATGAGAGACCAATGATATCATGATCTCTCTCGAGTGGTGAAGCCACGAGTGAGATATCTTGATGTCATTGGCCTCAATGAAGATAAATATGATATCTTCATTCAGACCAAGTCATGTTTTGTTTATACAACATATGTTTTGGGCCCCCAACACAACACAACCCCCACATATGTTTTGGCCCCCAAGACAACCTGCCACATCCCTCACTAACACAGTCCCCACATACCTTATTTATCAGACAGGACCAGCAGTGACCCCCCATTGGCTCTGATCCTGACATTATTGAAAAATAAATTATTATTTAAAAAAGTTATGTGGTTGATCCTGTCATGCAGTTTCACTCTTCATACTCTAAATTTGTAGCGTGACCGAGCACTTTCAATGCAGTAAAATGAGGAGATGTCAAAGATTTAAAATAGGGCACTTTCTCTGTATAACCATAGAAACCTGTGGCTTTTAGAAATAGTTATCTTTTTTAAAAATGTTCTGGTTGATCCTGACATTTTCCTCTGGTCTTACAGAAGCAGCTGCACTTTCATGCTCTAAATTTGTAGCATGACCAAGCGCTTTCAGCACAGTAAAATAAGAACCTGCCACATATTTAAAATATGCACTCTCCTGTGAAATGTTACAAATCTTTTTCCTTTTGTAAAGTTTGTTGAGCTTTTGTAAAACATGTTGCTGAAAGCAGAAGGAGGAGAGAGTGAATTGTAGTTTCAGAGAAGAGTATGCAGCCCAAGTGAGTGTTGCTAGCAGCCTGCTATAATCAATCAGTTAACAGAAGATGACATCAGCTGACCTCCAGAGGTAAATATAGGATAATTGGGAGGCGTGGGATGGTGGGTGCTCAGTGGGAGGTGTGGATGGGGAAGGGAATGGCAGGACAACGAGGGATGGTTTCTTTTTGCAGGTTAAACAAAATAAAAAAGATGTCAGGGGACTGTTTTCTTTTTTGCAGGTTTCATACATACAGATCCATATTGGGACACCGAGGTGGGCTCCCCAGTGTCCCTTACTGATGCAGAGTGATATGCATAATTCGACATGGAGAATGGGGCCCCAATGTCAGAAAGGTGATATTACACAAGGGCTGCAGGGAGGGAGGTCTGACACCTGGGGTGGGTATCCCAGTGTTAGAATATATGATTTTCTTAATAAACTATTTTGTGACAGACACTATGGGTGGGCTCCGAGGTGACCCACACTGCGGGAGTGGGGGTGGAGGATGAGATCTAATAAATGCTGACATGGGGATTGGGGCCCCCATTGTTGCAACCATTTATTAAACAACTGCCTCGGGGTCCTGCACCTTAACTTAGTGCCATTATAATGTATTTGGTGGATAGGAGCCAGTTTCACTATATGACTCAGCTGTCATTTATTAAAGGACATCTGTGTGGTATAGTGCAAACTATATGACACAACATGCCCTTTAGCAAATGACAGCTGTGTCATTATAGTGCAACTGGCTCTATCCACCAAATACCATCGACACTAAATTTTATTCCTCAGTTGCTGGTTCATCTTTAAAGAGTGCAGACGTGTCCGCTCCACACAGAAGATGACAGCATAGGACCCTGGCAGGTAAGTATAGGTAAGGGGGAGGTTTGGGGTGGTGGGCACTCCAGTGGGAAGGTGTGGATGGGGAGGGTAACGGAGGTGACAACGAGGATGTTTTTCTTTCTTTCAGGTTTAAATAAAAAAGACAACAGGACGGTTTCTTTTGCAGGTATACATACAAAAATTCATCTATTGCAGAACACTGGGAATGGGTTCCCCAGTGTCCCACTCCAACTATGTGGGGGATGAATTACATGAATAATGGGCTGCAGGGCATCCTACACTTGGGGTGGGCATCCCCTTGTCCCCTCCTCCTTCAAACTGCTCTATTCTCTCACCTCTTAGCACTTGGGACTTGTGACTGTACCTAATCTTACCGTATCCTAATTGTCTTGACTCCTGTTTTGGCCTAACACCTCATATAGCTCTCAAATGTTCCTGACATGCCTAACTCATCCTTGCATGGATGGTCCTGCTTGTTGTATAAACCCTGTCTATCCCGTGAGGACATCTGTTGCAAATGTTTAAGACTGTATCTATGTACCTGAGTCTGTTTGCAAATACTGTATCTTGTACTCTCCGGATCGTGTCTGAAAATAGGCAGGTATATTGCCTAATGTACTTATGCAGTCATCAAAAGCTAAATAAAATAAAATAAAATCCTGGTGTCTGATTATAGACATAAATAAATAAATAAATAAATACATACATACATACATACATACATACATACATACATACATACACTGCCACTGGGGACTGGGTACCCGGTGTGCAGATACAGTTAGAAATAACAGTCAGGCTGGTGGGGCTACAATGACAGTAGCCCAGTCACTAACCTACAAGTGGCAACAGCTGCAGGGGTTGCACTATGATGACACAGCTGTCATTATTAAAGACAGCTGAATCGTGATAGTGCAAAATGGTGCTTTCACAAAAGTCAGTTGTGAGTAGAACATTGATTTTTTAATCACGCATGCAGAAACAGAACATTTTTATTAAATAATTTAAAAACTAATTAACAGTGGGACCTAAAAGCCACAAAAGCACACATTGGACTAACCTCTATCAAACCTGAAAATGTCAGGTTTCAAAGCCTCCTATTTTTAGTTATCAGATGGCAAAAAGTCTTAAACTTTTCAAAACTGAGACTTTTGCATTTTTGTACCTCTGTAATTTTGCCTCCCTGAACTGATTTGCATGAAATGTACACGATCAAGAGATCCTGGCACAGAGGTTGTGCTTTCCAAATTTCACATACTGTAAATCAGTTGAACAGGGCAGTTATTAAAGGTGCAAACATTTTGGTTTAACATAGAAGTGCTTACGCAACCCTAATATGCAGGTGTGACCGTGCCTGTATAATATGACCAAGATATTCAAAGAAGATGCATCATGATCACTGAGTTGCACCTGTGCATCCCAGAAGTGGCCCCAGGGCTATATTCAAACCTTGGAGATGTGCTGCACAACTCCAGATGCACCGATGTGCAATTATAATGTATGCAGCACACCTCCAGGGCATGCCCATGCATATGCAGCACATCATGATATTAAGCCAAGATGTGCAGCTCATCTGCCAGCACATCTCAGAGATGTGCCACATACATGGGCACAAAGTTACACTGTAAAAACAGGCCTCAACTGGTAGCCAGCATCAAAGTGGGCTGCTGTATTGAATGGCACAACACAGCAGCCACCAGCCATGGTGGCAACCCCCCATATCCTGAACACAAAATAAATCTCCCCATACTCCCTGGTATACTATCGGTGCCCCCCCCCCACCCAGTACACCAATCAGAATAAAAACAACCACTCAGCCCTGATAGTCCAGTGGTACCCTCCTCCTCCTGGTACATCAGTCAGAATCAAACACAAACCACTCCTTCCTGGTAGTCCAGTGGTAACCCCTCACCCACACAGGACCCTCATCCCATCCTGCTCCCCATCCCAGTAGTGGCCATTCTTCACCGGGCAGAAAAACTCACCTGCACTCCCATAGCTGCCCGCGGGCCATGATGGCTTACGGTATCACCTGCAAACCAGTTGGTCGATACTGTCGACCAATGTTGTTCCAGTGTGTACTGTACATATCCATTCACAATGGTCTACTTTGTGAATGGATGTGTATAGTACACACTGAAAGCTCACTGGTCTACAGTGTCAACCAATGGGCTTGCAGGTAAGACTGTAAGCTGTCATTCGTGGCAGCTGCGTGAGGTGGCGTATTGCTGCCTGCCAAGAACAGCCACTACTGGGACTGGGGAGCAGGGTGGGATGAGGGTCCTGTGTTGGTGGGAGGTGGGGGGTACCATTGACTACCAGGAATGAGTGGTTTGCTTTTTTATTCTGATCAGTGTCTTTGCACCTGAGCAGCAGGAAAGGGTATCACTGTTTTGTCAGTGCCTTTCTGAGATCCAAGACTGGATGAAAGTCAGCTGGCTGAGATTAAACCTGGGCAAGACCTGGACAAGACTGAGGTATTGGTGATGGGACCTAATGCCTGGGGGTGAGGTTGAAATCTGGTCAAGTCTCTGGCCGGAGTGAGAAATCTTGGTGTTGTTATGGACTACAGTCTGACACTTACATCTCCGGTGCTGGCTGTGGTCTAGAGCACGATTACCATCTAAGAAATCTTGCCTGGACTAAACATCTTGTTCCCCAAGCGATATCTCATCACTGGTCCATGCTTCATCACTTTGAGGCTAGATTACTGTAACCCTCTCAACCTTGGGCTATCTGGGGTTGATCTAAACTGCCTGGAGCTAGTGCAGAATGTGGCAACCAAGATACTTGACAAGTCTCTCCAGATCATGTCATATTACACCTGTGCTGTGCTCTCTGCACTGGCTGCCTGATAGGTTGTGAATCACCTTCAAGGTCAATTTCCTGATCTATAAAGCCCTACATGGGCAGGGGCCTTGTTACCTGCAAGACATTCTGTGTTTTCACTGCTCTAGCCACCCACTCTGCTCCACTGATGAGGGATTCTTGAGATTCTGAGGGCCCGCTTAAAGACTTTGGGTGCTAGGGCTTTTATTTAGCACCCTAACCCTTTGGAACTCCCTCCTCACTTTATCAGGGAATCTCCATCCCTAAAAGTCTTTAAATGACAATTAAAACATTTTTGTTCAATCAGGCATTTTAGTGGACAGTTAACCCATTTTAAATATTATAATATGTGTATTATATGTTTGTATAATCTTATGTTTTATTTGTGTTTTATGCTGTTTCTTTAAAGCTCCTTGAGTTACAATAAGAAAGTGCACAGATAAATAAAGTGATGATGATGATGATGATGACATTAAGGGGCACTCTGGTAAAACACATCCAAATTCTCAAGCACCTTTGCACTCTTATGGCTCATTTGGCTATGATCCAGAATCCACGTGCATGCTAGGGATGCCCATTTTTCTCGCTTAAATGGGTAATGTTTATGGGGCTGGCACTAGTACACACCATGCTGGGTGCTTATACTGGTCCAGAGGCACCTACCTTTCAGGTACTCCAGGATTATGTTGACCCTGATGGTTGCTTTCTTTCCTTCCAAGCTCTGGTGGGATTGAAGGAGTTACTGTTATGGTGTATTTATGGCCCAAACATAGATTCCCCATATTTTTACCCGTCTTCTGAATATTGTTTCAGCTCACCCTCCCTTCCTAAAATTAATACGAGGGATTGGAATCTCATAATTGATGACAGTTGATAGATCCGAGTTCATCATAAAGATCTCTCCAGCTCAAAGACCTCTTTAGGACCTTCTTGATAGTAGTGGTCTGGTAGATATTTAGTGGGTTCTCCACCCTTGGACGGGAGTATACTTTTCCTCTCCAATTCATAACACCCAATCCATATTGATTGCATTTTGATTAGTCCCGCTTTTATTCCATCAATCAGCTTCTGTGAGGTTCACAGTCAGGTCCTTTTGATCATACTCTGGCTTCCTTTCCCTTTCCCTTTGTCTGCTTTCTCACAGAGGCGAATAGACGATGGTGACTCAATAACCATCTCCTTAAAGATAACTGGTGTCTTACAAGACTGAACAAAGTTAAAGAGAATTACTTTACTTTCAACCATTCTCCTGCCCAATTGGTTGTCACATGTTGGTGTGCTTACAAATGCATTGCACAAGGTGAATTGATTTGCCTTGTTACTTTAAAAAGAACTGTAGGAACAACAATTGTGGGACCTCCTGTTGTATATCCATCAGTTGGAGAAACACATTAACCTTCATGCTGCAGAGTTTGATTGGTCATGGCTCAATTAGGAATGGGCTAAATTTGCAGAGCTCAGTAGGGAGCAAGCAGATCAGGCTATTTTCTGAACCAAGTTAAATTATGAAAAACATGGTGAAAAGGCTGTCCATCTTTTGGTTATGTGGATTAAACAACAGGAAATGTCACAACTTATTTAAGTGATTAGGTCTCGCCAGGACAACATCCTTTTAACTTCTTGAGAAATAGCGGCAGAATTTAAATCTTTTATGAGCACCTATATAGCAAGGATATACCCTCACAGATTCAGAATTCTTCAGTTGTGGATTATCTCCAACAAGCCCACCTCCCTCATCTGAATCCCTCTGTGGCACAAACACACACAGCCCTAATTACTGTTAGGATGTAGAACAGGCCATCTCTGCCCTTATTCCTGATAAATCCCTGAGAATTGATGGGTTTTCCTCATTTTTATATCGCCTTAAATTGGAGCTGGCACCATACCTAGCTGAGTTCTATAATTATTGCTATTGGTCAAATACTGTACTTTTCCTCCTTCATTTTTAGATGCTTTATTACTTTACTCCCTAAACCCAGAAAGGACCTCTTAGAGGTTGACAACTATAGACTGATTTCCTTCTTAATGTTGATGCCAAAATATTATCCCATATCTTGGCCCATCTGCTGAGTGTAGTTTGGCAGCCCCTAATTGGTAGGGAGCAGACAGGCTTTATGCAGGACCATCTGGTGTCTGATAATATGTGAAACATTTTCATTTGTTCGCATCTAGGAGTCTGGCATTCCTTCAGTGCTGGTCTCCCTGGATGCTAAGAAAGTTTTGACCTAGTTTCCTGGTCTGTTCTTTTTTGTACTTTGTTGGAGTTTGGGCTCCCAGATGAATTCATTAAATGGATTAGATTACTGTATTCATCCCCTCGTTGTAGTTCTTGCAATGGTATTTTTCAGATTCTTTTATCTTGCAAAAGGTGTCACCAAGACTGTCCATTATCACCATATTTATTTAATTTATATTTAGAATCCTTACTAAGCATATTTTTTATTGAATATACTTTATTAGAATTCAACTACAAAACACCATGAAAACAGTCAATAAAACAAACAACAAGTAAATAACACAACAATCATAATGATGAAAACAATAATCCAAAACCAACAACTCACCCTCCCATTCCAGAGCAAGTCTACTCATGAATTAGAAAAGAGAAAAGTAAAAAGAAAAAAATCAAAAGGTTAGGACAATGAAAACAACACTAAGAAGGGGATCCCAAGGTAGTGAAAAATGACACTAAGGAAACAACAGGTACACCTATTACAATTGCACCCCAAAAGATAATAAAGGAAAAGGGTTCCCATTTAGATCGAACACCTCATTTCTCCTGAGAAGCAGAAATCTGCTTCTCTTCTGATAAAGCCTCGAATAATCTCCTAATACCATTCTTTATAAGAAGGAATGGCATCTTCCACTCAATGCCGTAAGATAATTAGTTTAGCCATGATTGAAATCAGTGCCATATGTGCCTTCTGGGGACCAAAGAGACTGGCAGAATAAATATCAACTAAACAAATCTCCAGTATAAAGCAATCATCTAGTCCCAGGAAGGATCCAAAGAAGGTTTTATACCACTCAAAGAGGGATCACTTTAACACAATCCCAGAGCAGGTGCTTAAGGTGACCTCTCTGCTTTGCCATATCTAGTGCAAACCGGAAAAAGGCAGTTTACCCATTCTGTGCAGTCACAAGGATATAATCTAAATTCTGCAGTATCTGAAATTGGATCATATTGTACCAAACCTGTTTAATGTACTTATACAAATGCAGCCACATGATCTGCCAAAGTCAGGGCACTGTAGGGAGATCTAGGGATTGTTGTCAGTAATAGCAGATCACTGCAGGACTGCTAGGATCTTTGGCTGAAAAGGCCATAAAGCTTCTATACTAAATGAGATTGCTCCACTAACAATAAAAACGGTTAAATATTCAAGGCTACCCAGGGACCACGGGCTGGGCCCAAGAAAATGGAAAGTGCCTGCTTCAACTGGAAGGTATTTAAAATCCGAGGATAGGGACAAAGAAACATTTTCCAAAGGATGGAAAGAGAGGAAAGTCTGACCTTATCCAAAAGACAACCAATGGAAATATCTCGAGCTGAGGGCACAAAGCTACTGGGATTGGGCAATAGCAATATGAATATTCAGATTGCCCAGTATAGGTTGCATAAGGACCTTCATCCCATCAGGTCCAGATAAATGGGGTTAACAATAACTGGCAACCTGATTTATCAGATGGCCCCCAAGGAAATGAACAAGGCAAGGGAGGGGGATGGGGCTAAGGTGGAAGGTGGGATTTTTGTGATATCACCAGGTGAGTCACAGGAGTGTCATTTAACACAAGGACAGTGGCTCGATCCCATAGGCCAGGGAGGGGCCAGCAGGGGTACTAAAGTGGGTCTTAGATGGGTATATAGGTTATGCAGCCTCCAGCTGCCCTCTTTGTTAGGAATTTTTCTTAGCACTTTCATGGCAACAGGTGAAGAACACTATCAGGTAAGTCATAGGCTAGGGGCTCCATGGGTCTATGGCATGTGGAGTTTGGCAGGGCCCTTTTCCAAAGGCTACTTCATAGGAGGAGTGTCACTGATTTTGTATTTTAAATCGGGCTTTTAAATTGTAAGGTGGGGCAATCATCTGTTTGTATTGTGGGATGGGAATTCAGCTGGTTACCGATGGTGGGGTTGTTTGCAGTGCTGTTAAATCAGGCTAGAGCATTTGGCTCGTGGTGATGGCCACAGTCATGATGGGAAATGGTGGTCTTAAACGGTGGTTTTATGAGGCATGAATGCATGGAGAATCCAGTTTATCCTTGCATGTGGTCTCTCTTGGGCTGCAGCTGGCAGTGACTTGGGATTTTGAAGTATTTTCTGTGGGGCCTAGTCAACGGTTTTGCCATAGGCACGGCAAGCAGTCCACATGGGTTCTGTTTTTTCTTTTGGCCGCCAGTAGGCCAGATTTCAGAGTAGGCTGACATTTGAATTTGGGAACAGAGGAACGGTGACTGAGCATCTGCTGGCAGTTTCATGTTGTGGTTAGCCCCGAGAGATGGGTCAACTTGGGGCCAGGCCTTCTTTAGACAGAGGTGTGGCAGTTAAGAGAAGCAGGCCATTGTCAGAGGTGGAGCCAGGAGCAGGTTTCACCACAGTACAAAAAAACATAAACAAACAAAGAGAAAATGAGAGGCGTGGGTGGCTGGAGAACCCCCAAGGACCATGCAGGTGGTTTGCTATGGGGGAGGGCCTTGCTGGATACAGGTCTCATTTAAAGTGTCCAGACAAGAAGGATGCAATTTTGAAGAAAGAGAAGGAGGAGGTGGGCGGATGTGCAGCGACTGCAGGAGCATGGGAGTTTTTGCACAAGGGCACCTTAGAAGCACAAGTTGGTCAGGTGGAAGAGAGGACAAGGTCTGCTACAGGCCATGGGGACTGGGAAGGTGCAGGCCCCAGCAGCAGCAGCTGGGGAGGGCACAGCTCTGGTGTGGTAGTAGGGGACAAGGCAGAGGCCACTGTTTTATGGTGAACTGTAAATTGGAAATTGGCTTATGGGGGGTATTGGACAATGCATGGAGGCCCCAGGGACTGATGGCAGAAGGCCATGTGGTAGGCCACAGGACCAGGCCACCAGCCACCTCACAGTGGAGGGGAGGACAAGGGATGGGCATTGAATTTGTTTCTGGTAGGTTGTGGGGGTATTGGAGGGAAGCTGGAATGGAGCAGGAAGTGAGGGAGAAGGTGATGGGGTGAAAAGAAAGAAAATAAAAACAGTAAATATATAGTAAATGGGGACTGTATGGCATGGATTGAGCACCAGGCAGTGGCACTCCATGGCATGGTGAGCTACAGAGCAGACAGAAGTGGACGCCACCAGAGTTGAAAAGGAGTGACCCAGCAAGGGGGGATGGTTTTGGGGCAGAATAATCAAAAAGGATGACAGCAGTGGCAGCAAGGGGCCGGTGTTAGCAGGAGGGGGGCACCCTCAGGGAAGGAAAGAGATTACTGCCAGCTCAGGGTGGGGCAGGTGGGCAGGAGGCACCTCAGCTCTGGGAGGTGCCCCAGTGTGAGGCTTCACAGTGAGTGCCCAATGGCACGCAAGAAGCGAACGGCGCTTGGAACTGACCAGGGACAGAGGGAAAGGGATCGGAGGATAAGGGCAATTAACACTCAGGATTTGTTTCATTCCTCCCCATATCAGGCAGCAGGAAGATGGTGCCAAAGAGAGCAATGGTGTCCAGTACCAAGCTGATGGAGGAAGCATCCAACCTGATGAACAAGATGACAGAGTTGGTCAAGCCAGTCTGGCTGTGGGAAGAAGAAGAGGAGGCATTGAAGAAGAAAAGGAGAGAGAGAGAGAGAGAGAGGAGCAGGTGGGTGGGGCAGGGAGGAAAGAGGCCATGAGGAGCAGGGCCTGGCCTTCACACCAGCCCTGCCACCGAATCTGCACTAGCGCCAATGGGGCCAGGCCTGAATGGTTGTAAGGGTGACGTGGATGTAATGAATGAAGAGGACCTGAAGGAGTACCTTGAAGGTCTACTAGGGATATAGGAGACACGGGGTAGAGAAGATGGAGCTATAAGCAATAAAGAGGGTGGCAAGGGGGGAGATGGGGCCATGGAAAATGGAAAGGGGGAAGAAGCTATGTGATGCACCCCTGGTTTCATGTTAGGTGACCACATGCCATCCTCCATCAAGGATAAGATTTGGAAGGGGAATACATGTATATTTTCAGTTTGGTGGATGAGGATATGGCAAAAAGTACGAACAGATGGAATCGGTAGATAAATCAGAGGTGCCGGTGGTGCAGGACGCTGGTGGTGGGACATAAGGAGGAAGAGGTGAAGTACAAGGAAAACATATGACACATGGCAGGCAGGTTTCTGATATACAGTGCACTGGTCCTGAAAAGCAACCAGAGTTGGCTATTCCCCTGACATACATGGCTATCTTGGGATGCGTACAAAGAGCAAACAAGTTGGGTGGCTAAAGGAGTACAAAGAGAATTCAGAAAATGGATGGCGCAAAGGAGACTTACGTGGGACTGCACCCATCTCGAACTGTGGGTGCAGACCCTATCAGGTCCAGTGGGTGGGCCCAGAGGGAACACACCAAGAAGGTGCCCCACCGCAGTGGTGAAGACATGTGGGGGTACAACAGGGCCTTGTGCACTTGAGCGAACTGTAGATTCAGGCATGTCTGCCCTCGATGTGCAGACCCACATCCAGCATCAAATTGCTGGTCAGGTGGGGACCAGTGTACCCAGCAAGGAGAGCATTACCAGGAACAGTCCTTTCGGGGATCAGGGTGGGAAGGAGTAGGGCAGGTGGGGCCACAGCAGAAGAGGGTACAACCCAACTACAGGTGGAACTAAAGGGGAGATGGGTGGGCATTGGGGTTACCCCTGGTGCGAATGCCCATAGTCCAAAAAGTGGTGGGAGACCTGGACACAGGAGTATCCAGAGGAAGCAAAGGCAGAGTTTCTGCATGAGGGTTTCAGGTGGAGTTTTCCATTGGATTTTGGGGCTGTGAGGAGAACAATGAGGGCAAAATTGGGGTCAGTCAATGGAAGAGAGGATATAGTACATCTAAAATCCGGAAGGAGGTGCAGGCTGGGAGGGTTGAGGGTCTGCTCAACAACCCTCCTTGCCCCAATTTACAGATATCACCTTTAGGCATGGTACTGAAGAAGCAGGAGGGAGAGTTTCACCCCATCCACCACCTCTCCTAACTGAGGGACCTCGGTGAATGAGGGGATTCTGGACGACCTGTGGGTGGTCTCCTACCATCACTGGATCAAGCAGTGGTGTTGATAAGGGGAGTAAAGGAGGCGTGGTTGGCAAAGATGGACATTGCCTCTGCCTTCCGCCTTTGCCAATGAGGCCGGAGGATTGGGATCTCTTGGGTTTTCAGTTCAGAGGCAGCCTATATGTGACAAAGCCATGTCCATGGGTTGCTCAGTGGCCTGTTGACATTCAAGGTTTTTAGTTCTTGGGTGCAATGGGTGTTTGGGTGGAGATATGGGCATAGCCAGGTGGTACACTACTTAGACAATTTTCTCTCATGGTCGGGCAGGTTGGAAACAAGGGATGTTGACAGATTTTAAAGAAATTTGTGGATGCATAGGTATCCTGCTGGCTGAGAGGAAAACAGAGGGCCCAGCCTGCCAGCTGGAGTTCCTGGGGATAGAGGGGGACATGGCCCAAGAAAGGTAGCCTGGCTTAGGGGTCTGTTGGAACAAGTAAAGGGGAGGAGGAGGGTGCCACTGGTATTAATACAACAGCTGCTGGGGCACCTTAATTTTGCTTGTAAGACCATTAGCCTAGCAGGGCATTTACCCAGAGACTGGTGAGGGCAACTGGGAAAGCAAAGATGACTCATCACTGGGTATATATCACAAAAAGGATAAGGGAGGACCTGGGGGTATGGGGCAGTTATTGGAGGGTTACAATGGGGTTACATTCTGGCAGGAAGAATGGGCCTCCGACACAGACCTCGAGCTCTACACTGATGCATCAGGGCTCTAGGGATGGGGGCCTACTTTAGGGGAATGGATTTTGGAGGCATGGCAAAATCATGTTGGGATGCGGGCTAGTAAGGGACATTACCTTTTAGAGATCTTTCCCATCCTTCTGGCCCTGGAGGTTTGGGGACAGGATGAGGGGAAGGCATATTGTTTTGTTGTGACAATAAGGGGTGGTGGAGTTGATAAATAGGGAAGGTGGGGTCATGGACATGGTAGGGGTGTTATGCATAGGCTGGTCCTGTTGGGGCTTCAGCAAAATTTGTCTTTAAAGCACAACATATTGAAGGTGTTCATAATGACATTGCTGACAGTCTTTCCTATTTGCAGTTGAACAGGTTTTGGGACCTGGCACCAGGCAGCATTACACAGGACCAGGGTCCCAGATCATCTATGGGAGATTGGAGGGAAACAGTCAGATGGCTATACTGGAACTCCTGGGCACCCAACACACTGACAGCATACAAGGGAGCATGGGGGGATTTCAGGAGTTCAGAGCTATGAGGGCTAGACATGGAAGTACCAGTTTCGAGACCAGGTGAACAATATGTGGTGAAAAGCTGGAGGAGGGGATGACCATGCCACCATTGGAGTACAGTTGGCAGGGATAGGATGGGTATGCAATGATTAAGACTGGCCAGATGTAACTGTGGGAGGGCCATGAGGTGCATGGTATCAGGCTGGCAGAGGAGGCATGGGGCGAGATGGTACAGGTGGCAGCCCATCATGGGACAGTTGCTCAGGAAGGTGATTGGAGCACTGCAGCATATATGCACGATGGCAAAAGAGGCCTTCCAATTCCAGACATTGTTTGCAGTCATGACAAAGGGTGCTTTCAGGGTCGGGGAGATGGTGGCCCCAAGGTTGTCGGACCAAAGCGGGGGCTATAGGCTGGGGTGGTTGAGTTTGGGCAGGACAATGGTGGTCATATGTCTGACATGTCAAAGACAGACCAGGTGGGAAAAGGGAGGCCATGACATTGCTCAGGCAAGGACAGGTGAGGTGTGCGTGTTATGGAGCTGCAGGAGTATAGGGTAATGCTGGGGAGGGAGAGGCTTGGTTCCGCCATGGGGATGGGAGACCAGTGATGGGTTTCAGGTTGGGGGGTCCTAAGAAAGCACTAGCATTTGTAGGAAAGACCGAGGCAGTTTTGCCTCCCACTCTTTCATGCATTGGGGTGGCATCAGAAGCAGTTTCCCAAGGCAGGTCAGAGCAGGAGGTGAAGCAGCTGGGGCGATGGGTCACCTGTTGCATAAGAAGTATGTAAGGTGTTAACAGTAGTGAAGATTACCCCTGTTTTGTCCTTTTCCCAGCAGGAGCAAAGTGGCAGATATGGATGGTGGAGCACCTTTATCTATTGGGCCAAGAATTTGTAGCTACCAGGATCAGGACACAGCTGCAGACTGATTTGAGCACGCGAGGTACAGTGGAGGGGACTTAGAGGCATGAGATGGGCCCAGCTGATGCCACTGTTGGAAGAACTCAGGGTCTGCTGGAGCAGGCTGAATGTGCTCATCATAAGTTGGTGGGTACCGATTTGGGATACCCCATTGGTCCAGGCCATAACAGCCAATTTAGAGATGGTGAAAGGTTAGTGGCTGGGTGTGTGATCGGGTGTTCCGAGATCACATCCTACAGGGTATGGAGGTGAGTCAGGGAAATTAGGGCGGTGGAGAAGGGTAGGAAATGGCTCAACAGGAAGGTGACTAAAGTGTGATTGAGATGGGGGCATGTCATATACAGCACGAGAACATCTCTTTGGGTTTCTGGAGGTGTTCAGGTCTCGACGGGGTCCACCTATCAGAATTTGGCATGTGCCTGTTCCTGAAACCCATAATAGACCTAGGTGGGGAAGTCGAGAAGAGGGGCCCAGGTACTAGCCCATTATAGGGGAGCCCCATCTTCCATTGCTAGCAGAAGATGGGTCAGTAGAAGAAAAGGGGAAGCAAGAGGGGAGGGGAAGGGACAGGCAGGAAAGGAGAGGGGCAGGGCATGAGCTGGGGCAAATGTCACCCAGGCCTGGAAGTAAAGGGGGAGGAATAGACTAGGTGTTGGATCTCAATGTCCGGACCTAGGGAGGAGGAGGTTCTGATAAGTGGTACCTGGTACTGGTGATGGTGTGGAGGGTTGGATCTGGTGTCCAGTCCCTGAAGGAGAAATTCTCAGGAAGAAGAGGACCAGGAAAGAAACATAGAAACATAGAATCTGATGGAGATAAGGACCGCTTGGCCCACCTAGTCTGCCCATTCCCTACCTAATGGATAAGCTGCAGATCCTAGTTAACCTACAGCTTACTTCCTCCTACCCCCACTGGAATTGCTTTTATGTCTATATAATGGACTGCTTGTAGTACTGTGTGGATTGTAACAATTAATTGTGGAATGAGAAATGGAATGTAATATTAACTTAGTGTCTGAATAAACTGTTGCCAACAAGGATCCAAACTAGCAGGAGAATATTCATTCCTCAGAGGGATCAGATGACAAATGGGGTTGCTATTAACAAGAAACCTGAATTGTCAGATGGCCCTCAAGGAAAATGAACAAGGCAAGGGAGGGGAGGGAGGGGCCAAGATGGGAAGGAGGGATTTTGTGACATCACCAGGTGAGTAACAGGGTGTCATTTGACACAGGGACAGGGGCTTGGTCCCATAGGCCAGGGGAGGGGCTAGCAGGAGTCCTAGTGGGTATATAAGGTTATGCAGCCCTCCAGCTGCTCTCTTTGTTAGAATTTTTCCCACCCACCCTAGAGACAAAGCAGTAGGTGGGGGTGGGGAACAGAGCTAGGCAGAGGCATGGTAGCCGGACAACAAGGGTAGTGATTGGTGCTCAGGAGCCTGATGGCAGGCAGGGCAGCTGCAGAAGGCAGCAGTGAACAGGGCTGCTGAGTTCGTGGCAGCAACTGGCCTGGTGGAGGGAAGGCAGGAACAGAGTGGGAGGAAAAGGGTGGGAGCAAGAGGGGAAGGGAGGTAGGCAGAAAAGGGAGGGGGCAGGCAGCATGGGCTGGGGGCAAATGGCACCCAGGCATGGAAGTAAAGGCGGAGGGAGAAGGGGATAGACTATGGGTCAGATCTCAGTGTCCGGACCTAGGGAGGGAGGAGGTTCTGCTAGTTGGTACCTGGTACTGGTGATGGTGTGGGGGATTGGATCTGGTGTCAAGACCCTGAAAGAGGAAATCACAGGAAGAAGCGGACCAGAAAAGAAGAAAGTTCTAAAGAAATAATGGACTGCTTATAGTACTGTGTGGACTGTAACAATTAATTGTGGAATGAGAAATGGAATGTAATATTAACTTAGTGTCTGAATAAACTGCTGCCAACAAGCTTCCAAACTAGCAGCAGTGGAGAGTATTCATTCCCCAGAGGGATCAGATAACAAACATAATTGTCAGAGGGCTTTGAGGGACCTGAGAAGCATGGGTTTAAACACAGGGGTAAGCCAGATGGCTTCAGATGGAAAAACTTCACAGCTGTGTACCAGCCTGCCACCAAAGCCCTTTTCAATAGTTAACCAGAGTGGACGATGTGACATGTGATTGCACCAACAAAGCTCAGCACAATTTAGAAAAGTAACTCCATGTAAAGCACACTAGTATAGAAAAGTTTGGAAGGTGCAGACCTTCCCGATCCTTAGGGATTGTAAGTTTAAAATAAGCACATTAAACCGCTTTGCCCATCCACAAAAATTCATTAAGCAGAGTGCTAAGACAGGTAAACCATGTTTTAGGGAGATAAAGACATAAAATGCCAAGGGGATATGAAATACACAAGTATGGGTGTGTTACATACACATTGGGGCACCGGGACTGGGGGCCACTAGACTACCAGGGCTATCTTTAGTAATTTATACATACGATCGGCTATGGGCAGGGTGGTCCACTAGACCACCAAGGTTGTGTGTGCCTGCGGACGGTGTTCTGGGGCGGGCGGAGGCCACCCATGGCTGGGCTGCTGTGTGCTCCCTGCAATGGCCACCTCTGGGTGGCCGGATTTTACACCTACTCTGCATGGGCTTAACTTTGAGCCCCCCTATGCGGGCGCAGTGCAGGGTGCGCCGCATATGTGCCGCACATCCTGGGCTAAATATGTGTGTGCCACATATGCATGAGCACTTCCTCTGCATCTGTGCTGCATACATTATCATTGCACCCCAGTGCATTGGGATTGCGCTGAGCCAGGCAGCCATCTCAATATCCCACCAGGGCACAATGTGGGGTTATGCCGGTAACTCCGTTGTGCCAGGCACAACTCCCTTTGAATATCCAGGCCCTTGGAGGTAACTTAACCTTTAAACTTCCAGATAGGGTAAACTGACAAGTGATCACTAATTATATCTCAGAATACTCCACAGCTTTTACCCTATTTAATTTATTCGTAAGTATCCAGTCTAAAATTGTAGTGGCACCTACTTGCCAAATTTAAGCGTGTATGAGTATTAAGTAATTGAATACGCCAGGCACTTGTAACGAGGGACCCAATTGCAGCTCTGTTGCTGGGTTCCAATTTGAATTGAACTCTTTCATTATTATCAGCTCAACCCTAGGTTGTAGTGCTCCAGCTAAAGCCAAAATCCATTAGACCCTTGCAACAAGTTTTGGGGATTATAAATCATACAAATCTTTACTTTATAACATCCACTGAATTTCAGCTCAATTACTAACCACTCTTAGCCGGTTATAGGATGGCAATCAATATGCAATTCTTGGGCTGGCCCAGTGGGGCTGAGGGTTGAGGCACTGGACGCCACCTCGCGCCACGCCAGTGACCTGGGTTCGAATCAGCCTGGGCGGCCGGGTCGGCAGGAAGAGAAGATTGAGCATCCGCAGGACTGTTTCCTTCCCTGGCATGGGAT
Source organism: Neoceratodus forsteri (assembly GCA_016271365.2). Taxonomy (NCBI): domain Eukaryota; kingdom Metazoa; phylum Chordata; order Ceratodontiformes; family Ceratodontidae; genus Neoceratodus; species Neoceratodus forsteri. The sequence continues at coordinate 1,459,517,358 of CM057455.1, read as the reverse complement.
CCAGGGATGTACCGTGCTCCATGGCAGCTCCCAGTGGAGGCTAGGGCATTTACGCTCAGTAGCTTGGAACGTAGAAGGCTGGCATTGGCAGGATGTCTGTGGGCGGTCCCGCACTGGCATCCACTGCATACCACACCAATGGGGAAAAGTAAGAAAATCCCTGCCTCCTGATAGGTGAAGGATGGTCTGGGGGCTGGCAGCCTCGCCCAATGTCGGTCTCTCTGCTCGCTCCTCTGTTCTCCTCACTGCCTAGGCTGCTCTTCTGGATTATACATAGAGTGCCAGATAGGGTATCAGCAGTCCCGCCTAGGGGCTCAGAGCCAGGGGTTGAGCAGCCAGGCTAGTGGATGGAGAACCACTTCAGAGGAGTCGGTGGAGGACTTCAGATTGGCAGGACCAGGCTTCAAGCCGTGTGTCAATCCGGAGAGAGTTCAGGTAGGCAGAGGCCATAAATAGAGTTAAAAATAAAAATATGCAATTTTGTGCATCCAAAAATCCTTACAAAAACTAAAATCCCTCCTTCTGCTTGCCTGAATGGTCCCTTCTGTACATTGTATAACCAGAAATAGCACATAAATCATCACAAACATCAGGTTTTGTCCAAGTTTCAGTAAAACATAATATATCTGGGTCCTGTAACCTTATCCAAGATTCAAGTTCTGCTTTCTTAGGAAAAACTTCTAACATTCAAATGGATTAATTTTAATCCTTTCAAATCCCATGTGCTATTCTTAGTCTCCTCTCAAGATGCTGGAGACCAGGGTTCAGCTCACGCCAGCCAAAAACAATAATATCTAAGTAATTGACGTGTTAAGAATCCTGGCCTAACCCTCCTCGGAGAAGGAGAATTTAAATATAAACCAAATTCACAAACATTCCTTCTAGACAGACATCCCAAACATATAGTAATGTCAGGGATAGTGTAATAAGATCCACTCAGCAAATTAGAATAACTAAAATCATCCTTAATCTCATGGGGGGTTTCAGCATGTGCAGAATAACTAACCATATAAACTAAGCATTTATCAAAAGAAAAATAAGACCAACTATCAAATAAATCACCAAACATATGTTTCCTTCATAATTAAAATAATTGACTAAATATAAATAAAAAATTTAAATTTGAGAACCAAAGTGGTTTCCTTCTTCTTTTGCACTTCCTTTCTCTCTGACACAATGGGATGTTGCTTCAAGTATTGCATCCTTAATGCTGGCCCACTTTGCGTGTACCCCTCTCCTGTATTTCTTTTGCCAAGGCTAGCTTAACTCTGTTGGCCATCTTATCAAAGTCAGCTCCTCTGAAGTCCCATATTTTTGCCTTGGAATGGGATGATTTTGTTCTAGTGGCCAAACTGAACCATACCATGTGATGATCACTGGCCCCCAGGTGACCTTCTACCTAGAGATCTGTGATCATTTCCCTGTTAGTCAGTATTAGATCTAGGATAGCCCTGTCTCTTGTGGGTTGTTGTACCAGTTGTTTGAGGCACTCCCCTGCAGGGAATCCACCATGTGTCTAGTTCTGGCAGATGTTCCTGCTGGTATTGACCAATCTGTATCTGGCATGTTGAAGTCTCCCATTATCAGAACCTCCCTTTAGCTGTCATGTTTTGTATATCTTCTAACAGTAATGTGTCTATGTCCTCCTCCTGGTGTGGGGGCCCTGTAGATAACCCCAGTTCATATGGCTGTTCCATTTCCTGTTTCCAGGGTGACCCACAGTTCTTCTGGCTCCTTATGTGTATTCTGAATTTCTGTAGCTTTGATATTTTCATTGACATACAGGGCCACTCCACCCCCTTTTGCAACTCGGTCTCTTCTTAACAGTACATAGCCAGGTACTGAAGTGTTCCAAGTGTGGTTACTGGTAAACCACGTCTCACTAATTGCTACTACGTCCAGTTTAGCCTCTGTCATTATTGCCTGCAGGTCTGGAATCTTGTTTCCCAGACTACGAGCATTTATGTACATGATTTTCCATTGGCCATATTTCAGGGTATGTTAGTTAATGGGTGAGCTTTCATGCTCTCTGTGCATCATATGGGAGCTGGACCTTTTTCCTTACCTGGTGATACAAATGAACTGCAAACATGCTGAACTCCTGTTTGACCACTATCTGAGGGGAAGGGGTGTTCTTCCCATTTGACATATGGGGTGCTGCACCCTCTCCCCATTTGCTAGTTTAAATATTGTGCAAAGACATCAAACTTTTGCCCCAATGCACTGACTCCCTCCTTAGTCAGATGCAGTTCATCAAATTTAAAGAACTTTCACTCCCAAAACTGTTGCCAGTTCCCTACAAATTTTGTGTCCTTTTTCCTGTCACCAGCCCTTGAGCCACATGTTTAGCTCCCCTATCTCCCTTTCTCTGACCTTCTGTCCATCTGCCCCCTCTTCCAGACTGGCAGGATCTCAAAGAAGGAGATGCCAGATGAAATGGATGATAGTTTTCACCCAACCTGGTCAGGTGTTCCTTGGTCTCCACAACTGACCAGCTGGCGAGATCATTAGTCCCTATGTGTACCAGGATGTCAGTGTATTCCCCTGCTTCCTGAACAATTTTAGCAATGTGGCCAGTGTCTCTCCATGCTGATGTACCAGGGAGACATCTGACCATCACCCTGGCTGGAGATAGGTATCAACTCCCAAATCATGAGGTCTCCTATGATCAGAATTTTTTGATTTCCATTTTGCTTTTTTTGTTTTGGTTCCTGTCTTGGGCAAGTTTTGTTGTGCTAACTCCTGGGCTGCAGTGTCCTGCTCTGCAGTGTCCTCTGTCCTTTGTTTGATTTCAGAGATAGAGGCAGATACCTGTTTGTAGTTTTGATATGGTTTGTGGAGGTAATATGTTGGAGAGCACTGAGTGGTGGGGCACCCGATTTGCCCTCCTAACCACCTGCCAACCTCCTGGACCAACTACCCTCTGCGTCCAGGTGCTTCTGTTGGATGTTGGGGAAATGGCGGGTGGTTCTTATAATATGTTTCCTCCTGAATATGAAATCTGAGGTGTGCAATCTCTGCACATGCTGCCTGGAACTGAGTCCTATGATCTCCAGTGACCCAGCATGTATGACAGTGTCCTAAATCCTGTAAAACTGCCCTGCTGAAAAGTGTTCCGTAGTACCTGCAGTTAATGATATCCATTCCAGGTAATTTGCTGGGTTTATAACCTGGTCAGAGTAATTAGAAGGAAGAAAATGCAGCAAAAGTTTGATTTTGTGGGGTTTTTGTAACTTGTTATAACAAGTTCAATTACTAGTGCCCTGTAAATGAGGTCACCGTGTGGATACCCCACTGATCCGCACCTTCCTGCTTTGCCACAGGAAATGTCACGACTGTGCTACCCTATAAAAGAGGTATAATGTGAGGTGGTTGAGGATGGGGTGGGTGGCTGGGCCCTTCCCCTGCCGAAAAGAAGAACCACGGCTGAAGGAAACAAGGAGGTAAGAACAGAAACAATCAGCCAGCAACAAATGCAGTAACCTTGAAAGCTTATCCTAATGATAGATAAAACTGTAAAGCTGTAAAGCACCACCTGTAATAATTTCACAGAAGATATACCCTGTAAGAAAACTTTGCTACAGAGAAAATAAAGCAGTAACAGAAGATATACCTTGCAAAAGACAATTTGAACCAGAAGATTACAGCAGTAATCTGTTAGCACACACCTGTAGGCACACCTTGTCATAATGCAGCAGAAGGTATACCCAGCAACAGCAATTTGAATCAGAGAAAATAAAGCAATAAAATGTTAGCAACAAACAGTAACAATCCCTATGAGTACAAAATAAAAACAACAACACACAGTAAATCTGCCTAGCCAAAAGAAGTCTTAATCCTTTTCCTTACTCTGGTAGGGTTCTTTGCTCTGTCCTTTCAAGCAACCTAGAAGGAAAGAGCTCTGGTGAAGCAAGGTGCCTTGGCCAGCAAACCTAGTCTTCCACTAGGGTAATGGACACCCTGCACATGTGATCTTCTTTCTAATGTGTGCATTTACTGTCTCCCCTGTTGGGAGCTAGTCCTGATTGTATGAAAGTGCATGCTATATGAAACTTGAAAACTTAATAAACTTTTTCATGTTAAAAAAACATCATTGCTCAGACAAAACCAGAGCACAGGGAACCTGCTTCCTTGTTTACATAGCACAGTCTGCTTCTATTCTTTCAGCAGTGTGCAAGCACCAGTCTTATTAACAACAGTAATGCTGACAGTCTTACTATATAAAGTGCAGGAAAAGTAGGCTGAAGTAGTTGCTCCTCAATATTGGACCATATACAGAGCCCAGCAATGCTTCTGTTAGGCCCAGCCAACCATGCAAAAGATATATTGCCCTCAGGGTCCCATAGTTCATCAAAAGTTGAAAGGCCAGTATATGTGCCAACAATACTGTTACCCTGTTTTATTGTTACTATTGCACGTACCATACACCTGTCCTACCCCATTCTTTCCTGAAGTAACTAACTTCTTCACATCGCAGGTGGGTTTCCTGTAGAAAGCAATCCCCATCTGCAATTCTTTAGATGGCACAAGGCCATGTGATATTTTCATTTGTCTTAAGCGCCTAACATTTCACGTAAACAATATGTGTGGGCTACCCATTACAATTTAACAGATTGATATGTTGTAGCTTAAACTACAAAACCCAATTAACAAAAACCCTACAAGAAAATTAAACATGCTCTGGACTCCATCCCACCCCCATAACCTCTAAGACCCAAAGTCCAAATATGTAAGAAATCTTCACCCCACACCAACGCCTCCCCAAGATCCATATAAAACATTACACCCAAAATTAACAATACAAACCCAAACATAACAATACCCAAATTAGGCTAGTCAACCCCAGTCCACATGACCACACTCCTAAAAAATATGGCCATGATGTTCCTCTGCTGCTCATAGACCTCACCAGCCCCCATCTCACCGCATAACTGTATCCTAAAGATAAACCAAACCAAGACACTTCAAAATATGTTCCTAGTTAATGCAATTCTAAGCCCATCATTAAATCCAGGTAATGCTACAAGATACAACATTTTTAACATGAGGGAAGAAAGAAAAATGGTGTTCTCATCTTCATGCAAAAAAAAATTACACAAAAGCTACATTGAAGTAAACAAAAGAAAGTGGACCCCTGGTAAGTAACATAAAATCTAATGTCCCATGCATCCAGTATAATAAGTCCACTCAGTACCAAATGCTGAAGCGACAAATAATCAGTGCAGAAATGTAGGAGCACCACTCATTAAAGAGAAATTAGCCAAACCATTACAATAATTGTAATAATGTCCAGGACACAAGAACATAATGTTTAACATATCAAGGTGTCTAGTAGGAATCAAGTGTCATACATTACAAAACAGCATAATCTCCTCTCTCCTAAATTAAACATTAGCCCAGTCAGAAAACTTGCTTGAATTCAAGTCGGGCATTCCAATATGGGACAAGATGAGGTGGGTGCTCTACTCACTCCAGACACAGTCAGGTCACAGCAATTCAAACAAGAAGAAATGCATGGGAAAATGAAACACTACCTTATCACATTGAACAGCCCATGCGGTACTGGCTTTTGTTCCAATATTAAATCCAGGAAGCTGCAAAAGTTAAGAAAATGCTATGTGCTGCATGTCATCCATCCATCTGCCACAGTAGATCTTAAGAAAAATCAGATATAAGGAAGAAGTAAAACTCAATACCCCATTCCATCATAGAAGATATTTCAGGATTTTTAAAGAGATCAGGACATAGAATTTTAGCTGCTTGGCCACTTGGTCAGCAGAATCCAAGCTTCTCCACTTTGCTAGCGATAGCTGGAACCGAGCTGGGTAGAACTTCCAAAATCCAATTCCAGCTGCAATCAATTTAATGATAATCGGGTGGCAAGCTGCTCACTTCGTCAAAATGTCAGTGGGAGATCCTTCACATTTTTCATGTGGACCCCTTCCTAGGAGACCTCCTAAGCTCCCACCCTGTTGAGCACATGCTGTCTGTCCAGGTAATTTAGAAATTTGAAAATAAGAGGGAGGAAGGTGAGCCCACGGAAGGCATTGGGTGGAGTGCAAGGTGAGCCCGCTCAATGATATATGAATGGGCAATTTGGGGAGCGTCCACCACCTTTTCACAGAATATTTGTACAAATTGCAGCACATTGGGACCCTCCACCCCTCTGGAAGACCCAGAATAACCACATTGTTACACTGGCTTCTCCCTCGAGATCCTCCAGACAGGCTTCCAATCTTACAGTTTTCTGCCTGAGGGAGATCAGGTCTGTGCCTAGCCGGGTCCACCAGTCATTGAGTGAGCTAATGGAGCTTCAGTATCTCCCACTCATGGATGCAACTTGTCCTCAGAGAGCCGGATTGCTTTCAGCTCTTCCAAGAGTAAATGAAGGCATCTTTAACCGGCATGAATTCTAGAATAAATCTATCCTCCGTGGGAAAGATGAACCAACAGCAGGTCAGCTAGATGATGCTATCTATGCTTTCAACTGCTTTGAGGCCATGTCCCTCTCTGGGGTTGGGCAAAGTGTGGCATGGTGGGGATTCCTCATCTCTGCCTCCATACTTCTCAATAATTCCAGAAAAGAATACAGCACAGTGTAAAATAAATTGCAGAAATTTCTCAGCAGGTAGGTGCAGTAGAATAAACCAAGTAAAAATAGCTTAAATAGTAGAGAGTGTGGTGAGATCGAGGAGTGCTATTATCTCCATGCAGCACATTGTGTGACTCTTCTTACTACATATTTTACAACACCCGGAAATTGCTGGTGTCGTGATAGGCCCTTATTCGCTCAAACTTTCTACTTATGCAGATTATATCTTGTTACACTTAACCTACCCTACACAGTTCCTATGGGTGGCCTTACAAGCTTCCATGGAATTTTGGAACTTGTCAGGCTATAAATTAAATCTTTTAAAAACTGTAATTATGTCCCTTAATCACCTGACCCATAAACATGAATTTCCACCAACTTTACGGAATTGTTGGTCCCCTGTGGATCTCAGGTATTAAATTGCCGCTGGGTGTCCAATCTTTAATTAGCCAGACATTTATTCCATACTATAAAGGCAAACTTGATCCGGTGGCAAACACTCCTTTTCTTAATGGGGCTGGATTTCCTCCTTTGTATGAATGTTTTGCTCTGGGTACTATACCCTCTTAGCATGATTGGTTTTCCTTTCCTCAATCTTGGTTTAACCAATTTAATATTTTTTCTACATTCTTATGGAAGGTAAATGGCCCCACATTTTCCTTCCCCAAATTAATTCTTGCAAACATCATGAGGGCCTCCAACTTCCAAATTTATATTGGTACTAAGTAGCAAATAAATGTGAGCACTTGGATGGTGATGCAGCTCACAAAATGTTTTTGATGCAGAAATGTGTAGAGGGAGCACTCACCCTTTCAATAAGGACACTAGTACAAACTTTTTAGTTCATAAGAACTGGTAAGTTTTATTCAGCCTTATTCAGCCTTCAGCCATCAAGCAGCATCAGAAATTTCACTCACATCCTGGTGCTTCAGATGAAGCCCCAGGATGTGGGTGAAACGAAGAAAGTTTGATGCTGCTTGATAGCTGAAGGCTAAATAAACTGCCAGTTCTTATGAACTAAATGGTTTGTACTACTGTATTGGTACTACAGTACAAGTCACATTAAACTGCTGCACCAATGAGTTGGCCTAGCATTGTTTTTACAGTTGGCAATTCATTGGCAACTCATATTGTACTGTTTTTCAATGCTTAACCAGTTCAAAACTCAGTTGAAATGTATCTGCAGTCAAGTCACAATGCAATGCAAAACTGCATTTTAACTCTTAAGGAACAGTTTGTACAGGGCTTTGTGCTGGCTCAAGCAACACTTACGCAACTCAATCAGAAATGCTAAATCAACTCATTAGAGGAACATTTTACTGTGACTTGTACTGTACCTTGCAGCTCAAGCCAGCAAATTTTGGCATAGAGCCTCCCAGATATGGGATTCATATGTCAACAGACCGCCCCTATTGGAAAGATATCGATTTGCATTTGTGTCACACTCATAATATCTCTCCCAGTCATTGCCACATATATCATAGTCTAAGCCCACCCCCACCTTGTTGTAACATAGCCCTATCAGTTGGTCAGTTCAGATCAATCCACAGTTATGTTGGGTATTGAAATATACACCCCAGAAAAACTTAATTCAACCTCTTCATTTAAATCCTAATTTTAAACTTGTTCATAAACCCATCCTGGTCTCCTTTACAACAAGCAGACTTAGAGCAAGTGCATAATCTTTTCCAGTGTGACAACTTTTAACCTTTGAGGAATTCCAGAGTATTAATAACCTTTCTCAATCTGTAGTTTTCCTTACTTACCGCTCACCCGCCCGATACATACTACACTGGGACCTTGTCCATGGCATGTTTTGGATGGTGCTGTTTATGGCAATTGGCCAGTTTGGTGACCATGGACCTTACTGCCTCAGCCTTATCTAAGGCAGTGAGAGACTGGGTAGGTGACCAGATGCAACTGAAATGCACTTACTGGGAAAAAGAATTCTAATTATACTTCCTCTTGAGGCATCCGCCTCTGGGCATACAACTACTGCCATGATAAATTGGACAAATTATGGCTCATGCACTATAAAATTTTACATAATTTATATATTACTCCACAAAAGTCATATAAGTTTGCTGAATGCTTAGCCCATTGTGCAGTAGGTGTAAAGCTCAGGAGGGTCGCTCTGCCATATCCTTTGTGACTGCCCAATCTTCAATCCTTCTGGTCTCAGATCCAAACACATCTTGATCTGCTACTTGGCTTGCTAAGAGGCTTTTTTTCTAGTGCTCTGCTTATTAGGTATAGCTATTGAGCAACTGGTAGGCTGCTAGAGGTTTCATATGACCCTTATGTCTGCACTGTCCAAGCTGATTATCCTGCACCATTTGCAGGATTGTCAGTCTCCTCATATCAGGAAAGTCATGCAGAAATGGTGACTATTCTTTGGATGGAAAAACTGTGGCTAGCTTGAGACATGCCCTACCCTCATACCAAACTCGATGGGAGAAAGTGTACACTTCTTTTGATTTCTGATGTGTAATCACATTTAGACCCTAGGTTTTATAATGGATGGCCATGTTTAGATGTTTCATATTTGTAGATGTTTTGCCTTGCTTTATGTAGTTTTATTCATTATACTCAATGTCTGTTCTTTTTCATCTTTTCATTGTGCCAACTGACTCATAGTTAGGCCTCATATTTCTGGCAAGTGTTATGGTTAAGACTAAGCATCCTGGCTTAATTTTTTAAATCTTTTATTGTTTTGTATTTTTAGCATGTTTTGAGTTCCTGTGTTACCTGACTTGTTTTCCAAAATTTTCTTCAAAGTAAAGTTTACAACAAATAAGTACCTGTAAACCAGCCCTGGCTAGTCAAACAGTACTTAGAATTTCACCTCTGGGAGGGTTTAGAGAATCTTGCATTAGGATATGGCAGCTTGTGTCTGCCACAAGCTCTCTAGGGCCATGCTGCAGCCCATTTTGTGCTATAAGGACAGTGCAAGCCCTTTGGTGCATGCAGCCTGGATTTGATGCAGGCTGCATTTGAGAATAGCTCCTGTTGCATTGTTTGCTGCAAGCAGCACCTTGTGCTCATTCCTTGTGGCGCAAGCCCTTGTCCCAGTCTGGGAAGCTTTAAGAATCAGGCCCAATGTCTCAAAAAGGAGAGCTAATTCTATTGGGGACTTTAACCTACCAGATATAGCATGGGGAATGCTGACAGCAACCATAGAAAACATATTCCTCAATATCCTAAGAGAGAATCTCTTGACCCAATTAATCAATAGCCCAACAGGAGGAAACAACATCCTAGACTTGATCATAACCAATATTACTGATAATACTACTACTGAAATCAGGTTACCTTTATGCTCTAGTGACCATTTCTCAATAGAAGAACAAATTCATTGAAAATTGCACAGGAATTATGCAATTCAAGTATTATATGGGTGATTACAAATAAAAAGGAAAATCTTCAGAATTGGATTGGAATTAGAAATGACAAAAGAAAAGGTGAAAACATGCTAGTATATTTTATAAAACTAGATTAAATGAACTGAGGATAAGTTCATACCAATAAAGAAGACATACAACAACAATTAGAAAATATCCCCATGGTTTTCTATAAAATTAAACAGGTTAATAAGTAATAAAATAGGCAATGCAAATTATTCAAAAAATATGCATGCCCAAGGAACAGGGATAAACTAAAGATGTTTAACAAAAAACTGTTAAAAAGAAATCAGGAAGGCTGAAATGTCATACTAAACGACTGTAACAACAGAGGGACTAATGCAAAGGATTTCTTTAATTATGTTAACTCCAGAGAAAATGGAGGCAATAGTACTGGGCCACTGGAAACTAATAATAAACTAATAGTAGGAGAAAGTGAAATAGCAGCAAATTGAACAGACATTTTTGTTATGTTTTTCAAGCGGATCCTACATCATCAAAATTAAGCAACACTGAGGGTTATTTCTTACCAATAACTAAAGAGAGTCTATTGATAATTTAAAGAGTAACTCTACACTTCAGCATGCCTGTTCATAAATAAGATGTCTCAGCTGCTACAGTTTATTAGAGATTACATTTTTTTCATTTTCAATGTTCCTTTCCACGATTAACAACACTTTGTACTCCATCAAAAAGTCTTATGGAAAATATTTGAAAACATTTGCTTCTCCCTGTTAACCTCACAGTACCTTTGTTTATGAAATCGTAGTGCTCACCATGACAACAGACTGTGATGTCACAAACACTAATTGTTAGGTAAGGAGGTGAAAGTCAGATACTTTTGAAAGACTCAGTGGAATAAGCACTGCATTATCTACTATATTTAGTATACCAACACCAGTGGTAAATTAAAAAGTAACCCATAACTTGAAAATAATAAAGTTAAAACACAATTGGTGTAGGTCTAGCTTTTATGAAAATAAAGAGTTAATCTTTAAACAACCTTCAGCTAGGTAAAAGCAGCAGGGCCTGATGAGAGAAGCCCAATGTTAATAAAAGAAGTTGCTCATGAAATCACTCCAGTATTACATCCTTTATTTAATAAGCCTTTGCAGTCAGAGGAAATACTGAGGGATTGGAGACAGCTACCATGATCCTAATATTTAAAAATGGTGATAGACACCATGTCAGCAATTGCTGATCAGTAAGTTTAACATATGTATATGTAAGGTTATGGAGATGATGAATAGTAAAACAAACAATGAAAGAGAACTGTTTAGCTAATGGTATTGTTGACAAACTCCAGCATGGATTTAAATCTGGGAGATCATGTGTGACCAACCTCTTGACATTCTACAAACCTACCAGTAAAGGATAAGAGGAGGGAAATCTGATTGAAGTTATATTTTTAGATTAAAGGAAGTTTATTGATGTTATATTTTATTCAATTAATTAATAAAATGCCTGTCTTAGGTATTAATCCTATCCTTTTCAAATGGATAGCCAGCTAGCTAAATGGTAGGAGACAGAATATCAGGGTCAAAAGGCTCCTACCTTGTGAGGTTGGGATCACCAGTGGAGTGCCACAGGGCTCTGTTCTGGGCCCTGTGTTATTTATTTTCTACATTAGTGATTTGAGGTCAGAGGTGAGTTCAACTTGAAATAAGTTTGTGGATGACACAAAGTTAGGTGGCACAGCTAATATGATCTCTGTGTTCGATATTACATAAAATGACCTGAAAAAATAACACAGTGGGCTAAAAAGTGGAGGATATATTTTAACATGTTAAAATGCATTGTTATGCACTTAGGTAGAAATACTCCAAAAACAAAGCATCTTATAAGAGGTATTGACTTGAGGGTTATGCACAATGAAAAGGACCTTGAAATGTATGTCAGTAATGATCTAAAGATATAAAATAGACTAATGCAATCTATGCAAAAAGGAAAGTACATACCAAATGTAATTACAACATTTTACACAACAGGCAGACAAAGTTCTTCTACCATTGTATCAAGCTTATGTCCACCCAATTATTGACTAGAGTTCACAAGTCCAGGGAGGCTTGAGCATTGGAGATTGTGTCAAAATTGAGAGAATTCAACACAAAGTGATGAAAATGATTAAAGGTCTAGAAAACAAAACACGAGGAAAGATCAACACATTTGGGCCTTCATACATTGAAAATAAGAAGATTTAGAGGAGACTTATTTTTCCTCTATAATATCCATAATGACAGAGAACTAATGGGTAATCTTAATCCAGAACAGAAATAGGACGCAGCATATTAAGAGGACACAATAAACAGATAAGAACTTCATACTTTAAATCCATCATAAGAAAGAAATATTTTACACAAAGGGTGGTGAATATTTGGAACAGCCTATTATTGGTTGTAGTTAATAGTAATAGTTCAGTAATCTGTAATCAGTAATAGTTCTGAAAACTGGGTATATGGATGGGGAATGAATAATTCAGATCATATATGAAATAATTCAGAGATGAACGCAAATGGATACTTGTCCTTTTCATCTCTTTCAACCTAGTATTAAACTCAACTGTAGTGATTAAACACTAAACTACTTGAGATCCCAGAGACATTACATAGTTGGATCATTTGTGACTATAACCACACATCCTACAGATATATCTGAATTTACCACATGCAGGTCATCAGTTTCACCTGTCCATTCTTTCAGTTTTCATCTGCCTGGTCCATCAATTTCTCCATTTCCATTCAGTCTTCTGAAAACCCCAGTAATACAATTTTTACTTCCGTGAAGAAGATTTAATGACTGAACTAGAACAATGACTTAAATAGCTACTATACTGCCTGAAAATATTATTACCTTTTAATAGAAGTCAAAATGTATGTTTTAAACTATACCTGCAGTATTCATTTGCATTTACTTTGGGTAATTATAAGATTATTAATTACTTGGTATGATGTTTGGAACAATACCCTACTGTACATGGAGACTGACATTCCTGGATCTAGTCCCTTCATAACTCATCAGCTCTGTGATTGCATAACCTCACTGATTGTGACATCACAGTTGATCAAGAAGAACAAATCACCAACTGCCAAACTGATCACTTGTGATCTCACAATAAGTGAGGTCAAAATGCTAATCAGGTGTGAAGAGGAATAGAAACTACATAGGTCAGACTCTAGGTAAAGTAATGCTCCTCACATGACACCTGCAGTAGTAGCTGGTGATTTGGCAAGTTTTTTTCCAGAAATCTTGGAGCATATCAAAAGGATTTTCATAAGATTCGTGTCTTGTTCTACAACATAGAAAGAAAAGGAAATCCACTAAGATTTTTCTGTATTCATCACACAAAATATTAGCAGATAACTGAACTGCACTGCTGTAATACTAACAGATAGAAAACCTTCTAATTAGCAATTAAAAAGTAGCAGCTGGGCTGATTTTAAAACTATTAACATTTTTGACTGCTTTGTCTGGTGCTACTAACGCATTAATTGTGAATCATATCCAGCATTGAAGGGTCCCACTAGATCTTTCACCAAAACAGTGTGCAGTGCTCCATCTTCTCATCTGATGATGAACTAGCCAAATGGTTAACAATGCACTCCAGCATCTAACTGACAATCCACCTTAACATTAAATAAAAACTACTTTGTACTACTTTATCCTAATACTCCATGCTTTTTCAAGTCTGGGGTCTTGCACCCACAGAACAGGATCTGTGCTATAACAATGATTTATTTTAACAATGATTACAGATGTCCTTATAACCACAGGTTTCTGTATTTTGCAACCATGCTCCATACTCCTATCACTCTTCTACTCAGCAGCTTCTAACAACAATCCCATCTACTGGTAGCCATTCATTTGGGAGGAGTAAAACTTGTCCAGCGATACCAAGAATATATTTTTTAATACAAGTAGTGGTAAAGAGATTAGGATTAACTGCCTGATGATTTGTGACTCACAAGGTGAAGTGCATGTAGCACAATGCAGCTGCAGCTGCTACTACATAAGAATAGCTATTCTACAATTCCACATCAGAGTGGAAGAACATTTGTGAGCCATTTTAGATTAAAAACCTGAATATGGAATATGTTGTTGCTGCACACATTGTGCTGCCCACATTGAGAAAACCAAAATGCAGGACACCATACTTTGCATTTACAGTCACAGCCATTGCCATGGTCAGTTATTGCCTGACATTTCTTCTGTAATATCTGTAGAGAAATGCTTGCCTGTCTGCAGTACAACTTTAGGGCCATGTGAAATAATCTATTTAGAAATGTCACAAAATATCTGACCACATCAATGGCTGAAAATGTAATTGGGTTGCAAAGATGTCGGGAGGGTTAATTGCAAAGTCTTATTCAAAGTACCAATGATACTGAGCTGCACCAAGGTATGGATGTGTTAGTTTTGTATAATTAAAGACACATATACAGTAAAACCCCAGTTATCTAAACCTTAGTTATCTAAAACTCTCATTTATCCAAAACAGTGATGTGTCCCTCAGCTTAAAAGACTTCAGTGTAAAACTCTGACTTATCAAAAACTCCATTTATCCAAACAATTTCATTGTCCCTCAGCACATTCGGATAAATGAGGTTATTCTGTATGTGCCAAATAATGTATATATAGATGATACACAATACAGACACATACACATGATGTTCAGTAACAGTTGATTATACCTGCTTGGAAAAAGTAAAGGATATTGATGAATTATTGAATACATTTGGTGGCTTAGTCAATCAGATTGCTGACAGAGTTGCCCCAAAACAAAATTGAGGATAAGGGCTAATAGAAACAAATGGATGACATAGGATTTATGAGAATTAATGAAACAAAGAGACAAAATGTGGAAAAGTACAGAGTAAATAGGGATACTGAAATAGTACAGAGTTACAAAACTCTTAGAAATAAATGTAAAACACAAATTAGAAGGGCTAAAATGCATTTTTCATGACTGAACAGACAAATTCATTGGGAAACCCTAAAAATGGCAAACATTAAATAATCTATTAGGTAGGGATCTAAGGAATGTGTTATTTCTTTATCATATGGGGGGCAACTGACTAGTGATCCAATAAAGTAGCTGGGATGTTCAACAACTATTTTGGTGATTTAGAAAATTTAGATCAAATACTGAAACTACTGATCAGTAATTAATTTACAAAATGACAGTAATGACAATCATCCTAAATGTTATTTTCAAACTGTTACACCAGATCAGATTAGGAATTATATACAAAGGTATGACCTCGGCAGTATATTGGTCAAGATGAAATTGATTACAGACTTATTAAGCTTGGGATCAATAAATTGTTCTTTCCTTTTGCCACTTTGTTCAATTATTCATTATATCAAGGAGTATTTCCTAAGTTATGGAAGATGGCTACTATAAAACCTATATTTAAATCTGGCAGTAGGGTTTGTGTTTCTAACAACAGAACAATCTCATTATTAGCACCATTACCTAAGATTTTGGAAAGGATAATTTTTGACCAAATAACTAATCATCTGGAAAAACATAGTTTGTTAACTGGTTCACAGCATGGATTTAGAATTCATCATAACACATGAATGCCTTGGTGGAGTTCACAAGCTTGTGCAGTGTGCCTTGATAAAGGGCACTCTGTTATAGCTGTATTTAGGACCTCACCAAGGCCTTTGATCTCATGGATCATGCCTTGTTGCTTGATTCACTTTGATGTGCATTTTTCTACAGATGTAACAACCTGGTCTGCAAGTTATTTGAATAATAGAGAGCATTGAACAATGATAGAATTAATTATATCAGAACCCCTTTTAAGCATACTGTATGTGGAGTACCTTAGGCTCAATTTTAGGCCCTCTTTATTTTGTTTGTTTATGAACACTTGCCCCAAATTCCTGTTAGAAATGTGATATAACATTATATGCAGATGATGTAGTAATTTTAGTACATGGGCTAGACCCGATGATGCTATGATGTTAGTACAGAAAGACTTTGATCTATTTCAAAATGGTTATTGGCCAGATGTATGGTACTAAATATAAAACAAAAACACAAAAGCAATGGTTTTTACTGGACCAAGAAATAATGGAGAATTTAAAACCACATTGTGGACTTAAAAGGTGAAAAAATTTAATAGTTGATAGTTTTAAATATCTGGGATAACCCTAGACTCCAGTCTTTCTTTTGAACCTCACATTAGTAGTGTTATAAAAACTGTACATCAGAGATTAGGATTACTTTTTAGAGCTAGGTCCTATTTAATACCAGAGTCCCAGAAACTACTGACCATTAGTTTTCTTCTAGGTATATTTGACTATGGGTTAATTGTATATACGGGTACAAGTGAGATGATGTTAGAAATTAAAAGTTACTTATAATAGTGCCCTCCATTTCCAGACATGTTTTCCAGTACAAACTCATCATTGTAATATTCCTAAAAGCTGACAATTGTCTCTCCTTGAAAATAGGATTAATTTAAAAAGGTGTACTTTCTTTTTAAATGTAAAATAGGTATTTTGCCTCCTATTGCCCAGTCATTTTCCCTAGATATTTAAACATGCAGGGACTAGATCTCAAAGTAGATATGTTTGTAGAATACCTTTACTTAAAAAGGCAATTGGTCAGAAATCAGAATCATACATGGCTTCCACCTTTTACAATTCTATTCCATATGAAATTACTAGTAGGACAACAGTAAGGTATTTTAAAACAAGATTGAAATAGTGGCTTGAAACATCAAATGAATGCACTTGTAATTGATGTTTTATCTGTGTTTTTGAGAATGGAGTTATGTAATATCGTATGCTAACAACTGTGTATGAAATGTGTTCTTATTAATATTGAATGTTTCAACTTGTCACTTGTGAAAATGGGCAGTATTGTTCATCAGCTAATAAGTATAAAAATACAAAGAAAAATAAAATGAAATGAAACATGCATGCAAACACACACACACACACAACACCCTCACATTATAAACAAGCATACCCAACATTATACAGAATCTCTGATCTTTTAATCTGATCAATTCCTGCACTACAGCTGTGTATGGGGAATCTTCACTAAATTCTAGATATGATTTCTCATAGCATGCCTCCCTGTGTAGAAGCATTATGTCCTACCATGTGAAATGACAGCACAGTTACAGAGCACCAGAACAGTAGCTAGGGCATGGGTATGATTTCTAGTAGGGTACATTTTTTTCTTCTCACTATAATTTATCTGTCATGAGGAAATTGTTAGATGGCATTGTTTAATTAAAAATAAATACGAACATACGAATGTGCCAGCAGAAACAGACCACCCGGTCTATCTAAGCTTGAGCTGAGTGTGCAGCTAGCACCCCCCATTTGCAGCTGCCTCACCCTCCCATTTGTCATCCCACTGCCACCCCACCTCCCCCACCCTCACTCTCCCTGTTCCCTGTCCCATGCCCTTTGAAGCTGTTCACAGATTTACATGATACCACCCATTCTGGTAGGGTGTTCCATTTTGCTACCACCCTCTTGTGAAATAGTGTCTCCTCATTGCCTTCCTAAATCTTCCCCCTCTATTCTTAGCCCATGCCCCTGTGACCCACTCCCTCCTTAACTTAAATACCCCCATCTGCCCCATCCTTATTGATTCCCTCAGATACTTGAATGTCTCTATCATGTCCCCTGTCCCTTCTATCCTCCAGGCTGTACATATTCAGGTCTCAGTCTGCTGTCATAGTCTGCCCCTTCCATTCCACATATCATCTTTGTTGCCCTCCTCTGCAACCCCTTCAGTAGCCTGATATCATGCTTTTTGTATGGCCTCAAAACTGCACACAATACTCTAAGTGTGGCCTTACCAGCAACCTATAGAGGGCAAGATCACCCTCTTTACCTGGATGAAAACCCCTCGCTTTGCACCCTAGCATTTTGTACACTTTGCAGCCACTCTCCTGCACTGGGCAGTGTTGTCCATAGTCCCTGTTATCATTATCCCTAGGTCCTTCTCCTCTTCAGTGATCCCCAGCTTAACCCCTCCCAACTAGTATTCTCTCCTTGGGTTCTTCACCCCAAAGTGCAAGACACACACACACGTTCAAGTTCAAGTTTTATTTATTTAACAAATGTATAAAATCACACACAATTTATTACATTTCATGTATATCAAATAGGCACACAAGAAAATGTTTCTGCAACACAGTCCTCTAATCATAAAATGCTCAATAAAGTATGCACCAACATAAGTATGAGTTTCACATACATGTGCAGAATAAATAGCTAGTTCTGAATGATTTAAAAATGTTGCTATTCCATACATTATTTTTATTGGATCTAACCTTAGTAAATTTATCTACTCCCCTATTCTCATAGTGCTTTGGTAATAAAGGAGCAATCTATCATTTTCTTTTCTACCCACAGCTCACACTAACAGATAGTATAAAGCATATATGACAACTTTATATTAGTACAGATACATTTACTAATGTTCTTCTTTGCAAAATTCCTATTTGTGCAGTAATATAGTATACCTATGCTGTCCAATCTTAGTACACATAAAAATATTCCTATGCCAGCTATTCTCCCACTGTAATAAGTATTTATCCAACCCCAGCAATCCTTAACAGCTGTATATAATCCATATGTATCCAGATCATGAATTGTCCCCATATCTTCATACAGTATATTGCAATTGCAATATCTTGTAACCTTATCATTACCTCACACAAACCCATCTATATATATTCTGTACTTTATTGGACCATAGGTCCTCAAGGCCAGATTTTTATAATAGTGTTTAGCATGCAAAACCAGTTTTCTTATTTTGGGGATGGGGTCATGTTTAATGTTGTTTTTTTGCAATTAAGTTTATTTTCCTATTTGCAAACATACAGCAACCATCAGTGACCCCATACATTTGCAAAAATATGAGACTTCAATAAGGGGAACACAACATACAACCAAGTTCATAATAAATAATAATAATACGTAAACAAAGAGAAAAGGGAAAAAAAGACCCTAACCTCCTCCCCCAATCAGAAGGCAAATCAGAGACACAAATCAAGCAAAGACACCACCACCCTCACACCCCTTTCTGTAACCTAGTAGGAAAATCAAGGGTCTGGTCATTCCACAAAACCATCTATTAACTTTCTACCAGTTATCCACTCTTGGCCCATAGAAGCCCAGGAAGGGTAGATTATGCGAACACTATTAATATCCAGATTTATCTTTCAACTCTCTAAAAATAGGTTTCACATCTTGAAATCTAACCTCATAATTATTGGCATTTGCCATGCTCCTTTCTGCATTTAAAGCAATTAAAATACCTGACCACCATTCTCTAATGGACAGGATCAAGGGTTCTTCCAATGTCTTAGAATTATGAGTTTAGCCGGCCCGCCGTGCAGCAGTTGGATTTCTGCTTGCAACGCCAGTGACCCAGGTTCAGGAATGAGCTTGGGACGCTGGAGGGCTGGCCTGGGGAGATAGCTTGAGCATCCCACGACTGCTCATTGTCTTCAGGGAGGAGGAAAACTGTGACCCAGTGTTGGGCAACCGCTGGTGGAGACCAGGGTAGGGGCAACACGCCGGGTCATTGCTGGAGCTGCATGGCAGACACCGTGCTTGCCTGACGTCCGGACGTCACGCATCACAAGGAAATCAGGAAAATCACTCACTGGCCACAGATGATGGCCCTCTGTTCCCTGAGTGCCTCCAGTGCCTTCCCAGGGCCTCCTGTTCCTTGGCAGCATCCCAGGCCCTAGAAGTATGTGCTGGGTCCTTCCTCCCGGTGCCTTCCCCTGAAGTAGGGGACCTGCCTGGTGAAGGGATACCCGGGATATCCCGGGATTGGCTGTGATATGAAGTCCAGAGGAGGCTGGGCAGACAGTGGGTGAGGGGGACATGTAGGAATCTGAAGGAGTGGGGCCAGTGAGCACGGGGGTGAAAAAAAGAAGAATTATGAGCTTGGTAGCCATGCTCATCATAGCAACCTGTGAAAGTGAGGGAACCTTGGAATAATATTCTAATAGGCAAATTTCTTCTGTGAAGTAAGCAGATATGGGAAGATATTCTGAAATGTGATTTTAACCAAATCCCAGAAACTATGAATCTTAGGACATGTCCATAATTTATGGTGAAGTGAGGCAGGAGAAGTGCCACTCTCAGGACACCCTGGGAAAGCAGTTTACCCATCCTATGTAATGTATGTGGCGTATAATAAAGGTTATGTAGAACATTAAAATGGATGTTTCTTAATCTATCCTGCTTAATCAATTTAAAATTATTTAGCCAATGTCATTGGGCAACAGTTAACTGAATTTCTAAAGCATATTTCCAGTAATAGGCTACTGGAGCATAGCTCTGCCACCCACTGCTGACAAATGATTTATATAATTTAGAGACAGGTTTAACTTTTGACTAACTCTAGAAGGGGACTTATGAAGGGCTCTAGTCATTCTTCCCAGGGGCGTTTCCCTAGGAAACTTCTAAGGCAATGCTGCACTTGTGCAAGGTAAAACATGTATTTGGAAGATAGGTCCCATTCTTTTGTAATTGAGGTAGGAGGGCAGGACAGTGCCTGCAAAGACTGTTTTAGGCTAATCGATGATGGCAAATAGTAAAGCCCCAGAGCTGATCATATTATTGCCTATTCTTAGATTAGGATTGTTAAAAGTGGCTGGGAAATGTCCTTCCTAATGTTAAGATGGTAATGGCTACAAAATTGGTGGAAGGCCCTAATGCTCCAACTGATTGGTGAATCCTGAAGTTGAGAGGGAACTGTTTTCAGGGACAATATAGAAGGCATTGCAAGGACATCCATTCACTTTTGGCCTGCTCCAGCTCTAACTGAAGACAAATGGGATTATGAGGGGCTTCCAGAAAGGAAGGAACCACTGCAAAACCTGGTTGCATGTATGGCTAAATAATATAGAACAAAATCAGGTAGATGCAACCCACCATTCTGTTTTGAACTAGTGAGCTTCCAATAGGCCCTACGGGGTCTCCCATTCCATATGAAATCTGAGCTGAGCCTATGAATTGATTTAAAAGTAGTTTAAGGAGAAACATAGAAGGCTTTCAGGGGATAAAATATCTTAGATAAGATTGTCATCTTTAAGACATTGGTTCTGCCCCAGAAGGACAATGGAAGTTTCTTCCATCATGACAGATCTTCCTTAATGTCTTTTAATAGAGGGTCTAAGTTCAGGTCTTTTAGCTTCTTAGCTCTTTAGATAGCTTTATATCCAAGAAAGTTATAGATTGTTTTACCCATTGCAGGCCTAAGTCGACTATTTGTTCCTTATTCACCAGGGCTGACAGGGATAAATCAGCA
Source organism: Neoceratodus forsteri (assembly GCA_016271365.2). Taxonomy (NCBI): domain Eukaryota; kingdom Metazoa; phylum Chordata; order Ceratodontiformes; family Ceratodontidae; genus Neoceratodus; species Neoceratodus forsteri. The sequence goes on along the minus strand of CM057455.1, from coordinate 1,459,496,060 downwards.
TTTTTTCATACTTAATTTGTACCCTGATAGCTATCCAAACTCAGAGATGACCTGTAGAGTGGAGGAGAGAGAGTGCACCCCATTGGCTAAATGCTGCAGCATATCGTCTGCAAACAGTGAAAGCTTACACTCTTGAGGACCCTCTAAACCCCCAATCTAACTCTCCTGCTTGATTACCTCACCAGAGGTTCAATATATAAATTAAACAAAAGGGAGATAAAGGGCAATCTTGTCTAATACCATATTCGATACAGAAGGGTTCAGACAAGTGATTATTGCATAAGAGTATAGCTGAGGGACACTGATAGAGGATACTATTTCTATTAATAAAGCTCACTGGGAGGCCATAATGGGAAGCACTGCAAACAGATAGGGCCAGGCCAAATGGTCAAAGAGCTTTTTCTGCATCCAGGGACACCAACACAGCTTGGGATGGGGTCCCTGGATACAGAAATTAGATGACCTAGTGTCCGAAAGTGATCAGAGGTGACTGGCGGATACAAATCCAGCTTGCTCCAACCCGATCAGGGATGTCCAAACTCCACCTAATCTAGTGGCTAAAATTTTAGCATGGATTTTGATATCCACATTAATCAAAGAGATTAACCTATAATTGCTAATCTGAGTGGGATCCATCCCTGGTTTTGGGAAGCAACGTAATTCTAGCTTGAATAGAGAGGTACTTCACTGGGTGTGAGTCCCAATACCCAAACAACTGATGGAGTAAAGGAACTAATCGATCCTTAAAGTGCTTATAAAATGATCCTGTGTACCCGTTATTGCTTGGGCTTTATCTGGTTTGAGAGAGTCTATAGCAGCTTCAATTTCCTTCCGTGATATAGGTTCAGTTAAGAGCCGTTGGGCCTCACTAGGTAGCTTGGACTGTGCCTTGAAAGGAAAGCCAAGGTCAACTGGGATTGAGAATCAGTGGATTGAGGCAGGAATAAAGCTGCTGATAGTACCCTCTGAAATAGAAAAGCATCTCCTGGGGGCAGAGATCAGGGAGCCCATATGGGATTCCTAATGGCTGGTATCCATTTGGCAGCCAACTACTGTTTTAGCTGCCATGCTAGGTATTTGCTATCCTTACTCCCCTGGCCTATATAAGTTGCCTTCACCTGAGAGGCTATCCTTTCAGTTTTATCTAAGAGAGTTCTAGCATACTGAGATCTTAGGTGGTCTAATTCAACTGCCTTATCAGTGGAGAATTCTCCATCCCTTTGGACTCTAGTGTATATTTTTCCAAGCACTGATTAAGGTGGAATCGTTTTATTTTCTTGGAAACTATGGCAATTCAAATTAGTTCACCTCGCCATGTGGCCTTAAGTCGGCCCATACCTTATCAACTTCTGGGATAGAGTTGAGATTTTCCCTAATTGTGCTAGAGAGAATGAGCCAAAATGAGATACAATTTGGCCATCTCTCCATAGACTGTCATTTAGAGACCATGAATATGGTCTGAATGAAGGGTCTGGGATGTTTATGTAAACCAAAATCAATGCATGCCCGAGATCACCCTGGTGTGGATTTGGGAATCCACAATTCCTGAACTTAAATGTTGACTAATTAGAAAAAATGTATATATGAATAACTCTTATGCGTTGAGTGAAAAAAGGTGAAATCTTTAGTTGAGGAATATATTAATCTCCATGGTTCTATTAGACCTAGGGTGGTTTTAAACTCCTGCAATGCCCGCTGTACTGGGGATAGTCCACAACCTGTGTGGCGGGTTCTGTCTAGGTCATTTACCTGAACTAAGTTCCAATCACCCCTAAAAAGGGCATATGGCCACATAAAGCCAAAATCAAGGCTAACCTAGTAAAAAGGAGGAGGAATCTTGATTTGGGCCATATATTGATCCCAGCAGTACTTCTGAGTTACCTAGTTTCCCTGTACCAAAATATATTTACCCTCAGGGTCGCTTTCAACCTGCACAGCTATAAAGGGACCACTTTAGCTATCAATACAGCCACACCCCTTTTACAGGAATTATAGCCCACCCAAATGCCTGGCCTACCCAGTTCTTTTGCAAGTATTTTACATGGTACGATGGTAAATGGGTCTCCTACAAAAATACAGATTGCTCAAATTGTTCAAAATGACATATTTCTTGGAGTTATCTACCCCCTTAATATTCCAAGAAAATATTCTAAGCATATTCACCTTTGCTAATAATAGGAATTATCCACAAATGACTAGGACCATTATCCTGAAGTGCGTACATACAACCCCACCCCCTAAGAAGAAAAAACATGCCTACACCCTTATCCCTCCTTTAATTTCAGAGTTGTCAAAACAACTAACTATATACTGCTCACTACCGCAGGCCCTAAGATCTCTCCTCCTGCTGTGGTCCATAATGCCTCGAGGGGATGTGAACACAGGTCCATCCACAATAGAAGAAGAAATAATGTTTAGTAGCTGACCAGCCCAACAATGCTGTGGAGAAAGAAAAACAAGGTGTGGAGGACTAGGTTAATTCTCCTCCCACTTTCCCCATAACAGAGAAAGAAAAACCCTAGCACATACACACCCATATGTTTGTCGGCAAGTAAGTACAAGTTTCGATCCCTTTAAAGTCCTAATAGACCATCTGAAAAAAGAAAACAAAAAAAAAACTTACTCAGACTGTTCAGGAAAATATAAACAAACTTTTCATTTCAGTCTGGTTTCTTAAATGTGCTCTAATACGTAACTGTCCCATTACTAAACTAACTGAAACATCCATCGGTGCTACCAGAGCACAAAAAAACAAAACAAATAAAAACAGCATTTACTATCTGCAAAGTCTTTAAAGTTCTTCGTTTGCTTGCTGCAATAATACTGATCAAAATTACATCTAGCGGCAGACAATCACAGTTGTAGCTAGTCTTATAAGCAAACGCTTAAACAGTTGAGCAAAGGAGAACAGTACCCTTCCCTGTTCAAAATGCCTTAATGCCTGAAAAGAAAAGAAAGGAGAGAAAACGGGGAACTTGTTCACACATCACCCTAAATGCTGCTCTCAGATTCCTGCATCCATCAGGTAGCATACTTCATATACTAAAACTGCACAAAGGAAAAAAAAGGAAGGGGGAACCATCATGAGTCTTAGGGAGCACTTTCAACAAAATAAGGTAATTGTCCTTGCAGATAAAGTACAAAGGATATCAGGAACAGTCAGTTCAACCTCAGCACAACATCATGGCTAAAAATAAATTGTCTGAAATTCGGATACCACGTTCAAATCCACTTGTTGAATTACCAATCAACAAGTTGACAGCAGAAAAACCTTGATCCCATAATAAATACTAAGCCTTAATCACTTTGGGAATAGGTCCAGGACAGCTTTCATCAAGGCCTTTAGTGCCTCCTCAGAGGAATCAATCCTCTTGGCCCCTCCGTTAAAGTTACCTCTAGCCTGGCCTGATAAAGCATTTGGTGGCGGATCCCTGCTGCCCATAACTTCGAGGTGAACAAATGGAAAGTGGCCCTGCAGTTGCCTTTGTTTTATAGGTCAAATCTTGCAAAATCCTTAACTTTTGCCCTCCATAGAATTTTAGCCAGCTTCCTGGTTTCCTTTTGATGATAAATTCTCTGTCCTGAAAATTTAGCAATTTAAATATGATTGGCCTTGGAGAATCTGAGGTGGGGGCTTAGGCCAAAGAGACCAGAGTGCCTTTCAATTATATACTTCAGCCCATTAGTAGACTGTCCAACCATTTTCTTCAGAAATTTCTGAGGAAATCAATGGCATTTTGTCCTTCTCTCTCCTTCTGGTAGGCCCAGCAGGACTAAATTGTTTCACCGGTTCCTACCTTCCAAGTCATCAATGTGGTCTTCTAGTTTGATGCTGTGCTTAAGGCCACCACTTCCGGCTGCATCTTTTCTTGGGCCCACTCCAGTGAGCCGACCTTAACTTCAGTATCGGCCATTCTGTGGGAAAGTTATGTAATCGCCGGTTTTATATCTGCCACCTTCTCGATCAGCTTCAGCAGTGCCTCCTTGATAGTTGAAAGCTCGGCACAGATGTGCACTGAGACTGGCTCCAGTGGGTCCTGTTGAGGGATGAACTCCGGCGTGGTCACTTTGCTTCCAACTCCTGGGGTGGATCCAGTGCGGCCTGCAGTTCAACACTTTGGAGAGGTGAGCAGCCTCCATTTCTCCAAGATCTCGGTCTTCTTGCTCTGGTCTCTACTTGTTATGGCCAAACCAAATTAAGAATTTCTATGCATTAGGAGCTGGAATTTCTTGGTGAAATTACTGTAGACAGACGGAGTTCACCAAAACACGTCCTACCTCTTGCTGAGCTTCACGTGACTCTCTCAAAACCAGTTTTCCATATTTCTGTCACTTGTAGCCTATTTAAAACTCCTGCAAAAATATTTTTGGTAACCTTGTGTTTTCCATTTTCATTATTCTCCCCAAACCTTGACAGCTCTTATAATTATTCTTGTCTTAATTGGTAGCATTCCTGCTTCAAGCCTTAAAAGCATGTTGTACAATCTCTGGGTAGGTTTAATGCATTTTTGATAAATTAATTTTGAATAATTTCTATATTAAGTTTATTGGGGTAAAAGCCCCAGATTTCACTGCCATACAAAGACTGACTCATTGTTTTGACTTCAAATGCATTTTTAAGGCCATAAACGATTTTTAACAAACTTGTTAGCAAAAGAGCTTGTTGCACCAGTCGCTTGTAAGATTTATTCTTTATTTCAGTTAAATGTGTTTTCCAGGAAACTTTCTTATCAGGAATTATACCAAGATATTTGTATTCTTTACAACTTCAATTCTTTTCATTGATTGTCCAAGATTTATTAGTATAATTACTAATTCCCATGATCATTATTTTAGGTTTGTTTACATTTAATTATCTGGAATATCTGGAATATCTGGAAAATTGCCAAAGTTATTCCTTTTCCAAAGAAGGGTGACCCAAATTGATCCGAACTACCGTCCCATAGCTATCCTCTCCTCCTTAGCAAAAATCCTTGAAAAACTAGTAGCAACCCAAACTCTTGACTATCTGCAGCAACATAGCCTTTGTCAAGTTCTCAACACGGCTTCCTAAGGGGCAGTGCACGCCTACTGCTCTCCTTAAACTCACCAGTGATATTTTGTCTGCCATGACTCTGGGTCTACTAACTGGTGCTATCTTCATTGACTTAACAAAGCTTCTGACCTGGTAGACCATACCTCCTCCTTTCCAAACTTCTCTCCCTCGACTTCTCTATTGATGTTGTAGACTGGTTTGACAGCTACCTGTCCGGTAGACAGCAGACTGTTGTTTACAATTCTGCCTCTTCTGATCCCTCATCTATCCAAGTTGGAGTGTCCTAGGGTTCCATACTTGGCCCTTGCTCTTCTCCATCTTCATAAATGACCTTCCGCAGCTTGCTTCAACCTGCTCTACCTCCTTTATGCGGACGACCTGGTAATTTATCACAGTGGGAGGAACCCTCCTGGCGTCAACCATCCTCTTAACTCTGACTTCACATCCATTCAGTCATGGCTGATAGAGAATAAACTTGTTCTCAACATTAGCAAGATGCATTCTATGCTCTTTGGATCGCCCGCCAAACTCAAAGCAAACCTAACGCCCTCAAAATCACCTGTACTAACGTCTCTTCACTAAATAGTACCAAATCCTTCAAGTACCTGGGCATCACTCTGGACGAATCCTCAACTTTGAACAACACATAGCCAATACCTGTAAATTGGTTAATGCGAGAATTGGGTGGTGCCTATCGTGCCAGTTATGCACTACCCCTCAGCTAGACTAGCTGTGGCTCAAGGCTTTCTACTCCCCACCCTGACTTATGGATCAGTCACATTTCTATCCACCTCAAATCTTTCCTCCATAGGTGGGACACCACCTATAACAACATTGCCGGTATGCCTGCATCACCTCGCTTCACTCACCATTGCGAACTCTATTCAGACCTTGGCTGGCCTTGCCCCTCTGGCCTCGGTTTCAATCCCTGGGTCTCTCATTGACAACACAGTCCACGGCACTCCATCTTCTCTCGCTTGTCTGGTCCACTCTCAACCTCAGTCCTACGAGCTCCGGTCTGCTGACCTAGCCCCCTATCACATTCCCAGATGTAAAACCAACATGGGCTTGCGTGCCTTTGCTCATATGGCCCCAAAATACTGGAACTCGCTACCTCCAAACATTCGTGAGCGCCTACCCATGCGAAGTTTAAAACTCGGCACCTGGAACACCTCCAATCCATCAGTCAATGCACCTGCTTTAACCCACCTTGAGACTTCAGCACTCTCCCACTCTCACCTTAATACTTTCCTCTCTACATCTCTCCCTTCTCCTTACCCACCCATCTCTCCACCCCTTACCCCTCTCTCTCTCCACCCTTGATCTCTCTCCCACTCTTCCTCTCTCTTACCATTCTACCTCATTCTGGCACTTACTGCACTTTGTTTTGTATACACCTTGTTGCTAATGCCTGTCTCACTTATCATGTAACTCTAGTTGTGTATATTACCTAAATGTATCCTCCAGTTTGCCTCCACTGTATCACTCCCCTATATGCTCCAATGTGTACGGATTTTTGAGTTTTTGTTCCAGCTGTTTGCTACTGTCTGTATTTCTCTGTGTTCCACCGTCATGTGCTGCGTCACATGTCTGCTTCATTTTGTGTGCTCTAAACTGTCTTCTCGGGTCATGCCTGAAAATAGGCATTGCTATGCCTAGTGCACTCACCCGTTACCAAAAGCAAATAAATAAATAAATAATTCAAGGTTCAGAGTTGCCAAAGAATTTATAATGCAAGACATACCCCTTTAAAACCTAACAGGGTTTAGAGATAAATAATAGCATCATCAGTACACAATAATAACTTGATTTTTTTCATTATTTATGGAAGGAAATGTGTCAATATTTTTAATATTTTCTAACTAATATCTCAATATATAAATTAAATAAAAATGAATCCAGAAACAGGCCTGTTTAACCCCCTCCCCAGTCACAATAATTTCCTTAGTTAATGCTCCATCCATTGTGTACCTTATTTGTGTTGAAGTGCTGGAATGTGCATTTTATTTATTTATTATTTATTTATCCACTTCTCGGATTAGTATTACCTTTGAGTTCAAAAGCTCATTTACAGCCTCATTTACAAAGGTTCCATGTCATTTAGGAAGGTAAAACAGAAGGGAACAAAACTGGCACATGAGGACAGAAAATTGAAACAAGTTGAAGCTTACAAAACAAATTAGCAGGTACAAAATAGTAAATACAAAAAAATAGATATGATTACAAGTCACATTTGATTGCAATTAGATAGAGAAAGTAGGAGTGAAGTGGGCAGATGAGATAGGGAGGGTGATGAGAGGAAGTAGTGGTGAAGCAGCCACAGGGCTTTGTTAGTGAGATGGCAGGTGGCAGGGAGGAGGGGAGAGTTAAGGTGGGGATTGGAAGGAGGAAATGAGTCAGAAAAGGAGTCAAGCTAGTGGTAGGAGGGATTAAGAGGGACTGAGATTAGGATCAAGAAGCCAAAGCAGTTCACAAACGTTGACAGTCACAGGAACTCTCTAACAGGATGTGTTTCTACAGAAGATGTTTGAACTTGGACATATCAGTTGTTGACTAGGTTCATGGCCAAGGCCATTTAGCCAGTAGGTGCTCTGTAAAGGAAAGATCGTTGGCACTGTGTAGTTCAGAACCTTGGTACTAGTAGGAACTCTATGTCTGAAGCCCTGGTATGCCAGACCTTGTGGGCTCTGGGTAGAAGACAGGAGGTTCCGGCAGGTAGATCTCCTGAGAGCTTTCATTGTTAGTATACAAGAGTGATACTGATCCTTCCTTGTAGGGGAGCCAGCTAGATTCTGAGTAGAGATCACATGTGTGCGTGAAATGGTCTGAGTTCGTGATGAGCCTACAAGCTTTGTTAAGTGTTAAGTTCAGCCTTTTAGTGATGTGGGGTGGCTGCACCATATATTGCTAGGCCATAGTCAATGGTGAATATCACTGAACTGTCAACCACCAGTGTAAGTGCATCAGGGGTTAGATTCCTTCTATGCCTAAATAGTAGGCCTAGCTTTGCATTCACAGACTTAGCAATAGTCTCAATGTGGGTACACATGAAAGACAGTTGTCCAAGGTTATTCCCAGATATTTGAATTGTTGAACTTGTTCAAGAGGTGCACCGAAGTTGTTTTTATTACCATGGCATACAACCAATGCTTATGTTGGGGAGAAGAACAGTAGAAGCTTAGTTTTTGTAGTTCAGGACAAGTTTGTGCTGAAGGAACCATTCTCAACTTCAAGGAAGCCTGTTTGTAGGTTGTACTCGAGCACAGCAGGATCAGTGTTGTTTGTGTAGATGACAGCATCGTCGGCATAGAGGAGAGTCTTGAGTTGACAGGATTGGGGTAGGTTGTTTAGGAAGATACTAAACAAGAAAGGGCCAAGGATGAAGCCTTGAGGGACACCAGATTGGACGGACTGAAGTTGGGAGATGATATTAGATTTTTATCCGCTGTGACCTATCAGCAAGGTAGCTACCAAACCATTTCAGTGGGTTTTGGGAGACACCAACTGTGGCAAGTTGAGTAAGAAGCAGGTTGTGATTCACGGTGTCAAATGCTTTCGTAAGATCGATGAAAGCAGCGCAACAATCTTGTTGTTGTCAAGGACTGATGTATGTAGCTGGTAAATTCAAGTGAAGCTGTGGTAGTGCTATGTTTTTTCCTGAAACCATGTTGTTGAGGACATTGTATGTTGTACTTATCAAGATAATCAACTATTTGATTGGAAACTATGCCCTCAAGGACTTTTGAGAGTGGAAGGAGTATTGATATTGGCCTGTAGTTGGAGTGCTGTGTCGGATCCCAGATTTATGCACAGGGTGACCAACGAGATTTCAGACTTCTGGGAATTGTGAGAGGAAAAGTGATAAGTTTAGAATCTTGGTAATTGGTAGGAGTACTTCTTCAAGAGTCAGTGCCAGGATTTTGAGGTCTAGTGAGTCTCCACTATGTCTGGATTTCAAGGACTTAGTCAGGAATTTTCAGACTAGGGATTGGGAGACCATTTGAAGTAAAAGGTGGGTGTTCAGGCGAGTTGAGTCAATGACCCCAACTGATGATATGGAGCATCAACAAAGAAATCTTTGGGAGTACACCCGACAGATTGGTGAAAGCTGTGTTGAAGGAGTTAACTATTTGGGTGGGTCAGTGACGGGATGGCCATCCTCCAATAGAATTGTTGGTGTGGTCTTTTATTCTTTGCCTGTAATGTCTTTTATTTTGGCCCAGAAACTCCTACTGTCACCCCAGGAATTGGAGAGTAATTCTTTGTGAGCCTACTTTTTGCCTGTCTAATTTCCCTAGTACAGCTATTTCTGGCAGCTTTGTAAGCCTGCAGATCCTGTGGCTTCAGTGAGACTTAGCCTGTTGCCAGAGGTGGTCCCTAAGCTTCATCTTTTTACTATTTCAGGAGTAATCCATGAATTCACCATCCCAGGAATTTTCATTTTAATATTTCTAATAACTGTGGATCTATTTCCAAGCTTTCTAGAATATCCCAAAGTTTAATTCTATTTACCGAGTTGAATGTGGCCTTAATGTCAACAAAACATACATACAAAGTCCTTCCTCTCATGCACATATTTATCTATCAAATAGTTTAAAGTGAAGATCAAATCCAGCATGCTATGTTGCTTTTGAATCCACATTGAAACTTAGATACCAGTGCATTGTCCTCAGCCCATAATAAGAGTTTTTAAAATCAGTCTTGTGTAAAATTTTGTATTACAGGGAGTAAAGTAAGAGGCCTGTAGCATTTAGGATCCTGTTTTTGCCCTTTTTAAATAAAGGGATGATAACACACTTATTTCAATTGTGAGGCAGGATTAGATGATAACTTATTAGTGAAAGTATAAGGGCCAATAGATTCGCCCAGAAGCCAGGTTATGTAAAATACTTCAGCATGTAAACCATCCACACCTGCCACTTTATTTCTATTTTGTGTCAGGATTGCAGTCCTGACCTCAGTAACTGAAAATGTAAAACAATCAGAGCAATATGCTGTTAATTGGTTTACAGCCTAATTGTCCCATTCTATTTGCTTACTAGCACCATATATTCTACTAAAATGTGCAATCCACATCTCTTCAGTATTCATCCCAAACATATATTGAATACTTCTTTCATCACATCCATAGACTACAAGTGACCAAAATGTTTGCATATCTTTCTTCCAAATGGCCTCCTAGAGATCATCCCACAATTTATTGCTGTGCATCTTTGTTTATATTGTCCCCTTAATCCTCCCCAGAAATAAGCCATGCATCACCACTTTATGAAATCTTTGGATGCTCGTTGGCAAATTTATTTATTTTGTCACAAAATATCTATTTACATCAGATCAGTCATGTTCATTACAAAAACACAATTTTATCATCAACAGTCTTCTCCTTTCGGCCTCGTCTTCTTCCTGGTTGGTTCTTTCCTTTCTGGTCTTCCGGCCAGACACCCTAAATGTGGACCCCTCCTCCATCACCTGAACCAGGCCAGTTCCTGTTTAAACTGGACCTCCCTCTCCAGGCCTGGACACTATGTATCCAGCACCCAGACCTATTCCCCTCTCCCTCGTTTACACCATTCCTGGGCTCCTTTCCCCCCCAGCCTGTGGCCTTCCTCTACCCCCAATTTTAGCACCTCCTCCCTCTTCTTACATCTCCCTTATTACCACTTCCCCATCTCTGCTCATTTAACGCCCCTGCTTAGACGCCCTGTGGGCACCCCAAAACTTGCCCACCACCATCGAGGCTCCACCCAGCCCCTGGCAACTTACTGCCTCTTCACAGCACCACCCTGGTAGCCCCCAGGACCAGGGCTCCTCAAGCACCATTCGTCACCTTGCCTACTTCCTTTCCCTTGTGCCAAAACTGATGCCCAAAGCCCTTCCTTAAAAGGGTGGGTGGGTGGGTAATTCCCAGCAATAGAGGGCTAACTGAGGGTGAACTGCCCTAAGTAACCCCTAAAGACCCCAAATCAGGACCACTGTTGGTCCGCCCCACAGCCAATCATCTGCATCCTTGGGCTACCTGTCATATGATGCTGCTGTAGGTCTTCCCCAGGTGATGTCACTATCTCCTCCCCTACCCCTTTCTTGTCCCCTCCCGCCTCTTTAATTTCTGGGGACCTTGAAAAACCTGGCCTGCCTTTTAATGGCAAGCCTCATTGTCCCTTGATCCCCAGAAATAAGCCACCATTACCACTTTATGAAATCTTTGGATGCACGATAGCAAACTTATTTATTTTGGCAAAAATATCTATTTACATCCCATCAGTCATGTTCATCAAAAACACAATTTTATCATCAACAGTCTTTCCTTCTGGCTGCGTCTTCTTCCTGGTTGGGTCTTTCCTTTCTGGTCTTCTGGGTCTGGACACCCTGAATCTGGCCCCTCCTCCACCACCAGAACCACACCAATTCCCTGTTTAAACTGGCCTCCTCTCCAGGTACCCAGACCTATTCCCCTCCCTACTTTACACCACACTTGGATGCCTTGCCCCCCAGCCCATGGTCCTCCCCTTCCCCCAATTTTAGCCCTCCTCCCTTTCTTACTTCTTCCACTGCCCCACCTCCTGCTTGCGATTGGATGGCGAGGCTCCCCCTTGCAGGTTAAAACCTAAAACCCTTCTTGCTATCTTTCCTACTAGCTCCCCAATAGGCCTTAGGAACAGACACATCCCAAATACCAATAAGTGCACCCCATGTGACCTGTAGACTGCTGCTTAGTCAAATGCTATGTCCCTGTGTTGGTTGTCACCCCCATCTCAATTACTGCCCTCGCCACCCTCCTGTTTAGGCACTTCCCTACCTTCTCTATCAGTTTAATGCCTGGCCCCTCCATAACCCCTGGATGTGATCTCGGACCAGCGGATGGTCATGCCCAGTCACCACCCTTTATCCTTTCTAAGTCTCCCACTATTGCCTGCCCAGTTCCCCCAAGGCAACCCTCCCAAATCATTACCCTAAGTGGATGACAATGCAGTCCAGTCTGCCCCATAGCCCCCTCAGCTCTTCCAAGAGAGGCAACAGCTAGGGTCCATCTCATTCCCCTGATGCCCCTCCATTGGATCTTTGTGCAGTTGGACTCTGGGTGCAGTTTGTCCCTCTGCCCATGGTGGCAGCAAACCTCTCTGCCCAGTACACAAATGAGTGCCTCACATCTACACTTTCCATCTGGTACTTGCCACGGAGACAAAAGAAAACAGTGTCTCTGTCATTAACCCCTGACATATCGCTTTTAACAGTTTTGACTTCCATCGCGTATCTTTTCCTCCACCGACACCCCTTTCTCGGCTGCCTCTGAGGCTGCACCTATCTAATTGAATGGGAAGTGAACTTGCCCGGCTTCTCCCCTATGAAAGCCAGTGCCTTCCTAAAGCATAAACCCCCGGGCCGTGACCAGCATCCCGTCCCCATGTCTGAACATCACCCCCAGTTCTCCCTGCTACTCCTGCAGTTACCATGCAGCTCAGTGCTCCAGGTTTCGGTGCAACCTCATGTGGGGCCACCAGTTTGCTTACCCTGAAGGCACCTGCTGCCATGACCATGAACACTGCCCTGAAAAGACATGCTTCTTGTGCTGAAGTGCAAACTTGCCATGTTTAACCCAGCACCCTGTCCAATAGCTGACCCCAATGGGGCACCTGCTGTCCTTCCTGCTTCCCTGGCCCCTGCGCCAGCCAGCCAGCATTATCTTGACCCCGGCAGGCTGGACCACTATAGTGGTGTGTGCCATACCATCTTCCCACTTCTACTATCAACCTCTTGATCGGCTCATCCCAGACTGGCTCGTCCCTATCCCAGCCCAGCCTTGACCTAAAATCCTGAAAACTGGCCCACCACTGTCGTAAGCTTTCAAAGTGTTGGCTGACCAAGACCCCAGTAGAGCACCCTGGTGGTTGCCTCCAATCTCCCACATCCGGTCTGGGACCCTGGTCCTGTGTGTTGCTGCTTGTGGCACCAGCCTCGGAACCTGCCAAACTGCAAATGGGAGAGACTGTCAGCCAATTCATTCTTAATCCCTGCAATATGCTGGCTTTGAATAATAAGTTCAGCTGTAGACCCACAACAGTACCAACTGCCTCATTATCCGGCCCACTGTCTCAGTGTTCCGCCGTGCCTGTTGATGACCGCCACCACCCTGTAAAGTCACACCAAAACATGATGTGCTTCCCTCATCTGTTTGTCCCATATCTCCAGTGCCACCCATATTGGAAATATTTCCAGGAAGGTGATATCCCTCAAGGGGCCCATGTTCTCCCACTGTCTTGGCCAAGCCTCCCATCCACTGCCTTCAAAGTATGCCCCATCTCAAGCACCCTGGAGGCATCAGTGTAGAGCTCCAGGTCCATGTTGCATTCCCATTCCTCTTGCCAGAATGTTATCCTGTTCTACTGCCATAGGAACTCCTTCCAGACTTTGAGATCTTCCGTATCCCCTTCGACATGTCCACCCAATGGTGTGTTTTTTGCTTTTTCTGTCGCCCTTCCTAGCCTACTAGTGAATGCCTTGCCTGGACTGATCACTTTGCATGCAGAATTGAGGTGCACCAGCAGTTGCTGTACTTGGACCAGTGGCACCCACCTCCTCCTCCCGTTATTTGCACGAGCAGCCCCTGAGTTGGGGCACCTTATTACCACAGGTAGCCTGAAGCATCTTTGCTCCATGTCCACTTCAATCCCCAAGAACTCCAGCTGGTGTGCTGAGCCCTCTGTTTTTCCTCATGCCAGGGCAATGGCAATCTGCCTGTACATCTGTGTGAAATCCTCAACATTGCCTTTGCCTCCTCACGACTCTTCCCGATGAGGAGAAAATCATCAATTAATGCACTACTCTCTTGTGTCCATACCTCTCCCCAAATACCCACTGTACCCAGAGCTAAAAAGCCTCAAAGGTTAAGCAAGCCACGGAGCAGCCCATGGGCACGGCCCGTGTCCATGTACGACCCTGTTTGAACTGGAAACCCAGCAGGTTCAAGTCAGCCAGGCTGACTGTCAGCAGCCAGAATGGAGACTTGATGTCTGTTTTGGCTAATCATGCCTCCCAGTGCCTGATCAAAACTACTGCTTGCTTCTAACGAGGCATAGGTGGCACCTGAGGTGATCTGGTATGCCATCGTTCACTGACTGTCCTTCTGGGTAGGACAGAGTGGTGGATCAAGCAGAATTCCTTTTTGCTTCTTGGGACCACCCCTAATGGTGATACCTGAAACCAGGGCAGGTGGTACCTTCAGTGAGCCCTCGACTTGCTCCCACCCTACTTCCTTCTGGATTTTCTCCCTAACCACTGCTTCTTCCCCATGACTGACCCGAGGCTCTTGGTCCTCATCTTTGTTCACTCCTTGAAGTCCAGTGGGAACCCTTCCTTGAAACCCATCCACAGGAGTGCTGCCCTTTGTCCAGGTACCCGTGTCCATGCCTCCAGCACCTCAAGAATGATGGGTGTGCTCCAGCAGGTACTCCCATCACCCTCCATCTATTTTCCTGGCTAGTTCCACCATAGTTGGAACTGTACCCCCAGCCATACCCGCCTCTTCCTCTGCCATGGCCCCCACCTCCCCAAAGGGGTACTCTTGTTGATGCCCGCTACCCTGCACCACTGCTCTCCCTCCTTGCCTGCAGCTTGATAATGGGTGATCTCCCCGCACTTTGAGCACACATGTTTGAATTTGCAATCTGCCCAAGTGCAGGATGCTTTGTTGAAGCCTCAACATGTTTTGGCTCCCGTGGCGATGAGCTCTTCCTCCCATGCTCCCTCCTGTTGTCCCACCTGTCTTGAAAGATACATTGTCTTTACCCACAGCTCCAGTGGGTGTTGTCCCCTCAAGTCCCCTTGCCGCCATCCACCTCCGGAAAGTCTCATCATATCTAAGCCATCCGTATCCCAGTTTGGCCTTATATGCATCCCTGATGGTCAACATATATGTTAGTAATGGGATGGCCAGCTCCAATATCTTCTCTAGAACTATGGCACTATATACTGTGAATCCCACTTGCCAATTGTCAAAATTCTTTCCTTTCTGTTTTGCCTCCTCTGCCTTGGGACTAACCACAGTGAGTGCTACTGCCATCTTGATTTCCCAACTGACTCCTTCTGCTCATATTTTGTGGTGGTTTCCTTGTCCACCAGGCTGAATACGTCTACAAATTCCCTTTCCATATCATCTTCTTGAGTGAGGCTGGCATGGTCCCCAATGTGAAACCAAGGAGAATCCTTGTATCTTTTCCTCCCGACCTCCCCTTCCACACCCTCCCGTCCTTTTTCCCCATATCGCTTTCACGCCCGCTCCATCTTTTCAATCCCTGTCTCCCCATGTCTCTAAAAGTTCCTCCAAGTACTCCTTGAGGTCACCCTCATTGGAGATATCTACTCCATCCTCACCCCCTCTGGGCTCTCCTTGTCCGGCTCAGTTACAGCCGCAGCTCTGGTGCAGGCACTGAACTAGCTTCCACCCGCTTTGGTCTCTTCTTCGGTCGTCCTCTTCCTGGGTGTTCCTCTCACTCCTTCCGCTACTGCAACACCTCTTCCTCCTCTTCTCTCTGCTTAGCTTCTGCCATCAGCTCTGACATCTGGCCCATCAGCTTTGTCACCTCCTCCATCATCTTCTTACTCGACATCTGGGCCTTCTTAGGTGCCATCTCTGTGAAGGTACTATGGGTGGAAGACACAAATCAACAAACACCTTCACAGTCCTGCATGCAGGCCTGTTCATGGTATAAAACTGACTTGAGCTTGTATGGCTTTTTGGGAAGCCCTTGTGAACTAAAGCTGCCTACCCACAAACCGCTCGGGTGACCCACCCCAATTGGTAGCAGCCAAAGTTAAATCCGCTCTTTTCCTTCCGGTCATCCTGGATTTGTCATTACTGTGTCTTAAAACCTTAAGCCATATAGCCTACCCATTGTCCCATTTGTTAGCATAAGAACAACTGCTGCTTACCCACTATGCATTGTCTCGCTGGCCCCTCGGTGCACCTCTCAGCACCATGCTGCTCCTTCTCCACAATCAGAAGGCCATCCCTGAAGCCCCAACTCTCTATTATTTATTTATTAATTTCTTTTGCCTTGCTCAGTGCCACCCCATGTACGAGTGGGGTTGATGGGCTCCCGCCCTCCTGCCTCCATATCTCATGGCTCTGGGGCATGCCCCTCCTCCCCATTTCCGGTATACATGGTCCTTTTTCTAGCAGTGTTCCATTGGAATGCAGGCCCAAAGCCCCTGAGCTGCATGCCTGCTCACTCTCCCATGCAAAGGGAGGGGCCCAGGCACTTATCTCCAACATCCTCCAGCTTCATCATTCAAAACCAGCAGTTTGCCGTCCTTAGCCTTAGGCTTATCTAGACCATATCCATATAGACCCCAAACCTTTTTCCCAATGCACAAACCCCCAAATCCCAGTTGTCCTCAGTCCGAAACACATTCCCCGACTGCATGATAGCACTACCTTGACTGTGCTATCTTAGGCAGTGTTAGCATTGATCCTTGTTGTCCCTCCTGATGTGGGTGTACATGCCATACAGCCCCATTTTCTCTTGCTAAACTGTTTAAAAACCCACTTAGTTTATGCACCCCAGCGACCTGTGATCATGCACTTGCTGATAACCATGCCTTCCCAGAGTCATCCAAACCCCTGCAGAGCTGGCCTGTTCTGGTGCCACTCCAAGCCTTTCCTGTTCTGCCCTTAAACTTTCCTCTTTCAATTAGTTTTTTTATTTTTGGGACTCTGACCACATGGCAAGCAAGAAAAAAAGAAAATACACCGCAAAAGGCGCTATTCCCCGACTGCGAACCCAACTGCCTGTAATGGCCTCCTCGCTGGCCACCATGTGGCTACAACACCATCTGCGACCATAGCCTATCACAGCCCCACTGCCTGGTTCATCCGCTGTTGCCTCCTGGCTCCCTCAGCATGCCCATGCGGCTGCCCAATGAAAAACAGCCCACTTTCCACCATGGGGGCAGGCGAGCCCACAAATCAAAGCTCTGGGACTGTGGCCTATTACTGCTTGCCTGTTGGTATTACCGACTTCTCCGAGCACCCCTGTTCCTGACACACAGCTGACCCAGAAACAAAATGACCCTTCTACTCCAGTGGCCCCTGCTTGGCCAGCCTTTCCCAGGCCTACAGGGCTGTGCCACTCGGCCAAAACCCATCTCCGCTGCTCCAGCTGCATGAAACAAATACCTGCTTGGCCACCAAGTACTGGCTAGCACCTACCATCCAGTACTGTCTTGGCCATGACTCGGCCTCTGACCATGTGGCTGGCCTCATCCAGTGACTCACTCTCTGCCTGCAACAAACTGCTTTCAAGGGTGACTGGGTCATATCCAAATAGTCCACCAACCTGTTTGTTTTAACTCCAGGCTTTCAGCATCTACGTGAGGCAATTAAACTACTTCTATAACTTTTTTTTTTTAAAACGCTGTGCAACAAGGAAACCCCAGATTTACCACCAACAGGCAAACTGTTGGATGACTCTGCAACTACCAACCACAGCTACTTCCCATAGCCCTCATACATGATTCTGGCCCTCCTCTTCACATAATGCCTAGGAAAACAAGCCTGCCATTCGTTATCCCTTTTATCTCTCTGCTAATTCATATAATTCTCTTATGCAGACTGCAATCCTTCTGAAACACAATTAGCGTATAAAACTCACCAGATACAATTTGAACCAGCTGAATAAAGAGAAACAACATTATTCTAAGGCCACATAGCCTGTTGTGGCCAATCCCAAAACCCCTGTGCCTTACCTTCAAGCTTTTGCCAATGGTGTGCTGAAAATAGCTCCATAATTCCCAGCAAAGAGGGCTAGCTGAGGGTGAGCTGCCCTTAAGTACCCCCATAAGGACCCCAAATCAGGACTCCTGTTGGCCCCACCCCCAGCCAATCACCTGCATCCCTAGGTGACCTGTCATATGATGCTGCTCTGGGTCTGCGCCCGGGTGATGTCACTACCTCCTCCCCTCCCTCCCACCTTCCCTGCCTCCTCCCCTCTTTAATTCCTGGAGGGCCTTGGAACAACCTGGCCTGCCTTTTAATGGCAAAGCCTCATTGTAATAAATTTCTATATTCTGCCTAAAGGTTTTCAAAGCGAGGAGAATGAGGAGTGTAGTTAGCATTGCTCTAAGTTTCCCTACCTTCTAGATCTCATTTCTTAATAAATCACATTCCTTGCCAAACCATGGTTTATTAGTACCAGTGTCTGTTTTTGATTTGGGTGTCTTTCTGTACATAGTTGGGTTTCAAATACATTCATAAGGCCATTGAATTCCCTTAATATATTACCAAAATCACTCAAATCAATATTATTTATTTTAGATATTGTCATTCTTATTAACTCATAGTTAATTATTTTTCAGTTGCTTCTTTAGTATACTCATTCCATTTATTTTTTTCTCATACTTAATGCACATATTTTGACTAGCTTTGTTTTCCTGAATCTTATTTCTTCTTCTTTTTTTAATTTGATTCAAAATTGTACCCAATAGGAAAGTGATCACTATCCCAGACTTTATGAATCTTAAAATACTTTATAGCAGGATATTCTATAGCATCTAAAATGCATATGCCCAAAACACTACCCACTTTGGCTTTGGGAAAGTGATTTCCCTTCCCAGTCTCATTTACAATGGCCATTTAAAACATGTAATCCACATTTTTCTAGAACTGTAATAGTATTCTACCATACAGGGTTAGTATTTTGTCTTTGGACTGTCTTATTGGTATATTTATGGTATCATCAATTCACCATTCATTGGTTGGATCTTGATCCTATTCCTATATGTGCATTGAAGTCACCTGCTATAAAGAAAGTAACTCCTGGGAATCTAGTTTTATAGACTCAACATCATTACCAATATTCTTAATAATGTCCTGAGATTTCTTTTGTTTTAGTCTAGGGGGCTATAGATATTAAATAGTGCCCCAAAGCTTTCTACTACCAGCTGTTATCACAACATGTAAAACTCATTATACACAGTTGTTTCTATACTTTTAAAGTCAAAGGCTGTATTAATAAAATGGCAAGTCCACCTTTAAATCTACCAAATTTACTATTCTTGTATGCTGGGAGATCCATGCTTTATACCCATCCAACAGTTGTTCTTCTACCCTGCCCATCCAAATTTCCTGCAATAATAGTATAGAGAAGTTTGTCATCTATTCCAGACATTTTTATCCTCAAGTTTTACCCTTAATCCTGCTATGTTCCAATTAAACAAATGTATTGTATTTTCTTCCTTATTATTACTTCTCAGTCTGTTAGTTTCATTAGATATGCTTATGGTGCTATTTGAGGTAACACTGCTAATCACTGACTCTTCTCCTGAGGTCACTGTATCCAAGCTGGATAGATCTTTGATTTCAAGAATATCATTGATATTAATTCTAACCCTCAGTCGTTTTCTTCCTCTCCTTTGTACTTCTTCTGACTCATCTCCTCCAGACTATGTTCCGTCTCTACTGGTTTCATTAAGCTGTAATATGGGGTTATTTGGCTGTGGATATTCCTTTTCCCTTTGGGTATGATACTAGTAGCCCTAGCTGCTAGTTTTTATTGGGGTCAGTTTCTTGCCCTACTCTTATTGTTACATGTAGGGTTATTCCAATATCCAGGAATCTGTCTCTATCTGACAATATTCATTTTCTGTTATCTAGATTTTTAACACAATGCATACCTAACCTTTATAAGGACTTGCATTATACCTATACTCAGATTTGATGTCCTGCCACCAAATTTTGTTCCCCTTTACCCTCTAATCAGATTATAGGTTGCTAATTTTAGTATATAGGTGTTTTCATTTTTAGATTTTATCAAGCCTTTTACATAGGTAGTTGGAACTATGTTAACTGCTACCACTAAACATTTTTTCTCTTCTGTGGTCTCTGTTCTTTTATCTTTTGTATGTTCACTCTTTTTGATGTTTCATTCAATTTAACTCCGTTATTGATATCTCCTTTATCAGGCTTTTTCCATCAACATTTCATTTCTTTGTTTATCTCTTAACACACCCTTCAGGCCCTCGAAGTCTTAGCTTGTCACCCTTAGTTATTCTTGTTTTACTTATGTTATTTTCTATAACAGTTTTAATTTGATTCTTCCTCTGGTATAGTTTGGTGATTAGCAGTTCTATTTCATTGATTTCTTTATTGGCCACCTCTTCTGTGACAGTCCTTATTGATTTATTTTCCTTTTCAACTTTCTCTGCATTTTTTTACTTTTCTCTTTGACTGTGTACTGCCCACGTTCTTCTCAGTTGCTTCTCTGCACTATTACCCTCTACATCATTTTTCTGACATATTTCAGATTTTTTACATAAAAATCAATAAAGGCTGGAAAAAGTGCTACCAGTTCCAGAAGCTGAGTATTTCAAAGTGTATTTCCCATTTTAATTCATTGATTTTACTCATTAGGTTATAATTTTCTGTTAAGCTTTCTCTCTTAGCTAGAGAGGGTTTAGGGTCTACAATCAGTCTTGATTTTGGATCTGGCTCCACTTCATCTTTGGACCAGGGATGTGTAATTTTATCAACTGATATAGATGGAGGTCCAAACTATGATTTTTAATATAAGGTGTGAGAATGACTCAAACTCCTTTAGGTAAGATCTGTTTTACTTGTCTTTTTCCTTTGCTGTAATTTTATATCATAGTCTGTAGGAATATCAACAGCTTCTGATATTGGTGTTACATTTTATATATTAAACACTCTTGATTCTCATTGTTAACAAAATCCATACACACATGATATTTTTCTATTTCTTTCTTTATTGTAGTTAGCTTCATTTTCCACATGTAGCTCTTCCACATTATCATGAGTATGATCTCTTGAATGTTTAGTTGCATCCAGGTTTGACAAACCAACTCTTGCCTTGTAATATTAATTAAATTACCAGTTGATTTTATTTTCTTGTACTCCATTACAAGGCACAGATGTAACTTCCTCCAGATTTCTGATTTCTTTTAACAGAGGTGTGGAGACAATTGAGTCACACCACTGCAACTTTTTTACAGTTGATGAGGTTAATTTGGGATTAAACGTTTGTATAACCTTTTCGTACCTCTTAGTTTAAAGTGGCTTACAATTGGGTGTAAAAATGTGTGTTATTTTCATAGTATCATTCTGTTCTGCCCCTTAGTATCCACTTTATCGTGTTTTTGTTGCTTTTATGACTATATGTCTTTGGTGCCTTTTTTGTATATTATTAGACATTTTCCTCTATAAATAAGATACTTTTCTTAAGTATGGTGGAAAGATAAATAACTATGAGATTAGCAGAGCTAACTATTCAATAATACAATTTTGCAGCAGTAATACAACAAGAAAATAAATTAAAACTCTATAGTTCAATAAAAAGAGAAGTAGAGTTAATAATTTCAGTACCTGACTTATAGCTCCTTACATTGTACTTAGCCTCTGTCAAATCTTCTAATCCTCATAGAGTATAAAGTATCTGAAACACAGCAGACTTCCTGATCTTCCAGATCTTCAGAAGCCTCAGAGTCTCAGAGGTCTGTAGAATCTTATAATTACAGTTGTTCCTCTAGTGCACACATTGGTAATGAGTCTCAAGCAGCACAACAAGTTATAATCATGTAAAGTCAGAGTGTTTGGATACATCTTCTCTTGAGCACTTCTTTTCTTTTTCCCTCAATCCTTTGGCCCTTCAATGCTCTATAACCTGCTTTCTCAGCCCTCAGTGTTTACTTCTCCTTAGTGGTACTCTTTAGTAGATTGAGTGTTAATTCTACTATGTTTGGATACACTAGTTGGGCAAGAAAGCAAGAGAAAAAGAGGACTCAGATATTGAAAAAAAAAACACCAAAAGATAAAACTAACAAAATGTTTGCTGAATGACTAGTTCTATATTGTTCTATTATTTTTTAAGTAATTGAACTAATTCTTGAACAGATACCTTCCCTTCTTATTTAATCTTATTTATAAACTGTATAACCTGTGTTTATCTATTTAAGCACTTTATTGTATTTATATTATTCAAATATGTATCATTCAGTCATATTGATTCCAAAGAACATTACACAGCTTAATTCACTTGAGTTCACTTACTTTTCTTATTTTATCCAAATTGTAAGTGTATGAGATCTTTAGCTGTGCACAATCACCTCAACACCTCAACACCTCAGCTGTTATTGAGGCCTCCAGTGAAAAGTTAGTACGAGTGCTCACTCGACCACTCATATGCTCAGTGATGAAAAACTGTCATCCTGGGTTTTAATCAAACAACCCAGGACCAAGTTGGAAAAATAGAAGTTAACTGGCTAGATATGAGTATTTGACTAGGTCAGATACAGCCTAGTGAGGCCTGATAAAAATGTCTGAAGGTGCTCAAAAACACCTCCCTGTTCACATGAATTGTAACCAGGGGACCTGCCACATTATTAAATAAAAAAAGTTAAAACTAATATGGCTTTTTCCTTTAAAAGCTAGGATCAAGCTAAGATAAGGCAATAAAAGTATAAAATACACAAAGACACAATGGGAATGCCTTTGGAAGTCTTATGCAGGTCACAAAAGAATGGCATTTAGCTGCTGAGATGCAAAACTACTGCTTGCTCTATTTATCTCCCCATAGACCCACCCACATGAACCACAGTATGCAAATTTTAAATTATACTTAGAATATATTTAACAAGAACTTCAAACTTCACAAATCTTCACAAGATCTCTAGAATCACCAGAATCTCTGCAATCTCTATAGCCACTGGAAAAGAGTCTCTGGAGAAGGGTGAAAGGACAAAAGTGAAAATAAAAAATCAGTAGGGGAAAACGATAGCAGCAACTCAACTTGCAACTTGTAACTTGCATCAGCAGCACTTTAGTTTCTCCTTCTTTACTGCATTCACTTGTAGTGGGAGATAATTAATCAGAGAAAAGGAATAGTTCAGTCCACATTCAGGTCTCAATCCTTTCTGAAAGGATGTTTTCCATCTCAGAAGTCCAGTGACCCCCCACCGAGGTGGCTTTCCTTCTGCATTTTCCTCCTGCATTGAAACAGAAAACAGACAGGAGCAGACCACACCACAGAGGCAGCCAACTTAAGATTTATTGGTAAGCCCACACAACTCAGGCAATGGTGGTTTATCTTTATTTCATGTAAAACTTGCTTAGTGGCCCTGCTTCTAACTGCTACTCCTCAACAGCCAGAGTACAAACGTCTCCTCACCTCTGTATCATTAAAAATAATGCTTTCTGGGCTTGCAATAGGGTTTCAGACCATGGAACTGTTTGTGACCCAGGAACCAAGGACAAAGAAGATGCAGCTGTTCTACTCCATCAAGAATAATCAATCAAAGAGGTAGTAGTAGAGGCTTATCAATCATAGCTCATGAGACTTTTTTCGTAAAATATCAAGCTGACTCCAGAGACCCTTGCAGGAACTTATCATATTAAAAGTTCAAAGTTTCTGCAACACAGAACTAACCGTTCAATGTTCTGAACCCTATTTCATGCCCTGCTGAAATTCTACCATGGACATGAGCAATAGCATAGTACCCTCTCCATCTCCAACTGCCTAGGTGAAACCCTGGAACAAGTGGCATCCTTCAAATACCTTGGGGTCACTATTGATTATAACCTCTCTTACAGGTCCCACATTGATAATGTCACCAAAGCGGCAATACTGCATCGGCCTACTCTACAGGCATAGAAATGCCTCACCTCTAATGCCTTACAGATCGCAGTCCAGAGCTTGGTAGTTGCAACAATTGACTATGGCCTCATTATTTATGGATCCACCTCCTTCTCCACCCTCAGATGCATATCCATGGCCCTCAAAAAGCTTGCTGACTCATCATCTGGTCACACTGTCTCACCCCACATGTGACCTTTAAACTCAAACTGGTGGCTCAACTCTCTAACAGCATCAAATACCAAACATGCCTTATGGCAAAAAAATCAATGATGGAACTTGCCCTCCTGGTGTTCAAGCTCTCATCCAACCTGCTCTGAATCTCCACCCCACTACGGGCTCAGAATCTCAATCACTACACATCCCAAGATACCGGACTACGCTTGGGCCAAAGATCCTTTGCTTATAGCTCTCCTAGCTGGTTAAATGGCTTAAACAGTGACATCTCCTCCATCCCTAAGCTTGGACCTTTTAAATCTAAACTTCACCTGCTCCTAACTACCTCCAGCTCATGTGACTGTCTTCCTAATCTTTCTCTATTTAGCACTTACTCAACCCTCCTCCTCCCTCCCTACACCACCCTCCTTACTGCACTTCCTACTTGCACTTTCTGGGTTATGTGAGATCCTGACACTAGCCACTGGCTGCATTTTGTGTGTATCACCAAATTCTTGCTAATATTGTGTGCCCAGTCCTTTGTCAAACAACCCTATCCTCCAAACCATATTTACTCATGTGTTTATTTACCACTGTAGCCTGTTATACTGTCATAATGTAAACCTCTGTAACCTGTTAACATATCATAATGTCTACCTTGTATTATACCTCACCTGACATGGAACCTTTGTAAAAAGCCTTGGCTCAAAGGTATTTGTAATCCTAGACTGAAATAAATAAAAAAATAAAAAATGCCTCTAATACAACATAAATTCTAGTGAGAAAGAAAAACATTTACCAACTTGGAACTGAATCTAGCCCTCCCCAAC
This sequence comes from Neoceratodus forsteri, assembly GCA_016271365.2. Classification (NCBI taxonomy): domain Eukaryota; kingdom Metazoa; phylum Chordata; order Ceratodontiformes; family Ceratodontidae; genus Neoceratodus; species Neoceratodus forsteri. The sequence continues at coordinate 1,459,471,401 of CM057455.1, read as the reverse complement.
TTTGTCCTGGTGCTCTGCCACTGTAATATTATTCCACATGGAGGGACATAGAGGTTTTAGACAGAGATGCATGCTATAGGAAAGCATATCCGGCACTTGGTGCAGTTCCCCAGTACACAACTGCAGTGCAGTACGCCTCAGATAGAACTAATAAAGTTGACTGTAACATCAAACTAACAGTTTTGTGTTCTGAAACCATATTTCAAGTCTGCTGAAACCTTGTTTCTGACATCAGCAATGACATCTAACAATTTCTCTCATACAATATACAATGTAATGAGAAAGAAACAAATGTGCTCCATGTGGAATCAAACCTAGGCTTACGTAACTCTGTGACCTTATGCCAAGCACTAAAAGCCTTATCACTGTCATCATCAATGGCATCATGCAGTCTAATCACTTGCGTTACTGCAACTTTAAACTTGACTAAATACAAAAAGGATGTGTGTGCGACAAGAGATGCTTTGCAAGGAACACTTTCGCTAGCACCTAAAAGGAAGTTTTCTTGATATGCTCAGTGGGTGACAGAAAGTGTAATGCTCAGTAACAGTTAGACTTTGACAAAGCACATCTCTACTTGCACAAAACATAAGGCATCATGTGAAAGTCAGGCGCAGATCTGTTTGTTATGGAGCACACTGGGCACCTATTGTCATTTACACCAATGAAAGGATTTTATACTGGATAAAAACTCTGAAAGTACTGCCTGGTCTCTTATGGTGCTAGTGTTCTGTGGAGGGTGAGTGCCTGGATCCTTATTGTTAACAGTTATGACCATAATGAAAAGGAAATGTTATTTTCACACTTCAACTTTAAAAGTTAAATAACAGATTTTTAAAACTAAATTTTGATCCATTCTTCTTTTTCCCACCATCATTGCAGCTGGAGGAAACAGACATGCTTCTCTCTTTAGATGGGTTGATAACATTCTAAATCCTGACTGTTTCCTTTCCCAGACTGAATTGAGTTCAGTGAGAGATGTGAGCAGTTTGCTGACTTGACCAAGATTGTGGAGATCAAAGAGCTATTTTCTCTACTGGTATTGTTTACCAGTGCAGTTCTCAAAGAGAATAGATAGCTGAATCCTGGTTGCTGTGTATTTGTAAATAATGTTATTCAGAAATTGATGAGCATGTAAACAGCATGTAGAAAAACATACATCTGTGTTTTTATTTTACAGACTTTAAATAGTATAGTAGATTGCCAAATATAAAAAGCATTCAAGGTTTGAACTTTAAACAGTAGAATTCTATCATGTAACCAATGTATAGTATAGACAGCATTCTAAAGATAGTAAATATAGTACTTTAAGGTCTTGCAGTGGCAGGGCTGTGGCAGGACTCCTTAGAGTTGGCAGCTCCGAGGTGGTCATTTTCAAGTATGGCACGCCTGCCAGGGTAAGTTGGGTGGTTGCATTTGGAATCTTGTTTTATCGGGCCTGCCGTAGCCTGTGTCTGGGGCAGGTCCCATGTTAAGCCCACTAAAGAAATGCAAAGTAAGAGTAACTGGAAGGAAGGAGCTGAGTCGCACATGCTATAAGGATCCCAGCATCCTGTCCCTGTCTGGAAGAGGTTACAAATTAGTTGGTTCTCTAGCAAGGTTTTCATGGTGGCCATGGTGTGCGTTAAAGGCTGCATCCCGGTTTGGTTACTTCAGGGTGGGGAGTAAGGCACTCTGAACACTGGTTTAGGTCATACATTGTACCCGCTAAGGTTCTCAGCTTTCATTTGGCTCAGGTTATCTGCATGGAGTCTGCGCCTGGTCTATTACTTTAGGCCTGTTTTAAAGCATCTTTATCAGCCTGGTACTGTGTACGCCCATATATGCCCTCTGGCCTGTCTGTCTCTCGGCTTCATGGAGCTGTGCACTCACTTTTTTATTTATTAATTTTAAAGGAAACAGAATAAAATGTCTTTATTTGTTCTTTTACTTCATGTGTGCTGAGATTATTGAATGAAATAACCCCATTCCTCCTCTCAAGGAAAGTTCAGTTTCCACCCACCGTGGCCCAGCCTGAAGGTGCAGAGGCTAGTAAGCTACAACCTATTTGGTGAGAACATTCTGCACTATGCTAAATGAAGCAGTATTGCACAGTGGTTTAAGGCTCTGAGCTGCAAATCTGGAGACCTGAGTTTAAATCCCACAGCCCCACTTGCATAATGTGTGACCCTAAGCAAGTCACTTAACTCTTGTGCTCCCAGGTCACACCTGTAAATAAGCTTTCAGCTTAGTGTGTCTCTTCTGGTAAAAAAAAATGAGATCTGCTGGCAAGGTACTGTAAGGCTTGTCTTCTTTAGCTGCAGACCTTATGCCTGGATGATTTCTGGTTTGTACCCCCATAGAGTACCATCAGGACCCCTAGACATAAAAGGGGTGTGAAGGGTGGTTACATATTAATTCCTAATTCTCAAGTCCCAATCCAGTTTCTGTTTCTATAATGAGGCATGCTGGTGTGCAAGGTGGAAACTATGTATTCTCCACTAAGCCTTTAGGAAATCCTCTCCAGCTAATAAGGCTAAATATCAGAATCTGCCTTGGATAGGAGATAATGGGGTGGGTCCTGTGAGAGATGTTGTGTATGAGTTTTAGGTATCTCCAGAATTCTCTCTCATGAGGAAACATTTTGCAGTGCTGTTCTAATCGTGCCCATGGCTCTGGAATCCACATCCAGCAGTTGATGTATTTTATCAATGCCCTTGAAGTGCCATGCCCTGGATGCCTGTACCCCAGGTAGACAAGGGGATGCAGCCACATCTGGCCTGGGCTTACCACCAGGCATATGACACATGCCAAAATCTACACTGGCTCCTCCCTGACAGTATACACCTCCTTTCAGTAAACATGGAAGAGAAGAATACCCAATCCTGCCGTGGGGATGCAGTGTGGCATTCAGTTCCAGCAGACCTTAAGAGCACCTTTCATGATGGTCCAAAATGTACAGCTTGTAATCATTATATGCAGTACTAGACCTGAAAGGAGTGTTCATTTTTAATTTGGCCAAGATTTACTCTGTCTTCCATATTTTGCATTTGTTTTGAACCCTGCTTTAGTCCTGCTGCACTTGCCTTTGCTGTTCAGCTGCTAGGCTGCTGGCATACACTGATATCACTATATGGCAGAGGTGACTCACACTGTGCAGTACAGTGCAGTTGCAGCACCTACTGGGTCATAATGTTGTATGCTTAATAGCGTGCGATATTATAGCTAAACTGATACAGCACTGTCCATCACAGCGAATAGAGCAATACCGTATACTGCTGTATGGTATTACACCATTCACACAATCCCATGCTGAGGATAAGACCTCTGCTGGGATTGGGTTCCACTGCGCAGCTGGCGTGGCTCACTGGACTGAGCTACAGCAGCTGGAACCAGGTGCTGCATCTGGGATGGAGTTTGATTCCGGTCCCAGACATTAATTTTTTCCTGAAATTGTGTGTTCCCCAAGGTAAGCCCCCTCCCGGAGTTGAGAATCCATAGTGGGGGAGTTTGAGGTGCACAGCCCCTGTAGCAGGGGTGTGGGGTGGAAACCCCCACAGAAAAAGACTTGTGCTGCATGGCAAAATCGTGCTGTATTAGCGGGCGTGATTTTGCCATGCTGTATAATATCAAACATTTATGACCTGTGCCATTGCAGCAGTTTTGCAAGGGAAAACTGCCAGGACCAAATGCACATACTGTCTTCTCCCTTCCCCAAATCACGCTGTTAGTAATGCATTATGCCAAAACCAAATGCCTTGTCACTATGATTTTCTATAAAACTGACTTACTTCTGCCTCTGTAAAAAGCATGGGGACTGAGAGAAAATTGATTTGCTGACAGCACCTTTCCCAGTCCTTCTGCTTTTCATGCATAAATTACCCTTCTTGCATTGATTCTGAATTGTATTTCACTTCTGTTTTCTGCAGTTAATTTTAGCATTCTGAGCTGCTAAAACTGCAGGGTGTACCAAACTTCTGTAGCATGACTTATGTTGCTGTGGATCAGGGCTGTTCTGCTGACATCACTAAATGGCAGAGGAGTGACTTACACTGCAGTACAGAGAAGTTGCAGCAGTTCTGCAAGGAAAACTACATTACTAGAGTGTACATACTGTGGACCCTCTTTACAAGACACCCTGTTAGAGGGTGAGAGGGTGACTGTGAAAAGGCAGTGATACTAAACACATATTTTTGCTCAGTATTCACAAATGAAGGGGAGGTACCTAAACCAAACAATAGCAACTCTCTGGATATGGGTATAATACCAGCCCAGTCATAGAAGAAGAGTTCTGAAGACCTCTTAAAACTGAAGGTGGACAAAGCAATGGGGCTAGATGGGATTCATCCCAGAATTCTAAAAGAACTAAAGGTAGAACTACAGACACCATTGACTACCTTCTTTAAGAAATCTTGGGAGGATGGGCGGTACCTGAGGACTGGAGGAGGGCAGATGTTTCCCCTTCACAAAAGTGGGAGCAGAGAGAAGCAGGAAACTACAGACCTGTTACTCTGACCTCAGTGATAGGGAAAATGATGGAATCACTTCTGAAGGAAAAGTTGTTGTGAGTACCTAGGGCCCAGAAGGGCACAGGACCCAAAGCAACAAGGATTCACAGTGGGAAGGTCATGTCAGATGAATCTAATGGATTTCTTTGACTGGGTGACCAAAGTAGTAGATCAGGGAGGGGCTGTGGACATGGCCTACCTAGACTTTAGCAAGGCATTTGACTCATTCCCACACAAAGATTAATACAAGTTAGCCAGCCTTGGAGTGGGTCCCAAGATGGTAGGCTGCATAAAAATTGGCTGGAGAACAGGACACAGAGGGTAATAGTAAAGGTCCACTCTGAAGAAGGGGAGTTACTAGTGGGATACTGCAGGGGTCAGTACTAGGACCGGTCCTCTTCAATGTCTTTATAAGTGACTATGCAGAGGGACTGGAAGGAAAAGTATGTCTCTTGCAGATGACACAAAGATCTGCAACAGGGTTGATACAGCAGGTGGGATGGAAAAGGATAAGAAGGGTCTTGGCAAGGTTGGAGAAATGGTCAAATGTATGGCAGCTTAGATTCAATGCTAAGAAGTGCAAGTAATGCACCTGGGAAACAAAACCCAGGGAAGAGTACACAATGGGGGTGAGATACTAACAACAACACAATGGAAGGGACCTGGGGTAGTCATATCAGATAACCTAAAGATGGGGCAAGCAATGTGAGAGGGCAGTAAGGAGGGCTGGGGGATACTGGGATGCATAGGAGAGGCATCACCAGTAGAAAACAGGAAGTTGTTATCCCTCTGTACAGACAGCTGGTGAGATCACATCTGGAGTACTGCGTGCAGTTCTGGAGACCCAGTCTCCACAAAGACATAGACAGGATGGAGACCATCAGAGGAGGGCAACTAAAATGGCGCAGGGTCTGCCAGAAGACAAATGAAGAGAGAGACTTAAGGAGCTTAATATGTATACCCGAGGAAAGGAGAAAGAAGGGGACATGATATAAACTTTCAAGTACCTCAAGGGAATCCATGAAGTCCAAGAGGGTAGCATCGTTCAGAAAAAGCGTGTGCAAGAACAAGGGGCACAATTTGAAGATAGAGGGGATGGCTCAGAGGTAATGTGAGGAGGTATTTTTTCACAGAGGGTTGTGGATGCATGTGACAGCCTTCCTGAGGAGGTTGTGGAGTCAAAAGAGATGGAATTCAAGAATGCATGGGGCAGACTTGATGGCAATTCTAGGGGTGGGGGTAGGAGGAAGTAGGCTGTTGGTTAACTAGGATCTGCAGCTTATCCATTAGGTAGGGAAATGGGCAGAGTGGATATGCCAAGCTGTCCTTGTCTGCTGTCAAATTCTATGTTTCTATGTTAGCAATGCATTATGCCAAAATCAAATACCTTGTCACTATTTTTTTTTTTTTTTTTTGTAAAACTGACTTACTTCTGCCTCTGTAACAAAGCATGGGGAGTGAGAGGAGACTGAGTTGCTGTCAGCCGAGACAGACAACTGTCATTTTATGAATCGGTGTGATTAGTGTCTATACCTTGATCATTTCAAAGCAGTAATGCCTCCTTACACATGGCATACTGGTCCCTTCCATGCCTTTCCATAGAAAAGCACCTGGCAGTCACTCAATTGAAAATCCTTACTGCTCCTCTGACAAACTGTAGGGTGAGACAAGGCTGTATCCTTGCCCTACTCTTTTTCAATTTATATTAATAATCTTCTGGAAAATATTGTGAATCTATCTTCAGATTCTCCAAAGATAGGTGCTGAAACGTGGAATTCTCACATATGCAGATGATTTGCTTTTGCTTTCACTTACACCTAGCAACCACCAACTAAATTGAATGTGCTGGCAGATTATGCAGAAAGGAACTGTTTATTGATCAATGGGCCTATGCCAATGAGTGGAGTGGATACACATGGTATCTGGAGCATGTAGCCACTCCACACTCATTGTGTCCCCCACGTGGGATGCACAACTGGGGGTCCGAGCAAGTATGTGCCGTATCCCCAAGCCACAGACTACACTGTGCGGGGTGTGTGCAGCACTATGAACCATGCACAAAGGCATCTAGCACTACCCATGGAGGTGCATATGGTGGCACAGAGTACCGGGAGGACCCTGCTGTAAAACCACTACATGCCCCCGCACACCTGGAAATCGATGTGCTCATCCATCCTCTGGGGCCACCCATAGAGGGGCTGCTGCCTCCTCCACTCCAGCACACAGACTGTTGTGGTCAAATGCTGCAATCATGCCCCCCACACACACACACATCACCTCACGGGCTTACTGGCCCTGGGTGCTGCCCATGCTTCAGCCCCGACACAGCCAACATATTCCGCTAATGCCAGGGTATGATACGTGCCCCACCACCACTACCAGAAGACAGCCCCCAGCCCCAACCTGGCCCTGTACACTGCTCCAGTGCCACGGAAGGGCCAGAGGCATTCCCACCCTCACACCTGCCACAGCTGCTGGCCTTGGACATCCACAGGGCATGCAGCCAATGTGTGCCCACTGTGGAAGGGATCCACTAAGCCACCCAGTCCGGGTATCCAATTGGGTGCCTGCCCAGACCCTGACCCCACCCCCAGCTGCACTGTAGGTCCTGCGCCCGGGGTGGAGCCTGAACAGGTGGTGCGGCAGTCATGAATGCTGCGGTGCACCTGCCTGCGGGTGTGGGGCTCCACAGGTGGCTAACAACCCTCCGGCTTGTATTACCCACCCACTGGTGCACAGCACCCATTATGAACAAATCTAAACTTATGGTTATAGGTGGTAGAGTCCCTAAATATATTTAACATATTAAATCTGTAAAATGGATTTCACTAAAGATTATCAATATTTGAGACTTACTATATCTTGGACATTTAAGTGAAAAATCTTATGATGAAATACTGTACTAAAAAAGACCACAATAACTATTTTGGCATCAAGAAGATTTAATTATAAATACAGTGGGGTCTCTCTCCCCTAAAAGAACAATTGATGCCAAATATAATGCACAGACTTTTTATGGTGCTGAAATCTGGATCACAAACATTTGATGAACCTAGAGAAACCAGCAATTTAAGTTCTAAGTGGGGTCATTGGCTTCCCTAAGTCTATACCAGCATCATTTGTTAAAGCTGAGTTGGGGCTTCAAATATTTTCACTTTTGCTAAATTATGAACAGTTAATTTCTGGATTAGGCTCAATAGGTTGTCAGATCATCATTTGCAGAAAATGTTTTGTTGAAAAAATGTACTGGGACTCAACTGAATGTAAAAAATCTGATTGGCTATTGTCTGTTAAGTCATTACTGAAATCGGTGGGTCTTCAAACTTTATTTCATCTAACTACATGGAGAATATTGCTCTCAGAACATTATAAATACTATATCAAAATGTAGGATTAAAAAATATGAACATATTGATTTACAATATATATTGGCCTCAGAATTTGAATATTAGTACTCATAACTATTGTTTGCATTATTATAGCTATTATCCTGAAATATTGGAATATCAAATTATGCTTAGAACTTATGCAAAGTTTAAAATTGGTTTGTTTGAGTCAAAAGTCCTCCGTGTAGATTTGATAAAAGCAAGGATCTGATGTTTGCTTGGTGTTACTGTGGTGGAAATGAAAATAGGGACCTTGAGCATGTGATATTAAGATGTTGCTGCTGTAATTCAGCAAGATGTAAATAGCTGGGCCTAGTTTGACATCTTTAATGCACTGTTCCAATGATATTATTTAAAGATTCTATTTACATCTGAAGATGACTATATTATCAAAAGGACTGCACTTTATATCTGTAATATACAAAAATAAGGAATAGGATGGTTGCTACTATACAGTCCTGATGATGAATATCATTTAAATATTCTGTTATATCTTGAATATGTTTCTCTGCTCTGCATTTTAACTGTATGTTTTATGTATTCTGTTCTCTGTATTATGTATTTTATGTTTGTAAAATATTTTTAATGACTGAATAAATAAAATGAGTACTACTAAGACTGTTACTCTGTCCTGCCCTCCTCAACAGCAGGGTGCTGCGGTGCAAAAACAAATTTGGGTATCATAAAATACTGCCGGTCCATGCATGTACAGAATCACAGTTTATTTTCAAACACAAATTTCTTTGGAAATAGCCCTCAGTTTTAAAATTATCTCTTATTCCCAAATATTGGAAGTTTTCCCAAATATTGGAATGATTTGTATCCTAATTCAATGTCCAAATGGCCCATGATTTGGAATTCCTGCCATAAATATGTTACACAAGATACTTTGGGCCAGATATTCAAAGATTTGCACCAGGCAAAAAATGTTTAAATGGGTTTAGCAGGATGGCAGCGGGTCTGCTATATTCAAAGGCTGAATACTGCAGGCAAACAGCATCAACGCCAGGCAAACTATAATTATATGCAAGGGGCAAAGTGAACATGAATACAGGTGCAATGGGATATTCAGTGACTAGTGTCGCTAAAGGTGTTTAATGGCGACATGAGTGAACCCATAAGCGTGGTACAATTTACCGCCCAGAAAAAGCTGGTATTAACCCTGGGCAAACAGCGTTGCATGCTGCGTGTGCTATCTCAGCATTAGCGCGGCTGCAGAGGCCCTAACATATGAGTATGACACTTAGAAACAGCCAGACATGGAAGACACATGCTGCACATTGCTGGCACCACAATGATGCCATCAGCTGCCACTAGTCAAGCCAAGCACAAACAGTGAGGGTGATCTGACCCACAGGGGACAGCATGGTAGTGTGGCCATATAGCACACACCTGCAGACCATCGTCTGTGGTGTGTAACAGATTCCAGCATAGACATGCAGCACTGTGGGCATGGTGGCCAGTGAGGGTAGGGTGTATGGGTGGCCAGACCTCACCACAGCCACGTGTGGCCACAAGGCTGGGACACATCGCTCAGTGCACATGGGCCAGTAGTGGGATTACAACACCACCTGTGTGCCTGTCGGATCCTACATGCCCCAAGCCACCTACCACACAACTGTACAGATGTCACAGCACACACTGCCAGCCATATACATGACACTGTGCATCCCATATCACAGCTACAGCATCTGAGGATCACACAACAGCGTGATAGTACTGTCCACTGTCAGTAATTACCTGCAAGCTGTGCCTGGCACTGTGTACAGTGCAGTGGTCATCACTGCCCTCCATACCATAGGCAGTGTCGTGTCCCTCACACTACCAGCCCTCTTGCTACTTAGTGTCTGCTGTGCACTGTAGCATGACTTACAGTGTGAAGGTTGCATGCAGCACTACCACCACCTGTCTATGCTGTGTTGTCCCCTGGGGTGCGATATGCTATGCTATGCTGTACAGTTTACATGAAGCCTGCAGCTATCATCACGCACTGCCTGACTGACCTACAGGTGGAGCTGGGTCGGACCTGGCCAGCCCGAACCTCCAGACGACCTACAGGTGGAGCTGTGGGACCCTGCAGTAACACTGTGCAAACTGCATACAAATCAGGGCATGATGAGATGCTAATGTGGCTGTTTGCCCACGGACTATCTAAGTAGGCTCATTTGCATGTCACTTTTGAATATGGCAAAGCTTAGCGTAGGCTAACGTGTTTGCACCGGCACACCACTTAGCTCGCGCTAAAGCCGAGCTGACACGCTAACGAGTTCAGGAATATTATACAGTTTTGAGCACAGTGTTTTCATGTGTGCTGCTGCCTGCAGCTGTACTGGGTCCCTGCATTTGCCAGAACACACATTGGCCACATAGTTCCTCTCTACCTACCCTCACGTCTCTGTGCACTGTGTTGTTGTTGTGGTTTGCACTTCCTGGTTGCTGTATTCAGTGCTGTCTTATTCCAGGCTCGTTTGCCCTGCACTCCCAACCCAATTTGCCCGGCCTCATTCCCATGCTATATTCAGAAGCTGTTTGCCCTGGGCTATTCCTTTTGAATATAGCTTGCTTTGCTCCAGGCTAAGTTTGCTCACGGGCAGTGCTAATTTAGCCCCAGGGCAAAGTTTTGAATATCTGGCCCTTTATATATTATGCAATTACAGTTTCTCAATAATATGTATCTGACTCCATATAAATTGCACAAAATGGGCAAGGCAGGAAATCCGAACTGTCCTAGATGTTCTAAGGAGATGGGCACTTTGCTTCACATATTTTGGTCTTGTCCCAAAATTACCCCCTTGAGGAGCTTATTAAAGCTAACATGGACCCTCTACTGGGATTACAAGAGTACTTTACTCCTGAAGTCTGCTTGTTAGGTGATTTTACAGGTTTCCTAACCTCGGTTTCTCATTACTATTTCACAGTGATTGCCTATCAGTAAAGAAAGTGGTTCTACATCATTGAAAGGATGCCTTACAGCCTTTGTGTGTGAAATGATACCGTGCTTCTTCGTAATCTCAGAATAGAAAAACTATAGCCAGTCTTTCAAACAGGCTAGGATTTTACAGGAAAATATGGGAGGAGATGCATATGTTATACTCCGCCAAATTCTAATTATAAAGTGCAAACTATTTCTACTATTTCTTTTGACCTAACTTTTCCTGTATTTACTGATGGCATCAGGGGAAGGGGGCAGTGGGGGGTAGAAGGGTTTAATGTGGAGTGGGTGGACAGTGGTGGGGGAGTATTTCCTTCCATTTTCATCATACATACCTTACAGTTGTTATTGTTGTTTTAGAGGTTGTATGAAAACTCAATAAACTTTTACTTTAAAAACAAATCATCTCTACAGTGCATATAGCAAATATTGCACACCTAAACATATTATTAGTATTATATGGTACCAAAATTAGTCTTGACATTCCACGGTGGCATGCTGATGTTGGGAGAGCACAGGATGGAGGAGCAGTATGAAATTTTTGATCGGGTGACTGCCAGGTGCTTTACTGCAGAAAGACATGGAAGGCACCTGTATGGCATAGATGTGAGGAGGCATTACTGCTTTCAAATGATCAAGGTATGGACACTAATCACACCGATTCATACACTGACAGTTAGCTGTCTCAATTGACAACAGCTCAATCTTCTCTCACTCCCATGCTTTTTTAGAGAGGCAGAAGTAAGCCAGTTTTACAAAAAAAAAAACATGCTGACAAGGCATTTGGATTTTGGCATAATGCCTTGCTAACAGGGTTTCTTGGTAAGAGGGACCACAGTATGTATACCTAGTAATGTAGTTTCCCTTGCAAAACTGATGCAATTTCACTGTACTGCTGTGTAGATCACTCCTCTGCCATATAGTGATGTCAGCAGTAGAGCCCTAGGTCCACAGCAACACTAACCTTACTATAGAAGCTTTGGTACACCCTACCGTTTTTAGCTGCTGAATGCAAAAATAACTGCAGAGGACAGTAATGAAATACAATTCCAGAATGAATGCAAGAAGGGTAATTTATGCATCAAAGTCCAAAGGACTGAGAAAGGTGCTATTTAATACCACCCCTAACCATGCCTTTGCACAAAAGAGCGTGGAATCAGCTAGTTAATAAATGTACCTGGAAAGAAGCCTCACTTGGGAAATGGGAACCTCTGTGAATAACCCTCACAAACAGAGAGGAAACCACTTTGCTGGTCAGCATGGAGCATCATGTGCATTTATACAATACAACTGTTGGTTGCTGTGGTTTGTCTTTCAGCCAGCTAATTATACTGAAATTTGTCAGGTGCTGTCAGAGCTACTGAGTCCACTTCCATCCCAGTCCTAGCCCTTTCCTATTTGTAAAGATGGGCTGGCAGATATTCCTGTATTTGCTGAGGTCACAAATTCCTCTCTAAGGAAGTGTGTCTTCCCAGACTATCAAGGAGGCTGTTGTGAAACCTCCCTTAAGGAAGGTGCATATAGAGCCTGATGAGTTTGGTAACTAAAGGTCTAATTTTCACCTTCCTTATGCAGGTAAGGAGATTGAGAAGGTTGTGGCACTGCATGTGGCAGAGCTTGACAGAGGGCAGGACAGGGGTACATGGAAAAATGGACAAGGGCAACAAGGGCAATAAGAGCAGGGATGGGGTAAAAAGGATAAAGCCAACATTAAATGGAGGGCAATGAGTACCAATGCCCGTAGTCTGGGAAACAAGCTTCCAGAGCTAGTAGCCCTGATGGAAGTGTAACACTTGGATATTGTGGCAGTCACAGAAACATGGTACACAAAACCATGACTGGGATGTAAACATACCAGGATACACTATCTACAGGAGGGACAGGGAGGGTAAAGAGAAGGAGGAGTAGCTCTTTACATAAGGGAAGGAATCAAAGCAACAGAACAAAAGGGTAAACAGGGAGGAGAAGAAGCACTGTGGGTAAATTTGGAGACCGGCAATGTCACCACAATCCGCAACAGGTTAGACATGACTTCCTTCTCAGGGGAGGAAATGGACAAGAAATGATAGAAGGTATACTTAGAATGGCAGAAAAGGAGATATTGGTGATCTGAATATGCCAGATGTTAACTGGAGTGCAGTTGCAGCAGCCACTTCTAAGAGTGGGGTTATTCTAGATGCCCTACAGGGGCATGCCTTGAGGCAACTAGTATTGGAGCCCACTCGAGAGGGCCAATCTTAGACCTGGTTCTCTCAAATGGAGATGAGAGAGGATCACAGATGTGAAGTGGGTAGCCATCTGGGAACTAATGACCATCGAACAGTATGGTTCACAATAAACACAGCAATAGAGTCAAGCCATACAAAGACAACGGTACTGGATTTTAGGAGGGCTGACTTTGTCAAAATGGGTGAGTGCCTAAGGAATGCACTAGCAAATGGGCAGGAAGGAGGGGTGGAAGAACAATGGGGAATAATAAAACTGCCATCACAGAGGTAACAAGCCTTTGTGTAAAGCAAATAAACAAAATGAAATGAGGTAAGAAACCACTATGGTTCTCAAAGGAAGTGACAGTGAAGGTTCAAGAGAAAAGAAAGCATTCAGGAAGTACAAGGAATCACAGAAGGAACAGGACAGATAACTGTATCAGTTAAAGCAAAACGAAACTGGGAAGGCAGTCAGAACAGCAAAGGCCCAAACCAAGGAAAAGATAGCCAACTCAGTTAAGAAGGGGATAAAACCTTTATAGGTACATCAGGGAGTGAAGGAAGACCAAGGGAGGGATAGTGAGGCTTAATAAAGGGGAGGGAGGGTGGGCAGAGGTGACTGTGAAAAGGCAGAGATACTAAACAAATATTTTGCTCAGTATTTACAAAGGAAGAGGGAGGTACCTAAAACAAACAGCAGAAACACTCTGGATACAGAAGTTGATACCAGCCCATTTATAGAAAAAGGGTTCTGAAAGAACTCTTAAAACTGAAGGTGGACAAAGCAATGGGGCCTGATGGGATTCATCCCAGAATTCTAAAAGAACTAAGGGTAGAACTAGTGACACCACTGACTACCCTCTTTAATAAATCATGGGAGGAAGGGTGGTACCCGAGGACTGGAGAAGGGCAGATGTGATTCCTTCACAAAAGTGGGAGCAAGGTAGAAGCAGGAAACTACAGACCTGTTAGTTTAACCTCAGTGGTAGGAAAATGATGGAATCACTTCTGAAGGAAAGAATTGTTGAGTATCTAGAGGCCAGAGGGACACAGGACCCAAGGCAGCATGGATTCACAGTGGGAAGGTCATGCCAGACAAATCTGATAGATTTCTTTGACTGGATGATCAAAGTAGTTGATCAGGGAGGGCTGTGGACATGGCCTACCTAGACTTTAGCAAGGCATTTGACACAGTCCCACACAAAAGATTAATATACAAGTTAGCCAACCTGGGAGTGGGTCCCAAGATGACAGCCTGGGAAAGAATTGGCTGGAGAATAGGATACAGAGAGTAATAGTAAATGGAATCCACTCTGAAAAAAGGGGTTAGTAGTAGGGTACCGCAGGGTTCAGTATTAGACGGTCCTCTTCAATGTCTTTATAAGCGACATTGCAGAGGGACTGGAAGAAAAAGTATGTCTCTTTGCAGATGATACAAAGATCTGCAACAGAGTTGATGCACATGGTGGAGTGGAAAGGATGAGAAGGACTTGTCAAGGTTAGAGGAATGGTCAAATGTATGGCAGCTTAGATTCAATGCTAAGAAGTGCAAGGTAATGCACCTGGGAAACAAAAACCCAGGGAAGAGTACACAATGGGGAGTGAGATACTAACAACAAAAATGGAAAAGGACCTGGGGTAGTCATATCAGATGACCTAAAGGTGGGTAAGCAATGTGAGAGGGCAGCAAGGAGGGCTGGGGGATACTGGGATGCATAGGGAAGGCAACACCAGTAGAAAACAAGATTATTATCCTCTGTACAGACAGCTGGTGAGACCCCATCTGGAGTACTGCGTGCAGTTCTGGAGACCAAATCTCCGCAAAGACATAGACAGGATGGAAGCTGTCCAGAGGAGGGCAACTAAAATGGGGCAGGGTCTGCACCAGAAGACATATGAAGAGAGACTTAAGGAGCTTAATATGTATAGCCTTGAGGAAAGGAGGGAGGCGGGAACATGATAGAAACTTTCAAGTACCTCAAGGGAATCAACAAAGTCCAAGAGGGTAGCATCTTTCAAAAAGAGGTGTGTCCCAGTGAGCCTGGCATTCTGGTTGGGAGCTGAAGTAAGCGGTCACCCCAATGGAGGTTAAATAATCAGATACTGAGAGATGAGAACTCTTTGAGGCATATAGTAGATTTCATTACTACCTTCATTAATAGCAATCAGGGTTCAGTTGCTAAGTACGACTTAATTTGGGCACTTTAAAATGTTCCCTAAGGGAGAGCTGATAAAATGGCCTCCTTGAGGGTGCGGTCCCAAAGAACAATTGGACTCCCTCCTGGTCTCAATCAGGAGTTTAGAGCACAGTTTATCCCGGGCATCTACGACCGAATGTTGGACCAGACTCTACCAATTACAAACCAAGTATGCAAGTCTTGTTTCCCAAAAGCGGAGTTAGCCCTCTTAAGGACTAAACTTAGATATCTAGACACAGGGGAAAGAGCTAGTAAGTTGCTGCTATGCGCATCCATCAGCTAAATTCTCGCAATTCATTGCAGGAATCTATGTAGGGGAGACAATCGAGTTTGTACTGACCCCTTGGAAATGGCGAAAGTCTTTGGGTCTTATTTTTAGGACTTATATGATGTTGACCCAGCTCAACGCCTCTGATTTGGACATTAGTTAGTACCTTAGTTCAGTCAACTTTCCTAAAATCACTGATGCAGAGGCAGCTGGCTTAAGTGCTCCAATTTCTCTTGTTGAAATACAGCAAGCTGTGCAGCAGATGCCCTAGATAAGTCCCCGGGCCAGATGGCCTACCTAGCAATTTCTATAAAGTCTGTCTCCGGTAATTGCCCTGTCCTGCAGGAAGTTTTAGGTATTGGTTCAGTAATGGGGTTTCAGACCATGGCTTCCAAAGCCACGATCTGTCTAATTTTAAAGCAAGGAAAGACCCGTTGCGCATTGACAGTTATCGCCCATCTCCTTACTAAATACTGATGTTAAAATTCTGGCCAAAATCCTGGTGAATAGACTCTCAAAAGTCATGGGTAAACTGGTGAGTCGAGAACAAGTGGGATTTATGGCTGGAAGGTCCTCAAGATCACTTGAGAAAGTTACTACACCTTCTGGTATTGGCCAGGGATTCCGAGATACCAGCGGTATTAGTGTCACTCGATGCCGAGAAGGCATTCGACAGGGTCTCCTGGGACTTCCTATTTGCCACCTTAACATCATTTGGGCTGCCTATAGAATTTCAAAGATGGGTCCATCTCTTATACCAGTTCCCCTCGGCCAGGGTCAAAAGCAATGGAGTACTGTCCCTCCATTCAATTTAGCCAGGGCACAAGGCAAGGGTTGTCCATTGTCTCCTTGCTCTTTAACTTATTACTTAGAACCGTTATTGTGCGGGTTGGCAAGGAGCGCAGCCATAAAAGGAATCGAATGGGGAATGCCAGGTACGCCCTGTCAGTATATCACGGATGACATACTGCTCCATGTTGAGGAACCAGACATATCAATCTCAGCCGCTCTTGCGGAGATTGAGAGTTTCTCAAAGTCTCCTACTATAAACTAAACCGGGCCAAAACAAAGATACTTGTTAAATAATAGAGTTATTAAGGCCGAGCTTTCACTTTCGGCCTCTCCTGGGAAGCAAGATCAGTCACATACTTGGCATTAAGATTCATAAGGTCTTTGAATTCATTATCAGGGCTAACGTTGGCTGTTTAGTTAACACGGTAAGGGAAGACCTGGAAGGTGGCGGTTGCTCCTTTCTCCCTATGAGGGAGGCTTAGTATAGTTAAAATGAATGTTCTACCGAGGATAATGTATCCTTTGGGTATGCTAGCTTCTATTTGCCGAAAAAATGGTTCTCCAAATTGCAAAGTGCCATCAACACCTTTTTATGGAACAAAAGAGTGCGTAGAGCCTATATAAAATTGACGGCTCCAAAGCTAAGAGGAGGACTGGCTGCTCCTCTTTCTTCCTTTATCATGCTGCACAGCATATAAGTAAAATTAGCTCATTGGAGTGGAGAGATTGGACATCAGGAATATAGACCCTGTGGATGGACATAGAGCAACACCTGGCTACACAGGTTAATTGCTCCCTGAGGCTCTTCTATTTGCCTCCCCATCGGCCATTCCTAAGGTCCTCGAGGGAACCCGATAGGTTGGTCGCTAAAAGCCCTCCATCAGATACAGAACTATTTGACTGTAAAGTGGTATCTTTCGATTGACCAGCCCATTATTGGTAATCCACATTTTAAAGTTGGAGAGCACCGTTGTCTCTTACATTTTGGCCTAAGTTAAATGACGCTAGACTTTCAAACTGCTGGTCAAATGGGAAACCACTCCTTTTCAAGATTTCCAGAAGTCTTTTGGGGCCTCGGGTAAGAGATGTTTAAATATTTACAAGTTAACAATGCCCTATCCTCTTTCTTCTCCGGTTCTCACCGATAGGTCAGAGTGATAAGGACCTATCCTCGCTCATAAATAAAGCCTCCCAATCACGTCCAGTTTCAATTTATACAAAGCTTTTCAGGAATGGGATTCTAGATTACCATCAGGTATCTGTTATTATTGGTCAAAGGAATTGGGTATTCCGGAAGATCCCAGTTTATGGCAGAAACTCTGGATATCCATGTACAGGTATATTAAGCAAGACAGACTGAGATTAATGCACTTCAATATCATGCACAATATCTACTTCACTCCTGTTCAGCTATGCAAATTTGGGGCACTGACAACGCCACTCTGTTCAAAGTGTAAGAGGGATTCCGGTACTCTATATCACATGCTTTGGCTATGCCCGTGTGCAGATTTTCTGGCACTCTATCGCCAATGTTCTTGACCCTGTCCTTGGCCTGGGAGCCTTGTTTACACCTGAAATTTATCTAGTCAACCTTTTCCTCCAGGTGTCACCAAAATCATGAAAGCCCATATGTCGATTGTCTCAGCTACCGCTAAATTAGTAATTCTGAGACATTGGGTTGATGATAAGCCCCTACTCTGATAGAGTGGTATAAAGAGAGTATGTTGGCCTTGCAGTTAGAGAACACATTGCCTGTATGCAGGGTAGGCCAGAAGCCTATACATTACTTTGGGGCTCCTTGGAGGCCTCTTGATGACCTGGAAGCCATGAAATTCTATATCTCTTAATTGGTTGTAAATTAAGGTTATTTTGTGTGTGTAGTCGGTGGTGGGGAGACGGGAGGAAGGTTGGGTTGTTTTGGTTCTGTTGCTCACTGTTATAGTACATTGCTCTGTGGTTACCGTTGGGTATTGTTTTGACTTTTGAAAGCTCAATAAAACTGGTTTAATAACAAAAAAAAGAGGTGTGCAAGAACAAGGGGCACAATTTGAAGATAGAAGGGGCGGCTCAGAGGTAATTTAAGGAAGTATTTTTCACAGAAAGGGTTGTGGATGTATGGAACGGCCTTCCAGAGGAGGTTGTGGAGTCAAAACAGTGGTGGAATTCAAGAATGCATGGGACAGTCATAAGGCAATTCTAGGGGTGGGGGTAGGAAGAAGTAGGCTGCTGGTTAACTAGGATCTGCAGCTTATCCATCAGAGTAGGGAAATGGGCAGACTGGGTGGGCCAAGCGGTCCTTATCTTCCGTGAAATTCTATGTTTCTATGCATCTGGCAGAACACCTGTAGAAATACAATCTTTATGAGCCTTTCCTGTCAAGTTTCCAATCTCGCCATAGTATGGACAGTGCTGTGGTCTGGACCATGAATGTTATGCCACTAGTGAAAGGTCAAGGTGAGCTATCAGTTCTGGCTCTCCTTGATCTTTCATCTGCATTTGATAGCATGATTACAGGGAATTGCTACGTGCCTGAGTAGTTTTTGCAGTCTTTCTGGAGCCATTTTGAATTGGTTCAGGTTTTCCCTGGAAGATCATCACCAAACAGTTGTCCTGGTAAATGTTTCATCCAGCCCTTTCACTGCCATGTGTGGTGTCTCTCATAGCTCTGTCCTCTCCCCATCATTGTTCAAGGTGCATTTGCTTCTGCTGGTAGATGTGATGTGAAAGTGTTTCCTGAGTTTTCACTGCTGTGCAGATGGCATTCAGTTTTACCTTTTGTTTAGACCCAGGCTTGTAAATCTGATGCTGGTGGTCAAAGTGTTATCTCAGAGATTACAGGGACTGGATGAGTGCTACTTGGCAGAGCCTCAGCTCAAGCAAAACTGAATTGCTTCTGGTTGGACTGGATCACCTAATAACTAAAGCTAAAATACACCTTTTACTTCTGATCACTGATAGGTCTAAGCTTCAGATCAGAGAGGATGTTCACAATATTTATTTATTTATTTAAAAGTTGATAACTGGGAAAAGGCACACTGAGTTGAGACTTGTTTCCAGGTGCAACCAGGGAGACAAATACAGAGGGTGAAAAACACAACTGAACATTACAGATAAAACAGTGGATTACATGAGTTCAGAAGGCAAAATAAATACAGGTATATAGATAGCAACATGGTTTTACAGAATTACAACATTATTTACATGAAAATGCACAACTGTACAGAATTATGTAGAGAGCAAGTGTGTAAAGAGGATTAACTCTAAGGCAGGCAAAATAAGGGATACATTTGTGAGTAGTAGTAGGACAGGAGGAAGATGTCAGACCTGTGGGAATCGAGTGACACTTGGCAGACAAGGAAGTTGGGCCTGTGGGGCTGGGGATGGAGGGAGGAAAGAAAGGAGGAGTAAGTACATGGAGCAGCAGAAATGGCACTGAGATGGGATTTAAGGATGGAAAAGCTAGCGGTGTGACAGGTGTCCTGAGGGAGTTGATTCCAAAGGTGAGGAGACTGTAAGAAAAGCCACCTGACCTGAGCAAGAAGTGAGGGTGTGGAAGGGAGAACATTTGGGCATCGCTAGAGTGAAGGGAGTATATTGATGAGCTAACTGGGGAAAGACAGGAGTTGCAAGAGGAAGGGAGAGTCCCGAACCAGAATTTGCCAGTGAATGTGAGGCATTGTTTCTGCACCTGATATTTAGAGGCTGAGGGAGAGAGAGGAATAGAGGGTATTGTGGTGAGTGGTGGGGAGGTGGCAAAATGGCAGAATGAATTAAATAGGGTGTCAAGTCTTTCCTAATGAGGTTGCAGGAGCAGAGGCTAGACTACGCCAGCACAGTCGCTATGGGAAGAACAGTCTTGTTGACTAAGTCTCAGCTTAATACACATTGGAGACATTCTTTGTGTCGGTAGAGGGCTCTGAGTTTAGGGTGGAGCTCAGAGCAAATACAGTCTATAGGGCAAAGAAGTCACAGCTGCTATCCAGCCAGACCCCAAGGTATTTGAAAGAATTGACTGATTGTAAGGATGAGCTGACAAGAGTGGTGAAAGTAGGGGACATTGAGTTTTGAACCGTTTTTGCCTCATGCCAAAGAACATGGAAACTGTTTTTTATTAAGTTTCAGCTGGTTCTAGTGAACCATTTTTGAACTTTGCCTGAAGTTGTTTAAAGGGGCTGCAACATCAGTGGCAGAAGGACTGGAAAAGTATAATATGGTCGCACATACACATGGATTTTGAGGGAAGCAGAGAGAGAGATAGGAGGTAATTTATGAATATAGAAAATAGAATGGGGCACAGTATGGAACCTTGGGGACACCAGCTAAGATGGGGGTCCTACGAGCACAGATTGTTGCCTTTGATGAAGGTACGAGCTGAACCAATTGGTGGCAGAGGGGCGAGGCCAAAGGAATGAAGTTTTTGGGTGAGGATGGCATAAGAAATGGAGACAAAGGCTTTAGCCAGGTCTATAATGATGGCTGCTGTGATAAGGCCTATGTCCGCTGTGGATTGGATTGTGTCAGTGACCCGGAGCAGGGAGGAGATGGTGGAGTGCTGCTTCTAAAGCTGGACTGGAAAGGAGAAAGTCTGTTAGTGGCAGTTATATGTTCCAGGAGCCTTGAGTAGATTAGAGACTCCTGGAGCTTGGTGAGGGCTGGTAGGAAAGAAATGGATCTATAATTTCGGGAGAGGTGGGATCCCACCCTTATGTTGGGGAGCATTTTGGTCAGTTTCCAAGCTAGTGGGATGGAGCTGTTAGAGAGGAAGAGGTTTAGGAGATGAGCGAGCGGGCTGCAGATGACCGGTTAGAGATGCAGAGCTTCTTGGAGTGAAGACCATCCAGACTGGCTTTGGTAGGATTAAGTGCCATTAGAGCCTTTAGACCTTTTCAGGGAGATGGGGGAAAGTGAAGCCAGGCCCTGTAGGGGGTAGGAGAGTCGGGGGAACAGGATGGTCAGGAGGTCACAAGTGGTAAAAGATTTGTTGAAGGTCTCCACGATAATAGCAGAGTCAGAAACAGTTACTCCATCAATTTTTAGGATATGTGGGACTTGAGTGGTGGGAGGGTTTAAGAAGTTGCAGAGAGCTTTCAAAAATTAGCCAGGGAGCCGGATATGGTCTGAAGCGCTGAGACTTAAAATAACTGGATTCTGCTTGTCTGATGGTCTGTGTACAGGCATTTCTAAGGGACCCATAGAGCTGGTAGTCTAAGGAAGGTGGGAGGCCTTAAATCTTGCCCAGTGTTTGGATCATGATTTACAGAGTGAGAGGAGGTCTGGGGTAGTGCAGTGGAGGTGGCAGCACTTTACTCTCACCTTTTAGGGAGCATGAGTATTCCAGATTTGGGTGAGGTGTCAGAGAAGAGTTTGAGAGCAGCATCAATGATAAGGGCAGAGTACACTGGAGACCAATCTGCATAAGTTAAGTCCTGGAAGTGAATTAGAGTCCAGAGTGCAGAGGATGATACCAAATATATTTAGGGGTTGACTGAGAGTTACAGCTTCTCTCACGCAGTATGTAATGCAGTGGTCACTAAGGTGTCAGGAAGCACCCAGTGACAGAAATGTGGACGGTGGGAAAAGAGCACACAGTCAAGGAGTATGTGATTTGAGGATGTGCGTTCAGGTGAGTTGGCTCAGAAATCATCTGTGAGAGGTTTAATGATTCAATTTTAAGAGTGGAGGGTTTAGTGATTGGGGATAGCTAGTCACATTAAAGTCACAAGCAGGATGAGCTTGCTCCAATTGCGGTGAGCAGATAGCGGAGATGCAGTCGAACAAGGAGTTGTGTTGTACTTTGGGAGGGCAGTATAGTACTGCTATATAGATAGGGAGGGTGGAGGGAGGGAGAGGTGGATGATTAGAAGCTCATGAGAGGAGGGTTGAGTATCTTGGAGGAGATAGAGCATGGGAGAGATTCCCGGGTGTAGATAGCCACACCTCCACTGTGTTTACCAAGGTCCCGTGAAAAGGTTGTAGTCAGGAATTGAGAGGAAGTGTCTGGGATCTTTGCTGAAAGCCAAGACTGTGACACACACACACACACACACACACACACACACACACACAGGACATCAGAGGAGTGTTGGGAGAATCAGATCTTTAGGTCATCCATTTTGGGAAGAAGGCTCCTGGCATTAAGACGAAAGATGCGTATCATTGGGCTGTGTAGAGGGAGTTTAGGAGGGAGGAGGACCAGGGTTGATTTCAAAGTCCCCAGAAAGGAAAAGGCGGAGTAGGTAAAGGGAGAAGTGGGGTGGATATTTAGACCTTTTAGGGAGTGTGGGGAGGGAGAAGAGAGGCAGATACTCTAAAGGAAGGCCTGAGATTTAGAGACGGATGGGAGCAAGCTAGGATGGGCAGCTGAAGGAGGGGAAGAGAGGTGAAGCAGGCAGCTGGGAGGTACAGTTAGGAAAGCGGGAGAGGGAGGGGGTAACAGAGGGCAAAGCAAAGTGGGAGACTATGAACAGGTTGAGGGAGAAGTTTGAAGAAGAACAAGGTGACAAAAGAGAGGAGTTATCTTCAATGGTGAGCTAGTCATAATCTCTTAAGTATCAGCTGTTGTATGAGGAGATTTTATCATCTAAAAGTGTGGCCAGGTTGCACCACATCCTAGATCAGTATGATCTGCACACACAGTACACGGTTGCATCACCTCTCAAATTGAACTGCAACATGATCTATTATGACCTTCTAGCAATTCAGCTTTTATTTTGTTTTGGATTTATAATTATACTAATTTTAAACATAATGGCTCAGATATTCAAACTGCGCCAGGCTGTGGAGCAAGCCTGGGCACAGAGCAACTTGGCTGTGCATGGGCATTGACAGGGCGATATTCAACGGAGCTGCGCATGGCTCAGCATCGTTGAATATTGCACCCTGCCACCAGCAGTGTGCATGGCGCAGTGGCACTGCGCCAGTGCCAGTGGCCAGAGTGAAGCATGGGGATGCGCTGGCACAAGTTCCATTGCGCAGGTTGCAGTAGCCGAGATATTCAAAAGTTGACATGCAAATGGGGCCATAATGTATGCAAGCACAAATGGGGCCATTTGCATGTCATTATGGCTCCCATTTGCATGCAGGTGCACCGATCCCCGATGACTTGCACCTGGCGCCCTGCCAGGCAGCAGCTGTCAGGACCAATGCCCCTGTAGTGCGCACGGATGTCTCTACAGCCCGAATGCGGGCTGCAGGCGGATAGTATACTCCTAAATCCCTGGTGGTCCAGTGGACCGCTGCCCGCCCGATCGTGGGCTAAGTAAATAAATGGTAATTCTATTATCTCTTGTGGTTCAGTGAACCTGCCAGCCTGATCGCCGGGCTAAGTAAATAATTGTAAATCCCTATTATCCCTGGTGGTCCAGTGGACCTGCCTGCCCCAGGCTAAGTAAATAATTATAATCCTCTATTATCACTGGTGTCCAGTGGACCTGCCCGCCCGATCATCGGGCTAAGTAAACAATTGTAAACTCATTATCCCTGGTGGTCCAGTAGACTCCGTCTGCCCCATCAATGGCTGCAGTAGAATTAAAGAAATTGATCCTCATTCACATATCTGGAATGTGTAGTACGGTATAGCTACATGCCCATTGGCTCACACTGTGGACCAATAGGCGACAGCCCTACCGACAGTGTCAGTCGGCAGGCGGTGGGGTGGCAGGTGGGTGGGATGCTGCGCCCACTCCTGATGGGGGGAGCAGGGTGGTGAGGATCAGTGGGCAGGTGGGGAGGGGGTCCACTGACCACCAGGGATGATAGGTTTTCTTTAATTCTATTGCAGCCCGCAATGAGGCAGACAGGTCCACTGGACCACCAGGGATAATAGGGATTTACAATTATTTACTTAGCCCAGGACAGCAGGCAGGTCCACTGGACCACCAGGATAATAGGGATTACAATGACTTACATAGCCCAGATCAGGCAGGCAGGTCCACTGGACCACCAGGGATAATAGGGATTTTCATTATTTACTTAGCCCGTGGTCGGGCAGGCAGTGGTCCACTGGACAACCAGAGAGTTTGGATTGATCTTTTTCACTGATGCCTGCAATCAGGCATGAGGGAGGGGTGCCACAACGGAGGTGCAGCTGGAGCTCGGTGGCCACCCATAGGTGGCAGCTGCCGAGTTGCACCCTGCAATGAGGCAGCTCACCTGTGAGTGGCCATCCGTTGTTCCTTTGTTTTGGATCAACTTTGTGCTGGCACAGGTAGGGTTATGCATGCATGGCTCCACACATCCCCGGCTGAATATCAGGCTGTGCAGAGTATGCATGGGCACCCCCCCACCTGTTCCTCCATACATTACTGATGCACTCGGTGCATCAGGATTTGTGCCGTGCATTTCCCCTTTTGAATATCGTGTCAAGCGCATCAGTGGGTTGCGATGGTGCAACACTGTTGTGCCATGTGCAGCCCTTTGAATATCTGGGCCAATATATATTCTCATAAATGATAGAAGTGTGCTATGACATGGAGTAGATGGCAAGATGAATAGAAAAATGTTAATACTATCATGGTATGCATCGTTATGTAGCTAATGTAACATTTAAACATTTATCAGACCTAAAGAAAAATGATATAAGTTATCTTCACCTTCCATTTAGCTGTTGGAGCTGAGAAATAAAAATAATGTAATCAGAAGAATTTATACTGATAATACCATAGTCAGTTTAAAGACCTGAGCACAGGTTGCTGAAAACATTCAGCAACATTATTTCTAATTACAACCAAGCATTTTAACACAGCATTGTAATCTACTGTCCTCCAGATCCTTAGCTATAGCAGACATTTGTCTAAATCAGTGGGTGATTCTCCTACCCTGGATCACACTGAGCTCTTCAAAAGATGACTAAGTATTCAGTTTCAGAGAAGTTTTTTAGTGGCTTTTTAAAGAAATCCACACCTGTGCAGATACTAATAAAAGCACCCCAGCTCCCAATACCTCTTGACAATATGCTAAAAATTTCAATCTTTGCTTTTGAATCTGGAAGGAGAAGTTAGGGAAAATGAAGAAGCAAGCATCCTTATAGATTAGATGGTTCTTGATTATTGAAAGTGTGACCAGAAGGTCTCCATCAGATTCAAAGGCAAAGCTTAGTAAGATAATGAATTTGGAAGTCAGTGTTCCCTCTGGCTGCTGATTTGAAGATATATTTTTACAGACATCCATACCACGCTTTCTATTATGGGGTCTTTTATTAGTCAAAAGGCCTTTGTAATAAAGGGAAGATCTTTTAGGGAAGATCAAAAGCCACACAAAATTACATTCACTAGATCCCAGACGGACTGAAAATTAGTATCAAATGTGTTAGGAAGTCCAACTGTCCTCTGCAAACATAGGGTAAAGGGGAAGGGGTCCTCAACTGATTGTTTCTGGACTCAGCCAGAAGGTAATCCCACCCACTCCTCATCCCACCACCCTGTGCTAGTCCTCCTTTTATAGGTGTGGGCCCATGGTGTTACACCTTCCTACACCATACAGGAAGTAATACGCTGAGGAAAGGGAGGAGTATGGGGTTCATCTAGAGAACATACCTAGGTTAAATTGCAGGCCAGGTCACATCAGACATGACAGGAGTGGTGCAGTGCAGTGGCTGTGGAGCAGCAGTCTCAGGGAGACATTCTGGAGGCTGTGATGCTGCCCTCATCTGCAGGCACCTCTCTGGGCTGAGGGAGGAAGTTGCCTGTCTCCATGCAGAGGTGGTCAGGTTACAGGTGGCATCCACCCCTACCCAGAGACCACTGGGTCCACAGCATCAACCTCAAAGTTTGTCCAGGAAGAAGGATGACTTGACCACAGTGGGTTCAGGGAGAGGGGAGGGGTCAGAGACACATCCCCAACCAGTCCAGCTTAATAACCCTACACTGTTTTGGAGAAACGGAACTGCCCCACAGGCACCCACAGCTGGGACCAGGGAGGATGGTCTGGACCTGCAATCCAGAGT
Source organism: Neoceratodus forsteri (assembly GCA_016271365.2). Taxonomy (NCBI): domain Eukaryota; kingdom Metazoa; phylum Chordata; order Ceratodontiformes; family Ceratodontidae; genus Neoceratodus; species Neoceratodus forsteri. The sequence continues at coordinate 1,459,445,188 of CM057455.1, read as the reverse complement.
CCCAGGAAGGGGGGCAAGGGACCCGGAAGGAGAGGACACTTCTCCAGTGAGGGACTCCATAGTATGGGTGCAAAACTAGGGACAACTAGACGGGGGAGAGGGAGGTCAAGTGCCTCCTAGAAGATGCTGCATGGGGGGATAGGAAGCAAATCCATTGGATCTCTTGGATGATACCCAGGAGGGAGAGCTGGATGTCATTGTCCACCTGGGGACCAATGACTTGGTGAGGATAAGGATAAAGTTAGCCAGAGTCGAGGAGGATTTCAGCAATCTGGGAGAAGACCTGAAATGGGTAACACATTCTACGCCATTCTCAGTGGTGCTACCTGCCCAAGGCATGAGGGAGGCTAGGGCACTCCACATCCAAACCTTCAACTCCTAGTTGAATGAGTGATGTGGAAGGAAGGTTGGCTTCATAAGGGACTGGGGCTCAACCTGGGCAGATGTGAGCTTGTTTCTGGAGGATGGCCTGCATCTGTCTGGAAAGGGGACCTCAGTCCTTAGTGAGAAGTTGGAATGCTTCAGCAGAGAGCATTTAAACTGGCCAAGGGAGAGCCATGAGACAGGTGGCTTGAGGAACCCCTCCCCGTGAGAACATGCAAAAGTACAAATTGATAACAGGAACAATGCAAGCGAGCAGTGAGGGGCAGGCAGGGAACTTTTATAAGGGGTAAAGGGGCAAGAGCACATGAGCATGAATACTGGGGTGGGGAAGAGGCAAAGTAGAGAAACAGGAACAGAGGGATGGCAGGGTAAAACATGGAAGGTCATGTTCACAAATACCGAGTCTGGGAAATAAGGTTCCAGACCTGGAAGCCTTGATGATGGATGTAGACCTTGACATAGTAGTAATAACAAGAGATGGTATTCTGCTACTCACAGCTGGGACATCAATGTACTAGGCTATACACTGTTCAGAAGGGGCAGGGAAGGAAAAAAATGAAGGGGGTGCCCCTATACGTCAGAGAAGGCATGAAGGCTACAGAATTACAGGGAATGCAGGGTAGGCTGAGGCAATGGGTCACCCTTGAACCAGGAAATTGCACAGTAATATGTACAGGGATGATCTACAGGCTCAAAGCACAGAGGGAGGAAGTGGACATGGTACTACTGGAGAAAATTCATGACATGGTAGCTAAAAGTGAAATCCTGTTGATGGGAAATTTCAATATGCCAGACGTGGATTGGACCACCCAGGCAGCTGCTTCAGCCAGAAGCACAGCCATCCTCGAATCCCTGCAGGAAGCTGGACTCAGACAGCTAGTGCATGAGCCAACCAGGGACAAATCAATGCTAGACCTGGTATGGACCAAAGGAACAGAGTCAAAGAATCCAGGTGGAAGGGCATGTGGGATCCAGCGATCAGCACATGGTGTGGTTTGACATGGAGACAGAGACTCAGTTAAGCCACACTAGGGCAAAAGTATTAGATTTCAGGAGGGTGGATTTCAGTGAAATGGGTAGATGTTTAAAAGCAGCCCTGAAGAAGGAAGAGGTAATGGAGGGGTGGAGGAACAGTGGGGAGACTAAAAGGAGCTATTCAGGAGGTAACTAACCAATGCATTAGGATAGTGACCAAAGGGAAAAGAAGAAAGAAACCACTATGGTTTTCTAAACAGGTGGGAGACAAAGTAAGGGTTAAAAGAGCAAGTTTCAGGAAGTATAAGGGACCCAAAGGGAGGAAGACAGGGAGGTGTGTCCGAATGTCTTAGAGAGGCAGGGAAGGCTGTTAGAAAGCCAAGGTACAGAATGAGGAGGGTTTAGCACAGTCTGTGGAAAAAAGAGGACAAGACATTCTATAGGTACATCAGCGATAGAAGAAAAACTGGGGGGTTGCTGAGGCTCAAAGGAGAGGAGGAGAGTATAAGGAGGAGGATCTAGATAAGGCAGAAATACTGAACAAATACTTCTGTTCAGTATTCACTGAGGAGGAGACGGTCAAGGACCACAGTTGGGGAGCAGTGGCAGTCGGGGGTGGAGAAATGGAAACCAGTTCATTCACAGTGGAGAGAGTTCTGGAGGAACTCACAAAGCTGATGGTGGATAAAGCAAAGGGGCCAGATGATATACACCTGAGGGTATTAAGGGAACTGCAGAGGGAACTAGCAGCACCTCTGGCCACCCTGTTCACAGAGTCACTCAACACAGGCATTGGTTTCAGAGGACTGGAGGAGGCATGTAGTCCCACTGCACAAAAGTGGCAGTAGGGAGGAAGCGGGAATACAGGCCATTCAGCTTCATCTCAGTGGTGGTGAAGATCATGGAGACACTGCTGAAAGAAAGGATAGTGGCACACCTGGAATCCATTGCTGTCCAGGATCTGAGGCAACACGGATTCACATCAGGAAGGTCTTGTCAAACAAATCTGATGGATTTCAGCAAAGCTCTTTGATGTTGTCCCACACTAAGGCTAGTTAACAAGATGAGTAGTCTGGGCATGGGACAAAAGGTGATACAATGGGTTAGAAAGTGGCTGACAGACAGAAGGCAGAGGGTGGTGGTAAATGGGATTCAATCTGGGGAGAGAGGAGTGACCAGTGGAGTGCCACAAGGATCAGTACTGGGACCAGTCCTGTTCAAGGTCTTCATTAGTGACATTGCAGAGGGCTGGAAGGGAAGGTCTGCCTATTTGCAGATGACACCAAGATCTGCAACAGGGTGGATACTCCAGAAGAGTGCAGATAATGAAGAGGGACCTGGAGAAGCTTGAAAGATGGTCGGAGAAGTGGCAACTAAGGTTCAATGCAAAAAGTGCAAGATAATGCACCTGGGTAGGGGAACCATGGGGAGCCCTACAGGATGGGGAGGTGCTGGACCCTCACTAAAGAGGAGAGAGACCTATGGGTTACCATATCTGATGACCTGAAGGTATCAAAGCAGTGTGCGAAGCTGCAGGGAGGGCCAGTGGCATTCTGGGGTGCATAGGCAGAGGTATTACTAGTAGGAGGCAGGAAGTGGTGATGCCATTGTATAAAACACTAGTAAGGCCTCACCTGAGTACTGTGTGCAATACTGAGACCACACATGCATAAAGACATAAACATGGTGGAGGCTGTCCAGAGAAGGGCTACAAAATGTTGCATGGCTTGCACCACAAAACATATAAGGAGAGACTAAGAGACCTTAATATGTACTCATTGGAGGAGAGGAGAGATAGGAGTGACATGATAGAAACTTTTAAGTACCTCATGGGCATAAACAAGGTGAGTTAGGAGATCTTTTCCAATGTAGAAAAGATACCAGAAGAAGGTGGCAAGATATGAAATTGGAGTTGGGGAGTTAAGAGGTAATGTGAGAAGGTTTTCTACATGGAGAGGGTGGTGAACACTTGAATAGTCTGCTACACAAAGGTGGTAGGGGCAAGCACAGTGGAGGGGTTTAAAAATGCCTGTGACAAGCACAGGGAAACCTTGAGAGGAAGGGGTGATGAAAAGCCATTGACCACTTAGTTTGAGTGGATGCATACATGTATAGGGCCTATGGGCAGACTAAGACGTGCCTAGCCATCCTTATCTGCAACTATTTTTATGTTTCTGTGTTTCAGCCACTCACAAGGTCTTTTGAGAAATTGATCCTCTACATTTTTTCACCTTTTACTGGAGATTACAGTTCTCCTTCACTATGGCAGCATTTGTAGCATCAACTGCTAGAATTTTATTTTTCCAGCAGCAATTTGGACTGTATTTTTCATTACTTCAGGAGTGACTTCTGCATCTTTCTTTAGTATGTTTAATGCCTTTCTGCAAAACAAAATCAGTTTTGCTGTCAAAGCATCAAGTTGCCTTTTTGTGTTTCTAGCACAAGAATTCAATCCATTGACATTCAAGTAACTCCAAAGTATATTGGTTAGGGTGTTGTATGTTGTAGTAAAGATAGTATGCCAGAAGCGACTGCCAGAGTGAGAACTGAACTCTGGTTCTGTATCAGCTGAGCTTTTCTGACCTCAGCGCATCCCAAATCCAGCAGCCAGATTATTAAAGTTACTCCTAAATTTATGCATATTACAACAGCAGTGTGAGAATTACACTGGCTGATGGTTACATGGTGATCTGAATTTAGAATTCTGCTGCTGGTTTATAAGGCAATAAATGGATTTGGGCCCTGTTACATTTGAGAGCTACTTGTGACCCACCAGGAAGATATTCGGGCAGCAGAGTTCTTTGCTCAGATTCTGAAGGAACTTTGATGCTCATCTTCAATTAAAATCAGCTGGAGCTGGGAACTGGGCCTTCTCTGTTGTGGCTCCTAGGCTTTGTAATGCCTTCTTGAGATCTATCCATTCTGCCTCCTGTTTTTAACCAGGTAAAAAAACACTGGGCGGCATGTCCTTTACAGGCCTGGCGCAGATACATTTACCAAGCGCCGTAAGGGCTGAATTTTCAAATGGTGGAGCAGGGCTTACGTCAAGCCCCTGTGCCCAACACTTTAAATCTTGCAGTGTACCAAAGGCTTTTTGTTGTAACTGCAGCTGATTTAGTAAGTCAGACGTAGTTGTAACAGTTTGCCTAATTTGACGCCAGCTTGCACCAACCAGCGCAGAAAGTTGGTCTAATTTGCAATGATCGGCACATGTGCTAGAAAATCCCAGTTGCTGGCTGGGTGAATGCTGCATGCTCCATGCACCGCATGTATGGTGCACCTGGGACTGGCTCCATTTGCAAGCATTAGAAAACCCAACCCGACATGGCAATACTGTATTAGTTAGGCAGCTAATACATGGAGCATCAACAAGAAACAGCAGTTTAAAACATGTTGTTACATACAATCACTGTCTTCAAATATGCACTTTACATTTACTAATGCAGGGATTGAGGTTATGTATTGTGATTACACAAGTTATGCTATTAACACATAGTTCAAAACACCATAAAAAGATATGAACATACCATAAAAGATCTTTCATATACAGTAACATTGCTGTTCAGATGCTAATACAGTACTGTAAATGTTTCAGAAATTATTTAAATGATTAAGTACTTCGTTTATTTCATATATTTAATGGCAGACTGTTCCAGAGTTTCACTGCAGCTTGTTTAAAAGCCCTTTGTTTTTGTAGTTTTACACAATGGCACTGCAAGAGTTACTGCATTATCTGCATTATCATGCATTATCCCTCCTGCAACCTTAACTAAATACACTAATAATCCCGCCACTCATGTAGTCTCACCGCCCCTCCTGCCTACTGACTCATCTCTTCAGGATCTCCTCCTCCCCTTACGTTGCATTTTTTCCCATTCTAGTCACATCCTTTGACCCACAAACCACTCACAGGTCACCCAGACCCACGGCATTATGGCCGCCTGCCCTCTGTTCCTTCCGCCTCCTACTCCTCCTTACCCTGCACCCCTTTTCTCCCTTCCAAGCCCCAACAAACCACTAATGCCACAAGGTGACACCTCCAGTCTCCTGATACAAAACTTCTGTTCCCAGGAACACTCCACTACAGACCCTGCCCACTGCTTGGCCCACCCACTCGTCTGTTGAGTCTTTCATCCACCCTGTTAAACCCCTTGCATGGGACTATTTACACTCTATGTACACACTAGTACCACACTGGGAAGCCCCACAGACCACCACCTACTCCCATTACCATAATAAAAAGACATAGCCTATCACTCAAGGGGTTGCGCTTATTCACCCTAAAACTCCTCTTTCTTCTCTTACTCATCTCGGATAATGTCCACCGAACCCTGGCCCCTCAGCACCTCCTCCTGAAAACCTCAGGGTCTATCATCCTGGCCACCCTAAATATCTGCAGCCTACTACCAAAGATTGATGCCCTGCAAGCCTTCATTTCCCAACACAACCCTGATATCTTGGTATTGGTTGAAACCTGGCTGACACCAAATGTACCGGACCAGGCACTAACCTTCCTGGACTACAATGTTCTCAGGTAAGACAGGATCTCTAAAAAGGTGGAGAATGTACCTTTCTTATCAGAGACACTCTCACATGGCTCCCCCAAGGGCTCCCTTATGGACCACTACAGCACAAATCCTATCAATGAAAATTATACATGGCGCAAACAGAAAAGCCTAAGTATCTCATCCGTATATATTCCACCCAAAGGATCAAAAACTTGGCCTCAGAGAAGTTCGAAAATTTTATTGACTTCGCGAGCCCACTGACTCTGAATTAATCCTACTAGGAGACTTCAACATAAACTGGCTAGGATCAGGGCAAGTGCCCCTAAAGACTCCTTTGCTGCAGCCAACTTTACACAGATGGTTTCATCCACTACCAGAACCAACTACAAAATGGGTACCTGCACCCTCCTTGACTGGGTACTCACCAACCATCCCACTAGGATCTCCCGCACCACAGTTCTTCTGGACTCCTTAGTAGCCAATCACCAGTTACCTGTATGGTCAAATAAATTCCTTAAGCCACCTCCAAAATAATTTCCAACAGAGTCCTTCCCCATGGCAAACTCATCCATTTCAAACACTACTTGCTTCAGCAAGACTGGTCACCTATACACATGACGACTGATGTTAACCAGCCCTCGATTCTTTCATCGCCACTTTCAATAAGGCATGCAACCTCTTTGCCCTGATCAAAAAGGAAAACAAAATGCTCTGTAATCCATGGATCACTGGGAAACTGCTAAATCAGCTAAAACAGTGGGATCACCTCTGGGCAGTTGCCAAGGAAACCAGAAACCAGCTGGATATTCAAAAATACAAGCAAGCCAGAAATGCATGACAAAGCTATCAGACTCATGAAAAATACTTAATATAAAAATGTTCTCACTAACACCTGGGGAATGGTCAAGCTTTCTGGGAAAATATCAAGGAAATCACGAGGAAGAAGCAAAAACTCCCGGCTATGTTATCTGTTGATGGATCAATCACCCTTGACCATGCTGTCAGCAAACTCCTTTAACCTGGCTTTACAGACCTCAGTGTTGTCCTCTCCTCTGACTACTTGAAGATAAAGCTCCACCACTGGTCCCCCAGCTCAAACTGGATCACCCCTTTTACTTTACAGAAGTCAGCCTACAGGATGCCGCACGCCATATTGCCTCTGCCATCTCTAAATCCTGAATTAGTGGCGACACTCTGGATCATAAGCTCCTGTCACTTACCCTAGATCAGGTTCTTCATCCCTTACAAAATACTGAACCTCTTTCTCAGCAATGGGAACTTCCCTGACACATGAAAAACTGCAATAGTGACCCCAATTCACAAAGGCAGAGACAAAACCATCCCTCAAACTACCACCCAATATCAATATTGCCTCCACTCTCCAAGGCACTTGAGAGTATTGTAGTGGACCAACTCACCAATCATCTGAACAAATACAACATTCTATGGAACAAGCGACATGGTTTCTGGAAAGGCCACAGTACCACCACTGCTCTCCTAGAGCTCACTGGGGCCGTTCACACTTCTCTGGACCACAGTAAACTAACAGGTGTGGTCTTCATCGATCTCTCCAAAGCGTTTGACGCAGTCAGTCCACCATGGCTGCCCATTGACCAGCTACTAAATACTGGACTGTCACCTGACTCTGTTCTATAGTTTAGAAGCTACCTTGAAAACTGAATGCAAAAATAAAATTGCAAACACTCTCTCTGACACTTTGCCAGTCCGCTCAGGCTTTCCCCAAGGTTCCATACTGGGGCCACGTCTGTTCAGTCTTTTCCTAACCTCCTTACGCTATCTTGCCCCAAAACATCATCCTGTACGCTGATGATGCAGTGGTATTCTCCTCCCATAAAGATCCCAGGGCTCTACAGGATAACCTCCAGCTTGGTTTCAGCACCACTGAATCTTGGCTACACAATCACAAACTAGTACTAAATCACAAAAACAAAAGCCATGCTATTTCGCAGCTCTCATAATCCGCACAAGCAACACCACTTGGCGATCTCCACTGCAATGTAAACACATTGTAGCAGTGCAATCTTTCAAATATCTTAGGATTCTGCTTGACCCTAGCCTCTCCTATGGGGCACACACTGACCACGATACAAAACTGCAAACACTCGACTTGGTCTTCTATTCAAACATAGACAAAATCTTACTCCAAATGCACTGAAGATTGCCGTACAGAGTTCCGTGGTATTGATCATTGACTATGGTCTCATCATTTACAGATCTGCCATGATGACAGCCCTCAAATGGATTCAAACAACCTTAAACAAGGCCTGTCGACTTCTAACAGGTGCCACAGCTCACCCACAGCTGTGACCTATATGCATGGTCTGGATGGCTTCACCCTATCAAATCACATTAAGTAACTCACTTGTACCATGGCAAAGCAAATCTGCCTGGGGAATGCACCACCAGGTGTCTCTACCCTCCTGCAGATAAGCCCAAACTGTTGTAGCTCTAGGAGATCGAATCAGCAGCTCTAAATTCCCTTACTGTCACACCTCACAGGCTACTTGATCCTTTGCCTACAGAGTACCGCTTTTGGCTAAATGACCTAAATCCTACCATCTCCTCAGCTAACACACTTGGTGCATTCAAAGCTAGGCTCTGGAATCATCTTGCTGCCTCTAGCTCCTGTGATTGTTGTAGCTAATTCCTGCTACCTCCACTATATCTGCCACTGGGATATGACACCTATCACTCCCTTCTGTCTTTCCCAATTACATGCACTTCTAACTACCTACAAGCTACCTTCTCCCATGACAAATGCCTCTGTCTGCCTACGTACTCACAACCACCCACCCCTTATCTTTTGCTATAATGTCATTATCTTTATGATTGGTTGATGTTATGTCTTGCTATTATGTTCTCCTATGTTATGCTTCCATATTCAGCAGAGGGAAGGAGACAACACTGTACTAACCTCCCACTGCCATCTGTCAAATGTTTTATTGCATACATTGCTCCTAATTTTTATGTCAGTGCTTAACTGTATTCTTAATATGTATTAAAATTTAAATGTGAATTCAAACAAATACCCAAATATTTGAACTCAATGACTGCTTCCAAGCAGTCTTCTTCTCCTACTGAAATTTGAAACTGTTCATTCATACATCTCAGTGTTTGAGTTGTGCAAAACATCATTGACTTGGCTTTCTTTTTTACCACAAACCTATTTTCTTTAAACCAATTAGCCATTTTATATTCAATTTCAGTATAGAATTTAAAGTCTTTATATTTTTTTGCCATATAAATTACAGCATCATCTGCGTAAATTACCAATTTTGTTTAATTGCAAACCAAAGGAAGTTTGTTTATGAATAGGAGAATAACATTGGTCCTAATATGGATCCCTGTAGGACATAATATTGAACATCTCTCTGTTCAGACAGGGATCCATTTATTCTTACTTACTTGCTGTTTTCTGTTTGTTAAATAGTTATCTACCCAGTTTATCATTGGTTCCCTAAAACTAATTTCGCTCTGCTTGGTCCTCAGGAGGAAGTGATCCACCAGGTTGAATGCTTTGGTCATCTCCACAAACAGTCCCCTTTCATGTTCAAGCAGTCACCGTACTACACCCTCCTGAAACCATCCTAAGCATTTGTTAATATATTATTATTTTACAAGCATTCTACTATTTGTGAATGAAATAACCTCTACTGAATCTTTCCTACCAAGGATAATAGTGATATTGGTCTGTAATTATTTGTTATATTAGTTTGCCCCCACCCACTTTGTGCACAGGGATCATATATGCCTTTTCCATGAGTTTGAAAGAACCTGCATATACAAAGATTTATTAAAAATTATCTGCAAAGGGAGCATGTGTCAGCTACTGAGGAGTATAGATGCTTGAGAATCGAGTTATGTACCACCAGAGTATAATACAGCTTCATTTCTTGGCATCAGTGGAGATTTTCGAGCCTTTTGTGAGGATTCATTAGAAGGGACCCCAGCCAAATGAAATACGAAATATAAGCTTGGTACCACATGGGTATCACCCTTTTTCATGGTCACAAGTCCTTCGATGCAACAGACCTCATTACAGCCATGCAGTGACAGATACTGACCTGCAGGATGGCGGCCTTGGCCTTGGCTACAGATAAGGGGGAAATCAAGCCCTGCTTCATCAGATTCTCAAAGAAATAACAACCTTAAATCCTTGGTAGCTTCCTTAGAGGACAAGGTGCAGGACCTACAAAATAAAGCTTGAAAGACTGAAGTCTTCCTGCAGTTTATAGATGATAAAGACAGCAGACATGAGACCCAGATCCAGGAATTAGAGTGGCTGGTTGTTACCATGGGAACACAATTAAGGATGCTGAAAACCATAGCAGAAGAAATAATTTGAGGTTTGTTGATTTCCTGGTGACTGCTGAGGGTCACAACACCTTAGACTTTATATTGCATGTAATACCTGATCTATTACAGCACTGCTGGAAAGGGCCACTGGAGATCAATAGAGCCTACCGGGGAGGGGCGTCTATGCCCAATCATTGCCCACTTCCTTCAATTCACAGGCAAGGAACTAATACTATCCCTAACCATGGACAAGGGACCACTAAGTTGGAGGTGGCACAATATATATATGTTTCAAGACTTCTCCACTGAGTCATCCCAAAAGGCAGGAGTACAACATGGTTAAAAAGATATTCCAGGACCATCATGTAGCCTATAGACTGTTATACCCTGCTAAACTCCAAGTCAACATTAATGGAGCATCTCACAAGTTTTGTTCTCTGGAGGAAGCCTGGAGTTAGCCAGCAGACACTGGCCAGCAGCAGTCCACACTACACAACAACTAAGCTCAGACAAGGGAAAAATCAGTGCCTCTCATCCTCTGGTTCTCTGGCTATGAAGCATTCATCCCTCCAAATGGTCAATGTGACATGGACTGGCAAATCACAAGAATCAAGAGGAAGGGCAGAGACAAACACTGATCGGCCAAGAAATAAGGAGGGAACAGCAAGTTAATAGCCATGACTCCAGGCAATCGCTGAGAGCCATTCATCATGGGAACCTACATCAATGAGGTTAGATACCACTGACTTTCCAAGCAAGCCAGCAGCAGCAAGACTGTCCTTAAGCCAGAGACTAACCTGAAAAGAAGAAGCTCACACTCACACAGCGAGGATAGCAGGAAAGATCCTGGGCATAGACTGTCAGTTTGCAGGGACAAGGAACTCAAGACGTAGCCATTCCAAAATCCACACAAGAATGTGGGCCCATTCTACCCTGCTGAAGTAAAGATCTACCTGGTAACTTTAAATTGCAACTTGGGCTCCACAGACACTGATCAGATGCCCAAAATGTATCTTTTTATTTATTGAAGGTATCGGATATACAATCTTTGAGTCATAGACTCATTTACAAAGGCTCCACGTCAGTGTACAATATGGATTAATAAGCACAAGCAGTATACGATATAACAAAGAGGAGAACAGTATGAACAGTACAAACAAAAGGAGGATGCAGCCTATACAATTATGTAGCTATACAGGTTCAACTAAGGAGCTTGTAATTGTCAGGTGCAAGCAGTCGAGATTCTGACATTGTCATTAACACAGTCAATATTGTGCAACAAGAGGTATACATTAACAGTAATAGAATGAAAACTTTAGCCCACACTCTCTACGTTGTACTGGTGGCACTGAATATTTATATGCACCAGCTGACATCTCCATCCCTGTTCCACCACTGAGGCTAGGACTGGGCAGGCCTAACCAGGGCCTGGTAGCCGTGTATTGGTGGGGCTAAACAGCAGCCCATACCCAGCTGGTGCACTGGGCAGCAGTGGTAGAAGAGTATGTGGTCTTTCAGGGCTATTTTGAAGGCGGCCTAGTCAGGAGATAGAGGTAACCGCTGGAGGAGTTCATTGTACCTTAATGGTGTTCTGTAAGAAAAAGACCTTTGGGCTAGAAGGTCCTGACCTGGGGACAGCCCACATCAGTTTATTTGCTGAGTGGGTGTTTACTGAGGCATGATCAGTATGGAGGAGGCAGAATCCCAGAGAGGTAAGCCCTAGTTGATTTTTTGGTGAGGAGATATGTTTGATAACATACTCTTTCATCTAGAGTGAGGATATTGGTTAGGGCATGCGTGCAGCTGTGGGTACACCTGTCTACTTCAGTGAGGAGTCTACATGCTTTGTTGATAGCCAATGGATTTTATTAAGAGCTGTGTGGTCAGTAGCTAAGTAGACAGTTAGCCCATAATCTACTAGAGAGATAACAGAGGTGGTAACAGCAAGGTTAAGGGCCTCTGGCGATGAGGCAGACTCTATGCCGATACAGTAGTCCTGTGTGGATATTTATGGCTGAAGAAAAGATTACTAATATGGGGTGGAAAGAGAGGCTAGGATCAAATGTTAAGCCCAGGTATTTATAGCTATGGACCTGTTCCAGGGGAGGACAGCTTTGGAAAAGATTGTTAGTTGGGCATCACAGTCCTTGCTCTGTTGATGGGCAAAGAGCATTGTCTTAGTCTTTTTACATTGACCACCAGTCTGTGGTCAGTGAACCAGTTTTCAATGTGGTTGAAGGCAAGTTTTAGGGAGGACTGTAGGATTGTGGGATCAGAGTGGGAGGCAAACAGTACCGCGTCATCTGCATAGAGCAGCAGCTTACTTGGGCAGGATTTAGGCAGTGTGTTCATGAAGATACTGAATAATATAGGACCAAGGATGGAGCTCTGCAGAACCCCAGAGCAGACTGGTAGAGTAGACGAAAGAGTGCAATTTATCTTGACACATTGGGACCTATCTAAGAGATAACTTGTAAGCCAAGTGATGGGTCCAGGGGACAGGCTGGTGAGGCACAGAGTACTTAGGAGCAAGGGTGGGAGACATTGTCAAAAGCTTTGACAGGTCTATGAATACAGTCCCTGCTAGGTGTTTCTTATCTAGGGCATTGTGCAAGGAGTTAGAGAACTCTGTGAGAGTGGTTGTACTGTTTCCAGCTCTAAAGCCATGTTGTTCCTACATATCCAGTGTTGCCTGTAGTTCCTCAATACTGTTTACTATACCCCAATCCTGCAGTCTTCTGCAAACTTATTTATCCAAATATTGGGAAAACTACACTTGATTGAGGTAACATATAGATTAAATAAACATGGGCCCAAGACAGAGCCCTGTGGAACTCCACCGTAACTGCTTTCCAATCTGAAAGAACCACTTTGATAGTAACCCTTTGCCTTCTATCATACCGCCATGCTTCTAACCATTTTACTATATTAGTTGGTAGCTTTAAACTGATCAATACTTACCAGTTTCTTATGTGACAGTTTATCGAATGCCTTGGAAAATCTAAAATATGATGTCCACTGCATCCCTTTTATCCAGGGCCTTGCTAACTTTTTCATAGAAGGTTAACATGTTGGTCTGACATGGTTTTGTTTTTGTGAAGCCATGTTGGGTTGGGTCAGTTAAATTATTTAATGAAAAGTGGCATAGAATACAGTCCTTCAGGATTCCTTCAAATAGCTTCCCCACTATAGACGTTAAACTAACTGGTCTAAAATTGTTAGTTTTGTAGCAGGGCCTTTCTTCAATAATGGAACTACTATAGCGTCTCTCCAAGCCTGTATCACTATTCCCTGATCTAAGGATCTCTGAAATAAATATGTCAGTGGAGGAGCCAGACTGACCGCTAATTCTTTTAGTACCCTAGGATGAAGCTCATCTGGTCCCTGAGATTTGTTAGTATTAATACTTTCCAATCTTGCCAGTACATCTATAGCGTCAATTTTAACCTGTCCTACCTGAGAACTTAACTTGTTGTCAGTTCTATTGGCAGTGTCCTTAGTAAATACTGAACTAAAATAAAATTTTGCATATCAGCCATTAACTTAGTGTCAGTTACAGGTTTGTCCAATTAATTATTAAAAGGGCATGTGTTACTAAATCCTTCTTTTTACCATTGATGCAAGATTAAAAAGCTTTATGGTTGTCCTTTACTCATATAACCAGACTAAGTTCATATTCTGCCTTGGCTTCCTTGATTTCCTTCTTAAGTTGTCTAACCTTCTCCTTATACAACAGCCATCCATCATGATTATCCTTTTCGTTTACCCTTTTAAAATTGTGTCTTTTTCCTAACCATTTTTTTTAACTTTAGAACTAAACCAACCTTTGATGTTATTTTTTCCTGTCATATTTCTTTGTACTAGGTATATATTTTAATTTTCTTAGTTAAGATTTCCCAGATATTATCTACAGAACTATTGGAAAACTCAGCATACCAGTCCCAAGCAGCCATCTCAGTCCTTAAGCCAGAAAAGTTTGCTTTGTTAAAGTTGAGCTTTGTGTTAACCCTTTAGCACAATTTATAATTGTTTCACCTGACATTGTAAAACAGACTTTACAATGATCACTGTTCCCTAAGGGGCTACTCAATGTTAAATTGCTTATGTTGGTCCCCATATTGGTTAGTATCAAATCTAGGATGTTCTGACCCTCGTTGCACTCATTACCCTCTGTTCCATCCCAACTTGGTCAAGTACTTCAAGAATTTTTTCTGTGCTAGATTTCCCACTTAATTCCAACCAGTGTATTTCAGACATATTAAATCCCGGTTAAGATTATATCTTCAGCTGGGTCTAAGTTTGAAATAAACTCGAAGAAAGGTCATCATCCTGTTTAGTTATAGATGGAGGCTTATACCAGTCTCAATCTAGTTTTGGCTGAGCCTTTTGCACTGTTTTTATCTGTATCATTTCAACGTTCTCAAAGTGGATCATTTCCTGCTCACTATTTATAGTATCCTTTATATATATGTCAATCCAGCCTCTTCTCCTATGGGTTCTAGATCTTGACTATAATTTATACCCTAGGATATTTTTCCCCAAGGATCTGCTTCATCCCATCATGTTTCAGTGACCAATGCTATATCGATTTGCCAGATTCCAACATATGCTGAATTCATCAAATTTATTTAATAAACTTCTTGCATTCAATAATACTATATTCCAACCCTCACATTTCTTTTCTATAGTGCACATATCATTATTTTCCTCATGTCTGCAAGTACCTTCCCTCTCCTTCCAGTTTAAATGGAACTTAATTACCTTATTTATTTTAGTCCCCAGCATCCTAGTTCCTGTCCTATTTAGGTGCAGCCCATCATGCCTAAGAAGAGATTTATTTTGAAAAGTCCCAATATTATCCATAAAACCAATATTCCTCTCTGCAAAAAGGATTGTAGCCATTTATTCATTTGGTTTATGGCTGAGTTTTTATATTCATGTGGCCACTGTGCTGTTGTCCCAGAACAACCTTGTATTCCCCAGGAGGAAGCAAGGGTAGTTGTATAGTAGTCAGATTTGGCCATCCTAATGGCCCAGGTACACCTGTTTTGTGCCAACTTGGAGGCAAGCCTGTCCACCTGCATGCCAGAGGCAACTGCTTTGTGCCAGAGATCATCTTGATTCTTTAGTTGCTGAAGCAGTGCTGATGAGACCCAGGGACATTACGTTTTGGATTGAACCTTAGTGAGGGGGAAGCTATCACACACTTTGTTGAATTGCATGTGAAGTAGTCAAGGGCTTCATCTATGGTAGGGCATATCTGATAGGGACCAATGACGCTGGGCTAGATGCCACCTTAATTTAGGAGGCCTCAAGTTGAAATTGGCATCAGGTGAAACTGTTTGGTTGGGGTATTTTCTGCTGACATGACCTGGTGAAGAGGATGGGGAGTGATTGTTAATGAATCTGGAAGTACAGCAAGGTTTGAAATTCTGTTTGGGTGATTGGTGAGTAGCAGGTCAAGCAGGGTGCTTGCTCCACTACTGGGATTCACCCTGATTGGCTGATTAACTAACTGGGCCAGGTCTAGAGCAGAAAGGGTGTCTTTTATAGGGAGGCTGAGCTGGATAGTCAGTTCACATTAAAGTAAATATGATGTGCTTGGTTTTGGGGAAGCTGGAGATATAGCTGGCAAGGGATTGAATAGCTGGGACTTGGTTTCTTGGGGGATGTAAGCCACAGTAATAGTTACAGGGGCTCTGGAGGGTCTGGGTGAGTTTTATTATCAGGGCTTGTTCTCTGTGATCCAGGAAGGGTGCCTGCAGGTCTTGGCATAACAGGGAGTCTTGAGCGTAAATGCACATCCCCTCCTCATTTGCCAGTTCTGTTGGCTCTAAAATGGTGAGGCCTGGGAGTGCAACAAAAAGTCAGGATCTTTTTGACAGCTAAGGTTTCTGTGAGGGCTAGGACACCCGGCTGATGCTGCAGCATCCAGCACTGCAGGGTGCCATCTTTTGGGCAAGCTGCAGATATTCATTGCAGCCATTCTTAGCCCAGGGTGTGAGGTGCTAGGGTTGTGTGAGATGGGACCGGATTGGGATGCACATTGCCTGAAATTAGAAGATGTAGTGCAAAGATTCTGAGGAGTGCCAGAACTCATTGCTTGTTGGTATTGGCATGATGCTTCTTAATGGAGGTGCAAGGGATGGTCATGGAGCTGAGAGTAGGAAGGAGAGGAATGTAATTTGGCATGGGAGTGGTGGTGGTGGAAAATGACTGCTGCCTTTCTTATTTTCCAATCACTCTAAGGTAAACTGTGGTTTTCCTGGCTGTCCTACTGGTCAGTGAATCTTAACTGTATAGGAGCCACTTACATGACTCAGAGCAGGAGGTTCTGGAGGAAAGTGGAGAATCGGGTAGGGGAGTTATGGGCAACAAAGTGGGAAGGGATTAAATGCTACTTTTGTACAGTACAGGGTTCCGCACTGGGATGTCTCCCAGTCCAGAGATGGGGACGCAGGAGTGGGGCATTGACTGGGAGTAGATGGCCATGAATACTGCCTCCATGGAGCCCTCCTTGCTCAATCCTTTTTTAAGTCATAAGATGAGCATCCTGAACACATTTCCCACATGAGCCTTCAACGGGTTCAAGCACTCCCTGCATTTAACATTCAAAAACAAAAACATTTGTAAGCTAACTTCTAGATGCAAATGTACAAGACAGTATCAACCTATTGCGGCACCCATCTGCTTTAACCCAACCACTGAGGCAGCTACTAACAGAGATTCATGAGTAGCCAAAACTGCCAACTTACCCTGAGCTCCTCTCCCCACCAAAGTTTTCCTGGGTACCATCATCCAATGCAGCCCCACCTAAGCTTCTTTTTGCTACCATCTCTTCTCACAGATATGGTGTGATTGAACAGAGAGGCAGTCATCCACTGCATAACAGGCTATGTAACTGACTAACTTGCCCAAACTGTGGGGATGTGGATGCACAATTGTCGCATACCTGATTGCATCACAAGGGGTGGCTTTAGGGTTTGCTGCATGCAGCCCCCACCTTGTGCTCATATCTCCACAGGGACAAAGCAATTCAGACACTGAGCACCAACTACCACCGCATGTGGCTCACTCTGCTGTTACAGCTTGCAGCTTGCCAGGGTACTGGGGACTTATGGCTTTGAGGGTCACCCTTCAGCACCCCATACCCTTCGGACCCAAAAATATTATCATTCAGTACTGTGGATATTACGTTTTATCATGTATACTAAGATGTTAACTCTGTTAAACTGTTAATGTTAGTTCGTTGCATCCTATCAACCTTATGGATATTGGTACAACAAGCTTACCATATCATATCATTTGAATCCAGCTGGTTCCAACAAACAAGACTGGTGTGAAATTTGCATTGCAAAATTCTTACCCCAGCCAGTCTACATATCCGGCACCCTACTTGCTCCACATTTGGGAGGGACTCACATACTAGATACCCTATTGGCTGCCTCTGCCTATGGAAAGTCTTATCTGGGAATGAGCAAAGGGGCCACCTCCTTAATGCCTTACTATAGTGAGTCAGGGGCCACTCACACACATGTTAAATTTGGTATCCTTAAACTGAAAGTATTGTGGGAGTCATGGGATGCTTGCTCAGAGCTAGATGCACTGGATAAGCTCCGATCAGTCCTGATAAAATGTGATTTTTTCCATGATGCTTCAGCTCAAGCTGTGGTGATTTTATTATTGGAACATCTATGTACAATGTCACTGAGATGGATCTTGCTGAAAAGTCTGAAGATTCGATACTGATGGCCACTGAAGCTCCACAGAATGCTCCAGACACTGAACGGTCTAGCACCCTTCTGTCTCTGTTGCCCTTGCAGGAGTTCTTCATCTTCCCTCCACCGCTGGCTTCACCACAAGATCCCACAATTGAACAGTTCTTTTAGAATTAACTAAAATTCAAATGACGGTCTATGATTTAATATCGGATTTCCAATTGGTTAACCCTGCACTTTCGGAGCTGGTGCTTAGGATGTCCAATGCTAAGGGTCTGTATCAGCTCACTAGAAGATAAGCAAGCTAAAATGGACCCTGAGTTATTCAGCATCGTAGATCAATAGCCTGTCTGACTGAAAAAGTTGATGATTTAGAAGGAAGAGCCAGAAGAAATAGCCTACTGCTCCTTGGCCTCCCTGAAATGAAGAAGGATCTAATCAGAGGACTTTATTCAGACATTTTGCACCAAAATTGCAGGCCCCAGCAATATTGCTGAAAGAGCACATAGGGCTTTATGACCAAAGCCAGAACCAGGTGAGAGACACAGACCTTTAATTTTTGTTTGCTAAATTATTTGGATAGGGTCCACATCTTAAAACAAATTCATTCACTGCAATCATTATAATGGGAGGCCAGGCTTTGACTAGTTCAAGATCTGATCTTATCAATGCGCCAAAAGAGATCTGAATACAAAGACATTAAATCTAAACTTTGGGCTGCACATATAAAGCACAGAATGCTCTACCCTACTTGTCTTGAGGTGACTATGGATGCAGGGACTAAACATTTTGACTCTGTCGTACAAGCATTGCAAGAGCTACAGAAGAGTTTCTCAAATCTGTTTAGCTCAAAATCTTCCATCTGATATGCATCTCTAATTTTACTTATTTCTTTTAATCCTTGACTGCATTATGAAGGCAATATTTTACCTATATAGTCTTGTGGCTAATTGATTTGATTTATTTGAACTGAAATTTTAATAGTCCATTGTCTAGAACTTTCTGTGAGTCCTGGCTAGAACTGTTTACTTGCCGATGCACCACTCAAACTTTCTTTTCATTATTTAGTATTATTACAACTGTGTGAGTGGCTTCTACTTGGTCAGACTGTGGGCATCAGATTTTATCTCTTAGAATGACTGTTCTACTGAATTTTTTGTTTGGCTGAGCTTTAATATATGCAACCTCATTACTGCCAGGGCACTTGGTTCAGAGTACAGTGTTTAACCTTGTTATTTGTTTCTAGAATGTTCTACCATTTAATGTTGTAACTCGTTCTTTCACCTTGGACATTTACTGATTTTGTAATTAGACAACTATTAATCTCTGTATGGAAGTTCATTCAAAACCATGTTGATTTTTACTATTCATTTTTTTCACATGCTAAAGTTTAATAATACACTCCCTACTACATTTTTTTCTTTATTGGCGCTTGTTGCCCAACTCACTTATTTTATTTAATAGATCAGATAAAGGGATGGTAATCCCTCTATTGCCATAGTACTAATTTAGTCTGTTATTATTTCAGTATTGGAGTCCTTGTTTGAGAGGACAAGTTACTAGCATCTCGATGTCGGGCATCTCATTTTCCCTTAAGTGGCGGTTTAACTTTTTAACTGATAAGGTTTACAAATTTTTATTTTTGTTTTCTTGTATACCTGTAGGAGTAACTTAATCTTTGGAGTTGTTGCAGTGCTTGAATGGCTGGATAAGGGGATAGTGCAAATTCAAGAGCTTAGTTATGAAAGTCCCTGTGTTGGACTGAGGGGAGGGATGGTCGGATACTTCCACCCTCTCAGTAGAGTTATGAGACAAGAGTGGAGGTGCGACACTGACACATGGGGTGCTTTTGTACTTTCTTGTTTTCCTTACTCTATACTTTTTTTACAGATCTTTACTTTTCTCTCATTATTTTCTCCTCTTTTAAACAGACTTCCGACTTTGCAGATTGTGTGGTATATGATGGCTAAGCGCAGAACTGGCCCTGATTTTCTCTTATCGTGTACTACACTCTTTTGGTAAGTTAGCTTTTGATCTGATTCAGAGTGGTGGTTAAGGTAAGGCTAAATAGTTATTAGTGGGGACATTTACTACAGGTACTATGTTATCTGTTCAGTAAGAATATGATGTTACTAGTCTAGGTGACTGGAACTGGTTCCCAGAGTAGCTCTTTTTCTGGTGGATAGCCACTGCTGTATTATTTGAGTTCTCTTGCCCCTTATTTTACTGACCTCCACCAGCTCAGCTCTAATGGGCTTTAATGTGAGCATTGTTGCTTATCTTTGGCTGTGCTATATGTCTTGGTCTTCACTAACCTGTTTCTGTCCTTCTTCATCATTCATATGTTGTCCTTATTTGCTAAGCACCCCTAATCACAAAGTGTATCTCTGTCAATCTATATCTCGCCTGGTAGACAGTTACCAAATGAAATGGGGAGTGGTCCTATAGTACCTTGGTCACCCTACCCCTTGACATTTACCACAGGGACCGACTCCTTTTGGGAGGGTCCCTCTTATCCATACCTTTATTTTTAGATGGACTTCTGGGATAGTTTATACACATTATCTTTCTTAGTGCTTTGTTGTTTATTATTCAAGGACTCTTTGCTATATTAAATATTGTTGGGACATTTTTTCAAAACAATACTGACATTTGTGACTTAATTAAGTGGTTGGGAGTAAAGATCCTGTCTTGTAATTTTAGTTTTCATTTCCCGTATGGTACAGTGCTTCTTACAGCTGAAGAAGTTTGTCAGACCTTTTTTTTTTTCCTTTTCTTTTTCATATATTAGCCTCTGGGAGTTTAACTGAACAGGTTTACTGTTGTTGGACCTTTGGAGCTTTCCAATAGTCAGCATTCATGTGCCAGCACATGGAGGGTGGGAGTGTTACTCTAGTTTTGTAGGGTTGTTGGGATAATTGTTTTCAAAGGTTTTGGTTCTTGGGAATATGCCTAATGGTTCAATGAGAGGGGCTGGGTGGGGCAGGTTTTTATTTGATTGTTTGGTCAGGGGAGATCTCTTCAGTCAACAGGGGTTATATCAGTATCTACTGTTTGGAGCTATATCTGCTTTGTCCACTGTGTACTGTCTATAATGGTAACCCCACGGCATGTGGTTACATGGAATGTAAAAGGCACGCACTGACCTAAATGGCAAGATATACACAAACACTGAAAAACACTTAATGCTCATATAGCTTTACTACAGGAGACCCATCTCCCTGTTAGACATATTACATCATTCTGCAGATTATGGGTAGGGCAGAGTATCTCGGGGATGCAATAGCAGTTGTCAAAGGGGTGTGGCAATTTTAACATATTGGTCCCTCCCTTTTATGTTATCTCTGAGATACAGGATTAAGAAGACAGATATATTTTCATACATGGACATTTAAGCCCCACAGAGAATATCATAGGTTTGGTCTATAGTCCCAACAGTCATACTCCTTCCTTTTTACTAGATTAGCCAATGTCTTGGCTCCATTTCACACACCTTACTTAGGTCCTGGGTGGGATGGGAACTAAGTTATGACAAATGATCTGGATAAAACTTACAGAGTGAAGTTTGGACTATCGCCAGTGCAGCATAGCCTTTGGGATTTTATTGGTGATTCTGGCCTGTTTAACCCCTAGTGTACCTTAATTCAACATCTAAAAATATACTTTTATTCTCACCCACATAACTCATATTCCAGATTGAACTATTTTCTAATTACTACCCCCTCTTGGCTACAGTACATAGATGTCAAATAGAGGCCCTTGTCCTTTCAGACCATGCCCCAGTAAAGGTTTTATAGAGTTTACTTACCAATCTGACAGCAATCATACTTAGTCTCTTACTACCTCTCTTCTAGATAACTTGTTAATTGTTAGTAATATGAAGCAGTGCATTAAGTCTTCTCTTGAAACTAACTGATCCTCAGTTCCTGCTAAAGACAAAGCTTGGAGGGTTCTAAAATGTTTGTGGCTGAGGAAGTAATACTTCTTGCCACTAAGCATAAGAAAAATAATTTGCAGCATACTTTAACCCTGCTTTCTACCATCAGAGATATAAATAAAACTTGTCCCCAACTACTTCAGAGAAATCCAAATTAATCTTTCCCAACTCAGGGCACAATACTTGGCTATACTTCTGGATCAGGCACAATAGCCTCTGAAAGTGCTAAAGGCCACGTATGTTGGACAAGGCAAAACATTTAGTAAATTGTTGGCCTTAGGACTGCATCAGAGAGTTGCAATCCACTGGATTAAGTCTCTTTATGATCCTTTTCATTCTTCTTATACTATCAGAGCCAGAGACATGACTTCTATATTTAGAGACTATTATACTCAATTATATTCAGAAGACACAAATGTTGGAAATAAATTTGGTGATATGTTTCTTTTCTTAAGGGATGTCTCCTTACCCCTCTATCAGTGGATGTGGCCCACTCATTTGAAGGTTCTATTTCAAGTCGAGGTTAAGGAGGCTATCACCACCTTAACCTTGGACAAAACACTTAGCTCCAACAGATTTCCTTCTAATTTTTACAAACTTTTCATAGACAAACTCACTCATAACCTGACATCTCTCTATAATTATTTACATTCCCCCCCTTACTATGAACTTTATTATTAGAAGCCCATATTGTTGATTTACCAAACCTCAGTAAGGATGACTCACGTCCTGAAAAGTACAGAGCCTATTTCACTGATCAATGTTGACCCTAAGATACTAGCAAAAATTGTAGCCACTTGTCTCAGCCAGGTTTGGATGGACTTGATAGGTCCTGAACTTGTGAGAGGAAGACTCTTGAGTGATACTTCAGAAAATTGTTTCATCTAATTTCCGTGTCCAGGAGAGGGATCTTAATACTGTCTTGCTCTCCTTGGATGTAGAAAAGTTTTGATAGAGTCTGTTGGCCTTATCTGTTTCTGGTACTATAACAGTATGGGTTCCCTGACTCTTTTTGACCTGGATTCATTTATTATATTCTACTCCAACTGCTCGGGTACTTTGTAATGTCACTTTCTCAGACCCTTTTCTATCTCTAGGAGCACCTATCAAAGATGCCTCTTATCTCCATTACTTTTTAATTTATATTTGGAACCACTAACCAGGAAGATTAGTAGCTCCCTAGCATTTCAGGTATGACACTAGGTACACTAGACCTTAAAATCTCCACATATGCTGATGATATTCTTTTACATCTGTCCAATCTGGTTCATTTGTTGCAGACAGGCCTTTCCATTATCAAACTTTCAGATCTTTTCTGGGTGCAAGCTTAATTTGACAAAGACTGCTTTATTTCCCTTGTCCCTCACATCTTTAAGTCTGATTTTGACATATTTGGCCTGCCCTTCAATAAGAAACAAAAGCCTGTTATATTTAGGTATTAAAATCCATTCTGATATTTCTACCTTAAAATCTTTCAATTTTGACCCCTTATTAAAGCACATTTCTCAAGACTTGGACAGATGGAAATCTCTTCCGCTGACTTGAAGGGGTAGATCTAACATTATTAACATGAATGGTCTTCTTGGCTATTATATCCGTTGGGAATGATGAACATTGTTCTGCTTATTTAGTGGTTTAAATTTACATAAAATGTTATTGAGATTTTGCAGGTCAATAAACCACCTTGTCATTTGTATGATGTGCTAGTTAGACCTAGGAAGTTTGGTGGACTACAACTTTTTCATTCTTGAGATATTATCTTGCTTTCACAGAGCCAAATATGTTTAATGGGGTTTGTTGGATAATTTGGTTTCTTCTAATTATTGTCCCACTTGAGCATAGGATGAAAAGAGACCCATGCAATCAGTTTCATATTGACCTTAAACCACTACCCTTCTTACCTCCTCATAAATTGCCTCAGCAGTTTAAATCTTCTCTGTTGTATTGGTATCTCCAAAACACACTCTCAGTTTAATATACACTTTAAACTTACATATGTTAAAGACTTGTCCCAGCCTTTCCTCTGGAATTGAATTTATCTATTTATAGTCAACCCCTATTTCAAAAACCTGGGTTGCTTTGGTGCCCTACTCTTAATGACTTTATAGTGGATGGAATGTTCTGTATTTTGCTTAATAAAAGAAAAATGTGGCCTCCTGTTACTACATGTGCTCCAATTCTGCAGTTAAGGTATTGCATGACTAAGTTTTTAGATGCCCCTCCTTGAACTACAAGGTCTGGTGACTTTTTCTCAACCCTGGCAGAAGCTGCCTTACAAGATCACCCAATTTCTAGACTGATATTAGTACAAGAAAAGCAGTATGACAATTGATATCTCCAGCTGCTTATTACTAGGTCCATTCCTTAATGTCGACTATAGTGATGACCACTGGTCCTGTATATGGTCAGGTATTTATAAATTTATGAAACAGGACAGATTTCACTTGCAGCAGGTCAACATTCTGCATGGCCTATGTCTAACAATTACTAAAATATATAGAATGGGAAGAGCTGCATCACCCTTATGTCCATGATGTAAGGAATCAGATGGAATCAGATGGGCAGACTAGGTGGGCCAAGTAGTCCTTATCTGCTGTCAAAGTCTATGTTTCTATGTTTCTATGGCTCTTTATATCATATGTTATGGTCTTGCCCCAAATTGCTTCTTTCTGGAATTTAATTCAGACTAAACTAGATCCATTACTTGGCCTTCAGGATGCCTTTACTCCACAAATTTGTATTTTAGTTGATTATTCAAGCGTTGGTAGGCACTTCTTGTAAGGCACATTTTGCTATGATCTCTGCAGTTGCCAAATTATTAATTTTAAGACACTGGTTCAACCCAGCTCTTACCACCTGGTCTGAATGGCTAACTGAAATGCTTATGTCACTAAACATTGAACAAAGTACAACAAAGTTTTTCAAATCTTTACCTTCATCAAATAGATGTAAATGGGATGCTTTACGTGCATTACTTCTAATCTCCCTGACTACCAAGCCCCTTGTAATTTCTCTATTCCTGGTTAATGGACTGCAAAGATGGGAGGAAGGGAGGGAGAGAGGGTTCACAGAGAGGGGAGTGTTTTTTTTATTTTTGCTGTGTTTGTTTATTTATTTAATTTGAATATATTCTTGCTCTTGAGTTATGTAACATTGATTGTGGTTGATCTGACACTTTGTACATTTATGTCCCTGTATGCATTTGTTTTATGTCATATATTTTTTTGTTATTTTATACTTTACAATTCAGATAAAGTATATTAAATCTCAAAAACAAAACTTAAAGTATGCTTATGGTGTTTACCTACATCACAAAACAGCTTCCTGAGTTTGGAGCAAAGACTGAAACTGACCACTTTTTGCATGCTCTCTTGGGGCCAAGGAATCCATATAGCCCAATTTATCAACCCTCATACAAGCTCATATGCATTATATTTCTGCTTGGCACACCATTCTTCAGTCATCCTCTCACGTTAGTAAATCTGTTATGTAATAATGGCTAGTCAACCACTCCAATGGATCTAATAGAATGTAAAAGGAATTCAAACACAGACCAAAAGAAACATCCTTGATCACCTTCAGAGGCAGGGGTGAGGATGCATTTCTACAGTACAAAGAGACCTGCCTCCCCAAAGCATAAGTAGCCAAACTCAAAATGGGCTGGGTCTCACCAAGTGTTCAGTGCACATTATGATACCAAAAGCAGAGGAGTGGCTATCCTTGTTAAGAAAAATGTACCATTTCAAGCATGCACCATAATTCCTGACCTGGAAGGAGGTACATCATAGTACAGGGTGTTTTAGGAAGCCAAGCAATAACACTTTGCAAATGTATAGTGAGGCAGGAGGGAACAGTAATATCTGATAACCAGGGAATGACAGAACTTTGTAACAAATATTTTTCCACAGTGTTCAACCAAGGTTCAGTAACAACTGGGTCACAGTATAGTAAACCTATAGCTGATTCTAGTATTACCTTGGATAGATTTGAGGTGGGAAAAAATTAAAACTATTTGATCAGAATAAAGCACAGGGCCGACGATCTACATCAAGGGTGATCAAAGATTTGGCTGAACTACTGGCAGGCCCTGTAATATGTCTCTTGCAGAAATCCTTAAATGAAGGTGAGGTGCCGGAGGTATGGAAGCAGGCCGTGGTAGTCCTTATATATAAAAGGTTCTAGGCAGGAGGTCACTAACTACAGACCTGTGAGCCTGACCTCAATTCTGGGGACAGTGTTAGAGGGCATAATAAAGGACCACATTATAAACTATCAGTTTAAAATGGGTAACATTGACCATACACAACATGGTTTCATGAAGGGTAGGTCATGTCAAACTAAACTCTTGGAATTTTTATGGGAAGGTTAATAAAGCCTTAGATGAACAGAATGCAGTGGATGTAATTTTTGGACTTCAAAAAGCCTTTGATAAAGTCCCACATGATAAATTGATTGAGGCTCTGGCTAAGATGGGATTTCATCATAACGTTATCTGCTGGATTAAGTCATGGTTGACAGATAGACAACAGAGGGTCTGTATAAAGGAGGAGTATTCCAATTGGACTGGGGTGACTAGAGGAGTGCCACAGGGTTCAGTATTAGGTCCATGTTTGTTCAATATATATATCAAGCCATTGAGTTTGCCACCTGATACATGTCTCCAAAATTTGGCGACAATACCTGTATTGGTAAGGTGGTAAAAGATAAGAAGGATGTGGACTCTTTACAAATCACCCTAGAGAAATTGGAAGCCTGGGCTCATGAGCAAGGGTTATCTTTCAATATTGAAAAGTGTAGTGTGATGCATATGGGTAAAATAATAAACAGCTACCTGTATAGAATGGGTAATAAACCTCTAAAGGCGATAACCGAAGAAAGAGATCTTGGCATTAAAATCTGTAGCAATCTAAGTTTTAAGACACATTATAATCAGCTTATTAAGAAAGCTAGCAGTATACAATTTAGTATAAATAAACATATAAAATGCAGGAATAAGGAGGTTCTCATGCCACTCTATACCTCATTGGTACGCCTACACATGGAGTACTGTGCCCAGTTCTGGTCACCTTGGAACAAGGTGATATTGCCTCCTTGGAGAGGGTCCAAAGGAGAGCAACTCTAAGGATTATAAAGGTACAGGGTTTAGATTGCAAGCAGAGGTTGCAGACCTTTGATATGTACTCCTTAGAATTTTGTAGACTTTGAGGTGACATGAGCATGTTATACAGGGCTTTAAATGATCCTTCACTGGGAACAGTTAAGTCTAACCCTAAAGGACCAGGCGTATAATACTAGAGCCGATCCCCTTCAAATAAGTAGGGAACGGTATAAAACTGATAAAAAAAGCAATGGTTGACTGCAAGAGCAGCTAAAATCTGGAATAAGCTCCCTTTAGAAATTATATTAAGCAGAACAATGGATGAGTTTAAATCCAAGTTAGATCATTACCTGATCAAAAATAACATCTTGGGTTATAAATAAATTATGGTGAGCATATGGACTTTTGATCTTTAAACGCTCAGAACAACCTCTGAAACCTATGAATACACTCCAAACTCTGAGGAAACCTCTTTCTTCCAGGGCCACGCTCAGCTCCTTTTGAAATCCTCAGGTCCACTTATTTTTGAGATGGTGATATGAACACAGTCCCCAATGACTTCTTAGGCAAAAGTAAAGTCCCTGAGGTCATAGGACCCCATCCTTGATAGTCCTCAGGGACCTAATTCAGGAACTTGGACTCACTGACATATGGTGGTTGATCCATCCTACAGGAAGGATTATTCCTTCTTTTCTCACCTGTATCAGTCCTTCTCCTGCAGAGACATGTGGCTACTGCCCTCCTCATGGGTCTCCAACATTTCAGAAGCATCAACTGGCACTGTGATCATATCAGACCCTGCCCTGTGATGTTTATCTGGCTCCCCAGGAGATGTACTGGGTGCTGGGGAGCATGGCACTTCAATGCCACCACACTTAGAGATGCACACTTCTGTGCCAGCCTCCAGGATTATATTAGATTCTTCCTAGAAACAAACAGATGACATGACCGCAGCCACCCGTTGGGATGCCTGTAAGGCATTCATAAAGGGAGATGCATCAGTTATGCCTTCCACCAAAAGAATCAGAGCCAGTGAACTGGAGGGTCATTTAACATGGCTTAAGGACTTAGAAAAACAGTTTAGGGAGAATCTGATGGCATCTGGTAACTGCCTTAGACATTATTGGCCTGAGGCTAGCGGTGAATAAACACCTTCACCTGAAGGCAGAATATGCCCTATTCTACCTGTGTCAAACCTTCTGGGAATCAGGTGAGACACCTGGCAGACTTTGGCATACATGCTCAAAAAGAGGTAGAAGCACTCAAGTATCACTGCTTATAACACAGAGCAGGAGGCCTAACCTGTCATGAGGCCTAAATAAATTAAGCTTTCAAAAGATTCGACACCTCCCCATACACAACTGAAATAACCCCAAGAACACAACAGACTGTTAGCTTCCTAGCCCTCTGCACCTGCCCTGATTGGACCCTAACAACTAGATCAAACTGGACCACCCCATGGAGTGGGAAGAAATCAGGAAGCTCTACAAAGTATGTCTCACGGGAAAGGCACCTGAAGGGGATGGACTCCAGAAGACTTTTGTTAAATCCTTCATAGACATGTTGCAGGGCCTGCTCTAAGCTGCCTATTCAGAAGCATGTGAAACTGGGGTACTGCCACACTCTATGCACACTGCCCATATAACCCTACCACCAAAACTGGGCAGGATCCTACCCTTTCTGTCAGCTGCAGGCCCATGTCCTTGATCATGACAGACTGTAAGGTCTTTGCTAACATTTGTATTTATTTATTTAAAAGTTGATAACGGAGCTCCATGAGCCAAAACGTGTTTCCACATGTGACCAGGGAAAGAGGAACAAGGAGAAATGCACAGAAGGCAGCATTAAAAATACATGGTCAAGAGATGTCATAAATCTGGGATTACAAGACCCAGTTACAAGTGTTAAAAAAAACACACAGGAACAACAGCAGCTATGTACAGAGCAGTTAAGAGACTAATACTCTAAAGTGAGGGGAGGGTTAGGTTATACAAGCCCCCAAGACCAGTTATTATACCAACATCAAGTCAGACAGCACCACCAGATATATATAGTTAGGGTGGTGTGGGTTGGAGCATTGGGGACATGGCTGATAGGGAAGAAGTCTTAGAACCTCTTGAGTGTAGAGATGAAGGAACAAGAGAGGAGGTTGGAGGGTAGTTTGTTCCAGAGAGAATGGAGATGGGAGAAAAGTAGCTTGTCCAGTGGCAGAGTGAGGAGAGGTATAGGAAATGAAGAGGGAATCTCTGATGAAGGGTGTAGTTGGCGAAGGCAGCTTGGGAAGCCAAGATGAGAGGTAGGTGGGAGGGAGCCAGACCAGAATTTAGCAGTAAAAAGTAACACAATGAATCAAACCACCTGTGGGATAAGGAGTAGGGATAAGGGAGGATAAAGTGGTTTGTGAGGGGGGAAGGCAGTGGCAAAATGGCAGAAGGAAATTAGGAGAATGTCAAGCTTGCTTAGTGAAGTCTGAGAGGCAGTACCATACACCACGCTACATAGTCAAAAGTTGGTAGTATAATTTTTCGAGGCCAACATGCGATGGGTAGGTAGAGGGAGGAAACTTTGTGATGAAAATGGAACCTAGTTTGGGGCAAAGACTGGCATAAATGGCATCAACATGGGTGGAGAAATTGAGGTTTATGTCCAGCCAGACTCTAAGTACTTGAAAGCTGAAATGTTCTTGAGGGTGGGGCCATCCAAGACAGAGAAATTGGGGGATTCTGTAGGGTGGCTACTTTTGTTTGGTGCCAAAAGTCATGGCCACTGTATTTTTGACATTTAATTTAAGTTTATTGTCCTTGAACCAGGACTGGACTCTATTAAAATCATACTGAAGGGGGAAAGTACGCCAGTGACAGAGGGCCCAGAGAGGAAAAGAATAGTATTGTCAGTGTACATGTGAATTTTGGCTGACCTACAAACTGAGGGAGGTTATTTATAAATAGGGAGAAGAGGATCGGGCCAAGGATAGAACGAGACGCCGGAGGAGAGGATAGGAGTAGGGAGGATAAGACATTGCCAGTCAGAACTGATTGTTCCCTATCGGAAGATGAGAAGCAGAACCAGTTTACAGCAGGCTCTGTGAGACCAACAGATTCAAGAGTGTGTAGTTGGAGTGGGTGGGAGATGGAATCAAAAGCTTTTGCAAGATCGATGAAAATGGTGGCTGTAAATGTGGCTCTTGTCCATTGCAGTGAATATAGACTCAGTGACATGAAGAAGAGATGATATAGTCGAGTGATGCTTCCTAAAGCCAGACTGGATGGGCAGATTGTTTGATCTGGCAAGGAAGTCAGTCAGCCTTGAATGAATAAGTGATTCTTGTAGTTTAGCTAGGGAGGGAGGAGGGAGACAGGCCAGTAGTTGCCAGGTGAGGAGGGGTCCCCAACTTGTGAAGGGAAGGTTTCTAGATGATTTCCAGGCCTTTGGAACAGTGGAGGAGGAGAGAGAAAGGTTTAAGATATGGGTAAGTGGGGCAGCAATGGCAGAAGCAGAGAAGTGGAGAAGCCTATGGTGGAGATCATCAAAGGCTTGACTTTGGAGGGTTTAGGAGCAAGAAGGGCAGAGTAGACTAGAGGAGTGAATGGGAGGAAATTGTAATCAGAGGGCTGGTTAGATGCAGCCTGGTGGGCCAAGAGATGTTAGGAGGATGGGGAACTAGTGCCTGGGAGAGCACAAGTAGTGAAGAAATTGTTAAAAATCTCAGCAACCGAGGCAGGGTTGGAGACTGGGGACCCAGTTATATTAAGAACAGAGGCTGCATATTTGGCCGGAGGGTCTAAGGGGTGGAGAACTTTCCAAAAGAAGCAGGTGTCTGTTGATTTTGCCAGCAGTGGCACCTGAAGTAATTTGCCTTTAAGAGATGTATGGTCTTGGTACAGATATTTATGAGGGACCTATAGTCTTGTAGGTCTGACTGGAGCAGGAAGACTTTGTAGCAGCACCAAGCTTTGTCCCTGGTCCTGCACTTGGCCACAAGATCAGCAGTGATCAAAGGGTGATGGTGTCTCTTTACCCTGATTTTCATAATGGGTGCATGGTGGTTCCATATGCATAAGAGGAGGTTGGACAGAAATGACAGGGCAGAGTCAACATCTTTAGTGGAGTAGATGGCACCAGTCTGCGACAGAGAGGTCATGTTGAAGGGCAGCGGGTCTAAGATGCGAAGCAGATGAGTCAAAATGTATTTGGGGCTGCATGAGGGGTGTAGATCATTGTTATGCAATAAGTAATACAATGATCACTGATAACATCAGGGAGGACTCCAGCAGTCGAGATAAAATGGGAGTGAGAGGCTAGAACCCAGTCAAGAAAATTGTGGTTCTGGGAGCATGGGTTTAGTGAGTAGGTTCTGTGATTCATTGAACAAGGTTTAGGGCTTCTAATTTAAGGATAGTGGACTTGGAGGAGGCGAGAGCCAGTCGAGGTTGAAATCCTCGAGGAGCAGCAGCTCACCACTGGAAGTCAGGTATGAAATAGAGGAGATAGTGGATAATAGAGCATCATGAGAAGTTTTAGGAGGTCATAGAAGGCACCAACATAGAGCGGGACTGATGAGGGTGGAAAGCTGTGCTATGATCACCTTGTGGAGGAGGACCGGGCCTCCTTGAAGATAATGGAACAAGACAGGGATTGCCTAGTGCAATGCCACCACCTCGCTTGCCTCACTCTTGACAAAATAGGTTAAAGTCTGGGATGAAGATGGCAGAGTCAGGGATTTTTAGATGAAAGCCATGTTTTGCTTAAACAGCGGATGTTTGTAGGATATTGAGAGACCCATACTTTCAGCAGGTCAAGTTTGTGAAGTAGGCTGAGCGTTTAAGAGAAAAGACCCAAGCTCTTTTGGCAGGGAGGTGGAGCTTGTGTTTATGGCAGCATGTACTGGTGACATGACTGGGGTGTTAGACAGAGAACCTGGGTTGGGATGAATGTCACCAGAGAGGTATAGAAGAAGCAGGAAAGAGGAAGGTGGGGAGGTACTTTGGCTTCCTGCGGGAGTGAAAGCGGGTAGGGGAGTGGGGATGTGAGATAGCAGACCCTCAGGGTTAAGAAGGGAGGAGGGAGTAATCCTGGATGGATAAAATGAGAGGAGTGACGGAAGGGTGTTGATGATAGGAAGCAGACAGGTGGGAGCTGAAGGAAAGGGAACAGAGAAGGTTATAGAAATATAGGAGGAGTGGAAAGAGAAAGGTGTGGGGCGTGGGGGAAGTAAAGTGGGAGGGTGGGTGTCAAAGGAGAGGAACATTAAAGAGGGAACATAGAGAGGAGAACCAGTAAGTGGTAGATAGGAAAAGGCATGGTGGGGGAGGGTGGAAGGGGTGAAAAATAGTGATAGCAGGAAGAGATTGGAGGAGCTGTGGGGATATCTGGAAGAGGTTAGAAGGTCACTAGAAGGGTTAGTTAAAATGTCTGAGGGAGAGACAGGGAGGATAAAGGAAGAGATATAAAGAGTGGTAAGTAAAAATAAGTTAGTGTAGTTAGAGAAACTTATAACACTGGGTAGAAACACAATCTAGTAGATTTAATAGCGGACAAAAATGATGACATGTGGCAGGGTAAAGAAAGATGATAAGTTTAAATTGAAGTGGTAGGCAGAAGAGAGAGAGAAATAGGGTAGGCAAAGAAAGGGAGGGTCACTTTAAGAGGTGGCAACTTATTACAGGGCAAGGGTGGAGAGTAGTGACAACCCAGGAGCATTTAAAGACTGCCGGGGTGGAATGGGATTACCTTTTCCAGCCCTGGGAAACTTCAGCATAGGCCCAAATTTCAGAAGCTGGGTTTCTGTACTTTACAAGGACTAAGCAGTCCAAGTGGTCACTAATGGCACACTGTCCTCATCCTTCCATTTGGGGAAAGGAACCAGGCAATTACATACTAACATACTATTTGCCAGCAGATTAGGCCTTACAGTCTATCGAGTCTGCTCGTGCCTAGATCCTAGTTGGGTGCCAAGACCCTCCCATCCCTTGTGCTCCAGAAACCCCTATCATCCATCCCACCCCTGGGACAGGCCATCATCTGATACATCCACTTTCTGTGTCTGTCCACCCTCTCTTGAAGCCCTTCACTGTGGATCTCTGAACCAGCTCACCAGGCAGTGCATTCCAAGGGTCCACCACCCTCTCAGTGAAAAACCTCCTCCTCTTTTCCCCCTCACCCTTCCACCTTCCAACTTCAAACCATGCCCTCTGGTGATACCTCCCTGCTTTAGTCTAAAGATCCCTCCATGTTTACCCTATTTATTCCTGAGGTGCTTGAGGCCTCAATCATGTCCCCTGTCTCTCCTCTCCTCCAATGAAAACAGGCAGAGCTCCTCAAGTCTGTCCTCATACATCAAATCCCATAGCCTCGTATCATCTTTGTTGCCCTCCTCTGCACCTCTCCAGGAGCTGTATGTCCTTCTTCAAGTGTGGTCTCCAGTACTGTACACAGTACTCAAGATGTGGTCTAACCAGTCCATTGTACAATGCAGAATCACTTCCTTGCTCCTAGAGGTGATCCCCCTTACGATGCATCCCAACATCCTGTTTGCCTTGCTAGCTGCTCTCCTGCACTGCTCAGAGTTATTCATACATGCATCCACCATGACCCCTAGGTCTTTTTCCCCTATTAGGGCCTCCAGCCCTCCCTCCCAGGGTATACCTGTGTTTAGGAGTTTCCCGACCAAGATGCAACACCTTGCACTTGGTGATATTGAAATTTAATTTCCATGTGTGAGCCCAGCTTTCCAGGGTGTCCAGGTCCCTTGCAGGGCCAACCTCCTCTTCTCCCTCAACTACTGCTCCCATCTTGGAGTCATCCACGAAGAGACTCATTTCACACCCATACCCTCCCTGATGTCCGATATGTATGCATTAAACAGGATCGGTCCCAGGACCGAGCCCAGCGTGCCCACTACCAACCTCTCCAGGGGTTCGAGAGCTCCCCACAGACCACTACTCTCTGAGTGCATCCAGCTAGCCAGTTTTCAATCCATCTGACCATCAAAGGGCCTACTCCTAACCCCATCAGTTTCTCCACCAGACCATTGTGGGGACAGAGTCAAACGCCTTGCTGAAGTCCAAGAATAATACATCCACAGGCTTACCCCTGTCCAGTTCTGATGTTACCCATTCATAGAACTCCACAAGGGTTGGCTTGACATGATCTACCTGGCACAAACCCATGTTGCTGACTATCCAGACCTCCACCTCCTCCAAGTACACCCCCAATCGTTCCTTTAGTATACCTCCATTAATTTTCCCACCACCGAGGTCAAACTGATGGGTCTATAGTTACCTGGTACTTCCCTTGACCCCTTTATGGATTGGTATCACATGTGCCTCTCGCCAATCCTAGGTACCCTCCCTGTCTCAAGTGACCTGCTGAAAGCTCCGCTAGGGTGCAGCCGATGTCCGCCAATTCCCATAGTACTCTCGGATGAATGCCATCCAGCCCAGAGATTTGTCTTTCTTTAGGGCCTTGAGGGCTAACCACACCCTTTTGGTGGAGATAGCATCATCCGTCCCCTCCACCTTACTGGCCTTTTTATCCTTACCCAGATGTGACACCCTGGGGTACCTCTCCCCTCCCTCTTGCTCCATTTCCTGTTGCTCCCCTTGATCCCACTTACTGATGCTTCTATCCCTTCGTGCCTTGCTTTGTAGATATCCCATCCCCTCCCTAGTGAACACAGAGGCAAAGTACTCATTAAATACCTCTGCCTGGTCTCTCGCCTCTTCCACCCACCCTCCTTCTGATCTCAATCTGCTGAGATGGCCCTTAGTTTTTCTCTGCTCCCCAATGTACCGGAAGAACCCCTTTTCCCTCCATGTATCCACTGTGCCAGCCGCTGCTCTTTACTGGACTTGCTCCCCTCACCATACGGGTGACTTTTTCTAGATGCAAGATGGTACATTTCCTTATCCCTATCCCTCTTGTTGTTTTATATGTTTTTGTAGGCCGCCTTCTTTTCTCTGACTGCTACCTGTACCTCACTGGACCACCAGCATGGTTTATGTGACCTTGCTCCTTACGTTTCAACTTAGCGATCCTGATTGCCTCATGAAGACCCGTTTTATGACCTCCCATCTCCTTTCCACACTTGTCATTGAGGTAATCCTTCAAGTGATCCTTGAGAATATTTCCCATGCCCATAAAGTCTGCCCCCTGAAGTCCACTGCCAGTGTCCTAGATCTCCCCCTCCTCCCATGCTTATTTGAAACCAGACAGTATTGTGGTCGCTCCCAGTCAGGGAGTCCTGTACAACCATGTCCCTTACCAGATCCCCATCTGCCAGAACCAAATCCAGGACATGCCCCTCCCTTGTGGGCTCCATCACATGCTGTGTTAAGAACACATCCTGGAAGCCATTCAGCAGCCTCTGCTCCTTGGCCACCTTAGAGGACATGGTTCCCCAGTTTGTACCGGGCATATATAGGTCCCCATCAACACCACTCCTTCCCTTTGGTCCACACTGGGCAATGATGTTGTCCAGCAAACCATCCTCTAGAACATCACTCATCCCAGGGGCCTATATGCTACACCCAGCTTGACCTTATCTCCTGCTGGGGATAGTAGAGGTGACCCATAAGGCCTCCACGTTTCCCTCTGCCTCTTCTACCCTAGCAATTTCTATGTCATCTCTAATGAACATAGTCACTCCACCCCCTCTGCCCTCCTTTCTATCCTTCCTAAGCATGAGTGTACCCCGTGCGTTTAGGTCCCAGTCATGGTTTTGTTGGCCATGTCTCTGTGACTGCCATACATCCACCCCCTCCTCGAACAGCATGGCCTGGAACTCTGGCAACTTGTTTCCCAAGCTCCTGGCATTTACTAACACCAACCCCACCCCTTATCCCTGATCCTCTTTGTCAGACCCACCCAGATTCCTTATACTTCCATCCTCCCTCTGCTCCTCCTGAAACCTCCACCCCAGTCTGTTTCCCCCTCCCCTTGGGCTTGAAGGCTACTCCCTCATCTGGAGGAGAGGGCTTCTGGTCAGCCCTCCTTATCCCTTCCCCCTCACAAGTTTAAACCCCACCTTTCTTGTATGTAGTCAGCCATCCCCTGTTTAAGGACTTCCTTCCCTAATGGGGCAAGATGAAACCTGTCCTTGGCATATAGTCCCTTATCCTCCCAAACTCCATTCCAGTTCCTTAACACCCCAACCCACTCTCTTCACCCCACTTCCTGAGCCAGTCATTAACCTCTGAGAGCTTCATTTTTTCTCCACTGAGGCCTTTGGTACTGGCAATATCTCGAAAGAAATGTTGCATCCATTATCCCGACAGACTCTGGCAAGTTCTTGGAACCTTGCTTGGATTTCCAAAACACTATTTCCCTCTAGATCATTAGTTCCCAAATGCGCGAAATCCGGTTTCCCTCCACAATCCCTAACCATTTCATAGACCATGAACTTTGCTCTGTGCACTGTCAGCCCAGAGATACTCATACCTTCACCTGGCTGTGGCATCCACACCCCTGTCCCTCCACTGGATAGCCCTAATATCGAGTCTCCCAATAACAGAACCTTAATGCCGCCATCATCCTTATGGTTACCTCCACTATGCCTTCTCAGCCCCCTTCCCCCCTTTATTCATGATCTCAATTTCATGGGAGTCTTCCTGCCTTAATAGAGACCCCTTGTCACCCTCCCTTTCTGCCTCCTTGCTATTTTGCCCACTTAACTCAAACCCCCTCTGAATAGGTGTCCCTTTAACCCTCTCTTATCCGAACCATTTATCCTGGCTGATGGTTTCCCTTCCCCCCACATTGCCATCCTCCCCTTGTAATAGTACCCCTGCCTCCAGAGGCTCTCTGTGGGTCCCCTTTAGCTAGGGCCCCATCCTTGGTACTGACCCCCTGCTGAAGGGGGCTCCTCTCCACCTCCTTGTCTCCCAGTTTCTCTCCAATCATGCTCTCCTCCTTCATGTCTGGAATATGTTGCATCTCTCCATTTGCTTAACATATATGTTTCCCCTTCTCCCTCTGGGACTATTTCTATCCTTTCCATAACCAGTCTGTGATGCCCTATGGGCAATTGTGTCCTCTGTCACCACTGCTCTTTATTCTGGCTCTGGAATGACTCCTGAAAGCTGTCAGACAAGCAGAGAACATTAAAGGGGTGCAGCACAGAGGAGAGCATAAGCTACTAGCCTATGCAGATGACATTCTGCTGACCCTCACAGACCCACACAGTTCAGTACCTGAATTGCTGTTTCTGATTTCTTAGTTCAGCAGGTTATCTGGATACAAATTGAGAGCTGGCCAAGTCACAATTCCTGGCATCTTCCCTCTAGTCTCCCAACATCACACAGTACCCCTGTGTCTAAGCACACCACAGCATGGGTGGAATACTTGGGGATAAAGTTAAATTGGAATACAGCACAGCTGGAGAAAATAAATGTTTCCCCAGCTGGTGGACTTAGAAACAGACCTCAGTAGATGGGGTGGCTCCACCTATCACATAGTGGGAGGCTCAGGCCTTCAAGCTAATGGCTGGACCCAAAATCCAAATATACTAGAAAATCTCCTTGAAACTAGACCCCACGATCTTGAAAGTATTTCAAACTAAAATGCTGAATTTCATTTGGGGTGCAGACTCCACCACCTCAACTGGTCCAAATTCTGTGTAGACTGCAGGTGTGGAAGGTTCAAACTCCCAGATTTCTAGCTCATAACTAAAGCTCATGCTCTTATCAGAGGCCAAACCACTCCTGGATTCCAGAAGGTCTTAGGCCCAGATGGGTGGAATGTGAAACCAAAGCAGCTGGGGTCCTCTGCCCCAAGTCTTATTGTTTGGTAAACTCCCCAACAGATCCCCTTCCACCCCATGCTCCACACAAGCTAAGATACTGTGGTCAGAGTACTGCAGACTAAGTGGTTGGACACCCACTAGATCCAAATTCTTTCTTCTACGGGCCAATCAGTCCCTACTAACAGGAGGATACACAATGAGGTTTAAGGAGTAGGGGAGGTGGGGATCATAGCCCTAAAAACATAATGCATCCCACCCTACACCCCTCATGACATTTGCACAAATCTGGCAAAATATGACATCTCACAACAAAATTATTGGCGATACCTCCAGCTGAGGCATGCCTTGAGGGGCAATCCTGGGTCCACAGCTGGCCACACCCAAGTACAACCCTGTAAACAATTTTCTGAGGCCCAAGTCTGGGAAATCACCCTGCAGCAGGAACATATACCAGTGCCTACTAGACCTGCAACCAGACCCTTCCATCAAAACCAGACACCAATGGTCTGCGGAGTTGGGACATGAGCTCAATGCAGAAGCTAGGGAGGGTGCTGGTCAAGGAGCCAAAGGGCTTCAAGGACATGAAATACAGGTTCATACAGCTGAAGATACTAGAAAGGGGAATAGAACCCCTAAAAACTACACAAATGGGGTTTACTCCTAATGGGACTTGCTGGAGCTGTAATAATCCCACAGCTTCCATCACCCATATTATTAGGACCTGTCAATCTTTAAAGAACTATTGGGACACATTACGAGAGGCATGCAACACTATCCAATCACAGGAAATCCTTCTTTCAGGACTTCTCGTGATGCTCGGACTCCACCTTACCCCAAAATCAGAGCATCCATCATACAAGCAATAGGCGTTCCTGACTGCAGGGAGCCATGATTGATGCAAGCAAATCCTCTTGAGATACTGGAGAAAACTTACCCCCAGTACTGGAATGGCTGGTGGAGCTGGGAAGAGCAACCAGTTATAAATGAGTCCTCTACACTTGCCCGGCAAATTTAGGACATTTGATGACATATGGGGCCCTTTCTTGAAGTCGAAATATTGCAAAGATCCCCATGGGCATTTTCTATCAACTGAGCCCCCACCCACAAGAACAGGATGACTTCCCATCCCAGTTAGGTGAACCCCTTGAGAACATATAACACAATGTATACTGATACAGTTGTTAATTTCCCAATGACCATATGTGGAACTCAGAAGATTGGGTATCTCTAACTTACCTTTATATATTAAATGTAATAATGGGTAAGGCACATCTGTTTTGCATTAGCTACTTAAATGGTTTATTAAACTGTAGCAGTAAATTTCTTGTTTAATATCCTTAGGCATTGTTAAATTGAATGAGACCTTTGTTCGTGTTCCTATCTTAGTCTGTAATCCATGGGTAACTCACCCGGCCAGGATGCACGGTTTTTGTTTATACCATATATTCATTTATTCTGTATTAGGTACGTCTGTAAAGAGAGTATGTTAAACTTCAGTAGACTTTGATCTGCAAAGGAAGTGACAGTTCAGCTACAACTTGTTTTAAATTTTTTACCTCCTATAAATCAGAACCTGGTCACTTTGATTCATTAAGACTCTTTAATTGCTTATAAACCTCCTGCTGACTTATAATTTTAAAATAAAAGCTTGGGCTTGTTGCATCTCTAAGTCCATCTGTATTTTTATTCAGTCATTAAAATCTCCTACTTAGCCTGACAAATTAGTGAACATATCATTTAAAATGTTGTCTGTCTCAGTTTTCTCAGAGATTTCCAAATCCCCATTAATTAAACTAATTATGTCTTCTCTCTTGTTTGGTTTGATTGAATTATTCAATCTTTCAATGAAGCTTTTTTTTTCATTTGCAAAATCTAGCATTTGTTCCTTCCTATAAAACTCAGCCTTAGCCTTATCACCTTTTACTCTTTATTCTCTAAACTGAATGCAATCACCTTCCCTATTTTTACTTTTATATTGCACCCAAGCAGCATCTATTGCTGTCATGATCTCAATTACTTCTCTATTTAACCACTTATGTTGCACTCCTCATACCCTTTTTCTTTAATGGAGCACTGATGCTAATAATACATTATGATGAAGAGGTCATGTGATGCAGCCCTGCTAGAACAGCTATGCTCTTGATGCTCCTCTCCGTCAATTTTAAAAGTTGGTTCTCCGCCTCTCCTGTTCCTCATTTTGAGGTAGAAGCTATTAGTTGTAGTTTCTGAAGCCTTGTAGGATATGGCCAGGGGAAATTTTGATAATTTAGTGGCAAAGAAACATACATTGTTTGCTTCCCTGGCAGCCCATCACTGGAAGCTTTTACAATGGCGGAGCCCTGCTGTGAGAGAATCCAAGACATGCCTTCTGGCCTGAGAGCATTGCAAAATAAAAACTTTCATGAAGTGGGAACCAGAATGATCTTAATAATATAACTTTAACTCTGGTGGCACTTAAAGTTTCTCTTGAAGCATTGCTTTCCAAGTGGAGCAGAGAGAGCATTGTGTCAGCCAATTTAAGGATTGGGCCCATCCCTGAGCACAGACTAGCCCTGGCAAAGTGGGAGATTAGACAGTTTCAGGATCACTTGGACAATCATGAAACTCGAGATCATCACAATAATCTGTGGCTTTTGGCATGCCAGATGGTGTGGAAGGATTGAATCCCTTAGTATTTTTCAAAACACCCTCCCTCTGTTACTGAACTGCAAATGGGCCCCCATGGAGATAAATTGGGCCCACTGGGTGCCTTCAGGCCCACCACCATCCTCCTCAGGGGCCGCCATGACCCATTATCTTCTGCCTCCTGTGTTACCAGGTTTGGGAATGCATTTTGTGCAGTGCAAAGGCCTGTAAGGAGCTTAAGTGGCATGGGGCAAGGCTCTCAATTCAGGTGGATCACCCACATCAGGTAGTGGAAGTGGAAAGCCTTTGATTGAGTCTGGGATTTGGTTTAAGAAAAGGGGACTGAAATGCTACCCCACATCCTGTGGATCTGTCTCCCCAATAGAATGGAAACCTTTACCTGTCCAGGCAAAGCTCAACGTTTTCTTCTTGACTTGGCAAATTTTTCTGCAGCTGCCACCTCTGGGAGTGTTTCTTGACTGGTGGACCCTAAACCATAGAGACAAGGCTCAAAGTAGAGAGAGCACTCTCTCGTGACAGAGCAGCTTTCAGGCAGAGTGACAGTGTCTTTGGTGGAGTGGATGTGTCACTTAGTGGAGGCAGTGGGCTGATGACTGCTTCTCCACCTTTGGAACAGCTACCTTGAGTGGTTTGCAATTCAGTGATTCTTTGACACTGCTCTTTTGTTTTAATATAGCAGTCTCCACCTCCTTACAGGATTGTTTCCTTCTTTCTTGGTTAGATAATGAAGTAGGGGTAGGAGATATATTTCTTGGAGCCCAATATTGTTAGCTGGAATAGAGGGGTATTGGATGGTGGTGGGACTGTCTTGACCTCTCTCTCTAGGCTTGCTCCTCTATCATCTTTCTGTTTACTTTGGGCTTGTGGCAAGACTGCTGGGTGGGAGGAATTTTTATCTTCCTCCCTCTCATATTCTTTGTGTTATCTGGCATTAAGTTTAGGTGTGTTTCTGAAGTTTGTGTTGGGCTCAGGCTCTGACATCAGATTTTTTAGTAGAGAATCCATTCCTCTCAGGATTTTGAAGCTGACAGTTTTCTTTCTTTGTTTTTTCATTTTAGTAAGAGGTATTTGCTTGCGCTATAGGGAATATTTTGTATACTTTGCTCTGTCTGAACCCGGAGGATAGAGAAGCCTGTAATGGACTTAAGAAGTAGGTCCTCATGTGTGGCGTATTCATTCTTTATTTTTCATTAATGTCAACGGCTCAGCAGTCCATTGTGCTAGATCTCTGGTGTGTGGGTTCTATTTTTTTTCAATATGGCAATTTTACTGTCATGTCTTTTTCCCCTGGATCTTCAGTGCCTGTGGAGCCACTGTTTGTTAATTTCCTTATTGCTTATTTGTGAGAGATGATCAGTAATCCAGTAATTAACTTAAGGCCTGGTTCCTTGTTTCTGGTCCTGATCAGGACAGTTATGTCAATTAATGGGTCAGCTGGGG
This sequence comes from Neoceratodus forsteri, assembly GCA_016271365.2. Lineage (NCBI taxonomy): Eukaryota > Metazoa > Chordata > Ceratodontiformes > Ceratodontidae > Neoceratodus > Neoceratodus forsteri. The sequence goes on along the minus strand of CM057455.1, from coordinate 1,459,403,424 downwards.
GATTGACACCTCGTTCAGGTGCTTTTGATTTACATATTCCTGTTACAATAGCCCTAAGGATTCCACTGTTGTGTAATTATTGTTGCTACATGGACTCTGTTATGGGGAATTTTCTTTAAGCTTAAGAATGACAGCAGTGGTTTATAACATTTGGGGTAGACATTTCAAAGTGCTTGCTACCTTTTGGACTGATGTATAAAGTGTTGTTGTGGAATGTCCGGGCTTGAAAGTCCAATTAAATGATGCAGAGTATTTTCTCATATTATGAAATTAAAAGTGCAAATTATACTACTTCAGGAAACCCATTATTTGAAGAAGGATGTGAAAAGCTGAAAAAAAACATGAGGTGGTCAGGCTTTTGCTGCCTCTTATATGGAGAATAGCAGGAGTTATGATATTGTTTTCAAGGATATTAACTGTGTGACATGGCAGAGCATAGGTATCCCCCAGGGGCAGTGGTTTAGTGTAGTAGGCACTTTGGATGGCACCCTTATGACTTTGGTGTCTGTGTATGGCTCCAATGAGAATGGTGCTGACTTTTTTTCACCGCTCTTGCAGGTTCTTTTAAAGTAGAGTGAGGATCAGATTTTGTTAAGGGAGGATATGAATAAGATGCCAGATGCCCTGCTGTATTGGAGTGGTAAATTATCTCATGTCAATACTCCAGGAGTCAAGGCAACATCACACCTTATGTCTGACTATGGATTATTTGATATTTGGTGCCGAGGTAACCCAGCGTTCATGATTACATGTATTACTCATCTCGGTATGACTCATATAGTAGGATTAATCTATTTCTAGTATCATCCCATTATTGTTAAGAAAAACTGTTGCAGCCACCATTGAGTCTATAGTTATTTCTGATCACACCCCAATCACACTTACCCTCCACATAATGCCTGATTCAGAAGCTAAACACTGGAGATGTAATGTAAGCTTGTTTGAGATTCAAGATTTTAAAACATGGTTACAGCAGGAGGTCCAGGGTTATTTACTCCATAATAACAAGGTGGCAACTAGATGGGTTTGGGATAGTTTTAAAGCATACTAATGGGACAGAATCATTGCTCACTCCTCTGCTAGGAAAAAGGAGAGAAATCAGAGGCTTCACTCACTAAAGATAACTCACAGCTTGGGAGCAACAACACAAACAGGAGCAAAATAATCCTCTTCTGCTCCATAAGCTATGACAGGGAAGATATCAAATTAATACTTTGAACACTCAGCAGGCTGAATTTGCTCTTTATAGAGGAAGACAAGCCTACTAGGAAGAGATGGAGAAAGCTGGACTTTTTGACCTATAGGCTCAAACAGCTGGAAGTCCACAATAAGATTTCAGGGATTAAACAGGGGATAAGTTTGTAACAGACCCTGTTAGTATAAATTTGGCTTTTCATAACTTCTACTCTGCTCTTTACTGGACTAGAATGCCCTCTAACTCTTCTCAGGAGGATATTAGTCAGTTTTTAGATGCTGTTACTCTCCCTCAGCTTATGATAGAGCAGTGTAAGGTTTAGAAGCTCATATTTCTCTACAGGAGATCCTGTCTGTTATCGGCCAATTACCTAGTCGAAAATCTCCAGGACCAGATGGATTTTCAGAGGATGTATACAAGGCTATTGGGGATTTGGTTGCTCCCTTGTAAACTGCCACCCTTTATGATGCATGGATCCAAAGTGACTTGTCCCATCACTGTATGAGGCCACCATCATAGTCCTAGCTAAGCCAGGTAAGGACACTTATCGATGCTCAAGCTACCATCCCATTTTGCTTTTAAATGTTGATTACAAAATTTTAGCCAAGGTCTTGGCCAACAGACTTACTAAATTTCTGCCCACATTAATTCATTCTGATCAAGCGGATTTGTTCCAGTCAGAGATGGGCGGACCATATTAGGTGATTAGTGGACCTGATTTGGCTCTCTACATCTTTGGTGGACCCTGTGGCAGCTATAGCCGAGACACAGAGTAGGCATTCAATTGAGTCGAATGGCCATATTTATTAGCTGTCCTTCATAAGTTTGGATTTGGGGATAAGTTTATTTGATGGATTAAGTTTATTTATCCTTTCCCAGGCAGTTATCCTAGCTAATGGCAGGTTATGTGCACCTGTTCAGTTACAAAGGGCACTCGTCAGAGTGCGTCTTATCCGGCTTTGTTTGTGTTATCCATAGAACCCTTAGATCAGTATTTGCAAAGACTGCTAGTATCCTGGGCATAGTTATTGGAGGTCAGCAGCACAAAACTATGTTATTTGCAGACAACATCCTGTTTACAATGAAAAACCAAATGGTAGCGATCCCTGCTCTGACCCAAGTTCTGGATAAATGTTTTTCCTTATCCGGGCTCACTAACAATTGGGGTAAAACTGATTCCTTCCCTCAACATAAAGTGTAAAATCAGCATATTCAGATATAGGGTTTCAGTGGGCCACTTCCCCTATCAAGTATTTTGACATTTATATTTCCCTAATTGGAAGCAATAACCAGCTTTAAACTTTAATCACTTGTTTAAGAAGTTTAAAGATGATATAGAGGATGGACACATATTTGTTTGTCTCTTTGGGGAAAATTCAAGCACTGTAGATGATGACCCTCCCAAAGTTTCTGTATGTTATACAATATTTCCCTTAAGTTACTGGATTTAGATTGGAAGCAGTTGGCAGTCACGATGTCTAACTTTCTACAGCAGGGAGGGAAGGCTCATTTATCTGCTCTGTGCCTGATTGTCCCCCAAACCAAGGGTGGTTTTTGTGCTCCATGGTTTAAAGGGTATTACTTGGCCATTGGGCTTAGGCAGATTTGGATGTGGTTTCATTCTGAAACCAGCAGAGTTTTACCTGCTGTCTGGATCTCAGACATGGTTTAATGGGTGATTCCTCCCCAGAGGCAGTTTTATGGGACCGTCACAGCAGTCAGGTTGTGCTCTGACCCAGAACTATGCTGTCCATGTTTGGTCAGCTGTAAAAACTATTTTAGGCCCTGATTGGGATGTTCCAGTATGACTGTGGCCGTTATGGCATTATACTTGTTTGAAAATAGGGGCCAACCACTTTCTTGGACCATCTGGTCCAAGGTGGTCTGAACAGAGTGGAGACTTGTTTTCTAGAGATTCTAAATAACTGAAATCCTTTTTGGAACTCCAGCTTGAGGCATCACTCCCAGCAGCCCATCACTGGAAGTATTTCAACTTTGGCATTTATTATTCAAGCAGTAAGATCCCAGCTTTGCCTACCTGCAACTAGTATATTGGGATGAATCGATAGGGTTACCTACTAGTAGGAAAGCTTTCAACCTTCCTGCCAGAATAGGTCATACATATAATGTTTTGTTGGAAGTGCATATACCTGACACAGCACAGCTAAATTCTCATTGGGAAAAGCTCTAGGTTACCAGCTATCCGAAGAGGTGGGAGAGAATTTGGTTTAATGCTTATGGTACTTGCAAGGACACTTCAGGTAGGTTAATACAACTTACGATATTGCACCTTTGGTATAGAACACCAGGTTTTCTCAAAAGATGAAATTGAAATCGTCTTCACAGTGCTGGCAGTGTGCTACAGAGAAAGCACACTGATCCACCTGATATGGGGCTGTACTAAGCTGAGGGATTGGTGGGACCAAATTATTTTCTTAATACAAAGGGTGTGGGCTGTAGAATACCAGGGTTGCATCCCTTATAGTTCTAGGAAATACCACTAGACTCCTGATGTATCATCACCCTCTGCTTGATTGGGTTATGCAGCTTTCAGTGAAGCGAAAAGGCTAGTGCTGTGCTGCTGGTGTTCAACCTTGGTCCCTTGGTGCATTATTGGTTGGAGGGTATGTTTAGACTGGTAGGGTATGAGCGTCTAACTTACATTGTTGCAGGAAACTTTGGAAATATCAGCAAGTCTAGGTCCTTTTTGGAAGCCAAAATAACTGCAGATGAATTAAGTAAAGTTCATTTTACCCCTAGCACTCCAGATATCTCTTAGGGTAGGGGAGGATGAGGAGGCAGTAGCCCATCCCTCCCCTCCCTCATTCTGGATATTCAGACTATTGGTTCGGGTCCTTTCAAGTTTCCCCTCTCCACCTGTGGCAACCTGAAGTTAAAATTTCTTGTTAGTGTTCTATTATATGTTTTTTCAAGAGGTATAATAGTAGCGGTTCTTCTAATATTTGATATGATTATTTGTTTGGGTTCTTGGAAAGGTTCTCCTTGAGATCAATATCCTTTGGTGTGACCTTATTTAATGTCTTATTACAGCAAGATACTAAGGTGAAGGCGTGCAACTATGACTATGCATATTCATTTAGGCATCACCTGGTCTATTTTCAGTTGGCATTGTTCTCAGACATTTTAGATTATAATCCAAGGATGGGATGGTTCTCCAGCTAGGTACTGAGATGGCATATATTTAATAACTTTGTACCTTGACTATTTGGAAAACCTCAATAAACAATTAATTTAAAAAAGTTAACACCTTAGGTTTTTTAGAAATAATTCAACTGCCTCATTTAAATCCCTATATCATCCAACACCCTCCAATTCACCTACCTTAAATCAGCTTTTATGCTAGATAATTTTTCATCATTTAGTGACCTACTTTTAATCATTCTTCCTTGCCTTTTCTCTTTTATTACTCCATATACAGTATATAGGCATAAGATCACTAACTGAGTCCAATAATATCCCCAACTGCTTTTGCTGTTCTTCTGTTTTACTAATACTCAATCAGTCAAGAAAACTTTTCCATTTTTATTATTCCTTCTTGTTCCATCCTCACTGTCTGATTAAGGTTCAGTTCCTGCAGCAACGATTTTGAATTTATTAACTTCTGGTACTAAGTAGTTTAAGTTGAAGTCAGAAATTAAAATTAAGTCCCTATCTTTGAATTTTTCAGCCAGCTTTACCAAGGTGATTATAAATAAAACCTCTGATCAACTTCTTTTGTATTACCTAAATGGTTTCTAAAGGGAGGTTTTCACAACCTGATACTAATAACTCTGTCTGTATCTCTGATAAAACTGGAGACCTAATCAGACACCTGGCAGCTGGGGTTCCAGTGCCAAAAATGCAAGGTGCTGCATTTTGGGGCTAAAACAGAGGAGCTACCAAATGGGGGGGTGAGCAGTTAGCTGTGACTGAGGAAAAGGATCTGGGAGTGCTCTTTACCGAGCAATGAACAACTCAGCACAATGTAGAAAGGTGGCTGCAAAGGCCAATAGGATACTGGGCTATATTGCTAGGGGTATATCCTCAAGGGAGGAAGGAGTTGATTCTGCCATTGTTTAGATCACTGGGTTAGACCACACCTGGACTACTATGTACAGTACTGGTGCCCAGTATCTGAAAAGGCGACATTAGCTTACTGGAAGGGGAGCAATGAATGGTGACAAAGATGATGAATGGGCTGGGAACTTACTTTTTGAGAGTAGGCTGAGGGAATTGAACATGTGTTCACTGGAGGAGAGGAGGAGAGGGGAGATATGACTGAAACTTTCAAGTACATGAAAGGAATAAAACAAGTCTTGTATGGAGGGGCTTTTCAAACTAAGGGAGGGAGGGACACCCAAGGCCATCATATGAGATTGGAGGGAAGGTTCAGGAGGGAGATGAGGAGACACTTTTTACAGAGAGGGTGGTGCCGGGTGAATTGCATTGCTGGTAGAGGTGGTATCCAGTAGAACAGTGGTTGGCTTCAAAGGTGATAGGCCAGTGTAAGATGGAGGTTCAAGGGAGGGAGGGCAGCTGCAAAATAAAGGCTGTTGCTGCACCATCGAGAGACTGTAGACCATACAGGCCTTTTTCTGCTGGCAATTTATGTATATTGTTCCCTCATGTAAATAGGTATACTACCACCCTCTTACCCTTACACCTCTCGTTATAGATTTATAAACTTCAGTTTCTATTAAATTATCATTCACTTTAGGAGTTAACCAATCATTAGTTATCATCATCATATCAGGAGCATATGTGTGTGTGCATCTAAGCCTCTAGTTCATGCCTTTTGACAGTAGGCTACATATATTCGTATGTACCAATTTCAACCCCTGCACAGTAAACCAATTATCTTAAGTTCATATACTCTTCAGGGCCAGGATTTTCCTTAATGCCCCTGATAGTAAAAATGTTTTCACTATGGAATTCTTAAATTGTTTGCAGAAACCCCTTCCCTCTTAGTAATCTCCCAAAGCCCAAACATCATATTTTTTAAAATGCCAAAACAGTGTAGTCCTACATTCAACTTCAAGTCCCTTTCAAAGTACTTAAGTTTTCTACACTGGTATGAATACTATTTCTTTGAGTCCATGTTATCCTCTGTGTTACCATATCCAGAACACTGAACAATGACAACACATAGAAAAGAGATCACAATTCCCTTATTAACCATCTTGTACAACCTTTCTTTGACCAAACACTTCTCTTAGTAAGTTACTTTTCATTACATAAGGTAGAGTGGAAAAAATGTTGTAACAGCCTCCTCATGAGCCTCCCACATGAGCCTTCCATTGGAGCTCCACCATTCCTGCAGGAGACACTCATGCAGGCAGCTGCTGGTGTGGCTTTGTTTCTTTAAGGAACAGAGCCTTGCCCACACATCACCAGGCACATTACCAACTCTCTAGTAGCCCCCATAACCCAACATAGCAGTGGTTCTCTAGAGCTGGGTTTGTAGAGGCTCTGGGGCAGGCTCGTCAACTGCAGATCAGTCAGTGGAGAGAAGGAAAATGTCTGGCAGCAAAACAACAGTTGGTTGTAATGTGAAAATGATGCACAACAAGATGGATCAGGCAGAGGTGTGGCCAGCTAAGCACTATGCTGGACGTGTGTTAGCTGAACTCCTCAAACACATCCTTTCAAACAGCCTAAAATATCTTTTAAGGAGAGGACTTTAATAGAAATATATCCTCAACATCAGATGGCAACTGATTGTCAGTGAAGCAATTAGTTAAAAATTTTGTTTGACCTGGAGATCAGCTAAGAGAGCAGCGACTCGACCCACAAGGCAAGGACTACTTTGTAGGCCCAAGTCACCTCCAATAAGGAAAGCATAATGTCAAAGTTGGAGAAATCACTGGCTGGAGTCCTAGCCACCCTGGCCACAATGCAAGCTTAAATGAAAGCTGGCTTCACAAACTTAGTGTGCAAGTTTCACATATTCAAAATGTGGTCTCTGGACATTACGAGACCTCCGTGACTCACACAGTTCATTTTGATGAATTAGAGAAGGGTAAATAAGTAAAGGACAAGGTAGTGTCCATTTACCAGGAGAAGAATTCTCAAGGAGGCCTAGATAAGCTGCAATCCAGAACAGATAACAGGAGAATTGGTCATGTAGATTGAACCTGCATATCGAGGTCTCCCAGAGTGTGTGGATGGGAAAACCTGAAAGGCCAGCAGCAATGGTTAACTCATTGCCTCCACAGAAGCTCACCAAAGTTGCACCGACTTGTCTCCTGTATATTGTTAACGGTGAATCCTGGGCCTTTCTAGCAAAATCAAGCTATAGTCAGCATGCCACAAAAATCCTAATAGCTCAAGAACAATAAGCTAGACACAACGTATGAGTGGCAAAGTTATTCAGCACAAAATTACCTTTCCAATGGTGCTATGCAGTCAAATATATATTATATATTCTGTTTTATTATATATTAAAATATATAAGTGACATCTCAGACATTGCACGCACACAGGAAGTCAGTAGCTGACTTCTGTAGGTGTCCTCAGGACACACTAGTGTATTTTTCTGATGACTACAAGCATCTGCTAGGAGACAATGAGTTAATATCTCTGACACACAGACAAGGAAACCCTGCTTCAGGCAGCCAAAACACAAAGGTACTATCATGGCAAAAATGGATGAGTGCAGATCTTTCAAGACTATAGCAGGAACTTCAGATAAAAAGGCAGAAATTCAACCCTATATAATCAAAAATACATTCTATGTGCTGGAACTTGTTTATTTTTCCTGCCAAATTCTGAGTTGATTGACATGGAAGATCTCCCTACTACTTTGTAAACTACCTGTGAGCTAAAACTTTCATTGAGGAAAAATCAAAGACCAGGAGGGCCACTCACATATATATTTGGTTGCAAATGTGAAATGCTGCCTAATGCGATCTGCCTGCTGGGATTCATATTGAGATGGCCACTGTTCCTTGTGTAATTTAAATTAGGTGCCACTTCCTTTACAGTTCACCTGCAAGTGGCCCATGCATGCATGTATCTAATCCTGCTGATCTGTCCTATATGAGCTCTCCCGACCACATCAAGGGACATGGGTATTAGCAGGTTCTCTGGGTGGAACTTGATTATGTGTACTCATGGCATTTCAGTAACTTTTGCTGTCATCTCTTCTGCCTCAGCAGAATGCAGACACAAGTTAACTATGGTAGCTCATCATTCTGTCTCAAAACACGTTCACTATCTCATTTGAGACTATTTCCATTTGCTGCTTCTCCCCTGCATAGAGGACTGTTATCTTATTTTATATGTAAAGCTACTACATCTGTTCACGGCCCGACTGCATCTGGGGATGCAGGTACCAATGGGAAAACCCAACAGAATGCACACATGAGTTTACAGAGTAAACTGTCTCTGTTCTTTGACCCATGTAGCAGTAACCAGCATTGACCAGGATCACCGATATCCTATAATGAGGTTTCCATATAGCCTGTGAAACTATTTCTTGATGTGTACTTCTACCACTGTTCAATTATTTAGGCTGACTCTCAATATGTTCACTGATATCGTTCTTATTTATGAAAATGGGGCCATGAGGGGTGGAGGTCTCGATTACCTTATTTCCTTATCTCTTTTTGTTCTACAGAGGGCAGGGTGGCGGAGATCCCTTGCCTCTGTTTGGCCCCACCATATTGAAACAAAGGGGCATTATGTTCACTTTTTCTTTCAATATGAACACCCACACTAATTATACCATTATTCACCTAACTGCCAAAGGTTTGTAGGAAGCTCTGCTGGCAAACTAAATGCCCAGCAGAAATGGGAGGGGACCTCAAGGGTGTTTTCCTCTGATGTTTATGGTGTTCTTTCTGTATTCTACCATTGTACTTACTTGCTAGTTTAAAGTGGATTACTGTTTTCATGTTCTAGTTGAAGGGAGGGGAAAATTACTGTTTATGGTTTTGTTGGCATTGAGGGAGGGGGACTTACAGGAAAATATGTCTGGATAACACACTGGCTGTTTTTATGCTGTGACAATGTACTTACACCAATGCAGTTTGTTGCCTCCTAGTTGGAATAAATGTCTGGCTGTTATTTGGACTTTACAGTATTTTCAAATGGCTAATACAATTCATATTTCTATGTGGCATGTTCTAGGGTTTAAAAATGTTGTTAAACATAGACAGGTGATGGCAGAAGTCAAGAGATCCATATTCAAATTCCTATTGATGCGGGAGACCCATATGTGTCATACAGAAAAACTGAAAGCCTGGGTGGGATGTGGCTTACATCCTGTTTCTCTTCTAAAGCCAGAGGAATAACCATCTGGTTTCCTCAGGGCATTCAGGTTACTGTACATAACATGGTAGTTGACTGCAGGGCGTTACATCCTGACTTATGTTCCTCTGGCTGGTGTGGGTGATATCTCTGTAGGATCTATGTATGCCTTAAATTTTGAGGACCCAGGATTTTTCAGAAATTTGCACTGGACCTTGCAGTTCTTCTGGGTCCTTGGATACTGGGTGGTGACTTCAATTGTTTAATAGACACAATCCTTGATAGATCAAATGCTATCCCCATCGCAGTGCCCAAAAATGCAAGAGCATTAGGAGACATGGAAGCCATGTTCAACCTAGTAGATGTGTAGAACAAACCCACCCTACTGGATGGTAATATAGCTTTTGTCCCACGCTCACCATTCATATGCCAGACTGGACAGGCTGCTGGTAAGTGCACCCTGCTCTCTAATATCCAGGCAATCGATTACTCACCCATTTTATTTATTTATTTATTACCATCTGGGATAAACCACTTGAGCTCAGAGCTCTTTACATAGGTTCTATGTCAGGAGCAAAACACACAACAGGCAGATGAGAAAAAAAAGAAAAAATGCACAATGAGAGGAATAACAAGGCAAGCAAACAGAAAATTATAAACTGCTACACAATATGATGAAGAAGTGGGGTAACACTATATAAACAAGTTACGATGCCCAAATGGTGAAAACCAAACAGTTGTCAGTTGCGTGAAGCATAGAAATTATGCTAAGTGCAAGGAGATGGGGAGGAGCCCAAGTACCAGTGCAAGGAGATGCTGTGCAGAATGGGTTAAAAGAGGGGAGGTAAGAGGTGGATGGGTAGGAGGAATGAGGAGGTGGGAGGTAGGAGAGGGATGGGAGGAGGGCTAGTCAAGAGAGAGGTGAGGAGTAGAGGGGTTAGTGAAGCAGTTGGAAGTATGGTAGAGGAGCTAAGGAGGTGGAGCTATCATTGGCAGTCACAAAGTGCTTCATGTAGCATAACTCCTTAAGGTGGCCTTTGAAAGTACCCAGCATGGGCAGGCTCGCTATTTTATCCTGAAGGGAGTTGAACCAAAGCGGTGCATGGTTGGCAAAGGATCTTTGTCCTTGAGAAGTGCAACATCTCGGGGTTATGAAGAACTGGTGCTCAGCGTTATGACAGTGCCGAATATTCATGTGGGACACCAACAATTGACAAACCCAGTCGGGCCGGTACCAAGGCTGATCTTTTACGCCAGCAGGCAGGTTTGGTATTTTAGCTGGCAATTGAGTGGGAGCCATTGTGTGTTGGTGTACAGATTATGTGTGATTAAGCCTGTGTGCACCTAAGGTTAGCCAGCAGGCTTTTATTAAGGCAGTTTTGCGACCGGAGTGCAGTATCAGTAGTGGAGCCATATATGGGTAGGCCATAGTCCACAAGTGAGCCCAAAGAGCTATGAGCAACTATTTTAAGGGCTTCAGGTGCAAGACTGTGCTTGTGGTGGTACAGCAGCCCTATTTATTTGTTGATGGTTTGGCTGTGTTGTCAATATGGAAGGTATAGGACAGTGCATTGAGTAAGGTAATACCCAGGTTCTTAAAGTGTTGTACAGGTTCGAGAGAGGCCCCATCAACATTATGAATTGATAGTGGGTGGTGACAATGCTTATTTAAGGGCTGGAGAACAGCATGTTTTTGTCTTTTATAATTCATAATCAGCTTATGATCCTTGAACCATTTCTCAATACAGTTGAAATCACTTTGTAGTTCATGTTTCAGAACAGCAGGATCACAGCCATGGTAAAATGACTGCATCATCAGCATAGAGAAGGATGCTGCATTGACTGGCTTGGGGAGGTTGTTCAGGAATAAACTGAAAAGGAGGGTACCAGAATAGACTTGAGGAACATCTGAGCAGACAGGTTTGCTGTCAAAGAGATTAGAGTCTATCCTTAGTCTCCGATCATGCATGGCTAATGATGGCTGTAGGGGCCATGGCTTAACCCCAGTGTGTCACCCATGGAGACTGGACCCTTTCATTTGCTTGACCAGATTTTTATTGCCTTCATGTCCAGTGCTATTAGGGAATTCCTAACCACAACAAGAGGGGAGACATTACCATGGGAGCCCATGGAACGCTCAAGGCATTTGTTCTGGGAAAGGTAATTACATACTCTGCCCATACCAAAACCTAAACAAATCTGAGTTTTCCCAGCTTGGACTCAAAATTGCACCCTGTGAAGAGGCCTCATATGAAGAGGCCCTCCCTTACTTTGTACAGAGTAGTTCAGAAGTTAAATGGCACTTTGAACAACTCTGTAGCTGCTGCAGAGGGAGGAGCTTACTTTAATGGTGACAAAGGGGGAACTATCTGGCTTGGCAACTACAGAACTGAGAGGGTGAGAGAACTATCAGTCAAATTAGAGATCAATCTTGCATAGTGTCCACTGACACTGCCAAAATTGGTGATGAGTTTGGAGCCTTTTACAAATCCTCCTATACCTCAGAGGCTTTCCCAACTCAGCAAATGGACACTTTTTGGCAAGGCTCATCTGCAGCCCATCAGCCCCTCCCACCGAGGGTTCCAATCTTGACACTCCAGTAACCAAGGAGGAGATCTGTCAGGCTATCAGTGCCCTTAAGAGTGGTAAAGCTCAGACTGGCCCAGTGGCACTGAGGGTTGAAGTGCTGGATGCCACACCTCACATTGTGTCAGCGACTTGGGTTTGGGAATTGGACCGAGTCGGGGGCAAGATTGAGCAGCCATAATAGCAGCTATCCTGTCCTGGGAGGATCTCCACACCTCCCCATAGTTCCATTGGCCTGAGGTGGAGGTCTGATGGACAGCACAGACGGACCAGGGGAGGCGGCAAAGCACCTGGAGGCGTGCCTCAGAGCCATGGAGTGCTCATGCCTTGACACGGATGTGCATGACCAGGGCAGGATGAAGGTGAAACCGGGACAAAACCACATACAAAAAAAAATGGCAAAGCTCCATGATCAGTTGGGCTCCTACTGAACTTTTCAAACTCCTTGCCTGTAACCTGGCCGATCTGATATGGGATATGCTTGCAGAAAGCCTGGAATGAAGTTTATTGCCCCATCCACATGGTCAGCCATGATCACTGCTCTCCTAAATCAGGCAAGGACCCCATGTTATGCACCTCATATAGGCCATTTCTCTCCTAACAGTGGACTACAAAGTCCTAGCCAAGGTAATTGCTACCCGAATCAACCCTACCCTACCACATATAATCCACTCTGACCAAGCAGGGTTCATTAAGAGCTGTCAGGGAAACACAACATTCATGGAACCCTAAATATTATATATAAAGGGTCTAAAAAATAACAGCACTGTACAGTCGTCCTTGCCTTAGACGAGAGAAGGTCTTTGACCATGTGGAGGGGTACATGTTTGAGACCCTTAGGCAACTGGGACTAGGGCCACAGATGAACAAATGGATTCAGGTTATGTATTCATCCCCACTGCTCAAATTTTGATCACTGGGGAGCTTACACCTCCCTCACCCTGGGATGGGGCACGAGCCAAGGGTACCAAATATCACTCTTGCTTTATATTATGTCCCTAGAACCCCTAGCAGTGGTTATCCAGGATCACCCTGATATTCAGGGTTTCTGGGTGGGGCATGAGCACAAAACTGCTCTCTTTGCTGATGATTTATTACTGTTGCTGAAAAATCCATCTCAGGACCTACCTGCAGTGCACACCCTCATGCATGCATATTGTAAATTATCAGGCCATAAAATTAATTGGACAAAAGCAAATTACTGCCAATTGGAAAACTTGATAGACCCCCAATTGGTGGCAAATATTGGTAGATTGCAAATGGTAAACCAGATTACATATCTGGGGATTCCCATTCCTTCCAGACTTAGTCTCCTATAGACAATAAACCATAAATCCCTCCTCCTAAAACTCTCTGAGGATTGTGAACAATGGCAATCCCTGCCCTTATCTCTCCTAGGCCACATTAATACCATAAATATGTCCATTTTACCAGATACCTATACCTGTTTCAATCATTACCTATACTGGTATCAACACACTTTAAGAAACTTAATTCCATGATTTATAAATTTCTGTGGAAGGGAAACAGCCCGCATCAAAAGAAGCATTTTGCACCCACCTAGTAAACTAAGTGATGCTAGCCTGCCTCACTTTCAGCACTCTTTATGGGCCTCTCAACTCACTTTTCTACCAGTGGTGTGGGAACCCCAACACCTTCCTGGCTATCCATTGAGGAATAAGAATTGGGTGGAGACTTGAAAGCTTATTGTCTCTCCAAATCCTCTGGATTCTGTCGCCACCTGAAGTCACAAACCCATTTACAGCAATCATGGCTAAATTATGTATTTCCTCCCATATGTACATTGGCCATAAACTTATGTCCTCCCCATGAACTGGCCTTATTACAGCAATGTAGGGAAGGGCCCTTATATGGTACAGCTCTATCAATGGTAACTTAGGTGGCACCAACAGGGTTTAAAAGTGTGTCTCAGTTATATGGAGGGGAGGTTCAGTGACTTCTCTGACCTTAAAAATTACTGGAACCTTGACCTGGGTGATTTATTTGTCTGCTACACTGTACAGCACAGGCTGCGTATCAGTCTTGATGGTTATTTGGGATAAGCCAGCCCTCTATGTTTGAAGAGGATCTCTATAAGCTGCAACTCTGCAGTAAGCCCCTAATGATTTTCTACCACAGTCTCCAAGGAAATTATGATTAATCTCTGTGGACATCAGAACCAAATGGAAGCAAGATCTTTCATTAAACCTAGATGCAGCTATATGGCGCCTTGCCACTAAACACTTCCAAACCTGCTCTCACAGTAATAAACTACAACAAATACAAATTAACTTTATGTATAGACTGTATATTACCCCCAAAAGCAACATGCTTTTAAACCACAGAGTCCTGCTGAATATTCCAAGTGTTCCTCTGATGAAATGGATTTCTTACATATGGCCCTAACATGCCCAAAGTAACCCTTTTTGGCACACAATGCACAGCATTATGCCAAGGGTACTGGGCTATGCCCCTTCTGAATCCTCACTGGAGATCCTGCTGAAGCAGATCCATATCACTCTCAACAGGATGATAATACTGCGTTATGGTCCCTAGCCTTAATCATGGCTAGAAAAACTGTTGCCCAAAACTGAATGTCAACAAGTCCACCTTTAATTCAGCAATGGACTATGAACTTGAAGTCTTGTCTGAACTGGACAGCATACAGCTGACTGCTAATAGGTCAGCCAGGCTCTTCTGCAAAATCTGGTATCCTTTGATCAGAGCAAGTGAAATGGTACTTTCCTCTTGTAACTATATGCTCTTTGCATATATCAGTTATAGTCCTGCATTCTAAATTAAGCCTATGTTAAAATAGGGTGCTATTGTATTAGTAACAGAAAGCCCCAATGTTATACTATTCTTTTGAAATGACTAGCTCCACCTTTTCTAAAAATGTATGGTGTATACTTTTCAGCATTATTATGCTCTGTATATTGATACTGTCAGAACTTATTGTTTACCAGCCCATTGCATATGTACTTTTGTTACTGTTTTTTTCTGCATTTCAATAAACATATTTAAAAAAAGATGCTAAATGCCACTAACTTGGCAAGAGTGGCAGTGCTTTGTAAGGAACAGACCTCTACCCCGGTTACCTATCACCGGGCACACCTCCCTCTCTGGTAGCCAGCCCCCAAACTTTCCAGAGCAACAGTTCTCTGAGCTGGGTGTGTAGATGACTCTGGGGCAGGCTCTGCAGCCTAGTCAGTGGACAGAAAGAAAGTCTCTGGCAGCAAAACAATTGTTGGCTGGTGCATGAAAATGATGCACAGCAAGCTGGAGCAGGCAGATGCTAAACATGTCATCTATCTATCTATCTGTCTGTCTGTCTGTCTATCTAGCTATCTATCACTACAGTACCTTCATTCTATCATAGTCAAATATCCTCAACTGTCTTAAATAATTCCTGTCAATCCTGAACCAACCTGAATACTCAAACAATCCACATTTTAAATTTGGCAACAACTTCATAATCTACTAGTTTTGGCATCCATTTTAAACTTAGAAACTAAAAGCTGTGCATCCATTTCCAGCATAGCAATACATGACTGCCCTGCAACATTAATTATTATAACTTACTGCTCTGTTCCTCATGGAATTTTAGTGGCTCCATCCCACAGACTTTAAGGTCT
The DNA here is from genome assembly GCA_016271365.2 of Neoceratodus forsteri. Lineage (NCBI taxonomy): Eukaryota > Metazoa > Chordata > Ceratodontiformes > Ceratodontidae > Neoceratodus > Neoceratodus forsteri. The sequence continues at coordinate 1,459,387,758 of CM057455.1, read as the reverse complement.
CTGCAGCCCATGAACTTCAAAGAATGCCTAGGGCTTTGTAATTACAAAATTCAAGGGCAGTTACCCTTGATCATCCAAGGCTTAGCGTTTCCATGACTTTGAAATGTTTAGCATCACCATAACATCGTGGACTCAGTGACCCATGTAGGATAATGACTTAGTACCTCAGGCCACATGGAATGACAGTAGTTAATTCTCTTATGAACTGCAAGGGCCTAGGTGCCATTTGAACAGCACTGGGAATTAACACCCCTTGAATAGCTATCACTAGTGCCCAGGAATGACAATGGTTCAGTGCCTCACAAAAACAATTGTTCTGTACCTTAGGAACTGTAAGAATATGGTCACTTTCAAACAGCAATGACCCAGTCCACAACAAACAACAAAGCTTCAATGCCTTGCAAAAGCAATGGTGTTGAGTCCTCAAACAGCAAGGGATCAATGCCATACAAATGACCCGACATGAACAGGAAAGTCATCAACACCCTCAAACAGGCAAGGTCCAATGCTCAAATGAATGACAGAGGATCATCATTTCACAAACAATAAAGGGAATTACCACGCTTGCACAGCAAGTGTCCAGTGCCCAAGAAAAACAAAGCTTCATCTTCAGTGCCTTACAAACACCAAGGGCATTGACACAATTGCATCAGCAAGAGCTCCCCAACCAATGTACAGCAAGATATCAACTTCCCACATTCCAGGGCTTAGCACACCCTGAGTGACAAAAGCATCAACACCTTCAAGCAGCACAGGCATGTATGCCCATTGAATGACAAAGGCTCAGCACCACCTGAACAGCAAGGGTTTATTGCCACTTGTACAGCAAGGGTTGAGTACCTTTCAAATGCATGTCCATGAACATCAAGAGCCCAGTGCTTCTCAAATGACTACAAGAAAACATCTTACAAACAAGGCCTCAGTGCCTCATGGATGACTTGGTTCAGTACCTTAAGAATGAAAAGGTATCAGTGTCCCATGGATCACAAATGCTTAATATCCCATGACTTAAAATGGCTCAATGCCTCATGAATAGCAAAGACATCAACATCTCTTACACAGCATGGTATATGCACCTCTTGAACAAAAAGGTTCTGTACCCACCAGTGATAGAAGAGCTCAGATCTCATGAATGGCAGAGACTCAGTGTCCCTCACACAACATTGGGTCAGTACTCATCATTACTAAAGTGCCTTCCTGACAGGAGGTTGACTGTAATAGCCTACAGTCATGTGAAACACAGTACCGACAACCTGATCTTTTTCATTATATAACATTACCTGTTGGGGTAATTTCACTATGCCTTCTCGGTATGTCTTTCCCAGTAAAACATCTAAAATAAATACATACATACATAAATAAATGCATACATACATACATATATATATATATATATATACAAAATACATACATGTATACATAAAGTTCAAACTTGTTCCAGTCACTGATATCCCAGACTCAATTCCCCATTCAAAGAACCCATAAAATCCAAAATCCAAAGCCCAGAGCCTAGAATTGCATAATTATTAAGGCTGTAACAGAGCAACAATCACTGTCAGAGAACCTCTTCTATATTATCATACTACTTGGTCAATTGATATGATCTTATTACAAAAATAGTTCTGAAATCCTGTATCAAAACTCCACCACTCTCCACAATTACATTCTTCTTAAAGCAGCAGTTTAATGAAAAATGTTTTTTTCCAAAAGCTAGTTTCATTTACTATCAAAACTATCAAGCAAACATGTCAAATATACTATTCAGGTAGAAGAAGAATCAGCATTTATATAGCACATTTGGCATATTATATCCCAAGGTGCATTACAAACAAAGCTAGACAGGTAGTGAACTGAATGACTGTGTTGTGGCAGCCATTTCATACATAAACACCCGACACAGCCTTGAACTGTTGCATGAATCGATTTTATGGGAAGGATAATGTTGGCCAGGACAATGTGGAAAATCTTCTACTCTTGCAAAAGTGCCTTGTTTTCTTTTTACTTCCACCTGAACACCCACCAGAACAGCACCAGAGATGGGTAGAAGGGACCTCGGTTTAATGTCTCATCCAAAGGACAACACATTCTGACCGTACAGCAACCCCACCCCCAGTACTTCACTCAGGAGCCAGCCAGATACTTCCTATGCTGCACAACATGAACTTTCATTATTTTCTTGATCCAAACTCTTCCAGGTCTACAATGGCATTTCTAAGTCAAATTGGTAGGCCATCTTTTTCTTGAAAAAATTCAATTAAATCATTAATAAAATACTCACATTATGGATGAACTACAAAAGTGTTCCAGGCAATGGAACTGGGAGATGCCTCCAATCTCTTATAGTGAAAAACAGATAGGATCAAACTTTTGCCCAATTTCATTGTACTGCTGCTTTCAGATGCCAATGGAGGGAAGATGATATATTGCCTTGGGTCCCCAAGTTTGTTCAACCAGAGATATTTTCGTCTCCTTGGTGCCAAACATCCTTAACGTCTGTGAATAGAGGAGGTGGAGCTCTGGTCATGTTCAGTTTATCCTTTTGTTGCAGGATGATGGATCCTTTCATTCCTCTGTTCCCTTTAACTTGAAGACTAAGATCCTCCATTTCCTATGGGCAGAGAGTAATTGCTAAAACTATGTATGCAGAAGCAGAAAAGTAGACAAAAAAATCTGATTCAATGAATTGTAGTGGCTATGTTTCAGTTACAGTGGGAAGCAGATCCCAGCTCCACTCAGTAAACTTCATATATAAACTCTTCACTGCCAAATCACAGGGCAAGATTTCAGCTGGATCCTCTTCCACCCCTCCTTCTCCTTTGGTGTCCTCCTCTGTGGGCCAAGTGATAGTGGCTCCTCATATGCCTCCATTTCCTTTAGCATGAGGACCTGGTTAGTCCAACATGACATACTTTAGATAGGTGGAAAGTCTTTTCCAAAACTGGAGAGTCTCAGCCACAATTTTGTACAAATAAGCACAAAATGACACACACACACACACATTACTGAAAATAAATTAGCATCAAGAGATACAGTAGAACTACCAAATAGTTCTTTGCACACATAAACTCAGTCAAATCATCATATAGAGAAAGAGTCCCAATTAATATTAATAGGACCAACATAAGTTACTCAGATAGCATTAAAAGCTCCCTCAATGAACAGTTTTTTTCCTGTTATGCTTTTAGTTCTGATGGGGAAATATCATCAGATACAGTATACAAGCATATAGTACTTGGCAAAGAATTGAGCAATTAGATACCATTATCCTTCAGAAGGAGGAAATCTATGACAGGATAGCCAACATTGATATACCAAAATTGACAGGAGCAGATGACTCACTTTTATGTCTGCTTTGGGAACTGGCAAAGGAACTCTCAGCTTGATTAAAACTACTACTATTTGAAGCTTCATTCAAATCAGAGGATGTCATCCTGGATTGAAAAGTTCAAATGTGGTCCCCACACATAAGAAGGGACTAAGATCAGAATGCACAAATTATATAGACCTATAACAAACAAAAGCATGTGGATAGACAGATTAACACATCAGACATTGCAGTCGAATACTAACATGGGTTCAAGAAGGGTAGATCATACCTCACCAAATTACTCAACGTTTGTGAACTAGTTAGTGACATGCTTGATAAAGTACACTGGGGTACATATTCTGTTTTTATACATTTTAGTAAGCCTTTGATGTGGTGCCCTACAGCAACTTGATTAAGAAACTTGTATCAATATAGCAAGGCCTATATACAATTAATTGAATTATCAACTGTCTGAGCAGCAGGATGCAAAAGGACTAGTTTTCACAGGTCAGTGAAACATGAGGCACAGGGATGAGTGGAGCCTCAGACTCTTTGCAATTCATATTTCATTTATATGTGCAGGAAGGCATTAGCAACTGTGTCAGAAAATGTCCCAATGATAGTGAACTGGGTGGCACCTTAGGTATGAAGAATGAGGTGTTATCATTACAGATAGACCTGAATCAAATAGCAAAATGGGCAAATAATAAAATGAGGTTTAAAACTGACAAGAGTGTTATAAAACACTTTGGTAAAAGAACACTAAAGCAACCTATCACTTAAACCGGATCAAACTAAGAGGTAATTAAAAGGAGAAAGATATTGGGGTTACAATAAATCATTACTTCAAGTCCAGCTAACACTGTGATCAAGAATCAAATAAGGCTAAAAATATACTGGTTTGCATTAGAAGAGCATTTATCAGCTGAACAGAAAGAGCTGATATGCCACTGCACAGGGTCTATATGAGACCACTCCATGATTACTTGTCATAGTTTTGGTTCAGAAACATTAAAAATGATATTGTGAAAGTGGAGACTTTACAAAGAAGGGTTACAAAATAGTAAGGAGGACATATGACCTACCATATGAAATAAAGATCAAATCTTTGGGACTGCATAGCTTGCATAGAAGATAAATTGGGGGATGTACTTTATAAAATAATAAGGAACCAATTATGTGGCATGATCTGAATTTCATTCTAAACATAACACCCATAAGGCTCAGTGCTGGGACTGGTGTTGTTTGGGTTGTTCATATCAGACATCTCAATGGGTATCAAGAGCAAGATCAGTTTGTTTGCAGATGACACCAAGATGGGAGCAGTAGTGGATGACCTAGGAGTGTGGCATGGGTTGCAGTATGATCTGTCAAAATTGGAGACCTGGTCAGGCACCTGGCATTTGGGGTGCAATGCCAAAAAGTGCAAGGTGCTACATTTTGGGGCAAACAAAACAAGAAGAAGCTACCAGCTTGGGGTGTCAGCAAGCCATGACAGAGGAGGAGAAGGATATGGGGTGATTATAATGGGCTCAATGAACAACTCAGCACAATGCAAGATGGCATCTGCAAAGGCCAACAAAATGCTGGATTGTATTACCAGGGTATATCTTCAAGGAGAGGAGGTGATCCTGCCATTGTATAGGTCACTAGTTAGGCCACACTTGGAGTACTGCATGCAGTACTGGTGCCCATCCTGAAGAGGGACATTCGTTACTGGAGGGTGCAGTGCAGGGCAACAAAGAAGATCCAGGAACTAGGGACATACCCTCGTAGAACAGGCTGAGGGAGTTGAACATGTACTCACTAGAGGAGAGGACAGACAGGGGTATATGATTGAAACCATCAAGTACATGAAGATAATAAACAAGACAAGCACAGAGGGACTATCTGAGTTAAGGGGATAGGGACACTCGAGGTCATGAGCTCAGATTGGGGGGAATGTTTAGGAGGAAATGAGAAGACACTTTTTATGGAGAGAGTGGTGTCTGGGTGGAATATGTTGCCTGCAGAAGTGGTAACCTGTAGAACAGTGGATTGCTTCAAAGGGAGCGGGACAGGAGTAGGGAGGGTCAGGAAGGGAGGGAGGGGCAGCTGCTGTATAAGGGTTGCTAGCTGCACACTCAGGAGCAGACTCGATAGACCATAAGGCCTTTATCTACTGGCAAATTCATATGTTCATATGTTCGTAATACCGTGGACATGATAATTAGTGTTAACCCAAACCATTCAGTTATGTATGTATGTATTTATGTATTTATTTATTTATTTATTTTATTTATTTCATTTCATTTCTGTTAACCAGGTAAGTACACTATAAAATTGAATGCCTATTTTCAGTTAAGACCAGGTGAGTACAAATGCAGGCATTAGACAGCAAACAATACCAACTACAATATAAGAATGCCATGAATGTAGAATCATAATAAGAACAACAAGTAACATTTAGGCAATGCAATTAAGTAAATCTGTAAATAGATGCATGACAAATTGGGAACAAATATGATTATTGAGCAATACCAAATACAATGTAAGTTAATAATGAATGCTGAACTACAGCAGGAACAAGAAATATAACTAGGTAAAGCAGATACACTAATGTTACAGCAGATGTAAAACAATTTAGGTTTGAATATAATTAATGACTAGAATGTGAGTAAGTTGCCAACAAAATGCAGTGAGGGATCAGTGACCTTGCTGGGGGTAGACTCAGGTTATCACCTGGGGGCAGAAGCTATGCCACAGTGCAAATACTACTGTTTGGTTAGGAGCAGTAACAAACTAAGGGTGGGATATTCAGACAGCGCCAGGCAGGAGCACAAGCCTTGGCATAGTGCATTTGGGCTGCACCAGGGCAAGGACCAGGCGATATTCAACGGTACTGTACCATTGGCTCAGCACCATTGAATATGGCACTGAGAGCACATGCACTGTGCACAGTGCAGTGGCACTGCACCAGTGCAAGTGGCAGAAGGGGAGCAGAGGGCTGCGCCAGAGCAAGTGTGGTTGCGCTGGGTGCATCAAATGAGATATTCAGCCATGGGCATGCAAATGAGGCCATTTGCATGTCATTATGGCTCCATTGCATGTGGTGCACTGATCCCTGGTGGCTTGCGATGACAACCTGCCAGGCTGCAGCCATCGGGGACTGACACCCTGCTGCCCCACAGTGGGCTCCACTCCCATTCGCCTGATAGCAGGTATGTGTATAAGTAATCCCTGGTGGTCCAGTGGATGACTATCCATTGCCCGATTGTGGGCATATGTCAAACAACCCTGGTGGTCCAGTGCACTGATCCCCATCGCCCGATCATGGGCATATGTCACACATCCCTGGTGGTCCAGTGGACTGATCCCCATCACCTGATCATGGGCATAAGTTACATATCACCTGGTGGTCCAGTGGACCGATCCCCAGTGCTCAATTGTGGGCATAGGTTACAAAGCTCTGGTGGTCCAGTGGAACCCCAGCACCTGATCATGGGGAAAATGGTCTATGGACACCCTTGTGGTCCAGTGGTGCCCCTCCCCACCCACTGCACCCCTTCCGCAGCACCCCGTCAGCTGCAGATGGCAGCACCCACCATGAGCCACCCAGCCACCCGATGACTGACCGCAGTGTAGGTAGGGCTGTCGCTATTGGTCCACTTTGGGCTAAGGTTGGCAGACCATACTGTACTATTAATCACTCACCGAATGAACACTCATTCACACCAGAACTGTTTAGCCAGTATGATCTGCACACCACTGGCCGACGGAGTGGACCAATAGGCGACAGCCCCAGCACGCTGTCAGTCGGGTGGGTGGCCGGGCAGCTCGTGGCAGAGACTGCCACCCGCCACTTACTGGGGATGCCGGTGGTGGGGAAATGCAGTGGGAGGGTAGGGAGGGGTACCACTGGACAACCAGGGTGTCCGTAGATCATTCTGCCTGTGATCGGGTGCTGAGGGGGTTCCACTGACCACCAGGGACGGTAACCTATGCCCATGATTGGGTGCTTGGGATCAGTCCACTGGACCACCAGGGATATATGTAACTTATGCCTGAGATTGGGTAAAGGGGAACTGTCCACTGGATCACCAGGGATCATTTGAACATATGCCCACAATCGGGTAGGCTCGATGCCCCCTGGTCAGGGGGCCTCATGGACTGTGTCCTGGGTGTTAGTGGCCACCACAGCAGGCAGCTGCCGTGTTGCACCTTGCAATATGGCAGCTCACCTGTGGGTGGCCAGGACTTGCTTCTAGTTTCACTGGGCACAAAATTGCACCCCTTGTGTGGTGCAAGGTGGTATATGCCAGTATATGTGCCGCACATCCCTGCTGAATATCAGATATGCTGCATACCGCACTTGCATTGCATACATTACTGGTGTGCTCCAAAGCATCTGGGGTTGCACAGTGCAACCTGCCCCTTTGAATATCACACTGGGGCGCATTGCTGGGTTGTGCATGGTGCAACCCTGTTGCACCACCATGCGAACTCCTTTGAATATCCCACCCTAAGTGTATAAGGAGATGTTTCGAGCCCTCTAAAGGATAACTGAGTGGGTGAATTGCATATTGTGGTGGGGGGCAAGGGAGTTCCAGAGCCTAGGGGCAAACAGAAGGCTTTATCTCTAATTCTAGTAGCACATTTGTGGATCACAATGAAGGTAGCATTGATGGATCTGAGTGAATAAGATGGGTTAGTATTTCATATCACAGAGATAGGGGCAGGGAGGCTAGCTTGAGTAATTTGAAGATAAAGAACCCTCAATGGTAGGATACAGAGGCAGTGGGGACAGCCAACACAGAGACAAATAGGGTGTACAGTGATCAGTTAGGCAGCATGAGAACAGAACAAACCAACAGATATTATTATAAGCCACATCCCATTTGTGGAGGTATGTTATAGGAGCATCTGAGTAAACAAATGAGCTGTTTTGAAGGCAGGGAGAAGAACACCTGGGATATGACCAACCTTGTTATGGAAGTAATGAAGTGGCTGAGACAGCAGGCCAAGCCAAGCCTTCATTTAACAGATTTGTGGTTGATAGAGGATGTGAGTAGAGAAGTCAAGAGTAGAGTCAAGGTGATGCTAAGGCATCTGAACTCCTCCACAGGGAGTCGTGAACCATCTGAGCACTAAATGGACAGGGTTAGTTCTTGTCAGTCTGCATACTTTCAACCTGAGGAGAATTGCTTATGTTTTGGAGGCAATTAAATATTTTTCTTTTTATCAAGCAAGGTCTGAATGTGGGGGATATGAGGCTAAGTTGGATATTTAGGAATGAAGGCTGGGGTGACCTGTGGCACAGGACAAAATCATCAGCATACATAATTGTTGAACAGGAGGTACAGACTGATGGGAGGATGCTGATGAAAATGAAGAAGAGAAGTGGCTCAAGGATAGAGCCCTGTGAGATGCCTCATGTGATTGGAACAAGACTAGAGGAGGCATCGCCAAATTTAATGAATTGCTGCCTGACCACTAGGTAACAAAATCACAGCCAGAGAATTTTCCTATACATGAGTAGTGTGGGTATGGATAAGACTCCCATCTTCTTTAGTGGAGTGAACCAGACTGAAAACATTTAAACGTAATCTACATAACTTCATAAACAAAACACACTTACAATTATAATCACTGTATTAGCTGGGGATGGTCTAGATGGGCAACTGATGTTTATTTTGTCCCTAATACTATGATATAAATGTTAGTATGAATCTGCTGACCAAGTGAATTAAATTGAAGTGACAAAAATGTTACTTACAGGAGGAGTACATGAAACAAGTGTACAGATATATATATATATGTATATAAAAATGACAGTACCTTTTCCTAGAGTTGGTTCCTAGGGTAACTGATGCTAAATGCAAGACTCAAATTATTTTCAAAAAATAATACAATAACAAGAAGTCCTGTTAAAATATGATCTGTGCCTCAGATATTGAGGTCACTGACATAATCTCACAAATTGTGGAAGCTTGTCTAACGAAGTGACAGCAGTTTTAATCATGGAAAATTAGAGGGAAAAGGCAGAAAGTTTATTAAAGTGACTAATTAAATATAAAACTGTTGGATGATAAAGTGAGTAGGTGATGCACCTTCAATTATCCCTGCCAAGGAATATATGCTCCAGAACTGGCCATTATGAATAAATCTGTTTTACAATAAAATGGATTTCTGGCTATCATTAGCAAATGTGGATTAGATTTACTGGAAACTTAGCTCATGTTTTCTCTTAATCCTGTATTCAAACAGTAAGTAATGTAGCTGGAAAATAACCTTCCTTTTATCATTTTTATAGTTCCAAGCTTTTACCTTTTTGTCCCTAGAGAATTCTCATTTGTAATTCTACAGTAAATAATAAGAGAAAAATAAAATTGAAGTTATCATTTTGCAATTCACTATGGATGTGAAAATTTAATGCATTGCACTGATTAATTATACATTCAGCTAAAAGATGTAGCGTGACCAGAAAGAAAAAAAAGTTTTAGCTAATGCAAGTTAAATACTAGTTTTAATCAAGATTTATCAAAGGAAAGTAATACATACTTATCAAGAAATTATAAAATCCACACCTGCCACTGAAGGAAGAACAAATATATGTTTAACAAACATTATAAACTCATGTGTACTGCAACATTAGACATGTTAGTGCTCTTACTATAATATGTCCCTTAACTGCAAATCATAACAATTCAAATAGGTCAATCCACCATTGCTAAACTACAAAAGAAATCAGTTTGAGTGCTTTATAGATATCAGTTTGAGCACTTTATAGATAAATTCCTTAGCATACATTTGTTTTGTTAATGCTGTACTCAATAGAATTTACTGTATTGATAAACTGCTGACACATTGCCAGGACTGTAAATGAGATGTGGCATCTCAGTTGCTCATTCAGATAGAAATTAAACATATTCACATTCAGGATATACCTACACATTTACCAATTTAGAAGAAATAGTTAATTCAAGGAGTTAATATCTACTTTTGTCCATTAAAATTTTGAGCCCTATTTATAACACCTCCATATAATTGTTATAATGATCTGCCTCATAATGGGAGCCAGGGAGACCCTGCAGTATTCCAGAATACTCTTTGAGCAGCTCTACATGCCCTCTAATCCCATTCACAGTCTTTCTGGGTAGCAACAAGTCAGATGGTCTAGGGACATTCTAGGAACAATATCGATGCCTCATCTATGATTGGCAGCACTCAGGACAGACGACTTTGCATAGCAGCTAGGGATGCTTACAGAACATTATGGTGGTATGGTCCCTGTTGTAAACACACTACACCTCCATTTGGTATACCATTTTTCTGGACTGGTACTGCTTCTAATGTAGGAAGCCAGCCTATACCTAGGACGGCAATTCATCAACGAAGGCTGGTGGGGGGCATAGGGTTGGTAATTGGTTCAACTATTTCTTTATATCAGTATAATTTTGAAATGGACTGGCAGTATAGTTTAGAGGTTAGCATAATAAACTGAATGACCTTGGTTCCTCCAGCAGACCTGGGTTTGATTCCCACAACCTCCACTTGCATACTGTGTGACCTTGAGTAAGTCACCTAACTGTTCTGTGCTCATAGAAAAAAAAGATCCATTGGAAACCATCATAAATGAGTCCCATACTCAGTGATATATATTTTCTCATTAATAAAATTCAATTATTATTATATAACATTGCATCTCCTGTGGATACAGCAGTGCTGGCCTTAGCCTGCTGTATCCAATTACCCTCTGTTACCATAGAGCAGGGGTTCTTTTTATTGTCATTGTAGGTTTCTGATTAAAATCTCAGTGCCTTGCAAACTCCATTTCTTGGGCTGCCCTCATCCCCTACTGGGTCACTATGTCACAGGCTTCATTGCGCATGACAAAACCACTCAAGAGGAACAGAGTGGTAGGAAAGAACAAGAGTGTGCAAAATCTCTAAAGGGTGCATGCATGGTACTGCACCCTTCCACTCTTCCAGACAAAGGATAAGACATTTGCTGGGACAGGGGCTAGCGATCAGCTGCCGTGGCTCAAAGGGATGTAGACATGCAGTGCGTTTGGGACAGTGTTTGATTCTCAGTCCCAGACAGCGTGGATTTTTATTATTTTTCACACTTTGTGCAAATTCAACTGTTAACCCCCAGAGTTAGTTATTCTAGTTGGGGGTTTGAGGGTGCAGACAAAGACAAAGACATATGCCTTGGCAATATATGGTGTTATATTACAGTAGTATAGACATGTGTCATAATGTCTTATGGCATTATGACCCCATGACCCCTCATCCATCTTGCAGTGTTCTGTACAAGTTTTGGAAGTGGCTTTGTATGATGAATACTGCAAGTCTACAAAGAATGACATCACTTTAAAGAGATCTGTGAGTCAATAACTTGTAGATTTTAATAAAGCAGGCTGTGTGTGCCTATCAACTAAAAGAAATTACATAAAATGACAGTGAAATATTAGAAGTACTTCTAACCACTGACTTGTATAATACTATGGGTATGTCATATCCTCAAACCAAAATCTTTTGTTATTTTTATTGCTTGCTTGAATATCTTTTTCCTAGATATTATAGCATACGTCCATATGCAGTTGAACTGGAATAATCATGAAGGCTGACAACTATAAATGAATATCCTAAAATTTAAAACTTGACTAAAATTCCTGACAATCCTATAGAAGAAACCCCAATAAACAGACTATTATCCCAGTAAAATAACTTTGCAAAGTTTATTTCAAAAATGTTTTGTATTTGTTTTGATTGTACCTAGTGTCATTGCCCTTGGCATGAAGGGAAGTTCATGCCTACCTAGAAAACACTTTATTAATCTACAAGATGTGTATTAGTTTCTTGAACAAATGTACTGTATGTCTGAAATACACAAGCCACGGAGTAAAGTATCCAAGCAAGAGACCCTACTGTTTTAGTCAAACCTTGTAAACATTTTTTATTAGCACAATAGAACCAAGTCACTTTCTAATGTTCTAGACCTTGTTGCATAAATTAAACAGGACTCCAAGGAAATGGTTCACCCAAGGTTACAGGAGCTCCTGTCAAGTGTACATATTGATAGGGTACACTTTTGTTCCATTGAACCACAGCAAGAGGATTTTTTTAAACAAAATTGTGGAATTATAGATTCTTGCCTGCAGCTATGGGTTAGGTGTGAATATTCAGTAATTCATCTTGTCCTGTGGGAAGCAGTGAATTTTCAAAGCATGGAAAACAAAGTGTTAAATCATAGCAGCTCTTTCAATAGAAGCAGATTAAAAGTAGGAAGTAGAACAGCCCCCAGAAGATGGACAATATTTTGACTATATCTAATTAGGGGATTGTAAGGTATCTTTCAGTTTACAAATGTATGCAATAGGGCAGATATAAATCCAATGTGATAAATCCATTTATCTGAGCTACTATGTGTATAAATGTAAACCTTATATTTATACTCATAGTAGCCTCATCTTGGCCCATCTATTTAAATAGTAAGAATGTTATCCCTCCCATCACCCCATCTGGCCCCACCAGCCGGCACTACATCCAGCTACACCCTTTGTTTTTCCACGCCTCCCATTATGCACAGAAACTAACTGAATGTAGCATTAAGTTGGAGTATGAACAGCTGTGCACAGATCAGCCTTCACACTTAAAGTAGCAGTGCAACAATCCAGAGAAATTTTAACCTATACTTTTTATTCTATTTTAGATCGCCTCATATCTATTGACTTATGATACCTTCTTTCCAAAATTTAAGTCTGCTTTAATACTTTTTACATCTGAAATAATAAAAAGAGTACTCCTTTTAATATGGCTTGACAGGTTTTCATCAGTATTCTCAGCTGTTTTTGTACATCAGTTATTTAAAATCATTTCTGTTGTGGCTAAAATGAACTAACATGCAGTAGGCAGTACTCATGACCTTATGGAACAGTAGGTGTTCAAAAATAGCTGGGAATTGTGATGAAAATCAGGTATGAGTAAAATTAGAAGGAGGGATCCTTTTATTATTTCAAATGTAAGAACAAGTACTAAATAGACTCAAATTGTGGAAAGAAGGGTATCATACATGCCAATAGATAAGCGGCTATCTAAAATAGAATAAAAAGTTTAGGTCAGAATTTTCACTGGATTCTTGCATTGCTGCTACGATGCTTTAAATTGCAACCCATTTGTTTTTTTCTTTTCATCTACTGGGTCCAATGACATTCTAAAAACACACTACAGCCAGTCATGCTTGCACTTTCCCTGTTGCTCGCACCATCATGCTACCATCTCCCCACAAGCACTGTTACAAATAAAATGTTTACTTCTTTATTTTAATAAAAATAAAATGACTGCAAACATGAAAGTGAATCACCAGCCATCTGTCCAGCAAACCTCACTCACTGTCATAACCAGCCACCTTCACTAAGCAGCATTGCTATTTTTCCAGAACTTTTTAAACTCGGTCTCTGGACCAATCAGCAGGGACATCCAGACATTGATATGGTGTCCAAATGCCATGTCCATAACAATGGCCATAGTGACCAGACCAGAGAAGACACACTGGTGCACAGTTTTGCCCCGCAAAAACTATTAACAATATGGCAGTGGAGCCAGTCATGATGCAGTGCAGTAACTTCGTAAGTGACATGTCACAAAATACTTCAAAAGGACATAATTGCCAATGAATTACACTGCCCTTTCAGTATACTGCAGCATTTTGTGATATACTGCAACATTACTGTGTAGCATCCTGTTTGGCACCACTGTACGTTAAAATATGGAAAACATTTAAAAAATAACATATCCCCAAAGGTGGCACCAGGATGCCAATGCCAACCCTCCCCAGACCAAAAAAGGTCAAACATGCTCTCTTTTCTTCATGCATGACCCTGCAGGCCTTGCATGAAGACAACTATGACTGCATCTATTGGCAACATGTGGTGAGTCATGCTTTCTACCTCAAAGAGTATATCTCTATGATGCACCGGCCTAGAATGGTTCTTTAGGCTTTGAACAGAAGGCCTCGGTCTGGGGAAGAGGGGTGGGCAGTAGGGTTGACAACCCCAAGGAAGACCCCAAAGCTAACTTACGAAAACTCCAAACTGTAACATTTTTTCACTTCCTGCTTTTTACACTTTCTGTTCTTTAACCCTAATGTCTGCATTATTATGATTTTTTCTTTGATATACATATATATATATATATATATATATATATATATATATATAGTATATTTATAAAATGGGTAGGGAAATTGTTGTTTTATTGGATGATGAACATCACATGACTGTGCGTATATCAGAGCTCGACTGCACACCTGCACTTTTACCAGCCTCAAAACAATTTTGACATTTTATAAGATAGATAAACCACTCTGAGGTGTGCAGTTGTGCTCTGATATCGCACACCTTGGGCGTTGACACACTCGGCCTGTGGTCTCGTGTATACAACGTACACCAAGGCGTGCATATATCAGAGCATGACTGCACACCTCAGAGTGGTATATCTATTACTATATATATATATATATATAGATAGATAGATATATATCATGGTAGCACAGTAGAGCTATCATAGTTACAGGGTTGAGTACCCCATTTAGGTTAAATGGTGAAATTTTGCACCTTAATAACTTTGCCACCACTCAACGGATTTGTCTGAAATTTGTAGGCACAGAGCATAACCATAGATCATGGGATCTGCCAACTTTTGCACCAGTCAGATATATATGTATATACTGTATATATATATATATATATATATATATGTCATTCATCTTGCATTTAAGTGCCCCAAAATATGTGTCTATTTTAAGCATTTCCTAGGGAGGGTGCATGTCCACAAGTCTAGCATGAAAAATCCAGTTTGACATGAGAGTAGTAAATATGATGTCTTTCATTAGGTTAACAGAAAGCAATGTGTGTAGGCTTTGCAGATCTCAAAGGTTTCTTCTTCAGGTGAGGAAGAGCCTACATAAAGACAGCATATTTAATACATCGGTGTCTGTTCATAGTTGCATTTAAAGCATATTGTACTGCATGAAGAAGGTTTTCATGCAAATTCACCTTCAATTCTGAACTGTCAATTCAATCAATCAATAAATCAATCAATCAAAATCTTTATTTATCCAGGCGAACATCATTGAGCAAAGCTCATTTGCAAGATGGACCTGGGTATGACAAGGTCAAAGTACACAGGGAAACAAAAGAAACCATACATACACACACACACACACATATATATATATATATATATATATATATATATATATAAAATATATATTATATATTTTATATATATATATATATATATATACACACATACAGATATATACAGATATACACAAAATACAATATATGAATATACAAGGGTCATGGTACAAGGTAAAGTGGGCTACAACACAAGGGAACATATATTGAGAGAACCATAAACAAGTTGCAGATATGCATATACTGCTACAGCTATTTTGAGCATATCTCAGGGTGCCCTTTTTTGGTTGCAACAAGCAAGTGCATCAGAGTGAAGAAGAGGGAAGAATCGGAGAATGGGGAGTAGTAACCAGTTTATAAGGACAAGTTAAATTCCTTAGGATTTCTCCATGGTAGCCTGGGTCAAGGCAAAATAAAAGGCGTAGAGGTGATAGCAGGAGTACAGGGAAGGGTGAAGGACTAAAGAGGAGGAGGAAAACTAGCAGGGATTAGGTGGTGGACATAGGAAGTGAGTCTGAAGGGTAATAAGACCTAGCCTTTGCTTAATGGGCCAGGGAGCACTGTATAACTCACATATCATAAAACTACCTCTAGACTGTCATCACAAGTACAAAAATAATTCTTATCCTGTGAGAAATGGGTTTTGCAAGAAAGAAGAATGACACAGAAACAAACAAACAAAAACTACAGTACTTTAACTGTTCATCTCATCTGTAGCTGAAGCTCATGTTCAGCC
This sequence comes from Neoceratodus forsteri, assembly GCA_016271365.2. Classification (NCBI taxonomy): domain Eukaryota; kingdom Metazoa; phylum Chordata; order Ceratodontiformes; family Ceratodontidae; genus Neoceratodus; species Neoceratodus forsteri. The sequence goes on along the minus strand of CM057455.1, from coordinate 1,459,371,531 downwards.
TTCGCCTTATGGTACAAGTCATGTCATGTCTCGCAATTTATTGAAAGCCTTTTTGTTCACTGAGGATAAGGATCATGAATTTCCCAAGATGCATACCCACACCTGTGAAAAACATTTGCACAGAGGAATATTAAAAACAAAATTGTGTAAATGCCACAGAACATTGTGTTTCACTATTATCAGCATCAATAGCACTTGACTCTGCTTAACAATTCCTAAGAGGTAAACATATTGCAGTGTACAAATGGACATTTACTGATTTGCAAATATAATATAGAGACTGCTCTGTCATCATCAAAACTATGTGTGTGTGTGTGTGTGTGTGTGTGTGTGTGTGTGTGTGTAGGTATGTTGGGATTGTTCATATGGAATCATTATCTTGCATTTCCTGTAAATGTAAGTAATGATTAAAGCTAACAGTAACCATCCTAATGTATTATATAAAATAATGGACAGAAATTTGGCATGCCAGCAATAGGCCCATCAAGAGGGCATACCAGATTATAAAACCACTTGCCCAATGGGCTGTGGCTTTATGATCTGGTTAGCCCCTCATGGATCTATTTCTTGTATACCACATTAGCATGCCATTTATTTTATAGCAAAGCTACATTTATGTAGACATTAGAGTTGAAGAATGCAAAGCAAACTGAATAAGAAAATAAAACAAAAATTAAGGTTTTGGGTCTCTAAAGTCCTGGGGAATCAGTAGAGAGGTCTCTTCTGGTTGCCAACCCTAATGCTGACCCTCCAGCTTGTAGCCTACTCTGTAAAGTACAAGATGCAACCCCAGGCCAGTCCCTCATAGTGATATAATTTCAGAGGTAGAGAAGTATGGCTCACCATATGTTACCAAAATAATGAGTCATAGCTTTCTTCATAGCAGGACCTACATGAAGGAAATGAGAGCATGCCTGACCTTGTTTGCCATAGGATGGGGTGGACATTAATGCTGACAGCACCCCCACTGATTTGCCAAGATGCTGGATACACAAAACCCTAATACTGTGTCATTTCCCTACTTTGTTCACCTTGCATTCTTCAACCCTAAGGTCTGCATTAAACATAGTTGGTTTTTTCAATATTATTTCCTCTTTTAGGATTATGGAATCACATCCTCATTTGCACAGGTCCCAAAAAGAACAGTAGAGGCATTTCAAGGTCTATTTTTTCTTGTTAACCCTCTTCTCCCAATGTAGTACATGGCCCTTTCAGGCCTTGACATGCACGCCAATCCATAGTGAAAGAAGGCTCCCAGCCTACCAAAGGTATTGTCCGTGTACCAAAACACGGTGCAATCCTTTCCCAGGCTAGGAGACGTGGCATGCAACAGCACTGGTCCCCATCTTTACACTGCCAAGTTGGCTCTATGAGCTCGCCAATGATCTCGAGTTGCCAGCACGGAACACAACACGCCACCTATAGGGCAATGGCCAGCCCTGCATACAAGGTTTGTTTACAGTATAACGTTCTTTTTCAACCATTTGATGGTAGATATTCAGCATATTATATTTTAACTCCCCATTCTAAATATGGCAGGTGTCATTTATAAAATACTGACAGAAACGTCATTTTGTATCACAAGTGCTAAAACTTATGTAGGGCTGGATTTCTGTCACGCTCATGAGGTGGTTTTAAAAATGCTATGTTAGAAATGGGGACAAAATATTGAAAATGACCAAAGTTATGAGCAAGTTTTGAAAATTTTAACGCACTCTTCATAACTTTGTTGATTTTTGACCCAGCTTTTAACGTAGTCTTCTTTATGGCCCCACATCATGAACCCAGTAGGTGACATTTTGAAATCTGGCCAAAGAGCAATTTCACATGGCAACTGCAGAATCACTCTAATGGAAAATTTGAAAACTTTCACCTACCTTGCTCTTGAGATTGGATACCAAAAGGCCATGTTGAAAATTTAGGTGAAAATATTAAAAAATTTCAAAATTATGAGTAGTGAAAGTTCAAAACACATTGGAAATACATTAACTATACTTACCTACTTTCATAAGTTTGAAATTGCAATTCTGTGACAAGAACGTCTTTTGGCTCAGAGATAGGATCTACAATGGTGGATTCATTTTAGGTGTTTGAGGAGCTTGGGGGTAAGGGGTGGTGGGTGATGAGTGGGTGATTGGGTGGAAGTGGGGGAGGTCAGACCATAAAAGGCATAGATAGACAGTTTTCTTTGTTTCAGGAAAAAGAGAAAAATAAAGAAAAAGAATGTGGGACTATTTTTGTTATTGCACGCATGCTGGCTAGTGTTCAGCAACACGGTGAGCAACACTGGGTGAGCACCCTGTGTTACCACAAATGGGGAAAACAAATGGGCATGCAGGGGGCTTTAAATATGGTGGCACTGGTGGTGAGCACTCTGGTTCTGATTTATATTGGAAGACAGGACATTATAGGCTGGCACAAGGGTGGGACACCCCAGTGTCTGAATTTAAACACTGTACTTGTATGAATATTGTAGAGGAGTGGGCTTCCTTAGTCATAAATAGTGTTGGGAAGAAGGATGGCTACTTGCCAGCCATTTTACAAGATGTGGGACACCGAATGGTAGGATTGGACATCCACTAGCTGTTCTAATTAAAATGTGGGTCAGGAGGAGAGAGGTTCTAAGGATAGCTGGGTGTTTGTGTAAGCAAGTGGATCATCAGCATTTTTGTCACTGATTATATGAGCCAAATCCTTGACTATCAATGGTTCAATTAAATAATGAAATCACTGACGCTCAAACTACTAATGGAAAAATCTGCTATCCTTAGAATGCACATTTTTGAACTCAGCATGGTCAGAAAATGACACTTTTTGTTTACTATATTTTAAAATCTATAGTTAAAAACTTCAAACTTGTGAAAGCACAAATCTTGGGCAAGCCTCTATCAAATGTGAAAGTTTTAGGTTAAAGAAATAAACAGTTTTTAGTTACTGGTGAAAAATCTTTTAATTTGTGTTACTTTTAATGCTTTTTTACCTTTGTATCTTTGTCCCCCAAACTGATTGACAAACGTCTTCAGGATCCAGAGACCTGGCCCAGATCCTACACCTACCAAACTGCAGGCAAATATGTTGAATGGTGTAGGTATTAAGGTAAAAATACTGATTTCAAAATTGAAGTGCTCCTCAACACTAATATACAGGTAATACTACCTGTGATACTATTTGAATCTATATCTGTATCTGTAGTTGTGGGTGGGTGTGGAAATGTAGGATATGTGGGATACATTAGTGTTGGGTAGCAATATACATGTACAGACCAACATTTACACGAAGCTGTGTGGCCACTTTATTTGTGTGAGTGTTTATGCTTTAATTGCCTGTTGCATGCAAGCACTGGGCAACATAGACTGGACTGGTGGTGTGCATATGCGTCACTGGTACAGTTCCACTGTGTACTGTTTGGCACACTGACAGTGTTATCCTCTGTCTACAGCATAGGATGGGGACACCATGAAAGAGATGGATGAAGAGGAGAAGACTGGCCTCACACAGCAGGCTGCCACATCAGGTAGAGGACAAAGAGGAGGAGACATTGGACATACTGTTGACCTAACTGTCTGACAGCAAGGAAGACAACTACATTCTCTGAGCATTACCTAGCTGCCATTTATGCTCTGGTGGGTTCTCGCATCTGATGCATCATCCTACCCTCCTGTCCAGCCAGAGGAGAACAGCACAGGGGCCATCACAGCTGTCTCACAGTCAGCCTCAGGGCCACAGTGATGTCTGTGATGGCAAGGTTCCTACAGCTACAGTCACTGCTAACACTGCTACTACCACCATCACCACCTCCTCCAACACCATGACCACAGGTGTGGCCTCCACATCCTCCACCTTCCACACCACCCACCCCACACAGTGGGTTTACTTGGGCAGCCAACACAATTCCCCACCATCCCTATCCTGCCATGTGCTTGTCTCCATGTGCAGGGGCCCTGCCAACTTGACCATGCACCCAGGGTGTGGGGCACACACAACCCAGTACAGACCCACGCATACAGGTACATATTGTCCCAGAGGACAGTGTCCCATAGAGGCAGGCTCCATGGAAGTCTCAGCAGCTGCTTCAGTCTGCTGTAGACTCCCAGTCTGCCACACAACAGGAGCATGCCCATTTCTGAAGGGAAATACATGAGGAACTGGTCCACCTCTGTGAGACCCTACATACTGACTTGCAGTGGGAAGCACAGCATGTGGAGGAATGTGAAGCAAGGTTTCTGGATGCCTTCCTCCACATGTGTGGGGACATGACTGGGAAGTGAGGGTGCTCATGGTTGCAATGAGTGAGGTTGGGCTGGCCAAGCAGTAAGGCAACCACTCCAGTGTATGCCAGCCTTGTGCAGGGCTGGCCCCATGACCCACAGAGTGATATGTCAGGTTCAGCGAGCACACCTGCAATGCCATTGTCCATGAGCACTCCTGCCTTTCACAGTGGTCACCTGCACCCTTCCAGTGCCCCTATTTTACATTCAAGATATCCCTCTGCCTCTATCTCTGTCACACCTCTTTGACAACCAGTTTTACATTGTCTGTTGTGCAGTTTCACTTTACTTTGGCTGTAATTATTTTGTCATAAAAGTATTGAACCTATATATGGTGTCTGTTGTTTTGCACTCACATGATTATTTTTGCCAGGGCTCTGATGGTGTTGCCTGGATGCTCCTGAGAACTTCTAGCCATGCAGAGGTCATGTCTATCAAGCTGCTCCAGTATCTCATGCACCTCTGTCGCCATGTCACTGTCACTATGTTCCTCATGTACCAGCAGGCCTATTCCACTATTGAGCACCATGTCATGTAACATACAACAGGCTAAGAATATGCTACATGTGTTTTGAGAGGTATACAGTAGGGCACCACCTGAATGGTCCAGGTAGCGGAATCTCATTTTAAGCATGCCAAGGACACCCTCGATGATGTTACCTATGGTGGTGTGTGCTGCATTGTGTCTATCCTCAGCCACATTTGATAGATGGAGGACTGGTATGAGGAGCCCTGGTTGCAAGGGACTGGCATTGTCCCATATAAGAACATATACAGATGTTAGCACAATTTCACCATGTAGCTGACCCCATACACATGGCAGCCCCATTCTGTAGTGCATCTGTCCACCTCCCTCCCACCCACCTTCCCTCTGTGAGGCATGTATATAATGTGTTACAGCAGTGTACAGCCTATGGGGGATGAGAAAGGTGTGCTGCATGTTGTCTCTGACAAAGTGTCCACTGGGTATTAGGCTGCCTTCAAATGCCTGGTAGAGTTGGGACCGATGCCAATTAAAGACAATGTGGGCACTGCTGGGGTACCATACCAGGACATCAATGAATCACCCAGTGGCATCGCACACCACCAGGCAGTTGATGGAGTGGTACCCCTTCTTACTGAGGTAGTCATCTGAGTAACTGAAGGTAGGTGCATAACCTGATGGAATTTCTGCATAGTATTTCTGCACTCCACTGCTGTGCTGGGGAATGCAATGAATTCACCAGCCTGTGGCAGCAGGGCATCTAGAAATTGGCACAGGAAGTGTGAGGTGGTGGACTGCACATTTGGATGGTATCTTCAACTGGTGTCTGAAAGGTTCTGGTCACCAAGACTCACATCACAGCCATCCCCTTTGCTCAGCTGTCATGGCATGGCTGTGCTAGGGGTTATTATGCAGCTGCTCATGCAGGAGCTCACACAGCTGCCTCAGTATGGCCCTACTGAGATGAGACCAGTCCACCAGGTGGTTGTCTGTAATAGTCTTAAAGAAAACTCATGGCGGTACCATCTGTTTGCTGCATATCAACTCTGCAGTGTCATATTTTGCAGGTTCTACACCTGATGGCAAAGTACAACACAGGAAGCAGGTACTTAGAGAGTAAAGGTTTATTTCCAGAGGTATCCTGTTATATGGGTGACTGAAATAGAGTGACTGAGATATGAGCTACTCAATTTCAGCACCGTTATGTGAACTACTCTGCAAGGGTAGTGAGGGAAGAAGAGCGAGGATATAGGGTAGCGAGGGAAGAAGAGTGATAATATGGGAAGTTGACTGGAAAGGGAGGGATAAGAAAGTATGTGGGAGGTAGTGTGATGTAGTGTTGCGAGCTGGCCGTGTGCTGTGGTAGTGAGGGTGGCTGGCTACAGGAGGTAAGATAAGTGTTCAGGGCTGGAGAGGGGTATATCTTTGTGTGTTTCACCAGCCACATTTTTTTAAAGAGTGTCTACAGTCTCCTCCTCTACATACACACCGCTGAGTTTAAAATCAAAAGTATGGGGGGTGCGCCCTCAAAACATACTTGATGCTTTTCGCCCATGTTGATGTGTTCTCACTGGGAGTGTACATCACTGTTTTGCTTTTTGGTGATGTACATTTGCTCTAACAGTGATCATGGTTTGGTGATCACCATTATGGCATGGAACCATTTCAGATACTTGATACATGTGTGCAGGAATGTCAACTTATTGTCAGATGGGCATTTAGAACCTCCACCATAGGAATGACGCCATAGAAAACTCAGAGAAAATAGGATTACACAAACTCTTATACTGTGATGACATCAAGTACCATTGCTATGGCGGTGGGCTCATGTACGCATAGAGTGTGTATTCTACATTATCCTGATTGGCTAATTTGGTGGGAAGTATAGCTGTTATCTAAGTTGCCCTTTGAGCTGCAACATTTGTATGTGAACATTAATATTGTATCATCAGAACAATGGTATAGCCACAAAATAACTGAGTTATCATTATTATCTGCTGATGTCAGCAGTGTGCATCCTGGCTGTAAAGGGTGCACTAGGATTATAAATATATCACAGGCAATGTGGTTATATTCTTCGATATTCTCAGTACGTTTCCACTCAGTGCTCACTCTGTCTAGAAAGGCATACTTTGGTGATAGCTTTCATAGCAGAATTACATCTAAACAAGCAAATAACTAAGCATAATCACAGTAAATAATAAGGAAAGAAGATACACACATAATACAGTACATCCTAACTAACTTAACTAGACAACACAACAATGGCTAACTAATGACATCACAATAGTCCACATGAAGGACTGTAGGTCAGGCAGGTCTACATGTATAGCATATGCTGACTAAGTATAGGATCATGGGGATGGCCTGGGCCAACAGTGGCCTACAGTGGCCATTAGTGGCCTTTTGCCCTCTCTTCCTCCTCAATAATTTGTGCCATCAGGTGCACCTGGACTCTGTTACACAGCTATGTTGCCTGTTGCTGCAGTGTCCCTGCCCACCGTCGGGTTTGTCTGGACTTTAGACCACCTTTTATAGGTGGTATATTGCGCTGTGTTTTGTGTCATGCAGACACATATTGTGAAGCACAAAGCACTGAATATACCATTGCACCTGTATTCATGTCCACACCCCTCACTCTGCCCCATGCATACCTTGTCTTTTAATGCTGGTGCTGTGCACTTACAATATGCTTGTGAGAGTTGATTCCCAAATAATTCCATATAAAATTTGAAAATATTATTATCCATCTGAAATTGCACAAGTATCTATAAAATTTGGGAAAGACAACATAACATACTGAAAGGACAGCAATGGGAGAGGTGTCACTAGGCCTCAGGGAAACTGTGGCTCACTGTGATGTCCTTTGCTCATATTTCACAACTGGTGTTGTATCATATACTGTGGTGTTTTGTATGGCAGTATACTACAGACAATGATATGACACACATAATGAAAAACAGAAATACTTGCAAATCTCATTCTTCCCAATATTATAAAATGTGATTTTGTAATTAACCACACCCCTGGTGGTCTTGCACCTCCCCAGCCCCAATCCCTTTAAAAAAAAAACACATCCCTGGTGGTGTAGTGGTCCCCTAGCCCCAATCCTTTTATAAAAACACATCCCTCCCATCAGACTCTCTCTTTTAGTAGCATTATTTTTTATCATTTGTCTGCTCTTTCTCACACCTATTGTCAGTACCCCTACAACCTGTTGTCATGTATAGTTGCCAACATCATGGGGACACAAACCCTGTGTTGGTGTGTACAACCCCTCCCCAGCAGTGTGAGTCACTGGGAAACCCATCCCTGTGTCCTGAAGTCAGTTTACTATAATATAACTGTTCCACAAAAGAGAAAACCATTCCATGTCTATTTTTTCCTGAAAGAAAGAAACCAGTCCCTCATTGTCCTGCCATCCCCATCCCCATACTGACCCTCCCACTGAGCACCCACCACCTCACCCCTTACCCTATACCTACCGTCTGAGGTGCAATGTGTAATCCTATCTGGATAAGAGATTGTCTTCACTCTTCAATGCTGAATCATGAACTGAGGTTTTACTATATGACATACTGTAGCTGTTATTTATTAATTGGTACCAAACACATCCCTGATGCATCGTGCAATCCCTGCTGTGCCATAGGTCAGAGGGCCCCAATCCTTGATACCACCTTATTTAGTTTTTTTAATAATCTGACACGGGATGCCCTCCCCAGTCTCAATCCTTCCTCCTGTCATTGGTACCCCCCACAAGCCCATTGTCATGTATAGCTGCAAACATCAGGGGCCCAATCCCTGTATCAGCATGCACAAGCCCCCCCAGCAGTGTGGGACACTGGGAGTCCACCCTGGTGTCCTGAAGTAGCTTTTATTATAATAATTGTTCCTGCAAAAAAGTCCCACAATGTATTTTTTGTAACCTGAAAGAAAGAAAATGGTCCCTTGTCATTGCTGCCACCCCTCTGCCCATCCTGACCCTCCCACTGATAGATATGAAATTTTTATTGTTTGACTTATAAAGTCATCAACAAAAGAAAATTGTTACAAACTGTATAATACAATACAATTCACATTACAATACATTATGATTCAATATACACCAGACAGATATATACATAAATTAATACAACATAGACATAGGAATAAGTAATTTTCTAAAACTCATTATTGCCCTAAACTTTTTTAAACATTCTTTATACACTCACTGCAGCAGGGAGTACTTACCCCATCAAGCCTTGTATGCAGATGCTCAACTAACCCTAGGTGGAGCCAGCCTCCACGACAATGACCAAGTGAGGAGGACCACAGCTTGTCCCCTACGGTGGGGCCACCCTGTGGTGGGAACTGGGAGAGGAGACCACATCATCAGCCTTTGCTTGGTCCACTGGATTAGGTTGTCTGTCAGTGGCTATCATGCTGCTGCAGGGAGAGGAATTTTACTTGTAGTTCCCTGGGCTCAGACATGCAATGACACCCAGCTCAACATATGCACACTCATGTGCACTTGAAAGGTGTCCAATGGAGTCTTGATCCCTGCATCTGCTGGCTAGGCAATGTAATCCCCAGTTGCCACCAGGGGCTGCTATTGCACCAGCAAGAGTTAACCCCTCCCGAGGAAGGACAGCAGTCCTTAGGATGCGTGATCCTTCCTCATCCCCACTGACCCCGGTGGCCTGTTCTCATTCCCTAACACAGGTCACCAGAGTGGCAATGAGGTGTGGTGTCCAGCACCTCAACCCTCAGTGCCACCGGCTGGCCAGCTTTAAACTTTTAAAATAAATTCTTGCATACTTTATATCCTTTACACTAATGCATAGATTCACTGCCTTATTGCACTTCTTTCAAGTATAATATTGGTAGTATTCGATTTCAGAAACATCACACCAGCACCTTCATTCATTGTTTCACTTTCCTATTGCAACAAAATAATTTGCTAGTTTCTCTATAGTCAGACTATCTGCAGTGTGTAACAAAATTGTGGTTAACATGGATTTGTCAAGCTGGTACCTAGCTGTATTAAAATCTCTCAACTAGTACAGTCTCTCTTTGGTGTAATAAGTACAGAAACAAAGAACATGAATCAGATCCTCTTGCCCCATCCAAGCAATCACACATTTCAGACATAGATTTGTCATTGCTATATCTACATAGCAAGACATTACTAGGGAATTGCTCAAATTTATACTTAGCAAATGCTGTTCTCAATTTATTATTAACCATCAAATCTAAATATGGTTTATAACCAAAACAAAAGTTGTTCTTACTAAACCATTTGGAGTACCTGGAGTCAGAAATAGCCTTTAGATCCTTGTTATTCCAATAGCTCTGGATCTTTTCCTTATATATTTACTATATTTAAAGCTCAAAGTAATATCCCTGTCAACTGCCCTTTTAGATTAGTTAGCAAATATCTGTCAAGAACTGTTGTAATCTTAGAGAACCAGAATATACCCTGTATCCTTGGTTATACCAGTAAAGCTTTTCTTTATAAAGTATTTTTGTCAGTTTATCTTCAGAGGAGTTAGTGAGCTTGATACAAAATTCTGCTTTCTGGTATCTATTTTTGCCCCTATATTAGTAAGACCCAATTCAATGCTTAAGTTTTTGTACAAAGGTGACATCAAAAGATTAAGATTATTACTTCACAATCCCAAATCTCAATAGCATAGACCAGTTGTAGTTCCAATTTTGCTTGAATAGCCGAGGAGAGGACTAACTGTATGGCCCCAAATCTATAGTTAAACCTTATCAGGACTCCAACAGTTTCTTTTGTTTTGTTAATAAAGTTTTATATAGAGAACTCCATGTTCCACTTGAAATAGATTCAATCCCTATGTAAACAGCTAGAAACTACCTTAACTTTACTTTCCTTCACAACCCAAGTTCCTTTCAATTTTTTCTCTCCAAAATAACAACCTTGTTTTGGCTAGATTTATTGTTAATTTTAACCTTTCTGATTGTTGTACAATATAATCCAATTTAGCCTGAAGTCCTTTCTTAGTCAATAAAACAGAACAATGTCATCTGCATAGGCTAACAGAGGGCAAGTGGAGGTCAGCACCCTTGGGGAATCTGAAGAGAAGGAGTCAACATCATTCAAAATTTTATCAATATACAAGGAAAAGAGAAGTGGGACCATAACACATCCCTGTCGCACCCCTTATTGGTCTTAAGGGGCAATGACAGTTGACCCTCTTGCCCAAACTTACTCTGCCCATGTATCATGATAAAGATTAGGTATTATATGTACCAAATTGGCATCAATACCTCTAGCAAGCAGAATAGTCCACAATGTACTCCTAGAAATGGAGTCAAATGCCACTGAATAATCAATAAACACAGTATAAAGCTTTTGTTTATGAAGCAAAACAAACTTATCTAACAGACATTGCAGTATAAAATGCTATCAATTGTAGAGAAATTTTGTCTGAACCCTGCTTGAAAATTAGACAGACCACCGGACAATTCTACTTGATCTTTTAACTCTTTCAGCACTATTTTAGAAAAAACTTTCAGAGTAACATCCAATAAACTAATGGGTTTATACATGGCAGGTGAAGTCAAGGAACCATTTTTATGAATGGAATAATATGTGAGCCCTTCCAAGATGGTGGAAAACAGTTAGAAACAATACACTTATTAAAATAGACCCTTAGCACCTTACTCCAAAAAGGGAATGACTTATAAATATCTCCGTAGAAATCCCATCCAGACCCGTAGCTTTGTTTCTCTTTAAAGATGACATGGCAGAAAAACTTTCCATAAGAGAAAAATATGATCTATTATCAGAACTTCTTTCTAAATGAGGAAAACTATCCTGATCTTCATGATCAAAAAATATTTAAAGGTACTCTACCCACATGCTTTCATTAATATAGCTATCAACTTTTGTTTTGTATAAAGTAGTTCCCTTAATCACCAAACATCCAAAACTGTTTTACATCATTTGCAGTGATAACCTCTAACATCTGATCCCATTGATTTTTGTAATATTGATTTTTTCCAGAATGACTGTTCTATAGTGTTTTCATTTAATATTAAGCTGTTTTAATAAAACCCTAGAAGCATTTGTTCTATATGTTCTATACAACGTTATCTCTCTTGTAATTTCTCTGCATTCCTGATCATACCAACAAATTTCTTTACTAGAACTATGTCTGATAGGTGATGAAGTAAGTTTAACCTTTATTTGACCAAACAGGCTATTACTCAGTTCAGTCATCTGTGAAATATGCATAGCATCTAAGACTGAAGAATGAACCATCAACAGAGATGTATTAAGTATTGGTCTAACTTACACCTGCTGCATTATTGTACCACCTTATTTTAGCATCTGCTCTTATTTCATAAAACAATACCAAATCCTGTGACTCGGTTTTATCTTTCTGGAAGTTAAATTCCAGTATCACTGGGAAGTGATCACTTTCTGCATGGAGATTAACCCACACTTCCTTCCATGTATCTTTTGTTCCTGACCATAATACCAGGTCTATAGTAGAAGCACCTCTAGTGGATATGTATGTATAATCACCATGTCTGTCCCCTGAATCTCCCGTTGAGTGGGTAAAGATCAAAAGTACCCATTAAATCAATGATTTTTCTCCCGCCTATTGATTGTAACATCTTTAGTTTCCTTGTATGCTTTTTAGTCAATATCTCATTATATATCCTTATCAAATTTCCAAGAAGCCATCATAGGATCCTATTTGAGCATTAAAATCTCCCAGGAGTAGTATAGCTACCTGGGGAAATAGAAGCAATGCTTCAGTAAGACTATCAAATAAAAGATCCTATATGGCAGAAAGAAAAATGGAGTTTTCAGAGGGTATATCCAGAGATCACCACCATTCTCTGTTCTTTAGTACCGAATGTTAGTGCTATAAAGTTTTCATGTAGCTTCCAGCAGTGAATTCAAGACAAAACATTAATCTTAACAAAAAATAATACCCCAGGGCTTCTGCCATTACTATAAATTTTTTACCCTCTGATTGAAAACTATCATAACCATTCATACTAATATTGCTACAGAACCATGCCATGTTTCTTGAAAACATAATAAGTCAAAGTTGTGAATAAACTTTTCCAGTCTTCATACATAACTTTGTAGTCCAACCAGAAATATTCCAGGTTAAAACCTAATATACTCTAAATTAGGCTGGGATTCAGGACTGTTCTCTCTACCAGAGTTAAGTCAGTTGTCCTGATAATCTGCAATAGCGAGAAATCAATTATTCCAAGAGTTCCATCTGATCGACTTCCCTTACTGGTTTGGGTACTATAGATTCTACAGCTAGGTGTTCACTATCACAAATATTTAACCCTAGCATATCCAATGATGTTACTTTTTGCAAGAATTTTATCTGCAAATTCTTGAGAACTGGTGTATATGTTGATTTGAGTACATCTGTCTCTCCTCTTGGCAATAAACTGTTCCTATCTCTAAAGGGTATCTTCAAAAATGTATGATCCCAGTCAATTTAGTAAGAGTTTCTTTTCCATTATATCCATTCCAAACAGACTAATTTGAGGTTATAACAAATCATTTACTTGGCCTCCACCTATTGCTGATGGTTTATAACTGAAAATTTCTATTTGGATAAGTTATAACACTCCTCTTTCCTTTAAGGATCACTATTTGTCCAGACATAATTAGCAGTTCGTGGAGAGAAACAAACAATGTCTAAAATATATGCTTCAACCACTGGGACTTCTTTCAGCTCAAATATATCATTAGACATCAAACTCAGTCCCAGTTCTTTGTTAAGAAATTGTACAAATGTTGCATAGAAAAGGTGTCAAATACCCACTCCAATCAGCTGGACCGACCAATCTGAAGAGGAGGTTGCTTTCATTTATTACATTGTTAGGTTTATCATGCATCCTTTTAACCTTCTCTTCTCCACTGCTATTCTGTTTAGCTAAACATGTCTATTTTTCCTTCATCTGACTGAAATACTCCATCTGTAATCCCCAAATGTTCTACACTAGCTACTGTCTGAACTGGTCTCCCTAACTACTGATTTAACAAATTGAATTCTGTTTCCAAAACCCTGGATGGGGAGTAGCATTCTGTGTACCATTTTCACAATCTACTTGTCCTATAATTAAAACATTATCATTAATTCCATCCTTATTTGTTGTTGACTCTTCCTTCCTTTTGGGAGGGGTCTACTTGTTCTTCTACTACTGTTTCCTTCCTTGTACACTCTGAATCTGTTGAGAGTTGTATAATACTGCCATTAAAAACTCCTTTGTCTTACTTCTCCTCTTTTCTTACTCCTCTCTCCTCTTTCTTGTTAGTTTTGTTAATGGGTGGACTCACTGGGAATTTAATACTACTCAGTCTGGTCTAATTAAACTAATATTAGACTCAATTAGTTGTACAGCCCCTTCAGTGGCCTCTGAGCTTTCATTAACATGGCTAATTTTTAACAAATTAATCAATACTTCGTCAATCTTTGCTCTATTAGAAGCCACGTCTATTCTTAAATTCTCCATAAGTTCTCTATTAATTATCAGTTGGTCCATTATGATCAGATTAGCATAAGCCAGGTTCCTTAAGAGCAAGACTAAATCTCTATCAAGATGGTCAGGGATATAAATTAAATCCTGTTCCCTACTTACAGTAAAGAATGATTGTCAATGTGATTAGCAGTAGAACATTCATGGGTCAACTTCCTCTGATCCAGATAACTAAAACCATTAATCTTTTCTTCACATTCTTCTAATCCATTAATAGTATTCTGTATATCATGGATTATAGAACTTAAAGCCTGCACTCCCACAAATGCATACCATTCAGCAGTGATGGGATCATGATGGGAGGCCCTGCACTCCCACAGGGATATGAGAATTAATTGCAATGCCTCTATGCTTATGGTTCCGTAGGAGTACAGGGCCCAGTGGGCCACGTGCTACAACATGAAAATCAGAGACAATTACAAATTGCATGCAGGGGATCACACTATATACTGATGGGAGCAGGAGCTAGGGCCCAGGAAGATGAGGATTAATTATAGTGTCTCTATGCTTATGGTTCCATAGGAGCACTGAGTCCAGAGGGCGCTGTGTTCCCACATGAAAATAAAAGACAATTACAATATGCAACACACTATAGACTGACCCAGAGGACCCTGCACTCCCACAACCACATACGGGTAAGATTACACTTCTCAAAAGTAAGGAAATTCACTGCAAAAACTCTGTTAATGCATCTGTTATGGTTCATATTATAGTAGCAAAGTAAGAAATGTGTGTTAGGTTCAAACCCCAACACCCCACCCCAACTAACCCCACCAACCCAACCTATCCCATTTCTCCAAGATCAATAGGTATGGGGGTGCTCTTGGGTTGTCAACCCTAACACTCACCCCATTTTCCTATGCTGTACCACGTCAGCTTCCTTACACATAAAATGGGGTGAGCATTATTGTTGATGACCCCAGGGCACACCCTGATACCTGTTGATCTGTGGGGAGGGCAGTAGGGTTAGGGTTTGAACCCCAACATCACATTTCCATACTTTTTGCTGTAATATGAACCCTAACTGATGTATTGACAGAGTGTTTTTGCAATATATATATATATATATATATATATATATATATATATATATATATGAATGATATACAATGGTGAGCTGTTAGATAAATGATTTATCTACACAGTGCTGATGGACCTCGGATAACCTCACAAGTGGCATAAGCCAGGATTGAGGGTGTCCGAGGTCAACAGCACAAGTGTAGATAAATCATTTATCTGACAGCTCACCATTGTACAGTATATTTCATTTATGCAATAGGATGCTTTCTATCAGTGCAGAAACATTTGGTTTTGACAGTTTATCTTTATTTTAAATGATATTTCTGGGAGTTTTGGTTAACTTTCCTAGAGTATGTACACCTAGCATAGTGGTTGCTATTAAATGAAACACCATTCATTTTGTAGAAAAGTTCTTGCTGAACAAATGTCATGCTCACAGTATTATGCTACCTTTTCATTTTAAAGTTATTAACATAGAAACATAGAATTTGACTGCAAATAAGGACCGCTTGGCCCATCTAGTCTGCCCATTTTCCTACCTAACAGATAAACTGCAGATCCTTGTTATTCAAATTTGTTTGTCAAAAAGGGAAGAAAATTGAATTTTATGCTGTTTTTGCTAATTATAAAAACTAAAAGGTATCTCTCAATGAAATACCACTCAATTTGTAGATATTTTTGTGCTGAACATTTTCATGCTCACAGCACCATGCAATAATTTTTGTCTTAAAGTTATTCATATGTGTTTGTCACAAAAGTGAACAAAAATAAAATTGTATTCTGTTGTTTTTGCTAATTATAACAAATCTATAAGGTATCTATTAATGAAACACCACTCATTTTGTAAGTAATTTTGTGCTGAACAATTTTTGTGCTCACGGTACCACGATATCTTATTTCATTTTAAAGTTATTCCTATTTGAATACGGTTAGTACTGCATCTGAGGATGAACATTCTAAATGAATTCAAGAGATTTGTGACATAGAAACTGTGTGTATAAATGAGTAACTGTGTGTATAAAATAGAGAATAATGGATGGGGAAGGGTTTGATATGAGAATTGAATGCACACCGAGTTGTGGGATGCTACATAAACCCGATGGTGAAGCCCAGGGGTTTATCAATATCCCACAACAAGTGTACTAGTCGTCTCATATAAAGCTTCCTACCTATCATTTATTTTTATAATAACAGACCAGCAATTTTCTTCAGCAGTCTGTGAGACTGCTTGGCCCCTCCACATACAGAATGTTGGCCAATGAGGCAGCAGCATAGTTTGACTGGCATGGCTCATGAATGTCATAACAACCAGCCGGTTGTTATGGAAAATATCAACCTGGTCAGTACATTGAGAGAAACTGCTGACCAGTTATTATATAAAAGTATGGGTCGGGGTGTGAAACAAGATTTTACACACCCGAGTTGTGGATGATACATAAACCCGAGGCGGCCTGAGGGTTTATGAAGCATCCCACAATGAGAAGTGTGTAAAATTGAGTTTTACACACCCTGATCTATTTTATTTATATAATTGCTGGGCATCATTTTTTGCCATGGCAATTATATAAAAATTGTGTCAATCGGATGAATAGTAGGAACAGTCTTACTCGGTATCGTTGCTAGAAATGTTATTCAGAATAAATATTAATGGGAATTGTAGCCTGAACTGCTAAAATATAACCGCTGAACATTTTCAACAAGAACTAGTAGTATTCACTAAAAAAAAAAAAACAAGAAAGAATTCGCCCCAATGTCCATTGCTAGCTTACAGTAACAGTTGCCAGGAGGTCATGGTTACCGGAGCAACTGTAGCATGTAACTGGCAGAGGAAGCATGGGAAAAAGAAATGGAGAGGAGAAGCACTTAGGGTTTGTGTGAAGTCCACTATCTCAAGTGATTTGGGCAATATTTTAAATAAAATTTACTGGTTAGAGTGATTTTGTGGTTCTGCTCGACGGCTGCCGTTTTTGAGATGAGTGTGCGAGAGTGCTTATAATGTGACAGCGACAGACAGCTTGAATGGCTGTGAGAGACACTGGTGGCTTCATGCCTTTTTCCAATAGAGAAGTGGTGCGTGTTAGCTATTGTAAACACTCCTTTATAACTGCAAATTATAAACACATTTCTCTATGGGAAAAACACTTCCAGTTATTATTAAATTTATATACACAGTGACTCAGATAAATGGATTTATCACTCTGTTTATCTCCACACTTATTGCATAAATATATACACACACAGACACACACACACACACACACACACACACACACACACACACACACAGATAGTCGCACCTGTATTTTTAGGGCTGCGAGGCACTTCTATGTTAAACCCAAATGTTTGCCTTAATAACACTCACGTTATACCTATTTACATGAAATTTGAAAGCACAGCATCTGTGCAGGATCTTTAGAGCCCATAAGTTTCACGCAGATTTTGTACAGGGAGGCAAAGTTATGGAGGTGAACAAACCTCAAAAGTCTCAGTTTTGAAATTTTTTATATATTTTTGCCACCCCAATAACTTAAAAAATAGGAGCCTTTGAAACCTGAAATGTTCAGGTTTGATAGTGGTTGGTCCAAGGTGTGCACTTTTGTTATTTTTAGGTCATAGAAACATAGAAACATAGACTTTGACAACAGATAAGGACCACTTGGCCCACCCAGTCTGCCCATTTTCCTACCTACTGGATAAGTTGCAGATTCTAGTTAACCAACAGCCTACTTCCTGCCACCCCCACTACAATTACCTTGTGTCTGTCCCATGCATGTTTGAATTCCTCCACTGTTTTAGCCCCAACAACCTCCCCAGGAAGGCAGTTTCACGATCCAGCACTCTCTCCGTGAAAAAGATTTCCTCACATTATACCTGAACCATCTCCCTCTATCTTTAAATTGTGTCCCTTGTTCTTACACATCTCTTTTCTGAAAGATGCTACCCTCCTGGACTTTGTTGATTCCCTTGAGGTACTTGAATGTTTCTATCATGTCCCCGTCCTCCTTTCATCAAGGGTATACATATTAAGCTCTCTGTCTCTCTCATATGATTTCTGATGCAGACCCTGCACCACTTTAGCTGCCCTCCTCTGGACTGCTTCCATCCTGTCTATGTCCTTGCGTAGATGAGGTCTCCAAAATTGCACACAGTACTCCAGATGGGGTCTCACCAACTGTCTGTACAGAGGGCTAATCACTTCCCTTTTTCTACTTGTGATGCCCCTTCCTATGCATCCCAGTATCCCCTGGCCTCCTTACTGACTTCTCACATTGCTTACCCACCTTTAGATCATCTGATATGACTACCCCAAGTCCTGTCCATTTTTATTGTTGTTAGTACCTCCCTGCTATTGTATACTCTTCTCCTGGGTTTTATTTCCCAGGTGCATTACTTTGCATTTCTTTGCATTGAATCTAAGTTGCCATATGTCTGACCATTCCTCCAACCTTGCCAAGTCCTTCTCATCCTTTCTACACCCCTGTGTATCAACTCTGTTACAGATCTTTGTATCATCTGCAAAGAGGCATACCTTTCCTCCAGACCCTCTGCAATGTCACCTATAAAGAAGTTAAAGAGGACGGACCCAGTACTGAGCCCTGGGGTACTCCACTAGTGACCCCCTTTCTTCGGAATGTGTTCCACTCACTATTACCTTCTGTGTCCTATTGTGCAGCCAGTTTTCAACTCCAGGCTACCACCCTGGGACCCACTCCCAGGCTGGCTAACTTGATTATTAATCTTTGTGTGGGACTGTGTCAAATGCCTTGCTAAAGTCTAGGTAGGCCATATCCACAGCCCCTCCTGGTCTATTACTTTGGTCACCCAGTCAAAGAAATCTATTAGATTCATCTGACATGACCTTCCTGCTGTCAATCCATGCTGCTTTGGGTCCTGTGCCCTGCTGGCCTGTAGGTATTCAACAATTCTTTCTTTCAGAAGTGATTCCATCATTTTCCTACCACTGAGGTCAAACTTACAGGTCTGTAGTTTCCTGCTTCTGCCTTGCTCCCACTTTTGTGAAGGGAATCACATCTCCTCCTCCAGTCCTCAGATTCCACCCCATCCTCCCATGATTTGTTAAAAGTGTGGTCAGTGGTGACACTAGGTCCTCCCTTAGTTCTTTTAGGATTCTGGGGTGAATCCCATCAGGCTCCATTGCTTTATCCACCTTGAGTTTTAGGAGTTCTTTCAGGACTCTTTCTTCTGTAAATGGACTGGTGTCAACCCCTACCCAGAGTGCTTCTATTGTCTGGTTTAGGTAACTCCTCTTCATCTTCTTCTGTGACTACTGAGCAAAAGTATTCATTCAGTATTCTGCCTTTTCACTGTCTCCATCTGCCCACCTCCCTCTCCTCATTAATCTTCACTATTCCTCCCTTAACCTTTCTATGCTCCTAATGTACCTATAAAAGGTTTTATCCCTTCTTAACTGACTTGGCTATTTTTCCTTAGTTTGGGCTTTTACTATTCTGACTGCCTTCCCACTTCTTTCTGCTTTAATTGATACAGTTCCCTGTCATGCTCCTTCTGTGATGCCTTATACTTTTGAATGCAGCCTTGTTCTCCTTAACCTTTCCTGCCACCTCTTTGAGAACCGTAGTGTTTTTTACTCTGCTTTGTTTTCTTTATCTGTTTCACACAAAGGCTTGTTGCCTCTATGATGGCAGTTTTGATTTTTCTTCATTGTTCTTCCACCCCTCCTTTTGCCATTTGCTAGTGTATTCCTCAGGTATTCACCCATTTGCCAAAGTCCAGTATGCTTGTTTTGTATGGCTTGTCTCCATGGTTGTGCTTATTGTGAAGCACACTGTGCAGTGGTCACTTGTTCCCAGATGTCTACTGACTTCTAAATTTATGATCCTCTCTCCATTTGAGAGTACCAGGTCTAGTATTGCTTCCTCATGAGTGGGTTCCAACACTAGCTGTCTAAGGCCTGTCCCCTGCAAGCATCGAGAATGACCCTGCTCTTGGATATGGCTGCAGTACATGTCATCCAGTTAACATCTGGCATATTCAGGTCCCCATCAACAGTATCTCCCTTTTTCAGCCATTTTGAGAATGTCCTCTATCATTTTCTTGTCCATTTCCTCCCTTGAGATGAGGTCTGTATACAACCCCTGTGCAGATTGTGATGCCATTCCCTGTCTCCAAGGTGACCCAGAGTGCCTCTTGTCCTCCCCTTTACTTTTTAGTTCTGTAGCTTTGATCCCTTCCCTTTGTATAAAGCTACTCCACCTCTTCTTTTCCCTCCCTGTCCCTTCTGTAGACTGTGTACCCTGTATGTTGACATCCCAGTCATGGTTCCCATGTACCATGTTTATGTGACTGCCACAATATCCAAGTGTTCATCTTCCATCAAGTCTACTAGCTCAGGAAGCTTGTTTCCCAGACTACGGGCATTGTACGCACGCTTCCATTTAATGTTGTCTTTATCCTTTTCCTCCCATGCCTGTTCTTTTGCCCTTGTCTATTTTTCCATTTACCCCTGTCCTGCCCTCTGTTGAGCACTGTACCTCAGTGTTTACCTTACTACCTGTCATGTTTTGTGGGGAGGCTTGAAATTTCCTGCCTCTTATTAGCACCCCCACATGGCTAGTTTAAAAGCTTGTCAAGGAAGCATTTAAACCTGTCACTTAGGATCTTGGTTCCTTCATGGACAGATGCAGACCATTGTGCCAGTATAGACCTTCATCTCTTCAGGTGTACCCCAGTCCCCAATGAAGCCAAAGCCCTGTGCTCTGCACCAGTTTTGCAACCATTCATTAAACTGCATGGTGCGTAGTACCCTAGCCTCACCCCTGCCATGGACTGGCAGCACTCTGAGAAGGTAACCGTGCTTGCTACCTGTCTGAGGCCCCTCCCCAACTCCACAATTTCATCCTGCATTGCACTGATCCCATGCCTAGCTAGGTCATTTGTCCCAAGGTGGACAATGATATCTAGTTCCCTCTTCTGTGATGCTGCTTCTGCAATCCTGAGGATTTGCTTCTTGTCCCTCAAGCCATGGCACCAGGCAGGCACCTTACTTCCCTTTCCTCTCCTTCCCCAGGTCTACCCTCTAACAACTGAGTCCCCTATCAAAGCTGTTTCCTTCCTCTGTGGTGTCCTTGCCACCCTTCTGTGGGTCTCCTTGTGGGTGTCCTCAGCATTCTTCTTGGTCTTCACTGAGGGTGCCATCATGAGGAACCTTGCTCTGCCAGACTGGCATATGGTTTGTCTAGAGGTACAACTAGGGGCTTCGCCTCTGTTCCACCACCCGCATCCTCCCAGAACTCACTGTAGTCCAACTGCTCTCATACTTGGCAGCCTCTGTGGCAGTGGTGCTGTTTGGGTGGGGGAGGCCTCCTTAGTCCTTGCCAGATCAGCCTGGAGGTGGGCAACCTCCTCCTCAGAGCTGACAGTTGCCTGCAGATAGGACAGCAATGCAGTTTCAGAATGTCTCCCAGAAAACTGCTGCCCCACAGCCAGTGCATTGCAGCACTCCCCATGTCCCCTCCTTATAATATACAATATGTAATATATATATATAAATATATATTTTTTTTCTTCTTTTGTGGTGTGTTCTTACCCTTCATGCACTGTGCTGGGTTATTAAGAATATGACAGTTCTGCCCCAAGACCTGTTGAGAAAGTGATGTCAGAACCTTGGCTATAAAGGAAACGTCATGCCTGGGAGGTGTGGGGTGTGGGAAGGTGGGTGGATAGTCCACAACCACTGGTGACAATCAAATACACCACTGCTCCACCACCCTGGTGAGTACTGCCCTTTATAGTAACTCAGCTAACCTCCAGTAACTGATTTTCAACTATTTCAAAGTAATTTGATGCAGAATTTTACAGAATACTAGTAGACAGTCCAGTTACCCACAAAGGAAAATCAAGGTCCTGTAGTTAAGTAGTTTTTAAAATTTTAATAAAAATGTTCTGGTTTTTTTTTTTCTTTTTTCTTTCCTCGTGGCTCCCCAGTTGGCTGCACATCCCAACTGACCTCCTAGCCTGCACCCCAAAATCAGGCCAACTTCCTCAGCTCCCCATGGCTTGTCTCCCATGCAGGGTGGTGAGGAGCCTCTCCTAAGTGTGACTCACCTGTAAGGATCCAGATGAGGAAGCACCATTCGGGATCAGGCCATGGAGATCAGAAGCTCATGCTGCCTGACCAGGAGCCATTTTTTCACTTTTCACCCTGGAGATGTGGTGTGCTATGACACCAGTGGAGGGAGCGCATAGGCATCTGCAAAGGCTCCTCCACATGTCTGCCCCATCTCTGCCCCTTTCTGCAGTGTCAGTGCACTGCCCTCAGCCTCCACTAGGGGCCAGTCAGGAGCTGACCACTGATGTTCCCCTCCCTGGAGAAGCAGAACAGTCCCTCAGATGTTTGATCCTTCCTCCCCCTGCCAACCTACAGTGGCCCATGCTCTTTTCCCAAACATGGGTCGCTGGCATAGCATAAGGTAAGACATCCAGCACATCAGCCCATAGTGCCACTGGGCTAGCTAAAATGTGGTGTTTCTGAGCATGCGCAGTTCAACAAATCAATGTTCTATTCATAACTGAATTTTTTTAAAAGTAGCAGTTTGTACTATATGACACATCTGTCTTTAATAAAGGACAGCTGTGTTATATAGTGCAACTCCTGCTGCTGTTGCAACTCTTAGGTCAGGTTTGAGGCTACTGACATTGTAGCTCCACCATCCTGACTGTGCTGTGGTTTTCAACTGCACACTGGGGCCCCAACCTTTGTGGCAGTGTATTTATGTGTTTATTTGTCTATTTAATTTTTTTTAAATTATTGTATAACTGTTTGATGATTCACTGCCAACATTATTGGGGCCCAATCCCATGTTGGAATTAAGTAAATTCCCTATCGGTATGAGACACTGGGGAGCCCACCTCAGTGTCCCAAAATAGTTTTAAAAGCATTTCACATAATCTGACACTGGAATGCCCACCCCGGTGTTGGACATGTTATAATATAGATAACTTTATGTGTGTTACCTGTTCAAAAGTAAACAGTCAATGGCATCTTATTTTTGTAACCTGCAATAAAAGAAACCATCCCTCGTTGTCCCTGCCATCCTCTCCTCCCATGTCAACACTCCCACTGAACACTCCCCACCCCCCACCCAATTAACCTAATACTTAGCAGCTGAGGGTCATATGCTGTCTTCTTCTGTGGACTGGGACATGTCTGCACACTTCAAAGTTGAACTGCAAACTGAGGAATAAAACTTGCCATATCATGTATTCAGTCAATAGAGCTAGTTGCACTATATGACACAGCTGTCATTTACTATAGGACAGCTGTGTCATATAGTTTGCACTATACAACACTGCTGTCCTTTACTAAATGACAGCTGCACTATTATAGTGTGATGGACTCCTATTCCTCAAATACATTATAGGGCAGTAAGTTAAAGTGCTGAACGCTTCCAGCCATCTGTTTAATAAATGGTTGCTGACAACAGGGGCCCCAATCCCCATGTCAGCATTTATTAGATCTACCCCTAGTATTGTGACAGTAGTAGTCCACCCCCAGTGTTCTGAAATGGTTAATCAAAAATTTGTATAATCCGACACCAGGATGCTCACCTCTGGTGTCAGATTTCCTCACCCCACTGCAGCACCTTGTTTAAAAGCACTTTTCCAACATCGGCAGCCCCAATCCCCATGTTGGAATTAAGTATATTCTTCCCATCAGTATGGGACACTAGGGAACCCACCCCCAGTGTCCCAACATAGTTTTGCAAAATATTTTATATAATCCGCCCCAGTGTCAACACCCTGTCCCCTTCAGCCCCTTGTTTAATAACATATACTGACATCGGGGCCCCAATCATGTCAGAATTGAAGTATCTCAACATCCATATGGGACACTGGGGAGCCACCCTCAGTGTCCTGATATAGATAACTTTATAGGTGTTACCTGTAAAAAGAAAACAGTCCCTATGTCTTTTTGTAACTTGCTAAAAAGAAAATCATCCTTCTTGTTCCCATCCCTCCCCCATCCTGACACTCCCACTGAGCACCCACCACCCCACACATCCCTCCTACCCTATATTTGCCTGCCTGGATCATGGCTGTCATCTTCTGTGGACCGGGCGACATGACTGCACTCTTCAAAGCCAAACTGCAAACTGAGGAATCAAGGTAAGTGCCATATAGTGTATTTCAATGGCATTTTCAACATATGTTGATATCTTTGACATTTTTAGGTATTTTTCACCAAATTTTCAACATGGGCTGTTTGTGACCCACTTCATTACACTTGCACTGTCATTTCGTTAATCAGTCCCAGAAGGTGATATCAGCGTCGCTGCACAGAATCACTTTTCAGGACTGATTAATGAAATGACAGTGCCAGTTTTAATGAGATGTGGTCCCAAAAGCCCACATTGAAAATCTGGTGAAATAATTCAAAAATGGCACGTTATGAGCGTGCGTGCAGTTTCTATGCAGGCACATATGCTCATAATTTACAATATTTTGACTCCAGATTTTCAACATGCTCAGTTTTCACACCACCTCATTAACAGTACAACTGTAATTTTCACATCCTGTCTGAAATGTGCTTCCACACCTGTGGAACGGAACGGTGTTTCAGCACAAATTTGAAAATTTTCACTTATGGGGTTTATGAGGTGGAATCAGAAGAAGAATATGTTGAATGTTTGGGGTCAAAATACTAAAAAACAAAGAATTTATTAAGTAACATTGATTACAAGGATGTCCATTGCACCTCTGGGGAACACACTGCCTTACCGTGCTGATGAGGAGTTCAGGTGTGAATTCAGTGAGCTGGTTTACTGGAACAAGGCTAATGGGAAGGTGCTGCAGCATGCAGCACCAGTCAATGCCTGGATAGGGTTTGGAGAAGTGTTTTGACACAGGCGTCACACCCTGTGGTGGGTTAGGGAACCTCACCCACAGGTTATCGAGATGTGTGCTAGGGTCTGCTGGGACCATGCACTGCATCATGACTGTTTCAATATTGTATTTAGCTCATTTTGCACAGGTCCTGAAGGGACCTTCACAAATGAGGATACAGTTCTTGGACTGTCTTCAGTATTGTATTTATCTCATTTTACAGTTCAGTTACCACAAAAGAAGGAAATTCTTTGCAAAAACTATGTTAATGCGGACATTAGGGTTGTTAAAATGCAAAGTGTACAAAGATGAAAATTAAAAAAATTAGGGATGTGGGTCTCCGAATATTTGCAAATCAGTGGTGGGGTCTTACTTTGGTAGTCAATCCAAATGCCTACTCCTAGCCTGGGTTAGAGTAGGTCAAATGTGATATCTTCATGCAGGGCGGTAGGGACATTCATGAAAAAGCTCTGACAGATTATGCTGACCATATTTATGGGGTCCCGGTTTTCGTGTTTATTTTTTTTAAACAGTGTTTATTTTGGATAATTTTTCAAGATTTTGGGGAACACATCAAATCAGTGATTTTCAGTGGAATACATTTATAAATAAGAACTTTGACACCAAATTCCATGATTTATCAGTGTTTCTGTTATGTTTAATGTTCACTGAATCCTCCTGTTTGTTGCACATAACCTAGCAGATAAATCAATAAGTAGCTATATTCTATCCACACATTTTCACTTCCATGTATTGAACTATTTCAATAGAGGAAGAGTCCCACTAAGATTAAAACTCATTCTGTGCTGCTTGTTCAGCACCAAGAACAGTGTCAGCGAAACACTCACATTTAGTTATTATCAGTTAAAACCAACTTTTAGAATTTTACCTCGGTGGTGTTTTATCGGCTATAATCAATTAAAATTGAAAACTGGGAACCCTAGCCATACTATAACTCTATGAGGCACTAGGTTGCAGCTGTATCTTGTGCTTCAGACAATAGGCTAGGATTGGGGTGGGCATTAGGGTTGACAACCATAAATAAGACCCCACCACTGATTCACTAGTACTCAGAGACCTAAATCCCTAATGTTTTTCATTTCCTGCCTTTACATACTTTGGGTGGGATATTCAGAGCAGATGCATGATGCACAATAGGGATGCACCCACGCAAGAGCAGATATGCACCAATGTGTGATATTCAGCGGGAGCGGATGCACAGCGCAAAACCCAATGTGCCGCAGCACAACAGAAATGAATGCATGCACAAGTGCAGGGGAGTAACCAGGAATAATGTACACAGTGTGATATGCAACAGTAGGCAATGTGCACAATAGTAGAGCAAGCAGACGTTATGCGAAAGCGAAATGAGCCAATTCAAAGTGAGCAAGTGAGGGAGGATGAGTCGCCACAGAGGAGCCATAGTGGAGGCGTGGAGACAGAGTGGCAGGAGGCAATCAAAAAGCAGGGAAAATGTGGCCAGGTGGTGGGCGGGGACCACTGGAGGTGTGTGCAGTGGTGAAGGTGGGTGTGTGTATGTGCGAGTTGGCCTGAGCGTGCCACAGAGGACGGAGGGCAGTGGTTAAGAGGCAGGGCACACAGTGGTGAAGAGCCAGGGTGTACCCAGTGCACGGGCATCACCAGCAGCACACAGCGGGGGCAGGTAGACAGCCGCCTGGGGAGACACCAACCAGGGATATGGCCAGTGCCACCTTCCAGATGGAGGCATGTAATGAGGGGTGTGAGAAGGCAGGCAGCAGAGAGGCATGGCTGTTGACGGTCCTGGTGGTGGTATGCCCAGAAAAGGCTGTACCATGTCTGTGTCAGCTCTGAGCTGTACAGTGACATCGAGATTGTGGGCTGGTACCACCTGAACTGGGCAATTCTGAGGTGGCTCTGTGAGCTGAGCAGTGAGGACAAGCAGGCATCCAACACAACGGGCCATGCACTGTCCCTGGAGACTAAGATGACAGCTGTCATGTACCTGCTCACCACGGCACCTTCCAGAGACCAACAGGGGACATGACAGGCATAACACAGTCGGCTGCATCATGCCTACTCAGACAGTTCCTCAGTGCACTGCTGCCACATGCTGGAGTACATCCATTTCCCCAGCACACAAGAGGAGCTCACAGCAAACATGCAGGAGTTCCACAGGGTAGCATGGTTGCCTGGCATGCTCGGGGCCATAGACTGCACCCATGTAGGCATCCACATGCCACCTGGCCCTGAGGGGCAGCATATATCAACCACAAAGGGTTACCTGCGTGTCAACTGCCAGGCAGTGTCTGCGATGCCAGGGGGCATATAATCAATGTCTATGCCAAGCACCCTGGGGAGCACATGATACCTTCACCTGGCACCAGTCCACACTGTGCCATAGGTTTGAGAGTGGGGACATCCCCACTGGCCATCTGGTAGGTGAGTATACATAGCATGCTGGACGATGGGTGCAGATGGGGTGTGGGGTGTGGGCAGGGTGCCATGGGGAATGGTCATGAAGGCCCATGGCACAGTGTCGCAGACCACCATGCTAATGAAACCCCTCTACACACAGGTGACAGTGGTTACCCACTACGGCCCTGGTTGCTCACACCATACCGGTGCCCCTTGACCCCAGCAAAGCAACAGTACAATGAGGCATACCCACAACATGGAATATCATCGAGTGGGTGTTCAGGTTGCTGAAGGCACGGTTCCATTGCCTGCACATGTCAAGCGATGCCCTACAATACAGCCACTCAAAGGCCTGCTGGTTATTCCTGGCCTGCTGTATCCTGCATAACATGGCCACTGACTGTGGGATAGCAGTTGAGGAAGGGGACAGTGGTGGGATGATGAGGATGCTGGTCCAGCTGATGTTGGGCAGTCACCCCTGGGTGAAGGGATCCCCAGCTGGCCCGGATGGCCCAGCAGCACCAGGACACCATCACAGAGGAGCGATTCAGACAACACAGATAGGTCAACAGGGCCACCCGTAACCACCAAGGGCAAGGGCACAGCCCACAGACAGGCAGAGGTGGACACCAGGGAGGACACGGGGCATGGGAATGGGTGGGGATTGCACACAAGGCAGGGAGCAGCAGGGCTGCAAGTGGAGTGCACACTCACCCCTACCCATGCCCACAGGGCCAGATACAAGCCCACCCTGACAGGCCCCACACCCCACAGGACCTAACACAACCACACCCAGTGGCTGGCACTGTGCGTGCCTCAGATGCTGAGAACCATTGCACAGTGGCACAGCACTACGCTGGCATCATAATGCACATGCCACAGTGGTCAGAAGCTGGGAGGGTGTGCACAGGGACTGTGTGTGTGCTGAGGCAGAGCACCACACCCATGCAATGCACAGAACACCACAGTGCACACAGGGCAGTGGCAGACAATGGCTGTGGAGGGGAAGGGTCAGTCAAGCAGCACAGTAGCACGGCTGCCATGGATGCGCGGTGGCCCTCTGAGACCTGCCAGCTGTACCAGGCTGACCAGTGGACTCATGGGGTGGCACCAAAGGGCCTCCAGGGTGATGCTGCATGAACGTGACCATGTCCATGCAGGGGTCTGCAGACCACTGAACATGCCTGCACCAGGCATGCTAGGTATGCCCACAACTGAACCAGGCATTGACATGGCAGGGGTCACCTGACACTGAGAATGGGAGGTGGACATAACACTCTGCGGGGTGTGCGGCAGCTGGGCACACAGCCAGTCGACCAGTGTAGCCACAATAGTTGCCATTGCAGTGGTCTGCCTGTCAATGGCTGCGGTCACATCCG
Source organism: Neoceratodus forsteri (assembly GCA_016271365.2). Taxonomy (NCBI): domain Eukaryota; kingdom Metazoa; phylum Chordata; order Ceratodontiformes; family Ceratodontidae; genus Neoceratodus; species Neoceratodus forsteri. The sequence continues at coordinate 1,459,342,591 of CM057455.1, read as the reverse complement.
CCCACTGTTGAGCCAACTCTGCCAGAAGCAGGGCATGGTCCCTGCTTCACTGCTCCTCTGCCTGGCACAGCTCCACACAGAGTGCATCCACCGCCACCATGATCCACACTTGCTGATTTACAGAGGCCTAGAGAAGATGGCTGTGGTCGTCCAAGGGTCATCTGCATAGCCAGCAGCCTGTCCCCGTGGTGTTCCTGGCCCTGCTGTACAGCACCCCTCAATGGTGGGTGCTGCACAGCTGCCTTCCTGTGGTATGATCACACATGGTGCACTGCTGCTGCCCCCGCCCCTGTCCCCACATCGACACTGTCCAGCTGCTGATGCTGCCCTCTGGTTGCCAATCGCCAGGCCCCACTGGAACCCGCAGGCGCAGCCTGGACAAGGGCTGTTGTGCAGACAACCATGCCAGCACTACCTGCACATCTGCCTAGGCAGATGCCATCTGTGGGATTTTCCATTTGTCCCACATGCAACACTGTCCAGGACATGCATCACATCATCATTGGTGCTGGAGTTGGCCCGATCTGTGTCTCAGCACACAGGACACCATAAGCGGTGTCATGCTGGAACACAGCCAGGCCATACCTGCACTCACACCACTGGCATAAGTCTGAACAAATGTGCAGAGCTGCAGACAGTCAGTCCCTCGGACACCTGTGGAGGTGGATGGGTTCCACCGGTTCCAGGGCTGCCCCTTGTGGACACACCCACCACCACTGCCCCATGCAAATGCTCAGGAGCTGTAAAGGAACACAGTACCATTAGTGGTTCTGCCTGGCCCTGGGGCCTGCCCCCTGCCACCAGGACACTGCCAGCACTGGTCCTGCCATGTAGTGATGGGCTGCCACTTGTCTGGAAGCCTCTTAATGGCACTATGCCGCATGCTGCCAGTCACCTGCTCCTCCAGTGGTATCAGGTGGGAACATCCTGCTGGCACCCACTAGTGGCAGCACGGCTGCCCTGATGGCAGCCACCTTATCCGTAATCCACCTCCTGTCCGTGCCAACCTTTTCTTTCACTTCCACATGGAATGCTGGTGGCTGCCCTGCTGGTTGATGGCACATGCCACCTCACCCCACTTCACTACATGAGCCTGTGGTGTGCCCCTCTGTCCACTGAGCAGTGACTCCCTGTTGAGGTAGGCCTCGAACAGGGCATCTGATTCCACCCGGGTGAAGTTGGGCCTCCTCTACCGCCGCTCCCTGCTCCTCTTCATCCTCTCATTCGGTCATGCTTGTGCCTGGGGGATGGACAGGTGTTACCATGGACTGTGCAGTCCCATACAGCCTCCCAGACCACTGTCCCCACGTCTCCATAGCATGGCACCTACCTCCAAAGACTGCAATACGATCCATGGCCTATGCATTTCCAGGTCACTTTATAGCACATCGATGCAAATGAGAGCAGGCGCTAACTGTATTGGATGCAAATGCAGTGGATGCGCCGTGGAATGGATCATGAGCTGATTAGCATAACCTGGCTGAATATCATGCTGTTGCACCTTGGCGCAATGGTGTTGAGCATGCTCAGGCTGTGCTGCACCACTGTGACGTGCACAATCTGCACCACATCATGCATGCCCGTGGTGCTGACGCCTGTCCTAGTGGTGCAGCTGATGCACTGTGCATGGAGGAAGTAAAGGCACTGCCACTACTGTGCCTGTGGTGCTCATGTGCCTATATGTCTAAACGGGCCCATGTCCCATGGTGTGCTGTGGGTGCCATGATGCCTCAGTGTGGTAAGCCACTGATTGGCATCACACACATGCACCCTACTGTGCTCCATGCAGGGCCTCCCAATAGTGCTGTGGAATTCCATGCATGGACAGACCCTTGACCCTGTGGCTGCCCTTTGCCCTCTAGGTGCCATGCATCTGCATGGCTGCCCCTATTGTGCAGTCCAGTGCCAGCGTGATTGCAACTGGCAGCGCAGTACCATGCTGCCTCTGCACGTGGGGCATGTGCACTACCGGGCACCATTTTGAGCTCGCCAGTGTCTGCAATATGCTGCGCACCAGAGCACCAGTATGGACTTCAGTGGAACTGGTGAACCTGGTGGCTCTTGTGGAGCCCCATGCAGGTGCCCTGTTTGGGCAGGTTCCCCTCCTGAGGCCATGCACAGTGGTGTGGCAGGAGGTAGCAGAGGTCCTTGAGGAGGCCACAGAGGCAGCAGGACCACGAGGTAGTGTTGCCACCACTATGGGGACCTCCAGTGTGTGACCCTGACTGCATAGAGAGACTGCTGGTGCATGCCCAGTGGTGAGCCATACCATGGCCAGGTAGGTGCTCCTTCACCACACTAGTAATATCCATCTGTCCTGGTGGCATGGTGATCGGCAGGCCATGCACACCGGGGTGGGGCTGGTACCTATGTTGCCAGTTGTGGAGGTGCATTGATTACACCCTGTGCCACCGTGGCACAGACAGGCTGTGCAGGCACACACACTGTTGGGAGGGGATATGGTTCAGACGTGTACTGATGAGACTATCTCCATGTTCCCCACACCAGGGCCAGAGGATCGCCATAGGATCTGGATGGCCCGAGAGCATGGATGCAGGATGCTGCTGGTGGTGTGGCCATGCAGGCAGGGCACAGTGATGGTGCCGGGGTCAGCAGCGCCCTGCAGACCGGGATGCAGGTGAGTGCCATGTTTCTCTTTACAACTGTGCATGGTGGGTTGCAGGGAGGTAGTGAGGCATGGCCCCTGCACAAGGCCCCTACAGCTGTGCCAGTCCCACAGTGCCCTCTGCACCAACCTGTGGGTCTGCACTTGTGGGTGGAGTCAAAACACAAATCAGGCACTCACCACCACAAAGAACTTAGCCCAGAAGGAAACATTTTAAAACGTTTATTAAATTGCCCGACGTGTTTCTGGTCCCACTGGACCCATGATAAAGGGTCTAGTGGAACCAGAAATGCATCGGCTACATTTAATAAACATTTTCTAAAATGTTTCCCTTCTGGGCTAAGTTCTTTGTGGTGGTGAGGCCTGCTTGGAGCATTCAAGCAAGCTCCTGGCAGTTTTTTGGGAACCCCATTTGCAGGGGGTTACACCTGGATTTGTGTTTTTGATTCTGAGTTTTCCATGGCACCCCGTCCTAGTGTGAGCTCCTTTGTGGTTTTTGTACTTGTGGGTGGGTGTTGCAGGTGAGATGTGTGTGCACTAGCCACCTGGCTGTGCCACTGCCATCCCACTGCATTGCCATGATGCTGGACAGCCAAGATGGTGCTGTGTGGTGCATGGGCAGTAGGGGTGTGCAGCAGTTTGCATGGCAGTGGGTGCCCAGGTAGGCGGCTCATGTGGGTGCACCCACTGTGGGTAGTCACATGCCATCCCAGGGTGCAGACCACTGATGTATGCCATGCACATTGGGTGGGATGCATTGGTCTTGGCCAGTCATTCATACTGATTCTGCTCCATTGTCCTAGGTGGACCACACTGGACAGCTCTAGAAGGAACATCCAGGAGATCCTGCAGGTCACCTGGGCCATGCTGGAGCTGCTGCAGGGGATGGATGGGGTGACCGTTGGTGGGACAGAAAGCACCACAGGGATGACAGGGGCTGCCAGTAGGGCCTGCAGCACCTGCACTGTACCATTCCTCCAGGGACTGTATCCCACACCTCTGTGTTCCCCACCTTGCCATTCCTTGTCCCCTGCCCTTCCTCCCCTTGTTGTGGCCTTGCACATACCCTCCCCACTGAATATATATCTTTGTACATAGTTTCTGTTGATGTTTATTGTTACTTAATACATGCTTTTCCAACTATGTCTGTGTCGGTCTCTGTTTTGCAATGGGTGCAAGGTGCCTTGCTGCAGTGGTGTGCATGGCAACTGTGGGGTGGTGCTGGCCTGGCCATGGGTGTGTCTGCCAGGGATCCTCCACTGGTGTGGGTGGGAGCCATGAGCTCTTTACGGGAATGTGTGTGTGCCCTGTACATTGTTTGCCTGTGTTCAGTGGGCTTTGGTGCATGTGCTATGTCCCAGCCATCCCTCGTGGTGTGTGCCATGTCCATGCGGCTGTGCCCTTGCATGTCTGTGATTCACATGGTCATGCCGACCCCACCACCACATGCATGGATGCTGATATGTCCATATTAGCCACCTTCCAGGCATGACACCCTGGCAGCTGGCATCCCAACCCCTCGTCTAGTGCAATCTGCCTCTGTTGCCACTGTGGGCAGTGCTGTTGTTGGCCCTCCATGCAGTCTGTGGTGTCTGGGGCAGTACCTGTGGTCTGGTGACTGTCACATGGGGTCCTGCTGCAGGCAGGCAGTGGCCTGGTTCATGGTGCACACACCACATGGCAGGCTTACAGGCACCATGGTGGTGTGCAGGCCATAGGTACATGGCACCATGGGACTCATGATGGCAGCATCTGTTGCTCGCTATGCATGGCTGTTTGATGGGGTACCCTTGGGACTGTGTTGGGGGTTTGTGCCCTGTGTTGCCTCCTGTGTGGTGCATGCCTCCATGCACCACAGTAGATGATGTCCTGTCTGGTGGGGCAAGTGCTGGGTTGGGCGTGTGCATAGATGGGTGTTAGGGTGCCTTCCTGCTGAGTGGCAGTGTCCAGGGCAGGTTTGTCATGTCGAGATCCTCGGGTACTGATGCCAGCTCAAACTCCTTGATGTGCCTCTGTGGGGGCCATACAGGAGGGCCTTGTGTGTGCTGTGTGGCATCAGTGAATGGTGTCACCAAATGCATGGAGGGTAACGGTGGGGATGTTTGCATGGTGCCATGGGCAACGGGTTGCATTGTCATGGGGTGGTGGTGGCATACCTTCAGTACCATGCACTGTTTGGTCATGCTTCTGGGCTGGGTGTCTCAGGATTGCTGTACTGGGGTGGTCGCATTGGTGTGGTGCCTTCACATGGGTGGGTCCTGGCCATCCCTGTGTTCTGGTCTCTGTTTGCCAGGGCACAGTGCAGGGTGACTTGCCCAGCAGGTGGGGACTGCTGGCCATTTGCTGGTGGATTGGCACCAGGTTTCATGGGCTGGTGGTCCGTTCTGCTCACGTCTGGTTGTGTAGCTCATGGGGGCCTTGCCCTGGTGGGGGAGGGTTGGTCTGTCTGTCCTGCTGCATGCACCTCTGTGCATGAAGCATCCGTGACTGGTACACAGCTGCTTCCTGTCTTTGTCCCCGCGCATCCCTAGGGGTGCTTGTGCATCGCCCCTGTTCCATTGTGCAACCCCATTGTGCTATGGCACATCTGGTGTGATATTCAGCTAGGTTGTGCAGGCACACCTTCGCCTGCGCATGGTTTGAATATGGTGCCGTTGCACCATGGCACACTGGACTTGCGCATGCTCCCACTATTACGCATTTTTGGTGCAATCTGAATATCCCACCTTTATGTTTTAACAACCCTAATGTCTGCATTAACATAGTTTTTTTGAAGAATATATTATAGTGTCACGATAGTGTCACTATAGTTTAGGGTTGAGTAAGCACTTTAATGTTAAACCTCAAATGTTGCACTTTAATAACTTTGCCACCGTGCAACAAATTTACCTGAAATTTTAGATGCCTGGTGTGGTACCATAGATCTCTGGATCTTGCAATTTGTGTTGTGGTCAGATGTACGATTATTGAGCTGCAAAACATCAAAAACACAAAAAACTGACTTTTTGCTCATTTCTTTGCTAGCACCCACAGCCCACACGATTTGTCTGTTTGATCTGAAAACACCAGAGAAGATGCAGCCTGTGTCACTGATGTGCCTTTTGAAGGTTTGGTGTAAAAATATTAAACCGTTCAAGCGTTATTCAAAATACAAATTTCCTGCTATAGTCAATGGGGAAAATATATGTATCTCACAAAAGTGTCATAAGTACAATTTTCCCTTCACAAATGGCCTTTACTTCATGCTGCTGCCATCCTATTTTCAGTTAGGTAGAGAAATGCTTGGCATTGGGACTTTCTAGGTAAACACCGACTGTTGGTTTACCCAGTCAGGTCCTAAGGATGCCAGCCCTATCTTTTTGGGGTACAACTCCTTAGAAATGCTGTTTTAAAATCAGTGCCCCAGTACTTTTGCAAATTATGAAAGAAACAACTGTGACACTTTTGCAAATGCAAAAGTTCTGTGCTGTTTTTGTAAAAATGTTGCAATTTGCTTAAGTATTTTGTTAAAAAATAGCAATTCTTTTCCATCACCCTGCAACAAAATAGTTGTGTCTTTTGGGCAGAAATGTGCAGAGTGGCAAGCCCTGGTCCCACAGATGTGCCTTTTGGTGGTTTGATGCCAAAACATTCAAGGGGACCATAGTTACAGCATTCTGAAGTTGAGAAATTTGCCATATGATAACATTGTGGCACCCGTGACACCTTTAAGCCGTGATCTCCAAAACAAAGTGAGATACAGATTTTTCAGTATTTGCAGTTTACGGAGATATTGGCACATTAGTATCACAATGGTTCCAAGGGTGCCTTTTCAGCATATTTCAGTGCCCATATCTTGGAAATGATGTGAGATATAGATTTGGTTGATTTATCTCAAGTGGAGTACTCACGGTCATGATTACAACAGCACTGGAATTTTTTTCCCAGCTGCTACTGTTGCTGAGATTATTAGCAAATTAGTGTTACAAGGGTTCCTTTCCCTGTAGAGCTGCTGTATGGCTCTGTACTTATGTGTAAGTGGGAGCACAAGGTCTGGAGGGCCCACGCTTCTACATACACAAATCATTATGCAAAGAAATGGACATATGAAGGGAGTGCAAGGCCTGGAGGGCCTGCACTCCCACTAACACATACCACTTACCAGATACATTGCTGAGGTCCTGGGTTCAAATACAGTGAGAGTCACACATTTAGTTTCATTTCTACAATTGGATTTCAAAAAGAAGGGAAATTGAGTAAAAACTCTGTTGATGCATTAGTTAGAGGTTATAGCACAGCGACAAGAGCATGGTTAGAGGTTACCACCCTACCACCCCACCCTCAACACACCAACAGGCATTGGGATGTGCATTGGGTCATCATGCCTAACTCTCACCCATTCATGGGGTGAGGGATGGAGCACACTCGCGCATGACAGTATGCGTGAGCTGAACAGCAAGCTGAATGCAGAGGAGATGCCATCACATTGCTCTGAACTATGTGTTGATTTATTCAATGGACTTTGATTCTCCTCCTCCGAGATTATTTTTTTTCGGTAGAAGATTGAAGTTTTGTTTTATTGTCTTAATTCTTGTTTTTGCTGCTTGCTACTTGTAAATATTCTGTCAGGGATTTTCAAATGGTACTGGTATGTCACTGAAATAGTACGAGTCCTCCTGAGTTTGAAGTTTCAATGAAAAGTCAAAATGTATTCGACTCAAACAACATTTGTGGGGATATGCATAGCGATGTAATGGGCATTCCTCAGGCTTTGACTGACTCCACAGAGGCCACTGATATTAAAGGACTTCTTCAACCCACATGCAGAAAGACCTCATTTGGGGTTTTCAGCTTTCTCTGGATCAGCAGGAGGTAAACCTCCCCTCGGCCTTACGAGAAGGGAGGTGTTTTATATTTAAGGGTTGTGATAATAAAAGTGGTCCTAATGTGGTTGTTATTTCTGAAGGTGTTGAAAAAGATAACTGATGCCCAGCATCTAATAAAAGCACTCTGCTAAACCTGCTTTGAGAAATACACCACCTATTTCCAATCATTTAAGCTCTCCAGTTTGTCTGTATGACAGTTTGAACAAAGCAGGCAGGTTTCTAAAGAGCAATCTACCATGGCTTCATCTGCCAGACCTAGAAGCTCTAAGAATCAAGATAAAGGTAATAATTGAGACTTAGAAAAGGAGAGAGGAAGGAAAGAAGATGAGGACTGAGTCCGTAGGAATTGAGGCACAGATCCTATGCAAAAATACTGTCCTCCTTGAAATGAGACAAGGGTTTGGCTCACTAAACGCTGCAATGGCAAATCTTTCACTTAAATTACCAGAAGTGATGGAGAAATTTGATTCTCTGGCCATTAGAACCACTGAATGTGAAACAAGGCTAAGCAATGTTGAAGACTCCTTCCCCAACATTTCTATCACACTTGCTAACAGTACTAAGGAGCTGGAAGTTCTAAAACTCAAGCTAGAAGATTTGGAATTTAGATCCCACAGGGCCAACTTAAAATCAAGAACCTTCCAGAGGTGATAGAGGGCTTGGACTGCCTGAAATACTGTGAAAAAATGTTTACAAAATGTTAGACCTCCTCTACCCAGAGTATAAAGTGGAACTAGACAGGGCCCATTGAGCCTTTGGGGTAAAAGATAATGCAGGAAGACCCGCTTTATGTATGTTAAGTCAATCAAGTATCAAGATAAAGAGAAAATTTTAACTAAAGCCTGAATAGAGAAAAGGATATTTTATAATGGCATGAAGTTACAAGCTTTTCAGGAAATTCCTCCCTCTGTTCTGACTAAAAGGAAGAGTTTCGACTCTATTAGAGACAAATTGTGTAGAGAAGGGCTAGCTTTTGCCCTCTTATATCCTGCGAAGTTAAAATTGTGTTTATGGATGGCAAAACTTTTTATTTTCACTTGCCTACAGTAGTGGAAGAAGCTTTAAAATGTCACAAACAAGACCCCGGGAATCTGGGAACTCCCAGCTACTAGCAAATCTTTGATATAAGAATTACTTATATAATCTAAGCTATCTTTATTAGATTATAATTGCCTTTATTTTTCTTTCCTCTCCTGGGGGAGGGAGTTAATTAATTAAAATGTATATATATATATATATATTTTCTTTGAATGAGTACATGTAGAATCAGACTTCTTTCCCTCTTCTTTCTACTCTTCTACTTTTCAGACTGATGTGAAATGGCATCACCCTCTTCTGCTACCACATCTCTATGTACAGCAGGAGTTCAGCATCCATTATTGGGAGAGAAGATTATTACCTTCAAGGCAATAAGTCCTTTTTTCTATTTTCTTTTTTTTTCTTTTATCAATGTATATATGTATTAAAGAACAACTCCTTCTTGTTTTTACTTTTCACTTATTCACACATTTAAGGGGCTCAGAGCATATTATAATTGGGTAATTACAAAAGGGTATGGGACAGGTAGTTTATACCTTTTATTGAAGTTTCTAAACCTCCTTGTGATAAAAATTGAAAATTGAAACCATATATATTTTACATGGGTGCCAATGCTTCCTGTTTTGTGGTTCTAAATACTGGTTTATTTTGAGGTGGCATGGGATGTTATTCTGGAGGGGCCCAGAGGAAGGGGAAAGGAGGGGAGGAATGGCCTTGCCCATGCTCTGTTCAGATCTTTTAGGCCTCTCAGGCATAAGGGAATTTTGTATAACCCATGAATAAGCTTAAAATTATTTCCAGGAATCTTAATGGCTGTAGGGATTGTGTGAAAATCAGGAAAGTAGTAAAATTGGCTAGGAGAAAAAACATGGATTGTCTATTACTTCAGGAAACTCACTTCCAGAGGAAAGATGCCTTATATTTTGGTAACCTGTTACAAGCAAAAGAATATTGCTCTAATTTCCATAGTATGGCAAGATGCACACAGTATTTATTAGAAACCACTTAGGCCACTTACTTAATAAGATCACAACTGATCCTATGGGTCTCTTTGTTATTGTTGAGGTTACTTTACAAGGAAAAATCACTACCCTTAGTTCAATTTATGGGTCTAATAATGAAGATACACTCTTTTCACTAACTGTTTTCTGGAACTAGCTACCTTTAACTCGATTATAGTAATGGGGGACTTTAATGTGGCATTACTTCAGCTGACAGATTCCCATACTCTAGATAAAAGAAAACCTCAGTTCGCATCCTGAAACAGTTAATCCAGGACCTTGACCTCTGTGACCCCTTTAGATTAAAATACCCTGCCTTAAATAAATACTCCTATCATTCTAAAACCTACAATTCTCATTCAAGAATTCATTTTTTCTAATTTCCCAATGTTTACCTACTAAAATTATGATGTTAACTATGATTCAATAAGAATCTCAGATCACGTCCTGGTATTTCTAGAACTTATAATGAATAATATTAATATCAATAGTAAAGTGTGAAGTTTGTTAATTCTCTGTGGTTTTCTGTGGATTTTGGAGAAAAAACTCAAGCAGCAATGATATCTTTCTGTATCTTTAATGGCAGAGGGGACAGATATCTTGGTCACAAAGGGGTGCCTTTAAGGCTTACATGAGAGGATGGTTAATCTCTCAATCTGGAATCAGGAAAAACAAAAAGCTGAGCCTTATTAGATTTAGAACAGAAATTAGCCTCTGCACAAGAAACATATATTCAACTCTAATGAGCAAACTAAATTAGAGTTATTTCTTATAAGGGATAAGGTAGAGAAACTGTTGCAAGATCAGGCCTCTAATGAACTTTATAGAGCTAGAGGAAAGTATTATTTTTATGGGGATGTTCCAGGTAAAACATTATCTTACCATCTTAAATGTGAACAGAATAGGAATAACATTCACCAAATTAAAGGATCAGATGGAGCTTTGTATACATCTAAGGCTGATATTAATTCTACCTTCCAGGCTTTTTTGAAACATTATATATCCCAGAGAAAGAAATAGAATTAGAGGAATCAAACATTTTATGTCAAAGTTATCTTTACAGAAGATTACACCATAGGATTTAGAACATTTGAATAGAAATATATCCCTGGAAGAGATTTTAGAAGTTTTTAAAGATCTTCCCAATAGCAAAAGCCCGGTCCTGATGGATTCCCATTCGAATTTTACAAGAAAATGTCAAAATGTAATTGCACCCCCAGCTTAAAGAATTATACAGCTCTTTTCTAATATTAGGACAACTTCCTCAATCTTTTTACCAAGCCAATATTACCATTATTCTAAAGAAAGATAAACCTCCTGAACAATGCGTATCTTCTTATCTCCCTTTAAACACTGATTATAAAATCTTTGTGAAAATCCTGGCTTTAAGGTTGACTAAATTAATACCAGACATAATGCATCAGGACCAAGTAGGTTTTATACAGGAAGAAGATTACAACATAATGCCAGAAAGACCTATAATTTAGTATAGATATATCTGAGAATAGACACTGCACCCTCTTATTGAATGCTGAGAAGGTATTTAAGAGAGTGCAGTGGCGTCCTTGTAGAGGCTCTTCTGGGCTTTGGAATTAAAGGTAATTTTGTTAAGTGGATACAACTTATATACATAAATCCACAGGCAACTGCAAAACAAACTTTACAATGTCTTCTTTTTTTCAAATTGTATAGAGGAACAAGGAAGGGTGCCTATATCCCCCATTGTTCACCCTTTATCTGGAACCTTTAGCTATGAAGATAAGGGAACAATACGTAGACTTTGGACCCTCTTCAGTCTCTCCTTTAATACAATTATGCTTTATGCTGATGATATATTAATATCTCTAAATCATCCAGATTTGTTATACCCAAAACTTAACATTATTTTTCAGGAATTTGGGAAATTTTCAGGATACAAAATAAACTGGTTGAAAATGAGTTACTCTACTTGAGGGACCCTCTTGATTTAAAAAATTAATCTCTTGAACAGTATAAAAAAATAAGATAAAGTACTTAGGGGTCATATTGAATAAGGACAAGCATAAAGTTAACTAACTTAATTATGACCCTTTAATTAAGAAAATTAAAGCAGATTTGACAAAATGTCAGTTTTTTTTCCTCTGACTTTATTGGGCAAAAATAATATTATAAAAATGAATGCACTACCTAGACTTTTATTTCTTTTGAATCAATACCCCTAGTTTTACAAACGCATTTATTTGTAAATCTGGATAAGTTAGTGAGAACTTTTATGGCAAGGTAAACAACCTCAGACAACCTTAAATAAATTACATCAACCTAAGGTTAAAGGTAGTTTAGGCTGCCCAAATGTTTTTATATTATCTGGTGTCCCAGATGGAAATTATTTATTATTGGTTTCATCAACCAGAAAATAAAGCCATATCAGTGATTTGTTTTGAAGAAGGGAACCCTGGGGTTTAATCTAAACAATATTCTGGGATTACAGTATACTTATTTAGAAAAGAATAATGATTTGTTAGCTTCTACTAAATCCTCTATTCTTGCTTGGACAAAGGCTTCAGAATAGTGGGTTTAAGAAGCTCTCTATCAAGACTTACACAATTATACAATAATATGGCATTTCTGCCTTAAGTTTCAGATAGCAGGTATACAAAATGGTATAACCATTATAAAATAAAAGTCGCTGGGGACTTTTATTCAGGTGATAACCTTTTTCTTTTGAGCAGCTTTAAGAGATTTGCTGAATTCCAGACTCACAGAGATGGCAAGTCTCACAGGTTAAAAATGTATATATATATATATATATATATATATATATATATATATACACAATAATTCATACAATTTACAGTACTCTTCTCTTGAAAAATTGTTCTCAGTTTGGAATCACCTGCCCATTTAATCATTAATCTTTATTAATATTTATTGGGACATCTCTGTCAATATTCAATCAATCAAAATCTTTATTTAATCAGGCAAACATCATTGAGCATAGCTCATTTACAAGATGGACCTGAGTGGTCAAGAAGTGCAAGTGTTATTACATTGACAAGGGTAGCATAAACAGTAATATAATGACAGGGTAACATAGACAGTAATACAATGACATAAGTGCTAATATATAGCAATATACATATGTACAAGGCACATTAAAACTTTTAATCTGTGAGACAGAAGGTAATGGGCATATCAGGAGTAATATGTAGATTTTAGGACCTAGCAGGCATTTTGAGGGTGAATCTTGGGACTGGAAACGGGAGTTTTATCAGCATATAGGAACACGGGGGTAGATAGGGCCGGGTTTAGGCCTTGTGGAAGCAGTTGCAGAGTTCTGGGAATAGGGTGGTGAATAGTCTTTGAAGGATATTAAGGGTAGGAGGTTATTTAGCTTCATGGTTTTGGAGTGAATTCCAAACAATTGCTAGTGAGTAGCTGATAGCAGCCCTCTCAAACTGGGTGCAGACATTGGGGACCTTAAGAATGATAATTTTGCTGATCCTTAGGTTGTATGGCCTAGAAGTAATTTGAGTAAAACAGTCTGAGATATAGGTAGGTAGCTTGCCTGATAAGGCTTTGAATATCAAATTGCAGCATTCCTATTTCTTCTGTGTTGTAATGATGTCCAGTTAACTGCCTTATAAAGGGCAATGATGGGTGCTGAAGGGAAGGTCAGTAATGAATCTGATGGACCTGTGGTATAGGGTGTCCAGTTTATTTAAGAGGGAGTGAACAATGTCCGTACAGAAAGTCAGCATAGTCATTGAGAGATAGGAATGAAGCCTGGATTAATCTTTTGGAGTCTCTGTTGAGGTAGTGCTTTATTCTAAAAATAAACCAAGCCTTTGTCTCAGTTTCTTTAGTAGCTCCTCAATATGGACAGAATAGTCAAGCTTGTTATCAATCCAGACTCCAAGGTATTTGAAGTTATCAATGAATTCCAGCTTCTCTCCAAGTAAGGTGGTTAGTTGTAGGGTGGTGTATGGTGGGGTAGTGGCAGAGCAACTCTTTGAGGTAAAGAACATAGCTTTTGTTTTTGGCATTTAGAAGTAGTTTTTATCCAGTAGGTTGTGTTGTAGGATGGAAAATTCAGATTGTAGCAGTTCACAGGCTTTAGATAATGAAGGATTGCTAACATATAATACAGTATCATCAGCAAACAGATGGATGTTGGATTGAGTGAGGTTAGCATCAATATTATTAATATAGATGGCAAAGAGGATGGGGCCAAGAATAGAGCCTTGCGGTACACCTCTTAACAGTGGTTTTAAGGTGGATAGGTAGATTCCATTTTTACCAGTTGTGATCTATCTGATAGATAGCACTTGAACCAATTGAGTGAAGGGGAATCCAACCCTAGGAGCCAAGGGAGGCGATTAATGATTCATGATCCACTGTATCAAATGCTTTGCTCAAATCCAGGAACACAGCACATGTACTGTTCTTCTTATCCATAGCAATCTGCCAGTCATTGGTTACTTTGGCTAGGGCCGAAATGGTGCTTATGCCTTGATCTAAATCCTGATTGTGCTGTATTTAGGAGGTTATTGTTATCCAGGTAGTCCCTTAATTGTGAGTTTACTAACTTTCGAGCATCTTGGATAGAACTGATAGGATGGAAATGGGCCTGTAATTATTGAGGTCCATGGGATCACCAGATTTGAGTAAAGGAACTACTTGAGCTGTTTTCCAAGTGGAGGGAATGGATCCAGTGGTGAGGGAAAGATTGAAGAGATGAGTGATTAATATACTTAGGGAAACCTGGGAAAGAGACCTAAAAATCTCAATCCCAAAATGGACTGGCCTGAAATTATAAATCTGGAGAACACAGGGATTAGGATTAATAAATTATTCCAAATCCACTTTAATATATTGCATAAAACATAGTTTACCCCAGTGAAATTGCATAAGATCTCTTATGCAGTTTTGGATCTTTGCCAAAGGTGTAAAAAGAGCAGGGAACTTTGTCCCATATGTTGATAAATTATGAAACTATTAAAGAATATTGGAAAGCAATCCAGAACATACTTAAGAAAATTTTGCAGTATGACTTTCCCTTCGATCCAGGAATTTTAATATTTGGCTTTTCGATAAGAAATACGGATCAATTAAAACATCAAAAGGTTCTCTGTAATATATTAATCCTGATAGCCTGTAAAATTCTTCTGCAACATTGGAAAGATATACATACACCAATACATTTAGGATGGCTTGAGAAGGTTTTGAATCAGAGCCAAATGGACAAGGCCATATACATTCTGGAGAATGATCTGGATAAATATAAAGCTATCTGGGCCCCCATTGAACACATTTCATACTTCATAACTATGCCACCTACATAATTGACACCCTTAGCTATGATGAGCAGTTACCCTTCATGATCTATATGATGAGTGAAGTACCCATGCTCTGAGCTTCTTAGAAAAAACAACTCTCACCCCATTCTCCTATACTGCACCTCAGCTTCTTTACACATGGCATGGGGTGAGAGATTGGCCGCCACCCCAATGCACATCCCGATGCCTGTTGGTGGATGGAGGGTGGGGGTGGTAGGGTGGTAACCCTAACACATTTCCATGCTTTTGTCACTATGCTATGAACCCTAACTGATGTATTAACAGAGTTTTTTGCCATGAATACACACACACACACACACACACACATATCTATACATATGTATATATATATATATATATATATATATATATATATATATATTATGGTAGCACGGTAGTGCTACCATAGTTAGGGTTGAGGAGCCATTTCTATGTTAAACCCCAAAACTTTGCACCTTAATAACTTTGCAAATGTTTCCACGATTTGGCTGAAATTTAGAATATATGATCAAGAATCATAGGCCTTGGGATCTGTCAAGTTTCAGTACTGGTTGGATATACAGCTGTGGAGTTATTAAGCGTGATCTGTGCGTGCGCTACGCTTTTTCTGAATTCTACGTCGTGCCTACAGGTCGTGACGGTTTGCGCGACTGGCCTGAAATCTTCAGTGAACATGCAGCCGGGTCCCCAATGTGCCTTTTGAAGATTTCGTGAAAAATATTAAACGGTTCAAAAGTTATTCAAAAACAGTTTCCCATTATAAGTCAAAGGAAAAAGTTAACAAAAAGTTCGACAGTGTCGTAAAATGCATTTTACTTTCACAAATGGGCTCTGTTACTCTAAATTGGCCATTTTGTTTTCAGTTGGTGATCAGAAAAATGGTTGGCATTTAAATTTGGGACCCTCTAGCAACCTAATTCTTTTGTATTCACCTATTCGGACCCTGAGGATGCTTGCCATGTCTTTATTTTGTGGTAAAACACCCCAGAAATATGTTTTCAAATTTCTGGAAAAATACTTCATAAATTACTTTCATTGCTCATGAAAGTGTCGAACTTTTCAGCTTTAGCAAGTGCGACAGTAGTTTTCCATCTGTGGGAAAGTGACAGCGATTCTTTGGCACTGCGCTGCAAAAGAACCGTTGGGAGTTTTGGCTGAAATTTGAGGAACGGAGCCAACATCTCACAGATGTGCCTTTCAGCATTGTATTGAAAAAATATTACACAGCAGAAAAGTTATGGCACTCCAAAGTTGACAGGTTTTCCCATAGGATAACATTACGGCACCGGACGCATTACAGAAATCCTTTGGATCCCTGCTGCAAAATAACGGTTTGGTCTTTTGTCCTGAAATTTGGAGGGAAGACAGCCAACAGCCCACAGATGTGCTTTCAGTGGTTTGGTGAAAAATATTACAGGGAGGCAAAGTTATGGTGCTCCAAACTTTCTTTTTTTCCCATAGGATAACATTACGGCGTCACCGCGCCTTTTCAGGGCCCGTATCTCGAAACAGTGGCGATACGGACTTTTCATCGAAAGTTCTTAGTCCCCTGATAGGGGCTAAGTACAAACTAGCCAGAACAGTCATAAATCATACGACTTTTAAATTTTTTTCACGTCCGACGGTTCCTGAGATATGACTTATTTAGTATTCCAAGTCCTCATTTTCTGCTCCCATACCCATTATTATGCATACATTCTTTGTACTCACTGTCTTTCTCTATTCAGCTTTTGAGAAAACCAGCCTGTGCACTTACATTACTGCTACTATTGCCCTTTCCGCTTGCAGTTCCATGCCCATTTCACTCCGTTGGCGTCACGCCATGCGTGCATCATCATCCTTTATGCTTATTTGTGCTTATGCTTTCTGTTACTTTTTTGCCATTTGTGTCTACCAGATTGTTTCTCTTTCTGTTTCACTTTGCGTCACCATGCCTATTGACATTTCCATTTACAGGCACCATGTTACTATGTGACAAGACATCACATGGCTTTACGTTCCTGCTCACGCCACCGTGTTCGATACCCTTTCTGTTCTCCATTCGCTATGTTATCTTTTGTGCGCCACTGTTAGCGCCTGTTTGAGTTGCTCTTCCTGTTACTATGCCACAAGACATCATGTGGCGGGAGTGAGGGGCCCTTGGGCCCTCAGCGCTCCCGCTGCTTGCATTACGTGCCGGGACCTTGGGGCCCTATGTGCGTATCCTTTATGCTTTCATTTGCGCTATGCTTTCTGTTATTTTTTGCCATTTGTGTCTACATAGTACTGTTTCTTTTCTGTTTCACTTTGTGTCACCATGCCCATTGACATTTCCGTTTGCAGGCACCATGTTACTATGTGACAACACATCACATGGCAGACTGTTCCGTCCCTCGCCACCATGTAATTACCCTTTTCTGTTCTCATTCGTGCTTGTGTTACCATGTGTTGCCACTGTTAGCATTTCTGTTTGTGTTGCTGCTTCTGTTACTATGCCACAAGACATCATGTGGCGGAGCGGGCCCTGCGCCTCCCGCTCACGCATTACATCTACTATTTCTTTATCATTCTCAAAAGAAGGGAAATTAGAGGCAAAAACTCCATTTAATGCATTAGTTAGGGTTGTTCCACAGCGACAAAAGTGAGGAAATTCGCTGTTAGGGTTGAAAACCCTAACTCCGAATTCACCCCCAGCACCACACACACACAGACACACAGACACACACACACACACATTCAAGTATGGTGGAGGACCAAGTCAACACAACCAATGACAGACATCCAGCAGCAGGTGACAGAAATAACAAACAATTGTCTAAATGTACTCACGAGACATCCCCACCCACCTGACCAGGTACTGCATGCTCAGTGGAGATCAACAGCAAAACTGAGGCCATGTACACCAAGCGTACACATCCCTGATTGCAGCTGCACATAGCGTACCACACTTAGTAGTTGCATGGCCTTACCTACCGATGCCCCACACCACACCACAACTGGTACTGTTCCGTTAGTCAATATAAATGCTGAAGGTGCATGATGACAGTTGTAGAAAGGTTTTAACACTAGTGAGTATACATTAATTAAGAGAAGTACATAAATTAACTACAAGACACTAGCATGCTCAAGATAAAAGTAGTGTTACATTTAGTAGGTGATTTACATAGTAGTACATTTACTGCAATGGTTTACTCAAGATAGAGAGGCTGATGTAACGTATGGAAAAGCATTGCCTGTTCAATGCTGTGAAATTGTACTGCCAGTATCAGATGCATTCTTACTGATGAAGGTGTACTGCTGATGTACATACATAGACCTTCAGTGTGTTTCAATACTAAAGATGCAGTATTTCTTTGTAAGAAACAGTGTAATTGCATGGATCAGGCCAAGCAACTTCTAAATATCATAGCACTACTGAGCCAACAATGATGTACCTGTATCGGAGATGTATATAGGATAGATTTTCCTGCAGGCACTTACTGAGTATGTTGTACCTGATAAAGACAATCTCATTGCATCTGTGATGACTAACTTATTCAAATAGT
The DNA here is from genome assembly GCA_016271365.2 of Neoceratodus forsteri. Taxonomy (NCBI): domain Eukaryota; kingdom Metazoa; phylum Chordata; order Ceratodontiformes; family Ceratodontidae; genus Neoceratodus; species Neoceratodus forsteri. Next base: position 1,459,324,222 of record CM057455.1, on the reverse strand, counting down.
AATACATTTACTATTGTTGCAATGAGTGATCTATGCCACTTATGGACACAGTGTAATTTTTTAACAGTTGTTTCATACTCAGGCTGTATGCCTAGTGTTTTAGTTTGCCACACTTCTGTCACTGATGCTATTAAAGTGATAACTATGTTAATTGTGGTAAAACAGGAATCAAGTAGGTATGGTCTAGATATAAACAGAATGTCTTTTAGTATTGATTTAACTCACAATGGGGTAAATGTACTAGGACAGCAGGGGTTATTCTCATCACTGACTCTGTCAGTTATAATCACACTAAGGTTTCGATGACTGTAATGATCAAGTTACACTGTTCATCTTCATGACTTCATATTCACAGCCATTCTTCAGTAACTAGGCAGCGTATGGTGTAACTGGGTGGGACACTGTGTGTTCAAAGCTGCTGCAGTGCCTAACAGAGATAGAGTATCTACTCATAAAGACAATTAAGCAATAAGGCATGACCAACAGTTATGTTAAATGGTCTGTTAATCACCCTGTAGGGTTTAATGTTGAATGAGGCATAGCCGAAAGTGCCACATGTCGCTAGACAGTGATAAACTGACCATTAACATAATACCTGGGAGTGGCTTATTGCTATCATAATAAAACTGTTTTTAAACAACATTAAACCATGTTCATCATATGGTTAGGCTCTACATGTATGTTAATAAAAACTAAACATAAGGCTGTTACAATGTTTACAGTCAATTAGAAAGCTGCATTTAAACCCTTGTTATAATCAGAGATATTATACCTGTACAACTCCGTGGTTTTGCTGAACTCTATTGCTCAGGTGGCCCACCACATGTGGTGTGGTCTGGTGTAGGCATCGGTAGGTAGGGCCATGCAACTACTAAGTGTGGTACATTGTGCAGCTGCAATCAGGGATGTGTACGTTTGGTGTACATGGCCTCAGTTTTGCTGTTGATCTCCACTGAGCATGCAGTACCTGGTCAGGTGGGTGGGGATGTCTCATAGTACATTTAGACAATTGTTTGTTATTTCTGTCACCTGCTGCTGGATGTCTGTCATTGGTTGTGTTGACTTGGTCCTCCCCATACTTGAATGTGTGTGTGTGTGTCTGTGTGTGGTGGTGCTGGGGTGACTCGGAGTTAGGGTTTTCAACCCTAACAGCGAATTTCTCACTTTTGTTGCTGTGGAACAACCCTAACTAATGCATTAAACAGAGTTTTTGCCTCTAATTTATATATATATATATATATATATATATATAGTGCAAACAACTGTTAATGTTCCAGATTAGGTCAAAGTGACAAAAGTTGAGGAAATAAGGGTGTTAAGGGTTCCCAAACACTCACCACTCTAAAACCAGATGAGGGGTGGCTGGGCTTCAAGCCTAACTCTCACCCCATTTCATTTGTAAATAAGGTCAAATGTGTAGACATTACTAAATGAGGTGAGCGTCTAGGGCTGAGAAGCCCACGGCACACCCCACACCAGCTCTCCTGCTTGGTTTGGGAGAGTAGGGTGTTAGGAAACCCTAATGCCTAATTTTCCAGCTTTTTGTCATTTTGACCCTAACTGGAACTTTAACAAAGTTTTTGCAACTTATTTCTTACTTTTGAGATAGCATAATAGTATCCTATTATACCATCCCTCCATACATGTGTATATGTATGTAGCTGTGGAAGCACATGGCCCTTCAAGTCCTGCACTTCCATTTATAGGATAACAGTGAATAAATTGCCAAAACTTAATTCAGTGCAACTGCAATGCCATCCTTGCCACTGGTGCAAAACACATTGTGGACAGGATTTGAAAAATGACAGCTGTGACATACAATAGGTGGGGTAATAAGGTGGCTATGTTGAAAACCAGGGTAAAATATTTAACATTTCTGAGGTTACAAGCGGGCATAGAGAAACTGCTATGAATGGTCATAACACTGGCATTTTTTTCATATTATGACCCCACATTTCCAACATAATCTTCTTATGACTCGACCTCATAAACCCCACAGGTAAAAATTTTCAAATCTGTGCAAATTGCCATTCCACACCACAGGTGAAAGAACACGCTTCAGATAGATGCTTAAAATGACAGCTGTACTGTTCATGAAGTGGTGTGAAAATGGCTATGCTGGAAATTTGGAGTCAAAATATTGAAAATTGCCAAAGTTATGCATGTGTAGAACGATTTCAATGAATGTGCATAACATGCTATTTTAAGAATTACTCAGCTTAACATGATTTTTAGACCCCACCTCATGAACACTGGTGGTGAAATGTTATTCGATCCTGAAAGGTGATTTCATGCAGCGACCACAAAATCACCTTCCATGCCTGAGTAACAAAATGACAGTTGTACATGAGGCAGGGTCCCAAAAAGCCCATGTTGAAAATTTGGAGAAATAATCTAAAATGTAAAGTTATGAACAGAAGTTCAAATGCCATTGAAATATATTATATGGCACTTACCTTGATTCTTCAGTTCATGGTTCAGCTTTGAAGAGTGCAGACATGTCTCGGTTCCAGAATATGACAGCCTATGACCTCCAGTGGTATGTATAGGGTAATTGGGTTTGGTGGTGGGTGCTGAGTGGAAAGGTTGGGATGGGGATGGTTGGGATGACGAGGGACCGCTTTCTTTTCAGGTTTAAAGAAAGACAAAAGACGTCAGGGAACTGTTTTCTTTACAGGTTTAGTAAATAATATTTTGGGACACTGGGAGTGGTTCTCCAGTGTCCCATACTGATGGGATGGTTATGATGCTGACACAGGTATTGGGCACCCAATGTCGGCAGTATATATTAAAACAAGGGGCTGTGGGGAATCCATCACCAGTTGTGGGCATACCGGTGTCAGATTATATCAATAAATAAAGCAAGGGACTGGGGATGGTGATTGGAGGGTGGAGGTGACACCATTTCTTGACCCAGACATCTTGGTGAATTATCAACCTATCTCCAACCTTCCATTTTAGTAAAGGTTGTTGAGCAAATTGTGGCATGACAGCTTAAGGAACACCTCACGACCTTTGATATCTATGAGTAATTCCAGGTCTGGTTTCTGAGCTAGGCATAGCACATAAACAGCATTAGTTTGGGTGCACAATGACCTCCTTAGTGTGAGAGATAGAGGACATGAGTCAGTTCTTGTTCTCCTCGATCTCTCCTCAGTTCTTGACACTGTTGATCACTTTGTGCTACTTGATCATCTCAGAGAGTACTGTGGGCTTTTACTGCTTTCCAACACTGTCATCTGCTGGTTTTAATCCAATCTCACTGACAGGAAGCAACTGTTAGTGATGGGAAATTCTCCTCCTCCCCACAGCTCCTGTCATGCAGAGTACCTCAAGGATCGATCTTGTCATCAGTGTTGTTCACAGTGTATGTACTGCCACTGGATGAGCTCATTAGGAAGTGCAATATGGGTTTTCACTACTGTGCAGATGATACCCAATTGTATTTGTCCTTTGCCCATGGAACATCTGATGCTGTGAATGTGCTTAACACCTGCCTGGCCAAGATGAATGACTGGATGTCCTCCATCTGGTTGCAACTGAACCCTGGCATAAAGGAGGTTCTGGTAGCAGGAGCAGGCCATAGGTGTGATAGGAATGCCTCCAGTGTGGCAACAAGACTTTTCCTAGGGCTGACATATTGATGGATTTCTTTAGGGTGGGAGATCTTGGTGTGTTCCTGGATGATGGATTGGCATTTGAATCTCAGGTGTCATCAGTTGTCCAAAGTGTTTTTACCACTTAAGGAATATTGCGGGATCAGACTCCTAGTTCTGCCTGAGGACCCACCACTCTAGTCCATGCCTTTGTAACTGGCAGGCTTGATTACTGTAATGCCCTCTATGTCAGTGTCTCAGAAGGTACCCTCTGCCAGCTGCAGCTGGTGAGGAACGCAGCTGCCAGGTTGCTGACAGGCCTTCGAGGTTCTGTCATGCAATTCCATTGCTGCATGAACTGCACTGGCTGCCAGTCAGGTGGAGGGTTATCTTTAAGGTGGGTTTACTCAGCTTTAAGGCATTACATGGACTAGGCCCTGACTATCTGTCTGATCTACTGACACCTGCTGCCCCAGTTCACTCCCTCTGCTCCTCCTCAAGGGGCCTCTGGCATTCCCAAGATTAGACTTGAAACTGCTGGTGACAGGGCTTTTAGCATCGCCGGCCCTGTCCTGTGGAATTGACTTCCTCCAACCATCAGGGAGGCCCCTTTAGTCGAGGTGTTTAAGGTCACCTTAAGTTCAAGTTCAAGTTTATTGTCAGAAAACTCCATTGAGCAAGATCATTCACAAGGAGGTCCTGAGATGTATACAAACAAGTAAACATTACAAGGTTCAGCAAACAAACATTTACAAAATGTAAAGAATACACACATAATTCATGAACGGCAATAAACTGAGAAAAGCAAAGACTTAGGATCTATAGAAACCGAACAGTAAGTTCATAGTATACCAACCCCTACAAGGGTATATAAGCTTAATATTGATAGCTGCATTAAAAACAAAGGTGCATGTTATTGGCAACAGGTACATGTCATTGGCAGGAAAGGTGGGTATGGGGTAGGTAGGCGTTAGGAGGATGAGAATATTAGCCTAGGTAACAAGCAGTTGGCTTGTAGAATAGCGGTCCCTGGGGAAAGAGAAGGAGCAGGTGAAGAAGACAGTGGTAGACACGACTGTGATATGCAGGTTCAAGGTTTGGTAGCAAAAGGACTGGTGTCAGGGAAGGTAAAAGGTATGTAACTAATGATGTATAGCTTAAAAGCAGTTAAAAGTATCTTTTATTTTATTTGTACTTAGCACTTGAAAGAAATTAACTGTGATAATGCTAGTTAGCTTGAGAGTGGATTGGAGGTGGTTCCATATAGTAGGCAGAGTGTATGAGATAGCTCTTTACCAAAGGAAGTACGAGTTCTGGGAACATCAGAGGATGAAATCTGATTTCCGAGAGAATACATGCTACGGGAAATGCAGATAATTGATGCAAGGTAACTCGGTAGTTTATGCAAAAGCAATTTGAGAGTCCATACTCCGGCTTGGAGCAGGTGTCTGGTGTTGAGGGAAGTTCAGCCAACGGCTGTATACAAATCACAATGGTGCACACGGTAGGTGAGTTGGTAATAAATTGCAATGCACGGTGGTAGAGGGTATCCAACTTGCTTAGGCTTGATACTGTGGGGAGGAGTAGATTAAATCACCATAGTCAAGTAAGGGAAGGAATGTGGCCTGGACTAGTTTGGTTCGTGGCCCAGGGTGAAAAGAAACCTGTTTCTAAAGAAGAAACCTAATCTGATTTCGAGCTCTTAGCTAGGTCATCAATGTGATCATAAAAGAGAGTTTGTTATCTATCCATATCCCTAGGTATTTGAATTTAGGAACCACTTCCAAAGGCTAGTGTAAGGAGGTAACAATAAAGTCTTTAGGGGTCCAAGGCACGAGAAAAAATCACTACTTTGGTTTACTTTGCATTAAGGAAAAGCTTAGCTTTATTAGATTGATTTCAAGCTGAGCAAAATCTGCTTGGAGCATATCCATGACTTCAGATAGAGTTGAGCCAGAATAATACAGTACAGTGTCATCGGCTAAAAGTGCAGATTGAGTTAGTTAGTTATATTAAAGTCCAGGTCTTTAATATAAAGAGAGAACAGGATTGGTCCTAGAATGGAGCCTTGGGGAACTCCTCGACAATTGGCATGGAGGCAGACAATAGGCCATCCGCCTTGACTTTCTGGGTTCTCCCTGTGATATAGCTAGTGAACCACTGCATCGTGGAGGAAGTGGCATCTAAGTTAGTGAGGCGAGCAACTACTAGGTTATGATCAACAGCTTTGCTGAGATCCAAAAACTGCGCCAGTAATTTTCTTGGCATGCACAGCAGAGATCCACTCGTTAGTTACTTTTGCCAGTGCAGAGATGGTACTGTGGTTTGTCTGGAAGCCAGATTGTAATGGGCTGAGGAGAGAATATGCATTTTGAATTGGTTGTAGATCAGTTTTCAAGAACTTTCGAGTGGATAGGCAAGATGGAGATGGGCCTGTAGTTATTCAAGTCACATGGGTCCCCTGACTTGAATAGGGGAGAATGTGGGCGATTTCCAGCAGGAAGGTGGTACTATGGCAGAAGTGATGGAGAGATTAAAGATATGGAGGATGGGGACGTGAGATAGGAATGGATTAGTTTTAGGAAGAAAGGTTCAAGGCCTTCATCACCTGCACTTTGCTGGTATCCAGGTTAAGAAGTGAGTCTTCAACTTCTTTATAGCTGAGTGTACTCAATTGGAAGGGCAAGATCGTGGTAGTTGGTGGTGGGAGCGAAGTTGGTTCTTAACATGGCTAGCATATGGTGAAGAGTCAAAAGCTAGGCCAGCAATGACAAAGTGGGAGTTTAGTTGTTCAAGGATTAGAGGATTACTTTCCACCACCCTGCCATTGGTAATTATCTTCAAGTGAATGGTGGGGGCTGTGGGACATCCTTCAATAGATTTAAGCATTTTCCATATTTTGTATGGGTCTCTATTTGCCTGTTCAAGGGTAGAGACATAATAATTTGTTTTAACAGTGCGAATGCTTTTTACACAGGCATTCCTGGTTGCTCTGAATGCCTGCCAATCTGCAGGGCTTTTGGAATGCCTGGCTTTTGCCCACTTCTTTATCAAGGCCAGTTAGTGCAACCTTGAGCTCATGTAAACCAGGGATGGGAGTTGTTACACTTGGACTTTGATGAAGGGGCATGCTTATTTACCAGACTGCCGAGGTTGTCGTGAAGGGCAGAGACAGCCTCAATGACATTTTTGGTGAGGTAAGGTCTTGCAAACTGACCTTGCCTAAGTCTGAGAGGAAGTTTGCTGCAGTGAATTTGTGAAAGGACTGTTTGGTTATGAATTTGGGCTGTTGGGGTCTTAGGTTGGGATCTTACCGTGTAACAACCCGTGGTCACTCAAATCATTGTGGAAAACTACTTGTGTGAGATTTTATGAGGATGTGTTGTTATTATAATGTCTAAGAGGGTGCTATTGGCAGTGGTTAAGGTATTGATCCTTGTGGGTTCACTAACCTGTTGCTCAAGGCCAGGCTCATCACACAGAGATTTAAGGTGATGTGATTTGGGGTAGGCCAATCCAGACTGAGATCCCGCAGGAGTTTTGTTTCTGCATTAGCCACAGAGACCAGGGATTTCAGGATGCTAAGGATTTCGGGGCCACCAGTTGGAGGCCTATAACCATCTGTAATGGTAACACATTTTGATGAGGGAGGTGAAGCTTCATCAATACAAGCTCAAGTTCCTTGGGTATAGTTTTACAGTTGATATCAGAGACAGAGTACTTTGGTCTTGGCATAGATGACTTCACCCTGCCTCTAGATTCCCTATCTGTCCTGAAGTGTTTGTACCCGAAAGGGTAATTTGTTGGTTGGCAATAGTCTTTTAAGCCAGGATTCAGTTATAATGTTAAGATCAGGTTAGTATGCATGATCCATGCTTGTAATTGGACACATTTTTGGATAGGCTTAGTATGTTAACCATCATCATTTTTAGACCTGGAGTGGCTGTGAAACCTGATGGTGAGGTAAGTTGCATAGGATGGCGGGATTTAGCTCCACATTACCTGAGCAGAGAAGGAGCAGCAATAGCATTTTCTTTAAGTAACTTACTAGATGGGAGGTGATTTTTTTTTCTTGGGTCAGACCCATCTCTTTTCATTGGCATTCCCAGACATAGTTATTTAAATATGAGATAAGACTGCTGCTGATCTGTATTAACTACTACTCTTGTAGCTGTTTTAGTGATTACTGTGTTTATGTGCACATGTAGTATGTTTTACTCCTTTTATAATTTTATGTAAGGCACCCAGAGCCTCCGGAATGGGCACCAAAGAAATAAACTTTGCCTTGCCATGCCTTTCCTTGCCACTAGACACCAGAGAATGTATGGGGACAGTAATCTGGGAGTGAGGGTACCTAGGGTTACCAGATTTTGGGACACTAAAAGAGAACACTTTCTAAGGACTAAGCATACTTTATTATTTTGTCATTTTTTTAAAGTACTGCCAAGTACCTGATTCCACTATCTATGTGTTATCTGTGCCCTGCAATTTCTTATTTTCTGCACTAATTTTAGTAATCTCAGTCATATGCCCTACAACCAATAAACAACCAGCTAATAGTAATGACTGTGTTTCCAACTACATATTTGGGGTCACTGTAAAGAAAATAAGGTGCAATCCTGGGGTGGATGTTGGCCTTAAAAAGTTGGTTTCCTGTGTAAAGTTTCTGTCTTGTGTAGTACAGCAGAACACAACTAAACCTGCAATTATATGGAAATTCCTTCCTACCTTTCTGTGGGGTCGGATCAACATTGTCAAAATGAACATTCTGCCCAGGCTCTTTTACCAGCTCAATATGCTAAATATATGGCTTCCTCTCACCTTTTTCATCTTATTCATTCTCTTATTACTAATTTTATCTGGTAAGATAAATCTTCCAGACATTCATGTGTTAACACTTGCGAAAGAGAACGGTGGTTTTCGACTCCTAACTTCTTGTACTATTACTGAGTCAGCCATCTCCAGAAATGTGGAAAATGGCTTTCTTTACACCTAGCCAGTCCCAAAGAGGATTATATTCCACTTGCTACAGATTGAGTCAGACCTCTTCCTCTCCTCTAACCTTTCCCCAGCTGCATCTCTTTTGTCCCCTGGAAATCACTGCCATCTACAATTTGAGAATCGGTGATTGGTACCTCAGTTAAAGTTTTCTCCCAACTCTGTGTTTCCTTCACAAGTTCCCTCCAAAGATTTTGCCCAACCAGTACTAGCTAATCCTAATCTGAGGATAGGTGATACTACTCTCTCAATGGATGACTTCCCCAACTACAGGGATCAAGGTCTCAGACCTTTATTCTTCAGATGCCTTGCTTTCCTCTCCCAAAATCCTAACAAAGTTCCACATACAGTCACTTTATATTTTCAAGGTCTTTCAGTTGAGACATCTACTGCAAATTTTGGCCTTGCTCCGGAGCCATCTGAGTTTGAGGGCCTATTGAGTCATATACAAAACTTAGCAAATCGGACTCATGGATTTGCTTTACTGTATAATCTTCTTCTCTCCACATTTCATCCTCCTTACTTAGAGGGTTCCAAGGTCTAGGAGTGTCTCTTACAAGATATCACATTCAACTGGGTGTGCATCTGGAAAGACCTGTATCTATATAATACCCAAGATTGGCTGAGGCTCACTCAATATCAAATACGAAACAAAATGTATTATACACCCATCAAGCTGGCCAAGATAGGATGCCTTTCATCCTCAGCTTGTACAAGATCTGGCAAGGAAGAGGGAAGCTTTACACATTTTCTGGGCCTGTGAAAAATGTCACTTTTATGGGACATGATCAAAACTTGTATTGACTCACTTTTAGACTTGGAAGGGCTTTTTGACTCTTGAAGTTTGCATCATAGGGACCACGTTCAAATTGGGGTCAGGAAAGAAGGTATCATATATCACTCATTTCCATGGCAGTCAAAAACTGGTCTTCAAAGATTGGATAAACCAACATCTCATATCCCACAATGAATGGCTACATGAGCTCTCCTTTTATCTTTGGACTTAATGCCTGATTGCTAGTACCTGCAATAAGCTTCACCTCTTCAACCTCAAATGGGGTACATTACATGCCTATACCTGAAATAACCTCCTGGTTGCCCTCTCTAACCTCCTTTACCCTATACTTACACCTTTGTCTCAAGGTCTCTTCTTCTCTCCTCATTGTTTACTGGGTACACTGTGAGGGGCAAGGGGTCTGGGGTGAGGGTTGGGGAGAGGGTTATGGTTTGGTCTTGATACCTCCTGCTTGATGTAGCTTGAGCGTGATTGTATTTTAAAATTCAATAAAGTTTCTTAAATTTCAAAAAATCTGCAATTATCTTTTATCATTATATGAGACTGTGGATTTCATAAGCACTGCTCCAGCAGATTTTATTCTTTTTTTAATTCAATATGCTTTATTCATAGCATACAGTACAATAATATTAAAGTGGCAGGTGAGCCTCCCATTACAGAACAGAAATTAACATTTAACAATGAGGCTTTAATATGCACAGTATCAGGCATTACAAAACATTTTAATACAGTTCAAAACCCATTCCCCAAACCCCACCCACAAGAACCAAATATAGAGATCCAGAGAAGTAATACTAGTAGGAAAATAGAAAACACAGTAAAGGCAAGAACCTTCACTATTGACCCAGATTATGATTTACTTAAGGCTTCCATGTTGCAAGTAAGGCATCCAGGGTAACCCATTTGGTAAGATAAGATTGCATCCTAACATTCATCTTGGCAATGTGCCTCTCAAGTTGTGAGGCCAAAAGGATTTCTATGCCAGTCAAGGATGGAGGGGATAGAATCATCTGTCCAGTGTCTCATGATTATCAGCTTGGCAACAGCTGATATGACAGCCATGTAGGCTTTCTGCTGTCTAATCATCTCTGAAGGAAATAATTAAGTAAACAGATTTCGGGACAAAAAAAAAAAGGATCTTTTCCCAAATGGAGTCTAATGAACTTTGTATAGCTTTCCAGAATATCTGGACTTTTGGACATTCCCATATCATGTGATATAGATCCCCATAATCATCTTTGCACTGATGACATTGTGAGAAGGAAAGCTCCCAATCCTATTAAATTTAATCAGAGTAAAGTAACGATTGTGCATATTATATTGCTGCAATCTGAGTCTATCCTGTTTTATAAACTTATATGTGTTACAGCAAATTGGTTGCCAGAAAATCAGATCATCTTTGAGAGACAATTTCTGAACCTAGTAATAACAGGTTCCCTGAGGCAACCATGGATCCAATACTTGCAATTCTTGATATACCCTAGAAACAGAGTGCAGTTAGTCAGCTGTGTGTAGAAGAGAGATAATTCTATATTGGCAGGTGCTACATCCACTGATTTTTGCAGAAAGGCAATCACAGCTTGTCTAATTTGTCAATATTTAAAGGCATTCCCACTAGCAGCGAGGATATTATGATAAAATTGTGGATAAGATAAGACTCTACCTTGTCTTCTAATCTGAGCCCTACCAAGGAGGCCCAGGATGTGGAAGGGACAGGAGCATTTTGAATTTGCAGATGTGGATTATGCAACAGAGGCTGTTTCAAAGATTTATGCCAGTCTATGCTCAGAGAAGTCTGAACTTGGTGTAAAGCTTTGAGACCAGCCAGTAGGATTATTTTTCAGTTCCTTGGGATTAATTTTGGAGAAGAGTAAACAAGAACTGAACGGTGCAGGAACACTTAGCCACTAGGACTTCCTCAATTACTATCCAGAGGGGCAAGTATGAATCAGAGTCTGTTGCATTTAATGAACAAACCCAATATGCCAATTTACTAATATGAGCTGCAGCATAGTATTTAAAGAAGGCAGGGAGGAAAGACCACCATGTATTTTTGAGACTGTAAGTTTCGAGTAAGCTCTTCTGACTCCTTCCTTTCCATACAAATTGATTTAATAATTTTGCAAATTGAGAACCATGATTTAGGCAGATAAAACCCTAGCATACTCAGGAGATAAAGAATCTGAGGTAGTACTTCATTTTAACCATATGAATTCTGGCCCAAAGAGATATAGGTAACATCCCCATCTCTCCAGGTCAACTTTTATAGTGCTTAGTAATTTGGTGAGGTTTTCCTTTACCATTATTGCCATTTCCTTTAGACTTTAATACCCAAATATGTCAGGAATTAGGTTCCCAATTTAAGCCATAATCCTCTATTTCACTTGACAAGCATCTCCCATTTAAAGGGAAAAGTTTGGTTTTAGAGAGATTGAATTTGTAGAAGGATACCTTTGAGAAATGCTCAATTTCTTGCAATAAAGCTTGTATACTGGCTGCAGGATTCTCAACATGTAACAATAAATCATCTGCATCAGCTGAAATAAGATGTAATTTATTACCAATTGAGATACCCTGGATATTGTGGAAGACAATAATCTTCGAATCAATGGCTCCAGATAGAGATTAAATAGAAGAGTGTAAAGAGGGCAGCCCTGTCTGATACCTCAAGATAAAGGAATGATTTGAGAGGACCCCATTACACCAAACTCGGCAGTCGGAAAGGTATATAATAATTTAACCCAATTTGTGAACCCTGGTGAAAAGCCAAAATGTGACAGAGTAGCAAAAGAATGTCCCAAGAAACCTGGTCAAATGCTTTCTCTGTGTCTAATGCAAGGAGAGCAGCTGGGGTATCCAAGCTTTTGTGTGGCTATTAAATGAAGTAATCTACGATATGATCATTAGAGGATCTACCAGCCATAAAACCAGCTTGCTGGTCACTAATGAGCTTACCCATCAGGGGCCCTAAGCGATTTGATAATATTTGGCTAATATTTTGATATCAACATTTAATAGTGATATGGGATGATCATTTTCAGGATACAAAGGATCCGATCTGACTTATTAGGGTGATGAGTGCCTCGAGGAAGTTGATTTTGGAAAAGCCATAAGTATACCAAAAGTTGGAAACCTTTGTTAAAAAGATATGAGTTCCTTAGAGAAAGCTTTATATAGATTAGATGAGAGGCCATCTGGCCCTGGATATTTATCAGGGAGAGCTGTGCAATTGATTGCTTGACTTCCCATTCCTGAATGGAGTGATCTAGGAGAGAGTAGTCACTTGGTAATAGCTTGAGGAGAGTGACCAAATCAAAATATGTCTCAATGTCCTCCGTACTACTTTTTCTGTTATTGGGATTGCATACAGGGCTTGGAAGTATTGCTGAAAACAGGAGAAAATTTCCTTGGATCATTGGTTATTGGGCTCTCCTGTGTTATTGGTAGTGCAGATATAAATCTTGTAGTTTCCATTTGTTTGAGCCAGATAGTAAGTAATTTACCTGCTCTATCTTCAGATTCCAGGTACCTGAATTTGGTTCTCTTGAGGCGAGCTCAGCCTTTTGTAACATAAGAGCTGAGAATTGGGCCTGCAGTTTGTGTAACTGAACCCAATCCTCCTCCACTGAGCAACATCTAATATTATGTTCAATGACCTTAATAGAATATAAGAAATCCTGGGCCTGAGCTTTAAACTTTTTAAGTCTGGTGGTTGCTAACCGAATACATTCACCTCTTAATGTACATTTTAAAGCTGCCCAAACGATATCTATTTTGGTGACCGAACCAATATTAGTACTAAAAATAGAAGATGAGTTTTTAGGTGGTCACAAGTGCTTGGGTCGTGAAGGAGTTGGTTGTTGAAGCACCAGAGAAAATCTCTTCTTGACCCAGATCCTAGCAAATAAGTGAGAAAGACAAGATAGTGATCTGATATTACTCTAGTGTGAATACATGCATCAATGATATCCGGAAGGGTATGTGAACTGATTCGAAAATAATCAATCCTTGAACATGTTCGGTGTGGGGCAGAAAAGAAGGTAAATTGTTGGGAATCTGCATTTAAGTCTCTCCACATGTGTAACAGACCCGCTCCTCCATAAGTTCCTTGGCGCCCTTTGGGCCGAGTGACAAACCAGTTCTCTTGTTGTCAGATCTGTCGAACTGAAACTGGGGTGTGATGTTCCAGTCCCTTCCTAAAAAAATCATTCTGGGTGGATTAGTAATTACCAAGGTAAGGAGATGTGTAAAAATTGGGGAATCTAGATTCGACCATATACAGATCCCAACAATACTTGCTGTGAATCTAGGAACCCTTTGAGTAACATGTAACGTCCGTTAAGATCCCATATTTCTTGTTCTAGTTTAAATGGGGTATTTTTGTTAATTAAGATAGCCACTTCTCCTTTATTGATGGATATCCCTGCCCCAAACACTTACCCAACCCATTGCTTGCAAAGTAGGGAAGCATCTTCTCTTCTAAGGTGAGTTTCCTGTAAACACACTATAACAGCTTTCAATGAGAGTAACTGTTTCCAAACCACCTGTCTTTTACATCTATCCTGAGCTCCTTTGATATTCCAGCTAAAGATATTAAACATACCAGACTGAACAATCCAGTAGAGATAGGGAATATAAATCTTTTCATACCTCTAACACTTGATTCCTCCTATAATGATATAACTTAAAAATTATTAACTCCCTCATGCCCAATTCACCCCCAAATCCATTTAACCATTTTAAAATAATAAACAAACACCCTATATTCTACCCCCAGTTCTTTAAACTGCACTGACATATTACTCCTGTCAGGTGATGTCTCTACACAGCCAAGCAGAAAGCCCTCCTGCCCCACTCCGGTAATGAAAACATTTTATAAAATTTGTGCCATTTTAATAAAATTAAAAATTACCTTGCTAAAACCAAGGATATATCTTTCCAACTTCACTACTCATTTATTTGTACCTTAATTAACCTCTAACTAGCAATAGTAACTTCATGTTTTCAGATGAGACGTTAAACCGAGGTCCCATCTGCCTGGATTGGTGGTAGTTCAGGGATGTTAAAGATCCCATGGCACTTCTTGAAAGAGTAGGAATTTCCCGGTGTCCTGGCCAAATTTCTCATTCACTAAAAATACCACCAACAGCTTAATCTGGTTCAAGGTCAGTTGGCATTCATCTGTATCCCCCCGGTCGTGCTTGAAAATAGGCAGGATTTGTCTAGTGCACTTACCAGTCAACAAAACTAAATAAATAAATAAATGTTCATCTAACCATTAATGATGTACCTTTTAAATGATTCTTTTGACTGTAGTATGGCCATAACAGGCATAATGTTGATACAGGCAATTGGTTCTCAATACAATTCCACCATCTAGTGGTTAAAAGAGATAGCACAAATATACACTTATTGCTCAAGATTGCATATATTTAGTAGATATCACAATATTTAAGCTCTAATTTTGAAATTAACAACAAATTATGCGAATTAGACAAGCTTGCCAACAAATTATACAATAAAACGACTCTTTAAACACATTCTCTAAGAATGATCTGAGCCAATACAGTTACTTGGTTGCTTGTCCAACTAAAACAAGTGTTCCTTAAATCCATGAGCCAGCTGTGAATGTAAATAGCATCTCAGAATATTATGCTACTTAAAAATACAAACGAGTCCAGTACATCTCATCTAAATTCACCTCAAAATAAGAAGAGGAGAGAGTCAATAAAGCATATGTAGAATAAATATTTGGCATCTGAGTATCTGTGAAACTGATTGGATCCAATTCAGAAAGGCTCCTTCGGTGAACCAGCAAGACAAATTTGCGGGAGACTGAACCCGCATTACAATAATGCTCAAAGGATCCCAAGAGGTTGAACTTCAGATCCGGACTGACCAAACCTCAATCTAGATGGAGATGGGTAATTTGATGAGACCCTAGGCATCCTTATCTACCAAAATCAGATTACTCCAGACACATACAGTGTGAGGGGTCAAACAAACTCATTTATATAAGTCTGGGAGCAGCTTCTAAACTTGGTCTGAGCCTGATCATAACTTTCAAACAATAGCCACTGCTTGTTTATTTTAACTTGTAAAAGCGCTGGATATTTTACTCTAAATTGCTTCCTAGCTGCAATTAGTTTGGAGACGAGAGGGTGCAGCTCTTGGTGCTTCACCTGAACAGATTATGCAAATCCTTGTGTTATTCTTATCCTTCCACCTTCCCACAGAACCTCTTGCAGAGATTTTACCTGGGTAAGAATGTCTTGCTTGTCTAAGCAATTAAGGAGCTTGCAGATGATTGGTCTGGGTGATGAGCCAAGTGGAGGTGAGGGTGGCGCCGGTGGCTCTCTCCACAACATAAGTTGTGCCATTCAGGAGGGACCGGCCGATTTTCACAGGCTTTCTGTACAAACAATATTGGGAAGTACCTTCTTCTTTCTCTGGGATTCCAATGATGATAACATTGTTCCATCTGCTCCTCCCTTCCAGGTCCTCCAATTTTTCCTCAAGCTTCTTAATTGGCATGGTAGTGTTGGTGCGATCTAGCTCGGCCTTGTCTGCTTTTTCCTCCAAGGAAACTATACGAGTTTCCGAGTCCCCGACTCTGAGGTTCAATGAGTCAATAGAAGTTTTGATACCATGTAGCTCTGTTGAAATGTCTGCAACTGTACTTTTGCAGAGGCATGATTATTTCAGAAATCTCTCCTCCACCAGCGCTGTGGATCCTGAATCAGATTTAGTAGTAGCCTGTTTGGGCTGCTTCGGGTCTGATCTTTCTTGGGTGATGGTGGGGAGCGTGTTTAGGTGGTGCTTTGCACATGTAGACCTGCATGGCAGGATTTCTGGAGTCTCCTGGTAGTTGAAAATAGTTTGTAGTCAGTTTCAGCTAAATCTGGTGAGTAGTGAGACAAATAGCCATATTTTGACCAGGAGAGAGCAAAGCAATGCAAGCTTGCTGCTTCTTGCTAGGCTGCCATCACGTGACCACCAGCAGATTTTATTCTACAGTTCTACAAAATCCGAGCAATAAGTACTGCCATTATGGACTAAATTGAACACCTTGAATTGTCCAAGAAGTGAAGGATAGAGTTTCTGTATTATAGAAAGATGATCTTTGCAAAACACAGACATGGGGCTCCTAACACTATCATAAAATAAGCTGCATGCACAGTCCATTCAAGTCACTAACAGATGAAGCAGTGTGGTCAAGCAGGCTTTCACCCAAAGTACTGTAGAGGACAATGAATTTACGGCCCTTAAATTTCACTGTTTCATCTGTTTCAACATTTTCAAGGAATCTTAATTTAGCTGAAGTGCAAGAGCAAGCTAACTTGTCAACTGCAGTATATATTTTCACTGGCATATAATTTTCACTGGATTTTCAAAATAGTGAATATAGCTAAAAATTTGTTCCAGTGAAAAATAAGTCCTCTACAGTATTTACTGTAGCATAGTAATAATATCAAGAACGTCTCATTTGTGGGTGGTGCAGAGCACAAAATCAGTTGCTGGTGAGTTGTTAGACTACAGTGCATCAATATGCTGTGTAGTACACAGTGCAAGTATACAGCACGAATTAGCACACTTTAAATCATGATTATTACTTATTGCATAACTATACTGTGGGGACATTGTGGACATCTACCTATACAGCAGATTAAAGCTTGAGGGCTATGAAACTAACAACAGGAAGTGCAATGATCTACTAATTACGGTATATTCCAATAATATTTATACAAGCATATAACACCACTATACAAGAAAAAAAAACAAAAATCCCTTGATATAACATCTGGCTTGGCACTGGCAATCAACATATCAATTTTAAATTGGTAGTCGACTGTCCTTCCTCTGCTCCAGTTTGCTGAATCTGGCACAGGTTAGAAGACTACTGCTGGTGCTGCTGCAGTCCAGTCAGTGACTGCTCAGAATTGGGTGGGGTCTGACTCCACTGGTCTGCCAGGATGTCCTGAGAGTCTCAGGATTGGGGTGGGCAGGGACTACTGTACATAATTTAAAAATAAAATGGTACTTTAATGTACAGTATTGTTGTACAAATTGCATTGCTTTATGCTATTTTTATATTTGTATTATGAATATAATCCTCAATAAAGTTGAGTAAGTTAAAAAAAACGCTTGATCAGACTAACATCATGACATCACAACATCAGCCTGCACCTGCTTCCCCAAGCAGCATTGATGTACACTTTGAGCAAGTGGCTGGCTGCAGCATATGGGGAATACCAACCTTGGACCATCCTTGTGGCAGTTTGGCACTGACAGTAGACAACACTGTCCTTCCTCCACTCCACATGGATCCTCCCTGCCACAGGCTTCACAGACAGTGAAGACAGTCCACTCCAGTCTGGACTTCGCAGGACAGCAAGTCTACTAGCTACTGCAGTCAGTGACAGTGAAGTGCCAATCAGTTGTCATACATCAGTTTGCCAGGGGAGGAGGCTGCCACTAGACATTAGGGAAAATGGGAGATCAGCACTCACACTGCAGCCGGCAGCAGGAGTTCATCTGCAACTGCAGAAGGAATACAATCCACTGCTCTTATACAGAAACATAGAAACATAGAAACATAGACTTTGATGGCAGATAAGGACCTTGGCCCATCTAGTCTACCATTTCCCTACCTACTCCACAGGATAGGCCGTGGAATCCTAGTTAACCAACAGCCTATTTCTCCCTACTCCCTCAAGAATTGCCTTATGTCTGTCCCATGCATTCTTGAATTCTCCTACAGTTTTAGACCCCACAACCTCCTCAGGAAGCTGTTCCATGCATCCACTACCCTCTCTGTGAAATAATACTTCCTCATTGCCCCTGAACGCCCTCCTTCTATCTTTTAAATTGTGTCCCTTGTTCTTGCAAGTCTCTTTTCTGAAAGATACTACCCTCTTGGACTTTGTTGATTCCACTGAGGTACTTAAAATTTCTATCATGTCCCTCCTCTTCCTTCTTTCCTCAAGGGTATACATATTAAGCTCCTTTAGTCTCTCCTCATACGGCTTCTCTTGCAGACCCTGCACCATTTAGTTGCCCTCCTCTGGACTACCTCTATCCTGTCTATGTCCTTGCGGAGATGGGGTCTCCAGAACTGGACACAGTACTCAGATGGGGTCTCACCAACTGTCTGTACAGAGGATAACAACTTCCTGTTTTCTGCTGCTGATGCCTCTCCTATACATCCCAGTATACCCTCAGCCCTCCCTACTGCCTTCTCACATTGCTTGCTAACCTAAGGTCATCTGATATGATTATCCCCAGGTCCCTTTCCTTTTTTGTTGTTACTACCTCCCCACCCATTGTGTATTCTTCCCTGGTTTCTTGTTTCCCAGGTGCATTATTTTGCACTTCTTTGCATTGAATCCTAGCTCTGCCATGCTTCTGACCATTCCTCCAACCTTGCCAAGTTTCTTTTCATCCTTTCCACACCTCCTTGTGTATCAACCCTGTTGCAGATCTTTGTGTCATCTGCAAAAGGCATACTTTTCCTTCCAGTCCCTCTGCAATGTCACTGATGAAGACATTAAAAAGGACTGGACCCAATACTGAACCCTGCGGTACCCCACTAGTAACCTCTTTCTTCAGAGTGGACTCCATTTACAATTACCTTCTGTGTCCTGTTGTGCAGCCAGTGTTTTAGCTAGGCTACCACCCTGGGACCCACTTCCAGGCTGGTTAATTTGACTATTAATCTTTTGTGTGGGACTGTGTCAAATGCCTTGCTAAAGTCTAGGTAGACCATGTCCACAGCCCCTCCCTTGTCTACTCTTTGGTCACCCAGTCAAAGAAATCTATTAGATTCGTCTGACATGACCTTCCGCTGTGAACCCGTGCTGCCTTGGGTCCTGTGCTCCACTGGCCTCTAGGTACTCAACTATTCTTTCCTTCAGAAGTGACTCCATCACTTTCCCTACCACAGAGGTCAAACTGACAGGTCTGTAGTTTCTGCCTCTGTCTTGGTCCCACTTTGTGAAGGGAAATCACATCCGCCTTCCTCCAGTCCTCGGTACCACACCATCCTCCCATGATTTATTAAAAGAGTAGCCAGTGGTTTCACTAGTTCCTCCCTAATTCTTTTAGAATTCGGGGTGAATTCCATCAGGACCCATTGCTTTGTCCACCTTCAGTTTTAGGAGTTCTTGCAGAACCCTTTCTTCTGTGAAAGGACTGGATCTATCCCCTATCAAGAGTGCTTCAGTTAATTGGATTAGGCACTTCCCCTCCTCTTTTTGAATACTGAGCAGAAATATTCGTTCAGTATCCTGCTTTTCACTGTCCCCTCTGCCCACCCACCGTTCATTCTATTCAGCCTCACTATCCTCCTTTGTCTTTCACATCGCTGATGTACCTATAAAGGTTTTATCCCCTTCTTAACTGAGTTGGCTATCTTTTCCTCAGTTTGGGCCTTTGCTATTCTGACTTCCTCCCTGCTTCCTTCTGCCTTAACTGGTACAGCTCTCTGTCCTGCTCCTTCTGTGTTTCCTTATACTTCCGAATGCTATCTTTTCTTCCTGACTTTCACAGCCACCTCTTTTGAGAACCATAGTGACTTTTTCTTTCATTTTGATTTGTTTATTTGCTTCACACAAGGCTTGTTGCCTCTGTGACGGCAGTTTTGATGATTCCCCATTGTTGCTCCACACCTCCTTCAAGCCTGTTTGCTAGTGCTTTTGAGAAGGGTGGAAGGCTCCTCTCACTAAGCTGGGCACTTGGGATTTTGGGTGCCCAGAAAAGGATTTCTGCCCTAATTGTGAAAACAGACACCAGAATCTAGCTAAACAGGGCCCATTTTGCTAGGTTCTGTTTGATTTGTAAATGACAACATTTTTATGTTTATTCCATGCTTTTAGTTCATGGAAAAATAAAACAAGATGGTGGCTGGTCAAAAGGATATTTCTGTAGACCCGTGGCACTGAGGGTTGAGGTGCTGGATGCCACACCACGCCATGCCAGTAACCCATGTTCGGGATTGAGTGTGGACCACCAGGAGTCATCAGGGAGGAGAAGGATGGAGTATCCAGGGACAGCTCTCGTTCTTTGGGGAGGCGGGAGACCACCTGTCGGTGCATGCCTGGATCCTGGCAGTGGCTAGGGGCTGGCACACCTATGCTGCAAGAAGTTGGGTCAGAGGTGAGGCAGACACTTGATGGGGTGCATGCACAGGAGCATGCGTGGCACTGTCACTGGCATCCTTACAAACTTGGGTGCTGAAGGGAGAAAATGGAAAAAATGGATCCCAGGTTGTGCGGTATGAGTGGACATCCTCTACAGGCCCTGACACTGAGAAGACACTTCCCCAGAATCTTATTCCTGCATTGGTGAGTTGAACTGGGGCTCCTCTCTGCCCTGCCATGGAGGGGAAGCCATGGGAAGAAGGGATGTCAGCCTCCTGTCAGGTACAGGGCTGGGAGGGACAACTGTGATGTAGAGCTGACTGGAACCCGAGGAGAAAAGGAATTCCAAACAAAAAAAGCAAAAGGATTATTCTTTCATGAAAAAGGAATGGATTTTGTGAGAGTCAATCCTTTTTGTGAGGTCAATCATTTGTCGAACTTAATCC
The DNA here is from genome assembly GCA_016271365.2 of Neoceratodus forsteri. Lineage (NCBI taxonomy): Eukaryota > Metazoa > Chordata > Ceratodontiformes > Ceratodontidae > Neoceratodus > Neoceratodus forsteri. Next base: position 1,459,303,248 of record CM057455.1, on the reverse strand, counting down.
TCTAAATTGGACAGTGAACTTCCCATTGAAAACAATGGAAACTTAAACATTTAAGAACTTTGCAACAGATTAATATTTTTCACTAAACAAAGCATGGCAGCTCTGTTTCCCAAACTGATTCTACCATAACAAAATCACACCAAAATTCCACGCCAAGTGGATGCAACTTGATGAGGAAAAGACTGAAAAATGGCAGCTTTTATGGTTTCAGCACAGTGTGGATCTCAGAATCTGTACATTCGACCGGAAAGAAACTTGCCACATCAAGAGATCTACCCTGTGGGACAACACATACCAGATTTTGTGCAAATCCATTGATTGGTTGCAAAGTTATTAAAGTGCAAAATTTGAGATTTAACATTAAACAGGCTACTCAACCCTAACTATAAGGACACGGGTTCCACCATCAAAAGCTTGGAAATGTGGTGTGAGGTTTCCAACCTAACACCCCACCCACCCACAATCCATGCACCAACAGGTTTAGGGGTGTGCCTTGGGAGTTATCAGCCTAACACTCACCCCATTCCATGTGTAAGGAAGCTGAGATGGTACAATATAGGAGAATGGGCTTCTGGAATCTGAGAGGAGTGCCACTAGATCACCATGTAATCATAATCATCAGAATGGTACATAGTTTGTGTTTAGATATTAAGGTATTAATGTAAAAAGGGAATGTAAATTGTTATGTGAGTCCTTATTTGTGGAAAAATACTACATTACATTTTTTAAGTTCAAGCAATTATTTGATGACTTTTCCACCTTTTGCATGTTTTTGAAAAGGCATTCTCCGTGTGGTCTGTAGTGAAATTAATGAAGGCTCCACTAAACTCTATAATTAAATTAAAGTTAGGGCATGCTTTTACTGCCTGGCTAAGGTACATGAATGTCTTGTTAACCCACCCCAGCCATCCCATAGTCTCTGGTAACAATAGCTTGACCGAACCATTAGCAAAATACATAGATTATCACATCAGTAACCTGGCTCAAAAAGTACCTTCTATATACAGGTACGAGACACTGTTGATATCCTGCATGTACTAGAGGATCTAGCTATTGAAAATGGCAGTGACTTAATTACACTTGATGTAGAATCATATTTCTAACATTCCCCACCAAGAAGGTTTACAAGCTATGTCACATTTTTTAGATGAGAGAAAACCCTGACCCACACATTGAAATGTTAGTTCAGCTGGCTGACTTTGTACTTAGGTTTAACACTTTTTTTTACCAGGAGAGTTTTACCTCAAAAGATGGGAACAGTGATGAGAACAAGTTTTGCCCCCAACTTTGCGAACCTTTACCTGGGCTAGTAGGAAAAGGAGGTTATCACAGGGATCCAGAGGTAATCCTTCCTAGAGAAGATTAACCTTTGGAGACGATTTATTGATGACATACTGATTGTGCATACAGTTTGAATTTGTGAGATACTTAGAAAAAAGCAATGTGAACCTTTGATTTTCATTGTCTTTCCATTACAAAGAAATAAATAAGCTTAAATATGTAGAATCAGGCTGTGCTCCTCGGATACAGAGGGTGCTGGAAATATATAGAATCACCACATTGTAAAAATCCAGCACTCAGACTTGAGAATTCAGTGAGAGTAATTTTTAATATGAATTGAATACATACAGTAATACAAAGATTTAAGCACACAAAGGTGAATTCCTGCTACCACACTTTGCACCACCTCTGGCGCTTCAGGGCTATACTACCCCTTCATCAGGAGTGATGACAAGAAATAAACTTCTTAGATTTGGTGATATCAAAAGATGGGAATGGGGTGTAAAACTGACTTATTTAGAAAGAAAACAGACAGAAACACTCTCCTACATGCAAACAGTAGCCACCCTTTTCACACAATAGCAGGGATTCTGAAGGGACTGTTCAAAGAGTGAAAAGGAACTGTAGTGAAAAAGAAGTCTATGAGAAAAGGGCTAATGACCAGGAAGAAAGGCTGCAGGAAAAGGAGAACCCTAGTAACATCATAAGTAAAGCAAAACAAAAGTAGATAGAATGGAACGTACTGAGGTTATGACATCAAAAACATGAACAGAGAGAGGAGATATGAGGATTAACTTTGTGAGTACATATAGTGCATAGTCCAGCCAGATTAGTGAAGTAATCAGAATAAATTGGCACATGGTCAGTCTTGACCAGGGTTTAAGAGGATCTAGAGGGATGGAAAGCAGAATGGTACATACGAGAGGAAAAGTTTGAAAAATACCTGGTACATTCTGTGTAGCCATTAGCAGAGAAGCCAAGGATGTGGCTACACAGGAGACAGGATGGTTGTCACAAATGTGGCAAATGTAAATACTGTCCGAATATGATAAACACAAAAACATTGAGAACAAGACCTATAACCAGGTCTCCTGCACATGTTGTTCAATTATTTTATGACTTTTAAAAATGAACATGGCAAATATCTGAATGGCTACGAATAATTTTGCCTGTGACTCATTTAGGTAAAGATCATTCAATCAGAAAATAAGCATTCACAGTTCTTTAGAGTTCAAACTTTACTGTTTGAACTGAAAAGATTTGAACAGTAAAAGTCCATGACAGTTTGAACTGTCATAGCTTCCTGGTGTCTTGTGGCACCCTGCACTGCAGATTTCCATCCCATGAATAAAATAATATGTCCCTGGCAAACCAGTGCTCCCTTCCTGTTCTCTGATCACTGTCCACATATAAAACAGTATAGTCCCTGATAAGCCAGTGGTCCCTCCCCATCACCCGTTCTCTGATCACTGTCCCATATAAAAAACTACAGTCCCTGGTAGTTCAGTATTCCCTCCCACCCTCCTCCATTCTCCAGTCACTGTCCCTGTATACAGAACTACATTCCCTGGTAGTCCAGTGGTCTACCATCCCCTTCTGTTCTCTGATTGCAGTAGCCATACAAAAACTACATTTCTTGGTAGTCCAGTGGTACCTCCACCCTCCTCCATTCTTCATTTGCTGTCCCCATATAAAACTGTAGATTCCCTGGTAGGTCAGTGGTCCCTCCCCTCCCGCTTTCTCAGATCGCCATTGCCATATAAAACAATTTATTCCAGTAGTCCAGTGGTCCTCCCACTCCTCCATTCTCCGACTGCTGTCCCCATATAAAACAATATATTCCCTGGTAGTCCAGTGGTCCCGCCCTCCCCATTCTCAGATTGCCATCCCGGTGATGACATTATATATCCCTGGTGTCTAGTGGCACCCTCACCCCAATCAGTGTCTGTGGCCGAAATAAAGAAAATGGTCCATCACTGAGTTTTTCTTTTCAAGCCTGTAGAAAATAAAATGGTCCTCATCACCCAGACCCCCACCTCACCTCCCACTCAGCACCCCCACCCCACATCCCCCAGTACACCCCTATAGACTGTCACTCACCTGAACATGTTCCAGGTTTGAGAGTCGCCTCTGATCAAGACACATCTTGCTGCTGGAATTGTTGACTACAATATGAGAAACAAAGGTAAATGCGGTTTAATGTATTTCAATTAGGTTTTCAACTTGATACATAACTCAGCCAATGTTTGACATTTTGACACCAAATTTTCAACATGGCCTTTTGGGTATGTTTCCTCATGAACAATATCAGTGGCACTGCATAACTCCTGCCCGAAAGGTGATCTCACAGTTGTTTGGTGAATTCACCTTTCCAGCTAGATTGAAAACTTTCCCTCTTGTTCATGAGATTGGGTCATAAGAAGGCTATGTTGAGAAAATTTGGAGTAAACATATACAAAAATGGCAACATGGGAGCATATATTGAAGTTTTGCTATGCTTGCTCATAACTTGGCAATTTTAAATAATTTAACCACAAACTTTCAACATAACCATCTTTATACACCATCTCATGACATCTACGCTTCGGTTTTGAAACCCTGGTCAAAATTTGTTTTTGCACCTGTGGCATGCAATAATATTGCAGTGGCAGTGGATTTGGCAGGATTTCCAAAGGCAAGGTTCATGAAATGGGGTAATAAAAGGCTATGCTGAAAATTTCAGCCCCTGTTTCACTATACATGGAAGTGCAGGGCTTAGAGGGCCCTGCACTCCCACAGACAAATGTGTATACAATTATACTATTTCAAAAGTAAGGAAATTCTTTGAAAAAACTTTGTCAATACGATAGTTAGGGTTAAAAGCAACAAAAGCTGCAAAATATGGCATTAGGGTTTCACCCTAATATGCCATCCCACCCTACTGAGCAGCACACAGAAAAACATTGTGATTTTACCTCTCTGCCTCTTCACAAATCAGTGTAGGGTATGCCTAAGGGTTGCCAACCTAACATTCACCACATTCTCATCTACTATACATATCAGCTTATTTAATGATGGAATGGGGTGAACATTAGGGCTGACAACCCCAAGTCACACCCATCCCTGATTTGTGAAAAGAGGCAAGACGGAAACTGTAATGGTTTTTCCTGTTTCTGCCTGCAGGATGGGGTGGATGTTAGGTTGGAAACCCTAATGCCATATTTCCATACTTTTGTACTTAACCCTAACCCTAGTGCATTAATGAAGTTTTTTATGAAAAGACTATATATATATATATATATGTGTGTGTGTGTGTGTGTGTGTGTGTATATATATACTGTATTTATATATATATATATATATATATACACACACATATAACAAAAACTACATTAATGCATCAGTTAGGGTTTTATTAAAGCATAAAAGCTGGGAATTTGACATTAGGTTACCACCCCACCTCCCACACACCAACAGGTGTCGGGATGTACCTTGGAGTCATCGGCACTAACTGTCACCCATTCCACATGTAAACAAGATGAGATGGTTCAATATAGGACAATGGGGTGAAAGTTAAGCCCAGTGACTCAAGGCACACCAATGACTGTTGGTGTGTGGAGGAAAATAATGAGGGTGGGGTGGTAGGGTTAGTAACCCTAATGTCAAATTTCCCAGCTTTTACACTCTAATAAGAACCCTAACTGATACATTAACATTGTTTTTGCAATGAGTTTCCTTCTTTTTGAGAAAGTGTTATGTAACTGGTATGTTGCTGTGGAGCCCAGGCCCTCCAGGCCCTGTGATCCCCTCACACACCATTGTTGCATAATGATATGCATAAGTTGAAGCATGGGCCTTCTGGGCCCTGCGCTCCCATTACACATAAGTACAGGCATACCACAGCCCTATAGTCATGAAAAGTAACCCTTGCAACACTAATTTGGCAATATCTCAATAATTGTAGAAAATATGGAAAACAATCTGACTGCAGTTGTAATCATGACTTTGAAACCTCCATGGGTGCTACCTAAAGGTGGACTAAGCTGCAGAGAGCAAAATCCATATCTCAAATTGTTTTCGAGATACAGATGCGAAAGAATCCGTGGTGCCACAATTCAATGGACGCTTATAACTTGGGCATTATTAGGATTTTTTTCATCCAGTTTTCAACATGGCATTTTTGGAACCCCACCACATGAACAATGTCATTCTCATTTTGCTAATCTGTCCTGAAAGTTGAGTTCGCACAGCAAATGCGTCATTCTGTGCCACATGTGCAAAATCATGTTTGGGCAGGACATGAAAATTACAGTTGTATACTGTTCAGGAGAAGGTATGGAAAAGAGTAGTGTTGAAAATCAGGAGGAAAATATGAAAAAATTGGCAAAGTTATGGTGTGTGTAGAAACTACACACGCATGTACTCGTAATGTGGCCATTTTGGGGATTTTAACCAAATTTTCAACATGAGCTTTTGGGAAATCCTCTTCAGACACTGGCACTATGGGATTTTGTTAGTCCATCCCAAAGTAGATTTCATGGCGATGCACCATTCTGCGCCAGTGGTGCAAAGACACATTTATGGTAGGATTTGAGAAAGGAAATCTGTACTGTTCATGAGGAGGTGTGAAAAATGGCAATGTTGAAAATCTGGTGAAAATATAAAAAATTTACAAAGCTATGAGCTTGCGTAGAAGCAATACAACACACACTTGTAACACGGCTGTTTTGGATTGTTTGCACCAAATTTTTCAACATGAGCTTTTTGGACCTCCCCTCATGAACAGTGGGACTGTCATATTGTTAATCTATCCCAAAGGTGATTCTGTGCAGCATCCTCAAAATCACCTTTGGGACTGAGTAACAAGATGACAGTGACATTGTTCATGAGGGATCTAAAATGCTATGTTGAAATTTGGTGGAATCTATACAGCGGCTGAGATATCCACATTTAAATTCTTTGTTTGTATCAAAGTCATACAGTAGGATTTTAGATCGTATCATCATACGAACTAAGGTCCTACACCATATGACACCACTACGAACAAAAATTTAAATGTTAAATAACTACACATTTTAAGGGCATTTTCTGAACAGTAAAGTAGAATGCGCCTGGGGTCACCATAAGCAAACTACATGTGTTGGGTTCTCCCAGAATATCATTTTGGGAGGTTTCAAATTTGAATTTCAGGCAAACTGGAATCAAGATGGCAGCCATATGAAGAGAATTTCTCTCATACAATGCAGGATTCCTCTTTTGTATTAATCCAACTATACTGAAGTGCCTACTGAGCATCCTCAAAAACAATTTTTTCAAATTTTTAAATTGCAATAACTTAAAATGGCTTATTGTTTTTCACCAGACTAGCAAAAGGCACATCTGTGGAGTAGTCATTTTCTGTCCTGAAAATGTCATACAAACAAACAAATCCTCTGGGCTTTAGGCAAGTTCAAAGAAAATCCCAGAAAAGTCAATGGGTAAAAACATGTTTTCACCCCTTTGTAACTTGGAGACCACACATCCGACTGGAATGAAACTTGCCAGATGAAGAGATCTACAACACAGGAAGAGCATACCACATTTTATGCAAATCCATTCAATGGTTGCAAAGTTATTAAGTGCAAAATTTTGAGTTTAACATTGAAGTGCCTACTGAACTCTAACTATGAGGCACAACTGTGCCATTATATATATATCTATCTATCATATATATATATAGATAGCTAGATATGATGTGATATATATATATATATATATATATATATATATATATATATATATCTCATATAGGTATGCCATAGCCCCATAGGCAATATTCAGTCAAACATGCAATGAGCCCATTGAGGGTGCATGATGCAAAGAGAACATTGCTTGCCCATTATGCACGAGCCCACCTCCCCAGTCCTGATATTCATAAAATTAAAAAATTTCCTGCATCACACTGGTAGTCTTGTGTGACCACCTCCCCAGCCCCAGAGCGGTGCATGGGTGGCCTTTGAATATAGCCAAGCCCCAACAACCCACACAATTCCAGGGATGCATGGGACATCCAGTAATGAGCAGCGATCTCATCTGAATATGAGGACAATGAAATGAGCATTTGAGATTTTACTACATGCACAACTAAATGTATAGTGCACTGTATGTGCTCTAGTGCCCTTGTGGCCTATGTTATGTGGGATGGATCATCAGGATGATAATTGAAAGAATTCAAGAACACATTAGATCAATTGTAAATGAAAGAATTGACACATCAGCGGGAGACACATTATGGAAAAACATGGATGGGATTAGGTTCTTCAGAGATTCATGGGGTTAGAACATGTGAAAACTCCAAGAAGGAGTGACAGATTTAACTTGTTCCTGAGAAGAGGTTTTTATATGTACGGATTGCAAACATTAAGTCCAAAGGGACTAAATAAATACTGGGACTTAAGACTGTCTTTAATTGATTTATAAATTAACTATTCAGGTACAATGTACATAGCTATGATAAAACTGTTATCAACCCATTCTTACTTTCAACCACCTCCATTATTCTACCATTAATTATTGATGCTAAAGATTAATTTCTTTCATAGATCCCCTTTCTCCTGTATGTCTCTAATCATTATGTATATGAGTGCTGCTCAGCAACCCAGAGCATTGCTCCAGTTTCATTTGTAGGCGCAATCCAGCAATTGGTGCATTCCTGAAAACTGCTATGAATTGTTAGCCCACCCACCAGTCTCTACCTTCATAACCCTGTCCCTCTTTGCCTCTCCTTTGTCACAGCTGGACCACTGTTGCTGTGAGGTTGCAAGGGTCTCAGCTGCCCTCCCATGCCAAAACTGTGCAGGTACAGATTGCAGAAGCAAACTCCTGGAGAAGTCTGACTGTGTTACTGCTCACACACTGCCTAAAACTTTGATTTCTGTTAGCCCACGGCTGTCATGCCCCCCACAGCCCCACCACCACCCATGCTCAACATTCGGCTTATATAGCCAGGATCACATGATCAACCAAAACCTATCAGCCCACTTTGCCATCAGCAGCCTATACTAGCTCACCACTAGAGTCACCATACCATCCAGTGCCTTTAAATAATTCACTCAGGAAAAAAACATGAAACCTTCCTGCCCAGTGCTTATACTAAGCACCTCAATGCTCCATTTTTCTCCCCTCCCACTCCCAGTGGAAGACCCTCTATTATGGGATACATTAGCCTGGTCCACTAATGGCCACTGTAGGTGCCCACCACATGGTATTTTCAATTTCCTATATTCCCAGATCAAGTCGCAACAATTATACCCACCACCTAAGTTGCACTATCATCAGGACCACCTTGAAATTTCACTCTCTCATACCACCCAGCCCCCAAGCAGCCCACATCCCACAATGACTCAGCTCTGACAGCCCACCTTGTCTGCACCCTCCCAATACTGATATGGCCCACAAAAATCACTCTGCTCTTGGCTTCCATCGCTCCACACCCAAACTGCGCCGGATAGCTTTCTTCAGCATACTCTCCTCCTCCTCCTCCTACTTTTAGGTAATATGCATCCTTATCCAGGACCTCCTTCTGCTAGAGCTTCCAAGGAGGATAGACATGGCAGCCTACTGCTGGCCTCCCTCAATATCTGTTGCCTACTCAGGAAATTCACTCCTCTCCAGGGCTGGATCGTACAACATGACCCAGACATCCTTGCCTTATCAGATACCTGACTTTCTATAAACATCCCTGAGTGCCTCCATCACCCTCAATAGCTACTCCATCTTCTGAACAGACAGGCTGAGCAAGTTGGGAAGTGGATGTGCCATCTACATTAAAACATCTCTGCATGACCTCCAGTCCCCTTCCCCACCAGTCCATGGTGCACAAGCCATAGCCATATAGGTCACCCAGACAATCCTGGTAGAAACACTATACAGTATGTCAGTATACATTTCCCCCATGAACAAAAAGCCATCCTATGATTCTATCGATCCAGCATCACCAAGTATCCCTGCCAGAACAAGAAGTAATTACAATGAATAGCTTCAACATGAACTGGCTATCCCCCACATCTACTACCAAAGATACCATCGCCTTCACGACCTCCCTCGGGTTGTCCAATCCCCTACCAGACATGACCACAGAACTGGGTCCTCCACCCTCATTGACTTCATCCTTACTAACCACCACAACAACCTTTCCAGGGTTAAAGTACTCCCCAGATGCCATAAGTGACCACTCTCCAGTCACTGCTGGTGATCTAACAAACTCCACTCACTCTCCCTAAAATTACAGTCCAAAGGCGTCTCAGAAAAAGGTGCCCTCTTATGCCTCAAAATGTACCTCACTTCATGTGTCTGGTCACCAACCCACACTGCCCAATTAGTAGATGCTGCCTTCATCTCCTTTATTACCACCTTTTACGTGGCCTGTGACATCTTTGCCCCTTCATAAAGCAGATCCTAAAAACAGGGATACCCGTGGATCTAAGTCCTGCTTGACCAGATGCACCATAGAGGCAACCTCTGGCACGGGGCTCTAAGCTCCCAGTCACCCCAGGACAGACAACTCTACAGAGCAGCCAGAAACAAATGCACCTGGGCCACCCAGCAAGCAAAGGCAAACTACTATGAGGCAATCCCTCACCACCACATGGGTTCAGGGAAAAACTTTTGGAACAATATTAAGGAACTTTGCAGGAAAACTGTCTCTCCATCCCTGCACAGCTTCAAGTTGAGAGGGCCTATCCCAGACCCCACTACCATCTCAATACCCTAAACACCACTATCTCAGATCTTAGTCACATACTCCGATAACTTCTTTGACACAGTCCTAGCTACCCCTCAGGCACCTCAGACACTAAGGTACCCCTCCCTTCTAGCTGTGAATTATCTCCTGTGGGGAGGATGTCTTGTACCTCTCCAAGCTTTGGCAAACTTACAACGCTATAGCAGTGTTTCCCCTCGACCTCAAAATACTCCAAACTAACGCTGGATGTGACTTGCCACATTATGCCAAAATGCTTAACTGGTCACTACACCTCAGCCAATTCCCCAATCTATGGAAAGAAGAATTATAATACCAATCCTGAAGTGGTCACCCACTTCCCTATGATTACCAACCCATCTCAATCCACATTCCAAAGCTCTCAAAAAAATTGTGTCGGGACCAACTCACAAACTACTTAGCCAAACATAATCTGCTCTGCCAAGAACAACATGGCTTCAGGAGGTCACAGCACAACCACAGCCCTCCTCAATTTACATCTACACATACACGAGGCCCTGGAACAAGGTCAGTAGCAGGTGCAATCTCGTCGACTTGACAAGCGTTCAACACTGTCAGTCACGCTCTTCTTCTCCACTCCCTTCCCTCCTACTATTTCTCCCTGAGGCCATCTTCTGTTTCAAGACTATCTCACGGCTGGGACACAGCAGGTCAAAATCAACACCACCCTCTCCCTCAATAAAACAGCCTAACTGGTGTCCCACAATGGTCTATTCTAAGGCCACTGCTTTCACTGTCTTCCTAAACTCCTCCCTCATTCCTGCAGTGGAAGCTCTTACTCTATGTGGATGATGCAGTAGTTTTCTGGAAATACTCCTTCCTCACTCCCTCAAATTGCAGTACAGGTTTTTTCAGAGAAATAGAATCCTGGTTCACTGAGCATCACTTAGTATTCAACTACTACAAGACAAAAACCATAACCTTGCCCATCATCAAAGCCCTCTCAGTAGTGCCCCCTAACCATCTCCAACTCACATAGCCTCCTTCGAACAGGTCTCAAACTTCAAATATCTGGGTGTCTGTAGACACATCCTCACCTACCATACACACATTTAACACCTCACCTCCACTGTAAACACCAGGCTGGGGATTCTGAGAAGACATAAGCACTGCCTAACCCCTCAGGCCCTACATCTCACTGTATCCTGCTCAGTCCTCTCATTGGTGGACTACAGGATTGTAATCTACAGCACTGCCAACCAAAACAGCCCTACACTACATCAACCTTGCCCTCAACAGGGCATGCTATCTAGCAACAGGCTGTGATAGATTAACCCACATGTGAGCTCTACAAGCTGGTGGACTGGCTGAAGGAGGCTTAAGTATCATACCTGCCTCCAGGCCAAAATGCTTATGAACTTAACACCATAGGCTCCACCCCTCATCCAGCCAGTCCCACACAGGAGGGCTCCTAGATGCCTTGCAAGTACCTCCTCCTCCCTCCTTGTTCCCCACTGTAGGACCTCCACTAGGACAAAGGTCCTTCCGTTATCATGCTCCCTCTGGCTCCAACAACCTACCACCCTCCATCTCCCTTGCCCTGGTCTGGGAAAATTTAAAACTGGCATCATGAACCTTCTTACTGACTCTGATGCTTGTGGCTGTAGCCAATACTCCACCCCTTGTCCGTGTCCCAAAAGAAAGCAGTTAAGAATAAAGGTGTAACTCATCTGTGACTACATCCCCAGGTCCCACAATCAAGCTGTAAATAAACTCCCAGCTCAGGGCTCTGCTAATGACCCTCTGAATCTATAACCAGACTTGTCTCACAACTATGACTCAAGGGTCTCTTAGGCCCTTGATGTGGTAACTAATATGTAATGTAAAAACACTGTGCTGTGTGACCTATATTATAATTATTATTAAATGTAATGTTTGTGCTTTCCTGTACTGACATGGAGCCTTTTGCAAAGGAGTCTGACTCAAAGGATTGTAATTTGATTCTCTCAATAAATAAATAAAATAAATAAAACAGTAGGCAAGTGTTGTTACATAGCACCTTTCTACTGATGTTTAACTTTCAGAATTGAAGCCATTGGGGACTGTAATACAGTTGTCCAAAACCCAGGAATCCTGACTCGCATAGTCTTTGCCTTGTTTTGTATTTTAGGGTGCTGATTGCCAGCCTTGATCCCCACAGTATCTTGTTATACTAAGGTCTGGTGAGGAGCATTGGATTTAATTGCTGATCATCAGAGAAAAGTCCAAAGTCTATTAAGTGGCTGATTACAGAGCTACTTAAAATGCATCTCTGTTACTAACTCTACACTTCATTTCAAATCCTAATGGGCAGCTGGGATTTAGTTTTGATTGTAATGCACAGAGTTTGTTTTCTTGCAGTAATTAAGGACCATTTTAACTTTTTGATATTTAGTAACAATGTTCAGCACTGGTATTGGATTTATTAAGTGATTGTTATTCACTTGTTTTCAATATATTAAATGAAGTAATTAATGATGTTCCTGTTAAAAGTTCTGGGCAAACTGATAGTGTCTGCCCCTGATGAAGCCTTTCAGGCTAAGTGCTGGGGTTACTGGTTCTGGTGGGTGTGTGGCAGCACTAGTCCTCTTATTATGTTTTAATAAAGATATAATGAAGTAGTACTAATCTACATCTAGACAGTGGTTTCTTTGCTAGGAGTGCAGAAGTAACAATAAAAGATAACCAGATGTTGTAATGGTAGAAGACAACATAATGTTATCTTGCACAGAGGGTTAAGATAACATTTGTTATCTTGCTATTTATCATAAGACATATTTTACATATATATATCTATATATATATATATATATATATTTATACCTATCTATCTGTCTAGCTAGCTATCTGTCTGTCTATCTATCTATCTATCTATCTATCTATCTATCTATCTATCTATCTATCTATCTATCTATCTCACTTTATCTTCTTTTGCAAAAATCTATGTTAATGCATCAGTTAGGGTTCAGGATAAAGTGACAAAAGTAGGAAATATGACATTAGGGGTTTCCAAACCTAACAACCCATCCCCACCATGGAGGCAGAAAATCAGGTGTGAAGTGTGCAGTGGGGTCTCAAGCTAACACTCACCTCATTCCAACACTAAATAAGCATAGATGTGTACATTGAATGGGAATGGGGTGAGCATTAGACTTGAGACCCACGTGGCACACCTCACCACCGATTTTCAGCCTCCGGGGTGGGGTGGAGGTTAGGATTGAAACCTAATGTCATATTTCCTACTTTTGTCACTTTATCCTGAACCATAACTGATGCATGAACATAGTTTTTGCAAAGAATTTCCTTTCTTTGATAGTGGTCATAGCTTTATGTGCCTGTGGGAGTGCAGGTTACTCTGGGCCCTGTGCTCCTGCCAATCCATAGTTTTTGAGATAGAGTAATCATATCCTTATTTGCCAGGAGAGAGCAGGGCCCTTTGGGCCTGCACTGCCTCCATAAATGCATATCTGTATGTCACTGCTGTGGAAAGGCCCAGTGCTTCCATTTATAGGACAACAGTGACCAAATTGTCAGCATAGCCTTCTTATTATCCCACCTCCATGTACCCAGTACAGGAAATTTTCAAATTCTCACCAAAACATAATTCTGCACAACTGCAATGCCATTCCTCACTATAGGTGGGAAACTGCATTTTAGCCAGGATTTGAAAAATGACAGCTGTGACATACATGAGGTGGATTAATAAGATGGCTATGTTGAAAATCTGGGGTCAAAGCCTGCCCAGTGCTGTGCTGGGCTAAGCATCCGTTCCTTACCCTCCTGCCAGCCAGCAACCTGTGTTCATGGTTGGAATCACAGAAACATAGAAGTTGACAGCAGATAAGGACTGTAAGGCTGATCCAGTCTGCCCATTTATTTTTCTACCTTATGAATGTGCCATAGGCCTTTGCTCTGTCAATGCTCTATCTATCCATACCCATCTGTATTTCTCCCTTATGCCTATCTCATGCCTGTTTGAAGCCCTGCACTGTATTCATATCCACCACTTCCTGAGATAGGCTGTTCCATGCATCCACCACCCTTTCTGTGAAAAGAACTTCCTCACATTACCCCTTAACTGGCCTCCCTCTAATCTCATGCTGTGTCCTCTTGTCCTGCTATTTTTCTTATAGTGAACCATGTTAGACTCTTTCACCTTGTTAATGCCTCTAAGGTGTTTGAATATTTCAATCATATCACCTCTCTCCCTCCTTTGCTCTAGGGTTTACATATTGAGTTAAGTTAATCTGTCCTCATATGTTTTCTGATGCAGTCCCTTTACCATTTTGGTTTGCCCTTCTCTTGACTGCTTCAATTTCATTAATGTTCTTGTGAAGGTGTGGCCTCCAGTACTGTGCACAGTACTCCAGATGGGAGTCTAACAAGTGTCTTGTAAACAGGGATTATTACCTCCCTCTTCTAACTGGTGATACCTCTACTAATACACCCCAACATCCCTCTAGTCTTACCTACTGCTTTAGAGGTCTGCTTGGATGATTTCAGGTCATTGGTGATGGTGATGCCCAAGTTTCTTTCTTCCCTTGTGACTGCCAGCAACTCCCTCCCAGCCTATAGGTGGCTTCAGGGTTTCTCTTCCCTATGTGCATGATCTTGCACTTCTTTGCATTAAACCCCAGTTGCCACTCTTCTGACCATTTTTCCAGTTTATCCAGATCTCTTCTCATTCTGCCCACCCCATCTGGATCATCTACCCTATTGCAGATCTTGGTGTCATCTGCAAACAGACAAACCTACCCTCCAGTCCAGTAAGCTGCAGGGGTTTGGCTGGGGTAGGAGGATTGAGCATCTGGAGGACTGCTCTCCTCTCCTGGGGAGGGAGGATTGGTGCTCCCACAGAATGACTGCCCTGGGTGGAGGCCCAAGGGTAGTGTGGGACTGTTGGCACCTGAGAAGGATGGTGGTGCAGGACTTCCATGGGAGTATGCCTGCCTCCATGCATGCACGTCTGGCATGTGCATCCCAGTGATGGGGATGGGAAAGGGAGGGAAAGAAGGAAAAACCTCAGGCAGTGGGTGACGACTGACCCTCCGCAAGCCCACACCCAGTGATCAGGCACTGCTGCAGGCCTGCGGCAGAGGGCATAGGCTAAGGTAATACCCATGGATGCCAGGCTGATGGGGCTGGGGGGTCAGTCTCAAGAGGGCAGCCAGGAGAAACCAGTGATAAAAATCTATAGAAAAAAAGAAATTCTGGGATCAAAAATTAAAAACTTCCAAAGTTATGAGTGTCTGTGGTGAAATTAAAACAAATGGTCATAACTTTGCCATTTTTCATATTTTGACCCCAAATTTTCAACATAGCCTTCTTATGACTCACCCCATCCAATGAACAAGATCAGGAAAATTTTTTAAATTCCACTTGAAAGGTGATTCAGAGGAAACATGAGAAAGAATTTCTTCACAGAACAGGTGGTGGACAAGTGAACACCCTGCCAGAGGAAGTGGTGGGGCTGAAACAATCACGGGATTTAAGAATGCATGGGATAGACATAAAGGAATTCTAGAGGGCAGGGGTAAGGGAAACAGACTTCTAGGAAAACAAACTGAACTTGAAGCTCAAATGGCAGACTAGGTGGGCCATAGGCCCTTATCTGCCGACACTGTCTATGTATCTATGTATCTATGTATCTATGATTTCGCCAACCAATCACAAAATCACCTTCAGGCAGGAGTTGCACAATGACAATCATATTCTTTATGAGGTGGAGTCTCCAAAGACTATGTTGAACATTTTGGTCTATACATAATAAAATGGTGAAGTTATGCATAAAGTTAGAAACCCCATTGAAATACATTGAACTACATTTGCCTTAGTTTCTCATATTGCAGTCGCTGGTTCCAGCAGCAAGACATGTCTTCAATTGAAAAGAGTGGATCCTCGAACCTGGGCCCTGTTCAGGTGAGTGAGGGTATGTAGGGGTGTACTGCGAGGTGAGGGTGGTGGGTGCTGAGTAGAAGGTAGTGGTGAGGGAACTGATCAGTGAGGGACCTTTTTTCAGGGAAAAAGAAGGAAAAACATCAAGGGATGGTTTTTTCTTTCAGGAACGGACACGGGGGTACTCTACACACCAGGGACAAGGCAGCATGGGACCCATGACCCACCACTATACAGGGATGGTGATTGAGGGAGGGCAGAGAAACCACTAAAGTACAATTTGTTTTGTATAAGGGACGGTGATTGGAAAACGGGTGGGGTTGGACCACTAGAATACCAGGGATAATAATGTACAACAGGACAGCGATAGGACAATGGGAGGCACCACTAGACCACCAGGGATAATATTAATGCACAACAGGATGATAATGGGACAATGGGATGGACCACTTGACTACCAGGAGTGGATCAAAAACATTGGGAACAATGATCATAGAGCAGGGAGGGGGGAAGGACCTCTGGACTACCAGGAGTGGATCAAAAACATCATGGACAGTGACTGGAGAACCCTGGAGGGGAGGGACCACCTAACTATCAGGGTGTGGATCAAAAACCTCAGGGACAATGATCGGACAATGGGGGGTACTGAACAACCAAGGAATGGATCAAAAACACTGAGCACAGTGATTGGAGAACAGAACAGGGACCACTGGACTACCAGGGAGTGGTTCAAAAATATTGGGGACAGCGATAGAATTGGGGCCACTAGGCTACCAGGCCATACCCACAGCACTGGGACAGTGATCACAGAACAGGGAGAGGAGGGACCACCAGAGTACCTGGGAAATAACTAGCAGCTCCAGGACAGTGATCAGGGAATGGGGTGAGGGACCACTAGACTTCCAGGTACATAACCAGCAGCACTGGGATGACGATCAGAGAACAGAGGAGGGGAAGGAACCATTAGATCACCAGGGACATAACTGGTAGTACTGAACGGTGATCAGAAAATGGGGAGGGAGGGACCATTATACTACTAGGGACATAACAGCAGTTGAAACCCCATGGATTTATAACCAAAGATCAATAAAAATGGTAAAGAAAGCAATCCTTTTCGAACTTGTGATTCTTTTCATTTGAACAAAATGGATTCATGAAAAGGATCTTAGCGAAGTGACAAAAAGGATTTTAAACATAGAAAAAACATTCCAGGATCATTTTCATACCATACAACTGCATAATCCAACTAAAGAAGTTCGAATGAGCAAGATCCATTTCCTGGTGTCCCTATAGCACCTCATTTTCATGGGTTCTCAATATTAAAAAAATAGAAAACAAGATGGCGGCTCATGAAAAATTAATTTTTCTGGTGAAAAGGAATTGGCCCATCACTAAAAAGAATCCTTTTCTGGGAGGCCATATCTTTTGTCAGACGTTTTACCTCCATCCTGGAATGTGATCTTTCCATTAGAAATAATGGGAATTTAAAATCAAATAACTTTGCAGCAGTTTAATATTTTCACCAAACAAATGCAAAGCAGTTCTGTAACCCAAGCTATTTCTACCATAAAAAATCACACCAGAATTCTACACCATCTGGGTGCAAAGCGATGAGGAAAAACTGCAGAAAGTGTTGACTTTAAAGGTTTTGCACTATTAGGATCTCAGAACCTGCACATCCAACCAGAACGAAACTTGACATGTCAAAGAGATCTACCCCCACAGGACAACGATGCCAAATTTTGTGCAAACCGATTGATTGGTTGCAAAGTTATTAAACTGCACAATTTGAGGTTTAACATTAAACATGCTACTCAACCCTAACTATAAGGGCATGAGTGCTCTCCTGTAATATATATGATTATATGTAAGGGATATTCAGGAGGATCTGTGATACATGGCGATCTATGTAACTCAACCCATAAGCCACGAGTGAGGTGTCTGACGGCAAACACTATGAGCATAGATAAATCATGTATCAAACAAGCCCCCTCATGGAATCATAGAATTTGTTGACAGATAGGACCACTAGGCAGAGGTAGTCTGCCCATTTTCCCTACCTACAGTATCACTGGAGACCCTACTTGGTCTCTGACTCTTTCTCCCTGCCCCCATTCCTTAGCACTAAGATTCCTTTATGTCTATCCAATGCATTTGTGAACCCCACCACTGTTTTTGCCCGCCAGCTCTGCTTCTAGGCTGCTTCTGGAATGCACCACCCTTTCTGTAAGGAGTACTTCCTCACATCCCTCCTGAATCTACCACCCAGCTTCATAGTATGTCTCCTTGTTCTTAAGCACATTTTGTTCTGAAAAATACTTTTCTCCTGTACCTTATTTACCCCCATGAGATATTTATAGGTCTCTCTTATACCCCTTCTCCTTCCCTCTCTTCCCGGTGTACATATTGAGTTCCTTTAGTCTCTCCTTGTACGGATTTTGATGCAGACCCTATATCATTTTAGTTGTCTTCTCTGGCTCACCTACACTCTATGTATGTTACCTTCAGAACTGCACATAGTGCTCTAGATGAGGTCTTCCCAGTGATTCATTCAACATTACCTCCCTCTTTCCTCTGGTGATACTGCTCCCTATGCATGCCAGCATCCCACTAGCCCTCTCAGCTGCCTTTATCACACTGATCACCTTTGGTCACCAGAGATGATTACCCCCAGGTCTCCCTCCTTCTAGGTGGTCATCAATACAACTCTCCAAATGTTGTATTCTGCTGCTAGGCTTCTGTGCCCCAAGTTCATTATTTTGCACTTTTCACATTGAAACCCAGCTGCCATTCCTTGACCACTCCTAAGTAATGGCTATAAGATAGAGAAGTGATATACCCATTTGAAAGTGTGAGATATTGATCTAGAGCCTGCTGCAACCCTGCTTACGTTAGTAATAAATTATTCTCTAAGTAGTCTAAGTGGGGAAATTCCAGACTCAACAGCACTTATGAGTGAGGCCCAAATTAATTTGAATTTGTTCATATTACATTAACATTATTTTGAGTGCACTATAGCTTGAGACATGTCAGCAGGTGTTTCACCCAAACAGCATTCGTAGGGTGGGTATTTTTCAGCCACCACTGCAAAATGGTCTTTTGTGCGCTTATCAGTTCCAGGCCCCAGAGTTGATTAGTTCCCAGGCAATCCACAGTGAGTCACCTGCCCCCAGCACAAACTCCAAGGAAGAGTTAGGGACACTGCAACACAATATCTCTGCATGATCCTATAGACCTCACCCTGAATGGTAAAACTTTTGGCAAGTGAGGGTCATGTATAAAATAACCCTTCTTCCACCTCACATTGAAGGCTAGTAGTTGATTTGGTGGGGTCAAAACAAATGTATATGGAGTGGAGTAAGAAAGGATCTGTACATGAAATTCAGTTGTACCTGCCTAGGTGATTATGTCCAGAGCCTCTTTAAAGTGGGAAGTGGCAGTGATCCAGAGATTGGGGAAAACTCTATATCCAGATCTTGTTCCCATTTTCAAAAAATATCTTCTATAGGAAACACATAACTACTCTAAAGTAGGTTGTAGAAGGCGGTATGGGATCTAGACCATGGCCAGGGTCTGTATAAGACCCCTCTAAAGAGATGGTGCTATAGATGTGAGTGCAGGGTCATGCCTCTTGTCAGCCAATGCTGTATCCTGAGGTAGGCAAAGATACTGAATTGAACTCCATAGATTGGATGTATCGTGGATGCTATTACTGAGACAAATGCTGCAAACAATTTTTTTCTTAATACACTTATTGAGGTGCAAAGCAAATATTTTCCTGTGTTGACAAACAGAGTTAGTGGAACTGATAATAAGTGGATTACACCTGAGCATTTTGATGAAACGAGGAAAAGAGACAAATTGTGGAAAATATACAAGACTACTAATGGTACTGCTGAATTTAATAACTACCGTGAATTAAGAAATAAATGTAAAATCATAATAAGTCAAAGTAAATCTGCTTACTTCAAGAAAATAAATACAGTACTGGTTCATTAAGTGACCCTAGAAAATGTTGGGCCTCAGTAAAAAAATTGATTGGCCCTTCAAAACTATAACTCCTGGAGTTATTAAAACAATGGTTTAAATATAATTAAGCCTAAGGAAATCAGTGATTTATTTTTGTTTAAATGCACTGATTTCTCAAATGTGGAGTTGATATGGAATGTAATATGCCATCCCGAAAGGTTGCTACTTTCTATTGGGTTATACCATTCCACCTTTCTATTTTGCCAGACAAATCCAAATCAAGTTCTAAAGCTCCTAAAACGGCTGCCCATAAATAAAAGCTCTGATTAGATGGACTTGAGCCTAGGTTTTTGAAGATGACAGCTGCATTAATTTACCTTCCATTGACAACCATTTTCAATCTCTTTAATTACTGGTGAATTTCCTCAAACTTGGAAACAAACTATAATTAAACCAATACCAAAAACAGGCTCAGTGCAGGATTCTGACAACTAACATCCAATATCCGTTTCTCTTCCTTGAGTAAATTGTTAGAAAAGATAATAAATGAACACATCACAGAATACTTGAGGGCCAATGGACTTCGTTCTCCGGAGCAGCATTACTTTTGGAAATCTTTTAGTACAGGTGCTGCCTTGACATGTTTTATGGACCACATCCTAAGGATCAATGATCTTGGTAAACTAATGGGTGCAGTCTTTGTAGACTTTTCAAAGGCTTTTATCTTGTGAATCATGCCATGCTGCTCCAGAGAATGAAAGAAATTGGCCAGGCAGAATCTCCCTTAGGTGGTTCCAAAGTTATCTTACAAACCATCTGTTGAAGGTTGACTTTGAAGGAGCCCTGTCCAATAAACACATTTTGAAGCAAGGAGTTCCTCAGGTGTCCATTTTATGACCTGTATTATTTTCCTTATACATTAATCCTATTTCAAAGTTCCTACAATGTCTGATTTGTTATTGTATGCTGATGATATTATTCTTTTACCAGTGCAGCATCTGTGGATGAAATAAATTCCTCCTGAATTTTGATTTTCAGCCCTAATAGTTGGCTGTTGCAGCATTGTTTGATGCTGAACACCAAGAAAACTCATTGCATTTTATTTGGATCAAAACCAAAGTTAACCAAATGTCAACCTTTGCAAATATTTGATTTGGCTTGAACAATGCTGCAACAGGTCATAGAATCTAAGTATTTAGGGTGTTACTTGATTAAAATGTGACCTTTTCAGCTCATATAAAGTAAACAGTTAAACTTGTAAATCAGAAGTTAGGTGCCTTGTATAGATGAAAGGACTGTTTAACCAGAGAGGACAGATAATCAGTTTCAAAAAGTGTACTTCTGCCTACATTATATTAATCATTTTATTTACTATGTTGGCAGGTAATGATTTAAGTTTAATCACTAGGACATCCGATGATATTTGCCAATTTGTTACTTTAAACCATACAATACCCATCACTGTATATTATATAATGAAATCAGTTGGTTACCACTAAAATTAAATGTTTTGTATAATTTGGGTTGTTCACTTAATAACATCTTAAGACTTAAACATCTATCACCATTATTTGGCCACATTACGATCACAAATGAAGGTAGCATATTAAGGTCTTCTTTATGCACATGTCTAACAATACCTAGGATCTCAAGTGGTATGGAGGAGTGTGCATTAGTACAGGCACCTAAAATGTGGAATACATTTTATTTATTTATTTATCTTTTGTTAACTGGGTAAGTATGCTAGACAAGTGGTATGCCTATTTTCAGGAACGACCGGAGAGTACAAACAGGTAATACAGAGTACAACAATACAGCCAAAGTTGAGTGGATGGCTACATCTCACACTAGTTGAAATGATTACATATACACTTGAAGGTTAGGTACAGTAAATCGATAAACTGCAGGCTATATACAGAGTAAAACAGTGAAGATAGAATACATAGTGAGTTGACATTGAACAACATTAACTATCTATAGCATAAGGTAGAACAGAGGAGGAGCTGGTCAGGGAAACTGGCTTCTGATATGGTTTAAATAAATATGGCTCCATAAAGCAGAGTGCCAGAGGAACTACAGTGTCCAGGGCTTATAGCTAGGGAGGCTTTTAGGCATCTCAGCATGAGGCCAGCTTAAGATGCTCCCACAAGGAGGTCTGAAGGTTTGTGGGAAGGGCGGCAAAAAACCTGCTCAGGAAGGAGTTCCAGAGCTTGGGAGCATGTGCAGCATAGTCCCTCTCACCCATAAGAGTGCGGGTTGAGGGTACTTTTAGTATCCCAGGACCCTGGGACCTTAGGGGTAGCTTGACGGTCAGCTGGGAGAGGAGCTGGGCCAACCCTGGGTGAGCCAGTGCTGATCACTTTGCTCATGTGGGCAAACCTATACCAAAGTTTAGGTGATTGGTCAGGATAGCCAGCCTAATTTCTCTAAAGATCGCAGTACGATGAGTGAGTGAGGGGCAGCAAGAGCAAAACAGCAAAATGTTGTTGTACGTCGATTCCATCTAGTATGGAGGGCTTTGAGGTGCTGCAAATAGGTGGAGTCCATAGCTTAGGGAAGGAGTAACATCTCCACTGGCAAGGGCCAGGCGTATGCAGGGGTGAGGTTGTGTTTGGTCCTATAGGCCAGCCCCAGTTTGCCATTTACCCTTTGCAGACGCTGAGGATGTGACTCCTAAGGTCCAGTTAGGGGTCAAGGCCACCCCGAGATATTTGACGGAGGTCGTAGTGTGGGAGGGAAGTGCCGCCTGTGCAGTTGATTAGCAGAGGGACTGGAGAGGCACGAATTTTAGCTTAGGAGCCCAAGAGCATGGCCTGCATTTTTTCTGCTAAGGACCAACTTCTGGTTGGTGAGCCAGGCCTGATATTCCTGGAAGTCCCCAGATAGATGGAGGTTTAGGTGGCTACGCCCCCGGAGTGAGCAAGGAGGACCAGGTCATCCGCTGCACAGGGTGACCCTACATCTGGTAACAGCATCTGGGAGATTGTTGATAAACAGAGAGAAGAGAAGAGAAGTGGTCCCAGAACAGAGCCCTGGGGGATGCCCAAGGTCACCAGCAGGGGATTGAGAGGACTTTATTAAATTTGGTTATTGCTTTCTGCCATGCAGGTAGTCAGTTATCCATTTAGGCAGGGGAGCCAGGCCGAGGGACCTCAACTGAGCGCAGAGCAAGTCATGGTTAACAAGGTCAAAGGCCTTTGATAGGTCGATGAACAGAGCTCCAGAGAGCTTACCCTGTTCCATGGCAGTTCTGACACTAGAGGAGACAGAGATCAGTGCTGCGGTGTGCTGTGCCCTTTGCTGGAAGCCCTGCTGGGCGGGAGACAATAGTACGTGAGATTGGATATACTCCGAGAGTTGATTGGCAACTACCTTTCCAGGAGCTTGCTGATGGCCGAGAGGATGGCAATAGGCCGGTAATTGTCGGGACTTTGGGGTTTCCTGCTTGAGCACGGGACAACCCTGGCCACCTTCCAGATATCAGGAATCTCCCCAAGGCAAGGGACAGGTTAAAGATGGGCCACCGGGATGCATATAAGGGCACCTAGTTTGAGAAGCCTAGGCTCTAGGTTGTCAAGTCCAGGACTGGCGTGCTGGGAGAGGCCAGCCAGAAGTGTCAACACCTCATTATCTGACACTGCCTTAAGGAGAAAGGGAGGTCTGGGAAGGTCAGGCACCTGCCAGTCCATGGGTGCAGAGCAGTTGTCGCCCTGGCCGAGGGATCTGTGGAGAGACAGCTGATAGGTCGGGAAGTGGGAGTTGACAGCGCTAGCATTGTGTGTGGATTGTTACAAGAGGCTCCCCGATAATCATGTCAGTGACCCCAGAGTTGGACTGACCACCCACCAGGGATTTGATATTACCCCAGAACTTCTAGGGTCATTTGCTGTTCTGAGAAGAGCAGCCTTACAGAAATCACTTTGGCCACCCTAGTGGTTTTTTACACTCATTTCTGAGTGTTCTGTATTGTTGTAGTAGGTGCTGGTCGGGGAGCATTTGTAGTGGGCCCAGCACTTATCCCTCACTCTCATAAGAACAAGAAGGTTCCCATGCAGCCACATAGTGGCTGACCCCTGACCCTCCTTCTAATGAGAGGGCATGCTTGTCTTGCAGCTCCCCAAAGGAGTTATTAAACAGGGTAATGGCAGTGAGGGATCAGGGGCTCCATACACCCTGACCAATCAGTGAGCTTTAGGTCCTCCATGAAAGCATCCAGATCGAACCTGGACGAGTTTCGGATGTGGATTACTTTGTGAGGAACCTTTGGGGGAGGGATTTTCCACACAGAAGATCGGAGAGTGGTCTGAGATGGAGTCAGATAGTATTCCTACAGAGGAGATCCTGTCAGGGCACTGGACAGGATCCAGTCCACTAGGGAGCTGGAGGATCCATTTGCCGACTGCTGGTAGGCCCTGCACGAGCAAGTCAGTGTGTGGGTGGTAAGCAGGGACTCGAACTGTTTAACGCTGCCTTCGACCCAGTTTAGGTTCATGTCTCCCAGGATTATGACTTCATTGTCACCAGTCCTGAGACTAACAGTGTCCAGGAGGTGGGTGAGTCCCTGGAGCCCTCCCTTTGGGGGTTATAGGTGCATACAACGGAAGTTTCTTTGCATTGCCGAGTAGGAATACTGAGTGAAGCAGCTCACAGGAGACAGCAGTGATTGTTGGTGATCCACCAGTGATACTTTTAGGTGGCTCCTGTAGTATATTAGAATGCCTCCACCCCTTTATTCCCATCCCTGTTCAGCCGTAGGAACTCATAACCATGTAGCCCACAAGCTGAGTCAGGAATCGAGGATTTGAGCCAGGTCTCTGTTATGCCAAGTATGTCAGGCTTATAGAGAGAGACCCAGGCAACAAGCTCATCCAGGTTGGGAAGTAGGCTCCAATATTAAGATGAGCCACCTTCAACCCCTTGCCCAGCCACCATTCCTGAGGGAATTGGGGACCAGGGGTGGGGCCAGGATTGGGTTCAATGTCACCAGCCAGGGCAAGCACCAGTAGGAAAGCCATAGGAGGTGCCCTCTGGGGAGAAACACCAGGTCAGAGGCTTACGGGCTAGCCGCCACCTGATTCTGTTTTGATACAGTAAGATTCCTGGTGCCAGGCCGCCTGTGGGGTGAGCGGAACTTGCCACGCCAGCCATGTAGTTAGAGAAGGTGTAGTCCCTCCCATCGGGGGACCATGAACGGTCACTACATATGCCAGGGGCAGTTACAATATGGATGGACACCAGTCCCAGGAGGAGAGCTGCAAGGATTACGGGCAGGGAGGGCGAGGTGGTGAGTGGCACCTGGGGGCCTTGGGAGATTTCATTCTAGTGCACTGGATCTTCACGGCTGGGGAAAGTCTTGAGTAGGGGTACCTAAGGGGAAAGAGGAAGCTATAGCCAGTAAGGACCTAAGGCCAAGTGGAAGGGCAATAGGTAGAACACCTCAGTTCACACCGAGGGCCTCTAGGTCGAGGATGCAGGACCAGAGAGTATACAGTAATAAAGTTAACTATACAGGTACCAAGATAGCCTGACAATGGGAGGTGCCACGTAAGTGATCAAGGTCAGAAGGACCTTGGCAGATTAGCAAAATTTAATGTGCAGTACAAATTAGGCCGGGAGGACCTAGGCAGTGGCAAAATGCCATACAGTACAATACGTTTTCTCAGTTGTTAGACAGTGGCAGTGTCACAGCAGGAGCAAGACCAGGCAGACCTAGACTCTTAGCAGGGGCTAGAGGAGACAGGTCAACAATACAAATATCAAAGTCACCGAG
Source organism: Neoceratodus forsteri (assembly GCA_016271365.2). Lineage (NCBI taxonomy): Eukaryota > Metazoa > Chordata > Ceratodontiformes > Ceratodontidae > Neoceratodus > Neoceratodus forsteri. The sequence goes on along the minus strand of CM057455.1, from coordinate 1,459,277,614 downwards.
TAGAGCAAGGCAGGTAAGAGTTACAGAGTAGTACTAGGCAGGCTAGGTCATAGTTCATGTTCACCAGGGGAGAGAAGCACCACAGCTCTTGTATCTAAGCAATGTAGAGATAGATTGGAGTCGGCACAGACCCTTCCCTGTGAATTGATAAGGCACAGTATAGTCAGTGGGTGGGGCAATCGAGGATAAAATCACACCACCAACAAGGGAGGGTGGGAGGGCACAAAAAGGCAGCTTACAGTGTGTCCCCGAGGAGGCCCGCCGGAGCTTGCATCTCAAGCCGCACCTGACTCCAGGAACTGAAGGAAAGTCAGTGGTGAAAGCCGAGGGGGACCCTCCAGCACAGGTCTCCTCGCTACCCCTCCGCCGGCTACTGTCCTTTGTGTCTGCTGCCGCCTCCTTAAGACAGGAGGGCACAGGTGATGCAAGAGGAGGACCAATCAGGATGATTCCAAAACGGCGCCTAAATTTGAAAATCCCCAGCACTCTCAGGTTCCTGGAGGGCACTCCGCAAGGTAGGTCAGGAGGAGAGGGATTGGGAGGCGTGGTGGTGGGTCTCCTGCTTCCAGCAGGGCGGCTCTGTGTCCCGAAGAAAAAGGCAGCTTACAGTGTGTCCCCGAGGAGGCCCACCGAGCTTGCATCTCAAGCCGCACCTCGACTCAGGAAGAGAAGGAAAGTCAGTGGCAAAGTGTGAGGGGGACCCTCCAGCACAGGTCTCCCTGGCTACCCCTCCGTCGGCTACTGTCCTTTGTGTCCATTGCTCACTCTCCTTAAGACAGGAGGGCACAGGTGTATGCAAGAGGAGGACCAATCAGGGATGATTCCAAAACGGCGCCAAATTTGAAAATCCGCGCGCCTCAGGTTCCTGGAGGGGCCGGGCAAGGTAGGTCAGAGGAGAGGGATTGGGAGGTGTTGGTAGGGTCTCCTGTCCAGCAGGGCGGCTCTTGTGTCCAAGAAAAAGGCAGCTACAGTGTGTGGAATCTTGTCTAAATGAAAATAGTCATACACATTTTAAGAGTGATTTAAAATCTTATCTGAAGCTACAAACTAATTGTGAATGTTTTTAATGTTGTATTTAACTTATTTACTGAATGTTGTATGTTTGTACTGTATGTTGTATATTGTGGTTACAATCATAGCCTCAACTGTGGTGGCTCTGGGTCTTTTCTGAAAAGGGGCCTTTGGCCTACTGTGCTTACCCAGTTAACAAAGTGAGAAAAAATAAATATGAAATCACCAGATTGTATGCTATAGAGAGCCCACAGAGTTATAAATGAATGGAAACACCTACTGTACTGATCCCCAGGTATTTTTATCACAGCACAGCTTGGTGGATAACTACATCATACTCCTCCCTACTTTTAACAATTTCTGTAATATCTGCCCTCTGAGATATGCCTGAAACATGGCTGACATGTTTATGGGCTGCTATCCATACATGGGCAGTGTTATTAATGAATGGGTTCCTAGTGCCTGGTCATATCAGGTCAGTAAGAGATGTGGAGACATCCCTGTCACAACTCCATACAGATATCCTCCTCTCCCAGTTACACCCATGCCAGTTTAATAGGATCATTAGGCAAGGGAGGAAAGCAAATTGTGAGGCCCAATAATATATTTTGAAACTAGGGAAGGTACCACCATCTGCTGCTAGGGGAGATGTAGGAGTGTTCCTTTTATATAAGGGTAGTTTAAAATGCCATATTAATCTATGGACAATGGAGTCTAGGGATTTAAAGAATGCACCTGATACTTTTGATAGGGAGGGATTGAAATAAGTACAGGCACTTAGGTAGGGCATGCATTTTACAACATTAATCTGTTCCAGTAGGGATGGGGTAGAACTCCTTATTTTCACACTCTGGTTTTCAGTACCTGAAGTAGAGGTTTGTAGTTACTGCTACTGTATGCATTGCTGCCAAGAAGCAGGTAATATGGTCCCCAGATACTGATACTATTCACCATCACCAACGGAGTAAGTTGAAAATCAGGTGCTCTCTGTCCAATTTACCCACAGGAGTATTTCACTTTTCCCCAGTTTACCTTATGACTGGTGAGGGTTCCATATTCCTTCAATAGAGTGTGTATGTCTTGCAAATTGTCCCTGGAGTTTTGAATGTGCATAAGTATGTCATTGACAAAGAGTGACAACTTATGTTCAACTCTCCTCCATCCAGGTCCAGCGCAAGATTGTTTTCTGAGACTGCCACTGCCAGGGATCATGAGACAGCATGGAAAGAAGTTGGGACAGCAAACAGCCCTCATGGGTACCACTATCAAGTGAAAAATTGCAGCTAGGCACAATTTATTAAAATATGGACTGTGGAGGACGGAGACAGGGTGCCAACCCAATGTATACATTTAGTCTCCCAGATTATATCTATTCAGGATTGCAAACATATAACCCCACTCCATGAGACTGAAGGCCTTCTCTGCATCCATAGCAAGGACCACCGCCTATGTTTTGTAGAAGTTCTTGCCCACCACAGAATAATACTTAAAGTGTGCCTTACATTTGCTTTAGCCTGCAGCTCCCAATATTAACAGAATATAGTACCCCAACCACTCCAAACAAGCAGCCACGCCTCATTCCACCATGCCCCATTACCAACTCCCATAATTAAACAAACCAAATTCAGCCAATCAGGTGCTACTACTTAGAGGACATCATCATTAATTTATTGTTCAGTACTGAATAGCATTGACTGCTCCAACAAGGAGCACATTTCTTTTCAACCAGGACACCTGTTATATATTTAAACATTTTTTACTTGGGGTGGAGGAGGGAGTTTTGGTGCTGCAATGAGAATGTGAAGAGCGGTTTATTGAATTATATGAGTTGGGTAATGGGACAGGGTAGGGAGTGGTTGGTTACTTGTTTGGAGCAGGTGGAGGTATGGGATTTATTAGACACTGGCAGCTGAATGTAATACCTACTTCACCAGGACTATAGGTAGAGGAGGGAGATGGGTGCTAGCAGGGTGCTGGGGGATATGCCTAACATGTATCTGGGAGATGGGTGATACATGCACAGTGAGTGGGGTAGGGTAGGGATATGAAAAAGGAGGGTGTAATATCTGTGCAGCACTTTGTTAGTTTATCACTCATAAGAAGTGTTATTTTGTCCAGCAAAAAACTACCGTATGTGTATTGGTACTTTGCCAGCATTTTTGCTAGTGAAGTGCCACTACACATAGACTTTGCTGGGTAAAGAACTATGTGATTAGCACATTGCATTACATAAAGCCAGGAATCTTTGCAAAGATTCTTTACAAAGCAAAGTGTCCCTACTTTGCACACTTATGCATATTTCATTTATGTAACAGGGTTTCTTCAGCATAGCGATGGAATATTTGTTTAAAATGTTAATTTTTTTTGTTAAAATAGAAATTTTAAGGACTTCTTGAAATTTTCCTAGTGTAGCTCTGCCAAGCATTGTGGTTACTAGGCGGCTGCTAAGGACCCTCCAACATCCTAGCACCCAAGTGTGCTTTTGTATTGATGAGCTAGAGAGCTAACAGAAAATTTCAAGGAAAGATGGTGACCACTGTTAGGGAACAGAAGAGAAGGGATCTAGTAATGAAAATCATAAGCTATGTGGTTTATACAGTAGTGTACCCATCAGTAAATTTGCTGAAGAAGTTTTTTCTTTATAACGTTAAATGTATAAGCTGTGTCTGTGTACAACCATCTGCATCTGGTTGTGAGCGGGGAGTATCGGACCGAGTGCAAGTGAGTAACAGGCAGCTAGCAGGGCAAGAAATAGTGTGAAAACAAAACAAAAGAAAAGCAAGAAATAAACAAATAATGCAACAGATACTATGTCAATAGTGGGGAATTACAGAGAAATGTAAACGTGATATGCAGTACTGTAAGTCAGAACAGGCTGCAGTTTAATGTTCAGGGTCTGTTGTGAGGTGAGAGCAAGAGAGAAAGAAGATAGGTGGCATGTGGATTTGGTTCTAGGTTCATGGTTTGCAAAAATAAGAAATGAGCAATGTGTTAGTTTAAGGAGGTAGTGAGCAATGCTGAGGTAAGATGATGAAAAGAGTAGACTTTTTTGGTTCGAGATGAAGGTGTATTGTGTAAGCTCTTGTGGGTTTGGGCTGAACTGAAAGTAACAGTGTGCAAGTAGTGGCAGTGGGCTGCATGCAGGTGGGAGGTGTATATGTATGATAAGTTTACTACATTTATAAATCTTGATGAGTTTACTATGTATATAAACTTACTATGTATATGTTTCATATATCTATGTCTGTCTGTCTGTCTGTCTGTCTATCTATCTATCTCTCTATCTATCTGGCTATCTAGATATGTATCTAAATGGGATACGTGATGGACCAGGCAAAAATATCTGCAATATTCTTTCAGAGTGTAGTTTGACCTCATGACATCATGAGTTGTGGAGCCACAAGTGATGTCAAAGGTCAGACTATATGAGGGAAGGATATCATCATTATTTGACTGGCTTATCACATATTACATTTATGTAATGCCATTACTTTAGCAGAGTACTTATTTTACTTTTGAGTTTTTTTAGTTTGTTTCTTTTGGATGACTGAGCAGTTTTGGAGTGAGTGCATGTGGTAATGCTCATGAGTGCTGCTTGATTGCATCACCACACTGCTAAGTAATTCAGACTGCTAATGATTAGTAAACTGTGATGAAGCATGGTGGTTTGCCGAGCCAAAGTTGTAGAAGTGTATAGGAAAGAGTGTCTGCTCCAGGGTTTGTTGGTGCCTGTTGAGAAGAGAAGGACAGTGCCAGTGTCATAGCTGCATAGTTGGGAGTCACTGCATGGCGTGACAGTCAGGGTCTGAGAATGTGAGTGGAGTCCTAGAGTCCATATGCATCTGACAGTGTGACCGGTAAGAGGAGGGACAAGAAGGATGTTAAAAACAGACATAAAAAAAGAACTCCAAAAGGATTTTAATTTTGTTATGAATGGAAATGCTGTTTGGGGTATGGACCTTGTGGGTTTGATACACAAGTGAGCTGAATCCAAGTGGTTTTGACTATGCACTGGGTTGTGCTGTGTAGAACAGAATGAAAGTAAAGGTTGTTTGCATGTGGCTGGCTTGAGTTGGGAGCTCATGATGCTGGCTCCAGCCAATCAATACCTACTGAGTGGATAAATTTGCCCATGGGGGACCTACATTGAAGCTAAATCCAATATTCTCACTATAGGTCTGACCACTCTCAGAATGTGATAAATATTTGTTGGTTTTAATCCTCACTGGCATTTCATAAGGCACTCAGTTAATGTGTTTCAATCTCAAAACGTACAGTGGAAATTAACAGAATAAACTGCAAAATACTGTTTGTAAAATGTATCAACAATAGCAAGGCAAAAATTCAAAAGCATTAAGTCAACCTTCTGAATTTATTAAACAGTTCTTAATAACATTTACAAAATTTGACAGTGGACATTAAAACATTACTAATTAAACCAATTTTGACATTGTTAGGAAAGTAAAAAAATTTAAAGTAGCACTGAATGAATATGAGGAATGATTAACACTTAATCATAAAGATTTTTTTTTTTTTATTTTTTTGTTGATCCGAAAAGAGACTTCTGAAACATTTGGTAATTTTTGACCTGGTGGAGGGAAGGAGGAGGGAAGAAAGGATAAAGAAGTATTATATGTTAAACCAGGTTAATCTGTTGGTGGCTGAGTGAATGGGGACAGGTTGTCATTGAAATGCTTGCACTTATTTTGATAAATACCATGGGATGGGGGCATGTTTAAACCACCAACAAAGGTGGCCACTTAAGTCCTTAGTCTGCTCCACTGATGACCTTAAACAACATATTGGATGGTGTCAGATCAGGCAATCCATGTTTCGGAGGATGGTATGAACTACTGTTGATTCCTGGCATCGGATGTAGCAGAAACAGGTCTCTCCCAGTGACCGCAGAGATGGTAATCCCAACATACCGCATGGCACTCTGACCACGTGGCTATGGGCTCCTCCTTAAATCAGACATGCAGCAGAAGGATGGAGCTGAGCAGTGAAACAAGACTACTTCTGACAGTACAGCATAACCAATTTTGCAGTCTGAGCATTTGGCAATAGATCATGGACATTCAAAGGGCATTGGGCTAACTACTAAAACTGCTAATGCCCACCTCCTTACTTTCTACAACATGGACCACAGTGCAGGGGTTGACTTTGGCTGTTGAGCCCATAACAAGCTCTCCTCATCTCCGACATGGCTTCACCCAACCTACTTCATGAATTTGCCTCCATCTCTGGGTTAGAGATGAATAAGAAAAGACTACCATCTTGTTGCTTAACCTGGCCTGCCCAAAAGCATGCCAAGAGAAACAGGTGATGTGGGTGCCACAAGGATTTCTGTCTGGGGTTTCCATCTCAGTGAATTGGAAAGCCCTGGCAGAAGCAAATTATGCACCCTACTCATGATGCTGAGAGCAGAGATCCAAAATATCTGAAGCTACGCCTGTCCCTTAACGGCAAAGTGAAGGCCTTAGTTATGTCCACTCTGCCTAAAGTAGCATATCTCTTTGTAGCCTCCCAGTAGCTGCCCCACCTTATGTTTTCCAGCCCTGATAAACTAATTGCAACTCTATTATGGAAGGAAAACCGCAGATTTAGCAAACCAAAGCTCAGGGCTCACTGGTCAATGGTAGGCCTAGGACTCCCTGTCTTTAGAACTACCACCTGGCCTACAGAACAGCACACAAACCATGAAATGGTTCCTGCCGGCAACAGATGCCACCCCAGCCTGGCTGTGGCTTGAGATGGATCTGACAGAAACTGCATGATTGGGAAATCTCCTGGGGGAATGTTCACCCAAAGGTAATGGCATCCCAATGTTTTTGGAAACATGGAAAGCCTGGCATAAGAGCAAGAAATTGTCTCATGTCCCCAACCCCTCTGAAACCACCAACTGGGTATACTATCTATGGGAGAACCTCAACATGTGTAGGGGTGAGTGCATCAAGTGGCTCTCTTGGGAGTGAAAAGTATACATACAATTCCGACCTTACCTGCCAGATTCGGAGTGTTGATGACTTTCCAGCAAATCCAAGAATGATATCAACTACCCAAGGTGGATTTCTGGAGGTATCTCAAGATTAGAGAGGCTATCACACATTTAAGCAAGGCTCAGGGCTGGCATCCGGCTGGAAATGACTTCATCAACTATACAAGCTTACTAAACTTAAGGGGATGGCTGGGGAGATTTACCACTTGCTCCAGGATGTGCAACCAAACCCCACCACTGACTGCAGAAAAAAATGGGCTATGAATCTACAAATTGACATCACCCTGAACACATGGAATCAATGCCTCAGAGAGGTTCACTCAACATACAGAGATGCAAGAGGCCAGCTTATTCAACTCAAACTGTTGCTGAGATGGTACCACATGCCCAAAGTGCTATAAAGCATGGTACTTCTCCACCACTCTAAGTGTTGGCACTGCAGCCCCCAACAATAACATTTTAAATATCCTATGGCAATGTCCTAAGCTGACACGCTTGGGTGGGCATCCTGGATGACTGCTCCAGGATTGCGAGGTTCCAGATTGCCCCATCCCCTCTCTCATCATACTAGGAACACTACACAACTGGCTAACCATGCTCAACAAAATAAATCTGTCTGATGGTGGTTCTTTTGAGGCAAAAGGGCTGTTCTAATAAAGTGGTGACAGACAGCACCACCGTCTCTTTCTACTTGTCACACAGCAATTGCTAAACTTGCAACTTTTGAATGCCTCTCTACTCTAATTCCAACCAGATTCAACAATACAGTAAAAAGTGGGAAGTATTACCTCATTCCTATCTCTGTTCAGTGTCATTGCCTCTCCTGGAGACCCCCACCACAACTTGATAAGGAATCATCCCAAGGGTATTTCAGATTTCAGATGCAGCAGACATAATTTCATATTATAAACATGTTTACATTTTGTTTATAAACACCTCTACTTTCTGGACATACAGATATGGTACAATACCCAGTTTCCTGCATGCTTTAAACTTACTAAGTATCTGTACAGCATGCAATATAGTACTACAAGATACACCAACTATTTGCCAATGTTCCTAGCTGTTACAACAACAGTCTTAAGGTATTTGTCACTGAAATTACTGATGCATGTTTGTATGAGTTATATGTTTGGCTCTTGCTTTGTAAAAGAAAACCTTAAATAAAAATATTTCATATTAAAAAAATAAAGTTACTCTATTCACAAAAAAAAAAACAGAAATACTATGGGATATGAACAACCACCAGAACAGGCATATAGGATTTCAGTTTAACGCCTCATCTGAAAAATGCACCTCGCTCCAGCAGAGAGTTCCCCAAAGTCCATGCTAAGGGCATTAGCATGGTTAACTATAACCGAGGGGCAGTACCCTGCACAGCTACCAATGCCGCTTTCCTACAGTGCCTGTTGTTTGCTGGAGGTCTCCACTGCACTACAGATCAGGCCTGGCTGCATTCAAAAAGTATAAGGAATCACAGAAGGAGCACGACAGGGAACTGTATCAATTAAAGCAGAAAAAGTGGGGAAGGCAGTCAGAATAGCAAAAGCCCAAACCGAGGAAAAAATAGCCAATTCAGTTAAGAGGGGATAAAACCTTTTATAGGTACATTAGGGACCATAGAAAGGTTAAGGGAGGAACAGTGAAGATTAATAAGGGAGAGGAGGAGGGCAGAGGGAGACATTGAAAAGGCAGAGTTATTAAATGAATACTTTTGCTCAGTATTCACAAAAGAAGATGAGGAGTTACCTAAACCAGACAATAGAAGCACTCTGGGTAGGGGTTGACACCAGTCCATTTACAGAAGAAAGAGTCCTGAAAGAACTCCTAAAACTCAAGGTGGACAAAGCAATGGGGCCTCACAGGGATTCACTGCAGAATCCTAAAAGAACTAAGGGAGGACCTAGTGACACCACTGACCACACTTTTTAATAAATCATGGGAGGATGGGTGGTACCTGAGGACTGGAGGAGGGTAGATGTGATTCCCTCTCACAAAAGTGGGAGCAAGACAGAAGCAGGAAACTACAGACCTGTAAGTTTGACCTCAGTGGTAGGGAAAATGATGGAATCACTTTTGAAAGAAAGAATTGTTGAGTACCTAGAGGCCAAAGGGGCACAGGACCAAAAGCAGCATGGATTTCATCAGGAAGGTCATGTCAGATGAATCTAATAGATTTCTTTGATTGGGTAACCAAAGTAATAGACCAGGACGGGCTGTGGATATGGCTACCTAGACTTTAGAAGGCATTTGACACAGTCCCACAAAAGATTGATAATCAAGTTAGCCAGCCTGGGAGTGGGTCCCAGGGTGGTAGCCTGGGTAGCAAACTGGCTGTACAACAGGACACAGAAGGTAATAGTGAATGGAACACATTCAAGAAAGGGGGGTCACTAGTGGAGTACCTCAGGGCTCAGTACTAGGTCCGGTCCTCTTTAACATCTTTATAGGTGACATTGTAGAGGGTCTGAGGAAAGGTATGTCTTTGCAGATGACACAAAGATCTGTAACAGAGTTGATACACAAGGGGGGGGTAGAAAGGATGAGAAGGGACTTGGCAAGGTTGGAGGAATGGTCAGACATATGGCAACTTAGATTCAGTGCAAAGAAGTGCAAGTAATGCACCTGGGAAACAAAACCCAGGAGAAGAATACACAATAGCAGGGAGGTACTAACAACACCAAAAATGGAAAGGGACCTGGGGGTAGTCATATCAGATGATCTAAAGATGGGTAAGCAACGTGAAGTCAGTAAGGAGGGCCGGGGATACTGGATGCATAGGAAGGCGTCCACAAGTAGAAAAAGGAAGTGGTTATCCCTCTGTACAGAAAGTTGGTGAGACCTCATTTGGAGTACTGTGTGCAGTTTTGGAGATCTCATCTATGCAAGGACATAGACAGGATGGAAGCAGTCCAGTGGAGGGCAACTAAAATGGTGCAGGGTCTGCATCAGAACCCATATGAAGAGAGACTGAGAGACCTTAATATGTATACCCTTGATGAAAGGAGGGACAGGGGGACATGATAGAAACGTTCAAGTACCTCAGAAAAGAGATGTGTAAGAACAAGGGACACAATTTAAAGATAGAGGGGACAGTTCAGGGTAATGGATGACATTTTTTCACAGAGAGAGTGGTGGACGCATGGAACCACGCTCCTGGAGAGGCTGTAGGTCTAAACAGTGGAGGAATTCAAACATACATGGGACAGACATGAGGCAATTATAGTGGGGGTGGCAGGAAGTAGGCTGTTGGTTAACTAAAATCTGTGGGTTATCCAGTAGGTAGGGAAATGGGCAGACTGGGTGGGCCAAGTGGTCCTTATCTGCCCTCAAAGTCTATGTTTCTATGTTTCCATGTATACCCTTGAGGAAAGGAGGAGCGGGGCATGATAGAAACTTTCAAGTATCTCAAGGGAATTAACAAGGTACAAGATGCTAGTATCTTCAGAAGAAGAAATGTGCAAGAACAAGGAGGCACAATTTGAAGATAGAGGGGGACGGCTCAGAGATAATGTTAGAAAGTATTTTTTCACAGAGAGAGTTGTGGATGGATGGAACAGCCTTCCTGAGGAGGTTATGGAGTCAGGAACAGTGAGAATTCAAGAATGCATGGGACAGGCATAAGGCAATTCTAGTGGGGGCAGGAGGAAGTAAGCTGTTGATTAACTAGAATCTGCAGCTTATCCATCAGGTAGGGAAATGGGCAGACTGGGTGGGCCAAGTGGTCCTTATCTGACGCCAAATTCTATGTTTCTATGTTTCTATGTAACTTTTGAGATCTGATGGTATCAGGCTTCAAGAAGACTGCAAGCAATGCAGAAATTAATTACCAGGGGTAACAACTGTGTTATACTTTTTCATGTTTCTGTCTTCATTTCTGTTGGCAGCTAGACCTCTTGCAAGTATTTCAGCTGAGTTAAAACTGTCTAATAATGCCAAGAGGCATGCCAGAGGACTCTGGTGAGAGATACCAGTCTCTTTGGACAGACTGGGAGAGCTGAAAGTGAAAGCATCCTTTCATGTTTGCAGAGGAGTCACTCTTGCCATGCTAGATAGAACTTGGGCAAAAAACAGATGCCTTTGTATATATAAAGTTCACAGTCCAGATTAGAACAGTTTTTTATGACGACCCAGCCTCCAGACACAAAGAATGTTGAATCTATGATGTCAGAGTGGCATACTGGATAATGTACCATGGGGAAGCTGGAGGGTCTTAAGGTCTGGCAGAAACAGACAGGTCGGGAATTATGAACAAGTATACTATCTAAGGGTTTGAGTCATCCCTGACTTATGAAACTGTCTTGTGTGTGTTCATTCTGCATTGCTAAAGAGAGAAAGAGAGTTTTTCTATGTAACCTACTGTTCAAACATTTTCTTTCCCATTTCTATAGAATTACTGTTCCCTATAGTCTTGCTGTAATGTCCAGCATTATTTGTGTAAATATCTGGTAGTATTAAAATATTATATTCTCATATACTTCATGTTTCTGTGACAGAGTCTATTGAGGTACAGCTAACTGATATATAACTGAAAAAAACTGTGCTTCCACCTCTGAAGAGAAGGCTACGATTACTATATTCTGTTTCTAAAGCAAGGAGTTCTAGCCATGGCAGAGAGGTGGAGTCAGTTGTCCTTGGTTAAGAAGTGCTGCACTGTGTGAGCAGTGTCTTTCAGGATACAGACTTAGAGACAGCACAAGAGAGTGTCTATGCTGAATGGTGTCAGCTACGTATTGCCTTTGTTGGCATCTGAAGGGTTTGAGAAAGCTGGTAACACTGACAGGCTGAGTTTGTAAAGATCAGTTTGTCACAAACTGGAGGTAGCAGTTGGTATCTGAAACTATTTTTGTTCAGTATAAAGGTTATTTGTACAGTAACAGGCAGGTATACAAAGGGGACTACATGTTCTGATGCAAGACAGACTTGCATGCTACTTGCTAGTGGGGGCTGCTGGAACAATACTGAAGTTTCAATTTAAAATACAAAATGCCCAGTGCTCACCAAAGGTTGGTAGTACAAAGAAATTGTTTTATTTAAAGCATAAACATGTTGCCGTGCTCTGGCACTTCAAGACTCAAACTTTTTGTGTTTTTAACTTGGAACTGTATATTCTAACAGTTTTTTTATTTTGTTAAACAAGAACAGATAGATAGAAGATATGTCTGGCCATATATGAAAAGTGCTCACTGCTAAACCCACAGGAGCTGTGTTGAAAAAGAATTGAGCCATAAGGACAGCCACATTCAGGCACAACCATAGTTATCCTCAAAGAAAGTGACCATGAAAACCGTGCAAAAAGGTCACATGTAGCCAAGAGTGTGAGATGAAGGTTAGGAGCATGCTGATGTGACAGAGCCTTTGACTAGGCAGCTGCATAAGTAGAACTGGTAGAAATGTTGGAGAAGGAGCTTGCCCTGGTTAAGGTGAAGGCAGAAACTGAAAGGTGAAAGGTACTGGTGGAGTCACAGAAGATGAAGCTGGAAACTGAGGAGGAGATGTGAAAGGCTGAGGATTGAGAGAAAGTATGCGAACATCAGATCCAGCTGAGTGAGGAGCAGGAAAGCAGTGCCAGTATAAGATCCAGATGAATAAGCTTGAGCAAATTGTAGATGGCTTGCAGGACATCTCTACAAACTGTGAGTGATGTCATGAGGGCTCCACCCAGGAAGCCAAAATTAATTCTAAAATACTTCCAAGATATCAAGTGGGCATGATCTTGATTTATATTTAAGATCTTTCAAGAGAACCTGTGGGTAGTTTGAACTGGGATGGCTACGTGAGCAACTCACCTATTACCACTGCTTTCAGGTATGGTATTAGAAGCCTCTGTCAGAATGGACACTGATGACTTTATGGATTAGGATAAAGTGAAAATGGCATGCTATAAAGTTTTCAGTTAACCCCAAGACCTATAGGCACAATTCAGAAGGTTAAGAAAAATGTTGGTACAGCTATGCTGAAATGTGTGCAGTTAAGTAACTTGTTAGAGCACTGAGCAGAGGGTGAAAAGTTCACTTTTAAAGGAAAAAAGATTTATTTCTCCTGGGACAGTTTCTAAAATGGTTCCTGAGGATTTGAGAATATGGTTGTTGGATAAAACTTCGAGCTCTGCCAGGAGGCAGCTGAGAATGCTAATCATTTTATATCCAGTCGACCATCTTCTTATCACAAAGGTAATGGAGGAGGGCATTAGGTCATTTCAAAGGAACCGAGGGGGCATCCTAATGGAATCCAGCCTGTCTGAACAAAAAGGGAAGCAACCTGGCTTCAAAAGCATGGAAACAGGTGAATGTAGGTGCTATATCTGCTGGAAACTGGGGAATTTTTCTTATGATTGTCTAATAAATGTATAAAAGGTGCAGCGCAACTGAATGGGGTAGCTCGGAAGCTCCCAGCAGTAAGTAGCCTGTAAACAGAGTGCAGTGCTCTCTAACTCCACTGTGCATGCACCTTGTCTGTGTGTAAAAGGATGGCAACCCAGGAACTGAGGGACACTGGGGCCTCCATTTTTGGGGTGAAGCAGGATATGATTCAAGAGGAACAGATCCCAACTGGCAAGTTTTGAAGATTAGAGGAGTGATGGGTTCTGCTATCAGTGCCACTGGCCCAGATCTTTATAAGCTGGGAAGGTAGCCTGGGCATACAGGAGGTGGGTGTTTTACCAGACATGCCTGTGGGTGTAGTCATGGGTAACTAAATCAATAGTAGGGCCAATATTGTGTGTCACTACCTGCAGAAGTGCAAGGCAATTGGCTTGTGAGGATACACATGGGACTGTGCATGTGAAGCAACATCTGCTTCAGTAGCAGGAGAAGCTGTAGCTGAAGAATGGGGTGGAAGCAACAGTTGTGAGCCACATCTACAGACAGCCATAGGTGGCTTTCCCACAGCAGAGTGTGGTTTGGGGAACATCAGGTGTGCTGAGCTATGGAGAGCTGAGCAAGCTGACTCATCCCTGCAAAAATTAAGGGAGTCAGGCATCAGTGTGGAAGGTGACTCTAGGAAAAAAACAGGTGTACTGGGAGAATGGTCTCCTGTACCTTAAGTGGGTTCCTATGGGAGGACTGGAGGAAAGGGTACCTCAGCAGATAGTGGTTCCTAGGAAGTTTAGGAAGCAACTTCTGTCCATGGCCCACAACATTCCCTTTTCAGGACACCAAGGGGTTAATTGTACAAAAGGCAGTTGACTAACAATTTTTACTGGCTCAGTATTTTTAATGATGTGGCAAATTACTGCTGGACTTGTCTGCAGTGCCAGTGGGTGTTAAAGGTTTGGGGCATGGTTAAACTTGTATTGATTCCCCTACCTGTTATCGAAGAGCGATTTCAACAAGTTACTGTGGACATTGTGGGTTACTTAGTACCTCAAGTCACACTGGCAAGTGATACATTTTTGAGGTCATAGATTAAGCAACAAGGTACCCAGAGGCAGTGCCCTTGTACGCCATCAAGGCTGAGAAGGTGACCAAAGAACTACAAGGGTACTTAGCTGGGTGGGTTTTCCCAGGAGATTCTCTCAGACCGGTGCCAACTTTATGTCTGATTTGATGGTTAGTCTTTGAAGAACTGTTAGTCAAGACAGCTCAGACAAACAGTCTGGTCAATTGATTCAATGGGTCCCTCAAGACCGTATTATGGGCATTTGCTGACCAGCATGTGAGACAGTGGGACAAGATACCTACCCCATTTCCTATTCACATAAGGGGTCCCCAGGAATCCACAGGGTTCTCACCCTTCTAGTTCCTGTTTGGCCATTGGGTGAGGTGCCCTTGATTTGGTAAGGGATGAATTGGAGGGTGATCTTGCTATCTAAAAGGAATCTGTTGTGGCATATGTCATGAATTTCAGGTCATAGTTCTAGGAGCTCATGGGGTTAGTACCTAGACACTGCACTGCAGAGGATGAAGAGCATAGAAACATAGAAACATACATAGAAACATAGACTTTGACAGCAGAAAAGGACCGCTTGGCCCATAGTCTGCCCATTTCCCCTACCTACTGGATAAGCTGCAGATCCTAGTTAACCAACAGTCTATTTCTTCCTCCCCACAAGAATTGCCTTATGTCTGTCCCATGCATTCTTGAATTCTCCCACAGTTTTAGACCCACAGCCTCCTCAGGAAGGTGGTTCCATCGTGCCCACCACCCTTCCTGTGAAAAAATACTTCCTCACACTGCCCCGGAGCCATTCCCCTCTATCATCAAATTGTGTCCCCTTGTTCTTATTTTGTGTCCCCTTGTTCTTGCACATCTCTTTTCTGAAAGATGCTACCCTCTTGGACTTTGTTGATTCCACTGAGGTACTTTAAAGTTTCTATCATGTCCCCTCTCCCTCCTTTCCTCCTAAGGATATACATATTATGCTCCTTCGTCTCTCCTCATATAGCTTATCTTGCAAACCCTGCACCATTTTAGTTGCCATCTCTGACTCGCCTCCATCCTGTCTATGTCCTTGCAGAGATGGGATCTCCAGAACTGGATGCAGAATTATCTGTGCAATTATTTAGGTGTAGAAGGAACTGGAAAAGTAGAGTGGCTTACTAGAAGGAAGCCAGGAGTGTTGGATTTAAAACTCAATATAGATAGCTTCTAGCAGAGAACAGGCAGAGAACAGCAAGAGGAAGGAGCTGCTGTTATAACTATACTTCTCTACTGAGACTATATTGCCCTCCCCACCAGCTAGTTCTACTTTTATAGGCACAGGATTTGACTGACAACAGGAACTTCCTGTTTGGGAGCAGGAAGGGAGTGATCACAGAGCCACAAAAGAGTCACTATACTAGAAGGAAAAGAGTAGCTCTCATCCCCACCCTTGCTGCTGAGGTCTGATTTGAGCAAGTAGGAGACTTCTGAGAAATATACAAACTTCTGTCTCAGAACAGGAAGATCAGGAGCTTAAAGCACATGAAGGAAGTAAGTAAGCAGGAGAAAAAATAATAAAATAAAATAAAAAAAATTTAAATAAACAGAGGAAAGAGTAAGTATTCAAAACAACAGTTAAGGGGTCAGAAATAATACATGATGGGAGTGGTGAAGTGCAGTGGCTGTGGAGCAGCAGTCTTCCAGGAGATGTTCTGGAGGATGCGCTGTTGTCCCATCTGCAGGCACCTCTCTGGGCTGAGGGAGGAGGTTGCTCATCTCCAGGCTGAGTTGGCCAGGATTTGGGGACCTCCTTTCCCACCCAGAGACCACGAGGGCCACTGCCATTGCCACAGAGGTTGCCAAGAAAGAGGAGTGGTTGGACCACAGTGGGCTCAGGGATGGTGAGAGTGGTGGAACAGAGGTGCATCCTCTCCAGTTGTACTCTCCACAATTCATATGCCATTATTTATTTTGTATTTGCACCTTGGACACAGGATGGGAAGTGGGTATATCTGACCTGAGCCAGTGAAAATTGAGGGCATCGAGGATAGGCCACATGCATGACCAAGAAGAAAGCACAGGCCTTCCTATGGATGACAGGGTATTACTGTAAGTCTGTGCTAAATTTCAGCAGCATGGACAGATGCCTGTCTGATCTCACCAGGAAGAAAATGCCAAAAAGGTTCACTTGGTGGAAACCTGAGATACCACATTCTCCAGCTGAAGGAGGCATTGTGTCAGGCACCTGTGCTCACCAGCCCAGACTATCCTCTTAGGTTTATTGTGCAAGTACATGCATGTGATTGTAGGTCAGGCTTGGTTCTGAGTCAGGTTACGCACTCAGGAGAGGAACACCCAGTCACGTACTTGAGTAAGAAGCAACTGCCCAGAGAGGAGGCCTACGCCATCATAGAGAAGGAGTCTGTAGGATTGTCTAGGCTTTGAAGAAGCTGCAACCTTTTTGTAAGAGAACAAGTTCACCTGGTTACGGATCACAAACCCCTTACATGGTTGCACACAGAGCCAGCGGCCAGAAGTCAAATTGTGTTAGTGCACTGGTGCTACAGTCCTGTAATATGGACATATTGTACCACAGGGGTGACAGTGTGGCAACACAAACAGGCTGTCTAGACAATAACTAGTGCCTTTTTATATAAGTAGGAGAGACACTAGAGAAACTAATGTGGGGTGTCCCATAGCTTGAACTGAAGGCATAGCAGTGGGACCAGTGGAACACTATGAAACACCAATATCATTTAGTGTGACTAGAAGCTTTATTTTTATTTTTCCGGGGAAGGAAAATGTAACAATTTTTCCATAATTTATTTTCTTCATGTTTCTGTGTTTAATTTCTATTAGCAGCTAGACCTCTTATGAGTACTTCATTGAGTTAAACTGTCTAATAAAGTTATCTGCTATGAGGCATGCCAGAAGGCTCTGGTAGTAGATAACATTCTCTTTGGACAGATTGGGAGTTGTAGCAGAAAGCATCCCTTCATGTTTTATAGAAGAGTCACGCCTGTTGTGCTGACAGAACTTGGATCAAATAACAGATGTCTTTGTATATGCAAAGTCCAAAGTCCAAATCAGAACAGATTTTTTTGCTAGGACCCAGTTCTCCAGACTCAAAGAATGTTGAATCTGTGATGTCAAAGTAAAATAGTGGATGATACATTATGTGGCAGCAGCTGGCGGGTCTTGATGTCTGGCAGAATCTGAAAGCGACAGTCAGGTTTGGGACTACGAATGAGCTACCATCTAAAGGTTTGAGTCTACACTGAATCATCAAAGTGCCTTTTGTGGTAAACCATTTTACCTAGCAAGAGAAAGAGGGCAGGATTCACAAAGAAGGCCAAAATCCTGCAGCTGTGGGAAAAGTCTGCAACACTGCAAAACGCAGTTGCTTGATATTCATAAAGAAATTTTGAGCAGGTGCGAATTTCAGAAATCCCTGCAGTTGCGGAATTTCAGCAGCTATAGAAATCGCCCACGTGCTGAAAATCCCCAACTGCAGATCCACAGCTCCAGAAATAGCTTAGGAGGCATAGCAACAGGTGAACTTAATTAGCTGGAACAGCAGACTTCAACAGGGCTGCCATAGAATGAAGCTGAAAGCACCCACAAAAGACTAGCAACAATCCATCAACTGGGACCACTGCAGCACCACAGGTACCAGCAATGTCATCTTGTACACCACAGTGGCCACCTGTTACTGCTACCCCCCCTCTCCTGGGGTGTTCCTGTTGCCTGCAGGGGTAGCACTCACTGCAGCCTGGCCAGGCTCTACTGCATGTGGGGCCCCATCATGGGCTGCACTGTGTCTGGTGGTTGTTGCCTCGTTGCCATCATGGCAATGTGTGCTTTTTGTTGCCGTTACAGCAGCCACAGTTATACTATCTGGGATGCTATTACCTGTGCCTCATCTCCACCTTAATTGATTCCAATTGCTGGGGCACTACTGCAGTTTGCTGAGGGAGAGTTATTCCTCATTCCACTGTGTGTAACATTTTTCTGTACCTCTGAAAAAAAATGGTTGTGAATAGTCATTCAGGGTGGTGCCTTACTTATCTCACACCTTTATTTCCTCAGGGACTTTCGCAGCTGCACTTTTTACCGCAGTCCTTAGTGTTGTTTTCTGCAGTTGCAGAGGGTTTTGTGAATAGCACTCAGTGTAAGTTCCTCTGATTCCATAGCTACGGCAGTTTTGGGAACTTAGGAAGGTTTTGCACCTTCAGAAAGTTTTGTGAATCCAGCCCAGAGTATTTTCTGTGTGTAACCTACTGTTCAAACATATTCTTTCCATTTCTGTAGAATAAGTGTTCTCCATAGTCTCACTGTACTATCCTGTATCACCTGTCCTTTGTAATTATCCGAAGTATTAAAATATCATATTTGTATATACTTTGTGTTTCTGTGACTGAGTTCTATGAGGCACATCTAATTGATTTATAACTGACAAAACTTTGTTTCCACCTCTGAAGAGAAGGCTAACTTTACCATCTTCTGTTTCTAAAGCAAGGAGTTCTCAGCCACAATAGAGAGGGGTGGGCCAGTTGCATTTGAGTAAGCAGCACTGTATTGTGTGAGCAGTGTCTCTGTAGGGACCCAGATCTCAAGATATCCTAGAGATTGTCAACCACTGATTACCCTTGCAGGTGTCTGAAGAGTTCAAGAAAGCTGGTAACACTGACAAATTGAGTCTCGAAAGAAGTTTGCCACATCCAGGCCAATCAAGTTCATCAGTGATTTAAAATACTTTTTAATAGCTGGCCTAATGGTGCAGAGGGCTGAGGCAGTAGGTGCCTTACTCTACCACCGCACATGTGACCAATTTCAAGAATGAGCTTGGTTCCACAAGGAACAGGACTGAGCATTCTCCAGACAGCTCTTCTTTCCTAGGGTGGAGAGGCATGCCATCTCATCCCATGGCTGGCACCAGGTGGAGGCCTGGGGCTAGCAGTGACACTTGATCACCCATAGAAAGGAAGGAATGCAGTTTCATTGCAAGTGTTTGCCTTCATGTGTACAGGCTTCTGTGGTGTCGTGGTAGGGGATCCAGATAGACAAATAGAAAATGGTTGGCACAGGCTACATGAAGCCCAGGCCACCTACCCTGTCCCGTGCTGCCACCTGGACCATGGCCCAATACTGGATGAAAGTCACTGGGTGGAGAAATGATGACCATCCCTTCCCACCCCTGTCACAGGAGGCAATCCACAGGGGTCTTTGGGCAAGGTGAGTCCAAAGGAGGTGGATGGCAGGTAGTGAGGTGGGAACAGGGCTGAAAGCCAGCCTCCATTGAACGTAAAGGTAAACAGCTTTATGAAAAAAACTTAGTAAAAGAGAAAATTACAATGTCTATTGTATGTATATACATTTGTGGTTGTAGTTGGCCCAAACATATATGAAAATCCCTAAAATAATACTTGGAAAGATGAATAAATCATTCAGTGGTTCATGTTTCTACAGTATTAGTACAATGGATTTGGCAAAATGATTCGTGATAGCAGCAATGTCTGAGGGTTTGTTTTACAAGTTTCAAAGATGGAACACAGATAATTTGACATAATTTTGTATGTTGCACTCTTTTGAACCAAACGGTTCTGTGGGTAATGTGTGGGGTGGGGATGGAATAGCAACTGCTGCAGTTTTACTTGATTGGTGGAGGCATTGTCGGAGCTGCAGGGCTGAAAAAGCTGACAAGGCACTTAATCTCGCTTCATAATAATTGAAAATGACATGACCTGGGATGTGCTTTTGGCTTCATGGAGCTGTGCTAAATCAGATCTTAGGTGGAACCTGACAACTTAAGTAAAAGCATAGCAAGGTCCTTTTATTTTGCCATGAAAAAGGCTGGAAGACATTCAATGCAGTGTTTTGCACAGAATCTGTGTTTCTATAGTGAAGAATGTACAGATGCTGATAGCGTAGCTGAATTTCAGGAGATCTTAATGTTTATATATTTTGATTATTCTGATTCAACATACTGTAGGATTGCTATGTGGTAAGGCTGCAACATTTAAAGCACATATACAGAAGATCAATTCATACAGAAGGAACTGCTGCACTCTGTTGAGTGGATGTAGTCTGCTATAATCTTTACAGTGGACAATAATATTCCCTATTAGCTCGATGTTTGTTGCTATCAGTTGTGTATATGCATACTTCATCCCTGTCACCACTGCTTACAAATATTTAAGTACTGTAAAACAAATTATAATGAGAAGCTTGGATGAAAAAGTTAAAATACATGTCCAGTTTTAGTTCTGTGTAATTCCTGTTTTCATCTGTCCTGGACAAGCTCATTTTAGGGCAAGAGTACATTTTTAATTTTAATTTTATTTTAATTTTTGACAGCAGATAAAGGCTGCTGGGCACACCAGTCTGCCCGTTTTTTAACCTTTATTTTTGCTGCAGACCCAACTTGATCTATGGCACACTATCTTCCCTCTCTAGCCCCTACAATTCCCTTTGTGCCTGACCCTTGCTTTTTTGTATTATGCTTTTCCTCCATGCCATCCCAGCCACCCACTCCTTCAGGGCCAAGCCCCGTCCCCACTCTTCCAGTCACCATCCACTGCCCCTCAACTCATCATCTCCTAACCAACCAAGTGAATCCCTTCTCTGGGAGGCTACCCCTCCCATGTCAGGGACCGGAGGGGAGACTTTTGTGTGCTTACAGGTACACTCTACAATCCTTGCTGGGGGCAATGAGGGTGCAGCACAGGGCTATCCTGGACTTTGCAGCGTATGAGAGGACAGACTGTCATTATCCAGATGGCATGACCAACCATCTTTTCAAGTTTTCTGTCCTTCCCACCTCCCGAGATGGACCTGTGCAATGGCGGCCTGGGATGGGGACATATGGTGGTGTGTCAAGGCAGCATACCGCCTGGTACATCTCCCAAATCACCCCAGGTGCAAAGGTCCACCCATTCCCTGGAAGAAATCATCTAACTAGACACTTGCACTCCCTCCCTGCCTGTCTCTGCTCCTGGTACATGGGCTCGGGCATGAACCCAGGTTGCCAGTGTACCAAGCGAACCTTTCGCCGTGCCACAGAACCAGGTTGTCCCTTGCTTTTTGAACCTCACCACTGATTTCACCCTTACTACATCTGCTGGAATGCTGTTCCAGATATTCACCACTCATTTCTGTGAAGAAGTACTTCCTCACATCCTCTTGAATTTACCTCTGCAGCTTCATAGCATGCAGCTTTGTTCTAGAGCACCTTTACTCTGAAAACTCCTCCAGTACCTTATCAACCCTTGCAAGATATTTAAAGATCTCTATCATATCCTCTTTCTCTCTCCTCCATCTTTACATATTTAGCTTTTTTAAGCCTCTCCTCATAGGGACTTTTGATGCAGACTCTGCACTATTTTGGTAGCCCTCATCTGGGCCTCCTCCAGATGAGGGCTTCAGAACTGAACTCAGTACTCAAGGTGGATTCTTACCAGCAGTATATATAGTGGCAGCACCTCTCCCTTTCCTGCTGGCAATACCCCTTCCAATGCACCCCAGCATCCCACTAGCCTCTTCTGACTGCCTTGCCATATTGCCAGGCCATCTTTTAAGTTGTCAGATATGATTACCTCTAGGTCTCTTCCCTGTTTTGGTCTTTGTCAGTATCACTCTGTCCATTTTGTACTCTGCTCCCAGGTTTCTATAGCTCAAGTGCATTATTTTGCAGTTTTGCATTAATACCCCAGCTGCCATATCTTTGACTACTCTTCCAGTCTCTTCTGAACCCTGCTCATTTTTTCCACCACCCAGAATGTCTACTATGTTTCAGAGCTTAGTGTCATCAGGAAAGAGGCAGTCCTTTCCTTCCAGTTCCTCTGCTATGTCACTTGCAAATATATTAGAGAACTGGTTCCAGCAATAATCCCTGAGGTATCCACTGGCCACCCTTCCTTCCTCAAAGCGAACTCCATTTAACACTACCCTCTTTGTTCTTTCCCCTAACCTGTTTCTTAATCAGGTTATCACCTTATTACCCACCCCAAGTTACCCAACTTGCTTACCAGTCTCCTATGTGGAATGTTAGTTAGTTTAGTTTATTTGTTTGGTTGTTCAAACCATTACAAATTCAATATCAATATCAAAATAAACAATAAAAGATGAACTTCACCAGATAACCTATGGAATGCTATCAAAAGACTTGCTAAAATCTAGGTAGAACACATCCATCACTCTTTTCTGATCCAACTCTTTGGTCTCCCAGTCAAAAATCTGTCAGATTTGTTTGGCATGGCCTTAATCCAGTGAGACCATGCTGCCTTGGAGTCTGTAATCCATTGGATATAAGGTAGTCCACAATCCTTTCCTTAGTGTTTCCATTAACTTATCCAACACTGATGTCAGGCTGACAGGTGTATAATTGCCTGCCTCTTTCTTGCTACCACTTTGTGAAGTGGAATTACATCTGCTCTTCTCCAGTTCTCCAGGACCATGCTGGTCTCCAGTGACCTGCTAAATACGTCTGTCAGAGGTGCAGTTGGTACTTCCTGAGCTCCCCTCAGCACCTTGGATCTACTCTTCTGGCCCCATAGCTTTGCCCATCTTCAGGTTAGTTAGTGCTTTCTAGACTCTATTCCAAAAAATAGACTAGTGTCCATTTCCTCCCAACAAGGCTCCTAATGCCTTTTCGTGGTCCTTCCTTCCCCGTCTACTGTGAACACTGAGCAGAAGTATTTGTTCAAGATGTTTTCCTTTTCTTGACCTCCCAAACTGTACAATCCCTACATTTGTCTTCCTTTTTTCAGTAGCATACCTTAACAAGATCTAGCCAGAGCCAACACAACTGTGCCAAGCTTGCAAAGCTCCGAAGAGTGAGTGCCACTGACTGTCATCTCCAAGATGGCAGTGACTACATAATTGTGCATGCGCAGCATTTGAACATGTGCAGTTGCAGTCAAAGGCAATATGCCATTCACAAGATGGCGGCGCTTAGTGGAATCACGATGCACATGAGGTGCGTATGCACAGTTCTTTTTCCAATGTGGAAGTAACAGCCAAAATAGTGTGGCTGTTACTCATAGTGGACAATTATGGTGGAGTGTTACAAGCTCCACTGGACTTTGGAGAATACTTCCAAAGGTCTAACAGAAGGTGCCATGATTGGCGGTTTTAGTAACAGAAGCAAAATGGCTGTAGGCTCTGCTCACAGCCATAAAATGTCTTGTCCCCTTGATACTCCCTAAGCTATTCTTTCCTCAGTTTGTGTCTTTGTGCTCTTTACTGCTTTGTCTGCCTCCTCTGTTTTCCCTGTATATTTCCCTATCTTCCTCTCTCTCTAATCTCTTTAAATGTTCCTAATGCTAATCTTTTAGCCTTTACCTTTTCTGCTACCTCTTTTGAGAAACATAGTGGTATTGTCTTTCTTTTACTTTAGCTTACTTGCTTGACATGGAAGTTTGTTGCTTCATTATGCCCTCTTTTAGTTTGGCCCACTTTTCCTCCCCAGGTCATCTCCCCATCCCAGGTCCTTCCTGAGGCATTCACTCATCTTTGTAAAATCAGCTATTCTGGTGTCCAGGACTCTCACCATTGTGTGGTTGGATTCCTAGCTGTTCTTATGTTGAACAACAGTATATGATGATCACTGTTTCCCATATGGCTTCCAACCTTGACATCAGCAACACTGTCCCTGTTAGAAAGCACCATGCAAATATTGCCCCATCATGAGTAGGCTCACTGACTAGTTACTGTGAAGAAATACTTTCTGACATCTCTCCTGAATCTATCTCCTCCAGCTTCATAGTATCTTTTTTTCTGAAAATACTCCCTCCTGTACCTTATTTACCAGTGAGGTATTTGAAGGTATGTATCACATCTCCTTCCTTCTAGGATGTGTGAACTGCACTGGCTGCAAGTTAGGTAGAAGGTCCTCTTTAAGGTGGGCTTGCTCTCCTTTAAGGTCCTACACAGATTGGGCCCTGGCTACCTGTTGGACCTTCTAATGCCTGCTGCCTTGGTCCGCCACTCTGTTCCTCCTCTAGGGGCCTCCTCGTGATTCCCAGGACAAGGCTAAAAACTTCCGTGACAGAGCCTTTAGTGTTACTGGCCTGGTCCTGTGGAATTCAAGTGTAAAAATAAAAGTGGGATAAGACAAATCACTCAAATTATCACCCTATCTTCATACTGCCCCCACTCTCTAGCACTTGAGTGCATCGTGGCTGATCAACTTGCTGACCACTTGGATAAATACAATATACCTTGTCCACAACAACACGGTTTCTGGAAAGGTCACAGCACCACCACAGCCCTTCTTGAGTTCACTGGAGCTTTGCACAAATCCCTTGGCAACGGCCTTCTCACAGGGGCCATTTTCATCAACCTCTCTAAGGCCTTCGACACAGTACACCATGGACTACTAATTGACCAACTACTGAATGCCGGGCTATCACTTGACTCTTCTCTCTGGTTTAAAAGCTACTTAGAAAACTGATTGCAGAGAGTAAAAATTGCTGAGGGTCTTTCTGATACCCTGCCTGTTCGCTCAGGTGTCCCACAGGGATCCATACTGGCCCACTCCTTTAGCCTTTTCTTAAACTCCTCCCTTACCACTGCTCTGAGCAGATCATACTATAAGCCAATGATGCTGTTTTATTCTCCACTCACAAAGATCCTGCAACTCTTCAACACAACCTTCAACTTGGTTTCATTTCTGTAGAGACATGATTTCTTTATCATAAGCTGGTCCTCAATGACAAGAAAACCAAATCTATGCTCTTCTGCAGCTCTCATAACCCACACAAGCTACACCACTTGGCTATCTCCACCACCCAGGGAACACTCTAGATCAGGTGGGGTCCTTCAAATACTTAGGGATACAGTTTGACCTAATCTATCCTATGGATCTCACGTAGATAATGTAGCTAGAGCTGCTAATACACAGTTTGGTCTCCTCTACAAACACAGACAACACCTTATGCCAGAAGCTTTGAAGGTTGCAGTCCTGATCTCTGTGATCTCTGTAATAGACTGTGGTCTCATCATTTATGGCTCGGCCACAACCACAACCCTTAGATGCCTCTCAACTGCCTTAAATAAGGCATGTCAGCTCATTATTGGTGCTCACCGTCTCACCCACACATGTGACCTGTACACACAGACCGGCTGGCTCCAACTATCAAACCACATAAAGTTTCTCACTTGCTCCATGGTGAAAAAATCTACCTTGGCCTTGCACCTTCTGGGATCTCAACTCTGTTACAACACCAAACCAACTAATGGTGCCTTCGGAGATCCATGCTACAGCTACTGAAAGTCCCCCACTGTCACACTTCACAGGGACAATGCTCTTTTGCTTATCGAGTGCCACTCTGGTTCAATGGCCTCAGCCCCACCATCTCCTCTGCCCCAACAATTGGTATGTTTAAAACTAGGCTCTGGGACTATCTCACTACAAACAGCTCCTGTGACTGCCCAACTTAACCTTATTTCTCCACTTCCTGCCTGCTCTAGTGGTCCCCCCACTGGATTCTACCCTCACATCTTGGCATACCCAATGCTGCACTTCAGACCCTCTCCTACCCTACCTACATTTCTTCCCCTTCCCTTTCCCTATGACTCTGGCACTTCTTATCTCTTGTCTGTTTTCTCTGACAAATGCCACTGGCTGCCTTGCTTACAATGTTACCCTTGAACTGTATTAATCTGTAATCTGTTTGCAATGTCCACATTGTTGTAATGTCTGTCTTGATGTTCCCCATAATTTGTGTTTCTCTGATATGGAACCTATGTGAAAGAGCCCAGGTTCAATGTATTTGTAATCCTACACTTGATAAATAAATAAATAAATAAAAATTCTCTTCCATCAGCTGTAAGGAGGCCCTGTCAGCTGAGGTATTTAAAGCTCACCTCAAGACCTTGCTGTTTAATCAGGCATTCCCAGGCACTGTTTTTAGATTCTGTCTTTAGATATTACTTTTAATGATTGACCTGTTTTAGGAATTGCTGTCTGTTGCAGGCTATTCTTCCACCTTGTTGTGGCCTGCTTTTATCTATTTATGCTGTGGTTTATTTATTTCTTTGTGTGATTTTACTTATTGTTTATTTATACATTTACCTGTACAGTGCCCAGAGGCTCTGGGATGGGGCACCTAAAAATAAAATTTGTCTTGCCTTTTTATTTATTTGTTTATTTTATTTTCAAAAGTTTCAGCAGGACAGACATATTGAGTTTAAAATTGGTCCTTTCCAGATGCATCCTGAGGGAGCTGGACATTGGGATATAAGTACAGAATGGAAGAATTGATTTTACAATAAAACAAAACATCATATAGAGATTTAAAATATGACAGTGCAAGTTATGTATATAAGGAATGTGAGTGAACTAGGCACACACAAAGAACAACACATATCAAATATCAAGTATCACAAGACTAGGGAGGTATGTCCCATAGGTACAGGGAAAAGAACCTTAGATGGTGTGGGTAGTAGGGATAGAGTGTAGTAAGGAGGAGTGTAGAAGGAGAGGAGGAAAGAAGTAAAGAACTAATGTGGAAGGGATAGAAGAGGGAGGGAAGAGATGAGGGTAGAGAAGGGGAATAAAGGAGAAGGGTGGGAGTACAGTGAAGAATGGAAGGAGAGGTAGGAGAGGGAGGAGGGTAGAGAAGATGAGGTGAAGGGAAAGGTTAGGAGTGGGGAGGACAAATGATTGGAGAAATGGGAAGAAGGGAAAAGTGGATCAGGGAAGGACTTAGGCTAGGGGCATTTACAGAACGGAGCAGTGTGAGCATTGAGTAGAGAGGAGAGAGAGTATTTGGAAGATGTGGAGCAAATGGTTAGGAGGAGAGAATTCAGAGTTAAGGAAAGTGGAAAGAGAAGTAACCAGAAGGAGAAGGGATCAGATCAGTTCCAGTACAGTAGCTTCTTCTTGCTGATTTTACATTGTTTCTGTGGATTTTACTTGGTAGAAGGTTATTTATTTTGTTTCTTACTAATTTAAGGGCTAGCAGAGAATTGTTTTGGGGCTGTTGAAATTTTAAAACCTATTTTGGTGGCTATAAGTGTAGCAGGCTGTGTTTGGGAGGCTTATTTCTTCTGATTTAAACCCTATTTGGTGTGATTTTATTGGGGCTGTTTCTTTGAATTGAGACCTATATCTTCTAATTTCAAGCCTATTTTCATGTGCTGTTGATGAGGCTGTTTCAATTGGAGACTTGTTTCTTTTGGTAGAAAACCTATTTTTGAGCTTGACTGGAATTGTGATTGCTTTTTGTTGGCTTCACTAGCTGCAAAGTTTAGTGCATAGTGGAGAAGGGTACTAATGGTCTGGCCTAAGGGGCCTCAGCTACCTGATTGTTTCTGGAAGGCACGGGCTGGTCCCACCCTCCTGCCCCTTACCCCACCCATCCCAGGTCCGTGAGTTCCTTTATGCCAGGGGTTCTGACATCACTTCCCAAAGGGCAAAGGACAAGCACCTGTCATAGCAGAAGCAGACATCCAGGAAAGGAACAGCAGGAGTGAATAGGTGACTGCTTTCTCAGTGGAAGGGAAGTAACCACAAGACAAGGAGCTTATTGGTACATCTTTGCATTGCTATTTGCAATGTGGAAATGAGGAGTAGAGGTTTCAAGGAGGTTATGCAATAGTTACTTAAAGCCTCTTTTGGGTGTGGACAGGAAGGATAGGAATCTAAAAAGCAGTTGCTCAATCTATCTAGACAAGTGTATGACAAAGGGGTAAGGGAAATTAAGAAATGGAGAAGAATGTTTTGCACTGATAGAGGGGGAGAGGGATACTTGGGGAGTGTTTGGTATCTTTCATCTGGAAGGGTGAGGGTCACTGGTGGGCAACGAGAGCAATGGGTAGGGTGGTTGGCTGCAACAACTGTGGGTCACCAATCTTTCTAAAAATTGCCTAGAAGGTGGGGGATGTTTAGTGTGCAACCACATAGAGAACTTAGAAAAGAGATTGAGGGTCTGCAGGAGGAACTGAGACAGGCAAGGCAGATTGAGGTGGGTTTAGCCCAGTACTGGAGAGAGGGAGGAGGAGATGAGGGAGGCAATTTGAGCCAACAGTGGTGAGGAGAGGGTCAGAAGAAGGAAGCAGAGACAAAGGTGCCCAGGCCAGGAAGAACGATTGCTGTTAAAAACCAGGTCAGGAGACAAATGACAAATGGAAGGAGGAGACAGGACTTGTGAAGGGAGGAGAAGTGGCAGCAGTCATGGAGTGGAAAGGAGGGAACAGGTTACTAAGAAGAGAGAGGAAGCGGCATTTGTGAAGGGTCTTCAGAAAATAGTTTTGCACTGCTAAAAGGGAAGAAGGAGGAGGAGGTGATGCAATTGGAGGAGTAATTGATAAATGCCTGGACCAAACCGAAGTGGGGAAGTTCTGCTGGGAGAATTGCAACAGGGACAAAAGGGGAAATAATGTACAGGAGGAAGGATTGGAGATGAGAAAGAGAGATGGAGATGAATGAAGCAAGCAGGGAGTAAGAGGGGTGGAATCTTAGTGCCGGGGACTTAATACTAAGAGGAGTCAGGTGGGGTAGCAGGGGAGAGGCATAGTCACATTTTGGTGGAGGTCATGCCAGGAATGACATCAGAAAGGGTGGGACAGTCTGTTCTGAAATATGCTAGAAGGATAGGGACAAGCCTCATTTAATTATACATCTTGGGAAAAATGACCTGGCTGACATGACAGTGGATATAGTCCAGAGAAGGTTTGAGGAACTAGAACAATTATGTGATGGGGCAGGAAGCTCAGTAACTTTTCAGAGATACTTCCAGTGCCCAAGGCAAGTACAACAAGAAAGCTGAGAACAGAGGAATTTAACGGATGGCTAAGAACCTCGTGTCACGCTAAAGGGTATGGGCTGTTGGGAGGTGGAGAGGGACCTGGGAGGACAGTAGTCTCTATGCCAAGGACAGACTACACTTCAGTGAGGAGAGAAAGAAAGTACTGAAACAGAGGATGGAGAAGTACATAGAGGAAACTGGGAATTTAAACTAGGAGTGGGGGTGGCAAGTGGGCAAGAGACATGCTGAGACTACAGGTTGGGAAACCATATGAGCTTACCCCCAGAACAGTGACAAAGGACAAATGGCAAGTACTATCGGTGATGCTAGTAAAGGAGGGCAGGATGGGAGGAGGAGGAAAGAGTGGAAGGTGGTTACCTTAATGCTAGGAGCCTTGGGAGGAAAACTGCAGAGTTACAGGTGCTCATAGCAGAGGGAAAGGTGGACATTGCAGCCATCACAGAAACATGGGCCACCCAGTACAATGACTGGAACCTGTCTGTACCAGGGTACAGGTTATTTCATAGGGACAGGTGATTGGGAAAGGAGGGGTGGCACTATATGTGAAGGAAGGACTGACGGTGAAAGGGAGGAAGGGGAGGAGGGTGCACGGAGTCACTTTGGGTGCAAATCCAGGATTCCAAGAATATATTTATCAGAATGGGAGTGGTGTACAGGCCACCCTCTCAGGCAGAGGAGTTAGACAGGGAACTAGCGGAACAGATCTGAAGGACCTGCAAGAAGGGTAGTGTGGTGATTGTGGGGACTTCAGCATGCCAGAAGTGGACTGGAGTACCCCAACAACCAGGAATAAAGGGAGCAGGTACTGATGGATGCCTTCCAGGACAGCTTCCTGCAGCAAATGGTCATTGAACCAACCAGGTTAGGAACACCCTTGACCTTGTGCTGGCAAATGGGAGTTTGTGACAGAACTTATGGTGGAAGAACTGCTGTCAGGGAGTGACCACCACTCAGTATGGCTACATTGGATATGAGCAAGGAAGGAGGGAATCTAGCACAAGAGTGCTGGACTTCAGGAGGGCAGACTTTGGAAGAATGGGAAAGGTGGTAAAAGGTACCTAGCCAGAATTCAACTTAGTATGAGCACTAACCAGAGGTGGGGAGCTCATTAAGCTGGGGATAGTGTAGGCAATCAAAACCTGCTGCAAGGCCCAGAGCAAGAAGGCTAGGGCTAAGAAACCAAACTGGTTGAGCAAAGAGGTCATGGAAAGGTAAGGAGGAAACAGCTGCCTTTGGGAGGTACAAGAAAACAGGGAGGGAGAAGACAGGGAGGAGTACCTGACAGAATCAAAGGAGGTGACACGGCAGTAAGGGCAGCCAAGGCATCTACGGAGCTCAGGCTGGTACAAGGCATTATGAAGCAGGAGCAGGACTTCTTTAGGTACATCATGGAGAAAAGGCAGTAAGGACCACATAGTAAGGATTAGGACGGAACGGGGTTGGGTGGAAGCAGAGTGCAATAAGGCAGAAGCACTATATGATTACTTCTGCTCCGCTATTTACTAAGGAGAAGATGGGGGTGATACCTAAGGGGGGAAGAACGGCAGAAACGGGGGGCAGGGTGACAGATGGGGAAATCATGGAGGGCAGAGTTCGGGAGGGTTTGAAGGCACTGAGGGTGGACAAGGCTCCAAGCTTAGATGGCATTCATCCCAGGGTACTGAAGGAGCTGGCAGAGGTCCTTGCAAGACCTTGGCAAATCTATTTAATGCCTCACTACACTCAGGGTGTGTATCTCAGGACTGGAAGATGGCTCATGTGGTGCCCTCCACAAGAGTGGCCCCAAGAATGAAGCAGGGAACTACAGACCTGTGAGCCCCACGTCCATCATGGGTGAGCTGATGGAGACTATCCTGAAGGAGAGTCTGGTGTCCCTCCTAGAGGCCAAAGGACTACAGGACAGCAGAGAGCATGGCTTCATATGTGGCAGATCCTGCCAAAGCAACCTGGTGGAGTTCTATGACTGGGTAACTATGCAACTGGACAGGGGCCATGCAGTGGATGTCCTTTATCTGGACTTCAGTAAGGCATTCTACCCAGCCGCATGGGAGGCTGGGAAGTGAGTTAGAAGGCACAGGGGCTGGTACAAAGCTGGTGAGATGGGTAGTAAACTGGCTTCAGGGAAGGCAGCAGAGGGTGGTGGTAGGTGAGGAGCTCTCACACCCAAGGGTAGTGACAAGCGGTGTCCAACAGGGCTCGTGCTGGGACCTGTGTTGTTTGGGATATTCATTGCAGACATATCATTGGACATCAATAGCAAGATCAGTCTCTTTGCTGATGATACCAAGATGGGAGCGGTGGTGGATGACCTAGGAGGATGGCAGGGGTTGCAGGATGATCTGGCAAAGCTTGAAACCTGGTCAGACACCTGGCAACTGGGATTTAATGCCAAAGTGCAAGGTGCTATATTTTGGAGTGAAGAACCCAAGGAGGAGTTACCAGCTGGGTGGGGGCTGCAGCTAGCCCAGACAGAGGAGGAGAAGGATCTTGGGGTGCTCATTACAAGGTCAATAAACAACTCGGCACAATGTGGAAGGCAGCTGCAAAGGCCAACAAAATGCTGGGTTGCATTGGAAGGGGTATATCCTCGAGGAGGGAGGAGGTGATTCTGCCACTGTATAGGTCATTAGTTAGTACTGCATGCAGTACTGGTACCTGTATCTGAGGAGGGACATTAAGTTACTGGAGGGGTGCAGCGAGGGCAGCAAAGATGATCAAGGGGCTGGGGACTTATCATACGAGAGGAGGCTGAGGAACTGAACATGTGCTCGCTGGAGGCAAGGAGGATGGGGACATGATTGAAACCTTTAAGTACATGAAAGGAATAAACAAGACATGTACAGAGGGGCTGTTCATAGTAAGGGAGGGAGGAACACCAGGGGCAATGATATGAGACTGGAGCGAGGAAGGTTCAGGAGGGAGATGAGGAGACACTTTTTACAGAGAGGGTGGTAGCTGGGTGGAATGCATTACCTGCAGAAGTGGTATCCTGTAGAACAGTGGACTGCTTCAAAGGGGATGGGACAGGACAAGGGGAGAGTCAATGCAGGGAAGGGTGGAAGGGAGGCAGCTGCAGATAAAGGCTGCTAGCTGGACATTTGAGCAGACTTGATAGACCTCTAGGCCTTCATTTGCTGGCAGATTTTGTATGTTCATAGAAATCAACTTGGCCAGCATGGGATTTGTGAGATGGAAACATGAGGGAATGATAGCCTGATTTACAAAGGTGTGTGAAGAGGGGGACAGAGGGAGAGGAGAGGCTGAGGTGAGGGGAGAAGCCAGCCAGAATTTAGAGACAAAGAGGCCCAGTGGGTTAGGCAGTGATTTTCCAGGGAGGGAGGGAGGGAGGGAGAAGGCAGAATACAGCAAATAGTGGTGAGTGCAGACAGGCAGACTAAGGCAAAAGAGCAGAAGGAGTAAAAGAGGGGTCCAGTCTGGTCAGGGTGAACTTTGGGACAGTGACATAGACAATGCCACCATAATCAATAATGGAGATAATCATTTTAATAATGTTATCTTGCAGGCAGGGTGCAGGATGCTGCTTTTGTTTCTATACAGAGGTCAAGCTTGGGGTGGAGTTTTTTGACTAGCATCTATGTGCTGTGAAAAGTTGAGGTGTCGGTCAAGCCAAACCTCAAGGTACTTAAATGAGGGAATGTTGTCAATTGTGACCCCATTTAGGGAGTGGAAGGAGTAGAGGGATGGGAGTCTGAGATCCTCTGTCTAGTACCAAAAGATATGAAGATCATTGTTTAAGCATTTAGGGATAGTTGATTTGATCTGAACCTTTGCTGGACAGCTGAAATCATATTGGAGCCTGGCTGTTAACTCAGCTGGGGAGAACCCAGAGAAACAGAACCATATCATCTGTGGACATGTGGATGGATGAAGATGAGCAGGAAGAGAGAAGGTCATTGAGGAATATGAAGAAAACTAGCTGGCCAAGGATGGATCTTGGGGACACCAGTGCCAACAGGAGAGGGAAGTGACCTTCCAGTTCACACTGATTGAGACCTTCCTAATAGGTATGAGCTGAACCAGCTCATTGTGAGATCCTTCATTCTCTCATCAGTGGTCTTTTGATGCAGACCCTGCAGCATTTTAGTTGCCCTCTCTGGACCACCTGGACTCTGTCTGTGTCCTTCCAGAGGTGTGGTCTCCAGAACTGGACACAGTACTCTAGGTGAGGTCTTACCAAATTACCAGTGCTCTATACTGAGGCAACACCACCTGCCTCTTTCTACTTGTGAAAAGCCTTCCTATGTAACCTAGCATCCCACCAGCATTAACAGATTGAACAAGCATGGGAAAATGAAAATGGCCCAGCCATATTTCAGGAATTGTAAAACCTGGAGCAGCTTGCACAGTAGCTAAGCACTGCATTATTCTTGCATGTTGACTTGTTGCATCTCAAGCCTATGAGTTTGTCAGCACTATTGCTTGCACTGAGAATCCAGGCAACAAGCATTGCTTGAGGTTTGGGATCTTAATGCATAAAACAAATGGTTCACTCTAAAGTGTTAACTCTGTGGAGCTAAGTGAGTTATGAGTGTGTTTGCATGTGCTTTTGATTGTTGTGTGTAGTGTCGTCATGTATTGTGTGTTTGTGAGTGTGTGTCTGTGTACGTTGTAGGAATAACAAATGCTTAGTTCTGTAGTTACAGTCTTTATTGTCAGGGAAACATCATTTTCAAAGCAGAAAGCAATGTGCCTGTAAGTGGATGCATTCAGCTCTGTCATCATTGCTTACAAATATTTTATATTTAGTGTAAAAATATTTTAAAGCTAAGCTGGCAAAAGGGTTACATTGGCGTCCTGCCTTAGAGTTGAGTAATTCCTGTACTAATCTATCCTGGACAAGTGCATTTTGTCAGGGAAAGGGACATTTGATTTTCATTCAGTCACATGGGCATAGGGAATACTCACAGCAGATAAACAGCAGATAGTGTGCCTAGGGCAAACCTTTTAGAAAGTAGATTTGAAAACCATTAAAGCAGCTTCAGCAACCTATAAAAATGTGAAAATAGCTTAGCTATAATTCAAGGATTTGAAAACATATAAGAGCATGCACAGTGGCTAACCACTGCAGTATGCTTACATGGTGACTTGATTTATGCCAAGGCTACATGGTGTGTTATTGCTGGTGGCAGTATAATCTAGGCAACAAGAGTTGCTCAAGATTTGGGGTTTCAGTGTATCCAGCAAATGGTTCACACTCTAAAGTGTTTACTCTGAGGATCTGAGGCATTTGTAAGTGTTTCTGCATGTTTGTTAGATTGCTGTGAGTATGTCTGCAGGTATACAGTATGTATGGGGGATGTTGTAGGTTCAACAAACACTTAGTTCTATAGTATTAACCATTATTGTTGGGGAAACATAATCTTTATATCAGAAAGCAATATGTCCTAATAACTCATTGACTGCTGCCATTACTTGTATGTATGTATACTTCATCCCAGTCATCACTGCTTACACATTCAGTATTTGATATTTATTGTAAAAATAAATTATAATGGTCTTATTGGGTAAAAGGTTAGATTTGGACCCTCCTTACTGTTGGGTAATTCATGTAGCATCTGTTCTCGACAAGTTATTTTTTTAGGTCACACAAGTACATATTGATAGTCATTCAATCATGTGGACAATGGGAATATGCACAGCCTAGGGCAATCATTTTAGAAAAGTAAGTTTGCAAACCATTAAGTCAGTTTAAACTAGCATAAAAAATTTGAAAAATGGCTTAGCTATAATTCAAGAATTTTAAAACATATAAGAGCTAAGTACTGCAGTCTACTTGCAAGTGAACCTTTTACATAGCAAGTCTAGGAGATTGGTAGTGGTGCTGGTTGCACTGAGAATCCAGGCAGCATGTGTTTTGGGGTCTCAGTGCATCAGAAAAATGGTTCGCACTCTCAAGTGCTCACTCTGAGAAGGTGAGGAGTTGTCAGTGTGTGTGTGTGTGTGTGTGTGTGTGTGTGTTTGTGTTTGTGATTCTCTGTGTATGTCTAAGCTCAGGGTGGACAAGGCAATGGGACCTGATGGCATACATCCCAGGGTACTAAAGGAGCTAAGGGTGGAACTAGCAGAGCCATTTGCAGAACTGTTTAGTGAGTCTCTGAGCACAGGAGAGGTCCCAGAAGACTGGAGAAGGGCTCATGTGATCCCACTCCACAAGAGTGGCAGCAGGAGGAGGCATGGAATTACCAACCAGTCAGTCTTACCTCAGTAGTGGGCAAGATTCTGGAGGCACTCCTTAAGGAAAGGATAGTGCAACACCTGGAATCCATTGGAGTACAGGATCCAATACAGCATGGGTTTACACAGGACAGTCCTGTCAAACTATTCTCATAGATTTCTTTGACTGGGTAACCAGGGCAGTGAACCAAGGAGGTGCAGTTGATGTAGCATACCTTGACTTCAGCAAAACTTTTGATACTGTTCCACATAGAAGATTGATTAATAAGCTGAGTTGGATCAGGTGGGTCAGAGGTTGGTCAACTGGGTGGCAAACTGGTTGGTGGGCAGAAAACAGAGAGTGGTGGTAAATGGTATAAAGTCAGAAGAGATGCAAGTCACAAGTGGGGTACCTCAAGGATCAGTGTGGGGCCAGTCCTCTTCAATATCTTCATCAGTGACATTGCATATGGACTAGAGGGTATGGTTTGCCTGTTTGCAGATGACACCAAGATCTGCAACTGAGTAGATGATACAGATAGGATGGGCAGAATGAGAAGAGATCTGGAAAACTGGCAAATGGTCTGAAGAGTGGCAACTGGGGTTTAGCAAGGAGTGTAAGATCATGCACATATGGAAGAGAAACCCTGAAGCTACTGATAGTTTGGGAGAGAGGTTGCTGGTAATCGCAAGGGAAGAAAGAGAATTGGGTATCATCATCACAGATGACCTGAAATCATCCAAGCAGATGACTAAAGCCGTAGGTAAGGCTAGAGGGATGTTGGACTGTATTAGTAGGGTATCACAAGTCAGAATAGGGAGGTAATGATCCCTCTTTACAAGACACTGGTTAGGCCCCATCTGGAGTACTGTGTGCAGTAGTGGAAGCCGCACCTGCACAAGGACATTAACAAATGGAAGCAGTCCAGAGGAGGGAGAATCCAAATGGTGCAGGACTGCACCAGCAAAACATGATGACAGATTAATGGAGATCAATATGAATACCCTAGACCAAACGAGGGAGAGAGGTGATATGATCCAAACATTCAGATATCTTAAGGGCATTAACAAGGTGAAAGAATCGAACATGTTTCAACATAAGAAAAATAGCTGGGCAAGAGGATACACAATGAGATTAGAAGGAGGCCGATTAAGGGGTAATGTGATGAAGTTCTTTTCACAGAAAGGGTGGTGAATGCATGGAACAGCCAACCTCAGGAAGTGATGGATATGAATACAGTGCAGGGCTTCAACAGGCATGGGATAGGTATAAGGAGCAATACAGATGAATAAATAGGCCATTGACAGAGCAAAGGCCTATGGCACATTCATAAGCTAGAAAAATGGGCAGACTGGATGGGCCTTGTGGTCCTTATCTGTCATCAACTTCTATGTTTCTATGTCTGTGTGTATCTGTTCTATGGTAGAGTGCTGTAAGTATAACAAAATGCTTTATATTATTTGTAGCCAGCATTGTCAATTATACACAAGAATCTTCAAGCACAATACAGTAAACAGCCACAGTACAATATACACTGTAATAATGCCTCAGCATCTAAGCTGTGAGGATTTATTCTGAACTGCAATGTGGAGTTGAATCACATTGCTGCTGAAAATTATATTGTGATGTATAACTCAAATGTTAAGGCAAATAATAAGAGTAGTGTGTGACATTTGTAAAGAGGTCTGCATTAAATGCAACAAAATGGGGCGGATCCTATAGCCTATCCATTTGCCATTTCAGACACCTGTGCTCATCTCCCAAGCTTGCAACCTCACTGTGGGCTGTAAGGAGGAAGACTGTGCACTCGGAGATGGGAAAGCTAAAAATATATAATGGCTACTCTGACAAACAATGCTGCCACATCTTCCTTCACCTACTTGAGACATTCTGGACTTGGCTTGGATTGAAATCTCTATTCACTGGATACCTCATGCCTGTTGACCTCACCTGGAGGGCAGGAATCCCCAGAATGCTTAGATGGAGTATGAAGGACTTAAGATCAAAGTGGGAATTATCTTTCTAATGGCAAATTTAAAGAGGGACTGTCGTCATGCCAAAGGAGGCCAGAGCTCCACAAAATTAAAAACATTTATAGTATATTTAAAATACAAAATATGATGTCTACAAAACTTCATTAAATCTGTTACACTTTCCTTACAACTGCCATGCTCTTATGTCAGAGTCAGATATTAACCATGCTCCTCTTTTAGTGGTGTGACTCCAGGTCTATATTGAAAGCTTTTATACCTGTAAGAGAAAGATATTGAGGGTTTGTTTAGTCATTGGTTGTCCAGGTCACCCCACCCCATACACCTTTTCACCATTGGAGACAATAAACCACTCCAGTTTACGATTTAAAAGGCTATATGTTTATTCAGAAATTCCTAGTACAGGCTAGACGTGTGCTGAAGGGAGCCTCCAAGGTTCATATCTCCCCGTCCCTTCCATCCATGAGGGAGAGGGATACCACCCACCATCTGCCCCCTCAGCAAGGCAGCAGGCTGCTGGCCTATTCATGGCATCAGACTAGCAGGGTAGGATGCCTAGTGCCTTCCATGCTGGGTACAGCCCTCTGCATCCCTCCACCTGCCTGACCCAGGAGATCGTGGACCTCCACTAGGGGAGCAGCCCTCAGGGCCCCGATGCAGCAGACCCCCTGAGAGCATGGTGCATCCCTGGGGCATTTCCCTGGTGACCTAGGCCAATCCATGCTGGGCACCAGCAGTGGTCCTCTGAGATTGCCCATAAAGCGAGGCCTCCTTTCCATGCTTGGTGCTGGGCCCCCTTCCCCAACTTCTGAGCTAGGCTATCCCAACTCGCCTTAGGCAATCTTGAGACACTCCCTATCTGCCACTAACCTGATCCCTGATCAGGTCCCCCACAACATGTCATGTCTACAATCCCTTATCTCCCAGGCCCTATACCCCTCATCAGGTCATTCACCAGATTGCTTGGGCTCCTGTCCCCATCTCTCTTAGTAAAGGTCTTAAAACCATTTGAAAGTCCTTGCAAAAGGTAAATTCCCACTTCAGACAAATGTATACCATCCATTTGGAACAGTTCTGTCAACTTAGTGTAATATGGTCATGTTTCACAACACCTCCAGGCAGTTGGCCCATAAATGTCCCCATTTCTCTGTTTATCTTTATCCGTGTTCTGTCCAGCCCCTTGCCTTTGATTCCTCCTCACCAGTGTTGCCTCTGTATAATATGTGACCATATTATTCTGGTCCCTGGCATGCTGCACTGGATGGTGGCTATGTCTTTTTCATTGGGTGCAGTAATGCTATGGACTTCATTGCACCCACGCCATTTCCTTCCAGATGATTGACCAGGATGTCTCAGTGTGGTCCCCTCCAACATTCTTCCCGCAATCTGGAAACAGTTGATCCCATTGCATACTCCTATGCCCATCCAAAGCACATAAACAGCAATATCACTGAAGCTCAGGACTGGTCCCTGGCCCAGAACCACCCCGAGCTTCCACAATGAATAAAATAGTGCACATATATCCACACATTTCCTGTTTCCCTCCAGTCTGTTTAATAGAACAAACAAGTTAAAGTATGCAGGTGTATATACCTCCTGAATACCTGTAACTTCCATCTGCCTAACCCTTTAATCTCTGCCTGCAACATACCCTTGCTTGCCACCCAGATTGCTGCCCTTTCACAGAGAATGAGTACTGTAATCCCTGGCTCCTTCCCCACTGCCTTTAAAGCATTCTGAAACATCCTTGTAAACTGAAACTGAGTGAGTGGTGTCCCATCCCTGTGGTGGACGTAGCCTATCCCTCATTTCATGCCGCTGTCTCATACCTAGCTAGCACCCTCCTGATCCTCCGTCCCCATCCTCCCCAGTCCTGAAGTGTGGCCCACGCATCTATATCTGTTAGTCAGTTTCTGACCTCCAGATCCCAACCAATGCCCCTTTCCCAGACAACTCCACATCTTCTACCTGTAACCCTCCTGGTTGGGTCCTGTCTGCAGGCTCTCAGACCTCCAAGACTTGGAAGGCCCACAGAAAGCCAAGATGGAATGCCACCTGAAACAGCCATGCCTCCTGATGGCCTGCACAGGGCATTGGCAAGACCCCCACCAAGCTTTGCAATGTCCTCATCCTCAATGGCCTCCTCTTGTCTGAGACTCTAAGCTGTGTCCTGCCTCATCCCTCCAGTAACTAAATGCCTGAGTAGAATCCCAAATCCCTAATGCTCTTGTGAACCAACCTACCCTGATAGGTGGTGGCTAACTGCCCCTGCAGAGCTGCCCCTCTCATAACAGCCACCATGAACCAGCACAGCTACCTCTCCAGGATATGCCAAATCTCTTCCCAGCTGAGGGATTCCCAGATCCTCAAAAACTCCTCTACTACTCTCATGTATGTTTTCCAAGTGTTAGGCGCTAGTAACTGGCAACATCAAGCCCAGTCTTCAATGATCTCCAGGTTCCACAAGAACTGTGGATTTCCTCCAGGTTGTTATCTGCTCTGGGTGCCAGGGTCCTGAGACATTCCCACTGCAAACAAGATAAAGCATCAGCTATAC
The DNA here is from genome assembly GCA_016271365.2 of Neoceratodus forsteri. NCBI lineage: Eukaryota > Metazoa > Chordata > Ceratodontiformes > Ceratodontidae > Neoceratodus > Neoceratodus forsteri. The sequence continues at coordinate 1,459,237,746 of CM057455.1, read as the reverse complement.
TGTTGCACTCCCTGGAACATGCCTAGCCCTAAACTGCATGTTATTCAATAAACACCTTAACAAAAGACTCTGAGCAAGTCCTCAATTGGTCCAACTGCTCCCGCCTGTCAATTGATTATGCACCCACTCCCGTATTTTTTGACCAAAATAGCACCTTCCTATCCTGCAGTTTCCTGCCTCACACTACCAGTGCCACTACTATTGGTAAAAATTCCAAGAAAGTGATGTTCATGGTCAGGCCCTGTTCCACCTATGATGCCAGCCATGACCCCATGAGCCATGCGCCTTGCAAGAATGCCCAACCCCTGGCTCCCTGAGGCATCTGTGAAGAGTTTTAGGTCTGTATTAGACATCTCCTCCTCTGGCCAAGCTGTAACCCCATTAAATTCCTCCAAAAGGTGGCCCATACCGCCAAATCCTCCTTCACTGAAACAGGAATTCTGATCCCATGGCGAGGCCACTGGACCCTGGCTGTCACTTCGCCAGCCGCCATACAATGGCCTGACCCATGGGTATGGTTCTGCATACAAAATTCAGATGACCTAACAGCTGTTGCACCTGGTGCAATGTCATGTTTTTCACCTGCCTTGCTTGGGCACCATCAGATGCAGGGCATCTACTTCTCCTCGGCAGCCTACATAACATGTCCCCAGAGTCAATTTCTATCCCTAGAAAGGACAATACTGTCATTTGGCCTACTGTCTTATCCTTGGCAGGGAACACTGAATCCCTGCAGACCCCTTGCAAACCCCTGAGTATCTGACTGCAAATGTCACTGCCCTTGGGTCCGAAGACCAAAATATCATCCAAGTAATGGATTATTCCCTCCAGGGTTGTCTGCTCCATCACCCAATATAGAAAGGTACTAAATTTCTCAAAGTAAGGGTACACTGGCGCACCCCATCGGCATGCATTTGTCTACATAATATGTCCCATCCACCTTCAACCCCAGTAAATTGAAGTTTGCCAGGTGGGCCAAAAGTAACCAAAGGCAGACTCAATATCCACCTTTGACGATATATGCTCCTGGCAAACTTAGCCACCTCACTCATGGCTCTGTTGAATGATGCATAGTGAACCCGCGGTCAAAGCCGGGTCTATGAAATCATTCATCGACCCTCCCTCTGGTAATGATAAATGAGTAATCATTGAAACTCCCTGGGTGCTCTTCAGTATCACCACCACTGGTGAAACCTCAAATTCTCTAATGGAGGCTCCTTCAATGGACCTGCATTCTGTGCCAGCCGCCTCTCCTTCACTATCTTTCTCAAACCACCTTCCGGTTTTCCTTCATTGATTTCAAACTGGGGACTTCAAAGTTCTGGTGAGGAGTCGTGTAGGATCCTAAAACCCTCTGCAAACCCTTCCAGCAATACCTGCAGCTCATTTACCCTCATTAGTGTTTTCATCTGGTCCAGGATGCTCTTTCTTCGAATCCCCCATTTTGTCGAGTATGACACCCCCCGCTTAAACTACCTCTGGGGCATTGCATGAATGGGTGAGGCCTCCACATGCAAAACACTCATGAGTGAACTTGCACTTCACCTCTGAACATGTCCCCATTAAAATGGTAACACTGATTCCCCACCCTATTTGATTTACCTGGCTCCTCTTCCCTCCCGGGGTCCTCTTTCACTGGGAGGCCACAAACCATCTGTTGGACAAATGCTTTGTCTGTGATGATGTCCACCCATATGGGCATGTCCACCTGATCCCATTCCACCCAGGTTCTTATATAACCAGAGACCAGAATACCTCACTGTAGTGAAGCCAAGTTGATCCCCAGCTGCATGTACTCTCATGACCTCGCCAATGACTAAAAGGCCACAGCAGAGCTCTGGCTTATCCCAACACGATACATTCATGTATATTAAGTACCCACCAACCAGTTCTCAAAGTTCTTATCTACCTGAGGTTTCTTATCCTTGCCCTTATCTTTCTTGTCCCCTTCCTTCTTATCCTCCTCCTCCTCCCCATGTAACAGGCTAAAAATATCAACAAATTCCTGTGGCAGATTGTTTGCTCTTGTCTTGTTCAATAAGCGAGCCCCACCTAATCCTTTACACTTGAGTATGGATGTTTAGGCACCACTCCTTATCCTCCGCAGTTCCTGCACTGCCACCCTTCCTGGCCTGCCAAGATGGTGGCCAGGTTCTTCAATGCCCCAAGCACCTCCTCCATCTTGCTGGCCTTGGGACCTGCTCCCACTGTACACTCTTCTTCCTCTGAATCAAAGGACACTACTAGTCTCCATGGCGCTGGCCTCGCCTCCAGTGGACGCAGTCTCTGACTCACTACTTGTACCTGGCAAATGGCTGAACCCAATTAAACCTTGGAGGTGCTGGCTGAGGATGATGGCCTCTTGGCCACTTTCCTTCCCGCACCCATGGCTCACCCAGTTGTCTTCCAAGTATGACTCATCCCCCGGGTTTCTTGGGTAAGGAGAATCTGGCGTGGCCTGACCCGGTCAACCCTGGGAGATGCCAGCTTAGGCCTCTCCCTTTCCCTGTGCCCATGGCTTGCCCCAGTCATTGTCTGAGGATGACTCATGCTACTCTCTGGGCTTCTTAGGTATTGGGTGCCTTGGACAGCGTGGACCCACTGGAGCTACTGGCCATGGGGAACTCATCCATGTTGCTTTCTTGCCCTGGGGTCCTTTTCCAGTGAGGTCTCACCTTTGAGCCCTGTCTAGCCCCTTGCCCTTTGGCACCCCTCAGGCGGTGTGCCCTGACAGCCCCTGGGATTGCCTCTCGGGATCCTGGGTCTTCTGCCCTCCTCTGAGCTGTCCCCCAGGAGTCAATGGGATCCCCATCAGCACCCACAAACTGGCCCTAATTTCATTGTCTCCCATAATCTTCTTACTCTAGGCTGCACCCTTGGCTGTGGGCTCTGGGCCTCATGGCACCTCTGTTGACCCTCTGGTGTGTCCAGGCATACCTCCAGCCACACCGTTCCTCAATTTTCACCATCCTTTCTAGCTGCAACAGTACAGCTTTCCAGTTTCAGTTTGTTCTGCTGCTCTTCCCACCTGCCATTGCTGCCTCCTCCTGTTGCCATGGCCCACTACTCTAAGACATTTATTTAGATATTATTTTTTACTTGCAGGCTCACACTCTAACCTGTATGCCACACTGACACTCCCAATATTCTATCTGACCTAAAGGGTTTATGCTGGAAACTTCTGAGACCCACTTAAGCTCCCAGAATGAGTGCCAATTGTGGGATTCAAACTTTTATTTATTTATAAATTATTCTCTCCTGGGGTCCTCAACTGTAATGTGCCCTGGACCTTTCCAGGCACTCTTTAGGCCACCTTGCTTCTGTGGGTCATCAACTTTAATGCCCCTTGGCCTTCTCAGGCCTCTTCAGGTCACCCCCTGCTCCTGAGTGTCCTCCATTACTGTAATCACTTGGGCCTTCCTTGCTCAAGGCCACAACATGCTGCCCTGTCCTGCCTCAAATGCTTTTTTAATTTTTTATTTATGATGTCTCCACCACTGGAGGTTTCTCCTCTTTTGCTCCTTTTCAATGAACTACCCGAGAAGGATCTGACTTCCAAACTGCTGACTCCCCAGCACCTACCCTCCCGGTAAGCATTAATTCTGCTCCTCTCACCTCATCACCGGAAATTAATCTCTCCCTACTGGCTCCTGATCAACCGGCTGTTTCCACCTAGCTACGCTCAGGGCCCAGCCACTCCAAATCCCAAAGCTTTTCACTTATTTGTGGCCCTAAAATATTAGATCTCCGCACTGTGGCTGTTCACTTGCTGCTAACATGGGTGGTGCAGGGAAAAAGACTGCAGCTCCACTCATAGTCTCCTTTCATCTGTCCCTGCACCACTCCACCCCCTAGCTGCCACCACCCAATCCCTAGCTCTGGCTGCCAGGACCACCCCCGATGCCCCCACCAATGGGGTCTCTGAGCCCCTGCCATCTGGCTCCAGTGACGAAACAGCTGGGAAGGGCCCAGTCAGCCTCAGGTGACCCACCCCATTCGTCATATCATCTGGCGAGAGTTTGCTGGCAGGGGGTAGCCCGATCACCAATCCCCCTATCCTAGTCGAGGCCCAGTGAAGGCACATTATATTGATGCATAGTAAAAGCACATGCCCTGCTGAGGAATTTATCACATCTGTGAGACTGAATGAATTGGTCCTGTCAAAATGACAACTAAACTATTCCAGGGCAATCAGATGAAGAATAAATCTGCATAACTGTGACCCACAGTTTGGGATTCAAGAGGTTCTTGCCAGTGGCTGAGACCACACACACACACACACACACACACACACACACACCTGTCTTTTGATGCATTTCTTTCTCTTTAAACATTATGGGTCTATACTTCCGTATGTATTTGTACTTACTGTACATACTTTACTTGCAGTGGAATTAAAGTTAAATTTTACAGCATAAGACAAATAATTTTATGTGTCTTTCACTTATATCTTGCATTTGCTGCCAGTCACATTGTTAATGAGTGTATATAGAGTTATCTGAAGTCAGCCTTGCACATGTTGTAAAACTCTTGATGTGCCAGAAATCTTAGTAGTGTGTTTATGAAGATAAGCATCTGGAGCTCTTACAGTCTGCCATAATTTCATATCTTACATGTTTTTTATTTATTTATTTATTTAGCTTTTGTTGACCGGTAAGTGCACTAGACAAATCCTGCCTATTTTCAGGCATGACCGGGGAGGGGATACAGATGAATGCCAACTGATCTTGAACCAGATTAAGCTGTTGTTAAAATGCAATTCAAAGATAGCTGTCTCTATAATATCATATAATACTTTTCTATCCAATGAAAATGTTTCTGTTTTTTATTATGACTATTTTTCTGTTTGGATCAGCTAGGATATGCCCCATTGTTCAGCCTAGATTTCCAAAAGGATCTCAAACCTGGTTCATCCAAGGGATGCTTCTGCTGTGTGATCCCCCCATGGCTCCCCTCCTCAATGGAGGCAGATGTGAAAATGACCTCAATTCATGGCTAGGTGCGCTCCACCTGATGTTCAGAGGTTAACTGCCTCTGCCAATCCAGCATTCAGTACTGGTCCCAGGCTCACCTACCTCTATCCATCAATAGGGATCAGTAGTTGTCAGATGCCAGATTATCTCCTCCAAAGAGAAGAAGAGCAGTCCACATGCTGTCAGCCTTCTTCCCTCCCCCACCAACCTTCTGATAACCCAGGGTTTGCTCACAAACCTGCCCTTTGGAATAATCTCAAAAACCCTGGAAACTACAACATTTTATTAAAATGGCACCTTTAACTCTGCTCGCATGTTCTATTAAAGATACTTGTAACTGTTTTCCTTAACCACCTTCATGCTTCACTTAGTTTCACTTAGTTAATAGGAGCAGAAAAGCCAAGGCCAAGAGTAGCTCCATTATGACAGAATAAAATACTGTATATTATTTATTTCTTTATTTAGTTTTGTTGACCGGGTAAGTGCGCTAGACAAATTCTGCCTATTTTCAGGCACGACCGGGAGGGGGATACAGATGAATGCCAACTGACCTTGAACCAGATTAAGCTGTTGGTGGTATTTTAGTGAATGAGGAAATTTGGCCAGGACACCGGAAATTCCCCTACTCTTTTCGACAAGTGCCATGTATTCTTTAACATCCACCTGAACTACCACCAATCCAGGCAGATGGGACCTCGGTTTAACGTCTCATCTGAAAGACGTACTTTCAGGGATATATTTGTCCAATCTATTTTTAAATTGCTCTTTATTTGAACTTAATATTACTTCAATGGTAGTCTATTCCACAAGTTTGCAGTTCTCAAGGTAATTTTTATTTTTGGTTGTTTTAAATCTGTCTGTTTTACTTGAAGAGGATGACCTCTTACAATGAGAAGATCATTCTTGTATTCAATGCTCATTTCAGTCATTAACAATGGATCATTCATAATATCATAATAAAGTAATAAATCCCACTTTGCTCCTTGTTTCCAAACTATGTAGTCATAAGCTTACACAATCTTTGTGAATAACTATTGTGTTTCACAGTTGATATTAATTTTGTATAGCATCATTGGACCTTCTCTAATCCATCTATTTTAATTTTTTGTAGGGGACCACACCTGACTGCAAAATCAATAGGGGTCTAACATATGTTAAGTACAGGGAAGAAAGCCTTCCGGTGCTCTACTTTTAATATTTCTTTGATGGATATAATAACCCTGTTTGCCTTAGAAATTATGGATGTAAGATGTTCTTTAACAGGAACTGATTATCTAGGGTAATACCTAAATCCCGTTCCGATATTCTTTGTGGTATAGTTTCTCCATTTAATTGATAACCATGTTGTTCATTCTGCTTACCAATATGAATAATATAGCATTTATCTGTATTTAATTTCATTCCCAAGTTATTGTCCAGTCTGCTATGGTATTTATATCTTTTGTAAAGACTCTAGCACCAAATGAATTACACTGGGTGCACAATTTAGTGTCCTCAGCATATTTTATTATTTCTTTACTGATGTTATCATCTAGATCTGCTATAAAAATATGAAAGAAAATGGGTCCGATAACTGATCCTGTGACATGCCACTGGTCACTAACCCCTCAGCTGAAAGATGACCATGTACTGATACTATTTGTTTTCTATTTTGTAGCCAATTTTTCACCCATCTAATAAAGTATGAATCTATTTTGTATTTAGAAAGTTTTTCACTAATTGCCTAGTGTGGAACTAAATCAAACGCTCTGCTGAAATAAAACATCACCACATCCTTTATCTAATACTTTACTGATTTTGTTATAAAACATATCAGATTAGTGGTACATGACTACCCTTCCTGAAACCATGTCGGTTTATGTCAAATACTGGTTTTACTAAATGTTCTATCATTTTGTATGTTATGAGTTTCTCCAAAATGTTACCAGTTATGAAGTAAGACTTATTGGCCTACAATTGGAGACTTCAGTCTTAATACCTTTCTTAAAGATAGGCGTTATCTGGAGCTTTGCATGCTTGCACCCTACCCCAGCTCTCATCTAGTATTACTCAATGCTGTTACCTCTTCTCTGCCATCTACCTCTTTCTATCTACCCCCTTATGCTCTTGCTGACCTGCTTCCACCTCTCAACTTAATAGTAATCTTATTTCTTGCTTAGGTGTACTATATGTCATTGTTATATTGTGCTCTGTGTGTTTTATATGATTCTATCCTGTGCTATAATGCATTGCTGACTTATGTTCTCCTTGGCCCAGGTCCACCTTGTAAATGAGTTCTCTCAATGGTGATCCACCTGGTAAAATAAAGATTGATTGATTGATTGGAACCTGGTTGTCAGTGTCGCAAGCAGTAGTGCAACTGCTGTGCTGGCAGGTCAGCTTAACAAAATGTTTCTAATATTATTTCAAATGTTTTTTATATTGGCAGGGAAATCAATGTTTAAAATATATAGGATCCAAGGAGCTTGAGAGGCACACACTTAAAAACAGATGACTAGAAAGTACAACTGTTGTGGAATCAGGTCTTATTTGTTTCTAGAAAGAGTATTCTTTTGGACTGATGAATTTCACAAAGTACAGTAATTTAAAGTTCACTGCATACTATCTTTGGATGTTCACTGGTTCAGCAGGCAACTTACTTTTGTGTAAGATTAGTTATGGTCATATAGTGAATGATTATGCAGTCTAAACTTTGGCTGCTCATTTCTCTGTCCCAGGATGTGACTGCACTGTACTTTCAAGGTGCCACTCAGCTCGGTCGTATGGTAAAGGAACCCATCTTGAGGAGGGTTCCATTTCTAGAGATGTGGCAGGGATAAGGGCCCTTTGACTAAATGTACCTAAAGGAGTACAGTACTGATATCCTGTAATGAGATAAGGAGCAGCCAGAGGAAGAGGTGTGGATATAGAGCAATGAAACGTGTGTCCAAGAGAAACTGGAGCATGCACTTGAAAATGTGTTTATAAGGGAGGTGTGCCTCCTGTAGCCTGACTGAACCACATGCATAGCCTTCTAATTCACTGGTTAAATGGGCAACTTATATTAAGTATGTGCAGGAGTAGCCCAGGTTCGGAAAAGGACTCGGGCAGCTGGAGGGCTAGCCAGGGAGGAGGATTGAGCACCCACAGGCAGCTCTCTTCTTTCAGGAGGGATGGATTGCATGTCCTGCTGCTCTACTGCCACCTAGGTGACCACAAGTGGAGGTGCAGCTGGACAGCATGCAAGCAGGGTGGGAGGACGCCACCAGGAGCTGTAGCGCTGTCACGTTATGATGTGCTCCAACCCTTGGCTTGCTTAGTGTGTTGATGTCATGAGGAAAGGCACCAAAGAGGAAAAGCCCTGCAATGGATGCCTGGAGATGGGACCCAGCTCACTGAGAGAAATCCACAACCAGGCTCCAGATGGGGTCTGTGCAGCATACCCAACGCACTCTCATGGACTGGAGGGGACTATAGGTGGGTCCATCTCCTCTCTGCCCAGGGGAAAACTGAGGCCAGATGGAGGCAGTTCTGCCAGGACTCAAGAAGGCATTACCTGGGGAGGACCTACAGGACTGTGACAGCCTAGGGATCCCTGAGGATAGGGTCCTGAGCGTGAGTAAGGCGCATAAACAGAGAATATATAAAAAGTGTGTGTAGGAGTGATTATGAATGTAGACTGAATGTTTATGCCACATAAAGGTTTGCCATTCTCTCTGTCCCAGAAAGGGGCTACTCCTTCCATGGTACAGTACCTGTGAGCTGCATGTATGATAATAAAAATTACTATAATGCTTAATACAATTTTACAGCCATTTAGAAAGCTTCTATTTCTCAGAACATTTTTGTAATGGGTGACATCATTACACTCTAGTAAGGCAGGCTTTTAAGGAAACAGCAGAATCAGGAAGGCTGCAAGTTGCATAAGAAGGCAGATGAAGCTTGGTACAGTGTCAAGTCAGGCAGAGCGTAGGACAGCAGATTAGGAAGTAATGTACTGTAGCACAGACTGGAGCAGAATCTCATCTGTGTTTCACCTGGAACATACTTACTTAACAATAATCCATCTCCTTCCGTTGTTTCTTCATAATCCAGATAAGGATTTCTAGTAAGGACATGTGACACAGATGCTGCAGCTTGAGATCTGAATAAGAATTACAGGGTAGAAGAATCTGTCTGAAATGAATCTGAAACAAAATTCCAGTTTCCATAGTCTTTGAGATAATTGCTCACCTAAAGCAGATAGATAGTGTATATTATCATTGAGCCCCTCCTCAAGTCTGGTATGCTCCAGTGGACATGAGAAATTCACAGCACAGAGAAATCCCTATAAATATATGATTTAGGCACAATGAGCAGAAAATCTGTTAGACTGGAACAAGGAATGCTTCATTTCATTTGAATCTACAGTATATCTATGCAAAACCAGCTCAGGGGAACATGCAGGACTGAATGAATTCAGCTTCCAGAAAATGTCCGCTATAGAAGTAAAGGATAGAGTTAGAAGGCTATGCTTCTGCATGATATGCTGTGCCAAAGTTCCAAATATAGGGCTACAAGCAAGCAAACATAGAGGGTATACTTATCAAATGTAGGCTAACAAAGGTACCTAGCAGATATGCAAAGAATTACCCCAAAAAATTAATAAATAAGAAAAGAAGATGTCAAGTACAGCAAAAATAACACAGGCTGTCACAAGAGTCAAAGATTAGCAGCTGAATTGTAGCCCATAGTGCAGCTGCAAGGAAATGTGTGTCTGACAGAAGCTGAAGCATGCTCTTTAAGGTGTGCTCGAGGAGGTGGGCCATGTAGCCAGCTGCCCCATGGAATCATAGGCCTAATGTTTTAATTGCCAAAATACAATACATGATTAGTTTCTTTGCAGGCTTGTTCACAACCTAATGCCTGCGATAATGCAGCATGTTAAGGATGATGTTTTGAAAATTGTTTAGAAAAGGCTGCTGCATAAGGAAAATATTTAAAGAAAAGGGTGGTCCAGGCTATTTCAGGGCTACCACTTTCTAACATGTTGAATGTTCTGTAAATTCAAGTGAGGTAATACTGGGGCTTTATCTGTTGGACTCTGGGAACCCTGACGGGACTGAATAATTCTAGGTAGGAATACCGAGGTAGACTTGATGGACTTACAGTCTTTTCCTGTCTATACCATCTGCTGCATGTATCTACAGTATGTCTGTACCATTGTTTGCCCAACAGTGCCCAACTGAAATCTCTCACTCACAATAGCAACCTGCTTCTACCTAATTTTGTAGCTAAGACTCGAGAGCAGTCAAGAACAGGGCACTCATATGACTTGCTTGAGGCCAGTTGGTGAACAAGGTGCTCTCATGGGAACAGGGAGATTTGAATCAGGATCTAATGCTTCACAGTACTGTGCTCAAATCATGAAATCGCATTGCCTCTCTGTGGCAGGTTGATGTCCCTCAAAGGCAGAAACAGTATTCTTGAATTGTTTAATTTAAAGGGATCAGAACAATACCTGCAACAAAATAAGGAAAATATGTTCATGAAGTTGTGTTCTTCATGAAAGCCTTTGTATCCACATAATGAACAGTTGTCCATCTCTGGTCTTAAGCATCAACTGGCACTCTAGAATTCATCATTGCAATTTAGTGGAAAACATACTTCTCAAAATGCACTGTTTGGTAGAGTTTGCACCAGATTTTCTGTAAAACCATATGACTCTGAGATGAAGCACAATGCTGCAGTATTGGTTTAATCACTAGTCTAAGGTTACATATTTATAGCAGACAACACAGGAATAGTTTTAGTAAGTGCTGTGAAATTGCTCCTGTATTGTGTAATTCACAATAATGTTATTCTGTCTGTGTATTATTTAGGACATTAGGGAATAAAAATACTAAACCTAGCTCATAGAGCCCCAGTGATATCATCCCTAGGCTTATGTCAATGTACTGTGCTAGCAGACCAAAATGCATGGTTATGAGATGCATTTTGTTCTGAAGTATGAATACAATGCATTATGTGAATGCTGTCTCCTTGCTTGCATAATGGAATGCTAAATTACTGCACATGCCTTTCATCCTAAAATTCTGAATGTAATGTTTTAACTACTGCCTCAAATATGTTTCTTTATAAATGTCATTTTGTTGTGCTGTCAAGCAATGTTCTTGTAACCTGTTTCAGAGATGCATTTCTTTCTGAAGTATTAATGCAATGCATTATGTGAATATATGTTCTTTATAAATATCATTTTGTTGTGCTGTCAAGTAAAGTTCTTGTAACCTGTTTCAGATACCAGAGTCAATGATAATTTATGTGATCTGGTTGTAATTCACAAACCTTGCAATAATCTAGTTTTCTAACAGTGTCACCTTTTGCAGCAGGAGACAGAAGCAGTTTAATTATATATAGTCCACTTTTCTTCCTTTCTGCAATTCCAATTAGAAACATGAAGCTCAAAGATCAAAGAAGCAGGGAGAAAAATGTGAGTAAATAACTTGCAGGAGGAACCAAATATTAATCTGAACACAGCAATCATTCTAAGGAACACAAAGGTTGCAACAGAACCAGAAATATTATTCTTCTGGATGGAATTAAAATGTTTCTCTTTTTAGTGGATGAATGGAGAGACAATGGTCTGAGTGGAAGACACAAATCTGCTTTTCATGCAAAGATTTTACAAAACCCACCCCACTTCACCACCTCTCACAGCCTGAGATATTTATTTTGTTTCCCAGTGGTGGAGCATTTATGCAATTTCTATACTATTTCACCAACAATCTGTCATGCATTTCGCCTCAGAAAAGGAGTATTGCATTTTAGAGGAGGATGAGAGGGATATGATAGAGACCTACAAGTTCCTCACAGAGGAAAACGTGGTGCAGGAGGGGAGTCCTTTCAAATAAAAAAAGCATGCGATATCAGGGAACATGCGATAAAGCTTGAATGCATTTAGGTGGAAAAGCATTGGAACAGAATGTCAGCAGAAGCAGTGAGGGCAAGAACAATGGGGCTTTGGGCATACCTGGGATAGGCATGTAGTATATTAGAAAATAGACAGGAAGGAAGGAGGAGGAGGGTTGCCAGAGACCAGTTAGGGTCTGTGGAGACAGAGTATGAAGGAACCATCTGGGCAGACTGGGTGGACAAAGTGGCACTTTCCTACTGACAAATTCTATATTTCTATATTTCTGTTAGTAAACCACCAATCATATTTAACTGGGAGGGTACACTAATCCCAGGATCTTTTCAGGCATCATCCAGGGCCTAATGATGGCACAAACAAGACCAAAGCACAAGTACATAAGCTACATGGTACAGTAAGTTGTTACAATACAGTAAGGGTTATGAAATAAAAGGGACAGACATAAGCTATTGGGTAAAAGTGATATTAGTGCAAGCAGTTATAGTAGATAGTCTTTTGGATGTCATGCATTATTGCTGACCTTCTCTGTGATTAAGTTTTTCATACTGTACCACGTGTGCATCCCAAATGCTGCCATAATTATAGCCAATTTTCAATTCTAAAGAAAGTAATTAGCAAAGACACATGATCAACTGGAACAACAGTACACATATTAAAACAATGAACTGTGCAAGAAAGAAGAAGGGTTTCTACTTGTGTACAATGCTGTAGTTTCTGGGAGCTGCTGAATAATTACAGTTGCAGAATGATGTTTAGTCTGAATAATGAAGTTACCATACTTGTAATGTTTAAAACATGGATTTTATAGGGTTTTTAATTCTATTTGTTTGTCCTCAATAATCTTGCATTAGGAAATTATATATATTTTTTAAATATACTAAATGGTTCTAGTGGGCAGCAGAGATGAGATGTGCTGGTTTCTGCTATCATACTCATATGCTACACATCTGTTTAGTGATAATGCAGAGAAATAAAGAACAGCACAACACAGAGTTCTGAACTGAGAGGTATAATGTAAGAATATGAAGGGCTTAAAATTTAAAAAGAATAGCCTGTCACATCTAGCCCTGAACTGTTCAAGCTTCTTCCTTTGTTATGCAAGGCCTTTCCTGCCCTGCCATGACATACATGTGATAAGTTTTTTTCTCTTAGTCTAATTATTACTTTTAATCTTTTAATGGTTAAACAGTCTCCTTTGTTGCAAGGCAAACTGAAATGAAAGCACATACGGCAAGGATGATAATCCCCTGTATTTTCTTAATCTGTGCCACAGGGATTCATTTTGCATCTTCACTATTTGCCATTGAACACTCCTCAGATTATAACAGAAGGGACAACAGAAAGTTAGGTTACATCTGTCATTCAAGATTAGTAAAACGTTAATTTTTTGATGCCTGATAAAAAGCAATTGTTTAGCAGAACAGAACAAAATGGCCCATCCTAGAATAACATCTGCTTGGTTGTCATGCATAAAAACAACAGTGAGAAAACACAGTTCACATGCATAACTTTAGAATATTCTCTTCAAATGTAAAACAAGATTCACAATTTATTTTAAGAATGGCTTTTCTAAAGTCACATATGAATTCTTATGCTATGTTTATAATGCCCTTATAGACTAAAACAGGCTAGCCTTTGCAAATGGGTTGGTGAGAAGGGCAATGGACTTTATGCACTATAACCTTTCATCTCTAGAGGCAAGGGTTCATCTTAGTTCAAAAGTCAAATGAGTTCAGTGATCTCATCTTAGCCTCTCCAGAGAACAAAAGACCTCATCACAAAACCACTCTGCAATTTCCTATTGTTGGCAATCTTGTCTAGAAAGAGGTTGAATTAATTTTTCACTCCAAGAGAGGATGATACTCCAATTTTAGGAAGGGTACATTCACTTTCTTGGCTTAGTGTTCAAATCTACTTTTTTCCTTATTTCTTTTTTAAAACATACTGTTAACTATTCAGAGTACAGTAGTATCATATTGACTAATGATTCAATATTAACAGAATGAAACATTTTATACTAAGTGATACATTGAGCTGTATTTTTCAAAGATTTGAATCATATTTTCAGCACAATTGGGTGCTTGTAGCATAACCTTAACACTAAATCCCCAAATGGTGGTCTTACTACATGCTGCAGGTACCACAATTGCACAACAGAAATGATGCATGCAATAACAAATGTCACATGTGTCATTTTCTGACATAAAGTGTCTAAGTGCCACAAACATGTCAGAATGTTTGACAATTGGCTGCAAATATTTAGGAACATTTTCAAAGATGCAGCTAAGACAGACAAACTTCTACAAATATGTCAATAAACTTGAAAATCAGTAATTTATGTGTAACACCTTCAGTGTCAGTGGGGCTCATTTGGGTGTATTTTCACAGCTAGGCATAGGGTTTGGGTTTTAATCCTTTACCAGGGACTTGGGAGCACATCCAGTGCTGGTACTGCAGTGTAGTACTGGGTAAGACAGGTCAGGGCAAGGACAGGTGTTGCACAGGTGCAGAAGCAGTCCTTTGGATGAGATACTAGCCCAAGGCCACTTTTGCTTTTCCTCCATGTGGAAGTTGAAGCTCCCAAAACACTGTTTTCTGTATGCCTCTTTCAAGACTGATAAACAGAAAAGCACTGAAACAAAGGGAGGACCACTGCAGGGTACCATGGTTAGAGATACAGCAAATTTAAAATCCACTGGCGAAGTGAATGCAGTGGCCGCTCGCATTGGCACTTCAGTATGCAGAGTCCCATAGTAAAGAGCTCACTTCACCTTGTTATTATTACTTTGTGTTGTCATTCTGCCTTAAAAGCAAAGTAAGGTGGAGTGACAACAATATTGGCAGCATCCACTCACACAGTCACCAGAAAGTATGTGCATCCCAAAGTGCTACTGTCTTGTGTCCAGAAAACTCCCAGTGCTGATGCAGTGAAATGAGATGTAACAAGAAATGCAAAGTCTCCCAGAATTAATAGCACACTCAGTCATGCATGCAGTGGTCAGGTCAACACAGAGTCACCAGAATTAATGTGCATCCTCAAAATGCTACTGTCTTGTGTCAGAAAATTCCCCAGTGCTGACGAAGTGAAATGAGAGTGTAACAGAAATGCAGTCTCCAGAATTAATGGTGCCATGCAAATGCACAGACAGATTAAGATTTTTGAACACTCAAGGATGCATACAAAGGCACAACAACACCTAACCAGTAGCTCACAAGTCACAAATCCAAATCTGGAAAGGAATACAGTTTGCCGGTTTGGGGATTAGTGCATAGCAGTAACAATCCACTACCAGTAAAGATACCAGAACAGTATAAAATGTCATGCAGGTGCGGTGGATAGCAGGTTCACACTGCTGCAACTACTTGTAACACAATAAAAGGTGTCTGATTTAATGGCACATCTTTCACACACACTCACACACACTCAAGTAATGTGTAGCAAATTGAAAACCTTTAATAATATAACCAAATATTTTAAACAGACAAATTGTACACTACTGAACCACAACAATCAGCAAAAAAGTTAGAATTACTGAAAATATTACTGTGTGTACATTAACAGTTATGCAAGAAAATATAACCAAAACAGAAAGACTGCCTTTTCTCCCAGTTAATCTACCTACACCACAAATACGTCCCTCCCCAAAGCACACTTCACACTACACAGACTGACTGCTCTAAATTAACATTCAAAATCCACACAACAATAAACACTCGATGATATGAGCACTGAAAGGTTTCCTACAATCGATGTACTTAATTTTGAGCAAAAATATTACTCAAAGGGCATTTTAAACAGCTTTTAGAGTTTTGAATATCAGAGCTCTGAGAGCAAACTGCCTCCAGCTACCACTGCACACACACTACCCAGGCCAGAACTGAGGCTGTGCTGAAGAGTCTAGAGCCCATGTGACCTGCAATCCCATTAATAACTGTAGAATTTCATTTGGAGCTCAATTACAGGTGATGGGAGATGAATTACATTGATTTCAATGTA
Source organism: Neoceratodus forsteri (assembly GCA_016271365.2). Taxonomy (NCBI): domain Eukaryota; kingdom Metazoa; phylum Chordata; order Ceratodontiformes; family Ceratodontidae; genus Neoceratodus; species Neoceratodus forsteri. The sequence goes on along the minus strand of CM057455.1, from coordinate 1,459,221,887 downwards.
CTTTACCTTAAAATTGGTGGAGAAGTGGTTTGAGGCGGAATAACACAAAGTCATTGTTTTCAACGGACTTCACATTCCTCATTATGAAGCAAAGTAGTCCGCTTCACATTCGGAGTTCTCCACCGGATTCTCGTTACTCAGTGAATCACTTCATGCAGCAAATTGGGGCCACTTAGCCCACCACTACTTACAGTACTGTAACTCACATGCTGTACTGGAAGGAACGCTAATGCCAATGGCTGTACTTCCCCAATGAGCTGTAGCACAAAACTCCCGACTTAAAAACACTTATTAATGAGTACAATGGTGGAGTGGTGAAGCCTGGAGATACTACAAAACATGCTTACAATACATCCAAGTAACTAGTCAAAATATTAGTGTTGTGATTCATGACATGATCATGAATCATGATTTGTGACTGCATTTGTGACTGTGATGATGAAGAACATGATTTGGTGCCGACGTGTGAGATAAACAATATGGAACTGTATTGGGAATGCAAATGCCTATGGCTGGACTTCCCTGATGAGCTGTAGCACAAACTCCATGACTTAAAATGCTAATTTTTGAGTACAATTGCAGGATGGTAAAGCCTGGAAAGATACTACAAAACATGCCTGAAATACATCCAAGTAACTAGTCAAAAACTAGTGTTGTGATTCATGACGTGATCGTGAATTGTGATTTTGACCGTGATGATGATGATGAAGAACATGATTTGTATCATGAGTGACTCGTGATGATGGTCCTGACTTAAAATGCATATTAATGAGTACAATGTTCAAGAAGAATTATGCACCACACCTGCCCAGTACTCTGAAGGAAGCCAGGAAACAGCTGTGACTTAAGTTATAGCTGGAGACTGGGCCCTAAAGAGATGCAAATGCACAGACAGATTAAGATTGTACTGAGCACTGAAGAGATAAAGATGCAAAGGAACAACACCTAACCAGTGCTCACCATCAGAAATTCAAATCTGGAAAATAATAACTTTGCTGGTTAGAATGGGCCATGGGGGTGGGCAGTGTATTGCACTGCTGCAGTAACAGTCACTAGTACTAGTACCAGTAAAGAAACCACAAGAAGTACAAAAATCATGCAGCTGCAGTGGATAGCAGGTTCACATTGCTAAAATTATTATGTGGCATAATAAAAGGTGTCTGATTTGATGACACACAACACACATACTCACACACACACTAAGTAATGCGTAGCAAATTGAAAACTTCGTAATATAACCACATATTTTAAACAAACTAAAATTATGTACTGCTGCACCACAACAATCAGCAAAAAATGGCAAAATTATTGAAAATATTACTGTGTGTACACTAACACAGTTATACAAGAAAAATATCACCAAACAGAAAGCACTGTCTTTTCTCCAAGTTAATCTACCTACACCACAGATATGCCCCTCCCCAAAGCACACTTAAACGGTCTCTCAATACAGAGACTGAATGTTTATTTATTTAGCTTTTGTTTACCAGGTAAGTACACTAGACAAGTATTATGCCTATTTTCAGGAACGACCGGGAGAGTACAACATGAGGAACAACAGTAAGGAGACATTGCAAAGAGAGTACAGTTTTTGTCACAGTAAACAAACATGTGGAAATACATCATTTGACACTAGGGAAACATACAGTAGTAAGCACATTTCAGATTATACACTCTAGACTAGCTAGTTCAACTGACAGATATATACAGGCCATCTTACATAGGAAAGGAGCATAGCTCAAGGACTGGATTGGTCATAATATAACTTATAACATTGTCGTATACACCCCTAGGCTAGTTGGATCGCAGACAGGTATATACAGCTCATCACATTTTCTAAATATGCACATAGTTAGACAGAAACAGAAACACTTGATAGTACAAGTTTCTACCAAGTGACCAATGTGCAATATGTCATGGTTAGCCTATGACCGTGGAGCAATAATGGGTGTAAAATGCCCAAGACTTTTAGGCAGGAGTAGTCAGAAGTCATTGATACAGTGGGGAAAATATCTCCAGGAATTCAATGGAGGCACCCTGGGAGGTTCAGACAAAACAATTTGACACTTTACTCTAGGGAGGTTTGGGGCAGTCACACTCTGATGCTAGTTTTAGGAAACCCCACAGAATTTCGAAAACTCTGATAGGAGGGCAGCTCGGATATCCACAGGCAGTGAATTCCAGAATCTGGGCACACTATGGCAAAGTCCCGATCCCCATGAGGTCCAGATAGGAGGGACTTTGAGGCACCCCTGATGTGAAAGACCTAAGTTGGTAGGGGATGGGATTCAGCTTAGCAGAAGCCGGGCCAGCCCCTGGGGATGCTAGTTCTGATCACTTTCCCAGAGAGGCATCCCAAACCAAAATCAAGGTATCTAGCTGGTGAGAGCCAGCAGAGTTTCTCATATAGCTCACAATGGTGGGTGAGTCGGGGCAGCCAAGGCAAAATGACAAATGTTATTGTAAGCAGTGTACCACCGGGTGAGATGTATCTTTGGAGATCGAGAAAATAGGTGCAGCCCATAGCTGAGGGAGGAAGGAGCACACCTTTCGCTAGGGCAAGCCTGGCTGCTGGTATATACTATACTTGGCCCTATAGGCCAGACCCAGTTTGCAGTTTGCGTCCCTGTTGATGTTAAGGATATGATTACCCATGTCAAGTTGTTGTACATTAACATTCAAAATCCATACACAAACAATAAACGCTCGATGATATGAACACAGGAGGGTTTCCTATATTCGGTGAACTAAAGTTTCAGCAAAAATTGACTCAAAAGGCTTTTTAACAGCTTTTAGAAGGTTTGAATCAGAGAGCTCTCAGAGCAGATTGTCTCCTACAGCTTCCTACACACACTACCCCAAACTGAGGCTGTGCAGAACAATCTAGAGCCCATGTAACCTGAAATCCCTTGAATCACTGCAAAATTTGCCTTTGGAGCTTAAAAACAAGGTGAAGTGAGGTGAAGTACGTTGTTTTCAAAGTACTTCACCTTAAGAATTGGTGGAGTAGTGGTTTGGGAAGGCGGAGTAATGCAAAGTCATTGTTTCCAATGGACTTCATGTTACCCATTATAACATGAAGTACTCCGCTTCCATTACCAGAGCACTCCAGCGATCCACCTTCACTTCATGAATCATTCCGGAGCAATTGGGGCCACTTTGCCCATCTCTAACCATTGTGCTCCTTCCACCATTCTACGTGCAGATGAACAACAGACAGTCACACACTGTATGGATTTTGTACAAAACTTATTGCAAGTTTATTAAAGTGCCACAGTGATCACAAGATAAAGTTTAAAACAGCAGCATATGCTAGGGATGAAAATGTTAACCTACTTTTTATTCTATTTTAGACTGCCTTTTACCTCCTGTCTTGTATGAAACATGTTTTTCTCTGTTTCAAGTCTGCCTTAGTACTTTTTAACTAAAATAATAGACTGAGTGCTTCTTTAATATGGCTTGGTCCAGGTTTTTATTTAGCTTTCCTGTTATTTTCAACGCCTATAGTTTAACATTGCAAGCTCAATTTTCAAAGCATCCAGAATGATGAAAGCAGCTTGTATCAATCAGAAGTGATGCAATTGGCTCCTTGCATCCCAGTTTGTGCCATTCAGATTTTCCATCAGTGGCTGTGACTCACCTGGCACCCTTTGCCCTGAACTGTCCCTATGCCACCCTTGCACCCAACATGGTGGTGCAACTGGTTGCAAGGGGATGCACCACAACAGGGTTGCAACATCCATTTATTTAGACATTTGTAAGCCCCAAAATGGCAGCAGCAAGTGGCACCACTTATATCAACCAGGAGGTAGTCTAAGTGGCTTGTGCCAGTGGGAGGGTCTGACACTGGGCTACCGTGATACATACGGTACATATGAGATGGCATTTGGGGGTGTCGGGGATGGCTGGGCTGCAGCAGACTGATGTGGCACCCAGTGAGATGAATTCACAGTGTATTGTATTGGTTCTTGTACAGTGTACATATCATTCCTGGCGGTCTAGTGGAACCCCACCCTGATCCCCATGTCCACAAGAAATATTAATATATCTTCACTCATGATTTAGTGGACTGCCTTCCATGATCTTCCATTTACATATTATAACTCCATCCTTGGTGGTGTAGCAGACCCTGTCCCTATCTTTGATCACCCATATATATTTGTATATAACCATCCTGGTGATCTGGTGGTCTAACATCCTGCTCCCCCGTCCCATCCCTGGGCCAGAAACCAACACAGCTCTCACTCTGCAGCATGGCTGGCCACCGACTGAGCTGTCAGTGAGCATGTACTGTACATGGGACACGCCATGGAATTGACAGCTCACTCTGAGCTGTCAGTCAATAAGTGCATACTGTATACTGTGCGTGCTCATTGACAGCTCAGTTGATGGCCAGCCGTGGTGGAGAGAGAAGGACTGTGCTGGACACTGGCTTGAGGATGGGATGAGGAGCAGGGGTGGTGGGCACTGCCTGCCTGGGGGTTAGGTCCACTAGACCACCAGGGATGAGTTTTATATATATATATATATATATATATATTGTGTGTATATGTGATCAGTGATTGAGAGCGGGTCAGCTACACCACCAGGGATGGAGTTAGAATATGTAAGCGGAGATCCATGAAGAGGGGTCCACCAGACCACAAGGTAACATATATTAATATTACTGGGGCATTGGGGATCAGGGAGGCTGGGAGTGCTAGACCACCAGAGGTGATAAATATACTGTGCACAGACTAATACAATACACTGTGAATGTACCCTGTCAGGTGCCACATCAGTCCACCGATGCCCAGCTCTCCCCCAACATCCCCACTGCCACCTCTGGTGCCCTGTATGCCCCGGACCCCTTCTAGCAAGCAGTTTCTTCACCCCCCACCATCCCAGCCCCTCATGTGTTATGCCGGGTGGAGGTTAATTCCAGTGGCAATTCCCACCAGTGTGCTATTGTTTGGCTCTGATTATGGCTTACAGCAAACCAGGAGTTTGGTGCTGGAACCCGCTTTTGTTAAATTGTACACAGGGTTCCTGGCGCACCTGGAGTGTGCTACATCCCAGATTGATGCAATTTGTGGTGATCTATGGGCTTTTTATTTTAAATAATAAACTTTATTGGATTTCCAAAAGGACAAACATAATAAAAACAACAACTGTTAACACATTTGAAATAACAGAGAAAGGCCTACCTTTCCCATAAATGTTCGGGAACAGACATTCAGAGAGAAATTAATGTTGACACCCAAACATATAAGATACGTAAATCAATTATGAATTTGGACTGAATGAACAGATATAAGCCTGGGCAGCATGCAATAAATGTCTACATTATGCATTTAACAATAAGGTATCTTGCATACCCACCTTTTTGGTAAACAGCATTGGGATTTCTCATTGAGCACATCACTTTCTCCATGCTTAGGGCTTCAAGGGTGGCATTATGCCATTCCTTATATGAGGTAGTATCCCATCCAACCAATGTTTAAAGCTGAGTTTTCTGACCATAGCTGCAATGAGGGAAAATGATATTTTGTATATGAACAGTGATTTTAAATTGAACCCAGTTAAACAAATGTGTGGGTGAATGTATTCTGTAGTCCTAATAAGGGATCAAGCCTGGTTTGGATCTCTTCCCAGAGGTTGCACTTTGGGACAGTCCCAAAAATGTGCTTACAAACCTTGTGCAAATTACATCTCGAAAAATATCAGTTGCTAGTTTGCCCACTTTATATAGATTCCCAGGAGAATAGTCAAGATTATAGTTGATTTTATATTGCATCACTCTCTGGCTGTCAGATGTAAAGGGGACAGGAAAGAGGTAGGAGGATAGGGGCAACCATGTATTATGTATTTCTCCAGTACAATGGGAGAGGACAGGGTGCCATTGCACCATATTTTAGATGTGGGCAAGAATATAGTAGCTTGACCCAATCCACAAAGAGGAAGGGAACCAAATTCAGTTAGTGTTTCAAATAAGAAAGGCCACAACACCCTATCAAAAGCTTTCTCTACATCCAGGAAAGAAGCACATCTGTTTAGTGTGAGTCCCTGGATGAAGAGACTACTGTATGTGCACCCATTTATGATGCTGATCAGAGGCCAGCTGGCCTTGCATAAAGCTTACTTGTTGTCAGCCAACTAATGTCTGACAAACTTTATTAATTCTTGAAGCCATCATTTTCACTAGTATTTTAATATCTATATTTAGCAATGATATAGGTCTATAAATTCCTGTTAGGGTGGGGTCCTTCTTAGATTGGAGAATAGGGTAATTAAAGCTTCTTGAAAATTTGGATCCAGGTTCTGATTCTGTTTAGCCTCATTAAAGATTACGATAAGTGAAGTTGATAATTCAGGGCCCAATACGTTTTAAAAGTTTGGGAAAGAGCAATCAGGTCCAGGAACTTTGTATGGGGGTAGGGAGGAGATGGCCTGCTGTACATCTGCCACAGAGATATTACCTCCCAACATCTCATGATGATCCACCGAGAGCTTGGGTAGGTTATCTATCCTAAGAAATTGCTGGATCTGTGAAATTAGGACAGGATTTTCATTAGCATAAAGGTCCTCAAAAAAGTAACAGAATGCTTTGGTTATGTCTTTGGGATTAGAAAGCAACTGCCCGAATTGAGCTTTGATGGACCTAATTAGCCCGCTCACTTACTGTTGCTTTAATCTGAGAGCCAGCAATCTTCCGGACATTTCTCCTGATCAGTATATTGGTTTTACTTTCAATATAGCAAATTCTGCCTTTTCTCTCAGACATTTGATGTATTTGGCCCTTACAGTATTTAGTTGGAGAACCAAATCTGTTGACCCACCCCAACACTTTTTTTCAGGTTCCTGGATGTTCAGCAGTAGGTGTTTACCTCCTCCTCCCATTTCTGCTTCCTGGTGGATGCAAGTCTGATAAGCTCCCCAACTGTATATTTAAATGCTCCCCATAAACAAGCTTGGTTTGTAACTGTGGGTAGTTTATCTGGAAGAATTTGGTAACACATTCTTTAATTTTATCTAGACATTGATGATCTTTGGGAAGATTATTATTAATTCACCAAAGTCAGTTTCTATCTGCTTGGTCAGTGGGTAGAAAGGTCAGGATAACCAGGACATGGTCAGATATGACTTTGGCTTTGATCTCACAGAGGGAGGTTAACACTAAGAAGTTCTGTGTTTATGTGAAAGAAATCAATTCTGGGATAGAAATGTGGGCTGCTGACCATAATGCAAAATCCTGGGTGGTGGGGTGTGTGACGCTTGCCCAGCTGGTTATGATTATTGTATGATATTTGTAAAATAAAAATATAGTATGTGATTGTCTCACATAAGACTGCCTGTGCTTCCATGCCCCCAGATTTCAGTGATGCTACAGAATATGTAAACTGACCAGGAACCATTTAATTAAGTGACTTCCTTTAGAATGGCATTTTATTACTTTTATGACATGCCTAGGCTTTTGAAATGGAAATCAAATGTGACTTTATGACTTCTGAAACAGGACAACATTAGACTGATTCCTTTTGTTTTGTTAAACAAATTGGTGCCAGTGTGGGATTTCTAAGTTCAAAGGAAACGTGTAATTAAGGAGTTATATATAGGAAATGTATTTTGTCTTCTGATGGCACCTTATTTAAAATACCTCCTGATAGGAAATCTTGCTTGTACTTTTTGATTCAAAAGGAGGAGGAGCTAGATGACTCACAGAAGGGTGTGGAGACACAGGATTTAAACAGATACTTGTCTCTGAAATGTATGTCTTATAATCTTGGGACTCTAGAGAGATACAGCTCTCAATCTAACTTTAAATGCACTTCCAGAAGTAATACCTTAGATAGCAAAAATCTTAATGTATTGTGGTAGGAGATTTGCTTTGTAATTTTCCTTGTTCTTTTGTGCAATTGTGAGCTCTTTGATATATTTTCTGTGTTTACATTTTCATATTTTATCATCTTTTAGTAAAGTACCTTTTCTTTGAAAGACTGCCTGGGTGTCTGCCAGTTGCTTCTGCATGTGGCATATAGGGGGTTAAATCTGACAAAACTGTTCAACAGCTTGATGGTATTACTAAGCTTAGAAAAATGTAAGAATATACCTAAGGTCTCTTATAGAGTTAAAAGGGTTCATATTGGAAGCCTGGCTGGATGACCCTAGTGAAAGATTGTACCAAAATCCCAAAGAGGTACATATCTGAGCTTGTTCACTGGTATGCTAGCATAAGGTTCGCAGTAGTTTGAATCCCCAGAACTTAAGACTAAAGGTGATTTGGACCCAAAAGCAGACAGGAGGTTACCTTGTCTGTTACCTGTTCACACTATTGCACTCTGAAGTTGGTACTGTGGGAGCAGAGAGCCTGACCTGCGGAGTGCGGTGTGACAGATTTGTTTGACAGCAGTGCGATAAAATTTGGTAACATGAGCTTTAACTGTTCAGTGTGTCAGCTTAATACTGTACAGCTCACTTGCAAAATAAGGTAGTGATTTATTTTAAAAGAAAAACAGAACAATATAATTTTGCTTACAGTCAAAGTTGCTACCTGTTTTATTTTTTTCAAAGTGCAAGTTACAGTAGCGTAGTTAGGGAAGAAGATGGCTTCCAACTACAATGAGCACACTGCAGACTACCTGAAGCAGTTGTGCAAGGAGAGGAGTCCTGCATGAGGGAGAGCCACCAAGCAGAACCTCATGGGCCCTTTGATGGCGTGATACTCAGAGTGTCGAGTCACAGACTGGGACTGTAAAGGACCAAACCTTGGGCATGGAGGGCCAGGGGCCAGTGCAGTGTTCAGATCCAGTGAAGTGAACAGTAGGGCCAGTGCAAGGTAAGGGCCACAGCAGCAGGGAAGGTCACCAGAATTCTGGAGCCAGAAGCCATCAGGCTGCAGATGGAGTTGTGGAGGATGGATCTGGAGTTCCAAGAGAAGAGAAACAAGAGCAGTGAGCTGCAGAGAAGAAGAGGGGTGAGAACAGCAAGAAGCTGAATGTGAACAGTGAGAAGAGGACCTGTGAAGAGCATGAGCACCAGAGGCAACATGACCTGGAGAAGCTATGACTCTAACTACCAACACCAGAACAGGTAAGTGGCTTGGGTTTAACTGGAACTACAGGACTGGGTTACAAATTAAATTCAAATTGATAGCTGAATTTAAAGAGGGTGAGGATATGGATGTTTTTAAATTCCTTTGAAAGTTTGTATTCAGGCAAAGATTTCTAGAGGGTCCTGGAGCTTCTAGCTATCCTCACTACTTACCGGAAAGCTCAGGATACATTGAGTTAAATGGACAATGAGGACAGTAATGATTACAGCAAACTTAAAGTTGCACTTTTAAAAAGTTTGATTTAACTGGAGAAGTATACAGCACAAAATTCCATTAGCTCAGGAGAAGCCCTGACATGAGCTACAAGGAGCTAGCCATGAAACAACATCAGTTTTAAAAATTGGTGGAAGGAATTGAAGCAAATTCTGCAGATAAAACTGAAAATGCTATATTGTTAGAGCAGTTTTTTGGCATGCCTGGCAGAGCTGGAAACCTGGCTGGAGGACTGAGATCCCAAACAGTGCAAGGGATGTCAAACTCTTGGACCACTATGCCAAGAGCAGACCTGTTCTGAGAGCAAATGGGATGGGCATGGCAGCACAGAAAGGGAAAAGTGCACATTCAGGACAGCTAAAATCCTCACTGCCTCCACTGAAACCAGTTAGCCCCAGGTTTCAAAGAAAAGATTCTTCTGAGGAAAGAAATGAATGTTGAGTTTAAAACAGGGCATATTGCCAGACAGTGTTCCAAAAGGATGAGCAATATGCAAAATGGGGACAAGGAAAGAAGTGGGTTGTATGTGTGTCCTGGCAGCATGCCTGTGAACATGAGGAAACACATGCACCCAGTCACTGGAATGGTGTACAGACACAAGGGTTAAGAGACACAGGGCACCCTGACATTGGTAAAGGGGATCTGGTACAGCCTGGTTAGTTTATACCCAATAAATTTGTAACTGTATAGGGTTCACTGGGGAGGAGACAACATTACCACTCTCTAGTGTTCTCCTAGACTGGGGTGAAACAAGATGAACTGTGCAACAGGTGGCTGAAGCCAAAACTTTAGCAGTTGACATCATCCTTGGCAACAATCTCAAGCAGGGGATGGTGTGTGCTGTTTCCCATAGCCAAGCAGCAAGGGAAAATTATAGTTCCCTGGACCCCATAGAGCCATTGTGGAAACCACTGGGAGGCTGGTTCCCCAGCCTGTGTTTCCTGATATGGAGACTAATGAAAAGGGGTAGAAATTTCCCCAGTAGCATTTAACCAAACAGCTATAGAGGATTACTCTGAAGAAGGAGGGGTGACTCGTTGTCAGAGGGTTAGGGAAGACAGTGATCCTGAGTGCTGTGATGCTAGAGGTAGGGACCCTAGTTTAGAGACTGAAGGGACCTGTCCATGCCTTGGGAATGTGGAAGGAGCTTGCAGCTGCTCAGAAAAGTGACCTTAATCTAGAGAAGTTGAGGGTTAGGCAGACTCTGACAGAGCACAAGGAGGTGATGGAAAGCATAAAGTTTATTTGTAAAAGGACTGATGTATACTCAGGATGCTAAGACAGAGGGAGCGGTGATAGGCAGGCAGCTTGTCATTCCCTAGGGGTACCGTGAGCAGTTGCTCAAGATTGTATATGATATTCCTTGTCTAGTCATCTGGGAATCACACACACTATGCAGCAGTGGTCCCAGAATTTCTATTACCCAACTTCACCCAGCAGGTGAAGGAGTATTACAGGTCTTGTCAGTGGTGCCAAGAAATCGGGAAGGCTGGTAAGAAAACCTAAGCCTCCCTAATTCCATTGCCCATAGTGGAGGAGCCATTCAAGAGGGTGGAAATGGAAATTGTGGGGCCTTTAAATACCCCCAGCTCTTCTGGGAATAGGTTCATCCTGACTGTAGTAGATTATGCCACCCGGTATCCAGAGGCCATCACCCTATCCTCACTGAGGATAGGCAAAGTGGCAGATGCCTTACTTGGGATTTTCTCCCATGTTGGGTTTTCACAGGAGGTTATCACTGATCAAGGGTGTTCCTTCATGTCAGACCTGATGAAATATTTGTGGGAAAGTGTGGGGGTGGTGCAGAGGTGCACAATGTCTTATCACCCACAAACCAATGGGCTGTGGAAAGATTTAATGGTACCCTGAAGTCAATGCTCCAAGCGTTTGCTGAACAGCATGGGAGGGACTGGGAGAAATACTTTCCTCACCTGTTGTTTGCATACAGGAGGTACCCCAAGAGTCGACAGTGTTTTCCCCTTCGATCTCTTATATGGATACTGGGTATGTGGGCCCTAGACTTGATCTGGGAGGACTGGGAAGGAAAAGCACACCACCCAGGAACTCCCATAGTGGATTATGACCTTAGATTTAGGGACAGGCTGAAAGAGCTTATGGGGACAACCCAGAGCCACCTGGCAACTGCCAAACAGAAATAAAAGTGTGGTATAACACGAGAGCCAGAGCTCACTTATACATGGTGGGTCAGGAAGTCATGGTCCTTATCCCGTCTGAAAGACAAGCAGCAGGCTGAGTGGCATGACTGTACAAGTAGTTAGAAAGGTAAATGACATGAACTATATCATAGAATTACCTGACAGAAGACATACAGAAAAAATCTGCCATGTCAACATGATGAAGCCATATGCTAATAGGGCTGACATAGTGTTGCAGTGTGTAGTCCTGGGAGGGAGGGATGAAGGAGATCCTCTCTGGACTTGCTGGAAGAAAGCAAGCAGGAGTCCTCTGTGGAGGCAGTTAAATTGTCTCCCCAGCTGGCCCCAGAAAAGATCCAGGAAGTAAGGGAGGTTTTAGCAGACTTTGCTCACTGTTTAGCACCAAGCCTGGACTAACCCCTTAGCAACGCACAATGTGGAGACAGAGACACAGACACCCATACAGCGGACAGCATATCGGGTGGCAGAGGCTGTCCAAAAGAACATTAGGAGGGGGTGGGAGAAAATGCTGGATTTAGGGTAATCCAGAGGTCCCACAGCCCTTGGGCCACACCCGTAGTCCTTGTGCCCAAGTCAGATGGCTCTACTCATTTCTGTGTGGACTATCGTCGGACTGAATGCAATCAGTAGCAGACGCCCACCCAATGCCCTGGATGGACAAACTCCTGGACAAGTTGGGAGGGACGACATACCTACAACTATTGACCTGAAAAGGGGTATTGGCAGGTAGAGTTACCTGATAGAGCTTAGGAGAGGTCAGCCTTCATCATTCCGCTTAGGCTTATTTGAATTTAAAGTAATGCCTTTCAGAATGAAGAACGCCCTGGCCACTTTCCAAAGGTTGGGGAACCAGGTGTTAAATGGTGCTGAGGAGTATGCTGTGGTGTACCTGGATGACATTGCTATCTTTAGTGCCAGCTGGCAGGAAGACCTGTCCCACCTTAGGGAAGTGCTGGGCAGGATACAGAGGACAGGCTTGCTGGCAAAGCTGAGAAGTGCCTGGTGGCCATGGCTGAAGTGGCATACCTCTGGCATGTTATTTGGCTGGGGGCAGCTCCATCCTAACCAAGTAGAAATAGAGGATTGTGGCAGGCCCAGAACAGAAATGTAGAAGCAGGTCAGGAGTTTTCTAGGGGCAACAGGGTACTATAGGAAATTTGTACCCAATTACAGTGCCCTGGCTGCTCCCTATCTGACCTGGTAAAGAAAAGGATGCCTAATAAAATTACCTGGGAACCAGCCTATGAAAAAGCCTTTACAGACTGATGGAGACACTGTGCAGTGCTCCTGTATTGACAAGTACTGACTATAGTAGACCCTTTATAGTCCAGACTGATGCCTCAGACATGGGTATTGGGGCAGTACTGAGTCACACATCCAACCAAGGGATAGGTCACCCCACAGTGTACCTGAGTAAAAGTTACTTTCAGGAACAGGCTTACTCTACTGTGGAAAAAGAGTGTCTTGCCACAGTGTGGACCCTAGAAGTTAGAGCCATACTTATACAGACAGCATTTTGAGGTATAAACTGACCACAACCCCTGGTTTGCTGACACAAATAAGAAAAACTAATGGTAGACTATTAAGATGGAGTTTTGCCTTGCAAGGGTATGACATGATGATTTTACATAGGGCTGAAGCAACCAATCAGAATGCAGATGGCTTGTTGCATCTATACGAGGAGTGATCTGACTTGTGGAGCTCATCCCATGTAGTGGATAGAGCCCCAAATTCAGTTTAGGTGGGGAGGAGGTGACACTTGGCCAGCTGGTTATGATTATTGTATTGTTACACAAGGTCCCTGTACCCTTATTGGTACCCCCAGAGGTACATCGTGAGACAGCTAGTACTTAGTTATGATATACTAACATATAGGGCATTGGCATCTACCGTGATAAAAGTAGATGTCAGGATATGTATGCACATTATTGTTATACACTTTGCTCTAATACACATATGTATTTCTTGCTTATAAGATGTTAGGACATCTGTGTCCTTGTAGTGATGATGATATATAAGTCGGCATTGCCATCTTTTGGTAATTTGTATTATTACACTAACACATGTATAAATGAGCTTTCTTTATCTTTACAAAGTGATGACTACTACAAAGTTGTATAATGTTATCTTGGACTGTGGAGCCACCTCTAATGTAGCCAATAAGGCTCATCTCTGTAATTAGAAATATTTCTATCTTACAGTAACCATAGTAATTATCATTGGTATATAATGTAAGACACTACATCTTATACCTCAGAGATCACTGGAGGCACTAAAGAAACCTTGAGGTATAGGGAACCTTAGCATTGGCTCCCAGTTCGTATTTGTAAGACCTGCTTAGGGCAACTGTGATTTATCTTTTGGTAGTAATAAACAAGTTTATTACTCTTATGCAACATGTTTGTGATTCCTGCAATCCTACTATTATGACTGAGAATGAGGCTGATCTCCAATTGGTGACCATGCAGGCATATTGTTGTTTGGTGTTTCATTTGTTGCTTCTAATTATCCTCCTAATGGGTATTGTAGGCATTTTCCTCACTGCTCCTTTCTTTCTACCCACTTTGCAATAACTCAGTCTGGCTGCTTTCTGTGTGGTTGTCGACTGGGCCCACTCCACAGCAGTTCTGGAATTGAAAGTTTACAGGTGCGCAGTAGCCTGACTGTGAAGAAATTGCTCCTGCAGTGGATCGACACACGCCGGCGCCTTTTTCACTGTTTGATTTTCATTCCTTTCAAACAATGGCCACCATATTAAATATCTGCACAGAACTGAAACTCGATATCTTGAACTTCCTTGCCTCCCATTGAGGATGGGCTGACTTCGCATGGGATGCAAGTCAATCCGAAACCCTATACTGGGGATTTCAACCCAGTACTCAGAGATGAGACAAACAGCCAGAAAATGAGAAGGTAAGGGCTGTTGGTTATGGCTCTATGCTGCTCTGGAAGCCTCCAAAGTGAGGTTTCGAACCCTTGAACTGCAAATCTCCTCCCTTAAACAGGAGATGGGTTTGCAGGAAACAGAATGTATGAGACGTGAGCAGGATTTGAAATCTGAACTCCATACTTTGCAGAATGAAAAGGATTCTCTTTGCATCCTTCCACCCAGCAAGAGAGCAGGAACTTTGTATGTTGAAGCAGGAGTGTGAAAGTTTGAGACAGGATAAGAGTCAGGCTTTGCAGATGAATGACTTGCTCAGTAGAATGAATGAGCAATTGAGTGAGGAGTTGAGAGGTCCAGGATGAGATAAATCAGGTATGTAATTACTTAGAAGTGGCTACTAGGACAATCGTAATTGAGCGCTGTGTATAGAGTGTTGCAAAACAGGTCAGGATGAGGATGATATGAATGTTGCAAAGTGAATCATGCTGAATGTGAATCCAAAATGGCGAAACTGCACCATCAATGAGAGGTTCTGGCTGGACATGTTAAGGCGATGGGAGGCATAGCCCTAACTTAACTACATCATCTGAAGGGAGGTGACAGATGATGACATCTCTAATACAACACCCAGTCACACCCTACTATGGCCCAGAGTCCCTGCCCGCCATTCACAACATGGCAGACCCCATCACACCCAACCCACGCCATACGTCACCAACATCATGATGCACATCATGGGCGATGCCATCATGGTGGTCCCCATGATTGGGAGGAAGCAGGCCAAAGCATAGTCCCAACTGCTCCACCCATAGCCATTATTAATGCAGAAGACAGGCAGGAGATAGAGACAATGATCAAACATGTGGTAGGCAATGTACCCATCTCTGAGAGAAACATACGGGTCCTTAAAACCCAAATTAGGCAGCTTCTGCATGAGGCTTGCACTCAGGAAGGCATGGTTCATACTGCACCTGAGGCCACAGCTCATGCAGCTTTGGATGGTGCCTGGGAAATCTACCTCCACCTGATTGGCTAATAATCCCCTACAAATTGCCTACTCTGTTCAGCAAATGGCTGACAGTATTGGTCGGATGAGCCCGTCTGACAATCTCAGCTGCCACTTGGAAAAGGTACATGCTAAATGTGAAATGCTTAGTCTTGCTGCAGATTACAGGTCCAGATTCTATGCCAGACCATTAATCCAGGACTGTGGGCTAAACTCCCAATGCCATCTGCCAAGATGGCCAACATTGTTTGATGACATTGCAGCTGAACTCATTTCTACACACAGCCCAGGCATAGAAGGAATAATGCTTGCATATCCAGTGAAACAGAATGCAAAGAAAGTCCAGCAACTTATCACCAGATGCTCTGGATGGTCTACTAAGCTGGAAGCACCTTGCACAGGAAGCTGCAGATGTAGACCTTATTGAGTATAAGACCCTGTTCCTTTGGAACATGATCCCTGCAGTGAGGGAGAAGATAAAGCCAACCACTAACCCCACCATGGAAAGGTTTGCCGACATTCTTTGGAGAACCAAGAGAGTTTATCAACTCTACGCTCGTGATCTGGGGTCCAGTTCCAAAAAGGTAGCCACTGTGGAAACTACTCCTGAGGCCACGATGCACTACAGGGTGGAAGGGCAGGCCCATGAGAAACAACCCTCCCACAGACAATCAACACCCCAGCAGATCCAACAACCACAGCAGCAGCAACAACAACAGTGGGGTGGGAACAGGAATTATCACAAGAATAAGAAGCACCATAAGAACAACAAGGGTAAACAACAAAGACCAGGCCCTTCCTATAGGGAGAGAGATGAAGAAAATGGAGTACGAGAACTTCTGGGGCAAGTGCACTGTGTAGCAGATGCTGTTCCTGCTCAGGCTTTTGCAGCCATACAACCAGAAGCCCAGGCCTCAACAGACCATGGAGATCCCGAATGTACAGGTCTTCTGGCCCTACAGCCCTGAACCCAGAAGCGGCTCTCTATATTGCCTCAGTGCAGCATGGTGAGGTGATTCAAAGGAGCCAGGCCCAGCCCTCCATGCTTCTGGAAGTACAGATTGACAATTACACGCCCCAGTCCATATTGTAAACAAGCTGGTCTTGGATGCAAATGGAAGGCCTTGCACCTAGCTCAAGGTCGAGGCGCCTAGTGACAGTACTGCTAGATAAAGGTGCGGCTGTACCTGTATTACATGATGACCACCCAGAGACATCCCCATGGTCCACCGGATGGAGGACCAGCATGTCAGGAGTAGATGGCACTAGGTTGCCTGCATACCGTTCTCTACCACTACCCATAGAGTTGGGACACTTGAAGGTCTACCACACCTTCCAGCTAATGGTATTGCATGACCATCGTTGTATAATCAGAATTAATTTTCTAGCACACGGTTGTGTGGTGGACCTAGTGAATATGTTACTGATACAGATTCAGGGTCAGTATCATACCATCATGATTCCTGATTTGGATGTGGAAGTGACAATATCTGCCAACAATAAGAATACGACGTCATAAATTTGTTCAAGAACCATGAGCTTTTCCCAAAGCTCCTCCCATCCTGCAAAGGCATTTGGAGGCATTTGCCACAATAAGCATGACTGTGGCAGAATGCACACTGTCATAGAAGTGACAGGCCCAGCACATGAGAGGCAAAGGCAATATACTTTTCTCCAGAGGCCTTGCTTTCTCTTAGGGAAACAATAAAATCACCCTCAAACAAGGTGTAATCAGGACATGTGTCTCTACGCTTAACTCCCAATGTGGCTCGTGAAGAAACCCACAGGCACCGGAGACTTACTATTGACTATAGGAGAAGGAACCAGGTCGCCCCGGGTTGTGCTCCAGCTGTGGCATCAGCACCTGACATGTTGTGACTCTTGACCCCCGACCAGAAGTGATTCAGTGCCCTGGACATCTCCAATGGTTTTAGTCATTGCCATTGGCCCCAAAACTCAATATAAGTTTGCTTTCACGTTTGATGGTAGACAGTACATGTGGACCTGCTTACCACAGGGATTCCATAACAGCCCGTCCCTGTTCATCTCCATATGATGGACACCCTTCAGGGTTTCTCTACCCCAGTGTCTCTTGCAGTATTTGGATGACCTGTTGCTGGCAACAGCCACACAGGAACAACACTTGGATCACTTGGATGAACTACTGACTCTCATTCAGAGAGCAGACCTCAAATGCAATTCAGCAAAAGCATAGCTATGTCAGAAAGAGGTACTCTTTCTGGGCCTGAGAATAACTGATCAAGGCTAAAGCCCTACCTGGAAGAAGATACAAGGACTGCAGGATCTGCCATTACCCACCAATGTGCCACTTTTAGGAGATTTCTAGGTATGGTAAATTATTACAGAGATTTTATTTGTGATTTTGCTCAGAAGGCTGCTCCCTGTATGAATTACAATGCAAAATTATCCCTAATGGTTCGCTGTCCTTGTTCCAGGCTGCTCTTAGACATTCTGGTTTATACAATATTACTACCTTGATTGATCCCTCATATTGTAGTTCCTTGTCTAAAGACACTGCTATGAAATTCTGTGCTGTACACAACATGGCCTCTGCTGCCATGTACCTTTCTGTGTTACCCCGACTGATAAACAGCTTTGGAATCTCCAAAACATACCCTGGTCCTTGTAGTGGTCTAACAGCCACTGTCTTACTTTGTACACTTATTAATAACTTACAATTTATGGATATACCTGTTTTTTCAATTTAACTTACTAGCACATGAAAGAATTTGGTATATGTCATACTACTAACACTTCAGCATTTACAGTACTTTATTGCTTGACAGTCTAGCAGCTTTACAGATTCGTACTCAAGACCCTATTACCAGGGTACATACCACCGAGCATAGAGGCAACTTCAGGAGAAAACACAATCCTGATGATCAAAGTCATAAACATAATACACGTGAAGTTGACAGTTCTGATGTCACTGGTGCAACAGGCACTGTCACAGGTCTTTGGTACAGCTATGTCTATCTGGGACAAAGCAGATTTTGCTGCTATCAAATCTCATTCAGCTAAATTCCAAACTGGTTTGGTAAATTATATAATACCCCATTATTGCATGGTATGGATGGCCTTAGTCAGGAAGAAAGATACACTGTATACAATATGCATGACATTGCTAAGGCATTTACAGACTCTAAAGACAAGATTAACACTCTCATAGCACAAAATAACAAAGAAGCAGATAGACAATACATTGCCCATGAAATCTTGTGCTGAGCCTATGGCTCATATATTATCACTACCATCAATAATCTTTTCTGTGATTTGGAATCCGGAATGATCCCTGATATCATTCATGACAGACGAATCTTTAAATGGTATTGTCCAAGGTGTAAAACCTCTAGCTGTATTGCAATGTGAATGCAACAAACTCTGACCATTCCACTTTCTACAGCTAGGAATTTGGGTTTTGTGACCAGGCACCTAACACTGGTCCATGTTTTACTTCTAAGAAATGTTATATTAAGGATACCATGTTTGTTTCTTTTACTGTCTCTTGTTTTGATGTTTTGATCCCACTGCAGCTTTGTTCGACAAGCTGGTTTCTGTACACTCAACTGGGCACCTTGATGACGACTTCACAGAGAACACCTGGACTTGCCTCTTCTACTGGTCTTCCATCCTATCCTGGATGCCTAGGTCACCCTGCACGTGGACTGCTGCGTTAAGAAAGGCTTCATTTACTTGTGTCGATGTGATGTATTTGATGTCACTAAACCTATGTGGTTATTCTCCTGACAGTATTGATTGGTCCTTTTCCATGGACAATGACTTCAGCACTAATGGCACAGACTTTTGGACTCAACATTGGATCCAGACAAACTTTGCCAGTCTTATTGTGAGGAGGTTAATCACCTGTCAACACAGATTTCTCAGACCAGCTACACCTGCCCAGTACAGTTACAAAAGTGGAGATTACCAACTGTTAAAATGCAATATAATTCTGATGGTGAGTTCTGCATTGCCACCAATACTAAGTCTTACGATACGGAACCCAGACACGTGTAATAAATAGCCCTAATTTCTGCTTCATCCCCACCCAAGTCTGTCATTGGACATACTGTTATAACACCATCCCTCTTATGGATGCTGATATCATTGATGGTAACCCTGATTATCTGCTCACCCTATGTGAGTATCTACCATATTTTAATGTACACACAGACCCCTTACACTGACATTAAAATCACTTTTAGAGAGAAAATATACTCATCTCATCCACATCAGCAATAATATTACTAAGGCTAATGAAGCTGTCCTGGCGCTAATTAAAGATGGTGATATGAATAATGCCTTAACTAACACTTGGTAAGAGATTACATTCAAAGGTTTTGTTATTATGCAAGCATTTTTGATATTCTTTCTTATTATTATGCTTTGCTTCCTATGGCGACACTATATCAACACCGTGAGCAGCTGGAGTTCCTTTACAAAGCTTGTGCATCAGGTTTGTAAATTACACCTGCTCTCTCCACATCCCTGCTTTTGCTGTGTTGCCCTGAGAGGCAACAAGGGAGAATGTTACATTAGGTCCCTGCACCCTTATTGGTACCCCCCAGAGATACACTATAGACAGCTAGTATTTAGGTATGTGATATACTAACACATAGGGCATTGGGCATCTACCGTATAAGAGTAGATGTCAGGATATGTATGCACATTATTGTTATACACTTTGCTTTTTAATACACATATGTATTTCTTGCTTATAAAATGTTAGGATGACTGTGTCCTTGTAGTGATGATGATATATAAGTTGTCATTGCCATCTTTTGGTAATTTGTATTATTACAATAATACAAGTATAACTGAGCTTTCTTTGTCTTTACAAAGTGATGACTACTACAAAATTGTATAATGTTATCTTGGACTGTGGAACCACCTCTAATTTAGCCAATAGGGCTCATCTCTGTAACTAGAAATGTTTCTATCTTACAGTAACCATAGTAATTATCATTGGCATATAATGTAAGACACTCGTCTTATACCTCGGAGATCCCTGGATGCACAAAGAAACCTCGAGGTATGGGGAACACTTAGCATTGGCTCCCAGTTCGTATTTGGTAAGAACTGCTTAGGGCAACTGTGATTTATCCTTTAGTAGTAATAAACAAGTGTATTACTCTTATGCAATGTATTTGTGATTCCTTGCTTCCCTATTGCCAAGAACCTGAGAGTGAGGTTTAGACCTCCTGACAGTATGATATTTGTAAAATAAAAATACAGTATGTGATTATCTCACATAAGACCACCTGTGCTTCCATGGGTGCCCCCAGGTTTCAGTGAAGCTACAGGATATGTAAATTGACCAGGAACAATTTAATTAACTAACCTCCTTCAGAATGGCATTTTATTACCTTTTATGACATACTGAGGCTTTTTGAAGTGGAAATCAAATGTGATTTTATGACTTCAGAAACAGGGCATAATAAGGCTGATTCCTGTTGTTTTCTTTTAACACATTGGTGCCAGTGTGGGATTGCTAAATTCAAAGGAAACAGGTGTAATTAAGGAGTTATATATAGGAAATGTCTTTTTTCTTCTGATGGCACCTTATTTAAAATACCTCCTGATAGGAAATCATGTTTGTACTTTTTGATTCTAAAAGGAGGAGCTAGATGACTCACAGAAGGATGTGGAGACATAGAGTTTAAACTGATACTTGTGTCTGAAATGTATGTCTCATCAGCTTGGGACTCTAGAGAACATAGCTCTCAGATCTAACTTTAAAATGCACTTCAGAGGTAATACCTTACATAGCAAAAATCTAAATATATTGTGGAAGGAGTTTTGCTTTGTAATTTCTCTTGCTCTTTTATGTGATTGTGAGCTCTTGATATATTGTTCTGTGTTTACATTTTCATATTTTATCATCTTTTAGTAAAGTACCTTTTCTTTGAAAGACTGCCTGGGTTTCTGCCAGTTCTTTTGCATGTGACATATAGGGGGTTAATCTGACAAAACTGTTCAACAGCTTGATGGTGTTACGAAGCTTGGAAAAAGGTAAGAATATACCTAAGGTCTCTTATAGAGTTAAAAGGGTTCATATAGGAAGCCTGGCTGGGTGCCCTGGTGAAGATTGTACTGCAGACCCCAAAGAGATTATGTATCTGAGCCTGTTCATTGGGTATAGCTAGCATAAGGTTCACAGTTTGAATCACCCTGGAACTTAAGACTAAAGGTTATTGGGACCCAAAAGCAGACAGGAGGGTTACCTGTCTGTTATCTGTTCACACTATTGCACTCGAGGTTGGCACTGCGGAGCAGGGGCCTGACCTGTGGAGTGCATTTGTGACAGGTTGCAAGATCCTCCAAACATAAACTAAGCCTAGCAAGTCTTGTAACTCTCTAAATGCCCTTTGGGGAGGAGATAGCACCACCCACCTGGACCAGGACCTATCCCAAAAATTATCTGGCTAGGTGCCAATCTCCAGCCAGTGGAATGGGAGCCTTGAGTGTGTCCAGAAAATTTGTTAGGAGAGTCATGAAGAACTGGATCATCTATGTTGGGCCATACATTGATGCCATCATTATTTTAGTGTTACCCAACAGCCCTCTGATTATAATGTATCTTCCAGGAGATCTGCGTCCTGTTCTGTAACTTGGAAAGAATATTTCTGTGAAATTAAATGGACACACCAGCTTTTTATTGCTATTTCCTGAGGCAAACACCTGACCCACCTACTCCCTTCTTCACAATATAGCATGCTGTTCAGGTGTGTGTGTTTCCTGAAAGAAAGCAATCTGACCACTCAAGGATTTTACATGTTTGATAATCTGATATCTTTTCCTCCTTCATCTGTGCCTGTTTTACATCCCATGATACACAACAATAAGGATTGTCATATAAAGGGCATGCCATTACTGGTACAGCCTGATAGGAAACATTTAGATAGACATAACTACCTTGAAGTGAGTACAGTTGACTAACAGAAAGGCAGGTTGGGGCTGGGTTATTTCTATAAAAGGGATAGCAATTGCTAGTACATTGAAATAAACAGACTATGTTATAGTGCATCAGTGTTATTTGGTAATCCACACATAACATGGACAATAAAAACACAGAGCAAGTTTAGATAACAAGCAACCATTATCGCACCACTGAAACCCAACTGAGTGGCAAAATTAAATGAACTGTTAAGATAAGGCCATAATTAGAGGCTAGGGGTCCACACAAGCTACCACACCAGCTGGGGTTCTGAACTGATGTGGAGTTCCTCTCTCAGTCGGTTGGTCTGCGGTGGACCTGAACAACAGAGATCCTCTGCTCTACAACCACAGAGTTAAACATAAGTTATCGAAACCTGGTGATATTTGAGATACTTTTAAGCATGTAAATGCAATTAACATAAGTAGCATAGGATACTTGGAGTCCTTCTCACCACCTCCCCATGAAGTGGGATAAATCAAACGCAGTGAGGGTATTGTGAATTTAGCAAGTCCAGATCATACCAATGCATCTAATACCTCTGCTCCCAACAAAAAGTATATCATTTATAATATGTCCAGGACCCTGGCTTCATGGCCTCTAGATAGGGGTCAAATGAACAGAATAAACTGCAGCCCATTGAAATATAAGACCAGATATTGCTTCAATTTGTAACACTGTCACAGCAGCTTACTTGCATGTCAGATGTTGTTCATAAGGATAGAAGGTCCAGGTCATTGCCCGTTAAGGGTGTTGACTGATTTATTAGCACATGAGTGTCGTCACTATGAAACAACACCTTGCCATTAGAAGGGGAGTGAAGCCGAGGTGCCAAGCTTGAAACCCATACTGAACCACCAGTGTTAAGGAACCAATAAGCACTTATTGCAGCTTATCAATTGCTTTTGAAAATGTGAACAAAACAATGAATAGTTAATCCTGTTGCAAGAATTAAAGGGTCCTGTTTCATGATGATGGCATGGAATCGGGTCCATGAGGAGCCTCCGCATTATAGTTCATGAAGTGCACTGGCTACTCTGCAAAGATTCAATGAGCCTCTGATTGATCTGGTCATATCCTAGGTGATCCACTCCAGGGCGTCTCAGCAGCAGCTGTGACTGACAGGTTTGACAGAAGCTGTCAAAATTCAGTTGTGACTGCACCAATTTCACCCACAGTGAGAAAAAGAAAGAAGGCGGCTGCCCAGAATGACAGGTAATCTTTGAGCAAGTCCTTTTGTGCTGGTGCCATCTTAATCTCGCAATCTCCTGGGGACTACTCAAGTCTATAAATCATAACTCTGGGGGCAGGACCCATAGCCCAAGTCTATTTGAGGGAGTTGTGAGCAGAGAGTATCGCCACAAGCCACATCATCACTGAGAAATTATAAATTATAAGATACACTAACAAGACCAAAGGCATCATGGACAGTTTCTTAGATTGAGGTGAGATTTTAGAGCATTAACACTCACTCTTAAAGCACTGTAAAATATGTTTTTAGCAGTTCAGTATCAGCTTGAAGACATCTGAAAACATTTTAGGCAATTCCTTTCTGGCCACCTCCATGCTGGGAAATTCTTTTGATCTTGTTCTGTGCTGATGATCAGCCTGCTGGTGATCCGCTGGGCAAGGTATAGCATCCTAAGGCTGATTTTTGCACGGTATCAGCTCTACTTATTTTCTTTGTAAAATGGTTGCTTCTCCAACACTAGGGTGTCACATCATTAAAAATGAAGAAGTCTTTACCATTCCATTCCAGAGTAACTCATTTCCTCAGTTGTTGTTGAATATAGATCATGTCCTAAAATGTAGACACCTGAGGATGATTGCTGTTGGTTTGCCATCAGAGGGTGACAGGTGCTTTAGGATCTGTGGGCTCTTGATGGTGTAAGTGGTTCCTGTCTCCGTGGCCTGGCCACTTCTTGTAGTAGTCTTTGTATGAATAGGAGCATGTCTACCCCACCTCAGCCTTCTCGGGAGCCAACAATGACAAGATTATTTCTTCTATTCTTCCACTCCAGATCTTCAATCCGGTCTTCTAGTTTTACCAGTTTCTTTTAGCTGTTGTATTTTGTAACTCTCTTCTGTTGCTTGTCTTTGATTGAGATTATCCTGCTCTCTGCATCACCCATACTCATAGTTAAGTTGTCAACCACTGTTTAAGACTTCTGAAATCACCTGTTATCTCCAGTAATGCAATTTTTACTGCAGCGAGTTTGTTGAAAAAGCGATCCAATTTTTTCTGACAAATCTTCTCTAGCTCCAGTGGGGAGTCTGTCAGTAGGTCTTGTTTTTGTCCACTTGGCAGGCTGCGAGGGTGGTGGTACAGGCAGAGCAGTAGAAATCTCTATCTGTAGTTGCATTAAGTTTGCCATTGTTGCAGAAAAATAGCTCTAAGTGTTCCAAAGATGTTCCTGTTTACTGTTATGTCAATGCTGACTGCCAAATAAATTATTTTACAGGTTTTTGCCATGTCTGAAGATATCGCGATTTACAGAGGTAAGAGGGATACTGCCAGTCACACTGGGCACACCACATAAACTGATCTATGGACTCTTTCAAAATTGAGCCCCACATTTCTAGTGATTAAACTAAACTAGTATGCAACAAACACTTCTCTGACCTTAGAGGACAATATGTTTACAAAAACAGCTGACAATACTAATGAAATCTTGGTCTGAGCCATATTAAAAAGAGCAGTTCTTTGTTAGTTAAAATGTAAATAAAGTGTTAGGCAGACTCAAAATCGGAAAGAAGGGTACCATACAAGACAGGAGGTTTAGGAGCAATCTAAATGGAATGCAAAATTTTAGGTCAAAATTTTCACCATAACATGCACTGCTGCCTTGTTAATTAGCAGTCCACCGCTAACAGGAGGTGCCCTAGAATCCTAACATTTTGTGCATGTGCTCATTATGAAAATTAAAACTAAAACCAAAGAAGATATTAGGGAGTAAAAACTAATTATATATATATTTGTGCTAGTGTTTTCATGAGAATTTTGCATGTGATTGGTGAATATAATTATATACTATAGTGTATGATCTCTGAGTTGTGACATAATATATACAGTAAGCCTGTGTTTGGTGGTGGGCAAAGTTATGGAAAATGCAAAAGAAAGGACTAGGGAATACCTTGAAACCAGTGGATTACAGGATCTGAGTCCTTATGGGTTCATGGTGGAGGGTGGATCTTGCCAAACAAACTTGATCTAGTCCTTTGCAGGGTGACCAGGGAAGTGGATAAGGGAGGAGTGGTTGATGTGGCCTACCTGGATTTCAGTAAGTCCTTTGACACCATTCCACATAGGAGGCTTGTAAACACACTGGGATTGGGTCCAAAGGTAATAAAATGAGTATGTAATTGACTAAGTGAATGGAGTCAAGGGTGGTGGTAAATGGGGTTTCTCAGAAGAAGGCAAGGTAACCTGCAGAGTGCACAGGGGTCAGTACTGGGACCAGTCCTTTCAATGTCTCTATTAGTGACATCGCAGAGGGCTGGAAGGAAAGGTATGCCTGTTTGTGGAAGACACAAAATCTGCAACAAAGTGGACGAGGGGTGGATAAAATGAGAATAATCTGAAAAAGCTGGAAGACTGGTCAAAGGTTTGGCAACTAGCTTCAATGCCAAAAGTGCAACATTTGCAGATAGGACACAAACCCAAGGTCAGTGTACCAATTGGGGGATGGTGACAACCACAAAATGGGAAAGGACATGGGGTCATCATATCCGATGACCTGAAGGTAGCAAAGCAGTATAATAAGACAGTGAGAAAGGCAAGTAGAATGCTGGGGTGCATAGGAAGGAGTATCACCAGCAGAAAGAGGAGGCAGTGTACCCTGTATAGATCAATGGTGGGGACCCATCTGGAGTACTTTGTCCAGTACTTTAGGCCCCATCTCTGGAAAGTCATAGAATGGGTGGAAGCTTACAGAGGAGGGCAACCAAAAGTTGCATGGCCTTCATTAGAAGCCCCACGAGGAAAGACTTAAGGAATTAAATATGTACTTCTACAGGAAAGGAGAGAAAGGGAGACATGATAGAAACATTTAAATGCTTCAAAAGTATTAATAAGGTATAGCAGGGTGGTATTTTACATAGGAAAATATGCTCAAGGACAAGGAGGCTTGATATGAGGCTTGGGGGGCTGTGAGGAAATACTTATTCACGGAAAGTGTGGTGGACATAAGGAACAGCCTCCCAGAAGTAAGGTGGAAACTAAAATGGTAGCAGGATTCAAGCATACATGGGATAGACACAAGAGGATCTTAGTAACAGGCTGGAGGTAGGCCAAAGAACAAGTAGGGTCTGCTTTAGCACAGTAAGTATGGATTTTAGGGCAGACTAAGTGGGCTAAGAGTCCTTTCTGCCAATAACTTCTATGTTTCTATGATGGCAAGTTGTGTCTTGTTTTAATTTGAAATGAGATGATGTGATTTCATCTCTATTTCTATGTAATACAGCATGTTTCAGGCCATATTACTATGAAAAGAGAGAATTTGTTTTGAACTGTAGTCTCATTGAATACAACAACGTGTTTTATCTTTTGTGCAGTGAAGTATGAGAGCATGGAAATTGTATAGAACATCTCTTGGCCACTTTTAAAACTTGAAATTAATACTTTGGTATGCCCAGTGCTTGAATTAGGTCTCTATACTGTGCAATTAAGGGAATGGTCAGGTTGAAGTCCATAGTATTTTACAATACAGTATATAATGCTAACATTTCATGTCAAGATTGTTGTTCTATATTACAGAATTGTATAGCTAGTTATTCTTATTTGTATGTATGTAATTATTGCTATTTTCTTGATTATGTTATTGTGAGACACTTTGGATTTTGTCAAAGAGATAGCCTTCGTTATTTTACTATTTGCATCTACACTGGTATTTTACAAATGACATTTGTTTTCATGAAAAATTACTGTTTTGTCCTGTTGGTATGTAAAGAATGAATGTGTGGATTTTAACTTCCCACATGCTGAGCAGTCTTAAAGCTAAGAAATTAAACTTTGATATGAACTGCTTTCAAATTCTGGACTATGAAAGCCAGCAGTTTTTTAACTATTGGGTCAGTAGTATTAGAATGAGGATCACTGTGATTTGCCATATAATTCAGCTTTCTGATCTATTATTACATGAATATATGGGTATGTTGGTCTGGTGTGATGAACTAAGACCATGTGGCACATCTAATCTGCCGCTATGCCATTCAACAACAATAACATGAAATGCCTTTTACCTTCAGGTTTGCATGGGAGTATTGCCTGAAACTCTGATATTATTTGCATTTATCATCTCCTCTGGTAGTCAATTCTACAACCATACTGCTGTCTAGGTAAAAAAAGTTGCTATGCATACCCTGTCTTTACCCCCCACTGCATAAATTGAGCCCCACCCCTGGATCTGCTATCCCAAATTCCAGCTGAACTGTCTGTGTTGGTCTGTTTTGTACAGTATAACCTTTCATGACCTCATATACCTAAATCATAGCTCCCATCAATTTCCTTGTCTCTTGGGAGAACAAACGCAGGTTCTCCAGCCTTTTTCATATGACATGTTTTCTTGCTTCCTACTCATCTCTGTAGCTCTGTGCTGTTCTTGTTCCAGCTCCTTTCTGTTATTTCCATAACACAGTGATAAGTACTGTACAGAACACTCCACAAAGGTCTAATTAGTGCCTTTATAGGACATTATCACATCTTTTCTCCCTTATTTATCCTTTTAATGGAATCTACTTTTCTGTTGGCCTTTCAGGCTGCTGCTGTGCCCTATTTGGACTTTTCCATCTGACATGGATCAGCTGCTGCTGCTAAAGAAAATTAGCCAAGCAATGGAGACAGGTGTAATTATCCTCATGTGGGACTTCAATCTCCCTAATGTAAATCAGGTGAAACCAGAGGCAAAGAGCAGCAGAAGCAATCCTGTCCATTCCAACTTTATTTATATAGCACCAATCCAAAAATCTCCAAGCACTGCACAGCAGAAATTATAACACAGATACAATAAGCTGCATAAATTCACTCCAAAACGCATACACTTATACTGACTACATGCAATATAAAATCACAAGCATATGTGAATAATAAAACAGTTAAAAGAACACATACAATAGACTCAAGAAGTCTCAAATGCTTTTGCAAATAGAATTTTCAGAGAAAGACTTAAAACCATTTACCTTTTGTTTATTCTTGCTATAGAGAAATCAAGATGACCCACCAAACAGCAAAATGAAAACCTAAGGTTCTTTCCTCTTCTCTAGTCTTACATGCCAATAACAAAATCTGGCCAGCACTGGTAAGGCTGCAGCCAATGTCAGAGAGTAACATAGCACAGTCAACCATGTCTAAAATGGAGCTGGAGTTCTCTGTGCATGCATGATGAGTCGCGCATGCACACTGAACTCAGCAGCATTGTGGCACAGTCCGCTGTGTCCAATATGGCCACTGGAGGCCAGTGCTCATGTGCGAGTCACCATGTATATGCAGAGAACTCCAGCCACCAGATTGGACAAGGCAGGCAGTGCCATATTCTGCCAATATCAACTGACAAAATAGTGCAGTGAATATGTAGTGACTGCTGTTCACTTTCACTGTTTAACAAGTCTGTTTGGTATCTGGAAATCTCCTTTTCTCTACTGTGCTCACAAGATATCTGCAGGACTATGCCCACTGCAGCTGTAAAAAGGGTTCAGGTGAGAGATATTTTCTTGTTACATATTCAGACCTGAAAAGGTTCTGAAGCAGAACACGTCTATAGCAGCTAGAGGTTCAGCAGCATAGCCTGGGAGTCAGAAAGTGCTGGGAAGTGCCAATACAAATGCCACTAAACTTTCTGTATTTAGATTGTCTGAATGGCCACTGCAGTCCACTGGTCAAGGGGAGGGTCTAAATGTATCTTTAAGTACACCTCAGGAAAACCCACTGTGATACCAAAACATAAAACAGATAGTACCATAAAACTTTAAAGAATGAAACTGAGCCATGGATGTATTATGTGAATATGTTTACAAATTTGAACAAAAGATGGATATTTGATTAAAAGAATGGAATCTCTTGAAGGAAACCTTGTAGATTTAAATAAGATTCTGGTAGAAACATTTGAACCAACAAACTGAGTCAAAGTTATGCACAAAAGGAGACTGAGGAATTGAAAATAAAATCTTAAACAATTGATGCTCCATCTTAAACCACAATCAGAAATGTTTTACATTAAACTGGCATATCAAAGCACTGGAAAATGCCAGTCTATACAGGAACTTATGATTGGCTGGCATTCCTTTAAAGTTGACTCTGATTTTCAGAATTTGCTGGACTTAGCAAAGCCATCTATTTAAAGTCTTGCATCTTTCAGAGGAGAAGTTTCCTTGTAACTCAGGCTTACCACCTTTCTAAAACAAAGAATACAGACTTTGTTGGCAGAAATGGCCACTTACTGACCAGGCTGCCCAGATGTTCCTTATATAATTCATTTCTACAGACTCTAACTGTTTTCTGGAGACCCTCCCCCTGCCTATTTACTAATAGTCCTTTGTCTATCTCGCACAAGCTTGATGCCCCCTTGTGTTTGCTGCCATGACTTTGCTGGCAGTCTATTATGGAAACTACCACTCTTTAGTGAAGTAGTGCTTCCTCATGTCCCTCTTAAACTCATGCCCTCCATCTTTATCCCATGCCCCTGATCCTGGTGAAACATAGAATTGTCCAGACAAAAGGCTGCTTGGCCCACCAAGTCTGCCCTGATAGTCCCTGCCTAGTCTGTCTCCCTCAGACTCTAACTGGTTTATGTTGACCCTCTCACCTCCTGCCTATTTACTAGTATTCCCCTAGGTTTATCTCAAACATGCTTGAAGCACCCTACTATGAGCCTCCACCACTTCTGCTGATAGCTTATTCCAGGCTTCTACCACTCTTTCAATAAAGTAGAACTTCCTCACATCCAACAACACCTGCCTCTTCAGCTTCATAGCATGGCCTTTGGTCCCTGGTCATCAGGAATGATAATCCCAAGGTCCCTTTCTTGCTCAGTGACTGTGAGTACTTTCCCATCCTATACTCAGCTCCTGAGTGCCTATGCCCTAGGTGCATAATTTTAACTTTTGGCATAGAACCCTAACTGCCATGCCACTGACCACTCATCAAGTTTTCCAAGATCTCAACAACATTCTCTCCACCCTCCTGATTGTCCACCCTATTGCAGATTTTGGTGTCATCTGAAAAAGGGACACATTCCTACCAATACTTTTGCAATGTTACTTATGAAGACATTGAAGAGGACCATTCCCAGTAATAAGCCCTGTAGCACACTGCTGGTCACTCTTCCATCATTAGACTGAGTGCAGTTCACCACCACCCTCTATCATGTATCTATTAACCAGTTTCTAACCCAGTTTACCACTTTGATCCCACCTCATGGCTGCACAATTTCTTTATCAGTCTCCTGTGCAGCAAGGTATCAAAGGTGTTGCTAAAGTCCAGATAGGCCCCATCCTCTGTCCTTCCCTGATCCATTTCTCTGGTCACCCAGTCAAAGAAATCAATCAGATTCCTTTGACATGACCTCCCACCAATGTATCCATGCTGCCTTTGGTCTTGCAGCCCATTGAATTTAAGATACTCTACCAATGTTTCTGCTAGCGACTTTAAATCAAAACTACTGCAAAGTCTCTTACTTTGACATCATTAGCCAAAATTGGCCAGCCTCTTTTGAAATTTACTATAATGATAAAATCAGCCTTTGATACAGACAGAGAACTGGTGATTTAGGTGGCAGGAGTAAACAAAGCCCTTTTCTTTAAAGTACAAAATACACACATATCCTCAATAACACAGGGTGCAGTAAGAAATCACTGGAAATTATTGGCTTACATAGAAGATCTTTTGGAACTTGTTGCCAGTTGCTAATTCCTTTACTGAACAAAATGCTTTGTGAACTATAAAGAAAGCAAAAGGTATTCAATGATCCTAAGAAAGACTCCACTTTCCTTAAAATCAAAAGAAGGGCCTGCTGCAAAGATCTCAAGAATAGAGAAGACGCCACAGAAATAGATATAGAGAAGGAATAACAGGCTGCATAAGGATAACATACTATTCTGATTTACTGTTTATCATCTTTGAACATTTATGAAGTTTTCTACTTGATGTTTTCTTTCAATTCTCAGAAAGTAGGAACTTATCTTATTATTTCTTACAGTATTATTACTGATATTCCTATGCACATGAATTAGAAATCTTCAGCCTCCTTGAAACAGCAGAGAGAAGTTTCAGGTTTAAGAGATGAAACCATACAGAACATAATTTAATTTCAACAATTTAAAATACTGATACCTGTGTGTTACATTGTTTTCTAATAATCTATTTAGAATTAATGTTTTATTTATTTTGATACTGGAGTGTTCAACCTTTTGTGGACAATACCAAACATATAACAGTTTGGATCTGGAATGTATTCACACTCTTATGACTTGATTTATTTATAATTGTAGAAGTCTCAGAAGTTTAAATTAATGTTCAATACTTATTTATGTTTTAATTTTTACATGAGCCAGCTATGCACACAAGCATCCAACATTTTGTTGTTGGGAATACTTCCTCAGGGCCCATGGTGGTCCTGTTTTAAAAAACAGGAATAAATATACATAATAAATCCTATTTACATGACATTAGAATGTAGTTTCTCATTGTTACTTTCAGTAAACCAGCTGGTTAGCAGGAAGTAACCATAAGAAACTATATTCTAATATTTAATCACACTCTTTTCAACTATTTTCTAATGGCAAGAGGAATGGTATTCCACAATAATGGAGCCCTAACAGAAGATGCCCTACCAACCACAATTTTAAATGAAACTTAGGGATAACAAGAGTTTCAAATTAGCAGACCTGAAAGGTCTTGCTGAACAATATTCAATTAACAAGTCTAGAGATATTTTGGGACCTCGATCATGAAGACATTAATGTGTCAACAGAAGCACCTAAAAAGCAATTAGAAAATAAACTGGCAATCAATGCAGGGCTCTAACAACGAGAATGGTAAGATCCCAAATAGAACTGCTCAAAACCTTCCTGGCTGATGAATTTAACACATACTTCAATTCATTTAGTTTTATTTTTGGGAGACCTGAAAGAAGGTTATAGTAGTTGTCAGTCCTAGAAATAATTAAATTATTTATCAACATTGTTACCTGCTCAAAGTTTATGCACTTTATCTCTCATATCCATCTGAGATTAAAACAAAACAAAATTATCCTTATCAAATTGATAGGGGCTGCAAATAACCATCTAGGATCCAAAATGACCCCAAGGTTTTTACAGCTAGAGCCACTTGAATGCAATAGTCTAATCTGGGATCACAATCAGATCAGAAGGAACTTCATTAAGTGACCCTTTTGCCAAAATTAATAATTTCAGTTTTTGGAGGGTTGAACTGTAAAACATATCACTTAACCAGGAATTTGGTTCACAGAAGCAAGCTTCAAATTTGCAAACATACCACTTGATCAAGTTTTAACAGAAAATAAAGTTGAGTGCATCTGCATATATATGAAAATATAAATTAAATCTGTGAATAATATTATCAATCACTAAAATATAAATATTGAAAAGAATGTAACCTCAAGAACTCCTGTGGAACTACAGGAGAAGCAACCCTAGATGAAGATTGCATGTAATTTCTTTGAACCATAAAAGCATGAAATGAAAGATATGAGGCAAAGGTAAACCATGAGACAGCAGACTCAGATATAAGAGAAAATTGTAAATCAAAATTATTTTATGATCAGTAGTATCGAAAGCTGCCTTAAGATCCACCATTTTAAAATGGAACATTTCCTCTGATCATTAGCCATAAGAATGTCATTAGTCATGGCAGTTTCAGTTGAATGAATCATTTTAAAGACAGAATGAAACTTTTCCCATAGATCATTCTTAGAAAGAGAGGAGGCCAACTGATCTATCACTGCTTTCTCCAAAATTTTAGCTAGTACTGAAACGTTAGATACTGGTTGATAATTAGATTAAGGTTGGGCATTTTAACAATAGGTCTCACAGTTGCAGACTTTAGTGTCTGAGAAACTTCACCAACAACAACAATAGACTTGTTTAGCAGCTCCACCATAGAAGTAGTCAAAACTGGAATCCATGGGAAAAATGACAGAACAGGCCAAGGATTAAGACAGCATGTAACTCATGTCAGAGAATTTGCAGTATATAAAAACTCCACTGAGACTGTAGATGAAAAACCAACATCAGAAAGCAACAACCTATTAGATTCACAAAATCCTAAAGCTTTCAATGTTTTAGAGATATTCCGTCTAATATTACAATTTGGTAAAAAAGAACCAATCATTACATTTTCTTGCAAAGCAGCTGGTCCACATTCGTACTGGGGTCTGTGTTGTTAATGCGTTAACAACCTGAAAAGAAACCTGGATTACTAGAATTCACTGCACAGAGATTGGAATAGTATGGACATTTATCAGCTTGCATTTGTAAATTATAGAACAAACGATCCCTATAGATATGTCTGTGAACCTCCAACTTTATTTCCTCCAAGCTTTCTCCATCCTCCAAATTACATGCTTGAACTGGGAAAGATCTACAGAAAATGAAAGTGAAACAGCCAGTCTGTTTGGCAAAAAGGATTTTGATGGGCAACAATGGGTTCTATGTGATAACAGCAATCGAAGAATAGCGATCACCGTTTAGAGCAAGTGTACGCCGAGACACTAAATAACGGCACTTCTGGTACTGGACATTACAGTTATTGTTTTTGTCTGGAGTTACTTGAGTGCCCCTGTTGCAGAGTAACCAAACCTAGCCAATGTGCCTAGTGACATATTTCTCCTGAACCCAGCCCACCAGGTAGAGCTGTCAAGATAGAAATGGCATACCTGGTTGGGGGTTACACTGGATCCCTTGGTGCTGCAAGCTCCTTTTGTGAATTAGGAATGATGCAAGGTGCAGTGTGATGAGACCCTTGCATCATGTTTCTGAGATGCAAACACCTTGCAGCATTCCAGACCCTTTGAGAATCAAGCTCAATGTTTTTTGCTATAAGTTTAGTTGGTGTAATCAAGTCTGCTATTTTTAACTGCTTTAGTTTATGTTTTGTTCTTTTTATTGCTCTTTTTTTGATTTCAGGATGCATTGGCTCAATGGGTTATTTTGACTTGCATCAAATACTTTCATCAATTGGCAGTACAGTAGTCCTAGCTTCAAGAACATTGTTTTCATACTGGTCTCTACCACTTCAATATGCTCTTCTTGTGTTCCTCTTCAGGTGATACCACACGCCTATACCAAAAATAGCTCTTTGACAGAGCTTAGAGCTCTGAGGGCCTGCCTACAGCAGAGCACCTCTACTACAGACTGCACAGACTCTACTGACTGACTCACTCACTTCAAATTCCCCAACATTCTACTCTAACCTCCCACTGCAACATTCCAGTGTGGCTTATGCAGCTGCAACAGTTCTAAATGATGTCATCCCTCAGTATCAGCTGAGACTGAGAACAGAGTGAGACAGTGTAAAATCCATTTAACTGGAGTTTCATTAGCTGCCTTCCCTGCCTACCACTAGGTCTTACTAGGATTCTTGTAACCCGGGTAACAGGGGGCTACGCCAGTGTTTCACACACCCATGTGCCCAGCTAGTGGCAGGGCACTGAGGGTGTTGCACCAGTAGATGACTGCCATATCCCCTATGGTGGAATTCCATAAGGGCCATAATGTCTGCAGGGCCAGATGACAGTTAGACCACCCTGAGCTGGTCTAACACCTAATGCACCAAAGGGGTCCCGCCATGAACACCCCAGGATGTGGCAGTTGCAGTGCTGCCCACCAGCACCAATGGTGGTGGACTGCTGCTGAGCATGGACTGCAGGACAGCAGCACTGCTGGTGGCATGGCGTGTTGTCAGAGGGCATGCCCTCCATCATGCCAGAGGCACATACTTTCTGCCTTGCTCAAGGGGCAGGGACATACCCCAGCATGCCAGCCAGGGGTCTCAGTGCTGGCAGACTGCATCAGAGCCAGAGGTGGGGCCTGACTACTGCAGCGGACATTGTTTCTGCCCTGTGGTCAACACATCTGCTGATGCTGTCTGTGCAGCATGACTGTCCCACAGCTTGCAGCATTCATCTTCTGTGTGCTTTCCCTTTGCCGAGGCAGCAGGACTTTGTGCCAGGACCCCTTCCATACCTGAATCAGTCATAGGGTCCCATGTGAACTGAAGATTGGCACAAGCTGCCATTGACACAGCTTGCACCAATCTTTGAGAATCAAGCCCATTGTGTATAAATTACAAAGAATGGCCAGCAGCACAGCTGGGAGAAGAATGGCAAATGTTACACTTTTGCTGGTGCCATCTTCACTTCACACTAACAAGGTGTTCATAGAGCTAATCCAGGATCATTTCTACAGCAATGGGTGAGGGAGACAACTGGGTGATGTTATCCTGGACTTTGTGATGTCCAGTCAGGACATAAACAGCAGTGTATAGGTGGAGGACCCCTAGGATACTAGTGTTTATAACACAGTGAGCTTTGATATCACAGTTGGAACCAAGTACATCAATTTGACTCTGATTGTCTCAGAATTTAGAATAGTGGACATGGCAAGATAAGGGATGTACTTGAGGACTGGCTGAAGAGGGTGTGGAATATGTTGGGGTAGGAAACATGAGGGAAATGAATAAGATTGGGATAGTGAGGGTAATGCAGACATGCCTAAAGTGTGTTAGTAAGGGCAAACAATATGAAAACTGATTTGTATTAGCAATGGGGCAAACAAAGGAGTCAAAGCAACAAGACACAACATTCAGAAAGCAAAAGGTTATCCATCAGATGTGAACAGGAGGATTATTAAAAAGTGAAAATAGCAAGAAAGATGATCAGGAGGTAAAACCAATTAGATAAACTGATATATGTTTTTATTGCAACCAACACAATGTTTGAAGTTTGGTTGATGAGTCTGAAAAATCTGAAAATAAACAAATCTCCAGGACCAGATGGCACATCCCAGGGTTCTCAGAAAATATATAAGCTTTTGCAGTACTGCTGGCAAACCTGTTCAGCTGCTCCTCACAGTCTGGGTGATCACTTCAGACTGGACTGTGGCTGACATGGTACTACTGCACAGAAGATGGAACAAGGGACACATTGAACCAGAGGCCAGTAAACCTAATGTCCTTCATGGGTAGACTGATTTACACCATTTCAGAAAAGATGATGAAATTCATAGAGCAGCACAGCTTACAAGATAAAAGACAGCATGGTTTTGTGAAGGGCAGGTTATTGTCTGATTAGCTTGATCAACTTCTTTGATACCATGACCTGGGCATCAAACAGCAAGTTGATGTTCTATACCTGGACTTCAGTAAAGCCTTCAACTCTGTGCCATACAGCAGAATGGTCAAGAGTTGGAGGACCTGAGCATGAGAAAAAAGCTGACCAAGTGTATGGTTCAATGTTTGGTGCATAGATTAGTGCTTGTGTATACTTATAAACATTGAGCTTTGG
This sequence comes from Neoceratodus forsteri, assembly GCA_016271365.2. Lineage (NCBI taxonomy): Eukaryota > Metazoa > Chordata > Ceratodontiformes > Ceratodontidae > Neoceratodus > Neoceratodus forsteri. The sequence continues at coordinate 1,459,185,039 of CM057455.1, read as the reverse complement.
CCTTTCTCTCTTCCACGCTTGATAGGTAAACCAGGTAGTATGGAAATAGAAGGCCCAGCACCAGGGTGAACAGACTGCAGGAGGAGGCAGGAGGATGGTTGGTGTCTAACAATGTGCTAAGCAATTGCTTCTGGAAGTGGCTGACCTTTATTTGGAATGTGGAGGATCTATCTCCACATTGAACCTCAGGCTTCAGCCATCACATTCAATGTTTGGTGCATAGTGTAGTGCTTGTGTATACTTATGAAAGTTAAACTTTGGCCTTTCTCTATTCTCACCTTGGCAGGTAAGCTGGGTAGTGTGTGGGAAACAGAAGGCCCAAATGATTTTATTAGGTGTTCAAAAGATTACCTCCTCCAACTCTCAGAGAGTGTGACCAGTAGCAAGCAGGAGAGGAAAACTCCTGTGGAGGAAACCTCTGAGGACCCATGGCTACTGACCTGCCTGTCCTCGGGCAACCTAAGAGGAGATGATTCTAAATGCTTGAACTGAGTTCTGATTCTGGTTTAGGATGTAGTGTTCATAACATGATGAAGTCCATCTTCTGAGTTTTGATGATGTGTGCAGGAAGGTCAACTCTTGAAGTTGAAGAAGCGGATCAAATCTGGATAAAATGTCCAGATGATGACTATGGATTATGTCTGGCTGTTGAAGGAAACATAGAAACTTAGAATTTGACGGCAGATAAGGACCGCTTGGCCCACCTAGTCTGCCCATTTTCTTACCTAACAGATAAGCTGCAGATCCTAGTTAACCAACAGCTTACTTCCTCCTACCCCCCCACTAGGACTGCCTTATGTCTGTCCCATGCATTCTTGAATTCCACTGTTCTTGACTCCATGACTTCCTCAGGAGGCTGTTCCATGCATCCACAACCCTCTCTGTGAAAAATACTTCCTCACATTACCTGCAGAGCCATCCCCATCTTCAAATTGTGCCCCTTGTTCTTGAACATCTCTTTTCTGAAAGATGCTACCCTCTTTGACTTTGTTGATTCCCTTGAGGTACTTAAAAGTTTCTATCATGTCCCTCTCTCCTTCTTTCCTCAAGGGTATACATATTAAGCTCATTTAGTCTTTCTTCGTATGTCTTCTGGTGCAGACCCTGCACCATTTTGGTTGCCCTCCTCTGGACAGCCTCCACTCTGTCTATGTCTTTGGAGATGGGGTCTCAGAACTGCACACAGTACTCAGATGGGGTCTCACCAACTGTCTGTACCGAGGGATAACAACTTCCCTGTTTTCTACTATTGATGCCTCTTCCTATGCATCCCAGTATCCCCCAGCCTTCCTTATTGCCTTCTCAAATTGCTTGCCCACCTTTAGATCATCTGATATAATTACCCCAGGTCCTTTTCCATTTTTACAGTTGTCAGTATCTCACACCCCATTGTGTACTCTTCCCTGGGTTTTTGTTTCCATGTGCATTACCTTACATTCTTTGCATTGAATCTGAGCTGCCATACATTTGACCATTCCTCCAACCTTGCCAAGTCTCTTCTCATCCTTTCCACTCCATCTTGTGTATCAACCCTGTTGCAGATCTTGTGTCATCTGCAAAGAGACATACTTTCCTTACAGTTCCTCTGCAATGTCACTTATAAAGACATTAAAAGGACCGTCCCAGTACTGAACCCTCATGTACCCCACTAGTAACCTCCTTTCTTCACTGTGTACTCCATTTACTACTGCCCTTTGCATTCTGTTGTCTAGCCAATTTTTATCCAGGCTACCATCTTGGGACCCACTCCAAGGCTGGCAAACTTGTGTATTAATCTTTGTGTGGGACTGTATCAAATGCCTTGCTAAAATCTAGGTAGAGCCATGTCTACAGCCCTCCTGGTCTACTACTTTGGTCACCCAGTCAAAGAAATCTATTAGATTCATCTGACATGACCTTCCCATCATGAATCCATGCTGCCTCAGGTCCTGTAGCCCCACTGGCCTCTAGGTACTCAACAATTCTTTCCTTCAGAAGTGATTCCATCATTTTCCTACCACTGAGATCAAACTAACTGGTCTGTAATTTCCTGCCTCTGTCCTGCTCCCACTTTATGAAGAGGAATCACGTCTGCCTCCTTCAGTCCTCAGGTACCACCCCATCCTCCCATGATTTGTTAAAGAGAGAAGTCAGCAGTGTCACTAGTTCTACCCTTAGTTCTTTAGAATTCTTGGGTGAATCTCATTAGCCCCCATGCTTTGTCCACCTTCAATTTTGTTAATTCTTTCAGAACCTTTTCTTCTGTAAATGGACTGGTATCAACCCCTGTCTTCAGAGTGTTTCTCTTGTTTGGTTTAGGCACCTCCCTCCTCTTCCTTTGTGAATACTGAGCAGACATATTCGTTCAGTATCCCTGCTTTTCACTGTCACCTCTACCCACATTCCTCCCTTTATTAAGCCTCAGTATCCCTCCTTTGGTCTTTCTTCCTCCTAATGTACCTATAAAGGTCTTATCCCCTTCTTAACAGAATTGGCTATCCTTTCCCTCAGTTTGGGCCTTTGCTATTCTTGACTGCCTTCCCAGCCTCTTTCTGCTTTAATTGATAAAGTTCTCTGTCTTGCTCCTTTCTGTTTCCTTATATTTCCTGAATGTTATCCTTTTCTCCTTAACCTTCCTTGCCACCTCTTTTGAGAACCATAGCAGTTTTTCCTTCATTGTGTTTTGTTGATTTGCTTTACACAAAGGATTGTTGCCTCTGTGATGGCTGTTTTGATTACTACCATTGTTCCTCCACCCCTCCTTCTTGCCTGTTTGCTAGTGCTTTTCTGAGGCACTCTCTCATTTCCCAAAGTCAGCCCTCCTAAAGTCCAATACTCTTGCTTTTTATGGCTTGATTGTATGGCTGTGTTTATCGTGAACCACACTGTTTGGTGGTCGCTTGTTCCCAGATGGCTACCCACTTCTAAATCTGAGATTCTTTCTCCGTCCCCATTTGAGTACCAGGTCTAAGATTGCTCCCTCCCGAGTGGGTTCCAATACTAGCTGTCTGAGGCATGCCCCTGTAGGGCATCAAGAATGACCCTGCTCTTGGATGTGGCTGCAGCAAGGTGCTCAGTTAACATCTGGCATATTCAGGTCCCCATCAACAATATCTCCCTTTTTCTGCCATTCTAAGGAAGCCTTCTATCATTTCCTTGTCCATTTCCTCCTGAGATGGGGTCTGTATACAACCCCATGCAGATTATGGTGCCATTTCCTGTCTCCAGGGTGACCCAGAGTGCCTCATCTGCTCCTCGCTTACTCTTTAGTTCTGTTGCTTTGATCCTTCCTTTACATAGAGAGCTGCTCCTCCTCCTCTTTTACCCTCCCTGTCCCTCCTGTAGATTGTGTATCCTGGTATGTTGACATCACAGTCATGGTTCTCTGTGTACCATGTTTCTGTGACTGCCACAATATCAAGGCAACCCTCTTCCATCAAGGCCACTAGTTCAGGGAGCTTGTTACACAGACTATGGGCATTGGTACTCATCACCCTCCACTTTTTGATAGCCTTATCCCTTTTAGCCCCATTCCTGTCCTTACTGCCTTTGCCTTTTTACATTTACCTCTGTCCTGCTCCCTAATAACTTCTCTACCTTGGTGTTTACCTCACTAATTATCATGTTTTGTGGGGGAGGCGAGATTTCCCTGCTCCTTTTCAGTGCCGCCTCCCCTTGGCTAGTTTAAATGCTTGCCAATGAAGCATTTAAACCTCTCACCTAGGATCCGGTCCCGCCCCTGGACAGATGCAGACTATCGCACCAGTATAGGTCTGCATCCCTCCAGGTGGCTCCCCAGTCCCAGTGAAGCCAAGACCCTCAGCTCCACACCAGTTTTTCAACCACTCATTGAATTCTCTGGTGAGGGCCCTATCATCACCATTGCCATAGACAGGCAGCACCTGCTTGGTGAAGGTTATCGATGCTTACTTGTCTTCAAGGCCCCTACCCAACTCTACAAACCTCTTGCACTGCTCTGATCCTATTCTCAGCCAGGTCATTTGTCCCTAGGTGGACAATGACATCCAGCTCCCTCCCTCGTGCAGCTCCTCCCATGATCCTGAGGATTCGCTCGTGTCCCTCCAAGCTGTGGTGCCAGGAAGGCACCTTACCTCCGTCTCCCCTTCCTCCCCATTTCTACCCCTAATGATTGAGTCCCCCTACCAGAAGTTGTTTCCTTCCCTGTGGGTCCCATGCCACCCTCCTGTGGGTCTCCTTTGTAAAGGTTCCCAGCATCCTCCTTGGTCTCCACTGCAGGTGCCTCACAGAGGAACTGCTATCCACCAGAAGAGCAAATGAATTATGGAGAGGTACAGCTGGAGGGATGCAACTCTGTTCCACCACCCTCTCCTCCTGAGTCCACCCTGGTCGAGCCTCTCCTCTTCTTGGCAACCTCTGAGGTAGTGGCATTGGCCCTGGTGGTCCCTGGGTGAGTAGGAGGTTTCACGAATCCTAGCCAGGTCATCATGGAGATGGGCAATCTCCTCTCTCACTACCAGAGGTGCCTGCAACATGAAGGCATCGCAGCCTCCAGAATGTCTCCGGAACACTGCCGCCCCACAGCCATTGCACTGCACCACTCCTATCATGTCTTATTTTGTGTCCCCTCCTGTTTCTCTGTATGCTACTTCTCTCTCTCCTTACAACTCTCACCCTTCCTGTTCTGGGACAGCAACTTCCTATCTTCTTAGGTAGCCTCCTTCTTCCTTGCTCAATGTCAGACCACCAGCAGCTAGGAGGGAGAGTGAGCTACTTTTCCTTTAGGGTTGACAAAACCAATGTTTCTCTATGATCCTTCCTTCCTACTGCCAAACAGGAAGTTCCTGTTGACAGTCAAATCCAGTGGCTATAAAAGTAGAACTGGCTTGGTGGGTGGAGGGGTGGGATGGAGGGCAATTAGTAAGAAAAAGGTTAGCAACAGGAAGTTATAATTTGAGTCACCTGCTTTTATATTGTCTAAGCCACACCCCAATTAAGCTTTCTGTCCTCCTACTGGTTTAGCAAAGTCAGCTGATACAGTACCCTTCCCAGCACAGAACACACACTACTTTCTTTCTTTTGTTTCTTTTTTAACCCTAAATAAGAACCCTTCTACTTCTAATAAAGTATCTGTCTACTTAATCTCAACAGACACTGACTCCTGCTGATATAATTGTTAAAATAACACTATCACATCAGATAGCAATACCAGGAGGTTACGAGTGGGATGACATGATGAATTATGACTTGCTGCAGCCAAGAATTGGATATGATGGTGCATTCAAATAACTGATGGGCAAACCCAAAAGGTAGGGTACGAAGGTCCCACTGTGACTGCAGATGAAACTTTGAAAATGTTGAATGAAAATGTTGAATGCAGCATTATTTCAAAAATAACTGTCGTTCTGTTGTCTGTGTTCATTATAATTTTGTACTGTCATTATAATTTTGTACTGTCATTTTTCTGTACCAGTGCTGTTGTCTATATTGTATTTTCTATGTAACACTGTGTTCTAATCCATTTATGTAAGACGTGGAGCCTTTGCAAATGAGTCTCTGACTCAAAGGGTTGTAATTCCAGACCTTAAATAAAATAAATAAAAATAAAATAAAATTAATAAGAAAATGTCTGCTGTCTGAAGCGGTACAACACCTGGAGTTAGTTGATAGCATAGCCTTACGTAATCTTGATGTGGAACTATTGCAGTGTGAAACTGTGATAGAGGGATAACCAAGACAGTTGCCTATGAGCTGCATGATAGAAAGGAACAAAGACTTGCCTTTGGTGATGGTATTCACTGGAATGAGTATGAGGAAGATAGATACTGTATGACTGGATAAAAGACCCCAAGAAGGTGACTGCTTGATTGGTGAATCTTGAAGAGGAGATGTAGATGACTTCATGAAGTATTATGATATTTGGAGGCCAAGTAGCAAGATTCAAGATTGCACAAAGAAAGCAGACAGCTATGCATTGGAGATACGTTGGTACATACAGTAGCAGCCATAGAGACTGCCAGCTATTACTTGAAATTTCTGTGATATTTCCAGAAATATCTGATGCTTTCTGCATTTAAACAGTAGGGGCAGCAGAGAAAAACTCTTCAGAAATTTTGGAAATATCTGGAAATAGCTGGTAATGTCTGTGGCTACCACTGTATTCTGAGATGTTAGAAAGAGAAGGGTCTTGAAGAACATCAGATAGCAATACCAGGAGGTTACGAGTGGGATGACATGATGAATTATGACTTGCTGCAGCCAAGAATTGGATATGATGGTGCAATTCGAATAACTGATGGCAAAACCAAAAGGTAGAAGTACGAAGGTCCTTCCTTAAGAAATTGTGGTTATTGAGCAGTTGAGGTATCGGTAGAGAAGTAAATTCATGTTTCTGTTGCAAGAGGTGTGACTCAAAGATAACTCCACAAAGCTTGAAAACTGCTGAGTAAATCAGGAGGTAATGGCTTCCATAGGGTTTGAATCAATAAGATGCCTGAGGAATGATCCTGATGAGTTGATCGAGAGGTAAAAGCTTCCAAACAATGGAGAATGATCCTATGGAGATTATCAGTAGGTAACGGTGTTTCATGCTTTCTGAGTCCAAGATGCCATGCAGGTCGAAGGATGTCTTTAGACGAGGGCTGTTCACTTTGGTGAGAGGAACTGATAACCCTTGGAATGTCAGACATTAGCAGTAATGCCAGCTGTGGGAGGAATAAGGCAGAGCAATCAGGAGATGTAATCAACAGATGATCGATTGCTGGACACAGGAGATGTAATCAAACAGATGATTGAGTGCTGGGCATGGCAAACGTGGAAAATGCCCAAACAGACAAGACATGGAAGCAATCATGTACAGGATGGCTCACCAATTGAACTGCAGCCACAAGGCAATAACAGTCCATTCATCAGTGGAGGGTTGAGTCAGAGTCCTTGGATGGGCCAAAGGAACAAAGGAATAAGGCCTGGGAGAGCCTGCAGGACTGTTTTGGAGAATGGAGGCATAATAATGGTTGACATGGCTATAGTACAGGAAACTGAAGGCTGATGGGTAGAGGGACCCCATTTCTGAATGAAGATGGTGGACCCAAATCTCAGGCCAGATGATCACAGGACAGAGAATAAGGCATAGGAGGAAGTGCAAGGTAACTGAATTATGCCAGTAGAGAATGGAATTGGTAGGCATGTGAATGGAGAGAACTGACCCATCCCTGGTAGATTGGGCAGGTCCACCTGCACTCAAATACCCAAATCATGAGATAGGGATAGAGACCATCAGATTGCTGGTATAGAATGCAGCTAGTTGAGATTGTAGATGGATGAAACAGGCTCCCATCCATGGTAGATGGGGTGAGCTTACCTTCACATGATACCTCACCAGGTAGAGTTAGAACTGAGACTGTCAGATTGTTGGTATGGAATATAATTGGTTAAGATTGTAGTTGTACAGCAAGTCCATCTGTATTGCAATACCTCATGAGGCAGAGTTAGGTATGGAGACTGTTGAATGATGATATATGATGCAATGATGGTAGAAACTGAAAAGGAGGAACGGGCTTATCCCTGGCAGACAGGGCAAGCCCACCTTCGCTCAATACCCCTTTAGGGCAGAACTAGGGACAGAGACCATTGGAACAATGGTATAAAATGGATTAATGGTAGAAACTGTAAATGATGAAAGAACTTCCATCCTTGGTAGACAGGGCAGGCCCACCTTCACTCAATACCTTGCTAAGCAGAATTAAAGATGGAGACTGTCAGACTAATTGTAGAGGCTGGAGGTGGCTGGAAATGGGACTCCCATCCCGGTAGACATGGCAAGCCAACCTTCACTTGATACCTCACCTGCAGAGTTAGAGATGGAAGCGTGAGACTACTAGTATGGGCTGAGCAAGGAAGGGTAACAGGCAGTATTTTAGTGAAAATAGAAGCAGGCAGAATTAAGTAGTAGTAGGAAGGCAATATGAGTAAAGAAGGAAGATCAGGAATGGCTGGAGGATGACAAAACATAATGGCCCCTATGCACTATGGTGCTAAGTGGCTGTGCACCACATATCTTGATATGTAGCTACTCTGCACCTATTGTGTCCCCTGCAGCTGGATGTGGTAGTCATCTATGGGGCATGCAGACTGTGCTGAGGGCAATGCAGTCGAGGTGGGCAGGGTGAATGCAAGAGGCGTGCCTACTGGCTGTGACATTCACAGAGTCATGGAGCACTGGGCACAGGAGGCCCACAGTTCACAGGAAAACCCCTGCCATAAGGTCTGTGCACCTCAGGATGCTGCCCCGGTCATTGAATGCAGGCAGGCCATGCTTTCCCCATACCATGCCACCACAGGCCACAGACAATGACTGGTGGCCCAGGGATGGATGACCAGGCAGCAGCCCTCTTCTTCAATGCCATGTGCAGTAGTAGCCATTTCTCTGCACCCGCAGGCTAAGGATCCACGAGGACCAGGTCGGGCATCGCATTGGATGCCCACCTGATCACGTATCTGTCCTCTGCGCCCCATACACCAGGGGTGGGGCTTGAGACAGGTGCACACCAGTAGTGCATACCCCCAGGTGTGCACCTGTCAGCAGGTGCAGCCCTTCACAGGCAGGATATGCACCTCCAGCATGTACTTCTCTCCCATATGTGCATAGGGGCCATAGTGCAGAATGAGAAACAAAACAGGGCAAACTGAAGGCAGAAGGCAGACAATGCAGAAGTGCTAGGAGAACAAAATGGGTGCTTATGGCCATAAGTAGTGGAATGGATGAGACAACAGAGGTTATAAATCCAGCTCTAGCCATACTTGTCAACAACAGGCAGAACAGAAGCAGACAAACAAACAGGCTAGAAATGACATATGAAGGAGTAAAAATTAAGAGGACTAGGTAACCTAAACATGAGTCACGCAGGTAGTATATGCAGTATGAACTGAAACTGATTAGGCATATATACACAGGAAAGTGTAAGTGGTAAAACTACAGTAGCTGAAGCATGGATGGGTAAAATGAGTGAGACAAAATGGCTTGAATACTTAAGGACACAGACATGTGAAAAACTCACTCGTAGCAGCAGTCATGGAGGTACAAGTGGTGAGAGATGCAGTAATGGTGGAGAACAAACAGACAAACATATCATATAAGGCAGCTGTGATGTGGAACAGAAACCCCCAGTGCAAAAGGTGCTTGGACAACCTCATCCATGGAAGCAAAATATGCAGCTCCAGTGCCAGAAGGCAAGAACATGACCAGGTTCCATTTATGAATGCCCACAAGCACAGCACTAGTAAACAGACAGAGCAGGAGAGAAATGAAAATAATGCAGTACAAGGTTAAGACAGAGCAGAGACAATGAAAGAAACTGAACAAGATGAAACAACTCCCAGAGAAAAATGAGAGCTGTAACTACGTAAAAACAAAGCTGGAAAAAAAGCCCCAACTTAGGGCATGCACAGGAACACTATAGACATACTGACCTGGAAGCACTGGTGCAGAGAGGCTGCAGCTCCAAGGAACAACTGAGGCCCAAAAAGAAAATGGAGAAGTAAGACAGAGAACTGTACACAAAAAGTGTGTGTGTGTGTGTGTGTGAGGGTGCCAATGGGCACCATAAAGAAAGGAACACAGAGAAACGAGAAAAATAGCAGACAGGGATGAACACAAATGAAAAAATGAACAGCGGGAGGGATACAAAGGAGCTTCAAGCATTCATGGGATAGGCACTGGGGCATATAAGGTAGAGGAATGGGGCAGAGAGTGTCACCTATCACTGTGGTGTCTGTTACCATTTGAACTATCTGTAAAATATACCCACACTGCAGAAGATCCAGTTGCTGTTTAGGATTGTGGACTGGTTGTTGTGGTGGGGCAGTGGGATAATTTGACAAAGGAAATGAGTGCCAGGGTAGTGACCAGAAATTATTTCCTTTTGTGACCACTGTGGAATGATATGCCTTCCATTGGCACTGGCAGGGCAGGACAGCATATATGATATGTGAAAGATAATATAATCTGATAAATGATAAAACAAAATAATCTGACAGGGTACAGAACAATATAATATACACTGATACAATCTCATATATGGTATATATAGAAAGAAATGGAAGGGACAGGATCAGTTGTGTTCCAGGACAGTAGCTGCTGCTGTTGTTTTCGCAGGGTTCTTGTGGATTTACTTGGTAGGTTAGTTCTTTTCTTTCTTACTTCTAAGGGGCTAGCAGGGTATTGTTTTGGGGGCTGCTGGATGTTTGTAAACTGATTTGGTGGCTGTAAGTGGGCCTCATTTTGTTGATGTTTCACTGTGTAACAGGCTGCGCTGGTAGAGGCCTATTTCTTCTGATTTAAAACCTATTTGGTGGGATTTGCTTGGAGATGGTTATTTGAATTGGAGACCTATATCTGTTAATTTCAAGCCTATTTTGATGTGGTGTTAGTGAAGCTGATTAAATTGGAGACCTGTTTCCTTTGGCAGCAAGCATATTTTGGAGCTTTGACTTGAATTTTGATTCCTTGTGCTGACTCCATTAGCTGTAAAGGTTAGTACATAGTGGGGAGGGTGTTAATGGTCTGGCCAGGTCTCACTCAGCCAATTGACTGGAGGCAGAGGCTGAATCAGGTTGAGGTGTTAGCTGCTTTGTCTTCTCAGAAAGAACTGGAAGGGACAGGATCAGTTGTGTTCCAGGACAGTAGCTGCTGCTGTTGTTTTCACAGGGTTCTTGTGGATTTAACTTGGTAGGTTAGTTCTTTTCTTTCTTACTTCTAAGGGCTAGCAGGGTATTGTTTTGGGGGATGCTGGATGTTTGTAAACTGATTTGGTGGCTGTAAGTGGGCCTCATTTTGTGGATGTTTCACTGTGTAACAGGCTGCGCTGGTAGAGGCCTATTTCTTCTGATTTAAAACCTATTTGGTGGGATTTGCTTGGGCCTGGTTCTTTAGCTGCTGGACTTGGAGGAGACACAGGGCTGATACACTCTCTCGAGTCAGGTGTCTGCCCAGGACCCGCCCTCCCCACCCTCCCTCCCTCAGAAGTCTGCGAATTTATAGAGACACCTGCCCTGCAATTGGAGGAAAAAGCTGCAGGTGCAGCTCATGTAGTTCTAGCCACTGGGGTTGGATTTAAAGGCTTGGAGAGGAGCTTAGGGAGTTGTTCATTTCCCTTATAAGTTTAATGTGTTGTACTGTACCTAGTAACAGGGTTACTGGTGTACAGTGGGACTGTCTCTAAGATTAGTGGGTGACCGATTAGGCAGTAGGGGTATCTTGGACTGGGGGAACCTGGTGGCTCACCAAGGAAAACTATTTGGAAGGGATGGAACCACACATCATTATGGCCGGCATCTTTGGGAGGGTGGTGGGGTGCACAGGGTGTGGAGCAACCATGATACTGGACTGGGCTTGGAAGTTTGGTGGTTGCCTAGTGTGCTGCCAGCTAGCACAGCTTAGGGAGGAGGTTGCAGGGATTAGGAGAAAGCTGGCGGAAGGGGTGGTATGGTTGGGAAGGGGCTGGGAATCTCCACAGGGTTGCACCAAGCACTGGGGGTGGGGGCATAGGGAAAGGAGTGCAGGAGAATACTCAGGGGTCACATAGGGACCCTGGCAGAGGGTCCAAGGACACTACCAAGGAAGCAGGCAGGTAAGTGGGGACCCTCACAAAGGGGACGGAGGGACAACATTCTCAGGAAGTAGGCAGATGGCCAGGGCTGGACAGAAGGAAGCAAGGCGGGAGGTGGATCAGACCTTACACTCAGTAACCGCTTCAATTCTCTTCTTCAGCTCAAGGATGAGGGGGTGATGTAGCCATGACAGGGTGGTTAGAGACGGAAGGGAGTGGGAATGGGAGGCAGGAGGCAGGGCCAGATAGCAGGAAGAACAGGGGACCTGGAATGCAGGAGAGAATGGGGAGCAGTGAATCAGAGCAGGAGGGCAGGGGAAGAGGAGGAAGGCAAGGAGAAGGACCAGTTGGGAGGAAAGGTAAAGGAGAAGGACCAGAAGTACAAGGAGGATTCAGTAAAGGGCTGAGGGTTTAGGCCAGGAGAACACGACAAGCAAGGAGAATTAGATGGAGACAGGAAGGAAGGAAGAGAGGATGAGCCAGGCTAGTTTAGATGGGGAGAAGGACCAGTTCAGCAGCAGTGGGGAAATAGCAAGGTACAAGGATACTCAGGAGGAGGAGGCATAGGATTGGAGGGAGGGGGTGGCCATGGTAAATAAGAAGGGGTGGCATGTGGCTCCCAGATAGGGGAGGAACAAAGGAGCCAGCTGGGTGGAGGGCCTGTAGAAAGAATGAGGGACATGGAAGGGGAATGGAGGAAAAGGTGGTCAGAGTGCTCCTGCTGGGGATTCTATGATCAGGGGTATCAAATGGGATAGGAGGAGAAGCCTGGCCAGTTAGAACAGATGCTTCCCTGGACTAACGGTGCACAGGGCTAAGCAGAGGTATATCAGCTGGCAAGGATTGTGGGGTTCTCCAGACATACTGGTCCACCTGGGTACAAATGACATTGAGGGAAATAGCGAGCTAGAGATACAGGCAAGATTCAGGGAGCTCGCCAGGGTCTGTCATGACATAGGATGCACAGTTTCCTTCTCAGAAATCCTGCCAGTGCCAAGGGCTAGTGGGGAACACAAAGGAAAATTAGGGGAGATAAACCAGTGGCTCAGGGGGGTGGTGTGAGGCCAGAGGGTATGGGTTGATGGGGGATTGGGGAGACCTGGGAATAAGGAGCTGTATGCTAGAGATAGACTACATCTCAATTTGGAGGAGGGAATCCTTAAGTTGAAAATAGAGGGGTTCATTGGTGAAAAGTGGGTTTAAACTTGTGAAGGGGTGGAATGGGAGAAAAGGCTGTCAGGGGTGCCGATAAAGGAGGGACTCTGTCTCCACCCCCTGGGGACCAGGAGGATTGCAGGAAAAGGCCGACTGGCAGAAGTGCAGACCAGGGAAAACAGAATCCCCATGGGAACACGAGCAGGGAAATGGAACTATAGGAAAGGGTGGAAGGTAGTCCTGCTAAATGCCAGGAGCTTGGGCAAAATGCCTGAGCTCAGGCGATGCTAACTGAGGGAGCAGTGGATGTGGCAGTGGTCACTGAGACTTGGGCCACTGCAAGACATGACTGGGACCTGAACCTGGAGGTTACACTATGTTCAGGAAGGACAGGGGAGGGGAAGGGAGGAGGGGTAGCAATGATAGTCAGAAACCGCATTGGCATGGGGGAGTAGAGGAGGCGGAGGGAACCGTGGAGGCAATTTGGGTCACCTTGATAACAAGGGGGGCAAGAGAGTAAAAATAGGAGTGGTGTATAGACCCCTGTCCTGGCGGAGGAGCTGGAGGACAGTCTGGTGGCAGATGTTAGGAGACACTGCAGACTGGGCAGAAGAGCGGTGGTGGTGTTGGGGACTTAAACATGCCAGGAACAGACTGGAGACTATGACATCCTCTGTGACCAGGGAACAGAGGTTGTTGGATATCTTTCAAGGACGTTCCTAACTCAGCAGGTGAGGGAACCGACCAGGGAGGCATGGGTACTGGATGTGGTCCTGGCAGACAGTGACCAGATTGGGAGCCTGAGGTAAGGGACCCATTGGCAGGGAGTGACCATGCCACGGTCTGGTTCTGCCTGGACCTAGGAGGGTAGAAGGCTGCACAAAGATGGAAGTAACCGACTTCAGGGCGGATTTAAGGAAATGGGAAGGATCCTTAAGGAGCATTTGGATGGGATTGGTCAGACATGGACACTGATAGTAGGTGGGAAATCATCGGAGAGGGGTGCAGGATGCTACCAGCACCTGTGCAAGAGTAAGATGAAAATGCGGTGGGCCAAAAAACCCTGTTGGTGGACCAGGGAGGTCCAGGAGGTGGTGCGGAAAGAAAGCAGCCTATAAGCAATTCAAGTGCTCAAGGAGTGAAAGGGATTGAGGGAGTATGAGCTGATGGCTAGAAGGGCCACTAGAGTGGTGAGGCGGCTAAGGCAAGGAAGGAGCAGAACCTGGCCAGGAAATTAGGAGAGAACAAGGGTTCTTTAGATACATTGGGAAAACGAAGGGTGAAGGGCAGATTAGCAGGATAAAATCAGGGACAGATGGGCACAAGACCGGGGAGCAGGCTGAGGTACTAAATGGGTACTTCACCTCAGTTTTCACCAGGAAAATGAGGTGCTGCATCATACATGGGAGGAGACAGAGATACTGAGGAGGCGGGAGCCTACCGATCAGCAGGTCTGGGGAGAGGGGAGGCATCACTGGCAGGTGGGGAGGGCTAAGCAGGAGAAGAGGTACCGGAAGTGGAAATCACAACAGACAGAGTGAGGAAGCCCTCAGCTCCCTTAAGACGGAGAAAGCACGGGACGGATTAATTACATCCCAGAGTGCTGAAGGAACTTGCAGATGTCCTGGCGAAACCCTGGCAGAGCTTTCACCATCTCTCTGAGGATAGGGTGGGTGCCCCAAGACTGGAAGGTGGCGCATAGTCCCTATCCACAAGGGGATCAAGGAGGTGGCAGGGAACTACAGGCCTGTCAGCCTGACATCGGTGGTGGACAAGGTGATAGAGGGCATTGTCAAGGAGAGGCTAGGGGGATCTGGATAAGTCAGGGTGCCTGGATGATAGACAGCATGGATTCATCCCAGGGAAATCGTGTCAGACAAACCTGGTGGAGTTCTATGACTGGGTGACAAGTGCCTTGGACCTGGGTAGACCAGTGGATGTCCTCTTTCTAGACTTCAGCAAGGCATTTGACTCTGTTCCTCACGTGGGCCTGTTGGATAAGCTGGGAGAAATGGGGTGGGGAATCAGATGATCAGATGGATAGGCAATTGGCTTCAGGGCGGACCCAGAGGTCGTAGTTGGTGGGATAGTCTCATCCCCAAGGAAGGTCATTAGTGGAGTCCCACAGGGATCAGTCCTTGGCCCCTTCTGTTCAACGCTCACGTATCGACATAAGGACAGGAATCAGGAGTGAGATGAATCTCTTTGCAGATGACTCGAAACTGGGGTCGGTGGTGGATGGGGAGGATGGGAGGGTGGCCCTACGGGGACCTGGAGGCTCTGGAAGATGGTCTAGAAAGTGGAAGCTGAGGTTCAATGCAGGAAATGCAAGGTACTCCACCTGGGGCAGAAACCCAGGCCAAGTGTACACCCTGGGAAATGCTACAAGTCTCTATGGCTGAGAGAGACCTGGGGTGGTGGTGGATGTCAAGATGAACAACTCTGAGACTTGTGGGAGGCAGCAGCCAAGGCCAACAGGATGCTGGGATGCATCGCTAGGGATCACCTCAGAAGGAGGAAGTGATACTCCCTCTGTATAACTGCTTGGTGAGGCCGCACCTTGAGTACTGCGTACAGTTTTGGAGGCCACACTTAAGAGGGACATTAACCTCCTGGAGAGGGTCCAGAGGAGGGCAAACAAAATGATTTGGGGCTTGGGGACAGGACCTATGAGGAGAGGCTCGAAGAGCTAAATATGTACACATTGGAAGAGAGAAGGGACCGGGGGACATGATAGAGGTCTTCAGGTACATGAAGAGGGTAAATAGGGAGGAACAGTCAGGGTGCTTCAAAGGAAGGTGGAAGGGGCCACTAGAGGGCATGGGTGGAAGCTGAAGGGGAAGAATCAGGGAGAAAGGAGGAGGTGCTACTTCACTGGGAGGTGGTGGAGCCATGGAATGCACTGCCTAGGGACTGGTGGAGGCAGAGACAGTGGAGGGGTTCAAGAGGGGTGGGACAGGTACAGGGAAGGGTTCTGGAAGCAAAATCCAATGCAGCAAGAATATCCGGAACTGGGAAGGAGAAGCCAGAGAAGGCGAGAGAGGACAGCAAGGTCAGTACCCAGGGTGGGGGCTGACCAAGCAGCAAACACGAAGACCGTTAGGCCTATTCCGCTGGCATTTTAGTATGTTAGTATATGATATATGATATGTAAACAATGACCCACAGCAGGATATGCATTTCTAGAGACTTAATACATGTCCCAGGTGAATTGAGGCCCACAGCTGGGTTGTGCATCACCCAGGAAGATACTCAACTGACAGTGCCCATGACACACAGATGACTGTGGTGGTACTGGTCAAGTATATTCTACCATTTTCTCTGCAGTGTGTGGGTGGAGAAAAACATGGTGTCACCTACAGTACATGCATAATAATGCATAATGTGGAAAATGTGATTCTGGAAAAGGGAGAAAGTGTGCATGATGATGAAGAGGATATGTTGTTTTCTGAAGACAGAGTCCTTCTGTTGTTTTGATTTAATGTAACTATTAATATTAATTATTAGTGTTATAAAATATGGCTCTATTTATATACTGAGAAAACTTGATTTCAGTGGATTTGTAGTGTCATCTGCAAAATACTCCCAAACTGCAGGGATCTATTTGATTTGTACAGGAACAGTGGACTGGTGGATGTGTTGGGACACTGGGGTATTTCAGACAGGAATTATGTGCTATAATCACAATGGTGATATGATTTCCATTTTCTGGCCACTGTGCAATGACGTTCTTTCCAATTGCATTAGGCAGGGCAGCATCTATGATATATGAGAAGATAATATAATTTGATATAATATATGATAAAGTAATATAATTTGATATAAAACATGAGAAGATAATATAATCTGATATAATCTGCATAAAATATATGACAATTAAGTAATAACCCACAACAGGGCATGTGTTTCTAAAGAATGAATGCATGCCCATGGTGAACTGGAAGGTATTAGGCCAATGGCGAATGATTTTCAAACACCCAAAAATGCAATAATTCTTAAGAAACCCATTTCACTTGAGTAGATTGTTGCATTTATAAAATCAAAAATTCTTTTAATGAAAAAATGTATTCTTTTTCTTTAGTTTGTTGCTACATAGAATAGCTGTTTACTAGTAGAAAATGGTTCTGTCACTGTTGGGACACCTGTCCTTGTAATCCCTGTGCTGTTTAGTAGCAAAAGTCACTGTTAGGACACCTGTGTTTATAATCCCTGTGCTGTTTAGTAGCAAAAATGTCACTGTTAGGACACCTGTGTTTATAATCCCTGTGCTGTTTAGCAGCAAAAAAGTCACTGTTGGGACACCTGTCCTTGTAATTCCTGTGCTGTTCACTAGCAGTAAAGAGTTCTGTCACTGTTGGGCAACTTTCCTTGTAATATGTCAGCTGTTTAGTAGCAAAAAAGTCATTATTGAGACAACCTGTCCTTGTAATCCCTGTGTTGTTTAGTAGCACAAGTGTCACTGTTGGGACACCTGTCCTTGTAATCCTTGTGCTGTTTAGTTGCAGAAAAGGGTTCTGTCACTGTTGGGACATCTGTCCTTGTAATCTGTGTACTGTTTAGAAGCAAACAAAATCACTGTTGGAGACCTGTCCTTGTTATCCCTGTGCTGTTTAGTAGCAGAAAATGGTTTTGTCACTGTGGAACACCTGCCATTGAAATCCCTGTGCTGTTCATTAGCGAACAAGTCACTGATGGGACACCTGTCCTTGTAATCCCTGTACTGCTTAGTAGCACAAAGTCACTGTTGGGACACCTGTCCTTGTATTTCCTGTGCTGTTTAGTAGCAGAAAAGGGTTCTTTCACTTTGAGACATCTGTCCTTGTAAACTCTGTGCTTTTAGTATCAAAGTCACTGTTGGGACATTTGTCCTTGTAATCCCTCTACTGTTTAGCAGCAGAAAATGGTTCTGTCACTGTTGGGACACCTGTCATTGAAATCCCTGTGCTGTTTAATAGAACAAAGTCACTGTTGGGACACCCGTCCTTGCAATCCCTGTGCTGTTTAGTAGTAAAAGTCATTGTTAAGACCCCTGTCATTGTAATCCGTGTACTGTTTAGCAGCAAAAGTCATTATTGGGACACCTGTCCTTGTTATCCCAGTGCTGTTTAGTAGTAAAAAAGTCACATTTGGGATACATGTCCTTGTAGTGCCTGTGCTGTTTAGTAACAGAAAAGGTTTCTGTCACTGTTGGGACCCCTGCCATTGTAATCCCTGTGCTGTTGTTTATGCAAAAAGGCACTGTTGGGACATCACGTCTTTGTAATCCTGGTACTGTTTAGTAGCAAAAATGTCACTGTGGTACACCTATCCTTGTAATCCCTGTGCTGTTTAGTAGCAGAAAATGGTTCTGCCACTGTTGGGACCCTGCCGTTGTAATCCCTGTGCTTTTTAACAGCAAAAAGTCACTGTTGTAAAACCTGTCCTTGTAATCCCTGTGCTGGTATGAGGCAGAAAATGGTTCTTTCACTATTGGGACACCTGTCCTTATAATCCTTGTGCTGTTTAGTAGCTCAAAAGTCACTGTTTGGACACCTGACCTTGTAATCCCAGTGCTGTTTAGTAGAAAAAAAAGTATTTTTGGACACCTGTCTGTGTAATCCCTGTGCTGTTTACTATCAGAAAGGGTGCCATCACTGTTGGGACAACTGCCGTTGAAATCCCTGTGCTGTTTATTAGCCAAAAGTCACTGTTGGGACACCTGTCCTTGCAATCCCTGTGCTGTTGAGTAGGAAAAAAGTAACTGTTAGGACACCTGTTCTTCTAATCCATGTACTGTTTAGCAGCAAAAAAGTCACTGTTGGGACACCTGTCCTTTCAATCCCTGTGCTGTTTAGTACCACATGCCACTGTTGTGACACCTGTCCTTGTAATCCCTGTCTTGTTTAGTAGCAAAAGTCACTGTTGGGACACCTGTTGTTGCAATCCCTGTGCTGTTTAGTAGTAAAAAGTCACTGTTGGGACACCTGTCCTTGTACTTCCTGTGCTGTTTAATAGCAGTAAAGGGTTCTGCCACTGTTGGGGCAACTGTCCTTGTAATCTGTGAGCTGTTTAGTAGCAAAATGTTACTGTTGGGAGACCTGTCCTTGTAATCCCTGTGCTGTTTAGTAGCACAAAAGTCACTTTGGGATACCTGTCCTTATAGTTGCTGTGCTGTTTGGTAACAGAAAAAGTTTCTATCACTATTGGGACCCCTGCCATTGTAATCCCTGTGCTGTTTTGTAGCAGAAAAGGCACTGTTGGGACACATGTCTTTGTAATACTGGTGCTGTTTAGTAGCAAAAATGTCACTGCTGGGACACCTGTCCTTGTAATCTCTGTGCTGTTTAGTAGCAGAAAATGGTTCTGTCACTGTTGGGACCCTGCCATTTTAATCCCTGTGCTTTTTAACAGCAGAAAAGCCACTGTTGTGACACCTGTCCTTGTAATACGTGTGCTGTTATGCAGTAGAAAATGGATCTTTCATTGTTGAGACACCTGTCGTAATCCTTGTGCTGTTTAGTAGCACAAAAGTCATTGTTTGGACACCTGATCATGTAATTCCAGTGCTGTTTAGTAGTAAAAAAGTCCTTTGGACACCTGTATGTATAATCCCTGTTCTGCTTAGTATCAGAAAAGGGTTCTGTCACTGTTGGAACACCTGCCATTGACATCCCTGTACTGTTTATTAGCAAAAATGTCACTGTTGGGACACCGTCCTTGCAATCCCTGTGCTGTTTAGTAGTAAAAAGTCATTGTTAGGACACCTGCCATTGTAATCCATGTACCGTTTAGCAGCAAAAATGTCACTGTTGGGACACTTGTCCTTGTAATCCTGGTGCTGTTTAGTAGTAAAAGTCACTTTTGGGATACTTGTCCTTGTAGTCGCTGTGCTGTTTAGTAACAGAAAAGTTTCTGTCACTGTTGGGACCCCTGTCATTGTAATTCCTGTGCTATTTTGTAGCAGAAAAGGCACTGTTGGGACACATGTCTTTGTAATACTGATGCTGTTTAGTAGCAAAAATGTCCCTGTTGGGACACTTGTCCTTATAATCCCTGTGCTGTTTAGTAGCAGAAAATGGTTCTGTCACTGTTGGGACCTCTGCCGTTTTAATCTCTGTGCTTTTAACAGCAAAAATGTCACTGTTGTGACACCTGTCCTTATAATCCCTGTGCTGTTTAGTAGCACAAAAGTCACTGTTTGGACATCTGACCTTGTAATTCCAGTGCTGTTTAGTAGCAAAAAGTCCTTTGGACACCTGTCCGTGTAATCCCTGTGCTGTTTAGTATCAGAAAGGGTTCTGTCACTGTTGGGACAACTGCCATTGAAATCCCTGTGCCATTTATTAGCAAAAAAAAATCACTGTTGGGACACCTGTCCTTGTAATACCTATGCTTTTTAGTACCACACAAGTCACTGTTGGGACCCCTGCCATTATAATCCGGTACTGTTTAGTAGAAGAAAAGGCACTGTTGGGACACATGTCCTTGTAATCCTATCCAGTGCTGTTTAATAGCAAAAATGTCACTGTTGAGACACCTGTCCTTGTAATCCCTGTGCTGTTTAGTAGAAAAGGGTTCTGTCACTGTTGGGACCCCTGCAGTTGTAATTCCTGTACTGTTTAACAGCAAAAAGTCACTGTTGGGACTCCTGTCCTTTTAATCCCTGTGCTGTTTAGTGGCAAAAAGTCACTCTTAGAACACCTGTCCTTGTAATCCCTGTGCTGTATTAATAGCAGAAAATGTACTGGTGTGATGCCTGTACTTATCGTCTCTGTGCTGTTTAGTTGCAAAATGTCTTAGTTGAGACACCTATCTTTATAATCCCTGTGCTGCTTAGTAGCAAAAAGGTCTGATTAGGACCCTGCCATTGCAATCCCTGTGCTATTTAAAAAGCACCATTGGGACACCTGTCCTTCTAATCCCTGTGCTGTTTAGTAGCAAAAAATAATTGTTGGGACCCCTGCAGTTGTAATCCCATGCTGTTTATTTGCAGAAAGGGCACTGTTGGGACCACAGCCTATAATTAGGCATCCAAACATTTTGAATGCTCTGACAGGAGCTCACTTTAAATTCATCTCATGCCATCTTCATGTTTTCTCTCTCTTTAATATATTTTAGAAAACCACTGCTGGGATGGAGCCCATGCTACTGTTGAAAGAACTTGCCATCTGTCGTCAGTGTTCCTTTCTGACTGTCTGCTTTGAATTGATGTATTAGACTTTTCCATTATGTAAAGCATATAAACTGTAGTCTATTTTCTCTACTACTTCCTTTTTTGAAAGTGCTTCTGATTTGGTAGGAATAGCCAGTCCACAGGAAGCAATGCTTCCATTCTGAGTGTGTGTTCTTTTGCTTTGGCTTGCAGAATCATAGCATGCATCAAGAGAACCTTCATAAGAAGGTCAAGAGATATTTTAATGGGTTTGTACTCAGCCTTGGCCAGGCCCTATCCTGGGTACATTAATCAGTTCTGGACCCCATATCTGTAAATACTGTAGGTACTGTATTGACATGATTAAAAAGTCTAGAGGAGACCAAGCAAGGTGGTTGAAGGCTGGCGAACATGACCTGCAGTATGATGATGGATTGGCAGAAGTGAGGCTCCTCTGATTAGAAAGAGAAGACTCAGATTTGAAATAATCTCATCAGTCAAATTCATGAAATGGATAATGCCAGCAGATCAAATGCAACTTGTATCCAAGAATGAGAGAACAAAGGGTACACAATGTTACTGAATGGAGGAAACATCAATGGAAATATTAGGAAGAATTATAATACAGAATGGGAGGTAAACATGTGGAACAGACTACCAGAGCTAGTAGTGTTATCTGATACTGTTATACTTTTCAATTTGACTTGATAAGCAGTTTGAAGTAAATAGGGTGACAGGGTATTTTCTGAGCTTGTGAAGAGCAAAACTCAATGAGCTAATAGTCTTTCTTCCTTTTCTTTAATGATGTTTGTATGACACCAGCACATTTTGATTTTGTGCCTCCAAAGATCACCACAGCCCTGGGTATATATAGGTGGGTGATGAGGCTGGGATCACCAGTGAAAAATGGGAGCATGCTGTCTGGAGTATAACACTGTGTATGTAATGAAGAATTCCCATTCTCTGCTATTTCAGCGGTAGAATATCAACATTTGCAGAATTCACAGAATGTCATAGAACAGCAGTTTTCAGTACAAGGCTAAAAGTTACCTTTGAATTCAGAATTCTAATACAGAAATACCCCATTACTGGTATATGGCCAGCACCATCTGCTTGTGACAAAATAAAAAATGTTACCCTATCTGCCCTTCAGTGAGCCAACTCAATTACACAGCAACCCATTTATATTCCCAGCTCATGAGAGGATCCCTTGACAGGTGATGTCATCCACTGTCACTCTTCTAGTTTGGAAACGTATACACCCTCTTTCCTGACCAGCTTAATTTTTGAAATCCTTACGCCAAAATGGTGATTGGAGTGTTTTGCAGCATTTTGTTGTCTCAATTCAAACTGATACAAAAAGGAAACATGGAGCCTTGAATGGTAGTTGTTAAAATATTATTAATATTATTACAGTGGTCACTCTCTATAGCGAACACATCTCTTGTCTTGGCTCCAGATTCAGACTTGAGCTGACAGAAATCAGGTGGCATGCATTTCATGCCTTTCTGTCAGTTCAGTCTGGCTGTTGTTAGATTCATCCCCTGCATTCTCAACTGTCAATTAGGCAATGAGTGGGCATTAATACATTAATAAATACCTGAACTTACTACACCTAGGCAACTACGTTTTGCTTGTCCTGACCTTTTTGTGTACCTGCAGTATGAAGCACTCTTGTTACACCATTTAGATGAAGTTTGCCATCCTAGACTGGCTGAAGGCTGGCAAAAGTTTGGTTACGTGTAGAGAATGCATATTTGAAATCCACAATCAGCACTTGGAGAAAGCAGGAGAGCTGTCTCTGAGAATTGTCTCTGAATGCCTGACTGGAAAGAAATTTTGTTGGTCTAATGGAAGATTTACCAGGAGACATGATTGTCATTTGCACAGTAAATAGCAAATGAAGTTTGCCTGGTTTAGAGGAAGACTCTGTTGTCCTAGAGCCCCGACCATTGGGAATTTGCCTAGTGGCAGCAGCAAAGGATGGGGAGAGGAGAAGTGAAGGCGTATGAGATGAATGGGAAGAAAGGGATAGTGACATCACAACATGATGTCACAAAAGGGAAGTGGGCAGCATAATGAATAAAATAAGACGATTGGGCCATGAGGCATGGTGGGAGTCAAAATGGGGGTTATAATCAGTTTTCAGGTATCAAGTAAAATAACTTCCCAAAATGAGCGACTACAAAAATAGCAACTCAGTTTGGGTGCTATTGCTCTAAGCTGCCCTGCAGAATAACAAGGGTTTGGGACAGCGACAATGGAAGGTCGAACAGAAGGGGAATGAGCGGAACAGGAGGGACAGGAAGGGTTGTCAGGGACTGGAGTAGCTGCTGCTGCCAAGCTAGCTCTGTGGTGTGGCAGTGTGGGAGGCTAGATTTGGCAGAGAAGGTACAGGGCTTGGGACCAGAAGCGGGTTATATTTTGCCACAGCTGCAAGCTGCAGCACTAATTTTTCCCGACATCCGTATTTGCCCCTCCCAGCATGCACCCTCCTGGAGTTGAGATTCCTAATTTAGGGGGTGCTGGTTACAAAGTGAGGGGGTGCCCTCAAAAAACTCTTTCATATCCGGACGTCTGGTTGCTTTTCAGCGATGTACAGTACACTCGCCATAATAGTAATCGCTGTTGCTATTGAAATTGTAACTAGCAGCACATTCGGATTGGCAAACCTATTAGAGTTTAAACAAACTATATAGAACATAACTTCAGATATTCAGCTAACTTTCCATTTTTGTGAAATTTTTGCGAATTAGTAATTGATATTCCTGTATTTGCTTTAAATTATTTGGTTGTTACCATAGAATTTTCTTGGTCAACTGGTGAGCATTGAGACCGAAAAGATGGTAAGGTAATCTTACAATAGTGTTGACAAAGCTGGAAGCAGCAGAGTCCATAAGTTTGCAAACTAATGATGTTTTGTTGTGAGCCTAGGTTTGCATAGTGGGGGAGGAGGCGTTTTCAGATATGCAGCAGTTTCCTTCCTTTTCTTGGGTATAAGGCCAGAGAACAGGCCATGGCCCACTGAGCAGCAGAGCATTCTGGTCGGCCGGTGCATTTGGGATGGAAGATGGCTACTAGGGGGTCAGGGTAATCAAAAAAAAGTATGATGCGAATGAGGTGGGAACTGCCTGAAGGTGAGAGCTAAGGATGGAGATGAGTCTTCATTGGCATTTCGAATGGTCTGGCAGGGACTAAGCAGTGGTCATGGCCTCCTCTTCATTGCACAGGACCACGTAGTCAGGGCACCATAATGGAGTGGGTGCAGCCTCCTGCTATGTGGATAGGACCACATGGTACTGCTTTGCAGAGTCAGGCAAGGGCAGAAGAAAGCAGGAACAAAGAAAAAAAAATTTTAAAATAAAGGAAACTCGGTCAGAGATGCAGGGCTCAGGCTCAGATGGTTTGGTCCATGCTGCCACTTAGCAAGAAGGAGGTCACACGGCATGTTTAGACAGATGGGAGGTTAATTTGGCAAGCCTCTACCATATTTGGAATGATTTAAAAAAAAAAAAATATATATATATATATATATCTCATAATGACAGTAATGACTGTGTGGCAGTACATTCCTATTTTCTGAGCATTTCAGGGGGTTTGTGGATGTCAGCAAAGGAAGGAAGTGGGATCGAGCTACAAAGAAAATATATACAAAAGTAAGAAAGTGCAGAAGGGATCACAGGATATGAAAAGGAAGGATGTAGGGATGATTTGGGCTAAAGATTTTGCTCCAGGAACAGGCCATAGGCCATATGGCTTCCATCTTCAGTAAAGTGTCCAGCCACCATTTTGAGCAAGGCCACCATTGGGAGAAGGCACTCAACCCCATCTTAAATAAAGTGCATGGTTGCCATTTTGAGCATGGCCACCATCGGGAGTAGGCAGCGTGCGAACATCTTGAATAAAAGCATGCAGCCGCCATTTTGGAGCTTGCCACATGAGCCTGCAAAAATGTACAGCCTCTGGTTAAAAAGCCCATCTGGGACAACATCCACCATCCGGGAACAATGGAGCCACCGATTTAAACCAAGCAGAAACAGAGGGATCAGACAGGGGGTGGCTCCTCTGACCCTCAATTGTTTGTAAACAAATAAGAAAAATGAGAAGGAAAACAAAAGATTTCTTGCAAGTGGCATCACATTGGAGATGGATCTACGGACAAGGAAGGGAAGTTGAGATATGGGAGGTACTATTATTCTGTGGGCACAAAAAGAGGACTATATATATATATATTATACTGTACAAAAAAAGAAAGCAGGTGTGGTCACTTCTACAGGTAGCTTAACTGACTATTAATTCAAGGAAGCCTTTAGGGCAGACATGTAACTGAAGGAGGCACTTTGAACAGGGTTGGGCCTGGTTATTACTTGGATGGGAGACTGCCTGGGAATACCAGGTGTTGTAGAGGTAGAAAGAACACCGAGGCAGCATGTGGATTATAAGTGGATAATTGTTGAATGTTGTTTTGCAGCTTCCTACAGCGAGAGTTAAGATGGCTCCTAAGAAAAACATGATGATGACAGCAGATGCTTATAAGGCTATTATGGACCTGTCAGGAAGACTAATAAAATCTAGGAGTTGGCTGAGGGCATGGAGACCAGATGAGAGAGAAGCAGAAGGCAGAAAAGGGAAGAAGGATAAAGGCAACAAAAGGCCACCAGCAAGTCCGACACGTCCAACACTCTGGGATCCAGAGTTGCCTTTTCCTTTTCCCCAGTGCCTTAGCCTACCCTTTACCTGTCCCAGAGCCCACTCCATGCCTTTGCCTCTTCCACCACCCCCACAGCCAGTGAACCCTTTAGAGACTTTGTTGCTCCTAAGTCGATCCATGCCCCGACACCCACAACAATAACATACCATCTTGACCAGGAGCATGGGGGCTGGTCCAGTGTGAGCCTTCCCTAAACCAGGTAATGAAGGCCCTAATATAGGCAGCAGTGTTAAAGAGTATGTGGAACAGATGTTGGGAGCAATGGGGATGATGGGTGGGCCAATTTGAAAAGGCGTTGGCTGAAATCAAAAAGGAAAGGGGAAGAGGTCAAGACTGATACTGGGATAGCTATGGGGGCTGGTTACAGGAAATAGGATCACCAGGTATGAGGATGAGGCGATGTGCCACTAGCTACAAAAAGAAGATTTGGAAGGGGAATTTGTCGATATATTTGTGCTAGTGAGTAAGGAAGCCATAATAAAGTACAGTGAGAAGGAAAGCATAGGGAGGAAGGATATGGCAGTGGCAGTGGTCCTTTTAGGAAAAGTGGAGGAGAATAAAGCCACAAAAGGGAAGACATGGGATGCCTGGTTGGTGGGTTTCACAATTTACTCAGCCATTTGGATGAAAAGAAGCCTGAGCTGGCTATACAGCTTCTCACATATTCATTGATAATAAGAAAGGCTAAGTTGAGGGATGGTAATAATTGGTTGCAATATGATGAGCAGTTTAGCCAATGAATGGCAATATTTGGGGGTGTCAGATGGGATACCCAGCAATCTGATTTGTGGCGGACTGCCTGGCTGGTACAGGGAGCAACAAAGGAGATGGGGAAACGTGGTGAGCTTATTACAAAATGCTGTTGGGGTATAACAGAGCTTTTGCTCCTGGCCACAGTGTTGATTCCGACATGTCTTTTTTGAAGTCGCGGTGGCAACTACCCAGCATCCATGTGCAAGACCAACTCATACAATAACGGCAATGGGGGGCAACAACAATTCTATTTATTTATTTATTGAAATGTTTCACCAGGAAGGCACACTGAGCAACAGGTTGCTCATCTCCCAGTGCAACCTGGTGGGAAGGGGTACAATAGGGATGAGACATTCTACATTCAAGTTACAAAGATCAACATAGCATACAATTAATTAAGGCAGTTGTTACAAACAGTGTTGCATACATACAATATGTAATTTGTGAGAACAATTAATAAGTGAAATGGCAATAAGTGAACAAGTGCTATCGTGAAATGAAGGGTGAAGGAGAGAGAGGATGAGATGGCAGATGGTGCAGAGTCGTGTCCTGGAGAGCCCCTTCAGGATGCAGGGAACCTTACAGGGGACAGGTCACTGGAGTAGGTATTAGAGAGTGAGAGAGGGGGTAAGTGTGTTTAACACCTAGGAGGAAATAAGAACTGACCCAAAAGAGAACCCTTCAGGATGTGATGAACCCTGCAAGGGGGCAGGGAAGTTCAGGTGATTGTAAACCCTCCTGTGTTTAGGCATTGTAATTATAGAGGGATAGTGAGAGGAGGAGGGAATGAGAAATAACACCTGGGAGGGATGAGGCCTGATCCAAGGAACCCACCAGGCTGCTGGGGACCCTGCAAGGGGACCTGGAAGCCAACAATAGGTAGATGGGAAAGAAAGGTGGCATGCCAAGGCACTATAGGACCCCTTCAGGATGCTGAGAACCCTGCAAGGGAGTGTGAAGACTTGGGAAAAAGGGGGAGAGAGTAGGGAAGGGAGAAAGGTATGAGGACTAGCACCTGGGAGGGCTAGGGTCAGTAGAGGCAATAGAGTTGATGGAGGCATTGGGTAACTTCTGAAGGGGCACAAACTGTAAGGAGCAAGACAAAGGAAATTAAGGCGGGTCATAACAAGAACAGTTAGGTGCAAGATAGTTGAAGAGGCAGTGCTGATGGAATAGAGGGAGGAGGGTGTTGGATTTGGAGGCGTGAGAGGTTCCATATTTTAGGAAAACAATGACAGTACCCAGACTTGCGAGGTGGAGTGGCAGGGGCAGTTAGTGTGCAGTGTCAATAGATCTGAGTAAGTGGGAAGAGGAGGAGGGTGTTATAAATGAGAGGAGAGGTAGGAAAGGAGTTCACATAGCCAGGGTTTAGCAGTGAATTTGGTGCAGTATAGAGGCATCTATTTGTAAAGAGGGAGGAAAGGGCTCGATAGAGGTCACAGTGGTGAGTGCCAGAGGGATCATCAAGGGCAAAGCAACAGAAAGAGTTGATGAGTGTCCAATCTAGTCAGGTGAATTGGTCACAATCATCATAATCAGCCTTTGGGGGTCGGGGAGTTACGGGGTCAACAATGGGGCAGAAGTGCAGAGGGAGGGTTATGGGGAGGTAGGGGGTACAGGCAATAAATCACACCCAGAATATAGCAAACACAAAGGCCCCACACATACAAAAGGTGGCAACCCCTATAAAAATACTGTAGGTGTTTTTGAAAACTGGATCAAGGAATACCCAGACAGGAGGCAGCCAAAAATTGGAGGAAGGTTTTCAGGAAGGTTTTAAATTACAGTTTAATGGATCCGGGTCAGTACCTTATCTAAAATTTATGGTCCATTAAAGCTAAAGAGGAATGTTGGAACACAAAAATAGAGAGGAAGTGAAAACAGGCAGGGTAAAGTGACCTTTCAAGGAAGTGCCCTTTCAGAACCTTAGGGTGTCTCCGTTGGGCTTGGATCCAAAGGACGACCAGGGAATTCAGGGTGACACACCATCTGTCCAATCTTGATGGGTAGTCAATAAATGACTTCATCGGAGGGAGGACAGCAAGGTGATATATGCCACCTTAGGCGAGGTGGTGCAACTTATTAGGGCCACCCAAGGGGTGTGGTTAGCCAAAACTGATTTCATGTCAGCTTTTACACTCCTACCAGTGCACCAAGAAGATTGGGGTTTACTTGGCTTCTGGGTGGAGAATATTATTACTTTGAAAAGAACATGCCCTGGGATGTTCTACTGCCTGTGCCATGTTTGAGCTTTTAGCAGCTGGCTGCAATGGGTCTTTCAGCACAGGTATGGGTATAGATCAGTGATACAGTATCTTGATGACTTTCTACTGATAGGTAGAAGAAAGCAGAGATGGAATGCATGCTACAATGCTTCCAAGAGATGTGCCAGGAGCCGGGCATCCCACTAGCCCTGATAAGACAGAAGGGCCGGAGCCGGAAGACAGAATGTTTGGGCATAGAAATAGATGCAAATGCAGGCGTTTCCACTACCACACAAAAGGTAGAAAAACTTAAGCAACAGTTGCAAGCGACGGAGAGAAGGAGAAGGGTCCAGCTATGGCAAGTACAACAGCTGATGGGACATTTCAATTTTGCCTGTAGGGCAATTGGGTGAAGGGCATTTACACGCCACCTGGCCAGGACAACAAAGGGGCTACTAGACTGCATCACTGAGTAGACATCTCAAAAGGGACTAGGGCTGAATTGGAAATCTGGGACGTTTTCTTGAAAGATTACAATGAGAAAACTTTTGGCAAGAAGAATGGGTGTTTAACATGGATTTAGAGTTGTACACAGACACTGCAAGAGGGCTAGGAATGGGGTCATATTTTGAGGAGGTGGTCCTCAGAGGCATGGCCAGTTGAATGGAAAGAAATAGGTCTAACAAGGACATCACTGCTGGAGATATTACCAATATGGGTCAGCGCACTGCTATGGGGAAGAGTTAAGGAACCAAAAGTTACTTTTTAGTGCGATCCAAAGCAGTAGTGGCAGTGCTGAACAAAGGGGGCCATGTCTAAGACCATAATGAGAGTTTATGACAATTAGTATTGTAGTTACTTAGGCTTAAAATGTTGTTTAGGGTTAGGTATATTGAGAGGGCACAGAATGATATAGCTGACAGCCTCTTCCATCTGCAGCTAGACAGGTTCCGGGCCATCTCTCAAGGGCAGAGGTGCAGTGGACATCAGTACCAGCATTCATTTGGGAAACTGGCTGGAAGGAACTGAATTGTTGTTCCATAACTCCTAGTTGCCTAGGACCTTAACAGCATATGAAGGGTCTTGGGAGTTTTCTGGCCTTCAAGAGGAAAAAAAGTTGGAGGTGGTGGGACAGTCACCAAGGAACAAGTGGGGAATTTGTGGTGCAAGGGTGGCAAAGAGGGATATACGCACAACAATGGAGGCTCATTTGGCTGCCATCAGCCTGATCTGTAGCATAAAGGTATGGGGACCCACAAAAAGCATGTAAGTCAGGAGGATGATGCAAGGATGGCTGCAGATAAAAGGAAAATAGAGGATTAGAGGCAGCTTATATCTGAGGCTATGTTAGCAGGTTTGGTACAGGCAATGACGAGGGTTTCTAGATCTAAGCATGAAGCTACATTATTTGCCACAATTTACATGATGATGTGGCATGGGGCTTTCAGGGTCAGAGAGTAGTGAGAGAACAGCAAGAAATACAGTATGAGGGGTTTAAATTGGGAAAATGTAACCTGGGGCAAGAGGTAGCAATAAAATTAGAAGGCCAAAGACAGATCAGATGGGTCAAGCGGTGAGGGTGGTACTAAGACAGAATCAGAACAAAATGATTTGCCTGTTTCAGGCACTGTGGGAATACACCACAGTGTGCGGGCAGCGAACAGGTTTTTATTCAAACATGGGGATGGGAAAGCAGTGACAAGTGCACAGGTGGTCATCCTGCTAAAGAAGGGCATGGAGTTCATGGGGAAGACCCCAAAAATATTTGTCTCACTCCTTTCACATCGGACAGCCTCAAAGCCACAGCAAAAGGGGTTCTAAAGAGGATTTGGGGTTCTAGGTCACTGGATGTCAAACTGCTACAAAAGATACATGTGACCTCTAAATGACTGATGTGTTATTGATGTTTCTGTTTTTCTTACAGGTTCAAAAAAAAAAGCAGGCAAGAGACAGGAGGAGATGCTGGTGGTGGTTGGGGAAACAGTCAGTTTTTTATACTTACAATGTTTTCCATCAACAGGGCAAGGAAGAATTTAGAGTTTGGATTTGTGGGTGCTCATTTATATTCTGGGCAGAAAGAGAGCGTGCACGAAGACTGTGGGGGTCAGCAGCCAGTGGCGTCATGCCCATAGGGCCTGAGGGGCATGTGCCCCTCAATATCGTTATGCAGTCTATTAAAAATAATTAATTTAGTATTTTATTCTCTGGAGGACTGAAAAAAGTGCTGTTTTTAAAGTCTTTTGGTGGGGGTGGGGTTCTGAATCCGATTGGTGTGTGGTGACAGCCGACAGCCACCAGCAGTTTTATAAAATGTGCTGCTCCCTCTGGGCTGGTGACTGGCTTCAGGGCCGAGCTGAGCACCTGTGAAAAACAGGGTAGGTGACAACAATCAGCCCCAATCACCACTGGACTTCTCCTTTTGGTTTGCTTTCCTTGAGCCAATGCCAGCCAGCCAATCACAGCGAGTGTGAAGACAAGAGCTCACATGGCAAAGTAGTTCATTCATCGGCGTTCATTTGAGCAGCGCCATTCTCGGACCTCGGTCGAATTCCGTTTGTCAATCAGATCGGATGACAAGCGGCAGCGGTGTGTTCCTCAGACCAGAACACAAGAAGACAAGTTAGTTCCACCTGGCTGCTTCATCCTGGTTTAAGAAAAAAAAAGGTTAGTATACGCTGAGCAGCAGTAGCAGGGGAAAGAAGCAAGCAACTAAGGCTAAGAAGCAGTTTGCACCATTGACTGAACCAGCCATAACACTCTCTTTCAGGATGTCGGGATCTCACCCTTTGCTTAGTTTCCTAATTCATCTCTAATTCTGCTGTAAAGTATTTGAAAAGTTGTTTTCTTGTTTACCTTTTTGGTGTCTTGCTTGAGGGGAGGATTAAGGAGAGAGCATATTCAGAGCTGAGAAGAATTGAATTCCTTGCAGCATGCATAGGTCTGGTAAACTTGGTGAGAGACACTGATATTTAATGGTTTTCAAATGATAAATATTTACATAGAGCTCCTTATTTTTCTGAAAAGTGAGAGAACAGTAACTTGGATGGATCAGTAGTGTTCAACAAGTAAAATGACTGCCTTGTTATGTTGGCCTAATTCAGGTTTGTGCCAGACAGCATAGCTCCCTCTGGTCCCAATGAACAGACCCATCCCCTAAGACCCAGGAACACGACAACTGTAAAGACAGACATGGCTGAAACATTACTATGGTAAAACTGTTTTGTGTGCTGATGTGAAAGGTTTCTATTTTTAGCTACCTGACAGGATTCAAGGTGCTTGTGTAATTGGACATTGGACTTTGGAATACTGTATTTTTGTGAGGTGGTTAACCTGTATTTTTCTAATTACTTTTGTGTTGCCTGTACTTGAATTTTTTAAAATTTAAAAATCCCTCATCAAATAGTGCTCCGTAACTGTCACTCGCTGTCTTGTGCCACAGCGTCAGAGAGCTTGCATTGTTCTTACCTGTGTTTTCAACAGGATCCTTCTTCTTGAACATACAATGTGCAAATCCAAAGGATAGGTCTGGTAAACTTGGTGAGAGGAGAGCCACTAAGTTTGAGATCTTGTATTCTTGTGTTTTCAGATCTTCATAGCACTCCTTATTTTGTCTGAAAAGTGTGGGCAGCTGGCTGCTTATCTCGGTAACAGATCAGTAGTGTTCAAGTAAAATGACTGCCTTGTCGTGTTGTCCTAATTCCAGGTTTTGCCAGACAGTATACAAGGCTATCTTTTTAGACAGTCTTTGTGGGACTGCCACTGGAAGGCACCAATTTAGGTAGAATGTCACTGCTGCTGCCTGCTGGTGTTTTGTGAGAGTGAACAAGTGGATTTCTTGCAGGCGCACCGCTGCTGTTTTCTAACTGGCGGAAAAAAAGTGCAACGGAAGGATTTTGTATGGGTAATACAAGTGTTTCCTAAAGTGTGTATGTGCATGTTTGGGGTGGGGGAGGGCAAGTGAGCAAGTCCCACAGAATGTCTTTCCTAACTGGCACTACCAGTCTTTTCTGAAGAGGATGTGGAGGAGGAGGAGGAGAGTGGGAAAATAGTAGATCAAATGCCTCTGAACAGCTTTTATTACATGAGTTACTGACAATAAAAATGGTGCACAAGCTAGAGAAGAGTTTTAAAGGCAAGCTGCAGGAGATTCTGGGATTTGTAGTAAGAGAAGGCGTCAGCCTAGAAGTAAACAATTAGTCTGATACAATCTACTATGCTGCAGTAAACAGTAAGTACTAAACTAAAATGCTATTGCACACATGGCCAGCTGCCACAAATCTTACAATGTGGTCCTTGCCCCCACCTGCTGGAATCTACGCTGGGCCTCTCTAAATTGTGATTACAAATTGCTGCTCTTCTCCAATCTACAGAACCAGTTCCCCTCCACATGGCAACTGGCACAGTCCACTTCTCACACTTCCTTGGCTGACCACCATCTGAACTGATTTACACAGATCTCATTGTTTGCATGCTAAGACTGTGTGAATTTTTTCAGCTGTTGGCCTGACAGAGATAAGAAGGGGCTGTGCCAGTTGCCATGGGTGGGGTTCTGGTGACTGTTTGCCAGTGGACACCACACTTTTGCCACATGCAGCTGAATAAGTTGACCGTGGTTCTTTCTTAGCATAACCTGGTTTCACCACACCACCATTTCAGTTCAATTCTTACAAAATTTCTTTGGAAATACTAAAGTTCACTGTCCACAGACTGAGCAAAGGCATTTAACAATGTATCAATACTCTATCATTATGATGGCATTTAGCATGTTGGGAACAGCTTCTTGGCCTGCTAAAAGTCACCAAAATGCACCATTTGACCTCCATATTATAAAATTTTCCGGGGAGCATACCCCCAGACCCATCTA
This sequence comes from Neoceratodus forsteri, assembly GCA_016271365.2. NCBI lineage: Eukaryota > Metazoa > Chordata > Ceratodontiformes > Ceratodontidae > Neoceratodus > Neoceratodus forsteri. The sequence continues at coordinate 1,459,151,657 of CM057455.1, read as the reverse complement.
GAGAGGTTTGGATTCGTGCCCCTCCAAATTTTCTGGGTGCATGACGCCCTGTCAGCAGCTATATCAAGATCCTGGGCACTGTAAATTAAGATGAAAGGGAGTCAGAGGGATGAAGTGGGCACAACTGCTACCAACATTATGGGAAATGAGGAGGCCCAACCATAGTCGGATATGATAATCATCCACTTAGGTGGAAATTACATTGGGTCCAGGCCCTGGCTTGACATTTGCTATCAAATTAAATGACATTACACAAATCAAGGCGGTGGCCTGGGACCACCCTTGTGTAAATCAGATATGGTACCCAGAAGGGTGGCAATAAGCCCATGGCCATAAGGCTGTTGACAGAGCCAGGAGAAAAATGAATCAATGGGAGTGAGCCTTATTCCTAGCAATGGGGAAGGGTGATCAGGTGAGGTCTTCAGGAGAAGGATGACAAATTTTACAGGGGATGTGGCTCACTTGTCTGGGATGGGTAATGATGTGTTTAATTTTGAGATAGCAGACTATATTGAAGGCTGGAGAAAGGAGAGCCCTATAATAAGGGAAGCCTGCCGTCCTTCACAAGCTGGAGGCAGGTTAATGGAAAACAAGATAAAAATGGGGTGGGAGGCAGACAGAAGGCTGCAACATCAACCAAAGAAGAAGAGCACTGGCGTACACCAGTGCTTGAAGAAGAAAAGGAGAGACCAGCCCCCAGATGTACATCTGGGAGAAGAAGAAAAGGAAGATAATGATAAATGAATGATAAATGAATTAATGGAATGATGGAAAATATATTGAAAAATGGGGATTGTAAATATGTAAAATGAAAAAACTGACTTGATGAACAGAACAAAAGGATGTAAATTGCATAATTTATAGAATAAATAAAGTTGTTTGCCAATCTAGGCACCCACAAGCAGGTTTCTGTGATTTATTGGACAGGGTCTCAAGGAACAATGGCATTCCTGTGTCTGGCACCATCATTAAGGAGAAAGCAGAGTGGTTTCGAGAGAGATGCAAGGTTTGGCACTTTCAAAAGCATCACGGTATCCGAAGGTCTGCATTACTTGTGAACAGCAGTCCTGTGAAAATGTGGCCGCTGCTGATTTTGCCCCAAACTGTCTGACATTGTTACCAGGGAGAATACCATCCAGAATAGGTATACAATGCAGATGAGACTGGCCTATTCTGGAGCTGCTTCCCTGCCTTAACATTAGCCACCAAATCTGAGGAGAATGCTTCACAGGGTTTAAGGTCACAGGGCTGCATAACCCTATTGTTCTGCACAAATGCTACAGGAACAGATAAGGGGATGCCACTTTGCATGGGGAAATATGAATACCCGCTGCTTTCACCACATTGCTGTATCATCCCTGCCTGTCATCTATTGTCATAGCCAGAATGCTTGTATGGCTTTGAACATTTTCAGAAAATGATTCTTTGAAACATTTGTGCCCTTAGAAACACACTTGCTTTGACAGAAGCTGCCAATAAAAGCCCTTTCATGGTTTTACCATTGACTTATCCACCCACCAAGTCAGAGCTACAAACCAGGGATGGAAAAATCAGGGCAATGTGTCACCCAAAGAACACCACTTCCAGGATCCAACTCCTAGATGGGAGTATCATTACAAGTTTCAAAAAGTGCTACAGAAAGTGATCAATTGGTAGCGGAGGGTACCATAGTGATGGAATTCCTGAAGTCCCTAAACTTGAAAAATGTGGCTGTGTTTGCTGGAGAAGCTTTACACAGTGTTTCAGCAGCAACTGTAAATCAATGCTGGTAACTATGCTAGGACTGGGTTTTGGAGATCAGTTGTCACAAGCAGAGGACAAAGAAGCAGATGACACCGATGAGTTATGAGCAATCGCCAATTACCAAAACCTGCTTGAGGGAGCTGAAAAACAAACATGCAAGTGTAATTGATCACTGGATCTTTGTTGATTTGACTGCACAAACAACTGACCAGATGACAGAACCCAAAATTGCAGCATGACAAATGCAGAGCACAAGAAGGAGGAGGCTGATGTCCACTCAGATTCTCCGGATGAGCACAAACCATTCCCTCTTGTGCTACAGAAATGAGCAGGCTGCACTTTAATCAGATGAGAATGACCCTGTGAAACTAATACAGCTCTGAAACTTTTGCCCCTACTCAAAGGCCTGGCTGAAAAAAAACAGTAAACAAACTAAGATTACAGCATTCATCTGCAAACAATGGCGACAGTTGTAGAAAAGATGTTAAAGCAGCATTACAAAAATTGGGCAAAGAATTTGACCCTGCCATTTTCAGTATGAAAGATTCCAGGCATCTTCCAGTTTTATTTGGTAGTACAATTTTCTAATTCAACCAAAATTTGAGTATTTTATAAATGTTTTAACTGATTTTTCTCAAGAAAAGATGACTGCCACATTTTTCATAGAAATAGCATTGTAGCTCTGTCTTGGGTTAGGACTGAAAAAATAAAAAAAAAAAATGGCTCATGGTGTGCAGCATAGGAGGTACCTAGAAAAGTTCCTTTGACAGGTATGCTAATATTTTTCTTAACTGTAGCTAAAACTAGCCTTTTTAGAAAACGTTCTTCATTGTTACTGCTACTTTAACTACAGCGCAGTGAGTAAACTGCAACTGCAGAATCTGACTTTTAAAAACAAATAATGAAGTGATTAATTCATAAAAATAAAGTATGGATAAACAGAAAACACCAGTTGTAAGTAAGTTTACTGATTTATGAGGTTTATATAGAGGATAATGTATGGGTTTTTATCGGTAACCACGCTGTAATTGCTTTGAAGGTTACCATGACAACTTTGTTAACCTCATGAGTGAAGCTTGGAGGTTTACTGTTGGCATGGTGACCTCAAGTGATGTCAGTGAAGTTACTGATAAAAACCCATACATTAACTATAATGTATGGAATAACCAGCCTTCATATTAAAATATGGAGATAATCCTTAATTTTTTTTTTTTTTTCCAACAGCACCGCTCTCCGTAGTGCCAGCTCTCACCACTGTAGCCATTCGTTGTGAGCTGCTACATGAAATCTGAGCATCATGATCGGCTCCAGCTGTAATCCCATTACTATGAGCGTACACAAGAGGAGTTAACAACACCCTGATGTAATAGTGATGGGAATACCAGGAAATAATCATGCTGATTTGTAATGGTAATAAGGCACTCCCATACATTATTAGTGTATAACAGTGTGAAGTAGCATAATCACAAGCTACTGAAGTGCATCTCTCCTTTTAACAAACAAGCCACTATAATGAACACTTCAAATGGCTCCCAAATTGTTCATTATAGTGAGAGACTACTGTATATTATTGTCAATGTTAATCACTCAGTAGGGTTGTACTGTGTGCCCATCTCTGATGCCAGAAGATTAGAAGATCATGGGTTCTAGTTCCATACCAGAAACATGTGTAAATGTCCAATACTGACACTGTGGTGTGGCACTAGAAGAGTTCCATACTCTTGAGATGCCATCCTTTGGATGAGATCTTAAACTGAAGTCCCTTCTGCTCATATCTGGTGACTTTCCAGATGGAAGTTAAAGTTCCAGTAGCACTTGTTGTGAGAATTAGTGACTTTCCATGGGGTCCAGGCCAGCAGTCATCTTATAAACAAAAGAAGTCCATGTAACCACTCCCATGAAATGCTTGGACATGACCTGTCACAGTTCAGTGTCTTTCCTGCTCAAAATTTATGCATAAAGGGTCAGACCACCAGCATAGCAGTAGTGCTACTGCTTATGATGCCAACAACCCATGTTTGGAAGTGACCATGGGAGTTGAAGGGTTGGCTAGAGGGAGAATTGTGTGCCTAAGGGACTGCTCTCCATCTCTGGGGTTGTGGGGACACAGATCCCAGCACTTGCCTGATACTGTACCTGATGTAGAACAGATGTTGGGCATGCTGGGCCACCAAGATACACAGGAGGTGTGACAGCCATTGACATGTCATGCAGGAGCATGAAGCGTGTCATTATAGCATTTGATGTTCACACCTTCCAAGGGAAGACAAATGAAAAAAGCACTAAACAGCAATGAAAGTGGTCTTCCACAGGCCCTGGATCCAGTTGTTCAGGCACATTTGTGCCAACTGGATCCTGTCTCTGTGGTGTTTGGGGACTAAACTGTGCTCACCAGATGGGGGGCCCTGGGACATCTTGCTGGACAAGGTATGTCCGGAAAGAAGTCGGGGTGACAGAGCTGGGAGACTGGAGGATGGGGCTGGTCGGTGCAAGGTTGATAACCAAAGCAACAATAATGATAAAATTACACTTAAATAAATAAATAAATATTCTCCATGTCTTAACATACTCTATCCATGCTAAGAAAACGCAATCATGTGTCTTTCATATTTGTGGCCCTTCAGTTCTCCAAATATGACAGTTTTGTCCTTGCAGCATAATAAAATCCTCTATCAATCAAAGCAATGGAATGGCAGCCAAAATAGAGTGCTACAATTTTGTTTTATAAAATCAGTCCTTAAAGGCCCTAAAATGTCAGCCTGTATTTGTCATGGAGATTGTAGCACTTTTTTCTAAATGCTGCAGAAAAATGAAAATCAACCCAGGGTCTATGCACACTAGTTTTGTCTGCATAATGCAAGTGTATTATTTCTTAGCTTAATTAGCCTGCTCATTAGAGAACAGTTACTGTTTGGTTAACAAAACTCTGTCTTTCAGCTATGTTAATGTTTTTACTCTTATATATTTAAACTTAAATAAGACATACTGTATTTGTATTATGTTTGCATTCATTAAGGAGGCAGTGTGGGCTAGTGGTTTGGGTACCAGCATGGGAACTGAAATCACATTTCATTCCTAGAGCAGAGCCAATGACTCACTGTAGGGTCTTGGGCAAATCATTGAACCTCCCAGTGTTCAAGTCCACAAAGTTGTCCAAAGGGAGCAGCAGGCCTCAATGGAAATGTGATATTGCTTCTCAACTGCGATATCCTGGACAAACAAATTATACAATAAAATAACAATGTCGTTATATGCATACCCCTGATTTATTTATAGTTATCAAAATACACATGTAGGTCTAAACACTGCTAAACAGATGAGAAATCATATAACCCATTATTTATTTTCTTAAAATAAATTTTGCTTATAAAAATCTTCTGATGAAAGCACAATGTTCACTATTTATTATCTTCCTTGTTTTCACAGGCTTCATCAGTGAAGACAAGGATGAGCTCCGTTTGCTAAAGGGAGAGTGAATGATTGTGATGTTATAAGGTCAGGAGGTTAAAATCAGCACAGTTCTTCATTAAATTGGCTGAACTAGAACCAAATAATAGTAAAAAGTTTAAACAGTGGTTGTGAAACATATTTTTAAAACATTTTACATTTTTATGTTGATACATAGAAATGTAACACCAATTTAACTAAATACATAAATGAGCATCAACAGATTGTGATGGAGAATAATGAAATGACATTGCAAAAACTGTGTTAATGCACTGGTTAGAGTTCAGTTTAAAGCAGCAAAAGTAGGGAAATGTGTTGGTAGGATTTTCAACCCTAATTCTCTACTTCCCACCACCACCACCACCACCACCACCCCAGCAGCAAAAGGCAAACAAATCAGGGTTTTGTGTCTCCTGAGTCTTGCGAATCAGTGGTGGGGTCTTCCTTAGGGTTATCACCCTAATGCTTACCCCATCCCTGAGCAGAGAAGTCAGAAATGATCTATTTTGTTCAAGCAGTTTCTACAGGGTCCTATGTAAAGAAAGATATAAGACTTGTTGCTGGCAACATGTGGTGAATCATACTTCTTTACCTTTGATGAATCTGTCATATGAAGCAGTGGATTGGAGCTGTACCTTGTGCTTTGGAAATGAGGCTATGGGCTGGGGTGAGGGTAAGCATTGGAGTTGACAATGCCAAGAAAGACTCCACCACAAATTAACCAAGACTCAGGAGATCCTAACCCTAGCTTTTTTTCCTTTGCAGATTGGTGGGTGGGGTGGGGAGTTAGGGTTGAAATCACATTTCCTTTCTTTTGACATAGTAGAATTGTATCCTCTTTCGTGCAGTTCCTGAACACACAGGGCCCTTAGGACCCATGCCAAATATGGAGTCTATCACACTGCAGAAGTGCAGGACCTTCTGGGCCCTGTAGTTCTGTGCAGCTGAATGCAGACATGAACCAACTGAGGGATTCGATGTGGGTGAAGAAGCACAGCTCTTTCTGTGCCTTGCAGTTCTGTGTTGCTACAGATGCAGGCGTGCAGGAGTCTGTGTGGGCAAGGAAGTAGCCCTGCCCTTCTGTGCATTACAGATGTACCTTTTTCATAACGTGTCAAGTATGTTTCCACAATGGTTCATGAGGTAGGGTCATAAAAGTCACATGTTAAAATGTGACTTTGAAATCATCAAAAATGGCACAGTTAGGAGCAAAAGTCTCCTATCTTTCAATATAAAGAAATTCTTCTTTTGTAAGTCAGCATTCGCATTTTATGAGGGTAACAAAAAGATTGTTGGCTCACAAAACACGATTTTAAAAGAACTGAATCAAAATATTGTTTCATAAGACCACCTTCTTGTTTTGTGACATTTTGAGAGCTTACAAAACAAGATGTCTTCTTGTGAAACTAGAGTCTGAAATAAAATCTTGTTTTGTGAGCTGAAACTCTTGTTTCATGAAACCAAATTCCTGTTTCGTGAGCCTCTTGAAACAAGAAAATTGGCTCACAAAACAAGCCTTGCTATTGAGTTTAGTAATGCCCTAAAATCATATTTTGGGGTTCTTTTTGAAAAAGTATGTGTAGAATTGAGGTAAACAGGTTCCATTTAGCTAGACTCATGTGTTGCTTTCTTTCCAGGGCATCATTTTATGGGTTTTCATTACATTTAAAAAAACAGAAACAAGATGGCCACCATACGAAAGAAGAAGTTCTACAAAAGAATAATTTCAGCTCACAAAACAAGAATCTTCTTACATGAGCAGAAATGCTTCTTTTGTATGAAACATCTATCTGAAAGACTCAGAACATGCTTAGAGCCAAAATCTCAAATTCTTACAATGGATTAATACTTTTTGCACTACACTAATGAAAGGTACCTTTCTAGGGTAAGCTCTTTCTACTTTTAAAATTTCAGAACAAAATTCCAAACCGTCTAGGCGTGGTGACAGCCCAAAAACCTGCAACGCTGCACAAAATGTTTCTTCTTTTGCACTATCTAGATCTCTGAATCCACCCATGTGACTGGAACAAGTCTTGCCAAATCAAGAAAGCTTGCCCCCAGACTGGGGTTGCAACATTTCATGTAATTCTGTTGAATGGTTGCAAAGCTATTAAGGTGCAAAGTTAGGGGTTTAACATTAAACACCCTACTCAACCTAACTATAGGGGTGCTACTGTTCCCCTATAATAAACATTGTTTTAGACAGCAAAGAAGTTATGTATTAACATTTATTACAATGTACCAACATTTAACGCATTGAAATTGTACAATTATATTTTCTTGTTGATCTGATTACAAGGTTTTATAAAAAAAGTTTCCTGCCCTAACAATTCCAAAGTTAGAACTTTTAAATGGGCTAACTTTGGAACTATTAAACTAAATACTTATTTTTTAAATGAACACTAGTGTAATAGCTAATAATAATAATAATAATTTTATTTGTATGGTGCCTTTCCATTGCCAAGGCACCTAACAAAATAAAAACAAATCACAACAACATCAAATGACAGATTAATACTAAGCTGGCATATAGATGCCTCATATTTTACAACTTCCATATGTCAATATATAAAGATGTAAAATTGTTTTTAAATATTTTAAATCATATCAATTTTACCAGCATATTATATCAGCATGTATAGACATATTGGCACATGAAAACTGTATTGTTATGATCTATTCATATTGTTCTAACTTCAAGTTCTCTGTTATAAAAAATAAAGTTTACAGCCCTAATGGTTCAATACTTAGACCATATGAAGCATAATTTCTTTAAAATGGGCTACCCTTGCAATTGTTAGATCTAGAACTTTATTGTTTTAAGAGAAGCTTTGCACTTCAGAATGTGCTTTTGTAAATAAGGTGTTTCAGCTATTACAATTTACTAGAAAACTTTTTCTTTTCAATGTTCCTTTTCAAGATTTACAGTACATCTTGGTTGTCCATCTAAAACATTTGGATAGAAAACATTTGAAAACATTGCCTGTCCCTGTTAACGTCACCGGTGCCATTGTTGATGACATCATTGTGCTCACCATGAAACAAGCGGTGATTTCAAAAGGTTCACATCAAATCTACGCCATCTCAAAAAGTGGTCAAAAACCTCACCATCCATGCCATCCAGAAAAGCATGGTCAAAGGAAATGTGATAAGTTGTATAGTGGCAATTTTACTATTTCTTTTGCCTGCTTATCATAGTGTAGTTTTCACCATGCTTTTTGGATGCACAGTCTTGACAGAATACCCATTTTCAAAGACTCAGTGAAATCATTGATGCATTATCTACAATATTTAGTAGTTCAACAACAGAGGAAAGAAAAAAATAAAAACTAGAAGACAATAAAATTAACATTATTGATATAAATCTAGTGTTTTTAAGCTTTATTTTTATAATATAGAGTTGCTCTTCAATAAAATCTTAGAGTTAGTTACTAAATGTAGCACTACATCATGCTGCTAGAACGTCCATATATAACTGCTGTATATAGAAAACATTAAATGGTTTAAAACATTTTAAATCCTGTTATTAATAACATACTATATCAACAATAAGAGTCATAGTTGAGAAAGTATGAAAATGACACACCGATATTACATAAGATCACAGATACAGTATATAACAATTTTTGCCAGAAGTTACTAGTGTTTATAGTTTATTTATTTTTGCTTACTTACAAATCAATGACTGGGAAATGTACACTGAGCAAAAGCTCATTTCCTGGTGTGACTCATGGGAAGGAGTATTATAGAGGTGCAGAACAACAAAATCCAAGCACATCAAATATTAAAGGAAACAAATAATTTTATGAATACTCCATCCCCAATGGCAACCCTCAATCAGTCTTTTAAGCTGAAAAATATTTTTCTACCCTGATCATTATAATATCTAACTGTGTAATCTCTGCTTGATTATTAACATGTCCAACACTGCATGGCATCATTCTACATGCAGAACATTGCTCCATGCAGCTGCCATGTAAACTTCATACAAAATTTGTACAAATAAGTGGCACAAACCCATGCTGTGCATGCAAAATAGTGTTGTGCAATGTTGGACATTTTTATATTCAGGCAGAGATAGCGATAGAATATTATAGCTAAGCAGGTTGGATTTTTTTCCTTGCATAATAAGCCTAATGGGAGGTTGCCTTTGGGTACTGGAGTGTTTGTAAACTATTTGTTTTTCTCTAAGGACAGCACACACTGGATCAGGTCACCTCAGATAGGTACATTGAGATAAACCACAGTCCTATACAAAGTGCAAACAGGAAATACAATAAAATAAAATAAAATAATATTAAACAAAAGAAAAAGTGTTGGATTTTCAAAGGGTGAGATCAGAACCTATGGCACCTTTTTAATACCACTGTGCCACTTGTGACAAAAGAGTAAACCACATACAATTTGGACCAACATTTTGATGAAATTACATCAATTTTCACACAGGAATTTATGCAAGAAGTGAAGAAAGTAATGTTATTATTGTGTTCTGTAAAACAGCTAAATTGTCACAAATGAATCCAAATGTCTGAAAATACAGCACCATTCAAACATTTTTTGGCATTTCAGATGATGAAGATGGAGCCCAAAATAAGGGATTGCATCTATGTCATCACTTTTGAATATCCAGCCCAAAATACTATTAGTAGTAAAAGTAGTAAAACTTTTATTTTTATACAGGAAAATACATGTTATTTGGGTTAAAACCCAGTTTACAAGACAGTCTTGTTTTGTTTCTAAATTTCCTAAAACATGTACACATAAGTTACTGAATTCAGAGACACTTAGAAATTATAAAATTCACGGGATATGAAATACAGTTCAAACAAGTAAGATTCATAGCAACAACAACAATATACTGTATTCATAATAATAATACATTTATTTAATTTAGCACCTTTCAAATTTCAAGGCGCTGCACAAAATTAAAATAAATAAAACCATCCATCACTTAGTCTAAAGTGCTATAGTCTAGTTACATTGACATATAAATTGACTTATACCCTTAATCTCCTGATCAAATAAGTCTGATGAAGGTGAAGTATGGGCTGAATAATGCAAAATGTTCCAATATTTAGCTGCATGATAACATAGTGTTTGTTCCCCATGTTTGTTCGGACAATAGGAAGATGCATTTTTCCACATTGACTGTTCTTTTAATTTTATCAGTGGACTTTTATTTATTATCAAAGAGTATAGTGTTGATATAGTGATTTGGATGAAAAGTGTGATACCTATACATTATTTTTTGCCATGATCTAGTACAATTAATGTTTAGGGACTGCCATTGTAATTGTAACAGTTATATACAGTACAATGGTGAGAAATAATGTTACTTTGTAAAACATACCTTGCTAATTTATAATGTACCCTATCTAATCTGTCCAATAATTGTCTAGCTGCAGTTCAATATACAAGTTCACCATATGTTAGCACTGGCATAATTAATTGCTCTGCTATTTTTTTTTTTTTTTTTGAGTCATTCTTTTCCAAACGTTTTGTTGTTCGGCATAAAGCACCTATTCTTCTATTTACTCTATCTATTAGTGTGTTAATATGTTCTTTGAAGGACATATGAGTATCAAAGACCACTCTAAATAGCAGTAATGATCTACCTGCTTCATATATTCATTATTGTCCATTTTATGTGAATCCATTCTTTTGTTTAGATGCAAAGTGCAGCAGCTTAGTCTTCTTAATGTTCTTGATAAGGCCTGACCTTGTGAAACACTCTCTCATGTTGTCAAAATCAGTCTACAGTTTAGATTGTAATTCTTGAATACTGGTGCCAGTTGTAACAAGAGCAGTATCATCTGTGTACAGTCTCACATGTGACTTCGCACTACTTGTGGCAGGCTATTGTTGAATAATAGGAATCACAGGGTCATAAAATGGACCCTGAGGTACCCTCTTTTTATAGCTCTACTAGGTGACATGATTCCTGAAACCAAAACTCTTTGAGAGCACTCATCCAGGTAAGACTGGAGTCAACACCATGGCCCATCAGTTATTCCCATAGATTTTACTATCTGCAGAAGGAGGATGTGGTTCACCAGGTCAAAGGTCATAGATTGATAAAAATTACTGCTGTCTCCAAACCAGAGTGTAATGATGTATTAATCAAGTTATTGAATTCCATTAATGCCATTGTGGTTAAATGTGCTTTTTAAACCCTGACTGATATGATGTAATTAAATTACATTTGTCCAAATACTCCATGATTTGGGTATGGACAAGTGGTTCCAAGCATTTGGACAGAATAGACAGGAGGCTATCGGTTTATAGTTATTTGTTTCAAAACTACCCCAGCCACTTTAGAGATAGGAATTGTTTAACTTTCCTTCCATGCCTGTGGAAAGTAGCCTTCTTTCAGGCTCCAGTTAAAATCTGAGTTGCCACTGAAGCAATTTGATATGCAGCTAACCTCAAGAATCTACCCTCCAGACCATCTGTTCCTGTAGACTTATGTATATTTAAGCTTCTCAAGCTTTTACTTACTTTGATATACTCATTGTTTTTAAATCTGAAAGGCAGTTGTATGGCTTTGCTGTCCCTTATTGATTCATTCATTAGAACTAGTTTGTTTGTTTCAGTATCATACTCAGATCCACAAAAATAATTCAATAATTTTGCAGTCTCATAGGGATCATCTGTTAGCGATCTTTGTCCTTAAAGTGAGCTTCTTAGATATACATTTGCACCCTGGGCCTAATAGGTTATTAGTATTCTGCCAAAACTTCCTAGGGTTGTTGTCACAATGTGTTTTGTATAATGCAGCAAAAGTATAATTAGGATGGACAAGGCAAAACATGCATTAAAGGAGGAAATTATGATAGCTAAAGTATATGGGCTAGAAAGATCAGCAAGAGGCACCAGAGATACCGTGAGGATCAGTGGAGAACAGAAAGTCCCATCAAGACAGGGGATCAAGGAGTTTGCGCACTTTGTACACTTAGGGAAACAAAACTTTGCAGGGAGGTGCACACCATAAGGAACAAAATGGGCATAGGTGGTGGTAAATATGGTAAATGTGGGTTTGATGGTGTAGGAACCACAGCTGAGAAAGAAAAGAAGAGGCAGAAGGAGAATGAGTTGCAGGAGCAGAAATGGGTAGAGAAGTCATGAATGAGAGTATGTAGGAAAGGGAGGAGGAAGAGTTATAGAGACAAACAGAGGAAGGTACTTCCAGAAAAATTTGAGGGAGGAAGGAGAAATCAGATTGTCCAGCAGAGGTTTTGGAGTAGAAAACATCAGCAGGATGAATATCAGATGAGCAGAGGGAGTAGCAGGAAGAGAGCATAGGGAAGGGAGGAAAGAAATTTGGCAGGGAAGGAGATGGATCTGAACTGAGAGAAGAACAAGGCACAGTGAGATTGGGGCTGGCAATCAAGGGAGGAAGAACAAGGCAGCACAGAGCATTTAGGAAATAGGTTTCTTGGGTACATGTATCAAGTTTCAGTAGGAGCTTCTTAGGGATGGCATTGACGTGAAGGGAGAAGTTGCTGCATCTATCAAGCTACACCCAAAGGTACTTGGATATCACTTTAAACTTACATGTTCTAAATAATGTAGTAGTAAACATATAATTTATATGCAGTTGTATTACTTGCCACTAATACAAATCCTTAGTTGTATTAGTGGCAATCATACATGATTATTTGTATTACTTGCCACTAGTAAATTTTAAGTAGTCAGTTACCAAACTACTAAATTTGATATGACTGCCATCAAATTTCAAAGTATCTAGTACAAACCTTAGTCTCTTATGTAGCAGAGTAGCAAGAGTGCAACAGACGCACAATCAGGTCATCATTACATTTTAGAAAGCAAATTCATCTCTATTAAAATATTTCCTTATGTTATTAGAAACATTATTAGAATTCTCAAGACAGGAGAGAAACATAAACATCGTGGTAGTGTGGTGCATAGAATACATTTATCAGGCTAATAAACAATGTAAGAGACAGTATTTTGAGGTCTACTGTGACCTCTTCATCAGAAACCAGTATTAGAGGCTTTGACAGCATGGGTCCCATACTCAGAAAATGGGGCAAGTGCAATTCAAATGTTTGCAGTGGACTTACCCCAATGCTCCACCCAGCTGCTGCAACATTCAGATGGATAGAGAGCAGGGCTAGCTGACTGAATCTCAGTCTATGTCAGTGCAATACTAAGTGAATCTGTGCTACCTTGACACAGGCCAAGGGCTGTATAGGGCCCACAGGGAATAGCACAGCCTGAAACTGATAGTCCTAAGACCCTGAGGGCTACATTGCCTCGAACATGCAAATGAGTCCACTGGGCAAGAAGGCACCAAGGGGTCATTTGCATGCCTATTATGAGTGCATCTGCATGTGACACAGCAGCCCCTTAGCACCACTTACAACCTTGAAAAGGATAACCCTGGTAGTCCACTGCTTCCCCTCCCCCAATCTCCTTTACCATATTGAAGAATGCCCTGGTGTCCAGTGGTTCCTCCTACCCTCCGATCTCCTTTTACAATATTAAAGTATGCCCTGGTGTCAAGTGGTTCCCTTGGTTTCCAGTGGTTCCCCACCCAATCTTATAATTTCTCTATTAATAGTATTCCATGGTGATCCAGTGTCCCCTCGAAAAGACCCCCACCTGAACCCTAGTGTCCAAAGCTTCTCACAGCTAGGTAAGGCAACAGGATGCTTGTACAGTTTGTCCACTCACTGACAGCTTATATCATGACTATTTGTTTTGGTGAGAGGAGGGCTGTGCCAGTTGCCATATATAGCTGTGCAGAGCTCCAACCGCCTGGCTATAAGGGGGTGTGGGGTGATGGGATATGAGTGAGTGGAACAGGTGTGGTGCTTTTGAGGGAGGGAACACTGGACTACCAGGGAATACTGCATATGCTGTAGAGAGAAATCGGAGACTGGGGAGTCAGGGGAACAACTAGACACCAGGGGCACACCCCACATAGTAAAGGGAATCAGGGGTGGGTGGAACCACTGAACACTAGGGCATATTTTCATATTGTAAAGGGTGATCAGAGGGTGGAGGGAACAACTGGACAAGAGGGCATACTTCAGTATCGAAACGAGGTTGAGGATGGGATGACCCATTGAACATCAGGCAAACCTCAATATCATAAAGGGAAATCAGGGGTGGGGAACCACTGGAAACCTAGGTTTGTACAGTACCATACCAGGAACAAGAGATCAGGATAAGGCAGCTGCAGCACAGCCACCCTGCCTTTGGTGGGTGGGGATGCAGGCTTAGCATCTAGTTAAGAGCTTTTTTCTGTGGCTGTAAACAGCGCGTCTTTGGAGACTGTTAATGCCACCACATGCCTTCAATATCCTACTGCAGTGGTATGCATGAGATGACCCCTCATTTGTGTAGGCACAGTGGTATTTTAGTGCCTTGGCAGTGCTGGGCTTGGAAAGCACTCTGGAGACCCTTGAATATGTCCCTGTCTGAAGCAGTAGTACAAACAACGGTTGTCACCGGCACTAACCACATTAACACCAGTGCTAACCATTGAATATCTGGCCTTTGTATCTTTAACTTTTCCTTAGCCTTATAAAGGTATCATATCTACCAAACTAAAACACATTTTTGTTTTTCTTCTGTCTTTATTTGGGCTAAAATGGCACACCCCAGTTATTTCATTTAGATTTCTCAGTAAAGTAAGAATAGGTCCTTAATGCAAATTTCTAGAATTAATAATACTCATTTACATCCATGCTAAATGCATATCACTGCTTATGAAGCCAAAACTAATACCTTATTAATTAGTAATAGCAATTCTATGTTTATTAACTAAAGTAGAAGCTTTTTAAAGGGATGGCATATCTTTTTGTCCAGACTGTTCCATTTATCAGAAGGTGCACTTCTAATGTGTTTCTAATCATCTATACTGACACTCGCACACCTCTACCCTCTCTGGTATGTGTGGTATCAATCTTTGATTTCCCATTGCACTCCTTAGAAGAGGAGGCTGCTTTCCCTTCATAAACACAGCAGTGGACTTCCTGGTCAATGAACTGCAGCATGGTGTTCACTTGAGCATTGCTAGACATTAGATCATGTAAACTTGTGGCTGTACAAAGGAGAAAGAGATATCAAGAAGGTTAGGGAGCTTAAAATATGGGTCTGGTTATGTCTTGAATAATGAAGAGCATTCAAAAAGTACAGGGAGTTGAATGAGACAGGGTGTCCCTATAAACTGACAGATCCATCCATTTTAAGCAACTAGGGCCAGGATTCACAAAACTTTTCCCAGGGCAAACCCGATTTTGAGTGAGCAAACTGTGTGTTAATGCTGAGTTGGTATTCACAAAAGCCAGGCTTATGTGCTCAAACCGGTTTGCGCTGGGGCAAAGTGTGGGGGCTGCAATGCAAATGAGGGGAGGGTGCTTGAATATCAAAGCTGTCCAGTTCACAAAGCATTTGCCCCATGCAAGGAGCCTCTTGTGTGGTCCCCTTGAGCCAAGCAAATACCACTGACAGAGACCTTGCCTTATCCCACATAACCCTAATGGTTGGCAGGTACTACAGAGCCAAGAGCCAATTGCAGGCCCGATATTAACCAAATATATTTCCTGGTGCTAATGATCCCCCAGCCACTGATCACTGGCCCGATGTTACATAAATAAATTTCCCTGGTGGTAGTGGCCCCCCAATCGCTGACCTGATGTTAAATAAGTATGTGCCCTGGTGGTAGTGGTCCCCCACCAATCGCTGCCCGAGAACAGTAATATTTTGTCCCTGGTGTCCAGTGGTCTCTCCCCTCTGCACCCATGCTTCATATAGGCATCACTCTTCCCTGGTGTCCAGTGGTCCCCACCGATACCCATGCCCGAGATAGGCATCATTCTTCCCTGCTGTCCAGTGGTAACTCCCCACCCAATCCCATGCCCATTTTATCAATAATGTTTCCCGGTGTCTAGTGGTCCCCCACCACATGTTCATTGTACAGTATCAATAAAGTTTCCCGGTGTCAAGTGGTCCTTCCCCCAACCCAGTCTTATGCCTGTTTTGTTAATAAAGTTTCCCCAGCATCTAGTGGTCCCTCCTCCCAACCACACACATGCCTGTTGTATAAATAAAGTTTCCCTGGTGTTGGTAGGTCCCCCCGTGATCGCCAATCTCCGGCCTGATTAAAAGAAAAAAAGTTTCCCCAGTGGCAGTGGTTACCCCCATCCCAATGTTCTATGCAATAACTTGACATCATTCCCTGGTGCTGAGCAGACCCCCCCCCTCCACCCCAGCATGTACTGCCCACCATCCTGCTCTCCATATCCCTACCCTGAACTGGTGACCAACACAGCTCTCGATCTCCACCACAGCTGGCCACTGTCTGAGCTGTCAGTGAGCATACTGTATGCAGCACACACTCACTTACAGATCAGTCAGTGGCTGGCCATGGTGTAGAGCATAGAGCTGTGCTGGTCGCCGTTCGGGTCAGGATGGGGGGCAGGCTGGTGGGGCACTACCTGCTAGGGTGGATTGTATAGTGCATCAGGATGGGAGGACCACTGCCACAAGGAAACTTTTTAATCAGGCCAGGGATCAGTGATCATGAGAGGTGGGAACCACTGCCACAAGGAAAACTTTTTTAATTGGGACAGTGATTGGCAATTTCAGTGGGGGAGAGGGTAACAACTTCCACAGGAAACTTAGATTTTAATTGGGCCGTCGATCATCGATCATTGGGGAGGGCACTGGCACATGGGAAACTTTATTTATAGAATGGGCATTAGTGTAGGGTGGGGAGGGACCACTAGACACCGGGAAGCGTTATTGATAGAATGACGTAATGCGCAGGTGGGGGAAGGACCATTGAACCAGAGACCCTATATGTTATCAGACATGGGATCAGATGGGGGAGGGACCACTGGACACCAGGAAAACTTTGTTTAAGCAGGCATGGGATTGGGTGAGGAGGGACCACGGACAGCAAGGAATATTACTTATGGAATGGACATGGGTGCGGGGGACCACTGTTATAATGCAGGATGAATGTCCACATTGAGCGGCGATCAGTGATCACAGAAGGGATCACTGGCACCAGGAAACTTCTTATTTGTTATCAGACTGGTGATTTGCAATCATGGGTGGGGGACCTCAAGCAGCAGGGAATCTTATTACATTATTCTCAGGCCAGCAATCAGCATGGGGCGCTAAATTCCAGTGTGGCCTGTGTAAATGAGCATGCAAATAGCTAGCGTGTGTAGAACCTGGAATTTTACTGGCAAAATTAGCATGGCATGACCATTCTGCCAGCAGAATTTCCACCAGAATTTCACTGGTTCTTCTGCAGAATTCTGTCTGCTGAGATTTACAGAATAATATTCCATGTTACAGTAGTTTTTCTGTGGAAAATCATTCTGCAAGCATTTCAACAGAAAATATTGTGATCCACAGAATAAAATTCCACAGAAATGTTGCAGAAAAACTCATTCTGCATTTTCTGCTGCAGAATTTGCCATTCCATTTCTGGTAAAATTCTGCAGAATTTCAGAGGAATTTTGAAAATGTTGCAAAATTTAATTCCACTGGAATTTGAAAATTCCACACAGCACTTCAAATAGCCACATAGCACCTTGCATGACCAATGGGCTCATTTACATGGCTGCTTTGTGAATTCCAAATAGCATACCTGCACTATTGATTACCGAGCCATACTTCTGGCTGCATGTTAGGGTGGCACTAATGGGATTAACACTAGTGGTATTGGGGTACGCTGTCTCGAACTTGCCCTAATCACAGTTGGATAGCATGGTATGCTATCCAATTGTGAACAACAACATTGACAGCTGGGCAATTGCAAAGCACAACAAAAACTTTGCGCTTTGCTTTCAATTTTGTGACTCTAGCCCCAGACCCTTCATTGGAATACATTGCAGTAAAGTGGACATCCCTATCCATGTCCCAATTAAATGGTTTATACTGCATTTTAGGCCACTTAATTCCTAGTGATATCAGTTGGAGGATATGTACAATGTGGGAGCCATCCACGCTCCAAAAGACAAGTTGTGTGAAGCTTGACAAGATGCCATTTTACTAAGTGCAGAAAGTGACCGAAAGATCAGGAGTGTTGTGGAGACTTGTAAAATTATTTTAGTAAGTGAAGAAACTGATTAAAAGCTAACTTTAGGTGTTTTATACTATAAACTATTTCTGGAGTACTATTCACTATTGAGGCAAGCATGTGTGCAGTTTGCATGTTGTCAAGCTGTTGAGTTCTGCACAGCAAAGCTTCTTCACGTGCCTTACAAGGTAGCAGCATGCACTGTCCTAGCTACCCTGTTTGTTTGTGGAGCTCCTCACACAGCAAGGTATATGTCCAGGAAGGGATCTTTGCCATGTACTAGGTTGACAATCAGAAGCCTGATCTTGTCATAAAATGAATGCACTCCTTCACAGCAGCAGGGATCATGAAATATGGCAGTTCATAGCCAGAACTACCATATAACCCAGGATGAGAGAAATTTGTTTATAGAAAAAGGTTGGAATTTCAAAGCTCCTGATGCAAGCTAATTTTCTAAGTTTGGGTGCAGCTTGCATCATTGAAATGTGCTGAAATGTTTGTGGGCTACTTTCAAACATTTTGACACAGTTGAGACACTTTCCAGTTTATGGCAGAAAACTTACCCATGCGTCATTTTTAACACATGCATCATTTTCATTATGTAATTTGAGGCACTTGCAGCAATAAAGTCAGGCCACCTTTTTGCTGCCTAACAGTCATGTTACAGGTAGCACCACTGCTCTACAAATGTCCCACAAGTCTTTGAAAATACCACCCAAAGTTTCTTAATCACAGGCCCAGTGCTCCCAGTCAGAGGAGGGCTTTACATAGGTTAGCTTGTGGTGGTGACTCTTTTGCCAAGGAAAATGCTCTCTGCTGAGTAGTGGTATTGCCATTACAACCAGTTATCCCTCAATGTATGACTTCCCACAGAATGCCAAACATCACACATAAGAGGCATTGTATATGCTGCATTGTGTCCCCAACCTTCACCCAAGCTACTCGCATTGTTCCTTAGGAGGCAGAATTTGATGCAGGAAGATCACACAAGAATTGCCAGAGGAGTTTGTGAATGCAGGGCTAGAAGTGAGGTGGGGCTGGACCACCCCATAAGTGTAGCAACCACCCCATAAGTGTAGCAACCACCCCATAAGTATAGAACATTAGTGTCAAGAATAGGACACTTTCACCATAGCTTCTACTATGTAAGAGCTTGATTTTAAAGATTGGGATAAAGTCAAGGAATGCTTTCATTTTTTTTTATTTACATTTATGCCAAAGCTTCCAAAAACGTAGTCATTCTTTTAAAGATTTACCAAAAATGCAGACTAAGCAGAACCCCATTTTTAAGGTGTAATCTACAGAAAAGAGAAACAAAGGTGGGCAATAAAATAGAAAAGTAAATGGTACACCTTAATCAAGGAAATTGTAACATTTAAATATTACAGAATACACAGGCAGAAGTGATTGATACATGTATTATTACAAATAAAAATGTGATAGACCTGGACAGTAAAGATGCAAAGCAAAAATATTCCAGGCAGGTACAAAAGTCCAAGTATGAATTAACAGAAAATATTAAAATGAATTGCATGGCACTCAAAATTACTACAATACACAGAAAGGTAAGGTGAGGAATTTGTACAAGCATCACTTACTCCCCTCCCACAACACAGGGAGCAACGTGGGTGGGTTGCCTGAAAACTCAGGCTGCATTTCCAACACTTAATTCCCTCCCCATAACACAGGGAGCTACACAGGCAGGCAGCCTGAAACTCCAGGCTGCACTTCAACACTTACTCCCCTCCCACAACACAAGGAGCAACACGGGTGGGCGGCCTGAAAACTCAGGTAGTGAATTCCTTCTCTCAGAGCTTCAGCCTGCACTGCCTGCAGTATCTTAAAGTATTTTAGTCACCATAGCTGTGCTGATTGTTTTAACCTGTGCCTGAGCTAGTTAGCGTCTGAACATTTAATGGACTTTTCAGATGTACTTTAGGTGGTCTCAGTGCCTGTTATTTTGCAAGTCTATGTGTGGTTCATAGCTCAGTGCTTGTGCTATGTACAGTGCAACTGAATGATATAGGTTGTGCTTGGATACATAGGAGCCAGACCAGTGAGTAGGGCAATGCCTGCAAGATGTATGAGTTGTATGAAATGGTTTATGCTAAGAATCGTCAGCATGGATATGGACATAGGTCAATGATTGTAGTGCATATGAACTGGATCGGATATGAATAGTGCTTAGAAACTTGAACAGATGATATAACAACTTGCTGATGTTTTGACCTTTCTCTGTATCCCACCTTTGTAAGGATGCTTAGTTGAGTAAGTTGAGACCCCAAAGAAGAATTATAAGTATAGATACAATTATCTCCTCCAACTCTGGAGAATGTGGCCAGTAGCTCACAGGAGGGAAAACCCCCTTAGGGAAACCTCTGAGGACCCATGACTACTGGCCCACCATCCTTCTGGGCATACTAAAGGAGGTAATCCTAAATTAACAATATTAGGTTGTCGGCTAATCGAAACCCAGTTGATTGAAGATCCTGAATCCGATGAGAAGCAGGGAAACTGGAATAAAAGCACTGATGCTGGAGTGTCCGGCAAGAAGATGGCAGCACATCCTTCTAGTGAATTCCCAGTCCAATAGACATCTTTGTCCAGTGTGAGAATCTGATGCAAGTAAATTAGAATCCACAGTTGAGAGCATAAACAGTTCTGAAGGGTCAAATGTTGAACTGGTCAAAGCAATCCAAAAGGTGAGGAATTCTTTACTGAGGAAGACCTGTGACAGAATGACTATTTCTCTACGAACCAAAATAGGAAGAATGGTGGTCCATGTTCTGATTGGCAAGCTATGCAAAGGATAAGTTCCTTGGTGATGAAGCAAGGGACGCTGGATGCAAGCTATGAGGTTGGAAGAGGGTGGAGCAGTTGGAACCTCCGGGTCCTGAGTGGGGCAAAGCAGGTAATAGTAAATTAGGAAATAGAACTGAGAAACTCCCAGGCACTGTCTGGGGTGAAGCAGGTTAATGCTGAATAGGTAATAAGGCCTGATGGACCTCCAGGCCCCAAAGGGGTGAAGCAGTTATGAGTAGGTAGACAATAGTAGCATGATGGACCTCCAGGCCTGGAGGGCAAAAGCAGATCATTGTAAGTAGGTGATATAATCTTGATTAACCTCCAGGCCCTGAAAGGGTGAAGCAGGTACACATCAGTAATAGATAGAGCTCAATGGACCTCCAGGCCCCAGGGGTGCAGGTCATTCAAGGTGCGATAAAGAGAAACTTCCATGCCCGGTGAGGTGAGGAAGGTTGTAGAGTACAGTGAGTCTGCAGACATCCCAGAGGCTGAAGTCGAAGGATGGTGGTTGGTATGAAGCAATGATTGTGTAAGCAAGTGGACCTGCACATAGGTCAGTAATAGTAGTAATAATCAGACCTGCATGGAAATGCAGACGTAGTAAAAGGAGTAGTACTAAATAGATTGTGTATGGTTCACGGTGAAGACCATTGAGGGCATGTAAATAAGCAGGTAAATAAAAGAGCCTCCTGTTTGCTGAGCAAATTAGCCCTGTAGAGGTGGTATATACGTACAGTTGGGTGGGAGTCAGGATGAGGCGGCAAGCTGGAAAGGTGAACTTATGAGATCTGGTATGACAAGTCCTGAACAAACATCATACTCCTGATGGTCAAAGGATGGCAGAAGAATGCGGTGAAGAGGACTGAATTGGATGAGTTGGCAACTTGACCAGATTCAATAAGCCTCATAACACTGGAGTAGGTTAATGTCTGAGGACTAAGCCATGATATAGGAATGGCTCTAAGGGATAGAAACACAGCTGAGAGTTCTGGCAGGAGACAGCAGCAGTAGTAAATCCCAAATGAACTAAAAGCAGCATGGCAAAAACGTCCAAGGAACTGATTGCAGAATATCCTGAGATGTAGTCAAGATATAGGTCCACAGTGGAGCAAAGAAGGATATCCCTGACTAGTGCAAATAGGTGCAAACAGGCGAAGGTAAATGGCTGCAATGTCAGAACTTGATGAGTATGACTGAAGGTGAGACATCCTGGCAGTGCATCCAAACCTGATGGAAAAGTCGGAGATGAGCAAGTGACATGGAAATGAAGGCTTCTGGCAGATGAAGATCTGATGAAAATGCCCAAAGAAGGAGGAGAACAACCGGAACAGGCAGGCAGAGGAAGGAGCAGGGCATAACCAGGTCCCGTCCAGGGATAAGAGAGACATCTCAGAGGCACAGGGACAAGGTAGGTGGACAGAATGAAGGTCCTGAAGCAGTCCAGATCCAGAGGAGCAAGGCAAGCAGCAGGTAGATAAGACTGAAGAGGATGGTCCGCAGAAGGCGATCCAACATGCTGTGAAGGAGAGGAGGAGAAATGAGCCATCTGATCCAGGCAGGAGGCTAAAACAGCAGGAAGAGGAAGTTGGGAAGGAGTGAAATCCAGTGGTGCAGGGAGGCATTAGACTGTAGAAACAGTGTCCAGAGCCAACAATGGAGGCTATCGTGAATGTCCCGGCAGAGACCAAGCTGAAGTAGACAATGGACAGAGGGACACTGGAAAGCAGGAATGAATGATGCAGCGGTGCAACTCAGATGAAGGTCAGTGGGAACAGGATCTGGAGCAGGTTGCAGAATGCTAAGATAGAGTGCATGGCTGCAGTGCATGTCTGAGTCCAAGAGATGGTGGCCCAGGAAGCTAGTCCCTCACAGGCTAGCAAGAAGGAGCTTGAACACAGCGAAGGTCAGCTGATGAGGATGGGGAAGAAGTGATGCTAGGCCTCCATGGAGGCTAGCAGGAGCAGCAGGACCACCATGCAGGTCAGCCTGCAAAAGCTGCAAAGTGAAGAAGCAAGCATAAACAGGCCAGCTGAACCAGCTGAACTCCACAGAGGCAGCACTATAGAGAGATGAGTCCGGAGGGTGTAGGCAGAGCATCCACATAGGGCAGCAGGACTCACAGGGCCTCCAGGCAGGACATCCAGAACGGCAGCTTGCAACCGAACATTACTAGGCACAGCATCTAGTCTACCCTTCTGAATACTCAGCCTGACAGGAAGAAGGGATATCGCATATCCCACAACAGGAAAGCAGAATTCCAGAAATGGCTAATATGGACAGCAGCAGAAAATAGCAAGAACAGAAGTGTACTGACAGCAATAGAGTACTGAGCTTGCAGCATCCAGGTGAATGATATGTTTTCGGTTAGCAGAGTCGTCACACAGCTTAGCATACATGTTAGGGAAGAAAGTTGAGAGACATGGATACGTGCTGCAGAGGCATAGCAAGGACAAAATCAGGTATACAGCTCCAAAACTATACTATACATCAGAAGGCAGGTAGAATAAAGGGTGAAGTGTAGAGCACCAGTGCTAAGAAGAACTAGTCCTTAACTGTAGAGCTTGACAGTAGGTGCACTGAAACTATCCTCGGTTGAGTCACGGAAACACAGACTGCAAAAACAATCAAGTAAATTGTGAGGTAAATCAGGGACATCCTGCAATCAGGGACAGGAAGGTATGTTGGATGTGAGGTAGCCCTGCATGATTAAGGTGTGGAAGCGTGAGCAAGCACAGGCAGTAGTCTATGGCACGTTGAGCCCAGCAGAAAACAGGACAGGCAATCCAGGAGCATCAGGCAAGGAGCATGGAGCCATCCAACAGGAACAGTGAATTTGAGATGGAGTGAAGAGCACCAAGAACGCAGACTAAGCAAGGGAAGACAGCAGGAGCTGTGGCAGGGAGGAAGCTGCACAGGAGGCCTCGGTAGCGGAGACCAGTAAGCTGCAGGGAGCAAATGAGCTCCCAGAAATGAACGAACTCACGGAGCGGCATGGATTGGTGGCTGCAGGAGGGAGAAAACAATGAGCAGGAAGCAGCAGGGAGCAAAGAACAGCAGAGACTGAAGGAGCAGCCGTGTGGAGAAAGCACAAAGAGAGAAAGGAAGCTGCAGGGCATGAGCAGCAAAAAAAAACCAAGACAGCAAGTAGAGTACAAACAACAAGAAAACGGGAACAGGAGGAGGGAGGAAACGCAACAAAACAAATGAGAACAAGAGAGCAAGGCAGGAAAGAGAAGCAGGACAGGGGCAAGGAGAAGGCACAGAGAACCAGCGAAGAGCAGCCATGGACCAGCCACCGCACACGACAGCGGCGCGGTGAGTGCGACTCACTCTAAGTGGGCGGGTGGCACCTGAGGTATTATAGAAATGGGAGGAGCTAGTCCTCCCTATAGAACTACAGGCATAGCCTTTTCAATTACCTGCTGTGCTAGCTGTCTGTTCATGAAGTTTGATTGTGATTTTATCTTTGTGTTTGCTCAGCCCACTACTCCTGATTTTCTGCCTGTTTTCTTTGGTTTTTCTCCCTCTTCTGCCACTTTCTGCTGGGGTTTTCTTGGGTTTCCATCCTGTGTTGCAGCCACACTGTGCATGCATAGAAGTCCCAGGGCACATTTAGCTACCCCTCCACCTCTGTGTTTTCTCAGCCCGCTACTCTTGATTTTCAATCAGTTTTCTTTCCCCTTCTGCCACTTTCTGGTGGGGTTCCATTCAGGTGTCCATCCTGTGTTGCAGCCACATTGCGCATGAGCAGAAGTCCCTGGATATTCAAACTCGCCAGGCTGTGGTGCAAGCCTGGGCGCAGCTCAACTTTGTTGTGCAGGGGGTGGCCTGGGTGATATTTAATGGAGCTGCACTATGGCAGCAGCTTTGAATATCGGACCCTGGCCACCCCCACTGTGCATGGAGCAGTGGCGCTGCGCCAGCGCAAGTGGCCAGAGGGAGCATGGAGATGCACTGGTGCAAGTGCCATTGTGCCAAGCACAGCACCTGCGATATTCAAAGGGGACATGCAAATGGGGCCATATTTTATGCAAGGCACACAGGGGCCATTTGCATCTCATTACGACCAATTTGCATGCCATTAGCATGCAGGTGTGCCGATCCCGATGACTTGCGCCTGGCGCCCTGTCAGGCAGCAGCCATCGAGGACCAACGCCCCTGCAGCCTGATCGTGGGCATTCCTGTAATATAAAAAAACATCCAATATCCCTGGTGGTCCAGTGGACCGCACTGAGCCTGATGCGGCATCAGTAATAGAACCCCCCAAGTCCAATATCCCTGGTGGTCCAGTGGACCCGATCGCTGCCTGATCGCGGGCATCAGTACCTCATCAAATACCCCTACTACCCTGGTGGTCTAGTGTGCCCCCCTCCTCACCCGCCCGCAGGCCCCACCGCCCTTCTCCCCGTCCAGCCGTGGGCTGCAGCACCCCACCCGCCTGCCGCCTCCGCCAGCTGACTGGACAACTCAGTAGGCTGCACGCCCATTGTCTACAGCATGAGTCAATGGGCGCAGCCCATACCGTACTACTCAGTCCAGATATGTGAATGAATTTCACAACTCCGGCGGTGCCTACAGTACAGCCCTCAAAGGCCTGCGGGCTATTCCTGGCCTGTTGCATCCTGCACAACATGGTCAATGAATGTGGGATAGCCGTACAGGTCGAAGAGGGGACAGCGATGGGGACGATGAGGATGCCAGTGACGATGGGGATGGGCAGCCCCCATGGCCGACGGGACCCCCGACTGATCCGGGCTGGCACAGCTGCACCAGGACACCATCACAGAGGAGCACTTCCAGCCATCCCAGGTAAGTCATGGGGCCATGTGCAATCACCAGTGGCTAAGGCACAACCCACAAACATGCATGGACACACACGGGGTGCATGCCGTCAAGGAAGTGGCAGAGCACAGAAGCACACACACAGCCAGGGATGGGTGAGGCTTAACACGCCACGTGGATGGACACACACACACACACAACGCAACAAACGTGCACAGAGGGCAGGAGGCCAGCGACCCAGAAAGCCAACCCTAGCAACACACAAGTCCACAGGCCACCACGCCCACTGCCTGTCCATTGCGTGTGTCAGATGCTGAGCACCATTGCACATTGGTGTACAGCGCAATGCAGGCATCATCATGCACACACAACTGCGGACAGCAGCCAGGAGGGTGTGCAGGTGGACTAGGTGTCCACGTGCAGGGCTGGTACCCACCGTGCACTGCCCACTGAAACACACAATGCACACAGGGCAGCATCAGACAGTAGTCACACTGGGAGACAGGTCCAGTCATGCAACACAGTGCCCGGCTGCCCACGGATGGTGGGTGGCCCCACTGAGACCCGCCAGCACTGACAGGCTGACCACTGGCCTCATGGGGTGGTACCGATGGTCTCCCAGGGTTCCACTGCGTGAGCGTGACCATGCTTGCGCGGGGTCTGCAGCACACCGAACATGCCTGCACCAGGAGTGCTCAGGATGCCCACAGCTGAACCCGGTGTCGACAGGGTGGGAGTCACACGACGCCGGGAACAGGGGTGGACAGTGCACTCGTGGTGTCCACGATGCATGGGCACCTGACTGTGTGCCCATTGTGGCCATGACAGCAGTGAATGCCTGTGCATGCCTGTCAATGGCAGCGTCACATCCTCCCGCAAATGGTCCAACCCTGCCAGGATCAGATCGGTGTCCCTGCTGCAATGCTGCTCTGCCCACTCCAGAGCCACATGCAGTGCATCCACGCAAGCCGCATCTGCTACTGGACTGATGCTTGCAGTAGGCAGGAGTGCTTGTCCAGAGGTCATCTGCCTCCTCGGCATCCTGTCCCTCAGGGTGTGCATGGTCCTGATGATCAGCACCCCTTGAGGGTGGGTGCTGCGCACCAGGACCAGGTCTGGGCATGTCCACAGGCTGTGCACAGATGCCGCCACTGAACCCTGTGCCCCCAAGCCCATTGGCCGACTGCTGATGCTGCCCTCCGCAGCCGCTCCCCAGGGCTCAGTGGTGTCGCTGCAGTGGCCGCAACAGTCCCACTCTCCTGAACAGACACCAGTGCTGCCCACTGGTGCTGACTAGACACAGGCTGGGACTGTGCTGACATGCAGGCCTCATGGCAGCAACACCCACAGCCATGCGGAGAATGCCCTACTGTGTGGCCATCCGCGTGGCACACACGTGTCACTGCCCATGATGTTAGTGTCATCATGACTGGTGATGGACTCTGCACTGGCCACAGTCACAGCATGCTGGCATCCATGGACGCCAGCATGCTGGGGACACACGACTTCCTCCACACCTGTTACAGCGACATCACTGTGGATAGCCAGGCGGCCTCACTGTCGCAATGATCTCACATGATACCTGTGGAGGTGGATGGGCCCCCTCTAACTCCAGCTGACTGTCCTCAGTGGACAGGCCCACCACTGCTGACCCATGCAGATGCTCAGGATCTGTAAGGAAAGCAAAGTCGCATTATTGCATGTGACCTACCCTGCCCCTGTAGACAGACCATGACTTACCATGCAGTGATGGGCCACCACCCTCAATGGCACTCACGCTGCATGCTTCCAGCAAGCTCTCCTCCTGTGGGGTCAGCTGTACCACCCAGCTGCCCCCACCTGTTGCAGCACGTGCTGCCCTGATGGCAGCCACCTTCTCCTTTATCCTCCTCCTGTCCGTGCTCATCTTTTCTTACACTCCTGCACGGAGCGCTGGTGGCTGCCATGCAGGTTCACAGCAAGTGCCACATCCTCCCATGCAGCAGCATGGGCTTGAGGTGTTCCCCGCCATCCACTGAGCAGTGGCTCCTGATCCAGGTAGGCCTCAAACAGGGCTTCGGTTTCGACCTTGGTAAGTTAAGCCTCCTCCTCCTCCCACCACTGTGTTCCTCCTCTCCAGCAATCTGCTCAGTCATTATGTAGCCTGTAAGAATGGCAGTTGTTACCTGTGACTGTGCAGTCCCATGCATCTCCCTAAATCCACAGTCCACACTCCCAAACAGCATGCAACTCACCAATAGACTGCAGTAACTGACTATGGCCACTGCAGCACAATGTCACACTTTATAGCGAACCCATGCAAATGAGGTGAGGAGCAACTTTAAGTAGATGCAAATTGCAGTGCTGAGCCATTGAATGCTGATTAGATGATTTGCATATGACGGCTGAATATCGCGCTGTTGTGCTTGCGAATGTGTTGAATGTGCTGAGCCAATGGTGCAGTTCTGTGACATCGTAGTACACACCTCACTCGCGCAAGCCCGGTTGCTGAAGCAGGCATCTGCCGTGCTGATGACGTGCTGTGTCTGATAGGCAATGCAGGGCATGGCCACCATTGTGCCAGTGGTGCTATAGCGATGGTCACTACATGGCTGTGGTACTTGACCATCACAGGAGCAATGGGCCAACTCTGCGGTAGGCTGCTGTAGGCGCTGGCACACAGGCAGCCAATCACACTACATGCATTGTGTTCCAATGGCACTGTGTGTATCCATGCGCCAGAGACCCTTGACCCTGTGCCTGACCTTGCACCCTAGGCGCCATGCGTCGGAGGCATGGCACACCTCTATTGTGCTGTTCGGTGACAGTGCACAGGGAATAGCAGCTGTACTGCGCAGCATCTGCCTTGGGGAGCCACACTGCCTAGCGCCATATTGCCAAATAAAGAACCAGAATGGTACACAGGGCAGCCCAGTAGTCTGCTATCGAACTGGCCAACCTAGTGGCCATTGTGGAGCACACCATGGGCCTCTGTTTGGGAGGTGCCCTGGACAGAGCCAGGACCCAGGTGTGGCAGGAGGTGGCCACTGCCCTTGAGGAGGCCACGGATGGGGAGCACCGAGCAGTGCAGGCACAGAATCACGAGGGACCCTGTGGCGGAGGCAGGGCCTACTGGCATGCCTGCGGGCACATGCCAGGAAGGGCACAGTACCACGGCCAGGTAGGGGTTACGTCAACACACTTTTATCTTCCATATGGGTAACAGTGTTGTATGTGTGTCCAGCACATAGGGAGGGACCGTCGGGGTTGGCTGTGGTGGTGTTCACAGTGTGGGGTGGGTGGGTCTGGCTGGGTGGGAGGCACACACCTGGGGGCAGGGGACTTTGCTACGGGATTATACTGATGTTCCTCTCTCCATGTTTGCCCCACAGGCCCGGAGGAACGCCGCCTGCGCACGTGAAGAGCGGCAGCAGGAAGAGCATGGTGCAGCCAGGTGGGCGAGGGCCTCACCGCCCACTTGACCGGCCCAATGAAGGTGAGTGCCATACATCCATGATTACTATTGCATGCTGTGTGACAGGGTGGGCAGCGGGCATGGCCACCATCCACCAACACCACTGCCATACCTTGCGACTTATTACAGTCAACACTTTCCAGTGGCTTATGCAAGTCTGGGAGTGCATCAATGGTGGCCCATGCGTGCACCAGGTACATGGTTGTGCCACTGCTTTGCAAGACATAGCCATGTCACTAAGCGCCACAGTGGTGCTGTGCGTGACTTGGCCGGTGGGTGTGTGCAGCGTTCCACATGGCTGTATGCGCCTGGGTGGGCAGGTCATGGGCGTGATCACTGCGGGTGGTCACACACCATCACAGAGGTATGTTCCACAGCTGTATGCCATGCACAGTGGGCAGGCTGTATGGGATTGTGCATTCATATCTATTGACTGTGCTCCCTTGTCCTAGGTACCGCCATCTACATGAAATCTGGAGGCACTCAGGGAGATATTGCTGGTGGTGAGGCGTCGCTGGACATCCTCAGACGCATTGAGACCGGGGTCCTGAGGAGGCACAGAGCCAGGAGGAGTCAGAGCAGGGAGAGGTGCTCCGCTAGAGTTCCATCGGTCCCACTATTCCCCTACCCCTGACCCACCCTGACACCCCTCCTTTCCCATCCCATTTGTCCACCCTGCCTCTACCTACCCCACCTTGTTTGTAGCCCCAACCTTGTATATAGTTTCTGTAATATTGTATATAGTTGAGTTTATATATTTGTTCAATATATTTAATTTTGATATGAATACTGTGGTGGTCTCTGATTTGCAGCGGGCTATAGGTGCTCAGCTGCAGTGGTGTGCATGGTGTCAGAGGTAGTGCGGTCATGGGTATGTGTGTGTGTCCATGTGAGGTGACTATGGTGTGGGGTATCTATCAGTCAGTGTCTGTGGTGTGTGTGTTGTTCCCTATGCACTGGATGACTGTGTGCAGTGGTCCATGCTGCATGCTCTGTGTCCATGGCACACCCATTAGCCCGTCCATGGCCTGTGCAGCTGGCACACATGCATGTCTGTGACCTGCACGGTCCACTGGCATGTCAGTGGTGGCAGTCCCTGCAGGGCAGCCACTGTAGCTGTCACATTGCTGGGTTGCCTCCTGTCACTGGTGTGGTGCATGTCTGCCTCGGGTGGCACTGTGGGCACCACAGTTGTTATCCCACCTCCATGCTGTGCCTTGTGTGTGTTGCAGGAGATGTGCCCCACTGTTTGTGACTTGTGCTCCAGGCGAGTGATGGTGGTGTACGGGTCCACAGTGCCTGCAGAGGGTGGCTGGCACTCCAGTGCCATGGAGGACTGTGGGTTGTGTGTACACAGTTTACATGGGCCACACTGGGGCTTGGTTGCGCACCTCTGCGTCCCTGTGTTGTTGTGCCCTTGGGTATGGGTGGGTTTCTGTCCATACACTGTGTGGCATCCGGTGTGGTGCATGCTTCCATGCACCACTGTGGGTGTCTGTGCTGGCTGTTGTGGCCAGTGGTGGTTCAGGTGTGTCATTGGACTACTGTGCAGGGTGCTGTACCACTGGTGGTGGTGTCCAGGGCATGCCCTGTCCCGTGTTGGGTACCTCATGTGCCGACACATGGTTGGTCTCTCAGCAGTACCTCTGGGGACTGTGCATGGTGGCACTGTGTCTGCCGTTGTTGCATTGCTGTGTGCTGCCACCCACTGATGGGTGCTCGTGGTGGGCTGGCTTGCATGGTTCTGTGGTGCACAGGGTTGCAGTGTCCAGTGGGGTGGTGGCATGCATGAGGTTTCCTGCAGTGGTGGTCACTGCTAATGGGGGTGTCTAGGGTCACGGTGCAGGGTGTGCTCTGCATTGGGAGGATGGTGTGGCACGGTGGTCAGCCCTCCTTGTGTGCCAGTCACAGCTTGCCGGTAGGTGTGATGGGGTACCATGGCCTGGCTGTGAGTTGTTTGCTTGTCTCCATGGGCCAGTGGTTATTCCAGCCTCCCCAGTTGTGCAGTGCATGGGGTGTGGGGACGATGTCTGTTCTGCTGTGTGTTCCTGTGCCCATCCTGTGGCATGGGTGGTGGGCCCCTACCTCCTGGTTGTGCAGTTACATTGCTCTGCTGCTGGGGGGCATCCCTGGTCGCTCTATGGCACCTCTGGACTGCTCAGCTGAACATCCCTTGTTGCACTATGGTGCATCAGATCTATTCAGCATCCCTCCCTAGTTACGCTATGGTGCAGGTAGTGCGATATTCAGTGCAAATCGGCTGTAGGCAGGTTGGCCTGCTCCGTTTTTGAATATCGCGTCTCTTGCTCATGGGCGCAATAGACTTGCGCTTGCTCCTGCTATTGCATACCTTTTTGGGTGCAGTTTGAATATCTAGGCCACTGAATTTAACCAATTAAATAATAAAGAAAAAACAAAACTGTCACTGTAAATGAAGTAGAGGATATTATAAGAGGTTTAAAGGAAGAATCTGCACCAGGTCCAGATGGAATAGCCCTAAATTTCTTAAGAATCTATCAAAAGAACTTTCAGGCCCCTTAACTGAACTATATAATACTTCAATGAATAGTGGAACCACAATAAAGGAGTGGAGGTGTGCAAACATTGTTCCAATACATAAAAAGGCAGCAAACAACTTGTAGAAAATGATAGACCTATTAGTGACATCTGTGATTGGTAAAATGTTAAAGAGAATAATCCAAAATAGAATGATTGATCATATGCATAAAGTTGGAATATATGATATTTCACACGCGGGTTCACAGCTGGTAATCAAGCTTGACCAATCTGATCAGCTTTTCGAACGGTTAGTGAAGCTCTTGATGGTGGCTTCCCAGTGGACGTAATCTTTTGGATTACGCAAAGGCATTGACACAGTATTGCATAGAATCCTGTTACAAAATCTATGTAGATTAAAATTTAATGATAATCTTGTTAGCTGGATTAGTTCATGGTTAAATGAGAGAGTACAAAGAGTGGTGGTCTGTGGACAAGAATCCAATTGGTTTTCTGTGACTAGTGGAGTCCCACAGAGGTCTGTCCTCGACCCACTACTATTCAGTTTTCATGTCTACAATGAGTGTGTTAGATGGTGTCTGGATAGGAAAATATGCAGATGATTGCAAAATCGCAAGTACAGTTAACAATGTAGAATCAGTAGCTAATTTCCAGAAATGTATAGATAAAATCTGTAATTGGGCAGATGAAAACAAGTTGACATTTAATGAGCTAAAATGTAAGGTGATGCACTTGAGTAAAAATCAGATGGCAACTACAATGAAGAGAGAAGAATAATTCAATCAACAACAGAGGAAGAGATTTAGGCATAACTATTACCAATGATTTAAAATTTGATATTCATACTAAAAGAACAGTCAAAAATGCTACTCTATATTAGGATGTATACATCAGCATATCAAGAGTAGAAGGGCAGAGGTTTTGGTGCCATTGTATAAGAGTTTGGTGAGGCCACATATGGAGTATTGTGCCCCCTTCTGTGTGCCCACAACTGTAGGATCATTAAGGATGATGGAAAAGGTCAAAGAAGAGCAACCTAAAAGGTTAAATTACTTAAACATCTCCTTTATGAGCAGCGATTAAAATCATTAAATTTATATTCTCAACAATGCAGGTTGTTAAGAGGTGACTGCATATACCTATACAACACCTTAAATAATAACAACACACTTGATGTTATATGTTTAGAAAACAGGTTGGTGAAAATAAAACAAGATCACATAACAATAAAATTAGATGCCTAGTAAATAAAACACTAGCGTAGACAGAGATTTTTTACACAGAGAATACCATCCATATGAATTCATTACCTAAGAATGTAGTTGACAGTAATACGGTATGCAGTTTTAAAATAGCTTTAGATGCCCACATGAAGGATAAGAAGTATAATTACCATCATAAAGTTGGTGGCGAGTTCATAATGGCCTCGAGCCTTCTGAACTTGTAGATCTACTATGAAATTATGAAACTATGAAACTTACTTCCCTCCCACAAAATAGGGAGCAACACAGGCGGGCAGCCTGAAAATTCAGAGTAGTAAATTCCTTCTCTCGGAGCTTCCAGCCTGCACTGTCTTAGCCAGTTGTCTGTACATGACAACTGCCCACCCTCTTGGTGGACCTTACATTTATTAGTAAGGTTGGTTACATGACCAATCACGTGCTTTCTCTGTCTTAGAGCTATCACCCTAACTTCCCTAATGCATTTTATACTTCTCAGCCACTGAGTCGTTGTTTCCTACCTCCATTCCTTGCTTCCCTAATAAAGTACCTCTCCTTTTCAGTTGTCGCTTCAACCTGTTACATCCCCATCTAATTCTGCCACTTCACCTTATGAATTTCCCACCCCTGTCTTTCATACCCTCGTGGATTTGAACCCCTGACCTTTCACACCACAGTCCACAACCCTAACCTCTAGGCTATTGTAACAGGACAGTTAGGCTTTCATTTTTATTTTTCCTTAAAATTTCAAGGGCCCCCACCTGTGCTCTCAACTCATATTACTTTCACCACCTCAGTCCTTTGTCTCTCTCAGCTTTCCTACTGAGCCTCCTCTACCATGGCTGCTACCTACATCTTGTTCCCCGACTCTCATACTGCTCTTTCCATGCAATCCCTCCTACCTCAGGAATCCTCCCCTCCCTTGAACTGCTCACTGCCTCCCTTCACCCTTCACCCTTCCTCCTCACCCCTCCACCTGCCCCCTTTCTTTCACTTCTCCTTCTCACTCCTTTTCTCCTTCTCCTCTCCCCACCTCCACTATCACCTCTTCCTTCCCACTAAATCTCCACTCGTCATCCCTCAGCACCCCTTTCCCTGCACCTTTCCTTATCTTATTCCCTCTTAAGTCTCCATCTTCCCTTCAGTTTCTCTCGAGACTACAGGAGTCTCAGTGTCTTCACTATCAAATTCCCACATTTCTAATCGAAAAACCCTGTTTCTTAGTACCAGATGCACCAGAACCATCTTCCTCCTACTCCTCCTCTCAGGAACTGTACATCCCAACCCTGGCCCTGCTAGTTTTCATCCTCCCACCAACTACAACCAAGCCAGAAGTAATAAATTAAATAGATGCTGTCGTTGATCGCTTTTCAGGTATCTTCACTGGGGTCTGTGACAAATTCATCCCACTTAAAAAATCCGGATCTGGGCCACATCTCTGAGTGGGTCACCTCTGACATCCTCAAACTGATGATGGAGAGACAGGACCTGGACCAACCACAGAAAACACAGGGACCCCACTCAACTAACTTTATGCAAAGCCCTTTATAATAAATGCAACGACTGTCAAGTCAGCCAAGATTAATTTTCTCCACAGCAAACAGCTTGGGGATAATGCCAGTCCCAGAGCAACTATGGGGTACCCTGAACAACCTCCTCTGTAGGGTCAGGAAAACCAAACCTATCACCCTCTGCATGGTGGTCAGCTCAGTAATGACACCTCTGATGTTGCCACCATATTCAACAATTTTTCGGTGACTTGTATAAATACAAACCTCCCCACGCCCCAACCAGGTACAGTTGAATCACCCACCCACCCACCCTCCTCTCACACTTTGGTACCATTCTAAATTTCTACTTCTGGGCTTTGTTACCCTCAGATACCATAAGCTCATCCACTCGAAAACCCATGTGCCAGTAAAGGAGCAGACAGGATAGATTTCAAAATTCTTAAACTTGCCATTGTCCCCCAGTGGTCCCCATTACCAACATCTTAAACCTCTCTCACTCTATGCACTGGGACTTTCCCTACATCTGGAAAAGAAGCAATAGTCAAACCCCTGTTTAAATCTGGCTCCAGGAATGAGGTGGGTAACTACAGACCATATCCTCTTGCCCCTCCTCCAAGATTTTGGAAAAAGTGGTGCATTTCCAAGTCTCCTCCCTTCTCAACAGTTACACCATCCTCACCAATGCCCAGCATGGTTTCAGAGCAGCTCACAGCACTGAGACCACCTAGTTAAGTTCATCAAGGACATCTATGGAGCCATAGACAATGGTCTGTGCATGGGTTTGGTTTTTGTGGAGTTGACTAAGGCCTTCAACCTTATCGACCACAATCTGCTCCTGAACATCCTTTCGGACCTTCACTTCTCTAACAATGCTGTCAACTGGGTTGTGAACTATCTAGCCAACAGATCTCAGCTGACCAATATTGACGGGCACCTATCCTCGGAATGCCCTATTAAATATGCTGTTCTCCAGAGTTCCATCCTGGGCCCTTCCTTTTCACCCTCACCATCAACAAGCTACCTGAAATCTGTACCAACACCAAGATGGTCCTCTCACAGCGGATGATGCCGCCCTGTACTGTAGAAACAGAATCCCGATGAAAGGCTCACCTGCTACAATCGGACCTCCTGACTCTTCGCCGTGGCTCTCCAATAACGGCATAGTCCTGAACTCAAAAGAACTAACTACATGAGCCCAGATATTCAAACTATGCCAGGATGTGGCACAAGCCTGGGCGCAGCTCAACTAGGCTGCACAGAGGTGTGGACTGGGCGATATTCAACGGAGCTCGCCATGGCTCAGCATCATTGAATATCGCACCCTGGTCACTC
Source organism: Neoceratodus forsteri (assembly GCA_016271365.2). Taxonomy (NCBI): domain Eukaryota; kingdom Metazoa; phylum Chordata; order Ceratodontiformes; family Ceratodontidae; genus Neoceratodus; species Neoceratodus forsteri. The sequence continues at coordinate 1,459,115,780 of CM057455.1, read as the reverse complement.
CACAGTGCGTGATGGTGCAGTGGCACTGCACCAGCGCCAGTGGCCAGAGTGGAGTATGGGATGCACTACGCCAGTTCCATTGCTCTAGGTGCAACAACCGCGATATTCAAAGTTTACATGCAAATGGGGCCATAATGTATACAAGAGCGCAAATGGGGCCATTTGAATGTGATATATTATTTGCATGCAGGTGCGCCAATCCCTGATGACTTGCGTCTGGCGCCCTGCCAGGCAGCAGCCGTCGAGGACCAATGCTCCCTGCAGTGCCAGGCAATGTGCCCCACAGCCCGATCACGGGCATTAGTAAAATAAATAAAGAAACCTATATCCCTGGTGGTCCAGTGGACGCTGTCTGCCCGATCGTTGGGCTTAAGTAATAAAAATAAAAGAATCTTATATCCCGGTGGTCCAGTGGACCACTGTCTGCCGATCGTGGGCATAAGTAATAAAAAAAAAGAATCCTATATCCCGGTGGTCCAGTGGACGCTGTCTGCCCGATGCGGGCTTAAGTAATAAAACATTTATTTTATTTTTATTTAGTTTTGTTGACCAGGTAAGTGCACTAAACAAATCCTGCCTATTTTCAGGCTCGACCCAGGAGGAGATACAGATGAATGCCAACTGACCTTGAACCAGATTAAGCTGTTGGTGGTATTTTTAGTGAATGAGGGAAATTTGGCCAGGACACGGGAAAATTCCCTACTCGCTGTAGGGGAGCCTTTGCTACTGGCTGCAGGATGGCCAATGTGCAAGAACCTTTGGAGGAGATGGATGTCGGGAGTACAGGAGAGAGGGCCTCCTCTCTATGCTTGCACCTTCTGAGGCTGTGGAGGAGGAAATTGCTGTGGCTGCAGTCAGTGCAGCAACAATCATTTAAAACGGATGTTCCGTGTGTTGTGGCTTCTGCTGGGCGGCAGGGTGTTACCTGTTCTGCTGCTGGGATCCTTCTCATTCTGCTTTGGTGGGTAAGTGTTCTGCTTTGCTCCATGAAATGTTGCTGTTGGACACGGAAGTGCGGCACTCCTCAGGCATCTATAGGGAGTACTACGATCGGGGACATACAGTTGTCTAAGCCCCTGATGATGCGAAGGCGCCCGGCGCTGCTTTCCGCTACTTCCGCACCGTATGGTTCTTGATGGGGCTGGCAGTCTTCTGAGATCTGTCTCGGTGTGCCCACAGCCCTGCCTGTTCTCCTCGATGATCGGCCATTTCCCTCGGGAAAACAGAAGCAAGGTCCGTAAATCCAGGGTAAGCCACTCAGAGCTGGACTGAGATGTCAGAACCTTTGCCTTTCTCTACAGATGTGTTTCTTTTTGGCTAATAAAGCCCTGGTTGGAGCAAACGTGGAGGATTTTGGCCCCTGTTGTACAGCCTTCTTCCAAGGGACTGGCCAAATCTAGTTACCAAAGGGCTTCCTGGTCCCCGAACTGGCTTTGAAGAGTGCTGGTTGGGAACAGGGGATGGGGTGTTTGGACTCGGACTCTCAGGATCCTACCTACTTAAAGATGTTACAAAAGCAGCTGCATCTGAGGCCACTGACACTAACTTGAGCTCCAACGAACCCCGGGTGTTGCTTCTGACTATGGGCTACTGAGGGTAGTGGTTTACATGTTCAGTCTAATGACTCATGTCCTTGTTCAGATATAGGGAAGTTTCTATTGTTCCAGGGTCTCCTGTTGTTCATGATGCATCTGCTTCACCTACAGTTATTTTGTCTCCTGTTCCTTCTTCTATACCCCTGGGCCTACTGCCCTTTACGACTGGGGCTGCACCATTGTTACAGGATCCTGTGGAGTCTGACCAGGGTCGTTCAGTTGGTTTTAAACTAGCTGACTTATTTTCCACTAAGGGGAACCGCACCTAGGCGTAATGCCGCCTGGTTGGTATATAATGGAGGGCTAGAGGAACCCTAATCGTGTTTCTATTGCTAAGACTTTACTTAAGGGTTCTATGAAGTTCTTTTCATCAGAGATTTTGCTCTTATTAGTTTGGGTAATTACAATTATGACATTAGTTTTAAACAGGTTTCAGGTTTGGATAGGTTTTGGGCACAACATGCGACCTGTCAGACTTCTCCCATTTGATCTCCTTTCAGGCTATTCCATTGACCAAACCCACTGTTGAAATATTAAGATTATGTTTAAGAATGAAGGGGTAAATGTGGAGGATATTTTATTTGGTTAAAGCAGAGATGTGAGGGTGCTTAACAGACCCCACGTTGGATAGTGGAACAAATCTGGGATGGTGGCTGGAGAGTTCATGTCAGATTGTATTCTACCAATACCGGCCTAGACATTTACCTAGTTTTTACTTGGGAAAAGATAAAGGGCTAATTTTTATGTAAGGCAGCCTAAGTCATGTTTTAAGTGTGGCTCCAGTACTACCTTAGTTCTGCTTGTGACACTGTGAAATGTAGTCATTGTTTTGACTTTGGCCATACTTCCAGTGCCTGCTTAAATCTTTTAAGTGCAACCTCTGTGAACATATGGGTCATGCCTATGGGCGTTGTCCCTGGGCATCCCATAATAGGAAGGATTGTCCTTCACATGAAGGTTTAATTACTGTAGCACAGCAAATGCAGGCTAAATGTGTTGCTGCCCAGGATTTAAAAGATTTCACCTCCTCTACATTGGTGGGGTTGCACGAGGGCCTGAGGAGGTTATTGTTCAGGACACTTCAGTTACCCTGTCTCCCCATTACCAGTTCCACTTTCTGATGTTGTTCCTCTATCTGTCCCTGTAGCTCCCGTGAGGATATGAGCCAGATCGGGTTGTGGCTGATGCTGTGATGCCCCCACAGTCTGTTTCTGACCTGGGCAGCTTCTGGTTTCATACAAGTTCCTCATAAGAGGACCAGGAAAGGTCTGGCGGTTGTCAGTTGGGGCAAGGAGGCTGGGGTTCGTGCTTGGCAATCTAGTAACAAATTTGCAGTGTTAGCACGGACCTGTCTGATAAGGACTCAGGAGGAGATGACACTGACACCTCCTCCATTCATTCTTGTATGGACATGGAAGGAGGTGAGATTTGATCCAATAGCTAAACGAACCCATCAGAGTCGAAGGAGTAAATCTCTCATTGGTATTTAAATGGCTTCTTTTTGGTTTGTTCTTTAAGCGTGAATAGTATTAAGCGTTATAGAAAACTGGGGTGTACTCTTGACAGTGCAAGATTTTCGGTGTGATATTGTCTGTCTTGCAGATACTAGGTTAAAATCCCATCAAGAACTACAACAGGCTTCCAGGGCTTGGACCTGTGGTCCTTCCTTTTGGTCATCTGGTTCCCATAAATGTGATGGTATTGGTATTTTGTTTTCCAATTTGGATATACATGTCTCCAGATTGGTAGATATACTACCAGGGAGAGCATTGTTATTAGATTTTACATACTCCTTGGAGAGATTTCGGATAATCGTGGTTTATGCTCCCCAGACTAAAGCACAGCGTGTTTCTCTTTTCATTTGGTGAGCCCTTTTGCATACCTCTAGGTTACTCTTATGGGTTGGTGATTTTAACTGTGGTTTGCACCAAACAGATAGAGGTTACAAACCCCAAACTATTTTGTGACTGTATTGCTTTGAAGGACATTATAACCATGGCTCAGCTTGTGGATGCTTATAGGTAATGTCATGTGACTGGTGGATTTACTTTTTTAAGGGACCTTTGTGGACACGCATTGATTTTATGTTTTTGTCTAAAGTCTTGCAGATTCATTCTTGTCAGACAGTACGTGTTGAATTTTCAGATCATGCTGCCTTCCGGTATCTTTTTCTTGGGATACTGCTCTATCGTTGAAGAAAACGCTGTGTTTAATGACTCCTCTTGGAGGTTCCCACTATTTTGAAATTATGGCAGAAGAAATGGGCTGCAAGGCTCTCTGTGGCTGATCTTCTACGAGGATGTGGGTGGAATGGTGGAAGACTCTAAATTACGATGGAAGCATGTCTTCCAGGAGAAGGCTGCTGCTTCTCAGACTGCTCAATACTTGCAGTATTGGCACTATGGCAGCAGTTACAACATTTGATTTCTCTATCTGATACCACCCAGCATGATTATAGTGATCAAATTGCGGTTGTTTACACAGATGAAAACACTACAATATGATCGTGCTAGCTCTTTAGGACAAGAGGCTCGATTTGGGACTCAGATGACTAAAGGGGTTGGACCCTTTAAGGCTTGTAAGGGTGTCTATGGTCCCCTCTGGTGACTTGGTTATGGCTCCAGAGGCTTTGGTTACTGTTGTTGAAGAGCATGTATTGAACATGTTGGTAGTATACGGACTGTGAGTCTGCTGAGCCATTTTGGACTCTCTACATCTCCCTATGCTGTCTTCTGTGGAGCAGGATATGTTGAACGCTGATATTGTTGATTTGGAAATGGCTCAAGCCATAGATAGTTTACATTTGCATTCAGCACCTGGATCGGATGGCTTACTGCCCAATTTTTAAAACTATCATGACTGATTTGGTTCCGCCCTAACGTTGTTGCTCAATGATATGTTGACCTCAGCCTCTTTGACCAAGACAATGAAAGAAGCCATTTTGATCTTACTTTTCAAAAGGGATGCTAATGATTTGAATAATTGGAGACCACTTAGTTTATTAAATGTGGATTATAAAATTCTGGCAAAAATCTTGTTATCCAGATTACTTAAAATTGCTGATCATATAAGTCCTGCTCAGACGTGTGGCATTTCTGGCAGATGCCAACATGACAATTTGGTTTTGTTGCGAAAATTATTTGCCCTGGGTGACAGGGGTGCAGTTACTGGATGGGTTTTGGGTTTGGACCAGGAGAAGGCCTTTGATAGGGTTTCTCAGGGTTTTTGTTTTCTGTATTATGGGCCTTTGGACTTCCTGTTAAGTTTCTTTCTTGGCTTCAGACTTTATATAAAGGGGCCACGATCATTCCTAATGTGAATGGTTGGTTGGTTAGGGAATCCTCGACGACTGTTTTGGAGTTGCGGGGTGCCCATAAGTCCTATCCTTTATAATTTTTATATTGATACTTTGATACGGGCAATCTTTCTTTGCCCTCAAATCATAGGACTTAAGGGGTCCTTTTTGGCACCTATCAAACTGTTAGCTTATGCGGATGATTTGGTTTTGGTTGTGGACATACATACTGAGGAAGCAGCCTTGGTCCAGGTTCTTTGGAACTATTCCTCAGTTTCTGGATCTAGCATTAACTTTGGGAAAAGTTTTGGGGTTCCCATTGGTCACACCACTCTCCGCCAGCTGGTACCTATGCTGGGATTCCTATTTCTATAGCTCCATTTAAATATTTAGGTTTTTGGGGGACTGGCGATATGCTTTCTCATAACTGGCAGATTGCCTTGAGGAGGGCAGAAGGTCTGATTTCTGGGTGGAAACAGTTTTTGATTGGTAAGAAAAAGAGGGTTGTGTTGCTTAAAACATTGGTAATTCTCATTTTTGTATCTTTGTTATGTGTTCCCGACTATGGCTTTTTCACTAGATTATATGGGATATTTTTCATGGGTTTTGGGGTCTCGCCTTAACCCGATAAAGCGTAGTGTAACATATAGACCAATAAGACAGGGAGGGTAGTATTATGATTCATCCAGTCGCCTTTTTATAGTTTCTTTTCTAGTTATAATTTTGGAAAGCTTTGAAGCTTGGGGAGGTGGTTTGGAAACCTTATTTGATGCTGTGGTTGTCAACCTGTCTTTCACATTGGGATTCTGGACAGAAGGGTACTATATCCCATTATATGGGAAAGAAGCTTTTAAGATGGCATTATCTTGGTTTTTTCCACGGGATTTTTGTGTTCTGTCTAGGCAGTATGTGTTATGATAAGGTTTGGAGGAGGAGGCTCAGGAAGAGGTGGTTTTCCCTTATGTCCCCAGATCATTTTACTTGGGTTCTTCAACAACTTAGTAATCCCTGTTTACCCCTTATGCTTGGGATATGGTATGGTTGGGTAATTATGGCAGGTTGAGTGTCAAGGTAATTATAAGCACAAAGCTTTGAATGCTCGATATTGCCCCAGGATCTTTGTCACGTGATTCTGGAAACTCAACAGCACTTATTTCTTGATTGCCTTTTACTTTTGCTTTTGGTCCTTTTGGCTGGTTTGTGGTCCGAATCTTTATTTCTACAATTATCATGTGAGCAGATTATGTTTTGTACAAATGTTGATTTATGTTATAAATATCATGCTGATACCCTGTATATTGTTTTCGTTTTAATTAGATATTACCTATGGCAGGCTAGATGCATGTTAGTTTTGCACCAGAAATTGATTTCTTTACAAGAAATAATTGACAATATTTGCACTGCTATCCATTTAGTTTAATTGCATGATTTTCAGGTTCTTACAGGACCTCAGTTTCTTCTTTCTTGGCGTAATTGTGACCTTTGGCCTATTGATTGATTATGTGTTCTTTCCTTTTGTTTCAAATTTGTTTTGTATTTTGTTCACTATGTTATTGATGATTCTGATTTTAGTTTTCTGTGTACAGGATGTTGTCATTTTTCTGTAAGTCCAACCATTTTCAATAAAATTCCCTACTCTTTTCAATAAGTGCCATGGGATCTTTAACATCCACCTGAACTACCACCAATCCAGGCAGATGGGACCTCGGTTTAACATCTCATCTGAAAGATGGCACCTCAAGTGCAGCACCCTCTCATGCTGCACTACAGTGTATCAGTACTGGGATATTAACCCAAGTGCCAGATGTGGGAACTGAACCCACAGCCCTCTGATCTCGGCCTCAGAGGTGAGTGTGCTACCTACTGAGCCACTGACACTGACTATCCATTCACATATCTGGAATGTGTAGTGCAGTGGGCTGCCGCCCATTAGCTCATGCTGTGGACCAATGGGCATTACAGCCCTACTGTGATGTCAGTCGGTGGGCAGCGGGCGGCAGGTGGGTGGGGTGCTGCCGCCGCTGACCCGGGGAGCAGGGCAGTGGGGATCAATGGGCAGGTGGGGAGGGGGTCCACTGGACCACCAGGGTATAGAGATCTTTTTATTACTAAGCCCGCGATCAGGCAGACAGCGGTCCACTGGACCACCAGGGATATAGGAATCATTTTATTTTGTACTTAAGCCAGCGATTGGACAGACAGCAGTCCGCTGGACCACCAGGGATGTAGGTATCATTTCTTTATTACTTAAACCCAAGATTGGGCAGACAGCGGTCCACTGGACCACCAGGGATATTGGACCTTATTCCTTTTAACAGATGCCCGTGATCGGGCATATGTGAGAACCACCGGAGGTGCAGCTGGAGCTCAGGTGGCCACCCACAGGTGGCAGCTGCCGTGTTTCACCCTGCAATATGGCAGCTCACCTGTGGGTGGCAGCCCGTGCTCTTTTTTTTGCTCAACTTTGTGCGGGCGCAAGTAGGGGTTATGATGTGCATGGCTCAGCACATCCTGGCTGAATATCGGGCTGTGCAGAGTATGCATGGGCACGACCCACCCACCTGCACCTGCATACATTACTGATGCGCTCTGGCACATCGAGGATTTGTGCCAGGTGCAATTCTATTGAATATCGCACGGGCGCATCAGTAGGTTGTGCATGGCACAACACTGTTGTGCCATCATGTCAACACTTGAACATCTGGGCCATGGTCTTCTCCGATCCCAGGAAAACCTTTAGTCCTCATATAACCCTAGAGGATAACCATGGTAATTGTATAGTTAGTCTCTTAATTTAAATACCTGGGTATTCTGCTCGATCCTCACTTGTCTTTCAGCCTCCATGTCACCAATGTTATTAGCAAGATCCATATGAGGCTAGGGGTCCTTCACAGAATCGGAAAGTTCCTATTACCTGATTCGAGACTCCATCTAGCTAGCCCCCTTCTCCCACCTTTCCTGGAATATGGTTCCACCATTTACACCCCCATATGAATTCTGTACTCTTTGGCAAACTTAGATCCAGGTACAATAACATAATACACTTGGTCACTGGTCTTCCCTGGAGAACTCACCACTGCTCCATTTACTAAGTGTTAGACTGGCTCCCTCTTGAGGGCATTTCTCCCCAAAAGTTTGTCCTTCCTCCATAAAATTCATCTAAACAAACTGCCACCCAGTGTGACTTCTCTGTTCCCCAAATCTGCGCCTTCCCACCTGACTAGGAGAGCCTCTAGCAATGTCATCAGTATCCCATTTTCCACACCGCTGGCTCAAAATTCAACTGCTTATAATTGCACAAGAAATTTTAGCCCGCTCCCTCCGACCTCTGGCCTACAGCACTACCCATGCCTTTCAAAGATCCCTCAAGAACAACCTCCTTGCAAAACTCATCTGCACTTGTTCTTCTATCTCGTTGTACCTAACTTTTTATCCCTACTTTTCCTCCTATTCCACCCCTTTCTCCCCACTTTGGTTTTCCATTCTCCTCCCCTCCCTCCCTCCCATCCTACTTCCATAACACTTTTGTACAGATTGCCCTTCAAACAGTACTGTGTATCCTTATTTTGTTAATGCCTATGTTCCTAATCGCTCTTGAAAATCTTGCCCTGCAGTTCCTTAATGTACTATGGACCATTGTTCCCTAATGCCTATTTACCTGTATATAAAATTTCTCTGTAACCTGTTTGTAATACTCTCATGCCAGATTGTCTGCTCCCACTGTATATGATGCTACCACAACCTTTATGTACTGTGTATCCTGTAAAGTGTTTATCTTCTATCTCGGTAAACACTTTGATGCCTGATTTTCTGTTCTCGCTGTGTGTGACTACACCACAACTTGTATGTACTATGTATTCAGTTAATTGTTTTATCTTTTATCCTTGTAACTTATTCAACTGGACATTTTGAAAATGGGCATTTTTGCTCTATACGTTTCCAGTATAAAATAAACTTAATTGATTGATTGGTGCAGTACAGCAACAGGACACTATGTACAGGGTGATTGGGGCTAGGGGCAGAAACAGGTAGCCATGAAGTAATAGAGCAGGGACTTAATCTAGAGGAAAATGAGAGCATAGCAAATAGAGGGTGGTATGGTGATCTAGGGAAAGTGAAATGTTTAGGAGAATGAGGCCTGACCATAGAAACACAGAAGCTGTCAGCAGATAAGGACCCAGGGCCTACCGCATCGGCCCTGTTACTCTGGTTGTTCCAACTAAGCTGATCAAAATCAGCCCACTGCTTAATCCCTTGTTTTTCAAGCTCCCATTGTGCCTGTCCTATGCTTTCTTGAAAACTTCCACCATTTCTGCCTGCACAACGTCTGTCAGTAGACTGTTCCATTTCTCCTCACATTACCTCTGAACCTCCCCAGCTTCATATTGTGCCCCTAGTCCTTGAGCATCTTTATCTTTGGAAAATGGTACCATCCTGTACTCTGTTTTCCCTGTGAGGAATCTGAACATTTCAATCATGTCCCTCTTGCTCTCCTTTCCTCCATTAGTACATATTTAACTCCCTCAGCCTTTCCTAGTAGGGTTTATTGTAGCAGGCCTCTTACCATTTTGATTGCCCTCCTTTGTACCAGAAGAGGATTTGAGAAAAATATAAAATTGGAGTGAGTTGAAAGTTGGGAAGAAATAGGCATGAAGAGTGAGGAAGCGAGAGAGAGAGAGAGAGAGAGAGAAGGAGTAGAGGTACATTAGCAGGGGAGGAGGGAGAACCAGATCATTGAGACAAAGGAGGCAGCATGACTGATGGGAATGTCTGCCCTTAAAGACATGAAGGAAAACTCTGAGCAGATGGAGCAGCAGGGGTACAGGAGGTCAGTTTAGAGCAAAATAGCAGACGGAATGACAGAGGGGTTCAGCAGGGCAAGAGTGGACTTGGGGCAGCACCATAAACCACACCCCATAATGAATCATTGAGAGGATAATTTTGAGAATAATCTTGCAGTGAACAGAGAAGGGATGCAGGATTTGTTTCTGTACCTTGCCCAGTCCAGGAAGCAATTTAGAATGGCCTGTGTCAATATGTCTGGAGAAGTTAAGGTGCTGATGTAACCAGATGTCAAGGTATTGAAAGGAAGAAACTTCTTCAAGGGACAGCCATCAAAGCCTTAAAGATTAAATTGTTTGGGACATAGCCAGTAGTGCCATGTGGAAATTTCAAATTCAGTGGAACACAATTTTTCAGAATTTTCAAAAGTCTGCCAAAATTCAGATGAATTTCCCAAAACAGAATGGCAGAATTCCATGGCAGAAAAATGCGGAATGAGTTTTTGGCAAAATTTCCACAAAATTATATTCTGTGGATCTCAATATTTTCCACTGAAATGGTTGTGGAATGATTTTCCACAGAAAAAATGCTGTTCCATGAAATATAATTCTATGGATCACAGCAGGGGCATTCTGTCGAAGAACCAGCAAAATTCTGAAAGAAATCCTGCCAGCGAAATTGTCATTCTGCACTTTTTCTGCTGATGGAATCCTACATTCATCACAGCACCAATAGCCATCCATTTTCTTCTACCAAAGGTCATTGATACAGTTTTTAAGAATTCTGGGTGAGCTGGTTTGATGGAACCAAATGTTGGACACTGTAGAAGTTCTACTGAGATTGACTTCCAGTTCTCAAGCTGAAGGACCACTTAGGAGGATCTCCATGTTATCTGGGTACATGTGGCTGTATGCAGTGGATCAGACTTTTGAAATTCATTCAGAAAATTACAAAATAGACTGGGACCCAGGATCAAGCCTTATAGGACTTCAGATACAATTTGGAGAGGTGAGAATCCCTATGCTGTTGAACTGAGTTCTTTAAACAGATAAGAGTGGAACCAAATGACTGTGAGGATTAAGAGTCCTGCATCAGTTTGCTCAGGAGAATGGGTGAACAATGTTGATTACCTTGTCTGGGTATAAAGATCAAATGGCATGCCAGAGGGTGAACTTTGGGGGCTTTAGGCAGGGGCTTTACCTACACAATAGACCACATTATGGCCACTGAGTACATCTGGGAGAGTGCCTGCTATCAATATTCATTGATGGTAGGAAGGAGAACCTAGTAAATAAGTGAATGACTGGAAATAGCTAATTTGAGCTGGATTGGCTCAGAGATGTACTGTGTGCAGTGAAGGTCTTGAATATTCTTTTAAGTTATTGAAAGTTGGAGCTGGACCACATGGTGCTAAAGTCACCCACTGTTAGAGGGTCCCTAAACGAGGAAAGGCAGGGAAGGCATCAAGAATTGTGTCAGGCTTCAGTCTTGTCAGTTGATAGCATAACCAGATACAGTGATGTTAGTGTCATACATCTAGGGAGAGCCTACATTCAGTGACCAGAACCACATCTTGCCTGACATAAAACATACAGAGACAAAAGTAATCTATTTTGGGAGTAGGCTATGGACATTGTTGTGGAACATACTCAGTGCCTTTGGGAGTTAGTTTTAGTTTTAGTTAGTTGTCAGTTTTATTAATATAAATGATTGTATAAACCATTGAGTTGAGGTTAATTTCAACGGTGTCTCAGCAAAAAATAAATCTACTCACTTTTGGAGATAAGAGGTGATCAAGAAAGAGTGCAGGAGGGTACCCAGATTTTTCAACATCTCTTGTCGGGAGGAGCATCCAGGAGATAATGAGCCATGGGATGGGCAGGGCAGCAAGAGCGGGAAGCGTGAAGTTTTTATTTGTTTATACTTAGCATCTTACTTCCCAAACCACAAAGTTCCCTTGGTCATACACCAAAAGCATGCATCTGGACAGTGGAGCTGCTTACTCGTAGACCAGTGTACCAGAAGCACAATTCACAGACCTCTGAATATTTCCCTTCCTCAGTCTTGCCCCATGTACAGAAGCCAGCTCAGAGGTGTCATGGTGGAGAGGACACAGCAGCATCCCACCAGCAAAGTAGATCTCCTGCTCCATGCACCATATCCAAACATTAGATTCTGTCAAACAAATGTAACAATTCAACAGATGGCCCATTCTTCCATGCCAGCTTGTGGGACTGGGGCCACAAAGACATGGCCAATCATGGCCATCCTCTCACTAGGAAGAGCCAGGGGGCCTTACATGCTGGGCAAGCTGACATTTCTGCAACCCTGGATCACATATCACCAGTGGCCATTGTGTACCCTCCTGGTTCAGTAACATGTTGATGTATTGCAACAGATAGATGTTCCTATTGCCTTAACAGCCCCAGCCTGGATGCCTGCATACACACAAAGATGGCTCAAGATTCCGTGAATGAGGGTATGCATTCAGAACAGTGGATGCTCTGCTGGGCCCCGTGTGAATGTAGCATGCATGGGTGGGATATTCCTGGCTTTTCCTGGCCCTCCCCATTTGCACAAGGCCAAGAGATGGGAGTCAAAATATATTTCCCCAATATTTAAATCCTCTGGATATTGTAGTCATTGTGAAGCATACAGCGGTTACAGTCACCATTTTATTGTTTAGTACAGTACAGCACACTTCATTTTGCATTATATTTTGCCACCTTGAGAAAATCAGATGTCATTCTTTCCATTGAAATAAAGGGGATAAGGTCAACACACCAGTACAGTGGTACATTAGCACTGCCACTTTCAGTGCTGGAAACCTAGTTCAAGAACAAGCATGGTGCTTCAAGTGTCAACTGCGGGAGCAAAGATTGAGCATTGAAAGACTGATCTCCTCCCTTGGGGTGGGGATCAGAGTTCATGCTCATAGGCTGCCACCAACTGAGACTGTGCGTAATGTTGCTGGAAAACAGCGGGCTCCTTCTGTGCTGATACTTGTGTGGATGCATAGACATATACATGCAGTGCACCATTGCACACTGTGTATTACCTTACAGATCATGGCATTGAATCTCAGCTGCCATAACCAGGACAACCTTTCAAACCATTCCAAGTCCTCCAACATTGCTCTGACCCAGTGTCATTGTCTGCCCATGAAAGATCTCATTGTCTGCAAAGAGGATGATCATCCCTTACACAGCTATTACTAAATGACAAATGAATATGTTAAAGAGGACAGGCCATAGGACTGAAGCCTGTGGTGTTTTACTTGTCACATCTTTTCTCTGATTGTTCCCTAATCATGACCACCACTGCAATTGCCCCTTTATAGAGTTTTTACCAGTGGTGTTGCCCATTCCTCTACCCCAAGATCCTCAGTTTCTTGACCAGCCTCCTTTGGGGACTGAGTCAAAAGCTTTACTGATGTCCAGGTGTAGTATGTCTAATGACTGTCCCTTGTCAGCCACCAGTGTTACCCAATCAAAGAATGTGGTCAGCTATGTCTGGCAGACCTCCCTATCATGAATCCATGTTGCCTAATTTCCAGAGGTTATTTGCCTTCTTTAATGAAAAGCTTCCAGTGGGGCAGTCCAATGGCCAAGTGTAAGTGCTACATGCTTCCATAGCAGTGACTTGGGTTTGTGAATGAACTTGGTGTATTCAGGTCAGGTGGACAGAGGTTGGTGTTGGTCTGTCACATGACTCCAGCTATGAGAAAGGTGCTGCTGGATCCGCTGCTATAGTGACCCCTCCAGTTAGCCAAGGGAGCTTGCCTCCTTCACAGGACATTGCAAGATGTTTGCATAGTCTTGCCAGAGAGCTACAGCCAGGCAACAGGGAGGATGAAAGGAGGACAAAGTAGTAGAAAATTGCCGATGACTTGGTGACTCTCCAAGACACTGCAGAACCCCGCGACAGACTGGGCAGGCTCTGAAACTCTGGATGTGGACAATGGTGGGAGGATGATGGCCTTCTCCCAGCCCTGCCATGGGAACAATCCAGTGGTGATGCTCAGGAACAGGTAAATCCCAGAGAAGGTGAGTGATGGGGCTGGGCAGACCATAGACAATGGGGCTGAATGCTGAGGGGCATAAATACCTTGATGAAAAAGAACAACTTCCAGTAAGTTCTGCACTATAAACATCAGGCTGGCCAGTCTGTAGTTACCTGGATTATCCCTACTGCTAGTTTTGTGCAGAGTCAAAACATCTGTTGTTCTTCAATCCCTAGGTGCGCCCAGTATTTAGTGAACAGTTAAACTGTAAGAAACTACTATTTTTAGCACTGTTTGGTGCATCCCATCTTAGCCCACTGATTTGTGCACTTTTAATGATCTTAGTCAAGGCCCGAGTTTTCCAGCGATTCCGAGGATCGACCCAATACATGAGGAATTAGCCACGGAATTTGCCTCCTCCGTGGAATTTGTGGGCACCCATGGAAAAAGCAGCTGACCGCGGAATTCACATCTGATCATGGAACTTGCGGCTGCAGACTTTGGAAGATGCAGCTCCTAGAGAGAGAATGAACTGAGTGCAGTGCTGTCATACATGTATTTTTCCCTTTGATACCTTTTCTTTATGAGAGGAGAGAGATGTGGAGTGATAAAGTGAGCGAGCAAGTGGAGGGATGTGTGCGTGATACTTTGATCAGCCCGGCTACATATTTTCTGTGAGGAATGTATCTATACATGAATCTCTCTGTGTATGAGTTGAATGATGCTGGAAAAATCACTGAAAACAGTAACGTTATAAATGGTATTTGTGGTACTAAACCCTCTCTGTGTCGATCTGGATTTATGCTGGGCAGATGTGGCACAGTGTAACTAAAAATAAGTTGGGAATATGCTCCAATAAAGTTGTTGCCTGGAACCAACCCCATGAAGTGACATATTTGTGGTGACCTATTAGCTGTAATAAAGTCTGTACTAAGCTCTATTTGCATGTGATCTGGATTCTCCAATAAATTGACAAGTGCAAATGTTGCAGCAGTCTAAAATGAACAGTTTTGACCACTAAAACTTTTCTGTTACCTATATTTATGATGCTGTATAATATATCCCTCCCTCCTGGAGCTGCTGACCGGTCCAACAGAGTCATTCACGGACCAAGGATTCACTTACTGGAGCAGAATTCTTAGCACCTGATACACAGATGGAGCTGTGGTGAGCTATTTCCAGGTGTGAAATGATGACAACGGCATTCCTGTCATTGCTGCCCTGCTAGGGTTTGTACTATTGGAGCTTTATGAACTGTTGCTGTCTATTCTGCTTTGTTGCTGACTGGTTCACTGGAGATTCACATCAAAGTAAGGACTCACCTGCTGGAAGAGAACTTTCAGTTTGCAAAGGAGCTGAAAATTGACTGCAAGACACAAGTAACAACGATGGAGCGCCTGTTGATGCTGCAACACAGGATTACCGTTTAGTTGTGAATCTCTGCAATGTTATGAAATCATATTTTATCTGCTGCACCCACACGAGACTGTGATGCAAGGCTTACGGGAGTATTTGTTTGAGTAGTGGGATGTACTGTCTGCAGCCAGTTTTCCATAGTTGGCATACCAGTCCATAGTTGTTGCTGCTAATGGCTGTAACTTGCCATTTGTATTTCATTTAAATGCACTGACTGTTATCAGTGTAATTTAGCTGGTGTGAGCAGTGACAAAAGCCAGGAACTGAAAATCTGGAAGCACATTCTGAGCTTTGGTTATATTTACATCGGGACTTAGGATTTTCTGGTTGATATTTTTGGACACTGATTTACTTGGGACTACTGGCATTATTCAGTTTAGGCTTTGTGTTCTCATTTGCTGCAAAAAAATCGTTGGGTGAATTTGTTAAAACATAAGCCCTTTGTTTAACAACACATTTTAATACATCAGTTATAGACTCTGTTGGTATACAAATTTAAAAGAAGGAATCTGATAATTTGAAATCACATTAATTCAAGATATCAATAAAATAACTCAGAAAAACATTCTCATCCTATTTAAAAATAGAAATCAAAATAATTACATGGAAATCTAAGTTTTATCATTTTGGGGAAGCTGCAAGGATATAATCTGGGAAAAGAGCCCCACATTATTTTTGTTGGCATTTGCTGATTGCAATCCAAATTCACATTTTCAACAGGAGTAAAACAACACTTTTCCATGGGAAAGCAAATGAGCTAGGAGAGAACATGGTTTTTTGTGTGTTTTATTTTCCATATGTACTGTAGCTGCCCAGTGGAACATTGTTATTTTTAAAATAATTCAGCACAGGAGGGCAATGGTATTACTAAATAATTAAATTTACAAAAGAAAAGACATCCAGCAGGGAACCTGGGTTGAGCCAAGCACCACTGGGGTGGGGATTTTAACAAGAGCAATGTCCTCCAGGGCTGAGCACAGCTCAGAGATGGGTTTAACTGAAACCTTCTAATTAAGCAATAATGCCCAAGAGGATGTGTGTGTCGTGCTGGGATAACATCACAGCTCAGATGGTTGGCACGAGGCTGCATGCCGAGTGCGCCCAACAACTGAGGCATGACGTTATCCCAAACGGATCACACACACCCTAGAGGGCATTATTGCTAATACAATGGCTCATTGTTATATATAAATAAAAATAATTTTAAAGAATGTTTTTTAGTGTGGAAACATATTTTTGTTTCTTAAGAGGAGATGCAAAAAAAAGGAGCAAGCTCCATCGCCATATCATCATCTGCAGGTTCACAGTGAGGCTGAGACTGGACCCATGATGTTGTACTGGGATAAAATCATGGGTCCAGCCTAAGACTGACCAATCAGAGTCCAGGATTTTTCTTGCCATTGTATAATTTAATGATAATGTCCTCCTGCTATGAAACATGAATAAAATGGTCTATCTAATATAGCTATCTGTCTATCTATCCTAATGTGCAATCCTGCTAAATGAACCAAATGAACCAACTGAAGAAGCACTGTGATGTAAAATAACTGTATATATTACAAAATGTATGAAACATAAGAAAATGGTTCTTTTTGGGTGTGTGCATGTGTGTCAATTCCAGTTAGAGATGTGTGAAAGTTGTTTTCCAAAATTGTGTAATCTTCATGGAAGTTCCGAACTTTTGGAGGGTGAGGACCACTAGCCACCAGGTATGCCAGGATTTTTTAAATATGGGTCAGGTGATCTGGTGGTGGTAGGGAGGACTGCTAGCCACCAGAGAATTAATTTATAATACATTGGCAGCAATCGGCGACTGGCGGGAGGGGACACTAGACTCCTTAGACACTATTGCGTAGCCATTGATTGGATGGGGGAGGACAGCTAACCACCAGGAAATTAATTTATAACACATTGGCAGCAATCCACGACTGGCGGGGTGGTGGTGGCACTAGACATCTTAGACACTTTTTGCATAGCTGGTAATCGGGTGGGAGAAGGACCACTAGCCAACAGTGAATTAATTTGTAAATTTTGTGTTATACATCCAACTTTGGGCAGTGATCCAGGGCAGGTAGATTTTCAGCAAACATTCAGAAATGGATTTCTGAACTTTTGCAGAAGTAAAGAATCTGATTTTCGCTTCAATTCTGCCAGTGAGTTTTTTCAAACACCTCTAATTCCAGTAAAACACACTTCATGTTATTGCTGTGTAAGGCTTGTCTAGTGTTATTGGCAATGCAGAATTAATATTATGTGGCATGCACGAGATGTCATGACTCATGAAGATATGTGAAAGTGGTGTGCAGTGAATCTAACATCTTTAATTTCACAGTAGAAATAAAACAAAGAAGACACATACTCGATTGTGAAAAGGATTTATTAGCAGATGAATACTTTTCTTGTGTGTGATCAAACAACAGTTTCCCTCTCATGCTGTTCTCAATTTCTATAATAAAAGCATATCACAGGAAGGCAGTCTAATTTAGCCTTCTTGCTTTTATCCCAAATAAATGTATTGTTTTCCTGAAACATAGAAAGTTAAATCATAAACAGTGTCTCAAAGAAAGTGACATAAGGATGAATATGATAATATAAACACTTGACTCTACTAAAACTATCAAATATGAAGAAGAAGAAACACAAAGTCTAAAAATAAGGGCAGTAGTGTGACAGCTTTCAGCCATAGAATTGCTGCAGAAATAACCATCTACGCCAGAGAACTTCTGTGGCAATGGGAACCATGCCACAGAACTTTGCTCTGAAGTGCCAGAAAAATCGGGCCTTGATCTTAGTCCCTCCAGCACCTTCCTTTAGGTAAGTGAGGGTGTCACTGGTCCACACTACCTCCTTACTCATCCTAACTGCACAGTCCAGCAGTGAACTATCTTCCTCCTTGTGAACACTGAACAAACATATTGGGTCAGTATATTGGCCTTAACCTTATACCCTTCCTATTATCACTCTCCCTGCCTCAGGCTAGCCATCTCCCTTAGTTTTCGCTCTCCCATGTATCACGGAAGAATGCCTGATACCTCTGCTTAACCCTTCAGCAATTTTTAGTTCTGTATAGGATCTGAGGGGTGTCCTTGTTATCTTTAGTAAGTTTCCTAGTCATCATCCTTTTGAGTTAAACATAGAAACATAGACTTTGACAGCAGATAAGGACCGCTTGGCCACCCAGTCTGCTCATTTCCCTACTTATTGGATCATGCAGCAGATCCTAGTTAACCAACAGCCTACGTCTTCCTAACCCCCACCAGGATTGCCTTATGCCTGTTCCATGCATTCTTGAATTCCCTACTGTTTTGACCCCACAACCTCCTCAGAAAGGCTGTTCCATGTGTCCACTACCCTCTCCTTGAAAAAATACTTCCTCACATTGCCTTGAGCTGTCCCCCTTTATCTTTAAATTGTGCCCCTGGTTCTTGCACATCTCTTTTTCTGAAAGATGCTACCCTCTTGGACTTTGTTGATTCCTTGAGGTACTTAAATGTTTCTATCATGCCCCCACCTCCTTTCTTGAGGTGTACATATTAAGCTCCTTTAGTCTCTCTTCATATGGCTTCTGGTGCAGACCCTGAACCATTTTAGTTGCCCTCCTCTGGACTGCCTCCATCCTGTCTGTGTCCTTGCAGACATGGGGTCTCAGAACTGCACACAGTACTCCTGATGGGGTCTCACCAACAGGCTGTACAGAGGGATAACAACTTCCTGTTTTCTACTGGTGATGCCTCTCCCTATACATTCCAGTAATCCCCAGCCCTCCTCACTGCCTTCTTACATTGCTTGCTTACCTTTAGGTCATCTGATATGACTACCCCAGGTTCCTTTCCATTTTGTTGTTGTTAGTACCCCCAATTGTGTACTCTTCCCATGGGTTTTTGTTTCCAGGTGCATTACTTTGCACTTCTTTGCATTGAATTTAAGTTGCCATACTTTTGACCATTCCTCCAACCTTGCCAAATCCTTCTCATCCTTTCAACCCCCTCCTTGTGTATAAACCCGGTAGCAGATCTTTGTGTCATCTGCAAATGAGGCATACTTTTCCTTCCAGTCCTCTGCAAGGTCACTTATATAGACATTAAAAGGACCAGTCCAATACTGAACCCTACAATACTCCACTAGTAACCCCTTTCTTCAGACTGGACACTGTTTACTATTACCCTCTGTGTCCTGTTGTCCAGCCGACTTTTCATGTATATGCCTTTTGAATGTCTTTCCTGTCTCCCTCACTGCTTCTCCTATCTGTCTCATGAACAGCAGTGGTTTCTTTGCTCTCCTGCATGTGTTTATCTCCCTGTGCAAGCTCCACAGCTTCTTCATCACCCATCTTAATGGCTTCCCATTTTGGAGCCCCATATTGAAAGAGCCATGTATGCCACTCAGAGAGGCATTGTATGGCATTTGCTCATGACCAGCATGGGGCGATATTGAGACAGAACACCTGAACAGAATGGACTAACTGGCCCCCAGTTGCGTAGCTCCCAATTGGATTTCTGTGAGAGCCCATACCCAACTTTGTTGCTTTCTGAAATATGATCACCTCAAGGACTGGGTGCAGCCAATTTGGGGAATCCACATTTTGTAATAGGTAATAAACTCTCAGCTCTGCATGCTCCTACCTAGTGCGTGTTGTGTGAAAGACTTTCTTTCACCAGATGGGAGAGATATGCCCCTCTGTTGAGATTCTGAATAAGTTTGAGTTGCCTACTTTGGCAATTTTAAGATATATCAGATTAGGCATCTTTTGGTTGCTAAGATGGGTAGTGGGGTAATCCGAGTCCTAGACTCGACTTTTGTGAGGGTAGTAGAGGCGTTGGTAGGTTTGCTCGCAATCTCAAAATATATTGATGTTGTTTGGGTGGCGTATTCTTCTAATCCGGTTCAAAGTTCATATTGACGTCAGTCTTTCCTGATACCGTGCTCAATTGGAAAGCTTTATGGATGAACTGTCATAAATTCATTTTGCAGGATCGTTTAGGCTGATGCAGTTCAAAATTATTCACAATATATATTATTCCCCACAAAAATTGGCTAGGTTGAAAATTACTACAATTCTACATGTTACAGGTGTCAAGCCAGGGAGGGATTTGATGCATATATTCTGGAATTGTCCTAAGGTAACCCCTTGTGGACAGAAATTAAAAGCAGAATGAATCCGTTATTGGGACTTCAGGACCTCTTCATTCCTGAAATATGTTTGCTGGGAGATGTCTTTCATATCCGGTCAGAGTAGGAGGTTCCATATAGTCCTGATTGCTGCCCGGTTAAGAAAATTGTTCTTAGACATTGGAAGGACTCTGTCGTGGCTCAGTTATGCTGAATGGTTGGAGGAATTATTAGCGGTCTGAGGGTCGAGAGAATGATAGCTATCCTCCAGAATAAGCTTCCTAGGTTCGATAGGATTTGGGGTCCCTTTATGCTCTTTATTCTCTATAGAAGAGTGCAGAACAACTACTGTTTGATAGATGCTACCTCATTGGTCTTGTGCTGGGAGGGTTGGGGGTAGGGAGGGAGTGGGTGGGGAGGTTAGGGGGATATGTTACAGGGCTTGTTTTATTTTATGTATGGCTATGAATATGTATGTACTACTACGTGTTTGTACTTGTAACTGTTGGATCCTATTCTGTAATGAAAATGTAATAAAATTTTAATAGCAAAAAAAAAAAAGAATGGACTAACTGTCTGAATATGGGGTTGGCCAGCACAGTGCGTAATCACCATGTGCTGTGCTGATACAGCCCACAGATGAACATGACTCATAGGGAGCCACTGGAGACAGCACAGCCAAATGGAATAGTATCAGGACTTCTGAGGGCTGATTCAGTGCAAGCATGCTAATGAGCCTATTGGGCATGCAAGGCACCAAGGGTCCATTAGTGTGCCCATTATGGGCCCATAGCATACCTGCTCAGCCCCTTGAGCACCCTTTACATTGGTTGTATTCATATTCCTGATGTGTCTAATGGTCCCCAGACCCCGATCACCCATTCTGCTGGTTGTATTCATATTTTGTGGTGACTAGTGGTTCCCCACATCCTGATTGTTCATTCTGTGGGGTGTATTCATATTCTCTGGTGTCTAGTGGTAAACCCACCTCCAATCGCACATCGCTTCTTGTAATCCTATTCCTTGCAGTACTGCACCTCAATAGTCAAGTCTGTGCAGCCTTTCTGTTAGATATTTTTACTGATTCTACTTCTTATTGATGTTGCTCCAGCACATAGCAGATGCCTTAGCATATTCCCTGGTAGTCTAGTTGACCAACTAACAAAAATAGCATTTTGCATGCAACCAGGTGTCAGTAACGATACATGAAAGACAATATTCCTTCTAGACAATTTGTCAAGCTCAAGATGAACTGTTCTGTGAAGACAACCTGTATAGAGACTGCTAACAACCTGCAGAAATGGTTCTTACATGAATATAAAAAGGAACTTGTGGCCCAAGAAAGAACAAAGAGTTGAAACATAGGAGAGAGAGAAACTCTACTAAATCAACAAAGATCATAAAACCAATAAGAGAAATTGGTACTTTCAACATTTCTGGAAAACACTTTAGCTATCTTAAAGAGAGAGCATAAAACTAACATATCCTTCATACCTTAAAGCCCAGTCTACAATAATGATCTGAAGTTAGTGACAGTTTTAAACCATTTCTACATTTACTGTCTTACTGTATCCACATTATGTCAGAACCATGTTTAAATAATGTAGTTGTCAGTCCACACTTGGTGAAGTTTCACTACACTGGGAACATTCTCGGACACCATATGTAGTCTGTGCTACAGTACATTCTCTCCCATGTGCTGGCATGTTATTTTTCAGCAAATATCCATGACAGGGTGTGGGTTATGCAGTGATTTACCAACAACAGAAGTGGGTAAATACAAGCATAACCCACATTTTGAATGGATTAATGCAATTATACAATTGTTAGCAAGTAAAGATTTAAGAAAACATTATTAAATGCTGTATGGTAAACAGTTCCATATTGCTAGGTAGACTGTTGCTGTTCGAGAGCCCCTCTCAGTCAGATAAGGTACATGCATTTTAAGAGAGAGCAAGAAGATAGCCTACTGAAGCAGCGGTAGCACTGCGCTTATGGCACCTATGATCCGAGGTCAGGATCGACCTCGAGAGTTGGAGGTCATCTTGGGGGATTGAGCATCCCAGGACTGCTGTCCTCTCTGGTGAGGATGTGATCAGTGGCCAATGATAGCCTGGCCCTTAACAATTGCTGGGGATCAGCACACTGACACTACAATGGAGGGGAGTGGAGGGACAGATGCATGGTGAGCTGCTCACAGAAGTGAGTGTGGCACCCCACTGGTGCAATTGCATGTCCTTCTGCATACCAGGAGACAAATGGAAAAGCACTGCCAACTGGTAGGATGGCACTGGTTCTCAGCAGGCTTTGCACTCAGTTATCTGGGCACATCCTGGACAAGGTAAGTCCCGGAGGATGCCAAGATGATAGGTTTGGAAGGGACTGGTGGATGGGGTATCGACATGGGGCACATAAAGAGAAAATTTAACACAGAAAGAGATAGATAGCAACAGATGACATGTTTGTTTGCTGTGAGAGGAAAAAGTTGTGTAGATAGGGTCAGGAGCCAACCTCTCACTCTCTTCAGCTTGTGGCAGAATTCAGAATTCAGGAGAACCTGGGAGCCCATTCGATTTAACATACCTCAACTGCTCTGTCATGTCTGGTATCACTCAGCTCCACTTTGAGCCACAGTCACTTTCAGGGAAAGACAGTGGGTAGAGCATTTTATACAACAAAAGAAGAAAAAATAAATCAGTCATGCTGCAGCAGAACTCAGGGTTTCAGAACTCAGGAGCAACTTTCTCCTCTGCTTACAGCAATTTCTCTCTCTTTCTCTCCCTGGTTACAAACAACTGTCTCCTGACGGGTAATAATGGGGAATGATAAGCTGGCACTACAGCTGCACAAAGGCAGCTATCCAATTGATACTGGAGTTTCAAGAAAGCAATGTTTTTGAGGGGCAGTCACGCAAGCAAAAGAAACATGGTGGCATTTTGTTGATGTTTTAACATTTGAGTAGTGATTTTTTACTTTGCTTTTGTGAGAAGGCTAACCAGGTCTTTCTGCATGAGTTATGTCGATTTACTCACGCTGAAAAGATTCAGTTAGCCAATCAGAAGCATTGTTATTTCCTTTTGCATTGTATAATTTAAAGCAACTGGCATATAGGAGAATAATGTGGCATGCTGGATGGCATTCTATAGATCAAAAATATCAATCCTAGCCCATACTGTGTATTTTTAACAGCAGTCCAAAAGAGCAATATAATACATTTAAATTAAACATAGAAAGTGCTCAAGGACTGGTGGTGCCCAGGGAACAAATAGTAGAACACACACAGCAAAAGTTCCAGCACTCACCACCTCACTGTACTAGGATGCCACTGAAGCACATAATCTTACAAACACAAAAGTTTATTGAACAGAAATCCACTCCATAACTGCTCCCGCCTGATGCATTTTGGTCTGAATTGTCCTTTATCAAAGTCCAAAATGGAAGATGGAAAGACTTGTGAAGATACTGTATTAAAACAAACATTTGATATACATAATTGCAGGAACATTTTAAAACCAACATACCTACTGGACACTGAAGTATGGCTGGCAAAATTAACAACAAAAACAGAGAGTTTTGAAGTCGGCTCATGTCTGAGGCAGTATAGTGCAGTGGTTTAAGGCTCTGACCTGCAAATCTGGAGACCTGGTTTGAATCGCACAGCACTCACTTGCATACTGTGTGACCCTGAGCAAGTCACTTAACTTCCTGTGCTCCCCAGGTTGCACCTGTAAAAAGCTTTCAGCTTAGTGTGCCACTCTTGGTTAAACAATAAAAAAAAGTATCATCATGGCTGCCAGTATAATCAGAAATGTGGTACCTGTCTGCATACCAGGAGGAAGCTTTCCATTTTCAATAGAAAGATATAGAGAAAACACAAAGAAACAGTATAACAAAACAACTGAAACCTAGAGATAGCATGTGGGTCCCAGTGTATAAGCCTGAAGAACATTTCTTAACTGGGAATAGTAGAGAAAGGGTAGTAGGTAGGTAGCGGGAGGATTGCCCAGACTCATCCAGTGCCTGTCTTTGGGTGTAGAAATGACAGAAAAGTTCCCAACAGTTATGAAAGGAGACATCTGATTGGCTACCATATTGGATAGCCTGTCCAAGTCTGCTATGCGTGATAGGGAAGAAATAACTTCTCCAATGGTTGGAATAAGGGGACCACAGCACATACAAAGTATTAAACGTTTGGCTTGCATGCTAAGAATGGCTAGCCATCTGTACTTTGTAGATTTAGAGGTGTACTGGAGGCTTTACACCAAGCAGGAGTAGGAGTGCTGGTTGTGGAATGATCTTATGAAGTACTTAGCTGCCCAGTTAGCATATTTGTCTCCATAATGATTGGAGATGAGGGCAGGACCATAAAATGTGATATAGGTTTCTGTGCACCAGATGACATCACCAGCACTTGTCATGATTAAGTAGGTTAGCTTTATATAGGACTATAGGGTTCTATACCAAGAATGTAGAAATGTGTTCTGGATTAATCTACTCTGGGCATCTGTTTATAGGGTATGTCCAGAGTTCCAGAACTGTGCCCACTGCTCATCTGTGATAGTTATATTTAATGTCTTTTCTCATCTGGTTTTGGATTCCTTGGATTGGCTAGGAATGGTATCTTGCACCAATGAGTATATGTTACCTGCCTGCCCATAGGAAAGAGATAGTCATCTGGTCAAGGAGGCAGGTTTTTGTCAACTCCTGTGGGCAGAGAGGGGTTTAACTGCATTCTCTCATTTGGAGGTATCTCCAAAATTGTTAGATGGGAGCCCCATATAGTTTGAAGGGTTGAAAGGTAGCAACTACCCATTTGCTGGGCTCCAGTATATCTTTCAGGAAGAGCATAGCAGTGGTGGCCCATTGAGACCAAAGAATACATTTTCTGTCTATTAAAATGTTGGGGTTTTGCCACAGAAGGGCATGCAAAAGAGGTGACTCCCAGCATTCTGTAGAGTTGAGACCAGTATCTTATTGAAGGCCAATGGTGGAGTGTGGCTCCGAGATTTGTAGGAATTAGAATAAAGCAGGGAGGCAAGCATACCTACTCATCCTTGTTCCTGTTCCATGTACACCCATTGTGGGGAGTGTTTGGAGCAGGCCAGAACCAGTGCAAAGTTTGCACTGCCTGAAATACCAGTTTGTAACCCTCTATCAAAGGAAGGCATTCCCCCACCCATTGTCCAATGAGACCTCAGTTTGATGTGACTAAATCGCAGTCACTTCCCTTCCCAGATAAAATCTCCAAATAATTTATCTGTTTTCTGGTACCAGCCTGTAGGAGTGCCATGGGGATATCCATTACAGAAATATAGATGTGCTGTGTACATGCAGAATGCATGCCACATGTAATTGTGCAATGTTTGTATGCAGTTCACATACACAAAGTGATCCTAAGTGAACCAGGTCTAAAAGCAGATCAGATTCACATGCTGCAAGCTTGACATGTGCACAGCAGAGTAAGCTGGTGCAGAACATCTTCAAAAAATTACATCACGTTCACTTGTTGCACACTTGACATGAGTGCAGCAGTTAAGCTGGTGTGAACATCTTTAAACATCACACCAGGTTCACATGCTGCAAGCTTGCCATGTGCAGTAGCTAAGCTGGTACATATATCATCTAAAAACACATCAATTTCTATTTTATACTACTGCAAGCAATTAGAATCATTAAAATACATTTTATTTGGATTGCTATAAAATTAGGTAAACCTATTAATCTGATCCTTTTGCAAGTTGTTTAATGGCTTTTGATTGTTGTCATTAAATTGCCATTAATTTGTAAAGTATTGTTTGCTTACTGCACTTAATGCCTAGGATATAGCCAGTCAACATACCTCATTCCAGATGTAAGAAGAGGGGCCTTGTGTCATGAAGCTTATCCATTTTGTTTTGGACCATGCAAATTCCTTATGTATATTTAGTGCTACAAATGGGTTTCTCCATGACTGTTTCAGCTCACTTACTTTCCCTTTGTCATTCTTTATTGAGCAAATACACTATGACCATGCTCAGCATTCTCTGTGCTGAGTACAGCCTTGAAACATCCACCATACCTCACAATTTGTCACTGAAATGAGGGACATGGGCACTCAAATGATGAACAATGTGGGACACTAACTCACATGATGATCAGGACACATCATGAAACATGGAGATCAGTTACTCAGAACACAATGGAAACCATTGCATTAGCACCTGAGAATAAATTTCTACCATTAAGCAGTGGTGCCATTTAGGTAGGGCAGAAGCAGTTACCCCACCTCCTCCCCAGTATTTGTGCCTAGGTTGTTCTTATGGTGTGGCAATAATGGCATTAAATTAGAATTTAATCTTTTGCACAATAAGTGCCCACCTGGCCTGTGTTTGCTCATAAGTACTCCAGACTGGACCGTGTCTGTACTGTGTTGTCTGCTATCTGCACCTATTAGTGGCAGCACAGTCATATGTGATGTGGATGAGCTCTAGTCAAGAAAGAGCATGAGTCTTGCAAGTGCGACTATCTTTCCCCCACAGAGTAGACAGAATGCAGCCTGGAGGAGTTGGTGAGCACTGAACTCTAAATAGCAGTGTTGTGGCAGCATATTTTGTTGGTCTATTCTTAGTGAGTCTCCATCTCCCTGGTGGCTGAAGGGCAGAGGGTGAGCTAGAAGCTTATTCTAGACTAGGCTACCTACTTACTCTAGTAGGCTTGCCATGCAAAAAAAAAAAAGAAACAGCACAGACCCCCAATGGCAGCAAGCTAATCTTAGCAGCAGTGGTGACAGCAGTGTGGGTGGGCTTCATGGCCTTGGTCAGTGCAGTGCAGCAGCAACAATAGCAGCAACCAAGCAAGAAGCAAGCAACCCAGATTGGGTGGGTTCGATTAGTGAGGTGACCTGGTCGCGGATCATGTTGGAGACCTGCGATGGTCGGTTCTAGCATCCAGCTTCTGGTGGAAGGAGAGAGGGAGAGTAAACTGAAAACTGGGCTGGTGGCACATTATGCCAGGCTGAAAGTTTGACCACTTGACTGAGTAAGTAAAAGTAAATCATTTTTTGACAGATGGATTGGGGAAGGAGGAAGGACTGAAATATTTATTTGTTTTTCACGTTTCTTCATCTTTGAGCAGCTTCATGACCCATAGGGGATGGGTATTGAATGGAATGGAGTAGGAAGAAAATCAGGACAAAGTTCTATTTTTTTTGGGGAGGGGCAGAACTTCAGCCACAGGAAAAAATGGTTAGTAACTGTGTGGGTTTAAGCACAAATCTGATGCACTGCTCCAGGGTATATACAGATGAATCTTATACATTTAAATTGTTCCTAATTTGCATATCACTTTTTAGTCAAAACAAATAAGTTGCACCTAATAAAGATGTTACAGACATTCTAGAGCTGTCCCTTGCATTCATGGACAGTTGAGCTGTCTGGTATGCACAGACTATTGGAGGCCCACTATAGTTGGGCTTATGCCCTACCCCCAGTCAAGCTCACCTCCACGTCCTCATGCTCAGGCACATTATGACAAAGGGCAAAGGAGACCACAGGGTGTGCACAATTGAAATGAATAGAGTATTTTTTTTATTACTATTTTATACATTATTGATGGAGAGTTGGAGATTAATGAAGGCCAACGCTTGACTAACAAGGGCCTGGTTAGCAGAACAGTGGCCTTCATTATTCTCCAACTCACCATCATAACATATAAAAAGTAATAAAAATAACTCCATTCATTTCAAGAAGTCTGTAAGCACTCTGACCTCGGACATCATCTCTTGAAGACTCCTGCCTCTGGCTCCCTAGTACTCATGTAAGAGACTTTTACTTATATTGGAAGGCTATGCCTGGGTTCAATGGCCAAGCAGCCAGCCACTCCCACTTCCTGAGCTATATAAGCAGTTCCTCTCAGCCTCATTGTGAAGCACTTTTTCTTTGCAGTCGAAGGCTCTTACCATCTGTCCTCTAAGCTGGTTGGGGCCTGCAGGGCTGGCTGAACCCCCTCTTGCTGCTCCTGCTTGTCTTTGCTGGATTTCTGTGTTTATTTTCCTGCTTCCGGTTTGTATTTTGCCATCAGGCTGTGTGTGTGCTTCTTTTCTTTGTTTCTTGTTTTCTGTGTTTGCATGTCTTTGGTTTTGTTTTTTGGGGGCTTTGTTTTAAACTCCTAGCATATTGTTCCAGAGCTCCTTCTGCTTGCTTTCAGTTACACACAACTCTCAAACTACTGCATTGCAACTGCAATCATTATTTGTGTGTTTCAGCTCAACCATAGCTGTTCCATGTTGCATACTTAATTGATTTCACCTGACTCAGGCTTACATTGAACCTAGCTATGAAGTTCAATCATGCTTTCTCATTCTACTTGCCTCATTATAGCAGCTTCATTGCACTGCCTGGCTATATCTGCTTTTAGAGCATTGTGTCTCCTTATTTATGTTGATTGCAGTTACAACTCTGTGTACTCTATACAGATGTTGCTTTTATGTTTATTCACCCTGTTCTGCTCTGAGGTCAGCCAAAAAGCACCTGCTGAGGCTGTTAACCTAGCTTTAATATCTGCATATGGTTCTTGGCCTTCCATCACTTTCTTGTTTGTCCTACAGGGGACTGGGAAGTGTTTGGGGTGTGGCCCCATGTGGCTAATTTTCTGTTCTAAATTCAGCACTCACCACTCACTGCTCATTATGATCAGCACCAGTACTCAATCAGCTTGACAGCTTCTCAGCTCTCAATCTAATTCTGGGGCATGCCAGCCATTCTATTGTGGTGCAAGGTTCCTGCAGCCAATGGTCACGCTCTGCATTTAGTCCGCATCTTGAGCATGTCCAACTTGGGGTGGGATCCTGCTCACCTGGCCCATAGCTGCGAATGTCCTCTCCCCAGGCTTGGCTTTTGCTGCCTGCTACATGACAGCAGCTCCTGGTGTGAATTTAAGACAAGCAGTGAAGGTTGGTTACAGCAATCTCTTCTGGCTCTAGTGTTCCACTATAATGGTTGTCTATTGGCTTTAGTGGTTTCCTCAGCAAGGCACCTTCACTGCATTCTCCTATGACTGCCTCTGGTTCACCTATTTTGAGTTTAGGGTGGGTGAGGCAGGTGACTGCCTCCTCCTCCTAGTTGCAAGTATTGTTGCAGAGTTTTCTCGCAGCCTTCCACGGTGTTCCCACTAAAGGCTTTGAGTGACAGCCTCCTCAAATTGGAATATTTCCACTTCCCTTTAATTGGGTTTTCCAAATTACAGCTGCTAAGCCATCACTAAATAAACTATCACAAGCCTGGAGGAAGGCGACCTAGGCCTTGGATACCCAGAATTTCCTCCTCATGGGGGTTTTCTCTCCTCCGTTGCCTCAGGTCATAACTGTTAGTTAGCATAGTAGTGTTCCCTAGTTTCTTTTGGTAGGTCCCTGCTGTTGGATGGAGGTGGGGATGTCCTGCCATTCCTCTCTCCTTGAGGATCACCTCATTCTCAACATAAACCATCAGTATCATGCTATGCAAACCTGGGCATTTCATTACGTTATCAAACTGAGCATCTCATTATGTTATCAAACTGCCTAGCTTCTTTACTACTACGTTACAGTTACTGCTCCTATGTCACAGTTACTGCTTGCTCCATAAGCTTCATGTCACCTCACTCTTTGGGATATGATTGTACTACATTTCTTTTGGGGATTCCTAAGGTACCTTTAGCCAGGAATCATCCCTGGCACCTCTAGAGTGGAACCCTTTCCCAAGGTTCCTTGCCTTTTGTAACCCTACAGGGTGTAATTCCTCTGGAATAGAGAGTGTGAATGGCCAAAACCAAACTAACACAGTTGCACAAGCATAACACTATACTGGCTGTGCAGGACATTGAATTGGAAAGGCTATGCCTGGAGTTCAATGGCCAAGTAGCCAAGCCACTCCCACTTCCTGAGCTAATATAAGCAGTTCTTCTCAGCCTCATTGTGAAGCACTTTTCTTTGTCCCACTATCCTCGCCTCCCTCCTCCTCCTCCTCCTCCAGTGGCAGCACTTCTCTCCTTAGGGGTATTCCTAAGGTATCTTTAGCCACAGGAATTGTCCCGTGGCACCTCTAGGAGTGGAACCCTCTCTGAGGGTTCCTTGCCTTTGTACCCCTACAGGGTAGTAATTCCTCTGGAATAGAAAGTGTGAATGGCCAAACAAAACTAACACAGTTGCACAAGCATAACACTATACTGGCTGCACAGGACATTGACTCTATATTTGATAGGTTGTCTGTAGCAACATGGCTGTACCGCTACAGTGAGTGTGTGTACATGGGGAGACTGGCCATTTGGGTGTGTGTCAGTTATTGCTACTTTTGTGTTTGCACCTTTAAAGTATGTATGCTTGGAAGCATTCAAAACTATGGAGAAAATAGTAGAAGTACCGGCAAGACAGAAGTAAGGTGGGTAAGTTTGTGTATTGGGTGGGAAAAACCACTTGTGTTTCTATTGGTATGTGTGCTACAGTTCAAATGTAAAAGTAAGATGAGTAAGAAGAAAAGAAAACTGAAATGAATAACAGTGGCTACAAACGTGTCACATGTGTGCAGATATAGTCAGATACAGTATGTATTGAAGCACAAGCGAGCCATATGTGTGTGCAGATAGTATGGTTTAGTGGTTAAAGGCACTGAACTGCAAGCCAGGAGACTTGGAAGCATGAAAACCAAGGTTTGAATCTCATCAACCCCACTTGTGTATGGTGTGATCCTGAGCAAGTCACTTAACTTTACATCTGCAGTTATCAGTGACCACTTGCTTTTTGCACGTATGCCACATGCATGCTGTCCTTCCCAATTTAACATAAAATCATGGTTTCAACATTTGCTTGCTGAACACATGCAATATGCGTGTAATCGGTTCCAATTAACATTTAAATCATACTTGCAGCACCATATCACTTGAGTAGTTTTTGTGTGCAGCATGAAAACATTTCATATAATTGTTTCTGTAAGGGATGTGACAAGAGTAAAACAATTTAGGGGCCATAATCATTTTAATTGCTGTGATTTTCCCAGCCAGCATGAGTCATAAGTGATTCCAGTGGCGAAGACTATTTTACATATGTACTTAGCAAGACTGAAGATTAATGTCTTATGTCTTCTCAAGTTTTGATACTATTTTAATTTCCAAGTACATGATCTCAGCTTGGGTCCATTTCAGACTGAATCTATGTATCACATGGGAAGGCAGTTTTGTTTAAGATGACGTACCTCTGTTTTGTTTGGTTAACTCTCAAGCCAAAATAGTCAATGAAGCAGTTTAACAAGGTTAATATGGAGGCATGGATGACTGTATTGGCCAATAAGATTAAAGGTTGTCCATGTACATCACAGTGGAGTAATGCTCCTTCCAAATTTTAAAATCTTGAATCCCCTCATTTTGTCTGATGGCTGCTGCTAAGGGCTCCACAGCCAGAACAAAGAGTAGGGTGACAGAGAGCAGCCTTGTCTGGTTCCCCATTCCAGAGGGAAGGATGGTGGATATTAATGAGTTAGTAAGAACACAGACCACAGGGAGGAATATGTAGCTTTACCCAGGATTGAAATCTGTCACCAAATCCAAAGTGCTTCAGAACTAAATGCAGATAATCCCATTCTATAGAATCAAAGGCCTTCTCAAAATCTACAACCAGGACAGCTGCAAGGGAGGAAAGGTGTTGTGTTAAATGTACAATGTTATGAATATACGTACATACAAACATATGAAATTGCCAGCAGAAAAAGGCCCACAGGTCTATCAAGCCTGCCTGATTGTGCAGCTCTTAGTTTCATATTACTACAGCTGTTCTAGCCCCACCCAAACCCTACCTTCTACCCCTTTCTGGTCTTTTCCCCTTTGTGTTCTTGTATGCACTAGCACTGCCTTGACTCTGTCCCAACCCTGCTTAAAGCTATCTATTGTCCTCAGTTCAATTAACTCCTCCTGCAGTGCATTCCATCTCTCCATCACTCCCTCTGTGAAGTAGTGCCTCCTCATCTCCTCCTGAACCTTCCCCTTCCAACTTCAGACTGTGCCCCTAGTGACCCTTCCCCACCTTTAAGAGGAACAATTCTCCCTGTCTGACTTTGTTTATGCCTTTCAAGTACTTAAAGGTCTCTATCATGTCCTATTTCCCTTCTCTATTCCAGCGAATACATGTTGAGCTCCCTCAACCTTTCCTCATCATGCACACCACAACTCATGATCATTTTCATAGCCCTGTGCTGCACCCTCCAGTAATTTCACATCCTTTTGAGGTATGAGCACCAGTACTGCACACAGTACTCCAAGTGTGGCCTCACCAGTGATCTATACAAGGGCAGGATGACATCCTCCTTTCAAGAGGTGATCCCTCTGGCAATGCACCTCAGCATCCTATTGCCCTTGCTGCCACTCTCCTACACTGTGCTGATACCTTCATGTCCCCATGACTATTATTCGAGGTCAGTTTCCTCCTCTGGAAGCTGTTACCTGCACTCCCCCCACCCAGTAGCTGGTCCTGGGATTTTCTTGCTGCAAGGTACATGACCTTGCACTTAGCATTAAACCACAACTGCCACTCCCTAGACCAATGTTGATCAGGGATCAGATATAGTCTGCACTGAATCTGCCTTGCATGAAACCCACCTAGGAGGATAAATTAAAGATGGGAGAAAGGGGATTAGCCTGGAAGCCAAGAATTTTGTAATGTACTTTATTATCCACATTGATAAGTGAGATAGGCCTATAGCTAGTGGCTGAGGTGGGATCTTCCCTTTCTTAGGTAGCACTGTAATCACAGCTTCTCTTAGTGTGTGGGAAGAGAATGCAATTCTTCTGCCTCTAAATAGACTCTGCATAGGACAGAGGTAATTTGCGAGGCTAGGACTTGGAAAAATTCCATCAGGAAGTTATCTGCTCCAGTTGATTTACCTTTTTTAAGGTAAGGGAAAGCTTGATGAATTTCCTCTACTGTCAATGGAGAGTCTAATATGTGCTGTTGCAGTGGGGTCAGTTGGACATGGTAAGTGAGTCGAGGAAGGCCCGAATCCCATCAGTGTGCATG
This sequence comes from Neoceratodus forsteri, assembly GCA_016271365.2. NCBI lineage: Eukaryota > Metazoa > Chordata > Ceratodontiformes > Ceratodontidae > Neoceratodus > Neoceratodus forsteri. The sequence continues at coordinate 1,459,082,565 of CM057455.1, read as the reverse complement.
GATGGGATGGGGAGTACAGGTTACATAGAAACATAGAAGATGACAGCAGATAAGGACTGCAAGGCCCATCCAGTCTGCCGATTTTTCTACCTTATGAATGTGCCGTAGAGCTTTACTCTGTCAATGGCCTATCTATGCATACTCATCTGTATTGCTCCTTATGCCTATGCCATGCCTGTTTGAAGCCCTGCACTGTATTCATATCCACCACTTCCTGAGGTAGGTGTTCCATGCATCCACCACCCTTTCTGTGAAAAGAACTTCCTCACATTACCCCTTAATTGGCCTCCCTCTAATTTAATGCTGTGTCCTCTTGTCCTGCTATTTTTCTCATATTGAAAATGTTAGATTATTTCACCTTGTTAATGCCTTTAAGATGTTTGAATGTTTCGATGATATCATCTCTCCCTCCTTTGCTCTAGGGTATACATATTGGGCTCCATTAATCTGCCCTCATATGTTTTTTGATGCAGTCCCTGCACCATTTTGTTGCCCTTCTCTGGACTGCCTCCATTTTATTAATGACTTTGCGCAGGAACGGTCTCCAGTACTGCACAGTACTCCAGATGGGGCTAACCAGTGTCTTGTAAAGAGGATTATTACCTCCTCTTACAACTTGGATACCCCTACTAATACACCCCAACATCCTCTAGCCTTACCTACTGTTTTAGTGGTCTGCTTGGATGATTTCAGGTCATCTGTGATGATGTTTTCCAAGTTTCTTTTTCCCTTGTGATTGCCAGCAACTCTCCTCCCAACCTATAGGTGGCTTCAGTGTTTCTCTTCACTATGTGCATGATCTTGCACTTCTTTGCATTAAACTCCAGTTACCACTTTTCTGACCATTTTGCCAGTTTATCCAGCTCCTTCTCATTCTTCCCACTCCATCTGGATCATCTACTTTGCTGTAGATCTTGGTGTCATCTGCAAACAGACAAACCTACCCTCAGTCCATCTGCAATGTCACTGATGAAGATATTGAAGAGGACTGGCCTCAGGACTGATCCCTGAGGTACCCACTTGTGACTTGCATCTCTTTTGACTGTTTACCATTTACCACTACTCTCTGTTTTCTGCCTGCCAACCAGTTTGCCACCCAGTTGACCAACTTCTGACCCACCCTGAGCCTACACAGCTTATTAATCAATTGTCTATGTGGAACAGTATCGAACTTTTGCTGAAGTCAAGGTAGGTGACATCAGCTGCACCTCCGTGGTCCAGCACTCTGGCTACCCAGTCAAAGAAATCTATGACATGAGTTTGACAGGACCTTCCTGTTGTAAACCCATGCTGTCTTGGATCCTGTGCCCTATTGATTCCAGGTGTTGCACTATCCTTTCCTTAAGGAGTACTTCCACAATGTTGCCCACTACTGAGGTAAACTGACTGGTCTGTAGTTTCCTGCTCCTCCCCTGCTACCACTGTTGTGGAGCAGGATCACATGAGCCCTTTCCAGTCTTCTGGGACTTCTGTGCTCAGAGACTCACTAAACAGTTCTGCTAATGGCTCTGCTAGTTCCACCCTTAGCTCCTTTAGTACCCTGGGATGTATGCCATCAGGTCCCATTGCCTTGTCCACCCTGAGCTAAGCAAGCTCTTCTTGGACCTTTCTTTTGTGAAGGGACTAGTGCACTTCCCTCCCTCCCCTGTGTCTATGGTGCTGAGCTGTGGGCCCTGCCCTACCTTATCTTCAGTGAATACTGAGCAGAAGTATCTATTTAGGATAGATGCTTCTCTTGGTCCTCCTACAGACACTCTCCTTGTCCCTTTGATGTTAGCAATACCCCTCTGGACTTTCTCCTTTCACTAATGTATCTATAGGAAGTCTTGTCCCTTCTTTTATTGTTCATGCTAGTGTTTCCTCAGTTTGGGCCTTTGCCTGTCTTACTGCCTTTCCTGCTCCCCTTAGGGAAGTTTGGTATGCCTCCCTATCTTCGTACCACTGTGTTTCCTTATATTTCCAGAGGCCAGCCTTTTGGCTCTGGCCTTTTCTGCTACTGTTTTGAGAACTAAAGTGGTTTCCTCCTTCTTTTGCTCTTTCTTTCTCTTTTAACACAATGGGATGTTGCTTCAAGAATTGCATCCTAATGCATGCCCACTTTGCCTGTACCCTCACCTGTATTTCTTCTTGCCAGGGCTTGCTTAACTCTGTTGACCATCTTATTTAAAGTCAGCTCCTCTGAAGCCCCATATTTTTGCCTTGGAATGGGATGATTTAGTTGTAGTGGCCAAATTGAACCATACCATGTGATGGTCGCTGGCCCCCAGTTGACCTTCTACCAGGACAGCTGTGATCCTTTCCCCAATAGTCAGTACTACATCTAGGATAGCTCTGTCTCTTTTGGGTTGTTGTACCAGTTGTTTGAGGCCCTCCCTGCAGGAATCCACCATGTGTCTAGTTCTGGCAAATGTTCCTGCTGGTATTGACCAATCCATCTTTCAGATGAGACTTTAAACCGAGGTCCCATCTGCCCATTCTGGTGGTAGTTCAGGTGAACATTAAAATCCCATGGCACTTCTTGAAAAGAGCATGGAATTTCCCAGTGCCCTGACCAAATTTCCCTCATTCACTAAAATACCACCAACAGCTTAATCTGGTTCAAGGTCAGTTGGCATTCATCTGTATCCCTCCCGGTCATGCCTGAAGATAGGCAGAATTTGTCTAGTGCACTTACCCGGTCAAAAAAAATGAAATAAATAAATAAAATAAATAAATACATAAATGAATAATCTCTCTCTCTGGTATGTTGAAGTCTCCCATTATCAGAACCTTCCTTTAGCTGTCATGTTTTGTATATTTTCTAACAGTAATGTGTCAATGTCCTCCCCTGGTCTGGAGGCCTGTAGACAACTCCAGTACATACGAGCTGTCCCATTTCCTGTTTCTAGGGTGACCCACAGTTCTTCTGGCTCCTTATGTGTATTCTGAATTTCTGTAGCTTTGATATTTTCATTGACATAAAGGCCACTCCACCCTCCCCTTTTGCACCTTGGTCTCTTCTGGACAGTACATAGTTGGGTACTGAAGTCTCCCAACTGTGGTTACTGGTGAACCATATCTTGCTAATAGCTACTATGTCCAGTTTAGCCTCTGTCATTGTTGTCTGCAGGTCTGGAATCTTGTTTCCCAGACTGCAGGCATTTGTGTACATGATTTTCCATTGGCCAGATTTTGGTGTGTTAGTTGTTGGGCGAGGTCCGCATTTCCACTGCGCATCGATGGGGAGCCAGACCTTTGTCCTTACCTGGTGATGTGAATGAACTATAAATGTTCTGAACTCAAGTTTGATCACTAGCTGATGGGGAGGGGTGTTCTTCCCGTTTGATGTATCAGGTGCGTCTCCCCTCTCCATTTGTTAGTTTAAATATTCTTTAAAGATGTCAAACTTCTGCCCCAATGCAGTGACTCCCTCCTTAGTCAGATGCAGTCCATCAAATTTAAAAACTTTCCTCCCAAAACTGTTGTCAGTTACCTACAAATGTGTGTCTTTTTTCTGGCACCAGCCCTTGAGCCACATGTTTAGCTCCCCTATCTCCACTTCTTTGACCTTCTGTCCATTTTCCCCTCTCAGACTGGCAGGATCTCAGAGAAAGGGATACCAGATGAAATGGATGACAGTTTGTCTCCAGCCTGGTCAGGTGTTCCTTGGTCTCCACAACTGACTGACTGGCGAGATCATTAGTCCCTTTGTGTACCAGAATGTCAATGTTTTCTCCTGCTTCCTGCACAACTTTAGCAAAGTGTTCAGTGTCTCTCCATGCTGATGTACCTGGGAGACATCTGATCATTACCCCCAGCTGGCAGTAGGAATCAACTCCCTGAATCATGGAGTCTCCTATGATCAGAAGTGTTTTGGATTTCCTTTTGCTTTTTTGTTTTGGTCCCTGTTCTGGGTGAGTTTTGTTGCGCTTAGTTCCTGTGCTGCAGTGTCCTGCTCTGCAGTGTCCTCTGCCTTTGTTTGATTTTGGAGATAGAGGCAGATACCTGTTTGTAGTTTTATATGGTTTGTGGAGGTGAAGCTTTGGAGAGCACTGAGTGATAGGGAACCTGATTTGCTGCTCCTAACCACCTGCCAACCTCCTGGTCCAACTACCCTCTGCGGTCGAGGTGCTTCAGTTGGATGTTGGGAAATGGCGGCAGTGTGTTTCCTCCTGAATAAGTGATTTGAGGCATGCAATCTCTTCCCATGCTGGCTGGAGTTGAGCCCTTAGATCTCCAATAGTCCAACATGTAGGACAGCATCCTAAATCCTGTATAACTGCCCTTTTGAAAAGTGTCCCACAGTACCTGCAGTTAATAATATCCATTCCAGATGAGTTGTCAGGTGTTTAACCTTGTCCGAGTAATTAGAAGGAGGAAAATGAAAGCAAAAGTTTGATTTTTGTTTGTTTGTTTGTTTTGTATAGCTTGTTATAACAAGTTAAATTACTTGTGCCCCTGTAAGTGGGGTCACTGTGTGGATATCCTCTGATCCTCCCTTCCTGCTTTGCTACAGGAAATGTCATGACTGTGCTACCCTAAAAAGGAGTGTAGCATGGGGTGGTTGGGGATGGGGGGTGTGGCTGAGCCTTCCTTCCAAAAGGAAGACCCATGGATGAAAGAAACTAGGAGGTAAGAGCAGAACAATCAACCAGCAGCGAAGCAGTAGCCCTGAAAGCCCAGCCTAATGATAGCTAAAACTGTAATACCTGTAAAACACTACCTGTAATAATTTCACAGAAGATATACTCGGCAAAAACACTTTACTACAGAGAAAAATAAAGCAGTAACAAAAGATATACCTTGCAAAAACAATTTGAATCAAGAAGATTACAGCAGTAATCTGTAAGCACAAAACAGTAACAAATCTGTAGGCATACCTTGTAATAGTGCAGCAGAAAGTGTACCCTGCAACAGCAATTTGAATCAGAGAGCAATAAAGCAGTAAAATGTTAGCAAAAGACAGTAACAAACCCTGTGAGTACAAAAGAAAATAATAACACACAGTAAATCTACCTAAAAAAGAAGCCTTAATCTTTTCCTTGCTCTGATAATGTTCCTTGCTTTGTCCTTACAAGCAGACCTAGAAGAAAAGAGCTCAGGTGAAGCTAGGGTGCCTTTGCCAGCAAACCTAGTCTGCATAAAAGGATGCCATTATCTTATTTTTGGCTTGTGGAATGGTCTGTACTTGGCCACAGGAGTCTTTAAGGCCAGCGATGTGTCTGTCCGCTTGCTGTTTGTGGAGCTGGTATGCAATAATTCTCCCATCCCACCTCCCAAAATTTATGCTTCAGCCTTAAGATGGCAATTTAAGCTTTTCTAGACAGTAAAGAGTCCAAGGACTTGCCACAAGTAGTAGAATATAGACAGGGGTGAGGCTGTGTTTCTAAAGTTTTCATCTTGTTTTAGCTCTGCCTCCAGGTCACTATGGTGTTGTTCCTGAATTTCCTTCTTGGGCTGCATATCCTATAATTTTGCCTCTAATGGTGGCTTTAAACATCTCCCACGTAGTTCTGGCTTTGGTGTCCTGAACAGAGTTTTCTTGGAAAAAGAAGGCAGTTTCCTTCTGTACCCATGGAGGAATTCTGGATCACAGAGGAGTAAGGGTCTAATCTCCAGGAGGGGAGGGAGGTGGACTTGATGGGTCCCAATAACATGAGTAACTGCACCGGGGCATGGTCTGATATCACCATGGGAAGAAAGACTGAGTCTAGGGAGATTTGAGTTAAGCAATGGAGGTGATCCAGATATCAAGGTGGCCAGGAAACAGGCACCAGACATCAGTGAGGCCTAGGTCCTGTATCATATGTTGTATAGCTTGTAGTCCCATATCCGAGTTTCTTTCCCAAATAAACCCCATCAGCCATGGAACTAAACCAAGATTGAAATCCACCCCTCCACCAGAATGGGGGTCTCTGTGGCAGCCATGGACCTATCTTATTCATTAATTTCTGAAAGAAATTTGGGTCATCCTCATTCGGTCATACCGATTACATAGTAGGAAAAGGACAGACTGGGTAGATACTAGTGCCAGCACCCATCTGCCATGTGGTTCTGATATGAGTTTTGTGACTGTCCATTTAAGGGCCTTGTGAAGAAGAATTACCACCCCATGGTTGCGGTCAGTGCACATGCATGTTTTCCTTTCCAACCAATCCCAGACAAGATAGAGTGGTCCTCTTTACAAGCATAGTCTCTTTCAAAAGGTCACATGTGACCTTAACCTCTTGAGTGTGTGAAAACTTCTTTACTTTTAACAGGGGTGTTAAGCCCCAGATGTTTCATGTATGACATATAACCACCGCCATGGTCTAGCAGAGGAAAACACATATTCTTTCAAGTAATGCACACTCCTGTCATGGTCAAAAGTCTAATTTTGTAATATGTGTATAAACCAAGAGACACTATCCATTGCAGGGGATCAAAAGTAAGGTAATGTGTTTGGGTATTACTTGAGTAGCAACACGGTTGAGAACCAACATGCTATCTCTATTGAACCTTCCAAACATTAAATAACTATTTATTAAGAACCAAAACTAAAACCAAAACCTGAATACAACATTATTTACAAATTGAAACTTGTAAGTTATATAAAAGTAGCCAAGGCAAAAAGCCAGTGGCATAATGCCAAACAAGGCTTGCCAAGACCCCTAGAACATGTAGGTGGTAGAGTCCCAGATACTGTAAGAGCAACCACACCCAAAACTTCCATAACAGTGGTGTCAGGAGATAACCTCTGAATGGTCTCCCAATCACCTAGGGCAGATACAGAAAAACAATATATGTATTTCTTCAGGGTAATGTACAGCAGTGAGATCAGCTGCTATGGCAAAACCTGATGGATAGTGACCCTGCAAGTAGTGAAATGCAGTACTTCAGACATATAAGAACCTAAGGTATGTGATTGCATCATGCCCAATCCCTAGTACTCCTGCAGTAATATGTGCCAGCGACACTAAAGAACCTAAAGCTCAAACTGTTTACTGGTATATTTGTTAAGACAACCCATCTGTTCTTACAGCAATAAACAATAATTATTTCAAAACATTTCTACAGCCCAGAGAAGATATCACCTATCACTGAAATCTTGTGATGGCTGCAACTAGCAGAGTCATACAAGAGATACATTAAAATGCTGTGAGGGTTATCAGGTCTAGCAATTGGTAGCAGGATAACAGGTCTAGCATATAGCTGAGAGCTCTTACACAGCAGTTTGTGTCCTCTTATTCTAGGAACATCAGAGACTGAAAGTACAATAGGGTAGGCTTTCTTTTATTTAGCTTAGTACTTGCTTTTGTTTATACTGCCTTGGTTGATTTTTCTGAAGAATTGCTACAAAAGAGAACAGCTCCCAAGGCAGTGATTACTTTTAATTCTAACATAGTGGGCAGGCGAGGGGAGACATGCATTAGACCATGTCTACCACATACATAGGGTGTTATAAAACCAGATACCTAGACTTGACCCTCTGCTGTGTCTCTTTAAAGTGTCTAGACTGACGGTCAGGCAGTAACCTCAGAATTCCCTTGTAATCAGCTCCATACCCCATCCTCCCAGAAAAAGCAAAAAAAAAAAAATTCACATATCTAACCATAGTTCAGTTGTGTCCGGAGGCAGATGATGCAGTTAGCTGTGTTAGTCCTCTGGTCTGCAGAATCAGAAGGGCCTGCATCGGTGAAGCTAACACCCAATTTGACTTGGTTGGCATCTACTGGCAGGCGGGGCATTCTGGTGACCAACGCAGCCCAGGAAGTTTTGGCAGTGCAGGAGTTGTCAGGGATAAAGTTTTCTGGGGCCACTGCTGGGATGTCATCTGAAAGTGACTTTGCAGTTGGGAGAGGTCTGAGTGGGGCATATCTGTTCTTTGTGAAGTAGGGGCTTATGGTCTGTCTTTCTTCTACATTGTTCTGGTCACCACTGCAGCTCACAGGATCTGTCTCTGTCAAGTGGGTGCTCCCACTAGTATGTCACATCTGCTGTTGCCTTTTCTGGCTTGAGATGAAAATGCCAAGTATTTTGCAGGTCCTGTCTCATGGGGACATTCATACAGCCCTGCTGATTGTCTTGTACTGTAGGTTACTGTCATGGCATGCTGTGTCCATGTCTTGTGCTGTGTTATCTGGTGTGGCAGACTTCATGGAGGACATTTCTCAGGGCCAAGTCCTGTTGAGAAAAGTCAAAGAAGGCCTCTGGGTGGCACAAGAAAAAGGTGCTCCATTGTGTATATGCACATTGTAGCTGGGTACCTTAGTAAGACTTGCACCCCAATGTATGTAAAACATGACGGCCCTCCGTATATTTCTTATGCTTGTTTGATAGTTCTTTGAATAATCTCAGTAAACATGGATACAGTGCCCATTCTAGGTTAACAAGCCCAATTCCTGGCTTTGTGTAGAATATGCTCCTTGACTGAAAAATGTAAGAATCGTGCTAAGAGGGTCCATGGCCGATCTTCATTCTTACGGGTTGATTTAGCAAGTGATGGGCCCTTTCAGTGTCTAGTGGGGCCTCCTTCCATTTTAAGGATTCTTGGTAGCTCCTGTTGAAAAACTTGGCAGCCTTTTCTTTCTTACCCCACTCTGGAAAGCCCAGGAGCCATAAATTGTTTCTGTGGCTCTGTTGTCTAAATCATCCACTTCATCTTGTATGGACCAAATCACATGTGCATGATCTTGAACTGTCAGTGTGTTCATCTAGAGCTACGTCGTGGGGGGCTGCTTTTCTCTTCATGTGGAAAAATCTGGACATTAAGCTGATGAATGGCTAAGGTAGCGTTATTAGAGGACAGTGTCACCTTGGCCATCTGTTTCATCAAGGCATTGAACATTTCACTAATAGTAGCTAGCTCCATGGCTGAGCTGCCACCAGTTGTCATTGTGTCATCTCAGAGCAGCAGTGTGGCACTTGGTCTAAAGTTCACTTAGCTGGCACTGATCCAGAGCAAAAGGAAATCACTGGAAAGAGAATCTTTTTGCTGTCTACTGTTAACAGTTTTAAAAGCAGATGTGCATGAAGATACATGTAGTAGAGAGATTTAGTGCCCCAGGCATTCTGAGAAAAGATTCAAGCTGCCATCTTTGCTAGGGTCATGCCACACCCTCACAAACTCTTTTCATAAAACATGTGCCATCTGTTAGCATAGGCTCTAGATTTTCTAAAATCTCTCCATCCAGAGAAAAAGGTTTGAAAAAGTGAAGACAGAAAGCCAAAATTGAAAACATACCCTCTGAAGCTGGGATTGGGAACACATTAGGAATGAAAGAAAACCCTGGTATGCATACAATCACCAGCCCGCCTCCCTTGAGTTCTGAAAATGTCTGTCTCGTGTCTCAGGCTTTTCCATGTTTTGTAATGTGGGTTTCTTTGACAGCTGGACCATATAAATAGTTTCAGTCTACATGATGCAGACATTTAGCAAATGGAAGATGCCAAAAAAAAGGTCACAGGGACCATTCGTGGCTGCAGTTGCAGCATCATGAGCTATTGTGAACTGCATTCTGGGCCATAGGAGGATAATGAAGAGGAAGCACAATGGCAGCTCCCATCCAGACAGGTACTTTTTACCATGCTAGGTTTAAAACCATTTCAAAACCAGGCTAAAATAATCATTTCATCAGGGTTTAAACTCAGTTTTGAAATACGATTTTAAAACTTTACCAGTGTGGATGATAACAATGTTGCAGTTTCTTATAAGATTACAAATAGACAGTATGTTATAAGAACTCCAGTGGGAATAGGGTCTAAGAGAAGGTGAAACGACCTTTCATGAAGAAACATTGGTCATAGCAAAAGGTGCAAAACCATGGACAGGCTTAGCTGCACAGTCCACAGAATTTTACAAAAACCAAGGACATTTTTGGACAATATTGGTAACCCTAACATCAAATTTCCAAACTTTTATCACTGTAATGACAACCCTAACTGAAGGTTTTTGCAATGAAGATATATATATATAAGAGCCAAAAACCTGTTTAATGCATCAGTTGAGGTTGTTCCACAGTGACAAGAAGTGAAATTTAGTGGATGGCTCTGGAACCCTCCAGCCCCAGCCAGCATCCCGGTGTGTGCAATGGGTGCGTCGGCCTCAACTCTCACCCCATCACATGTGTAAAGAAGCTGAGGAATAGGACAATGGGGTGAGAGTTAGGACTGACAACCCCAACACACTCACCGATGCTGGTTAGGTAACAGAGGGTCCAAGGGTTTCAACCCTAACACCAAATTTCCTCGCTTTTGTTGCTGTGGAACAACCCTAGCTGATGCATTAAACAGAGTTTTTTGCCTCTAATTTCCTTCTTTGAGAATGATGATGAGAAATAGAAGAGAATGCAGCGGGAGTGGGACCTTTTGGGTCCTGCACTCCCGCCATGTGATGCGCACAGGGCATAGTACCACAATTGTAAGGCAAATGGTAATGGTAACAGCAATAATAGCAGCAAAAAACAGAAATGCAAAAGGAAATGCAAGTCCATATGGAAACATAAACCGAATGTGCACGGGCACAGTAACGCAATTGCAAATGCAAATGGTAACAGTAACAGCAATGAAGATGCAAAATGAAAGAGAAATGGTAAAGCAAATGAAAGGGCTGCCATAAACATAAATGGAAATGCAGACAGGATGCAAACTGAAATGCAAACACAAACAGTAGGGGAAACGCAATGTTAACAGTAACGCAAACGCAAGTGCAAATGAGAAAGAAGGGTAACGGACACGGTGGTGCACATGGGAACAGAAACGCCAACGGTACATAAAAAACAAGTAGAAACAGTAACTGTAACATTAATAGATGAGCTTACCCCTGTTTTTCCCCAACAGATGCATAGAGAAACACAGTGTGCACAAAAATGTATGCATAGCAATGGGCCTCGGAACAGAAAATAAGCTGTTGGAATACTAAATTGCTTATATCTCAGGAACCGTGACGATGTAGAAATAAAATTTAAATGTGACATGAATCATGCACTTCCTGGCTATGTTTTGTATATGCATAGCCATAGACTACCTTGTCTTCACGACAAAAATTCTGTATCTCATACGTTTTCAAAGATCGTGCCCAGAAGGTCTGGCCGTACCTCCACGTTAGTCTATGGGAAAAAACATCAATTTTGGACTACCATAACTTAGCAGCTGTGCAATATTTTTCACCAAACCACGAAAGGCACATCTGGGGCATATTGGCTGCCTTCCCCAAATTTCAGCCCAAAAGACCAAACAGTACTTTTGCAGCAGGGTGACAAATAACTCCTGTCATTTTGGCCATAGTCTTGATAAGTACTGTCGAACTTTGTGAAAGCTTTCGTAAATTCATTCGAAAGTGTGGCAAGTGTGAAAGTACTTTGTGAAAGTGCTTTTTCCAGAAATTTGAAAACATATTTCTAGGGTGTTTTAACCCAAAATAAAGACATGTCTAGCATCCTCAGGGGTCCGACTAGGTGAATACAAAAGAATTAGGTTGCTAGAGGGTCCCAAATTTGAATGGCAAGCATTTTTCTGATCACCAACTGAAAACAAGATGGTGGATTTGCGAAAGTAAAGGGCCATTTATGAAAGTAAAACTGCATTTGCAACACTTTCAAACTTTGTAACTTTTCCATTGACTTATAATAGGAACTTGTTTTGAATAACTTTTGAACGTTTAATATTTTTCACAAAATCTTTGAAAGACACAACAGGCAGCCTGGCTCACATTCCCTGAAGTTTTGGACCACTCACACAAACTGTGCAACCTGTAGGTGCAAGCAAAGAATTCACCAGAAAGCGTAAATGCTGCGCAGATCTGACTTAATAGCTCCGCAGCTGTATATCCAACCAGAACGAAAGTTGGCAGACCCCAAGATGTATGGTTCTTGATCATGTATTCCAAATTTCAGGCAAATCCGTTGAATGGTGGCAAAGTTATTAAGGTGTACAATTTGACCCTTTAACCTTAAAAGTGCTACTCAACTCTAACTGCGGTAGCACCACGTGCTACCATTATGTGTGTATATATATATATATATAATATATATGCATCTTCATTGCAAAAACTCTGTTAATGCATCAGTTAGGGTTGTCATTACAGCAACAAAAGTTTGGAAATTCAATGTCAGGTGCCCACCATTGCCACCACACTCAGCCCCTCCTCCATGCACCAACAGGGGTCGGGTGTGTAATGTGAAACAGTCATGACCAACTCTCACCCCATTACATGTGTAAACAAGCTGACATGCTACAGTAGAGGAGAATGGGGTGAGAGTTAGGGCCTGATGACCCCATGGCATGCCCCGATGCCTGGTGGTGTGGATGGGGTGTGTGGTGGTAGGGGTGGGCACCAACATCAAATTCAAACTTTTGTCACTGTGCTGCCAACCCTAAGTGATGCATTAACTATTTTTTGCAATGAATTTTCCTTCTTTCTGAGAGAGAGTATAATGGTATCATTATTTTACAGTGGGAGAACAGGGTCCTTGTACCCTGCCTCCAATCCTGCACAGTTCAATCAATCAATCACTTTATTTAACCAGGCATAAACCCCATTGAGCAAGCTCATTTTCAAGGTGGTCCTGGGCATAAATACAATACAGTACACTTCATAAGATTACAATTACGGTGGACAACGGTGCAAAAAAAAAAGAAAAAACATTGTGAAGGTGCCGGTCAATATGGGCCTATACATACCAGTCAACATAATTAACATGAAAAGGTACATAATGATAAGCTTTACTGAAATGAGAAGAGACAACAATCCCATATAGTCTCTGCTGAGTAAGAGTTCATACCAGAATGATAAAAAATAAGGAGGTATTAAGGAATAGGTAGAAATTGGGGTGAAAGAGTAGGCAGCCAAAAGAGGCCAGAATAGGTAAAAGGTAGACAATAGGCAGGGTCATCTTGGATTAAGGAGCTAGGCTTGTAGGTCCTAGGTTGCTGTTGTTAGGAATGTGGGGTGGATGAGATACTTAGGCGTAGGATTTGAGAGTGGCACCCAAGGCTTAGGGGTCATCGGCATCTGAAACAGTTGCATGATTCCTTCAGATAATCCATTAATAGAGCTTTGAATGTGAAAATGCTTGGAAGTGAGGATAATTTTAATGAGTCTTGCAAAGTGTTCCAAAGTGATGGAAGTGAGAAGTTGATTGCTGCTGAGCCAAGGGTAGTTTTCATTCTAGGAATCTGGAAGCAGATTAGGAGAAGCATCTCAGGCCATAGGAACCTTTAGCCTGTTTGAAGATGTTCGAGATGTATGCAGGGAGGTTATCAGATAATGCTCTAAAATACCAGAGGAGAGCATTCCTTTTCTTCTAGTTGAGGTGAGGTCCATCCCGAAACCTGGTATAGACAACAGTGATGTGTACTATGGGGTAGATTTAAGATAAATCTTAAAGCCCGGTGGTAAAGGGTGTCCAGTTTGTTTAGCATCCTTGATGGGCAATGACTGTAAAGGAAATTTGTGTAGTCCAGTATAGGTAGGAATGTAGTTTGTACTAGTCTCATTCTGGCTTCTAACGTGAGTAGGTGTTTAATGTGATAGAATAAACCTAATCACTGTCTTAGTTTCTTCAAGGTTTCATTTAAGTGGCACAGAAAGTTGAGCTTGTTATCCGGCCAGAACCTAGTTATTTAAAGGCATCAACTACTTCAAGGGGTTCATCTAAGAGTGTTCGGATCTGTGTGATATGTGGACATCCGAAGTAGACTTTGTGAGAGAATCATTGCTTTAGTCTTTTGGCATTGAGGAGGAGCTTATGAGAGAAGGTTGTATTGGAGGGTGACAAGGTCTTTCTGTAAGTACTCATGGGCCAGATCAAGGATGAATTTATGGTATAGAGTACAGTATCATCTGCGAATAAGTGCACATTTGCTGTGCCCAGCTGGGAGTCCAGATTACTGATGTATATTGCAAAAGGATAGGGCCCAGGATGGAGCCTTGTGGACTCCTCGTTACAAGGATTTTTGTGGGGACATATCTCCAATGGCTTTGACTTGTTGTAACCTATTGGTTAGATAGCTGGAGAACCATTTAATGGCAGAACTATCAAGTCTGATGTTACTCAGTGCAGTAAGCATGATGGTATGATCCACAGTATCGAAGGCCTTACTTAGATCAAGGAAGAGGGCAAATACATGCTTCTTAGAGTCCAAGGCCATTTGCCAGTCTGTAGTTACTTTGGCAAGAGCCAATATTGTACTGCGTTTGGCTCTGAAGCTGGACTGAGCCGGTTTAGCAACTTTTGTGAATCCAAATATTCTCTAAGTTGGATGTTGACAATTTTTCAAGTAATTTAGAGAGGATGGATAGTATAGAAATAGGCGGTAATTGTTCAGATCTCTCGGATCCCCAGTCTTGAATAATGGTAGGATATGGGCAGTTTTCCACAAGACAGGTAGCTCACCTTGAATCAGAGAGTGTTGAATAAGTGTGTAATGGGGCGGTCAGATAGGTATGGCCAAGTTTTAGGAAATAAGGTTCAATATTATCTGCTTTCGCACTCTTTTTGTATCCAGAGAAAGGAGGAGGTCCTCCACTTGCTTGAACGTAATTGTGAGGAAGCTGAAGGGATGCGGTTTATTATGGTTGTGATTATCAGTGAAGCCAACAGTGTAGTCTCTTGCCGGCTAAGTTTGCTGATAGGTGAGGTGTCAAAGCAAGCCCTGCAGTGGCAAAGAGAGATCATTAAGCTTTTCAACTATATCAGCTTTATCAGTTATGCATGTATGTGGAATAAATTCAATGGACTCATGTAACGCATGCATTTTCAGGTACTTTTCACCCAATTTTCAATATGGCCTTTTAAGGACCCCACCTCATGAACAATGGCATTGTCATTTCATTAATATGTTCCAAAGGTTGAAATTGCACAGCGACCACACCATTCTGCACCAAAGGTACGAAAACATGTTTTGGGCAAGATGTAAAATGATAGCTGTATACTGTTCATGAGGAGGTGTGATAAATTGTAATGTTGACAATCTGGAGGTAAAATATGAAAAATTGGAAAAGATTCTGACGTTAAGTAGAAACTGTACAATGCACACTCATAATGTGGCCATTTTTTAATTTTAAACAAAATTTTCAACATGGGTTTTTGGGACCTTCCTCATGAACACTGGCACTATGATTTCATTAATCCATTCCAAAAGTTGTTTTGTACAGCGACTATGCCATTCTGCACCACATGTGTGAAAACACATTTGGGACAGGATGTGAGAAATGACAACTGTGCCGTTCATGAGGAGATGTGAAAAAATGTCAATGCTGAAAATCTAGATTGAAAATATTTAAAATTGGCAAAGTTCACGAGTGCATATAAACTGCTCAAAGAGGCACAGAAAAGCAACCACACAGTAGCAGGAACAACCTGTTTGTTAACCACCTGTATGTGTCTTTTTGCACATCCGTATTTATATAAAGAACCTTTTATCAGATGAGTTGGTTTTCTGGCTGTTCTTGCTACTGTGTGGGTGCTTTTCCATGCCTCTTTGTACTTGTTTGATTTTTGAATATAGCACCACATGTTTCCTGGTGCTCCTACTGATGTGACTTTCCGTATAAACTGCTCAGCATACACTCATAACGTGGTCATTGTTTGGAATTTTTGCACCAAATGTTCAATATGGGCTTTTGGGACCCCACCTCATGAACACTGGCACTGTCGTTTGTTAATCGGTCCCGAAGGTGATTCCACTCAGCAACCGAAAATCACCTTTGGGTCTGATTAATGAGATAACAGTGCCAGTGTTCATGAGGTGAGGACACAACCCCATGTTGAAAATCTGGGGTCAAAATTCTAAAAATAGCTAAGGTATCAAAATAAGTTGAAAACCGCATTGACAGCCATTATATGGTGCTTATATTTATTCCTCAGTTCACAGCTGGGCTTTGAAGAGTACAGATGTCCTGGTCAGAGAGGATGACAGCAACCAACCTCCAGAGGTAAGTAAGGGGTAAGAGGGGTAAGGGTCATGTACCCATGATGTCTTATAGGATTCAAGATGGCGGTTGTGCTGGACTAGCCTCTATACCTCGTGCTCTGTTTTAACTGTTTTAATTGTTTCATTTATTTTATTTGTTTTGTTGCAAGTTTAAATTGCTTTATTTAGTTTATTTGTTTGTTGTTTGCATTTTAGTTTTAGTTTTCATGTCGGCTGGTTTTGCGGTTTTCGCTGCTTTTGTAGCCTGTTTTGATCCTTGGTAGTTGTGTCAATGCTCTGTCCATCCGGTGTCCGTGGTCAAAGGGAGACTTTGCTGGGAGTCGTAGTCCCTTTTCTGGCTGTTTCATCGCCTGCTGCTGATTGCTGTTCTGGCTTTTCCCAAGTGTGGGGAAGTTAGTTTGCAGCTACAGCAGCTCTACCTGACACCTGTCACCTTTGTGGAGGAAGCAGGTGATTTTACTTGGAGCAGGATTTTGTAGTTGTCTACTGCATTTTGCTGTAGCCCCTTTTAATTTGGGGAGTTTTCGGCTCATTTGGATACTCATTGGCTTTGGTCCAGGAAATTGATGTTTGGCCCTATAGCTGGATATACTATGATCTATTGAAGAAGACCTGGATCAGTTGGTGTGATTCCTATATGAACTTGGACTGGAAAGGACAGTTATTGGTGTTCTAGATGTATTGTGGGTAATGGGACCCGATTTATCGATCGACGCCCTCTGTTTCTTGTGTATTTTAAATTCTGTTCTAAGCTGGGTCTAATGTTCCTTGGTGAAATAGTGCCATATTAATGGTTTTGGTCTTGGGAGGTTTATCCCCCTCCTTTTTCCTGCCTGGGCATTTTGGGTTGTGCTGTCTGGGACCAAGCAGAAGCTACTTGTTTCCTCTAAGGGTTGGGGGTTATTAGGGGCTCTCTACGCTACTCCAGGGTCAGCCTTATTAGTCTGGCCTTGGGATATCTGAAGCTGTAGGTCTTAGTAGCGTAATAGAGCCTGATTAGGCAGTTTGGGTGTGTGTGTGGAGGGAACCTCCTGTGCCTTGCAGCTTAGCTTGTGGATACTCTTGATTTCATATGAGATATTTCTTTTCCACTCATGGACTTGCATTGAGATTGTATGCTGTGATTTTTTCGAGCGTATATTTGCAACAATCTGGATTTTGATTTGGATCATAGTAATCCCATTGGACTTTTATTGGATCCTGTTTTCATCATATGAAGGACAGTGTGTGTAGTGAGAGGGCCTCACTGCCCGTACATATTTGGATCTTATAATATTATTATCATTGGCAGTGAGTGCCTAAAACTGCAACTTGGTTTTTACTGGATCCTGCTTTTCATTATATGAAGGACAGTGTGTGCAGTGAGATGGCCTCACTGTCCCTATATATTTGGATTCTTTAATATTAACAACTGCATATGGTCCATTTATATATTTTTTTGAATGTTTTGTCCTATTGGTAGTGAGAGAACCTCTGGGACGAAAATTAGTTTTGGATTGTATTACTTTAGTTTTAATCTTGTTTTCTCCCCTCCTAGAGCTGTGAGAAGGTTCATTGAGTGGGAAGTTTTAGTTTTGTTTGTTTATTTGTTTTTGTATTATGTTATTAGGTGGGTTTTAGTTAAATTTTTATTGTGGGTATTTTATTTAAGAGGTAATTAGGTTCTTTATTTTAGCTAACTAGCAGTGAGTTTGTTTCCACTTGTGGTATGTGTTGTTTAGTTACCCTGGTGGTGCATTATTAGTCCTCCGATCTCCATGCCCTTCGCCCTTCCGCCCTCCTCCTCCCATTTTCCACCTACTAGCACTGTCGGGCACTTGGTATCGTAGGTAGGAGGGTTTGAGGTAGGTGTGGCGGGGACGTGGACACAGTAGGATGAATAAACGGACCTTTCATATAGGGTCAGTTAAGTCCAAAAGATGCCTTGGGGTGAAATGAAGCCTGGAGCGTGGAGCTCCATGTCTAGTCCCCATACTCAGGCCACCACCTGTTTGGATGGGCAAGTAGTCGGGATGGCTTCAGAGCCTTGTCCAGCTCGGCGGTGTTGTGCAATGCCAGATCTATTAAAACAAATCTGCTGTTATTTCTGACTTTGTTGGGACAGCAGATCTGGTTGCATCACGAGACCTGGCTGGACCAAATGCTGGCCCCATTTTGGAGCGACCGTTCCAGCCAGGTACTCAGTGAATCACCGCCGAGATTGGATCATGGGGGAATAGTGGTCTGTTTTAAGGCCAGGTTGGGGCTCATGGGTGTACCAGTTGAGAGCTGAATCCTTTAGGTGTACCATAGTAGCTGGTGTGGGTTGCAGGATAGCCATCATCTACTGTCCACCAGGAGATAAGAGTTGATTCCTGCAGGAAGTGGCAGACTTCATCACCGATATGGCATTGGAGTCACCCAGATTGATGGTTCTGGTTGACTTCAATGCCTGGAGTCGACGACGAACTCTCAGCCTTTGGTTAACACTTCCTCCAGTTGATGACATCACTGGGCATTACACAATTGTTTCTTCAGTTACTCATAATCACAGTCACTCTTTGGATCTAGTTTTTCTCCTGAGGATTGAGGCCACTGATTTGGTGGTAGAACCTGTCAGTTGGTCTGTTCATTACACCGTGGGCTTCAATTTTGTGCTCCCTTTCGTAGGTCTGCCCTGTGGAGATGGTTCGATACCGCCCTTACGGGATGTGGGCCCTGAAGACCTGATGGCAGTATTGAACCTCTCAGAGTTTCCTGTTGCCAGCTTGGGTCCGGAGTCTATGGTCTTGGCTTATAATCAGGCCATTTCCTTGGCCCTTGACTCAAGTGCTCCTGTCCATGTTCGTCCCTCTGTCTCCGCCTCGGGCCCCATGGTTTGATGGGTCCTTGAGGGAGTTGCGACGTATGGGACGACAGTTAAAGCGTTGATGGCAGAAATCTGCTCTAGAGGTTGACCACCTTAGTTTGGAGGAGCATTACGGCTCTACCAATCAGAGATCTCCCATAACAAGGCAGAATTCCTGTCCAGGGAGATCGCTGTTGCTCAGAATCAATCGGCTCAGCTCTTCAGAACTGTGGACAGGCTGTGCAACCCAGCCTGTCTCCAGCTCCGTTGAGCCTTTTCACAAAAGGAGTGTGATGAGATTGCTCAATTCTTTGCAAACAAGGTTGCCAACATCAAATCAGAGATCTGCCTGACACACTCTAAGGGGGAAGCTGTTGGTCGACGTTTGGCCATGGAACCCCAGCCTCCTGGAGTTCCTTTGACCTGCCGATGTTCAAGGATATTATGTGGATCATCCAAGGGATGCACCCACATGCTGTAGTTTAGATCCTGGTCCAACCTCCCTGATTGTGAGTTGTGTTGAGATCGTGGGCCCATTTCTGGCTCAAATAATCTGGTGCTCCTTAGAATTGAGTGAGTTTCCTAGCTCCTAAAGGAAGCTGTGGTGACTCCCCTTTTGAAGAAGACTTCTCTGGACCCAGACATTGTTGCCAACTACAGATCTATCTCTAATCTTCCCTTTATTGGGAAGGTTATTGAGAAGTAGTGGCAAACCAACTGGAGGACCATTTGACCATCCATAGTATCTACAAACTTCTCCAGTCTGGTTTTCGTAAGAGGCACAGTACTGAGACTGCTCTGGTTCGGTGCTCAATGATCTCTTGATGGCGAGAGATTGGAGAAACCACTCTATCTTGGTTCTCTTGATCTCTCTTCAGTCTTTGACACTGTAGACCATGGGGTTTTGATTGAGCATTTGGGGTTCATCCGTGGACTGTCTAGTACAGTGCTCAGATGGTTTTCATCTTTTTATCTGGGAGAACACAGAGAGTTGTGTTGGGATTTTTCCTATGACCCTTTCCCTCTGTAGTGTGGTGTCCCCAGGGCTCGGTGCTTTCTCCCATGTTGTTTTCAGTGTACATGCTGCCCTCAGAGACATTGTAAGATGGTATGGGCTGAGGTTTGACTGTTATGTTGATGATACCCAGCTCTACCTGTCTTTTGCCCCTGACCAGGTTAGTGCTTTCTTGGTATTTAATAGCTGCCTTGCTGAAATCCATGACTGGATGAATTCAAGCTGGTTAAAGTTGAATGCCGGTAAGACCAAGGTTATGGTTGTGGACCCAGGTCATGGGATAGAGGGTTGGGGTCTGGCCAACCCTCTGGCTTACTGCTGGGGGACCAGATCCTTACCTCTGAGCAGGTGCATAACCTGGGAGTTGTACTCGACGACGGGCTGACCCTTCGTCATTAGGTGTCAGCAGTCATTAAGTCTGCATTTTACCATCTTAGGAACATTACCAGGGTGAAGCACCTTGCTCCTTCCAGTGATTTACCTATGTTGATACACGCCTTTGTGACCTCACGCCTTGACTACTGCAACTCCTGTACCTGGGGCTTCCTGGGGTTGATATCCGCTGCTTGCAGCTACTGCAGAAACACTGCTGTGATGTTGTTGACAGGGGGTATCTAGAAGGACACACATTACCCATGTGCTTGCACGATCTGCATTGGCTGCCTATAGTGGCAGATCACCTTTAAAAGTAGGTCTTCTGACCTTTAAAGCTCTGCATGGACTCGGCCCAGACTACTTGAGCGCTTCTGGATTCCTTACCACCTTGTACGACAGCTCCGTTCAGCTGACGAGGGGTTGCTTAGGTTCCAAAGGTTATATTGAAGTCTTCTGAGGCCAGGGCTTTTGTGTTTGTGGCCCCAACCCCTGAATTCTCTGCCTTGCCGGCTTAGGGAATGCACGACCGTGGAGTCCTTAAGCGGGACTTTAAGACCTATTTGTGGAATATGGCTTTTATGATTTGAGGTTGCTGAGATTACTGATTTTATATGTGTATTTTCTGATTTTATCATTCATTTGTACAGCACCTTGGTGCTTGAAAGGTGCTTAATAAAAACGTTTTGTTATTATTATTAAGGGAGGAGGTTGCACAGAGGGAGGTTGGGGATGGGTGAGGGGATATGGGAGATGATGAGGGACCATTTTCTTCTTTTCAGGTATAAAAAGACATGAGAGGATGGTTTTCATTCTTTACTGGCTTTTAAGTACAAATATTACATTTTGGGACACTGGGGTGGGCTAGCCAGTGTCCCTGAGTACTAGAGATTCTGAATGCCAAACGGGATTGGGCACCCGATGTCGGTAAATAAAATATTACAATGGGCTAGCACAGGAGAACTGGCAACAGAGGGCAGAGGGTGGGACATGGCACCTAGGGATGGAGCAGGAGGGCTTTTGCTTCAGTGAGGATGGGGCACAGTCAATGGAGGGTGGAGAGTGAGTCATGGCACAGAGGGATGGAGCAGGAGGGCTTTTGCTTCGGTGGGAATGGGACACAGTCAACTTAGGGTGGTGTGTGGGATTTGCAAAGAGGAGGTAGCTGGAGGGTTTTGTATCACTGAGGGATGGGGATACTGGCAGCAGAGGGTCGAATGGCACATAGAGGGAGGGAGCAGGAGGGCTGTTTGTTTAACAAAAATAAATGCAAATATGCCTCAGCCCCCTTCTAGGTAGTTAAAGGATACAAAATATCCTTTATTTAGGTAAACACCAACAGATGTTTACCTAAACGAACCAAGGAAGATGATATTGTGCTTTGTTTTTAAAAATAATGGCCAGAAAAGGTTCAGACCTTTACAAAGGGCCACATGTTGCAAATTTGCAAAAGTTTAGCAAAGGAACTTCTAGACATTTGCAAAAGTGTCTCAAGTTTGTGAACGTTTTGCAAACAGTCATTCACACATTTTTAATACTTTCAATGGCCAAAGTGCAAAAATATATTTCTGGCCATTATTTATAAAATCTAACTGCAGGATTATGTTCCTCGGCCCCGATTAGGTAAACACAACTGTTGGTGTTTAATTACAGCCTTTTTCTCTGCCACTAGCTGAAAACAAGATGGTGGCACCATGACAGTACAGAGGCACTTGCAACAGTAAAATGTACTGGTGGCAGCTTTCAAGAGGCACTTATTTTTCCCCTTAGGATGTAATGGGAAACTGTAAATTTGAATAACTTTTGAATGGATTGGTATTTTTCACCAAATCTTCAAAAGGCACATCAGTAACTCAGACTGCATATTCCTGAGAATTTCAGACCAGACAGACAAACCTTTTGGGCTGTAGTCCCAAGCAAAGAAATAGCCACAATGTGCGTTATTTTTTTACTTTTTATATATTTTGCATTTGCAGCTCCACAACCACACATCTGACAATAACACAACTTGCCAGCTCAGAGATCTATGGTACCAAACTGGGCATGCAACATTTCAGGCAAATCTGGGTTTAACAGAGAAGTGGCTGGGCAACTGTAACTCTAGCTGCACTGCCATGCAGCTATATGTGTGTGTGTGTGTGTATATATATATATATATATTTATTTTTATATTTTGCTCTGATTTGGATATGTAAGATGATAAATTAATCTCAAGGAAAAAGAATATTATTGTTTTAGACATGCAAACCAAGGGTTACCAGGGCTGAGTAAGCAGCAGCAAACATTTTTATAATACAGGATGCAAGATTACGCAATGAAATATTGCAATAATTTTATTATAAATAGATGTGGGAAATGTATGCTAATATTTGTTTTGAAAAATAGTTTTAGAACAAAACCATACATGATATTTGTAAAAGAAAAAAAGTATGCAGATATATGAAGTATCCTTGGAGGTAATAACAAATTGTATTCAGCCAACTCAGTATTAGGAAATATTGTCAATATCTGTTATCTATTAATGCTTTTTCAGTTCAAAAGATTTCTGTATATAAAATACATTTTTGGTATCCACAGGATTAGTCCTGAAAACAGAGTTAATAAATCTTAGAAACATTCACAAGGAATATTGCAGAAAAATTGGCACTATGGGAAGCTGTAACAATAAAACAACAATTTTAGAAGTTAAATCTGTTGAATGGGTCCTTCTTGCATTACCAGACTAGTAGATATTTTATAGTCTAGTGGACTCCCCACTCCTGAATGGTCAACCATCCAGACCTGTTTGCTCTGGACCCTCCACCCAACAGCCTCCCCCAAGACATTTACTAGAAGCAAAAACTATCTGGCAGATAAAAGTGTGGCGACACAGTCCTCCACTAATCACCTCATCTGTCTGCTGTCTGACATTAACCAAACACTCAGTACTTGTGATTGCTCAGTGAATGTCAGATGGTGGCTGGTCAAGATGGTGAGTGGAAGGCTTTGCCAGTCACTGTATTACCTGCTGAGGTGCTTTGTGTCTTCTGATTGGTGTCCTGGATAAAGGGAATGTGGGGCGGAAGGTCCAAAGTGGGCAGGATCGAGGGGGTTGATCCTTTTAAGGTAGGGAGTCCACTGGTTCCAGGAATATGCTAGGAATCTGTTAGGCTCCAGAGCAAGATCAATAAGGAATATGTAACAGAGAGGCTGTGCAGAGTGGGCAATCAAGAGCTAAAGGATCACAAGATATTACAGGAAATGAATACAACCAGTAGAATGTAAAATTAGAGGACCGCTAGACACCAAAGAATATTGGGATTTCAAATGAATGGGCACAAGGGAAAACCATTGTGTCATGTTAAGAGCAGAGTTTCTGCAGTGTTAAACAGGTCTGTGGTGGTGGCTGTCTATCACTGCTGAAACCTTGGATATCAATCAATCAATCAAACTTTATTTAACCAGGCATAAACACCATTGAGCAAGATCATTTTCAAAGTGGTCCTGTACATTAATACAATATAATACACAGTCACAGATGCGTAGAAGCAAAAGCAAAACATTGTACAGGTGAAGGTCAATATAGGCCTGTACATGGAGGTCTGACATAGGTACATGCAATTACAATTCAAAATAAGTTCACAGGAGAGAGCAGAGATGACAATCCTAGGCTGTCTCAACTAAATAGATGCTAGTACCTTCATGAAAATAAGTAGGGAGGAGAAAAGAGAGTGTAAGTGTGCTAGGAGGGAGGGATAGGATGAAGAGGACCAGGAGTGTAGAGATAGGCTAGTAAGTGCTGGGTATCCCTTACTAGGGTTATGAGTTGAGAGATTCAAATGTAGGATTCGTGGGAGGAATCAGAAGCTAAGGGCTCATAGTCACCTAAAACTGCATGTTTCCTTCAGGTATTCAGCTATCAGAGCTTTGAATGTGACTAGACCTGGAAGTGAGGAAAGCTTTATTGAACTTTGCATGGCATTCCATAATCATGGGAGTGAAAAATTTATTGTGGCCAAAGCATGGGTTGTTTTCACTCTAGGAATCTGGAAACAAAGTATGGAGAAGTGTCTCAAGCCAAATGATCCCTTGGCACGCTTTGAAGAGCTTGAGATGTATGCAGGAAGATTATCAGACAGTGCTCTAAAGAGCCAGAGGAGAGCATTTATTTTCCTCCTATTTGAGAGGGAGGGCCATCCCGCCTCTTGTTACAGTAGGCAGTGGTGAGTGCGAAAGGCAGGTTAAGGATAAATCTTAATGCCGGTGGTAAAGAGTGTCGTTTTTGAGCACTGTTGAGGGCAATGATTGTAGAAAAGTCAGCATAGTCCAGTACAGGTAGGAATGTGGATTGTACTAGTCTCTTTCTGGCTTCTATGGTAAGCAGGTGTTTAATACGGTAGAATAAGCCTAACCGCTGCCTTCGTTTTTTAAGACTTCATTCAGGTGGCACAGTATTATCCTGCCAGAACCCTAGGTATTTAAAGGTATCAACTATTTCAAGGGTTCACCCAAATGCGTAGAATCTTGGGAATGTGTGTTGGTCTGAAGACTGTCTTTGGTGAGAGAATCATGGCTTTAGTCTTTTTGGCATTGAGTAGGAGCTTGTGTTTGATATGGTTATATTGGAGAGTGGTAAAGTCTTGTTGTACGTCCTCTTGGGCCAAGTCCAGGGAAGAATTTAAGGTGTAGAGTACAGTATCATCTGCAAATAAGTGCACATTAGCTGTGTGCAGATGTGTGTTCAGGTTATTGATATAGATTGCAAATAGGATTGAGCCCAGGATGGAGCCTTGGGGACACCTCATAGAAGAGATTTTTGAGGAAACAGGTCACCTGCAGCTTTGACTTGTTGTAACCTGTTAGTAAGGTGGCTGGTGAACCATTTGATGGCAGAACTATTGAGACCAATATTGCTCAGTGCAGTAATCATGATGTTGTGATCCACAGTATCGAAGGTCTTACTAACAGCAAGGAAAAGGGTAAACACATGCTTCTTAGAATCCAAGGCAATTTGCCAATCTGTGATTACTTTTGCAAGGAAGATACTGTGCTATGTTTGGCACTAAAGCCGGACTGTGCAGGGTTTAGCAATTTCTGAGAATCAAATGTTCTCTAAACTGGGTGTTGGCAATTTTTTCAAGTAGTTTTGAAAAGGCAGATAGTATGGAAATGGGCCCAGTAACTGTTCAGGTCACCTGGATCACCAGACTTGAATAAAGGTAAGATGTGAGCAGTTTTCCACGATACAGGTAGCTCACCCTGCTTCAAGGAGGTGATGAATAAATGGGTGATAGGGGAGGTCAAGTGGAAATAGTCAAGTTTTAGGAAGTAAGGTTCAATATTGTCTGCACGGCATTCTTTTTTGTGTCCAGTGACAGAAGGAGGTCCTCTACCTGTTTAAACATGACTGTATGAAAGCTGAAAGGGGAGGAATGAGGTTGGTTAGGGCTGAGATTAACATTAGAGCCAGCAGTGCAGTCCCCTAACGGGCTGAGTTAGTTGATAGGTGAAGTGTCAAAGGCTAGCCCTGCATTGACAAAGGTTCATTGAGCTGCTCTAATATAGCAGCTCTGTCCATGAAGGTAGTGCCATCGGACACAATTTTGGCTGGAAGGGAGGCGTCAGTAGAATGACCTTCAACCTCTTTGAGGATGTTCCAGAATGTGGCAGAGTTGTTTTTGTTGTCTTCTAATTCTGCTTGGAAATATCTAGCTTTTTCAGACCTAATTAGTTTGGTGCAGACATTTCTAGGTGCAAATGCTAGCCAATCGGCTTCCATTTGAGATTCTCCTCTCATCCACCAGTAATCTCTGTCCTTGAGAGCTTTCTTCAGGATGGAGACAACCAGCCAGGACGTCTTTTTAGACCTGATCAGACTTAGGGAAGAAAATGTGGAAGAAAATTCAAGCATGCTTGTATAGAGTGAGTGAAGGTGCCCAAAGCAAGAAACAAGTCAGAAAAGCCATGGAGAGCAGCGTCTCTAGGCGCCAATCACAGGTAAAGCCATAAAAGCAGCAGCCAATCAATGGTGATCCCAAAGAGTCACTGGCCAATCAGGGCTCCAAAGCTATTCCCTGAGACTGAGAGCAGGCTTATCCTACTTGAAGGCTCCTAGGCAGGCAGGTGGAGGGCACGGTACCGCTGGCTTCTCCAGCCACGCACCGCAAAAGTGTTGTGGTGGTAGCCTGATCATGGGCTGTTGGAGCTGCAAAAGAATAGAGTAGGGGGTTTAGATAAAGGCAGGCAGGACAAAGAGCCTGAGGATAACACAAAGTCAAATCGGATGACAGGGGTGCATTCTGCAAAGAAAGGAGGCAGACAGATTGGGGGTGTATAGGCAAGGATCAGATGGCTATGCAATTTAGAGCGTGCCACTTAGCCCAGGGTTATGCTACAATGAGAGGAAATTAGGTTTAAGTGGAGGAGAGAGAGAGAGTGAGTATCTAAAGAAGGTTATGTTAGGAAAAACAGAGAAGAGCCTATGTTAGTAAGCTTTAAACAATACTGAGGTCCCAAATGTTTATTAGTTCTACATAACACTGTACATTCCCCAGCAAAAAGCAATCACAATTTAAAATTCACAGCATGCTTGTATAGAGTGAGCGGAGGTGCCCAAAGCAAGAAACAAGTTGGAAATAAGCCGCTGAGAGCAGAGTCTCTAAGCTGCCAATCACAGGTAAGCTGT
This sequence comes from Neoceratodus forsteri, assembly GCA_016271365.2. NCBI lineage: Eukaryota > Metazoa > Chordata > Ceratodontiformes > Ceratodontidae > Neoceratodus > Neoceratodus forsteri. The sequence goes on along the minus strand of CM057455.1, from coordinate 1,459,055,793 downwards.
AAAAGCAGCAGCCAATCGGTGGTTATCCCAAAGAGTACTGGTAGCACCCATTATGCATGAGGGAGCCCTCATTTGCATATGTGCACTGGTATATTCTGTGTGGTCACACTGTTGGTTTAGCATGGCACACTGGGATCCTCTTAATATAGTCCCACCCCCAACTGCCTGCACTACTCATGGTTAGCATGGCACTAATCCAGTTACTTCCCTTCAGTTCAGTCTTTTTTTGATCTGCCTATTGATGATTACAAGAATTACAAATAAAACATTTTAAAATTTCAGTGTGTGTAACGCAACTTAGTGAAGAGTACATGCTTGTGCAATTTTATTGATAGACTGATAGCATTTGAATGCTTATGTTGTTGACTGTGATAAAAGAAACTTTGAAATTTTGCACTCTCTGTCCTATGGGGTACTACCACCCTGTTGGAGTAACATGAAGGCAAAGGAGCCCTCCTGAGGAGGGTTCCACCCCAGAGGTACCATGGGAAGATAATTTTATGGTAAAGGTGTTTTAGGAAGGAGCTCCCAGGAGAGAGGCATGCTGCTGGAGGAGGGAAGATGGTGGGGCAAAGAAAGAATATATCTGAATGAGACTGCAGGAAGCTGACTTAAGTAGCTCAGGCAGGATGTGTGGCTAGTTGTTCCAACCCACTGAACTGCAGTCATAGCTTTGATTTCAATGTATGTGCACAAGGTAATGATGAGTATATGCTTGTGCAACTTCATTGATAGACTAATAGTATTTGAATGAGTATGTTGTTGACTGTGATAAACAGATACTTTGGCCTTTCACACGTTCTGCCCCATGGGGAATTACCACCATGTCACGGTACTGTGAAGGCACAGGAATCCTCTTGAGGAGGGTTCTACCCATACAGGTGCTGCAGTAAGATGATTTCTTTAGGTTAAAGCTACCTTAGGAAGGAGTCCCCAAAAGTCAATCAGCAAATAGTGAATGCAGAAAATGGATGAGTATGATTAACAGAGTAGTAATAACATGTAACAGGCATAGGCATAACTTAAATTAAGAAAGAGGGAACAGCAAAGTAGAAAGAAGGCCACCATCCAATTTCAGCTCAACAGTGTAAACTTACCTGGCCAGAATGTACTAGTATAGATCTACTACTTGAGGGATTACCTAACCTTTATGACCTTCAGCATGGAGAAGAGGAAAACCCACTATAAGAGAGAAACTCTGGGGATACAAGGCCTTGGTCACCTTTCCTCCAGGCTTTGGATGAATTAATGATGGCTCACTACTGCAATTTTGAGACCCAATTCAGGGAGATTAAGAGAGAAGAGCTCTCATTCTATTCCTCTAACAGGAAAGTAATGGGGTACCATGAGTACAGGCCTCTGCAGCTAAAGGGAACCCTGCTGAAGCCCACCACCCTGGGGTGAGGAGGAGAGCAAGTCCACTGAAAGGTACTCACCTGGTCTCTAAGCTGAAGCCTAGGGGGTGAGAGCCAAACCCAGAAGGGTAAGGCTGAGCCATGGAGAGGCAAAATAGGAGGATTGAAGCCTTCACTTTGAGGGACAAGAAGGACAGGAGGGTACAGAATGGAGACCAGGTGAACTGTAGGTGGCTGTAGTGAAAATAGCTTTCAAAGGTGCTGCCAATGCTGTGAGCAGCTAAAGAAACCCCTGGGACTTGGAGACTCCACCTTGTGGTAGCTGAGGTCTTTAAATGCCACATCGAGGATGTAGCTGATGCTGTCTGAATGGCCAGATACTTCCCTAGAGTGTAGGAACTTCTCAACCTAGTGGTAGAAGAGAAGGTCCCCACCCTCATTGAGGAACCCACCCTCAAGATGCGGGCATCAAGGGACAGAGCTGTTTTAGGCAGTGAGAGCCATGGATGTGACTGAGAGTGCAGGATTGGTCATGCAATTATTAGAACTGAGAACAGCAAAGATAGCATGAGTGGATGTGCAACTGTTAGCACTGAGTATATGAGACAGCATGAGGTGAAGTGCATCTGGTAACACTAGGACAGAGAGACAGCAGGAATACATCAAGACAGCATGAGGTGAAATGCAACTGCAATTGGTAGGACTGAGTATAGCAAGGAGGCATGCTAGAGCAATGGAAAACAACAGTTAGTACTGCTAGGAAATGCAGCACCATGGAGAATCAAACTAGGAAGCAGAGTAGTGCTGGAGTATGAAATGAAACCACCATACCCAAGGAATAGTTGCTAGGCTACTAGCTAGGTGTAAGCAGTTAAGGAGTTGAGATGAACAGGAGACTGCAAATGGTACAAATAACAGTTTAGGTAAGCAGTAAGACTGCATTTGGTACAAACAGACAGCAAACATGAGAGCTTGAGGAGCACAAGGCAAATTAAATGTGCAAAGGTAAGATACTAGGAAGACTAGCAACACCCAAAAGAAACGGAGCAGAAAAAGGCTAGAAATACTAGACATGGATTGGATATGCAGAATTATAGAGCTATAAGAAATAAATATGTTAGGAAGATAAGACAGGCAAAAAGTAATTATAAGTCAACAATTTACAAATGTATCTAGTAATAAAAAGAAAATATAGGATGGTATAAAGCAACTACAAGGCAACTCACAGGCTGCAAAGCTTCCTAAAATACTGCACCTTAAGGATGTTTTTATTTGTAAACCTATAAAGCAAGTTAAGGCTTTCAATGAATACTTTCTTGAGGCAGGATGCACTTTTAATAAGACATTTCCTAATCAATCTAGACTGAATTAGATAGTAATTTCACTGCACAGGTTAAGGGACCTTTATTTTCCTTTAAACAAATTAGTGAAAAGGATGTTGTAACTGAGATAAATAGGCTGAATGTTAAAGAAGGGGCAGGTCAGGATACTATTGAGCCTATATTTTATAAGATTGAGGCCCAATAATAGCTAAGTATGTAGCTTACATGTTTAACTTATCTCTAAGTACTTGTGACATCCCGATGATTGGAAAACAGCCTGTGTGCTGATTCTTAAAGGGGAGATGATTCCACCCAGGATGTTCTAGACCTATATATTTTGACACCTATCACTAAAGTCCTGGAAAAGATACTACATGGTCAGCTTACAAAATACTTGGATAAAAACTGAATATTGACAAAAAATCAAACTGGTTTCAGAAAGGTCAAAATACAATTTATGCAGTATCAAAAGTAGTTGATAATATTTACATTGCCTTTGATCAGTGTTACTTGGTTCCTGCAATTTTTGGATTTATCTAGGTGTTTGCTTCTGTTGATCATAATTTGTTATTGAATAAATCAAAATCTTGGGTAAGGGTATGGGCACTTTATCTTGGTTTTCTGCCTATATTTCTTCTTGGTTACAGTGTGTTAGGGAGGGGATTGATGCTCTGACTTAGCTATGATCAACAAGGGTACCCCAGGGATCAGTACTGGGACCCTACTGTTTCTCATTTACATAAATGATTTGTCTGAAAGTATGTCAGCTGACACTAATATTCTTTTGTATGCTGATGACACTATCTTATATTGTCAGAGCAGGGACCCCTGGTAGCTCATTAGCACTCTGCAGAAATATTTTGACAATATTCAGCAAATCTGAATTAATTCATGTTTATTGTTAAAAGTAAATAAAACTCAATGGACTCTACTTATTGGCAAATCTAAGGTAGATAATCAAAATGTAACAACTTTAAGTGTTAAAGCACTGGATGGGACTAACCTGACTACACTTCTACTTATAAGTACTTAGGTATTATGTTAGATGACTCTATGAAATTTGAATCACATATTCATATGCTTTCTAATAAACTCAAGAAATTTATTATCATTCTTTTACAGGAATAAATCATGTTTTAGTTTTAAAAATCTGTAAACAGTTGGTAAAGTCCTTGTTTATGTCACCAATTAATTATGGTGACTATATCTATATGAGAACAACTGATGCAGTCTTGAAATGATTGGATCCTCTTTATCATAGTGCATTGCGATTCGTCACTGGGCTTCCTGGCTAACTCATCACTGCAGTCTTTATTTTGAATCAGACTGGCAATCACTTTCAGTCTGTAGACAAACTCATTGGATGCTCTATGTTTATACATTTGTCCTGGATAAATTACCTCCATATCTGCAAGGATCTGTTATTGTTAAAGAACATAACAGATATTCACTTAGATCTGCTGATTTGCCTCAGTATTTTTACCAAGATTTAAACCAGATTTGGTAGTTACAGGTTGGCTGTTGCTGTTCCTAAGACCTGGATATCTATTCAAAAAATTGAAACTGACATTTACTATTACATTGTCACACTTTAAATGACTACTTGTTAGATTTATGATATGTGAATGTAGTTGTTTAAGTCTTTTATAACTGCACAATCTGTGAACACATGTAATCAATGAATGTAATTTTATGTTTATTGTTTATGTATGTACATGTATGCATGTTTTATTCTGATAGATGCAATTATAAAGAGAGATCTCTCTCAATTTTGCTTTCAATAAATTGATGATAATGATCATAGTATCATACTAAAGCCAGCAGAATAGGCCCCATGGGCTATCGTGTCTGCTGGGCTAGCCCCTACTGGGGCTCGCTCCTCCATCCCCCACAGCCCCAGAGGTAGCCTCCCTGGCCTCAGTTTCTCCCTGTATCCCAACCCTTCTTGAATCCTTCCACTGTGGTCTCTTCCACCAGACTCCTGGGCAGTGCATTATATGGTTCTACCACCCTGTCTGTGAGAAGTGTCTCCTGCACTCCCTCTGCTCCCCTTCCAGCTTCCCTCCATGCCCCCTGGTAGTTGTCTCCATCTTAAGCCTGAACACTTTCCTGGCTCCCTTATTTATCCCTTTACATACTTGAAAGTCTCTATCATGTCCCCTCTGTCTCTCCTCTCTCCAATGCATACAGATTGAGTTCAGCCAGTCTCTTCTCATAGGTCCTACCCTCCATGCCCTGAATCATCCTGATCACCCTCCTCTTGACCCTTTCCAGCAGCACTATGTCCCTCTTAAGATGAGGTCTCCAGAGACTGCACACAGTACTCAAGATGCAGCCTAACCAGGGCATTATACAGAGGAAGGATCACCTCCTCCTCCTGGATGTAATCCCCTGGTTATGCAGCCCAGTATCCTGTTTGCTTTTGTGGCAGCTCTGACAATTCTCTGTGTTATTCATTTCACTGTCCACCACTATCCCTAAGTCCCTCTCACCCGATGTGACTTGCAGTGTGGTCCAACCCAGGGTGTATGCATGTCCACAGTTTCTGACCCCAGATGTAGCACCCTATATTTCCCTGCATTGAACTCAACCCTACTTCCTTGCCCATCCCCAGGGTATCCAGATCCCCTGCAGGGCCTCTCTCCCTCCTGCCCATCTGCCAGTACTCCAAGTTTTAAGGCATCCACAAAGAGACTCAACCTACTCCTAACACCCCATATCTGAGACATAGGAATTGAACAGGAGTGGTCCCAGGACCGAACCCTGGGGACCCCACTGATGACCCTCCTGGGGAGGAGACTATCCCTCCAGCCACCACTCACTGTGCTCACCCGTAAGCCAGTTTTCCACCTACCTGAGCATGCCCCACCCCATCTCCCCAGCTTTGTTAGTAGGCCATTGTGGGCTACAGATCTAATCCCTTACTGAATCCAGATAGAGGATGTCCACTGGCCTATGTCGGTCCAGGGCACCTGTCAGCCAGTCATAAAACTCCACCAGGTTAGTCTGGCACAACCTCCCAGAACAAAATCATACCACCTGTCATCCAGGTGCCCCAACCTTCCAGCTACCCCCAGCCTCCCTTCTTGATAACACCCTCCATAGCCTTGCTCTACTACAGATGTTAGGCTAAAGGGCCTATAATTTCCATTTCCTCTCTGGACTCCCCTTTGTGGATAGGCACCACATGAGCCACCTTCCAAAATCTTGAGGCACCACCCTGTCATCAGGAGATGTTGAAGAGTGAGGCCAGTGGACCTGCCAGCACATTCGCCAGTTCCTTCAGCACCCTTGGATGTGTAGCCATCTGGTCCCGGTGCCTTCTCAGTCTTTAGCAATAAAGAGGGCTTCTCTCACCCTATCCACTGTGATATCGCCCTCCCATCCCCTTCCTCATGCATCCTCTCCTCCCTTTCTAGATCTGACCCATCCCTACCCTAGTCTCATCCAGTCCTTCATTCTCCAACTGGCCTCCTGGTTTGGTGGGCTTTCTACCTCCCATCGGGTTGGAAAGATCCTCCACCTCCCGGTAAAGACAGAGGAAAGTACTCATTTAGCACCTCTGCTTGTTCCCAGCTTCCAGCGCCCATCCCCCAGTTCTAATCTTGCTGATCTGTGCCTCACTTTTATTTCTCCCCTATGTATCTATAGAACCCTTCCTCCACAGATACCCCCGGCCAGGTTAAGCTCCTTCTACACGCCTGACCCCCTTACCACCTGGTGACCATTTAGCCAGGAAATCATACTCTCCCTCTCCTAGCCCCCCTTGAGAGCTTTAAGCGAGCATAGGAAGCCTTTTTCTCCCTCACCACCTCCTGCACCTCCCGGGTCCATCAACACAGCTTACTGGCCCTACATTGCTTGCACCTCACCTTTGTGCAGGCCCTCAAAGCCTCCTGCACCCCCTTCTAATGGTCTCCCACAAGCTACCAGAATCCATGTCTGGCCTTATCTCATCCATGCACACTTTAATAATCCTTCCCATGCCCTCAAAGTCCACCCCTGAAATCTATTACTCTGTGTTAGTGAAAATTTCCTCTCCCCTAAGAACATAAGAAACCAGACCATGGTATGGTCACTGCCTGGCAACGGCTCCTCACCTCCAGGCCCCTTATCTGGTTACTATCTGCTAGGACAATGTCCAGGATCTGATCCTGCCTAGTAGACTCCCCCACATGCTGGACTAGGAAGGCATCCTGGAAGACATCCATCAACCTCTGCTTCCTGGTCACCGAGGATATCATAGTGTCCCAGTCTGCTCCCAGCATGTTCAGGTCACCCATGATCACCCCTACCCTTTCCGAGGCCACAGTGACCCTGATGTTCTCAGCCAGATCATCCTCCAGTTCCACTTCCGTTGCGGAGGGTCTACCACCTCCTATTTTTAATCTTTTACCTCCTCCTTGTTTGTAGGGTTACCCAATTGCCTCCACATCTCCTTCTGCCTCCTCGATTCCCCCAACTAATATGTCATTTTGACTATCAGTGCCACCCCCTTCCCATGCCCCTATCCTTCCTAAACATTGTGTATCCTCTAAAATTGGGTCCCAATCATGCCTCTGGATGGCCCATGTCTCAATAATTGCCACCAAGTCTGCTGCACTCTCAACTAGCATAGCCTGGAGCTCTAGCATTTATTGCCCATGCTCCTGGCATTGATCAGGACCATCCTCCACCCAACCCCCAGCCCCTCTCCAGTCTTCTCAGCCCAGTGCAATCCACCATCTCTCTTCCCCCTCAGTTCCCCTGGTCTTTAATGCTACCTACAGCCAGCTTTGCATGATCTAGCTGAACCCTCAAGTTTTCTTGCTGGGGCTTTCAGTCTTTCTATCCCTTCTCCTTTTACAAGTTTAACCCCACCTATCACCATTGAATTCAAAAGGTTTTAGTTTAAGGATCCCCTGCCCTCCAGGTTGAGATGAAGCCTATCCCTGACATATAGCCCCTTGTCTTCCCATGTATCAACCCAGTCCCCCATCAATCCATACCCTTCTGACTGCACCACTTCCTGAGCCACTGGTTCACCACCCTAAGTTTTGCTTATTTCCCTTCTTGCCCTTGGTACTGGCAGTATCTCATAAAAGGAGATTGAGCATCCTATAGAGTGGCAAACCCGGCAAATTCCTGAATCTTGCCTGTATCTTCAGTTCACTGTTCCATTCTAAATAATTTGTTCCCAGGTGAACTAGAAAGTCTGGGGATCCTCCGCATTCCCTTCCATTAAGTATAGCTGGAATTTGGCCTTATGTACTGATAGGCCTGGGATACATTTAACCTTGACTGGGCTGCCTTTTCCTTCTCCAACCCCTCCCACTGGATACCTCTAATCATGGAGTCACTCCAGCAGAGCACCTTCACCTCTTCTCCCTAGTTACTTGCCCGTTTGTGCCCTTCCATACTTCTTCTTCTGTCTTATCCCCGGCTTGCTCCTTGCACCCCCATAGCCTGGGAGTCTCTATTTTGTGTGTGCCCTTCCAGACTCTCTTTATGCCTATGTCCCCAGTTTTTCTCCTCTCACCCCTGAAACTTGGGGGTCATGTCTGTATCTACCCTTCCAGACTCTTTCTCCTGACTATGCCCTGCTTGCTCCTTGCCCTCCACAGCCTGGGCATCACTAGTTTGATTGTACCCTTCCAGGCTCCCTCATCTGTCTCCTCTCCCAGCTTGCTCCTCCACATGCCTCACAGCCTGAATATTACTAGTCACCCTTAACTCTTTCTCAGTTGGTCTGTTGCCATTGACTTCTCACCCAGGCCTCCTATTCCTGCTTTCCTTCTCCCCTCCTCCCCCCTCAGATTCTGCAGCAATGGACCATTGTGCCTTACTGCTCTTTAACCCCCTTCTACTGGAATTCAGTCTTGGAGCTGGCCTATCCAGGTGCTCCCCTTCTCACCCCTCCTTGTCCACTTTCTAATCCTCAACTCTGCCCTTTCCTGGGTCCTGGCCTTGTCCACCCTGACTCTGTTCTGTGTGTCCCCTCTGCCCTCCTCCTCAGATCCGGCTCTGCCCCTCCCCGCCCATCTGGTGCCCTGGTCTCACATGCCCCATGTCCTCCCCTCCTTTGGATCAGGCCCACCTCCTATCCCTGCCCTCTCTGACACCTGACCAATCCCTCCCCTCATCCTGCACCCCCTGCCCACAAGTATCTTCTACTTCATATTCCAGGTACAGTAGAGTGAAATGATTTGTAAGTGTGATGCCTGCCCCAAGCTCTCCCACACCTGTCCCTCCTCTCCCTCCTCCCCCTTCCTTGGCTCTCTGGGCCACTGCCTCCTCTCAGAGTGAAGACTGTATACTAGTATTTTCATGTCTCCCACTAGAAGCAACCATGTGGTCCTAGTCCTCCCACTCCCACCCCATACCTTGGGGTATGCCATTTATCCTTGCCTATCATCATATGGTTCCTGCTCCTTCCTCTCCAACCCAACCCACCCCACTCCCTCCCTCCAACTGCTTCCTGATCCTCGCCTCCCACCTGAGGTCTGCCAACTGGTAACACACTGGGCATCCCACAAATCTCCATGCCCAATTTAATATTATGGCCACCCAGCACCCCATACCCCAAATCACCTCCCAAAGATACTGGCTCTTGTATCAATCAATCCCATCCTCACTGTTAGGTGTGGGCAATATGGCCCCTCGGCAATAAAAGTACCCTCCAATCTGTATACACTCAATCAATCTACCCTTTTCCCAGCAGTAGCCAGTATATGCCAGAGAAATCGATACAAACAGTACCCAAGATGCAGTAGCCATCTACCCAAGCATCACCCTAATATGATAAGGATGCTGCAAGGCCTTATGGGACTCACCCAATAAATGTAGGGTGAGCCTTGGGTGGGTGGGTTGCAGGATGGGTGGGTGGGAGTACACCACAGGTTGTGTCAAAACACAATCAGCCAAGGAGTCCTCTGGCAGTGACACCTCCACAATCACCAACTTTTCTGCTAGAATCCCTCACTCCTGCCCAAACTAAATGTAAAAGCACAATACATGGCAATTAAGACCAGCCCTCAAATACAATTACAAACACCCAGAAATATCAGCTAAGAAAATCTTTCAGATCTACTTACACTCTTAGCCACCAGCTAAAGGCTCTTCTCCCTCTCCAAACTGAAGACTAACTGAGATGGCAATTACACCTCACATTCAAACAGCACTAATCCCCTGTAATATGATGCCTGCACTTCAGGCCAGACAACAACTTTTAAACACACAAACACCAACTTATCTGCTAGAATATCTTAGTCCTGCCCAAACTAAATGCAAAGCACAATAAATGGCAGTTAAGAACCAGCCCTCAAATACAATTACAAACACCCAGAAATACCAGCTAAGAAAAATATTTCAGATCTACTTACACTCCCAGCCACCAGGTAAAGGCTCCTTCTCCCTCTCCAAACTGAAGACATGATGATGAAAAAAATGATCCTGAAAACAAGAGGAGGCACAAAATAGCTGAGAAAAGTACAAACTTCAGCCAGGGGCAGGAGCATAATATTAACTTAGGAAGGACAAGGCACAAAGCAAGCAGAAATCCCAAAACACAAAATGAAGCAGGAGACAAACACTGGGGCACAGAGCTCCAGCAGAGCCTCTAGCTGCAAAGAAACACTGCATCTGAATGAGACTGCCAGAAGCTGGCTTAAATAACTCAGGCAGGGGGTGTGGCTAGTTTCTCCCACCATTGAACTGCAGTCATAGCCTTTTATAAAAAAAGTCAAAACATTTTACATTAATTAAAATGCTATCACATATGTAACCCCTGACTAGCAATACATATGATAAGGCAATTATAAGGTGCATGAACATAATAGACATTCAAATTTACTGTTTCATTAATTCTTCTACTGCACTGTTACATATTTTTGAACAGTTTTGCCAGAAAAGCCACACTAAGCCAAGACTTGTTTTCTTATGCATACTGGGAATACAGGGAAGTTAAATGGCTTGCTCTTGATCACACAGTATGCAAGTGGTAACCTGGGATTCAAACCCAGTTATACAGGTCTGCAGCTCAGCTCACTTAACCACTACACTATACTGCCTCCCTTCAGAGGTGAACTGCATTACAAATGCATTATTGGTAGCATTACTACCTGGTAATCTTCTTTCATAATGAATAATGCCTTAAGGACATAAAATGAAGCTAAATCATTTAAAATTGAGATTAACGAATATTTAAGCAATGAACCATGACAGGGTGTGGGTTATGCTGGGATTTAGCCATGGCTGGTGTGGTTTGGCACAAGGCTGGGCCAAGTGGTCAAACCAGGTACCTGGGGTAGTTTATTGCAATTGTACAATGCCCTCCCATACTTCTTGTAAGAAAACAACAAAGAAAAAGGCATTCTTTTGGCATTCTTTTTAGATGTATTCTTGTGCCACAAAAACAGTCTGGTTTAATTAAGAGCAGGTTCCACACATCGGCTCAGGCTTGTTATAAAATAATATGCTTCACCTCACACCTCAGATTCCTAATTTATTCTTATACTGAGTAGCAACTGTGCCCAGTGTTGTTACTTGACAATGACCCAGCTCTGTTTTGTTCTAGGACCTGAGACAACATTCAGTACATGCCCCTCAGTCAGCTGGGAACCCAATTTAACCTGCAGATCACAGCAGAGCTTACTGAAAAACAACTGCAACTTCAGGCTCGCAACCTGTGCCTCAGTATCTAGAAGCGAACCCAGATCAATCTGTAAAATGGCAAGAGATAGAAAGAATAAAACAAATTAACAAGCTTGCTCACTTATCTCTCTTGCCACGCTACAGTGGCACTCCATCTCAGCAGACCTGTCTCTCACTTCCTCTAAAGTGATGCTGCTCGTGAACTACAAGTGCGTTTCTCCTCCCTTTGTGTCTTGAACCCTTCTGTTCTGCCTCCATCCTGGGAAGTGTGTTTCAAGTGGCATTCTCTGCAAGAGGTCTGTATCACACCCAGGTTTGGGCTCCTGATGTTTTTACTTCTTTAGCACAAGTAGCCACAGCTGTGAGAGAACACAGCTGTTCATGTAAAAGTAGCGCTTCTTTAAAATGCATATTTTCCCAAATGGAGTTCTCATTGGATTGTTTCAATCCTTTTAATGGTTTGTGAAAGTGACAATCCAGGGTGGCAATGGAGTCAGGTGACTGGGAAAAAAACGAACTTTGACAGGTGAGCACATGGAAGCTGTTATGTGGAACGACTGCTGTAAATATAGTTTGGGTTCATATCTTGCTTGCCAGAGCTTTTGGCAAGTTATTGTGGCACTGACTTTTGTCAATATCTGGGAGACTTATTCTACTTTATTTTGGGTCTATGTCATAACAGCGAAAGCCTAAAGGTGATCACCATTATGCAGAAGTCTAGAGTACCAAAAATTTATTTTGGCACTCTGACATCCAAATGAGTAAAGGCAACAGCAAAAGGGCATCAGGGGCTGTTTTTTTAATGTTTTCTGAGGTGGGGCTGTGCCCCCACAGCCTCCTACTAAAGGATTCTCAACTCCAGCGGGTGCATGTCAAGTGGGGTGAAAACATAAAGAAAAAAGGTTTGGGTGGGGTGCAATAAAATGCACCAGCACCTGGACCCAAACCAATGCACGCTGCCGACCGTTGCTGGTAACCCACCCACCATGCCACAGGGTCAGCTTTGCAACCCACCATGGCTCCACCCTCACATCCCTTGCAGTGTGTGCCTCCCACGCCCATGCACGTTTGTATAGTGACATCTTGTCCCTAAGTCCCCACCCCATCCATCCACCCTACCATCCTGTAGCCGTCCCTGAAATGTGCTAGAGGTGGGTCGCCATTATTGTAGGCACCCATTCCCCAGTGCTCTTATCACAGGATACTTTATTTTCTGGTTTGTGGCATGAATTGTGGGACACAGAGGTTTAGCAGGGATTAAACATTTCTACTCCAGGGCTCTGAAGGATTTCAGAGACTGGTGCTTTCAGATGAAGCTGACTGGCACCTTTTCCTGTGGGTTATGCCAGGATTAACCATGGGTAAAAGTGAAAGACAAACAATCAGATTAAAGATTTATAGGAACCCATTGTATAATTTATAATATCTATCTGTTTTAAGTGATAGTATACATTTGCAGATGCTGTCTATACAACAAGAATTCCAATTTTAATTACTGGAATTTTCCTATCTGATGGGTTAAAGTCCTGTCTGGCTAAGAATGCATATTCACCTATCTATACTAGGTAGATAATTGTGTTTCAGTGTTCGGCTCAAAATATCTGATGCATAATATGTTAAACACAACTATATATAGTAAGAAAAAGGTATATAAAAGACAATCCAATGAACATGTGCAGCTATACTATTAATTAAAAATACATATATACAGTACAAGAGGTAAATATATTTCTGATACATAAATAAGAAAAGACATAAAATGCTGACAGCAAGTAACATAACCACTTTTCGAAACAAGCCAACCTACATGGCTTCCTTGATTTTTAGCTACTGTATGATCAAAATGTTTGTTAATTGTTTAATACCTTTAAATCTTCGGAGATAGAAAATCGATTTAACAAATATTAATGGGAGATAAACAATTTAACAAGAAAGACCCAAAAGAATTCCCCTAGCAGCGGTATTCCAAGGAAAGATAATGGCCATGTTACAAGTCTTCAACAATGCCATGATTACAGCCACACAGATCCAAAATATTATCTGTTTTTTTTTTTTTGCTAATAAACCTTTTAAAGACTTTCTAGGAAATGATTTAATCTATAATGGGTAAGTCACAGCATCTGTCATTACATGCAAATACTGTAAGGTTACAGAAGGTGTTCTATAGCATTTAAAGAAAGACATAGTGAGCATCTAATAATTTTATATTCCTAAGATTTAGATGTCTAGCACTATCTGAAAGTGTCAGTTTTATCACTTTAGGGTATTTATAATTAATTTTAATTACTGCATCCACATAATTCCAGAGAAGGTAATATCCATTACATTTCAAATGGTTACAAACTTTTATAACCATGAAGAATCTTATTCCATAGATAATAATATCAATTATTCTTTCAAGGCCATAGCAGGCAACCTATCTTCAGGAAGGTTAGCAAGTTTGATCCAGTATCCAGTCATAGCCATAACTGAAAATGCCTTCAGGGAAGAACACCCAATTTGGCCTAACTAGGTTCATTGGGGCTGATGCCAAGCCCTAATATTCTTTACAGACTGCAATAGCAACTTTTCTACTGTATCAGTATTTATATTGCCTTACATTTTACTAGCATTACGAATTTTTCTATTAAACTTGATCAATAGAACCATTAACATATGAATTACAGTCTTAACCACATACATTTTTGAATGTTAGAAGATAATACACAGTAGCCCAGATATTCAGAGGACGTGCGCATGAGTAACTGAGTTGCACTGGCGCAAGTATGTACTAATGCTACTGAGTGATATTCAAAGGTAGCAGTGGCACAGTGCAAATCTCATTGCGCCAAGGTGCAACCATAATGTATGCAGTGCAAGTGCAGGGGCATTCCTATGAATAAGTGGCCCAATGGCATATTCAACCGAAAGCATGGTGGAAGTCTGGAGCAATCCCAAGTTGCATAAGCAGACTTGAGCCTTTAAAAATCATCTCCAATACACAGATAGCAGATGTGCAACATTGTGCCCAGAGAGAGAGAGTGTGGAAAGAGTGCGTGTGAGACAGAGAGAGAGTGAGACACATAGAGGAAAGAGAGACACACAGACAGACGGACAGACTGACAGAGTGACATAGGCAGCCAGGAAGACACCCAGTGATGTAGTGATAGACAGTGGCCCATTCATAATGGATGCAGTAATGAGGGATGTGAGGAGGCAGGAGGAACACCAGTATGGCCAATGAAGGGCCAGGCAGTGGTATGCCCGACATAGGTGGTACCGTGCTAGGATCACATACGAGAACTACAGTGACACCAAGATAGTGGTCCGGCACCGCCAGAACAGGGCAATTCTGAGGCAGTTCTGTGAGCTGTGTAGTGATGAGATGCAGGCACCCACCAGATGTAGTCTTGCCATGTCAGTGGAGACCAAGGTGACCGCTGTGATGTGCTTGCTCACCACGGGAACCTTCAAAGACCAGCGGGATACTACAGGCATCACCCAGTAGGTCACATCCGCCTCCTCACCCAGTTCCTCAATGCTCTGCTGCCACATGCCTCAGAGGTCATACAGTTCCCCAGCACACAGGTAGAGCAACAGCAACATGCAGGCTGCCTACTGGGTGGCACGATACCAGGCGTGATCGGGGCCATAGACTGCACCCACATTGGCCCAGAGGTCCCGGTCACATCAACCAGAAGGGTACCCATCCATAAACTGCCAGGTGGTGTGCAATGCCACAGGGCACATCATCAGTGTTTCTGTGCCTCACAGCCTGGTAGTGCACATGATGCTTTTATAAGCACAGCTCAGCACTGTGCCATAGGTTCAAGCGGTGACATCCCACAGGTCACCTTGTCGGTGAGTAGGATATGTGCCAGAGTGGCTGGGAGCCACAGCCCTGGGGGTGGTGGAGGGTAGGTGGGGCAGGTGTGAGGCATGTGGAGGCATGTGTGGTGGCAGACAGGAGCAGGGGACAGCACAGCACAGCATAGAAATAACCATGTCCCTTCCACACAGGTGACAGCGCATACCCCTGAGGCCATGGCTGCTCACCCCCTACCGCAACCATCATCTTCTGTGGAGAAAAGATACAATGAGGCACTGCATAAGCATGCACAACATTATCAAGCATGTCTTTGGCATGCTAAAAGATGCTGATTCCGTTGCCTAGACTAAGGTCGGCGTTACCCTACAATACAGCTAATTAAAAGCCTGTGGCTATATTCCTGGCCTGCTGCATCCTGCAAACATGGCATTGACCGTGGAATAGTTGTCAAGGCTGATGAGGTGACAGTAGCAGGGACGATGGTGGTGAAGGGTCAGAGGGCGGTCGGCAGCTGCCCCTTGAAGGAGGGATCCACGAGTGGTGCAGGAGGTGAGGTGGCACCAAGACACCATCGCAAGGGATCATTATGGACAACACAGGTGAGTGCACCAACAAACAAGCATGGGCCACACAGACCAGCACATAACACAGTGGCAGGATGTGACTGCGATGCATGCAGGACGGGCACACAACACACACGGGCAGAGCCACTGCACAAAGGCACACACATATGCAGCAATGACATGCACACAAACACACACACACACACACACAAACACAAACACACACACGCACACACACACAGATCTACACACACACAGATGTTGAGGAACATGGCATGGATCAGAAGCATGAGACGGAGTACAGGCATGACCGTGCAGAGCTGCCCTCATCACATCCATGCCACGTGTCCCAGCAACATGGTCCACACACGCGGGAGCATGCACCACACACACACACATGCATGCCACCACATGCATGCTGCACCACCACGCTACGTGTGTGTGGCAGCAACAGCGGATGGCAGATCATGGCACCAGACACGTTATTCCGACCCGGCGCGGTCCCACAACTGCCATGGCCACATGGCGGCCATGCCAGGACGAACAGCAGACACATGCTGTCCATCGGCCACTGGGGTGTGTGGGACCATGACGTGTCTGTGCAGGGGTGTAGAGGTGGTCAACAGGCCAGCCCCAGGGGTCCTGGGATGCTGGACATCTGAGCCCGCATCTGCTGTGCAGGGGTCACCAGACGCTGAGACCAGCGGGGTGGATATTGCATTGCAGGGGTCCTTCTGCACATGGCTGGGCCCAGTGGCTGCCACCGATGCTAGCCCAGCTGCAATGTCTTTTTTTATATTTATTTTTTATTCAGGAGAATGTTTCAGTTTACACAGTATAGAGCGTTACAGTATTACAGATAAGCAAAATGTATGTCAGTGAACAACGTTCAGTATCACAGATTCAATACATCTTCCCATTATTTATCAAAACAAATCACAAGTATCTAGATGAAAGTGTCCTATATTTCTCTTCCTTTCTGGGGCTGAGCTCTAGGATTACAAGGCTTTCCCGTTAATCCAGTATCCCACCCTTAATTCACATGCCCCAGATAAATGGCCCCATGATATCTACTTTAACCCCCATCCACTAGGGGTAGATCTATCAAACCCTATAATGCGATAACAAGTGAAAGCCTCAATAAAAGGAAGCTGTAAGGTTAACAAAGAGGAGATAGTTTAGCTATCCAACTATGAGCCAGTCAATTATCCTGTTTTACGTTAGCTGGAATGACTCCTTGCATATCCTATGGCCCCTACACCTTGATTAAAGGTTTTATTAAGAGGTCAGCTAAGTGTGGGGAATGGAGTGTGGGGAGACACAGCCAACCAGGAGACATGGGGGGTGAGGGGCAAATCCACATATAGTCACATCACATATAATAGATAAACTGTCCCAGTATAGTATCCCTATGCCATTGCCTGAACTTCCTATGATTTGGGGGCACAAAGGGGCCTAAATAGGGTCCAGTTGATCCTGAAGTATCAACCACCTTCTCCATCTATTATCCCACCTTTTCTGACCCCTGTTATGTTTTGCTGTGACTCTTTCATCGTCAGAAAATTTTTGAACCATTTTTGCCACTCCGTGGCGTAGGAACCTCAGCCTGTCCCCATCTTCTGGTAATAGTTTTCGATGTAGACGGAAGAAATATTATTACCGTCTGGAGTTCAGTCTTGGAAGGAGGCGGGTTGGCCAATGGACAGAGGGTGGTGAAGATATGGTTGAATCAATCCCTTCACCACAAATTTTAATTATGTCCCATAGTACCCCATCCCAGAAATCTGCTAATTTTGGACATAAGGTAAGTATGTGCACTAAGTTAAGGATCATGCTGCCACACCCCTCCAACAGGAAACTGGTTGAAGATGTCACCATGCAGTCTCCTCGGGGTCAGGAAGTAATGAGCTATGACTTTCCAGACAAAAGGCGCCACCATGGGGATTTACATACCATTAGGATAATGTCTAGGCTTGCAGCCCATTGTTGCAATGGAAGGGAAACCATATTCCTCTCCCATTTAGTCACCCACGGGGTTTATCCAGATAACCTATACCATGAAGAAAGCGGTACAACTCACTCACTGTATGGTTAGACTTCTGAGCAGACAGTTTCTCCTGCAGCCAAGGAATTGCCTCTGGGATCTCCTCTGCATGAGAGATTTGGGGATGGGTCACTTTACCGATGATACAGCTTATGGAGATATATTCTCAGTATGTATTCCCAGGGATTCTATAAAGTCCTTGGAGGTGAGAAAATTCCCAAGTACTTTGTCCCTGTTGAACTGAAAAACCCATTTAAGCCCTGTCCTTTCCCACAACTTAAGAGCCTGTGTCAATTGTCCATCCCTGAGTGTGTGAAATTGAAAGATGTTCCGAGGGTATCAGGGAAGGAGAAGCCTCCCATGCTTTCCAGATTATTGAGTAGATTCAGGAGATGCGGGGTGGGGCATACTAGCCATTAAGACTGGATCAGTGATCTCTCTAAGAGTGTGGATTCAATCCGAGCTAGATAGTATATGTCTTAGCTGTAAACCATAGGAGGGCTGTAGGAAGAATTACAGCCTTAACATATGTCTTGAAATTGAGGAGATCAAGACCTCTTCTATTTTTCGGGCTTGCAAATGTTTTAGTGATACCCTAGGGGACTGTCCAGCCAGATATGTCTTCTGGTAAGCCTGTTCCATCTCTGAATATAACAGCTAGGTGGAGGTATAGCTAAAGTTTGGATTGGGTAAAACACCGGGATAATAATTGTTGGTGGACCAGCACCACTCTCTCTTAGGGGCCACCTTCAGCTTCCATTAAGCCAATCAATTTTTCTAACTGAAGTGTGAGGTTCTCAAAGTTGTCCAGTTCCGTGTGTGAGGAAATCTGGTAAGATGTATGCCCAAATATTTTAATTTAAGTTGAAACCATTTAAATGGGTATCTGGATTTTAGGTCCCTGGGAAGGGAATAATTGCACAGGAGTGTTTCTGTTTATTGGGATTCAAGGTATACCCCAATATTTCCCAAACCTGGAGAGAAGAGTCCAGATTTCAGGAGTGAGATATACGGATCAGACAAGGTAAGCAATGTATCATCTGCATATAGAGATATCTTCTGTGGGGTGCCATGGATGGTGATTCCCTAGCGCCGGTGGATCCGGATAGCTTGTGCTAATGGCTCAATGTAGATGGCAAAAGATAAGGTGAGAGAGGGCACCCTTGCTTCCTCCCACGGCAGATTAGTATGGCCTCCAATATCCCACCCCATCACTTTACAGTATGTCTTTGAGGAGCCATATATCAATCTGAGTTGATGTATGAATTGATCGGAAACCCCATAATATCCATGACATCCCACAGAAAAGCCTACTCTACCACATCAAATGCCTGATGAGCATCCAGGCTAAGAAATAGGGTGGGCTTCTAGGAGTGGGTAACCATTTGTTGTACCAGTAATGCCCAGCGAATAGCATCCGCCCTGATGCTGCTTAATAAATCCTACCTGGTCAGGGTGTATGATAAGGGGCATTATTTCATCTAACCTATGTGCCAGTATTTCCATAAAGAACTTATAATCCACATTGGCTAGCGTGATAGGCGGTATGAGTCTGGACTAGTATGGTCCTTTCCAGGTTTGGGAATAGGGTTCAACAATGAGGTCTTCAAGAGGAGGTGGGTCCCCCCTTCCTGGACCGAAACCATAGCATGTAAAAGATGGGGTGCAAGCTCCTCCCAAAAATTTGATAGAACTCTATAGGATAGCCATCAAAACCAGATGCTTTCCAGATTTTTCCTCTCTTAATGGCACGGGTTAACTCTTCCTTGGTGACTAGAGAGTAGACTTGCTTGACATTCTCAAGTTAAAGTTGGGAGGCCTAACACGCTGTGGAAAAATCTGCCTCACCTCTTGATTGGCAATGTTAGAGGTCTGATAGAGCCAAGAGTAATACTCCTGAAAGACCACACGTATCTGGGAGGGAGGTTCACCAAGTGACCCCAGGTAACAGACCGTATTTTGGAGATTCTGGTAAGAATTCTCTGCCCTCAAACTTTTTAGCAATGTGCCTCGAAGAGGCAGGGCCCCTAGTGATTTAAACCACAGATATAGTAAAGTTGGGCACAGGTTTCTGGTCCTGTATCCCTGAAGCTGACTTTGGCATGGAGAAGCCGCTGGTGCAACATTGGTTGCATGTGCTTAGGGGAGCTTCTGAAGGTGATCCAGTTCCTGCATCGGTTCCTTCTCTCTACATTCCCTATCCTTCTTTGCCCTTGACCCCATTCAATTAGTGCCCCTCTCAGAATGGTTTTAATGGTGTCCCATAATATTGCTGGGGTGTGTCCCTGGTCATTATTGTCGAGGATCTCTTGAATTTGCTGTCATATAAAGTTACAAGCTTCAGGGGATGCAAGGTGCATAACATTTAGTCTCCACAGGGAGCGGTCTGGACCAACACCCAAATCTAAACTAGCCTGCAGCGGCCTATGGTCAGAGACCAGAGTAGGAGGAGAAGTTATTACCATAGACACAGATCCTATAAGGTCCCTAGAGACATAAGCATAATCAACTGGGCAGCAGACTGGGTATTTTGGGGTACCTCATATATTCCCTAGCACTGGGGCCTAAAGTTCTAAATGAGTTGTACAAATTTATTTTTGGGTCTCAGTTTCCAGAGTCTCCTAAGAGGGTATATCAGCTTCTATTCGGATGTTCTGTATTTAAAGAGGGTTAACCATCAGGTTGAGGTCCCCAGCAATAATAAGGAGCCCTGGGTGTTCTGATCTAGTATCTTATAAAACCTCTTCAGCTCCACCGCTGGGGTCCCAGGGTAAGTACAAAGATACTAGGATATAGGTTCATCCAGCATATGTTCCCACCACAAGAATAAAGCATCCCTTTGGGTCCTGGACTACCTTCAAAGTCGACCAAGTAATCCTGGAATGTATAAGGATCGATACCCCATCTTCTGCCCTTTTATATGAGGAAGCCCCAACCAACTGGTAACCTCTTACACCCCTAACTTGGCATGTGATGCCTGCCTAAGATGTGTCTCTTGGAGAAACAAAACATAGGATTAGCTCTTCCTATATCCCTAAAGAGCCTCTGTCTCTTAATGAGAGTGGCAATACGTTACATTCCAGGACCATAATGTTGTGTCCTCTCTCCCCGGTCACTCCAAATGAAGCCATATCCCGGACTCCTCTCCTTCCCCACCCCTGCAAGGATACATTTCAGCTGTGAACATAAAGCTGCACAATTACATTCTACAGGAAAGAACTGTCACAATGTGGCAATGGCCCAACATTAAACTAGTAGATAAACTAAATTCTAGGAAGAGTAAATTCAACAAGTAGACTTCCATGTAGGAGCAGTCTATATCAGTGCTCCAATTAGGAGTCTAGAACCGGGAGGCTCCCTCTCCGGTTAACTGGTCACCCCTGGGCTCTCGTTCAAGAGCTCCAGTAGGGAGTAAAACAAATCGAGCCACCAGACAGCATCACATACTCCCAGAGTATTAAAGTGGATTAAAAGTGAAGGTGCCCACATCCCAGGGGTAATTTGCTAACCCTTAGAGAGAGGTCCTAGATATATGTAAAATAGGAAGGAAAATACCAGTACTACAATGAGAGCTAGGGAAGGGGAATATTAATATTAATATTAATATTAAGGGTGAAGGAATGAAGACGGATATATAATCCCCACTCTGCCTTGTATTGTGATAAGGATATTACCACTTCTATCCCTTCCTCATCATATCAACATGTCAGCCCTCCCCCAAAGAAACACCTCCTAAGAAGGTATAAGCCAAACATAGAGTTAGGTTGCTCTTCTGAGGGGAAGCATCATAACATAAAAATACATATTATTATTGGGTAGAGTTGTCCTCTCCAAGTCCGATCAGCTTTGTTAGTTAAAAAAAAAAGTACAATACATCTGATCTCCTGACCATTAATAAATATGTCAACTTCAGTGGAGATCAGAAAGAAGTAATGTGCATATAATCAATCCAGGCAGTGTGTCTCTTCCAAAGGCATCAGAGAAAACATTCTGTCCATGGATGGCCTCAAAAGAGATGCATGGGAGTCATTCTCCAAAGAAGAGATTCACCAGCCAGCACAGTCAAATGATGAAATAATAAGGGCTGCAAACAGCAGAGCACATCCGGTGTCAAGAGAACAAAATGCTGACACTAAGGTGTCATAGGTTGCCCTGGCAGTCTTCGCTAGGAGGCCTGGGTAATATAGGGAAATCTCTCAGCCTCCACGAAGCACTCAGCAAACACAAAGAAAGAGAGAATAGTCCCTTCCCAGAACAGGTTACCGTACGTTTCCGGGGATCCAAAATGCTGCTGAGAAGCCATGTAATGCCATTGTGCTACAACACCCTTCATCATAGAGGTGATGTCTCCTCATTCCTAGGAGACCTGAGCTGCTGGTCTGGGTGGGCTATCAGGGTGGTATGCATATTCTTGGAGTATCGCCTTATGTCCCTCAGAGTCTCAGCTTGCTTACTTCATTTGTGGGCAGGAGACATACAAGATTTGCTCGGCGACTGGTGAGAATGTTTTTCCTTCGCAGCCTCCAGTTCCATTGCCTCTTGTGAAGGGAGCAGGTTATTTTGTTGTAGATAAAGTCTCACCTTGTCCGATGTATCAAAGACTTTTGTAGTGCCTCCAAGCCAAATTTTAAGTTTAGCTGGAATGATTATTGTAGCCTTTAAGTTATGTGCCCGTAGTTCCTTTTTGGTTGCATATATCGCTCTCCGTTGCTGCACTACAGCCGGGGATATGTCATAATCAAAAGTAATTCTGTGGACTGCATTCAGCAAAATCTTCTTGAGCCCCAAGCTTTTCTGATGACTTCTTCCTTTTTATAAAGCGTTGCATGCACAGGATGATGGAGCATGGCCTTGCCTGTGGGTCCTGGGGGGTGAGAGCCCGATGTACTTGCTCTATATCATAGGGGTGCAGGTGTTGTAGGGCCAATACCTCATCAAGAGGTGTTCAATGTAGGCTCTAAGGTCTCCTGCCTCCATCCCTTCAGGCACCCAAGATTTTGATATTAGACCACCTTGAGCGGTTTTCCAAGTGCTTGAGTTTTTCTCGTAGGTCTATGTTGTCCCTGAGGTAGCTTAACAGAGACATGGTGCAGTTTTTGGATTTTCTGGTCGTGTTCCCCTGATTTACTTTCAAGATTAGATGCCCTCTGTTCCAGGGCCGATAAGTTATTTTCAGCACTTGTTGATGGCCCTGTACTCCGCACGGTAGATTTGGAATTCAGGAGAAGCGCCGTCAATGAGGCCTGTAGTTCACCGAGTGCAATCTGAGAAGGCTCCATTCTCTCGTCAGAATACTGATAGAGATTTCACGGTCTTTCTGCCAAAAGAGGTAGGAGAAGTTGTAAGATGTCCAGTCGGGTAGCAAAGAAAGATTTTAAGGACCCCTCGTTGTGTAATCTGCTAGATTTTACCCGGGGTCTGTGGAAGGGATTATTCAGCCGCCATATGTCGGCTCACCAAACCCAAAGTCAGCCTAGCTGCAATGATACCAGCCATGTTGTCCATTGATGCCACAGTGGCACCAGCCATGCAGTCCAATGCTGGGGTCATGGCCTCCCACATCTGGCTGAGCCCATCTATAGGCCTCACATTACCCCTGTCCTGTACTCAGCCAGCTGGTGCAGCTCTGCCTGCAGTGCATGCACCTTAGCAGCAAGCAACACCTGGTTCTCTATGGATGCCCACACTAACCAAGTGTGCTCTGTCAGCCTCTCAGCATCCTGGTCCTCCTAGCCTGCCTGTCGAGCTGCTTGGGGTGTCACGGCATGCTGCACAGCTTCCGCTCAGGTGAATGCTACACAGTGGGTCATACAGGATGTATGGTGCTGTCTGCTGGACCAGCGGTGGGCACCGTGTCATGCCATTCTCACCTGCATCCTGCTGCTGCTGCCTGTCTGCTGGGGAGTGCCCCAAGCCACCACCCCAACAACAGCACCACCGCCACCCACGCCCGGACATAACGGTGGTGCACACACTGCCACGCCAGCAGGGATGGGAGGTGGCTGTGGGCTGTGGGCACAGCACTGGACCCTGCTGGTGCCTATTGTAGTGGGAAGGTGTGTGGGCACTACCACCCCATGCTGTTCAGTACCAGAGTAAGGTCATCATTGGTGTCGGACAACAACCCAAGCTAAGTCTCTGCACACAGCACATCCAGGCTGTCATCATGCAGGAACCCAGCCAGGGCATCATCCGACCCCATGTCTAGCACATCCACATGCCCAACACTGCCAAGACATGGTTGTCCTGGCTCTGGATGTGTAGAAGTCAAAGGCTGGGCATCAGTGTCCACAGCCATGGCCACCTCCTCTTGTTCCTCCACACGGAGGCATGCTGGTGATGCAAGACAAAGACAGAGGGTTAGTGGTGAAGCAATACCCCATGGCCCCTTGCATTCCACCATTGCTACCTGCCACTGTGTTGCACTGTGTGTCTGCATCCATACACGCATGTGGCTGTGGGCATGGCATGAGGCACACCTGCAGTCACTCCCACACCAGGCACACCTGGTGGCTGGTCATGCTCACCATGCAGTAAGGGGTGCCACCATCTGGATACCACCACCAGGCACACCCTCCACTGCTGTGGTGGCTGATGGTGGCAGCCACAAACTCCTCTGTGGCCATCAGCAGTGGCACTGTTACCAGTCCACCACTGATCGC
Organism: Neoceratodus forsteri; assembly: GCA_016271365.2. Classification (NCBI taxonomy): domain Eukaryota; kingdom Metazoa; phylum Chordata; order Ceratodontiformes; family Ceratodontidae; genus Neoceratodus; species Neoceratodus forsteri. The sequence continues at coordinate 1,459,031,408 of CM057455.1, read as the reverse complement.
CTCTGCGGACACCAGTATGGCAGCTACCTTGTCCTTGATGCATCTCCTGTCCGTGCAAACCTTCTTCTTGCACTCCTGTGGAGTGTGATGGTGCAGCTGTGGGCATTCACATATTGGGCTACCTACTCCCAGCCCACTGCCTGCTCCTGCATTGTGCCCGTAGCACCACTGAGTAGACCCTTCCTGTCCATATAGGCCTCAAAGAGGGCATTGGTCTCCGCTGTGAAGTTGTGCCTGCATTTACATGCAGGCCTCAGACACCTCCTCTCCATCATTGTCTGACATTCTGCCACTTGTGGACATGAACAGCACACTGGGTCAGTGTCAACATGTCACTGTGCAGCCCTCTGTTGCAGTGTTGTAATAGGCCACTGTTCATCCATGTTGCCAGTCACTATCCTAAAGGGTTGCAATACTGGGCTGTGGCCTGTGCTGTTCGTGGCACATATAAGGCACAACACATGCAAATAAGCCTGTGTGCAATGGTAATTATATGCTAATGCTCCCACTACGCCATGCATTGGCTTATGAGGTGATCTGCATATGGTGTCTCAATATCGCAAATGTGCACCGTGTGCAATAGGGTTCCACTGGAGCACCACCATGGCACAATACCTGCGCATGTATGGTGTGCATGCCCACAGTGTGCGTATGTGCGGCACAGACCACAATGCAATTGCGCATCTTGTGCAGCATGCACAATGCCATGGCATTGCGCATGTGGTGCTAGTATGGCATTGTATATGTGCTTCCTGGCAGTGGTCCCTATCATGCACCTGCACACTGCACACGGGTGACGACCTCTGACTCATGGGTCATCTACATGACCCCATGCCCCGCTAGCCACGGCGCGATGCACATGCCCATGATTGCGCTATGGCCCTACACAGTGCACTGTGGCTGTGTATCCCGTGCTGTGCAATTGCAACCTTGCTTATCCTATCACCCAACCTACACATGTGGCAGGCACATGCACTGTTCCACGGCCATTTCCCTCAGCATTGCGGCTGCACTGTGACCATGGTGCAGGGTGTTGGCAGGAGGGCTACCGACTGGATGTATGTGGAACTCATAAACCTGGTGGCTGTGTGCAGCCCTATGAAGGGCAGCTTTTCAGCCAGGTGTTGCTTCAGCAGGTCAGGGATGACACAGCATGTCTGAGGCCCTGGAGAGGAGGAGGATGGGTGTGGCCCAGACACTGGAGCAGTAATGTCACAGGTATGTGGGACCTGCAGCAGAGGGACTCTGACTGACTGTGCCGGATGCAGGCACGCATCCACCATGCGGTGCAACAGCCAGGTAGGTGCGCGCATGTTGCATGTATGCCCAAGTGCAGTACTTTAGTGTTTGAATGGCTGCATAGCCTGGTCTGCAGTGGGTTACATCATCATCCTGGTGGGCACTGTGCATCAAGCTTGGCTGCTGCATGTTGCAGCCATTCTGGTGTGGGGCCTCAGGACAGACAGGGACATGCCCGGAGCATGGTGGGCTTTGTGGTTGTGGGGACTCTACATGCATGATTGTGATGTCCACCTCTCTTTATTCCCTCCATAGGGCTGGAGGACACAGATGGGCCAGGGTGAAGGGAGGCGGCCAGGGCGGTGCCCTAGTGAACAACAGGCAGCACCTACTGCACAGTGACTGGCAGGTAAGCATTGTCACATTCCTTATCTGTGTCACTGTGGGATAGCAGTGGGGACAGGGTATAGCCATGGTCACCTCTGCCATGTGCCTGAACAGCCATGTGTATTGCACAGTCCATTGTGCATGCCACTGTGGCCCATCCTTGGTCGCTGTGTACCAGCTGTTGGAGGGTGGGCATGTGCATGGCTTCCACCGCTTGTGCTGCAGTGCTGCCATTGCTCTGTGCCATGTGTCCATCACCATGCAATCATGTGCATGCTGCACTGCACCGTCTGCCTCCCTGCACCACCGTGGTATGCACAGTGGATGGCTGGTGTTGCCCTCCATGCGAGGTCCATTCTGGTCTCTCCAGGGAGTGTGCCCCGCTGTCCAATGCACTCTGTGGGTGGACAGAGGTCCTTGGGGCATTGCACTGATTGCCTGTCTTGTCCCATCCCCCAGGTGTCAGATGGCCATCGACATGGAGGCTACGGCGGGCACAGACAAGGACACTGTGCCAAATACTCATTGTGCTGTGGAGGGTCATCTTGGTTATCACATCCATCCATAGGGTGACAACAGCAATAAGGAGGAGATGCTGCATAGAGGGACATCCAGCCATGGCCAGTGTTAGGCCTTTTGTATATAGCCCCTTTTCCCTTACTATCCCTATTCCCCTGCAGTCCCCATCCTATTGCACAGCCCCTGTTTGCTGTCCCCATCCTACATTGTACCTCCTTGTCCCTGACCCTGTTCAGTTGTTTGTTGAGTACTTCTATTCACATGTTATAAAGCATTTATTTTGCTTCATGCCTGTGCCTGTGTCTGCTTTGCAGGTGGCATGTGGAGCTATGCTGCAGTTGTCAGGTGTTGGTCCATGGTGTTGGTACGGGGGCATGTGTGTGGTTACTGAGGTTCCCTGCAGTATCCAGTTGTGTGTCATGTTGTGTGGGAGCTGTTTCCTGGTTCGGTGGGTGTGTGTTGTCATGGTCACCATGGGGCTGTGGTCAGGGGTGAGCAGGCAGGTAGGTGGGGCATGGGCATTGTGCATAGACCTAGGAGTACTGCTGGACTAGACCGCCACTGGGATTTGGATGTCTGTGTCCACTGTTGCACTCCGATCCCTGTGGGTGTGGCCACCTGCCTGGGTCTTGCCTCATTCAGTGACTGGCATCGGTGCTGCCTGTGGGGTGTGGGGCATGGGTGTGTTTGTGTCCAGGGATGTGGGGTGGACACCCACTGTGGACTGGCATTGGCCATGGCCAGCTGGCTGGTGGCCTGTGGGGAGGCACCATTGGTGGTCATGCATTGGCCATTGTCCACACCTGTCACCTGTCACCTGATGGTCAGGCCACCATTGTCTTCTGGGGTGCTATTCTGGTGCCTGCTCCTGTCACATGGTTGTGGACTGGCTGTGGTTGGTGTAGTGTACAGCACCTTTCCTGGTGCTGTGCTCTGTCCTGTGTTGCCCAGTGTTCTCTGCACTGCCTCTGTGTGCACTGGTGTGCCCTGCTGGTGGGGTCCTGTGCCCTTTGTCCCTGTGCTTCCTTGGCTGTGTCCCTGGGCCTCATGCAGTGCACTGCCCCTTGGTTTGTGTGCAGGTTTGCTCTACCGCTTCCATGGTTGCACTAGCACATTTCTGGTTGCGCCATGGTGCATCTTTGCCATATTCAGCCAGATTGTGTCTGGTGCATTTCTGGTGGTGCAACTTCTGAATATGGCACCCACTTTGACATGGCACATCTCACTTGCGCTTGCGCCATCCTTGCTCTGGCTTTTGGCACAGTTCTGAATATCTCTGCCAATCTGTTTACTATCTTGAGCTATTTTGTTAATATGTTAGATCAAGAGAGGATATTCCTATAATTCAGGACTAGATAACAGCAAGACATTACTATTCCAAAGAGGAGCTCTTGCTGTACTGTACCATTTCATAGCTAACTTATTACATCAGAAGAACATTACTTTAAAAGTGTGCATATTATTGTACAATCTCATGTTACTCATGTCTGGTTTGTTGTGGAGTTCTATGATTTGCTACTTTCCTTATGTACTCAATTTGTCTTGCAAAATAAAGTATATTAAATAAAGAAAAATTGGGTATGTATATTAATAGAAAGTTCCATTTCTTTACACAATCCACTAGTTTATCTAGTTTCCTTTTAAAAACCCTTTGGATAAAGAAAACAGGTTGAGATTATCTACCAGTCATTACACGAATAAGCCATAAAGTTTTCACTACTTTTGACCTTTGACTTTTCTCTGTTTTGAGTGCTCTCGCTGTGTTTTTGATTGTTGCTGGTTTATTGAGATAGCACCAGCTGTGTTTTGTTGTGCACGTGGTTTGTTGTGTGTTCCTGCATTATAATCCAGGATTTCTGAGGAATGAAAGTGTTCTTCAGCCAATTCTTTTAATATGTCATTTAAATAAATATTAAAACATGTCAGGGCTAGTACACACCCTTGCTTCACCCCATAGTTGGATTCAATTCTCTGGGATAAATTTCCACTTTATTGCATTTTACCTTAGGCCAGGTGCTGGTGTACACATTCTTTATTACAGAGCAGCTCTGCACTTCAGCATGTGGTTTCATAAATAAGATATCTCCACTGTTATAATTTACTAGAGAACATTTTTTCATTTTCAATGTTCCTTTTCGAGATTTACAGCACATCTTGGTAGTCCATCTAAAAAGTCTGTAAAGAAAACATTTGCCTCTCCCTGCCTGCTAACCTCACAGTGCCTTTGTTCATGACATCATAGTCCTCACCATGACAACAGACTGTGATGTCACAAACAGCAATTGTGTGGTTTGCAGGTGAGAGTCAGATACATTTTGATAGATTCAGTAAAATAACTGCTGCATTATGTACAACACTTAGTAGACCAACAGCAGGTAAAAGTAAAAGAAAATAGCAAATAACTAGAAAACAATAAAGTTAAAACATAATTGGTGTAAATGTAGTGTCTTTAAGCTTTTTATTATAACAGGTAGTTGCTCTTTAAGGCAATAAGATCAGGTTCAATACTTATCCTATACCTCTTTTCTCATAGTTTACAGTACTTGCCAGGATTTTACAAGCAGAGCCAAACATCTATAAAAATAGCAAACAATTTATTTTCCTAAGTTTCACATATTTTTCAGCAAGATCTGAAAATACAAAACAATGGTCTAAAGTGCTGCCCCATCTCTGAAACCAGCTTGTAATTCAGAAAATGGAGAAACACATATAATTGTGCAGTCTTTTAGTAAAACTCTAGCACAGATTTTGGCCATAATGTCTAACAGGCTAATTGACCAGTACATACCAGGATCTGATTTAAAATCCTCCTTATGAATAAGTACAAAGTAATTCCCTTTTCAGGATACTGGTACAAAATTATTTTTGATATGTTTGTTAAAGAAAAACGCCAGGACAATCTGTTACCACTCAGGGTCAAGTTTATATAGAGCTGACAGTATTACAATTGTCCCTGTGGGCCTCATTACTTTAGTTATCAGAATGGCCTCTGTGACTTTGCTTCCTAAAAATCCTTTTAAAATTGAGTGATACACTCAAGTTGAAATGCTGCAAACCTTAGCAGGATTCCTTCTGTTCATTATATTGCAGCTTGGAAAATACTTTACCCTGATATTTGCTTCAGTATAGCTATTAATTAAAGTTTTGTATCCCAACATGTGACTGGCCACCAAACACCAGAATACCTTCCCATTCCAATTGACAATAGCATTGCTTTGCTAACCCTCTGAATATGGGACCATTATCCACTCCTATTTCCCTTCTTTACTTACCATGCTGTCCTCTAATATTTATGGTACTATCCCAAACTCTATCCTCTTGAAGTCTCATGCTTTCATCTGGCTATGTATCCAGCTGATTTCTAAATGGACCTTCATCCACACTGTCCCAAGATCAGTTGTACCAATGAGACTCTGGACTGTGACATTTTGGATCCTTTCCTATTGTCAACAACCAGTCTTATCGGGGCCAAAACCAGGCTTGTCATGAAACCTGGTGCTGTCCCCATCTTGGTCATCAATAAATATGTTAAACAGCAACAGACCAAGGATGGATCAATGAGGTACTCCAATCAGACCATCCTCCATGCTGAATGGTGACCTTCACCACTGCTCTGTGCTTCCTACCTATCACCAAAATTGCTGTCCGCCTCCTATACACTTTGTGGATGCCATTTTGTGCTACATTCTCCAAGTTGTTTCCATGTGGTGCTGTGACAACAGCCTTGCTGATGTCCAGATAGTCTGTATCCATTGCCTGGCCCCATCTACTGTACCAGCCTGGTAACCTCCTCTAAAAGAGATTCATGTTGGTTTGTTAAGATCTCCCATCAGTTGTGTGCTAGAGAACAGCTCATTCTGTTCTATGTGTAGTATCACAATATGTTTTATGGCAAACTTGAACACTTTGCTAAGCACAACAGTACGGTTCTCAGATCTGTATTTACCTGGGCCAGACGTTAATCCCTTTATGACTAAGGGGATGATAATGACTGGTCTTTGACACTTTGTCTACTTGTAAGGACTCTTGAAAGCCAGTCAGAACCCTTTTATCTCCGCTTTTACCCTGGGTGGATAACATCTTGACCCTGGGATTTTCCCAGTTAAACATCCGCTAGATACTTACTTACTATTTCTGGCATAAGCAGCACTACCTCCTGCTTTGCCTGCACCTCTCCCACAACTCCCACCCCAGTTGGATATGGTCCCTGACTTGCTGGTTGAATATTGACAAAGTAGTTAAGCAATGCTTCTGCTCATCACACTACATTGCTTAATGATTCCCTTCCCTGGCTCTGGGCCCCACCTTACTGCTGACTCTTTGGCCCTGTCCACACTACACCACTTACTGTCTGTAACGGTTCCAAACCGTTACAGACCGAACCATTACAGTGTGTTCACACTGCTGGCAAACAGTGTCGATAATGATTTGGAACTGTTACAGCCCATCCACATTTGTGGGTGCCCTGTAACGTTACAACAGCTGCACCTTATCCCACAATGCAGTTAGTGCTGCACTGGAGAATACTGGAAAAACCTGGCTCACAGCGTGCACTATCAGCCGTAGCGTTACAGGGGCACAATTGCTTGTAAACGTTGTGCAAACCACCTCATAAGTGGTTTCAACAAGTTATGAAAACGCCTCTCTATAACGTTACAGATGTAAAATGCAAACCGTTGTGGTAACGGTTTGAGCCCTCTGTAACGTTACAGAGGCATAGTATGGACAGGGCCTTTTGTCCCTTATGCATTGATAAAAGATTTATTATTTCCAGTTACGCCTTGTGCTGTCCTTTTTTATATTAAAGAAATGTTATTGAGTTTACAAAAATAAAACACAATAACCATCAAATGCTTAAATAAGAGCCTTGTGCAGTCCTGTCTTCCAGATAAGCCTTGGCCTGTGCAATAAGGTAATGTCCCTTAATTCCTTTGCTCTACGAATTGAATTTCCAGGCAGATAAGGACTGCTTGTTCCACCTAGTCTGCCCATTTTACCCTGCCTATACTATAACCACAGATGTTACTTGATCTCCAGCCCATTCACCCCTTACCTTTTCCTAAGATTCCTTATGCCTATCCTATAGATTCATGAACCCTACCACTGTGTTTACCCCACCACCTCCATTGGAAGACTTTTCAGGTATCCACCTCTCTCTCTCTCTGCGAGAGAGAATCTACCTCCTTCCAGCTTCAGTAGACAGCATCGTGCATTCCCTTCATAGTACTAAGGACAGTGCTCCTTGTCATGCCATACAACAGCTGGGTGAGGTGGGTGAGGTGGGCTGTTTCAGTTGCCATATCAGAGCCCATGTATTCCACCAGACATCAAGATAAGGAGAGATGAATAGTGTGCTCAGTGTGGGCAGGGATGGGGTGTCCACTAACCACCAAGGTGATGGGTGATACTGTAGTGGTGCTGGGCAGGTGGGTGGTACCATTGGACACCATAGAAAACCTACACTTTATATTTTTATTTATTTATATATGTATGTATGTATGTATGTATGTATGTATGTATGTATTTATTTATTTATTTATTATCACAATTGGAATTACAAACCTTTGAGTCATAGGCTACTTTGAAAGGCTTCATGTCATGGTACATAGGCTTACAATCAACAGTACACATTAAGGAAGAAAGAATATTCTAAGGTCAGGAGACCCAGCATTACACAAATAATACTCAATAAGCTGTTACAGAAAAGGTATCAATTGGTGGTCTTTCTAGAGTGATAGCCACCACAGCATCAGCAGTGTAGCAATGGATGGTACTGGTTCAGAGACCACATCTTAGAGGAACAACTGGAAGAAGGCCCTAGGAGGAGTCCCAGCTGTGAGCAGATGAGGTGCTGGTAAGGAGAGAGGGCTTGGGGCAGTCAGCAACAGAGGCCTCAAGAAGTAGAATCTTAAGGTTAGATTTAAAGAGGCTGATCCTGGGTTCCAGTGAAACAGAAGGTGGGAAACCAATTAGCCAGAGCGGGCATGGTAGAGGAAGGACCTTTGGACTAGGAGGTCATGTAGTGGGAACTAGGGTGGAGGTTTGTCGAGCTTCTGGAGACTCTGCAGGAGGGGCAGGTTGGATAAGGAATTGAAGACTGGGTGGGGGCTTATTCATGGTAGCTCTTCATGACCAGCAAACAGGTATGATACTTGAGTCTCCCTCAAAGTTTAGCCAGTTAGTGAGCTTATATAGATCGCATGTGTGGGTCAGTCTATCACATCCTTTCACCAGACGACAGGCTGTGTTGAGAGCTGTTATGATATAATGTAGGGCAGTAGGGTTGGCAGAGCCATAAATTACTATCCCATAATCCACTAGGGAAAGGACAGAGGAGGATACAGCAAGGTGGATAGCCTCAGGGGAGGCAGTGCTTGTGGAGGTAAAGGAGACCAAGTTGAGAGTTGATGGAGGTGGATAGTAGTTGGATGTGAGTGTGATAGGTAAGGAAGGAGTCCAGAGTTATATCCAGATATCTGAAAGTTGTGACTTGCTCTAGGGGGTACCTAGGAAGTTAAGAATGTTAAGTGGGAAGTCATGGTGTGGGCTTTTGTGGTGGGCAAAGACCATGGTCTTAGTTTTCTTATAGTTTAGGATTAATCGATGAGCTAGAAACCAAGTTTCAACTTCAGCAAAGAAGCACTGGAGGGCATGTTGGAGCATGTGAGGGTGCGGTGGCTCCAGAAGATGACAGCATCATCTGCATAGAGCAGGAGTTTACCAGTGCAGGATTTAGACAGTGAGTTTAGGAAAAGACTGAAGAAGAATGGTCTGAGTATGGAGCCTTGAGGTACCCTGGAAAGGACTGGGCAGTTGGAGGAGATAGTGGAGTTGATCTTGACCTGCTGGGTTCTGCTGGAGAGGTAGTTTTAATCCAGGAATGGGCTTCTTGTGAGAGACCCAGGATGGCAGAGAGTTGAGTAGCAAGGCATGATTGATGATATTGAATGCCTTAGTTAGGTCAATATAAATTGACCCAACTAAGTGTCCATGTTAGAGGGCATTGTGGATATCAGAGGTGTATTCTAGAGTGCTATGGAGGTGCTATGTCACCTCCTAAAGCCACGCTGTTCAGTTCACAGCAGGTTGTGCTTTGACAGGAAGTCTGTGAGTTGGTTCAATACTATTTTTCAAGAGCCTAAGAGATCGGGGGCAGAATTGAGATCAGCTATTAATTGTTAGGGGAGAAGAGGTCCCCACCTTTTATAATGGGTGTAATTACGATGCGTTTCAAGGTGTTTGGAATTGGCGAGGAAGAAGGACAATTCAATATTTTAGTAAGTGGAGGAGGACCTCATCTAGGGTTAGGTGGAGGAGTTTGAGGTCCAGTGAATTGCCACTTTGTAAGACTTGGCCAGGACTTTTGATAGGTAGTTCCTGGCTTCATGGATGGAGATGATCCATAGATGAAAAAGCGGGTGTTATCAGGGACATGGGTCCAATGAATGTTCTGGAGGGGGTGAAAAAGTTGGGTGGAAGGACATGGCTGAGGTCTGAGAAGGTGGCATTCAGGATGTTAGAAATGGCCAGGGGTCTTGGCTGATGGAGCCTATCTACTGAGAGTTGGGCAGGGAGGGATAATACTTTCCCACTATGTTCTTTGATATTGCTCCAGAATGTTTGCCCGGAGCCTCAGGTGGAGGTGAGGGCTTGTTGGTAGTAAGCAGCCCTGGCTTGGATTGGTGGATGGCCCATGTGCATTTGTTCTTGACATCTCAGTAACATTGCCTGTCCAGAGGAGTTGTGAGTCCAGGGCTTTGTACCAGAGATTGTCCCAGAGATGCATTTGGTCAAGCAGTGCCAGGGAGATCCAGATGGTGTCTCTGTTTTTGTGAGTTGTTTGGAGAAAGGGACAAAGATGTCACAGGCAGCATTGAAGGTGGAGATGAAGTAGGAGAGGGTAGTGTCAACGAACTGGGACAAGTAGATGGGGACCAATCACAGGACCTAAGATAGGTTTTGAGGTGAGATAAGAACCTTTTTAGGCATCTTTGGAAGGAGACTTTAGGAGGGTGACAGGAGTCTGTTAGACCACAAGCAGGTTACCGTGGGTGGTCACTTAGGATATCAGGAGAACTTTGACCGGAAGAGATTTTTTAGGCAGTTGGTGAGGATGGGGTCGGTAGCGTCGAGTTGTCCATTTTGGCATCAAGTCTGGTGGGGATTGGACTAGCTGGGTGAGATCAGTGGTCAAGATGGAGTCCTTGAAGGGGTGAAAGAGGGGATTGCCAGCTGACATTAAAGTCCCCAGTGCAATTACCTCGCTATTGGATGAAAGCTGGAGATACAGTTCACGCACCGCTTCGAAGCAAGTTTTGATTGTGGGGGTAGACTACCATGATAAAGAAGGATTTACTGGGGCTGCCCAGGAGCAACTTTACCATTAGAGTTTGGGCACCATGAGTGGAGGGGAGAGTGACAGGGGGCTTGTGGGAGTCTTTATGTAGAGAGTGCAGCCTCCCCTTTTTCCTTGTCTGTCAGCCGAAAAATAGCGAGCCATTTAGGCCATGGCTCAATCAGGAGTATCTTTTGAGCCCCAGCATTAGTCAATGCCAGGATGTCTGACGAAAAGGCAAGCCAGCCTTGGAGTGGGGGGGTAAACTTCTGAAACATTGACATGCACCTGGAGCCATATATTATGTAAACTGAAAGATAGATAAGCACATGGGGGAGGAATATTCCATTGTAGGGCTTTGCTGTCATCATGCACCACTCATCATTTGGTCTTGTAGATTATGATCTGATCAGAGTATGCTGATGTTGGATTATAGGCTTGTGAGTCAGTTTACAGTCATGTTCATTCTGTACAGTAATCCCTCAGTTTCTCAAATACATAGTATTCTAGAATCCCACTATCAGCAGCTTTGTAACAGAATATTATATCTTACCCTAGCAGGAAAATGCAAGGTTTCAATCTGGGACAGGAACTTCAGCTCATATGTCAAAGATGGGCTCACACCAGTTAGATTTTTGTTTTATTCCTGACTCTCTAATATTTATTCTGTTCAACATGATTTGAACTCCAGTGGCCGATATTTTACACACATAGAGGGACAGTTGATTGGAGGATAGGAGGTGCCACTAGACAACAGGGCTAGCTTTCTTTACCTGGTGTTCAGTGATTAGAGGATGGGGGTGCCACTAGACACCGGGGACAACTTTATTGACATGGCACCCAGAAATCAGATGGTGGGTGATACCACTAGACACTAGGGACAGCTTTATTCACGTAGCAACCAGACGTTGGAGTGTGGGGATTTCACCTAGACACTAGGGACAGCTTTCTTAATACAGCAACTGGTGATCTGAGGGTGGGGTGCCCTGGACACCAGAGCAGCCAAAATGTACATGGATCAGGGTGCAGTGGTTGGCGGCAGCAGTACCACTGCCCTCCACCAAAGCACTGCACCCTTGTTAGTTGGGTTTTGCAAAGGTGGTGTTGTGCCTGATCAGGTGGCATTTACTACCTATGCAAAACTCTTAAATTCTTGTTGCATCCATATGCAGGAGGGAACCTAATTTACTATGATAGCAGTAACTTAACCCTCAAGTGCTAATGGGGTTTGCCAAAGCTGTGAGGGTACCTGAATATAGACATCACTCACAACTCAGGCAGAAAACCCAGTTAGCATGGACAAATACCCTTTAGCATGTGGGCTAAGTTTACATCTGGTCTCTGGATCTGTAGAAGCAAACAAATAAGTAAGGTAGATGGTATGGAAGTCTTTGTTGAGGCTTGAGAGAAAAATTGAATCAGAATTACTTGGTCTGAAGGAAATACAATATGTTGTTCTTTTCATCCCAAAATTATTTGGTGCATGAAAATAATTGCTCAGACATTGAAGTAGAAGATGATAGGACTTTGGAGTCAGTCAGGAGAATGATCAGCAAATATAGCAAAGAACTGCTAAACAACAAGAGGTCTTCAAATACTCATGAAATGAGAGAACAGAAGGCTGCAAAATTACTCCATATGTAACAGGTAGGTGTCATAGGCAGTACCTGTGATATAAGTCATTATTCATCCTGAATACTTGTGATTTAACTATCAATAAATAGTAGGTGTAGGTACTGGTGGTGAAGGTGAAGCTAATTTGTTGTTACTGCTATGAGATGCAAATTAAACAGTTCTTGCATTCTGGCAGAGGATGAAATGATGGGCCTTCAGTATTTGGGGTGCAGACAGCAGCTTCAGAAAAGTCCACTCCTTAATGCAGAACTGAGATTTTGAGGAGGCATCCTGTGAAGAATTTAGTGGATGGCAGACTGCCTGGAACTCATGTCCTCTGAGTTTGAATTGATGGAGTAAGTGACCATGACCTCAAGGCTGATAAGCGGAAAGGACAGTAAGGACTGGAAGTCTAAGTGGAACTCTGGATGTTAAGGCTGTCTCGAGGTGGTAACTGCTACTGGTGTATGGAAATGGACCAGGTTCCAAGTACAGGCTATACTAGGCACATGGCCACATGACTGTGCTCCTCACAGGCTGTTGCACTACCCAATGTTGCTAATCCCAAGAGTGATAGAAATTAGTAAACACCAAAGTCAACAAAGAATTACTGAGCAAACAAGAGATCTCTGGATCTGACATCCACTAGAGAGTGTGATAGGAGATTCAGAGGAAGAGCGACACCATTGGAACACCTGAGCATGATGAACAGAAGAGATGCATGAACCAGGAGCAGCAGGGATATTAAAGTAACCCCACCGGGAGATGTGGGGTGCTAGTGTTACTGTGACATACACCACAGGTATTCATCTTGGGTTATTTCAACCCATGCACCGAAGGGGTTAATAGTTTTGCCACCCAGGCAACTGCTGTGTTTATGGAGTACCTTGAGGGCGGGCATTGCTCATGGGCATAAGACACGCACCAAACCCCTACCATCACAACCTACTACTCAGAACACATTTCTCCTCCAGCTGCTCCTGTTTCAACTAACAATTTTACTATTATGTTGTTGTAGTCTAAATGTATATGTATATGTAATGTACACTACCCTCAAATTCTTTACACTGTATGTATCTACCCCTGTCAGTAACTATCAGCCAAATGTTACAGGTAAGCCTTTGCTTTCCATATTGTACTGCTTATGTATTAATTTCATGTATGTATTTGGTCTCCAGCCCCAGGTCGCATCTGAATCGAGCATGTTGCTCAGTATGCCTTCCTGGTAAATCTTGTAAATAAATAAATAAATGGGCATGGGAGCGCATAGGCAATGAGTTGTGAGGTTGGTGCCAGAGGAGCGGGAGCATTGCCTGTTCAAGGAGCTGATATCTGTTTAATCATGGAGGAGGGACAAAGAAATGTTGGACTTCTGATGTTGCGACTGCCACTTCAAGTGATTTCCCAGTTGCGGGAAGGTGGCTCCAGCAGCATGGGAGATGGGTGATCACAGTGGGAGATATGCTAAGCCCTGAGAAGGAGCTAAGGGAAGGGTCGATCTGGATGTCCTGCCAAGAGGGAGCATCAGCTGATTCCTGCAAGGTACATGTCACATTAGTTTTCGGTGACAGTTGCCCAGAAGGGATTTGTGGATATGGTGCTCCAGTGAGGATAGAACCTGCAGCCCCAAGCTGAGAGGCTAGCATGCTTTGAACAGAAGGAGAAGTGGGTCTTACTGGGGTTAAAAGCAAATATAGCCCCATATGATCATTTTGAGGCTGCCTATGAATAAGTGAGTTGCCTGCATTTTAGAGGTCGTCTGAATCATGCCCTCGATATGGACTTATGGACTCAGGGCCCCCAACAATTAAAGGCCTACCGTATCTCCATTCTCCTCACCTTAGCAAGTTCCTGAAATAAACAGTCCACCACCAGCTTCTGTCCACATAGAAAAATACAACCAACTTTGCCCTCAACAACACAGGTTTGAAAGCATCACAGCACCATATCAGCCTTGGCCCACTTCACCAATCATGTCCTCAGGAATATGGACATGGGAATGCCACTGGTGCCATGTTCATTGACCTGACAAAGGCATTCGACCTTGTTGACCATAACCTTCTCCATGCTAAACTTCTACGCCTTGGTTGCTCACCTGAGATGTCAATGTGGTTCCAGAGCTATCTCTCGGCAGATCCCAATCTGTGAACACCAGTTCAGCCAGCTCCCTAGGGCTCCATTCTTGTCCCTCTGCTGTTTTTCCTGCTTACAAACTCCTTCCTGCTGATAACTTGTCCTGTGAGGCCCTACTGTATGCCGATGATCTTGTCCTATACCATAGCGACAAATCCTTGGCAAATCTATCTACCACCCTCATCCAGAACTACTGGGGCCCACAAGTGGTTTCTGTCTAACAGGTTACTAGTCAATGCAAATAAAACTAATGCAATGCTCCTGGGGTCCAAACTGTGTCTTTCTAAACTCACCAAAACTAATTCCCCCTATTTTATATACCTTGGTGTCACCATCGACCTGGCCCTCACTTTCTCTGAGCATATCAAAGACACAGTGTGCAGGGTCAACCAGAAACTAGGGTCTGGTATTAGCCTTAAGCACTATCTGACTCCTGGGGTCGCCTCGCCATTGAACAGGGCAGCCTTCCCCTAGTTGATTATTGTACCCCAGTCTACTCTCATGTTTTTTCCTCTCTGCTCACCAGACTTACCACTGCCTATAACAACATCTGTAGGTTCGCCCTCTTGGCACTCTACTCCACACATCACTGCACCTTATACTAGTCCTTAGGATGGCTCCCCTTCAAGGACAGCATGACTATGCCCTTGGCTGCATCCTAGATAGCACCATTAGTGGTGGCAACTGGTCTCCATACTCATCCCTCTCTACCCTAGAGTCACTCCCTGGTGCCTCAGGGAATCCTCAGTCCCACCTCTGGAAGTTCACAGGCCTTCATCTGCTCTGGATAGTAAAGCCCTGTACTTTGCAGTGCCCACTCTTTGGAACAAACTCCCCACCTCCTCCACTCACTCGACCACACCTTATTTTCAAAACCCATTTTAAAGCCTGGCTGCTGTCTGGAAGCTAAATGTTCCTGCATTGCTGAGTAACCTATGGATGGATGTCCTCTCTTCTACTCAAGGGTCCTACCAGCCCTTTCCTCACTTCATGATAGCCATAGACTGTATTGGCTCTACCTTCACTCTGTTTGCACTTGCTCATTACTTGTCCTGTATTACACTTTCATTATGTAATAGCATTTCTTACACAGTATGTTATCTGTACTGTATCTGAGCTTCTTGTATCCAGGTGTATTTTGTACCTTTCTGTTTTGCCTCAGTGTTCTAAGTCTTGCAATGTATTGCTATCTTTGTGTAGGCCTCTGTAACTTTCTTCTTATAGTATGTAATTTGTATCTGTCTGTATTTATACGTGCCATCTTCATGGCCAGGGTCATTCCTAAAATAATCCCGGATCAGTGCACCTACCCATTGAACAAATAATCCAAACATTTTGTGAAGAGAGCTGTGAAGTGTATCCTTTGTATGGAGACTACTGGACTCATAGACTGATGTGACCATCTCAGGCTCTGTGTATGTGAATGTTCCCTATGAAATGTTAATAATTTTGGCTGCATGGAGTTGTATCATTCTCTTTATTAAACAGGAACCACATCAGGTTACTGGATATGAAGTGTTGTCTCAGTTCTTTAAATGGCTGTTACTACAAGCAATAACCATCAGTTCTCTTCTAGCCCAGCACCCTGCTGAGAGAGCGACACCCTGCCTTCAAAGAGACCTTGAAAGTACAGTTTCTGCTGTGGCAGCCCCTCCCCGCAGACAGTTACCACCAGCATTCCCTAGAAACTGGGAGGGTGGGCCACAAATAAAACCTGCAAGACACACATCCAAAAGAAGCAACTTAGGAAAAGAAGGCTGTGGTTGGATCTCCCAGGAATGGAAACAGTTGGCTAGTAAAAGAAAACAGGAAGCTGGTAACTAGGGTGGGAAAGGAGACCTAAAAGAAATACAAATAACAAGATTCCAAAAGCACAGAGAAGAGAGACAGACAAGCAGCAGAAAGCTGCAGACTACAGGTAGCCGGGCACAAATGCACAGGTAGGGGGTGCAGCAGAAACAAGCACCAAAGACACACATAGAGCAAGATAGTAGCACAGAAATGAGAAGTAAAGCACAGCAAACAGAACTAGGACTGAAAACAAATGAAAGAAAACCAAGGAGGGGGCAGAAGCAAGGGAACAAGTAGGCCACAGAAAGTATAAAGTATAACAGCAGCAGCAGCAGCAAAGGGAGCAAAACAGCAGAACAAGGAGCAAACAGCAGAGGCAAAATGGACAGGAGTGACTGAAATACAAAGAAAGAGATACAGAAAGGCAGGGGAAGCAGAGAATTAGGGTACAACACTGAGGTAAGACCAAACATGAAAAATGCTAGGCAGAGGAGTGTGTAAGTGAGTAGTTTATGTAGGGAAGAGGATGGAGTCTGTCAAGTCACCCACTGAACCACAGGTAAAACATTTCAAATCCTCTCTCTCTCTCTTCCAGGGTGTACATATTTAGATTATTTAATCTCTACTTGCATGGCTTCTGACACAGACTCTGCAGCGCTTTGGTTTCCCTCTTCGACCACTTCCACTTTGTCTATGTCCTTCCTGTGATGTGCTCTCCAAAACTGGACATAGTACTCTAGGTGGGGTCTTACCAGCAATCTATACAGAAGCAACACCACCTCACTGTATCTGCTGGTGATACCTCTCCTTATGCACCCAACATCTCACTTTCCCTCCCAACTGCCTTGTTGCACTGCCTGACCACTTTTAGGTCAACCAATATGATCACCACAGGTGTCTTTCTTTCTTGGTGGTCGTTGTACTCCCTTTTGTTGAGTACCACCTCCTCATTCCCAGAATTCTTTCAGTAATCATACACCTCTTTTTCACCTAAATTCCCTAATTGACCCTCTGGCCCATGTCACCCAGAGGGGGCCACATCTAATTGCTGCCTCACTACATTAGGCTTCAAGGCCCCAAATGGCATTTTCACTCTTGTTCTGTGGCCTACTGTACTTTTCTATTTATTCCACAGCTATTTCCTCAGTTTATCAGAATTAGTTCTCCCAAAGATTAGCATCCAGGGCTTCTTTTAGGAAGCTGCTTCGCTCCACCATCTCAACTTCAGTCCGAATATAGCCACTGTTGCCCACTGGCTGACTTACCCTTACTGATTTAACCATGTCAACCACTTTGCATTTGCACTCCTGTTCTGTGGCTTACTGTATTTGTCTGTTTATCCACAATTATTTTCCTCAGCTTATCAGAATTAGTTTTCCTGAAGATTAACATCCAGGGCTTCTTTTAGGAAGCAGCTTCTCCCCACCATCTCAACTTCCGTCAATATATAGCCACTGTAACCCATTAACTTTCATACCCTTACTGATGTAACCATGTCACCCCCTTTACTTAGTATCAGATCAGAACATTGTCCCATCTTGTTTGATGCCTGATATGCTGATGGAAGCAATCATTTGCCACTGACAAGAAATTGCTTCCTACTCTCTCTCAGGAACTTTCCATTTCCTAGTCAGTGTCAAATAAGATGAAATACCCCATGAGAATCAAGGGCCCAATAGCTGTTGCCTTTTTAATTTTATTTGCCAATTCCAAGTTATGGCAAGGCAAGGCAATTTTATTTATAAGGCACTGAATCATAGCATCTCTGGGTGCTGAACAAGTATCAGTACAGGAAGCACAGGTTTAAAACACAAGAAGAAAGTATAAAATACCGACAGTCAACCTAAACCCAGCTTTAAAAATGAATTAAAAGCTTCAGAATGCCACACTCAGGGGCTGGACATTGATGGAATCAGCAGTCTGCAAAAGCCAAGGCAAAGAGGTGGGCCTTCAGTCACCACTTAAAGACCTTAACTGAGGGGCCTCCCAGACAGTAGAAGGTAAGGAGTTCAACAGGGTCAGCCCAGAGATTCTAAAAGTGCAATCTCCTGATGTCCTGAGCCAAACCCTGGGAACATCTAGAGGCCCCTCAAACAGGAGCGGACAGGTCGCCGGTCCCAGGAGCACTGACATGTACCAGGTCCCAGTCCATATAAGGCCTTAAAGGTGAGGAGACCACATTGAAAAGGACCCTCCACCTGACCGGCAGCCAGTGCAGGGCATGCAGGACTGGGATCACATGACTGGACCTCAAAATGCCATCAGTAACTGGGCCACTACATTTCTGCATCAGTTGCAGTCTGTGAAAGGTCCCTCCCATGACCCCAATGTACAGAGAGTTACAGTAGTCAAGCCTAGAGGTCACAAAGGCATGCACTAGTGTCAGTAGGTCCTTGGCTGAGAACGAGGGACTTAATCCGGGCAATGTTCCACACATGGTAAAACCACTGCTGAACAGACAACACTGGATCTTCAAAGGTCAGTCTGCTATCAAGGATCATGCCCAGATTTTGCACCCTACGAATACCACCAGCGGAGCCGATCCCAGGACAAGACCTGTATCAGCCCCAGGTAGCAACCCATCACACCCATGACCAGGCTCAATCACCAGTACCTCCTTCTTGGCCTGGTTAAGTCTTAGCTAGCTGGAAGCCATCAACTCATTGATTTTAGCCAAACAGTTGTTAAGCACATCGACAGCTCCTGGACGTTCCAGGGGCAAAAGACAGATACAGCTGGGCATCATTTGTTTAGCAGTGAAATTCCATGCTGTACAGTCAAATGATCTTGCCCAGGGCAGCATGTATACTGCAAACAGCAGCAGACGAAAGATCTAACCCTGTGGCACTCCACATGCTAGTGGCATTGGGGAGGAGGAGAAGTTCCCCATCACCACCCGCTGCACCCCTGCCGGACAGATAGACTCAAACCATCTGATGACAGTTCCAGCAAGTCCACAAAACTCACATAACTGATCAAGAAGCATGACATGATCGATAATGTCAAAAGCTGAGGAGAGATTGAGGAGTACAAGAATTGACCTGTCTCCTCTATCTCTAGCCCTGAGAAGATCATTATGCACCCTCACTAGAGCTGTTTCAGTGCTGTGTCTGGCCCAAAAACCCGACTAAAATGGCTCATAGATGTCCAGGGACACCAGGTAATCCTTGAGCTGCTCTGCCACTAACTTCTCAACAACCTTGCCCAGAAAGGGCAGGTTGAAGATAAGATAGTAATTCACCAGGACGTCTGGGCTAATGAAAGATTTCTTAAGGAGAAGCCTAACCAATGCTTCTATCAAAGTAGCTGGGAAGACCCCTCTGCCATGGAGCACCTGGAAATCCTGGAGAACACTGGGCCTACAGCCTTGACACATCCCATTAAGAAATGTGTCGTGGCCAGGTCCAGTTCACAAAAAGTGTGCTTCAGCTCTAAGATCATCTTAGTCACTTCAGACACCTGCACTGGCCTAAACTCCTTCCAGACAGATGGAGTATCTCTGAGTCCCTGGCCTGACCACTGCGAGGTGAATGCCTCCCTGGCAAAATCCCCAATTGGATGTCTGAAACTCTGTCAGAGAAAACAGCAAACTCCTCACATGAAGTGGATGACAATGCCTTTTTGGCTGTAGGCAAGCAGGATGTAAGAGCCTGTCCACAGTCCAAAATAGCTGGATGGTCTGTTTTTCCTGCAGCAATTTCCCTGGACAGGAATTCTGCATTCTTACAGGAAATTGCTCCTGGTACTTAACATAGTGGTCCGCATGAGGGCCAGCCTGTCGGCCTCCAGCCAGGTCTTCCGCCAGCAATGCTTCAACTCTGATCCTTGATCTTCATCACCTTGAGATCCACATCAAACCAGGGGATCTCAAGTGAGAAGATCTCAATCATATACCAACAGGTGCAAGGTATCCAGAGCTCAGAGACCACCCTATTATAGGTGGCTACCACTCTCCGAGGCCAATTGCATACTGCATCAGCTCTTAGACAGATCTGTACACTACCTGGGGGTCTGCAATATATTCCTGGAATAGCCTTTTTCCCTCCTGGGGTTCATTATTTTATCCATTAGACTGTTGCTGGACTGTAGAGCTTAAATCACAATCTAGCACCCTTCCTGCATGTGTTGCCCAGATAAGGCATGTATATTTAAATGGTTGATATCTAATTGTCTAGTTCTTACTTTAGTTAAAAGGGTCATTAGCAGCATGTTTCAGGTGAAAAATGAAAAGTGTGGCATAAGTTACAAGGTCACCACATAAAGTATGCCATGTTCTCAACTGTTGTAAATTCATAAATAACCATAATGAGTTTCAGTCTGCTTTTTCTTTGTCATCAATACAGCTCTCCTGGGTTTTCTTTCTATCTCAGATTTTCTTAACTGCTTATAGTGAGTTGAAATATTGCACTTTTCTTTCTGTTATCAATACAGCTCATTAAGCTGGTGCTAACAATAAGGAAAACATTACAGTGCTAGGAGCAGACAATCTCTCTCCTTCTTATCAATTTAACATAATTAAACACATTAAAGGTAACAGGTGTGTACTGATAACAGAGAGACAGCAAAATACTGCAACTCATACATATCTGAGAAGTTAGAACATGGACAAATTTTTCAATTGAAGCATCCAACAAACTACTCCATATAAACAAAGGTAAGAAGTAGAAAAATATGCAGGTAGTGTCCAAACAGCAAATGAGGGAGGCAATGAGCTGGATTATGATTTAAGTTTATACACAATCAAAAGCCAGCAGTCTCCCTAAAAGTATTACTGTTATCTAATTTATCTAAAACAGATGAATAAGCCTGGATTGAACGTTACCTTTGATTTATTTAAATGTCTTTAAGGTTCCAATTTTAGCTACTTACCCTGTTTTCTCAATTGCTTTAATCTTTTCTAGATATATAAATCTGCTTTGTTTCTTACATTTTTATTCATCCATATTTAATTTATTTCACAAAATGAATATGTGCTAATATGCTAATATCATCAGACAGAAAAACAAATAATAATTCCTGTATGATACAGTACTAAGAGGAGTAGATTTAAACATTCAAAATGTAATTTGAAAGTTAAGTAATTATACTTACCAAGTGCAAATATTTCAAGGTATCCTGATTAATTTTGATAAGATAATCACAGTAGCACTACATATCAATATCACAGAGGAGTCTTGAACTAGGAAAAAATAATAACACAAAGAGAAAAAGTGCTGTTCCAGCCCATCATTTTATATTATTTCTCTCGAGTATCATTATATGTTGGTCCACCATTATCTTTTAATTCAATAGTTCTTTCCTCAATAGTGTTGTGTAGAATTTTCAAATTCCAGCTGAATGCAATTCTGGGAATTTTCAGAATTTCACTGAAATTCTGCCAGAATTTCACTAGAAATGGAATGGTACAATTCCACAGCAGGAAACAGTTGTGGAATGATTTTCTGGGGAAAAATTGCTGTTCCACAGAATATTATTCTCTGCTGATCTCAATATTTTCCAAGGAAATTATTGAGAATAATTTTCTGCTGAATAAAATGCTGTCCCATGGAATATTATTCCGCTGATCACAGTACGTGGAATTCCATGAGAAGAACCAGCAATTTCCGTTGGAAATTCCACTAGTGGAATGGTCATTCTGCATTAATTCCACCAGCGGAATTCCACATTCTGCACAGCACTACTCAATAGCCACTGAAACATCTAATAAATCATTCTCAGAGGTCCAGGAAGAGAATTCAGACTTTGCTTTGAATACTTTGCTCTAAAAATCCATTAATTCATCTGGATACAAAAAGTAACTTTTACTTTGGTATATAACCTTAACTTTAGAAGGTTTTAGGAGGGTAAAAGTAGCTGTAAGTTCAATAACCTTTTCTTGTATGTTTATTAACTGCTTATACCATTACTATGTTGCTAAGGCAAAGTCTGGAAAATAAAGAACTTCCAACCATGAAATGTGAGAAATTTCAGAATGTGTGCAGCTAAAAGTAAAATCCCTGTCCATCTCAGATATGAAGGAGACAATTATTGTATGCTCAAAGTTTTGCCTGCTATCCTGAAGGCTTTGTTTACCATGGGCAGACTATCTCCAGGGAAATTGAAAGTATCCATCAAGATTGTAACAAAATCACAAGTATTAGGCAGCCACTAACAAAAATGTAAGGATTGCAGCTTACAGATTACAGTTCACAGTAACACTGATGGTTTAACACCCCATGCTTACAAACAATATTGACAATGACTACTATCTCTGCTGATATAAATGCTTCCAGGGTGGAGTTTTGCACAAATTTCCAACCTCTTTGTCACCAATTACTTCTTCTGTTACACTAGTGTTTTCAATATCTTTCGAACATGCACAGTTGCTTCATTCTGCTGCCTGATTTTGCCATCCATTTTCCTACATTTTCAAATTTCAAACACTTTGGTCTTCCCATAATTTCTCATTTGTTTCTGAACTCAGGTTATTAGATTCAGAAGATAATGACAGATGGTAAGGTTCATTGTCTGAATTATGAAAAGATTTATACTTTTCTACACTTAGAGCCCCAACAGAATGTATTGTTTGGGGAACTCAGATTGATGCTATATTCCCTAATATATTGTTGCTGCCATGCAGCATGGGAGGTGATCACAAGCTTTACTGTGGCTGATTCCATCATTATCACTCCTTGGTTGTGTGTACCAGTCATGAAGAATTTGTCCAGGGACTATATCTAATAAGAGATCTTCCTGATGAGAAAAGAAATGTCCAGCTTTATTCTTTTGTCCATGCACATGGTGAAAACATTAAATGCAAACAGCAGAAACATAGAAACATAGAACTTGATGGCAGATAAGGACCACTTGGCAAATCCAGTGAGCTCATTTTCCCTACCTAGTTTAAAACCACAGACCCTACTTGATCTCTGGTATAACACCCTTCCCTAACCACTAAGGTTGCCTTATGCCTATCTCATGCATTCTTGAATCCTGTTACAGTTTTTGCCCTGCCACTCAGCTGGGATGCTGTTCCAGGCATCCGATACTTTTCCATGAAGATGTACTTCCTCATGTTTCCACTGAGTCTACCGCCTCCAGCTTCACAGCATGCCCTTGTTCTTGAGCATCTTTTTCTGAAATATTCTTCCTCCTGTGCCTTATTTATACCCAAGATGTATTTAAAGGACTCTATCATAACTTCTCTTTCCTTCCTTTCTTCCAGGTGTACATAATGAGGTCCTTTAGTCTCTCCTCAGAAGGTTTCTGTTGCAGACCCTGCCCTATTTTAGTTGGCCTCCTCTGTACTTCCTCTACCCTACCTATGTCCTACTGGGAATGTGGTGGTCTCCAGAACTGGATACAGTGCTCTAGATGAGGTCTCACCAATGATGTATACAGTGGTATCTTCACCTCCCTCTTACCACTGGTGATACCTCCCTATGCATCCTAATTGAAGGCAGTATAGCGCAGTGGTTTAAGGCTCTGAGCTGCAAATCTGAAGACCTGGGTTTGAATCCACAGCCCCCACTTGCATACCTGTGTGACCCTGAGCAAGTCACTTAATTTCCTCTTGCCCTAGGTTGCACCTGTAAACAAGCTTTCAGCTTAGTGTGTCTCACCTGGTTAAACAACTGGAAAAAAAATAACTGTCTCTTCCCACTGCCTTGCCACACTGTCTGGCCACCTTTAGGTCATCAGATATGATTACCCCCAGGTCTCTTTCCTGTTTGGTAGTCATCAGTACCACTCCCCTTCTTTGTACTCTGCCCCTGGGTTTCTGTGCCCCAAGTGCTTGATTTTGCACTTCTTAGCATTCAGGCGTAGTTGACACACTCTGGACCATTCTTCACGCTTTCCTAGATCCCAATTCATTTTTCAACCCTCCTCCCAGAGTGTTCACCCTATTGCAGATTTTAGTATCATCTGCAAAAGACATACCTTCACTTCTAGCCCCAATCTGCAATGTTGCTTATAAAGACATTAAAGAGGATCGATCCCAGTACTGATCCTTATGGCATCCCACTGGTCACAATTCCTTCCTCAGAGTAAATTCCATTTACCACCACCCTCTGTCATCTATCCCCAACCAATTCGTTATGTAGTTTACCACTTTTGGAGCCACTCTCAGGCTGCCCAGCTTGTTTACATGTCTCCCATGTGAAACAGTGCAGAAGGCCTTACTGAAATCAAGGAAGGCCACATCCACTGCTCCACCCTGATCTCTTTCCCTGATTACACAGTCAAAGAAATTGATCTAATTTGTTTAACATGACCTCCCCAGTGAAACCATGCTGCCTCAGATCCTGTAATCAGCTAGGTTCAAGATATTCCACAATCCTTTCCCTTAACAATGATGCCATTATTTTCTCCACTGCTGAAGTTAAGCTGACTGACCTGTAATTGCCAGCTTTTTCCTTCTACTACTTTTATGAAGTGAGATAACATCGGCTGTCCTCCAGTCCTCCAGAAACTCTCCTGTCTCCCATGAGTGATTGAACAGGACTGTCAGAGGTGTAGCCAGGACCTATCTGAGTTCCTTCAATATCCATGGGTGTATCCCATCTGTCCCTATTGCCTTGTCCACCTTCAGATATGTGAGTTTCATTGGGACACTCTTGTCTTTAATGGATTAGTGCCCACCTCCTTCTATTGCTACACTACAGTAATAGACACTTTGACAATGAAGGAGTTGAGCTCAGACCTTACACAACCTGCTCAGTGGTGTCATTTTGAGTCTACTGTTCCACATCTCTGATCCTCTTTGTCTTCATGAAGAAAGAGAATAATTTTGTCCTTGTATACCTGCATATGTCCTGCTTCCCTCTGGGAGGGGAACCACAGTTCTCATTGGACAGTTTAAATGTTACTTTAATGAGTGTGAAACTAGCTGAGGGAGAGGTGGAAAAAGAGAAGGCCACTGTCAGCATTGTACACTCTGCCACTGTAAGAAAATGCAAACAACTGGCCCAGGTCGAAGGGAATTGATGGCCATTCATGCACGTGCGCTCTCTTTGGGGCATCAAATGTACTGTATCCAGTCCTAGTAGATGAGTAGGGGCTCCCCACCACCCTGCCATGGGGGTAAGCTGTGGGAGTAGCATGGTGATGCCCTGGAGTGGAGGACAGTTGTGGGCGGAAAGCAGATGGGTGAAGAGTTTGCCAGGACAATAGAGAAGCTGACCTGGGGTCAGCAAGAAAAAGTAGGTAAAAAATGGCCCAGTGATGCGGAGGGCTGAGGAGCTGGATGCCACACCTCAACAACACTGGTGACCCGGGTTTGAGAATGGACTCAGGAGCCAGGGTACGGCAGGAGAAGGGGTAGGATTGAGTATCCATAGGACTGATCTCCTCCCTGGGAGGAGTTAGGGATGCGTGATTGCTCTGCAGTGGCCACCAGTGGAGACCAGGGGCACAACAGAGGGATTGCATGAAGGGAATGCCAGAAAAATGGAAATACCACTCGCTGGCTGCCGGATGATGGCTCTCTGTCCCTGGTTGCCTCCACTGCCTTCTTGGGCCCTCCTTCCAGGGCAGCATCCCGGGCCCTAAGAAGAGTGTGCTGGGGTCATCCCTCCTCTGGTGTCTTTCTCCTCAGAAGAGGGTGCCCACTCGGTGAAGGGATACGCCTGGATAACCTGGGGATCAGCTGTGATATGAGGGAGTAAGAGGAGGGCCTGGTTAGGACAGAAAGGGCTATCGGGACACATGCAGAGCCTGAAGAAGTGGGGCCTGTGAGCATGAGGAGGGCAAAAGAATATACAAAAATAAATACCTCTGGGGTAATAAAATTCAGGGGGTTATTTTTCAGAGAAAATGGTGCACTAGAACAAGGGGCATGCTATGGAGCTTGAAGGGTTAAATCAGGAGGGATGTGAGGAAGTACTTCTTCACAGAAAGAGTTATGGATGCCTAGAACAGTCTTCCAGCAGAGGTAGTATGGGTGAAAACAGTGATGGGGCTCAAAAATACAGGCAGAAGGGAATTATAGGGGTAAGGAAGGAGAGGAAGAGATGGCACTATAGATCAGCAACAGACCTGCAGCAAAATATGAAGGTTAAAAATAGGTAAATTGTGGGCAAGCAGCCCCTAACTGCTATCATATTCCATTTTGCTATGTTTTTATATTCCACCAAATGTCTGTAATCATACTTCATTGTAGCTCACCTTAAGGCTACCTCTAGCTCAATCATATAGTAGGCATGCTTTTCGTGATTCACCGGCCATGCAACAAAGATCTCTGTTTCTCTATATCCTGCAGAGGAGCTGTTAAAGCTTATCTTTCTTAATTATACACTCTGGTACCTGGTTGGGGCATGGCTCTTCTCCCACACCTACACCTACCCACCCCCATCCTTCCCTAAAGCCTCTCAGCAATGTATCTATCCTGTGTTCCAACACCCCACCACATCTGATTTAATTGAAGCCCATCAAAGCATACAGGCATTGCATGTCCCAGCATGCCTTTCACCATGTGAAGAATTTAAACTCTTGCTCACTACATCAAACCTTAGCCACACATATACATTTTAAATGACAAGAACTTCAAAACAAAATAACTAAAGCAGTGCTTATCCTGGAAGTGTGCCAGATCTGCATCTCAGCTGAGGCAGAGGGGTAACCAGCCACATGATCTAAGTTATTTATGTCATGGTGAGCTCAAAACAGGAAATAATATAAAAGACAAGAACTTCTGAGCAAACGCATTGAGGCGAGAGTTTCCCTAGAAGAGATCCATTCCAAAAGAACTGTGCACAGAAAATGAAGTTAGTACAAAAAAAGGGTTGCAGCCCCAACAGAACAAGCACTTAGACTGGTTATTGCTGCACTCGGGAGCATAGAGGAGCTCTGTGTAAAGAATGAATTAAATCCAAACAGCTGCCAAATAAATCAAAGTAATTTATTGTGTAAAATACACAAGGTAAATTCAGAGAACCAACTGACAACTGACTGAAGGCAGTCACCCCAGCTTTTTGCTCTATGGAGCTTCTTCACAGGGGTGCTAGACTGCAGTTACTGTATCCATTATAAAGCTAAGAAACAACTGACATTGCAAAATTCAGAACTTCAAAGTCATTGTGTTACCATGATGCTTTGCAAACTATAGCATCACAATGACCTTATTATTAAGGTCAGTATATCTGAACAAACATTCAACAAAATAATCAAGATCAATTGAAAACATTTTAGAAAAATCATTTATTAGCTAATAAGACACTAAAACACAAAAAGCAACACAATAATTGTAAAAAGTGAAACGAAACAATTAATAGAGCATTTTCTATGTTATGTTTACTCACATTTCAAGCATTTCATTGCATGTTATGCTTCTATTACAATTATTTTATTGTTAACCTAATAGCCTTCTAAACTCTAATTTATTGACATTTTAAATTTGAATCATTTTATCACATTTTCACGAATATTTTTCATTTTGTATATTATCCACAAAGTAAATAAAACTAAAGTAAATGCTGTTTCTCAGCAACACACTAAAATCAAAAAATTAAGGTAACTCAAAGAATGTTGATAACATCAAAGTTATAAGTGTGTATAGGAAACAGCTGATTAACAGCTATCACATCTAATATCCATATTTAGATATTTATAATAATATGAATGGAACTGAAGGAATGGCATCTTGGGAGAGTGGTAAAGCAAAATTGAGTACAGCCAGAGGAGGTTAACAATAGTGAATTGCCAGTACAGGTAACTCCTGCACTCGACCATGATCATGTCTGTAAAAAAAGAAGAAATGATATCAATATCTACATAATGCACAAAATTTATAAAAATAATTACTTCATTAGGGCCAAACTAGAAAGGGACAATTTTGGAGATGAGGATGGGGGGTTAAAACAAGAGTAGTAAAGGGGGAATGGACAAGCAGGTGGACTCAACAAGGAATGTGCTGCAATTCCTTCAACAGTGATGTAATTTATAATGCATTTAGAAATAAACCAAATCACAGATATGGCTTAAAATCAATCTCTTGGTTCAAACCATCAGGTGTTAATTCTTCAACTATAAAAATCCAATAGGTCGCCTCTGTAATAAGCATTATAACTTTTACCACCCTCCTGCTTACCTTAACCTGTTCAAGCTCCATAAATCTGAATCGACACATCATTGTGATGATAGTTCAAAAATATTCTTTATTTATTTATTTATTTAGTTTTGTTGACCGGTAAGTGCACTAGACAAATCCTGCCTATTTTCAGGCATGGCACAGGGAGGGTTACAGATGAATGCCAACTGACCGTGAACCAGATTAAGCTGTTGGTGGTATTTTTAGTGAATGAGGGAATTTGGCCAGGACACCGGGAAATTCCCTACTCTGCTTCCTGTGAGCAGGGAGATCCATTTCCTGTGGGACCAAGATGGCAGCTCCATGGATCCTGGTGTGGCAGTGCTGCAGACAGGAGAGCAGGCCTCATCTCCTGATCAGTGTTTGGTAGAGGTACAGGAGTCTGAAATCTTCCAGACAGTTCACAGTATGGAACTTGAGCATTTGGTGGAGAACTTTATAAATTCGGATGAAGAAGGTAATACCCCAATTGAATTTTTTCCACGGAGGATCTTACTGCAAATTTGAAAACTGAGGAAAAAGTTATAAATACTAAGGATTTAGCAGAAGACGCTGAGCAAGCATTACGTTTAATTTTGCAAAGAGAAGAACAAAGGCATGCCCGAGAAAAAGCAAATTACAAGCTAAACTTGAGGAGTTGCAACGCCTAGTTTTAAGTGTCAATTCTGTGGAGAAGCCTGCTAGAGAAAACTATGACACAACAAGATCAAAGGCCCAGCTGGGGCACGGTGAGTCAGTTACTGTTTACAATGTTTCTTCTGCTTCTGTGAAAGTGAAAGGGAGAGTCAGCCGCTAGCAGTTCAAACGCTGAGGATTTAAGCATGTGCCTACAGCCGAGTCCCCAGCTAAAAGAGATGAAATGTCTGGACCAATGTTCAAAGAAAGAATATCTCAATGTCTACTAAATTAAATACTGACACTCACCTAAACCCAAAGCATATAACATTGTCTAAAACTTCGGCTGTGTGGCTTTTCCTGATGTCCAGGCAGCTGTCAAGTTTCAAACAAATTACTTAGACTCTCAAGCCACAGCAACACAGTTTTCCTTTACAAATTTGTCTAAACAGGGTCAGAAGGATTTACAAAAGACAAAAGGCTTGCACAAACCTTAGCCAAAAGACATTTAAACATGGATTCTTTAAAAGTGATTCAGTACCATCTCACAAAACAGCTGAATTGCTTGACTCAACATGGACTGGGGAAGCATTGTCCCGGTCAGGTTGGAAGCAAAACCCGTGGGGATTTGGATCCCAGACCCAGAGTGGGATGATAAACTACCATTCACCCCTCTTCCTCTACTTGGGTTCCAGGGCAGGTTTTGGATCCAATAACAGCTATTTCTCAAGTCCAAGAAGTTCCTGGTATAACATCTGCAGATGCACCACTCCCTCAAAATAACACAACTGAAAACCTCCTCAAGTAGTGGGAGTTGAACCCATAGAACTGGTTGGTGAAAGAAAAAGACTGCAATGGGGACAAACATTCAGAAAATGACCTAAATCATGATACACCCACAAATAAACAACCCTATTGTCTGAACTATTTGCAAATATAAAGAAAGAAGCTACGCCAGGAGGAATGCAGTTCAGATCTCGTTATAAAGGTGGTATGGAGGACAGGCCTGAAAGACATTTTGTTGGAAAAATCTTATTGAAAGACTCCATGAGGTTTTCTCCTGAGAGGTGTTTGCTTTATAAACATTTCAGGAGAAGACAATTTTGACATAAGTTTTCGTTCTGCCCATTTTTGGATCTTTTGGGAGCGTTATACCCAGGTGAAATATTCCCCATTTGGTCTCCTTTGTTGTCATTCCTCTTCTAAACCTCTGGTAAAATTTTTATTACGGTGATGTTCGAAATGAGGGAGTGCATGTAGCTGATATTACATACTGGTTGCCACAAAGATGTGAACTTTTGGGAGACCCTGAGGCTATTCTGGATATGGAGCTCTTTTGGACTTGGGGTGGAGGTACAAGGTAAACTACAAAGTACAGATTCAGGCATTGTACATATTCCTAACTCTTTTATGTTAGGGCAGGGACAGAGGGGTGTGTTTTACACTGGACAACCCCGAGCCTGTTATAAATGTGGTTCACGTACTCCACATTTCTAGCACATGTGACAAACCCAGATGTGGGAATTGTGGGGAGGTAGGACATATTTCTTTTCCAATGCCAATCTCACAAAGTGTGATCTTTGTGAAGATGTGGGGCATGTTTTAAGGACTGCCCATGGGCAGCTAAAAATGCAGCTAGTAATGTTAGCCCAGATCTTCTCATTTAACATGCACAAGACATAGCAGAAGTACCTGAAAACCCCACCAGGATGAATCAGACAAAATTATTTTCCTCTACTGAAATTGTAAATCTATGTGATCATAAGGAAGGTACAGAAAGGAAAATTGCGCAGGTTAAAGTTAAGGATCCATTCCCCTTTCCCTCCCTTCTCCCCCTCCCCTCAAATTTTGGATCCAAACACTTCACAGCAGGAGATTCTTACCGGTTTGCTATAGTGACCCTGTACAAGATAGTGTTCCTTTTGCTTTATCTCCACCTCAGAGGCGTAGATCCTCTAGGAATTTAAGGTTAGCCAGCATTCCCTCCCCTTCTTCCCTCCCCACTTCTTTCTGACAATATAAATTCAAATAACCCCTTTTGTTGTTTTGGCACCAGAATGGGGATTCAGACATGGACCAGGAGGAAGGAGATAGTAATCCCAGAGATCAGGACATGGAAAACAAAAACAGGTTTTGCAGGGTACAAAGGGAAAAGAAAAAAGAAGGAAAAAGTTGATCACTGAGCAGGCTTAAAAATTAGTGCATGGCAAATCTAAAAATCAGATCAATAAATGTACATAGTCTCTTAAATTCAGGTGAAAGAATGATGTTTTTGAGTATTTACATAGGTTCCAGTTAGAAATCTGTTTTACAGGAATCTTGGGCATTTTCTATGCATAATGCCAGAAGCTTTCAGTGAGACTGGATTTGGGAACCTTCATATTGGTCCTTTGACAAGATACTGCAGTTGGGGTGGGGTTTTATTTAACTCATTTTCTTTCCATTTAATAAAATTGGTAGATATTTTTCCTGGAAGAGCCTTATTATTAGATGGGATGTGGAAGAATAAAACATATAGGCTGATTAATATTTATGGCTCACAGCTGAAAGCAGGGAGAGTGGCACTGTTTAATGTGGTAAAACCTTACTTAATGACCACTCACAATATAATTTTGTGCAGTGATTTCAACTGTGAGATACCCTCATATACTAAAGTTAAGAAACCTAAATCTAAAATTTATTGTGACTCCAATGCCTAATTGATTTGATATTATCAGCCAATATGATAGAGTGTAATGATTTTAGAAACGACCTAATTTCACTTTTAGGAAGGGTAATATAAGTCTACCATTGATTATGTTTTTGTTTCCAAAAATCTACCTATGGGGTATGGAAACTCGCCCTGTGGAGTTTACTGATCATGTTTATTAATTGTAATTTTTATGATATTCTTGTAATTCAAGCCTTTACTACCAGATGGAAACTGAATGTGAAAGCTCTGAATGAACTTAGGGTCTAACAAAGTGTAAGAGCCCTTATTAAGCGCAAGATGTTCTGTCTGTTTTATATGCAGATATTGGACAATGTTGGCTGGATTCCAAACAAGATTTTCAAAATTGGTTAAAAAATATGGGAAACATAAAGAAAATAGTAAATTTTTAAAATATCTCTTTGCGCCAACAGTTATACAAGCTGTATACCTGGTCTAATACCTCTAGGTTTAATTACTTAGACCAAATAAAAAGATAAAACTGGAAATGTTATCCTATCAATACGATAGAGCTAATACTTTAAAGTGTTGTTCCAAATGGGATAAAAAATCCCCAGCAGGGATCCTTTTCAAGTCTGCAAAGCCATGAGGATAATACCGAAATGGCAGCTCTTTATGACTATCAGGGGTAAGCTTGAGTTCTGAAAGATTTATTTTTATTATTAAAGAGCATTGGGCAACACTGTTACATGATAGACATCCTACAGTACAGGAAATCGAGGCTTATTTAAGTCACATTCAAGTTCCTCCTATACCTTCTGAATTACTACAAAATGAAATTAATATTACCCTCAAGAAATTAAACTGGCCATTCAGAAAATGATTCCAGGAAAATCTCCAGGTTGGATGGGTTGCCCATTGAATTTTATAAAGAGTTTAAGGATGAATTATCCGAAT
Organism: Neoceratodus forsteri; assembly: GCA_016271365.2. NCBI lineage: Eukaryota > Metazoa > Chordata > Ceratodontiformes > Ceratodontidae > Neoceratodus > Neoceratodus forsteri. Next base: position 1,458,999,101 of record CM057455.1, on the reverse strand, counting down.
GTTTAACAGTTGTTTTTGGCTATTTTTCAAGAATGAACAAAATGCCCCTTCTTTTTAGATGGGTTATTAATGTATAAATCAGGAGATAGACAGAATATTTCAAATTGGAGACCTATCACTATACTGAATTCAGATTACAGAATTTTAACACATATTTTAAACAATAGGTTAAAACTTTTGTAGAACATGTAATTTCCAGTTCAATACTGTAGTTTACCTTCTCATAAAATACAATCAGCTCTAATGGTTGTGAGGATATAATTGAACATCTTTTCTTTCTGGTAAATACGGTACACTAATCACAATAGATCAAGAAAAAGCATTTGATAGGGTTTCACATGTGTATTTGTTTTGGTTTTACAATATTATGGATTCCAGATTATTTAATTAGGTTAATCAAATTAATATATAAATCAGCAGCTGTTTATCCAATTATTCAAAGACAAGTGAATTTCAATTTTGACTCAGCTTGAGAAGTGCCAGGGTTGTCCCCTGAGTCCACTTCTGTATGTGTTTTCCTTGGATCCTTTCCTAAGATTTATAACTGATAGACCTAAATGGAGGGTATTCAAGGAATGGGCATACAGTCTGCCATTAATGCTCAAGCATTTGCAGATGATTTATGTCTTTTTTTCAGAAGACTCACAATTTCAGCAGTTTATAAAAATTATGTCTGATTTTACTTTAGTAGCTAATTCAAAAATAAATATTGCTTAAAGTTATGGCCTGTATATAGGAGTAGGATACCCAGAGACCCTGAGTTTAGAGGGTCTTAGGTATCCCCAAACTGTTGAAAATCTTGGGTATAACTTTAGGCCCCAAAATATGGCTTTGTACAATTGGGAACAATCTTTAAAAAAGTGGAATTTAAAGAATGTCAATGGAAGTCTTGGAGTATGTCAAAATTAAAACGTATTCAGCTGATAAAAAATTCCTGGTTCCAATTTTACTTTATGTAGCAATATTGTATCCCCACCAAAACGTTAGAGACTAGGCTAAATAGTGCTTTTTTCAGATGCAATGGGAAACCGATTAAATCCAATCGAAGGTGTTTTACATGTCTCCCAATTGAAAAGGGCCTTAGGAATGCTAGACCCTATATTTTTTTCATACTCTGTTCATATCACAGACAGTTAAATGTGGACTAGGATCATGAAGGGGATTACATCAATGACAAGTGTGGAAAGGAGATGGAGGTCATAAAACAGGGACTTCATGAGGCAGTCAGGATCTGCGCTAAGTTGAAATGAAAGGAGCAAGGTCACATAAACCATGCTGGTGGTCCAGTGAGGTACAGGTAGCGGTCAGAGAAAAGAAGGCCTACAAAAATATAAAACAACAAGAGGGGATAGGATAAGGAAATGTACCATCTTGCATCTAGAAAAGTCACCCGATGGTGAGGGGAGCAAAGTCCAGTAAAGAGCAACGACTGGCACAGGGATACATGGAGGGAAAAAGGGTTCTTCCGGCACATTGGGGGAGCTGGAGAAAACTAAGGGCCATCTCAGCAGATTGAGATCAGAAGGAGGGTGGATGGAAGAGGCGAGGACCAGGCAGAGGTATTTAACGAGTACTTTGCCTCTGTGTTCACTAGGGAGGGATGGGATATCTACAAAGCAAGGCATGATGGGGATAGAAGGCAGTGAGTGGGATCAGGGAGGCAGAAATGGAGCAAGAGGGAGGGAGAGGTACCTAGGGTGTCACATCTGGATAAGGATAAAAGGCCCGTAAGGTGGAGGGGATGGATGATGCTATCTCTGCCAAAGGGTGGTTAGCCCTCAAGGCCCTAAAGAAAGACAAATCTCCTGGGCGGATGGCACTCATCCGAGAGTACTATGGGAATTGGTGGACATACTGGCTGCACCCTGGCAGAGCTCTTCTACAGGTCACTTGAGACAGGGAGGGTACCTTAGGATTAGCAGAGGCACATGTGGTGCCAATCCATAAAGGGGGGTGAGGAAGTACCAGGTAACTATAGACCCATCAGTTTGACCTCGGTGGTGGGAAAATTAATGGAGGGTATACTAAAGGAATGATTGGGGTGTACTTGGAGGAGGTGGGAGGTCTGGATAGTCAGCAACATGGGTTTGTGCCAGGTAGATCATGTCAAATCAATCTTGTGGAGTTCTATGAATGGATAACATCAGAACTGGACAGGGAAAGCCTGTGGATATATTATTCTTGGACTTCAACAAGGCTTGACTCTGTCCCCACAATGGTCTGGTGGAGAAACTGATGGGGTTAGGAGTAGGCCTTGGTGGTCAGATGGATTGAAACTGGCTAGCTGGTTGCACCCAGAGAGTAGTGGTCTGTGGAGAGCTCGAACCCTAGAGAGGTTGGTAGTGGGGACCGCAGGCTCGGTCCTGGGCACGATCCTGTTTAATGCATGCATATCGGACATCAGGAGGGTATAGGGTGAAATGAGTCTCTTCGCTGATGACTCCAAGATGGGAGCAATAGTTGAGGAGAAGAGGGAGGTTGGCCCTGCAAGGGACCTGGACACCCTGGAAAGCTGGTCCACATGGAAATTAAATTTCAATATCACCAAGTGCAAGGTGTTGCATCTTGGGTGGGAAACCCTAAACACAGATACACCCTGGGAGGGGAGGCACTGGAGGCCTCAATAGGGAAAAAGACCTAGGGGTCATGGTGGATGCATTTATGAATAACTCTGAGCAGTGCAGGAGAGCAGCTAGCAAGGCAAACAGGATGTTGGGATGCATCGTAAGGGGATCACCTCTAGGAACAAGGAAGTGATTCTGTCGCTGTACAATGGACTGGTTAGACCACACCTTGAGTACTGTGTACAGTACTGGGGACCACACTTGAAGAGGGACATCAGCTCCTGGAGAGTACAGAGGAGGGCAACCTAAGATGATACGAGGGTTAGGGTTTGACGATGAGGACAGACTTGAGGAGCTCTGGCTGTTTTCATTGGAAGAGAGGAGAGATGGGGGACATGATTGAGGTCTTCAAGTACCTCAAGGGAATAAATAGGGTAAACATGGAGGGATCTTTAGACTAAAGCAGGGAGGTATCACCAGAGGGCATGGTTTGAAGTTGGAAGGTGGAAGGGTGAGGGGAAAAGAGGAGGAGGTTTTTCACTGAGAGGGTGGTGGACCCTTGGAATGCACTGCCTGGTGAGCTGGTTCAGAGATCCACAGTGGAGGTCTGCAAGAGAGGGTGGGACAGACACAGAAAGTGGATGTATCAGATGATGGCCTGGCCCAGGGGGTGGGAATGGATGATAGGGGTTTCTGGAACACAAGGGGGGCCGTGGCACCCAACTAGGGATCTAGGTTCGGCAGACTCAATAGACCGTAAGGCCTAATCTGCTGGCAAATAGTATGTTAGTATCATCACCATCGACACAAAGGTCATGGTGCAGGTTAATTTTGGAAAAGTATTTTAGGCATGGGGACAGTGGTCCCAAGATTAGGGACTTTTTGCATGTTCCAGATTTTTTAAATCAGCAGCTTCAAAATTATACATATGGAATGTCACTAAAATGGATATTCTGTCCCACTCTGGTTGAAAGTTGTTTCAAATAGTATTTGATAAAATCTATCCAAAGGAACCTAGTTTTAAATGTTGTGCTCGAAGTGCAACAATTATGTTTTGGCTCAATTAGTGAATCCCAGAATCCCACTTCAGATGTGGGAACATTTATGGCTTTCCGCTTATGGTAGAACACAGGTGAGGGGAATGCTAAGCATAAAGCTTTAGAGGAAAGGAATTGTCCTTATCCAGACTGCATTAATGTAGATGAAACCATGGAGCATTACTTATTTTTCTGTTCCTATTCTAAACCTTTATGGGTTATTTAGCTAATGTGTGGAATATGCCCTGGCTCAACACGATGTCTTATGAAGTATGTGTATTAGGCCATTATGCCCTTTGGGCTCTAGATTTCATTCAGATACTCTTGCCATATTTTTCTGTTGTTTAAAATTTTATTTATGGCAGGCAAGATGCAGTTGGGTATTACGGCAGAGTAAAATGCCTTTCGAGATGGTTAGGATCTTAATAAGTGAAGCTATGTGGCACGATATGAAAAAGATGTAATATATTCAACAGGGAGACAAGTTCAAAGATGATGGAATGTTTTTCTTTTTCATTAAATATAAATAAGGAGTTCAAAACATTTAAATTACAAATTTTTGTTTTCACTCATTTATCTATTTTGTTTAATGGGAATAGGTTATGGAGTTATATGAAGGGGAGGGGAAAGGAATTTTGTGTTCTGAAGGTTTAACTATTCATTTTATGGTATTTTTCTTTTCTCTCTTCATGTCTTTATAAGTAACATTGCAGAGGAACTGGAAGGAAAAGTATGTCTCTTTGCAGATGACACAAAGTTCTGCAACAGGGTTGATACACAAGATGGAGTGGAAAGGATGAGAAGGATTTGGCAAGGTTGGAGGAATGATCAAATGTATGGCAGCTCAGATTCAATGCAAAGAAGTGCAAGGTAATGCACATGGGAAACAAAACCCAGGGGAAGCGTACATAATGGGGGTGAGATACTGACAACAGTAAAATGGAAAGGGACCTGGGGGTAATTATATCAGATGACCTAAAGGTGAAAAGCAATGTGAGAAGGCAATAAGGAAGGCTGAGGGATACTGGGATGCATAGGAAGAGGCATCAATAGTAGAAAACAGGAAGTTGTTATCCTCTGTACAGACAGTTGGTGAGATCCCATCTGGAGTACTGTGTGCAGTTCTGGAGACCCCATCTCCGAAAGACATAGACAGAGTGGAGGCTGTCCAGAGGAGGGCAACCAAAATGGTGCAGGGTCTGCACCAAAGACATACGAAGAAAGACTAAAGGAGCTTAATATGTATACCCTTAAGAAAGAAGGAGAGAGGGACATGATAGAAACTTTCAAGTACCTCAAGGGAATCAACAAAGTCCAAGAGGATAGCATCTTTCAGAAAAGAGATGTGCAAGAACAAGGGGCACAATTTGAAGATAGAGGGGGGACAGCTCAGAGGTAATGTGAGAAAGTATTTTTCACAGAGAGGGTTGTGAATGATGGAACAGACTCCTTGAGGAGGTCATGGAGTCAAGAACAGTGGAGGAACTCAAGAATGCATGGGATAGACATAAGGCAGTCCTAGTGGGGGTAGGAGGAAGTAAGCTGTTGGTTAACTAGGATCTGCAGCTTATCTGTTAGGTAGAAAATGGGCAGACTAGGTGGGCCAAGCTGTCCTTATCTGCCGTTAAATTCTATGTTTCTATGTTTCTATGGAATGTAGTTTATGAATTGTCTTGTTTTCTTTGTATTTCAAGTTGTCAAATGGATGTATTTTGTAATGTTCTTTTCAAATAAAACTACCCTACTCTTTTCGATAAGTGCCATAGGATGAAGAAAAGTCGAAAAGGAGGATGAACTCCACTGTTGTTATGATTTCAATGTCTTTATTAGTATTCCAGCACCCACAGGGCAACAGTTTTGTGGCCTCACCACTTCATTAGGCACAAAATTGAGTTGTTCTGCTCAAAATATAAACAATGCACTTCAGAAAATCATATCATGCTTTATCACATCATTTAACCATGGTATCCCTATCACCTCATGCTGCATATCCCAAACATTTCTGCAACATTCTCAAAGCACCCTGGGTGTAATTTTCTTAATATATACTTTCTGTCCTATTAGCAAAGTAGCAACTATGGATTATAAACCTCTAACAAAAGTATAACATTCATTATTGTTGCAGGAATACCATTCATCATAAAGCAGTATTTGCAATTTTTAACTTAGAAAAGCCCTTGGTCTAATGTTCTATCTTTCAGTAATCAGACAGCTTCCATTGAATTAAATATCACCAATCCCTGTGTCTTCATAGTCTGTTTATATTAACATCAGAATAAATTTTAGTACATAACATGGATTTCCTCTCCTAATCATCGTGATGTCAAGTTGCGAGATACATTTGGTTTGCCGAATTACGGGCCACACCAAAGGCAACAGTGAAAGGGGTGATCTCGGGATTTTAGAACACGCCTCACTCATTTCGCCTTGCACCCACGCTACCACCTCCAGGGCATGCCCACCCAGAGGAGGTTATTTAGGTTTTGTTAGGGTTTGGGCTCTGCATTGGGAGTGTGGGTGTGAAGCCCCTCAAATCAGACTGATCCAGGAGGCGCTTTTAGCTGTAACTCCCAGGAGATGAAATGCCAGGCATTGTAATGCTAGGAGGCATTTTGACTGTGCTGTAATTGGTGTTGGCAAATGTATGTTGCTGCGCTTGGTGAACCCCTAATTATGCTTTGCTCTGTTTACTTGTTCTATGGGTTTCCTTAGTGTATGACTTTTATCACATTTCATTTTGTGGACTCTAAAGAGAAAATATTTCATCATACATTTTAATCCTTTACCTAAAGTCCTCATTCAAGATAATGCTCTAGACCTGTTGTAGCATCACTCCTTGTTATACAGAATTCGTGTATTCCTTTTAATTTTTAAAATTCTTCCTTTATACATTTACAGGAATGATGGGAGGAGGGGAGAGGAGGGCATCAGAACTGATCTTTGGTCCGCCCCCACCAACTTCTGACCTGTATATACCCATTCCTTCAGTGGAGATACTGTCACAACAAATATTCAGGTTCCCAATTAAATGTTAGAACAGAAAAGGTAAAACAGCGTTTGCAATGCTTCCTGTTTCTAAACTATTACAGGGCCTTTGAGACAACCACTGAGTGTTCCTTCCTTACAAATTAATTATTTTAAAAAGTGGAAATAACCTTTTAGGCAGCCTCCTCTTAATGCTAAGCAACATCTATTAGTAGTGAAAGCAAATAGCTCACCTCTTATATGCTACAGTGCATTTATACTCCTCATTCCACAACATGTACTGTATTAGCAATATTTTACCTACAAGCATAAAGTGGCATAGTATCAACTTTATAACTTATCAAAAACAAATTATATTTTGAGTAGTTTAGTGAAAGAGGGATCACCACCATGCTGCTTCACTAGTGTGACTGCCAGTCAACTCCTATTGGAAAAGGAGTGACCACATCTCGCACTGAACCGTTTAAATAGTGTACAGGTGGGGGAAGATGGTGTCACACAGTGATGTGCTCTTCTGTCTCTGTTGCACAGTATGGCCACTGGGTGCCAGAAACACCAGGCACATGAAACTAAACCATGGTGTAGAGAACTAGAGAGACATGAGAGCTCCACAGCATGGAATATATCCCTACAGTGACTGTTCACCCCCAGCCAGGGATAAATGCCTTGCTATGTATTTCTTTTTCTAAAAAATATAACAATAGGACAAAAGCATATCCTAATGAATTTAAACCATTTTCTGATGTTTTTCAGTTAAAATAGAATGAATGTACAAATGCTGTAAATGAAGAGGTATGGGGGCGGCCCAACACCAGTGTCCTCTGTGTTTGTCCCAGGCCTCTTAAAGACTCCAACCATCTTTACTGAGACCACTTCTTCTGGCAGTGCATTCTATGAGGCCACCACCCTTCCATATAAAATGCTTCCTAACATCCCTCCTAAACCTCCCTCATCAACTTTAAACTATGCTCCTTGTGGTTCTGTTGCCACCATTTTAGAGAGACCTTCTCTTCCACTCTGTTAATCTTCCTTAAGTGTTTAAGGTCTCTATCATGTCATCACTCTCTTTCCTTTCTTCCAGGGAGTACATCCTTAGGCTGCCAGCCTCCCCTTTCTTCCAGGGAGTAAATACTTAGGGCTGCCAGCCTGTCTTCATAGGACCTATTCTGTTGACCATGGATCATCTTGGTTTGCTCTCCTTTGGACCATCTCCAGCATGCAGATTTTTTTTTAAGGCATGGATGCCAGTACTCACCACATATTCCAAATGTGGCCTTACCAGTGACCTGTAGAACGGCAAAATGACATCGCCTCCTATAATTGCTGAATCCCTGATTATACACCCAACATTCTGTTAGCCTTTGCTTTCTGCCTTTTTGCATCGGTGGTGTGTTTCAGGTCTCCAGTAATCACCACCTCCAGATCCTTTTCTTCTCCAAAACAGCTACCTGATCCCCCACCCACGGTAATACTCTGTCCTAGGATTCCTGGCCCTGATGTGCTTCACTTTATACTATTTGGCATTAAAGCAGAGTTGGCAGATTCCTGACCATCTCTTGAGTTTACTGAGGTCCTCCTGCAGGTTCTGTATCCCTTCCTTTGTGTCCACCCTCTCACAGAGTTTGGTGTCATCTGCAAACAGGCACATCTTGTCTTTAATGCCTCACTCAAGGTCACTTATGAAGACATTGAACAACATTGGTCCCTGAACTGATCCCTGCAGGACCCTGCTTGTGACATCCTTGGTGCTGGATAACTTCCCCCACCACAGTTCTCTGAGTTCTTCCTCAGCCAGTTGTCTACCCACCTTACCAGTTTCTCCCATACCCCTAGGTCCTTCGGTTTCCTGATCAGCCTTCTATGTGGTACAGAATCAAGGACCTTGCCGAAGTCTACATATATGACATTCATCACCTGTCCACTGTCCACTGCCCTTGTGACCCAGGTAAAGAATTTCACCAGATTTGTCTGACATGATCTGCCTGCCATGAAGCCATGAAGCTGTGCTGCCTCTTGTCCTGTAGATCATTCACATCAGTGTACAGTATCTCACTAGTCATTTCTTAAGAATGGTCAACATAGGCTTACATAATATTGAGGTCAGACTGACTGGCCTATAGCTCCCCAGTCATCTCTGGGTCTGCTCTTGTGGAGGGGCACCACATGTTCCATTCTCCAGTCCAGCAGCACCATACCCCACTCAAGGGATCTATTGAAAACAATAGCCAGTGGTCCCGCCAGCTCCTCTGCTAACTCTTTTAGCCCACTGGGGTGTATGCTATCTGGGGATTTTCCCACCTTCAGTGCCAGCGGCTCCTCCCTCACTCTTTCAACTTTATTACTGCTTCAGCCCCCACCCACTTCCTCCCCTTGTGTGGCACTTGCCCATCCTTTCAATTTGAAGACCACAGAAGTACTCTATTTAATACTTTGCTTTGCTCACTTCTTCATCTACCCATCCATTCACCTTCCATAGCCTAACTATTCCATCCTTTTTGTCCCTCTTTTAGCATATGTAGCAAAATAAGACCTTCTCCCCATTCTTTATCCCTTCAGCTTTTTGGAGCTCTTTCTGCCCCTTAGCATGTTTCACCTCCCTTGACGACTAGCTAACCTCACGTGTTTCTGCTCATTTTCTTCCCTGTGGTTCTCCTAAATCTTCTGTAGGCTGTTTTTTCCCTCACTGCTCTGGCTACCTCATCATTAAACCAGATGGGTGCTCTAGTCACTAGTTTATTCCTCTACACTAGATACAATCTGATGTGGCTGTTAGAATGGCCTCCTGATGATAGCCCATGTTTGGTCCACCCTCATGTCCTCTCCAATGCCCACTAGGCATTCCCTTAGCTCTTCTGCCATTTTCTTAAAATTTGTCCTCCTGAAATCCAGCATCATGGTCTTGATGGGGATGTTATCCCTGCTCATGTGCAAACTGAATCACACTGTACTGTGGTCACCACCACCCAGAGGTTCCCTGACCTCTACTTTCCTGCAAGTGCTCACCATTGGTGAGCACTAGATCAAAGCTTGCCCTTCCCTGGTGGGATCAGTAACACTCTGAGTCATGAATCTTCCCTGTATCACATTTAGGATCTCTTGACTTTTGGCAGGGACGGTGGTATAGCCCAATCCACCTTGGGCAGATTAAAGTACCCCACCACTACCACCTCACTTTTTCTGCTGCCTTCAGCATCTGTGCAATAGCTCTGTCCTTTTCTTCATCCCGGTTAGGCAGTCTGTATACCACCCCATCTTGATCTTCCTCCTCCTGTTAGTCTGCAGTTGGAGCCATAGTGTTTCTATCGTACCCTGTTCATTCTCTTCCCTCATGGGTATTATTCCCACCCTGATATATGCTGCCACCCCAACCCCCACTTGCTCTCTCTCTCTCTCTCTCTCTGAAGAGTTTGTATCCTGAAGGAGTCTCAAAATCATAGGTGCTCAAAATCTGTAATTTTATTTTCTGTGGGAAATTTCATGAAACATTTTATCTGCAGATACCTCAGCCATCTACTTGTCCAGAGATCTTAAATTTGTCATGATTACTTGATAATACATGTTGTACAAATATTTCAATCTTCATGACGTTAGGGTGCATAGTCTCAAAATTACATGTTCTCAAAGTCTGTCATTTTATTTTTGTGGGAAATTTCATAAAACCTTTTATCTGCGTATAACTCAGGCACCTTTGGAGCTAGACCTGTAAATTAGCATGAATAACCTTTGCAATGGTTATAGATTCCTATAAATATAGAGAGAACTGGATTAAATATATTTAAGTTAGAGGGGTTCAAAATGTTGCTATGTAAATTGCAAAATCTGTGCAAACTCTCAAAACTGTGGATGTTTGTAAGTTCTCTGTTCTTGCAGGCATATACAATATTTAACATGCATATCCAGTGTCAGTGTATCATGGTGTCTAACACAACTGGATACATTTGTTAAGCAGTTTAAAATTTACAGTAGAAAAACAAAAAAATATTGGTAGCATTTTCTCAAATATTTATGGTAGCATATAGATGAAGCATCCAGAATTTTTTGTGAATTTAATATTCCCAATGCATGTATAACTACTTCATTTGATAAGCTGGCTGAGCTTTTTGCAATCCTGCTGTTCTTCTCAGTTTGACTATTTCCCCTTCTCTCTTAGTGTAGCTAAATTGACTCAGTAGAAATACTGATCCCACTGATATCCTCTTTGTTCTTTACAGTGACAAAATCCCATAAAATGAGATTCACCTACTCCTTTTTCTATCAACCTGTCCTGTCGGAATAGCCACAATTATTCCTTCCTGGTTCCCCAAACATTGTCTTCACCTATGACATATTTTAAGTACCACTACATCCCAGACTTGCACATACTGTACATCGGCTCCTGGATAATCAATATACTGGGTGTGATCCTTTATAACCTGCATTCAGATTGACTTTGATGCTCTATGCTTCTTGCTCCAACCAGGCATCTACCAGTAGTGCACCACCCAGCTCAGAAGAACCTGCCAAATTTAATTTCATTGCATTCTCTAGTTTTAAAGTTTCAGGGTTTATACATTTACAGTTTACATTCTTGCAAAATGTAATTTTCAAATGTTATGAAACTTTGACTTTTAATTGAGTCCCATTTAAAGCTGAAATATGAACTTTGTCAGAAATGACCATGTGGTATAGTAATTTAAATGTTTCAAATCTGGTTAAATGTAGATGTGTTGTTTTAAAATTAGAAAGAAATAACTAAAATTTAAATTTTTGCAACATGTTTGGCAGGCTATAACTCAGTCCCATTTGAAGCTAGAAATCTGAAACTATGAACATATATAAATGTAGTGATATCATGTATACCTGTAAAATTTCATAACATTTGAATGAATACAATCAAAATTATACTAAACAGAAATCTAAATTTAGGATAAATGTTTGACTACCTATAACTCAGTCCCCTTGAAGCTTGAGACTTAAAACACGGTGCACTTACCCTCATTTTATGTTTCTCTAAATCCTAAAACTGTGGAGAAATTTGGATAAGAAATATTTAAATTAGGTTGAAATAACTTACAATTTAATTTTGATTAAATGTTTAGCCACCATTACTATGCCCTTTTCAACCTACAACTCTGAAAAATAGTGCACTTGTCTAAGCCATTACTAACTGTCTACATACCAGATTGGTGTTAGTTGGATGGCTACTTGTAAACTTTGAGCAAAATAACTGAAATTTAAAATTTGGTGAAATTCCAAGGAATTTTTTGCACAAATTTAAAAATTCCACAGCATCAGAATGGCAGTTCTGTGGGCATCCTGTGGGCATACTTTTATGTTCTACACAGCTGTCTTATTTTCCTATTAAACCCATCACAACTGAAAGCTAAACCAATGGAACTAGCCAAAACAATGTGTGATGGTACAACAGCTTGATGAAAGCCTGCTTTCTAACTATTTGAGCCCTGCTTGAATGCTGCATGGTATCCATATCGATCATGAGTATTCCCAAACATTATCTAAAGCTGTGACAGACACACATGGACCCAGTGCAGTTTGGTACATGGGGGTAGATTATCTCATGGCAGCCCACTCCTGCCAAACCTCACCATTTCAAGTGTAACTGAAAGGACCTGTGTTGTGTTCAAACCTGATCACTGTTCTCAAACAGTGATAGTTATATCTTCTTGTAAAGATGACATTGAAAAGGATAGGCTAAATTTCAAAGGTATGAATTTTGCATCCATTTGCTTCCTCTAAATCATGCTAAAAATTGAGTGTCTTACTTTCAAAGACATTTGTTTTCATGATAGTTTCCATGCTTTGTATTAGCTTGAGCCAAATAAATGATGCATGCTCAACTGTTGTGATGCAAGATCACAGTAACTGCATTTGAAAGATAGACTGCTTTGTAGATGATTTAACAGTTGGCTGAGATTGCATGAAATACAGATGGAATGAGCCACAAGAGGGAGGGAGAGCTTTAGAAATCAACACTATATGTTATAGAATGAATGCATGATACATGCAATGAGTCACAGCTGAATAACCATATTTATACCTGGGTATGATAAAATCCTGTTCTTGAGTTGCCAAACATGACCCTATGGATCTGTGACATACCATTGAACTCTATTACATTATGAGAGACAGTTCCTAATTTTACCTACTCGAAAGCCCTCTGTACCAAATCAAGAGGGTACCATTCCACATTCTTCAGTAAGATTGAAATGCAAGAATACATAGTAATCTATGTTGTTGAATGAACAGTATACTTTATCAACAAGAAAACAACAATTCCTACAGTACCCTTTTTAAATTATATTTTTATTACTTTTCTAATTGAAAAAGCACATTTTATTTCAACTTCAAGTAACATACAGTATAGATATTAATATAATAAAACAAACACTGTTGTCTAGGAGCTCAGGAGGCTCAGTTGGCCTAGTGTCATCAATGAATGTGAGAGTGTGATGCTTTGGCCTCTCTTTGAAGTAAGCTACAGCTAAAATGTGAAAAGAAGGGTGGAATAATGAGTATGCACAGCCCTCCCCTTTCAGACATTTTTTAAAAAGTCATTTTTCTCATGCTTCTTCATTCTAATTGTTCTTTCTCTAAAACTATTTCCCTTGCCTTTGTTTTCTCTGTTATTCTCTTCTAGGATGGAATGTGAGACCTACCGACAAGAGATGTAACTGGACTAGGAGTGCATCAGTTATAGTCTCCTTCAGCTAACTGCAAAAGAACTGAGAGCATGAAGCTGCTAACAAAGCCTGGTATGGCTGAGAATATAGTGAGAATGACTGCCAAAGGGAAGCCTGTGTATGGAATGTGGGCTTGGCAAGGAGATACACTGGAGTGGATGCCTGGTGACACAGTCAGAAACATTAACCCAACAAAAATAAGGACAGATTCCTCAAGCTGATGTTTCTAATAAGCTGCAGTGGAATGGCCGTTTTACCTGGCCAGTTAAAATTATGGAGTGTTTTCTGGCCCAGTAGGTGAGCCTGAAGTTTTCTCCACTTTAACCTATTCCTATTTCATTTTTCTTTCATTGTAGGGCTATGGCAAAAAGGAAGTAAAATGAAACATTCTAGCAGGCAAGATGCATATCTCTAAAAAGTTCAGCCCCAATAGCCTGCTTGTATTGCTAAAAATATTTGTACTTTATCAGCAGCTGGTGTGAGGCAGCATTTATGCTCCTTTTACAGTACTCTCCATTTGCATTCTGCTGCTTATTGTTTGTAAATAAGCTGTCCTTTTACTTTTTTGGTTTTGTTTCCTTGAGGATTACATTCAGTTGTTCTTATGTTCTACAAGCCACCTGCCTCAGTTGTCCCTTTTCTTACTGTATTGCTCAGCAATTTATTTAAATTAAAAGAGCTTTTAAAAGTATTTTTGTTTTACTGCAAGGCTAACTACCACAGTTTACAATACCACCAAGTGCATATTTTCTGATTCCTCTCAGCTGACAGTGTTTCTGCTAAAACAGAGCTATTAAGTATACTGTCTGTTTGAAAGGACTGAATAACTTTACCTGGGCCAAGAAAGAGACTGGGATAGGGAGTGATAACTCATGAATGCTGAACTTCAGCTTGTATGTGGCTCCCATCTGTTTCAGGGTAGGTAGCTGGCCCTCTCTCTATCTTAATTATAACCTGCTGGATCAGAAGGAGCAAGGTCATTGGTGTGAGTTTAAGGCAGAACTATCAGTTGGAGCATTTTTATTTCCTTATACTTCATAGTAGAGTTACTAGAATGCAATAACATGTTTTATTATATGTTCTCTTTATTGTCTTATGTCATGAGAGTGCATCCAGTACAAATATTGTAAATACTGTAAATATAAAATTGTATGGAAAATGTCAATGTAGAGTGATAGGTCCACAGACCTATCGGGTGTAAGTAAATGTGCATAAATGCGGAGTTGAGGCAGAATGTGAGCAGTGTCTAATGAGTCACTGACAGTGTAGGAGTTCAGTTGGTTTCTGCTGCTGCTTCTACCTAGCATTGTGGTGGTTCCTGTCACTCTAAGCAAAGTTCCCTCTGTAATTTAGACATTGGGCTGGATTATCAAAAGGTTTTGGGATGTAGTCCCACACTGAGGGCTGGATTCTATAAAGCCCTCAAAAGTCCCTCTGCTGTTGGACAAACCCGTGCAAGTGGGGCTGCCATTTGCAGAGCCACAGTTTTTCCCACAGCTAAGGTATTCAGTGTCAATGGCTCAGCAGGATGCACACTCCTGTGAGGCTGGAAGAACAGAAGACAGTAGGTTCTATCCCCACTCCAGGCACTTGCGTTGAATCCTAATCTGACACTGTAGTGCAGCATGAGGGGTGCTGCACTCTGAGTGCCATCTTTCAGATGAGACATTAAACCGAGGTCCCATCTGCTAGTTCAGGTGGATGTTAAAGATCCCATTGCACTTCTCAAAAAAAGTAGTGGAATTTCTCCAGTGTCCTGGCCAAAATTTCTCCCATTCACTAAAAATACCACCAACAGCTTAAAAACAAAATCTGGTTTAATTTCAGTTATCCATCTGTATCCCCCAGGATGAGGCTGAAAATAGGCAAAAATTGTCTATTCCTCCTTCCTGGTCAACAAAATCTAAATAAATAAATTCACAAAGGTGGAGCTGGTTTACGGTCAGCTCCATGATTTACGGTAGTTTGCGGGTGTTTTTCCCTGACAGCTGTGGAAAATGTTACAGTCAGTGTGTAAAATTGCTGCAGCTACGAGGAATGGTGAATACAAATCCTGCAGCTGCAGAGATTTCAGTCCACAACTGGAGTTGAGGAGTGGGACTTAGTCCCATTTCGTTTTGTGAATCAATAAGTCACTAGAAAGTGGCAGAGTACCTCAGGACTGGAAAAGGGCAACAGTAGTGCCCTTGAACAAAAGTGGAAGCAGGAGGAGGCAGAAAACTACCACCCAATAAGCCTGACCTCAGTAGTAGGGAAAATAATGGTGTCATTGCTTAAGGAAAGTATACTGAAATATCTAAAGGAAAGCAGAAAACTCGACCCCAAAGCAGCATGGCTTCCAAATAAGATTGATTTCTTTAATTGGGTAACCTGAACAGTGGACCATGGTGAGGCAGTGGATGTGGTGCACCTGAACTCAGTAAAGCCTTTGATACGATTCCCCACAGTAGGCTAGCTAATAAATTGGAACACACAGGCTCAGTCAGAAGATAGTCAACTGGATTATAATCTAGCTTCAGACTAGGACCCAAAAGTTTTGTTCAGTGGATCAATATCAAGATTTCAAGGAGAGCAGGGTGGACCAGTGGCAATCCACAAGAGTCAGTGCTAGGTCCGGTCTTTTCAAAATAGTTATAGGTGACATCACTGATGGACTGGAAGGGAAGGTCTGCCTGTTCCCAGGTGATTCAAAGCTCTGCAACAGGGTGGACACACAAGAGGGAGCCTCTGGCATGGAAGCTAATCTCAAAAGCTGGAAGAATGGTCAAGGAACTGGCAGTTGAAGTTTAATGCCAAGAAATGTAAGGTAATGCAGCTAGGAAAGCAGAACCCAGGTAATAAGGACATACTGGAAATACATCAATTAGAAGAGATGAAGATGGAATGGGATCTTAGCATAATCATTACCAATGACTTGGACTGTAAGTAATTCATGGCAAAAATTAATATATTCATGGCTTGTGCATGGAAAAACTGCAGTTTTCATGGTAAATCAGGCACACATACATTCTATGTATCTATCAATCCTTTACTGAATTTTAAATGCTGTAAAACATATGAAACATTTTAAAAACGTGATAATCACATTCAATAACAAGGCAATTGATATAAAGTACAAAAATAGACTGCATAAAGTACAGAAATTAGAAATTTTGCTGCAGCATGGAATATACTTTTACATTTTCAGGCTTAATGCAATGCCTAGTGTCCGTTATCATAGCTCCATATCTCGAGAAGGATCTCTCAATGCTAGCGCTGTGAATGGGAACACTCAGGCAGATTAAAGCAATGCTGGAGAGAATAGGGAATCTGTCCAAGCAACCAACCCAGTACTTGACCACATTTTGTTCTAGTATGGTGCTTACTACTGCGCTACCTTGTGTTTCTTGTAGGTACCAGTGCAGCTCTGTTTTAGCTTTTATGTTGTCCTCAAGTTGTGGAATACTTGTGACAATTGACTGTTCTGTAATTGCCAGTGTCTGTGCCCAAGTTGGATTCAATATCGAACTGCCAAATCAAGTCAGAAGCTGACGGTCAAGTCTACCACCCTCAGTCATGTAAACTGTTATTTTACCAGCACATTCAGCAAGACTTTTTGTAAGGCAATGGGTAGCACTCTCAGATTTTACCTGAAGAAATGTAGTGAAGTCCATCAGCTCATCGAAAACTAAATGGAACCTTACTTCATTTCCCCATCATCTGAGAATATTCACAAGTGAGGGATGTGCTCAGCAATCTCCTTGATTCCAGTAATGACATTTAAAGTGGTTGCCATAGAAACAACTTCCTCACATGCTCGCCTCATCACTGAAAAATTCTGCATATTCAGCCAGGTGTTCTGCGTGGTAGAATATTGCTTTGAACCAAGTATTCCATCTGATGATTACAGGCATTGGAGGTAAAGCAGTGGACTGTTCTTTATCTGCAAGAAACTGTTTAAATCTTGCCTTTCTAGCTGGGCAGGCTAGATTGTCTTACAGCAACCACAAAAGAGTTTATATCTGTGAAAGTCTGTGTTCCACCAGATGTCCCCAAAGGATTCAACAAATGAGCCGAACAAGTAACATGCACTCCATTCAAAAGTACAACTTTGTCGGCAACACTCTTGTGTGAACATAGCAATGTCAGTAATATATGCAGCCACATTAGTATAGGCGACCTCGTACTTCTGTAAGCAGTTAAGAACAGCCTGTGATACAGTCCTAAAGTTTGTAGCCTCTAGAACTACACAGTCCAGGAGTACTGGTTCTAATTTTGGTGAAATACATTTGTTTTCTTTAAACTGCTTGAATGGATTGAGGGGAAGGCAACACCTGGTACCTATCCTTGACATCGGTAGTTTCATCACAAACAACAGAGATTGTGGTTAGCTTCCAACATTTTCTTGTTTACCTCCTCAAAGTGGTAGGCACATACATTTGGAAGGTACTCTGACTGTAAGTACTGTGAACTTGGGATTACTCCCACATATTTCAGGTTTGCCTCTAGGTAACAGTGGAGCTTGTGGCTATCTAAAACATGAAGCGGTATGTTGGCTGAGGTAAATGCTTCCACAAGGTTAAACAGTTAAACATGTCTAGATTCTTGGTGAGCAGCTTTTACAGTGAATAGAGCATGTACAGTTACCTGCTTTTCAACAGTAGCAGTGGAGTTCTCATCTAGTTTCCATTTTTTCGCTAGATGTGTTGAGGCTTCGAGGTGCCGGTCTCAGGAGGATTTTCTTTTATGATTGACAGGGATGATACAGGTAGAACAAAATAAAATATCTCTGGAGACTTGAAATGTGCCTTTGTCATACTGTGCACACTGGTGTTTTGCATATCGTTGCGAGTTTTGATGCTGAGGTCAGCTACGAGGGCTGCAACATAGCGCTGGCTACTGGTAGATTATTGTGTGAGCAGGGTAAGTCAAAGCTGTTTTAACTGCTTAGTTTAATTATTTAAATGCTTCTAACCTTATTGCTAAACATAGCAATCATGCAACTAGCTTGTCAATTGCACCTGCTTTGATGCCCAGCTGCAGTTAGCGCTTGTCAATCACCCGCAAGTACAGCAAGCATTTTAAATGTGCTCAGGGTTTTTCAGAGCATTTTAATAAGATTGAAGCAAAAAATTGTAAATAAACTGACAATTGCCACACTGGGGCACAATATGTCGAAATTTATGGCATGAGGTGCTTTTCATGGTTTCCATTAATTCCATTGGGCCGTGAATTAATTACTGCCCTACCAATGACTTGAAGGTAGGGAAACAATGAAAAAGTAGTGTATAAGGCCAGTGGCATCCTCATATGCATAAGCAGGGGTATTACAAGTAGAAAGCACAAGGTGATCGTACCACTTTACAGATCCTTGGTAAGGCCACACCTGAAATATTGTGTTCAGTTCTGGAGGCCATGCCTGAAAAGGACATTGGCCATTTAGAGATGGTACAAATAAGGGCAGCAAGGATGGTGCACAAAACAAGACTCAATGAGTTGAATTTATACTATCTGGAGCAAAGAAGAAATAGTGGGACATGGTAGAACCATATAAATATATTAAGGAATTAGTACAACACAGACAAGAAATCTTTTCCAGGAAAAACAAGGCTGCATGTACAAGAGGGCACAAACTGCATCTGGTGGGAGGTAGGTTCAAAAGCAACTCAAGAAGTAATTTTTCACTGAGAGAGTGACAGACCCAAGGAACAGCCTGCCAATGGAAGTGGTAGTGTCAAAGACAGTAAAAGAGATCAAACTCACTTGGGACAGGCATTGTGGGCAACTTAGAAAGAAAACAACTAGGGGTAGGCACTTTGGCCAGACTAGATGGATCATGTGGTCCTCATCTTCCAACTTTTATTATGTTCTTATGTTAATCAGTCCTCCAACTCTAGTTGCTGACAGAAATCTCCACAGCTGCGTATATTGATATTCTCATCCACAGCAGCTGCAGGAAGATGTTATGGCTGGTCCCACTGCCATAACATTTTCCCATCTGCAGGGATTTCTAGAACAACACCACCCACAAGCTACAGTAAATCATGGAGCCAGTAGAAAACTGGCTATGCTTTTGAGAATACCATAGCTGCAGGAGAAACTGCGGGGTCCACAAGTGGCAATCCACTTGTGCAGAGTTGCTGCTGTATTTTTGAAAGATTTGAGGATCCGACCCAACATGTTTCGGGTTTGTGTTTTGTTTTGTTTGTTTTGGTAGTAAATAAAGTAATATTTTGTGAACCACTGTTGTCTGCTGAGCTTCCATCCTCACTGTGTGCACCCAGAACTCCTCAAAATGACATACACTGCTTCATCCCTCTCTTCCAGTCACAATTACATTGTACTTTTCAGTCATGTGATTGACTAATAAAGCTGCTGCAGCTATAGGTTAGGAACAGGGGTTACTGGGATAGTTGGGATTTCCACCATTGCCCCAGCCCAATCATGGATTGGGTCAATAGGGGACCACCTATCAGAAAAGGTCTATTTCAGTATGGGGTCATGCAGGGAGGGGATAACATTTAAAGACAGTGATGGCTCCTGGCATATTTCCAGAAGCTAGCACTTTTTAAAATCAGTCTGGGATGATGGGAGAGGGGAATATGAATGAGGTGGGGAAGGAGGCAAAACCTAACCTAGCTGTCCCATCAGCGCAGCTGTTAGCATTACCACTCATGGCACTGATGACCTGGGTTCAGAAACTACTCCAGCTTGTCAGGGGCCATCTGGATATGGGTGGAACATCCCAGAAGATGCTGTACTCACCTGGGGAGGAAGGGTCACTGCCTCTGCCAAATGCTACCTCCTGGGTAACAAGGTGGTAGTGCAGTGGAGGTACTACAGAGCAAAGGGAGGATGCTGGCCAGACTATGAACAGACACACTTTGCATGCTGCTATGCTATTCTAGAAACACGGACATCCTCAGGAGCTAGGAGCAAGAAATATGCCCCTCCTCATGCAACATGGGATGATACAGCACACTTGGGCTTTGGGGCCTGACCAAGCCACCTTACCTGGAGGTCCTCATGTGGGAGGGCCAATATCTTAATTGGTTTGGTAAGCCCTGCCTCAGGGGTTAAGCTGGGGGAGAGGTTGGAAACAGGTAAGTTCTGGAAGGTTGGGTATGGGGTGAAGTAATAGCCACAAGAGGAGGCGCAGTACCAGAGAAAGGGGCATAAACAAATTAAAAAAAAAAAAAACAGCCGATGACACAATGGGGAAAACTGTTTTCATTGTTTTTAATTAGTAAACATTTAGCATGAATACTGTAATGAGTGATAAGCAATAAATAGCCAAGTGTCTATGGGATGCCCACTCAATGAATATTTGAAAAAGCTATATGCACACCTCTTTCACTGACCTGTCTCCCATTTCCTTTCCCTCAAAAGGTTCAGGAATGACTTTATTTTACTCAACTCTCCTTTGCTTACTTTTTCTTTCCTTACTCCATCCTGATCTGACTTTCGGAGGATCATAATACATTCTCTTCATTCCTTCACCTCACTGATGCCATACTAACATGGCTGGTTTGGAGTAATACATCACCTCAGTCTTCATCCTTCTCACTGAAGCACTGGACCTAGTTTCCTCTCCAAGGCTCCTAACAAACTACAGTAGCTGACGAAAGCTCTCTGTTCTGTGCTGTAGCATGGTTCCATGCTCATCTTTCTAATTGTTCTTATTCTGTCAACATTGTTGGGATAAATCCCTCTTCCACCCCCTTAGGGCTGGTCTGCCTCAAAGTTCTATGCTTGCCCCATTCTATTTTACATGTTTCTAAACAAATTCCCAAGGCATATGTCATCACACAATTACTTGTACATCGACAGCATTATGCTTTATGACAGTGGTCCCTTTGTTCCAGAGCTAAAAGCTTTGGTTCAACAGGAGTATAACAACTTCAGTGCTAGTTTTTGGTTAATTAATTCTCCATTGACTCTAATAAAATTGTTTCTGTAATCTTTGAGGTTAGAACAAAGCCTACAAAACTCCCTGTCTCCCTGTCTTCCCTATCCTTGATGGCAGAACACTGGAAGAGGTACATGTATCATCTTTACAGCATCTGGGTGTCTAGCTGGAGCAATACATTGATTTTGATGCCAGCGTTAATACCATTAACTCCTAACTTCCAATGCTTGGCCCCTCCACTGGAACAAGCTCTGTAGCCTCTATCCAGCAGGACTGGAAATATTCTCTAAAACCATGTTCACAGTTTTGACTATGGTGATGTGGCCTGCAGTGCACCTTTCCAAGTCCTTTCTTACCAGAAAGGACCCATTTTCATTTTTTCTATTGCTTTGGCCTCTATGCACTCACCACTTTCTGTGGTCACTTTTATCTGGCCCTCCTTAGTGAACAGATCTCTCTCACATAGTGCACCTTTATTCTTCATATTCTGGAATGGCAATCTCCCTAATTACTTTATCTCCTTGTAACCACTTCTCTTCCCTCCTACTACTCACTGAGGAAAACATCCCAACACTCCTGCTTTATTCCTTATTCCAACCATAAGTACACATTCAGACAGACAGCTTTCTCCTTTCACTTCCTCACCTCTGAAGCCACCTGCCCTTCCCCTTCAGTTCTCCTTCTCATGTTATGCACTTTTGACATTTTTCATGTGTTGGCAATCCCACATTCCAACTGTAACTATACTTTTCTAACTACATTCTTGTTTATAAAACAGCTATAGACTCCTTCTTCTCTGTCTGGTTGCCTGCTAGCCATATATTCCTGCATATTGTATTTTAATGTTATTATACTACATGCAATGGGTCTTGATTTGCACGATTCCAGCTCCAGAGCCACCCACAGACGTCCTCAGCCACCAACAGAAATCCGAACTGGCCATGGAAGTTAAACTCAGCTGTGGATGTCAGTGGTTGGACCTGCTTGCCCATGTGTGACTACACATTAAAGAGCTGCTGATGCCTCAAATAAATCTTTGAAAACATAACATTTAGGTACAATTCAGCTTGCATTCCATATATATTCTATAGCTTTCCCATCCACATTATTTATTACTGAGAAATTTACATGAATATGTGATCTTTATCCTTAGAGTTCATCTGCCCTATAGCTTACTCCCTACTTCAAGTCATAACCCTCTGTTAGGACATCACAATCTGTTGCCATGGTAGTAAATGTGATGTCACAAGGGATGCATTATTACCTCAGGTAGGGAAAACAAGAACAGATGAAATCTGTAGATATCTTCTTGGAATTGAAACTAGGCCCCTTCAAATCCAAACTTAGAGAGCTACTCCTCTCCTCCTATGTCTGTGATTGCTTATAACCTTCCTCCCCATCCCTGCTCTCCTTACATCCCCTACTTTTTACCTACTAGCTTCCATGGACAAAGTCTTTTCTGATGGCAACCCCCACCACCCCTCCCTTCCTCCTCCTCCATACCTTCTCCCCATCTCTAAAATGCTGTGTCTGTATCCACCTCCTGAGTGGTCTCCTCATCTCTAAAATGATAGGCTTGTACCTGCTCCTGAGTGTTCTCAAATATATTGCTTTTATGCCACTTATTGTACTATCCCAATGTAATATACTGTTTGTTGCTTATCTGTTTGTCATGACTCAGGGTATAGATGTCTACCCTCTGTATTACTGTATGTCTTGTACCTAGCTCTGTACCTCATGTATCCACTTGTTCTTTTAATTTGTATTGTACAGTTAACTTGTATTTTGACATGGAGCCTTTGCAAAGGAGTCTCTGACTAAGGTTTGTAATTTCAATATGTTCAATAACTAAATAAATAAAAGTAAAAAAGTCTTCAAAAGCAAATATCCTGTTTTCATAAAATGACCTTAGTAATAAATAATGGGAGGAGAAATACTGAACTAATGTGAAATACAGGCTGAACTTTGCCTGCATATTATATTTTGTTAAAGTTCTCCTGAATACGTCAGCTGCTCTTTAAAATAAATCTATTCTCCACGCATCTTAGGCTCACCATTCTCCTCACCTAGTTTGTGAAACCATCCTCGAGCACCCAGTATAACAGGTTTTCTTATTTTGTCCAATGCTGTACAATGATCCTCATCCTCCTCATATCACTGAAGGACCTATATGCTTGTCATCTTCCAATAGTGCTTTGTTGGTGCCAGCTAGTGAGCCAAGCAGCAGAGGACAGTGGGTGGTGAGATGCAAGAAGAGGAGTGATTGATGAGTCCCCTTCTCCACAGTATGGGCACAGCAGTAGTAGTAGGGAGGCAAAGACAGGATTATAGGGATACAGGCCTATACTGGTGCAATGGTCTGCATCTGTCCAGAAGAAGAACCAGAATCCTAGGTGATAGGTTTAAATGCTTCATTGGTAAGCATTTAAACTAGTCGGGGGAGGGGCACTGAAAAGGAGCAGTGAAATCTTAGCCTCCCCACCGAAAATTCATGGTAGTTAGTGAGAAAACACTAAGATAGAAAAGGTGAGAGGAAGAAGGGCAGGGTAAATGGAAAAAGGCAAAGGCAGTAAGGACAGAGATGGGGCAAAAATGGGGTAAGGCCATCAAAATATGGAGGTAATGAAGCACCAATGCCCAAAGTCTAGGTAACAAGCTTCCTGAACTGGTGACTTTTATGGAAGAGGGATGCCTGGATATCGTGGCAGTCACAGAAACATGGTACACAGAGAACCATGACTGGAATGTCAGCATACCAGGGGACACAATCTATAGGCAGGACAGGAGGGTAGAAGAGGAGGAGGTGGAGGAGTAGCTCTCACTTAAGGGAAGGGATTAAGGCAATGGAACTAAAGGGTAAACAGGAAGGAGAGGAGGCACTGTGGGTCACCTTGGGATTGGAAATGGCACCACAATCTGCACAGTGGTTTTATACTGACCCTGTCTCAAGGGGAGGAAATGGTCAAGGAAATGATAGAAGGCATCCTTAGGATGGCAGAAAATGGGAGAAATTGATGGGGACCTAAATATGCCAGATGTTAACTGGAGCACCTTTGCTGCAGCCGCATCCAACAGCAGGGTCATTCTTGATGCTCCTACAGGGGCATGTCTCAGACAGCTAGTGTTGATACTCTCAAATGGGGTTGGAGAGAGGATCTCAGACCTAGAAGTGGGTAGCCGCCTTGGAACAAGTGACCACCAAACAGTGAGGTTATTGATAAATACAGCCGCAGAGTCAAGCTATACAAAACTGAGGGTACTGGCCTTTAGGAGGCCTGACTTTGTAAAATGGGATAAGTGCCTCAGAAAAGCTACTAGCAAACAGGCAAGAGGGAGGGGTGGAGAAACATCAAAACTGTCATCACAGAGGCAACAAGCCTTTGTGTGAAGAAAATAAATCAAAATGAAAGAAAGAACCACTATGGTTTTCAAAAGATGTGGTGGGAAGGTTAGGGAGAAAAGATAGTATTCAGGAAGTATAAGGAAACACAGAAGGAGCAGGACAAAGCCTCTACCAGTTAAAACAGAAGAAAGCAGAGAAGGCAGTAAGAATATCAAAGGCCCAAACTGAGGAAAGGTAGCCAACTCAGTTAAGAAGAGGGATAAACCTTTTATAGGTACATTAGGAGTGAAGAAAGACCAAGGAAGGGATAGTGAGGCTTAATAAAAGGGATGATGTGTGTGCAGAGGTGATACTTCTGCTCAGTATTCACAAAAGAAGAATAGGAGGAGGTACCTAATCCAATCAATAGAAGCACCCTGGATAGGGGAGTTGATACCAGTCCTTTCACAGAAGAAAGGGTTCTGAAAGAACTCCTAAACTGAACGTGGACAAAGCAATGTGGCCTGACAGGATTCACCCCAGAATTCTAAAAAGAACTAAGGGAGAATTACTGACACCACTGACTACCCTTTTAACAAATCATGGGAGGATGGTGTGGTACCTAAGGATAGGAGGAGGTGGATGTGATTCCCATTCAGAAAAGTGGGAGCAAAGCAGAGGCAGGAAACTACAGCCCTGTTAGCTTGACCTCAAGTGATAGGAAAATGATAGAATCACTTCTGAAAGAAATATTTGTTGAGTACCTAGAGGCCAGCGTGCACAGGATCCAAGGCATGGATTCACAGTGGAAGGTCCTGTCAGACAAATCTAATAGATTTCTTTGACTGGATGACCAAAGTAGTAGACCAGGGAGGGGCTGTGGACATGACCTACCTAGACTTCAGCAAGGCTTTGACACAGTCCTGCACAAAAGATTAATAAACAAATTAGCCAGCCTGGGAGTGGGTTCCAGGGTGGTAGCCTGGATAAAAATGGCTGGCCAATAGGACGGAGGATAATAATAAATGAATCCACCTGAAGAAAGGGGGTTATTAGCGGGTACCGTAGGGATCAGCATGTCCCGTCCTTTAATGTCTTTTATAAGTGACATTGCAGAGGGAGTGGAAGGAAAAGTATGCTTATTTGCAGATGATACAAGATCTACAACAAGGTTGACACACAAGAGGGGTGGAAAGGATGAGAAGTGACTTGGCAAGGCTGGAGGAATGTTCAAAAAGTATGGCAGCTTAGATTCAATGCAGAAGTGCAAAATAATGCACCTGAGAATCAAAAACCCAGGGAAGAGTACACAATGGGGGTATTAACAACAACACAAATGGAAAGGCACCTGGGGTAGTCATATCAGATGACATAAATGTAAGCAAGCAATGAGAAGGCAGTAAGGATGGCTGGGGATAATGGGATGTATAGGGAGGCATCACCAGTAGAAAACAGGAAGTTGTTATCCCTCTGTACAGACAGTTGGTGAAACCCCTCTGGAATGCTGCATGGAGTTTTGGAGACCCCATCTCTATAAGGGCATAGACAGGATGGAGGCAGTCCAGAGGAGGCCACCTAAAATGGTGCATGGTCTGCAACAGAAACCATACGAAGAGAGACTAAAGGAGCTTAATATGTATACCCTTGAGGAATGGAGGGAAAGGGGACATGATAGAAACTTCCAAGTATCTCAAGAGAATCGACAATGTCCAAGAGGGTAGCATCTTTTAGAAAAGAGATTTGCAAGAACTAGAGGAGACAATTTGAAGATAGAGGGGGGACGCCTCAGGGCAATGTGAGGAAATATGTTTTCACAGATAGGGTGGTGAATGCATGGAACAGCCTTCCTGAGGAGGGCATGGGGTTGAAAACAGTGGGAAATTCATGAATCAGTGGGACAAACATAAAACAGTTCTGGCGGGGGTAGAAGAAATAGGTTGTTGGTTAACTAGGATCTCCACCTTATCCAATAGGTAGGAAATGGGCAGATTAGGTAGGCCAAGTGGTCCTTATCTGCCATCAAAGTCTATGTAAGTTTGATAGGGGCCACTGGACCACCAGGAGGCATGAGGCCCCAACAGCAGAAGGAGCACAAATGAGGGCACAATGGATGGCTTGAGGGGATGGAGAAGACTTTGACAGTGGTTACATTTGTATCAGATTTGGCCATTGGCATAGTGCTGGATGTTTAGTGCTATGTATGTCACAATCACTGTGTTCATTGCACCCAGTATGTTAGTGGGTACACACCCTGTTTACACCTATTAATATCTAATTGAACTAGTGTAAATATTTGTGAGCTTACAAATGTAGGAATGACAGCACAGGAAGAGAGGAGGGATAAAGAGCTGTAGACAGACTGAAGGAAGGTCATTTAGGAATATCGAGAATAGGAGAGGTCTTAGCATTGATTCCTGGGCACACCAGTGTTAGATGGGGAGAGGAGTGCATATAGAGTCAGCAATTTTATCTGATTGAGTCCTACCTCAAGGCAGGACCAGAACCAGTTTGTGGCTGAGTCCAATAGCCCAGCAGAAGAGAGATTGTTTAGAAGGAGGGGGGGAGACTGTGTCGAAAGTCTCAGTGAGGTCGACAAAAATAGCAGATGTGATTAGCCAATCCATCCCAGAGAAGATGGAGTCAGTGAGCCTAACTAGGAAGCTGGGGTAGAGTGTTACTTCTGGAAACCAGATTGGAAAGGAGGAAGAAGCAGGAGTCAGTGAGCTAAGAAGAGAGTTGTGAGAGTACCATATGCTCCTGTAATTTAGCAAGGGATAGGGAGAAGAGATATAGGTCTGTAGTTACTGGGGCAGGAGGGGTCACCACCCTTAGGAGTAGAAGGACAATAGCATGCTTCCAGACAGTTGGGACAGAAACTGAAGAGAAGGAAAGATTTAGAAGGGCAGACAGAGGGAATATATTGCAGGGGCAGATAGGTAGAGTAGCTTGGGATGTAGCCCATCAGGCAAGCTGCCTTGTAGGGATTTAGGGCAAGGAGAGCTCCAGAATGGCAGAAGGGGAAACTTGGGAGAAGCAGAAGGAGACTTGATTAGAAGAAGCATTTTATTTGAGTTAGGGATAGTAGAAGAGGAGAGAAAGGAGAAGGGAGCGAGGATAGAAGGTCAGAAGTGCAGGAGGTAAAACAGGAATTGTATTCTGAGGCAACGGTTGGGGGGGCAGATATTACAGAGTTACTTGAATTGAGGAGAGGGGTCGGAGGTCTTATGGGGGAGAACAGAGAGTGCAACCTGCCAGAATTTGGAGGGTGGTTAATGTTTGATTGAAAGGTTGATTGGAAATATTCTGCCTTAGATTGCCTGATGGCCTGGTACAAGAGTTTTGAAGTGTCCAGTAGGTTTGGAATTTCTAGGTTGCTTCAAAGCTTTATGAACCTTCCAGGCCTGGTCACCAGCATGTTAGCAAGCCAATAATTTAGATGTGATCCAGAGGAGGTGATGTCCGTGAACTCTGGAGCACATAAGTGGGGCATGTTGGTTCCGGTTTGGAGGAATGTTTCTTGAAGTAGTCCAGAGCTACCAGTTGAGGTAGCTGAAGAGATGGGAGACCAGTCAATGAGGGCCGGGTCATGTGGAGAGGGGAGGTCCAGGGATTTATAGGACCTAGTTAGTAGGATTTTGTGTGGGGCCTTGGGCCTGTGAACTTTTTTAACCATGTAAATCATATGATGGTCACTTAAGGCATCGGTGAGTATGCCAGCTGAGATGATTTGGTGTGGATGGGAAGTGAGGGCCCAATCAATGAGAGAATGATTTAGTGTTTTAGAGTTTAGACAGGTTGGTTCCTGAATTAATTTTATCAAGTACTGAGCGCTATGTCATTTCAGACTTTATTTATGGTAGAAGACAGCCAGTTTAGGTTGAAATCCCCATCATGTAGAGTTCTCCTGTGGAGCTATGGATACAATAGTAGTTGTGAGATCAGTGACAGTGGATGTGGGGAGGCCAGGACAGCAGTAGACCCCTGCACATAAAAATAGGGACTGAAATGACAGGGACAGCCTTACTAAGAGTGCCTTGTAAGCTGCTGGAAAATATGTGGTTAGAATGGTGGTATACTGAATTGATGAGGAAATGTAATAGCCACCTCCGCCTCTACTTGTGTGGTCTTGTCAAGAGAGGTAAAACCAGGAATGGATATAGTACTGTCTGGTATTTTAGGATTGAGCAAAAATTCTGTAAGGATAAGTATGTCGAGACTGAGGGTTAGGGTAGGGGGTTGAGCAGGTCAATGTTTGGTAGTAGGCTTCTTATATTGAGGTAGAGAAGTCTTAGCCCACGAGGAGGGAGTTAGGGCCTGGGTTGGGTTCGATGTCATCAGATGATATCAGTAACAGCGTTATGATGAGACAGTTTAGTTTGGTACCCTATTCAGGGTTGAGGTTTGTGTGAGTGAGAATTTGACGAGGCAAGCTGAAAGTTAGTTGTATTTTAGTAACCACAGCACGGCAATGGAGCTTAGGTGTTGATAGGAGTAGGGGGGAAAGGAAAGTGAGACCAGGTCAGGCAATAGGGTGAATGTATTAAGGTGTATGTGAAATTTGGACAAAGTATAGTCAATGTTGGTATGTATTCCTATTGTTGTTATCCTTTCCCCAGGCATGACTGAAAACGGGCTTTTGCCCAGTCCACCTTCCTGGTAAATCAAATAAATGAAAATAAATAAAATGTGCTGAAAAGGGAAATTGGGTACAGCCTGAATCCAAGGGGACTGTAGAAGGAGGGAGGGAGGTGATATGGAGGAAAATAGGGAGCAGGCAGAGTGGCTAGAGCATGATGTGATAGTGTAGAGTCTACAAGGTATGTTGAGAACAGAAAAGCAGCAGTGTAGTTATAGAAAATGCAGTTTGGTAGAGGCAGCGATTGCCTAGACTATGCAGATGGGGAAAAGAGTGTGATATATCTCATAGTCTAATAAGGATAAGAGAAAGCAGCTAGGTCTGTGGATGCTGGCTGAAAAGGTAGATGATAAATATAGTAGCGCACAATAAAGTAGATTCTGGAGGTGTAATACCTCCTTTAGCCACTAGTTATCAATATGGATAACAGCAACATTGGATAGGTTACTTCCTAACAGGCTGTGTAGGGCTTGTGGTAGAAAATGGGATGCAGAAAGCACAGGTTCAAAACTGCTTTTAGGAGAGAATGTGTCTGTAGGATGGAATTTGGCACAGGGAGTGGGAGGGGTGTAATTTAATCTAGTGGAGTGTTATATATGAGTGTAAGAAGTGGAGAGATTGAAATGTTAAGGACCCCATGAGGTCGAATAGTGACCTCTAGTGGTCAGGTGGTAAACCTGTTAGTGGGAGTATAGGGAGATCGAGGAGGAATCACATGATAGGATCACATGATGAGGGTTAGCTATATAGGAAGTGACTGCTAAGGTTGGAGGTGGCTGATCAAGAAGCACCCTTGACAGTAAATGAGGAGGAAGGACAGACATCTACCTTCTGGTGTGAGGGAGGGCTTCAGGCTGGTGGCAGCTGTTTCAGCGAGCTCCAGTACATGGCTCCGCATTGCTGTGCTCTACGGAATCAATGGAGAAGATTTAGTAATAGCAGAGGATTTAGGGTCAGGAGGAAAAAGAAAGGTGGGTCAGGGCAGGAACAGGAGACAAGGGAGAAGGGGGATAGAGGCAGTAAATGGCACTGGGGCAAAATAATTATCAAACAAAGAAAGCCCCCAGTACACAGTGATTTGAACAAGCACTTAAGGCACCACAAATAATGCAAGTATTTCACGAGGAGCAGCAGAATGAAACAGGTGGGTCACGTGACCCCCGTGCAGTCTAAAGGTACAAAACAACAATGCCTAATACTGTCCAGCAGAACTACTAACATAACTTTAAAATAAAACAGTCAAGAAGCACCCTCTGACAGTAAATGAGGAGGGAGGACAGATGTCTAACTCTGTGGGGAGGGAGGGCTTCAGGCTGGTGGTAGCTGTTCCAAAGAGCTCCTGTGCGAGGCTCTATGTTGCTGTGCCTTCTGTGGGGAGGACAGTTTCAGGCCAGTGGCAGCTCTTTCAGGGGAGTTCTGGGTGCTGTTTCAGGGAACTCTGATGCATGGCTCTGTGTGCTGTGCCTTCAGTGAGGAGGAGGGCTTCAGGCCAGTGGCAGCTGTTTCGGAAGCTCCGATGTGTGGCTCCATGTTGCTGTGCCTAGGAAATCAAATCTCTTGAATTTACACCCAAAACAATTATCTTAAATCGCCTTCTTGGATACTTTCACTTTATTGTCTTCGATCCGCTCAACAGATTTGCACAACATTTGTGTGCGTGGTCTTTGTTAGATCTCTTGACATGCCAAGTTTTGGTTCAGTCAGATGTGTGGCTTCTGAGATCTGGATAGTGAAAAATTGTTAAAATGTCAGTTTGCTGCTGTTTTTGTCATCATCTAGCACCAGACGGTTTGGAATTTTGGTCTGAAATTTTCAGGGTAGAAAGGGCTTGGCCACAGATGTGCCTTTCGCTAGTATGGTAAAAATATTAATCCATTCCAAAGGGAACAGACAGTCATCCAGTTGAACAAGGAGTGTAACCTCAGCCAAAGTTACACAAACCACTTATTAGAGCCACAGTTGTTCATCTACCATCTGCTGCCAGACTGCAAGCACAGGAAATTATGGCAGTCATGGGGCACAGATCAAAAGCTAACTTGAGAAGCTATTGGAGTGCATCTGCTGAAGACTGGAAAAAGTGAAGCAGAATCCTGGCATACAGTACGAAAGAAAATCAACAGATGTAATCTTCAAGCAAGAATCAAGAAATAGAGCCTACAAACAAGAAACAGAAGCCGGAGCCTGAAAATGAGTTCACTGACAATGAGCATGAAACACTATTAAGAGGAAACATAGTGCTGGAAAACTGCCTTCAAGCTCATTAAACCCTGTATTCCATGGCAAGGTGCAATTCATCAATTTCAACAAGTAAACCTAAAATGTTCCATTTTGTGGGGATTTTTTTCTGTTTTATTTTGACCACCCCAAAAAGAGTAGTATCACGTGGTTATAAGGGAAAGCGAAGGGAAAGGAAAATTGTTTAACCAGGAATGGCACACGTAACTGGATCTTGTTTCCAGGTGTGACTTGGGAGCACAAGGAAGTTAAGTGACTTGCTCATGGTCACACAGTATGCAAGTGAGAGCAGATGGGAATCAAACCCAGGTTTCCAGGTTTGTAGCTCAGTGCCCTTAACCACTACACTGTGCTGTCTAAGTGATTTATTATTTTGACCATCCCAAACAGTGTAATTAGGAAAAATTTTTCTCCTTTTTCAAGAAATTCTCTAATCTTTATTTAAATAAATGTTGCAAAATTTTATAAATGCAGACTACTTGCTGTCTTCTTTTTGTAATCATAACCCATTTTATAAGCACAATAAGACATTAAGGATGTTGGTTGTTCTGTGATAACCCGTACACCTAGGTGCTTGGTAAGGCATGAGGGCGGCCAGTGTCCTTCCGCCTTCTGCCTCGCGGCTTACCATGCAGGTGTGTGGTTATCACAGAACAACCAACACCCTGTCATGTCTTATTACAGTACTTGGTACATGAAGTACTGTATATGTATAACCATGTAACAGTGTGCAGGCTGAGCCTGTTAAGAGAAAGAGTAGGATATGACTCCATTCTTTTTTTCTTTTTACTTCCTCCTTGTCTCTGCCCTGAGGAATCCTTTCCACAGGTCTTTTCGACTGGGCCCTGACAAAGCGTGGACCCAGCGGTGACCCAGCATCTTTCTGCATGACACCGAGAGATTCTTTGCCCTTGGTTTTCCTGGTCCCTAACCCCTGAGGGCGCCGACACAGAGGACCTAAGTCCAGACAGATGGTGTCTTACGCACTCCACCGTCAACATCCACAGAGCCCTCCCACCCCGACTCCCCTGTAAGGAGCCATTGTGCCTTACCACCCTGCTTCCACAGGCAGCAACGCATGTGGGCATCGCTGCCCTGTAACCCGCCCCCCACCCAGAGGATAGCATCCATTGGGACACTCAATCCTAGCTCCCCCAGCTGACCCCGGTAACCCAAGTCCATTCCTGAACCCAGGTCGCCAGCATAGCACAAGGTGTGACATCCAGTGCCTCAACCTCAGTGCCACCAATGATTCCATTCTGATGTGGAGAAAATCAGACAAAAATAGAAACATTGATTTAGGGCAGGTATGTTTTATAGCTTTTGTTTTAAGTGCTCCTAGATATGATTAGAAGTGCGCTGGAAGTGGAATGAGTTTAAAAACATATATAACTGTACAGGCTTTGACCCAGGCCCTCCATCTACCCTCCTCCTCTCTTCTATTTAACATCTCCCCTCCTAAACCACTCCGAGCCCCTTGCCACCCCTACACCTCACCCTTAGCCTATCCCTCTCTCCTATATCCTTAACAGAACTCCTGATTCTGGCCAAACCCCGTCATCCTGCCCCCTCCCTCCCGATTGCTTCTGCCAGCGTCCTACACCACTTGCAGGGTTTTCTGCATCCTGAAGGGTAGCTCCTCTCCCTCCCCCTTTTTCCCTCCTTCATCTCTATTTGTGATCCCCTTGCAGGGTTCATTGCATCCTGAAGGTATTTAGGTTAGTTGCTACATTGCCCCTCTCTGCTATCCTTCCCACTCCCTTCCCCTCAAATTGCAATCCCTGCAGGGTTCATAGCATTCTGAAGGGGTTAGATTTGTTAACTAGTTGCATCTCTCGACCATCCTTCTCCCCATCTGACCCCTCCACCTACTAATCCTTTCCTGCTGCCTTCCTCCCTCCTGTTTCCCCTTCTTCCCTACCTTCCCTCCACTGGATCTTACCTCTCCAACTGCCCCTACTCCCCTTCTCCTCTACCTGGTCTTATTTTCTGCATACAGGGTTCTTCAACACCCAGAAGGGTTTGGGTTTAGGTTGCCCCTTTCCCCTTCCCACATCCCTTTCTCCATCTTCCTACCTACCCCTTCATATTTCCACACTTTGCCCAAACCTGCCCTCCCAAGGCCTACTTAGCACTTCTCAATCCCATACTCTATCCACTTCTACCGCACTTAACCTGTGTCTACCCCTCTATTCCAAATCCATGACTGGTAGTAATCACCAGTACCTCTCCCATGTAGGTTTCTCTGCAGGTTTGTCTGGGTTATTCTGCTCCATATAGACACCACCCTGTTATGGTCTGTTTTGATTTTTCACTTGTTATATATTACTCTGAACTTTTATGTGATTGCTTGTTCTCCCAACATTGTAATCCCCCAGGATGCTTGCTTCTGGAAATGAGCTGTTTACAGCTTATGATGTATTTCCTGGTGAAACATTTTCTAAATAAAAAATAAATAAACAGATGTGTACATTTTTCTGCACTCACTTCTCTAAGGTGTGTCTGGAAATGAGCTGGATTTCAAATACATGTTTTAGCATAGATATTTTTACAAATACTGACTGTGCAATATTAATTCTGGTATCTGTGACTGGAAATGAAGCAAACGGAACCATGGTTGAGGGCATTCCTAATTCTGTATCAGAATGATGCAGGTGCACATAGAAATATAGAAGATGGAGATATGAATCAACCGGTCCACCTTAGTCTGCTCATTTTCCTACTTGGTTTGGCAATCCCTACTCTTATCTGGACTGCCATTCTCACTCTACTGCACAGCAGGGTGCCTAAATGCTTATCCCATAGTCTTTTTATCCCTGTACTGTTTTGCTTCCACCACCTCCGCTGGTAGGCTGTTCCATGGATCTACCACCCTCTCTGTGAAAAAATACTTCCTAGCACAGAGACATCCATGGGGGTGGGCAGCCACTATTTAGAAAAAACACACTTGTCTGACATATTTATTGTTGCTAGAAGAATAGCAGCTACATTATTCAAAAATGTTGCATGTTTATTAGAAACATAGAATGTGATAGCAGATAAGAACCGCTTAGCCCACCTAGTCTGCCCATTTCCGCACTCAACGGATAAGCTGCAGATCCTAGTTAACAACAGCCTACTTCCTCCTACCCCCACTAGAATTGCCTTATGTCTGTCCCATGCATTCTTGAATTCCTCCACTGTTTTTGACTCTACGACCTCCTCAGAAAGGCTGTTCCATGTATCCACATCCTCTCTGTGGAGAAATACTTCTCACATTACCTCTGAGCTGTCCCCTCTATCTTCAAATTGTGCCCTTGTTCTTGCACATCTCTTTTTGAAAGATGCTACCATCTTGGACTTTGTTGATTCCTTGAGGCATTTGAAGATTCTATCATGTCCCCCTCTCCTCCTCTCCTTGAGGCTATACATCTTAAGTTCCTTTAGTCTTTCTGTCTCTGGACAGTCTCCATCCTGTTTATGTCTTTTGCGGAGATGGGGTCTCCAGAACTATACACAGTACTCAGATGTGGTTTACCAACTGTCTGTACAGAGGGCCAACAACTTCCTGTTTTCTACTGGTGATGCCTCTCCCTATGCATGCCAGTATCCCCCAGCCCTCCTTACTACCTTCTCACATTGCTAGCCCACATTTAGGGCATCTGATACGACTACCCCAGGTCCCTTTCCATTTTGTTGTTGTCAGTATCTCACCCTCCATTATGTACACTTCCCTGGGCTGTTGTTTCCCAGGTGCGTTACTTTGCACTTCTTTACACTGAATCTAAGCTGCCATACATTTGACCATTCCTCCAAGCTTGCCAAGTCCATTTTCATCCTTTCCACCCCACCTTGTGTATCAACCCTGTTGCAGATCTTTGTGTCATCTGCAAAGAGACATACTTTCCTTCCAGTCCCTCTGCAATGTCACTTACAAAGACATTAAAAGGGCCGGCCCCAGTACTGAACCCTGCAGTACCCCACTAGTAACCCTCCTTTCTTCACTGTGGACTGCATTTACTATTAGCCACTGTGTCCTGTTGTCCAACCAGTGTTTTGCCCAGGCTACCACTCTAGGACCCACTCCCAGGCTGGCTAATTTGTTTATTAATCTTTGTGCAGGACTGTGTCAAATGTCTTGTAAAGTCTAGGTAGGCCATCTCCACAGCCCCTCCTGGTCTACTGCTTGGGTTGCCAAAGAGATCAATTAGATTTTTCTGACATGACCTTCCTGCTGTGAATCCATGCTGCCTTGGGTCCTGTGCCCCACTGGCCTCTAGGTACTCAACAATTCTTTCCTTCAGAAGTGATTCCATCATTTTCCCTACCACTGAGGTCAAACCGAAGGTCTGTACTTTCCTGCTTCTGCCTTACTCCCACTTTTGTGAAGGGGAATCACATCCACACTCTTCTAGTCCTCAGGTACCACACACATCCTCCCATGATTTATTAAAAGGCAGTCAGTGGTGTTACCAGTTCTTCCCTTAGTTCTTTTAGAATTCTGGGTGAATCTCTCATCAGGTCCCATTGCTTTATCCATCTTCGGTTTTAAGAGTTCTTTCAGAACCCTTTCTCCTGTGAAAGGACTAATGTCAACCCTCCTATCCAGAGTGCTTCTATTGACCAGATTAGAATTTCCTCTGCTTTTCTATTGTGAATACTGACCAGAAGTATTCATTCAGTATCCTGCTTTTTCACTCTCGTGCTCTGCCCAACCACCTTCCTCTTTGTTCAGTCTCAGTATCCCTGCCTTAGTCTTTTCTTTGTCTCCTAATGTACCTATAAAGGTTGTATCCCCTTCTTAACCAAGTTGGCTATCTTTTCCTCAGTTTGGGCCTTTGCTATTCTAACTGCCTTACCTGCTTCCTTCTGCTTTAACTGGCACAGTTCTCTGTCCTGATCCTTCTGTGTTTCCTTATACTTCCTGAATGCTATCTTTTCTCCTTACCTTCCCCACCACTTCTTTTGAGAACCATAGTGTTTTTCTTTCATTTTGATTTGTTTATTTGTTTCACACAAAGGCGTGTTGCCTCTGTGATGGTGGTTTTGATGTTTCCCATTGTTGCTTCACCCACCTTCTTGCCTGTTTGCTAGTGCTTTTCTGAGGCACTCTCCATTTTGACAAAATCAGCCCTCCTGAAGTCCAATACCTTCAGTTTGTGTGGCTTGACTCTACAGCTAAGCTTATCGTGAACCACACTGTTTGGTGGTCGCTTGTTCCCAGATTGGTACCCACTTCAAGATCAGAGCTCCACTCTCCATTCCCATTTAAGAGTACCAGGTCTAAGATTGCTATCTCCCGAGTGGGTTCCAAAACTAGCTGTCTGAGGCATGCCCCTATAGGGCATTGAGAATGGCCCTGCTCTTCAATGTGGCTGCAGCAAAGGTGCTCCAGTGAACAACTGGCATCAGCAATATCTCCCTTTCTCTGCCATCCCAAGGATGCTTTCTATCATTCTTGTCTATTTCCTCCCTGAGACGGGGTCTGATACAACCCCTGTGCGGATTGTGGAGCAATTTCCAGTCTCCAGGGTGACCCACAGTGCCTCCTATCCTCCTGTTTACCCTTTAGTTATGTTTCTTTGATCCTTCCCTTACATGAGAGCTACTCCTCCTCCTCTTCTTCTCTCCCTGTCCCTCCTGTAGATTGTGTACCTGGTATGTTGACATCTCAGTCAAGGTTCTCTGTGTACCATGTTTCTGTGACTGCCACAATATCCAGGCATCCCTCTTCCATCAAGGCCATCATTTCAGGGGCTTTTTACCTAGACTATGGGCAAGGCTCCTAGAATTCTGCGTGCAGAATTTACATAGAACTTGCAATCTACTCACAGAACTTCTGCCGTGCCGCGAGAATTCACTCTTCTTGGTGATTTTTATTAATATTTCTGTTCATACATAGAATCTGATTCTCTTCTCCTCTTTTATATCCAAACCCCCATATGTTCAGAATGTGATGCTATTATTACTATAACATCATACATTAGCTAATGAAATGGCTGCATTCTGCAACACAAATGAACAGTCTCTTATCTACCACAGCTCCCACTGCCAGAGATGATGGCACAGCACATCATGCTTGGTGATATTTGCTCAACCTGCACTACAGCCTAATACAATTTTCAGTCTTACATTGTTGCACTAGGGCCAACTTAAACAAAACCTTGTCAATAGTACAGACCTGTTAAGTCCATACCTCACTTTGTACAAACCTATTTGTGCCTTTAAGGTAGAGAGATGCTATCTGAAATGTACAACTGGTAAAATGAATTTAACTGTCTAAATTTTAAGAAAAATAAAGTAATTATGCCCAGAAAAGTGAAATATTATAATGTAGACTGTTAGATAATTGCACTGTACGCATTTTTGCCAGTGTTATTGATTACATATTGTCATTGGTTGATAGAATCACCTAAAAGCTATTGAGAATGTTGTTTGCAGGGACAGCTGTTGTGCCAAAGGTTAGCATGCTGTGTTTCTGTGCCGCAACTCAGGTTCAGAGATTAGCTCTTGGAGCTGGCTGGGCAGCACAAGGATTGGTGGAACACATCACTGCTCGGAGCCTGGGAAGGTGTGGTACAGTGTTCGTCACATGGTGAACACATTGTGATGGGCGGAGAGCTCTATCTCGCAATTGGTTCACATGCATGTCATGGCCTGATGGTGTTCGTGAGTGTGTCAGGAAAGCAGGTTGACATGAAAATGAGTTTTCCAATAACTCCTCTATTCCATTTCCAATGCGACCTGTATGAATGAGGATGCAAGTTCATGGAAATTTAAAAAAAATATATATACACACACACACACACACACACACACACAATATCTCTGTCTCTCTCACCACACACACACACGATATTTGTATGTATGTTACAGATTACAGATAAATATATAAGTGATACACAGTGGGAACCTCTATGAGTGGTGTAGAAAGCACATACAAATATATAAGTGATAGACAGTGGAAACTTCATTAGTGGGATAGATAGCATGCATACAGAAATACCTTATTTATCACATAAGATCCCTCTGCATATGTCATTTATGCAACAGGCTAGGACCTTAAGGGAGAGACATTTGTTTTGCTTTTTAAGCTTAAAATTATTTTTATAAGTCTGTTATTTTTTGAACTAGTGTTACTGTGCTTTCCACCATCCTGATTGCTATAACTACTGCCATGAAAGTGAAGTCAGGATGACAAGCTGACACTATGATGTGGTAGTTTGTTAGTGCCACAGAACTTCCGAGAAATTACAAACCACCAAGCAGAAGTCTCTAGCAAATGGTAGTCTTGCCGCAGAACTTGGTCCCACTGTGCCGCAGAAAAGTAGGGGCCCTGACTATGGGCATTGGTACTCACTACCCTCCATTTTTATAGCTTTATTTCTTTTTGCCCCATCCCTGTCATGACTGCCTTTGTCTTTTCTCCATTTACCCTGCCCTTCTCCCTATCGACTGCTCTATCTTGGTGTTTACCTCACTGGGGGCTAGGATTTCCTTCTCCTTTTCAGTGCCTTCCCCTTGGCTATTTTAAATGCTTGCCACTGAAGCATTTAAACCTATCACCTAGGATCCTGGTTCCCCTCGGATAGATGCAGACCATCGTGGTCCTTTATTGGCGCGCAACACACAGCCCCAAAATGCAGTGGCAGCATTGGCCATCACAGTGCCACCTGTGTAGGCCTGCATCCCTCCAGGTGGAGCCCCAGTCCCCAATGACGTCAATCCTGAGCTCTGCACCAGCTTTTCAACCAGTCATTGAATCCCATGGTGCAGAATACTCTAGCTTCATCCATGCCATAGACAGGTAGCACTTCCGAGAAAGTGCGGTGTGCTACTTGTCTAAGGCCCCTCCCCAACTCCACAAACTCCTGTTGCACTGCTCTGATCCCATTCACAGCCAGGTATTTTGTCCCTAGGTGGATAATGACATCCAGCTCTCTCCCCTGCCGCTGCTCCCAAGATCCTGATTCATTTCCTGTCCCTCCAAGCCATGGCACCTGGCAGGCACTTACCTCCTTTCCCTCCATCCCCAGTTCTAACCCCTAACAACTGAGTCCCCCACCAGGAGTTGTTTCCTTCCCCTGTGGGGTCCTGGGCCACCATCCTGGGGTCTCCATTGTGGAGGTTCCCAGCATCCTCCTTGGCTTCCACTGCAGGTGCCTCCATAGAGGAACCATGCTCCATCAGAGTGTCAAATGAATTGTAGAGAGGCACAACTGGAGGGATGCACCTCTGTTCCACCACCCTCACCCTCTCTGAGGCCACTGTGGTCCAACCACTCTTTTCTTGGCAACCTCTGAGGTTGTGGCGGTGGCCTGGGTGGTCCCTGGGTGGGGGAGCAGGTAAAGCAGCCTACATGGCAGAAGATCACTGTTTCCCACAATTATGCCAGTCAGACATGTTTTCAGTTGTTGGCAGAATAGCTGGTTCAGCAGTTCACATAACAGGCAATCACTATTTCAAAAGGTGATACCTCTCTTACATGTTTGCTGTTGCTGGCTGTATAGCAGGTTCAGTAGCCTACTTTGCTGACTGCCATTGGTTTAAAAATTATGCCTTTTTGTCATGTTTATTGTTTGTTTCTGGCAGAATAGCTGGTGTAGCATCCCACATGGAAGGCTGCCACTGTTTCACAAACAGGTACCTGTCTATGTTTATTTTTGCTGATAGAATAGCAGTTACAGCAGTCCGCATGGTAGATGGCCACTGTTTCTCAATATGATGGTGCTCTGACATGTTTGCAATTTCTGACAGGAAAGCAGGTTCTTCTGACCAAATGACATGGCACCAGAGTTTCAAAACTTATTGCTGTCTGGCATCATGGAGCAGGAGGAGGCTTGCAGCGACTGAATGTATACCCACAAGAATATGCCTCTGAGGAGGGGGTGCACACAGTGCTCTTATGCGTTTGTTAAGGTGGTCAGACCTGTGATGTGATAAATCTAGCAACAGGATGAGCCAGGTCAAATCGGCATATGGTGAACCTGTTGAAATCTAATGGTTTGGACATTGTCAAACCAGGTCTGAAAAGTTTGATTTCCTTCAGAATTTTGGTACTTCAGTGTCATGACATAGGACTTTTCACAGGGAGCACACACACTGAACATGTCTCGGCAGTTGGCAAGGACACGACATGCAGCACCCAATAATCAACACTTAAGATCAAGAACTCTGCATGCTGCTCACATCTTATAGCACCATCTATCTCTCTCTCACGGGGATTATTGAACAAGCATTTGTCATTGCCGAATGTTTGCTTGCTTGGTATTAGCATTGGAAATGCAAGAGTTGACAGATGCAGCGAGGGAATGGCAGTGAAGTACTGAACTTTACGCCAACCCCACCTCCACCCTGCAGAGACAGACAGGCATTGGGGTATGCGTTTGGGTTGTCACCCATAACGTTCATGCCATTTCACCTCACCCAATCCTGCAGACACTGACAAGTGTTGAGGTGTCCTTGGGTGTTCGGCTTACAGTGACCCCACTCCATAAGGACATAAGCTGAAATGGGTGCAATATAGAATGGGGTGAACTCTGGGCTGAAGAGTTCAAGGCACAGCTCGATGACTGTCACTGGTTGCAGTGTGGGGGTTGGAATAGCATGAGCATTACAGTTGGCAGTCCAAAGACACACCCCTGATGCCTGTCAATCTGTACAGGGTGGGATATTATGGTTAGAAACCATAATGCCCCAGGCATTTGTTGGTATTTGCAGCACAAATTTTCAACATGGCCAATTTGTGGCCCCACATCATGAAAGCATTTGGGACCTCTTCTCATGAACAGTGACACTGTGATTTTGTCAATGTGTCCCAAAATTTGAGTTTCCACAGTGACCATGCCATTGTCCAGCAAATGTACGAAACACAGATCGGACAGGATGTGAAGAATGACAGCTGTACCATAGGTGTGAAGAGATGGCAATGTTGAAAATCGGTAGTGAAAATATTAAAATGCTCAAACTTTCGAAGGACGTAGAAACTGTGCAACGATGCGGTAACACAGTCATTTAGTGGAATTATTTCACCAAATTTTCAACATAGGCATTTTGTGACCTCTGCTCATGAACACTGTCACTTTGATTTTCTTAATCTGTCCAGAACATTGATTTTCCACAGCATTCTGCTCCAGATGTGTGCGATATTTCGGCAGGATGTGAAAATGTCAGCTGTACTGTTTATAAAGAGGTCTGAAAAATGCCAATGTTGAAAATCTGGAGTGAAAATACTACAAATTTGCGAGTTACAGGGTGCATGGAAACTGCACAAAGCAAGCTTGCAACACAGTCATTTTATGGTAATTTGTCACCAAATTTTCAACATAGGGATTTTAGGACCTCTGCTCACGAACAGAGTCCCTGTGATTTTACATATGAACATACGTATGAACATATGAACATACGAATCTGCCAGCAGAACACACCAATCCGGTCTATGTAAGTCTGCCCAAGTGTGCGGCTAGCACCTAGATTGCAGCTGTCCCAGCCTCCTCCCCTCAGTTCGTCCCCGCTTGTCCCAGCCCCTGCCCCCAACTCTTCCGCTTGCTTTATCCCACTCCTCCTTAAAGCTATTGACTGTCCAACATGTTACCACCCACTCTGGCAGTGCATTCCAACTAGACACCACCTTCTCAGAGAAGTAGAGCCTCCTCATTTCCCTCTTGAAACATCCCCTTCCAACCTTAGTCCATGCCCCTCGTTTCTCTTCCACTCCTCAGTTTAAACACCCCCTTGGTGCTAGGTTTATTTACCCCTCAGGTATTTAAATGCTTCAATCATATCCCCATCCCTCCTCTCCTCCAGTGTGTACATGTTCAGCTCCTTCAGCCTAACTTCATATTCCTTTCCTTCCATCCATCCCTTTAACACTTTTGTTGCCCAGCTTTGCACCCCTCCAGTAATTTTATATCTCTCCTCAGGTATGGCCTCCAGTATTGCACACAGTACTATAGGTGCGGTCTGACCAATGATCTGTAGAGAGGTAGGATCACATCCTGTGTGTGGATGAGAACCCTTTGCGGTGCACCTCAGCATCCTGTTTGCCTTTGCTGCTGCTCTCCTGCAGTGGTCTGAGTTGTTCATGCTCCCAGTTACCATCACCCCTAGGTCCTTCTCCTCCTCTGTGATCCCCAACCAATAGTCCCTCTTCTGGTTCTTAGCCCTGAAGTGCATCACCTTACATTTCTTTGCATTGAATCCTAGCTGCTACTTCACTGACCATGTCTCTAGTTTGGTTAGGTCCCCTGCAGTTTTTCCCATCCATCCTCTTTGTCCACCACTGCCCACAATTTGGTATAATGTGCGAACAGACTAACCCTGCTCCCCACTCCATGTGCTATATTGGAGATAAAGAACCCAAATAGAGCTGGTCTGGGCGCTGAGGGTGAGGCACTGGATGCTACACCTCATGCCATGCCAGTGACCAGGGGTGAGGAGCGAGGCTGGACCTCTGGGGTCAGCAGGGGAGAGAGGACTGAGCATCTGGAAGACTGCTCTCCTCTCTCGGAGGGATCCTGGCTATGCCTGGCATAGCAGCAGCCCCTGGTGACTACCAGAGGCACCGCAACATGTAGGGCTCACTAGAGGGATATGGAACTACAGCGGTGTGCCTGGTGCCATTGCAGGTCTGAGCTTCACGGGAGGGTGGAGAGGGTGGAGGG
Organism: Neoceratodus forsteri; assembly: GCA_016271365.2. Classification (NCBI taxonomy): domain Eukaryota; kingdom Metazoa; phylum Chordata; order Ceratodontiformes; family Ceratodontidae; genus Neoceratodus; species Neoceratodus forsteri. Next base: position 1,458,956,112 of record CM057455.1, on the reverse strand, counting down.
GACGCAGCAAGAAAATCCCCACACCCGGAGAAAGCGATGGCACCACCCCTGCAGCCACACTCCTCTGGCTGGACTCATCCAGCTCCTGGGCCAAGCCCAGCCTGAATTTCAGACAGAGTGCCCTGGGAAGATAGGGCAGCCCACCTCAGGAGGGCTCAAAGCCGAGATAACCAGGCTGGTAACAGGATGCTGGAGAGGTTCAGGCCCAGAGGTAGAGCTGGGGCGAGTGGATGCTCGAGAGAGAGTTCTCCGGGCCCAACAGAGCTAGATAAAGTTAAAAAAAAAAAAGCCCAAATAGCACCAGGCCCAGCACTGACCTCTGTGGCACCCCTTGTCACTGCTCTGGGTGTGAGAGCTCCCACACCACCACCACCATCTACACCCTCCCCTGTAACCAGTTCTCCATCCCTTTAGTCAGCTTCTTTCCCACCCCACTGACGTCAGCTTCCCCAGTCTCACATGAGGCACTGTATCAAAGGTCTTACTGAAGTCCAAGTACAGGACATGTACCGCATGGCCCCTGTCCAACTCCCTTGTCACCCAGCCATAATACTCTTTTAGGCTGGTTTGACAAGACCTCCCTGAGACGAACCTGTGTTGCTGCCCATCTTGGAGGCCATTACTCTCCAAGAATGCCACCAGCCTCTCCTTTAGTATCACCTCCATAAGCTTACCCACTATGGACGTGAGACTTACCGGCCTATAATTTCCTGGCTCCTCCCTATGTCCACTCTTGTGTATGGGCACACATGGGCCACCCTCAGTCCTGGGGCACACACCCCTTTAAAGGGAGGTGTTGAACAGATCTGCCAGTGGCTCAGCCAACATCTCTGCCATCTCCCTCAGCACCCTGTAGTGAATGCCATCGGTATTTGGTGCCTTGTCCACCCTTACTGCCCTCAACCCTCTAGCACTCTATTTCCTGTGATCACTTTGTCCGTCACCTCCTCCCCCTTTTCCCCAGCCCACAGCCCATTCTGGGTGGGCCATCCTCTCCTCTTAGTGAAAATGGAGCAGAAGTAATTACTTAGAATTTCCACTTGCTCCTCCCCCTTTTCCACCCAATCCTCCCCACTTTATACTCACAATATGTTCCTTGCACTTCCTCTTTTCACTGACATACCTAAAATAGTCCTTTCCCTCCCTTTATGCCCTGTGTGGAACTTAAGTGCCTGGAGGCCTCAGCAATTTCACCATCCTGGCAACCTCTCTTGACCAACTCCCGAAAGCCTCCTTATCCTCTCCCTTCCTGTTCTCCTGTACTTCTGGTATGCAGTCTTCTTTGACCTCCTCCTGCACCACTTCCTTGTTTAGCTAGCATGGTTTCTTGCCTCTGCTCTTCTTACTCCTGGCCCTGGTGCAGGCTACTGTGGCCTCTGTTAGCCCAGTCTTTATGACCCCCACTTTTGTTCTGCATCCATTCCCGGCCTTATATCCTGGAGTCTCCCTTGCAGTATTGCTCCCATCCTCAAAAGTCCACCCTAATAAAGTCCACCACCTTAGTGCCCATGCCTTCTGTCTCCCTGCCCAGCGTGACAACGAGCCACATTGTTTGGTGGTCACTACCTGCTAGTGGGTCCTCCACCCTTACCTCCCTCACTGCCTCCCATTTGCCAGTACTAGGTCCAGAGTGCTACCAAACCTTGTAGGCCCACTTACCAATGTGTCAGAAGGCCATCCTGGAATGCATTAAGGAGCACCTGCTCCCTGGCACTGCCAGTGGCCGGGTGCTCCAGTCTACCTGTGGTAGGTTAAACCCCCACTATCACCACACTTCCCCTTCTACACACTCCCCACCATCTGCTGTGCCAACTCCCCATCCAATTCCCTGGATTGGGCTGGTGGTCTGTCTACCAGTCCTAGCCTCAGCTTTCTGCCTTGGCATCCAGGAGCTAAACCCAAAGTGCCTCTGTCCTCTCTCTCCTCTTCTCCCTCATCCCTAATGCATTTAATCCTTCCCTCACTAGAGTGCAACCCCCTTCCAACCCATGGTCCCTCCTGTATATCTTGTATTCCGGGTTGCCAAGCCCCAATCATGGTACTCTGTGGCCTAAGTCTCTATCACTGCAGCAATGTCCACCTTCCCTCTGACAAAAGTGTCTGAAGCTCTGCAATTTGTTCCCCAGGCTTCTTGCATTGAGAGACCACCTTCCACCCATACCCCTTCTTCTCATCACTCTTTTCCTCCTTGGTCTGTGTCCCTCCTCCCGGTAGTCCACACCTTTCTTCTCCTTATTCTTACAGGGTGGTGGTGCCTTCTGTTACACTCAGACCACTCTGCCCACCCTCCCAGGGTTACTACTCCTCGACCTTTACCTATATCTAGGGGTGAACTCATTAGGCTCCCCTGTCCGGACCTTTCTACAACCTCATTCTTTTGGCCCCTCCCACTAGTTTAAATCTACCTAGTAGAGATACACCCTCTAATCCTGCCTTTAATACTCCCATCCCTTCCTGCTCAAGTGTACCCTGTCCCCCACGTACAAGTCACTATTCCCCAAACCCTACCCAAGTTAGTCACTAACCCATAATTGTTGGTGTGGTACCAATCCCTCAGTCTGTCGTTGAACTCATCAATCCTACCCTTCCTCCCTATGCTTGCACATAGTACCGTGAGTACCTCCGAGAATGCCATCGCCTCCCTCAGCCCCTCACATTGACTGCCTGCCCAACTACTCAAACCTCCCCTCACTACTTCCACAGTCTCCCTGCAAAGTTGTTTGTACCCACATGCAACACTAAATTAGGTTTCTTCCTCCCCTCACTGCACACTTGACCAGTGCCTGCCCTGCCCTCCTGCAGTCAACCTAGGGATAGCTTCAACCCAAATACGGCTGTGCCTTCCTCCTTCTGCCCCATCTCACCCCTTTCAGTATAAAATCCCCAGGATGAGTACCCCCTGTCCCTTACCCCATTCTGATCTAATACCCTTCCACCACCATCACCCCAGTTATTAGTTCTTCTCTGCCACTTACCCACAAACTGCACCTCTGTGACTTCTGTATTTGCACCCCTACTTCCGCCTCACTCCTTTTCTCTGCCTTATTCCTCCATCCCTTTGAACCCCTTCCCAGCCTGATTACTTCCTACTGGGCTTCCCATGTCGATCTCCTCCTCCCCTGCTGATTTCCATACCTCTCCTATCCCTGTTGTTGTTGATTTAGAGCTCCATTCCTTCTACCCCCAATAGTGATGCCCTCCCATCCTTCCCCTTCCTGTAGCTCTCTCTCCTCCAGTCACACCACCCCTCCTTCCTTACTAGCCCCCTTCTACCCTTTCTTCCTCACTATCTCTTCCCTACCTGTTGCCATCCCTCTCATGCCCGCTTGTCCTACCCCTTCAGTATGTTCCTGCTCCTCTCTCTCTCCCATAGCAGAGGCTTGAATCTATTCCTAGTCGATACCCCTCCTAGCTCATCCCCTATCGGTTCCTCCTCCTACTTGTTCCCCTCTGTGCCAACCCTGGTCCCACCATGGTCCCTCCCTACCCAGACCATCTGCTCTCTCTCCTGGTACTCCCTCGTGGTCTCTTCCTCCCATCAGGGACACGCCTCACCTCAGGCACCCTCCCTTCTCCTCTCTTTTCTGCTAGTGCCTCTGATACTGGGGTCAGTTTCAGTACCTAGTTGTTCTTCCTGCATCCCCCTTGCTATTCCCTACACCCTCCAGCCAGGATGCCTACCATACTCATCTGCCCTGCCACTTAGACTCTCCTAACCTCCACAGTTCCTCCCTCAAACTAGCCGGTCATCTACAGACCATATACCCTCCCAATCCTCCAAGCCCAGTCCAGGATCATAGCAGACCCACACCCTGTACACCCCACCACCATTCCAAAGATGCCCGCCTTTTGAAATGTGGCACCTGCCCATTTTAGCCCCCATCTTATGTTACGGGCTCTCATTCCCAGGTTCTGTACCCTACTACAACTGTTAGGGCCCTATTTACTCAAATTCCTGTTCCCCCCACTATTCCCCCACTGGCCCCTTGCTGACTGGGTTAATTCAGTCTCAAATCTCATTCATTAGATACTCTATTACTGTAGCAATCCTAAAGCTTCTTGCCTGTTTTCACCCTCAGCTACCTTACTTTTGTTCTCAGCTCTCATATAGTTTCACTTAGACCAGTTAGAAATCCTATTGCACTCCAAGTATTACTCAGTTCAGTTGAGAAATACAAAGAATAAATAATTATGTATTATTACAGCAATCATAACAATAGCTTACTTAGCTCAGTTAGAGAAGTAAACAGAACAACTAAATCTGTATTATTACAGCAATCCTAAAATTATCCAATCATTGCTTTGTCTCCACCCCAGAGACCCTGCTTGTAATACAGGACCACAGAGGAAACTGCGCGGGGAGGTGGGCAACTCTAAAATCCTGGCAGAGCTCCGTTGAGCTTGCGACTCCCCTCTCTCACTCACTCATTCTATTTCTCCCAGTGCTGTAGGCTGCTCTTTTGCACTGGGCTCCTGCCTGCACGACACCTTTGTCTGCCCACAAAGAAGTTCACAGCTGTCCCAACAGAGCTCCGTTGAGCTCACTCACTCCCCTCTCTCACTTGCTCATTCTGTTTCTCCCAGCTCTGCAGGCTGCCCTTTTGTACTGGGCTCCTGCCTGCATTGCACCTTTGTCTGCCCACAAAGAAGTTCACAGCTGTCCCGACTGAGCTTAGTTGACCTTGCTCCTCCCCCCTCTCACTCGCTCATTCTGTTTCTCCTGGCGCTGCAGGCTACCCATTTGCACTGGGCTCCTGCCCATTGCTACCTTTTTCTGCCCACAAAGAAATCTGGAAACAGTCCCGATAGAGCTCCAGTTGAGCTCGCTCACTTCCCTCTCTCTCACTCGCTCATTCTGTTTTTCCCAGCGCTGCAGGCTGTCCTTCTGTACTGGGCCCCTGCCTGCATTGACACATTTTTCTGCCCACAAAAATCCGCTGCAGTCCGACAGAGCTTCATCCAGTCCCTCACTCCAACTTCCCTCACTCCATTCTGTTCTCTCGGCGCTGCAGGCTACCCTTTGTACTGGGCTTCTGCCTGCGTTAGCACCTTCTTCTGCCCACAAAGAAATCTACAGCAGTCCGGCAGAGCTCAGTTGAGCTACACTCCTCCCCCATTAGCTCGATCTTAATCTGTCCTAAACACTGATTTCCCCAGCGACAGCTATTCTACGTCAGAGTGTGAAAACACATTTCAGCTAGAATCACGAAAAATGACAGCTGTACTGTTCATAAGAGGTGTGAATAAATGTCAGTGTTGAAAATCTGGTGGGAAAATATTACAAATTCCAGTGGGTTACAAGGGGTACATGGAAACTGCCCAATGCACAGTTGTAACACAGTCATTTTATGGACTGTTGTCACCAAATGTTCAACACAGGCCTTTTATGACCTCTACTCATGAAAAGTGTCACTGTCATTTTCTCAGTCTATCCCAAAACTGATTTCCTCAGTGACTGTGACATTCTGCACTGGAAGTGGAAAACACATTTTGGCCAGGATGTGTTAAATGACAGCTGTACTGTTCATAAGGAGGTGTGTAAAATGGCAATGTTGAAAATCTGGAGTGAAAATACTACAAATTCATGAAGTTACAAGCGTGCTTGGAAACTGTGCAATGCACTCTCATAAAACAGTAATTTTTGATTTTTTCTCCAGATTTGCAACATAAGCCTTTTTGAGAGCCCACCTCATGAACAGTGGCACTGTCGTTTCATTAATTGGTCCCAAAAGGTGATTCAGCGCAGTGACCATGAAATCACCTTTCGGGACAGAATGACAACATGACAATGACTGAATTCATGAGGAGGGTCCCAATAACCCCTTGTTGAAAATGTGGTGCAAAATTCCCACAAATGCCTAAGATACATACCAAAGTTGAAAAAACCCTATTTATGCCATTATACAGCTTATTGGCATTTCTTCAGTTCATAGTCGACTTTGAAGAGTGCAGACATGTTCCCGGTCCACCGAAGATCGTTGCGCTGGGATCCAGAGATAAGTATGAGGTGCAGGGGTGTGGGAGGTGGGGTGCATAGAGGGTGTGCTTGGGTTGGGGAGGGACCACCGACTCAACGAGGGACCATGTTCTGTTTTATAGGTTTAAAAAGGGGAAAAATGAAAAACATTGCAGGAAGTTGGGGTTTTTACAGGAACATTGGTATGATGGGGTGGGCTCCCAGCATGCCACCTGTGTTTGTTTTTTTGAGGAGGGGCTGTACGACGGGCTTAGGAACACCTGTCGGCACATGGAGAAGAGCCGAGGGGGATTGGGCACCGCACACACACAACAAATTCAGGGGGATATTATGCCAATGGGAGTGGGCCTCATCGGCAATTGAACTGGGATGAAGGGGGACTGAAGCTGATTGGGGATTGGACCCCATGTGCAAAGAAAGACTGTTTGGGGCATGATGCTGACGTGATTGGGCACCCTCTGCACACAACAACAAATGAGGGCATTATGCTGATGGGGAATGGGCTCCATCATTGAACTGGCCATAAAAGCATACTGCCAGAAGAGCAACACTGTGCCGCATCAGTCGGGCCACTCCGCCATTGCAGCCTCAGCTTCTGTTGGCAAAACTATTCAGGCCAAAATGACAGGCTGCTACTGCTGCTATGATGAGGAGCCCCAGACTGGTGCGGCTATTTTCTTTCAAGGTGGTGGCATGCTTTAAAACCAATGTCAAGGTCAGCATCCTCCTTTATTGGTATACAGCATACAAGCCCCAAAATGCAGTGGCAGCATTGGCCACCACAGTGCTGCACCTCCACAACCTGCTTCTGCAGCAAGTTATTGCAACATGTTTTTGTGCATGTGCACAAGCAAACATAAAAAGTGAGCTTTGAACAGAAAAATTCAGAAACTGTCACAGAACCATGCATTATCATTCTTAGATCATTCTTACTGCAGTTTCAGGAAGACAGGCAGACTAGTCAAGCTGTGCTGAAGTGGCTAGAGTACACAATGTGAACATACACTGGCAACTGCAGTCTCTGCTTGCAGCAAGAGCAGGGCAGAGCAAAGTGTATTTAGCAAACTAGGAAAAGCTGCAGGGGTGATTATGGATGATTTATCTAACTAGATGTTTATGTTTATGCAGCGTGATGCACAAGAAACATTATGCTGCAGCTTAGAGAGAAGGCGGGTTGTGGAGGTGCAGCAGTGTGGTGACCAATGCCAGCACTGCATTTGTGGGCTTGGTGGTGTGCACCATTGCAGGCCCAGTGTCCTGATGACACTGGTTCTGAAGAAGTGCCACCAACTTATAACAATTTGGCCACTGCAATGAGGGGCTGCCTTGTCATTGCAGCATCAGCAATTCCACTGCAATGAGGGAACAACCTGTCATTGGAGGGCTGTACCTTGCCTGGTGTAACATTACCAGAAATATGGTGGCTGTATGCGGCTGCCTCACAGCCAACGGGGTGCCCAATCCCCTGTTGGCATGCCCCAACCCACTTCATTTGCTGATGGGAGCCCACTCCCCATTGACATAATGTCCCCACCCCGAGTTTCTGTTGTGTGCCGAGGTGTCCAATCTCCTCAGCATCATGTGCCCCCAATGAAGCTAAGTCTCTCATCAGCTTCAGTCCCCTTCCCAGTTCAATTTATGGATGGGGAGCCCACTCCCATTGGCATAATGTCCTCACCCCCGATTTCTGCTGTGTACTCAAGGGGTGCCCAACCCTATCAGCATCATGCATCCCCCACCAGTTTCTGTGCCAAAGGGGCCCAATCCCCATTGGCTTTGGTCCTGATCCCCACAAATGCAGGTGGCACAATGAGAGCCCACCCCAGTGTACCAAACACACCTGAGAAAGAAGAAAATTTACCCGCATTGTCTTTTGTTTTGTTTTTACCTGTAAAATAAGCGGTCCCTCGACATGTCCGGTGCCCTCCCCAACCCACACCACCCTCTGCGTGCCCTACATCCTAACACACCCCTCACCCTATACTTACCTCCGAAGCCCGGCGCAACGATCTTCGTGGACTGGGAACACGCCTGCACTCTTCAAAGCCAACCGTGAACTGAAGAAATGCCAGTAAGCTATATAATGGCATAACTAGAGTTTTTCAATTTTGGTGCATATCTTGGGCTTTTTGGGAATTTTGGCACCAAATTTTCAACATGGGGTTATTGGGACACCTCCTCATGAATTCAGTCACTATCATGGCGTTGTTTAGTTCTGAAAGATGATTTGAGGTTACTGCGTGGAATCACCTTTGGGACTGATTAACAAAATGACAGTGTCACTGTTCATGAGATGGGCTCTCAAAAAGCCTATGTTGCAAATTTGGTGAAAAAGTCCAAAAATGACTGTTTTACGAGTGTGCTGCTAGCAGTTTTCACGCATGCTCATAACTTCATGGATTTGTAATATTTTCACTCCAGATTTTTAACATTAGCATTTTCCCCACCTCCTTATGAACAGTATAGCTGTCATTTTACACATCCTGGCCAAAATGTGGTTTTGCACTTCTGGTGCAGAATAGCACAGTCACTGTGGGAAATCAGTTTTGGGACAGATTAAAAAATGACAGTGACACTGTTCATGAGCAGAGGTCCAAAAATGCCTATGTTGAAAATTTGGTGATGAAAGTCCATAAAATGACTGTGTTGCAAGCATGCAATGCACATTTTCATGCACCCTTGTAACTTTGCAAATCTGCAATATTTTCATGCCAGAATTTCAACACTGTCATTTTTTCACACCTTCTTATGAACAGTACAGCTGTTATTTTTCACATCCTTTCCGAAATGTGTTTTCGCACTTTCAGCACAAAATAATTGTGATTGCAGGGAAATCAGTGTTTGGAACAGATTAAGAACAAACGAGTGAGAGAGGGGAGGAACAAGATCGATGGAGCTCTGTCATGACTGCTGGATTTCTTTGTGGGCAGAAAAGGCACCAATGCAGGCAGGAGCCCAGTACAAAAGGCCAGTCTGCAATGCAAGGAGAAACCGAAGGAGTGCATGAGATGGGGAGAGAGCAAGCTCAACAGAGCTCTGTCGGGACTGCTACAGATTTCTTTCTGGGCAGAAAAGGCACTGATGCGGGCAGGAGCCCAGTACAAAGGGCAGCCTGCAGTGCTGAGATGAACAGAATGACTGAGAGAAGGGGACTGAGTGAGTTCAATGGAGCTCCGCCAGGACTGATGCGGATTTCTTTGTGGACTGAAAAAGGTGCCAACGAAGGCAGGAGCCCAGTACAAAAGGGCAGCATGCAGCACCGGGAGAAACAGAATGAGCGAGCGAGAGAGGGGAGTGAGTGAGCTCAACGGAGCTCTGTCGGGACTGCTGTGGATTTCTTTGTGGGCATGAAATAGGCGCAACGCAGGCAGGACTGTTTATGATCATGCATTGTGCAGTTTACACACTCACTTAAAGCTTTGTGAATTTGTAATATTTTCACTGCAGATTTTTAACATTGGCATTTTCTATACCTACTTATGAACAGTACAGCTGTCATTTTACACATTCTGGCGAAATGTGTTTTGCACTTCTGGAGCAGAATAGTACGGTCACTGTGGGAAATCAGTTTTCAGGACAGATTAAGAAAATGACAGTGACACTGTTCATGAGCAGAGGTCCTAAAATGCCTATGTTTAATATTTGGTGACTAAAGTCCATAAAATGACTGTATTACAAGCATGGGTTGCGCATTTCCACGCACCTTTGTAACTTCACAAATTTGCAATATTGTCATGCCAGATTTTCAACACTGGCATTTTTCAGACCTCCTTATGAAAGTACAGCTGTCATTTTTCACATCCTGGCTGAAATGTGTTTTGCACTTCCGACGCAGAATAGCGCAGTCGCAGTAGGAAATCAGTGTTTGGGACAGATTAAGAACAAGCGAGTGAGATGGGGAGGCAAGCTCAACTGAGCTCTGTCAGGACTGCTGTGGATTTCTTTGTGGGCAAAAAGACACCGATGCAAGCAGAAGCCCAGTACAAAGGGAAGCCTGCAGCGCCAGTAGAAATAGAATGAACAATTGAGAGAAGGGAGTGAGTGAGCTCAATGGTACTCTGTCGGGACTGCTGCGGATTTCTTTCTTGCAGAAAAAGTGCCAACACAGGCTGGAGACCAGTACAAAAGGGCAGCCTGCAGTGCCAGGAGAAATAGAACAAGTGAGTGAGAGAAGGAGAGTGAGCGAGCTCAATGGAGATCTGTCAGGACTGCTGCAGATTTCTTTCTGGGCAGAAAAGGCACCAACGCAGGCAGGAGCAAAATACAAAAGGGCAGCCTGCAGCACTGGAGAAATAGAATGAGTGAGTGAGAGAGAGGGGAGAGAGCGAGCTCAACAGAGCTCTGTCGGGACTGCTACAGATTTCTTTGTGGGCAAAAAGCAGCAGGCAGGAGCCCTGTATAAACGGGCAGCCTGCAGCACTGGGAGGAACAGAATGAGTGAGAGAGAGAGAAGGGGAGTGAGCTAGGTCAATGGAGCTCTGTCAGGACTGCTGGGATTTATTTGTGGTCAGAAAAGGTGCCAATGCAGGCAGGAGCCCAGTACAAAAGGGCTGCCTGCAGCACCATGAGAAACAGAAGGAGGAGTGAGAGAGGGGAGGGAGGAGTGAGTGAGCTCAATGGAGCTCTGTCGGGACTGCTGTGGATTTCTTTGTGGGCATGAAATAGCCAATGTAGATAGGACTGTTTCATGAGCATGCATTGAGAAGTTTACACACACACTTGTAGCTTGCTAATTTGTAATATTTTCACTCCAGATTTTCAACATTGTCATTTTCTACACCTCCTTATAAGCAGTATAGCTGTCATTTTACACATTCTGGCGAAATGTGTTTTGCACTCTGGGGCAGAACAGCACGGTCACTGTGGGAAATCAGTTTTGGGACAGATTAAGAAATGACAGTGACACTGTTCATGAGCAGAGGTCCTAAAATGCCTATGTTTAATATTTGGTGACGAAGTCCATGAAATGACTGTGTTACAAGCATGGGTTGCGCAGTTTTCATGCACCCTTGTAACTTCACAAATTTGCAATATTTTCATGCCAGATTTTCAACACTGGCATTTTTCAGACCTCCTTATGAAAGTACAGCTGTCATTTTCACATTCTGGCTGAAATGTATTTTGCACTTCGCTGCCGAATAGCGAGTTGCAGTAGGAAATCAGTGTTTGGGACAGAATAAGAACAAGCGAGTGAGACGGGACTGAGCAAGCTCAACAGCACTCTGTTGGTACCGCTGCAGATTTCTTTCTGGGCAGAAAAAGGCACCAATGCAGGCAGGAGCAAAATACAAAAGGGCAAGTGCGGCACCAAGAGAAACAGAATGACGAGTGAAAGAGGGGAGTGAGCGAGCTCAACGGAGCTCTGTCAGGACTGCTGATGGATATCTTGTGAGCAAAAGGCACCAAAAGCAGGCAGGAGCCCTGTATAAATAGGGCAGCCTGCAGTGCTGGGAGAAACAGAATGAGCGAGAGAGAAGGGAGTGAGCTAGGTCAATGGAGCTCTGTCAGGACTGCTGTGGATTTCTTTGTGGTCAGTAAAGGTGCCAATGCAGGCAGGAGCCCAGTACAAAAGGGCAGCCTACAGCGCTGGGAGAAACAGAAGGAGTGAGTGAGAGGGGAGTGAGCAAGCTCAACAGGGCTCTGTCGGGACTGCTGTGGATTTCTTTGTGGGCAGAAAAGGCGCCCAACACAGGCAGGACTGTTTTACGAGCTGCAGCATTGCACAGTTTCCACGCACGTCAGAATTTCACCAATCTGTAATATTTTCAACATTGACATTTTCCACACCTCCTTATGAACAGTACAGCTGTCATTTTACATGTCCTGGCTAAAATGTGTTTTCGCACTTCCAGCACAGAATAGCACGGGTCGCTGAGGGAAAACAGTTTTGGGACAGACTAAGAAAATGACAGTGACACTGTTCGTGAGTAGAGGTCCTGAAATGCCTGTGTCAAAATTTTGTGATGAAAGTCCATAAAATGACTGTGTTACATGCATTCATTGCACAATTTCCACACATCCTTGTAACTTCATAAATTTGCATATTTTCATGCCAGATTTTCAACGCTGGCATTTTTCACACCTACTTATAAACAGTACAGCCTTCATTTTCACATCCTTTCCGAAATGTGTTTCACTTTCAGCACAAAATAGTGTGATTGCAGTGGAAATCAGTGTTTGGGACAGATTAAGAACAAGCAAGTGAGAGATGGGGAGTGAACGAGCTCAATGTAGCTCTGTCAGGACTGCTACAGATTTCTTTGTGGGCAGAAAAGGTGCCAACACAGGCAGGAGCCCAGTACAAAGGGCAGCCTGCAGCACTGGGAGAAACAGAACGAGCGAGAGAGAGGAATGACGAGCTCAACAGAGCTCTGTTGGGACTGCTGCAGATTTCTTTGTGGGCAAAAAGGTGCCAATGCAGGCAGGGGCCCAGTACCAAGGGCAGCCTGCAGCGCCGAGAGAAACAGAATGAGTGAGTGAGAGAGGGGAATGAGCGAGCTCAATGGAGCTCTGTCGGGAATGCTGCAGATTTCTTTGTGGGCAGAAAAAGGCATCAATGCAGGCAGGAGCACAGTACAAAGAGCAGCCTGCAGCACTGGGAGAAACAGAAAGAGCGAGTAAGAGAGGAGGAGCGAGCAAGCTCAGCAGAGCTCTGTCAGGACTGCTGCAGATTTCTTTATGGGCAGAAAAAGCACCAATGCAGGCAGGAGCCCAGTACAAAAGGGTAGCCTGCAGCACTTGGAAAAACAGAATGAATAAGTGAGGGGCGGGACTGAGTGAGCTAAATGGAGCTCTGTTGGGACTTTAGAGTTGCCACCCTACCCCCAGGGTCCTGTGGGGTCCTGTATTACAGCAGGGTCTCTGGTGTGGAGACAAAGCAATGACTGGATACTTTTAGGATTGCTTAATAATACAGATTTAGTTGTTCTGTTTATTTCTCTAACTGAGCTGAGTAATAATTGGAGTGCAATACAATTTCTAACTGGGCTAAGTGAAACTATGAAGACTGAGAACAAAACGTATGATAGTTGAGGGTTGAAAACGGACAGGGAGGCTTTAGGATTGCTACAGTAAGTAATACAGTGTCTAACGGATGAGATTTGAGACTGAATTAACCTGGTCGGCAAGGGGGTAGTAGGGGGACTAGTGTTGGGGAAACAGGAATTTGAGTAAATAGGGCCCTAACAATTGTAGTAGGGTACAGAAACTGGGTGTAGAGCCCATAACATAAGATGGGGGTCAAAATGGGGCAGGTTCCACAAGTCAATAGGGCAGGCATCTTTGGAAGGGTGGTGAGGTGTACAGGTGTGGGTCCGCCATGTTCTTGGACTGGTCTTGGAGAATGGGGGGTGTATGGTCTGTGGACAACTGGCTAGTTAGAGGAAGGAACTGTGGAGGTTACGGAGGAGTCTAAGTGGCAGGACAGATGAGTATGGTAGGCATCTTGGCTGGGGGAGAAATAGGGAATGGAAAGTGGGGACGGGGAAGAACAGCTAGGGACTGAAACCGACTCCAGTATCAGAGACATTAGCAGAAAAGAGTGAAGAAGGAGGGGTGCCCAAGGTGAGGGAGTCCTCCTGATGGAGGAAGAAGAGACCACGAGGAGTACCAGAGGAGAGAGCAGATGGCTGCGGGTAGGAAGGGACCAGGGGTGAGACCAGGAGGGGCATGGAGAGGAACAAGTAGGAGGGGAACCCATGTAGGAGGGTATCGACTAGGAATAGATTTGAGCCTCTGCTAAGAGAGAGAGAGGGGGACTAGGAACATACTGAAGGGGAGGACAAGCGGGCATGAAAGGGATAGCAACAGGTAAGGAAGAGATAGCAAAGACGAAAGGGTAGAAGGGGCTAGTAAGGAAGGGGGTGACTGGAGGAGAGAGGCTATGGGAAGGGGAAGGATGGGAGGGGCATCACTATCGGGGTTGAAGGGAATGGGACTCTAATTGACAACAACAGGGATAGGGAGGGGTATGAAATCAGCAGGGAGGAGGGAGGTTGACATAGGAAGCCCAGTAGGAAGTAATCGGCCTGGGAAGGGGTTCAAGGGGATGGGAGAATAAGGCAGAGAAAGGGGTGAGGCAGAAGTAGGGTGTGCAGATGCAGAAGTCACAGAGGTTGCAGTTGGTGTGGGTAAGTGGCAGAGAAGAACAAATACTGGGGTGGTGAGTGGCATTAGAAGGGAAAGGGGTAGGAACTCATCCTGGAGGATTGTATACTGAAAGGGGTGAGATGAGGAGGAAGGGAAAGGCACAGATGTATTTGGGTTGAAGCTATCCCGGGTTGACTGCAGGAGGGGCAGGGCAGGCACTGCTCAAATGTGCGAGGGAGGAAGAAACCTCATTTAGTGTTGCATGTGGGTAGAAATGACTGGGCGGGGAGACTGTGGAAGTAGTGAGGGTGGTTATAGGAGTTGGTCAGGTAGTGTGAGGGGTGGGAGAGTCGGTGGATTCTCGGAGGTACTCCTGGTACCATGTGCAAGCATGGGAGTAAGAGTAGGATAGAGGAGTTTGAATGACTGAGGGATTGGTGCCACACCAAAAATTATGGGTTAGTGACTAACTAGGGTAGGGTCTGGTGGAATAGTGACTTGTATGCAGCGGACAGGCTACACTTGAACGGGAGGAGTATATAGCACGCAGGATTAGAGGTATCTCTACTAAGGTGGATTTAAACTAGTGAGGAGGGTGGCCAAAGACTGAGGTTGGTAGAAAGGTCCAGACAGGGGAGCCTAATGAGCTCACCACCCTAGATATAGGTAAAGACGGAGGCGTAGTAAACCTGGGAGGGTGGGCAGAGTGGTCTGAGTGTAATACAGAAGGTACCACCACCCGATAAGAATAACAAAGACAAAGGGTGCAAACTACTGGGAGGAGGGACATAGGCCAAGGAGAAGAGTGAGGAAAAGGAGGGAACGGGTGGAAGGTGGTCTCTCTCAATTCAAGAAACCTAGGGAACAAAATTGTAGAGCTTCAAGCACTCCTTTCAGAGTAGCAGGTGGACACTGCTGCAGTGACAGAGATTTGGCCACAGAGTACCATGATTGGCACTCAGCAATCCTGGGATACAGGATATACAGCAGGGACCGGGGGTTGGAAGGGGTGCACTCTTTGTGAGTGAAGGATCACATGCATAAGGGATGAGTTAGAAGAGGAGAGGACAGAGGTGCTCTTTGGGTGCAGCTCCTGGACTCTAAGGGCAAAAACTGAGGCTGGGAGTGGTGTACAGACAACCAGCCCAATCCGAGGAACTGGGTGGGGAGTTGGCAGATCAGATAAGGAGGTGTGCAGAACAGGGAGTGTGGTGATAGTGGCAGATTTTAACCTATCAGGGGTTGACTGGAGCACCCGGCCACTAGCAGTACCAAGGAGCAGGTGCTCCTTGATGCATTCCAGGATGGTCTTCTGGCCAATTGGTAAGTGGGCCTACAAGGCTTGGTAGCACTCTGGACCAAGTACTGACAAATGGGGAGGTGGTGAGGGAGGTAAGGTGGAGGACCCACTGGCGGGTAGTGACCACTAAACAGTGTGGCTCATTCTTGCACTGGGCAGGGAGACAGGAGGCACAGGCACTAAGGTGGTGAACTTTAGTAGGGTGGACTTTGGGAAGATGGGAGCAATACTGCGGGGAGACTCCAGGATATAAGGCCAGGGATGGATGCAGAACAAAATGAGAGTCATAAAGACTGGGATAACAGGACACAGTAGCCTGCACCAGGCGAGGAGTAAGAAGAGCAGAGCCAAGTAACCATGCTGGCTGAACAAGGACGTGCTGCAAGGGGTGAGGCATAGAGGCTGCATACCAGAAGTACAGGAGAACAGGGAAGGAGAGGATAAGGAGGCTTTTGGGGTTGGACAAGGAGGTGGCCAGGAGGGTGAAAAAGCTAGGGCCTTCAGGGAATTAAGGTTAGCACAGGGCATAAAGGGAGGGTAAAAGGACGTTTTAGGCATGTCAGGGAAAAGAGGAAGTGCAAGGAACATATTGTGAGGATAAAGCAGGGAGTGGATTGGGTGGAAAGGGGAGGAGCAAGCAGAAATTCTAAATGAGTACTTGCTCCATTTCATTAAGAGAGGGATGGTCCACTACCATCATGGGGTGGGGTGGGAAGGGGGAGGAGGTGACAGACAAAGTGATCACAGGGACTAGGGTGCTAGTGGGGCTTAGGGCAGTAAGGTGGACAAAGCACCAAGTCCTGATGGCAGCCACCCCAGGGTGCTGAGGGAGATGATGGAGCTGTTGACAGCCACTGGCAGATCTGTTCAACACCTCCCTGGAAATGGGTTGTGTGCCCCAGGACTGGAGGGTGGCCCATTTAGTGCCCATACACAGAAGTGGACATAGGGAGGAGCCAGGAAATTATTGGACGGTCAGTCTCATGTCCATGTCGGTAAGCTTATGGAGGCGATACTGAAGCAGAGGCTGGTGGCATTCCTAGAGAGTAATGGCCTCTAAGATTGATGGCAACACTGGTTCATCTCAGGGAGGTCTTGTCAAACCAGCCTAAAATTATGGCTGCGTGACAAGAGAGTTGGACAGGGGCCATGCGGTACATGTCCTGTACTTGGACTTCAGTAAGGCCTTTGATACAGTGCCTCATGTGAGACTGGGGGCTGATGTCAGTGGGGTGGGAAAAAGCTGACTAAATGGATAGAGAACTGGTTACAGGGGATGGTGCAGAGGTGGTGGTGGGGAAGCTCTTGGCACCTAGAGCAGTGACAAGCAGGGTGCTGCAGGGTCAGTGCTGGGCCCGGTGCTATGAGGGCTCTTTATCTCTGATATAGCACATGGAGTGGGGAGCAAGTTAGTCTGTTCGCAAATGATACCAAATTGGGGCAGTGGTGGACAAAGAGGACTTATGGGAAAAACTGCAGGGGACCTAACCAAACTAGAGACATGGTCGGTGGACTGGCAGCGGATTCAATGCAAAGAAGTGTAGGTGATGCACTTCAGGGCTAAGAACCAGAAGAGGGACTATTGGTTGGGGGTGAGGTTGGGGATCACAGAGGAGAAGGACCTAGGGGTGTTGGTAACTGGGAGCATGAACAACTCGGCCTACTGCAGGAGAGTAGCAGCAAATGCAAACAGGATGCTGGGGTTCACCGAAAGGGGTTCTCATCCAGACACAGGGATGTGATCCTATCTCTCTACAGATCATTGGTCAGACCACACCTGGATTACTGTGTGCAATACTGGAGGCCATACCTAAGGAGAGATATAAAGTTACTGGAGGGTGCAAAGGAGGGCAACAGAAATGTTAAAGGGAATGGAAGGAAAGGAATATGATGTTAGCCTGAATGAGCTGAACATGTACACACTGGAGCAGAGGAGGGATAGGGGTTATGATTGAAGCATTTAAATACCTGAGGGGTAAATAAGCCTAGCACTGAGGGGTGTTTAAACTGAGAGTGGTAGAGAGATGAGGAGCACAGACTAAGGTTGGAAGGGGATGTTTCAAGAGGAAATGAAGAGCCACTTCTTCACTGAGAAGGTGATGTCTAGTTGGAATGCACTGCCAGAGGGGTGGTAACATAGGACAGTCAATAGCTTTAAGAAGAGTGGGATAAAGCTGCAAGAGGAAGAGTCAGTGGGTAGGGGCTGGGACAAGCAGGGAGGAACTGAAGTGGAGAGGCTAGGCAGCTGCAATCTAGGGTGCTAGCTGCAAACTCTGGAAGACTTACATAGACTGATTGGTCTGTTCTGCTGGCAGATTCATATGTTCATATATATGTAAAATCACAGTGACTCTGTTCATGAGCAGAGGTCCTAAAATGCCTATGTTGAAAATTTGGTGACAACGTCCATAAAATAATTGTTACAAGTGTGTGTTGTGCGGTTTCTACGCACCCTCATAACTGAAATTTGTAGTACTTTCACTCCAGATTTTCAACATTGGCATTTTTCAGACCTCCTGTGAACAGTACAGCTGTCATTTTTAAATCCTGTCCAAAATATGCATTTACACATCTGATGCAGAATAACGCGTTGCTGTGGGAAATCAATGTTCGGGATCGATTAAGAAAATCATAGTGACAGTGTTCATGAGCAGAGGTCACAAAATGCCTATGTTGAAAATTTGGTGAAATAATTCCACTAAATGACTGTGTTATGTGCATGCGTTGTGCAGTTTCCACATATGCTCAGAGGTTCGAGCATTTTAATATTTTCACTACTGATTTTCAAGATTGCAATCTTATCACACCTCCTATGAATGGTGCAGCTGTCATTCTTCACATCCTGCCCGATCTGTGTTTTCGTTACATCTGGTGCACAATGGCACGGTCGCTGTGGAACTCAAAGTTTGGGACACATTGACAAAATCACAGTACCACTGTTGATGAGAAGAGGTCCCAAATGCTTTCATGAGGTGGGGGGTCACAAAAGGCCATATTTAAAATTTTTAGCACAAATACCAACAAACACCGGGCGTTAGGGTTTCTAACCATAACGTCCCCATCAGACTGACAGGCATCAGGTGTGCCTTTGTATTGCCGACTGTAATGCTCATGCCGTTCCACCCCATCCCTACCCCCACCCTGCAGCCAGTGACATGCATCGAGATGTGCCTTGGACTCTTCGCCCAGAGTTCACACCATTCTCCTATATTGCACCCATTTCAGTGTATGTCCTTATGGAGTGGGGTGACTGTAAGTCAAACACCCCAAGGCACACCTCAACACTTGGTGTCTGCAGGATAGGGTGAGGTGAAACAGCATGAATGTTATGGGTGACAACCCAAACACATACCCGATGCTTGTCCATCTCTACAGGTTGGAGGTGGGGTTGGCGTGAAGTTCAATATTTCACTGCCATTCCTACTCTGCATCTGTCTAAATCCTGCATTTCAATGCTAATACCAACAAGCAAACATTCGGCATTGACACATGCTTGTTAAAGGAAACCGTGGATATTTTAGTCCAAAAGTAGTCTAGCATTGCTTAATCAACCTTATTAGAAACACCTGTGTATTATTTTTAGCCTTTCATTCACCTTAATGAAATTTGCCTTTATGTTGCCATGCGGTATGGCCAGCCTCTGAGATGCGAGTCGCCATCTTTCCTCTCCATGTCCCTTTATGCCCTGTGCTTGTGGTCACAGCATGGCACAGTTACATTGTCATTGCTGTGCGCCCATACATCCCACGACGCCATTGCAGCACGCCAGCATGTATGTGCGCCTCTAGACCTCCTTGTGAATGAGCTTGTCTTAACGGAGTCTTTCCTGCAATAAACTTGAACTTGAACTTGAACATGCACGCTCCTTACTATTACTTAACCTCCTTCTGCGTTCTCCCTTGGCTGTGAGTGCCCACATGCCTCCAGGTGCTTCATAGTGTTTGTTCGATTCCACTCCTGAATTCCCTCTGGCAGTATCACCTGCAGATGTGCCATTACATGCACCCCACTCTGACTGACCGTTTTCTCTGCTGTTTCTCTTCGTTCTGCCATTCTTGCTGTACAGACTATGGTGTATGCCACAGATGCTGACGTAATCTATCCTCCTGACCAATCCCTTTTCACATTTCCTGCCGGTCTGATGATGTTTTGCACCTCCATCTACCTCTACCTAAAGCTACTAGTTCCCACTCTGGTCGGTGCTTAGCCTGTATAAGCAATCATTCTCCTTGATTTCGGCATAGTACTGCTCGAGAAAGGAGATACTGTCGCCAGAAAGAGTCATCTAATTGGGAGAAGCTGCACGTTCTGATCGAACGAGCTGATTGCTGCTGCATCGTCCCTGAGTACTGCAACCTAGCAGAGTGCATGCAAGCAGCAAAAAGCACCTTCAGTGTCCTGACTGAGATGCCACGCGCCACAACAGCATTGTACCTTTCACGGAAGAGCTGCAATCATTTATTCTTCCTGTCTCCTTCCCTGTGCCTGCTTTAATCAAGACAGCACACTGAAGTCCTCGCTGCCTTCCTGCCATCCTTGCCCATTTGTGTGCCAGACAAGTGTTTCAGACCTGTGCTGTATCATGTTGCTGCTTCTGCAAGTATGCACTTTCCAACTGCATTTGTTTGGCTGCAGGGAGTTCAGTGTGTGTGTGGGGGTTGGGGGGTTAGCTTAGCAAGCTGACTGCAGGGGTGTTGTGTCTGTGCAATTTTTTGGGGGTGGTTAGTGTATACTCAAAAAAGAAAGGAGAGACAGTGGTGGTGGTTGGCGTGTGTCATGATCATCATATTTCAGAAAAATATATGTGCAGCATCAAGAGATCCCAATTTGAAGATGGTGGGGACTTTGTCAAGGAGAGAGTGGTGGATGCAGCTCAGCAAAGTAGCTGAGTGGCTCAGGGACAATGTGGAAAGGGGCAGAATGGGTGGGCCAAGCTCTCATCGGTTTGACTCTCTGCATATGTGTGTGTGTGTGTGTGTGTGTGTGTGCTGCGTGTCTGTCTGCGTTTTGTGCTGGGTGGTGTGTGTGTGTGTGTGTGTGTGTGTGTGTGTGTGTGTGTGTGTGCTGGCATGACTGTCTACATTTGTGCGGTGAGTGTGTGTGTGTGTGTGTGGTAGGTGTGTTAGAAATTTGGACATGTCAAGTCTAATACCCCAGTGTACGTTTCATATGTTTCTTGGTAGATATCTTATGTATTGAGTCCCTTGTAAATGTTGCCATTTCCCCACCCTATGCTCATATGTTTTTTTTAATTGTACTTTTTTTTTTATTGCCCATGATTGCCTTCTGGGCCCCTATAATTATGGTCACCTGCTGGTCACATCCTATTTGTGCCAATGTGCCATCCTCCCATAGCCTTGTCTCTCCCCTCCTCCGCCCTCCGGGTAGGGTGAAGAAGGTATATCCCCACAGTATCTTGCCATTAGGTATCCACAGGGCTTCAGGAGGATGACAGAGGAAGTTACTTTGTCCTCTGGTGGCAGTTCCATGCTTGTTCTATTTTATTCCCTTATGCAGGTGGTGGGAAGGCTGAGGCCTTGGTTGTGTCACCTTCTTTGTTCAGCACCGCACAGAGCTAGAGAGCCACCAGAGCTGTGAGAATTAGGGCTTGGGTTTGGGTGCTTCTCTCCCTTTGGTGAAGTCTCCCATTCCAGCTACTGCTTGCCATTGCTCCAGCCTACCAAGTACACAGAGTCTCCACCAACAAGGCATATGGGGCATACAGGGGAAGAGCTGAGTGAGCCTGCCAAGCTTAAAAGCAGTCTCCTAGCAGCCTCCTGTATTTTGGTAGCACAGAGGTCAGAGACCACCTCACCCGTGAGGGTGAGAGAGCCTGATTTGGAAGTTCCTCTCCCCTCCAGTACAGATAGCCACACCAGCTACCACTGGCCATTGCTCTGAGGCAGCCATTGCAGATTCTCTGCCAATGAGACAGATGGGTCCATAAAGCTTAGTGAGCCCAATCTCACCATATCCATTGTTGTTACAAGGATCATCCTTATCTGCTGTCAAATTCTGTGATTCTATGGCAAAAACTGCCCGCCACCACCACCACCAGCACAGGCTGAGAGGAGAGTATGTAGGGAGATCTGGAGGAGAGAGTCCCCCAGGGTACAAGTTTATCAACGAGCCGGGTGATGGCAAGGAGGAAGGAGAGAGAACATTAGAAGTCAAAGAAGAAGGGAAGAGAGAGGAAAGAAAGGAAGAACATGGAAGCAACAAGTGAAGAGCTATCAAAATGTGGAAGGCCGTGTGTGTATGAATTACATACTAACATACTAAAATGCAGACTAGTCTCAATGGTCTCTCGAGTCTGCTTGATTTTCTGCACCTGCACTGAGGGCAGATTTTGGTGCCCCACCTCCCCTTGGGTTATACCATCCCCAGTCCCAGACATTCCACCTGTACTGGGTCTGTTCAGATTTATCCTCCCTTGTACCTGTCCCATCCCCTCTTAAGCTCGTCTACAGTCTCCACCTATACCCAGCTCCTGGGCAGTGCATTCCATGGCTCCACCACCTTTCATTGACATGACATCTCCTCCTCTCCCCTCTGAGCCTGTCACCTTCCAGCTTACACTCGTGACCTCTTGTTGAATCACCCTCCTTCCATTTGAGAACCCTTATTGGGCATCCTTTGTTCCCTTTCCTGTACCAAGACTCTCTGTCCCTCCTCTTCTCCAGGGTGTACATGTCGAGCTCTTGAGCTCTCCTCATAGGTCTCTCCCCAGCACCCACATCAGTTTGGTTACCCTCCTTTGGACCCTCTCTAGAGTGTTATGTCCATCTGTAAATGTGGTCTCAAAACTATACACAATACTCAAGGTGTCGCCCTAACCAAGCAGTTGTACAGTGGAAGGATCACTTCTGCCTTTCTGGAGGTTATCACCTGGCGTGCATCCCAGCATCCTATTTGCCCTTCGCTGCCCTCCTACAGGTCTCTCGTCATTCATTTTGATATCTACCACTACCCCAGGTCCCTCTCGCCCTCTGTGACTTGAGTCATGTCTTCCAAGGATATACTCCGGGCCTGGATTGTTGACTCCTAGGTGCAGAACCTTGCACTTTCCCACATTGAATTTTTAGTTTCCATTTTTTTAACCACCATTCCAGAGCCTCAGGTCCTCCTGCAAGGCCACCCTCTCCTCCTCCCCATCCCAAACCCAGTTTTGAGTCATCTGCAAAGAGACTCATTTCACTCCTGATCCCCTCCTGATGTCTGAGATATAGGCGTTGCACAGGAGTGGCCCCAGCACTGACCCCTGTGGAACCCCACTAGTAACCCACCTTGGGGATGGTGCAAACCTCCAACCACCACCTTCTGAGTCGGCTCAGAGGCCAATTTCTGATCCATCTTAACTGTCTCCTACCCCATTTCCTTCAATCTCTCCAGCAGGCCACTGTGGGATACGAATCAAACGCCTTGCTAAAGTCCAGAAGAGGATGCCCACTTGCCTCCCTGCTCCATGGCCTTCGGCACCCATCATAGAACTCAACACAATTTGTCTGGCACGTCTTCCCATGACAAAGCAATGCTGCCTGATTGTCCACGCACCAGTTTGCTCCAGTAACCCCAAGCCTTTCCTCGACAATACCCTCCATCACCTTGCCAACCACCAATGTCAGGCTAATGGGCCTGTAATTTCCTGCCTCCTCTCTTGATCCCCCTGTGGATCGGCATGGCGTGGGCCACCTTCAGTACTGGGGCACCCACCCAGTCCTCAAAGAGATGTTTAAAAGCTCCACAAGAGGAGTGTCAAGACAGCCACCAGTTCCCTCACCACCCTGGGCTGTATCTCATCTGGCCCAGGTGCTTTCTCCATCTCAAGGGACCTGAGGGCTTCCTTACTTGATCGACTGGGATTTCAGCCTCCACATTCTCCCTTTGTCACCCTGCACTGTTGGGCCCCACCTATCTGTGGTGGCCACTCATTTCAGCCCCATCAGGGCCCCAGTCCCTACTGGTCCCACCTCTTGCTCTGGTTTGCCCCTGCTCCCTCACAAGATGTAGCCCTCCATTCCCCGGTAAAAACAGAGGCAAAGTACTCATTTAGGCCTTCTGCCTGTTCCCCTCCTCCTGTGCCCCCATACCTATCCTTATCTTGCTGATCTGTCCCTTACTTTCCTTTGTTCACCTATGTATCTAAAGAACCCTTGTCTCCCCTCTGTATCCCACTGGCCAGGACTGCTTCTTTTTGCCTTAGCTGCTCTCACCACCTGGGTGACTCTCTTGGCTGTCAGCTCATATTCCTCTTGATCTCTTTCAGTCCTTGAGCACTTGAAGCACCTATAGGCCACCTTCATTTCCCTCACCATCTCCCGTGTCCACCAGCAAGGTTTTCTGGCCTTGACAGACTTATGCCTTTCCCTTGCACAGCAACTGGTAGCCTCCTGTATTCCCCTCCTAATGACCCCCACCTGCTGTCAGCATCCATATCTGGCCTTATCCTGTCCAGATGATCTTTAAGGATCCTTCCCATCTCCCTGAATTCTGCACCCTTAAAGTCAGTTACTACTGTCCTTGTTTGGCTTCTCCCCCAGGTCCAGGAAGTGCCAGACTGTGGCGTGATCACTCTCAGCCAATGGGTCCCTCACCTCCAGGCTCCTAATCAGATCACTGTCCGCCAGGACTAGGTGCAGTGTCTGATCCTCCTTAGTTGGCTCACCCACCTGTTGTGTCAAGACGCAGCCTGGAAGACATCCAGCAGCCTCTGCTCTCTGGCCACTGGTGAAGTCATAGTCCCCCATCTGTTCATGGCATGTTATGGTCCCCATTACCACTACCCTTCCCAAATCTACATTGTCCCTCTAGATTTTCCACCAAACTTTCCTCCACGACCTCCACCAGTGCTGGTGGTCTGTATTCCATTCAGACCTTTACTCTCTACCCACCCTGTCAGCAAAGTGACCCAAATAGCCTCCAGGTTCACCTCTGCTTCCTCTACCCCTCCAATATCTGTGCCACTTCTGACTAACAGTGATACACCACCCCCTTCCCTCCCTCCTATGTTTTCTGAACATAGTGTATCCCTCCAAGTTTAGGTCCCACTCATGCCCTTGAGTGGCCCAGGTCTCAGTGACTGCAGCCACATCTACCTCCCCATCAACCAGCATTTGCTGAAGCTCAGGCATTTCATTTCCACCCTTTTCCCTCCTCTCCTTCCTCCCCTTGAGCCCCATTTCACTGCTCCTGCACCCTACCTGGTGACCCATTTCCATATCTCCCTAGCCCCTTTGGAGTGGATACCATGTCCCTCCTGTATCGTACCTACTGGCATTTCCACCTTTTGATTCCTCCACTCCCCTCTCAAGTTTGGAAAATAATATCCCAGACCTAGAGATCTTCATGGCAGAGGACAACCTGGATAGTGTGGCCATTACTGAGTCATGGTGCATTGACAGCCCTGAGCCAGAACATGGCCATACCAGGCATAGACACTGTTCAGAAGGACAGGATTGGAAGTGGTGTGGTGCTTTATGTGAGGAAGGCTAAAAGCCATGGAGACACAGGAAATTTGTGTTGGTGGGTAGGCAGTGTGTTATGGGTCACTATTGTCCAAATAGTGTCATGGAGACACTATTAGTACAAGTGTGATCTACAGTCCTCCTGTTCAGGAAGAGTTTGATAATGAAATGTTTGAAGCAACTGGCTAAATGGCTGAAAAGGAGGATGTGTTGCTAGTGGTGAATTAAATGTATTATACATATGGGTGCTGTAACATATCTAAATTATAGTGGTACAAGGCATATGTATGACCCTGTGTGTGTGTGTTTTTTGTTGCCGGCGACCTCACAGAAAATGGTAATATAAATCTTTAAAAAAACTGCAGTCTGTCACTGTATAACATGCTGATACATACATCTTTTCAGTATATTATTTTATTAACTGTATCATCAGGTATGTGTTGGTGGTCGATTGCCCACACAGAAAAAGTTGGCATTATAAGACAATTATATACCCCATAATATACTGATACAAAATATGGAGAAATGTTATAAAATGGAATATCTTGTTGAAGTACCTGATGAGACTAGATGATCATTCCCAGATGCTGTGAGGGATGTGTTCCCACTTGAGTTAACTGTCTGTGAATGGCAGCTATGGCAGGTGATCTGACTTTAGCCTTTGGTGTGGTAATCTGCACATTCTCAGATTTTCACTCTTTGTGTGGTAATGTCAGATTTCTGTGTCTCTAAAGAGGTGCTAATTGTTGAATGCTGCTTTCTGCAATATTCATTGAGGGCTTTTCTTTTGGGTGTACCTGCAATTGATTAGTTTCTACATCTGTGTTCAACAGCAATGCTGTGCAATTCTCTTTGTGTCCAAATAATCAACGGAATGGTAGGCAACTGTACTAATGCATTGGCAAGACATAATGCAATTCTGGAGGTGAAAGTATGCTGTTGGATTGATAGGGATCTGTAGCTAGCAAAAAATTATTGCAATGTACAGAAGTCCTGACTGCCTTCCTGTCATCACTAACGAGCCACCCTTGCCCATTTTTGTGCCAGGTAACTGATTCAGACCGGGCCTGTATCATGTTGATGCATCTGCAAGTATGCACTTTCCTGCTGAGTTTCTTGTTTGGCTGCAGTGGCGGTGTGTGTGTGTCTGCCTGTGTGTCTGTGCCTGTCTCTGTGTGTGTGTGTGTGTGTGTGTGTGTGTGTGTGTATCTGTGTGTGTGTGTGGGTCTCTGTGTGTGTGTGGGTCTCTGTGTGCGTGTGTGGGTCTGTGTGTGTGTGGAGGTCTGTGTGTGTGTGTGGCTCTGTGTGTGTGTGTGGCTGTGTGTGTGTGTGTGACTCTGTGTGTGTATGTGTGCTCTGTGTGTGTGGCTCTGTGTGTGTGTGTGTGTGGCTCTGCGTGTGTGTGTGTGGGGAGTCTATGTGTGTGTGTGTGTGTGTGTGTATGTGTGTGGCTGCCTGTGTGTGTGTGTGTGTGTGTGTGTGTGGCTGCCTGTGTGTGTGTGGCTGTCTGTGTGGCTGTCTGTCTGACTGTGTGGTGGATGACCTGTGTGACATGCTCCTCCAGATGTCTGCCACATCTATCTGGAGTACTGTGTGCAGTTCTGCAGACCCCAAGCCTGCAAAGACATGACACAATGGAGGAATTCAGATAGTTAATCTGTACATGTCACTAGTAAGGCCGCATCTACAGCATCAAGTTCATTACTGTTTCCACACAGGGATGTGTGTGTGTTGCTGAGCAACATCAAAAAATGGTATTAAAATCATGAAAATAGAAATCACGGTCACTTCATAATACAATAATACACTCCATGATATACAGAATGAAAATAGGAAAAATGAAATATGTGTTGAAGTGCCTGATAAAAGATGAGCATTCCCAGATGCCGTGTGGGATGTGTTCCCACTTGAGTTAACTGTCTGTGAATGACAGCTATGGCAGGTGGTCCGACTTAGCATTTGGTGTGGTAATCTGACATTTTCGGATTATCACTCTTTGTGTGGTAATGTCAGATTTCTGTGTCTCTAAAGAGGTGCTAATTGTTGAATGCTGCTTCTGTGCAATATTCATTGAGGGCTTTTCTTTTGGGTGTACCTGCAATTGATTAGTTTCTACATCTGTGTTCAACAGCAATGCTGTGCAATTCTCTTTGTGTCCAAATAATCAACGGAATGGTAGGCAACTGTACGAATGCATTGGCAAGACATAATGCAATTCTGGAGGTGAAAGTATGCTGTTGGATTGATAGGGATCTGTAGCTTAGCAAAAATTATTGCAATGTACAGAAGTCCTGACTGCCTTCCTGTCATCACATAACGAGCCACCCTTGCCCATTTTTGTGCCAGGTAACTGATTCAGACCGGGCCTGTATCATGTTGATGCATCTGCAAGTATGCACTTTCCTGCTGAGTTTCTTGTTTGGCTGCAGTGGCGGTGTGTGTGTGTGTGTGTCTGCCTGTGTGTCTGTGCCTGTCTCTGTATGTGTGTGTGTGTGTGTGTGTGTGTGTGGATCTGTGTGTGTGTGGGTCTCTGTGTGTGTGTGGGTCTCTGTGTGCGTGTGTGGGTCTGTGTGTATGTGTGGAGGTCTGTGTGTGTGTGTGGCTCTGTGTGTGTGTGTGGCTGTGTGTGTGTGTGTGTGACTCTGTGTGTGTATGTGGCTCTGTGTGTGTGTGTGGCTCTGTGTGTGTGTGTGTGGCTCTGCGTGTGTGTGTGTGGGGTCTATGTGTGTGTGTGTGTGTGTGTGTGTATGTGTGTGGCTGCCTGTGTGTGTGTGTGTGTGTGTGTGTGTGTGGCTGCCTGTGTGTGTAGCTACCTGTGTGGCTGTCTGTCTGACTGTGTGGTGGATGACCTGTGTGACATGCTCCTCCAGATGTCTGCCACATCTATCTAGTACTGTGTGCAGTTCTGTAGACCCCAAGCCTGCAAAGACATGACACAATGGAGGAATTCCAGATAGTTAATCTGTACATGTCACTAGTAAGGCGCATCTACAGCATCAAGTTCATTACTGTTTCCACACAGGGATGTGTGTGTGTTGCTGAGCAACATCACAAAAATGGTATTAAAAATCATGAAAATAGAAATCATGTCACTTCATAATACAATAATACACTCCATGATATACAGAATGAAAATAGGGAAAATGAAATATCGTGTTGAAGTGCCTGATAAAAGATGAGCATTCCCAGATGCCGTGTGGGATGTGTTCCCACTTGAGTTAACTGTCTGTGAATGACAGCTATGGCAGGTGGTCCGACTTTAGCATTTGGTGTGGTAATCTGCAATTTTCGGATTATCACTCTTTGTGTGGTAATGTCAGTGGTTACTTTGACTGTAAAGAGGCACTAACTGTTGCATGCTGTTTCAGTACAATATTTAATGTGTGCTTCTTCTTTGGGTGTACCTGCAATTGTTCGTTTTCTAGATATGTGTTCAATAGTAATAATGTGTAATTGTTCTCATGGCCAAATGAAGCCACAAAACTGTTGGCAACTTCAGAACACTTTGGACAGACATTATGCAGTTCAGATGGTGAAAGTAGGATGTTGGTTAACTGGGATCTGTATTGTATACAATAAGTAGCTGATGTAAAGATGGGATGGGGCAACCGCTTTCTATTCATACTCTTTGTGGTGTCTTGGTTTGATTTCGGTGGGTCGCTGTCGGGTTGTGTGTGTGGTTGGTGGGTTAGGTGCTTTGCAGTTGTGCAGAGCGGTACTTATGACCATAAAGCCAAAAGAGACCTGGCTTGTAATTGTAACTCCAGAATGAGTAGCTAAATACTGTGACAAGGAAAGCGGGATAGATGAGTGATGCATGGAACATCATATGTAACCAAGCTATTGTTTGATGTGAACACACTCATTTACATTGTCTTGGAGAAGGATTCCACTTTTGGGTGCCCTTCTATGGACTGCCTCCATTTTGTTACTGTCCTTCTGCACATGTGGCCTCCCAGAGTTGCACGAGTACTCCAGATGTGGCCTAACCAGCGTCTTGGCAAATGTGATTATTATCTCACTCTTACGACTTGTGATACCACTGCCAGTACACCCTAACATTCCCTCACCTTAACTACTGCTTTAGAGGTCTGCTTGGATGATTTCATGTCATCTGTGATAACTATGCCCAAGGTTCTTGCACTTCTTTGGGTGAAATGCCAGTTGCCACTCTTCTGAACATTTTGCCACTTTATCCAGATTGCTCCTCATTCCGCCCACACCATCGTGATCTTCTGCTCTGTTGCAGATCTTGGTGCCATCTGCAAACAGACAAACCATACACTCCAGTCCATCTGCAATGTCACTGCTGAACACATTGAGGAGGACGGGCCCCAGACTGATCCCATGAGGAAGCCAACTCGTGACTTGCATCTGTTATGACTGTATGCCATTTACAACCACTCTCTGTGTCTTTCATGCCAACCAGTTTGCCACCCAGTTGACCAACTTCAGACCCACCCCAGCCTACCCATCTTCTTAATCAATCTTCTATGTGGACCAGTACCGAAAGCTTTGATGCAGTGAAGGCAGACAACATCAACTGAAACCGCTTGGTCCACCACTCTGGTTACCCCATC
This sequence comes from Neoceratodus forsteri, assembly GCA_016271365.2. Lineage (NCBI taxonomy): Eukaryota > Metazoa > Chordata > Ceratodontiformes > Ceratodontidae > Neoceratodus > Neoceratodus forsteri. The sequence goes on along the minus strand of CM057455.1, from coordinate 1,458,926,703 downwards.
AAAGAAATCTGAGATTGTGGTATAAACTCCCTAATCATAGAGTCTCCTATGAGCAGACGTGTTTTGGATGTCCTTTTGCTTTTTCTTCCTGTTTTGGTTCCTGTTTTGGTTGAGTTTTGGAGTTTTACTTCCTGTGCTACAGTTTACTGCTCTGCAGTGTTCTTTACCCTTTGTTCTGTTGTGGAGATAGTCAGATACCGGTTTGTTTGCATTTTTATGTGGTTTGGGAGTTGCCATGTGGACAGCATTGAGTGATGGTGCACTCTATTTGCCTCTCCTAACCACCTGCCAACCTCCAGGACAAACTATCCTCTGAGGTCAAGGTGCTGCATTTGGATGTTAGGAAAATGGAAGCTGATCTTCATATTTTGTCCTGAATATGTGATTTGAGTCATGCAATAAAGTTCTGTATAACTGCCCTTTTGAAAGTGTCACGCAGTGCCTGCTGTTAATAATATCCATTCCAGCTGAGCTGTCGAGTTTAGAACCTTGTCTGATTAATTAGAAGTAGGAAATGAAAGTGAAAGGTAGAGAAGTGCACTTGTGCCAGCATTTGTAGTGCAAAGCATGCATTGATTACCATGTTAATGGTGTCACCTTTTCTCACTCTTTAGGTGGGAGAATTTCACATAAGTTATTTTAAAAGCATCAGCGTTGAGGTTGCCATAGTGTGTGTTCTATTTTGCCTACAACATTGCCTGTTCAACCCTGTTTCATACAACGTCAGAACATGTCAAGTGGAGGAAGAATTGAATATGAGGAAAACATATTGGCAACGTCAGAAGTGAACGACACTGATGATGAGAGTGGCACAGACAGTGACACATCAGATGTGCCGGAGGACATACTAGTATTGACTGTCAGCACTGGCATCTGACCATATATGTTTGAACCCCAAAGATATTCAAAGTCACCCAGTACAGCGACAAGTGGTGTGTAGCACACCAGAGTATGACACGAGGGACTGATGATGACTCATGGGTTTGAGATTACGTGATGTGACATCATGTTGTCACTGTGGAAATTGTTCTGTGATGCCAACAATAAGAGAGTGTCTATGCTGCAGGAACTGTCCCATCAGTTGGGTGACAAGCTCAAGGGGTTACAGTGCATCTCTTGCCACCCACAGTTCCTTATTGGATGTCTTGACCCTTTGGTTGTACAGCTGGCTCTGATATCAATATGTTCATGTTACAGGCATCCATAGCCATCTAATCCCCTCAGAACAGGTAACGCTGTTAACTTTTTATTAGATTTCTACTGCTTTTATGCTGCCATGTACTCAGAAGAAGCCAGAAGTGGAAGTAAACATATTCATTTCAGTGCTTTACAGTAACTGGTAATTGCTATTTTGTTATTAAACTTAGATTGTGGGCTTTTAGTGACACTGTAATTTCTTTGCTGTCTTTACTTAGAATTGTTTTTGGGCTGTTGAAAATGTAAAACATAGTGGTGGTGTATTTCTTTGCTGTCTTTAATTGCTGCAAATTTAGTCTTGGCTTGTCTGACTTGCCTCTGTAGTCTGGGTGAGGAGTGCTAATTGTCTGGCTTCTGACCTCAGCTACATGATAGCTGCAGGTGGGCTTAGTCAGAGTTGAGGTAACAAGTGATTTTTGCTTTCTCAGAAGAAGCCAGAAGGGGAAGGAAACATATTCATTTCAGTGCTTTACAGTAACTGGATTTGCTATTTTGTTATTAAACTTAGATTATGGGCTTTTAGTGACACTGTAGTTCTTTGCTGTCTTTACTTAGAATTGTTTTTGGCTGTTGAAAATTTAAAACGAGTGGTGGTGTATTTCTTTGCTGTCTTTAATTGCTACACATTTAGTCTTGGCTTGTCTGACTTGTCCTGTAGTCTGGGTGAGGGGTGCTAATTGTCTGGCTCTGACCTCAGCTACGTGATAACTGGAGGTGGGGCTTAGTCAAAGTGAGGTCGTAGGTGATTTTTGCTTTCTCAGAAGAAGCCAGAAGGAAGGAAACATTCATTTCAGTGCTTTACAGTAACTGGTAATTGCTATTTTGATATCAAACTTAGATTGTGGGCTTTAGTGACACTGTAGTTTCTTTGCTGTCTTTACTTAGAATTGTTTTGGGCAGTTGAAAATTTAAAACGTAATGGTGGTGTATTTCTTTGCTATCTTTACTTGCTGCAAATTTAGTCTTGGCTTGTCTGACTTGCCCTGTAGTCTGGACGAGGGTGCTATTTGTCTGGCCTCTGACCTCTGCTATGTGATAACTTGAGGTGGGGCTTAGTCAGAGTTGAGGTAACAAGTGATTTTTGCTTTCTCAGAAGAAGCCAGAAGGGAAGGAAACATATTCATTCAGTGCTTTACAGTAACTGGTAATTACTATTTTTGTTATTAAACTTAGATTGTGGGCTTTTAGTGACACTGTAGTTTCTTTGCTGTCTTTACTTAGAATTGTTTTGGACTGTTGAAAATTTGAAACGTAGTGGTGGTGTATTTCTTCGCTGTCTTTAATTGCTGCAAATCTTGCCCCTTCCCCAACTCCCAATTATATGCCCTGTTAAATCTGATTGACAGGAGCTAAACACAGGGATAGTAGGGGTGTGGAGTAGGAGGGGTACAGGGAAGAAGCCCACCTCAGCACAACACGTGTTTTGACTCATTTATTTATTTATTTATTTTCTTAAAAGAAAAGTATCTGAGGATCAGTGGCAGGATTTTAGGACAGTAAATTAATAAAAAGAGAACTAGGAGAGCTTCAGTAACAGACAAGTAGTGAAATAGCAGTATAATTGCAGTATAATGTGGGAGTGGTGCAATTCAGTAGCCTGGGCAGCCATATTCAGGCAGACCTTCTGGACACAGAGGTGCTGCCCTATCTGCATGCATCTCTCTGGACTGTGGGATGAGGTAGCCAGACTCAGAGTGGAAGTACACTGGGTCAGGAGTACCATCACTCTATCCAGAGACCACCCAGTCCAATGCTGCTGCCTCAAAGGATGCCGAGAACGAGAGCACTTGGATGACAGTGGGCTCAGGGTGGGTTAAGATAGTCAGGCAGAGGTACATCCCAGATCTTATTCAACTCAAGAACTCATATGCCACACTGGCAAATGGGGTCAATCAAATAGAGGTACCCAGAGAAGTGGAAGGAAAGGATGTGGAGGTTAGCCAAGGAGGTGACCTCAGCGGGAGAGCAGTGAACCCCAGAGGAGGAGAAAGCAAATCCTGGGGATCCATCATAAGAGAGATCCAGCTAGGAACACAGGAGGGGAAGACAGGAAGTGAGGTGCCTACCAGGTTCCATGGCATGGAGGATGGAAGGAAGATCCTGGGATTGCTGGGAAGGCAAGATGGGAAGGTAAGCTGGATGTCATTATTCACCTAGGTACTAATGACCTGGCAAATGGGTGCCAAAGGAAGTTCATGAAGAGTTTGGGAAATTGGGAGGGTCTCAAGCAAGTAGCTACTTCTGTCACATTCTCAGAAGTACTACCTGCAAGAGGCATGGGAGAGCATAGGGATGCATGCACCAGGAACTTTAACTCATGGTTGAAGAACTGGTGCTGTGAGGAAGGGTTTAGATTTATTGGTGACTGGGGACCCACCTGGAGGGATGGAGGTTTGTTCAAGTTCACGACGGCCTGCATCCATTCTGCAGGGAATCAAGCACTAATAATAGGTTTAAATGCTACATTGACAAGCATTTAAACTAGCCTAGGGTGGCAGGCCAGTAAGGAGGGTACCTACTTGCTCACCCCCACAGCTAGCAGTGGAACCAGTGAACCGGAGGATGGATCTCTAACAAAGCAGTGTGCAAAAGATGGAGATTAGTGCCCAAGAGGTGGATAGCAGAAAGGGCAAAATCAGCAGAAGGGCAGACAGCAAGGAGAACCAGGGATGAAGGACAACCAGTGAAGGGGCTGGGTAGAACAGCTAAACAGTCTAGGGAGGTCAAATCATGGAAAACCATGTAAGCAATGCCAGGAGCCTTAGCAACAAGATGGAAGATCTGAGGCTGTCACGGTGCAGTCAGATCTGGACATTGTGGCCATCACAGAAACCTGGTGTAATGGTAACTATGACTGGGAGATGGTCTTTTCTGGCTAAAACATATTCAGAAGAGACCGGGCAGGCAGGAAGGGAGGAGGAGTGGCACTGTATGTGAAAAATGACATAAGGGCCACAGAGATCCAGGAGGAACAAAATGGGGAGAGATACTGTGGTTTAAGCTGGAAAGGAAATGGGGCCAGCCATCCACACAGGTGTGGTCCATAGACCACCAGCACAGGAGGAAGAAACTGATAGGGAGCTGATGCTAGCCATTCAAAGGATGGCAGACAAGAGTGAGGTAGTACTGGTTGGAGATTTCAATATTCCAGACATGGACTGGAGCATCCCAGCAACAGCATCAACTAGGAGCAGATTTATCCTGGACTCCTTCAGGGTACCTTCCTCAAGCAACTGGTCATGAAACCAACTTGGCAGAAGGCAATACTGGACCTTGTGCTCACAAACAGGGACAGTGTGATGGGGTAATAGTGGGGAGCACCTGGTGAACAGTGACCACCAGTCATCGCGTTTGAAATCACAGAAGGAGCAGAACCAAACCACACAAACACGTATCCTGAATTTTAGGGGACAGAATTTGGGAAAATGGGAGATACTTGAAAGAGGCATTGGGGAATGGGGCAGAATAAGGGGTTGAGGAACAGTGGGCAGTATTTAAAATGGGGATTACAAGAACAGCAGAATTATGCATTAAGCAGGTTAGTAAAAGCAAAAGGAAGAGGAGACCATTGTGGTTTTCCAAAGAGGTAGCAAAGAAAGTGAAAGCCAAAAAGATTGCATTCAGACAATACAAAAAGACACAGGCATAAGGGATAGGGAGAAGTACCAGGAGAAGCAAAGGGAGGCAGGTAGGTCAGTAAGGAAGCCAAAGCTCAGACAGAAGAGCACATTGCAAAATCAGTGGGTAGAGGGGACAAAACCTTTATAGGTACATAAGTGAAAAAGAAAGGCAAAGGGAGGGATAGTGAGACTGAAGGGGAGGATGGGGCTGCGTGAGGATGACAACAGTAAAGCTGACATACTGAACAGGTATTTCTGCTCAGTCTTTACTGAGAAAGAGGATGGTAATGGGTCTGAATGGAGTACAAGGGTGAGAATGTGCAGAAATGGACACAAGTTCCTTTACCTGAGAAAGGGTCCTGAAGGAACTGGAAGTAATAAGAGTTGATAAAGCAATGGGACCAGATGGGTGCACCCAGATCCTTAAAGAACTCAGAGAGGTGGTGGCTGAACTCCTGGCTATCCTGTTTAGCCAATCACTGGAAACAGGAGGTACCCAAAGACTGGAGGACAGCAGATGTAGTCCCCTTATACAAAGTGGGAACAAAGAGGAAGGAAACTACAGACTAGTCAGCCTCATCTCAGTAGTGGGAAGATCATCAGCACTACTGAAGGAGAGATTGGTGGAACATCTGGTTGTCGGATGGACTGCAGTATCCAAGGCAGCATGGTTTCACCAGGGGAGGTCATGTCAGACCAACATCATTGAGTTTTGACTGGGTGACTAGGGGGGTGGATCAGGGAGGAAGTGGACCTGGCCTATCTGGACTTCAGTAGGGCCTTGACACTGTGCCACATAGAAGACTATTACACCAACTAGGAATATGGGGTGGGCAGAACAGTAGTGTGGTGGGTAGGAAACTGGCTGGGTGGCAGGACACAGAGGGTGGTGGTAAATGGCTGTCATTCCACAGAGGAAAGAGGACCAGTGGGTACCACAGGGATCAGTGCTGGGACCAGTCCTATTCAACATCTTCATCAGTGACATTACGTAGGACCTAGAAGGCAGAATTTCACTGTTTGCTGATGTCACAAAGCTCTGTAACAGAGTAGACACATCAGAGGGTGTAGACAGAATGAGAAGGACCTGCAGAAACTTGAAGAATGGTCAGGGGTTTGGCAGTTGAAATTCAATGCAAAAAGTGCAAAATAATGCATATGGGGCACAAAGCCCTGGACAATATAGCAGTTGGGGGGTGAGGATATAGCATGCACCAAGCAGGAAAGGGATCTTGGGGTTATCATCTCTGATAATCTTAAGGTAGGAAAACAGTGTGACAAGGCAGCAGGTAAAGCAAATAGGATGCTGGGATGCATAGGCAGGGCATCACCAGCAGGAAAAGGAGGTCATGATTCCACTATACAAGACACTAGTGAGGCCCCACCTGGAGTACAGTGTACAGTTCTGGAGACCTTACCTATGTAAGGACATAGACAGGTTAGAGAAGGTTCAGAGGAGGGCAACAAAGATGGTACATGGATTGCATCGCAAGTCCTATGAGGACAGGTTGAAGGAACTGAATATGTACTCCTGGAGGAGAGGAGGGAGAGAGGGGACATGATAGAGACATACAAGTATCTTACAGGAGGAACAGGGTGTAAGAATACTCTATTTTAGGTGAAAAGAAGTTCCAGGACTAGAGGGCATGGGATGAAGTTGGAGGGAGGATGATTCAGAGGAAATGTGAGGAAGAACTTCTTCACAGAACGGGTGGTGGACAAGTGGTACACCCTGCCTGAGGAAGTGGTGGGGCTGAAACAGTCATGGGATTTAAGAATGCATGGGTTAAACATAAAGGAATTCTGGAGGTAAAGGGTAAGAGCAACAGAGTTCTAGGAAAACATAAACTGAAGTTATAAACTCAAATGGGCAGACTAGGTGGGCCATAGGCCTTATCCGCCGACACTGTCTATGTATCTATGTACACTATCAATGATGACCAAACATGCGCGATGCACTTTGGAAACAAAACCAAATGGGAGAGTACACAGTGATGGGCGGTGGTACTAACAACTAACATGGAAAGGGGCGGAGGGTAGCTCGTACCAGATGACCTAGAGGTAAGTAGGCAGGCACTGTGAGGTCAGTACAGAGTGTGGCGGATATACTGGAATGCATGGGAGAGCAGCAGAAGTAGGCAATGTGAAGTTTGCATACCTGTGCTCAGAAAGTTGCTGAGACCCCTCTTGAGTACTGTGTGCTGTTCTGTTGACCACTTTGCTCACTGTTGAGATCAGTCAACTTGCTTTTATGAGAAAACTAACAAGCCACACAACCACTGTTTGGTACTGCTACATGGTCATGTCTGCTTTGCTATCTTCCCATAGGTCCATGCAGCTTGCTGCATATATACCATATACTCACTGGGTGCATTTTCATTTTCGGGTAGAAGGTGCGGTGTGTCATCCCAGCTTATGCTAGACATTCATTCGTGCAAAGTGGCCCGAGGCTAGTGGAGTGTACAAGAGTTTCATGGAGGCGGATGAGGACAGTGATGAGGCTTTGGCACACATTCCTCCATGACTTAAGAAGCAATGCTTCATGTACCATTCAGATGATAATTAGGACTCAGACTACCATTGCATGGCTTTCTAGTAATGTACCTTTGCAGATGGGGCATTTGAACAATGAGACATGCAATATGTTATAAGTGGTGCTATTAGGGTATCAAAGAACTCAGGCTTGTGTAACAAGGACTGATTCCAACCACAGTGATGTAGAATCATTGTACAGTGTACATTTTAATAAAGACACTTGTGACATGTTCCTGAATGCATCCGCCTCCTTAACCGATTAAACAGCAAACAGCATTGAGAACTGCGTGTGCAGTGGCCAACAAACAGTCTTGGCAGTAGACTTTCATTGGAACCACTGTTCATGACAGACTGCACACAATAGTGGGTCAATGGTGTTCAGATTTGAATAGTGGATTCCATGTCAGCTCTATGTTACTTTCTTGATTGTGGGAGACCTGTGTGTGGAACTGCCATGCCACAGATTCATGTTGTCCTTGAATCTTTGTTATGTTGCATTGCAATGAAACAACTGCAATGGTAGCAAAGTGTGACACTCAGGATAAAACAGCAACAGAGTGCCACTGTTACCAATGAAAATATAGTTCTACACCAACTGTGCCATATAACGTTGTATATGCCATTATCAAGTGACCACCTTTATTATTTGTTCTTCGTTGTCCTGCGCTGTACTGGTGGCGTGCAATTGACTGTGTCTAATTAATGTTCCTTTTCCCACTGTTTAATGTTGCCTTCAGTCATTGTTTCAAGACCCAGCACAGTCTCAGCGCATTCATTTGCTTGAAGACATGCCAACCTGCATGGTGCGAGGTTGTCTCAACACCAGTGGAAAAACTAATGCTGGTCTCAAGATATCGTATCACTGCATCCCTATGAGTGATGATCTGTGCAGACAATGGCTGTTATTCCTTGATCGTCCAACACAGCATAATGTGGTGTGCTCCAACCACCACCGATGCAGATTATCATACCACCTGGACACAGGTTATGAAGAGTAAGTCATTTCCAATCTGACTTCAGCTGTGTTAATTGTTGCTTTTATATTTGCATCTACAGTGTTTGCCATTGCATTGCACGCTAGTCACATAAGAATATTAGAATGTTGTCTGAAGATGGGGACCAATTGCTCAGTCTAGTCAGCACATGGTCACTACTCCCATCCTCTTTAATTGTTCCATCAAAGCAGAACACACAGTTCGTCATATGCTACACAAAGTTCTATTACTGTTTAAAGGTGATCTCTTCATGCTGGAAGCCTGTTAAATGAGTATCGCCCACTCATTGATGCTTTGATTGATCTTATCCTTGCAGTTCCCACCAGATGTGTGGTGCTGCTTTCTGGACCCCATCTATACAATTATAGTTTGCACATTGCATAGTTGTCTGTGTTGAATATTTATTTGGTTAGTAAGTTGAGGTATTCCGAGGTGTGATTTGCAATGCAGTGTCATCCAGTATTGGCAAACAATTTGCCATCACAAGGATGGCACGCAGTTTGTGCTGTGGTGGGTAGGGTAAGTGCAGGGCAGTTGGCAACAAACACTGTCAAGTGATTGAATGCACCAGTCAACTGAGTCGCTGCCCAGGCTGGGGTGATCATTCTTGTGATGCGCCTTGTGCTTAAGCTGCAGTAGCAAGGCCTACTGGTGCTGGATGGAACTCAGAGCAGCACAAACCCGGTCCTGAATAAATGTTTCAAAACACACACACAAAAAATTTAGTGGTGAAATGAACCTTGGTACGCAAGGCTAGTGTAACATATGATTGCCTGCTGCTGATTGTTTCAAGGGCATTGCATGTACTTCTGATTCCTTTTTTATTTTCACATTCCCGTTTGCATAGTGTGATTTGACTATACTATTCAAGTGGTATGCAACTGTCTATTGGTAGACATTGTCTCATCTCCAGATGTAACATTCTATTGTTACATTTTCAATTAGGGCATGACATTGGTAGAAATTATGTTTTACTAACACTAGTGAGCAGGTACAGAAACTGGGAATATCGATGAGCACCAGTCACATTTCTACTGGCACTTTTGGTGGACATATTGAGTGTTGCCTTGTACAGTGCAATCCTCAAGGCCACTGAAATAAAAATCTTGTTAGACCAATACAAAATCCACAAGCATTTTGTCACTGATGGAGGAGTGTAAACGCATGATTTTCAAACAAAATAAGCAGTAAACCATTCGCTTTTGATTGATAGTGCCAGTTTTGGCAATGTGCTGAACTCCTAATGAATGGTTGTGGACCTAATTCTTAGATCTGTGAAATCCAACAACATGTATAAATGAGGAAGCTCTTCCATCCATCCAGCATGCATCTCACCCTCGGAGGTCCATTTATCACTCAGTGATGGTAACAAGGTATGGTGATTTAGTGTGAGGCACCAACTCTTCGCTGATTGTTCAGCTTCCATGTGGTTTTGCATGTACTGATGTTCTGATTTGTAATTCAGTGGCAGAGAATGGAGATGCCGTTCAATTCACAGAACAATGACATAGGACTGCAAGTGAATCTCTCTTCAAGTGGTACATGTGATTTGAGTTGCAACACAGCACAAACCAGCAGTGCAAGACTTGCCTGTCAGCAGAAACCGGTGATGCATGAATTTTCCTGTCAGTGGCCTGAATTGCCAGATTATGTGTACAAAGACCATGGATACTCCAAGCCATACTCAGTAGTTGAATGGTTGAATGATACTCGCATTTCCACAGATCATCCACAAGCTTACAAACTCTGGGATTAACACTAAGTGTGTTTCAGCACCATGTCCTGAATGCACTTCCACACCAAACAAGCCTTCGAGATAAACACAAGTCGTGGTACAGAAACATCTTCCTTTTGTCCTCTGAAGATGCTGTCAATGAAAGCAATGTGTCTATGTTTGAACCGCGATCATCTTGTGAATCGAACACTGAAAGTTCTGATGGAATATCAGACCAACAGTCATTTCTTCAGGCTGAGACACCAGTAACAGAAGCAAAATACTTAGTGTTTCGGTCATCCCTATTCTCACTTTTCCAGATTTTGCTTGTGCTAACTATGCCGTTGCTGCTGCTAATCGTCAAAACTATACCCGTGGAATGATGTTTGTTGTTGAGCTTTGTTGTGCTAATGCATACAGTTTCTCTTGGTGGTCACAGCCAATGGTGGGAAAGATGGGTGCCAGAAATCTTTGCTTGCGGATGCATACTATTTAGCGGTAACAGCTATCGTCGCATTTCTGATCTTCCTACATTTCATGTACCACTAATATGCGCAACACAGTATGGTGATGTACAGAAGAAATATTTATTTCCAATTGTGAATAACATATGGCAGACATGCAAGACATCAAACTGGACTTCACTGCATGGAAGGCGCTCACAGTCTTGGGAGATGGAGGTGCAATTCTCGGTACATTCAGCAAAATATTGCACATACCCTATCATGGATTCTGATTCACGGAGAGTGTTGGAATCAGTGCTGATTCGAGTGTCAGAGGCTGCAAATTTAATGTTATGGAGAAGGAGGGGTTTGTATAAGTCATGAGTAGCATATTAAATGCTGGCCTAAACATAAAGATAATTGCAACTGACCGACACCCCAGATTGCAAATCTTATGAAAAACCAAAAAGTTCCTAAGCGTGGAACATCAATATGACGTCTGGGACATTGCTAAATCTATTGTCAAAAAACTATGTGCAAATGCAAAACAGAAGCACCATGAAGAATTATCACCTTGATACGGTCTGTGATGAATCATTTGTGGTGGTGTGGTAAAATATGTTTGGGAGATGAAGTACTGCTGAGGAGAAGTGAATTCCTGTTTTGGAGCATGTTGTTAATAACCACTCCTGGATAGTTGGACTAGAGTTCCATCAATGTGTACATGCACCACTGTCGCAAGAATACCCTGAAAGCACATTATGGCTGAAAGGGAGAACCAGCATATGAGGCACTGGAGGAAGATAGTCATGGACACAAGGCTCCTGAATGACATTAAGAAGATAACCAAATTTTGCCACATGGGAAACCTTGAGGTGTTCCATTCACTAATTAACAAGTACTGCCTCAAGAGGCAGCATTTCTCCTACATGGGCATGCAGTGTCGCACACAACTTGCACTAATGGACTACAATGAGAACTGTAATGTCAAGCAAGCTGTGATAAAGAGCGCAAACCCTAAGGGTCAACCTAGTATCGATTTCCATTCTCGAAGAACAGCAAAAGTGGGTCACCAAACCCATAGCAGAGGCAAACCTATCACTTTGTTGATACATTGCTGCACTCTGTGCTGATCTTAAGCAGGGCCAGCTTGACAACATCTCGCTGCTTTTACGCCCAGCATAGCACGAAACATTGCTCATGTTGAGCGACCACCAAGGGAAGAACTTCTGCAGAACCATTATACTCGTTTCAAGCCTTGATAGTCAGTTTTTGCAGAGTAAACAATGGTCTATGTCCACACAAGAATGCTTGTTGCCAACCCTCTGCCATTGCCGTGAACATACAGACTCTTTCTCACTCTTTCTCTCTCAGTTTACTTCTCGCTTTTCCGGTCCATCTGCATCGCCTCCCAGCATGCGTGTCCACCCTATGTCTCTTTTATCCAATGGTAACTGCTCACCCTAGCTTGAAATGTGATTATAAAGAGGTGCTACTATATATGGCATACATGATCAACAAGTCTGAGCATACGCTCACTCACAATAGGTCCATCCACAACTAAAATAGGTCAATCTAACCATTAATAAATGTTGGTTGTGGAAAATAAGTTAGTCATCTTTTAAACCAATTACAGTACAATACTTTAGCTGCCATGAGACAAGTCTTACACAGCATTGAAGCACTTTAACACTAGTCTGGTAAGTTATACCGACTCATTCAACCATAGACATTTTTTCAGACTGGATTGTACAGTTACTGATTTGATTGCTAATGGAATTGCAATCGACTTCTGGGACAAGTTATACAGTAACCCACCAACCACAGTAGATGTAGACAAACCATCAGCATGGTCCCTTCTCTGAAACTGCATCTGCATAAAATGGCTTAGCTTGTTAGGGTTCCACAGGCAAAATATGCTTACTTAGGGGTACCCTCTAGCAATGTGCAGCTAAGCAGCTTAATGGTGGTGAAGTGCACACATCTCCATTTACAAGGCCACAACTATGTGCACATTGTCTCCTTTGCAATCAATCCAGCAATTTGTCAATCCATTCTGCAAAAATGTTTGTTACATTTACCAATGTTTAGGTTAGGTTGGTGGAGTGGTTGTTGTAGTGTTCTCTGACTTGTATTTATACTAACATACTATAATGCCAGCAGAATAGGCCTAATGTTCTTCAGAGTCTGCTTGATTTTTCAGGTCCAGTAAGAGGATGTCCAATGGCCTACTCCAGTCAAGGGCCCTTGTCACCCGGTCATACAACTCCACATAGTTTGTCTGACACGATCTTCCCAGGACAATGCCATGCTGCCTATTTTCCAAATTCCCAGTTTTTCTAGTAACCCCCCAAGTCATTTCCTTGTCGATACCCTCCATCACCTTGCCGACCACTGAAGTCAAGCTAACTGGCCTGTTAATTCTCCTCTTCCCTTGACCCCTTTGCAGATTAGCATGACATGGGCTACTCTCCAGTCTTGGGGCAGCCAACCAGTCCTCAGAGAAATGTTGATGAGCTCCACTGGGAGGACTGCCAAGACATCAGTCAGTTCCCTCAGCTCCATGGGATGAATCTCATTTACTCCTCTGTGGTGGTGTGGCAAGTGCATGTTTAAAGCTGATGCCCTGTCCACTGATCAGCTTCCAAAGCGCTACTCTAATCAATCACAACTCCTCTTTTGTTTTGTTTAGCTGATGTATGTCACATACAATAGCACCACTCAGAATCACATCAGATGAGTAGTGATCACTGGATGCAGTTTGTATATGTTGAAGTATGGATTTCACTGTTAATTAGCTTGGCACACTTTTCACCTGCAAATTGGCTGGTGTCATCTGTGGCAGTTGCACCCTGTAGAGGTATGCCATTCTAGGCAGATGCAGTTTAGAGTAAGGACTCAGCTGAAGGGTGGTCTACCTCAACGTTGGTAGCTGGGTGAGTTCACTGCATGGCCCTGCAGTAAATACCAAGAGACCCCCACTCCTTCTTGGAATCAAATCAGTAAGCTGCCAATGTTGAAGTCCAGTATGTGACAGTCCAAGTACAGAACATGTTGCTCTGAAACCCAGGCAGTGTGCCCATAGTTTAAGTGTGGAAAACATGTACGATAACAATGACAATTACTTCTTTGTTTATTTATTTTTATTTATGTATAATTTGGATTTACAACCTTTGATTTAGAGACTCATTTACAAAGACACCTTGTCGCAGGGAGGGTAGACAACACGTGACAGTGAGAAAAAAATGGAGGACGATACAGGTGTGGTACAGCAGGAAATATACACAGCATTTCCAGATAATACACAGAAGAGAATTGGTTTGCAAATAATTACAGATTCAGCCAAACATTCTCAAGACAGTGTAATAAGGCCTGCCCTAGTATATTTACCATGGACTGGGGGTGGAGGCAGTCAAGCGGACATTGTCAGACACAGAGAGCCGAAGAATTCAATCTCTAGGGCAGGGGTGGGAGAAGGGATTGTGTGGAATGCAGTGGGATGATCTGGTGGTCCAGTGTGCATGGGGAGATGGGATGGGAAGAAGGGGTGGTGGGGTACACAGTGGGAGTATGTATGGCAGAGTAGGGTGGAGTGAGAGAGGAAGATGAATATGAGGAGATTGAGTGCAAGGGTCTGTTTGCCCATGGCTGAGAGACGTCTGGGGTATATGGTGGGCGGAGCTACCTTGATAAGTCTGGCTACTGCTATGGTACAGGGGTGGAATGGCTGTGTATCAGTTTGGGAACCAAAGGTTGGAGATCCCCATCTTGAGTAAGCAGTTAATCTCTATGGGTTCAGAAGGAACCGTTGCATTTTATTCAGTGAAACTGGCCAATGCCTGATGAAGTATTTAGCCCAAGATGTGGGTTTTGTCTATTCAGTTTATGCCACTATAGTGGGTTCTGTAAGACTAGAACCTGGATGTGCTCAGTGTAGTCATGGGTGCGCTTGTAATGCTGTGTGAAATGGGAAAAGTACTAGTTCTGTCAATGTGTGCTAATCTCAGTGCTGAACCAGAGTGTGTTCACCAGTTCTGTTTCTTCATCCTATGCTAAACTGGAATTCAGGAATTTCTGTGCCATGGAGAAGCTGCAATACCAGTATATGTAGCCCTATGGGGTCCATCATCGCTGTGTGTTTATTCCAACTTTGTTACTTGAATAAAGCCACACTCTAGAATCACAACCTGGTTTGCACAGTAATGCTATTGCTTCCTGTGTCTTGGGTGCCCTGTACAGAAGTGGAAACTGAGCATAATCTTGAGCAAACATTTTCTACCAGGGGCATGGGTTGCTGGGTTGATGTCCATGGTAAATGGTCCCACCAGATGTGTGCCAGGTAGTTGCCATACTTGGTAGAATGTTTTTGTATATAACAGTCTTGTCCACCTTGTTTAAAGGTGGCACACTGGGTTACTTATCTAAGTTCTTAACTTTGCTGTAAACCCACCCCTCTTCTGTACCCCTAGAGGTTAGTGTTTGGTGGAGAGGTGTGCCCAACTAGTTGAAAAGGGGGCGGTGGGGGAGGGTTATACACACTATAAAGGCAGGCCATTTGAGGCAGGTGTAGGTTAGAGTAGGGACAGCCTGAAGGGTGGTATACCTCAACGTTGGCAGCTGGATGACTACACAGCAGTGCCCTGAAGTGAATACCAAGATACCTCCACTCTCTTTGAATCAGACCAGTAAGTTGTTAATCAAAGTGGAAAAATATGTTTATTGTTACCTTTACCTCTGTTTGGACAGGAGGACAGGTGTGCTCTGACTTGGTGCTTTTACCTCTGGCTGTCTCTCACTCAATCACAAACTCTCTCACTCAGTTTCTTTCTCTACAGCCCTCCCCTGCACACACCCAGTCTCAGCACAATTTAGAGATTAATTTTGCCTTCCTTCTTCCCTTGCCCTGTATACCATGGCATACTGAGGCCAGAAAGGATATTTGTTTGGGATTGCAAGGACCGCTGGCATTTCATCTCCAAACCCTCCATCCCCTCGCAACCCCAATACCCTTGCCCTGTACAAACACAGTGACGCTGCAGCCAGAAAATACATTTTTATTTGTGACTGCTGGACAAATTTGATGTCATGTGGGCCACACTGCAGTATCAGTCTCCATCTCTGTCTATCTCTCTCTCTTTCCCTCACTCGCTATCCCTCTCTCTGTCTGTCTGTATCTCTCCTTCCACACTCTGTCCCCCAGCCACCACATGGACAGCACAAGGGAAAATTGTATTTTCCATACCACTGACCTTGCACTTCACAGAAACACACTGAAGCCAGAAAAGCAAATGTTGTGCTCACCAATAGGCCCCACAGCTATCACTAACTCACACACAGCCCGACACACACACACACACTGCACCCACTGAATTGTGTCATGTGTCCCTGTGCAGTCTCTCACTCCCTATTACTTCTTCTGTATCCCTCTTGGCACATCTCTTTCATCAAATACTCTGGACGGCGAAGATTTATATTGCCATCATACTGACCCTTGGTGCAGACACCCAGACATACCGAACCAGAAAATAATTTAGTTTGGTTTCTGGGAATGTTATGTTGCATCCATCCCATCATACACACAGACACACACGTACAGACACGTGCTATCTCTCTCTGTCTCTCTCTCACTCTCACACATACACTCTCTCACACACATGCACACACCCCACACACACTCTCTCACAATTGGTCAGACTCAGGCACACACACTCACACCCTTAGGGCCTCAACCCACACCCGACATACATACCAGAACAAATGGTGGCTGATTAAATGTGTCATGTGGTCCTGTGCAGTGTCTCTCTGCCTGTGGCTCTGTGTCTATCATTCTTTGCACAACTCTCTACCTCTCTCCACCCTCTGGATTGCTAAGTTGTATGTTGCCATGAGACTGCCCAAGCCCCTGTACACAGACATACACTGAAACCATAAAAATATTTTATTTTTGAGGTCTGGGAGATACTGTTGATTGGGGAGCGGAATATGCCAGATGTTAACTGGAGCACCTTTGCAGCAGCCACATCCAAGAGCAGAGCCATTCTTGATGACCTACAGGATGCATGCACAGACAGCAACTTCTGGAACCCACTGTGAGAGAGCAGTCTTAGACCTGGTACTCTGAAATGCGGACAGTGATAGGATCTCTGATCTAGAAGTGGGTAGCCATCTGAGAACAAGTGACCACCAAACAGTGTGGTTCATGATAAACTCAGCTACAGAGTCAGGCCATACAAAAGTGAGGGTACTGGACCTTAGGAGGGCAGACCTTGGCAAGATGGGAGAGTATCTTAGAAAAGCACTATCAAACAGGCAAGAAGGAGGGGGAGCAACAATGGGAAGCATCAAAACTGCCATCAGAGGCAACAACTCTTTGTGTGAAGCAAATAAACAAATCAAAACAAAAGAAAAAAACACTATGCTTTTCAAAAGAGGTGGCAGGAAGGTTAGGGGAAAAGATAGGATTTGCAAAGTATAAGGAAACACAGAAGGAGAAGGACAGAGAACTGTCCCAATTAGGCGTAGTCCCACAGAAATGATTATTAAACAGATTAACCCGACTGGGAGTGGGTCACAGGGTAGTAGCCTGGGTAAAACATTGGCTTGACAAAGGACACAGAAGGTAACTGTAAGCGGAATCCACTCTGAAGAAAGGGGGGTTACTAGTGGGGTACTACAAGGTTCAGTACTGGGCCCAGTCATTTTTAATGTCTTTATAAGTCACATTGCAGAGGGACTGGAAGGAAAGTATGCCAAAAGTATGACACAAAGATCTGCAACAGGGTTGATACACAAGGAGGCGTGGAAAGGATGAGAAAGTACTTGCAAGGTTGGAGGAATGGTCAGAAGTATTGCATCTTCTTCAGTGCAAAGAAGTGCAAAATAATGCACCTGGGAAACAAAACCCAAGGGAAGAGTACACAACTGAGGGGGATTGGTAGTAACAACAACAAAATGGAAAGGGACCAGGGCATAATCATATCAGATTACCTTAAGGTTAGCAAGCAATGTGAGAAGGCAGTATGGAGGGCTGTGGGGTACTGGGATGTATAGGAGAGGCATCACCAGCAGATAGCAGGAAGTTATCTCTCTATACAGACAGTTGGTGAGACCCCATCTCGAGTATGGCATCCAGTTCTGGAGACCCCAAGTCTGCAAGGACATAGACAGGATGGAGGCAGTTCAGAGAAGGGCAACTAAAATGGTGCAGGGTCTGCAAGAGAAGACATATGAGGAGAGACTAAAGGAGCTTAATATGTATACCATTGAGGAAAGGAGGGAGAGGGGGACATGAAAGAAACGTTTAAGTACTTCAGTGGAATCAACAAAGTAGAAGAGGGTGGCATTGTTCAGAAAAAGAGGTGTACAAGAACAAGGGGACACAATTTGAAGATGGGGGATGGCTCAGGGCAATGCAAGGAAGTATTTTAACACAGAGAGGGTGGTGGATGCATGGAACAGCCTTCCTGTGGATGTTGTGGGTCTAAAACTGGGGGAGATTGAAAGAAAGCATGGGACAGACATAAGGCAATTTGTGGGGTTAGGAAGAAATAAGCTGTTGGTTATCTAGGATCAGCAGCTTATCCTGTAGGTATGAAAATGGGAAGACTAGGTGGGATAAGCGGTCCTTATTTGCCATCACAGTCTATGTTTTATGTCTGTTTCTATTAGACATTGTAGCCTCCCATCTTACACACACTTACTCACTGAAACTGTCTCCCTCCCCTACACTCTCCACCCATGCAGAGCACCAGTCAGAGATTTATTTTGCCTTCCTTCTTCCCTTGCCCTGTATACTGAGGCACGCTGAGGCCAGAGAAAGAAAATTTATTTAGGAGTTCAGGAACTCTGACATTTCATCTCCACCACCCCACACCACCCCGATGGCCTTGCCCTGTCATACACAGTGACACTGAAGCCAGAAAATAATTTTGTTTGTGACTTCTGGAAACATTACATGTTATGTGATCCACACTGCAGTCTCTCCTCTCCCTCTCCCTCTCACTCTCAATCTCCCTCTCTCTCTCTCCTGCCACTCTCTCCCTCTCTCTCTCTCTCTCTGTTTCAACCCCCCCTTAGCACGGGGAAAGATGCATTTTGTCATACCACTGACCTTGCACTTCAAAGAGACACCCTTAGGCTAGAAAAGAAAATGTTTTTCAATTTCAGGGACTGTGCTACCCTCCCGACCCATCTTTCTCTCTCTCTCTCACACACACACACACACACATACACACACACACACACACACACACATATGCACACACACACACAGACACACACACCTCTTTGCACTGACCCACCCCTACACACACACACACACACACACACACACACACACACACACACACACACGGCAAGCACTGAATTGTGTCACGTGAGCATGTGCAGTCTCTCACTCCTTGGACTACTTCTATGTATCCTGGCCCATCTCTCTCATCAACCTTTATGGACAACAGAGATTTATATTGCCATCATACTGCCCTGCTGTGTACACAGAGGCATACTGAAACCAGAAAATCATTTAATTTTGATTTCGAGAATGATACATTGCATCCGTCCCGCCGCACACACGCACACTTGCACTCATGCGTGCATACACTTGCCTCATGGATGCACACACTTGCAGTCATACGCAAACACTTACGCATCGCGCATGCACGACTTGCACTCACGCATGCACACTTGCACCACGCATGCACACACTCCGCACCTCACGACGCACACACTCACATGCAAGCACGCATTACTCAGACACATTCTATCTCCATCTTGCTGGCCCTCTGTGTCACCCAAACAAGTATGATTTATGTTTCCATCCTGCTGCCCTTGATCTGAATACAGAGGTGTACTGTTGCAATGAAATACACATTTATCAGAGATTAAGGGTAATGTGACATGTCACACCCCATCCATATGTCTGTGTCCCACAGACACACAGACACACACACACACACACACACTATGCACACCCCTTGGCACAGACACACATCAACACATGTCCAGCACAAAGGGCAACCACTGAAATGTGTCATGTGTACCTGTGCTGTATCTCTCTCTCTCTCTCTCTCTCTCCATGTCTATCCATTTCTGTGTTGCGTTTCTATCTACATTTCATTATTGCATACCCTACTTGATCAAAGGTGCAATTGCTTCTCCCACTACCTTAACTCCATGATTCTCTTGTGACTGTCCCAGGCATTTCTGAACCAGCTACTGTTTTCACTCCATTATCACCAATGGATGGATATTCCATGTTTCCTCCATTCTTTCTGCGAAAAATCACTTCCTCACATCCCTCCTAAATGTAACTCCCTCCTGCTTCACATGGTAGGACAGCAGTGGACAATACATGCCCACACACAGCTGGAATCCCTACTGACCATAAATTCCTCCTGCAGCTAGACACCCACCCAAAGAACATATTGACTATGCTCCCATCTCTCAGCCAGAATCACTCCTTCCTGGACTGGGGTTTAGTTGCTGTAAAGGAGTGGACACCAGTGACTCCAAGCATTGGACAAGCTACACCCACTCCCAGCTGAAAACCACCTTCCCATCTTCACCTCCAGCTCTGTTCATCTCCTAGCATAACCTTCCTTCCAACAAATGAGCCAACCCCTGCACCAGATCCACCCTCCCCATGAGCAGACTAGCCATATGTGCCTTGTCTAAAACCTGGAACCCCATGTCTACAGACTGGACCACATCCACCCAATAGGAATATTAGCAAAGGCAGTTATGTGAACTGTAAAGGTAGTGGATGCCGGGGCAGTGGGCAACCACAGCCATCACAGCTGGATCCTCCTCCCATAGGGTCACCCCCTTGACTGGCTGCGTCCATCTCTGAGTTGTAACCACCTCTGCCTGAAGTGACTTGCTGTGTGTCCCTGCCACACTGCAGAAACAACCACACATACCACCTCTTACAGGCAACTGCCCCCTCCTGAACAGACTGCCGATGAGCCACCCCAACACACAGCTAACCAATGACCACACATATACACACAGACCAGCAACTCACTGCAGCTTAGCCACCAACCCTTGCTTAGTAGTTTCGGGGTGGGGAGAAAATTACAAAAACACTGTTTGGTTGCATTTGGAAATGGGCCTCTCTCACCCTCAGGATGACACAGGTAAAAGAAGTACATCACCAGCCTGATGCTACACACAGCCACATTGAAGTGAGCTCAAAATGCAGAAACTCCCTCCCTCAACTCCTCAACTCCTCCAGAACAGACAGACGATGAGCTCTCCTAAACACAGCTGGGCACACACACACATACACACACCAGGATTCAGTCATAAAACTGCCATTTCCTTACAGCAAAGTCTGTAAGTTTCCTGAATGATTTATTAATTTTTGATTGTATGTAATGCAGCTGCTCATATGTTGTGACCATGCAGGTTTCTGAGGGAAAAAAAGCACGTTTTGATATTGAAACCCCATTTTTGGTGCTCATATGCGATAGCAGACAGAAAAGGGACGTACATAAGATGCACATTTTAGCAATTCATATTTACTGCGATCGGCTGCAGTCTCCCTCCCTCAATCTGTCCTGGCTCAACTGGATCAATCACACATGCACTGGGTCCTAAATGATCACAGGTGAGGATGCAGCTGTGCTAAACTGCAAATTCGTGACAGACTGTGCTGTATTGGAGCATCTGGCAGGTTTAGTGGAAGTACTGTTCCTTTAGGGACGTAGCATAGCAACACAGGGTTAAGTACTGCACACAGCAGTGATCAGCTAAGAGTGGTCCCCACGCATGAAAGGTCAAGAAAAGCAACAGTAATGGCACCACGCACAGCAAGGGATGAAGACCAGACACAGAAGCAAAGAAAGAAGGCAACAGTCAAATTAAGCAATTTTTTTAAAGTTTATTTGAGTGACTAGCAAAAGGGAGACTCAGTGGATCACTGGCACATTTTCTGGAGTAGTAAAGAATGATGTAGTGTGCTGTGAGTTATGTTTTCATTCTCTGTCCAGGCTTGACTGCACAATGGTAGAGTGAGAACGTGTCTCACAGGGTGAGAAAATTAGCATACTAGGAGCAAGCAGTGAGTGGCGCCAGACAGAGAATGGCACGGCCCAGAATGGAACAGAAACCACTAAAGAAAAATGCTTTCACTGTGTAGAAAGTTAAATATGGGCTAGGTTGTGGTAGTAATGTGATACTGAAAGCACTTGTATTGCATCAATCAGGAATATCCACGGTTTCCTTTAATAACTTCTGATGCTGCAGCAGAACACAGGCACCAGATTTATTTTTACGTTCACTTGCATGCATGCGCAGGAACGTTTGGGAGAGTAGCACACTTAGAGGTGTGCTTCTCCCACCCAATGCACTGCTCCTTTGAGCAGGCGTGGCGTTCCTGCACCAATGGATGCAGCAGCTCAGTATGACAGTGGTGTTCCTCTGCTTCAAAGAAAAGCACCACTGCCATACTGAGCGCCACCCCTCACATCACGCTACCCCGCGCCGCGTCCATCCGCGCCCCCAAAGCTTCGTGCCACGCTGGAGGCCACCCAGCGTAGTAGACAATGCTTGCCGCGGGGTGCCCAATCCCCGTCGGCTCCACCCCCAAGCTCTGTTTTCTGCCACGCTGGGAGCCCACCCCAGCGGGCAAATGTTTGCATTATTTTGCCGACGTGGGTGCCCAATCCCCATCGGCCTCGGGCGCCCCAGCATAGTTTGCTGATGGGGTGCCCAAACCCCTGTTGGCCTCGGCTCCCCAGCCATCTTCTTCCACACTGGGAGCCCACCCAAGCGTGGCAAACGTCCCATCGTCTTTTTTTTTCAAACCTGTAAAACAAAAAACTGTCCTGTGCGCGTCTCCAACCCCTCCCACAACCCGCACCCACCCACTGCGCACCCAGCCTCCCCACCCCCACCCCATACTTACCTCTGGACTCCGGCGCGACGATCTTGATGGACCGGGAACACGTCTGCACTCTTCAAAGGCGACCGCGAACTGAGGAAATGCCGGTAAGCTGTATAATGGGCTAGATGGGGGTTCAACTTCTGCATATCTCAGTCATTTTTGGAATTTTGCAAATTTTCAACATGGGGTTTTGGGACCCTTCTCATGAATAATGTCACTGTCATGGTGTTATTCAGGCCTGAAGGGTGATTTCGCGGGCACTGCGCGGTCACTGCATGAAATCACCTTGGCCTTGAATAACGCTATGACAGTGACATCATTCATGAAAAGGGTCCCAAAACCCCATGTTTACAATTTGGTGCAAAAATTCCAAAAATGGCTGTTTTAGAGCGCAGCATTGCGTGCAGTTCCTACGCAGGCTCGTAAGTTCGCGAATTTTCAATATTTTCACTCCAGATTTTCAAAATTGCCATTTTATCACACCTTCTTATGAGTTATATAGCTGTCATTTTCACATCTCACCCAAAATGTGTTTCCACCCATGTAGCGCACAATGGCGAGTCGGTGTGTGCAAATCAATGTATGGAACACATTAAGAAAATCACAGTGACACTGTTCATGAGCAGAGGTCTTAAAATGGCTATGTTGAAAATTTGGTGAAAAAATTCCTAAAATGACTGTTTTACAGCGTGCGTTGCCCAGTTCCTATGCACACTCGTGTGTTCACGAATTTTCAATATTTGCACTCCAGATTTTCAACATTGCCATTTTACCACACCTCCTCATGAGCAGTACAGCTGTCATTTGTCACATCCTGCCCAAAATGTGTTTCTGCCCATGTAGCGCAAATGGCGCAGTTGGTGTGCGAACTCAATGTATGGGACACATTAAGAAAATCACAGTGACACTGATCATGAGCAGGGTCTTAAAATGGCTGTGCTGAAAATTTGGTGAAAAATTCCTAAATATGACTGTTTTATGAGTCTGCGTTGCGTGTTCCCACGCCTCTCGTAAGTTTGTGAATTTTCAATATTTTCACTCCAGATTTTCAACATTGCCATTTTATCACACCCTCCTTATGAGCACTGCAGCTGTCATTTTTCACATCTTGCCCAACGTGTTTCCGCTTATGTAGCGCACAATGGCACAGTCAGTGTGCGAACACAGTGTATGGGACACATTACGAAAATCACAGTGTCACTGTTCATTAGCAGAGGTTTTAAACTGCCAATGTTGACAATTTGGTGAAAAAATTCCTAACAATCACTGTTTTACCAGTGTGCATTGCACAGTTCCCACGCGCTCCTAGGTTTGCGAATTTTCAATATTTCTATTCCAGATTTTCAACATTGCCATTTTACCACACCTCCTTATGAGCAGTACAGCTGTCATTTCATCCTGCCCAAAACGTGTTTCACTTCTATGTAGCATAATGGGGTAACAAAAGGTCATGCTGACAATTTATTGTGCAAATACCAGCAATCGCACAGGGGCATTAGGGTAAAGCACCATACATGCCAAACACCACTGCAAACACCTGCAAGCTAACGCTCGCATTGATAAATGCTTGTTATATTTATTTTTTCCTTTGTAGCAGGAGCAACCCAGATTGAATGTTGTAGACTGTGAAAGGTAAAGTTGGTATTTGGAAGAGTTTATTTGACAAATATTTTTACTGAGTATTGGTGGTGCAGCAGGGCACAGAAGTCCATCCATCTATCTATCTATCTATCTATCTATCTATCTATCTATCTATCTATCTATCTATCTATCTATCTGTCAGATCCCACCCTACCCTGCAGGCAACAACAGGTGTGGAGTGTGCCTTGAAGTTTTCAACCCTGACACTCATTCTCATTCCATAAGCAAGTAAGCTGAGATGGGCACAGTGTATGACAAT
Source organism: Neoceratodus forsteri (assembly GCA_016271365.2). Taxonomy (NCBI): domain Eukaryota; kingdom Metazoa; phylum Chordata; order Ceratodontiformes; family Ceratodontidae; genus Neoceratodus; species Neoceratodus forsteri. Next base: position 1,458,902,415 of record CM057455.1, on the reverse strand, counting down.
GGGGTGAGCATTAGTGTTGACAACCCCAAGGCACACCACACCTGATGCTGCCTGCAGGGTAGGGATGGGGTGTGCGTTGGAAACCCCAACGTCACATTTCCTACATTTGTCGCTTAAACCCTAAATAGTACATTAATGATGTTTTTGCAATTAATTTTCTTACTTTTTGAGATAGTATAATTGCATCCTCATTTGTCTGCGGGACATAGGGCCAACTGGGCCATACGATTGCATTCATTCATACTTTTTGAGATAGTGTAATCATATCCTTATTTGCCTGAGTAAGGGCAGGGTCTTCTGGGACCTGCACTCCCATCCATCCATACATGCATCTAAAAACACAACCAGATTGTCACCATAGCCTTCTTATTACCCCCACCTCATGAACCCAGTACTGAAGATTTCCAAATCCCATCAAAATGTGATTCTGCACCACCACAACATCGCTGCATGCCACAGGTACAAAAAGACAGTTTGGCCAGGATTTGAAAAATGACAAATCCAAAGGAGATTTATGCACTCAAATGGATCCAGATGGGTGCAGATGCAGAGGTGGCTACCACAGTGCAAGCATACATGTAAACAGAAGCATAAGCACTTCAGAAGAACACAGAAATGACAGGCTCACAGATTAGAGTTAAACTCCACTGTGAAGCCTTGGTTATAGGAAAGCGCTGAGGTAGTCATCCATTTGGGTGACTGTCAAGCAGCTCTCTGTATGAGCAGTTGGTTCATTAAAATTTCACAGTAGTAATTTAACTCTAATTTGTGAGCCTGCCATTTCTGTGTTCTACTGGAGTGATTATGCTTCTGTTTTCATGTTTGAAAAATGACAGCTGTCACATTCTATGAGGTTCTGTAAAATATGGCTATGTTAAAAATTTGGGGTGAAAATATTTAAAATTACCAGAGTTACAAGACAGTGTAGCAAAATTTTAAAACATGTGCATAAATTTGCCATATTTACATATTTTTACTCCAGGGCTCAGATATTCAAAAGAGTTGAGCCATGAGCAATAGGGTTCCGCCTGAGCAAGTATGAAAATGTGCCATTCTGCGATATTCAGCAGGAGGCAGTTGCGCCCCTAAATCACGCTGGAGCAACAGCGCAATGATAATGAAGGTATGCGCAACTGAAGGGGAGGAACCATGCATAAATGGCGTAGCACGATATTCAACAACTTGAGCCATGCACAATAAGGGAGCAAGCAGACGTTATGCCATAGCGGAAATGAGCCAAAATAAAAGGGAGCAAAGGAGAGGCGCAAGAACGCTACAGGGAAGCCACATGACAGCAAAATACAGCAGGACACACTGGGTGTCAGGGACACACAGGGCCAGGCAGGAACATAGAAACATAGATTTTGATGGCAGATAAGGACCGCTTGACCCACCCAGTCTGCTCATTTCCCTACCTAATGGATAAGCTGCAGATCCTAGTTAACCAGCAGCCTACTTCTTCCTACCCCACCCCCTAGAATTGCCTTATGACTGTCCCATGCATGCTTGAATTCCACCACTGTTTTTGACTCCACAACCTCCTCTGGAAGGCCATTCCATGCATCCACAACCCTCTCTGTGAAAATACTTCCTTAAATTACCTCTGAGCGCCCCCCCTTCTATCTTCAAATTGTGTCCCTTGTTCTTGCACACCTCTTTTTGAAAGATGCTACCCTCTTGGACTTTGTTGCTTTCCTTGAGATACTTGAAAATTTCTATCATGTCCCCCTCTCCTCCTTTCCTCGAGGCTATACATATTCAGCTCCTTAAGTCTCTCTTCATATATCTTCCGATGCAGACCCTGCACCATTTTGGTTGCCCTCCTCTGGACAGCCTCCATCCTGTCTCGTTCTTGATGGAGACTGGGTCTCAGAACTGCACAGTACTCAGATGGGGTCTCACCAACTGTCTGTACAGAGGGATAATAACTTCCTGTTTTCTACTGGTGATGCCTCTCCTATGCATCCCAGTATCCCCCCAGCCCTCCTTGCTGCTCCTCTCACATTGCTTGCCCACCTTTAGGTCATCTGATATGACTACCCCCAAGGTCCCTTTCCATTTTTGTTGTTGTTAGTATCTCACCCCAATTGTGTACTCTTCCCTGGGTTTTGTTTCCCAGGTGCATTACCTTGCACTTCTTAGCATTGAATCTAATGCTAAGATTCAGCATCTTAAAAAAAGGAAAGGCACCGGAAGCAATAGCCACAGGGGAAGGTGTGGGAGACATTTAGAAGGGGAGGTACACCACACAGCAGTGAGGCAAGCACAGACAGGTGTTCCCGGTGCAGGGAAGTAGCAGTGAGGACAGCGGGGGGAATACAGTAACAGCTGCCAGGGGGTGAACACAAGCGGGACATGGCCAGTGCCACCTTCCAGATGGAGGCCATTATGAGGGGGTGAGAGGCGGGCGGCAGGGCATGGCCATGGAAGGGCCTGTCGGCAGTATGCCCCAACAGGCAGTACCAAGCTTGCACCAGCTTCGAGAGCTGTACAGTGATACTGAGATTGTGGGCTGGTACCGCCTGAATCAGGCAATTCTGAGGCGGCTCTGTGAGCTGTACAGTGATGTGATGCAGGCACCCACACGACGGAACCATGCCCTGTCAGTGGAGACCAAAGTGACAGCTTACATGTGCTTGCTGCCACGGGTACCTTCCAGAGACCAACTGGGGACACGACAGGCATAACCCAGTCGGCCACGTCATGTCACCTCACCCAGTTCCTCAGCGTGCTGCTGCCACATGCTGCGGAGTACATCCATTTCCCAGCACACGGCAGACCACACAGCAAACATACAGGAGTTCCACAGGGTAGCAACGTATGCCTGGCATGCTAGGGGCAATAGACTGCACCCATGTGGCCATCCACACACCACCTGGCCCGAGGGGCCGCATACATCAATCGCAGGGGCTATGCCAGCATCAACTGCCAGGTGGTGTGTGATGCCAGGGGTGCATAATCAATGTCTGTGCCATGCACCCTGGGGAGCACACGATACCTTCATCTGGCACCAGTCGGCACTGTGCCACAGATTTGAGAGTGGGGATATCCCACTGGACACCTAGTGGGTGAGTATGCAAACCATATGGACAATCATAGGGCCTTGGGGGCATGGTCAGAGGAGACATGGGTAGTGGCCTACATGGCCCATGGCAGGCGATGCTGATCACAAACTAACCTCCACCCTCTACACACAGGTGACAGTGGATACCCACTCTGTCCCTGGCTGATCACACCCTACCGGGCGGCTCATACCCCATTGCAGCAATACTGCAATGAGGCACACCACCACATGTAATATCATCAGCGGGTGTTCGGATGCTGAAGGCACATTTCTGTTGCCTGGACACCCTCCTGCGGTGCCTTACAGTACAGCTCCTCAAAGACCTGTGGGCTATCCTGGCCTGTTGTATCCTGCACAACATGGCCAATGAATGTGGGATAGCCATATGGGTCAAAGAGGGACAGCGATGGGGACGATGAGGATGCCAGTGATGATGGTGATGGGCAGCCCTGGGTGACGGGACCCCGACTGCTCTGGCTGGCACAGCTGCACTGGGACACCATCATGGAGGAGCACTTCAGCCAACCCAGGTAAGTCATGGGGCCATGCGCAGCCAACAGTGGCTAAGGCACAACCCACAAACACGCATGGACACACACCAGGGTGCATGCCATCAAGGGAAGTGGCAGGGCATGGAGCCACACACACAACCAGGGATGGGTGAGGTCTAACATGCCAAGTGGATGGACACACACACACACGCACACACACACAATGCACCAAACATGCACAAAGGGTAGGAGGCACACTGACCCAGATAGCCACCCCTAGCCACACACATGTCCACAGACCACCACGCCCACTGCCTGTCCATGTGCGTGTGTCAGATGCTGAGCACCATTGCACATTGGTGTAGAGCACAATGCAGGCATCATCATGCACATGCAACTGTGGACAGCAGTCGGGTGGGTGTGCAGATGGACTGTGTGTCCGTGTGCAGGGCCGGGGGACCCACCCGTGCACTGCCCACTGAAAGACACACAATGCACACAGGGCAGCACCAGACAGTAGCCGCGTTGGGAGACAGGTCAGTCACGTGACACAGTGCCCGACTGCCACGGATGCATGGGCGCCCCATCGACCTGACAGCACTGACAGGCTGATCACTGGCCTGATGAGGTGGCACCGCTGGTTCCCCAGGGTTCCACTGCATGAATGCGACCGTGCTCATGCAGGGGTCTGCAGCACACAGAACATGCCTACACCAGGCATGCTCGGGATGCCCACAGCTGAACCTGGTGTTGACAGGAGGGTGTCACATGACTCGGGAACAGGGGTGGACAGTGCACTGCATGGTGTCTGCGACGCATGGGCACATGACTTTGTTCCCATTGTGCCATGACAGCAGTGAATGCCTGTGCATGCCTGTCAATGGCAGTGGTCACATCCTCCCACAACCAGTCCATCCCTACCAGGATCAGATCGGTGTCTCTGCTGTGACGCTGCTCTGCCCGCTCCAGAGCCACATGCAGTGCATCCACCAACGTCGTAATCTGCATCTGCTGCTGGACTGATGCTTGCAGTAGGTGGGTGTGCTCGTCCAAGAGGTCATCTGCCTCCTCGGCATCCTGTCCCTCAGGGTGTGCGCGGCCCTGATGCTCAGCACCCCTTGAGGGTGGGCGCTCCACACCAGGACCAGGTCTGGGCATGTCCACAGGCGGTGCACAGATGCTGCCGCTGACCCTGTACCCCCAAGCCCATTAGCAGACTGCTGATGCTGCTCCTTTGGCTGCCACTCCCAGGGCTCAGTGGTACCACCGCAGTGGCCGCAACAGTCCCACTGTCTTGAACAAACACCAGTGCTGCCCACTGGTGCTGACAGGCACAGGTTGGAACTGTGCTGACATGCAGAGCCTCCACGGCAGCACCACCCACAGCCATGGCCACGATGTTACCTGCTGTGTGGCCATCCCGGCACACTACGTGTCACTGTCCATGCCGTTAGCGATCATCATCGGTAACGGACTTGGCACTGCCTGAGTCACAGCATGCTGGCATCCGTGGGACGCTGGCAAGCTGGGACAAGGACAGGGCTTCCTCCGCACCTGTTACAACAACATCAGTGTGGACAGCCAGGTGGACCCACTGTCGCACTGAGCCACGTGATACCTGTGGAGGTGGATGGGCTCTCCTCCATCTCCAGCTGACTGTCCTCAGTGGACAGGCCCACCACTGATGACCCATGCAGACGATCAGGATCTGTAAGGAAAACAAAGTCACGTTACTGCATGTGACCTACCCTGCCCCCATAGACAGACCATGACTTACCATGCAGTGATGGGCCACCACCCGTCTGGAAGCCACCACCTGGAACACCCTCAATGGCACAATGCTGCATGCTTCCAGCAATCCTCTCTTCCTGTGGGGTCAGGTGTACCACCTCCGGCTGTCCCCACCTGTCACAGCTCATGCTGCCCTGATGGCAGCCACCTTCTCCTTTATCCTCCTCCTGTCTATGCCCATCTTCTTCTTGCACTCCTGCATGGAACACTGGTGGCTGCCATGCAGGTTCACAGCACGTGCCACTTCCTCCCATGCATCAGCATGGGCTTGAGGTGTTCCCTGCCATCCTCTGAAGCGGCTCCTGATCCAGGTAGGCCTCAAACAGGGCTTCGGTCTCAGCCTTGGTAATTGGGCCTCCTCCTCCTCCCACCACTGTGTTCCTCCTCTTCCACAACTTGCTTATTCATTTTTAGCCTGTAAGAATGACAGTTGTTACCTGTGACTGTGCAGTCCCATGCATGTCCCTAAATCCACAGTCCACACCCCCAAACAGCATGCAACTCCACCAATAGACTGCATTAACTGACTATGGCCACTGCAGCCCAATGTCACACATTTATAGCGCAACCCATGCAAATGAGGTGAGACATAACTTTAAGTGGATGCAATTGCAGTGCTGCGCCATTGCATGGCTGATTAGCTGTTTTGCATATGACAACTGAATATCGCACTGTTGTGCTTTGCGCAATTGTGTTGAGCGTGCTGAGCCAAGGCGCAGTTCTGTGACATGCATAGTACACACCTCACTGCACATGCCGGGTTGATGACACAGGCATCTGCCACACTGCTGACGTGCTGTGCACAGGAAGCAATGCAGAGCACGGCCACCATTGTGCCAGTGGCGCTATAGCGATGTTCACCTACATGGCGGCTGTGGCACTGGGCCATCATAGGCACACTGGGGCAACAGCGCGGTGAAGCCATTACTGGAGGTAGCACACAGGCAGCCAATCATGCTACGCTTTGGGTTCAATCGTGCTGTGTGTGTCTAGCATCAGAGACCCTTGACCCTGTGCCGGCCTTTGCCCCTATGCGCCATCGTCGGGCATGGGTGCACCACAATCACGCTGTTCAGTGACAAGCGCAATAGAGAATGGTAGTGCTGTACCATGCAGCATCTGCATGTGGGGAGCCGGGCTGAGAGCGCCATTTTGCAGACCGAAGTGAGAATGGTGCACAGAAGGGCTGCTCAATGGACACAAGTCGAACTGGCCAACCTAGTGGCCATAGTGAGACACATCATGGACCACTGTTTGGGAGGCAGCCTGGACAGGTTCAGGAGCCAGGTGTGGGAGGAGGTGGCCATTGCACTGGAGGAGGCAACTGGACAGGGGCGGACAGCAGGCAGTGCTGCCACAGGTATGGGGATCTGCGGCAGAGGGCCAGACTTGTTAGCCCACCTGCAGGCACGTGCAAGGAGGCACGTGCCACTGCCAGGTAGGTGTTACATCAACACACTTTATCTTCCATATGGGTATCACGGTTGTATGTGTCCAGCACATGGGGAGGGACTGTCCGGTGTTGGCTGTGGTGGTGTTAGCAGGGGTGGGGTGGGTGGGTCTAGCTGGGTGGGATGGCACACACCTGGGGGCAGGGGTGGCTTTGCTGCAGGATTGTACTGATGTTCCTCTCTCCATGTTTGCACCACAGGGCCGGAGCAGCGCCTGGCATGTGAGCTGTGGTGCACTGAAGAGGAGAGAGGAGAGACAAGGCAGGAGAGGGTCCACAGCGCCCAAGGGACCAGCCCGATGATGGTGAGTGCCATACCTCCATGATTACTATTGCGTATGTGTAACAGGGTGGGCAGCAGGGCATGACCACCATCCATTGACACCACTGCCATGCGCGCAACTTGTTACAGTCAGCACTGTCCAGTGGCAATGCATGTCTGGGAGTGCATCGATGGTGGTCCATGCATGCACCTGGTACATGGCTGTGCCACTGTCTTTAAAATCACATAGCCATGTCACTAAACGGCCATGGTGGTGCTGTGCAGGACTTGGCCAGTGGGTGTGTGCAGCGTTCCGCATGGCTGTATGCACCTGGGTGGGCAGGTCATGGGATTTGATCACTGTGGGTGGTCACACACCATCACAGAGGTATGTCCCACGGCCGTATGCCATGCACAGGGGTGGGCTGTATGGGGCTGTGCATTCACACCTATTGACTGTGCTCCCTTGTCCTAGGTGTCCCCAGCTGAACGACATCTGGGAGGCATTGCAGGAGATCCTGCAAGTGGCAAGGGCATCCTGGAGATCCTTCACCACATAGATTGGATTGGGGTCCTAAGGAGGCACCGGCAGAGGACAAGCCAGAGTGGGAGCAGGGCTCCACATTGAGAATCCCTCTGCCTGATATCCCTACCCCTGGACCCACCCTCACACCCTCCTTTCCTGTCCTATTTGTCCACCTCTCCCCTACCCACCCCCACCTTGTTTGTGGCCCTCCCCACCTTGTATATATTCATGTATATAGTAAACTTTTATATTTTGTTTTAATATATATCTTTTGATATGAATACTGTGGTGGTCTCTGATTTGCAGGGCTATAGGTGCTCAGCTGCAGTGGTGTGCATGGCGTCAGGGTGGTGCAGTCATGGGTATGTGTGTGTGTCCATGCAGAGGTGACTATGGTGTGGGGGTAGCTATCAGTCAGTGCCTGTGGTGTGTGTGTTGTGCCCTGCGCACTGGATGACTGTGTGCAGTGGTCCATGGTGCATGCTTTGTGTCCATGGTGCCCCTGTCAGCCTGTCCATGGCCTGTGCAGCTGACACCCATGCATGTCTGTGACCTGCACGGTCTGCTGGCATGTCAGTGGTGGCTGTCCATGCAGGGGCAACCACTGTACCCATCACAAAAGCTGGTTGCCTCCTGTCACTGGTGTGGTGCATGTCTGCCTTGGTTGACACTGTGGCCTCCACAGTTGTTGACCCACCTCCATGCTGTGGCTTGTGTGTGTTGCAGGGGATGTGCACCACTGTCTGTGACTTGTGCTCTGGGAAAATGCTGGTGACATACAGGTCCACAGTGCCTGCGCTGGGTGGCTGGCACTCCTGTGCCATGGAGGACTGCAGGTTGTGTGTACACAGTTTACATGGGCCGCTGAGGGCTTGGTTGCCCGCTACTGTGTCCCTGTGTTGTTGTACCCTTGTATGGGTGGAGTGTCCTGTCCATGCACTGTGTGGCATCCGGTGTGCTGCATGCTTCCATGCACCACTGTGGATGTCTGCACTGGCTGTTGTGGTCATGCTGGGTCGGGATGTGTCATTGGGAGAGTGTGCAGGGTGCTGTACCACTGGTGGTGCTGTCCGGGACATGCTCTGTCCCGTGAGGTACCTCATGTGCTGGCCTTGTGTTTGGTCTCTCAGCAGTACCTCGGGGAGCTGTGTGTGGTGGCACTGTGTATGCCATCGTTGCATCGCTGTGTGCTGCCACCTGCTTATGGGTGCTCATGGTGGGGCTGCCTTGCATGGTTCTGTGGTGCACAGGGTTGCATTGTCACAGTGGGGGTGATGGGATGGTGGGGTTCCTGCAGTGGTGGATGCTGCTCCTGGGCAGGGTGTCTAGGGGTCACGGTGCAGGGTGTGCTCTGCATTGGGGATGGTGTGGCATGGGGTGGTCAGCCCTCCTTGTGTGCCAGTCACAGCTTGCGGGGGTGTGTGATGGGGCACCATGGCCCGCTGTGGGTTGGTTGTTGGTCTCCATGGGTCAGTGGTTATTCCAGCCCTCCCCAGTTGTGCAGTGCATGGGGTGGGGGGAGATGTCTGTTCTGCTGTGTGTTCCTCTGCCCATTTGTGGCATGGGTGGTGGGCCCTACCTCCTGGTTATGCAGTTGCATTGCCACCCTGCTGCTGGGGCATCCATGTTTGTGCTATGGCTCCTCTGGACTGCTCAGCTGAACATCCCTTGTTGGCTATGGCGCATCTGATCTCCTTCCCTCCCTAGTTGCGCTATAGGCGTAGGTGGTGTGATATTCAGTCGTTGGTTGTAGGTGCAGTTTGGCGGCTCAGTTTTGAATATCATGCCTCTTCTGCATGGCGCAATGGACTTCCACTTGCTCCTGCTATTGCACACTTTTGGGTGCAGTTTGAATATCTGGGCTCAGGTTTTCAACATAGCCTTCTTATGACCCATCTCATGAACAAGGTCAGTGAAAGGTGAAAATTCTGCCTGAAAAATGATTTCACCAAGCGACCGTGAAATCGCCTTTCATGACAGATTTTGTGATTCCACTGACATTCTTCATGAGGTGTTGTCCCAGAAAGGGCATGTTGAAAGTTTGAGGTCAAAATATGAAAACATTACTAAGTTATGCATCAGAGTTGAAAACACCATTGAAATACATTGAACTGCATTTACCTTAGTTTTCATATTGCAGCCGAGTGGTTCCAGTAGTAAGGCGTGTCTTCCACAGGAGAGTGAATCTTCAGCCTGTCATCTGTTTAGGTGAGTGAGTGGAAGTGGGGTGTGGGGGTGAGGGGTGGTGGGTGCTGAGTGGGATGTCGGGGCCAGATCATCTAGGGATCATTTTTTTTACAGGCAAAAACATTAAGGGACCATTTTCTTTATTTCAGGCTGGGACGCTTGATGGGTGGGGAGACCACTAGACACCAAGGAAAGGGAAAGAATGAATGGGGACAACCATTGGAGGATGAGGGGTACCACTAGACACCAGGGAAAACTAATAAATTATGAATAGGGTGATCTGAAGGTGTGGGTGCCAGTAGACACCAGAAAAAGAAAAATATCAGGAGGACAGTGATCAGAGGGTGGGTGCCCACTAGATATCAGGGAAACAAAAGTATAAAATGATTGCGATCGTGAGGTGGGGGCCACCACTAATCACCAGAGAAATATAATTTATACAGGGATGGCAATCAGAGGGTGAGGTGCCACTAGACACCAGGAAATAATAAATAATTAGGTAGATGGTGACTGGAGGGTGGGGATACCACTAGTAACAAGGGACAAGATGCCAGCTTAGGAAAAGGATTTTCCCTCACAAAAAATAATCTTTTTGTGACTCTTCATATGAAGAAAGAATCTTTATCACGGGTCATGAAAAAAGATTTATAAGCTTAAAAAAACTTAAATAACTTTGGAAGGGATTCATATTTTTCTCCAAATCAGCAAAAGGCACAATTGTGCCCCAGCCCCTCACAGCCTAAAAACTTCAAATGAAAATTCCAAACAGTCTAGGCACTAGGCTAATTGACATAAAAGGAACACGATAAGGGGGTCAGGAAGCATTACATAAATACAAAAAAAGAATAATTTTTGTGACAATCGAGTCATGAAAAAAGATTTTAAATGTTAAAAAAAATTTTCAGGCTATTTCCCAACAGTTAAGTGCATAATCTGGCCAGCCCGTGGCACTAAAGGTTGAGGCACTGGATGCCACACCTTGCCCACACCAGTGACCCAGGCTCAGGAATGGACTTGAGTCACTCAGGGGTTGGCAGGGGAGGAAGGATTGAGTATCTGTAGACAGCTCTCCTTCCTCTGGGAGGGGCACAGTGTGGTGCCCTGTAGACTGACACCCAGTGGTGACTGAGTGTCAGTACAGGCATGTCATCAAAGAGGGGAGGGTGCATCTACAGGGCATATGGCTGCTTCTGTGGAGGTGGGGGCAGCAGCTTCACCCACTGAATGGTTGGTGCTTAGGGAGAAAGAGGAAAAAGTCCAGGAGCTGACGGGGTCCATGATGACCCAACATGGTCAGGTTGGAGAAGGAGTCCCTCCAAGGAGAGCCAGAGCTACCTGTCAGCTCTGCAGAGGGTGATAAAGAATAAAAAAGTGCAGAGTCTAGCTAACAGGGTCCAGATAAGCAACATACATGTGTTGATTGCACTTCAGAATGACATTTTAGAGGCTTTTAAATTGGAATTTGTGGTGAAAATTGGAAACAAGATGGCTGCAAATGAAAAAGGATTTTCCTTCAAGAAAAGGATGACATCAATATGAAAAAAATAATTCTTTTTTTGTTTCATACAGCAGTTTTAACTGCTTCTTGAGCATGCTCAGGACCAATTATTTCTAAATGTTAAAATTTAAATAACTTATGAATGGATTAATATTTTTCACCAAACAAGCAAAAAGCACATCTGTGGGACAGTCCCATTCTACCCGAACATTTCTGCCCAAATTTCAAACCATCTGGATTTTAGCTAAATTGACAGAAATCCCAGCAAAACCAATGGGAAAAGAATCCTTAAAAATTAACTTTTTTCACTCTCTGTATCTCAGAATCTGCATATCCGATCAGAACAAAACTTGGCACCTCCAGAGATATGCCCCACAAGACTGTACTTGCATAGTTTCATGCAGATCAATTGAAAGGTTGCAAAGTTATTAAACTACAAAAATGAGGGTTTAACATTGAACTGCCAGTACAACCTTAATTGTGGGGTGCTTCCGCACCCTATGATATATATATTTTTCTTGTGTGTAAGCCTCTCAGCCAGTCAGTGAGTGAAAAGTAAAGTTGACTGCTATGTGAGACATAATGTCACAGGACCTCTGAGTGGGGTGGGGTGTGGTCTGTCAGTGGGGGTGAGGGCAGGTTGGGTCACTTTTCCCTATCACCTCATAAGTCATATGGCACTGCAGCTTGTCTTTGCACAAGGCATGGGTGCCATGTGGGTATCTATGGATAAACAATGGCTATTGTGAGCCATCATTGTTAGCTTACAGAAATGTCAATGTATGTAGAAAACATGAAGTGAAGAACAGGAGCAAAAATAATTCTGGGATAAAATGAGCAGATTACATTCCACCATGCCAGTTCCACAAAGTGCCAGTTCTGAAAGTGGTGGAGATTAGAGCTGGTCATCATGTAATAGAAATTGGGAGTCATATTTATAGGGCTGTGAGAAAAAGTGCTTCTATGCTCATTAAAGCACAGCCAAACAAACCATGCTATGGTTTATTAAACCACAGGAATCCACTGATTCCACTCCCACTGCAGTGTTCAACATGTAGTAGTATACCGTGGTCTGGAATCCCTATCTCAGGCAGGATATAAACCAAGGGAGGTGATGGAAATAAGAGCCACCAAGATGATTCAAGAGAGGCAAGGGTATACATAGAACAGAAGCTGGTGAACTTGAATATGTATTCACTGGATACCTAGATGGAAAGAGGGAACATGATAGAGACCTTTATATATACCTACAGGGTATCAAAAGGATGGACTCTAAAGAATTGTATAGACCTAGTATGAACAGTTAAATAAGAGAAATGGCTGCAAATTGGTGGTAGTGGTGGTAGGATAAATCACGTTTCTGTACATCACTGTGACATTTGGATGGCACCACCTTCTTCCATATCTGCACACTACAAAGAAATGGTATAGTAGGGTTAGTGTCCATCATTATATACAATAGATAGTAATGGACATAGATAATTGCCTTTTAGCCTTGAGGCAACATACCCAGTGCTATTATTTCTATCATCTTCTCAACTTGTCACATGTTTATTATCAAGAACATGACACAAACTGCCAGTGTTCATGATTCTACAGCCACCTGTGTGCTGCTGGTGTTGACAATTGCCAGTCTATATTGATGTGCTATACATGTTATCATCTTCATAACTCATCATCATGTGTTTATTCAGAAATCCTACTTTTTGTCATATAAATAAAAATACATTTGACATATTAGAAATTTTATATTATACTTCTGTCATGTACTACAATAAGTTCATTGTCATGTCACTCTTGTCATGAGGTCATGCTTTGATGAGTTCCTCTGCCAGTACCAGCATAGGAACTATTGTACGGCACTTATTTCACAATTTACTGGGGAGCAGTGATTGCTCTTGACCTTCAGCAATTCTCCATTGTAGAAGACATTGACTTTCTATATAGTATTGCACAAAGAACTGAAACAGAAATATATCAGTCCATCATACTTTGCATTGTCCTAGGCATGGAAGGCCCAGACAGTGTAAACAGTTGTGTGCTGCAAAAGTGTATTCCACTTCTGATACCATATGTAAAGGCCTTCAAAGTGCACAACAAGCAGCACTTAACATGGTCCTTTCCATGGTATGTCCACCTGAATGCCACATATGCCATTCTTACTGCTCTGCTACAGCATCTTAATTAATCATACTATTGTGCTATCATGCAATACTTTTTCTAGGTAGCTAAAAAAAAATATATATATTTTACAATAGGATTCAACTAGTTCTTCTAAGCATAAACATTCATTATCACAAACCATGTTGTCATGTTTATAAAAAAATGACAAAGTTAAAAACATATTTTATATTACATTACTACAATCATATTGTTATATATTATCTAAAATATAAAGCATTATAACAACAATTTAATTATTGAAGTGATAATAAACAGTAGTCACAGCATAACAAATGTATTGTAAAATCTATGGCTCTGCAATGGAGTGTATAGTAACTGGCATGAGGTAAAGCAGAGTGATACAGGGACTACAGGGTATATGCCTTTGGGTAAGCAATGAATATTAACTATTAATGTAGCTAGCACTGGGTCATGGTGGACTTAGTGGATTTTGAAGACTGTTACAATGCCACAAACAGTAATGTGCAGCAGATGCATGCCAAAAGTGCTTGCCACAAGTAAGCTACAGAAATTAATATGTATTGCTGACTTCAAGGCTTTTTTTTGCTCCACTATTTGGGGTCTGCTTTACTCTATGCCAAATACTGCATTAGAGTCAAAGCAGATTGGCTGAATTCTCAAAGGTGAACCAAAAATGTGTTGGCTGTGAGCTGAAGTCAAATCAAAGTAGCCACTGATCCACTTTTCTCACCCTTATTGAAAGTTAATATAGTTAACAGACCAAGCTAAATAATTAAACTTAGAAACAGAGGAAAAAAAAATATATATACATATACAGTATGATTTGGTCTTAAGGGCAAGGTATCTTTTATATATTTGAGTGCCTAATAATTATTTTAAAATCACTGCTGGCATTATGATAACTCAGTTTTACAACAAATTGAAAATACGTATTTAAGGACATTTCATTTTTTAATTAATGCACAAGATTTTATTAAACTGGATCTTTTCTATTTAGACTTCATTGGTTCATGTTGCTTATTGTTGATGTGACATCATAATCATCTGCTGATTTCATCAGAAACATTTGCACAAAATTATTCTGATGTCAGCAATACTGAGCAAGAAAAGCTGAAATCTAATGTTTTGTATTAATGGCATAATTTGGTATATCTTTGAAACTTAGCTTCATTGCCAGTGCCCTTTCAGGGTGACTCTTACTTCAGTGTTGTTGCTCTGAAGCTATTGTCTTTAAATTGCTTCATAATGTGGGCTCACTATAACTGAGCAACTGTGATCACTTAGCTGACTCCCCTCAATGGACTGAAGTACTGACGTGGCACACTGAGAGTTATAAAATTAATGAAACACATGTCTATGGCTGCTGTTTTACCCTTGGAAGAGTTTCCAGCCTTTTGCACCATTCTGTCTAGGGTGAACAAATGTGAAAATTGGTAAGACTCATTGTGCTTGAATCTGACCTCCGTCTTTGGTTCAGCTTCTACATTTCAGCCAAAGACACTTTGGGTTCTTAGTGTTGGAGAGTCTAGTAGGCCAAAAATGAAGGTAAGAGACATACCTTCACCACCCTTCACTCAAGGGATTGTCAATCCCAATCTCTCCCATCATCGCCATTCCTCTAATTTTATTTTAAGTCAGCAGCATGCACAATGCCAGAACTCAAATTGTATTTTATGAAAACAGAAGTGTCTATGGAGGGGATGAGGGTGAAAATGACTAGGCAAAGAAAGTGGTGGCCATAGAACTACTATGGCTACCTGGGAAGAACTACAGTGTTATTCATTTAATTCATTTAATTTTTGGCTGAAGGTCAAGTGATCTGAAGTGACCCAAATGTTTGATTAGGCCAAACTGAAGTTCAAAGTGCTGAATTTTGTCCATTCATTGAATAGATTCAGCATTGGATCATCTTCCCATTCAATCCTGTTCAAAACAGAATTGGTTTGCTGGCCAAGGCACCTAAGCTTCACCTGAACTCTTTCCTTCTAAGATTGCTTGAAAGGACAGAGCAGATAACCTTACCAGAGCAAGGGAAAAGGATTAAGACTTCTTTTGGCTGAGAAGATTTACTGTGTGTGTTATTTTTATTTTGTACTCACAGGGATTGCTACTGTTTGTTGTTAATATTTCATTGCTTTATTTTTTCTGATTCAAATTGTTGTTGCTGGTATACCTTCTTCTGCATTATTACAAGGTGTGCCTACAGGTATTATGCTAACAGATTACTGCTGTAATCTTCTGATTCAAATTGTCTTTTGCAAGGTATATCTTCTGGTACTGCTTTATTTTTCTCTGCAGCAAAGTGTTTCTTACAGGGTATATCTTCTCTGAAATTATTACATGTGGTGCTTTACATGTTTTACAGTTTTATCTGACATTAGGATAAGCTTTCAGGGTTACTACATTTGTTGTTGACTGATTGTTTCTGCTTTTACCTCCTTGTTCTTCCATCCATGGTTCTTCTTTTTCAGCAGGGAAGGGCCCATCCACCCACCCCATCCTCAACCACCACACACTACACTCCTTTTATAGGGTACCACAGTTGTGACAGTTCCTGTGGCAAAGCAGGAAGGGCAGATCAGTGGGGCATCTACAAGGTAAGCTCATTTACAGGGGCACTAGTAATTTAACTTGTTATAACAGGTTATACACAAACAAAACACAAAATCAAACCATTACTTTCATTTTCTTCCTTCTAATTACTCTGACCAGGTTATAAACCCAGCAACTTATCTGGAATGGATATCATTAACTGCAGGTACTGTGGAATACTTTTCAGAGGGACAGTCTTACAGGATTTAGGACACTGTCGTACATGCTGGGTCATTGGAGATCTTAGGGTTCAGCTCCGGGCAGCATGGGCAAGGTTGCGTACCTCAAATTTCATATTCAAGAGAAATACATTATAAGAACCACCCACCATTTCCCCAACATCCAACAGAAGAACCTCAACTGCAGATGGTAGTTGGTCCAGGAGGTTGGCAGGTGGTTAGGAGACAAATCGGGAGCCCCATCACTCTGTGCTCTCAACATATTACCTCCAAAAACATATAAACACTACAAACAGGTATCTGCCTCTATCCCCGAAATCAAACAAAGGGGCAGAGGACACTGCAAACAGGACACTGCAGCACAGGAGCTAGCACAACAAAACTCACCCAAATCAGGAACCAAAACAAAAAAGCAAAAAGGAAATCCAAAAACTTCACAGTCATAGGAGACTCCATGATTCAGGAGTTGATACCCATCTCCAGCCAGGGTAAATGGTCAGATGTCTCCCAGGTACATCAACGTGGAGAAACACTGACCGCATTGCTAAAATTGTTCAGAAAGCAGTAGAAAACATTGACGTCCTGGTACACATAGGGACTAATGATCTCAACAGCTGGTCAGTTGCAGAGACCAAGGAACACCTGACCAGGCTGGGTGACAAACTATTATCCATTTCATCTGGCATCTCCTTCTCTGAGATCCTGCCAGTCTGGGAGAGTGGGGCAGATGGGCCGCAAGGTCAGAAGGGGAGAAGGGAGCTAACATGTGGCTCAAGGGCTGGTGCAGGAAAAATGGCACAGATTTGCAAGGAACAGCAACAGTTCTGGGAGCGAAAGTTCTTTAAATTTGATAGACTGCATCTGACTAAGGAGGAGTCAGTGCATGAGGGCAGAAGTTTGATGTCTTTGCAGAATATTTAAACTAGTAAATGGGGATAGGGGTGCAGCACCCATCGCTGAATGGGAAGAACACTCCCCCTCAGCTAGTGGTTAAACAGGGATTCAGCATGTTTACAGTTCATTTGCATCACCAGGTAAGAAAATAGGTCTGTCTCCCCAAACGACACACAGAGGAAATGCCAAACCTCACCCAACTACTAACACACGAAATCTGGCCAATGGAATATCATGCACACAAATGCTCACAGCTTGGGAAATAAGATCCCAGACCTGCAGACAATAATGTCAGAGGCTAAACTGGACATAGTAGCAATTAGTGGAACGTGGTTTACCAGTAAGCACACTTATGAGACTTCAGTACCTGGCTATGTACTGTTCAGAAGAGACCGAGGTGCAAAAGGGGGGTGGAGTGGCCTGTATGTCAATGAAAATATCAAAGCTACAGAAATTCAGAATACACATGAGCCAGAAGAACTGTGGTCACCCTGGAAACAGGAAATGGGACAGCCATAAGAACTGGGGTTGTCTACTGGTACCCAGACCAGGGGAGGACATAGACACATTACTGTTAGGAGGTATACAAAACATGACAGCTAAAGAGAAGGTTCTGATAATGGGAGACTTCAACATGCGGATACAGATTGATCAATACCAGCAGGAACATCTGCCAGAACTAGACACATGGTGGATTATCTGCAGGGGAGGGCCTCAAACAACTGGTACAACAACCCACAAGAGACAGGGCTATCCTAGATATAGTACTGCCTAACAGGGAAGGATCACAGATCTCCAGGTGAAGGTCACCTGGGGTCCAGTGACCATCACATGGTATGCTCAATTTTGCCACTACATCTAAATCATCCCATTCAAGGCAAAAATATGGGACTTCAGAGGAGCTGACTTTGATAAGATGGCCAACAGAGTTAAGCTAGCTGTGGCAAAAGAAACACAGGTGAGGGTACAGGCAAAGTGGGCAAGCATTAAGGGCCGCAATACTTGAAGCAACATTCCATTGTATTAGACAGAAAAGGAAGTGCAAAAGAAGAAGGAAACCACTTTGGTTCTCAAATACAGTAGCAAAAGGTCTGAGCCAAAAGCTGGCCTTCAGGAAATATAAGGAACACAGCAGGATGAAGATAGGGAGCGTATCAAACTGCCCTAAGGAAGCAGGGAAGGCAGTAAGGCAGACAAAGTCCCAAACTGAGGAAACACTAGCACGAACAGTAAAGAAAGGTGACAAGACTTTCTATAGATACATTAGTGAAAGGAGAAAGTCCAGAGGTGGTATCCTAAGCTCCAAGGAGAAAGGGCGTGTGAGGAGGAGCACCCTGTAAAGCATCTATCCTAAATAGATACTTTTGCTCAGTATTTACTGAAGAGAAGGTAGGGCAGGGCCCACAGCTCAGCACCATGGACACAAGAGGGAGGAGGTGAGCACTACACCCTTCACAAGAAAGGGTCCTGCAAGAGCTCGCTAAGCTCAGGGTGGACAAGGCAATGGGACCTGATGACATACATCCCAGGGTACTAAAGGAACTAAGGGTGGAACTAGAAGAGCCATTTGCAGAACTGTTTAGTGAGTCTCTGAGCACAGGAGAGGTCCTAGAAGACTGGAAAAGGGCTCATGTGATCCCACTCCACAAGAGTGGTAGCAGGGAGGAGGCAGGGAACTAGACAAGTCAGTCTTACCTCAGTAGTGGGCAAGATTATGGAGGCACTCCTTAAGGAAAGGATAGTGCAACACCTGGAATCAATAGGGGCACAGGATCCAAGACAGCATGGGTTTACAAAGGAAGGTTCTGTCAAACTAATCTCATAGATTTCTTTGACTGGGTAACCAGAGTGGTGGACCAAGGGAGCAGTTGATGTCACCTACCTTGACTTCAACAAAGCTTTGGAAACACTGTTCACATAGAAGATTGATAAATAAGCTGGGTAGGCTCGAGGTGGGTCAGGCGTTGGTTAACTGCGTGGCAAACTGGTTGATGGGTAGAAAACAGAGTGGTGGTACATGGTATCAGTCAGAAGAGATGCAGGTCACAAGTGGGGTACCTCAGGGATCAGTCCTGGGGCCAGTCCTCTTCAATATCTTCATTAGTGACATTGCAGATGGACTAGAGGTAAAGCTTGTCTGTTTGCAGATGACACCAAGATCTGCAACAGAGTAGATGATCCAGATGGGGTAGGCAGAATGAGAAGAGATCTGGATAAACTAGCAAAATGGTCAGAAGAGTGGCAACTGGGGTTTAATGCAAAGAGTGCAAGATAATGCATAGGGAAGAGAAACCCTGAAGCCACCTATAGGCTGGGAGGAGTTGCTGGCAGTCACAAAGGAAGAAAGAGACTTGGGCATCATCATCACCGATGACCTGAAATCATCCAAGCAGACCTCTAAAGCAGTAGGTAAGGCTAGGGGATGTTAGGGTGTCTTAGTAGGGTGTCACAAGTTGTAAGAGGAGGTAATAATCCCTCGTTACAAGACACTAGCTAGGCCCCATCTGGATTATTGTGTGTAGTACTGAGGCCACACCTTCACAAGGACATTAACAAATTGAGGCAGTCAGAAGGGCAACCAAAATGGTGCAAGGACTGCATCAGAAGACATATGAGGACAGATTAATGGAACTCAATATGTATACCCTTGAGCAAAGGAGGAGAGAGGTGATATGATCAAAACATTCAAACACCTTAAGAACATTAACAAGGTGAAAGAGTCTAACATGTTTAAATATAAGAAAAATGGCAGGACAAAAGGACACAGCATGAGATTAGAGGAGGCCGATTAAGAGGGAATGTGAGGAAATTCTTTTTCACAGAAAGGGTGGTGGATGCATGGAAAGGTCTACTTCAGGAAGTGGTGGCTATGAATACAGTGCATGGCTTCAAACAGGTATGGGATAGGCATAGCGGAACAATACAGATGAGTATGAATAGATAGGCCACTAACAGAGCAAAGGCCGTGGCACATTTATAAGGTAGAAAAGAAATGGGCAGACTGGATGGGCCTTGTGGTCCTTATCTGCTGTCAACTTCTATGTTTCTATGTTTCAGCATTAGTTCTTTCTGTTTGTTTTTGCACAATCTATTCAAATTTCCATGCATAAACATAAGACAAAAACAGAATAAACTTGACAAAACATACACATAATAAAACAGTAAAACAATCCATCTCGACTACATACATGGGTCCAGTTCATCTATTTTATACCAGCATGATCATAAACAAATTGAGATTATATTAAACACATACCAATGTGCCATACTTGGGACATTTTACTGCACAACAGTTGATTCACTAACAGGGCATGCATTTGTCTGAAGTGGCTTAGCTTATGCCATATATAGATGGGGTTACCTTACAGCTAAACTATCCGCACCTGTGGATTATTGTAAGCCTTCTCTCAAATACTGGGTTCCTCCAGAGACAGAGAGGACAAAAAGGGTCCCAAACAAGAAAGAGCTTCTCACCTGCCCTTGACCATATAAGACAAGCACTCAAGAGTGAGCATCTGACTGGCCAAATTCTGCTACTGTTGCACCATGTCTGAAATGCCAGAGACACAGGTATTTAATATACAATGGCCTGCCAGTATCAACAACACTCAGGTCCACCTCTGTGAGACCACCATCCCTCTTTCTCCATGTCCTCCACCCCAAAAAGAAGCAGAAGAGGGTCCAGTGGAACCTGCTTCCCCATCAAGATTTCCATTTTCTGTGTTATGTTCACCAGAGGGTCTACAGAACGGGCAGGACCAGAATTAGTGAAAATAAGAACCCAGGTCTGTCCCACACCTTCCACATATTGGAGACACATTAAATGTATATACTATCAGGGAGGCAGGACAGCCTGTGGACAAATATATAAAGACTCTATATTTGTTGCATATTAGAATATTCCTATCAAGATTTAGGATAATTGACCAGTTATCATCCTGAATTTGTACTCCTAGGCCCTGTTCCACAGAAGCTTAGTTTTGTCGTAGGATCAGGAAAAACTGTTTCCCATGATGGACAGCTTTCCTTATCAGGCCTTTTGTATCTTTCCTGGCACAAAATATAAGATGTTCTATCTGTGCAAGAGGTGAACTAGTGGTTTGGACCCTGCCCAGCCCTCTGATATATGTTCTGATTTGCAGGAAGTGAAAGAGATGAGTATGTGGAATACCAGTACATCTCTGCAGTTCTGCAAAGATACATGCTCACTTTGGTGTGAAGGTCCCCAACACACTAAATCCCTTCCCTTCCCCACCCAATCCTCAAATCCCACATCCTCTAGACTATGGGCAAACAAGGGGTTCCCAGCCATTGGACAGCAGCAGTGTTTCTTCCTCCTCTACACCCACAAGGTGACATAACTGTCCCCAGCACTCTAAAACTGACATAACCAGGGATTAGGGCATGCCAGCCCCAGCGTAAGCTCTATGACCCTATTTGGGCTAGGTAGGCAGACAGCCTCCTGGGCAATTCAGTTCTTCCAAATCTATCCAACCCATCTCCTCTGGCCTATTGACTCAGTCTTGTACATAGCAGTATTGCACAGCCAAGTAGTAATTTTTGAGATATGGGAAATTTAATCCCCTTTATTAACATCTGCCTTCAAATGTTGAAGGCTGGTATGGGGTTGTTTGTCCTGCCAGATAAAGTCAGAGAAAGCCCTGTCCAACTGTTCAGTGTCAGACCTGGTGAGGCCTACATGAAGCATCTGCATGACATAAAGAATCTTGCCCGGGATTCATTTTTATAAGGTTGATATACCTAACCATGAAATGGTCAATGCCGCCATCTGCACAGCCCTCCTTAATAGTATTGATGAGGTGGGTAGAAGTAGGGCAATACAGGGTGACCAAGTCTTTGCCCACATAGATTCTCAGGTATTTAAAGGAGACTGAGACTTCCTTCAACCCCACATACTACCCCTCATTGTACCCCTAGCCACACCCAAAGTTAACATCTCTGATTTTTCCAGGTTGATTTTATACACTGAGAATTCAGCAAACTGGACAATTACAGCAAGGAGCAGTGACATAGAGCTTTGTGGTTCCAAAACATACAAAAGCATGTTATCCACATAGAGTGTTACCTTATCACGGTCAGCCAGATTTCCCACAACCCCTTTAATATTTGGATTGTCCCGAATTCTAGTTGCTAATGGCTCTAAAATGGTTTTATGTGATAAGGCGCATCCACAATGCGCCACCCAGAACAGAACAGAAGACAGAGTAGACGCCACAAAGCTGACCGCACAATAGGTGTAGACAGGTCAAAAGTGTGACAGCAGCAGAGAGCGGCTGGAAGGGTGCCGAGCAACATGGCGTACACTGCAAGGCAGTGGATGGGAAGCATGATGTAGCGTGGCTGGGCCTGGAAGGCCACCAATGGTGAGGGTAAGCCCTGGAGTATGAGTGACCATGGATGGTCAGGATGGGTATGACCACAAGGGGAAGGCAGTAGCATTGAGCTGTCACCCAGGCACAGGGAACCCATCACATGGGCATGCACAGTGGACAGGGGATGGCCGTATCACCTGGGGTCACAGCCAAGGGCAGTGCAGAAGGCCACAATGTAGATGCCACCCACCACTGTGTGTCAAGTCACGAACATGTGATGGGTCAAAGGGTGACTCGGGGTGGCAGATGGCCGGCAACCCTGGAAGGGCATACCTATGCAGGTGGTGTTATTGGCACATACACCATGCACCATGCGGTGGTGCACAGGGTGACTCTGTCCAGGGCTGGACATCGGCAGCAGGGGCCAGTACATGCATGGGGCAGACATGCAGCGGGTTAGACATTGAAAACAAAGTTATGCACCAGCCCACGCAGGTAGTCATAGTGGCTTTTGGAGGCACAGTCGGCCAGAATGGCATGGATCCTGGCATCAAGGTCACAATACCATCTCCATGGTTGTGGTGCCTCCACCCCAGACAATAGCATCTCGGAATGCACAGCAGTAAGTCGCTCCTCCTCCTTTAGGCACTCGAGGAGGTGCCAGATGCTGAGGTGGCAGGCACCGACCCAGGTGTTGAAGCCCTGTGCCACCCTTCCACCGCATTGTTAGTCCTCACCAGACCCTGGTGGGTTGAGTTATAGCAAGTTCCACTGCTCGATTGGGTATGGGGCACGCCAATGTCCTGAATGCCCAGTGGACCCGGCTGACACGTGTCCTCACATAGTCCAGCAGGGGCTGGAAGATGTCTCATTGCTGGCAAAGAACTCCCACTCCTGAGCTCTGTGAGGACTGCTGATACATCGGCAGGTGGTGGGAAAGCCAATGCCAGCAACATCCGGATGTCCAGCGCAAAGCCAGGATCCTGGGTATACTGTGTCAGGACTTCTGGCAACTGCTGTACCTTTGTGCCACAGGGCCTGGGTGAAGTGAAAAAGCATCCTCTGACCGTGACTCGGGAATACGGTGGTGACCCTGCACCAGCTAGCATGCTTGAAGTCCAACAGGACCATGGCAGGTGTTATATCAGGATGTGTAGCTTCAGCTGGCCTAGCAGTCTGATGTATGTCTGTGCCACCTGGTGCACATCAGGGCATAGACAGCAGGCAGGATTGTACCCAACTGGATGGTGTGTATGGTGTACAGTTGGTCAAACAGGGCAGGGCACACCCTGAATGTGCCATCCATGAACCAGTCCATGCTGCTGGCCAGCTGCTGCATGCCATGGTCAGTGGCATAGATAATGATGTGGTCTCGCTCCCTCCCACTGTTGTACAGGAGGAAGTGCGTGCCATCTGCCGCGCGGGTGTACTCCTCTGGGATGATTAGGTTCTCGACAGACTGTGGGGTGGTTGGCCATCTATGTGCCATGTGTCACACATGTTGTACGTCCGGTGGGCGGGCGCCTCCGAGTGATCGACCCGGCCACAGCCTCAGGGATGCACAACATGTTTGCCACGACGACCTGAAAGTGGAATCCATGGTATGCCATGCCCCTGTCCCGCAGCACCCCATCACTCCGCATGGCCACGTTGGCTGTGTTGGGGATGTGGTTGTGTTCCCAATGGTGGCTACCACCATATCCTCAGCTGTGCAGGCAGGCCATACAATGGTAGCTCCTTGCCTCGGCACACCTCCAGTATATTTTATCTGTTCCTCCTTATCCTTGTGATGTCGCGAAGCCATTGCGGACAGCCATTGGCTTGCCCTTCTGGCTCTGTATGTAACACACCTCCTTGGTGTATATGTTGTTACATCTGATGGCTGTGCTGTGGCTGTCATTGTTATGGGCACTGGTGCCCCACCCAGCTTCTGCCTGGGCATGCCCACTTCCTGTCTGTGCTGCTTATCCAGTGTTGTTATGCACCCCTCCCATCATTGCCCTGCACATGGACCCTGTGTATTGTGGACTGCCACCCTCCACTGTGCAGCCCCTGTGCCTGTGCAATGCTGTGGGCTCCATCCTCCCATGCTGTCCTGTGAGGTAGGTGTATGTGTCTGTTGTGGTGAGTGGGGTTGGGGTGGTTGTCCTGCACCCTGTGTCATGTGTGTGGACCTGGAACAGCCAGGTGGTACAGGCTCATATGTCCCCCTTAGCACTGTACCCCACCAACAGTGCCTCACGATGTCCGCTGCAGCGGTGCTGTCCTCTGAGTGGCCTACCTTGCTCACCCATTGCCTCCGGTTACTACCACTGATCATGGCCTGCTGTTCATGCCATCCAGCGCTAGTCATTTAGCAATGTCTCCTGCCAGAGGTACCTCTCTTGCCTGGCAGCCTGCTGGTGCTTGTGGTGCTGCTGTCGGCTGTTCATGGGGTGCTGTTATTGTGCTGCAGAGCTTTTCTCTTACGCTGTCTTTCTCCTTTTGGACAGTCACCCTTACTGTGGTTGCATTTCTTGCCTTGCCCCTGATATAGCACCTTTTTTGTCCTCTTCTTGGCTGATACCACTCTATAACCAGTGCAAATAATAGCGGAGAGAAAGCACCCTGCCTCATACCTCTAAATAAGGAGAACTTATCTGAAAGAGATCCATTCACCATTACAGATGCCACAGGGGATCTGTAGAGCACCTGGACCAGTCCCACAAAGCTGTTCCCCAGACCAAACCGTTCCAGAACTTCAAACATAGATTCCCATTCTAAATGGTCAAACGCCTTCTTGGCATCCATGGAAAGCACCCAAGTGCCTCCAGGATGCATAAGTTCCCAGACCACATTCAATAACAAGCACATGTTATGATAGGAGAGGTATCCCCAAATAAAACTGATCTGGTCCAAGTGAACCAGCTCCAAAAGGGCACGGTCCAGGTGGCTCACCAAGATCTTCACCATAATTTTAAGGTCATAATTCAGTAGTGAAATTGGGCGATATGAGGCACAATCCGTGGGATAACTCCCAGTTTGGCAGGACACTGATCACCACCTCATAGCATGTGACAGGTAGTTACTCCTCTCCCTTGGCTTCCCAGTATACCTCACACAAGCATCGACCAACTGGTCTCGACATAGCTTTATAGTATTCACAGGAATCCATCTACACACTAGCTTTGCCACCTCTCAGTCTCCATACTGCCAGATGGATCTCCTCCTTAGTGATCTCTGCCCCAAGTTGTTCCTGCTATGCCTCCAATAATTTATGGAATGCCATCCCATTGAGAAAGGCCTGAGCCACATCCAATTTCCTGCACACTTTGCACGGTATAAATTTTGATATAATTGTCAAAACAATTCTTGAAGTGCTGCTTGTCCCTGGCTAGGTCTCCCTGAGGATTCTTAATCCCAGATACATGTGATGAACATTTCCTCCCCTAATTACGTTACTCAGCAGGGGACCAGGCTAGTTGCCACATTCAAAGAATTTGTTTTAATTAAAAAAAAATAAAAAAAAAACAGGACTTGCAGACCTCACCCATTAAAAGCCCATTCAGATCTTCCGAGTGGCAGTCAACTGCTTGACAATATCCTTGACTCCTAAAGTTACTTCTACATTCACGGTCCTTAAGACATCACTCTAGCTCCACTCTTTTGTCCCTCTGATCCTTTTTATGTTTAGTGACAAAGCTGATAACAGCACCTCTGATGAAGGTCTTGCTGGCATCATAGAAGATCCTATAGCGAGAAACTGAATCTTTATTGCTTTCCTGAAACAGCTTCATTCATCCTTAATGTACACCCAAAACTGATGATTAACTAAAAGGTAGTTTGGGAACTTCCAAGGTGGTAGACCCTCCCACTCATCAGCCATTCTCAAAGATTGTAGCTCCATGGCATGGTCTGAAATCTAGATGGGGCTGTGTTTGACTGACACCAATCTAGGGTACCAGCCATGGGAATATAAATATAGTCAATTTGTGACCATGTCTTGTAGGGATTAGAAAAAGTAAACTCCCTCTCCCTTGGAATGGCTAACCTCCAGCTATCAATGAGGTCCAAGTCATAAATTTCCAGCTGCCATTGCTTTGAGGGTCTTCTACCTCTGCCCCACCATTTGACTGATTCAAAATGGGGTCCATAGTGCTACTGAGTCACCCTCCTACACCAAGCCTGGGATTGTTTCTTAAATATTATATCTAATATAGACTGGTAAAAGGTGGCTCAAAGACTGCAGGGCATATATGCTAGCAAAAGTCACCTGCTCCCCATATAAATCCCATTCCTGGGGATCTGCCACTCATTTTACTTGAATGGGGAGGTGCTTATGAATTAGTACTGCTACCCTTTCTTATGTGATGTATAAGACACAGCATGGCATGCCCCAACACATCCTTGAGACAGCTTTGATGTACAATGCCATCAAATCGTCTCTTGCAAAATGCTACCTGTGTATTTTGATGTTTTAGTGTTGTTAATAGAATGGTGCATTTGATCAGGAAGAAAAACCCCAAACATTCTATGAATCAACTGTAAGACCCTTAGCTGTACCCTAACTGAAGGCAATAGCCCTCCAATTATCATGCAGAGACCCTGTGTCTTTCTTTCCCCTTAACAGCAAGGTGGACCACTGTGCAACACCCTTAAGCTTGCAACACTGAGCCCAAAAACTATTAAGAAATATAAACATCCAAGCCACAAATAGTGAAACAATCCTCCCCCACCCAGCCCATCCAACATAATAAATGAAAACCTAATATATTCACCATTCACTCAGAGAATAGCTAACCCCTCATCAAAGTGAATGGGTATCCCTCGCCACCTCCAAATATGTTTCTATGGAAATACTATTATAATAAGCCCACAGCATCAGACTCTAAACCTCACTGGACACCCTGTCTCCATAATATGGACATTCAGAGAACCTCTTTGGTCAGCAACATAACAGATACATATTAAGATCCCTGATTCTATTGCAGAACCCTTCTTCTTGGTCCTGAGAATGCCGTGCCAATCCTTTAAAAATACATTAATGTGTAGTCTGGGCCATCCGCTACTGAAATAAAACAGACCCCAAAGTCATTCACATTTCAAGGTGGAAATAGGCATCCAGTGCAGTGGAGACTGTACAGTAAGAAAACCTCTACTTGATAACTATTACTTTGTAGAAACACGTCTAGGTCCTGAGAGGTGAAGCCCTCACCCTCTCAGTACCTTATGATAAAAACATTTGCATCAGTGCCAACTTTATAACAAAGAATGCAAAACCAAGAGACAGGAACAATGCCTCACCCCACCTTTTATACCAGCAACAACAACCTGTGGCATAAGAACTGCTGTGCACAGACCCCAAGCCACCCCAGACCCTGGTGGATCCCTATCCATCAATTAGTCTTCTCATAGATCATATGTTGTACTCCCCAGTCCTGAAGCCACCCAGCCTGCTTGCACATAGTCCATGTGAAGTGCCTCTATGAAACAAGCCCAGGGGTTTATTATGAAGGGCAAATCAAGGTATAAGGCATGAACTCAGAACAGTGTTCAGTAAAGCATGTATCTAGTGGCCCAGGCAGGGAGGCACAGGCAGAGGTGGTGCAAAACCAAACACCACACTTAATACCTGCCACCCCCAACCCCCCAGGTTACATTCATTCTGAGGGGTTCTGTAAAATGATGTTCCCACAGAGACTTATCTGTTCCAGACCTGGGCAAGGGAGGGCTATACACCCTGACATAATTTTTAGGAGAAGGCCATGGGAGAGTCCCAGAAGTCAATCCCCTATTTGTACCCTGGATCTGGATCATAATGCCACAAACTTCTGCCAGGTCCAAAACAGTAGATAACATTCCTCAGCTGTATTCTCAGCCCATGATAGTAGATCAGCCCTCTGATCACTGTCCTCTATCCAGGGAGAGCAGGGGCCACTAAGACCAATCCTAGGTAAGCAGCCACTTGTGAAGTCTGCACACAGTTCATGCAACAATGGGGCAGATCAAAACTAGATGCAGGCCATCAGGCCCAAAAACATGTGGTA
This sequence comes from Neoceratodus forsteri, assembly GCA_016271365.2. NCBI lineage: Eukaryota > Metazoa > Chordata > Ceratodontiformes > Ceratodontidae > Neoceratodus > Neoceratodus forsteri. The sequence continues at coordinate 1,458,873,977 of CM057455.1, read as the reverse complement.
ATAGAACAAAACAGCTTCAACACAGCTTGAGCTTCAAGTCCCTTGCAAACAATGCTGCCTTCTCCACCTCCCAGAAAGTTTAGATGGCGCCTTCATGTTTTACTTTTAATACAGCTGGTTAAACCATGAAATTTAACCTGTAGCTCCTGAAGTTGATTAATGACAGGGCTAAAGGCCATCTGCTTCTTCAGCAGGTGATTAGAATAATCTTGGAATAAAAACAGGTGAACCCCTTTAAACTTGAGCTCCTTTAACATCGAAAGGTATTTAAGACAGCTGGTCTGTCTTGATACAGTAGTTGTGGAACCTGAAGATTATGTCATGGTGGTTGACCCTCCAGTGGCCTGGCATTCTGCTCAGTTGGCTCATTTCAGCTTGTATTTTCCTCCTTTTGTTTGCAGGCCTAGCAACGCTGGGAGTGTTCAAGCACAGAAATTAGAGGCATTCAGCCCTCTCTTGCCTTTGGGGAATCCCCATAAATGGAGATTCAAGCATTTGTAATAATTTGCTGGTAGTCAAAAGTTCTTTAAATTCTTCTAGATCTTTTCCATGGCCAAAAGCCACCCAGGAAGTGGGTTCCCTGTGTCTGCAAGTTGAGAGATTATCCCTCTGCTTCCATGATTCTTGTTGCATGGAAAGCCGTTTATTCTACAATTTCTTGCAGTTGACTGTCCAGTCTTTGTTCCAGCTTCTCAAGCTGTGGTTCTAAGGCTGACAGAACCTGCTCAGTAAATTCACAGCCCAGGATGATCATCTCCACCCCAGAGAGAGAGATATCAAGCCTAAGGCAATGGCCTGTGATGCAGTGGCCTGCTTCTTCATAGTCTTAGAGGAGAACACATTGCTTTGCCAGAACTGTGGGTCATATCTTCAACCATTTTCATTTCTACAATGATTGCAGCAAATATTTGAAAGTTATTCGGATGCTATGGATTTTAATCAGAATTATTCTCTTGGAGATGGGAGCTGCAAGCAAACACGTCCTCACTCCTCACGGAGCATTAGCACCCACGTCCTTTGTTCTTTCACTGTGAAGTACATACTTCCTTTGATCTTCGAAATAGTGAAGAATGTGTAATTTGGTATTTATTTGAAACTTGGCTTAATTGCCAGTGCTTTTCTAGGAAAGCACTTAGACCAGTTATTGCTGCAGTCAAGAGCATACTGCAGCTCTTTATTAAAGAATGAATTCAATCAGACTGCTTCAAATAAATCAAAGTTGTTTATTGTGTAAATACACAAGATACATTCAGTGAACCAACTGCCAACTGACTGAAGGCAGTCACCCAGATGCTCGCTCTATGGAGGTTCCTCAGGGTGGTGCTAGTCTGCAGTTAATTCATCCGTTACAAAGCCAAGAAACAAGTGACATCACAAAATTAAAAGTTCAAATTCATTGTGTTACCCATGCTGCTTTGCAAACTATGATATCACAATGGTCCTTATCCTTAAGGTCAGTGTATTTGAACAAACATTCAGAAAAATGAATTAGGATCAATAGAAAACATTCTGGGTAATCATGTGTTGCCAATTAGACACTAAAAACAAAAAGCAACACAATAATTCATAACAATGTGAAAAGAAAAGAACTAATAGAGTATTTTCTATTTTATGTTTACTCACATTTCAAGCATTTCATTGCATTTTATGCTTCTATTACAATTATTTTATTGTTAACATACTATCATTCTTAACTCTGATGAATTTATTGACATTTTAAATTTGAATCATTTTATCAAATTTTTATGAATAATGTTTTCATTTTGTATGTGATCCACAAAGTAAATAAAACTAAGCTAAATGCTGTTTCTCAGCAACTCACTAAAATCAAAAATTAAGGCAACTTAAAAGAATGTTGATGACATCAAAGTAATAATTATAAATGTGTATAGAAAACAGCAGATTAACAAGTATCATATCAAATATTCATATTTAGATATTTCTAATAATATCAATGGATCTAAACAAATGGCATCTTGGGAGAGTGGTGAAATAAAGATGGAGCACAGCCAGAGTAGGGAGCATACAAATAGTAAATTGCTAGTATAGGTAACTCCTGCACTTGACCATGCTCATATCTATAAGCAAAAGAAAAATTGTATCAGTATCTACATAATGCACTAAATGTATCAAAATAATTACTTCATTAGGTCCAAACTAGAAGGGGACAAGATTTCAGACATGAGGATGGAAGTAGGGTAAAATAAAACTGGGTGATAAAGGAGGAAATGACAAAGCAAGTGTAATCAACGAGGAATGTGCTGCAATTCCTTCAACAGTGACATAAGTAATTCCTAATGCATTTAGGAAATAAACCAAAAGCACAGATATGGTTTAAAATCAATCTTCTGGTTCAAACCATCTGGTGTTAATACATCAAGTTTAAAATCCAAAAGGTTCTCACTCTGTAATAAGCATTGTAACCTATTACCACCCCTCCTGCCTATCTTAACCTGTTCAAGCCCCATAAATCTGAACCCAGACACATCATTGTGATGATAATTAAAAATGTGCTGCTTCTGCATTCTCAAAATTGAGATTCTTAATATTGCTGACATGTTCCTGGATCTGTTGCTTAAGTTGGTGTGTGTTGTGACCCACATACAGGCATTTGCAAGGGGCACAATGGTGTTAACAATGAATGCAGTGACACAGGATATAAACTGCCGTATTTGACAGTTTTTGCCTTACTGGGCTGTTTAAACTCCTTGCCTTGTTGGCAGTAGCAACAGATATTGCGTTACCACAATGAAACATCCCAGGTGTTCTAATGGGAAACCAAGTGCAATTTACCCTAGTGTCACTGTGAAATTATATCTTTACTAGCTTGTTCCTAAGATTCCCACTCTCTCTAAATGTGACCAATGGTTTGGGCCATATTGCTTCTACTAACACAGGATCATTAAGGAGCTTGGGCCAGAATCTGTGGATGACACCTCCAATTTTCCCTGTCAAATGGTTATATTCAGCGCTAAAACAAACTTTTCTGGTGTCATTTGTTGTTTGTTTTAAGGGATAACAGGGTTTGTGTTCCATTTTGATAGTACTTTCAGTTGCACAGTTAAGCACTTCTGGAGAGCAACCTCTATCCAAGAACATGTTTTTAAGTTCTTATGACTGCATTAAGAATTCATCAAGTCCTGAACAATTTCTGCTTAGCCTCACAAATTGGCTGAAAGAAATAGAGTCCTTACTTTTGGGGTGATTACTGCTTGCCAGGAGACAGTTGTTGATTGCAATACTTTTCCTATAACCCTTATTAGTGACTTTATGGCTGGCAGCAGATGCCATCAGTGTGATGTCCAGAAACACAAAATGTTCTGGATTGGTTTGATGTATAAAGTCTAAGTTCAAATCATTAATGTTTATCCATTCTAAAAAAACTTTGACTTCCTGATCAGTGCCGCACCATACATAGAATACATCATCAATAAATTGATGCCATGATATTATATGTTTGTGGTAGGTTTAATGGAAGGGTTACATATGATGTCTACCTCCCATTTGCCCCAAAACAAATTTGGAAAGAGGGCCATATAAACCCCCATTGCAGTGCCACATATCTGTTTATAAAAGAACCCATCAAACTCAAAGTAGTTGTTCCTTAGGACAAATTCCAGCCCATGTAGTATAAGACTAATGGGCAAGTACCTACAAAGGATCCCTGTATAAAAGTGCATGCAAGCTTGGACCCCATCTGCGTGCTTGATCAATGTATGCAGTGATTGTACATCGATAATAAGCCAATAAAATTGTAGCTGCCAATGAAAATCTCTACATCTATTAAGGACACCCATACAGTCTCTAATGTGTGAATTTAAACATGGAACACTGCGCTGAAGAATGTAATCTATAAAATAACAAAAATTATCAAATCACAGAGCCCATGCCTGTCACAATTGGTTGGCCGGGAGAGGGTCTGCAATATTTTTGTGAACTTTTGTAGAATGTATAATACAGGTGTGATGGGTGGTCAGGAAGCAAAACTTAAGTTCTTTTTCAGTAATCTCTTTTTTTATGGAGTGTAATCCAGTAAATGTGAGCTCACGTTTATATTGTTAAACTGCCAGATGGCAGTGCTTCATAACTGTTGCTATCCTGCAACAATTCTAAACCTTTATTCATGCAGAAGTCATTTGTCATCACTTCAAGATTACCACCCTTATCTGCAGGTTTAATCATTAAGTTATTTTTGCTTTGTAATTCTTTCAAAACCCTGCTCTCAGCATTTGTTAGGTTATGATATTTCAGGTCCTGTTCCTGATCTAGAATTGCATTTATTTCAGTCAAAACAGATTTTTATATACATTAATAAATACATTGTTAGAATTGGGTTGAAATTTTGATTTTGGTACAAACATTCTATTGCAACATTTAATTGTGTTTTGCCTATTTACATCATACAGTGCTATGTTAAACAGCCTACCTGGATGAGACCCATAGCCTTCATTACAGTGGGACTCCAAATTACCTAAATTAGCCCAGTCACCAGATTGTCCAATCTTCTGTAGTAACATCAAGTTCAGTTGTTAATAAATAAGAATCAGAGAAGTCTAAAATAGAGGTAGTTAAGTCCACATCACTGCGCTGCTGTTATATCCATAGCTGGTAATTATCCCATTACAGCTTAAGATCAAGATCCATGAGATTTAAAACCAGAAATGCACAGACAAAATCAGGTGCCACTAAAGATACAGAAAAGCAATCAGCTGTTGCCTTCCAGGCACCTCCACAGGCCAGAAGGAGGTTTCTTTTCCATGGACAAAAGGAAGCACCAAAAGGTTAAAGAAGACAAGAAGAGGAAAAAAGTGGGAGCAAAATGTCAAACTGGACATCCAGCCACCAGGAGTGGCAAATCATTAATCTACCAGTTTATCGCTATTGACAGTGGAACATGATGCCTAGCTGGTTGGGTACATTAAAGAACAGCCAAATTAGAGCAGTGGAGATCTGGTGGGGACTTCAATCTCCTAGTAGAAACTGGTGTCTCATTCGAAAGAATGAGACAGAATTCTACCCACTTTAAGGGATACTTCCTAGATCACCATGTTGAACAGGAACTAGGTATTAGGCCTCCCTTGTCCGTGTTCTTAGTAGTAGGGATGGTGCCATCTGCAGTGTGACTGTCAATAAATCAATGGGTGGCAGTGGTCATAATTGGGTAATTTTCTCCCTGGTGATAGGGAATACTAGCCATTTATTCTCATTCATCAAGACCCACAACTTCAGAACAGAAGACCTTGGAACTGCAGGAAGGACCTAGTGACCAAGGGTCTGGAGCAACTTCAGGAGGCTGCTAATGCAGAGCACATGGGAATATTGAAGAGGGTACTGAAGCAGCTGCTGAGGTCTGTATCTCTGAAAGCAATCTGTGAAAAGTGCATAACATGCCCCTAACTGAACTGTGACCAAAACAATAGTTCTTAAAAAAAAAAGTCTGTACTGTTGAAGGAGATGTGTTACCTACAGGTAAGAGAAGAGTACAAAGTGGCATGGAGGAAATGCAAGACTAAAATTAAGAACACCAAAGATTAACTGGAAACCATGGAAGCATTAGGATCTACAGGCAGCACAAATCCTTTTTCTAATACATAACTGGAAGGAGAAGGTGAAGAAGGTGTTCCTCTGCAAACAAAGGAACAGAGAGAGAGCCAGGAGGAAAGTTGAGAGGCTGGATGAATACTTAATTGTGGTGTTCATCTTAGGCTCTGGGGCGAAGGAAGTTTACTCACTGGGATGGCCCATGCCATCAGGAGTGCACATGATGCGAGTTCAGACATCACATCCATCCTGACAGCTAGGTTAGCATTAAAGCCCTGACAGGATACCCACTGTTCAAAAGTAGAGCTAAGGAACAGTTGTTGAGACCACTTATAATAATCTTTTAGGAAGCTGTATGAACAGATGTGGTGCCAGAAGACTAAAAGTGACGATGTGGTCCCATCTTCAAGAAGGGTTGAGGTTGAATCTGGGAGCGTACATGCCAGTTAACCTGTCATCAGTGCTGGGAAAGATCCTGGAAGAGATTATCAAGCACAAACTATTAGAGTACTGTGGTGAGACTTTTTTGAGGTTTTGCCACCTCTCAGAATGGCTTCTTTCAGAATCATGCCAAACCAACTTGATCACCTTCTTTAAGCTGGTGACCAGGGAGGTGTCACGGGGTCAAGGAATTAGTCATAGTCAATTTATAACACAGTGAGTTCTTCAACACTTTGTTATCTGACAAGCTTCTGGTTAGAGTAGTATATACAATGAATACATGAGGTGGATTGCTAACTAGTTAAGGGATAGGTGGCAGATGGTTGTAGTGGACAGACTCTTGTTCGAGTGGAGACAGGTATTCATTTGCAGCCTTCAGTGATTAGTGCTTGGGCTACTGTTGTTCTACATTTTTATCAGTGATCAGCAAGTTGGAGTCTCCAACGGGCTGCTTAAATGTTCTAATAACAAAATGATGATCAGAGTTGTGTACTCCCTTGAGAATGGGGACAAATGTCAGGAGGGACCTGAACAAACTGGGTGACTGTTCAGATTCCTGAAGTTTCTGATTCATTGTTGCCACATGCAAGCTTCTTCATATGGAGAGGAGGACAGAAGTTGGACCTACACACTGTGTGAGGTTCCTCTTACTGCAATGTGGGTGTAATAAACTTGGGGAAGAATCATGACAAGCAGTGTGCAGTCACTGTTAAAAGAGTTGGCAGAATTGTGGTGCATCAAAGTGGATGACCAGAAGGGCAGAGGCTGTTTTCACGCCTTTTACAAAGGCTCTAGTCAGGCCCACATGGAGTACTGCATGCAGTTCTGCACTTGTCAATACAAAAAGACATTGAAGCTGTCAAGAAGGTGAAACACTGGGCCACCTAAATTATCAGTGGCATGGAGGATGAAATTTATGAGGAAGTCTGGTGACCCTTAATGTGTTGATCTTGGAATAAAGAATACTGGGAAAGGATACAATCCCATTTTCACCTATTCAAGGATACAACTAGACCAAAAATAAATGTTTGATCTGGTATCTTCCAGCAGGACACAGGGACATGCTGTAAAGCTTCAGTAAGAGGTAATAAATTCAAGGGTAACATTAGGAAGTATCTTTTGTCCTAGAAGGTGCTAAACCTATGAAACAGTCTACTAGTGAGGAAAGCAGAGATGAAGACCGTATTGATCTTCCAGGTAAGTCTGGATAAATGCCTGCTTACCAAAGGAATCACTGGATGCCCTGGGTAGAAGACTCAGTGAAAAAAAACTTTAATATAGCACATGTTTACATAGCATACTTTTTCTTACCTGCAGTGATGAAGCAAAGGGATGCAGATGTTGAACCTAGAGTCCCTTCTAACCTTATTTTATTATGTTACTGGGTTACTATGTCAGAGAAGAGAGAGGAGAGAGAGGAGAGGAGAGGAGAGGAGAGGAGAGGAGAGAGAGGAGAGGAGAGGTGAGACAAGACAAGGTGAGAAGATGTGCTGTGGCATTGAGCTATTTGGAAGCCAGAGCGCTGTGTGAAAACCTAGATAAATGTACTTGCAACCCTTTCCCAAATTTCACACATTGTGTGTGTGCTGTTGTTAAACTGTGCAGAAAAACAAAACAAAGTGAACAAAATATATAAAGTCTCTGTCGTGCAGTGACAATAGTTGACTATTATTGTAGTAACAGTACAGTATCATGGAACATTGGGAATCATAGTCTCCATCAGCTAGGAGACTTGACTACCAAGCAGCGGCTTTTCTTAACTATGGATATTAAATTCAATAGTAGCCTAGTACAGACTGACTATTTGACATATTTTAGCCTGATTTTAAAACTGTTCATATTTTAATTCAGGTTCTTGTCCCCTGCATAATTACAGTATCACTTCTGGGTTTCTGGCTTATAGCTCAGCTCGTAGCGAGCAGAGTCAAGTGTGAGTAGAGGTGACTTGAGAGCAGAGGTAAGCGCATCTGCCTGCATCCACTGAGGGAGGTGGCAAACTACTTTACTTGATCTTTGCAAGTTGCTTTGGTTCTCATTTCCCTCTCAGTTTTTCACATTAATCATCTACCTAAAAGTTATGGATTTTATGAATCCACCTGAAGACCTCTTGCATCTCCTCTGTAATGAGGGCTCAGCAGTAAAATGTCATTGTTACCTTATGTACTCCTTGAACTCAATTGATTTGCACCAGGAAAAAATGTGTGACCTAAATGCACAGAATAAGCCAATTTATTAAATGAGTTACATATCTTGAGGAGAAACTAAATAATGTTAGCAAACCTAGCTACACTAAGGACAGTAGAAAAAAAGAACTAGAGAAGATGGTGGTGACTCTGTTTGTGACCAGTTTTCCTTTGAAATCAGAAATGGAGATCTTCAATACAGGGAGACAGAAAGCAGGTTCCTTGCAACTAAAACCCCATAAGAAGGGTAGAAGGGCACTGGGTCGTGAGGTACAGGCAGATTTTAGCTCTTTCCAGAACTTTCACTTAACTAAGAAGACAGTCCTCACACACACACAAAAATATGATTTTTACAGGCCCAAGAACAGCTAGAAATCATGAAACACTAATTTACGATCTTAGTGGTGAACCACTCGAACAAGTGGAAGGTTTTAAGTACCTCAGCATAGATGTTGACAAAACCCTATCATTTGAACATCATTCATAGATTCATAGATTCATAGATTCTGTCAGCAGATAAGGACCTCCTGGCCCACCTAGTCTGCCCATAAAATCATGTTAAATATGTGATTAATGTAATACATCTAAGATTAGGCATTTTATTTCAGAGCAGGAATTGTTTGCCCCAGAGTCAAGGAAACTACTTGCATGTAGTTTCTTATTTTTATGGTGGATTATGGTCTTACTGTTTATTACTCAGCTACTGACTCAGTTATCTCCAAACTGCAAGTAACATATAACAGTATTTATAGATTCATAACCAACTTACCAAGATGTACACACCATTGTATTTTTTATTCTACTGCAAACTGTATCTCTTTGGAGAATGGATTCAAGTTCAGCTTGGCCATATTAATGCAAAACAATTTATGGGCACACTTCCTTCATCAGTCTCAGGGTTGTTTAAGATTAATGCATATTCACGTGACACCAGATTAACCTTTTTAACAATACACAGTGTCTTGTTTTAAAAAAATCATATAGTCAGAGATATCCATTATATTATAAATCTCTCCCAGTTGAGAGTAAAGATGTTTTGAAAGCAGTTTAGGCCAATGGGATTTTTAACAACTTTTACCCGTTTTTTTTTTATTTTTATGCATGATCTGGACTTTAAAGAAGATTATTCTTCCAAACCAGCTGTCATTGTTTTCTGATGAAGGATTCTGTGTAATCTGAAAGCTCAAGCACCTATTTTCTTTTGTAACATCTATGTTGGTCCACTAAAGGTATCAAATCATCTCTTTTATCCTGGATGTTTTGTCACAAGGACCAGTATGGCACCAAAACTAATTTTCTGTGCCAGTTGAGATTAGGAATTCTAATACTCTCTCCTCTTTTAAATGTTTACTTAAGGATAATGTACAGTATGCTCAAAAATTACCTGTACCTGTGTTTAACCCATAGATTGTATTGTCTTTGTTTGTACCTGCTCTATATTTTATTGTGTTATACTATTCTTTGTTTATTTATTTTATTTATTAGATCATCGGTTTATAGACCTTTGAGTCAAAGACTCATTTACAAAGAGCACCTCATCAAGAGAGCAATACATCACAGCAAACAAAACAGCACAGTACATAATGCTTAGATTAAAAAGGAACCAGTGTTGCAGGCAGTGGTGGTATAAGCTTAGTAATAGGTAGATCACAGTAGTCATAATATAGGTACACGAGTACCACATTAGGTTGTCAAACTTGTCACTAATGAAAATGGGCATTTATGCCCATTTTCTAGTATAATCAATAAAAATGAAATAAAATGAAAAACATGAAATGAAATGAAATCACTTCAACTAACAGATATTCACTTCTTATAAAAGAAATAGAACTCTGCTTCAGAAATAAATTAAGGGTCATCTGAGGCTCAAAAATACATCCCAAAGCCATTAAGGTACTTGTAATTGAAGATTCAATTCTGAGGAGATGTGATACACAAGTATTTGGTGAATACAAGATAAATAGGATGGTAACTTGCCTTTCAGGGCAAAGACTGAGGATATCATCACACGGCTCCCTCAACTACTGACAAACATTGGCAGTAAGCCGACTGTAGTAGTACATATAGGTATCAATAACATTGGCAGAGACCATGAGAAAGACATCATTGAAGACATCCTGGAGGTAGGCAGAGTTATTTAAACAAGCATTTGTCAATGCTGAATGTTTGTTTGCTGGTATTAGCATTGAAAATGCAGGAGTTAGAGAGATGCAGAATAGGAATGGCAGTGAAGTATTGAACTTCATGCCAACCCCACCCTCCACTCTGCAGAGGCAGACAGGTATTGGGGTATGCATTTGGATCATCACCCATAACATTCATGCCATTCCACTTCACCCTATCCTGCAGACACTGACACATGTTGAGGTGTGCCTTAGGGTGTTCGGCTGTACAGTCACCATTCCATAAGGACATATGCTGAAATGGGTGCAGTATAGAGAACGGGGTGAACTGTGGGGCCAAAGAGTTCAAGGTACACCTTGATGCCTGTCAGTGGCTGCAGGGTGGTGGGGTGGGGGTGGAATGGCATGATCTTTACAGTTGGCAATCTAAAAGCACACCCCTGATGCCTGTCAGTCTGTACAGGTTGGGACGTTATGGTTAGACACCCTAACGCCTCTGGGCGCTTGTGGGTATTTACCTCATGAAAGCATTTGGGACCTCTTCTCATGAACAGTGGCACTGTGATTTTGTTAATGTGTCCTGAACTTTAAGTTCCCACAGTGACCATGCCATTCTGCACCAGATGTATGAAAACACAGATCGAGCAGGATGTGAAGAATGACAGCTGTACCATTCATAGGGAGCTGTGAAGTGATGGCAATGTTGAAAATCTGTAGTGAAAATATTAAAAATACTCATATGTCCACGCTTATGTGGAAACTGTGCGATGCATTAATGCGTAACATAGTCATTTAGTGGAATTGTTTCATCAAATTTTCAGCATAGGCATTTTGTCATGTCTGCTTGTGAACAGTGTCACTATGATTTTCCTAATCTGTCCTGAACATTGATTTCTCACAGCTACCGTGCTATTCTCGCCAGATGTGTAAATACATATTTAGGGCAGGATATGAAAAATGACAGCTGTACAGTTCATAAGGAGATGTGAAAAAATGCCAATGTGGAAAATCTGAGTGAAAATATTACAAATGGGCGTAATTATGAGGGTGTGTGGAAATTAGTAACGACATTCGTAACACAGTCATTTCATGGACTTTGTCACTAAATTTTCAACATAGGCATTTTAGCACCTCTGCTCATGAACAGTGTCACTGTGATTTGTTTTAATCTGTCCTGAACACTGACTTCCCACAGTGACCATGCTATTTTATTTATTTTTTTCATTTTTGTTGACCTGGTAAGTGCACTAGACAAATCCTGCCTATTTTCAAGCATGACCCATGGGAGGGATGCAGATGAATAGCAACTGACCTTGAACCAGATTAAGCTATCAGTGGTATTTTTAGTGAATGAGGAAATTTGGCCAGGACACCAGGAAATTCCCTTACTCTTTTGAGAAGTGCCATGGGATCTTTAACATCCACCTGAACTACCACCAGTCCAGGCAGATGGGACCTCGGTTTAACATCTCATCCAAAAGATGGCTCCTCAAAGTGCAGCACCCTCTCATGCTGCACTACAGTGTCAATACTGGGATATTAACCAAGTGTCAGATGTGGAAACTTCTGTGCCAGAAGCACAAAAACACATTTTGGCCAGGATGTGAAAAATGACAGCTGTACTGTTCAAAAGGAGGTGTGGAAAAATGCCAATGTTGAAAATCTGGAGTGCAAATGTTACAAATTCATGAAGTTATGAGCAAGCGTGGAAACTGCTCAATGCATGCTCGTAACACAGTCATTTTATGGACTTTCATCCACCAATTTTCAGTAAAGGCATTTTAGGACCTCTGCTCATGAACAGTGTCACTGTGATTTTCGTAATGTGTCCCAAACACTGATTTCCCACAGTGACCAAGCTATTCTGCACCGATAGTGTGAAACCACATTTTGGTCAGGTTGTGAAAATGACAGCTGTACTGTTCATGAGAGTGTGGAAAAATGCCAGTGCTGAAAATCTGGAGTGAAAATATTACAAATTCGCACAGTTATGAGCGTGCATGCAAACTACACAATGCACTCTTGCAAAACAGTCATTTGTTTGATTTTTTCACCAAATTTGCAACAATGGCTTTTTGAGAGCCCACCTCATGAACACTGGCACTGTCAATTCATTAATCAGTCCCAGAAGGTGATTCTATGCAGTGACTGCAAATCACCTTTTGGGACTCAATAATACCATGACAGTGCCTGAATTCATGAGGAGGGGTCCCAGTAATCCCATGTTGAAAATTTGGTGCCAAAATTCCCAAAAATGCCTGAGATATGCACCAAAGTTGAAAAACCCAATTTATGCCATTATACAGCATACGGCATTTCTTCAGTTTGTGGTCAGCTTTGAAGGCGCAGACATGTTCCCAGTCCACCAAAAATCATCACACCAGGGTCCGGAGGTAAGTATGGGGTGAAAAGGGGTGTGGGGAGGGTCAGGTGCACAGTGGGGTAAGTGCAGGTTGGGGAAGAACGGCCACTGGCATTGGAGCCATTTCCTTTGTTTCAGAGAAAAAAAAAGAAAAAGATGTTGTGGGAAGGTTTTATTTTTCCAGGCTTGTTTCCAGCACACTGTGGTGGGCTCCTAGTGTGCCACCTGCCTTTTTTGGGGTGGGTGTACTGAAGCCAATGGGGATTGGGCCCCCGTTGGAAAGAATGATTGTTTGGGGGCCATTATACCGAGAGGGATTGGGCACCCCTCAACACCTAACAAATGGAGGAGGGGTTTCATCATGCCAATGGGAGTGGGCTCCCCATCAGCAAATAATCTGGGTCAGGGGCTGCTGATAGGAGGATTGGCCACCCCATTTGGCTTTCATGAGGCCGAGAGGCAGCGGCAATCTGCTGCCATGTTTACTTAATTGCTAGACTTGGGAAGGTACCACCCTGCAGTGATGGGTTGCTCCCATTGCAGCGGAATGGCTGACACTGCAATGATGAGGTAGCCCTCATTGCAGCCCGGTGAAGCATTTCTACTTGGTGGCACTTTTGGAGACCAGTGTCATCGGCACACTGTGCCTCCATTGGTTCACCAGTGTCAAACCCCAAATTCAGTGCCTCCATTGGCTGCCACAGTGCCGCACTTCACAACCCACTTCTCTCCTAAGCTGCCGCTTTTCGTATTTCTTGTGCTTTGCACGAGCAAACATAAAAAGGAGGAACAACAGTAATTTCAAGTATTCTATCAGTCTTAGGCGGCATCCAGAAAAGAAAAAACAGAGTGTATAAACATAAGATTACAAAATTAGTATAAAAAGAATGGAATCACCTTCTTAAACTCATGGGATGCCTTTTATGGAAAAGCTATTTTTACGTACAGGTTTCATTTAAGCCTTGCAAGAACCAATACCTTAGGAAAAATACTTAAATATTACCAAAGGAATATTTAAACTGATAAGGAAGGGGAAGATGCAGTCTGGTGAATACAGAAATAAACAGAAACCAGTGGAAGCAAGGTACAAAAAATAAGTCCACGCCCAACATTATCAAATGCTACTTTTGTGATGCAAGAAGTCTTAATAACAAAAAGGAAGAACTAGAAACACTACTCAGCTTGAAGGTAACAAAGATGTTGCATTTGTAACTGAAACATGGTGGTCAAAGACTGATACCTGGGGTAAAGGGATAAGAACTTTGTGTTGCTATATTAGTCCTTGTAACACAACATCCACAAAATAGATAATTTGATTTCTTTTATTGGACCAACAGAGATGTTGAAAAAAAGGTGCTTAGTGTACATATTGGTGAGGGGCATGCAATCTCAAAATGTGGTGGGACACTGATCTCAGAATGTGACATGGACACACATCAAGGAATTTGAGGACTGGCAATTTTGGAATATAGTAGAGATGCATGCTGTTGGAATATGATAGGACACCATATTATTCTGAAATTGCTTGTCCTGCCAAATTCCGTAATTGTACTCACATACCATATTTCAAAATTGTGCATCACATCCCACCACATTCCAATATTGTGCATCCCAGCCACATTCTAAAATTATGCATCCCTTCCATATTCCAAAATTGTGCATTCCTGCCACATTACAAAATTGTGCATTCCTGCCACATTCTGAAATTATGCATCCCCACTACATTCCAAATTGCACATCCCTGCCACATTCCAGAATTATCACTACCACATTCCCAAATTGTCACTGCCGCATTCCAAACATGTGTCTCCGCCTCATTCCAAAATTGTGCATCACTGTCACATTCCAAAATTGCGTAACTGGCACATTCTAAAAATTGTACATCATTGCCATATTCCAAAACTGTGCATCACCACCACCATAACTGACCTGAACAAGCTAGGTGACTGTTCAGATTCCTGAAGTTTCTGATTCATTGTAGCCACATGCAAGCTTCTTCATATGGAGAGGAAAACAGAAGTTGGACCTACACACTGCAATGTAGGTTATAATAAACTCGGGGAAGAATCATGACAAGCAGTGTGCAGTCACTGTTAAAAGAGTTGGCAGAATTCTGTGGTGCATCAAAAGTGGATGACCAGAAGGGCAGAGGCTGTTTTCATGCCTCTTTACAAGGCCCAATCAGGCCCCACATGGAGTACTGCATGCAGTCGTGCACCTGTCAATACAAAAAGACACAGAAGCAGTCAAGAAGGTGAAACACAGGGCCACCTAAATTATCAGTGGCATGGAAGATGAAAGTTATGAGGGAAGTCTGGTGACCCTTAATGTGTTGATCTTGGAGTAAAAATACTGGGAAAGGATACAATCCATTGTTCACCTACTCAAGGATATCGACTAGATCAAAAGAAATGTTTGATCTGGTATCTTCCAGCAGGACATAGGGACATGCTGTAAAGCTTCAGTAAGAGGTAATAAATTCAAGGATAACATTAGGAAGTAACTTTTGTCCTAGAGGGTGCTAAACCTATGAAACAGTCTACTAGTGAGGAAAGCAGAGATGAAGACAGTATTAATCTTCCAGGTAAGTCTGATAAATGCCTGCTTACCAAAGGAATCACTGGATGCCCTGGGTAGAAGATTCAGTAAAAAAACACTTTAATATAGCACATGTTTACATAGCATACTTTTTCTTACCTGTGTATGAAGCAAAGGGATACACATGATGAACCAAGAGGAGAGGATAGGAGAGGAGAGGAGAGGGAGAGGAGAGGAGAGATGAGACAAGGCAATGTGAGAAGATGTGCTATGGTATTGAGCTATTTGGAAGTCAGAACGCTGTGTGAAAACCTTAGATGAGTGTGCTTGCAGCCCTTTCCCCAAATTTCACACATTGTGTGTGTGCTGTTGTTAAACTGTGCAGAAAAGAAAACAAACTGAACAAAAATATATAAAGTATCTGTTGTGTGAGTGACAATAGTTGACTATTATTGTAGTAACAGTACAGTACCAGGGGACATTGGGAATCATAGTCTCCATCAGCCAGGAGACTTCAAATTCAATAGTAGCCTATTACAGACTGACTATTTGATACATTTTAGCCTGATTTTAAAACTGCCATTGCCATACTCTGAAACTGCAAAATATCACCATATTCGAAAAATGTCAGCCACCACCACATTCTGAAATTGTGCATCATCTCCACATTCTGAAACTGTACATCATGCCACATTCCAAACCTGTGCTCCACCACCACACTATGAAACCATGCATCACTACCACATTCTGAAACTGTGCACCACCACCACATTTCAAGATTGTGCGTCACTGCCACATTCCAAACTATGCATCACCACCTCATTCCAAACCTGTGCTCCACCACCACATTCTGAAATGTTGTGTCATTGCCACATTCTGAAATTGTGCATCACTGCCACATTCTGAAAAATAAGTGTCCCAGCTACTTTTTGAGATTGTGTTATTGCTGCATTCCACAACTGCAACCTAATGACATTTCAAAATCTCATACCTGTAGTATTCTAAAAATGCACATAACTTTGTCATTCTAAAGCCATGTTTGCCACTATATTACAACCCCATCACATTCTAGTACTGTACCTTGTATCTACACATTATGGAAGTGCATGTGTGACCCACATCAAAACATGGGTTCATTGCACTCCAAGTCTAAAACAAAAATGCTGTAAGCAAAGTAGCCTGCAGTAGGTGAGTTTATTGACTTCCAAAACTCACTCCTTCCCTAGCACCTCATCCCCACAATCGGCCTTTGTCAAAGGGTGTGTTGCAAACACAGGTACTACCATTTATAGCCAGGTAACCTTAAAGTTATACATACATAAAATTTCAATTTTATACAAATTCATAATGAAAAGTGTTTTACTTTTACATATAAGGTTTCTAAAACAAAATACAAACCTGCCATAGAATCAAGACTGCATTCAAACAAAATGTGGGGACCTGTGGCATAACAACACAAAGGAAAAATAAAACACTAGTAAGGTCAATAGGTCAACATATGGAAAACAATGTTATCTTACACACTACGAGTGCACACCCTAGAACCTAATCAGCTCCATACCATATGGACAAATGATTAGAATTAAATGGAACTGCTCAAATGTGTCAAAATTTGAGAAACAGGCAGATGACATGATCAAAAGATTTAGGAGAGAGGCTATAAAGAGGACATACTAGCAAAATCACTTAGAAAAGATCTGGAGTGCAACAAACCCTCTTTTGCTTTGTGACATTGTGTGGGACTTGTCTCCCTTACTGTTGGCACCCTGGTAAAATATCTTGGTTACTTGGTTAGATGGAAAAAGGGGCCGTGGCCCATTGGGATTGTCCTCCGCATATGTGAACAATTTAATTGATATGAATATTACCTTTCCTTATGATTTATACTCTAATTAATAACCACTTGTCAAGTTTACTTTTGAAAATATCAATAAGTTTACAGTCTATAATATCTTGTGGTAGTGAGTTCCATCCACTGGGTGCTCGAACAGTGAAAAGGATTGCCTTTTATTAGTTCTTGATCTTTCAACCACAAGTTGTTTATTGTGGCACCTAGCACAATTTTTCTAGTGGTAAATGAAATTCCACACTGAACCATTAGATTTGGATTTTGGATTATCTTAAAAGTTGAAGTTAGTCACCTCTTGGTCTTCTTAATCTAAGTGGGTATAACCCAATACGTCTCAGTCTTTCTTCAGTAATCTAAGTGAGCAAGATGTGGAAATAATTTTGTTGTCCTATGTTGAGTCTGCTCTATTCTCTTTATATTAACGACTAGATAGGACTCCAGAGAGGCAAACAGAAGTCTGTGTATGGCCTAATATGGGACCTGTACAAAGTCATAATACATTCTTCAGATTTAGAAATGAAGGTGGTATTTATTCTATGAAGAAGAGCATTGGCTTGATTCACTATTTTATTGCAATGTTCAGAGAAATACAATTTATTATTAATCAATATTTCCAAGTCTTTTCTACACTAGATTCTCTAATTCTGATATTGTTTAACAAGTAGGTCTGTTTGGGATTATTTTACCCAAGTGTAGTACTACACATTTGGAAACATTGAAGAACATTTTGTTAGTCACTGTCCAGTGTTCGATAATAGCAAGATCTGTTTTTAACTGGGTTTTATTTATCTCATTGTCAACATTGCCCCTAATTTAGTATCATCAGCAAATTTAACAATAATATTTTTAGATGAAATTATCATATCACTAAAAATATGTTAAAAGTGTTGGTTCTAAAACAGAACCTGAGGGACATCACTAGTTATTTTACTAAATCTGAAAATTTGTTATTTACCCTCTCTGCGTTTTCCATTCAGCCAACTGTGAACCCATGAAACTAGCTGTGCCAAAAATCCAAACTGAATAAGCTTAGTCACTAGTATATTATGTGAAACTTTATCAAACGCTTTACTATAATCCAGTAAAATAACATCAAATGGTACATTGGAGTCAAGATTTTACTCATAGTATTGTAAAATGAAATCAGATTTGTTGTACAGGAGTAACCTGTTTTAAACCCATGCTGTTTGTTGTCAGTAATGTTCAATGATTTCATTTCAGCTTCGATTAGTGATTTAATTTTCTTCTTCATAAGTTTACAGGGTATAGAGGTAAGACTGATTGATATTTTCAGTTTTAGAGTGTGAACCTTGTTTAAATATTGGTGTGACGGTTGCTGTTAGCCAGTCTGATGGTGTCTTGATTCTTGAAGGGTTTATTGTAGATAATAGTGAGTGGGGTGCAATTGTGTCAGTTGTTCCTAGTATGAGTCTGGGATTAATATTATCCAGAATTGGACTTGTTTTTTCAGGGTGCCCAGAAGTTCCTTTATTTTCTGAAGTGAAAATACTGGAAGGATTTGGCAAATGGGTTATAGATACATTGTGGGTATCTTGTTCAAATACTGAGCAAAAGTATTTATTAAATTCATTGACAGTCACAGTATCAGAAGTAATTGTACTATTATTTTTGTCAATGGTTCTGCAGTTCTTATATTCCCTTTTTCCATTTAGATAGAAGAGAGATTTGTGTGACTCTTAGTATGAGCAATATGGAATTCAAGATTCCTTTTGGGAAGGATGATTTGTTTCTTTAATTCCTTGATTGCTACCCTGTATTTTTGTAGATTTTATCTTTCTGTGCAGTAGAACATGTCTTTAATTATGAAAATAATTTTAGTTTACTAGCTCTTTGCTTTTTAATAGATTGATTGTACCATGCTGGGATTTTTCCTTTGTTATTGTATTTCTTTTTTCTGAAAGATATTGTTGCTCCAGTTCAAGTAGTATCTGCTTAAATGTTATCAAGAGTCTTCAGTATTGAGGAGAGAAAGAATTTGGTCCCATTGTATTGTTCCAATGTATTTATTAATCTGTAGAAAATTTGCCTTGCTGTATTGTTTAATTGAGCATTTGTTTTGGGGTAATGATTTTAAGGGTAATAAGAATAGACTAGATGAATGGTCACTATTGCCTAGGGTTTGGTAATACATAGATTGGTTATAGGGTATCCATATCAGTTATTACTAAGTCAAGTGAGTTATCACCATGAGTTGGATCCTGACTAGTTGGGTAAGACCAAGGTCAATTATTCTTGGGAGTAATTGAATATCATGCTGAGTGGACCCAGTTAGTGTATCCCAGTTAATCAATGGAAGATTAAAGTCACCCAGAATGAGGACTGTGCCTTTATTGGCAAAAGGGAAATTTCAGTTGTGATTTGTTTAGTATAGGAGATATCTGCAGATGGTGGGTGATAGCAAGTACTGATCAAAGTCTGCGGGAGACCTATGGAATGTATATATACCCAAATACTCTCTGTTTGTGAGATAAAGAGGACTCATAAAAGGGATGGCATTTTAATATGTAAGCGTACCCCTCCCCTTTCCTATTGTCAGTTCTATTTTAAAATTATGTTTGAAGCTGGGATTTCAGTTATCCACTGTTTAGCAGAATTTCCCCATGTTTCTGTTATGGCAATAAGTCCCAGATCAAGAGATAAAATCTAGTCTCTAATTCGCAACTTTTGTTGTGGAAAGGAAACAGGCATTTAATGATAAAGCATTCAAGTAGTTTGAATACTGCTGAGTATTTGTTTTAAGAGGCTTGGCTTTTGACCCAGTCTCCTCCTTCAATTTTAGTTTAAATGTTTGTTTATAAATGTTGTAATTTGAGCCCTATAGTAGACTTCCTCTTCTGCTGAGATGGAGACCATCCCATCAGAAGAGGGAAAAGTTATTAAAACATTTTTCCAATGGGTGAGACAGGTGATTTTCTGTCTGTAACACCATTTTCAGAGCCAATCATTTAATGCTTTGATTTTAGCTGTAGTGTAATTTGAAGCTCTGGGGACTGGTAGAATTTCTGAGATACAGATGTTACATCCTCTTTCTTCTAAAATGTTATATAGAGCTATGTAATCCTGTTTGAGCTGTTGAGCGGTGTTCTGCTTATATCATTCGTCCCTGCATGGATAATCATGAGTAGGTTTTACCAGCTGCTAAGATTGTTTTTTTAACATTGATGTTATGTCCGAGACTCTCACCCCCTTAAAGCTTAGGCAAGTTTGATTTCTCTGTCTGGATTACAGACAGCACGGTCAATATATTTTGTTATGGAGTCCCCAAAACAAATACTTGTTTATTAACTGTTTTAGTATCTAATGAAAGTGTTACCTGATCAATAGTAGAGGGGAGAGGTGGCCTATTTCTGGGATATGATGAGGAAGTTTTTGATGGGTAAGTAACAGTTGTTTTTGTTATTGGGTGGTGAAGGAGAATCAGAACATATGATGTCAACTGGAGAGTTGTCTTGGTTCGATCATTTATAGACATTTTATTGGGAATTGATTGTAAATGTTCAAAGAGTTATGCAGTAGTAGTGGGGGCCTTTATTCGGATACAAAACTGATCCTTGGGTTTTATGGATAGTGGAATCTTAGACCATGCAGATTCATTTGGTGGTTGCAATTTCTGTGCAGTGTGATTGTAAATGAAGGGAGTAGATGTACTAGCTAGATTTATGTCATAGGATAGGTTCGTTTGTGTAGGTAAAGAAGGTTTAGAAAAGACCAGCAGAGTAGGGGTAGCAGCTAGCTTTTTACTTTATTGAAAGAATCAGTTAGTGTATCTAACGGAGGTACACATGGGGCTGGGGAGTGTAAATACTAGCTAAATGTATTTCAAGTAAAGAATCAGCTTGTGTGGCTGGGGGAGGATTGAATGGGGTAACATTATCCTTAATAGTTACAGTTGAGTTAGCCTCTAAGGGAAGAGACATATGGTCAATATATTCCTCTAAAGCTTCAGTATATGATAACCTCGCTTAGTTTGTAAACGTGTTATTTCCTCCTGAAGAGAGTTAACCAATATGCATCTATCACATATGTAGTCTGGTGCACGCTTTCCAACAGTGTACATTTGACAAGAGGAGCAGAATTTATTAATCTTCTTTGTCTTGTTTCCGCTAAAGCAAACAGCGCAATAAGCACTACCTATGTAACAGTTACCTGATTAGTATAATTCTTAATGGGCTCAGCACCAGCTTACTACGTGGACACAGTAGACATGAGCAGAGATGCGCTTGTCTCTGCGCACATCTCTGCTTGTGTCCCATGCATGCCACCCGCCTGCTAGTGCGGTTCTTAAAATGCTTCCAGCTTGCGCTGTGCAGAACAGAACAAATAAACTCAATATTAGCCTATTCAGGTTGCCCCAGGATATTTAAGAGGTTAGAGTGTATTTAAGCACTGAAAAGTGAAAAAAACATGTAGCAAGATCGTGTTGGAAGGAAATCAATACCAGAAAGCTGAAATGACCCCAGTATCCCACAAAGCACTGCTTCACACACCAAGGAGCTGATGTATAGGGATGAAACCCTTTTACATCAGCTTCTATAACATTCAAAACACAAATATTTCATCAGGAGTACTAGTAAAATTGCATCAGATGTAGTAGTGTATCAAAACACCTCTCTCAGAGGCATGCTCTCTCTAAGGAAGGAGTCTATCTATGTCACACCTGCTTCTCTTAGTTTTCTGGTCATGTGCTGACCCACCCAGTGTCAGTTTTCCTTTTCAGATGTTTACTTCAATTGCAGTTTTAAGTAACATTGGAGAAATAAGTCATATAAGGTAGCTTGCAGGGTGGGCTAGGTTGGAAGTTCGGATTATGACTTCATCAATAGCTCTTCTCTGAAAATGGCTTTTTAAACAGGCAGGAATTAAGGGTAACAAAAGTACTTGTAACTTTTAAACAAATAAACATGGTGATCTGATTTTTGGCTTGAGGCTGACTGAGGATATGCTGATCCAAATTCTGAATTTAATGATTACAGAAATTTTGGCCTGAGTCCCTCTTTAATACAACATTTTACAACCTCCACTAGAGATGACAATACAATAAATATATTGTTAAGTTCCGTAATATACTGTAAATATCTCCAAATATGTAGTAGGAAGTCCACTAAGAACAAATGACCACAATAGCATCTTCTTCCACATCCAAGACTGTTGTGTTAAAGTAAAAGGGTATAGGAAATTTACTTTTATGATGCTGACAAGGTTCAGGCTATTTCATTATGACCTAACCAATATCAGCTGGATGGAACTGTTGAAAAATACATCAGTTGAGGAAATGTGGACAATAATAAAAGAAAAAAAGTATCTCCACATGTGACACACACATTAAGAAAATAAAAAGTACAGCAGCCAAGGAAGTAAACCAAAATGGCTTATCAAGGCAATGAAAAGATTATTAAGGAAGAAAAGGAGACTCTATAATATATATGTCAATAATAAATCCATAAACACCTGGAATGATTATAAATCTGTGTTAAAACAATGCAAAAATAATATTTAAAGATCTAAAAGACATTTTGAATTAATACTAGCAACCAGTTCAACAAAGAGTATTTTGAAGGATTTTTATAGTTATGTCTTAACTTCTTAAGAAATTCTGACACCAAACAAGGCCGATTGTGGAGAATATTTCAGTAATTGATGATTCTGATAATGTAGTACAAGTATTTAATAAATGCTTCTGCTCTATGTTCTCTACGTCCTCTATATACTGAAATGCCATCAATGAAGTGACAGATATGGTTATATCAAAGGAAGATATTACCAGGAGAATTCAGAATCTTAAAAATCATAACTCTGCAGGCCCTGATAATCTTTCACCCAAAATGCTAAAGATTTTAGCACCATTTATATCTAGCCCACTAAAATACTTTTTCTTGCTTCTTTAGCTAATAGCAATGTCCCAAATGATTGGCAGTTGGACATTGTAGTACCCATCCATAAAAATTGTCAAAAAGGCTGATTACAAAAACTATAGACACATAACCCTAACCTTGGTACTCAATAGCCTTCTTGAAGCTATTATTAAAGATAATATAATTGACCAATTAAGAATGCACAATTTGCCAGCCCAGTGGCACTGAGGGTTGAGGCACTGGACACCACACTCGTGTCATGCTGGCTACCGGGTTCGGACGCGAGCCTGGGTTGTCAGGGGTTGGCAGTGGAGGGATAGATTGAGCATCCAGTGGACTGTTCTCCTATCTCAGGAAGGATCCGGGTTTCACCACTCTGCAGTGGGCCCTGTTGATGACTGGGGCACTACCAGGGTGGTGACAGTATGAGGCAGAGCACGGTGGACATCAGTACATTGTGTCCTGACATCATTGCATGTCTGCACTATGAAGAGGAAAGTTAACAGGAGGGAAAATATCAGGGGGACTCTCAGCTCATGGCCACGACCTGCAACCCTGGACCTGAGAGAGGTGCCTGTCAGGGCACTGCACGATGTGGCCCATCCCTGGTTCTGTGGGTTCAAGTGTGGGCTGCGTGCTCAACCGGGTTGGGGGTGCAGATGACGGGGTGGGAGATTGTGGGGTCAGCTCTGCTGGAGGTGGAAAAGTGTTAAAATAAAAAAGAATGCACAATTTAGCAGACCCAGAACAGTATGGCTTCTCTGCATAGAGGTCATGTATCATGAATTTGCTGTGTTTCTATGTGAAAATTTCACAGGCATTGGACAAAGCTAAACCAATTGACTGTATTTATCTAGATATTTCTGAAGCCTTTGACACTGTTCTGCACTGGGCAATCATTCAGAAAATGATGAACTTAAATATCAGTTCTAGTGTTGTAAGATGGATGTAAAGATGGCTTAGCAATGAAGCAAAAGGTTGTATTAATGGGTGCCTCGAATACTGGTAATGTGATGAGCAGTGTGCCACATGCCACAGAGATTGGTGTTGGGCCCCATACTGTTTCACATTTTTATCTCTGATATGTATAAACAGGTTGCAAACTGGAGTTGTAAGTATGCAAATGACATCAAGTTGACTGGTGTTGTATGCAGTACAGTGGATAAAGAGTCAATCCAGGCTGATTTAGGTACTATTCAAAAATGATCAGACACATGGGGAATGATGTTCAATTCTGGTAAATGCTGTGTCCTACACCTGGGAAATCAATTGAATAAACATACATATAGCATGGTGAATAATATTATTAGGGAGGCTCAACATGAACGGACCTTGGGCTTATAATAAATATAAGCCTAAATTCTACAGACCACCGTTATACAAATACCTAAAGATAAGCAAATACTGAGGACATTTAGATGAAATTTTAAGAACAGAAGTGTTGAGGTTATTATGCCCCTTTACAGAGCATATGGCATTCCTATTCTGGATTATGGCAGTCAAGTTTGTTGGCCACTTAACCCTTAGGCTGCCAGAAGATTTAGAACATATAGGTTTTTATGATGTGTATGTGTTTCAGCGGCACAGCAAGGGTTAATAAAGGGAAATATTCAGAATTGCGAGGATTCAACTTCAAGCAACTCAAATGGTGCATAATAATAAAACCTTAGTTATATCAATCATCTTGAGTATCATAAATTAATGTCACTAGATACTAGAAGGAAAAGGTGACTTGTTATTGTGCTATGATATAATGCAAGATGATTATTTATTTAGTGAATTAGGCCTAGAATTCAAAATGATAATTTAGGAACCAGAGTTCATCCATTACAAATCAAACCACAAAAAATGTCGAACTAATAAGAGGAAGATTTTCCAGCAAGCGTATAGTGAACCTCTGCAATAAATTACCTATGAAATTATCAATAAGCAAGGACAAGATGGAGTTTAAAACTAAGCTCAGTAAATATGTTAGAGGGTCATGAGCTATCATATTATTGGTGAAGGATAGGAACTCACATAGACACAATGCCTACTCTGCTCTGTTATCCCTAGTGTGAGAGAAGAGAAGAGAAGAGAAAGAGAAGAGAAGAGAAGAGAAGAGAAGAGAAGAGAAGAGAAGAGAAGAGAAGAGAAGAGAAGTATGACTTCAAGACAGGAAAACAGCCAAACAGATAAAGTCTCAAGGACAAAGAGGCTGTTTGAAAGCATATGTCTTGTAGTAGCAGAGAATGAAATATCCCCAATTATTTTTTAAATGTTATGAGATTCGAGTCCTGCTGATGCCAACTCCAAATTTTTTTTGAAATATAAGAAATTTTATTAATTATATGAATCAACATCAATGACATGAATGTACTGAAATGACAGTTTCTGGATACCCCACTCAGAGGCACACAAGCCTCCCCACCCTCCTTCCTCCCACTACCCTGGCCTCCAAAGCAACCCCCCAGTGGCAAATGCATAAGTAACAGGTGAGTATTCCAGATATCACAGAAGCACAGACAAAGAAACATAATATCGTATAGGCTATTCCAAGCACCCTGAATCCATATTTATCTAACTCCAGCACTATACAAAGTATGCATTTTACCCCACTTCCTGTCATAATCTTTTAAATTTTGATGTGTAGGCGAGCAATCATATGCTCCAACTGTAAGTTAGATAACAACTCTTGCAACCACTCATAAGAAATTATAGTTTGGTCCAGCCAGTGTCAAGAACCACTTTTTCAATGAGAGAGAGATTAGTGCCATAAAATATCTATGTTCTAATATCAGAATAGAAGCCAAGTCTCCCAGAATACAAATTTCTGAATGAAACAATCCCTGCAATCCTAATAGGGGTCAGCCCTCTCTTCTATTAAGCACCAAAGTGGAGCTATCTTCGGCAGGACCAAAGATGTGCAGGAGAGAACCTCCACTTCTCCACACCTATTACAGACAGGTGATGGTACCTGCCCAATATGTGCTAACTTTTGAGGAGTATAGTACAAGTTATTCAAGATATTGAACTACAGAAGGCGGTCTAGTCTATCTTGTCCCACATACAGATACTTCTCCAGATACCCAACCAGTGTTGTGGGGAGAGGGAAAAATTTGGTCCCAGTAAGGAGAGGAGCCATCAAGCTTGGGGCATATTGGGAAAACAAAACCCCATTGCAACATTTTTTCAGGAAACTAAATGCACTTCAAATTACTCAGTACTCTTATTGCTAGTACCGGTGAATACATTGCTTTTTACCTTCTTGGTTAATTCCAAATTAACACCAGAAATACCAGAAGAAACTCTAGAGGAACAGAACATATCCTTAACTGCTAATTTTTCAGCTTTACATGCCTGGTTTCTCATACTGTAACAAGGGATGACTTAACCAGAGAGAAGCTAGTTTGCACCTCTCTATTCGAGAACAATTCTGCTGCTTTTTTCAGCAACAAAAAGTGGTATATTTCAACAACTGAATTATAAAGTTGCTTTACAACTAGACACTGTCATAAAGTCTCTGGCAAGCTATAGCTATGGCTAATTCTGAATGTTGTTTACTTTACCAGCACCATGAGATGTGAGAGGGTATGGGATATTTTAATGTACTTGAATAAAACTCAATGCAGAAATGATTAAAGTTCTCCAGGGAAAGTCATGGCCCACTATCAGAAGTTATTTCTTCTATATTCAGTACACAACAAAAGGTTTTTCAGCGCCTCTATTGCTTTTCTTTCTTGTTGTCGTGTTTTGTTGCCAACTTGAGTATTCAGCAATTTAGTGCTAAATCTGGTGTATTTTTTGTGCAAAATCTATATTTATTCACTGCCAAGTTCTCACACTGCTAACCTTCATAAGCAAAGAAGTCTTGCTGGCAGTACAGTAAGGTTATTTCTGGCAATTTTCATATTGTCTGATCTTGTTTCTAAGTTGCAGATCAATTTCTGGCAATCAAACATAGCTTGAACAATGGCATTCACATTCATCATACTAATGATCTTCATTGTTTGCTCAGTAGTTAATCAGTGGAATTAAATAGTATTCAATTCAATTCAATGTTATTTTTAAGGAAGGTATGTTAGCAAAATGTTCATTTTCACAAATGTCCAATGGTACAAAAATTCAATACAGAGAAAAGGTAAAAACAATATTTGCAAAATTTGAAGCTAATTACAATAGGAACAGTGTATATGTCAGGATCATCTAGAACAGAAAAGAAATGCAGAGCACACAACAACAGAGACAATATACAGATACTGAGAAATCCTAAAGCAACTCAAGGGTTGGTGGACATTCAGGGGGTTACCACCATGGCAGACACAGGTGGGATTGGAGGAGGTGGTCCTTGAGGGAGGAGGAGGTGAATGAGCCAATTGAACTACAAGCCTGAAGTTCAGGGGCAGTTTGTTGTAAAACGTAGGGCCCTTGTATGTGATGGAGTTCTGCGATGCTTGGTGCAGTAAAGGGGTGTCAAGGTGACCCTCTAGTACTGAGTTTGGGAATTGATAAGGAAAAGGAGTTAACGCTGATCAGCAGTAGGTTACTGTGAACTTCGTGTAGGAAAGAGAGCATTTTTTGGAACCTGCCTGCAAGAATAAGTCAGTTGAGGGAGGCATAGAGGGTAGAGTGATGGGTCAACCAGGGAGGCCAGTCATGAAGCATGCAATATTATTCTATGTAGTTCTGAGTCTGGAGAAAGGAGGGATGTGCTAGAGGGGAGTAGACAATAGAGCCATAATCAAGAAGGGCTAGGAGAAGGGAGCTGGTGAGACATAGTCTGGAGATGGGGATAAGAAACTTCTGATTCAGTATAAGAGACCTAGCCTCATATGGATTTTCTTGATGAGGTTGGTAATATGGATATTGTAGGTCAGGTGAGGGTTGAAGTACAGTCCAAGGTATTTTAATTTGTAGACTTGTTCTATGATGTTATCAAGACTGTCTGAGAGGGATCAGCCAATGACCGGGTTTTCTTGGGCCAGAGAAGATCATAAACTTGGTCTTCTTGGAGTTGAGAACCACACCTTGACAGAGAACCAAGTGTGTTCCTTTGCTGAAGTCAGTCTGCAAGTTACTGAACACTGTATCAAGGTTTGTTTTGCTGCAGTAGAGGCTGCGCCATCAGTGTAAAGAACTAGTTGGGTGGTTTGGGAGAGGCAGGGAGGTTATTGATGAAGAGCAAGAACAGGAGTGAGCCTAGAATGGAGCCCTGGGGTACCCCATATTTCAATCAATCAACTTTTATTCAACTAGGCATATAACACCATTGAGAAAGCTCATTTTCAAGGTGGTCCTGGACATAAATTGATACAATACAGAGAATACAGTAAGTTAAAGGTAAAACAAAAACAATGACATAGTACAGATATGGTAGTCAGTAATGTGGTGATAGTGAACAGGTGTGGGCCAGGGAGGCATATAATTAAGGTCCAGTATAGTTACAAACACAGTTTCCAACATGATTTACAAGAAAGTAAAGAGTACCATCCTAGCTGTTACCACTAATTTAGAGGCTAGTATCTTTATACTAGAAGCAGGAGAGAAGGAAAGAGCAGATAAGGAGGAGAAGGGGAGCAAGAGTACACCAGGAAGGGGAAAAAGGAAGTGAGGCTAAGATTAGGGGAAAGGAATAAGTGCTGGGGAACCCTTGCTAGGAGAGAAGGGCGACAGTCAGAGTGTAAGGTTTGCAGAAGGGACAAGTAATTGAGGTAAAGAGTCATCAAAAGCAACTGTATGTATCCTTCAACAGGTCCCATATCAGTGTTTTGAATGTGAAGATGCTAGGAGCGCGGAAAGCTTTTAAAGATTTTGCATAGAATTCCACAGTGATGGCAGAGAAAAATTGATTGCTGCCAGGCCAAGGGTTGTTTTCACTCTAGGAATCTGAAGCAAATCATGGAGAAGCCTCTTAATCCATAAGATCCCTTTGAACGTACAAAGAAGCTCTAGATGTATGTAGGGAGATTATTGGATAGTGCTCTAATCATCCAAAGGAGAGCATTTCTTTTCTTCTGGTTGAGAGTGAGGGCCATCCCAGGTCCTAGTATAATAGACAGTGGTGAGTGCAACGGGGTAGGTTAGGATAAATCTTAGGGCCTGGTGGTAAAGGGTGTCAAGTTTGTTGAGTGTCATAGTAGGGCACTGACTGTAGAGGAAGTCAGCATAGTCCAGCACAGGTAGAAATGTGGATTGCACTAGCCTCTTCCTGGCTTCTAGGGTAAGCAGATGTTTAAGGAGATAAAAGGCCTAATCGCTGCCTTAGTTTCTTCAAGATTTCATGTAGGTGGCACGGGAAGTTGAGCTTATTATCTAGCCAGAACCTAGGTATTTAAAAGTATCAACATTAATCGGACATTCAGAGAAAAATTTCCATTGATATTTTTTTTCAAGCGATCTGCCAAAGAGGTAGCTTCTGACCCATTTGATGATGTTTTCAGATATGCTAAGGCCTTGACTGTGTTCAGGAGAAGGCAATGATTGACCAGGTTGAATGCCTTGGTCAGGTCCATGAAGACAGAGCCTGTGTAGTGGCCCTTATCGCTTGCCTAGAGGATCTCACTGGTGAACCTGATCAGAGCAGTTTCAGTGCTATGTCCAGATCTGAAACCATACTGAGCAACAGAGAGCAAGTTATGATGGTCGAGGAAGGTGGTGAGCTGGTTTGAACAACTTTTCAATGATTTTGGAGAGGGAAGCAAGGAGGGAAATAGGCCAGTATTTTCCTACTTCATTCTTTGACCCTGACTTGAACAATGGTTTGACTGTGGTGGTTTTCCATGTGCTAGGAAAAAGCCTGAGCAGAGTGAATGGTTTAGTGTGTTAGTGATGGGACCACTAATGAATTAATGGCCAGTTTAAGGATTTTAAGTTAATTCCATCTGCCCCTTTGCTGGGTTTAGGGTTTTTACTTCAGATGAGCTTTATGGTGTCCGAGGGTTTTAGGACCCTAAAATAGAATCTGTGACTGGGCTCAGACTTATAACTGTGGCAGTGGGGATGGGGTGGATGAAGGGAGGAGAGGGAGTGGAGGTGGAGGGTTTGTTTTTATCGAGGTCACCAAAGAATGAGTTGAAAATGTTTGCTACTTCTGAGGGGTCATTGGTCTGCTTGCCACCATGGATCAGAGTGATTGGTTCAGTATTCTTGTGTTTCCCGAATAGTGAGTTTAGTGTAACCTAAAGTTGACATGGTAAGATGTTTCCCGAGTTGTTGATTATAGAAAAAGACAATTCTGGCTTTTCTGATGACTGATTTGAATTGTTTCTGAGTGCTTTGTAAAGGGAGAGCTGAGCAGGGTCCCAGTGCTTGGTGAAACGGGCCCAGGCCTTGTCCTTGTTCTCATCCATTTAATGATGTCGGATAATACCCATTCATTAACACGCCTCCTAACCCTGATTTTTTGAGAGGGGCATATTTGTAGCATACACTGTTGAGGATGGTAGAGAATCTGTCAAGGATAGAGGCAAGGTCACCTGGTACAGCAGTGAATGTCCAGATGACTAGGTTGAGATCGTGTGTAATATTTTCATTGGAGTTATTTGTCCAGTGTCTAGAGAAGATGAACTTGGGGGATTGGGGCACTGGGCCTACCATAGACAGTAGCTGGTTCAGTGATCACTGATGCAGCTCTGCAATACCTGAAGTCAGTAAGCGGGAGGGGTTGGAGACAGTGACTCAGTTGATTAGCGATCAGCATCCATCTTATAATTTGTCCTAGTGGGTGTGGAGATAAGCTAGTGAAGGCCGAGGTCAGCAATGCAGGATTTGGTGGTGTCAGCTTGGCTGTACAACCAATTTATGTTGAAGTCCGAGTAGAACCCCACTCCCTGTTAAGAGGGAGGGAGTGTTTCAGGGATAGCAAGGACTCCAGGTTGGAGGGAGGGTTCCTAGGGAGAGATAGGCAGTGGTGAAGTTGATGGTTTTATTTTGTCCTTGAAATAGGTTAATGGAAAGGGTATCAAGCAGGATGAACTCAGAGTTGACATTGTGATTGGTGAAAGAGAACTTGTTGGAAATGAAGAACATGCAGCCAGCCTTTTTCCTTTGTCTGTCTATCCTGACAGAAATGAATCCACTGAGTTTGAGCTCCTTATCGACAATTTTGTGAGAGAACCAGGTTTCTGAGAGAGCAAAACATCAAAGTCATTTACAGCTACCCAGGCCTGGAAAGCATCTATTTTAGATGGGAAACTCAGCATATTCAGGTGGACTATGCTAGTGTTTTTCCCTTATTAGTGTGGGATGTAACAGGAAAGGGGCTGGAGTTACTGGGACCAGGGTTTGGATGGATGGTTCTGCTGAGGAGTAGGAGTAGAATAAGGGTCATGGAAACCTTGTGATGAGAGGTAGCAACTTTAGTTTGCAGACCTTGAGCATTTAACTTGAGTGACAGATATGTGCTTGGTAGATAGCCAGGGATAGGAGAGGAAGAGGAGGAGGAGGAGGAAGAATCTAGGTCCTGTTGAGGTAGTATGAGAGAGAGAGCCAAAGGCAGGAGGAAGGTTTGAGAGGTACTGGACGAGGTGAAGCAGCCGGTGGGGGCTGATCTACAAGGGATGAAGTGGGTGTGAAGAGCGGGTGTTAAGATCTGAAATGGGTGAGGGTGAGAGGAGGGGATTGCAGAAGAAGCAGCAGGAAAGTGAAGAGTGCCATGGTTGATGTTTGTGGGCCAGGAGAAGAGGAGGCAAGGAGAAGATGGTAAGGGACAATGGCTGTTGGACAGGAGTGAAAAGAAGTGGATGGGTGAGGCAGTGAGCAGTAGAAGGAGCTAGCAAAGGAAAGGAATAATGCATGACTCTGAGGAAAGCTTGAGAATGACTAGATTACTAAATTTCTATGTGCTGCATGGATTCCACCTAATTAGTTAAATGACAACCATCTACCTAGTTGCCAAACAGGGAAAAAATAAGTAAACATTAAGAAGGGAGAAAGGCCTCAGGGTGGCCTCTAGTGGATAGAGCTTATAACTTGCAAATGTAGTTTTGGGGACTAACTAGTTAAATCAGTTGCAAACTGGGTGGATACCACATCTAAATAGTTCAAACAGTTTAAAACTCTAAGAAGAACAACCACAAAAATCAAATTGATAACAGCAGTAAAAGCAAAGATCTGGCTAGGCAGTAAGTTCACTGCTAGCTAAACAGCTTAAAAGAAATGCAGAAACAGTCCATTAAATACATTCTGGCTGTCTGAACTGTGCAGGATTTTCAAAAATGGCACCGAATGCTGAGGAAGGCTCTGAGTGACTACTTTGTTCCCATAGTGGTGCTACTGCTGCCAGGTCTGAGGGCTGGGGCACGTGTGGAAACCCTGTGGTGCCTTGAGAAGGATGCTTGTTCCTGCAGTGGTGCTGCAGCTTGGTCCAAGGGCTGGGGTGATTGTGGAAACCTTAAGGCGCCTTTAGAAGGACCCTTATCCTTCTCAAGGCAACATTGTACAACACCCCAAAAATATTTTTCCCAGCCAAGTCAGACTTTCTCATTATGAATGTTCTTACATTTATAACTAGTACATTACCCAGTAATTATATAGTACCTGATATTTAAAAGTCTGGGGTCGCTCCTTGCAGAGGTCCTGACCTGAGTGCAAATTAGCACATGGTTCAAAATGTGCTGTATTTGAACAAATACAGCATGCAGTGAGAGTGCACCAAACTTGTTTGAATATAGCCTCCAGAGTGCAACCCTAATGAAGACCCAAACTACTAGTTCCAGCACAAAACACAACCTTCTGCTGGGCACAGTCCATACTGCAGATATTGCTTTCATGGAGAAAACCAAGTTATGGCATTCACAACTTGCTTGTGCCTTTGTACTAACTTGCTATAGGTATTTAAAAGTACCCATGTAAATGACCCTTTGTCTTTGCACTAAGAGGTCATGTGAATCCATTATGGCCTCATTAACTTGTGAGGTGATAGTTTTTGCTCCACAGGTTGCATGGAGGACTGCCCACACCAACTGTGGTGCTGTGCTACTTTCCAGAAATATTGCAACCCCTCAGTGTACCATCATGCTTGTTCACCAGAGCATGAATGGAACAAAGCAGGAGGAAACAAGTGTCTGGCATCTTAGGGTTTTGTAGCATCCACACATGACAGCAGAAACACAAGCTTCTTTCAGATAGACTGGGAAAGGTAAGGTGCCCTAAAGCTTATTGTTACTTACTTTTATACTGCATAGATAGCTACAGGTGGTAGACAATGGGTAATTGTATGGAAAGAAAGAGCTGGAGCAGTGTAAGAGAGAGAGGGAGGTTAGGTGCCTACAGTGTGCCTTTGCTCAGAGGGATGGACAGCAGATCCTAAGGATTACTAGGGTGACAGAGCAGGGATGGGAGCTGGATGTCATTGTCCACCAAGGGAAAATTACCTAGCAAAGATGGGACAGAGTAGTACAGGGAGTTCAGGAACTGGGGAGGGATCTAAAGTAAGCAGCACAAATTGTGGCATTCTTCGAAGTGTTACATGTCTGTAGCAGTGGGAAGGATAGGTAGTTTGCACCTGGAATCTCAACACTTCATGGCAGGGTTTTAAATAATTGATTAGCAGTTTTTCCTGGGGCAATACTAACTGTACGGAAAGTATTTATATAAGTTTTCTAGAAGTGTTATGTTTGTTAAACAAATGAGGCAAGTGCTATGCATTTTACAATGTTTTAGCACTTCTATGAGCAAAATGCTAATCAATTTTAGAGTTAAATAAACCCTGCATTGAAAGAATAGTGCATTCAGCTTCATTGGGTACTGGGGACTGACCTGGAGGACATGGGTCTATGCAGATGTGATGGCCTATGTTTGTCAGAGAGGGCACCTCAGTCTTCATTCAAAGTTTTAGATATTACTTTGATGAACATGTAAACTAGCCAAGGGAGGCTGGTTCAGTGGTGCTGAGTGAAGGGGTTCACTTGGCATTCTGGTTAGCAAGGTTTGTGCCTGTGCCCAAGTACCAGGAGCTGAGATTGGCAAGGAGGGAGTTCAGAGCATCTATTGGATGCTCTCCCAGGGGGTGGACCTTCAGCACCTGGAGGTAGCTTCGGGTGATGATCTAGGTGGTGTGATGCCTCATACATGGCTACACATCTCCTCCCAGGTCGCCATCACAACCAGGTCCATTTCAGGAGGTGGGAGGGGTAGAAAAGTGGATAACTGCCCAGCAATTGACCAGATGATGGCCAACAGTCCCCATCACCATGAAGCCTGGAAGTGTTCAAGCCAATCCCACCATGCCCAGGATACATATATGTGCTGATGAGGCATGTCTCCCTCAGAAGGGGACCCACCCATGAAGGTTCTGTCAGGTTACCCAGGGGCTACAGTAATAAGGGGTGGAGGATGGCAATGGGGCAGAGTGGTGGTGGGCCTAGGCAGCCCAAAGGAGGGCCAGCCAGGAGCCTGGGGAGGAGCAACAAAAATTAACCAAGGGGAGGCAACAATACAGAGGGAGGCATTAACTGCCACGCCCCCACAGACTGCAGCAACAGGAAGAGAGGGCCCAAGGTGAGGAAATTCCACCAGGGCAGAAGATAAAGGAAGTAGCAGAAGTATAATACAGGAAAAAGGAGACAGGAAGGTGTTGAAAAGGCAAGACCGTGAAGAGGGAGTGGAGGAAGGAGGGAGACAGAGGGAAGTTTCAAATTACATCAGAGGCAGTAAACAGGGAAGGGGTATGCATGCAGAGTGGGAGCAAGGAAGGAGAGCCATATGTGCCAACACAAGGAGCCTTGGAAAAAAAATCCAGACCTAGAGGCCACCATGGTGTAGGCAGACCTGGAACTCTGTGGTTACTACTGAGTTATGGTACACACAGGGAGCCATGACTGGGACACAACCACAACAAGCTTCCCTCAATTTAGGAAGAAAAGGAAGGGTGGAGGGATTATGCTGTGTATGAGTGAGGGTATCAGAGCAGGAAATGCATGGAAGCATAGAGGAAAAGATAGGTTGGAGGTGCTGTGCATCACTATTCACCCTGTTGTGACATACAGACCTCCAACATGGGGAGTAAGTGCATAATGGAATTGGGGAAGCCATCATTATGATGTCAGAAATGGGGGTGTTACTGCTGGTGTGGGACTTCAGTCTACCAGATGTAGATTGGTACTTCCCAGCAATGGATTGGATAGATGCAGGCCATCCTACACTCCCTGCAGGGGCATTTCAGGTAACTAGTCAGAAAGCCCACCCAAGATGGGGCAATATTGGACCTGGAGTTCACTAAGAGGGACAGCATTGCAGATGTCAAAGTGGAGTTCCACCTGGGGACCAGCAATTACCATACAATGTGGTTTAATATAAGGATGGTGGAAGAGGCAAACCTCACAAGAATGAGGGTCCTAGATTTCAGGAGGCTGATTTAAAAAAATGGATGAATGTCTCAGAGACAACTTATTAGGGGATTTCTGTGTGGGATGGAGGAACAGTGGGCAAAATTGGGGATGACACAGTGAAGTCAACAAATCTCTGCATGACAAAAGTGAGCAAAACAAGAGGGAACAGAGACCACTGTGGTTCTCAAGGGAAGTGCCTGCAAAGGTAAGGGCTAAAAGAGTAGTTTTCAGGAGGTACAGTGAGACACAGATGAAAAGGAC
The DNA here is from genome assembly GCA_016271365.2 of Neoceratodus forsteri. Lineage (NCBI taxonomy): Eukaryota > Metazoa > Chordata > Ceratodontiformes > Ceratodontidae > Neoceratodus > Neoceratodus forsteri. The sequence goes on along the minus strand of CM057455.1, from coordinate 1,458,838,498 downwards.
AGGGAGGTGTAGCATAAAAGCAGAGAGAAGTAGAGAAGGATGTGATGGGCACAAAGCTGCAAACTGAGGAAAAGATAGCCAAAGGGATAATTAAAAGGGACTAGACCTTTTTAGACACATAAGAAGAAGACAAGGGAGAGACTGTGAGTTTAAGAAGGTGGGGGAGATTGTGCAGAGGAGGATCAGAGAAAGCAGATATTCTGGCCAGATACTTCTCCTTATTCTTCACAGTAGAGTAAGATGGGGACAGACCCTATAAATGCAGCAAGAGCTCTGGGTGGAGGGAGAGAGGGAGGTAGACACAAGTCCATTCATAGATGAAAGAGTCCTGAGAGGATTTGCTAATCTGAAAGTGGATAAGGCTATGAGGCTGGACTGGGTACACCCAAGAGTGCTGAGGGAGCTCATGGAGGTACTGACTGCACCTCTGGTGGCTCTACTGAAAAACTCACTGGAAAAGGAATGGTTCCAGAGGACTGGACGAGGGTAGATGTAGTCCTGCTTCCTAAAAGTGGCAAGATGGAGGAAGCTGGCAACTATGGGGTGGTCAGCCTAACTTAAGTGGTGGGAAAGTTAATAGAGACATTTTAAAGAAAGGATAGTGAAATATTTTAAATCCAGTGGGTTACAAGACCCAAGATACCATGGCTTCATGGGAGAGGTCATGTCAGACAAACCTGATCGATTTCTTAAACTGGGTGCCCAAGGAAATATATAAGGATTGGGTGGTGGACATGGCCTACATAGACTTCAGCAAGGCCTTCAACACTGTACCACATAGGAGGTGCCTACGGAAACAGAGCAGTGTGGGGGTTGGACACAAGGTGGTAAAATGTGTCCAGAATTGGTCCTTGGGTAGGCAACAGAGGGTGGTGGTAAACAGTACTCACTCCAATGAAGGGAAAGTGACTGCATGGTACTTCATGGGTCAATACTGGGATGAGACCACTTCAATGCATTTATAAGTGACATTGTAGAAAAGCTGGAAGAGAACCTATGTCTGTATGCAGATGACTAAAATCTGCAGTAGGGTAGTTACTCCATAGCAGGTGGAGAGAATGAGTAGAGACCTGAGAAAACTCTGAGCTGTTAAGGGTATGGCAGCTGACTTTCAATGCAAAAGTGCAAAATAATGCACCTAGGGCACAGCAACACAGAGGCAGTGTATTAAATGGGGAAGAGGTATTGATGGTCAGTAAACAGGAAAGGGACCTTGAGATAATCATCTGATGAGCTTAAAAGGTGGTGAGGCAGTGCAACAAGGCAGTAGGAAGGGCCAGTGGGATGCTGTGGTGCAGAGGAAGGAGTATCACCAGCACAGGGCAAGTGGTGGAGTTACCACTGTAAAGACCATTGGTGACACCTCACCTGGAATACTCTGCCCAGTTTTGGAGACCACATCTCAGGAAGGTCATAGACATGGTAGAGGTGGTCCAAAAGATGGAAACTAAAATGGTCAGGGGATGCATCATATGCCCTTATTAGGAGAGACTTAGGGATCTCAATATGTCCACCCTGGAAGAGAGGAGGAATGGGGGACATGATATAGACCTACAAATACCTCATCATGGTGAGTAAGATACAGGATGGTGGTAGTTTTCAGAAGAAAAGGTACACAAGAACAAAGGAGCATGCAATGGAGCTGGAACACAGAAATTTAGCAGGGATGTGAGGAAGTACTTTGTTGAATGAATGGTGGACACCTGAAACAGTCTTCCACCAGAGGCTGTAGGGGTAAATACAGTGGTAGGCTTTAAGCATGCATGGGATAGGCACAAAGGCATCTTGGTAGGAAAGTGTGGGGATGATAGCCAGAGATCAAGTAGAGTCTGTATGACTGTTAAGGCAGAGGAAACAATTGGCAAACTGGTTGGCCAAGCAGTCCTTATCTGCTGACAAATTCTGTTTCTATGTTTACATCCCTTGCTCTATCTCCTCTGGTGACAGTTTAGTAGGTAAGGGTAGGAGCAGGACTGAACAGCCATTCTGGCAGCTCTCCTCTCCTGGGAGGATCTCCATTGCACCTCCCCCATAGTTCCACTCCCCATCAGGTGGATGTCTGATGGCAGCACAGGCAGGTAGGGACAGCAAAGTATTGGGAGGGTGCTCTGAGCTATGGCATGCACATGCCTCCACATGCACATGGGTGACTGGGGTGGGGCAAGGGCAAAATCTGAGGGAAAAATGCACAAAAATATAAATAAAAAACACTTTCTTGATAATCTAGCAGGTACATGCAAACAACAAATATGGGGCCTTGCATAGTGCAAGAGCTGGTGACAAACAAGGTGGTCAGCAAAACACTGGAACAAAAACAAAATGTTCACACATTCACCAAGTGGAGAATAATTCAGAGTCAAACTTTATTTATTTGCCATCAGAACCAAATAGAGAAATGGCTGTATAGAAAAATGTTGATGATTGAATTACACCAACCAATACTTTAGGAGACACCAAACCACATAGTAGTCATAGACACAGTGGTTTAATAGATGCAACATTTTGACTCACTCAGAGCCTTTATCACTACCTCACAGACTCTATGCAGCCATTTGCTCCATTTAGTTCTGACGCCAATAAATGAATTGGGGTTTGGACTTTGCATTTGGTCTTGGTGAATTATTCACCACTTGATTAGTCTGCAAACATGTTTATTTTGTTCTAGTGTAGTGGACATCCTCTCTCACCTGATCCCATTTAAATCATTATCCACTGGTATCCACATACTCACCCAATCCCACTGAAATCATTATCTCTGGCTCCATTGGCACCTCTTCCTTACGTAATCCCTGTTGTTATAAAATCTTTCTCTGGTAGTGTAATGACCCTCCCTCCTCCTTGTGCCTTCCTCTGTTACCCACCTTCCCTATTTCATGGCTTAGAGAAGGTGATTGGTACAAATTATCCACTCATCTCTGCTGCCAGCTGTCATTTCCTTCATGCAGATCAGTCACTTGCATAATAGAAGTACATGTTTTGATACTGAACTTGCATAAACATGTAAACAGTAAACTCAGACATAAATATTCATTTAATGATCCAGTCTGAATATTAGACCTTTTAAAATGATGTGTTATGCAATAAAAAGAACACGAATGTGTTCAGTGGAATAACCAGGTGTTCTCATATTAGTCAGGCAGTCACAGCATACTGGTGATCTTATTCTTACATGCAAGAACACATGCAATACAAATAATGAAACATTCTAGGTTGATTTTCAAACTGATGTCTTTGTTCAGAAAACAGTTTTTTGTAGAATAATTCTACAGCACAATATCTTGTAGAAAATGTTACATTTTTAAATTTTGGGAATTTATCGAACTATGTCATGAAATGTAAATGACTGCAAAAATCAAATGTGAGCTTTAGAATAACACTGGAACAACATATCTCTGCTTTTGTAGAGCATGTGTAATATGTTACTTCGAATTACAGCTATCAAACCAGCTACATTAAAAGTGGAAGAAATATGCTTAGTTCTGAAAACTGGGTGATATCTAACCTTGCAGCATTTTATTCTATCCTTCCAGTGATGGACATGTAGGTTAATGCAGTTCAAAGGTATGGACAGCCTCAAGGCAATGTAGCAATTGGATTGAATATTTACTGCTCATACAGCATGTTGTTTTTGATACTTCTCATATTAAGATGATTTAATAAAAATAGAACACATAGTGTATAAATTTATTCTTGGTTATGCTGAGAAGGAATAATTAATCTGTTCTTTGAAAAGAAATGGAATGTATGCAAACATTTCTGAGTCTTAAAGATTTCAGACTAGCCACTCAAAGAGACAGATGAGGAGAGAATCTGTTTTCTTTAGCCACAGTGAGCTGTAAGGATCAGCCTTATGACAGGATGAATAATAATCATCTGTTCCCAGTTGGGCCAGGCAGTCTGCAAATTCATGCATTACTCTGCAAACAGACACATCAATAAAATATCAATACATTATACTTTTTATTATTATTGCTCTTACCATCATCATCATCAACAACATCATCACCACCTCATTATCTCATACATATTTACTCAGACATTCCTGATCATTAAGAATTTGGGTACAGTACTGTAAATAACTAAAAAAACAAATGTTTCCTTTATATCGCCAGAGATCTAGGTTACATTAAAAGATTTAAAATGCATAAGCAACATACAGTTGTGTATAGAAACTTGCACAATTATCTTTTCTTAAGACATGCTATATAAATCTAGTTAAATTACACAAAGCTAACACTTATAAGAAGCAACGTGATGGTGAAGTTTGAGCAGGCTTTCTATTTTGTAGAAAAGGTCATAATGTGTTGTAACAAATGGATCTTTCTCCAAAGAGTCTCCCTATTGCAGTGCTGCTCAAAATAAGAAATATGAACGCTGATTATTCTAGTAGTATACAATGAGAGAAGAGTTCTTTATGATACAAATGACAATAATTTCAGAAAGGGAAATCACTTTAAACTGTCCAGGAGAAGTAAATAAGAAAAATACATTACCTTTTGTCCTAAATAAACATCTTTTATTAAAATGTTACTCTGACTTTTGATTACATATAATGTAAATTATTTACACATACGTAAAGAAGAAACCATTGACATATGGTAATTTTATCATAGTAACCAGCATGCTTGTAGTAGTTTAGCAAACTGCTAAATAAATAAAAATTCTGATTTATTTTGTATGATGGAAAATATGTTTAAATTCATTTTGAGTTCTGCCATTTGCTTATTTATTCTTCTGCTGCTTTTCATGTCCAATACAAATGTGCCATTAAGTATATTCTAATTGTAAAGAATTTAATACATGTTTAATCTGCTTTGCTAGCAGGGATTAGATTTTCATGTTGAAGTAAAATAGCAGGACTACTGAAAAGACACAAATTGAGAGTTCCAAAGCATATTAGTTTTAGCAGAATAAGTGGAAATATGTTTATGCATAGAATGTTTTAAACCATGGCTAAATTGTATTCTTAAATAAAAGTTCTTAGATGTAGTTAAGCTATTTAACAGCTTTTGGACAGATGTAAAACAAAGTATATGTAATACAGCATGTTTCATAAAAGCAATATGTTTTAATTAAAAATAGTATATTTTAAAATGTTAAGCTGAACTAAGTGCTTAGTAACAACAGAACATGAATGCAGATCCATTTTGTAAAAGAATTTTGCATATCCAGCACATTTAAGAGTTCTAGTTTTATGTATCTCTACTATGCAGTTTTCTTTTCCTCTGGATTTGAAAGATAAAGACATTACCATTTCTCTGTAAACCAGTCCTTACTTTACAGTATGTCTTCCATTCTAACTTTTTACCATTCTGGTTTTAAAGATACTGCCTAATGACTGCTGATTGACTCATAGCAAAACAAAAATGCCAGTATCAAATGAGACACTTCTACATTAAACATGTCCATCAATAAAATCCTAGCTACTGTATGTATGTAGTAGAGGCAACATTTATTGTATATTTCATTTTAAGGTGTGTGTGTGGGGGGTATTCTGGTGTTATCTATTGATGTGAACCATGTCTTATACCATGGAGCTAGCAAAAGCATACCACATAATAATGAAATGCATGGCCCCCTCAAGGATATTAGTCAATGTATACTTCCAGCATATGAGCAACATGTAAATAAAAGTTTCACCATGTACCTGTAAATGAGAAACAATAGAAAAGAGTAAATAAAATGTACTGTAAAACAACAAAACAACAATTGTCAAAGTTACAGGTTTCATGTATAATATAAAAAGTTATATTTGTTTGAGAAAAAGAAAATAAACTAGTCAAGATACTTGGTTAATAATTGTGTTGTCAGTAAGTTACATAATACACAATTGTAGTTTTATTTGGTGAATAAGGGTAATATGGGTATTGATGAAAAAAATCTGTTTTAATTCTTCCCAGAGCATTTTTTCCATGATATTGGCAAAGTGTCTTTAATAAAGTGAGACTGAAAATTCCAAAGTTAAAGATGTACTGTATATTAAATCACACATTGCACATTTTAAGATTTGAAGAGTAGGAATATTGCATTGCCACCACTTCTGATAATATCATTTTTTTTTTTTTGATTAATTTGTTTCATTTGTCCTTAAATACCAGTGCATCTATAACTAAAACTTATTTTAATGTGCCTTCATCATCCTTTCATGGACAAAAGAAAATGGCACTGCATTGAAAGTTCTTTTTTTAAAATGAAAGCATCCCCATATTTCAATGTATGACATTTAACTTTCCAGAACTTAAAACTATGCATTGTTCTACATTTTAATGAGATATATATTCTAGAGCATGTAGCTACTCAAATAAAAGATTACAATTGTATTTAAAGCATATATGTTTATCTTTATTTTTTCCAGCTTTGCTTATTTTATCCTCTGATTGGTTTACTAAATATTTCAGAAAATGCTATACTTGCTTCACTGTGCATTTTAAAAGACCATGCAATTGCTAACTGACTGCACAACTGCTGTTTGGCATCACAGACTGTTGTCAAAGTGAGTATTACAATTTTATAAAGAAATGTACAGTGAGGCCAGTTGAGGACCCATGGATGCTTTTATACATGATTCTCAGACAGCTTAAAAAATCTATTATAGATCCTGGAAAGAAAACTGAAAATTAAAAAAAAATGTATCTACTGAATTCCATTAGCTACACAGGTATGATTGTGAAAGTACATGCTGAAGTGCAGATTTGCTTTTATGTTTTATGTAAGCCAACGGTCTATTTGTGCTATAGTGTGTATTTATTCTTGCCCATAAATATTCTTGTTTATTTGTCTTTTAACAATGGAATTTACATTACTTGGTATGTTTTCTGGAACCCTTTATTAGAGACCACTTGGTAATCATAGGAATACTGTATTGTACACCATTCCTGTATGTCTAAATAGCAAATAAAGAGGCTGGATAATGTTTGTGACCATAATGAGTTGCACAGAGTCACATTATAATTTCTAAGTTTACAACTTCATGGTGCAGAGAGCATTGTTTATTAGTACTCAATCTACCACTTAAAACCAAGGTTTAGGCAAATGAGAGGCATTGATTCAAGCACATTTCTGTGACATCATCCTAGAAAATTTGTTTAGAACAAAAGCAGGCATTCTGCTTACAAGAAACCTACTGATTGCAGCATATGTAGCCTTCTTTGGGGGTGAGGGGATGCACATATTTTTGTTGATTTTTCTATCTTGCAGAAAATATTTGGAAAAACTATGACATAATCTCTTACTTGACTCTTACAATATAGTTTACCTAATAACTCTGTGAAGTAGATAGAGTTGTATACATCAAATATTATAGAATTTATACATATACATTGGTAGAAAATGCAGAAAATGTACCCATTTGTACTTTTCAGAAATCTTCATAAACAGAATTACTTTAAAGGTTGTTTTATTATAGGCAGGTTCATATTACTTACTTGTATCACAGGTATTGCATATCTACTACACAAATAATGACAGCAACTATCACAATACCAAATCTCCTCATCTGAGATGAAACATAATGATCAACTTTAAAATCCTGTATTCAGACACTTAAATAGTAACTTAGAATTTGTTGGTAGAAAAAGGTCTGTGGCCCATGTAGTCTGCCCTTCCTTGTCTGTTTAATGTACTGATCCAATGTCAGCCCCATGTCTTCCTTTTACATCATAAAGTAAATTAGAATTTTACTGTTTAAAATGATATTTTTCTCAAAAGCATTCGTCATCATATGAGCTTATATGTGCATAACTATATGTGATGCAAGTACTGTTAGTGGTAATTTAAAGTTCAAAGTGACAACACTGAAAATACTGTAATGCTGCAGATCTGAATGTTCTTTGTGGCTGTATATAACACCAGTTTAGTTTGATGTAAGATGCAAAGAGAAAACAATGAATCTATGGCACATGCTGAACTGCAATTTTATTGCCTTAAATGTCTTAAGATTCATTATGAGTGGACAATTTAATGCCCCAGTATAGTCTGAATTACAAGAAACATCAAATATATTTCAAAATGCATCTTAATGACATTGTCCAGACATTAAAGAACACCTAAAATTATGGTGAGTATTCAGTCAATGTTAAAAGCATCATAGTCACATGGTAAAACACACACCCACATATTTGTATTACTATGTACAGTATATTATATATACAGTCTGAAAACACATATACATAGATAATCAATACACATATACAGCAATAGTATAGCAGCATTTGTAATTTGTGTTGATTAAAAGCCAACATATGTCAAAAGCATAATGTGACAGAGCTTTAAAGGTGATTACTTTTGTTATATTTAGACCTATCTTTCCATCAGTTTTGAATGTAAAGAGGAAAAAGAAAATTTTGACTGGGTTATTTCTTCTTCTTCATATAGAACCACTGAGTGCTACTCAGCAATCATTATTACACTGGCCCTTCCCTAACTTATAGATAATACTTTTAATAGAACATATTTATAAATGAATGGCACACACACACACATTTAGTTGCAATAGAGCTAGCCATCATTATGTTGCTGCAACTAAAGTTAAACAGGTAATTTGGCTTACCAGTAGCTGGATTTTAAAAGGGTTGTAACTGGGGAAAATCCATGCTGCACATGCATCCAACTGATTGTATCTGAGTAACTCTAATACCATTTTAAAAGGATGCTTCCATTTGTGATAGAAGCTCACAATTTATGGCCTCAAACCTGACAAGAATGCAGTTTGCATCATTTTGTGCCACAATTGTACCAGTTTTGATGTAAAATGTGTATGCAGTTAGGCCACCTAATTGATACAGTATGCAAGCAGTTTAGATGGTATTCCCTTTGAAAATATTGGCAGGTGGATCTCAAAAGGATCCTTATTAAAATGTAACCCCAAACGGAGAACTACTTTAAATTAAGCTAAACATTTAGGGCAGGGTTTTTAAAAGATATAACTAAGATCTGCAGACTCTTTTTTCAAAAGCAAAATCCAACTGAAACGCTAGACATTTTTATTGGAGGGTCTAACTGCACCTGAATTCTGCTTCTCACAGCAATGCAATTGTGTCACCAAATGATGAAAGTCACATTTTGAAGTCTTTTTCCACAGGTATCAGGACTTTTCTCACAAATGAATTCATCTATTGAAAATCAAATACCATTTTAACTTTTTGTTACAAATGGATGCATCATTGACAATAGCAGCATGGCTGCTCAGAAACAATTAGGCGGACACAGGTCAAACATATGTTTATGTCTATGTTTGCCCCATTTGGTTATCTGGCCCTTGTTATATTTTTTCAGTTTACACAACAGAGCAGTCTGTTGATATACATTTAAAATAGAAGCATATGCATTTACCTTTACAGTGCATCTAGATAAAACTAATGGACATGAACCCTGAAGCTATAGGTTTATTTTACTGAGAAATCTTGACAGAAAATAAGATTGTAGTAATCCATAGTTACAGAAGATGGTTATTACAGCAAATATTTTTGCAAAAGGGGTCAGGTGAACAATATGTTTTGTTTGAGTATACTTTATATTCTTTTAGACTAGAAATGTAGATATCACATCAATAAATGTTACATCAAGAAGATAGTTTTCTGATTGTGCTTTGTCTTCACAGAACATGGCTGGTCTAATACAATTACATATAGGGTATCATATCTATTTGTTCATGGAATCATGTATTTTCCTTGACACCTACATTATAGTACAATAGCTGCAGTCTGATACTGACACATGTATGCAATTAAATTATGTACTGTACCATTTATATATAATTTTTTGGAGTAAGATAATACAAAAAAACTTTCTGGCTATGTTGATGGCATAGTCAAAAGCCCTCTGAATTAAATTTATTTTAAACCAGTGCCTTTACAAAAGGATAGAAACACTACACTGAAGAAGTAGGGATTAGTTTTCCACATTTTCATGGTTGAGGCCTAGCTGTAGTTCAGTAACTATTAACTGACTTGACTGAATGCCTCTTTTCAGTAGAGAGCATTTTTACTTAAACAACATTTATTTACTTACTATCTGAAAATAAATTTCTAAGATACACAGTAGTATAACATGAGCAAACAGAAGTACAAAGAAAAACAATTGTCAGTGATAACTGAAACATGCCGATCAAGGGTAAACTGTATGGTAGTGTCTGATCATCTACATACTGTACGTTTTTATGTTAAACAAGAAACTTACATTTATTTGTATTCCACATTTACAATGTCTTTAATTAAATTAAAACAAATCAATCAGTTTTGTATTTACTGAGGGAAAGATAGCTAACATTACAATAAACTCAACAAGTCTTACAAAATCTTAAATGTGCCCAGTCTAACCAGATAACTAACACTTTCTGTGCTGTAATCATTTCAACATAAACTGCATAATAGCACTTCAAATGGCCTCTTTCTGTCATCCGCTGTAACCATCACATTCCCATTTCTGCTGCAGTCAGGTGAACTGTCGAAATGCTGTAATTGTTGGATGTATGAAATCCTATTTGAAGAGAAATGAGTGTAGTACTATTTTTCTTTGGACAATAAATGTTTCCTTGCTGCTCTTACTTTATTTCCTAAACAACTGCAGTTCAGAATTTGTAATATTAAGCTGTTACTGTAGAAAGCAGCTTAATTTAGGTCAAAGCTTTTCCTCTAAAAACACAGCTGGAGGTTGGATTTACAATTGTATTTCTATAAATACAGTAGGTAATATGTATGGCTCTATGTAAGTGTTACATTTGATTTTGCTAAACAAATAAATGAAAGTTTAATACAATATTTTATTATATAGTACATTTCCTGCTGATATTGGACAAACAGCACAAGTCAGCAGGCAACACATCACTGCATCTGACAATATACAAATTCTGATTTGAAAGGCCTGGCCTTCAAGTACACATAGCTATAGTATAACTGGTGGGCTAAGCAGTCCTTTGTTATGGACAGATTCTATGTTTCTATAGAAACACTGAGACAGAGAAATTTATGGACAGATAGATTAGTAATCCATTTAGTCCACCCAGTTTCGTATTTCCTTATTTCAGTTTACATCTAATTTTGTTGAAGTTTAGCACATTTATGCTATACACGTCCAGTAAATCTGTAACATGGTTTCATTTGCCTCAAGCTGTGTCTTACCTACTCAGAGGATAGTGTACAATGTTTCATTTTCCTTCAAAATGGCTAACACTTTCATAAATTGCTCACAGACACCTTGGTAAATTGTTCTTGATAAACCAGGTAATTGACAGTGGACAACTTCACTACCATTGTTCGAGTTTGGTAAGACAATTATTTTCTCTGGATTGCAGAACATCATTCTCCAGTGTTTTCTGAATCTTAATCATTACTCCTTGTGTGTATTTATATTTGCAGATTATGAGAAGTGTATCATATCAGGAACTCTGTTTGACTTCTGTTTTCAAATCTACAGTATGTATGTGATCTGAGTATTTGCTAGTGAGCTAGGAAAAAGTAACACATATGTCAGGTCAGAACAGCAACACTGTCTGAATTTGTTTAAGCAAAGTTTATTTAAATTACCATTGCTAAGCTTACAGCAATACACAGCTTTATATGATGTGCCTCTTTTTCACTCTTGTCTTTATGAACACATTAGACTATATGGTAATGTACCCATATAAGCTGCTCATTGATATGGTTTGACTTTCAGAACATGGCCTCTGCTTTGTTTAAACAAGAGATACTGCATTTGCAGTGAATACGATCCCACCGAAAGCACCAAGGAAGAATTTCTTCATTAGTATAAACTCCTTTATTCTCAGCTTTAAGCTTGATTGGCTTTGCAGTGCAGTGATTACAAAATGGTTGACTTCTTCAGGTCAGCAAACTAAAGACAAAATGAAGTGTTACAATCCATGGGGGTGTTATGTATTCCTGGAAACCTCACTTACACAAAAGGTGTATCACTTTACCTTCCAAATAAGTAACCTAAAATAAAAAAGTGTACACTAATGTATAGTACAGTATCTTTGACCATAATAAAAAAACTAATACATATAGTAGAATGTCATTATAAGCATAAAACCTGTGATTCTGCTTATTGTTTCTCCTCCCTAAAGACTACTAACATTTATTTTTGTAAAAGGAAGTGAACAACTGCTGTATGTAACAAAAATAAATAAATAAATAAATAAATACCTCTACTTGCATGATGGAGTTTTATTTAATTCCCAGTATAAACTGTTGTTTAAAGCAACTCAATGTTATACTATAATTTCATGATTCCACTGTTATTAATAGCATGGTGAGAGTACTTCATTTCCTTAACCTAACTCTATAGCTAAGAAAGGAGTCTGTGGTCTTTAACTATTATGATTTTAGGTCATATTTAGCAGACATTCTGGTTTCTTTTTAAGACGCTCTTTTGTATATCTGTGGGGCTGGATGAATCAAATCAGGTGACAGTCCATGGTTAGCCTTGTCAAGACCTGCATCCCAGTGTTGCTGCTGCAGCAGTGACTCAAAATACAATCATAGCAAAATGGAATACATAACATTACAGCAGCTTTGTTGTGACAGCACACTTTGCTATTTCAGTACGTCAGCTCTTGTTTGTGTATCAGTAACGATCCATAAAATTCTTCAATAAGGTAGAATATCATAACTGAGGAAACAAATATGAAAATGCTGTTTCAGAATAATAATGGTCCTGAAAGCTTATATTTTTAATGCAGGGAAATAATGCAAACCCAAGGGCCCACTTGATAAGCATATCACGCTTCAAAGGCAGAAATGTAGCTCTTGCACTATAAAGGACAGGGTGTATTCCAGAAATGTGCATTTCTCATGCATTTAAAATTATTTAATTATATTTCATTCAAAAAACATTAATCATCTTTACCATATAGCAGTGATTGGCATCAGCGGCAAATTAATTAAAGTTAAAATCACGGTACAATGAGTACAGGCTTCCACCAGGCGGTTCAAATAAAGACCTATAGTCTATTTGTTATGCATAGTAATTATAATTAAAGTGTTTAGCTAAAGTGGTAGAAGCAAATGGTTCTACATCTTACAGTATTCTAAAACTGATTTTATATAAATGGTTGCCTTAAATGAGCAGCACATACTGAGAACTATGTAAAGGAATATTCATACCACTGGGATGCTTATTGTAGCATCTTATGCCTGAATCTCTATGTCAACAGTTTTCTCTTAGTATAGTGTCCTCTAATGATTTCTCTCCTTCTGCAGAACAGCAGTAGTGTTGTTAATAGCTGTTCCTCCATTTTGCTTCAGTCTAGTAATCAACCAATTAGCCTACAAAATGGAGGAACATTGCTCTTTATCTCTGTACATGTATGCATTAGTATAGCTAGCTAGTGTAGTTAGAGGAACAGACAGACTGGCAGATAGATTGATAGACAGACAGACAGACAAACAGATGGATAGCTAGTTCTACAGTATTTATAGCACATTTGCTATTAAGAGCCAGATCATAAAAATGTGGGCACTGACCCTGTATTGCCTTTACAAGTGTTTCTAGGATGTGAAATAAAGGCTGGCTGCTCGGACCAGACAAAGTCAGATAAAAAGGCCTTTATGGTATTAATAGCTACACAGGAGGCGTGCCTGTAATCCCTGCACTGTGCACTACTCTCAGTCAATCAGAACAGCACACATGTGACATACTGCAGCTTTGCATGTAACCTCTTCATGTCATGCCATGCTCATAGTTTGTGGAATGTGAATCAAAACAGGAACATATTTCAGCCAGTATTTCAGTTCTAACATTTTCAGTTGTTCCTGATTCACCTTTTTAAATCTGAACTCATACTGTATTTTTTCAGCAAATACAGTATATATTCCTAAGAGCTCAGCCAACATTTTACATTTTGATTCTTGTGTTACTGATGGAAAATACAGTTTACTTAGTACAGTGCATAACTACTTACTGAAAGATAAGAACAGTGTCATTTCTCAGTCATGATCTAAAGCTAACTATATGTTTCATAACTGTGCACAGTATTCATCAGACTACAAATTATTAGGTTGGAAAGCCAGAGTAATGAACCTGCATTTGGCTGTTAACAGGAATATTAAGTAAGCAATAATACACAATGGGGTGGGGGTTGTCATAGGTTAATGCATGCCCAGTCACATAGAGAGGCACTAGGCGCTTGCACTGTTTACTTCAGCAACTGGAAGTGCATTAACCATGACAACCACCTCCCTGGGATGTGTTACTGTGCTTATAAAATGGATCCCCAGAAAACAAAGAAATATAAAAAAGTTCACATAAAACAGAAAAGACCAAAACATTTAAAACTGGGTTTCAAATGAAAAATAGTTACTTTTGCAGCTTATCCAGTTGTCACTGTTGCAACTGGTATGCAGTATGTGGCGCTGGTGTGAGCAATGCGCCTTCTCATTTTAGCAGCTTCCTGAGGCATGATTGTTTGCTTTAATTAAAATACTTTGCTTACCCAGATCATCAAGAACTGTAGATTCCTTTTTCTGTCCTCTTCTTGAATGCCGGGGAAGGGAGTAGAGAGCTAAATAGCATGATGTGGTTCGAGTGATAGAGGGAGAGAATAAAAGGAGCCCTTCATAAGCAAAGCTAGTGTTTTGTTCACACTAGTATTCCTTTCAAGAAAATACCTGTTTCTTTCCTCCCAGTGCAGTAAAGAACTATAGTATATGGTATGGGCATACTGAGCGTTGAATCAGTGGCTTTTCAAAAGTTGTTGTAGGACAGTTCAAAGGTCAAGAAGTTGTTGTAGTATTGTTCTGACATCACAACAATACTACAACAGCTTTTGTGTAGGTGAAGATAAGTGTATCCTTTTGAGAGCATATTGGGTCCTTAGTTGGTGCTGCAGGCTAGCTTGTCCTTTTCCACTTAGTGGGAGTGCCCTGAGGATTTTCCTACTTCCCCACTGGGAGTGAGCCCATGTATGGCAGATGCTTTTTCCCACTCTAGCTCCTCACCAGTGTGGCAGCCCAGTATTTTGGCCTGGGAGTCTTGCAGTTTTCTTACTCTAGCACTTTTATTTCATGTTCTGTCTACATTTGTCTGGTTGTATAGTCCATATTGCTAGTTCATTGTGACCCAGTAATTTTCTTTTGTAACATCTATGTTGGTCGATAAAAGTATCAAATCACTTCTCTTTTTCTGGATTTTTGTCACAAGGACCAATACGGCAACACAATTAATTTTCTGTGCCATTAATTTTGGTCATTTTTGTAGTTTCGCTTCCATTATCTTGCTCATCAAGGTAGGATCTATCTTAGGGAATAATAATTGCAGGGCTGCTGCATGGGGTCACATGCGCGGGGTACTGGTGACAGGCTCATGGGGATTTGATCCAAAAGCTGGACTAACCAAGAAAGAGTGTCCACACTTCAAGCACTTAGATAAAAGTAAATGTTTTATTTAAATAAATAAAAGCATCAGTAAGCACCTATGCCGCCACCAACATTTCATGCCAAAATAATAGAGGATTGTGTATGAGCAGTACACAACAAGGATATTCTTTTATTGAGAGGTTTTCTTGGTAGCAGATGACCTCAAGACTGCAGCTCCAGAGGTGCTCTGTTACCAAGGGAAACTCGATACAAGAATTTCTTGTTGTGTATGACTGCTCATACACAATATTTTATAATGTATGTGCATTCACAGCATAGAAAATCACATAAAACCACTAGTGGAGACAACTAGAGAATAGAAATTTTAACATTCTCTTTTAACCAACAGTTTGCTGCAGATGTTTCTGCAAGTTTATGTAAATAAATCTTCCAGCTTAACTGATAGAGGAAAGCAACTATGTGGAAGATTCAGTTGTTCTGCTGCAGTGGTGACATCACTACTGTAGCAGAACAACATAATGCTGTCACTACTGCAGCAGAACAAGGATATTTGAGGCATGGAGTTCCATGCATAACAGCGTTCCACCATACACTATAGCACTTTTTGCAAGGCAAAACAATTTGAAATCTCAAGCTCACATTTAAACCTCTGTCTCAAATAGCCACTACTCATTTCTGATTGGCTCCTAAGGGCCCTAACAGTGAACAATGCTAGCATAGAAGGAAAGGGGGGAGAAAAAAGACAGGATAGAAGGAGGAGTGTGGGGGGAAGAGGAAAATAATAAATGGCAGACCTTTATTGAAAGGAGACAGATGCACAATTCTGTTTTGCATTTTACTAGACACCACCCTAGAAGTTTAGTTGAAAATATTCCAAGGGGCAGTTCATAAGACTGAAAAGGGCAGTGATTCAAGGGCATATGAGGAGGGGGCTCATGTGCTTAAGAAACACTTGTTGAAAGGGGTACCATGAAACTGGTCTAGATGAATCAGCACAAACCATTTCTGCTAACAGAGTTGTTGTACAAAACATGGGAAATGACAACACAAATTATAAATTTAATGAGGAAAACTATAACATTTGCTACTAATTTCAGTGCACAATCACATTTGGTGAAAAAGTAATTTTTGACAATTGGTACATTTTTAATACAGAACCCAAATGACAACAAATTGCTAAATGTGAGCCACAAATGTTTTTAGAAGAGGTCAAACCTTGGGTGTAGGATCACACACAGTTTGTATATGGAGAATTTCACACAGCATGTAGTCTGTTACCTATGGGCACTTTTACATGTAGAAATTGCATCGCTCTGCAATTTTATTCTAGTGGGCTTATGATTTTTCTGTTGTAAATATTGATCAAGTGTTCAAAGCCTGGAGTTATATAGTTTGCAACAGTAGCAGTGGTATATTTGGCACTATGCACATGCAATAATTTTATGTGGGAAAATAAGCCATAAGTTCAAAATGAGAATCGGTAAGCAATTGAGAAGTATTATCAAGCTAAATAAGGAGAATGCTCTTACAGTACATATGTCTTTGTCTTTAGGGGATCACAAATTTAGATTTTATGGTATTGAAAAGTCATTGTGGGCCCCTGGGGTAGTGATATTGATAAACATTTTTCTATAGGAAATATTTTGCAATTCAAACTTAAATTTTGAATTGCACCAAGATTGAAAGAAAGTTTCAGTTGGGACCTTTTTATAATGTCGATTTTCTCTGATATTTTTAAACAGTAAATAATAGATTTTTCTTTAGACTAGTAGTTATTGTATATATTGTACTTTATTATTTATGCTGTCCTTTTTCATTTTCCTCTATTCCTCCATAGCTCCTTCTTTTTTTTTTTCATTCTTCCCATTCCCCTTTTATTCTTTTGTCAGCATTGTTCAGTGCTAATGACCTTAAAAGCCAATCAGAATTGTGTAGTGGCTCTTTAAGACAGAGGTTTAAAGGTGAACTTGTAATTTTAAATTGTCACACCCTGAAAAAGCGCTATTGTTTGCTGTGAAACTTTGGTGGTGGCAGGGGTGCCTACTGCTGCATTGATTTATTTAAATAAAACTTTTGTCTTTAGCCAAAGCGTTTGGAGTGTGGACACCCTTTCTTGGTTAGCCCAGCTTTTGGATCGGATGTGATACTTTGGAATATGCTGGAGCTCCTGAGGTTCATTTTAGTGTTACCCATCAGAAAACCTCATAGGGATTGCTTAAGGCTTCTCTTTGCTGACAAACCTGTATCATCTGGCTGTAGCTCTGTTTTGTGCATTAGCCTGTAATCCAAGGAGCAAGCTGGAGGTATTAATAATGGAACCATTGTAGACCCTATCACTGTACCTCTAGTTTGCAGATAAAATGCATTATTTAACTGAAAATAGTTCCTTGTAGGACCAGGCCTATGAGGAACTCTATACTTGTTTTTTTCTTCACTGTCTCAAAGATTCAAGACATTGGTTAGGACTTCAAGGCCTTCCTGCTGAGGAATTGAGGTGCAATGTCCACCATGCCCATGGTGGCCACTACTAATTCTTCCAAATTCAGAAGGTTGCTGTTAACTTCCTCAACAAGTTAAGGGCATCACACATGTCCTGTAAGTAAGAGGGCATCATGGACACAAACTCTATGAGGTGGTGGTCTACTGAGCAGGAGAGTGGTTCCAAGGCTGACCCTAATCCAGAAACTATGGTTTGGCCTGGTTGGGGTCT
Organism: Neoceratodus forsteri; assembly: GCA_016271365.2. Lineage (NCBI taxonomy): Eukaryota > Metazoa > Chordata > Ceratodontiformes > Ceratodontidae > Neoceratodus > Neoceratodus forsteri. The sequence continues at coordinate 1,458,820,477 of CM057455.1, read as the reverse complement.
ATTCAGTTTGTACACTTTTGGTAGGCAGTAAAATACCAGAATAATGGACTTATTCAACATAACAGTATCTGCTATCCAATCTGGGATCTTGTCCCAATCTCTGCCCCTATTGACTATTTCATAAATCTTAGTGATCAGTTCAGTGGTGGGTCTCAATCTGGTTTGAGTAATCATTCTGAATGGACACCTGTCTCTCACATAATGACAAGTAATCCTATGTGCTAGAATAACTGCTCCCCTTCCTTGTCAGCCTCTTTAATAATGAGCCGTGAGTCTTTCTTCATATCACAGAAGGCTAACCTTTCTAATTTTGTTAAATTATGTTGTCCAGTAGTGACATTTTAAGAAGGAGACCATCTCTTTATCTACTCCCTTAATAAAAGTGTTAATGGATGGCGGTATTGGACAAGGAGGGACAACCTTGACACAACACCACATTTATTTTTAAGTTCTTGTTTCTCAGGGTTGGGGTGCCCAACTGAGTCTATAAAATGATACCTCAACTCATTTTCTTGTAGAAACTTGTGGGTCGGGTTTAATCTGAAAACTGCCAATGGCTGCAGTAGGAACAAAAGTCAGTCCTTTTGTAGTACTGATATCTCAACCTCTGTTAGTTGCCTTCTTGATATGTTTCAGACAGTACAGTCTTTGATCTTGTGCTCAACCCCACCTCTGCTCTTTCTTCTCTTCTTCCTCTGTTCCTGTTTTGTCTTTTGTTTTTCTTTGCTTTTTGTTTGATTTTGCCTGAATTGTTTTTGTCTCCTTCTGCCCATGATTTATTTTGGCCCAGGGTTTCTGTGCTCCTTGCTGGACTCTACATCTGTTTCTTTTGGAGCTTCTGGGGTGGTGGTTGGGTTTCCTTAACAAAAGGGTGCTACTGTGGTTGGCTCTTCTGTCCCTACTGTTCTCCCCTTTGAAGAGGTTTGACTGCTTGTGAATGCCTGTCTGGGTACAAACTCATCTCCTTTAAAGTTACTCTAGTTTTAAACATGCTGTCTTGATGATCAGTGGTGTCTCTCCCATACTTTTCAGTTTCTTTTTGTAAGTTCTTCTCAGATTTATCTAAATCTCTTTACTCATTCAAGGGACCCATTCCATGTCTTTGTAGCCAGTAAAGTGGAGAGTTGAGACTATGTTATCAATTTCCAATTTTGGCCTATTCCTTTCCCTTGTAGTAGCTGTTATTACTGCTACTGTGAAGTCCATTAAGCACTTGCCCTTATAAAATTCCATCAATCATTCAAAGTAAATTCATGAAAAGCTGCTTTGAGCTTAATTAACACTCAAAACTAGGGTATTTGTTTTAACATACTCAAAAGAGTTTTAATGTACCACTTTGGTTTTAAGTCCTTCTCCTAAAGATTTCACATTTATGGGTTAAAGTTTTATTATTAAGGATTTTCTGATTTAATTTAACACTACATTGTTCATCCTACACTTCACTAGCTTCTTATTCAGAATAACCAAAGACATTTGTTCTATTACTTGTCAATTCATTGATATCATCAAAAATGTCAGCACTTCTAGAGACAGACACTGTGCAAGTGATTAAAATCATTAACAAAGACAACTGCTTCAAAAGTGACAGGCCAAACAGTTGGAATACTTAAACAACACAGCAATTACCAGCTGGTAAAACAGAGTGAATTGGAATGAAGTGAAATTTAAAAGGTATACTTGGAGTGGTGATGAATACAAACAGCCTCAATTTTTGGGTGGAAGCTATGAGTCCCAAAACCATGTTGGTTATTGCAGAAAGTCTATGAACTTCAAATAAGTTGTTTCTCTCCCTTGTTAAGACTTAGGCAGAAGCCCTTTCTTCTATGATTCTCTCAGACCTCCCTGTTGCAGTCAGAGGATCAACAACGTCATTGCACTTTCATGGTGACTGCTTTTAGCCCCTTCTCCCCCAACCCTTCCAAACCTTTCCTGACAAACAATGTCTCCTCTGACTGCTCCAGCCCCCTCCCACCTCCCAGCTCTCCTCCACACCCCTTTATCTGCTTTCCTCCCTCCTCTAACCCTCCACCCTTTCTCTGCTGTTTCTACCTGTTATGCCTGTATATCCATTGTTATTCAATTCTGTGCTGGGCCTTGCATGGCCTGTTTATTTTATTTTTGTCTTATTATTATGAATTCTTGTTATTGTTAATGTGTACACAATACTTAATGTTATATTATTATTTGTTTTCTCTCTGTATGTTCATTTTATTGTTTGAACTTCTCTGACATAGAGATTTTGTAAATGAGTCTCTGACTCAAAGGTTTGTAATTACGAATCTCAATAAATAAATAAAATGGTTCTAGTCAGAGCATTCTTTTACCCTAGCACCCCTTTAACCCTCCCATCAGGATGTGGGCACACTTTCTTGGTCTCATACAAAAAACAAAGCAGAAACAGTTCATTTTGCAAGATAATTTTATTGTTTCAGAGTTTATGAGAATGGTATTCATCTCTGGGATGTGGTAAGGAGGCCTCAGGAGGGGCTATTCTGCTCATTCATCCTGCTGCATTGGGTCCTACAAGATGGACAGTTGGGTGGCAGAGTTCCCCGGGATGCTCCTTCTCTAGGCATGGTTCCTCCTTGTGTGGGCTGGGCCTGCCGAACATGTGAACATATGAAATTTGCCAGCAGATAAAGGCCTAGAGGTCTATCAAGTCTGTTTGAATGTGCAGCTAGCACCTTATTCTGCAGCTGCCCTCCCTTCCACCCTTCCCTTCATTGACCCTCCTCCTTGTCCTGTCCCATCCCACTTTGAAGCAGTCCACTGTTCTACTGGATACCACTTCTGCAGGTAGCATTCCACCCAGCCACCACCCTCTCTGTAAAAAGTGTCTCCTCATCTCCTCCTGAACCTTCCTCCCTCTAGTCTCATATCATGGCCCCTGGTGTCCCTCCCTCCCTTACTTTGAACAGCCCTCTGTACCTGTCTTGTTTATTCCTTTCACGCATTCTTATGGGGTTTCTAATCATGTCCCCCTGTCCCTCCTCTCCTCCAGTGAGTACATGTTCAACTCCCTCAACCTCCTCTCGTATAAGTCCCCAGCCCTTGATCATCATTTTCACCCTGCTTCTGCACCCCTCCAGTAACTCAATGTCCTCTTCAGATATGGGCACCAGTACTGCACGCAGTACTCCATGTGTGGTCTAACTAATGACCCATACAGTGGCAGAATCACCTTCTCCTTCCTGAGGATATACCCTTGCAATACAACCAAGCATTTTGTTGCCTTTGCAGCTGCTTTCCACATTGTGCCGAGTTGTTCATTGACCCTGTAATGGCACCCCAGATTCTTCTCCTCCTCTGTCTGGGCTAGCTGCACTCCCACCAGCTGGTAACTCCTCCTATGCTTCATCACAAATGCAGCACCTTGCACTTTTTGGTATTAAACCCCAGTTGCCAGGTGTCTGACCAGGTTTCAAGCTTTGCTAGATTATCCTGCAACCCCTGCTATCCCCTAGGTCATCCACCACTGCTCCTACCTTGGTATCATCAGCAAACAGACTGTCTTGCTCTTGATGTACAATGATACGTCTGCAATGAATATCCCAAACAACACTGGTCCCAACACTGAGCCCTGTGGAACACCGCTGTCACCACTCTTGGGTGTGAGAGCTCCCCACCCACCACCACCCTGTTGCCTTCCTAGCCAGTTCCCACCCATCTCACCAGCTTTCACCTGCCCCTGTGCCTACTAATTTACTTCCCAGCCTTCCATGTGGCAATCGAGTCGAATGCCTCACTGAAGTCCAGATACAGGACATCCACTGCATGGCCCCTGTCCAGTTGCCCAATTACCCAGTCATAGAACTCCACCAGGTTGGTTTGGCAGGATCTGCCCCATATGAAGCCATGCTGTCTGCTGTCCTGTAGTCCTTTGGCCTCTAGGAGGGCCACCAGCCTTTCCTTCAGGATAGTCTCCATTAGCTTATCCACGTTGGATGTGAGGCTCACTGCTCTGTAGTTTCCCAGTTCAACCTTGGGGCCACTCTTGTGGAAGGGCACCACATGAGCCATCCTCCAGTCCTGAGGTACACACACCCCAAATATAGTGAGGCATTAAATAGGGTCTGCCAAGGTCCTGCAAGGACCTCTGCCAGCTCCTTCAGTACCCTGGGTGGATGCCATCTGGGCCTGGTGCCTCATCCACCCTCAGTGCCTTCAAACCCTTCTGAACTCTGCCTCCATGATTTCCCATGTCACCCCTCCTCCCTTTCTGCCATTTCTCCTCCCTTGGGTGTCACCCCTCTTCTCTTTAGTAAATACTGAGCAGAAGTACTCATTTAGTGCTTCTGCCTTATCACATCCTGTTTCCACCCAACCCCTCCCTTCTAATCCTTACTATGTGGTCCTCCAGCCCCTTTTCTCCCTGATGTACCTAAATAAAGCCTTCTCCCCTTCTTAGTGCCCCTGCCAGCCTGAATTCGTAGATGCCTTGGTCCCTTACTGCCCTTGTCACCTCTTTTCAATTCCATCAAGTACTCCTCCTGTCCTCACCTCTCTGTTTTCTTGTACTTCCTAAAGGCTGCACTTTTCCTCCTTACCTTCTGTGACCTCCTTGCTCAACCAGCTCAGTTTCTTAGCCCTAGCCTTCTTGCTCTGGGCCTTGCAGCAGGTTTTGGTTGCCTCCACTATCCACAGCTTTATGAGCTCCCACCTCTGGTTAGTGTACATACTAGATTGAATTCTGGCCAGGTACCCTTTTACCACTTCCTCCATCCTCCCAAAGTCAGCCCTCCTGAAGTCCAGCACTCTTGTGCCAGATTCCCTCCTTTCTTGCCCATATCCAATGTGAGCCATACTGAGTGGTGGTCACTCCCTGACAGTGGTTCCTCCACTGTAAGTTCTCTCACAAAGTCCCATTTGCCAGCACAAGGTCAAGGGTATTCCTAACCTGGTTGGTTCACTGACCATTGCAGCAAGAAGCTGTTCTGGAAGGCATCCAGCAGTACCTGCTTCCTTCTGTTCCTGGTTGTTGGGGTACTCCTGTCCACTCCTGGCATGTTGAAGTCCCCCACAATCACCACACTACCCTTCTCACAGGTCCTCCTGATCTGTCCCGGCTAGTTCCCTGTCTAACTCCTCTCTGTCTGAGATGGCGGCCTGTACACCACTCCCATTCTAAGAATCCTATTCTTGGAATCCTGGATTTGCATCCAAATTGACTCTGTACTACTCTCCTCCCCTTCCTCCCTTACACACTTCAGTCCTTCCTTCACATATAGTGCCACACCCCTCCTTTCCCAATCACCCTGTCCCTATAGAAATAACCTGTACCCTGGTACAGACAGGTCCAAGTCATTGTATTGGGTGGCCCATGTTTCTGTGATGGCTGCAATGTCCACCTCTCCCTCTGCCATGTTTCTCTCCACAGCTAGCTTCTACTCCTCATGGGAAACCATGACACTGACATCTGTAAAAAATGTAATCATCAATGGTCTGCATAACCCTATAAAACGGATGAGGTTTATTCAGTGCCTACAGAGACAACCAGAAGGTATATATCCCATACAAGAAACTCATTTATCATTTATAAAATATTTGAAATTGCTCTGGGCTGGCTGGTATGAGATATGCACTTTCTCACACCCCAGCTGTAAGAGACGTTAGACAATGATTATGATCCCTGCTATTACCCTATTGAGGTGCATAAGACCCATGCAGATTCACAGGGCTGATATGTTTTTATTCAAGGGCACCTTTTTCAGCAAGAAGTCACCCTAGCTAGAATTTACTTATCAGTGCATATCGACCCCCCGTCCTATAAACATTCTTTGGTAAACTTATGCACCTTTACAAGGACAACTAATTATGGGTGGAGATTTTCAGTCTACAGTACTTTTCTCTTTAGACCTAGCTACCTCTCACCCTAAAAACACCTGGCCACCAGGGCCCAGCACTATCTACAGACTACTTTTACTCATCTTGGTATATTGGATGTTTTGGGTCATCTATTTCCTCTCAGCAGTGTACACTTACTATTCTAATAGACATCAAAGTTATTCCCATCTAAATTATTTCTTTACCATGTGCCAACATTTTGTCACAAGACATGCCGTATGGCCCTCATATACATTTAGAGCATCATTCATTATTATTTAAGTTAGATATAAGGAAATAAGAAGAGATCCTTTTGACATCTTAACCTCTCACCTCAAAGATAAACAATTTCATACCCTAATTAAAAAATGTTTCCTAAGGATAATTTAGGATAATGTTACACAACCAGTGACTACCCGTGTTCTTTGGGATATGCTTAAAACTATACTGAGATGAAAAGTTATATTTAACACTTCAAGGGGAAAAAAGATTAGAGGAGGGATCAAATGACCTCATGTAACAGTTGAAATCTATCAACTCCGGCACTTTAGAGGGGACAAAATTATTGCAGACAAGATTAGGACACCGTAGAGAGAGTCACAACAAATAATGGATAATAAGATACAACAGGCACTAACCTTCCTGAAACAATCACATTACGAGGGAGGGGTTAGAAATGTAACGAATATGATGTGGAAACTTCAAGCACATCGCCAAACAGTTTGTATTTTAAAACTTAGGGACCCTAACACTCTCAGGTGAAATATGAGGAATCTAAAATTAGGAATATTCTTAAAACGTATTATCAAAGTGTATATGCAGGCTCTTTTCCCATGGAATCAGAAAATATCACAATTTCTAACTGTTGAATCTTCTGTTGCTTACAGAACAGCAACAGTAATTTTAGCAGGCCCCAACCTCCCTGAAGAGGTATTAAGGTACTTAAACTAGCGAAGATACAAAAATGTTCAGGACCTGACAGTTGCCCAACAGAGTGGTATAAAATCTTCTCCAAACACTTACTTCTGCATCTACTGCAAACATAAAAGCCATGGCTTCCAGAGACACCTCCATCCTCCTGGGCCTACACCATTATCACAGCTATACCCAAACCAGGTAAAGACCTTACAATGCCATCATCCTACTGACCCATTTTGATTTCAAACTTGAATTACAAAATACACATGGCCATCTGGCCTCACAGATTAGATTGTATCGCCCCACTTTGATCCACCTGAATCAGGAGGATTTTATACACTAATGTCATACCATGGATAACATAAGGCGTACCTTTCTACTGGTTGAATACATCTAGACTAGGAAACTGCTGGCATCACTATTCAGCTTGGATGCTGAAAAGGCCTTTGACTGAGTGTCCTGGAGTTTTCTGTAGGGTACACTGCTGGCCTTCAGTTTCCCAGACCACTTCATAGACTAGTTACAACAAATGTATGCAGTCCAGGGTGTACTGTACCTCCAAGTCAATGGTGCCATATCTACCTCATCATACAACAAAGAGGTACCCATCAAGGATGCCCTCTTTCTCCCTCTTATTTGCCATATGCCTGGAGATAATGGCCACAGTATTAAGGATGGATCAGCAAGTGGTGGGTGTCCCCTAGGGCAAACAGAATATAAGGTATCACTTTATGCTGATGTCAGCCTTTTGACAGTACTTGAACATGAAAACTCTACTCCATCAGTCTGGATGATGGTAAGAGAATTTAGTGAAAAATGGCAGATTTTCAAATTAAATGTACATAAAACTGAAGTCCTCCTTTCCCACTACTCTCCATCCCTCTCTTTAAAACAGGAACTTCCACTAAAGTGGTACATCACCAGAATAAAATATTTGGGAATTTACATCCCTAAGGACCTCGGCAACTTAGAATTTATAAATTACTAACCACCTATGCTAGCAATACAAGATTATTTAAATAAATGGTAACAGTCGCTATTTTCATTCTTTTCCGGTTAAAGTCATCAGGATGAACATCGTCCCCGCCTCCCTATACCTGTTTCAAATGCTACTGTTACTCTCAGCACTTTATTACTTTAATTCTTGGAATAAGATGTTATCTCACTTTCTCTGGGGAGGACAGCATCCATGGATTCTTTATTCCTTACTACAACTCCCATTGGCCCAGGGAGGATCATGTTCCCTATTTCTTTTGAATTATGCAAGGCTGCCCATATACAAACAATTCTTATCTGGGTACTACCTAAACTCCCTCCACCAAGAAAATATAGATTTTACTCTTAATGACTTCTATGATATGAGACTGATCCTTTTGCCACTCAGACAATGACCCAACCTCTGGCCCACTTTGCTGCTCTAATAGCTAATACACTGAAACTGTGGTTTCAGCTTAAGAAATCCCCAGGGCTGGGGCATGTCTTCTACTTTTATTGACTTTTAATGGTGGACAAATACTTTCTTCCCACACAGCTAAACCTTACTTTTCAGCTCTGGAGAGGGCCGAGGCTCACTTATATTCACTAGTTTCTTGACTCTCATGGAGTCCTTCCATTCAAAACTCTGCAACATAAATATGGTCTTACAGACAGGGAGCACTATAGATACCTTCAGGACTGTACATAACCCCTGCTTAAACAAAGGAGCTACACCAGCTTCCATGAGCTGGTCCCTATTCTGTTCCTAATGATTCTGGAGGTCCAAAATGACCTTCCATGGGTGATAGGATAGGAAACTTATATAGAGGTTTGCAAGTGTTAAGTGGGGACTCCACTCAGTAGATATTAAACAGCTGGAACAGAGATCTTAACACTCCCATCAGCCTAAATATTTAATATCAGCTGAGAGGATTACATCATCCACTACATGGAGAATTTGCATGGAAGTGTAGATATTGTTATTTTGAAGTCCGGTGATCCTCACAAAATATAAGCTGGTGAACTATGGTGCTTGATGGAGGGGATGTGGTCACTCTCCAGCCGATCATGGTGTATATATTTTCTTTCTGTCCAAGCCAGCTCAGTACTGGGAAGCCAGCAGGGGACCAGTCGCGCTTGCAATGGAGTTAGTTTAATGCTGATTACCACAAGGGGTAATGCTATCATCTAGGTCCTTAATGTGGATATACATATTACCGGTTAAAAAGCCATCACCCATCTCTGGATGAAGCCAGAAGCCCAAAGATAGCTACCAAGCACAATATTATACTGGAAATTTACAGGATGGCACAGCTAACAGCAAATATTCATAAGTCTGAGCAGTTAAATTCTAAATGGCAGCACTGGGTGTGATATATCTCAAATATTGATGTAGACTTCGGCCCTTGCATATTAAAGATACATATATCCCTTTATGCTCTAGCAATAAGGCAGAGACCAGATTAAAAACACTTTTTATGAGAAATCAGGCATTTGCCAGGGGAGACCTTTAGACCGTGGCTGCAGGTGGAGGGGTCTGGACCCACAGGTAGGGATTAAGATTGTCATTTTGAAATCTGTGGAGATGTCATGGGGAGAGTTTAAGATGTAACTAGTTCCATAATCTGAAATGGAAAGTGCATGATGTAAACATAAACATTTTGATGTTACTGTATAGCAACTTGTACAACCTTGAGGTAAAATGTCTTTATTAAAAATTTTAAATATAGAAAAAGAGCTTCAAATATGTTATAAAAGGTTAAATAACACCTTTTAGATTAAACTTGCTGTGAAGGTAACCTCTTTTTCCTTGAGGAAAAAGGTGGTGGGTGTCTGCCACGACACGGACTGTCCAAACCAACTGACAGTTCTAAACAGGAGTTGGGATCTTGTAAGTGGTCACACCCAAATTAAACACTTCTGTGTTAAGGATCCACTGAGACCGAGTCCAGGACTGGCAAAACTCAAAGTAGGTGATGAGGTGTTCAATCAACCAGTAAACCATACTTCAGACATCAAATGTAATTCATATAAGATTTTTTATTTTCAAAACCATGTATGCTTGTCCATCATACTGCTGTCCCTTATGTTTTGTTTGTATCCCTGTCAGCTTTTTAAGGAGTGGTCATCCAATTTGAAAATGAGATTTTGAATTTCTAAAAAATTCAATATTGGTTCTAGCAGTTGCACCAGAAAACCACTTGGACCCAAGAACTGTTAACTATTATAACATATTTATAAACAAATTAGACACGCTAAAAGGTAATACTGCTTACCAAAATCAATGTAAATCAAATCCTCTGGTAAAATGCTCACACTGCTTGGCTTGCAGCATGCTACAGCTTTACCTCTCCAGTGCCAATCTGGCAAAGCTCATTCTGTTATTCTTTATGAGTCTGCTGCCATCTAACATCATGATGTCACAGGCCCACATGCCCTCATGATGTCAGATGTATCAAGCACATATGCTGGAGTACTCTTTATGGTGGACATCTATAAAATGAATGTCTAAAACCTCCCGAGTGCCTGATGTTGTTTACTAATGATAATTTAATGATTTTTATAACCTGGAGGTTGCAAATAAGGCTGATAAAAGTTAGAAAAAAAAAGAAACATAGAAAATGATGGCAGAAAAGTACCATTGGTCCATCCTGTCTGTCCATAAAACCTTAACAAACACTGGACCTATTGTCCATATATGGTTCTAACCCACACTATCCACCCCCATGCTATCCACTCTACCAATATCACCTCTAGCAACCACTAAGCCCTTTACTCTGTCCCAGCCTTGTTTGAAACCATTGATGGTTTTGGTGCACACAGCATCAGCTGGCAGTTTGCTCCATGGCTCCACCACCTTTCTCTAAATAAAACATTCTCGGTTCCCTCTTAAACCTCCCCCATTAGTTTCCAATCATGACCCCTTGTTCTTGATTCACTGCTGTACTTATGCAAAACAGTTCCTTACAATTTACCTTGTTCATTCCTTTCAGGAACTTGAAGATCTCTATCGTATCTCCCTCATCTGGTCTGACCTCCAGCAAGTACATCTTCAGTGCCTTGAGCCAGTCCTTGTAAGATCTGCCTTAATGGCCCTGAATCATTTGGTCACCCTTGTGGCATTGTCTTCAACCTGTCCTTATCTTTCCTTAAGTAAGGACTGGTAGTTAACCAGGCACAGTATTCCAAGTGGAGCTTCACCAGTGATCTATAAAGAAGTAATGATAACTCCTTCCTTTTGCTGTCACTAACCATTCCTATACATCCCAGCATCCTGTTAAGGGATTTCATATAAGTCACAATATAAAGGCCTCATGTGAGTGTGTCGCAACTATTCCGGGGTGGGAGGTCAGATTCAACAGTGCTCAGAGTTATGAATCCTGCAACATACTTCTGAAATCAATGCGAAGAAATGTAAGGTAATACACATAGGGAAGAGGAACCCACAGACAGAATATTGGATAAGAGATTAGGCAGGCCTCTATTACTGAGAAATGGGGTCTGGGTGTCATTTTCAGTGGCTTCCTCAAACAAACCAGTCAGTGTAATAAGGCCTACAGCATGGCAACAAGAATGTTGGAGACTACTGTGGGTGGGGAGGGGTCAACAGTGAAAGGCAAGTGATGCCACCCAATTATAGGTCACTATTGAGGCCCTATCAGATGTACTGTGCCCAGTTCTGCAGTCTACATCTAAAAAGGACAGAGACAGATTGGATTCAGTGCATAGGATCACCAAGATAATTCAGGACCAGCAGGACAGATCCTATGAAGAACAGCTAGAAGCCCTTAACATTTACTCGCTAGAGGCCAGAGGAGTGGAGTGACATGATAGAAACCTACAGGTTCCTAATGGGAATAAATACAGTGAACAATGATGATAAATTTTACAGGGCTAGGGTTACAGTAACAAGAGGGCATGAATGGAATCTGCTGGGGAAAATTTAGTAGGGGTACATGGACTGGTAGTTCCATGATTGGGGAATAAAGAGGTAGAGGATTCAAGGGACAGGTAATGGTAGACACTACATCAGGGCATGAGATCAGGGGTTGAGAAAGGAAAACTTATACAGACAAAATGGATGGACCTCTGGTCTTTTCCAGCAACAGTGTGTATGTTTATATGTAGCTTAGGTGTGTTGGCCCACAGCTATAGGAGCCAGAGGACCTGCTGGTGTTCACAACCCTTGTCCCCTGTGGTCTGCTGGTGAGGATCTATGTTTCAGGGCAGGTGGTGCTGGGAGGGGCAGAGTTGTACCAGACTATAGGCATCTAATATGATGCCTGTGCTGGGCTGCTGGTAGATCCTGCCTCTGCAGAGAGCAGGAGATGATGTTACAGTCAGTCTTCAAGGACTACTGTATCACCATGACTATAATGAAATAATTTTAGGCATCACTGCCCAATGCTGATACTTCCCACAACCCTTCATGGAGGGTCTGAGTGCCGGGGCTGGAGGAGGTCGGGCTGTTCAGGCCCAGAAGGTATCATTCTAGATGGGCAGAGAAGATGTATAGCCACTGCCCCTGCCAACCATGAATGGGGCAAATGTTTACCCAGCCTCCTGTCCTGAACCATACTAGCCTACCCACATCCAGCAACCCCTAAAGCTAGGCATACAGCCTGGGATCTGGTGTGGAGGGGCAAATATTTAGTCTACTTAATATTTTATCAAATATCTCATCTGCAAGGAGTTACTCTTTCGGTATGTGAAATGTGTGTTAAATATACCTGATGAATATTTTAGATTGTTTTAAATACTCTTGTAAAATCACAGAAATGCTGAACAACAACATTTCAATAATGAATACATCCAGATTCAAGGATGTTATTGAGGGCCTCAGTAGCATGCATCCTGCGTGAAGGGGCACTCCATGACTTTTCTCAGGCTTGCATGCGCTACACATACACATGCATGCACGCACACCACTCAGTGATGATTTATAGTATAGTGATGCATAAGAAAAGGCATTCGGTGTATAGTGTCAGCAATAGAACCACACACAGAGTTGTGTACGCATAGTGGAATATAGCATAACAAAGAACAAGGCAAAGCAATGATTAAATGAAGGAGGTATTCTGTAGATCTGCATGTTACAAACATATGAAATTGCCAGCAGAAAAGGCCATCACAGTCATCTATGCTGCTCAAGTTGCAGCTAGCTCCTATTCAACAAGTGCCCCCCCCCTTTACTTGTCTTTATCCTCCCCTTTGCCCAGCCCCTCCTTCTTGAAGCATTCCACTGAGTTACATGCCACCATCTCAGCTGGTAGTGTGTCCACTTTGCCACCACCCTCTCCATAAAGAAATGCCTCCTCATCTCCCTCCTGAATCTACCCCCTCCAATCTCATGGCCACAAGTGTCTTTCCCCACCCTCCTCCTGAATAGACCCTCTGTGTCTGTTTTGATTATTCCTTTCATGTATTGAAGGTCTCAATCATGACCCCATTTCCCTCTTCTCCTCCAGTGTGTACATGTTTAACTCTCTTAGTCTGACCTCATATGGCAATTCCCCAGGCCCTGAATCATCTTCGTTGCCCTATGCTGCACCCCACCAGTAGCTTAATGTCTTTTGTAGGTACAGGTGCCAATACTGAAAGCAGTATTCCAGGTGGGGTCTAACCAATGATCTGTACAATGGTAAAATAACCTCCTTCTTCTCGAGGTAATGCCCCTTGCAATGCACCCTAGCATTTTGTTAGCCATTGCTGCTTCCTTTCTGCATTGTGCAGAATTGTTCATTGCACCTGTGATGAACATCCCCAGATCCTTCTCCTCTTCTGTTACCTCCAGCTGCACCCCTCCAAATGGTAGCTTTTCCTTGGATTTTTTGTTCAAGTGCAGCACCTTGCATTTTTTACGTTAGACCCAGCTGCCATCTGTCAGATCATGCCTCCAGCCTTGCCAGATCCTCCTGTAGCTCCTGCCCCCCCCTCCCTGGTTGTCCGCCACCGCTCCCATCTTGGTGTCATCTGCAATTGGGCTGATTTTGCTGCTGATGCCATCTGAGATGTCTGCAATAAATATGCAAGACAACACTGGGCCCAACACCAACCCCTGTAGAACACCACTTGTCAGAGGCATAGGGACTGAGTATTCCCCATCTACAACCACCCTCTGCTGCCTATCTTTTAACCAGTTCTCCACCAACCCCACCAGTTTTGCTCCTTCCCTGACCCTGTAGCTTCCTTCCAAGTCTCCCATGCGGTACTGAATCCATGGCCTTTCTGAAGTCTAGGTACAGGACATCCACCATGGCCCCCGTCAATTTGCCTAGTCACCCCAGTCATAGTATTTCACCAGGTTGGTCTGGCATGACCTGCCCCTGACAAAGCCATGCTGCCTCCCATCCTGCACTCTTTCACCTCCAGTAGTGCCACTAGCATCTCCTTTAAGATTGTCTCCATTAGCTTCCCCCTATGGACGTTAGACATACTGGCCTATAATTCCCTGGTTCTCCCTTGGGTCCACTCTTGTGTGGGGAACAGTGTGAGCCAGTCTCCAATCCTGCAGTGCGCATCCTAACATAGAAATATAGAAACATAGCATGTAACGGCAGATAAGGACCACTTGGCCCACCTAGTCTGCCTATTTTCCTACCTAACAGATAAGCTGCAGATCCTAGTTAACCAACAGCTAACTTCCCTCCTACCCCCCACTAGGACTGCCTTATGTCTGTCCCATGCATTCTTGAATTCCCCACTGTTCTTGACTCCACAACCTCCTCAGGGAGGCTGTTCCATGCATCCACAACCCTTTCAGTGAAAAAATACTTTCTCACATTAACTCTGAGCTGTCCCCCTCTATCTTCAAATTGTGCCCCTTGTTTTGCACATTTATTTTTCTAGAAGATGCTACCCTCCTGGACTTTGTTGATTCCTTGAGGTACTTGAAAGTTTCTATCATGTCCTCTCTCCCTTCTTTCCTCAAGGGTATACATATTAAGCTCATTTAGTCTTTCTTTGTATGTCTTCTGGTGCAGACCCTGCCATTTTAGTTGCCTCCTCTGGACAGCCTCCACTCTGTCTGTCTTTCTTGGAGATGGGGTCTCCAGAACTGCACACAGTACTCAGATGGGGTCTCACCAGCTGTCTGTACAGAGGGATAAAACTTCCTGTTTTCTACTATTGATGCCTCTCCCTATGCATCTCAGTATCCTCCCAGCCTTCCTTACTGCCTTCTCACATTGCTTGCCCACCTTTAGGTCATCTGATATAATTACCCCCAGGGCCCTTTCCATTTTACTGTTGTCAGTATCTCACCCCCATTGTGTACTCTTCCCTGGGTTTTTGTTTCCCAGGTGCATACCTTGCACTTCTTTGCATTGAATCTGAGCTGCCATACATCTGACCATTCCTCCAACCTTGCCAAGTCCCTTCTCATCCTTTCCACTCCATCTTGTGTGATCAACCCTGTTGCAGATCTTTGCATACATCTGCAAAGAGACATACTTTTCCTTTCAGTTCCTCTGCAATGTCACTTATAAAGACATTAAAAGGCCAGGTCTAGTACTGAACCCTGTGGTACCCAGCTGGTAACCCTCCTTTCTTCACTGTGGACTCCATTTCTGCCCTTTGCGTCCTGTTGTCTAGCCAATTTTTATCCAGGCTACCACCTTGGGACCCTCCAAGGCTGGCTAACTTGTCCTGTGTCTAGTGATGAATTAAGTAAGTCTGCCAAGGGTCCTGCCGGGATCTCTGCTAGCTCCTTCAGCACTCTGGAGATGTACTCCATCCGGTACTGGTGCCTTGTCTATCCTCAATGCCCTTAACAATTATTGGCCCATTTCTATACTGTCCACCCTTCAAAGTCCTGGAAAAATTGTCAATACCCAAATCAGAGACACTTGGCCCTGCACAACCTCCTAAACCCTGCCCAGTCCAGGTTCAGGACCAAACATAATACCACTTCTGCTCTTGCAAAGGAACTACCGACTGGCAAATCACCCTAGACTCTAAGAAACATGTAGTTGCTCTTTTCTCGATCTCAGCAAGGCCTTTAGACACCATGAACCACAACATCATGCTTACATCACTGAGAAATATCAGTCTCGACAACTCTGCCACTAACTGGTTCATCAGTTACCTCTCAATAGATTGCAACAAGTTAAATCAGCAGGCGACCTGTCTCCACAGGAAATCCTTGTGTGAGGGAGTCCCTCAAGGCTCCATTCTGGGCCCCTATCCTATTTGCAATCTCGTCCAATAACCTGGACTCTCATCTGCACGCAGAGCAAATGTGCATCTATTTGCTGATGATACAGTACTCTAAGCCTCAAATTCCTCACTTCTCACGGCATATGAAGACTTACAATGAGACTTTATCACTTTTCAGCATAGCCTTATCAAACACAAACTCCTACTCAATGCCAAGAAGACTAAAACCATGATTCTCTCACCAAAAGCAGCCGGATCCACACATATCCCACTGATACTAATGCTCTTGGGTGAACCCCTTGAATTAGTAGATACCTTTAAATATCTAGGGTTCTGGCTGGACAACAAACTTACTTTCTATGCCACTTAAATGAAGTCTTGAAAAGCTAAGACAGCGACTCATCCTATTCTATCATATCAAACACCTCCTTACCATAGAAGCTAGAAAGAGACAGTACAAACCACTTTCCTACCTTTTACTCGATTACACGACTTCCTCTACAAACACTGCCCTCTTTCAGCACTAAATAAACTTGACACCCTTTACCACGAGCCCTAAGATTCATCTTTAATCTGCCTTTTGCACCCACCACTGCCTTCTGTACCAAAGGACGGGATGGCCCTCATTCTCAATAAGGAGAAAAGAAATGCTCTCTTCTGGTTCTTTAGAGCACTCTCTGACAAGCTTCCAGCACACATCTCTAGCTTTTTTAATATGCACATGGCTCCTATGGCCTTAGACATTATGCTACACTTTGCTTCCAATTGCCTAGTGAGAACTAATTACGGAATATCATAATCAACTCTGCACTCCATCACTATGGAACACTATGCAAAGCTCACTTAAGCTCTCATCATTACCGAGCCTTCTCACATTCAAAGCCCTGTTATCTGAGTACTTGCGGAATCCTGCAGCTGTTATAGGTGACCTTAAGGCTTCAGTCACTGGCTCCTTCACATTGTTAACCCTTTAGAATGCCACCCATCTCTCATCCCCTCGGGTTAACCAGCACTTCTAGTCCTTTCTCCGCCATTCTGGCATTTACTCCCCTCTTTCTAGCACACCATCCTTCCTTCCTTCTGCCCATTACAACCTCTTGAAGACACTAGCCTTCATATAGTGTATTACCCTAGCTTTACCCTCTCCTTTCTCCTATGAGATTTATTTTTGAAACTGTACCTGCGAGACTCTATGTTAGACTCATGTGTTCTGCATTGACCTTGTACTGTATCATGCTGATGTTCTCAATTCTGTATTGCTATGTCAATGTATTGTACTGTTCTCTGTCCAGGACCACTTTGAAAATGAGCTTGCTCAATGGTGTTGATGCCTGGTTAAATAAAGTTTGATTTGATTTGATTTGAACCCTCAGCACCCTCCCCACTGTGATTTCTCTATCTGTCACCTCTCCCCATCTGTTTCTATCCTACCCCTGCTATGGGTATTATCCCTCCTTTTCTTTCACAAGACTGAAAAGAAGTAGTAGTTTAACACTTCTGCCTTTTCACCCCTACACCCATCCCCCTCTTTATTAATTCTTACAATTTGGTCCCTTACAGCTTCTTTTCTCCTGATGTACTAAAAGTATTTCTCCCTCTTTTCTTATGCCCTGTGCCAGCTCTGACTTCCTTTGCTGCCTTGGCTGCCCTTACTCCCCGGTCACTTTTGTTTCTTTCAAATATTCCTCTCTATCCTCCTCCTCCCCGATTTTTTGTATCTCCTGTAAGCTGCACTTTTCTTCCTCACCTTGTCTAGCACCCCTTTGCTTATCCAGCTGGGTTTCTTTCCCTAGCCTTCTTAGTCTGGGCCCTACAGCAAGTTTCTGTTGCCTCCACTATCCTATGTTAGGGCTGCTGTGTGGCCTCACACTTTGTTGAGTCCACACCTACTTGCAGATGTTGTCAATATGTAAGCCATAAGTATATAAGGCACATCTTAGTATGGTGAAAACAGCACTATTGGTTGCATTCACAGTACTGTATGGTAAGTATTTTCCTAATGCACTATGAATCACTAACTTGGTACCCAGTCAGCACCTAAATCCTGCTGCAGGTGTCAAGATAACACTGTCACTCTGCTCTTCACACTGAACAGGTTGCAGCAGGGTGCCAGCCCTCAGTAAGGAAATGCCCCTCTCCACAATTACGGTCCCCTGACAGTACTTCAGCTAATATGAAGGTAATTTTCCCAACATCCTGCCATATTACAGATGGGTGTCATAGCCTGAAAGAGTGTCAATCATTTACTGCTTGATGTCACTGCTGAAAAGCACTTTAAATCACATAACAGGTTTTACTCATCCTAGTGTATGCCAGTCAACACTGGCATTGAGTGAAGTGCATTGAGCATCCACCCTGTGGCCTCAGAAATGCCACAGTAAAGTGGCTTATTGGTTTCTGTGCAGCACCTCCTTCAACCATTTTTATTAGTGTACTGAAATATTGCTTACAAATGGGTCAGGAGATTTCTGCATCCTGATTGGCTGAGAAGTACCCTTGACCATGTCCTTTTCAGGGCATATTGTGTCAACCGGTACCTCTTCAGTCAAGCAGGACAGAGAGTACAGGTTGAGATCCATGCCTCTGTGAAACATTTTTAAAAATCTGCAGCCTGCTTACAGTCCCCCCAACTCAGCCACCACTGTTGTCATTCTGCTGCAATACAACCAGTCAACAATGCTCCCAGAAGAAGAAATGGTAAAATAAAAGCATTACCTTGTGCTGATTTTTAAAATGATCACTAACTGCCCAATTACCCACAAATGCCTTCTACCCACTGTGATGCCACACCGTCAGTGACCATTAGCATGAGCGATAGTGCTACCACTTAGCATGACATCTCACATCCCATTATGCCATGTACCCACGCACCATTGGTGGCCATCTGTCACTCATGAGGGGCGGCCACTGACAGTGCGATGGGTACATGGCATAATGGATGTGAGATGTTAATGAAGTGGTAGCACTATTGCTCGTGCTGATGGTGGACTGATGGTGTGGCATCATGGCGAGTAGATGGCATTTGTGGTTGCTTGCATGGAGGCTGTGAAGGAACATGCTGGCTTTCCACCCGCACCCACTGAAAACCAGCAGCTCTGATGTTTTGGTTCTTTAAATAAAACATTGTCGAAGTGTCTTCTATGTGATGCACCATCGCGGCTATCCGGTAGGGTCATCTCTCTTACCGCAAACTGCATAATGAGCAGCTCCCAACAGACCTGCTCACTTTCACCTGATCCCACGAAATCTGGAAAACAGCCTGATACTTAAAACAAAACAAGAAAATGAAGAGGAAATAAATACATGTGGGGAAGATGGGGAAGGAGACTCAGACACCAATGCCTTCTATTAGATTCCTTTTACATATACAATTATTTCAAATATACAAGGACAGGACTATTTTTCTATTTTTTTTTTTATAAACATACCTTTAAAAACTTCTTATCTGAAATTTGTAAATAACATTTTTCACAGGGGACCCATTTAAAGGAATAGGACACTCTGAGATGTGGTTTTATGGCCTGATAAAGTACTTCCCAGGTGCTAAAGGCACTCAGCGCAAGTGACTGTGCCTCATAATGCACCTTGGGCATGCTCTTACCAGGTGATAAACCACACCTTGTTATGTCTTATTCTTTACATAACCACCGGGACACATTCTTGGTATGAAAGGTCACTAATATAAGACACTGATACAAACCTACATACAGTAGGCCTGTAAATGATACTTTACTGTAACTAATTTGTACTAAAATGTGGGGTTTATATAGGCTATTCACATGTGTTGTTAGGTGTATGGGTTAAATTCATAACAAGCTTAGCTGTTGTAGATTTAATCACACTATGCAGTCTCAGTATGCTTAAAAAGTGTTATCCTGAAAAGTGACACTTCACTTAGCGAATTTACTGAACATAATAGCAATGCCCATCTTTTCACATGTCCTTGAGGCCAGCTACAGAATAATGGTCTGACCTTTGGCTAAATGTGGCTGCAATGTGTGATGGAGAAGGATGGGGGTGGGATGCCAAGCCAACTGCACTTTTTTAGTTCGAATCAGAATCAGATTTTCATTGGGATTTAGGGGAGAAGAAGAAAATGAGTCATGCGGTTCTCTTTATTGAAGCTAGGCTACAGTATGTTTCCCATGTTTCACCATGCTACACAACACAGTGAAATATGTCTTCAAGTTTTTGTTTGTTTGGTGAAAGGAGATTGTGCCTATTGTGCTCAAGTGCCATTTGAAGCTGGGCTCACTTTAGAATAAGCACATTTTAAATATATTTTATATATTTATATATGTTTTCTGTCTGTTTGTTTTTCTGTATCTGGGGATGTTTGGATACCGTTTGTATTAAAATTACTATAGAATGCCTTAGGATGGTGGTCACTGCATGTGAGTGTTATCATGGCATGTGTGATGACATACATATCATGTATATGATCTGTTTTCATCTTACTCCTCTGTGCCTGCAATGACTGTAATTCTGCCTCCTCCCTGCTAATACAGCTACAGTGTGTCTCGCGTGAGTGTGTGTGTGTGTGTGTGTGTGTGTGTGTGTGTGTGTGCTTTTCTAGCATCACCCTCTTTCTCTTTATCAGCCTCATATGTGTGTTGTATCTCAGTGTCATCATTATCTCCATCATCATGCAGCTGCTAGGCTATACATCTGTTGCACCAATATGTGCCATGCATCCAGTGTACATGGGGGTTCACATCACCACAGGTAGTGCATTCAGTATGTGAGACAGTACCAAAACAGGACCACACAGAGCAGCACCTATATGACCCATGTGGTATGTACTGTACATATACTCCTTGTGTGCTGTATGTGCTGTAACCTACATCTTGATCATGTACATGGGGTATTGGTCATAATCATCTTGATGCCTGTACCTGGTCTACATGTGAACAGCACTCTCAAATACATAACAATTGGAAACTGAACCATAATTGTGTTACAATTTGTGACTGTATATTTCTGTGTTTGCAGTAGTCATGCAGCACTCTCAACACATCAGCAACTCCATCCACTGAGTCCCTCAGAATTGCTTGGTCCAGTATATCATCCACAAGAGTCAATGACTCACCCATGCTGCCATTACTTGTTCATTCTATCTGTCGTTACAGTCTCTCCTTAGATTAGTGAGCATCACGCATCGACAAGATACATCACCAGTGTTTATTCATTCCTCCTTACATCCATTAGCAGTAGCACATTTACCAACATGAGACAGCATGCTTGATCTCCAATCAGTATGTCTTCTCTCTCTCCCACCCTCTGTCTATTATTCACCTCTATCCACTCCCAGGGCACTTGGGAAAATATGCACCTATATCATGAATTTGCATCCTTTATATAGTCGCAACTGTGACTAGGGCTGGAGCAAATTTTTTCCACCAACACAATTCTGGGTAATGGTAATCTGCTTCTGCAAACGTCATGATATTTCTTTGAAAATGTTGTGAAATTTTGCCAGAATTGTGATTTCAATTATTTCCTTCATGGTTCAAAAGCATTAGTTCACATTGCATGACATTTATAATTCTAAATTTACCAAGACCCATACAGACCTGTGCCAAATTGTAGATCTCATCATTAAAGGTGATTAACTTATAAGCCTCCAAACTTTCAGAACTTTAAAATTACATTTTGCAATTCGTAAACTGCAGAAGTTATTCTTATTTATTTATTTAGTTGAAAATTGGTGACCTGAAGAAGCACACTGAGCTGAGGCTGTTTTCCAGATGTGAGCCAGGGATACAGCAGAGCAAAGGTGCAATGGTCCCTGGAGTGAAGGGAGCAGGAGGCAGTGGAACAATGGAGAGGAGTGATAAGAGGTAGGAGGGTAGAGACCCAAGTCAGTACTTAGATATAAAGGAGGCACAGTGCATCAGATGACAAAAGAGTAGATGGAGAATGGATAGTGATGAGTAAAGTGAGCAGTGGAGAGTTGAGAGTGGGTTTTGTTATAGCAGTACAGAAGGAGTTGCAGAGGGTATCCAGTCTGGTCAGTGAGAAAGGAAGGGGCAGAGCCATAGACAACGTCTGCATAGTCAGTGACTGGGAGCACCATTTTGGTGACAAGCACTCAGCAAACCTGTAGGAAAAGACCATCTTTACTGAGGTACAAGACACAAAGTTTAGGTCAGAGCTTGGCATTGATGGTTTCAACATGGACAGGGAAGTCATGCTTGCTGTCAAGCAACACACCAAGGTACTTGAAAGGAAACATCTTTAAAGTGGTCAGACATCCAAGGTGGAGAAGGTATGCAAAGGTGAGAGTTTGGCCACTTTTTGACTAATGCCAGAGGTCATGGACACAGATTTTTTACTGTTTACCCAGAACTGGTTTAACTGGAACCATCATAGAACATTGTTGAAGTCTTAGTAGCAGACCTTCCATGGCTGTGGTGGAGGGCCTGAAATTATGAATAACTGTCATCTGCATACATGTGATTATGATAGTTGGCACAGGCTGATGGTGGTCACTGTAGAAGATGGAGAAGAGTGTGGTGCCCATTATGATGCCCTGTGGGACCCCAACTTGGATGAGAAGAGGAGGTGACAGGGTGTTACAACCTGTGTGATGGTAGATGGCCCATGAGGTGAGAACAGAACCAGTCAACAGCAGAAGGTGAGAGGTCAGCAGAATCCAGCTTATTCTGGAGGAGAGGGTGAGATGCTGAATCACAGGCCTTTGGCAGATTGATGAAGATGGCTGACATGTTGTGACCCAGGTCCACCCTTAGAGGATATTACCATTTACATGCAGCAAGGTGGAGAAGGTGGGTGATCCTTCCTGAAACTGGACTTGAATGGGTACAGGATGTCAGCAGAGGAGAGAAAGTGGAAAGTGTATTGTAGTCAAACTTCTCTTGTAGCTTGGCAAGAGAGGGAGGAGAAATAGGATGATAGTTACTTGAGGAGGAAAGGTCCTCCTTTATGAAGCAGTATAACTTTGGTAACTTCCAGGACTGTGGGACAGCACAGAGAGACAAGAGTGGTTGAAAAGATGAGTTAAAGGAGATGCAACTGCAGAAGTAGAGATATGGAGGAATTTGGTATCAAGTCCATCAAGGTTAAGCTACTCAAATTCATGAAGTTAAGGGCAGTCAAGGTCTTTTGAGTGGTAACAGGGGAAGTGGAAGCCCTGGTAGGAAAGGAAGAAGGAATGTGGCATGAAGTAATTGTGGCAGGTGGGGGGAGAGGAAGGAAGCGTAGAAGTGAAAACTTGTTAAAGTGGGAAGCAACAGAAGAAGGGTCAAATACAGGTGAATCATTTTCAGAAGAACTGAGGGTCCAGACTAGGTGGGAGGGTCCCAAAGGAGTGAATTACCTTCCAGAACTTCAAAGGGTTGTTAAGGTTATTCTGAAGGTTGACCTTGAAAATTGACATCTGGCAGTCCTAACTGCCTTTGTGCAGGAGTTACTGCAAGTCCTATACAGGTGGAGGTGTGGAAGTGAGAATAATTATTTATTGCGTACCTAGGTCAATTATTTCTGGGTCAATCAATCAAATCTTTATTTATTCAGGCAGCATCATTGAGCAAGGCTCATTTACAAGATGGACCTGATAAGGTCAAGGTTGATAAGTTGGTATCACAACATATACATCAATGCACTAATATATGCATAACAGATACAGCAAAAACACTTATAAATACAATGATCAAGGGTAAGAAGTTGATTCAGGCATACATGACAAGGTAGGTTACAGGAAAATTATACAAAAGATAAAGTATATACATATCCCAATGTAGGAGTCAAGGCATACACACAGCATAATGTAATACTAGGATGAATGGGGAGCATTTAGGAATAATGTAAGGGCCAGTGATTAGTGGAGAAGGATTAGGTAGGTAGTAGGTAGGTAGTTAGGTAGAATTAAATGGAACTGGGGTACCATAAAGGGTGGCTGCTGAGGAGGAGAACTGTGGAACAAAATATGCCATATGTGGTGGCTGTATGGAAGGGGTTGTGAAATGGCAAGTCTAGCTCTTGTGGTAGCAGTTGCATTTCTCTGTGAAAAGCTTGTGCAAAGCTGTTTAAAGATGCTATAGGTATAAGATTGGACAGCTTTAGGGATTTTGTAGAGTATTCCAAGCCATAGCTAGAGAATAGCTGATTGCCGCCCTCCCTAGCCGGGTGTTGACTTTAGGTATTTTGAGCATGATGAGGTTGTTGCTTCTTAGGGCATAGGAGCTAGCTATGGTCTGGGTGAAGCAGTCTAGAATATAGTTTGGAAGTTTTAGACAATGCTCTGTAGATCCATAGTGCTGCATTTCTGTTCCTTCTGAGATGTAGAAACCCATCCAACTGCTGCATAGAGAGCAATGATGAGTGTTAGCTGGAAGATCTGTTATGAATCTTATTGCTATATGGTACAGGGTATCCAGCTTGCTTAGGTAGGAGATGGGGCAGTGACTATAAAGGAAGTCAGCATAGTCAACATCTGAAAGAAAAGTGTCCTGGACTAACCTCATCTTTGAGTCTCTTGTTAGAAAATGTTCAATTCTATAGAATAGGACAAGTCTTTGGCGAAGTTTTTCAGCAGTTCTTCAATATGATGTGTGAAGTCAAGTCTGTTATCAATCCACACACCTAAGTATTTGAATTTTCTACATACTCAGATTTTCTCAAGGATAGTGCATAGTTGGGGAGACTGCTTAGTGGGGAGGTGCTGGTGGAGCTTTGAATGGAGAAAAGCATTGCTTTTGTTTTTTTGCATTTAAAAGAAGCTTTTCTCAAGTAGTTGATATTGCAGCAAGGAGAATTCTGCCTGTAAGATTTCACGGGCAACTGCAGGTGATGGGTTGCTGACATACAAAACAGTGTCATCAGCAAGAGGTGGACAGTGGCTTTGGTGAGATTTGAATCAATATTATTAATGTAGATAGCAAAAGGATAGGGCCCAGGATAGATCCTTGCGGACTCCTCTTAGCAGTGGTTTTAAAGGGATAGATCACCTTCATCTTCACCTGCTGTGACCTATCCATAAGGTAACACCTGAACCATTTGAGGGGTGGATCTAGGCCAATGGAATACAAGGAAGAGAGTAGCAGCTCATGGTCCACAGTGTCGAATGCCTTACTTAGGTCAAGAAATACTGCACAGACACTATTCTTTTATCTAATTCAGTTTGCCAGTCATTTGTAACTCTGGCTAGTGCAGAGATAGTGCTGTGCCTGGCCCTAAACCCAGACTGAGCTGGATTCAAGAGGTTAGCATCATCAAGGTACTCTCTTAGCTGGATGCTCACTATTTTCTCTAGCATCTTGGATAGCACTGGAAGAATGGAAATGGGCCTGTAGTTATTAAGGTCCATAGGGTCCCCTAGATTTTAGAAGAGAACCACTTGGGCTGTCTTCACGCTGTAGGAATAGAACCAGAGGTCAAAGATAGGTTAAAGAGATGTGTTAGGGGAACTGCAAGTACATGAAATGCAATCTTTAGAAAGTAGGGGTCAGAGAGTCTGCCCCTGTGCTTTTTAATATCAACTGCCATAAAGATCTCTACTTGCTTCAACAGGACGGGTTTGAAGGAGAAGGAAGAATCAGCTCTCTGGGCACCAGTGTACTGGGAGCTTAGTTATGCACGCAGCAGATTAGCTGGGAGGTGTCAAAGGCAAGGCCAGCAGTTGTGAAGTGGTTATTGAAGGCATCCAGAACTTCCATTTTGCCAGAGATAGAACCATTATTGTGGTGCAATTGAGTTGGTAGAGGGTGCCAGAATCCTGACCTACAATACCCTTGATGGTGCCCCAGAACCTAACAGGATTGTGGTAGGAGGAGTCAAGTTCAGCCAAGTAAAAGGCAGCCTTTGCATCCCTTACTTTCTTGGTGAAGCTATTCCTGGCTTTCCTAAATAACACCCAGTCATTTGGGTTCTTGGTTTTCTTGCCATCTTCCATAATTTGTTTGTCTCCAACAGTGCAGATTTGAGGACAGCTGAAAACCAGCGGCAAGATTTGTTTTTATTTGGACACTAGTGATTTGGGGCATGGGTATTAAGGGCACTTAGTATTATGCTGTTTAGCACCTGATGTGCTTTGTCCACAGACTGTGCAAGATAAAACTCTTTCCAGCTTGGAGGTGAGCTAGATCATGCAGATATCCTTCAATATTGAGGTTTTTCTTGGCTCTCCTCATTAGAAATTTTGCTGGGGTTGTTGGTTTGCTGTAAGATCTTACTCCTGTAATGAGGCAGTGATCACTTTTATCACTGAAAAGCACTCCAGTGTGTGTGAATAGATGAGTTTGTTTACCAGCAAGATATCAAGTAGTGTGCTGTTGTTTCTATTCTTTGAGTTTATTCTTGTTGGCTCATTTATCAGTTGTGTGAGCCATGTGTATCACAGAACGATACAAAGAGGTGCAGCTGTCTTGGAAAGCCAGTTTAGATTCAGATCACCTAGGGTAATGACTTCTTCAGAGCCTGGTTTGAGTAGATTCCCCAGGTGGGATAAAAGCTTCTGGTCAGCATAGGGGCCTGTAGCAGCCTACTAACTGGAAAGCTGCTATTAGGGAGAGATACTTTGAGGGATATACATTCAAATTCTTTGAGCATCGAGGTTGCAGTAAAGCAGTATACAGGTATACTGGACTTTACATATATAGCTACTCCACTGCCCCTTGTTAGGCGATCCACTCTGAATAACTGATAATTGGGTAGATTAGCATCCCTATCTGCTGTGGTGGGTTTGAGCCATGTCTCAGATACCACGAGAAAGTCTGGCAAGGTATGGGCAACCCAGCCTTGTATCAGTGTAAGTTTTTTAGGAGGCTGCATGCATTAATATATGAAAACTGAGGCCTTTGATAGAGGTTAGGTCTGCTGGTGGGTGATACACTCAGGGGGCCTGGGTTGATTTCCACATTTCCAATACAGCGAAGTAGAAAGAATAGGTGTTTCATAAGGGCTACAAGAGATAGGA
Organism: Neoceratodus forsteri; assembly: GCA_016271365.2. Classification (NCBI taxonomy): domain Eukaryota; kingdom Metazoa; phylum Chordata; order Ceratodontiformes; family Ceratodontidae; genus Neoceratodus; species Neoceratodus forsteri. The sequence goes on along the minus strand of CM057455.1, from coordinate 1,458,793,668 downwards.
AGAGGGGCTGTCTTTGGTCCTCCTTTTCTTGCTCTGTCGCCACTCTTTGGGGTGCTCCAGAAGGGCTATGATACCGTGTCGAGACACCGAGTAGCAGTTTGGTAGTCAGGCATAAGGGGAACTGTATGTAGTAATGGAGCACTGATCAGAATACATACATGGTGATTTGCGTCCCTTTATGGCAGTCACCCCACGGATACTGATGCAGCGATGGTAGGGCATATATGAGGTCTGAACATTATTCACTGAGGATGAGACAGACAGGCTAGGCGGATCCAGGGATGAGGTTAGTTTTGACCCTGGATTTTTGAGCAGGGCATGCTTGTCCCAGAGAGATAGAATTTGAAGCAAAAGATATAGAGGGCAGTGTCAATATTGGATGTGGTGTGGAAGGCTGTCCAATGTGATGCAGCAAGGTCACTCAGACAGCCTGAGTCCTGAGTGATCTGAGGGACCTGCACCAGATGTTTTTGGAGAGGAGGGAGGGCATTTGATCTTTTTTTTTTATTTATACTTTTGTGCCCTACTATTGCCGTCCATCTTCCGGTCACCGGACCCCATGCTGCAGCTTCCCCATATCTGCCATCCTCCTGGGACCCCATGGCTTGCCCTCCAGGGCAGGGCCAGCACAAAACCCCTTGAAGTGTGCCATGGTCAACAGGATAGGCGGAGTTGGCCTGGGAGCAGATCACAGCCACGGGCTGGCATCACCAAGGCAGTAGGTGGGCTGATTTTTCTTGTTAGGCCCTGGGCAGGGACGTTCAGTGATGTCCAGCATCTGCCCTACCCTCAATGTGTGAACACTGGTTGGTTCATGAGTCCTCCAGCCTCCGCTAGGAGTCTCTTGATCACGGGCACTACCCTCGTCCTCCCCAGAGAAGGAGAGCTGTCCATGGGATGCTCCATCCTTCCCTCCGGCCGGCACTCTGTTCCCTGGGTTCATTCACAAACCTGGGTCACTAGCGCGCAAATGGAAATCCAACCGCTGCGATGATGGGCCGGCAGGGCATCTGATCTTGATGCAGAATGTCATACAGTGGTCACTGAAAGTGGAAGGCAAGATTCCAGCTGCAGCAATTCGATGGGGATGGGAGAGAGAACCCATTCCAAAGGTGTGGATTTGGGAGTGAGGTTGGGCCAAGTATTATCTGAGACAATCTGTGTGAGATTAAGTGACCTAATCTTGTGAATGATTGGCCTGGAGGCTTGGAAGAGCCAATTAACATTAATAATCCCTAGAAGAATGAGTTCACCAGAGGAATGGGAGACAATAGGAGAGATAGATTCAACAAGGTAGGAGGATGTGATTTTAGGTGAGGCATAGAGTACACACAGTGAAAATAGGCATGGGTGTATGACAGTCTGATAAGGAGAAACTCATGGGAGGATGATACAGCCTCTCTGACAGCCATGTTGCAGGAGAGGCTTTGATTGGTGTAAATGGCAACACCACCCCATGTTTACTCCTGTCCTGTCTGAAAAGGTAAAAGTTAAGGAGTATCAGGCTAGAATCTGGGATCCTGGCAGACAGCCAGAATTCTGAGGTACAGAGGATATCAGGAGAGTATTGCAAAACCCTTGCAGACAGCAAGTTGAGTTTTGGAAGAAGGCTCTGAGCATTCAAGTAAAAAGATTATCAAGCCTTGATAGCTGGAGAGGAAGAGAAGGTTGGTGGGGTGGGGCTCCATGTCACCAGACAGGAGAAAGAAGCAAGAAAAGAGCAGCATGATAGTATGTGATTTCCACCTTAAAGCTGATGAGAGGGAAGGGGTGAGGGTGAGGAAGGAGAGGGGATATGATGGTGAAACTCAAGGTTAAGGGAGGGAGAAGATAGGAGATCGAGGTGGATAGGAGGGAAGGACTGAGGATGGGTAGGCAAAGAGGGAGGAATGGTGGAGTGGCCTGTGGGATGGGGATGAGGATATGTTGGTGAAAGTAGCAGAGGAAAGGAATACAATGGTAATCACATTGTAAGCATGAAGAGAAATGCAATAGCCAACTAGTCAGCAATACCATAAACTGGAAAATGAAGTAGTGCAGTCAAACACTTTAGATCCACCTAGTAACAAGTTGAAATAGTGAACAAACTTACAATAACATCTAGGCAGTGACTATAAATGAGATGGCGCCATCAGCTAGAGAGGTGCTATGCAGAATGGAGACACAATAAAGAGAGTAGAGCTTAAGGTAGAACAAACACAGTAAGCAGGGTGAGGAGCGACTAGTGGTATGATAAGCACACAATAGAAATCTAGCAAACAAATGATGGAATATAAAGCAACAATATGGTGTGCACAGAACAGGTTATATTTCGAGTCAGCAGGAATAACTGCCATGTGAAACTAAGGCTGCAGGACTCACAGAGGTAGTTGACTGGCAAAGCTACATGGGTAACCTAGGTTAAAGGCAATGCAAACATTGGCAGTCAATTTTAAACTCTTAAACTTTAACAGAATATCCCAAATTTTGTTAGGTTCACTGATCCTAAATATTAGGCTTTCCGCCATCCCGTGGCCCAGCAGCAGAGCATCATGCTGTCATGTTGATGATCCAGGTTCAGAGCGAGCCTGGAAACTCTTATCAGGAGGCAGGCCATGGCTGAAACAACTGCTGCTTGGCGGTGCATCTTGGTTGGAAGGTCTGGCTGGGTTCCACTAACACAGTGACCCTGTGGTTGAGCCAGGAAGCTTTCTTCTGACACAGGAAAGCTGTGTTTGTGCAAGGCTGACAGAGGCACTGCCTCACCAGGGAGATGGAGGAAAAATGTTGCAGAAAAACCTGGAAGCCAATTGAATGATGGCTTTGTTCGCCTGGATCTGGGTACTGTATAGCCATGTGAATAGAGTATATCCCTGAGAAATGAGTTGCCAGCTGGGGAAAAATCAATACGGAAAAGAAAGACTCTGGGTCCAATTTTCAAAAGTGGTTGTTTGACCCAAGGTGGCTGCACCACAGATGCATGATGAAATTGTCACCTTGGGTCAAACTTTGTAGTAATCCCAATTTTCAAACGTAGGCTGCATCAAAATGGGCAGCAAAATACAATATAAAGCAATGCTCATCATGGCAAACTAATACTACAATATTTATTTAGCATGTCATACACCAGCAAAAAGTCTCCGGTGCTTTGAGGATGCTTCCTCTTCATCAGGGTGTTTTCATCTAAATTGGCATGCCTTGTGCCCAAACTGCCCTGTGCCACCATTAGACAGCAACGCCATGCACTTGCTGCAAGGGTGCTTGAACCATGGCAGAGCTACACCATCCCCTTTTTTCATAATTTGGAAGCCCCACTGTGACAGCAGCAAAGGGCTCAACTTAGACCTTCCATGAGGTTTTCTAAATGAACTTGTGCTAGTGCCATACAATATGAGGAATTTGGGGGCTCTGAAAGTGGGGTCCAGGGGCAAAAGGGGATGGGGGGTTACAATAGGGGCTTGTGGAGATGATGTACATGTGAGGGATTGATGTGGCACCTGGTAGGGTGTTGTTTACATAGCCATAAAGTCAATGGGATGGAACCATTGGGGATGCTACTTCACTCCTCACATGCCCACCATCTACATGAGTGATATGCCACATCACTCCCTCAGATGCCCTACATCTGTACAATGCCAACATATGGCACCACATGCCCCTTCTGCCCCTAAACTCCCACTGGTAAGCAATTTCACCACCACCCAACCATCCTAGCCCCTCTAATGTTGTGCCCGGTGGGGAGTGGATCCTGCAGCATTTCCTGCAGGTGTGCCAGTGTTTAGTGCAAGACTGTGGTTATGGCAATTCCTAATTTTTTCATGCAGGAACCCCTTTTAAATATATTGGGTGCAGGGTCCCTGATTCACTCGGAGTTTGCCACAGTCCCAGAGCAATGCAACTTGCATCAAACTAAGGAATCTTTGAAAATTGAGCCTTCTGTGTCAACTCTCAGATCTCTTGCTTAAAGGCCAAAGACTCCAAAATAACATCAGTAATTAAAGTTGAATTTCATGAGCATTTGTGAAACTGTAGAATGCTGTGATACTTTTGTTAAAGCCATGTCTTTACATTTTGCCAGGTCAGACACCTGAGTTCCCACTGTAGAGGAAGTTAAAAGCTGGGTAAAGTGGCAATAAGGTAGCATTCATAGAAGACTCAATGAAAAAGCATAGTGATACTAAGTGTCAGGAACTATCTGAAGTCATGAACCATGAATAATAGTCATGGACATCACTGTGCACTGCCCTGTATTCCTGCAATATTCAGGGTAGTGCACAGGCCATGCCTGAAAATGATCCCTTTCATCAGTGCACTTACCCAGTTACCAGAGTCATCAATAAAATAAATAAATATGCCCGATAACAAGTAGATCTCACTGACATACTGACTTGTGGAAGCACTTGTGCTTGCAGCATTGTTTCTGTACAATGACACCTGCTGACTCTTTAAAACCCTGTAGATAACAAAGTATATTTTACTATTTGAAAATAGTGTCAACAAGTGATGCCAAGCCTTATAACTAGTTGAGACTTAGGCCATTGTGACCCAAGTATCTGGATATCTTTAGTCATGATGGAGTATGATGCTGGTCATTACTGTTGCGATAGTGTTGGAGTATTATTGCAGGGCCATGATGCTAGTGCAGGTAAGGTGACTCAGTGCTGGTAAGTGCTTTTGAAGTTAAATTCCACAAGTGGAATTATAGTGATATTACCTACTGTGTGTCTATAAAAGTGTGAGGACATTTTACCAGTTAGTAATTTCTGAAGTATTAACAATAAAGTGTAACCTATATACCACATTTATCCAGCTAATAGCTTAATTAGATTCAAGGACATATTTATTTTGGTATGCATGCCAAATCTTGACTGCAGATCTACATAAGCAATAATACCCAACAAGGTGGGCAGTATTAGCAAATTCTGCCCTGCCCAGGGGTGTAAGGAGGCCTACCCACAGGAGGAGGGTCTTGTAGCTCCTAGAAGGTCTAGTATCCCCAATATGGCCCACCCTGAAAGGTATTATTGCACTCAGAAAATGGCCCATAGGTAACATTTGTAATAAAATAAGATAAAATATAAAAAGCAGTTTAATTAATGTTTAAAAAGAATATAAATACATTTTTGTTGAAAAGTAGTCTCTCTACTGTGTTATACTTGCCGGGGAGGGTGCTCCTATTTCAAAAATTCTGTTTGAGTGATCTTTTAGCTGCCCCACAGTTTCATGGGACTTGTAGTCCTCTGTGACAGATGGGAAGGGAACTGAGGCCGGAGTAGAGGTGAGAGCCAAAGAAGAACACTCAGGATTTACCAGAAGATGTAGCAGTTACATTTTGAGTGGGACAACTTTGAAGTGGGTCCCAGAGATGGAGTAGCACTGCCAGTAGCCGTGTTTGTGAAAGCAGGTAGAGAATCTGATGTTGGGGAGTAGTAGTAGTGGCAGAGTCATGTCAGTTTGGAAAAACTAAATAAATAACGAAGATGAAGACTCAGGTGACTGGGCAGGGGATGCAGGAGGTAATCAGTCATACCCAACAGAGTGGGCATTAGTAGGACATGCTTTTAATTAATTATGTGACTGGGACAATGGAAGTGAGGAGTGGAGGCAGCACTTTGGTAACTTTGGTTGCCCAGATATAAAGACTCATTGTCGGCTTGCTCTGACCAGCAAAACAGACAGCTTTTGAGGAGCAGCAGCTGTGAGTAACTCTGTGCCTTAGAGGAAGTGTGTTGTGTTTTAAAAGCATGTACTTTATTTGAAGAACATGTTTTTGTTTTTTGTTTTTATTTAATTGTTAGTTTGGCTACATGGGATGTGGGAAGTAAGTTTTCTTGCTCGGGGTATCCTCTGTCACTCATACACTTAGCAAGTGGAAAGAAAACTGGTGGCTACTTCATTCTGAATTTGCAACTGGCACAAGGATATGAGTTTGTCTTTGCGCATCCTGTTGGCATTTGTTTTGACAGGGCTGTATTGAAAAATAGACACATGGCTGTGGAATACTGTACTGATAGCCAATCAGGACATTATGATTTCCATTGCCATTTTCTAAAATAGCAGAGGAGCTATAAATTTCCAAATATTTTGAAACATTTCACACAGTTTAACAAATAAATTGTGTAATGCTGAAGGCCTGTAACTTGCAATTTACATAACCAATTACCTCTCTATTTAATAGTTTCTATGACTGTTCCAAGAAAGCATGCATATACTGTACATTTCAGTCATCTAGCTCCAACAGTGGGTAAGTTGTAAGCATAGAAATAGTTTCCAAAATTTTCACATGAATAATAAATTGCCAGATTGTGAACCCCTGTAACTTCCCTTGTCCTCATGCAAATGTCAAGAAACGTAGCATCTTCCAAAAAACACATGCCAAATGTCAGATCTCTAGCTATAATACTGACTTGAGTTATAACCAGTTAAAACATTTTGGAAAATTAAAAAAATAATAAAATTGTGAAATCACACAAAATCAGAATTTGCTAATTCTGCACAGCTCTAATTGTGATGCAACTATGACACAAATTTCTACTTGCAGCATGGCATATCATTTACTATGCAAGTATGCAAATATGATGAAAGTACAGTATATTGCCAAATATGCAGGATGCAATTTTACCCATTTTGACACCACTATATCTTTTTGTGTAGCTTTGAAAACCCACCCACTGTATAAAACACAGTCTGTTTCTGGTTATGAACAGCACAGAACAACAGAATACTGTACAGTACTACCAATAATGTCAATGTCATATGGTATTTGCATACTTATCATCTTGTTAAGCATTGCTCAAAGAAAATCAGGGAGCTTCTGCTGCTTCTGGAGGAGAAGAGGAAGAGGAAGAAGAAGGTAAAATACATTGGGTTCCACCTTCTTAACCTGCACCACCCCCACCCCCACGGACAGGAGGCCAGAGAAATGTGGACCCCAGAGGTTGGCTGGATGTGCAGTGACAAAACCAAAGTATCATGGCACTTGAAATAGGAAAACAAAAAACAGCTTGATATAGTGAGTAATGGATTGATACTAATTTATTCACCCATTGATGAAAAAGTGCCAGTGCTAACATAAGGTGGATATTATTCCGAAAGCAGGCTGCTAGCCACTCCATGAGTGCTTCAACTTGCTTAGTCTTCTTCAGGGGCCTGATGTGGCAGTGCAAATGGAGGAGACTGAAGCTGCATACCACAAAATGCAATTTATACACATGAATATGGATTGTCCAGTTGAGTCAAGGATCATTTTCAGTGGAGTCCAGACATGTATGGTACAAAAAAAAATGTTGCACATATAATAATAAAAATGTATCAAGCACACATATGTACAAGATGATATGTACAACATATGACTCTTTAAAATTAAGATATCTTTAACATTTCTACAGCTAGACATTAATCCCTATAATTGGGATAGCATTGCAATAGATTATTGGAAGCATCCATTAACCATTATTTTCATTCTAGAGAATATTATCTGTCCGTTGATGGTTTCAGCATTTGAAAATGGAGTCCAGATTTCTGGACCAAAACACAGAAGGACAACCTCCCAATATTCATCCTTTTCTTGGGAAGAATTGTTTCTACTCTGACTGCTATTCGTAAGTCCTCCTTAATATTTCTTAACTCTAGACTATCCACAATATATGCTGGGGTTCTATATTTAAAACATTGTAACATATATCTAATGATATGAAACTCTCTTCTTTTGTGCAGTCTAAGCCATCCCAGTTTGGAGTACATATGGCAATGGTGGGTGCGTCAGGGGCATCGAGGATGAAGCAGATGAAACTGTAGTAAAACATATACAGCTTCACCTACTCTCCCTCAATGCCCCCAGGAGCAAGATGTCCCAATAATCCAAAACTGGCACAGTCATTGCATTCACAATATGGCTCCTGACCTCAAGAAGATAACAATTTTTATCTCCATACAGCATGTCCAATTTTCTGTTAAAATTTGCCAGCAAATGTTTTCTAAACATGTATTAAATTTGCATCTTGCATCAAGCACAAATCCCAGGTATCGAGTTGGCTAGTTCCAATATTATACCTTCAGCTGTGAGCCTGTTAGAATGTTTAGAGAACCAACAAAATTGCCCAAATTTAGGTCCCCACTGAACATTAACATTTGTGATTTTTTATGAAGAACAAGTCTACTAGTGCTGTGCAGAATGTGGAATTCCACAGGTGAAAATAGCATGAAATGATCACTATGCTGGTAGAATTACTGCTGAAAATTTGCTGGTTCTTCTGTGGAATTCTGCCTGCTGTAATCAGCAGAATAATATTCTGGGGCACAGCATTTTCCACAGAAAATCATTCTGCAAACATTTCCATGGAAAATATTGAGATCTGCAGAATAATATTATGTGGAACAGCATTTTTCTGCAGAAAATTATTCTGCAACCATTTCTGCTGTGGAATTTCACCATTCGGTTCTGGTGGAATTTCGCAGAATTTCAAAAATTCTGCAAAATTTCATTCTGCCGGAATTAGAAAATTCCCCATAGCACTAAAGTCTACTATCTAGGAAAAAATTTGAATTTGATTAAATGCTAATTGTAAATGAGTTTCAATCTGTGTCACTGAATTACCTGAAGCATAAATAATCATATAATGCCTAGATTAAATCCTAACTAATTCACTTCTCCACCTTGCCCACTTACCTGACAAAGGCCTGGTAGAGGATCCTCTTCTCTAACTATGGTCTGCTCCTCCCTCCCTTGCTCTCTCTTGCACTATCTAACACACTTCCCTAACCTATCTTTCCCTTCCCCATTTGTTTTCTTATTGAGGAAAGTGTTTAATTGGTAATTATCTGTCCTTCTCAAATGTCTTTGATGCTTAACTGTTCATGTCTCTGTTTATTCCACAATGTAATTTAAATGTCAACTCATTGTTACCCTATTGTTTGTACCTAATTTGATCACGGAACCTTTGTAAAGAGCCTTGGCTCAAAGGTATTAATTCCTAGAATACAATAAACAATAAACAATATCATCTGCCTAAGATGAATTCTAGTTTTGAATCGTCAAGATAGAGATTATTGACATGTATGTTGAATAACAAGAGGTTCAAGATTGAAACCTGTGGAATTCCTGATTTGATTTTATAAGTTCAGGATCAAAATCGTTGACAGATACCAGTTGCTGCCTACCTCTTGGCTACTTATTGAACCATCTCATTGGGTTAGCATAAGACCCAGTGATTTTAACCTGAACAGGAGAATGTCATGGTCAAGGTGTCAAAAGCCTTTGCTAGAGCTATAACAATTGCCCACGTTGACATTTTCCTGTTCAGAGCTCCTGCACATCCCCAAATACTCTGTGTTATGTTTTGGTTGGAACCCTGACTGGAAACCATTTAGGACATTATTAATATCCAAAGGACCTCACTTGAGCACTCACAAATCTCTCCAGAATTTTGGACATTATATAAAAGTGAGATTTGTTGATAATTATTTATATAACATTTGCAGTTTTTCCGTGGATAGGCAATCACAGGGCAGCATATTTTAACTGCAAAGGTAGAATATTATCCTAGCCAGTGATTTTAATGATATTCAGGTTTAACAATTATTTTCTTACTTTATCTACTTCAATTTTCTTACACTAAAAGAATACATTCATATGTTACAGAAAGTGTGTAGGGGATGATTTTCAAGAAGTGCTATTAATGTTAAGAATATTCCCAAATGACCTTCTTTGTATTCTGTGTCTCTGTAGAAAAAGGGTCATATGAACCTAGAAAGATAAATGCACTTACCTGGAAGACCTGTGGTGTCTACAGTATGTGTCCTGTCTCTCTGCTTTTTCTTTCCTTGCCAGTAACTTTCTGTTTTTCCTTTTCATCTGCTAGTATTCTATATCATATCAGTGCAGGACTGCCTTTGAAAATGAGCCCATACATCCAAATACATGTGTTGTAGAACATAACATTTTACCATACCATGTCAGGGCAAACAAACCTTTTTGAAAATTGTATTCAGAAACTATTTCTCTAAAAGCATTGCCTTTTCATCTTCTGTATATGCTGTAAAGCCTGTGTGGTCCAGTGGCAATCTGTTAAGAAAAGAAAAAAATATTGCAACAGTCTGGCACAATTACTGAAATGTATGCTGATACATGCAGAGTAGTAGAAGTTGAGGAAGTCTATGGCAATGGTAGTGCCGTAAGGTGAGTATCTGAGATTGCAAACCAACAGTACATATCTAATAAAATGTTTGTGTACAATCTATTGTTGAAAAAGTAGATTTTTTAAGTTAGGTCACATCTACCAGGCTGAAACTGATTAAAGTTCACTAGGGAAAGTAGACCACTACAGGTGTGTGTGTGTGTGTCATGCATGCATTCAGTATTTGCGTGTGTGTACATACATCATACATGTGTCCATATGTGTATGTGTGTAAGTGTGTATATGTGTATGCATGCTAGTTCATTAGTTTTGCAACATTTTGAACCATTATTTTAAATGTGTTGTTGTGTATACTGTATATTTCTGTATGTTTAATAAAACAAGTCAGTATGTTCCTGCTGTTCCCATGTACTCTCGTGAAAAGGATATATTGCATCCCATGAGGCTATTTTGAAAACCAACCCATCAACATAAATAAATAAATAAATAAATAATGTAGATGATAGTATGTAGGTAGCCATTATCACAAACCTGTGTCTGCATCGAGAGTTTTTACAGCAGAATCTTGAGGAAGCCTCAGAAGTTCACTGGATGCCATAGAAAATGAGATGAAGACACAGGCTTGTATATGTATGGATAGCCATATATTATCTTTACTAGTGTATGGGCATCCATATCCATTTCAAATGCTTAGCTCCTTTCAGTGAACTGAGGGTTGGTGGTGAAGCACCGAAGGTTGATGACAAGCTCAACTTACTGATGAAATGTACTGCAGCTTTTTCTGTAAGTTCAGGTTGAAACAAACTGTAGCAAGAGCCAATACAGCTACAAAATAATGGTATTGTGGGTACTGAGAAATGTGTAGCAATTTTGCACTAACTACTGAGCCACCTAACTGCACTTTCTAATTGTTGTGATATACACACACTGACAAATATATATATATATATAGGTGTGTGTGTGTGTATATATATTTACACACACACACACACACACACACACATATGTGCATATATATATATCCAGTGTAATATTGCAGTACTGTCCACACACAATTTTACAGATTTTAAAAAAGATATTGAAGACTGTTTTCTTCTTTTCAGACTCAGAGACATCGGAGGGTGAGGGGTTGCCACTAGACAACTCATTTAAATCAGCAATAATGTGTATAAGGCTGAAATTGATCTAGGTAGTGGGGAGTAAAGACTAGCAATTTTGCACTAGCCACTCAGCCACCTAACTGCACTTTCTAATTGTGATACACACAGAAAGTAATACATATACACATATATACATATATATTCCAGTATAACATAGTAGTTCACTGTCTATACACACAGAGCATTATCACACACACACTAACACACATACATATACTGTCTTCTATGGCATTTATTTACCTATACATTTAACCCAAACTTTACTGTATTTAGGATAAGCACTGTGTTTTGCACTAACTCATTGCACTAATCTACCACATGACTGGGTAACTAAGGTAGTGGACCTGGGAGGTGCAGAGGATGTGGCCTATCTGGACTTCGAAAGGCCTTCAACACTGTCCCACATAGAAGGCTGATTAATAAACTGTGCAGCCTAGGATGGAGCCTAAAATAGTTCTGTGGGTGGAGAACTGTCTGAATGGCAAGAGTTAGATGGTTGTGGTAAACATGGAGTACTCTGGGGAGGGAAAGGTGACAAGCAGGGTGCCACAGGGTTGGTGCTGGGACTGGTCCTCTTCAATATCTTTATTGCAGACATTGCAGAGGGACTGGAGGGAAAGTATGCCTCTTCACGGATGGCACAAAGGTATGCAATAGGGTGGACACTCCAGGGGTGTTGAAAGAATGAGAGAAGACATTTAAATACTGGAGAAATGGTCTGAAGAATAGCAGCTGGGATTCAATGCAAAAAGTGCAGAATCATGAAAATATGGCACAAGACCCAGGGGCAAAGTACAAACTAGGTGGGGAGGTATTGACAGTCACAAAGCAGGAAAGGGACCTGAAAGTTATCATCTTGGAGGACCTAAGAGAATGTAGATAGTGAGATAAGGCAGCTGGAAAGGGTAGCCAGATGCTTGGATGCATAGGGATTGGTATCACCAGTGGAAAGGGGAGGTCATCTTGCCCTTGAATAAGGCACTCATGATACAGCACCTCAGATACTACATCCGGTTGTAGAGGCCCCATCTGAGAAAGAACATAGGTGAAGGCAGTGCAGTGGAGGGCAAGTAAAATGGTGCAGGGCCTGTAGGATAAGACCCATGATGAAAGACTAAAGAAGTTAAATATATATTCCCTGGAGGAAAGGAGGGGGGACATGATTGAGACATACAAATACATCACTGTTATTAACAGAGTATAGGAAGAAGGAAGCATCTTCCAAAGTAGAGATGCTCCAAGTCAAGGAGGAACAAAATGAAGTTAGAGGCTCAGGAAACATGAAAACATTTTTTCATGAAGAGGGTGGTATACACTTGAAATAGCCTACCAGAAGGGTGGTAGGGCAAAATGGCCACAGAATTTAAGAAGCAGTGGGTAGACACAGGGTATCCTGGAGGCAAGGAGGGGCTCCAGAGTTCATTTTGGGCATGGGACCTCACACTAGATAGGGATTCATTTTTTTTAACAATTCTTTGTATCCTGCTATGGCAGGTCACCTCAATCATCTGCCACCCTACTGGAGCTCAGGGTCTTTTGCGATATTGTGGCATCGTTACACACCCGGTGGATCCCCAGATTCCAGCCTGGAGGCTTCATCCATAGAGTGGACCCGTGTTTCCTCCATCCCCCGTGTGTGCCCTAATTCTGAGACCCCAGAAGCAGTGACGCATGCACGTCGAGGTGCACATGCGCAGTGCAGCTCCAGTGCCAGGTCTCCTTCCACCCCTTCTTGGCCTAGCCATGCACTTCCTGGAGCAACACCACCACTCTGGCCTCCACCAGGGGTGGCTATGCTCCGAGGAGATAAAGAACTCCCTCCCAACATGGACAGCTGCCAGCCAGCAGCCTACACATCCTCCCCCGACCTCCGATGACCCTGGCTCATTCTCAAACCAAGGTCTCCAGCATGGCGTGAAGTGTGACATACAGCGCCACCAGGCTGGCTTAAATAGGAATTAATAGGGCAGACAAGGTGGTGATGTGCTCCCACTCCACCCGCATGACCTTGTGGAGGAGCACCTGTAGAGCCCCAAAGTTCATCTGCAAGCAGACCAGGGAAAAACCTCAGGAGGGAAATGGTTAATCTCCATGGCATGGGTTCAAAATGTTATGGCATTCTGCCGTGCAACAATAAATGTTACGATTTCTTGTTATTTTATGTTCTGTGGGGGCTCCGGCCCACACCCTATTTAGGGGCTCTGTGCCCCTGGACCCCACTTAGGGATTCTAACCTGGGGGTCCAACACGGAGAGCACACAGGTGCAGGGTTCACGATAATGCCATATGCTATTAAGCATACAACATTATGACCTAGCACGATCCCCCACCCACCTCATACACAGCCAGCTGGTTTCCTGAACAAGCTAGCTGGCTGACCACTTCCTGTCCCTATCCCCTCTCCCCTCCCTCTCCTGAACTTTTCCCAGGCTGGATCCTTTGTTGTGGCCAGGCCAGGGCTCGCCCAATGCCTAAAGCGGCCATAAATCAACCAAGGGGCTGATCCAAGCCCCAGGGACCCAATCCTCTGGGTAGAAAGGACATTCCCTGCTAGCCAGAGAGCAGTTCTGGACTGGGTGACTGAGGGAGTGAAGAGCAAGGAGTACAGATGCGTGGAGGCTTACCTGAAGCTTGGGTCAATAGCTCCTTGGTGGCTGTTCCTCTGTAGCCAGTGATCCATGGGGGTCTCCAGCAGCAGCAAAGTTATTCCTAGTCCCTTCAGAGGTGCAGTAGTTCTCCTGCAGCAACAGTCAGCCTTAGAGGGTGAGTCTCTTAAGTTGGAATCCATGGGGGTCTCCTCTTTTCCTGGGGTTTTGTCCTGAAGGTTTTACTGCAGGCTGGGGTGTCTGGTTATGGTGGTTGGGTCCTTTTGCCCCTGATCCTGTCTTTGTGGGTCATGTCCATGTTTGTTCCTGTGTTTTGTTTTTCTTTTTTTCTCTCTTCAGTTGTGTTTGTTGCTGTTCCTTCCACCTTCCTGGGTGCGCCATTGCTTCTGACTGCCTGGGCTGGTGTTGGTGCCAGCTGCACATTGGCAGAAGGCTAACTCTGGGCTATTTGTTTTTTAGATATGCAGTGCCCTAGACTGATTTCACATTTTCCTGTAACTGCAAATTTGTTTTCCTGTAGATTACATTGTCTTCTACACAGGACTAATTACTCTGTTTTCCTGTATAAGCAATGCAAGTCTATGGAATGAATTTTGCTGTATGTGTGCAAATCCCTGTAACATACAGGAATCCCTGTAGATCTCAGAGCCCTGAATATATTTGATACCCCATCCCTGCTGTCCATTTCCTTTTTTTTTTTTTGCTTTTGCATTCAGCACTGGTTCCTCATTGTGGGCCGACTCCGGAGCTCACCCCTGCTCCTGACCAAGACAAAATCCCTTTTTAAAATATAGTAGTGGTGGTCAGCAGTGATCCCACCCTCCCTCCTGTCAGCATCCCTCCCACAAGTTCCCGGAGCAGCTGCAGCTCATAAGCAGGAGCTGCCGACTCGTCTCTGCACCTGAGAGGGAAACTGTCGTATGGCTGGACTGCAGTGTGTTACTGCAAAGTGCATCCAGGAGAAAACAACCACACAGAGCACTAGGTTCCACCCCATGGCTACACAGGGCAACAGAGGTGTTTGGTTAAAACGTGGCTCCCTGATATCCCCCACAAACACCATCAATGTTCCATCTGGAGGCAGAGGACCCAGGCCAAGTGATGAGTGGGCTGTAAGCCCAAGATTTATTTATTATAGCACTAAAGGTACAGGAGGGATGAACAAGGGCATAAAAGAAAAAGTGGGGAGAGCACTCACCTATACAAAGGAACAGGGGCATTGTGGAGCATGAGCTCCAGGACAGTGGATTGTGGCATCAAATCAGTCCCCTAGTGGTAGGGGATAGGAGAGGAAGGATAGGTTGTCCATAAATAGGGTGGGAACCCATGAATTTTTGTGCCTCAAGGGAAGAGGTGTTGCTGAAGGTACATGCCCTTTTGTGCAGGCATTGTAGGCAGAGCTAAGTCCTAGGCCCTGCAAAATGAGGCTACAGCCCAGAAATTAATATTTATGAGGGGTGAAGCTCAGTCTGGGCCTACTGCATAGCCCAACCTCCATTTCCCCCATACACATGCTAATTGTGGAAGCCAATATAGACAATTCCCTGCAGGCCCATTGAGCTAAAAGATCCCTCAGGGATTTAAAGAGACAGTGCCCCATTTCAGAGGGAGTTCCCCACATGCCCTAGCCCCTTCACTGAAAGCCCCAACCACCCCCAGCGTCCATCCGATTTCATCCCTGGAATGCTTGCTGGTACCTGGTGAGACCTGCAGATCAAGGGGATGGCCAGGCCTATGCTGTGCTACCTGCCACCTGGATCCTGACCATAAGGTAAACCCAGTATCTGGTAAAAGAAAAGGTATTAGTGTGTAATTGCTATTTTCAGTGTTTTCTCTGGGTTGCACCCTGGGATGTTACTGATCCCAACAGATTCAACCATTTGCATCAGGATCTAACTGAAACTGCAGCAGGGCCTGAACTGTCTGTCCTGTACCCACAAAGACAGGTACCAGCACTGGGGCTGAACTTGCTTGCCACACCTCAACCAGTGGGTTTCTGGACTGTTCCATAAGGAGCTTGAACTGCCTGCCCACCACCAACTACATTGAGCTACCCCAGTTCTCTCTTTCCCAGACTAAGCTGTTGCCATGGGAAGTGGACAGACTGCTCAACTGTGGTAGTTCTACTGCCTGAACTAACCTATTGCCCTACAACTGATTGCAATTGCCTCGTGGCCCTGGAGTCCAGGGGCCACCTTCCTGTCACCCTGGCCAAGCATCTAGTGCCTTCTGCCCAGCCTGCCAATGACCTCCGAAGATGACAAAGACTGCAGTAGCCTGTGTAGAGATAGTTAGTCCCCCAGTATAGTCAGCCTAGAGCCACCCGGCTCACGGTAGTGAGGTTTCTTCTGCAGTACACAATTAGAACATTGTTTTTATTTTGCTTCTTCAAAGTGGCCATAGCTCCCTTCCTTGGCTGGGTGGCAACTCAGCAGCAGCCTTCCAGAGGGTCCTCCATTGCCACAGAAGTATATCACCTGGATCATCCTCCACCCTTTCACCACCTGGATCTTTAGCTTCTGGACCAGCCTTTATCCATCATCTTCTTCGCCCTTCCACTTTCTCCATCTTGTTTTCTCAGTCTTTCTTCCAGCCAACAAGACTGATCGGTCACTAAGGTACTGTACCGTACTTCAAACTAGCTAGCAACCACCTGTGCTGTACCAAAAGACTGCTCCTTCTGCAAGACTGTCAGACCATAAACTGGTGTTTTAATTACCCTTGGCCAAGGTGGTTAGGTAATGATAAAGTTATTACTATTGACATCTCAGACATAAGGCACTAGGTGACCCTTATATGGTATTTTACCTATTGATATCATATATATATATATATATATATATATATATATATACATATGTGACTGTTTATGCCTACATTCACTGCATTTAGATCTGCATAGTTGCCTTCCATCCCTAAGTATTGTGTTGTGCATGCAAATCACTGTGAGTGCCTTGTATTCTGCAACAAAATAAATCATTATTTTCAAGCGTAACCAGTGGCTGTTACAATAAAAACTTGTTGTTTGCACCTGGAACCGTGTGCCTGCCTCACCTTGGAAGAAGAGATGAACCGCCCTCCTATGTCTGGTCACCACACACCCACCACCCACACACACAGACTCCACCTCACACCCTCACTTGCCTGAACAGGTTCTAGTGTGAAGATTCACTCTCCCATTGAAGACAAGTATTGCTGCTGGAACTGGGACTGCTATATGAAAAAAGGTAAGTGTGGTTCAATGCATTTCAATGGGTTTTCAACTGCACTTACCTTATTTCTCATACAGCAGTCATTGGTTTCAGCAGCAAGACGTGTCTTTCATGGGACAGTGGATGTTCACACTGGGATCTGTTCAGGTGACTGAAAATTGTGGGTGCATCTGGGAGGATGGGAAGATGGGTACTGAGTGAGAGGTTGGATTGGGGTGTGGGATGGACCTTTTACAGATTAAAAAAGACATTGAGGGACCATTTTTCTTTTCAGGCTCTGAGGGACATCAAAGGGTGGGGTTGCCACTAGACAACTCATGTAAATCAGCAATGACATGCATAAGGCTGAAACTGATCTAGATAGTGCAGGAACATAGGAGGTCACTCATTGATCTGCTGTTCTTCCTGGGATGGAGAACACTGGCGTGGGGTGGAACCAGTCAGTTGGCCATCACACCATAGGGTTCAGTTTGGGCCCTCTGAATGGACCTACCCATTTGGAGATGTTCCAGTACCGTCCTATAAGGGAGTTCCAGATGGTCTATCGGCAGTGCTGGACCTATCAGGATTTCTGGGTTAAAAGCACAAGTCCAGGGGACCTCATACTAGCCTATAATAAGGCAGTGGGAGAGGCCCTGGACTTGATTGCTCTGTTCGTGTTCGACCACTTCATTCTTCATCAGGTCTCCTTCAGACGATGGGTCCTTGAAGGAGTTGGAGGCGGGTTGTTCGAAGTTGGAGAGAGCATGACGGAAGTCCAGCCTGGATGCAGACAGGCTTAGATTGATGGAACATTATAAGGGCTATCAATCATAAATCACCGTAAGAAGGCCAAGTTCCTGTCCAGAGAGATTTCTGTTGGCAGAACCGACTGGCTCAACTTTTATGAACTGCTGACAGACTGTGCAATCCAATCTGTCTCCAGTCTGGAAGAGTTTTTTCACAAATTGAGTGTGATGGGCAAGCCCCAGGCATAGCGTTATCCCAAACGACACACACCCTGGAATGCATTATTCTATTATACTATGGCTCGTTGTTATATATAAAATAAAAAATAATTTTAAAGAATGTTTTTATTAGTGTGAATAAATATTTTTGCTTCTTAAGAAGAGATGCAAAAAAGAGCTCTATAATGTCATCTATATTGGTTCACAGTGCTGAGACTAGACCTGTGGAGTCGTGCTGGGATTACACCATGGGTCCAGCCCCCAAACTGACCAATCACAGTACAAGATTCTTTCTTGCCATTGTATAATAGGAGATATCATCAGGTGATACGGCTTGAGTTTTCACTGCTATGCAGATGATACTCAGCTGTATATGTCCTTTGTTCCGGACAGGATGATGGTCCATGTGCTAAACAGTTGTCTCTCTGAGATCAAAGACTGGATGAGCTCAACTCAGTTGATATTAAATCTGGATAAGACTGAGGTGTTGGTGGTGGATCCAGACCACCGGGCGGGTTCTGGAGCTGGGCTCATGTTGGGCCTATGGCTTGATGGTGTCCAGCTCACTACCTCAGACTGAGTGTATAACCTGGGCATTATTTTGATGATGGCTTGACCCTGAAGTCTCAGGTGTCAGCAGTAATCAAATCCTAATTTTACCATCTGAGGAATATTGCTTCAGTGAACACTTGATTCCTCCAGGCGACCTTCCAACACTGATCCATGCCTTCATTACCACCCATCTTGACTACTGCAATGCCCTCTACCTAGGGCTGTCTGGGGTTGATATCCAGCCACTTGCAGCTAGTGCAGAATGGTGTGGCCAGGCTGTACTGGTACCTCCAGGACCAGTCATATTCGCCTGTGCTGCGTGACTATATTGGCTGCCAGTTCAGTGGTGGATCACCTATAAGATAGGCTTACTTACCTTGAAAGCCCTACATGAACAGGGACCCGACTACATGAAAGATCTCCTGACTCCTCCAATCGCCCTCTCCGATCTGCTGATGAGGGACTGCTAGAGATTCCCATGGTTGTCTTAAGTCATCTGGAGCTTGTGCCTTTTTATTTGCGGCACCAAACCTGTGGAATTCTGTACCTTGTCAGTTAAGAGCATGTCTGACCATTAGCAACTTTAAATTGATGCTGAAAACATATTTATTCTCATTGGCTTTGCCTAAGTGTTTATTTTATTCAGTGATTTTAAATTTATTATATTACTGTTTTATTGTAACTTATATTGTGTACAGCGCCTTGATTATAAAAGGCGTATATAAAATCTGCTTGCTTGCTTGAATGTAGACCAGCAATTTTTGTACTAACCACTGAGCCACCTAATTGCACTTTCTAATTGATGTGATGCACACATTCGACTAATACATATGCACATATGTGCATATATATTCCAGTATAACATAGCAGTGCACTCTCTACACTCATTTTACAGATAGAGAAAAAGACATTGAGGAACTGTTTCTTCTTTTCAGGCTCTGAGGGACATCAGAGTGAGGGGTTGCCACTAGACACCTCATTTAAATCAGCAATGGCATGCATAAGGCTGTAACTGATCTAGACAGTGGGGAATACAGACTAGCAATTTTGCACTAACCACTGAGCCACCTAACTGCACTTTCCAAATGTTGTGATGTACACACACACACACACACACACACACACACACACACACACTAATACATATACACATATGCATATATATTCCAGTATAACATACAGTTCAAGTCACATTAAGCTACCCTCAAACTCACTGATTTAGCATTTTTAGTGAGTTGCTTAATGTGTGCACTGCTCACTGCAATGAATTAATAACAGTTTCCTATTGATTTGTTTTTAGCTTCTATTCAGTTTCAGTTCACTATACTTTGCAGCTCTCTGGAAAATGTTATCAATAGGGTGCATGAGCAGTGCACCATTAAAGGACACTGTCAGCTTTCAGCATCTATATTGAACTTGTGTGACTAGTGTACCTTTAATAACATCTATGGCAAAAAAAATTCATGTACCCCAGTATGAGTAATAGTAAGATCTGTTACCTAAATTTTAAAAATATATACTTTAGCTCAGACCAAGCACATTACGTTATTGTTTGGCACGCTCTTCCACCTCTGGATGCCTCTTCTCAATGTAAACACACATTGCACATGCGAATTTCCTGAACAAGTGTACATGATAATTGGGGCTAAAAGCTCATGCTCTTCTGAGCATGGGGATCTAACCAAATAATGAAGCATTGCAAATTATTTTCACTTTGAAAAACAGGCCCATGAACCTGAGCAAGTTTATCACATCCACAGCAACATGACACATATGCTCAGGATCATGGTCTCTGTTTTTCAAAGTGGTAAAAGTAAGATTTGCAATGCTCTTTTCTATTCTTACAAAGATTTTTGTCCATCCTGAAACAATATCTAACCACATTTAGCTAGTGGAGCGGTGTCAGTTTTGACCACAGTCCATGAACATCCACATGTGGTCACACAGGTGACAGTACAAGAACAGACAGTCAGAACCACCCTTGCAGTACTCACACACACACACACACACACACACACACACATCAGAATAGGTACCATATAGAATGAGAACAAATGAACAAACATACTTGTACTGCAACACAAGATGAAACCATATCCAAACACAGCCTCTAATAAACTAATATAAAGCACCATCAAATTAAGATAACAATAGGTGCATATGGGTACTCGGCAGAGCCTACTCTCCCCACATATATGCAATAAACAGTATAACTTGATATAGTTTAGAACAGATGAGTACAAAGACATATTAAAAATGTAGATATGCAATTCGTGACACAGTATAAGTCAATGAGTTGCTATACAATATATTGAGGGGCTATCACAGCTGATATGACAATAACCCTAGATTACAGATAAAGCAATGATTAGGTATTAATAATTAAAATGCTAATCAATCCAAGGTAAGTCTGATTTGTGTCATCTGAATCAGAACTGTGTCTCTATGTCAGAATCAGATGTAGCTTGTGTCCCTTCACAGTGATTAACACTGGATACTGTGGGCTCAGATTGGTAAAGTTGGATACCAATATCAAAGTTTAAATGTATGTCCTTAACATCTTTATATTCCTCTATCTCAAACATGATGAACAGTGAGCACAGTCACAGTAAAGATTATTGAAATCAAAAGGTAAAAAATACACTACCTGTAAAACAGCTGACTTAGCTGATCTAAGTTTTCAGGAAGAAGGCACATAACCAGCACAGACAAGCAAACTCCTTTTTAGTACTTTGGCAACAGAATTTCAACAGCATGGTAAGTTTTAAGATGGAAAGTGCATATGAACACTCCATTTCAAACCTCCACTGTAAAAAAATCTGTAACTTAATGACCTGGGTGCGCTCCCCCATGGTGTAGCTTCCCAACAGACACTGCCCGCCTCACCCTTCTCAGAAGATGCAAGAATTTAAGCAAGAGCAGAACCCCTGATCCAGGTGCATACCCCTGCAGTGCAGCATCCTGAGCAGACGCTGCCCACCTCACCCTCCTCAGAAGCCGTGAGATTTCAAGCAAAGTACAGCCCTCTAGGATCTCCTAGAATTCTTTACAAACTGGCACCTATCTCCCACTGAACAGTGATTGGCTTGTTCAAGGTGCACTCTGCTGATGGCTCTCATTGCAAGCCAAACAGACTTTTCTAATCTTACCTCACTGCTCTTTTCAGCAATTTCTTTTCTGCAGCCAAACTAACATTTTTGCAAAATATTTTAAAAGATTCATCTATCTGCTTATTAGGTTCATTTAACTGTTGCACTAGAAAGTTTTTCTGCTAGCTGAATTCCCATGTTGTTGTATTAGTTGTGCTTTTCAGCTGACTGCATTTAATTATCTGATTGCGTTAATTACTAAGAATTTGCTTAAGTCCCCCTACTTGCTTCTACTTTTCCCAGAGCAGCTGCAGAGACTCAGCTACAACCAGCTATTTAAATTGTGAGCTGTGAATTAATTTTACTGATTGCTCTGCAGCTGCATCTTTCTTTCACCCCAGTCTTTCTTTAAACTTTTACTTTCCACTCTGCAATTTTCCTTCTGTATACCCACTCCCTCTCCCCACTCAGCCTCTCACTCTCTAACCTTTCCCTGTGCTCAGTGCTGACCTGCCCTCCACTCTTCTGTCCCCTATTCTCAGTGCTTTCCAGCCCCCTATTAAATTAATCCTCCTCTAATGCCTCAGCCCCCTGCCACTCAATTGTCTACATTGTGTTTCCCCATCCCTCCGGTTCTTTCTTAAATTTGCTAACCCCTGTTATCTCTCTCTTCACAGAGCAGAGCCCCTGATCCAGGTGTGTCCCCCATGATCGGCTTGCCCAGGAGACACCACTTGCTTCTCCTTTCTCAGAAGCTATGAGGATTTCAAGCAAGATATGGACTCACTCAGATCTCCTGGAATTCTTTTCAAATTAGTGCCTATCTCCCCGCTGAACAATGATTGACTTGTTCAGAGGTGCACTCCTGCTGATTCCTCTCAATGTGAGCCAAATGGACTTTTCTAACCTTACCTCACTGCTCTTTTTCAGCTCATTTCTTTTCTGTAGCCAAATAAAACTTAGGGTTTTTTCCTCCCACCCTCCCCGCCCTGGCACTCTTTAAATCCTCTTGCTGCAACTTCGACTTCTCCTCACAGTGTAGCTTATCCAATTGAACCTCAGTAGTATTCTCCCCGAATACTACCTCACTTCTTCTCCCTGCATCCTCGCCCTGTGGCTGCCTGCAAACTGACCTGTTAGCTATTCCTATCATCAACCATAAACAGTCTAATGCTCACTCTCCACTGCTACACCTTCTGTTACTTACTTCTTTCCCTGTCCCTCCTTGTTCTGTGGCTGCCAAGTTAAACTTTTGTCAACCCCAAGCAGATTATTCCCTCTCCTACCCCTTCTGTCTTTCATGTCTCATCTCCACTTTCCTCAGCAGCAAAAGTCTCCACCCTACTTTGTCTGTGGAACTCCCCTACCTGACCATGTTGCCCACCCTCCTTCTCACCATCCCCCTCCTGTTTCTTTCTCATCTTCCTTCCCTCCCTCACTCACTCCCTCTTTACCCTACACTCCTCCTCACAACAGCAGTGGCCCTATTTCACCTCATTCACCCATTCATTCTATGCACCCTCCACTCTTTACCCCTTCCAACCCCCATAGCCAGACCCTACACTCTCCTATTCCCTCCTTCCCAATTCCTCCACACCTCATACCACCTCCCTCTCCTTTTCTTCCACCACCATCCACCCCTCACTGCTTCTCTCCCACCTCCTAAACCTCAAGACTCTCTACCGTTGTTTAAACCTCGCTGCTCTGCCCGCCACAGTTCTGCCAAATGAAATTCCCCCTTTCTTTCCCTCTCCTCTTCCTCTTCATCCTGCTCCTCGTCAGAAGACATCCAACCAACTCTGGTCCCCATGCCCCACTCCACCATCACCTTGCTCACTATCATCCCAGGGCTTTCCTCGCCCCAAACCTCATCCTCCCTACCCAAGGGCCTCCATATCTATCATCTCAATGCCAGGAGCCTTACTAGGATTACTAGGACTTTAAAGACATATGGGAGCTAGTAGGCCCATTTTATATGTCTCCCACATATGTGGGACAATAACACCAATTTATAAGTATTATAATAGGTTCTCTCAAGATAGTTCTTAAAGGAATCCAGACTAGTACTGTCTATAGCTGCCTGGGAAAGTTTATTCCATAAGAGGAGCTCTAATTGTAAAATAATGATCCCTTTTAAATGTATTAGCGTATTCAACTACAATGTTTTGATTATGTGACTGTAGATTGTTCCTAGTGTAACTATATTGCAAGTTAAATTCATCAAGACCAGAATCCCTATTGGATAGTTTATGCAACATCAACAAGTCTCATCTCTGCATTCATGCCTCTAGTGTATGTAATCCAGTCTCCTGTAATCTTACATGATAATCCATTGTTTTAAGTCTAGGAATATATTTTGTTGCATTTTTGGACCCTTCCAAAATCTTAATATCTTTTTAAGCAAGGTGACCAAAATTGAAAACCATAGTCCATAAAAGGTCATGCATAAATTTTATACAAAGGTATAATAAGTTGTTCTGTTCTGTTGACAAATGCATGCCTTATCCTAGTTAAAAGGGATTGTGCTGTTTTGGCTATTTTTCTACAATGACTATCAGATGAAAAGAGTTATTAACAACTATACCCAAGTCTTTAACACAAGTTACTGATTTCAACATAAATTCTCCTAAATTGGATGCCTAAATGTTTGGATTACCCATTATCACCCAGACATACTCTGCATTTCAGAAACTTGGCTATCTTCCAAAATAACTAACTCCTCTCTCACCATTCTCGACTTTAACTTCTTCCACCAGGACAAGACAAGGCGTGGGGGAGGTAGTCTAATACATCAAACAATCCATCTTGAGCTCTATCATCCTCAAGGAATCCAGCCCATCCTCCCATGAACTCATTATTCCTCACTTATCCCTTCCTCCTCCACCCCCTATATATCGATGATCTGTATGTCCTCCCTAAGGCCTCACCTGACTCCATCATCAAGGCCATCACCTCAATCTCCACCCTCATCCAAAGGTGAACTCCTGCTCATAGGGACTTCAACATAGACTGATTCTCCCCTCCTGCCAAGCCTACCACCCTGTTGATTGAAGCCCTCAACTTCTCAACTTGTCCAGGAACCCACGGATTAAACCCTCATTCCCAAAACCACTCCCTTCTAGACTTAATTTTATCCTCCACTCCTATCACATCACTGCTTCAGGCTTCCTTTCCAACACCCTCAGTGATCACTGCATCACCTATTGCATTCAAAAGTTAACACTCCCTTTCCCTCCTAAATTCATTTGGTCACACCCTCTCCAATCACGCAGTGAAGCTGCCCTACTGCAAGATCTCATAAATGCTGACTGGCAATCAGTCTATTCTGCCCTGGATGTTGACCATGCCTTATCTCACTTCACAACATGTTCAATAGCATTTGGGACCTACATGCACCTCTTAGGAAATTCAGGGTGAAGTGCTACCACCACCCTAGATCACTTCTGAACATATTGCCATGTGTCATTCCAGGGACAAAGCCTGAAGATGATGTAAGGCATCCTATGCCCAAGATGACCTCCATGCCTACAAACAACTCAGAAACAAATGCACCAAGGCCATTTGACAGTCCAAGGCCTCTCATTTCCTATCTGAGCTCAATCTGAGCCCAAATTCCCCAGCTTCTTTCTGGAAGGTGATCCACTCCCCTGGATCCCCCTCCCAACAAAGCCTGCCTGGTCCTTAAATCTGACGGCTGCCCTGTTTCTGACCCTGCCTCTGTAGCTGAGGCTTTCAACAAGTTCTTCATCTCTTGTGCCCTGCCTGACTCCCCTCCAACCTTACCTGACCCTTCTCACTGCCTTCCAAAATCTCCCCACATCCTCCGGGTTTCCTCTTTCTTCCTTTCTCTCCTCTTGAAATTTGCTCTGCACTCATTTCCCTCAGCCCCTCCAAATCTAGCCCGATGCCCTCCACCCTAGACTGCTCTATATCTCTGCCCCTGCAATTGTTGACCCTTGACATATATACTAAACCTATGTCTCTCAATAGCCTCTGTTCCCAAAGCATGGAAATCTTCCAAAGTCCTCCCATTGCACAAGGGTGGGGATTCATCATCTCCCAGAAATTATCGGCCCATCTTGCTCCTTCCTCCCCTGCCAAAGTCCAGGAATCCTCATTCTGGATATGCTTTCTGACTTCTTCTCCTCCAACAACTCCCTATCACCTGTGCAATCTGGTTTTCAAAACAGCATTTAACTATCACCTCTCTGCTGTGCATCACTGACTCCATCTTCACCGCTATGGATCAAAGCCATATCACTGCTGCCATCTTGATCGATTTGGTGAAAACTTTTGACTCGGTCTCTCACACCCTCCTTCTTCATAAACTTAACTCTTTCGGCCTTGCTAAACCTGCAGTGGACTGGTTTCACTCATACCTCCAAAACTCGCAACAATTAGTCCAAATAGGTGATGCACTCCACTCCCTCCTTATTCTCTCAGGGTTCCTCAGTGCTCTATTCTTGGCCCCATCCTCTTCTCTTTTTTCATAAATGACCTTCCCTCTGTCTCTTTCCTCTAATATGCACATGTACAGATGACACTGTCAACTATGCCTCTGGCCCTTCTTACGAAAAGTGTCCTGCCAGCTCCAAATTGATTTCAATTGAGTTCAGTCCTGGTTCCTCAAACCAGCTAATGCTCAGCACAAAAGACAGTTGCAATGTTCTTTGGTTCCAGGCAGAAGCTGTCTTCTCTCCCCACCCATGATCACCACCTTGGATAGTTCTCCCTTGAGATGATCCCTGCCTTCAAAGTATCTGGGCAGCTGGCTGGACAGTCACCTCAATTTCTGTACTCACATCAATGTCACCTACTCCAAACTCGGGCCCAAACTTGCTGTCCTCTACTACTATAAAGCCAGCCTCCCTCTTCCAACTTGAAGTGATCTAGTACACAAAACTATTTTGCCTGTGCTGGATTACACTGATGTTGTCTAGGGCACTGCCCTGCCTCTTCTCTCTCAAACCTGACACCTTACTCAATTCCTTCTGCCGTTTTGCAACTGCCTCCCCCAACCCATCACTGTCTCTTATATAGTCCACTGTCCCTGGTGCCACACTCCCACATGAGAACAAGTCACTGTGCCTTGCTCCTTGCTAAATATTGGTTTGGCTCCTCCCTCCTATCTCTTTTCTGCCTCACACCAGCCAAACTCACAACCTACTCTCTCTGCCACAGGGATTCATGCCTTCTCCATTCTCTGTTCTCACTCTACTGCTGGCCAGTCTGCCTTCTCACATGGGCTCCCTATTCTATGGAATAACCTACCCTTGATGTTCACCTTGCCTCCCCTCTTACCCCTCAAAGACCCCTCAGAATCCTCCCTTCCCTCCCTCTTTGTCTCCAATGCTTCTAACCCTGCCTCCATTTCTTCTGCCCTCCCATCTCCTCAGCATTTACCTCCACAAGTCTCCCTCTTTGCTCCAGCTGATTCTGCTGGCCTGAGCTGACTATCCTCTGAATCTCAAGCTAAACCACTGCCTGCTCTATGTCTCCTAATCTAAGGGCCTCAACTAATCACTGCATGTAACTGCTGTCACACATTGCTTCCTGCCTTTAATTTGTGTCATACCTTTGTATATATTGTATATATTGTATCTAAACCTATTGATCTCTTGTAACCTTATTCATTAATTTTTACTATAACATTGTTTACTCCTGTGTATACCTCTTACCGGATCACCTGGAAATGAACATCAGCTCAGTGTGCCTTTCCAGTCACCAATTTTAAATAAATAAATAAATTGAGGTGCTTAGGAGTACTCTAACTTACCTTCAGTGAGCCTTGTAACATCAGATTTACTTCATAAACATTGAATTCTATGACATTTGACATTATAGTCCCAAGATTGTCTGCTGGTGACATGTTTATGAGCTATGATTTCTTGAAAGACAGTTCTAACCAGATTGAAGCATAGCACACAAAGTAGTGCCGTGAAACACTGCTTAGCTGAAAGAAAGTGGAATAATATCACAAAACCTATAATTGTATATAGTTTGTTAGATTCAGAAGAGCTCCCTTTTCTACTCTAATAGAAAAATGACTGCAGTGAAATGCCCACTGCAGATAGAAAAAGAACAATTTACTGCTCGATATAACAGAAGAAAGCAGCTATGTGGCAGCACTCTAAGTTGTTGTGCTGCAGTAGTGACATCACTGTAATGATGTCACTACTGCAGCATAGGTGATAAGTATGGCAACTAACAGCAACAAGTGTATTATGACCATCGGATTTTGGTCATACTAGCTGCTCGTGGAGATGGCTACAAATGCTTTGTTGCCGATAGTGGTCCGCATAGCACATTGTCTTTTATAGTGTATAGTCCACATAATAACAAAAAGAATCAATTATATGTAAAATGGCTGCAGGATCCTTATTTTTTGCTTTTTTGTCAATGCCACTCTCTTCCAGGTCCAACTCTCACAGTTGTGGCGATTCAGGAAGTGTGGAGGTTCACGTAATGTGCATGCTCGAATCGTTCCACGATTTTGTGCCATCAATATGTCATACTCAAGGTGGTACAACAACATCATGACATCACCTCAATTGTACAACAATGCTGGGAAATTATGGAATTCGGTTAAAATAATGTTCCATCATAAACTATAGGCATATTCTAGGCATGCAATTCCATGCATAACTGGATGCCACCATATAGTATAAATACCTGTTTTGGTATGTAACTATTTAAGGCCTTCTGACATATTAGTCATTCCATTAAGTTCTAAACATTCTAATGAAAAGAAAACTAGTGAGTGGGTATCTTTACCTGGTATTTCTAAAAATGTTTCTGTTCAATAGTGTTTCATCTTATTTAAGCAATAAGGCATAGAGGTGGTGCATTATGGTGGGATAACAGCCCACTTTAGGTGGGTTGAGCACAATGTGAAGCCGAGTGCATCCACAACTAGGAAGGGCCATTAGCCTACCATAATGCACTTGTTGGAGTTCCTTACTGTGATTATGAAATGGGTCCTTTTAGTAAGTTGGATGTGTTTTTAAACATATTTTTGTTGAGCTACCTCACGCTGGGCTGTTGTGCTGGGATAATTCCTAGCTGAAATGACCTCTTGGCCAATGAGGCCCGGCACTCTTCTGCCCATTTTATAATCTGGAATAGTTTTCATTATGTTTCTATTTACTTCTGGTTTGACACCCATGAAGTGGTCAGTGAATTGGTCAGTGGGACCACCATGTCTAAGAGCTACCATAGCACAATACTTAATGTTGGCCCATTGGATGTATGCGTGCCTGAGATTGCAAAGAAATAAAAAAAATTGAAAGCTGTCCCAGGATTCTGTTCAAATGCATATCACTAGTAGCTTCAGTCTGACGGGTTCAGGTTTCAAATGACTGGTGCAGTGACTTTTTACTCTATATCATTGGACCCAAGGTGTTTCTTCTAATTAAATTTCAAACCTACTGTATATAGATCATACAGAGCTCCATCCAAGTGCAATAGAAGTTTCACAAAGGTCTGCAACATACTTGGGATACTACATAATATCACTAATGGTAGCCTAAACCTAAAGTTAAAAGTTACTGAAAGGGGTATTTTTGCTACCATACTTATTTATTTTTTGTAATTTTGTTTGGCTACATCTTGGATATTTCTTTATTTTGTTTTACCAGTCAGACAGTGATATGTTTATCGGAGTACTGGAATCTAACATTGTTTTTGACTTTTTTATCTAAAATAACAAACTGAGATACATCATCTAATGTCAGTGGAGTCCTGCTTCTAGCCAATTATATCTGTGAGACTGAAGAACAAGAAGGTTAAACTACTTGCTGATGGCCACACAGTCAGTAAGTGGTGCTGTGGACCCACTGTAGGAAGAGCAATTGAAAGGAATGGGATTCTTCACTCTGAAGAAAGGAAGGAAGGTTTATAGGGTAATTGCTTCAAGGTGTTCGAATACTTAAAGGGTATCATAATATTAGGTAAAACAGATGGTTCTCTAGAGACCCATTTGCCCTGAACAACAGGTCTTCCTTTAATATGGAGGGAAGAAATGATTAAGTAGGAGGCAAAGAAATGTGTGCGTTAATTCAGAGGGCAACAGGCGTCGGACAGAACACCAGGGAATATATAATGATCTGTGCAGAGCTATGTTGCTTTGTAATCATACTGCATGAATTCTTAAGAGTACAGAGATATTTCCATTTAGTATGGATTGGGTAACAGGGACATAGACTTGATCGCCATGGGTCTAACTCATCTTATTTCCCATACTTACCTTTCAAGGTTTGTTCATACAGCAGACATAAAAATACGTTGGATGCTGCCACTGATGCTGCTGTTGTGGCCCAGCATGGACTGTATATACACCAGGCCTGCTTGATGGCCTGTGACCAGCAGTGCAGGTCCACTGGCACATGTTGGACATCAGCATGCTCAACACCATGCTGCAGGTCAGTGTCACCCTGGATCTGTGGTCCCCTTGCTCTGCAATCATATGTGTTGACCCAGCAGGTTCAATCCCAATGTCCCTGACCACAGGTCCCCAGGTGGCAACTCATCATCAGAGACTCCCCAACCCTGGTCACTGGTGACTGTGAACATGATCACTGGGCCACTGATGAAGTCTTCAACATGTGTCCCCCAGGTGGATAGCATTGTCGATGGTGTCATCAACATCATCATCAACGCGTCATCTTCTCCACATGCTGCAATGGGATACAGCGTTGGATGGGTGCCATGGCCACATGCACCCCTGCAATGCTCAGCCACAAGAGGTCCACGTGACCCCAGGCCCAATGTTGAGGGCACTGCCCAAGTTGCATCCTCCACATCCTCCATGGTTGCTGGCCCATACTCCTCCTGCACACCTGCTGGTGGTACACCCTGTGCTGTGAAGCAAAGCGAGCAATGTCAGAGAAACTGTACAGCACAGTATACACCACCCCAACACCATGCAATGAATACCACTACACTGAATAGCCCTTGAATTCCCAACCCCTCCCAATGTGCAGTGTGAGAGCCAAAACCATACAGTGCATCCAGACAGTGGTGAACAAAATGTGATGCCAGCACATGCACAGTGTTCTGTAGCCATGGACTGCTAACACACAGTAACCCCCCATAAGTGTGACTGTCAGGTGCAGCTAGGCCATGACAGTGGAAGACACAACCCCCCCACGTGTCATGCCAGCACTGTGCACAAGACATGTGCATTCCTGGATGTGGTGGTATCAGCTGAGTCTCAGCCACCACTTTAGATGCCCTCCACTGCCATCGGCATCAGGCGAGGCAACCAACACCAGGACTGGGTCCCAGTCACGGTGCTCCATTGGTGTGGGTAACCTCCTGTCCTCAGCCATTCCTGCAGCCTCTAGGCCTCCTCCTCCTCCTTGGCATGCTGCAGCAGGTCATTCCACCACTTTCTGACAGCATTGGGGCTGTGGCCATGACCACCAACTTCATTGACTTCTGCAGCAATTTCATTCCACATCTGGTGCACTATGGGATCCATTGACTTGCTGCACCTCAGCACCCTCTCCCTGTCCTTGCAGGCATGGACCAGTGCACTAGCTCATCACCGCTGAATTTGTGGGTGCAGAGCCTCTCTTGCCTGGTGGCAGCACCTGTATGGAACAGATGGGATGAAACCGGTTATGCATGTTGGTGGGGAATGGAGGCATGACAAATGCTGCACTCATGGAACTTGTCAGACTACCCACCCAGCGATGCATGACAGGCTCTATGTGCCCGCACACAGAACAGCTGTGGCACACACTGTAACATATGTAATGCACATGCCCCTAGTGCACCCCAGATGACACCACTATGCATGTGCCTGTGCAACAGACAAAGCAGTGCCACACCTACATTGCAGGTGCAGTGCTGTGCTCACACAATGCCATGCAGCACAACATCCATGGTTGCCACATGGCACATGTTGGCCTTTGTCCTCATACAGTGGGCATGTGCCCAAGGGCAGCCATGTGTCTGCCATGTGTGGCATGTGCACAGTGTAGTGTAACAGTGGCAGGTTGCAAGCTGTCCCAGCATGTCCCATTGCCAAGAGCAATTGTCACACATGCCCATGAAGATGCCTCACCAGATGTGTTGTCACGGTGTATGTACACCACACTGCACCATGTGTGGCATACAATGGTTATGTTGGGATGCTGACATGGTGTCCCACACTGCAGGTGTGCATGCCACAAGCCACAGGCTGCGTCTGTTGCACCATGTCAGGTGACAGTATATGGTCCCATACTGTGCAGAGCATGTGCATATCCACCATTACCAGTGTGGCTCACGGGCACCATACCTACCAATGGCCCCGTACATAAGCACACCACTACAGAGATGTGGGTACTGCGCATATGGCAAGGTCCCAATGTGTGTTCTCCATGGTGCCTCACAACTGTGACATATTCAGGGAATGCCACTGCCGGCTGTGCTGCTGATCAGCAGCTGTGTGCCTACAGTGCTGCGCACATACACCAATGACAGTGCAACAGCACACAGATGCCAATGTGTCAAATGTACCATCAAGTGGGCCTCTGTGTTGCCAGTGCTTGGCGAATGGACACATGTTCTCCTGACCACACCGGGTGCACCAGTCCATATGAGATGCCAGGCATTCTTGTGTGCTGACATCAGGCAACCGATTAGCCCTGCGTTGCTGTGTGAGTGAGTGGTGAGTGCCACTATGTCCATTCCCTACATTGACATGCCACCAAGGGCACCACAGTACACTATGTGACCCACAATAGCTGTTCAAACCAGCGGGTGGCCTGTTGAGTGTACAAACCTGCTGTGTTTCCTGTAGATTTCCTGGGACATACTTCAAGCTCTGTTCTCAGCCACTGTCAGGATGCAGCACTGCAGTCCCTGTGAGTAACACAGGTGGTGCACTGTTTGCCCATAAATAGCCCGGCAGGGCAATCCACTGTTAGAGATGCAAATGACACCTTAATGAGATGCTAATCAGTCTGTCTGCCCTGAATACATAATAGGCCTGATTTGCAT
This sequence comes from Neoceratodus forsteri, assembly GCA_016271365.2. NCBI lineage: Eukaryota > Metazoa > Chordata > Ceratodontiformes > Ceratodontidae > Neoceratodus > Neoceratodus forsteri. Next base: position 1,458,760,998 of record CM057455.1, on the reverse strand, counting down.
ACCGCCTTTGAATACCCAACAGTTAGCACTGGGCAAAGGAATAGCACCAGGCAATGTATTAGTGCTGGGTTATTCTTGCATACTACAGCACTGTGGTACTGTGATAGCACAGAGCTAACATGTCACGTGATGCCACAGCACATGTGTGCATGGCGAATCCCGTGCATGTGCTGTGGTGTGGTGCTAATGCTGCACTGCTCTATACATGGGTTTGCACAGCTGGTAGTGAATGTGCACTGCTGTGCTTAGGGATCACTGTGGGATCATGTATACGTCGACTTCACTTCCTGGTTGGGCGGTGCTATGCGATAGCGCACTCACTTCCACAATAGTGCAGTGCACATTCACAGACATTGCACACCTCATTTGCCACAAACAGAGTTTGCCAGGATTCTCTGCTACTCAGTACCAACCAGTGCTGTGCCTATCATGTCAGCTAGGAGAAGGCAAGGGCAGTAGTACACAGGGACAGGAGATGTGGGAGGTTGAAACTGCAGATCTGGCAGACCTGGTAATGCAGCAGCACAGGCATCTGTTTGGGGAGGTTAGGGAGGACCTGCCCCACAGGCAAGTGTGGGCCTTCATTGCCCGCCATCTCATGGCACAGACTGGGATGCCCAGGGATGGGGGAAGTTCTGCCACCAGTATGTGGACCCCCGAAGCATCAGAACAAGCTCCTGGAGTGGTAAAATGCATGGTCCATGATGGGACTGTGCCACTGCCAGGTAGGTGGACTATGGTACTATGGCTATGCCTGTGCTGTGTATGTCTTTGTATGTGTCTGGCGGTGGGGGTCTGCTGTCATGTGTATCTGTGTGTTGCAGTATGTGTAAGTGAGTGTGACTGTAACCCCCACAAGTACTGTCACTGCTGTGTGTGTCCTGCCAATGGTTGCCTGCATGAGGCCACTCTCTACTGTACTGTGTGCACTGTGGCTGCATGGTAGGTCATTTTGTGTGCACTTGTCCATAAGTGTGCATGATACAGGTGACAGTGTCAGCCTGTGCATGGAGAGGTGAGCTATGTGCATGCACTGTGACATACTACGTGTGTCAGGGTGTGTTACGTTGTGGGTACCATGTGCCATGGACATTACTGTTTCTTACCATGGCAAATGTTCATGTACTGACAGTCCTGTACACTTTTCTCCTGACAGAGTGCAGGCAACGTCCGATGCTGACATTGGGGCCCAGGAGGGCACCCACTGATCCAGGAGCCCACATGATGGCAGGAGGGTGCCACATATGTCACAGCATGCAGAGGAGAGCAGTGATGGACAGCAGGGCATATTCGTGAGTACTCTGTTTGGATGTTCACTGGCTGGCTTGTACACTGGGTGGGTGGGTAGGTCCATGGTCTGACACTGTTGTATCGTACATGCATATGGCTGTGTACCCAGTACAATATGCTCTGACACGTGGTACTGTTATGACCATTCCATTGGCCAGGTGTAATACGTGTCTGGCTGTGCTGCATTACAGTTTACATGCTGGGGTATGAGGGTCTGTGAGGGTCCTCTGGTGTTCCACCAGGTGATATTGTATACTTTGCGTGCCTATGGTTTCTTGCAGGGGTGTGTGCAGTGGTGCCGCTGTGGTCTGTACAGTGGTAGGCCCAGAGGGGTTGAGGTCACTTTACCTATGGTGGCTTTGCACATACTGATAGGGCTGCCACTGACATGGCACTGTGGCCCACCTGTTCCAGCACCTATGGGTGAGTGGAGCCCATATCCTGTCCCACCAGACATTACCTATTCCATACTATGGCTGGTGTTTGTACCTGTCATGCTTGGGTGGTGACTGGTGTTACACTGTTCTACTGGTGTGCTGTACAGTGTGTTTGCCCGTGGGGTTGGTGTGTGTTGCCCCAGGGATGCCATGCTATGCGTGCATGAGTGTCACTGTACCTGGCATGCGTGTGGCCTACTGCAGTCCTACTGCTGTTGGGACATAGCCAGCATTCTTTAGTGACCTAGTGGTGACCATGCATTTCAGCAGTGTGTGTGCTTCTGTACTGGTAGTTGGCCTTGCCACATGCCTTGCTACGTTACAGGACAGGCTGCACCATAGTACTGTGTTGTTGCTGTTCCCATTCCTCTGGTTGGTGTGGTCTGCATTTTATTTCATAGTTCTGTTCCTGTGGGCAGCATGTCCCAACGTGTGCCATCCATGTGTATGTTGTGCAATGGCTCTATGTCATTCACATCTCAGGGAATGGCTGTCTGAGTGCTCTGTATCACTGTGTGCACTGCTGAAAGTGTGTGGTGTCCACTGTGCTGTGGTGTTGACAGCAAACTTCCATGCATGTCTGTGTACATTGGGATGGTGATTGCTGCCTGTGTTGTCCTGCCTCATCATGCAGTCATGTGTCGGTGTGCATTGCATTGTGCTTTGTACTGCCATGTGGGCATGGTTATTGGACCATGGTGTCCACCCTGGGTTGCCACCTAGATTACATTGTGCCTCTTTGTTGGTATCCCATCCTGACATGGTCCCCTCTCTCCTGTGGGTCAATGCCATTCCTCACTGTAGGCCACACGTCCAGAGGAGTCTGAGGGGAGGGATGAGCTCCTGAGGAGGGTCATGCACCAGCAGCAGATGCTTATAAAGCAGTAGGATGTTTTGATTTCAGAGACCAGGAGAGTGGCATCTACACTGGAGGCACTTCTGCCAACACCCTTTGGCAATCAGTCTTAGCTATGGCCCTTTCAGTTTTCTTCCTGCCCCCGCCTGACCATCAGTTGTTCCTTTCTTTTGCTCTCCTTTGCTGTCTGTGTCCACATCCCTTTCCCTTGCCCCTACATTTCTGCTGTCTTACTGTACATATGTATATATTGTAAATATGTTATTGCTTGCCTTGTTTAGATCATGTTACTCATTTTGCTATGCCTATTTCAGCTTACTAACCAGTTTTTCTGTTGGGCTTTGTTTGCTTTGTTGTTATCCTGTAGGTTTTGTACTGTTGTTTGTTGCTGTGGTTGGCTATTGTTGTATATTCTGTTGCTGTCCTTGCATTTCTTGTGCCCTTCTTGTTGCCTTTTCAATTTATAAACTCACATTCCTGACATCCCTGTGTCCTGTGTCATTTGGGTACTTGGGTATTTTAGGCAGTTTGCACTCTTCTGTGGTTGTCACATGTGGGTCCTGGGTGTTCCTTGGCATTCACAGGTACTGCACTACTGTCTGCTCTTGTGCTCACATTCAGGGCTGTTATTCTTTGCTTGTGTTCCAGGGCAGGCAGTATCACTTCTGCACTGTGTTTCTGTGGTGTTTGCACTGCCTGCCTGGGAGTTCTATTCAGTACAATCTTATTTGCTATATTCAGTGCTATCATATTCCCAGGCTAATTTTACTCTGCACTCCTGGCCTTGTTTGCCCAGCTTCCTTTGCATGCTATATTCAGCAGGCTTAGCACTGGGCTATTCCTTTGAATATAGCAGGCAATTGGGTCTGGGCTAAGTTTGCACACTGGGCAGTGCTAATTTAACCCTGGGGCAAAGTTTTGAATATCTGGCCCTCAGTCCCTTGCTCCTACATAATAGGCAGACATCAAGATGCCAGTTGCAGTGTTTTACAAGCTCACAATTAACTTGGCTACTTTGAAGAGCATTGTAAGTTATATAATTTACTAAGTTGTCCTTAGTAAATATAACTGTGAAACTACTAATCTACATTTGCAAAATCACTCATCTAAGGGCCTGATATTCAGAGAATTGTCAGGTCTATGGTAATTACAAATTGCCCAAAATCAAGATGCACATCAAACGTGTGCATACTTCTATTTGGATACTTTCCCCGCCCCTACCTTACCCTAAGCTTTACTTTGATTTCGCAAATAAAGAAACACTAATGAGCAGAACCAGTTTCACTAGTCTTCTATCTTTCAGAAGACTGACAACAGATGTGTGTCTTTTGGGAGACTTACATGTGCTGAAGAAGTAAACTTGAAGCTGATGGCTTGATGGCATTTGCATGTGATGGAACTCAATGGTAAAACAGTTTAAATGCTCTTGTTTATCTGGGGACACACAATAAAAAGATAAAAATAATTAAACAATACATAATAGGAAGGAAATTAGAGACTACATTTCTTAGTTTACATAGGCTATTTCTGCAAACATCTTTCAAATTAGGTTTTAGCATTTAATATTAATAATAAAGACCCCAACTTACTGCTTAAAGTAAATTGGAGCAATTGCCATTCGAGAGTTATTGCTAAATTGTTTTGGGAAATAAATTTGAAAAGTCATTTTGAATTAATAATTTTCATTTTTTCAGTTGTCTGGCTTGTATGTTCACAAAACTGGTTAATTTGTCTCAAACTATCTTGCTAACTGTGAAAGAATGTGGAACAGCCCAATCATGACAAAATGCCAATTTGCAGTGAAAAAACAAATAGTAAGGTAAAAGCAGTTCTCCTGTTTATTAGCCCTGTGTCAGTGTATCCTACTGCAACCTGAAAGCACTGGTTTTATACTGTATGTAAGTCCTGGATTCCCATTTGGCACCTAGCTTGAGGCCAAATACATTGCTGAGGTAAACTGGCTAACTCCAGTAGAAAAAGACACTGTTCATTAAAAGTGTTCATGAACGCCCACATAGCAAGACAGATGTGCTTGACAAGGGATAGAGGGGCATAGAAAACATATAAATACCTCCACAAGTGGATAGTAGTGAATTGCTCAGATTAAGTGGAACAAGAATACAAAGAACAACTCCATAAAGCTGTGTTGTGTGTGTGTGTGTGTGTATGTGGTGGGTGGGGGCAAGTTTAAAGAGATACCAAGAAGCACCTTTTTCATGGAGAGCATGCTGGAGGGATGCAAAGGCTGCCAGAAGAGGTGAGATGTTCAAAATCAGTTGAGATATTAAAACAAGGGTGAGACAGATACAAGGGTTTGGTAAAGACAAAACCAGAAAAGGAGGGAAGGAGATGGGAAGCCTATAGGGCTCTCTCATTCAACATGAGTAAGCCAGGAATGGGCAGAATCAATGGGCCTATAGGCTTTTTTCTGCCAACAGGTTCTGTGTTCCATGTTTCTACCAAGGATGACACTTGCATCTGCCACTAGGGAAGCTGCTTGTCTACTTTTTCAGACAGAAGGAAGGAAGGAAGGAAGGAAGGAAGGAAGGAAGGAAGGAAGGAAGGAAGGAAGGAAGGAAGGAAGGAAGGAGGCGAGCAAGCAAAGTGGTATGGTGATAAGATGGTAAAACGTACCACTGTGAAAATTTAAATGTTTAAGTAATCGGCCTTGTGACTACAAAGTGACATTTGAACCTTGCTTTATTTATAGGTCATTCCTGAAGAAGGCCTGACAGTCAAAATATTGACTCTGACTTTATTTATAATTTTATTCATGTAATAAATTAAACTTCCTTGTTTTGTTTGAAACTCACATCCTGGCATGACAGTTTGTCACTAGAGCATATGTTGAGCAATCCAACAGAAAAGACACCTTGTGCAAATCAGATACTCAATTGACTTTCAGCAAAAAAAAAAAAGCTTAGGACTTAAAAATATTGGAACCATGTTTGCATAGTGGTGTCAAAATGTGTAGCATCTTAAGGATCTGTTTTAAAAAGTTTAAGGCACTATAAAATGAATCAACTGAACCCGTGTTACTGAAATAAATAGAGGTGTCCCTGTTGCCTGTTCCTGGTGGTTTAATTGGAGTACCTGGAGAAGTGGCCACATGGCAAAATCAGTTGAACAGAAAAATGCTGTTCAACTCTAAGATTCTTCAAATACTGTTTTTATTTTCTTGAGTTTCTTAGATCCCTTCAGGTGCAGGTCCAACAGTTTGCAGCCCAACACTTTTATTTTCCTGGACAAGTAAAAAAACAGTGGTTCTCTGAACATACCTACGTCGTCTGTAGTCAAGGAGATGGACATTGAGTGCCATTTAGGAAGACTCACTGCTGCACCAGAGGTTGACTGGATTATCTGAGTCAGGCAGCTTAGCTTTCAAGGTAAAATTTAACACATGTATTGAATAATAAATTCTTCAGGCAACCACTAGTTGTTGCCCAGGAAAAAGATTACATTTGGCCATGAATCAATAGTCCTTGAACATGAAGTTGTCTGGGAACTGAAAACATAAACTAAAAAGAATATTTGAAGTGTTTCAGAAGTTGATCAGTCATTTTTCCTGTTTCACTGAACCCTTTCTACTGACACAGTAAACAACTAGCAAAAGGGTAAGGCAAAGCAAGACAGTTTTCTTTTTCCAGCACCCTATCCCAAAGGCTCAGATCCTCATAGACAGACTTAAAAGTATGCAGTAAAACTGCTATCATATTTGTTTAAATGGTGCCTAACTTCTGAAATCATTACTTTAAGTTCAAAGGTCAGTGTGCTTATTCCTATTTTGAGGGAAGTTACCCAAAGGGCCTTCTAACTATAGGGTGATCACTTTATTTTCCATCTTCTCCAAGTTACTGGAATGCCATGTACAGATAATTGATGAAATACCTGGACAAGTATGAGCTGTTGAAAACACACAATGCAGTTTTAGATCTCAGTACTTCATGAACATTGCCCTAGCTGACTTTAACAGCTTGATTTATTCATCCTTAGAAGACGTGAAAGAAACTGGAACAGTGTTCATGTACTTACTGAAAGCTTTTGACCTAGTAGACTATCTACTTTTACTGAAAAAGCTATGAAGTATTGGTTTGGGCGATGAGCCATTAGAGTGGTTAGGTCTTATCTTTTAATAGATCACAAACAGTCTTTGTCAGCAGTTTCTTCTGCAGGGAATTAGAAGTCTTGTGAGGAGTGCCAAATGCTCAATACTGGGCCTGCTCCTCATCCTTGTGTTTATAAGTGATCTTCTAAAGCATGTAATTCATTTCAAATTAGAATTTATACTGACAACACTGTGATGATTTCGTCCACTGACACCTTTACAGTTATGAAAAACAATTAAAAATTGATTTCTTGGCCTTTCAAGACTGGTTTGTGGAATCCAGGCTTCTTCTAAATGCCAAAAATACAGTGTATGTGCTTTGAAGATCTTTTCTAACTACAGGTTTAAAGATTGTGACTGTGTCTGAATATAAATATCTAGAAGTCTGTACAGATAACTGTTTTTTTCTTTCATCTTACACCACTATTACAAAAATAAAAATCAGTGGCATTTCACAGGAGTGCTACATGCCTATCATTGTCTGAGAGACTGCATGTAGTACAGATTAGGTTACTACCTTGCCTTGAGCATGGCAAACTAAATGGTCAACTCATGAGTAAAACCAGTTTGACAAAGCTCAGTGTCGACTAGACAAAGATTGCCAGGTTGATTCTAAGATGTAACTATCAAACCAACCATTGTGAGATTAATGCAAAGTTGGACTACTAACCAAGTAATGTTAGAATGAAGAAAAGTTGGTTATGTTTCATTTACAATGTCAGGTTTTCAACTATGTTTCAGTGCTGTAAAATATTCTAACTACAGGTATGATGCCTAATTCAAGATACCCACAATTGATAAGAATGGATACATTTTGGCTTACACTCAAATAAATACAAGATTTGGATCCAAGACATTGTTTGTCAGTGCTGCTACTGTAACTCTTGGAACGAAGCGATGTCTGTGATTGCAGTCTGAATTCAATAGGTTTATTCAAATCAAAACATAACATTGAGATGACCTACACTTGTAATTGTTTGCATAATCAGATCCTGATCAGTTTATTTGCAATTATATTATTTATATTTGTATGTGCTTTTTATCTTATGCATTATGTTTTCATACTTTATATAATTTCTTATTTAATTCTATTTCTGTAACTTGCTGCAACCGAATTACACTTGTAAACAGAGCTATGTTGTTGAAATGTATTGATCCCTATATAAAAATAACATTTTATCATCATCCGTATAACTAATAAATTAAAACAATAAATAACAGCAAAACTGAAGCATCAGCAAATAATCACAAACAATTACTATTAGCTAATTCAAACAGATGTGACTTCACAACTTTTTAACATCCACCAAAGGATCATTATGAACATGGAGTGACAATGAATTACAGAGGAAAGAAATAGCCCCAGATAATCCACAGTCAATTTAAGCCTTGACCAAAGGATAGAATATAGCCCACCCTCTTGTGAAGGGGAGGTAAGGGACCAAGACTCATTAAGAAGGGAATTCAGGAGGAGGTAGACACAAGCCCATTTATGGTGGCAAGAGTTCAAGAACAACTCAGGAAAATAAATGCAGTTAAGGCAATGGGGCCAGATGGGATCCACCCGAGTACTAAAGGAACTTAGGGAAGTGCTGGCGGAACCACTGACTGCCCTTTCCATGCATCACTAGAGATGGAGGAGGAACCTGAGGACTGGAGGATGGCAGATGTTGTCCCTCTTCACAAGAGTGGAAGCAGAGAGGAGGCAGGCAATTACAGACCTGTAAAGCCTGACCTCAGTAGTGGGAAAAATAATGGAGTCCTTACTTAAGGAGAGGTTGTGAACTCTCGAGAGGATAAGGGGCACAGGATACAAGGCAGCATTGGATTCTCAGTGAGAAGGTGCTGTCAGATGAATCCTATAGATTTCTTTCACTTGGTAACCAGGGTAGTAGATCAAGGATGTGGTCTACCTGGATTTCAGCAGGCCTTCAACACCGTCCCACACAGGAGATTGTTAAAACATTGAGGAGCCTGGGAGTGGGTCCTATGGTGGTAAAGTGGGTTGGGAACTGGCTATGGGACAAGACTCAGAGGGTAGTGGTAAATGGCATGAAATCTGAGGAGAGGGAAGTGACCAGTAGGGTGCCACAGGGGTTGCTGCTGGGGCCAGTCCTATTCAATGTCTTCATTAATGACATTGCAGAGCCTCTGGAGGGAAAAGTGTGCCTCTTCACAGATGACACGAAGATCTGCAACAAAGTGGATACACCAGAGGGGTGGAAAAAATGAAAAAGGACCTAAACCTATTAGTGGAGTGGTCAGGTGTCTGGCAGTTGAGTTTCAATGCCAAAAGTGCAAGATCATGCACCTGGGTCACAGGAATCCAAGGAGGAGTACAGGATGAGTGGGAAATTCTGGCCACTACAAGACAGGAGAGAGACCTGGGGTTATCATATCTAATGACCTGAAGGTGACCAAACATTGTGAAAAGGGAGTGAGGAGAGCAAACAGAATGTTGGAATGCATGGGGAGGAGCATAACAAGCAGGAGGAAAGAGGTGGTGATGTCACTGTACAGATCAGTGGTGAGGCCTCAACTGGAGCACTGTGTCCAGTTCCAGAGACCATATCTCCAGAAGGACATTGACAAAATAAAGGCAGTCCAAAGAAGGGCAACAAAGATGGTACATGGACTGCAGCAGAAGCCCTATGAGGAAAGACTTAAAGACTTTAACATCTATTCACAGGAGGAAAGAATGGAGAGAGAGATATGCTAGAGACTTTCAAGTACCTTGGGGAATAAACATGATACAGGTGGAAAGCATATTCCAGAGAAACTCTGCTCAAGAGCAAGGTAGCATTTTATTTATTTATTTATTTATTGTCAGAGATGGAATTACAATCCTTTGAGTCAGGGACTCATTTTCAAAGGCTCACCATCATATTACATAGTGATAACAGATACATAGAACATATATAGAATCAAAATTTGGAACAAGAATCATGAAGATAGTACAGTTCATTAAATGCGTTAATATAGTCTGTTGCACATTAAATACAGAACAATGAATATTGTCTACAGGAGGCGCTGTGGGCCTATACAGTAGCCTATACAGTGATTTAGCTATGCATTTATTCATATTGCTACAGACACATGACTAGATACTAGGCATGATATGAGGCTGAAGGGTGGAAGGTTCAGGGTAATGTTAGAAAGTACTTTTTCACTGAAAGGGTGGTGGAGCCATAGAACAGCCTTCCAGCAGAAATGATGGGGTGAAAACAATATGGGGGTTCAAGAGTGCATGGGATAGACATATGGGTGCCTGGGAGATGTGCAGAGCAGGAGGTCAAATAGGATCTAGGGCTGCAGCAGTGAGTGGGACAATGGGCAGACTAGGTGGGCTGTATGATCTTTATCTGCAAACAGATTCTATGTTTCTATGTTTCTTGGTTGAACATAGAGGCAGACAGGGTTACATTCTACCAGGGGATCGTTTAGGCAACTGTGGCTCATACCATGTAGGGCCTTATAAGTCAACAAGCATATCTTGAAGCTGATACACCACTGAATAGATAAACAATGCAGGCCACATAGCACTTGAGGATGTTCTCTAACCAAATGTCCCAGAAATCAGCCAGACTGCTATGTTCTGCAGCCAGCTGAAGATAATACATTAGGCATCCAAATGTCCCTAGGTAAAATGATCACAATAATCGAGTCCTGATGTAATAACGTATGCACTATCACAATCAGGTCCCTGGTGTTAGATATGGTTTAATCTGGGCAATGTTCCATAAATGAAAAGCCACTATGGACTACCACTAACAGATGTTTTAGGGTCAGCTTGCAGTCCATAATGACCTCATATGTTTTTCCCAAGCCAAGTCTCCAAGTGTTGTGCCATTTAAAGATGGTGAAGTAGTATAATTACCCATGACTGTTGACCCTTGAGAACTGGAAATTTGGCAAGTAAAATTTCTGCCTTCTCTGGTGGAGAACAAGCCACATGGCAGCCATTTTGAGACTGAACCAGACAGCAGCCATTCAGTTATTTATTTCCTGAAATATCTGTTCAACACAAAGATTGTAATGTCCCCATTCAATGCACAAGACAGGTACAGCTGGGTATCATCTACACAGAAATTAAGCTCCCAGTCATGTCATCTTACAGTGCATTCTCACACAGCAGCAGCATGTGCAAAGAAAATAACATGGGGTTGAAGAATGAGCTCTGTGGTAATCCACAGTGAAGCATGTCTGTTTCAGAGATGGAATTACCCTGAACAACTTTCTGTTCTCTGCCCACAAGTTAGGACTCAAACCACCCCAACACTTGCCCAGTGAGTCCTTTGCAGTGGCTCAAGCAATTCACTATCCCATGGTCCCACTTGTCAAATGCTGCTGAGAAATCCTGGATGACAAAGATGGACCAATGCTCTGTCTCACACAAAGAAGAGATCATTGACTGGGAAAGTGGCTTGCATTTTTTAGACTCCTAAAAGTATGACTTGAGCAAGTCAGTCAAGAATCTTCATATTGAGTACTAAAAGCTTTGAGAATGGGGATACTGAAGGACCAATGGTCTAAGGGCCAGAGCAAATCGTAGAACCAGAAACCCAGTTTCAAATTCCACCATGGCTATTTACTCAGTCTGTGACCTTGTGCAAGTCTTTTAACCTCTCAGTGCTTTTAATCCAGCCAGCTGTAAAAATGGGTACAGGTATGGCACCACATTGAAAATGAGTTATTGCATCTCAGCTCAGCTATAAAGGGAAACAAACTAACAAAAAAAAAAAAAAAAAGAGCCACAGGCCATGGTAGTTGCTTTCAGGTTTAAGACTTATTCCTTTTCTTCAGATTTCTCAACACAAACCCAGCCAAGAAGCATTTATGTGGCTCTTACCTGCTTTTCATTATTATGGGAATGGACATGTTACTGGTACAAATAAATATTGCCGGTAGAGCCATCTTTTAAAACACTTTATCCACAATTTATTGTAAATAATGATGGCTTGATATGTAACTGGAATATCATAGTATGCAGTTATGAGAAAAGTGACACATTTAATGATGAATATTGAAGAGTTGCAAGAAAGTTCTACTGTTTATGTACAGTAATTCATATGTACAAATGTCATCATGCACTCTGCAACTCAAGAGTCATATTTTGTTACTTGGATATACTGTATAAAGTACAGATTTAGGTTGACTGACAGTGTTTCATGATGGCTAGTTTTAGTATTAAGGAGAGTGTGATCTATCTTGAAGTTCAGTTACCATCATTTCTTAGCAGAAAAGTAGTAAACAATGATTACATAGCATTCTTTTCTACTTACTATACCGTACACAATACACAACTGGACTAGAAGTAGAGTGTATAAAATGTTTAGCCTAATCACTCCCTAATGACAGTGACTTATGTCCTTAGTACAGTCGATTTGTTTCCTGGGTTTTAAAAGTAGATTATTTCCATGGTACAAGCTTAGTGTAAGCTGCTGAGAAACCACAAGCACTGCACTTCAGCCTGGGTTTGGGACATTAGCCAGGGTAATCTGATTAAAGGGCATTTTTTTACAACATGGCATTGCTTTGCAAGTTCTGCATGGCCAGATAGCACAGGGCCAAAACAAATTGCTTTTTCAAGGCTGACAGGCTTAGATTTGTAAAATTAAAAGCAGCATCACCCCATTAATTCCCTTCCCTAGGATTGTAGCTGAGCAAACATGGCCTCTTTGGTTGCATTTTGGCTAAGGACTGAATTCATTATGCATTTAGGCAGGGATCCAAATTGGTGTTATTTTGTTTCTTATGTGTTCTCTCTGTGGCTGTCTTGAGACATTTTATGATAAGCCTGACTTTGAAATGCATAACCTGCTTTATGGCAGGTGGCAGGACACATTGCCCCAAAGGACTGGGAATAGGAATTATTGTACAACAGGTTCATGTTCCATAATTCTTCTATTTCTTTAAGTAGTTGTAAGCCAAACTCAGTTCCCTTTGTCTTCATATGTTTATTTCATCTAGTGTTTTACCACAACTAGGTTTAAAAGGGCTTCTCAGAGCTGTGTCAGATATTATTATCTTGGGTTATGTCAGCATTCCTCTTTTAGCACAGCCCTTAAAGCTCTTTCTGAAGGCATTGTTTCATTACTTATCCTTGGGAGGTTTGAGCCATGCTTAAATGCCATTTTCATATTGTACAGTGTTCTGTGGGAAGATGATACTTCAGCAGCCTGTTATAGCTATTGTATGTAGCACTGCATATTAATGTCATGTGTGTATATATTTAGGCATTATGGAATGATTTTAAACTTGAGATTTCATTTTGCTTGTTTTGTTTATTCATTGGTCTTTGTTTAGCGTTTCTCTTGTTAGGTGTATTTATGATGAGTACGATTGGCATAAACCAAATAAACTAGAAAAAATATGTTTATTCTGTTGCAGAACAAACATTAGCATCCTCTAACAATTCTCAACTGTATTTTATTTTTTAAACTAGTTTATGTTTTTATATAATAAGTTATGGAAGTTGCAGCAACATGAATTATTTTATATATCAACATAAATGACTCCAAGTATTCATTAAAAAAAATAGTTCCACTTCAAATGATTCCAAAGTTAACCTTTTAAAATAAATACACTTTTGATAGATCTACCTGCTGAACCATTAGGTCCAGTAACATGTTTATTTTATTTTTAATGAAAGACCACAGTCAGCGCAATATGAATAGATCAGAGCAGTACAGTTTTCATGTATTGATGTATGTATATAAACGTAGATATAATATGTTGGTATTAAATGATGCAAACTCAGTTGATTCCAATTCTTCTTCTGCCTGCAAAATGTTTATGTTTCTAACACGTCTATTGATGCACAGCATTTTACTTTTCAAATTATCAATATATGAATTTTCACATTCATCTTGCTGTCATATTCTGTCTTGGGGAAAAAAGTATTTCTCTCTAAGCTGACTTATGGCCTAATACTTCAAAGACTGTACTTGGTGTCTTGCTAGGGTACTTACTTTCCAACAGAACTGTCAAATTCATGTGCGTGCAAACAGCTTATTTATACCTGAAGTGCTAGAATGTGCTATTCAAAATAACACTAAGTTCTTGGAATAAAATCTTATCAATGTAGCTGTATTATCACACTACCTGATGAAGGGGCTTAAATGGCTTTGAAAGCTTGTAAAATAAGTTTCTGCTAGTCAAACAAAAGTTATTAAAATGTTTTGCTTTTGTTTTTCTTTTTCAATGAGTTCTACTCTGACTAACATGGCAGCACAATGTCTTCTTTGTACCATGAATGATATTGCATTTCACTGTCTGATGTGGAAACCCAGCAACATGGAGAAGAAACCTGCTAAACAGCACATTGACATATTTTGCTTCAACAGTATAAGAAAACCACCTTATACCACAAGTTCTAAGGATTACAGACCCTCTGGCATCCACATTCAACTCTATTATATCTGCAACTATGCTACCAGACATCAGGAAGATTAAAAAATCACCTCCATCATTTAAACTATGGTAAAGAAAAAGTAATCCAGAAAACAATCAGAACACAAACCAGCGATATGAAGCATTATTGTAAGACAAACAGGACAAGAGTTATGAGGTATATCACATGATGGGCAGACTGGATGGGCCTTGCGGTCCTTATCTGTCATCAACTCCTATGTTTCTATGATTATACAGTATTGAGTGAGTAAAAGGCATAATAAACTTAGAAACCTAAAATATTAATCTGTTCCCAGCTCAGCTGCACTGAGGTAACAAAACTTCATCACCGCTGCAACTGCACCACTTTTTTTTCTATTTATTGTTTGTTCTCACTGGCTGATGCTTCACCTGGCCAGCCTTTGACTTCGAATAAACTCCACCATGGGATGTCCAACCCTATAAGTTTATCCTGGTGGCAAAGCCATCCCATGGGATGGTAATGCCCAGGGTGCCCCCATGGCAACTATGTCCCGGGCCAGTGGCCGAGCCTGGAGGTCTTGAAGCACAGGGATTTTCTTCAGTTAGTTTCCTCTAGGAGGGACGTGGCATGCAATGACACAAAGACATTGACCCTCACACCTGCAAGTCAATGTCAGCATCTGCCAGCCCCTTCACCAAGACCTAGGCAGGCTCGGGTGAGCCATCCCCAGAATATGGCTAGGGGCCAGGCATTAACTAACAGAGCACTGTAACCCTCCATCCAAAAGGAGGAGAGCATTCCTTTGGACACTCATCCTCCTCCTCCCCCAGCCAGCCATCCAGCTTCCTGGGTCCGCTCCAATCTCTGGTTCACTGGCAATGCTAGCAGTTGTACAACCACTGTGCTGGAGGGCCTGCTGCAACTGTACTACTTGAACTGAGCACACATGAGGACAATGTCAGTCAGTCAAAAGTTTTATTGTTTGACAATATGCAGTCGCAGCTTACTACAAAACACATAATTAAACAAGGCAAAACATAGAAACCAAATATAGATAAAGATTCTTAAAGTATAACCTAAAGTTGCATAATTACAGAGTACATTCGAGCATGAAAAAATAAAAAACTCAAACCTGGGATACCAAAGAGATAAAGCACTAAAAATGCAATGAAAACAACAGTCCAATGTGACTCTAACCAGACCCTGATCATAAATATAACATGTGTCAACCAGACCCTGATCATAAATATTACATGTGTCCCACATTCTCAATATACAGTAAAATATAGAATTATACATGGGATGGTGTGTTTAATGAGATTTACATGTGCCTGAGGTGTTGGATGCTACATAAACCCCAGAGCAAAGCTCAAGGTTTTATTTAAGCATCCAACACTGAAAGTGTGTGTAAAATTCGAGTTTTATCACCAATGTTTTATTTATATAATTGCTGGTTAGCATTTTCTCCACAGCAACTATATAAAATAAAAATACATTGCTTTTCAACCGTGGTTGGTTGAAGCACTGTCCCTATGCCCCAGTCCGTGGATAGTCTGACTTGATTAAACATGTTTTGTGATTCCCCAAGTAAAAACAAATCCAGTGAAAAGATTTAAATTCAGTCCTCGACTGCAGTTTCTGGTTCATGTTTATAGTGTGGAGTCAGTACAGGAAGTAGCCATGGTCCTTGGGTTTATGTGATGGTGGAAACACTGTGGATGGCGCATGCGTGAAGTGAGAGAAACCTAGTGCATGTTCACCACTATAACCCACAGGTTATAACAAGATTTATAACTGGGTTTCTCTATGGGAGAAAATGCTTCCCAGTTATTATAAATATATAAACATTTCATTGTAAGCTTTAGTCTGTCAAACTTTTCCATAAGTGCTGAAAAGTTTACTCTTCCTATCCCATTCTTCTGATTACAGTAGGATCATTTTCATTTTTAATTTTTTCATTTCATTTTATTAAATGGGTTAGACCATTGAGTAAAACTCATTTAAAATGGCGACCCTTGGTGCGTACAAAATTATAGTTACAACAATTATATAAATACAGAAAAAAAAAAAGACAAACATACATTAACATACTTAACACAAGAAGGATCATAGCAGGACTTTGCAGAGGCGCCTGCTGCTCTCATCATGCAGTCCCTTCCCATGTGATAACCTGTCAATCACATGCTAGGGGAGATGAGAGTCACAACTAATATACACAGAGGTCCAGGGTCAATATTCAGGAGTACTGTGACACAGGTCATAGTCTAACAACAACCATGTCCCAAGCCAAAAAGGAATCAGCTAAAGTAGCCATAACAAGATGCCATCCTAAATAACCCTAAAATAATAAAACCTATGGGGCAAAGCCGAATAAATCACTAATTATCTCTTTCATTGCAGATGTAATCGACCAGCTACTAGATCCCAAGAAAGGCCCTACAGAATCTACTTGCCCTTGTATGTGTGGTCAGATTGCTCCTTTCTATTAATCAATGGTCCCCAAGTGGCACATGCCATCCCAATTCAGTGGAGGCAAAAGAAGTTATACAGCAAAGGTGAAAGTAGCAGTGACCCCAAATCATATAGTCCAAAACAGCTACTTTAAATCTTCTCAGGGTCTCAATATATGTACAGCCTACTGGGGACTAAGCTTCCAAATCACCAATCAAATAATCCCTTTTCTATACCTGTTATCTCCCATAGGTCCAGCCTGCAACTTCTCAGCTACTCACTTCCAATACCTTAGGAGAAAGATAGTTGCTCTAGGAAACATAGCATGTGATACAACCTCAAAACATATTATCTCACTTAACAGTTGCCTTTGAGGAAACTAAGCTAACTAACTAGTTAGGTTGCATTAGGCTGTACATTATATTTCCTTTTACACTTTGTGTCATTTTCTACCATCTCAGATTACATGTTGTAAGTGAAGATATCTAACCACTATTATCATTAAAACAAGAGAACAAGGTGAGACCAAACCAATATACAAGTACATAACAATACATCAGCAACATGAAATAAAAAGCAGGATAGAATAACAATATCAAATAAAATACATGTTCATAAACAATATTATAAAAACAGTCACTTCAACAAGTTGAGTCTGTGACAGGGCAGTCTGTGTTTGCAAATAAAACCCTGGCCAAAAAATTGTTATCATTTAAATCCACCAATTCATTATGCTCATTATAGAGTCCAAACTAAATCCTTGCAGACTGGTATAGTCTCAATAAGAAAAGATAGGAGTTAAAGCTCCATAATTTTCATTCATTAATTTATAAAGCCACACACTCACACCAGCAGAGACATCTGTACTGTCTAAGGTCTGTCTTTCTGCCCACAACACAGCTGAATAAGATACAATAATGTGTTAACTTGGAGGAATTTGTTTGTCAACTGTGCTTACAAGAATTCTTCTATGGTAAAGAGACACCCCAAACATCACATCACCACAGAGAGAGTAAAATGCATCTACATGGACAAGACTTGCAGCAGAAATCCTAAACTGGCTCTGTACATTGGCAGCTTTCATCACAGAGCAAATTCACAGATCCTGAACAGGAATTCCAAAACTCACTACAACGTAACCCCTATTGAACAGAGGGCAATACAGGGCCTCAAACAGAATAAGAATATGATTATTTAACCAAGAGACAAGGGTGAAGCAATGGTGGTTGTAGACAAAACACAGTGGCCCAGATATTCAGAGCAGTTGAGCATGGTGCAACTGAGTTTCAGCGACAAGTCTGAGGAATTGCAAGGAGCCATATTCAGAGGAGCCATTGCAGAGCAAAATCCATTGTCTAATACGCCAACTATAATGTATGCAGGCACAAGTGCAGAGGCGTTCCATGAATATCCAGCGCAGTGGCATATTCAACCCTGGAAACCATGGCACACGTGTGGAGCAACCAAAGTTGCCCCAAACAGACTTGCTCTATAAATACAGGGCACAAACTCACAGACAGCAGTTGCACAAGGGGTGAGAGTGAGAGGAATAAATAGAGAGAGACAGACAGAGAGGCAGAAAGTCAGACAACGACCACACAGAGGGACAGGGACAGAGAGGTGGCCTGGGAGAGGAGAGAGCAGAGAGAGAGAAACAGAGAAAAAGACAGAGAAAGAGACACACACACACACACACACACACACACCTGTGCACCAGGGTGGCACACAGCCAACAGCCAACCACTAAGGGGACAGTGGACAGCAAGGGCCATGGATAGTGTGCCCATCTAGATGGAAGCAGTAAGGAGGGGTGTAAGGGGGCAAGAGGAACAGCAACATGGCCAAGCAAGGGCCCATGGCGGTATGCCTGACACAGGGTGATACCGTGCCCACATCACCTTTGAAAACTATAGCGACACTGAGATCATGGGCTGATACCACCTGAACAAGGCCATTCTGAGGTAGCTATGCAAGCTGTGCAGTGAGGAGATGCGGGCATCCACCTGACAGAGCCACACCATGTCCATGAAGATGAAGGTGACTGCCATCATGTGCCTGCTCACCACGGACGCCTTCCAAAGACCAACAGGGGACACCACTGGCATCACCCAGTCAGCCACATTTCACCTCCTCACACAGTTCCTCATTACTCTGCTGCCATGTGCTGTGGAATTCATCCATTTCCCCAGCACACAAGCGGTGTGTACAGCAACAATTCAGGACTTCCACAGGGTGGAATGCATGCTTAGCATAACTGGGGCCATTGACTGCACCCGCAGGCATCTGCATGCCACCTGGCCCTGATGGTGTAGCATACATAAACAGGAAGGGAGCCAAAGTGTCAACTGCCAGGTGGTGTGCGATGCCACGGGGTGCATCACCAATGTCTTAGCCACACAACCTGGAAGTGCACATGACACATTCATATGGCACAGCTCTGCACTGTGCCACAGATTCAAAAGTGGAACATCCCCACAGGCCACCTAGTGGGTGAGTATGGAATGGGCAAGGTGTGCTGGGCAGAGCAGACCTGGGGATGGGGTGGGCAGGGTGTGCATGGTGACAGGGTGCTAGGGAAAGGCAAGGAGTGCATCACAGTATAGCAGAGGGCTAACCATGTCATTATCCACACAGGTGACAGTGCATACCTGCTGAGGCCCTGTCTACTCACCCCCTACTGGCACCCATCATCCCCAGCAGAGGAACATTACAATGAGGCACATGCCAGCATGCACACCATTATCGAGTGTTTCTCTGGCATGCTGAGGCATGGTTCCATTGCCTAGACAGGTCAGGCAGTGCCCTACAGTACAGCCCCTTAAAAGCCTGTGGCCTATTCCTGGCCTGCTGCATACTGCACAACATGGCCATTGACCGTGGGATAGCTGTCGAGGCTGATGAAGGTGACAATAGGGACAATTGGCCAGACAGTGGTGGACAGCCACTGCCTGGGTGGAGGACCCCATCTGCTGAAGCAGACTTGATGCCACTGTGACACTGTTGCACAGGAACACTATGGTGAATGCAGGTGGTGGTGCGGTACACATGCATGGGCCACACAGACAGGTACAGCACACATGCAGGGACGTGCATGGCACGGGGCATGCACACACATAGGCATGATGCAGGGCAGGAGTCAGTGGCACACACCACACACAGCAACATACACACACACACATATATATATATATATATATATATACCCACCACCAGGCATTGGAATGTGGTGTGGATCAGACACAATGCACCGGTGCACAGGCGTAACAATGCTAAACTGCCCTCATCATGCCCACACCACATGGTCCAGCAGCAGGGCAAGCAAGCACACAGGCAGCATGCGGCATGACACACAGGCGCAACACCAGTGGTAAGGTGCACACACACCACCCGCGTGCGCACAGGGCAGCAGCTGCAGATCATGGTCAGGGCAGCCCACAGCTCAGGGCTGCTGCTGGCACAATGGCCACCATGGCCATGGGGCATCTGCGCTGGGGCCATTTGGCAGCCACAGGCTCCACATCAGCTGGGGTGCAACAGCCCTGGGGGTTGGAAGCACGGGACCGTGACCATGTCCTCGCAGGGGTGTGCAGGCACCCCAACAGGTCAGCCCGGGCATGCCTGAGATGCCTACATCAGAGTCCGGTGTTGACTGTGTTGGGATTGCCTGACTCCAGGTCCATGGGGTGGACAGCGCACTTTGGGGGTCACCTGTGCACAGCCACGCCCTGTGGCAGCCAACAACGCAAAACCATTCATGATCGCACTGGCAATGCAATCCAAGGATGCAGTCATGGCCTCTATATGTGTTACATCCCTGCCAGGATCTGTGCAGTGCCCTTCCTGCTGCTCGCTAACTGGTGCACCTTTGCACAGTGCATGCACCCCAGTGGCAGCAGCACCTGTTGCTGAACGGACGCCGCAGCAACGGGTGTGCTCAGTCAGGCGGTTGGCATTCAGGGGCTCCCGGGCAGGATGACATTCCTCTTGTGGTGACCAGCCAGGCTGCACAACCCCTCTCTGGGGACACTGCACAGTGGCCTCTGCAGGGTTATGGGCACAGCAGGCGCACCAGTGGCGGACCCTGTTGCTGGCTGCCTGGTGGCTCCTGCAGCCTGCTGCTGTCTCCCATCCAGCTGCTGTACACTGCCCTGTGCCTGCACGGCTGCACCACCACCACCAGGGCACATCCGGGTACTGCACACCAGTGCACCCACAGTGGTGGCAGGCAGCTGTTCTGCCGCTGGCAGAGTGCTGGGCACTGGACCTACCTGTGATACCAGTAGAGGCGACATGCCCACAATGTCGCCAATGCTGTCCAGGAGCTGTGAGAAGTCATCATTGGTGATGGACCCCACCCTGATCTGTGTCTCCGCACACAGGACACCAAGGCCAGCATCCTGCAGAATCACATCCAGGGCCTCGTTTGACCCTAGGTCTAGGACATCCACTGGCACTGTGGTGCTGAGTAGCAGCCTGTCAGGCCCCTGGATGCCAGTGGATGTGGAAGGTGCATCCTCTGGGCCATACCAGCAGCCACAGGTGTTGCTGCCGCTGCTGGCACCCATCCTCTGCATGGAGCATGCTGGTGCTGCAAGAGAAGTAAGGTGTGTCAGTGATGCAATGTCCACATGTGCCCCCGTACACTACTGCTGCATGTGTTCTGCACCATGGCATGTGCTGGGTGTGCACACATGCACGTGACATGCATGCAACTGCATGCATGCCAGCATGCCCATGTACGCACCCTCTGGGCCACCAGCTGTGTGTGCCTCACACACATACCATGCAGTAATGGGCTGCCACCCATCTGAAGCCTCCTCCAGGTACACCCTCCACCATGGAATGGCACATGGTGGCTGCTATCAACTCTTCTGTCGTTGTCAGTGTGGGTGCATCCACTGGCCCTTCCCCAGTGGCATTACAGGACACCCTGATGGCAGCCACCTTCCCTTAATTTGCTGCCTGTCAGTCCCAACCTTCTTGTGGCACTCCTGCACCAACCGCTGGTGGCTGCCATGCTGGTTCACATAAGTTGCCACCTACACCCATGCAGCAGCCCTGGCCTGTGGTGCGCCATGGCACCACTCAGCAGAGCCTCCCTATCAAGGTAGGCCTCAGACAGGGCATCTGTCTCAGCCTTAGTGAAGTTGGGCCTGCACTTTCATGTAGGCCCCGCTCCTCACCCTCCTCATGTTCCGACATGTTGCCTCTTGTGGACATGGACAGCATAGTGTGCCAGTGGCAGCATCTCCTGGTCCATCCCACCCAACAGTGCTGTCTGCTCCCAGTGTGCTGCAGCAGCATCCACTACTTACCTATCAGGATTGCAATACTGGTTCATGGCCTGTGTTGTTCCATGGTACTTATGAGGTGCAATGCATGCAAATGAGGTTGAGCGCAACAGTAATGACATGCTAATGCACCCCACTGTGCCACACATTGACTGATGAGCTCATTTGCATGTGGCATTTGAATATTGAGATATTGCACCATGTGCAATGGTATTGCGCTGGAGCAAGTGGCTGCTCAATGCTCACGCATGCGCTGTGCTTGGGCCTGCAGTGCACATATACACAGCAATGTCATTGTGTCAATCATGCAGGATGCATGAACAGCGTGATGTATTGGCACTGCACAAGCTGCACATGGCTGGCAATGCACATAGCACATGATGCTATGTTTCCCTACTGCGCTCTCGTGCACTCTGCACTACCTGCTGACCTCTGACCCTGGGCCCTCTCCATGACCCGTGACCCTGCCAGCCACATGCACTGTGCATGTCCAGCACTGTGCAATGGGCGGGCACTGCACAGTCTCCCACACATCATGCATCTGGCACCTGTACTGAACACGTGTGTCTGATACCGTCATTTCTGCCACCAAACCTGCTACTGTAAAATGGTACAGGGCAGAGGTAGACATGCCTCTAAATGGTCCCAGGTGGAACTGGCCAGGGACACTGTGTGGCAGGGGATTGCTGCCAGCCTAGAGCACAGGACCCGGGTGCCCAGAACAGGGAACAATGCGGCATTAGTACGATGACCTCACCAGATGGGACCCTGACTGGCTGAAGAGGCTTCAGGCATGCGCCACGGTGGGGCTGTGCCACAGCCAGGTAAGTCATCCCATGTTATATGTCTGCCCTGGTACTGTACTGTGGTGTTGGCTGGCTGCCTGGCATGCCCTGCAGAGGACACTGTCATTGTGCACATCACGAAGTGGCATTGCCAGCATCCACTTGTATTGCCATGCAGCTGTGCAGGCTTATGGGACGTGTTGGGCAGGGGACACCCTGTGCACAGGCCTCTGGGGGCAGCTGCTGTGGTCAGTTACTGATGTGCACCTGTCTTCTTTCCATTCCCAGGGCCGCAGGACTGCAGGCGAGCCAGGGCTGTGGCAGCACTAGACCAAGCAGTGCGGCATGGTGGTGGTGGAGGACCAACACCAACAGTGCCGCCAGGGGGCAGGTAAGCACTGCCATGGTCCTTGCACTGTACATGGGGGTGGCAGGGGGAGTGGGTGCGGGCATAGCTACCTGTGCCATGGCAGCTGTGTGTGTCATACTGTGCATGATGCATGCCACTGTGTTGCACCCATTGCACGCATGTGCCAGCTGTTGATGAGGTGGGCATGTGCCTGGCTTTCACCATTGTTGCTGTGGTGCTGCTGATGCACTGTGCCATGTGACTATCATTGCACAGTCATGTGGCCATTGTACGGTGGGGACCACCTATGTGCAATGTCATGGTGCACCGAGTTGCATGTGGTGTTGGCACACCCCTGCAGGTAGCCATTATGCACCGTCCAAGGGTGTGTGTTCCTGCTGCCCATTGCACACTGTGGGTGGGCATGATTCCTTGGGCCATTGCATTGCACTGATCACCTGTCCTGTCCCTTGCTATAGGTGTCCAGAGGCCAGTGCGCAGAACCCCAGGGAGGATGTTGAGCCAACTCATGCGGGAGACCCTACTAGTGGTGTCATCAATACTAGAGGTGGTGGTCGCGATGAGGTAGATGATGGCGGCGGAGAGGCAGGAGAGACATACAACCATAGTGGTTGGACAGGGCTGGTGCTGAGGCTTCACAGTTTTCCTGTCTCTCCTGTTTAACTTTCCCTACAGTTCCCCTCACACTGTGCAGTCCCTGTTCCTGTCTACTTCCCTCACTGTACCTACCCTTTCCAAGACCCTGTTTTTCTGTATACAGTTTTCTGAAATATATATTTTCCTGACATATCTGCCTGTGTTCGTGTCTGCTTTGCAGGTGGCATGAGGAGCCATGCTGCAGTGGTCAAGTGTCTGTCTGTGTGGTGCGCATGGGAAGGGGCAAATGTTGTCCTTCTGTAGTTTACTGTTGTGTGCTGTGGTGTGTCCCACCATGGTGGTGTCCATCCCTGGGTCAGTGGCTGTGCTTTGGGTGCCCATCGGGCAGCTGTCAGGGGTGTGTAGAGGGTGTGTGCATGGTGGTGGCACATGGCCATGGTCATTGGTCTGGTACTGTCCGCACACTGTGTTGCGGTCCTCTGCTTGGTGTTGTGAGGCCTGTCCCTTGTGGTCTGCCATGTTGCCTGCAACCCAGCATGTTCAGTGCCTACTGTGTGGACTTCGATGTGCCTGTGTGGTGTGTGTGCTTTGCTGCTTGGTCGTGGGTGTGGCCTGCTATGGTCTGGGAGGGGCACACAGCCAGTGGCCTGCTGGGGGCTTCCTGGTTGCCCTCCATTGGCCTTGGCACTGCCTGTTGTTTGCTATTTGTGCCACTGTTGTGTTCTGGGGTCACATATCTGGGTGCCTAATGCCATGCTGGTGGTGGCCTTCTGTGGCCTGTCACTGTGCTTCCATGGCTGTGTCCCTGGGTCTGTTCTCTGTACCCTGCCGCCATCTATTGCTGTGCTGCTCTGCTCCAGGGTTGTGCTGGAGCAACCCTATTTGCACCATGGTGCACCTCTGCCATATTCAGCCAGGTTGTGCTGGCACAGTTCAGCCTGCGCAACCTCTGAATATGTTCCAGTTGTGCCATGGCACATCGGATTTGTGCTGCAACGGACTTGCACCAGACTTTGGTCTATTTCTGACTATCTGGGCCTATATGTTAATGAAGCAAAAGGCCAGCTCTTAGATACCAAATTCTAAACTTTGCTAATAAAGGAGGACCTGACCAAAGAATAAAGTACAGCAAAGTACTTAGGAACCTTTATTAAGAAATATCGACTTGCAATAAAAAACCTTAGAAAATCAGAATATTCCCAGATGCAAAAAGGAAGATTCTGTAAACTACCAAAATAACACAATCTGGGAACCTTGGACAGCTAGAGATACAGCGAAATTTAATTTTGCCTGTGAAATTCTGTCAAAATTGTCAATTTCACTGTGCAAAATATTTTACGTAATTGGGCTCTACGGCAAAATTGCGTAAATTTACTGGTAAATTTCACTGTCAATTTTGCCTTTTGCCACCTCATTTCACCTCATGTTAGTTTCAGGTGAAATTGGGAAAAATGCTTATCACACGACTTCTCTCTAGCAGACTGCTGGTCACATGGGTGACTGCACTTAGGCAGGAAGTTGGACTAAATGTACTTCCTTTAGAGCTGTTTCAGCCTAGTAGTAGGAAGTAGGAGACTACAGGAGGAGAGCTAAAAGTTTGATTTATAAAAATAGTGTTTGTGTGTGTGTTTACTTGTTTGTAATCTGTTCCCCATTAGTTTAAAAAGTAAATATTTTCAGTTAGTGTTTTTCTGCATTGTTATATTTATCTATCTTTATAGTTTGTGCATTGTGTGTGTGTGTCCCAGTCCTCCATCTTTCTTTCTTTCTTTCTTTCTTTCTTTCTTTTTTAGTTTTATAGTAAAGAAAAATGTTTTTTATGATAGAGGGAGACTGGTAGTGCACCACCAGCAGCAAGAGGATCTGTATTCCAACTTAACAGGTGGGCATTTTCAAGCACCCCCAAGAGAAAGATGTGCCCGTGGCTCCCCAGCAGTAGTAGCCCTCCCTTGCCACCAGCAGGAGCAGGGCACCTTATGCCTACCAGCAGCAAGCACCCCGGACAGCAAGAACAGCAGGACCCCATTGCACCCCAGGAACATGTGCAGCCTGTGCCCCCAGCAAGAGGAGCAGCAGCAGCAGCAGGTCTTAGAAGAGGTGGCTGCCACAGATGCAGCAGAGAGACTGGTTGATGAGTCCCCCTCCAAGGTCTCTACATCTCCAGTTTGGAGTTTTCTTCCACAAAGTTTGGAGATGACAGTATTGTGATCTGTAAACCTTTGTGGTAAAGATCTGTGGCATGGAAAACAAGGGTCCCACTTTGGGACAGGAAGTCAGAGGAATCACCTGCAGTGCCACCACACCACAGAATGGCTCTCCATGCTGCAAGAAGCTGCAGCAGCAAGAGGCAGCAATGGGTCCAAGCATCAGGGCATCTAGCATCCCAGGGACGCCATATTGAAAGAGGCAGGAGCAGTGATGAGACACCCACACTCGGCACAGGCATGCTTCAACTGTTCCTGGTTTGGCATCACAGCCTGCAGCACCTCCTCCAGGACCAGGTAACATCAGGATGGAGGACCTTGAGGCTGTGTGCCAAGATGTGGTGGCAGTATGCACAGAGGTGCACGGTCTCTGGCAGAAGGTGGTCCAGTTTTGTGAGGAGGTCAGGAGAACTGGAGAAAGTAGGGAGGACCAAGAGAAGGTCTTGGACTTCCTGGCAGACCTGCATCATGGGTGGCAGCGGCACTGGTACAAGTGATTAAAACTGCTATGTACGCACCAATTTTCTTTTGTGTCCTTTTTCTTTTTGCAAGTTTTTCTCTTTTCCTCTTCACCTGCCCCAAAAAAATAAAAAAGTAAAAACAAAATGCAAAAAACTTTTCTGTCCTCTTTCTCTTCCATTATATATCCTCTTTGTTCTTTTTCTTGTCCTGTGGTTTTCTATTTTATGTGTTATGTTTTGTGTAATGTTTATGCTCCCTCCTTTTCCCTCTTTCTCACAATTTAATACCTTTACCCTGAGTCTGACCCTGCATGTTCCCCAAGTACTATGCCCATAAACTGTGTACTTTCTTGCTTGTTTTTATTACTTCTCCTTTATTTATTTCCTTCTATCCACAAATGTCAAGTATTGTAATTTGTTCGTACTGAACAAACATTTTTTCCCAAAGCTATGTGATGTTGTTGTCTGTTGTGGGTGTGCTAAGGGCTGAGTGGCAATTGCTTTGGCTGTGTGCAGCATCAGTCTGAGTATGTATACAACAGTCATAGAATTAAATAGTTAAATAAGCATTATTATTGCGAAGTTAAACATGAATACATTTTTTTATGCTGAACTACACGACCCCCATGATCTTGCCACCTTCAGAAATGTTAACTCTGTGTCCTCCCTCCTCCAGTCATCATGATAATGTTTTATTAGTGCCTCACCACAGCCACCACCACCACCATATGTTCATGGCCCTGGTGAGTGACCCAGGTCAAAATGTGCACTTTGGCCACAGTTTAACACAGCCTCTTGCCATCATACTACTCTGTGCAGACTACAGCAGGAATGGTAAAAGGAGAAATATGACAGGAGAAAAGTTTGATAAAATTCAGACTGAAATATGGTCTGAGTCAGGATGTGAATGATGTGCCCCTCTCCCAGCACCACCAACACCATCATCACCACCCACACATTAAATAGCTGTTTTCTGGCCTGTTTGAAAAGTATTTTAGCCAGAATCTCAGGTGGCGATGATCATGCCAAACAGGGCCTACAAGTCCAGAAATGTTTCCTAAAAATGTTACATTAAACTCAGACAGAAATCTGGTCCCAGCCATGATGTTTTATGGTGTCTGATCTCCCACCCAGAACAAACAATAGTCTTTGGTTCACTGTTTACAATTGTGTTTTGGCCACATCTTGTTTCTGCGAGTGCAGCACAGGCAGTAAATGTCCAGATATGTTGCAGGGAAAATGGTACATTAAATTCAGACAGAACTCTAAAGTTGGCCCACCCACACAGTGGTTGGATTCCGCTTGCCATGCCAGTGACCCGGGTTTAGGAGTGGACCCGGGTCACTGGAGAAGCTGGCTGGGGAGTATGATTGAACATCCCATGGACTGCTCTCCTTCTCTGGGGATGGTGCGGGTTGTGCTCGGTGCTCGATGGATCCCTGGTGGAAGCTGGGGATTTGCACAGCTACCAGCACCAACCTCTGAGGAGCGGGCAGATGCTGGACATCATTGCATGTCCCCACCCCTGGCAATGCAATGAAACTTCTTGTAGCTGGTTGCGCTTGTGAAGCCTGCCCCGGCTTCAATTAGCCTCTGGGACCCTCTCCCAGGCAGTTACTAGTCATGTGGCACTTGGTGCCACATCCCCACCCTCTGGGGGCAAGCCAGGGGTACTGGGGTAAAGAGCATAAGTGGCTTGGAGGTGGAAGCATGGGGTGCTGTGACCAGGCTGATGTATAGTGGCTGGCTGCAGGGGCAGAAAAAAGAGGGAAAAATAAAAGAAAAATTCAGACAGAAATCTGGTCTCAGCCATAATGTTTTATGGTTCCCCACCAGCATCCAGACATTAAAATGCTGTTTTGGCCACTGTTTACAATTGTTTTCTGCCACATCTTGTTTCTGTGAGTGCAGCACAGGCAGTAAATGACCGAAATGTTTCCTAAAAAATGGTTCATTAAATTCAGACAGAAATCTGGTCTCAGCTATGATGTTTTATGTAGCCCAAACCACCACGGACCAAACAATGGTCTTTGGTCCACTGTTTACAATTGTTTTTGGTACATCTTGTTTCTGCAAGTGCAGCACTGGCAGTAAATGTCCAGATATGTTGCAGGAAATATGGTACATTAAATTCAGACAGAAATCTGGTCTCAGCCATGTTTTATGGTGCCACCCCACCACCTAGACATTAAAAGGCCTTTACCAATTATTTCTGCCTGAAACTCATGGCTGCTGGTGCCAAACAGGGCCTACAAGTCTAGAAATGTTACAGGAAAATGTTTCATCAAATTGAGACTGACATGTGGCATCGGTCCTGATGTATTATGATATGCCACCACCTCAGGGACCTGAAAGGGTGCCAACCTATGCACAGAAAATGAATTCCTTCTGCAAAATGCTGCTCTACTTGCAGTTCTATCCTCCTGCTGCTGCTGTTTCAAGTGATTGAGATAAAATGTACAGTTATCATTTCCCTATCCGATGCTGCTATACTGATTGTCTAGCTGTGTTGACTGACTGACTCCGTGGTAGTAGCTTGCCTGGTGTGGGGAGTGAATGACATTTTGGGGCACAGTAGCTTGCTGCCTGCTGCTGTCTCTGACTAGTACTTGCCAAGTTACCACAAGAACTACTCTTCTGGATGGTTGAAGCCTGATGGATTATCTTCAAACAGTCCATACTACTGCTGCTGAACACATAAGTATCTGTCTTCATTTTTCCTGTGCAAGGTAAGGGTGTTGGTGGGTTGGTATTATGGCATATTGAATTCTTTTATTGCTTGTACTGCTCTTATACTATTTTTCAGTGTACTGTGGATGACATCATCATGCCAGGCCAGGAGGGAGGGAGATCTATGGATCTTTGAATGCACCACATTTCCCAATTTCCCTCATGAGCGGTAAGTATTGGAATTTTCATACTAGTGTGGTATGTCTGTTACTGCCATCTGGTTGTCTGAGCTTGGTAGTAATTGTGTTATTTTTGCTTTTGTCAACATCAGAAATTCCGGTGAAGTTAAGTCTTGTTCTATTCTGCTGCTGCTGCTGGCTGCTCAACGAAATCTGGTAGATTTATTTAATTGTGCAATGGTTCCACTTTCACAGTCCTTGAGGTAAGTATTTCTTCATTTTTATGGTCTTCTGTGGTGGGGTGGGTTGGTGGATGGTCACAGGTGGTGGTGGGGAACTTTTAACCTCCTCAAAATGTGTTCTTATTTTTCTTATTTCAGTGCATGCAGTGCTGATGGGGAAGGGGATGTCTACTAGTGCTACTGTGCTTCATCATGGACCTTGGTCTGGAATCATGTGTTCCACACAGCATGCTCATGTGGGGAATGTCCGCAGTTTAATGACATCATGGGGTATGGTAAGTATACATTTTTCTCTACTTCTTCCTCCAACTTATTAGGTAAAACCAGGCATGCAGATTACGAGTATATTTCATTTTTCTTATCTTTGGTCTTGCTTAGGTCTTTTCCTCTGTTGAAGTTTCATTGTATGTTGTATCTTGATGACTATATCAATCCAGGCCCTGCAGGAACTGTGTTGTGTCTGTGGAAGACAGGGGTGTCACATGAACTATGATGTTGCCCACTGGACTGGTGTCCATACCATTACCATTAATGAGTAATCATCACTGTCACTCACATACAGGGAGGAACTATATCACGAAAACAGATGGTTGAGATGGTGTTTAGTAAATAATTAGATGGAGGGAGTTAATGTCTTGTCTAATCAATGGAATTGCATAGCTGCAGTAATCATGAACATTTTGAATCCATTCCAAAGTGAGGCCAGCAGATCCTCCCCTGCCCCCTGATCTCTCCCCAGGAACCATTGTGGTTTCAGTGTACCTTAACCTGGTACTATAGCATAAGTAACTTTTGGGGGATTTGATGTTGCAAGTTGTTAATCCCTTCATGATTACTTTTGTAATTAATGACTCGCATAATTAAAGATGGCCACCATTCACCATTTCTCAAAATGTGTTCAACTTGTGCTGTTAACTGTTGAATTAGCATGTTAAATTCATATGCTACTTGTACTAGTCTAGAGCCAGGGTTCTTGCACATGTCACTGATACTAAGTGACAGACACATTTTCCAATCGCATGAAGTGCATGGGTGTGTCAGATCAGATCAGATGATGACAGGGGTGGTGGGGCAGTGTAGAATTTGCCATCATGGCACTTTAAGGACACCCAGACAACATATCTTGGTATAAGATAGTGTTGATATAGTCAACATGAAAAGTAAGATATTTTTGGAAGAAAAACATTATGGCCCAGATATTCAAAGAGAGTTGAGCCATGCGCAATAGGGTTGCACCTCGCAAGTCCAAAAATGCACCATTTGCGATATTCAGCAGGAGGCAGTTGCGCTCCCAAATCACGCTGAGCAACAGCGCAATGATAATGAATGCATGCTAACTGAAGGTGGGAGGAACCATGCATAAATGGCACAGTGCGATATTCAACAACATGTGCCAGGCGCAATAGGGGAGCCAGTGGAAGTTGCACCATAGCAGAAATGAGCCAAAATAAAAGGGAGCAAGGAGAGGTGCAAGAACGCTACAGGGAAGCCACATGGGGCCAAAGTCTAGCGGACAAACTGGGCAGCAGGGACACACAAGGCAGGCCAGGAAAGGGCACCTAGAATCAACAGGCACAGGGGAAGGGTGGGGAGCCACAGTGCAGAAGGGAAGTACACCACACAGCAGTGAGGCCAGCACAGGCAGGTGTTCCCAGTGCAGGAGAGTAGCAGCCAGGACAGTGGGGAATACAGAAACAGCTGCGGGGGTGAACACAAGCCAGGGACATGGCCAGTGCCACCATCCAGATGGAGGCAGTAATGAGGGGGTGAGAGGTGGGCAGCAGGGGGTGTGGCCGTGGAAGGGCCTGTCGGGTATGCCCCCAACAGGCAGTACTGAGCCCGCACCAGCTTGAGCTGTACAGTGATACTGAGATTGTGGGCTGGTACTGCCTGAATCGGACAATTCTGAGGTGGCTCTGTGGCTGTGCAGTGATGTGATGCAGCACCCACATGACGGGCCATGCCCTGTCAGTGGAGATGAAAGTAACAGCTTGCATGTGCTTGCTTGCCATGGGTACCTTCCAGAGACCAACTGGGGACACCACAGGTATAACCCAGTCAGCCACGTCATGCCACCTCACCCAATTCCTCAGCACTGCTGCCATGCTGCGGAGTACATCCATTTCCCCAGCACACCAGCGGAGTGCACAGCAAACATACAGGAGTTCCACAGGGTAGCACATATGCCACGTGCTAGGGGCAATAGACTGCACCCATGTGGCCATCCGTACACTACCTGGCCCGAGGGGCTGCATATACTCATCGCAAGGGCTATGCCAGCATCAACTGCCAGGTGGTGTGCGATGCCAGGGGTGTATAATCAATGTCTGTGCCACGCACCCTGGGGCAGCACATGATGTCTTCATCTGGCACCAGTCAGCACTGTGCCACAGATTCAGAGTGGGATATCCCCACTGGCCACCCTAGTGGGTGAGTATGCAAACCACATGGAAAATCATAGGGCCTCGGGGCATGGTCAGAGGTGACATGGGTTGTGGCCTACCATATCCAGGGGCAGGGCGATGCTGATCACCAAACTAACCTCCACCCTCTACACACAGGTGACAGTGGATAGCCACTCCGTCCCTGGCTGCTCACCCTACCAGCGGCCGGACCCCCGCCTAGCAACGCTACAATGAGGCACATGCCTCCACATGTAATGTCATCGGCGGGTGTTTGGGATGCTGAAGGCACGTTTCCGTTGCCTGGACACCTCCGGCGGTGCCCTACAGTACAGCCCCTCAAAGGCCTGTGGGCAATTCCTGGCCTGTTGCATCCTGCACAACATGACCAATGAATGTGGGATAGCCATACAGGTCGAAGAGAGAACAGCGATGGGAGCGATGAGGAAGCCGGTGACAATGGTGATGGGCAGCCCCTTGGCTGATGGGACCCCGACTGCTCCGGCTGGCACAGCTGCACTGGGACACCATCATGGAGGAGCACTTCAGCCAACCCAGGTAAGTCATGGGGCCATGTGCAACCAACAGTGGCTAAGGCACAACCCTACAACGCATGGACACACAACAGGGGTGCATTCCGACAAGGAAGTGGCGGGCATGGAACCACACACTCAACCAGGGATGGGTGAGGTCTAACATGCCACATGGATGGACACACACACACACACACACACACACACACAACGCACCAGACATCCACAAAGGGTAGGAGGCACACCGACCCAGAGCGCCAACCTAGCCACACACATGTCCACAGACCACCACGCCCACTGCCTGTCCTTGTGCATGTGTCAGATGCTGACACCATTGCACATTGGTGTACAGCAGAATGCAGAGCATCATCATGCACACCCAACTGTGGACAGCAGCCTGGAGGTGTGCCGATGGACTGTGTGTCCATGTGCAGGGCGGTACCCACCGTGCAATGCCAGCTGAATGACACAATGCACACAGGGCAGTACCAGACAGTAGTCATGTTGGGAGACAGGTCAGTCATGTGCCACAGTGTCTTGGCTGCCACAGATGCATGGGTGGCACTGTCGAGACCCACCAGCACTGACAGGCTGACCACTGGCCTCATGGGGTGGCACCGATGGTTCCCCAGGGTTCCACTGCATGAACATGACCGTGCTCGCTGAGGGGTCTGCAGCACACCAAACATGCCTCGCCAGGCGTGCTCGGGATGCCACAGCTGAACCCAGTGTCGACAAGGAGGGTGTCGCATGGCGCCCGGAGCAGGGGGTGGACAGTGCACTGCATGGTGTCTGTGACACATGGGCAAATGACTGTGTGCCCATTGTGGCCATGACAGCAGTGAATGCCTGTGTCTGCCTGTCAATGGCAGGGTCATATCCTCCCACAACTGGTCCATCCCTGCCAGGATCAGAGCTGTGTCTCTGCTGCGATGCTCCACTGCCCGCTCCAGAGCCACATGCAGTGCATCCACCAACATTGCAAGCCGCATCTGCTGGTTGACTGATGATTGCAGTATGCGGTGTGCTCATCCAGAGGTCATCTGCCTCCTCGGCATCCTGTCCCTCAAGCTGTGCGCCCTGATGCCCAGCACCCTTGAGGGTGGGTGCTGCACACCAGGACCAGGTCTGAGCATGTCCACAGGCGGTGCACTGATGCTGCCCCTGACCTTGTACTCCCAAGCCCATTGGCTGACTGCTGATGCTGCCCCGGATGCTGCTCAACAGGGCTCACTGGTGCTGCTGCAGTGGCGCAACAGTCCACTGTCCTGTACACACCAGTGCTGCGCCACTGGTGATGACGAAGCACAGGCTGGGACTGTGATGACACGCAGGCATCCGCGTGGCACCACCCACAGCCATGGCTACGATATGTTACCTGCTGTGTGGCCATCCGTGGCACACATGTGTCACTGCCCATGCCGTTAACGACATCATCATCGGTGACGGACCCGGCACCAGCCGAGTCACAGCATGCTGGCATCCGTGGATGCTGGCACACTGGGACACGGGCGGGGCCTCCTCCACACCTGTTCCAACAACATCAGTCTGGACAGCCAGGCGGGCCCACTGTCGCACTGAGCTGCGTGATACCTGTGGAGGTGGATGGGCCCTCCTCCATCTCCATCTGATTGTCCTCAGTGGACAGGACCACCACCGCTGACCCATGCAGATGCTCAGGATCTGTAAGGAAAACAAAGTCGCATTACTGCATGTGACCTATCCTGCCCCCAATTGACAGACCATGACCTACCATGCAGTGACGGGCTACCACCCATCTGGAAGGCACCACCTGGAACACCCTCAATGGCACAACGCTGCATGCTTCCAGCAACCCTCTCCTCCTGTGGGGTCAGGTGTAGCACCTCCGGCTGTCCCCACCTGTCGCAGCTCGTGCTGCCCTGATGGCAACCACCTTCTCCTTTATCTTCCTCTTGTCTGTGCCTATCTTCTTCTTGCACTCCTGCACGGGCGCTGGTGGCTGCCATGCAGGTTCACTGCATGCGCCACCTCCTCCCATGCAGCAGCCACGGGCCTGTGGTGTTCCCTGCCGTCCACTGAGAAGCGGCTCCTGATCCAGGTAGGCCTCAAACAGGGCATCCTTCTCGGCCTTGGTGAAATTAGGGCCTCCTCCTCCTCCTCCTCCTCCCACCACTGTGTTCCTCCTCTCCCACAACTCGCCGGTCATTATTTAGCCTGTGAGAATGAAAGTTGTTACCTGTGACTGTGCAGTCCCATGTATGTCCCAAAATCCACAGTCCACACTCCCAAACAGCATGCAACTCACCAATAGACTGCAGTAACCAACTATGGCCACTGCAACCCAATGTCACACTTTTATAGCACAACCCATGCAAATGAGGCGAGGCGCAACTTTAAGTGGATGTAAATTGCAGTGCTCTGCCATTGAATGGCTGATTAGCTGATTTGCTTATGATGACTGAATATCATGCTGTTGCGCTTTGCTAATTGTATTGAACATACTGATCCAAGGGCGCAGTTCTGTGACATCGCAGTACACCTCACTGCTCATGCCGGGTTGCTGGCGCGGGCATCTGCCGTGCTGCTGATGTGCTATGCGTGGGAGGCAATGCGGGGCATGGCCACCATTGTGCCAGTGGCGCTACAGCGATGTTCACCTATGGGCTGTGGCACTGGGGCATCATAGGCTCACTGGGGCAACAGCGTGGTAGGCTACTGGAGGTATCACACAGGCACCCAATCATGCTACATGCATTGGGTTCCAATGGCGCTATGCCTGTCCGTGCACCAGAGACCCTTGACCCTGTGCCCGACCTTTGCCCCCTAGGCACCATCGTCAGGCATGTGTGCACTACTATCGTGCTGTTCGGTGACAGCGTGATAGGGAATGGCAGTGCTGTACCGCACAGCATCTGCGTGGTGGAGCTGCACTGCAGAGTGCCATTTGAACTGACTGAGCAAATGAGATGGCATGGAGGAGGGCTCTCAGTGGACCCAAATTGTACTGACCAACCTGGTGGCAATTGTTGAGCCACTTTATGGCCCACTGTCTGGGAGGCACCACAGACAGGTCCAGGAACAGGTGTGGGAGGAGGTGGCTGACCCCTGGAGGAGGCCACAGGAAGGGGATGGATGGCTGAGCAGTGCTGCCACAGGTATGGTGACCTGAGGAGGAGGGAACCGGACCTGCTTGTCCACCTGTGGACACGTGCCAGGAGGGGCATTGTGCCACGGCCAGGTAGGTGTTACGTCCACACACTTTTATCTTCCATATGAGTATCATGGTTGCATGTGTCTGGAACATGGGGAGGGACAGTCCAGTGTTGGCTGTGGTGGTGTTATCAGGGTGTGGGGTCGGTGGGTCTGGCTGGGTGGGATTGACATGGGGGCAGGGGACTTTGCTACAGGATTGTACTGATGTTCCTCTCTCCATGTTTGCCCCACAGGGCTGGAAGAGAGGTGTCTGGCCAGGGAGCAGAGGCACCAGCAGGACGACAGGGCCAGTAGGAGGGACGACAGTCCACAGCGCCAGAGGGACCAGCCTGATGATGGTGAGTGCCATACCTCCATGATTACTATTGCATGCTGTGTAACAGGGTGGGCAGTAGGGCATGGCCACCATCCATTGACACCACTGCATCATGCCAACTTGTTACAGTCAGCCTCTCCAGTGGCACTGCATGTCTGGGAGTGCGTTAATGGTGGTCCATGCGTGCACTGGGTACATGGCTGTGCCACTGCCTTTGCACCACATAGCCATGTCTCTAAACAGCCGATGGTGCTGTGCATGACTTGGCCAGTGGGTGTGTGCAGCGGTCCGCATGGCTATATGTGCCTGGGTGGGCAGGTCTTGTGGACATGATCACTGTGGGTGGTCACACACCATCATAGAGGCATGTCCTATGGCCGTATGCCATGCACAGTGGGTGGGCTGTATGGGGCTGTGCATTCACACCTGTTGACTGTGCTCCCTTGTCCTAGGTGTCCACCAGCTGCAGGATATATGGGAGGCACTGCAGGAGATACTAAATGTGGCATGGGCATCATTGGACATCCTGCAAAGGATTGACCAGCTTGGGGTCGGAGAAGACACAGGAGGCAGAGCTGCGGAGCAGGTAGCGGGGCTCCCATTGAACATCCTTATGCCCCTGCTTTCCCTACCCCTGGACCCACCCTTACACCCCTCCTTTCCTGTCCCATTTGTTCACCCCTGCCCTTACCCACCCCCACCTTGTTTGTGGCCCTCACATTTGTACATAGTTTTGTAAATATTTCTTTTGATATTTTTGATTACAAATCTTTTGATATGAATACTGTGGTGGTCTCTGATTTGCAGCAGACTATAGGTGCTCAGCTGCAGTGGTGTGCATGGCGTCAGGGTGGTGCAGTCATGGGTATGTGTGTGTGTCCGTGGGAAGTGACTATGGTGTGGGAGTAGCTATCAGTTAGTGTCTGTGGTGTGTGTGTGTTGTGCCCTGTAAACTGGATGACTGCCTGCAGTGGTCCATGGTGCATGCTCTGTGTCCATGGCACACCTGTAAGCCCATCCATGGCCTGTGCAGCTGACACCCTTGCATGACTGTGACCTGCACGGTCTGCTGGCATGTCAGTGGTGGCTGTCCATGCAGGGCAGCCACTGTACATCACAATGCTGGGTTGCCTCCTGTCATTGGTGGTGCATGTCTGTCTTGGGTGACACTGTGGCCTCCATGGTTGTCCCACCTCCATGCTGTGGCTTGTGTGTGTTGCAGGGATGTGCACCACTGTCTGTGACTTGTGCTCCAGGCAAATGATGGTGGCGTACAGGTCCACAGTGCCTGTGCAGAGTGGCTGGCGCTCCTGTGCCATGTGGAGGACTATGGGCTGTGTGTACACAGTTTCCATGGGCCCATGCTGGGGCTTGGTTGCCCTGCTCTGCGTCCCTGTGTGCCCTTGGGTATGGGTGGGTGTTTGTCCATGCACTGTGTTGCATCCGGTGTGGTGCATGCTTCACACACACCACTGGTGTCTCGCGCTGGCTGTTGTGGCCAGTGCTGGGTCTGGTGTGTCCTTGGGAGGGTGTGCAGGGTGCTGTACCACTGGTGGTGGGGTCTGGGGCATGGCCTGTCACTTTTGGGTACCTTGTGTGCCGAGGCATGGTCGGTCTCTCAGCTGTACCTTGGGGGCTGTGCATAGTGGCACTGTGTATGCCGTTGTTGCATCACTGTGTGCTGCCACCCGCTGATGGGTGCTGTGGTGGGGCTGCCTTGCATGGTTCTGTGGTGCACAGGATTGCATTGTCACAGTGGGGGTGGTGGCATGCATGGGGTTTCCTGCAGTGGTGGGCGCTGCTCCTGGGCAGGGTGTCTGGGGGTCACGGTGCAGAGTGTGCTCTGCATTGGGGGATGGTGTGGCATGGGGTGGACAGCCCTCCTTGTGTGCCAGTCACAGCTTGCCAGGGGTGTGATGGGGCACCATGACCCAGCTGTGGGTTGGTTGCTTGTCTCCATGGGCCAGTGGTTATTCCAGCCCTCCCCAGTTGTGCAGTGCATGGGGTGTGGGGGATGATGTCTGTTCTGCTGTGTGTTCCTCTGCCCATCTGTGGCATGGGTGGTGGGCCCCTATATCCCTGGTTGTGCAGTTGCATTGCTGCACTGCTGCTTGAGGCATCCCTGGTTGCACTATGGTGCCTCTGGACTGCTCAGCTGAACATCCCTTGTTGCTATGGCGCATCAGATCTGCTCAGCTTCCCTCCCTAGTTGCACTATGGTGCAGGAGGTGCTATATTCAGTCGTCAGCTGTAAGCGCATCTTGGCGGCTCAGTTTTTGAATATCGCTCTTGCATGAGCACAATGGACTACTCTGCTCCTGCTATTGTGCACTTTTTGGGCGCAGTTTGAATATCTAGGCCTATAACTGCAAACATGCGCTTGCAAAATTTTTATGGTTATGGTAATTACATTGCTCCTGCTTTATATAGGCTTGGGAGGCTTG
Source organism: Neoceratodus forsteri (assembly GCA_016271365.2). NCBI lineage: Eukaryota > Metazoa > Chordata > Ceratodontiformes > Ceratodontidae > Neoceratodus > Neoceratodus forsteri. The sequence goes on along the minus strand of CM057455.1, from coordinate 1,458,722,795 downwards.
GGAGACTGGTGATGAGGTGACCAATCAATGGGTTATGGCAAGGGTGATCAAATGAAACTTATACACACTGCAGCACAGAACAACACATTACCATAACCAATCCAATGGTACATAGCTAAAAAAGTATAACATACACACCCAGCCACCAAACTGAGTTGAAAGTTGTTGGGGGGTCCCTGTAATAAACTCAGCCTTTTTCAACTTCAAATTCCACATCATCCAAGAAGCACCCCACAGTCTTCAAGACTGGAGTTCTCATCAGGTGGGAATTCTCTCAACATTACTGCCTCATCCACCTCGATGCTGGTGGATGCCTTAGTTGAGGATCGTCATCATCCTCATCACTGAACAGTTCCTGTTGCAACACCACTGACATCACTGTGTTGTGTGGAATGTGCCTTTCATTCTTTTGATGAATGTTAGCATGGACATATTCTTGGGTGACAAATTGGTCCTCCGGTCATTCACAAGTGCCCGGCAGCACTAAAACTTCGTTCCACAGTGACACTGGATGGTGGGTAGCTCAGGTATTTCACAGCAACCGATGTTAGTGCTGTCAATCATTTTACTGCTCCAGTACAGTAGTGGCTCATCAGTAATGGCAAGGTGTTTTGGGTCCCCATGTAGGCCTTCACCATTCATTCTGCTCCCCAGAGTCCAGCTGCCTCATCTGTCTCCTCCGCCTCCTTTCCTCCTTATCTTCAATACCCACCTGAAAGAACATTCCAAATGTGATTGCTTGCTGTTTTCTGCTCTGCCTTGCCCATTTTCTCTGATTGGGTCATTTGTGAGTCACTGGTGGTGGTAGCACACCCATTTTGATGCAGAGTGTGCATTTTCATTTGTGCAGCATGTACCAGTCTAATGAGGTTCTGTGTCAACTGTTGTGCTCTCTGATGTCCTCCTTCAATTATAGAAGGCAGGCCATGTTTGTAGCGTGGATCCAGCATGGTGGTGATTGCAAAGTCAGCTAACTGTAAATGCCAGATACATGGGTATTTGTGTCCAGCACATGGAGCATGTGATCCATTAGATCACAGTGCCATGATCCCCACTGCCTCGGTCTGGTGTCGCACATTCACTAGTGTCTGCCTCAGCACTTGCGTATGAGAGAGGTATGGACTGATTTATACAAGCAGTGTCCCCACTCACTGCCTGTGTAGCATGCTTCAATGGATGGAGAATGCGTACTAGCCCATCAATTTGGTTCCACTGCTCTGTTGTTAGAGTGATGAACACTCCAGCACTGTCACAGGTGGTGTGCAGCAGCAGGTATTCTGACACAGCCTTATTCTGTTCATACAGCTGGTCAAGCATGTACAGTGGGGATAATAATATCAGATGACCTTAAGGTTAGCAAGCAATGTGTGAGAAGGCAGCAGGGAGGCTGGGGTATACAGGATGCATAGGAGAGTCATCACCAGCAGAAAACAGGAAGTTGTCATCCCTCTGTACAGACAGTTGTTGAGACCCCATCTGGAGTACTGTGTCCAGTTCCGGAGACCCCACCTCTACAAGGACATACACAGGATAGAGGCAGTCAGAGGTGGGCAACTAAAATGAAGCAGGGTCTGCAAGAGAAGCCATATGAGGAGAGACTAAAGGAGCTTAATATGTATACCCTTGAGGAAAGGAGGAGAGGGGACATGATAGAAAACTTTCAAGTACCTCAGTGGAATCAACAAAGTCCAGGAGGTAGCATCTTTCAGGAAAGAGGTGTGCAAGAACAAGAAAGCACAATTTAAAGATGGGGGGTGGTTCAGGGGCAATGTGAGGAAGGATTTTTCACAAAGAGGGTGGTGAATGCATGGAACAGCCTTCCTGAGGAGGTTGTGGGGTCTAAAACTGTGGGAGAATTAAAAATGAATGGGACAGACATAAGGCAATTCTTGTGAGGGGTATGAAGAAATAGGCTGTTGGTTAACTAGGATCTGCAGCTTATCCTGTAGGTAGGAAATGAGCAGACTGGGTGGGCCAAGCAGTCCTTATCTGCCATCAAAGTCTATGTTTCTATGTTTCAGTGTGGAGTTCCATCCGAGTGGAGTTGAGTTCCATCAAACTTCATCGGTGCTGAGGAAATGGTTATTGCGCTGCAGCTCATGTAGATGGTCACGGGCCTTTGCAGAATGGGTGAAGTGGACACAGATCGATAGGCAACAGTAACCATTTCCTTAATGTCCACATGGTTAAGAAACTGCTGAACAGCAAAATTAAGGCAGTGTGCCAGGCAGGGCACTCTGCAAAAACACCATTGCTAATGCAGTTTACTACATTGGAGCCATTATCACTTGCGATGAATCCTGCTATGGTGACTGTGTGTGTGTAGCCACCCATCAATCTTTGACAGCAGAACTGTAAGCATTTTCACAGCTGTGTGAGAACCTGTGACATTTGTCATACTCAGGGCTGCATGCTGCCAAATACCAGGTGTGTTTCTACCACCACAATTTTGCTTCGTGTGTTTGCCAGGCCCAAAATCAAGTACCGCCCCGGAACGCTGTGCCCAGTGTGCTGTTATGCACAGATACAAGCTTGCTGCTGTTTGTCCACTGGTCCACATATCCATGCGAAGATGGATATAGTGTGATGCACTATGCTTCAATGCATGTCTAATGGAATCAGCAACTCTACTGTTCAGCTCTGGCATGCTTAGTAAAATAGGTTAGCAATGGAACTTGTCATTTGGGACAGGCACTGGTCATCAACCTCGCGAAACCAGCATTCTCTATGAATGAGAATGGCAACAGATCAATGGCCAGCATTTTAGCAGTGGCATTTAACTCCCATGCAGCAGCATGATCGGGAATACTTTGTCTGCCACTCAGGGATGGTCTTCAAGTGGGCTGCATCTTTGGGGCTGTCCAACCAGAACGCTGTACTTGTGGCAGCAATGATTTTCTTTAAGAGTAACACTTGACTCTTGGGGCTGTGCAGAATGCATGAAATCAATTATATTGGTTGCTTGTGGGTATGGTGGTGTACTTTTCAGACTCATAGGTGGGACTCTAACTGCCACTGCTATGCCCACTACTCGAGAGATCAAAGGATTGCTCGCCATTCTCCTCCACCACTGACCCTCTGACCTTCCTCCTCCTACTCTTGCTCTATTACATGTAACTTGCTACCAACAGCTCTGGCATCCTTCTGGTGTTGCTGACATCTCAGCGGGTGCTTATTTTTCAGGTGGGCGTGTTGGCCACCGATGCCTATGTGGCTTCCTTGTTCCCTTGATTAACATGGGCTTGCAAAGTTGGCATATTGCTATGGTCTCATCAGCAGGATCTAGCACATAAAAGACCCAAACTAGGGATTGTTGACCTCTGAACTTCAGATGCTTCTGGAACTGGGATAGTTCAGAAATAGGTGTGAAAGTGTGTGTTTTTGGGCTGCTCTCATCACTTCAGTAAAACTACATTTGGGACAGGGCTTACTTGATTGCTTGGAGGTTTGCTTATAGGCTTGGTGACATACTGACCACCCATGGGTTGTGCATGGAAATGGCCTACATCACCCTTGACCTTTTAACTCAGGCTTCCATGTATGATCATCCCAGTCATCATCATCACCACCAATAGCAATGATGTCCTTGTCTTCCTCCTCCTCCCCCATCACTGTCTTCTTGGAGGATGGCACCTTGTTCTTTCTTTACAACCATCTCAGGGGGATGACTATCGTTATCTCCAGGATTATCAGACTCTTGTTGAACACTATCATCACCAACTCCTGCAGAAACATGGACAATCACACTGACAGATTTATTATTACCTCCTCCAAGTCCTAGACCACTGTTCCTGTGCTGGTGTCAGTGCCTCCTTCTTCTCACTGTCAGCATCCCCACTAGCATGGCTGCAACAGTTTGAGCTTTAAAAAGTAAGACACAGGTATGCCTGACCCAGTTCAGCCACCAACTCCTTTGCTGGTTCCTGCTGCACCACCAGGGCCCACATCAGAAGACACTGATGGAGACATACGTGTGCTTTCACTGCTATGGGAACTATAACTGAAACTGTACTCTTTTCAGCAGACTTCTTAGCTCCCTCATCCCCCTGCCATGTTTCCCCTGTACTTGGCTACTTTTAGCAGGCATTTTTGCTGACTGTGGCTTTAAAGCTTTGCCTTTCTCTGGGAGTATTGAAGAAAGGATGTATTACTACTAACTGTGTGAATAAGCCAAAGCCTTCGGCAATCGCCAACCACTCTCTACTAGTACTCCATCTCCAAAGATTGGGTGTGGCACCAAACGCTGTGAATTGGTTCAATGACTACTTAACACACAGGAGCCAGCGAGTCAAAATTGGGCAGATGTTATCCAGTTCCAGAGATGTACTCCTAGGAGTCCCTCAAGGATCAATTCTATGGCCCCTGCTTTTCAGCCTCTTTGTAAATGGCCTACCCACAGCCTGTGACACCAAACTTATTCTGTGTACGGACGATGCCGTGCTGCTGAGCAGCAGCACCTCTCAGGTTGCCTACAAACAGAACTATAGAGCTCTTTCAATAAACTCGAGGACTGGTTCAGTAGGCAAAAGCTGCTACTAAATTACAAGAAAACCAAGGCCATGCTACAGTCCTGCCCCTACAACAAACACAAGCATGCTCCTCTCATAATCACCAACAAGGCTGGTTAGCAGATTGAGCAGGTGCACTTGTTCAAGTACCTTGGAGTCACCATTGATGACTATCTCACTTATATGCACCACGTAGACTCCCTTGTCAAAGTGGTAAACACAAAGATCAGGGTCTCATAGGCATAAGAAATCCCTCACCCTGGAAGCACTCTGAATCTCAGTCTCCAGCTCCATACTTTCCACAATAGACTATGGACTACTGGTCTATGGAGCTGCTACTAATACAGTGCTCAAAGGGTCCAAATTGCACCCCAATAGGCATGCCGCCTCACCCTGTGTGCAGATCACTACACTTATACTTGCACCCTGTATGAGCATACAAACTGGCTTAACCTAAAAGACAGGATCAAATAGCAAACTTGCCTCCTGGAAAGAAGGCACTCCTCTGAAAAAACCCACCCTGTATAGGAAACCTGCTCAAGGCTTCTCTCTCAACACACATCACCAGACGGAGGAAGAATGGAGCACTGTCCATACCATTCGTTGAACTTCACTAGGGCAGCATGCTTTCTCCTATTGGGCCCCTCTGGATAAATATACTCCGATGAAATTACAAACAAACAGCCTGTCTCAATTCAAAGTAGGCCTCAAACAGCACCTAATGTCTAACTCAGAATGCACCTCCATCTCAGGCTTCACTTGATAGACAGGCCTATCCCAGGTAACACCCAGCAGGGCTACCTAGAGAACCCTGCCTCCATTCCAGCCTAATCAAGGGCTTAAGTAAGCTATCAGTCCTCTTTAAACGCACTTGGTACTGCCCTCCCAAACTCCCCACACACACACCATACTAGACAAAACCCTCTGGAGCTGCTCCCCCATCACAGCCCCCGTTTCACTATCCATCCACCTCTCGCTTCTGTGGTTGGTTTCAAATCCAGTCCCCTTGTTTCACTGTCATCCAGCCTCTCACCATCTGGGATAGCGTTAAACCCTATGCAGTTACTCTGCCATAGTCTATCAATGGATTTGGAGGTTTTCAGGGTGTGCTACCTAGGGCAACCGATTAGAAATAGCTTAGTATTCAATTACAACTGCTCAGTTTTTTTTTTCCTAATTGTCTAATTGTCATGTAATCGTTCTTTAATGCCTAATGATCAGGCCTCTGTAACCACTGAATATGTGTATTGTCTTATTGTCCACCCTGACGTGGAACCTTTGTAAAGATCCCATGCTCAAAGGTCTTTCCGAAATACTAATTAAACAATTAAGCAATTAATAAAACCTCACACGTGAATGATGATGTCACATACCTACAGTACTGGCTTTCTTACAAGTCCAAACACAATCAGGACAGGTAGCAGCACTTAGAGTACAACTAATACCATATATGGTAGGCAGCCTATTCTAGTGAAAAACAAAAAGTAACTTTTTATTCCCCAAACAGGATAGGAACTAAAGAACACACACAAGGAAAATGGCACAAGTGGCCGACTTTAAATACAGATCACCTGTGTCGCTGGACAAATAAAGTACTGTAATGTGTTATTACTTAGTACCACAATTTTTTTTTATATAGAGGCAGAGCAACTAAAACCGCAACAAAGGCAAGTAGTACCACACAATATGGTAGTGGTCTGGATAGGAGGAATCACCAAGAAATTTCTTGAAAATTATTTTAATATATACTGTTTTATAATGAGCATGTCAGGTGTTATGCAAACAATGCTATAACAGAGAAAGGGTAATGTAAGTTAATTAAACAGGAACACCGTACAGTGTACAGAGTCAATCTCCAGAAATAACATACAGAGAACAATTCAACAACGCGAGTGAGACTGTAAATGGACAAGTTCAAGTGAGCAAGTAGAAGTACTTAAGTAGACACAAAAATACAAAGCTGTTGATTTTCACAGTTTTGTAACACAAGTTAACACTCCAGCAAACAGAACTAACCACAAAACAAATAAAACAAAGGATTAACTCTCTATATTTAAAACTTTAAAATTCACAATAATTTCACAACTAAAAGCGGAAGAGTGGTATATATAACACAGCTAACAGTGGCAGGAACTCTTTCAAACAGGGTGGAGAAACTTTTAATAGAAAAATAAATGGCAAGATTTAACAAAATTGATAAGAAATAACAGTAAATAAGTAACTCACACTTGTTAGTAAATACCAATCTGCTTGGCTAGAAATAGCCTGCACTGCTTTACACTCCTACCCTACCCCACACAACTCTTTCAAAGACAGAGAAAAAGTAAAACTTAATTTAAACTAGGTATTAAACAAACATCCACAAAATCAGAAAATGTTCCTAGCAGCACAGTAGCACTAGGAAAAACTTTATATTTTGCAACAATTAGCTCTCAAAAACAAGTTTTAGCTATGTTTTCAGAGGCTTTATTAGCTCTGATGAACCGCAACAGACTGCTCTCCAACTCAACATGCAGCAGAATGAGTTGTAAACAAGCTACACGTGACTTTTGACCTATTTAACTACAGTGCCTTGCAAATGTCAGCTTTGGAACAAAATTTAGCCAGCAAAATCAAAAGTTACGCCAGCGAAATTACTACAAAAGCAAAATTTGGAGCATCAATGGGCGAAATTAGCAGACCAATGCATTTAGATGAAATTTCACCATTTACGAAATTGTGGAACCAAGCGAAATTTGCTTTGCATAAGTGAAACATTTCGTGAAGGCATTTAAACGAAATTTCACTGTTAAGCAAAATCAAGAAAACAGGTGAAATCATGTTTTGCATAGGCCAAACATTTTGTGTAATTGCGGAATTATGTAAAATATTTCACCCTGTGAAATATTTCACCTTCACCCTAATGCTACACCCATAACATCAGACATAGAGCCCATCATTACAGGATTTTTGGTCAGGTGGAGGAGATTATAAATTCACTTCTTTCTCTGGTTGTTTCGGCCATGGCTGCAGTGGCTGCAGGCCACCACTGTTCCAAAGTCTAATCCATCCCACTGATATGTCACGCTCATGCTCTGATATTTTGGTTACTGTGATAGTTGCTCATTATTTAACCTATCACTGGTCAAACAGCAGGTCCAAAGGTATTTATATCTCCTGTACCAGCATCATCAAAGGTGATGAGTGCTCTTATCTGCCCTCCACTACAATTTCTACCTTCCTTAGCCCTTTTCTTTCCCTTCGTCTCCCCTCTTTGCTCTACCCTGTGACAGTCACTGGTGAGTGCCAATGACAACTGTTCATTAGCAGTTGACATTGTTATTGATTATTATCTTGTTATCTAATTTATTTGCACTTACAGTATTGCATTTCAATGTATTATTCAATTTTCAGTATTGTTTCCCACCACCTTTCCACAGAACACACCAGGAAACAACTTCACTTCAAACTAATGTGCCTCTCTGGACACATTATTTGAACACATAAACATATTAATTTAAGTTGCCGAACACTGTGAAATACTGATGTACTGTAATAGTACTAGTACATCTGTATTTCACAGTGTTTGTTTATAATAACCCTGTGTCGTGCATGTTCAAAAGTATGAGCAGCTGCTAACTTTTGTGTTTTTGACATTAATTATTTGATCTAGGACTAATTATGAGAACACCAGTAAGAGAGACAGACTGTGTTCCTGATCCCTTGGAGCTTTCTCCTTGATGAAGCTACAGTAACTCCTCTATTATAATGTAATTCTGGCTTTGGATGAATTGGTGTACTGTACTGTATATTACATGTCTTATCCACTGATTAGAGTGAAGATCAAGTGAAACAATAAACTACACCAAACATACATTTGCAAGCTGAAGTGAGTGCTCTTGGTCTGATATAGTGTAAGTATCTTGTTACTTAGTGAGCTAGTTTATTGAGGTAACAATGTATTGGCTACCAGACTAACTCTTGCACATCTATAGCAAAATACTCCATGGATGGAGCAACTTTTAGCTACAACAGACAAATTTATTAAATCTTGATATGCCATATCTTGGTGGCAAATGAATCAGCTGACCAACTCCAGTACTTACAACTAGAATGCATTGAGATATCCCATGTTCTGTTGTATTGTATGACTAGTACAGGTGATCGTAACTATCCTGAAACATATTTTTATATTTAATTAACAATTCATTTACCCAGGATAGTCCAACTGAGATGTAATACCTTGTTTCTATTGGGGTCCTGATTGTGCTCATTCCACAGGCAGGTGACCTGGAGCACTAGATGTTTAAGTGACTTGCCTAAAATCATTATAGTAGTAATTGCCTCTAGAAGGGTTTGAACCAGTGATCTTCATGTTCCCAAGCTGGTGCTCAAACTACTAGGTCACACAGCCTCATACATAATATTTATCTTAGTGACACCATGATTAGGTCTGCTGATATGTGTGCCACCACTATAATAGTAATAGTATTAAATATTAATAGGTTGTGTTGAATCTAGGAACTGAAAGTCTCTGGTTTCAGATGTCTGCAGTTTTCTGTTTTCCTACATAGAAACATAGAATTTGACAGTAGATAAGGACCGCTTGACCTACCAAATCTGCCCATTTCCCTACCTACTGTAACACCATAGACTCTACTTGATCTCTTTGATGAAGGATTGAAGGATCGAAATGTGTCAGGCGCTGATGATGTTATTGCTTCTATGGATCTAAGTGTTTTATATTTTTCAACAAGCTCTGGTGTCTGGTAATTTTTTGGGGTTGTGGGTTGCCTCAGTTTTAGTTGCTTAAGTTTCCCTTATGCTTACCCTTGCATTCTTGAATCCCATTACAGTTTTACCCACACTACCTTCACAGGGAGGCTGTTCCAAGCATCTGTCACTCTTCTGTGAAGATATACTTCTCACATCTTCCCTGAGTCTACCCGCTTCCAGCTTCACAGCATGTCCCTTGTTCTTGAGCATCTTTTTCTGAAAAATGCTTCCTCTTGAACCTTAATTATACCTGTGAGGTATTTGAAAGTCTCTTATCATATCCTCCCTCCCTTTCTCCAGGGTGTACATATTGAGGTCCTTTAGTCTCTCCTCATAGGGCTTTTGATGCAGGCTTTACACTAGTATAGTTGCCCTCCTTTGGACCACCTCTACTCTGTCTATGTCCTTCCAGAGATGTGGTTTCCAGAACTGGACACAGTACTCTGGTGAGATCTAAGCAGTGATCTATACATAGTAGCAGCACCTCTCTCTTTCTGCTGGTGATACCCTCCTATGCACACTACCATCCCACTAGCTCTCCTCACTGCCTTGTCACACTATCTGGCCACCTTTAGGTCATTAGATATGATTACCCCAGGTCTCTTTCCTGTTTGGTAGTCGTTAATACTACTCCCCATTTTGTACTCCACCTTTATATTTCTGTGACACAGTGCATGATTTTTCACTTCTTCAGTTTGAAACTTAGCTGCCACACATTACCACTCCTCTAACTTTCTTAGATCTCTATTCATTTTACACACACACACACACACACACACACACACACACACACACACACACACCGGTGTCTACCCTATTGCAGATTTTAGTGTCATCTGCAAACATGCATAACTTCCATTATAGCCCATCTGCACTGTTGCTAATAAAGATATTAATGAGGACCAGTCCCAGTACTGATCCCTGTGGCACCCACTGGTCTCACTTCCTTCCTCAGGGTGAACTCCATTTACCACCACCTCTATCTTCATCCCTAACCAATTCTTTACCTAGTTTACTACCTTTGGACCCACTCTGAGGCTGCTCAGCTTGTTTACAATCTCCTATGTGGAACTGTGTCGAGAGCATTACTGAAATCTAGGTAGCCACATTAACCACTCCACCCTGATCTAATTCCCTGGTTACCAGTCAAAATAAATCTAGCAAATGTGTTGGAGAGCCTTTCCCCAGTGAATCCATGCTGCCTCAGAACTTGTAAGCCACAGGATTCAAGACATTCCACAATTCTTTAGTGATTCCATTAATTTCCCCAACACTGAAGTCAGGCTGACTGGCCTGTAATTGCCAGCATCCTGCTTGCTATCACTTTGTGAAGTGGGACCACATCTGCCCTCCACCATTCCTCCAGAACCACTGCCATCTCCAGTGAGTGGTTGAACAGGGCTGTCAGAGGTGAAGCCAGCACCTCTCTGAGCTCCCTCAGTATCCTTGGATGCATCCTGTCAGACCCCAATGCCTTGTCCACTTTCAGATTTGCAAGTTCCTCAGGTTTCTCCCTCTGTAAATGGACTAGTGTCCACCTCCCTCCCTTCCTTTGATGCTCCTGGCACTTTTTGTGGTCCCACACCTTCTCCTTCTTCTGTGAATACTGAACAAAAGTATTTGTTTATGATTTCTGCTTTTCTTGGTCCCCTTTCACAAACCCCCTACCCTCCTAAGCCTTACTGTCCCTCCCTGGTCCTTCTCTTTTGCTTACATACCTGAAAATTTAGTGTCCCCTTTCTTTACTATCTGGGCTATTTTCTTCTCCATTTGCACCTTTGCACTCCTAATTGCATTGCCTGCCTCCCTCTGTTTCTTCTTATCCTCTCTATCCTCATCCCTCTGTATCTCCTTATACCTCCTGAATGCTAACTTTTTGCCTTTACCTTTTGGGCCACCTCTTTTATGAACCATAGAATTCTTTTTTACTCTTCCTTTGCTTACTTGCCTGATGCAGAGGTGTGTTGCCTTTGCTGTCCTCCTTTAGTTTCACCCACAGTTTCTCCACTCCACCCAAGTCCACCCCCTCCAGGAATCCCTGAATAGAGATGGGTGAAGTTGGGAACCTTTCCTCTGCAGATTAATGCATAATTCACAAATTCCACATAGAGAGGTTTTGCCTGATGTGGGAATTCCTCCTCAGTGCAAAATTTCACCCTCGAATTGCAGAATGTCATCAAAATTCCACACTTTGCAGGCAAGATATTACCCTTTGCAGGTGGAATTCCACCGTGGTGGATCTTCACCATTTCAAAGTTTCTGACTGTGGAAAAACTTTTGCAGAGATCCATGGAGACTAATTTCGACTCTTCACTGCAAATTCTCCCAAATTTAAACTTTGGCCCATCTCTATCCTTGAGGCATCCCCTTATCATTTAAAATAGGCACTCCTGAAGTTCAGGACCCTCACCTTTGTGTGGTTTGATTCTGCCACAGAACTCATAATGAACCACCCGACACTGGTGAAAATCACTGTGATATTTGAACACTGTTCCCCACTGTTGAGTACAATGTCCAGTATTGCTTGCCCTACAATGGTCTCTTTTACTAGTTACCTGAAGGACGCCCCCTGAAGGAAGTCCAGAATGTCTCTGCTCCTTGCTGAAGCTGCAGCTGGGATGCTCTGATATATATCCAGCAGATTGAAGGTCCTACCAACAGCACTTCCCCCTTTTTGCCATCTTTTCAATAGCTGCCACTAGAACTCTATCCAACTCCCCCCGCTGGAGGTCTGTAGATCATGCCAGTGTGAATAGCAGCTTCATTCCCTGTTTCTAGGGTGATCCACAGTACCTCTGCTATGCCCTGTATTCCCTGTATCTCTGTTGCTTTATACTATCCCTTACATAAAAACCTCTCCTCCCTCCACATTTCTTTCCACCCTGTCCTTCCTGAAATTCTTGAACACAGTATAGCCTGGTATGACTATATTCCAGTCATGGTTCTCATTGCACCATGACTCAGTAATAGTTACAATGTCCAAGTCAGCCTCTGCCATATTGGCTTCTAGGTCCTGGATTTTATTTCCCAGACTTCAAACATTTGCACATGACCTTCCAGATTCTGCTACCACCCTGCTTGTCAAACCCCTATGTTCTTTTTTCCTTCTGTTCTCACCACCCCGGTCTCATTTCCATCTCTCTTCATTTATACCTTTTTGTTTCTCTTGATGTTTGGTACCCTTTGGGATTTCTCTCCCTTAGGGTTCTCCCCTACTAGCTACTTCAGCTTGTCAGGGAGGCAGTTTATATTTTCCTGTTCCTTTCATCATTCCCCCATGGCTTGTTTAAATGCTTGCCAATGTAGCATTTAAACCATTCACTGAGGACTGTCATTCCCCTCCTGGATGAATACATACAATCTTCCCTGTATAGGCCCTTATCCTTCCAGGTGGGGCCCCAGTCTAATGTAGCCAAACCTCTCCCTCTACACCACTCATTCAGCCATGAGTTGAAGCTTCTGATACAGGTACCCAATCCTCTCCCTGTCATAGACAGGCAGCAGTTCATATAATGGCACTGGGTATGCTACCTGGATAAGAACCCTTCCCAACTCCCTGAACTCCTTCTGCTCTATTCTAGCCATGTCTCTAGCCAGGTTATTAGTCCCTAGGTGGACAATGACATCCTGCTGTCCCTCCCATCCTGTTGCCCTCGTGATACTCAAGATCCACTTCCTGTCCCTTCATACCATGGCTCCGGGTAGGCACCTAACCTCCCTCTCCCCTCGATTCCTGTCCCCAGATCTATCCTCTAACAATGGAATCCCCACTAGAAGTTTCTTACTCCTCCTCAGGGGTCCTCTTCCACTCTCCTTGGGGTCTCCACTACGGACCCACATTCTCTCTCTTGTCACTACTATGGGTGCCTCCATGGGCAGTCCCATCCTGCTAGAGCAGTGTAGGAATTTTGCAGTGGTACCACGTGGGAATGTGCCTCTTACCACCATCGTCACCCTTCCTGAGCCCACCATAGTCCAAGCACTCCTCTTCCTTGGCATCCTTTAAGGTAGCAGTGACAGACTTGATGGTCCCAGGGTGGAGGAGGAGGCCCCAAATCCTTGCCAACTTGGCCTGGAATCTAGCAACTACCTCCTCAGGCCAGAGGTGCACACATATGGGACACATGTGGGGCAACACCCCAGTATGCAGAAGGTCTCCTGAAGACAGCCATTCACAGCCACTGCACTGCACAACTCCCAGCATGCTTACTACTATTTCCCTGGAAATACTTGGTCTCTATTCATTTGCTAGAGTGTACCCAGTTAGTAATACCCTCTGTTATTAGTGCTTCTTCCTTTATTCCTTCTTCTTTACCTACTGTGGCACCAACACTAATATCTCCACCATCCTTCCATCTTGTCCTTTTGTACCCCTACCATAGTGGACTTTTCACCCTCCCAATTCTAGTCCACCCTTGCCTTGCCACTCTTCCTTGTAGATCAGCTGTTTCTGTGCTCCCCAGGTGGCTGCTGATGCCAGACACCTATTCTGCTCTTTTACTGCGTGCCCGCTCACTGTTATGGTGCAGAGTGTCTAGCTGCCAGCTGTCTCATTGGACTAACTCACTAGGCAGACTCCACGATGTCCACTTACCACGTGGGTCCTTCATGCAGGAGGCCACAATGTGGGGGCTGCTTGGTGATCTATCCCTAAATAAGCTCCTCCTTCTCCAGGCAGTTCCTGGAATTAACTGAGTGGTGGTTGTGAGGTTTGGCTTACCTCCTGATTGGCTCCTTTCAGGGATCCTACTCAGCACTTCTAGCTCTGCACCTCCTGGTTGTCTCAGCAGCCAAGGTGGTGTTTCTTCAAAGTGTGGGCTATGTGCCCGGCACATTCACACTGTCAGTTCTGCTCTCCTGGGCAAGTGATTTTTGCTGCTGGGCTGTTGAAGCCCTGTTCCCTTTCTCCTTCTCAAAGCAGTGCCTGGGATTGGCTGAGCAGTTTTGGGAGGTGTGGCTTACCTCCTGATTGGCTCCTTTCAAGAAGCCCACTAGGAGCTTCTAGATCTGCTCTTCCTGCTTATCTCGGCGGTCAAGGTGGTATTTCCTCCTAAATGTGGGCTGAAGGCTTCCTTGACAAAAGTATCTTAAAACTGATACTTTTAGTATCTTTAAACTTCCTCAAACTTTAAAACTAACTGCCCAATTTCACCAATGTGGCAAGGTTTGAGATACATGGATATGCATGATGATGTGCAGGTCCCCACAGTAATAAATTCTAGCCAAAGCCAGTAGGGCTTTGAACCATCTAAAATGACAAAGTTACAAATGTACATAGAAATTATGCAATGCCGGTGTAACTTGCCCATTTGTTTGATTTATTGACCCATATATTCAACATGGCCTTTTGGAACCCCTCCTCATGAAGAGTGCCAGTGTCATTTTGTTCACTTGTCCCAAAGAGGATTTCACAAAGTGAATGTGCTATTTGTTAATATTCTGAAACTGGTAGTGAACTTGATATGAGGTTGGTGAACTTTGCAAAGCTTGGGGAAGTGTGACATTCCCAGATTTTGCCAACATCACTAGCAAACTATAAATTTACTCCAGGTAGAATGGCAGAATGGAGGTGATAAAATTGAAATGGATACTCAGATTGTGAATAGTTTAGTGTTGGATCTGTGGGTCCTGGAAATGAATGAATCCCAGTTTGATTATATGAAGACCAACCAAATTTCGGTGGCGGTTAAAGTGGAGAAAGCGAAGGATTTTTGACCTGCAGCACACAATGGAATAGGCAATGGAGCCAAGAAGAACTGAACTACTTACTGAAGTTCTAACGATAAGTACTTTTTGGTTACATCAAGTGTGCTATTTGTAGAAGGAAACTTGAGGTGCTACAGTAAGAACGTTTCTGGTCAAATCAAGCATGCTATTTGTATAAAGGAAACCTGAGTGCTACAATAAGAATATAATTTAAGAAAGCACATAGCTGGTGGTGAAATAAAATATGCAAAGCAAAAATTAAGACAAAATGGTCTAAGTCTGAGTGCTTGTGAACTTTTACTAAAACAAGTTTTAGTAATAACCATCAAATTAAAATTCCCTGCACAGAGCACCAGTAGCTTTACTAAGAGCAAAGTAGTAGGCTAATGAGCATTACGAAAGGAAAGAAGCAGAGTTCAGCATATACATTTACAATATCTCTATCTTCAATACAAACACATTCCCTTTTGAGTTTTATTTTGAAACAGATTATTTTTGCTGTTGTTCATGACATGGTCATAACAACTAGTATAAACAGTATTTACAAGTTAAATATTTTAAATGCACACTACATACTGAAGTAATATTATATGACTATTAAAACAATGGTCAGATATGGAAAGCATCTTTTATTAAACAATTTTTCCATACTTTCACTCAAATATTATTTTGGATAAACATTTCTGATAGCAATTTATTACTTTCTTGTTGGCTGTATAGTGCTGTTCAGTCACAGTCATCAAAAACTGGCATGCTGCTAATTCAGTCCTCTTGAATTTATTTAGTCAGAGTACATGCTGCTCTGTGTGTGTGTGTATGTATGTATGTATGTGTGTATGCATGCAGCCTGTCATTGTAGGCAAACAAAATGCTATAGTCCCAGTTGTGGCAGTCTCTCACCATTCACCAAGACTAAATGCAGAGATTGGGAAACCAAATACTTACCTGCCCCACACTGTAGCTGTCATTGTGGATTACCCAAGGGTTTAAAGCTCAAGTAGTGTCAGTCCATTACCACTTACCAGCACTAAATCCATCACAGTGTGGGTAAGTGTGCACTGAAGCCTGTCCACATGGCACTGTACCTGTGGATAAACTAAGGGCTTTATCTACTTTTACCAGCACTAAATCCATCCCAGTGGGTGGGGGTGCACAGTATCTGTCCCTGCGGAAAAACAAAGAACTTTAGTTTACCATCTAGTGCTATCTCAACTGTATCTTGTATGAGCACTGAGAAGAAAAGTCAGCAGTGAACCTGATTCTGTGGATAAACAGAGGTGTTGTAAGTCCCCACCTTTCACTAGCACTGGATAGCAAATATACAAGGTTGAATAGAAAATATAAAAGAAAACAGAAGAAAATAGCTGCAGCTGGACTGTCTGTAATTTGACGCTGTAGTCTGCCTGTTTCAAAACTATAATAAACCCCAGTACATCAAATAATGAGTTAACCCCATGTTGCTGAAAGTCTGCAGCCCTGCAAAGGTTCAATTGAGGGGCTAGAAACAGCAGTTTCAAAAGTTTTTGTTAATATCCTAAGAAGTTCAGAGGTACAATACAGTAGCATCCCCCTCCCTTCAGATGCCTTTCACACAGAGCAGCAAATAGCAAAAATCAGAGGTGGAGTGCTCTATTTTGCGGCTGTGGAGGAATACTTCAATTGTCCAAAAGGACTTCCACTATCAGCCATTTTAGAGCTACAATCTGGTCCCAATATGGTTGTAGGCTCTGCCCTGATCTAATAAATGGACCAGACATTGCAGTTTAACAAGGTGAAAGGTCTGATAGTGAGGGCAAGCAGTAAAATAGGGAGCAAAGTGGATTGTGTGGGATAAAATCCACCTTGAAAGAAAGTCTAAGGGTAGATTAGGATGTTATGGGCAGGTTGGATGGAACAATGATTTTTTCTGCTATCATCATCTATGTTTCTAAATATATTTTTGCAATGCATAATAATTCATCTGAAACTGCACAGGCATATTGTTTTCTTTCTTTTTTTCATATTCTGTTTTCCATCCTTGGGACCAGGAAAGGCTGGACAATCTTCAGCTCTGTCCTGCCAATCCCTCCATACTGCACCTCTATGGGCACTTAGATGAGAGCTGGGAACCCCATGGATTCCCCAAAGTGGAGTCAGGAGGAGGCCATCCTTCCCAGCACAATCCAGTTTTCTGTTTTCAGGGTTCCCAGAGGTGTGGCAGATGTGGCTTGGTTGGCAGGCATCATTAATGCCTGTCCTGCCACCTTTTTCCACCATTTGTGGCCCATCTCCATGCTGTGGTGTACCTGTCAATGTGCACATGTGAAGGCACATGCTCGCTGCAGAGTCTTGTGACACTTTCCTGCTTCTGCCTTCCTTAACCGCACTGCCACCAGGCCTCTACCTGGTGGCAGTCATTCAGTGGAATGTGCAGTTTCTCTCCCTGAAAAGAAGAGCAGCCCTGTGGGTGTTTAATCCTCTCTCTCCCTCCCTCCCCCAGCTGACTGCCAGCATCTCATGCTCATTCCCAAACAAGGGTCACGGTGTGGTGAAAGGTAAGGCATTTAAAACCCTCTGTGCCACTGAGCTGCAACAAGCATATTGTTTTCAATTGAAGATAGTAGTTGGCCCAGATATCAATTAGAGGGTGCCACAGAGCAGTGAATACTACAAAATATATAACAGTTTAAATTCTGGCCTAGAGATAAGTGTGTCTGTTGTTCTGCTCTCCTGTGATATTGTATATACTGTTAGAAAATTTGGTGCAATTTAAATGCTGACAAGGGACAGGCAAGGGAGGATTATTCTTATCAGAGTTCATGAACTTTTGACTGATTGATTAATTTGAAATTTACATTACATAGTTGGTGTCTAGGATGGTCTATAAGAGATATAGTTCATTGTTTGTTTGTTTTTGAGTGAGCATTGTTACAACAGCATACAAAAAGTTCTTGAGTTATACTGCAAAACAATAGGACACACAAGGCCCGCTTCAAAAATATACACCAATGGGCTCAGTGGCACTGAGGTTGAGGCACTGGATGCCACACCTAGCACCACGCCCGGCAATCCGGGTTCATGAACAAGACCAGAGTGCGGGGATCGGCCAGGGAGGAGAGGATGAAGCACCCAACAGCTGCTCTCCTTCTCTCGAGGGGTTCTCTGCAGGCTCCCACTGCAATACTGCCATCTGGGGGCCCAGTGGTAGGTGTGGTGAGTTGGAGTAGCAGTAAGGGCATTGGGTAGATGTCGGCGAGTGGGCAGAGCAGGAGGCATGTCTCAGCATGCCTCCTAGCTCATGTCCCATTGCATGCCATCGTCTAGGAGAACAGGGAAAAACACCCTCAATTTCTCCTGGCGCAGCACCACCCTGTGCATCTCTTGGGCTCGTAACAGCAAACCCCACTGTACAGGGATACACAATTCAGTGAGCTGGTTCTGGGGAGGTAAGCAAGGAGGGCCCTCCTCACCCCACTCGGGGGTTGCCCAGATACCTAGGCTAGTGGATCCACAGGTACTCTGGGGCAGACCGCAGTGAGACCAGAGGGAGCATAGCTAGTGGATGCCTGAGAGAGTGGAGAGAGGAGGTAGTAGGGGAAAATACAAGATTACAAAAATATATATACACCAATGCAAGTAAGTTACATGGCACAAGGTAGCTCATGGCAACAGGCAATTACCCATATAGCGGTAAGTGAATAATAACCAACCCAGTGAGGAGTGCCTTTGTATGCATAGTATGTTAAAATTAACAATAAATTGGTAAATGTTGGGGTGTATAAAAGGGGATTTGTGTAAGCTTTTAATCAGCAAATGTTAGAAAAACATCACAGCTCACATTAAACTCAGACCAATGAATTGGTTTTGCATTGGATTATTAATGTTGGCAATGCATTGTGTTACACTGCAAAACTTACCTGTAGTTAAAGAGTAACATTTTTAGAAATTTTGAAACTCAACTAAAATGTTTTACAAGAGTAACTGGAATTCATTGTCAACTCTGTCACGATACAACACAAAACTGATTTGGAACTGTTAGGCTGCAGTCTCTGCATGGCTGGATCTCTCAACACTTATGCAGCTCATTCAGAAATGCAGAAGCAATTCATTCACATGAGTTTCAATTGCTCTTTTGTGGAGCCTGCCAGGATGCAATGCAGTGTCACAGATTCCTCCACACAAGAGGCCATCACAGAGACATGAGCTACACTTAACCATGACTGGCACCTCGCAGTTCCAGGGTATAAACTACAAATGAAGGATAGGGGCACAGGAAGGGGGAGTGGCTCTTTTACATGAAGTAATGGATCACGTGTACAAAGAGGAAGTGGCAGAGGATAAGACTGAAGCGATGTGGGTACAGGTACAATCCACTGGGGAAGATATAAAGGAAGGGAGTGTGCTATATGCCACCTTTCCAGGAATAGGAATTGGACAGGGTACCAGTGTCTCAAATCACCAAACTGGTCAGTAAGGGGAGGAAGTAATAATTGGGGATTTCATTAAATATACTTTATTTCAGTTTCAAGCAGTCATTGTAACATGCAGTCTGAGTAACAAACACTATCACGACTGCATTTTATCAAAACATATTACAGAAAAGATTGATATAAAAGACTAAACAAATATTCTAATCTACTATCCTCCTCCTCCTGTCCCCCAGCCAAGTGTTTATTGACAAAGATTATTTATATGGCTATATGCTAGACCAGTAAAATAAGAGATAAGTATTAGGGTTTCCACATCGTTAATAACTCATCCAGTGGGTCCCACAGGCTCTGAAAAGCCTGAAGTCTGTTCATATAGAGGCAATATGCTTTTCTAGTTGGAGAACCAGAAGCATCTCCCTATACCATTCTATAGTCCAGGATAAATGGTCGTCTTTCCAATGTCACATAATGACTAATTTAGCATTGCTGCCACTAGGGTAAGATGGGCTTTTCTAATCTTGCAGTCCCTGGGAAACAGGTGCATTAAACAGGCCTCTGAAATGAACAATGAGTCCAATCCCAAGATGGGTCAATGCTCCCCTAATGGCCTGCCAGAAAATTCAGGCTTTTGGGCAGGACCATAACATGTGGAACAACGTTCCCTCTGTCTCTCCACATCTTGCACAATTAGAGAAGGTGTTATACCAAATCTAAATAGTTTCACAGGTATATAGTATAAATTGTGCATGGCGTTAAACTGGGTTAAACAGAAGCCTATCCTGTTTTATAAATCTGTAGCAATCTTGCCAGATTTTCTTCCAGGTATTTGCTTCCACAGGAGATACAATTCCTTGGTCCAGTAATAGCAAATACCTGAGGGCAAATGTGGATCTACTGTTTGCAGTTTTTATACACCAGTGAAACAGAGTGAGGTTGGTTTGCCATTTGTAATAGTGTCAGCGGTCTTAGACAGTTGAGACCTGGCAGGTTGTATTTCTTATAAAAGAGGCGGTTGCCGTCTAATCTGAATTCATTTATACTTATGCCAGTCTGGCACTTTGTGAAGAGTTTAGAAATGAGAGAAAATCAGTTCCCCTGTCTAAAAAAATCTGCTAGTTTACAGGCTTGTAGGGGCCCAGAACAAAGATGGTATGGGCTTATTATCAATTCCAAAGTGGGGATTACCTGTGATAGGCTGTGTGAGTGTCTTATGCCAGATCAATAAAAGGAGATTTTGCATCTGATGCAATGCTCTAAGGGACCATCTTTTCAGTGTATTCTTAAGTGATTTTGGGATATGAGAGGGTGACATATAAGAGGGCTGTTTGTGAGCAGGAGCATTTAGACATTAAGGCACAGATATTCAAATTGCACCAAAAAGTGTGCAATAGCAGAAGCAAGTGCAAGTCCATTGCGCCCATGTGCAAGAGGCATGATATTCAAAAACTGAGCGGCCAAGATGCTTCTAGGCCGATGACTGAATATTGCACCAACTGCTCCATAGCTCAACTAGGGAGGGAAGCTGAGCATATCTGATGCACCATAGCGCAACAAGGGATGTTCAGCTGAGCAGTCCAGAGGTGCCATAGTGCAACCAGGACACCCCAGCAGCAGTGCAGCAACGCAACTGCACAGCCAGGAATGTGAGGGCCCACCACCCGTGCCACAGATGGGCAGAGAAACACACAACAGAACAGACATCATCCCCACACCCCATGCACTGCACAACTGGGGAGGGCTGGAATAACCACTGGCTCATGGAGTCAAGCAACCAACCCACAGCTGGGTCATGGTGCCCCATCACACCCCTGGCAAGCTGTGACTGGCACACAAGGAGGGCCATCCACCCCGTGCCACACCATCCCCAATGCAGAGCACACCCTGCACCATGACCCCTAGACACCCTGCCCAGGAGCAGAGTCCACCAATGCAGGAAACCCCATGCATGCCACCACCCCCACTGTGACAATGCAACCCTGTGCACCACAGAACCATGCAAGGCAGCTCCACCACGAGCACCCATCAGTGGGTGGCAGCACACAGCAATGCAACAACATGCAGGTGCCACCACTTTGGCCCGGTACAGCTGAGAGGCTGACCATGCGTGCGGCTGCAGGTAACTCACATGACAGGGCATGCCCGGACCCCACCACCAGTGGTACAGCACCTGCACACCCTCCCAAGGACACACCTGACCCAGCACTGGCCACAACAGCCAGCGCAGACACCCTCAGTGGTGCATGGAAGCATGCACCACACTGGATCAACACAGTGCATGGACAAACACCCACCCATACCCAAGGGCACAACAACACAGGGGCGCAGTAGTGGGGCAACCAGCCCCCAGCTTGGGCCCATAGGAAACCGTGTACACACGGCCTGCAGTCCTCCATGGCACAGGAGTGCCAGCCACCCTGCACAGGCACTGTGGACCTTACGCCACCATCATTTGCCTGGAGCACAAGTCACAGACAGTGGTGCGCATCCCTGTAACACACACAAGCCACAGCATGAAGGTGGGACAACAACTGCAGAGGCCACAATGACACCTGAGGCAGACATGCACCACACCAGTGACAGGAGACAACCCAGCATTGTGATGGGTACAGTGGTTGCCCTGCATGGACAGCCACCACTGACATGCCAGCAGACCATACAGGTCACAAACATGCAAGGGTGTCAGCTGCACAGGCCATGGACAGGCTGACAGGTGCACCATGGACACAGAGCATGCACCATGGCCCACTGCACACAGTCATCCAGTGCACATGGAACATCACACACCACCGACACTGACTGATAGCTACTCCCACACCATAGTCACTTCCCATGGACACACACACATACCCATGACTGCACCACCCTGATGCCATGCACCACTGCAGCTGAGCACCTATAGCCACTGCAAATCAGAGACCACCTCAGTATTCATATGAAAAGACTTGTAATGAAAACATCAAACAAAACTATTTACAAGTAGGTACAGATGTGGGGGTCACAAACAAGTGGGGGGTGGGTAAGGAGCAGGGGTGAACAATTGGGACAGGAAAGGAGGGTGTGAGGGTTTTCCAGGTGGGTAGAAGAAATCAGGCGCATGGAGATGGTCACTGAGCCCGCTCCTGCTCCGTCTGCTCCGCCCTCCATGTCTCCATGGACACCTGCCCGCTCAAACCCCGCAGTATGTCCAGTGATGCTCTCGCCACTGTCAAAATCTCCTGCAGTGCCTCCTGGATAGCCTGCAGCTGGTGGACACCTAGAACAAGGGAGCACAGTCAATAGGTGTGAATGCAAAGCACCATACAGCCCACCCACTGTGCATGGCATATGGCCGTGGGACATGCCTCTGTGATGGTGTGTGACCACCAACAGTGATCACATCCACAAGACCTGACCAGCCAGGTGTATACAGCCATGGGACTGCTGCACACACCCTCTGGCCAAGTCCTGCACAGCACCACTGTGGCTGTTTAGTGACATGGCTATGTGATGCGAAGCAGTAGCACAGCCATGTACCCGGTGCACATGAGACCACCATTAACACACTACCAGACATGCAGTGCCACTGGACAGTGCTGACTGTAACAAGTTGCATGCATGGCAGTGGTGTCAATGAATGGTGGCCATGCCCCTTCCCACCCTGTTACACAGCATGCAATAGTAATCATGGAGGTGTGGCACTCACCATCATCAGGCTGGTCCCTCTGGCGCTGTGGACCGTCGCCCGCCTACTGGACCTGTCCTCCTGCTGGCACCTCTGCTCCCTGGCCAGCTGCCTCTCTTCTGTCCATGTGGTGTAAACATGGAGAGGAACATCAAGTACAATCCTGTAGCAAGTCCCCCTGCCCCCATGTATGCAATCCCACCCAGACAGACCCACCACCCCACACCCTGATGCACCACCAGAGCCAACACTGGATGGTCCCTCCCCATGTTCCAGACACAAGCAACCATGATACCCATATGGAAGATAAAAGTGTGTGGACATAACACCTACCTGGCCCTGGCACGTGCCCCTCCTGGCACGTGTCCATAGGCAGGCAAGCAGGTCCAGTTCCCTCCTCCTCAGGTTGCCATACCTGTGGTGGCACTGTTCCACCTTCCGCCCCCTTCCTGTGGCCTCCTCCAGGGTGTCCGCCACCTCCTGCCACACCTGGCTCCTGGACCTGTCCAGGGGTGCTTCCCAAACAGTAGGCCATAAAGTGGCTCAACAATTGCCACCAGGTTAGCCAGCTCAATTTGGGTCCACTGGGCAGCCCTCTCCGCGCCATCTCACTTGCTCAGTAGGTTCAAAATGGCATTCTACAGTGCGGCTCCACCACTTGCAGATGCTGCGCGGTACAGCACTGCCATTCTCTATCGCGCTGTCACCGAACAGCGAGATAGTGGTGCACCCATCCTGGCGCATGGAGCCTAGGGGTCAAGGTTGGGCACAGGGTCATGGGTCTCTGGCGCATGGACAAGCACAGCGCCATTGGAACCCAATGTGAGTATCGCGATTGGATGCCTGTGTGCTACCTCCAGTAGTGCCTACCGCACTGTTGCCCAGTGTGCTCAGATGCCCAGTGCAACAGTGCCATATAGGTGAACATCGCTGTATAGCCTGGCACAATGTTGGCCGTGCTCTGCATTGCCTGCCATGCACAATCGTCAGCAGCATGGCAGGCGCCTGCGTCAGCAACCTGGGCATGCACAGTGGGGTGTGTACTGCATATGTCACAGAACTGCGCACTTGGCTCAGCACATTTCAACACAATTGCGCTAAAGCACAACAAGCGATATTCAGCCGTCATATGCAAATCAGCTAATCAACCATTCAATGAGCGCAGCACTGCAATTTTCATCCACTAAAGTTGCGCCTCGCCTCATTTGCATGGGTTGCGCTATAAAGTGTGACATTGGGTTGCACTGGCCATAGTTGGTTACTGCAGTCTATTGGTGAGTTGCATGCTGTTTGGGAGTGTGGACTGTGGATTTTGGGACATGCATGGGACTGCACAGTCACAGGTAACAACTGTCATTCTCACAGGCTAAATCATGACTGAGAGAGTTGTGGGAGGAAGAACACAGTGGTGGGAGGAGGAGGAGGAGGCCTAATTTCACCAAGGATGAGATGGATGCCCTACCTGGATAAGGAGCCACTTTTCAGTGGATGGCAGGGAACACCACAGGCCCGTGCTGCTGCATGGGAGGACGTGGCTTGTACAGTGAAGCTGCATGGCAGTCACTAGCGCTCCATGCAGGAGTGCAAGAAGAGATGGGCACAGACAGGAGGAGGATAAAGGAGAAGGTGGCTGCCATCAGGGCAGCACGAGCTGTGACAGGTGGGGGACAGCTGGAGGTGCTACATCTGACCCCACAGGAGGATAGGGTTGCTGGCAGCATGCAGCATTGTGCCATTGAGGTGTTCGGTGGTGGCTTCCAGGCGGGTGGTAGCCTGTCACTGCATGGTAGGTCATGGTCTGTCTTTTGGGGGCAGGGTAGGTCACAGGCAGTAATGTGACTTTGTTTTCCTTACAGATCCTGAACATCTGCATGGGTCAGCGGTGGTGGGCCTGTCCGTTGAGGCGGTCAGATGGAGATGGAAAAGGCCCAACCACCTCCACAGGTATCGTGGCTCAGTGCGACAGTGGGCCCACCTGGCTGTCCACACTGATGTTTTTGGAACAGGTGTGGAGGTCCTGCCCATGTCCCAGCATGCCGGCATCCACAGATGCCAGCATGCTGTGACTCGGTCTGGTGCGGGTCCATTACCGATGATGATGTCGCTAACGCCATGAGCAGTGACACGTGTGTGCCACAGGATGGCCACACAGCAAGTAACATCTTGGCCATGGCTGTGGGTGGTGCCACTGTGGAGGCCTACGTGTCATCACGGTCCCAGCCTGTGCCAGTCAGCACCAGTGGGGCAGCACTGGTGTGTGTACAGGACAGTGGGACTGTTGCAGCCACTGCGGAGGCACCAGTGAGCTCTGGGGAGTGGCAGGCGGAGGGCAGCATCAGCAGTCGGCCAATGGGCTTGGGGGTACAGGGTCAGGGGCGTCAGTGTACCACCTGTGGACATGCCCAGACCTGGTCCTGGTGTGCAGCGCCCACCCTCAAGGGGTGCTGAGCATCAGGGGCGCATACCCTGAGGGACAGGATGCCGAGGAGGCAGATGACCTCTTGGATGAGACACCCACATACTGCAAGCATCAGTCAACCAGCAGATGCAGCTTACGACATTGGTGGATGCACTGCGTGTGGCTCTGGAGTGGGCAGAGGTGTCGCAGCAGAGACACAGCTCTGATCCTGGCAGGGATGGACTGGTTGCGGGAGGATGTGACCGCTGCCATGAGCAGGCAGGCATGAGCATTCACTGCTGTCATGGCCACAATGGGCACACAGTTATTTGCCCATGCATGGCAGACACCATGCAGTGCACTGTCCACCCCATGTTCCTTGTGTCGTGTGACACCATCCTTGTCGACACGGGTTCAGCTGTGGGTATCCTGAGCACGCCTGGCGCAAGCATGTTTGGTGTGCTGCAGACCCTGCACGAGCACAGTCGCGTTCATGCAGTGGAACCCTGGGGACAATCGGTGCCACCCATGAGGACAGTGGTCAGCCTGTCAGTGCTGGCAGGTCTCGGCGTGGCAGCCAGCCATCCATGGTGGCGGGGCACTGTGGCACGTGACTGACCTGTCTCCCAATGTGGCTACTGTCTGGTGTGCATTGTGTCATTCAGCGGGCATTGTACAAGTGGGAACCCGGCCCTGCATGCAGACACAAAGTCCATCTGCACACCCTCCTGGCTACCGTCCAAAGTTGCATGTGCATGATGATGCCTGCATTGTGCTGTACACCAATGTGCAATGGTGCTCAGCATCTGACACACGCACAAGGACAGGCAGTGGGTGTGGTGGTCCGTGGACATGTGTGTGGCTAGGGGTGGTGTTCTGGGTCGTGTGCCTCCCACCCTTTGTGCATGTCTGGTGCATTGCATGTGTGTGTGTGTGTGTGTCCGTGTAAGTTAGACCTCACCCGTCCCTGGTTGTGTGTGTGGTTCCATGCCCGGCCAGCTCCTTGATGACATGCACCCCTGGTGTGTGTCCATGCATGTTGTGGGTTGTGCCTTAGCCACTGTTGGTTGCACATGGCCCCATGACTTACCTGGGTTGGCTGAAGTGCTCCTCTGTGATGGTGTCCCAGTGCAGCTGTGTCAGCCAGAGCAGTTGGGGTCCCGTCGCCCAAGGGGCTGCCCATCACCATTGTCACCAGCATCCTCATTGTCCCCATCACTGTCCCCTCTTCAACCAGTATGGCTATCCCACATTCGTTGGCCATGTTGTGCAGGATGCAACAGGCCAGGAATAGCCCACAGGCCTTTAGGGGCTGTAATGTAGGGCACTGCCAGAGGTGTCCAGGCAACGAAATGTGCCTTCAGCATCCTGAACACCAGTTCAATGACATTACATGTGGTGGCGTGTGCCTCATTGTAGTGTTGCTGCGATGGGGTCCGGGTTGCTTGTGGGGTGTGAGCAGCCAGGGACAGAGGGGTATCCACTGTCACCTGAGTGTAGAGGTGGAGGTTAGTTTGGTGATCAGCATTGCCCTGCCCGGGCCATGTGAGGCCACCCATGCCACCTCTGACCATGCCCCCAGGCCCTATGATGGTCCGTGTGGTTTGCATACTCACCCACTAGGTGGCCAGTGGGGATATCCCCACTCTTGAATCTGTGGCACAGTGCTGACTGGTGCCAGATGAAGGCATTATGTGCTCCCCAGGGTGCGTGGCACTGACATTGATTATGCACTCCTTGCATCGCACACCACCTGGCAGTTGATGCTGGCATAGCCCTTGCGATTTATATATGCAGCCCCGTCAGAACCAGGTGGTGTGCGGATGGCCACATGGGTGCAGTCTATGCCCCTAGCATGCCAAGCATACATGCTGTGGAACTCCTGTATGTTTGCTGTGTGCTCCGGCGGTGTGCTGGGGAAATGGATGTACTCTGCAGCATGTGGCAGCAGTGTGCTGAGGGATTGGGTGAGATGGCGTGATGTGGCTGACTGCGTTATGCCTGTGGTGTCCAGTTGATCTCTGGAAGGTACCCTTGGTGAGCAAGCACATGCAAGCTGTCACTTTCGTCTCCACTGACAGAGCATGGCTCCGTCGTATGTAGGTGCCTGCATCACATCACTGCACAGCTCACAGAGCCGCCTCAGATTGTCCAATTCAGGCAGTACCATCCCATGATCTCCATATCACTATACTGCTCGAAGCTGGTGCTGGCTTAGTACTGCCTGTTGAGGGCATACTGCCGACAGGCCCTTCCGGCCATGCCCCCCTGCTGCCCGCCTTCTCACCCCTCATTACTGCCTCCATCTGGATTGTGGCACTGGCTATGTCCCTGTCTTGTGTTCACCTCCTGGCAGCTTTTCTGTATTCCCCTGCTGTTCTGGCTGCTACTTCCCTGCACGGAACACCTGCCTGTGCTGGCCTCACTGCTGTGTGTGTACTTTCCCCTTCTGCACTGTGGCTCCCACACTTCCCTGAGCCTGTTGATTCCAGGTGCCCTTTCCTGGCCTGCCCTGTGTGTCCCTGCTGCCCAATTTGTCCTGCTAGACTTCAGCCTCATGTGTCTTCCCTGTAGCGTTCTTGCCTCTCCCTTGCTCCCTTTTATTTTGGCTCATTTCTGCTATGGCGCAACTTCCACTGGCTATTGTGCATGGCGCATGTTGTTGAATATCACACTGTGCCATTTATGCATGGTTCCTCCTTCAGTTGTGATACATTCATTATCATTGCTCTGTTGCTCAGCGTGATTTGGGGGTGCAACTGCCTCCTGCTGAATATCGCAGAATGCATTTTCAGACTTGCTGAGGCACAACCCTATTGTGCATGGCTCAACTCTTTTGAATATCTGGGCCTAAGTGTTTCTCTAAATCTACCCAGAGAGGAAATATCCATTTGAGCCTGAGGGAAGGGCGCTTTAGTCAAAAAACAAGTTACTGATGTGATGAGCACAATAATATGTAAAGAGAGGAGGTTACCAATTTGCCCTGGATTTTGGGAGCTGTGAGTTTAAAGTATGCTCTCCTTATTCCTTTTCCTTTCCATATAAAAGCATTAAGTGTTTTCTGCACTTCAGTGAACCAGACCTTAGGGAGAAAACATCCTATCATCCCCAAAGGATACAAGAGTCGGGGAGCAAATTCATCTTAACAATATTAATTCTTCCTCAGAGAGATAGAGGTAGCAGCCCATCTGTCCATATCTGTCTTCAACGTTTGCAGTAAAGCAGTCAGATTTTCTGCAATGAGTGAAATTATATCTCTTGTTACTTTGATACCTAGATAAGTAAGGAATTTAGGTTCCCAGGACAGATTATAGGTTGCTATTTGGGCCTGAGTGAACCAGCTGTTCAGTGGGAAGACTTTAGTTTTGGAACAGTTCAATTTGTAATATGACACTTTCAAAAGCCTCTACTTCTTTTAATACATTGGGGATAGTAATTTGTGAATCCTCTATATGTAGAGTAAATCATCTGCATAAGTAATTGGGGATTTCAATCATCCTGGGGTGGATTGGAAATCCTGACTACATCCTGCACTGTGGAGCACTACTGCTGGATGCGTTTCATAGTGGTTTCTGGCTTAGTGTGTCTTGGAACCCACAAGGGAAGCTGTACTCGACCTGATCCTGTCAACTGAAGGCATGTTCAGGATGGGAAAGTGGATGCGCCACTTGCAGGTAGTGACCACCACGTGGTGTGGTTCTACCTGGATATGGGCAGGGGATGATCAGAACCAAGACAAGGGTTTTGGACTTCTGGAGAGCTAACTCTGGTAGGATGGGAGGCTGTTTAGTTGGTCACCTTTCTGGGATCAACAGGAAATAGATGAAGAACAGAAATGGGCAATAATAAAGGAGGGACTAATGTAGGCCACTAATGAGTGTGCCAGAATCTAAAACTAAGGACAAAAAGCCAAGCTGGTTCAGAAAGGAAGTGGCAAAATCTGTAGGTAACAAGAGGCAGCCTTACAGAAATACAAACATACTCAGAAGGAAGAGGATGAGGAGGATTATTCTACTAAGTCTAGAGAAGCTAGCAGAGTGGTTAGGGGTGGAAATGGTGAAAAAGGAAGTGCAGCTCACACAGTGGGTTAAAACAAGGAGAAGGCCTTTTTCCAATATGTAAAGTGGAATAGGAACACCAAGGATGAAATAGTCAGATTAGAAAAGAAGGAAAAGAAGGGTGGTATGGCAGAGGGTAGTCAAGGAAAGCAGAGGTACTTAGCATGTACTTCTGTTCAGTCTTCACTGCAGAAGGACAGAACAGTGCCACAAGGAAAGGGTGGGGTCATGGAGGGGCAGTAACAGATGGAGTCATTCATGCTGATGGGGTATTAGGGCCTAAGAGTCTTGAAGGTGAATAAATCCCCAGGGCCAGATGTCATGCACTTAGGGTCCAAAGGTAACTAGCAGAGGCTTTGTTGGATCCCCTGTAAGGCCTGTTTAATACCTTTCTGGAGTCAGGGATTGTGCCCCAGGATTTGAGAACTGTACATGTGGTGCCCTCCACAAAGTGGGCAGAAAGATGAACCAGGGAACAACAGGCTGGTCATCCTAGCCTCAGTAGTGGGCAAACTGATTAGGACTCTACTGAATGGGAGACTGATGAGCTTTCTGGTGGATAATGAGCTCCAGGACATGAGGCAGCATAGATTTTTGTCAAGGAGGTCCTGCTAGACAAACCTAATTGACTTCTTCAACTGGGTCACCGGGACAGTGGGCGAGGGCCAAGCGGTTGAGATTCTGTGTTTGGACTTCAGCAAAGCCTTCATCACTGTACCTCACAGAACACTGGTCAGGACACTAGAAGACCTAGGGGTTGGGGATAAGCTTGTTGGGTGGGTCAGATGGTGAGTACAGGACAGAAGCCAAAAGATGATACTGGGGAAGGAATTCTCAGAAGGTAGACCAGTAACCAGTGGAGTTCCACAAGGCTTTGTGCTTGCTCCGGTGTTGTTTAACATTATCATAATTGACACAGTAGAAGGGATCGGGGTAAGATATGCCTGCTCATAGATGACACCAAGCTCTCTGTGTAGGTGGACACAGAGGAGGAGACAGAAACTCAGAGAATCCCTGACTAGATGGGAGAAGAGGTCTGGTATTTAGCAACTGGGTTCAATGCTAAAAAGTGTAAAGTTATGCACTTGGGGATGAAAAATCCAGAGACCAAATACTGGTTGAGTGGGTGTGCAGGTTACTAGGTCAAAGAGGAAAGGACCTTGATGTAATTATCAAGAATGACATGAAAGACGCAGAACAATGCAGGAAGGTTGTAACCAAAGCAAATAGGATGCTGGGCTACAATGTCAGGGAATTAGCAGGAAGACAGTGGTAATTTTGCCACTGTACAGGTCTCTAGTAAGACCGCAACTGCAGTACAGTGTGCAGTATTGGTGCCCTTATCTAAAGAATATCAACTTGCTGCAAATGGCACTGAGAAGGACAACCAAGATGATACAGGGCCAGCAAGCCAACACCTACAAGGAGAGACTCAGGGAGCTCAACATGTAATCTCTTGAGGACAGAAGGGTGGGTGTACATGACTAAGTCCTCCATGAATCATAAAGGTGAGCACTTAGGACCTCTTTAGCCTTAGTGGAAACAAGACCACTTGGTTACGGTCTAAGGCTGATGGTAGAAAGGTTCAGAACAGAGATGAGGAGGCACTTTGTCATCAAGAGGGTGGAGGCCAAGTGGAATAAGTTGCTAGAGGTGGAACTCTAAAAATGGTGGACAGCTTCAAGAGATTGGGACAGGGTGAGGGAGAAAGTTATAGGTGGAGGAGGTATTTGACAAGGGTCAAGGAGGAAGCAGTGAGGAGTGACAGTTCCTCTATAAATGCAGAGGAACTGCATATTTGAGCAGACTAGACAGACAGCAAGACCTTTATCTGCTGGCACATTCATATGTCTATATGTATGTATGCATGACAAAACAGATTATCTGCAGTTGAAATTGCTTTGTCTTCTGCAGTAACTCTGCTGCAGAAGCTACAGGAGTGAGTTACATCCTAGCAGGCTCCAGTGTATACTGTAGAGATCAGGGGTTTGTCAAGGATGACTGATAGGGTCTTCCATTCTGCTAGGCCTCCAGTTCGAGGCCCATCTTCTGAAGTATTTATATAATTTTGGTATTAATAAGTCATCTGCATCAGTGAGTTCCAGAACCAAGACTGCGTGTGCTCTTTCCATATGCCAGCAGTTTTCCCACAGTGAAAGCAGCACATTCCCAGACCCACACCAGAAACACTCATTACCCCACCATGAAGTCAATAAACACAGTGCTACCAGGTGGTGGATGTAGGCCAGCAACGTTGCTTGGAGGGACACCATCAATTGTTTGAAAGCTAAGCCACTCCATGCCACAGCAGTAGATCCAGAACTAAGACTGTGTGTGCTCTTTCCATCTGCCATCTGCCAGAAAAGTTGAGTCACTCCAAATCACAGCAGTAGCTCTGGAACAAAGGCTGTGTGTTCTCTTTCATCTGTCAGATGCCAGCCCTCAGTGATAGCAGCACTTTCCTGGTCCCACACAGAAACATTCATTAGTTCATCAGGAACCCAGTAAGCAGGGGGCTACCAGGTGGTGGATGTGGGCTGGAGACTTTGTTTGGAAGTGGGCCTCAATTGCTTAAAAGCTGGGTCTCTCCACACTACAGCAGTAGATCCAGAACCAAGACTATGTGTGCTCTTCTATCTGTCATATGCCAGAAAGCTAAGCCACTCCACACCACAGCAGTAGCTCTGGAACCAAGACTGTGTGTGCTCTTTCCATGTGCCAATGGTCAGCCATCAGTGACAGCAGCAGATTCTCAGATCTGCACAAAAACACTCATGACCCCTCCAGAAACTCAGTAAGCAGAGGTTACTGGATGGTGGAGGCAGGCCAGTGACATCACTTGAGGGGACCCTCAATTATTTTAAAGCTAAGCCACTCTAGCAGCTGCCTGCAAAGTGGCTGCATGCATAGAGGCTCATGCAGGAATGGCATGAGTCATCCTGTGTGAGTCCACCTGTGGGAGGCCACTGAGAGGCTTTTACAAAAATAGCTCTGTCTTGGTTTGCTCCTTGTCCCTGTGTTGGGGCATTTCCTACCTGCTGGTTCCTAACTCAGGTAAGTATGAGCTGGATAGGGCTCTTTGTAATGCATTCAGTTAAAACAGTCATTTTAAACTGCAAAAGTTAGTAATACAGTAAATTTTTATTTTGTATGTTAATGTTTTAACTGAAGGCTGTAACTGATTGGGGTTATTGGTGATTATAAATTTAATTTCAGTTTGATGTAAAATTACCTAGCCTTCAAAATGCTGTATGGCAAGCATCAGTACCTACCCTTCCTCCTCCTACTGTGCCCCATAAGCTTAGTGTGGCTGGGCGGGAAGAGAGAAGAATTAGACTTGTGAATAGGGTAAACAAAACTGCCCCAAGGCCCACAATGGTAACAGGTACTTACTCTAATTTCTTTATCACATCCAGGGCCTGAAATTCAAAAATGGGTAAAGGAGAGGCACAAAGTTTTGCACTGCGCTTTGCCCATACCACAGCTTCAGGATGCTATATTCAGTCAGATAGAGCACTGGCACTATCTGACTGAACATAAGAGACATGTCAGTGCAGAGCTAAGTCAAAAAACACTGCTCTGACATGGATCTCTGCAGTGCAGGAATAGTGCCACCAGACCCAGTTGCTGGGGCACTAGGTGCAATATTTGAAGGGACATATGCAAATGAGCCCAGTGGGCATGTAAGGTTCTAGGGGCCACTTGTAGGCCCATTATGGGCATGTTGTATGGTAAGCAGTGGCAGGGTTGTGTAGCACCACCCCAACCTTGACTGCCCAGTCCAACAGAGCAATGGAATTCCCTGGTGCCTAGTGGTCCTCCCTCTCTCTGATCACTGTCCCATAACTGTGTTTCTTTATACTCGGTGACTAGTGATCCTCCCTCCCTCCCTCTGATCACCATCCCATAACTGTGTGCCATTATCCCTGATGCCCAGTGACCCTCCCTCTGATTGCCAGCTCACTTATCCAACAATGTTTCTCTCATGTCAGTGGCCCCTCCACCCCTCTCACCACTGGCCCATAATTCCTGTGACTTTCCCTAGTGGCTAGTGTCTCCCTGGATGCCACCCCAGTATGACAGAAAAATTAGCATGCCTAGAGTTACCCTCCTTCTCTCATCACCAGCCCCTACAGTGATGCTGACAACCTGGTGGCCCATGCCCCCGTGTCTGATCCCCAACCCGGTACATACAAAGTACCAACATTGCTTCTTCTGCTGAGCAAAGATGACACAGCTGTACTAAAACAATGGAGACGACACATTTTCCTGATGTCCTGTGGTACCCCACTCTCTGATGGCTGTTACAGTAGCAATATAATAGTCCCTGGTGTCTAGTACCCCCCTGCACAGCAAGCACCATCATCCCAACCCATGGACAGTGCCAGTGCCATGGACAGATATAGTGACTGGCACAGATCTCCTTATACTTCCTTGGCCAGCCCCCATATGACAAGGCTGTGATCAAAGCATCCTATGTATAGCATAGAGTGTGCATCTGCTGTACTGTATACTGTATATCAGATGTGCGCCCAATGCTATACATGGATCTTGAAACCAACTGCTATCATATAACCGCCAGCAAAGTGTGGCTGTCGAACACCATTCTCTATATTAACATTGGTGCTGTCCATAAAGGGGTGGGCAGGGTAGTTGATGGTGCCTGCTGCATGGGGGTACTAGACATCAGAGACTACTGTATTGCTACTGGAACAGCCATCAGAGAGTAGAGGGTACCACAGTATATCAGGAGTTTGTCTTTTTTCCTGTTATATCTGTGTCAGCTTTGGTCAGCAGTGGAGACAATGTTGGTTTTCTGTATTGTACCAGGCTGGGAATTGGACACTAGGAAGATATAGGCAACTGTTGTCAGCATGACTGTAAGGGCCAGGGATAGGTGAAGAGAAGAGATCTCTATGCACAGAAAGATGTTTCTACCATACTGGGGCTCATGGGGGGTACACTAGCCACTAGGGCAAGTCACAGGATTATGGGGCCAGTGGTCAGAGGTGGAAGAGGCCACTGAACACCAGGAAAACATTATCAGACACCTGGGCCTGGTGATCAGAAGCAGGGGACCATTAGGCACCAGAGATAAAGATACACAGTTACGGATTGGCATTCAGTGGGAGGGGACTACCAGTCACCAGAGATAATGAAACACACTTATGGCATGTAAAAACAAAACAACGTGCTGCGTCAGCGTGTGGTCTAAAGAAAAAAAAAATGGATATATTAAATGCACACTGAAAATGAAAACAGAGTTCAAAATCTACGTTTCGACCTTAGGTCTTCTTCAGGAAATATCTAAAGAAAAAAAAACAAAGTTAGTGTTACACACTTATGGGATGGCAATTGGAGGATGGGAACAGTAGTCACCAGGGATAAGGAAGCGCAGTAACAGAACAGTGACTGGAGGAGGAGGGACCACTAGGCAACAGGGAGGTTTTTGGTTTGTTGGGCGGGGCCAGCAGCTGCAGTATGTTTGATTGCCACCAGGGCCTTGAGCCCTGCTATGAGGAATTTTCAACAGTGGTAATGTGCACCTTTCTGGTGTGAATTACCACCTGTGCAATCTCTGAATGTACAGCTGCACCCATATACTGGGTTGGCCCCTGTCCTTTACATAGGCGCAGCAATCGTTAGCGTTCAAGTGCTTAGGGTGTTTGCTGGCACTGTGGGGTGTCTAAAAGAACACACCCACACCTGGCACAAAACTCAGTTTGTACAAGCAAACATCCATTTGTGCTTGTGCAGACCTTGACTTCTCGAGACCCAGATGTCTTTTGAAATGGTATGAAGCTATGAGTACTGACTGTGGTTCAAACTTTCAGGTGTTTCCATTTAAATAAAACATAGTATACAACAGAAAGTGTTTAAGCTACAAAGTTAGGAAAGGGAACTGGTGACTCATTTTAAAAATTCAGATTATTGTGTTGAATGTTTAATTCTTATCAGCAGCTGATCTGTGGAGCATCAGTCCCAACCCAGGTCCTTCATCTTCTGAACAGAAAGACAGTATTGCATTTGGTGGTGGTATTTCCTTTGTACATGCCAATGGCAATAGCATTCTAACAAACTGAATGAAATCTATAATTTTGCAATTGGTAAAGAACAAGATACAGTAGAATGATTTTCATGGAATCATGCCTTAATGCAAATATGTACAGTATGATTCTAATTTAGGGATACAGGGATACAATTTCTTTATGGCTGATAGTAATAGAAAAGGGAGAGGAATAATAATTTATTATGGGGACACAATAGCTGCCAAGAAATACATTTCTTAATTTAGTCTGCCTGCTGTGAATATACAACAGTAGAATTACATTTAAATTTGAGTAAGCATGTACTTCAATGTGGGTGTTATAGAGCTCTCAAATGTCATCTCTTAACATTTCTCAGTTAACTTTTGGTTTGAATCCATATGTAGACTCCATAAACTTTTGATGATGGAGATCTCAATATGGATTGGTAACTTCTTGAAATATCAAGATACTGTATCAGCAAAATGTATCAATTGACTGGACCTAAATCAATTAATCACAGAGCCCATGTGCTTTAATATTAAGGCACCATCAGAGTCTCCAGTTTGGATCTGATTGTCACCAAACATCTATATAATTAT
This sequence comes from Neoceratodus forsteri, assembly GCA_016271365.2. Taxonomy (NCBI): domain Eukaryota; kingdom Metazoa; phylum Chordata; order Ceratodontiformes; family Ceratodontidae; genus Neoceratodus; species Neoceratodus forsteri. Next base: position 1,458,686,672 of record CM057455.1, on the reverse strand, counting down.
AGAAAGTGGAAGTGATGGCCAACCTGTTTAGCGAATATAATACATTTTTTGTATTAGAGACAGAGAAATCAAACAGACATGCAAAATGTGTTCAATACATGTAATTTAAAAATACAGGGCAGGATTCAGAGAAGCCAAAGCAGGACACAAGTGCAAGTCGCACTTTTGTCCTCACGTTGTGTCCCTGGGGATTCACATGAGGCAGCCTGTGACATGTGGCAGGCTGTCTGCACCAACAACACCTGTGCACCTGAAACCCCCTTGCAATGTGGTGTAAGAGTTTCTGGCAACATTGCACCCTATTCAGGTAGGGTGGCCACTACATCCACAAATGGGATTCAGAGACAACCACCAGCGAACATCTGTCAAAGACCAGTTACGCTAACAAAAGGTGGTCTAACTGGTCTTTGCTGTTCACTGGAGGTTGCCACTGTGCCCCAGCCCCACAACCCCTGTGGGTTACAGACCCCATGGCCTCTGGGTCCCAGGCATGGCATGCACCATGCCAGGCTGGGTGTGGCACACCCCAATGACCAGACCCCACACACACACATTGCAAGCCCCTTGCCTTGAGACATGATCCCCCACCATCTCCATAACCCCTTGTAGTCTGGTGGCTCACCCCTCACCCCACAGTGCGAGCCCCTCACACCCCAATACCCGCTGGTGACTGGCACAGCCCTCCCTCACCACCACGGCCAGTCGCCAACACACCTGCTAGGTCTGTGTGTGTGTTGGGGGTGGGACCACTGAGCCAACAGGGCAGGTAAGGTCCATGATCTGGGGGTCCATGAAAAGGGCTTGGGGCTGTTGCCCACACTGAGCAGGGCCTCGGAGGTGGGCATGGGCATGCTATGGTGCCCTCGACCACTGCAACTGCTGTCCTGCAACCTGCGGCATTCCCAGGTGCTGCACCCTACCTTGCACAGCTACCACAAGTCTCAGGATGCAGACCGCTGTACCGCTCCGATTCTGAATCGGGTGCATGGGCCAGGTTGCAGGGCAGGTTGCCACAAGTTGCCATTGTCGCTGCTTGTGGCGGACCTTTCTGAATCCAGCCTACAATTTTTTTATATTGTTAGAGACCTAGAAGATATTCAATGGAGTAGACTCAGGTAATTCCTGATCTAGATATGACTTGGGATTTCTTTGTTACAGAGTTAATGAAAGTACAGATAAGCCCTCCAGGATGAAGTGCAGTGTTACAAGTTTACTGCATGACAAAAGGATTAACTCCCATTGAAACTGATTGTTTATTGCAATAACTCTGCAAATTCTGCAGTGCTGTGCTTCATCCTGGGGGGCTTATCTGTATACCTAGAGTATGATAATAGATTAAAAAGCTAAATCTCATGTCCCTAGAGAAAAAGAAGGATAAGGGGTGATCTTTTTCCATACTAAAGACTGTATGGAGCTATGGGGCTTAGTGGCCCAGAATTGCTCCTGAGTTAGTAGTAACTCAGATAATGGCCAGATAGAATTCATTCATCAAGTGGTTGCTTGATTTCGGTTTTGGTTTGCTAGCTAATAACATCAAGTAGCAGGCGATTCAAGTTCCAATCCTAACAGAACAGAAAAGAAAAATTTACAATTCACATGTTTGAACTTTCTACCAGAAAGTTGGTGTGGATATCCTCTGGTGTTACGTATATCGTTTTTAAAGGAGAAACCTAATTTGCACAATAGGAAAGGTCCTGCATGATGTCATACATGAACATGAGAGCTCCCCTAAGATGACAGGTAATTAAAGGCATGAGAGTTAAGGCCTCTAGTCTGTTTTCATCTGACTTGTTGTACATGTAGGCTAGATGTTTAGTAAACCTTCTTTGGACTCTTTCTAATAATGTGATCTCAGTTTTTGAAGGGACTCCATACTTGTGATGAATACTCCAGATATGGTCTAGTTATGCCTATACAACGGTATCATTATTCTAGGGTCTCTTGACCTTATATTTCTTTAAATTGACCAAATTACCTGATTTGTTTTTTGGATAGACTCATTAATCTGCTTAGAGTGGCCAAAATCATTTGATATAGAAATACCCAGATCTTTTCATGGGTAGAAGTCAATACAGGAAATCCCCTGAGATATTATCCTGCACAAGGGTTATTTGGACCCAGGTGCATAATTTACACTTGTAGGTGTTTAGTCTCATGGGGATATTATCCAGGATCCTACCTGTTTAACAAGATTGGTTTTGTATTTAAACAAAATATGTTTGATAGATGAGAGGCACTCACTACAGCTGTAAAGTATGAAATTCAACAGCATTAGGAGGAAATTCACGTCTTCCAATGAACAGTAAATCTTTGGAACACCCTTCCCATTGACATAATATCAAGTGGTAGTAAACCCCTCTTCAAGAAAAAACTTTGATGACTGGATTCTGAATGCAGGAGCATACGTTATTATGGATGATGAGATAGGAGCTTTATATAGGCATTATGCCTTTTGCTCCTTGTCTGTCTTAGTATGAATCTTAGTATACAATAATCATTTACCTGCAAAAACAAGGGAAGTGAGGAATAAAAATACAGCCTGATTCTCCCCTTTTGGCTAAACTGCACTACATAAAAACAAAAATGGAAAATATTTCAGAATTCAAAGGTGCTTAGAGACTTGGTAAGTTATTTAGAAACTTAGAGCAAATATGAGCATGAGGTCAGGACAGCAAAAGCTATTTAAAATAGAAGGTGATTCATCTGACCCCAAGAAATGTTTGCATATGATTAGAAACTTAAGTGGTGGCTGGCCCGCTGGTGCAGCAGTTGGATTTCCACTTGTGGCCTCAGCGACCGGGTTCAAGAACAAAATCAGGTCGCTGGAGGCCGGCCAGGTGAGACAACTTGAGCATCCCGACTGATCATTGTCTCCGGGAGGAGGGGGCCACAATCTGGTGTTGGGAGACTGCTGGTGGAGGCCAGGGTAGGGCAGCACATCGGGTTTGTAGGTGGGAGGTGCGTGGCAGGCGTCGGCTTTTCGCCTAGAAGTCGGATCCCGCACCATGGAAAAGAAAAAATCACTCCCATTTGGCCAGATGACAGCCTCAGTCCTCCGCCTACTCTTAGGCCCCTGAAAACAACCTGCCTGTACCTTCCCAGCAGCACCCAGGCCAATGAATAAGTCGCTGGCCTGTCACTGGTGACTTCTCCCTTGAGAGTACCCGTCTGGCAAGGAAACACTGGGTTACCTGGGAGGCTGCTGATATGGGGTTGAAGGCTGCAGTAGGGTGGCGGGAGCAGCGAGGTGTGTACCTTGGAGACCTGAAGGAAGACCGAAGGAGAGCTCAGGTAGGCGGCTAAAAAAAAAAAAAGAAAGAAACTTAAGTGGAAAACCACTGTTTCGACAAATATTAGTTTTATAAGATAAGAATGGCAAACATCTGATAGAGGAGGCTCAGCAAATGAGTTAAACTAGTATTTCATTATTTCTGGAAACTTTTACCAACAATAAAGAAGTTAAGGCAAGGGACTGAAAAGTGGAAGTAGAGGAAGGAAATTAAGGTTCTCAAAAATGTTACAGTGTGAGGTGCTGGATTCATTATTAAAGTTAAAGAGCATCTAGATGATCTTTCTGCATGACTAATGAAAATGTTGGCTTGTCAGAGAGCTGAATCTCGGGGGTCACGTAATGGTAGGTTAGCAGCAGGACGCATCTAAACCAGCCTCCTGAAAGGGCGTTTAAAAGTTACATTTTGCCAGCAACCCCATTTTAATCCACCAGTATCTTACTGTAGAGTGCTCTCTGCTGGTCTCACTATCAACTTGTGCTGTCTCTGTTAGCTTTATGGCTACCAACCTGCTAGACATGGAATCTGCACCATCTGTCAAGGAAGCAGTGACCTGATCACCTCCTCTGAAGCGCCACATAGAAGATCTCCTTTCTCCAGGGTCACTGGAATTGCCAGAGCCACATTCCTTGGAATCTTTGCTAATGATCTTGCCACCATTAAAGAAGTTTTGTTTAAACTGGTAGCCAAATCCTGAACAGTGAATAAGACCCTAGAATCCCTCAGTCATCGCATCAATGACACTGAGGTCCACATCTTGTTGCTGGAAGATCGGTCACAGAAAATGGACCCTGATTTCATTGACTTGAGGAGGAAGTTATTGAGGTTGCAGGAGCAGCTCAAGAACTAGAAGCCACATAGCTGGTGAAATAATTTGATTATCTCCAACATACCGGAGCATGTAGAAGGCACTGATCCAACTCTCTACACCCAAAACTCTTGGAGATGTTGACTGGTCCTTCCCCATGCAGCCCCTGCTACATGATCGAGAGGGCTCATAGATCTTTGAAACCCATGCCCCTCTGGGAAGAAGCTGAGAATCTTTATCTTTTGGCTCCTATTCTTTAGGGACAATATTTAATATTCTCTCCAATGTTCGAAAAAAAGCAGTTGTGATGGGGGTGCTCCTGAATCTATGTATTCAGTGATCTGAGTCCAGGCATTAGAAATCAGCAACAGGCATAAAAGGAGATAAAGGGCAAACCTTTTGCTGTTGGAATTCATTTTATAAGATACTCAGCCACCCTTCATGTAAATACCACCACAGGAGAGATCTGATTTAAATCTGCAGTGGAGGCACAAGCGAACTTCTAAACACTTCCTATCCTGTTTGAGGCTCCACCTTTTGAGTTTGTTGATCCATGGTACTGGAAGTTGTGAGGTGATCTAACTTCATTTATGGTGGATATTTGCCACATCAGTATGCTTTGTAATTTTGTTTTGAGTCTTTGGACATATGGACACATGCATTAAAGGACCTGACGTTGTTAGACTTCCTGTGGCAGTGGCAATGCCTATTTGTTTTCTTTGAGCATAGACTAACATAGACAGTGGATTCCTGATCCTTATTTGGTTGCAAGTAGTGTTACAAGCAAAGACTTTCTTTATGGGCATACTGCTTTTTAAGTTCCACTTTGGACTTTGGCTTTCTATCTTGTAGGAGTCTTGGACTTTATATATATATTTTCTCTGCAGATCTACAGAGTTTGGTCATCGATAAACACAGAAATGTTCTCCATGAGAGGCAGGCTGCCTTGTTTAACATTTTTTTTTTTGTTTGTGATAATTATGCAGTTGCACCTTATTCAAACTTGGACATGCTTCTCCCTTCTTTTTCTACATATATCTAAGGACTTCTCTATGTTCATTTTCTATGTTGTTCTGCTATCTGGTGGTCTCCCTGTTTTATTCACTGAAGGATTTACTTCATTCATTTAGTGACACATTGCCTCATTATCACTTCTCTATATAGTCCATCCTTTTCTTACTTATATTTAAATTTTGTGTGGTTTTCCTTTTTCTTTTCAAAATATTTCATCGATTTCTTCTTGACCTTATTACTTGTTGTAACTCTTTTGTCCTCTTTTTCCTTTTCTTATTTCTTTCTTCATTTTTTCTTTGCTTTTACTATTTATTTTATTATTTCATTCATGTGTTCAAATGGTCAGTATTGGTCAAACTGGGTTAGAATGTCATCTAACTCATAGTGTTCTTGGCATTTGTCTTGGCTCTTACAGATGTTATAGCCTTAACTTCTATGCCTTTAGGTGTTATTTCAGTTGGGTGCATTATACTTATTACCCTTTCCACTCAATATTTGCATTTTTTCCTTTTAATTTATGATGGCATGCACAGGGTGTTTCATATTTTTTACAGTACACACTGACATTTTGCCTTCAAGGGCTAATGGGGTGCTTCCTGAAATCTTCAGGGGCCTGATTGGGCCTGATTGTGGGAGTGCAGTCGGAGGATGGGGGTAGTTATAGGGCCCAAGAGGGCTAACTTTGTAAATATTTTCAATTGTTTTGGGTAGTTTATCTTGAATTGTAGGTGGGGTATGAGAGTGCTTTGAGTAAAGTTGGTTTTACTTGGCTTTTATGTTTAGAATATAAAAGAAGCAAGGTCGAAAATTAAGAGTTACCAAATTATTAAACACTTGGCGTACTATGAGGTTCAAGTAGTCTTTTACGGAAACTCATTTCCTATTGTCAGAAAGTTCCTATTCCATTGAGATTACATAGAGACAAACTTACAGTGCAGGAGATAGTGTTCAACAATGGATTGTCATTATTCTTATTTCTAGGTCAATACTTTTCACCCTCATAAATATAGTAAATGATCTGGTGGACCACTCTCAAATCCTACGTCTAAGTATCTCATCCACCCCACATTCCTAACAACAGAAACCTAGGATCTACAAGCCTAGTTCCCTTAATCCAAGATGACCATGCCTATTCTCTACCTTTTACCTATTCTGGCCTCCGTCTTGGCTGCCTACTCTTTCACCCCAATTTCTACCCTATTCCTAATACCTCCTTATTTTTATCATTTAGGTATGAGCTCTTACTTAGCAGAGACTATATGGGATTGTTATCTCTTCTCATTCCAGTAAAGCTTATCATTATGTACTTTTACATGTTAATTATGTTGACTGGTATGTATAGACCCATATTGACGGCACCTTTACAATGTTTTTTTTTTGCACCGCTGTCCACCATAATTGTAATCTTATGAAGTGTATTGTATTGTATTAATGCCCAGGACCACCTTGAAAATGAGCTTGTTCAATTGTGTTTATGCCTGGTTAAATAAAGTGATTGATTGATTGATTGATGTTTTTATTGATGGCCATTTAGGACAAGTGGGGGGTCCTCATGGGTGCCATGTATGGCTCCAATGTGGAAACCCATCATTTGTTATGGACTTGTCAACAGTCCTGGCTCCATTCCCACATTTGCCCATACTTATGTGGGAACTGGAATGTCACTCTGACTCAGGATCTTGACCATGCCTATAAAAGCCTGAAACACCTTTCATGAGCATAACGTTCTTTACATGAGATGATAGATTGACTCGGGTTGTGTGATCGATGTGAACTCTCAATCCCACTTTGAAAGATACACATTTTTTACCTGTCCACCACTCCTTCTCCAGACTTGATTATTTTTTGATGAGTCAGTCTATTTTGATAGGCCTCCATTCATCATGTGATACTGCTCCTGGGGTACTGTCAGATCATTCCATGGTTTTGTTGTCTTAATCATGTGCATTTAACTCAGGTTGCGATACTGTTTGGAAACCTAAATAATAAACTGCTGAAGGGTGATTATGTGGTCCTCCATATTAAGAAGGTTTTCAAATGCTATACTGAGGAAAGCTGGGGCACCATAGAGCACAGAGACGTGGAATGGGTGGCCTGCAAGGCTGTGTTATGTGGGAGTTTATTCAGCTAGCTACCAAAAGGAAAAAACTACACTAAGAAAAATCATCCTTTTCCTATCTGCTATCCAGCAGTGTTGTGCGAAACTGAAATATTTAGCCTGACAACATTTTTCCGTAATTCTGCAATTACATGAAATTTTTCAGCTAGGTGAAACTAAATGTTGCCTGTTTTCACAATTTCACGTAATGGTGAAATTTCATGTAAAATACCTTGACAAACTTTTTGACTAAGGCGAAATTAAATTGCCTGGTTTCTCGATTTTGCATAATGGCAAAATTTCACATAAATGCCTTGGTCTGCCAATTTTGCTCATTGATGCTCAAATTTCACCTTGTGGTGCAATTTTGCTAGTGTATCTTTTGATTTTGCATGCAAAATTTGTCTCAAATGAGAAAACTGCAATGCATTGTGGGTAAATAGGTTGACTATCACGTGCATCTTGTTTACAGCTCATTGTGTTGCATGTTGAGTTGGAGAGCAATCTGTTGTGGTGCAACAGAGCTAATAAAGCCTTTCTGAAACCTTGTTAAAACTTGTTTTGAGAGCTGATTGCTCCAAAGTATGACGTTTTTCTAGTGCTGCTAGGGAACATTTTCTAATTTTGTGTGTTTTGCATAATACTTAGTTTAATTAGGTTTTACTGTTGTCTGTGTCTTTGAAGGAGTTACGTGGGATAAGGTAGGAGTGTAAAGCAGTGCAGGCCATTTCTAACCTTTACAGATTACACACAAATTACGAGTTATTTATTTACTGTTATTTCTTATTAATTTTGTTATATCTTGTCATTTTTCTCTGAAAAGTTACTCCATCCTGTTTGAGAAAATTCCTGCCACTGTTAGCTCTGTTATATATACCATTCTTCCACTTTTAGTTGTGATTGTGAATTCTGAAGTTTAAACACACAGAGCTGATCCATTATTTTATTTTTATTTGTTTGTGGTTAGTTCTGTTTGCTGGAGTGTTAACTTGTGTCACTTAAACTGTGAAAATCAACAGTTCTATATTTTAGCATGTTTACATAGGTACCTCTACTTGATCACTTGAACTTTGAACAGTGTTCCTGTTTTAGTTTACTTACCTTACCCTTCTCTGTTACAGTATTATTTGTTTAACACCTGGCACCGCATTATAAAAAATATATATTAACAGTCATTTTCAAGAGATTGCTTGGTGATCCCTTCCATCAGACCACTACCATATTGTGGTACTCACCTTCGTTACGGTTTTATGGTTGTCTCTGCCCTTATATAATAAAAACAAATTGCGATATTAACTAAATAACATATCACAGTACTTTATTTGTTCAGACACAGGTGATCTGTATTTAAAGTTGGTCACTTGTGCCCATTTTCCTTGTGTGTGTTTCTTTAATTCCTGTTTGGGGAAAAAAAGTTACCTTTTGTTTTTTATTAGAATAGGCTACCTACTATATATGGTATTAGTTGTACTCTAAGTGCTGCTACCTGTCCTGATTGTGTTTGGACTTGTGAGCAAGCCAGTACCATAGGTATAACATGTGAGGTGTTATTCACACAGTTAGTAATACAGCCTTTCTTCAAATACTCCCAGAGAAAGGCAAAGCTTTGAAGCAGCAGTCAGCAAAATGCCTTCTAAGAGATAGCCCAGTACAGGGGTAAAATGTGGCAGGGGATGAGGGAGTTAGAGTCTGCTGAAAAGAGTACAACTTCAGTTCCAGTTCCCCATAGCAGTGAAAGCACACATATCTCAGCATCAGTGTCTTCTGCTGTGGGCTCTAGTGGTGTGGCAGGAACCAGCAAAGGAGTTATTGGCAGAACTGGGTCTGTCATACCTGTGTCTTACTTTTAAAGCTCAAACTGTTGTGTCCATGCTAGTGGGGATGATGACAGTGAGAAGAAGGGAGGCACTGATGCCAGCACAGGAACAGTGGTCCAGGAGGAGGGTGACTGTCCATGTTCCTGCAGGAGTTGGTGATGATAGTGTTCAACCAGAGTATGATAATCCTGGAGAAAGGGATAGTCAGCCCCTGAGATGGTTGTAGAGAAAGAAAAAGGTGCCATGCTACAAGAAGACAATGATAGGGAGGAGGAAGAGGAAGACAAGGACATCATCACTATTGGTGGTGATGATGACGACTGGGATGATCCACATGGGGAGCCTGAGTTAAAAAGTCAAGGGTGATGTAGGCCATTTACATGTACAGCCTGTGGGTCAATCGGTCACCAAGTCTATAAGCAAACCTCCAAGAAGTCAAGTAATGACCCCTCCAAAAGTAGTCTTATGGAAGTGATGAGAGCAGCCCAAAACACACACTTCCACTCCTGTTTCTGAATTATCCAGTCCCAGAAGCATGTGAAATCCAGAGGTCAAAAGTCCCTAGTTTGGGACTTTTGTGCTTGATCCGCTGATGACACCATAGCAATATGCCAGGTTTGCCAAGCACGTGTTAGTCAAGAGAAAAAGGGAAGCCACATAGGCACCGTGGACAATATGCCCACATGAAAAACAAGCACCCGCTGAGATGGCAGCACACCAGAAGAATGCCAGAGCTGTTGGTGGTATCTCCTTGGCAAGTTAAATGTAGTAGAGCAAGAGCAGGAGGAGGGAGGGTAGAGTTTTCAGTGGTGGAGAGGAGGGAGAGCAATCCTTGATCTCTCAAGTAGTGGGCACAGCAGTGGAGGTGCCAGTCCCAGTCCCTTGAGTCTGAAAAGACACCACTGCACCCATAAGCAACCAAAATAACTGGTTTCATATGGTCTACACAGCCTCAAGAGTCAAATGTTACCCCTAAAAGAATATCATTGCTGCCACAAGTGCAGGGTTCTGGTTGGACAGCCCCAAAGATGCAGTGCACTTTGAAGACCATCCTTGAGCAGCACACAAAGTACCCCCAATCATGTGCTGTACAGAGTTAAATGCTGCCACTACTGAAATGCTGGCCATTGATCTGTTGCCATTCTCATTCATGGAAATGCTGGTTTCCATGTTGAGTTGGAGAGCAATCTGTTGTGGTGCATCACAGCCAATAAAGCCTTTTAAAACCTTGTTAAAACTTGGACAGGTATGATGGCCCATACCTGTCCAAAATGGCAGTTCCTTCTGAACCTATTTTCTAAGTGTGCCATGCCAGAGCTGAACTGTAGAGTGCCTGATTCCTTTACACAGGCATTGAACCATAGTACATCAGAATATATCCATCTTAGCATGGATATATGGGCAAGTGGACAGACAGCAGCAAGCTTGTATCTATGCATAACAGCACACTGGGCACAGTTGCCTGAAGTAGTACTTGATTTGGGGCCAGGCACAACCTGCAGAAATCAAAATTGTGGTGGTAGCAACACACCTGGTATTCAGCAGCATGTGACCCTGAATATGACAAGTGTGACTGGTTCTCACACAGCTGAGAAAATCTTACTGTTCTGCTGTCAGAGATTGATGGGTGGCTTCACACAAATTACTCACAGCAATATTTATCTCAAGTGGTAATGGCTCCAGTGTAGTGAAGTGCATTAGTGATGGTGTTTTTCCAGGGTGCTCTGCCTGCCACACTGCCTTAATCTTGTTGTACAGCAGTTTCTCAGCCATGCAGACATTGAGGAATCAGTTACTGTGCGCGTCACATCTGTGTCCACTCTCACATTCTGCAAAGGCCCATGACCATCTACTTGAGCTATAACACAAAACCATCTGCCTCAGCACCGGATGAAGCTTGATGTTGTGACAAGGTGGAACTCCACACTCTACATGCTTGAGCAGCTTTATGAACATTATAAGGCTGTGTCAGAATACCTGCTGGTGCACATCACCCTTGACAGTGCTGGAGTGTCCATCGCTCTAACAACAGAGCAGTGGTGCCAAATGGATGGGCTAATATGCATTCTCTGTCCAATCTAGCATGCTACACAGGTAGTAAGTGGAACACTGCTTGTATAAGTCAATCCATATCACTCATACGTGTGCTGAGGCAGACACTAGTGAATGTGCAACACCAGACAGAGGCAAGTGGGGATCATGGCACTTGTGATCTAATGGATGACATGCTCCATGTGCTGGACACAAAAAACAATGCATCCAGCATTTTACAGTCAGCTAACTTTGCAATTGCCACCATTCTGGATCCATACTACAAACATGGCCTGCCTTTTATAATTGAAGGAGGTCGTCAGCCAATACAAAAGTTGACGGAGAACCTCATTAGAATGGTATATGCTGCACACATGAAAAAGACACGCACTCTTGCAAAATGGGTGTTGCTGCCACCACCACTAGTGGCTCACAGGCAACCCAAATAGAGAAAAGGGCAAGGCAGAGCAGAAAACAGCAAGCAATTCAGGTGGGAGTGGAAGATATGGAGGAAAAGGAGGAGGAGGAGGAGGAGACGGATGAGGCAGCTGGACTCAGGGCAGTAGAACTAATGGTAGAGGCCTACATGGGGGACCCAAAGCACCTTGCCATTACTGATGAGCCACTGCTGTACTGGAGCAGCAAATGACTGACTGGCCAGCACAAACATCAGTTGCTGTGAAATACCTGAGCTGCCCACCATCCAGTGTCAGTGTGGAATGAGTGTTTAGTGTAGCTGGGGCCATTGTGTGTGATGGTAGGACCAAGTTGTCACCTAAGAATGTGTCCATACTAACATTCTTCAAAATGAACAGAAGGCACATTCTATACAACACAGTGATGTCAGTGGTGTTGCTACAGGAACTGTCTCAGTGTGAGGATGATGACAATCCTTGACTAAAGCATCCACCAGCAGCAAAGTGGATGAAGCAACAATGGTGAGAGAATTCCCACCTGGTGTCAACTCCCATCTTGAAGACTGTGAGGGTGCTTCTTGGATGATATGGAAGTGGGAAAAGGCTAAGTTTACGCATAAGGCCACCCCAACCACTTTCAGCTCAGTACAGTGTTATAAGTTATTTTAGCTGTACCATTGTATTGGTTATGGTTATGTGTTATCTGCTGCAGTGTGAATCACTTTCATTTGATCATCCTTTGCGTAAAACATTGTTTGGTCCCCAGTCCCCAGCCTATATGAGGCAGCAGCAATACATAATCATAAACCATAAAGATTTTGTATGATTACAATTATGTTTTGCAGCAAACAAAATCAAGATACACGTTACTTTTCATTTTGACTATTAACCCCATCTTACAGCAAGATATGTTGTCTTGATGTCCTTAAAGGTGCCCATGATGGCACCTGTCACACCGCCCCACCTTCCCACCACCTGACATACCCATTTGCTTCACACAACACAAAAATGTTTTCTGCCACTTACTGTTCATGATATGTTGAAGAACCCTGGCTCCTAGTACAAGTCGCATATGAATATAATGTGCGTATTCAACTGTTAACACCACAAATTGAACAAATTTTGAGAAATGGTGAATGGTGGCCATCTTTAATAATGCTAGTCATTAATTACAAAAGTAATCATGAAAAGGCTTAACAACTTACTACATCCAATTACCCCAAAAAAGGTTACTTATGTTATACTAACAGGTTAAAGTTCTTGTATCAAAGCTGTGATGGTTCCTAGGGGGCTCAGGGAGGCATGGGGAGGTGTATGCTGCCCACAGTTTGGATTCCAAATATTCATGATTACTGCAGCTCTGCCACCTCAAATGATTAAACAACACATTAGCCCCTCCACCTAATTATTTATTAAACACCATCTCAACCATTTCAACATATAGTTCCTCCCTGGATGTAGGTGGTGTTTACTCGTTACTGGTATGGACACCAGTGGCCAACATCGGATTCAAGCAACACCCTCTGTCTTGCATGCAATACAGCTCCTGCAGGGTCTGGATGGATGTAGGCATCACACAGAGATAGGAGGAAACCTCAACAGAGGAAAATGACCTAAGCAAGACCAAAGATAAGGAAAAATGATGAATAATCGTCAATCTGCATTCTACATACCTGATTTTAGCAAGCAAATTAGAACAAGCATAGGAAAAAATGTATACTTACCATACCCGTGATGTCATTAAACTGCAGAAATCACCCCAGAAGGAACATGCTGGGCGGTGCATGATTCTGATCACGATGAAGCACAGTGCAGGCATTCCCTTCCCCTAACAGTACTGCATATCTGGGAATTAGATAAAAAAAACAAATTTTGAACATTGTAAAGATTCAAACCCACATCCAATATCCTCCCAGTCCCACCTCCACCACAAAAGACCATAAACAAGCATTTGTCAATGCCGAATGTTGCTTGCTTGCTTGTATGTGCTGTTTAGGTATTTGGAAGTGATAGTTCCATGCCTTGCTCCCAAGACATCACTGTGTCTTTCCGTTCAGTATTCACAGAGAAGAGTGGGAGGGCAAGGGCCACAACAGTACAGCAGTTGCCAAGGGGTGAAGAGGTGGACAATGATTCAAGGCAAAAGAGTCCTGCAGGAGATCACTAAATTGAAGGTAGACAAAGCGATGGAACCAGATGGCATACGCCCAAGGATATTAAGAGGACTGTGAAGGAGATAGCAGTACCTCTGGCAGCCATGTCCACTGAGTCATTCAACATGAGTGAACTTGAGGAGGGCACATGTGGTCCCTCTACAGAAGTCCGGCAGCAGGGAGGAGGCGGAGAACAATAGGCCATTCAGCCTCACCTCAGTAGTGGGGAAGATCATGGAGACATTGCTTAAAGAAAGGATAGTGGGGCATCTAGAAGCCATCAGAGCCCAGGACCATAGACAACATGGATTCACAGTGGGGACATCATGTCAGACAAATCTGGTTGATTTGTTTGACTGGGTGACAAAGGAAGTGAATCAGGGTGGTGCAGTGGACAACGCTTACCTTGATTTCAGCAAAGCCTTTGACATCATCCCACATAGGAGGCTGATAAACTAGCTGGGTAGGCTGGGCATGGGGAAAGGGTGGTAAATTGGGTTAGAAACTGGCTAACACACAGGAGGCAGAGAGTGGTGGTAAATGTGGTGCAGTCTAGGAGAGGGGTGACTAGTGGGTGCTGCAGGGATCGGTCCTGGGCCAGTCCTGTTCAATGTCTTCATTAGTAACGTTGCAGAACGTCTGAAGGAATTTTTCTCCAGATTTTCAACATAGCCATTTTAAGACCTCTGCTCATGAACAGTGTCACTGTGATTTTCTTAATCTTCCCAAACATTGATTGCGCACACCGACTGCGCCATTGTGCACTGCATGCATGGAAACACATTTTGGTGACGTGAAAATGACAGCTGTACTGGTCATAAGGAGGTGTGGTAAACTGGCAATGTAGAAAATCTGGAGTGATGATAATAAAAATTTGTGAACTTATAGCGTGCGTAGGAACGCAATGCACGTCAGTAAAACAGTCATTTTAGAATTTTTTACTCAATTTTCAACATAGCCATTTTAAGACCTCTGCTCATGAACAGTGTCACTGTGATTTTCTTAATGTGTCCCATACATTGATTTCACACACTGACTATGCCATTGTGCGCTACATGCATGGAAACACATCTTGGGTGAGATGTGAAAAATGACAGCTGTACTGCTCATAAGGAGGTGTGGTAAAATTGCAATGTTGAAAATCCAGAGTGCAATATTAATTCACGAACTTACAGGTATGCGTAGGAACTTCTTGCAATGTCTTCGTAAAACAGTCATTTTTAGGATTTGTTCACCAATTTGCAACATAGGATTTTTGAGAGCCCACCTATGAACACTGGCACTGTCATTTCATTAATCCTTCCAAAGGTGATTTAGTGCAGTGACCGTGAAATCACCCTTCGGGCCTGATCTAACACCATGACAGAGACAGAATTCATGAGGAGGGTCCCAAAACCCCATA
Source organism: Neoceratodus forsteri (assembly GCA_016271365.2). Taxonomy (NCBI): domain Eukaryota; kingdom Metazoa; phylum Chordata; order Ceratodontiformes; family Ceratodontidae; genus Neoceratodus; species Neoceratodus forsteri. The sequence continues at coordinate 1,458,671,643 of CM057455.1, read as the reverse complement.
TGGAAAATTTGGTGTCAAAATTTCAAAAATGCCCGAGATATGCAGCAAAGTTGAAAAACCCTATCTATCCCATTATACAGCTTACTGACATTTCTTCAGTTCGTAGTCGGCTTTGAAGAGTGCAGACATGTTCCTGGTCCACCGAAGATCGACGTGCTGAGGTCTGGAGGTGTTAGGGTGAGGAGGGTGTGGGGAGGCAGGGTGCGCAGTTGGTGGGTGCGGGTTGTGGGAGGGGCCAGGAGAAGCACCGAGGGACAGTTTTATTATTTACAGGTTTTTATTAAGACTACGAGGGACGTTTGCCACGCTGGGGTGGGCTCCCAGCATGGCAGCTGGAAGGCTGTTGGGCAATGACATGGGCTATTTTCCATTAAGGAGGAGGATCCCTGAGACAATGATAAGCTGAAAAGATGAGTAATTGGAACAGCAAAAACATGATAGGCAATCTTTAGAAAATAGGGTCTAGGAAATCAGTACCAGCACTTTTCTTGATATCCAGCTATAACAGAAGATCTTCAATCTATGTCAGGACTCAGGCTGGAAGGAGAAGCCGAGTTAGGGCAGTGGATTCATGATTTTGTAAACCAAGCTGAATGCGTACCGAACATGACGGATTTGTCAAATGCTAAACCTTCAGTTGCAAGTGGTTGTTAAAGGAATCCAGGATCTCCACCCTATCACAGATGTGGTATAGTATTACCAGAATTAATTTTAGTTGGAGGGAATTTCCAGGCATATGCCTAGACATGTCCTGATTGTTTTCCAAAATTTAGAGGAGCTCTGGGCAGCAGAGTCAAGTTCAGGTCGATAAAATATGGCCTTTGTTTCTCTTACCATCTTAGTGCATAGGTTCCATGCCCTCCTAAACTGGCACCAGTCTGAGTTGGACTTAGTTCTGTGCACTTTTTCCAGAGTTTATCTCTTGCTACTATTGAGGCCTGAAGTTCTAAGGAGAACCAATGACAGGCTTTATTTCTCACATGGACTTTTACCAGAGGGGCATACTTATTTAAAGCCCCAGACAATATTTCATAAAAGATGTCATATGCCATATTTATTGTATTTGCCAGGTAGAAATCCTGCCAGTGCAGGAATATTTCAGCTCTTCAATGTAGGTAAACATATCGGAGTTGCGTCTGGACCTCTTAGTGGAAAACTTTGATGCAGATAGTGGCTTATGTGCTGATCTTACCCCAGCAATGAAAAGTGATCACTGATGTCAGAGAAAAGGTACCAGCATGGGAGAATAGATGGGGTTTACTTACTAAGATAACATCCAGCAGGATACTGTTACTAGGGTTCTTTTGTTTTGGGCTTGTAGGTTCATCAATAAGCAGCACCAGCCCAAGGGTGTCACAAAAGATTTAAGAGGTGTTGAGGCCCTGGATAGCCAATCAAACTTGAGATCCTCTCAGACAATTGTTTCAAGGGTCCCATGCCCCAATATGGTGCTCAGATGCATCAGAAGCAGTAAACCAGGAGGCCTGTAGCGTCCTATTATACAAAATGAAAATGGAAGAAAGATAACTCAACCTTAAGAGACAGGTATTTAAATTCATTTGTGATAAAGGATGAGTCAAGACATGATACCGTGAATTTGTCCTTAAGGTAGATGGCCACCCCTCCGCCTCTAGTCTGTCTGTCAGCTATAAACAGCAAGTAGTTGGGAATATTAATTTCCTATCTGGAGCAGCTGGTCTAAGCCAAGATTCAGAGACCACCAGAAAATCCTGCAAGGTGTTGCTAACTCAAGCTTGGATCATAGCAATCTTTTAAAAGTCTGCAAACATTAACATGCATAAAAGCTCAATCCTTTGAGCATTGCTGGTCAGATAGAGATGCAAGGGCTTCTGAGGGCCAGGGTTGAGCTCAACATTACCAGAGCACAACAGTAGGGAACCAAAGCTTTCTTAATGCACAATAGTTAATTTGCAGTCTCTTGCCCTTACACGCTCATGAAGGTTTGTCTAATCGGGTAAGGTCCCTGAGGTGGTGGACAGCTGCAACATCAGGACTGACAACCGATTTCAGTCTCAATTTGATGTAACATTTTTGTAAACATTTCTGAACATGTACTGCCTGTGCTGCACTCATGAAACAAGATGTGCCTAAAACCAATTGCAAAAGTGGACCAAAGACCATTGTTTGGTCTGGGTCGGGTTTGAGCACCATAAAATATCATGGCTGAGACCATATTTCTTCTGAATTTAATGTAACATTTTGGCCGAGATTCTGGCTGAAATACCTGGCAAACAGGTCCGAAAACAGCTATTAAATACCTGGGTGGTGGGGACCATCATATACTGACTCAGACCATATTTCAGTCTTAATTTTATCTACCATATTTGCTCACACATATCTAGACATGTACAGCCTGTCCTGAGCTTGCAGAACAGAGATTCAGCATGAGATGACTTGTAAACAGTGGACCAAAGACCATGTTTGGTTCAGGTGGTGGCTTGGTGCCATTTAACAATATGGCTGAGACCTGATTTCTGTCTGAATTTAATGTCACATTTTTGGAAACATTTCTGGACTTGTAGGCCCTGTCTGACAGGATCAGCACCAAGATTCAGGCTGAAATACTTGGCAAACAGGCCCAAAAACAGTTTTTAATGTCTGGTGGTGGTGGTGGGGGGACCACATCACATCATATCCTTACTCAGATCATATATCTATCTCAATTTTATGTACCAATTTTCCTGTTATATTTCTGGACATGTACAGCTTGCTGTGAACAGAGATTCAGCATGAGATGACTTGTAAACAGTGGACCAAAGACCATGTTTTGGTTTGGGTTGTGGCTTGGGCATCATATAACAACATGGTTGAGACCTGATGTCTGTCTGAATTTACTGTAACATTTTTAGAAACATTTCTGGACTTGTAGGCCCTGTTGGCACAAGCAGCACTGCTATTCAGGCTGAAATCATTGCTGAAAACTGCCCAAAACAGCAATTTAATGTCTGGGTGGTGGTGGTGGTGGGGGACACCACATCACATCCTGACTCATATCATATTTTGTCTCAATTTTATGTACAATTTCTCCAGTCACATTTCTCGTCTTAGCATGCCTGTTCTGCACAGTATGGCGGCAGGGGCTGTGTTAAACTGTGGCCAAATACACATTTTGGACTGGGTCTGATGGTGGGGCACTAAACATCATCATGAATGGAGGAAAGGGAGGGAGGACACAAAGTTAACATTTTTGGGTGGCAAGGCCAGGAGACACTTGTTGTTAAGCACAAAACATATTTATGCTAACTTTGCAGTAAAAGTGCTTATGTTTCTATGATTGTTGTGTACGTATTCAGACTGATGCCACACAGCCAAAACAACTGAAGCCCACAACATCAGCCTGAACCACATAGCTTTGGGAAAAATTTTTGTTCATGCGAACACATTACAATATACTTGAAATTTGTGGATGAGGAGGAAATACAGAAGGAGTAAGATAAAACAAGAAGAAAGGTATGGAGTATGGGTACAGACTAAAGGACTGACAGTAAGTAACATATGAGGGGACATGAACAGTAAGTGCAAGGGTAGGGTACTCAAATGTTGGGAAAGAGGAGTATAAACATTATATAACACGCAAAACTGGGCACGAAAAAGAAACACGAGGATATAGAAAGAGGAAGAGGACAGCAAAGAATTTTTTTCTTTTTCTTCTTTTATTTTGGTATTTGTTATTTTAGGTGGTGTGCATGAGGGAAGAGTGACAGTAACAAAGCAGGGATAGGAAAAGAAATAGAAGAAAATTCAGGTGCTACACTACCTGCCTCACTTGAAAATTAGCAAGCACATTTTTAAAATTTCCAGACCATAATTAAACAGCACTGGAAATAGGCCCAGATTCTTCTGACCTGCCACTGCCACCACCAGTGCCCCCACTATGAAGTTCTGCAAGGAGGTCCAACACTTTTGTTGCCCTCCATTAGGTTTTTGAGGTCCCCTGACCTCCTGGCGAAACTCATCAAAATCATGGTGGAGAGTGAATACCTCTGCTCGTACAGCCACCAGATCTTCGTGGCTAACTGGAGGAGCAGCTGGGCTGCTGCAGGCTGTGTGAGTTCACCACCACCATGAACCTGGCACCGCCAGTGGATGCGGGAGAGGTGGATGGGGGTGCTGCTTCTTCCTGCTTCTTTTCCTGCTGCTGCTGCATCTTCCAGGTTCCACCTGACCACTGGCCCCATCCTCCTGCTGGCCCTCTTCTTCTGGGCCCCACTGCCTCCTGCTGCTGCCAACTCCTGTTGTTTCTGGAGCCACTCTGCAGCATTATGGTTCTGCAGATGGCTCCTCTGGCCACCAGTTCCAAAATGGCCCCTTGTTTGCCCTTTGCAAGGATCTGCTGCACAGCTTGCAGATTTCCACCATGCTGTCGCTGGTGTTTCTATCAAAGAAACACCATACGGCTGACCCTTTATGCTGGGGGGTCAGGGGCCATGCTCTGCTGGGAGGGAGCATTAGTGTCTGGCTGTTGCTGGGGTGGGGGCCAAATGCTTCTGCTGCTGCTGTTGGGGGGCTATGGGATTCTGTGACTGGCTGATTCTGGGGCCACATTATACTCATGGCCACACTCTGCGGGGGGGCAATGGGCTCATGCTGTTACAATATTGGTGCCATTGTTTGAAATCACAAATTCACCAGTAAGTCCAAGGGCTTTAACCACTCAGAAATTGTGTCACACAGCTCTTCCAAAATACTGTCAGTGGTGTGATGCTTACCAAACATGCTAATGCAACAAGCTACCATTCTTTCTCTTCCTTCCTTCCTTCCTGTACACTGCTGCTTATGGTGGTATTTGAAGATGATCATGACATCCGATGTGCTGTGATGCACATATATTCAGTGGTTTGAGAACTCATCCACATGTCTGTGGTCAGTGCACAGAACCACATTTACGCTCTAGAAGAGCAAATTTTATTTAACTTTACATACATTTGTACATTTTGGGACCAGCTACCGCTGCCAAATATTTATGGCTTGATATGTTGTAACATGGTGCAAAATGTTTTAATAGGGCTCTAAAACCATCATTCTCCACCACAGAAAATGGTTGCAGGTCCTTGGCAATAAATTCAGCTATTAACTGATTAATTTTGAATGTGATTTGATGTTATCTACTGTAGGCAAGTTTTGTTCAAGCATCGCAGTAATGCTCTGATGTTTAGTTTGTACAGGGGCAAAACCACTGGACTGCAGTGACCAAGCTGTAGCTTGTCCAAATACTTTGTCAGTGAAGTCGAACTTGTTTTTTCTTCCACTATCTCTCAGTCTCTTCACCATCACTATTGTCTGTAGCATTATTTTCATCACAGATAATTTTCCATTGCTCAGGACTGCTGCACAACTGAATGGTTGGATGTGCTCTTTGCAAATGCCTTTTAGTAATGTTGTTGTGAACTGGCCCTCACTTTCCCCTGTTAACTTCCTGATGACAAATGGTGCAGACAGCAAAACATTCGTTTTTGGGCATTATATGAAAATACTGTAGCTCCACACAACTGAGGTGGAATGTTTTGTTGTCATGCCAGTAACAGCAGCAATTTTGGTGGCAGTTGTTTCAGACCCTGATTCATGCGCACTGTGGTGGTCCCAGAAGATCTACCATTATTATTGATTTCTTTTTCTACTGGCTGTGGCTAGTGGTGGTGCTTAATGTATGTGTTTTTCTTTTGGGTGGGAGAACCCAGGTGGCATCCTCCACCTCAACCTAGTGAAGACTAGGTTTGCTGGCATAAAGCACCTAGCTACCTTTTTTTCTAGGGTTTGCTTGAAAGGATACAGCAAGGAGCAAGATTAACAGAGCAAGGAGAAACATTAAAGGCTTCTTTTGGCTAAGCAGAGTTACTGTTGTGCTACTATTTTGTTTTGTGCTTACAGGTTGTGCTTACAGGTTGTATTACTGTTTTGTGCTTAGAGGTGTACAGTTTACTGCTTTATTTTCTCTGATTGAAATTTCAGGATATATTTTCTTTTAAACTGTTGTGCAAGTTGTCTTACTGAAAGGAAGGAAAACACTCACTGGGGTGGTGGGTCAGAACTGTACCTAATTGTTTCTCAAGGGCACAGGCTTGGTCCCACCTACCTCTCCCTCACCCCACCCACCCCATGCACATCATTTCCTTTATATCTGAGGTTCTGACATCACTTCCCAAAAGGGCAAAAGACATACATATGTCATAACCTTAACAGCCCAGCATGCTGCATAGGGGTAGACCCATGCAGACGCTCACACACTAACAAAAAGAAAAAACTAAACAGGAAGGGAGAGGCATGTGGGAAGTGGTGCAATCCACTGGCTGTGGGGTGGCAGTTTTTGGGAGATGGTATGGATGCTGCGATGCTGCCCTGTTTGCAGGCACCTCTCGGTCTGAGGGGAGGTTGCCCATCTCCAGGTCAACCTGGTGAGGAATCAGGAAACCTTCTCCTTCCCCAGGGACCATGAGTGCCACTGCCGCTGCCTCAGAGGTTGCCAAGAAAGAGGGTGGTTGGACCATAGTGGGCTCTGGGAGGGTGAGGGTGAGGGTGGTTGATCAGAGGCCTACTGGGTCAAAATGTCACATGCTCTGCAGCACACAACATTGACCACAAGGTAGGAACAGTGCAGATAGTCAGAGTGAGAGGGTGCAAAACTGCAAAGAAAGTATGCAGGTGGTGCACCCTCACTCTTCGGTACAGGATAAGAATCCTGCTGGGAGGGATTCACCGAGCAGCTGCCATGGCTCAATGGGATGAGCCACAAGTAGCAAGGGAGGCAAGCAGTGCAATGGGACTGTGTCTGATTCCTAGTCCCAGATGCTTGGACATTTTTTCTCTCACTTTGTGCAATGTTAAGGGTGAACCCTTCCAGAATTTTAGTTGGGAGAGGGTTCAGGGGTGTAGCCCCTGCAACAGGGTGTCTCCCAGCAAAAAAGAATTATGCCATTTGCAATATAGTGCTCTATTGGCTGTGTGGTATATTGCTACAGCATAAAGTCTTAGACATTATGACCCCATGCTGATCAGAGGCACATCTCTCCAGCTGTACCTCTCCACAATTCATACACTGTTCTGGTAGAGCATGGTTCTTCTATGGAGACACCCACAGTGGAGACCAAGGAGGATGCTGGGAACCTCCATAAAGGATACCCAGAGAATGGTGGCATGAGACCCCACAGGGAAGTAAACAACTCCTGGTGGGGGACTCAATCATTAGGAGGGTAGAACTGGGGGAGGGAGAGGGAGGTAGGGTGCCTGCCCAGAACCATGGCTGGGAGGGACAGAATGTGAATCCTCAGGATTGTGGGAGCAGCAGCATGGGAGAGGGCGGGACATCATTATCCACCTAGGGACAAATTACCTGGCTGGGAATGGGATCAGAGCAGTGCAGAGAAGTTTATAGAGTTAGAGGGGCTCTAGACAAATAACATGCATGGTAACCTTCTTGGGGTGTTGCCTGTGTATGGCATGGGTGAAGCTAGGGTACTTCACACCATGGGGTACAATGAATGGTTTAAAAACTGATGTGGAGCTCGGGTTTTGGCTTCACTGGGGACTGGGGTCCACCAGGAGGAATGTGAGGCCTATACAGGTGTGATGGTCTGCATCTGTCCAGGAGGAACCAGGATCCTAGATGATAGTTTTAAATGCTTCATTGGAAGCATTTAAACTAGCCAAGGGGAGGCACTGCAAAGAAGCATGAATTCCATCCTCCAACAAAACAGGGTAGTTAGTCAGGTAAACACTAAGATAAAGAGTCGATAGGGAGCAGGACAGGGCTAATGCTGAAAAGGCAAAGAGGCAAAGACAGTGAAGACAGGGATGGGGCTAAAAGGGTAAGGCTATCAAAAATGGAGGCGATGAGTACCAATGCACATAGTCTGGGTAACAAGCTCCATGAACTAGTGGCCTTGATGGAAGAGGACACCTGGATATTGTGGCAGTCATAGAAACATGGTACGACGAGAACCATGACTGGGATGTCAATATACCTGGGTGCACAATCTACAGGAGGGACAGGAGGGTAAAATAGGAGGAGGAGTAGCTATCTATGTAAGAGAATGGGATCAAAGCAATAGAACTAAAGGGTAAACAGAGAGAGGAGAGAGAGGAGAGGAGAGGAGGCACTGTGGGTCCCCTGGAGACAGGAATAGGCACCACAATCCGTACTGGGTTGTATACAGACCCCTGTCTTAGGGGAGGAAATGGACAAGGAAATGATAGAAGGCATCCTTAGAATAGCAGATATTGTTAATGGGGGCCTGAATATGTCAGCTGTTCAATGGAGCACCTTGCTGCAGCCACATCCAAGAGCAGGGTCATTCTCGATGGCCTGCAAGGGGCATGCCTCACACAGCTAGCATTGGAACCCACCCAGGAGGGAGCAATCTTAGACCTGGTAATCTCAAATGAGGATGGAGAAAGGATCTTGAATTTAGAAGTGGATAGCCATCTGGGAACAAGTGACCATCAAACAGTGTGGTTCACGATAAACACAGCCATAGAGTTAAGTCATACAAAGGTGAGGGCACTGGACTTTAGGAGGGCTGACTTTGGAAAAATGGGAAGTGCCTCAGAAAAGCACTAGCAAATGGGCAATAAGGTGGGGTCGAGGAACAATGGGGAAAATCAAAGCTGCCGTCACTGAGGCAACAAGGTTTTGTGTGAAGCAAATAAACAAAACAAAGGAAAAAAATACTATGGTTCTCAAAAGAGGTGGCGGTGTAGGTCAGGAGAAAAAGATAGCATGCAGGAAGTATAGGAAACATAGAAGGAGCAGGACAGAGAACTGTACCAGTTAAAGCAGAAGGAAGTGGGGAAGGCAGTCAGAATGACAAAGGCTCAAACTGAGGAAAAGATAGCCAACTCAGTTAAGAAGGGGTATAAACTTTTATAGGTATATTAGGGAGTGAAGAAAGACCAAGGGATGAATAGTGAGGCTTAATAAAGGGAGGGGTGGGCAGAGGGTGACAGTGACAAAGCAGAGATACTGAACTGATACTTCTGCTCAGTATTCACAAAAGAAGAGGAGGAGATACCAGAACCAAATATTAGAAGCACACTGGATAGGGGGTTGATACCAGTCGATTCACAGAAGAAAGTGTCCTGAAAAAAACTCTTAAAACTGAAGGTGGATAAAGCAATGCAGCCTGATGGGATTCACCCCAAAATTCTAAAAGAACTAAGGAAGAACTAGTGGCACCACTGACTACCCTTTTTAAAAATCATGGGAGGATGGTGTGGTACCTGAGGACTGGAGGAGGGTGGATGTGATTCCCTTCACAAAAGTGGGAGGCAGGAAACTACAGACATGTTAGTTTGACCTCTGTGGTAGTGAAATGATGGAATCACTTCTGTAAGAAAGAATTGTTGAGTACCTAGATGCAAGTGGAGCTACAGGACCCAAGACAGCATGGATTCACAGGAATGTAATGTCAAATGAGTCTAATAGATTTATTTGACTAGGTGACCAAAGCAGTAGACCAGAGAGGGGCTGTGGACATGCCCCACCTAGACTTTAGCAAGGCATTTGACATAGTCCCACAAAAGATTAATAAACACTTTAGTCAGCCTGGGAGTGGGTCCCAGGGTGGTAGCCTGGATAATAAATTGGCTGGACAACAGGATGCAGAGGTAATAGTAAATGGAGTTCATGCAAGAAAAGGGGTTACTAGCAGGGTACCACAGGGTTCAGTACAGGGACCCGTCCCTTTAAAGTCTTTATAGGTGACATTGTGGAGGGATGTGAAGGAATAGTATGCCTCTTTGCAGATGGCACAAAGATCTGCAAGAGGATTGATGCACAAGGAGCAATGGAAATGATGAGAAGGGACTTGCAAGGTTGGAGGAATGGTCGTAAGTATGGCAGCTTAGACTCAATGCAATGAAGTGCAAAGTAATGCACCTGAGAAACAAAAATCAAGGGAAGGATACACAATGGAGGGAGGTATTAATGACAACAAAAATGGAAATGGACCTGGGGTAGTAATATCAGATGACCTAAAGGTAGGCAATCAATATGAAAAGGCAGTAAGGAGGGCTGGGGGATACTACGATGCACAGGAGAGGCATCATCAGTAGAAAACAGGAAGTTGTTATCCCTCTGTACAGACAATTGGTGAGACCCATCTAGAGTTCTGCATGAAGTTCTGGAGACCCGATCTCTGCAAGCACATAGACAGGGTGGAGGCAGTCCAGATGAGGGCAACTAAAATGGTGCTGGGTCTGCACCAGAAGCCGTATGAAGAGAGACTAAAGAGCTTAATATGTATACCCTCTAGGAAAGGAGGAAGAGGGGACATGATAGAAACTTTCAAGTACCTCAAAGGATTCAACAAACTCCAAGATGCATAGCATCTTTCAGAAAAAGAGATGAGGAAGAACAAGGGGCACAATTTGAAGATAGAGTGGGGATGACTCAGGGGCAATGTGAGAAAGTATTTTTTCATTGAGAGGGTGGTGAACACATGGAACAGCTTTTCTGAGGAGGTTGTGGGGTCAAAAACAGTGGCAGAATTTAAGAATGCATGGGACAGACATAAAGCAATTCTAGTGGGATGGAGGAGGAAGTAGGCTGTTGGTAAAGTATGATCTGCAGCTTATCCGATGGGTAGGAAATGGGCAGACTGGGTGGGCCAAGAGGTCCTTATCTTCCATCAAAGTCTATTTTCTAAGTTTCTATCAGTATCATTCTGATGCATCACCTTTGGAAGAACATAAATGTGATGCATCGTGATCTTGTTCTTGTACATTTACAACCTCTTCTTCATCAGAGGCACTGCTTTCTGATGAAGAGCCCGATATGCATAGTGGCATATTGTGGAGTGTAATGCCAAGTGGAACTAGACAGAGCGTTTCCTTAATCATTGACTTTCTAGGTCTATCTGTTTTGGCTACCTGTTTTGTGTTTCACTTTTATCTGATTTTTCTGTCAGTGCCGACAGTGCTGCATTACTTTGATCAGGAGATTCACCAACATTCTTTTCTTTTCCAGATGTGTTGCTTCATCTTTTCTGGTTGTGTTGTTTCATCTTTTTCTGGTTGTGTTGCTTCATTTTCATCAATTATATTAATTATATCTTCAGTATTGAATTTCCTTTTTTTTCTATATTAGTTTTGGGAAATATTTTTATTGTTACATGTACCAATTTCAGTCATACTGCTGGTGTTGGCCACATGTTCCATTTAGTTCCACTATGCTGCAGTGACAAATTTCTTGTTGACTGATGGCATAGCGACAGCACAACAGAGCCAACTGGTCTTGTGCTGTCTCTCGAAAACAAGTTTTTTCTGTGGGACTTTACCCCCTACCCGATGCTTTAGATTGCTAACTCCACTAGGAGTTAGTTTGGGGATAAGGGGCAAACCTCCCAGCACCAATGTCGGGTATCGGAGACTATCACACTGACTGCTGACAATGTCGCTGTGATGGTCTTTACTGTAGAACCGATGCTGCGTGGTCGATATACAGTTCCATTTCCATCACAGACATTGATTCTGAATCCATTTTTGGGGTTCAACTTAATTGCTTACTTAGCAGTATTAGTTCAGTCAAGAGATGGGCAACACAGAGTGTGAGACATGACCCCACCCTTTCACAGTCTGCTTAGCACTATGACCTAGTAGTAGTTCAGGCACACAGATGGGCAACACATAGTCTACAGCAGTATGACTTTTCAGGGCAGCGTGAGATGGGCAACACAGAGTCTGAGACGTGGTGATACCCCCTTCAAAATCTGTATAGTAGAATAAGCCCCCTCAAAATTACTGAGGCACGATGACCCTCAGAATGAGTCTTCCTGTCTTGTCTGAATCTGCTCCTTTAATATTTTTTTTTCTGCACTCTGCTGCTGTCTGCTGCTAATTTGTTAGTCTCCTTTCTCTCTCTCTCTTCTCTCTCTCTCTCTGACTAACAAAAGCTAGGTTTTAATTTATTTACGGTGGAGTCTGCAACATCTGCACTCTGCTGTTGTCGACTCAGTACTCTGCTGTTGTCTGCTGTTGAATTTGTTGGTCTTTTCTCTCTACTCTCTCGTTCTAATGAAAAATGTATTTTTTACACAGTACTCTGCTACAATGTCTGCACTCTGCTGTTGTCTGCTTTTGAATCTGGTGATCTCTCTACTCTCTCTCTCTTTCTGACTAAGGAAAGAAGAACAAGAAAACTGTTTTGTTTTCACTGGGTTTTGGGAGGAATCTCTGCACACTCAAGACTGTCTCCTTTCAATACAAAGCCCCAATACACTCGATACACTTTTTCCTAGGGATGTCCTGTAGTGACTGACACACAGGATTGGCTAGAACATGAATCAATCACAAAACAAACAGAGACCCTCATGGATAGCCTCCATTCCATGCCCCAGTATCAAGAGTGTTTGTCTTTGTTGGTCATGTGATAGTCCAGGGACTTGGAAGTATATGTTAGAGATCAGAAAGTGTTTTTTATTTTTTATTTCTGCACCCTGCCCTACCTTGTTTAGTGACTGGCATGCAGTAGTGGTGGTGACAGCATTGTTTCCGGACCAGGCCACACTTCTGAACTGGGCCAACTCTGCAACTTTCGGGTCAAGCATTGAAAGTCTCAGATTTCCCAGTCAGAGCCAAGTTGGCCCGATCCGAGGCGGGGGTCAGAAATGCAGCAGAGACAGTTTACCCATCCCTAGTTAAAACATATGTTTACATAAGGAAACAATATACCATAGTAAAGATCATTCTTCCCAGCAGCCTGGACATACTGAGAGGGATCCCCAGGGGTCAGTGCTAGTTCCTCCTTTTTCACATTATATTCAAAGGCCTAGTTGAAAGTATTATTGAAAGGGTAGTTGAGCCATGGAACAATATGCCAGCTGTTGTGGTGGGTGCCAAAACTTTCAAACATGGCTGGGGCAGAGTGAAGGGTTTAGTGTTGCTCATGGTTATAGCAATAGGGAGGAGAGCACGGGGAGAACAGTGTGGGTTAGAACCCTGTATGGACAATAGGTCCTGGGTTTATTAGGGTTCTATGTGAAGACTGGATGGAACTATGGTCTTTTTCTGCCATTATTGTCAATGTTTCTATGTTTGTACTAAAATCCAAACTATCATCTCTATGCAGATAAAACTGTTATCTATGCAGCTGGGGGCTCCTCCCAGTTTTCTAAGCAGAACTGCAAAAAGCTTTGATACACTACAGTCCTTCTTTTCCAGGTCTAAATTAAACTAAACTTGTGAAAGAATGAATTGATTTTATTTACGTCATCTGACAAGTTAAAAAGGTTGAACATACTTTCATCATCATTTCTAAATAGGATGGCTACACTTTGTACTTGGTGAATAGTTACAAACATCTGAGGTTCTGGATCAAGTTCAGTGGTACTGGTACTATAAATATTGATATTTTCTCTAAAAATTGGAACAAGATTAGGTCCACTGTTTCAGTTAGAAAATTGTTTGTCTTCTGATTTAAGAAAAAAAATAATTGCAACTCAGATTTTACCTTCACGTGATTAAATATGCAGGCAAACTAAATGGTTATTCCTCACAGGAAGGGCTAAGTTAGACATTATATAACAGATTAGCAAGACTAATTTTAGTTTGCTCAAAATCTTCCCATCATTGGGTGCTCTGCGCAAGCGGGTGGTGGTATGTGGAAACTCGTTTACCCTGCCACGTGTAGCTGTGCACCAGTGGACACATCTTGCGTGCTGGTATTCACAACAGGCGTCCACCTGTCCACAGTCCCTCCCGGCACACAGGACTCCACAGGCGGCCTGGATTGGGTGCAGATCCAGGTGGGCATTCAATGGGATGCCGTCCTGGGTACCAAGTGGATCCTTACATGGACCGGCATTGTTCTGGAGTGCGTGAATGCTGATCGCAGGCACCTGGACCCACATGGCATGGACCAGACATCCGGTGTACCAGGCCTTGCTACCTAGCACCTTCCTGGTGCACTGTAGGATCCCCAGCAGGTGGAACCCAGCTCCACCACACAGCCATGACCAGTCCATGTGGCCGCACACCCTGAGTCCCCGTGCCCTGTCTTGATGGACTCCCCATCCCCCATGTGCCCTGCATGCATGCCCTGCCTGGGACAGACCTGTAGACACACTTCCAACCCCCAATCCTGGCTCCCCAGTGGTAGCAGTGGTGCCCCATCCACCGTACCCACCAGAATGGCTGCCCCAGCCCTCACCTACTGTATACTGGGCAGGGGCAGCACAGAGGTCTGCATCCAGTCCTGCCATGACCGGCAGGGTACGTCTAATATGGTGCACGGTGTGTTTTGGCTGGGTCCCCACTGCCCTAACCTGCTCCCATCTCCACATCTATCTTGGCCAGCACTCGCAGCAGTGAATACCGTGTACCCGCTGGCATGCCCTGGAATACCCCTGGCAACTTGCAGTCATGCGGCTGGGGAGCAGCCGCATGTATGCCTTAGTACCCCATTTGTGAATGCCGTGTGGGGTTCTTGGGACTAACTCCACTGCATTCAAGCGTATTGATATAGCGCATCCTGTTTACAGGCGCATTGGCATCATTAATAGTGTAGCAAGTGAGCTTTACAAGTGATTAGGATGGCTGTCTTTTCAAAACCAATGGAAGGTGCATAAGATTATGTTTACAGTAAAAGTGTATATAGGCTAGTTCCTCAATATTTACTGACCAATTGACTCCAAAGTAAAACAGTTTCCCTGAGAACTGCTGGACAGTTTGAATTGGTAAATCCAAGACTCAAAACCCAAAGAGCTACACATTTTAACTACTTTGTCCCTCACTTGTGGAATTCCTCTTACCCACAACATTTAGAGTAATCCAAGTGAGGAATCCTCCAGTAAGACTGTTTTCAAACCAGTTTAAACACAATTCCTTTATACAGCATTTGCTGTTCAAGGATAAATGGCACAATATAGTTTCTATATTATACTTATGGGTTGTGTAATAACTGGTTTTAATATTTACAGACATATATATATGATTATTATTATGTTTTGTATTGAATGTTTCTCTCCTTTTATTGGAATGCAACTGTAATGGATACACTGTCCTGAAGGACACCATTGCAAATGAGATTTGTCTCAGTGGTTTATTCTTTAATAAATTGAATTGTATTGAATTGAATCAGCTGGTCTTTATTTATTTACATATTTCTTGATTTACCTATGTATTTATTTATGCAGGAAGAGGCAGGATAAAACACCTATCTCAGCCGATCTTGATGATTTGGGTAAGGAAATTTTATGATACATTCATAATTCAACACAGCTAAACTACATAGTATACATGGTATACAGTACAGCATCCTGCAATACATAAACTAATGTATGTAACCATTTGTACTAAGTACCACTGCAAATAATTTCTGAGCACAATCACAAGTGCAGACTTCAATTCAATAAACCATAGAACAACTCATGTTTTAAAACAACATTTTCCTAATCCATATTCAGAGAAATAAGTGTAGGGGTGTATATAGAGAATGAATGCTTGACATTTTTGTGTGCTACACTGTTCCTCCTTGAATCTCTTTTGAGAAGCCTCTTACAGTACAGTATAGGTACACTGAGGTTCCATAAATGTACTGAGCAGTGTTTGTTTTATTTTTGTGTTTATATATATATATATATATATAATACTTTGAATTAGGCAAAGGCAAGATGAAGGCAAAGCATTTTATTATATAACACTCTATCCCTATGACTCAGGACACTTCAAAATATTTAAAAAGATTGACATAATAATAATAACAACAATTTAACAATTAATTACAAAACTAGACTGAAAAGACTTTAAAATGCTGAAGGAAGGATAACACAGTCATTACTCTACAAAACCAACAGAAACAGATGATACTTTAGCCCCTTTTAGATGCCTCCACTGAGGTGAACCTCTAAGATGGCTCTGGAGGAGTTCCAAATTATGGGCCACCACTAAGAACACTTTGCCACCAGAAAGCTTTATAGATGATCACAGGATGACCAAAAACAAACCTTCAGTGGTGCACAGTGAGCAGCTCAGAGTATACCAGGCCAAGTGGACACAGAGGTAGCCAGGGCTGAATCGATGCAGGGCATTCCACCCAAGTAAAGCAATCTTAAAGGTGATATACCATCTAATTGGTAACCACTGCAGATGCCACATCACAGTCATTATATGATCCACGTACAATGACTTGTTGATCAGCTTTGCTGCTGCATTCTGTACCAGCTGTAGGTGGTACACCAAGTGCCCACATATCCCCAACTGAAGAGCATTACAGTAGCCAAGTCTTGAGGTTATGAACACATGCACTAGGCTTGCCAGATACTGTTGTATCATATAGGGCTTAATCCAGGAGATATTCCACTGTTGGAAAAATCTGCTGTGAACCACAACAGACACCCATTGTTTCAGTGTCAGCTCTGGGCCTACAATGACTTCCAGACTTTTACCCTATCCACTGCCATCAAGATGGTGCCACTTAAAGAAGGCAGCTTGATTGCATCTTGTCTGTGGATGACCTGTGATTGCTGGTTTAGCCAGTAGCAACTCCATCTTTGGGGATTTAAGTTGAGCCAGCTGAAGGCCATCCAGTTCACAATCTCTTGTAGGCATTGCTCCAAATCCGAGATTGCTTCTTGCCCATCTGGAATAAAGGGCAAGTACAGCTGAGTGTTCTAGGGATAGGGGCAAGCACTGGTATGGTGGTGTTTCTCTAAATAAGTATCTCCAGACAGTAATAATGAGAGCACTCACCCTGCTGAATGAACCAAGTTCAAAGAATGAATTCCTACTTGGAGAGCATCATTTCATTCAATATTTATTTTACTCCAAAGCAGCATGGCAATACAGAGAGAAGTGGCCAGGAGGGCCACTGTCTTCATTCACGCACCCTAGTGAGCTTTAATAGTTTTATTATAGAAACATAGAATTTGACAGCAGATAAGGACGCTTGGCCCACCTAGGCTGCCCATTTCCCTACCTAATGGATAAGCAGCAGATCCTAGTTAACAACAGCCTTCTTCCTCCTACCCCCACTAGAATTGCCTTATGAGCCTGGCAGTGTAAAATGATGGATGTAATTAAATGTAATTAGTTAGAAATAACCCACAACAGGGTGTGGGGTTATAGGCATTTAATTCACACCTGGGGTGCATTGTGAGGCATGAGGCCACAGGCTGAGTGCCCTCACAGTACCCCAGCCATGGATAAATGCCTATAACCCCACACCCTGAAATGAGGTTATTACACTTATAACATGAGTTAAGTGAAAGTGAGGGAATGCCCACAAAGGGATTTTCTCATGTATAAACTAAAAAAAGTACTGTATCCTTCCACTCTGCAAAACAGTCCCACCCAAAAAAATTGCAGTGCTGGTATGCACATAGAAATTTCACACAAACAGTCATGACATGATGTGTGATATTTCTTGTACATTATATGCTCAACAACTGTACAATGGGACTTCCTTCCACCCCGGATACCATATGCATCTTCCTGCACACAGGAGCTCCTATGTTATAAATTCACATTGCCACATAACGTGCATTACTCACTAGTGTTCCAGTTGAGGAGGCCACTTCTTTTGAATGTGCTGCAGTAGTAGGTGTGGGCTATTGAATCACTGTCATCTACCATCCACCCAGAGATGGGAAGCAATTTCTTAAGGAAGTGGTAGACTTCGTCGTTGACATGGCATTTGAGTCGCCCAGGCTGATGGTCCTGTGTGATTTAATGCCTGGATCGGCTGACGAACTCATAATTGGACAACACTTCCTCCAGTTAATGGATTCACTGGGCCTGACACAGGTGGTTACCACTGCTACACATAAATGTGGCCATTCTCTTGATTTGGTCTTCCTCCTATTGATCAAGGCTTCTGACGTGGGGTGGAACCAGTCGGCTGGTCTGATCACTACACTGTGATTCAATTTTGGCACCACACCCCGTAGGCTGACCCCTGTGGAGATGGTCAAGTACCGTCCTTATGGAATATTACTTCCGATGGCCTTCCTGCGGTCCTTGACCTATCATAATTTCCTGTGCATTGCAATGATCCAGAGGCATTGGTTTTGGCTTATAATAATGCCATTACCTCAGCCTTAGATTCTATTGCTCAGTGCCTGTGCATCCTCTTTTCCTTTGACCTCGGGCTCCATGGTTTGATGAAGCCTTGGGGAGTTGCAGTGACTAGGATGCAGGTTAGAAGCGTTGTTGGCAGAAATCCGGCTTGCATGCCGACCATCTAGACTGTTAGAACATTATCGGTTCTATCAATCAGAAATCTCTCGTAGAAGGCAGAGTTCCTGTCGGGAAATTTCTGCCACTCAGAATCAACCAGCTCAGCTTTTCAGAACTGTGGATAGATTGTGCAACCCAACCTGTCTACACCCCTCCATTTTCCTGGAGTACCTTGACCACCTGGAAATTGTGGATGTTATGCGGATTGTCCAGGGATCGCCCTACATGCTACAGTTTAGATCCGGGCCCTACATCCTTGATTATGGTTTGTGGTGATTCTATCGTCCCGGTTCTGGCACAGATAGTCTGGTGTTCCCTCAACTTGGGTGAATATCCCTGTTCCTTAAAGAGGTGGTGGTGACACCCTTGTTGAAGAAAGCTTCTCTGGACCCAGACTCTCTTGCAAACTACAGGCCTATCTCGAATCTCCCTTTGTAGGGAAGGTGATCAAGAAAGTAGTGGCAGCCCAACTGGAGAACCACTTGACCATCCATAGCATCTGTGAATCTCTCCAATCAGGTTTTCGAAAGAGGCATAGTACGAGGCTGCGCTGGTTCAGGTGCTCAATCATCTCTTGATGGTGAGAGACCAGAGAAAATGGTCCATTTTGGTACTATTAGATCTGTCATCAGCATTTGACACAATTGACCATGGGGTTCTGCTTGAGATGTATTTGTGGGCTTTCTGGAGTGGTCCTCAGATGGTTTACTTCATACCTCACTGGAAGAACTCAGAGGGTGGTTTCAGGTTTTTTCCTCTGATTCCATCTCTCTGTTTTGTGGGGTTCCTCAGGGCTCAATATTGTCCCCCATGTTGTTTGTGGTGTACATGCTTCCCTCGGCGACATTGTGAGATGGTATGGGCTGAGGTTTCATTGCTATGCGATGATACCCAGCTATACCTATCTTTGCCCACGACTAGGAAGGAGCAATCTTGGTATTTAATAACTGTCTCAATGAAGTCCAGGATTGGATGAGGTCCAGTTGGCTGAAGTTGAATTCTGGGAAGATGGAGGTGTTGGTTTTGGATCCTGATCACGGATAGGGGACTTGAGGCAGGATCCCCATCAAGATTGTTTCTCAGG
The DNA here is from genome assembly GCA_016271365.2 of Neoceratodus forsteri. Taxonomy (NCBI): domain Eukaryota; kingdom Metazoa; phylum Chordata; order Ceratodontiformes; family Ceratodontidae; genus Neoceratodus; species Neoceratodus forsteri. Next base: position 1,458,652,373 of record CM057455.1, on the reverse strand, counting down.
GCTGCTGAGCTACAGGTCTCTGAACAGGTGGGAGACCTAGGGGTGATGTTGGATGCGGGTCTGACACTCAGGTGTCAGCTGTGGTTAAGTCATCTTTCTATCACCTAAGAAACATCGCTAGGATCAAGCACCTTGTTCCGTCCAGTGATCTGCCAATATTAATCCATGCCTTTGTGACCTCGTGTTTAGGTTACTGCAACTCGCTGTACTTTGGGCTCCGGGGTTGATATCTGCCACCTGCAGCTGGTGCAGAATTCTGCAGCCCAGTTGTTGGTGCTGTGGAACTGCACTGGCTGCCAGTCCAGTGGCGGATCACCTTCAAAGTCGGATTACTGACTTATAAAGCCCTGAATGAACTGGGCCCTGACTACCTGAAAGAGCTCCTGATTCCTTACCACCCTGTAAAGACCGCTCCACTTCGGCTGGCGAGGGTTACTAAATTCTGAGGTGTCGTCAAAATCTGCCGGTGCCCGTGCTTTTATGTTCTTGGCCTCATCCCTCTGGAATTCTCTACCCCATCGGATTAGGGAGTGCACAACCATGGGAGTTTTAAACAGGCCCTAAAATCTTTTCTCTGAGTCAAAGCATATGGTTGCATTGATTGCTGATTTGTATTGTTATTTTATGATGATGACTCTGTTCTTATGGTATTTTATTGTCTTACTGTATTGCGCCTTGATATCTGAAAGGCACATAATAAATAAAGCATTATTATTATAATAGATACTGCTGTAATTAATAATAGCTACAGCTGCCCTCATCTGAAGTCTGATATGGAAGCAGCCACACTAACCTCATTTAGGCTGAGGAGGTAGTCTAATCTACTGAGGCATACCTAAGGGCAGTAAAACACAGTTGTTCTCACGACAGGGACCACCATAGCTACTCAAAGTCAAATGCTAGAACTGCAGCAACTACTGAAGTCAACTGAACAAGGAATGATGCGACTAAAAAGCTCCTGTCCACAGCCAGGTGGCACAGACAGACAACTTTCACTGACTGCATGCCTGAACAGTATAGAAGAAAGGGAAACTGCATGACTGCTTACTTACTTGTTGGGTCTCCCTCTCTCGCTCAATCACTGGATCTGGCACTCTCTCTGTCAGTGGTTGTCTGTATCTGTCTCTCTCTCTATCTCACAACTTCTAAGCCCAGCGGCTCTTACTTTGCCACAAGCTGCTCCTGCTGTGTCTCACCGCACTGCCTGTGCATACTAAAGCACATTCCAACTAACTAAGCTGCCTACCATGTCTCTGACATGCTTAACAAAATGCCACAAGACAAAGAAGCACTTGTTACTGTGCATCTTCACAGGCACAATACTCAGAGTCTGCTCTACTTGATGGAAGTAACGGTTCTGGAATGTTGGCTCACAGAAGCCCAGGTGTAATCATCCTTGCATGTTTTTGCACAACATTGTGTATCCTGCTGCCACTACTCCTGATGAGTAGCACTACATGGTAAGAATGGTAGCATCACATGGTCAGGGATAATAATACCATATGAATCTCAGCATTGCTAGTGAGTGGGAGTGTAAGCTGAATAGGCAGTGATTGTGTATATTTCTACTAGGCTTTGCATCCAACTCTGTTGACACAGCACCCCCACACTTGGTGTCACTGTTGAGAGGGACAATAATGCCACTGCACAGTACTGATCAGGAGCATGACATTTACCCATCAGTTTATGGAAGACCACGGGTGGGTGGATGGGAAGGCACAGGCCGAGGGATATTGTTTTCTGGAATTGCTGCAACTTGTGCTTATGTGAAGGAGCTGCCATGTGAGTGCCACTTGTCTGCCAGTAAATAATAAACTATGTCAGGATGACATATTCAGGTAGAATACAGTACTGAGCGACCATCACATTTTCCACTCAATTCAAGGAGGTCCACTGGGAGGGAGGGTGGGAAGACAGAAAGTGCCTAGGGTTATTCCTTTCATTGCTTGCAGACATTGCTAATATGTTTGCTTATAGAAAGACAAAGGTACTGTAATAATTCAAATGTGCCTACTGAAATATCAAACTGTCATCAGTCAGTACAATGGGTAGAGGCTTACAAGGAGTTACAGGTACAGAGGCGTTACTGTCCACAGCCAGATGGCACAGATGGACAACTTTCACTGACTGCATGCCTGAACAGTATAGAGAGAGAAACTGCACACTGCTTACTTACATGTCGGGTCTCCCACTCTTAGAGCAATAGGGAGAGAGGAGTTTGGAAGACAGAGATTAAACCCAAACCAAGTATTAGGGGCAACTGCAGGAGTAAGTAGAGAATTCACAGAGGAGAAATGTTGTTATGAAGAAGCATGGAGCAGTATGAATAGTAAAGGGAGAGAACCTCAAAGTTTGGGAAGCAGAGGAGAAAGCTTCTTGGACAGCAGAGGATTTTACTGGGGCAAGAATGAGGCCAGAGTTGCAAAAAGAATAGGAGGAGGAAGAAGGAAGTGAGGAGGTAGGAAAGGTATGAGGGAGGAACCAAGCCAGAATTTGAAAATGAAAGTGGCGAAATATGTGCAACGCTGATTTTAAGGAAGGAAAGGAGATGGAGGACTAAAGTGAACTAGTTAGGTTTCTAGGAGACAGTTCAAAACAAACTGCAGAAGGAGTGAAAGAGGTGGTCCAGTAGTTGGGAGCAGTGCTATTGAAATATCCCTAGTTGAAGACTGGAAGAATTGTTTTCGAGATGATCTCTCTCTGTGGGAAGAAAGTGGGATACTCATTTTATTCCTGTAAAGTACATCAGGTTCAGGTGAGTGAAGCTTCTGGTGGATGGTGTCCACAAGAACTGAGAAATCAAGGTGACAATCAAACTGGACCACAAAAGTATTTATAGGAACAGACATCATGAAGCACAAAACCATCAAGGGGTATAGAAGGAGGGAAAGGAGAGCCCGCAAGTCTCTGCCTAGTGCCAAAAGTCATTCAGACCATTTTCTGGCATTGAAAGACAGCTAATTTGCTTGTAACCAGTGCTGGATGCTGTTGAAAGCCATGTGGGGTCAGACCATCTGATCAGAAGCAGAGGAATCTGAGGCATAAAGTACCAAGTCATCTGAATACATATGAATGAATGCAGAGGAGCAGGCAGAGGAAGTAAGTTCAGAAATATGGAGAATAAAATAGGCAGAGGACAGACTCTTGGGGATGCCAGAGCAGAGAGGGAATAGAGGGATAAGGCCACCAATAACAGATAACTTGAGACCTGCCCCTCAAGGTAGGAGAGAAACCAGTCAACTGAGGAGTTAGAGAGCCCCGCCACTTTAAGTTTGTCCAGATGGATAAGGTGGGCAACAGTGTCAAAAGCTTTGGTCAAATCAACAAAAATTTTGGAGTGACTTGGCCCTGGTCCATGACAGAAAGGATGCAGTCAGTAAGCTGCAGGAGGGATGGTAGAGGTACTGTACAGTAAGACATCCTAAAACCAGACAGGTAGGGAGTGAAGAAGGAGGATGAAGTGAGGGCAGGGGTAGAGCTGGAGAGGACCAGATGTTCCTGGAGTTTAGCTAGGGTGGGGAAGGAGATAGGATGGTAGTTACCAGGGATGGAGGAGTCACCCCTTTGGGAAGGGGATAACCATATCTTGCTTGCACAAGTCGGGACAGAGGCAAGTGAGAGGAGAGTTTTAGAAGGTTGATGACATGGAGGAATGGCAGCACCAAAGAGGGATAGGAGTTTGTGGTCAAGCCCATCATGTGGGTTTAGAGCTAGGACCACCTTGGGATAGCAGTGAGAGTGGTAGAGGAGAAAGAAGGATAGGGAAGGGTGTGGGGAGGTAGGAGGGAAGTGGAGAAGTGGCAGTAGGAGGAGGAGGGAAGGAGGAGAGGGCAGAGGTGGAAAAGGAGTTGAAAGATGAAGTGATGGAAGCAGGGTCTGAGATAGGGGACTTGCCCACCATGAAGACAGGTGGGAATTGGGTCACAGGACAGAAGAGGGCATGTATGACCTTCCAGAACATAGATGGGTGGTTAATGTTGCTTGGAGAGTGGATGTAAATCAGTCAACCTTTGGTAGCCTAATGAAACTAGTAATGGCATTAAGAAGGGCCCTGTATCTAGAGGCTCAGTTAGAAACCAGTGGAATTATAGGGCCACGAGGGCAAGGTAACATGCTCAATGACAGGCCAGTAAATTTTCTGTTATCCATGACAGGTAAGAACCTCAGACTTAGTTTGTCTCAGGACAGCAATGATGATTCACGATAATTGAAAATGTGAAATTAAAAAATTGAGGGCAAGTTGATGTGTTACTGACAGCTAACATTGGGAGTCAGACCAGTCAGCAACCACCAGTTCAACAAGTAAGGAGGACCAGTCCAGAGACCAGAATGACCAGGTCTGGATGAATTTATGGGAGCTTTATGGTGATGAATCTTGTGCTCACAGTGGATCATGTGATAGTCACCAAGGGCATTGCTTGGGGTTGCAGGAGAGGACCCAGTCCAGGAGGAGTGATTGAGAGGTTGTGATTAGGACAAGTGGTTTTAGAAATCAATTGTGAGAGCTGGAGGGACTTCTGGGATAATTTATGGAGTATGGTGAGAGTCAACTGAGATTTAAGTTATCTAGGATGAGTAGGTCACCACAGGAGACATGGTAAAATAAGGTGGTGAGGAGCTCAGTGGCTGAATGAGTCATTATACCAGGTCAGCAATAAATTCCAGAAATGAATATGGCAATGGAAAAGTGGGAGGTAGAGTTTGAGGAGGAGCATCTCATAGGCAGAAGTGGAGGGAACTGACAATACAGTTTCAAACTGAATTTGAGAGGAAAGATAGCAAGGTACACCACCACCCCTCTTCACATGATCCTACCTGATGATAGGGATACACAGATGATAACAGCAGTGTAAGGGATCTTGGGGTCAGCCAAGACTCTGAGATGTTCTGTAAGATGTAAGGTTAACCATGAGTGACTGTAAGAGGTCAGTTTGGGGAGGATGCTACAGAGTTTAACATGAGCCACTCCAGCTCTTTAGGGAGGGAGAGGAGGTTGCAGAGCAGGGTCAGGATTGAGCTCAGTGTAACCTGTTACAATAAAATAAGCACCTCTGAGACAAGATGTTTGAGGGATACTAGGAGATAAGTGTGGAGTAAAAGGAGGGAGGACATGATGGGAGGATGGGGATGGAGGAGGAGTGGAGCTCCTGAGTGCTTCACAGTTGATCCAAGGGAGAGAAAATACTGCCCAGGATGCCAAGGGGAGTTGGAGAGGAGGAGGAGGAGATGGTGTGAAAGGGAGAGAGGAAGGGAGACAGACTGGGACAGGGTAGGTAGAGGGAAAGAGAGAGACTAGCAAAGAGGGTGAGGAGACTGATAGAAAGGGTTACAAACATCATGATGTGAAATAATCAACCAGTTGCCCTGAATGAACTGAAGTTGGTGAAGAGATACTGTAACTAACAGATTCAATACAATTAATAGAGATGTAATAGTGTCCCTGAATACTTGGTTGGTGAAATTGTACCCATTTTTAACAAACTCTGTCCAGAACCGATAGGGCAGCAGCTGAAAAATTTGGGTAAAATATTGAAAATTACAAAGTTATTAGCCTGCATTAGTAAAATGTAACATAGGCTCATGAATTTGTTGTTTTGTAATATTTTTTGCACCAAATTTTCAGCATAGCTTTGTTATGACCCTGCCTCATGAACAATGGCTGAGCAAATGTTCAACTCTTGCTTGAAAGATGATTTTGCACAGGGACTGCAAAATCAATTTAGATTACAAAAACATATTTTGGGCATGAATTGAACAATGACAGCTGTCACATTCATGAGGTGCTATAAAGAAATGTTTATGCTGAAAATTTGGAGTAAAACTATTGATTACCAAACTTACGAGTCTGCATTTCAAAATTCAGTATAGCCTTATAATGTTTGTGTTTCTAAATAGTTTTACACCAAATTTAGAACATAGTCTTCTTATGACCCACCTCATGAACAGTGGCAGAGAAAATTTTCAGCTCCTGCCCAAAAGGTGATTTCATGCAGGGACGTGAAATCACCTTTTGGATATCTAAACACATTTGGAAATATTTAAAACTGACACATGTCACATTTATGAGGTGCTATAATGATGTGGCTATGTTGTAAATTTAGGGTAAAAATATTGAAAATTTCCAAAGTTACAAGCCTGCATTTGCAAAATTCAACGTACTGTAGGCTCACAACTTTGTTGTGTTTTAATATTTGTACACCAAATTTTCAGTATAGCCATCTTATTACCACACTCATGAACAATGGCAGAAAAAGTTTCAACTCCTGTCCAAAGGTGATTTGTGCAGGGCTGCAAAATCACCTTTGGAATGTAAAAAACATTTTGACCAGGATTTGAAAAATGACAGCCATCACATTCATGAGGTGCTATAAAATATATAGCGATGTTGTAAATTTGGAGTAAAATATTGAAAATTACCAATATTATAAGCCTGCATTCATAAAATTCAATGTAAGCTCATAACTTTGTTGTGTTTTAATATTTTTGCACCACATTTTCAACATAGCTATTGTAACCCCACCTCAAGAACAATGACAGAGAAAATGTTCAAATCCTGACCAAAGGTGATTTTGCACAGTGACCACAAAAATCACCTTCGGGACAGATTTACCTAAGCTCACTTGTTTTGTTCATGAAGTAGTGTCCCAATAAGGCAAGTTGGAAATTTGAGCCAAAATATGCACAAATGCCCATGTTATGCCACTAGTTCAAAACACCACTGAAATACATATTTCTTCCGTTCACGGTCTGGCTTTAAAGTGTGAAGACTTATCTGTGGTCCAGAGGATTCTGACATTGGTCCTCTGATTGGTAAGTAAGGGCTTGGGGGTGGCATGGTGGGTGCTGAGTGGGAGGGTCAGGTAGGGAGTCTGGGCCACAAAGACTTCAATGAATGTTTTTACAGGGAAAACATTAGTATTTCTGCATTGGGGATTGGGCACTCCCCAGTGTCATCTATGGACTTTTACAGGTAAAAAAAAAGACTGAGGATTTATGTACTGGGGGATTGGGCACACCCCAGTGTTACTATCATATTTCTTGGGGGGAAGGGGGGTGGTGGGTGCTGAGAGGGATGGTTGGTTGGGGTGACATGGAAAAAAACATGGGGCCTCCTGATCATGGCGCTGAGTTAGGCACCACAGTGTCACCCTTATGTTTCTGGGGAGTGTAAGATGGTGGGCTCTGTGTGGAAGGGGCAGGTAGGGGAATATGAAAAAACAAAACTGGGCTGTCCTGATCATGACAATGAGGATTGGGCATCCCAGTGTCACTCTTATGTTGGTGGGGGATGCGGAATGGTGGGTGTTGAGAGGGAGGGTCAGGTGAGGGAATATCTATAAATTAAAAGAAACAAATCAGCAGTCACTGCAGACTATGACATATCCAAGATGGCCACCGCAGTCTACTGCACCTGTCGACCACTGGCGCATGTGCAGTAGGCTCACTGCAACCATCTTGGACATGGCAGTATGCCTTGATTGCTGATTTTTCTTTAATTTATAGATACCCCCATCAACCCTCCTAAGCACCCACCACCCCCACACACCCTCCCCAGAATATAAGAGTGACAGTGGGAGGCCCAAACCCCAGGTCACAATCAAGCAAAAAATAGTGCAGAGTGCAGTGCCTGTTAAGACATGGAGTGAGTGGAATGGTCCTGGGACAACATGGATGTGGAAATGACTGAGCTCAATGTCCAACACATTGTTCGGTGAGAAGGCATGCTGGATTCCTTTTCTTACAGTAAGAGGTCTGCAGGGCTACACCACTGCAACCTTAAAATGGCAGTCAGTCTAAACTTGAGTGTTATAGACCCATACCACTTGTGTATTTCTTTGAAAATCTATAGTTGATATATTATGGGAAAGGTTGAGGACTGGGCACACAATGACTAGATTATTTGAGAAAACAGTGTCAGTTTAGAGCAGGAAGGAGTATAATGGATGATATACTGTATTGTGTTTGGATCATTGGAAAAGAATGTTTATGTATGTGAAAGGTGGTAACCTGTACTTTCTGTTTCTTGATATAAAAGTGCTGTTGATCAAATGAATAGAACTGTTCTCTTTAAAATGCTTGAACAATTAGGTATGATATCCAGACTGTTAGCAATAATAATTATATTGCATCAAAATACCTCCACAAAAGTACAGTATTCCAAAGATGGGTATTAAACAAAATTATTATCATATTAAAAGGTGTAAAGCAGTGCTGTGTGCTGTCAGTGATTTTGTTTAACAATATATATGTACAAAATAACTGAAGTTCTGGAATCAATAGAGATAGATGGTCCTAAGTTTGAAAGAAGTAAGGTGGCAATTCTCTTATACTCAAATGATGCAATTGTTATAGCTCAATCAGCCCAGGACCCACAGAAGATTATTGTATGCAGCAGATAACTTGGCAAGAATACATCTAGAGCTAAGTATCAGTAAACTAAAGTTCTGATATGGAGAATCAGAATACAATTAAATGCAACTGGTATGGGGGCACAGAACAAATAGAAAGGTTGAATCATTTTGTTTACTTTAGCATAACTACCTGTAGGGCTCCTAATTGGAGACTAAATGTGGACAAATCTAACACTACTGGCATACAAGCTGTATTGGCAATCAGTTGTTTTAGTAAAAGTTTTGGACATCACTCATTTACCAGCTTGAGAGGAGTATATTCAGCTAAAATTAAGGCTAACATTTTATATAGAGCAGAAGTTTGGGGTATAGAAATTTCAGTTGTAACATTACTTATTCAAAATTTGTTCATGAGGCCATTGCAGGGACTATCACAGTTTGTCCCTAGTGTAGAAATATAGAAACATAGACTTTGTCTACAGAAAAGGACTAGTATGCCCATCTAGTCTGTCTCTTGGGAACTTCATCTGGTGGCTTTAAAACACAGGCTCTGTTGAGGGCATTGAATTATTGGTGCGAATTATGACAAATTGCTTATAATGAGGAAATTCTACTGCCTACATGGATGAAGATGTTAAATAATATATTGGTAACAAATTGCCTCTCTCTGTATGTATATTGGAGTCACATACAGCTACATATTCACAAAAATATGGTTACATAACGATTACTTGATATCTCAAGCCAAAATGGCTTTGTAGGTTCTGGTCACAACTACTTTGGGCATTCACAAACAGATAATGGCATCACCTTGCCTTGAACAATATATTTGTCATGTGAATTGAACTCACATATCAAGGTCTTAGCACAGCTGGAATTTGGATTCTTTGCAATGAACCTAGCTCTTTTGAAACAGAGATCACAATCTGAATACTTAGCCAGTAGCATCAACTCGACCGTGAGATTCATGCATTACTGTTTCACATATATTATTTGACTGTGTTCGGCTGGATGAACTACATAAAATATGATTAAGTCCACTTTTTATGAATGTGCACCTCAAAATGATATATGAGAAATGAAGCTTCTTGTTGGGAAGTTCACAAGTCCCTGTCTTATATTCTGTTGCTAAACACGACATGGCTGCTAAATATGCATATATAAAAATTTTTAAGAGATAGCTGTAATTAAGCATTCTGCATGTTCTGTATCTGAACCAGTAAGGTTTTTAAATTTGTGAAATGATCTGTTTATATGTAATGGCTTTGACCCTAAACATATTTTTAATAAACTGAAACTAAAGTGAACTAACAGGCTATGCCCAGAAGTTAAGTCTCTGAATTATGATGGCGGAAGAAGTGAGGTGTGTGTGTGTGTGTGTGTGTGTGTGTAGGGTGAGTACAATGGGCAAAGCATAGGTTGGGTGGGAGCCTAATGAGAAGTGAGTGCAGATGAAGGTTTCACCCAGACAAAGACTGGCTATATAACGTGGATATAGCTATCACCCAGATAGGGTGGACTTCCTTGAATTTAGTAAAAGTAACCTTAATCCAAAATGGAGAAGCTACTGTATATAATGAAAACTAAACTGGGGCCTTAGAAGAACTGAGTGGGGAGGATGGTTTCAGCCAGATAAGGAGCAGCTGTATAATGTGGATATGGATTTCACCCAAGTAGTGTAGAATTACATGAAACTAATAAGTTAATAAAGAAAGAGCTTCATCCAGAAGGGTACTCTATATAATGAAAGATAAGACAGTGGGGAGGGGTTATGATTGAAAATAAATAGTCCTGCATTTACATTGGTGACTTGTGTATTTTATTATTAACGTCTTGCAAAAGGACAATTCAACCACAGCAATGACTTCTCAGCTCTTATCAGCATGACAAAATAATTCAATTCACTAGGTTGGTGCTCCAATGCAGAATGCCCAAGGAAGGGAGGCAAACTCAGGATATTGAGATCATTGAATTCATTCCTCACAGCTGACTGTGAAAAGCCCTACTTCTGGTGGGGTGAGGTAGGGGCAGGGGTGATGGACTTTCTTAAGAAGTGTGGCCCCATCCAAGCAAGAGGTTGCACAGTATATGCCACATGATATGGTAAGGAAATGTCAAGGGAGGAAGGAGGAAGAGGTTGGGCTAAGAAGAAAGAGGAGAAACTACAAAAAATGAACAGAAACAAACATGAATTGGGAAGGGTAGTACTACTGCATTTCAGTAAGCAGCAATACATTTAAGCATTTCCTCTTTAGTTTCTTCATTTATGTAGTTTGGTAAAATAATATTTGAATACAGTCATACTTCTAAAATCTAGATTAAGTGATTAGTGATTGACATCTGTTTAATTTTGCAGGAATTTGGCATGATAAACTTCATTTTAGTTTTCATGTACTTCTCTCACATTGACCTGCAGTGGTGTCCAGGGAAAGTACTGAGTAGTGAGACTGGGAAGGAGCAGCCATGACTAGGAGGAAGCTGCGCTAAAACTCACCACCTACATAACAGAGCCTATAACAACTAACACACGAAATCTGGCCAATGGAAAATCATGTACACAAATGCTCGCAGTCTGGAAACAAGATCTCAGACCTGTAGGCAACAATGACAGAGGCTAAACTGGACATAGCAGCAATTAGCGAGACATGGTTTACCAGTAACCACACTTGGGAGACTTTAGTACCTGGCTATGTATTGTTCAGAAGGACCAAAGTGCAAAAGGAGGGGTGTGGAGTGGCCCTGTATGTCAATGAAAATATCAAAGCTACAGAAATTCAGAATACACATAAGGAGCCAGAAGAACTGTGGGTCACCCTGGAAACAGAAAATGGGATAGCCATAAGAACTGGGGTTGTCTACAGGCCCCAGACCAGGGGAGGACATAGACACATTACTGTTAGAAGATATACAAAACATAACAGCTAAAGGTGAGGTTCTGATAATGGGAGACTTCAACATGCCATATAGAGACTAGTCAATACCAGCAGGAACATCTGCCAGAACTAGACACATGGTGGATTCCTGCAGGGGAGGCCTCAAACAACTGGTACAATAACCCACAAGAGACAGGGCTATGCTAGATCTAATACTGACTAACAGGAAAGGATCACAGATCTCCAGGTAGAAGATCACCTGGGGGCAAGTGACCATCACATGGTATGATTCAATTTGGCCACTACAACTAAATCATCTCATTCCAAGGCAAAAATATGGGACTTCAGAGGAGCTGACTTTGATAAAATGCCAACAGAGTTAAGCTAGTACTGGCAAAAAGAAATACAGGTGAGGGGTACAGGCAAAGTGGGCAAGCATTAAGGACACAATACTTATTTAGACACTGTAAATTGGAGGATCTCCTCCAGGGTACAGATTTAGCTCCATTTCAAGAATTGCAGTGTAGTTTTCAACTAAGATCCCAGGACTTTTTAAATATTTGCAAATTAAAGCGGCAATACAGGCATTTATATGCAAGCAAGAATGGACATCGCAATTGCCTGGATGGCCTTCTTAAGGTTTCTTCAGGAAGTGGGCAACCCCACGCAGTCTCTAAGATTTATAAGCACCTTCAGGATCTAGGTGCATCCCTCCCTAGGGGAATATGTTATTACTGGGTGCGTGAGCTGTCCCTGTCTGAAGACCCGACTATTGGGAGAAAGTATGGAGGATTTATAAAAACATTAAACAGTATAAACTCGGTTGATCCAGTTTAATATTTTACATAATATTTACTACACTCCTGAAAGGCTGTATAATATGGGCTGGCCTCCTCCCCTTATGTTCTCGAGGTCGTCAGGTCTCTGGGTCGCTACATCATATGCTATGGCAATGTCACATATACAGAAACTTTGGGAGGCGATACAGCGGGTCTTGGATCCAATTTTGTGATTAGACCCCTTATTTACTCCAGAAAGTTGTCTGCTGACAATCTTTCCCCTGGGACTCCCCAGACACGCAGAGCGCATATGTCACTGATCTCAACTACAGCAAAACTGGTCATATTAAGACATTGGAAGGAAAGATCCCTTCCTGCCATCATTGAGTGGTACCGTGAAATTTTACTGGCAATTCAAGTGGAGACACATATCTAATCTCGACACTTACATCACAGGTTCACAAAGATTTGGGAACCACTTTTGTCCCTTTTAATGTTAGTGAGATTTTAAAACTATATGTAAGTCTGGCCAAGCATGGCTGCTTCTTATCAGTCTTACCATGTTGAAGTCTATTCCATACAAATAAGTCACTTATTTGATGAGCGCAGATAGGGGGTGGGGGATTTACATATAATTTTCTCCCTTTTTTTTTGTTTGTGTTGTTGTTAAGTATCAACACTGTTCAATGATCCTGTCTGTACACTCTCTGATGTATGGCTAAACGTTAATAAAGTATATTTAATAAGGACACAATACTTGAAGCAACATCCCATTGTGTTAGAGAGAAAAGGAAGTGCAAAAGAAGAAGGAAACCACTTTGGTTCTCAAAACCGTAGAGAAAAGGTCAGAGCCAAAAGGCTGGCCTTCAGGAAATATAAGGAACACAGTGGGATGAAGATAGGGAGGCATATCAAACTTCCCTAAGGGAAGCAAGGAAGGCAATAAGGCAGGCAAAGGCCCAAACCGAGGAAACACTAGCACAGACAGTAAAAGACGGTGACAAGACTTTCTATAGATACATTAGTGAAAGAGAACGTCCAGAGGAAGTATTGCTAAGATCAAAGGACATAAGGGGCTTGTGAAAAGGAGGACCATGTAAAGCATCTATCCTAAATAGATACTTCTGCTCAGTATTTACTGAAAGAAGGAAGGGCAGGGTCCACAGCTCAGCACCATGGACATGGGGGAGGAGATGAGCACTAGTCCCTTCACAAAAGAAAGGGTCCAAGAGCTCGAAAGTGGACAAGGCAATGGGACCTGATGGCATACATCCCAAGGTACTAAAGGAGCTAAGGTGGAACTAGCAGAGACATTATCAGAACTGTTTAGTGAGTCTCTGAGCACCAGAGAGGTCCCAGAAGACTGGAGGGCTCATGTGATCCAACTCCACAAGAGTGGTAGCAGGGAGGAGGCAGGGAACTACAGACCAGTCAGTCTTACCTCAGTAGTGGGCAAGATTATGGAGGCACTCCTTAAGGAAAGGATAGTGCAACACCTAGAATCCATAGGAGCACAGGATCCAAGACACCATGGGTTTATGAAAGAAGGTCCTGTCAAACTAATCTCATAGATTTCTTTGACTGGGTAACCAGAGTGGTGGACCAAGGGGAGCAGTTGATGTCACCTACCTTGACTTCAAAAGCTTGATACTGCTCCACATAGAAGATTGATTAATAAGCTGGGTATGCTTGAGGTGGGTCAGAAGTTGGTCAACTGGGTGGCAAACTGGTTGATGGGCAGAAACAGAGAGTGGTGGTAAGCGGTATACAGTACAGTCAGAAGAGATGCAAGTCACAAGTGGGGTTCTTCAGGGATCAGTCCTGGGGCCAGTCCTTTTCAATATCTTTTTCAGTGACATTGCAGATGGACTGGAGGGTAAGGTTTGTCTGTTTGAAGATGACAGCAAGATCTGCAACAGAGTAGATGATCCAGAAGGGATAGGTAAAATGAGAAGAGATCTGGAAAACTAGCAAAATGGTTGGAAGAGTGGCAGCTGGGATTTAATGCAAAGAAGTGCAAGATCATGCACATAGGAAGAGAAACCCTGAAGCCACCTATATGCTGGAAGGGAGTTGCTGGCAGTCACAAAGTAAGAAAGAGACTTGGGCATCATCATCACTGATGACCTGAAATCATCCAAGCAGACCACGAAAGCAGTAGGTAAGGCTAGGGGGTATTAGGTGCATTAGTAGGGGCATCCCAAGTTGGAAGAGGGAGGTAGTAATCCCTCTTACAAGACACTGGTTAGCCCCATCTGAGTACTGCATGCAGTACTGGAGGCCACACCTTCACAAGGACATTAAACCAAATTGAGGCAGTCCAGAGAAGGGCAACCAAAGTGGTGCAGGGACTGCATCAGGAAACATATGAGGACAGATTAACAGAGCTCAGCATGTATACCCTAGAGCAAAGGAGGGAGAGGGTGATATGATCAAACATTCAAACACCTTAAGGGCATTAACAAGGTGAAAGAGTCTAACATGTTTCTATATAAGAAAAATAGCAGGACAAGAGGACACAACATGAGATTAGAGGGAGGCGATTACGGTTAATGTGAGGAAGTTCTTTTCACAGAAAGGGTGGTGGATGCATGGAACAGCCTACCTCAGGACATGGTGGATATGAATACAGTGCAGGGCTTCAAATAGGCATAAGGAACAATACAGATGAGTGTGAATAGACAGGCCATTGACAGAGCAAAGGCCGATGGCACATTTATAAGGTAGAAAAAGAAATGGGCAGACTGGATGGGCCGTGCGGTCCTTATCACCGTCAACTTCTATGTTTCTATAAATCTCTTAACATTTTGTCACTAATGTGCTGGACACTGACTCTCAAAATGTAGAAAAATGAGGGACACTGACCTTAATAATGTGCTTCACATTAGACACAATAGGTGCATTTACATGCGGCATACCTTTGAGCATTGGCATTCGATTGGGTCCCTCCACTCTGATAGCACCGCTGCCTGCCTTGTTTACACACTGTGGCTGTGCAGCATTTCCAGTTCTCTTGCAGTGTTTCTAGTGTGTTTCTAGCTGGCCCAGAGCATGAGATGTGGATCTTCAGTTTGGATATGGAGCTATAACGTTGGAGTGCTGAGCATGATGACATTAATGTTCCAGATGCTTCCTGTTTGTGATTGGAGGCATTACATTTAAAGGGCTTGGCTGCCTATGTTTCCAGCTGCACAAATACAGCAATAGCATTCTGCTCTCACAGTAAAGAAAATATGGTTTCATTCATCACACTAGTATAGTCTGTATTCCTTTGGTAATTATTTTAGTGCCTGCTTGCTTCCTGCCTATACAGATCATCTGATCCAGACATCAGTGCCTGAGTGTCCCCAGCCTGATCCAACAGCTAATTCACTGCTGCACACAGAAACATTGCAGGTATGGAATATCTACAGATATTGTGTGTGACAGAATTATTTGTTTAATGTTTGATATATATGCCTGTTTTTGTTCCTTAGGTCTTTGCATTGCCTCTAATTTAGTCACTCCTCCCAGTCTTCCACAACCATGATGTTCCATGGCAGCCTGGAACCCTTTTGGTTACTCCCACTGAGCCCACTGGAATATTATGGGTTGTGGAAGATGTGCTGGTGGTGTGTGGAGGGTTAGTTATGCGGTATGGCAGTTATTCACCAGATAGATTTAGGTCACTGGTGGGCTTGTAAGGAATCACAGTAGAATGTCATTGTTATTTTTGAGGTGGAACATATTAGCTGTGAGGCACATCACTGATTTCACCAGTTTGGCTAGCCCACCCACCCACCACCCCAGCTTCCACAGCCACCAATGTTCTGCCTCTCAGTGTTGCATTGACTTCAGATATTGGCACTGGTGTTCATATAATGAGGCACACTGAAGGCATAAAGTGAAATGCAGGGTGTTGTTGAAGCCTGAAGCACAGCACTGCTTCACCAATTTGGCTATTACGCCACCTCCTGACAGCTTACACAACCACCAATGTTCTGGCTTGTGGTCTTGTAGTAACTCCCAGCTAGCCTAGTGGTCCACGCAATTCATTTATGAATGATTTAGGGTAATGCTTGTCTTGTAAGGAGCCACTGCTGAATGTCTATGGTTGTTGGTGGGTGGGGACTAGCTGGGAGCCACTGTAGTGTCTTCCAGGTAGCACAGACAGACAACCACCACCAAACTCCCTGGCTTCCACAAACATCCACATGTTCTCATGGTATCCTTGCAGTGACTCCAAACTAGCTCACTACTCCTCTCAATCTATTTCAAAGAATTTATGGCACTTGTTGTCTGTAAACAGTTACTGTGGAAAATTAGTGGCTGTGGGGTGGAGGATTTCATGCAGATATGGTGCTGATTCCTCATTTTTGTGTATCAGTGTCATGCCTCCCAGCTAACACAAACCAACAACAACCACCAGACACCCCCCACCAGCCCCATAAATACTTATATGTTCTCCTTGCATCCTTGCAGTGACTCCATGCTAGCCCACTAGTCCCATCCTTCTGTTTATGAAGGATTTATGGCACTTGATATCTTATGGAGCCACCGTTTAACATCAGTGGTTGTGGCGGGGCTAGGTGGGAGGCACTGCAATGATTCCATTATAGTGTATCAGTGCCGCATCTCTCAGCTAGCATGAACAAACACCAACCATCAAACACCCCTCTGCCCCCACCAGCTTCCAAACCCACCCACATGTCCACCTTGCATCCTTGCAGTGACTCAAAGATAGTAAAGGATTTAGGGCACTTGTTGTCTTGGAAGCAGTCACTGTATAATGTTGTTGTTTGTAGAGGGGGCTACATGAGAGGCAGGGCTAGCCATGCAGCACTGCACTGATTCATCATGCTGGTGTATCAGTGTCATGCCTCCTAGCTAGTGCAAACCAACAACAACCACCAACCCCTCACCCGCTTCAACAACCACCCGCATGTTTTCCTTGCATCCTTGCAGTGACTCACATGAGCCCACTAGACCTCTAAATCCATTTATGAAAACAGAAACATAGACCACAGAAACATAGAATTTTGATGGCAGATAATGACTACTTGTCCCATCCATTGTTTGCTCATATCTCACTGCTTACAATATTACTGCAGGCGATGCCCGATCTACAGCTCTTTTTCTCCCCTTCCTATCCACTATGATTCCTTGTGCTTATCCCATGCATTCTTGAACACTACCACTGTTTTTACCCCATTACCTCTGCTGAAAGGCTATTCCAGGAAGCCACCACTCTTCTCTGAAGAAGTACTCTTTCACATCTTTCCTGAATCTACACCCCTCCAGGTTCATAACATGTCCAGTTGTTCTGGGGCACTTTTCGTCTGACAAATACTCCCTACTGTACCTTATTACCCCCACAAGGTATTTAAAGGTTTCTATTATACCCCCAATTTCTCTGTCCTGGGTGTACATATTGAGGGTCCTTTAGTTTCTCCTGCTACTGCTTTTGATGCAGAGCCTGCACCATTTAGTTGAAAGAAGGACTTATGGCATTAATTGACTGGTAATGAGTCACTGCAGAATGTTGGTGATTGTAGTGGTGGCTGTTTGGGTGCATGGCACCGATTCCCATTTTTGAGTATCAGTGCCATGCCTCCCAGCTAGTGCAAGCTAACAACAATTACCAAACACCCCTGTCTCCCACTAGCTTCTCCAACCAACTACATGTCCATCTTGCATCCTTGCAGTGACTCCTAGTTAGCACACTGGTCACTTCAATCCATGGAGGAGTGATTTTAGGGCACTTTTGTCTTGTAAGGAGTCACTGTGGTGCATTGGTGGTTGTGCAGGAGGATAGCACAATAGCACACTGATTAACTATTTTGTTTTATAAGTGTCGGTCCTTCCCAATTACACAAACCAAGAAGAACAACCACCCCACCAGCTACAACACACACCATCATGTTCCCTTTATCCTTGCAGTGACTCCAAGTTAGCCCACTAGATCATTCAATTTGTTTATTAAAGATTTTGGGCAGTGGTGGGCTTTTAAGTAGTATAACTTTGGTATCCTTTGTGAGGGTAATACTGTGAATTACGAAATATTTTTTTTACATTAATCTTATAATTGGAGCATTCAAACAATAGAAACAATACAATACAGGTGTCAAGAACAACATCCAGAACATACATATATAAATTATGCAACAAAATCAGACAGGCAGCATCTGTCATCTTGTAGAGGATATAGTACAGAGCTTTCTGATATTGGATACAAATGTAAACCATTCCCCTGTTCCACCATAGTAGCACAGACATAGCACATAGCTGCCCCTAATATGGCCAAACAGTATAGAACTATAATCTGTTCTGTGTGGAGTGTATTGGGAGGGGTTGTCCTAGTGTATGACATCTATCATGCTGTCTGGTGTGGGGCAAATTCAGAGCATTGCTGCAGTAAGGGTCAGATAACTGCCCCAAACCTCCATGTATCGATCCACTGTATATCGACTGAGATGGGTAATACACTCCAGGGCTGCTACGTGTAGTTGCCCCACTGCATTCAACCAGTCTGTCACATAGGGAATTTCTGCAGTCATCCATCGATGTAAAATGAGTCTCTTGACTGCCACCCCTACAGCAATCAGCCATTGAGCCTCTGGGGAGTGTCCAGGTATGTTATATGGTGTAGCTCAAAGAGGAAAAAGAAGGGTTCCAGTGAGAAAGAAGCTGCAGAGATGTGATTGCAGTTCCTGGTGATCTCATTCCAGAATTCTGCTAATTTAAGGCAAGACCAGAGGATGTGCATGAGATGGGCCTCCAATTGTGAGCAGTGCCAGTAGGTGTTACAGTAGTCTGCAGTAGCCTCATTTGCTTCAGGATGTCTGGATTTCTATACTACCACATCAGTATTTTAATTTGAACAAGCCTGCTCTGCCCACCTGACAAGTCTTGTGGGCCCGTATATAACAGGTTTTCCAGGCCTCTTCAATGGTTTATGAAGTTCCATTTCCCAGTTCTGCTTAGCCACCAGGGATTGATCAGGCAGGGAGCCTCTTAAGGACCTTACAATAATCCTGCTTTCTGAGAGGGGAGGAAATGAAGTTTCTAGAGGAGTGACTGCTACCAAGAGCAGAGGATTTGGGGTGAGATGCCAGTTTGGGCTTGAGGGTGCTGCATATTGAAGATACCTCAAGTGATCTTGTCTGGGAAGGCAAATTTGGCCTACAGAGCCTGAAGGGACTCTATATGTTGCCCATCTCAGTGAGTATATCTTTCACCTGGAGGAGGCCCCGCTGACACCAGGACATCCAATTAATAGGTTTGTTCTCAATCAAGAGGGCCACAGCCCCATAAGGGAGTTTGATGCAATGGAGTGGGTCCAACTTCAGGTACTTGTGGAAAGTAAACCATTCCACTCTGTATGCATTAAGGGTAGTGTGGCACTTGAGGTCTGGTATCTGTTTATTATACAGAAAGGTTGCTGCTAGGCCACCCACAAAGCATTGTTCCATGTGGAGTCATTGCAGAGAACCGTACCCTGCAGGAGCAAATCCTTATTTAGCCTGGTGCACCAAGATGGCTACATGATAGCCCTTGAACCAAAGCGGGTCCCAACCACCCCAGCTCCAATGGGCTCATAATTTAGCCCTACTGAAATGTGGCCACTGTCCCTCCCATATGAATTTGTCTACAAGGGTGTCTATTTTTTGAACCAGGAGGAGGAAATTGCCAGTGGCAAATGGGTGAGCAAGTGAAGAAATTTGGGGGCTAACATCATTTTGAAAGCATCTATCTTCCCTTCAAGAGAGAGCCTGAGGTGTTCCCACCAGTCAAGGTCCACCACTACTGACTCAAGTTGTGGGGTAAAGTTTTGTTGGATCATCTTAGTAAGGACTGGGTGATCCTTTACTCTTAAGTAGGAGATCCCATCGGAGCCATTTTAGGTCTCTGGATACAAATTTGTGGGACTGGCAGTGCTGGTAGAGTGGCAGCACCTCAATTTTGGTTTGACTGACTTTAGGCCTGAGAGGTCAGAGAACTGAGTTAATGGGTGCAACAAGGGCCTATTAATTTGGCACTGTCCACCAGGAGGATGAGAAGATCATCTGCATATAATCTGAGTCTTCCATTAGTATCCCTGGAGGAATGGATAGGAATGAATGGCTATGGCCAGAGGCTCAATTTCCATTATGAACAGGAGGGTGAAAGGGACAGCCGTGTTGGGGGCCTCTTTCTAGAAGAAATGGTTCTAATTTTAGGCCGTTGGTGAGTGCCTGTGCCATGAGGCTTTATAGAGCAACACTACCCATTTTGTTTTCTTGTTTTTCTTATGCTCATATTTTTGGCCCTTGGGCGCTGCCAGGGAAGAGATCCAGCCCCGTGATTGGCTAGGTCCCAGTACATGCTGGGATATGGGTGTCATGGGGCTCACACTGAGGATTTTTTCCTTGTGTGTCCCCCTGACCCACTTGTCTGAGGCAACGCATAGTTGTACAGTGACCTCAGCATATGATCGGGTGTGCTCCCACCGATGTGCAGAGGTCCATCTGTCCCCACACTGACAGGCTCCCATTATGGTCCTGGACTGCTGCACCCACCTCCCAACCAGTGCAAGGAGTTAGTAGGCATCAGGTACCAAGTTCCCTCCCTCCGGAGAAGGTGAGCTCTCCCTGAGAGGTTTAGCCTCCCCCACAGCTGACCCTCCAATGTCTGAAGTCTGCTCATGAACCCTGGTTGTCAGCACCGCCTATTTGAGGAGGTGACTCCAATTTCCTTGTGTTCTATGGTGGAAAAAGCTGGCGATGGGGATTGGTGGACAGTGTGGAGGATATTCATTAGTGCTCAGGTAGTCTGAGGTCTTTCTACCTTTCACAAAACCAATTTGTGCCAGATGGACAAGACTGGAAAGGCCCCTCCAGCTGGGTGGCTAGAAGTTTAGCAACACCTTCACATCGGCATTGATGAGGGAAATGGGTTGGTAGGTAGCGGGTAGAGAAGTGCTCTTAGCTTCCTTAGGAAGTACAGTTATGATTGCTTCAGGCATGAACAGGGGAAAGGTGATCAAAAGAAGGGAGGCTTGAAACATGTTGTGGAGAATAGAGCTGACTTCCTCATTCACCAGCTGGTAGAAATCCACCATGAAACCATCTTCCCTGGAGATTTCCTTTGTTGAGGATGTGGATGGCTCCTTAGACTTCCTGTAGGGTAATGGACTTGTCAAGCTCTCTTGCTATGTTTGGAGATATAACAGGAATGGGAAGGCAGGATAAAAGATCAAGAGGGATTCTTTGGAGGGCTGGACCACAGAGGTATAGAGATAGACTTATAGAAGGCTTGCATAATTTGCTTTGTCTTCAGTCACTGTGCATAGTCTCTGGCATCTTGCAGGCCTGCTATATGTTGCTTGGCCTGCCGTTTCTTAACGAAAAGCCAGGCACTTCCCAGACCCTTCCACCCTCCCAATAGGCCTGTTGGGTGTGAAATAATACTAGGTCCACTTTTCTGTAGAGCAATTTGTTTAATTTGATTCTGGTGCTGCAGGGCAAGCAACCAGATCTCATGGAGGTGGCTTAGGTTGCTTATACTGGTCTTCCAGGATTTTAAGGTCTGCCTCTAGAGCTCTTTGTTCTGCCTCCCTATGCTTTCTCCTGTGGGAGGCATGACTGATGATGAGACCCTGTATAGTTGCCTTTCAGGCCTCCTATAGCCCTTCTCTGGTTACCTCTACCATGTCATTGGTGGCCCTGAAATGTTGTATTTCACATTTAGCAGTTTTTGGAACTCTGGATCGCTTAGCAGGAAAGGATCCAAGCTCCAGGAGTTAGAGCAGGGTTGTGGTGTGGACCACCTGAAAGTTAGTTCTAGCAGGGTGTGATCCAAGATAAATAACAGGGTGTATGTGGAAGCCCGTGGAGTGATGTGTAATGTGGGGTAGTACACCACATGTCAATTCTGCTTGACTAGACATATGCGGCTGAAAAGTATGCATAGTCCCTGGTGGAAGGGAGATGCATTCACCAGATGTTTTGAGTTTATGTTCTTGCGTTAGCTGTGCTAATGCCTGATGGGCCTTCACATGTGGCTCCTGCACAATCCCACTTCAATCCATACATACTTCCATTGTAATATTAAAGTCCTCGCATCAAAATTGGAATGGAGGCATGACTGAGGTTAGCCAGCTCCTGGCTAAGAAGGCGCAACAGTTGATGCTCATCTTTGTTAGGGCCGCAAACTGTGGCCACTATTAGGGGCCCCTGTAGTAATGAGATTTTGACTAACAACAACTAGCCTACACTGTCCACTTCCGTGCGAATGATGGACCAGTGTAGGATCTTGTGCAATAAAATAGACCTCCCCATTTTGTTGGGGAAAGACTATGAGCTTCTGATCCCACTCAATCTTTCAGGCTCTTGGAAGATTCTGCATCACCTAGTTTCAGTTCCTGGAGAAATGCTATGTGGGCTTAGACATTTAAGGTGTGAAAGGACCTTTTTCACTTATGGGTGAACTGAGGCCTCTCACATTCCAAGTTATGGCCTGTATATGAGCCATGACATCTGGAAGGCAGGTACCAGTGTGCAGATGAAGGGAAGACTCTGCAGTGAGGTAGCACCCTCCAATGCTACAGCTAATGCTCATGTCCCTCATACCCCACTTGGAGGTGCTCATGATTATGCATGGCAGGACAGGGCAGATAATGACTGGGACCACAAGTGGTGGAGAAGGACACAACTGGCCCTAGATTCACCTCTTTTTCTCCTACATGCTCAGTTCTACATAGTAAGCTAGCTCCTATTCTATTCTGAAGACCAATAGAGTTCCAACAAGCAAGTAATAATAATAATATACAAAGATAACAACACATTTTAAAAACTATGTGCAAATTGCAAACTGAACACATGAGTAGGAACAACACAAAAGTCTCCTATGCTGTGCAGGCTCCTAAATGCACAGCATGATAAACTGTATGCAAAGGAAGGGAACAGCTGGTTGGGCACCTCCGCAGTCAAGTGGGGTGTGATCAGTTCAACAAAGACTGGTAGAGTAGGAGACCTCACGGGGCTTCTATGCAGCTGCATGGGAGAGTGATAAAGTGTAGTCAAGCCCGCTCCTGGTGACTCATCCTACCTTTAACAGGGCCAATGGGGACTATACCCCTGTATACGGCATTTATCTGCACCCTTAGGGGCTGGGTGTCAGCAGGATCACCAGATTTCAATATAAAAGGCAAGAGTGTACATTGCTTCTTGCTTAGTACACTAGCGTGCCTAACAAATCTATGAGCTGGCTAGCTAAATTTTTATGTTCCCTGAATTCAGAAGGGGAGGGATAAGCATCAACTACAGTTAGTAGCAGGGCACAGGAAGGTGATAGAGGTACTCAGTGGTCTGAAGGAGGCACCACGCCTCTTTGGGGTGTGCTGTGGTGGGCACTGAGGAGGACCCAGGAGATCAGAGGTCAGAGATGAAGTGGCTTGGAGCTCTGTAGTGAATAGAAGCTACCAGTTCTTGCCTTGTAGTGGGTAGCCTCTTTTCTTTCATTCTGCAAGGGTGGAACAGAGATGGTAGCAAAAAGTCGCATTCAGACAGCCCAGGACAACCCAGTATTTCCACCCCTGACTGTCCCTGTCATGGTTGTCTAAATTGACAGACAGACAGAAGCCAGTCAGTGAACATTTATGCTCCCTGAAGTTCTTATACATTACCCATACAAGTAGGAAACACCCAGTGAATACAGGAGACAAAGAAAAAAAATTGAGAGAGAAAACAGCATGCAAGTCCCTTAAAATGGTCCATTCTTAGTGGGCTCTGAATACTTTACTAAGGAGTCATAGAGGTCTATATCAGGCAGGGACCACCATGCATTGCCCCTTAAAATTGGGCCCTCACTGGATAGCATCTGTTGTGATAGGCTTGGTCAGTTCTGATGCAGAGGGCTGTGTCATATAGTAGTATATATAAGCAAGGCAGTTGCACAGGTGAAAAGAGTTAGGCAGCGTGCAGCAAACCATGATCACCTTCATCTTAGTGGAGCTAAGGGAACAGTCTTAGGAAGGCCCTAGGGCTCACTGCAGCCTGGTGATTCTTGGCATCATCTGCACTGGAGGATTCACCCAAAGGAGAGTTTTACTACAACCACTAGGCTGATGACTTTGGCCCAAGACTTGGGCCTACTCACTGGATCTTTCTCCAGTGGCTGAGGAGGTTGACAAGGAGGAGCAACACTGCCATATTCTGGAGGGACTGCATCAGAGGAGCATAGCGGTTGGAGCAGATGAATAGTGAGTGTATCTTCAATGAAATAGTTGAGGCCCTGCTGCCACTGCAGCTTTTACTATGAGCCCTGGGCTCCTTTTGGTATCGCTCCTTTGTGCTTTTTATTCCATCACCTTTTGGAAGAGGCAGACCAGGGGTCCAGGTTGCTAGGGAAGGTGTGCATGGGAGGGCCAAATGACTGGTGGGGGAGTCCCTCGGTCAGCTGTGTTATGTCCATGGGCTGACTGTGGTCCCCTTCCAACCTGTCCGTGAGCTGGGAGACTCAGGTTCACTTGTAGCCAGACCAGAGACATATACTGCTCGGCTGCTTCAGGGTCTTAAAGTCTTGTGCCACTCCATTGGTTTTGACTCAGAGTATCACTGGATACCACATACTGTACTGGGCCCCCACTTCTAGTAGAGCTCACCTGGTGGGAGTGAATGCCTTCCTCTTTGCAGATAGTTCTTTGGAAAAGTCTTGGAAGATTTTACATCTGTGCATCCTCCAGAAAGGTCTTCTTTTGTTGGGCTCATGTGTGGAAGTTTTCTTTATCTGTAAATAGAAAAGTCAAGCTAAAATGGGCTGTGGGTGCTCACCACATTATGGGGGTGAGAGACTGATACGAACTGTCTATTTCCAGTTTCACTGGGCATGGGTTACCAAAGGTCTCTGGGAGGACAACTTGGAGGAAATGGTTGATGTTTTTCCTTCACATCCCTCAGGGAACCCCATGAAGTGAAGTTTATTCTATTGACTCCAATTTTCTAAGTCCTCTACCCTGTCCCAGAGGATCCAAATAGTGCAGTCTTGCTCCTGCATATAGTACATGAGGCACTGTGTCCAGTCTTCATTGTCAACAGCAGCTGTTCTGCTGTGTTAATGTGGTGGGCGATTTGAAGGGTATCAGTATTATTTCTTTGGGCTCTGATTTCAAGTTTGTTAATTTGATTCATGAGCTGTGTGAATGTATCTTTTATCTCTGATAGGGCTTGAGGAGCCAGGTCCATTCCCAGTGCTGCCATTTTGTGTGTGGCCTGATGAGGTTGCTGCAGGGAACAGAGATTTGGTCACTGCACCTCAAAAACCCTAACAGAGGATAGATCAATCAGTGTCTTGTGGTTGGAGGATGCACCATCGGTTAGTACTTCAGCAAAGTCAGTAAGTGCTATGCCAATTGTACATTGTGGTGGATTACGTTATGGCTTATAGAGCAAAATATTTATGTGGCCATCTTGTGGGCTGCCAAACCATGCCCCCCATGAACTATTATTTTTAATTTACTTTTTTTTCCAAAATATTTTTATTTATGGATATGAAATATTCAATACATATTGCTTATAGCATGTAATCAAATATTGCTATTGTTATGCAGATCAATATATGAAAGTTATTCAAAATTAACAGTCTGGTTATAAATAAATATTCCCTTTTTTTCCTCTTTCTACCAAAATCCCCCACCCACCACAAAATAGTGAAAATTACATTTTAATTTGTTGTTTACCATTAATGTCTTAGTATGTTGGTATATCTAAGAATTAAATTTGTAATAGTGGAGGCAAAATGTTAATTGTAGTAAAACTCTCCCTCTCCAAGATGGTGGCAGTGTATGTGAGCTGCCTGAGCTGTGTTTGTTTCTTCTGAGCTCTGAAGTTGTTTTAAGATGTTTTAGATTTGTTTTATTTTGTTTGTTTTGCCCGTTTTTTGTCTGCATTTCGTGTTGGAGTGAGTCGAGTCAAGTTGAGCATTATAACATCGCGGTCTCGATAGACAGTTTTCGACGCAGTTAAAGGTTTTCTGGAAAACCAGCGGATATTGAATGGGCAGCTCCAGGATTCCATGAGGACTTTGAGGGGAGTTTTGTGATCTGGAATACTCCCTCTGGAAACTGTGGAAACCGTGGATTTTGTGGGGCAGCCATGAACCTGGTGGATGTTGAGAGGAGTTGTGCCTCAGGGCCCTGTTATTTTGGTTTTAGAACGATGTGCACTCCTTAAAGAACGTGTGGATATTGTGGAGTTTTGTGAATTCAGAGGGAGTTTGGTGACCTTGGAGCCTTGTAATTTTTAATAACATATCCTGGGGACTGTGATCTCTGAGCCCGTGAGTGAAATCATCTTTGTCTGCGTTTCATTGCGGTGGGAGCACATGAAATATTAATATCTGGAGTGGGTTTTGCTGCATGACTGGAATTATTTTGGGCGGTGAGAGTGCCTAGAGCCCAGGGGCAGTGAATGAAGATTTCTCTGATTTCTAACTGGATGTGTTGAGATTATCTGCCTGGCATACTGAGGATGGAAAGAAGTATCTTCTTCCCTGAACATTTAGGTAGATGCTCCTCTCCTCTTGGTGTGGACGATTTTTGGGGTTTTGGGCTGTTCTAGGAGGAGCTGCAGGGATTTGAACTGGAGGTTCTTGACTCTGTGGTTGTTGGTGGGGGACCTCAGCAGCTGGTGGGCGGCTGGGGTTACAGATTCCCTCCTACAGCAGCCTGCTGCCCTTGTGGATTTTACACACCTGTAGAGGACTGGGAACTGCATTCTGCCTTTAGGGCCATGGCTCATGTCTTGGCCTGTGTGTTGGAGTGCTTTTTGGAAGGGACTGAAAAATGACTGGTCTCTGGAAGGAATCTTTTGGAGGTTAAATTAGGAGGGGTGAGAGACCCTCTTGCTATCTCCAAAGGTTCTTTTTGCTGAAAATTCCATCTGTTTTTTTTATGCTGATTTACCAAGATTATCAGAGACTTGTATTGTTCAATTTTGTTTTAGAACTCAGGGAGGGTGAGAGCCTCGTACTCCAAATATGCAGTATCTTTTGGGACTTTTTGGACATTGGGTTATTTTGATATTATTTATTTGGATATTTTATTTTGTGTGATTTAATTTGTTTTATATTTTATTTTGGTTTAATTTGGCTTGTTTATATTTTGTTTTGTTTAATTGTGTGGGTGTGGGGTTTTAATATGTGTAGAGGGTCTACCACCACGGTCATACACTATTTGCCCTCTGCTCTTAGTGCCCTCTGCCCTTTTTCCCTTTGCCATTACTGTTGTCAACTTATCAGCGCTGTAGAGTGCTGGGGATTGTGTGGGGGAGGGGTTTTGTGGGTAGCGAACAGCAGAGGACGAATGAGCGGTACATCATATTGAGGTAGTAGGGACTAGAAGATGTCCTGGGGTGAAATGGATTCCAGAGCAAGGTTATTCTTGCCTGGTTTCCATACCAAGAGGCACCACTACTATTGATGGTACTGGGCAAGTGGTCTGTACCACTCCTGAGACCCATCAACCCGGGCGGTGTTGTGCAATGCCAGATCCATAAGGAATAAGACTGCAGTTATTGCAGATCTTGTGGAGTCTGTGGATCTGGCTTGCATCTAAGACCTGGCTGGATGAAAATGCTGGTTCAGTTTTGGAGGCAGCAGTTCCAGCTGGGTATTCAGTGTTACACCACCCAAGGTTGGACCTCGGGGTGGGGGATGTTACAGTCTGTTTTAAGACCGAACTGGGCCTCACAAGTGTACCAGTTGAGGAGCTGAGTCCTTTGAGTGTACTGTAGTGGCAGATGTGTGGTGTAGAATTGTTCTCATTTACCGTCCACCAGGTGATGGTAAACATTTTCTACAGGAAGTAGCAGATTCGTCATTGACATGGCATTTGGAGTCACCCAGGATGATGGTCCTGGGTGACTTCAACTCGGTTAATACAAACTCTCGCATTTGGACAACATTTCCTCCAATTAATGACATCTTTGGGCCTCATACAAGTGGTTACTTCTGCCACTCATAAGAGTGGTCACTCTTTGGACTTGTTTATCCTCCTGAGGCCTCTGGCGTGAGGTAGAACCCATCAGTTGGTCTGATCATTACGCTGTGGGGTTCAGTTTTGCATCCCCTTGTAGGTCTACCCCTGTGGAGATGGTTAGGTACCGCCTTTATGAGATGTTAGCTCTATGGGCCTGGCAGCGGTACTTGACCTATCAGAGTTTTCTAGAGTGAGCGATGATCTTGATGCCTTGGTGTTGGTTTATAATAGGGCCATCTCCTCGGCTATTGATCAAATTGCTCCTGTCCGTGTTCGTCCCTCTCCCCTTTGACCTCGGTCTCCATGGTTCGATGGGACTTTGAGGGAGATCGGCGACAAGGACGGAAGGTTAGGCGTTGTTAGCGGAGAACTGCCCTTGATGCCGACCATCTTAGACTGATGGAACATTATCAATTCTATCATTCTGCAATCTCTCATAAGAAGGCAGAGTTCCTGTCCAGGAAGATTGCGGCTGCTCAGAACCGACCAGCTCAGCTTTTTGAACTGTGGACAGACTGTGCAGCCCAGCCTGTCTTCAGCTTGGAAAGCTTTTTCACAAATAGGTGTGATGAGCTTGCTCACTTCTTTGCAGATAAGGTGGCTGACATTAGGGCAGAGCTCCAGCCCGGCTTTCTGTATGGAAGAAGCTATTAATGGCGTTGGTCGCATCCTCTGGTCATTCCTGGAGTTCCTTTGACCGGCCTGGGTTCCTTGATGTCATGAGAATTGTCCACAGATTGCCCTACTTGCTGTAGTTTGGATCGGGCCCGACCTCCCTGTTAAAGGGTTGTCTTGATATCATTGGCCCTGCCCAGCACAGATATTCTGGTGCTTCTTGGATAGGGTGAGTTTCCTATCTCCCTGAAGGAGGCGGTGGTGACACTACTCCTGAAGAAAGCTTCCTTGGACCCAGGCTGCTTTGCTAACTACAGGCCAATACTAATCTTCCTTTGTTGGGAAAATTATTGAGAAAGTAGTGGCTGCACAACTGGAAAACCATTTAACCATCCATGACATCTATGAACCGCTCCAGTCTGGTTTCGTAAGAGACATAGTACTGAGACAGCGCTGGTTCAGGTGCTCAATGATCTCTGATGGCTGAAAGCAGAAGAATCATTCCATTCTCGTTCTTCTTGATCTCTCATCAGCCTTTGACACTGAGGACCATGGGGTACTTCTCGGTGTTGGAGTTCATCTGTGGCCTGTCGGGTACAGTCCTCAGATGGTTTCAATCTTCCTCACTGACAGAACTCAGAGAGTGGTATGGGGATAAATTCTTCCATGATCTCTCTGTCATGTAGGGATTCCCAAGAACTTAGTGTTGTCCCCATGTTGTTTACAGTGTATATGCTGCCCTTGAGACATTGTAAGAAGGTATGGGCTGAGGTTTCACTGTTATGCAGATAATACCCAGCTTTACCTATCTTTGCACCCAACCAGGATAGAGCTCTCTCGATCTTTAATAGCTGCCTCACTGAAATCCAGTGCTGGATGAATTCAAGCTGGCTGAAGTTAAACTAGGAAAAGGCGTGAGGTGATGGTGGTGGACCCGGGTCACAGGGTAGAGGGTGGGAGTTGGTCTTCCCTCAGATTTATTTCTGGGAGGTGTCCAGCTTCCATCCTCTGAATAATGTCATGGAACCTGGGGGTGATTTTTGACAGTGAGCTGACACTTCATTCACAAGTGTTAGCAGTTGTCAAACTTTCCTTTACCATCTTAGAAACATCGCCAGGATTAAGCACCTTGTTCCACCCGCAGAGTTGACAATGTTGGTCACGCCTTTGTGTCCTCACACTGTGATTATTGCAACTCTCCCTGTATCTAGGGCTTCCTGGGGTTGATATCCGCCACTTGCAGCTGGTGCAGAATGCTGCGGCCCGGTTATTGACAGGTACTCTCGTGCCTGTCATATTTCTCCAGTGCTGCGCGATCTGCACTGGCTGCTAATTCAGTGGCTGATCACCTTTAAAGTTGGTCTTTTGACTTATAAAGCCCTACATGGACAGGGTCCAGACTACCTGAAAGAGCTTTTAGTTCCCTACTGCCCTAAGCGATCTTTCCACTCAGCAGAGAAGGGTTGCTAGAGATTCCGAGGGTTCCTTGAAATCATCGGGTGCTCAGCCTTATGTATGCTGCTCCAACCTCTGGAATTTCTACCCTGTCCGCTTTGTCATGTGCTGTCTCAGGAGGAATTTAAAAGGCCCTGAAGACCTATCTTTGGTCAAAGATTTATTTTAATTAATACTGTGATTTTAGGAGCTCAGATTATTATATATCGGTTTTATTTAATATGTTGTCAGATATTGTAACGCGCCTTGATTTTAGAAAGGCGAGATATAAATAAAGTTTTATTATTATTATTTAAATCTTCCAAGCAAGTTTTTCCCACCTCTCCTTCCTATGCTTCTTCCATCATTTTTCATAGTACAAAGTGCTCTTAAATACATAACACCATTTATTTAAGTCAAAGGCCTCAATTTGCAGGAGTTCCAATTAGCTAGTATCAATCGTTTGGTTGCCATAGTAGCCAGTGCTAAGATTTTCTTTTCTTTCCATTCAAGTTCTAAGGAATCGAAATCATTATGAATAAAGATATTTGGTGAAAGGGGACATTTCTTATTCATAATTTTCTCTAGTTATCTTATAGTTTCTTTCCACCATTCCTGGGCATCACCACATTTGCAAAGCAAATGAAAGTGATCATTTCTTTACCCTTTCTTTGCATTTATGCCAGCACCTAGCACTATAATTTAGATCTATATGCTGTAACTTATTTGGAGTAATATAGGCTCTATCCATTATTTTATGTTGTATGGATTTGTTTTTAGCATTGATATATAGTGAATGCATTAATACATAATTTATTCCATTGAACATTATCCCATTTTATTAACAATTCCTCCTCCATTTTGTTTTACTACAATACAATTTTTATCTGTGTTACTAGTAATTTTGTTAATTAGGTTTGTATAAACAAGCCTATAACACGGATCTTTACTTTAGTAGTCTTTGTCCTAGGATTCATAAATTGAATAATGTCCAAATCTAATTTATTTGTCCTCTCAATTTTTTTCTATATCAACTATAAATTTACCTCTGAATAAGTTATACTTCAGCCATGGTTGTTTAACATCCTTCTCCAAATATTTCACATAGAAAGTTTGGTAATCCCTAAAAGTATCTGTTTGGCAGCAGTCTCTCCAATGGTATATATTTAATTTGTTTAAATCCAAATCCTTAAGTGTATTTTCATTATATGTATTCCAAATCTTTGAATTCCATTTTGCTGGCAAATAATAAAAACATGTTATTGGGGAGGGTTTTATTATAGAAATGAGCCACTTTTTGTACTGCTTTTATAACAGAATTTTGGCACTTCTCAAACAAGGACAGGAATGGAAGGATATCCTGGAATTTTTGTTTGGATTGTGATGGGTATAACATCTTATCTATAATTGATTGGTGAATATCCATAGACTGCCAATCAGCTTTAGCTTATTATTCAATTAATTCTCTGTTTTATTTTACTGCCCAATAATGAATAATAGGGTCTGGACATTCCATTCCACCTTCTTTTATTAATATCCTTAGTTTTTTCCATGCAATTCTTGGAACTCCTCCACGCCATAAAAAGTACAAATAGCCATGTTATTTGTTCCAGCCATGTGATGCATATTTCTCCTTGCACTGCTTGGTATAAATGCAGGAAGTGGGGCATGATCACTAATTTTAGAGTTTAATTCTTCCCCAAAGGAAAGAGCTTTGCTTGCCATTGCTTAAGCATATCTTTAACTTTAATCACGTAAGAGTTCAAATTTAATGATGTGGTAGTATCAGTGTTTTTGTTAGTTGAATTCTCAAATATTTTATTGAATCCTGTATTTTCATTTCAGAAATGATCAGGAGACCACGTGATGCAGAGTGCTGTGTAGAAGCTCCTCCACTTAGCTCCAGCCTCCAGATTTTATAATTGTTTTTCGGACTTCTAGACTATCAAAAATCCTTCGTTCTCATTTAATCCTGCCTACTAACTATTTCGAGCTTGGGATTAGCGAGTTTGGGCACTGATGGAGGCTACATGAAAAAGCCCCACAGAAACATACTCCGCCAGTCACCCCGAGAAGGCCCCAAAGAAATCTCAGGCCTTGAGTAGGCCAGATAGGCCCGATCATCCCAGCCAAGTCTGGAGCAGGAACCTTTAACTTTGAACAGGTTCCTAGAAGAATTTAAACCCTTCCGTGAGGAGGTGAAAGAGATGGCAAGTGATCTTAAAGCCCTTTCTAAAAAGTTGAGCGAGGTCTCAATAACAGCCTCGGATAATACTGCTGCATAGTCTCTCTGGAGAAACGTCTGAAAATGTAGACCCTGGGCTAGTGGTTATACAGCAGAAGCTTTCTCAAGTTGAAGCAAAACTAGAGGATCTCAAGGGCCATAGCAAGAGGAACAACATTGTTATTTTAGGGCTACCTGAAGGTGAAGAGGGCCAGAATACCATCGCCTTTTACAGAAGTTGGTGGAACGGGTTGCCGCCCCTCTCCTTCGGCCCTGTACACCATTGAGAGAAGCGCATAGGTCCTTGCGGCCAAAACCTCCAACAGGGCTGCTCCCCACCCTATTATATGCCGATTTCTAAATTTTTAAGAGAGGCAACACTTTTGTCGAAGGTGAGAGATCTACAAGAGGTCCTCTGGGAGAACTCAAAGTTAAGAATAGCACAAGACCTGCCAGGATCTGTTCATGAGAATGCACAGCATTCCACCCCATTGCATCCAAGATTATCACAGCTGGGCTCAAGTTTAGGATGAGGTACCCGCCAGGCTGCAAGTGTTTGTGAACGGATCCTGGCTAGCCTCGAAGACAGATATTGTCTCTCTGGTCTCAAACTCGCCTTGCCTGACTTGTTTCGGGACCCATGAGGAGTTCTGCACCTAGGATGAGGGGAGCCCTGTGTTGTCAAGTTGAGTCTGTTCTTTAAGTTGATTGTTGAATAGGACAGCAACCACGGGATGAATCCTGAAGATCTTGCTATTGGATGAGGCATAGCTACCATCTTGCTGTGCTAATTGCAATGGGACACTTATGCTCTGAGTTTTGGAGTGGGACTGAAGCTTACATTAAGGACTCATCAGAATGTATGGCTTGCTTACTTGGGGAAGGTGTTCTTTATCCTAATATAGTTAGGGGCAGAGGTCTTCAACAATGAGGAAAGGATTGGTTTATATCACTTGGGATCATTATTCAAATCTGAGGTAGTTTAATTTAGGAGTTGTGCTGGGCTTTCTTTTTATTTCTATTCTGTAGTGACACATTTTCGTTCAGTAGCCACAAGAGGGAGCTCAGTGCACAAGAATTGCAGTTCAGCATTGCTGACAACTCGGGGATGACTCCCTTTCACAAAGCT
Source organism: Neoceratodus forsteri (assembly GCA_016271365.2). NCBI lineage: Eukaryota > Metazoa > Chordata > Ceratodontiformes > Ceratodontidae > Neoceratodus > Neoceratodus forsteri. The sequence continues at coordinate 1,458,618,974 of CM057455.1, read as the reverse complement.
CCTGCTCGAAGCCTGGGGTTTAAATATACCCTATACTGTACTATTTGGCTTTTGGGCTGGCAAGATGCCAAAGTAAAGACACTGTATTTCCTTAATCTTATGCCTGGGGTCCTGGGCGTTTGAGTCCCTTCTTGTTCAGTGGGCCACAAGAGTCAGGTTAATAGGGCTGATTTCTTTCTGCAAGGCTTCCTGCTCATTACCGAGTTATTAAATATACCTTTACAGGGCTATTTGATCTTTGTGCTGAGTAAGATGCTGAGGTATAAGGGGCCTTACTTTCTATTTCATTTGCCTGGGGTTTCTGGGTGCTTGTACTCATTTGCAGGTCCATGAACCTTATTAATTATAACAGTACACTGCGTGCCTTATGTCAAAGCCCAGCACTTTTTAGTTACCAGGTGTTATGATGTAGCAGAGTTTTCCTTTTCTTGTTTCAAGGGTATTTGCTTGTATGAGGCAGTTGTTGCATTTGTTAGGGGCTGAAGGATATTTTCAGGAGGCGGGCTGTGGAAAGGACATGGTACTTTGCTAAGCACTGCCTGTGACAGTTGGGGTGGTTGGGTGGGGGGTGGTGAGTATGATTCATATGGGGCAGGGTGGGGTACAGCAGTAATTAAGGAATCTGGTTAATTACTTCTCTATGTTTTATTCAGGGCTTTTGTTCTAAGCTCATTATTACTGATTTAGATGGCTTATAATGTGGTTTTGCAACTTGGAATGTAAAGGGATTAGGAAAAATCCAAACAATACCAGGTGCTTAAGCATTTAAGTCTATTGCATTCCCAGATAACATTTCTACAGGAATCCCACTTATTAGAGTCCGAAGCTTTACAATTAAGGAGGCAACAAGTGGGTCAGGTCTTTAATGCCTCGGGATCCACCAACAGTTGTGGGGTCATGCTAATTATTAACAGAGGCATTCCCTTCATCTCCTCACATGTCATTAAGGATCCGGGGGCATGTTTGTCTTGGTTCAGGGTACTCTCTGGCCAGTACCACTTTTACTTTGCAGTATCTGCGGGCCTAATATTGATGATCCTGTTATTTTCATGAGGCTGATTACCATTATTCTCCCAATGCTTCCTACAATGATCATCATGGGTGGTGATTTTAATTTGGTCTTGGACTCTAATATGGATAGGTCAGGTAGTGGGTTGGGGGACTATCCCAGGGCAAAGGTCTTTCAAGATTTGGTAGATCAGTGCGGGCTATGTGATGTTTGGCGTGTCCTGCATCCTAACTCCAAGGAGTATACCTTCAGATCGCGGTGCATGGATCGCAGTCTCGCATTGATTACGTATTGATCTCCCAGGGCTCTTACCGGGTTATGTCCGCTTCAATCCAGCCTGGCCCTATTCCGACCACTCTCTCATGGTATGTAATTTAGCTTTTCTTAACACGCCCAGAAGGGAGACCCGTTGGAAGCTTAATGAACAGTTACTAAAGGATGCCAGGTATAGCAAGCTTATTAAAGAATAGATTGAGCTTTTCTCTACCTTAACCTGATTGATAGCGCAAAGTCGGATATTTTATGGGGGCCTTTAAGGCCTATATGAGGGGAATACTTATTAGTCTAGCATCTAAGAGGAAAAGGGCACAAGAGGAAGAATTATTATCTTTATTGTCCCAAATACGGTCCCTAGAGGCTAACCTTTCTGTCAGCATTTTGAGTGAGGACAGAAAGAAGCTTCTGGTAGCCAGGGATAGATATCTAGACCTGCTGAGGAAAAAGCGGAGTTAGATATTATCCAAACCAGATCTAGTTATACGGATCAGGAGAAAAGGCAGGGCAATAACTCAAACTGCGGTTAAAACAACAGGAATCTGCAAGATTTATTCCCCAATTCAGGCCCAGACAGTTGGGTCTCTGAGAGTATCCTTCGAGATAGTACAAGAGTTTGAACTGTACTATGAACAATTATACAGGGACATGGGTGTCCTCCTTGTCGGAGACTTTGGAGGAATACTTAAAGGATTCCCATCTGCCTACCCTAATGGAACAGCATTAGGAGCTTTTTAGCTTCTCCAATATCCCGGAGGAGATCTCGGAGGTTATCGGAGCCTTGCCGTTGGACAAGATCCCGGGCCGGATGGTTTCTCCTCACTATTTTATAAAGCTTTCGAGAACTCTTATTGCCAGTGCTTCATTGGCTATTTCAGCACATTTTATCCAGGGTGGTGATAGATGCCTATCTGTTGAAGCCCTGATTGTTCTTCTCCCAAAGCGGACAAAGACCCAGAGTTAGTGCAAAGCTATAGGCCCATATCTCTTTTAAATCAAGACATCAAAATCCTTTCAAAGATACTGGCCGATAGGTTAATAATGGTTCTCCCGGACCTGATAGTTATGGCCCAGGTGGGGTTCATGAAGGGAAGTTCATCTCAGATCATCTGCATACCCTTTCATGTGTCTTCAGAGTCCAGGGATGCCACTCTTCTCGCTGGGCTGGTCTCCTGGACACCGAGAAGGCATTTGATCGTGAACTGGAATTTCCTATTCCAGGTTCTCAAGGCCTTTCAGTTCCCTACCATCTTTATAGACTGGATCAGTGCATTATATAAAGCCCCATCAGCTAAGATTTCTGGAAATGGTGCATTTTCTAAGACCTTTTCTTTATACTCTGATAACAGACAGAGTTGCCCCTATCTCCCTCTTATTCAACCTTTATTTGGAACCCCTCATTCAAAATATCCTCAGCAACGTGGGGATACAGGGCATTTGGGTGGGGTGCAATGAGGTCAAGATTACAGCATACGAGAATGATCTTCTTCTCTATGTGTCCCACCCAGTGTCTTCTGTTCCGCCTTGTTAGGGAAATTGCTAAATTTAGTGCCATTTCAAATTATAAACTAAATGCTAATAAATCCTCTTTTTCCCCTGAATCATAAGGTCTTTAAGACCAATATTACCCCTTCGCTTATGTTGGGCATAAAATATCTGGACATCAAACTAACGCATAATCCCTCAGCATGGTTTAAAGAAAATTTGAGCCTCTTTCCCAGGTAATTACTCAGGATCTGGATAGATGGTCCAAACTCCCGGTTTCACTATGGGGCCGGATTAACATAATCAAGATGAATATCTTCCCAAGAATTTTTACCCCTCTCTTCTTAATTGTTTATCCATTTATCCTGGTTTCAGAAAATGCATAGAACCTTCACTAATTTTATCTGGTCAAACAAATATCCCGATTGGCATACCACAAGCGGGCCACCTCTAAATTGGATGGGGGATTGTGGATTCCTCACTTGGCAATATATTACTGGGTCAGCCATCTGGCTAAATGTCTAAATGGGTGTGTCTGGGTCCCGAGAATCTACGACCGACTTGGCTCAAAATAGAACTAGATTTAATCCTGTCTATGAACATAGATCCCCAAACTCTGTTTATGTAAAAGTGTCCCAGTTACAAGGTGCTGAGAATTGTCCCATTTTATGACTTCCTTGAAAGTATATGCACAACTTTGTTCATTTCTGAGCTATACTCCTTATTTGGACTTGTCCCAATCTATCTGGAACTCTCCAACCTTCACCATGAATAAACAGTTGATTCCCACATATGGTTGCCCCAGTTGGGTGATGGGATAGTATCCACATTTTTGGATGATGAGGAAAGTGGCTTCCAGTAGATGAATTTATCCGAAATTTAATATCCCAATATACTCACAATTTAAAGTGGTCCAATTAAAAGCACTTGCTTATAATGGTGTTGAGGCAATACCCCCTTTGTCAGTCGGTTGGGCACAGATTCGGAGACCTCCTCCTACTAGGCCCTCAGTTTCATTTCTAAATTATATCAAGATTTGTACCATAGACAGTATGGGGCTGCTTCAGACCGACAAGGTTCTGGGGATCTATTTTTCCCCAGTACTCCTCTCAACTGGCAGGCCTTATGGAAGTTCTGTCATAAATATGTGTCCCAAGACAGATTGCGCCTTATGCAATACCACATTTTACACAATATGTACTATACCCTGTCAAGTTAGTGAAATGGGGTCTTCTTGAGTCAAACATTTGCGTCATTTGTTCCCAGGAGAAGGAACACTCCTCCATATATTTTGGTCATGTCCCAAAATAATTCTTTGTGGGATGCTATTAAAACCTTCCTGGGCCCCTTTACTGGGTTTACGGAGTGTTTCACACCTGACATCTGTCTTCTAGGGACCTGTCCTCCATCAAGGTTAAGGTGAGATTTCACATTTCCATGATTGCATTATCTGTCAAAAACTTATATTACGGCATTGGAAAGATAAGGTTATTCTGACATTACAGGAATGGGTGAATGAAATCCTTGCTAACCTTCATACAGAGAAAGCCATAGCTATTCTTCACAATAGATTACCAGCTTACACATATATCTGGGATCCCTTCACACCTTAATTATAACTACTCGGATATAAGTATTGTTTTGTATTAATTAACCCTGTATACATATGTATAATGCCTTAGGAACGTATGTTATAAGGAGGCCTAATACTGCTGTACGGGGTGGGAGGGTGGGGGGCAGTTTGAGTATAGTATGGTATTGTAACCAAGTTGTACATATCATAATTGCTGCTCCAATGTTGTGGAAAAATTTGTTAATAAAGTTTGAATTAAAAAAAAAAATTATCTGTCTGGTCTCTGGGAAATTTTATTCAAACATAATATAAAAGATTTATTTTTATTTAGGGTATAATTTGAAAATACAGAAAATCTCTGGATCTCTGTGAGTAATTCCAGATATGATTCCTTAGGATTTGAAATAATTACCATTATATCATCCACATAAACAATCAATGTAAAATGCAGTGTGCTATTTCCTTGATTAGTAATTTTAATATTCTGTCTAATATGATTCAATAAATGTTCGATTGATAATATAAACAAAAAGGAGAAAGAGGACATCCCTGTCTTACTCCATTAAACACTGAGATAGGGACAGATTTATTTTGGCTGATTTTAAGAACTGCAGTGGAGATTTATATAATGCTTGAATGGCTGTTATTATAAATTTTGGAAATTCCATCTTTGTAAAGTCAGAAACATAAATTCCCAATTAATTAAATCGAATGCTTTGGTAGCATCTAACGCTATTGCAATAGTTTCCAGGTCTGATTCGGTGACTGAAGAAATAGCAGCTTGTACTTCCCAATCCCTCAAATATATTTATTCCTCTATGAAACCTTTTTCATCACTATGTATAATTTTGCAATCTGATTTTAGATTTTTAAAGTAATAAGTTTAGCTAATATCTTATAATCTGCATTAAGTAAAGCAACTAGTTGATAATTTTCAGGGAATAATGGATCTTTGTTTTCTTTCAAAATCAATAGTATATCTGCCTCATAGCATGTATTTGGAACTTCTACCACAGTTGACATCTCCTCTGCCAGTTTTTGAAACCAATCTACTAATTCCAGAATAAATATCTGATAGAATTCAGATGTAAATCCATCCAGCCCAGGGAAGAATTTTTCTTCATAGATTTAACAGCTTCCATTATTCGGTTTTGAAAATCCTTCAGTACATATCAGTCTTTTCTTCAAATTGCTAGTCTCAAGATATTGTTTACATCTTAATTCATTTTGTGATTTATTTTTACACCAGTGTAATTTTATATCCCTTCATAGTATGATTGAAAACTTGAGTAATCTGGCTGTCTGTAGTAACTATCTCCTATATATCTGTGTATATTTGTGTTATGATATATCTTTCTCCTTGTCGTTTTAAAGCATGGCTAGCCTTTTACCAGATTTGTCAGAAAACAAATACAGCCTATTTTTAAGTTAGTAAATTTTTCCTTAGCTTTCCTTTCCAAAAGTTGTTTTTCCATTACTTTATTTTGTAGTTGGAATTGATATTTTATTGGTTCCAACCTATCTTTTCTTGTAACTCTAGTATTTCTTTATCTAACTTCTGCTGCTTCTGCTTAATCTGTATAAAATAAGATATAACATATCCCACATTGTAGCTTTAAATCGTCCCAAATTTCTGATACTTTCTGATTTTTATAATTATTTTCCCAGAATTCCTTTATATGATTTTTAAGATATGACACAAAATTAATATCAGACAGTAGTGTATTTGGGGAAACGCCATTGTGGTATTCTTTGACTTTCTTGGGTGGGAATAAAAGTAATAAAAATAATGCATGACCAGAAATGGATATTTCATGTATTTCAGCTTTAAGTATATCCTTAATAAAATTTTTGTTTACAAAATGTAATCTAATCTGAAATGTACACTAATGTGTTTTGCTTTAAATGTATATTTAACTGTTATAGGTTTCTATTTCTCAGGATCACACAGATCATGTTCCTTAAGAAAATTATTAAGACTATTTGTGTTTTTTATCTGATTCAATTGGAGGAGATGATTTATCCAATTTGACATTTAATATTATCTACTTCTAATTTAATAATAGCCTGTGAAACTTGATCAATAAAGGTTTCATAGCCCCAAAAGGGCATATATCAATACCACTAAAATGTTCTTCCCATATAGTTTTCCTTTTACTAATATAATTCTTCCTTCGTATCCTTCCAATGATCTATATATGTAAAGTCTATATTTTTGATATTAGAATTGCCACCCTCTGCTGTTCATAGTTCCTTGTGAATTATAAATCTGTCCAACCCGCTAGTTTTTAGTTTTAAATGATTTGGTTCATTCAAATGTATGTCTTGTATCAAGGCTATTTGAACTCATTTCTCTTGTAAATATTGCAGAAATATATTTTTCTTTTATTATTATTTAAACCATTTATGTTTAATGTGGCAAAGCAAGGCTCAATATGTTTAACTTATTCCACTGACATATCTAATCATTTTTAATTTCTTTCTTTTCAAAAACTCCACTAATTCTCATGACATTTCTTGTTACTCCAAATTCAATGCCAACATAGTTTAACAATATACCCTCATCCCTTTACCATTTTCCTATTGTATATTGAAATATACAACCAAATCTTCTAACCCTACCAAATCTTTTAAAGACAAAAAGCAAGGCAGATTGGACATCTGCCTGATGCTGTGTACGTTATTCTTCATATACCTCCACAGATCTCCCAAGCACCCTCTAACTATATTAATGTAAGCTAAACCTTATAGCCATTTCAGACAGCATCCTTAGATTGTTTTGCAGATTGCCCATGTTTCTCCTTTCAAAACATCAGGGGGGAAACAAAAAAAGGACTTCCATCAATCAAACCATCTTATCTCCTCTACAATGCTCCCCAAAAAAAAATCTCCCTCAGGCCATTTCTCAAAACATTTCTGGATATTTCAGCTTTAAATCCTTTTCTGCTTTTCTACCATTTCATACAATGCCTGATATCCTTTTATAAACACTTTAAGCTTATATGGGGAAAGAAAAGAGATGTTGCCAATTTCCATATTGCTGTTCTTATGTGGGCATATTTCTTTCTTTCTACAATGACTTCATTTGGCAGATCCTGATATATTTTTATTTTTGTCCTCTGAAAAGAAGTGATTTTTTTGAAAACCTGTTTCATTATTTTGTCTCAGTCATCTGATTTTGTCGTTTCACAATTATTGCTCTGGGGGGCATCATCTTGTGGAACCTGTCTGAGAGCACAATGAATCCTGTCATATTCAATGTTTAGTTCTGCTTCAAGAACCTCCAACAGATGAACAAAGACTGTATTTAGTAATTGCACATGAGAAAACTGCTGATCCCATTTCTCAGGTATTCCCAGGATTCTTAAGTTCTTTCTTCTGGCTCTTGTCTCTGCAACAATAACCTTGGATTGGAGTAGTTTAATGTCTACCTTTGTTGAGCAAGTTGTTTTTCATATCTGGCAAAGTGTCCTCAATATTACTGATTCAGTCTTCTATGTTCTGTATTTTATCAAACTGTGCCTTATTGAAGCTTCAATGCTCTTTAAAGTGATTTTAATGTTTTCAGCATCTGTTATCAAAGTGTCCAATGGCATAATTGTGCTCTTGGTTTGTAAAATTTCAGCCAGTATGGTTTTAGCCCAGGAGGGAGGTTCCTGTTCAGTCCTTGAATCATTTTCCTGTAATGCCACAGAGACTATGGCACTCATTTCTCTAGATGCATCTTTTCTGTTTTTTAACAAATCATCCTTCTGTCCTTCCACCTGTCTCATTGTATTTGATTCACTGACTAAGAGTAGTTCAGGGTCACAAGCCACTGTATCTTGTGCTACCATTTTGTTTGCCATGAAGTTTTCTTTCACCCGGTAGGAGTCGGGAAGTAATTGGTGACACAATTTTGGAAGGGGACTCAGAAAAAAGAGTGTTGGAAGAAAAAATTTATACGAGATTGGTGGAATTCAATTTTTCCGAGCCCTCTTTGTCTATTTGTCCAATAGGGTCAAGTTGCAACCTGCTATTTTAACCTTCTTATTGCTTTTAAGGTTTTATTTCTTTTAGCTTTATGTTTAGCAGTTTCTGTTTCTTCTATCCTGTTTTTATATTCTTTTTCTTCTGTGTTTTTACTTCTTTTAAACATTTGGTAATATTATTAATTTTGACAGAAGGAAAAAAGAATGTTAAACCACCTATAAAATGCAGGACAGTACTGTTATCTTCCTCCTCCTTTGTCCTTTCAAATGTTAGACACAAATGGCCAATTTTCATCAGATATCAGTTCATTAATTAAAAAAATTAACTTCAGTCTCTTAAATATCGAAGCTCAAGGTCTTATATTATAGAGAAGTCTATTCAAAGCATGTGTGTCTGAATGATATTTCTTTTGCATAGTAGGAGGAAAACCAAACAGTTTAGATTAAAGTGCTACAATATTACCCCTCTTCAGTAGCGAGCACCATCACAGGCCAATGCCAATCCTTCCTTATAGTTTGCACATATAGGGTCTTCGTTCATTCACTTCACAATTACAGCATTACAGTGTTTTACCTTTGTATTTCCTTTTCCCTTTTACGATCCAGTGAGGTCTCCTGTCTCTCTTCTTAATTCTCTTTTATAAACCGGGACATCAGCCTTCTCATGCAGAAAAGCCAGCATTTAGACACAGTGGAAACAATGTTGCAAAGCACAGAAATCAGCTGACAAATGCAGACAGTCAAAAAGTCACACTTTACTCTTCTTCAGTCTCCCTTTATCAGTTACTTTTTATTGCATTAGTGGGATATCGACTGTGGTTTTGGAAGCATTTTCGGAAGCTTTGAAATGGACTAAAGCACATAGTGACCGACAGTTTTACCAAGCATTAGCGGCATTGGGGAGAAAAACAGCAATTCAAAACAGCCATCCATTTACCATTTTCAGTTCTTTGTTTCTAATTCTCAGCAAGTATTTTACTTGAAGCGAGTTCTTGTTTTAACAAAAACCGAAACCGCAATGTGAAGAAAAAAAGCTTGGATAAAGGAGCAGCTTCATGACTGCCATAGAGGGCTAATGCTTTGTGAAGCAATGTGAAACTCCTCCTCCTCCTATCCCAGCACACTCCAGCCTTGACAGTTAATCCATCTACTATTTTTAATTTACTTCATGTTTCTGTGACAGAGCCCTTTGAGTTACAGCTAACAGGTGAAATGCTACCTGGATGTTTCTCACTCTGCCCATATAGCCTAGAGGTTAGAGTAATGAACTGTAAATGAGCTTGGTACATCCAGCAGGTCTGGGTTTGACTCCCACAACATCCACTTGTATACTGGGTGACTCTGAGGAAGTCACTTAACCTCCCCAGTGATCCAGGGTTTCCTGGTTGCAAAGAATAAATAAAAATAAATAAAATAATGATCCAACTGGGTCTGTTGTTCTCCATCTATGTGGCCTCATGGCCAGCATGTAGTGAGCAGCAGCTCCCACTTACTTCCCAGCATGACGTACTCCCTGGTAGTCCAATGGCACCCTCCATAGCCCCAGTCCATGCTGTGGGTGCAGTCTTTACAATGTGTTGCCCCAGTCTTTCCCCATCTAGTATATTATTTATAGTCACAGCTTCTACTGAATTTGATGAGAAGGGGAAATTTAAGTGTGCTGCAAGCCACCAGCTTTGCAAAGGCATCCAGATTCACTGAATGATCCTGTGGGTCCTGGCATGCTGACAGCCAATCTTCTTTCACAAACTGACACTGAGAATATGGCCCATGGTCTATTAAAATGATACTGATTTAACCAAAAAACTTCTAAGTTGCATATTAAAAAAAAACATAAAAGTATCTTGTTGGTGAACAAAGAAAATAAATAAATAGGGCACATGTGAGGCTACTAAGGAGTCACTGTGGAACATTGGTGCTTGTGGGGATGTAGTCCAGCTGGGAGGCACATCACTAATTCACCATTTTTGTGGATCAATGCCATGTCTCAAAGATGGTTCCACCCTCCACCCCACCATCTTCCACTACACACGACATTCTACCTTTCAACTTTCCAGTGACTCCAAGCTAGCAAACCTGTTCCCTAAATTCATTAGTTTAATCACTGCTGTGCATCCTAAATAGAACACCTACCACCCCACCACCAGTTTCCCCTCCCTCACTGTCCACAGCCACTAACATTCCCCTTGTGGCCTTGCAGTCAGTTACAGCCAGCAGCACGGGTGGCCATATTAGGATATACTGTGAGTGTGAAACTTAAAACATTTTGGGTTGCAGAGCGGAGTGTTTGGGTGGGCTCGCTGGAGAGCAAAGCAGTGATTCATCATTGGCACTTTGAAATAACTAACATGTTTATTACCCATTTTCTCTAGGCAGGAAAATGAAATCCAAAACTGCAACTGGAGTGAGGAGGAGACCCAAGCATTGATGGCAATATGGGATGACCAGCATGTGCAGTCTGTACTGAATGGACAAAGGAAAAATATTTGCATCTACTGCAACATTGCCATGCAACTGTGGAAGATGGGCTATGGGTGCACAGAGACCAGTGCCACACCAGAATAAAGGGTCTTAAACACTTTTATATCAGGTGACAGGATAATAATAACTGGAGTGGGCACAGACAAGTAGAGTGCCATTTTTTTCACAGAACTTGATGCAATCTTGGGAACACAGGCCACAACAAAATCACTGGTGCTGATCCACGGTGCCAGGAATGATACCCAGACCAGAATGAGGATGATGTGAATGAAGATGGAGCATCATATGAGGAGGACCTAATCAACACACCATCACTGAGTGCAGCTTCATTATCTCAGACACTACTATTGAATTAACCATAGAATCAACCCATTTCACAACCTCACACTACAATTCAGATACCTCCTCGGGGTCTTAAAAATTTATTGATGTAGACATGGCTGTGCTAGCTGACCAGTTTATTAAATATATGTCGAAGTTGGATGAAAAAATTCCTAGAAGCTGAGCAGCGATGAGGCGAGTTTCACTCAGAAGCTGAATATCAGTGCATGGTATTCTATGAGACAATGGAGGTGAAGTGCATGGAGCATGAGCAGCAGAATATACAAATGCTACTGGATCTGGAACATACTGCTCCTCCGCCATTAAGTCCACAGTGTCCATTCCTTCAACACCACAGGTTCAACATGCTTTTTGTCCACTCCACTTTAACATCATGAACCAAAGTCAATATGCAAGTCAGGATTATAATCTTGGTTATTCACAATCATTTCACAGTCTGTGACGTTTTACTTATTATGTGTGTTTCTGACAAATATGTGTCTACAGTACTTTAAGGGTGTGTGATGCATGCGTCAGACAGTTGATGCAGGGGTAGATGCCTATAATGAGGTACTATCTGGCGCCATTGACTCCCTACTTTTATCAATTATACGACCCAGAACTCTTACCTGAGGTGCCTGGTATGATAGCGATCTCAGGAAATGAAGAGGCTGGGTGGGAGATTAGACATCGCTGGAGGAAATCCCATCTGGGGGCTGACAAACTGGTCCTGTGTGTGCATTATTGCATATATCAGGAGGCAATCAACCGAAAGAAGACAATATTTTGTCTCGGGAGATTGCTGCTGGGAGAAGCCGACCAGCCTCACTCTTCCGGACTGTTGATAGACTTCTTCATCCACTCTGTCTTCAGCCGGAAGAGTTTCCTCAAATGAGGATTGTGAGGAATTTGCTCGGTTTTCTCGGACAGGGTGTCTGCGATCCGCGGGAGGTCTCCTCAGCCAGTAATATCATTGCTGTCAGTGTGTGCCAGTCGTGTTCTAGAGCACTCTCTCTGGGTGGGGAGTTTAGGCCAGTGGAGGTTCGTGAGGTCACTGAGATAGTGACCAACTTGGGTATACTTTTGTGAACTGGATCCCGTGCTAGCGCTTCTTGATGAGGTGCATTGACACTGTTGGCCGTGTTTGCCCTGATTGTCCGGTGCTCCCTGAGTCAGGGTGTCTTTCCAGACACCTTGAAGGAGGCTCTGGTGAGACCCCTTTAAAAAGCTTCTCTGGACCGGGAGAATAGGGCAATTACCGTCCTATCTCCAATCTTCCATTTCTGGGAAAGATTGTTGAGAAGGTGGTATCACTTCAGTTGGGGAACATCTCAGGACCCACGAGTTGTACTATCCCTTCCAGTCAGCTTATCGGGCCAGACATAGCACTGAAACTGCATTAGTTCGGTGCAAATGACCTCTCAGGGCTAGAGATCGGGGACAAGACAATTCTTGTTCTCCTCGATCTCTCTTCAGCATTTGATACTGTGGACCATAGTATTGCTTTTCCACCTGAGGGAGTTATGTAAACTCACGGTGTTGTCATCAAATGGTTTGAGTCATTTCTTACTAACAGGAGGCAGCGGATTGTGATGGGTAATTTCTCATCTGCATCCCACCTCCTTCCGTGTGGAGTTCCTCAAGGTTCGGTATGGGCTCCTATGTTGTTCGTAGGGTACATGCTGCCCTGGGAGATCATTAGGAGGTATGGTTTGAGTTTTCATTGCTATGCTGATGATACTCAACTATACCTTTCCTTTGCCCCAGGAACATCAAATGCAGTGGATGTGTTAAATATCTGTCTGGCTGAGATAAATGACTGGATATCTTCCAGCTGGCTGCTACTGAACCCTAACAAGACTGAGGTATTAGTATTGGAGTCGAACAGAGTTAGTGATGGGATGGCCTCTGACTCTGTGACTGGCATTGTGCTAGGAGCTGTGTCATTGATGGCCTCCCCATGAGTCTTGTAATCTTGGTGTGATCTTTGACAGGAATTTGTCCATGGAGGCTCAAATATCCTCTGTGGTTCATTCCTGTTTTTCATCTGAGAAATATTGCCAGGATTAAGCCCCTTGTTCTGGCTCTGGACCTCCCTACTTTGGTACATGCCTTAGTCACTTCTAGGCTTGACTACTGTAATGCCCTCTATCTCGGGGTCTCTGGAACTTCTCTTCGCAGACTGCAGCTAGTGCAAAATGCTGCTGCCGGTTTTTGACTGGACAAAGTAAGTTCAGTCATATTACTCTGGTATTGCGCTGAATTGCACTGGCTGCGGTCAGGTGGAGAGTATTGTTCAAGGTGGGTTTCTCACCTATAAGACCATACATGGACAGGGCCCTGGTTACCTTTCTGATCTCCTGGTACCGTCCACCTCTATTTGTGATCTTGGCTCCTCTAATAGTGGCCTCCTCAAAGTCCAGAGGCGAGATTGAAATCAGCTGGGGACCGATCGTTTGGAGTTGCTGCTCCAGTTCTCTGGAACTTCGCTGCCGTTGGAAGTGAGAGAGGCCCCTACTATAGAGGCTTTTAAGAGCCGTCTGAAGACCTTTTATTTATGCAGGCTTTTGGAAATTGAATTTTATATATATTATTTTAAGGAATGTATATGGTATGACACACTGTATAGTTTTTGTGCGGAGAGCCTTTGGGATTGGGCGTCTTTTAAATAAAATTGACATTGACATTGACATTGACATTAATGGGTGGGCAGTGTTGACTGGTTTTAATATGTGTACTATATACGCTGTGGTCCATAAAATGATAGCTTTGTAACACATAATTCACTGTGGTGATTTCCTTTAGTGTGCTGTGCAAAATGTTTTTTTAAGGCATGCATTTACATGCATTGTGATACAGTGTATGTTAAATATTATTTTAATCACGTGATACCTCATGTGCAATATAGTATGATACAATTTGTTTTGGATTTGTGCCTTTCCACTATCATGCAATTTGCAAGGTGAGTGAGTACTCATATAGAAATAAAAGAATGTTTTAACTAAAAAAAAAAATGCTATCCTTTTCCTTTGGCACATTTGAAAACAGTGCTGACAACAAGTGTGTTGAGTGGACGACCTGCCAGTCTATCACTGGGCATCTGAGCAAAGTCATTGGGAGGAGGATTGAACATCCTTGGACAATTCTCCTCCACTGAGCATGGTGATTAGGACATGCCACAGACTAGTCTGACGCATAGAAATGGGTGTGGGTCCACAGTGACTCAGCCAATACCCACTGAAATATTGACAGTGTGTCTGGGTACCAGTGCCTGCTATGCACTCTTCATACCACACCTAGCATCAGCAGTATAACTAGGTCAATATGGTAAATAGAAAGATAAAGAGAGTACTTGTGGTGAAATGCCAAATGCGTATTTATTCACCAAAGGTAAAAAGGTTTGGTTATTTTGTATCTAGCATTCCTTATGTGTACTTAAATACTGCACAGGAGCCTGGCATATTATTCTAGCGTGGTACCCCCAGACAATGAGCTATTGCTTCTGTGGCAGCCAACACAGGTGTCGCCAAACACTGTATGTCATCCTCCAAGATCTATTCTGAATTAAACAACTCTCCTTGACACTCACAGAGGTTGTGCATAATGCAGCAAATATACACAATGATGGGTGCAAAGCATGCAGTATGTCCATGACAGGTTGTGACAGGGTTGAATAAGGCCCTGTCTCATTTGTTATGCAGAATGAGTTAATGCAGCAGTGTAATGAAATTAGGCAAACATTTGATCATACCTTTTCTTCACCATAAAGATTCCAGGCATCTTCCAGTTTAATGTGGTGGTAAATGTTTCTGATTCCACTAAAATTTTCATTTTTATTAACATTTTAATTAAATTTTCCTCAAGAAAAAAGATGGCCACTGCGTTGTGAATAGAAAGAGCATTGTAGACCTGGCAAGGGTTATTATAAAAAAAAAAAAAGACTCATGGTCCAGATGTTCTCGTGAGACCTAGGAAATGATCACTTTGATGGTTTCATGATTCTCTGCCTCTCGCTATCTCTCGCCTTCACTTGCTGTTTCTGTCTTTTCTTCCCCTTGCATATCTGCAGTTATAAAATATACTTGAATCTTTATGTGAAACTGGGATCCCTTGGTTTGAAAATGTATGTAGTTATATTGTTGAAATGACAGGGATAAAAAGCTATTTGGAACTCTGGGGTTTACTCTGAGATGCAGTTTGAGCTCCTCAAGTTTGTTTGCAAAACTCAGCAGGAGGCCAGCTTGGAACACTGTTCTATCTGCAAGCCTACTCTGCAAAGAAACTGAACAGAATTCAGAAACATTTTGTGAGAAGCAGGATATCTTCTTAACAAGTTCAGGATGTAGACATAAATTGACATGCAATTACTTGTACAAAGTGAGCAATCTTTTTTGTGGAGACTGAGATTTGGAATGGAAAAGAAACCTCAGAAGAAGGAATTTCATTTTTTTCTGTTTGTACTGTCTTTGTATATAACTATCCTCAATATTTTTTATTTGATTCTATTATTATTGATAATAATAAAATGCTACTTGTGAATGTTATAACTGCTCCCTGGTTTTCTATACTTTCCTGACCTGTGCCTTGATGACACAGGTCTTTTAAAAGCCATCTCCATTTGCGCTTGAGTCAACCAAATGTATTCTCCATACCATTTGTGTACTTGACAGATGGGGGGTAAAGATTTTTGTTCTGCTGTCAGTCTCCTAAGTCTGGAAAAGGCTTCATTAGCCATGGCATCAATGGGTAAGTGGGATGCCCAAAAAGAAAATTGGTAATTTTATATTTTGAATGTCATGGGTTACATGCAGAAATAAAAGTCCACCAATGACTTTCTCATAAAAGAACTGTTTGCTAGAATGCATGCATCATGTATGTTTCCAGACCCTCTGATATTTATGTCCCAAAAGCAGTACTGATGGTCCACCACAGCCTGCATCATGATGGAGTCCAATCTTTGTGACTGTAGTAGTCTGCAGTATCTTGTGACAGTGCAATTATTGGAATATGTGTCCCAGCGATTGAACCAGCCATTTGTGGAAAGTCAATCTTTTCTTCAAAGCCATAGCTGTTTCCTTGAAAGGGGTGCTTGTTGGTAATGTGATAAGGTGCTTAAAGGTGAAACGTATGGCTCAACAGACTTTACACAAAACAAAGCAGATAACAGGCTGAGAAACAACAAATAGATGTTCAATTATTCAATATTTATTGATGCTTGTGTAGGCTAAGGGTCCCTACCCCAATTCATTTTCTGTACTCTGTTCCCATCTCTTTTACCTAATCTTGTCTAATGTAAGCCCACTGCAGTAGCATTTCCATTTTATTTATTGGCTGGGACTTGATTAACCCCAGGGTCATGTTTTATGTCCCCCTTCCTTTCTTGTCTTCCTCTGTTTACTTATTTTATCTTTCTTTCTGTTTCTCCATGCCCTGGGAGTATCCCCCAAAATAAAAAGAACTACAACAAATGCATGTGAAAGCATGGCTGGCTGGTACCAGTAGTAGAGATGCAGCAAATTTTAATCCGCTGGTGAAGTGAGCATGAAGTGCCCGCTTAGCATTGGCGGAGCACAATAAAAAGTGAAGCACTGACCAAAGTCTCACTAAGCATTATCATTATTACTTCATGTTGACATTATGCCTAACATGAAGTAAGGCAAAGCGAGAAGTACAGGGCAGCCCCCCACATCACATGGCTTACAGTACTGTAAGTCACATGCTTTAGCCAGGCAGGAAGGAAGTGAGTCAGAGAAGCAGTTCACTTTCTCCTTTGCAAATGTAGAGGAGGAGGCTTGTGAGAGAGCAGTGTAGAGTCAGTGACATAGTGCTTATTGCCTTTGTAAAACAACAGCATTTTAAAACTATCTCGTTTAGTTTTATATTGTGTTTGTGATTTTTTGGTATTTAATTTTTTTATAAGTTTTGTTTTGTCTTGTTTGTGTGTGAGTGTGTGTGTGTGCTGGGGACTTGTGGGGGATGGATGGATGTGGACCCTTAAGAGGCGAGTCACTGGCCCGTGGGCATGGTTGGAGGAGTGCAGACACATGGGGGCGGTTGTGTCATGCTGGACCACTCCCAACTCCTGGGTGTTGCTTCCCCATGTTGAAGCAACAGCAGCAGCAGCAGCAGCAGCACCAGTGCCACCTGTGGCTGCTGTAGTCCACCTTCTCTGCCACTACCACCACCACTGCTAGCAGCTGTAGGGGCTCCAGCACCCCCTCCACCACCTGCAGCCACATGAGGTGCCCTAGAAAATCAAGGTGGCACGACTGGTGTGAGGACAGTCCGTCCCCCACAACTCCCCAGTGTTGGGTTTTTTACTTGTGGGGAGACAGCACAGTCGTGGTGTGCCATGTGTGTGGTGCTGGTACACCGTGGCCCCGTGGGACACCATTGGGAACCTGTGGTCAGCACAACTACATGCTCAACCACCACAAGGCAGAGTGGCAGGTTGCCACAGAAGGGGCCAGGTGTCCACTGCTGACCCTTCCATGGCAGTGGCGAGGGTGCTGCTGGGGTCAGAGTTGTGCCTCACAGTCACAACCACAGCAGGAGGAGGGCCAGTACAGCAGCTACTCCACCACCACCACCGCCACCACAGCCACCAGCACCACCCTCTCCACCACCACCCCTACCTGGATTCCCACTACAGTGGACCGCCACAGTCCCTGCAACACAGCATGACATCTCCCTGGTGTGGGCGGCTCTGGAAGAGAACAATCAGAGGTTGGTGCTTTGAGCAGCAGGTCCACACAATAAGAAACAGCAGCAGCAAATAGTTAGAATTCTGCGCCTGCTGCTGGACCACTACAGCATCCCATGGCCATAGTAACTTACGGGATTGTTTTCTGCCCCCCCACCCCACTACTGTGTTGTACTGTTTTGTCTGTTTTTCTTTGTTGTTGTTTAATAATACACATTTTCGTTCAGGGAATCTTTCTTGTATACACAGTGCAATACATTTCATAAAAACTGCCCATAATTTCATTGCAGTGTGTCCGTGTGGAGGGTCTCCCATTTTGAAAAGCCATACATTCTGCCTCCCTTCTCTGCAATGTTAGGGACTGATGCCAGGAGCGTGCATGTGGAGTGCTCCATTACAGTGAATATCCAATTGTCTGGCAGCTTTCCAAATGTTTCTTTATGTTATAATGGTCAGTTTGTGGTGAAGCGTAGGGCACATTTCCAGTAAGAAGAGCCTTTGTTAGTGGAAACGTTCTACACTTTTCACCACAAAGTGAACCTTATAACATAAGGAAACATTGGGATAGCTGCCGGACATTCACTATAGTGGAGTATGCACCTGCATCTCTGGCATCACATGCTAACATTGCTGAGAAATGGGAGCAGAATGTGGGCTGCTTTTCTGAATGGTAGTCTTATGTGTCGGACACACTGTAATGAAATTACAGGCAGTTTTCACAGAAATATATTGCACTCTGTAGAGCAAGAAATATTCCAGTGGAGTAAGGTCTACATGTTATGTTATGTGCTTCACCATAACTATGTAATGTGGTGAATCTCTGTAAAGCAGCAGCAGAGCAGCAACCTGTTGAGAACTCTGACCTATATTTTTAATGCTATGTTACAACTTCCTTTACTTACATCCTGACTGACTGGAATGATACGAGAATTTGCAGTAGCTGAGTCTGCTATACTACCTTTTTCATGTGTGAAATAATGAAAGCAGCATTCCTTTTAAATTGGTGCTGACCAGGTCTTTGTCATTGTTTTCCTCTGCTTTTCTCTATCACATCAGTTAGTTGTTATATATCATTTCTGTTGTTAATTAACAGTTATGCAGCAGGCGGTGTTTTATGACACCACAGAACAATAGTTATTGAAAAGCAGCTGCAAATAAATATAAACCTGGTCAGAACAATATTGAAGGCGTGCTTATTTTTTTTCATGCATGAAAAACAGTAGTCAACTAACTAAAGTAGACATAAACTGTGAAAAGAAGCGTATTATTCAAGTCACGACTCAGAGGTAACTAGTGGATGTGGCAATGTAAAGTAACATAAAAGTACAGTTCAGAATTGTTACAACATTCTTGCAATGCTGCTTTAATGTAATGTCAGTATAACACCATGAGCTCACAACAATCACACAACACACAAAAGTGGCACAGTGTCCCAGATTGTTCTGCAGGCCCAAAATGATCCTCCTTGTGCAGAAAATTGACAAGTGGTAACACAGTGAAATTGGAGTGTTTCAGCACACAAGAGTACCTAGAATTAATGACGCACTCAGTCATGTGTGCAGTGGTGGCAAAGAGTCCCAGATTTTTTCTGCAGGCCCATAATGCATTCTCTTTGTGTGCAGAAAATTGACAAGTGGTAACACAGTGAAATGGGGTGTTTCAGCACATACAAAATCCCCAGAATTAATGGCACACTCAGTCATGAGCGCAGTGGTGGCATAGAGTCCCAGATTTTTCTGCAGGCCCAAAATGCATCCTCCTTGTGTGCAAAAATTGTCAAGTGGTAGCACAGTGAAATGGGAGTGTTTCAGCACATACAAAGTCCCCAGAATTAATGGCGACTTAGTCATGTGCACAGCGGTGGCACAGAATCCAGATTTTTCTGCAGGCCCAAAATGCATCCTCCTTGTGTGCAGAAATTTGTCAGGTAGTAACACAGTGAAATGGGAGTGTTTCAGCACATACAAAGTCCCCAGAATTAATGTCGCACTCAGTCATCCGTGCAGTGGTGGCACAGAGTCCCAGATTTTTCTGCAGGCCCAAAATGCATCCTCCTTGTGTGCAGAAAATGGACAAGTGGTAACACAGTGAAATGGGAGGGTTTCAGCACATACAAAGTTCCACAGTATAAAATGATGACATAAGCGTTCTGTTGCTAGTCCAATGTGTTCTGCGAGGTGATTCAAGCAAATGCAATGTAATCATTTCAACTAGATTGAAGGGTGCCTTTGGCTGTACACTAATAGTAGCCTTGGTGAATAGATATATATATATATAGATATATGGTTGTGTATTTTGTAGGTGAGGAGGGGTTGACATGGACATGTACTCATGGTTTTGTTCTGCATCACAGGTCACAGAAACTGTTGGTGTGCACATTCCAGTGCTCAAAGAGAATGTTTGGCGCTGAAATTGGAAACAGATAACTCTCAAACACATGAAGGTAAGTTTTTTTTGGGGGTGGGGGATCATATTTGTTGGTTTGTCTGTAATGGTTTTTATTTTGTTACTTCTTCACAGATTTCATCTGCATCCTTCTGAGTCCGTTGTTGTTAATGATGGTCATGGTCATCTAATGAAATGACTTCTGCATGTTGCATGTGCCCAAGCTCGGGAGGGTATGCCTGATGTTGAAGAACTTTTTGATAAGGCCAGTTTGACAGAACAACAAAGCATCTGGAAGTTTCCTAAAAAACAATGAATGACTTCTTACAACTTAATTGTTATTTCCTCCCTGGTTCTGAATCTCAAGTCAAGTTACATCGAAACCCACATCTTGTCAACTAACACAACCTGTGTCAAATATTTGCTGTAGTCTTTCCAAAACAATAAAATGGATGAAATAAAATCTTCATACTTACCAGAATGGATCTCATGGATATTTCATTGGTTCCTCTCTGTCGGTACAGCTGCAGTACCATTCCCACCGAGTTTTAGTGATGGAGACTTTTTGTTAACCTGTAAAGAAACAAAATAAGTGTACCGTATGTGTTTACATTGCAGTTCTGAAAAGCTACGAAAGCAAAACATACAGCTAAAGGAAGTGAAGCAGCATAACAAACATGAGTACACATACTCACTTTATGGTTTAAATATTAAGAAGCTTTGTGTCTCTGGCTGATGGATGTGGTGGTCCGGAAAGACTCAGGCTCAGTGGTGCAGTGGCTAACAGCAGTCCCGTGGTGGTTATACTGGTGGTCCGGGGCAGACAGACTCAGACTCAGTGGTGCAGTGGCTAACAGCAGTCCGTGGTGGTCCAGAGGGCAGACAGACTCAGGCTCAGTGGTGGCAGTGGCTAACAGCAGTCCCGTGGTGGTGGTGGTGGTCAGGGGGCAGACAGACTCAGGCTCAGTGGTGGCAGTGGCTAGTGGCTAACAGCAGTCCCGGTGCTGGTAGTGGTTATGGTCTGTGGGCAAACCACCTTTTAAAAACTTCAGTTAAAACCTGCCAACATTAACCACTTCATCATTCTTATAAAGAAAGCTGCCCTCGATGTCTGAAGTCTGACCACTGGGAAATTCTTTCTCCATTGTGTCGTCATCTATGTCAGTGGTGTGCCATTTCAGGCAGCCACTGCCAGTGCCACCAGGATGTCCATTTCCACATCACCAAAACCACCATGACTAGGCTGGGGTACAAATACCGAGGTTGCAGTCTGTGCTGGTTTGTGCCTCTCATTCATTTTAATGAATGAAGCAAACTAACATTTGCAGGAGACAGGTTTGTCCGACAATCCTGACTATTGCACCTACTGAGCTGAATATCCTCTCAACACTTACACTGGAGGGTGGGCATATGAGGTACTTAGTGCCACTGCAGTCAGCTCTGGCCATTCACAGACCTTTCCACTCCAGTACAAAAGAGGATCTTCAGTTATTGTCAGATGCCTGTTTTCAGACAAATATGACTCAACCATTCTCTGTGCTGCACTACGTCCAGTTGTTGATGCATCGTCCTGTTCTCCTGAATCATTTATTTCACAAATACTCACTTGAGACAAAGCTTCCCAAAGTGGGTTGATGCCAGCCACTTTGAATGACAGACCACCTGGAACTGCAGTCCCTTCCTCTTGCAGGATATGCTTGATGGTCCTCCAGGTACACCTTCAGCTGGATTATGCTGCAGGCTTCCTGACCTGGCATGTGACTTCTGCCCCATGAACCAAGAGCACCAGTTGACCACTGATATTTTTACCTTTCAGGCCCTCCCTCTAGTACTGATGCAATTCCACGTTTGTAACGTGGGTCCAGCATTGTTGCTATGGCAAAGTTGTCACTATGCTGAATGCTCACAACATGATGATTCTGGTGAATACTGTCAGCATGTGTTACAGCAACATACTGCTAGCACTGTCTCCGGCAACATCAAGACCATGCTGTACATTCACCAATGTCTTCCTCAGCACCCACAGCAGTGGAACTGATTGGATAATGGAGGCAGACTCGCCACCACTACCTGTGTGGCATGTTCAAAAGACCACAAAATTGTTATTACAGAGTCCATGAGGTGCCACTGTTCAGTCGTCATAGACATGGAGGCCCCGGAACTGTCATGGCTAGTGTGCATCACAAGATATTCTGAGATGGCTTTGTATTGTTCATACAACCTCTCGCCATGTATAAAGTGGAGTTCCATCAGGTGACAGCTTCCAGCTTCAAGCGATGCTGAGGCAGGCTGTTTTGTATCTGCAACTGCCAGAGTTGGTCAAGGGCCTTTCCAGATCTTGAAAAGTGAGAGCAGTGATCAGCATTTCCTTTACATCAGGGTGCTGCAGAAACTCCTGAACCACAAGATTTAAACAGTGGACCATGCATGGAACATGATAAAAAACATTTGTGATGCATTTCACCACATTTGACCCATTGTCACTTGCTATGAACCCAGCTCTTAGGTATAGAGGGTTTAGCCATTTGTCAGTTTCAGTCAGTACCATGTCCAACATGTTCTCACCAGTGTGTGAACAGGTCACATTCTGCATAGCAATCATTGCATGCTGTCGATTCCTGGAAGATTGCTACCTCCATAATCCACCTCACCGCACTAATTATTCACACTACCAACATCACAAAAACCCTGGCACCTGCGCCCAGTGTGCAGTTATACACAGATATGAACTTCCGTTGTTTTGCCACTTCTCCACATATCCATACTTAAATGGATGAATGGAGAGGAGGAATGTTGAAGGGCATGTCTTACTGAGTCAGACACAGTGCAGAACAACTCGGGACAGCACGGAAGAAAAGTATGTCCTGGATGGGACTTTCCATTTTGGACAGGCATGTGCAGCAAACCACTGGAACCCAGAATTCTCCACAAAGGAGAAGGCAAAAGATCAATGCCAGCATTTCTGCTACAGCAGCATTAAGTTCACATGACACTGTATGATTCAGGGTGCTTCAGCTTGTATGCAAAACACTCTGTAACTGGGCTGACTTAAACGTTTCACATGGGTGTGATCACAAATAGTTGTGCTCTGTGATGAATGGCATTGGCAGGGGTGGAGTGTGGACATTTGATGAAGACGTTGCACAGGTGATGATGACAAACCCAGAAATGCTGTTATTTTGCCAGATTTGCCAACTGGGGTTGATGTACCACTTGCACTAGACATACTGCATTCACCACTACCACCGCCACAAAAACTGTTACTCTTACCAGCACTGGACAACATTTCAAAGTCATTATGGTCCTCCACCTCATCATGCCTGTAGTAATCCTCTGCTCTTATTACCTCACTACCCACATGTTTAATTTACTGCTGGACTTAACAGTCATGGAAGGGGATAACATGATCGCTATGTTTGCCGGTGACGAGGGTGAATGCCCCACTGTGGTATTAGCTGCCAGCTTGTGCTGGGTCCACAGTGCCAAGTGCCTATTCTTAAGATGCGTATGTTGTCCTCCTGAGCCCAGATGGCTCCCCTTTACCTCGACTCACATGCACATGGCAACCTGCCGATTGCAACTGACTCATCATTTGCATCTTGAACAAAAATCCCAAACAAGGGATTGTGATGCTCTGCTTTTAATATCTCCATGATGTGGCTTATTTAAGTCCATTATTTTAAGCACTGAAGTGGGGGAGTACGTGATGTTTCGGCACTGCACACCTGGACTGAAACTGACCACCATGACTACCTAGCATATTTATTAATGAGTCATCTTCATCAACTAAAACCGGTAAATCACAAGTTTTTACAGGGGGATTCCTGCAGACAGACTCAGACACAGCCACTTTGAATTTCTTTTCTCCGGTTCCCAACTGGGGTCAATTACATCATCATATTCATCAATGCCACACATCACATCTTCTGCTTGGATGCTAGCATGTGGACTGCATGTTGCAACAACAGCAACATCATCATCATCATATCATTCATCATCAGCATCTACACCACCATTACCTGATATTTTTCACCGCTGTGAATCACTGCATGGAAAATGTGTGACATTAACTGCCATAGTGGACGGAATATCACACTGTATGCTATCATTGACATGATTATCAGAATCCTCAGGTTCAGGTACTGGGATGTTACTGGAAGTATGACATCATCTATGCTGCCACTCACTTGCATTGCTTCACACTCAATATTTTTGGATACGGTACACTGGTCGGAATTAGAACTTGATGCAACAATACTAATACTACCACCACCACTAATACCAGTAACACTAACACCACCGGCTGGGAAAACATCATCTCCTCCAACTATGAGTGAAGCTACTGATTGTGTTGTAAAAACTTTGCAGGAGAAATACCTTTCCTCACATCAGCAATGCACTTCTGCGTCTACTTACTACTACCACGCACACAGACTATCTTACTGTCAACATTGCCATGGCGAGAAAAGTTTGTTTGCACATCTCTTTGCAGGCATTTTGGGGATCAACCACAATATTATAACCAAATTCAGATTTTGATACATTCACTCTCTGATTGGGGGACGTTGGATGTGAAGCCAAAAACAACTGTACCTTCAGCAACAGAAAAGAGACTAGGCTGCACACAATGAAAACAACTTCAGTAACCAGTGGTGCTGATAAGGTCACAAAACAATCCAATCTGGTAAAAAATTCCTTTTGCACATGAGGGTGGGGGGGAGCACTGACTGCAGTACAGATTTTACAGCAGTACAAGCAGCAAAACAAAGAACAGATACCACGATCACAGTACAAAATCAGGCAGCTGCAGTGGATAACAGGTTCACACTGCTGCGCCTGCAATTACACTAGTCTGTGGCACAATAAAAGGTGTATTATTTGATGTCACGACACTGCACACACCACACACACACACACACACACACACACACACAGAACAGTTTGTCTACAATGCTGAATGAGTAATGCGAGTAAAATGCAAAGTTCAGTACTATGCCATGTTACATATTGTAATGTAAACAACCTGAAATTATGAACTGCTGCAACAGATCCACACAACAAACAGCAAGAAAATTTCAACTATTACTGACAGTATTACTGTGTGTATATTAACACAGTCATACAACAAAAATATAACCAAAATCAAAGAAATCACTATTTCTCCAACTTAAATCTACCTACGTCACAGATACGCCCTCCCCAAAAGCACACTTTCACTGTCTTTCTCACACATACTCAATGTTGTAAATTAAAATTCAAAATCCACACAAAACAAAAACGCTCGATGATATGAGCACAGGAGAGTTTCCTACAATTGATGAACTAAAGTTGGAACCCCCAAAATGCAGAAATGCTTTTTAACAGCTTTAGAAGATTTCAATCACAGACAACTATCAGAGCACACTGTCTCCTATTCCTTCCTACACATACTACCCGAACTGAGGCTGTGCAGATCAATATAGAGCCCATGTGACCTTAAATCCCATGAATCACTGCAAAATTTGCCTTGGAGCTCAAAACAAGGCGAAGTGAGGTGATGGCATTGTCCTCAATGCACTTCGCTTTAAATTTGGTGGAGTAGTGGTCTGGGGAGGCGGAGAAACACCAAGTCATTGTTTCCAATGGACTTCCTTTCCTCATCATAAAAGCGAAGCCTCTGGCTTCGCGTTGCGGACCACTCCGCCGATCCACCTTTGCTCTGAATCACTTCATAGAGCAGATTGAGCCACTTCGCCCACCACTAACCGGCAGGAAGTTAAAGAAAACTGTAAGCTTTCTGAAAGACATTTGCTTCACTGTTGATACGTGGTGTTGGTTTGTTTTCTTTTTCTTTCTTCTAGTATGGCCACAATAGTAGTAGCCAAACCAGTCAGACAAAACCCAGCATGCCTGGCTTACTTTATGAAAAGCTAAACTTTGTACAGTGGTATATATCTTAAACACTCCCCATACACGCTGCCTCCATTTACTGAAATACTTGGTGTATCCGGAAAGACCACAATAAACAAAGCAAGAAGTGGAAAATGTTTCATTTCAAGCAAACCTTTGGAAACAAAGCACTGGAAAGCAGTGCAGTAAACATAAAGCCAATATATAACCTATATATTTTTTTTACCTGAAATGAAAGCGAAAGGTTAAAACAATGTACTGTGCCCAGCAGCCCTGAGTAAACCAAGCTTCCTGTACTGACCTTAGTGAGGCTGTTTTTTTTAGCATGCTTTTCCCTGCCTGACCAGCCCAAATCAGCCTGACCTCTGGCCCCAGCCCAGTGACCCATCCCCACAGGACTTACATTCCCAATGTTCATCCCTAGCTTACCCCTTAGGGCAGGGCCATTGGGGTGGCCTGTTTGCCATCGGACCTCTAGCTCCATTTCTGTGGAGTACCATGGGGCAACAGTGCAGGACCTGTGGAGCATGGCAGATGGCACACTGCCAATTGGCATTTTCCTTTTCTTTCTGTCATTACAGAGGCATGGCATTCAATGACGTCAATGGCAATCACGTTGATGTCTGCCTGCCTCCCTCCGAGCAAACTCCTGCTGTTCATTCCCTGGCCTCCACCAGGGGTCTATCTAGCACAGGCAGCTATCACCCCCATCGGAGGAGATCAGTCCTCAAGATGCTCAATCCTCTTCCCCATCAGCAGCCTCCAGCTCCCAGGCTATTTCCAGAACCTGGGTTATCAGCGCTATGCGGTAGCACTGCCACTGCAGCAGCAGGCCAGCAGGAGACTGTTTTATTACTTAGAACTGATGATGTCGTCAAGGAAGTGAGACTAAGGTGAAGCTAGGGAAGATTTTTGTTTGAATTAGATAGACAGAATTTTATTTTAGTCTTTGGTAACAGGTAAGGCCCACTAGGCACAACTGCCTGTTTTCAGGAGCAACCTGGGAGCACTGGTGGTTAAGGACTTGCTCAGAGTCACACAATATGCAAGTGGAGGTTGTGAGAATCAAACTCATGTCTGGTCTGCTGGATGTATCAGCTCGTTCACACATCATTCCTCTAACCTCTAGGCTATACTGCCAGTCCTAATGGCTGAATTCCAAATGGCATGACTGTAACACCTCATAGAATGCATGTTATATTATTTACTTAATCCTCACTTAGGAGACCATGTTGTAGGGATGTAAAACCTGTGAATGAAGGGAAATCACAGTTTTATCTGGTAATTATGTGTTAAGTCAGGGTGACTTACTGGTCACATGGTTAGAGGAGGGCTATATAGGGATGCACTCCAGAGGTCTGGAGCTGCAGCTCAGTATTTAACTGACCATGACAGAGACAGGTTCAAGCTCCTGAAGACTAGGGTAGCCTTGATGCAGGATGTATTCTTCTCTCAGCCAGGGCAGATACATCGATTAGGAAGAGCCTTTATAGGGTCAGATGCCTATGAAACTGAGCCATATGCTTGCTTATAATCCATGCAGCCATTTTGTCGGATGTTACTATTCAGTTACCATTTTTATAATTTTAAATAAATATGTGCTAAGGAAAATGCCTTAAATAGTATACTGTATTGTGATCTGTCTGTCGCTCAGATCTGCTGAACCTAGCTACAGATTGCTAGTCTCCTCAGTTCAATGGGCAGTTGTACATCATTTGGAACAGCTGAACACATCATTGTGTTCTGGGGCCAGATTAATGGCTCGATTTTTGCATAACGTAGTACAATGCAGATCGACTCATGAGGAAATTTTGAACCCAGTGGTATTTGCTGACTTTGTTTGTCAGAACATTACAAAACACTGATGTCCATACTTGGGCTCATACTGCTCCTATTCTAGTGTGATTACTTGCAGACATCAAAAACACGAAAAAGGCCACCATTATCCTTCTGCATTGCAACTAGCACTGCTAGCAGTTATTCAACTCCACTGCTACAGCTATTGTAGTTACAGTTGTTCCACTCTGACTGCATACTGTTGTAACAGCTGAGTCCAGACTCCAAGATTCATGGCCTTCACTTTTTAATGAAATAGGAAGATGTAATGTTATTATGTGTCAGGAAAGGGATCAAACAATAAGAGTCCAAATGCCAAAATAACACCAGCAGTCTGAGGTATTCAACTTCAAACCACATGCGATGATAGTCAAGCAACCTCCCCAACTCCCAACCCAAACAAACTGAAGTTTGTTTGTGTTTGGTCTCCAGCCAATTGCACTCACTTGGTTAAGCCCAGTTAGTATGGCAATGTAATCTCCCAGTGCTTGGTCAGTGATGGAGGCCACAGGGTCATAACTGTTGACAAATCACCACCACACCATAAAAACAAAAAGGAAGTTTGGTCTCCACCAAAGTGCAATTACTAAGCCCAGCAACCACAGCAAGGCAAGCTCCCATTGCTGGGTGATTGGCAGAGGCCAGCACAGGCCATGGCTGTCAACAAACCACTGCCACAACATGAAAACAAAAGCTAGTTGCTACAGAAGTTGTAACTGCACATTAGTAAATTCCACTCAACAGGCTACTTATAAGTTTACCAAGATATGTAACTAGTAAACTTATACTACAGTACAACCTAGATGTATAAGTTAAGTTTTTCAAACTTTGCAGGCAATTTTTCTGGTTTTGGGCAGTTTGTAAACATTATGCTACCCCAAACAGGAAAATTAGCTAGAAAAGTTGAATAAACTTATTCATACCAACTGTCCCCCATCCAAATTCCACTCAATTGATTGATTGATTGATTGAAAATGTTTCACCAGGAAAGGCACACTGAGCAAAGGATGCTTGCCCCACGGTGCGACCTTGGGGGGTTACAGGAGGCGAGGTATACATAGTAGTTGAACTATATGCAGTGCAATAAGGATAATGTACATAGTTGGGAGGAATATATTGAACTTGTTACATAGGCAGAGCAGTTCAGAACAGCACAGGATCAGCAAGTACAGGTTATACAGATCATGGTTACACAACGAGGTATGAACAGTACAGAAACATGACCGTAAGGGCAAGGGATTCAAGTACTGGTTATACAATTCATGGTTACACAACAAGGTAAGAACAGTACAGAACAAGATCGTGAGGGCATGGTATACAAATCATGGGTACTCATCGAGGCAAAGCATGACATACCTAAGTGCCAGATTACAGAACAGGGGTAATATAGCAGAATTTAGTGCCAAAAGCAGAAGTTGAGCTACCGGAGATGCACCAAGTTGACAGGGGATTTGGAGAGCAAGAAAGGGTAGCGAAGGAGGGTCTAGTAAGTTGCTAGGTGTGTAGGGAGGAGGTAAGGTGAGGAAGGGAGGAGTGGGCTGGGAGAGTAGGTTGATTAGGAAGGGGGAAAGGAGAAACTGAGAGTGCGAAAAGAATAGAGAGACTATAAGTGCACAGGCAGTAGATAAGCCAGACAATTAGGCGATGGCCGGGCTGCTGGTCAAAGCAGGTGGGAGTGGGGAAGAGGAGCTACTGGGGGTGGTCAGGGCAGTAGCAACTGGGTGCAAGAAAGTTAGAGAGGGCATAGTAAAGGGATAGTTTGGATGAATAATGGCGGATCTGGATGGGCAGGCCATTCCAGAGTTTAGGGAGAGGTAAGAAATGCAGATTGGCGGAGTGTGGTCCTTTGGTGAGGGATGAATAGGAGCCTAGCATCAGCAGACCAAGGGGTAGGTGGGGAGGATAGGGCGGATATGGAGGTAGGGAGGAGAGAGCCGAGCCAGAAGTTAGAAGCTTAATTTAGCCGCTATGGATTAGACCAGTTACTCAGGAGAAGGTAGGGACAGGAACCATAAAGCAAGCAGTGATGTGTACGAGGGGGGCATCGAGGGCAAAGCTGCAGAAAGCATTGCAGGAGGGGTCTAATCTGGCTAGGTGGTATGTGCAGCTGAGCTGTAAACTACATCACAGTAATCGAAAGAGGGTAGAATCATTTTCTGGACAATTTCACATCTGACAGGAAGAGGGAGGCTAGTGTGGTTTCTGTAGAGGGCACCAAGTTTTGGGCGCAGTTTTGAAATAATGGCATCCACGTGAGTGGAAAGGAGAGGTGGCGGCCAAGCCAGACCCTAGATACCTGGAGGAGGGTACTTCTTGAGGATGGTTTTATTTAGGTGTGGAATCTCAGAGGAGGTGAGTTTGGATAGGCGCTGTCTGATGCCGAAAGTCATAGAGTTGGTTTTCTTAGCATTTAGGGAGAGTTGGTTGCTATTGAACCAGTGTTGGATTTTGTTGAAGTCGGTTTGAAGTTTGGAGGTGACTTCTTCGTGGGTCCAGCCAGAGGTGAAGAGGACTGTGTCGTCTGCATACATGTGGATAGCGGAAGAGGAGCAAGAGTTTGGCAGGTCATTTAGTAGGATGGAGAAGAGGATGGGGCCAAGAACTGAGCCTTGGGAGTGCATGGTGGTGATTGGGGGGAGATGTGGTCTGCTATTTTAGTGGATTGAGTTCTATTTAGGAGGTAGGCACTGAACCAGTTTGTAGTGGATTCAGATAACCCAGCTCCAGAAAGGCAGGATAGTAGGAGAGAATGGGATACGGTGTCGAAGGTTTTGCTAGGTCAATGAAAATAGCAGCAGTGATTAGACCTTTGTCCATCCCAGTGAGGATGTGGTCTGTGAGTCTTAGCAGGGAGGAGGTGGTGGAGTGGTGTTTTCTGAACCCTGACTGGAAAGGGGTGAAGAAGTTAGTTTCGGAGAGGAAGTGAGAGAGTTGGTATAGCACAAGGTGTTCCTGGAGTTTTATGAGGGTGGGGAGTAGGGAGATGGGGCGGTAGTTGGATGAAGAGGGAGGATCACCGCCTTTAGGGAGGGGTAGGACAGTGGCATGCTTTCATTTGGAGGGGAGTGACTCGGTAATGAAGGAAAGATTTAGTAGGGTTGCGAGGGTAGCGATGGGCGGAGCAGATGGGAAGAGGAGTTTGTTATCAAGACCATCGAGAGTTTGCCTTTGGAGGGTTTAGGGTCGAAGGCATCTAGGGTTTCAGAGGGGAAATGAGTCTAAAGGAGAAGGGGTTCATGCCAGATGGTTGGGGATAGAAGACTGAGGAGATGGAGTGGGTACTGCGGTAGGGGCTTGGGGAGGGCCAGGGCACAGGTAGTGAAATAGGAATTAAACACTGGAGGCTACCTTCAGGGGATCGGAAAGAAGAGTCCCTTGGGCAAGGAGAAGAGGTGGAGGGCTAGCTGTTTGGGGAGAGAAAAGGAGTTAATGACTTTCCAGAATTTGGAAGGTCTTCCAAGGTTTGCATTAGTGTATTATTAAAATATTCAGACTTAGCTAGGCGAGTGGCCTTAGTGCACCTATTACGGAGCATGCGATAGGAGGTATAGTCTCCTGGGAGGAGCGAGATTTGTAATTCGCCAGGCCTTATCACGGGCTTGTTGGCAAGCAATCAGCTCAGGGGTTATCCAGGGTGGGTGGGAACCACGGACTCTAGCCAGCGTGGGGGCGTGTTTGTCCCAGGCGGAGAGGAAGGTGTTCCGAAAGTGCGTAAGGGCCGAATCCATATTAGAGCAGTTTGAGCTTGGGACCCAGTTAGATTGGTAAAGATCATCCAAAAGGGGAAAGGTTGAGGGATTTGTATGAACGCTGGAATATAAATTTGGGAGGGATTTAATTCTGTGGATTTTATGGACTAAGTAGATTAGGTGGTGGTTGCTAATGGAGTCAGGAGAAGATCTGAGCTGACGATGCAGTGTGGGTGAGTAAGCGCCCAGTCGAGGAGTGAGTGGTTACCAGACTTAAGGTTAGAGCGAGTGGGTTCAGTAATGGTTTGGCTGAGGTTAAGAGCAGTTAACTCAGTTTGGGTTTTGTTAAGAGTGGGTGCTCGCTAATTGTGGTTAAAATCACCCATGGCATAAGTTCACCCGACTGGGCAAGGGAAGAGAACTGGCCCAGAATGTGCGGTGACTATTGTGGTTGGCGTGCCTGCGCAGCAGTATATACCAGCCACAAAGATGGGTAATGAGGAGGGGGGACAGTTTTACCATCAGAGCCTCGTAAGCTTTGGGTAGAGTTTTTATAACGGAGACAGTGAAGTGGAGGGCTGATCTGATGTAGATAGCCACCCTCCGCCTCTGGAGGCCGGTCTTGACATGTGATGTTGAACACAGGAATAGCGAGATATTTATCGGGTAGGCTAGGTTTAGCCAGGTCTCAGATAGGATGATTATATCAAGGGTGCAATGGGCGGCTAAGACCTGGAGCTGATCAAGCTTTGGGGCTGGGCTGCAATATTTAGATGGAGAAGGCGCAGAGCCTGGGGAGGAAGCTAGGATGGGAAATTAATTTAGACTGGCCGAGGGATGTGTTATGGGGTGATCAAGGCCTGGAGTAGGGGTTGGGCTGGGGTTAGGGTGTATATCCCGTGCTGCCAGAAGAATTACAGCAATGGTAAGGTGGCAGCATAGCCCGTGGAGGGGCCGGGATTTGGTCATCCGGTGGGTGGGGGCAGTAGTAGGGGCTGTATGAGGGAGGAGGTGCAGGAATGGGAGAGAGAGGTCAGAGGCAACCAAAGGAATAGACCGGGAGGAAGGGGTGTGGGGTAATGGGACCAGGAGATAGCTGGGAGGAAGCAGTGGACTTATAGGGGCAAATGAAGGTGTGACAGAATAGTTGGTGGGGGATGGTGAAGGGTAGGAACATAGCGAGGGAGCAGATGTGGGAGGGACAGTAAAATGAAGGGGAACAGTAGTACCATGGTTATAGAAGGGTCATTTTGCCAGATTTGAGGAAGAGACCAATCATAATACCCTGTTAGAGCTGGGTGAGGAGTTACAAGTGTCTTAATAGCCCCTCAGATAGTGTAGATACCACTTTGGAGTAGTGGTACTGTCACGGACTCTGGTGGACAGAGTGCAGAGTTCAGGACCCTGGTAGGGCAGTAGGACTTAGACCTGGCTGAGTGTAGGGATCCAGCTACTAGGTGGCTTGTGGCTGGCTATGTTTGGGCCAGAAATGGGGTTGAAATAGCGACTCCTAGTGGTCACTGGGGTAAGTGGCAGGCTGGGTGAGGATCAGGCAATAGGACAAGGGTGGTGCGTGGGTTAGCCAGATGGCTGGGCAAGGGAGGGGTGGGTGGAGGCAGGGGTGGGAGAAGGAGAAAAGTAGCCCAAGCAGCAGAGAGGCAACCGGAAGTGAGAGGGTAGTACAAGTGGAGGGATAGAGGAGGGAAGGTCTGAGGATCACTTAGTGGCTAGCAGGTATAACCTGCAAATGGAGAAATGGGGACTTAGTTAAAACGAGTGACAGGAAGTGATGTCACTAGAAATAGCTTATAAAGGAAATGCTGAGCCAGGGTGGGTGGAGGGGTGGGCAGGGCAGTTTATGCGCGCAGTGTGTCGACGGGCTATCCCTCACAAGGTGCTGCAATATGGAGGTAGTTTATTACCTCCAGTGCCCGATGTTCCACGCCCGAGGGAGCTCTTGCTGGTGAATCCCTGTTGTTGTCTGGGGAGGGAACACAATCTTCACTGATAATACTGAAGCAGAAATCTAAAATTTATAACCAACCAAACCTTTTTTTTTTTTTTTTTTTTTTTGAGCTGCTTCCATGGATTAAATCTTGAGTGGTGATGGAGGCAACATTAGAAGCAACTATTCTACAATACGTAACAGAAGAAGTACTCTTAAAAATTTTATAATAACTAGGTTTCTCTTTTCTGTTGGAAACCATGGCATAATTTGCCATAATAAAGAGTGTTTATTATGGCAAACACATGCACGGTATGGTTTCCCTCACACTGTGCATGCACCTGCCTGAGTTCCTCACTCTCTACTGCTCTCCGCTTCCCTTCTCACCCAAACTGAACTGCCACTGACTCGTGGAAGTAGTTTCAAACAAACCAAAATGTACCACAATGACAGAACTTTAGACTGCTCACAAATAAAATAAAATAAAAAGAGCAACTTTTAAATAAATACTAAAAGGAGACTGGGGACTGCCCTCATAACATAACTGGACCACACTGCAACTTCTTTTATTTTGTACAATTGCTGAGGTGAAAAGGAAACTCAGCCATTATGTAAAATAAAATATGGTCAATGTATAAACCTAAAGTTTACACACAGCCTTGAGGTTCACTTGAGGTTTATGTAGCATATAATCCCCTCGGTGTGTGTGTAAACTTTTGTTATACATACCCACCCATACTTTTAGTCTATATTTAATTGCTTAGAGACCCTCACCACGCAGTTTGGTGTGAGTGGTTTGTCCCAAAGGACAAAAGCTGTTAGCTGCCTATTCAAGTCAAATAATGAAGTTATAAGTGTTTAAAAATAACTGAGGATTCCACATTACTTTATGCAGATGATCTCCTGGTGTCTCCATCCCTGCTCTTATGCAAACACTGCAATCCTTTTCAGAGATGTCCGTTCTTTGAATCAACACCTCAAAGATGCATGTTCTCCCCTTTACCTCGACTTGCCCCTCCAACAGCCCTTAACATCAGCTGGTCTATTTTTGTCCCCTACAGGGTTTAAATATCTGGGGATGCATGCCACGCCCAATATCCCTCCATACCAAAGGCCAACCTGGGCCCATCGCCTCAGTCTCTGCAGATGGACTGTGATTGATGGAAGATCCTAAACCTCTCCTGGTTGGTAAGTCGAGGCTCATCCAGATGGTAACTACTGTCAAGTTACTGTATGTTCTTGGTCATCTTCCTATTTCGATCTCTAAATCTTGGTTTCTAAAATTGATACGCTTGTTGGATCCTTTCTTAGGAGGGTTGTCCTTCCAGATACAGTCACCATAAACTATGAGCTCATAGGTCTGTCCGAGGTGGGTTCTCCCTGGTTTAAAGATTATCATTTAGGTTTTATGGCTGCATAAATGCTGCTCTAGTTTTTAGATGAAGTGGGCATGTTCCAGTATGGCTTCAGATAGAATCTATGCTTTTCCATGAGGTCTCTATAGGGCCCTCCCTTATTCTACCCTTCCTCAACTATTTCACGAATACCCTAAAATTGTAGCCTCTTGCTCCATCTGGCAGGCTCTTAGTAAACAGCTCCAAGCAGACCTTTTCCCCTGGAGCTGATGCTCCTTTGGAATAACCCTTGTCTCTAAAATGATTGCCGTCCCTTTTGTGGAACTCTTGGAAGGCATGAGGGATTCTAAGGTTGAAGGACCTGTTGCTCCTAGATTCTACTCAGCTTCAGACTTCTGAGTTTCTCACCAAGCAGGTGGGCATTCCTAGGCACAATTTCTGGAGATACCTGCAACTCTGTAGCTTGCTATAGAAGGTAATGTGTGCATCTACTGCAACTGTCTCCCTAAGCAAGAGTCCCTATTTATTCCTAATTCCTTCCACCAGGGCAGGTTGGGCTTATCTATAAGACAGTTAGAGTGTCCATGCCTGACCAAACCTAATCAGCCAGACGGGCACTGGGAATGTGACTTAAGTCTTTCCATTGCACCTGAAAACTGGTCTCAGCCCTTGTCAATTGCATACATTGCTCACAGAGACGTGGGAGTCATCTTCTCCAGAACAAAGTGATCCACTATTGATACCACACTTCACATTTTCTTTTGAACTGGGTCTTACTCAGTCCATGAAAAGCTTGTTATGCAACTCAGAGGAAGGCTCTTTATTCCACATATTGTGGTCCTGTCCTCCATTTGCCCCTTTTGGCAGGGTTACATGCTTTTGCCAAGCTATCCTTAAAAGCCTCACGCCTTTTCCCCATGTGTGCTTATTTTAGCCTTACCCTCACTGACCTCA
The DNA here is from genome assembly GCA_016271365.2 of Neoceratodus forsteri. Taxonomy (NCBI): domain Eukaryota; kingdom Metazoa; phylum Chordata; order Ceratodontiformes; family Ceratodontidae; genus Neoceratodus; species Neoceratodus forsteri. The sequence continues at coordinate 1,458,583,105 of CM057455.1, read as the reverse complement.
CACATTACTTATAAATCAGTTGAAGTGGCTCACTGCAGCTGCAACTGGAAACAAAGCAACTACTTCTTCAGAGATTGCATTCCGCCCAAAGTCCCCTCAGTTGATGTAAGGAAAACCTATTTGGTTTTGTTGGCTCACAATAAACACCTCAGTCATATTGCGACTGGCAACCTTCCAATTTCAACCATGTCTGGGGCCCTTACCTTGTGAATTTGGGTGCCCAGGTCACCTAGCATTTCTTAGACCCTTGCACTCCAGGAAGTCTTTCTATTTTAGTTTATATCTGTTGTGCTTCCTGACCATTTCTTTTTGTATACCCATCAGTTGTGCTGTTTTACTTCTAGATTTGTACCCTCCATTCAATTTGCTATTGGTGCTTTTACTCTGTTTGTTTAAAGTTTCAAGTTATTATGGTTTTTTGTTCTTTATTATCTTTGTCTTTCTTTTTTTTTCTTATATTAACTTTTGACATCGGTATTTTTGCATTACCTGTTTGCCAGGTTTTTTAGTAGGACTTTTACTTCATTTTTCCTCTACCTTCCATCAATGGCAATATATGCTTATTACTTCCTTTGTCTTAGGGATGCATTCGTTCTTTCTTAACTTAATATACCATGTTATTTATGGTCATCTGCGTATTTTTTGTACCTTGTATACCTGGTTGCTGTTATGTTACTCAATGTACTGTTTATGTATTTTGGAAAATCAATAAAATTTTTACTACTAAAGCAATGCAAGCAATGTGAGAAGGCAGTAAGGAAGGCTGGGGATACTGGGATGCATAGGGAGAGCATCAATAGTAGAAAACAGGAAGTTGTTATCCCTCTGTACAGACAGTTGGTGAGACCCCACCTGGAGTACTGTGTGCAGTTCTGGAGACCCCATCTCCGTAAGACATAGACAGATTGGAGGCTGTCCAGAGGAGGGCAACAAAATGGTGCAGAGTCTGCAACAGAAGACATACGAAGAAAGACTAAAGGAGCTTAATATGTATACCCTTGAGGAAAGAAGGAGAGAGGGACATGATAGAAACTTTCAAGTACCTCAAGAGAATCAACGAAGTCCAAGAGGGTAGCATCTTTCAGAAAAGAGATGTGCAAGAACAAGGGACGAATTTGAAGATAGAGGGGACGGCTCAGGGGCAATGTGAGGAAGTATTTTTCATGGAGAGGATTGTGGATGCATGGAACAGCCTCCTGAGGAGGTTGTGGAGTCAAGAACAGTGGGGAATTCAAGAATGCATGGGACAGACATAAGGCAGTCCTAGTGGGGGGTAGGAGGAAGAAAGCTGCTGGTTAACTAGGATCTGCAGCTTATCTGTTAGGTAGGAAAATGGGCAGATTAGTTGGGCCAAGGGGTCCTTATCTGCCACCAAATTCTATAACTGAGGATAATGACAACTGAGATCAAGGGTGAGGGAGGCTGAGTACCTTGGAGCTATAGGATTTGAGGCAGTTGTTGTGGAATGAAAGGGCATAAAAATAAAGGAAACAATTATTAGTGTTGATAATTTTACTTTCTGGATATTTCAAATATACTAAATGTTTGGAAAATAATCTAAATTCAATTATATTCTGCAGTCTCTGCACCACCAGTATCACAATTGTTGATTTATAAAATACTGTGACATACAGTGTGTATGAAAGTCACCATTTAAATCCAAATTCTATTATAGTCTATAATCCCTGTACTTCCAGTATTTAATTCATTGCTTTGTAATTCATTTTGAGATTGTGTGCATAAGGCACTATATAAATCCAAATTCTGCTCTATTCTACAGACCCTGCCTCAGCAGTATCCAACTCATTGCTTTTATGTGCATAAAAGATGCTGTATAAATCACAGTTGAATTCACTGCTACAGTCCCTGTACTAATAGCATCTAACTCATTGCTTTGTAGAGCACTTTGGAATATAGTTTGTATGAGAGGTGCTACTGTATATAAATCCAGATTCCTTCTGTTCTACAATCCCTGCTCTTTCAGTATATAACTCATTGCTTTATAAAACACTGCTGCATACAATTTGTATAAAACTGAGCTACATAAATCCAAATGTAATTCTTAGCTACAGTCCCTGCTTAACCAAGTATCTAGCTAATCACTTTGTAAATCATGTTGGGATACTTTGTGCATGAAAGGCAACACACAAATTCAAATCTTTATGCAGAAAGCATTCAATGTAACAACACCTACATGAAACTTCATATCCCACCTGTTGTCAGTATGTAAACACATGCATTCCAAGTATCAAGCACAGTGCTTCATGTCACAAACAGGCACATTGGTAGGACTGATGGCACACTAGCATGTCCTGAAATGCCATAATTGCACAGCTATACTTATAGCGTGTGCTTTCTTACCCTCTGTTTAAGCACAAGATTTAAATGGGACGTTGACATCTCAATACCAGTACATAATAGTCTGCATGAAAGTACAACAGACTTGCCTGATTACAATATGCATTGCCGTGACTGTGTTTGAATTGGACAGTAGTAAATACTGACACAGGTTGCTAACAGAAGCCATTTAGCTGCTGTTACACTGGTACAGTTTGTCTTGTTGCTTTACAAATGTAATTATAACTTCTACAGAACCAGTGAGAGCCACTCCTTACCCAATCAGCACATTGTATCATTGGATCACAGGAGGACACCATGGGTGACTGGATCAAAGGAAGGGAGATAAGCAGATTGATAGAGCAGGAGGGACAAAACAAACAGGAATGACAAAGATCTGGGGACTTGGGAAGGATGACCAGGTTGAAAGTTGGAAGATGAGAAGAAGGATGGAGAGGAAGTAAAATATGGAGGAGGGGCAATGGATGTAACGGGTGACCCAGTTAGAAGGAGGAGGGACAGGAGCAGAGGATGGAGAGGGTGTTTTGTAGCACAGAATGCAAAAGCTGTTAGAAGCAACTTAAATGTATTTATCTGTAATAAAGTGCCTTACTGAAGTGAATAAAAGATAGTAACCAGCAATCCAACAGAAAAGGTTTACAATAATCCAAAAGAAAGGCTTCTAATCCATCTATAAGCACACACTGCACACAACACTGCATAGATCACGCTGCACCCGTGCTGATTTCTGGCTCACTTCCTGTATGCAAAACAGAAGTGCAGCCTGGGAAATCAATAGTGATCCATATGTCTCTCTCATGAGAAGGTCATCTGCAGTGATGTCAGTGTTGCAGTTTATTTACATGGCAGCTCAAAACAGCCACACCATTGTGCATTCAGAGGAAGGAAGGGAATTCTCAGAGATGCATTGCATGATTCTATGGCAATGCAGCTGGAGTTTATATACAGAAACATACCATTGTAACTGCTCTGCATGGCTTAGAATGCTGCACAGTTGTTTCATGTAAATGTGCTTATAAATGGCAATGGAAGACATGCACTAACCAAGATGGACAAGTAGTGGGTTAGCTGAACAAGTCCAGGACAGTTTTACACTCTTGTCATAGACAAGGAAAACAGTGTTACAATTGACCTTGCTCTAATATGAAATCTTCCTTTTCATCCCAACAGTTTCAATAATTTCTTTATTAATGATGCAGTTAAAACTTCACAGTCATTCACAAAGGTAAAATAGTCCTCTGCGTCCAATGTAAGTCAGGTTTAAAGGCCGTCAGGTTAAATGTTTCATTGGCAAGTATTTAAAACTAGCCAAGGGGAGGCACTGAAAAGGAGAAGAATCCTAGCCCCCACAAAAAATCAGGGTAGTTAGTGTGGTAAATACCAAGATAGGGCAGGGGTAAATGGAGAAAAAGACAAAAGCAGTAAGGACAGGGATGGGGCAAAAATAAATAAAGCCATAAAAATGGAGGTAATGAGTACCAATGCCCTTATTCTAGGTAAAAAGCTCCCCAAAATAATGTCCTTGATGGAAGAGGGATGCCTGGATATTGTGGCAGTCACAGAAACATGGCACACAGAGAACCATGACTGGGATGTCAACATACCACAGTACACAATCTACAGGAGGGACAGGAGGGAAGAAGAGGAGGAGGAGGAGGAGTAGCTCTCTATGTAAGGGAAGGGATCAAAGCAACAGAACTAAAGGATAAACTGGGAGGAGAGAGGCACTGTGGGTCACCCTGGAGACTGGAAATGGCACCACAATCTGCACAAGGGTTGTTTATAGACCCCCATCTCAGGGGTATGAAATGGACAAGAAATGACAGAAAACATCCTTGGGATGGCAGAGAAAGGGAGATATTGCTGCTGGGGACCTGAATATGCCAGATGTTAACTGGAGCATCTTTGCTGCAGCCACATCCAAGAGCAGGCCATTCTTGATGCCCCTACAGAGGCATGCCTCAGACAGCTAGTTTTGGAACCCATTCAGGAGGGAGCAATCTTAGACCTGGTACTCTCAAATGGGGATGGAATAGGATCTCCAATCTTGAACTGGGTAGTCATCTGGGAACAGGTGACCACCAAACAGTGTGGTTCACGATAAACTTAGCTGTAGAGTCAAGCCATACAAAAGTGAAGGTACTGAACTTCAGGAGGGCTGATTTTGTTAGAATGGGAGTGCCTCAGGAAAGCACTAGGAAACAGGCAAGAAGGAGGGTGGAGCAACAATGGGGAAACATCAAAACCACCATTACAGAGGCAACAAACCTTTATGTGAAGCAAGTAAACAAATCAAAATGAAAGAAAAAAAACACTATGGTTCTCAAAAGTAGGCAGGGAAGGTAAGGACAAAAGATAGCATTCAGGAAGTATAAGAAACACAGAAGGAGCAGGACAGAGAACTGAACCCAGTTAAAGCAGAAGGAAGCGGGAAGGCAGTCAGAATAACAAAGGCCCAAACCGAGGAAAAGATAGCCAACTCGGCTAAGAAGGGGATAAAATCTTTACAGGTACATTAGGAGCAAGAAGAAAGACTAAGGCAGGGATACTGAGGCTGAATAAAGAGGAAAGTGGTTGGGCAGAGAGTGACAGTGAAAAGCAGGGATACTGAATGAGTACTTCTGCTCAGTATTCACAATGGAGAAGCAGGGGAGATACCTAATCCAGTCAATAGAAGCACTCTGGATAGGGAGGTTGATATTAGTCCTTTCACAGAAGAAAGGGTTCTGAAAGAACTCTTAAAACTGAAGGTGGATAAAGCAATGGGGCCTGATGGGATTCACCCCAGAATTAAAAGAACTAAGGAAGAACTAGTAACACCACTGACTACCCTTTTTAATAAATCAGGGAGGATGGTGTGGTACCTGAGGACTGGAGGAGGAAGATGTGATTCCCTTCACAAAGTGGGAGCAAAGCAGTGGCAGAAACTACAGACCTGTCAGTTTGACCTCAGTGGTAGGGAAAATGTTGGAATCACTTCTGAAACATAGAAACATAGAATTTGACAGCAGATAAGGACCGCTTGGCCCACCCAGTCTGCCCATTTCCTACCTAATGGATAAGCTGCAGATCTTAGTTAACCAGCAGCCTACTTCTTTCTACCCCACCCCTAAATTGCCTTATGGCTGTCCATGCATGCTTGAGATTCAACCACTGTTTTTGACTCCACAACCTCCTCCGTTCCATGCATCACAACCTCTCTGTGAAAAATACTTCCTTACATTACCTCTGAGCCATGCCCCTCTACTTTCAAATTGTGCCCTTGTTCCTGCACATCTCTTTTTTGAAAGATGCTACACTCTTGGACTTTACTGATTCCCATGAGGTACTTGAAAGTTTCTATCATGTCCCCCTCTCTCCCTCCTTTCCTCGAGGCTATACATATTAAGCTCCTTTAGTCTCTCTTCATATGTCTTCTGGTGCAGACCCTGCACCATTTTAGATGCCCTCCTCTGGACAGCTTCCATCTTGTCTATGTCCTTGCAGAGATTGGGTCTCCAGAACTGCACACAGTACCAGATGGGGTTTCACCAGCTGTCTGTACAGAGGATAACAACTTCCTGTTTTCTACTGGTGATGCCTCTCCTATGCATCCCAGTATCCCCCTGCCCTCCTTACTGCCCTCTCACATTGCTTGCCCACCTTTAAGTCATCTGCTATGACTACCCCAGGTCCCTTCCATTTTTGTTGTTAGTATCTCACCCCCATTGTGTACTCTTCCCCTGGGTTTTGTTTCCAGGTGCATTACCTTGCACTTCTTAGCATTAAATCTAAGCTGCTATACATTTGACCATTCCTCTAACCTTGCCAAGTCCCTTCTCATCCTTTCCACCCCACCTTGTGCATCAACTCTGTTGCAGATCTTTGTGTCATCTGCAAGAGACATACTTTTCCTTCCAGTCCCTCATCAATGTCGCTACAAAACATTGAAGAGGACCCATCCTAATACTGAACTCCTGCAGCACCCCACTAGTAACCCCCTTTCTTCAGAGTGGACTCCATTTATTATTACCCTCTGTGTCCTATTCTCCAGCCAATTCTTTACCCAGGCTATCATCTTGGGACCCACTGAAGGAAAGAATAGTCAGTACCTAGAGGCTAAAGGGCACAGAACCCAAGGCAGCATGGATTCACAGCAGGAAGGTCATGTCAGACAAATCTAATTGATTTCTTTGACTGGGTGACCAAAGTAGTAAACCAGGAGGGCTGTGGACATGGCCTACTGAGACTTTAGCAAGGCATTTGACACAGTCCTGCACAAAGAATAATAAACAAATTAGCCAGCCTGGGAGTGGGTCCAAGGGTGGTAGCCTGGGTAAAACACTGGCTGAACAACAGGACACAGCAGGTAATAGTAAATGGAGTCTACAGTGAAGAAAGGGTGTTTATTTTATTTATTTATTTATTGGAACATCAGTTTACAACCTTTGAGCCAGGGGCTCATTTACAAAGGTACCGGCCACAGAGAGGACAAAACAGTGCAAAACAACATTTTACAATAAAACAGAGTACAAAATATTTGTAGGAACATGAGGACATAGGACAGATACAATTTAGTAATACAGGAATTGGCAAAACACAAGTCGGTTCCAAGTAGTTTGAACAATTACAATTTAGTATTACAGGATTGGCAGAGCACAAGTAGGTACAGAAAAATTTGTACGGTAAGCTAACAGTTGCAGAAACTAAGTAGACATAATCATTATAGAGACTTGCGGAGAAGAGAATAGGATCATAGATAGTGAATAAGTTATGGGTTAGTGCAGCCGCTCAGGGAGCTTTGTCAGAGCAATTGAGCTGGAGTAAACTTAGAGGCAGCCACAGCTGCGCGTAGTAAGTTGGTGTTTTCGAAGGGTGGTTTTGAAGCGAGAGATCGTGGAAGCATCAGTGATACTGGTAGGGAGGGTGTTATACCAGGAAGGGGCTCTGTAAGTTTGCTCTTTGTCCTTGCGAGGTTCTTGCCCTTGGTACTAACAGTGCTTAGGTTTGCAGGAGGTTGGGTATGCACTAGTGAGTTTGCTTGGTGGATAGAGTCAGTCAACCCTGGTGGGATAGTCCAAGGAGAGTCTTTTTAGTTAGGAGGAAGGTTTGGTATCTAAGACATTCATCTAGGTCAAGCAGATTAGCCAGGATGTATAAATGGCAGGTATGTGTTAGTCTAAGCACCCGGTAATTAGCCTACATGCCTTATTTAAGGTAGCGGTTCTTGTTTAGGAGATCTAGTCAGCAGCCCCATAAACTGGCAAGCCATAATCTACTAGGGATAGATTAGAGGATGTGACTGTGAGTCGAGGGCATCGGGGAGGCAGTTTTATGGCGGTGAAGGATACCCAGCCAATGTTGGAGGCTGAGGCAAGGGCAGAGATATGGGCATGAAATGAGAGAGCAGGTTGAAGGATATCCTAGGTACTTGTCACGGTAGACTTGCTCGAGAGGGAACTTGAACTGGCAAGGACCTGAAGTGGAAAATTACTAGCTTTATTTTGGGGTGGGCAAAGAGCATGGTTTTAGTTTTTAAGATTTATTATGAGTCTATGCTCTTTGAACCAGGCTTCAGCGTCATTGTAGGATAATTGTAAGAGTCCTGAAGGGTGATAGGTTATGGTCATAGGCAAAGATAACGGCATCATCTGCATAAAGTAAGAGATTACCAGTACATTCACCTGGCAGGGAATTGAGATAAAGAGAAAGAGCAAGGCCCCAAGAATGGAGCCCTGAGGGACACCAGAGTGGATAGGACAGGCGCTGGAGAGTGTCCCATTAATTTTAACACACTGTGAGCGGGCAGACAAGTAGCTGGAGCACCAGGAGACTGGCCCAGCGGCAAAGCCTGTGTGGCTGAGGGCATCCAGCAGGAGGGTGGGAGACAGTGTCGAAGACTTTGATAAATCAATGAACACTCGCCCGCTAGAGAACCAGAGTCAGAGAGGAGTGAAGAAAATTAGAAAACTCAAGGAGCGTGGTGTTGGTGCTGTGGCCAGCAGGAAACCATGCTGTTCAGGCAGAGGATGCTGTATTTGGTTAGATACTCTGAGATTTGGGTGGACACAACTTTTCTAATGCCTTGAGAGAGGAGAGAGGATAGAGATTGGCCGATAATTACCAGAAAGAGACCTATCACCACCCTTGTGTATGGGAGTGACTGTGGCAATTTTCCAGGCAGAGGGAAATTGCCCCAGGCAGAGAGATTTGTTGAAGAGGCTGGTGATAGGGGAGATAACCAGATCCAGAACCTGACAGAGGAGATTGGGATTGACTGAGTCACTGTCATTAGTATTGCTCTTAAGGCCTTGATTAGGTAAGGTCTGACTTCACGGGCAGTAACCTGGTGCAGGTGGACCAAGGGTGTGTGAGAATAGGGTCAGGTGGGGGGTCAAAGAGTTGCTTGGGAGAACAGGGCTAAGGTCAGTGAAAGATTTGTTGAGGTAGTTGGCAATGTGGGCTGGGTCTGTGGAGATAGAGCCATCAATGTTGATTTGGGATGGTGGTGGAGGATGTGTGCCCCATTCAGTTGTTTGATATTGTCCCAGAAGGTCCTGGCATTCCCCAGGATGAGGTGAGTGAATCCTGATAGTGATCAGCCTTAGCCTTGCAGATGGCCCAGGTACATTTGTTCCGAAGAAGCTTGATAAGCCTGCCTGTCAGCAGGGCTGCCGCTCTCGCGGGCAATGTGCCATAGGTTATCCCTGTTCTTAAGAAGTTGGTGAAGGGGTGTAACCCAGGAGGCATGCCATACTTGACCGGAGTGCAGTTCTTCAGGGTAAAAGTCGCAGAGACTTTGTTAAAGGTTTGGGTAAAAGGTTAGAGCTGTATCAATATCGGGGCATATTGTATAGGAGACCAGTCAATTTGGGCTAGAGTTGCTAAGGCCTTCAGCCCACCTGGTCTTAGCCTGCCGTCAGGGTGGACTGCACAGTGGATTTGGGTAAGGAGGTTGACCAATGGAAGAGAATAGGAGAGTGGTCACTAAGTCCATCAGGAAGGACTTGGATATTGCAGATTTGGTTAGGACCGTTGGTGAGGACCACATCAAGAAGTGTGTCAGTGCCCATTCTAGGATTCACCTAGTTGGTTGGGTAATGAGTTGTGTTAGGTCAATGGATGCAAAGGTGTCACGGGTAGCAGAAGATGAGGGCTAAACCAGTTAATATTAAGATCACCCACAAGGATTTGATCAGAGGAATGGGTAGGGATACTAGTGGGGCACCGTAGGTTCAGTACTGGGAGGACACTTTTAATGTCTTTATAAGTGACATTGCAGAGAGACTGGAAGGGAAAGTATGTCTCTTTGAAGATGACAAAAGATCTGCAACAGGGTTGATATACAAGGGGGGTGGAAAGGATGAAAAGGACTTGGCAAGGTTGGAGGAATGGTCAAATGTATGGCAGCTTAGATTCAATGCAAAGAAGTGCAAAATAATGCACCTGGCAAACAAAACCCAGGGAAGAGTACATAATGGGAAGTGAGATACTGACAACAACAAAATGGAAAAGGACCTGGGGTAGTCATATCAGATGACCTAAAGGTGGGCCAGCAATGTGAGAAGGCAGTAAGGAGGATGGAGGTATACTGGGATACATAGGGACAGGCATCACCAGTAGAAAACAGGAAGTTGTTAGCCCTCTGTACAGACAGTTGGTAAGACCACATCTGGAGTACTGTGTACAGTTTGGAGATCCCATCTCCACAAAGACATAGACAGGGTGGAGGCTGTCCAGAAGAGGGCAACAAAAATGGTGCAGGGTCTGCACCAGAAGACATATGAAGAAATACTAAAGGAGCTAATATGTATAGCCTGGAGGAAAGGAGGAGAGGGGACATGATAGAAACTTTCAAATAACTCAAGAGAATTAACAAGTTCCAAGAGGGTATCATCTTTAGAAAAGAGATGTGCAAGAACAAGGGGCACAATTTAAAGATAGAGGAGGGACGGATCAGAGGTAATGTGAGGAAGTATTTCTTCACATAGAGGGTTGTAGATGCATGGAACGGCCTTCCTGAGGAGGTCAGAGTCAAAAACAGGGGGAATCTAGCAATGCATGGGACAGACATAAGGCATTTCTAGTGGGGGTAGGAGGAAGTAGGCTGTGGGTTAACTAGGATCTGCAGCTTATCCGTTAGGTAGGGAAATGGGCAGACTAGGTGGGCCAAGCGGTCCTTTTCTGACATCAAATTCTATGTTTCTATGTTTCTAAGAGATTCCTGACAGTATTAAGACATTTGCAACAAAAGATCAGGACCTTGATGCTCGGTCAGTGCGTTGACTTGGTGGATGATAGAGGAGAGCATCTTGAGCTATACAGAGCCTATGCACTAGAAAGCACTGACACATGGCAGATATACTGCAGAGGTGGCAGACAAAAGATGGAGTTTCCATAGAGATAGGAATTGTACAGGAGGTCAGGCTGGCTGAGAAAGAGTTGGCAGATAATAGAGGTACATAATCAACAGTGCCCTGTACCTATTCTTTTGTTTCATGTTATTTCATTTCTGAAATTAGAGATGTGTTTCTAAGTTTATAAAAGTTCATGCGTTCTTGCCATGCCCACCACAAAAACAATTAAGCATCTTGGTGCAGTGTGGTGTTGTGCTGTGTGATGTGGTGTGATTACAGATACAATGAAAAAAAATTTTGTATGAGAATTGCCCAAAAATCTGAAATTTCAGAGACGAAATGTTTCGTGAAATTTTGCCTGCACTCTTGCCCGTCGCTGCTGGTCACAAGTCCATAAATTGAACCCTCCCACACACACACACATAAGTTGTTCTGCAATTTCCCCCATTTGTTTTATAAAAAAAAAATTTCACCCTCCACTCCATGGTGTCTACTGGTCCCCCTCACTTATCACTGGCCATAAACATAAAAATAAATAAGCAGTGCCCCCCCTCAAAAGAGTTACCCTGGCTGGCGCCTCAATTTTGTTTAAAAAAGAATTCACCCTCATCTCCTGGTGTCTAGTGGGATTCTTCCACCCATCAGTAGACAGCAGCACCCACCTTCCCCAGTACCCGAGTGAGCCACCAGCACAGTCCTACACCACTTCCATGGCTGGCAGCCCACCGAGCATCACTGAGCATTTGGAATGAATGAGTACACCACACTCATTCATTCATTAATTGCCGCCAGTGGCACTCAGTCAGGCTGCCGGCCGCGGGAGGTGAGTGAGGGCTGTGCTGGTGCCTCTCATCGGGGTACTGAGGGGTGGAACTGGTAGGTACTTCTGTCTACTGATGGGGTGGGGGCCCACTAGACACTAGGGAGATGAGGGTGAATTTTTATTTTTTTTATTAAACAAATGGAAGGGGCAGGGTAACTTGGGGGTTGTCTGTTTAATGTTATTAAGGCCAGTGATCATCTGTGGGTGGGGGGCACTAGATACCAGGGAGATGAGGGTGGATTTTTTTAAATTAAACAAATGGAGGGGCAGGAAAACTTGGGGGCTTATTTTAAGCAATATTTGGCCAGTAATCGCGCCAGGGGACCACTGGACACTAGGGAGAACTTTGGCCAGTGGCCACTGGCCAAGAGGCCAAAAGGGTTTTGCAGTGGGAGGTGGAATTACTTCTGTAAGCAGATAAATTTCACCACGGGTGGCAAAATTTCACCCTCAGGTGCGAAAGTTCACCCACTAAGCGAAATTTTGCTGGCTTGGGCAAATTTTAAGCCCAACTACGGTAGAATTTTGCATTTGCCCAGCAGAATATTTTGAATGTACTAAGTATGCAAATATTCCGCTGGGCTAAATTTTCCAAGTTTGCAAACTCTAGGTGTGTTGTGGTGCTTTTTGCCACTAGAAATATGGCTAGCAAAGTGTTACTTTACAAACCTAGTTTTGTATGTCAAAATTAATTTCAGCTAACAGAGTTTTAAGTTGTGTTCATGGAAGCCACATTTAATTACTTGAGTAATTAATGGCAAATCTAGAAATAACAGCTTATTTATAAAATACCTGAGAAAATTAAAAATATGATGAAGCTAAGGATGCTAAGAATACATTCTTATGAATAAAAAAAAAATGTATGAAATTTTGTATTCAGAGCAACCAATACTGCTGCTTGAAGGAACTGAGTTGTGCACTACATCTTCTTGGTCAAGCATGATATAACATTAATGGAGATTCTTAACTATATAGTGCAGCTAGAGCATTTCATTTCTGGCAGATCTGATAAAAATACCAGAGGCATTGGGTCCCTGACTGCTATTAGAATAGAGAACTTTGGACTCCTTAGAAACGTAGCTAGCCCACGAGAAACCTACTAAAAAGACATTATCTAAGCTTTCAATACTTTAAAGAAATTGTGATCCTAGGCCTGTGGGTATGCCCACTAGTTCAAGTTCAGTGAAAGGAATTAACTAAAAGACGGTAAATGGAAACTCTTTTCTCAGAATTAGGAAATGAGCATTATGATTTCAAAGATTATTTCAATAAAGGGTTGAAGACCATTTGGTTTCTGGCCTATAGAATTAAACAATTAATAGTTATTTAATCTTAAATTAAATAAAACACACTTGACACTTCTTATTGAATGACAGTTTTGAAAAGGTAGAGGTAGGACAGAGACTCAGATAGGAGTGAAAACACCTAGTTTTACCTTAAAGGTATATTGATATTTGTTTATACTTCTTTTCATACTGAAACTAGCAGAGTAAGTGGGGAGAAAGAATAGATCTGTAGGCAGTGTTTGGGGCACTTTGAAACTTGCGTTTTAAATTGTAACAGGTGGCATGAAGGAAACTAGCTCAGGAAATTAATCTGGGGTGAAGAAGATTCAGGAAGCAGTGTGAATCAGGTGTATAACTGTTGGGTGGAGCTGATAGAGGCTTAGTGCCTTCTTGGAGCACTATAAAGTACTTCCACTCTACCATGTCCAGCAGTTCATGTCCCAGCGAGTGAGTGGAAGGGCAAAGCAGTGAAGCAGGTGACTGGTATCTTAGGCATCCGCAGGTATCAGTAGAAGGAAAGAGGAAGCAGTGGATTCTACCAGTTGTCTAAGGTAAGGCATCTGTTCATTACTGTTTAACAGTCACTGCTAGGAAGAATGTAAGGTCAAAGGTATGCCAAACCTTGTAATAGGAGCAACACCTTACCTAGAGCAGGAGTATAAAATATTTAAGCAAAACATGGGGGAACACAAATAGAAACAAACAAACAAAAGAGGAAAATTAGAAATACCCTATAAGGGGTAAGAGTACAAAATATTTCTAGGAAACACAGGGAGAACAGAAGTTGAAAATGCTGGGAGTGGTGGCAGGCAGTGGCTGTGGGCAGCAGTTTTGAGAGACTTTCTGAGATTGCAGTGCTGCCCTATCTACATGCACCTCTTTGGTTGAGAGAGAAGATCACTATATTTGAGGATGAGTTGGCTGAGATTTAGGTGACTTCATCCCACACCCAGGTGCTGCCAAGTCTGCAAACTGCTGCTTCAGAGGATACCATGGAAGAGGAACAACTGGACTGTGGGGGCTAGGAAGGGTTGGGGTGGTGGGTCAAAAGCACATTCTTCAACTAGTACCTCCATGCAATTCTACACTCCTCTGTTGAGACAGGACTACCAGGAAGAGCACCTGTAGTGATGCCAGGAAGAGTTAGGGTCCTCATAGTGGAGACCCATGGAGGGTGGAAGAGGACTCCAGAAGAGGAAGAACAACTTCTGGAGGAGACTTAGTTTTAGGGGACAGATCTGAGAATAGGAAAGGAGGGAGAGGAAGTTAGGTGTCTGTATGGCACCATGGCTCGAGGAAAGGAAGCAGATCTTAAAGTTTGCTAAGACAGCAGGATGGGAGGAAGAGCTGGATGTCATTGTCCACTTGGGGACTAATAACCTGGATAGGAATGGGGCTTGGACAGTGCAGGGTGGTTTAGGGAGCTGGGAGGGGTCTCAGACAGGTAGTGCACTCAGTGTGTCTTTTACTGAGGTGCTGCCTGTGTATGACGGGTGGGAGAGGGATCTCTGCACCACAAGCTTCAACCGATGGCTTAAGGAATGGGGCAGAGAGGAGGGTTTGGCAGCATTAGGACTGCTAGACACACCTGGGAGGATAAGGGCCTATATACAGGAGTAATGGCCTGAATCCATCCAGGAGGGAAACCACAGCCCTTGGTGGACAGTTTAAATGTTACTATTGTGACATTTAAACTAATCAAGGGGGTGGTGGAAGAATCAGGAAGCAGAACTGCCCCACCCACAGGCTGAAGTAGGAAGCAGGAGAACCGGAGAGTGGAACTCTGAGATGTAAATTAATACAGAAAACAGGGTGGATGAAATGAAGAGGGATGGGACAGGGTGCATTTAAACGTGGGGGAGGGAGAGATGCAAACAGAAAAAGGGGGACATCAAATGGAGTGGTACCAAAACCTGGAAAGCCATGACTGTGAATGTTGAAGTCTAGGAAATAATATTCCAGCCCTAAAAGCCACAAAGGCAGAGCCAACCTGAGTATTGTGGCCATTACCAAGTCATGGTGTACTGAAACCATGATTGGGACATGGCCATACCAGGCTATACTGTTCAGGAGGACAGGATAGGAAGGAAAGGAGGGTGTGTGGTACTATATGTGAAAAGGCATTAAAGCAACTAAGAAACAGGGAATACGGGGGGGAGAGGTACTGTGGGTCATCTTAGAGACAGGGAATGGAACCTCTATTCACTCTGGTGTGATCTGCAGAGCTCAGCACAGGGAGAGGAGTTAGATAAGGTATTGATGAAAGTCATTGGCAAGATGGCAGAAAAGGGGAGGTGCTGTTGGTAGTTGACTTCAATCTACCGAATATAAATTGAGTCTCTCAGCTGCAGCTTCAGTTTGAAGCAGGTAAATCATGGACTCACTGCAGGTGCACCCTCAGGCAGCAAGTCAGTGAATTCACTCGTGATAGGCAATATTGGACCTGGTACTCACCAAAGGGACAGTGTTGCAGATGTCAAGGTGAGCAGCCACCTGGGGACCTGTGTTCACAGTACTGTGCAGTTCAATATAAGGACAGCTGCAGAATCGAACCGCTAAAGGCAAGGGTCCGTGACTTCAGAAGGACAGATTTTAAAATATGGGTGAATGCTTCAGGGATGACCTGGCAGGGAGATGAACTGGGTGAGGTTGAGGAATAGTGGAGGAAACTAAAAGGGCCATAGTGAAGGCAACAAACCTCTGTGTCAAGCAAAGATGCAAAAGAAAGAGAAAAGAGACCTCTGCTGTTCTGGAAAGAGGTGCTGAAATGGTGAAACCTGAGAGTGTAGCATTCAAAGACAAGGAGATGCAGAGGAGGAGGATAGTGAGGTGTTTCAGGGGTGCAAAGGTGCAAACTGAAAAGAGAATAGCCAAGGCAGTAACAAAACAGGATAGAAATGTTTTAGGTATGCAAGTGAAAAATGAAGACCGGGGTGGGATTGTAAGGTTAAGAAGGGAAGGGGTGGAGACTGTGCAAAGGAGCAACAGGAAAAGGAAAACATCCTGAGCAAATACTTTCGTTAAATGTGTACAGAGGAAAGAGATGGGGAGGTGCCACAAAATGTACCAGGAGCATTGGAAGGAGGGAGGTGGACACTAGTCCATTTTCACAGGAGAACATCCTGAAGGAACTCACAAATCTGAAAGTGGACAAACCAATGGGGCCAGACAGGGTTCACCAAAGGATACTGAGGGAGTTCAAGGAGGTACTGGCTACACCTCTTATGGCCCTATTTAAAAGTTCATTGAAACAGGAGTGGTTCCGGGGACTGGAGGAGGGTAGATGTAGTCACTTCACAAGCAGTTGTAGCAGGGAAGAGGATGGCAATTATAGGCCAGTCAGCCAGACTCAATGGTGAGAAAGTTAATGGAATCATTGCTGAAAGGGTTGTGAAACATCTTGAACCAATAAGTTACAAGACCTGGGGCAACGTGGATTTTTTTGGGGGGCATGTCAAAAAATCTGATAGAGTTGTTCGACTGGTTGACCAAGGAACTAGATCATAGTGGAGTGGTGGTCATAGTCTACCTAGATTTCAGTAAGGTGTTCAACATCATTCCACATAGGAGACTAGTAATCAAGCTGGGTAGTTTAGGAGTGGGTCCAAAGTTGGCAAACTGGGTAAGAAATTAGTTAAGGGATAGGTGGCAGAGGTGGTGGTAAATGGAATTCACTCCAAGAAAGGTAGGGTGATCAGTGGGGTCCTCAGGGATCAATGCTGGACTGATACTCTTAATGTCTTCATAAGTAGACATTGCAGAGGGCTGAAAGGTCTGCCTCTTTGTGGATGACACCAACCTGCAATAGGGTGGGCACTTGGGGGTGGAAAGGAAGAGCATTGACCTGAGAAAACCTAAAGAGTGAGCAAGGGTATGGCAGCTGGGTTTCATTGGAAAAAGTGCAAATAATGCACTTGGGGCACAAGGACGGAGTACAAAATGGGGGATACTGATGATCACCAAACAGGAAAGAGAGCTGGGGAAGCATATCAGATGACCTAATGGTGGTGAGCCAGTGCAACAAGGCAGTTGGGAGAACTGGGGTGCATAGGAAGGGGTATCACTAGCAGAAAGAGAGGCAGTGTTGTCTCTGTATATAACTTGGTAGGACCTCACCTAGAGTACTGTGTTCAGTTCTGAAGACCGCATCTCAGAAAGAACATAGACAGAGTGGAAACGGTCTAGAGAACATTAACGACAATGATGCAGGGTCTGCATCAGAAGCCCTACAAGGAGATATTAAAAGACCTAAATATGTACACCTGGAAAAAGAAGGGGGATATGACAGAGGCCTTAAATACATCATGATGGGTAAACAAGGTACAAGAGGAAGTATTTTCAGATAAAAGGTGCTCAAGGACAAGCGGGCATGATAAGAAGCTGGGGGTAGATCTAGGAGATGTGAGGAAGTATTCTTCATCGAAAGAGTGGTGGATTCCTGGAACAGTTTTCCAGCAGAGATGGTGGGGCAAAAACAGAGGTGGCATTCAGAATGCATGGTATAGGCATGAGGAATCTTAAGGGAAGAGGCGGATGAATGGACAGGAGATCAAGTATAATCTGTGGGATACTATAGGGCAGGAAAATGGACAAACTAGGTGGGACAAGTGGTCCTTATCTGCTGGCCAATTCTATGTTTCTATGTTTCTAATTAGCATTAGCTTTACAGCCAAGAAAAATTAATCCTGTCTGAAAATTCCTACTCACTGCGTTTGTTTTCAACTATAGTACTGGTGGACAGCAACTTGGAAAATGATATTAGAAGACTACTAAGACACCACAATTGTTAAAAATACAGGCATGACCAAAGTGCACATGTGGCAAGTATAGAAGAGCTTAAAATGAACCAAATGTAACAGCAATTAAGCAATGGAGACACACTGGTATATCTGTACTGATGTTTCTCTTTAGCATTATAAACTATATTCTATGTTATCGCACAATATCAAAAATGGCTAATGTCTTAGATTATTTTGAGAACATAGTAAGAATAATCTATTTTGATAGGGAAGAACAGGGAAATCCTAATTAACACTTTACTAAAAGATGATTGCCTAGCTTAAAATGTTTTTTTAATCAAACTTTCTTCCTATAGCTCTTTACTCCAGCAGGGCTAGCAGCCTTGACTCCCAATGGCAGCTACTGTACCTCCCCTGGGACCTACCTGTTCTCCCTGGATTGCCCCCTACAGCAGAGTCGGGGATTGAAGCCTTTCTTCCCCTCCTCGGATAACAATCCATTCTAGCAGTGTTGGACGGCAGCATTGGTGAGATGGCAAGCCTGGCTTCATTTGTGGGAGCTAGGCTTTTCCATTTACTGCTTCTTTAAAGTTGTAAATGCTGTTTTGTAAGGTTGAAACCTGTCATGGCCAATTCTGCAACTGAAGCAAATTGCAAATTACTGTATTATATGCATTGCAGCTTCTTCCTACTCACTCTTTCTTCTGGCCTTCATTCCTTCTCTCTCCCCAAGGTCAAATACACTGTCAACCTGTCCCTACCTGCAGACTGCCCTAAGAACCACAACACTTTGCCATGGTCTCTGTTCCTGATTTTAGTTGATAATGCATAAAATATTCAATAAAATGTTATTTAATTGTTAGGTGGTGCAATTCATACTACGTGTCTTCATATATCTAAATTTAATACTCTTCTGTTCATGGCTGCCAGATTTCATATCAAGTCATTGCTCAAGAGTCCTCTTGTATCTTGCTTCTACAGTATTCTGGAAGGTACACAGACCTTTAAAAAGTACCCCTAGAGACCTCAAAATATTGGTTTGTGCTGATGTGACTAGGTACAGCAGAATAAATGGTTTATGCAAATGTAATGGTGATAAATGACCCCTAGATGCCAGGCTCCTTGACTAGTCCTCCAATGAGGTCCTAGTCCCCAATGGACTAGCTCAACAAATCCCTATGCCTGGGCAATTCCCTAGTGCCTGGAAAACAGCTGTCATTTCCCCCATCCATAAAAATGGTGACAAAGCCTCACCAAATAACTATCGACCCATCTCCATTCTTCCCCTCCTCTCTAAAGCGTTAGAAAAAGTGGTTGCAGCCCAACTTACTGAATACCTAGCCAAGTATGACATTCTATGCCAGAGCAGCATGGCTTCAGCTGGGCCATAGCACCACCACAGCCCTCCTAGAACTCACCAACTTCCTGCACTCCTCCCTAGACGCCATTAACATTGCAGGAACTGTGTTCATAGACCTATCCAAGGCCTTCAACAAGGTCTGCCACCCTCTCCTTCTCGACTTCCTCCACCAACTTGGTTTCTCCACAGGCCCTCTAGCCTGGTGCTCCAGTTACCTTTCCACCGGTCCCAATGTGTCAAAATTAACGGACCCTATCTGACACACTACACGTCCAGCTCTGGGGTGCCCCAGGGCTCTATCCTGGTCACTTCTTTTCTCCCTCTACCTAAACTCCTTACAAAAGGCCTGCTCCATAAAAATCTTACTATATGCAGATGATACAGTGCTCTTTGCTTTACATCATAAACCCACGCCCCTTCAGGACTCCCTCCAACATGCTTTCTCCCAGGCGAAACATGGTTTAAGGACCGTAGACTGGTCATAAACTTAAAAAGACTAAATCAATCATCTTCTCTCACCACCAAAACAAAGCAAAAAGTGCACCTCTCCACATCCTCTCCAGTACCCTGCACCCCTTGAACAGGTATCCAACTACAAATATCTTGGACTTACCCTCGACTCAGCCCTTACCTTTCATGACCACATAAACACCCTTGCTGCGACAACAACACTTTGATTGGACTCCTTTACCGACACAGGGACTGCCTTTCTTCCCATGCCTTAGGCTTGCCATCACCTCATCAATACTGTCCCTAGTGGACTATGGGTTCCCTGTATATGGGGCAGCATATAACTCTGCAATCCAGAAAATCCAGGTCTCCTAAACAAGGCCTGCAGGTTCCTAACTGGCGCATCTAGGCTCACTCACACCTGCTCTCTATACCTCTGCCAATCTTCTCAACCTCGATGAAAGACTCCGCTACCAGACCTGCATACTGTCCAGAAAATACTGCTCAGGCTCTCCCGCCCTGGGGTCACCGCCTCTCTTCATCCTGCCACTCCCATTATCTCCACCCATAACTCAGAGAAAGCACCACTGGCTGTGCCCAGGATAAAACCTCCCTTGCCCAGAGATCTTTCCATTACAGGGCCCCCATGGTTTAATGCACTCCCAAACACCATCACTAGTGCACCCAAGATCGCCCACTCCAAAACCATTCTTCGCAACCACCTCTTCAATATCCACTCCTGTAACTGCAACTAACATTTCACTCTCTCACCCACTCTGATCCAAATTCTCTGACAAAGTCCATTATGAATTGCAGCCTCCATCAATAATACCAAACCCATGAATAGGACTGACTACTCTGTTTAGATGCTTTCTCAAGCTAATAATGTCTTTCTGCTGTGATAATGTAAATATCGTCATCCAAATACTGTAAATAATGTCTTTAAATATCTACATCCAAATACTGTAAATAATGTCTGTGACAAATATCTGTAACACATGCTTAATGTAATTGTTAGTTATACCCTGTCTGTATTAATTTCTGTCTTAGATGTGATGAGGTATCTTTGTAAATGAGCCTCAGGCTCAAGGTTGAAACCGATATATCAAATAAATAAATAAAGTTATGTTTCTTACACAATATTGATGAATTCTATGTTGCCATTAATAACCTGTACTTGGCCTAGTTTCTTTCCCCGATAAGACCAGGAGCCGATTCTAGAAGGAATCGTCTGGTTTAACTCGACTTGCGCCAAAAGAATGTAGTAGCAAGATACACCAGCAGTGATTTGTATTTGTTAGTATTCTGCAAAGCAGCCTGTGACATGCTGCAGGCTGCTTGTGACAAAGTGGATTTACCACCAGATACACCCTAAACCCCTGTGACATAGTGCTAAGGGATATGGCAGCAGTTGCACCAATTCTGGAAGGGCAGCAACAAAGTCCCCAATGTCAGGATTCTACAACCCCCAGAGGAGAACCAGCAATAAGGTACACCAGCATTTAGCTGGTGTAACTGTATATACACCCTCTGGGGGTTGTCTAAAGAGACTCAGTGAACAAATGTATTTATTCATTGAGCGATATTGACAGTAAGCTCATACAGAGTTCAGTCGGTGGCAGGCCTGGAGGTGAGAGGTGGGCTGTGCCAGTCACTGGCTGGGGATGGGTGGGGGTGGAGGAGGACTGGCACTGCTGGGTGTGGGGGGCCACTAGACTACCAAGGTTAAGTGTGCGGTGTGTCAGTACCATTTGTGGCACTGTGTTTGGTCTGGGCATATGTGGAGGTATACAGAGCTGCCCTGTAGGGGAGCTTTTAGCGGTGTGGGGTTTGGGGACACGGGGTGTTTGGGCAGCCTTGTGGAGCATGTACTATATGGGGATTGGGGGTGGGTGGTGATCCCCTGTGGGGCATTCCCATGTGGCGGCTTGGGCTGAGGAATGCACTGCCCCTGTGGGCTTGGAGGGCACTTGCACTCGCCAGGGGCGGATGCCATTTGCGCAATGCCCTCGGTACACTCTTAGGTTGGCATACCTTTCGTATGTTGCAAATCATGGATGTAGCTGTGAGACCCTGCCCCTCTAAAATAGGGCACAAGGTCCATGTCTAATGACATTTGGTGCAAGTCACCTTGGCGGAGACTTGCTCCATTCTTCTAGAATCGTGCCCATGAGTCTTCAAGGGTTTTCTGCCTGTTCTAGAACTAATGTCCTCGCTCACCATTTTTTTCTGCTTCCTCCACCTTCCATGAAGTCATGGCTGCAAGATCACACCTCCCATCTGTGTTCCTACACCCCAACACTTATGAACTGTGACTATGTCTCTCAAGTTACTTTAATCTTTGCACAATTCCTTCACTGCATATATGTTGCAAGTGTATTTGTTTTGTAATATTCACTAGTGTATTTTTATTTTGCTGTGTCTTTATTTATCCATCCTTGTCATGCGGTATAATTATACATGGTCTAGTCTGACTATCTGTCAATTCCAGGTATAGTTTATGTCTTAACATACTAAAATGCCAGCAGAATAGGCCTACTTGAAGATTTTCGTGTCTGCTTTCGTTTGGTCAGCCCCCACCCTGGGTGCTGACCTTGCTATCCCCTCACCTTCTCTGGCTTCTCCCTTCCCAGTTCCGGATATTCTTGCTGAATTGGATTTTGCTTCCAGAACCCTTCCCTGTACCTGTCCCACCCCTCTTGAACCCCTCCACTGTCTCTGCCTCCACCAGCCCCCTAGGCAGTGCATTCCATGCTCCACCACCTCTCAGTGAAGTAGCACCTCCTCCTTTCTCCCCTGAATCTTGCCCCTCCAGCTTCCACCCTATGCCTCTAGTGGCCCTTCCTCCTTCCGTCCAGCACCCTGACTGTTCCTCCCTATTTACCCTCTTCATGTACCAGAGACCTCTATCATGTCCCCCAGTCCCTTCTCTCTTCCAATGTGTACATATTTAGCTCTTCGAGCCTTTCCTCATAGGTCCTGTCCCCCAAGCCCCAAATCATTTTGGTTGCCCTCTCTGGACCCTCTCCAGGAGGTTAATGTCCCTCTTTAAGTGTGGCCTCCAAAACTGCACGCAGTACTCAAGGTGCGGCTCACCAAGCAGTTATACAGAGGAGTATCCTTCCCTCCTTCTGGAGGAGATCCCCTAGCGATGCATCCCAGCATCCTGTTGGCCTTGGCTGCTGCCCTCCTACAAGTCTCAGAGTTGTTCATCTTGACATCCACCACCACCCCAGGTCCCTCTCAGCCATCAAGACTTGTAGCATTCCCCAGGGTGTACACTTGGCCTGGGTTTCTGCCCCAGGTGGAGTACCTTGCATTTCCTGCATTGAACCTCAGCTTCCACTTTCTAGACCATCGTTCCAGCCTCCAGGTCCCCTGTAGGCCACCCCTCCTCCCCATCCACCACACTTCCCCCGTTTCGAGTCATCTGCAAAGAGACTCATCTCCTCCTGATTCCTGTCCTTATGTCAGATCATGAGGCGTTGAACAGAAGGACTGATCCCTGTGGGACCCCACTAATGACCCTCCTTGGGGATGAGACTATCCACCAACTTTGACCCTCTGGGTCCGGTCCTGGAGCCAATTGCTTATCCATCTGATCATCTGGTTCCCCACCCCCACTTCTCCCAGCTTATCCAACAGGCCCACGTGAGGAACAGAGTCAAATGCCTTGCTGAAGTCTAGAAAGAGGACATCCACTGGTCTACCCAGGTCCAAGGCACTTGTCACCCAGTCATAGAACTCCACCAGGTTTGTCTGACCACGATTTCCCGGGATGAATTCATGCTGTCTATCGTCCAGGCACCCTGACTTATCAGGTCCCCCCTAGCCTCTCCTTGACAATGCCCTCCATCACCTTGCCCACCACCGATGTCAGGCTGACAGGCCTGTAGTTCCCTGCCACCTCCCTTGATCCCCCTTGTGGATTGGCACTATGCACCTACTCAGTCTTGGGGCACCCACCCTGTCCTCAGAGAGATGATGAAAAGCTCTGCCAGGGGTTTCACCAGGACATCTGCAAGTTCCTTCAGCACTCTGGGATATAATTTATCCGGCCCTGGTGCTTTCTCCGTCTTAAGGGGCTGAGGCTTCCCTCACTCTCTCTGTATGATTTCCACTTCCGGTACCTCTTCTCCTGCTAGCCATCCCCCACCTGCCAGTGATGCCTCCCCTCTCCCAGACCTGCCGATCGGTGAGGTGCCCCCCTCAGTATCTGTCTCCTCCCATGTATGATGCAGCACCCCATTTCCCTGGTGAAAACTGAGGGTGAAGTACTCATTTAGTACCTCAGCCTGCTCCCCGGGTCTTGTACCCATCCTCTCCTGATTTAATCTAACTAATCTGCCCCTTCTCCCGTCTTTCCCCAATGTATCTAAAGAACCCCTTGTTCCCTCTCCTCAGTTTCCCTGGCCAGGTTCTGCTCCTTCCTTGCCTTAGCCGCCCCTCACCACTCTAGTGGCCTCTTCTAGCCATCAGCTCGTACTCCCCTCGATCCCTTTCACTCCTTGAGCACTTGAATTGCTTATAGGCTGCTTTCTTCCCCGACCACCTCCTGGACCTCCCTGGTCCACCAACAGGGGTTTTGGGCCCTACATTTCGTCTTACTCTTGCACAGGTGCTGGTAGCATCCTGCACCCTCCTGATGATTTCCACCTACTATCAGCGTCCATGTCTGACCCAATCCCATCCAAATGCTCCTAAGGATCCTTCCCATTTCCTTAAATCCGCCCCCTGAAGTCAGTTACTTCCGTCTTTGTGCAGCCTTCTACCCATCCTAGGTCCAGACAGAACCAGACCATGGCATGGTCACTCCCGTCAATGGGTCCTTTACCTCAGGCCCCCAATCTGGTCACTGTCTGCCAGGACCACATCCAGTACCCGTGCCTCACTGGTGGTTCCCTCACCTGCTGAGTTAGGAACGCATCTTGAAGACATCCAACAACCTCTGTTCCCTGGTCACAGAGGATGTCATAGTCTCCCAGTCTGTTCCTGGCATGTTTAAGTCCCCAACACCACCACCGTTCTTCTGCCCAGTCTGCAGTGTCTCCTAACATCTGCCACCAGACTGTCCTCCAGCTCCTCCGCCAGGCAGGGGTCTATACACCACTCCTATTTTACTCTCTTGCCCCCTTGTTATCAAGGTGACCCAAATCGCCTCCATGGTTTCCTCCGCCTCCTCACTCCCCTATGCCAATGCAGTTTTGACTATCATTGCTACCCTCCTCCCTTCCCTCCCCCTGTCCTTCCTGAACATACTGTAACCCTCCAGGTTCAGGTCCCAGTCATGTCTTGCAGTGGCCCAATTCTCAGTGACCGCTGCCACATCCACTGCTCCCTCAGTTAGCATCGCCTGGAGCTCAGGCATTTTATTGCCCAAGCTCCTGGCATTTAGCAGACTACCTTCCACCCTTTCCTATAGTTCCATTTCCCTGCTCGTGTTCCTATGGGTATTCTGTTTTCCCTGGTCTGCACTTTGCCAGTTGGCCTTTTCCTGCAATCCTCCTGGTCCCCAGGGGTGGAACAGAGTCCCTCCTTTATCGGCACCCCTTGACAGCCTTTTCACCCATCCCACCCCTCCTTCACAAGTTTAAACACCACTTTTACCAATGAACCTGTCTATTTTCAACTTAAGGATCTCCTCCCTCCAAATTGAGATGTAGTCTATCTCTAGCATACAGCTCCTTATCCTCCCAGGTCTCCCCCAATCCCCCATCAACCCATACCCTCTGGCCTCACACCTCCCTGAGCCACTGGTTTATCTCCTAATTTTCCTTTTGTGTTCCCCACTAGCCCTTGGCACTGGCAGGATTTCTGAGAAGGAGACTGTGCATCCTATGTCATGACAGACCCTGGCGAGCTCCTGAATCTTGCCTGTATCTCTAGCTCGCTATTTCCTCAATGTCATTTGTACCCAGGTGGACCAGTATGTCTGGGAACCCCCCAATCCTTGCCAGCTGATACCTCGTGTTAGCCCTGTGCATCGTTAGTCCAGGGAAGCATCTTGTTCTAACTGGCCAGGCTTCTCTCTCCTTATCCCATTTGATACCCTGATCATAGAATCCCCAGCAGGAGCACTCTGACCACTCCTTTTCCTCCATTCCCCCCTTCCATGTCCCTCATCCTTTCTACAGGCCCTTCACCCAGCTGGCTCCTTGTTCCTCCCCTATCTGGGTGCCACATGACCACCTCCATATTTACCATGGCCACCCCCCCTCAGTCCTATGCCTCTCCTCCTCCTGAGTATCCTTCTGTACCTTGCTAACTCCCCTCACTGCTCGTAACTGGTCCTTCTCCCCATCTGCTAAACTAGCCTGGCTCATCCTCCCTTCCTTCCTGTCTCCATTTAGTTCCTCCTTGCTCGTCATGCTCCCTGGCCCTAAACCCTCCGCTCCCTTTACTGAATCCTCCTTGTACTTCTGGTCCTTCTCCTTTACCTTTCCTCCCAACTGGTCCTTCTCCTTGCGCTTTCCTCCCTCTTCCCCCTGTCCCTCCTGCTCTGATTCCTGCTCCCCCCATTCTCACCATTCCAGGTCCACCCCGTTCTTCCTGCTATCTGGCCCTTGCCTCCTGCCTCCTCACTCCCTTTCCATCTCTAACCACCTCTGTTGTGGCTACATCACCCCCTCATCCTTGAGCAGAAGAAGAGATGGGCGGTTACTGAGTATAAGGTCTGATCCACCTCCCGCCTTGCTTCCTTCTGTCCAGCCCTGGCCATCTGCCTACTTCCTGAATTTTGTCCCTCCGTCCCCCTTTGTGAGGGTCCCCAGTTACCTGCCTGCTTCCTTGGTAGTGTCCTTTTGGACCCCTCTGCCAGGGTCCCTATGTGACCCCTGAGTATTCTCCTGCACTCCTTTCCTATGCCCCCACCCCAGTGCTTGGTACAACCCTGTGGGAGATTCCCAGCCCTTCCCCAACCATACCACCACCTTCCCCAGCTTTCTCCTAATCCCGCAACCTCCTCCTAAGCTGTGCTAGCTGGTAGCACACTGGGCAACCACCGAACTTCCAAGCCCAGTCTAGTATCATGGCTGCTCCACCCTGTGCACCCCACCAGCCTCCCAAAGATGTCGGCCCTAATGATGTGTGATTCCATCCCCTTCCAAATAGGTTTCCTTGGGTGAGCCACCAGGTTCCCCCTAGTCCAAGATACCCCTACTGCCTAATCAGGTCACCCACTAATCTTAGAGACAGTCCCACTGTACAGCAGTAACCCTGTTACTTACTGCATTGTGTCCTTTTCCCCATCCAAAGTTGAATCCAGAAGTGAGCAGTTATCAGCTCAGTATGCTTTGCTTGGAAAAAAAACGTTTCTTATTAAATAAACAAGAATAAATGCTTAGTGACAGCCACTTTATGATGTTTTCAGATACTACAAAACCATGAAGGTGATCAACAGTTGGGAGACCTGTGAAAATTACAGCAAAACCTGGATTAACTGGGTTGTTGATCAGAAAGATGTAAATTGTAGTCAATTGGGAAAAAGTGAGATAAAACACATCTGGGTAAAACAGACAATGGGCCAGATATTCAAAAGGGTTGCGCCATGCGCAACAGAGTTGCATGCTCAAGTCCTACATTGCCATTCTGCGATATTCAGCAGGAGGCAGTTGCGCAACTGAAAACAAGCTGAGCAACAGCGCAATGCAAATGAATGCATGCTCAACAGGAGGGAGGAACCATGCATAAACTGCACAGCCCGATATTCAGTCGGGCTGTGCAGGTGTCAGGTGCAACCCCAACCTGCGCCTGCACAACTTTGAGCCAAAAAAGGCTTAAGTTGAGGGCCACCCACAGGTGAGCTGCTGCACTGCAGGGGCTAACACAGCAGCTGCTACCTGTGGCCAGCTAACCCAGTCCCTATGCCCCCCCAATCGCGGGCATCAATGTAGCTCCCCTCCTCCCATTCACATCCCTGGTGGTCCAGTGGACGAAATGCCGATCAGCGGGCAGAAAGTATACAGAACCCCACATCCCATGTGCGATCGCGGGCAGTAAGTAAATGCCACAAAACATCTCCCTGGTGTCTAGTGTGGCCCACCACCACCCATGAACCCCACCACCGCTCCTCCCAGCAGCGGCGGGCGGCAGCATCCCCCGCCTGCTGCCCGCCGCCCCGCCGATTGACTGGCGGTAGGGCTGCACGCCCATTGGTGCAGAGCTAGAGCCAATGGCGTGCAGCCCGCTACCGTACATGACAGTCAGATTTGTGAATGACATTCATTCACAAATCTGGACTATCACTATACAATATGGGCTACACGCCCGTGGCAACTACGCAATGAAGCGCTTTCAGCCAGTCGGTCGATGGCTGGCCGGTGGAATCTGCCGCCGCCGTCCGAAGTGAGAATGGGCGCTGGTAATAGTGGTGAGATGACCCACTGGGCGCAGAGATATTTTAAGTGCCAGCGATTCATGAGAAATGGAGATCTGCGATCAGCACATAGAATGATTCTATTCTTTCTGCCGTGATAGGGCACATGGGATAATGAGGGAGTTCCGTATTCTGCCCACAATCGGACATGGGATGAGAGGGCTCTATACTTTCTGCCCACGATCGGGCACATGGGATGTGGGAGGGTTCTGTATACTTTCTGCCCGCGATCGGGTACATGGGATGTGGGGGTTCTGTATACTTTCTGCCGCGATCGGGCATTCTCAGTCCACTGGACCACCAGGGAGATGTCACGGGAGGAGGTGGGAGAGCCACACTGCTGCCCGTGATCGGGCTGCAGGGTGCATCGTCCCCGGCCGGCTGCTGCCTGGCAGGCGCCAGGCGCCAGTCCTCGGGATCGGCGCACCTACACATGCTAATGGCATGCAAATGGGGCTATAATGACATGCAAATGGCCCCCGTGCCTTGCATGTATCTGCCCATTTCTATCTGCACCGAATATCGTGATTTTGCGCATGGGCGCGGATGGTACTGCGCCCACCGCCGAGTTGACTGCTCCCACTCTGTCAGCAGCGCATGCAGTTCGACTTCGCGCCATGCACAGTGGCTATGGCTGGGAGGCGATATTCAAAGGAGTTGCTCAATAGCGCAACTCCTTTGAATATCTCACGGGACACACCCTGCGCATCTATTTTGTGCGCATGAGGACTTGCGCCTTTGAATGGCGCAGTTTGAATATCCAGCCCTCTGGGTTTAAAGCTAAATGGTAAAGTACTGGATGTACCAAGCAGGAGAGGGCTTTGGAGAAATTACAGATTCGACACGGAACTGTCAAACAGTGCTTGGTAGTGGCCAATACCCTTACAGAAATAGGTGTACTGTGTACATGCAGAATGCATGCCACATGCTTAATGTGCAATGTTTGCATGCAGTTCGCATGCAGCGTGGTCCTAAGCAAAACAGGTCTAAAAAGCAAATCAAGTTCGCATGCTGCAAGCTTGAGCATGTGCACAGCAGGTAAGCTGATGTGGACATCTAAAATTACATCAGGTTCACATGTTGCACTCTTAACATGAGTGCAGTAGTTAAACTGGTGTGAACATCATTTAAACATCATATCAGATTCACATGTTGCATGCTTCATCTAAAAACACATCAAGCCGACCCAGTGGTGCTGAGAGTTGAGGCGTGATGCCTCACCTCACACCACGGCTGACGAGCACGGACTACCAAAGTCGGCGGGAAGAGGATAGAGCGCCTGATGGCCGCTCTCCTTCTCTGGGAGGACAAACTGCAAGCTACCATCACAATACCGCTACCTGGGGAGCTCGGGTGGCAGGTGCGTAGAGGGAGGTAGCAACATGGGAACAGGGCAGATGTTGGCAGAGGGGCGGATCTAGAGGTGCGTCTCACCACATCTCCTTATTCATTGGTCCTCATTGCATACCAACGCCAGAGAAAGTACAGGAAAACACCCCGTCTCACCTAGGCGATGACTCCTCACTGCGCGCCTTTGGATCGTCGGGGCAGACTCTGCTGTACAGGTCCACAATCAATAGCTAGGAGTTAGGGTCTCTCCCACCCCACACGGGGGGTAATCCAGCCATCAAAAGGGTCTATATGGCACCAGGTACTCTAGGGCAGACTCTGGAGAGAAGGATCGTGTAGTAGCGGAGGAAGTCTGATTGAGTGGTGAGTAGGGCAGTATGATGGATAAAGGCAGAGTTAAAAAAACATCAGTTTCTATTTCTTATACTACTGCTAGCAGTTAGAGCCATTAAAATACATTTTTATTTGAATTGCCATAAAAATTAGGTAAACTCATTAATTCTGATCCTTTTGCAAGTTGTTAAATGGCTTTTGATTTTGTCATTAAATCACCATTAATTTGTAAAGTATTGTTTGCTTACTGCATTAAATACCTAGGATATAGTCAGTCAACATCCCCCATTCCAGATGTATGAATATGGGCCTCTATGTTGTGAAGCCTATCCTTTTTGTTTTGGACCACACAAAGCTCTTATGCATATTTAGTACTACAAATGTGTTTCTCCATGACTGTTTCATCTCACTCTCCCTTTGTCATTCTGTATTGAGCATATAGGTATGGCCATGCTCAGCACTCTTTGTGCTGAGTAGACTCTGGAAGCATGCACTGTACCTCATGTTTTGTCACTGAAATGAGGACATGGACACTCAAAATGAGGGACAATGAGGACACTAACCCACATGATGATCAGGACACATCGTGAAATATGGAATACCTCAGAACACAATGGAAACCATTGTGTACTTTACGAGAATGAATTTCTACCATTAAGCAGGGGTGCCATCATTTAGGTAGGGCAGAGGGCAGTTGCCCCGTATTGTGCCTAGGTTGTTCTTATGGTGTGGCAATAATGACTTTAAATTTGATTTGAATCTTGCAATAATAAGCACCCACCTTGCCTGGGAATACTCATGCTGCAGGTACTCTCCAGACCTCGACTGTCTGTATTGTGTTGCCTACTCTCTCCACCTATTAGCGGTGGCACAATCATATGTGATGTGGATGAGATCCAGCCAAGAAAGAGAGCATGAGCCTTGCAAGTGTGACACTATCTTCCCACCACAGAGTAGACAGACTGCACATCACGACTTGGAGGAGTCAGTGAGCACTGAACTCTCAATAG
The DNA here is from genome assembly GCA_016271365.2 of Neoceratodus forsteri. Classification (NCBI taxonomy): domain Eukaryota; kingdom Metazoa; phylum Chordata; order Ceratodontiformes; family Ceratodontidae; genus Neoceratodus; species Neoceratodus forsteri. The sequence goes on along the minus strand of CM057455.1, from coordinate 1,458,552,686 downwards.
CAGTGTTGTGGCAGCATATTTTGTTGTTCTACTCTTAGTGAGTTCCAACTCCTGGTGGCTGAAGGGCAGAGGTTGAGCTAAGCTAACTCAAGACTAAGCTACCTACTCTACTAGAACTGCCTTGCAAAAAAAAAAAAACAGCACAGACCCCCACGACAGCAAGTTAGGTTTAGCAGCAGTGGTGACAGCGGTGTGGGTGTCCTTCATAGGCTTTGATCAGTGCAGTGTGGCAGCAACAGCAGCAACAAAGCAAGACACAAGAAATCCAGATTGGGTGGGTTTGGTTGGTGAGGTGACAGTCGTGGACCATGTTGGGGACCTGTGATGGTCACTTCTAGCCTCCAGCTTCTGGCAGAAGGAGAGTGGGAGTGGACTGAAAACTGGGCTGGTGGTACACTATGCCAGGCTGCAGATTCTGGCAATATGGCAGGGTAAGTAAAAGTAAATAATTGTTTTATGGGGGATTGGGGAAGGAGGAAAGACTGAAATATGAATATGTTTTTCATGTTTCTTCACCTTTGGGTAGCTTCATGACCCTAGGGATGGATAATGAATGGAATGGAGTCAATGAGAAAACAGGGACAAAGTTATTTTTTGGGGAGGGAGCAGAACTTCAGCCAGGAAAAATTGGTTAGTAACTGGGCTGGTTTAAGCCCAAATCAGATGCACTGATCTGGGGTATATACAGATGAATCTTATACATTTGAATGTTTCTGATTTGCATATCCTTTTCACACATTCTAGAGCTGTCCCTTGCATTCACGTACAGTTGAGCAGTGTGGTATGCACACACTATTGGTGCCCCACTATAGTCAGGCTTATGCCTCCCCGTGAAGCTGACCTCCACATCCCATACTCAGGCACATCATGACAAAGGGCAAAGGAGACTGCAGGGGTGTGCACCATTGAAATGAAAGGGGTATTTTTATTACTATTTATACATTATTGATGAAGAGTTGAGATTAATGAAGGCCACCACTCAACTAACAAGGGTCTTGTTAGTAGAACAATGGCCTTCATTACCTCCAACTCACCATCATAACATATAAAATAGTAATTAGTGTTGTTTAGATGGATCCAGACCAATCCAGATCAACCAGATACCTGCCTTTATGCAGGCGCAGTGGTTCTGCTGGGTATCACCCATATCTGCCTGTGGATCTGGCTGTTGTATCCCTGGTTGGATTCCACATTATCTGATGGCCAGATCCAGGGATGCAGTGCTGGGATCTGATGCTGGATCAGGGATCCAGCACTGGATAATGCAGGATCTAACCCAGGATCTGACCTCTGCATTCGGCTGGATCCTGGGACAGATCCCCTCAAGTAGTGCCGCCATCCTCCAGATCACTGGTGGAGCCATGGTGGCACTCTCTGGCTACTAATAGTAATGAAAATAACTCCATTCATTTCCCATCACTCTGACCCATGGACATTATCTCTTAAAGACTCCTACCTTTGGCTCCCTAGTACTCATGTGAGAAACTTTTATTTATAGCTATACTTGGTGGGTTGTCTGTAGCAGCATGGGTGTACCTGCCACAGTGTATGTGCATTGAGGAGACTGGCCATGTGGGGGTGTGTGTGTGTGTGTGTGTGTGTGTGTGTGTGTGTGTGTGTGTGTGTGTAGTTTGCTACTTTTGTGTTTACCTTAAAGTCTGTTTGCATGGAAGCATTCAAAACTATGGGAGAAAATAGTAGGTGCACAGGCCAGACAGAAGTAATTAAGTGGTTTTGTGGGTAAGTTTGTGTATTGGGGTGGGAAAAACCATATGTGTTTCCATTGATATGTATGCTACAGTTCAACTGTGAAATTAGATGAGGAGAGAAGAAAACTGAAAAGCGTAACAGTGGCTACAAGCATGCCACATGCATGCAGATGTATTCAGATACAGCGTGTATTAAGTACAAGCGAACTACAGTGTATGTGTGGAGACAGTATGGCTTAGTGGTTAAAGGCACTGAACTGCAAGCCAGGAGACGTGGAGGCATGAAGACCTGGGTTTGAATCTCATCCACCCCACTTGTTTATGGTTTGATCCTGAGCAAGCCATTTAACTTCATGTGCAGTTATCAGTGACCACTTGCTTTCTGCACAGATGCCACATGCATGCAGTCTTTCCCAATTTAACCTAAAAATCATAATTTCCATGCTTGCTTGCTGCACATGCCATAATCATGCAATCGGTTCCAATTTAACATTTAAATCATTCCTGTAGCATGCATATCACTTGGATAGTTTTATGTGAGCAGCATGAAAACATTTCATATAATTATTTCTATAAGGGTACAGACAACAGAATACCAGATTTGATAACAGAGGACATCTACAGTACACATGCAGTGCAGTGCACTAGTTTGAGAAGAGGCTTAGGAGCAGAACACAGAATCAAAACTGCCAGAGCATCTTACATGTTGAGTGACCTAAGCAACTCACATAACCATATAGTGTTTCAGTGCCACCCAGTTATAAAAATGGTTATAAAATCAACAGAAAAAACTTGTGAAGGCTAATTAGTCTAAAAGCAGTTCCAGATATGAAGTTATTCCAGTACAACATCATGGTCTGAAACTAATCTACTTAAAAACTGAAAACAAAGCTATAGCGTCCTTATATAATCACAGTAAGGCACTCCAGAGCATGTTTTAGCTGGTTAACATTACTTCCTAGATGGATGAAGACATTCAGCTGTGCCTCCAGCCTCACAACATGGCCACACCAGTAAACCAAGCCAGAATTGGGTAAATCCAAGCATCACCCACATCCTGAGTGGTATATCACAATTATACAATATCTCCCTTTGTTTTGTTGACAAAAATATAAAGGAAAATATTTTTTGTGTATTTTAATTTATTTTATTGATTTTATTGCTCCACCAGAAAAACATAGTTCTTTCTTTCTAGGAGATTGCAGACCTTGCCTAGCTTCAGCTGATTTCTGTCTGTATCACCCTGCACCCCCAAAAATCTACACACACACACACACACACACATATACACACACACACACATTATATATATATATATATATACATATATATATTTTGCAGTTGTCTTTGGCAGGCAGTTAAATAGTAACTGGTTTCACTGTGAATGAGCAGTAGTCTTATGCACCCTCGTCCCCACCAGAGACACACAGAGAGTGAAGCAAATTGGTTTACTTTACAGTTTTTAATGGATGCTGTTTCATTGTAGTTGTTCGTTTTTTTTTTTTTATGTTTGTTTGGATGACTGTCCTCAGTGGCTGCAAGCTAGGGTCTGCTTTGATGTGGAGCGAGCATGTCTCTCAGCAACTGCCGTGACTGAGCAGTTTCTGGTTCGCACTTCTCGAGCATTACGGTTTTGTTGGACCGTTTAGTATGATACACTTACCTGGTTTTGTGCTCATGTTTTTGTAATATGCCCAGAAACACAACACATTTAAAAATGTAGATTTATGTGGCTAGGTAATGTCATGGGAACCTGATGGATGCCCAGGTGGGCGGGTGAGCTCCTCAATACTGCAGTCTTTGAATCACACACAGAATAACTGCAATGCTGGTGAGTTATTCTAGCAGATTACATTTGAACATAAAGTGCTGTTTCTTGTAGGGTGGTGAAAATAAAGTGGTACTTAGTGAATGACACAAGTTTTTTTTTATAGGGTGGGTTAGTGGGACAGTAATATGGTGGATTCTGCGGTTGTGTTTTGGGGCATCAGAATGATTTACAAGTGGGGTGATTCTATGCACTGACTGGCACCTTTTCCATGGGTCATGCCAGAATTTTCCAAGGCTAAAAGGTGCCAGTCAGCCAATTAGGTTTAAGATTCTCAGACTCATTGTACAGTATAATGAAAGATTTGCACTTTAATAACTTCACAACCGTTCAAGTGATTCACATGGAATTTCATACCCCATCAGGGATCAAGAATCTATTGATGTGCAAGTATCGTTCTGCTTGGATGTGTGGGTGTGGAGATACAGCATGTTACAAATGTGTAAATTACCATTTTTGTCAAATGTTTGTCATGCTGCTGTGCAACAACAGTGTGAAATTTTGGTCTGAAATGTTTAGGGTATATAGGTTTTGGGTCATGGTGGTGCCTTTTGAAGTTAGGTGGAAAAATAATAATCCATTCTAAAGTTATTAAATTTCAAAGTTTCCCATTATATCCTATGGTAAAAGTTAGATGTTCACCTCAAAACAAGTTCTTTATCAGAAATGAGAATCCTTTTTGCAAGCAGATCTTTTCCAGTAAATGAGGAATCTTTTTTCATGCTGCTGCCATCTTGTTTTCAGTTAGTGGTGACAACAAAACTAAATTACTTTAAAAATAGAGGCTTTAGAAAATACCAACAGATGGGGCCCATCAAATCGGTTTTGGGGATATATTTTGATAACTTGTTGAGAAATTAGCTTTTTAGCCACGGAAATCCTTTTACCAAATCATGAAAAACATATGCCATGAAACTGGATATTTTTCTGCAATTTGCAAAAGGATTTTCTTTACAAATTGCAAAAAGGAACTGCAGAAAGGATTATTTTCACAATTTGCAAGAAAGGATTTATTAGTTTTGTGTTGAGTTACACAGGTTTCATGATTTCTTCCTTCTGCTTGCCTGTTCTCTGCCATTATTGACCCTCATCTTGGTCCCATTCCTACTCTACCTGTCTCTCCCTCCTTACCCCTCGCCTGTTATTCTCCTCCTTATTCTAGTGCATCCCACAGCTGAGGAATTGTGGCAGAATCAGGAATCTGCATTTCGTTAACTATCCTGGCTTCCCTGTCTAAACCTGCAATTACAAGTGCATACCATATAGAATTGTTATACTATTCTGAAACTTTAGTGATATTGTATAAATTGCATAACCTATATATACATTAGCCTGGAGCCGCTAAAGCCTGTGTCAGTTATACTTGCCTCTGCCTTAGTTTCTATCCTAGCAAGAAATGCTTAGTGTCCTTGTATAAACTGTACACTTTATCTTAAGCCTGAATCTGGCTGGGGCCTCAGTATAATGTACCTGACCTGGACCTCTCTTTATATATATTTGTTAATGCTTATTGTATTATGTTTTCTGTGTGGTCTAATTGTTATTGGCTCCTGTCCAGGTCCATCTTGCAAATGAGCTCTGCTCAACAATGTTCACCTGGTTAAATAAAGATTTTGATTGATTAAGACAGTTGTTTCTTTGTCACTGTATAGTTACACAATAGTTTGTTATTTTAGTCTGAAATGTTCAGAGGACAATGGGTTTGAACCAGAGATGTTCTTTTGTTAGTTTGATGAAATTATATTACTTAGCTCTGAGTTCTGTGAGGTTAAAATTCTTAGTTTCCCATTGGATAATATTGTAATGGGAGGTGTAAAGAGTCATTTTTGTCACTTTACTGTGAAGAAATGGTTTGCAATTTTGTTCTGAAATTTTCAGGGTACAAAGGGCTTGCTGCCTTTCTGTCTTTTGTTGGTTTCATGAAAATATATTAGTTTTCTGTTGCACTGCACAATTTTCAAATGTTCCTGTTTTCTATAGGTCACATTGAAATGTCAGGTGTTTCTTTGGGTCTGCACACTATGGGATGTGAGCACAGGACCCCATAGGCAAGAAAGGTAGCACTACAATATCTCAAAAATTATGCATGGAAGGGAACAGAGGGCCCTGCACTTCCACATGCAAATATGGATACCATTAAGGACTGATTAGAGTGTAGGGCCTGCAGGGCCTTGTGCTCTCATAGGGAAATAGGGATACGATTATATCTCAAAAGTTATGGATGGATGGCACTGTGCATTCCTACATGCAAATATGAATACCATTATGGAGTGATGGGAGCACAGGCCTTATTCATAGATAGCAATGCAAGGCCAGAGGGTCCTGTGCTCCCACACTCAATTATGTACAGAATTATGGGTGATGGGTGCACAGGGCCGAAGATTCTGCAATCCCACAAGGAAATAAGGATGCGATTACAATGTCTCAAAAATGATGGATGGTGGGAGTGCAGTGCCCAGAGGGCCTGCACATTAACAAATAAATAAACTACAGTTATACTTTCTCAAAAAGTAAGAATTTCTCTATAAAATAAAAACCTGCATGAATGCACCATTAGGGTTCCAGTGACAAAAGTAGAAATGTGGTCTTGGGTTCCCAACCTAACAGCCCTCCACCTGCATACAGAACAGGCGTGAGGAATGTGTCTTGTGGTTTGTGAACCTAATGCTCACCCATTCTCCTATACTGTACCCATCTTACCTTACATACTCATGGAATGAGGTGAGCATTAGGGTTCACAACCACAAGGCACACCCTCCATGCCTGTTCCTGCATGCAGGGTGGTGGTGGGTCTAGAGTTGGGAATCCTAAGACTGCATTTCACTATGTTTGTCACTGGAACCCTAATGGTAACAACAAAGTTTGTTTTCTTTTTAACTTATTATTTTAAGATAAAATGAAGCATGAGGAACCATACATTCTAAATCATACTGAAAAGTACAAAAATAACAAAAAGTTACAGTTAAGAAAATGAGTCCCACAATAAGGCCTGTTTATCAGTCAGAAGTTGCTTTTATACTGTTATTATATTCAATAAATCAGTTTTATTCTTACAAACTATGGTGTTATACATGGAATGTACTTATTGCAGCACTAATTTACATTTTGCCTGCCATGAATACAATTTTATGTGAGCAAATCCACTGCCAGTATTCTTTCATTGTATTGTCTCATCTGAGCAGAAACATGTCCTATTACAACATCCTCATAAGTCAAAAAACTCAAGGGAGACACCATCAACATGACAGAAAAGACCAGGAGCCATTTACAAGGTAGTCTAACTGGACACGTTCCATGGCCCTATATGGAATGGCCCTTGCAATCTGGTAGATCTCCTTGCACCTGTCCACAGCACACTCCTCCATTCCTCAGCTAGTGGCCTCTTAGCCATCCCTATGGTTAGGCTGAAAACATCAGGCGACCGTGCTTTTAGTGTCTCTGGGCCTACCCTATGAAACACCTTTCCAGCTGTTGTTAGGGAGGCCCATCAGTCGAGTCCTTCAAGGCAGGTCTGAAGGCTTACCTGTTTGGTCTGACATTCCCTGAAGGAGGTGAATGGCCAGTAAATGACCTATTTTATTTATTCTGTTTTTTTTAATTATGCTGAAAGTTAGTTATAGTTTTATTTTATTGATGTATATGGTATTTTAGTTTATTTGTACTGAATTTGTGACCCTGCCTGTTTTATATGAGGTACCTAGAGCCATTCTAGGGAAGAGCTGTTCATTCTGGCTGTTATGCATATGATTACCTTTCATTCCTAATTTTCCATGTGAACATAACCAAAGGATATCCCACATCTTATGGGAACTCATATCAGTTGTAAAGATACCAATAGTGATTTTTTTTTTTTTGGGGGCACTACATAAATTTAGAGGAGAACACGTACTTGCCCCATCACTCATTAATGTAATTTAACCCTATTAAGTGTTAAAGTGTTAAAGCCTGCTGCCTGGTTAATTTCAGAAAAATAGTTTTGTTTTGTTGTTAAAGCTGGAAGAATATATTCTGGAAGATTATAAGCCTGTAGTAGTTTTGGGAGAGTAGTAGTCCATTTACCCAGTCATCAGCTCATACTACTATAAACCATTCAGACCAAGTAGAGTTAGATGGCAGTACACCTATTTTAATAGCATTACTGATAAAGTATGGGAAAAATTATTGAGTATGCCATATTTAACCCACCTTATTTAACCAGTATGTAAGTTATGTCTCACCTAAATTAATTCAAACAGCTTCCCCAAACCATTTTGCAAAAATTCTGTAGATTCTTGTTTTGAGAGTAAGCAGAGGAGGATAAATAAAAAGTCAAATGTGGTAATAGCATGTCTCAATTATCTGAATTCATTTTAATTTTGAAAATTTGCAAGATTTCCATCAACTGACATTATCCTGGAGGACTTCTAATTTAGAGGTCCAATTTATCGTGGTAAGTTCTCTGGACCAAAACATACCACAAGGATTCTAATTGGATTACAAGTTAAAGAAACCCCCACTACTGATTGAACCCTTGAAGGTGAATGACTTATACTTTTATCCCTACTAACTTTGGATCTTTACAGACCCCCAAAAGTACTGATGATGCCCACAGTTGCATGTCCGATTGTTCATTGACAGAAATAAACATACAAAAATGCCAGCAGAAATAGGCCTTACTGTCTGTCGGAGTCAGCTCAATTATGCAACTAGCCCTCATCTCGCAGCTACCCTTTCCTCACTCCCTCCTTAGATTTATCCTCTCCCTCACCCTGTTCCATCCCATCTTGTAACTGCCCACCATCTTAGAGGCCACCATCTCCTGTGGTAGAATGTATAGCCACGACCTTAAGCTGTGACTCTGACATGGTAGGGAATATATCTCTAAAATTAGCAGTTGATTGAAGTTTTGTAATAGTGGATTAAGTGAAAATATGGGATAAAAGGACATCCTTGTTGGACACTCACTTTTATATGAATATCTTTCCTGGAAATCCATTTGTAGAGGATAACCAAGGCAGTTTCATAAAAGGTGTTTGCCACTCTAGAAAAATCTGTTGAATCTCATACTGCAGGAGCACACTGAAACAGATAATAATGAAACACCCTATCATAGTCCTGTTCCTGGTCCAGTGAAAGAGTGGAACCCTGCAAAAGTTTTTTTCCCCATATTCCAGGACCTCATGTAAAAAATGCAAGTTGTCTTGAATTTTTCTGTCAGGGATAGAACAAGTTTAAGGTGGGTCTATCAAATGCTGGAAACTGCTGCTAGATGTATACACAAAAGCTTTGAAGGCTTATAAAACAAGACATAGATTACTAATGTGGTGCCAATTTTGAATTTCAGACTTGCCCCCTTTTGTAAATCAAAGTCAAGGTGCTTCACCAAATCCTCAGAAGAGGAATGTGTATCCAAAATATACTGAAAAGTAACTCTAAGGAACTCAGGAATTACTTTCTTGTGTTTTTTACAAAACTCATTTGGAAGGCCATCTCATCCTAGAGGGCTTCCAATTTTAGGAAGCAATAGGGCTTATTATTTCTTCTAATGAAACTGGTGCCTGAAGTAACAATCTTCCTTGTTCATACAGTATGGAAGTTGAAATGGGTAAAGAAGTTACCGAGCCCACAGTTGTGGCCTGTGTTCAAAGGTTTTCCCCATATTAATTAACAACCTGTATGAACTCTGATGTTGTGGAATACCTGATTACCATAACTGTTTTTTAAAGTTGAAAAGCTGCATGGTCAATTATATCTTTACATGCATACAAGGTGTCATTATATGGGTTTTCTGTGTCCCAAATTTTGTTCTGCATATAGGGATGCTGCCCGCATAAATTAGTATTTCCTCATTTCTTGTTTAAGGTTTAAAATTTGTTGGACATACTTCTCTCCTTTTTCGTGTAGAGGATGAGACATTACATAATTGGTTTCTCAATCACAGCTATTTTAAATAGTCATTCATTTTCCTATGTGACCCAGCCTCTTAAAAGGGATATCAAATTATTCTTAATTCTCCCACCACAACATTGGAGAGTCATGCATACAGTATATAAAATGGATGTTCAAGCTGCAAGCAATTGCCATTCTGCAGATACTGTATACTTCCATGGGGTCTAGTAAAGACACATTGGGATTTCATTCTAAGGTTCATTCTAGGGTGTGTAGTAGCCTGAAAAGGCACAAACGCCCCATATAAGCTTTTTTGAAATGGTAATACTTACTTCCATAATACAGTAAGAAAATGTTGGTCCAAGCTGTTCCTGAACTCAGTCACTGTTTTACTTATTATTATTATTATTTATAGAGGAAGAGAATACCAAATATTTATTATTCTATTTGTGAAGAAGTATTTTCTTTCAGCAGTATGAAAATGGTCACCTGCATGGTTCATTTAAACAAGATTTAAAGTTAAAGCTGAGCTCACTCAATGAAATGGTGTGGTCATTATTTTAAACATTGTCAGACAGTCCTCCTAATCCTTCTTAATAACAGGGGCATCAGTTTTAATAAGGTTAATCCTTGTTCATATGAGCTGTCCTTCATTCCATTGATTAACTTTGCAGCCCTGTGTTGTACTCTTTCAAGTTGTTTTATTTGACTTGCCTTGTATGAACACCAAAAGGGGCGGCAGAATTCAGATGTAGTCTAGCATATGCTCTGTAAAGTGAAAAAAGTATGTCTTTATGTCATGAGTTGATATTGCTTTTATCAACCATTGTGCCATGTTGGCTCTTGCTATGTCCTCATTACATTGTTTTGGTAGTCCAAATCAGATGTGACAAGCACTCTGAGATCCCTTCACATGAAAATTCTATTAATTTTACTGTTCCTAATTTATATGAGAACTCAAGTGTTCATATTGCCTAAATGCATAACTTTAAATTTATCACTGTTGAACTTTATTCCAGAGATAATGTTCCATTTATGTATGTCATCCAGGTCAGCTTGGATGCAATGTACTAATGCTGTTGTTGCTGAGGACTGCCTATTTTGGAATCATCAGCAAACTTGCAGGCCTAGCTATATAAGTTTTGTTAAATCTGCTATAAATGTGAAAAAATAATGGTCCCAACACAGAACCAGGTGGTACTCTGCTAGTATCCTTACTGGTATTTGACTTGTATCCCTTTATTTTTATGGGTTTCTATCATTTTCCCAATTTAGTTTCCATCTTACTAAGTAGGGTTCAATGTTTTCCTGTATCATGTTTTGGATTATTGCCCAGTGAGGCACCACACCAAATGCTTTGCTAAAATCCAAGAATATAAAGTCACAATGAGTTTTGGCATCTAGGAAAACACTTAAGTTTTCACAAAACAATACAATTTGGTAGTGCATAATCTTCCTTTTTAAATATGTACTGCATAGGGTCTAGATCCCATATTTCAACATCAATAATGTTCTTCATAATCGTTCACACATTTTCCCCAAAACCAACATTAGCCTTATTGATCTATAGTGCCCAATTACTTCTTTATTGCCTTTTTATGAACTGGTGTTTTTCTGCAATTGTCCAGTCTGATGGTATTTTGCTTGTGTCTAATGATTCCTTGAAGGTGCTACATGGTGGTTTGCTTATATGTTGGTACATGATTTTTAGCATATTCCCAGATATGTTGTCTGTACCAGGTGAAGACTGTGTTTTCGTTGAGAGATTTATGCATTTCTTTATTTATTTTTTAATAACTGTCTCAAGTGCTACCAAGGTGGAAATAAGAGTACAGGTTACTGATAATGTGGGCTCCATAGTTTTGGGTGCATAAACAGATCCAACATAATTGTTAAAACAATTTGTCATATCAACAGGATCTGAAATAGTTGTCCCATTTTCCAAAATTGGCCTTATGTTGTTCCCTTTTTGTTTATTTTAGGGAATTCACATAGCCACTGAATAATTTCCATTATGCTTAGTAGGCTTTTGTAATACTGTCTTCAATCTGAAATGTTGCCTTCTTTATAGACCTCTTGCATTTATGTTCATGTATTTTATATTTTGTCCAATTGCTTTGTATCCTGTTCTTAGCAGTTTGTGTATAACCTCTTTTCTGTTTAATGACTTTTTGATGCGCATTGAGAGCCATGTTGGTCTGATACCCTTGTTTGTGTATTTCCTGATTTTAGGTATGAATGTACAGTATTACTTGCAGATATAGTTTCTTTTTAGATATTCAATTTCTCTTCAATTGTTTTATTCTCATATTTAGTATCCCAATCTATTTCACCAATGTACTTATCAGTTCCTTGTGTGTTTGCTTTATTGCACTGATACATTTATATGAGGCCCTGTTATATGAGTGCCAAATTAGTAATTTAAACAGTAGTACATTATGGTCGCTGTTCCCTAAGGGTGCCTCAGTATGTAATAATTTAAATAGTAGTACATTATGGTCACTGTCCCTCTGTATGTACAGTTTCAATATTAATACCCTCAGTACCCACAGTACATGAAATCAAGGATCTTTATCCTCTAGTTGGAAAGTAACATGTTGAATTAGAATTATTTGTTCTGCATAAGGTTTTGTTTGTGGATGTAGTGGCCTGGTTAGTTTCCCAGTTCATATCCCCATGTTGACATCACCCATTATTATGGTTTCTGCTAATTGGCATGCATTCTCAAATTTGTTTCACATGTGTAGGGTATCATCACTTGTGGTATCTGGTGGTTTATAGCAAACCCTATAATCAGATTTCTTGTATTCTTACTTGAAAGACTTCCCTTATTGTTTCACTATCAAATGAGTTTGATTTTTTCTTAGATATATTTTTACAGAGGATTCCCTGTTTGATACAGAGTGCAATTCCTCTATCTCATCTATCACACTGATTCTTGCAGAAAAGTTGGGAGTCTGGCATCTCCTTTTCTGAAATCCTCTCTGAAGACCACCAGGTCTCTGTCACTGGAATTAGGTCTAGTTTTTTCTGGGTTGTTAGTACAGCCAGGTGATTTTTGTTGTTTAGACTTCTATCATTGATTAAGGCATAATTACATTGTTAGTGGATTTTACATTTCCAACTTTACTTAATTGGTGGAGTTTTCTAGCTGTGCCATTTGCCACCCTCCATATCCTAGTTTAACGTCATGTTATGTAGAGTATCTTGTATTTGTTGTACTAAGACCGTGGCTGCTTTATTTTTTTTTTTGATGTGTTGGCCATTCTTAGAAAACAGTTCATTTTGACTGATGAAATTACCCCATCTGCCTACAAATTCTAGACCTGAGTTACTACACCAGTTGGCTAGTCTTCTATTTTTTTCTTAATGATATTGTTCTTTTCTTACAAACCCTGGATACTGAAGTAGCCCTGACACTGCTACACCACATCCCGTCTTTTTATCTCCTTCCCATATTTATGATCTCAAATCAGATGCCCTTTTCATGTGAGTACCCCAGATCAGTTATACTATATTAGTTTTATTTGGTCATTGCCAACTATTTTACCCACACACTGCTGTAAACTTTATTTTGGCACCCAGTCAGCAAGTTACCATAGAAGTCTCCTTATGTTTTCTGCAGAGATGGGTGTCTGTGTACCTTGTTATAGAATTCCCTACTATAACGCTTTCTGATGGCTGTTGAGCTGCCAAGTTAATGGTAGTGGTAGGGAGGAGGTCCTCAGTATTTTGATAGAGTAGTGAAAATCTATTCCTAGTAATGAGGGCATAGGCTTAGGATATGTATTTCCTTCTTTTTTTACTTATTTTGCTTTGTACTATATACCAAGTATCCTTTTGGGTATCTGAGTGCTCCCTACTTCTTTTCTTGGAAGCACTACAGAGCTAGGGCCTCACCCCACCTACACTGTGTATATTGGATCCTGGTCTGCCTGTGCTATACTGCCCCTAAGGTGGGCTTTCCTTCAGTGATTCCTTTATTGGACTTTGTACTATTGCTAACTGTTTTATTTATTTATTTAAAAGTTGTCAACTGGGAAAGACACACTGAGCTGAGGCTCATTTCTAGATGCAACCTGGAGAAGAGACAAGTACAGGGGTTAAATATACATGAATGGAACAATAACAAATATGAACAGTTGAAATTATGTAAATACAGAAAGCAAAATAAAATACAAGTATATACAAGGCAACATTGTTATACAAAATTGCAACATTATATACAAGACTGATGCACTTCAGTACAGAATTAATCATAGATCAGGCAGGTGGAGGAAGTAAATCTAAGGCAGGTAAGGTTGGGGATCAGTTAGTAAAAGAAGTGGGACGAGAGGAAGAGGTTAGCAGGGGAAGGGGCTATACTAGTCAGACTAAATAACTGGGCCTGTGGAGTAGGGGTGTGGGAGGAGAGGTGAAGCAAGTGCATGGAGCTGCAGGTGGTACAGAGGAGGAATTTGAGGTCAGAGATGGTAGTGGTGTGTGGGTGTCACAGGGAGTTAGTTCCAAGGAGAGGAGATGATAAGAGAGGCCGCCTGGCCTGAGCAGGAGTGGGTGTGGGAGGAAGAAAGTTTGAGCATTTCTGGAGTGAAGGAATATGTAGAGGGCTAACTGGTGAAAGATGAGAGTTGAGGTAGGAGGAAGACTCTTGAACCAGAATTTGAGTGTGAGGCAGTGTATTTGGTGCCTTGCTTGTAGAGGCATGAGGGAGAGTGAGGGTAGAGGTACAGTGGTGAGTGAGAGAGGGGAGAGGAGGTGGCAAAATGGCAGAATGAGTTAAGTAGGGTGTCAAGTTTACAGTGAGGTTGCAGGAGCAGAGGCATCAGCATAGTCGAATATGGGAAGGATGGTCTTGGTGTCTAGGTCATGGTGATAGACATTGGGAGACTGTGTTTGTGTCAGAAGAGGCACTGAGTTTAAGACAGAACTTGGAATATGTCGAGACTTGAGGGAGTCCAGAGATGGATTACAAAAATAGTTGACAACATGCAAAATAAAACCTATGACCAACGGTTAAGGAAATGAATATGTACACATTGGAACAGCGTAGAACAAGGGAGGACTTATTATTAATGTATAAAATTTAAAAAGATTTAGAACTAATGACTGAACTGGGCATGACATTCATTTCCAGACTGTCTAACCTAAGAAGTCACAAGTTCCAACTACCCTTAACTTATCCCAAGAGTCATAATAGAAGATTCTTCTTCACACAAAGAATTATTCCATTATATAATATAGTTAGTTAACTCAAATGATATTGAGATTTTTTAAAAACTTGGACATCCACCTATAGAAACTACAGTAACCTGTTCCAGCACAATGGAAGATGTACTCATATGGGTAACACACCTTTGGTACATCTAACATCCTAGTATAACTCCTAATATAAATATGATCTATGTGGGTAGAGAAATCAAGGCTGCTATCTAGCCAGACTTCAAGGAATTTGAAAGAGACACCCGACTGGAGAGGTGAACTGTGAGGTGTAGAAAGTGGGGAGGGGCTTTGAGTTTTGGATCATTTTGCCTCATGCCAAAGAACATAGAAATTGATTTTTGAACTTTAGTTTCAGCTGATTCTGGTGGAACCATTTATGAACTTTGTCAAGTCACTTTGAAGGAGGGTTGTGACATCGGAGGCGGAGGTCCAGAAACATGTAATACAGTGTTGTCCATACAGATGGATTTTGGAGGGATGTAAACAGAGGGAGGTCATTTATGAAGATGGAAAAAGAACAGGGCCCAGTATGGAATCTTGGGGACACCAGCTAGGATGGGAGAGGTGTTTCCTACAAGAACAGATTATTGACTTTGATGTAGGCAAGATCTGAACCAATTGGTGGCAGTGGGGGTGAGTCCAAAGGATTGAAGTTTTTGGGTGAGGAGGGCATGTGAACAGAGTCAACAGCCTTGGCTAGGTCTGCAGTATAAAGATGGATGATGTAATAAGGCCTTTGTCCATGGTGGATTGGATTGCGTCAGTGACCCAGAGCAGGGAGAAGACAGTGGAGTGCTGCTTCCTGAAGCTGAACTGGAAGGGGAAAGGCTATTGCTGGTAATTGTATGTTCCAGGAGTCTAGAGTAGATAAGAGCCTCCTGGACCTTGGCGAGTGGGCAGAACAGATATGGGTCTGTAATTGCTGGGTGATATGGGATCCCCACCCTTGTGTAGGGGAGCACTTTAGCAAGTTTTCTGGCTAGGGAACAGAACTGGTAGAGAGGAAGAAGTTTAGGAGATAGATGAGGGGCTGTGATGGCTGGGGTGGAGATGCAGAGCATTTTAGGTTGGAGAACATCTGGACTGGCTTTGGTAGGGTTTAGCATTATAGCAGCCTTGTAAATCTCTTCAGAGGAGATGGGTGGAAAGTGAAGCCGGGCCCAGTGAGGGTAGGAGAATCAGCGAGGGGGTCAGGATGATCAGGGAGGGTGCAGGTGGTAAAAATTTGTTGAAAGTATTGATGATAGTGTCAGAGTCTGAAACTAATTCTCCATCAGTTTTAGGAGCTTGAGCAGTAGTAGTGGGAGTGATGAAAGCCATTGATCACATAGGGTCAGTGGTCACATACAATGTATAGGGCTGACGGGCAGACTGTATGGGCCTAGCAGTCCTATCTGCTGACAATTTCTATGTTTCTATGTTTCTAGTAGAATTTAAGAGAAGTGGAGGGATTGCCAGAAATTAGCTTGGGAGCTGGAGCTGGACTGAAGCTGCAACCTAAAATAGCTGTGTTTGCCTTTCTGATGGCCTGGGTGCAGGAATTTCTAAAGGACCTGTAGAGCTGGTAGTCCAAGGGTAAGTGGGAGGCCTTAAAATTTGCCCAGAGTTTGTCTTGTGATTTACAGAGGAGAGGAAGTCTGGGGCAATCCAGGAGTGGTAGAGTTTTACTCTTGCCTTTTTAGGAGAAGAGCAGCATCAATGTTAGGGTAGGTTACATAGGAGGCCAATCTGCAAATGTCAAGTCCTGCAGAAGGAATTAGAGTCCAGGGTGTGAGAGGGTGATACCAAATATATTTGGGTGCTGATAGGGAAATTATGACTTTTCTCATATGGTATGTGATGCAGTGGTCACTAAGGGTGTCAGGGAGTACACCAGCTTCCGAAATGCAGCGAGGGTGGAAAGAGAGCACCCAGCTGAGGAGTGAGTGATTGGCAGATTTGGTGTTCAAGTGAGTAGTCTCTGAGATTATCTGTCAAAGATTTAATGCTTTGATTTTAAAAGTGGATGGTTTGGTGAATGGTGATAGTCAATCCACATTGAAGTCCCGAGCAGGATGAGCTCGCCTACACTAACATGTGAGGAAATAGCTGAGATGCGCCAATCAAGGAAGTGTGTTGTACTTTGAAGGACAGTATAATACTGCTATGTAGATAGAGAGGCTGAAGGAAGGAGAGGTGGACTATTAGGACTGTTGATCTTATTAATTCATTTTCAACTGCAGTGTTCTTTATGCTTTGTTCAATTATATTACTTCTTTAGCTCCCTTTAGATTATCTTTAGTAGCTTCAAGCTCATTTCCTAATTCTTTTAGTTCCATACGTTTGGAACATACAAAGTTTATAGCCTGGTCCTTGATGTTTAAACAAGTATACATGTTGCAAGAACTGCACATGAAGGCCAAGCCTACTTTACACAGTAGTTCTAGGAAAACCTGTACTATATCCATTTGAGTATTATCTGGGTCAAGTACCAATAAGAAACACAAAACACAATGCTCAGTAGTTAGGTTCCATTACCGTGGTTTAGCTTCACACAGTCTCGATGCTGCCTCATCTGCTCTGGTGGATGCAGGCAGATATGCTTACCTCTGACACATTATCTCCACCATGTGCTTGCCAACTCTCATGAGCTCGTGAGAGTATAAACCAAACTGGAAATGCCATGAGGAGGGACTTCCAGTCTGGAAAACCAGTTGTTCAAGGTTTAAAATTGATAAAACTCCTAGCTATGCCACTAAAAGTGGTCCATAGACCATTTACCAGTATAATTGGCTACTTGCAACCCTTTGTCACTCTGTAATGGGCTTTTTTGCTATGTTGTACTGTAGAGACATTAGTAGTCCCTCCACTATCCCACAATGCACTCTAATAGTAGCGAGCAACACGGACAGACTGTCACAGACTGAACTTTTGTAGCTTTTAATATTTTCACACAAAAACAGACACACTGGAGATTAAAATAAGTTAAAGCAGACAGCTCCTCAGTCACAGTGCGCCACTACACAGTTCCTCCTACAAACAGGGTCACACCTCAAGCTGGCAAGTTTATAAAACTGGAAAACTAGAAGTGCCATGAGGTGGGACTTCTGGTCCAGCTGAAACCATTTGTTTTAGGTTTAAAATTGATAAACCTCCTAGTTATGCCACTAAAAGTTGTCTAGAGACTATTTACCAGCCTAAAATACAATGTCGGTGGGTAAGGCGGCAGCTTGTTCTATGGGTCTGGGACTGGTAATAGCGAAGGAGAAGTTCACAGCAGTAGCATTAGTGTAACCAAATTTTTCTGTGCCACTTGTATGCCAGACATGCTGTTGAAGGATGTGGCAGGTGACAAGGGTAGCTGTAGCTCCAACAAACAAGAAATAGTGGTCAAAGAGGAGGTCATTTGTATAACTGTGGCTCCTGGTGGTGATGGTGCTATGCCTGATAGTGTGGAGCCAGTGGTTGAGGCAAAATATCTAGAAAATGTGGGTCAGGCTCATCATGATAAGTGGGTCAGAGAGACTGGAGACAGTGAGGTTGAGGAGGACAGATGTGTGAAGGAAGAGAACAGCAGTGGCTGTACTGATGATGATGTGTTAGATCCCCTATGGAAGCCTGAAAGAAAAGTATAAGAGTGGTGATGCAGATGGTGCAGGGATGTGTGTGCACTAGTGATCCAACTACCAGAGCCAACCCCCCAGTATTCTTGAGGTTCTCAAATCATCAAAAGAAAACACCAATTTCCACACACACACCCTCAGCTGTCCAAATCCCAGCACCATGTTAAAACAAGGGTAACAAATCCCTAGTTGTGGGATTTCTATATACCGTACTTGACCCAGCTGACAAGACAGTTGCTATCTGTCAGCTGTGTCAAGCATGAGTCAGTAGAGGTAAAAAGGTAGTCACCTAGGCAACGCTGGGCAACACACACACCTGAAGAAAAGGCACCTGTTCTGCTGGTGTCCACATCAGAAGGAAGCAATTGCAGGGGTCTTTGCCTCATCATCATTAGGCAAGGCAGACAGAAGTGACAGGGCAATAGACCAGGTGGACAGAGGGTTGAGTGAGGAGAACTATAGAGAGAAGGTGGAGAATTCTGTGGGTCTGCCTAGTGGGCATAGCAGCAGTACAATCCCCAGTCAGAAAAGCACAGTAATGCCATAGCAAAACCTCCAAAGTCACTGATGTCACTTGAGTAGTAGCACATATGAATCCCCAGGAGTCAAACAGCAACTCACCAATGCTGCCATGAGCCCAGCTGTTTGGTAGCCCAGCCCTAGAAAGGTCCAGCCTATGCTGCATAGTACATTTGGGTGGCACTCCAAATTCCCTCCCAATCATGCTACTGCATGTGAGCTAAATGCAGAGGCTGATAAAATGCTGGCTAATGATCTATTGCCATTCTTTTGTAGAGAATGTTGGATTTCGGAGGTTGATGGCAGGTGCCTGTCCCAAATGGCAGATTCCATCAAGAATATGCTTTTCAAAATATGCCATTCCTGAACTCTTTGGGAAGTGTCAGATAAGGTAAACCATGCCCTGAAGCATTCCGCATCACCAAACGCTCATCTCAGCATAGATGTGTGGACCAGTGGCCAAACAGCTGGTAGCTCTACCTGTGCAGGGCAATGGGTCCAAAGAGCGGCAACAAGAATAGCTCTGGCTTGGACCATGCGGCAAAAATGGCACCATTTTTCTTTTGCAAGGCACTACACCCTGTGCACTATCTGATGCAGGAGAGGTGCACCCCCATCCCCGACTAAAGGATTCTAACTCCGGTGGGAATGGACAGCAGGAAAGTTAAAAATCATGGGGCAGTGGAATACTGTTTCCATGGCACCATGTAATAGAATGTAAGTCCTGAGTGCACTAAAATGTTTGGAGATCAGAATTAGAACCCTGGTCTCCAATGGCATTGGCCGAGCTGCTTGATGTCCCAGCCTCCACACCAAGCAAGCAGCTCAGCCAGTCTCCTGGCTCCTGATGCTCTTGTGCATTGCCAGCACCATGGACAGTGACCAGGGGAGCACTTACAGCAAGTGCTGTAAATCCCCTCGCTGTCCATGTGAATACTTACCAGACTAGTGCCATATAGTGCTGCACTATTCTGGTAGCACTCACTAGACGCAGTACTCTTGTGCAGTACAGCACATTGGGCACAGGTATCTGGGGTACTATTTGACTCTGGGCATTGGAAAATTGCACTAAGCCCAACTGTGGTGGTAGCGACATTCTGGGTCTTCACCAGCATGCCACACTGACAATGAAGAGTATACCTGGATCACACATGGGTAATAAAATGCTGGAAGTGGTTCTTACCGAGACTGATGACTGGCTTCACCCCATTCACTGAAAGCAGGTTTCATTGATAGCAATAATGGCTCCAATGTTGTGAAATGCATCAGTGAAGGGGTTTGTCAGGGAACCATGCCTGGCACATTGTCTTAATCTCATTGTGTAGCAGTTTCTCACCCATACAGATATCAAGAACATTTTGAATGTGTCCCATCACATATGTGCCCACTCTGCCCATTCTGGAAAGGCCCATGACCAGCTCTGTCAGCTGCAGATAGAGAACAAACTGCCTTGGCACTGTATGAAACTGGATGTTGCCACCAGATGGAACTGCACTCTATAACTGATGGAGTGGTTTTACAAGCAATATAAAGACATTTCTGAATATCTGTTGCTACATACAAGCTATGACAGTGCTGGAGTATGCATGTGTCTGACAACAGAGCAGTGGTGCAAAATGGACAGCTTGATCATTTATTTATTTATTAAATTTTGGTGACCGGTAGGCCCACTGAGCTCCGAAGGTCCCTTTCAGGGGCCATTCAAACATGCAATACAGGCAATGAGTGTGGACACTGCCAGTATCAGTCAGACATTCCAATACTACCTTTCCTGAAGCAGATGCTGGTGAATGTGCAGCAACAGCTGGAGGCAGGTGGTGATAGTGGAAGTTGTGCCTTAATGGAACCCATGCTCCATATCTTAGACTCCAATACACAGATTTCTGTGGTTCTGCAATTCTGCAGTTTGAGGAGTTAGGGACTGCCACTATGCTTGACTATAAGTGTGGTCTGGCATCAATAATTGAAGGTGGGCATCAGCAGGTTTAAAAGTTGACAGAATTCTTATAAGAAGGGTAAGTAGGCACAGATGCAGTGCACAGTTGCTAAAGAACACATGTATGTAAGGCACAACATGAAACTGCATAGAAACTGGGTGTTGTTACCCCTCCTCACATGGGAAAGGGTCTAGCAAGCAACTTAAAAGAAAAATGACAAATCCCATTTAGGATGTTTTAAGTCAGGTGGAGTTGCACACATGGAAGAAAAGTAAAAGGAGCGGCTGATTAAGCAGCAGGTCTGAGAGCAGTGCTACTCATGGTAGATGTGCATTTAATGGACACAAGGCACCTTACCATTGCCGATGAGCCTTTGCTATACTAGAGCAGCAAGGTCACTGAGTGGCCAGCACTGACCCCAGTTGCCATGAAATACCTCAGCTGCCCACCCTCGAGTGTCAGTGTTGAATGTGTATTCAGTTTGGCTGGTGCCATAGTACAGGACAGGTGCACCAATCTGTCACCAAAAATATTGGCATGCTAACAGTTATTAAAAAGGAATGAGGGTCACATTCTGCACAAGACAGTCATATCTCTTCTCCTACCGCATGACAATGAAGATGAAGGGGATGGTGTTGTCAGCAGACTCAGCACTAGCACATTGTCTTGTACAACTGAAATGGATGAAGCAGTAATGGAGAGGAAATTTCATCTGGTGACAACTCCAATCTGGAAGACTGTGAAGAATGTTTCCTCAATGAGGTTGAAGACTAAAACTGATGTGTTGTTTCCTTCTTACCCTCATTATAATCCTTTACTGTGTGATTTACAAAAATAATTCTGTTATTTTCATTCATTTTACTGTTCCCCATCCCCAATTGTTGTGCCGCTGTTTCCTTGCACTGAATCAAGTACCTGTCTCCACCACCCAAATCAAGTACCTGCCTCCACAACCTGAATCTGAGGTCTAGATAAAATGTCTACTCCAGCCATCAAGACACTGCACTTCCTTCCTCCTCTTCCTCTGGCCTGCTCGGGTCCTCATAAACAGCATGGTCCACCACCTCTGCACTGATGAAAAATGTTCCTGGCTCTAGGGAAAACTATTTTCCTTTGATCCTATGGTAGGAGTTACAGTTACTCCTTTAGATGAAAACTCATAACTGAATGCAATGTTCACCCTGAGATAATATCTACTGGATTTGGAATTGAACAACCCCATCGTGTGGAGCAGCTTAAAACACTTTGCAGACAATCAGAATTAATACTGGGATGGTACCATCACAGGTATACTGCTGCAGTATCCAGTTTTGAACAGTATGACAGGAGGTTACTCAAGCAGATCCTCCAGGCAGCCAGCTCATCAAGGCTACAAGACCTCAGTCCCAGCAAGGCCTATCTGTGTCTGCAGTGATGGTAAGATACTTCCACTGTTGTTCACAGTCCTTATCCTCACTGCTGGTGGGGTGACTTGAGTCCTCAGCGTTGTAGATACCAAAAGGCCTTCCACATTACTCCGAAAGACATAAAATGTTCTTCCTTCTGTCCATTTATTTTCTGCAGGTTTCAACACTCACAACACCTGTTGTGAATCCTACACCATCTCAGTGGCACACACACGGCGAACAGCTGTAACATAACTGTAATTATCATTATGATTTTTTTTCATTTTATTTGTATTAGAAAGATTGCTTTATAGAGCAAAATTCTTTCACTAACTGCTTATATGCATTCATAACATGGTGTTGATATGTTTGTTTCACTCCAAAATTAAGTGTTATGTATCATAGAGATTAGAGAAGATTCAATAACACTGAAAGACCAGCTGAGAAATGTCTGAAATCAAAACAAATGTGATGAATTTGATAGTAACACAGTAGTATTCAGTACATTCTTATGCACCAAGTTTTACTTGACCATATCTCTGTCTCAGTCAGCTAATGGTTGACTCCAGTACTCGGCCTCACGGAGGACAAAAAGCCTTCATAAGTTACTCAGAAAGATATTAAAATAAATGTTCTTCTTTCCTTTTGTCTCTCTGCAGGTTTCACCATTCACAACAGCTGTTCCTACACCAGATCACTAGCACACACCTCACCACAGCCAGCAGCACTAATGTAATGGTTAGTATCATTATGATTTTCTTTTTTATTCTATTTTATTTTGTATTTGATTTTATATTCTCATTTTCACAGGAACACACTGTGCTACAGTTTCCAAAGGGACATTAAATAATTTCTCATGTGGGAGTCAACAACAGTGTATACTGCGTAGACACCACAGTAGCCGAGTGAGGCAAAATAAATTTTTTTTTTCTTCACAGGTGATAGGTGATGTAGTTGTACTTGGCTTCACAAAGGATGAAAGGCCTTCATAAGTTACTTAGAAAGACATTAACATGTTTTTCCATCTTTCCTTTTGTCTCCCTGCATGTTTCACTATTAAAATGGCTGTTCCTACACCAGCTCATGGGCACACTCCACAGTACAACCAGCAGGACTAATGTAACATTAATTATCATATGACTTTCTTTTTCTCCTTTTCATAGGTACACACTGTGCTATAGTGGCCGAAGGATGCTAAATAGTTTCTCATGTTCGAGTCAACAACAGCTTTACTTGGTGGCCAAGTGAGGCAAAGTAATTTCTCTTTTTCTTCACAGGTGACAGGTGGTGTAGTAGCACGGGAGTCAACAAAGGCTATACTGGGCAGCCACCACAGTGGCCGAGTGAGGCAAAATTATTTCTCTTTTTCTTCACAGGTGACAGGTGGTGTAGTAGTACTTAGCCTTGCAGAGGACAAAAGGTCTTCATGAGTTAATCAGAAAGACATTAAAATATTTTTCTGTCTTTCCTATGGTCTCCTGCAAGTTCAATTGTTCACAATGGCTGTTTCTACACCAGCTCACTGGCACACTCCACTGCACAGCCAGCAGCAGTAATGTAACGTTAAGTAGCATATGATTTTTTTGGTTCTTCTTTTCACAGGTACACACTGTGCTATGATGGCCAAAGGAACACTAAATAGGTTCTCATGTGAGGAGTCAACAATGGCTTTACTTGGCAGCCATCACAGTGGCCAAGTGAGGCAAAATAGTTTCTCTTTTTTCTTCACAAGTGACAGGGGTTGTAGTAGGACATGGGGTTGACAACGGGTATTCTGTGCAGCCACCACCACAATGGGTACTTATTTGAGTAGAGTCTAAATACCGTATAATCTTTTCTTGTCTTCACAGGTCTCTTGTGCTGTGTTGCTGTCTTGTGCTCTGGCATTTAAGCCATCACCATCTTCTCCACCCAGACAACATTGCAACAGTCAGATGCTGAAAATTACCTGAAAGTACAGCAACAGAAACATAAAACAATCTGACATCTGCAAAACATTTCAGAATTACCCCCAAAAAAAAAATCTGTACCTTCCCTTGGTTGAAAATGTGCTGAATTCCAGAAAAGATACTGGCTGGACCTATGCAGCAACATGATTTCATCACCCTAGTAATAATACCTGAAAATAGAAAAACAGTAAGCAAAATGGTTAGAGTTAAAGTAGTTACAACCCCCCATCACAAAAATAAATAAAATACAATACCTATCTTTGAAGCTGGGTCAGAAGACTCACAAAGCAATAGAGTAAAGAGAACAGCAGACTGCATCTTCGTCCATGCAAAGCACTGAATGACCTGTCAATGTCATCCCAGTTTGTATATCTTTTTGCTATAAATTGAGCTGTACAGAGGAGTACGGCAAAGCAATCTAATTCCTTCAGGAGATCCATTTTATTATTTTGCTTTTATAGAATTTCCAGACATGATAAATTTATATAGTTGGGCTTCTGTGTTTAAGTAAGTTATTTTGTCAATGTCTTTCTGTACCAGTTTTGATTATCAGGGTATTGACTCTTCTGTCTGATACCACCTAATTTTGGGATTCAACCTGGAATCTTCTGTTTCATGTCACTTAGTCATGATCATGAATCATGGCCCGTTTGTTGAATCTTCTGTTTGGTAGCATTTAATTTCTGGGTGCAACCCTGTTCATGTAATCTTCTGTTTCATAACACTTAGTCATGATCACGAATCACACCCTGTTTATTGAATCCTCTGTTTGGTATCATTTTTCTGGTGCAACCTAGTTCATATAATGTTCTGTTTCATGTCACTTAGTCAGGATCATGAATCTCACCCTGTTTATTGAATCATCTGTTTGGTACCACTTAATTTCTGTGTGCAACCCAGTTCATGTAATCTTCTGTTTCACATCACTTAGTCACTCATGCTCATGAATCATGCCCTGTTTTGAATCTTCTGTTTGATGCCACTTGATTACTGGGTGCAACCCTGTTCATGTAATCTTCTGTTTCATGTCACTTAGTCACAATCACAAATCACGCTGTTTATTGACTCGCTTGTTTAATGCCTTTATGTTCTGGGTGCAACCCTGTTTATGCAGTCTTCTGTTTCATGTCACTTAGTCACGATGATGAATAATGTCCTGTTTACTGAGTCTTCTGTTTGATGTCACTTAATTTCTGGGTGCAAACCTGAATCTTCTGTTTCATGTCACTTATTAGTGAATCACACCACTTAATTTTTGGGTGCAACCCTGTTTGTTGAAATGGGACTTCACTTTATTGTTTCATAAAGATGTTTTTAATTTTTCTTAAAGTGACAGTGTTCTGTCACATTTTGTTATATGTAATATTAAATTACCCCTGTTGGCTGACTGCTGCATTCACAGATTTGGAACACTTCATTTCATAGTTGGAGTTTCAGTGTTATTGAATCTCCTGTTTCACAGTTGCAGAGCACAAGCAGCAGTTTATTACTAGCATTACTGACTTCAGGTTTGGGAGAAATATTTCCAGAAGTGAGACATATATATCTTGTTTTTGGCAGTTGTGTGTACTGAAGTACTTGACAACACAGACTGTCTGAGAGGGTGAATTAAACAGCATAGTAGCTGAGGCACTGGCAACAGTAGTTTATTACCAGCATTACTGAGTTTGAGTTTGGGGAACAATTTCCGAAGTGAGAAACGTATATCTTGAGCTTAGCAGTTGTGTGTATTAAAGAGCTTGACAGCACAGACTCTCCAAGAGGGTGACTTAAACAGCATAGACACAGAGGCACCCACAGCAGCAGTTTTACCAACATTACTGATTTCAGATTTGGGAGAAATAGTTTCAGAAGTGAAACATATATATTTTGTGCCTGACAGTTGTGTGTACTAAAGTACTAGACAAGACAATACATACTGTCCTAGAGGGTGAATTAAACAGGATAGTATAAGAGGCCATAGCAGTAGCAGTTTATTACCAGCATTACTGATTTCGGGTTGGGGAACAATTTTCAGAAGTGAGAAACTTATATCTTGTGCTTGACAGTTGAATGTACTAAAGTGCTTGACAACACAGACTGTTTGAGATAGTGAATTAAACAGTATAGTAGCACAGGCACCAGCAGCAGTTTGTAACCAGCATTACTGATTTCGAGTTGAGGAGAAATATTTCCAAGTGAGACATTTATATATTGTGCTTGGCAGTTGTGTGTACTGTAAAGATTTGGACACTTCAGACAAATCATGAGAGAACAGTGGTAATGTTTTGCATTGTGATTAAGGCACAATAACACAAAATGCATAAAGAGCAGTGTTGGGCAATGATGCAGCACAGTGCAATGTGGCAGTGGCAGCACTGCTAATCTGTAGCTACTTGTTATTTTTATTCTGGTAGCTGAGAAAAATTTCAGAAAAGATAGTGAGAAACAAAGAAAGGAAAGGTTTGATGTATTGGGAGATACAGCATCATGAAAAGAAATGTAGATAAAAAACTTTTGTGCATTTTTTTTAATTTAGAATCAAAGCAGATAGGATAGGATAGGTTAGGATTGGATAAGATAGGATAGGACAGGATAGGATAGAAATACAGACTGTGAAGCAGTAACAGAAATAAAGGCATACAAACAAACAAAGAGAAATAAGGAGGATAGATGAGATAAACAACTTTTTCTTTTTAGGTTTTTTTATTTATTCATTTTCCACTTTTGACAGAGAAGAAACGTGAAACAGATAAAAGATAATAGCTACATTGGAGGGTATGGCCAGGGGCGAGAGGGGCCCCACCACTTCTAACTTCTGTCAAGCCCTCCATAATTATCTGCTGATTGCAGAGCACAATTTTCTGCATCTCTTTCAGCTATGCAACTTGACAGGAGAGGTCTCCTACCTCCCTGTGGAGCTGTTCCACTTCACCACTGGTAGATGTTTCTGAGGCTAATCTCTGAGGTGGTGACCCTGCTGAATCATCTGAGGCTGACTGCTGGTCCTTGTCACAGTCCTCTACTCCATCCCCCACACCGGCACACCACCATACCTCCTCTTCTTCCCCTTCCCAGAGGAAGCACTTGGGTGGCACCACCTACATCCCTCTCACTACCTATCTGCCTAACATGCTCCTTCCGCTCTTTCAGGTTTCTCCTTTGCAGGTGTGTGTGCTGCCCACCTGCCCCTAGATGACTCCTTTTTCCAATGCTCCACAACAGTGTGGCACAATTTACAAGTCACCACACTGTTGTTGGTGGAGTCCAGTTAGAAAAGTCCAATAATAGGGACTTGGACTGCTGCTGATAAGGGAGGGAGGATGGCCCTGGCTGTGGGACCTCATCCTCCTGGGGTGCAGATGCTGGTGCTGGTGGTGATGGTGGCTGCACAATATATGGTGCTGGTGGTGCCCTAGCCCCATCTACTTGTTGGTGCCAGGGATCCTGCACTGTGTAGTGGTGAGCCTGGGTCTGCTGCTGCTGTTTCTCCTGCTGCTGCCACTGGTAGGGCCAGGTCCTCTTCTGCTGAAACCCATGTCCCCCTCTGCTGGCTGTACCTCCCTCTCCTCCTGACTTTCTGTCCCACTCATTCTAACTTAAAAAACAAAAAAGAGTAAAACAGTGGAAAAAACACCCTAAAAGGGTAAAACAGTACCAGAAATAAGTCTTCAGTATACACAAAATAAGAGGTAAACTACAACTAAACAAAGATTGGCTGACTCTAATGTGAAAATAATATACAGAACAGCCAATTGAAAGGTGGAAACATGCTTTTTATGTATTTTTAAGTAGCAAACAGTGCAGATCTGTCCCCTTCACTCCTGGCTCAGACTTTGAAGTGAAACAAAGGATGAGTCAAACTACATAAAACAGTAGCATGTGACCTGCAGGAGTTGTTTCCATGTGATCTCAAGTACTTGTTTACAGGAAGTAGCCATTTTTGCCTAACTGTATTTACTATTGAAGTTACCAGTGAAATCAAGATACTTAGCATTCCCTTCATAATGGCAAAAGATGCATAATGTCACCAGGCAAGTTCACATACATGGTGATTATAAAAAGTTTATCAGTACTGAGGAATACCTCACAGTATTCTCAGTGTTACTGAGGCAGGATCACATAACAGTCAATGCAAATTGAACTTGAGTGCCTCAGTGGTACCTCAAGGTATCCGAGGTATATCTCAGTACTAATAAACTTATGTATGATCACCACTGTAGGTGGATTTACATGCTGACAGCAGAAATTTATGAACTGCTCTGCAGAGGTGGAGTCAGTGACTTCACCGAAATTCACCAGCAAATAAAAACTTCACAATATCTCCGGTCACTTACAAAGACATTGAAGACGACTGGATCCAGTACTGAGTCCTAAGGTACCTCCTCCCCACTCACTCTCCCTCCCGAAGTGAATTCTATTTACCACCACCCACTGTCATCTACCCATCAACAAATGTTATGCCAAATTTACCACCTTAGGAGTCTGACCTACTCCAAACTGCCCAGTTTACTAATGAGCCTTCTATGTTGTTTGGTGCTCAAGGCCTCGCTGAAGTCAAGTAGGCCACGTCCACCCTCCCCAATCTAGTTCCTTGGTCACCCAGTTGAAGAAACTGATCAGATTCATCTGACCTGACCTCCTCCCATGAATCCATACTGCCTCGGGTCTTGTAACCCACTGGAATCAAGATACTAGCACATCTTTTCTTTAAAAGTGACTCCATTAGCTTCCCAACCACTGCTGTCAGACTGACTAGGCTATAGTTGCCAGCCTTCTCCTTCTACCTATTTTATGAGTGGGACTACATCTGCCTTACTTCTTACCCTCTGGAACCACACCTGTTTCCAGTGAGTTATTGAATAAGGCTGATAGAGGTGCAACCAGTACATCACTGAGTTCCCAACACCCTTTGGTGTATTCCATTTGACCCCTTGGCTTTGTTACTGGTTCTCACATGGGTAAGAAAATGCTTTATGTTCTGGTGGATGAGATTGATGAGTGGCTACACACACAGTCACTTATACCAGGATTCATCATAAGTGATAATGGCTCCAATGTAGTGATGTGCATTGAGATGGTGTTTTTCTGGTGCCCTGACTGGCACACTGCCTTAATCTTGTTGTGCAGTACCTTCTCAACTATGCAGACATTAAGGAAACAGTGACTGTTGCCCATAGCATCTGTGCATGCTTTGCTCTTTCTACAGAAGCCAGTGACAATCTGCGGATCTGCAGTGCACTAACAATCTGCCTCAGCAGGGTATAAAGCTCAATGTTGTGACCAGGTGGAACTCCACAATGTACATGCTTGACCGACTGTATGAACGGTATAAGGCTGTTTCAGAATACCTGCTGGTGCACATCACCCGTGACAGTGCTGAAGTGTCCATCACTCTAACAACAGTGCAGTGACACCAAATGGATGGGCTAATACATTCTCCATCTATTCAAGCATGCTAAACAGGCAGTGAGTGAGGATACTGCTTGCATAAGTCAATCTATACCCTCATTCATGTGCTGAGGCAGGCACTGTTCAATGTGTGACACCAGATGGAGGCAAGTGGGGACCATAGCAGTTGTGATCTAATAGATCACATGATCCAAGTGCTGGACATGAATATCCACATATATCGGCATTGTACAGTCAGATGACTGCACTCACTATCATGCTTGATCCATGATACAAACATGGCCTGCCTTCTATAACTGAAGGAGGTCATCAGTGAGTGCAAAAGTTGACAGAGAACCTCACTGGAAGGGTATCTGCTGCACACATGAAAAGACACACACTGCAGTGAAAACAGGCGTTGCTGCCACCACCACCAGTGGGTCACAGGCAACCCAATCAGTGAAAATGGGCAAGGAACAGCAGAAAACAGCAAGCAATCCCATTTGGGATGTTCTCTTTCAGATCGGAGGAAGATGTGGAAGAAAAGGAGGAGGGACAGATGAGGCACTTGGACTCAGGGCAGCAGAGTGAATGGTGGAGGCCTACATGGTGGACACAAAGCACCATGCTATTACTGATGAGCCACTGATGTACTGGAGCAGCAAAGTAACATTGTTTGCTGCGAAATACCTGAGCTGTCCACCATCCAGTGTCAGAGTGGAATGAGTGTTTAGCGAGCTGGGGCCATTGTGAGTAACCATAGGACAAATTTGTCACCCAAGAATGTGTCCATACTAACATTCATCAAAATGAATGAAAGGCACATTCCACACAAAACAGTGATGTCAGGTGGTGTCCCCACACGAATTGTGCCTAGGTGATGATGATGATGACAATGAAGATGTCAGCTCTTCTGCTAAGGCATCCGCCAGCAGTGAGGTGAATGAAGCAGCAATGCTTAGAGAATTTCCAGTTGGTAACAACTCCAGTCTTGAAGACTGTGAGGGCTGCTTCTTGGAAAATGTGGAAGTGGAACAAGGCAGGTTACTCAAGGCCCCCAAGCAATTTCAGCTCAGTATAGTGTATATATATAATTTTTATCTATGTATCATTGGATTTGTTATGGTTGTGTTATCTGCTGCAGTTTTAAACTGTGTCATTTGATCACCCTTTGCCCTAAACTGTTGTTTGTCCCCACCCTATATAAAGCAGCAGCAGTCAAATTACCATAACCCATAAACATTTTGCATGATTACAGTTATAATGTTTACGCTGCCCAAAATATCCAGATACACATTTTACTTTTAATTTGAGTAACCCCATCTTAAAGTAAAATATATTGTCTTGATGTCCTTAAATTGCCTATGCTGGCACATGCCACACCTGCCTTCCCCTCCTCCTCTCTCCCACCTGACACACCCATGCACTCCATGCAAAAATATTTTCTGCCACTTACTATCCATGACATATTGAAGAACTCTCCTAGTACAAGTATCATGTGCATATAACATGCTCATTCAATCGTTATTACATCAGTTGAACAAATTTTATGAAATGATGAATGGCGGCAATCTTTAATGATGTGAGTCATTAATTACT
This sequence comes from Neoceratodus forsteri, assembly GCA_016271365.2. Taxonomy (NCBI): domain Eukaryota; kingdom Metazoa; phylum Chordata; order Ceratodontiformes; family Ceratodontidae; genus Neoceratodus; species Neoceratodus forsteri. Next base: position 1,458,521,700 of record CM057455.1, on the reverse strand, counting down.
AAAGTAATCATGAAAAAGGCTTAACAAGTTACGATATTCAATTCTTGCAAAAAGGTTACTTATATTATACTACCAATGTTAAAGTACTTTCAATTGTGACCAAACTGTGATGGTTCCTATGGGGAAGATATTTGCTGCCCTCAGTTTGGCTTCTAAATGTTTCAAATTACAGCAGCTGTCACCTCAAATGATTGGACAAGACATTACTGTAGCCCCTACACCTAATTATTTACTAAACACCATCTCAGCCATCCATTTCACATATACTTCTCCCTAGATGTGCTGTTTACTCATTAATGGTAAGGAAACCAGTGGCCTACATCAAGTTCAAGCAACATGCTCTGCCACTGTCTTCCACACAACTGCTACTGCAGGGCCTGGATGTAGTCATCATCACACAGATAGGATGAAACCTCAATAGAGGACAATTACCTAAGCAGGAAAAATGATAAAAATGATAAATACTCATCTATCTGCATACCTGGTGATAGCAAACAAATTAGAAACAGAGAAAAAACTGTATACTTACCATATCTTGTTATTGTGATTAAACTGTGGAAAATGTCCACAGAAGGAACATGCTGGGTGGGGCACATGATTCTGACTACGAACCACAGTAGCAGGCATTCCCTTCCCCTAACAGTAGTGCGTGCCTGGAAACAAGATAACAAGAACAAATTTTGAGAATTGTTAAAGTTCCACCACACCCCTGCCCCCCACCATCCTCCACCCTACCCCCACAGAATACCATAATAAAAATGAAGAAATGTTTACCTCAGGGACTATGAAACTGGAACCATTCACAAGTAAAAAATTGGCAAATCATTCCGGAGCAGCTGCAGTGGTGGTATCATGACCGAATTCCATCCTGAATGTTGACAAAAGCCAAAAGAACACAATTACTGTCAAACTCAGACATCTTGACTGCAGTAACCTACCCCAGTAATGAAAAATTAAATACTAACTGTCTCGTTGGGAAAGGTGGTGCGTTCAACAGATTCTAATCCTGGCATGGCATGATGTGATATAATCCTCAGCAAACTGAAAATATTACAAAAACAGTACAAAAATATTAGAACTCAAGACGCCACAATACCAACCCACCAACACCCTTCTCTTGTACAGGAAAATATACAGACAGCTGCTTACATGTGCAGTAGCAGTATGGACTCAGTGAAGATGATCCATCAACCATCTAGGAATTACTCGTGGCAACTTGGAGGCAACTAGTCAGGAGCGGCAGGCAACAAGCTACAGCACCCAAAATGACATTCCCTCCACACCGCCACGCAAGGTATTACAACCCAGAGTCAGTCAACACAGCCAATTAGGACAGCAGCATTGGGACATGATAATTCTACACTTGTCCTATGAACCACCACAGAAATAACACTCTTGCCACACCTGCTGGATTGGATGCTCACAATGGCAACAATTTATTAAGGCACACAGCTAATATTTACATTCCCAAACTTTCGTATATCATGACAACAACATTCAATACAATAAATACATCAGTCCAATTCTTTAATCTGGCACTTTTCTTCATTCTTGGTCCTCTTCTCCTTGCTTGCTGTCCTTCGAGGTCCAGACACTCTGATCTGCCTCCCTCCCTCCTCCTCCCCATCATCACCAGAACCAGAAACCACAACTTACCAGGACCTCCGCCTTCTAGGTCCAGACACTGGACTCTGATCCATAGCTTCTATCCCCCTTCCCCATTACTCACATGCCTGGGTTCCATTGCCCCAGACTCTATTGCTTACCCATTCCTTCTCTTCCGCTACCCGCCCTTCTCCCCTCCTGCTCTGCCCCTTTTCTCCACTGACCCATCTCCAGCTTGTGAAGGATGATGGGCTCCCCTGCAGGCCAGTACCTTAGGCCCTTTTGCTATCTTCCCACTAGGTCCCCAGTAGGTCTCAGGAAAGGACAAGCCGAACTCCAACAAGTGAACCCCTCTGATCTGTATACGTCTCCCTGATCAAAAGCAATGTCCCTGTGTCATATGTGAACCCCATCTCTATCACTGCTCTTGCCACTTTCCTGTTCAGCTGTTTTGTCCCCTCTCTACTGCTCTGACCTCCTTGGCTCCCCTCCATACCCTGCAGCATGTGATCTTGGACCAGCTGATGACCACCCCGGCCACCAGCCCTTCATTCTTTCTAGGTCGGCTGTTATGGCCTGCACCAGTGCCCCCACGGAGACTACCCTACATTGCTGCCCCAAGTGTATTATTATACAGTCTGGCCTGCTCCATTACACCCTCAGGTCCTCCAGCAGAGGCATCAGTTGTGCCCACCTCATGCCCCTGATGCCCTTCAACTGTACTCGTGTTTTCCATGTTTAGTCGCAACTGCATCCTGCTGCTCCTGGATGCTGCAAACCTCTGCCCAATAGATGAAAGACTGCCCCATGATCCACACCCTTCGCTGGATCCTGCCGGGGAAAAAGAACATAAAAAGTGAGCCATTGACCCTCAACACCTCACATACCTCTTGTAGCAACTGTATCTCCAGCGCCCACCCGCTCTTCATTTCAGCCTCTGATTTCCCCTGGCTGCAGCCTCTGATGCTGCCCCTATCCAGAACGAGTGTGAGGCAAAGTCATCCAGATCCTCCCCTATAAATGCTAGGGCTTTTTGAGGAACCCTAAACCTGAAAACCTGTCACTGGGCTGCCAACCCCATTGCAGAACCCTCCCCACTTGGCACCCGAGCCCTGCCATATTCCTCCAGGCCTGACATGGTGCAGACTCCCCTGCTGCTGTTTCTGTAATGTCACTGAGACCTCCTAGCCCCTTTGGTCTGTCTTAGAGCTGGGCAGGTGGATGACCACCCTATCCCTACTCCATTCAATGTTCCCATCTGCAGCCCTTGTGCGGCCACCGCTTTTCCTCGGGCCACCGCTTCCCCACCCTGAGAGCTCCTCTGGCCATCAGTGTGAAACTGCTGTGAATAAGCAGGTCTCCTTTGCTGAGGTGCATACATGCTGCAGTGCCCCATGACCTTCTTAGCAGCCATCCCATGATTGGCTGCCTCCAATCTTTCCTCTACCCTTGACCCTCTGCCATCCTGTGACCATCTGCTTCACCGTCTCTCCTGCGGTGGCATCTGGCCATCCACTGTCCTTACACATCCAGCATATGCCCGCCAGGTGGATCACCATGGTGGCATGGGCCATCCCTGTTTCCCATCTCTCCACCACATACTGCATCACCTGATCCTCCAAGACTGGCCCATCTGCATCCCATTCGGATCTCGCCTGAAATTCCTGAAACCCCACCAATGCACTTTCATAAGCTCTATGGGTGTTGGCTGATGATGACCTATGGTAAAACACCGTGGCCTTATCTCTCCAATCTCCCATAGCTGGTCCGGGACCCTGGTACTGTGAGTTGCTGCTATGCGGAGCCAGCTTCTGGAACCTGTCCAGGCTGTAAACGGAAAAGACTGTCAGCCATATCATTCTGGAGCCCTTAAATATGCTGCGCCTTAAATGATAAGTTCAGTTGCAAACTGAGGAGCACCATGAGGTGCAGCATCCTGCCCACCATATTCATATTTCCACTTTGCCTGTTCACCACTTCTACCACCTTTGCTGTCACACCAGAAGAATATGCACTTCCTTTCATCCTCTCACCCCATACTTACATGGCTACCCAGATGGGAAATATTTCTAAGAATGTAAGGTCTTTCAGAACCCTTTTCTCTCCGTGTACTGGCCAAGCTTCCAAAATCCATTCCTCCTTGAAATATGCTCCCATCCCTAATGTCCCTGAAGCACCCGTGTATAGTTCTAGCTCAGTGTTGCAAGCCCACTCTTCTTGCCAAAATGTCACCCCCATTGTATTTTTCTAGGAAATCCCAGACTTCCAAGTCTTCCTGGACCCCTTTAGTGATATCCACCCAGTAGTGTGGTTGCTTCTTCATCCCTGTGGCCCTCCCCAATCTCCTGGTAAATACCCTGACTGGGCTTATGGCCTTGCAAGCAAAATTAAGATGCCCCAGTAGTTGCTGTTTTGGTACAAGTGGCACCCTCCTCCTCCCCATCACCTGTGCCACAGCCCCTTGAGCCCAGGCAGATGGAAACACTCCTGTTTTGTGTCCACCTCAATCCCCAAGAATTCCAAACTTGCAGGCCAGGCCTCTGTTTTCCTTTTGCTAATGAGATTTCTATGTTCCACATAACTCCTTAAAGTCCACTAACATTGCTTGAGTCTCTGCCTGGCTGCCCCTATGAGAAGGAAATCATCTAAATAGTGGACCACCCTCCTGTACCCAAATATCACCCAATACCCATTGGACCTAAGAGCTAAATGCCTCAAGGTTGAACAGGCCACAGAGCAACCCATTGGCATGGCCTTGTCAAAATACAGGCAGCCCTCAAATTGGAATCCCAATAGGTCCCAATTCTCAGGTCTAACTGGCATCAGCCGGACCACTGACTTGATGTCCATCTTTGCCAGCCAGGCTTCCTCTACCATCCTGATCAGTACTACCGCCTGATCCAAAGAGACGACGAGACTGCCCATAGGTGCTCAGGTATTCCCTCATTCACTGATGCCCCTCTGGTAGGAAAGCTGGTAATGAGCCAGAATTCTCTTGCTGCCTTATTAGGCATTACTCCTAGAGGTGATACCCCAGTTAGGGCACGGGGCTCTGAAAAGACCCTCTACCCATCCCACTAGGACTTTCTTCATTTCACCTGCACAATGCCCTCCTTACCCGTTACCAGCCCCAAGTTCTTTGCCCTCATCCCCGTCCATGCCCCTTTGAAATCTAGAGGAAACCCTCTGAAAACTCTCTCACAGTAATTTGGTCCCCTTCCATCTGGGTATTCCTGAGTCCAGGCCTCTACTACCTGAAGGACAATGGGTGTGAGCGCCAGGGAATCCCCAGCACCCCTCGCCCACTGTTCATTCAATTCCACCCATAATTGGAGCTGTACTCCCCCAACCATGCCCCCATCCCCTGCCTGCTCCCTCACCTGTCCTCCCAAAAGGGCTGCTTCTGATACTGGCTGCCTTGTTGTGCAGCCTTGTCCCACCTCTTGTCTGCAGCTTGTCGCTGGGTGTGAACCAGAGCACCGGGAGCAAACTTGTCTGAATTTGCAACTGGCCCATGTGCATGATGCTCTGTTAAAACCCCAACAGGAATTTGCCCCAAGGCCTGGTTGACTTTCTTACTGTGGTCCCCACCGCCCACCTCGCAGGCCTGGATAGAGTCCCTCACCCAGAGCTCAGAATGAGTGCAGTCCCATCTCAGTTCCCCTTCACTGCCATCCTTTTCGGAAAGCCTCATCATATTTCAACCACCCATACTCCAGTTTTGCCTTAGAAGTGTCCCTGATTATCACCATATAAGTCAAGAGGATTTGCCAACTCTGGTTGTTTCTTCATACCAAAGCGCTGTATATCAGGAAATCCACTTGCCATGTATCTATGTTCTTGTCTTTGTACTTTGCCTCCTCTTCCTTGTGCCAGACTACCTCTAAAGCCACTGCCATCTCTGACTTCCCACTAACTCCTTCTGTTCATATTTGTTGGCTGTGTTCTCATCCACCAGACCAAAGATGTCCATGTACTCCCCTTCCATATCTTTTCCTTAATTGACAACAGCACGTAGTCCTCCAACGTGAAACCGGTGGATCTTCGTATAACTTCTTTCCCCACCTTACTCCCCATAGGCTTTGTACCATCCTTACCCCTTTCTTTATTGCTTGCAATGCTCTCTACCCTTCTTCCCCATGTCCCCTAGTAGCCCTTCCAAATACTCTTTCAGATCACCTTCATTTGTAACATCTAAGCTGTCCTTATCCCTGTTTAGGCATGGCCTGCTCAGTGCTGATTCTGGCTCTGAAGCTGGGGCGGGAGAGCTGGGACCCACTCTTCTAGGCCTCTTCCCTCCCTGGCTCTGCCTGCCCTTTTGTCCCTCTCCTTCGCCTTCTTCGCTGCTTCTTCTTCCACTCACGCCGCTGTCGCTTCCACCAGCTCCATCATCTGGCTCATCAACTTGATTGCCTCCTCCATCATCTTGGAGCTGGATACTGGGCTCTTTTAGGTGCCACCTTCTGTAATTTTAGTCAGTACTAGGAGTTGAAGGTTGACAAAGTGAATGCTGGATATCAGACTCCATTCCATCCCCTCCCCTGACTAGCCACCTTCAAACCCCGGCCCCATCTGTGCGCCTTTGTCCTCTGAGTTCCCGCTCCAATTAACATGCATCTACGTATTTCTGCCACAGTATGTGCATATACCATTCAGAGCTTACTTGCATTAATTTGTAATATGTCAACCCATCCATTACGTGATGGTTTTAGGTATCACTAACAAACCCTTGGGAACTTGCCCTGCTGGCCTATTATCCTTTAGAATTATTGGGCAGATTATATTTCTTCATATCCATGTTCACTTTGCAATACAGAGAAAACAGCAATATCTCTTTGTTTTTTGTTTTTTATGGCATCACATGCGAAGGACATTGCAAGCAAACTTAAGTGCCATTTGCTCCTCCTGTAATGACTTAGGCCCATGCCCTCTTATTGTACCCTTTCCCATCTATGCCCCCAGCACCCACATCCTTGCTTAATTTCATAAGAACAGAGCCATGGCCTCTATGTAATATGGGCTTGCCGCCCACCTTCAAACTGTTTCTTTTTCTTTTTGGTCCACATGGGCTCAAGCCAACCATGCCGCTCCAATAACTGGATTGGTGCTAACCTCACAGCTGGAGCCCAGCATTATATCTCCCAGTGCTGTTGCCTGATCTTTATTTCAGCAAAACAAGACAAAATTGCTGCTTTGTACCAACTTCCCTGCATTCATGCCATACCAATCCAACCTTTCTCATGCGTCCCCACAGCAACTCCCTACCACCTGTGTGGCACTCGCCTCCTAACAAAACCACACCCTGTGCACATGGCGCCTCTGCCTTGTCCCCACTTCAGCCCGTGGTCTATCCATGCCTTCCAAAGCTCATTTGTTAAACATTCATTCTCCATCTGATTTACTGAGGTAGACCCCTAATTCCAAAGTTTTTGTTAGCTTTATTTTCTATTCCAGATGCTTTCTCCCTTCTGTGGGCCTGAAACCTAGTAGGTGGTGCCAAGGCCTCTCCAAACTCCGCAGCATGCTCCACCAGGTTGCATATCCTACCACGCCCCCTACCCTCTGCCAGCTGGCCATGCTGTCTAATGGCACCCTTGGGCCTGCACAGCCATGGCCCCCATCCTGGCTGGGCCTCCATACCCATTACCTCAGCAGGCCCTGATCCACTCCCAGCTCCTGTATCAGCATCCTCCTACCATGATCTCTGATGGACCAGATTAGCTTACTCCCCCTTCTGCTGGAACACCCACAAAGCTCCATACTGCCTCATAGCACCCTCTGCCACATTGCCCCCAGTAAACCGCACTCTCTATTCCTTGGCCACACAAAAGAAAACTCCCCACTGAGTCCTCCCTCTGCAGCCCACTGGTGGCCTGGGCAAGCTCCCTCTGCTCGACACCCAAACCAACACAAACACCATCAGCAGGGCTTGTCCACATGGCCTCAACCCACCTTGTGGTGCTGGTTTCTTCTGTGCTCCACTTCCCACTGCCAAACAAACACAAACTGTGCCCAGACCACACCGATGCTTCCCACCGGCCACCTTAGGACCTGTGGCCCGCTCCTGCATTGACCCTGGCCTAACGCACCATTTGCACCATACTCATGCCTAGTGTAGCTACCTTTTGTGCATGGGTACTGCTAGCTGCCCTCCAGCCTTCTGACTACACTTCCAGGCTCACTCGCCTACCACACCGCCCACACTACTCATTCTTGCAACTTACAAAATGGAAATTAACTATTCATTCCTCTAAGCCTGCAACTTCAAACTCCTCCACCATCCTGGCTCAACATGCTCTTGTAAGCTTGCTTATACCTAACACTAAGTGATTCAGACTACATCTCTGCCCGCCTACTGCCGCTATTAAAAATCTACTAATAACCAAGCACTACTTTTTTATTTAAACAAACAAACCAGCCTAAGGACTCCACATGGCCTGAGGAGACCCTGGATTCCAAACTGTGCCTTACCTGAAATGCCAACGATAGTGGTGAGACTCTTCGTGAAAGGAAATTTCCAGCAAAGAGGGTTCAGTAAGGTTAACAGCCCTTAAATACCCCCTCAGGACCCCAGACTAGGACCCCTGCAAGCCCTTCCTCCCACCAATGGCCATCAAGCTTCTAAACCTGGTCATTTGACCAACCTCTGCTGTCACTGCCCCTCCCCTCCCTTCTTCTCTTCCTTCCTGTCTCTTGCTGTTGGATCTATTTGACAACTGGGCATGCCTTTTATTGGCAAGCTAATTTATCAATCAATTGAGAAACCAGCAGTAGGAGGAATAAGTAGCAAGTAGCAGCAGCATTTTGTAGGAGGAATTCATTTTCTCAGCATGGCACCCCTTTAGCTATTTAATAATTCACACAATAATTGTATCTCCTTCTCTAACAATTTTGCAATGTGGTTTTTCTGGAGTTGCTGTAAAAGGCATGTTCTGCACACCACAGCAGGTAGCAGTATCAAGATTCTACCTGAAATCCTTCGTCAACACTAGTGGACCAAAGTTGTTTGCTCTGGGTGGTGATTGAGCACTCTATAACATCAGGACTGAGACCAGATTTCTAGCTGAGTTTTATGTAACAATTTTTCTGTAACATTTCTGGACATGTACTGCCTGTGCTGCACTCGCAGAAACAAGATGCTGCATAAAATCTTTTGAAACAGTGGACCAAAGATCAACATTTGGTCTGAGTGGGGCTTTGGGCTCTATATAACATCATGGCTGAGACCAGATTTCTGTCTCAATTTTATGTACCATTTTTCCTGTAATATTTCAGAACATGTACTGCCTGTGCTGCACTTGCAGAAACAAGAAGCGCCTAAAATCAATTACAAACAGGGGCCAAAACAGCATTTTAATGTCTGGGTGCTGGGGGCACCTATAGCATCATGACTGAGACCAGCTTTCTGTCTCAGTTTTTTTTTAATTACCATTTCTACCTCCTTCTCCCCGACCCATCATGGAGACATCCAACGTCCCACTGCCTTTCACCCTACCCAGACAGACCCCAGATCCCCATGTAGCTGTGGCTATGCCCCAGGTGGGATGAGGTGGGGCTGAATGCCCCTAACTTACGTGTTGTCAGTCCAGGGTCCATCAGGTGGGCGGAGGCACATCATGGGCACATCAAAGTTCCCATCTTCCCGGCGTGGTAGGCTCTTTTTCTCACTTTTTTCACCCTCCTGTACAGCGTGTAACCCCTGATGTCATGGCATTAGGTGTCGATGTCCACGCTGTACCACAGCCAGCCATCCTCATCGGGCTTGTGGTACTCTGAGCCTCTGCTCTGAGTCAGGCAAGTGTGCAGGCATCAGCCTGTTCTCTCCCCAGAGAAGGCAAGCTGTCATAGGATGCTCAAGCCTATCTCCCTCTTCTGACCCACCAGCGATCCAAGTCTGCTCCCTGAACCTGGGTGGCTGGTGTAGTGCAAGGTGTGTGTCCAGCGCCTAACCCTCAGCACCACAGGGCCAGCTTTAATTTCTGTCTCAGTTTTATGTACCATTTTTCCTGTAACATTTCTGGACATGTACTACCCGTGCTGTATTCACAGAAACAAGATGCTACACAAAGAAATTTTAAACAGTGGACCAAAGACTATCGTTTGGTCTGGATGGGGTTTGGGCACTATATATCATCATGGCTGAGACCAGATTTCTGTCTGAATATCAATAATGCCAACAGTGGTGTTGTGCTGATAACATCATACCTCAGGTGGTTAGGCATGAGCCCGCAGGCATGTGCATCCAATACCTGAGGCGTGAAGTTATCCCAGCATGACACACACCCCTGGAGGGCATTATTGCTATTATACAATGACTTGCTGTTATACAGAATAAAAAAATCATTTAAAAATGTTTTTATTAGTGTGGAAAATATTTTTGTTTCTTAAGAGAAGTGACAATCCAACAAATCCAGTGCAATGCAATCAGTCAGGAGGCTCAGAGTGTTGAGAATAGACCTGTGATGTTGTACTGGGATAACATCACGGGTCCAGTCCCAGACTGATAAATCAGAGGCCAGCATTCCTTTCTGCCATTGTATAATTTACATTACCATTTTTAGGAAACATTTCTGACTTGAAGAGCCTCTTGGCTACTAGCAGCACCAAGATTCATCCTGAAACCATTGGTAAACAGTGGCAGAAGCCTCATTTGCAGATCCATTGGGGAGACACCATAAAACATCAGGCCTGAGACTAGGTTTCTCTCTGAATTAAACATTTTTCATGCAACATTTCTGGACATATATGGCCTGTTTGGCACACCATGGAGGCAAGAGGCTGTGTTAAACTGTGGCCCAAATGCACATTTTGATCTGGTGGTGGTGGCGCATATAAAAACATCATGATTGAGGGAGGGACACCAAGTTAACATTTGTGGCAACTAAGCCCAGGGAGTTATGAGCACAAAAAACATATTTATGTTAACTTTGCAATAAAAGTGCTGCTTATTTATGCTTCTACAGTATGTTGTGTATGTATTTGAACTGATGCTGCAGCTGCACAGGCAAAAACAACTGCCACAACATCACATAGCTTTGGGAAAAATGTTGTTCATACTAACAAATTACAATACTTGAAATTTTTGGATAGGAGAAGGATTAACATAAAACAAGAAGAAAGGTACAGTGTTTATAGGTAAGGTACAGAGTAAGTGACTGACAGTAACATACATGATGGAGGACATGCAGGATAGTAGGTGCAAGGATATTCACATCTGAGAGGGAAAGAGAGGAAGCATAAACAATACATAACACAAAACACTGGGCAAGAAAAAGAGACAAAAGGATATAGAAAGAGGAAGATGACAAAATATTTTTGTTCCTTTTTAATTTTTTAGGTTTTTGTTATTTTTGGGGATACACATGGAAGAGTGACAGTAGAAAGCAAAGACAGGAAAGATAAAAGAAAATTCAGCTGCTGCACTCACTGCCTTTTCACTTACAAGCACATTCCGAACCACATTATTTCATGGCACCGCACAAGGCCCCAATCTGCCCTGCCACCACCACCCACAATGAAGCTCTTAGGAAGTTCAAAACTTTATGTTGATCCTCCACCAGTTTCCTTAGGTCACCCCGACCTACTGGCAGAACTCATTAAAATCTTGCAAGTTGATACCACTCGCTGTACTGGCGCCTGGCCTTCTTGGCTCATGGGAGTCATGGGAGGACTGGCTGGGGCTGATGCAGGCTGTGTGTTCACCTCCAGCATGAACCCAGTGCTGCCACTGGTTGTGGGGTGAGGTGGATGGGGTGCTGCCTGCTGCTGCTGATTTTTCTGGCACCCGTGGCGTCTTCCAGGCTGTTGCTGAGCCCTGGTCCCTTCCTCCTGCTGGCACCCTTCCTCTTGGTTCCCACTGCCTCCTGTTGCTGCTAACTCATTTTGCTTTTCGAGCCACTCTGCTGTGAGGTGGTGCTGCAGATGGCTCCTTTGGCCACCAGTTCCAAAATGGCTCCCTTGCTTGACCCTTTGCACAGATCTGCTGCAGCTTGCAGATCACAACACTGCTGTCACTGGTGTATAGTGAAAAAACACAAGGCAGACCTTTTGCTGGCGGGAGATGGGGCACATGCTCCTGCTGGGGGCATTACTCTGGCTGCTGCTGTGGGTGGGGCCACATGCTCTGCTGCTGCTGGTCCTGGGGCTACAGGATTCTGCTGCTGAGTAGTGGATGTAGTGGGCACATCATCCTCACGCTGCCGCGGGGGCAATGGGCTCATGCTGCTGCTGCTGCCAGGAGTAGCGGCCACATGCTCTGCTGGGAGGGGTCCTCAGATATCCTAAACGGACAGTGGGTGTCTTCCCAAGTCCCTTGCCCTTACCTTTCCCTTCCATCATTTTACAAAAAAAAGATTTCCTAACAGAAAGGAAGAGAGGAGTTACACACACACACACACACACACACACACACACACACACACACACACACACACACACACACTCACTCAATCTACACAGACACCTAACAGAAATGATCAACAAACAACACAAACACAATCAAAATATATTATTTATAAACAAAAACTGTAAAAAAATGCACACATAGAACACAGGGACACACAGACCCAGTACACTGTCTGAAATGCTCTGTTGCTGGCTACCTGCTTGTCCTACAAGTCTCTAGCTCCACAGAAGGAAATTAATAATTCACTTCCTGCCTATACAGTCACCCATGTGACCACTAGAGAGTCGGTCATGTGCAGAGCATGTGAAAAGCCTAATTTTACCTGATTTCACCTTATTTCACTGAATAGTAATGCTAGGCAAAATCTAAGGTGTAATTTGCCATTGACATTTCACCGCAACAGTGTAATTATGCAAAATATTATGGGAGAAATTTGTCATTTCACCAACATTTCGTTGGCAAAATTACATTTTAAACATCTTTACTGAGGGGGGTGCACACCTGAAATTTTCCAGTTATTCAGGTGGGCCAGTCCAACTATGACTAAAACAGCTAACATTTAAAAAAAATGAGTTATGTTTTATCATGCAAACCGGAGCACAACTTGGTGGGAGGGGATCAAATCCGACACTGGTTGCTATTTGTAGAAGAATAAACAAAACTGGCTAAAGCAGAAAAACACAGCAGTGCCCAATCTGTAAAATCATTTGTCTAAAAACAACAGTGCCATTTAATGCAAGTCCAGCAGTAGAGGGACTACTTTACAAGAACAATAGAACATATGGTTTACTTTTTTTGAAACAGATTTTTTAGAAATTTGCAATTATTATTTATTACAATTAATTTATTGGTTTTATTTATTTCTGTATTGAATTTTGTTAGCCAGGTATGCCCACTGAGATTAAAAGTCCCTTTTGAAGGGTGACATGAAATTAATTACACAGAGGTATACAAATTGCACAAGTAGTAGAGTAGCCAGTGCAGAAATTTATTAAACATTTAAAAACACATTTTCTAAGTCCAGTAATACACTCCAGGGTACAGTGGTGAAGTCAGGAGGCTAGCAGGTATAGCAAAATATCGACAACCACGTTGTGTTTATTGCTTACATTACAGTGTTTTCACTTTTTGTTATTTATATTTTCCCTTGCTGGCTTGTTGCAGGCAATGAATCAGCGCTGTCCCTGCCCCCCCAACTTGGCATCTGTCTCCCAGTCCCCAAGCCCCAGATTCCCCACAGATTTCCTGTGGGGGCCGGAACTGGAAGGCCTTCTTCCCACACCCAGTGACCCATCCAGATTGTAAGCCAGTGAACCGGTGATGATGTGGGTGGAGGCAGACAGGCAAAGCTTCATATTGCCTGTGACAGCCTATTTTTCCAGTTTTCCCCCTGTCCCCTATCACGGGTCAAAAAGTGTGTATACAGAGTGGCATACATGCTATGGGATCATGCCCCTCCCACTTCATGCTGTTCAAGCTGCTGGCATTACCTCTGGATCTCCACCTGAGGGCAGCCAAGTCAGCAAACTTCCCTCCCTGAGAGAGTAGATCTGTCCATAGAATGCTCAGTCCTCCCCCAGCCAACCTCCGGTGACCCAAGCTCATTCCCAAACAGGGTCACTGGCATTGTGAGTGGTAAGGCACACAGTACCTCAGCCTTCTGAGCTACTGGGCCAGCTCAGTGTTTCATGTTTAATAAGGTTAAATAAAAATACTGTAACACTCATCAACAATCTTGCAACAGTGTTCTTGACTCACCGCCAAGGTCACAAAACCACCAAGACTCTCAATAATGTGAGAGTTCCTTCTGATATTATCCCATGGGTGTTTGAGCTGGTTTGTTGTCCACTCCAGCCTTTTCCCAACCTTTAATCACAGTCTTACATATTTGTCCCAGATTTCTTTCCCAGGAGGGAAGTTGATTCTTTACTCCTAGAAAGGTCAATGGCTTTTCTGTTGATCTTAGCACCAGAATACTGGTCTCTTCTGGGTAAAAAGGAATGATACCTCCTTTTGGTTATTGCTTGTCACAGTGGCACTGGTGGTACTGTTGTTTACTCTCCACTACTATAAAATTGAGAGAACATTTGTGGAACCGCAGAATGTAATCCTGTGGATAATGCTATCAGTTCTGCTATTTAGAAACAACAAAGTTAGGTTCTGTGGAATAGTATTCTGGTGCATTAAAACACTTCATCAGCAATGCATGGTGTAATTCAAATGAACTCGGACTACAATTCCAAAAACTCAATGGGGAAATCCTGTATTATTAAAGTTCAAGTTCAGGCACTGAAGATAACTTTATGGGCCCCAGGTACAGGTGTCCAATCCATTAGAAGTCAGGTTGGTCTATTTTAAGTTAAATTCACCCACATGATTTCATTGAAATTGCAGGCAATGGTTCTTGAATGATTATCCATGGGATAATGCTGTTCCATGGAATATTATTCAGTGGATCACAGCTAGCTGAATTCAAGGAATGCACAGTGAATCTCCACTAGAGATTCTGCCAGAGGAATGAGTATTCTGCATTAATACTACAGGCAGGCGTGACCTAACCAGCGAAAGGAATGACAGCTCAGTTTTGGAGCTGCTGCATGCAGAAGATCTAATCCGAAATTGCCTGTACCAAAGATGGAAAAAGACCTAGAAAACACTAATAGAGAATACAGCTAGGCTCTGGGTGTGTAAATTTACCTTTGGAGGTGAAACAGCCAAGAATCAGTGAGGGAGCTTTTCAATGTTAATGGCCTGCAGCGTGGCAGAGGCGCCTGGCCAACGCTCAACCTCGCAGTACTTTATACCCTCTTTGAGAAGCTCTTACATCGCATGGATGAGGTGACCGAAGCATCTCACCATACTACGGAGGCTATTCAAAATCTAACTGGGCATTATAAAAATAGAACAACAGTCACTGACGTAGGATTTGTCAATTGAAGAGATCAGAGGGACTCAGAGGGACCAACAAAGTAAAATAAATGTACTTCTGGCCAAAGTTGAGATTTAAAAACCAAAGCTGAAGGAATAATTTGTGAGTGTTAGGATTCCCGGAAGGAGTGAAACTTAATACCGTTAAGTTTCTCGAACAAGCCCTTCCTGAAATCCCTTACAGGCAGATTTCTGACTGGAGATAGAACATGTGCACAGGACTATCATTCAAATGCCGGGCTAAAGGGGCAAGCCTAGGGCTATCTTACTTAAACTATTAACGTATAATACAAGGCAGGCACTGTTACAGCGGGCCTGGGAAGTGGGTCGCTTAAGCTGGCAGGACATCCAATCTCAATCTATCGGACTTCTCAAGGGATCTATCAAATAAAAGGCATGAATACACTCCATTGTGCCACAAGATGCAGAAAACGGGCATCCAATTTTCATTAAGGTATCCATCTATGATGCGTATATTGCATAATGGGATTCCACTTTCATTTGAGATGCCAGTAGCCCTGGAAAAGTTTCTGATGAGGCACCCAGGTGAGTCCCCTAATCCTCCCACTTGCCCAGATCCTCCTGAACCAGAAGAAATGCCTAAATGGGCTCCCTCATTGCAGCAGAAAAGAACGGCAAGAGATAGCCACAGACGAGAGACATCCCCATATCAGAACTAGCCTTTACTCTGGAGTGGGCAGATCGGGAGAAACAGCGTGATGTGAGTACGACCTAGTGCGAATGACCTGGAACCCATACAAGGCATTGAGATCCCCTTCACCTTCCTCCAGAGATCCTTTAGATGAAGAAACTCTCCGGTGGAAGCAGCTCCCTAGACCAATAGGGCCATAGCGACTGAGGAGGATTTCCAATGCAAGGCGACATGGACCCACAGAAGGAGCAGTGTTCCCAGGCACAGCACCAAGACTGCTAGGCAAACTAAGCTGCAGAAGCAGCGCCAACGAGTGATCAGAGGCCCGAATTCAATGAAGCAGCATGCTGAGCTTTTTTTTAGATAAGTAACAATTATGTACTCAGGTTATGTGAGGCAGGGGTTTCTATTTTGTTGTGTTACTGCCCGTGGCTGGAATGATTTGAATCAGCTTTCTGGCTTAGAGATTACGAGACATTGGGACACATACCCTCCAGGGTATACTGATCTCTAGGCCAAAGTTAGTATCCTATGTGCAGTTAACTGGGAGAGGATACTGGGGCAGAGGGCGAGTGTTAAGAGCTGGAATAACTGAAGGAAGCTCCTCTGACCTGGGCAACATATATGGGATGCACATCGCAAGATTATGGAGGGTGGATGTGGTCTCTGGCTATGTGCTAGACTCAATCCTGTTCATTCTAGGTTGGGAGTGTTCAACCGGAGGAGGATGCCTAGGAATGTGTTATCTGGGCTCTGGGTTATTACTGTTGTGAGAGGCTGGTCACCTTTGGGGGATGGTTTTATGACAAACACAGCCTACTGGTAGTTTAGCCATGGGAATAAGTTCTCCCTTTTCTTTATAGTGGCACCTTGTATCCCAGGGGCATGGGAAGGGTTTAGCCAAAGGGCTCATAGTCTAAGCTCCCCTATATTGATATACCCCCAGAGTCAGTTTTCTGTTTACTAAATGGTCTTTATATTGCAAATGTATTCAGAATGGTGCAGGTTGATGCATATTATTTTGCATGCACCCCCAATTGCTATACCTTTTGGGAAACAGAAGACAGATAGGTCGGACTATGCCCTGACCGCCACGTCTTCAGGAATCAATCTGCAGATCTGGCCTTTCCTAGGGAGGCAAGGGATCTTATATGCAGGATGGCTACTACGAGCACGGAAGTGCATTGTGTAAATATGTTTAACTGTTGGTTTTGTGTGTGTTTGTGTCCTGGATTAAAGGGTGGCATACGTTTAAACTGCAACTAAGTGAAACCTGGTTGCCAAGAGATGATAGGGAAAGATCCTACGCAAAGACATACTGTTTATACATGGCAGGGTGGTCCTAGAAGGCCTTCTACATCTGGAGCAAAAATCTGGATCGCCAAGGTTATTCAAATGTCTCAGAATGGCGACCTCTCTCCTTCACCGGTGGTTTATATTTATTTATGCCCCACTACCCCGAGGGCTACAATTATGGCTGAATTAACCTGTATCACTTGGAATGTGAGGGTGTTGAACACGCCAGTGAAGAGGAAGAAGGTACTGTCATATTTGAAAAGATTAAGGCCCAGGTGGCTTTCCTGCAGGAGATGAAACTAAATGGAAAGGGCCATGGGATCCTTAAGAGGGACTGTGTGGGAGTAGAGGTCCATGCTTCAGATTTGATGAAAAGCGTGGTGTAGCTATTTTAATACATAAGCAGTTACACTGGTCTCTCATCACATCCAGGGCCGATCTACAGGGCAGATGGGTAATTGGTATTTTTCAGACTTCTACGGGCCTATTTTGTTGGGAATATCTATGGGCCAAATGAGGACGATGCAGCTTTCCATCAGACCTCTCAAACTCTCCTTGATATGAATAAAAACAGCATGCCCACCATTTTTGAGGGGATTTAATTTTGTGCTTAACCCCATGATACAAAAACCATGATGAAAAAGGATTGTACATGGGAAAGGAAGGAGAGCCTTGCTGAATTGGATGAGTGACCAAGGACTGACAGATGTATGGCGTGTACTGAATCCTAGGGAGGGATTATTCTTTTATTCTCCGTACACGGTTCTTATAGCCGTATCGATTTTTGTTAACATCACCCCAGATTACGCAGGCAGCTATAGAGTCCAGTATACTTCCCATAGTAATCTCAGATCATGCTCCAGTTCGACTGACTATTCTATGGAGCCCACATATTCCGACCTCCACTTCTTGGAGACTAGATCCCCTGCTAACAAAAGATACAGAGTTTGTAGAATGGGCTAAAGTGGAGGCACAGAGGTTTTTCAGGACAACCTAGCACAAGACACCACAGCCAGGGTCAGATGGGAGGCATTTAAAGCTACCATGAGAGGTAGGATCATTGCCTATGCAGGAGCTAGAAAGAGACGGGGAGAAAAACTGAAAGACTTGGAAGATGAGCTTAAAGTAGCACAAGTGGCATATAAGGAGCAAGAGAAATCGAACATGATTCTCTTTGTAGGAAGGTAGTTGGTCTCATGATGGAGATAAACTCTCTTTTATCAAGGAAAGCTGAACTCTCCATTTTGAGACTGAAACACAAATATTGGGAAGGGAGAAAAGGGGAAGGTATTAGCTTATAGGTTAAACAAAAGCAAATGTACCGTTACATAGCTGGGCTGAGAGATACTACAGGAGTAATGCACACTAAAAGTGAGGAATTAAATGCGGTTATGACAGAATACTATCAATCCTTGTATGCCTCATCCAGACAGGCAGACCCCAAGCAATCCAGGCTTTTCTTCATTCACTACACCTTCCCACTATAACCCCACAGCAGGCTGAACAATTAGATGCCCCATTAACCATGATGAAATAAAGAAGGCCTTGCTCTCTTAAACCAGGGAAAGCTCCGGTGGGGATGGTTTTCAGTGGAGTTTTGGCAGGCCTTAACTGACATTATTGCTCCAGCTCTTCAACAAACTTATGTCGAAGCGAAGTGCAAGGGATTTTACCTCCCACATTAAGAGAGGCGGTTATTACAGTGCTGCCAAGAAAGGAAAGACCCCACATCCTCGGTAGCTACCACCCAATCTCACTCCTTAATGTGGACAGTAAAATATTTACTAAAGCCATAGCGCTAAGATTAGGACCCTGTTACCGCAGTTTATACACCCATCTCAAGTTGGCTTTGTCCCTGGTAGATACAGTGCAGACCATCTTAGAACCCTGATTAATTTAACCCATATCACTTCTCAATTGGTTACCCTGGCAGCTCTGGTAGCTATAGATTTCAAAAGGCGTTTGACTCCTTGGAATGGGATTACCTCTATGCAGTGTTGGTAAAATGGGAATAGGCCCTCGCTTGTCTCATGGGTAACAGCTCTATATACTTCCCATCGGCCCAATTACTGACTAATTCAACTTTATGCCCACTTTTCAAGTTGGCCTGTGGCACTAGATAAGGCTTCCTCTGTCCCCTCCTATTTGTGCTGGCTGTGGAACCTTTAGCTGCTACTCTTAGGATAACAAGACTATCAAGGGATCCCTGTTGATAGCAAGGAATATACTACCTTCTCTATGCAGACAACCTTCTGGTCCTTGCAGCAGATGTGACTGAGGCACTACCTCTATACTTAATACCTTATGCCACTTTAGAGGACTGTCAGGCCTTCAGCTTAATTCCACCAAAACAGAAGTCCTCTATCTTAGCCCTAGGTGCCAACTGACAGTACTGGTTAATACCAGTCTGAAATAGTCAGGAAAGTATCACATATCTAGGTATTCAATTTTCTGCTGAGCTCTCTAAACTATGGGAATACAATCTCATCCCCTCCTAGTGGACCTATAGGAGGATAAGTCCAGATGGACTAAACTCCATTTAACCCTTAGCAGGCAAAATAGCTGCGATTAAGATGATCTTAGCCTCCAAAATGTTTTACCTCCTGGCACATATTCCTCTTTCCTTACCACAGAGCTGGATCCAGAAGATAGATAAGGCAGTCGGTAGATTTTTATGGGAAGGTAAACCCCTCAGGTATAGTAGGAACAAACTTAGGGCACATTGGAGCTTAGGTGGGTGGTGTCTTCCTTGGTTGAAGGTTACAAGTGGGCCTTTCACATGGTGCAATCCCTATGCTGGCTGGGTATAGGAACCACTCCCCAGCCTCAATGGGTGGATATAGAACAGGCTGTAAGTCAAAAGATCTCCTTGTCACTTCTGGTCTATAATAACCCCCAACAAACCTTAAAATGCATCCCACAATAGGTGCCTCCTTACAATGCTGGGTAAAAATAAGGAGGAAGTTGAAATGGACTTAGCACCCATCAAATTAACCCCACTGTGGGGAACAAAACCTGTGTATAGATAAAAGACCTGTGTATTGGGAAGGGTGGCAGACAAGGGTATCGCAGTTGGAAGATATACTTGCTCCATCATCTATGGCAATAGACTTGTTTGCCAACCTGCAGGCCAGATGGTCAATTCGCCTGATTTCTGGAAACACCTACAAATACATAGTACATCTCAGAAATATATGATCCATGTAGCAAAAGGGACACCCAGACTGTACCCTTTTGGTTAACAAAAGAAAGGGGGCAAGCAAGCTAGCTTAATATATGGTGCCCTGGGACACACTACCCAGTCAAACTGAAAAGTCTAAGCAGAGGTGGGAGGGAACTTTACAACTTGGGTTTATGGATCTACAGTGGAAAGAATGCTGGAAAGGGGCCCAAAAATATTTTACAGATGCAAGAGCAGATTAATACAAAATAAAATTCTCCATTCGTGGTACTGTACACGGTGGTACTACATAAGACTGGGGTACTAAACTCCAATTTATGTGGGAGGTATAGCTCCCACCCTGGAGACTTGCTCCATATTCTTTGGTCTTGTCCTGTAATACAACAGGTATGGGATAATGTATGCTAGAGAGGGCTAAAGTCCTGAAGAAATACATTCCCGATCCCTTCCAATACTTCTCCGTATGAAATCAGAAGCTCCATCTTCGAGAGCTAGAATATCATTGCCAGTCCTAAGGGCCATGCAAGCAAAGTGGCCCTTGTATGTAGATGGAGAACTACAGTGATTCCAAATGTCCAAGAGCTTCTCACCTCCATGGTTCATATTGCCAGTATGGACAAACTCTCCCACCTGATAAATAATTCCTAGGAATCTATGAAAAATGTTGGACCCCTTTACCAGATATGCCACCCCAAAACCGGAGGGTTGAAAACTTTATAAACAGGATTTCTGCTAGGTAACAGGACTATGTAAATGGATTTATCATACTGCTTATCCAGGAATGTATGTATACATTGTATTGTACTGCCTCCTTAAATATATATATAAGTACACTTAATAGTATATAGAATAGTGGTTCTTTGTGTTTGTTTGTTTTAGCTATGGTGTCAGAAGACTAGACTGCACCTGAAGCCACAAAGAGTCCCACAGTAGAAATATGGAGCATGGAAGCCTTGCTTCTCCAACACCTTAAAGTTAAGAGTTGTATGTATCGGGTAAGAACCTGTTAATTGGTAACAGTTATCCTTCATATGTTCTGATGTCGAGTTGTCTATGTAACCAACAACTCTATAACAGTTCTCCTTTTAGAATAAGTGTTTTCATTACTGTAAGAAAAAGAAAATGACAATAAAAAATTAAACAGCAAAAATACTGCAGGCAGAATTCTGAATTCAGCACAGCACTAATGAATACGTTATTGTATTTATTTAAATCTAAACACAGGAGAATTTGTTAAAATTGGGGTATTTTCTGAAATTTGTATTTCAAAGAAACTATACAAGTATGTTGCAGGTGTTATTTTATATCTTAAGCTTGATATAGTCTGCTTTATATTTCATGTATATCTTCATATGCATTTTCTTTTGTTGTGTATATTAATTGAAATGTCTTTGGATGATCTATAAATATTTCAATCAACCACCCCATTATACTGGTTGCCTTTCTGTAGGTCTTGTTACACTAGCTCATTTGTTTCACAGTGTCACTTATGATAGCTAGAGATAGGCAAAGTTAGCAATCTCTGCGCCACAAAAATTTTACGATTTTCGCGCGTTTGATGGAATGTTTAATGGAAGTGAAATGCAAAATTCTGCCCCAAATGTGGAATTTTGCCCGTGAAGTACAAACTTCCATGGTGAAATTTCACACTTTTGCAGCTAAAGCCACATTTTGAGTGGAATTTCAAACCTCCTGGGCTGAAATATCAGCTGCCTACCCTATATCTTCCAAGGCCACTATGGAAACTGAGGAGATGCCCCTGGCAATAAAGCACAGCAGGGAACTCAAGGAGGGACTGTTCCAAGCATTGATATGAACTGCAATTTGTAACACAAGCTTCCATTTATGTGTTTTTTCCTAGGTTGTAACATAAAGAATGTCCATTAGCAAGAGCAGTAGGTCACAAACTATGTCCCTAGCTCTTTCAGCGGATACCTGACTGGCATATAGCCAGCTCCCTGTGGTATCCCATTCCAGAATCTTTAGCAAGGCTTCTTTTACCTAATGCCCTCTCCCCACCTTGGGATAAAGATTCCTCTGTTTAAGATGCTCAGTGGTGCCAATTTATTTTTTGGGGATGGCAGATCTACATTCCTATGATTACCCGATGGGACCTCTGGCAGAAGATATCTCATCTTGGCCATTTTACCATCTTCTCTCTGACCCCAGTTCTTTCTTCCAAATGTGCCCTCCCAAAGCAGCATGCTGACTCCATGGTGCTGAGCATATCATATGGATGATGTATGGGAGAACTGAGTACCTGTGCTGGTAGGACCCATATTGCTGCTTAGTTCCCTAATTTGAATGGGCTGCTCTCTCTCTCTCTCCTTCTCAGTTTGTTACCCTTTCCATAGCAGCATGAATGTCTGAGCAGTTCCTCCTTAAAATGCTGCCATGGCTCCTTCCTCAGTCTCCATGTGACACTAAATGGCAGTCGGTCCTCATCACATGAGGACATCTAGGTATCAGCAGAGTATATAACAGTAGACATTAAATTAATACCATTATTGTCTGTTCCTTAGGATTGTGATTTGCATGTTGTTTTAATAATTTTTATTAGATGTTTATATTTTTTATTGGGTACATTGGTATCCGTATTTAATGTTATTACAATGCAATTTACCAAATATGTAAGTTGATTTGTAAGGATATTAATCAAGTTAATTGATAAAAGTGACACATAAGAGAGGCACACTCTCATTATTGTATGCATTTTATTTACATTGCTGAGCACACCCCAATTTTTATAGTTGAATTACACCTCTGTATTTTTCCACCAGATCTTTATATTGTACCGCACCACCTTAACCCAAATATTGGACATACAGAGAGAGTCTAAACTAGTTAATTTATATCAAGCAGTCCCATATCAATGCCTTCTAAAGTATACTGCAGTTGTTCAACAAATACGAGTACAGTGTTCAATGGATATGCAAAGTTAGTGCCTCTTGTCCATAGGCTTAACTGTGCTCTTTTGCTAGTTTCATGGTAGGTATGCTTTACAAAACAGGACAGCACTTTCACTTGGGAGGAAAATAATAAACCAGAACACTAAATTAAATAGCTTCACTTTCTTGTCCTTGAGAAGGTCCTTGCCCAAAGAGTCAGGCAATTTTTCAACATTGATTATTCTATGGAATTTGCATTTTGTCTGTAATAAACTGAAGTCACTTATTGCTAATTTAGCTTCCTGATTTATTATTTTCCCTCAAGTGAGTGCGTTGTTTCATTTTTGATTATCGGTTTGGGAAGGCTTTGTCCCCAGCAGAACCACTGGCCTGCACTGGTGAGTGCAGGACTATCTTTGGGTGTCAGAGATGTACTGTACAAAACTATGCTGGTATTGCCAAATGAACGAAGAAATCATTTCACCTTTCTCATAAAGAACTGGTGTAGTTAGGATATAAACTCGAGAAACCAGTAAACTTTGACTTGCCTGACATTTTCACATTGTTCATGATCCAACGTTATCAAACATGGTGAAATTCTGTTTCGTGGCAAAATTCTGCACTTTCACAGTGAAATCCACATTTCGAGGTGAAGAATTGCAATTTCACACCTGCAAAAATTTCACAGAACACCGAATTCACAAAATGTTTTGCTCAGTGAAATTGCCAATTTCACATGAACTTCACCAGCAAAATATAACTTGGCCCATCTCTAATGATGACCTTCAGGCCCTATCATCTGAAATACTGATCACCTTCAACTCCTCCTTTATTCAGTCTATATATTCATTTCCTGGGTTCTTGCTCCCTATGTACATAGCCTTGCAGTGTTTTTACTTTGAATTTCAACTGCCAGGTATTGAACCACTTTTCTAATCTTTGCAGGTTCCTTTGTAACTCTCTTACCCACTCCTCAATGTCTACCCTGTCATTGAGTCAAATGTCTTGTTGAAGTCAAAGCAGAGTAACTCTGCTGCTTGTCCTTTATCCAATACCCTTCTTATCCAGTCATAAAATACTGTCAGGTTGCTCTGACAAGACTTCCTGTCATGAATCCATGTGACCTGCTATTCTGGTGTCCATTTCTTACCTGGGTCCCATTTCTTTCCATGTAATCCACTAGGTTCTCTTTAACTAATCTCTCCATCAGTTTGCCTACAATTACAGTTAGAGTTACAAGCCTGCAATTTCCCAGTTCCTACCTGCCCCTTCCTTGTGAAGCAGCACCACGTCGACTATCCTCCAATTTCTCAGAACCTCCCTGACTGTAGTGTGCTGTTGCATAACCCTGCCAGTGATTTTGCCAGTTCTGATGCCAATTTCCTGAGCATCCTTCTGTGCATCCCAAATTGCCCAGGTGCCTTATCTATTTTCCAGGCTGCAAGCCCTTTTCTAGCCCTTTCTCTGCAACTACTGTATGCCCCATTTCTAAGATCCCCATTGCAGCAGACTTTATGCTGCTTTCTGAACAGGCCACTAACCTACTGTCTAATACTGAGCAGCAGTAGTGATTTTAAATGGCTGAACAGAGTAGTGATTTAAAATGGCTGAGCAGAAATGGTCATTTACAATGGTTGTCTTCTGCTCATCCTCTACTACCCTGCCCACCTCCATCAACCTAACAATTCCTCATCGTGTCTTCTTTTTCATCATGCTCACCTTTATTCAATGATTCCCGACTAATAAGTGAAATGTTGATGTCCTGTTGTCCTCCTATAATAACACCTGATTGGTTGAGAAGAGGCAAATCAGGTTCTCAGTTGGAAGACATCATCATTTAATTCTTGCCTGATATTTTCCTGAGTTTTATTATAACCGAATTTTACTTCCTTAAGCAAGATGGAGGTAAGTTTCTGTAAGCACTCCTGAAGTGTTTGCTTGCACTCTAACTTGTGATGAAAAGTCTCAAGGCCCACTGAGAGGCATTTGTCAAAGCAAAAGACTCGTGGAATTCTACCAGCCATTAAATACTCTTTTATACCGGAAATACTGTGCCAAATTTTGGTTTCACTATTCAGCAAATTATCCAGTTTAATGAATAAACATTTTAGATCAGTATTTTTCTGGTCTGGTAACTCACCTTGTTTCAGTTATCTTTGTTTTAAATGTTGCCTTAATTGTGAAATTAACTCACACTCTCCAAGCAGGGCACTCTGATTCCCTCAGTAAAGCTTGTTTCCATCTGTTGCTCTTGTCCCAGATCATTCATGTATGTTTAATACAGTTCAGCATCTGGCCATCAAGCAATAAGTATATATTGAAATGAATACCTCTATGAGGCAAAAAAAGATGGAGATAAAAAACACATTTAAAAGGGAGGGGGCACCTCTGCAAGGGAAAAAGAAAACAGGATCCCCACAAAAGTGGCTTTTGTCCAGAAAGTATTTAATATTGCCACAACACTACTAACTGCATGAACAAACTGCTGCCAATGGAACACTTCAATTAATCCAATAAAGCCTTGCACTTTGGAGTAGGAGCTGTATAAGCACAGAGCATCCAAACAAAGCAAAAAAGAATAGGGCACACACTGAACCGTAATAAGCCACAAGTGTTTAATGGACAAACAAGTCATACAAAATGCCCCAGTGCTTCATGGCACAGTGCCTGTTTGTCAGTGGGTGGAGCTAATAATGACAGACTACCATTTAAATACACATATCAATTAAAGTAAGATCAATTCATTAATTCGATGGTGAACACATAAGCTAATAAATATGAATGCAACCAACACACTATTTAGAAAGGCCACTGTAAACTTGCTATACAAATAGTACATGCAGAACAAGATGCACACAGGAGCCTGCGGTGCAAGAGCTAAAACTTCTCAGCTCAAAATAAGTACAAAAATGATCACTCTGCACTTGAGGTTAGTGCACATAAAGCCGAAGTCCTGGTTATTAGACCAAAGGTGCCCAGCAAAACCAAATGCCCAAAGGGCATTTGGTATTCTGCTGGGCACCTTGCTAATAACTAGCACTTTGCTTTATGTGCACCAACTCTCAAGTGCAGAGTTATACAAATAGTAGCCAACAAGTCATGTTAAAATGCAAATGTATTACTAGGATTTGCATCCACACTCTCTCTCATTGCTTGTACCAAGCGTTCCTCAGACTGAAACATTCTGGAATCCGTCCCACTGGTGACAGCCAGATCAAGTGTGGTGCCCTCCCTTGTAGGGTTCAATACTAATTTTGTCAGGAAGGCTTTCTGACAGGCCTTCACCAGGAGCTGATTTCTTGCACTGGTGACTTCTGGGACACACCAGTCCACATCTGGCATATTGAAATCCCAGACAGCAGTACTTCCCGAGTTCTGCTGTTTTATTAATGGACTCCCATTTCCTGTCTGAGTTTTGGTTCTGTGATGATGGTTTGTATTTTGTACTAGTCAAATTAAATATTTTTCTTTGCCCATGATGGCCTGTGCCCATAGGATTTTTAGCTCTTTAGTCCCTCTTATGATTTCCATTTCTGTAACTTTATTCCTTTCTTTGTATATTAAGTCATCCTCATTCCCTTCTCCTTGTCCTTTGGTTTCTTCTCCTTGTCCCTTCAGAATAGTGCATATTCTGGTATGGTCATGTCCCAGTAGTGCACTGGTGTTGCTAATGTTTCTGTATAGCATATCTCTCTTGTTCTTCTGTTACCAGTACCTGTATATCTGAAAGCTTGTTACCTAGACTTTCAACACTGGTGCACGTTACTCCCCACAGAACACCATGATCCTCTTTATCTGTTCATTTTTCCACTCACTCCCCATTTTTAGTTTTTGCCTTTGTTGGGAATAGGCCAGATACAGTAGGCCTCACTCAGTTGTGATTATGTTTCTAACCCAGCTGAGCTGCCTTCCCTTTCTGTAGTTTAAATTTACCTGATGGGTTATGCAAACCTCTTCCACAACACCCTCATACCCTCCTTGTTAGGATGCAGCCATCCTTTTCAAAGAGCATCCATTCTTTCCAAATTGGGCCCCAGTCCCAGAGAAAGCAAAACTTTTTCCTGCACCTCCCTTTAGCAACACTTTGAACAGGTACAGATGTAACTTTTCCTTCTCATTCAGGTGTACCTGTGGTAGTACCTCTTAGAAAGTTACCACCTCTACTTTTCTTTGGCTTCCTTCCTATAGCATGGAAATTTGCCTGTTCCTCTTCCATACTCCTAGTCAGATTAGTTGTGCATACATGCAGTATCAAATCTGCCCCTCCCACAATTTACCCTGCATGTTCTACTGCTTGGAGCTGAGTCTGTCTACTATAGCCACAGGATAGCAGGGCACCATCTCTTGCCCATCCAAAATTAGACCTGCCTCCTTCCCTCCCTCCCTCCTCCATATTCCCCTATTATACTAGCAACTTCCTATTACTCCTTTTGGGGACCTCCTTACTCCCAGGCATGTTTTCTTATGACAATGCTTGAAGGATGGGTGTGCTTGTGCCTGTTCCAGCTGTATGGTCATCCTGGGACTTTTGGGCCAAAAGCAACACATTTCTGTTGACACACACACAGCTTTGGTTTCTTAGGAATTCCCTCTTTTTTTTCAGCTCCTACTGTACTACAGTCCAGGTACCCCTTTGGCCTGAATGGGCTCTCAGATGCTTATGGCTGTAGCAGCCTTAGTGGCCCAGAAGTATAATGTAACATTTTGTACTATAACATCTATTTCAGTATAATCTTTTATAAAAGTTAAACAGAGTGTTTAAGTATAGCCTCTTTACAGAATGCTTCAGTGTAATTTCTTATACTATATAACCAAATGTGTTTACTTAAATAGTTAGCTATGATAGTTTCTCACAAGACCTAGTTAAAAGTCTTGTGATGCCTGTCTTGTGATAGTTTTATGATTACACAACACTTTACCTTATGATTTTATAGTGGTCAGCATTTAAATGACCTATAGTCAACTTGAACTGGATGGTATGCCCTTATTAGGATGATGACTACCTGTTAAGAATGGTGCACGAGATCACATGATGTCTTCAGCCTGAGCAGACGTTCTCCGACTCGGTTCCCCGAACTCTCCAAAACTACAAAATTAGTAAAGTTTTACCTAAGATTGGTTACTTGAACATCACTAATATTTGCCTGAAGCCAAGAAGATTTGAGAGAAGCAAACTGAAGCAGCTTTTGTATCTAAGGGGTGAAATGGATGCGGAAATGCGGCAGGATCTCCCGCCCGGACACAGCCGCAGACACCAGACAAATCGGGGAAGAGAACTAAAACACAGACCGCAACCCCAATAGTGCACCGCATCAGCTAGCAACTCTGTTCCCCTGTTGGAAGACACATGTTTGGTGGAAACGGCTGGTATTAAAGACTCTTTTAAAGAATTTGCCCTGACCTGAAGAATATTCAGGTGGAATTGAGAGAAACAAACAAGAAAATCTTGGATGTTTCTGCCTGACATCCTCAATAGAAAATTGGCAGACAAGATTAGAGCCAGAAGTGGTAACATTAAGGCAGAGGCTGAATAAAGTTGAGAGTAAACTAGAAGACCTGGAGGGGAGAAATGGGATGAATAATATTGTTGTGTTTGGCTGCCTGAAGAAGCTGAGGGATCAGCTATAATTCAGTTCACAGAAGCTTTTAGCCAAGATAGCAGGTCCTCCACCACAATCCACAGTGTACCAGGTAGAACGGGCCCAATTGCTCGCTGAAACTCTAATTTAGGGCTAAGCCTAGGCCATTCATTAGCCGGCTCTTAAGCTACATCGACCGACCGCATATCCTAGGGAAAGTTAAGAGCAGCAAGAGATTAAATGGGAAGATGCCCAACTTAGATTCTCTCAAGATCTGCCAGTCAGTGTCAGACAGAATTGGGCAGCCTATCATAGTTGCATTAAAAAGCTGATAGTGGCTGGAATTCGATTCCGGATGATTTACCTCGCCAAACTGATGGTGCAGCATCAGTGTAGTTGGAGAAGCTTTGAAGATGCAAACCTGGCAGCTGAAGAATTGCCCACTATGCATCCTGATCTGTATACTCATTGTTGAGTATATGAAGGAAGGATCAACAGTCTGGCTACTTTGCATAGTGGTATTTGCCGAGAAGAGAGTTTTTGTAATCTGATTATATTAAGCACACCTCTACTTGGACCTCCTGTCTAGTATGGCCCAGCAGCTGAAAGCCCCTTCCCCTTCCCTCCCCCTTCCCTCCTTTTTTATTTTATTCTATTCTGTGCAGATTCATAATGTCGGAGAATTCATTAACGCAATAAAGACTAGCCCACATCTAGTATGTGGAATTGTTCCAGTCAACTTGAAACCGGCTCTTTTGAGTTGAAACATGGGCGTAACATTACGGCCGACTGCGCAAGTACCGCAAGACTCTTTTTGTTTTCTTTCTGCTCAAGACCTGCATGGCACTTTTTTGGTCACCTTTGATATCTCGATGGTGGGACAATATCTGGATGTAGAGAGAAGGAAAGCTTAGCAGTTTATCTACTATTTCATTGCGGACTTTATAAAGATCCTCATGCTAATTACCAGTACATAAATCGGAGATGCAATGGCCTGTATTATACTTCACTGTAGACGAAAGATTTTTATGGCTGCACAATGGTTTGGTTTCAATGAGCTGAGGGTTAAGCTCTAAATATGATGGGAATAGTTGTTTGAGTTCACTAAGCAGGGGGATTGGGAAGCTGGGTGATAAAGAGAGGTTACTTTGACTATAAAAGCCTCAAAAGTCTGCTAAACAAATAAATAAATATACAGATTGGAGCTTACTGTTGGAAGGGTTGTCACAATTCTGAACTTAAAAGCTCATAGGAATATGGGGCTTTACAGAGGCGTATTCATTACGGAAGGTGGAGAGGAGGTAGAACATTCCTTAATGTTCAATGTTACGTTTTGGGGAGGGGATGAGTAGGGATACGCTAATCCGGGTGGAACATCGCATCTTGGCAAAGGGGATTGACATACAATCAATGGGGTACTTTGGGATCAAGATAGCTATTTTGTTGGTTTGGTTATGTGATGCTCAAGAGGGTATGTTGTTGGGGGTCTTTTTCAAGATGGTGGGGAGGGGGATGGATTGGGAAAATACTTTGGGAGGGAGGGTACTGCCACAAATATTAGAAGTGAAGTAGTAAAATCACTCAACGGTGTCATTGGTCTTCTAAGGTGAAATATAATAATATTACAGACAGCTAAAAATGTCAGGGTATCATTTCTGTACATGGAACATTAAAGGGCACAAACCCTGGCAAAACATATGCAAATACTGATACATCTCTACAATATATAAGCAGATGTGGTTTTCTTGCAAGAAACACATCTTCTGTCCACCATGTGCACTACTTTCATAGGCTTTGGGTGGGACAAGTCTTTAGGTCTGGTTTTAATTCACGTAAAGGGGTACGGCAATTTAATTGCTCGTAAAATCCCATTTCGATTATTACAAGAGATCTCAGACTCAGAAGGCCGCTATGTGATTCTATGGGTGGTATTAGGTCATACTGAGGTCATTCTTGGTTCTATTTATGGCCCAAATTTGATGATCCAAAATTTTTATAGATCTTATGTCTATGTTAGCTCCATTGTCACGATTCCAATAATTGTGGGAGGGATTGGAACCAAGTGTTGTCAAATAGCCTGGATAGAACAGGACCCCTAAAATATCGTTTTCTCCAGGTCAAAAGCCCAGATGGAACTAATGCACTTAGTAGGGTTAGCAGATCCCTGGCTAATCATGTATCCAACCAGGAAAGAATATTCATTTCATTCACCTACTACAATACATTTTCTCGTATTGACTACTTTCTAGTCAGTAGTGACTGCCTTCCTGGCATTGCATCAGTTTTCTACTCCTCGAAAACTATATCAGACCACCAAATGGTTCAATTATTTATAGATTTTGCCCCAAATATTCAGCGAGATAAACTTTGAGGGTTAATAACCAGATTATAAAATCAGAAGATCAGATACAATATATACAATCCATCATTTCTAATTTTATGGCAGATAACTTCCATCAATGCTCAAAAGAGATATCTTATGGTGTGCACTTAAATGTACTCTAAGGGGAGAGCTAATACGCTTAGCAGTCAAACATAAAATGAGAAAGAGATCAAGCCTTTCTTCTTTAATTGACCAGATTACATTAGGCGGAAACTAATCTTTCAGCCCTGTCCTCTGATGCAGATTGGGAAAAGCTGAATCCTTCAAGCTCAGTACAATCACTTGCTGGCTGAAAAGGCAGAATTTCTTATGCTCAAATCTAAAATAATTTATTTTGATCAGGGGAAAGAGCAGGAAAACTACTAGCACTTAGAATAAGAGCCCAGGTCTCTGAAAGAATAGTGACCTCCCTCCAAACACCTACTGGTATAGTTTTGTCTTCACCCAAAGACATTTGTGAAAATTATAAACTTTACTATGAGAGCTTATACACTCCCACTAACTTCTCCTTTTCCAACAAATGTTGGATTTATACGTCACTGATGTTAAATTGCCAACACTACGGAGGCACAACTCTCTATATTAAAGGCCCCAATAGAATTAATAGAGGTATTAGAAGCTATTGATTCGCTTACACTGGACAAATCTCCTGGTCCAGATGGGTTTTCATCTAACTTTATAAGGCCCTAAAAGATATACTAGCACCTATTCTTTTAAATACCTTTCAATATTTTTATGAAAATGGTATTTCAGACAAATCCTTAACTCAAGCCATTATTGTAATATTTCCCAAACCTGGGAAGGATCCCTCAGTTGTACATAATTATAGGCCTATTTCACTCATTAATGTGGATCTAAAAATTTGGCCAAGATTGGCCAAGATACAAGTGGAACACCCTGCCAGAGGAAGTGGTGGGGCTGAAACAATCACGGGATTTAAGAATGCATGGGATAGACATAAAGGAATTCTAGAGGTCAGGGGTAAGGGAAACAGACTTCTAGGAAAACAAACTGAACTTATAAGCTCAAATGGGCAGACTGGGTGGGCTATAGGCCCTTATCTGCCGACACTGTCTATGCATCTATGTATCTATGTATTTTGGCTAAGGCTGGGCTGGGTCTGGGACTCTTTAATTAGTGCAGAACAAGTAGGATTTGTTAAAGGATGACTCATCAGATCATCTCAGGAAGTTGGCTTATTTATTTTCTGTGTCCAAGGATTCTTCCATACCGGCAGCTTTAGTTTCCTTGGATGTAGAAAAGCTTTTGACAGAGTATCCTGGGAATACTTGTTTTCCTACTTCCCAGATATGGCATCCCACTAGAGTTTCTCACTTGGGTCAAAATATTGTATTCTCTCCTTCTGCAAGAGTCCACTGTAATGGAATACTCTCCACACCCTTTAATTTGAGTCAAGGCCCTCGTCAAGGATGTCCCTCTCACCATATTTATTCAATTTATTTCTTGAACCCTTATTAGGAAACTTAATTCTTCACCCTCAATATCAGGGATCGCTATAGGGAAACCAGAATATAAGCTTTCCGTGATACGCCCGATGATATCTTATTACATATCTCATCTCCTTCGCAATCCCTCCCAGCTGCACTTAAATTAATATCGCAGTTTAGTTTGATTTCCAATTACAAACTGAATCTGGACAAATCGGAAATATTTCCTCTTAATCAATATTTTCAGAAAGCAGAAATAAGTAGATTGGGCCTGCAGTAGAAACCAGATAAACTTAAATATTTGGGAATTTTCCTTCATCCTCTCCTAAAATAATGAAAAAGCTTAACCTTGACGCTAGCCAAAATCACATACAAGAGGACATTAAACGTTGGTCCTTACCATTATCGCTTTGGAGTCATATGAGTATAATAAAATGAATGTGTTACCCTTTTATTATACCCATTGCAAATGTATAATTGGGACTTATCCAAATCTTGGTTCACACAGGTACATAAAATTATTAACGCTTTTTGTGGGCTGGGAAAAATCAAGAAGAGGCTATTGTAAACTTACATGGCTAAAAATGATGGTGGTCCTCAGGCCCCCAATCTGTATTTATATTACCTTGCAATACACTTAACTAGACTCAGGTCTTGATACTCCCGTCAGAGCACACATCTGATTCTATGTACTTCCTCTCTGGCTTGGAATTGAGAAATCCTTGTGTGCACTATATGATATGGGCCCGAAGTCCTTCCTTTCTGAATAAGAAAAATCTTCCAAATAAACTGAAAGGAACCCTGCTTGATGCTCTTTGGCTACCCATTACCAACTTAACACCCTACTAAGGACTAAATGGGTATAAGGATGTAACACAACCCCTTTTCAATAACCCTAATTTGTTAATCTCTGGTAAACCAATAAAACTTAATACCTTCTGGCCCAATATGGGGATTGTAAGAGTAGAGGAGTTAATTATTAATCAGAAACTGATGCGATTCCAGGAAGCCAATAGCCAATATCATTGGTCCATTATTTACGCTTTTAAGTATTTACAGATCAGTCACATGTTAACACAGTATTTTGGTACTGGAGGTAGACTACCCCCTTCTAACTGTATTAACCCCATATCTTAAGTCGGTTCCATCTACTCACTTAATTTCATACACTTACAAGTTCCTACAGACCACGATCGCTGGACTAGAAGGACAGAGATTTTACTGGTGGATCAATCTCTTCCATATTCTGATCCCCTAGACATTGGTTAAGAATTTGGAAACACCTATACAGATATAGTAAGTGGGACAGGTATTGATACATGCAATTTCAAATTGTACATAACATGTATTATACTTCAGTTTAATTATCTAAGATGGGTTTCCTGCAGTCTAATCTTTGTACCAAATGCTCTCAAGCTCAAGGAGATTTGTTGCATATGTTATGGTCATGTGATACAGTCTCTCCATTATGGAACAGTATTAGGTCCCAACTGGATCCGCTTATTAGCCCTTTCAGACAAATTTACCCTTGAGATTTGTATTTTAGGGATTACACGACTCTCCAAGGCAAAACCCAAAGAGCACATATGGCGTTGATATCTGTTTGTGCCAAAAAGTATTACTTAGACATTGGGTAGATGCCCTAATACCAACTTATACCGAATGGTATAAAGAAATTATGTTTGCTATACAGGCAGAATGGGTTATTGCAGGATTAACCCAAAGAATTGGAAAATACAAAAGCTTTGGGATCCCTTTTATAACCTGTTACTAATCCAACCCAATAGAGTAACGGTTAATTCTAATGCCCCTCTATGATCTAACCTACACTTTTAATAGGATTTTCTATTGATATGTATTCATAACTGTCAAAGATAATATTTGTGGCAGTGGGGATAGGGAAGGAGGAGGGATAGGAGGGGAGGGCAGGGGTGGATGGGGACAAGGGGGGTTACTAGACATTAAATGCGATTACGATTGTATGGGATCGAAGATCTGTTCAACAAACTTATATATAATATGGTATGGTCTTCTGTATGTGAGATGTCTGTACCTATTAAAAATTAATAAAGTATACTTAATAAAAAAAAAGAATGGTGTGCACTGGGAAAGTGGTGCCAGATATGAAGTAAACAGTTATAATGTTGCACAAGACATGTGATAAACACCTTGTGATGTTATGAGAGAAATACAGTTATCTCTATGCTTTGACTGTTATTAACCACACCCTAAGATTAATAGGTTATCTTGTTACATGATTGGCCTACACTAGGAGTTGGAAGTTTTTGAGATAACAATTCTTTATATAAACCTTGTATAAAACTTGAATAGCTAGCACCAAACAAAAGCAAGAATACATGTATTTGATGTTGATGGAACTCACAGAAAGAAAAATAAACCAGAGGGAAACATTCACGTTGTGGTTTGAATTATTTGAAGATAGAAAAACACAACACAGATATCTTTATCCTTACTAGCAGCTTTGGCCTTCATGGTATTATTTTATTTGAAAATGTGTATCAGGGAGAGGCACACTGAGTCAAGTCTGCCTTGCTACCTCTAGTTCTGCTCTCAGGGTGTGGAACCCTCACACTCAGCACTGCCCAAATGTCCAAAGCACCCTCTGGGTCACATAGAAACATAAAAGTCTGCCAACAGAAGAAGGGCTTGCAGTGTTCCAGATCTGCTCAGTGTGAAAGTACATACACCTTAGAGGATCATGTCCTGGATCCACCCCTCTCCCCAGCCCCACTCACCACTGTACTGCACTGACTGCACTCCTTCCACATGCCCTGCCAGTGCCCTCCTGTAATGTTTGTCCACAAGTTTTAAGTTACAATTGCAATAAAGTTCATTCAATTATTCTCAGTGATATTACCAGCTACCTCTGTACTGTTCACTTATGGTGGTACTCTGCTTAGGATTTTACCCCAGTGTCTACGTTATGCCCTTTTCTGCACCCATCTGCAACCCTGTGACTCTACCTTTTATCTGTACCCTACATAGGTTAGTTTGCCTTTACCTCTGAATATGGTTCTAGTTTTACTTGTAGATTATTGGTCTTATGTTGCTTCTGTTTCTCCTCCCTTCATGTTCAGTACCTAGGCAAAGTCCCTGTGGTCTTTGGGCTGCCTGCGGATGCTCTTCCAGGACCACATTCTCACTACATGGCATACATACTCTGGAATGTTCCTTTCTTATCCCAGTGTACATTATCTTGTATTTCATTGCATTCATTTTAACTGCCATACTTTTGACCAACTCTCCAATCTACTCAGATCCATTGTCACAATTCTGACCCTCCACCCCTATCCACTCTGTCACAGATCATAGTTTCATCTACACATAGACATATCTTTTCTTGTATCCCTACCCCAATGTCACATATGAAGTTGTTGAAGAGGTTTGGTTCCAGGACTGATTCCTGTGGCACACCACTAGTGACCATACTATCCCTTGAGAATTCCACATTACTACCACACTCTGGGTTCTGCCACTCAGCCAGTTTCTCACCCATCTTGTGAATGTTTTCCCATCTCCAGGTCATCCATCTTCTTTGTCAACTGTTCACGTGATACACAGTCAAAGGCTTTACTGATGTAAAGGTACAATATATCTACAGCTTGCCCTTGTCCACTGCCTTCATCACCCAATCAAAGAAATTGATCTGGTTTGTCTGACATAACCACATCCCTGGGAAACCATGCTATATTTTGTCCTGAAGACTGTTTGCCCCAGAAAACTTAACAGCTTCTCCTTTACTATAGTCTCTAGCAGCTTGCTCAATATAGACATTAAACTGACAGGTCTGTAGTTCCTCGATTCATCCTGGCTCCTGCTCCAGTACACTGGAACTACAAAGAGTTTAGATCCTAATTTACAGCCTCCTTTCCCTCACAAAATGACTCTTTCTATTCTGTTGTAAACACTGAACAGAAATATTTGTTCAGGACATCTGTGCTTTCCTTATCCTTCTCCTCTTCCCACTCAAACAATTCTCCTTAATATTTAATTTCTCTCCTAAGTAACATAAGAAGGTTTTATCTCTCTTCTACACTCTCTCTCTATACGACTCCATGTCAGCCTTAGACTTCCTCACAGTTGTGCCATCTTCCTTTATGTTGTTATGATACTTCACCCAATCCCCAACCTGTTGCTTGATTTAAAAAAACTTTTCCGTTGCCCCTCACTGACACCCTACCTTCTTTGTGAACCACTGTTGATTATTCATCTTATTCTTCCCTATTACCCTAACATAGAGATTTGTGATTTCTGATGTACTATGTTTTTCACTTCCAAATTTGTTTCCATCATCTTGACCTGTTTACCAGTTCCAGTTTCCCCTTCCTGCTGAAGCTAATCTCCTAATCCTATCAAAATCAGCTCTTCTAAAATACATGACCTTTGTCTGTGACTTATTACTCATCACTTCACATTTGATATCAAACCATACTGACTGATGTTCATTGGCTCATACTGTGTCTAGTACTGTGACCTCTCCTGTGCTGTCCCTGTTCAGAAGGACTAAGTCAAACACGCTTCACCTCTTGAGGCTTCTCCACTCTTTGTACAAGGAATTATTCCTGAAAACACCATTCAGTTGCTGCCTCATTGTACT
The DNA here is from genome assembly GCA_016271365.2 of Neoceratodus forsteri. Lineage (NCBI taxonomy): Eukaryota > Metazoa > Chordata > Ceratodontiformes > Ceratodontidae > Neoceratodus > Neoceratodus forsteri. The sequence continues at coordinate 1,458,484,717 of CM057455.1, read as the reverse complement.
TTCCTCTGCTGTGGTCCTCCCTTTCATGTTATGCTTCCTAAAGTCACCCAGCAGCAGCACCTCCTCTGCCTTCTTGAACTTTTTAACCTGAGCCTCTAGCTTCCATCTGATTTCTCTTTTGAGATGGTGGCATATATACCAACCCCTTCCCTAATGCTTCCCACTCTCTCATCACCACCTCTACCCACATTGTCTCTGAGTACTTGTCTTTTCCCATAATCTTGATCTCCATAGCCTTTAAACTCTTCCTTATGTGCAGTACAATACCATCCTCTACCCATCCATCCCTCTCTAACTCTCCTGAATACGGTATATCCTGTTATGGTAATGTCCCTCTCACAGTACCTGGTTGTTCACATTTCACTGATGGCCACAGGTCTAAGTGCACTTCTGCATCAACTGCCTTCAGATTGCTAGTCTTATTCTCCTAACTCCTGGATTCATGCATATAGACCTCCAGGATGCCTACTTCATTCCATTTGGTCCTACCCACTTTCTGTTCCTCCCTGATCTCTTGTCTAACTGGTCCCTATTATCATCCTCCAGCCTCCTCCTGGTTCCCTGGAGGACTATCCTACCACTTGTCAAGCATTGTGATGTCTCCATGTTTTCCCTATTGTTTTTCCATGTTTCCTAACACTGGGAAGGCCATCCAGGCCTCTCCTTAATTATGTAGGTGCAGCTGTCAACATTTGCTCTTCCTCCCTTCTACTACTTTAAACACACCTCAATGCACTTTTAAATGTGCACACTAGCATCCTTGTGCCCTCCTTAGAGGGGTGAGGGTGATTCCACTTATATAGTCTTATATCCCTCCAGTTGTGGCCCTGATCTTTCAGGAACCCCATCCTTCCTCCCTGCAACCACTCTTTTAACCATATGTTGAAGACAGTGACCAGAATAATTATCCCTCCACCTACATCAAATTGGCAGGACCTCTAAAAGTAAGAGGCTTCTACCAGCTTAAGCTTCATGCCTAGCTTCCTAAAGCTATCCTGAATCTCCTCCATGGAGAAACAAGCCAGGTCATTAGTCTCTACGTGAACACTGACATCCAGCCCATCTCCCTTTCCACTCCCCTAACAGCTCCTTCTATCCTGCTATCACCCCTGTCAGCTGAAGCTTCTGGAAGGCATCTAACTACCCAGTTCTTTTCTCCCTCTCTGCCACCCTTTCTGTGCCCCTTACAATGGCGTTCCATTTTGTAAGCACTTACCTAGCCCTCACTTTCCTCTTGGACTCCACTTGCATTGCAGGTGTCTTCTTAGGGACAGACCTGGCTTCCTGGGCATTCACAGGCTCCAGTCTCTTTGCTGGGAGATTGGATCAACCATATCACACAACAGGGAAAATCTGTTTGCTATTGCCACCTCAGGGACTGAACCCACATGGACATACTCTCTCCGACTGCAATGCACCCCTTGTCTGGACCTTTGGTGAACACTAGGAAGAGACATAGTGGTTGTCTGAATAAGTGACTGCTGGAACCCACTCCAAAGAAGGTTTTGTTCAGTCCTTTCCATAACCAGTTCCTTAGTGTGCACTGCAAACTCGGTTACCCCCATAGTGACATTTTGCCAGCGAGGTCCCCATAGCAACTATAGTGCCTAGCCACGGTGGAGACCTGCTGGAACCCAGCGCTTGTCTGTCGGGGTCCTGCACTTTCCCAATCAGCTCCGACTGAGTTAAGAAACCTTAAGTGGGGGAGTGGGGCTGCAGCCCTCCGTGTGGGGGTTCAGAGGCAAAGTCCCCAAAGAAAACAAAGATTCAAATAGCGAACCGGCAGCCGACTGCAGAATGTGGTTGACCCACTGGTGACACTGATCAGGCATTCACAAAATTTTTGTCAGACCTGTGTCCTGGATCTCTGCAAATCTGCCACACATTGGGCAACCTCATTGTCTCCAGAGGACTACCCTGAAGAGAACCACATCACAAGTGTTGCATTCTGTCAAACATCCTCCCATCACCCTATCAATCTTCAGCTTTCCACATCCTCTTTTAATTACTACCATATGTCTGCTTTCCCTTTCCTGTAGGATCTATTTCTTAGTCCCTTGCTAGTGCTTCTGACATTGTTCTTTGGTGAAAGAACTTTTCTCAGGGTACACCAAACAGAGTTTCTCTAGATTCCTTTTATGCACTGGTATGGTCACTCCCACTGCTTGCCCACCCAGACACCTCCTGTTATTTATCTCTTACCATTCCTTAGTCATGCCTTTCCCCGATTATCTTATCTGCTGATGTCAATACAGAGCAATATCTTGTATCTGACCCTTCCTGTGACCCTTGGGTTACCACTTGTGTATAGTAATGTACCCGGCAGGAGGACAGTTTGCCTTACCTAATCTCTGCCTTAGTTATGGCAGAGTTCTCTATGGAAGCCCTGCAGATAACTCTACTGACACTATCCTCTTTCTCATAGTTCTCACCATTGATCTCTCATGCTAAGAGTCTGTTGGACCTATGGAAATTAAGTAGGGACTGTTAGGACTGATTTGCCTCTGGCAGAACCTGGAAAGAACACTTCCATTATAAAGTAGATTGTCAGTGGAAGCACTCTAGGTAAGGTAAAACCAATAATACTAGTCTACATTGCTTCAGCTAATGCAATTAATCACTATTAATTACTTCTGTCATAAACAAAGAAATCTGGATAATTTCATTTTAATTTTTCCTTTTCTTTTCATAATGGTCACAGAAGTGCTGATCAAGAGTGCAGACAGCCTTTATAAAGCACATATGTAGTACAAGAAACTGCAGCAATACCTACCTCTCATGGACAGCTGAACACAACCTCAGTGCTTCCTCGAATGGCTCTGTCAGGGAACCTGCCTCTAATCTGTACAGAATTGCTTCCTTCAAGGTGACATCTCAAACCCCAGTCCCACATGAAAGATTTTAAAAATAGGTTGTCAATACAGCAAATTACAAGCCCAATAACAGCACACCTCCCTTTACTTTGATACAGCTCAGCTAGACCTGTGGCTTACTCTCTTTCTTCTATTCTGGCAAAAATTATGAAAAGTGAAGCTCTTTAAATCCTGACTTGCCAGGACTGATTTGCCTCTAGTAGAACTCCTATCACTTCTCCTAAATTTCCTTCCTGGTGACCTCTCAATCCTGGTTCATACAAAAGATTTGAAAATTAGGCTGTTAATGCAGTAAATTGCAAATGTTGTGGATTTTATCACCCTGAGCATATCTATTCTGCTTTTTGATATTAAACTGGCTTCCTCTGAGATGGCATTTCTTTCCAAATATGTTTGATGACATTCCAAGCCCTATATAATTTGGACACAGACTACCTGAAGGAAAACCTCTCTCCAATGATTATAGCACCCACTCTGTTCCTTTGTGGTGAGCCTCTGGTCCCATTTAAAGTTGCTGTTGCAGCTCCTGCATTATAGAACCAGCTGCTATGTGGTCTCAGGGATGCCTCTCTATTGAGGTTTTTAAGTGAGAGCATACTTAACATCTCTTTTCCATGGCCTTTCCATAGCAATGAGTGAGTTAACACTGTGCAATTACTGTGAGGAATATTAGTTTTACAGCTATGGGCAGAGCCTGCAGCCGACTTGCTGTAACTGGGAAAATAGGATGCTGAAACATACATTTTGAGTTTTCTGTGTATCCTTCCACAATTACAAATCACTACACCAGTTGAATGAAATACCCTCTCTCTGTTGAGTTGACAACTTCCAACAATATTTTTCAGCTTGTCTGTCTCTCTCTAGTTATCCCTGCTTTAAGTGACCTGACAGCTAATGTCTCCAAATAGGCACAAAGGCACGTTAATTACACCACTTCTTTGAAAGTTTAACAGTCTGCAACAATGCAGTTATAAACTTTTTTTTTGTAGGCTAGGCTACTGAGAGAGAATGAGAGAAAGAGGGAGAGAAAGAGAGAGGAGGGTGAAGAGAGCTGTCCAGTTTGTAGCCAGAGATGTACCAGTCATATGTAAAAGAACACATCAGAAGTCTATTTGACCTGTTTAACAGATTCATGACAGGATTCCGACAGAAATTCTGTCGAACGCCTCTGTCTACACATAATCGACAGGTTCAACAGCATTCTGCAGTCGGCTGCTGGTTCACTATTGATTTTTTGTTTTCTTCGGGGCTTCACCTCCCCAACTCCCATGGGGCTGCACCCCCACACCCTCCCACTTAAAGATTCTCAACTCCAGTTGGAGCTGATTGGGGTGCAGGACTCACGACAGGTAGCACCAGGTTCCAATGGGTCTCCCACCGCAGCTAGGCACTGTAGTCACTGTGTGGGACCTCAATGGAAAAATGTCACTGTGAGGGTGTAAATGTGTTTTAACACAGAATTTAATATACTTTTTGCTGTCTTGTTAATTGTATTAATTATTATCGAGTGGCCATGCCTCCTGGGTCTGTGTGGTGGCTGCTTGTGTTTGTCTGTGTCTGTAGCTTAGTTTTTGTGGATTTACATGTTTTCTGCTTGTGGTAACTATACCATTCTTGCTCACTACATCCGTGAAAGTCTTCTGGACTGGATTTCTGCAAAAATCATCATCAGGTATCTTTATCTTCATTTTAAATCAACTTTTGGAAGCTATCCCAAGCAAAACATAAGTGAAGCAACTACATCTGACAACCTTGGTGACTTGGGTCCTGCTGGAATCCACACTTGTCTGACCTGCTCCATGATCTGTATGTGGGCTTTTCAGCAACCTGTTTGAATGACAAAGAAGCATACAGACAAAGGGATTTCACATCCTGCATATAGGCACAGTTAATCACCCTCAGGAATTTTAACATTTCAGTGACTTGGACCTCAGCTGTTGATCATTCTTTGGCTTTTGACTTATCCACCAGGTACCTATCTGCAAGCGACTAGGTGCAACTGACAAGCTACAACAAGGATAAATGGGCATATCATCCTCTATTACTAACAACCTCCTTGCTTTGGGTCCCTAGACGCCTGCAATGGTCCAAGCGCATAAGCCTCAGAAGTGTAATTCTATTGACTCAAGTACAGCAACTGTCTCTTAAACTCCTACTCCTCCTCCTCTTGATATCAGGAAGTGTCCACTCAAATCCTGGCCCTGTCTCCTACAGTACAACAAAGCCTGCCAAAATGGAGGGGGGCTCAAAATTGCTACCTTAAACATTTGCAGTCTCCTCCCAAAACTGGCCTCCTTCAAACCTTGCCAGCCAGCACAACCCGGATATCCTTGCCATCGTCAAAACTTGGCTGTCACCTAATACTCCGGATCATGCCATCTCTATACAAGGCTACAAGATATTCAGGCTGGATAGGACCTCGAAAAGGGGTGGTGGGTGTGCAATCTACATAAAGGACTACCTCACCTGTCTCCCTGGTTCTTACCCCACCACAGAAACCCCAGTGCAACTCCTCCCTATCAAGATACTACTTGGTGCCCAAAACAAAGTCCTCACGATTGCTGCTGTCTATATCCCACCAAAAGATCCTGATTTCTGGCCTCAGGCTGTCCTCAAGTTCGTAAGTACACAACCGTCTGACATCGAACTCCTTCTCCTTGGGGACTTTAATATAAATTGGCTTGCTCCTGATGCAAGGTCAAACAAAGATGCTATCCTAGCAGCAAATTTAACACAAGTGGTAAACTCCCCTACCAGAAAAACTACAAATCAGGGACCAGCACCCTCATTGACTGGATCCTTACCAGCCACCCTACCAGATAACCAATGTAAGTGTTCTCCTGACTCGCCAGTGATCACTCTCCAATAATATGTACCTGGACAAATAAGTTTCGTAAGCCACCTCCAAAACCATCTATAGCAGAGTCCTACCTTATGGCAACCTTATTCATCTCAAGACCTGTCTTAGGCAGATAAACTGGTCCTTGATTTACAAAACTCAAGATGTTGACCTAGCCCTTGATTACTTTATTTCTACTTTCAACACTGCCTGTGACACCTATGCACCAGTAAAAAGTGCAAAATCAAAGCACTCACAAATCCCTTGCTCATGGCAAAGCTATTGGCACAACTCAAAGTAGGGATCACCTCTGGGCCACTGCAAGAGCTACTGGCACTCTGTTGGACATTCAAAAGTATAAACAGGCTCATAACCACTGTACTAAACAGATCCACTTGATGAAGAGCTCCTACTTCAAGAATGCCCTCCAACTCCTGGGGCGAAGGGAAATCCTTCTGGGACATCATAAAGAATATCATGGGTCAGCAGTCCAAATCCTCTCCTACAATAATGAATGTGGATGGAACCACTACATTAGACCCAGAGATCATTGCAAACACCCTAAATGATACCTTCACGGACCTTAGTGGTGTCCTCTCATCTGATTTCTTCACTGATGCTGACCCTCCAATTTCTACTTCTACTACTGCCTCTCCAACCAAACCACCCTTCCATTTCAAACTAGTAAAGGCACATGAAGTCTATAAATATGTAAAGAAGGCCATTTCTAAGTCCTGAGCAAGCAGCGACACTATTGACCTTAAACTTCTGTCCTCACTCTGGAGGAAGTACTTCCCCTCTCAAAATGTTCAATCTCTCCTCTGCTACAGCCAATTCCCTAGGAAATGGAAAGCTGCAGTTGTCACCTGGTGCACAAAGTGGTGATAAGTCACTGCCTGGAACTATCGCCCGATATCAATACTACCACCTCTCTCTAAGGCCCTTGAATGCTTGGTGGGACCAACTTTCAGACTACCTGGAAAAGCACAACATCCTATGCACTCAGCAGCATGGATTTAGGAAAGGCACAGCACATCAACTGCCCTACTTGAATTCTCAGGAGCAATCCACAATGCCATGGACAAAGGAAACCTAACTGGAGCAGTCTACATTGACTTAACCAAGGCATTTGATACAGTTCACCATGGCCTACTTATCAAACAACTACTATCCCTAGGGCTCCTGCAGAGTCCTGGTGACTGGGTAAAAATTACCATGCTCAGCGCCTCAATCTGTAAAAGTAGCTGGAGTTCTCTCAGACTCAAAACCAGTTCGCTCAGGAGTTCCCCAGGTATCCATCCTGGGCCCCTCCTTTTCAGCCTTTTCCTAAACTCCTCCCAAATCCTGCCCTGAACAAATAATCCTCTATGCCGACGATGCCGTGATTCTGCCACTATAAAGATCCAAACCTCTTATGCCTCAACCTTCAGCATGCTTTTTCCAAAGTTGAGAAGTGGTTCCTTGAACATAAGCTGGTTCTAAACCACAAAAAACTAAATCCATGCTCTTCTAACCCACAAAACAAGAAACGGCAAGTCCCACTCACCATTAATACATACCTAGGAAATACCCTTGAACAAGGGCCAATTTTCAAATATCTTGGAATCAACTTTGATCAAGGCCTAACCTTTGCAACTCACATTGATAGTACAGCAAAACTATTAATCAGCTTAATTGGGATTCTGTATCGAACCGACAGCTTCTTACCCATTCTGCACTGAGGATTGCCATCCAACCTCTATCATCTCAGTCATTGATTATGGCTTAGTTATATATGGATCTGCCACTACTACAGCACTTAGTCGCATTACAGCATCCCTAAATAAGGCCTGTCGGTTGCTCACTGGTGCACACCCACGCACTCCACATGTGAACTCTATGCTGACTCAGGTTGGTTGCAACTCTCAAACCGATAAAGTACCTTACCTGCCTGATGGCGAAAAATCCACTCTGGGCCTCACTCCACTCTGTATCCAAGACCTGTTATGCCCGAGCGCTAGCACCCGCTTTACCAGAAGATCAGAACACCAGCCTCATCCAAGTCCCCCGATGCCAGACTTTTCAGGACAAAGATCATTTGCCTATCGTGCCCCAGCTGGCTAAATGCCCTCAGCACTCATATTACTGCCTCCACCTCTCTAGGTATTTTCAAATCAAGGCTTTTCTCTCACCTTGCCACCTCCAGCTCCTGTGACTGCCCTGATTAAACCTCCTATTTTCTCACTACCCACTCTGTCCTTATTTGACAAAGACGTGTTTGGGAAACCTTTCTCCTGCTATTGTCTGCTCCCACACCTTTCACTTACCCTCTCTGTTCTGGACTTTTTCCCTATTTGTTTCTCCTAATCTGGCATGACCTCTTTCTTGTAATAATAATGTGATTATTGATATCTCATGTCCTTTTGCACAAATGATTTGATATGTATTTGTATATGTTTTCTTGTTTTGACACAACACAAATTGTTGTGTTATCTATGTAACCTTTGTACTGTACCTAATTGACGTGGAACCTTTGTAAAAGAGCCTCTGGCTCAAAGGTAGTAATTCTAGAACAATAAACTAAACTAAACTATTACAATCTGATTTGCTAGTCTTTGGAACTTAAATAATTTATAGACATAATTTTCACTAGAGGATACAGCAAGGTTTTAGAGGAAGTAACTCTGGAGGAGTTTCAAATTACTTAATCTGTCCCAAACGTGTGTGTGTGTGTGTGTGGCAATAACTTATCTTCTCTGAAGAGCTGCTTTATGTTAAACCTCTCAGGGCCTATCTGTCTGTTTGCGCATTGAGACTCTCATGGCTTTATATTTGTAGGAAGTGTAAATGCCAGCCAACTACTGTTTTAGGGGTTTCCATGGGTTGCAAGGGGCATCATAGGGATGTGCAAAGAAATCTTAATGGTGTCAACTGCAACACACTACCCAAAATGCATACCTCTCACCCTGCCAGGGCCAAAATGAGGGAAACTACCCATTAAAATCATGGACACAGGCTCACAATCAGGGACACATTCCTTACTTGACATACAGTGCCGGGTCACAATATTTACATCCATTCAAATGCACTCCACAACCTGTCCTAAGGGCAATATTCTGCACTGGCATTAAAACATATAGTACTCTCTTGTAAAGGCATGCATAGATAAACCAAAAGTTAATTGGCCAAACAGAATTGCATCATGTTACAAGTGATTTACCAAAATGAATAAAGTGGTAAAAAGATCTCAAATTGCAATCGGCATCATTAGCTATATGTCACTACTGTGTAGGCAATGTCTGGATTATTAAAATAAAACAAAATAAATAAAATCCCATATTGCAGCTTATTCAACATTGATATACAGCTGGATACCATCATAATACAGCAACTTCATACAGTTTGTACCAAACATGATGTCACCACTCTGTGAGTAGTATATTGCTTCACACGTGTTCCCTTTTATTTGTTCTCCCTTGTTCAATGCATATATTATTACATAGGCAATGGCATCAGAAAGACCAACAGTCCATCTAGTCTGCCTAGACTTCCCTATCTGCCCTTGGACATGTTGTCCATACAGGGTTTTATCACTCCTGGTCCACACCCTGCTCCCCTCATTAATGCTGCTGACCTGAGCAAACACCAGACCTTTCACTCCATCCTAGTCATGCCTAAAAACATTTATGATCTTGGTGCCCACCACCTCTGCTGGCAGGTTGTTCTACAGCTTCACCACCCTTTCCATAAATCAGAATTTCCTTTCATCCCTCATAAACCTTCCCCTCTAGTTTCAACTTGTGACCTCAGGTGCTTATTTATCAAAACATGTTTTTACAGTTCCTGATCAACTCCTATTGCATCTTTCCTTGACTTGGGACCCCCAAAAAACATCATTATGTAGTAGGAGGGGAGAAGGCTCACCACAGCAGTACTGGCTCTGGTTTCAACTTGTTATAAAATGGGGTCTGGTCAAGTTCTGGCTCCTCACGGGTCAAGACTTCATTACATGAAGCAACATTAACATAGCATATACCCTTACATAGAAGATATGGCAGGATTGCATTATTCAAGAGCACAACCAGTTGGGGTCAAAAAGGTCAGCATGCTAATTACATACCTTGGGGTCAAAAGGTCACAATGTAAATAAAACAACCCACTGACATCAAAACAAAATCATGCAAATTAAAAACACATACACCCCCACATCTAAACTACTCAGGAATTCCAAATTGTAAAGAAATCCATCCAACTTTTAAAAAAGTACTTCCTACACAAAAATCCAAACCTCAAAAACCTCAGTGCTTTTCACAAAAGAAAAAAATATATTTTAAACACTTAATAAAAATACAAAATATATTTCAGAACTACAATTCTACACGCAGCAACAAAACATGTATACTTACAGTACATAACTAAGCTATCAGCAAAACTTCTACAAACATTGCTTTAAAACTAATAAAATAGCCACTACCTACCTGACTTGCAGAAAGAAACACAGAACAGCTTACACTACCTACTTGAACCTAATCAACTGAAAAGTAATGCACCTGGGTGAGGATCATATGGCTTCCAATCACCACCTAGGCTTCCAGGTCTGACTCAGATCACATGGAAAGTATGGGAAGCACAAACCAGGCTTCCAGCTTAGCCTCACAGATCACATGGGAAGTGCAGGAAGTTAAAAGTCAGTAAAGTGACAGAACCAACAATAACCATGCTAAAATAACCCACTTTGCAGTGCAACTGCATCTAACTAGTGCAGCTTATCATGGCTACAACCTAATCCCTGCAGCATATCTAATTTATGTTAATGTGCTAACAGCAACCATTTAAAGATACAACACCACATTACACCACTAGGACACTGCTGAAAAACTAACATTACTAAATATTTTATAAGTGGAATATGGCACTTCCAAGGAGGGAGGATTATGCTATGTCAATACACCTTGTAGTGGTTTGTGTCCCTCACCCTTCAGGCTCAGGACTCCAACCCATTACTCAATACATTAACATAGCATAACCCCTCCCATCATGTCTTATTGTTTACATATCATTGGGTTATTTATTATAGTTCTGTGCTGATGTATTTTGTATTATTGGCTCCCCAAGCCTGCAGGATTGGACACTAAATGAACAAAAAAACACTCCTTCTAATACTTCTACAAGTTGCAAGCACATTAACAGCACCCCATTACTTCAAGGCAGCCAGCTAGCGCTGTGCGTTACTCCTTGTTATCTGGCTCTCTCTCTCTCTAGTCACACTGTGACAACAGTATGTTCTAGCAGTTACATACTGTTGGGAACCAGGAAAATGCACGATAAAACACACTAGACCCAAATACTCACTCGTGACCCTGAGCAAGCCACTTACACTCCTCCATGAACGTTCCACTCCATGCAGCTGCAAAATGGGTAGAAACTGAACCCTAATAGAGCCAAATACTCACTATGTGACCATAAGAAAGTCACTAAATCTTTCAGTGCTCCAGTTTTCCCAGATGTAGAAATGGGCATAGCAGGCTTGTGACTGCAAATGACATGTAGTAGTATTTCTTTCTAGATAAATAAAGTATAAAAACAACAACAAAATATTGCTAGCAGGTGGCCATTTATGGTCCCCACATCTCTGCTTACGCTGGAGGCAGTAGGTGGAAGCAAGCACTCACTGAAAATGAGATGATGAATTTCTATTAGGTTGTCTTGGATAAACGCATTAGAAAAATCACCAAAAGCAGGACCCCAGTGGAAATGAAATGTTGCATCTCAGCTGTGCTATCCAGGGTGATTAAATTATAAACAAGTAGACAATGCTGGGTTGCATTGGGAGAGGAATAACAAGTAGAAACAGGGAGGTAATATTGCCACTGTATAGGCCACTAGTGAGGCCCCATCTCAAGTACTCTGTCCAGTTCTGGAGGCCCCATCTGAGAAAGGACATCAACCAGGTAGAGACAGTTCAGAGAAGAGCTACCAAAATGGTCCACGGCATGCATAACAAAAACTATGAGAAAAGACTCAGTGAGCTAAATATACACTCACAGGAGGTAAGAAGAGAGGGGGGCATGATAGAGACATTCAAACATGTCAGATAAGTAAGGTATTGGAGGCAGCTTTCTGCAGAAAAGGAAGAACACTAGGACTAGGGGTCATGATATGAGGCTGGAAGGCAGGGAGACTTAGAGGCAATATAAGGAAGTACTTCTTCACAGAAAGGGTGGCTAAACCTGGGAACAGTCTACCAGAAAAAGTAGGAGGTGTACACACCGTCAAGTCATTCAAGCATGCATGGGATAGACAAAGACGACTAGTGAGACTAGGACAGAGAGGAAGTGCTGTTTGGACACAGGTCTGGCAGGATCTGTAGTAAAGAAGTAAGAATTAAACTAAAACAAGGGCAGAATAGATGGACCAGTGGGTCAACAACCACTATGTAACAATGCATCTATGTAGCATAACATTGCTGTAAAAGCCACCTGTACAACCTGTAACACCCCACCCTCGGCAGTGTGGTCTAGTTGCAGTTTCATATCAAACTGGCAGATCCCAAATGCAAATCAGTTTAGTACATAGCTCCTGTGTGTTCCTGAGCAAGTCACTTAACTTCCCAATGCTCCAGTCCACCCAGAAGTGGAAATAGGAGGAAGAAGAAGCTGACACTGAACTGGAAATCAGATGATGCATCTCAGCTGGATTATCCTAGGAAAATAAGCTGTAAAAGCACCAAAGTAAAGATCATTGCCAGAAGCTGCTGGCCTTCCCCCCTCCCCGCACACCCACACCCACAAGCAGGCAGTGTGGACTAATGGTTAGAACAAAGTTGGGTACTGGGAAGTCACAGGTTCAAACCCTGCTAGAGTCAAATACTCTCTGTATGAGCCTAACTATGTAACTTAATGTGTTCAATCTATTCAGCTGTTAAAATAGGTAAGATAGACTCCTCTGCATTGGACACCCTACCAAGTGCCATACAGGTTCTGTAAAGGGACTACTACCGTACATTGCCATTGTAGAAGCTTGTGGTGGCTTTTTGGGTTGTTTTTCCTTCAAGAGTGAAGGGCAGTTCATATCCTTAAAAAGAAATAGTGCAGTGCCTCCACCCACTGAAAGAAAGAAGTCCACTGGGTGATTAAAGGAATAATGCATGACAGGGTGTGTGTCGTGCTGGGATAATGCCACGCCTGGGGTTGGACACAAGGCCGCAGGTCGAGTGTATCCAATGCCCCAGGTGTGGTGTTGTCCCAGCATGACACACACACTGGAGTGCATTATTCCTATTATAAAATGGCTTGTTGTTATATATAAATACAAAAAATAATTTCAAAGAATGTTTTATTAGCGTGGAAAAATATTTTTGTTTCTTAAGAGGAGATGCAAAAAGAGAGTAGCCATAATGATGACAGTAGACCTGTGACGTTATGCTGGGATAACGCCATGGGTCCAGCCCCAAACTGACCAATCACAGTCCAAGATTCTTTTGCCATTGTATAATAGTCAATACAACCTCCTGGAGAGTTTCGCCTCCTCCTTCCACACTGTGGTCATTCCACCTGAAGACCACAACTAAATGTAAAACAGTCAGCCCCTAATTAATGTACACTGTAACCTTTTGAGACAATGCTGAGAAATGACTTTCAACTAAACACAGCTTTATTTCAGTGACACTACTCTGAAAGGGAAGAGGATTAGTGCTATGTTCAACACAAAACAAACAGTTTTCTGGTGTCTTTGCAGGCTTAGCTTACACGATGTGCTACAGTGACTCAAGATACTCACTCTATGTAGGCATTGCATTAAACAAAAGCTTACTTGAGCTGATACTAAGAAACTCTTAGCAAGTGCAGCTTTTTCAATGTGTCCATCTCCACACTGCAATTTACAGTACATTCATTACTTGATACCTCCTGTACTGTAGGCTGCCACCCTGTCCCACCTGGAACCATGTTTTCCCTAAACCTTATGGGAGCTCCCTGTATGACAGGTCTGGGTACTCAAGGTTAAAGCGTTATAAGCCTATTGATGTTCCATGACTTGACTGGTAGTGAAGCACATTAAATTAAATATGTGCAACTGCTCAGAACAACCCCACTACCCAAAGGCCATGCAATTTCTTTAATGGAACTTAGAATCCTAACCTCTGAGGTACTTTTACATTTCTGGCTCAGTTGCAAAATGTAGAAGAATAGTTTCCAAATGATCAGTTCTTCCCTAAAGCAAGGCAATGCCAATCTTACTCATAGTTTCCAGTCAGGTGGCTCTTCCCTCACTGTACAGGGCCTCTGGATCTCTGCAGTGTCTTTCTATAAGCAGGGTTACCACTCTGCTCTTGTTTCACTCAATGTGAGGTGAGGGCTTCACTTACTCGATCTGTAAATTTGGCTGTCTCTCTCTCTCTCTCTCTCTCTCTTCCTAACCACTGCTTCTCTGCTCAGACCCACCCATCACAGTGTAAAACATCTTCTGGGTCATTGTAGCATGACACCTGCTTTGGTGCCCATTAACTGACCCGCAGCAGCATTGCTGTAGCTTCCTCCTCTCCTCTCCTCTCCTCTCATTTCTCCTATCCCTCCCTCCCCTCTCCTCTCCTCTCCTCTCCTGTCCTCTCTGTCCTCTCGTCATGTTTTAGCTATGTGCTGAAATGTTCAGCATTGTCCTTTGTACTGACAAGCATGTGAATACCACCAGGAAAATAGCTTACATAAAGAGTAAGATACAGTACAATAAGACATTGGTTGTGATAGTTATGCTGCATGCTTACGGACGTAGTAGGGCACAATGCTGTAGGCCAATTGTCTTAAGCTCCTAGAAGTGTGGTAACACTAGCACAGGGTTTCTCAGATGGTAAGGCCAACCTCCTGGGAGCCCCAGCCTGTTCCAGGGAGGATCAAGAAAATCTGAAAAGTGCTGAATTTAAATTGTGGGTTTTAGATATTTTGTGTAAAGGGAAGAGGCAAACTCAAATTAATTTATGTATTTATTTATAAACTGGTAATCAGGAAAGGCACACTGAGCCAAGACCCATTTCAGGTGTACTGTATGTGGGAAGGACAAAGAGGACTACAATCCAAAAAGTAACTGCAAAAACAATCAAGCAATACAAAATGAACAATAGTGCAAACAAACAGGAACAATGAATAAATAATGAGAGGGAGCACTTGACCAATTAGACTGATGGCAGAATAGCCCAAATACAAGGGTTAAGCAGAGAAGTACTAGGAGCAAGAGCAAGAGGAACAAAAGGGTCCCTGAGAAGTTGCTTTAGAATAGGGTAAGAGAGGAGAGGCAATGATGGGTAGAAAGGTCATTCCAGGTAGAGGGATACAGTCAGAGAACATAGTCTGACTCATAAAGCTATTGCAGTAAGTAAGCAATAAGGCAAGATGGGGTGTGCATGGAACACATTTTGCCCCATATTAGAGTGCAATAAGGCACAAGGATGAAGGTCAAGTGACGTTAGCCACTGGACTTGTGATAAAATGTGTTTCACGCACATCCATATTGTGCTTATAAAATGGGCTTTTTTTAAAACTTTTTAGAGTTGGGAAGCATGTTTATATGTAGGCACAATAGATTTGCTTGTGTGCATCTAAGATAAAATAATCCTTCCACCCACTAAAATGATATCATTGGTGATGACATTGTATTGTTGCCAATTTTCTTCTTCCTGTTTTTTTCTCTGTTTTCCCCACATTCAAGATATGGAATGTTTGTCATGGAATGTTTACCATGGGATACATGGATTCAAAATTCTTTTCAGTTCCACTGGAAGAATGTTACTCTCCTAACATACTATACACACACACAACAAAGACCTCTGTTACAGCCAGAGGCTCAATTATCTCACTGTCAGGGCAAGAAGAAGAGATTTCCCTGATGAGCAGGTAAAGATAGAAGGGGGATTATTCATTGTCAGCAAAGAAACAGATGTAATAAAAACTATAAACGATACTTAATGTTTCTAATTTGTTTATGTGTCTAAGGAGAATGTGATGATCAGAGAAACATCACTTGATTAATCTGTTTTATTTTGTATTTAAAGTAGTTTTATTTTTAGGCCCAGTGCAAGTAAATGTGATGCTTACAGTTACAGGACAAAAACAATGGCTGCCAGTTACATAGAAACATAGAATTTGACGGCAGATAAGGACCGCTTGGCCCACCAGTCGGCCCATTTCCTACCTAATGGATAAGCTGCAGATCCTAGTTAACCAGCAGCCTAGTTCTTCCTACCCGCACCCCTAGAATGGCCTTATGACTGTCCCATGCATGCTTGAATTCCACCACTGTTTTTGACTCCACAACCTCCTCCGAAGGCTGTTCCATGCGTCCACAACCTCTCTGTAAAAATACTTTTAAATTACCTCTGAGCTGCCCCTCTATCTTCAAATTGTGCCCTCTTGTTCTAGCACACTTCTTTTGAAAGATGTTACCCTCTTGGACTTTTTGATTCCCTTTGAGGTACTTGAAAGTTTCTATCATGTCCCCCTCTCCCTCCTTTCCTCAAGGCTATACATATTAAGCTCCTTTAGTCTCTCTTCATATGCCTTCCGGTGCAGACCCTGCAACATTTTAGTTGCCCTCCTCTGGACAGCTTCCATCCTGTCTATGTCTTTGCGGAGATTGGGTCTCCAGAACTGCAAGTACTCCAGACAGGGTCTGACCAGCTGTCTGTACAGAGGGATAATAACTTCCTGTTTTCTACTGGTGATGTCTCTCCCTATGCATCCCAGTATCCTCCAGCCCTCCTTGCTGCCCTCTCACATTGCTTGCCCACCTCTAGGTCATCTGATATGACTACCCCAGGTCCCTTTCCATTTTGTTGTTGTTAGTATCTCACCCCCATTGTGTACTCTTCCCTGGGTTTTGTTTCCCAGGTGCATTACCTTGCACTTCTTAGCACTGAATCTAAGCTGCCATACATTTGACCATTCCTCTAACCTTGCCAAATCCCTTCTCATCCTTTTCACCCCACCTTGTGCATCATCTCTGTTGCAGATCTTGTGTCATCTGCAAAGAGACATACTTTTCTTCCAGTCCCTCTGCAATGTCGCTATAAAGACATTGAAGAGGACCGATCCTAATACTGAACCCTGCTGTACCCTACTAGTAAACCCCTTTCTTCAGAGTGGACTCCATTTACTATTACTCTCTGTGTCCTATTCTCCAGCCAATTTTACCCAGGTTGTCATCTTGGGACCCATTCCCAGGCTTGCTAACTTGTATATTAATCTTTGTGTGGGACTGTGTCAAATGCCTTGCTAAAGTCTAGGTAGGCCATGTCCACAGCCCTCCCAGATCTACTACTTTGGTCACCCAGTCAAAGAAATCTATCAGATTCGTTTGGCATGACCTTCCTGCTGTGAATCCATGCTGACTTGGGTCCTGTGCACCTCTGGCCTCTAGATACTCGACAATTCTTTCCTTCAGAAGTGATTCCATCATTTTCCTATCACTGAGGTTAAACTAACAGGTCTGTAGTTTCCTGCTTCTGCCTTGCTCCCACTTTTGTGAAGGGGAATCACATCTGCCCTCCTCCAGTCCTCGGGTACTGCCCCATCCTCCCATGATTTGTTAAAGAGGGTAGTCAGTGGTGTCACTGGTTCTACCCTTAGTTCTTTAGAATTCTGGGATGAATCCCATCAGGCCCCATTGCTTTGTCCACCTTCAGTTTTAAGAGTTCTTTCATAACCCTTTCTTCTGTAAATGGGCTGGTATCAACTTCGTATCCAGAATGTTTCTACTGTTTGTTTTAGGTACCTCCCCTCTTCATTTGTAAATACTGAGCAAAAATATTTGTTTAGTATCTCTGCCTTTTCACAATCTCCTCTGCCCACCCTCCTCCCTTTATTAAGCCTCACTATCCCTCTCTTGGTCTTCCTTCACTCCGTGATGTACCTATAAAAGGTTTATCCCTTCTTAACTGAGTTGGCTATCTTTTCCTTGGTTTGGGCCTTTGCTGTTCTGACTGCCTTCCCAGCTTCCTTTTCTTTAACTGATACAGTTCTCTGTCCTGCTCCTTCTGTGATTCCTTGTACTTCCTGAATGCTTTCTTTTCTCTTGAACCTTCACTGCCACTTCCTTTGAGAACCATAGTGGTTTCTTACATCATTTTGTTTTGTTTATTTGCTTCACACAAGCGCTCGTTACCTCTGTGATGGCAGTTTTTATTATTCCCCATTGTTCTTCCACCCTCCTTCCTGCCCTTTTGCTAGTGCATTCCTTAGGCACTCACCCATGTTGGCAAAGTCAGCCTCCTAAAGTCCAGTACTTTGCCTTTGTATGGCTTGACTCTATTGCTGTGTTTATTGTGAACCATACTGTTCGATGGTCACTAGTTCCCAGATGGCTACCCACTTCTACATCTGTGATCCTCTCTCCATCTCCATTTGAGAGAACCAGGTCTAAGATTGCTCCTCTCGGTGGGCTCCAATACTAGTTGTCTAAGGCATGCCCCTGTAGGGCATCTAGAATAACCCCACTCTTCGAGTGGCTGCTGCAACTGCACTCCATTAACATCTGGCATATTCAGATCACCCATCAGCAATATCTCCCTTTTTCTGCCATTCTAAGCATACTTTCTATCATTTCCTTGTCCATTTCCTCCTCTGAGAAGGGTCTGTATACAACCCTGTGCGAATTGTGGTGCCATTGCCTGTCTCCAAATTTACCCACAGTGCTTGTTCTCCTCCCTGTTTACCCTTTTGTTCTGTTGCTTTGATTCCTTCCCTTATGTAAAGAGCCTCCTCCTCCTCTTTCCTCCCTGTCCCTCCTGTAGATAGTGTATCCTGGTATGTTTATGTCCCAGTCATGGTTTGTGTGTACCATGTTTCTGTGACTGCCACGACATCCAGATGTTCCTCCTCCATCAAGGCCACTAATTCAGGAAGCTTGTTACCCAGACTATGGGCATTGGTACTCATTGCTCTCCATTTTTGATGACTTTGTCTTCTGTTGCAGCATCCCCCACTGGCCTTTCTACCTCGGTCTTTTCTCATTTGGTACCCTATTTTGTAGGGAGGCTGGGATTTTCCTGCTGCTTATCAGTGCCTCCCCATTGACTAGTTTAAAAGCTTGCCAATGAAGCATTTAAACCAATTGCTCAAAGACTTGTTCCTTCCTGGACAGATGCAGACCATCCTGCCAGTATAGGCTGGTGTCCCTCCAGGTGGAACCCCAGTCCCCAATGAAGCCAAACCCCTGTGCTCCACACCATTTTTCAACCATTCATAAAACTGTATGGTGCAAGTACCCTCACCTCCCATGCCATTGACAGGCAGCACCTCTGAGAAGGATACTGTGTGTGCTACTTGTCTTAGGCCCCTCCCAACTCTACAAAGTCCTCCTGCACTGCTCTAATCTCATGACGAGCCAAGTCATTTGTCCCTAGGTGTACAATGACGTCCAGCTCAGACTCCGTGCAGCTTTTCTCGTGATTCTGAGGATGTGCTTCCTGTCCTCCAAGCCATGGCACCAGGCAGACACCTTACTAAGTTGAATTCTTAACATTCTGTTAGTGTAATGATTCCAATGGTGATCAGAGCACATTTGGCAGCACTTTTTGTTCCATGTGTGGAACATAATTGCTATATGAACAACAGCCAATCATATTTCAGGATTTCCTTTGCCATTTTATAAGGAGTAACAATGGTTCAGAATTCAAAATAGCAGAACCAGTGGACTAGCTTGAGAAGGGTGGTTCAATAAGCTGACTAAAATGAGAGCCAACTACTCAAAGATGTTTCACTTATTGCTGATGTGTTGTGGAAAGTATGCTATCGTTCTGTGGGAAGGCCCAAAAATATTTCAGTACATGAGGGAGGCTCAACATGTTTTCCATGGTTTGGAGGAGGCTCAAGACTCACTGTGGCAAAGTTTGAGAACTAATCAACTAGCACAACCAATTTCCCAAAATGTCTTATTGCACTTATAAAATGGGTCCATAGGCTATGTTTAACAAACAATCTTAAAGTTTAAAAAGACATAAAACAATCATTCAATAGTGCTACAAAATGTAAAATAGTCCTTCCACAGATGGTTTCCACCTGTTAGCCATCTTTCTTTCTGCACATTCAGGTGGTGTGTTTGTTTACAATGTAATACAATAATTAAAAATTCTGCAGTATTTGACTTGCAGTATACTCCCTTCCCTCCTCCACATACACACAGAATGGTAACATGGAATACATGAATTCTAAATTCTGCAGAAATCACTGGCATAGACACTTATGCGCACACAGGCTTCAAGTGGAGCCAGAACGTTAATTTCATCTGTTGCAGGTACTGCAAGCAGCAGGGCATTCTTGCAAACTCGTACAACTAGGATGTTTTTAATGGTCATCAATGAAACACCAGAAACAGAAACTCTGAAGAGCACTTTTATTTTTTGTATTTGTTTATGTATCTTTAAGGGGTATTTTATGGGCTAGTTAAAGGTTTTATATATGAGTGAAGATGGCAGTCATATTTGTGACAGCAATCAGGAATAAATGAAGTGGCTTTTGAAGTATGCATCTGAGTTGTCCAAATTCCAAATCACACTCCTAAACCTTTTCCAACCTGTCCAGTCATTGAGAATTAAAATATATGATCTCGATTTTCAAAGGCTCATTGGAATGGTGCAAGGTGCACAAATGGCAGCTTGCATCGAAGCCCAGAGCCCTGGGACCCTGCTCCAAATATTGGTACAGGAGGGGTCCAAGATCCAAACTCCCCAAAGTTGTTGTAACCACTCCTGTGTGACACAGCAGGAGATTGTTGGAGGCTGCTCTCAACCTCTGGCTGGTGCACAACTTGCCCACTATCATGGTGTCCAGCCATGGAAGCTGTATCACACAGCTTTAGATAAAGGGCAGCCACAGACACACAATAGGACTGGGATGCCATGAGCATGGAATGACCCCACATACCTGTGGTAGTGCCAGGATGACTACAGGTTCCTGGACATGCAGACTCACATCTGGACATGTTTGCAGTGCCACCTGCTGTGCACCACAGAACCATCCCCTTGTTGTGTAGGTACAGTGGTCATGCACTAGCAGAGGCACAGAACCACTGACAATGTAATACCCTTGGATGTTCCCACACCCACAACAGTAATGTGCAGTACCCACAATTGGGGATGCAGATGTCCGCACATGTGTGGGACCTAGACCTCTCTGAGTTCTCCACCCAGTGTGTTCCTACAGGTTAGACCTGGTGCCACTGTTGTCAAGACAACATGGTCATGCTTTCAACAGCATGTCCACAGAGTACCTTCTGATTAACCCTGGGGACCATCATGGTCACATCTATCCTAACGTGACATTGGTACTACCTTAACACCACCAGCACAGCCAAACTATAAGATGTCCCTTCAATTGCCTTCACCATATGTGTCACTTGCATGTGTCTTCCTGACCTAAAACCCCACCCTAACCTCCCTACCCTAGCCTGTGCCTCCCCAATGTTGGTCAATGAATGTATTGCAGGAATCATTCTGTGCCCCATCCATTTTAGTGTCCCCACCCTCAAGTAGTGAAGGTAGTGTGTTCTAGTGGTGAGGAACCTTTGAAAACAGGAAGATTACAGGCTAAAATCCTCCTAGAGCAAAATAATCTGTGATTAAGCAAAATGATGTAAAGAGAATTTCCTCCATTATTTATTTGTTGATAACAAGAATGTATGTATTTGATCCTGTGACACCAGCATGCCATGTTGCTGAACTATAAATCCCAGTGCCCCCATCCCCAGCATGATCAATACTGGTAGACTAAATCTGAAAATGCACCATTTTACATTATTTACATAAATACTGAACTGCTGGCACATAGACATCCTGCATGGCTTAGCCCGTCATTCACATCATCAGACAGCTGGCCACAGGGACAATGGAACTTTTAGTTTGGCAACATGGTGGACAGTGGTACACAGAATCAACCAGATACATTCTGAAGTTATACACAAGTAAGTAATGGAAAAAGATCTTTTATCTTATGTTGATGAATCATGACCTATATGTCCTGCATCATAAATGGAGGGGAACAGAGAGTTCCCTTTGACTCTTAGTGATCCAGTACACTTTGTTGTGGAAAGGGTGAAAGCAAGCTCTCACTGGAAATAAGATGTTGCATCTCAGCTCAGTCATTCTAGGTAAATACTGACTGTACATTGTAAAAAAAGATAAAAGAAATGCACTCAACAGTTAACAAGATGGTAAATCACAGCTGAGCTACCACAGGTAAAAAATTATAATAAATTACTGGAAGGCACTGTCCTCCTTTCCAGTCTCCCCCAGCAGTGGACATAGTGTAGTCTCATGGGGTATTCAGTGATATGGGCGACTCAAATTGAGCAACTCAATTTGAACACTTGTAACTAGACCGAGTGGGGAATCAGAGTGACTGTCAGAATAGCGAGGTAGAAGGAATAAAACTGCACATGTGGGATAAAGGATGGTAGGACTGATCTCCAGGAACCAGGATATAGCAGGTAGTTCAGCGAGGCAGTGTTGAGCAGGCCGTGTGGTCTTGTGAAGTGTGTATGCCTCTGGTATGGAAGGACCTGGGTTGGAACTCTGGGGTTTTTGTTTGTTTTACTCATTGGGAATTGTATTTTTAATTTTATAATGTATATGTTTTAATGTTGTGTTCCCACTCCCGCTGTCACCCTCCTCCACTGTCCTGGTGGTCCCCTATTTGTGCCCCGAATTACCCCCAAGTTGCCTTCTTGCCTCAGTGTCAGATCCCCTCAGAGATTATTATATTAAGAAGGGGAGGTATGGGTGGTGCAGCACCCTGTGTGGGATACTGGGCACAGACCCCTGCATGAAATGTAAGGTAGTGTGTTGGTATGGTAACTTATTTGGGGATCACTGTGGTACACAATCACCATTTCTGTTTTCAGCATTGTGCACTCACCCCTGTGTATGGTGCTGTTATTTGTTCACCGTTATCACATGGAACCCTACTGGTAGAGCACTGTTAGGTTCCCAGAGATCATAAGTTAAAATCCAGCTACAGACAAATACTCACTGTGATACTGAGCAAGTCACTTGCTCCTGGACAAGGGCCTGACAATGGAGGCTCAAGTGTTGCCAGTAGTCTGGAATGGTTTTCCATCTGCAGAATATCCACCAGATTAAATCTCTATCTTCCAGTGACCTGGCCACACTGGTGCATGTGTTTGTGACCTCCAGACTGGACTATTGTAATGCTGCCTACATTGGGGTTAGCAGATGTATGCTCCTGTGCTTGCAGCTGCTTCAGAACAGAGCTGCTTGGTTACTAATGGGCCTTTCAGTATCATGCAGATCTCACCAGCATTGCATTGATGTGCATTCGCTTCTTGTGAAGTGGTGTGTCTCTTTTAAAGTATGACTGTTAACTTACAAGGCCCTACATGTGCGGGGCCTGGACTACCTAGTTGAGCTCCTTCCCATCTGCATCCCCTTTCACCCACTCTGCATCACTGAGGATGGCCTCCTGGTGGTTCTGAGGTCAGGTTGAAAGACTTTGGGGACTGGGCTTTTGAGGTAGATGGGCCCTGTCCTTTAAATCCCTATCTAGAGCCCAAGGCCCTGGTGATGGCCTTAAGAGAGGCTTGAAGACATTTATTTCAGCAAGCATTTAGGAGCTTTAGCAATTTATTTCCCTTTTCAACAGATCCACTTTGTTTACTTTATAATTATTAAGCTATTTATTTTATGCTGTTTTAAAAATGAATGGTTTATATGTATCTTTGGTTTTATATATTGCCCTGCTGTATTTTAATGGCACCCTGAGCCTTCAGAGAAGGCGCCATAAATACATAAAGACTACTACTACTACTACTACTTATCCACCTAGTACTCTAATCCATGTAGGAAATACTCCTAGCTCCCCTTCTTTGTTAACAAAAACTTATCAATAAAATTAAACTAAGCATAACAATTTCACTTTTAAATCTATCACAAACGTTATTAGCATTGATCATCACTCGTTTATGTTCATTTGCAAGTTGAAAAGCAAACATATTCAGCCTATGCACAATGGCTATGCAACATGCACAGCATGCGGGCGCAGTGAGCAGGGGAGTATACACACATGCAAGCCATGCGGCATGCACAAAGTGCACAGGAGGAGCCACATTGCGGGCAATACAAGCTACATAGCCTGCATATGTCTACATGGGGAAGGGCAGCTCAGACACGCGCAACATGCACAGCCCATG
Source organism: Neoceratodus forsteri (assembly GCA_016271365.2). Classification (NCBI taxonomy): domain Eukaryota; kingdom Metazoa; phylum Chordata; order Ceratodontiformes; family Ceratodontidae; genus Neoceratodus; species Neoceratodus forsteri. Next base: position 1,458,460,837 of record CM057455.1, on the reverse strand, counting down.
CATGAATGTGCAGAACCCTCACACTCGCACGCCCCACAGTGTGCGGAGCAACACGTGGCCAGGGGCAGATGTAAACTGGGGCACAAGCTGTGCAATCACCAGTAGCACCAGCAGCAGCAAACATCTATGGGAGGGCACACAGCAGGGCATAGATGCATGACACAGCAGAAGGTGGCTGCCATGGATGAGCACCCACATGCCGCACCATGGGCACCCAACACAGGTAGACAGCCACGTCAGCATGGCACCAGATGCACTGGCAACAGCACCCATGTGGCACACACCAGTAGCATTGACAGTGGCATGGTGTGGATGCCACAGCAGTGCACAGGCACCACATGCACATGGAATGGCCAGGCAGTGACTGTGCACTCACAAGCCAGTGGATGGCAACCCACCCACCAGGGCCCACAACATACGGTGACTGCCATGGCAGTGCACTGCACAGGATGCTGAGCAGGCAACCAACTTGCAATGGTGGGAGTGGCACACCCGCAGTGTACCCTGCAGGACAGCAACCCACAAAGGTGGAGCCAGCCACCCAGCAGGCAGCACCAGCCCAAGGCCCACAATGTGGCATCACCCACAACACACGCTAATGACACAGGACTGCCCTTGGTGGTCCGGGAAACTGCCTAGGCCACAAATGGCACTCATGGATAAGGCACAGGGCACATTGACTGTTAACAACCTGTCCCTGCACAGCAGAAGCAAGAGACAGGAAGACGCCATGGCAATACGAAATCCACATGGACACCACTCTGCACTGTGCCCTTGACACCATGCATCAGGATGTCCCCAGCACAATGGCCTGTAACCCATAGTGATCCACCCCGTCACCAGCTGGAATCTCCTGGCAGAGAACAATGTCCCTGCAGCTGACTAAGGCAATGCCCCCCAACACACACAGACACACATGAGCAAGGAAGAGACATGGTAGACTGGCAAATGTTTAATGAACAAGTAATCATGACACAAGAGAAAGAAATCCCACAGCTCCCCTCAAGACCAATGATGCACACAGTCCAGTGTGGCAGCACAGCCGGCCTTGTCATCTTCTCACATGGCACACCGCATCCTCTGTGCCAGCCCCATCACAGCCTGTCTGTCCACCTCATCGCCTCTTCCACTGCTACTAGTCCCTTCCTCCGCACAGGCCACTGCACATGATGCAGCACCAGGCACTATATGGGTCCACAATATAGCTGTGAGAGAACCAGACAGTTAGCACAGTGTACACCGGTATGGCACACTCCACCCCTGCCACCCCTGCCACCACCGCAGCCCCCACCCATGCATAGATCTGGATAGACCGCTGGGCCTGATGCCATGCAGCACATGCACTGACTAGAACCACCCACACACTACAGGCACCCAGTCCTCTGTCCCACCCTGGTACCGGGAGGCAATGTCAGAGCCCTGTACCCCGTCCACAATATCCCCACCCCAAAGATGCCTGCAACCTGGTCCTGCATACATCAGAGCACTGTCCCCACCACCATCCCAGCCCACCCACAGGGCAGTCCCGGCAGGGGGGCATAGATGTGAACCATGTGTGACACTGCAATGGGTGTGCATTTGCACACGGCTTGCACTATGCAGCTCAGCAAGGGAGGTGCCCCAGATGAGTGGACGACAGATAACCCATGGGTGTGGTGCACCTACCTGCAATGGCACAATGACCTTCTACAAGGTCCATGGCTCAGTGTCCCCTGCTCACCCTCATGGTGTGGTACACCCCGATGATGGTCTGGTGAAGGTGACGGGCAACTCGCACATCCACCACATGTGGTACTGTGCTCTTGGCATCTCCACCATGATGATGGCCCATCTGGTTGCTCCTGGCACCGAGGCTTCATGAGCCATGGAATGCCCGTATAGCCCTGTTGGGGGGACACACAGGAGGTCAGCACACATCATGAAGCCATGGTGGGCTGCTGCCATCCCCATTGGCATGCACATGGTGTTTGTGCAGCACACCTACCTGCAGCATGGCCGAGGTGCCCCAGAGCATGCTGTACCCACCGCTGTCTGAAAAGTCAGACTTGGAGATGCATCACAGATCAACCAGGTACTGCTCCATGTCATCAGTGCAACATGCAGGGGCATGGGGGTTTCTATTACATAGTCCTCCAGTGCTAGGCATGCATGGCACCTCACATGCACCTTACCCATGGAAGGTGTGACAGTGTATCGTGCGTCCAGGATGCACCATGCACAACATGGGGGCATGGCCACCGACTCACGCCCCTTGGCATGGACATGCACACCCAGCTGCAGGCACAGCGTGGCATATGCCCCACATAACAGTCCCTGCCTGTGGCCAATGCCACATGCGAGTGATGGGCAGCCCCCAGCTCATTGCGCATGCTTGCTCCGCAGTACACCTGCCATAACAGATGCTACATAGGTGGTGGGACACTCGTGCAGTGTGCTGTTCCCAGTACAGGTCCAGTTAATGGCAGATGGTGACATGTGCCTGGGAATGCTCATGAATGTGTATCTACAGAATGCAAGGTGAGGTAGGGGTGGCGGACGATGGTCCCGGGGCATGTTTTCCAGCCCCATATGGACAGGCGGGGTTACGGGACACCCACTGCTTATACTGCTTCCGGCTGCTGTGGCGATAGTTGCACAACTGTGCAACGTAGTCTGTGACAGTGGGGCCCATGGACACGCCGGCCATGGCCATGACCGCCGAAACCAAGGTCATGTGCAGTGTTGTACTATGCAACGGGTCCTTCCAGCGCATCACAGGCAATGTGATTGGTGTGGCCAGTCAACTGTGTACAGGGCACTGGCCCAGGTCACGGATGCTCTGCTGTCACATGTGGGACCAATGATGACTTCCCAGATGGATGGTGAGGCCCACGCCATGCAGCAGGTATTCCACGTGATGCACAGAATGCCAAATGTGTTCAGTGCCGTGGTCTGCACACACCTCACAATCCAGCTGCCGATGGTCAATGAGGTGGCGATCGCAACTGGAAAAGCTTCCACAGCATCAGTTATCAGGTCATCTGTGATATGGGGCTCCTGTTCACTGACGTGTGTGCATGGTTTCCTGGGTCGTGCCATGATACCTACATCCTGGATGCATCAGGGCTCTGTGCCTGGCTCTATGCGGGATGTGTCAACGGATGGTTGCTGGGTAGGTGTCACTGCCCTGTATGGCTATATCCAAGTGCGTGACATGGCTAACATCTCCCTCTCTCTTACAGGTGATAGCAGTTATCCATTGTGCCAATACTTTCTGACACCCTACCTGTTGCCTAGAGATGCAGCGGAGTCGCCTACAACCCAGCACACACCGGCAGATAAGGGTCATCATGGAGAAGAGCATCAGCCTGCTGGAGATGTGTTTCCAGTTTCTGGACCACACGGTGGTACCATGATGCTGTGTCAAGGCGCACATGCCATGTCTTCGTGGTCTGTGTGATAGTGCACAACATGGCTAAAGGCCGGGTGTACCACTGCCTCACTATGAGCCCCTGACATGCCACTGGAGCGTGAGGCCAGTGGTCTGGTGCATGGGCAGGAGACCACAGCAGGCCATGCAGCACATGCGGATGTCATCGATGGCACATTCTGCCGCAGGCATGGTGCCACACGTTTAGGTGCAGCGCTGCAGCCCAATGTCCATTCCATCAGGACACATGTAATCTGTGCTGGGTGTCACCATTGTGGCTGATGCATGCCCAATAATGAGGCTTGTCTGAGGGCATGCATAGGCCCTGGTGTGTCCATGGTGCATGCCTGTGGTGTCCACCAGCATGACTGGTGTTTGGTGACAGGGTCCCATGGCCCTGCAACTAACCCCTGTACCACAGCAAGGTAGCCAGCTGCACAGGGGTCCCTCCATGTGTTCATGGTCCTGCCATGTGTCATGCCACCATCTCACTGTGCTCACCCCATGCCCTATATCCCATGCCAATGCATGTGGATGTATGCGCACGCCACCATGAGCGCCAGCACAGGACCACATCTGTGGTGCATCAGAGTGACACACAGGTCCAGCGTTTATAGCCATTGTGCACCCTGAGTTGTGGTACATTCCATCCAGCCACCCATGTCTCCCACCTGTGTGTCTGCCCCAGTGCCCTGCTGCCACGGCCCCTGCACCATGGTGCTTCCTGAGAGTTGGCAGAGGCCATGGCACACTGGCTGGTGCCCCTTCCATGACCGGACCCTCTCCACCATCAGCAGCTCGCTGCCACCCCGTGTCCAATTCCAGATGTACATCTGCCGGTGTCCCCTGGGTATGTCCATGTCACTGACCATGCCCGGTGGCGTGGCGTTAGGCGGTGTTGGCCCTCCTGTACCTATGTCACTGTCCTCCCATGGGCGCCCTGCTCCAGGTGTGGCCCACCACCTGTTGCCCATGGCGGTATATTCCAGCTCATGATGGTTGTCTCCAAATGCTCCTGGGTTTCTGTGATCCACTTTATGTCACACCCACAGTGGTTATGGTGCCAGTCAGCACCACTAGTGCCTCCGTGTGCCACCGTTGTGCCTCTAGGTGTTCCTGCTCCAACTGGACACAGCTCACTTTACTAGTGTTTGGTGATCACCGTGGCATGCAGCCCAGCTGCACCCCACTGGCCAAGTGGATGGGCCATCGTCACTGCTGTTGAGCTCTGCTACACCCACGGTATGTGCATCCATGCCATAATATGGCACTCACCGACCTTGTGCGCTCTGTTGACTGGACATCCATGGCACTTCTGTGTCCTGTGGTGGTGGCTACCCTGCATACTGCCCTGTGTCCCTTCTCCTTGTTGTCCTCTGCCATGTTCATGGCAGTCACCTCTGCCTCACTGTCAGTTCCTGCACCAGTGTAGGTGCCGTGGCCGGCGCTGCAGGCACTGCTGCCTGTCTTCACCCTGTGGGATGTAGATGGTAGGCCATGTTACATGCACTGCTCACACTGCATGGTCTGTGTCCCCACCTGTGCACACTGTGGCTTACCTGCATTTTGTCCTCCATCTGCTGTTTGTACTGTGCATCTGTGGTGTATGCTGTCCACTTCGTTGCTCCCCCTCATCCGCTGTCTCTAGCTGGCTGTCTTGGCACATAGGAGGTATGTTAGGCTTTGGGTGTTCTGTTTGTCTCATGCATTAGGTGTAGTGTGTCTCTGCCATGCTTACCTGCTGACATGTCCACTCCTCTTCCACACCATGGATGCTCACTGACGTAATCATGTCCGCCACCATCCACTTGACTGGCATGAGCTTGATGTCCTCTGTGGGTGATCCTCCCCATGTCCTGCTGTTCACATGCTGCTGCCACTAGTCATCTCTTCATGGTGATCCGTGGGTCCACCGCTTGTGCTCGGTTGCCAATATCATCCTGGCATCCGGTCCAGTGGCATTGACTGTGGCCTGCACCCCAGCCACAGGTGAACCTTCACATCTGCAGGGGTGGACAGGTGGAGCATGCCAGTATAGCCTGTCATGGTTGGCACTTATCTCACTTCGCCATCTTGGCCATCTGTGGCCTGGTGAAATTCGATGATTGGGACCACTCCATTTGAATGCTAACAGTGGTCAGCTATAAGACATTTAGTCAAACAGTTGATTTAAACTAAGACGCCCAGCCTCAAATCAAGACAGTGAAAAATACAGTAGTAAAATCACTTATTTTCTGAACTCAAACACTGAATTGCAGAACTCAGAAAAGCAACACCAGTATCACTACTCTGGTCATTTCAGTGCATTCTTGAGATGCCACAAGCCCTGACAGGTGATATCGCCCAGGTTTGATGTCATAAACAGCCTTGCATGGAGCCAATTCTAGGAAAAAATAATTACTACAGTTTGATACACTTTACACATTGTAATTGATAACTATGCTTTTACTGTATAAAAACAGGTGACATATATTTGTGAAGAAAATCTTTTATAACAATGTATATAAAAAGTGGGAATTATTAGAAATTAAATCCTATACTTGCCATTGATCTTTAATATGCAGCATATCAGAGAATTGATAGCAGATAGTCACTTCTTTTCTCCAGATTTTTGAAAGGGGTTCCAGTAGTATGGGGCATTATTTATTTATTTGATTTATGTAAGAATTGTTGACTGGGCAAAACAACATAAAGTAGTAATTCTAGCAGTAGCTTTTTTATTAATATAAGACACCCCTCCAATGCCCTGAGCACCTGTTCAAAGACAATAAAGATCAAAATAAGAAAAATAAAAGAATCAGCAGTCAACTATATACAGTACTCAAGTAAATACAAGTATGACAAATAATATTACAGTAAATATACACGCCACCTACTAGCATTCAAAGAGACAAATAGTATACATACAGCTTCTACTGCTACATCAAGTCACCCAAAGGCAAATAGGATGTAATGCTTCTTCAATTTAATTTTAAAGATGTTAACTGTATTTGAAGTGTGAATACTTTCTGGCTCCTGCACACTTGACCTTACCAGACAGAACTTTAAGCAAGTACCATACAGCAGATCTCAAAGCTCTGGTGGAAGCTTAGAAGTCAGGAACTCACTAAAATATTGGGGGCCCAGCCCATTCAGGGTTTATAAGTTAACAAAAGAACACAGATGTCAATCTGCCACCTTATAGGCAGCAAATCCAAGATCTGTGGCAACAGTGTAATATGATCTGACCTCCAACTAGAGATGTTATGGACAACTTCTCCCATGAAGTTCATGAATTCCCAGAAATTCAGCTTCCTGGAGCTTCACAAAGCCTATCAGTACCTGGAAACTTTGGAATGCAAAGTTTTGCCTATGAAGTGTGTGAATGTTGCCTCAAAGCATGAAATTCATGGGTGAAGTATGAAATTTGTGGATGAAACTTTGCACTTTGGGCTGAATTTACACAACTTTGTGGCTGTGAATTGTGTAAATTTTATGGATTTCACTTTGAGAATTCCTCAAATGCACAAATTTTGGGACTTCACCCATCACTACCTCCAACCAGAGGTCAAAGCCTCATTGCCACATTCTGGACTACTGTAGCTGTAGGCAGTGCAACTGGCCCCAAAAAGGCTGAACTCCCCCATCCAACCATTGTTACTCTCATACTCACCCCTCTATCCCTGTCATCTTTATTTTTATGGGAATACTGACTTCTGTATGCAATTCCAGCACCTTGTTATTCTAGTTTATCTAAGTTTACAATTAATCATTGGATCTGGATAGGAAGTTGCATATATAACTGGAACATTATTCAGTTTTTCCTTTGTCTAAAATATTTCAACTACAGAGAAATGAGTCGTGGAAAGCTATTTTGAGGAACTGGTCCCAAATCTGACACACTATGCAAAGAAGTGAGCTGATCTGTAAGCTTAAAATTGTTTCTTATGGAAATTGAATACAACTTCAGTTTGCTTTATTTCAATGACATTATTGTGATTATATCAAAAGTGACTCTCTACCAAACAAGCTTAAAGCCACAAGATTTATACCAGTAATGTTTTAACTTAAGTGTTTTCTAATTATTTGTTGTTCTTTCTTTTCCTTTGTTGGTCAACAAAATACTCAAAGAATGCAGTACTTATTTGAGTCTTTCAAAATGTGTGTGGCTCTCCCCAGTTCATTTCACAAAACTGTATAACATCACAGTCTGCTATCATGATGAGCACTATGGTATCATAAACTAAAACACAATGAGGTTAAAAGGGAAAGGCAAGTGTTTTATACAGTCTTTAGATAGACTACCTGATGTGCCATAAACCTTGAGTGAAGATTGAAAATGAAAATAAAATGTATTCTCTGGTAAATTGTAACAGCTGAAACATCTTATTTATGAAAGTACATGCTGAAGTGTAGAGTTGCTCTTTAAAGTAAATTAGCTTGTTCATTTCTTTTATAGTGTGATCGAAATGCTTCCATAGCAACATACATGTATGCATCTCAATGGAGGATGGGAGCTCAGGGCATGGCAGCCAAATGAAGATACTATTCCATTGTCTCAAAAAGTAAGGAAATTATTTGCAAAAACTTAGTTAATGCACTAGTTAAGGTTGGTTACTCCTGCTAGCAAGAGCCTGATTACTGAGGTTTGAGAGTGTCATCAGCTGTGCTTGGTGGGACTTTTGTTAATTTCATCAGTGCAGAAGGAGGGCAGTAACAACATAAAGGCTCATGCTGCTATCTTAAGGAGTGAGGGCGCGAGCACCACTGAACAGAAACTGGAATAAGTTTGTTGCATTTTAAAAAGCAGGTAATCTGAAACTTATAAAATGGGGGGTAACAGATCAAAACTATTGTTTAAAGTATCTGAGACTACAGACTGATTTTAGAAGAAGCTTAGAGTATTAAATGAGAAAGTATTTATTTTAAATATATTGTTGATTTTTGCATTATCTCTGATAGTAATTAGAGATAGAGGAGTTACTCCTGAAAGTATATTATTAGTTAAGCTTACCATAATTGCTAAACGTATCTTAATAAACACTTATACTGTATAGCAGTATATGGTAACCTTAAATAAGATGTTTAATGCTTAAATAAGTCTCCAGTTTGGGGTTTAGATTTTGGTAACATTGACTTATGTAAGGTACTGTTACCTAAATAAAAATGTTAATGTTCTGATTGTTTTTACTTTTATAAACAGGCATCTATAGATTATTTCCTTTGTATTTGGACACAGCTGTAAAATGAAAAAGATGTAGATATCTAAGATGATGGGGTTGATAGTGGGTTCGGTCTGTGTCGTTCAGCTATTTGTTATCATGAGAACTGATGTTTTGATGAAAAGATCAAGTGCTAATGTAAATTGTTCTAATAATTTCAAGGTACAAACAGCTAAGCTAACCTCACGATGAAACCCTTTCAACCTCATCAGAGAAGAACTTTGTGTTAAGGACATGGTAATCCAAACAGGGTATATCTGTTCAAGTAACGGGCATTGTTATTGTCCTGGCTCTCTGTGGAAATATTGAATTGAACCCACATCCTGTAATTAAATGGTCTTAGATAATGCTCAAGTGTGATAAATAAAATGGACTATTTTAGATCCTGGGTAGAACTATGAAGAGCCAGACATAATAATGTTAACTGAAACCTGGTTAAAAAGGAATTGAATATAAAGAAATAGAATTAAGGGACTGCTACCACTTTAGGAAGGATTGGGGAAAGGGGGGGAGTTTTGGTGTACATAAATCATTCAATTGGTAACTCCAATATTTTGTTCTCTGAATCAATTGAGGGCATTGAATGCCTGTTAATTGAGATACAAGAATTAAAATTGGTTATTGAGTAGTTAACTCTCCACCTAAAATAAACCCTATCCACTTTGACAAATTTTCACATGTTTTAATGGAACACCTGGGTCAACTACAAGTAGTTCTGGCTGGTGATTTCAACGCAGCTTGGGTTGTCCAGGGGTCAAAAGTTGGAAAAATCAATGAGCTGTTTAAACCTGATACAAATTATAGATACACCTACAAGGAAAGGTTCCTTATTAAGTAAAGGTAATATTTTGGATTTGATGTTTGTTTCACCTGAATTGACAATCTTGAGAAAAGTATGTGCCCCCAGTTTAGAGAGACCACAATATAGTTAAGTGTGTATTCTCTACGATTAAAATTCTATTCCCATAAAATCAGTACCACAAATATCTAAAAGATGTTATTTAAAATTTAATAGTTTTCATTTAGAAAGTATCTTCAGGGACTCCTTGGTATAGGATTTTCTTATCCCAGATTTAAATGAGGCTGTATTAGAATTTACAACAATATTTATTAATGCTTGTGATAAATTTGCCCCATATAAAAAGTAAATCATAGAATAAAACATTTACCATGGCTAATTGTAAAATAAAAAATGATTAGGATTAGAAATCATTATTGTAAAAAGCAAATAAAACATTAAACAGTAAAATTTGGGAACAATACAAAGGTTAAGGAATCAAGTAATACAGGAAATCAGGAAATCAAAAGCTTGTTATTATAAACAGTGGATTAAAGAATCAACAAATCTAGGTGCTTATTGGTCTGTTATAAAAATCTTATGAATCCAAATAGTAAACAAAGTGAAATAAAATTGAGTCAGAATGGAAAAGTGTTTGAAACAAATAAAGCTATGGAAATTTTGAATGATTATTTCATAAACCTCCCAATCTGAAATTAGATCTCATAACTAAAACTAATACCTTGAATGAAGTGAAGGGTGAGAGTTCCTAAGATGAGAAAGAACCCAAATTCAGGTTTAAGAGAGTGATAAACAAAGAAGTTTTAAAAAATATAAATAGATTAAAATAAATAAAGCAAGTGGCCCAGATAGAATAGATAATAAATTATTAAAAGAGGCTGCTATGGAATTGTCACCTATACTAAGGGACATTTTAATTGAGTCTAAGAGAGGGACAGTTCCTCTAGTTGGAAATTAGCCAAAGTGATACCAATAGACAAGGGAGGGGATCCAAAAGATGTTTCAAATTACTGTCCAATAGCCTTGTTGTCCACAGCATCCAAGTTATTTGAAAAATTGTCCATGATCATTTAATGGACTATTTGGAAAATATAATAAATTGACTCAACAACGTATGGTTTTAGGAGGTAGGTCCACAGCCACCACTCACTGACTTTTAGATCTTATAGCAACCCTCTTGGGAAGCCAAGTCCATGGTGTGGTATACGTGGACCTATCTAAACATTTGATTTAGTAAACCATAGTATTTTGATAAACTCATTAATGAAAATAGGGTGGAGGAAGAAACCAGCAATTGGTTTATATCATACCTTGATAAAGATCACAATTTGTTGTCCTAAACGGACACCAGTCAAAATGGACTATGTAACAAGAGAGGTTCCCAGGGATCTATCCTGGGCTCCCTCCTGTTCATAGTCTATTTAAATGACTTACCAAAGAAAATTGATATTCAAAATTTGTCTATATGCAGACAATACGGTTTTAGTAGCAGAGGAAAACTACAATTGAAGAAGAATATGGAGTTGTGTCGAGGGCTGTGCTGGTTGCTGACCAATCACGTGCTGGAGTGAGGAAGTGGAGAATTGGGCTGTGCATACAGGAGTGGGTGGGGTTGGTTGGACTGCAACACTATGGAAAATCATGTATTTAATTATCTTAATTATCGGGTGGGTCAACGGAGATTGGGAACAAGAGAGGGTCTCTCAATATGGAAAATAATATATTTAATTAATGGGTGGATTAACGGACATCGGGGACAAGGAGGGTCCCAAACTATGGAAAATAATGTATTTAATTAACAGTTGGGTCTACTGGAGATCAGGGACCAGGAAGGGTCCCTACACTATGGAAAATAATTTTATTTACTTAACAGGTAGGTCAGCCAGATCTGGGACCAGGGTTGGACCACTAGAGCATGGAAACATTTAGTTAATTATCAGGTGCATTATCAGACAATCGGAAAAGGATGGGACACTAGCCAAGATTTCTCAAGACTTCAGTGTTGACAGGTTACATTTAGAAAACGTTGCCAGAGGCATATATCTCAGCACAGTCTTTTCCCCAGAGGATTGAGCTAAGCTTCTGGTGAAAATAAAGAACAACAAAACAACACAATAGAGTGAAGGATTCCAAATACCTGACACACAAAATGGCTGGGTGTGCCAAATGCAGTTATCAAACACAAGTAACTGAGGCACATGGATGTGTTCCCAAGGCATTGACATTGCAAGAAAAGAAGAAGAAGAAGAAGAAGAAGAAGAATCAGCATTTATATAGCACTTTTCATACACAGTATCCAAAAGGCACTTTACAAGCAATGCTAGACTGGTAGTGAAGTGACTGAATGTGGTGGTGGCCATATCAAACATAATCACCCACACACAGTCTGGATAATTGCATGAACCAGATTATGGAAAAGGGAATGTTGGCTAGGACACTGGAATGTTTTCTGCTCTTTGAGAAGAGGATCTGGCTTCTTTTACTCCTTCTGGACACCCACCAGGACAACATCAGGATGGGCAGAAGGGACCTCAGATTTAATGTCTCATCCGAAGGACTGCACACCCCAGCAGTACAGCACCCCAATACTGCACTCGGAGGCCAGCGATTTTTAGGTGCAAGTCCAGTTGCAGTGTGGGATGAGAACCCATGACCTTCTGGTCCAGAGGCGGATGTGCTACCAACTGAGCCACACTGACACCCACTACAAAACAAAACAAAAAGTGATTCTCTTCCTAGTGGAACCTTGAACAAAAAGTGTATTGCTGGGTGTGCCAACTGCAGTTGCAGACACAAGAAACAGAGGCAAATTGATGCTTTCATGCTTTGCAGGGCATTTATGTAACAAGAAAACAAAAACTAAATGTGAATTTTATTATTTTTATTCTCATACAGGAACGTTGAATAGTAGTGCAGAGTTTGTGAACCACCATGCTGATGCCTCACATATTGTGGAGTGCCACCCCTAAACACATTTTAGCACAGGGTTCATGGGGCATTGTGTTGGTGCCTGAGATACTGTGGGAGGCAGGGTCCAAAGGACCATGCACTCCCATCCTTAATGATGCTATGGTGCACCCTGTAGCACAGGGTCTATGGGGCACTGTGCTGGTGCCTGAGATGTTTTGGAGGCAGGGTCTGAAGTACCCTGCACTCCCACCTCCAAAGACATTGCAGTGCAGGGTTTTGGCCACTGTGGTGCTACCTGACATACTGTGGGAGCGTAGGGTCTTTGGACCCTGTTGTGCCACTTGTTAAGACATTGTAGAGCAGGGTCTGGGGAAAATGTGATGCTGACTGAGATATTGATGCTTTCATAAAAAGTAAGGAAATTCATTGCAGAAAACTTCATTAGTACATCAGTTTGGGTTGTAACTACATCCACAAAAGTAGGGAAATATGGCGTTAAGGTTTCCAACCCTAATGCCCCACCACCACTCACAACCTGCATACAGTAACAGGCATCAGGGGTCTGTCTTTGGGTCATTGTCCCTAACGCTTCCAACCCCACCCTCATCCTGAAGACACTGACAGGAATCGGTATCCTTTAGTCATCGGCCCTAATGCTCACCCTATTCCATAAGTAAATAAGCTGGGATGGGCACAGTATAGGAGAATGAGGTGAGCATTAAGGCCAATGACCCTCGATGATTGTTAATGTATGCAGGTTTATTTATTTATTTGAAACTTGGAGAAAATACCTTTAGCTAAAGCTCATTTACAAAGGTTCTGTGTCAGTAATTAGACAAGACATACATAGCATAATCAGAAAGTGGAACATAAAGTGGTCATAGTTTACAGTAAAAAACAATTGGAAAACAGGAATACATAGTTTGTGGGTACATAGTTTGTGGGTAAACTGGCTAAAACAATATGATGACTAAAATGATTAAAGCTTCAAGTAACCAAGAGGCAGGAGAGGTATGAGGACAGAGGGAAGGGGTAGATTAGTAGCAGAAGGAGAAAGGTTCCCTGGGAAGGTGACAAGGCATAAATGCAGCTGATATCATGCAGGAAGGAACAAAGGGGGTACTGAGGAGCAGCTTAGGTGAGCCTTGTCATTAAAACAGGAAAGGGGAAGCAGAAGACATATGGAGGAAGGAAACTTGTGTAGGGGCAAGCAATGAGAGAGGGAAGTAGTCTGGGGGCCACTGAGGAATAAGAGGGACAAGCTAGCAGTAAAGTAAGTGCCAGGAACAGTACCTGAGTCGGTAAGGTGGGCAGGGAGAGAATTAGGGCTACAATTGCACGTATTGTTATTGATCTTAGATGAGCCCTTAGGTTGGTCTTAAATTGCCCAAGCTTAGTACAGGACCGTAGGTCAGTTTAGAGAGTTCAGCCATTTGGGGCTCTATATCCAAAGGATCACTGGTCTTGTGAGGTCCGTCAGAAGGGCACTTTACAGAGACAGATTACTGGCTCATCTGTGCCTTATGTTGTCATTAGGGTAGAAGAGGTTGAGTATGCCTGGGATAGTGAAGATAGGGAGGCCCAACAATGTCTTCTTGGCAATTAGCCAGACTTGGTACTTAATCTTGTTTTCTAAGTTGAGCCATCCAGTCTGGGAGTAGAGCACACAGGAGTGTGTTAGGTGGTGGGCTCCTAGGATAAGTCTTTAGGCTTTATTGATGGCTGTTTTAACTCTTGTAGAGCTGTGTCAGTAGCTGTTCCATATACAACCAGCCCATAGTCAATGATCGACAAAACTGAGCTTGATACTGATAGACTAAGGGCTTCTTCAGTAAGGCAGAGCTTGTGCTTATACAGTAGGCTGATCCTGGAATTGACTGCCTTAGCCACCCAATCAATGTACTGTGTGAAAGAGAGTGAGCAATCGATGGCGACTCTGAGATATTTGAAGGAGTGCACCATTTCAAGTGCTTCACCTAGATGGTTAAGAATTTTCAGTTGATAGGATCTGTGCCAGTTTTGTGAGGAGCATGGTCTTTGTCGCCTTATAATTTAGAAAAACATGTGGCCTTGGAAACATGACTCCACAGCTGAGAAGCTGGACTGCATGTGTAGTTCTAGGGTGGCAGGGTTAGACTGATTGGAGAACAGCACAGCATCATCTGCATACAAGAGGATATGGCTTGGACAGGTAGTTGGAAGATTATTTAAAAATAAGCTGAATAGTAGAGGGCCCAGAACCTAGCCTTGAGGTACACCAGTTGTGACATAACAGGTATCAGAGTGGGTAACTAGGATTTTCACTTGCTGGGAAAGATTCATGAGATAACTGTGGAACCACTCCATGGATTCAGGCAAGAGGCCAGTGGATGACATTTGATGCAGGAATAGCTTGTGAATAGCCATGTCAAAGGCCTTTGTTAGGTCTATGTAAGTAGCCTCAACCATGTGACCATGGTCAAAGGAGTCAGGAATGAAGGTGGAGAACTCATCAGAGCTGTGGTAGTGCTGTGCTGTTTCTGGAATCCATGTTGTTCCTGGCATTATAGCTGGTATTTGTCTAGATAGTCTAGTAACTGGTCACTGATGATCCTTTCAAGTGCCTTCGAGAGAGGAAGAGGATTGAGATTGTGGGTGGCGGTGGGGTGTTGGGTTGGAAACCCTAATGCCACATTCTTACTTTTGTGGCTGTACTTACAACCCTAACTGATGCAGTAATAAAGTTTTTGCAATGAATATATATGTGTGTATATATATATATATATATATATATATATATATATATATATTATTGTGGCATGTAGCACCACTATAGTTAGGGTTGAGCAGGCACTTTAATGTTAAACCTCAAATTTTGCACTTTAATAACTCTGCAACTGTTTAACAGATTTACATGATATTTTGCATGTACGGTATCCTGAGGAAGATCTCTTGACATGCCAACCTTGGTTCCATTTGGATGTGCAGATTCTGAGATCCAGATGGTGAAAAAACTTAAAATTCTCCACATAACACCTCGCGCCACACGGCCCATGTTCGAGGAACGGGCATGGGTTGCTGAGGTCATGGGGAGACGGATTGAGCATCTGGAGGACTACTCATCTCCGGGAGCCCGGGCGGCCGGTGCTTGCCTGACCCCAACGGAGGCTGTGGGGTTGACAGCACGCAGCCGCAAGCCAAGGGGTTGGCGGGACATGGCAGACGTTGACCAGCAGCGCCGACAGGAGGCGCAGGGCACACAGTCACTGGCGCCATTGCACGCCATGCCCGCTGGGAGGAAAATAAGAAAATGGGAGCCTGGCAGCACGACGCGTCATTCCCCGTGCCATTCCTGGAGGACGCTCCTGGCATGGACCCGTTGGGGTGGGTTGAGTCACTCCCACCACCCTGCTGTGAAGGGTAAGTCACAGGGTGTGGAAGGAGGGGTTCTCATGTCCGGGGATGGCACCGGGGGAATGGCGGAGTCTGGGGGTTGTAGCCGGTGTCGAGGAGAAAACAACATCCTAAAATTCTTCAGATATGGTGTTGAATTTTGATCTGAAATGTTTATGGTAGTAAAAGATTGGGTCACAGAACAGTGCAACAGTTATTTGGTGAAAAATATTAATCCATTCCAAAGTTGTAGCATTTTTAAAGTCCCATTATTTTCAATTGGATTTTATTTTCCAGGATAGAGTCCTGGAACAAAAAGGATTTTGCTCTGATGAACAAGGTTCCTTTTCTTGAGGGCCAATCCTTGTTTGCCAGAAAAAAATCCATTTTGTGAACTGCCATCTTGTTTTTTTATTTTGGCTGAAAAATGTCCCAAATGTGTCAAAGAATGTCTGTTGCAGACATTGAACTGTGTATCTTGCTCATCTGTAGTTGATAATGGAGTTTGCCCTTTAAGGGCAGACCAGGTTGTCCTAGTGCCTTCCCTCCGTCATAGGATGGTTGTGCTCAGGATGGGAGGAGGAAGGAATGGGAGGGCTAAGGGTCAGAACAATGGGCAGGTAACAGGAAGAGGAGGGGCGAAGGGAGCTACATAAGGGACAGCACAAGGGCCTCAGCCACTTTTTGCTGGAGTTTGATTTTACTGAAGCTACAGAACATCGGATTGGCATATTGTTGGTGGAGGTTTGTGCACCAGGATAAAACAGGTTAAAAAAAAAGAGCAAGGTTGGATATGTTTAAAAAAAAAGAAACCGATTTTGGGGGCTACTTGGTGGATTATGAAAGTCTACGTATAACAGTAGTAGGAGAGGCTCTTTACAACAGAAGGACAAGATGAATGCTAGTAGATTTAAAAAAAATGTGTGTTGTTTTGTGGTCAATTACGATAGTATGGCAGGATATGGGATAGAACTGAGCGCTAAGAGCAGTAGCGAGTTGTAAAAGCTGTGCCTGAAGCTAACTGGGAGATTTGGTCCAGAAGATCAGAAGGTAGTGCTCCTGTTTAGCAGCAGCATGCAGTGTTGTTTGGCCGTGGGTCTAGCGAGAAACGGGAGCAGAGCGGGATCTTGGAGGAGGCGAAGCGTTTTTTAAGCTGAACAGAGTGTTCGTGGCTCATGGCTGGAAGTTTGGGGCAGCAAGCAGTGGTGTTTTGCTGGCGTTGGCCTAGCGAGGATGCGACGAGAGACCGAGGGTTATTTAAGCTGACGGAGCATTTGTAGTGCATGGCTGGAATTTTGGGGCAGCAAACAGTGGTGTTTTGCTGGCTTTGGCCTAAGCAAGGGATGCGACCGAGGAGCAGGGTTGGGGAGAGCGAGTAAGTGAAGCTGGGTGGAGCTTGGAGCACATGGCAAGGGGAACACTCGGTGCTGTTTGGCCGGTGGAGGCCTAGTGGAAATGCGGCTACAGAGCATGGTTTGGGGGAGAGCAGGAGAACAGGCAGAGAAAGGGGCAAGTGAAAAGCCTATATGGGACTGGGTACTGTGTGTTTTGTTACCTGGAGAAAGGACTAGGATGGGAAGAGGCCCAAAGAAAGGGCTGGTGTGGGGCTGATGCAGGTGGCCACATGGCTGTGGTAGCAGCGCCATGGGGTAGGCTACAAGGTGGCGGTTTCTGGGGGGTAGGGGGCAGGTTAGTTAGCCATGGGGATGATGAGCATCAAGGCAGAGCTTCAGGACAATAAGGATGGGGTTGCTGTATGTATAGGTGCGAGTTTTGGTGGTTTCTCAGAGATGGAAGGAGCAGTGCAGTAAAGGGCCAAGAGGCCCCATAAGAGGAGGAGCAGAAGCACACTATAGCGACATGCAGTGTGATGTCACATGCCATGCAATGGTCGTGAAGACAAGGGAAGGGAGGGAAAAGAGCAGGAGGGGTAGAGAAGGAAAAAGAGAAGGAAGGGGATAGCACAAGGAGAAGCTTTCTAACAAGGGACAAGGGGGCAAGAGGCACACGCGACGCCAGCTGGGCATGGGGAGCTCCCACCCCAAAGGACCGCATGGCAGCTTCCAGTTGGTTTATTTAAGGAGAGCACAACTCCTGTGATAAAGAGATTAAGCATAACCTGATGGCGCACAGAAGGAGCATTTTCTTTAGGGGAGGTAGCAATGGATGGTAGTTGCCCATGATACGGCATTGGAGAAACAGGGGGATGCAAACGGGGCATACGGGCATGGAAGCTATAAAAGGACAAAAAAAAAACAAGCAACAACTTTGGGAGTGCAAGAATACCAAGAAAAGGGAGGCATGTGGCACGAAAGGAAAACGGAGCAGTCTCACTGGTGCATGGCAAAAAAAAGAGGGAAGGACACAATATATGGTAATATAGGTATATAATAAATCTTGTTCTCTTCCTGTAGTTGTCTTCACAAGAAAAAGAGCAAAGGACATGGCACCAAAGAAAAGCAAGCTGTCAAAGGAGGATGCCTACAGGGCTATAATCGAATTGGCAGAAAAGGCCAAATGAATGTCGGAACTGGTGGAAGGGGGTAACCAGGGAGACCTAGGGGAGAAAGAAAGAAAGCAGACCCAGGAAAAGGAGGCAGAGGGAAACGACCAGCCGAAGAGCCATGTAGCCCTACTAGGGTACCACCGCTTGCAGTGGGACCCACCAGGGTGGCTGATCCAGTACCTCTGCAGCCTATAGACTCAGTAACACCAGTACCTTCCCCGATCAAGGTGGGATCTCCCTTGGTGAACCCAGGCCAAATCCCCAGAATGTGGTGTTCCCTCCACAAACCATAGTAGTTCACCCTCCTCCTCAACCACAGGGAGAAAAAAAGGGGCAATTGGAAGACGCCAGGCAGCATGGCCCCAGACAAAGTTACGTGCTTGCACCCAGTGCAGTGGGGATAGTATAAAAGAACACATAGGTCAAATTGTGTTGGCAATGGGGACAGGAGGGTTAGGGCAGAAGAAGCCAGAAGGGGAAAGAAAGAAACATATTCAATTCAGTGCTTTAGAGTAACTGGTAATTGCTATTTTTCTTTTAAACTTAGATTGTGGGCTTTTAGTGACAATATACTTTCTTTGTTGTCTTTACTATAATTGTTTTTGGGCTGTTGAAAATTTAAAACATAGTGGTGGTGTAATTCTGTGCTGTCTTTAATTGCTGCAAATTTTATCTTGGCTTGTCTGACTGCCCTGTAGTTGGGTGAAGGTGTTAATTGTCTGGCCTCTGACCTCAGCTACGTGATAACTGGAGGTGGGGCTTAGTCAGAGTTGAAGTAGCAAGTAGAGTTTATTTTCTCAGAAGAAGCCAGAAGGGGAAGGAAGGAAACATATTCAATTCAGTGCTTTAGAGTAACTGGTAATGCTATTTTTCTTTTAAACTTAGATTGTGGGCTTTTAGTGACAATATACTTTCTTTGTTGTCTTTACTTATAATTGTTTTGGGCTGTTGAAAATTTAAAACATAGTGGTGGTGTAATTCTGTGCTGTCTTTAATTGCTGCAAATTTTTGCCCCCTTCCCCAACTCTTAATTATATGCCCTGTTAAATCTGATTGACAGGAGCTAAACACAGGTATAGTAAGGGGAGTGAAGTAGGAGGGGCATAAGGGAAGAAGCCCACCCTCAGCACGACAAGTGTTTTGATTCATTTATTTATGTATTAGTTTCTTTTCTTTAAAAAAAAAAAAATTATCTGAGGATCAGTGGCAGGATTTTTAGGACAGTAAATTAATAAAAAGGAACTAGGAGAGCTTCAGTAGCAGACAAGTAGTGGAATTGCAGTATAATGTGGGAGTGGTGCAATGCAGTGGCTGTGGGGCAGCCAGATTCAGGCAGACCTTCTGGACACTGAGGTGCTGCCTATCTGCATGCATCTCTGTGGACTGTGGGAGGAGGTAGCCAGACTCAGAGCGGAAGTAAACTGGGTCAGGAGTACCATCACCCCTATCCAGGGACCACCCAGTCCAATGCAACTGCCTCAAAGGATGCCAAGAACGAGGAGCACTTAGATGACAGTGGGCTCAGGGAGGGTTAGAGCGGTCAGGCAGAGGCACATCCCAGATCCTATTCCACTCAAGAACTCATATGCCACACTGGCAAATGAGGACAACCAAATAGAGGTACTCAGAGAAGTGGAAGGAAAGGATGTGGAGGTTAGCCAAGGAGGTGACCTCAGCGGGAAAGCAGTGGACCCCAGAGGAGGAGGAAGTGAATCCTGGTGGGGACTCCATCATAAGAGGATCCAGCTAGGAACACAGGAGGGAGGACAGGGAGGTGAGGTGCCTACCAGGTGCCACAGCATGGAGGGATGGAAGGAAGATCCTGGGGATCACTGGGAAGGCAAGACGGAGGGTGAGCTGGATGTCATTATCCACCTAGGTACTAATGACTTGGCAAATCAGGAGCCAAAGGAAGTTCAGGAAGAGTTTAGGAAACTGGGAGGGTCTCAAGCAAGTAGCTACTTCTGTCACTTTCTCAGAAGTACTACCTGTGAGAGGCAAGGAGAGCATGGGCGTGCATGCAGAGAACTTTAACTCATGGTTGAAGAATTGGTGCTGTGAGGAAGGGTTTGGATTCATTGGTGACTGGGGACCCACCTGGAGGATGGAGGTTTGTTCAAGCCTGACGGCCTGCATCCATCCTGGAGGAATCAAGCACTCAATGATAAGTTTAAATGCTACATTGACAAGCATTTAAACTAGCAAAGGGGGTGGCAGGCCAGCAAGGAGGGTACCACTTGCTCACCCCCCACAGCTAGCAGTGGAACCAGTGAACCAGAGGAGTGGCTATCTCTGCAAAGCAGTGTGCAAAAGATGGAGATTAGTGCCCAAGAGGTGGATAAGCAGAAAGGGGCAAAATGTAGCAGAAGGGCAGACAGAAAGGAGAACCAGGGATAAATGACAACCAAGGAAGGGGCTGGAGTAGAACAGTGAAACATTCTAGGGAGGTCAAATCATGGAAACCCATGTGTGCAAATGCCAGGAGCCTTAGCAACAAGATGGAAGATCTGGAGGCTGTCATGGTGCAGTCAGACCTGGACATTGTGGCCATCACTGAAACCTGGTGTAATGATAACCATGACTGGGAGATGGCCATACCTGGCAACAACATATTCAGAAGAGACAGAGCATGCAGGAAGGGAGGAGGAGTGGCACTGTATGTGAAAATGACACAAGGGCCACAAAATCCAGGAGAAACAAAATGGGGAGAGATACTGTGGGTTAAGCTGGAAAGGAAAATGGGGACAGCCATCCGCACAGGTGTGGTCTATAGACCACCAGCCCAGGAGGAAGAACAGATAGGGAGCTGATGCTAGCCATCCAAAGGATGGCAGACAAAGGTAGTGAGTACTGGTTGGAGACTTCAACATTCCAGATGTGGACTGGAGCACCCAGCAGCAGCATCAACTAGGAGCAGATTTATCCTGGACTCCTTCAGGGTGCCTTCCTCAAGCAACTGGTCATGGAACCAACTCGGCAGAAGGCAATACTGGACCCTGTGCTCACAAACAGGGACAGTGTGATGGGAGTAACAGTGGGGAGCACCTGGGAAACAGTGACCACCAGTCATTGTGGTTTGAAATCACAGAAAGAGCAGAACCAAACCACACAAAACATGTACCCTGGATTTTATGGGGCAGACTTTGGGAAAATGGGAGATACTTGAAAGAGGCATTAAGGAATGGGACAGGAATCAGGGGTTGAGGAACAGTGGGCAGTATTTAAAATGGGGATTACAAGAACAACAGAATTATGCATTAAGCATGTTAGAAGAGGAAAAGGAAGAGGAGACCATTATGGTTTTCCAAAGAGGTAGCAAAGAAAGTGAAAGCCAAAAGATTGCATTCAGGCAATACAAAAGACACAGGCAGAAGGGGATAGGGAGAAGTACCAGGAGAAGCAAGGGAGGCAGGAGGTCAGTAAGGAAGTCAAAGCTCAGACAGAAGAACACATTGCAAAATCAGAGGGTAGAGGACAAAACCTTTACAGGTACATAAGTGAAAAAGAAAGACAAAGGGAGGGATAGTGAGACTGAAGGGGAGGATGGGGCCGGTGGAGGATGACAACAGTAAAGCTGACATATTGAACAGGTATTTCTGCTCAGTCTTTATTGAGGAAGAGGAGGGTAATGGGTCTGAAGGGAGTACAAGGGATGAGAATGGTGCAGAAATGGACACAAGTCCCTTTACACGAGAAAGGGTCCTGAAGGAACTGGAAGTAATAAGAGTTGATAAAGCAATGGGGCCAGATGGGGTGCATCCCAGGGTCCTTAAAGAACTAAGAGAGGTGGTGGCTGAACTTCTGGCTATCCTGTTTAGCCGATCACTGGAAACAGGGAGGTACCCAAAGACTGGAGGACAGCAGATGTAGTCCCCTTATACAAAGTGGGAACAAAGAGGAAGCAGGGAACTACAGACCAGTCAGCCTCACTCGGTAGTGGGGAAGATCATGGAAGCACTACTGAAGGAGAGATTGGTGGAACATCTGGTTGTCAATGGACTACAGGACCCAAGGCAGCATGGTTTCACCAGGGAGGTCATGTCAGACTAACTCGTTGAATTTTTGACTGGGTGACTAGGGAGGTGGATCAGGGGAGGGCAGTGGACATGGCCTATCTGGACTTCAGCAAGGCCTTTGACACTGTGCCACATAGAAGACTATTACACAAACTGGGAATATGGGTGTGGGCAGGACAGTAGTGTGGTGGGTAGGTAACTGGCTGGGTGGCAGGACACAGAGGGTGGTGGTAAATGGCTGTCACTCCACAGAGGAAGAGTGACCAGTGGGGTACCACAGGGATCAGTGCTGGGACGGTCCTATTCAACATCTTCATCAGTGACATTCGCGGGACCTAGAAGGCAGAATTTCACTGTTAGCTGATGACACAAAGCTCTGTAACAGAGTAGACACACCAGAGGGTGTAGACAGAATGAGAAGTGACCTGCAGAAACTTGAAGAATGGTCAGGGGTTTGGCAGTTGAAATTCAATGCAAAGATGCAAGATAATGCATATAGGGCACAAAACCCTGGCACAATATATCAGTTGGGGTGAGGATATAGCATGCACCAAGCAGGAAAGGGATCTTGGGGTTATCATCTCTGATGACCTCAAGGTAGGGAAACAGTGTGACAAGGCAGCAGGTAAAGCAAATAGGATGCTGGGATGTATAGGCAGGGGCATCACCAGCAGGAAAAGGGAGGTCATAATTCCGCTATACAAGACACTAGTGAGGCCCCACCTGGAGTACAGTGTACAGTTCTGGAGACCATACCTACATGAGGACATAGACAGGGTAGAGAAGGTTCAGAGGAGGGCAACAAAGATGGTGCATGGATTGCATCACAAGTCCTATGAAGACAGTTTGAAGGAACTGAACATGTACTCCCTGGAGGAGGAGGAGGTGAGGGATATGATAGAGACATACAAGTATCTTACAGGAAGGAACAGGGTGCAGGAAAACACTATTTTTAAGCGAAAAGATGTTCCAGGACTAGAGGGCATGGGATGAAGTTGGAGGAGGACAATTCAGAGGAAACATGAGAAGGAATTTCTTCACAGAACGGTGGTGGACAAGTGGAACACCCTGCCAGAGGAAGTGGTGGGGCTGAAACAATCACGGGATTTAAGAATGCATGGGATAGACATAAAGGAATTCTGGAGGTCAGGGGTATCGAGAACAGACTTCTAGGAAAACAAACTGAACTTACAACCTCAAATGGGCAGACTGGGTGGGCCATAGGCCTTATCTGCCGACACTCTCTATGTATCTATGTATCTATGTATCTATGGAATCGCTCTGGCGGAATTAGGATGGAAAAAGAGGCGCCAAAAAGTAATGGAGTGCAGAAAAAGAAAGGTAACAAGGGAGATAGGTGCACCGGGATGAGGATAGGAGAGCATGTTCCACTGGCCACGAAAGAAAAATATGGAATGGGAGTATGTGGATATATTAACTTTAGTGAGCCAGGAATCGGCAGCAAAGTATAAGGAGGCTGAGAACATAGGTAAGAGTGAAATGGCAGCAGCAATAGTGCTTTTGGGAAAAAGGAGGAGGACAAGTTCATGAAGGAAAAGACCTGGGATGGATGGTTCGTAGGTTTTGCCACTTTCTCAGCCATTGTCTTGGAGAAAAAGGCTTGAGCTGGGCACCCGCTCATCCGTATTCCTTGATAATAAGGAGGGAAGGCAAAAGGTGGGGTGGTGTGGTTATACTATGACAAATTTTTTCGACAGAGAATGGCAACATTCGGGGATGTGAGATGGGACACAAAGCAGCTAGATTTATGGACAGACTATGTCACAGATCAGTCCACATCTGAAGGGAATGGGGAAGAAAGGGCGACACCCCAGAGATGTTGTGGCTTACAACAGGGCCTTTTGCTCATGGCCTCAATGTCGTTTCGACGCGCTTGTTAAAAATGTGGTGGAGGACATCCGCAAGCAGATGCAGGATGGCATGGACCCAAGGAGCACAGGGACATGATGGGCAAGAGTCAGGTCAACAGTTCTTTCGAGAAGGAGGGGTTTAAGAGCAGACATGGAATAGGGAGGGAGGGCAGAGGGAACACGAGTAGGGGTCAGAATCACTGATCAGAAGAACCCTACACAGGTGGGATGGAGGGCCAGGGAGCAGTAATGGGGAGCGACAAGGAGCAGTTCAGGGTAGCTAGAACCCCATCAATTTAGAGGCATGGACAGCCTGTTTGGACAGATAACTGAATAGAAGAGTGCAGGATATGATTATAAAGGTTTTAGCATGGGGTTTTCACTGCAGTGTGGGGGTCCAGACAAGCGAGAGGCGGGCAACCTGGGATCGGTTAAAAGAAAGGACGAAAATGTTGAGGCAGAAGATAGAGAAAGAAAAGGCAGCAGGGAAGGTAGAGGGACTATTTGACTCCCCCTCTGCGAGATATTCAGATTTCACCATTGGGTTTGGTACCATGAAACAAGAGGAGAGTACAGGGTGAGTCACCACTTGTCTTATCCAGAAGGGATTCGTGAATGATTTCATCGGGAAGAACACAGTAAAGTGACATATGCGACACTAGAGGATGCAGTTCAGATAATCCGGCTACTGAGGGACGCATGGATGGCAAAGACGGATATTGAATCCGTTTTCAGACAGCTGCCAGTCAGAGAGAAGACTGGGATCTATTAGGTTTTAAGATTGGGAAGCAGTATTATTTCGACAAATCCATGCCAATGGGATGTTCCATAGCTTATGTGACATTTGACATTCAGCATGTGCTTGCAATGTATATTTCAGGAAAGGACGGGCTATGGAATGGTCATTCATTATCTAGATGACTTCCTTTTCATTGGGAGGGAAAGGAGACACAGAGGATGCTGGGTGAGTTTCAGGAATTACGGAGGAGCTAGGGGTGCCACTGGCACCGGAGAAAACAGAAGGGCCCAGCAGGGTGATGGGTTTCTGGGGATTGAGATAGATGCCCCAAAAGAGATATTCAGGCTGCCGGACAACAAAGTGAGGAATCTGAAGGAATTGATTCAAGTACACACCAGCAGGAGAAGGGTACAGCTGAAACAAGTACAGCAGATACTGGAGCACCTGAACTTCACCTGCAGGGCCATTGGACCAGGAGGGCATTCACAAAGAAGTAGCTAGGGATACAGCAGGGTCACCAGACCACATCACTGGTGGACCTGACAAAAGGTGTCTGGGAAGATTTTGAAATATGGGAGGAATTCCTTAAGAATATAATGTCTGTTCATTCTGGCAAGAAGAGTGGGTGAGCAACACAGACCTCAATCTCTACACAGATGCAGCTGGGGATTTGGCATGGAGGGGTTACCTGAGGGGCAAGTGGTTTGCAGAACCATGGCCTGATAGTTGGGTAAAGGACAGGAAAATAAGAGATATAACATTGTTGGAGATCATGCCCATATGGGCATGAACCCTGTCTGGGGAGGAACTACGGGATAAGAAAGTGACATTCTGGTGTGACAATAGAGCAGTGGTGGAGGTCCTAAACAACAGGGAGCCAGGTCAGAGATGGTCATGAAAGTATACCAGCGTTTAGTGTTAAGGGCTTTGCAGCTGAACATGTTATTCAGAGCAAAACACATAGAAGGGGTACACAATATCCTGGCTGACAGCCTTTCCTGTCTGCAGCAAGACTGTTTCTGAGGCTGGCACCAGCAGTGGAGGAACAAAACACCCATACCAATGAACATCTGGGACGTTGGCAGAAGGAGCAGAACTGTTGTTCTGCAGCTCATGGGCACCTCAGACTCTGAGGGCTACAATGGGAGCCTAGCGGGTGTTTCAAACATTCAGGGCTGAGCACCAGATGGAGGTAGAGTGGGCCACTCACAGAGGAACAGTTGGGAATGTTCACCGTGGAGCAGTGGCAAAATGGACCACCACACCACAACAGGAGACTACCTGGCAGGATTAGTGTTATCTGCAGCCTAAAAGGATGGAAAGACCTGACAAAATCATTGTTCATCAGGAGAATGATGCAAGGATGGGGTAGGTTGAAACATGGACCAGGAGATAATAGAAGGCCAAAAGGAGCAGTGGCTAATAAAACTAAAGGACATGCTCTCGCAATATGCAGATCAAAGGCCGAGGCCCAGCTATTTCACACAATTTATGTGATAATGTTTGCAGGGGCCATGAGAGTGAGTGAGGTGGTAGGCCATGGGAAAGAAGACAAGGAAGGGGGTTAGAATGGGAAGATATAAGCTGGGGGTGAAAGAGATACGGATCAAGATTAGGAGGTCAAAATGGATCAAAGAGGACAAGGTTGCATAGAGACACTGAAGGGGCAGGTAGAGGTTGCAATATGCCAGTACAGGCTCTGTGGGCTTTTGCCGCAGAGCATTGGACCAGGACGGAAAGTTATTTGTACATGGTGATGGGACAAGGGTCACGGGCTACCAAGTGACAGCATTGTTCAAAAGAGCATGCAATTCATGGGGAAGACCCAGCTAATTATTCATCCATTCCTTGCGGATTGGGGCTGCCTCACAGTGGGCAGCAGTGGGAGAAATGGTGAATGACATTTTGAAAAAGGGCACTGGCTGTCTAACAGTTATAAGAGATACATTCAAGCACTGAAGTAAGAGATTGGAAGTAGTGCTCCTGTTTTGTTAACTACAAATCTGGAGGGGCAAGAAATGGTAAAGGGGAGGGCAGGGAGGGATACAATGGTGATGACACTAATAAAGCATGTGTAAAATAATCAATTTGCTTGAACCCCTTAGGTAGAGGAGGATCACAAAAGTCTGGATCTGCAGCCATTCCTATATTTACTGGGCTGGAAAGAGAGCAGAAAAAAGGCTGGGGAAAGCAGCTGTACCAGGATGTGAAACAAGCGTAGGTTGGTCTGGCATGGCTCAGGGGGATGAGATGGGCACAACTGCTTCCCACCTTGAAGGAGCTCAAGGGACGACGGACCAGTCCAGACCTAATTATTATACATCTAGGGGCAATGACCTTTCAGGCAAACCATGGGTAGACACATACTTACAGATAAAAAGGGATCTAGGAACAATATGACAGTGGTGGCCTCAGGTATGCCTCTCTTGTTGGATATGATACCAAGGAGGGTGTGGAGGCAGGAGCACAGCCATAGAGTGGTGGTGAGGCCAGAAGAAGATGAATAGAAGGGTAGGGACATTGGTAAGGCAGATGGGAAGACAGGTGATACTGCGGGAGTGGAGAAATGGGTAAAGACTTCTGTAGGCCAGATGGGGTGCACCTGTCAGACCTAGCCATAGACATGTTCAATACAGAAACAATGGGCTTTATAGAAGCATGGAGAAAAACTTGCAAAATGGAAATAAAAAAAAATGGAAGAAGGAATAAAAGGATCTTCCCTGAGGTAAGGAGAATAATACCTAAGTATGGGAAAGCCAGCCATCCAACGCAAGCTGGAGACTGGCTAGTGGGGAAAAAGGGGGAGGGAGGGGAAAAAAAGGAATAACACAAGAAGAGAGAAGATGAAGGAGAAAGCGGTCTCAGTTTTCACGTTACCTAAAGGAAAAGGAGAAGAAGAAGGCACCCAGGTTTTCACCTGGGGAGAGAAAAGAGGAAGAAGGAGGGATAATCAGAGATTGATATATGGATGGAAATAAATGAAATTCTGAAAATATGATAATAAGAAATGAGAAATGGAATACGGAATTATGAAGTATGAATAAATTAATTGCCAATCTGAGCACAACAACAAACAATGGTCTCTGTCTTTTTGTAAGGGAAAAGGGGAATCCTGGACAATGGAATTTGCCCTTTAAAGGGCAGACCAGATTGTCCTGGTCCACCCTTCCCTCCGTCATAGAATGGTTGTGCTCAGGAGGGAGAGGAGGAAGGAAGGGGGGCTAAGGGTCAGAACAATGGGCAGGTAACAGGAAGGGAAGGGGCAAAGGAGCTACATAAGGGACAGCACAAGGGGCCTCAGCCACTTTTGCTGGAGTTTTGATCACTCCCACCCACCTTACTAGGTGGAGCAAGAGGGAAGACCGTCAAGATGGGACTGTATGGTGGGTCTGTCAAGGTGGATGACAGACACATCCGGTCAGACAGTTTGGACTGCCAAAGGTGGATGACAGAGGATAATATCGTTATGGACTGCCAAAGGCAGATGGCAGGAGAAAAAAGAGGGGAAGGGGAGGGAGGGGATAAAAAGGAATAACACAAGAAGAGGAAGAAGATGAAGGAAAGCGGTCTCGTTTTCACCGTTACCTAACGGAAATGGAGAAGGAGAAGACACCTGGGTTTTCACCTGGGGAGAGAAAGAGGAAGAAGGAGGGATAATCAGAGATTGATATATGGTTGGAAATAAATGAAATTCTGAAAATATGATAACAAAAATGAGAAATGGAATATGGAATTATGAAGTATGAATAAATGAATTGCCAATCTAGAGCACAACAACAAACAATGGTCTCTTCTTTTTGTGAGGGAAAAGGGGAATCCTGGACAAGTAGTTCTTTGTGGTTTCTGACTTCTGTATGCCTCGAGAAATTTTTGTTAACTATTTTAGTCCTTTTAACCACTAACTTCCTTTTTGCCATTCCTTTTCCATTATAGTGAAAATGAAATTGGCTGGTAAAATAGGATTTACCCTTTTCACGACCTGATGGCCATGCTGGTAATCCTTTCTCTCCAGCCGATTTCATTTTGCCGTGACGAAAAAGTATGGTGAAAAAATAATGGCTGGCATAAAAGGATTCTTGGCATGGCCATCTGGTCATGGAAAACCTTTGAGGATATCGGGTGATGAAAAAGAGGACACCTGGTGTGGAAAAGGATCCTTGGGAAATCTGTTCATGAAAAAAGGGCCATCAAGTCTGAAAATTATTCTTTTGCCAATGAAATCCTTTTCTGCCACCACAGCAAAGGATTGGTGGAAAAGGATTTCTGTCAATGAAAAAGATGAAAAGGGTTTCTGTTTTTGTTATTGTTTTTGATGTGAACCCCTCATGCCCAGAAAAATCCCTGGTGTCTAGTGTCACCCCACCCTGTATATTGATATAAACATTTTTTTTATGTATTTATTTATTTATTTTAATATATATTATTTAGGATGTATATGTTTATTTTTTTAACTCTGTACCTTTTGGGGGAGGTATAAGGCTCTCTCCTTTATCCCTTGGTGTCTAGTGGTAACCCTCCAATTTCAATTTTTTTTCATTGGTGGTTAGTGGTATCCCCACCCTTCGTTTTATGTTATTGTTCTGCCTGCAAAAGAAAACCATCCCTTGATGTCTTTTCATATTTTTTAAACCTGTAAAAAATGTCCATCACCGATCATGCCTGCACCCCTTCACCCGATCTCTCACTGTGCACCCACCTCCCCAGACCCCCACATGACACCACCACAGACCTCACTCAACTAAAGAGGTCCCAGGTTCAAGATCTCTCTGCCAATCGAAGACATGTCCTGTTACTGGAACTGGTGACTGAAATATGAGAAACTAATGTAAATGCACTTCAATGTATTTCAATGGGGTTTCAACTTTTATGCATGACTCAGACGATTTTGGTGATTTTACCCCAGTTTTCAACATGGCCTTTTGGGATCCCACCTCCTGAACAATGTGACCATTGATAGGCAACTCTATTGGAAAGATTATTTCGTGGTTGGTTGGTGAAATCACCATTCCAGTAGGATTTGTGTAATGACTGTCACATTGTTCATGAGGTAAGGTGTTAAGAACACTATTTTGAAAATTTTGGGTCAAAATTATTAAGAATAGCAAAGTTATGAACATTTGTTTCAATTTCACTATGCATGTTTGTAACTTTGTACATTTTCAATATTTTCACCCCATATTTTCAAAATAACCTTCTTATTACCCCACCTCATACTTGTGACAGCTGTCATTTTCAAATCCTGGCTAAAATGTGTTTTGCACCTGTGGTGCTAGAATGGCATTGCAATTGTGCAGAATTACATTTTGGTGAGGATTTAAACATTTACTGTATCAAGTACATGCGGTGAGGTTATAAGAGCGCTAAGTTGAAAATTCATGGTCAAAATTTTTTAAAATAGCAAAGTTATGACTGTTTGTCACAATTTTGCTATGCATACTAATAACTTTGGAATTTTAATTACCTTGACCCTAAAATTTTTAACATAGCCTTCTTATTACACCATCTCATGTATGTCACATCAAAGATGTCATTTTCAAATTTTGGGCCAAAATGTGTTTTCGCACCTGTGATGCAAAATGACTTTGTGCTTGCATGGACTTATGTTTTGATAGGGATTCAAAATGTTCTGCACTGAGTACATGAAGTGAGGTAATAATATGGCTATGGTGACAGTTTGGTCACTGCTGTCCTATAACTAGAAGTTCAGGGCTGGAAGGCCCTGTGCTTCTGAGCAAATAAGGATACTATTATACTATTTCAAAAGTAAGGAAATCAATTGCAAAATCTTTTAATGCATCAGTTAGAGGTTAAACAGATAAAAGTAGATACATCTGGCCTTAGGGTTTCCAACACTAACACCCCATTCCCGACCCTGTGAATAACACCCCATTCTCCTATGTTGTACCCATGTCATCTTTTTGTAATGGAATTTGGTGTGTGTTAGGGTTGACATCCAAGACAGACCCCTCCAACTGTTGGTCTGTACAGTATGGGGAATGAGGTTGGAAGGTTGTTGGAAAGCTTAATGCTACATTTCCCTACTTTTGTCAGTTTAACCATAACTGATGCATTAATGAAGTTTTGCAATATATATATATATATAGAGAGAGAGAGAGAGAATAATGCATATGTAGGTGTGTGATATGCATTTTTCACACCCAAGGTGTGTGATATATAAACCTCGAGATCATTTATATATTATCACACACAGAGGGTGTGTAAAAAGCTGCACATCACACACCTACACATGCTTTATTTTTATAACAATTGGTGCCTTTTACGTTGTTTTAAAGGAAATGAATACAAGACTAAGGGACACTATCAGCCTTTCAGTCAATTTAAGAGTGTACAAACAAAGGTGTGCGGAGCTAGCTTTAATAATGTAAAATGCATAAATATTACTAGAATTTGTAAAAATCACCTCACATGCAGGCCGTCTGAAATGTTGGCTCCACATGGCCATGAACTAGTGTGGCACAGAGCTGAGGGGATGCATAATGCACCTGCCTGGAAGTACGGCTTCATTTTTTGGACACAAAATAAAACAAACTACAGCACTTGTTTCAGAAAATGAATATGTTTACCCAACTCTTTGCAACATACTCGCATGAGATCTTTTCTGAGTATGGCACCAAAATAAGTAGCATAGACATGAATGAGCATTCCCTCGACTCCATATCAACTTGGTGTGATGTCGTATCAACTCGGTATGATGCTGTATCAACTCGGTGATGTCATGCTGGGATGATATGACTTTTGAAGGCTTCAAGAAGTGAGTTTATATCAGGGGCCACTAGTTGTTATATGTACATTTCGCATGAATGGTCTTATCAAGTAGATATCTGGATGTGCCAAGTTTTGTTCAGGTCGAATGTATGGATTCTGAGATCTGTATAGTGCAAAAGTGTTTTTTTGCTGTTTATTTTAGACAGTCAGAGCATCCAGATGTTTTAGAATTTTGATTTGACATGTTCAGGGTTAGCAAGGGATTGCCCACATATGTGTGATTAGCTGGTTTGGTGAAAAATATTAATCCTTTTGAAAGTTATTAAATTTTAAAATTTCAGGTTCTGAGTATGCTCAGTAAGCACTTGAAAATAGTTGTATGAAAGGAAAAAGAATCCTTTTCATATGGGGTCAATCCTTTTTGTGAGGGAACATTTATTTTTCATTTGCCACCATCTTGTTTTCCATTTTATCCTTAAAATAACAATTTCAAAACCCACAAAAGGACATCCTGCAAACAGACTGATATATCTGTCTTGCTCATTGGGACTCCATTAGGTGAATTCTCACTTAACAGCTGCAGATATGACTTTAATTTTTTTTACATTTTACATCTTTTTGTGAGTCAGTTCAAATGCAAAAATTTTCCTATGAAGGAGAATATCATATGAAAATTTTCATATGAATCACTGTTCCCATGATTGCTTAACCTTTCCCTGGTGTCTAGTGGCAACCCTCACTCTCTGATTGCATTCCACATAATTATTTAATGATTCCATGGTGTCTAATTGTGCCCCCACCCACCAATAACCATCCCCATATTGTTTCATATTTCCCTGGTGTCAAGTGACACCTACATCCTTCCGATCTCCATTACCATAATTATTTCATTTTCCCTGGTGTCTAGTGGCACCCCACCCTCAAATTGCTGTCCCTGTAATTATGGTATATTTCCCTTGTGTCAAGTGGCACCACCATCCTCGAATCGTTGTACCCATAATTATGGTATTTTTTTCCTGGTGTCCAGGGCACCCCTACCTTATCATTACCATCCCCATTGAGATTTATTTGTTTCCCTGGTGTCTAGTGGCATCCCCACCCTCCAATCACTGTTCTCTCTGAAATAAAGAAAACAGTCCCTCAATGTCTTTATTTTAAACATGTAAAAGGAAAATGACCCTTCACTGATCCCACCCCCACTCTGACATCTCCCACTCAGCACCCACTACCCCAACCCCCATCCACTCCCTCACCTAAACAGTTCCCAGGGGGATCCACTCTCAGATGATAGGCATGTCTTGCTGCAGGAAACACTGACTGATATATGAGAAAGTAAAGGTAAGTGCGGTTCAATGTATTTCAATGGGGTTTTCAACTCTGATGCACAACTTTGCCATTTTGCATATTTTACACCAAACTTTCAACATAGCCTTATTGAAACCCCACCTCATCAGCAACGGTACTGTGATTTTGCAACCAACCTGAAAGGTGAGTTCTTGGTCATTTGGTGAAATCACCTTTCAGGTAGGATTTGAAAAGTTTCACTGCCCTTGTTCATGAGGTGGGATCATAAGCAGAGTATGTTGAAAATGTGGGTTCAAAATATGTAGAAATGGCAAAGTTACTTGCATCCATTGAGATTTGCCACACTTGCTCATAAGTTTGGTACTATTAAATATTTTGTCCCCAAATTTTATAAATAGATATTTTTCACCACCTCTCGAACATGACAACTGTATTTTTCAAATCCTGCACAAACTGTCTTTTGCATCTGTGGCATGGAATCACATTTTCTGTACTGCATACATGTGGTTGGTTAATAAGAAGGCAATGCTGACAATTTGGTTGCTGTTGCCCTATAAATGGAGCGCAGGGGCCAAAGGGCCCTGAACATCCATAGCAACATACATGTGCACTTCAGTGGAGGGATGGAAGTGCTGGGCCTGGAGGGCCCTGCACTCCCACAGGCAAATAATGATATAATTATACTACCTCAAAAGTATGGATGGGTGGGATTGCAGGGCCCAAAAAACCTGCATTAATGCAACATTACGGTTCAGGTTAAAAGCGAAAAAAGTAGGAAAATGTGGCTTTAGGGTTTCCAACCCTAAAACTCCAGCCTCACTCCTAAAACAAAGCAGGGTGCAGTCTTCCTTGGGTTGTCAACCTGAAGCTCACCCAATTAGGTGTGTATGTTTCCGGAGAGTATAGAATGGGGTGAGTTTAGGGTTGACAACTGCAAGGAAGACATCACCCCTTGTTTTAGGGTGGTGGGGTTTAGGGTTATAA
The DNA here is from genome assembly GCA_016271365.2 of Neoceratodus forsteri. Classification (NCBI taxonomy): domain Eukaryota; kingdom Metazoa; phylum Chordata; order Ceratodontiformes; family Ceratodontidae; genus Neoceratodus; species Neoceratodus forsteri. The sequence continues at coordinate 1,458,426,999 of CM057455.1, read as the reverse complement.
ACCCTATAACCACATTTTCCTACTTTTTGCTTTAGCCTGAATGCTAAATGCTGCATTAATGACATTTTGTTGTAAAGAATTCATTATAATTTTGTGTGTTTATAGCTACTTTTTTTACATTTTATAATACATAATTGATAGTGCACTGACTGCACTGTCTGTTCTTTGATGCTGGTGATTCTAGGGACCTGGACATATTTTTGTCCAGACTTTTTCTTTCATGCCCCATATTACCTGAGCACAGCTCCTTGGTTTAACAAGTCTCAAATGTAGTGCTTCATCTGATGCACACCATTTTTATTGAGGTTCATGTCTGGCAATTCCAGTGTCATCCTGATGCAGTTCACTCCTGGTTCTTTATGTACACTCCAGACCCTGCATTCTTTAGGTCATTGTCTGTACAAGGGAAAGATATGCATAAACACATAGAATGCTGTGCTCTATATCCCCACCATGAACACAGAGAAACTGTAATTGCAAATTGCTCAGTCTCTAACCATGGAAACATTAATGCCAATCTGCAAAAAATCATTAAATAAAGAGCACCAGTATACTGGACACTATCTCTGCTCTGAAGAAATCATCCTTCATAATGCCACCTGATAGTAGTATCAGCCCTGGCCACATCATGAGATGGCACCTCAGATGTGTATTTTAGGATATGTTTGGGCTGTGGTTTCAGTAAAAGAAATACTTTTTCTGGAAACCATGGGACAAAAATACTGCATCACTACAGTAGTCTCATCAGTAAAAAGAACGTCCACAAACTGATTATTTTTCCTCAATCCATGCCTTAGTTTGTTCAAGCCACTTATGTTTTGGCTTCACAAATGAGAAGGCATATACTATTAATTGGAAAGGTCTGTCAGTATCTTGCTCTTTGAGGTACTGCACTGTACATTACACACAGTACATAAGGTTAGAGGTGGACGAGTTGCAAATTCCACTTTCACTAAACTTTGGTCAGACAAAATTTTCCAAACTTCTGCCATTAGCGAGATCAGAATTTTCTGAATGTGTTTGGTGGATGCGCCCTGTTCCATGGAATGTTTAGGCTGAACTGCAGAATAATAGTTCTAAGGAATTTTATTCTGCAGTTTAATGAATTATTCTGCAATACATGTAATTATTCCACAGTTTAGTGGTCAGTTCTGCAGATTTTTTCCAACTGTTTAATACATTAATCGACACTTCATACATCCATTCCACAGTTCAGTGACTCACTTTACTGTGGATTAGAAAATGGGTTGGGAGAATGCTTATTGTTGATTGGCCAAGACAAGCATCCACCCAGTCTACTATGAGGCAATAGAGACCAGGAAATAAAGAGTCCCAGTCTCTGTTGCCTGATTTCATTTTAAATCCTTGTACCATATACTGGTGCCAGCCTGCTTTCTCATTGGGTGAAAGCACCTGATAAAATTTCAAATCCCCACCATGTTTTCTCTTGCTTAGAGAGGCTACTGGTCCCCCAACATTCCTTGCTTCAGTCCAGCTGCCTGCTTGTTATTAAAAAAAAGAAAGCTCTCAGATTTTGCAGACAGGAAGAGTGAGGAAATAATTACCAACTGTCACCAATCAGCCTGCCCATGTACATGTCCGCACCCCATCCTATCAATGATCCTTTGCTGGCTTCTCCCGATCATATCACTTAATATGCACACACATACACGGAATGGCAACCCTGTCTAGAAGTCCAGCACCATTCTTTTATTTAAAAAATATACAAAGAACTTGATGTTCCCTGGTGGTCCATTTCTGGCAACCACATCCCACTACCAGTCCACTTTTTCCTGCTAGCGGCATTACCGTTTCACTTTTTCCTTGATGGCAGTACCTTTTGCTAATAGCTCCATTTCTCAAAGACTGATCTGTCTCCTATTGGCAGCCTCAATCCACCCACCCCATGTCCTTGACCGCAACTGAATACAATTGGAGGGTGGAATCGATGCCAGCATAGTAACAAAAATAAAAGGAATATAGCCTGTTTGTTCTGTGTGTTGGGTAGGTGGAAACAAGCAACAGTTTCTCGCAGCAAGACAAACTCGCGAACTCTGCCTCTGTGTGTGTGTGTGGGGTAACCATGGCAACCACCTCCAACATAGGAGCTACGGAGGTTGCATTAGGACAGAAGTCCTAGGTTAAAAAAACAGGCATTTTAATGCAGGTGGAGGAACTATTTGATTAGAAAAGAAATCAAACTGGTTTTAACATGTAACCATAAAAATTATTTTTTCACCAAACATATTTATATAAATCAGTGGCCCATTTTCTAAGCGCAAATAATACCCTCCAGGGTGGGTGGTATGGGCAATACCGGACCTTCCAGGGGCTATAAGGCCCTCCGCCTGTGGCATCAGGCCTCATTATGCCCCCTGAGGTATAGCCCATCACCTCACCCTGTCGGTATTATTGCTTGCATAAATGCACGACCAGGAATTATTGAATTAAACTGCTGAAAAACATTTCTGCAGGACCAACCACTGACAGTGATCATTCTGTGGAATTTTTTTCCCTCAGTTTAATAAAATAATCCACAATTCATACATTTATTTCACTATTCCAAGTCAGAATGTCCACAAAAGTTGCTAATTTGATTTCCAACCTTTCACTGAAGCGAAAGTCCAACTTTGTGGAAATTCAGCCTGCAGAAGTTTTTTTTTTTGCACACCTCTATATAAGGTACAATACAACACATAGATTCTTATACAGTTGGTCAGTACATTAGCAAACAATGATGAACTTATAGAAATGGGCAGATTTTAAATAGATTTTTGGCATACACTGCCCAGTAAAATCAATTACGTAAGTGCATATAGTGGCCACAGCAGTGTTCTTTTGAACTCTGCCATAACTCCATCAATTTATGTGTCACATTTGCTTACTGATGATTCAGATACTGACTGTCCTTGTTCTGCCAGTTTCTGATGGTCCTCTGCTGCTCTGTTCTCATCATCCTCCATTGTTAGCTGATCCACAATATGTGAAACCTCACTGCCAAGACAATAATACAGATTAGTTAATGACATGCCTTCATGTTCCAAAAGTGTTCTATAGAATTAAATTATGAAACTTTGAATTAATTGATATGTAGGCTTGCTCAAAGCCAGGAATGCAGCCTTGGAACATTTAAGTACCTTGTTGTGTACTTGGCTTGCTCAAAGCCAGCGTGGCAGCCACAGAACCATTCACAGTCTTGTAGTGTACTGTGGCTTGCTCAAGGCTACAGGGCAGCCACAGAACATGTCACTACCTTGTAGTGTACTGTGGTTTGCTCAATGGCACAGAGGCAGTCATGGAATACTTCACTGCCTTGTAATATACTGTGGCTTAAGATGCCCGACTAGTGCACACTGTCTTCTTGTGTGGATGTTCTTTGCATGGTCAAATGTGGTTGTACAGGGCAGAGAGAAATCATGATGCTGGTCGCCTCTAGGTAGTTCTGTATACCAAGCATGGCAGTCCCATTTTGGCACATTTCACAGACAGCATTGCAATTTCTTACATCCAACTTCTTGGTCATAGTGGTAGGTAAAGGTGATGGTTTCTTAGTCTGCAAATCTCCTCCAATAAGATGCAGATAGACATACAAAAAGTACAGCATTTATACAGTACAGGGACAGGTACAGTAGGTGTGGTCAGGAACTGTGACAAATTACAAGCTGGAGATTAAGGAACAGACAAATCAGATACTGAGTATTGGGGAGACATGGCATAACTATGACATCAGAAACAGTGTTAGTCAATCAGCTCCAAAATGATAACTGTCTTGAAGTCGGGAACAGTATATAAGGGGGCTTTGTTGAGCCTGAAAAATGTAAGTCTGACTGAGAGGCAATACTCTACGTCATTGTACTGTATACTGAATTAAAGATGACAACCAGATTCGAAACAACAAACTTTTATGGAATGACAAATGTAGGCAGACCTGATAGGAATAGAAAAGTGGTAATGCAATTGAAGAGCAACACCTGGGAGCAGAAAGAAATGGGAAAAGAAAATGCCACCACCACAAAAAAAGGATTTTCAGAAAGAGACAAAAACAAAAACAAAAGGTAAGACAATATTGTTTTGTGTTATTGTTTTGAATAATGATTATTCAAATAGCTCTCAACTGCAATGACTTTTGCATAGTGACACTGATGTGTATTATAATGTTAAGTAACTTGATAAAACCTGTCCTTAGCACTAGACAAATGTTGACCACATTTTTCTTTTTAAATCAGTATTCTTCTCCCAGGTGTGGCCTCAGTTCCATACTCTGCCCGGTATGCTCCCCACAGCGACACCAACACAGTGACCTACCAACCCATCAACAAAATCGACAGGTTGCCAACAGGTCACTGTGTTGGTATGCCTGACACAGGGGCACACTGTCTCTAGTCTTGCACCCCGCCCTGAATCAACGCTGACTGGAGTTATAATCCTAAAGAAGGGTGGTGGGGGCAGAGCCCTTCACATGGAAGGTTCAGGGCAAAGCCCTGATGACAAAAGTGGACTGGGAGACAAATGGGAATTATGTCAACCACAACTTGCAGTCGACATAATTCCTATTGATGGGATGTCGATCGACAAACGTGTTGCCAAGCCAGCATCATAGAGCCCTCCTCAAGTCTCTGCCTCACAAATCAGAGATAAATGACCAAAATCAAGTACACATTTTAAACATTGGTAATATCCACTCAGAAGCTGATAGAATGTTCTTTTTCTGAAAAAGAACAAGTCTGTAACTCTGAAGTCTGGCATTATTTTGTGCTTACAATCCCTACTGTTCAGTCACAGAGACACTAATTTTCAGAGGACAGCTGTGAAAATCAGTGGCAGTTGAGAGTATGCTCTGTCCTATTTTCCAGATGGGAACCCTGCACCTCAGGTCAGATTCTGATAATGTGTACAGTAGTTCACAGACAGTCAGGCAGACAATTTTCTGCTGTAAAAGTTTGATTTTAACTGCATTTTTTTGTTTCAAAACAGTGAGAAATTGCCATGGACAAGTAACTGTTATTTTATAAAGTGTGTTGAGAAACCCTCATGTCAGAGTCCTAGGAGGAGGCAGCAACACAGGAGAGAGAAGTACAGAAGCAGCAGGCCCATCCAGAGGACATAGAAGCACCACAACAGCTGTTCCATCCAGAGGATATGGGAGCACCTGAGCAGTTGGCCCATCTGGAAGCCACAGAAGCACCAGAGAAGCTAGCCCATCAGAGGACAAGGAATTGCCAGAGGAGCAGGCCAGCCAAAGCACCAGGAATCAGCAGAGCAATATGTGGAGGTTATGCAAGGGAAGAGGCAGCTACAGAGCACCAATGAACAAGGACGGATGTGAAACAGCTATATGTAGAACATGAAATAGAGTGGGAAAGAACCAGATTTGAGCATTCTCGAGTCTACTGGCCATCACGCATGTCAACCTCGAGCAGGCCAGTCAGCTTTCAGTTTCCACATGCCCACCCTCTGGAACTCTCTCACATTGGACATCTGGCACCCACACATGGAAGGCACCTTAACTCCTTCTCAAACAAATTTCCACCCTACCTGTGCTTGCACCCCTGGGAGCTCACTGACCGGGAGTCCTCTAACCCCTGCATCAAGGTAATTATCCCTAGCACTCACCATTCCCAAATTTCACTGTTCCATCTACTTACCTGACAATGGAACCTCATGAAAGTCTCCTGTCATATGGTTTGTTTTCCTCCTATCGTAAAAGCTCACTACCGTGAATCTTGTACCTTGTATGTATTACCTCTTAGAGCCATGGCTATGTACCTGCCTGTAGAAATTGTACTCTACCTTGCTTATGTTTACTCTATGCATATCTTATAATTGATAATACTGTATATGTTTTATGCTCTCCCATTCTTTGAAGTACATCATGTAATGGGCCTTACTGTATATGTTTGTATGCTCCCCTATTCCCCTACCCCCAGGGTGCATCTAATTGAGCAGTAGTCTGCTCAGCATGCCTCCCTGGTTAAACACATAAATAAATAAATAAGAGCATAAAAGAATGGAAGCAGGAACACCAAGAAGTGAGGTAGTCCACAGAACTTCTAAAGGCTGGGCAACTCCATCTGCTGGCAATAACTCCATACCTGAAAAGAGGAATGAGGAGATGCAGTAGCAAGTGTTAACATCATGGACATCAACACCACTGGAGAGACACAGTGCAGCTAGTCTTCTAGATGATGCTAACAGAATAAAGCAGAGGAAATCAGAAACTCACTACAAGGCAATGACACAGTGTCGAGTCAATGGCAGATTAAAGAGTACCTGTGTCAGTCCCACTCAGAGCAGTATATGCTCATATCATGGGTACAATGAAGATTCTGGTGGATATGAACACTGTGCCTCTCACAAGTGGAAAAGAAAGGGATCTCAGGTGCTGGAGCTCAAACTCACCCAAAAGTTTTGCAGCACAGATTGTTCATGTCCTTGTGCCATACAACATACAGTACATATGCAATGGACAAATAAATCAAAGTATGGTGGCACAAGGAGCAAAAAACGGCTGCCCAGAAACCAGATCAATGTTATCTTAAACCATGTCAGGTGGCACTTTAACACTACTAATTCTTGCACAAATAACAGACAGAATAAATGAACAGCTGTGAATAGTGCAGAAAGGTGAAACAAACCCACTGACGTAGTGCCTCACTATCTGCCCATGAAATTACTTTTTATATTAATGACTTATAAATAATTTTCCAGTTGTATTTGCTGCCAAAACAGGTATGCAAAAAGTGCTGTACTGTGCTGTGTAAAATAATGTTGTGTGTGGTATTTGTGATTTTATTTTTACTTGTACAATATTGTTAGGATATTTGAAAATGAAAGTCTTTGAAGGAATCAGACTTCTCAGTTGCTCTGGGAACAAAAGACTTATTTAAGATAATAATTTTTTCTTAAGATAGTGGTTTGACTCACCAAGAAGTGAAAAGAAGGAGGGGGGCTATAGCAGTAGCAAAAACAGGAATGGTATAAGACAACCGACTATTTTATTTATTGTATGTTGATGTGCTTGTAGTTATCTTTTCACATGGTATAATGCAATATAATACCATCTAATACAATATTTAATAGTGCATTGAAACAAGGGGGTTCACCTTGCTTTCAACAATGCTAGTAAAAGAATTCTTAGTAATCACTTGCTGTTTAATGTAGCTATTGATTTTTGGATTGGCATTCCACCTGTAGCTAGATACAAGGAGTGGGAATGGGGAGGGAAGAAGGTTACAAGGGTAACTTTATGCAAAGTGAAAATGAGGGCTATCAGACACAAAGGTGTATTGGTTTTAGGTGGTGTATCCTAAATGTGTACTCTGCATCACCAGTGCCTATGCAGCCACACCAAACTGAGCAATGAATCACAAAACACCTAGCGACAGGCTAAAGAACTACAAATTCAGCATTTGCTCCTCTGACATTGGATAGCATATTCATGGACCAATAGCTCACTGTTATGTGCTATAACATACGATATCCTTGAAAGTGGTGATGGCTACCACTGAAAACATAATAATAGTTTAGGCTCCCACAAAGCTATCCCTTCCACAATGTCAGATACAAGTTATTAAGCCTCCCACTCAACCTTATCTTATGCTAGATTTAAGTATCCACCAGTCCTCAGTGCATAGCCTCAGTAACAACTTTTCACCCATCTTGGTATCAAGTACCTGTAACTAATCCACAAATATAGGAAGTCGAAAGCGTAATGCAGACAAAAAAAAATCAAATAGGATAGACATTTATAAGACTTGATGCACTACATCACAAAAGTCCTGCCTCCCATTCTTGATCTGCTTTGAGATTATCCTCAAGATTATCAGTGTTTGACTACATAGGTAGGGTCTATAGAGATGTCTCCAAGACCTTCCACATCAGACTGAACCCTTTTGTCCACTCCTTCTGCCACTTTCCAACAAACTCTTCTGCTCCTCTTCTTCATCCGTCTCTCTTTATCTGAACCTCTTATTATTCTCTCTAAATCTCAGCATTTTTCATACAGTGCCTCTCCTCTTCAAATTTGGATACTCCTCCTTCCCTCTGTTCCTAACCTCTACACTCTCTTCTCCCTCCCTTCATTCTCATCTTCCTTCTTTCTTCACTCTTCTGATACTTCTGACCCCTGCTACAAACCTCCCATAGGCCAATCTGCCTTTTTGTCAGTTTCCTCCACCTCTGAAACAGCCTTCCCATTAACATCTGACCATCTCCTTTGCAATTCTCCCTCAGAGCACACCTCCTCCTTCTTGTCTCTGCCTTTAGCACCTTCTTCCTTCAGCTTGACCTCTTTGTGCTGCAACACTGCCCTGATGTATCTTTTAGCATAGCTCATTCCAACCACCATATTTTATATTATATACCTTAGTCACTGCTCAGTATGTTAGTCACTTCATGTTGTATTTCTTCACAGAATGCTCTTTGATTTTGTACTGCTGCACAGGTTCATCCTTTTCCACCATAGTGTAATGCATTCCTAATCAGTTTTAATTTCTACAGTTCTTGTTATACCGCTTTGTTCTACTGTATACTAAACACCTTTTGCACAGTCTCCTTATGCTCCTCTTTGTGCACATTATATCACTCTTGATACTGAATATTGTATCTTTTCACAGGTCATCATGGCCTTTTTGTAATTTCATGCTGCATATCTATACAAATTTTAAATGAAATTCCACAAAGTGCAAGGTAATGCACATTTTATTTGTTTATTTATTGAATTTTGTTGACCAGGTAGGTCCACTGAGACTAGAAGTCCCTTTTTCAGGGGACCCAGGATTAATTACACATTTAGAAACATAGCACACAAGCAGGAAGTCAATGAGTGATAGATAATGAATGATACACGATGTAGTAACAATCAGACAGTAAACATCCAGTTACAAAGGTTAAACACATAACTTGCCTAGACATAACTGAGTCTCAGCTAGGAATTAAGTAGAATGATAAGGCAAAAGGACATACCAGGTACATGAGATAAAAATGTATTCAAAGTTGTAAAACAGAAGAATACAAGTGCTTACCATAGTATAACCGTTCAGTGAATACAAGCACACATACTACAGTGAAGGAGAAATGGCTTGAGCCTTTTGGAAGCTACCAAGGGAGAAGCTTTGGACCATTACTGGAGGGCATTCTAAGCTGAAGGAACAGAATGGGCAATGGCTGTCTTGCCCAAAGAAGACCTTATTTTCAGTATCTCTAGACATGTGGCTAGAGGATCTAAGTATTCTCCACGCAATTGTCTAGATAACACATTTCTAAGGTGGGGTGGGGATGCACCATGGACAAGTTTTGAGCAAGGCAAAGGAGGGGTAGTTGAATCTCCATTCATAGGATGGCCAGTTTAGGAGTGGAACACACCACAATGATATGCCTTAATGGGGCACTTGCGATAAATCAACCCATTTTATTGTACAGGAAAATTAGCTTGTTAATTTCTGACTCAGATCTTGGGGACTGCAAGATCAGAGATTCATATGTTAATGTTGGTAGCAATGCTGAGTTAGCAGTAGCACAACACTAATTATTAGTCAGATAACTATTCAGGTGATGAAGCAAACAATTTTCTGGTATAGGGGCTTACTTATAGGTATGCTCAGTATGACGCTTACATGAGAATTCCTGGTCTAAGTGCACTCCAAGGTATTTACCTTAGTCTACCACCCCAGTTGGTGCACAGTGGATGTGACAATAGGCAAAAGTATAGCCTGGAAGGGTTGTGTGTGTGTGTTAAGGACTAACTTGTTTCTCACAAACCATTTTCTGGTTCCTTAAGTCACTAGCAAGTTGTGTGCTGATCTGAGCAGTATAGTTGGAGCATCTGCACAGTACAGCATCATCTGCATATACTGAGCAGCACATTAGCACCACCACAGTTTGCGGTAAGTCATTAACAAAAGGGAAAACAACAGTGGGCCTAAAATGGAGCCTTGTGGAATGCTGTCAATTGTAGGCATTTTTGTAAACTGAATACCTTTCCACTTTACCTGTTAATTTCTGTTTGGTAAGTAGTGATATGACCAAAGGAAGGATAGGCTATATAGTTCAAGCAGCTTTAGGTTAGCTGACAGGAGGTTGTGGTTCATTAATGTCAAAGGCTTTAGTGAGGTCTATAAATATAACACCTTTGAGAAGCCCTCTGTCCGTGGCCAGCCAGACCGAAGTGGTGTCTGTCCATGCTTTTTCCCCAAACATGCTGCCTGTCAGTGAGCAGATGGAGCTGTTCCAAGTTATCATGTTATAAATAGCCTTTTAAGAATTTTGGACAGAGAACTAAGTAAAGAAATAGATTAGTAGTTTTCTATGAGTTCCTTTGGCTCCCCATCATGCAGTGGAATCACAAGAGCCACTTTCCAATTTTCAGGGTCTGTCCCTTCAATTAGTGTTTTATTAAACATCATTGGCACATGATAGTCAATGATTGGAGCAGCTATCCATAGTAGCTTTGATTCAGGATTGGTATGCCTAGCTGAGCCTTCAAACTTTAGGCAGTTTAGGAGGAGCAATACCTTTTACCTTTTTCCTTTTATTCATTCTGAATTGATACTCTGGGTACTGGCATCCAGACTTAGACTGATTGGGAGAGTGGGAGGGGCTCTGAAGAGTGGTGTTTAAACCTGTACAGGTCTGTTAAAAGTTGTTAAAGGCATTAACCATAGCCATAGGGTCTTGGTAGGGCTTACCATTAGACACAATATCACATTCAACTGCACTACTGCAACCTTTGAGGAGCATATTAATTTGTATCCAGAACTGTTTTGGATGGGAGAGGTGTTTGTTCTCTAGGGGCCTCAGTATTTTCTTTTAGCAACTTTCAGGTCCCTTTTGCAGTCATTCCTGAGGTTCCTGTATTTGTTCTAGTCAGATATGAGTCCTGAGTTTTTAAAGACTCCCAAGGCCATATCTCTTGCCTTCATGAACTTCTTAAGTGTGTGATCAAGTCACTCTGATTAATGGCCATTTACCCTTACCTGACTTAAAGGGGCATGAGTGTTAACAGGAGAGGAAGTTGCACACAAGAAATGCAGGGCTGAATTCACATCAGGAAGACAATGAATTGTAGCCATTTAATGCCCAACAGTATAGCTAAAAAGGAATTGGTGTGACATTTAGAGTAATCATGTGACATGAATATCCATGGTGGATATTTGGGAGTGACATTACTCACACAGAGAAAATAGGTAAGTGGTGACTTAGGGAGTCTGTAAAGGTGCCTGTAGCACTGATCCAATCTAGTTTGGAAACAAAGACCCAGTCAAGGAGGGTGTGGTTGCCATATCTGTTATTCATTTGAGTTGGTTTAGAGATTATTTGGGTGAGTTGGGCCTTCTGAAGTGCAGCCATATGTCCACCACTGAAACAGATATCCCATTAATATTGAGGTCACCTAATACTATAAGATTCCCTTTGCCCAAGTTGTGGAGAGCTTTAATTTGGGAATCAGGGGAGTGATAGCCAGCGAGGGGTTATAGGCACAGACCACATGTAGTGGCTTAGTGTCTCTGAGAAGTAGTTTAACCATGAGATCCTTACTCTTAGAACTCTCTGGGTCAGGTACAGTTACTAGGTAGGCATTGAGGGAGGATCTGATGTAGAAAAGATGATCCCCTCCTTGTTATTCCTATCCTGCCTAAAAGTGTAACACCCTGAAAGCTCCATCTCATGAGGGAGTATGCAAGTTTTAGCCAGATCTTGGAGATTGTGACTATGTCAGGGGCATACAGATTAATCCAGCCTTCAGGTTCTTGAAGTTTAGGCCTAAGGCTGCTTTTGTTCATATAAACTAGATTTATACCACAGGGGCTCAATTTTCAAAGGTTGATGTAGGGCTTTCCAAGCCATACATCAAACCGTGCTGCCCTCAAACACAGTGCCACACCATGTGGCCAATTCTTATAGATCATGCATACAGTATATTGAGGCCATGGCTACTCCTTGTGGGGCCATTATAGCAAAAAGGGGAAGCTAGCTTGATGGGAAGGGCTGAACTCTTTCAACAGGGGTGTACATGATAACTTTTATGGGGTACAATATACCAGTGCCAAAAGGATTCAGTAGACCTGAGGTAACTGATTTTAACTCATTACCTCCAATAGCTCCAAATAAAGTACTAACTATTCATTGTTTACCTGACACAAAAGGCCACCGAGGAGGTAATGAGTTAAGGGAGGATAGAATAAATGAATATGTGGCATAAAGTGAGGTGCCATACTCAGACTTTAATTTAGGTAAGTTGAGGACTGGAACACCTCTGTAGGGTTTACAGTAGGTAACATACCCTTCATACAGTGCTCACAATAAGCATAAAACAGTCAGTAATGTCAGTAGCATTCCCTTAAAACATGATTAAGATATTGGAACATTCAGTAACATTCCCTAGATGCAGTGATTGCGATAAGTGGAACATTCAGTGCTTCTAGATAGTCTACCAAAATCTTACCTTTAGTACAAGATTATAACCAAACATGGAAAAATATTCTCCTCACTATCAGAGTGAAGGAGAATATGCAAAATACTACAGGTCTACGCTATGATGGGGACACTCTTTAAGGATAGTGCAGCCAATAGGAGTACCAAGCTGATTAACAGGCAACAGACAGATAGTGTGTCAACTATAAGAGTGTAATAGGAATCACTACTAGGTAGATTAGAGGGTAACAGTATAACTCAAATGATTACTAGCAACGTACTGTTTTCCAACAGTTCTAGAGATAACCTGTTGAAGTATTAACTACAGTTGACAGGGTCTCAGGTAGAGTGCACTTGGGATAAGAGAGTACAGCTCTCACTGTTCTAACAATATGTTACACATGTTAAATTACTGTCTTGCCTGTGCTGTGGTCAGTTACTGCAGGCTTTGCAAGGTGTGGTTTGTTTGGAGGGCAGTACGTCTGGCTGCCAGCTGCTTCCTTAGGCTACCTCCCTTGGGCAGACTCCTATGATGCCTTTGCTCTTGGCCTTTCATGCGAGGACTGCTAGGGATGTCAGCCTTTACCAGAGTGGAGTGGTAGCAATTGATTCCAGGTAGGGTGGTGGGCAGGGTTAGCCACCAGTGCTGCCACTGGTCTCGAGGTTTAAGGATGGTGCACCACAAATCAGAGGTTGGCACAGGGGAGAGTCACTGTGTTTGAAGGAGTGACTCTCTCACCCCCCGCCATGAGATATGTTACAGTATTACAAAATGAAGTCCTGGGCAAGTCCAAAAGAGGTTTAAGAGTGCTCATTAAGCAAAGGAGCAGAGTGAGTTCAAAATTGCACCACTTCTGGCCGTGTCAGCGATTGGGTCCAGGAAGGTGGTGGGTGGGGTGAAGCACCAGTGCTGTCGCTGGTCCCTGGGCCCAAGAATGGTGCACCACAAATCAGTGATCGGCATGGGAGAGAGTCATGGTAGTTGAAGAAGTGACTCTCTGACCCCCAATGGCCATGAGATATTTTATTAAAATTTGATCTGAAAACTGAGCATAGAATGATGGAAGTAGTAGGGGAATGCCCAACAGAGGAGAGGGACTTGGGGTAATAATTTTAAGCAATCTAAAGACAGCACAATGCAATAGAGTAATGAGAAAGGTACATATGATGTCAGAGTACATAAGTAGGGGTAGCTGGAGAAGAGAGTGCTTCAACCCCTATAGGCATTTGGTTCATCTTCACCTGTAACACTGTGTGCAGTTTTGAATATCCCACAGGAGAAAAAACGGACAGAGTGGAGGCAATGGAGAGGAGGGTAACTCAGATGATACAGGCAGCAGGGGCTGAAAGACCTAAAAATGTACATACTGGAGGCAAAATATGAGAGAAGGAACATGATTGAGACATGCAAATACCTCCACTGGGCAAGTAGGTAGATAACTGGTGCAAATTGGTGGGAACACAAACAACAGGGGTAACTTCAGGCAGCTGGCTGGGTCAAATTAGGAAGGGATACCAGGATGTATTTTATTATGGAAAAAGTGGTGGATGTGTTACATAGGCTGCAAAACAGGCAGTCTGTGTCAAAACAATGAGGAGATTCAAGTATGGGTGGGACAGATACATGGGCTTGATAGAGTACCTATAGGGACAGGGGAAAGGAGATGAGAAAAGTCACTCCTGTACTCTTACATTCAACAATAGATAGATACTGTAGGACAAGGCAGACATAATTTACCAAGTGAACTTTTTCTACCAGCAAATTCTATGTTTTCTGGTTTCCTCCATGTTGTACCTGAAATGAGCCTGTGTTCTGCATACCTTTCCTAGTTACCAGTTTCTAAATAAAGACTTAGTAACCATCCAGCAAGGATGTATATAAAATGGGCAAGGAAATCCCTATGTCCTGGCTGGCTGAGATTTGGTTCTAGCCAAGGCAGTAACAGAGCACCACCGATGGCTAAAACAAGTCCCTGCCAACCTGGGAAACTCACAGAATTCATAAGCCACTTACTTCCTAATTTCCACCACAAACATGTCTGCAACTTTTACTCATATATAAAATAGGTCAACTAGACCTAAAACTAAAAGTTCATTAAATTAAATAAAGTAAGGAAATAATTTAATGTTATTTTCACTGAAAAGCCCCTTCCACAAACTCAAATTTAAAAATCAAGTACTATTCAGAGTTTCCATTGCTTTTGTTTCTTTGATGACCATGAAAATCCCCTCCTATTCCTACCAATTTGCCAAAGAACTCATTGCTCCTTACCTGGCAACAGATAAAACTGAGGCTCTAAGGTCCACCTGAGGCCTGGGTACGTATGCCTGGTTTGCATCAGCACTCCATGCAGGGCCATATTCAGAGGCCCCCAGTGTGTCCCCACAAACCCTAGCATCACAAGGTGCTAACTATATCCGCTGTGCTTATGCAAATGAGGGGTCCCCTCATGCATACTGGCACAGAGGTGTATTAATGGTTTGTGCAGTGGTAAACAGGCTTCTGAGCAGCGCCATTTCTCCTGCTGAAAACCAAGTCTTAACCAGGCACAAAGCCTGCACCCATCACCCAAATGCAGGGCAGCTGCCCGCCCCTGCCAAGCTGCCCCTACCCCCGAGCGCCCATTGTCATGTTTCTTAATAATTCCTGGTGGCATAGTGGTCCCCACACCCCAAATGCCTTGTTGTATTATATGTAATATGTGCTGGTGGCTTGGGGTTCCCCACCCCAATCACCTGGTAGATCTGTATTTTAAAAGTCACTAATGATCTTGTTTTTCTCCTACCCTCTGATTGCCCAGTTGTATTACGATGCTTTGCCCTTGTTGTCCAGTGGTCCCTCCCACCATGTATCAGACAGATATGTAATTTAAAAGTCCCTGGAGGTGTAGTAGCTCCCTCAACTCCCTGACTGTACATCACCCCACCTGCCAAATCACAGAGGACCCCTGCCCTGACACCTCCTCACCCCAAGTGCCAGTCCCATGAAAGCAGCAGCCAGAACAGTCTTCGTCTCACCTCTTTGGCAGCCACCATCTGACAGTCATGGAACAAGATCATGTGATCATGATCCGTGACTGTCAGAGAGTGGTGGAACAACAAGAAGAAGGGAGGAGGGCTGTGCTGCCTGGCATTTTCATGGACAAGCACTAAGCATGAGGGGTGTGGGAGGGGGGGTCTCAGCGACGGGCAGGTGGTGGGTGCAATGTATGGTCAGGGAGTTGAGGAACCACTAGAATACAAGGGCAAATTGCATGTAATATAAATGGGTAGTCAGGAGGAGGGGAACCACTAGACCACCAAGAACTTTTAAAACACATGTCTAGAAAGCAATTCGGGGTGGGGAACCACTAGACCACCAGGAAGTTTTAAAATATATACCTACCAGGTGATCTGGGGTGAGAGGAACCACTGAACCACCAAGACAAATTATATGTATTACAACCGGGTGGTCAGGTTGAAGGAACCACTTGATCACCAGGGCAAATTAAATTAATACAACCAGGCAGTTGGGTGGTGGAGGAAGCACTGGACCACCAGTGACTGATTTCAGCATTGATAGAGGTGATAAGGGGCTGCTGCACCCATGCCTCAGCCTGAGCCTGCAGCTCAGTGGTTAGAAACACCAGGATGGTATTCTGGGGACCTGGGTTCAATTCCCAGTACAGTACAATTTGCATTAAACTGCCTAACCAATGAGTTGCTGTAACATTTCTGACTGAGTTGAATAAGTGTTGCTGAGCCAGTATAAAGCCTTACAAAACTGTTGCTTGAGAGTTACAACTCAGGCTTGTGTTGCATTGTGACTGGACTGCAGACATGTTCCAACAAAGTTGCAAATAAATTTTATAAACATTGCTGCTGTGCTGGTTAAGAGATAAAAAACAATGCACTATAAGCTGTCAATGCATTGCCAGCTGTGAAATCAATGCTAGACCAGCTCATTGGTGGGACAGTTTAATGTGAATTGTACTGTAGGTCACATTGGGGTAAAATGGTAATGAGCTTCAAGAATGCAAGGATATAGGCATAAAGGGAACCTTAGAGTAGGAAAGGGGGTAAGGGGGGTAAAGCCGAAGATCAAGTAAGGTCTGCAGTGTTATAGTAGGTAGGGAAAATTGCTGTCAAAATATATGTTTCTTTGCCAATTAGCCCGTTATGAGCATACAGATGGCTTCTTAGAACCTTGCATATGCAATGGCCTCATTTGCATGCTCGGAGTGAATATGGCCCACATGGGAACTAGTGCGATCCCATTTTGGGAAGCCATAATCCTGGGGCCATATGAAACCTGGGTCTGTGTCAGGGCCATGCAGATCCACATAGTGCTGCACTGACATGGACAGATACTGACATGGACTGTTATTCTATCAGATACCATCGCTCCACTGGTGAGCACTATCCACCTCAATATTGCTCCGAGTTGAGTAAGCACAAGTGCAGCACAAGCGGCTGTGCTGCATCATCAACTCTGAATATCAAGGCCAAGATGTTGCAAATCATCCTTTAAACATTTTAAAAACAGAAGGGGCACCAGGTAAGACGGCTGCTAAGTTTCCGGTACAAACTACAGTTGCTTACCTTGAATAAACACATTCATTTACTCCCCAATAATGATTCGAGCAATAACCTGTATTTTCTCAAGAAGAATAAAAACATACCCAGAGTAACTTTGTATTAGACTAGCCTGGAAACAAGATTAAACAACAAGTAGCACAAACATAGCTGTACATAATGCATCATTCAATGAAAAATTTAGGCAATATAAACACTCACAAGAATCCTTACAGTTGAAATTAACACAAAATGATGAAAATCATCCATTAAACATTTTAAAAACAGAATTTATTGAAAAATAAGAAAAAATCTCCAATTCAAACTTCACAAAAAGAATTTAACTAGCGTAAACATTCTCCCAGCATTCCTTTCCCAAAAGATTTTAGCAATACTCATTTTTTACAAATAAAAATACAAAAAGAAACATATCTTTGGATTGGCAGCTCTGCATAAATAGATTAAACAATAAGAAAAACTCCATTGCAGACTTTACTTGGCTCCTTGTTGTCTCCAACTGCCTTTGGCTCTTCAATTCCTATTATTCAAGAACATCTCTGGCAAATGAGGGAGGAGCATAATTGCTTAATGTATCTAAAACTGTACCGTCAATAAATCACATCACTTAAAAAGTGAAGAGTCTTTTATTTTCCTTAAAATAAATAAACATTAAAATACTAAGGAAGGCTAGCCCAGTGGCACTGAGGGTTGAGGCACTGGACACCACATCTTGCGCCGCACTGGCGACTTGGCTCAGGAGAAGGCTCAGGTTGGCAGAGGTGGGCAGGAAAGGAGAGGACTGAGCATCTAATGGACTGCTCTGCTCTCCCCAGTGAGGAGGATTGTCTTCCTTCTCCTTGGCTGCCTCCCAGTGGAGGTTGGGGGCAGTGCTAGGAGTAGGGAGGCACAAGAACATGGCGATATGGCATGCATGCCTCTGTGCATGTATTCATGGCCATGATGGGAAGAACCACACAAAATGGAAAATGGATTTTGCAGGATCCGTGACCCTGCCTACCAATTGGCATCCCACTCTGTCACTGGACCACCAGAGACCCTGAACGGATTAATTAATGTAGTGGGTGGGAGGAGGACAGCCCTCCTTCCAGCCCCACCATGGGGGGTATCTGTGGGGATATTAGGGGTTCACATGTGCGAGGGCAGTAGTCAGTCATAGGGGGCAGACACAGGAGTAAACTGCTCATGGACACCAGGAAAAGAAACAGAATATGAAAAAAAATGCTAAGGATGTCTCTGAGTAGATGTTCCTCTCAGAAGAAATATAAAAGTTTTAATTTTACAATTTTTGCCCTGCCAGTGGATGCTTTTCAGTTGACTGATCTTGCAGTAGCCTGAGAGCCAAATGGATCCAAAGCAGGACCAGAAACTGGCTACATAGGCTGGATGGCTTTTAGTGACATTAGCCTTCTCAAAGGCACAGGACCTGCCCAGTCCAGTGGAGCAGGTGGCACAGATCTATTGACCACACAATTATGGCCATGTTGCATAAATCCAAGCTATGGGAGATGAGATGAACAGGTACCCGACAGCTGTGGCAATGAAACTGAGTATGATCGAAAATAACAGAAAATACTGGTGCTTTCAAAGACCCAGCAGGAGAACTGACAGACAAAGGTATCTGAATGCTGCATTTGGTAAATGACTTGAACTTTCTCTGGGCTAAAGTGGAAGCATATGAGAATGCACAAAGAGAAACAAATGTGTGGAACATGGGTTTTCCTTCCCATTTTGCTGGGAAAGCAGATGTAGTGGCTGCAATGAAAAAGCTAATTTTCAGCAATCTTGAACTCTTACTAGCAGATTCAGGAAAAAGATCGCCAAAGACTTTGCTGTCCCACAGAGAGTCAGACCATGTAGTGGAGAAAACAGAGGCCACTGGCTGCCATTGTGATGCTTTCAACTGCAGAGGCTCATACCACTCTTCTTCAATAAGACCAGAGCTGTGGGATAATGTGTTGGAGGATACTAATTGCCTTTTTCCAGACATTACCTCCCAGACACAGGCAAGAAAGAAGGACCTGCAAGTGTTCAAAAGACATTACTTGAGCATGGAATTGTCACCCAACATCTCCAGGTACAGCATGACTTGAAAACCACTTATCTTCATGGATCGGGACTCTGCTTCAGCCTTTGCAGACAAATTGGCAGGACAGCCATCTCTGAAAGACAATGATGAAGGCAAGGAAGGCTGAGCTCTAGTCTTAAGAAGTTGCAGACTTTTAACTTCTTGGGCAGCCAAACTTTTATATTCGATCTCTGTTGGACTGATTTTACGAAGTTTGATACACAGTACTGAGCCTGTTGTGCTGTTTCATTATATAGTTTTTTTACTCTGCCATGTTTTGTATGCTTTGTATGTAGTTAAAATGCTACAGTTTGCAGTGGATTGGATGGATATATTGTGAGGCCCAGCTAGGTGCAGAGTTCACCCATAATAATGGGGTAAGTCTTGCCTTAATTGAGCCCAGGAAATCTATTATAAAACATTCCACTCTTTGCAACCACCAGACTTCACCTCAGACTCCTAAAACCTGCAAGGCGCAGAAAATGCTGTCTATCTGATGTTAGTGTCTATGATTAGGTGATAATGGTAACTTCTACAGCATTATTCTGCTGGACTTTGCTCCTAATTGTTTCTGGCAACCCTTAATTTGGAATGCACTTTGTGTCATAGTTATTGGTCTTTATTATTTTCTCACTTGTACATTTTTATTGGTGTTTGCATACCAAGTCTGTTTTTCTTATATGGTATATATACTATATATCATAAAATTTATCAATAAAGTTTAAAAAGATGTTTGGGAAATACAACAGTGTGTAAATGGAGACAAGGAGCAGGATTCATAAAGGAGATGTGCTCAGCGCATCGGCTGCCTAGCGCAGAGGAGATGTGTCGAGCGCAAACTGTGGTATTCACAGGAGATGCACGGTGGAATGCCCTGGCACATCCCCTCTGTGAATATCACAGTTGCGCCAACCCTAGCTGTATCAGTGCATCCCCATATCAGGCTGGGAATCCAATGGGGCAGCGCATCCCAGGATGCGCTACAACTCACCATTCACAGCCACAAACATGCAAATGGGCCATTAGGCATGCAAGGCACAATGGGGCCACTTGCATGTCATTATAGCCCGTTTGCATGCATGCCACAGGGATGCATCTGGCAGATTGTGCCAGGCACCCTTCAGGGCTGTCAGGACAGCTAGAGCCCAGTACCCCATCTGGTGGTGTTGTGGCTCCCCAGCCCGGCCCGAGACATCCCTGTAAAGTGCAGCACAGTGCCTTTGTGACATAATGGATTCCCCCTCCCGCCCGTGCTCCACCCCCAGCACTGCCCCTGGAATGTTCCCTGATGGCATAAGTGGAACCCTTCTCCATGCCCGCTACTTCAGAATCCCCATACAGATGGCCAGCAACACCCCATTCAGTATA
Source organism: Neoceratodus forsteri (assembly GCA_016271365.2). Classification (NCBI taxonomy): domain Eukaryota; kingdom Metazoa; phylum Chordata; order Ceratodontiformes; family Ceratodontidae; genus Neoceratodus; species Neoceratodus forsteri. The sequence continues at coordinate 1,458,406,580 of CM057455.1, read as the reverse complement.
GTGGCCCCCATCCCAGCAGTACCACTGTGCAATTGCCACTGGTGCAAGATTCCTAGTGGTCCACCACTTAGGCACCTCCCCAGCCTGCTCCCACTTCCAAGTAGTATCAATATCGGTATGGCGGGCAGCACAAGCCACCCGCCCGCCATGACTGCCGCCAACCATGCTGTCTGTGACTGACAACATACTGTACAACTGGAAGCACATTGGTGGACCAAGTCAACCAATGGGCTTGCAGCCTATACTATATGCTGTCATTCACAACATAATTCACACAGTCATAGACAGCACAGTCAGCGGGCAGCTGTGGTGGTGTGCGGGTGGGTGTGTTGCCCACAGTACCAGTACTGATACTACTTGGAAGTGCGAGTGGGCTGGGGGTGCCTGAGTGGGTGGGGTGGTGGGACCACTGGACCACCAGGGCTCTTAGGACAGTGGCAATTGCAAAGCTGTCGGTCCAGGGATGGGGGTCACTATATCAAATGGGGTGTTGCTGGCCATCTGTACAGGGATTCTGTGCTATGGGCAGGGAGGGGTTCCACTATGCTACCAGAGAACATTCCAGAGTCAGTGCTGGGAGCTTGGAGCTATGGGCAGGAGGGGGATCCACTAGGCCACCAGGGAACATTCCAGGGGCAGTGCCAGGGGTTTGGCACTATGGTCGGGAGGGGATCCACTATGCCACCAGGGCACCATCGTGTACATTCACTGGGGATCTGGGCTATGGGTGGGGTGGGGGATGGGTTGGCCCACCTGTGTGTGCAGGCTGCCATGCTGCTGTCTGCAGTTCAGCAGCCTGCCTGTAAGTGGCCACCCTTAAATCTACTAATTTTGGACTTAACTTTGGGAGGCACATCCCCAGACATGTCCCGGGATGTGCCTGCAAATAAGGCTGTGCATGGGGCTGCGCACCATATGCATGTTGACACGCCCTTCACAACCACTCCAGATGTACCATATCATTATGGGCAGTATGCGGTGCATCTGTGATGTGTTGGCACATCAGGGTTGCTCCAGGACATCGACCCCATCCCAGAATACATGAGCAAGTCAATGCACCGGCACATCTCGGATGTGCTGGACTTATCCCTTGTGTGAATTCTCCCCATGTTTTCTTTATTGTAGATGTGTATGTATGTGTGTGTATCCATTACAAGAGAAATTGAATGGCAACTGGTGCCATTTCAGTGACTTTTTTTCATTTTAATGTAATACCTAGAACATTTTTGTACTTTTTACATTAAGATATGTTTAGCACAGATATTTTTTTACATTTTAGAATTCTTTTCTTCTTGAATTCCAATAAAAGAGTTAGTACTGTATGTGATAAAATAATTTATTTTAAACATTTGGAGTACTACAATAAACTCTGCACATTTATGATTAGAGCATTTTGAATTGGTATTTTTACATCAATTTTAATGTTTCTGTAAATAAATCATATATGATTTATCTACATTTTAAAGTAACACTTTGTTATTAAGGTATCTTAATATTATTGCTGGCATCCATTCATTGCTTTCATAATTTTGCTATCAACATATTTGTTTTTCTTTATACAACCCTTAATTAAAGTTAAGGAGACATGGAATTGTTAAAAATTTTGAACTGCATTTTAATTCAAGGGATTTTTGTTATTAACATACTGCTTATTTGCATTTAAACAACAAAATTCATTAATTTGAACCTGAATTTTAATTGAGTGCATTCCGTATATGTAATTAAGGATAATTAATTACATTTGGATTTCCAGATTGATTTTAAGATATCCTTAATTTTAAATTAAAAGGCATATTCAAAATTCAGGGATCAATTAATGGAAAATTGAGGAGATTTTGACACTTTTTGTCCCATAGCTTTGCTTAATGGTAGCTCATGGTTGTAGTCAGGCATGTGTACTCTTTGTGCAGCTATTAAGCTATTTATAATATTTAATGTGGTGAGGTCTAAGCAGGGACATGACCAGAAAAAGCTGGTGTTGAAGAGATATGTTATACAATTCCCTGAAGATTTACATATCCATGGTGCATTTTCACTGATGTTTATTCTTTAGAATATACATACACACATTATGTATTGAAGAGTGTACAAAGCTAAACAAATTGGAAATGTTCAGCCTTTGGGCATTATCTATTCATTTTCATACTGCACTTTCAGAAAACTAGATTTGCATTTCCTGCATGCCACTCCATCTGTAATGAGAGTGTAGATGAAAAGGTTAGGAGGGTTTTAAATGGAGGCTACATTGTCAAATACAATGCGGCTATGGTTTTCTGTGACTGGCAGTGGTTACATGAGCTGATGTGTTATCCTCTGTTGGTAATCAAACAAACTGTAAGTCAGTAGGAGTCTAAAAACTAGGAAGTGGTATAAAAGCATATTACGCAGCATGAGAAAAGTTAGGCATCATTCTGCACCTTTTAACTCTGATTAATGGTAGTACATGATTGTTAAAATGTGTACTCTTTGTTCAGATTTGAAAAATTATCCTTATGTTTGGTGTAGGGACATGGCCAGCAGAATGCAATGCTACTTAATGAGTTGTTATGCATCAGCCCGTCAAAGGATTAACACGTCCATGATGTTTTGAGCTTTTTGCTTTAGAATGCACACATAAGCATTGGAGAGAGTTACAAAAACAAATACCATACATCTTCAATTAGAAGCCACCCTTGATTAGTAGCTGTCCTCTAATAGAAGTCACGTGTCAGAATTAATGTTTGAAATAAAACTCATCCTTTATTAGATACTGTGGCTACTAATAGTGCCTCTTAATCGAAGATACAGGGGATGACTCTGGGTACCAAATCCAGACAGATTCACCTCCATCACCACCCCAGCAATCACAGAAGTAGGAGCTGCCATACCGTTTCTGTCTCAGACAGTTACTGCCCATGTTCATACTTTTCAGCATTCAGCAGTTGGAGGGCCTCATGATCTGAGCATGGTTTCACAATTGTTAGCATGATTATCAAACTACCAGGTATCTCCCTATCTGCTTATCAATAATGGGAGGGTTTTAAGCCTGAGGTTCAATGGGTAGAGCAACAATGTCACTCCCCCATTGGACTTAAAAGGTCACATGCTGGGCCTCACCAGGATTCATTTTTGTTGCCCACCATCCACCCCTCCTCCTCCAGTAGCTCATCTCTCTTACCCATGGGTATCTTCCTAACCTACCTTTAGCTGATGCATTCATTCCCACAGCACCTGTAGGGGTGAACCCTCCTCTAGGGTTCCTTGTGTCATACCCTACAGGGTGGTAATTGCAACAGATAGAGGTGGAGCATACAAAGCAAATCAAGTTACACAAGCATCATCTCATATCATCTCATCCAGTTGCATAAGCACATTGAACTGACAGTAACTGTTAACATTAGTAAACAGGCAGGGGGTTATTTAGGGCTGAGATTAGTCTGTTAGTTGCTGAAGTTGTTGAACAACTATGCTTTGATGCCACCCCAACAGGCTGGCCTTGCTGTCCCTTAATCACTCTGTTCTCTCCCTCTCTCTCTCTCTCTCTCTCCCTCTCCCCACTACCTAACCTACAACCCATATTTCTTTGTTTACTCTTACACAAGTATTACTCTGCTCCATCTCCTTTCCTTTCTATGTGGCTTTAAAACATCACTTGGGACTTGGGACTGGATCCACTCTGTTACCTCTCCTCTATGGGTGTTTTTTTTCAAATTAACACACACTAGCAGTAGCCATCTTCAATTAAATGCAAAGAAGCTACAGCTTAAAATCAAAGTTACATGGTACTGCAAATTATTCGTCTTCTTGCATTCTTTATGCATTCAACAAGCTGCACTTTTTCAAAATACCTTTGCTTCTAGTGCATATCATACAGACTGTAACAGGTCTGTAATCAATAAGCATTAACATTTTATACAAAGAAGATACACTAATACTGTTTCTGTTCTTTGTTGCTGGTAGTGATTATTCAAGATGATTGCTTGATGTTGTCTTCTGTTATTTATTAAATAAACTGACTCTCAGTATGGCCCTCACAACACAGAAAATGTAATGGAGTAAAAAGTTTGAAAATAATTGAGATTGAAGTACTGTACTTTGGACAAAGAGGAAGAGCAGCCTAATACTTCTCGGTATCATCTATACATTAATCATGTACTTGTAGAGTGTGACCCATTGAAGGGTGTCTATAGTGCTCTTCATATACAGAATCTTAAAGTTATTTACAGTTTTTTACACAGGCCGACCTGGCTGATGTGACAAATCTTATTTTCTGTTGGTGTGTTGCATCTGTTTGGAAGGCTTGCTCCTTGACAGATGCCCCTGCGGTTTAATTCTACATTATTTTTTTCAGTGACTGGAGCCATGTAGTTAGTTACTTGTGTAGGAAGCTGAATATTTTGTTATAAAATGTTCTAGCCATTTTGTATCTTTGTCTGGACAGAAAGGAAATCTCTAGATGGCAAATAAAATGAAATTATGGTTGAACCTCAACATCCAGTAAGACAGAATTGACTGCGAAGCACCTTTTTCTTGCCATTGGGTTGCAGGGCACTCATTAGGCAATACAAAGATAGTCTAGTTTTCATAATATTTTAGCTCTTGCCTACTGTATGATTCAATTGCAGTAAGGGATATTACAAAATTCTGACAATGGTGGCAGGGTTAGAAAATTTGAGAGACACTGCAGTCAGTTTAATTTCTTAAAGATTATGTTTGCCCAGTTGAGAGGCACAATTGATGTCAAACTTTTCTTCTTGCCCAAATAGTGTCTTTAGCAGTTGCTGAACATTAGTCTTTACACTGATATCATAGTCAAGCAGTAGGAGGCCAATTATCTTCAGATTTCTGTAATAACAGCATGTTCTCAAGCTTTTCCAGCTTCAAATTATGAGCAATCTGATCATAGCATAGAGCATTTATTGCAGTTTCTGTTGTTAAAGCTTTCTGACTCAGATCCTGAAATGTCCTCACAGTAGCACCTCTTCTTTCCTTCAATTTTTTATCTGCTTTACAAAACGAGGGAAGGATTAAACATTAATTATAATTATATTTATTTTAATGTCTCCAGTCTCTTGCCTAGTGTTTGTTTGGAACTTCATCAGTATTGCTTGATAGTGAAAATTATAGCCTTGGTAGAAGCAAAGTCATTCTTTGGCCATGTGCCTATTTTAGGACACTGAAATGGAAGTGGTCATTTCCTACAATCAGCTCTGACACTGTTGTCAATGACTGTGCATACACAACAGGGATTTCTGTAAAATGCTTGGTGATAAATAAGGTTTTATAACGCATGGATGGGGTACTTCCATAGAAAACTGCTTAGTTTATCTCCCATAAAACAATCCAATTAATAAATTATTGCATCATCAATTATCAAACCATACTATTACAATCTTGAAAACATAGTAGAATGAATGCTTTCAGTCAACCTCTTATTAAAACATGCAAGACCAATTAACAGTAATTAAGACCAACAAAAATAATAACAAGAAATTACAGTAACCCAAATGTTACAAACTCTTGAACTATGTACTGTATTATAACAAAAAAAAAAAAACATCCATTTCAAACCACACATTAGTCTGTATTTATCTCCAGATCATCACACTTCACAAACTGACCCAACTATACAGCTGTACAAACACTGAGATACTTGATGTCACCAAAGGAATTTACTCATTTTATAAAGTGGCCCAAATATACACCTCCACAAACATTGAGATGCTAAATGCCTCCAAACAGATTTCCACTAGAGCATGCCCAGAGCTGCACAGAACATTACCTACCATGCAACCTTTACAAATGCAAAGGAAGCCACCATTATGCTGACACTAACAATGATCAAAATTATGATCTCTGGCCAGTTATAAAGAGTCACACAATAGCAGCAGGAGCACTGCAATGCATACTGCAGTCATGATCTGACTACCACAAACAGGACTGTGGGTGCACAATGTTCCTACATCAACTATAAAGAAATCTACTCTAAAGTGCAACTACATATCACAATTCTCCAGGATCCCAGCTGCAGTCACAAAACTCAGCTCTAATTAGCAATTACTTACACTGCACAACCATTGTAAACACAAGTGTGCACCACACTTAACTCTGTCCATCCTTATTAATTATAAAATACAAATGACAGAGGAGGACTATAAACTTGATAATAATTCCAACTCAGGGCCTGCAATATTTATGATGCCACTTGCCTTTGGGCTTGTGTCTTATCACCTCATTAGCCTCTGAGTAAGAATTATTCTCCTCATAAACCACTCCTTCCTCAGCATTTATTTTAGTCATACCCAGGTTTCTAGTTTGTCAGCTTGTTTCTTCTCAGAGCTCTCACAGAGGTCTCCTTTAAACATTTGTAAAACATGAAACTATGAAATCAACTCTGAATCATATTTTCAAGATGGAGTGCTATAGCCACTGTTTCATCATTTTGAAGGCTCAACAGCACCCTTTTTAAGTGTAATGCTATAAGGAAATATTACTGTAGAAGGTATTAGGAGTGATAGAAGGATGAAACAAGTAGACCCAAAAGAAATGTTTATTTGCTCCTTCCCTACGGTATCCTTACTCCATTTGGAAACCTCTTACCCCATCCCACCTTCTCTGTCCTTTACCCCCTTCAACCCTTGCCACAGCCTTACTCCTCTGTGGTTGGGTCTTTAGAGCCTAAATTTACCCTTGTGGGACAGCCAAGTTCTGGGTGATAGGGTGGGCAGTCAGCTTCCTGGGGCTGAGAGTGCTGGTGTCAGCATTTACCCTATGTTTCTTCCTTGTTCATAGGATACCAATAGAGCTGGCTTAGTGGTGCCATATGCACTCAAAGTATGTCTTGTGTGCCAGAGCCTGTCTGCATCCCCCTTTCTCTTTGCTACAACTCCATCTGTACCACCACCCATAGTCACCCAGATGATTATACAGCACTGGCGATGACTCCCTCCTGGAGGAGTAGAAGCTCAAGGAAAGGAAGCCCTATTTTCCTCTGTGGAAATTGAATTGAAACTGAAGTCTTTGATGTAACTTGAAGTAAGTGACTATGTAAATACTGTACAAGGTTCACGTAATATTTGTTTTACTATGAAAAAAAACAAAATAGGAATATTACATGCTGCCTTCATGGTTATATCTGCACATTGATGGCAGCATGTTACAAAATGTTGCAGTTATCATTGCTTGAAATGTTACTGACTAAAGAAAGGTTTGTACAGTACACTGTATTCATATCCAAAATTGTATACAAATATCCTACACTGGATGCTTGATTCAACCTTGAATGTTAGGATCTGACCTCAAATACATAACAATCTGGCCCTGGATCTGAGAACTGATTTTGGTTAGATTGTTATTAGTATCTAGTTTGGATACCAGCACTGTCTAATGGAGGGCAGTCAGATCCACTAAAACACTACTGTATATGAGCACCACTAATCACATGTTAGATATTTTATGTGAGGGCCAAATAAAATGTATAATGTTGAGGTTTAAATATGTTGGTTATACACTATTAAAGAGTACTACACCTTCATATCTTGTAAATGTTTAATTCTGTAAATTTGTTTCCTTATCAACAAAACAACTCTTTCTGTGTGTGTAGCTGTTAGGGATGTATGTGATTGCTTTAGTTTATTTTCACTGTTAACAATAGTCCCTGTAACTATTTTGGTGGTCTCTATTTTCTGTTTAGTAAAATCTCATTAGGGCTTATTCATGAAAGGTGCAGAAGGGCTATGCCGCGTATCCCAGGTGCATAGCCCACCCCTTTTAAACACGCCCTCAGGCGTTCCCAAAATAGGTATGCCCCCTCTGCAGATCCCAGCTGAACGGCAGGCTCCATCACGTGGGAGGGCCAGGGTCTCCCGGGAAGAGGAGGTGTTCCAGCACTCTGTACATTCACAAATGTGCAGATTTCTGTACACAGGGGCTGGCAGCTACACATCTGGAGGGCAGCGTAATGGCTACACACCACCTACAGTTGCTGCTGCGGACCCGCTGGTGCTGGTGGGGGTCATTGGACTCACACAGGATGATGCTCCTGTTATTGGAGGATGGTGATTGGTCCGGCGTGGGCTGCCAGCACATGTCACCCCCAGCAGCATTGCCAGTGCTGTCTGCGCCTCTTCTCCCCACTGACTCAGCCTTCCATAGCAGTCCTCAGGGTGGAAGCAGCCCCTTTAACCCACCATATGTTGCTACTGCATTCAATACCTTCTTCATCTCCTGTGCTTCTTCTCTCCTCTCCTCTTTCCCCACCTACTCCTCTGGTCCTATCTCCAGTACCTCCCCATGGCCACCACATTATTCTCCTTCTCACCAGTCTCCCTGTCAGGCACTCTCGAAGCCCTCTTAGCCCTAAACCCTAGCAAAGGCAAGAGCTCAGATGAGCTAGACACCAAACTACTTCATATCTCTGCCCCTGCTATCATCTCCACACTTGTCTCCCTTCTAAACCTCTCATTCTCCCAAGCCTGTTACTACTGCCTGGAAGCTCACCATGGTCATCCCTCTCCCCAAAGATGGTGACTCCTCTAACACAGGAAACTACTACCCAATCTCCTAACTCCCCATCCTTGCTAAACTTCAGGGCACATTGTGCTTTCCCAGCTCTCTTCTTTCCTCAACTCCTTCTCCTTTTCACCCCCTTTTCAGTCTGATTTTGATAAATCCTGCTAAACGCTTACCTCCCTCATATGTCTTGCTGACTCCATACTCTCAAATATGGACCAGGGCCATATCACATGAGAGATACTTGTCAACCTGGCCAAGGCTTTGACACAGTGTCATACCATCTCCTATTTAACAAACTAACTCATGCAGGAGTCTCAGCCCCTGCTATTGACTGGTTCTGCTTCTAATTAGAGGGTAGGTATCACTCTACCAAGACAGGTGACTCCTTCCCCCTCCCATTATTACTGGAGTCCCACAGGCTCTATACTCAGCCCATTTCTGTTCTCAGTCTTCTTAAATGACCTTTCTGCTGTCTGCCCTCCTCATCAATCACAGGTATGTGGATGACACTGTTCTGTACACCTCTGGCCTTCCTTTTCATATGTGGTGGCCCAAACTCCAGGGCACTTCAACAATGTTCAGCTTTGGTTCCACTCAAATTAATTGTTCAAAGCCAATAAGACTGTCTGCATGACCTTTGACACAAGACTATCTAGGCTCCATCCCTCCCTTTTCAGCCACACCCTGGATGGGAAAGTTACAGAAGATGTCTCCTCCTTCAGGTACCTTGGAATCTGGCTCGATCAGCACCTGGACTTTTGTGTGCACATGAATGCCATCCAGAAGAAACTGCACCCCAAGCTTGGTACCCTATATAGAAACAGTGGGTGCATTCCCTGCTAGCTTGCCATGTGATTGTCCAGAAAATGATCCTCCCTACTTTCTACTAAGAGACATACTGTAGTCTACAGTGCTGCTACCAAGTCCTCCTTAGCCAAACTGGTTACCTTCTTTCCACTCATTCTGTTGCTTTGCTCTCACATGTCCACCTAGGACTCATCATTGTCATCTTTCTAAATTCCTCTCCTTCCCTCTCTTGATGATAGGCACCTAGCCCACTGTGCTTGCTTTGTAGCAATCCTCTTACCTCACCACTACTCGTTCTTTTTTCATGTTTAATATGCTTTATTTAGGTTTAAGGATGTGCAGAGGTATACAAGATCCATAAGAATGATGTCATACATACCTAAAAAAACATTCGTAGTGTAAATAAGGCAAAATCAAATTGTCTTATCATTGAATAAAGACCACAGATCACAATTCACTCTGCAATGAAGTTAAACATCTGAAGTAACCTATATCCCTTATTCCCCACCCCTACCTACCATCCCTCCTGTGCAAGAGTAAGAGTAATCAGGAAATATTTCATGCCCAAACCAAGTGGGTTACATTGGGTTGCAGGAAACAGGGTTTTGTAAAAAAAAAAAAAAAAAAAATTTAGAGTTCATGAAGTATAAGCACAAGGAGGTGAGGCTTGAGCACAGTCCTCGGTGATAAGGTTAATAGGGTTGCAATGGTTCCCAAATTCAGCTATATCCGGCAGACTTGCCAGATATGCTTGCTACCAACCTTTCCTCCTGAAAAGCAATTAGTATCTCTCTGTGCCATTCCAAAAAACAGGGACATCTTGATCCAGCCAATGCCTAGTATAACTTTCTTTGCAAGTACTGAGATCAGAGCAATATGGGCGAGAGGTCAGCCTTAACTTTTGTTTGCACTAGCCAGCGGACAAGTTGATTAAAATTGCGTTAGCCTGCAGATGGTTGCACTAGCCCACAATAATAATGGTCAATTTTGATTGGTTATACAGGAAAAATGCAAGCCAAAAATACTCTGACTATTGCATATTTATCCTGCTCCCACATTGCTTCCTGCCCCAGCAAAAAAAAGACTGCAGTCCAATCACATGCAGTGTGTACCCCCATTGTTTTTACCATATGCCCTTGCTTCCTCTTCTTCACCCCTCCCTGCCAAACCAGAATACTATAATAGCAAATGTTCAATCAGGCAGTTCTAGCTCTGCACACACAGTAGCCAACATCGTCATGCCGCGTCACCACAGTCACACCCTGACCTGCAGGGCAATGCACAGAATCAGGCGAAAAAGACACTTTATCCCCACCCTGTGATTGACCAGAACTGCACTTCTGGGAGTTTTCTTACACTGTGAAGTGAACCAAGGGCAGTTCTAGGATTTCTTTGGAGAGAGTTAAACAAACACAGGGGACAGGGATGTAAGAAACTTTGACATATCTGTTTATGTATACCAGGCACAAAAATATTGATTTAACATGCACTGCCCTAACAAAACAGATTTTCCGTAAAATGTCCTTTCATCAGTCAAAGAGGAGCAGTATATAGGTATGATGCTGTACTACCTCTCTTTATATATAGGGTGATCTGTGCACACCAGGAATACCTATTTTAACCTTTCAAATTATATATTTTACTAAGGTTTTGCTTTGTACCACACATGCTCCAAAGCATTGTTTTTAGGATGAAATGACATGCTGGGTGGTACTGCATTGATGGCATTGACTGGTGTGATCCATTAAGAGGAACTGTGAACCATACACCAGTCAGTAATGGCAGCTATGGGTCTAGGGATGGCCACTTCAGAGCCTAGTCTCCAGTGGTGTCCAAAGAAAGTATACAGTGGACAGACCACCTGGCTGGGCAGACCGTGTATACATGATAGCATTCTGTCACTGCAGTGTGTTGGATACAGGCACTCAAAGGTTGGGAAATGAGGTACAACGGTTTTAATATTGTGGGACAAATCAAAGACAAGTTCAGCAAACTGGAAGCTAGTTAATTAACAGCACTCTGCCCTTGATCATAGCATGCACACTAGCTGAATGTTCTAACAATTGAATGATAATGACTCACATTGAGTCTTTTGTTGGACCTCCCTCTTAAACTGCCAGATAATTGCAGCTCTTAATGAGCTGTTAATCACCTGAGCCACCTGGAACACTGAGGGAGATTAGCAAAGGACTACAGCCTACTAAAGTAGGGACATTTTCAACTTCATTAACAGCCATGAAAAACCTGCAATAGTCAAGACGGACAAGTAGAGGATTAGCTGCACTAGCCCTGGCCAACTTGCACTAGGTTCAGGGCTAGTAAAACAATGTTAAGGTCGAACCCTGAATATGGGCCTTTTGATTGCCTATAGCGACTCTGGGAAGTCTCTAATATACATATTTCTGGAAGAAATGACTGTGAAAGGCCAAGGAGAGGTACCACTACTCTTTCTACACACACACCTTTCTACTCCCTTTATAACACTGGCCCTCTACCTTTACTGTCCCTCCCAGGTCATCAACTGCTGACCAGTCCAATTTTTGTATTGATGCCTAAAATTTGGAATGCCCTCCTGCTTCCATCCATAATGCTAACATCCCAAATCCCTTTCCCTCATGCTGTGTGATTTCATCTCCCCAGTCTATAACTGTTCTTATTTTCTACCCCCAACATCCGCCATCAACAATGGTGGTTATGCACCAGCACACAGCTGATGCTACTGTGTCATACCTCCTCAAGATGTATCCTAATTGTACTGAATGCAAATAGTCCTACCTTTTCATACCAAATTATGCATGACATAACCTGTATGTACACTAATTTATAGCAAATTGCTCTAATCATCTAGTTATGTCTTCTGCTGCCTGATGTAACTGGTACCTCTCTATCGTAACTGTAACAAACCACTGCTCTTAAACTGCAATCTCTGTATTATTTGCAACTGTGCTGTACCACTGTATGTAACTGAATTGAACCCACTTGAACTTTAACAGTAACACTGAATTATTGTAACTGTACTCTAATTTTGTCTGCTCCCACCCCTTTCCCCAGGATGCATCTGGGAACAAGCAGTGCTGCTCAGTCAGTATGGCTTCCTTGTGAAATGTTTATATCAATAACAATATGTGTCACACATTGTTTTCACTTGCAATCCATTACAGGTGGGGTAAAGACTACAAATAAACAATTAAAAATGTGGAATTCAGAACTGTCTTGCACAAGGTTAATACGGTGGTGTACCTTAATTACAATACAGATTATAATGAGACTAATACTGATACCACTGTGCTACCACATGAGCCCAGGGTGGATATGAGAGGTGCTGAATAGTAAAATCTCAAAATAGTAGTACCTTTGTGCTTCCGTTATGCCAATGTTTGAGAAGAAAACACTGCACAATTCAAAATTCAAAATTACGTAATACCATTGCGCATGTGTGTGTGAGAAAAAACTATAAGAAGTGCCATAGTGATACCACTGTGACATTGCCCTACCATGCACTCTGGAAAATCAAGAAGTTACCAAGACCAACAATCCCTTTAAATGTTAAAACAATAGAATGAAAACCAAATAAGAAAATTGAATTGACTTGAATGAACTGCAGACTTCTAAGCAGCTTTGTGGGAGCACTAGCATTATAGCTATTTGGTTCTATTTTTGGCCACAAACCAGGTGCACCCTGTAAATATATATTTTTTTAAGTAAGAACATGTACAAGAAATGTGATAAAATCTTTCTGTATTAGCGGGGTTGAGACTGCTAAACATTTTGCAATACACTGCAAACAGGAGAGGTGTGCCCTTCTCTTAAATTATGAGCTTCCCAATGGTCATCTCTAAAGATGGGCCAAAGTTTTAATTCACCAGTGAATTTCCAATGAAGTCACCAAATTCGCCTCCATGGGTCATTTTGTGAAGTTGTCCATTTTGTTTTAAATTCATAATTTGTAACTTTGGCTTGTTTCTATTTCTTTTTAAGTGAAAATTGCACTTAAAAAAAAAAAGACAAGACAAGAAGTTAGAAATGATGACCCCTACCCCCACCGATTGCCATCCTGAATAAAATTCAATTCTCTGGTGTCTAGTGGTGCCCTCCATGGCTGATCAAGAGCCGATGTAAAATTAAATCCCAAACCCTGATGTCTAGTAGTCCCCCCACTGATTGCTAAGCCTGATGTAAATTAAATTCCAGTCCCTGGTGTCTAGTGCCTCCCCTACCGATCGCTGGACCAATGTTGAATTTAATTATATTTCACCAGTGTCTAGTGGACCCTCCCTATCTCTGTTCCCAAATGTTGTCCACTCCCTGGGGTCTAGTGGATTCCCCACCCCAGCAAGTAATACTCCACCACACCTCCCCACAGACCCCAAGCAGGCATCTGGCACAGCCCTCACCTCTCCACCCATGGCGGCCACTGATTGAGCTGTCAATAAATGAGTGCGTGCTTGTACAGGCACATGCTCATTTATTGCCACTTCATGCTCATTCATTGAGCTCTTTGAGCTCTGTCAGGTGTGCAGACAAAAGCGGAGGGCTGTTCCAGTCACCAGTGAGGAGGTGGGGAGAAGAGGCATTGTGGATCGCAGGAGGTGGTCCACAATGCCGTTGCATCCACCCCTTCCACTGGTGACCAGAACATCCCTCTGAACTTGTCTGTACCCTGGACAGAACTCCATGAATGAGCAGCAAGCTGGTCTGTCAATGAATGCCGCGTGCATGTACAAATGCGTGCTCATTCATTGACCTTCTCAATCGGCGTCCAGCCATGGTGGGTGGTAGAGGTGAGGCTGTGCTGGTCACCTGCTCAGGATTGGGGTGGGGGGTATTGGGATGGTGAGGCACTACATTGCCAGGGTGGGGGCATTGAGGGGTCCACTAGGCACCAGGCAATATGTATATATATATTCTTTTTAATTATATGTTTATTAAGATTTTCATTATATAGCATACTGTACATACACACAAAGTGACAGTATAGACAATACTTACATAACCTACTAACCCAGAACAGGGGCCACACTGCAAACCAAATATTAATAGGCCATGCCAACTTGTATAGAATTCCATGAGAGTCATTCCATTACTCTAATTGCTTAACCTTATATAATTACAGCAACTCTAAAAATTAATCCCTTCTTACCCTTATGTAACAGAGATAACCAATGACCGTTGGTTTGACTCAGACCACATTATCCATTAGTATCTCCTGTTCTGAAATAAAAAATATAAAACACTTTAACATTTAGCTAGTATAACAAGTAAAAGATGAAAAAGAAACAATAAAATCATTCCGCTCAATATAACATTTTTTATATATTTATATATCATGGCAACAAAATAATTCCTCAGGTCATTTTGAGATAGATAAAACCCTGCTCCATTCTTCTGCACTGGATCAAAGAGATTTCAGACCCCTTGACTCTATATGGTCAAGAAATTGGACAGAGTAACCATAGTACCATCATTATAGTTCTGTGCTTTTTCAGAAGAGTGGTAGGTAGTTAGTTACCCTTCCTGACCCTCACGCAGCAACAAAGCTTCTACAACTGTAAAGGAGTCCAGAAATTTATCCCAATCACTCAGAAACTTCTCCTCTGTAACTTTTAAAACATAAGTGAGTCTGTCAACTGCTAGTACCTAGATTGCTAGTCGTCTCCATTGATCTATCATTGGAACTGTACCGACCACCCATGTGTTCTGAATCTCTTGATGGGCTACAGTTAAAGAACCCTTTTCCTCCTGGGGTAGAGACTCCATTCCTCCTCCTCCTCCATCCCTCAATCCTGAAAAGGAGCAACAGAGGAGAGAACTCTATAGAACGACCCCCCATCCCTGAAAACTCATGGGCAATCCTCATCCAATATGAAAACAAGCAAAGGGCAATTCCAAAAGTAGTAAAAAAAAAAGTCCTCAAGCCCCCACAGAGATCACAATTTGGAGAAACACCCTATAAAACCAGTGAACAACACGGGGTAATATAAATGGTGTATAAATTTATATGCATTTCTTTAAACTTTTTGCAGAGGAGAAGGCCCATATGAGATCAGCAACAGTTCCCAATTGACTTCAGTAATTTGGATGCAAGGTCCTTTTCTCATCAGTGCCTAGCCTTGATAGAATAATTGGGAAGAAAAGCTTTGTCTTGTTTAGCAGCTCTCCCAATAAGGCCCTTCTTATTTTTTAGCACCGAGAACTTCTCTCTCCAAGTTAGTAAGAAGGAGTCCAGCAAGATATCCTATCTAATTTTCTGCTATGGTTCCTAATTTGTAGAAATCTAAATTTAAATCTAAAAAAATATAAATGAGAATAGGGAATCTCCAATTTCAGTTGGATCTCTCCAAAAGTAAGTAGTCCCTCAATATCAAACAAATCCCCAGACAACGGACCCCTCTATTTTGCCACACAGAGAATCCAGGATCTTTTAGACCCAGGAGGAAGTTAGGGTTTCCCACAACATTTTCTAGGAAAGCATTTACATGATTGGCCCCTGTCATCTTTTAATGGTCACCCACACCTGCAGCACCAAGATGGCTAGAGGGTTTGGACTAGTCAACTGGTGGTAGGCCCTGACCCCTCCCTCAGCCAAATTGACTGACAGCCTACAGGGACATCCCTCTTCTTCTAGGTTGAATTAGCTAGATGTACTGCCTCCATTTACCGGTTATGTAAATAACGATTTTGGACAGCTAAATAGTATCTGTTAATATCAGGAAAATGTAAACCACCATTCTCCCTTGACACCTTAAGCCTTTTAAGCTAATCCATGGTTTCTTTCCTTCCAAATAAATTCAGAAAAGCCATGTTCCATTCTTTTATTCGAAGGCCAGAATGGCACCTCTTGCATGGTATAAAGGCAGCACATTAATTTTAGTAGGTTAGTCCTAACCAACCATGATACTGGAAGTGCTTGGCTCACCAAAAATCAAACAAGGGGTGTAATTCAAAGCATATAAACTGCCAATATCAGAACCTGCTTGAATGCCTAAATATGTAACAGACTTGAAAACCAGCTTTAGGCCCCAAGTATGTCTCTCAGCTCCCCACTGTTTTGCCTAAATACATTATCTCTGACTTATCAGATTGAGTTTATATCCCATAAATGAAGCAAAGTGATTTATAGTCTGCAATAAAGCAGGGATCAATTCTTTGGGTCTTGTGACAGAAAGCAGAATACCATCTGCATATAGTGTAATGACATGCTGAGTCCTCCCTGCCTGGAATGCCAAATGTTGAAGGATCATTCCTCACCTTAATGGCCAGTGGTTCAATCGCCATGGCAAAGAGCAGAGGGAGAGGGACAACCCTGCCTTGTGTCTCTCTAAGCCTAAATTCCTCTGATGGCACCCATTCACTAATACTCATGCTGTTGGGACCCAATAGAAGGCACTCACCAACTTCACAAACCCATCTCCCAAACCAAATCTATGGAAAGCATCCACCCAGTTTGCAAGTTTAAGTTTATTGTTTGACATGACAGATTGTCATTACAAATAGAAAATACTATTAAAACAATATTAAAATTCACAATGCAAAAATACAAAATAGTCATGACATAATAATGCATAATATATCCAGATACATAGCTGGTTAGCCATTACATTGATTACATTATTTTTTCTAATAACTGCAACACCAGCATCCATCATATAAGTTCATTCTATTCTATCAAAGGCTTTCTTGGCATCCATTGACGGAGACAGGCCTCTCCAGGATGCCAAGAGCCCCACCAAATCACATTTAACAGTCTTCTCATGTTGTGATAAGATAGTCTTCCTGAATGAACCCCATTCAGTCAGGGTAAACAATGTAGGGAAGTACCTTCTCTAGCCTAAGGGCTAATACTTTAGTCATAATTTTACAGTCATAATTTAGGAGGAGATGGGTCTGTGTAATACAATCCACCAGATCTTTTCTGGCTTTGGAATTACACAAATATTAGCCCAGAGCTCATTGTGGAGTCTCCTCGCCCTCCAGCCTCCTCCATTAGGTCCTGTAGGGACCAGCCAACTCTTCCATAACTCTTTGCAATATTCAGCCCCAAAACAATTGGGACCCCAGCCTTCTGTCTCTGCAATGAGCTTATAGCCTTTAGTACCTCATCCTTAGTAACTGGGCCCATAAAGCTGCCCTCTGATTCTCAGTCAAGGTAGGAATGTCCATTCCTCAAAAATTCCCCAATCAATGGGTCTGATCCCAAACATTCAGCTTGATACAATTTTTCACTGAAATCTTTAAAACACTTTCTAATTAAAGTGTCATCATGGAATGTACCTGACTGGTCTTTGATGTTCAATATCCTTTGTAGTTTACCTCCTTCTTCAGACTCACCAGAAGAGGACCAGGTTTATTCCCATATTTGAATATTATCTCCTTTGCAAAAAATAGTCTCAATTTGGTCTCATCTGTCAGGCTAAGGTTAAGGGGCTTCTCTGGTCACCATAAGTTCCCTTTGTACCCCCATCTCCCTCCTCAATTGATCTGTGTTCTAAGGCTCTTACCTTTTGCTACAAATTGGCAGTCTTTGCTTTCCCTCCTTCTTTAATTTTGCTGTGTATCCTATTATTACCCTTGCATAAAGTCTTCCCCGCTTTCCAGAATGTCTCAGCAGTATCTTCCGACCTCGATTATTCTTTACACAGCTTCCACTGTGTCTTTAGGAATTCTCGAATTCTTTTTGACTAGTAAATAAGTTGGGAACCTTCAACCCTTTTGCCTTGGCACCTGCTGTGTTAAGATCATATCTATTTATACCATCCATGGTCCAAAGAGTATATAATTAAGTCTAGATCACGAGGAGCAAGGATGTGAAAAAGTATACTCCTTGGCTTCAGGGTTGAGGCACACCAAGAATCCACTAGTTTTAAGTACGACAACCCCAATTGCCATTGTCTTACTGCTTTGATATCCTGAGATCTTGCTCCTGAATAATCCAACTTGGGGTCAGTGACACAAGTAAAATCACCCCATAATTAGATTAGGAACTGTTCTCTGTATAGTATACACAGCATGTTTTGGTAGAATGTTGGATACAGCATGGAGAATAAATACTGCTGAAAGTAACCTGTTACTCTGCACTTACCCACTACAAATACAAATCTGCCATCTGTGTGGTCCTTTACTATTCTGTGTAGGAAAATGGAACATTCTTATGCAATAACACAGCAACTCCTCTTTTATGAGAATTGAAAGAGGATGCATAGCATGCCCCAGCCCATCCCCAACTAATTTATTGTGCTCCCATGGGGTCAGGTGAGTCTTTTGTAGTGGTGCCACCCATGGCCCCTTCCATTTAAGTGCTGCCAAAATTTTAGTATGCTTAGCATGGGACGCAAACCCTTTACATTCCAGGATATGATATTAATACTTCCATCCATCATCATAAGAGGTGTAAGTCACATCCAGAGACAGCCAAACTACCCTCCCATAATGATGTCCAGTGCTTAGGAGTGTAACAACGAGCAGGGCCACTGAAATTGTGGAAGATTTTATCTGAAAATTCGGGGACATTTTGCAAAATTGCTGGAAAATTTCGGGGTTCACTATGCATCCCCACCCTAATAAATATTTTATTGTTTGCTGCAGCATATATTGGTCACATAAATTGTTTAGATAAATGTATTGCCTCTTGTAAATGCTTTTGATGTGAAGAAAGGTGTGTGTTTTGAAATGCACTGTACAATACAATTAATCGTTATGTAGCATATCTTCTAAAAATCAAGACATCTAAGTCATGCAGTGCTAACTAGATTTTATTCAATAATTTACAGTTAGTCTATACTGAATGTATCCTGAAACAACATATTTTGCCAGTTTCTAGATGTTAAATAAAAAGCCTGTTTAAACTACTTGCTTTGGTGCAAGAAAAAATAAACAGATAACCCGGTGCCTAATAAAGTTCTAGTAAGAAAATGTTTATTTTGTTAAAATAACTACTGTTCTTAATCAGCACTGTAAGTACATTTAAAATCACATGATAAAGTATCAAATCATAGAGTAGCTTTTCATTACATCATACAATAGTTTTCAATACATGGTACTTTCGTTCTACTTGGTTTGCAGTGATTTTACTTGGGTTGCAATTATTTTGTCTATTTGAAGGTAACTGTTTAACAATACTTAACCTGTTCAGTATGTTTTCAGAAACGTTTGCTTTTTGTAGGTTTTGTATGTGAGTATGCATTTGTGGCAGACTGACATGTAAGGAATCACTGTCACCAAGCCCTCAGAAGCACATTCAAGTTTATAATTAGCATGGTCATCCAAACTCCTGACACATTTGAATCAAAATCCTTTCAAATTGAAAGTATTTATATAAGGAAAATCTACCCTACCATTAAAAACAAGCATTGTAGTCAAGGCTTCATTTAGGTGAATGGGGCACTTTGCCTCTTCTCACAACTATTGTTTCAGTCTTCGTGTCAGCAAAAGTTCTCTAACAGTCTGCTTTCACACAGATTTTAAAAGTGTTCAAGTCTACATATACATGCCCAGAGGATTTTGAAACCAAAGCAGTGAAGGAATCACATGAAAGCAGAGTCACATTTGACCCTTCTCACCTCACACTATACTGTTTTGGTCAAATCCAAGTCTGTGTACTAAATTGTTAGCATATCTGAGTAGATTTCCTTGAGAATTTAAATATTTGTATACAATTTAGTCAAAAATTCTATAAATGTAAGAAATTGTGGATTTGTATGGAAAGGGTGGAAAGTACGAATGAGAAAAATTCTGCCGTAATTTTCCAGTGGCCCCTGACAATGAGTGACACACATGCAGGAGCAAAATAAATCATGTAATAAAAATAACTGATCAACCCATCCCAATGTACATGTATTTGAGAGAGCACTATAAGCCGTTTGTTCTACAGGATGGTTTCCAGCAGTGCAGTGCATAACAGAATATGACCGGCACTTGTGAGCAGAAAGATTTACTCAAAACAAATAGACCAAGAGCAAACACTTCTGTAACATGGTTAGAAATAATCAAAAGACCCCAAAGGAACTCCAACAACCCCCTTTGTATAACACCTCCTCTCCTCTTAAATAGTTGAGGATCCATCCAAATAATTAAAGTCCATGTAAACCCCAAACACTTCCCCAGCAAACATTTTGTCAAAGATGTAAAGAACACAATAGAACCCATATGCCTCCTCCCCATCACATTTATATATTCAGCAATAATTATTGTGCAAATTATAAAAACGTTCTCCATGTGGCAACTTGCACCCCAAAACACAACTCATCTCAATATTTGTACCTTTACCATTTTCATCCTGCAGACTCCATGTGCTTTCTCCCCATTGGGATCAACATCTACTAACCCCAAAAATAGAAACAGCCCCTCCATGGAGACGCTCCCACCCCACCCACATCTCATGACCCACTATTCATACTCACTCCTCAAAATCAGAAAATCTTATTAATCCCAGAAATATTGCCTACAGTATTTTATTTTATTTTGTTTAACCTTTTGCCACCAATAAACCACCTTGATCATTGTCATATTGGTCATTGTCACCTCTTAATGTACAGAAGGGTTGAGGTGAGGACAAGGTCCCATTAAGTCAGTGCTATCTCATAGCCTTCCAGACTCATCTTATGAAAATCCTGTTTGACACTCCAAAATTAACAGGGCAGGCATGGAACTATACCTTGAGTGCATGATGTTTTAAACAAAAACATAAACTCCTCAGAACCACCCTCCCATCACCTCAGATCCAGGCCCCACACGCTTCCTCACAGATTCCCCATGCCCAAACCAGAAAGGAAAAGTATAAAATATTCAGAATTCCACAGGACCAGGACCAGGCAGGGAGAGTGGTCATAACCATCAATACCATGCACAGCCTCCCACCAGTCCCATTGACTTGGTCAATGGTCCATTGAATCCAGGCCCCTCAAAACTGCATCTTAGAGTTCTCCAGCTAGTAAAATAGCTCCATATACCATATCTTGTGCCTCTGGTGTGAGGAGGGTTCTGCAAATAAGACGGGTTGAGGCCACAGGGATATAGAAAAGGAAAAGTCCAAGCACAGGGAGCAGACCCCCTTCCACATGTAAAGTTTTCCCAGGATCAGATCCATCAGTTGTCCAGCCCCTCTTCTCATATCAGGCTCCAGAGTAGGTACTCAAATGTGGGATTATGCAGCAGATGATATGCTTTTCAGGGTTCCTCCAATAAGAGGGCAAAACCTCCATAAAATTCAAGTATCTGAGGCAGAACATGAGTCACAGGGTGGTAAGAGTCGGACGCTGGCCCCACAAAAAGCTGAGCGGGTCCCTAAGAGAAGCACCATCTTGTCAGAAGCAAATGTTATCTTTATGCCACATCTTCTCACCACTCTTTATTTTCTTATCCCATTCCTCAATGAATACTCTAAGGTTAGAAGGCTCCCAGTTAGAGAATGTAGCTCCTTTGTACAAACTCTCACTGTTGCCAGGTAAGCCATGAAAAGTAAAGGCCATGTTCTTGGAGTATGTTCATGAGACCATTCAATTTTGTCATATTTTCTGAACTCTGTTAGTGAGGTCTTGATGGAGTGTCAGCCAGGCACCTTCATATTTAGCTCTTCCTTTTACAGTAGGCTGCCATGAGGGCCAGGTGATCTGGGAAGTAATGCAAGTGGAAAATAACTTGCCTCGAGGGTTGGTTGGCATGGCACCAAATCCTGTGACCTCTTTCCACCTTTAACCCCCATATCTAAAAGCTTTGGCAATGTTTCAACACAGAAGTCTTTCAAATTCTTCCCATCAACACCTTCTGGAACACCTCAGATTCTCAAATTGTTTCATCTATTATAATTCTCTTGCTAATCCAGGGCCTCCAGAAACTCCTCCATCTCCTTCTCAAGTTGCTCCATTTTGACAGGGACAGTCCAGGTGGTGTCTTCCAAATCTGAGACTCTCTGCTTCAATTCAGTTAGTCTAGTGGCATGTTATTTTAAATACGTGGTTATTTTGAAAATAGTGTCCTCAAATTGGTCCCAGTGTGGGTTAGTTCCATTTAAAACTTGTTCTGTTACTGCCTTTCTAATTAATGCAATCTCTGCAGCTGAAAGAAAGTTGGCCGAGTTGCTGGCAGGGCCGATATCCTGTTGCATTGACTTTTGGCATATTTTGTACTCTGCTGAGCTGGCTTGCCAGAAATGAGATATTCCTCCATGGCAACAAAATTCCTGCTGTGGACTTATACTGCAGAAAACGGTTAGCACATGTGAAAAATTACATTTTATAACAAAGTGATGCAGAGCTCTGGATGTATCGTCTAGCCTGATCAGCCACTCATTAGTGCCCATGAATATTTTTAAAAAAAAGGGCATGGGTTCGGGTGAGTGAGGGACTGCTAACCACCAGGGAATATATTTTACCACTATGGGCATGGGTTTGGGTGGGTGGGGGCCTGGTAGCCAGTAGGGAATACTTCCTAACACTATGGGCATTGGTTTGGGTGGAGTAGGGACTACTAGCCCAGGGAAAACCTTTATTTAATATTGGGCCAGTGATCAGCAAAGGAGGGTGGACCACTAGACCAAAGGAAAATGTTATTTTATATCGGGTGTTGACAGGTGAAATGGATGACCACTAGACATCTAAAACATCTTGGGCTGGGTACAGAGAAACCCAAGGGGGACAGCAAAGTTGGTGCCCAGTATGGGGGCTGGCTATGAGCAGACACAAAGACCATTGGGCCTCCTCTGCTGTTTTTAGTATGTTAGATACCAAGGAAAAACTTAATTTTAAATCAGGCTCTGGACCAATGAAGTGGAACCACTAGACACCAGGAAAAACTTTTTTGTATTAGACCAGTGGTTGGTGAAGGGCGAGGGACCATTAGACAACAGTAAAATGTTATTTCATATTATGTGGTGATCGGTGGGTAGGGGACCACATGAGGTAACAAAACCTGAAAAATACAGATTTTGAACTCTGCCGATGGAGTTGCCAAAGTGTGCCAGTGAAGTTCTGACTTTGCATTCTGTGGAGTCATTAATTTTCCATAAAGTTTGCAACTTTGCACAATGGATTGATTTGCAAATGAGACAAATTCATGAATTAATCGAGAAGGCAATGTTTTCCAAGTTAGCATCTCTAGTTCACCTCAGAGCCTCTTATGGGCTAGAGCACACTCTATAATTGATGAAGCCAAACAGTGGTTTCCGTACAAGAAGGAAAGAAATCAGTGGGACCTCAGC
Source organism: Neoceratodus forsteri (assembly GCA_016271365.2). Classification (NCBI taxonomy): domain Eukaryota; kingdom Metazoa; phylum Chordata; order Ceratodontiformes; family Ceratodontidae; genus Neoceratodus; species Neoceratodus forsteri. The sequence continues at coordinate 1,458,383,089 of CM057455.1, read as the reverse complement.
TCATACTGACATGTTAAAATTTAAAATTAAAAGATGAAACCAGAGAGTGATTTCGCATAAGAAAAAGAAAAAGCAGTGGAATCTCTGCAGATATGGGCATGTTAAAAATAAAGTGTAGATTCCTGACTGATGAGGGGTCACCATGCTGTTGGTGTTCAGGCTGATTATGATTTGGCTGAATTATGAGATCAAGAACCCTTTTAAAAGTTAAAATGAAAATGATGGAATGAAAACCAAATAAGAAAATGAATTGACTTGAATGAATTGTAGGCTTTTAAAATTTAGTGTAGACTCCTGACCGATGAGAGGGTCACCTTGCCATTGGTGACCACATGGATCATGGTTCTGCTGAATAACCAGACCAGCATTAAATGTTGATATGATTGTCTTAGCACCAAGAAAGACAATTAAATCAACTTGAATGAATTGAAGGCTTTCAAGCATCTTGGGGAGGGGCACTGGTGCTATAACTATTTCATTTTATTTCGGCCACACACAAGTGCACCCTATAAATATTTTAAAAAGCTAAGAAAAATGTATAAGAAATGTAATCAAATCCTGTGTATTAGCCAAGGTTGAGCTTGCTAAGCCTTTATCATTGCACTGCAAACAGGAAGATGTGGTATTCTCCTATTTGGTGAGCTCCCAAATGGTCACTTGTGAGCCTCTTATGGGACAAAGCACACTATTTAAAGATTAAGCCAGAGAGTTGTTTCCACACAGGAAAGAGAGAAAGCAGGAGGACTTCAGCTCATATTGGCATGTGAAAATGAAAAGTTAAAAAATGATGCCAGCAAGTGATTTCCATGTGAGAGAGAGAGAGAGAGAGAGAGAGAGAGACAGACAGAGACAGAGAAAGCAGTGGGACCTCAACAGATATTGGCATGTTAAAATTTAATGTGCAGATTCCTGACTGACAAGGAGCCACCTTACCATTGGTGGTCAGTATGATCATGATTCAGCAAAATGATGAGACTAAGAACCCTTTAAATGGTATCATGATGGAATCAACTTTAAATGTACTTGTCTCTAAGGGCTGCTCTACAACAACTTTGAAAACAAAGGAAACAGACAGACAAAGGTTTTCACATCCTGCATATGCCCAGGCCAAAGTTCATCACATTGAAGGAATTTAACACTTTCTGTGACTCTGGTCCTCTTCAGTTCATCATTTCCACTGGATCTATCTTTATTTCATTTGCTGCTTTCTCCTTGGAGGATCCTGAGCAGGCGTTCCATTGCCATACAAGCCCTCCAAGCTCCCTCCTAACTGTGCCTCTGCCAGCAGCCCAGTGGCACCTCAAAACCAGAGACCACAAAAAGCCTGCAAGCAACCACAGCCCTCAAGACCTTTTAGCGGGGCGACCGGCACCTTCAAAGCCACCACCCACGCCACCCTCTCCAGCCAGCAACAATGACAGATGCAATGTAACATTTTGACCAGCCGGAAAGCAGCGCTTTCTTACTTCTACAACCTGATTGGTTGGTCTCCTGACTGTTTGCTCCTATTGGCCAGTTTCTTTTGAAATGCTTGGCTCTACAGTACGAACTTCTCTCATTCAAAATTCTGCTTAATTCTGGAAAATCTTAATATTAGCAAATAAGATTGTTCATAACTGTTTTAAAGCATTAGAGCATTAATTGCCATTTAGTTTTCAGTGTGTGTATATATAAGCAGGGCCACCTCAGCACTCTCAAAATGTCATTACTACAGCTTTTGTTAAATAATTTATTCTGTTATTGACTGTTAAGCAGTATCCTGAAACTATTAAATTCACGCCGACCCGCCATGCAGAGCACAGGAGGGCTGGCAGAAGATGGAATTAAATATTCGTCAGCATCGTGGTTTAATATTATGTTTTGGAAGTCGACAAATTACACAAATCATGCTGAAGTTTAACTTTTAGGTTAGGTCATTTACGTGATCAGAGTATTCAGATAGCAACATAGTTTCTTCTGTGAAACTGGCCACTTCAGATATGGTGCTGCACCCAGTCTCCCCTAATGAACCCTCCTCTCACCTCTAAAACTTCACCACTTATACTCCTGTCTCTCCTGTTATGTCTAAACTGGCTAACAACTTGTACATCTCTTGCTACTTATCCTGCACTAACAATGATAGTGACTTCAGGTTTTCTAACATCCTGCTGTACTATTACTCGAATTCTACCCCTGCTCACTCTATCCTCATCAAAAGGGCTGTATCTATCTGTCTATCCACTCCTATCTCTTGAACTATCGTAGACCCAAACGCCAGCTAGGCACTCTCTCTGCCAACCTACTTTCTCACCTAGCCCGGCGGCTCCTTATGCTTGCTGGAGATATGAACCCAATCCGGGCCCTATGGTTTGTGCTTCACCCCTGCAACGGCTGCAACAAAAAAGGGTCTGGTTATAGCCCACATGAATATCCAGAGTCTCACGAGTCACCTGGCTGAGCTCGAAGCCTGGGCTAAACTGATTAACCCTGACATTTATGCCTATCAGAGACTGGCTGAAGCCTTGGGTGCCTGATGCCACTTGTCTTGTGCCTGGTTATAGCATTCTAAGGAAAGACCGTATTGGGTCAAAGGGGGGTTGCGATTATGTACAAAAATCATCTATCCTGAACATCCTACCCTGCACTGATTCCCTAACACCTTGTGAAACTCTGCGCTACCCTGGCACTGGGTTCAAAACTGCTGCACTTCATTTGTGTCTACAATCCACCTACAAGCGGGATGAGTGGTCTCCAGAATTTGCTACAATATGTCTCCCAGAATGTAAAATCAAATGAGGCTCTACTCCTGGGGACCTGAACCTTAACTGGCTGGGTCCACAGCACAGCATCCTTGAATCTCTAATACAGAAGCACAATCTACACCAAACTATCACAGGCTTTACCAGAACTACTACTCCGCACTCAGGGTCCCTACTTGATTGGATCCTCACCACCAGACCTGATCATGTACTAGATGCCACAGTGCTTGCTGACTCAATCACTGATCATTCCCCCACACTTTGTCGATGGCGATCCTGTCCACCTCCTCCTCCTCCACCACGTCTGATTAGGTTTTCAAACTATGCTGCCCTGGACAAACAAGCCTTCCTATTTGACCTCTCTTGTGTTGACTGGTCTAACATTTATACATAACCAATGTTGATACTGCCCTCAATTCATTTCTGACTGAGTTTGACAACATCCAAAGAAGCACCTCCTACAGTCAAATGGAGGGTAAGGGGCCAGCATTCGAGTGGCTGAAAAAGACCTGCTTCAAAAGTTAAAGTTAGAGACAATCAATGGAAAAGTACAAACAAACTGGACTGCAGTCAGTTCTCATTCTGTATAAACAATACAGAAATGACTGTAAAGATGCATCAGGCAGGCCAAAAGTAAATACTGCCAAAACCTGCTGATTAATTCTTCCAATGACCTCGCAAGTTTGGGGTCACATTAAGTCCTTCTTAGGTTCTGCTAAAGATGTCACTCCCTCAGATATGGTCCTACATGGTGTACACTGTAATGATTCTACTACCATTGCAAATGCTTTTAACCAACAATTTTCTGACTTATCTGCCTACACAGCTTCCTCCCATCACAATCCTCTGCTTCACAGTTTAACCCACAGCATCTGAAGGACCCCAAACTTAACCAACGCCTTCTATTTCAGGAAGTGTCTATGCATCAGGTCCTAAAGCTGCTCAGGTCACTCTCTGAAAACACCAGTACTGGCTCAGATGGCCTAGAACCAAGACTACTAAAAATGACTTCTTACTACATCTCTGGCCCCTGGCACATCTTCACCCTATCTCTCTCAATGGCATTGTCCCTGAAGTCTGGAAGGCAGCCAGAGTCACTCCTGTATTTAAGAAGGCAGTAAAATGACATATCAAATTACCGGCCTATTGCTATTTTGTCTGTTCTGAATAAAATCCTGGAAAAGTAGTATCCATGCAAATCACTGAATACATTGAGAAATTCAATTTATTAAGCTCAGCACAACATGGTTTTAGAAAGCATCACAGCACCATGACAGCACTTGCAAAATTCACTTCAGATATCGTTACCAATATGGATGAGGAAAGTTGACAGGGGCAGTCTTCATTGACTTAACCAAAGCTTTCGATCTGGTTGACCATTCTCTGCTACTATCCGCCCTCAGTACCTTGGGCTTCTCTCCCCAGTCACTACCTGGTTCCAAAGCTACCTCTCAACAGAACACAAGCTGTTAAGTTTAATTCATCCATGTCAGACAGTGCTGTTATCAACATTGGGGTCCCTCAGGGGTCTATACTTGGCCCTCTTCTATTCTCATTATTCGTCAATAAACTTCCTGAGCTGGTCACCACAGGTCACTCACTTCTTTATCGCGGATGACCTGGTAATTTAGTATCACTCTGATAAGGTCCTGGATTTAAATGCTGCCTCACTGCAGATTTTCGTGCTGTACAACACTGGTTGAACTCTCAATGCCTGGTTTTAAATACAAATAAAACAAAAGTTATGATGTTTGGCTCCAATCACAAGCTTAGATCCTGTCCTCTGACCATCTCTGTCTCTGATATCGATGGGGACCTAGAAACTGTCACTTCTTTCGTTACCTTGGCATCCACCTGGATCAAACCTTGGACCTGAAAGCACATATACAGGAAACCACCAAGTCAATTAACTGCAAATTGGGGCTGCCTACAGAACCAAATACCTGCTCACCTGCTGCTAAATTGGTGATAGCCAGAGGCATTCTATTGCCAACCTTACATATGGGTGTCCCATCCTGTCCTTGGCCACCAAATCTTCACTGCAACTATGGGAACACCTTCAATAATGTGCAGGTATGCAACCAAAGCACCTCGGCTGCAGCATCATTGTCTCTTATATCAGGACCTTGGTTGGCTCTTCCTTCCTTTACCAGGCAGTACTACTTGTACAATTTAGTTGATTCCATCCTAAGGACGTCCAAGCCTGCTATCCTGTCTGATCTCCTCAGGCCGGCCATTCCCACAAGGAATCTTAGATCGGCTGATCAGACCTTACTATCCATCCCTTTGTCGGACTAAAAGGGCATGGGCTCCTTCCATCATGCTGCCCCCACCTATGGAACCTACTACCTCAGGATCTAAGAGATGTCTCCACTCATGTGACTTTTAAGAGCAAACTCAGGACTTTCCTCACTACTATGGACAAATGTGTTTGCTTTGACCCTACCTGATCCGCTGCATTTGTACTGTTTCCTCATTGCTAGCACTTTTGCCTGTCAAATGGGTGTTCTATACTGTGCCTTGTAATTAATGTTTTATTTTGTGCCTTGTAATTAATGTTGCCTTAACCTGTTTCTTTATAAGCCTAATGTTAGCTGTTGACAATTGTAAGTCGCTATTCTACTCCATGACATTCTTATCTTCCTTCACAGCCTCTCTCACTTAACCCCACTGCTGCTCTCTCCCCCTTCTTCTTATATCCTCTTCCCCCCTTTTGCCACTCTCCACCAAACTCACCTTTACCTGTTCCTACCTCATCCATGCCCCTACTTAGTCCCCACCCTCCTGGCTGTGCTTAGTCCTCTCTCCACCTACTACGCCTACTTCCACCGTCTACCGACCCCCCTTCCCTGCCCTGCTGTCTCTTGGTTCCATTGGCTTGGCTTGACTTTGACACTTTTGCCGCTATTGCCGTAACTCCTCCGCCTCATCCCCTCTCACGGCATCCTCCTCTGCGCCTGCCATCTATCAGTTCCACCAACCCGGCTGTATTTTCCTACCTCCTACCGCTGTTGCCGTCTACTGCCACTCCCCCTACCCCTCTCTTCGCCTGCCGTCTTTCGGCTCCATAGACCCGGCGCGGTTGGTACCTCACCCGCTGTTGCCGTATCTGATGGCACCTCCTTTCCACTTAATCTCTCCTCCCGTCCTTTGCCAGTTTTCCCTTCCTTGTGTCTTTTCTACTGATGCCTATCCTCTCTTATTTTCTGCCTTCTACTATTCACATTTTTGAGTATGTTCCATGATCAAGTGCTAAAGTATATTTTTGTTTACTAATGTATGTTACATTGCCATATGTATTTCTCTCTGCATTTTTTGTACTCGTTGTCTTAATAATCTGGCTGTACTCTTTGTGTGTTGTAATTGTACCTCCGAGTCGTGCCTGAAAACAGTCACTTGTTGACTAAGCGCACTTACCGGATAACAAAAACTAAATAAATAAATAAAATAAATAAAAACAAGTATGAAAATGTAATTGATTAGAATGAACTGTAGACTTTCGAGCAGGTTTTGGAAGGAGCACTGGTACTATAACTATTTGATTCTGATTTTGGACACTCAGGTGCACCCTGTAAATATTCAAAAAAATAAAAAGTAGAATTTATAGGAAATGGTATAAAATATGTGTATTTGCCATGGTTGAGCATGCTAAATCTTTAATTCTTGCAAACAGGAAAGGAGTGGCCTTCTCCTAATTGGTGAGCTGCCCAATAATCACCTGTGAGCCAGTCATGGGCCAGAGCACACTGTATAAAGATGCAGCCAGAGAATGGTTTCTGCACAGGAAAGAATGAAAGCAGTGGGACCCCAGCACATAGTGGCATGTTAACATTTAAAGTTAAAAGATGAAGCAAGAGAGTGTTTCTGCTTAAGAAAGAGTGAAAGTTGTGCGATATCAGCACATATTGGCATGTTAAAATTTAAAGTGTAGATTGTTGACCAACGAAGGGTCACCTTGCCATCAGTGGTCAACCTGAATGTGATATAGCCAAATGATGAGACCAAGCACCCTTTAAATGTTAAAATGATGGCATGAAAACCTAGTAAGAAAATTGAATTGACATGAATGAACTGCAAGCTTTCTAGCAGCTTGAGGGTGGGGTGGCCACTGCTATTATAATTATTTCAGTGTCATTAATTACATCCGATATATTAGGTGAAGAGGGCCTTAAGAACCAACACAGATGGGACTGGATCCTTGAATTGTGGGAAATTAATATTTTTAGTTAACATAATAACCTTAAAATGTGAATTCTACTGCAACAAACTTGTTCCATGGCAGGCAGGATGAAAGTTCTGCAATCAGTTTCGTGACTACAGAACTACAGTATACAACTCCATGAACCCTGATTAGTCTCTGTAAACACTGGTAAATGGAAAATCAGAGCAAAAATGAAAGGGCTTGCCTTCCATTAGGCCAGATCCATAGCCAGTGAAACACAGCACGGCCTTTTCATGCAGGATACCAAAGTTAAGTGAAGGACAGATTCCTCCATAAAGGCAAAGATGGTAGTTGGACAAAGCACTAGGTGCTCATTTGTTGTTATACTACCTGTACTGTTGTGAATAAAACATGTATCTGTATCCAGTGCATTCTGTGTGCACCACTGTGTAGGAAGCTGTGTTTTCTGCCTTTGGCTACACCAGCAATCACTGGTATCACAGTTCCTTTTGTGTATGTGCTACAAAAATTAAGTAAATTGTGATGGTTTTAGAAATATACATCCAAAGCATATATGCTACAGTATGTTGCTGAGATTAAAAAGCACAGTATTTATCTTTGTAAAGAATATTCCATAGTGTATGAGTTAATCTGGCTCATGTATTGAGCACTGGGAAATTTTGTCACATGTGGGCCCCTTAAAATGTCCTCTCATCATTAAACATCACTGCACTCAGTGGATGGGCCAGACAACCTCCACTTGGGAGCATAATTAAAAGAAATACATAAACTGTAAATGTTGGCAGTGAAGCAAAATGTTTACATAGAACAATGAGTGTTGCTCTATAAAGCCATGGCTTCAACAAAATCAATGAGTGAAGTGCTAACTGTCCCAGACACAGGCCAATGTACAACACATGCCTTCACTATTAACTTACTTGTGCCAAAAGGATGAGCAGCAGTGAACCTATACACATTACTGGATACATGAATACGGATCTTTGTGACTCTGCATAACACTCTTCAGAGATATCTGGTGCTACAATACATGCCTCTTTTATAGTCAAGTTATAAAGATACAGAAAAGGAAATAAGTATTGGGTTTCAATGCCAAAAGTGCAATATATGCACATGGGCACAGAATCCTGAGGACAATGTACCAATTGGGTGGGAGGTATTGGCAACCACAAAACAGGAAAGGGAAATGGGTGTCATCATATCTAATGACCTCAAGGTGGAAAAGCAGTGTGATAAGGCAGTGGGGAAAGCTATTAGAATGCTTGAGTGCATGGACAGGGGTATTACCATCAAAAGAGAGAGTAGTGTTACCCCTATGTAGATCGATAGTAATGCCCCAAATAGAGTTCTGTGTCCAGTAATGGAGGACCCATCTCCAGAAAGACATAGATCAGGTCTAGGCGGTACAGAAGAGGGCAACCAAAATGGTGCATGGCTTGCATCAAAGCCCTATGAAGAAATACTCAAGGAACAAAATATGTAAACTCTAAAGGAAAGGAGGAACATGATGGAAACATTAAATACCTCAGAAGTATTAATAAGATACAGGAGGGAAGCATGTTACATAGAAAGATGCTCAAGTACAAGGGTCATGACATGAAGATGGAAGCTAGAGGAGGGAGACTCAGAGGGATGTGAGGAAATACTTCTTCATGGAAAAGGGTGGTGGATACCTGGAACAGTCTCCCTAGCAGAGGGAAGGTTCTAAAAAGTAGCAGGATTCAAGCATGCATGGGATAAATGCAAGGGACCATTGTAATAGTCTCAGGTGATAGGTTTCATTGGCAAGCTTTTAAACTAGCCAAGGGGAGGCACTGATAGAAGCAGGGAGTTCCCAGCCTTTCCCACAAAACAGGGTAGTTAGGGAGGTAAACACCAAGGTAGAGAGGTCAATAGAGAGCAGGACAGGGGTAAATGGAGAAAAAGGCAAAGGCAGTAAGGGCAGGGATGGGGTTAAAAGGGATAAGGACATCAAAAATGGAGATGAGTACCAGTGCTCACAGTCTGGGTAACAGGCTTCCTGAACTAGTGGCCTTGATTGAAGAGGGACACCTGGATATTGTGACAGCCACAGACACATGGTACGAAGAAACATGACTGGGATGCCAACATACTAGGGTACACAATCTACAGGAGGCAGGGGAGAGTAAAGAGGAGGAGAGTAGCTCTCAGTAAGGGAAGGGACAAAAGCAATGGAACTATAGGGTAAACAGGAAGGAGAGAAGGAACTGTGGTTCACCTTGGAGACAGAAAATGGCACCACAATCCGCACAAGGGTTATACACAGACCCCATCTCAGTGGGAGGAAATGAACAGGAAATGATAGAAGGTATCCTTTGAATGGCAGAAAAGGGGAGATACTGTTGATGGAGGACCTGAATATGCCAGATGTTAATTGGAGCACATTTGTTTACAGCCACATCCAAGAGCAGAGTCATTCTCGATGCACAGCAGGGGCATGCCTCAAACAGCTAGTGTTGGAACCCACTCAGGAGGGAGCAATCTTAGACTTAGAAGTAGGTAGCCATCTGGGAACAAGCAACCACCAAACAGTGTGGTTCATGATAAACACAGCCATAGAGCAAAGCCATACAAAAGTGATGGTACTGGACTTTAGGAGGACTGACTTTGGCAAAATGGGTGAGTGCTTAAGGAATGCACTAGCAAATGGTCTGGAAGGAGGGTGGAAGAACAATAGGGAAAAATCTAAACTGTCATCACAGAGGCAACAAGCCATTGTGTGAAGCAAATAAACAAAACAAAACAGTAAAAAGAAAGCACTAGGGCGTGCTCTAACCAACGAGAAAGATGGCAGCATAACTCTAAAGCACTCCCTGGATCTCAACCCATCCGCTTGACGCTATGCGATCCCATGGAGTCCCCCTCAAAAACGACGGCTTTATGCATGGGTAATATCCCTTGCTGGGTAGTGCATCCTTTTCAGTGGATTATGATTTAGTAGCAGCGTATCAATGGCGCTGTGACTTGGTACCACACTAACGCACCCAGGCCTAGGCCACGCAAGCCGCACATCTCCACACCTCTCCTTCCTGCACAGAAGCCTGAGCTTGACCCTTGGACTGCATCTCTGGTCTCCCTTTCCTGGGGCTCGGCTACAAGTTTGGGAGCCTTCTGCTAGCTATCTGGTCATTATACTGAGCTTAAACATATAATCTATAATGCTGGAGTAACGAGGTTAAAGATGGATTCACCAGTGGCAGTCGGAGAATCTCTACAACATATTACTAAGCTCCTGAAAACGCTATAACCAGGGTGGACAATATTAGCTTATCGTTGTCTGGTACGGCCAAAGATGTCCAACACCGGCAAGACAGAATGAATGTGGCAGAGCAAAGGGCCAAAGCTTGCAGCTCAGCAAGCACAGGTTTGGAATCGGCTCCAACAACATAAAGAAAGACTCGCTACGCTCTTGGAGAGGATGGAGGATAACAAAATCGAAGCCGCCAGAATAATCTGTGTATAGTGGGACTTCCTGAGGGTGCAGAAGGGCATTCAATGAAGCAATTCCTGAACAAAAATCTGCCTCGTATGTTGGGAGATTGATGGAGGCGACCGATTGAAGTAGAAAGGGCCCTGAGGTCTCTACCCATACAAGTAAGCATTCTAATACACCGAGATCAGTCGTAGCATATTTGCTGTGATACAACACAAAAGAGAATACTTTGTGCAGCTAGAGACTTGGGGAACTTTCCTAGCAAGGATCTATAATAGCCATATACTGAGATTTTGCACAAGAAACAGCTGCGAAGTGGAGGGAATTTGGAATTATTAAAGATTTCAAAATCTTACCAGATTATCGTCACCAAAGAAGGCCATGCGTTCAAGGCAGACCACCCTGTGGATGTTGAGCGCTGGATTGATAAACATTGGCCAGGCCTTAAGTGCCCAACTACAAATCCCAGGAGGTTCTGTAGGCCCTCCAGTGGCTCCTCCTTGTAGGAACCTTTTTTCAACTTATGGTTCCCTTGTAACACATTTGGTAGCCGGACAGGTACCACAGCAAATCGGTCCCCATTGAAGCATACAACTCAGAAGAAGTATATCATTAGTGAAGCAGCACTCCTACAGGCAGACCTCAGCCGTCACCTTATCTCCCTCAGCGGGCTGGCAAACACTTCTAAGGTCAGGCAGAGATCACGGAGTGCCCACCCTCACCATCAAATCTACCCATCACCACCCACAAGGTCTCTAGAGAGGATTTTTCTTCTGCATCGCCAGATGCTATCAGATCCCAAGACATGGACACTGGGCAATTGACAGACTGGGCTAACATCCCAGAAATCCCTAGCTGAGTTGGTGGACACTCTTTCTCCTGTGCACCCTGGACTCATCAATTACACAGCCACCATTATGCAGACAACAGTGGATCATGGATGTACCCTCGGGACCCTCCCGAGATGGCCGAAGGACATAATACCCAAATTGCTTGAACAATTTGATTTAAATACTCAACTGGGTGATGATTTTGCAATGATATTCCCTGCTATTTGATGGGGATAGGGGTGTTACCCTCCTCCCCATTCTGCTTTAGTGAAGGGGGCACAATAACTGACACCCCCCTCCCCAACAGGTAGAAAGGCACAAAATCCATTTATAATACACTGGAACATCCCCACCCCACCACATGCGCCATTTGGTATGGTAGGCAGTGTAATATCTGGGCGCTTCTTGCCCTCCCCTGCCTGTTACCTATCCTGTTCTAGTTGCATCCCAAGTCTATGTTCATTAACTATATTTCAGTGCTATGTCTTATAGGCCTAGGTAACCCTCCCTCCCCTTCCACTTTCTACTACCTTCCTGTGTTGGAAGGATCTGTACTAATACTGGCAAATGGGTTTACCACTCCGCCCTTCTCCCCTTATTTTCCCTCCCTCCTTTTTTTTCTCCTCTCTTCCTCCTCTCCACGAGGATCGAGTCATCTGACCCTTGGGCTTTGGCGGGTCCAGGATGAGTTGGTTTACTGTTCTTCATCCTCATAAGACCCACCTGTGAGGTGCCCTGGAGATAGCATAGATCTAGGGTCTGTATAGATATTTATATATCTATATAATTCCCTCATTGCTTGGATCACCAGACGCACAGTTTAACTGTTGTAGTGTTTACTTCTGTTACTTTGCTATAGTACCAATACTGAGGTTTATTGCCCTTTTGAAGTTAACTTACTGTACTACTTTAATATATTGAATTGTTCTTTCTCTGCTCTTTGTTTCTCCTAGAGCTGTTCTTTACCCTACATAACTGGGTACGTAGTTCCTCAGTGGCAGGTGATGCTTTCATCTCTCATGGTGCTAATAAGGACATTTGCAGTCCTGTTGGTTCTCTGGGAGTTGGTGAGTTTGGAATTTGGTGGTATCTTCCCTAATCCTTTTGCTAGACACCCTGTAAGTACCTTCAATTATTTACTGTGTGACGGGATGCCTACTAATACCCACATTGCACCCCAAGGGTATCGGTGGATATCCTGGAATGTGAAAGCTTAAACCATCCAATTAAATGCACGAAAGTCTTACAATATCTAAAATCCCTGCTGGCAGATCTTGCCCTTCTCCAGGAAACTCACCTACTGTCTAAATGCACCAACTGGTTAAAGAAACTATGGGTAGGGAAATACTGTCCAGCCCCCACTAAATCAAAGGTAGTAGCCATTCTCATTCATTGGGCCTCCCCATGGGTAGTTAAGGAGGTCAAGAAAGATGATCATGGTTGATGGTTAGTGGCAAGCTATCTTCTCCTACAACCGCTATACTGTTGGGCAACCTCTATGCTCCCAATACTGAGCACATTGACTTCTTCCCAGAGATTAGCCAGGCCGTATCAGATCTACAAGCGGATGGGTCACTGCTACCTGTAGTTATAGGTGGAACTTTAACACAGTGGGAGATATATTTTAGATAAGTCACCCAACCCCACATGTTAAATCCTAAAGTTAGGCTCTCCTTCAGGCTATGATAGAAGAATGGGCCCTAGTGACACATGGCGCAGAGATCACCCTACTGGTAGAGACTTTTCTTTTACTCCATCCCACATAAATCCCACAGCTGTATAGATTTCTGGTTGGCCACGAATCAGCAGCTAGAGCCCTTTCTGATTCCGATATTGGCTTGATTCTTATATCGGACCATGCTCCTGTATCAGTAACGTTCACCCTTTGGAGCACCATACAGGGAGCCCGCTGGTGTTGTAACCACCTTTTTATTCCAGGACCGGGTTTGCCCTCATATAGTAAAGGCAGCTAAAGATTACTTTGCACTCAATGCAGATTGCGGGTACCCCAGACACAGTCTGGAAGCGTTCAAGGCAGTGTTGAGAGGGCACATCATTGCCTTCTCGGCAGCAAGGGACCGCAGGCGTAGGGCAACATTGACCCAACTTCAAACAGACTTGATGGCCCTAGAAGGCCATTTCAAATCCACCCTCGGATGGCCCTTGACAGTGAGCTACTTGAAATAATTGGCTTTAAATATCAAATAAATACGATATTACTTCAGAAAGCTGGTGGTACCTCTTGAGATCAAAACAAACTTTCTGGGCAGGGAGAAAGGGTGGAGAAGGTATTAGCCTTCTGCCTGCATAAACAGCAAGCTGCTACAAGGATACATACCCTTTAAAACATATCGGGTACCATGGTAACTAGTCCTAAACAGATAAACACCACACTGCAGCACTTCTACCAAACCCTTTATCAGTCTCGATCTGCTCATAATGTCCATGACCTACAGGACCTTTTACCAAATTTTGTCAACAAACCCTGCTGCCAACCCTTACCCCTAAGCAGGTGGCACAATTGGACACCCCTGTAACCTGCGAGGAGCTTCAAATGGGACTCTAACAGATGGCACGAGGAAGGCCCCTGGTCTTGACAGAATATCCGTGCAGCTATACCAGACCCTTGGTCAGGATATTATTCAACCCTTGCAGCGGAGCTACAGCATGCCCAAACCTTGGGATCTTTCCCTCAGACTATGAAAAAGGTGATGATTATCTTGCTTTCAAAAATCAACAGACCCCTTAGACTGCGACAATTTCCGGCCTATATCTCTTATATCAGTAGATACAAAAATCTTAGTTAAAGCACTGGCATCCAGGTTATCCTCTATTTACCTTGATAATGCATCCTTCACAAATTGGTTTCATGCGGGGCAAATCAGGAATAGACAATACCAGGCTCCTCCTCAACCCTAAGTAGTTCGCCTCTAAAGCCCCTTCCCTGATGGCAGCTTGCAGTAGATTTTCTAAAGCATTTGACTCCATAGAATGAGACTATCTTTATGAGGTCCTCGATAGGTATGGTTTGGCCCTTCTTTTATGCAATGGATACATATCTCTATTGTGCTCCTATGGCGTCTTCTCACCAATAGTGAGATCTCTTCTCCATTCACCCTGTATCGGGTACTAGACAGGGTTGTCTACTATCCCTTATTGTTCCTTATAGCACTAGGCCCCTGCTGAGGATGCTCATAGCCACTCCACAGATACAAGGAATTGTGGTAGCGAACAAACCTTACCTAGTGGTGGCCTCATGCGATGATCTGCTGCTAACTCTATCTAATCCCGACAAACCTTACCATTCATACTTCAAATAATAGGAGCTTTGGAAGACTATCAGGGTTAATCATGAATCAGAAAAACAACTTTAGCCCCTTTAAATAAGCATTGTACCCAATCGTGTTTTCAAATAACCAATTTGACATGGGCAAGCGTGGCATTTAATTACCTGGGCATTTCTATAGCAACAACCTGGGCGCACTGGAATCTGCTAACATTTCCCCACTGTTAACACAGCTAGCAGTCAAAGTCGAGTGATGGCATAAGTTGTAACTCTCCTTACCAGGTAAGATAACGGCTATTCAGATGCTATTGCTCCCTCGGGCTCTGTACCTCTTCAATAACCTTCCATCCTCTCTCTTCAAGCTTTTCCACTCCTAGAAGTTGATGGCGACTTCCTCTGGGACTTTAAACTGCTTCAATGGAATAAACATAAACTAAGAGTGCACTGGGCCCAAGGGCTTAATGCTCCATGGTATCTCAGATATCATCTATCTTGTACAGTCGCTCAAGCAACTAAATGGTTTGTGCCCCAATCGGTGGCTCTTTCACTAGGGGTTCAATTGGAATTGCACTTGGTAGATACAATACCCTTTACACACTCCTTACCACATGGGCAAGCCTGCCCCAATCGCTCCCACCCTACGGTATTATGCACAGCACAGTCATGGAAAAAGGCATGGTACAGTTTCATCTCCTAAACAGTCCGGGACCCTCCCTATGTCACGCTCCCTAATGGCGGAATGATCTGATTCAAATTGATGGGGCACTTATCTACTGGACCTCTTGGTATAGGCGGAATTCGACATGTACAAGACCTGGCCCTGCAGTCACACACTCCATGCTCTCCTTTGCTCAATTGCAAAGGCAATTTTCTATTCCACATAAGGATTTCTGGAGGTACTTGCAAATTGAGTGTCCTGCATCCTCTTCTGCAGAATTCCAATCCACTTTCCCTGGAGTGGGTAGTAGGCCTGCATCACCTCCCTACAAACAGAGGGTTATGGGCCCACTTTACAAATCTTGGAGAGACTCACAACCTAATGCCACTATGTCCTGTAAAAGAAATGGTATATATATTCTGGTTCCCCATCACTGACCCGCGGTGGAATTCTTATCTTAAAACTATACATAGCACTTACAGTGACACTAATAGTCCCTTCTTGCAGCTAAAAATTCTATTATTATGGCATTGCCGCCAGTAATACTCCATGCCCATGGCCTACTGGGCCATAACAAATTCTGGCACTGCCCCAGGCAGAAACATATTCTCCAAATCCTATGGTCTTGCCCTAATTTGACAACATTTTGGAAGATGGTGGCTTTGGATATTTCTATGGTGCTTAACCACCCTATTGTCCTGACAGATGCAAGATTAGTCATGGAATACCACCTCCTTGGGCCAAATACCTAAACCTCTCAAAGACTAGACTCTGGTTGCAATTCTAGAGACTAAACACCTTCTCTTTATGCATTGGCGAACACCAGTTATCCCTACCTCTGCTGCTTGGCATGCAGCCTTGCTAAACTTTCAATATACATAAGATTATCCCACTTGCATAAGAGAATTTATACCTCTATCATCAAAAATGGAATCCCTATCTTCGCTCCCCTTTTGTAAAATTCCACCACCACCTTCTAACCCTCCGAGGTAATGTACTGGTATAAATTCTGCCATCTAATTCTCCAACCTAGACCAAACTGGACTGTGTTTATATAAGAGATGTAAGCATCTATCTGCGTTAATTGTGTTACTTACTTTCTTTTCCTGGTTATCTTACCTAGAATACATTATGTGTTCAAAGAACTAGACTGTGGCTAAAAAGACAAAGTAATGTTTGGATTTAATATATAGTATAGCATTTTAGCAGTCAGATCTTGTTATTAATGTATGTAACCTGGTAGTGCCACAGTGATGGGAAGATGAGTCATTGTAAGTTCATCCATCCCTGTTATGTACTTATACAAAAATTGCAACAAAATTTTATATGATAAAATAAAAGAAGCCCAAGTTTTCCAGTCAGCAAAATGCCAACCTCCCCACAGTGACGGTACAATACCAATGCAGGTATTGTGACGCCTCTTGACTCCCTTGTCTTCTGTGGGGGCTCTGCCCCCACCCCCAGACTCTAAGATTTCAACTCCAGGTTGCAGTTGGTCTGGGAGGGACAGGGCTACTGGGAGAAGGCAAAACTAGGGAAAATGGACCATTACCGTGAATGTTGCCATGATGGTCCTTTTCCTTGTTTTGCCATCGAAGCGTCGACGAAAAGGAGGATATGAGTAAAAACACTATGGTTCTCAAAAGAGGTGGTGGGGAAGGTTAGGGAGAAAAAGAGCATTCAGGAAGTATATGGAATCAAAGAAGGAGCAAGTCAGAGAATGGTATGAGTTAAAGCAGAAGGAAGGGAAGACAATCAGAATAGCGAAGGCCCAAACCAAAGAAAAGACAGCCAACTCAGTTAAGAAGGGGATAAAACCTTTTATAGGAACATCAGAGTGCAAAGGAAGACCAAGGAGGGATAGTGAGGCTTAATAAAGGGCAGAGGAGGGAGGTGGGCAGAGCATGACAGTAAAGGCAGATACTGAATAAATACTTTTACTCAGTAGTCACAAAATAAGAAGAGGGAGGTACATAAACCAAACAATAAATGCACTCTGGATGGGGGAGGTTGATACCAGTCCATTAACAGAAGAAAGTGTCAGTAAGAACTCCTGAAACTCAAGGTGGACAAAGCAATGGGGCCTGGTGGGATTCACCGTAGAATTCTAAAAGAACTAAGAGGTACCTAGTTACACCACTGACTATCCATTTTAACAAATTATGGGAGGATGGTGTGGTACCTGAGGACTAGAAGGATGGATGTGCTTCCCCTTCACAAAAGTGGGAGCAAGGCAGAGGCAGGAAACTACAGACTTGTTAGTTTGACCTCGTGGTAGTGAAAATGATGGAATCACTTCTGAAAGAAAGAACTGTTGAGTACCTAGAGGCCAGCAGGTCACAGGACCCAAGGCAGCAGGGATTCACAGTGGGAAGGTAATGTCAGATGGATCTAATAGATTTCTTTGACTGGGTGACCAAAGTAGTAGACCAGGGAGGGACTGTGGGCATGGCCTACCTAGACTTTAGCAAGGCATTTGACACAGTCCCACACAAAAGATTAATTAACTAGTTAGCCAGCCTGGGATTGGGTCCCATGGTGGTAGCCTGAGTAACAAATTGACTGTACAAAAGGACACAGGGTAAAAGTAAATGGAGTACATTCTAAAGAAAGGGGTTACTAGTGGGTACAGCAGGGTTCAGTGCTAGGACTGGTCATCTTTAATGTCTTTATAGGAGACATTGCAGATGGGCTGGAAGAAAATGATGACTCTTTGCAGACAACACAAAGATCTGCAACAGGGTTTATACACAAGGGGGTGGAAAGGATGAGAAGGGACTTGGCAAGGTTGGAGGAATGGTCAAAAGTATGGCAGCTTAGATTGAATACAAGAACTGCAAAGTAATGCACCTGGGAAACAAAAACCCAGGGAAGAGTACACAATAGAGGAAATACTAACGACAACAAGAATGGAAAGGATCCTGGGTGTAGTCATATCAGATGACCTTAAGGTAGGCAAGCAATGTGAGAAGGCAGTAAGGAGGGCTAGGGGATACTGTGATGCATAGGAGAGGCATCACCAACAGAAAACAGGAAATTGTTATCCTCTGCACAGACAGTTGGTGAGATCCCATCTGGAGAACTGTGTGCAGTTCTGGAGACCCCATCACCGCAATGACATAGACAGGATGGAGGCAGTCAGAGGGCAACTAAAATGGTGCAGGGTCTGCAACAGAAGCCTTACAAAGAGAGACTAAAAGAGCTTAATATGTATACCCTTAAGGAAAGGAGAGGGGAGGACATGATAGAAACTTTCAAGTACCTCAAGGGAATTAACAAAGTCCAAGAGGAGCATCTTTCAGAAAAGAGATGTGCAAGAACAAGGGGTCACAATTTGAAGATAGAGATGGGACGGCTCAGGAGCAATGTGAGGAAGTATTTTTCACAGAGAGGGTGGTGGATGCATGGAACCACCTCACTGAAGAGGTTGTGGGATCAAAAACAGTGGGGAATTCAAGAACACATGGGACAGACATAAGACAATTATAGTGGGGTGCAGAAGAAAATAGACTGTTGGTTAACTAGAATCTGCAGTTTATCCAATAGGTAGGAAATGGGCAACTGTCAAAGTCTATGTTTCTATGTTTCTGTGGGGTAAGGCTGGAGATAGAGTAGGGTCTGTGGTAGTACAGTAGGTAGGGACATTAGGGCAGACAAGGTGGGCCAGAGGTCCTTATCTGCTGACAACTTTGATGTCTCTATATTACTTTCATTGCTAGCACTCTATTCTCAGAGAATCAACTGTATAGTAAAAAACAAAATGCAGTAAGTGTTAAGTATGTTACACCCATCGGCCTTCGCTCATCTCCTTTACCCTCTTCCTTTCCTATCTACCTTGGTTTCCTCCTCCACTGGCCCTTATCCAGCAATTTCTACATGATACTTTCCTTTCCTTCCCCTGTCTCCTCCCACTGCCACCCCCACTCAGTGAGGTGAAAATCCAACTTCATCTTGCTCCTTTTCTGGCTCCTTCTCCTGTCTGTCGACATGGAGTCCAACCCAGTACCTCCCGTTCCTCCATCTCTGCCTCACCAACTACCAAAAGCTTGAGCATCTATCACCTCTATGCTTCTTTCAAAACTCAGTCTCCTGTCTGTCTGGGTTTCACAATACTCTCCTGGAATCTTATGTATCTTAGAATCCTGGCTCTTCTCCAGGATTCCAGACTGTATCCTGACTCTTCCTGATTATCATCACTTCAGGCAGGACAGGGACAACATGGTAGTGGTGTTGCTATCTACTGTATATCCATATGGGCCTCCCATGCACAATGACTATCAGAGACTACCTCCTCCCACAAGTTTCTTGTACGGCTGTCTTTCCTCTCCTCCATGCCCATCTTCATTCTGGTATTTTATGCCTCATCCAGAATCTACAGTTGCACCGTGGTTGATTCACTCTCTATCATTACCCCTCATTCCTCTGCCGGTGAATTCAT
Source organism: Neoceratodus forsteri (assembly GCA_016271365.2). Lineage (NCBI taxonomy): Eukaryota > Metazoa > Chordata > Ceratodontiformes > Ceratodontidae > Neoceratodus > Neoceratodus forsteri. Next base: position 1,458,363,505 of record CM057455.1, on the reverse strand, counting down.
CCTTCTTGGGGAGTTCAGTATCGGTGGCTCTCCCCATCCTCCAGACTGGCCATCCACAAGGTTGAGTGAGTCCCTTACTATCTCAGAGTTTATAAACTAACCTACTCTTCTCACCCCCACTTACACAATCACTCCTTCATGGACTGGGTACTGTCCTCCACTCCCACTGCATTGTTGCAGGAGGTATCTTCTCAGATGATTTTAGTGACCACTGAATGACATTTTGTAACAACAAATCTGGCATCCACCTTCCACTCAAAATACATTTGGACTGGTCCCTATGGTCACTCAACATCAATGCTCTCCTGGTGATCTTGCTGCAACAGATTAGACAGCCATCCCTATGCCACTGGCACTGATGTTGCCTCTCTGTTTCACTTTAATTACCTCAGTTTGGCACAATCATGCCTACTCCAAACTCTAGGGACAAACCTCACTATGACCCCTGGAATACACACAAATCACTGAACAGTGCAAATCCCATGATCTCACCAGGGCACACTACAAATTATCACACTGTCTTCCTGACCTCCTCTTTTATATGACTCCTGCACAAGAAGTCATAGATGTGAAATCACACTATTTCAAGGCCTCTTTCTGAACAACCTTAATGCCCTACCTGAGTTGTGGAAGTTTATTCACCCTTTTGATCTTTCCTCTCAGTCCATTCCCCAGTCTGTCTGGTAAATGATTTACTTGTGTCTGACCCTCCTCTATCACTGCTTACTTCAATGAGTTCTTCACCACTTGTGCTCTTCCTACCACTCCCTTCCAGCCTCCTCACTCCATCTCATATTCTCTCTCCTCCTCCTCCCCTCCCGGGTTCCTCCCCACCATTACTATCTAGAAAACTCTGATAGCCCTTCCCCCTCGACCAAGTCCAGCCCCAATGGGTTAGATCCTAAGATCTTCTACATCTCCTTTCCTGCCATATCATCTCCCATGACTTACCTGCTCATCCACTATTTCACCCTCAGTGCTGTTCCTCAGTCTTGGAAGTTTGCTAGTGTTCTTACACTTCACACTGGGGTGGACCATTCCCTCCACTGTTAACTTCTGGCTAATCTCCTCTTTCCCTCTCTTGCTATGTTGCAAGAGAAACATCCACACCAGATTCTCTGATTTTCTCTCCTCCACCAATTATCTCTGCCCATTCCAGTCTGGCTTCCAAGCATCCTCCACCCTCTCCTCTTTGCTATGTACTATTGATTCTATCTTCCCAGGGATGTACCAGGGGTCACATCATGGATGCCATCTTCACTGATTTGCCAAAGCCTCTGATTTAGTGTCTCATTCATTTCTCCTGGGCAAGCTGAGTTCTGCTGGCCTCTGACCTCCACTACTAACTTGTTCTGCTCTTACCTCACAGGCTGTCTACTGTCAGTACAGGTTGCTAGTGCCTTTCACCTCACTTCCCATCCAGGCTGGGGTCCCAGAGGGCTCTATCTTGGGTCACACACTCCTTCATTTTCCTTAATGACCTCCCGCCACCTGTGTCAACTTTCATATTCACATGTATGCAGATGGCAGTCATCTCTACCTCTGTTCCCTGTATTACAGCCTTGGAAGGTGTGCTCTAGCAAGACTGCCACAATGTTCTGTGCTGGCTCTAATTCAACCAACTCTGGGTCAACACAAAAAAAACAACTCTTTGTCCATGACCTTTGGCACCAGTCAGAAACTGGCCAGACTCCCTACTTTGCCCATCTTCTCCACCTTATATGACTCCCATCTAGAAGTGGATCAATCCTTCAAGAGCCTTGGTTTGCATCTAGATAGCAAGCTTGACTTCCTGCCCACATTAATAGCATCCATGCCAATCTCCACCCTAAACTTGGTTCCTTATACCACAATAAAGATTTTTGTCTCTGTGAGTCCACCATCAGCGTGTTACCAAAATGGTGCTCCCAGTCTTCGACTATGCAAGCATGGTCTATGGTACCGCCCTCCACCTCTCTGGCAAAGCGGATACCCTCTGCAACTTCCTTTGCCACTTTGTTGCCAGTTCCCCTTGTACTTATGATTGCTAACTTTAGTCCTTCTTATCCATTTCCCCTACCCTCAGGTCAACAGATCCACTGTGCCTCCTTCCTATTCATGTACTGGTTTGGGTCCCTTCCTCTTACGTTTCATCACTTCCTCCCTCATCCCCTCTGTTTCTTGCTCACTCTGCTTTAGGATTTTCATACCTTTCCCATTCCTTAACCCTGCTCCTCTGCTGAGCAATCAGCCTATTCTATCATCTTCCCACACTTTGGAACTAGATCCCCACATCCATCAACTTCACTTCCTCACCTGTCTCCCTTAGGTACCAGCTGAAACTCCTTCCCTCCCTGCTCCTGCTTTCCTCTCCTGACATTTCCACTGCAGTTCCTATCCTACCCCATGTATGTGTGGCTGAGGTGCTTAATTGTCATTTTTTTGCTTTGTCTTTCATTCTGCACTTTATCTGCATTCATGTTATTCTGATTGCACTTTAGTGTAATTGCAAATTGTGTCTGTGTTATGTATTTTTTATGCCCTATACTCTGTCCCCATGCTGCACCTGGAAATGAACCTCAGCTCAGTGTAAATAAATAAGAACACAAAACAAAGAAAATCTGACAAAACGTCCATATTTCTTAATATCAATTTCAATAGATAGCAGTCTTATAAAATCATCATCAGTAAAATTGTATATCTGTGCATTTTATTCATTTTGTAGTGTTATGTGTAACCCCATGACACTTTTGGCAAGTTAGCACCCCCATTACAAGATTAGTACCCACATATGGCATACCATTTACTTTTAGCACAAATACTTACATTGGTACCACCTCTAACTTTAGAATGTTTACCAGGCGTATTATCTAAAGGAAGGAGGAGGGGTACAATTACCAAAATGAACCTTTGCAAATGCAGACAGGTCAGGGAGGGATACTAGATGTATACTAGACCTAACTGCTTTAGGGGCCCCAATAACTCCACACAGAAAGAAATGATCAGAATGTCCAATGCAGCAGTTGGGATTGTGCAATATTACTTTATTCACAGATGTTACTAAAGCACAAGTGGACCCCAATGGTTGGTCATGGCAAACAAGTACATTTCTTTTCCAGACACTCTTTGCTAGGCAGTACAGTTTCCAGAAAAATATTTAATTTCTCATTCCCATGGTGTATGCTCATGGACTGTTGCCACACACCTTAAAACATCCTCTTGCATCAGTGACCTTTTCCTAGACAAATCTGCGCCCATCAATGAACCAGTTAGCCCTGCCATGTAGACTCCAGGTGGTGTTCCTCCCTCCCTTTGCCCCTGACAGTCTCTGCCATTCCTTCAGGGTTACATCAAATGAGCCTCCAGTCCTCACTAAATTGCTAAAGACTCAAACGTCACACTTTAACTTGACACTGAAGTGTATGAGGGGTCCTAACAGGTGTGATTTAGCATTATCTTGGTCACACACACTCAGCCAACTCTCCAATGAAAACAGTTACTGCATCTGTACTCACAAATCTGTTTCTCCTTCCTTTAGGCATGGAAACAAGCCAGAAAGCACCCTTTTTGCATGGTAGCTTGTCAGAACTTCTCACACAAATGTGTCCTTTTCAAGGCAGCTGTCACACACCTCTAGGACCTTCAGGGGATTGCCCCTTGGATCCACAGAACTGGCAGTCCCTCTCACTCCCCTGGGTGAAATTAAGGAATCTTGCTGAAAGCGATCTCCACCACTTCACTGGTGATTGAAGATTTAATCCAAACCAGGCTGAGAAACACAAGGCTGTCTGTGACAGAGCCCCAACTGGCAGACCTTCTGCCACTCTAACTTCAAACTCAGACTAACTGAACATTATGAACTTCCATCAGCAGCTGACTCAAAATGGTTATGCTGCTGCGAGTTCTAAATGACATAATCATTCCACTGAGTAAACAATGATGTAATTATGTAAAAAGCCCATTAATGAACTCCTTACCAGCTGCCTTTTCTACCTGCCTAAGACCAGTGCTAATGGGATTCTAGTAACCTAGGGGACTGGGTGGTTACACTCCTGCAACCAGACCACTGGCTGTCCACAACCAGATTACAGTCCAGTACCAGACCGTCCCTACGTCTGTGCTCCCTATGGAGAGGTTGATCAGTACCTCCCCTACCATGTGCTAGGCATAGACAGGTAACCCTAAAGGATGAGGCCCGCTGAAGAAACTTCAGCTCCTACTGTACTACTGTAATATCTATGGATTTTCAGTGGCTTCAAAAACTGCCTGAAGCATGCCCTAATAGATCAGCACTGAAGGCCCTGACCATGGATCAGGACCTCCTGCCTGTCTACCCTTCTAGCTCTCTAGGGAAAAATGATCTGACCTATGCTACCTACTGGGTGTCCATACCCCAAACCATTTTATACCATTTAGCACTGTAGCCCACTTTAGAAACATGCATATGGCAGTACATTTCCTAAATCTAAGAATTACTAAAACTCTGCATCTGCAAAGCAGAAAAATAAATGGTTAACATTGTACTACACAGTTACACAAAGTCTAGCAATATTATAAGGAGGACTCCAATGGGTCCTAAATAATCCTTTTCTTCTTCCAGGAACACCCACAAAGAAAACATTGCAAAAACACATTCTGCAAATAAATGCAACCTGTTAACAACAAAGTGACCATACCTCCACTGCAGATACTGCACAATCCCAAAAGTTATTTTTCAAGAGGGTTTTCTATAAAAGTACAGAAATAGAAAGCATAAAGCATTTACAAAACATTTATTGGGGAAGGAAGCCCTACAATGTCTGTTGATCTCAGGAGAAATGTCCAGAGTGCCAAGGCACTATACAGAGAGTTTCTTCTAGGTAGAAACCTGCTGAAATACAGTTCTTGTAAAGGCACGAGGCTTGTTAGCACTGCAGTCCAGTTCAGGAGTGTCTATTCGAGAATCAAAGTTCCTGAGGCATCCTCAATTGTAAGCAGAACAGTCAAATTAAAATGTAAAATGCATCTTGCACATTCTAGGTGACTGATGGATGTCTACATCACCTCTTTGGACCTGCAGCCTGATGATCTTCTGTTGTTGGACAGATAAAATCTTGGAACAGATTCTTCCACGACCTCCTACTGTACCCAGACAGGAAATCTTCTCCTCCTGCTGGGATGATGAGCCTAGATGCTGCTGAAAATGATCCTGGAAGCTTCTGTAGATGACTCTGGATGCTGCTGCAGATGAACCTGTAACACCAGAGAAGGCATCTCCTCCTTGGTTGTTGCTGCTTTGGTGGCAGATTGCTGCTCTGGCCTTGCTGCATTCAACTTGGCATGCAGGTATAGTTACTGAAGAGTGGCACAATTCATGGGTAGTACCACTCGGGGTGAGGAGCAAAGATTTTCTCTCCATCAGGACAAATCACAGAAACATTGTAAAATGTCTCTTGGCCAGCTTACCGCCGATTCAGTCTGAATCAATTAGCAAAGTTGTGCCACGCTCCAAAACTGAAGTTTCTCATTGAATGCTTTCATTCTCACAAATTTGTTCACATTTGGGTTCAGGTTGGCACTAGTTTCCTCCACAGCCAGGCATGCCTGTTCTTATCTATTTCATCCCAAATATTTTGAGGGAAGAAAGGTATGTCTGCCCATATTCAGCATAGCCCATCCTCAAATTATTCATTCTTCCTTGCTGCTTTTGATTAGGATCAACCTAGGGGCACAGCTTGGGTGGCCAATCCTGGTTTAGTCAGCTTCAAACACTCAGTGCAAAGTAAAAGCAGTCCACCTCTTCACTTGATGGCATGTCTCAAGAGCCCTCCTATATTTCTGTCTCAGGAGGCTCCATTGAAGCTAATGCTAGTGGTGACTCACAGGGCCCCAGCATAGCTATTGCAACTTTTTCCTGTTCTACAAGCTCTGCCCAGGAGCTGACATTTGCACCAGCTCTAAAATTGTCCATTCCTCACTGCACATGAAGGCATTGGCCTCCCAACACAGTGTTTCATTCACCTCATCTTCACCCACTAGGCTTGGGCTTGGGCCTTCAGCCCATGGATCCACAGAACCTGCGTCTGCACCATCCAAATCTACCCACTGCAGCATGGAAAACTCCATTTCTTCCTGCACTTGCAAAGTATTCACACAAACATTCTCCAAGAACTCCTGACAAACTCAGTAGAGTCCCTCTGACTGCAACCCACCTGCTGCTTTTCTGATCCAGCAGGGTCCCCTGCCAGTGTCCATGTTGGGCCTAAGTGGATGTTTTGCTTTTACTACTACTGTGCCACCTGCCTCATACATCCCAAATTGCTTGTGACAGTCTGTGCAATGGGCGATTAGCAGACCATCCCTCCCTGGCTTCAAGAAAACAATGCATACATTGATCAGAAAGTTCAGTAAAGTCACATCAGGTGGTGCTGATTCACAATTGTACAGTTGTTCTAAGTGATCTAACTCTTTTTCTTATTCGCAATCCATGCCCTGGCATGGAGTGGGTAGTGGAGAACTTTGAGGCCATTTTCTGTAATTAAACACGCAAGTCCCAAGTTAGTACTTTGCAGTCAAACTGAGATTTGATTTTAAACACACTGCAACAGTTCTTTAACAGATTGCCTGACTTTTGCATTTAGTTCCACAACTTTAGCACTATCACTTGAAACTTTTCTGCATTTGAGACACTAGTCCAAGATGGTACTGCTTTGTTTACATTTGCTGACCATACCTCAAAATGGTGGCTGTGACTTTTTCCATCACACACACACAGTTAAAATTGCTAGAACACTTGTCTGATCTTGCATTTAACTGTTTTACTTAAAGCACAACTTTAGTTTTATTTTTAGCACAATTCAGCACATTCATACTGTCTCTGCATTTCTCTAGACCTGCTGGATCAGTATTGCCCTGGAGTTTTCTCTTGAAATAGTCACTACACACACGTCCACTTTTAAATGTTCACAAACTCTTTCTCTGTTACTTTGCTGCATTGCTTTACAGTTCTCCAACTTTTCTGCAGCACACTTCACCTTACTTTGACTTGGTACTTAGTAGCCGATTCCTCTGCTGATGGTAAATGGCCTGCTGCCAGTTTTGTTAGGTGTTTCCAGTGATCGGGCTTTCAGACCCATGGATCAGTCATGAAACACACTGCAATCACTGCTACTTGCATTCGGCAAATGGATTGAGCCTAGATTTTACTGAAAGTAAAAGAAAATGCTGTTTTGGAACACCTCTCTCTCTCTCTCTCTCTCTTCATCGATTCCTCCAGCTGCTGCTCAAACTAGCACACTGCTCACTCTCCTCCATGAATACTCCACAACACTGATACTCAGGCAAAGGCTGGAGCATCGCTGGACCAATCACATGATGCCATGCAAATGTATGGCAGCTGGAGAGCATTATTTTTCCTCTGGTTTGGAAAGTTAATTGAGCCCTCCCCAGTACTACCTTTTTTGCAAGTTGAAACCTCATTCATAGTGTTTTATGGACCTTTTCTTTGTTTGTTAAGTTTCAGTGCTTAAGTTGAAGCCTCCCAGTACTGTCTTTTTTTGCAAGTTGAAACCTCTTCCATAGTGTTTTATGGGGCTTTTCTCTGGTTTGAGAGAAGTTAAAGGAAAACCCACCCAAAGTCCAAGTCCGGTGCCTTTGTGATTTCTCGAATTAGCTAAAAACTGTCCTACACATTTTGAGTCCTTCCGTAGGAGACATCAATAAAGTAACCAAATACTAAGGATTGGATAACATAAACACAAACAATCACAAATCCTACTGAACCAATTGATGACCACAGCTGCAAAATAATTATATTTGTCTACAAGCACTGTCTTCTATGCAAGACACAAACAACTGAACAAAAATCCATAATATGTTGATCAAAATGGGGAGCAGGATTTTAGGCAAAGTGACACAGTTTATATACAGATTGCAGGCAGCAATAACTGCTACTGAGGTAATCTGGTGTGTCCTTGCTATGCAGTTGTGGGGGGTTGTAAAGTAGCATTGTTGAGGAGTAATCAAAGATTTGTTTTATAAATAGCTGTGTTCCATTACATTTCAGACTACTTATATAAACCATTCCAGTTCTGCATATATTATTTCATTCATGGTCTACTCTAACAAACTAGAAAGTGCTGTTCCATTTCTATTACTTGTTAGTGTTGCAAGAACTGAAAGGGACTGAGGATAGAAACAGGAGTGCAGCCAAAATTACTTTAAATAGTGACATGCTTACACACACACATGCATGCACTCATACTCACACACACACACAACCTGAAAGCAGCCCCAGGGCCATAAAACAACAAGGGAAAGTTAGATGAAATGCCTCTCACAGCCACTGCTAAAAAGAAACCCCACTGAGATGAAGTTAGAACACAACAAAAGTTAATAATACTATCTTTCCTGATTTTAACATTAGTTTTCCTTTAATTGAACTATCCCCAGTACTGCCTCTTCTTTTTTGCAAGCTAGACCTCCTCTATAGTGTGTTATGGGCCTTTTCTTTCTGTGTTACATTTCAGTGCTTAATTTACAACCATTTGCAAACTGAGAAACTTGTTTTGCTGGTATCCCCTCCACTCATCCACATGTGTCAATTCATTTGTTTGCTAACCATGCTGGTTGATCTTACTTGTTTCCCTCATAGTAAGAATGTGAAACTAAACTTGTGTTATTTTAAATGATTGACAAAGTGACATGTCAGTTTGCATCTCTTGGGGATGAAGCTGTATCCCTTTACCTGTATGGAGTAATTCACTTGGCACCAGCTCTTAAGACCTCAGCTGTAAGATACATCATGCATGTAAGAAGAGGTATAGCCAGGAATTTTAACTTGTAATCAAGATGAGAGATGATGGAACTGTTACCTATGAGGAAAGACTCAGGGAGTTAAATATGTACTCTCTAGAGGAAAGGAGAAAAGGAGAGACATGTACCTCAAAGGTATCAATAAGGTGCAGGAAGGTTCAATTCTGCTGAGAAAGAGATGTTCAAGAACAAGGGAGCATGATATGTAGCTAGAGGGGGAAGACTTAGGGGATATGAGGAAATACTTCTTTACAGATAGGACAGTGGACACTTGGAACAGCCTGCCAGCAGAGGTAATGGGTGTAGGCATGTAGCAACAGGATGTCGCTATTTCAGGCACCCCCTCTGAGTACGCCACAACCCCAGTTGCCCGATGACAGGCACTGCAGTTGATTCACCATTTCAGTAGGCGCCCAGTTGCAGTCACCAAAGTCAGGAGATACCCTTCTCATATTGCTTGGCTACTTTCAGGTCATCTGTTATAATTATCCCTAGGTCCCTTTCTATTTTTGTTGTTGCCAGTATCCCCCCATCTTGCATTCCTCTCCAGCATTCCTGTGTCCCAAAATGCATGACTTTGCACTTCTTTGCATTAAATATAAGCTGCCACACTCTTGACCATTCTTCCAACTTGCCTAGTTCTCTCTCTCATTCTTTCCAACCCCCTGGAGTGTCCACCTTATTGCAGATCTTGGTGTGTTCACAAAGAGGCTTACTTTCCTTCTAACCCCTCTGCAATGTCACTAATGAAGACATTGAAGGAGACTGGCCTCAGTACTGAGCCTTGTGGGACCCTCTGGTCACCCTCCTGTCCCAGGATTGAACTCTGTTTACAACCACCCTCTGTGTCCTGTTGCTCAGCCAATTTCTGACCCAATGTACCACTTAGGAACCTACTCCCAGACTTCCCAGCTTGTTAATTGGCCTCCTGTGTGGGACAGTGTCAAATGCATTACTAAAATCTAGGTAGGCCATGTCTATGCTCCGATCTACCACTCTGGCCACCCAAGCAAGTAAATCTATCAGATTTGTTTGACAAGATCTCCTGCTGTGAATCTATGTAGCTTGAATCTTGTGCCTCTGGCCCCAAGATATGGTACAATCCTTTCTTTTAGCAAAGATTCCATTATTTTCCACCACTGATGTTAAGCTGACTGGCCTGTTGTTCCTGGTGTCCACCTTGCTCCCAATGTTATGCAGTGGAACCACATTCACCCTGCTCCAGTCCTCGACACCACTGCCTCCATCATATTTGTTGAATAGGGCTGTCAAGGTGCCCCAGTACCTCTTTGAGTTATTTTAGGATTCTGGGGTGTATCTCATCTGGACCCATTGCCTTGTCCACTTTTAGTTTCGAAATTTCCTTTAGGACACACTCCTTTGTGAATGGAATGGTGTCCACCTCACCTCCATATGTGTTTCTATCATCTAAGATTGGTCCTCCTTCCCCTTCTTTTGTAAATACTAAGCATAAGTATTCATTTGGAATTTCTGCTTTTTCTAGGTCCTGCTCTCTGCAGTCCCCTCCCCACCTTTATTAAGTCTCACAATCCCCATTTTTCTTTTTCATTTCCTAATATACCTGAAGAAGGTTTTGTCTCCTTCTTTACAGATTGTGCTATTCTTTCTTCAGTTTGTACCTTTGCACTCCTGACTGATTTCCCACCTCCTTTTGTTTTGCCTGATACAGTTCCCTGTCTCCCTCCTTCTGCATTTTTTTGTACTTTCTGAATGCCAGTTTCTTTTCCTTAACCTTCCCTGCCACTTCTTTAGAAAACCGTATTATTTTCCCTTCTTTTGCTTTGTTGACTTGCTTTACATATAGGCGTGTTGCCTCTGATATGGCTCCTTTCTGTGTCTCCCACTGTTTCTCTACCTTCCTCCACCTTTGCCAGGATTTTCTTGAGGTGTTCTCCAATTTTGCAAAGTCGACCCTTTTGAAATCTAGGACTTTAACTTTTGTGGCTTGACTCTACTACAGTACTGTCTTCACCTAAACCATACTGTATGATGATCATTGGACCCTAGATGGCTGCCCACTGATACATCTGTTATTCTTTCTCCTTTGGTGAGAACCTGATCTAATATTGCTTCCTCCCATGTGTGCACCTCTGCTAGCTGTCTGAGGCTTTCCCCTTCAGGGCATCCAAAATGTTTCTGCTTCTAGTAGTGACTGCTGCATAGGCATTTCAGTTGATATCTGGCATGTTTAGGTCCCCACCAGCAGCACTTCCCTTTCTCTGCCATTTTGTGGATGATATCCACAAATGCTCATCTCAGAAGCACATTTTTAGAGTTTTAAAGCAATACTACAGCAAGGAGATTTGAAAAAAATTGCTATTCCAGCTTTTGCTACAGTATATGATAACTTATTAACCTTGTTGCAATTTCGAAACAAAATTCAGACTAAGTCAAATATTCCACACCACAGTGTCTAAAATGTAATTATAGCTAAAAATCTAGTGTGACTCCTATGTTGTGCCCTTCACAATATATCCTGTACTTACATCAGAAGATGCATATTTTGTGAGTTAAAATCCTGTCAAAAACTCTTTTCAATGTGACTTGGGGTGCTCTAGATTTTCTTTTCTTTTTTTATGCATAGACACAGCTTTTCAATCATTGTAAAGTAAACATAATAATAACGAACAGAGCGAGTTTATCACTTACATCGAATGGGATGAAATTAACAAAAGCTGAAAGGGATACCAATATTTAGAGAATACATTTACCTTTTAATTTAAAGATAATCTGATTATGCAGAGTTCACAAATGCAGCCACTCATGGTTGTATCAGGAGGTGAATGACCCAATAGGTTATTACAGTTGCAGCCAAAGACATGGCCTGATATTTCCTGAAATTTCTATGATATTGAGAGAAATTCCTTGCCTGCCTGCCTGTAGTACCACTGTGTGCTACCAGAGAACTCTTTTTAGACATAAATATGATTAAAGGTTTAGAGCACGCATTTCCAAAGACAGTCAGTTTAGGCTCCTATGCAGAAAAACCTTGCAGGTCTGTGAGGTCTTTCTGCATGTAATATATTTTAATTGTGGAGCCATTTGGAACTGACTCTGTGATTTCTAGCAGCTTGTGGATGTTTTTGGCACAGCTATGCTATAATGTTACACCTGATTGGACCAGGTGTAACATACTTCACAGATCACACCTGCTGCCCATGCAAAATTAAGACTTAGCAGCAGAACAGATATTTTTTCTGCACTTGTGGCTGTAGAGTGGGACTTAGTCCCAAACAGTCTCAAAATCTGGCCCAGGTATCTTATACCCATGTGGACTTCTTTTTAAATCTGATTGGATGACACATGTCACCTGACCAAATGTTTACATGTTAATTAAAACCTTGATACTTCAAAGGTGAAAAAAATGAACCTATACATACTGAGTTTACATGCATAGCTTCTGACTTAGAATTTTTAAAGAGAGAAGTGCTCAATTATGTGAAAATGAAAGAACAAAACTGTGTGCTTCCTTACAGCCAAATTTCCTTCACCATGTAAACAGCACATCCTTCTAACAAAAAATTTAATTCAAATAAAAGAAAATGTAGAACAAAAATCAGTCAAAATGTAGGTTTACCAGGTACCCCCTGTTCCTTGAATCTAAAATTTGCTTCTCTTTTATACAAGGCCTTTCAGAGAGAAAATTTCCTTTGATAAGATTTAAAATTAATATCTATTCTCAATATAATTCAGGCTCTGGACATAATTTTCTCTGTTGGCACCATTGTCTCTAAATTTTAAAATCTCACTTTACACTCCGATGGGCTTCAGAAGAATTCATGCCCATTTATATGCTTGTTTCTTGCTTCTTTCATCGACTCCCAATTCTAAATACTTCAGGCTCTGAACTCCAGCTTTCCTAACAGAGCTACCATCTCCTGTTGCTCCAGCTCTTCTTTAGAACCTATATACTGCTTCTATTCTTGCAGCTCCCAGGGCATGTAGCTCCCTCCATGTGTCACATGTTGTATGTATGGCTTCAAACCTTCAGTGCTCATGTGCTCCTGTATGATTAAAAGAAAAAATCTGCAAGCACCGACAGTTTCTTCAGGTTAAATACTGAAAGAATAAAATAATACAAAACCCAGAGGTTTATCAGCATACCAGCATAACAGATACAATCAAGCATTCAGTGTATATGCTGATCAGCTTCTCCTCAGCTCTCCAGCTCAAGTCTTGTCCATCATGTTGCTTCCCATCTTAAGACCTTTGTGTCACTGGATCTGTGGGCAAATTATAAAAGGAAAAATAGAGAAGCCAGAGTAAGCATTCCATATCTGAAGTGGAAGCTGAGCAGAATAGATGTGCCACAGAGCTGCAGAGAGAATGCCTTACAGCAGCCTATCTGTTAACCTGGGCTGTAAGTGAAATCAGTTCTTTACAACTGTAAAAGGTGGTCTGAGGAGAACTTGAACAAACTTATGAAGCTTGTCTTATGCCAACTAGAAAGATTTTGCTATCCTGAACAAAATATTTTTATTTATCCTGATCTGAAGCCATAAAAATATGTTTTGCTTTGGCGTTTATAAAAAAAAACTATGCATCTGTTTAATGTATCTAAATTGTGGTCTGTCCTTCTTGCTCCTGTAACAATCTGGAGTCATTCAGTTTGGACGAAGACTTTGGATTGCTTCTATACATGGGGGACCCTTTCCAAAATGGGTGTACTGTACAGACAGAAAAGCTATGTCTGAGGTTGTCGACAAATCTTATTTAAACAGTGAAGTCTCAGGATTCAGGAGTGTGTGGCCTGACATTCAATAATCAAAACAAAATAACTTCTCTGTCCTTCTAGAGCTGACTCTTTTATTTTTAACTCAGGCAGGAGGAAATTCTAGGGTCCTGTGACTATCAAAGACCTGCAGAATGCCTTGGATAGTGCAAGGTTAAGACACTCTTGTCTCTGTTGTGACATTTTATTACTTAGGTGTCTTCAGGATGGTTCAGGGCTGAGACTCTTTTCAGAGTTTTTATTCTGATTACTGGCCATTTTACCTAGCACAAAACATGAAATGATACTGGGCTAAGATACACTTTTAGTTTTGTCCAGCATAAAAAGTCACCTGTATAAGCATTAGCAGTGTATGGGCAGAGGAGATGAGACTGGCAAAATATAATTTGAGCTGTGAGGGCTCAGGAGTATGTGGGTTTTAATTAAATAATCTGAAAAATAAAATAAAATAAAAACAACAAAAATAACTACATTCTCTCTGTCCCTCCAGTGCTGTGCTCTCTGTTTCCTTTTTTTTTTTTGCTCATGCTGGAGAAATCCCAAGGCTTCTAAGTCTGTAAAGACCTGCACAATGCCTGTGATAGTGCAATGTAAGACACTCTGGTCTCTGGTGATGTTTTGTTACTCAGGTTCCTTTGAGATGGTACAGGGCTGAAACTGTAGCCACTGAACACTTCTACGAGGTTTAATTCTGATTTCTGGGAATTGTGTAGCCTAGTATAAAACTGGAAGTCACACTGCACTAAGCTGCACCTCCTGTTTTGACCAGCATAAAATTCACCTGTGTAAGCAAATGTACTTTGCACGTCCCAAACACTTATAGCATCTCAAGTCTCACATTTAAAAGTTCAGTTAGTGCATTTAAGAGCTGTTTGTATATGCCCATTAACTGATGCTGAGCAAGTATGCAAAAAAAAGGCAGTGTGCTGCATTACAGTAACAACTTTATTTCCATGTACATTTTTATCACCCATACCTACTTTATTTTAAACTGTATTTTTTAGTAGTAGTTTATCTCCTTTCACTACTGACCTGGCAATACTCAGGACTGCCCCCAGCCTCAACACCTGGCTTCCCTGTGGCCTACCGCTGCTGTTGCCCTTTGTCTTCAGACAGAGGCTATTGGGAGACCCAGTCACAGGTGTGGGGCCTGCTAGAGATCAGTGAGCCATCCTGACAGGGTTGGGGGTTTCACATTGGTTTTCTCCTGGGCCTGCATCAAGCACAATGATGTGTTGTCCTCACTCTGTCTCTACAGATGTGGCCCCCAGTGTTGAAGGCCAGGTCAACTTCCTTGATGCAACTCTGTGCTGCTACCCACAATCACTAGGTGATAGCCACCAAGAGAAGTGTCTTGTCTCCCCACACTGAGAGAGAGCTATCCTTAAGATGCCCAATCCTCCTTCTCCAGCTGGCTCCCAAGTGACCCGTGCCCATTTCCAAGCCCAGATCACCACCAGCATGGCATGATGTGAGGTCCTCATCACCTCAGCCCTCCATGCCACTGTGCCAGCTTTAAACTGTATTCTGACCAAACTTGGGAGATGTCTTAGATACCACATCCTCAAGATGACCACCTAAGTAATTCTATATAAATCCACCCCAAAATGTGATTTTGGGGGCAACAAAGTCCTCCATTTAATCTCATAATGAGGATGTGATTGCCTTGTCCTGAAAACACATTTTGGAGGAAAGGACTTACAAATACTCAGTTATGTGTTATAATAATATGACTGCTGGTGTGAGGATTTAGGTGCAGGAGGGGCACTGACATTCATTTGTCACATTAGACTAGGACCATTGGTCAGACTGCACAAGCCTCAGCACTATTCATGGCAAGCGATATGGTGCAGCCTGGTTAGTGTCCCCATAATGTGATGCAAATCCATCATCTGTGACATGCATCCATACAAAAGTCTTCAACATGTTTCTCTTCAAATATATCAGTGTGGAACACAAGAGTTATCCCATTTGGCAAGTGCTATTGCTCCTATGCATATATTCCATAAGCTGGTCACACACCACTTTGTGTCCAGTAGGTGTCTCTTTTGTGCATTGGCATGTGCTAGTGCCATTCACTAATATCATTATACTGAAACAGCAATTGTGCATTCATAATGTGTAGAGTTTCTTTGTTTTCTGTGGGACTTTTTTTGTTAGTCCTCGTGAAAGGTATGGGATTGACAGCATGAAACTGAAATCCTCTGTTTATCCACTTGACAGATTCGCAGAGGAGATCATAGTGAAAGTTTTCCCACACTGACCTGTCAATCTGCATCAACCCTGTCACTGAGTGACCACTACATAGGCGAGAGGTTAATTCTGATCCATCCCCATTCAGTCCCAGGCCCTTCATATGACAGACTTCCAACTTCCAACAAGGGTGCCAATTAGTGCCAACCAGTGTGATGGTTTTGCTATGTGGACACTTGCCCACTGGTAACTGGACTGAGACCACCACAACTCATTTTACACAAGCAACTGAACAGCCCTCAGGTAATAACATCTTTTGGCCACTACTGACCTTGGATGGATTTGAACCAGTGACCTAGACATGAAAGACACCTTAACCTGTGATCAATCCACTGAGCCATCAAGTTCCCCTATGTGATACAGTTGTTGCTCCATTGTAGCAGTATTAGAGCATCGCACAATTTAGCACCTCATACTACTTTTTAACACAATGCACAGACTGTCTATGAATATCTGGACCAAACTGTGTTTTAGGTAGATAGATTCTTTATTTCTAAAGTGCCCAATTCTGAAGACTCAGGCTGTAGAATATAAATCAGTACAGTTTTAAAACATACACAAAAACACAATAACCAATAAAATTAAACTGGGAATATACAACTGATCTGTTCTGAGTGTTGAATCTATCACAATATTTTACTATAGTAAAAATAATTGATTCCCTAGTTGTGCCTTTTTAGTTTTGCTTTCAGATGACTTATGTTATAAAGCTGTACTGTTGGCTCTGCAGGCTTTATTTCAACCTTTTGCCTGCCATTTAAGTTAGAAGTAGACTATTTAGCTTAACAGCACTACTCTTATGAAATGTTACTGAAACAAATCTTTGTTTAATGAAATGCGTACTAAATGTCTATATAATTGGTTCTCATTTCATATGTAAAACCTCGGTTATTTAACATCACTGTTAAAATTCCAAACATATGTTTAAGAAGTTTCCTTGATTATCAGTTCTAGAGTCCTCCTTACACGCTAGAGGTAGTACAAAGAAGGGTGACCAGGATGATTCAAGGCCAGCAAGAGAGATCTTAGAGGAGGATCGGCTCAAGACACTGAACATGTAGTCGCTGGAGACCAGATGAGAGAGGGAGATAAGATAGAGACTTTGAAGTTCCTGAAATGAATAAACAAGGTGAACTGTGAGGAGCTATTTGGCATTAGTAACAGTTCAAGGACACATGGTCATGAGTAGAAACTACAGGAGCGAGGTTCAGAGGAGTTATGAGAGTTTTATTTTACAGAAAGGGTGTTGGAACTACAGAACGATCTGCCAATCGAGGTGGTGGGTGCCAAAGCCATAAGAGTAAAGCGATAGTTGTTTCTCAGGGCAGTAGTAGGGAGGAGAACAGGCGGTGGATAGTGAGGCTAGTATCCTGTATGGACAATAGGTCCAGATGTTTGATAAGGAACTATGGAAGACTGGATGGAACATTGGTCTTTTTGCTGTCATTGTCTGTGTTGCTATACTTCTATCTCTTAGCTTTCACCTCTTTAGGACTTATACAGTCTACTAGAGAAGGACTCTTTTGTTTGTTTTACATGGTGTAATCTATTGTTTTCTTCTCCGTACATTTCCTTTTAATCTCTGAACAATTTTCCTTTCTTATGCTGCTACCTCTGCCACAAATCACCTTACTGCCATGTTTCTTCCCTTTGGGTTTAATTTATTGTTTCTCATTGTTTGGCCTTTTCTATACCTTTTCTACCTTGTTAACGTTCTGTTTTGTTTTTGCTACCTCATGGATTGCTCTGTTTTATGTCACATTGGTCATTGCACTCTTCAGACTCTTTCCATTGGACTCCTGAGCACCTGCTTCTTTGCATTGTGTCTCAGTTGCCCAACATTTCTGATTTCATACCTCTGTATATACTTCTATTTCTGTGGACCTGATCATTTTATTATTCATACTATATTTTACTGTTCCTTTGTACACTTCACCCCAGAAGTAGTGCTGTGTGGAATGCATCTGAAATGGGCTGTTTTCAGCCAGTATGCCCATATGGTAAAAACTGTAAAATAAGCAAATATTACATTTTATATATAAGCTTCAAACACATTTCCATTTTGCAATAGATAAATGACACATTTTTGTTTGTGTCCTCTGTTGTACTGCAGTAGACTATAATGTGGAAGCATTAAAATATACAAGTATAGGGGTCAATGCATGATGGTGTAAGTCACCGATGTACCGCAAATCCACGGTATGTAGGCAACCCTACTTCCCTGAGCCACAGTTTGGGGGTCCGTGTATTCCTGGAGCATAAACATAAGAGGCATGCATCCTTTCTGCCCGATCCCCAGCTGGTTGCAGAGTTGTGTGCATAGCCAGTCTGAGGGTATGTCTGGGGACATGCCCATACTCCACACCATTCATGAGGGCACGGATCTGGCAGCAGGGACCCTGCTGTATCCTTTACATGCCCCCAATAAAACCTTTACTGCCACTGCCACTGTACTGCCCCAGCCTGACAGACTGACAGGGAGTGTTGAGGGCAGTGATTTGGGCACTTGCCCATATGTTAACACAAAAGATCCTGTGCCATCCCAGAATCTCTTGCTCATGCAGACCAGAGGATCCTCCTTGGGACCCAGGGCAGGCATTTGATTGCATGTCCACCTGTGTCCCTTGAACTTCCCCTGACACAGCCTCATCCAATGGAGGCCACAGACAGACCCTTGCAGTTGCATGTGGTTCTGAATACCACTCACCCTGGACCTGTCCCTGAATGAGTAGCTACATGGGTTGGGTATGCATGAATCATGTGTAACCAGTCACATCTTAGGGCATAGGCACCATCATGTTAAAGCACCTTGCTGAGTTTGCAGCTTTAGATTCTGCAAGATTCCATTAAAATGACTTAGAAAATCTGTGAAATGCCAAACTGTCTAAGCAATTTGAGAATCCAATCCCTAATCAATGAGTGTGTTGTCTAAATAATCAAGTAGTATTGATTTTAGAATGACATTCTCAGAGTGGAAAAATAATCATCCCAAGGCTATGGACACCCACATATCCTGATGACAGATTGATAAGCGTAAACAAGTCTTTGTTATTCTCAGAGAATCGCCTGTTCTTTTCAAGAAGAAGTATTTATTTGCACTTGAAACCCCTGGAGTTGGAACAGATATTCTTGTTTTACAGCAGAGTATCTTTCTTCACTGATGTGTGCTTTCTGAAAGACTGAATCTCTTAGATAGCCATCTCTTCTTAAGGAACACTCTGAAGCAAAAGTATATTATTTGGAATCTTCAACTGTTTTTATAAACTTGTTTTCTTTAAATATTCTTCCCTCCAGATTTGGGTTTAGTGTTACCCTGGCACAACAATGCAGTACCACCTAACTCTTAACATTCTATTAACAATAATTGATTGAAATAAACATCATAGACATACGATGCCACAATTAGAACCCCACAGACAGAGGGAAAATTAGTGATATAATTATGTTTTCTTAAATTCTACCATTAGCCTTTATTTATGGAACAAGATGGAACTATATTATTTTTACTGACTTGGAAAAAGCAACAGTTTTAAATGAGTATTCTCTGTTGAGTAGTTGCTGAATGCAGTGTGTCCAGAAATCTTCACCTTCACATCATCAGTGGCATCAGTATATAATATACAGTCCTAATATGTTGTGAGAAATAAACCAGTACTACAGTAACCTCAATTGAGAAGCCTGTTAAGTGCACATAGTCCTTTAATGAAGAGGGGAAAACACTTCATTACCAAGGGAAAGAAGTTACCAAGAGGGCGATGCTATACATGCATACAAGGAAAACCTGAGTTTGACCTTTTTCCTGCTGAATGAGTTCAAAATGATGTCAGGAATTTAATTTAAATCAGTAAATTCCTACAATTCTTAAGAGGATGAACTCAATCTTTTAATCCTGTCATTTTTTCCTGCAAAGCTTTAAAATAGTCCATGGTAAAAAAATAAACCATGTGCCCAATTCTCAAAGGCTAAAGACAATGTGCTTGTGGAAGGAAAAGTTAAACAATGTGTTGGTGGGGTTATATGGCTCTTGGAATTTTGAGCACATGCTTGCAATTTGTAAATTGGTGCATTTTCACACCTTATGGCAGCGTGAAGACTTTTTGTGCAGTAAAGGAAATTGGTGCATCCTGTGGAAAAACTGAAAATAGTTTCCTGCAGGCTGCCGATGCATTGATTTTTTTCCTACACCAATGAGTTTCACAGCTAATTTTGTCCTTGGCCCATTCTTGCACCTTTCACAATTGGACCCTTTTCAAATGATATTTAAAAATCCAGTACACATAGTCATAATAAAAAATACTTCTAGACTATAGCCATGCAACCAGCTATGTACACATCCTGAGTGCAATTATGGCAGTCTTGCCAAGGTGATTCTCTTAGAAACATTTTGCAACAAATCCATTATACTATCAAAACTAATCAGAGACACAGATATGTAGTGTAGTGTACACTACTCAGAGATATGATAATCAGTAAAGTTCACATTTAGTGAGGCTACTCTAAGGGCTTGGATTGATCATATATACTTATTTAGTATTATGATTATTATTCAAAGGGTCCTTAGGCTCCTGAATAGGTTATGATTGATCGAGACTGGGTAATACGTAACAGTTTTGTAACTGTGAACTTACTTATAATCTCTGTCCCTGCTATGGGGGCTGTCACCCTGTTGGGTTGTCACAAGGATGTGGAACCCTGACAAGGATTCCAACCCCTTGAAGTATCACAAGGATAGGGCAGCATGGACAAGACAGGGAGCAAGATGGATGGGTAGAAGGAGAGCTCCAATGCAGTCTGTGGCAATTTAGCTCCATCCTCCACTGTTCTCAATAATTAGATCACCCTCACGCACAAAGAGAACAAAATGGCATTGGCATTAAATGGTACAAAAAAACAAGTACAACTCCTGTTCAAAATGGTGGGTAAACTGAGTAAGCAGTCAGGCCTAGATCCTATGGCCATCTGAGTGGCTTCAAGAATTCTACAGATGCCAAGTTTAATGCAGAGTGTTCAATGGCGGGATTGTCTAGCACCTCCAGCTTCTTCATTGAAAAACTAATCTCAGGCCTCAAACATGATCTCACAATGCAAATGCAGGCTGGATTACAAACCTTAATGCTCAACTCACCCTATTACAGCAAACAATTAATACGATGGAGGACAATCTGGTAAAATATGAAGGTCATCTCATGGAGCGGGAGGAGACAGTCAGTGCCCAGGAAGATGCATCTAATAAATAGGATCCTGTATTACAACAGGCCTTCAGAAAGACTGAACAACTAAAAGCTACCCTGGATGACCATGAGAACAGGTAATGATGCTTCAATATCATGACAGTGGGACTCCCGAGGGACTGAAGGATGAAACTGTGGGGATTTTAAGCAGCGCTGGCTGGTGCAGACCCTTTCCTTACCCGAGGGCATGATTTTAGAAATCCAGGGGCACATATATTTCCAAGCCACAAACCACGTCCCAATGAACATCCCAGACTCCTTATCATCAACTTTCTGAGATACCAGGACAGGCAAAGGGTCCTGGCAGCAGCAAAGGTTGACTACATTAGAGGTGGATGGGCAAAAGTGTAACATTTTCCCCAATTTCTCATGGTGCCTACAACAAGAACAACAGGCATTCATGAAGGTTAATAAAAACTCCACACCCTGAGCTGCCCTTTTTCACTCATATATCCAGCCAGGTTGATTATTAGAGCACTGGACAAAACCTCAACATCTTTTACAGATGCCAAGGAGGCACTCATATACAGTTACAGCCATAGATACATTCAAATATTTCCAGATATTTCAGTATCTAACTAAAGAGATTTTCTCTGATGGTCCATTTTCATGCTGCAGGCAGGCATGGAATTTCACTAGAAATATCACAGAAATTTCAGCTAATATCTGATCGTGTCTGAGGCTACAACTCTATGTCTGTACAGAACTTGAGAAGAAAGATCAGGTTGCTAATAAATCACCATGCTTACTCCCTCAGATGCACTGACCCCAGGCTCCTCCTCGTCCCCTTTATGTGCACGTCCAAAGGTCAGGCCACTTTCAATTACCATATCCCACAGTTATGGAATGCCCTGCCAACTGATATAAGACACTCATCCAACCCCAGCCATCACAACAGCCTACTCAGCACCCACTTCTCCTCCAGCTGCTCTTGCTATAGCTAATGCCAAATTATAATTGAAATTGTGTTCTGAGCTGATGTAACCATCTATATTGTATCATGTATTCAATCTTCCTACTGTCTGTATCTATCTGCTGATTGTCTGTATGGCAGATGGCCATTCATTGTTTGTATTAACTATGTAACTAGTGTTTGTACTATTGTCTTGGGTATTGACCCCAGGTTGCATCTGAATCGAACAGCACTGCTCAGTATGCCTTCCTGGTTAAACTCGTAAATAAATAAATAAATCATGTTCTTCCTATACGGAGAGAGATCCTAACTTTTCAAGGTAATGTCTCTTGCATTTTCGAGGTGTGGGGGCATATCTCTCCTTCCATAATGGGCTTCACCCAGCCTTACAGGGCTAGACCGAGAGAACCCTTTCCCTCCGTGGCACCAGGCTGAAGCCAAAGCTAGGTAGGTGACTCAAGCTTGAGGCTCTGAAAGGGCCTTTGCTGCAGTAAGAATCTAACGGATGGCTCTAGGACTACAAAGGAACATGGTTTAATTTAAATTTTGAACTTCTAATCCTTTTCTTTTCTTTCTGGTACAGAACTATTTGATTTACCTCATGAAGTAATGATGGTAAGACTCTAGCACAAGATCTTGAATAGCCTGTTGGAACAATGTGTATATGATTTCCATGGAGGTTTATGAGACCAGGCAGACCCAAAGAACATACAAAACTAAAATATAGCTCTGCCAAGTTATTGGGACTACTGTCTATATTTGGGAGGCTGGACTTCAATGATGGGTCAAATCTTTTTGTTGTCGCTGTTTTTAGGTTTAAAATGACCCTTTTCATATTATCACCATTAGTAAAATTATTCAATTGTACATGGCGGGAAGTGCCATAAGGAACAGTAAGATGGCTGTACACTGTTGGTTTATTTTGACTGCCTGACTGGTTAGCTAATGTCATTGCACAACATATTCTATTATTGTATATATTAGTGGAAAATAATTTTTAGGGTACTTTGCTGGAGCCTATGCATTTGGGTCAAAGAATTGGAAGGGTAAAATACAGGCCTGAAATGTTTTGGGAACTTATACTTTTCTTTTCTCTGAATGGTTAAGGGACCATAACCATTGTGCTGTGCAGGGATGGCTAATTCAATATGAGGGCCTGAAGGGGACTATGCCTGGGTTGGGAGCAGCATGAGAGGGTCTAGTGGGAATCAGGTGATTTGTGGGGGAGGGGATGCCTATGCGGATATTACAATGGAGATCCTGCATATAGTAATCTAGGATGTAAGAGCAATTTTAGCTTAATTCTGAGATGAGCATGGGGGTAGTTCACTGCGGACACAGACCCATGTGTGCTGCTTGGGTGGTCTTCCATTCCACACTGAAAGCCCCGGAGTGACAGTAATGTCACAAATCATCCCAGTCACCGAGCCATTTTAGTGATGCCAGATGGGGATCCTCTCATCGATACTCCTCCTCCTCCCCACTTGGGGGGCCAGAGCCAATCGGTGGACCCCATGGTAAAATCTCTCAGCTAAGAAAGAAGTTAAGGGGATGGGACTGCAGGACTGTGGACATTAATATAGTGATCTACACCATGGATGGGAACACACTGGCTCTTCCATGACATGAAGCAAATTGTGGGGTACCTTCTTCCCAAGGGAATAGAAAGGAAGTTAAGGGTGTGCTTTCTTAAAGCTTCTCAGAATGTGGTAGCTATTATATGTGAGGGTATTATGTTCATTGTTGGCTAATCAGAGGGGGTTCACAAATACAGGTGGCCTCCTTTCAGAGATCTTAGTAGGAGGTATTGATCTATGAAAGATCTCATGGATTGTATCCTTTAATAGAAATTATGCTGGGGAAGAAATCTATGCTGAGTTATGTTCTAAAAGGGTTTGGGAGAGAAAATCCTGGGTCATTTCAGGTTTTTGAATGTTCAAAATTGTGTTTGTTTTGGGTATTATTTTCTCTCCTCCAGAGCTCCAGCTACGACCCCGCCCTCGTTGTTCCCCCAGCGCCATCCCGGACATCAGACCCCCTCCCTTGTTTACCCCACGACTTACCCTTCGCAGCAGGGTGGTGGGGAGTGACTCAACCCACCCCAACGGATCCATGCCAGGAAGGCACCCTTCCAGGAATGGTGCCTCGGAGGAACAACCGTGCTGCCTGGCTGCTATTTTAGCTGTTTTCCTCGGCAGGTCATGGCGTCACAATGACACCAGTGACTGGTACATACACGCTCCCCGTATATGCCCAATCAAGCGTCTGCCATGACCGCCCCCAAACTTGCAGCTACATGCTGTCAACCCCCAGCCCGCTAGGGGTCAGGCGCCTGCCACCCAATCCCCTCCCCGAGATGGAGAGCAGTCCCTGGATGCTCAATCCATCTCTTCCCCGCTGACCCACGGCAACCCATGCCTGCTCCAAACACGGGTCACCGCGCGTGGCACCAGGTGTGGCGCACCAGCCGCCAACCCTCAGAGCCACCGGCCGCAAAATTGTGTTGTTTTGACTTTGTTTGTTTCTATATTGTTCTATCACTTTTAGTAGTAAACATGATGGAGGGAAAGCATCTGAATACAGGTCACTCGGGGTCCATATTAACTCATATAAGCAGTTATGGCTCCTTTAAAATCATTTCTTGAAATGGCAATGATCTGAAAACTGTAGTGGAGAGGAAGAGGTGTTAGCTTATTTTCTCTCATGCACATAGGGTTTACATGAGAATTCTGCTCCCGTCTGTATTTATAGTTTTGTCCTGAGTCAATTGGTTACTGTTTTATCTGTTTTAGCTGTTTTAAGAGCTTGTACAGTGCTTTGGTTTTAGATATTGCACTTATCAATAAAGTTTATTATTGATCTGGCTCTGTTATCACCAGGCGTTCGGACAACATGCATCTCTGCATCTTATGGGATGATCGGTATATCAGACCATGCCCTCTAAGTAGAGTTGTTACTTTCAATGGTCCACCACAAAGCTGACAGTGGTGACCTGATTCCACTTTATTAACAGATGGGGCCTATCAGGATCAAATGACAGCTGCCATGAAAGACTTCCTGATTCATAACAGAGTGGAAGGCACATCAGCGTTGACCACATGGGAGACTTTAAAGGCATACGTATGGGGGATGTCTATAGCATATGTAGCACATAAGAAAGTATCAGAGTCTCAGGAGGAAAAGGAGTTAGAGGCACAAATCATAGTGATGGAGAAAGCTTTAATGTCTGGGTGAGGGGCTGATCTGGGAACTCAGAAGGCTCAAGAGGAAGCTGAACCAGCTTTCCTCAAGAAATATTAAAAATAATTTGCTAATTACAAGAGCAGGTCCTATTTTGAGGGGACAGGGTGAGTAGATGGCTTGTCTGGCAAACAAAACGAAAAGAGCAGAGACAGATTTTGGAGCTGGAGGGTAGGGATGGAGAGGTTACAACTGATCAAAACTTATAAATAATACCTTTCAAAGCTTTTACCAAAATGTTATATCTCAGAAATGCCACAAGGCCTTATCCCTGATACTTTCATACAAATAATTCCTATGAAAACCTTGGACCCTGAGCTAGTGGAGGAGTTTGAAAACCCAATTACCATTATGTAAATATGGAGGCCGTATGGTCATCTAATGTGGATAAAGCCCTGGTCCGGTTTTCTATTAAACCTTCTGGCAGGACCTCAATCAGATTATACATAAGATGGTGCAGGAGGTGTTGGGAACAGGCAATCTGACAGAGTCTCAATCCTTGGCAACCATTACAGTTCTACCAAAACCAGGTAAAGATCTGGTGAAATATGATTTGTACCGACCCATTTCTTTACTAAATGCAGACTGCAAGATATTGGCAAAATTGTTGGCTGCCAGAATTGAGGTAAACCTGCTGCAGCTTGTCTGTCTGGATCAGGGGGCTTTGTGAAGGGCAAACACGCCAAGCACAATATTAGGAGAACCCTTAACATCATGCATAGATGGGCGGTGGAGAAAAGAGTTGGAGATCGAAGCCTTCTAGCGCTTGATGTGGAGAAGGTCTTTGTTCATGTGGAATGACCTTTTATGTTTAGTGTTCTCAGTAAAAATGGTTTTGGGCCCAGACTTGTGCCTTGATAGCCACTTTGTATAAATCCCACAGTGCCCAAATTCTCATCAACAACACCTTGTCTCCACCCTTCAGGCTTTATAAGGGTGCCCCTTTCCTGACTCTTATACATCTTGACTATTGAAGTATTGGCTCAGGCAATTCAATGACACATGGACATGAGGGATGCAGACTGGGAAACAGGGGCATGTCATCTCATTGTTTGCAGACAATGTCTTATTATATATAGACAATCTGAAGGAGACCTTGCCTGCTATGACAGAGCTGTTCACATACGGACCACTGTATGCCATAAAAGAAATTGGTATAAATGAGAGTGGCTCCCTTGTCAGGGAACCATACTACCATTCTGGTTGGCGGGGTTTCTCTCTCTACTTCTGTAGTTAAATATCTGAGAAATATGCTCCCAAATCATTATCAAAACTATGTGAGATTAATTACAAACCCCTTCTCAAGAAAATCAGAGAGCACTGTGACAGATGGTGCTCTCTACCACTTTCTTCGTAGAGAAAGTGAATCTAATAAAATGTGCATCTTTCCCCAATGTCTGTATCTGATTCAGACCCTCTCCTCACATCCCAAACAGATATTTTAAATCACTTGGGAGCTGTATTACTACATTATTTTGGAATGGCAGAAGACCAAGGGTGAAACAAGAGATCCTCTGGCAACCACTTGCTAAAGGGGCTCAATCTTCCAAATCTAAAACTTTACTATCAGGTGGCACAACTGGCATTCCTAACAGATTTATGGCCAGAACCAGGTCTATAGCCGGCATGGGTAGCCATGGAGGAGGAGGCATTAGTGATGCCTCTTTATGGTGCCTTGTTTGCATCCTCACTCAAAAGACAGTGATCAAACTGCTTGTGAACCCTAGTACAAGATCCATGTCATGAGCATGGCTTGCAGCTCATACAATACTAAAGTACCCCCTCCTCCCCTCGAATGATGCTCTAATCTGATGTGCACTATGGGAGGATAACCTCATCCCTTCAACCCTTGAGATTCTGAAGTCTTGGGAATCACTTGGACTCTTATTGATTTCTCACTTATTCGAAGATGGGACCTTAAAATCATACCAACCCCAGGCGAGGAATTTCAACCACCATGTTAGGCACACTTGTCTGGTGGTCAGGATACACTTCCTCCAAACCAAACTCCTAGGAGATCCCATATAGAGGAGGCATTAGCCAAAGATGGTAACAAACCCAGACTGAAGCCTATGTCACACTGTATAAAGTCCTCTTGGGGATTGATGGACCCCTGTAGGGTATCAGGGAAAGTGGGAAGGAGACCTGGAGCCAGACTGTCTGATGGAAGGGACTGACATACCATACTTAAGAAAGGAATGGATTACTCCATGAATAACAGACTTGGAGCAACACACTATAATGGCCTCCTCCAGACTTATTTTACCTAGAATTAGCTCACAAAATTAATAAAGAGAAATCAGAACATTGTATTAAATGCAAAGCCCATAAAGGTACTTGTTTTACCTCATATGGGAGTGCCACTTAGTACTTCAATTTTGGCAAGGATTAGTTTCACTACTGGGAGATTGTGGGTGGCCCACAGGATCTGGACCCTGTCCATGTCCTTTATGTCCACCGGGAATGTAGGCAAGAGAAAGAAGATGGAACATCCTCTGTGGAACTTGGATTTAGTGGTAGCAAAGCAGGTTCTGGCATCACAATGTGGGTCCAAGAGAGCAACAACGGTGTCCCAGTGGGTTCAGTCCATGGTGCACTGTATGAAACTTGAGCATATACAGTATAATGCTAATAACCAAATGGAAAAATATATACACAAATGTGGGGATTTCTGGAAACAGCTTTGGCATCACTGTTGTTCCTAGCCTTCTAGACTGCCAATGAAGGAGACTCTTCTCCTTCCTCCCTTCTCTGTCTTCCATTCCCCCAGAGTGCTCAAATTCTATTGATACTTCAGGTGGGATTACTGGTGACATTCCAGAAAAACCTGAATTTGAATGAATCTACAGTATATTAATCCAATGTAGGATCTATAAGTAGAGCCATAAAGCACATGAATAATTACTGGACTTATTATATGATATATGTTAATGAACATTTTCTCCTTATCTTTAGAATACTGATATTGAAAATTGTGTTAATTTTTGAAAATGTATATTTCCCAAGTATTTGCTGTTGTTGTATTGCTGGAAATGGAAAATCTAACTTAAATAAAGTTTACAAATAAAAGGCATCATAAAGAATGGAGTTACTGCACCAAAGGCATCATAAGAATGATGGCCCAACTTAAGAAAGAGATGCCAAGGGACGATGGAAGGAAGGTAGCAACAAAATCTGAGCATCTGAATGATGCTTGAAAATGTGCTGTTTTAGCTGTGCAGAGATGGGTGTGATATGGTTACCTGCTGCCCTCAGACTATGGGCAAAGTCTTACAATTCAAATGGTCATCGAGCTCTTCAGTAGGTTAGGATTGACTGAGACTGAATAGTATGTAGTGCTTGCACAATGCTTACACTCTTTCTCTCCTTGCTACATGGACTCCCACCCTGCCAGGGTGTCACAAACACATGGAACCCTGAGTTGGGTCCAGACCCTCAATGTGTCCCAGGATCCCAGGACCAAAGGCACCTTAGGGAAGAAGGATGAAAAGCTCAATAAAGACAAACATACAGTTTCCTCAAAGAGGATAGAGACATAGCCAGGCCAAGACCGGGACCTGAGAGCCACCAACTGACTCTGACTCCTGCAGGAACTACCTAACTTGTATGACCTTTGGCATGGAGGAGAGGTAAAATACCCTATAAAGGATGAAACCTCAGGAGATCTAAGACCTTGTTCACCTTCCCTACAGCTAGGGATTTACAGTAACTAGTAATGGTTCAACTACTGCACTTTAGAACCAAATTCAGAGGAAGCAATTTTAGAGGAAGGACTCTCATTCTAGGCCTCCGATAGGAACACCATGTGGGTGCCATGCACTAATCTTTGCAACTAAAGGAGGTTCCCCACAAAGGAAGCCCACCATGCAAGGAGCCAAGGAGGAGAGCAATGACTGCAGAAAGACACTCACCTGGCCTTCAACCAAGGGAGATCTAGATAGGAAACTGAACCCTTGAGGGATAAGGCATAGGAGATGGGCTCTTGAGGGGCAGAAGTCTGAGTAGTTGTATGTTCTTTTCCTTGGTGAACAGAAGAAGGAAACAGGAGGAGACCAGCTGAACATTAAGTGATTGTAGGGATAAATAGCTGCTGTAGGTGTTGCTGTCATGGTCTGCATAGGATCCCCAGAGGACTGAGAAGCCCTACCCTCCCCAGTAGCTGAAGTCTTAAATATGACATCAAGAGGTGCCATTGAGTCAATCTGCATGGCTGAAGTTTCCTCAGGAGTGTAGGACATTCTCATAAAAAGCAGAAATAAAGTACCCCATTTGAATTGATTGACCCACCTTTAAGATGCAGATTTCTCAGAGCAGAACAAGACTGTCAGCTGACAGGTGAGGCCCTGTACCATATTATGATCATGGCTAGCATGTGCCCAAGTGAAGGACAGTACTGGGAGGCTGATGGTGAAACATAATGGCTGTTGAGTGCCAGAGTAGAAATGAAATAAAAGCAAGGTTGAACATCAGACTGAGGCAAGGCATGCGAATAAAATGGACTGATTCTGACCAAATATGTGTCAGAAAAGAGGATATAGATTTAAAACAATTGGCAGATGCACACCAATCAATTCCATTAGGAAAGGATAGTGATGGTTACTAGTTGTAAATGTAGGCTGGATAAGGTGAAAACTGACGGAGCAGCTGCTGAAGTGTTGAGGCTATATGACTGAATAGTGGAAAGTAAGTGGACTGGAGTAATCAAGTTCAGGTGTTACAGTGGGTATGCAGTAAGGACACACGTTTGAATGCCAAACAGAAGTGTAAAATATTCTAGCCACTGCTAACAAAGAAATTAGCAAGTCAGGTTTAGGACCCTACAGGGGTCCCACCTCTTATGAGGCTTGCATGGGTACCTGCCTTACAGGTTAATGGGAGGCAAAAGGCAAAGCTCAGAAACTGAAAAGAGCTAGGCTGACCATTGGTGGCAGCAGGCAGAAAGTGGCTGTGGACAGAGGGAGCACTGAAGAGAGGAACGAGTCAGAAAGGAACAAGGGACACCTAAGGTGGAGCAGAGCAGGAAAGCTCTTGGATTTGGCCAAGAACCCAACAAACCACCAAGAGAACCCAAGGTAAAGCAGAAGGAGACAAGAGAGATGAAGGAGCATAAATAAGAAGAGACAAAGGGACACCTGTAGGCAATTACATGGCTGCAAACTACAAGGATGGGGGATAAGGAGGGCAAGGAGAAGCAGCACAGCAGCAATAAAAATTCCAAGTGTCTAAAGGATGCTTTGACATTTTCAGTTTTAAATGTGTGTGTGTGTGTTTGAGGGGTGCAGTCACCTGTTGCCCTCAAACAATGAGTAAATCCTACAGTTGCAGTAAGTGAACAAACAATATTGGATAATGTCCTATGCAGAATTTCAATGTCCAGCTGAACAACAACCAGAAAAGGCAGATACAGTGAAGCTTGCCATGATGACTCCCAATTCTGCAGCATTTTGCAGCATTACCATTCTGCAGCAGTTTACCAGCAACTAGCAGTGTAATTTCAATGGTAATTAGCCCCTTTTGTCATGCAGAAAACTGTGACACTCACTTCATTGTGTCAGTGACAGTTTCCTGCATGGCAAAGTATATTAATTCCCATTGAAATAACATTGTTTACTACAACAAATCTGCTGCAGCATGCTACAGAATGCTGTAGAAGTGGGTTTCATCCTGGTGAGCTTCACTATGGGTTTCTAGTTAAATGTCCCATCTAAGGATGACATATTCCTGCAGTATAGCATCCCCTTAGTATTGCACTCAGGTGCCAGCTTTGTGGTATAAGCCCATTCCTGGTTTGGGACAAGAACCCAACGACTTTCTAGCCCATAGCCAGATGTACTACCAACTGAAACTTGAAAAAGAGCATTAAGCTCAAAATGTTGGGTATTTCCTTCATGTCTGCATTCCTGTGCACTTTGCTGCAAATTTGTGGTTATAAACCTCAAGCTATTCTGTGTGCAGTTTTGTTGTTTTCCTAGTTTGAATTTGTTTACCACAGCACAGGCTGTTTCATCACACAGCAGCCTTATTCTGTTTCTGGAATGATTATTTGTATTAATACACTTAAGCATTTAAGCTTGCCCAAAGGTTAAGTTACCTGTAGTTAATCTAACCTAGGGAGATCATGAAGAATGAAGCAAAGTCATGTGCTTGTTGCCACTTTAAAAAAGTATTTACCAGGATAGTGCAGCTGAGATTTACCATCTCACTTCATGTTGTTTGCCTTGCTTGTAGATCAGAAACAGCTAACTAAAAGAAGCTACATTTATTTAGCTACGGTCGTGCTGTGTCCGCTGGGCACGCTGAAACTGCTGGCATTAGACAAACTTGGATAAGATCATTTTAGCATATCCTCTACTTAGTAAATATACACCTTAATAATGGAAAAAGAACTTAGTAAGTGTATGCAATGTTTGATGTATAGTGAGGGAAGTATGGGAGCGAGTATGTATGTGCTAATTGCCATCTGATTACTACTCTTCAAGCAGAGATAGCGTTTCTGCTTAATATTACACCAGTTTCTACTGATATTAAGGAATTGGAAACTTACATTGATCTTATGGATGAACAACTTCATTCTAATGAACAATTTCCTTCACATTTAGGTAGCATTTCTATACCTCCTGATGAGGAGACAATTGTAATGACTAGTACTAGTATACCTGTTGCCTCTGCCCCTCTTATAAGGTGGTTGATTATCCGCCTCTTCTCATTATAATGATGACTGGACCATTGTCACAAAGCCTCTTAAAACAAGGAGGGATGGTCAAATGCACAATAGTTCCCTATTGAAACTTGTAAAGGTTTGAGCAATTGACTGTATCAAATAATGAAGTGCTACAAGATTTATCTTGTGCATCACCCTCTGTTGATAATAATGGTTCAAAACACTTTTCAATCAGGAGTTAATGCCCTTGAATACTTGTCCTAGTAAGTCTCAGGCTACCAAATCAATACCTATTAAGTTAATCACTCCAGAGTGTGTTACACAATCACCGTTTCTGATTCTTGTACCCCTACTGTCTCAAAACAAATGTTAGTCCTGGGAGATTCAATCATTAAGCACATTGACAGGCGGTATGCAATAGTGACAAGAGCAACCACACTTGTTCTAGCTTCCGTGGGGCCAGGGTATCTGACATTACCTCCATGATGCCTAAAATTTTACAAAATGCAGGGAAAATCCACTGGTTATCATACATGCCGGTGTTAATGATATAAACACCCCATTTAATCAGTTACAACAGGACTATGTGGCTTTATGTAACCTGTTACTTGATAGGATGCTGTGTATGTATATCTGAAATTCTACCTGTCCCTAAAGCAACATCTACCATGATGCAAAAATCAAGCCCTAAATGAATGGCTGAGAAAGTGGTGTTTTAAGCAGGATATACCCTGTATTACCCACTGGGAATCATTTTCAGATCGTTCTTCCTTGTTTTGCTGGGACAGTTTACATCTCAGTCATAGGGTAGTACACTTATGGGGAAAAGTATCACTAAAATCATAAATCATTGTTTACACTAAAACAATGGGGAGAATGGGTCATTCCCAAGTCTCTGAATACTTACCAAAATATTATTACAACTAAATATAAATTCTAGCTTTGAATGCAAGATCTGTAAACCAACTCAAATTAGCAGAACTCGAAGCCAAATGTAAAACTTTAAATATAGGTGTGGTGGGAGTAACTGAAACTTGGTGGGGCGCATCTCAATTTGGTTCGAGAAATTCCAGGTTATAAGTTATATCATAAAACAGATTAGATAAGCAAGGCGGTGGAGTTTGTATGTACATACGAAATGATATTCCTTCTTTTGAAGTGTGTTCTCCTTTCCTTTGGAAAGTATATGGGTTAAAATCTTATTGAAGGAGCAGTCCTATATAACTATTGATGACATCTATCGACCTCCATCTGCAAATTCAGATTACACAACTGATATGTTTAAAGAAATTACATATTTTCAGAATCTCAAGATACTGTAATATTTGGTGACTTTAACCTCAATCATATTAACTGGAACTCATTTTCAGGACAGTACTATGCCGAGAAAGGACTAATAGATGTCGTAGTTAGTACTGGAGTACAGCAACTTGTTACTGAACCCACTCAAGGTCCTAATATTTTGATCTATTATGTACTAACATAGAGCAACAAATTAACAATTTACAAATTTGGGATCCACTTGGGACCAGAGATCATTCATCTATTCTTTTTGAAATTCAACAGTTTAAAACTACACAAAGGAAGTTATACTATACAAAAATTATAACAAAGCAAATATTTCTAAAATCAATGAATACTTAAACATAAACTGGGAATCTAATCTTCTTAATTGTACAACACAAGCTTGGGTCTTTTTAAAAACATTGTACATTATTTGAAAATACCTTTATTCCATCTAAGAGGAAATTTAATAATAAAGGAAAAATTCCCTTGGTTCAACAAGACAATTAAAAATCAGATTAAAATAAAAATTAAACTTTTAGGAAACTTAAGAATAGTTCTGTTCCATTTAAAACTATCTATTACATAAATACAGACTATCTGTGAAAAACTTAAAACATTCTATTAAATTGGAAAAAAATAAGCTAGAATTTAAACTAGCTCACACAAAATACTGTCACAAATCTCTTTTCTCCTATATAAATAGTAAAAAGGTGTATCAAGGACCATTGGTCCCATTATAACCAATGGCTCTTCTCTATCTGATATAGAAACCTCAAATCTCTTTACTAGGTACTTTTGTTTTGTCTTCTCTCAAAAATCACCTATTAGTACATTTAAAGTTCACCATGTAGATTATCATAGGTTCTATCCAACTGACATTATACAGGCTATCAAAAAATTAAAAATACTAGTCTGGGCCCAGACGGTATTCATCCATGGTTTCTGATTGAAACCTCTATAAATATTTCTATACCTTTGTCAATTGTTTTCAATAAATCTCATAAGAAAGCATTGTACCAAATGATTGGTGTTCAGCAACAGTTACTCCCATATTTAAAAAGGCAACAGAAGTTCTGTGCAAAATTATTGTCCAATTAGCCGGACCTCAGTGACTGGTAAATTAATGGAACGAGTAATGAAGTCTCTAATAGATCAAAATTGTAAAAATTAGAATTTATGATTCAAATCAGCATGGGTTTACGCCAAGTATTCCTGCACCACCAATCTGATATCTTTTTACAATAATATAAGTACTCTACTAGATGTGGGTATCCCTACTGATGTAATTCTTTTGGACTTTAGTAGAGCTTTGATAAAGTCTCACATGAAAACTCATTACTAAAATGCACAATCTAGGTTTGTCACCTGATATTGTCAACTGGACTTTAAACTGGTTGACAAATCATTCTCAGAGAGTCAGAATTAATGATATCTTGTCTGATTCGGGTAGTGTGACAAGTGTGTACCACGGGTCGGTCTTGGGACCAACTTTGTTTAACCTCTTATCAGTGATTTACAAACAGGGCCAAATAACTTCATAGTTAAATTTGCAGATGATACTAAATTGGGGGCAAGGTTAATAATCAAGAAAATATTTCTGCATTAAAGAAGGAGTTGGAAAAATTAATACTTTGGGCAAATGAAAATCATATGCAGTTTAATCAAGACAAATGTTTAGTAGTGCATTTCGTGTAAATAATCCAAAAACAATATATCATATAAATGGACTACCACTTCACTCATCAAACTGTGAAAACGATTTAGGATATATGTTAATAAACTTACATCAAATGATCACTGTGTTAGAGCTGCTTGCATGACCAACAGACCTTTGAGGCAAATAAAATGCAGTTTTGTTAATCACACTGAACAATGCCTTATTCCATTGTATAGGTCATACATTAGACTGTATCTAGACTATGGCTCCCCTTTCTGGAATCCAAACCAAAAAAATGACATAGCAATTCTTGAACAGGTTCAACGGAGAGTAACTAGAATGATTCCAAGATTAACAAACTTGGATTATCAGAACAGATTAAAAGCTACTGGTCTCTTCTCTCTTCAAACTAGAAGATTAAAAGGTGATATGCTTATGGTTTTAATTTAATAAATTCACCAGATCTAATGGAAAATGTGGTCTAACACTCGAAAAGGAGACATGTTCTGAGAATGCATAATAAACAGCTTGAAGTAAAAACTTATAAAACCAGCAAAGGGAAACTTTTTCCAATAAGAGCATCTATTGTATGGAACACCTTGCCACAAGAATTGGCAGAGGCAACTAGTGCCACTGTCTTTAAAACAAATTAGATGTTTGGTTGAGGGATAATAGATAAATAATGTCCCACATAGTGTGGAGAACCGTCTCGATGGGCTCTGGCCTTCTTCTGTTCTTTCATACCAAGTCATACCAAGTAATTTCCAGAGAAATCCTGCTTTTCCCCATTTCTGCAGCATGATGGACTGGAGCACTGAGAAGTTAAATGGCTTGCATTTTGCTCTAGTGGAGTTTAAACCTATGATCTCCCTGTTCTCAAACCAGTGCTCTAACCACTGGACTACACTTCCTCAAAAGAAGTAACCAAATCCCCAGAGTGCCTTAATTCTATCATTAAACTAAACAGTTTTTTGTTAATGAATGCATTATTGCTAAAACTCTAATTGTTTTATTGCACGCTAGTTAACAGTCATTAGTATAACTATCTTAGACTGCTGTTAAACAATCATAATGCTTCATTCCCAGACATTGTTTCATATTATTGTGCTTATAATTATTTTTTTATTTTTTTAGACTTTTTAGCTGCTAAAGGCACACTGAGCCATAGCTTGGTTCCAGGAGCATCCTGTGAGCGGAGGAAGGTTAAGAAACTTGCTTAGGGCCACACAACACATAAGTGGTGGTTGTAGGTTTTAAACCCAGATCTGCTGGGTCTCCAGGTTCACAGCTTAGTGTTCTAACCCTCAAGGCTATACTGCCTCCTATATTTAATGTTGCAATAATTATAGCACTTCCAACTGCTAACTAGATGCACAAAAGATCCATGATTTCCAAATTTCAAATGAAAAGCACAAGAAGCCCCATATAACTTTTTAAATTGCTTCCAGAGATTTGCTCACAGTTACAGTATGCATTTAAATACAGAAGTAAGTTCATTATTATTCTGAGAGTAAATGAATGTGCCCTTTAAATGGTTATGCTTTTGAAGTTCAAAATGATGCTATGCATCTGCTAGTTATACTAATATTGAAAAACATTGTCCATTAAATTTGACTAGAATAACTAACTATATGAGTACACCTTAAAACAGTGGAAGGGGAGGGTTTTCAAAAGAATCAATCTGGATCCATTTGTCTCTGTTCTCAAAGTTGGATGGCTGTGCAAACTGGTAGACTATTGATAGGCTAAATCCCTCCTGCCAAAATGGCATTTATGTTTGATGCATATTACAGCAAATCATGATTTTTTTGTTGCAGACATACACATCTTTGAAAATAGCAGCAGAGCTGCCCAGATGTATTGATTGTATGTAAACACAAATAATTCTATTCAGAATACACGATGAGTAGCACTGTAATAGTACATTTATTCAGAATACATGATGAGTTGCACTGTAATAGTACATTTATCTCCACTAGTGAATGGTAAGACTAGGGCTAGGTCACAGCTAACTTTGTAGGGGAATTTCAGCTGAGTTTATGATTCCTCTGTATAACTGAGTGAAGTTTCTGCAGATATTTTAATTTCAGTTATGTTCTTCCAATTTTAAAATTACTTCTCCATATTGTAACAATTTGGTATGTCTGATGCCCTCTTTGTCATAGATATGTTTACCAGGTTTCAGATTTATAGCATTAAAGGGGCTGAGTTATAAATGTCAACCATTTAAGATTTTCTAAATGAAACACTGCAAGTACATATTATGGTACTTACAGTAAACTGTTCTCATCACTGCATCCAGACAAAAGAGGATAAACTGCTGTTGTCAATATTTAAATACCCTTTAATGATATAAAAGCATAAAAGCACAAAAGCACAACCCACTCCAGTCTATCCTTTCAAGCTGCACCAACTCTTTGTCAAGTATGTAAACTGCACAGTTTTAGCACATATAACTTTAAAACTAGAGAACACAATGTCATCAATTTTGGTATGTTTGTGGATGCTAAAAATGCAATGGTGTGCATGTGTTAACTTTCTAATCTCTTGCTTAATGGAGGGCCAAGTTACAAGCTATTAAAA
The DNA here is from genome assembly GCA_016271365.2 of Neoceratodus forsteri. Lineage (NCBI taxonomy): Eukaryota > Metazoa > Chordata > Ceratodontiformes > Ceratodontidae > Neoceratodus > Neoceratodus forsteri. The sequence continues at coordinate 1,458,326,155 of CM057455.1, read as the reverse complement.
CTACAAAATAACATCAGTAATGATAGTCATATTTTCTGATCTTCTGTGAAAACTGTGGAATTTTATAATAATTTTGTGGAACCATATTCATAAATTTGTACCCAGCCATACACTTGCCCTGCAATGGAGAAAGAATATGCTGGGAACCAGCATTAAGATAACCCATGTCAGTCTGTATCTTGAGTGAAGAACCATCAAAATTAATCAAGTCATTATTTTGAACTTGCCTATCTTCTTCCAATTTGTTAACTAACCACTAGAGCTCAAAGACAAAATGGCACACATGCTTCCGTACAATGACACCTGCTAACTCTTTAATAACTCTGAAGATGACAATATACATTTAAAATGTGTTAGCATTTGAAAACATTGGTACCAACTAACATCAAGCATTGCAACTAGTTATAACTGAATCCACTGTGACAGAAGTATCCATAAATCTTTACTTAAGATGGAACATGATACTGGGTGCTGTTATAGCAAGTTGATGGAAAAGGCACTGCAGGACTATGATGTTAGTGCAGACAAGTGATTGCCTGTCTTCAGTACAAGACAAATGAATGATATCCATCATCAAGTCAAGATGAACTACAGTTCTGCCAAGAGGGAAAGGATACAGTCATGCCAATGGAAGAAACAGTCTGGGAAGTAAACTAATGGCTAGGGAGGCTGCTAGTACAGAGATCACTAGTGGTAGGTGTTTGATGGAGGGGTTCACTGAGGAAGGACAACAGAACTGGGTAGTGCAATAATACTAGACTTCCAGTAGGGGCAAAAAGCACAGAAAAACAATTACAGGAAAGCAGGCTATGTGGGAATCACACCTGCAAAACTGACTGGTCTGAAAGCTCAATGCACTTGGACATCCAGGACTTAGAGATACTCATAAAGATACGGTTGAACAAGAAAATAACTGGGGCACCAAGAAGGAGAAATTCTAGCTGTTCCAAAGGGATAGGTTAAATAGGAAAAGTGAGGTGGCTCCTTTTGGAAGGGGTGTTTGTGAAAAACACCAGGTCACTTCATGTTGTATTATGATACTTATTATGCACTTGTAGCTGTACCACTGTCTTGTTGTGTACTCTTCTGTAACTGGGTCTGCCTGAAAAAGGTGCTTGCACCAGTGCACTGACCCGTCATCACAACAAATAAATAAATAAAAACCAAGGAGGATATCAGCGTGACAAGCAGTTCAACTTAGTCCATCTTGTCAAGCTCAGTTTAAAAAGAAGGGTGAGGGACTAAATAGTTACTCAGAAAAGAGCTATATGACTACAAATACTTCAGCATGGTGCTCAGTGGTTTTAAGTACTTTAAAAGTTAAATTCCATGAGTGGAATTCTACTGGCATTATTCATTGTACATCCATGAATCTACAAGCAAATTTTTCCAATTAGTAATTTGTGGTCTTTCCACTGTAAAGTTTAAACTACTACACCAGATTTCTCCAGCTTTATTATATTCAGAAACAAATGACATTGGGAATGCACACCAAGTTTCAGGTGTATACCTCCCATTGTAGCGGAGTTACAAACAACCAAAATTGTTGAAAATGTTCACACCAATTTGCAAATAACTAAATTATGAAATGATGAACCCCAGTAACTTAAAATTACTTAAAGGAGGCATAAAATTGTTTGTGACTGTACTACTTATTTATAGTAATGTTCTATAGTAAATAAATACATTTTCCACAGCTGTTTCTGTTGTTGTGTCATCATTCTGTTGAATGTAGTCTATTTTAATTGCTTCCTGTAGTGTTCCTGATTCAAAATAATGCTTTTCACTTTGTGGTCACAAACAAGAATGTGCTAGCAGTTGCTGGCATACATGTTTGTGAATTCTGTTTAAAGCAGTTCAGCATGATTTAGCTCTAAAGTGATGTTTAGAGACATATTGTAAACCGCTGTATATAAGTTCTCAATGTTTTCTGGCATTAATTAAAGTTAGATAATATGTCAATCCATATTTTTTTTGTGTGTGTGTGTGTGTGTATTATCGGATGCTAAGTTTCCTAATATTACCACTGTTTTTAGCATGAAAAATTAGTTATCAAGGTCTAGTAATTAGTACCTGAAATGCAAGAGTATTACTGCAATAATATCTATTTCTTTTAAACGACCATAGCTTACACTGTGCAGAAATCCAGGTTGAAATGATATGCTCTTTAATTTGGACTCACATCACTCATTCCCCCAACTCCATGTCATTGCCACCACATACGCACACATTGCTCAACATCACCACACGGGATTCAGTGTTTCTATTTCAGTTCAGTCTGTTGTTTTAAAAGTATGTTACTCCTTTCTGGTCATGCAATATGGTCGTGCGTAATTAAGCAATAAATGCCCGACAGGGTGTGTGTTAGCTAGGATAACATCACGCCTCAGGTGGTTGGGCACAAGGCCGCAGGCTGAGTGCATCCAACAACTGAAGTGTGATGCTATCCCAAACGACACACACCCTGGAGGGCATTATTGCTATTCTAAAATGGCTCATTGTTATACAGAATAAAAAATCATTTTAAAGATGTTTTTCTGTGGAAAAATATTTTGTTTTTAAGAGCAGATGAAACAATCAGGCTTAATGGTGAAGATGATCAGGCTCATCTGCAGGTTCACAGTAAGGCTGAGACTAGACCTATGATGTTGTGCTGGGATAACATCACGGGTCCAACCCAAGACTGACCAATCAGAGTCCAGGATTTTTCTTGCCATTGTATAATTGTATTTTCTCCACTTGTTATTGCTACTTTGTCTTATTACTGAGTCCACTGCCTGTATGCCTGCTCATTTACCTGCTCACTGACTCAGTGCCTCATAGCAGCATGGTTTCTGGTACACCTAATGCCAAAGTGGTCATCTATCCAGACCCAAACTGCTATTGAACTGGCTATTGGTTATTGGCTGACATTGTCAGTGTGTGTCCCAAAATAATAAAAGATAAATAAAAGAAATGGGACTGCCAGATCTCACTCATCATAACTATTCTCTTGAACTGAACAACCATGTTGCTAATGGGCCAAAAAAGAGAAAGATAGAGGATTGTGCTGAAAAATAACAGAAAAAGGGAAACAGATTCGCAAGAGAAATCACTGGTAAGATTCAACTGGCAATTGGGGACCAGAATCAGCAGGGAAAGCAGGTTGACTGGCAGACAGGGCTTAGACCCAGAATCAGCAGGGACAGCAGTTTGACTTGGCAGCAGGTTTTAGACCCAGAATTACCAGGGTCAGCAGGTTGACTGGGCACACAGGGCTTTGACACAGAATCAGCAGGGACAGTAGGCTAACTGGCAGACAGGGCTTGACAGCAGGTTAACTGGGTAGAGAGAGCTTAAAATAGGGAGGATTAAAATCAAGTCAGCAACAAAACAGAGAAGTGATTACTTAAGTGTTTAAAAAACAGTTAGTGCATCATTTTTATATACAGATCACTCATCCTAAATGGTATTAGTTTAACCCAAACCTTTTATTGTATTTGTTTACATTATGTGTCCTCTAAATATGACATTTTATGAAACCACAAGCAGATAATGTCTAACATCCTCCCTCTCCATGAAATTAGTACTGGTCAAAATTACATTCAGCCTGCTGTTTTAACAATGAATATTGATCGTAGCTGTGTATGTAACAAGTGTGTGAGTGTTTGTGTTTTAGTAGTAATGGTATGGGGAGCATGATAATCAGATTAGGGTCCTATGGGATGTCACTGAAACAACTAATGTTGAGAAAGGATACTAATAAAATAAAGTATTTTAGTAACATAAGCAAAACTATTTAAAGAAAAGATTGAATAAAAGCTACTCGAACAGCATCAGATAGTCTCTTAATTTAAAGAACTATGTAGTGTGAAGACTTATTCAGTACTAAATACCCTCATATACATTTTCCATCTACCGCATTGTATAACTGTATTTGTTTTAAAAGTAAATGTTTACACCGTCATTTTGAATGATGCAGCTTTAACATTTACAGAGGTTCCAAACTTTAATTAAGTGCAATGAGGCAAAGTAAACAGTGTAACAATAAATAATTAAAAAACACATATAGAGACAGAAGTCAGTTTGTAAATTATACCAGATGCTTGCATCAGTGCAAGCAAGTTGATTCTTCAAGAAGCGATTGCAGAAGATAAACCAATACAAGGAGTACAACAAAACACCGCTCATTTGAAACTCCTTTGGCTCTGAATCATCTGACATCTCAGTGAGATGAATCAGTTCTCTGTTTGAGGGCAATATTGGTGCTAACACACAAACAACTATGTCAGAACAAATTCAGCTCACTCACTTCATCAATGTAAAACCAAAAGCAAGAATGAAGTGGCTCCATTAATAGCCATAATGACAAATTCACTAAATAATTAAAAAAAATAGGATCACACATTCAACATCTTTCAGTACTAAGAATGTGCACACATATTTATCAAAAGTGACAGTACACATTTGTCAGCAAAACTCCTGTTTTCTTATTTCCTGCCCTCTTTAACCAAATATCTCCACATCCTTCCATGAAGGTTATATATGCAAACAAATATTCCAGCATGTGCCTCCAAGGGTGACATGACAGGTTGTAAGCAGAGAAATATTTTCAAAAGTTCACAAAATATATTGCCAGACTTTGATCCCTATAAGTTCATAACAACTCCATCAAATGACACGAAATATGGAACTCCCTTAGAATTCCTCAGCACAAGTAATATTACCAATGTCTAGTCTCTAGCTATAAGAACAAATAAAAAATATTGTAACGGTTTGTGAATTTCCATGAAATTGCAAAATTCACAGAATTTCAAGAACATTCAGCAACAATTTAATTTAACAATTTTGTCCAGCTCTAGATAAGAGTCATAACTTATGAGTAGTGCAGTCACAAGTTCCAGTATTATGAAAGTCTTACCACTCATGAGTCATGTATGTAGCTAAATGCATTATTCTACTGCAACCCATTATGCATTTGATGCTGATCACACTATTTGCAAGCTGTTATTACTGTGCCTGACCAATTGTTTTTGTTTTCATTTTCCAGATTCAAAGTGGAAAAGCACGTGCTAAGTGAAATAACATGTTCTAAGTGAAAATAAATATTTTTCCCAACTTAGTATTATCCCAGCTCTAACCTCTAGACTGACCGTATAGGTTAGAGGTTAAAGCAACAAACTGTGAATGAGCTTTGTACATCCATAAGACATGGGTTTTGAGTCCCACAACCTCCACTTGCATACTGTATTACCCTGAGCAAGTCACTTAGCCTACCCAGTGCTCCTGGGTCACCACTGAAAGCAAGTCTTTGTCCTAGTGGGCCTTACAAAGTTACCATAAGAATAAAATAAAATAATGTTCATTTACACAATTTATTCACCACTAGTGTGTTATATATAGAGGATATTCTATACAGCATCCAGGTATAAGTTTTTATTCAAGCAATGAGTAGCTGAGTGAAATAAGCTTTGAGTGCTAGACTGCACTGTTGGCAACACTCCAGACTAAATAAAAAGTCTATTCATGGATGTTCTATGAAATGTCCTAGTTATACCATGAGTTCTGTTTTGCCATTGTGACAAAGCTGTAGTGAAAGTACAGTAACATGAACTGTGAGAGAAATTATATGTTAATTTCCATTGCAGAGCTGACATGAGGATAGAGTTGAGAGAGAAGAGTAGTTTCAGTGACTGAGCTAATCTAACAAAACTTGGTATTGTATAAGTTTTTCACTTACATAAGCATACAAAACATATGAAAGGCCTGCAGAAGAAGGCCCAAAGGTCTATCGAGTTTGCTCAGTGCTGAGCTCATGTACATATGCTACATGTTGCTCCATTCACCTGTAACCCTAACCTTCCCTTGTATCTGTCTCACCATCTTCTAAACCCCTCAACTGTATTGTGATTTACTACCCCATCTGGTAGTACATTCCATCCTGCCATCACCGTTTCAGTACAGAAGTGCCTTCTGGCCTGCTTCTTCTACCTCCTCTCTGTTAATTTGTAGTTGTGCCTTCTGGTATTTCTGTTTTCACTTTTCAAAAGATCCCTATGTCAACCTTGTTAATGCTGTTCAGATATTTGAAGGTCTTGATCATGTCCTCTCTTTTCTTCTTCAGTGACTACGTATTCAGAGTCACCAGCCTCTGTTCATACAGGATATCCTGCTGTCCAGGAATCATCTTGGTAGCCTCCATTTCACTGCCTCAGTCTGGTTTATTTCTTTCTTTCTTAACATAGGGTTTAAGCACTGCACACAGCACTGCAGATGTGGATACAACATGGACCTGTGAAGGAACAGAAATGACCCTTTCCTCCTGCTGGAGAACCCCTTGATATGCAGCCCAGCATCCTGTTCACCTTCACTACCACATTTTTGCAGTGAGGTGATGGTTCCAGGTTATTTGTAATTGCTATCCCCAGGTCTTTCTCCTCCTCTGAGACTGTGACCTATGCCACCTCAGACTATACTTGTCTGGAGTTATTATGAACTTTTAGCATTAATCCCCAAGCGCCAGATTCCAGATCACCTTTCCAACCTTGCTAGGTCCTCGCTTAAATCCCTTATGTCCTTCTCAGTGTCCACCCTACCCGAGATTGGTATCATCCATGAAAAGACATAGGTTGCATTTGATGCTATCCTAAGCGCTGTTGATAAACACATTGAACAGGACTGGACCCAGCATGGATCCCTGTGGGAATGAACTAGGAACTTCTCTCATTCTAGAGTAATCCCTTCCACTGCCACCCACTGCATTCTAACTTCTACCTAGTTTGCCACCCACCCACCTGGTTAGTCTACCCATCCCCATATCCACCAGTTTGTTGGTCAACCTCATGTGAGGGACTGAGTTAAAATACCTTGCTAATGTCCCAGTATAGTATATTCATTGCTGGAACTGGGCAGTGAGGGAACTGAATGGACTGCTACCAGCTCTCTCAGCAACCTTGAGTACATGACATCTGGCCCTGATGATTTGACAGCCAAGAGAGGTTTAAGCCCTTTGAAGGCTATATCCTCTGTTATTGCTTTCTCCCTTCCTCCCCACTGCCCTGCCCCTGTTTTCCCCTGTGGTAGTGGCTCATCCATCTCCTTAGTGCAGACTGAGCAGAAGTATTCATCAGTAACTCCACATTTTCCCTATTTTTCTCCAACCACTTGGTACCCCTTCACAGCTTCACTATTTCCTCCTTTGTTGTTCTTTTCTCCCAGATGTATCAGAAGAAGGTATTGTCACCATCTTAAACCTCCTCCAGCTATTCTTAGTTCTGCCTCCACCTTAGCTTGCCATACTACCTGGAAGTTTATTTCAGCTGTTCTACATATTATGCCCTTTCCTCTTCCCTCTGGTCTGGATCTTCTTGTGTTTCCAGTAAATGCCCTTGTCTGCTTCACTGCTCTCCAGACCTCCTCTGTAAACCACAGCAGCTACCTCCTCTTGCTCCTTTTATCCTTCTTCTTGAAGCAGGTTGTGATGACTGCCTGGACCACTCCTAACTGCCCTCTATCCTCCACACCCATGTCCTCCCTTAGTTGTCCCTTAGCATCATTGTCATGCATATAAAATCTGCCCTTTGATGTCACAAACACATTTTCATGTTCAGCACTTCACATTCCATGTCCACCTGAAACCACATAGAGTGAGGGTTGCCACCTCCCAGGTGAAGGAATTCATGAAACAGCATGGCCGCAGCCAGCTCAGTGCCAGATTCTCACTGCAGACTTCCAGAACATTGTGTGTACAGGACAGTTGAGGTGGTATCCAGACCCCACAGTCTTCCATTGCATTCAGTCCTGCAAGCCTTTCCAGGCCACTGGTTGGAGTGACACCATAAACATCCGGGGCATGCTGTCAGTATGATGGTGGGGACTGCTGTTGTTCAACACTGTCATTGAAGAAGCAATACATTAATATTTACTGACCAGATTGAAGAGCCTATTTGGAACTGGTTCATTCTACTACAGATTTAAAATCAAGCAAAAATCATAAAGGAAGATGCATTGTAAATTTGGCTCAAATATCATATCTGATTCTGGCCCACTAGCCCATTGACTCCCTGGAGAGACTTATTTGAGAGACTGTTACCAGCATTCTTCATTTGAACATGACAGAAATCTGGTGAAATTGGTGAACTATAACCATTGTTTTGGTCTATGGTTTACAGGTTTAAAATTGCTCTGTATAAAGCTCTTTGTTACTACACCAGTATTTCCTGGTAATAAGACTGACAAAGTGGAGCAAAGTAGCACTGAATTTTTAGATGTTTTATTGTTATCATACAAAGGGATTTCTTGCTTATTTTAACCATACAAGTTGGTCTAAAATATTTTAACAAGATATTTATGTAACCTATAAGAAGGTAAATATTTTGAAATACTTGGTTGACTATCAACAGTTTTGGAACTTAAATTATTGCCTGATTATTGGACTTATTTATTAGTCATTTTAGGATTGTTGTTACACTCCAATTGCACTATGGTTAATACCAGATTACAGAGAAGAGAGCAAGGTGGTTGCTCCCCTCTATATAATGAAACTATGTTAGAAAAGTTAGGAAAATTAAAATTTTAAATTACAAAAACTAAACACACCAAAATGATTGATCATCTAATAAAACTAAATATATCAAGTGAGGTATTACATCTACCCCATAGCAAGAATTGATAACTCACTTTCTCCATTGAAAGCCAATCTGACCTTTGACAGCAGTTCAGAAAAATCTTCAAGTTTTTTTTTTCTGAGGAAAATTAAGATGCTATTAGCATTAATGAACCTAATAGCAGATCACTTGAGATAGTAGAGTGGAGCAATTTCCTTTCTGTACCTCAGGATTGTATTTACTGTTAAAAATCACCAAGTCATTCTCAGATCAACAATGGAGACAACATGATTCTTATCTCAGGTACTCAAATTAAAAACATAGCTAAGGAATTACACAAACAATTGCTGGTATCAAGTTATTGGAGTCTAGATACAAAGAGACAACAAAGCCAGCCCAGTGGCATTGAGGGTTGAGGCGCTGGACACTGCACCTTGCACCACACCAGTGACCCGGGTTCTGAATGGACCTGGGCCACCAGGGGCTGGCAGGGGAGAGGAAGGATTGAGAGTCCCTTGACTGCTCTCCTTCCTCTGGGGAGAGTGGGAGTGATGCATCACGCTGCAGCGGTGACTGGCGGAGGCCAGCTGCACTACAGTGGCATGCAAGCAAGGGGGGCTCGGTGGGCATCATCATGGATGTGCTTGGATGCCATTGCATATCCATCTCCCAGGGGCTCGAAAATAGTGGGGCGACCTTGGCAGTTCATGGTGGTAACCTGCACCCCCAGACATGAGAGCTCCTTCATCAGGGTATGGCCAGGTCTGTATGATGATGTGTCACGTGCCCCACCAGGTCAGGGGGCATCAGTGTGGTGGCTGAAGGTCAAGGGCCCACTCTGCTGGGGAGGAAAGTGTTAGAAGATAACAAACAGACAACACGAATGATCAGGCTACAACTCTGGGGTCAACTGAGTCAAATGTCTCAGAAATTCAAGTAGATCAACTCCCTCATATCTCCACTTTTCTAAGTGATAATTTTGTAGTACTACTAAAAAATCATCACACAGCAAATATATAAATCCTTGAACAAATGGTAGTTCTCAAAATGAACTTGAAACTGCCAGGCAGGACATAGCAATAAATGAGGCTAGATTGGATGACATATTGAGGAAATTAGATAAAATGGATCCACCTAAGGAATCATAGAAACATAGAAATTTGATGACAGATGAGGACCGCTTGGCCCACCTAGTCTGCCCATTTCCCTACCTAACGGATAAGCTGAAGATCTGGAGTTAACCAATGGCCTACTTTTTCGTACTCCCCACTAGAATTGCCTTATGTCTGGCCCATGAATTCTTGAATTCCCCACTGTTTGACTCCACAACCTCCTCAGGAAGGGAAGCACCAAGGGAGGTTGACAGTGAGAATACAGACCTCCGCTGGCGGCGGCAATACCAACACAGGTATTGTGCCGCATTCAACAAGTGTTTTCTGTGGGGGTCTGTACTACACACTCCAGACTTTAGGATTATCAACTCCAGGTTGGAGTTGGTATGGGAGGGCAGAACACTGGGAGAAAGTGAAACATGGAAAAAGGACCACTACAGCGATTGTCACTGTAATGGTCTTTTTCATGTTTCACATCAGGGTGTTGACCTGAAGGGTGCACCATCAGGAAGGCTGTTCCATGCATCAACAATCCTCTCCATGAAGAAATACTTCCTCACATTACCTCTGAGCCATCCTCCTCCTCTATCTTAAAATTGTGCCCCTTATTCTTGCAAATCTACAGAACATACGAACATATGAAATTTGCCAGCAGATAAAGGCCTAGAGGTCTATCAAGTCTGCTCAAATGTGCAGCTAGCACCTTATTCTGCAGCTGCCCTCCCTTCCACCCTTCATCTTCAATGACCCTCCCTCTTGTCCTGTCCCATCTCCTTTAAAGCAGTCCACTGTTCTACTGGACAACCACTTCTGCAGGTAACGATTCCACCCAGCCACCACCATCTCTGTAAAAAGTGTCTCCTCATCTCCCTCCTAAACCTTCCTCCTGCAGTCTCATATCATGGCCCCTGGTGTCCCTCCCTCCTTACTTTGAACAACTCCTCTGTACCTGTCTTGTTTATTCCTTTCATGTACTTAAAGATTTCAATCATGTCCCCCGTCCTCTCTCCTCCAGCAGTACATGTTCAACTCCTCAGCCTCCTCTCGTGATAAGTCCCCAGTGCCTTGATCATCTTTGTCACCCTGTGCTGCACCCTCCAGTAACTTAATGTCCCTCTTCAGATATGGATGCCAGTACTGCACACAGTACTCCGTATGGTCTAACTAATGACCTATACAGTGACAGAATCACCTCCTCCTTCCTCGAGGATATACCCTTGCAATACAACCCAGCATTTTATTGGCCTTTGCAGCTGCCTCCTACATTGTGCTGAGTTGTTCATTGACCCTGTAATGAGCACCCCCAGATCCTGCTCCTCCTCTGTCTGGGTTAGCTGCACTCCACCAGCTGGTAACTCCTCCTTGGGTTCTTCATCTCAAAATTCAGCACCTTGCATTTATTGGCATTAAACCCCAGTTGCCAGGTGTCTGACCAGGTTTCAAGCTTTGCCAGATCATCCTGCTACCCCTGCCATCCCCTAGGTCATCCACCACCGCTCCTACTTTGGTATCATCAGCAAACAGACTGATCTTGCTCTTGATGCCCAATGATATGTCTGCAATGAATATCCCAAACAACACTGGTCCTAAAACCGAGCCCTGTGGAATGCAGCTTATCGCTACCCTTGGGTGTAAGAGCTCCCACCCACCACCACCCTCTTTTGCCTTCCCTGAAGCCAGTTCCCTACCCATCTTACCAGCTTTGCACCCGCCCCTGTGCCTTCTAACTTACTTTAAGCCTTCCATGTGGCATCCAGTTGAATGCCTTCCTGAAGTCCAAATACAGGATATCCACTGCATGGCCCCAATCCAGTTGCTTAGTTACCCAGTCATAGCACTCCACAAGGTTGGTTTGGCATGATCTGCCATGTATGAAGCCATGCTGTCTGCTGTCCTGTAGTCCTCTGGCCTCTAGGAGGCCACCAGCCTCTCCTTCAGGATAATCTCCATTAGCTTGCCTACAATGGATGTGAGGCTCACTGGTCTGTAGTTTCCCGTTCATCCTTGGGGCCACTCTTGTGGAGGGCACAACATGAGCCATCCTCCAGTCCTGAGGTACACACCGATGTGTGAGGCATTAAATAGGTCTGCCAAGGGTCCTGTAAGGACCTCTGCCAGCTCCTTCAGTACCCTGGGGTGGATGCCATCTGGACCTGGTGCCATGTCCACCCTCAGTGCCTTCAAACCCTCCCAAACTCTGCCCTCCATAATTTCCCCATCTATCACCCCTTCTGCCTGTTTCTGCTATTTCTGCCCCTTGGGTGTCACCCCCCTTCTCCTTAGTGAATAGCGAGCAAGTACTCATTTAGTGCTTCTGCCTTATCACCTCTGCTTCCACCCAACACCCCTCCTTCCTAAACATTACTATGTGGTCCTTACGGCTCCTTTTCTCCTGATGTACCTAAAAGTCTTCTCCCACTTCTTAATACCTTGTGCCAGCCTGAGGTTCCGTAGATGCCTTGGCTCCCCTTACTGCCTTGTCACCTCCTTCAATTCTGTCAAGGACTCCTCCTGTCCTCCCCTCCCTGTTTTCTTGTACCTCCTAAAGGCAGCTCTTTTTCCTTACCTTTTCCATGACCTCCTTGCTCAACCAGCTTGGTTTCCTAGCCCTAGCCTTCTTGCTCTGGGCCTTGCAGCAGGTTTTGTTACCTCCACTATCCCCAGCTTTGTGAGCTCCCACCTCTGGTTAGTGTCCATACTAGATTGAATTCTGGCCAGGTACCCTTTTCCACTTCCCCCATCCTCCCAAAGTCAGCCCTCCTGATGTCCAGCACTCTTGTGCCAGATTCCCTCCTTCCTTGCCCACATCCAATGTGAGCCATACTGAGTGGTGGTCACTGGCTGACAGCGGTTCCTCCACTGTAAGTTCTTTCACAAAGTCCCCATTTGCCCAGCACAAGGTAAAGGGTATTGCCTAACCTGGTTGGTTCACTGACCATTTGCAGCAGGAAGCTGTCCTGGAAGGCATCCAGCAGTACCTGCTCCCATCTGTTCCTGGTTGTTGGGGACTCCAGTCCACTCCTGGCGTGTTGAGTCCCCACAATCACTACACTACCCTTCTCGCAGGTCCTCCTGATCTGTCCTGCTAGTTCCTGTCTAACTCCTCCATCTGAGATGGTGGCCTGCTACCACTCCCATTCTGAGAATCCTATTCTTGGAATCCTGGATTTGCATCCAAAGTGACACCATACTACCCTCATCCCCTTCCTCCCTACACACTTCAGTCCTTCCTTCTCATATAGTGCCACACCCCCTCCTTTCCCAATCACCCTGTCCCTATGAAATAACCTGTACCCTGGTACAGACAGGTCCCAGTCATTGTGTTGAGTAGCCCATGTTTCGGTGATGGCTGCAATGTCCACTCTCCCTTTGCCATGAGCACCTGTAACTCTGCAGTTTTCCTTCCAAGGCTCCTAGCATTAAGGGTAACCACCTTCCACCCTTCCCCCCTCATCCTGCCCTCCTTCAATAGCACTCACCAATAATACTTGCCATTTGTCCCTTCGTCACTGTTATGGGGGTAAGCTCATTGGTTTCCCAACCTGTGGTCTCTGCATGTGTCTTGCCCAATTGCCACCCCGCTCCTAGTTTAAATTCCCAACTTCCTCTATGTACTCCTCCACCCTCTGTTTCAACACTTTCTTTCCCTCCTCACTCAAGTGTAGTCTGTCCTTGGCATAGAGATCTACTGTCCTCCCAGGCCCCTCCCACCCCCAAACATCTCTTTTCTAGAGATGCTACCCTCTTGGACTTTGTTGATTCCCTTGAGGTACTTAAAAGTTTCTATCATGCCCCCTTTCCTCAAGGCTATACATATTAAGCTGCTTTAGTCTTTCTTCATATGTCTTTGTTGCAGACCCTGCCCATTTTGGTTGCCCTCCTCTGGACAGCCTCCACCCTGTCTATGTCTTTGCGGAGATGGGTTCTCAACTGCATGCAGTACTCAGATGTGGTCTCACAAACTGTCTGTACAGAGGGATAACAACTTCTGGTTTTCTACTGGTGATGCTTCCCTATGCATCCCAGTACCCTCCCAGCCCTCCTTACTGCCTTCTCACATTGCTTTTCCACCTTTAGGTCATCTGATATAACTACCCCAGGTCCCTTTCCATTTTTGCTGTTGTCAGTATCTCACCCCCATTGTGTGTTCTTCCACTGGGTTTTTGTTTCCCAGGTGCATTACTTCACACTTCTTGCATTGAATCTAAGCTGCCATACATTTGACCATTTCTCCAACCTTGCCAAGTCTCTTCTCATCCTATCCACCCCACCTTGTGTATCAAACCTGTTGCAGATCTTTGTGCCATCTGCAAAGAGACATACTTTTCCTTCCAGTCCCTCTGCAATGTCACTTATAAAGACATTAAGCCCTAGCACTGAACCCTGTGGTCCCACTAGTAACCACCCCTTCTTCACTGTGGACTCCAATTACTATTACCTCTGTGTCCTGTGTCCAGCCAATGTTTTACCCAGGCTACCACCCTGGGACCCACTCTCAGGCTGGCTAATTTGTTTATTAATCTTTTGTATGGGACTGTGTCAAATGTCTTGCTAAAATCTAGGTAGGCCATGTCTACAGCCCCTCCCTGGTCTACTACTTTGGTCATCCAGTCAAAGAAGTCAGTTAGATTTGTCTGACATGATCTTCCCACTATGAATCCATGCTGCCTTGGGTCTTGTGCCCCACTGGTCTCTAGGTACTCAACAATTCTTTCCTTCAGAAGTGATTCCATTATTTTCCTAACACTGAGGTCAAACTGACAGGGCTGTAGTTTCCTGCCTCTGTCTTGCTCCCACTTTCATGAAGGGAATCACATCCATCCTCCTCCAGTCCTCAGGAACCATGCCATCCTCCCATGATTTGTTAAAAGGGCAGTCAGAGGTTTCACTAATTCTCCCTTAGTTCTTTTAGAATTCTGGGTAAATCCCATCAGGCCCCATTGCTTTATCCACCTTCAGTTTTAGGAGTTGTTTAAGAACCCTTTTTCTTTGAAAGGATTGATATCAGCCCCCTATCCAGAGTGCTTCTATTGACTGGATTAGGTACCTCCTCCTCTCTTCCTTTGTGAATACTGAGCAGCAGTATTCATTCAGTATCCCTGCTTTTTCACTGTCCCTCTGCCCAACCACCCTCCTCTTTATTCAGCCTCAGTACCCTGCCTTAGTCTTTCTTTGCTCCCTAGTGTACGTATAAAAGGTTTTATCACCCTTCTTAACTGAGTTAGCCATCTTTTCCTCAGTTTGGGCCTTTGCTGTTCTGACTGTCTTCCCTGCTCCCTTCTGCTTTAACTGGTATAGTTCTCTGTCCTGCTCCTTCTGTGTTTCCTTATACTTCCTGGCCCAGATATTCAAAGGGGTTGCGCACATCCCGCATTGTGCCCGGTAGGCTATTGAGAAGGCTGACCAGCGCAGTGCAAATCCTGATGCACTGGGGTGCAATATAATCGTATGTGGCACAGATGCAGGGGACATGCCCATGCATGTGGCACATCCTGATCTTCAGCCTGGGATGTGCGGCATGTGCTGGTGCAGCCCTGCATTGCCCCTCATAGGGGGCTCAAAGTTGAGCCCGTGAAATGTGGGAACAAATCCTGGCCATCCACACACTGGCTGCTGTATTGCAGGGTGCAACACAGTAGCCGCCAAACCATGGTGGCCACTCACCCACCCAGCACACCGTCCATAAGCACCACATCCCTCCTGGCAGTCTAGTCTTACCCTCTTCCTCCTGATTTCATGAAATGTAAATGAGAACACACCCTAGTGGGTAGTGGACCTCCCTCTCGCCCAAGTCCCTGATCATCAGTAGATAACAGATAGTCATCTCCCTGCTAGTCTAGTTGAACCCCCACCTTCCCATGTCTTAGATCGCTGGTTAACCATCATAGTAATAGTTCCTGGTAGTCGAGTGGAACCCCCAGCCCATTGCTGTGATTGCGGTAAGACTCTGTAATCTAATTCCTGGTGATCCAGTGGCACCCCCACCCCTCCCACTCACACAGACCCCATACCCACCCCTCCCCTGTCATGAGTGGGCAGCAGCAACCACCCACATACTGCCTGGCCACCGTGAATGACAGGTACAGTATGGGCTGTAAGCCCATTGGTCCCTGAGTGTGGATCAATGGGCTTGTGGGACATATCTGTAATAGACAGTCCCAAATATGTGAATGACTTCATTCACATATCTGGGACTGTCTAGTATAGTATGCCCTGCAAGCCCATTGGTCCACACTGGGACCAATTGGCTTACAGCCCATACTATACCTATCATTCAGTGGGAGGCCGGCCAGTATATGGGTGGGTTGAGCCACCTGCCGGCTGATGGGGAGCGGGTGGCATGGGGTCTGTGTGAGTGAGGGTGGGTGCCACTGAATCACCAGGGAATTGTATTACAGGGTCTTACCACAATCACGGCAACAGGCAGTCGGGTTCCACTGGACCACCAGGGTCCATCATTTGTACACCTCTCAGGAAATCAGGTGGGAGACCACTAGATTACCAGGGATCATTTTGTATTGCAGTGCATGCTATATTCAATGGTGCTGCACCATGGCACATCACCGTTGAATATCACCTGGCCCTGGCACTGGTGCATCCAGTTGCACTGCGCCCAGGCTTGCACCACTGCCTGGCACAGTCTGAATATCTGGGCCTCTGAATGTTATCTTTTCTCTAACCTTCCCTGCCACTTCTTTTGAGAACCATAGTGTTTTTCTTTTGTTTTGATTTGTTTATTTGCTTCACACAAAGGCTTGTTGCCTCTGTGACGGCAGTTTTGATGTTTCCCCATTGTTGCTCCCCCACCTTCTTGCCTGTTTGCTAGTGCTTTTCTGAGGCACTCTTCCACTTTGACAAAATCAGCCTCCTGAAGTCCAGTGCCTTCACTTTTGTATGGCTTGACTCTACAGCTAAGTTTAACATGACCCACACTGTTTGGTGATCACTTGTTCCCAGATGGCTACCCACTCTAGATCTGAGATCCTCTCTCCATCCCCATTTGAGAGTTCCAGGTCTAAGATTGCTCCTCCCAGGTGGGTTCCAAAACTAGCTGCGTGAGGCATGCCCCTGTAGGGTATTGAAAATGGCCCTGCTCTTGGATGTGGCTGCAGCAAGGTGCTCCATTTAACATCTGGCATATTCATGTCCCCATCAGCAATATCTCCTTTCTCTGCCATCCTAAGGATGCCTTCTATCATTTCCTTGTTCATTTCCTCCCTGGGATGGGGTCTGTATACGACCCCTGTGAAGACTGTGGTGCCATTTCCAGTCTCCAGGATGACCCACAGTGCCTCCTCTCCTCCCTGTTTACCCTTTAGTTCCATTGCTTTGATCCCTTCCTTACATAGAGAGCTACCATCCTCCTCTTCTACCCTCCTGTCCCTCCTATAGATTGTGTACCCTGGTATGCTGACATCCCATTCTTGGTTCTCTGTGTACCATGTTTCTGTGACTGCCATGATATCCAGGCATCCTCTTCCATCAAGGCCAGCAGTTCAGGGAACCTGTTACCTAGTCTACGGGCATTGGTATTCATTACCCTCCATTTTTAGGTGGCCTTATTCCTTTTTTCCCCATCCTTGTCCATACTGCCTTTATCTTTTTCTCCATTTACCCTGTCCTTCTCCCTATTGACTGCTCTATCTTGGTGTTTACCTCACTAACTACCTTGATTTTTTGGTGGGGCTAGGATTTCCTTCTTCTTTTTAATATCTCCTCCTTGGCTAGTTTAAATGCTTGCCAATGAAGTATTTAAACCTATCACCTAGGATCCAGGTTCTCTTCTTGATAGATGCAGACCATCACACCAGTATAGGCCTGTATCCTTCTAGGTGGAGCCCCAGTCCCCAATGAAGCCAAACCCTGAGCTCTACACCAGTTTTCAACCACTGATTGAATCCCATGGCGTGGATTTCCCTAACCTGACCCATACCATAGACAGGCAGCACCTCCAAGAAGGGTACCATGCATGCTACTTGTCTAAAGCCCCATCCCCAACTCCACAAACTCCTCCTACACTGCTTCAATCCTTTCTCAGCCAGGTCATTTGTTCCTTGGTCCCATTTCCTTACTGTACATGAGTCCTCACCAGTCTCTGGTAAATTAACCCTTGTAGGGCTGTGGACTGATATATCAGTCCAAAATTCATGTATGTTCTAATTCTGTTGGCATCCTAAGGGTTAAGACATGTCTTTAGTCCAATTGTTATTCCTAAAACACCAAAAAAGAAAAAAGTAAATGGAAAAGGGAAAAAATCTAAGAGCTTTACTGACTCTGAGATAACAAATTAAGGTAAAAGGAAAGGGAAAAGGAACTGGTTGTACAAATCATAAATCAAACCAAAATAAAGTGATCACTTCAACAATAAATTCAATTATAGTTTCAGCGGACAAAAGCTTGGATAATGTGGCTCTATTAAATAGTAGTGCATTCTGTGAAAACAAACGAGTGACCATTTCCTAAAATTTGAACAAGATTGGACTGTTAAAAAGGCAATGCATTCAAAATCCAATTGTACAGTTATGTAACAAACTGTGCAGTGATTCCAATCTGTGTCAGTTTCATACTACAGAATGTAATACATCTAATATTGTAATAACGGAGTAGAGCAGAATACAAAGCAAGTTCCCAAACAGGACTTCTATCTAAATAACTCTTTTCCCTATTGAGGTTGACAGCACTAAGTGATTAGCCCAAATGGAGCTGTGAAAAATTGAACGAATACATGGTTTATGTCATAGTTCAGGATATGGACCTGGAAATACTGGAAAATGGCATAAGAGAACATCTCATGATGGTCAACGATACACATTAGAGGCCTTTCTTTGACTCCTCTAAAACTGCCAGTTATTTATGGTATAATGGAGAAAGGTTTCAGGATAAATATATTTTGTGACCTTTCCCAATAGACAATAATAAATCACAAAGAATAAATTATGATTCTCTCAAAACTCCAGCAACAATTTCTCTGTTTGGCATAGAAAATTACCTAGGAAAGAATTCCAAATTACATGGCTTCTTACGCAAATTGTTTATTAATTTTGTAAAGATTAAACTGGGGAGGAAAGGTGTTATGAATGTTCAGAGGAGGAGAACACCACACAAGGAGATATTTTATTAAAAAAAACAATGAAATTGCTGAAAACTTGATGTAAAAGCTCCTTGCTAGATGTATTGGGTCTCGCTTGGTCTAGATGGTGGACATATATCCACGAGTTCAGAGGAATTTGTCATCTAAGGGTAGAACCAGTCAAAATGTGCAGTACATTTATCAAACAGATTTGAGGCACTGGCTCAATATTCAGATTGACTTGGTTTACAAGAAAAAGATGAACCTTTTAAAAGTTCAAAAACTAATAATGATATGCTCTTTATATCCTGGAATATTAGCGGAATTGAGAATAAGTTTTCTGATCAGGGCTGGATTGATTTTATTTCCAAAACAGAAGCAATTTGTTGCCAGGAATCCTGGCATGAGGATGAGAAACAAATAGCTCTTAAAGGATATGAAATGTTACACACATTAGTTACAAGGTGATATAAATATGATAGATCATCTGGGAACTTATTACATACCTTAAAATAGGCAGTTTAAAATCAATGAGTCAATTATACTTTGATAAGAATTTTATTATTACTTTGCTTAAAACACTTAAAAGCTGCTGACACCTGAATAAAACTTTGAAAATATAATATTTAGATGCAATTCAGACTGCATTCAGTATACATTCTATATATTTATCCTTCCGTTATTTATTACTGAGGAAATGTGCATGAATACAAGATCTTTATCCCATAAAGTTCATCTGCCTCCATAGCTTATTCACTACTAGAAATCATAATCCTCTGCTGTGACATCACAACTGTTGCCATGGTAGTAACTGTGATGTCACAAGCCATGCATTATGACCTCAGGGAGGGAATAAGCAACAGGAACAGATGAACTCTTCAGAGCAAAGATCCTGTTTTCATGCAGATGACGTAAGTATTATATAATGGGAGGAGGAATACAGAACTAACGTGAAATACAAGCTAAACTGTGTCTAAGTAGTATGTTTTGCTAAAGTTTTCCTGAAGGTGTCAGCTGCTCCTTAAAGAAACTTTAATATTAGTTAACTGTAATATTCCCAAGAAACCTCTCAATATTCTCCCATGGATATTTGGAAACTCTTAGGAAATATCCACCATGCTAGTGACAATATATATCCACAAGTTTACATTTTAGTTTTGGGAGATATAAATGCAAGGATTGGCACCTTTGACAGTATTACAGATAATACCTTGTGACCGATACCTATATCCTTTCTAATGAACCCTGAGAAATACTAAAGACTTAAAAGTTAATAATGCAGGCTCACCTTTAATTGAGCTAGCCTGATTATATAATCTTTTCCACTGAATGGTAGAGTGGTGGCTGATCTCTCTGGAAACTGTACTTATGTCAATGCCAAAGACTCATCTCTCATTGATTATGCTTTATGGATGGGATCCATTATGGCTTGGACTAATCTGGCCATTCCAGTTAGATCTGAGCACGAACTACCTATCTATTTTATTACTGATAGGCCCTCAGTAAATAATGTAGAATTGTGCAACATTGAAATAAGATCCAATAAAAGATAATATGGATTACGCATTGAATAAAATATTGGTAATGTCATTCAATCCAGCCTTGATCGTGAATTTTCTCTTACCTGAATAACTCCATAAATCATGAGATATGGCAGTTCTTTTACAACCTACTGGAAATAATTAGGAGATAAGGGCCGGATATTCAGACTGCCTCAGGCTGTGGGCGCAAGCCTGGGTGCAGCGCAACTTGGCTGTGCAGGGGCATTGACTGGGCGATATTCAATGGAGCTGCACCATGGCACAGCATCATTGAATATCGCACTCTGGCCACCCGCAGTGCACATGTTGCAGTGGCACTGTGCCAGCACAAGTGGCCAGAGTGGAGCAGGGGATGCACTAGTGCAAGTTCCCTGCGCTATGTGCAACAACCACTATATTCAAAGTGCACATGCAAATGGAGCCATAATGTATGCAAGGCACAAATGGGGCCATTTGCATGTCATTATGGCCCCATTTGCATGCAGGTGCGCCCGATCCACGGCAACTTGCACCTGGCTCCCCTGCCAGGCAGCAGCCATCAGAGACCAACACCCCTGAACAGCACGGCAATGCACCCTCTGCCCGATCACATGGCATATGTAGTGTTAAATAATGTCCCATATCCTGGTGGTCCAGTGGACTGCTACATGCCCAATCACGAGCTTAGATATATAATAAAGCATGTCCTATATCCTGTGGTCCAGTGGACGCTGTCAACCCGATCGTGGGCTTAGGTATAAAGATTTCACATCTAAATCCCTGGTGGTCCAGTGAACTGCTCGTGGCCTGATCGCGGGCATTTGTATTAAAAAATTAAGTCCAATATCCCTGGTGGTCAGTGGTACCCCCTCCCCACCCACCCACTGGGCCCACTGCCTCACTCCCCAGTCAGTGGCAGGTGGCAGCACCCACCCACCTGCCACCCTGCTGACCACCGACTGACACCATGGGTAGGGCTGATCGCCCATTGGCCCACAGTGTGAGCCAATGCGTGCAGTCTATACTATACATACATTCCAGATATGTGAATTGATCCATTCTACATATCTTTGACTGTGTAGTACGGCATAGGCTGCATGCCCATTGGCTCACACTGTGGACCAATGGGCTTCAGCCCTCATCTATGGTGTCAGTCAGTGGGCAGCAGGCAGCAGGTGGGTGGGTGCTGCCACCCACCACTGACTGGGGGAGCTGGGTTGGGGGCTCAGTGGGCTGATGGGAGGGGGCTACTGCTGGACCACTAGGGATATTGGACTTAATTTTTAATACAAATGCCCACGATGCTCGTGAGTGGTCTACTGAACCACCAGGATATAGGACTTTATTTTTTAATACAAATGCCCACGATCAGGCTGCGAGTGGTCCACTGACCACCAGGGATATAGGACGTGAGTATTTTTATACTTAAGCCCGTGATCGGCTGACAGTGTCCACTGGACCACCAGGGATATAGGACGAATTTTTATACTTAAGCCTGCAATTGGGCTGACAGCAGTCCACTGGACCACCAGGGATATAGGACATTATTTGTTTCAACAGATGCCTGTGATTGTGCATGGGTGGGCGCCACCATGGAGGTGCAGCCGAGTAGGTTGGCCACCCACAGGTGGCAGCTGCCGACAGTGCCTGCAATATGGCAGCTCACCTGTGGGTGGCCAGCTATTGTTCCTTTTATTTTGGCTCACCTGTGTGCAGCGCAGTAGGGGCTGCACATGCATGGACTCAACACATCCCGGGCTGAATATCAGGATGTACAGAGTATGCATGGGCATGAGTCCCCTACCTGTGCCACATACATTACTGATGTGCTCCAGCACATTGGGATTTGTGCCAGGCACAATTCCTGTTTGAATATTGTGCCAGGGCATATCAGTGGGTTGCACATGGTGCAACACTGTTGCATCATGTGCAACCCTTTTGAATAGCTGGGCCAAGATCTATAAGCAGGTATATATTGATCTTTCAAGAAAATGTTGCAACACATGGTTCAACAGAGAATGTAAAAAGTATATAGCCTCCCTCACTGCAGAAATCATAAAAGCAAGGGCATCCAAAGATTGAATGTATTATAAAAAAAATAAATCAAGATAGGAAAACTACAGATGATTTTTGCAAACTAAAAAAATCAGTATCAGCACACACAATGGTTAACTATGTTCAAAGCAATAAATAATAATGACAATAAGGCCTTTTGGTCACTTGTAGAGAAATGGACCAATAATTATAAAGGTAAAATAGACTCTTACATAACAGAAAACCAATGGATCAATTATTTTTCTACCATCTTCTATGACCCAGAGCTTCAAGATACTTTTCCTATTCAGTCTTTTGATTGTAACCAATATGACCTATTTACTTGTTCTAAAATATATTTTACTATTAAGACCTCGAAATTGAATAAGGCACTGTGACCAGATCAAGTACAGACTGAAATATATCTATGTAAGACCTCATTATGGGCAAATTTACTTGTCATCCTTTTTATTAACTGCATCAGACAGAACATCATCCCTGATTCCTGGAGAAGTGCCATAATAGTATCAATTTACAAAAAGGGAATCTTGCCAATCCCACAGTGTATAGGCCCATAAGCCTCTTAGATGTCAGTTCTAAAATATTTACCAAAGTAGTTCTTGAGGAACTAAGACAACAAATAGATACAATTAGTAGATTAAGTCAATATCAGGCAGGATTCAAGAAGGGTTATACAACAACCGATAACTGTTATGTATTAAATCATCTGATAAAAAGTATGTCACCTTAAGACATCAAAATTATATGTGACTTTTATAGACCTAACATTAGCTTTTGACATAGTCTCTAGAAATATTCTCTGGCAAAGAATGATTATTCGAGGCATCAATGTGAATCTGGTAAATATTATAAGTAATCTATATTGAGGCACTTGGGCAAACAGCCAGATATGGTTCTGATGCTTCATTATCTAAAACTATCCTATTAAAAGAGGTGTTCACCAAGGCTGTGTATTAGCACCCACATTGTTATATCTGTACATAGAACAAATGATAAAAGATATAGCCAAATCAAAAACTGATTCCCCAAAAATATTGGATCTACCATGCCCCATTTTAGCTTACATAGATGACATCATCTTACTAGCTTTAACTAGAAAAGACTTCAAACAAAACTTGATATTTTAGAACATAACATAAACAACTTAAAATTAAAATCAGTTCATCCAAAACACAAACCGTATTTTTTGGAAAAAGGAAACTAAAATGAAGATGGAATGCTGATTCTATGGAAATACCTTGCCATACATATTTGGGTCTTTGTTATGAATCTGCAGGAACTTGGACAAATCATACAAATAGAATCATTACCTCTGTAAAAAAAAAAAGCCCAAGTTCTGGGAAGTTCAGTTATCTATATGGTGGCTTAACAATCAAACTACTCTTAGAAGCAACTTAAACTAAATATCTGTCTCAGATGTTATATGGATTGGAAATATGGGACCATAAAATAGAGAGAAATTAATGATCCCAGTATTCAAATTATTAAGCAGAATTTTGGCTCATGACATTCTTGTCCTAGTGTTTATTTAAGGGCTGAATTAGGCCTTGAGCATATTAACTCATTCATTGATTCAAGAAAACTTAATTTGTGGTTATACCTGACTAGATTAGACTCAGGAAGACTAGCAAAAGATAATTGGAAGAGAAAGAAAATTGGGTAAAATGGGTTGTAAAAGTCCAAATGGCTAGCTACATCTACATCATTAATAAAGAAATATGAACTTCAAGCTCACCCAAAGTGCATAGTAAAGGGAATCTCCTGAGTTTATAATATAAGAAATATATAAAGGATAAAATAAAAAATAAAAGAAAAAACTACTGGATAAAGAACAATCTCCAGATCATAGAAAACTCTAATTTCTCCCTTGGTACTATAAAATGACTGCTCTTTTGGATTCAGGCATTATCTTGATGTTAAAAAAAACAACTATTAGAAAAATATATTTACTCACAAATTTGAAATCTTTCAAAGTAATGTTTTGTTAGTTAAATATAAAAAAAAACATTATCTGAAATGAGAATTGTTTCTGCTCTCAAGGAGGCAGAGAAGACCTGCTTCATGTATTGTAGCACTGCCCATGATATACTAAAAATGAACATATTGGCTTGCTCCTTTTGGAGTACAGTTGTTGCAATTTGGACACGTTATCCCTAACCAATATTATATTCTCTACTGAGGATGAGGATACTATCTGAAGACTGGTGAATTACTTTCTATCCATATCTAAAATTAGGAACAAGAAGAGTTTTGTAAATGAGTAAACCAGCTTGTAAACTTTTAAAACCATTTCTTAACATTAACTATTTATTTTCTCTGTTGTTAATGTAAAAGCTATAAATGTTTTTAGCTGTATCAATGCACATATTTTGCAATTTTTGTAAAATGTGTTCTGTATAAATTGTAATGACTTTTCAGTTGAACAAATAAATTATTAAACTAAACCTACCAGGGCTCATGCTTTTGATGTGATAACTATTCATCAGAACTAGGTCCAGGATATCCTGATCCTTGTCAACTCCCTCACTTCCTGTGTGTCAGAAACCATCCTGGAATTCTTCTAGGATCACTTAGCTCTGCTGCTGCTGGCCTGTGGGATGTTCCAATTCACATGGGCATGTTACAATCAGTCTTTCCTGTTATGTCCCTTAGCTCCCTGTCTGTGGTTTCACCCAGACTTGGTGGTCAGTACACTACCCTACCCTTATTTTCTTCCCCACTCCTGACTGCAGCTGTACCCATAACATTGCTGTATCCCTTATAGTCTTATTATTTTCTCCTACTTTCATAATTTTTATAGATCTTTGGTTTTAATGTTTTATTTTTTTTTTGTCTTTCAAATTATATTTTTAGTGCCTGAGGAGGAGTTGGAAAATACTTTGAAGGAGTCTTCAGAGTGAGTGAGTTGGCAGTATGATGGAGGGCCCTGATAGCAACTGATGTGGATAGGTCAGTGAGCAATGCACAGAGGTTTATTTGTCACCTATCCTCATTCTGTGCCTCTCATGTTTCTTGTGCTAGTCCCCCAACCCTCTGAACCATGTTGATAATATCCAGTAGTCATGGGTACCCTAAAATCTCCCAAGCAGGTTGTAATTTAACAAAATAAGGGAGTTAATTGTTATGAAAGCTTAGAAAAGTCAGGTAGAGAGAAAAATAAATAAGTAAATGAATAGAGCATTTGAGGAAACAAAAGGGATTAGGCTTGAGAGAAAAGTTCTGCTGAATTTTTTTACAATATACTCTACCTGTTATATACTGCACTTTCTGTACACTTATTCCTTAAATGTGTTAATCAGAATTTTGTTTTAGAAATGTAAATCCATGTGCATTTGAGGGTTGAGATTTTGGTATTTGTCATTTATGACAAATACAGTAAACGGAGCTTAAATTACACATTAGTGAACACAAGACAGCAATTTGGGAGAACAATGTGTCCTATGTGATGGCAAGACATAATGAAGAACTATGACATGGATCTCCAGCCTCATTAAAATTTGTGGGACTAGAACACATAACGTTGCTACCAAGGAGTGGAGACTTGCAGAAAATGTTACGGCAGAGAGAAAGCTTTTGATCCATGAGTTGGATACAATGTCTCCAAAGGGCTAAATGAAGATCATGGACTACACACCTTTATAGGTGTTTAATTTTTGTTCATTTAATCAAGAATATACTTCATTTTAAGTCACATTCACCAAATAATAATATACGAACATATGAACATATGAAATTTGCCAGCAGATAAAGGCCTAGAGGGTCTATCAAGTCTGCTCGAATGTGCAGATAGCACCCCTTATTCTGCAGCTGCCCTCCCTTCCACCCTTCCTATTCATTGACCCTTCCCTTGTCCTGTCCCATCCCCTTTGAAGCAGTCCACTGTTCTACTGGATATCACTTCTGCAGGTAATGCATTCCATCCAGCCACCGCCTCTATGTAAAAAATGTCTCCTCATCTCCTCCTGAATCTTCCTCCTGCAGTCTCATATCATGGCCCTGGTGTCCCTCCCTTACTTACTTTGAACAGCCCTCTGTACCTGTCTTGTTTATTCCTTTCATGTACTTAAAGATTTCAATCATGTCTCCCCATCCCTCCTCTCCTCCAGTGAGCACATGTTCAACTCCCTCAGCCTCCTCTCGTATGATAGGTTCCCAGCCCTTTGATCATCTTTGTCACCATGTGCTGAACCCCTTCAGTAACTTAATGTCCTTCATCAGATACGGGTGCCAGTACTGCACGCAGTACTCCAGGTGTGGTCTAATTAATGACCTATACAGTGGCAGAATCACCTCCTCCCTCGAGGATATAACCTTTGCAACACAACCCAGCATTTTGTTGGCCTTGCAGCTGCCTTCCACACTGAGCTGAGTTGTTCATTGACCCTGTAATGAGCACCCCAGATCCTTCTCCTCCTCTGTCTGGGCTAACTGCACTCCTCCCAGCTGGTAACTCCTCCTTGGGTTCTTCATCCCAAAATGCAGCACCTTACTTTTGGCATTAAACTCTAGTTGCCAGGTGTCTGACCAGGTTTCAAGTTTTGCCAGATCATCCTGCAACCCCTGCCATCCCCTAGGTCATCCACCACTGCTCCTACCTTGGTATCATCAGCAAACAGACTGATCTTGCTCTTGATGTCCAATGATATGTATGCAATGAATATCTCAAACAACACTGGTCCCAACACTGAGCCCTGTGGAATGCTGCTCATTACTACCCTTGGGTGTGAGAGCCCCACTCACCACCACCCTCTGTTGCCTTCCCTGAAGCCAGTTCCCTACCCATCTCACCAGCTTTGCACCTGCCCCTGTGGCTACTAACTTACTTCCCAGCCTTCCATGCAGCACCGAGTCGAATGCCTTCCTGAAGTCCAGATACAGGACATCCACTGCATGGCCCCTGTCCAGTTGCCTAGTTACCCAGTCATAGAACACCACCAGGTTGGTTTGGCAGGATCTGCCCCATATGAAGCCATGCTGTCCTGCTGTCCTGTAGTCCTTGGCCTCTAGGACAGCCACCAGGCTCTCTTCAGGATAGTCTCCATTAGCTTACCCACGATGGATGTGAGGCTCACTGGTCTGTAGTTCTCTGGTTCATCCTTGGGGCCACTCTTGTGGAGGGGCACCACATGAGCCATCCTCCAGTCCTGAGGTACACACCCCAAATGTAGTAAGGCATTAAATAGGTCTGCCAAAGGTCCTGCAAGGACCTCTGCCAGCTCCTTCAGTACCCTGGGGTGGATGCCATCTGGGCCTGGCGCCTTATCCACCCTCAGTGCCTTCAAACCCTCCCGAACTCTGCCCTCCATGATTTCTCCATCTGTCACCCCTGTTTCTGCAATTTCTCCTCCTTGGTGTCACCCTCTTCTCTTTAGTAAATACTGAGCAGAAGTACTCATTTAGTGCTTTTGCCTTATCACACCCTGCTTCCACCCAATCCTCTCCTTCCTAATCCTTACTATATGGTCCTTACAGCTCCTTTTCTCCCTGATGTACCTAAAAGTCCTTCTCCTCCTTTTTAATGCCTTGTGCCAGCCTGAGTTCCATACATGCCTTGGCTCCCCTTACTGCCCTTGTCACCTCCTTCAATTCCATCAAGTACTCTTCCTGTCCTCCCTCTCCTGTTTTCAAAGAGACTATTTTCATTGAAAATTCTTGGTAAAACAAAACGGAGATGCAAGAATTTGATCACTTCCTTTAGAAATGTATTTTATGGAAAGATAATCGAATACTGATGCATAAAAATAGTACAATAAATATAAACTTTAATGTCTGAATAATTTGTGTGAGTTATACTGTAGCAACAGTTATATTGTGAAGTTAGAGATTGAATTGACATGCAGTTTCGCTTATGCATTGAAAAATAAAAATGAGAAATTTTCTGGGAGCTGTGTCTAGTTCATTTAGTTGGGGTGGCTTACATGCAGCATAGAGATAATTGAACAATCTGGTATAATCTATACATATCGATTTGGGAAGAATCTTGAATGATAGATAATGTGAAACCAGTTAAATAAATAAATAAAAATGAAAAGTTGCACTTGCATAACTAAAGGCTGAATACAGCATGAAACACATTGACACAGTAAAATAATACATGTTTCAATGACTGAAAAGGTTCCATTACAGGTATTTTAATTGCCAGTTTTACAAATACCCACTTTAGTGACAAGTGGTGGGAGTCTAACTGGCAGATTGCCTTAGAGAATTTCCAGCCATTAAACTCTGGAAGATTTTAATGTGTGGGATGAATATTGAAGCTCTAGTTCTCCGTTTTGAAGAGCTCTCATCCACAGAACCCTAAACAGAGTACAAAGATCATTACAAGTAGCACTAAATTGGTAACTGTGAGAGTTTTAAAATTGGCCACAAAAATTTGAATTGGCAAACAACTAATAGTGCTATGCTGCATGTCAGCTGCTAGGGAAGCTCTCCAGGATTAGAGAAATATTACTAAAAATGAAATATACAGTGAAGCCAGTTAAGCAAACTATGTTCACTAGTAAAATGCCATTATAGTAGACATATGGCATCATAGCTGTTTTTAATTTAAGAATTCGTTCATGTTTTTTATATATATCTTTTCTTTCAATTTACATATAGTTTAAGTACACTTTAGTTAAAGGAAGTATGAATTTAGTATATTTGTAGAAGTATGGTTATATATAAAGCAATATCATTATGTGGATTGTTACCATGGCAACCAACGATATAAAGGGAATTGTTATTGACCTATAGCATTAGCTCTGATGAAGACTTATACATCAGAAATGTCAGCTCTGTTTACCTGTGGTTTCATCACTTAGGGTGTATGCCCTTAACGCCAACAAGGAAGCAGTAATGGCGACTGAGTGAAAATGTTTTGTTGGCATTCTTTCTTCCCTGTTTTGGTTTGGCGATACTTTGTTTGTGTTGCTTGGATCTAAACAATTGAGCCAGAAGGTTGTCGACAACTACATGAAGGAAACTATATGAAGCTAAGTTAAAATTCTTTTTGAATATATCGGCTATTAGAACAAACAGAGACTTGAACATTTATAAGCTAAAAGCTTTTTGAATTTGGCCAACCGATAACCTATTTAAAAGTTTAAAAACATTAGTCCATATATATGCAGTGACTATTGCAGTGTGTTGTGACATTAAATACATAAAATTCACTTTCTCACAAAGCTGTTGCTTTATTTTGTGTGCACTTCAATGTGCACTTCAATGCCTAGGCTTTACATATTTAAAGTTACAGTAAATGTTGTCTTAGATTCTGTGTCATCAAAAAGGGGCAGGTAAATCAGGAGTATAAAAGTCATGCAGAGCAGCGCAGTGCATAGCTCATCTATGATCATTCAGCCAGAGGGTAATAGCAGTACTCTTCTAAGGTAGTCTTTAAAAAAACACAGCTGAGCATTATTGCAGACTTTTCAAGTCTTAATCATAGGGTAACTTGTTTGAAAATTATCTTTGCCTGCATTTATGACCCTGACTAAGAGGTGACTGATGACCTCTGACTTCAGTGGACTACTATATTATTTTCTTTTGAAATTTTATTGTATTACAATGGGCAAAACCCAGCAAACAGCATGAGCAGAGTCAGGCATAAAACAAAGCAAAATACAACATCAGTAAAAAGATGTATGGCACAGCTTGAAAAAATAGGAGAGAAACAAGTCCCACCATATAGGGAACAATATATAGAAAATGCCATAAAAGACAAGAGAGAGAAAAGCCACATGTGAATAAGACTGACACACATTATGTGCACAAAACCATAAACAAGAAGAACAAACTTAAGGGGAGAGAGAGCTCCATTAGTGAGCTAAAGAGCCAATAGGCTGACAGCAAGCACAGCAACCAAACAGCAGGAGAAACAAACAAAAAACAAGACGGACAGGGAGAAAGTGCCGTTAAATGGCAGTTAAAGATAAAAGGACATCCTGAAATGCAGGGGCCAAGAAAGACCAAATCGATTGAACACAGAGATGGTCAAGATAAGGGCACCATACATGTTCAAAGGTAAAAGGGGTACCAAGCGCCATGTGACTGAGATGCTCACTATGGACCCAATTGGCCAAAGAGGCAGTTCAAGAAGCAGCAGATGGGACTGCAGCAGACCGCCATCTCTGAAGTGCAAGCCACTTCACCTCAGTCAAGGCCACAGCAAGCCAATTAAACAGTGTGTGAGGGATTTGAGGGTCCTATGAGGGAAGGCTAAAATAAAAATGGTTGAGAAGAAGGGGATAGAAACTGCAAGGACAGCTTGACAAAAGTATGTACCTCACAAAATGTGATGGAACACTGGGCAAGATCACAGAATATGAAGCAGGGACTCATCCATGGAGGACAGCACCAGTACTCTGGGGACTGAGAAAGACCAAGCACAAGTAGATCAATCCGAGTACGATACCAATAATGTAGGACTTTGTTTTGGAGAAGTCCACTCTGTGTGTTTATGTAAGCAAGGTGGGCAACAGACCAAGCTTAGCACAGTCCTCAGAAGAGATAGCCATGCCCAGGTCTTGCTCCCATCAGCATTTAGCTAAATGCATTTGGTCAGGCATGGATCCCCTAATTGCTTTATAAATACAGTAAGACCAGCATGCCCCTCTGGAGTGCAAGGCCAGGTATAGAGAGGGTGTTCAGACTAGAGGTGAGCAAAAAAAACTTTTACTTGCAGCACCTTCTTTAGATACCTTGGGGTCAGGCTTGACCAACACCTCGACTTTTCTGCACACATAGATGCCATCGACAAAAAGCTGCACCCCATGTTGGGTGCCCTATACCGACAACCGTGGATGCATCCCTCTGCCAGTTTGCCACACTATTGTGCAGAAAATGATCCTACCTATTCTAGACTATGGTGATGTAGTCTATGGTGCTGCCCAAGTCCACCCTAGCCAGACTGGACCTCTCTTCCACTCATTCTGTTGCTTTGCCCTTGACTGTCCTCCATCCACTCACCACTGCATCCTCTACCAGACCCTTGACCTCCCTAGCTCTACAACTGGAGAATTTTCACTGCGCTAGGCTAATGGTGAAGTTTTGTTTGGTGCTGCCACCTACCTAACCTCAGTTCTGACAGCTGCCCGAACTCCAGTTTACCAAATCAGAAACTTTGACTCGCTTGGATGCCCCTCACATGGCTGCCAAGGCAGGTCAGGCAGCCTTTAGGTTTCACATACGTAACTGTGAACTCCTCCCGCAGATGTTCGGCATGCCCCTCCCCCACCTAGCACCTTAACTCCCTTCTTAAAACCCATTTTACCTCTGCTTGTATTTGATTAGGACCTGCTCAATCACTAGCCGTGCTTCTCCCAGAGATGATTTTACATGCACTGAACAGTACGTGTGTATGCTCTAGTCCCTCGCACAACAACTACCTACCACAGTAGTGCTTACCTTACGCAAGCAATTGCAGGGTTGCTCTTTTTATAATGGGTTTTGTACATGCTCTATATCCTCTGTAACCTTTCTTGCAAACTTTACTGTATTATGTACCTCTGTAACTATGTATTTCTCCTATTGACCCATCCCTCAGGATGCATCTGAATCGAGCAGTACTCTGCTCAGTATGCCTTCCTGGTAAAACTTTTAAATAAATAAATAAATATCAAAAGTCAGACAGAATCTGTTTCTGAAGTTTCGCAGAAATTCTGCCTGCCCTGCACCCTACAGTAGAAAATTACTTCCTGGTGTCTAGTGGCCCTTCCCACGGCTGTCATCGATCATTGCCCAATGTAGAAATAATAATCCTCTGGAGGCTGGCATCCCCCCCCCACCCAATCACCATCCCTCATATGTTTTAAAAAATCCCTGGTGGCTAGCGGTCCCTCCCCAATGGGTCACCCACCCATATGATAAAAAAACACCTGGTGGCTAGTGGTCTCCTCCTCCGATTACCCACCACATGTGTTAAAAATCCCTGGTTGCTAGTGGTCCCTCCCTCCACTTGATCACCCACCCAACAAGGACATCTGTCCAGTGTAACCCCATTCCAATCCCACTATAGTCCAAGAAATAGACATTTCTATGGTGTTCTAGTGACTCCCCTTCCCCAATCCCCAGTCCATGAATTTGGATAATGTCCTTTTACAAGTACATGCTCATTCATTGACAGCTCAGTAGGTGACCAGCTGCAGTGGAGAGAGGGCAGTGCTGGTCACCTGCCAGGGGACCAGGGGTAGGGACACTACCTGCTGGGTGGTGGGCTGGGGGTGCACTAGGCCATCAGTCAATATCTGAATTCAGTTCACAGACTGGGGATCGGGACAGGGAAGGGAGTTCACTAGACCACCAGGGAGAAATGTTTATTTTGACTATATGGTGATCAGGATGGGGTTTACACTGGATACCAGGGCATAATGTCCAGGTCGGGTGGGTGATCGTATGGGAGGGGGGATCTAGACACCAGAGAATTATTGTTATATACTGGTGTTTGATCGGGTGGGGAGAGGGACCACTGGGTACCAGAAAA
The DNA here is from genome assembly GCA_016271365.2 of Neoceratodus forsteri. Classification (NCBI taxonomy): domain Eukaryota; kingdom Metazoa; phylum Chordata; order Ceratodontiformes; family Ceratodontidae; genus Neoceratodus; species Neoceratodus forsteri. Next base: position 1,458,293,351 of record CM057455.1, on the reverse strand, counting down.
TTATTTGGTCTGGGGGTGATCAGGTGGGGTGGGATTGCTAGCCACCAAGAAATTATTTGTTATATATGGAGGGGAATGATTGGGTAAAGAGAGGAGAAACCACTAGCTGCCAGGACATTTTATTGCTATTTCGGCACTGCTTCGTGGGGCACTGGATACCAGGGATTCAGGAAAGTTTATTTTTGTTTCTTACTGTACAGTACCATATGTATTCTGAGTGGAACAGGTGAAAATTCATCCAACACATTTGGAAGATTTCTGATCCCCACAGGCAGAGGTTTGAAACTTTCACAAAAGTTGTGAAATTTCACAGAAGTTCCATTAAGGTGGAAATCACAACTTTTGCCCACCTCTTGTGGCCTCCCATAGTGTCAATAACACCGGGATGATAATCAGACATCTCGCTATTGGTATTGAAAAATTTCATACATAAAGTTTTTACAGTGGCAGGAATCATTCAAGTCCACTGTCTCATCTGAAGGGTGAGGCCTGCAAAACAGGACATCAGCATCAGTATTGTTCACGCCCTTTCAATACTCCAGGGTGAAGTCGTACATAGAAAGGAAGACAACCAACGGTGACCAGCTGCATCCAACTTAGCAGTTGTGTTGACATAGGTAAAAGATTGTTGTCAGTTCTTACTGTAAACTTAGTCCCATAAAGGCAGTTGTTGAACTGATCTATAACGGACCATTTTAAAGCTAAAACTCTACCTTGTGCACTGGGTAGTTTTTTTCATTATTGTCAGGCTCCAACCGGTGAAAGCAACAGGTCTCAGTCTTCTGGGTACTCATGAAACAGTACTGCTCCCATCCCATCCATGTTGGCATCCTTGTGTAAGAAATAAAGCTTGGTGGCATCAGGAAAGGCCAACACAGGAGCTTCAGTGTGTCTCTTAATTATTTCTCTGAATGCATTTTCACAGTCCTGATTCCATCTGTCTCTAAAGGGTTCATTAACTTTGAAATACATCTTTTGTGGTGTCTCTTTCTTCCCCTTCTGCTTTTTGTAATTAGTAGGGGCACCCTGCACTATATTTGTAAGCAGTCAGACCACCTTGGAAAAATCTTGAACAGACTTTCGAGATTAACTGCAGAAGCCAAGAAAGGACTGCAATGTTTTCAGATTATGGGGCATAGGCCAGGTACTGAGGGCCTTGACCTTATCAGGGACGATTTGGACTCCTTCAGCTGAAACAATGTGCCCAATGTATTTTACAGAGGGTTGACAGAATTGACATTTGTTGATTGACATTTTGAGTCCAGATTCTTCAAGTCTGTCCAGAACTTTCATCAAGTATTCCTCATGTTCTTGTAAGGTGCATCCAAGAAGAATCATGCCATCCAAATAGACTATTACTTGCAGCAAAATCATATCTCCCATGGCTTTTCCATCAACTGCCTGAAAATGGCTGGTGCTCCCAAGATACCTTGTGACAGTCATTCAAACTGATAAAATCCCAAGGGCAAATGAAAGCTATTTTTCCTTGTCCTTCGGTTATTGGACACCGGAGTATCCACTCCATAAACCCAAGACCGAAGCCATTTACTGACAGTGAGGCAGCCAAGAGCATCCTCCACATGTGGTACTGTGCCTAGGTCTGTTATTGTATGCTTGTTTAAAGTCCTGTAGGCAATACACAAACACGCAGCCCATTCTTCTTGCCGATGGCCACTATGGGGATGCATAAGGGCTTCTGTATTCAGATATGATACCAGCGGCTAGCTATTCTTGCAAGTGTTTGCAAACATCTTCGACATCAGCTGGGGCTAGTCATCTGGACCTTTCTTGAAAGGGTTGGTTGTCACTCAGATGTATCTGATGTTCATCAACACAGTAGCATCCAACTTCAAGCTCACTGGAGGAAAAACATTAGTCCTCTTGGCTAGCTTCTGTCTCAATTTTATTTACTTATTATTTATTAAATTTTGGCGACCAGGTAAGCCCACTGAGCCCAGAGGTCCCTTTTTCAGGGGCAACACAGGATTACATAGCATTGATAAATAAACAGTATGATACAGTCAGCGCTGGTTGCTTGTAATGCAAGCAACATACAGTTATGGAGGCATACAGGAATGTAGCAGAACATTAGGAGTAACAAGAAAAATAAAGCAAAAGGGGTGAGCCACATTGCTGATACATATTGCTTGACCTAGTAGATACATACTAGAGGTACAATAGGACTGGGAAATTCAATTGTCCGTGAGGTGGCCCCAGGAGCCCTTACAGTGGCAATTGGTAGCTGCCACCATGTGGGCCTTAAGCCTAGTGCGGAAACTTTTGATAGAAGGTGGTTCCTGCACCCAGGGAGGGAGTAAATTCCACAGGGTGGGAGCAGTGTGGGCAATTGGCTTACCCCCTTGGTTCTTACTCTGGGAAAAGCTAGGAGAGTTCAGTCTGTTGTGTGTGGAGCCAGGGATTGGTCTTTAGCGCAATGAGTCCAGAGAGGCTGGGTGGAGGAGTTGGGCTGATTAACTTGAAGGCTTGGCATAGCAGAGGAACTGGAGATGAGTGTCCAGTGAGGGCCAATTTAGTAGGGATAGGGTGTCACAGTGGTGGTTCCTGGGGTTTGTCTGGGTGGTGAATTGAGCCACCTTATTGTACAGTACTTGGAGTCTGTTCATCTCAAGCCTTGCCAGTCCATGAATGACTGGGGCAGCATAAGTGATTGCCAGGAGGAGGATGCTGGTGGTGATAGAGACCCTGGCTTCAGGTACCAGCTGGTCTTTCAGTCAGTAGAGGGTGCCTAGTTTCCCATGTATGGTTTTGGTGACTTGGTCCACATGGTTCTTGAGGGTGAAACCCTGGTCGACAGTGAGACCAAGGTATTTTAGTGATGGCACTACCTCTAGGCTGCTGCCAGATGTGGAGGTAAGGTGTAGGTGTTATTTTCTATCATGTCCAAGGGATCTTGGACCCGACCAACATAGCCTTGGTTTTGTCCGTGTTAAGGATAGAGATGCAGTGAATTTAAATTACGCTGGTGAAGTGAATGCAAAGTGGGCACTTAGCTTGCCAATCCACTACGTGGAGTGGGCAATGCAAGTGCTCCTCCACCTTCTCATTACCACTTCTGCTTAAGGCGGAATGGCAATGCGAAGTAGGCAAGTCATTGTTTTTAATGGATTTCACATTCCTCATTATGATTCTAAGTGATCCACTTGGTGTTTCAGATTTGGCAGCCTCACACACATCACATGGCTTGTAGTACTGTAAGTCACATGCTCTTTAACTAGGCAGGAAGAAAGTGAGTCATACAAGCAGACACTTTTACTTTCTTCTGTGCAGATGGAGAGAGTAGTGTGTTTTGTGATTGCTGATACTTTGAGATCATAGCGAGGAGGAGATTTAAACTTTGATTTAGACCCAATAGCTTTTTAAAAGCTACATTTTTGTCTTTTCTGTACTCTTTTTACTTAATTTGTTCTTTCTGTAAATTTTATTTTCTTACCTTTATAAGTAGTTAGTTGTTTGTCTGTATGACTGTGTGTGTGTGTGTGTGTTGTGTGACAGTGTGAGTAGTAATTGCTCGGACTGAGGGAGCTCAGTAGGAGAGATGGACCAGGGTGAGGGAATGTCTGGGGTGGGGGCAGCTCTGGGACAGCGTGGTAGTGGAAGCATCGACTACGCATGTGTGAAGGGCATGGGCAGACATTCCTGTTGGACTGCTCGATACTTGTGAGTGTCCCTCCCCAGAAGCAGGACTTGCACCGCCTCCTGTCCTGACTGAGGCAGTTGAACCACCACCACCACCAAGTCCAGGTTCTCTAGAGCAGGATGTGCCTATTCCCCAGGCCCAGGTGTGGATCCCATACCTGTTCAACACTGTGACCAGCCAGCTGCCAGTTCATCTGGCCATCCCCCGCCTGTTCCTGGTCCTCCCCGCACCTCCATTGTTTGGCAGTTTTTTACTGTGTGGGGGACAGCAGTGTGGTCAAGTGCTGCCTATGTGAGGTGGCAGTGCACCGTGGCCTCCACCGGACTCACCTGGGGCTGAGGACCAGTGCACCCATATGCTCAATCACCAGCAGTTGGGTGGCAGGCTGCCACAGAACAGATCATGCCCGCACCTGCTGGCCATTCTGTGGCAGAGGGTGCAGCTGTGCATTGCGGCATCCCTAAGAAGAGGAGAGCCACAACAGCACCAATCAGCACCCCACCCCCACCACTACCACCAGCAGGTCAGCCTGTAGAATGTGTGGACCCCAGAGAACTGCATGTAACACAGGCTGACTTGGCTGTTCTCTGGAGTGCTGTTGAGAATAACGATGAGAGGGTGAGTGATGTGGAGTAGCAGCTGGATCACATAGAGGAACATCAGTTGCAAATTATGTCCATGCTGGAACTGCTGCTGGATCACCATGGGATCCCACACTATTTTTTTCCTCACACTATGTGCCCCCCCACACCTTCCTTGCTGTGTTATAAAATGTATTCCTCCACCATCCCAGACCCTTTATGTAATTATGCCCTTTTTTTGTTGTCTTCCATATGTGTGACACTTTGTATTCTGAGCAGCGCAAGTATACTGTACTAAACTGCATGTGTGCATTCAGTCTTCTTTCCAGTCTGTGCATGTACTGCAGACACTGTCCAACTCCCTGACTGAACAACAAACATTAATGAGTACAATAGTGGGGTGGTGAAGCATGGAGAGATACTACAAACAGGCTTACAATACATCCAAGTAACTATTAAAAAATTAATGTTGTGATTCATGACGTGGATCGTGAATCGTGATTTGTGACTGCATTTGTGACCGTGATGTTGAAGAAACGAATGCCTACCGCCACGGCTTACTTCCCTGATGAGCTGCAGCTTAAAACTCCCAGGCTTAAAACACGTATCAATGAGTACAATGGTGGGGTGGTGAAGTCTGAGAGATACTACAAAACAGGCTTACAATACATCCAAGTAACTAGAAAAAATTAATGTTGTGATTCGTAATGTGAATGATTGTGAATCGTGATTTGTGACTGCATTTGTGACCTTGATGATGAAGAACATGATTTGTATCACGAGTGACTCGTGATGATGGTCCTGACTTAAAACGATATTAATAATTACAATGTTCATGCAGAATTAAGCACCACACCTGTCCAGTACTCTGAAGGAAGTCAAAGAAACAACTGTGGCTTAAGTTACAGATGGAGATTGGGCCCTAAAGAGATACAAGTCCTGTGCTGTGAGACCGCCAAAAGTGGTGAGACAGGGTGGATTTGATCTCAGAAGTTGTCAGCTTGAGTGTTTGGTGCACTTGAACTTGTTTTACTCGCTTTACAGAGTCCCTCATTATGCCCTGACTGAGGGCTATTATACTATTTTCAGGCTGCAAGGAACAGCTGTGCTGCTAACTTTTAGGGGCTGGTGTTAAACGAGGTACAATTGTTTTTTGGGAGAGATCTGGCAGCTCTGGTCCAAAAGGGATTTAAACAGATGCTCACACGAGCGGTTTCTGTTGATCAAGTCCTGTACTGTGAGACTGCCAAAAGCGATGGGACAGGGTGGATTTGATCTCAGAAGTTGCCGCTTTGAGTGTTTGGTGCACTTGAACTTGTTTTACTCGCTTTACAGAGTCCTCATTACGCCCTGACTGAGGGCTATTATACTATTTTCAGGCTGCAAGGAACAGCTGTGCTGCTAACTTTAGGCTGGTGTTAAACGTAGGCCATAATTGTTTTTGGGGAGAGATCTGGGGCAGCTTCTGGGTCCAAAGGATTTAAACAGGCAGCTCACACGGCGGCGCTTCTCGGCATGCTGAGGCGCTGAGACACATGCATCTAGTACATGTTTGCATGTTAGCTTGGAGCAGTGGCAGTGTGCAGAAGATTCTGTACAGTTTTCTCTGAAACTTAAGCAGTTTTGAGTATAAAATGACGTACAGAAGAGGTGAGGATCTCTAGTTTTGTGACTTCTATTTTGACAACAGAGGGATACTTGCTGATTGGATGTAAGGGATGTAGAATGTAAAATTGTAGAGCTGGGGACTGATCATAGTAGCTATGAATGTGAAAATGTGAGCAAAATAAAGAATTACATAAGAATTTGGGAATGGTTACCGAAAGGTTAGTAAAATTAGAAAGGAGCCAGGGGTGTTAACAGAAAGGATTCAAATACTTTCCAGTTTAAATGTAAATGAGGAGGCTAAGGAAAAGTAGGTTTAGAAAATGAATATGGGAAAGGAAATCAAGATTTGTTGAAAATGGACAAAATTCTGGTAATCTTTATGAGAATAAGAAAGCTAAAAGAAAATGTAGGGTCAAAGTCCTTTAAACCAGTTCCAATGGAATTAAGGAAGGAAAAGGAAGTAACTATTAACTATAATACTGAAGTTGTAGGGCAGGTTGAGGTTGAAATAGATAATAGAAATGATTTTGTTGCTAATATGACAGAAGGAATAACAATAACTAATAGTAAATAATAATAAAATGATGTGTTAGGAGAAATAAACCAATCTACTATAGTGGTAGATGGTGGTAATGAAAATAATGATCAGATGGAGGAGAGAGGTAGTTAGTTCAAGGCAGGTTATAGTTATTGGTGATTCCATCATTAAGTATACTGATCAGTATATTTGTAAATATGACAAAGCAGATAGGATGGTTAGTAGTTTCCCAGGTTCAGGGCTATGGATTTGTGTAACATGGCTGACAATAAATTTAAAGGGCTGGGGACATCCACTGGCAGTGATTCATGTGGGCATAAATGATATTATGAGGAAAACCCTGCCTGAAATGCAGAAGGATTACAGTAAGTTAGTGAAAAATTAGAAGAGAAAGGTTGTGAAATAGTGATTTCAGAGATACTTCCTGAACCTAGGGTTAAGTTTTACAAAGGTAAAAATGATTGCACTGGCAAATAAATGGCTGTGTAAATGGTCCAAAGATAGAAACTTTAATTTGTTAAACATTATGGAACTTTTGATGGAAAAATTATTTGTATTGTAAAGATGGGTTGCATCTGAATTTTAGAGGAAGTAGAATTTTGGGAATGAGATTAAGTCAGGTAATAGAGAATTGTTTAAACTAAAAGTGAAGGGATGAGGGAAATAATGGGGTTCAAATGCTCCTGTGGCAAAAAGAAAACAATAGGTTATCTGAAATAAAGGCCATGTTTTGCAATGCTAGAGTTTAAATATATCAAGTATGGGAAAGTTGGAGGTTTTAATTATAAATGAGTGTTTGAATTTGATAGGAATAGTAGAAACATGGTGGGATAATGAAAGTGAGTGGTTACAATATAGTCCAGGATATAGAGTGTTTAAAAGAAACGAGAGGGAGAAGAGGTGGTGGGTGGTTCTTTTTGTTACAGAAGGAATAGAGGTTAGGAACTAGAACAATGTGATTACCCAGAAATTGAAAATGTTAGTATTGAATTGTTGGGGATAAAGGGAAACAAAGGTAGAGTCTCTGTCTTTATAAGGCTCTGATGTTGGTATAGAAGAAACTGAGACATATATTAAAACATTGTAAATCAGGCCAGGATAACTAACATTATCCTCATGGGGATTTGAACATGCCCAACATTGAGTGGAAAAAAACCATAACCTAGTAATCATTTGGGATGTAGAGTCCATGAGGAGCTGAGTTCAGGTGGCATTAAACAATGTATAAAAGAGACCACAAGAGGCAATAATATCTTGGATGTCTTATTGACTAACATCCCTGATGTAATAAAGAGTGTTAGTATTCAACCTCAGTTAGCAATGGTGATCATAAGTCTATTATGTTTATAATGGATTGGGCATCTAAACCAGTTAAGGGAAATACAGTGCAGTATTTATACAAAAAGGAAATTATATAGCCATGAAACAGGAATTGGTAGGTATCAATTGGGAAAAAGAGTTTGAAGGTCTAAATATGGAAGAATCTTGGAATTATTTCTTGAACATATCCAATAATTTGAAAAGGACCTACATTCCTTGTAGAAAGACTTATAATCACAAGGGTAAAAGCCACCATGGTTGAATAAGAAAATATTAAGAATGTGTAGGAAAAGAAAATAATGTTTAATAAAATGAAATCTAATGGATTAGAAAGATCTAAACAGAGCTATAGGAAAGCATTGAAGAAATTAAAGAAAGAAATAAGAAATGCTAAGAAAGGCTTTGAATTTAGATTAGCTGTTAATAAACATAAAAAACTTTTTTTGCATATGTAAATAGCACAAAGGGTAGTAGGGGACAGTTGTACCTTTAAGTATAAATGGAGTCATGACCTCTGAACCTATAGATATGGCCAACAAATTTAGTAGAAGTTTTGGGGCAGTGTTTAGGAAGAATGATGTTAATATTGAAAGGTGTAATATGGGAAACTGTAATTTGGATCCCCAAAATATTATAACTGTAGAGAGGGTAGCCAAAAGAGTAGGAGACTGAAGCGGATGGGACGGCTGGACCAGATGGTATCCAACCATATTTTGTTAAGGAATTGAGTGATGTGATGATACCTATTATTACTATACTGGGTCAAAATTTTAAGTGATGGTGAGGTGCCTGAAGAATGGAGGTTGGCACATGTTGTGCCTATATATAAGAAGGGAATAAGGAGTGATGCAGGAATTATCGTCCTGTTAGTCTGACATCGTGGTGGTAATATTATTGAAGGAGCTATGAGTGATGCTATTTACGAAAGTATGTTAAGAATTTTGGACCAGAACCAGCATGGTTTCTGCCAAATAGGTCGTGTGGAAACAAATTATTGACCTTTATGAGTTTGTCAGCAAATGTATTGATGAGGAAGTAGTGTTGATGTTGTAATGATGGATTTCAGTCGGGCTTTCGACACAGTTCCACATTATAAAATAATAGAAAAACTTATAATATGGAAATCAGTGAGAACACTGTTAGATGGGTAGAACGATGGCTAAGTAATAGATCACAGCAGGTAAAGATTCAAGGGTATCGGTCTGCTTTAAATAGTGTATGGAGGGGTTCCCAGGGGTCAGTTTTGGGCCCTTTACTGTTTTGCATATTTATAAGCAATCTGAAATTATTAAGTAATAATAGACTAATTAAATTTGTAGATGATGTTAAGGTTGGAGCAGTGGCAAATACTTTTGATGACAGACTCATTTTGGCCAGGATTTGTTATATATTATCGACTGGGCAAAAAAATGGAATGACGTTTAATAAAGATAAATGTACCATCATGCATTTCGGTAGACAAAACATAAATCAGAGCTACTATATGCAAGATCTGAAGCTTAGGGTATCGGAATGTGAGAAAGATCTGGGCATTTATGTCCAAAATGATTTAAGAAATGAAGTAATAGTAGACAGTCATCTAACAAAGCAATGCAGATTGTTGGTTGTATTAGCAGAGGTTTTCAATCAAGGAGTAGAGAGGTTTTGATGCCATTGTATAAACATCTGGTGAGGCCTATATTGGATTATTGCTCAACAGTTGCAGGTCCTTTATTGATGAGGATATTAAATTAATGGAAAGACCACAGAGATCCCTTACAAGGTTGATTTCAGGTTTTGAGAAAGAGTCATATGAGACTAGATTGGAAATATTGGGTTTGTGGTCTTTAGAGTAGAAGAGCAAGAGGAGATCTATTACTATCATATAAATCTCTGAAGGATTAGGGTATTAGAGCAGAGTTGGGACTGGTGTATAAGGAAAGGACCTATCATTTGAGAAGGCATGATAGGCAATTGGGTGAAGAACTAAGTAGGACTGAGTTAAGGAAGAGATGTTTTAAGTGTCGAACAATAAGGACATGGAATAGATTGCCCAGGAGGTGGTGGAGGCAGAAAGTTTAGATTGTTTTAAGCAGAGACTAGACAAGTATCTAGAAGAAGCTGGTGGCATCCACCACTACCACTGAATTGTGGGGAAAATCTTTATGGGCTATGCCTTCTGATTTTCTTATTCATCCAGTATGAACTCCAGTATGAAATGCACAGACAGATTAAGATTGCACTGTGCACTGAAGAGATGCAGACACAAAGGCACAACACCTAACCAGTGCTCACCATCACAAATTCAAATCTGGAAAAGAATACCTTTGCCAGTTGGGAGGCGGACCAGGGGGGCAGTGTAATGCACTGCTGCAGTAACAGTCACTAGTACTAGTACCAGTAAAGATAACCACAAAGAAGTCCAAAATTACACAGCTGCAGTGGATAGCAGCTACATTGCTGAAATTAGTATGTGGCACAATAAAAGGTGTCTGATTTGATGACATGCGTCACACACATACTCACACACACACTAAGTAATGTATGCAAATTGAAAACTTCAGTAATATAACCACATATTTTAAACAAACTAAAATTATGCACTGCTGCACCACAACAATCAGCAAAAAAAATGGCAAGAAATATTGAAAATAACACTGTGTGTACATTAACACAGTTATACAAGAAAAATATCACCAAAACAGGAAGCACTGTCTTTTCTCCAAGTTAATCTACCTACACCACAGATACACCCCTCCCCAAAGCACACTTCCACTGTCTCTCAGTACACAGACTGAATGTTGTACATTACCAATCAAAATCCATACACAAACAATAAATGCTCAATGATATGAGCACAGGCGGGTTTCCTATAATCGATGAGCTAAAGTTTCAGCAAAAAAATGACTCAAAAATGCTTTTAACAGCTTTTGAAGGTTTGAATTGCAGAGAGCTCTCAGAACAGATTGTCTCTAACACTTCCTACACACACTACCCCAAACTGAGGCTGTGTAGAACAATCTAGAGCCCATGTGACCTGAAATCCCATGAAACACTGCAAAACTCACCTTTGGAGCTTAAAAACAAGTAAAGTAAAGGCGAAGTACAATGTTTTCAATGCACTTCGCCATAAGAATTAGTGGAGTAGTGGTTTGGGAAGGCAGAGTAACACAAAGTCATTGTTTTCAATAGACTTCGTGTTACTCATTAATACTGGACGTACTCCACTTGGCGTGCGGAGCACTCGGACCCGCCTTCACCGCGGAATCACTCCATGGAGCGAATTGGGGCCACTGCCATCACTAAGTTAAGGACCATTCTGTTCTCGATGAGCCAGTTCTCAAGGATCGGAGGTCACCCTTGGAGTAAGGGGCTGATGCCACCCAGGTTAGCGGAGGGTCTAGATGACAGCATCATCCGCATACTGGACAACAGAGCTCCTGCCACAGTGGTCACTTAGTTCATTATTGAAAAGGGAAAGAGGAGGGGCGAGTATTGACCCTACAGCACCCCTCTTTTAATGGAAGCGGGTCTGATATGGCGACTTTCCACTTTACCTCTGTGTGCGACTGGTTAAGTAGCTTTCAAACCACCTTAGAGCATGGCTATCAAGGCCTATGTTGCCCTGCTTGTCTAGTAGCAGATTGTGTTTGACCAGGTCAAAGGCCTTGGGTAGGTCAATGAACACTGCACCAGTATGGATCCCTTGTCCAGTCCTCTGAGAATGTCTGTTGAGAATTTGGTCAGGGTAGTATCCGTCCCATGCCTGGTTCTGAAACCATGCTGGAGGGTGCCAGAAGTTGATGGATCTCCAAGTAATCTCGGAGTTGCCCATAGATCAGCCTCTCCTGGATTTTTGACAGGATGCAGAGCAGGGAGATTGGCCTGTATTTTCAGATAGACTCCTGATGGCCTCCCTGTGGATTGGGATTACATTTGCCTGTTTCACTGTTCAGGGACTGCTCTCTCCTTCAGGGACCAATTAATGAGCCAGGTCAGTGGTCTGGCCAGGGCCAGGGCATCTTCCTTCAGCAGTCTAGGGTGAATCCCCAGAGCCAGAGGTTTTAGGGTCCTTAGTAGTGAGAGAACATCTTTGAAAGATTCAGGTATTGCATAGTCTGCATACTCGAATAAGTTAGGATCAAGCTCTTTACCTGTAGCTTGATTCAGAACTGCATGTTGTACCGTCCTCTGCTCAGTAGACATGTGCTAAGGTCCATCCTTTCCGAATAGTCACTTTTTGTCAGTTTCATTTCTCACCAAGACGTTAATTTAGTTTTTTTCCAATGGGGATACTGGGGTGGCATCAGCCCTGTCTGTACTAGCAGGCTATTTGGTCACTCTCCATCCATGGGCGTGTCCACAATATAATAATGGCTTCTGGTGGGTGACTCAAATTCTATCTCCCCATCACTTGGCACTCAGCACCTGGGGTTAAACCAAGGTCAGGCATCTTGTCTGCGAATCATCCTTACTCACTCATCTTCAGCATCTGGCTTACTGGAAGTGGGCCCTTTCAGATATTCACACATCAGATCCAGGGCTGTATCTGTAGGCTGTGTATGATATGTCAGTAAGTGGAACCTTCATCTCTTGGCATAGCTGAGCCAGTCTCTGAAACATGTTGGCATTGGCCCCAATCAATACTGTGTTCTCTCCTTCCATTCTGGTATTACGGCACAGCAAGGCAAGCACTTCTACAGTGGCCAGGACTCTAGCCACACTTAGGGAAATTTGATGTAATAACAATGTATCCCTGATACGGTAAGGCCGGTCGCCACTGCTGATGACCAGTCTTTCAAAGGTTTTCAAAGGCACATGACTCACAAATATTTCTGGTGCCCATCTTCAAACACAGTTGTCACTTGGGCACCACTATCAAGCAGCACAGTACAATCCACCCTTCAATCTTAGCTGGCACCTAGCAGACAGTCCTATTAATCCTGGGGGATCTTGGGGCCAGTAGCATTAACAGGTTGCATCTGTTTCATAGAGTAGGCTTGGTCCAGGACCCTGGTTCACTCCTTCTCTGGTCCCACTGATGTTTCTCTGACATGTGCTCTGTCTCAATAACTTCTGCATTACCAGATCACAATTTTCAGGCTTTTACAATACCTCCTTTTGTGTCACCTTCACCACTGCAGTAGCAGAAAACCCATCACTACTGGCAGCATTTACTTTTCAAGCTCTGGCAGGTGGACTTCCAGCCAGTGTAGTATCTCTGTCCCTTGAGGATGGAGTTGTCTTTTGCTGATTTTGTTCTCTAGTAGACTATAGTGCATCCACCTGTTCTGTCAATTCTTTTGTCTCTTCAAATCCTCAGTTTCACTGTTGCCTCACCTGAGCAAGTCTTGACTTACAGAAGTCTATTTTTCTCAGATGTGCTGCCATCAGGCCTTGCTGTGCATCTTTATCCTCTTCCTCAGACCTCATGCATCAATTCACCATAAGAAGGGGATTACTCAGCCACTCCTCAAACTGTAACTTCATCAGAAGCATTTCTGAATGTCCAGCTTCTTCTAGGACTTGTTCCAACATAGAATATAAGTTGTTGACAGTATTATCACCTTTTCTAGATAAATGCTTCCTAATACTTTCTGCATGTCAAGCCATTTTATGGTTAAAACTCAATTTGTACTCCATGTACTCATTTCATTTACAATTAAGCATTTACCTGTTTGTCCTTTATGTTGTTGTATCTTACTGTAGCCTGTGGAGCATATCACCTATGTCTCATGTATTTATAAATGCTGTTCCTGTGAAATGTCCATATACTCCTATTTCCCTTCCCCAGGATGCTCTGTGAGATGAGCAATTTTATACTGTTCCATGTGCCTTTCCTGGTGAAACTTTTCAGTAAATAAATAAATAAATAACCACAACCTATTCATATCTTGGTCGGTCACTGATCCCTTACGGTAGGCTCTCTGTATTAATTGCTCACGATGTATCAAGCATTCAGACAGCTTTCAGCTTCCTGTTGTATGGTCCCTTGCAACTTTCTCAGAATTTGGGTGCCACTGTTGGTACTACCGAACGTGCACTCCAAAATGTTAAGGTACGTCCTGGACAATGGCATCAGGTTGGGTAGCTTTCAAGGTCCAATACCATCCATAGCAGGTCCTCTCAAACTCTCCTACAGATGACATCTTGTCTCTGCTTTTGGGACACTAGGGATCTTGCACTGTAGGGGTAGATTGACCCATCCATGTTTCAAAGTCATATTCCCCAGTTGGCACCAGTTTTCTCCCAGAGGAGGGCCATAGCTTCGGTAGGACCCTGTTCCTCTGCTTGGTACCCAAGCAGCTAACCAAGCCAGGGGTTGATCTGGTGAGTGACACTGTCAGCTTTATACAGTTCTTGCATGTCTTGGGGAGTCTTCCTTCTGATTTCCAACACAATTCAAATTTCACTTTAAAATCATCTTCATCTGAAGGACCCTTAGGCATTTCATTGTCACTGGTATGGGTCACTATAGTCAGATGGACTCACTCATCCATGAGGAGAGGGTGGTAGGCAGCAGCAACAGCAATTCTGTATCATGCTTGATCAATGCACTTTCACTGTTCCTAGTATAGTCGTGCATTAATCCTTGCACTTTAAGCTGTCAAACAGAGCCAGACCAGTGGCATGGAGGGCTGAGGTGCTGGACACCTTACCTCATCCCATACCAGTGACCCAGGTTCAGGAACAAGCTTGAGTAATTGGGGTCGGCCAGGGTAGGGTGAGGAGCTGGACTGAGCTGCATCAAGGCAACTCTCCTCTTCTGGAGAGGATGTGGGTTTCCCAACTCTTGGCTGCCACCAGGTGCAGGCTAGGTGGCAGTGCCAAGCCACATGGAGAGACCAGACATTAGGCTGGGTGGGAGGAAGGGCCATCACTGGAGCCATGGCGCACATGCTCGACAATGTTCTGGGGTCCTGGAGTAACAGGGAGAAAATGGAAAATGGAGCACCGTGGTAGGCTAGATGAAGCCCTGAAGCTAACAGTGCAGATTGAAATCCTCTGAAAGAAGACTGCAGCTGTGCCTACCAGAGTCCTGATGAGAAAAAAGCTATATGGAAAAAAAAGTTGTTAAAACAGTCCATTACCAACAGTTCATCAACAATTCTGGATCTATCAATACCCTGAAACACCAATCACCAAGAGATCCTTTTAACAATCCAATTTCTCCCTCAGCAACAGCCTTCCAAATCCCAGAATGCCCTTTTGCCTTTTCCAAATGCTCCAGCGCAGATTTTTGTGGTAATCTTACTGTCTTTCATGAGTCATAGAACAGAGAAACACAGAAACATAGAAGTTGATTGCAGATAAGGACCTCAAGGCCCATCAGTCTGCCGATTTCTTTTTCTACCTTATGAATGTGCCATCGCCTTTGCTCTGTCAATGGCCTATCTATTCATACTCATCTGTATTGCTCCTTATGCCTATCCCATACCTGTTTGAAGCCTTGCACTATATCCATATCCACCACTTCCTGGTGAGGTCGTTCTATGCATCCACCACCCTTTCTGTGAAAAGAACTTCCTCAGATTACCCCTAAACAGCCACCCTCTAATCTCATGAAGTGTCCTCTTGTTCTGCTGTTTTTATTATATTGAAGCATGTTAGACTCTTTCACCTTGTTAATGCCCTTAAGGTGTGTGACTGTTTCAATCATATCACCTTTCTCCCTCCATTGCTCTAGGGTATACATATTGAGCTCGTTAATCTGCCCTCATATGTTTTCTGATGCAGTCCCTGCATCATTTTGGTTACCCTTCTCTGGACTGCCTCAATTTTGGTTAATGTCCTTGTGAGGTGTGGCCTCAGTACTACAAGTAGTACTCATGATGGGCCTAACCAGTGTCTTGTAAAGAGGGATTATTACCTCCTCTTACAACTTGTGATTCCCCACTAATACACCCCAACATCCCTAGCCTTACCTACTGCTTTAGTGGTCTGCTTAGATGATTTTAGGTCATCTGTGATGATGATGCCCAAGTCTCTTCTTCCCTTGTGACTGCCAGCAACTCCTCCCAGCCTATAGGTGGCTTCAGGGTTTTCTTCCTATGTGCATGATCTTGCACTTCTTACGTCAATCCCAGTTGCCACTCCTCTGACCATTTTGCCAGTTTATCAGATCTCTTTCATTCTGCCCACCCCATTCGGATCATCTACTCTGTTGCTGATCTTGGTGTCATCTGCAAACAGACCAACCTTACCCAGTAGTCCATCTGCAATGTCACTGATGAATATTTTGAAGAGGACTGGCCCCAGGACTGATCCCTGAGGTACCCCACTTATGACTTACATCTCTTCAGACTGTATACTATTTACTACCACTCTGTTTTCTGCCTGTCAACCAGTTTGCCACCCAGTTGACCAACTTCTGACCCACCCTGAGCCTACCCTGCTTATTAATCAATCTTCTACATGGAACAGTATCGACCACTTTGCTGAAGTCAAGGTAGGCAACATCAACTGCTCCCTTGGTCCACCACTCTGGTTACCCAGTCAAAGAAATCTATGAGATTAGTTTGACAGGACCTTCCTGTTGTAAACCCATGCTGTCTTGAATCCTGTGCTCTATAGATTCCAGGTGTTGCACTATCATTTCCTTAAGGAATGCCTCCATAATCTTGCCCACTACTGCGGTAAGACAGACTGGTCTGTAGTTCCCTTCCTCCTCCCTGCTACCAATCTTGTGGAGCGGGATCACGTGAGCCCTTCTCCAGTCTTCTGGGACCTCTCCTGTGTTCAGAGACTCACTAAACAGTCCTGATAATGGCTCTGCTAGTTCCAGCCTTAGCTCCTCTAGTACCCTGGGATGAATGCCGTCAGGTCCCATTGCCTTGTCCACCCTGAGCTTATCAAGCTCTTTATAGGACCCTTTCTTTTGTGAAGGGACTAGTGCACACCTCCTCCCCTGTGTCCATGGTGTTGAGCTGTGGGTCTCTGCCCTACCTTCTCTTCAGTAAATACTGAACAGAAGTATCTATTTAGGATAGATGCTTTACATGGTCCTCCCACATGCCTCCTTATCCCTTTGATCATAGCAATACCCCTCTGGACTTTCTCCTTTCACTAATGTATCTATAGAACATCTTGTCAACTTCTTTACTGTTTGTGCTAGTATTTCCTCGGTTTGGGGCTTTGCCTGCCTTATTGCCTTCCTGCTTCCCTTGGGAAGTTTGGTATGCCTCCCTATCTTCATCCTGCTGCGTTCCTTATATTTCCTGAAGGCCAGCCTTTTGGATCTGACCTTTTCTGCTGCTGTTTTTGAGAACCAAAGTGGTTTCCTTCTTCTTTGTACTTCCTTTTCTCTCTAACACAATGGGATGTTGCTTCAACTATTGCATCCTTAATGCTTGCCCACTTTGCCTGTGCCCCTCACCTGCATTCCTTTTGCCAGAGCTAGCTTATCTCTGTTGGCCATCTTATCAAATTCAGCTCCTCTGAAGTCCCATATTTTTTGCCTTGGAATGGGATGATTTACTTCTAGTGGCCAATTGAACCAAACCATGTGATGGTCACTGTCCCCCAGGTGACCTTCTACATGGAAATCTGTGATCCTTTCCCTGTTAAGCAGTACTGTCTCTTGTGGGTTGTTGTACCAGTTGTTTGAGGCCCTCCCCAGCAGGGAATCCACTATGTGTCTAGTTTTGGCAGATGTTTCTGCTGGTATTGACCAATCTGTATTTGGCCTGTTGAAGTGCCCCATGATCAGAACCTCCCTTTTAGCTGTCATGTTTTGTATATCTTCTAACAGTAATTTGTCTATGTCCTCCCCGGTCTGGAGGCATGTAGATAACCCAGTTCATATGGTTGTCCCATTTCCTGTTTCCAGGGTGACACAGTTCTTCTGGCTCTTATGTGTATTCTGAATTTCTGTAGCTTTGATATTTTCATTGACATAAAGGGCGCTCCACCCCCCCTCCTTTTGCACCTCAGTCTCTTCTGAACAGTATATAGCCAGGTATTGAAGTCTTCCAAGTGTGGTTACTGGCCAACCATTTCTCACTAATGGCTACTATGTCCAGTTTAGCCTCTGTCATTATTGCCTGCAGGTCTGGGATCTTGTTTCCCAGACTGCAAGCATTTATGTACATGATTTTCCATTGGCCATATTTCAGTGTGTTGGTTGTTGAAAGGCGAGGTCTGGGCGTTTTGCCTGTGTGTCATGTGGGGGAGCTGGACCTTTTCCTTACCTGGTGATGCACATGAACTACAAACATGCTGAACTTCTGTTTGACCACTAGCAGAGGGGGGTGTCCTTCCCATTCGACGTTTCGGTGCTGCACCCTCTCCCAATTTGCTAGTTTAAATATTCTGCAAAGATGTCAAACTTCTGTCCCAATGCACAGACTCCTCCTTAGTCAGATGCAGTCCATCAAATTTAAGTTTTGATCCCAAAACTGTTGCCACTTCCCTACAAATTTGTGTCCTTTTCCTGGCACCAGCCCTTGGGCCACATGTTTAGCTCATCCTCTCCCCTCCTTGACCTTCCATCCATCTGCCCCCTCCCAGACTCTCAGGATCTCAGAGAAGTCTATGCCAGACAAATTGGATAACAGTTTGTCACCCAGCCTGGTCAAGTGTTCCTTGGTCTCCACAACTGACCAGCTGGCGAGATCATTAGTCCATATGTGTACCAGGACATCAATATTTTCTCCTGCTTCCTGTACAGTTTTAGCAATGTGGAGAGTGTTTCTCCATGCTGATGTACCAGGGAGACATCTGACCATTACCCCTGGCTGGAGATAGGTATCAACTCCCGGAATCATGGAGTCTCCTATGATCAAAAATTTTTTGAGTTTCTTTTGCTTTTTTTTTTTGGTTCCTGTTTTGGGTGCATTTGGTTGTGCTAGCTCTGGTGCTGCAGTGTCCTGCTCTGGAGTGTCCTCGCCCTTTGTTTGATTTCAGAAATAGAGGCAGATACCTGTTTGTAATAATTACATGGTTTGTGGAGGTGATATGTTGGAGAGCACCGAGTGATGGGGCACCTGATTTGCCCCTCCTAACCACCTGCCAACCTCCGGACCAACTACCCTCTGTTGTCGAGGTGCTTCTGTTGGATGTTGGGGAAATAGGGGCAGTTCTTATAATATATTTCATCCTGAATATGTGATTTGAGGCATGCAATCTCTGCCCATGCTGCCTGGAGCTGAGCCCTTAGATCTCAATGGCCCAGCATGTAGGACAGTGTCTTAAATCCTGTAAAACTGTCCTTCTGAAAAGTCTCCCACAGTACCTGCAGTTAATATTATCCATTCCAGATAAGTTGCTGGGTTTATAACCTGGTCAGAGTAATTAGAAGGAGGAAAGTGAAATCAAAAGTTTGATTTTGTGTTTTGTTTGTTTGCTTTTGTATAACTTGTTATAACAAGCTAAATTACTTGTGCCCCTGTAAATTAGGTCACCGTGTGGATACCCTCTGATCCACCCCTTCCTGCTTTGCTACAGGAATGGCATGACTGTGCTACCCTATAAAAGGAGTGTAGTGGGGGTGTTGGGGATGGGTGGTGGCTGGGCCCTTCCTTCGCCGAAAAGAAGAACCACAGATGAAAGAAACAAGGAGGTAAGAGTAGAAACAATCAGCCAGCAACAAATGCAGTAGCCCTGAAAGCTTATCCTAATGATAGATAAAACTGCAAAACCTGCAAAGCACCACCTGTAATAATTTCACAGAAGATATATACTGTAAGAAACTGTTGTTTGGGGTACACGGGGTGTGAGAGGAGCCCAGTGGTACCTCCACTTGTTAATATCCCACCTTGACTCACTTGGGCTGTTGCTGGGGCCTCAGGCACGACATAGCACACTCTCCAAGGGTTTGGCCTGGATTCACAAGTGAACAGAAGAAGAAATGATGCAGTGCCCACCTGGGGTAGTGATATGTGATACCTGTGGGCTAAATTCCAGGTTACCACCCCTAGGAAATTACAGTAACTGCCCCACAGCACCTTCCCATTCATTAAATGCACACCCTTGCAATAATCTGTAAATAATAATATATAACTAGAAACAATTGCAGTTTTATTATAGGGAGGGGTGGACAGGGAAGAAACAGCACAGCAATAAGAAATAGCAACAACTAATATATCCCACACTGACTCCCACATCTCCCACTCTGTGGGTGCACTTTTTACTCCCACAAACTGTTTAGAAATCATCTATAAGTTGCAGTGGATAACACACTGGGGTGGCTCCAAAGGCAGGTATGTGGTGAGGATAAACAGTTTTAAAACAGGAAAAAGAATACTTTCATTGCGCCCATTACCTTTTAAACAGATACAAACTTTAACTTTTCTGTCTGAGTGCAGCTTAATCTTGGTGCAGTCCTGCTCAGGACTTAATTCCTTGATCTGACTAGCTAGCTAGCTAAAGTAAAGGACTCCTTGAGCCACAGCCCAGAGGTACATACAGTTTGTAGATTCTAAGAGGGTTGTCAGAAACTCAATTCAACAGTATCATGCTGGTATCAGAAGTTGGTGGTGGTGCACAACGATGCAGGTTGTGGACAAACA
This sequence comes from Neoceratodus forsteri, assembly GCA_016271365.2. NCBI lineage: Eukaryota > Metazoa > Chordata > Ceratodontiformes > Ceratodontidae > Neoceratodus > Neoceratodus forsteri. The sequence continues at coordinate 1,458,273,158 of CM057455.1, read as the reverse complement.
GCAGCTGGTCTTCACCTGTCAGGTCCTTCAAATTTCACCTCTGAGGCCTTTGTATGTTTTGATCACCTGACAGGCCTCTTGATGTCTTCTTCTCCAATGATCTTCTCAGTGGTCTTGTGGACTGAGCAGACTGGATGTCTCCAAAACATTCTGCTTGGCACACACTATCTCGGAACTGCACTTTAGCTGGGCTTTGGCTCAGTCTCTAGCCCCAGCTCGCACAATCACTTTGGCTAGCAGCAATGCAGCTGTCTCCAACTTCTTGTCCCTCTGAGGGGAAAAATAGTGTCTCAGTCTCTTTATTCTGATGCAAAATCTCTTCATCTGCTGCAAAATCCCCTGTTTCATGGCTGCACCTAACAGCTTCAAGGCTCAGACAGCAATTTCTCCACGCTGTTCTCAAAGCAACAAGTCACAACAGCAGGTTCAAATCTTGCTTTGGGAAAATCTGTCAGTTCAGATCTCTTCCCTGCAGCTGAAGCTTTTCTCAGGCACTAAGCAGCTTGTTGAATCCTGGGACAGCAAGGCCAATGGGCAAACCAGCAGGCCTTAGGGCTAGGTAGCCCACATCACAGTGTCTCCTGCTCTGCTCTCTCTCTCTGGCTCCTTCTGGAATCTCCACTGACTCTCCCTTTTGGTGGGCTTACAGTACCATTTATTCTTCTCCCTGTCCTCATATGATTGGCTGCTTCTTTCCTGGGCTCTCATGATGCCTTTTGAGTTTCCAATGGGCCCCTGCTGTCAGAGTCCCATGGGGCTGCCATATTTATTTAAATTTGTCCTCAGACACAGCTGCCCTTATCTCAATTATATGCCCTTCTTTGGGAAGAAAACTATTTCCCATGCCAGGAGGTGTTCTGACTGTGATCCCCTGCTCGCTGCCTGTCATGGAGTCAGGGATAATATTAAGTAATGTCCACATGGTCAAACACTTTCAGAGCCATGGCTTCTTTAAATTTCTTGGCTGGGTGGCTGCACATGTGCAGAATGGTGCTGCGTGATCATGTTTTTTTATTTACATTGCCTATCTCTTCATGGCAGCTCCTAGGATCGTGCTGCTTTTCTCCTCCAAACACCTGGAGGCTCAAAATAACTTTTTGCCCTTGGCCCCATATGCCACAGCTGTGGAGCCATTGCCAGTGCCAGGCCTGAATCTCTCCAGGGGCCACTGATCAAAGCCCTCTTTTCCTGATTCAGTTGAGCAGGTGACCTGAGGCAGAGTAAGGACCCCACAGGGCCATAGCCCATTCAGGTAAGCCCAACCTCGCACCGGGGCTTATAAGCATCCCACAGTCCCCTCATACTGATGTCACAAATGTCATAAAGCATGGGTGGAGAAGATCAGAGAAGTGGAAAGGTATCATGCTGCAAGCCCTGGGGGCAAATTATGATCCCTTCCTTACCTTCCTCTAGGGGGTGAATTAAGCCATCTCAACCTCTAAAATTATCAATATTGGTTCCTTTAACACCATCTGATTAGTATATCATATATAATTGTCTTTTAGAAATGCTTGATTTTATTTTCATACTACCGTTTGCTTGTTTTTGATCACTTTTACACTTTGCACTAGTCACTTTATGACATTTACCCAAATAGTCCTCTTGGACCATCAGTTGTCAGCTTGATTGTCTTCTGGGTATACTGTATAAGGAGTGGATTTATGTGGGTAGACAGATCCCTTAAAAAAAAATACCAAGCTGGCCTAGTGGCATGGAGGACTAGGCACTGGAACCTTACCTTTTGCTTTGCTGGTGACCCAAGGTCAGGAATGGACTCAGGTTGCTAGGGGCCAGCAGGAGAGGAAGGATTGAGCATTTAAAGATGGCTCTCCTTCTTTGGGAGGGAGATTAGTGTGGCAGCTGTCCGACTTCCACCCAGCAACAGCTGGATGGCAGCACATGTGCCTCACCAAACAAGGGAAAGGGGAACCTACATTCAGGATGCAGGGCCCTTGTCCACAGAGGTGGATCTCAGACATCACATCCATTGTATGTCTTCAGGCCACAGAGGAGAAAAATCTGTGGAACATAGGAGGCTGGGCTTAATGAAGCCTATTCTTGGGAGTGCTAATGGCCTGCCCGGTCCCTGTGATGGGGTTAAAGAATCAGGATGGACGGTGATCACAGGATGGGCTGACAGTCACTTAGCATGCCAGGAGCAGAAACACCTCTATGGAAAAAGAAAAAGCCAAGCACAGGCAAAAATGTCCAGGTGTTTGTCACCAGGCACACTACTTTCATTGCTTTTCACAGATGAATGTTGAGATTTGTATTGGAATTAATGAAAGCTTTTTATACTGCACCTATAACTGACCATTTGTTGATGTGGCTGTGGAGGGTGGAGCCAAAGCTCTGAACTTCAAACCTCAAATGGCAAGCAATTACATGGCTGCAGAACTACTACCCAGGGTGGAGTAGTAAGTAGGCCATTGCTCAAATAAAGCACTAAGAGAAGATTGCAAGCATTGCAAGACATCCTTCTAAAACTAATCCTTGCTTCAAATGTAGGTTAATCTGTGTACATCGCTTTTTGCATTTTGTATGAGATTAGAGTGTGTAACTTGGTTTTTGAAATTATAGAATATGTTTGATAACTAATATGTGTTTTTTATCTTGTATCAAATTTCAACTCACACTTTGATTTGCAGTTGTGTGACTTAAATAAACTAAACTTGTTTGTTAGATCCTTAATCTGAAACCCTAACAGTGAGTCAGATGCTCATTAACATTTTTATAGGAAAAAAAATTATTTCAAAGTTATAAGTATTTTATTGCACCATTGTACAATGTGAAAGCTCACAGGGACCTCTTCAATTTAGATTTTTTTTTACCATGACCTGATAAGTCCATATAAATAGTTAAACAGTTGGCAACATGGCTATGCATGCCCTTTGAAGTAACAGGTAATTTTCAATTAACTGTTGGTGAAGCTTTTTAAAGTGAGAACTGTGTTTACAATATGTTGAAAACAGTGAACTATACATACTGTCTGTTTACATCAGGAAAGTAACTGAGCCCACAGATGGTGTGACAAATAAACTTGCTGACTTTTAAGTAAATGTCCATATCAGTTTAAGTGATGCATCTTCTAAGGTTCATACTAAGGTGTAAGGAGCTGAGAAGGCAGTTGGCCCATTAACACTCCTGTCTATTTATCCATAGTAAGACAATTTGTTTCTGTTTATATATAGGAATCTAACCTATTTTTGAATTGCTGTGTGTCCTTTCTTGTTATAATCTTCAGAGGGAGTATATTCCAGGGATTAATTATTTTTTTTGTATAGAATGCTTTTCTTTGTTTGTGTTAAATTGTCTGGATCTTAGTTATAAAGGGTGACCACTAGTGCCCTTCTGGCAATTTTTGAATTCCAATTCAGTTCCCTAAACAAGTATGTATGTATGTATGATATTGTAGCAAAAAGTAAGTCCTCTGTATTCTTCTAGTCTCTAATGACATCAGGTTAAGTTTCCTTAATCATTAGCTATAAGGTAATATTTTGATGTTATATATCATTTTGTAGCTGGTCTCTGGACTCTCTCAATCCTGTCAATAGTTCCTATGGTGATTGGCTCCATATAGGGCTATCATAGTATAATATTAGTCTAATATAATACCTGTAGAAAAGCATTATCACATGCTCACTTTACTCTTGAAGTTTATTTTATTGTTCAGATCCATCTTTTGCTTTAGTAATCTGTGTCTCACAATGAAATGAAGACGCCAGGTTTTATTATTATTCCCAAATCTTTTTCTTCCAAAGATTCTCTAAGAGGGCATCCATTAAGAAAATGCATCTTATTTTGGTACAGATTACCTAGGTGCATGATACAGCAACCTAGTAACTACAGTATATATGACAATATTCACATTATAATATAGTGAAGCATGTAAAAGCATTAGAAAACTGTATTGAGTGGGTGTACAAAAGAGTTTCCACAACTTAGTGATTTATACAAAAAGTGTTAATAATGGCAAGATTTGTCCAGGAGATACAGTAAATGCTTAAGAAAATATAATGCAATGAGAACAGTGGAACTTACAGATCAATGGCAACTGTTTTACACATTTTTTTAAAAGCCTAAATTCAAATCACCATGTCAAGAATAGAGTTTCCTTAAAATGTCATTCTATTTGGTTTTGTGGTTTTCTTTAAATCAGCATTTGTTAACTTGTTCTGCACTAACTGCAAACAGTTAGGCTGTTTCTGTCACTTCTAACTGAGCCTTGGAGGTGATGACATCGCATTGGACTAAGCTACTGCGGTAGCATTGCAAGTCCCTTTTGAGTGATGAGCTGTAAAATTCCTAATTAGAGCAGCCTGTAGAAGTAATTGTTTTGCTTTCCAAGGTTTTACCAACTCAGTCTCTGGTTACTGTATGTGTTCAGATGAATTAGCTGAAAATCTGTCATTTTGTTCTTCTAAACAACTGATCATTTGAGTTTCAGACAGTGCTGAATTGAAGTGGTATGCATTTGAGAAATCAGTTTGTCTGTATCACAGTTGTGAGTCCTGTCCCATCAAAACTGTGAGTTTTGTTTTCTAGTTATACAACACTAGGTTGTTTTTTAGTGGCTTTAAAATAAATCTAAAGTTTGTTATTTCATACGAGTAGTTTGTGTCTTTGATGTAGCCTCAATAAATAGGTCCATGTAAGAACAATTCTTTTCCTCTTAGATTGACAAACGAATTGTCAACCACACTATGCTATTTCAGTCACATGCACTATATGAACTCACAAATTTCAGTTCATTGATGGTTTCTGTGTGAAAATATATAATGTATAACTAGAAACAGTATACAGCATCCTGATGCCCACTGCCTCCTGCTCCATAGTTGAGGCAGGTGCACTCTGCTGCCCCATCCCCTGCCCCACAAGCCCACTGTCTCTTGTCCACATTTGAGGCTGCTGCACCCTGCTACCTACTGTATTCTTGCACACAGTTGGGGTTGATGCACCCTGTTGACCCCATCATCTGCCTGAACAGTCAGGGCTGCTGCACCATGTGCATGAAATCACACTGTCAGGGATTCTGTACCCTGTTGCCACCCTGTGTCCTGCTCCATAGTCAAGGCTTCTGCACCATCCTGTCCACAGTGCACTGCCACCAAAGTCAGGGCAGCTGCATCCTGCTCCTGCCTGCTTAGGCAGGGTTGCAGTGTCCTGCTGTGGCCTAGAGCCCCTTGCCTCCACAGTTAGAGCTGCAGCACCATGCTGCCACTTGCCACAAGAGTTATGGCAATTGCTGCACCCTGTCCTCTGTACCCAAAGTTGTGTCAGTTCCACCCAGGTGTGGCTGCTATACCCTATTCCACAGTTTGGGCTGTTGTACCTTAATGCCTCCCTTGTCTCCTGGCTGAACAGTCGGGACTTCTGCAACTTACTGCCTTCTGTCCTTTACCCCCATAACACAAGATGAAAGTATTTTTCTGTTTTTTCTTTTGAGCAGTGCAACAAACAAATCTGACTTTGGTGGCATGGGGCAGCATGGTGCAGCAACATTAACTGTGGAGTCATGGGGCAGTGGAGGCATAGGGCTGTAGGGTGCAGCATGGAACAGCAGCCCTGAATGTGTTGACAGGAACAGGTGCAGCAGCTCTGGCTATGCTGGCAGGGGACAGACTATAGGATGGTGAAGAAGCCTTGATTGTGGAGCAGGACATGGTGGCATCAGGGTACAGAAGCCCTGACTTTGGGACAGGATGCACATGGTGCAGCAACCCTGCCCATTTGGAAAAATGGAAGTTGGTAGTGGGTGCAACAAAATCCCCACCTCTGGTGGCATGGGCAGCATGGTGCAGCAACCCCAAATGTGGAGGCAGGGGACATGGAACTCTAGGCTACAGCAGCACACAGCAGCCCCAACTATGGTGACAGAAACAGGGGCAGCACAGCAGCAGCTCTGACTTGGGGTGCAAAGTGCATAAGGGTGCAGCAACCAAAACTGTTCAGATAGAGGCAGCAGGGCAGTGGCCCTGATTGTTCAGGTAGGAGATGGGGAACAGGTGCAGCAGCCCCAACTCCATGGGAGAAGAGAGGGCAGAAGGATGCAGCAGTCTTGAATGTGGGCAAGAGACAAGGTGCTTGTGGGCAGATGACGGGCAGCAGAATGCAGCTGCTTCAACTGTATGTAGGAGATGGGGGCATCAGGATGCCATATAGTGTTTCTAGTTATACATATACATGATGTATTTTCACACAGAAAACTTCAAAGAACTGAGGTTTGTGAGTTCATATAGTACATGTGCCTGATACAGCAGAGTGTGGCGGCACCTGTTTTTCAATCTGAGAGGAAAACAGTTGTTCTTATATGAACAGATTTATTGAGGCTACATCAATGACAAACTACTTGTAAGAATTATACAACATTAGATTTATTTTATATATGTTAAATAAACAACTCAGTGTTATATAGCTAGAAAAACACAGTTTTGATGGGACAGAACTCACAGCTGTAATACAGACAAGCTGATTTCTCAAATGCATACCACTTCAATTCAGCACTGAAACAGACATAATCAGTCTTTTAGAAGAACAGAATGATAGATTTTCAGCTAATTCATCTGAACACATACCACAGACTGAGTTAGTAAAAGCCCAGGACAGCAAACAATTAATCCTACAGACTGCTCTATTTAGGAAGTGTACAGCTCTTCAGTCAAGCAGGGACTTACACTGTTGAAGCTGTAACTTAGTCCAATATGATGTCATCACCTCAAGGCTCACTCAGAAAGACATAAACAGCCCATTTCCAGGTAGTGCAGAACAAGTTAACAAACGCTGATTTAAAGAAAACCACAAAACCAAATAGACTGACATTTTCAGGAAACACTACTCATGACACAAGGACTTGAATTCAGGTTTTTTTAACAATGTGAAAATGGTTTCCATTGATCTTTAAAGTACACTGTTATTTAAACCAAGATATTTGTTCTTATAAATTAATAAAGTTTGATATTTTCAAGGGATATGGAATTCAGGGACATCACACATATGATATCTTCAGATACCATAGCAGAGGGTTCTTATGAAAAACGAAAAAAAATAAACAAAAAGTTTAAAGTATAAAATAATCTCTACCTGTAGCATCACCAGCTGCCTTTCAAGCTTCCTATCCCAATCATTTTATGCAGTCCACTAAAGATGGGTACAGAATGGAACTGGATTAGGATACAGTACATGAGAATGAGCCTCTAGAATTAGAACCTTGGGATAGGATTAATATATAGGTGTCAGCGTGGCTCAGTTGGTAGCACATCTGCCTCTGGATCAGAAGGTCATGGGTTCTTGTCCCACATTGGGACTGGACTTGCATCTAAAAATTGCTGGCATCCGAGTGCAGTATTGCGGGTGCTGTACTGCTGGGGTGTGCCATCCATCGGATGAGATGCTAAACCAAGGTCATTTCTTCCCATCCCGGTGTTGTCCTGGTGGGTGTCCAGGTGGAGGTAAAGAACCCAGGGCACTCTTCACAAAGAGCAGGAGCATTCCCGTGTGCTGGCCAACATTTCTTCCCATAAACCTGTTCATGCAATTACCCAGGCTGTGTGTGGGTGATGATGTGCGATATGGCTGCCACCACACGTTCAGTCACTTCACTACCAGTCTAGCATTGCTTGTAAAGCACTTTGGGATACTGTGTAAGAAAAGCTCTATATAAATGCTGATTCTTCTTCTTTAAACATTTAGATGGTAAGGGCTAACCCTGGTGTGGGTAAGTCATTTTAAATATCTGATATTTAAATTTGTCCAATCTAAAAATAGCTCCCAACATGTAAAATGTACTGATTTCAAAAATCAATGCTAGGTGTGTAATCCATTGCTTCCCTAGTTTATGTTGATTACATATTGCTGGCCAAATTGTTAAAAACATGGATTGTGTTGATTCTGTTTAAATGAATGCTGAGAGAATATAATTTGACTAAAGTAACCATTTATGTTAAGCTGCTCTGTTTATACATCCTTGTACTATATTATGACATTTGAATATGCCTACTAAATATCAAATGAAATGATAATGTATGAATCATAATTCTCAAGTGTTAAATGTTTGCACCTTAGTTGAGGCATCTTTTCGTACTTGTATGATACAGCTTATTATATAAGAGATGTAAGTCATCACCTTAGGAACACTTTAAATTGGTATATATTTGTCCAGCATATTTATTCATTCTGCTTATAAAGTGTGGGAGAATGATGGACCTAGAGCCTTTTCTAACCTTAAATTAACATGTTAAATGTCAAAGAAAAACAGATCATATCAAATGTTGCATTGCTCTCACAGCATGATATGCTTAGAATAATGTTTCCTGACCTTAATGCAAACTAGATTCCCTTTGCATTTAACCAAGCCATTGGAAGTATTTCTGAATCTGCAGTTAATTTTTATTAATTTTAGAAATACCAAACACCTTCCTTCATTTTGCCACACAAATGAACATTCAGATAAATCCTTTGTAATTTAACTTACAAACAGCATTCTAGAACAGTATGCACATTAAGCTTGCAAAACTATTTTAATATATTTTCACTGCATGTAAAAATTGCAAACAACCTAGCCTCTGTTTGAATTTAACATTGCACTTTAGCTATAAGATGCTGTGGAATGTCATGTGTTATGATGTGAACAGAGCGGAGCATGCCTCAGCTAATTTTAGAAACCATATGGGCATATTTTATTTATTAACTTTTATAACCTGTTTGTGAATATCTGCATACTAATCAGTACTTAACGATGTAGTAGAAAGTATGGTCAACAAATTCTAAAATAGGTGAGGAGTGCTATCACCTGTACACATCATCACACAGGTTTTCCACATCATCTTATTGCTTAAACTTGGCACCCATTTTAAACAAAGCCCAGATTTAGTTACACTTTTATATGCAGCAAAACATATTTAAAATAACTTTTCAGGATAAATGCTCATATTCTTCAAGAGGAATGTTTGTAAGGAGACTTTCCTGGGGTTTATTTGAACATTCATTTAAGGACAGAAAGAGGTTTAGGTATCCTTAGTCTTGTTTACTTGAATAAAGTAAGCAATAGTAGCACATGACAGGAAGCACTTGGGTAAATGCAGCCTTCCAGAATGTGTGCTGATTTAGCATGCTGTATGTCCTGAATGAAATATTGGCCACATAAGGTGGTCTCTTAATACTTACCAATATATTTAAACTTTATTATTAAAGAGGAGTAAAATCATTTGCAACAAAATCTAAGGTGTTGGTTCAGTGAACTTACACTTGGCATCAAAGTCACTCTTGACAAATCACATGACTCCATTTAACCATGTTAGTAACCACAGACTAGTCACACAAGCAAGCAAAATGTATGAGTGTGCAGCTTTCACTTAGAAATTTCTCTGATGAGGTATTAATATGTGTAATGGTTAATTTTTCTCTCCTGACCTTTTGATTTACTTTAGTCCAGACAATAACAATTTTCAATTTTAAAATACTCACCTTGAATCCAGCCTTGATATTGAAGATTTTCTTTAACTTAATTTAACCATGCAGCATTTGAAAGGCTAACTTATGAAAGGGTCCTTTTATTCTTAGAGAGTATTGAAAGTGTCACTTGAAATGCGTGAACTACTTTAAGGCAAACATTGATTTTTTCTTTGACATACTGTGTTACTTATTTCATTTAGCCACTGCCAAAAAAGACTTTTCCAAAGATTTTGTCCCAGAATATATCAGCCAGGCGGAGCACATCACACTCTGATTTAGTGTTTTCAAAGAAGTGTGCCCTCTAGCGCAGTGCTCTATTGAGAGACGACACAGCCCAAACAGAAGAGTTCAGTATGGCCACTAATAAAGCACAAGTGCTTCTTTGTCAAGCCAGAACTGATGCTTGAACAAGTGCTGGCAAATAAGCAAAACATCAGAGTTCAGTGCTTCAGTTGCTGAAGACAAAGGTGCAATTGACTCTCCCCATTCATTTTTGTGCCAATGTGTAAACAGGATTCCTTTATCTCTGATGTTCATTGCTTGCTTATTAACTTCGTGGTAATGATGTGACTCTATTTGATTTTATTAAATAAAGCCTATTGGAATCCTGTTTACAAAAGGCTGAATCACTCAGAATGCAAATAATGCTAGTTACCTTACAAAAGAACGCAACACTATTTTCTGCAGTGTTTCTTATAATGTCTCACAAGATGATTTACATGGCAGAAATTCACAGCATAAACAGATAACAAAATAATTCAAGTACAACTGTAATATAACAATCACATGGTGCAGCAGGACTGGAAATTTGCATGTTTTATTGTTGCTTAAGCTGTGCTGGCAGTGCAGCTTCATGAGTTAAAGGCTAGACAAAAGAGTATTCTGAACCAGGCTATGAATATAGTTGGGGATTCTGCAAGGTATAGTGATGCAAGAAAACTGTCCCAGATTAAGGGAAACTGAAGAACCTATCCTCAATGGTAGGGGAGACAGCACAAAGGCCAGAGAGAGGCTCAGAGTTAAATGAGCAGATAGTGTTAGCTGTAGAGTAGATGGTAATGGTGTTAGAGAGAAAGGGATGCTATAACATTACTAATTTTGAAAACCATCAATTTTGGATTTTAAGCAAAATTTGATGGTAAACCAGTGGAAGTTACTAGGATGAGTATCATGTTGTCTTGCCTGAGACAGTAGGCAAATGTTATGGAACAGCATTTTAAATTAATTGGAGCATAATGAAGAGGGACTTGGGAAGACCATAGGAAGGAGTTGTAGTAATTGAATCAAGAGGAAATTAAGACATGAATGAGGGTTTCAGTTGACAGACATTTGAGGAAGGGGTAAATATTGCTATTGTTTCCAAGGTGGCAACAGCCAGATCATATTATAGTGGCATGGTAGTGTCACTGTAGTTAGAGTTGCCTGGCTACTTCTATGTTAAACCAAAATGTTGCACTTTGATAACTTTGCAACCTCTAGATTAATTTGCCTGAAATTTTGCATGTGCCATCTGATATCATAGATCTCTGCATCTGGCAAGTTTCATTCTGGTCAGTGGTGTGATTGCAGAGTGCCAAACATGTGAACTTTTCCATTTAGGTGCAAATTCTTTGATCTGCTGTAAGTCCGAAATGGTTTGGGGGTCTGGTCTGAAATTGTTAGGTATGTGGGGTCTGGGTCACTGATGTGTCTTTGATAGTTTGTTGAAAAAATATTAATCCACTCAAAAGTTATAAAACTTTAAAATTTCCCATTACAGCCTATGAGAAAAAATATATGTACACCTTGAAAGTACTTTTTACTTTTGTGAAAGCACTTTTACTGCAACAAATGGGTTCAGTACTCTTGTACTGCTGCCATCTTATTTTCAGTTAGCGATGGGAAACAAATTAAAAAATACTACCCCTTAACACCAACAGTTGTGTTTACCTAATCGGGGCTCGAGGAACATAATCCTGGTGTTAGATTTTAAAAATAACCTTTGGAAATATGTTTTTTCAATTTGGCCATTGGAAGTGTCACAAATTTATGACACTACATTTGCAAAAATTTTGAAACTTGTGAAACTTTTCATAATTTGCAACACTACTTTCAAAAAAATTTGGTGTCTTTGCCACTTCCTTCAAATAAACAGTTAGGATCTTTGGGCTGCAATTTGCAGGGTATCAGGGCTTGCACCACAGATGTGCCTTTAGCTAGTTTGGTCATAAAATTTACACCAGTTCCATAGTTATAACATTCCAAAATTTAGAAATTTCCATAGGATAACATTTTGGCGGTTGCAGTACCTTTTGTCAGCTATATCTCAAAAACTGTTCAAGATACATATTTTTTGCTAAACGCAGCTGCAGGTTGCTATGCCATGATTGCAACTATGGTGGAACTTTTTCCAGTGTTCCTATGGTTACTGTGATACTGTGCAATTTGCAACACAAGGGTTAATTGAAATGTCTCTAAGCCTGCGCCTGTCGACACTTATGGGTTGCTGCATATATGGATACCATTACGTAGTAATGGGAGCACACCATTATGCAGTAATGGGAGCACAGGGCTCTTCTTCTCTGGGACCTGCATGCCCACAGGAGATGAGGGTTTATTACAATGTATCTACACTTATAGATAGATGGGAGCACCTGACCCTACCGTAATGGAGTTATAGGGGCATGATGGGAGTGCAGGGCCCAGAGGGAGATAGGGTTAATTACAATGTCTCTACACTTATGGTTACATAGAAGCACAGGGCCCAGAGGGCCCTTCACTCCCACAGGAAAATCAGAGACAATTACAATATGCATGCATGTGGCCCTGTGTTCCCACAACACACTATGAACTGATGGGAAGGGTAAGATTGCACTGTCTCAAAAAGTAAGAATTCATTGCAAAACTCTATTAATTCATCAGTTAGGGTTCCTATTACAGCAAAAAAGTATGGCAATTTGGTGTTAGGGTTCCCAAATCAACACCTCCCACCCTCCACTCCACACACCAACAGGCATCGGGTGTGCCTTGGGGTCAGTCAAGCCTTAACTTCACCCCATTCTCCTATACTGTACTATCTCAGCTTCCTTACACATGGAATGTTGTTAGAGTTAGGCCGATGACCCAGGCACACCCCAACACCTGTTGGTGTGTGGAGGGTGGGGGTTAGTGTTGGGAACCCAAACACTAAATTTCCATACTTTTGCCACTGTAACAGGAATCTTAACTGATGACTTAACAGATTATTTTTTCCAGTTAAAAATAAAAATTATATATACTGTATATCTTTACAGTGCCACCAACCAGGATCAAGCACTTTATGTGAGATGCTGCAGTTTACTGCATGACTAATTGCAATAATTACAGTTGGTTAAAACTGATTCCTGCATTGTTCTGCAAGATAGTACAGCAACAACTGTGATAAGAACACTCAGTCTTGAGGGGCAACACTGTAGTTTATTTTAAAATGTTGTCCAGAAGAGAATACACTGACGTGACAGCAACGTGTTCACACCTCATTGTATGAATAGCTTGTTTTTTGTGTGCACTCAGGAGAAGGGGTATATGGAATTTAGAGAATAAATTCAAAAGTACAGTAATTTAACAGGTATGACAGCGAGCAAAAACAAAAATAAATAAAATAGTGTTTTTTCGTGCACATTAGAATAGGAAATTATAGTACAATAATGTAGATCAAAATAAGCAAATAAATACTCAGTGAGATAAATTCATGAACTAGGGTGGGATGCCATCTTTCTGGGAGGCAGCCACATAAAGGTTTAGTCAGCCCTGACATAACCTGTCGAATAACACCCATGATGCTGAAGCCTGAACTAGTAAGAAAAGGTTTTCCAGAAGTCTTTAGGAGAGTGCAGCTTATTCTATAGACAAGCAACACCTAGAAGTATTTAATGAGCAGAAGTTTGAGTGATTTAGGGTGTAGGTTAAAGGAGGTCCAGAATTTGAAGATCAGCTGAGTAACATGCATGAGCTGCTGCCCCTCCCAGGGAGGCCATCCCAGGTGGCAGTCCATCTTGCACTGGAGTATGTAGTGGGTAAGTAAGAGTCGTGGTTGAAATGACAGAAGGCATGGTAAAGGGTGTCCAGTCTGGTTTGGGGAGACATTTGTGCTACCTCATAGACAATGTCCATATAGAGAAAACAGGTAGAATAATTCTGTGAACAATCTTCTCTGGCAGCAACGGCAAGGCATAATTTGTTGTGGTGGAAGGCACCAAACTTGTAGAGGAACTTGGTGGAATGGAATCAATGTGTGTTGAGTAGTCAAGGGACTAATCGAACAACACTTCAAGGTAGTTAAATGATGTGGCATGTGCCATATGTGAGCCATTACAGGTTTTAAGGATAGAGGGAAGATTTGTTTAGCCAATCAGGGTTTGGAGCCAATATCATGACAGCTGTAATCTTTGCAGTTAGTGCCAGTTAGATCAGAAACAGCACTGAATGGCATAGAAATCAGGCTGTAATTTACATCTAAGTATTAGCGATATCTAGGTCACTGATAAAGAGCACTGCATCATCATTGTATATGTGGATGTGGGAGAAGGTACAATCAGAGGTCAGCCAGTTTCAAAAAGTGAAGATACGAGTAGATAAAGACAAGAAGTCTCTCCAGTCTGGCTGTGGATCACTACTTGAAACTACTACCCAGTTTTGCCCCTATACCAGCTCTTTTCCTTTAATTAGCCCTTTGAAACTATGCCAGCTGACTTTGAACCCTGCAGCTATGGATGCCTTGACCACTGTACTAGACAAGCTATTCCACTATCCACCGCCTTCATAAAGAATTTCCTCAAACTATTTTTTAAATTTGACAGCAACCAATTAAAGGTTATTGTCCTTTGCAGTTGACTTTGTATTCTTATTTTAGTGGTCCTCTGATGGGCCACTTTTGTATGGACTGCAGTCTATCCTTGTCTTTGTTAGGTGTATAATCCAGACTTGAGCACATAATTTATGATGCAGTATCACCAGAGACCTGTGAAATGGTAAATCATCTCCTTCCTATTGTTTGTCAAGCACCTACATCAGTATTCTATTGGCTTCTCCATATGTCTTGATTCTCCACAGTGACCCTTTCTTCATCACCCTTTCAAAGTCCTCCCTCATCTGCTTTTTTAATTTACTATGCCTTTTCCTGCCACTGGCTGCCTGGTACCTTGGCTGAGTCATGCACCCTCTGCTTCCACTCTCATGTTGACCCTGACTCCATGATACCCCCAGCTTACCCCCAGGGCGGGGTTGCTGCACGGCCCCTAATATCACATCTGACCTTTGACTTTCATTCTAATCATCTTTCTTGTCCCCTGACCTCCTCTGTCTCTGTTCTGTCCCTCCTGCCCTCCCCCATCAGTCTGTTCTTTTGTGCTTGTTTTGGATTCCCGAGTTAGCCGGCACCTTGCCTCTATCTAAGACTGCCCCTGATTTGTCTTTCAAGTTGGTGCTCAGCTCTCTTTGCAGGTGCCACTTAACCCCTAGGGCAGCGGTCACAATCCAGCCATAGCACCTCCACGGTGCAAGGCCGATCCACCTACCCCAAAGAGATAGATAAGGTATTGACGCTTGAAAAATTGCCACAATTTCTCTGGACTGTGTGAATGCTGAACTGGATCATTACTTGCAATTTGTTGTTTTCAATTTTAGCGCCTTCTCAGGGTAGTGCTATTGGCTTCACACCTGTGTAGAGCTCCCTGATTGGCTGGTCTCACTCACCTGAGACAGGAGCACCCGAGACGGTGGATTAATGTAAGCCTGCATCCCTGTACTCGGCTTCTAATTTATATATTTTAATTAGCCTGTTCTGCTTGGCCTGTGTAAATTAACTTATCATTCCCTCCTGCTACAGTTTATCTCCAACTGTATGTGCACTGATTCAGTGCTAGCTCTGCAGACTTCCCTTGATTTTTGCCTTGAACTGAGTTTGTAAAAAGTTTTGCTGGCTTTGTTAATATATTTTTTTAATCGTGATTAAGACTGTCTGGCTTACATGTTACTGCTATGGACTTAGAAAATTCAGTGAATTGTAAAATCTGTGTAGCTCTGTCCTGATCCTAAGGCTTCTGCCTTTGACTTTCATTCTAATCATCTTTCTTTGTCCCCTGTCCTCCTCTGTCTCTGTTCTGTCCCTCCTGCCCTCCCCCATCAGTCTGTTCTTTTGTGCTTGTTTTAGATTCCCTAGTTAGCTGGCACCTTGCCTCTGTCTGAGACTGCCCCCTGATTTGTCTTTCAAGTTGGTGCTCAGCTCTCTTTGTGTGTCTCTGTTTAGACACAATCCCCCATCTACTCCTATTTAATCTGCTGTCTCCTCCTTACAGGTGCCACTTGCCCCTCAGGCAGCGGTCACGATCCAGTCATAACACTCCATGGTGTAAGGACTCTGATCCACCTACCCCACAGAGATAGGTAAAGTTAAGATGCTTGAAAAATTGCCACGATTTCTCTGGGCTATGTAAACGCTTGAACCGGATCATTACTTGCAATTTGTTGTTTTCATATTCAGCGCTTTCTCAGGGTAGCGCTACTGGCGCCACACCCGTGTAGAACTCCTGATTGGCTGGTCTCACTCACCTGAGACACAGAAGCACCTGAGATGTGTGGATTAATGTAAGCCTGCATCCCTGTACTCGGCTTCTAATTTATATATTTTAATTTAGTTGCCCTGCTTGGCCTGTGTAAAGTAACTTACCATCCCCACCGCTGCAGTTTATCTCCATCTATATGTGCACTGATTCAGTGCTAGCTCTGCAAACTTCCCTTGATTTTTGTCCCACCTCTTCCCCTCCCAGGCCTCCTTTAAATGCACACAGTCTCTGCCCACTCCTATCTGATGTTTCAATTTATTTGATTACTTACTGTCAACAACTGCAATTCCTCCCATCCCTTTTTGCAACTAAGCCTTCTAGCAGCCTTATCTCATTCTGTCTTGCTGAGGCATACTATTTTGGTACTTTAGGTTTGCTTATTGCTGACTAGCATATCCTGTCCTACTGACTAGTATATTCTGTCTTGCTAAGGCACTGTTTTACTTGAAACATCTCTTTACTGAAAACAAATGACTGAACTGTGACTGATTTGCCAAAAATTGTTTATTGTCTAAAATGTTCCCAGTAACCAAGTGTTACAGCCCTTCATGACTTTGTAGCTCTCCAGACTGCAAGACGCCAAGGAAATCACAGGCCTTTCAGCTGCTAATTGAGCTGTTTTCTCTCAGACTGCTAGCCTTTGTGTTGCCCCACTATTAATTCGAGCTACTCACTACTTTCTCTAGCCAAGAGGCGGTATACATTTATCTTGCGAACTCCATTTTTAAACTTCCGCAAACAAGTCGTATATGGAACAATGACCCTGGGATCTATATAATCTTCCATTGGCCCACTCCACTCTGCACGGGCACCTCTATTGGCCCCCACTGAAGAAATATATCTCTTGCAATCCAGACATTTTCCATCCTCCTGTCCATTCTCCTTCCCTTAACAAGGAATCCACATCAAATAAATTTTGTTCAGAGATGTGCCACTGTCAGGGCTACTCTTAGATCCCTTTTTAGTGCTTACTGACCCCTATCATACCACAGCAGTAACTACTCATACAACAAATTTGGGGACTTAAAGACTCTGGTTATCAGCTCCACGATAGTACACTCCACTTTTGAATAAGCCACCATGGCAGTTCTCGCTGGCTTTACTTACTAGCCTGCATTTCCTGATACCTAATATTAGTGGACCCCTGACAGATCTGACTCTAATAAAGGGACATGCCCTATGCCACGAGGACATCCACATAATAAGACTATGTATTCATTATGCTGCCCTGGTTGGCCCTGATTCAGTCAAATTCTGTTGAATCCACTCAAAGGGAGACTGCAAACTACTCGCTATGCATGGTCCCAAACCCCAGCCACCCATACGCTACATAGTCGGGTGTTACTCTGCATGGACCTTAATCTATGTACTGGCAGGGCAACAAAGAGGTCAACTCAGTCCCTGGATCCCTGCAATCTAACCTACACAAAGCGCCTAACATGGCCCGTGCTTTTAAACATCTCCTTGCCAATCTGAGAAGTATCGCTCCTCCTACTACTGTGCTCAGGAAACGCCGAGCTTAATCCTTGCGCCACATAGTTGATTTCATCTCCAACTGAAATTACTACCCTGAAAGGAATCAGTTTTCTGCATGCCAATGTCTGCAGCCTTCTAAAGAAGTTGGATTCTGTCCAGGCCTGGATTATCCACACTGCCCCAGGCATACTTGTGATCTCGGAATCCTGGCCGGGCATCCACACCAGACAGTGAGGTTAATATCCCCAACTACCTCCTCTGCAGAGCAGATAGAAAGACAAGGGGAAGAGTAGCCATTTATGTTAAAAACAAATTTACAGTATCTATATTAGATGCTACTTCCATTGCAGGGGCTTTGAAAGCCTGTCTCTCAGGGTTGAACCATCCCAATCTGTGGCACTCTGCATAATAGGTTGCTATAGACTCCCAGCAGCAGGACCATAGCTCCTGGCTCATCTGTCTTCACAAATGGACATGACACCTCTGGAAACAATTATATTAGGTGACCTTAACTATGACTGGATATCGAAAGGATCGCTACCCCTAAAACAATTCTGCAACTCCCATGGGTTCACCCAAATGATTACAGAACCAACGCCAGATCAACAAGAAAAATCCAATGAAAAGCACACTTCTGGATGTCCTTCTTGTCAACAAACCACACTGCTTTTCCCATGCCGGTATCCTTCCAGCAGATGTTAGTGATCACTGTCTCATAGCTGGCATAAGAACCATCTCGAACCCACTATCTACATCAAAGTTTTCTCCTAAAAGATCCAGATGGAACTTTGACCCTCTGGCCTACATACAAGAACTAAAAACTCCTTGCTCTGGCAGACTTTCTACCTGGCTAAATCAGTGGGTGATGCCTATAATGTTCTCCATGAAATCATAGCTAGTGCCCTAAACAACCATGCTTGTCTAGTTAAAGCACAAGTAAAAATCAGAACCTGCCATTGGTTTTCACTGGATCTGAAGAATTCTTTACTCAAAAGAGACCAGCTATAGAAAAAGGCCCAGAAATCATAGGCCGATGCAGACTGGTGTCTCTTTAGGACAGCTAGAAATGCCTGCATGAAAATGGTCAGAGAGGCCAAGGCCAATTATTATCAAAATGAATTACTATCCACATCCAACAGCCCAACCAAATTCTGGTCCACCATAAAGGAACTGTCTGGACACTCCCCAGGTAGTGCACTACCCTCCAAAATCACCATCGACAATGTCACTATCAGTGATAAATCTGAAATTCTTCAAGCCTTCAACAACCACTTCGCCACTGCAGGCATGGCATTCGATAATGCACCAGTAAGTAGTCTCTGTCCACAGCTCACCGCCCAGCCTCCAGACCAAAGTAACAAAGATACGATCTTCTCCTTTTCCCCAACCACCATTAAAGAAGTTGAAGAACTTATGCTATGACTAGATACCAGAAAAAGTGCAGGGAGCCAACTCCTTCAACCCATACTTTCTGAAAATAGTATACCACATACTTGCCCCACCTATATCACACTTATTCAACCTGTCCCTAGCCCAGGGCTCTATCCCATGAGAATGGAAAACTGCCATGTTATCCCCCTATTTAAAGTAGGGGACCCATGTGACTGGAACAATTAAAGACCAATCTCTCTTCTACCTATACTCTCAAAACTGCTGGAAAAAGTCGTGGATTTACAGCTGAGATAGTTTCTAGACAGCTCTAATTGCTTAACCCCATGCAGTCTGGCTTTAGAGCAAAGCATAGCACTGTTACGGCACTGGCCAAAGTCATTAATGACTGGCAAGGACATTGACAACAAAAATTTGTTTGTGCTGTGTTTTTAGACCTCAGCAAGGTCTTGATACCATCGACCACTGCCTACTTTCTCCACCTTAAAAACCATAGGTATGGACTCTACCTCACTGGACTGGTTCCAGAATTATCTCGCTTGATACGCAGCAACAAATTAAGGCCAAAGGTGAGCTCTCTTCTCAAACCAATAAAAAGAGGAGTCCCACAGGGTTCCATACTGGGCCTTCTACTGTTCACCATCTACATTAACAACTTGGACCTAGGCATTACAGAAGCCAGTATCCACTTGTTTGTCAATGATACAATGCTCTATCTAGCCGTGACTCCTGGAGCCACATGCACAGATCTGCAAACTGAATTAATACGCTGCAGCATCAGCTTCTCAGCAAAAAGCTACTGCTTAATGCAAAAAAACTAAGGCCATGCTCTTTACCCCATCTAGCACTAGGACCTACTCTGCTGCTGCTGGTACCTTTGTCCCATAACTACCCTTCTAGGTGAAGATCTTGAGTTTGTGCCTAAATTCAAATATCTGGGCATATGGCTGGACAACAAACTCACCTTTAGGAGCACACAGAAGAACTGATGAAAAGTTTAGGCAGAGGCTTGGCCTCTTCTTCAGAATTAAACACCTTCTGACCGCAGATGCAAGAAGACAGCTTGTTCAATCAACTTTCTTCTCATTAATCGTCCATCGATATTATCTATGATCAATGCTCCATCTCACACCTTGCAAAACTGGATGTCCTGTACCACAGAGCACTAAGATTTATAACTGGTCTCCCATCCTCCACACATCACTGCTCTTTATATGCAGCCATAGGGTGGCCTTCCCTTCAATATAGGCGGTATAGAAATGCAGCACTCTGGATATTCCAAGCCCTTACCAACAAACTCCCAGATTACATTGTTGCCTGCCTCCCCTGAGCCTAATCAGTAGCTACACACAGAAGCCACTTGCTAATTTCTCTGAAAATCCCAGGATCAGTACCCAATTTGGCAGGGCTGCCATAAGCCACGCTTTGCCTATGCTCTGGAACAGGGTACAAAGATCCTTGAGACTCAGCTCTCCTGTCAGTTTTGCCCTGTTTAGGATCATTTATGACAAAATGTTCACTGAAATCTGTAAGTGTTTCCATAGTTCCTAGCTGTCCTGCTGATGGTTCACTCCATATCCTTACCACATCCAGCCACAAACCTAGTTCCTCCCTCCCTATTTTAATCAAGTCCACTAGTCAGCTGCCATAGTGGCCTCAGCACCCAAGGCACCACTTCTCCCATATTACTCTCTCACCATTTAAGCAGAACATACATACCTCATTAGTTCTATGCAGCCCAGGACCCTCACCCAAGTATGGTAAACGGTCACTGAGGGCTGAAATGCAAAGAATTGTACCTCTGATGGAGGCTTGACTAAGAATGACTAAACATACCACCTCAACTTCTGCATACATGGAGTCTGTATATATCACAGCAAAGCTGAGTGATGCATGTATGTTCCTACAAGAACGCTTGGAATGTATTTCGCACCTACCACTTTTCTGTAAATTTGTTTGTAACTCTTTGCACATGTTATACTTTGTATTCTCAATTTATGTATGTATAACTGTCTTGGACAACAACAGGTCCATCTTGTAAATGAGCTTGCTCAATAATGATTGCCTGGATAAAGATTTGATTTGATTGGGACGGGATAGGTCAGGAGCTGGTCTGAGAGCTAATCAAAAGCCGAGGACGGGCTTCATACACGATGGCTGGCAGTGTTTTCTAGGCCGCCCATGGGTGTGGACATGCAATGATGTCCAGCATCCACCCTGCCCCTCTTACATGTTGGCACTGGTCACCTGTGGTTCCTTCTGCCTCCACCAGTGGTCAATCAGGCACCGGATAATCTACCCTCCCTCCCCTGGAGAAGGACAGCAGTCCATGGGATGCTCAATCCTTCTCTCCCGGATAGCCCTCTGACTCTCTGGGTCTGTTCCAAACCCAGGTCACCGTGTCACAAGCAAAAATCCAACCACTATGCCGATGGGCCAGCCCTCATCTGTTTTTTGTCATGTGTTATTTTAATTAACCCCTTCACCAATTTTGCATTCTGTTGAAACTTTTTCCTCCTTCATTTTTAAGTTCACGATGCGCATCAAACTTCTTGGGATGAGTGACTTTTGAGGGTGACACTGTCTGTCCAATGCAGAGTGCTCTGCAAGGGCTCAGCAGTATCACACCAGTCATCAGCCAGGCTGATCATGATGTTGTTTTGCCTGAAGTGGTCTACACTTGAAAAAAAATGCTGCACCAATCATGCGGCTGCTTTTTCCTTTCATCTGCAGATCACCGCCCAGCAAACAGCTGTTTGTGTCCCAGTCAGCCTGGCTGACATCTCTGCCCTCCCTCGACACACCACCAATCCCTTCTCTCTCTAGCCCTTGCACCCTGGCTGACATCTTAAGCCCTGTAAGGCATAAATAAATTTACAATAGTGCCACAGGACAGGCTATTCTGGAAGGTGGGAGGAGGCGCTTCCTCCCCTGCCTTCTCCACTTTCCACTGACTCCTTTTGCTCCTTTTCTCCCACCCATGCGGAGTAGGCCACAGCTTAAGCTCTGTACAGGCTGGGAGTTTACAGTGCCTGAAGGCACTTCCACTAAGTGTGATTGCACTAGCCGATTCCCCCTGCCAACATTGGGGTGCTCAATCCCCATGTCAGCATGTATCCCCTCCCCATTAATGTGGCACACTGGGAGCCCACCCTAGTGTGCCAAAAACTACCTCTTTGATGCTTCTGACACCAAGATGCCCACCCTATTGTCGGATGTGCTCCACCCCATGTCCTAATGTTCTCAGGTGATCTTGGGGTGCCCAATCCCCGGTCAGCATTGATCCCACCCCAGTACTCTGGCACACTGGGAGCCACCCCAGTGTGCTGAAATCCATAGTATTTCACCTGTAAAATAGAAAACAATCCCATAGTTTTTTTTTTTACCTGAAAAAAAAATCATTCCCGTCCTCCTCCCCAACCCGCACCTCCTCTGCACCCCCACCTCCCCGCACCCCATACTTACAGTAGCAGCCACAGACACTGCCAGCTATTTCCCAAAATGTCTGTGATATTTCCAGAAATATCTCATGCTTTCTCCATTTCCACAGTAGAAGCAGCAGAGAGAAAGTATTTAGAAATTTTGCGAAATATCTGGCAATAGCTGCCAATGTCTGTGGCTACTACTGTACATCTGGAGGTCAGGAGCAATGATCTTCTGTGGACTGGGAACACATCTGCACTCTTCAAAGACCAACCAGGAACTGAAGAAATAATGGTAAGCCCTATAACGCCAGTCAATGGGGAGTTTCAACAAAGGTTGATATCTCAGTTACTGTGGAGTTTTGATCCCAAATCTTTAACATAGGTTCTTGGGACCCCACCTCATGAACACTGTTACTGTTAATTTGTTTCTCAGTCCCGAGAGGTGATTTTGTGGTCTCTGTGTGGAATCACCTTTCAGGACAAATTAAAAATGACAATGCCACTGTTCATGAGGTGGGGTCCCATAAATCCATTGTTGCACATTTGGTGAAAAAACTCCAAAAATTATTGCATTAGGAGCATACATTACTTCAATTTCTACACATGCTTGTAACTTCACCAATTTTTAATATTTTCACCCAAATTTCTGACATTGCCATTTTTTCACACTCCTTTATGAACAGTACAGCTCTCATTTTTGTATCCTTCCCAAAATGTATTTTGCACCTGTGGCACTAGAATGGCACGGTCACTGTGCAAAATCAACTTTCAGGGCTGATTAGCAAAATCCCAGTGCCACTGTTTATGAGGGATGTCCCAAAAGGCCATGATGAAAATTTGGTGAAAACATTCCAAATTATTATGCAATTAGAGAGTGCATTGCACAGTTTCTATGCACAATCGTAACTTTGATATTTTTCATATTTTCACTCCAGATTTTCAGCACTGCAATTTCACACCTCCCTCATGAATAGTACAACTGTCATTTTTCACATCCTACCTGAAATGTGTTTTTGCACCTGTGGCACCGAATGACACACTTGCTGTGCGCAATTACCTTTGGGGTGGAGTAAGAAAATACTTCCACTGTTCATGAGGTGGATCCCAAAAGCCCATGTTGAAAATCTGAGCAAAATATCAACAAACACCTGGGGCATTAGGGTTTCCAAACCATAACACCCAACCCTGTACAGAACGAAGGTGTCACGGGTATGACTTGGGGTCATTTGCCATAATGCTCACCCCATTCCAGTCCCACCCCACCCTCCCTGCAGCCACTGACAGGCATTGAGGTGTGCCTTTGGGTCTTTGGCCTTAATGTTCATTCTCCTATGCTGCACCCATCTCAGCTTATTTCTATGGAATGGGGTAAGCATAATGGCTGAAGACCTCAAGGCACACTACAACACCTGTCGCTGTCTGCATTGTGGGTTGAAGTGATTGGCATGAGTGTTATGGCCGATGGCCAAAAGGCACACCCCAATTCCTGTCAGTCTCTGCAGGGTGGGGAAGGAGATGGCATTACGTCAGCACTTCTCTGCCATTCCTATTATGCATCTCTCTAACTCCTGCACTACCAATGCCAATATCAGTAAGCAAACATTCAGCGTTGACAAATGCTTGTTTTCTAATGAAGTGAACCAGTTCTGGAAGAACCTAAGAAATTTGTGTTGAGAGTGATGCCTTAAAATGCAAGGCAGAGAAATATACACAGAAAAAATTGGAAGCATGTACAACAGCAATACCAATGGTGAACGTTCAGCATTGACCAATTTTTTTTTTGCTGCTTTATGTTCACTCTTATAATCCTCCTTTTCCTTCCCAAATGCTTCCTTCACCTCATTACTGTACCAAATGGTTTTGCTATACCTCTTGCACATTGTAATGTACCTGACATACCTCTCTGTGGCCCCAATACCACATTTTTGATTACTGACCATTTTCTCCACATCACCAGCTGCTCTGTTCCTTCAGTCTGCCATTCAGTATCTCCCACACCCTGGCAATATCTGCCATCCTGTGAGTTAAGGATCATGGTGCTGAAGTTTTGATGAGTTCTCAAAGCTATGCTAAAATGCCCTGTTGTATGGCTACTTTGTCCCAAAAGTCTTCAACCTCAAATCACTTATAATATCTTGATTAGAAAATACAAAGTCCATGACTGTAACCCCCAGTTGCCTTTCTTGCCAACTGACTGAGGAAGCAGTCTTGAATTATTCCAAGAACCTTTGGCAATTTTGACTATTGGCCTATAAAGTTTCCAGTTGGTATCTGAGAGGTTAAAGCCCACCATGAGATTATCAGAGAATCTGTCAAGCCAATGATCCAGTAATCTAATTTACTCAAAAATACTCCTGAATTAGTCAAAGGAATCTAAAAGACAAATGGTCAAAAGGCCATTATTCCATGAATCCATTAATTATGCAAACCAGAGGGCAAATGAAACCAATAGTCCTAAACAATTAAAGGTCTGAGGCCCAGATATCAGGAAGCCAATAAACCAATACCAACAAGCAATTAACCAGCAGTAAAACTGGACTTTCCCTAGGTCAGTTAATTCAATCAATCAATCAATCCTTATTATGATATTATGACACCATAAAATCCTGGTGTTATTAAATATCATTAAACAATCTAGATTTCTTTCTAATCATAAGGCCACAGGAGGCAGAAGCAAAATCTTCCAATGATTATAATGCCAATGGCTCCTGTGTCTCTATGTACCTACTAAATTTTATATTATGTGGGCTCCATCTAAACAGAGTCAAAATAGTAGAGAGAAAACCTAAAATATATATATATATATATATATATATATATATTATGTAGCATGGTAGTGCTACCATAGTTAGTTGAGTAGCACTTTAAGGTTAAAGGGTCAAACTTTACATCTTAATAACTTTGCCACCGTTAAACAGATTTGCCTGAACTTTAGCATGTGCAATTGGGCCTGGTAGATCTTGGGACCTGCCAAGTTTTGTGCTGGGCAGATATATGGCTGCGAGTTATTAAGCGACAACCAATTGCACAATTACATTTTTTGCAATTTCTTTGCTCTTACCTACAGGTAGCATGGTTTGTGTGACTGGTCTGACAACTTCAGGGAAGATGCGATCAGGGTCCCTGATGTGCCTTTTGAAGATTTCGTGAAAAAATATTGAACAGTTCAAAAGTTATTCAAAAACAAGTTCCCATTATAAGTCTATGGAAAAGTTAATAAAATATTCAAAATGTTCGCAAATGCACTTTTTAGTGTCGCAAATATGCCATTTTGTTTTCAGTTGGTGATCAGAAAATGCTTGGCATTTAAATTTGGCACCTCTAGGGACACAATTCTTTCTGTGTTCACCTTGTCGGACCCTAAGGATACTAGCCATGTCTTTATTTTGGGGTTAAACACCCCAGAAATATGTTTTTCAAATTTCTGGAAACAGTAGTGTCACAAAGTAGTGCCACATGCACGACACTTTCACAAATTTTACTTAAAAAGTGTTGCAAATTGTGACACTACTTTTCAGGCTATGGCCAAAATGACAGGAATTCTTTGTCGCCTCTGCTGCAAACAAACAGTTTGGTGTTTTGGGCTGAAATTTGAGGGAAGGCAGCCAACATCTCACAGATGTGCCTTTTGGTGGTTTGGTGAAAACATATTGCATGGCTGCAAGTTAAGGTACTCCGAAGTAGGCATTTTTTCCCTAGACTAACATGGTGGTGTACACCTTGCCTTTCGGGCTCATATCTCAAAAATGATGTGAGATATGGATTTTTTTATGAGTTACATAGCCCTATGGGCTATGTAACAACAAAATCTAGCCAGGAAAATCAAAATTTTTGTGAAATTTAAATTTTTTTCTACGTCATGTGGTTGCTGAGATATTGGCAATTAAATACTTCCAGTGCTCCTTTTAAGCTTTGTTGCACATTACAATGCATACATTCTTTGTACACACTGTGTTACTTCTATGCACCTTGGGCTGCAATTCTGGAGGCAAGGCAGCCAACATCTCACACATGTGCCTTTGGGTGGTTTGATACACTTCGGTTAGTACAGTTGTAACTTGTATGGCCTCATTTATGCAGTGGTGCCCTGGTACTGTATCCTGAGTAGAGATACACAGCAAAACTGAGGCTGTGGATATCAATGGTGTACCTTCCTAGTTGCAAGTTCAGTAAAGTTAGCACAGTTAGGAGTTGCATGGTCTCAGCCAGGCAATGACCCCACCCACCCCACAGACCAGGTACTGCATATTGAGTGTAGAGCCATGGGTAAAATAAGGGCATGGACATCAATGGTACGCTTCACTGATTGCAGCTTTACACAAGTTTCCACAGTTAGGAGTTGCACAGTCTCAGCCAGGAATTCCCCCAACCAGAGGAGGTACTGCATCCTGAGTGGAGAGGTACAGTAAAACAAAAGGCCATGGACATCAACAGTACACCTCCCTGATTGCAGGTACACTCCAGTTACTACACTTATGACCTGCATGGCCTCAGCCATGCAATGCTCCTCCCACACTATAGACCAGGTACTGTATCCTGAGTGGAGAGACACAGCAAAACTGAGGCTGTGGAGATCAATGGTACACCTCCCTAATTGAAAGTACACTCAAGTTAGCACAGTTAAGAGTTGCATGGCATTAGCCAGGCAATGCCCGCCTAAACAGACCAGGTACTGCGTACTGTGTGTGGAACCACAGGAAAAATAAGTCCATGGACATCAATGGTACACTTTCCTGATTGCAGCTGTGCACAAGTTTGCACAGTGAGGAGTTGCACAGTTTCAGTCAGAATCCCCCAATCAGAGGAGGTACTGCATCCTGAGTGGAGAGCCAGAGTAAAACAAAAGGGCATGGACATCCATGGTACACCTCCTTGATTACAGGTACACTGCAGTTACCACACTTATGACTTGCGTCCTCAGCCACGCAATGCTCCCCTACACTGCACATTAGGTAATGTGTCCTAAGTGTAGGTACAGCAAACTGAGGCTGTAGACATCAGTGGTATACCTTCTGAATTGCAAGTAGACTCAAGTTAGTACAGTTAGGAGTTGCATGGCCTGAGCCAGGCAATGCCCACCAATGACCCTCAGACCAGGTACTGCATACTAAGTGTAGATCTACAGTAAAAATAGGCCCATGCACATAGATGGTGCACCTCCTGATTGCAGCTGTAGACAAGTTTGCACAGTTAGGCTGAGTAGACAGACACAGCAAAACTGAGGCTGTGGATATCAATGGTGCATCTCCCTGATTGCAGCTGTTGACAAGTTTGAATAGTTAGGACTTTGACAGTCTCACCCAGGAATCCCACACCCAGGCCAGAGCAGGAACTGCATACAGAGTGGAGAACCACAGGAAAAGAAAGACCATGGAGATGGATGGTAGTCCTCTGTTATTTCTGGCACACTACACTGTGTACAGTTGTGCCTTACACGGCCTCAGTCATGGAATGGTCCTGCCACACTACAGAAGAGGTAGTGTATCCTGAGTGGATAGAGAGAGCAAAACTGAGGGTGTGGACATCACTGGTATAATGACTAAATTGCAAGTACATTCTAGCTAGGACAGTTAGCAGTTGCACGACTCAGCTAGGCAATGGCCCCTAGCACGACAGAGACCAGGTATTGCATGTTGAGTGGAGGGACACAGTGAAAGTGAGGCAGTGGTTATAATGGTACACATCCTTGATAATCGGTGCTCTTCAGTTACCACAGGTATGAACTGCATGCTTCACCCAGGTATCCCCCATGAACAGGTGCTGCATACTGACTAGAGCTACTGTTTTTACAAGTTGTTCATTAAAAACAATGTACTGTTATGAAAAGATTTTATTTGTACACTATATATATATATATATATATATATATATATATATACACATATGGAAATAATAGTTTGCTTTTTTCAGCAAAATCAAAATAGACATAAAAATATATAGAAATATCTGTTTGAAATAATATATTTTTTATACAAAATAAATGCCTTGTTAAATTAAATTAAATACAAAAATTAGGTTGTCCATCAAAAACAGAAGGAGGTGTGTTGTCTCGCTCAGCCAGCCCAGGCTGGAAACTGGAAAAATGTGGAGGCACATCAGAAGTGGAAGCTGTTGCACCAGCTTGAGAGGAAATACTGGACGTAGCTGTGGAGGCTGTCCATCAGTGGTTAGGGAGACTGCTCATGGCGACAGGTGAAGCAGTGCTGCTGTGCGCACTGGCACCTGCCACTGTGCTCACAGGCTCGAGCACAAGATTGACTGTTGCTTGCTGAGCAGTTAATAGGTTTATTATTTTTCTTGTTGTTCTCTGATTGTTTTAAATCATTGTTGTTTTGGCTTTTCATATCTCTGATTTCATTTGACAAACAGCCAACCTTATGCTCGAGTCTCCGAACACAACGGCAGTGCCAGTGTGCCGCTTACGTAGCTGATCTGTAAAGAGAAAAAGCAAACTATTATTATGTGAGAATGTTGTTGTGTATAGAAATCTATTACTGGGATGGAGTTATAATGGTATTGTATCTATGTAATTATAGTGTTATGAAGCAGTAGGTGTGTCAGTAGTGTATCATAGCAAGTTGAAATGCTGCCACAATATATGCAGTCTGTGCTATGTATGTTGCTTAACTGTACTGTGTATACATTGCATATGAGCCACTGTATTGTGAGTTTACACTGTCAGTAAAAACAAGTATATATATATTTATGTTAGCACATCATCATAAAGTAACACATAAGTTGGAAGAGTAAATAATTACATTTAGTCATCTATGACATGTCCTACTCCTGTAGGTACACATAAAAGATTGCGTACCATGTCTTGTCTGGTATACATGATTGTTTATAAGTGAAGAAATGTTATGGCATCTAGGGACTGTTTGTGATCATCTACATTATGTCCCTGCCTCCCCACCTCTGTCATTGTGTGAGTAGTGGATATACTATGTTATGACTGAAGAGTCACAGATAAACAAATCCTATGTATAGTGATACTACAACTGAATTGCTTACATACTGCAATAGTTTGGATAGTTGTGGATTTCATGGTACCAGGAAGGTGAGACTTCCAGTGAAGACTTATAAGAAAACTATGTTATGTGTATTAACAGTAGAGCTCGTAGTAACAGTAATAGGGTGGTAGAACAGTTAACTGCTGTATGTAATGGTGCAGTGAATAGTACCAGGCTAAAAGCCAGGTGGTGGGTCATTGTGTAGAGTTAAATAACACAAAAGGCAATGTCATAGGTATTACAACTGTGTTATTGCTATAATATAGTACATGGCACAGTTACTAGTTGTATCTTGTAGCTATGCAGTGACAGGTGGTGGTATCCAAGATATGAGTAGCTGATGTACTTTGTACCTCTGATTGTTGTATTAATAAATACTTTTACATGAAATAGTACAATGGCAAGAAAAATCTTGGACTCTGATTGGTCAGTCTGGGACTGCACCCGTGATGTTATCCAATCACGGGTCTTGTCTCAGCACTGTTAACCTGTAGATGGCCATATGCTCCATATGATTGATTGTTTCTTCTTCTCTTAAAAGCAGAAATATAATTTCACACAGAAACATATTTAAAATAATATTTTTTATTCTGTATAACAACAAACCACTGTATAATAGCAATAATGGCATCCAGGGTGTGTATCGTTTGGGATAACGTCACACCTCAGTAATTGGATGCACTTGGCCATTGCCTCATTACCAACTACCTGAGGAGTGATGTTATCACAGCATGACAGACACCCTGGAGGGCATTATTGTTTAATTAACTGATACTCTGCAGTACTGTATAACGTTTGTGTCAGTTTTTTTCTTGTTCGACTTACATTCAGGGCTAGCAGCACACTCCTGCTTCGCCTGTCACATTGGTGTTTCTGATGTCTCCTCAACCACTGTAAGACAGATAGATGGTTTTAACATACATGAAGGTATTTCAGCTCTCTAAATGATACTGTTATTGTATTCTGAGTGTTGACAAATACTTTTAACAAAAGGAATGCGTCTCTATGGTTCAGCTGTATTAGTTTATTAGGTTGTTATTGAAAAAGTTAGTAGTTGTTTATTAGCAGCTAAATAATAAGAGTCCTTATCTGCAAGTGATGGGAGATACTGCAACCTGAGTAGAAAGTTACACTTAAAGAAAGTAGAGACACAGTGACACTGTACATGTGTTGTCACAGTTTGAGAAATATTTGAACTGGTAAGAAGTATTTGGCTTTACACATGGAAATCTCACAGCCGCAGGCATAAACCTCCCACTGCACATTGTGCCAATGTATTTTTAAGTTTAACAATGGTCATGAAAATCTGACTGACAGGTAACCAAATGAATGGTAGACAACTTGGAACACTTAGGTGTTTCATGACATGACACAGGCAATGCCACATCGTCTACTCATACAAGTTGTGAATAGTGCCTTTGCAGTGATAGCGAAATAAAGTCTATGGAGATAACTGGTGTGACTCTGTGGGAGGGGGGTTACTGTTCCATGGTTTTGACCAATTACATGCATGGCAACTCTTCAGTTATTGGGTACACAATGTTTATTTCAGTTGATGAATACAAGTTTAATCTCAACAAGAAAGTTACAGTCTTTAGCTGCAGTGTTACAATTATTGGGTACTGCTGCTGTTCCCATAGCCCACCCTGACCTCCACATACTCTGTTCAGACACAGACAGACTGGTATTTAAGCAATAAGCACAACAGGGTGTGGGTTACTGAGGATTACCCACGCTTTGTGTGGTGTGTTATGAGTCCGACTGAGTGACTTAACCACAAACGAAGTGGATAAATCACCCAATAATTCACACCCTGAGTGCCTTATTGCGATTACACAATAGATCCATGTGTAACATTAATTTAAATGTGCTTAATTATGCTTTTCATAAATGCCATTAGTCAGCTGTTGGTTATGCAGGATTTAACCATGTTCATGTGACATGTTTTGACCAATGAGGTTACAGGATTTTCCCACAACATTGTATAATGTATACAAATGTGATAGTTATGCATTCATTGAAATGATTTTGTATGTAATGGTTAGGAAATCACTATGGCTATAGCTGTGATACATACTTATGAGTTCACTTTTGTTCAAACAGAACTCTGAGTTGTGACTAAGTACTTTGTTCTTCTCTATGTAATTCTTCTGAGTCATTTGTACTGTGTAAGGTATTGCTTTTAGTCATACAGTTAAGATGTGATCAGTCTTTACTGTAGAACACACAGGTGGGTACTACTACTGCAACAATTTCAGAACAACTTGCTATTAATTGAGGTCAATATACTTGGGAAATTAGTTATTCTATGTGGTCAGTGATTGTTTTGTGTGCTAATAAACAAACTATTTCTGGTTTGCACTCTGTAGACTGATACAAATTGTATAGTACATACCAATCTTACATCAGCTTTGGGTTCAATGCATCAATGTGTGATTGATGTAGACCTGTAATAGTAACAACGGTTAAGTTTTTCTTGTGCAATTTTCTTACCTTCTGACTTGACAGTAATTACACTGTCTGTATTAGAATGTTCAGCCTCCACAGCCTGTTCTGCAGCTGGTACTACTCACTTCGTGGTGGGGAACGCCTTCTGCAATCTATGAAATGAGAGATTAGAAAGATTGAATTGAGTGTGGTATTTGTGTGATTCTAATCATTGATAGATTTGTCATTGAAACAATGTATGGCATTGATAGTTGTTATTACTATTTATAATGTCAATGGATAATTCTGAACCTTGGCAACTGTATGTCTAAGCTGCCCATGCATTTCAATAGAAGATTGACATTTGATTGCTACAATGCTAAGAGCCAATCAGAAAAGTCACATCTTTTAGATCATTTGAAGTTATTTTTATAAGGGTCTAAAATGCTTATATTTGAGTCGTTGACAGTGTTATGAGAGCCTTATGTTTATCTTCTTACTACTGTGCTTTTACAGGATACTCTGGAGAGGTTGAGGTTATGTTAAATTATCAATTAAATCATTACTTGAGGGTAATAATTCACACAACTTTGTGCTGTACAACATTATACCCACAGGTGGTCATTAAGTAGTACATGTATGTAACTCAGCAGAGTTCATCATTGTTTACTTAACACAATAATAACGTAATTTGTTTTTTTACAAAGAAAACATGTTTAGTGACACACAGTTTCTGTACTCATGGCCTGTTAGGCTCCCCGCTTGTGGCTTTCCTGCTGCCTCCACATCTCGTGAGTGAGGTGGTACCAGGTCACATCACTCTTCTCTCTATTTCAATATATAGAAGCGCTTGGTGCAACAGCTTCCACTTCCTTTACACATTAACAGATTTTTGTTGCATACCTTATGGACGGTAAGCATATATTCGGCATGCGCCTCCACTTTTTCCAGTTTCATGTTAGTACTACACATTAGTATGCATGCATTTCTCATGGCCTGGGCTGACTGAGCCAGGCAACACACCTCCTCTGCGACCACAGACACATACTTAATCAGTGAGTTTTCCTATAGAAAGCTGTAATAAATAGAGAATAAACAGTATGTTAGAACACAGTGTTGTGAGATATTCATTTTTTCAGGTGTATACATCTCATAGTGAAGATGATCACACTTAAATGTTTGTGATTGTATATTTATAGTAATATGGTGTTCATGATTAATACAAGTGATGGATTGTGTGTATAATTTATCTGGTGTTGCTTTTGTGGCACTGCAGTGTGAGTTGCATAGTTCACTGTGTAGTGTTACCAGTAGCACCATGCCATTCACTGCTGCTGTTTCTAGTTTTGTACAGGTTGTTGTTGGACATCATTGGTACTATAGCTGCCAAGTACAGTATTGTATGGCAACTTGGGGGTGGGTAATTCCTAGTACTATTGCTGTTGGAAGCATAATCATATAGGCAATCAGGTGGAGGAATAGTTAATGTGGTCAGAATGTTTAATAGTTTGAGTAATTGTTACATAATATGAAATAAAAAAATAATGTTTTAAATTAAAAGTTTCAGCCTGTCTTAGATGTATAGTGAAACAAAACAGTTATTTTTAAATAGAGCCATCTATTTGCTATATCTGTATGTATAATAAAACTCAAAACATTTATGTGACTCTGAATGCATGTAACAATGTGATAGGAAGATAGCATAATTTGTATGTGTGTAATCAGTGCAGCTTTTCTATTTTTTGACTAATTTAATGGGCTCTTAAAGAGCCTTTTATTTACAATTCTGCCTGCTGTTACAGCCTGATATTTTTAGAGGACTTTGAGTATCCCATCCTAAGGTCACCCAGAAAAGGCAATTGCCAGCATGTGAGAAGTGCACACCATCTGGTAGGTAGAGCCAATCATTACAATATTTAATTTGAGGATGCCGTATGGTGTGCATCCCAGTCATGCAAAGGTATCCAGATATTTGAATGTTTACCTTTCTGTGAGCTTTGTCAAGCAGGTACATGTGCTGCTCTGCTTGACAGATTCTATGCTCTGTAATGTCAGAAAAATGATCTTGCTGCAGGTAATATACTCATGATAGAAGCAAGATCCAATTTTGCTTCTGAGACTAAATCTACCCATCTTTCGGTACCCAAATCATTGCCTCCAGATGGATCAGCAGTATGTCTGGCTTGAGCTTGAGTAGTCAAAGTTCAGTATTGTTGGCATGAGATGCTCCCACCTCATGCCACCTATGCAAGCCATTTTCAAAGCAATTTAGAAACAGTAGGTTCTCCCAAAATCACTCCTCTGAGCATACTCTGAAGCACACCTTACTATGCTGCTGTCCACTACCCAAACGTTCCATCTGCTGTTTTCTGCCATTCTTAGCTTTTTAAACTGAGAAGTGGACAGAGAGCTACCAACAAAATCAGTGTTTCTCCTGCAGTGGCTATCCACAAGTGAATGTGAAACTAAGTTTCCTCTTTCTGCTTCGACACTGATTGTGTGGGCTGATACTAAACACACTGATTTGGCATGTTATTGGTTAATGATTTATCATGTTTGACCAATACAGTGCATGCACTATTACCTCACTGGATGGCTGTTCTCACTATCAAACACAAGTGCAGAAATATTTCTTAGAGGAAAATGCAACATTGCTGTTGGCTACTTCAAACAATTACAGCTTACAGAGAAATGTGATTGATTGTGTCTCTTGTTATGATACACGTGCTGCTTGCTTCTGCCTCCATTTGCAGCTCTATCTGTGCTAGAAAGTACTGATTAAGACTCTGACTTTAAACTGTTATAACTTTTTAACAGTATGGCAGGTAAATAATATTATCATAGTCAAATACAGCATCAAACAATGTTTTGTGTAATACTATCTTTGTACTGCTAATGTTTTTATGATGCTAGAAGAGTTAATTTGAAAATGTGATGTACTTACAAAGTAAGAAGCAGGGTGTCTCTGGGTTTCTCAAAGATGGCTGCAATGTCCGTCTTCTTCACTGTTCGGTGGTTGAGATTGGCAGTTCGATATGGACTGATATATGCAACGATACATTGGTTGCAGCGTCTGTCAGTCAAATAGCCACCAGTCTGTGATTGGCTGACTGTGAAAGGGTGTAAAATTATTGAATTTGCGAAAGTGTCAAGCATGCGACACTATTATTAAACACTGTTGTCGCGTGCGACATTACTTGTGACACTATACCCCGACAATGTCGCACGCCGACACTACTTTTCTCGAAGTGTCACACGCACGACACTATATTTATTCAAAGTGTTGCACGTTTAACACTTTTCAGATTTTAAAAACAGTTTTTATTAATTAGAAGAGCAGTGTGGATGTTTAACATTGCTGCACTGTTTGATTTTCACATTTTTTATATTTATTGTCATATTATTATTGATGTTATGTTCATCACCATTTGAAAAGACTGTCTATTGCTTCACTGACCTTCACTTACTACAGTAATTATCTTAACAATGTTTACTAGGCAGTAGTATTTTTGTTCTTATATGACATAGAGATGGTGCACAATAGTATGTGATGTTAGAAACACACTAAAGACATGGATTAAAAAAATTTCTTTACTTCCCATACAGGTGTCTGATTGTTCTGTAAGATTGGTGTACTGAACTGTGAATAGTGAAACACAGAAGATGCCATCTAAACACAGACAGAAGTCTATGCAGAGACTAAACAGGTATCGCAGTAGTTCACTGTTGCATAAGGGTGTTGTGAAAGTCAGTGATGCTTGTTCAAGACATGAAACAATTCAGCATCCCAGTAAAGGAGTGGATTTAGGGCTTTATCGCTCTGTAGGAAAGGACATGCTTGCTCAACAGCAAGGAAACAATGTGTAGCTAAGCAACAGTAGTGTAGATCTGTAAGCAGAAAAGCTACTGTTGCAAAGACACGCATAAACACATGCATTATGCAGCACCAAAATGTAGAGCTGCTGATGTTTATCTGAGGAAGCAGAAGTATTTTGATCTCTAGCTTCTAAAGCCAAGATTGAAAGCCTTATTACTGCTTTGATGAGACGTGAGCACAGAAAATAAAGAGTCATCTCAGCTTGATGAAATTGCGACTGAAAGTATGAACATTTGTTAATAGAGCAGTTTTTGCTCTTCAACGTTGTGGCATAAGATGTCTCATGTACTTGAGAAGTTTAGGAAAATTGTGTATGATGTAAAGATGAGGCTACAATGATATCCTATTTTGAACCTGCACAATTTCTGTGATGTTTTCACAGGACAGTGGCTGCACACAGCACTCAGAGGCATATTTCTGTGAGGAGTCATATTACTCTCAGAAAAGGACAGCAAGTTGTGCATTGATGAGTCTGACAAAGTGTGTAATGTGCTCAGAGTGTGTAATGATACTACGTTGGAGTCAGATGATGAATCTGAGGGAACTATTCAGCCTCATAAATGTCACTATCTCTCATGGACATGCGATGACACTTGCAACCATAGGCAATCATCATTTGAGAAAGTTGAGCACTTTATCAACCTGTTTGTCATTACTGACCATAAAGACAGACATAAACTGTTTGAGAGCATAGACTTTTGTGAGATCTGTCCACACACTGGACTTATGGGTCACCCCTTGCATGCATAGATAGTGGTATTTGTGATAGTGTCTTTCACCATATGCATGCTAGGAGTACATCAATCAGGGATGAGAAACTTTGTGTACAGGGTATATGAAGTTTGTCGAGTTGTCACTCATTATACTCATCTGAATGAGTTACTGTTGTCTGGTGACATGCACGGTGCCATTCAATTTTTGAAACAGCTGCCACGTGTCAGCAGTGTGACTGATACTGTGGTTACTCAGGGATTAATCACTGATGTGAATTGTTTGTCTGTCCTAGAATGTGATATTCTCAAACAGTTTGGGAAATCAGTTGTCAAATTTTGTTGGCAAACAGACCAAGTTTGACTCTGTATGTGCGTCATGTGAATGCCTTTGTTATGAGAAACGAATGGTCATAGTGAAACACTGTTACCATACAATGGCATGTGGTTTTGACTTTCAGCATTCCTGCTGTTAAAGTCTGACTTTCAGCTAGACCCAATCATTGTGATGTGCAAGCACTGTTTTTCCAAAGTGAAGTGTAACATTCTGCCACCAAGGTCAGTCTTGAACAACATGGAGGCACATGTGACACCAACTGAGACTGCCACATTGAATTCATTTGAAAGGATTCTTATTCAGACAATAAAACCGTTTCAAACTATTCTACATATGAACACAAAGACACGGAATAGTTCATGAAAAGAACTCATCAGATCTCTTAATCTTGTGTATCTTCCACTTCCTCTGCAGGAAAATGTGGAGGCTATCTCCATTGAAAACACTTTGGTCATCCTTGTAAATGGTGTGCCAACAAAGTCCAAGGTGATTTGGCAGGATGTTGTTAATGTTGAGAAGGTGAAGCTGCCCTTACTCACTTAAAGAACAACAATCCTTTTTATGCAGACCTCAGTACTGATCACATCACTAGTGTGCCTCTTGGTCATGAGTTGGAAAGCACAAAACCAATGATTGAGAAGGTCAATGGAAACAAATGACAATGTGTACGAACAGTACACAATTCATCCACTACATGGCAGAGATCCGTAGAGGACAACATTGATCTCTATCAAATGAAACAGGTGGAAGATGAGCCTGTCAGCATTTGGGAGGCAACACTGGAAGCACGCTGTTTCCCAGACTTATTCCAAAAGTGTCAGGTGGTCAACTGGATGAAAGAGAAGTGCGTGTACAGGGTGCTGAGTACCGAACAAGTTGTGTGCTCAGTAAAGATGGCAAATTCAGATGCAACATACAGTACCTGTTTCATCTCCTGTGGGAGAGTGAACTTAGCATATTGTCTGCGTCTATGGCACATACTATTCGTCTGACTACTCCACTTGATGGAATTACAGCTGCACAGTTTCTTGAGAAATTGAAGCAGAAAGATGAAAATGCAAGTTAATTTGTCTTCTGTTCTGTCAAGTCTACGTGGCACCAAAGAATATTGGTACCGCAGACACTCTGAGGTGATGACAATGCTGCGAGCATGGTGCAGCTTACATGGTTTGTCACACTCAGTTGTGCTGAGTATGCCTGGGATGAGGTCATAGAACTGTTGAAGTGGGCAAATTATGATTTTGAGGATATTTCATCAATGTCTCTCAGAGAGATGTGCTCACTTGACCCTGTCTCTGTCACAAGGCATTTCCACAGCGGTTCCACGATATTCTGACTTTCATTTTGTCAAAGGACAATCCGCCTCTTGGTGTTGTGGAACATTACTTTTGGAGGATGGAGTATCAAGCTCTAGGTGCTCCTCATATTCACATGTTGCTGTGTATCAAGGATGCCTCATATATAGGTGAGCATGAAGCAGCACAAGTGCTCGCGTTCATCAAGAAATACATCACTTGCCACATTCTGGACAAGTACGACAGTCCAACACTGTGGAAGTTGGTGCAAAGTTCCAGCACCATATTTGTGCAAAATACTGCCACTGGGTAATGAAGAACAAATCTCATTGGTACACAAGATGTCGTTTCAGATTTCTAGATGTGTCTATCAGGACGGTTGCATAAATGATCTGTTTTCAGCAATGCGACACCACTTGAAGGCAAAATCAACCAAGAGGGTATATGAGTTACCCAGAGATGAGAAAGAGGTGTACATCAATGACTACAACCCTACTCTTCTCCTAGTGTGGCAAGCAAATATAGATGTTCAGTTTGTGGCTGACAACTCATTGGCTCTGGTGTGGTACGTCCACTTCGCATAACTAAACATGAGCCGACTAGCTTGCAAGATCTTTGGGAAGATATTGCTAGTTCAAGCAATAGTCTGACATCTCAGCTGTGGTCACTAGGCTTGAAGACCCTTTCACACAGAGAATGTGGTGCTTATGACACTGGTGATCGCTGATTGGTACACATCTGTACGACAAGTCTGATGCTGTCCGCTTTTTCAGTGTGAACTACAAAGAGAAGCAAAATGTGTACTTATTCCTCATGCTGAGATTGAGGAACTGGCTGTCAATAGACCCTCTTCAAGACATATCTTGAAGAATAACCTCATTGACACAAACTACCCCTGTAGACACGAAGATATGGATGATATGTGTCTATTTCAGGTGGCTAAGTGGTATGACTACAAGACAGATGTCTCATCTGATTGTACACATGACATTTACAAGGTCAGAGGAGTGGATAGCTTTCTTGTTAAGAGACATAAGCTTTGGCTCATTGACCACTGTAAGTTACATCTTGGCACATCTGAGAGCAGAGAGCATTACTACTTTGCTCTGCTATTCATATTTAGACCCTGGAGGAATGAGGCTGAATTGAAAGGTGACTGTGCTACATTCAAAGAAGAGTGTAATTGCAGTTATGAGACACTCAAAGTCAATACTCAGAGATATACATGCAGAGACTAGATATTGAGAAGGAGCAGCTTGAAAAGGCACAAAAGCAACTTGAGGATGATACTCCTGTTAGCTCACAGTACAATCTTGATCCAGAAGGACAAGGTATCCTTGGGGAACCTCTGCCTCTGAATGCCCCAGAGTACTCATGT
Organism: Neoceratodus forsteri; assembly: GCA_016271365.2. Lineage (NCBI taxonomy): Eukaryota > Metazoa > Chordata > Ceratodontiformes > Ceratodontidae > Neoceratodus > Neoceratodus forsteri. The sequence goes on along the minus strand of CM057455.1, from coordinate 1,458,233,803 downwards.
CAGAAGTGGAGAGTGCCATGCAACACGGCATACATTGCGGTGCTGACCCAGCTGAGTTGAGAGAGAGAGAGACTCAATGATCTGCAGCGTGTGGTTTACTCTGAGGTAAACCGATGCTGTCCGGCATGGATACTGCATGATGAAAAGAAATGTGACTGTCTTAACTACAAACAACTGCTGATGTTTGTTAGTGGGTCAGCTTGTACAGGAGCAGTTTCTTATTGAGGCCATCATGGCTGAAATACAGAGCTTGACAGGGTCAGCGATGTCTGTTGCTGTTAGTGCTCTCACCAGACTGGCAGCATACAACATTGGTGGCGTGACATTACACCTCTGTTCATGTTGCCAGTGGAGCATGGCAAAACAGGAGAGTATGTCATTTGAGGTTGCATCTCAGCTTCATTCAATGTTTTGTAAGATGAAGTTACTCATCATTGATGAGATTAGTATGGTCTCTAATTTGATGCTTGCCTGTATACATCTACATCTACAGGATATACTGAGGACTGACTATGGAGATGCATTTGGTGGAAAAAGCATTGTTGTATTTGGAGACCTTTTACAGCTTGCACCTGTGAATGCAGAACATGTCTTTGCAGCTCTGACTGTGAAGCAGGCCAAGAATACACTTGGCAGCATTTGAGGTTTTAACCTGTGGGAGTTATTTACCTATGTTGAGCTGTATCAGAACATGCTCCAAAGTGCTGACATGACTTACAAGGCACTATTGGATCAAACTCGTACAGGTTCTCTGTCACCAGAACATGTTGCAATGTTAAATGGATGAAGAATCAGAATGGACACTACATCCATAGAAACTGCATGTGATGTTTTCAGTGATGTGTGTTACACGGCACACGCATTGTGTCTTATGTCACGACTAAAGAAATGTGCTGAGTTCAACAGTGTCATGTTGCAGAGAGAAAATCAATTAATTCTCACACTGCATGCTGTTGACACAGTTGATAGTGTCATTTTAAGTCGGAAGCTGGTAGCAAAGATGACTGAACAACTGTCTGAACTGAAGTCAGATGTTTCACACACAACTGGTCTAGAAGCTGTACTTACAGTTTGTAAGAATGCACATGTCATGCTACGCGCAATCTTGATGTGGATCATGGTATGGTAAATGGTGCCATGGGTAACATCATTAACTTTGTCTACAATGTTCAAAAGACATTTATTGAGACACTTAGTCCACTTTGACAACATAGAACATCCTGTCCAGATTAATCGTACCTGTTTTAAGTTTCAGGTATTGAAGGATATCGATGTGAACAGGAAACAGTTCCCAATATGTGTTGCATATGCTGTTTCCATTCACAAGTCTCAAGTCTTGAGTTTGGATTCAGCAATGGTGGACATAGGAACAGACATTTTCAAAGATGGCATGAGCTACGTCTCACTTTCATGTATGCGTAGTCTTTCTGCATTGCACATTATAACAGTCGCACCTCAGAAGATATGTGCTGACAAGCGCTTTATAGTTGAGTACAACAGATTACGCACTTTATACCAGCCATGGATGTCTTTAATACCACTACCAATGTATGGTTGTCTCACATCCTTCAGTCACATCTACAGTTGGTAACAAAGAAAATGAGCTTGCACAACTGATGGAACTGTGCAGAGTTCTAAGAAGGTCACAATGTCAAATACAGATGTGGAGCCAGCTGTTGTTCAGAAGTCAGTTGGTATGGCTGTTGTGCCTGTGTTTGACAACAGTACTAGCGTTAACTGCTATGCTAATGCAGCTCTGCAGGTCTTTCTCCATATGCCACACTTTGTTGAGGCAATATCTGCTTTACAAGACACTGCCCTATCAAAGGAATTGAAGCAGGTTGCCAACATGGCTCCTGATCAGTCTAATAATGTGCAGTTAGTAATACCTCTGTGGCAAGTGCTGGGCACATATGATGGATGCAGCACGTTTGCTGCAAACATTCAGCAGGGTGCTACCGAGTTTATGATGGCTATCATAAACAGCCTGGATGAAGAGGAACTTCTATGAATCACTATTTCACTGTGTCATAAGTTATCAAGTACGTATTTCTGTTATGTGGTCATTCAGAAAGAAACCACAGAAGACATGCTTTGGGTTACTCTGTTAGTGCCTCAGAGTAAAGCTGTAAAGTTTCTGCAGCTGTTTACCAGTGCTGAAAGTGGTCACCTGTGTGTGAGGTGTGGAGGTACAAGTACTCAGTCCATACGCCTCAGGACTTCATCTCAATATCTTATGCTAGTATTGCATAAATTTGACTCAATGGGCTCAGAGTTGACACACCCATCACTGATTTCACAGCTGGTAGAATAGTATTTAACCATGCAGTGTTTGACACTCATGCTGTGATCTACCACTATGGCCAGTCTGTACATTCTGGACATTACACTTGTTTTTGAGGTACAGAACTGGATGGGTCGAGTGCAACGATTCAACAAGCTCTTTCAAACAGAGACTGCCCACACTTAAAAATGCACATGTTCTGATACTGAAGAATTATGCCAATCTTCATGTGTCAGAGGAATAGTTACACAACATGTGAAATTCCTTTACTTTGCTGTCCAGTTTTTCTTACAGAGTGAGTTTTGGACACTGTCATTTGTTACTAGCAAATGTACAGTTGTGATTACACAGGAAATATATTGCATGGCTCTATTGCATATCTAGACTCATTGTGACTTTAAGATTGTTGCTTTGATCAGTGACACAGTGAAAATTGTTGCAGTGGTCTTTAATAGGCACCAGCTGTCTTCACAGTCACTAGAGAAATCACACTTACATGTGTAACAAAGACTTCTGCATGTCAAAAGAGATATTCCTATCTGGTCAAACTCTTCTGTCATAGTCTTTTGTTATGAGAATGTTATATGCAGACATAAGAAACTACACTTGGCACATTTGTTAGATGTATGATTGTACCAAGGTACAATGCTTGTCCATATGCATTTACATCACTGTGTATCATATCTTTAACTAAGGATTAACAGCTCACTGTCATGTGTTGAGAACTATGATGTGTGCTCTGTATTTGTTTCTTTCTTCTTATGCTTGCGTCTTGAACAAATATCTAAACTGTTTTTCACAACAGTGCATTACTATGACTGTTTTATTGCCATGTATCTAGATTGTATATATATATATATATATATATATATATATATATATACACATATACATACAATGTTTAATATATTTTTGGTAGTACTTGTACTCTGTTGTAAACAGTAGTAGTATTAACTAACATATGCGTTGATTGATAGCATTATAAGTATGAATTTTCTCTTAAACACTTGTAGACTCTAAAAGAGTAAGAAGTAGTATGCTTATATTTGTTAGCGTGAGATATTATGCAGTTGCACATATGTACTGTTCTGTTATTTCATAAGACATCATTAATAACAAGTTATTGTGTTCTGTTACAGATATCTTTATCATTTAGTGCACAAAGCTTTTGCTTATGATATCGTAAGATGTTATATTCATAGTATTAGGTAAACAATTCCTTTCATGTAAGAAAGATATAACAGATGTAGGTGGTTAACTAGTTCTCTACCTATGTAACTATTGCTTTTAACATTTACAGTGATGTATATAATACTGTTACCACATAGTATCATAAATCTTTGTGTTTTACCTTACCTTGATGTATGTTAACAATAGTTGAAAACTGTACATCAGACACTTTCACTGATGACAACTGATCATTTTTTGTTCCTGTTAATATTCTCTGATCGCCTCTAGTGAAGGGTCGGATGGGAATTTTCCAAATGCAGTAATATTGCAGTATGTCTTGACATGTACATCTATGTGTGTATATATATTCGTATGTCTCACACATAGAATACATTAATATTAAATGTTTAACTGTTAGTTTCAGATATATATTTCTTTTAAACCATAGCCAGTTTGTACTGCTATGAGTTTATAAGTCGCATCTGGTTTTCGCCCACCCAGGAACATTCACACTATCAGTCACACAATAACAACAACTTCATTACAGTTTCATATGTGTAAGCCGTGTTCAGAGGGTGATGTGATGCCTGCCCTTATGTGTTTTTGATTCTATCACGTCACCGATTTACTATCTACTGTATGATACTGGTTTACATGTATTTCAAGCAACAGTGAAAACTTTTATGTGATTGTTTTGTGAGACTGATTTTTGTGCACCAATTGGATTCTTAATTTGGCCTTCTCACAATTATTAATTGGGCAATAAATCTTTTAAGCCTTATCTACCTGTGTTGTATCTTTCTTTTACCATTATGTAACGGTGATACTATGTATGTTGTTGTTGTTGCAGTACTGCATTTAAACACAGTGCATGATGTTCCTTGCTACATTCTTTCTATTTATCACTATCAAAGTGGTATTCTTCAATGTGGTGAAGATATACATCTTCTGTTTTATAGGTAAATCTCATTTTATTAGCACATCTAAACTGTAGCACATGAACAATATTTGTATGAATACTGTCAGATAACTACTTATTCAGTGAAATGTATAAATATGTTGTTCAGCTTATGTTCTGTAAAGAAAGATATGTTATTAATAAGATATTCAAAATAATATTACAGCATTACTTCTCAAAAACACAGGAAATTAATGGCAAAAACTCGTTTAATGCATCAGTTAGGGTTGTTCCACAGCGACAAAAGCAAGGAAATTCGTGTTAGGTTGAAAACCCTGACTCGGCACTCACCCCCCCCCTCCACAGCACCACACACATGCAAGTAGGTGGGAGGACCAAGGCAACACGACCAATCACAGACAACCAGCAGCAGGTGACAGAAATAAAATACAACTGTCTAAATGTACTACAAGACATCCCCACCCACCCGACCAGGTACTGCATGCTCAGTGGAGATCCACAGCAAAACTGAGGCCACGTACATCAAATGTACACACCCCTGATTGCAGGTGCACACAACATACCACACTTAGGAGTTGCATGGCCTTACCTAGTGATGCCACTCACCCCACCACACCTTCTACTGTACCGTGACTGTACATCAACAACGAAACTCCATGATGTTTGTACACTTATGAGTAGACATGGTTCTGACCATTACCATTTGTGTTTCCAATTGATGTCGTGCCTGTGTGCATTCTGATTTGCATCCATATGTGCTTACGTTTGCATTTGCATTTCTGTTTTCTTTAGCGTTATTGTTGCTGTTACATTACCATTTATGTTTACAATTGCAGTACCGTCACTGTGTGCATTACAGTTTGTGTTTCCATACTACTATGCTTGTTTTTTCACGCTATTGTTACTGCTACAGTTATCATTTCAATTTACAATAGCAGTAACATCACCATGCACATTACCAGTTGCATTTCCATATGCACTTGCATCTCCGTTTGTGTCACTGTTTGCTTTGGCGCCACTTTGCACCTGTGTTTCTATTAATGCTTGCTTTACAATTTACGCTTGTGTCACCATGTGCGTAACCATTACTGCTTGCATTAGCATTGCTGTTACCATTACTATGTCACAAAAATCAAGTGATGGGAGCATTCCATTCACTATTTATAGTCCTCATTCTCAAAAGAAGGAAATTAAAGCAAAATCTCAGTTTAATGGATCAGTTAGGGTTGTTCCACAGCGACAAAGTGAGGAAATTCAGTGTTAGGTTGAAAACCCTCATCCCCTCAGCCTGCCCTCACAACCGCATCGGGTGTGAGTTGGGGTTGTCGGTCCCAATCTCACCCTATTCTCCTATGCCTCAGCTTGTTCATCCATGTGATGGGGTGAGAATTAGGCTGACAACCCCAATGCATACCCAGATGCTGTTTGGGTGGTTGGGCTGAGGGGGCAAGAGGGGTTTTCAACTCTAACACTGAATTTCCTCACTTTTGTCACTGGAACAACCCTAACTGATGCATTAAACAGAGTTTTTGCCTCTAACTAATATATATATATATATATATATATATATATATATATATATATATATATGAAAGAGAAGGGAAAAGGAGCAATTAAACAACAATAGTCACATAGATGTTCTCATATCTGGGTATTCACAGACTCTTCCTTTACTTCTTTCCTTCCTTTCTTCTTTATTATATTAAAGTCCTTCTATGATTTGAACTTTTCAACTTGTAGGTTTTCACCACTCAAGAATTCTCCTCAAAAGTCCTGTGACTAAAATCCTTTGTCTATTAGGACTGTGATAATTGGATGGTGCACCATCAAAGTTTCATTTAAATTAGTTCTAACTCCACCCTTTCCTTTCTTAAATTCCAGATTGTGGTCAAAGATCCAGTTGTAGACACTAAAATATAAACAAATCACAGAGCTAAACAGAGTCTAATACAAGATACAAGATTAAGACTTTTCATGAAACAAAGCAGATAACACTGGATAATACAGGAAAAATAAATGCTATCTATAATTTATAAATAAAGCCTCAGTGAACTTAAATGGCTATATAATCACACCTATCACCCTCTCACTCAATACAATGTAGCATATATGTTACTCAATATTAATTTATCTCCCACTCTATCCCTCTATATACAGTTTTCTAAGAAAATGCACTAGGGTTAGTAGTGTATAAATATTAGATTTCAGTTGAATACATAGTATTAGCTTACTTTTAAATGATGTAGGGTTTTCAGCACATTAATACCCAGATTCTTTGTGTGCCATCTCGAATGCTGCTCTTTATCGTCAGTCAGCTTAGCACTGTTTTAAACTTAGCATTTAGCCAGGAGAGTGAGCTAATAACTGCCGGATAGGCTTTGCACTGAGCGTTTCAATAAAGCCACTTTAAAGAATTCTTAGCAAGTGCACAAATGCACCAAATAGCTCAAAGAGCACAAAATACAGCGCTCTCAAGAAAAGCTCCTTTACTCTCAAGTGCCCTTCAGCTGCCATCTCTCCTTCCCTTCTGCAATCCAATATCATAATGTATTGATTTATTGACCAACATAGATGTTACAGAAGAGGATAGGTGCTGATCTTCAGACATATAGATTCATCTTTCTGATGAATGATTCTATGTAGTCTTGAAAGTGCAAGCACCTATTTTATTTTGTAGCATCTATGTTGTTCCAGTCAAAAGGTATCAAATCATCTCTATTTTTTCTTGATCGTTTGTCAGAAGGAGCAATACAGCAACAAAACTAATTTTTATATAATGTACTGTAACACCCCTCCTACTGGTTCTTGGGTTTGTCTGTGCTCCACACTACAAGCTAAGAAACTGCTAAACTGAACATTAACTGAAAAGCACTTGTCTTACTGATCCACACTTAATATCGTATCTTTTAGGTGCAGACAGCTGTAGGTGTTTTGTTACTAAGGGTGTGCAAAGCTGGCTAACTTCTTGACTGATGAATTCATGAAGTTAATCCACCCTGCAAAGTCCCAATTCACATTATTGGGGTAACTTCTGAGTGGCAATTTGATAACTTTGCGGCAAAGTTGTGTGAAGTTGGCAAAGGTGGGTCCACAGGTGAAGTTTGCAATATATCAAGGGATTTGAGGTCAAATGGTACTAAAATAAGCTGCATATCATGTGTTCAGTGCAGTCTTGTGAAGAAAGAGATGGAGATAAGTCTGTTCCTGCTTGTCTGAGAAAAAAAAACAACTTTAAAACTACTCCAAGAGTGGGGTATTTTGAATCCAATCACTTACAAAATATATTTAGAAAGCCTTGCATATATAGATTACCACTTTTGTTTTAGTTTTGCAGATTTATTCAGATAAAAGTAGTGGTTTTGTTTTGTTTAGTGAAGTAATGCTACGTGGGGAGGAAGTTTTTTTAGCTAGCAACCAAGACAGTCCTGTGAGTACTAACATGATTTGCTTTCCTCAGTTTTTCTTCTTAACAATGTTTGACTGTAGTCTGTGATTTGTAATTTTATTTCTCTAGGATAGTTTCTTGTGGTTAAGTGATTTATTTGTCATTCTGTTTCTATATGGCTTTTTATTATTTTGCCTAGTTCTTGAAACAATGGTATGACTTACAGTAACTTGTTTTGAATTACCCCTGTCATGTATGTCTTGTTAATCCTTATTGCATTAAAAATTCTGTAAGGTTTTACTGTAGCTACTGTTAGCTCAGTAAACAGTTCTCTTCAGATTCAGATCACTCTGTTATTCCATCTGGTGAGGTACTGTCTGTTGCTGCTGACATTTAGTTTTACTGCAGTGTTTATTTTGTCCTTGCAAAGTTAAAAATCTAAATAAATAAAATGTATTTATTTATTTAACTTTGTTGACCAGGTGAGTGCACTGGCAAAGAATGCCTTTTTCAGGCAAGATCCAGTTGCAAAAGCACAGAAACAGGAGGTAATATATCGACACAGGAAGTAGTACACAATGGATAAGGCACAGACTGAGGAGGTAATTCATCATGGTTCAGATACATCATGGTTCAGATTCTTAAAACAGAAACTGGAAACCTAGTGGCATGGGTTGTAATGAAATATTCTAAAGTATTCATTGGAAAATCTTACAAAATGACTAGAAAGAGATGCTCGAATAAAGAGAGATTTGCTGGTGAAGTGACCAAGAAAGTGCATAGATTCTGTGGGGCAAAACCTTACCTTTGCAGTAGTTTCATCCATGGGCTCTGGTGTTGGTAGTAGCCAACAAGGTGGAAGTTGTGGTGGCATTAGTATTGCTAAATTATCTCTGCCACACCTGTGGCATCTATTGTGGTGGGTGCTGGGGAGGCGGCGGCAACAAGTGGATCAGTCTGAGGGGTAGTAATATATTTCTGTTTCAGGAAGTGTGGTTGAGGAGGAGGTTGCTGGTGTCCTTGTGACTGCTGGTAGTGGTGATACTGACTCTGATCTGAATGATAGCATCTCATTACCAAATGTGAGTGTTGAGCTTGATGGAAAGTTATCTCAGACCTCTTCTACCAATGAAATGATTTTGCCTGCTACTGTAGCTATAAAGTTAGCAGATGACTGCTTTATACTGATATATAGAATGCAATTATATGCCTCTATGTTTACACAAAAGTGATAAACTTTAAGTGATAAAACACCAAATCACTGCTTTGCTTTGAGTAGCATCTGTGAATCCTGTTGAATCAAATACTACCTGACTGGCTATGCCATCATACTGAGTCCAGCTGTTTGTTAGCCCAACACCCAGAAAGATCCAGCCTACACTGCATAGCATGTATTTTGAGAATCATGCCAAATACCCACCCAGTCATGCTATTGTATGGGAAGTAAATGCAACAACCAGTGAAATGCTGGTAGTTGATCTACTGCCATTCTTTGGAGAATGTGGATTTAGAAGGCTGATGGTGTTTGCCTCTCCCAAATGGCAGATTCCTCACAAACGGACTTCTCCACCCTGTAATTCTTGAACTTTATGGGACTGTGTCACACACAGTAGTTCATGCCCTGCTGCATTCAGCATCATCGCACATACCTCTCAGTATGGATATGGGGACCAGTGGCCAAACAGCTGGTAGGTACTATCTGTGCATTACAGCACATTAGGCACAGTACCTGGGGTAATATTCAACTCTTGCAGGGGAAGATTTGTACCATGCCCAATTGCAGTGGTAGCAACACTCTGGGAATTTGCCAGCATGCCATGCTGGCAATGAAGAGTGTAACTGAATCACACATAAGTCAGAAATGTTAGACTTGCTCTTGACTGAGACTGATGAGTGGATGCAGTTGGTGGTAGTGGTACCACAGGGGGTGTGTGTGTGGCAAATGATCTTCATGCTGCTGCAGAGTGGGGTGGGCAGGGACCTGCTGACCTTGAGACATTTGTGTATGAGTAGCCTCACTTTGATCCAACTTCACCTAGGTTTACCCTAAGGATGAAATTACAGGCAAAGTTGCCAAAGGCAAATTTCCTATTGAATAGAAAACTTCTTCAAAGGTGAATTCAAGTCAAGTTCAAGTATATTGTTTGACCTTTAGGTCATTACAATTCAACAAATAAAATCACATTAAAATATACAAAAAATAAATGTAGCAGTATAAGCAGTACATAGCAACGACACCACAGTAAGTATCAAGTATCAGTTAAATGACATAAATCTCTAAATAGGCTATTTAAGACAGATAAGTTACTGTTAAATAAGAATCAGTTAAACACTGAATAAATTAATTTCAATTAGTTTCTCTTAGCAGGTTTATATTATTTATATTTTAAAACTACAATCTCTGAGCAGCCCGTCTCTATATATTTTTGCATCTAGCAGTACCACATTCAGTGAGATATAAATAATAAACTCATGCCAGAGGATTATATCCAAGTCAGTTTCCAGAAGGTTCCTTAAAAATTACTGTACATATTCATTCACCATAAGTATAATTATAATATCTCGTAAATGTTTCCTCATGTCTTGAGTATCTTGGTAACCCAGATAATTAAAGTACCATATAAAAATATTTATAAAAAGTCCCTTGGTGAATACAAACCTGAAAACCTAATAAAAGGTATTAATGTTACAAGTGGCTTTATACTGAGGTCACCATATATACTGTATCTTATCAATTAGAAGAACATTGTTTGGGTTAATATGGCACATATTAATATGCATGATGCAAAATGGTGAAACTTGAATTAGAATTGTTAAATAAAGTGTGTGCACCACTTTACATTCCACATTTTTACAATCACAATACATGCTGGGATTGATCCTGAGGCCCACATGTAAAGTTCAGCCACCTTCTTTTTTCTAATATGTCATTTCTGGGTTTTTGTGGGTTTTCTCCCAACTCCTACATCCATGCATCCCTGATGTAGTATGCTATATGTGAGGCATGCACATGCTCGCCGCTTAGGATGCCACTCCATTCCAGTAACACCGTTGACCACCTGCACCAGCACCATACCTCCATTCGATGACGGTGGGACTACAGGCAGGTGACCCACCCATTACCTGGAGAGGAGAGCCAATGCTTGATCCTGCACCCACTCTCCCTGCAATAGCACCCCACCGACCAGAGGTCATTCCCCAACCCAGGTCACCAGGGTAGCGTGAGGAGTGGTGCCCAGTGCCTCAACCCTCAGCACCATTGGGCCAGCTACTGTTCAGCCACCTTTCAGAGTCAAAACTGGCTCAACAGACCAGAAAGTGCAGTGTTTAAGTTTCCATTAAAGCTCTGATAAAATCCTTCTTGAGGTTTCAAAATTCATGTTAAAACCTCCTTTTTAAAGCTCAGCAGTGTTTCAAACTGTTTTAAACTGAGAACAATGTTGAGGCTATCATGAAACAGCTGCTTGTAATGCTTGATTATGATACAGCTGATGATCTCATTGACCTACAGTATATGCAGTTTAAAAATCGAGCTAAATAACAAGCAAGCTAACTATTTAATTTTTGTAGTCCCGAATGTCTCATAAACATTTCAACATGAGGGCCATTAGAATGTTTAAGTTGCTTGTATATTTGCTCTCAAAAGCATCCACAACAAACAGTTTCAGTGACTCCACAATATTTCAAGTGCCTCATCCTCTTCTTTTAATAGATTAAATGAAAATGTAAATTGAAGGCAGTACCTCTAAGTAATATAGACCATTTTCAATCTCAGTAGCAAGGTTCATACAGTGGTGATCATGCAAAGTATACCATTAATGTGCACTGCACAATTATTACATGGTAGCGGGTATGCATGTTATTCAATGGGTACTGCATTTATGTTAGCAGTATACCGCATACTATCATACTTTTGCATGATCACCACCTGCACACAATCATCTTTTTTTTTTTTTTTTTTTAGTTTTTGTTAAGTGAGCTGCAATGTAAAATAAGATCCACGGGTACCCCTGGGTGAAACGATTCATAAGCTCTTCAAATACAGCAAGGAAAGCAGGATGCCCCTGGTATCTATGCTGATGGCAGCGGTTAAAATGCATGAGTTCCAGGACATATAGTTTATCAATGTTCACTCTAAAAGGAGTTTCCTAAAATTACACTGCAAATAAGTAGGAAAGATTTTTCTTGTTATGCACCCTCCCACTGAATGAATATGCTTATTTGACAAATGGAGCACACAGCACATTGCATTTAGGCAAATGTTGTTTACACTTTAAACAGTGAGAATGTATATAAATGTAAGTTATAATGTATAAAGTTTTGTAGTTGTTTTGTGCTGTACTGTTGTTTTAAGTGTCAATGTGTGGCTGAAAGGGCTGTGCCCAGTCCACCTCCTGGTTGAAAATAAAAAAAGAAATAAGTTTCATAGGCTTCTAGTTCTTAAAATATTTACCAGCTGCTTTCTGCATACCTTCTCATCTCATGCCCCACCTGCTGAAACTCCAAGCCTTCAGAACTGTTCACTTTTATGAAGGCTAACCATTAAACCTTTAAAAGATTTAAATAAATCTAGTGGTGTGTGAGAGCCAATCATGTACTGTAGGATCTGGCTAATGCAGGAATCCCTCCACCTTTCTTGTTAGTTCTTGATTTTTCTTTTCTGTGCATCTACTGCCTGGTTTGGCTCTATGGTGGAAGATACCTGTGTAGCTCCTGTTGTTTTACCCAGATTTCCCTTTTCCTCACACAAAGACAGAGTCCATTGTTTGTTGTTATGCTCAGATTTGCAATTAATTTATTTATATATCATACTTCCATGTTCCATTTCATCATCTTTATTATTATTATATCTCTCAGAATTTCATTTATTTTCATCCATATATCAATCTCTGATCATCCCTCTTTCTTTCTCTTTTCTCCCCAGGTGAAAACCTGGGTGCCTTCTTCTTCTCCTTTTCTGTTAGGTAACGTGAAAACTGAGACTGCTTTCTCCTTCATCTTCTTCCTCTTTTGGTGTTATTCCTTTTCTTTCCCCTCCCTCCTCCCCCTTTTTTCCCTTTTCTACTGCCATCCACCTTTGGCAGTCCATAACCATATTATTATCTGCCATCCACCTTTGGCAGTCCAAACTGTCCGACCGGATGGCCTGTCATCCGCCTTTGACAGACCCACCTTACAGTCCTTCTTGACTGTCTTCCCTCTTGCTCTGCCTTGTAGGTGGGTGGGAGGATCAAAACTCCAGCAAGAAGTGGCTGAAACCCCCTGTGCTGTCCATTATGTACCTCCACTTGCTCCTCCCCTTCCTGTTGCCTGGCCATTGTTCTATCCCATGTCCCTCCCTTCTGAACACAACCATCCTAATGAAAGGGAAGGGTGCACCAGGACAACCTGGTCTGCCCCTTAAAGGGCAAACTCCATTGTCCCGGATTTCCCTTTTCCTTCACAAAAGACAGAGACCATTGCTTGTTATTGTGCTCAGATTGGCAATTAATTTATTTATATATCATAAATCCATGTTCCATTTCATCATCTTTATTATTATATCTCTCAGAATTTCATTTATTTTCATCCATATATCAATCTCTGACCATTCCTCTTTCTTCCTCTTTACTCCCCCAGGTGAAAACCTGGATGCCTTCTTCTTCTCCTTTTCTGTTAGGTAACGGTGAAAATTGAGACCGCTTTCTCCTTCATCTTCTTCTTCCTCTTTTGGTGTTATTCTTTTCTCCCCCTTTTTTCCACTAGCCAGTCTCCAGCTTGCGTTGGATGACTGGCTTTCCTCACTTAGGGTATTATTCTCCCTCCATGGTGAACTTTCCAAATTGTTCATCTGTGAGTTGCCTACTTACCTCCATATGGTGTGTTGCCCTGAATGTTTGAAACACTCACAGGACCCATCATAGGCCTCAGAGTCCGAGGTGCCCATGAGTTGCAAAACAATAGTTCTGCTCCTTCTTGCCAATGTCCCAGATGATCGTTGGTATGGGTGTTTTGCTCCTCTGCTGCTGGTGCCAGCCTCCGGAAATGGTCCAGCTGCAGACGGGAAAACTGTCAGCCAGGGTGTTGTGTACCCTTCTATGTGTTTTGCACTGAATGACATGTTCAGCTGCAAGGCCCTTAACATTAAACGTCCTAAGACTTGCATGACAGTTTCTGACCTGGCACCCCCTGTTGTTTAGGACCTCCACCACTGCTCTATTGTCACACCAGAATATCACTCTCTGATCCGTAACTCTTCCCCACACCAGGGTACATGTCCAGATGGGCATGATCTCTAGCAATGTAATATATCTTACCTTGCCATCCCTTACTCCAGTCAGAAGGCCATGGTTCTGAAAACCATCTGCCCTTCAGGTAGCCCCCAATGCCTAGGCCCTGGCTGCGTCTGTGTAAAGCTCGAGGTCTGTGTTATGCACCCACTCATCCTGCTAGAAAAGGCAGCCATTTTATTCCATGAGAAATTCCTCCCATAGGCTAAAGTCCTCCCTGACACCTCTTGTCAGGTCTACCCAATGGTGTGGTTTGGTCACCCGGCTTTAGCCCTTGTTAACCTTTTTTGTGAATGCCCTTCCTGGTTCAATAGCCCTGCAGGCGAAGTTCAGGTGCCCCAGTACCTGCTGTATTTGTTTTAGTTGTACCCTTCTCCTGCTGGTATGTACTTAGGATCAATTCTTTCAGTTTCTCTACTTTTGGGCCGGCAGCGGAATATTTTCCTGGGGCATCTATTTCAATACCCAGGAATTCTAGCAGGGGCCCTCTGTTTTTCTGGTGCTAGTGGAACCCATCATTCCTTGCACAGCTCTTGAAATTTGACCAGGCATTTTTGCATCTCCTTTTTCCACTACCGATGAAAAGGAAATCATCCAAATAGTGAATAACCGTTCTATGACCAGTTTCCTCTTGATATATCCACTGCAAATAAGTGCTGAATGCTTCAAATGTTGCACATGCTATAGAACATCCCATGGGCATGGCTTTGTCAAAATAGTACTGACCCCAACTTTAAAACCCAAGAGGTCCCAGTCTTCTCTCCTGACTGGCGGCAACCTAAATGCAGATTCGATATCCGTCTTTGCCATCCATGCATCCTTAGTAGCCGGATTATCCGGACTGCATCTTCTAATGTTGAATATGTTGCCTACTATACTCCTCCTGATAAAATCATTCACCAAATCTCCTTCTGGAAAGGATAGGTAGTGAATCACCCTATATTCTCCTTCCTGTTTCTTGGGTACCAAACCTAATGGCGAGATCCTCATGTTCTGCAATGGGGGGATCAAATGGGCCTTCTACTCTCCCCGCTACCTTTTCCTTCTCTATCTTTTGTCTTAACATCTCTTCCTTCCATTTTTCTGACCCCAGGTTGCTTGCTTCTCTCGCTTGTCTGGGCCCATCACACTGCAATGAAAAACCTGTACAAAAGCATTTTTGATCATCCCTGCCACTTTTTTTTCGGATATCTGTCCAACCAACCTCTCCATGCCTCTATCCTGATGGGGTTCTGGCTATCCCAAAATGCTCCATGTCTTCTCTCCCTTTTCCTCCCAGATCCCTGCCTCTCACTCAGTGTTCGGCTTTTCCGATCAGTGATTCTGACCTCCTCTGCTCGAGTTCCCCCTACCCCTCCTCCCTGTTCCATGCCTGCCCTTTAAACCCCTGTTCTTCATGGAAAACTGTTGACCTGAACTCTGACCCCGGATCCTTGTGCCCCTGGGCCCATGTTGTTTGCATCTGTTTGCCGGGTGCATTGCCCGCATTTGAACATGCATGCAAAGCAACATTGAGGCCATGAACAAAAGGCCCTATTGTAAGCCCAACAGTACCTCTGGGGCACAACCTTTCCTCCCCACTCCCCTTTGGTGTGTCTGATCCGTTATAAAGTCTGTCCATAAGTCTAGCTGCTTCGTGATCCCATCTCACATACCCTTATGTTGCCATTCTCTGCTGAAATAATGAATCATAGTATATCCGTCCCAACCCCCTTTGCTTTTGCCTGCCTTATTATTAGGGAGTATGTGATGAGTGGGATGCCCAGTTCCTTTTTCTAATACAACGGCTGAGAAAGTGGCAAACCTACATACCACCCATTCCAAATCTTCCCTTTGTGAATTTGTCTTCCTCCTTCTTCCTAACAATACTACCGTGCTGCCATTTCACTCTTCCCTATGTTCTCCATTTCCTCATTCTTCTGCTGCTTCCGCTCACCAACGCAAAACATATCCACATACTTTCCTTTCCATATCTTTCCTTTGTGGCCAGTGGGACATGTTCGCCTACCGTCATCCCAGGGCACCTATCTCCTTTGTTCCTTTTCCTTCTTTCTCTATACCTCCTCCTTCCCTTCGGTACCTTTTCTCTGTCCTGAGCTCTGCCAGGGCTGACTCCATTACCCTTGGCCTCTTGTCCCAAGTGCCAACACAATTTGACTAATATACTCTTTTATACTGTCACCCACTGTGCTGGGTGCGTTACCTGGGTCCTTGTCCAAGCTTTGTTTCCTGCCATCCTCCTGGTGCTCCGTTATGGCACCCTGTGGTTGAGGGTGGGTGCACCACTAGCGGCTGTGGAAACCACCATGTCTGGATATCCGTCTGGGTTCCCTGGGGATCCCGACTTGGCTTTGGGAGGTACTGGCAGTGCCGGGTCACTAGGGTGCAGAGGTACTGGATTGGCTACCTTGGAGGGTCCCACTGCCATTGGTTGTACCCTGGTGGGACTGCATGGCCCTTCAGCTGGCCGTTTCCTCTGCCCCATTTTCCTTCCCGCTTCCTTTTCTCCCGGGTCTCCTGGTTCCTCCCTTCCACTAGCTCCCACATTCTGTTGGCTTTTCCGCCAATTCTACTGTAGCCCTGTAAGTGTCTTCCTTTGAGGGCCTGCTTCTTTGGTGCCATGCCTTCATCCCTCACACTGTGAAGACAACTGAAGAGAAGAAACAAGATTCTGTTGTTAACATTTGTTTACATCATGCCTCGTGTGGCATCCTACATTGCGCTGTACCACAGGCCCTTCCAGCTGACCAACCTCGGCCCCCTACTCAGCCCCACCTTCACTCCCTTTCTCTCCCATCCATTAGCAAGACAAGCCCCTTGTCTCATCACCAGTCCACTCCCGGACCTTGGGATGATCGCGCCTCCATGCATCTCCATGTCCTTTCCTGTGGACTCTCGGTCCACAGCCTCCCTTTATATGCTTTTTTTCTTTCCAGTTGAGATCCCTTTGGGCCTGTTCATTCCCATTGTCATGCCTGGCCCCATCGGGCCTCGCTGGCTACTAGCCAGCACATGGTTCAAAACCCTCTTGTCCACCTTTGGGCCTGCAAAGGCTCCCCCATTTCATGCTGTTGCATGCCTCCTTGTGATGCTCTTCCAGGCCTGTCTTTTCAGCCCTGTCCCTTTGGGCCATGCTACTCTGGCTGAGGCTGATCCCGATCCCCATTTTGTAGGCCTTGCCCCCTTTAGGCCTCTCCTGCCACTTGTGGCTGTCTCGCCCTCCCTGTTTGCGCCTTTTCTTCCCCTGCAGCTCTGGTCCTGGCTGCTCCCTCCCCCAGTGCACGTTGTCCTTTGTTTTGGCATCATTCTGCCTCCCACTTCCCCAAGAAACCTGTGTCCAGACTGTGTGGTCCTGTGGCATGTGACGTCATTCCATATGCCTCGTGGCCTACTCCTTGCAGGCCCCCTTTCTCCACACTCTCCCAGGCCTCCCCTACCATGCCTTCCTCTACCTGCCATCCTCTGGTCCCCCTCCCATAGCTCTCTCCCATTCCCTTGCAGCCTTCATGCGGCATGGACGTCATGCCCACATAGCTGCCCGTGATCCGCCTTTGCTCCATGTGCACGCTTAGGCCTCACTGCTCAGGCCTCCTACACGCGCTCTCTCTGTGCGGTGCTCCAAACCCCATCGGGCAACCAGCTGCATGCACAGGATCCTTGCTTTCTCATGATCGCCCACTGATTACCTCCCGCTCTTTTTCCAATTCTCTTCCTTCTGGGCCGTCCTGCCATGTCCCTTACCACGCTTTCCTTTGTTCCTGCTACGAATCATCGCCACTGTGCAAACCAACTGCAAACCCTTCTGCATTTCAGTGCCCTGCCCCTCCTTTTTTGTTACAGAGTGCTCGCAACCCCGCTTATGCTCACCTCTCCTGCCTTTCTTTACACTTCTCCCCATGCTCCTTTACTGCTGCCATATGCATCGCTCCACGAAATAACAACTGCTGCCTGTGCCACTAACACTCAAGCTCCTTCTGTTAAAAGCCTGCTTTGTCACCACTGCCATCTGTACATCACGCTCAAAAGGATAACACAAATGCTCACTATCCTGGAATATGCAGTTGTTTTACCATGCTTTAAAAACTTTTTTTAGAGCCCTCTGACTCCACCACTGTCTTTGTACCTCTGTACTGCCCTTCAGATGCTATGTATTTAACATTCTGCTATGGGTTTAAATCCCAAAAACCTTACATCACAGTCAAACCAAAGGCCCTACCCTTCTGCCTTCTTGTCCTTCAGGTTTTACATTCTCCTCTCTCTCATTTTCTTTTCTCTTGTCTTTTTTTTAAAAAAAACTTAACACCTTTCTATCATGCTGTTTGTTTTTTCCTTACCTCTTTCCTTGTTTCACAAACCTTCCAATTAATCTGACAAGCGATGTGCTGCAGTTCCAAAGAGCAAAACTCCAGCAAAAGTGGCTGAAACCTCTGTGCTGTCCATTATGTACCTCCCTTGCCCCTCCCTCCTGTTGCCTGGCCATTGTTCTATCCCCTGTCCCTCCCTTCCTTCCCCCTCCCTTCTGAGCACAACCATCCTAATGAAAGCGAAGGGTGCAACAGGACAGCCTGGTCTGCCACTTAAAGGGCAAACTCCATTATTGGAGACAGGTGAATTCAGACTTTACAACTTCTCTGTATGTTACTGAAGCTCTTCTGTGTCAATTCTTGCAGCCCAGGGCTTCAAGTTAACTCAGTTAGAACAGGAGTGTCCAGAACTGATCCTTAGCAGACTTCAAGGGGTGGAGGTTGAACCTCCTATACGAACAGATTATGAACAATGAGGTACTGTAGGTAGTATCAATAGTAGAAAAATAAAAAATGTATTTTTTAACAGGATACCACTACTGGCTAGGCCTGTTACAGATAATTTATATCACCTACTTATTACAATGTATACATACTGTGCAATCGGTTATAAACAATCCAATCATAATCACAGATGTATGTACTGTAGATGCATTCTAATTTCTGTTTTGAAAACATTGAGTATCTGAGCCCCTAATTTCAGGTGAGAATGTATCCACGTGGTAGCAGTTTCATATTGCTGGGTCATTTCTCCAAACCTAATTTTGCCCATAGGAATGTTTAGATCTAGGTTTCTTGTACTTCTCAAGCTACTGTAGTTACATGGTCATATTTCAATTGGAAATCTTTTCAGTGGCATTGGGGAACTGATTTTATGTGAGGAATACAAGGTAGTAAGCCATATTTTTTCCTTCACAGATTTAAGAGGAGCCGTTTAACTCAATTACCCTATTGCAAGTGTGTGCATTGAGTCTGCATGATTAAACAAATTGTAAAACCTCATTTTGTACCAAATGGAGTTTAGAAAGTGTGGTTTAGAAGTATGTTTATGAATGATTAAACCATTGTTAATCACATCATTACAGTAGTTGACTGGCAATAGTTGTTTTAGCACCTTCAGTTAAAAGTAGAGCTGAGCATCTGACCTATTTGGGAGTTCATTTTTGGAACAGATTTTCTATGTGTAAGTTGAAGGATAAATAGTTTTCAGACAAAATGCCCAAACATTTGTATAACTGAACTGAATTAATAAATTGTCCATTTATCAGTTTTAACTGTAGGACATCTGGTTTAATACTTTTTTTACCTATTTGAAAAATCATAATTTAGGCTTTGCTTTACATTCATAATCAAGTTCAATTGTAAAAACAGTTTTCCATTTTAGTCAAATTGTACTGGAACCAGTGCTGAACTTTCTCTGGTATTTGAGTCTCACTGCCATAAGGACCGTTTCATTGGTGTAAATACATATAGCCCTTTGGCTGGATTACTATTTGTGATAGTCTGTTTATGAAAAATAAACATGGTAGAGGGCATAAAACTGAACAATGCAGAATGCCTATGTTCAAGTTCCTGCCTATTTGCAACCTTAGTCTTTGGTTAAATAAATAGGATTCAGACCAGAGCAATGTGTCCTTTGGAATTCCAATGTAATTAAGATAATCCAATTGTGATAGATGATTCACCAGATCAAAGTACAGTATTTGACAAGTAAGTAGTAACTGTTCCTACTTTCTTATGTGTTCCTGTTATATGTGCTCTTGAAAGGACAATGAGGCACCCACATTGAAGACAAGATGGCATCTGTCTTTATTACAGGAGGTTCTTCTAGATAAACATTACCAGATGTCAGATGGTTATCTGGATAGGCTGGCAGGGTTACAATGTTACCTATAACCTCATCTCCCTTTTGGGATGGATATGCAATATTATTATGCATTCAAGCTGTACACATATACCTAACATGATTAACTGGTTTACCATTATATTTTAAACTTTAAGCTGTTTTCTAACACTGATTTAACTTTTCTGTTACTTTTAATTGTTTTATTTATTTAAATATTTGTTCACCAGGTAAACCTGCATAGGCATAACATGTCCATTTTCCGGGGCCAGGTAAATAAAAACAAAAACAATAACAATACAAAATAAATACATCATGAATAGCTTTTAAATTAACACTTTCTAACATGATGATTTTTCAATACAGCTTTGAAGATGTCATCCGATTCAATTCTATTTAATGAAGTTGGCAATAGGTTTCATTCTTTCAGAGCACAGTGAATTAATATTAAACATCTTTGTCCTTAATTTGTTTTAGTAAAGAGGATGTTAAGCACATATTTTATAGTGGATCTGGCATTATTAGCAGCTTGCTAAGGGAGTAAGGAGTTCTTAAATCAAAAGGAGACACAACCTTAGTCAAATCTATGAAAAGAAACACGAGCCAATTTTCAATTCTCATATGGCTCCTTTTACATCAGAAAATGATCTGTTTGAATGGCAATCAAGTTTTAAGTTTTCTTACTTTTTTTGCAATAATTATGCAACCTCCTGAATTCATTTAACCATCGATCGTTCTGTGTATTTCAGTTTGTCCAAATTTTGTCTCATTCCTGCATGGCCTGTATGATCTGGAGTAATCCAGCCTTGATTTTGCTTTCTTACCCTCAGTTTCCTGACAGTGGAAAAATGGTAAAAAGTTGGCCAAGTTCAATCCTAGAAAATCTAGCATGGTATCAATATTGGTACACATTGCAAACAGGTCTAATCAATTTGAGCTACATGTTTCCTAAATTCAACAATATCAAGATATGCAAGGTATGCAAGAAGTGAGACAAAATGTGGACTAGGGAAGGAATTTTGTCCTTGCACCATAAATGCACAAAACCAAGGTATGTTCACTTACAGTGTCTGTAGAGGAAATACTTTTTGTAGTTAATCATTTTTATCAATTTCACATTTAACATCGTACTTATAGCTTCATCAGTTGTGTATGGTTACAGACTTATATTTTGGGAAATTACTTGATTGACAATAGTTATTTGCATCATAATCTACTACATTGAAAGTAAGAATGTAAGAAAGACAGGTTACACTAAGTTCTTGTAAATAATGATGTTCCAATGTGTGCTATATATATTGGCAAAGTGCCCTAAATAATACAATAAATGGCATGGCAGAGCTCTTATTCAATTAAAAGAAACAAATCATAATCTGAAAACCTGTTAGTCCCCAAATGTGCAAAGCACACACTTATTCTGGATATCAAAGAATCTACTGTAAGATTTGGCAGTTCTCTAGGTTACCATATAACTATTTACAAAAACACAAACAATCACAGTAGTTTGCAAAGTAGAGGATCTAGGGTTGAGCTTTCCAAGTGAAGACCAGCTGCTGGACACAAGGTCTACTTCAGAGCAGGATGTACCATGGGGAGGTGGTCTCCTGGTGAGAGTCCAATAATACTACCATTGTGGGAAAATGCTGGTTCTCCTTCTGTAGCCTATTCCAGTATGAGGCTGAGGAACCGGGATCCTGGGTGGTTGTGTTCCAGTTAAGGTTTTAAGATATGCAGTGAAAGTGTACCATATTTTGACAAATACTCCTGTGGTGTCTGTGGCTAAATGTAACTGTCTGAGAGAGCTGAGTCATACAAGTCAGAAATTCTTTTATATATGGAATTTAAGTGGTACACCATCTACAGTGCAATATCCTTTTCACCTCAATATTGATGAGTACTACAAAATTGTATTTGTGCTTATGAAGATAAGGTGTACTCTGTTTTACTCTGAATAAGAAGATTTCGGGTACATGAGGTAGAGGTAATTATAAAATCTCTTGAAACATGTCTCAGATTTGTCTCCAGAATTTGTTGATTTTAGGGCATGCCCATAATATATGATAAAGGTCTTCCTGTGGTTGGGTGCATCTCCAACATGCATTGTTTGAGATTAGATGTGCAGCATGTAAGATTTCTGAAGTATGGTACTAAGAATGTAGAACTTTGTTTTGTATGAGTCTACTGTTCATATTTTGCTGGAGCTCGAGTTGTTCACCGTACGTGGACCATTTTGTCTCATCTAGAGTTAGTTTGAGGCATTTTCCAAATACACCCAGACTCGAATAATTTGATCTGATATTTTGTCCCTAGCAGAGAAGTAGATACGGCACTATTCCTCTGTGTTGGGTATTCCATTTTGTAAGAGGATGTGCTGGTTAGGAACTGGCATGTCTTGAACCCTTTTACGAAGGGTGCAACAGCTCTTCTTCTTTGTAAATATCTCCAAAATGTTACCTTTGATAGACTGAACCTATTTTGGAGGCCTTAGAATGAATTGAAAACCTGTATATGAGATATTAAAATATTTTGTAATTGGAGATATGTTTGTCTTTCCAGGTTGTCCAGTTTATAGGTTTCCACCAACATGAATCAGGTGAGTTCCACAAAGAGGAGTAAGAGCAGGATGTGCCAAGTCCAACTTTAACCATTTTACCATTTGGGTCCACGTTGTCTGGGATATGTATATGGTAGGAACAACCTGATGAGAAAACTTATTTGCTTCAAATAAACTGGTATGCAGAAGATGATTCCTAATAATTGGGTTTTTTATATCTGTCCACAAGGGACTAGTTTGTCCAGGATCTGGGAACCATCTCAGGGATTAGATAACTTAAATACACCCGGTAGTAGCCATTGAGCCAAAGCCAAACCTGCCTTTACCCTGTGAGATCTTAATTTGTTCCTACTATACCGCAGCTGCTTAACTTACCAAAAAATGTTCATATAATTTTATCTATTTGTTCCTACTATACCACAGCTGCTTAACTTACCAAATAACTTGTCATATAATTTTATCTATTCAGTCAAACCATACATTAGATATGACTATTGGAAGTGTTTAATGAGGTAAAGCAGTTTCAGAGCTGTGATCATTTTTATAGCTTCTGTTTTACCTATCTGTGATAATTGTAATGACTTCCTCTTCCTAAACTCATTTTTTCTTTTTCTAACAGTGGCTTTAGTTACGTTCATGGAGACATTTAAAGTCTCGGTGATTTTGATGCCTAGGTAGGTAATTGAATCAGAGGACTATCGAAGATTCAATATTGTAAAATCTGTGGCCTGGCATAGCGTCTTAAGGGGAGGACCTCTGTTTAATCTGACTGACTTTTAATCCTGACATGAATGAAAAGTGTGCAACAACTGAACTATGGGGTGGATGGCAATATTAGCTTCACTGGTGAGTACTAATAGGCTATCCACATATAAGAGGGTTTTTAGTGCATGATGCCAACTTGTATACCGCTTATAGTTGGATGCTGCCGTATGGCTGATGCTAATGGTTCTATTGCTAGAATGAATAATAATGGGAGGAGGCACCCTTGTCTGGTGCCTTTCTTTAAATAAAGGTGGTGGATAGTATACTATTAGTGAAGATCTGGGCTTGAGGGGCAGCAAACATTGCTTTAATTGCAGTTATAAATGGACTCCAAATCCCAAGTAAGTGAGCACTGCATAAAGATATTGCCAATCCACCAAATCAAAAGCTTTTCAAAATCTATAGCTATAGTAGAAGATGGAGTGGGGTATTCCCAGCCAAATGCATAAGGTTTAATAAGGTATGAATATGATCAGAGCTCAAATGTCTCTTTACAAACCTACCTGTGATGGGTGAATTAGACAAGGGAGGAGGTTCTCAGTTTGCTCGCCATAACTTTAGCATATTTTACTATTTTCTTTAATTAGCAAACCTGACAATAGCTATTGGTAACTCGGGTCTTTCCCTGGTTTCAGGAATACGGTAGTTGTTGCTGTAGCCATGGTGGTGGGAATAACCTTTCTGGTGGATTTCTGAATACAGTCGTTCTAGTATGGGGACACTTGAGATGCTAACAGTTAATATATTTCAGTAGGAAGTCCATTTCCCCTAGAGCTTTCTTAGAGTTCAGGTTTTGGATTGCTGTACAGATTTCCTTCCTAGTAATTTTGAGGTCTAAGCTGTTGGCTTGACTCTGATCTAATTTAGGAAGATTAAGGGAAGACAAGAAGGTAATCATTTGGGT
The DNA here is from genome assembly GCA_016271365.2 of Neoceratodus forsteri. NCBI lineage: Eukaryota > Metazoa > Chordata > Ceratodontiformes > Ceratodontidae > Neoceratodus > Neoceratodus forsteri. Next base: position 1,458,209,406 of record CM057455.1, on the reverse strand, counting down.
ATGGTCAGAAGTAGCTACCAAAGAGAACAGCTTTTGTAAACGGCTGTCATGACTGTATTAATACTATTTTGTGAAGTGCAAAGTTGTCCTAAAGTGTTACAAAGAGAAACAATTGCTCTTTCAGATTGTTGCTTCTTGAGGTGGCAAGAAAGTAATTTACCACATTTTACACTCCCAAAATCTATGTCAATCTTAGAATCACTAGCTATACTTTCTGAGCTGTTAAAGTATTTATTTCCTCACACAGATTGAGAAATACCCAATATAATAGGACATTAGTGATGGTTAGGATTAGTTTTGTGTAGAGATTCCTTTGAACTATTTCTGTCTTCAAATCAGTTAGTTCCTGTTTTTTCTGCTTATGGCAATGAACAAAATAACCTATAATATGTCCTCTGACTGAGGCTTTATAGACCTCTCATATCATGGCCATTGATGTGTCCATGTTGTCATTTATTTTAAAGAAATCTACAGCTATATCTGTTAACCATTGTCCATATTGTGGGTCAAGGACTAACAGTGAGTCTTAACACCAACTGGGAGATTTATGTAGGGAAGCCCCATACAGCACGTCTAGTTGGGGGCATGATCAGAAATAATCAGGAGTTATGTGAACATGATTTACCATAGGAGTGAATTGTGGAGAAGTGAGCCATGTATCTAACCTACTTTAGAAAATGGGACCAAGAATCCTAGCTTTGATTGGCTAGGGTATCGATATCAGTGAGCTGGTATTTTCCAATACAGCCTGCTGTATAACTAGATCCACATGAGGGTGCCCATTACTGTATGAATTTTGGCACCCTGAATGTTCAGCTTGGTAAGCCACCATTTCTCTGTGCTCACTAATAAACATGCAAACAATAGCGGCTCAGCCACTTTCCTCCCATGACTCAAAGAAGAAAAAAACTGTTTTGCCATTAAATAGCACATGGTAGAAAATGCTCCACTCTGATTGTAAAAGTGCTGGCTCTAGTCAGACAGAGAGAGCACTATCACTGAAACAGCGACTGAGCACAAGAGCAGCTGTATTACCTTGACTTTCCATACCACACATGGACATCCAGCAGCGGTAAGAAAATGAATGAAATACCAGTTTTCTCATGCACAGTAGCAGTGCTGGAGATACAGCAGTCTCTGCTTTTCCCCACAGTGAACATTTTCAAAATTGGAAGCCATTTCTCAAGCTACTAGTTTTAATGGACAGCAAGACAAAATACAAATAAACCTACATAATAAAAGTAAGTTAATTACCGTATGATGAAAAATCATAAGCAGTCCAGAGCTGAGTTGTGTCACAGTCCACTTAGTTGCAAGAGAGATACATAAATGGAAAAAAAAAAAATTAGGCAGTGAAAAAAGTGCCACATAACTAAACAGAGGAGAGAGGATCGGCAGTAACTGCATACAACTGGCGTTTTATTAAGCTACATTGTTCATGACATTGAAGGGGTAGGAACTATTTTATCACAAATCATAACTTTAAATTCATTTTCTATTAATTTTTTGCAACCTTTTTTACACAACCCATTTTCTAAGCACAATAATACCCTTCAGGGTGGGCATTATTGGGAAATACTGGAGCTTCCAGGGCTATAAGGCCCTCTAACCTCATTATGCCCCTAGGCGGTCCGGTATTTCCTAATAATGCTCACTTGTTGGGTATTATTGTTACATAATTACCATGTACTGTATAATCATGTAGTCAAGGACTTTGGATTCACCACTCATCTGATAGCGCTTGGTCCTCCATCCATAGTTTAAGAGCAGCAAGTGCCCATACATGGGGTTCTAGCCTGCCATAAATTCTATGTAAATCGGGGTCAATGGTTAAATTAAAGTCACCTCCTAATAAAAGAGGGGCATCCGAGTCATTCAATGCTGCCACTTCCACTGCAAGTGTGTGAAAAAATTGAGGCGTCATTATTAGGATGTATAACTTGCTCAATACCATAGGTCCTTGGGTGGTATTGAAAATAGCCAGTATCCAGCATCCATCTGCATCCTGGTTGTGACAAATATACTGTAGACAATCCTCTCTTTCTCGACTTGGCTGAGCTATATATTTCTTGTCCAACCCACTCCTGAGCCAACTTTAGGGATTCAGTACCCATAAGTTTGGTCTGTTGTAGAAGGCTAATCGTGTGTGCTTCCTATGGAGAGGATTTAAACCTGCTTGTGCTTAAAATGGGAGTTTAGACCCTAACATTCCAACTGTGACATCAAAGATCTTCCATTATGGAGGTTGAAAGGCCTGATACATATAGGAATGGATAGTGGGCAAAGTGTAAGCATGTAGTAGAAGAAATAAGTAAGCAAGGTGGGTGATCAAAAGTAGTATCTTGAGAGATCCATCCCCTGTGCTGCCCACTCTGGAGGAGCCTGCCCTTGGAAAGCTCAAATAAGGTAGCAAAGTACTGTATCCAAACGTATGCAATATACAAAAGTTACATACAAACTCCGTCCACATGCATTGACCTGAAAACACATATGTGAGGAATACCTAATAAGAAGAACATAAATACATTATTGCCATATTTATGGGATCTGAGATCATGACCAGGTGCCATATGGCTCCTCACAGTCTCTTGGGTCCCACCAAGAGTGGCCAGCTTTGGATGCACAGCTAGACCTAGCTAGTGGAGAACTAAATATTGTAGGAATCTTACTTTCCTTATAGGAAACTAAGTCAAGGACATGGGCTTTCACACATCTATCCATGTTGAAGGGGCTTGTAGGAGAAACTCAGATAAGACCTATCTAATGGTCCCCATTTTCCCCAGTCCCCAGCAAAACCATTGCACTGTACTCACATCACTGGGTTGCTATAACTTGAACGTAAAATCCAATACTCCAAGCGATATCTAACCTGTAAGCTCACACATCTTTACACCCCAAGCCTATCTGACATCATAGTACAAAAACAGTCTGGGCGGTCCCTCTGCTCTACCTCTCTTCTGCTACTAGCCATATCAAAGACACACATATCCTCAGACAGAAGATTCTTTGCTTTCACTGCCCTCTTGACTTGGAACTTCCTCCCCATCTGTCCTCTCCTGCACTACCCTCCCTCAGTTCAAACTTGCTCTATATAACTACTTATCTGATTCTGGAAGTTGTACCTGCCTCATTTGACTTACACGCTCATGCCATTACCTTGTTTCTCCAACCTTCTATAACTACGTTACTGTAACCACCTGTTCTCCTAAATTGTACTTCAATGCTCTGTAATGCGAATACTTGAACACCTGTAAAACAGTCTTAAAGTTTGTACGCCATTTTCCATCCTGTCAAAGCAAAATTTGTACAGCACTGTCCATCACTGTTCTGCGATGTGAATTCTCACACACCAGTATAGCTGTCTTAAATTATTGTACCATTTATCTGTCCTGTCTTAGCAAAACATTATACTGTATTGTGACACTGCTGTAGATAATACACTGATTCGGTGACTGTCTATATGTATATTATAGTCCTACTTATTTGTGCTATGGTATAACATTATTTCTTTTGATTATTTATAGCACTTTGCCCTTTTATATTTTGTACACCATTAGTCCTATTTACCCTTCACCCAGGTCACCCCAGAAAGGGACTACATGGTCTCAGTGGGCTTACCCAGTTACCAAAATTCATATAAATAAATAAAATAGTTTTAGATGGAAAGATCCAGAAATTAAATATCCATTGCATTATGGGGAAGGGGAGGCAGTATAATGCCTTTTGGATTTTCACTCAGGCCATGCAATGCGTGTTCAAGTTTAAGATTATACCATGTAAGGCTTGGGTTGTTTGCATCACCAGCAGTAAGTGGAAAAAGCAGCTAAAACTGTTATTTAGTGTTTGTATGTAAGAGCAGCCTGAACGCTGTGGGGGAGAGGAAAGGGGGGTAGGGTAGAAAGGGCAAGGAGTGGTGTTAATGAGAGTACAATGGGGGTGAGCATTATGAGAACACAGTGGGCTCTGCCTTTGCATCTTATATTGAGAGGATTACTGGGTATCAATTAAGATACTTTTTTAATGAAGGTGGTGTAGGTGCTGAGGTCTTTAGCTCTAGAGGGTAACAAAAGGAAAGGGTATCAGGCCATATTTACAGAGGCAGTTTATTTGGCTGTGTACTGGTGCATAGTCTTTGGAGCAATAAGCACTGCCCACTACCAGATAACCTCTCAGTCAAGGTCTCTGGTGAGGGAGCATTTTAGCTATTTACACAAGTGTCGTTATGTTGAAGGATATTAATCTCTATCCATAGGGTGTTCCTATAGTCATTTTGCTGTAATAAAATTGCCTTGTTGCTCGTGCAGGCCAGATTGTAGAGAGAAGCAAAAATAAAAGAAAGCATGAAGGAGACATATAAAGGCTCAGATATAGTAAATCATAGTATAAACTGGGATAGATTACCCAAGATAGGAATAGGAGGGAGGAAGGAAGAATAAAAATAGAGTTATGTTAGTTCAAAAGGAAAAGTGTGTGTGGGGGGCGGGGTTGTAATCCATATACAAACAATCCCACCAGTTAAAAAGATAATAGAATTGTGGATATATGCATAAATTATTTTCTTGTCCTGAGGTCAAAAGCATTACTGACTGTGCCATTGCTTAAACATAGGTGGCCTGATTCTCAATCTGGTGCACCGAAACAAGGGAGTTGCAGCAAAGTTGTTTGATGCAAGTTGTGAGTTGTGCACAACCTGCATCAAATGGGATTCCACAACATGGCCTGCGTCCAGTCCAGGGATGGCTGTGGCAAAACCCCTTATACCAGGGTTGCATCCAACAACTCATGGCACCATGTTGCAAGGAGGCTTATCCCATGGTGGGCTGCCACATCTCCTTTTGGGATTCCAAATGCCCCACCATGGATGCAGGAGGGACTGCCAGTTAAACCAACCAGAAGGAGGTCTAACCAGCTTGCACCAATGGGCCAAGGTGGGACTGTTGCCACTAGGGGCTCACCAGGGGCAGTACATTGTGTTGGGGCATGAACAGGTGCTGGCAACCTCCTCCCAGCAAGTGGCACTCAACTTGTTGGAATATAGAGTGGCATCAACCCACTGGACACTGCTATGCCTGGACAATACAGTGTGCTGCCTACTCCCAACCTCATTGGGAGCTCCAGACAGTTTGGAATTTTGTTGAGTGGTTTGGTATCCCTCCATGATTCCCAATCACTCCCAACAACAGAGAGAATTGCCTCCTGAGGACAGCACCACCCCATCCTCGATTACCCAGAATAACTCAATACAAAGTGACAACAGAGTGGTGCCATCCCTGGTAGTCTAGTGGCCCCCACTATACCCACCAGGCATTGTCACCCACTTGTCCCCCACCACATCATCTGGATCAGCTTCTATGACTGGCAAAACCTCCTGGACAACACCACATCCAGCCACAGAATGTGACTGCATATACTGCATAACTATACTGTAGAGATATGTACAGTACAGTGATGCGGTCTGTGCTCATCGCATTTTGCTGCATGGGTGGTGTCCCTTTTGGTCTTGGATGATCTGTCTCTCCAAATCACTTGAAACAGCCTTTATTATAAGTGAGAGACAAATATTTCAGATCAAAACTTCAGATATATAAACAATTTTAGATCTAGATACTATATACCCACAATATGACCTTTTGAAATAGATCCTTTGAAACAGATGATTAAGTGTTTAGAATAAGAGCTTCCTTGTCTATATGTATATGCTTGTACATGATTTTCTGTACCTTCTGGTTGGTCCATGAACTATGTGTATTGATACAAATTTCTTTTTGTAGAATTTATTTTTTGATTAGTAGATGTCGATATAGAAATTTAATCACTCTCTGGATAAAAATAGTACCTCTACAAACAACTAGGCTTTTATCGGGTCAAACTTAATCCTCAGGCTATGCACATGCATGTGTATGCATGCACAATGCAAGTTTTGTATGGGTATGCATGTATATGCATGTGTATGTACCTCTCAACTTGAAAACATGAATATTTTGAAGTAACAATGAACCTTAAAGTTCCCTTGAATAAAGTTTTAAAAATTAAAATTTAAATATTTAAGAACAAGAAATTTAAAATGAATTTTCATGTAGCTGTGAGACTCTGGGATTTTTGAACATGATGCCAGGTCAAATTAATTTGCCTAATAGATACTCATTGGAATAAACATGAATGCACATATTGGAAAATATAAAGACATGTATATGGCAATGTTACAATGAGTGTATAAGTGTAAAATAATAGAGAAAAATTCAATTTGACTTTTATAAGCTGATTTAACATCATTGTGGCTCACTTCTGACACTGATTACTCTCCATCTAAATGTTTAACATATATGTTTTGCAATAAGTGTAATGTTTAATAATGTTTTGTTTATATTGATTGTATATTTTGTCTATAATGGATAAAGCCATGAATGTTATTATTTATTTTATATTTTCTGTCATCTGAATTTTTTATTGTACATGTAACACTAATGGCTAGAATATACCATGTGATTAATTACCAGTATAAATGAAGGCTATGCCCAACTATCGACACCCCCAGAGGAAGTCCTTCCAGTCGAAGTTCTGGGCCTGTTACTTTCAGCGTCATAGCACCACTGGAATAAATATTCCTGAATGCATTGAACTATTGCCTGTGTTGTTTTCCTCCGAGTGCATATTCTTTCTTTTTTCTGGGTGCCCACTATGTTGTCACTTTTGATTGCAGTATTTCAGGTGATCATCAATGGGGTGGTGCTGTTACCCGGGAGATTGTCACTGTTGTTGGGGTGTTTGATGATCATGAGGGACACTCTGACACCAGGAATGTGGGGTTGGCAATAGCCTGCCATAACAGGCATTCAATATACGTGGCACAGGTGTTATGTCTGGGGTAGTGGGACAGTGCCATGGGGGTCCACATGCCTGTGCCCCATCCTGACATCGACTGCCCTTCTAAGGCCCTGTTCAGGGCTTGCTGCATTGGGACACACAGAGTGCCCACTGGCACTAGTAGGGTGCTGTGTCCTGCTCTGCACCACAACCTTTCACTGTGCCACTCATCTTGGCACAGGCCTGCATGTTGCAGCCAGTCCAGAAGGTTTGCCGTGAGTGGCAAGTTGTGGCAAACCTTCTAGAATCTCACTTTTGCCCTTGCTGTAGCTGTGTCAGGCGCAGACCCCTGCTTTGCCTCAAGCTGTGCCTAATGCAGGTGGCTTCTGGAATCAAGTCCACTGAGTTCAATTAAAGTAGGACAGCTACAGGCGGACACCCTATATTAAGATTACTGACCAGATAAAACTGAAGGTGCCAGTTCTTGTTGAAAATATTGACTCCCTCCCTTCTAGATGATAGGTTTAATCAAGCGGTTAGAAGATTTGAATGCTATCAGCAATTGAGAATAAAAACTTTAGCAGTTAAAGAACAACATAAATACAGGGAATACAGAGAGGGCTGGAGGTACTGTGAGTCACCACACAAATGGAAAATGGAGCCACAATTCACACTGGCATGATCTATAGACCTCCAACATAGGGGCAGGGAGTTAGACAAGGTTCTGATGGGAGGCATCCAAAAGATGGTAAATAAGAGGAGGTGCTGCAAGTAGGGACTTCAATCTGCTAATGTAGATTGGAGAAACCCAGCTGCAGCTTCAGCTAGGAGCAGGGATATCCCTGCTCCCTGCAGAGGTTTCCTTAGGCAACTAGTAATAGAGCCCTCTCATGAGGGAGCAATACTAGACCTTGTACTAACCAACGAGGATAGTGTTGCAGATGTCACAATGGGTATCCAGCTGGAGACAAATGATCACCCGTACAGTGTGGTTCCAGTATTACAGTCATCACACTACAGGGTTGTTCAATATTAGCACTGTGGCAGAACTGAACCTCACAAAGGTGAAGGACAATTTAAAAGATGGGAGAATGCTTAGGGATACCCTTGCAGGGGTGAGGGCTTGAGTGGAGTGTAGAGACTGTGGGTCAAACTAAAGAGGGGTTAGTGAAGGCAAGAAACCTCTGCATCAGGCAAGTAAGCAAAACAAGAGGAAAAGAGACTGCTATAGTTCTCAAAAGAGGTCGCTGGAAGGTAAGGCAAAAGTTAGAATTCAGGAGGTAGAAGGAAACACATGGGGAGGAGGATAGGCGGCATACCAGGAAAACAATGGGAGGCAGGGCAATTGATCAGAAAAACAAAGGCATAAACAGAGGAGAAAATAACCATAGCAATAAGGAAAGGGAAAAAACATTTGTCAAGTATAAGCAAAAACAGAAATACCAGGGAGGGATAATGAGTCTTGGGAGGGATTGGGAGGAGTGCATGGAAGGGGACTGATAAAGCGGACATCCTGAACATATACTTTTGTTCAGTGTTCACAGAGGAAGGGAAGGAAAGAGACCACAGATAAGTGCCAGGAGCATTGAAGGAAGAGCAGTAGACACTAGTTCATTTACAGAGATGCGAGTCCTGAAGGAACTAAATTTTAAAGTGGACAAGGCAATGGGGTCAGATGATGCATCCAAGGATATTGAGGGAGCTCAGAGAGGTGCTGGCTGCATCTCTGACAGCCCTGTTCAACCAGTCACTGAATACAGGAATGATTCCAAAGAACTGGAGGAGGGCAGATGTAGTCCCTCTTCACAAACATGGTAGCAGGGAGCAGGCTGGCAGTTATAGGCCAGACAGCCTGACTTCAGTGGTGGGAGAATTAATGGAATCACTACTGAAGGAAAGGGTTGTGGAATATCTTGAACCCAGTAGCTTACAAGATCTGAGGCAGCATGGATTTACAGCAGGAGGTCATGTCAAACAAACCTGATAGATTATTTGTATTGGGTGACCAGGAATTAGATTAAGGTGGAGCAGTGGATGTGGACTACCTGGATTTCACTAAGGCCTTCAACACCATTCAACATAAAAGACTCATAAACAAGCTGGGCAGCCTGGAATGGGTCAAAGTGTGCTAATCTGGGTAAAGGCATTGGTTAGTGGACAGGAGACAGAGGTGGTGGTAAATGGAGTTCACTCTGAGGAAGAGAGGTGACCAGTGGGGTGTCAAAGGGATCAGTATTGGGACTGGTCCTCTTTAATGTTCTTATTAGTGACATTGCAGAGGGCTAGATGGGAAGGTATGCCTTTTGTTAATGACACTAAAATCTGCACAGAGATCTAAGAAAGCTAGAGGTGTGTTCAAGGATGTGGCAGCTAAGTGTCAATGTAAAGAAGTGCAAAATCAAGCACTTGGGGCACAGAAACCCAGGGACAGAATAAAAATGAGGGTGCTCAGTATTAACAACCACCAAACAGGAAAGAGACCTGGGAGTTATCATATCCGATGACCTAAAGTGGCCAGACAGTGTGAAAGCAGTGGGAGAGCTAGTGGGATACTAGGGTGCATAAGGAGGTATCACCATCAGCAAGGAAGAAGTGATGTTACGCTGTATATAGATCACTGGTGAGACCTCACTTAGAGTAATGTCTCCAGTTCTGGAGACCACATCTCAGAAGGACAAAAACAGAGTAGAGGCAGTCAGAGGAGGGCAACTAAAATGGTGCAGGGTCTGCATCAAAAGCCCTATGAAAAGAGACAAAGGACCTCAATAAGTACTCATTTGAGGAAAGGGTGGAGAAGAGGAATAAGATAGACTTCTAAATACCTCATGGGTATAAATAAGGTTCAAGAGGGAAGCATTTTTCAGAAAATAGATACTCAAGATCAGGGGACATGCTATGAAGCTGGAAGGGTAGACTCAGGGTAGATGTGAGGAAATACTTCTTCACAGAAATAGTGGTGGATGCCTGGAACAGCCTCCCAGAGAGGTGGGGGCAAAAATAGTAACAGGATTCAAGAGTGAATGGGATAGGCATAAGCAAATCTTAGTGGTATTAAGGAAAAGAAGAAGGGGTAAAGCCAGATATCAAGTAGGGTCTGCAGTGGAACAGTAGGTAAGGAAAATGGGCATACTAGGTGGGTGAAGCAATCCTTACCTGCTATCAAATTCTATGTTTCAGTGCTACTATGTTTTTTGAAGCCCTGCACCCCAAATACAGAGGAGCATAGCAGGTTCTCTCAGTAATAAAGAAAAAGAGGAGTCAGTGAGGAACTGCCCAGTATCTAAACTGCTATATTAAGAAAGAAACACTGTCAGTGAATGGCTTGGTAACTGTAATTAAAAAACAAAAACAATACTGCAGGCGGGACACTGCACTATTCTGCTAATACTACAGCTAAACTTTAATATTCAGACAGTAGCATTGAAATAGTCATGCATTTTCTTTCTTCACGGTACTGCAAACAAAGCATGCTACTGAGGAATAGATCTCAGGCTTTGCAGATACCCACAGAGCTTTCTAGCCCATATAGAGGGACCTTGCTTACATGCCAACAGTTTGTAGCAGTGGAATTTGCAGGTAAGGGCTACCTTCTCTGTGATGCCAGAGTATATCAAGTCAGTGGCAGTAGTTGTAATGCTAGGAAGGGTCTGAGTCAGTTCTCCCAAGTTCATTTAAGATAGCCATCAGAAGACTGGTTTTGGGAGCTGACAGTGGGTGCATAGTCACAAGGACCTCCTTTACAATCAATGTGGGCTGGCTTTTAGAGTGCATCCATGCTGCAGAAGGTGTTTTACAGAGGTACGGCAACTGGGAGGTTGAGGATTCTTGTAGGTGACATGATATTCTGGAAGTCTATCAGAAGGAAACCCATTAACCATCATGAACAGAGCTAAATCTGCCTCTGGGTCATCAGTTATTTTGTTCCTGCAGGCACTTCTTGAGCGAGGCAATACAATGTGCGTTATAAGTAGTCGATCTTCGCTGGTGCCTGCTGCATCTTTTGTTTGGTGGTGGTAGGCTGGAGTGGTCCCAATTTAATGGCCACTGGGACCTTGCTGATCAAGGTGATGTGGGGCTGGTGGTGGGACCATCTTTTTATATGAAGGATCAGGCTTCCCTTGTCTGCACCTGAGCTCTTGTAGTCTGAGGGTGGGTGTTTCAGACCAGTGTTGTGAGATACTTTCCATGGCTGATTCCGGAATAAGAAATGTATGATCACACCACTATGAGTAAATCTGAGTTGAGCCGAGATGCAGAGCATAAATTGTATGCCCTCTGGTACAAGACTTGGCAAGCCAGGGTAAACACCCATCTCCGAGCCACCAAGTCTTTTGGAGAAGTCAGGAAACATCATAATTTTTGACCTTGCCAGTTCAGTTCACCAAGTTCCGGTGTTCTGTAGACTATATTCTCCTTAACTGGAAATCAGAAAATGTGCTGTACAGGCTAGCCTGGTGGCACTGATGACTGAGGAGCTAGATGCCTTAACATTGTGCTACGCTGGCGACCTGGGTTTGGGAATGACCCCAGGCCGTCGGGGTGCTACCATTGGGAGTGGGTGGGTGCAGGACTGAGCACTGGCTGTCTTCTTCCAGGAGTGGATGTTGCCCACCTGTAGTCCCACCATCACCAGATGGAGGTCCAGTGACTGGTGCAGGCTGTAGCGGCATGACAGGTAAGGTGGGGCATCCCTTAGGTGCATGGTGTCGTGCCTCCACATGCACATGCGATGTCCAGGAACTACAGGGTCAGGGAACAAAAAAGTAAAAAACATACAAACTACCTGTGGGAAAAGAAAATGTGCTGTACAGTAATAGGTGAGGCGATCACTAGCTTTCATGATCAGGGCGAGGATCAGTGGGCCATCTCTATATTGAAATGTGGGTCTCCCAGGATTTTACATGCTGTAGAAAACTTACTAAATTCCCCAGTTCTGCTTGCTCTGGAAACCCTATAAATCTTACATTATTTTGGTGGCTGTGATTCCAAGACCATCCAGCTTGCACTGCAGAGTTTGTATTGTAGAGGCTTGCTCACATGGCTAGGCCTAAGTTGTCACATGATCATTCATTTCTTTGTATCTTAATTTTTTGCAGTTGTTGTATCAGTTAGTTTTGTATACTCTTTGTTCACTGTAGTATTAATCTTTACGTCTTCAGCTTGACAAGAATATGGGTGAACATCACCTCCAGTTTCTCCACCAGAAGAGCCGATTCCATAGTGCCTGCCTGTAGGGGCCTCTGCTGCTAGTCAGGCTGTTGCAGTATCCAGTAATAAAAGCTGAGTGGTATGTCCAGTCAAAACATTTCTTATGTATTTTGGTAGAGCATAAGTTGCTTTATCGATGAGTGCCTCTTTCCAGGATACCTCATAGATGTCAACAAATGACTTTGAATAAGAGATACTGGTGGAAGAGACAAGAGCTAAAAGTGCCATTTTGGTTGAGTGCTAGCTAGAAATGCATTTTGCATGGAGTCTGTTCTGGTTGTTAAAATGCAATCAATCAAAGTTTACTTTCTAGATTTATAATTAATTCTAGTACAATGGTCAATGACCTATGAAAATTTAATCCCTCCAGGCAGTTTCTAGCTTTAGAATATTTTACTCATTCCAGTCACTAGTGGCACCACCAAGAATGATTACCTCCCTGGTGACCTTTTTACCTTTTGATACCATGGGCTCGATTTTCAGTCAACCCTTAGATTTCCACAATTTGTTCTAATCTACAGCTGTGGCAAACTCTGGGTGCATTAGGGACTCTGTGCCATATTTTATAAACATGGGGATCACTGTGCCAAAGTGCCGTGAGTTGCCAAAGCTGAATGATTGCACTAAACAGTTGGCACACCTGTGGGATTTGAATGAGGGTCCCAAAAGTCCTCCTTGCATGTGGCACAACCCTAGCTGAGTCTTAAAGGTGAGGGGTTACAATGCCTGCAAAGGAGACTGGGGCCAGGTGGAGCAGTGGGGATGCCGTGAGGGGTGGCGAGGACATGGTAGCACTGTAAGATTATTGAGGAGGCATCTAGTGGAGGTCCCATGCTCTGCGGCACAGAGCAGATAAGCTCAGGTTGACGGGGGTGGGCAGGATCCATGACTCCAACCCCAGAGGGAAACAGGAGTTTGACTTGCCCCAGAAGACCCACAGATCCAGGCAGTGTAGCCAGGTATCCTTCTGCTGTGCTGGGGCTATGTGCCAGGGGACTATTGCAGTGCCTGAGGAACATACCAGCCCACTGCCTCCATCCCACAACCCACTGCCACTACCATTCAACACATGTAGAGGTATGTGGGTCCTCTTGGGAAAGTGCCAGGTCTGTTCTCATCTGGAGTCTGGGTCATGGCCCATCCTGCCACCTCCCTCTCAAGTTGATCTGCTCTGTGTTACAGAGCATGGCACCTCCACTCAGTGTCTGCTCAATAACACTGCAGAGCTGCTGTTCCCCCATCACCACAATGGCATCCACACTGCTCGGTGCCTCAGTCCCCTCCTTGCAGGCTCCTCCACTCACTGCCTTGCCTAGAAGTGGCACAGGGCATAGACAACCTCAGGCTAGTCTAAAGTCAGCCTGTTGTTGTGACCACTGTGAGGCTTCTAAAATTCCAAAAAGTGGATGGCACAACCCACCATAGCACAATCACCCTTGCAACTTGTTGCACCAGTGCTTCAGCTGCAAAAGGATGACACAGGGTGGCTTTGGTGCACAACATCCCAATTTGAAGGCAGTCTCCATTTGAAAATCAGGATTGCCAAAAACTAGGATGCACAGTGCCACTTATGTCAAAGTAAACCTTGACTGAGACACCTTTGTGCCAAAGTTTTCCTTCTGAAAATTGAGTCCTCTGACTTTAATGAAACTTCCTCCTCTGAGTGTCCAGGTGGTACAACAAAAGTTGAAATGTATAAATGTTGAAAACCCTGACCCTAATAATATTTTACTGCTAAAAGTCACAATTTGAAGAGGTACATGTGAAAGAATCTTGCACTATAAACATGATTTGACATAACAAATGAGCCCTACCCCTCATTTCTGTATTCTATGTTTCCAAAACATAATATAGTTTAAAATTTCAACATCTCTACATTTTATTTTGGCCAAGAGCCAGAATTCGAAAATGGTAATAACATCAAATTATTAATGGTAACCGAAACATTAAATTCATTCTATTAGATACATAGATACATACATAGATACATAGACAGTGTCGGCAGATAAGGGCCTATGGCCCACCCAGTCTGCCCATTTGAGCTTGTAAGTTCAGTTTGTTTTCCTAGAAGTCTGTTGCACCTTACCCCAGACCTCAGAATTCCTTTATGTCTATCCCATGCATTCTTAAATCCCGTGATTGTTTCAGCCCCACCACTTCCTCTGGCAGGGTGTTCCACTTGTCCACCACCCGTTCTGTGGAGAATTCTTTCTCATGTTTCCTCTGAATCGTCCTCCTCCAACTTCATCCCATGCCTCTAGTCCTGGAACATCTTTTTCACTTAAAAATAGTGTTTTCCTGCACCCTGTTCCTCCCTGTAAGATACTTGTATGTCTCTATCATATCCCTCTCTCCTCCTCTCCTCCAGGGAGTACATGTTCAGTTCCTTCAACCTGTCTTCATAGGACTTGTGATGCAATGCATGCACCATCTTTGTTGCCCTCCTCTGAACCTTCTCTACCCTGTCTATGTCCTTACGTGGGTATGGTCTCCAGAACTGTACACTGTACTCCAGGTGGGGCCTCACTAGTGTCTTGTATAAGCGGATTGCCTCCCTTTTCCTGCTGGTGATGCCCTGCCTATACATCCCAGCAACCTATTTGCTTTACCTGCTGCCTTGTCACACTGTTTCCCTACCTTGAGGTCATCAGAGATGATAACCCCAAGATCCTTTCCTGCTTGGTGCATGCTATATCCTCACCCCCAACTGATATATTGTGCCAGGGTTTTGTGCCCCATATGCATTATCTTGCACTTCTTTGCATTGAATTTCAACTGCCAAACCCTGACCATTCTTCAAGTTTCTGCAGGTCACTTCTCATTCTGTCTACACCTCTGGTGTGTCTACTCTATTACAGAGCTTTGTGTCATCAGCAAACAGTGAAATTCTGCCTTCTAGGTCCTCGCCATGTCACTGATGAAGATGTTGAATAGGACCGGTCCAGCACTGATCCCTGTGGTACCCCCTGGTCACTCTTCCCTCTGTGGAGTGACAGCCATTTACCACCACCCTCTGTGTCCTGCCACCCAGCCAGTTACCTACCCACCACACTACTGTCCTGCCCACACCCATATTCCTCAGTTTGTGTAATAGTCTTCTATGTGGCACAGTGTCCAAGGCCTTGCTGAAGTCCAGATGAGGCCATGTCCACTGCCCTCCCTGATCCACCTCCCTAGTCACCCAGTCAAAAAATTCCATGAGGTTGGTCTGACATGACCTCCCCTGGTGAAACCATGCTGCTTGGGTCCTGTAGTCCATTGACAACCAGATGTTCCACCAATCTCTCCTTCAGTAGTGCTTCCATGATCTTCCCCACTTCTGAGGTGAGGCTGACTGGTCTGTAGTTCCCTGCTTCCTCTTTGTTCCCACTTTTGTATAGGGGACTACATCTGCTGTCCTCCAGTCTTTGGGTACCTCCCTGTTTCCAGTGATCGGCTAAACAGGATAGCCAGAGGTTCAGCCACCACCTCTCTTAGTTCTTTAAGGACCCTAGGGTGCACCCATCTGGCCCCATTGCTTTATCAACTCTTATTACTTCAGTTCCTTCAGGACCCTTTCTCGTGTAAAGGGACTTGTGTCCATTCTGCACCATTCTCACCCCTTGTACTCCTTCAGACCCATTACCCTCCTCTTCCTCAGTAAAGACTGAGCAGAAATACCTGTTCAGTATGTCAGCTTTACTGTTGTCATCCTCCACGCAGCCCCATCCTCCCCTTCAGTCTCACTATCCCTCCCTTTGTCTTTCTTTTTGACTTATGTACCTGTAAAGGTTTTGTCCCTCTACCCACTGATTTTGCAATGTGTTCTTCTGTCTGAGCTTTGGCTTCCCTTACTGACCTCCCTGCCTCCCTTTGCTTCTCCTGGTACTTCTCCCTATCCCCTTCTGCCTGTGTCTTTTGTATTGCCTGAATGCAATCTTTTTGCTTTAACTTTCTTTGCTACCTCTTTGGAAAACCATAATGGTCTCCCTTCCTTTTCCTCTTGCTAACCTGCTTAATACATAATTCTGTTGTTCTTGTAATCCCCATTTAAATACTGCCCACTGTTCTTCAACCCCTGATTCCTGTCCCATTCCCTTAATGCCTCTTTCAAGTATCTCCCATTTTCCCAAAGTCTGCCCCCTAAAATCCAGGATACGTGTTTTTGTGTGGTTTGGTTCTGCTCTTTCTGTGATTTCAAACCACAATAACTGGTGGTCCTGTTCTCGGTGCTCCCCACTGTTACCCCCATCACACTGTCCTGTTTGTGAGCAAAGGTCTAGTATTGCCTTCTGCCGAGTTGGTTCCACGACCAGTTGCTTGAGGAAGGCACCCTGAAGGAGTCCAGGATAAATCTGCTCTAGTTGATGCTGCTGCTGGGATGCTCCAGTCCACGTCTGGAATATTGAAGTCTCCAACCAGTACTACCTCACCCTTGTCTGCCATCCTTTGGATGGCTAGCATCAACTCTATCTGTTTCTTCCTCCTGGGCTGGTGGTCTATAGACCACACCTGTCGGATGGCTGTCCCTATTTTCCTTTCCAGCTTACCCACAGTATCTCTCCCCATTTTGTTCCTCCTGGATCTCTGTGGCCCTTATGTCATTTTCACATACAGTGCCACTCCTCCTCCCTTCCTGCCTGCTCTGTCTCTTCTGAGTATGTTGTAGCCAGGTATGGCCATCTTCCAGTCGTGGTTATCATTACACCAGGTTTCGTGATGGCCACAATGTCCAGGTCTGACTGCACCATGACAGCCTCCAGATCTTCCATCTTGTTGCTAAGGCTCCTGGCATTTGCACACATGGCTTTCCATGATTTGACCTCCCTAGACTGTCTCACTATTCTACCCAGCCCCTTCCTTGGTTGTCATTTATCCCTGGTTCTCCTTGCTGTCTGCCAGTCTGCTGAATTTTGCCCTTTTCTGCTTATCCACCTCTTGGGCACTAATCTCCATCTTTGCACACTACTTTGCAGAGATAGCCACTCCTCTGGTTCACTGGTTCCACTGCTAGCTGTGGGGGTGAGCAAGTAGGTACCCTCCTTGCTGGCCTGCCACCCCTTTGCTAGTTTAAAGGCTTGTCAAGGTAGCATTTAAACTTATCATTGAGTGCTTGGATTCCCCTCCAGGATGGATGCAGGCCGTCAGGCTTGAACAAACCTCCATCCCTCCAGGAGGGTCCCCAGTCACCAATGAATCCAAACCCTTCCTCACAGCACCAGTTCTTCAACCATGAGTTAAAGTTCCTGGTGCATGCACTCCTATGCTCTCCTTGTCCTCTCACAGGTAGTACTTCTGAGAAAGTGACAGAAGTAGCTACTTGCTTGAGACCCTCCCCAGTTTCCTAAACTCTTCCTGAACTTCCTTTGGCTCCCCATTTGCCAGGTCATTAGTACCTAGGTGGATAATGATATCCAGCTCACCCTCCCATCTTGCCTTCCCAGTGATCCCCAGGATCTTCCTTCCATCCCTTCATGCCGTGGCACCTGGTAGGCACCTCACCTCCCTGTCCTCCCCTCCTGTGTTCCTAGCTGGATCCCTCTTATGATGGAGTCCCCACCAGGATTTGCTTCCTCCTCCTCTGGGGTCAACTGCTTTCCCGCTGAGGTCACCTCCTTGGCTAACCTCCACATCCTTTCCTTCCACTTCTCTGGGTACCTGTATTTGGTTGTCCTTGTTTGCCAGTGTGGCATATGAGTTCTTGAGTGGAATAGGATCTGGGATGTGCCTCTGACTGACTGCTATAACCCTCCCTGAGCCCACTGTCATCCAAGTGCTCCTTGTTCTCGGCATCCTTTGAGGCAGTTGCATTGGACTGGGTGGTCCTGGATAGGGGTGATGGTACTCCTGACCAGTTTACTTCTGCTCTGAGTCTGGCTACCTCATCCCGCAGTCCAGATAGATGCATGCAGATAGGGCAGCACCTCAGTGTCCAGAAGGTCTGCCTGAATATGGCTGCCCCACAGCCACTGCATTGCACCACTCCCACATTATACTGCAGTTCCACTACTTGACTGCTACTGAAGCTCTCCTAGTTAACTTTTTATTAATTTTCTGTCCTAAAAATCCTACCACTGTTCCCCTATAATATTTGAAAATACATACACTTCTATCTAAGCTCTTTATCCTTACAATCAAAGGTAACTACAATCACAATAATCTACCTTCTACTAATACAGATTCTATCACAGAATCAGAGCACAATGCAAAACATCTGCTACTTAGCAACAACAAACAGGTGACAACATACTAAGTTGGTGTAGCTTTTTTAAAATAGAAAAGAAAAATGTAATTGTTTAAACCAATAGAAATCAGCAGTTCCAAAAGCACCTTGAACTACAAGAAAGAACACAGTACCACACCTCTGCCACAATAACTAAACAGTTCTAAAACACTGGAGAAAGAAGAGAAAATTAGAGACTGAGCAAAAAGATACAATGTACTATAAAGAATTAGGCAATAGGTATACTCAGTTGTTTAACAGAGAAAATAAAGTACCTACCAAAACAGACAGGATACCCACAAATGACACTTAGGTTCTCAATATCAGACACCACCAAAGGCACATACAGAAAGGGTTTAAACTATAGTATTAAAATTAACCACATCAGAGTAGAAAGATCACACTAAATAAATGTGTTGATCCTTCTGACTTCCAACTAATATCTACCGCACAAATTTTTATATTCCTGGAGCCTACAGGGTTGTCTTTCACAATCACCTAAATTTACATAAAACAAAACAATTTTTAAACTGGAAATTACATCAAAAGCACTTAGCTTTGGGAGCTCTTCTCAAACAAGCCACTCAGCTCAGAGTTCTAGAATCAGAACCAATTTACGTATAATATTTATATATTTACGTATAATATTTTCAATGTTAAGGTGTACCACTGACAAACTGCCCTTCAAGTTTTCATTAATAGAAGTTTTATCACTAAAAGGAGGATACTGGTTTGAATGAACATTGCCAGCCAAGCCTCAAAACTGTTAGTCTCTTCTTATTAGCCATATTCAATTCATGCAATTCCTGTTTAATGTGACAAATACAAATATCAACAACCACATTAGAGGGGCACAGTCTGGTAAAGCTCTCAAACAGTACTTCAACATGCCTATAAACATCACAGTTATAGTAAAAAGCTGCTCAAAAACTGTATCACAAAGTGCAAAAGCCCTGCCACACTGTCCTGTATTATTCCATAAACCTACATTAAAATACATTTTCACAGAACACCCAAACTAGAAAAAGAACATTAAAGCAAGTCATGTTAAAATAAAAATAATAAGTAAATAAATTAATCTAAAGCAATGTTAAAATGCCCTATCTAAAACATAGGATTCTATCTGAGAAATTAAAAAGGCAAAAACAACTAACATTTAATAAAATCAATAATAAAGTCCTTGAAGAAAAGAGCAGAGTGACAGGCCCAGCTCAGTTGCTCTTTCTTGTGAACTAACTTAGACCTTCCATTAGTAGACTCTCCACTCTGATTTCTGCTCACCTTTGCAACGCAGCTGAGCGCCACTGCTCAGTGTCCAGACAACCCTTTGAAGTACAAGGGAGCAGACATTGGCTGAGGATGTTTCAGGGAATGCTCTTGATAGGCCGGATGTTTGGCAGGGAAAGCACCTATTTGGGCAGCAGGCTCTTAGCTTATTACAATGTGCAGTTGGATCCCAGTTTTGAAAACAGGGTTTTCTTTCCAAGACAGTCACTTGCAGAGTTGCAGATGGCTGTGAGGTGTACAGAGAGTCTGCCACCCACCTCGTAGATTACCCACTTAACTCCCCAAGTTGCATCTTGCTGCCATGGAGCAACACTGCTCAGAGTCTAAGCAGCCCTTTGAAGTCCAAGGGGTGGGGAGTGGCTGAGTATGTTTCAGGAAGGCTCCTGATTGACTGGATGGTCATCAGGGCAAGCACCTGATTGGGCAGCATCTCTGGGCTTGTTACAATGTGCAGTCAACTCCTGGTTTTGCAAATAGAGATTTTCTTCCCAAGGCAGTCATTTTCAGAGTTACAGATGGCTGTCAGAGTCTACAGACTTTTCTGTTACTTTATAACATTGACTCTCATGGAAGTTAGGGTAGACAGCCTTAACACTTATGGCAAAGAAAGTTGTTCTGCCCACTTGTCACTCATCTAGAAATTATTCTAAAACATTCTGTCTTTTCTATTTACATATCCAGCCTTTGTAGATGGACTGACATATGTGGAGATTTAGTTATAACACTGTGTCTCTTGATTGCTGGTGATGTGATTGGTTTCTCTTTCAGTTACTGCTGCAGTAGTTGAATTGGTGGTACTGAAATTACTGGTGGTACCTGTTGTACCTCTTTGGTGGATCATCAAGTGTATCTCCCAGAGGCAGTGGCTATCCATCACCATCTGATCCTTGTCTTCCCTCTCTGGAGTGATGGCAATCAAAGTGATCCTATTGTCACTCAGAAAAAAAAACTAGTAGATTTTTCAGAAGCTATGATGAGGTGACTATACAAATGCTTTCTAACCTATGCAGACAGCTTCATATCTGTAATCCAGACACATTCTCTGGGATGAAACCGTGGCAAAATACTAGCTCTGTAGGCTCAATGAGAAAGTAAACTTGGATTTGATACTCAGCTTTTAGAAGTCTTTTGACAGTTTGTGTTGCCAATTCAGCTTCTGCATTGCCTTGTGGATGTTGTGGACTGTTTTAAGTGTAAGACTATTATATTTTTGATATCATGGAATGTCGAATAACTGACCTGGGACCATTGTCCAATATGAAAGCCCCTAGCATTCCATCTTGAGTGACGGTAGCTTGCATGTGTCCAGTGACACGGTATGACGTACTGAGATTCAGTTGAGCAACTTTAATGTGCAATGGTTATCCACAACTGAAAGGAATTTTTGACTGTTGATGTAAAACACACCTGTAGCCACTTTGTATCATGGTCTGTCCAGAAAACACTAAGGATCACTAAGGAAAGAGTAAAAATAAAAGGCAAAGCTGATTTAAAGCTCCTGTCAGTTACCCATATTAGTCTAATGAGCAATTTAAGAATAAGAATTTATCTTGTCTGTTCTTAAACGTATATTTACAGTCACTAATGACCACAGTAGTTGGTAACAAATTCCACAGTTTAACAGTTCTCTGAGAATAAAAGTATGTTTGTTTGTTAGTAGAAAAACTATTCCGTAACTTGCTTAAAATCAGACCCATTTCTGACATAAGATATTGGTCTTTAAGTACCTCCCACATCAACATAAGATTCTCTTGTAATCTTCTTAATTCCAGTGACATGAGACCAAAAGTTTCTAACCTATCCCATAGTTTAACCTCCTTATACCATGTATGTATTTAGTTATTTTCATCTGGATTTTCTGTGCACGTGCTATTTCTTTTTTTCTTTTAGGGGCACCAGAGATGTGAGGCATATAAAATCTGAAAAATTAGAGGGGCCAATACCAAGTCCTTGGCAACACCACTAGATGTTGAACTTCAATTAGAGGTGAAACCATCTATAATTATCCATTTTCTCTATTACCCAACCAGTTTAAGACCCAATTTATATAGCAAGGCTGGATGTTTAACATAAGTAATTTTTTCGACTAGGGTCCAGTGAGGTACAGAGTCAATGGCCTTTTCAAAATCCAAATAAACAATTTCATAAGTGACTTTTTGTCAAGGTTTGAGCTAACAGAATCGGAAATGTAGACAGAATCAAGTGCTCTAATGACTTACTGTGGAGTTTGGTACAGAGTTTGCATTTCTTGACCAGGGCTGCCAGGTTTGCACCAAGCCCTGGTAACCATGTGGTTTGCTGCATCTTCTGATGCTTTTTCTATTCCGGGTGATGTGGCATAACCTCAGTGTAGCTGCTTGTAGAGATGTAAGAATCACAAGACTCTTCACTTTTAGAAATGCTATAGAAGTCACTACTAGAATTTAGACTGGTTCTGCTTTAAACAGGAGTGCATGGTGCTGAATGGCCTCACACAATTTACCAAGGTTGAGAAATGAAGACAGACACATGATTTGTCCTTCTCAGGAATCATCAGTGTGACTTATATGTATCTCATCCAATGAGAAAGGAACCAGCCCTTATGTGGTCTTATGGGTTTGGGTCATGGTAGGCCCAAAATAAGAAAGCAAACTAAAAAGTAAAGAACCTCAGCACAAAAGCTGAGGTAGTCTTCAAATAATTATTTCTCTGAAACCTGGCCTATTTTCTGGTGCCCTTTTGGGTGATTACTGCCTCAGTGCATTTATGCTGAGGTTATTTACATTTTAGCTTACTTTTATACATAGTCCATCTTGAACCATCAAGGTGTATCATTCATTGCTGTCGATAACCAACCATGTTGGCCAAACTTTGTGAACTGTTGACAAGCTTGATCTTTTGCAGTTGTTGTCTACTTTGCTTGAGGTCACTGTCTGATACGGAAAGAGTGTCTCATATTTGAACAAGGTAGCTGTTTGTTTCTTCTAAGAGACTTTCATCTCCACCAGTGATGTGTTCTTTGAGTGTCATTCTGGACAATGCATTGAGGACAAATGTGCCTGGGACATGGACAACACTGTAGGCACACAGTAGGTCATCTACTGCATGTGAAACCTCTGTTATCTAAGGAGGGTAGTTATCTAAGCTCCTGGTTCCTAACAAATGTACAGTACTAGGGTCTTTTGATTTGTTACCAGAATAGAATGTGTTCCCACAAGGTAACATTTTAAGTGTTCTTCGCTGAGACAAGGAGTAATGTCTCTTTTAATTTGTGCATAGCATTTTTCCATTGGTGTTAGTGCTTGTAACACATATCCAATGGTTTGCCAACGGTTCTTGTGTTTCTGCATCAGGACTCCTCTTAGTGAAAAAAGATTGTCTATCTGCTGCAACTTGAGTTTGTCTGTTTGGAATGAACAAGGCTCAGTTTGGCAGTGTCATGAGTACAACTTTGAAAGCTTCAAAACCCTGCTTGAAGGTGGACCCCAACCCACTGGTTTATTCATGACAAATGTTCTTGTAAGGGTGTTGTTTCCTCTGCAAGTACTGGTATGAATTTTCCCAATTGGTTGACTATTCCTAGGAAACCATTAACTTCGAACTCGTGTGAATTTGACATCCACTGGGTGTGTGACAGCTTCTCTAGGTGGGTCTGCACTTCTTTGATGTCGATCATCTTTCCTAGAAACTGGACCTTGGTTTTCTTAAATTTATATCTTTTGGCATTCAGTGATCCCAGTACTCTGATCATTTCTTAGGGCTGCACAGACTCTGCTTAACCTTTTCTGCCATGTGTGACAAAAGACAACAATAACATTCATGTGGCACAAAACCCCATCCAAGTCTTCCAGGACTCAACAAATTCTGTTTTGGAAGTGCCCAGGGTGGACAAGATGCCAAGGGCTGCCTTTGAAAACAGTAGCATCTAGGGGCATAATGAAGGTGGTCAATTTCTCTGACACCTCTGATAGATCTATATGCCAGAAT
Organism: Neoceratodus forsteri; assembly: GCA_016271365.2. NCBI lineage: Eukaryota > Metazoa > Chordata > Ceratodontiformes > Ceratodontidae > Neoceratodus > Neoceratodus forsteri. The sequence continues at coordinate 1,458,185,939 of CM057455.1, read as the reverse complement.
CCTACATTGGTGTCAAGCTTTGTGAAGAGAGTGGTATCTTCCAGCACGTTCAGCATCTGTTCCACTGAGAAAGGATGAACTTTTCACTTTTGACTGACTTATACATCTTGGTAATATAGACAGAGATCATTATTGTGCCATTCAACTTAGAGACCACTACCATTTTGGCACATCAATCTGTAGGCCCTCAACCTTGGTGATCTCTCCCAGGTTCTCGAATCTGGGTAGTTTTCTAAAACTTTGGGCATAACTGGAACTGGAATCTGACTGGGTGCTGTCAGAAAGGACAGTGTGTTCCATATTATCCAGTCTGTTGAGAAGAGAAAAGTTTTGATTACTTATTGGCTAGCTATGGTATACTGAGGTTCATCACAATGTAAATATCATCACAGCTTTGATAGCTGCCTTTGGTTATGATGTCTTTGCACTTCATACACATCTAGGATGTGTCTTCCTGGCTCCATCAAGACTTTACTGATGGCCCTAAAGAGTATGCAGGGTTTGCCACACAAACTCTAGTAATCAGTTCCTGGTATGGCTATGCTATCTGCACCTGTGTCCATCTTGAACTCCTCTTGCATCTGGTTAATGAGTACGGTTGTGTTCCAGCTCCTCACGTGGTACAGAACTGATCAAAAATGGCATGCTCAGTGCTATACTCTGATAATGTACTTCTTGAACTGTTGATTTTGATTGACCTACATTCTTATAGTGTCCCAATTTGGTGCACACATGACATACATCACTGTTTGATGGAAACTGGACATTTGAGTTGATGGTGTCTCTCACACCTGCTTTATTGCTTCTGTGTGTCTTTTTCCTGGTGAGGTGCCCATTACATCTTTGAAAGATGGGTAAGATTGGATTTCTTCAGTCTCCTCTAGGTGGAGAAATGTCTGCCCTGTGTGACATCCAGCAATAGGGTGCTCCATTTACCACTCAGCCTGTCCCTGGCCTGAGGTCCAGTTGCTGTGTTCATACAGCTCTTCTCTGTCAGACCATAACAATGGCTTCTCCAATGTGAGGTTGTTGCTGATCAGCTTATATTTGTCTAATCTGCTGGCTGGGAGCCCAATGATGATCCGGTCATGGATCAGTTTCTCTCATAGGTCCCCATTACTGCAGTTCTCCACTAGGGTGTACAATGCTATTATGAATTTATAAATGGGTTCATCTGCTTCCTGCTTAGGCACATTAAATTTGACCCTTTCATAGATAATGTTTCTGTAACCTTAACATAGTCACTTAATTTCACTTGGATCATAGTTTTTTTTAATTAAATTTGCTTTATTTTCTATGTAAATTCTTCCATACAACCACAAACAAACCAAGGAAAACATAACAGCTCTTACATATATTCACTTAGGTATTACACGTACATGCTTGATAAATAAAAATACCAGGAAGCAATCAAACAAAGGAGAACCCCACCCATCCCATACCCAGGCACAGTCTTTAACTACTAACTAAACCCTAGTGTATGTAAGACAGGATGTGACACAGTTCCCACATAGTGCCATTGCAGGTTCTAATAAGGCAGGAATACTATAGTAAAACAGAGAGTGTGGAGGAAAGGAGTTAGAAATGAGAGGAAGGAAGGCTTTAATATCCAAACTTATTCTGTGAGTTGGAAAAACAATTCCAGCATCTCTGAAAAGTTTTCCAGGAATGGGTGGCATTAGCTACACACCTTTCTGCATTTAAGGTGGTGAAATTCCATCCACCACTCACTTAATGATGGTTCCCAGTCATCTGCCCAGTGTCTGAGGATTAACAACTTAGTAATTAGGGAACTGTAGAAAATTGCACTTTTGGGTGAATGTAGGAACAGTAGAATCATCTCACAGAATACAGGTGTCCTCTGAAAATATGGGGTTAACATTAAGTAAGGTGTAATATTTCTTTTCACCACTTCCCAGAAATTTAGGATCTTGGGACAAGGCCACAATTTGTGGTATAAAGTCACATTATCGAATTTACAATCCTTACAGATAGGAGAGGACACCTTTCCCATCCTATATAGTTTGCTAGGTGTATAGTAAATATTATGTAGTATATTGAATTGAATACTCACATCCATCGTGGATAAGCTAATGGAGACTATTCTGAAGGAGAGGCTGGTGGCCCTCCTAGAGGCCAAGGACTACAGGACAGCAGACAGCATGGCTTCATATGGGGCGGACCCTGCCAAACCAACCTGGTGGAGTTCTATGACTGGGTAACTAGGCAATTGGACAGGGGCCATCGCGGTGGATGTTCTGTATCTGGACTTCAGTAAGGCATTCGACTCGGTGCCACATGGAAGGCTGGGAAGTAAGTTAGTAGGCATGGGGCAGGTGCAAAGCTGGTGAGATGGGTAGGAACTGGCTTCAGGGAAGGCAACAGGGGTGGTGGTGGTGGGGAGCCTCACACAAGGGTAGTGACAAGTGGTGTTCCACAGGGCTCGGTGTTGGGACCAGTGTTGTTTGGAATATTCATTGCAGACATATCATGGGACATAAAGAGCAAGATCAGTCTGTTTGCTGATGATACCAAGGTAGGAGCAGTGGTGGATGACCTAGGGGATGGCAGGGGTTGCAGGATGATCTGGCAAAGCTTGAAACCTGGTCAGACACCTGGAAACTGGGGTTTAATGCCAAAAGTGCAAGGTTCTGCATTTTGGGTTGAAGAACCCAAGGAGGAGTTACTGGCTGGTGGGAGTGCAGTTAGCCCAGACAGAGGAGGAGAAGGATCTGGGGTGCTCATTACAGGGTCAATGAACAACTCGGCACAATGTAGGAAGGCAGCGGCAAAGGCCAACAAAATGCTGGGTTGTATTGCAAGGGTACATCCTAGAGGATGGAGGAGGTGATTCTGCCACTCTACAGGTCATTAGTTAGATCGCACCTGAGTACTGTGTGCAGTACTGACACCCGTATCTGAAGAGGGACATTAAGTTACTGGAGGTGGTGCAGTGCAGGGCAACAAAGATGATCAGCGGCTGGGGGATTTATCATATAAGAGGAGGCTGAGGTAGTTGAACATGTACTTACTGGAGGAGAGGAGGGACGGTGGGCATGATTGAAACCTTTAAGTACATGAAAGGAATAAACAAGACAGGTACAGAGGGCTGTTCAAAGTAAGGGAGGAGGGACACCAGGGCCATGATATGAGACTGGAGGGAGGGAGGAAGGTTCAGGAGGAGATGAGGAGACACTTTTTCACAGAGCGGGTGCTGGCTGGGTGGAATGTGTCACCTACAAGTGGTATCCAGTAGAACAGTGGATTGCTTCAAAGGGATGGGACAGGACAAGGGAGAGGGTCAATGAAGGGGAAGGGTGGAAGGGAGGGCAGCTGCAGAATAAGAGGTGCTAGCTGCACATTTGAGCAGACTTGATAGACCTCTAGGCCTTTATCTGCTGGCAAATTTCATATGTTCATATGAATATTCCAGAGACAGTCCTGTTTTATTTTAGTATCTATATCTGTCCAGATTCTTCTCCAAGAAATGTCAGACAAGCATCTGGACAGATTATGTTATCAATAATAAGCCACTGGAGATGGAGTATTCCAGGAGTTATTAATAAGTTCATGGTATAGTTTAGAAACTGGTTTTGTTTTGAAGTAATCGCTAATAATGAGACCAAAAATAAATTGTCTTTGTCCGACCATGGCGGGGTTGCCTAATAAACTCTTTGTACAATGAAGCATTTGTGAAGAAAAGAACAGATACTTTGGTGGAGTAGCAAATTTCACCTGCAGTGATGATATTGGAAGAATGGTTTGCCCCTGGATGAAATCTGTTAGTCTTAGATCAGGGTGGGGCCATCCAGCACTTGGAATGATACATTCGCCAGCTATCTTCAAATTGGGTTATTAAAAAGGGCTGTATGATGTATTTCCTAGGCTGAATTTGAGTGAGAGCACAAAATTGTTGAAATACTTTCCTGTCCCACCTAATTGGAGAATCCCACAGTTCTGGAGGCACCTTAGACAAGGGAGTATACAGAATAGCTGGCAAAGAAACGTTATGGCAGTGCGCTTAGCTCAGGTCTAGAGAAACCCAATCCAGGTAAGAAGAGGGTTTCCTCTATGGCTGAATAATACAAAACCTATTTGCATGAATGGATAGATAATAAAGGTAGAAGTCTAGGAGTTATACCCCCAGGGCCTTAGGGTGGGTAAGTTTCCAATATGCCAGTCATGGGGCTTTTCCTTTCCAAATGAAATCGGAACACATCTTCGGATTGCTAAGAAATAAGATTTAGGAAGATATACATTAAGATTGAACAGGGAGTAAAACATTTAGGCAGTACAGCCATTTTTAAGACATTAGCTCTACCCCAGAAGGATAACGGCAATTTCACCACCTGATTAAATCCTCTTTTGTTGACTTCAGGAGTGGGTCAAATTGAGTTCCTTAAGTTTTCCTACCTCTTTGGTAATTCTAATTCCTAAATACATTATAGCTGTATTTTCCACTGTAATCCTAAGGCTTTAATCTGATTTATTTGCACTAGAGCTGACAAGGGATAAACTGGTTTATTTATGATACGTTTATAACTAGAAAATTTAGCAAAGTGATTAATAATTTGAAGTGCCAAAGGGAGAGACTGGTTGCAGTTAGATGGATGAGTAAGTCATATGGAAAAAGGATAATTTAAATTCTAGATTTCCTACTTTTATACCCTTAATTCCCTTTCTTGATTGAGCACCCATGCAGGTGGTTCGATATACAAATTGAATAAGTATAGGGATAGGGCATCCTTGCCTAGTACCACTACACAATGGAATGGATCTGATAAATGGTTACTACAAGTTATCCTAGCAGATGGACATTGGTAGAGGTACTGACATGGTTAATACAAACATCCCAGAAGCCAAATTCTTTAAGGGCTAGAAACAAATATGGCCAAGTCACTCTGTCAAAAATCTTCTCCGCATCCAGAGATATGAAGGCTACTTCAAGAGTAGGATCTCTGGATGCAGCAAGAAAGTGACAGAGCTTGCAAAATGATCAGTGGAAGAGCATTCTGCTATAAATCCAGTTTGCTCTGGTCCCAAAAGTCTAGTCCATACCTTCGCTATTCTATTTGCTAAAATTTTGCATATTTTCACATCTACATTAAGCAGTGAAATTGGTCTATAATTGCCAGTCATAGTCAGATCCTTCCCCATTTTGGGAGAAGAATTATTCTTGCTTCAAATAGTGAGGGATCTGTAACTGGAGATGTTTCCCAGTAACTAAATAGCTGCAGCAGCAATGAAATATTTTGGTCCTTAAAAGTTTTATAAAAAGACCAGAAAAACCATCTGGGCCAGGTGCTTTCTCAGGTTTTAGAGAATTAATGGCTTGAGCAATTTTCTTGGTAGAAATTAGGTCAATTAATAAGTTGCTGCTCTCCAGTTTAATGGGAAGGAAGCTTGATGCAAAAGTCTTGCATTTTTGGCTTTGGGAGGTAGCTAAGGGAGGGAATATAGAGAATGATACAATTCTTGGAAGAGCTGCAACATCTCTTTAGGATCTGTGAGAGAATTCCCATTTAGGGGATTTTGATAGCTGTAATCTATTTTGCTGCTGAGCGCTGCTTCAGTTGTCAAGCAAGTAACTTACGGATTTACTACCCTGTCCTATATAGGTGGTTTTGATAAGGAATGCTGCTTTATTGGCCTTCTCAAGTTGAATGCTTGAATAGTGTGATCTTAAGCAAGTAAGTTCTTGTTATTCTGCATTAGTTAACTTGTCTATCCTCTTAACCTCAAAATCCCGAATCCTTTCTAAACATAAAGTGAAGTGAAATTGCTTTTTTCCTTTATTACTGTCACTATGCAAATGAGTTCACCTCTCAAGTGGATTTTAGAGCTGCCCATTACATATCCATTGAAGGAATAGAATTTAGTTATACGATACGGACTCTTGCAGAAAGCGTTTAAAATGCAAAGTAATTTGAAATCTTTTAGTAAAGTAGTATTAAGAGACCAAGCATGAGGTCTAGAGGAGTAGTTTGGAGGTCTAAGGTAACAGCTATAAGGCAGTGGTCAGAAATTGCATGTGTGCAAATCTGAGAATCGATTATGAAGGGGCTAATTGTTGACTTCTCCAAAACAAAATAAAAACTAGAGTAATTTTGTGTACAGGTGAATAAAGGTAAAGTCCTTAATTAAGGGGTTAGGAAGTCTCCAGGGTCAATCATATCTTAAGAAGATAGTAATTTGCTTAAAGCCCTCTGTCCTGACGAAGCCCCAAGACCTGTGTGGTATGTTCGGTCTAGGCCACTTGACTGTACAATATTCCAGTTGCCTCCCAGTATAGCAATATATTGTGAAAAGGTGCTAAAACTGAAGCTAAATGAGTGAAAAAAGATGGGCTCTCTACGTTTGGACCATAAATGGATCCCAACACTACATCTATATTGCCCAATTAACGTGGACTACCACATAGCAGCCCTCAGGATCGCTGATTGTTGAGACAGTAGTAAAAGACAATCCATTTGCAATAAGTATTGCTACTCCATGCTTACAAGAGTTGAGGCCTGCACCATAAACCTGGCCAACCCAGCGTTTATGGAGGAAGCCTAACTGATCAGAGGGGCAAGTGGGTTTCTTGAAGGAAAACTATTTTAGGGTTATATCTCACCAAGTGGTTAAGCACAACCTATTTTTAGTATTGTCCCTTCCACCCTTTATGTTCCATGAGAGAGTTGTTAATCTAGTTACCATGCACAGTTAAATTTACATATTGACCTGCCTTACTCTTTAGCGAGCATGCCAAGTCCCACCCCTCCCTGGTTCAAGTCCGCTTTTAATATCCCACAACAACTGCCTAACCCAAAAGAAAAAAAAAAATAACTATGCAACTATTTACAAACCTCCTAACTAGGGTCCTAGGCCCATCCTTATGCTATGGTCCATAACACTCCACAGGAGGTGGTGGGGCTCCATCTACCCATATAACTATCTATTACCAGTATAGGTGTCAACACCAACAATGATAACAAAGAGAACAACCAGTTTCTCTGACTAGAAGTTAAGGTAACAACATGAATAACTACAGTTATGATGTTTAAATAAAAATCTCCCTATGCCAAAGTGATATCTGGGATACAATTCAAAAATTAAATTTTACCTTACTCTAACAATTATATTTATTGTTACTAGTAACTCTACTAGTATATTATAATAGCTGAGGCACAATTCAGAAATTAAATTTAACTTGGTCTAACCATTATATTTATTGTTACTAGAAACTCTACTAGTATATTACGATTACTAAATGCTTTTCTATTATAATAAAGCATACCGGACATGAAAGAAGAATGAAAACAGGGGCAAACAAAATAAAATACATATTAGCTCCAATGTAGTATTCGTGGGGACAGTTAGACTTCAGCATCCTCTGGTGGTTTTATAAGCAAAAGGTCTTTCAAAAGGGAGAGACAAATTTATACGCTGTAGTTATGCTTTACAGATATTTGGCTTACTGAGGGGCTGTTAACATATAAGTAAGTAGCAACAAGAAAGTCTAAAAATGTCCCATGTTAATCCTTCTCTATGGAGCAGTCTGTAAGTTCCAAAAGGCACTTTTAAATCAAGACAGTTTCTGCAGAGATCAAAATACATACTGAGTCACTCATACTAAATCAAAATGTGGCTTCTTCTTTATTCACCCGGAAAAGATTTGGAAGTAATCACTGGAGAATTTGCAGAGAGTCTTCTGTTGAGTTGAATCGTTTTGCACCCTCTGTGAGAATCACTTCAAGCCTTGCTGGATATAGCATACAGTGTTTTAAACCTGCTGCCCAGAGCTTTGAAGTGATGGGGTGGAACTACTGCTTGAAGTTGCCAGGTTTTGTACGTAAGGTCTGGAACCAATCTTAATTTTTGACCTTCCCAAAGAATAGCGTTAAGTTTCCTTGCTTCTCTCAGAATAAACTCTCTGCCTAAGTAATTAAGAAGTTCAAATATGATAGGCCTTGGTGGCTCAGTTGGGGAAGGTTTAGCACGAAGAGTCTGATGGTCTCTTTTGATGATGAATTCAGGGCCGTTATGACAAAGCCCCACTGATTTCTTTAAAAATTTCTTAGGAATTGAATGGTATTGGGCTCTCCTGTCCTTCTGGGAGCCCCAGCAGGACAAGATTGTTTCTTTGATTCTATCCTTCTAAGTCATCTATCGCTCCTCTAGTTTAGATATGTTTTCTTAATCATGACTACCTCCAGCTCCATTCTGTCCTGTTTCCATTTCACCGAGCTGATCCGTACTTCAGTGTTGGTTAGCCTCCTGGAGAGCTGAGTAAGGGCTGATTTAATTTTGGCCACTTCTTTCACCAGTTTAAGGATTGCCTCTTTAACTGAGGTAAGCTTGAAGTAAACCTGTGTTGGGCAAATTTCTTGTGTCTCCGTAGTTGGGGATGTGCTTCGGCTCGGGCACATGGCCTCCTGACTCCTCGGTGGTTCTGTAGCTGGCTGCATATTTAGAGTCTCCTGCGAAGAAGTTGTATCCATCAGTGAACATGAGATTCCCCAGGTTGTGGAGTGCTACTGGATCGAATATGTACATATTCTGTGCTGAATTGCAGGTGTTTTAGACAAAAGTTATTTAAATTGAATGGAGCAGTTCCCCAACATCCTACTCCCACTAGAGCATCATGTGACTCCCTGGATCATAGTTTTACTATTCCAAATCTGTTAATGCCATCCCAAAAGGATATTGCCTGCTTTGTCATCCATACATCCATGCAATACTTCATGGATTCATCTGATTCTACTCTGCAGATGCTGCTTGGCTGCTTGCTTTATGAAACCTTTCAAAGCATCTGAGCGAACTCATCTGGGCTGTAAAACTGAACAGTTGAGATGGCTAAATCTACAATTGCAATAGTTCCATTTAACCAGCTACTTTAAAGAGCTGCTGAAACAATTTTGTCAGGTAACTATACTACTGGCAGGTAACTATAAATACAACCTACAATGTGTCCAACAACATGTTTTTGGAAAGGTACAGCACATCTACAGCCCTACTGGAATTTACAGGTTTCATTCACCATACTCCTGATCAGGGTCAAATTGTTGATGCAACCTTTATTGACCTGTCTAAAGCATTTGACATGGTCAATCACCATTTGCTGATACATCAGCTTGCTGGGCTTGGTATATCTTCAGAAGCCTAAAGTGGTTCACCAGCTATCTAGCACACTGCAGACAGCAGGTGAGAATAGGGTCTGCCCTTTCTGCTAAACTGCCTATCTGCTCTGGGGTTCCTCAAGGATCGATACTGGGACCCCTTCTATTTAGCAACTTGCTCAATAATCTTCCAGCATCCTGTTCTGAACCAGTACTCCTCTATGTGGATGATGCGGTCATTTTCTCAAAGACTGCTGACCCTACCCGTCTTCAGGTCCAACTTCAGAAAAGTTTTACTGTAGCTGAGTCCTGGTTCATCTCTCATAGGTTGATGCTTAACTGCAAAAACTAAGGTCATGCTCTTCCATGGTACCCACAGCAAGCACAAAGCCCAAACAACTGGTGATTAAAAACAATATGGTGTTATCCTTGATCAGACTCAATCTTTTAAATACCTAGGAGTTACTCTGGATAGTACACTCTCCTATTCCAACCATGCTGAGACTGTTGCCAAGGTAGTTATAGGCCTTCTACACAGGCATAAACACTGCCTTATTACTGAAGCCCTCAGATTGGCTATTCAAAGTTCAGTTGTGTCTATTATTGACTATGGTTTGGTCATTTATGGTTCTGCCACAGACACAACCCTACGTCGGCTCACCACAGCTCTGAATAAGGCATGCAGTCTACTAACTGGTGCAATGTATCATACTCACAGTTGTGACCTTTATGAACAAGCAAACTGGCTTCAGCTCCAGGCTTGCATTGAATATCAAGCCTGCCTTCTGGCTAAGAAGGCAGATCTTGGTCTCCTACCACCAGATTCCCTTCAGCTTTTCGGTCCCTTCCGGGCACTCAGAGCAGACAAAGTTCTGTGAGCCAAACTTTCACTGTCCCTCGCTGTCGAACCTTGCTCTGACAGCGATCCATTACAGTTAGAGCTGCTAATTTATTTAATTCCCTTCCTCCTGAGATTGCGATGACTGCAACCTTGGGACCGTTTAAGCAGAAGCTGATTCAATTCCTAGTTTCCAGAGCATCTTGTGACAGCTATACCTAATCTCTGCTGACAGCTAAATGCACTGGGACCTCCCTCTTTACCATTTGCCCCTGTATAGCCCAATTCTGCTGCTGCACTATTCCACTCCACAGCACTTCCTCCTTTATCCCTTTACCATTCCTGCCCTCTTTTCATCCTACAAATCCCCCTTCCCTTACCCTCCACTCCCACTTCCCCTCTCTCCTCTGTTTCCTCACCTTGTTCTCTCCTCTACCCCCCACCCAGTGGGTCTTTCCTGCTGAAGCTTCATTGTGGAATCTCCTCATGCTCTTTTTATGCTTCTTCCACCCCAGTTCACCCCCTGTACTTTCTCTCCTTGTAAGCCCTTTCACCACTCTTCAGACAAGGCCACTGGCTGCACTTGACACAATATTTATCTTGCCATATTGTTCTTTTGTTTATGTAATTACTTTCCTCAAGTTCTACTACTTACGAAACCATTGTAATTTGCTATTCTTGTGACTTGACGTGCAACCTCTGTAAAGAGCTCTTGGCTCAAAGGTCCTTCCGATTTGTTAAATGAATAAAAAAATTAATGAATAACTCATACTAGGGAATTGCCTCCTGAGGAGCTAATTTAGCTGAAATTAATTTTTTGTGTGGTATAAAAAACTTTTTTACCTTGTCTTGAACTTAGGGTGGGGTGTTAGGAGTAGGTTGAGTCTCCTTGTGGATGACTCAAAACTGGGAGCACTGGCAGATGGGCAGGAGGGAGAGGCCCTGCAGGAGGATCTGGATACCCTAGGGGGTGGGCAAGAAAGTGTGGGTTGAAGTTCAACACAGAAAATGTAGGGTGCTGCATCAGGGTGTCAGAAACATGGGACATGCATACATCCTGGGGGACCACACTCCAAGTCACATCGGTGAGAGGAACTTAGGGATAGTGGTGGACAGCAAACTGAATAACACAGAGAACTGTCGAAGAGCGCCTGCAAAAGCAAATAGAATACTGGGCTGATAACCAGGGGATTACCTCCCACTGTATAATGCCCTGGTTAGGCTGCATCTTGAGTACTGTGTGCAGTTCTGGAGACCCCATCTTAAGAGGGACATAGCGCGCTGGAGAGGTCCAGTGGAGGTGACCAGGATGATTCAGGGCATGGAGGTAGGACCTTTGAGGAGAGACTGGATGAACTCAATCTATACGTATTGGAGGAGAGGAGGGACAGAGGGAACATGATAGAGACCTTCAAGTACATAAAGGGGATAAATAAGGGTGGAGCCAGGGAAGTGTTCAGGCTTAAGAATGGGGAAACTACCAGGGGCATGAGTGGAAGCTGGAAGGGTGGAAGTACAGGGGAGTGCAGGAGACACTTCTTTACAGAGAGGGTGGTGGAACCATGGAACACACTGCCCAGAAGTCTGGTGGAAGAGACCACAGTGGAAGGATTTAAGAAGGGTTGGGACAGGTACAGGGAAAGCTGAGGCCAGCCAGGGCCACCTTTGGGGCTGGGGGTAGAAGAGCTAGCTCCCAGTCGGGGCTAGCTTCGAGCAGACATGATAGACCATATGGTCTATTCTGCTGGCTTTACTATGATACTGTGATACTATGATACCTTATAATGGAGGCTAATAGCTTCTGAGTATGAGCCAAGCAGCCACCGGAGTGCTGCAGCATCACCCTAAAAATAAGCTTTCTGATGATGAGAGGTAGGAATAGGGGCTGCAGGCACTGTATATGCAGTAAATAGTAACAGAATTGGGGAGGTGCTATCTAAATGTATAAAGTATATTTGCAGTCAATTCTACATGTAAGGGGCTAATATACATCATATATTATAGCTCAAATTTTAATTTTCAAATTGGGACTTAATTAGCTCCTTGGGCATGCAACTCCTTGAGTACGAGTTGCCTGCCTAACGTGTTAATTGTGTCAATTGTTCTTTAAAAATTCACTGTGGCTGCTTTGCGTGCTTGCAAAAAAGAATGTCTGTCTCATTAAAGTTTTCAATAACCTCTTACTGGTATGTTGTGTAGGATTGCTTCAACAACTTTCCAGTGGGCTGACCTGTGGCACAATATCCCATGCAAGTCTTACACGACTCCAAAACTTCTGTGATGGAAGTGCTTGGAAGCAGACGAGATACCAAGGATAGCCTTTGATAACAGTGGCATCTGACGGGCATGATGGAGATGATCAGTTTCTCTGACACCCCTGACAGATGTATCTGCCAGAATTCTGCATGGGTGTCAAGCTTGGTGAAGAGTGACATCTCCAGCATTTTCAGAACCTGCACCACTGAAGAAAGGATGAACTTCTCACTGTTGACTAACTTGTCTATCTTGATAAGATAGACACGGATAAAAACTGCAGGGTTTGCATGTGTTACCCCACAGTATTTTTGTCTTTTCCAGCCCTTATTTGGTCTCTCCTTCAGTTCCTAGTCAGGTCTCTGGCTGGGTGGTGTTTTGCTTTTATTGTAGGCCTATACTAACTTGCTGCAGTCCCACTTAATTGTGAGGGAGGGAGGGAGGAGAATCTTCAATGGATTTACAGTACCCAGTTGAAAAGCGCTTCCAGAATAGCACCAGTCAATTGAGTGCTACTCTGAATAGCACTACCACAGACAGCAAGAGTAGATTTACAGTGCTTACAGAAGCACTCCCCAGGTCGCTGTCCATGGCCCTGTGAAGGAACAAGCGCTTTCTAGAATCTGAGAGGCTGGCGAGATGCTTCTTTGGCATGAAGGAGGCTGGGGTATAAACAGCTCGGCCAGGCGATGAGTGGAGACCAGGGTTCCACTCCTGGTCTCCTAAGATTTTCCACATTGGGACTTATTTTTGTTTTATACAGGGCCATGGAAACAGTATTCCATGGCCTCACAAATTTCAACTTGCCCTGTGATCCACTCCTCCCCAGAGTTGGAATCCTATAGTAGGAGTGCGGAGCATCCCAAAATAAAACTGATGGCATTATTGCCACACGGTTCTTGACCATGCAGTTGTTGTCAGCAATGTTCTGACCTAGTGCCAGATTTACTGCACTTAGTCAGATGGGATGTTGTGTATGTAAATGGAGCAGTCTTACTGGTCTTTCCTGCTAGTTAATGGTGGCTGCTTGGATGTAGTACTCCAGCTCCCAGTCTGCTCTCTTGATTTGTCTTCCACAGACATATTTCATTTCATCTATTTAAATTGCAGGCTAGTACACTAAAATAGTTGTTGTTGTTGCTTTGCTGGTTCCAGTCAAGATGTCAGGACTATCATGATAGCTCTAGCGCTCATGGCTCTCACCATGCCAATAATGGTGCTGCACTCAGACAAACTTGGGGAAATTAAAAACAATAAAACCCATGTCTGAAGACACTGAAGGGCTCTCTGATGGCACTTCTTAATGGCAGAAACCAGTAGCTGGACTCACGGATGGAGGCGGTCAGCCCTTCTGACACCATGTTGAACTATGAGGCACCCACATTGAATGTAGGATGGCAATTGCCTTTGTCACAGGATGTTTCTCTGGGTAAATGTGCATAGTAATCACAGTTATCTACATAGTCTGGTAGAGTTACAGCACCACCAATCATCACAGTTCCAGATCGATTTCAATAGTATTTCAAAGTCTAAGAGAGCAGTGTTTGTGGTGAGCCCAGCCCTAAATCTTGATTGATACAAGTGCGAAGCCATTTTTTTAAGTGTGTTTAAAACTGTGAATGAACTTGTCTTTCTAGAAATTTCAGTAATAATACAACTGGGATATACAGTAGGTCTATCATTTGATATCTCTGTTATTTTATTTCCATCTTTATCAATTGGATTGATGTTGGTTACCTTTCATGCAGTTGGAAAGTGACCCTCCATAAAACACAAGTATAAATGTTTAGTTACAATTGAAGTGATAACACATACAGCTTCTTATAATAATCTCCCATCATTTTATCCAGTCCCCCAACTTGATAGACATTCAAGGTTTCTTTTGATTTATATACTGTACCTCATGTGTTTTGTTAGTCTGAAACTAAAACTAGATGTCACTTGATTTTGCATTTCTGTATTTCTATAAAATTCCTTAGAATTGTCTAACTCACTATAGGATACACATGCAATGTCTCAGATATTAACAAAATGGTCATTAAATGCTTCTAATGCCCTTCTTGGCTCATTTGTGATTTTCTGTTCTTGTTTTCTTGAAAAACTACATTTTAAATGATCAGGTTTTTTTAACTTTTTGTTAGTTGCTAGTGCACTTGATGGTCAGGTAGAAATTGATTCTGGAGGTTGTCTGCTCTGACAGACCAGCTCTGGAGATGTGAGGAACACAAACTGCATCATAACCTCTCTGCTTTACTGGCACTGCACATCAGTTGCTAACAGGTAAAATATCTTATAGAGTATCACATATGTTTTGTTAGTCTTTGTTATAGTGGTTAGAGCAGAGAATGGAGCCTACCCTTATGTGACAACCACACACTGCCCATTCTTAGTGTGTCCACATTGTGAAAAGGGGTGAAAGAATGGTCAAATCACATCTAAGTCAAAGTTCGGTAGACATACAATGATTAGAATTGGGCAGCCTTAAAGATTTAATATCTGAATACTTAACAGGACACAAAATACAGTAATCTGCAGACTCATTCAAAACACGCAGTGTTTGTACCTAATAATAATTTAGAAATTTATTGAGAGGAACTTCAAATATGTGTAATAATATACCTTACTCCCTGATCTCTTTGGCTTATATTATTTTGGGCAACACTTAATTTCAATTTTTCTTTTCTCTAGGGTTAGCACAACACATATTTACTAGTGCTGTGCAGACTTTTCAAATTCCAGTGCAAAGAAATTTCATGGAGATTTTGGAATTGTGTTCACAGAATTTTGCCTAAAATAAAGTGGTGGAATTCAGGAGTACAAATATGCAGAATGAGTTTTTCCACAACGTTTCCACAAAATTGTATTCTCTGGATCTCAATGTGTTCCATGGAAATTGCTGCAGAATGATTTTCTGCTGAAAAATGTTGTCCCTCAAAATATTATTCTGCAGAGCACAGCAAGCATAATTCTGCAGAAGAACCAGTGAAATTCCATTGGAAATTCCACTGGCAGAATAGTCATTCTGCACTAATTCAACAGTGGCATTTGCATTTACATAATACTAGTATATACCCATATTCCAGTCTTGGATTTAAGGTTTTGAGTTGACCTGCAACAGTGGCCTTCTTAAAGGACATGATATAGTGACACCCACAAGTCCATGTTATATTTGTTTTATACAAGAGGTCTTCAATATCAGTAAAACTATTTGAAATATATGATTTGTGGCTTTCCCATTCTGTGTTAGTTTAAGTGAGCTAGAGTTTGTGCACCAGATGAATGTAATCCACTACATGAGTTTATAAAATATGTTGGGAAATCCTGTATCCTTTTTTCAGTTCAAGTTCTTGTAAAAGTTTCAGCATTACATATATTAGACATCATGTGAGTTTCAGAATGACATATATTAAACATTATGGTCAGGATTCTCAAAGCATTTGCGCTCAGCGCATCTCAGCTGTCCCGCATAACTGAGAGTGCACTGAGCCCAAACTGTGAAATTCACAGAGGATACACCAGAAGATGCTTCCAGCGCATCCCATCTGTGAATTCACAGTTGTGACCAACCGAGATGTGCTGGTGGAAACCAATGGGGCAGTGCATCTCCAGGTATGCTGTGCCCAGTGTTGCCATTGACAGCCACAAACATGCAAATGGGGCCATTAGGCATGCAAGGCACAATGGGGCCATTTTATGTCATTATGGCTCCATTTGCATGAGTCTTGCATGGATGCACCCAGTGGAATGTGCCAGGATCCATTCAAGGGCTGTGTATGGTACACAGATTCCTGGAAGTCCAGGGGTCCCCCTAGCTCCCCATGGCCTGAATGTGAAGTGACACGCTAATTCCACAATATCCCTGGTGGTCCAGTGGTCTTCCCATGCTCAAATACCATAGTACTATGAAATCCCCAGTAACAGCCCTGCAAGGCCAGTGGAACGCCCACCCATATCCCTGGTAAAAGTAATGTCAATTTGGCAGAAGCCCAAGTAATCTAGTGGAACCTCCCTGCCCCAACCCACTGCACCAAGGAGTGAACTCCCAAAGTCTCCCTGGTGGTCCAGTGGACCACTCACCCACTCAGGCACTGCCTCCCACCCCAGTCCCCCTCACAGCATGTGCTGAATTCCAGTGGGCAGCACAACTCACCGCCATACCACCATGGCGCCTGCCAACAGAGTTGTCTGTGAATGACAGCTACTGTGCTACTGTACACCCATTGGTAGACTGTGTCAAAAATGGGCATGCAGTGAGCACTGTGAGCTGTCATTCACAACAACTCATTGGGATGGTATAGATTCTTGTGGCTTGGTAAGAGTTAAAATTGTCATCAGCAGAGACCAGCATTTTATGCTCCCATCATAGATGGAGCTCACAAATGTCATGTTTGTTTGTTTATTTATTTAAAATTGGTAACCAGGAAAAGCAAACTGCATCTTCTGGATTCAGGGAGGCAAGTTTCCTTGCTCTTGGCTGACACTTGGTGGAGGCTGGGTGTCAGAGCAGAGGTACAGAGGACTGATGTTATGTAAGGAGGGTAGAGGAGTATGTTGTTCAGGGAGCATGTGCATGCCTCCATGCATGCACACTCACTGTATAAGCCAAAACTCAGGGCCAGGATGGGATGGGAGAAAACATAAGAAAATAACATGTCTCCCCATGGCCATAGGTGGTGGCCTCCAACACCCCTTGAACCATGCTCCTTGTGGATCCCCAATGGGGAGTATAACAGGATTGGGGCTGAATGGGGCCTGATGGCAAGCATGCGTGGCCATGGGGAGCAAAACAGCTTACATAACTCTTGTGTTCTCCTATTCTTTTCCTGAGTACCCCCTGTCATGCCTATATCTATATAGAGTAAGTTGCAAAAAACTTTGTTAATGCTCCAGTTGGGGTCAAAGTGACAAACAATGGGAAATGAGGCTTTAGGGTTTCCAACCCTAACTTCAACCCTCTAATCTAGGCAGGAGAGCAGGTGTGCGGTATGCCTTGGCTCTCAAGCCTAACACTCACCCATTCCATCTGTAGATAAAGTCAGATGTGTAGACTTTATGAGAATGGGATGCATAATAATGGGAACTTAAAAACTCAATAACTTTGCAACAGGTTAATATTTTTGCACCAAACATACCTAGGCAGTTCATACCCATGTTCATTCTACCATAAAAAATCACACCAAAATTCCACACCATCTGGGCACTAGACCTTGATTTCAACCTTTGCATCTGTAATATTCTTTTGTATTTCATTATGACAATATGTATTTGAGTAGTGAACACACCATCCACAGGGATAGTTCCCTTTAATGTTCAAACCTGGCAAAAATGACCACTTGTATCTTGTGGTAATAGCTGGTCACTATGCACCATCCTATCCTTCAAAGTCTTAGTCTTTTTGCTACCAGCAATGATTGTTCTTTAAACACTCTTCTCCTTCCATAGTTGCTTGCAACCCCTCCATGTTTATATATTATATTCTTAATGTTCCCAAAACTATCTGAGTAAGGTGAGAAGAACACCACTCTATTATTCATGTCCCTCTGGTTTCTTTCTCCTTTTGTTCTCATTAAATCACTCCTGTCCATTTCATTCACTCTCAAGCATGCAGTTCTCTATTGTTTTTACTGTAATTCCCTTATGCAAATTGTTGTTCCATATCTTCTGCTGCTGTTACATATTCTTCTTCCTCTGTACAGTTCTTCCAAGCTCTTGCAAATTGTCCCATAGGGATATTCTCCAGAAGTCTCTGTGGATGAAAATTGCTGGCATGCAGAATAGAGTTTCCTTCTGCTGGCCTATGGTATAGGCTGGTGCACAGTATTTCATTTTTTGATACATTTCTATATCCAGATAACTAATAGAGTCCCAACTCTGATATATTTACAAATATCAAATTCTCCATTCTACTGTTCAAATATAGATGAAATTCCTCCAATTCTTGCTCAGATCCCTCCAAATCACTGGAATGTCATCTATGAAGTGTTTTCATTCTACAGTCAACTCTGGGTACTTGTTTTGCTCCCTCTCAAAAGTATGCCTTCTCAAAATTATCCATATAAATATTGGCATATGATGGGGCTACAGTCTACCTCATCACTGCCCACTTTTTTACTAAGAAAAATTGTTCTCAAGCAAAAAAAAAACATTCTTAGAGCACTATCTCTGCTAACTTTACCAGGTACTCATTTGAGGTGCAGTGTCCTCTTTTCTCTGTTAGTATTGCACTCAAGGCTTTCGGTCCTCCCTCAGGGGATGGAGGTATAAAGGTCCTTGATGTCACGGATCATCAAAATGCAACCCGTGATGTTCACCTCCCTTTAAAGTAAAATCTTCTAGCATTCTAATGGTATCAATAGTCTTTCATATATGACCTTGTTGTTTCCACCAGCCCCTTAATATGATAGTTAATAACGGTAGAAAAGGTTTAGCATCCCTCCTATCCCTGCCACAGAGAGTCTTCCTGGTGGGTTCTCCAAACTTTTGTGTATTTTTGAAATGTGTACACCTAGAGCCCGATATTCCCAATCTGTTATCCAATTCGATCTACTGCCTCATCCAGCAATCCACCTGCAATCCTTTTGATCTCTGTCACTGAATCTCCCCTCTACAATAACTCTCTTGATTCATCAGTTCTCTCTTACATTCTCTCTTTTATAATCCCCATAGTTTTGTTACAAAAATACAAAACTATAGAGATTACAAGAGAGAATGTGAGAGACAACTGAACAATCAAGAGAATTATTGAGAGTGGGGAGTAATCCCATGGAGGAGATCAAAAATTATAGGTGAATTATTGGATGAGGGAGTAGATTGTAATTGATCACATATTGGGAATACAGGCTCTGACGTGTACACACACCTAAAACACCTGTGTTTTACACTCCCAAAAGTTTGAGAACCCGCTAGGAAGACTTAGAAGTCAGTTCGCAGAGTTTGTCTCTGTCAGACTACACTCTAAAAACGATGTTCCTCCCATAACCCACTGTAGCATCCCAAAACCCAAACTCCAACCTCCAAGCCCTTACTCAGACCCAGCTGTCTTATTAGTAGGCATTCTGCATCCGGTTCACGTGTGATAATGGCAAAAGCCTAAAGGCTCACCATTATCGAGAGTCAAGTAAAATGCATTTCGGCATTCTGACACCCCAAGTGCACAGCAAAATGGAGCTGGGGACTTAGTTTTTTAATGTTTTATATGGGGCAATGTCCCCAAACCTCCCCTAGTGTGCTTCACCCCTGCACCTCCCTTACTTACAGATTCTCAACACCAGGGGTGCATGTTGACTGGGTGCAAACATTTAAAAGAAAAGGTTCAGGCAGGCTAATAAAACGCACCAGCTCCAGACCTGAACCCAGTACCCTGCTGATCAACACCACCAACCCACCCACCACACCACAGGATCAGCTCAGCAACCCACCATGGCACCACCCCTCCATTCCCTCCAACCTTCACTCAATGGTGCTTACTCCACCCGACATGTACGATAGCGACATCTCGTCAAATATTCGCTGACCCCCATCCATGCCCTATCCTATGATAGCCCTGGAGACATACACTGGGGATTGGGTTACTATTATTGTAGGTGCCTAATCCCCAGCACTGATATGTAGTGCTACCTGCATCCCCACCTACTCAGTGATTTTCACCTTTTTATACCCTCACCTTGGAAAGAGTAAACACAACTTGCAGTCAGGTGAACACTATTGAATATGAATATATTAGTAACCCCAGGCCCCTACACAACACCCACTCAGCAGTCATCACCTTCTATCCCCACATCTGGCACCCAACCTGTTGTACCTGTTACCTGACCCAAAGAGAAATTAGAAACATAATAATCAGCAGGCAGAGAGACAGATGTCAGCACAGACCATTCCTGTACAGCCTTGTCTAGCTGTCATCTGAGTGAATGGGAGTGCATCGTGTAGTAAATATAAGCTTGTTATTCAATAAGCATGAACCCTTATTCATTCACGTGGCATCTAGCTGTGTTGTTTAGAGGGAGTCTGTGCCTCTCACTGTCCTCTGGTTGCTGATGACTCAAGTTTCTTGATGCATTTTGGAATTGAGTGACAGCACTGCAGGTCATGTTCAATACCAGATGGTGGGTGGCAGAGAGTGTGTACTCAGTGGGTGTGGAGGGTTCCTGCTATAACATTCAAATTTTCTAGAGCTCAGCTGACAGGCACTTGTCTGTTAATTTTACAAGGTAAAGAGGGAGTGAACATAGGTGCTGAGCAGGTTGTGGTATCTTTGATTAAGATAGATTGATATGAGAGGGACCCAGGTGGTGGGATGGCGTGGATTTTCATATGCTACATTGCTCGGGAAAGACCATTGTTCATTTTAATTTATTCCCAATTTACACAGTGAATTGCTGGTGACATTCAACTTTACACTGCCTACATATAGCATGAAGTTTGCCACTTCACCAGCAATTCACTGGGGAAGTAAACTTTGCAACTCTCTTACTCCCATTGTCCATTGCAGATGGGGACACTTTAAGCCCTGTTGCTGGTGTGGCAGGCATTCTGCAAGTCCTTCTTAGCAGATAGGGCATCTTAGACACTGCTTCTGGTGCAGTGTGAATTCATTCTTCCCCACAGCAAAGGGGATGCTATAAGTGTTGCTGTGTGTGTGGAGTCGTTTTCCTGTCCTCCTCATCAGAAGGAGACATTTCAAGCCCTGTTGCTATCATGGCAGACTTTCAACTGGTATCCTTCAGTAGAGGAGGGCAATCCAAGCACAACTTCAAGCACAACAGAAGTTCTCTTAGACCCTCTCAGCCAACAAAAATACCCTGAAAATAGAAAATAAAGTTAAAATTGATATTAAAACTATTACCTGTGTATCAGGTCTGATCTTTACAAATAAAGCAAGCAAATCTTACTAAGTATGATGTTTTCCTGTAAAAGACCTCATACTGACATTTTGATTTGAACTCAGTGCATACTGTAGGACACGGGCCAATTGAATGTTTCTCTCCATGGGCTCAGATGACCCTTTTGTTAAATTACTAAGAAGAATGCCTTCTAAAATGATTCCACATTGGCAATGAATGTTCACAGAACAAGTAATGTGAAATCTAGCCCTGAACCTGCTCTGATACCCTCAGCTGACGTTGCCGCCGCCTGCAACTGTAGGGATAGAGGCCAGTTCCAGGTTCCTTGACCCACTAGGTTAGGCACCTGAGATCCATGCGGGTGGCCCTGAAAAGCTTCAAGATGAACCCTGGGAATTGGAATAAGGGCATCCTCTTGGCTACGATCTATATTCTGGCCCAACTAGGGAATGGATTGGCTCATTAGCAGTGTAACTGCCCCCTCATGCCGTGGGGGTCTGGAATGCCTCGACAAGCCACTACAGATGCCCCTCTTCCAGGTGCAATATCCCTCTCTAGTGGCATATGAATTCTCTAGGAAAGGGATCCTCTATCGATCCCTGTTCCTCACCAGGAGTTTAACCCTATGTCCATCTACACTGGTTATACCTCCTCTAACCCTCACTCTTCGGTGCTTGCTAGCAGGCTGCTGCTACTGGCGGGAGACATCCAGCCTAACTCCAGGCCCAGGGACACCTAATGTATCTATTTCTTCCCCATCAGATAAGGCCTGGGATGGTGCCAAGGGCCTGAGGTTGGTGCACATGAACATCTGCAGCCTGAGACCTAAGATCCACGAGTCCAAGCATGGCTAGCTGTCTACAAACCAGACATACTAGCAGTCTCGGAGACCTGGTTAAAGCCCCACATTCTGGACCATGAGGTAGCTGCCTCTGGATACGCCTTCTACAAAAGGACAGACCCTCGAGAAGAGGGGTGGGGTTCTAGTATATGTAAGGGACACAATTACATCCTCCCTCGTTAGCATGCCACAAGGCTTGACCCTGGACATAGAAGCAATCCTCATACAGCTCACTCTAGGTGGGGCTAAGCACCTCACAATAGGCTGTGCTTATAGCCCCCCACCAATGTGCTCGGTTCTCTGGTTGCGCTCCTGAAGAACCCAGCAGTAGAATCTGCTTCTGAGGTTATCTTACTGGGTGACTTCAACCTAAACTGGGCCCTTGAGGCGAAGTATGCCATCAATGGTATATTAAATGACTCCCACCTCACCCAAGTCATCTCCCTACCGACCAGAATGAACCATGCAACAGGAAGGCATACCATAATCGACTGGGTCCTGGCTTCTACCCCCAGCAATGGAAAAATGGCAGGGACCTTTGCTGATGCCTTGAGTGACCACTTTCGCCAGTATTTGCCATCTGGAAGAACCGTCGAACAAAGTCCCACCCAGGATTATTACCACCAGGGACTATTCTAACTTCCTCCTGACCAATTCATTGGGTACTTAAATGGCACCGACTGGAGCAATATAGACACCTTCCTAACCTGGAGGATGCGTTAAATTTTTCCAGACATCCCTCACCAGAATTCACGGACCTCTTAGCTCCTATGAAAACCCACAGAGTAAGGAAGCTACTACAAGTGGATCTTGCCTCCTCTAAAAGCCCTGATGTCCACCCGGGACAAGGCCTGGAAAAAGTACAGAAATCAAAGGTACCGGGGACTTAGCCGCTACAGGGCCCTTAGAAACCAATGTAAAAAGGCCATAAAGCTAGCTAAAAAGTCTATATCACCAACCTTCAAAAAACTAACCTAGGCAATCCTAGGCTCTTCTGGTTGCAATTAATGAACTCCTCAAAGGGAGCAAAAAACGACACCCAGCCCAATCTTGGCTAATGGGCAACTAATCGATGAGGATCTCTCATTGCTGAGACCCTTAACAGTTACTTCACAACCTGGATGCATACAAGTAGGGACCCCTGACAGGAGGAGTGAGCCAAATGCACAACAGCTCCTGGACCTTGACGCCCTTTGTTTCACCTGAGGTTGGTCAGAGAAAAGGAGGTTTTGATCACCTTAAATCCCTACACTTGAGAGGATCTGGGGGCCCCGACAGGATCCAAACCAGAATCTTCAAGGAGGGAGCTCCAGCTTTAGCTAAGCCTGTAACCTGGCTGATCAACCGGTCCATTATGGAGGGGTCTGTACCCAAGCTTTGGAAACAGGATCTAGTGATTCCCATACACAAGGGAGGGTCAACAGAGCCCATTGAGAACTACAGGCCTATCTCTTTGCTGTGTATCATAGCAAAGTACAGGAGAAGCTAGTCTACTCCCAACTCCGAGATTACCTAGAAATCCGCCGGGCAATCTCACCGTCACAGCACGGCTTCAGGGCCAAGCATGGGACGGACACTGCGCTAACTAAATTCTCAGCAGAAGTACTGAGCAATAATGACGGAGAGGTCAGCACAGGGGCGGTCTTCATTGACCTATGTAAAGCATTCAACTTGGTAAACCACAACCTCCTACTACAAAAATATGCTCACTTGGCCTTGACACCCACTCACTGGGATGGTTCAAGTGTTATCTCTCTGGACGCACCCAGAGGGTCAAGTGGGAGGATAAAGTCTCCAAGCTAGCTCCACTCAAAGAAGGGGTATCTCAAGGGTCAATCCTTGGCCCCTTCTCTTTACACTGTTCAGAAATGATCTGCATAAACACTGCGGGAGTAGCAGTGCTATCCAGCAGCGGATGATCGGTCATTTACAAAGCTTCCTAATTTACCAGAGTTGGAGACAGCCCTCCAAGAAGACATCCATCAGATGGAGGACTGGCTCACTCTAAAAAAATGGTTTTAAACACCAACAAAATGAAGGTAATGCTCTTTGGCCCTAGATCCCTGGGAACTGAGAGGTCACATCTCCTACAACTCCAGTCCAGGGGGTGTAAAACTTGAGGTGGTCACCTCCACCAAATACCTTGGCCTTACCCTGGACCAAGGCTTCACACTAAAAAATCACGTAGACCAAATCATCAAAGCCATCCATGGGAAACTTGGAATCCTCTATAGACTAAAGGACCAGATTATCCCGGAAGCTAGGGTAACATTGCCACTAGCGTACTCCTCCCAAAGCTTACATACGTGGCCCCGATTCTCCAGGGCGTGGCGTGTCGGAGTTAGGAAGGCTGCAGACCTTGTACAACAAGATAGTCCGCTTTGCCACCATGTCACACCCGAGGACTCACCACTCACGAGGCCCAATCTAGGCTCAGGTGGCTGTCTCTGGAAGCTCGCCTCTCCTACCCAACCCTCTGCCTTACATTCAAGCTACTGGGTCCCACCACCCCCCAGCCTGAATGGTCTCGTCAGGGTGAAACCCAACCCACAGTGCCTGCGCTCATCAGGCCAAACTCTCCTCGTGGTTCCCAAGACTGGGACTAAAGCCGGGTCCAGGTCCCGCTGCGTGCGCTGCCCCTTCCATCTGGAACAACCTCCCCTTGGAGTGCGGGAGGCCGAGTCCGTCACCAGCTTCCGGACAAAGCTTAAGGGACACCTGCTCAACAGGAGCACATGTCTTTGCCACAGGACCTGACCACGTACAGCCACCCTGGTAGCTCAATAGACCATGCCACACTTCGCCATCCTGGCAGCATAACGGACCTCCCCTAAAGATGGGGTGCACTTATGTCCCAACTTATCCCTTCAATTTGCCCAAAAAGCTAACCCTAGGTCTTTAGCTACTGCTCGCCTTACCAGAGCACTTTTAATGTAATCACTAACTTGTGATGTATAATGGTCTCATTATGTGTAACCTCTATGTCCTTACAGACTGCATGTCTTCCACTACCTGCCGCCCGTAAACCTATGTATTCTTACTGTTAAAAACTTTACAATCACCTGACTGTACTGATCTGTTACCTGTAAGTTGTTGTTTCACCCGGTCGCCCCTGAAAAAGGGACCTCCGGGCCCAGCAGGCCTACCCGGTCATCAAAATTCAATAATCAATAATCATTGTAGAAACATGTACACACACAGGAAGATACTCAGAGTCATCCTCTAAAAACACAGCCTTGAATATTTGAAAATAGATTCCATTGTAGGTATTTTGTTTCAGTAGGTCACTTTCAGCTCATAAAACCACAACTGCCAAATAATTTCCAGTCAGTGCTCTATATTTAGTGTCTGATATATTTGGTACAACATCCAATTCTTTAAGCAGAATTGTGTAGGTTTCTGAAAATTCTCACTTTGAAATATAAGGTAGTTGTATCTTTAATGATGCACATTCATACATTTGTAAGTAACAAAGGAATTTTGATTAGAAATTGTAACTGAAACTAAGTTTCTTGTTGCACCTATGTGTTTCTTGCATTGAAAATCCTGCTTACAAGAAAAGGAAGGCAGTTTATTGGTGCAGTATTTGCCAAGGCTAAGAATCTTAAATTATGATGAGAAAGAAATAATGTGTTGTTAATTGAGATTATAGCAATATCATAGTACAGTACATATGAGCCAGAGTGTTGCTGCAAGAAGCTAATGCGAATCTGTTGGTCTGGTATCTCAGCTCATAGAATGCCAGAATTGCATTTGAGAGTCCTGGGTTCAATTCTCAGCTAGGTCACACTATTTCTGACTTACTGTAAGTTATTTTTCTTTGAATGCAAAAGGTACTTATTATGTTCCTCCATTGTAAATTAGGATGCTACACACTTTGCAGTATGAGAATGAAAATGGCTGTGGGTAGTTCAGTTAATCAGTTGGAATGACAGTTCAGCAGTCAAGCAATGGCACATACCTGTGAGTGTGTCCATTTCCTAATTGATCTACATAAGTTCTTTCTTATAGTTATAGTTTATCTTAGCATTAGGCTTCCACCATAGAGTTAAAAATAAACATCAGAACTGGATAAGGCCTGAATTAACACAGTCAATGCAGGAAAAAGAAAAGCCCAGAAAAATTATAAACTGTGTAAATCATTCAGAAATGTGATGGCATATAATAGAATCAGAAACCTATGAAAAGTTAATACAATAGACCAAAGTCGATTTTTATTAAAAGAAACAGTTTAATTGTGGCAATGGCACAAGTAAGAATTGTGAATAAATGTAAGTTAACGGAAAAGCAAAAACAGCTAAGATTGATTATTTGTCTACTGTGAAGGGTGAGATATGCTCACCACTGAAATTGCCACTGAGCTGAAGCTGCTGTTTGCCATTCAAATTGATTATTATGGGTGATGTTGACTATACTGAGGACAGCAGTAGATGTTTTACTTTAAAGAATTGACTGTTTATGAGTTGTTTGGGTATCTACAACAGATGACTATTAGGACTAGAAAAGGGAAGGTGGGACTGAGTTAACATTATTTTCTTGTGTAAATGATTTGATGTTAGAATCTTTAAATATTTTGGGTAATTTTCTGTTGCAATTTGGGGTCATCCCTAAGCTTCTGAAGTTGTCAACCGCCATGTCACTCTACAAGGGTATGACAGGTCATTGATAAAAATTTATAGACTTGGTTCTTTGCCCCCATCTATGGTCTTGGAAAAGTGGTCTATCTGATCAAGTTATGAGCTATTTAGACCAGCAATGTATCTTGTCACCATTTCAACAGAGATTTAAGAAACAATAGCACTCTTGCAGCATTAGTGGAACTGACAGTTTTCTCTATGAAGCCTTGCACAGAGGTGAGACAGCTGCTGCTGTCTTTTTGACTTATTGAAGGCTTTTGAGTGTGTACACAATGGTTGGCTGCTTTCCCAACCCAGGGGCATAGGGTTTACTGAAGGTGTTAGTTCTTGGTTTAGTAGTTATTTGAGTTGTAGAAAATAATGAGTTTTATTAGATGATGTAATGCCTCCCTTAGTTGGGATTGACATTGGAGTTCTTCAGGGATCAGTTGTGGGTCTCCTTTGATTTAGCATTTTTGCTAATTTTTTTACCTTCAGTTTTTTCAGTTTCAGACATTTTACTCAATGCAGATGAAATTATTTTGTATAATAGTGGGATAATTTGTGAATGTTTGGTTTTGCTTTATAGAATGAGTTTTGGTGCTTATTAGGTGGCTGAGTAATAATGGTTTATTGTTGAATGTGACTAAAACTACATTTATGTATTTTGGAAATAAGAACCAGCTTTCTGTTATCACTAATTAATCTTGTAACCAAGGATGAACATAATGCTCAAAGTGAAAGGGTTGACTGTTTTATGTGTTTGGGTTTTATTTCAATAATTTGATGTTTTTAATTATCTTTTTTGTCAAAATTATTAATGTTTGGTTAGGTTTGCCTTATAAAATCAAGGATTGTTTTCTTATATTTCAAAAAGGTATTAACATGATCATTAATTTTATTTGTATTCAAATATGGATACCTAAATATTCAGCTGCAGTGAAGACATCTTTCAATAGAGTTAGAGTTGCTTATCATAATGCACTTCTTTTGTTTTGTCTTGTTTTAGGTTAACTCATCAATGTTCATTATATTCTTCATTAGATTGGTTTTCTTTGGATATCTTTGTTTTATTTTTTGGTAGATTTCTTTTGTAGACTTTGCCATGGTGTTTCAAAATTAACTTTATATGCCTCGGTTTATTTTCACAGTTCTAAACATGCAACATGATCTGAGTCCTTTTGTTGCTTAAAGCTAGTATTATATAAATCTTCCTTGGCACATTGCTATTTTGTGTACAAGGTTTTAAAGATTTGAACTCTCTCCCACCAGTTTACTTCAATCAAGATCTTTTATCATTCAAACTAAACTAAAACAATTTTGTACTGCTAATTATGAAAGTCAATGTGTTAGTTGTGATTGCGATATATGTGTTTTCATTCATGGTATGATGCATTTCATTGTATCTTTGTTGTACAGCATGTTTTGATAATCATTGTTTGCAAGTTTTGTTATATGTCTAGGTCCTCTGTGAAAATGGGCTTTACATGTCCTCAGAGTTACCCAGCTACCAAATTTGAAATAAAATAAAACAGTTCTTTCTCATTACAATGTGTGCTTAGAATGCCTTACAGTAGCCACTAATGTTATTTCAATTTATCAAATTAATTAGGAATGCATATACCACAGTATAATTGCATCAGCATCCATGAAATAGTAAGAGTTGAAGCATTAGTATTACCAATTTACTCATTCACTTGTAAAGCATCTCAGCATGACATAATAACCTATACTGGCTTGTCAGCATCTTAATTTATTGTTGTAGTCTTCTTCTTTAGTTGAGTAGCCCTGCAACTTCTGCATCACTGCAAGTTTATGTGAGTTATTACATTCAACTTCAGAGGTGTCTTGATCAATATATTGAGTGGCTTCCTGTAGAATCATACATAATGGACCTTCTTTGGTGTAGTGATAAAGGGTGCTGTAGCCAAGCCATACTATCTGCACAGGCATGTGACCTCTGGGAGGAACTGCCCAGAGGATGTCATGTTAATTCAGTAGTTGCCATATTACCTTCAACCTGTGTGCAAAGTGATCTTTTATCAGTACCTATGACATGATGTCAGAAGTTAACAGAATCAGCCTCCATTTATAGTTAAAGAGCCTCTCACAAGCATTCTGTCATAGGAATTCTGTCAGTGTCTGCAGGAGTGTGCTGCAGTTTAGCATTTTGTACAAATCTTATGGGTCGCACATGGTCCAAAGCCGGAGCAGGACATCAAGTGAGAGACCTAGCCACAGGCAATGCACCAGCCTGTTGTTGAGTCCCAGAGCAGCACAACAGTAAAAGCAGAACTGTAGTCAAAAGCAGCAGTGGTAGCAGACAGGCATGCTGCAAAAGAAAGAGAGAGAGAGAGATTGAAACTGGAGTGTAAAGCATGACCACACACAATTCAAAGGAGCTGAATAAAGCCCAAGCCAACTGATAAGGCTGCTGCAATTCTTTCCTTGCCTCCTCCCAGCAGCCATGGAGGCAGCATGGTAAACCCACCTCTGTGTCTCACATTTCCAGTAGTCAATCAGGAGAAAGAGGTAAGTGCAGGCTGTAAAAGCAAAACAAATAAAAAGTTAGTAAAGTGAAATCTCTCACAGAGAGAAACACAACTAGACTATTGCAGGTCAAGTAACATTGTATGGCATAGAGGAAACTACAGTGGGACAACTAATAATTAACTCTGACGTATTCTAGTGGGACAAGTAAAAGCTATCCGTGTCCATCATTATCATTTTAAATGTTTTTGTCCCTCATTTCAGTGACAAAAGATTGAGAGGTATGCTAACGTCTGGCAGTTGAATTACATTGCCAAGACATGTAAAGAAATATACTTGGGTAGACAGAATCCACACACAAAATAATACATGGAGGAGCTACACTGCTCACTTCAACAGAGGAGCAATATGAGGCCAGAATCAGAGCCTCAAGCAAACAATCCAATGCAACAAAGCATACATCAAAGCAATGAGGGTGCTGGGATGTATAGGAGCAGGACTGATGCTAAGAAAAATGATGGGATTCTGCCACTGTGCTGATCACTGGGTAGGCATCATCTGGAGCACTATGCCCAGTACTGGAGCCCTCACCTGAAAGAGGACATTGACTAACTAAGCCAGTAGGGTGAAGAGTCATCAAGATGATCCAGGACCAGAGCAGACCTTATCAGGAACAGCTGGAGGTCCAAAACATGTATTAGCTGAATGCCAGGTGGGAGCATGGAGGCATGACTGAAACAGAAGTGCCTCAGTTGTGTAAGCAAAGCAAACAGTAAGGACCAATTTGTACAAAATAGGGATGCAGTCACTAGGGAACAAGATTGGAGGTTGGTGGGGCTGCCAATTTGGGGAAAGACTTGAGTAAGTTGTACTTTACTGAGAGAGTGGTGGGACCATGGAACAAACCTCTGGCTTAAGTAGTGGGGTTGCTATTCTGAATGGGTTTAAACATGGCTGGGACAGGGCAACGTAGTCATAGTCCCCAAGGGGCTGAAAGGGTCTGAGGGCAGGGTAGTGGCAGCAAGGGATATAGCCCACCATAGCAGTAGGTCAATGGGGTGAGATTGTATATCAAGAACAGACTCAGTGGACCTTTGATCTTCTGCCATCAAATTATACATTTCTATGTTTCTATATTGTATATATAACCCTAGGTGGCTATCCCAAGGGCTACCACCCTGACTGCTGGGCTACCAGCAGGTTAAAGGCCTGAGTTCTGAAACGGGTGCCTCCACCCAGAGGTCAGGTTTGGTAGTGGTCAAACTAGCCTGGGCACAGCCCTCCAGGACACTGTAACCCCCTCTGTTCCTGCTAGTGGCCCACACAATAATTACATTCACAATACCCGTGATATGCTTTGCACGTACCCACACAGTTTACCTTACCACAGGGTTTGTTTCTCCAGCTCGACCCTGAGGACCCCTGTAAAACAAGGTTAGACAGCACAAATGGCAACAGTACAATACTTTGAGCACAAACTGGAGCCACAGTCTGGTTGTATTGCGGAAAAGAGTAGATCTGATCTTATTTATTCGGGGTTGAACAAGGGCAGGGTTAATCAGGTTATTTAGCTTAAATACTCTATTGTTCATACTTCTGTTCATGCACTCAGAGTGCCTATGACAGTCACACCACTCTGGGTACACATGTGGAGGGAAGGTGGGCTAGCCAGGACTGTTGCCTGGGGTAGGCCGGCATTGCAACTGGTCGAGGGCCCTGTGAAGAAAAGAAACAACATGCACCACACACTAACTGTAATCTGGAGCTAGAGGCTCAATTCATGAAGAAAAAGATAACAAGACAATCAGGTGACACACTTTTGATTTAGCTATATGTTGCAGGAGCTATCCTGGTGATTACTCACGATACCCAAAGGCAGGACACTACAGGAGACCCCCAGTGAATTCATTCTGATCAAGGTAGAGACTTTGAGAGCTGATTAATCAAAAGAAATGCTCTCTCTATGGGGGCTGAGAAAGTCAAGAACCACCCTTATCACCCGCTGGGAGACCCACAACCAGAAAATTTTAATCACACCCTGCTAGACATGCTAGGCACCCTTCACCCAAAGACAAGCATAAATGGAGCCAGCAGATTAGCATCTTGGTACGCCTACAACTGCACCAAGTGATCACCAGGTTCTCTCCCTACCACCTCATGTTTGGGAGAGAGGCTCGACTACCAGTTGATGTTTGTTTGAGGTTTCTCCAAATGGGGTCCGAGCTGAAAACTATCTACAATATGTGCAAAAACTGAAAGCTCAATTGAATCATGCATACCAACTGGCCCAGACAATGACCGCCAAGAGAAGCTTAGCCAATAGAGACATGATAAAGAGTAATGGCCCAAGAGCTTGAACTGGAGACCGTGTGTTGTTGTGAAATTTAGGACTGCATGGTAAACATAAAATTGTCTGAACGATGGCACCATCTTCCTCATATAGTAGTAGGCAAGTTGGATGATTTACCCGTGTACAAAGTGAGGCCTGAAACAACTCAAAAGCTGTCAAGACTATGCACCGTAACCATTTATTGCCTATTGGCCAAGTCATGATTGAAGCTGAACCCCTGAGATTGTTCCCCTGGACCAGGGACTCGTGCTGCTGCAAAACAAAGACAGTGTCAACCTACCCCAATGATCACAGACTTAAGGTTTTCTCACAGCAAGTCCAGAATGATGACTGTCAGTCCACTTCTGATAAGAGTGAGTGCAACTATGCTTATTACCCCTCTTATGAACTTAGTCAGCTGTTTGGAGGTAACCCCTGATCAATTGTGGGAATGAAGCTGGCCTTCTGGACTGCATAACCCCCAGCTTTGTCCCTGGAGCCAATGCTCCTGAAAGTGAAATGCAAAGTGTCATGTCTGACAATATCGAGTCACTTTGTATGGTGGAACTGTATGATTAGCCTGAGGGAGGGGCCAATGATATGAGTCATTCTGGTGACATGCCAGAACCTGAAGAATACTTTGAGTGTGATGATAATTCCCTTCTAGTGTCAGAGT
Organism: Neoceratodus forsteri; assembly: GCA_016271365.2. Lineage (NCBI taxonomy): Eukaryota > Metazoa > Chordata > Ceratodontiformes > Ceratodontidae > Neoceratodus > Neoceratodus forsteri. The sequence continues at coordinate 1,458,153,952 of CM057455.1, read as the reverse complement.
GCCTCCCAAGTGAGCAAAGTGTCGTACTTACGGAGCCAGGGGCTGACAGTGTTCCAAGTTCGAACCTTCCTACCCAGGTAGAGGCCCACTCACAAGTAATGAAAGCCCCAAAGCTGAAGCTGAAAGTACCGAGACTGTGGTTATTTCCACCAGAAAACTGGCCGAGCTGTCAAGCCTGTGGTGAGCTTTAGTTATGATTCCCCTGAGAAGCCAGTGGATTTTTCCTCAGTGTGGTTCACAAGGGGTGTATGTTTCTCAAAGCTCACTGCCCAATCTGAGCCTAAGTAACAATTCCAGGTTAATTGTCCTGCCCTCTAGGTATGGTGCCCCTGCTCTGTCTAGCCCCCAGGTTAGCTGATGGGAAGGGCCCCCTCACATTGTTCAATGTACAGAAAGTTTTACCTGATTTCGTATGGCAGGATTTGTAAAGTACCTGTGTGAAATATGCTTATTGTACTGTAAAATGCAGAGAATGTGTATAGTAAAGGTTGAATATGTTGACTGATGCCTTAGAAGTTATAGGCCTAGTCTGCTAATGGTATAGATGTATGGTATGATTTGCAATTGCAATTATTGTGATGGTACCAACTTGCGCAGATGCCAAGTTTTTCCAGGCATAGAAGGGTGTATCCCCTACAAATAGTTCCCAAAGTCTTCCAAGAGCTCGACTAATTGCTCGCTGCCTGGTTGGTGTTCGGCGCTATAGTTTAAAATGTATTGCCAGTGACTGCCTGTGTGGTCTCCGTGTACTGTCACTTTAAGGGCTGCCTGTTTGCAATAATAATTAATCTGGGAGGGGACTGAGTGTTTCCATGCTCGAGTCCCGCTTGGCTGATGAATAATTGCTCCATTTCTGCCATCGCTATTTTGCGCAGAGGAGCCCTGTGGAAAGATGTAACTATTTGCTGGAAATCTTAAGAGTAATAGTAACATTGTAGTTGTTCTAACCTGCCTTCTTTGCAGGAAAGACTGTCTGGATTATGTCCACCATTTTGGTCCTGAACTGCAGATTTGGACCAATCAGTACTTGGGCACTCTAAAATGGAGCCTGCTGAAATGGGTCTGTGTGGATTACAGGCTTGGGATTTGTAGTTTTGGACTGTTGGTGCCTTTTTGCAACAGAAGGGGAACTCTTACTGTGACTGACAGCTAAACTGACCAACCAAACCTTTGGGATCTAAGGAAATCCTTGGGCTGTCTGCTGGCAAGGGAGATCGAGTTGGAAGCTGAGAGGAGCAGCTCGAGATATTGAGCAAGCGTCTGCGTAGTTTCGAGGGAGAACTGTTGGAAGGTCAAGTTGAGACCTTCAAGTCTGCCTGTCTCCCATTATCCCGAAGGTCCATGTCCAACAGTGATTGGGTCAGGCTGTCTGAGCCTGACATCTGAGCTTTGTGCCAAGTTTGATAAAGATGAGCAGTTGTCTGCGGACACAGCAGACTGCTTAGTGGATTGCTTGGGGCCTTCTGATACATGCATACCGGCTGCGTACTGTCACTTTTCAACTCTAGACATTAGTGCATTACCTCAGTTCAACAATGACAGCACTCAGTGGGCTCAATTCATGAAGAAAAGATAACAAGACAATCAGGTGACACACTTTGATTTAGCTATATGTTGCAGGAGCTATCCTGGTGATTACTCATGATACCCAAGGCAGGACACAGGCAGGACGAACATGTAGACAGCAGATGAACCTCTGGGGTGCCAGGAGAAGCAGGAACACATGATTCACCGAGGCATCATTCCTGTTCGGGCGTGAAGCAGGGACTGATCCTTTGCAGGTCTCTCATCGATGGCTCTTCTTTGTGCAGCAGGGTAAGATGGCAGGCCCTTGTGGCAAGGCCCAGCCTCATGGACCTAAGTGCGGATTCAGTCCATTTGCACTGGACACAATTCCAGCTAGCAGAACACAGTTCGTAACATAGGGAACCAGATCACGACCCCCTTCAGTACACAGCACTTTTATATGTAAAGACATTTTACTGCACCAGGTCAAACACTCCCGGTCACAATCGCTAAATTCTCAGTGCCACATAGCAGCTTTTTGAAGGGATTTCGGGCAGGCCAATCGCATTCAGCACAATCTTGGTCCTATGCAGGTTGAGCCTGGTCACCTTCAGTGGCTTCTTCATTCACATAGAATCTGAATTAGTCCTCAAATTAACTTTCCTTCTCTCTCAGAGCAACAGGAAGACTTGAAGGCCTCAATTCAGCCTTCTCACAGTTCTCCCCTCGAAACTACGCAGACTCTTGCTCGAATATCTTGAGCTGCTCCTCTGTCAGCTTCCAACTTCGATCTCCTTGCCAGCAGACAGCCGGGGAGTTCCCTTGGATCAAAAGATTCAGTTGGTCGGTTTAGCTGTCAGTCACAGTAAGAGCTCCCCTTCTGTTGCAAAAAGGCACCAACAGTCCAAAACTACAAATACCAAGCCTGTAATCACACAGACCCACTTCAGCAGGCTCCATTTTAAAGTCCCCAAGTACTGATTGGTCCAGTTCTGCAGTTTGGGACCAAAATGGTGGAGATAATCCAGACAGTTTTGCTGCAAAGAAGGCGATTTAGAACAACTACAATATTACTATTACTCTAAGGACTTCCAGCAAATAGTTACATCTTTCCAGGGCTCCCTCTGCGCAACTAGTGATGGCAGAAATGGAGCAATTATTCAGCAACCCAAAGCGGGACTCGAGCATGAAACACTCAGTCCACCTCCCAGATTAATTATTACTGTAAGCGGGCAGCCCTTAAAGTGACAGTACGGAGGCCACAGGCACTCACTGACAATACATTTAAGCGACTATAGCGCTGGACACCAGCTAGGCAGCGAGCAATTAGGTGAGCTCTTGAAGACTTTTCAGGAACCCCCATTTGTGGGGGTTACCTAGTTTGTATTTTGTATATTTTATATTAAGAGCTGATGTCTCTAAGAGAAAGGTATATAAAAAGCATGTGTACCAGAAGATATATCCCTTGATAAAGTATAATCTACATAAAATGTGTTGGGAAGTTTGCAGTAAACTTGACTTATAAAGTGCTCAGGGTTTCACTGATGCAGCGGTAGTTTGTGGATATTCACACACATCTTTTTATTATTATTCATTTGTCATTCCACAGTCAGCCTTGCTATAGTAAAGCATAGCCAATGGAATTCTGTCACACACTGGACTCTGTCTGGTGTTGACCAGTGCAACATTACTCCCCACCCCAATATTATTGGGAAGCTTAGATGGAGAGTTTTAAATAGAACTGTCAGGGAGTTTTGAATTTGTAATGGCAGTTGAGAGCAGCAGTCATCCAGAGAAGAGGCTACTAACAAACTGTGTGTGACCAGCCACCCAGGGCAGCAGGAGACTTACCTTTGTCATGCAGGGTCCCTGTCTGTATTCTGGCCAGTCCAATAAAGAAGTGATAACTCTCAGAAGTGAGGTGTGGCCATGAGTAAAGTGTGGCACCAAGTGTTTACTCATTTTTGTAAATTTTCCTGTCAGTGTGGTCTGTGAGAGCAGGTGAAAATGAGAGTGGCAACAGTGGATTGAGTCAGTCATTATGAGCTGCCACCAGCAGACTCCAGGAGCAGGGGCATCCAGAGTTGGCAGTGGCAGCAGTATCCAGACCACAGTGATGGAAAGCAATGTTCTGCCATGCTGAAGAGAGCAGGTGACGTCAGATCAAGGCATGCTCTGCACTCAAGAAGAGTGGCAGCATAGGCCATGGTAATGAGCAGGAGTAATGGCAACAGGACTGGGTTCGTCAGGCCTTAAATGCAGCACTTCAGCAATCTCAGCTACCCCTCAGCAGCAATGTGATTGGGTAGTCAGAGCAACACCATTTGGCAGGGATTGACTGCCTATTCATTTAAAATAAATAAAAGACAAAAGTATTTTCAATGCAGATGAGAGTCGGGGGACAGGCCTTATACTGGGACTGGGTCTTCCTTGAGAAAGCACTGTAGGATGTAAAATTTGTATGCTGGTAGGGGCATCAGTTGGTGCATAGTTTTGGTTTCTGAGCTGCAAACAATTACAAAATGGCATGACTTTGCACATTAATAAAGACAATATCCTCAATGAACTTCTTTTGGTGAGTGCCCTGCCTTTTGTTTCTTCAGTCGAACTGGAAGTGCTTGCAGTCTTCTTCTGGATTGGTCACGATAGTCTAATTACCAGTTATAAAATGGGAAGGGAAAATCCTGCATCCTGACTGGCTGTTAGTCATGTATTACAAGTTTCTAATGCATGGCTATAAACAAGTGCTAGCTAACAGGGCCTGAGGACAGGGAAGCAAATCCACAAGCCAGTGGAATTTAAAAACTGAAAGCCACCATTTTCCCCATCGGCTGACCCACATACAGATTAAGAGAGTCAGTAGCAGTAGACATAGTAAACCCAATTGTTTCAGTATATTTTATACATAAATGAAAGGAGCACTCATGTTTATGTTAAACATCATTAAAATGGTAGTTTCACTTGACTTTTTCCTTCACTAATGTACAACCCAGACGCACCACCATGACCACTTTTGACAGCTCACCAGCTCACCCATGCTGTACCTGGATCTGGTTCCCTCTTGCTAATTATGCACTCTCAGAATACAGAAATAGCACTCAGAGTAAAGTGTTTTTATTTTTCAAATAATACAAACATCTGCTGCTGGTACATCTGCACTGAATGATTCCTCTGCTCCACCCACCTGTTGGCTCATATGCCTGACCTCTCATCAGTGCTGCTCACACCTGCTGAAAGTGTCAAAAGCCAATCCAGACAACAGCTGATATTTGGGGCTTAAATGTCAGCCCCTCATCCAGAATGACCCCAGATTTTTCACCTTTGTGGCAGCCACGAGCTTCAACAAGTCAAACCAAACACTGGGAGCAAGGAGAAAATTCCCCAGCACCACTCTCTGTGTCCTCTTCCTGAGTTAGGACTCAAACTAGCAGAAGACTTGGCCAGTGAGACCTACATCTTCCCTTAGCAAATCCAACAATCCATGGTCCACAGTGTCAAAGGCTGAGGAGAGATCAGGAAGATGATAATTGACCATTACCCTCTATCTCTCGCCTTCAGAAGATCATTATGCACCCTGACCAGGGTGATCTCTGTGTTATACTTAGACCTGAACCCAGTCTAGAAACTATCACAGATGTCAAAGTTTATGAGGTGCACTTTAAGCTATGGAGCAACCACTTTCTCAATAAGCTTGCCAGAAAGGGCAGGTAAGAGGCTGGTCAGTGATTGACAAGGTTGTCCATATTCAAAATGGCTCTTTCTGGAGAGGCTCCAGCAGTGCTTTCTTCAATGTAGCTGGAAAACCCCTCCAACAAGGAACAAGGCACAATCCCCATGACCACTGGACCCAGATGTCCAACACAACCCACTAGTAATTGCATTGGGCCTGGATCCAGTTTGCCAGAGGTTGGACACAGCTTCAAGATTACTCAGATTACCTCCTCCACTGCCACTGGTCTAAACCCTCCAATAACAGCTGAGTGCATATGAGTGTGTTGGCTCAACCCTGCTGAGTTGTCACAGCCCACTTGGAAAGATCCGGCCCAAATGGAGGACATTCTATTAAAAAAATCAAAGCAATCTCCTCACATTTAGCATATGAAAAATGCTCATGGACTCAGACAGGTCAGATTGAGTAACCTACCTGCAGTCCAGAAGAGCTGAGCTAATTGTTCCTGTTAGCAATCTCCTTAAATAGAAAACTTGCCTTCTTCTGGGTGATTGCCTTTTGGTACTTATGGTAATGAATACTCAAAGCCGCTCTGTTCTCCTCAGCCCTAGATCTCCCTCAACAATTCTCTAAACTCTGCCCCTGTGTTCATCTCCCTAAGTTCCTTATCGTACAAAGGTGAGTTCCAGCATGAAACAAAGGGTGTACATAAATAGATGCTACAAGTTTGAAGGCTGCTGTGATAACCCTATTATAAGTCACTACCACTTCCCTTTACCCCACAACACATGCTGCCATCACAACTGAGATGTCTAGCACCACCTGAAGTCCTTCTGGTCAAAGCCCTCTTCAAGAGTTGTACTCGACAATCTCTATAGAGGGTTTACCACAATAGTGGACCCTGAATGACAACTTAATCATAACCGACCAGCTGAGTGGATCAATCTTGAAACCTTCCAATTCAAACCCAAGGGTAACTACCAAGTTCAAGGCAGGACCATGATGGTGGGTCACTGATGTAACTACATGTGTCAGGCTCAGGGACTCCATCACTCATAAGAATCTGTCCCAAGTGTGAGAGGTCATCATTGACCCAGACATTGAAATGACTCACACAGCAGCCTACTTACATTTCAGTCATTAACGGCTGTCACAGTACACACAACCAGTGGTCCAGCAAGTTCTTCCTTCCCACCCACTTAGTGAGGATACCCTGACAGCCCATTTTATTCAAAGTACTTATGTAATTTGAGCTTGAAGGTTATTACAGTATCAACTGATACAACATGCATTAGCAGTCTGTTCCATGTGTTCAACACACAGTCAGTGAAGTAGTTCTTTCTGATGTTTCCATTGAATTGTCTTTTAGTTGGTGACTTTGAGTGTCACCTTGTCTTTCCTTCATATGCATCTTGAAGAGCAGCATTTGGTCTGATGGAGTTATCCTTGTAGATTAACTAAACACAATAATCATGTCTCCCCAGAGTCTTATATCCACGGAGAACAGTTCCAGTTCCTCCAGTCAGTCCTCCTTGCCTATGTTTTCCAAGTCACCAACCAACTTGGTCCCTTTCCTCTGTACTATCTATACTGTGCCACTATCCTTCCTTAGAGGTGGGGTCTAGAATTACAACCTGTGCTCAAGGTGGCATCAGACCAAGGATCTGCACAAGGCCATTATAACATAACTGGTGCTCTCTCCACAGACTTTCACTGTGGGTCGCTCTGCATCTGCCACTGCCCACTCCACCTTCCTGCAGCTGCTAAGGATCTCCCTCCAACCGTGAGCCCCCAATGGGCGGTTCCCCAGACCTTCACTGTGCAGTGCTCTGTGTCTGCTGCTGCCTGCTCCACCTTCCTGCCACTGCAAAGATTGCCTTCCAGCCGTAAGCCCCCTAATGGATGTTTTCCTCATGGGTCTTCACTGTGTGGCGCTCTGCATCTACAATTGTCCGCTCCACCTTCCTGATCCTGTAAAAGATTGCCCTCCAGGTAAAGACCTCTCAGCCCCAGAGTTTTCAATTTCTTGGTACTCTGAGTTTTACTGCGCTCTGATTTGCTCACTTACTGGTTTGCCACAGACCCCTGACGAAGAGGTCCTGGTGGCCTTGAAGCCCTTCAGGCTGTTTTGCACTTCGTTGGTATGTGAATCACTTTTTACAATTGGAACATTAAATGTATTGTTACTGTATTTTGTTTCCTTTTAATATATAGTAAAATTATTGAAACGCCTAACCTGGTGTGCTGTGTGCTTTTTTTCAACAGACTGATTATCTGCCCGCTAAATCTTCTACTGACTGCAAGCTGTTTCTTCACCTCTCTGGACCCTTCTGACTACTATTTGTGTGCCAAATTTTAGACTGCATTTTATTAGTGTTATTGTTTAGCTGCTACTGCATGTTTGTTACAGCCATTTGTTAACTGCACTCCTTCGTTTGCATTAAGCTACTGCTAGTTCTTGATAAATGCATTGTTCACTGCTTAGTTAGTCAGTTGGTTGGAATATAAGTACTGCTCTTTGCTTTTGCTCTTTTTGCTGCAGTTTTCCAGAGTTCTCTTCTTAACACTTCTCTTTGCCTATTTTTCCTTGTTCCCTGCCTCAGCTCTTTCTCCTACAACCTCCCACCCCCAGGATCTTGGCACTGACCCACCTGCTCCTCACTACCTCTCTGCTAATCTCTGTCCCAGCCCCGATTACACTTAAGTTTTCATCTTCCCTGACTCCAACCCCTGCGCGATTTTCACAATCTACTGTCTCTTTTCTCTCCACCCCATTTCTCACTAACTACACTATCCCTACCCTCATCCACCCAGTTTTGAGCCCAATTTAACTGATCCTTTTTCTTTCCCACAGCTCTGCTCCCACATGGGCACTCTGCCATGGATCTTCACTGTAAGGCATTCTGTGTCTGCCACCACCCACTCCCCTTCCTGCCACTGCAAAGTTGCCCTCTAGGTACAAAACTCTCGCCCTGGGTTTTCAATTTCTTGGTGCTCCGTTTTACTGGGCCCAATTGGCTCCCATACCAGTCTGGCACAGACTGACTGGCTACCTTTTGGAATCCTTTACCGACTGCAAGCCTCGGTCTGTTTCCTCACACCTCTGGACCCTTCTGACTCCTATTTGTGTGCACATTTTCTCCCAACTGCCCTCTCCTGCCCCATCATTCTTTAAATCCACCAAGTGAATTCTGAAGCTCCTCCAGATACACTGCCTGACCAATCCTAATGCAGCTGCTATCCCTTCACATATAGCCCACTCTAGTTACCACCCTGTGACTCCTCAGTAATTTGCTGCCTCTCCCAGGTAATTTCTCCACCCTCTTCCCTTTCAAGCCCTCCAATCTTGTATCTTCTAGCACTAAAGGATAAGTATTTCACACTAATCAGTCTCCTTGTTCCACAAGTCATGAAATCACATTATCCTCTTCTATTTTTCAGCATTTCACCACCCCATCACAAGGAATACTAGAAAAGCACCTCCTACCCATACCTTGCACCATCTATTCTAATCAAGCAGTAGCCTAGATTGCTCAGAGTCCCTTGATAATTCTTGTCTAACATGGCTTTGAACAAACCAGTCCTTCACATCTTTCTGGCTACCTATCTCCTCACATCAACTCTCTCTGCCCCACTCTGAATGCATCCCCATGCCCCACTCCTCCTATCACCCCAGGAAGAACCACTAGCACTCAATCATGCCCGCAGCCTGTGCGTGGCCTGCCCTCTCCCTGTGTCTTCCTCAGTGTCCTACCACCCCAGATGCTAAACTTTGCATCCCAAATTAGAGCCACCAGACCATCCCTCAAAGCCATCTTATTCACCAGGAGATATGTTTCCAGCTGCTTACTCCTTCCTCCTCCTCATACTACTACTTTCCAGTGATATCAGACTGAATCCAGGTCCCCAGGCTGGTCGTCCCCCCCATGCTCCCACAAAGGTCTCTCTTGCCACATAAACATCAGAAGCTCCTGCCTAAACTTGCTCATCTAACTTGACTGACACTACCCCAGATGTCCCATGCCTGTCTGAAACCTCACTCTCTGCTAGGATCCCTACTCCTCCCTCACTCTTCCTGACTACACTCTACTTAGACAGGACCATGGCAGATATAACTGAAGCTAAAATTAGAACTCTAGTTGAATTTGCACAATAAAATGTGTCATCCTATAATATTGTTAGGTGCATTTAAACAATGTTTTTGCTACTGATGTTGAAGCAGTATTTCTAACAACTGATATGTATTGATTGTTATTTATATAAATGTTGTGAAGGTAAATATTTGTTGTGTAAATTGTGAGTATGAATTTGTTACGTTGTTGAGCCTTTTTTTATTTTATTTTTAGTGGTATTTTATAATTTATTGTAACTGTTTTGTTCACTGATTGCAATGTTGTACAAAGGACCTCTCTGTAAAATGAGCTAGCTTCAGTTGAGCTATCCTATTCAATCTTGGATAAAAGTTTAAATGAAATGAAATGAAGAGAGGCAGAGGCATAGCCATCTACAGAAAACACCCCTCATGTATTCGGACACTTTCAATGAAGCTTGCCTTAGCTTCCATGAAATCCTCCTGGCTCAACTCACCCTACCTGCCTCACTCCCATTGTTTATGGGAGTGCTGTAGCCTCTACCATCAGCTAGTGACTCTCTTGTCTCTACCATAGCTACCTTACCTGACTTAACCTCAAGGGGAACTGATTCTCTTAGGTGACTTCAACCTGGACTGGTTAGCCACCTCCTCGGAAAACCACATCTCCAGAATAGAGTCCCTTAATTTTACCAAGCTGCTGACCAAACCCACCACTACACCTTACTCCCAAAACCACACCCTGCTGGACTGGATTCTCACCTCCCACCCACAGAGTAACCTCCTCTGGGACCCTAACTAATGCCCTAAGCAATCAATTTCTGTATCTCGAAAATCCACATGCTCAAATCTGCCCACATACTGAAACACTTCACCCATTAAATTATTTGGACACTGATTCTCTTCTCTCAAGCCTTAGACATGCCGACTGGCAACAGATGTACTCAGCCCCAAATGTCAACACTGCCTTCTCCAGCTTCATACACATATTCACGAAAATCTGGGACCTCCATGCCTCTCAGAAAAAGTCAAGGGTTAAGATGCGCCACCACAAATGGATCTCTGCTCCCATACCAGCCAAATGGAGTCCAGGGATTAAGCCTGGTCTATTTACAAATCCAACCCCAAAAAAGACAAGCAAGCCTATAGTGCCCTCCACAATGCTTATACCAAGCCCATCAGGTAAGCCAGAGCAGACTACTCAGGTCACAACTCTCTCACCACAGCCCTCCAAATTCTGGAAAGTGGTGCACTCACTTCTCGACCCCCCAACCCAGCCACTGCCTTCCTTCATGAATAATGGAAGCCTTTTACCAACTCCTAACCACACTACTGACATTATCAACAAATTCTTCACATCTGTGCCATTCCACTGGGGCCCCCTTCTATCTCTGCCACCCCACCTCTATAACGGCAACAACAACTCCAGTTCCCCATCTCTGAACAAGAGGTCCCAAAAGCCGTCCATTCTCTAAATGCCACCAAATCCAGCCCTGATGGGATCCAGCCCAAACTCCTTCAGATCTTGGCTTCTGCTATTGCAAACCTCTCACACATATCCTTAATCTTTCTTTTCCTCCAGGATTGGTCCCACAGGCCTGGAGAAACAGCCTCGTTATCCACCTCCACAAGGTGGTGACCCTACCTTGCCTGGAAATTGCAGGCCCATCTCCCTTCTCCCAGCACTAGCCAAACTTCAGGAATCCCTGGCCCACACCAGACTGTTGAACTACCTCACTGTTAACAAGCTCCTCTCTCCCTCATCAATTAGGTTTTTAGAAAACAGCACTCCACTATCTTCTCCCTCCTGAGTCATTAATCACATGCTCACAGCCTCAGATCAAGGCCTCCCGCCTGCAGGTGTTTGTCGATCTGGCAAAGGCCTTTGACTCCATATCCCCCCCTCCTCCTACATAAACAAGAGGCAGCCGGACTATCCGCCATCACCATTCAGTGGTTTAAATCCTATATTTCCAATAGGCTCCAGTCAGTCAGAATCACTGATGTTGATTCCCACCCTCAATCTCAGTGGGTTTTCACAAGGTTTAGTCCTTGGTCCAGTCCTATTCTCCCTCTTCGTAAATGACCTTCCCTCCTCCTGCATCAAATCCAGCACACACATCTATCGGATGACACTATCCCCTTCATCTACGGCAATAATACTCAAAGTTCAAGCTACCCTCAAAGACTTCAACCATGTTCAAAACTAGTTCAGACACAATCAGCTAAAAGTGAACACCTCAAAACGGTATGGTTTTGGTACTGCTAGAAACTGTCTAGATCTTCCCCCTCCACCATCACATCCCTAATGGTTTCCCACTTGAAGAAGTGACCAAGTACAAATACCTGGGAGTTTAGTTGGACCCCATTTATCCTTTTCAATGCACGGTTATTGTCTCGTAAGTTACACTGGCACAGAGACTCTCCACTTCCTGCTAGACACGAAATCCTATCTGAAATTGTCCTCCTGTTTTTAATTATGCAGATGTGGTCTTCTGCTCTGCCCAGCAACCACCCTATCAAGGGCTAGATACCCTCCTGAATTCTTTTGCTGTTTCAACCAGCTGCCCCCCTTAAATGCTCGCCTGCAATCTCTACTCCCTTCTTGATCTCTCCCACTGTTCTACAGACATTATATACACTCCCTAAACCTCATATCTAAATTCTGGTTTAATATGCTTCCCTCCTACATAATGAAGCTCTCTCCTGGACTCTCAGACCCATTATGAATTGAGGCATAGGAATGGAAGATTCTTCACCTTGCCCCATCCATTTTCCTCTTTGGTAAAGCTGCCTTCTCCTATAGGCTCCCCAGTTTATGCAACAAACTCTCTCCTTCATCAAGAACTCCTCCTCACGTCTTGCCTGCAAGCAACAACTATGCCTCCTTCCTCCCCTGTCTCTGTTTATGAATTTGCTCCTGCTCCCCTACTGCTTCCTGACTCTTGCCTTTATAAGAACTTACCAAGCAAGCTCTCAATGTTTTCATTTAGACTTGTAAGCCTCAATCTTGTCTTTGAAATGTACTTTTGTATCTTGTGCTTTGTGACAGTATTATTTAATGTATTTATTATGTACTTCCTTTTCTACCTGTTTGTCATTCTATCATGCTGAAATGAAACATTTAGCCAAAATAATATATTCTAATCCCTCTCCCCCAAGTCACTTAGATTGAGCCACTCAACTAAGCAAAGCCCTTCCCAGTTACAAACTGTTTAAATAAATAAATAAAAAGTAAAATTTAGATCTAAAGTACTTATGAAGCATCTCTTAATGAGTACCATGATTTTGGCTGCCTACTAACTGCTGCCTCACTTTGCTACTCAACTAAAAGTTGTGCCTGATCACTACTCCCAAGTCTTTTCCCTGCTTGATTTCAGTTATGTCCATACTATTCATGTGGTATTTTGCATTCATGTTCTTTTTTCCTAAATGCATTGCCTTGCAGTTCTCGATATTGATATTTCTCTGCATTTTCTGCCCACTTCATAAACCTGTCCTAATCTTTCTGCATTTTATCTCTCTCCTGTCTTAATGCTACTCTTCATACTATCATTAAAGATGGAAGAAGTCAGCTAAATTTGCTCCACAAATTAATCTGTGACTCGATTAGTGATACGACGTTTCACCGCAAAGTGTGGAATGTAGTAGGCAAAATGTTGTACTTCTTGGTGAAATTCTGCACTTTGCACTTTGCAGAAACCTTCGTGATTCAGGCAAAGTCAAAAGTTGTTGAGATCTGGGGAAACTGCAAAGCTCCGTGAATGCAAATTTTGTCACCTCATCGCCCGTGAATTAAAACTTCACCCACATCTCTAATCTTGGTGTCATAAGCAAACATGGTGATCCAGCTACTAGTACCCACCTCTGGATCATTAATGAATCTAATGAGCAGTGTATTATAGGTCCCAAAACTGACCACTATGGAACCCCACTGGTCACTTGTTTCCACATTGCTTGGTGACTATTAATACAGACTCTTTTCCTCCTTTCCTGTACCCAGTTTTGAACTTATTTCAGCACCACCCCAGTTATACCTAGGTCCTCTTGTTTCTTAACTAGACTCCTATGTGGAACAGAATCAAACACTGTGCTGGAAATCTATATAAAAACATCCTCAGAAAATTTCTTGGTGACTTGTAAAAATAGAAGTATGGTTTGTTTGGCATGATTTCTTCTGATTGACACCATCTAGACCAGAAATTCAAGTTGCTATTTTTCAGTGATTGACTGTTTTGTTTCTTATGACAGTCTTCAGCAGCTTGCACAACATTGACATGAAGCTGAGCAGCATATAGTTCCCTAGTTCTGCCATAGAGCCTTTTTATGTTTGCTTGCGGGCATGCGCAAGAAACATTATATAGCAACTTAGGAGAAAGTGGGTTGTGGAGGTGCGGCACTAGCAGCCATGAGGCACTACCTTTGGGGGCTTGGCACTGGTGGACCAATGGAGCACAGTGTGCTGATGACAATGGTCTCAAAAGCTCTACCAAGTGGAAATGTTTTGCAGCAGCAATCAGGGGCCACCTCATCATTGCAGCATCAGCCATTTTGCTGCAATGAGGAGCAATCCCGTCATTGTTGGGTAGAACATTGCCTATTGTAATATTGTTTGTGAAAGCAAGCTGCCACCAAGTTCACAAACAATATTGCCCCTCCCCATGCTGAGGGTGCCCAATCCCCTCGGCATCATGTGCCCTCAAGAAAGTGTTTTGCCAAAGGGCCCAATCTCCATCAACTTCATTCACCCCCATGTAATTTGCCGATGGGGGCCCTCTCCTGTCGGCATAATGGACTTCCCCAAAATGTTCAGTTTGTGCCAAGGGGTGCCCAATCCCTCGGCTCTTGCCCCCATGTGCTGGCGGGGATGCCAAATCCCGTCAGCTACAACCAAAAATCACTCAGGTGGCATGCTGAGAGCCCACCCCAGTGTGCCAAAATACCCTGTAAAGAAAAACCATCCTGCATTGTTTCAAGTTCTGTGGCCCTCCACCAACCGCGCCCACCCTCAGTGCACCCACCTCCCCCACCCCATACTTACCTTCTGAGCCCAGCATGATGATCTTCAGTGGACCAGGAACACCTCTGCACTCTTTAGAGCCGACCGCTAACTGAAGAAAGGCGGTAAGCTGTATAATGGCATAAATAGTTTTTTCAACTTTGGTGCATATCTCAGGCATTTTGAATTTTGGCACAAATTTTCAACATGGGGTTATCGGGCCCTCCTCATGAACTCAACCACTGTCATGGTGTTAATTGGTCCCAAAGGTGATATCGTGGTCACTGCACAGAATCACCTTTCGGGACTGATTAACAAAATGGCGATGCCAGTGTTCATGAGGTGGGCTCTCAAAAACTCCATGTTGTAAATTTAGTGGAAAAATCCAAAGAGACTATTTTACGAGCTGCATTGTGCAATTGCTACGCACGATCGTAGAATTTCTGCTCTATTTGCAATATTTTCATTCCAGATTTTCAACATTGCCATTTTTCTGCACCTCCTTATTAACAGTATAGCTGTCATTTTTCACATCCTGGCCAAAATGTGTTTTGCAGTTCTGGTGCAGAATAGCACGGTCGCTGTTGCAAATCAGTGTTTGGGAAACATTAAGAAAATCACAGTGACACTGTTCATAAGCAGAGGTCCTAAAATGCCTATGTTGAAAATTTTGTGATGAAAGTCCATAAAATTAGTGTGTTATGAGCGGCGTTGTGCAGGTTCCACGCATGCTCATAACGTGCTATAAATTTCCGATATTTTCACTCCAGATTTTCAACATTGCCATTTTTCTGCACCTCCTTATGAATAATACAGCTGTCATTTTCACATCCTGGCGAAATGTGCACTTCCAGCACAGAATAGCGTGGTCGCTGTGGAAATCAGTGTTCAGGACACATTAAAAAAATCACAGGGACACAGTTCATGAGCAGAGGTCCTAAAATGACTATGTTGAAAATTTGGTGATGAACATCCATAAAATCACTGTGTTATGTGAATCGTTGAGCAGTTTCCATGTATGTAGAAGTGCGAGCATTTTACTATTCCACTACCGATTTTCAACATTGCCATGTCTTCACACCTCCCTGTGGATGGTACAGCTGTCATTCTTCATCTCCTGCCCAATCTGTGTTTTGAACATGTGGTGCAGAATAGCACGATTGCTGTTGAAGTCAAAGTTCGAGACACATTGACAAAATCACACTGCCACTCTTCAGAAGAGGTCCCAAATACTTTCATGAGGTGGGGTCACAAAAGGCCATGTTGAAAATTTGTAGTGCAAATACTAAAAACACCTGGGGTGTTAGGGTTAATAACCATAATGTCCCACCCTGTACAGACTGACAGGCATCAGGGTGTGTCTTTGGATTGCCAACTGTACTGCTCAAGCCATCCTACTCAGCCCCCTCACCCAGTGACAGGCATCGAGGTGTACCTTGGACTTTTCAGCCCCACAGTTCACCCCATTGTCCTATGCTGTACCCAGTTCAGCATATGTCCTTATGGAATGGGGTGACAGTAAAGCTAAACACCTCAAGACGCACTCTCAACACGTGTTGAAGTCTGCAGAATAGGGTGAGGTGACATAGCATGAATATCATGGTGATGACCCAAACACTTATCCTAATGCCTGTCCATCTCTACAGGATGGAGGTGGGGTTGGCGTGAAGTTCAATACTTCACTGCCATTCCTATTCTGCATCTGTCTACCTCCTTCATTTCAAGTGCTAATACCAGCAGACATTCAGCATTGACAATGCTTGTTTTAAATATTGGTATCACATGGTCACTCTCCTACAAAAGTCGTTGTGAAGTTCTACTTTGTCCATAAAGTTGGTGCAAACCAGGAAACATTGAACTTCATTAGACTTCAAGAAGTTTCAAAACTTTTCACAAACTTTTCAAGGTGATGTTTGAAATAAAAAAAATAAAAAATCCCACCCACCCACTCAGTTTACTAGTACCAACCTGTCCCACAAAACAGATCCTTATAAATGTATTACCCACACCCCAAAAACCAATCCTCCTCCACCCCCTGCTGGTAAAGTTAGCCACACACACAATTAGCTGATCCCATTGTTGCAATATGAAAAACACTTTCCACCACATCCCCACCTGGCTCAACCTCAGTCATCAATAGAAATTACCCATCCAACCACCCTCCCGGCCCCACCTCCCTCATCCTACTGAACATCCCTAAATGTCAGTTTTCTTTACCTGTAAGAAAAGAAAGCTGTCCCACATTGCAGAGGTGATCTCTCTGTCCTGTCATAAATATCAAAATGAATGAATGAATGAATGAATGTTGTATTTAATGTCAATGTCAATTTATTTAAAAAGACGCTCAATCCCAAAGGCTCTGGGCGCACAACACATACAATGTGTCATACCATATACATTCCTAAAATAACATACATAAAATTCAATTTCCAAAAGCCTGCATAAATAAAAAGGTCTTCAGATGGCTCTTAAAAGCCTCTATAGTAGGGAGCCTCTCTCTCACTTCCAATGGCAGCGAGTTCCAGAGAACTGGGCAGCAACTCCAACGATCAGTCTCCAGCTGATTTCAATCTCGCTCTCGGGATTTTGAGGAGGCCACTATTAGAGGAGCGGAGATCACGGATAGAGGTGGACAGTTCCAGGAGATCAGAAAGGTAACCAGGGCTCTGTCCATGTAGGGTCTTATAGGTGAGAAAACCCACCTTGAACAATACCTCCACCTGACTGGCAGCCAGTGCAATTCACGTGTCTGGGAATGTATGACTGAACTTGCTTTGTCCAGTCAAAAGCGAGCGGCGGCATTTTGCACTATAGCTGCAGTCTCGAAGAGAAGTTCCAGAGACCCGAGATAGAGGGCATTACAGTAATCAAGCCTAGAAGTGACTAAGGCATGTACCAAAGTAGGGCGGTCCAGAGCCAGAACCAGGGTTTAATCCTGGTGATATTTCTCAGATGAAAAAAACAGAACGAACCACAGAGGATACTTGAGCATCCATGGACAAATTCCTGTCAAAGATCACACAAGATTTCGCACCCATGGGAGGCCATCAAAGACACAGCTCCTAGCACAATGCCAGTCACAGAGTCAGAGGCCATCTCATCATGAACTCTGTTGACCTCCACTACTAATACCTCAGACTTGGTAGGGTTCAGTCGCAGCCAGCTGGAAGACATACAGTCATTTATCTCAGCCAGACAGATATTTAACACATTCACTGCATTTGATGTTCTAGGGCAAAGGAAAGGTATAGCTGAGTATCATCAGCATAGCAATGAAAACTCAACCCATACCTCCTAATGATCTCCCTAGGGCAGCATGTACACTCAAGACAACATAGGATCCAATACCGAACCCGAGGAACTCCACACGGAAGGAGGTAGGTGCAGATGAGAATTACCCATCACAATCCGCTGCCTCCTGTTAGTAAGAAATGACTCAAACCATTTGATGACAACATCGGTGAGTCCACATAGCTCCCTCAGGCGGAAAAGCAATACACTATGGTCCACAGTATCAAATGCTGAAGAGAGATCAAGGAGAACAAGAATTGTCTTGTCCCCGATCCCTAGCCCTAAGGAGGTCATTATGCACACGAACTAATGCAGTTTCAGTGCTGTGTCTGGCCCGATAAGCTGACTGGAAGGGATCATACAACTCGTGGGTCCTGAGATGTTCCCCAACTGAAGCGATACCACCTTCTCAACAATCTTTCCCAGAAATGGAAGATTGGAGATAGGATGTAATTTGCCCTGATTTCCAGGTCCAGAGAAGCTTTCTTTAAAAGAGGTCTCACCAGAGCATCCTTCAAGGCATCTGGAAAGACACCTGACTCAAGGAGCACCGGACAATCAGGGCAAACACCGGGCCAACCGTGTCAATGCACCTCATCAAGAAGCGCGTTGGCATGGATCCAGTTCAAACGAGTATGCCTCAGATTGGCCACTATCTCAGAGACCTCATGAACTCCACTGGCCTAAACTCCCCACCCAGAGAGAGCTCTTAGAACACGATCTTGCACCACTGACAGCAATGATATTACTGGCTGAGGATACCTCCTACCGGATCGCAGACACCCTGTCTGAGAAAAAACGAGCAATTCTCACAATCCTCATTCGAGGAAACTCTTCTGGGCTGAAGACAGAATGGATGGAGAAGTCTATCTACAGTCCGAAAAGTGAGGCTGGTCGGCTTCTCCAGCAAACTCCTGAGACAAAAATATTGTCTTCTTTCGGTTGATTGCCTCCTGATATGCGCGATAATGTGCACACAGGACAAGTTTGTCAGCCCCAGACGGGATTTCTCCAGCGACGCTCTAATCTCTGACCCAGCCTCTTCATTTCCCTGAGATCGCTATCATACCAAGGCGACCTCAGGTATGAAGTTCTGGGTCAATACTGACAGGTGCGTGGGAGTCGATGGCGCCAGATAGTACCTCATTATAGGCATCTACCCCTGCGTCAACTGCTCCAATGCATGCATCACACACCCTTGATAAATCAACTGCTGCCAAATAACCCTCAAGGGTAAGATCTTTAATGGGCAGCGCAGCGAATATCTCAGGAGGGAAGAGTTCACACGGGAGCACTAAACATGAACCTCACTGCAATGATCAGACCAAGCCACTCGACCAACGTTGAGATTAGTGATCTCAAGTCCCAGTGAAAACACCAGGTCCAGTGTGTGGCCATCCTGGTGAGTAGGCAGCCGACAGACTGCACCAGCCCCAAAAGGGACATACTCTGCAGTAACTCGTTGGCGCACCTTTGACCTCTATCTTCGCCCAAACATTGAAGTCCCCAAGAAAATACATCTTGGGGAATTCAATGTTTCACCAGCAGCAAACTCGGCGATCCCTGCAGGAACCCCCCATCGGTCCAGGAGGGCGATAGATGAGGAGGATCCTGCAACCAACACCTAGTCCTCCTCGAATGGCCACACACTCAAATGATCCTGGGGTTCCCACCGGTGCACGTGAAGTCCAGGCTTGATTTAAAACAAATAGCTACACGCCTCCCCTCGATTTTCTCTTGGGCAGTGCACCACAGTATAACCTGGGACTGCAGCCTCAAAACAGTGCCAGCATCGTCCCCCACCCAGGTTTCTGTAATGCACGCCAGGTCGACCAATGAAATCAGAGCGGCAATAATAGCCGCTCTTGTTTCTGATCGACCTGGCGCTTGCTAGCACTGCCGTTAGAGATATTAAAGGTGATGCAGCCCTACATGTCACCTGGCCACATGGCCTGGTGGCCCCCCTGAAATAGGCACCAACCACGTCTGGCTTCTTCTAGGTGCTCTATTTATTCCAGGGCGTCTTCTGGACTTAACCACCTCGATCATCTGAACAACCCGCTCCTGGTCATCACACAGCGCATGCGAAAGGCAATCCCACTAATCCTACAGTAAAACCTTATTCACTGAGGTCTCAAATTGTGTAATCTACATCAGCAACAGGACATAAGTGTATTCTGCTTGCATTACATCTTGGAACAAATGCATCATTATTTGACAACTTAACTTCAAACACTCCATCCTAGAATCCACTGATTACAACATTGCTACTGCCACCTTAATAGACCTGTAGTGCAAACCTGGTCTCTCAACAGTTTTTGGAAAAGAGAAAGATACATTTTGGAAGGTGAAGGAT
This sequence comes from Neoceratodus forsteri, assembly GCA_016271365.2. NCBI lineage: Eukaryota > Metazoa > Chordata > Ceratodontiformes > Ceratodontidae > Neoceratodus > Neoceratodus forsteri. Next base: position 1,458,134,040 of record CM057455.1, on the reverse strand, counting down.
CACATAATTGAAAATATACATGCACAGCAACTAACACAAAAGCTAACCACGCTAAGGATGCAATCAGAAATCATAAAATTCCAATAATTTAAAAATTATCTCAATATTGATTCTGACCTGACATATCAAATATAACCTCTGACACCAGCATCACAACCAGCACCACTGTCATGACCCCTAAGGTCACCCTTAGTAATTTCAAACATTTGTGGGCAGCGTTATCACTGGTGGGCACTGAAGAGGATGGAGGAGGAGGGAAAGGGGGACATCAGTCATGTGTCTGTAGAACATACAATATGCTGAAAGCACACCTGACTGACTCAAGTAACTTAAACATTGAAGATCAACATTTTATTGGGCAACAAATGTTCAGGAGTGGCCAGCATCATCTTGTGTGGAAATGTGCTATTTGAGTTGTGCACTTGTCAAAGTCACTACCAAAAGGAAGTTCAGTTCATCAAAGACTACCATATCTGAAAATGAAGACATCTGTTACCCACAAATGTCAAGAGACCCACATTCATAAAATGAATAGTCACCTAAGCCCACACAACAAAAAGTAAGTCTTTGCTGCCACAGAGAAAAGAAGAGTCTGCATCAGAACAAGTCCTTCCTAAATTCCTCTCTAATGCCAATTCAAATATTAAAGACACAAACATACAAACATAGGAAAGGACAGCAGAAGGTCTGAAGGTTTATCGAGTTTGCTTGACACAGAGCTTATGCACGTATCATACATGTTGCTCCCCCTACAGTGTCCCCCTAACCTTCCCTTGACTCTATCCCATCCACTTCTCAGCCCCCAACTGCAGAATGATTTACTACCTCTCTGGCAGTGCATTCCATCCTATCACCACCCTTTCAGTAAGGAAGTGCCTGCTGATCTTATTCCTGCATCTCCCACACTAATTTTTAATTGCACACTCCATTGTTTCTGTTCTCCCTTTTGCAAAATATGATCCCCAGTGTTGACCTTGTTAATGCCATTAAGGTTTGTGAAGTCTTGCTCATGTTCCCTCTCCTCTCCTCCATTGAGTACATGCTCAGATTTTCTAGCCTCTGTTTATATAGGATATCCTGCTGCCTCTGGACCATCTTTGTAGTCCTCTTCTTTACTGTCTTCTTCTGGTCTATGCCTTCCTTAAGGTAGGGGCTCCAGTACTGCACACAGTACTCTAGATGTGGACGCACTCTTGGCTCTGTACATGAGAATTGCCTCTTTCCTTTTGTTGCAGAACCCTTGCTATATACCCAGCATCCTTTTCATCTTTCCTGCTGCTCTTTGCACTGCATTGATAGGTCTAGGTCACTTGTAATTGCTATCTCCATGTCTTCTCTTTCTCCGAGACCATGATCTTCACCCCATGAGACTGTATTGGCCATTTTATGCCCTATGTGCATTATCTTGCACTTTTAGCATTGAATTCCAATTGCCAGATTCTAGACCACCTTTTCAACCTTGCTAGGTCCTCCTTAGATCCCCTTACACCTTCCTCAGTTTCTACCATTCTGCAGAGCTTGGTATCATCCACAAAAGACATACCTTACCTTTAATGCTGTCAAGAAGGAGAAGGACTTCTAATAAGGATGATAGCAAAGTTAACCCATTGATGGCACTGGCATTGATGAATGAATTCATTATCATATCAAGACTGCAAAATATCTAAGAGCATGCCAACTCCAGCCCATCCCCTAATGGGCCTATTCAGTGGGTTGGCCTTGCTTCAGTCATTGCAAGCCATCACAGGCATATAATTTAAAGCAGTGGATGAATTGTTATGTGGACTGCAGTACTCTGCTATTCTTGCCAGCTGTACAATATGTCAGACAGGCATAATGGCTTTGAAACACTGGTGGTCTACTCTGTGGATTACTGTACCTGCTATTCTGCAAGCAATGATAAATGTATCAGACAACTAAAATGTTTGAAACAGTGGTGGCTGATACCAGTGAGCTGCTAAAAGTGCATGTATCCTCTGGACAGCAAAATTATAAGCATCCCATCAACTTTAGCTTACCTTACTTCAGATCACAGCTACAACCACAAATTTAGCAAAACTCTGTGAGGTATTCATGATGGTGAACATTCCTAACTGTGCTACATCCCTGCTAGCAAAAGAAAACTTTGCAACATCTCATATGAACCTCCAAAATGTGTCTTTCATGCATAATTCTTCCTTTTCATTTTATTATGTTTTTGTAGTACAGCTCTCTGGAGAAAAGTTTTCAGATATGGAAGATAAGCATATTCTTTTAGCATGGTTGTATTCACTTCCACTGAACTTCTTGTGCAGAGCTATAAAGTGCATCTATCTCCAGTCCTTTGGTACTTCTAATCTTTATATTGCCTGGATTATACTTCATGTCATAAGATTCATTCTCACATTTACAGTTAAAATAACTCTTGGTAGATTATCAACTCAAAGAACTTTTATTAGTATTTTCGAAACTGATGATATGATCTTATTAGAAGTGGCATTCTATTTCATGATGATTTCAAACCACCTATCTTCTTCTTTCAGTGCTATGTGCTTCTCAAGAGGATGTCCCTTGTTCAGTAAACTGTCAAAATGCATTCTCCAGCATTCAATGAGCCTCTCTTTATACCGCCATCCATCTGTTTAAACCCATTGGCTCAGCCTCACAAAAATCCATTGACTTAAAACCCACTAAAAGATTTCCATTCTACCCTTGCAAAATTAATTACCTCCAGTCTGTATACAATCATTATCAGCACTTGTGTCTGACTCCTTTATTACCACCACTTCTTTTCTGCTTTACTAGATTTACAATCACAATGTCAAGTAATTCTACTGTTATTAAAGTATAAGTAGGAGTGATAGCAACACGGGGCTCAAGTGCTTTCTGAGCATCAGATTGAGCTGCAAAGATGTTACACAGAGGAACCATACTTATTTTTGAAGAGGCTGAAGTAGTTTCTTGCTTGGAGAGGGTAGCAGGTCAGTTTTGGGGTTAAGGCCAACTGGAGATGAAAGCAAATAGGCTGAGCTTATTCTTTGAGGAGAAGTACTAAATATTGTTGTACACCATGAATACATTCATATTTTACTTATACTGTAGGAATTTAGAAGCATGGAAGAAACTAACACTAATGACTAACTTAAGTATCTTACTTATTATGATTTATCTTATCGTGGATTTTGCATCTACCAGGTACATTTTAAATGGTGCTATGTTTAGATACTTGCATACTTTGTATAGTATGCAACAAAACAAGTGTTATTGCCAAAAGCATAGTTCTTTTTCCCGTATTTCATTGCAAACAAAGAACTAATAGTGTTTTGCAGTTATAATTACATTTCTAACTTTGAGTAGAGTGTGAGCCTAAAAAAAGTCACTAGTTATGCATATTTTATACAAAAATAGCAAATTACCTGAAAGCATATGTACAATTATAATTTTTTCCCACTAGATTGTAAAGTTTCACTTGTGCACCCTGTCAGAGTTATTATTGATTGTATCATACCTTATATGTGTGAGCGTAGAATACAGAAACGTAGACAATCATGGCAGAAAAGACCAAAGGTCCACTCAGTCTGCCTGAGTTCCCACCTTAGCCCTGGAGCCTACTGTTCCTCTAGGGTCATAGCCCTCCCAACCCCCTCTATTCTCCTGTCCGATTCTGACTCCTGAACAACTCGCTTATACTCCTGCTTTCTGTCCCAGCCATAATTAAAACCACTAATGGTTTTGTACCACCACCTAGGCTGACAGCCCATTCTACAGCTGTTCCACCCTTCTGTAAAATAATATTTCCTCACGTCCTCTTGATCCTCCCACCTGTTAGCTTTCATTCATGACCATATGACTGCGAGCTGGTATTCAAGTAAAATAACTCCCTCTTCATCCTGTTAATTCTTTTAGGAATTTGAAGATCTCAATCATATCTCCCTCTCTTCTGGTCCCCAGCAATTACATATTCAGTGCCTTGAGGCACTCCTTATATGATATGTTTTGCTGGCCCTGAACCATTTTGTTACCCTGCGCTGCACTGTCTCGAGCCTGTCCCTATCCTTCCTGTGGTGCAGATCCCAGAACTGGGTGCAGAACGGAGACATATAAGAGAATTTGAGACATACAGTGTGGTCTAATAATTTGAGCACCAGTTTATTTTATTTTATTATTTATTTCACAAGTTGTACTAGGAAAAACACTGAGCAAGTAAAGCGCATTTGCAGATGTGTCCTTGTCATAACTTGGGAATCAGGTGATCACTGATCAAACCCACCAAGACTCAACATCACTTTGTGGCCTTGGCCAAGTTGTTTTCCTCCTAATGCTCCAGTTCACTGAGCTGTGAAAAGGGTAGAAGCACCACCTGACTGGAAGCAAGATATTGCTGTTCAACTAGGCTATCCGGGGAAAACAAATTACATTAAAATAACAAAAACATAGCCATAAATTCCTTAAACATTACACAGGTGATGTGGCCAGCTAGAACAATGGCAGACTTGTTCTAGCTTAGCTCAAATGGGTACCATCATCTAAATATCCCTATAGCACTCTGACTCAAGAGAAGCATAGTAAATTTCTCACTGAAGCGTAGGGAACATCACTGAAAACTGGAAGGCAAAAAGGAAACAACTTAAACTGTCCTTGAATCACTAGAGCAGCCAAAGAACAGCACCTGTCCAACAAGGTACAGGCAAGATCTCAGGTCCAAGCAGCCTCCAACCAAAACACCACTATGTCTGAGTTGGAGAAATCTTGTGAGCATTCCAGCTGCCCAGGCAACCATGCAAGCCAAAAGGAAGGGTGGATTTACAGACTTAGCTGCTCAAATTTTACATAACCAGTCAGTGATTATCAGTCTTACTGAAACTTCAGCAACACATGCACCTCTCCTCGATGAACTGGAGAAACTGGTGAGGGAGCTGGAAGACACAATCGCTGATGTCACCCAAGACCATAACTCACTCAAGATAGCCTTGGCTGATCTATATCTCAGAGCTGATGACCAGGAGAACTGGTCACAGATATACATCCTCCATATAGTTGGCCTCCAGGAGGCACAAAGAGAAGACCCCAGGAAGGGATTGCAGCAGTGACTGGTAGAGCATCTAAAAATGGATCCCACAGCCCTCCAATATGAAATTGACTAGACACACTGGACAGGCCTCCTCCCAAACCTGGGGACTGTCCCAGACACTGCATATTTGAATTCCTGTAGTTTGCAGACAAGGAGGTGATGCTCAACACAGCAAGAAAGCAAGGCCCAATTCCAGTAGAAAACAGCTGGGTCATGACTTCCAGGATTACAGCAGGGAGCTGCAATCCCAGTGCCAAAAGTTTAATGGTGTTAAAGCCAAACTGCACTCCCTGTGATGGGATTTTGTTTTCCTCTACCTGGCAAAACTCTGGGTGGACCACTCTAGTAGACCCCTTTGATCAACTACCTTGAGGTGGAGTGGTTCATCAAAGAGGAGACAGCTGCACAAAAGGTCACTTTCAAGTCAGGATGCCATTCCTGCTCACGTTAGTTCATCCAATAGTAATCCAGGTACTTCAACTTTTCTGGCCAAGGGAGAAGTCATGTGATGGCTGCCTGAGAGGATGCGCTTGGAACACCACTCCCGTCCTTTTGCCAAAATAAATATATAATAGCCACACTGACTTCTTCCTTTTGGTGACTTTGCAGATCCTGTGCCTTACTTTGTTTTGCAGTAATACCTGGATTATGAATTTTACTCATCCATGGATGCAGAAATAATGACATCACTCTCAGAACACCCTGCCACCAACCCTGGAGCTGGAGAAAACCTCAAAGCGTGTCAAACCACAGGCCGCCAGAGCACAGTGAAACTCTTCCTCCCATGCTGCACTAACAGAAGTGAAGTTCTCAGAGGAGCTTTCTCCTATAAGAAACCTTGCAATTTCTTACAGAGGAATTACACCAAATGTGCTCATCTGTGAACACTCTTACTCGTAGAATCAGAGACAACAAAGCTTGCATATCTTCTCTTGATGACTGGCATAACCAGCTGGACCTGAAGTCATTTCTTGAGACAGCAGATGAAAAAGATAGAGGATTGGTTAGAAGATCTTGAGGGCACTCAAGACGGACTCATTTGGTTGTTTTGGGCTCTGGAGGGTGAAGAAGGCACAGCAGCAGTTACTTTTGTTCAAACATTTTGCAAAAGGATAGCTGGAACGTCTCTTAACGGGCCAACCTATATTGTGGAGAGGACACACTGTTCTCACATTTGATGCCCCAGCAAGGCTCCTCTTCATGGCCTCTCATATTCAAACTCCATGAACAGTGCCTTTCTGTGTTGTTATGTGGGTTGTACTCTCTGAATCCACTGAACACAGTTATCTAAAGGAGTTTTATGTTTGCTTGTGTGTGCAGTTCACAAGAAACATATTGAGGTAGTAGAGCATTGCAGAGGTGTGGCAGTGTTGTCTAATCCAAAGAACGCTTAATGGGCTCATCCGTCAGCCACCAATTAATGCTAAAGCTGCCAATGACAGCAGTTTCAGGAGCGAGCGCTGCACTTGAAGAAATCTGCTGCTGCAATCAGGGGCAGATTTGTCATTACAGTGGCAGTCCGTCCTCCTCCCAACCAGTCACACAGCAGAACAACAAATTAGCTCCCATTGACTGCTGCTGCCCACCCCACACCCTCTGTTCTCTGTCCCTGCTGACATTGGAGTGCTCAATCTGTGTGTCAGCATGTATCCCTCCCCATTAATATGGCGAACTAGAGCCCACCCCAGTGTGCCATAAAACTCCTGTTGATGTTTCCAACACCGGGATGCAAACTCGGTGTAGGATATGTACCCCCATGTCCCTATGTTCTCAGCCTACCAGGGCTGGCATTGATCCCCCTCGTAGTACTCTGGCACACTGGGAGCCCACCCCAGTGTGTCAATTCTGTTTTGTAATATTTCACCTGTAAAAAAGAAACAGTCCGATGATGAATTTTTTTAAACCTGAAAAAAAAGAAAACCGTCCTTGTTATTCCTGCCAGCCCCTGCCCCAACCTGTCTCCCTCCTTCTGTACACTCCACCTCCTTGCACCCTCCCACCCATACTTACCTCCAGAGGTCAAGAGCAGCGATGTTCTGTGGACCGGAATACATCTGCCCTCTTCAAAGATCAACCGAGAATTGAAGAAATGACTGTTAGCCCGATAATTGCAGTGAATGGTGGGGGTTCAATCTAGTTTGATATCTCAGCCAATTTTGAGTTTTGGTCCCACATTTTCAACATGGGGTTCTTGGGACACCACCTCATGAACACTGTCACAGTCATTTGTTTCTCCGTCCCAAAGATGATTTTAGGTCGCTCTGCAGAATCACCTTTCGGGACCAATGAACGAAATGACAGTGTCACTCTTTTAATGAGGTGGGGTCATGTTGCAAATTTGGTGAGACAACTCCAAAAATGACTGCATTATGAGCATCAGTTGCGCAGTTTCTATGCTACACTCACAACTTCATCAATTTTTAATATTTTCACTCCAAATTTCCAACATTGCCATTTTTTCACACATCCTTATGAACAGTATAGCTGTAATTTTTGCATCCTTTCTGAAATGTTTTGCACCTGTGGCACAGAATGCTCAGTCGCTGTGCAAAATCAACTTTTAGGAGCGATTAACAAAATCCCAGTGCCACTGTTTATGAGGAGGAATCCCAAAAGGCCATGTTGAAATCTGGTGAAAACATTCAAAAAGACTGCATTATGAGTGTGTGTTGTACAGATTTCTACGCACATTCATAACTTCACCACTTTTTTCATATTTTACTTCAGATTTTCAACATTTCCATTTCTTCACCTCCTCATGAACAGTATAGCTGTCATTTTCATATCCTGCCCAAAATGTGTTTCGCACCTGTGGTGCCAAATGGCACAATTGCTGTGCGAATCACCGCTTGAATTGAGTAATGAAATGATACTGCCACTGTTCATGAAGGGAGTCCCAAAAAGCCCATGTTGAAAATTTGGAGCAAAATGCCAACAAATGCCTAGGGCATTGAGTTTCCAATGATAACTCCCATGCTGTACAGACAAGGGTCGGGGTGTGACTTGGGGTCATTGGCCATAATGCTCACCTCTATCTCCACCCACACCCCCACTTCCACCCTGCAGCCACTGTCAGGCATCGAGGTGTGCCTTATGTCTTCAGCTCTAATGTTCACTCCGTTCTTCCACACTGCACTCATCTCAGCTCATTTCCTTATGGAATGGGGTGGCGTAAAAACCGAAGACTTCAAGGCACACTGCGACACCCTGTTGGTGTCTGCAGGGTAAGGAGTGAGAAAAATGGCATGAGTGTTATGGCTGATGATCCAAAGGCACACCCTCAATGCCTGTCAGTCTCTGCAGGGTGGGGGTGGGTTGGCGTTACTTCAATACTTCACTGCCATTCCTATAATGCATCTCTCTAATTCCTGCACTACCAATGACAATACCAGCAAGCAAACATTCAGCATTGACAAATGCTTGTTCTTACTGTCTCTCTGAGTGAGTGATGCTGGGGGGTGTATGCATGTAAGGCTGGGTATAATTGTACATGTAGTACTTTGTTATCAATCCTAACATAGTTAAAGTTTGTTAGTTTTGCTTCATAATATATTTATTTTGGTAAGGGGAGGTGCGTGCTGCAGGTAGTGACTGCAAACATCATGGCCCAGGACAGCCTTGGAGAGCAGTCAATAGGCCTGGATGTTGATAGGGTTTAAACTGCTAGTTTTAGGTTTTGAGTGGTGGGGGCAGAGAGCACTTCTCCATTTCTTCCTTTGAGCTCTGTTTCTCTGGTGTCATAAATATGGTTGTAGTAAAGTCAGAGCTCTTTATATCCTGTGGCATCTGTTATCCTTCTTATTGTGGGGATTGTGGTCTTTTTCCATGGGTTTGTTGGGATCAGTTGGGGTGAGGGGATATGATGTACTGGGTGATAGATACTGGGAACAACCTTCAGCAAGTAATTTTGCTCTTTTCTTATAGCATATTACCTTGGCCTCTTTCTGTACATATTGCTGTCATTGATCCTGATGGTTTTGTTGTATTGCTCTTAGGCAGGAATTTGCTCCCAGAGGTTATGTGCGTGGGTTTTAGGGGCAGCGGAAATGTTTTCATTTCTATTTACTAGTGATGTCATTTCATGTCTGGACTTTAGGTACACTTCTGTCTTGTTCTAGGTTAGTTTAATATAAAATATGCTACTTGGAATATTAGAGGTGCCCACTGAAGCTAAAGCATTTTCAGATTTTAAATCACTTAAAACTATTACACTATCAAATAACTTTCTCCAGGAAATCCACTTGCTGGCTTCAGAAGGGATATGGTTCTGTAGGCAAGATATAGGTCAAGTAATTGCTTCTCTGGTTTCAGTACCACCGAAGAGGTTGCCATCTTGATTTCTATAGAATCACGATTTCAGATGTTGCAGAGTAAGCGGACCTGCAAGGGTGCTATATTTTGTTAAAGGATTGTTGGACCACTCAGTGATGCTGGTAGGCAGCATCTATGGCCCTAACATGGAGATGCCAGAATTTTTCCTGAACTATCTACTCTTTTGGCCCTGTTTACTTCACTTCCAATAATCCTGGCTGGTGACTGGAATCTTGCAGTCACTCAGGACCTGGATAGAACTTATAATACCTGTGCAGGGCTGTCCCCTGCACAGCGTTCACTCCAGGACATGATGGATATGGCTGGCCTGTGTGATCCCTGGAGAATTTTGAATCCATCTGCTAGGAAAATGTGTTTTTCCCTGTGCATGGCTCATATTCTCATCTGGATTATTTTTGATCAGTTGGCAACTTATGTCCAGAGTGCTGTGCAGTGGGATAGCCCCAGGGATATTGTCAGATCACTCCCTTGCATGGTGAAGGGAGTGTCTGTCCAAATATTTAACGTGATGCTATGTAAAGCTGAACACCCAGCTCATAAAGAATAAGCGGTTGTTAATAGACTCAGGGAGTTGACTGACATTTTGATTTCCCAAAATGCTGGCTCTGCCAATGGGTTAGATATGGATTAGGGGCCACTTAAGTATTTTTTGTGAGAGGATCTTTTCAGGTTGGCTATCACTAGGAAATGTAAATGTGAGGTTGAGGCCTTACTCCTGTTGTCTAATATTACTGCCCTGTAACAGACTGTCACCTCTGCGACCTCAAAGATGGACAGCCAGGAGATGGTTGTTCTTCAAGAGAAGTTTGCCGAGCATATCAGAGAGAAGGCTGAACATACTATTTGAAAACCCAATCTACTTATGTTGGTCAGGAGAGAAGGCCAGGCATCTTTTGGTGCTCTGGCTTTGCGAAAATGGGGGCATCTCCGATTGTCCCAGTTATTAGATCGCTGTTGGATAATTCTGCTAAAACATCTTCTAGAGACATTGTTCATGAATTTCAGCAGTTTTATTGTTCTTCCGTATAGCCCCTACCTCTCTCACCTCTCCCACCTGAGGTGCAGAAATACTTGGAATCCACCCCCTTTCAGCTGACTGCAACCCAGTATATGCTTCTCAGCCAACCTATATCCCAATACAAGATCCTGGAAGCCATTAACTCCTTGCCGGTGGATTAGCCCCTTGTCCAGATGCCCCCAAGTTTCTACAAGGTGCTTTCCATGGAACAGGTCCCTTTGTAGCATCGATTACATAATTATCTTTGCAACAACCTGATAGCAGATACCTCTTTATTTGAAGCCACGATTGCAGTGTTGCCAAAATCTGGGAAGCCACCAGAGAGGGTCACCAGTTACCATCCAATTTCCCTCATGAACTATGATAGTAAAATATTAGCTAAAATTTTGGCTACCAGAATCATGCGAGTCTGGGAGACACTGATTAACTTAGATCAGGTGTGTTTTATGCAGATCATCTTCAGCTGATTATCTGCGTAAATTGTCTCACATCTTCTCCGCTCTCAGGTATTCCTCAGTTCCTGCTGTCTTGGTGTCTCTGGACATGGAGAGGGCATTTGATTGAGTTGATTGGACTTTTTGTTCTCCACCAAGTTCAGTTTCCTATGGCCTTACCAAGTGGATTAAAACTCTTTATTCTTGCCCTGCTGCTAAAATCTACTACAACAGAGTTCTAGCCTCATCTCTCCCATTGTATTCTGAAACCTGGCAGTGTTGCCCACTCTACCACCTTTTGTTTAATTTATATTTGGAGCCCTTACTGCTTCATCTTAAAGATTCCCATTGATAACTGGGGTGCAACTTGGGCATATGGATCTTAGGATTTCTGTGTACACAGATGACATCTTAATGCATATTACTAACCCTACCACTTCTATCCCTGCTGCTCTGGTGCTTATTCAGAACTTTGGGAGGTTGTCAAACAACAAGTTAAACATTAACAAGACCATAGTTATGCCTTTAACCACTAGTGTTTTCAGAGCTGACATTGAAGCTCTGGGACTTTCCTGGGCCCATATTAAGTGTCTGGGCATCTGGTTGACTAAAGGTGCACCCCAATGGAGGAAACAGAACCTAGATGATTTAGTGATGGTCATCCAGCAAGACTTTGTCAGGTGGGATTGCCTTTACAATCTCCATTGTTGGTTGAATCAGCATTATTAAAATGAACATTTTCCCTGGTTTTTCTATCCCTTCATTCTCTCAATACATTCTTGCCAATATCTTGGTTTTAAAAGGTCCATAAGGTGATCTCTGTTTTATTTGGAGAGGGAACCTCTGAAGCAAGCATATACCCATCTCTCAGCACCTAAGGACCTGGGGTGTCTCAGATTACCCAACTTTTTATTATATTATTGGGTGAATCAGCTCTTCAAATATTTCAGATAGCCTGCTTCTCCTACTGGTGATACTAATTCCCATTATACTCCAATATAACTCCAATTGGAGCGAGCGTTGATACAAGCTGGGCTCTCCTACACTAGCTTGTTTAATGTAACCCTAAGTCTCTCCCCATGCTGCTTCATGACACAGTGATATATATTTCACTGAGTGTACATGCCCAAATATATAAATACTGTATATGCAGTATGATCCAACTACGGAAATATCACAGCTGCTGTGTGCCAATCCTAATTTCATGATTTCTGGAGTGATGTTGGCTGTGAATTGGGTGCCCAAATAAGTGATAGAGTAGCTAGTGATTTTTTTCTAGATGATCGACTTAAATCCTGCCAGGAAATTTTACAACAGTTTAACTTTCCAACTCAATATATTTTCAAGGTATATCAACTGTGTCATCTTTTACTTCATAAAATAGAGCTGGTGGGCAGGATTGTTAATAAGGGAATCTCCTGTGGTCTTTCATGGATCTGGCAGCACAACCTAATGCCGTGTCTCAAATATACTTTTTTATTTTCCATACTCTTCCCAGAAGTCTCTGGTATTCAGAGTATTGGTTCGTGACTTTTCCAGAGTCCATGTTTAACTGGAACGTTTTGGAAGGGACTTTATCAATACTTGGCAAATGATAAACTCCAGTTGGCCGGTTTAATATACTCCACAATATATACTTTACACCTGTAAGGCTGGCCAAAGTGGAAACTAGCCTCCCCTCATGTACCAGATGTGGGCAAACCGAGGGTTGCTACTTCATATATTGTGGGAGTGTCCTAAAAGTACCCTTTATGGGATCAAATAAAATTACAGCTAGATCCCCTGCTAGGTTTGGAAGGTCTCTTCACACCCAATATATGCATAGTTGGAGACTTTTCCAGTATCCCAATAAAGGAAAGAAAGTATCATATAGCAATGCTTTCACTGTCTGTGAAGAGGGTTGTGTCTCCATTGGAAGAACCAAACTTGTGTCTCTTACCATGAGTGGCTGCAGGAGCTTCTCCATAACCTTCACCTGGAAAAGATGATTGTTAGTCTCCAACACAAAATGTTGGGCTTTAATAAGAAATGGGCAAACTGTTCGCTGTATATCCTCTTTAACTCCTTTTGTGGTACCTTTTACCACTGACGGTGCAGATCATATGGCATTTTAGAGTTTTTAGTTATTTTGTATTACTAAGGTTTTGGCTACTGTTTCATGTGTGATGCTATGATCTCTGATAATTCTTTGCTTCTGTTTGTTACCTTGTTATGCTACGATCTGCATAGTCCCATATTTCCTTTAGGTATGTATTTCTTTATTACTTTCTTAACATCTCCACTGTGGGAGGAGTGGTGTTTGTTGAGTTCTTTGTAACCTAGTTCTCTTCACTGTAGTTGTTGTTGGTCTACATGATGTTACATTGTGGTGTATTTGTTAGAAACTTAAAGTTTATTCAATTTCAAAAACTATTCAGGCCAAGGGCTCAGGGAGTCCTCCTTAGACATTTCTCCCCAGCTGTGGCCCATTTCTTGTGGCCCACTCTCAAACTAAGGTACACTTCTTACCCTACTTAAGCTGTGGTACTGGGGTCTACTGGGGGAGCCACCCAACATACTGGCCAATCTCCATATCAGTGGCTCAGCAGGCTGCACACTCACCTCTGAGACCATGAGATGGAAAGGTCTGGGTTCTAGCCCATACCAGGCACTTCAGATAAATCCCAATACCGTCACTGCAGTGCATCATGAAGGCAATGCTGTACTCCTGAGGTGCTGTCTTTCAGATCAGACATTAAACTGAGGTTCCATCTGCCTGTTCTGGTAGTTGTTCAGGTGGACATTAAAGATCCCATTATACTTCTCAAAAAGAGTAGGGGAATTTTTATTGAAACACATAAAGAGAAAACAAACAGAATTTCTAAATAGAATCCAGAAGACATGATCAAACATTTGATCAACTCATGAAACATAAAAAGAAAATACCAAACCCCAAAACATAAAAATACCATACAAACCCTAAAACACCACTCTATTTATATTTGATAAAAAGTGAGATCTCTTCCACCACATCAAAACCTGATGTGCAGAAAAAATGAACAATCTGATTTATAGATATTCCAAAGCTCATGGCTGATTAGGATACTCAGACAATCATATGACATCCTATTTTGATGTAACACCCATTGACGTCAGCCCTACCATAGATAAAATCTAAGGAAGCAGAAAAAATATTTATGTATCTGGGTGAAATTGAGATAAACCTGTCTCATATTTACCCACTCAAGTATCATAAGTTAAAAACGGAGCCAGGGTAAATGCCATTTGTGTGCCAGACAATCCCATATGGCCATAGTATAAAAACAATGTAATAGGAAATGTTCCATCATTTCTGTCTGTGCTATGCACTCCATATAGGGACAATTTCATTCAATTATGCTTTTATGTTTAGCATTACCCCTCAAGTATAATCTGCCATAAACCATCAGCCAAAGGTTTTCCCACATTTTCTGTGGTATCCTTGAGAGCGTTAATTGGTGTAGAATATATTGATTATCAACTACTGGGCAATTTTTAAAACAAGGTTCCTTAGGGTAGTTGTTAAACATAATCTCTTTATATAAGTTTTTGTAGAGAATGTTATTAGACTGTTTCACAATACTCCATTTGTATAATTTCTGAGCAGCAGGTAAAAAAAGGGGGAATCTGTAGATGAGGATGAGGTTTAGGAGCTAACTGTGACCATGCTTTAAGATAGACAGCTAAAGCTTTCCTCATCCAGGCATTAGGGAGTATACTAGTGTTTTGTAATAAAGTACTAAAGGAGTGTTTAAAGAATAAAGCATGGAAGAAGACGACAGGCTCTACCATGTTAAGACCTCCTTTGCTTAATTTTAAATAGATGTAATGCCTTTTAATGGGGTTCAGTTTTGAACCCTTATAGCATTTGAAAACACAAACTATAAAGTTGTGTCTCCAATTTAGTGGGTAACAGGTATAAACAGGTATAGTGATGCTATGAACTGTAAAAGTGGCAAGATAAACTTTTAAAATAGCTGTACATTTTAGTTTGGAGATCTTCCACTGTCGCCATCTATTTACTTTTTGTTCTGCTTTGCTTAAACCCAAATCCCAATTTCTTTCTGGCAGATTTTGTGGCCCAAAATGTAATTCTAAAATATCCAAAGGAGCAGAGGAATGGAGAGTCCATACCAAACGGAGTCCGCTGAACCATGGGCCATATAAAAGACCTCTGCTTTAATCCAAATTCAATTTGGCATTAGAAACTGATTGGTACTCTTCAATTTCATGTAAAAAATGATTTGTTCTGGTTTGGAAAGCACAAATTTCATCCGATAAGCTTGATATATAAAGTTTGTGAGATGCGAGACCTGTGAGGCCTTCCACTTGGGGATGATAAAACTATGTAAAGTAAAGGGTCAAGGGAAAATGCATAACAAAGGGCTTAAAGGGCATCCTGATGGACCCCACAATGTACCGAAAATCTATGCCCTACTGTACCTTTTATCATAGGTCTAACTGAGAAAAGGAATACAGTAACCTTAATTGGTTTATAAAAACAGAGGTATTCTATAGGTTTGTAATACGGAAAATAAGTAATTGTGAAGAACCTTATCAAAAGCTTTTACTGGTCTATGGCCACTATACAACCAATAAGCCCTGAAACATTGCAGTGATATATCACATCCTCATGGTGCATAAGGCTTGCTGAATATTCCTGTTGGATAAACCACAGTACTAAACTGGAGAAATCATGAAAACAGCATAAGCTTTCAAACGAGCATTTAGAATATGTGCCAGCACCTTATAATCAATGTTCATGAAAACTATAGGTCTCCAATTTTGTATTTGTGAACGGACCCCTTTTTAAACAGGTAGTACAGTAGTCCTTCAGAAAATGATGGGTGTATAGTGTTATTTGAAAACCAATAAGTATAAGTTAAAAATAAACATTCTAGTAATTGAAGAAGAAAAGCTTTATAGAATGAGTGAGGGATGCCATCCAACCCAGGAGCTGGATGAAGCTGTAAGGCTTTAATGGTTTGTAAAATTTCTTCTTAGTAATGGGGTTTCCAATTTTTTATTTTCCTGTAAATCTGGAATATGTACTGACTGCAAATACTTAGTTATATTGGTGGATGAAATATGCACCTTCGGACTAAGAGAGCCATAATGCTCTGAATTTCAGTTTCTAAATCTGATAAAGAAGAAACTGACCTACCATCTTGGGTATTTAAGGTTTCCATAGAGATTGTAGTTTTACAGATGTACAGGCCTTGTAGGGGTCACCTATAGGGAGGTTTTGTATTATGACATAACATTGACTGAATCAATTTTGCTCTAGCAGTTTCAAACAACTTCATAACATCTCTTATAGTAGCGATCTGAGAAGAATAATCATACTTAGAAAGATTTGCCAGAGAGATTAGTTTATATAACTGTTGTCTGAGAGATAAATAATGTAAAAATCAGTATTTCCCTTCTTTTCCTATATTTGGAAAACCAGTTTTAATGTCCATTTTAGTGTCCATCCACCATTCACCTTTATCAATATACAGAAATGCAACAGATAATCTAGCCTGAAGTAGGCGTGACTTCATGAACAGCCCATTTGTCTTGTAAAACAGAGACTTTAAGCTTCCATCGTCCATGTAAAGTGGTCCTGGGAACAAAATGATGTACCAAAAAGTAACAATAAATGATCAGAAAAGTGACAGAATAATAGATAATGAACCTTTGGGACATTTGTAGAAATAAAATATAATCAATAATAGATACATAAGTATTACGCTTATAAGTAAACTTAGGACCATTAGAATGCAATTGGTGGCAATTATATAACCCAGCTGTGGAAACCATATGAGACAGGGCATTTAAATCACAATATATTTTTTGTGTCTCCTTTTTCTGCTTATCACCTGTGGGTAGGGTACAATTAAAATCTCCACATAGAAAAATTGTATAATGCATAACCAAAATGGTTGAATTAAAGCTATAAGGAACACCTTTTCAGCTTTTACTTGAGAAGCACAGACTGAAATAAAATGATAGTCCATATTATTCCAGATTCCATCAAGAACCAAAACCTCCCAGGTATTAAGTCATACAATTTATGTAAAGTAAAATTAAAGGAATGAAAAGAAAACCCACACCATCAGCAGAGTCGTAGTCAAGGACCAATAAGATGGACCCCAGACCCATTCTCGCTGAAAAAGGCATACCTGTTCTTCTGTATAAATCCAAGTCTCCTGTATCAAACATGCATCAATAGCTTTATCATGTAAAAACTTAAAAACATATTTCTTTTTTATAATTCAATAAACTATGTTACATTTAATGACCCAACCAAACCACCAGCCATTCAAAGTTTTCCAGGTGAACCTATTACTAATTTTTTTTCCTTTTTTTTCTTTTTCCCTTATAATCACCCTCTGCAATTTTTGCTGACCCTGATCAGTCATGGATTTCTGGGAGTCCGAATCCCCAACCTCCATTTCGGAATCGCCTGGTAAACAAAGTGGCATAAGAATTCTTAGATTCTATTGTGGTGGAGGGTCTGAGGAAAGTGATTTGGAAAATCTAGAAGATCTTCTGCAAGGTAAGGGTCGGGAAGGCCAGACTATCAACCTCCTTCTGGAAGACGATATGTCTGTATAACAAACTGGGGTCAGCATATTGATTCCAGAAGTACCTGAACAGGGTTCTGGGGAATCTTCTCCTTAATTCTGGAATAGTGGGTTTACCAACTGGGTTTTCAGGGCCTACAGAAGGAGGGAAAAGATGAATGGAGGGGAGGAGGTAAAGGTTCCAAAGAAGGAAGGGCGAGGGGGCACAGGGATGAGATGGAGAAGGAGGTGCTGGATGGTTTGAAGAACTCCCTTTGGGACCTCATGGTTGGACAAAGCAGGCTCAGACAGGTCTTGTGCCTGTTGAATAAGAAGCTCAGGGCTTATACAACTAGCCTTATTGTGTGCTGCCCCAGGGCATTCCCCAAAATTGTGACCATATTCTTCACAAAGGTCACAGTGAGTGTGGATTGCACATTGTATCGTGCTGTGACCAATTTCACCACAATTGTTACAGCTGGGTTTGTCACAGGTGCTGGAAAGATGTGTGAGGGATCCACATCTATAGCAGGCTCGGGGCTGTCCTGCATAAAACAGACCCCTCCGATCTCTCCTTAGGATGAAGGAATTAGGTATATGCTCTGTACCTGTCTCCCTGTCATAGTTTGACCTTATACTTCCATCCTCCTGTCTAGAAAAGCTCACTGTCAAGGACAGCCTCAGGTGCACCAGAACCTCACATTTTGAGATAACCAAAATGAGATAGCTTCAACATGAACCCCTTCATTACTAAACATAATAGTAACATATTTAATCAAGGGTTTCGTTAGTGGAATTACTACAAAGGGGTCCATGTTGGAGATGTTTTTACTTGACCTTACCTCTCCCAAAACAGTTCTAATGCATAGGAGGTTCTAAAACTGACATCATAATTATCTTCACTGGAGATATTAATAAATGCACAGACTTCCTTAGGAGAAAAATGCAGAGAATCTTTCAACAAAATTTTCCCAACATGGTATCTATCTGGCCTGTCCACCAACCCTCCCTTATATCGTATCCTGACAGCATTCCTCCGAGGAGCAGCAACTTGCTTCGAGTTGGAAAATAATTCAGATAATAAAGGTTTAGGGTCCTGAACAGGAGCTGATACTGAGGAAGGGGAAGCACCTTTTCTATTATAGATCCTGATGGTAAAGGTGGAAAAGAGTCAGAATCTGAAGGGCTTAAAACAGTTAAGGCCTGATGAGATACTCCTAAGTCCTGAGGGATGGAAAATACAGGAGAGTTAGTTGCCAATCTGGAGAAAACCCCAGGCTTCCATTCTACTGTGGACTGTGAAAAGGGAATATCCCATGAAGGGTCTGGGGTCCAATTTTTGCCTTTGTTCTGGTCCAACCTGCCCCTGCCAGTGCTTTTTGGGGTGATCAGTTGTCAATATGCTGAGGAACTGTGGAAAATTAAGCCCAGAATCAGTGTTAATGGTATTTTGTCAAAGGGGTTGTCAGTCTGGGTTTGCCTAATAGTACCCTTCTGTCTGTCTAAACTGTCCTGTTGCTTTCTGGAAGCTGCATGACGTTCCGCTTTAGACAGAGATTTTAATGGAAAGAAGAAATCTGTGGCACCATCCTGAGAAGTAGGCTGGGTCTGGTACTGGATATTCATCCCCGATCCACTGCCATAGGTTGTTTGAACACAAACCCTGCTGTTTTTGACAAAATAACCCTGAGGTATTTTTCACACAAGTTTCAATCTAGGGCATACAGTACTGCTAGAACAAGCACTTGGACCTGTAGAGAGGCTGTCCACATTTCCTGCTGTCAGACTTTCACTTGCATTTTTGGCTTTGCGTTGGCAACTATGGAGTCCTGATTAACCACAAGCAGTTGTGCTGGTGAAGACTGTGGCTCTGAGCATACCGAAGCTACAAACTTCAAGGGGGAGACTTACTTTGCCATTTATGTTTACATTGTTTAGAGGAGTCAACTACTCTTCATTAGGCTCTGAGCATACAGACATGGTATTTTCACTGGCAGCCTTAGAAAAATACAGTTTTGCATTTGAAAGTAGTGACTCACCTGATTCCTCCTGGCCGGTTTCTGTGACAGCTGAACCATGTAATGGTTGGACAGGTGTGGAGCTGGATGACAGCCAGCAGGCCAGCCTGCAATGTGGCAAGTTGCTGAACCAGACGTTACTTTTTCCAATAAATGCCGTCCTCTTCAAAACAGACTATTTATAGGATCTCTCACTGTTGTAGCCTCCAAATTAGCTTCTAGAGATAAATCTGTAGTTAAACAGGTGCAGTATACAAATCCTCTGTTGAAACATAGACATCCATGATGTCTTCCTCAGAACCATTTGAAATAGCTTTGAAACATCCATCTTCAGCCTCTACCAAAGGCAGATCAGGAGATGAGGCCTGCTCCCTGTCTGTAGCATGACTGCACCCTCTGGTGCTCCAGGTGAAGTGGCCATCTTGCAGACCAACAGCCTATCCCCTACTGGCCAACTTTGTCCTGGCCAAATTTCCCATTCACTAAAAATGCTATCAACAACTTAATCTGGTTCAATTTCAGTTGGTTACCATATGTAGCCCCCACCCCCTGGTCTTCCATGAAAAAGGGACTTCAAGTCTCAGCAGCCTACCCGTGAATAAATAAATGAGGACACAAGTCACACAACTAACAATCCCTTATTGCCTGGCAAATTATGACTGTATCTAGATAGAGAGTCTGCAAGAATATGCTTTTCAAACCTGAGGCCAGATTGGACTGTATCCCTTTAAGGCTGCATGTGTGGGACACATGCTTTGCAAATCTTTGTGTACTGACTGGGGAGCACTCCTACTTTTCACCATAAATGGACTCTTTTTTCTTCCATGCTCCACACATTGGGTGCAAAGCTGCTTGTAGTAGTCACCTCCATGCCTGACCAAGCCATGAGGGGTTTGTGTGTACTGGCAGGCTGGATGGTTGGGAATAGCTTCCATGCAGCTGGTCCTTTCAACTGAGCATGGCCACTGATCTACGGTGATTAAAACAATGAAATTCCATTTTCAAGACTTCAGATTCTGGAATTGCAGCGGTGATTGTTACTCTAATTTCTGGATTTTACCGGGATTCTGCTGTCATTCTTTTACTACTTTGGTACTTTGGTACTTTGGTATTATTGGACAAAAGAAGGTGGAAAGCCCATCATGATTGTCCTCCACATTTGTGGATCATTCAATGGGTCCCTGATTGATCAACCATTTGTCTAGTTTGTTTTTAAAGACAGAATGTTTGAGAATCGACTATTTCCATGTGAGTTTGTTCCAGATTCTGGGTGTTCTTATAGTAAAGTAGTTCATTCTTTTATTAGTTTTTGCCCTCATGATCTCCAATTGTCTATTATGCAATCTTGCTACTGTTTTTCTGGTAGAGTATTTGAGACCACAAATTTGCATCTGTTCTCTATTTGCTGTTATTTTAAGTAGTAGTAACAAGTCTCCCTAAGTCTTTTGACTAATGTGTGTAGGCCTGTGCTTTCTAATCTGGTGGTGTAGTTAAGTTTAGAAAGGTGGGGTATAAGTTTTGTTGCTTTATGTTGAATGTTTTCAATTCTGTTGATATCAGAGATTAAATAGGGGCTCCAGAAGGGAGCAATAATCTAGGAATGGTCTAACGTGAGATCTGTAAAGTAGCAGGAGACATTGTTCTGTTCTGTTTATAAATGTTTTGCTTATCCTACTTAAGAATGGCATGCTGCTTGATTAGCTATTTTAGTGCAGTGGGAGGTAGAAGACAATTTATTGTTGACCAAGATTCCTAGATCTTTTCTACAGTTGAGGTTTTAATGGCCATATTGTTTAAGTAATATGTTTGTAATGGATTATTTCTTCCCAGGTGTAATGTTGCACATTTAGTGACATTAAAGTGCATCTCATTCATGCATGCCCATTGTTCTATTAGTAGTAGTTCAGTTTGTAATCCAGAATTTACGCTTTGATTAATAGCTTTTCCTCGAGTTTAGTGTCGCCAGCTAATTTAAACATTTTGTTGTTTGTTGATATATGCATGTCACAGATGAACAGGTTAAAAGAACCGGTCCAAGCACAGAGCTCTGGGGACCCACTGTTCACTCCTCTCCTGGACATTGCATTGTTGACCTGACTCTCTGTGTTCTCTTATCCAGCCACTGATTAATCCAGGAGATTAGTGTAGATGACAGTCCTATATTGATAAGTTTTTAATTAGTAAGAAATGAGAAACTTTGTCAAATGCCTTACTATAGTCAAGTAGTATGATGTCCATAGGAGTGTTATTATCCAGATGATAACTGATATACTCATAGAAAGAGATAAGATTTGTGACACATGAGAAGCCCTGTTTAAAGCCATGTTGGTATGTGTTGATTATATTTAATGTTGTTAATTCATCTTCAATTTTAAGTTTGATAATCTTTTCCATAAGCTACATGGAATGGGTGTGAGGCTTATGGTCGATAATTTTCAGTTTTAGAGTGAGAAACTTTTTAAAGATAGGTGTAACTATTATGTACTCCAGTCATTTGGCACTGATGATTCATTTAAAGATTTGTTAAATAATATTTTTAATGGTTGGATAATGGCGCTTTTTGTTTCTATTAGAAATCTTTAGCTAATCCCATCTGGTCCTGGACTTGTATGTTTTTTAGGGTATTTAGTGCATTTTCGACATCCTTTTCTGATATTATGTCTACATTTAGGTCAACGTTAGAGGGTACAGTGATAGGAGTAAGGTCTGATTTATGTGTAAACAGTTGAGAAATAGTTATTTAGTTCAGTGGCAGTTTCACTATCTGTAGTGATAGTATATGCATTTATAACTAATGGTCCGATTTGGTTGTTACAGTTCTTTTTTCATTTAAGTAAGAATATAAAGCTTTATGGGAGTCCTTCATGTGTGCTATCTTAAATTCCAGGTTATGTTTGGCCATTGTTATGTGCTTTTTAGCTTTTAACTGTTTGTCTGTAAGATGTTAATATTTTATTTACTTGTGATACTGGAGTTTTTAAGTTTAAAGAAGAGTTTCTTCTTACAAGTTACTAAAGTGTTAATGTGTTTGTTAAACCACTGTGGATTTTTCCTTACTGTTGTATTTAAATCTCTCAGGAATATATTGTTTGTCAAGTTGTGTTATTTTATGTTTTATTGTTTCTATGCTTCTTTCTTTTTTTTTTTGGGGAGTCTGTTCCCAATTAATTTTCCCAAGTCTTGATTTTTAAGATTGAAGTTAGCTTTGTGATATTGTTTAATTCTGATGTTGTTTATTTTGGGTTGTGAAGGAAGTTGAATTGAAAAAGTATAGACATGTGATCACTGTTTCCTATTGGAGGTAAACTCATAGTATCAGATGTTGGCGTTTCTAAGTTGGTAATAACAAGGTCCAGTATATTTTTTCCCTAGTTGGCTCCTTACCATTTGTTTTAGACCTTGGTCAGTTATAGCATATAGAAATTGTTGGTCATGCTGGTTTGTTCCAGATAGAAGATCCCAGTTTATGGTTGGTAAGTTGAAGTCTCCTAATATTAATACAGTATTTTTATTGGCAAATTGCTGTATTTCTTCAGCTAACAGCCTAGTGGTGTTTAGATCTGAGGCTGGTGGCCTATAACAGGCTCCAATCAATATTTTATGAGAGCAAGTAACTTGGATGTAGGCCCAAAGATTTTCTAACTGAGGGTCAGAATCTTTTCATAAGAATTTATGTCATTTCTTATATATAAACTAACCCTCCTCCTCTTTTGTGTTGTCTCTGTGTTTGTAATAATGTTTATAGCCGGGTAGTTCTGTTGTCCAGATTTTATCTGTACTTCCTCATGTTTCAGTTATTGCAATAGTATGTACTGTATAAATAATCAAAAGAAAAGAAAGCTTAATGTACAGAGCATTAAATAAAGCAAATTGAAAATAGTACAGGAAGTAATTATAAGAAAATACAAGTTTTGTAGATTTACTGATCTGGTATAAAGTGCAGATTCCATGAAATCTTAGTTTTTACTGGTGTTGAGGCAGCCCTAATTCTGGAATTTTACTGGGTTTTCTGATAAAAACTGAAAACCAGTGGCCTTGGTTTAAAGTCCCTCATCATTCCTTTCTGTATTTTCTTTTTCTCTCTTTGTTCTCAACCTTTGCTGTATTCTGGCAATTACAGTCAACACCGATTAAGTTTATTCAGTGTTGTTATTGATACCAAAGACATTCCTTTCTGAGTGGACTCACTGAGCTGGGCACAGGGACTGGTTGTGCTCCTGTCCACCTCACCTTGCTCCACATTTTGGGCTATATATAGCCTATTCTATAATGTGTTATATCATGGGTGCTTATCACCCATTCATCACAATCACTTTCTCTGCTATTGGTTTGCAGGGAAGCTCTCTTGAGCTGTGATTTGCTTGGCAAGTTGAGGGTGGGATAATAAGATGTTTGTACTACTGTTCATAGTATGGTTCTTTGTGCTGTTGATCATTTTCAGGGTTGTGGGGAAAAGTTAGGGTGCCCATGGTTTGGGAGAGGGTGAATGGCTAGTTATTATGTTTGGGAGAAAGGGGGACTGGGGAGGAGAGAAAGGAATTAAAAGGGGAAAATACTCACTCTGCAAGTTTTTGAGTATACATTCTGGTATACTTCAACTGGAATGTTATTTTGTGCTTTGTTGCAGAGAGAAATGGATGTTGGTTGCAGGCTGTACTACCACACCTATACCTAATGGATAGTACAGTTGATATCTCCACAAGGAATGTGAGAGGGCTCAAGAATGTCATTAAGCATCATAGAGTGGTGGGGAAGATTAGAAGGGCAAGGTCAAGGTCACTGTCACCCTTGGCCAAGGTCAAGGTCACAGTCACCCTTGGCCAAGTCAAGAATATAACAATAGGGTGCATCTATCTACTCCTTAATCATGAGCACCCTATGCTGAATTCCTTGCTAGTTTTGATTCACTTCCTAAGAAAGACACCATACTGTGTGGAGACTTCACCCTGAACTGGTTTGGACCTCTTAAAACACAGAACCAAGCTGCCCTTACTGGATGCTAAACTGGAGCAACTCCTTGATGATCCCATAAGACTGAATATGAAGTCAGGCAGGCACACTTTCCTAGACTGGATACTAACAAATAATCCAATTTCTATTAATGCTGCTGGAATCCTCCTAATGCACTCAGTGACTTTTCCCAACCTTCTGCATCTGGAAAAATAATTCCCAGAGCCCCCTCCCAAAATCCATAAAAATAAGGATTTAATCAACTTTGTTGCTGAAGCCTATTGTACAAGTCTTGCCTCAGCTGACTGGTCCCCATAACCTCCCTTCCTGACATAAACCAGGCATTAGAATAGCTGGCAACACCTTCACCTCCATCTTTGACTACCATGCCCCCAAACTAAGAAGATCAAACAGTACCCTCTCTCCTGGCTCACACAGGAACTGAGGCACCTCTTGCATTTCTGACAAAGCCTTGCAAGCTTTCAAAATCTCTAAACTCCAGTCAGACTGGAATTCCTACCACCAGCTGGGCAATATTTGTAAATCAAAATCAGTAAAGCCAAAAGGAACATCTCATATACCTGCAGAAACAACACCTTTCTAACCCCAAATGTTTCTGGAAGGAAATCAATGCACTCCTAAAGGGTAATGATAGGATTTTTCCCCAATCAGTGACAGCAAAGGTTCCACACTATCCTCACCCTTGGAGATAGCTGCATGATTAAACCTCTTCTGACCTTGATGCCTACAAAACTGATCTTCCTGCTACTGTCAAGAGCTACCTCCCAGCCACCTGGAAGTTCCATACCCACTCTTCCATTTAAAACCACCTCCTGAAAAGAGGTGCTTAAACTTCTAGGGGGACTCAACCTCATAGCTCACCAGGGTTTGACTCCCTACCACCAAAATTTCTCAAACAAGGAGCTCCTGCACCTGCCTAATCAATAGATCCTTCCTCACACAACCATCCCAGACAAATGGAAAACTGCAATTGTTGTCCCAGTACAAAAGTGATCCAACCAGTGTTCCATTTAAAACTACTCTATTACATAAATACAGACTATCTGTGAAAACTTAAAAATTCTATTAAACTGGCAAAAATAAGCTAGAATTTAAACTAGCCACACAAAAGACTGTCACAAATCTCTTTTCTCCTATATAAATAGTAAAAAGGTGTAACAAGGACCATTGATCCCATTATAACCAATGGCTCTTCTCTATCTGATATAGAAATCTCAATCTCTTTAATAAGTACTTTGTTCTGTCTTCTCTAAAATCACCTATTAGTACATTTAAAGTTCACCACATAGATTATCATAGGTTCTATCCAACTGACATTATACGGGCTATCAAAAACTTAAAAAAATACTAGTCTGGGCCCAGATGGTATTCATCCATGGTTTCTGATCGAAACCTCTATAAATATTTCTATACCTTTGTCAATTATTTTCACAAATCTCATAAGAAAGCATTGTACCAAATGATTGGTGTTCAGCAATAGTTACTCCTATATTTAAAAAGACAATAGAGGTTCTGTGCAAAATTATCGTCCAATTAGCCTGACCTCAGTGGCTGGTAAATTAATGAAATGAGTAATGAAGTCTCTATTAGATCAAGATTGTAAAAATTAGGAATTTATGATTCAAATAAGCATGGGTTTACTCCCAAGTATTCCTGCACCACCAATCTGATATCTTTTTACAATAATATAAGTACTCTTACTAGATGTGGGTATCCCTACTGATGTAATTCTTTGGACTTTAGTAGAGCTTTGATAAAGTCTCACATGAAAACTCATTACTAAAATGCACAATCTAGGTTTGTCACCTGATACTGTCAACTGGACTTTAAACTGGTTGACAAACCATTCTCAGAGAGTCAGAATTAATGATATCTTGTCTGATTCGGTAGTGTGACAAGTGACTACAGGGGTCGGTCTTGGGACCAACATTGTTTAACCTCTTTATCAGTGATTTACAGACAGGGCCAAATAACTTCATAGTTAAATTTGCAGACAATACTAAATTAGAGCAAGGTTAATAATCAAGAAAATATTTCTGCATTAAAGAAGGATTTGGAAAAATTAACACTTTAGGCAAATGAAAATCATATGCAGTTTAATCACGTACAAATGTTTAGTAGTGCATTTCGTAAATAATCCAAAAATGATATATCATATAAACAGACTACCAATTCACTCATCAAATTGTGAAAAGATTTAGGGATATATGTTAATAACAAACTTACATCAAATGATCACTGTGTTAGAACTGCAAGCATGACCAACAGATGTTTGAGGCAAATAAAATACACTTTGTTAATTGCACTGAACAATGCCTTATTCCATTGTATAGGGCATACATTAGACTGTATCTAGACTATGGCTCCTTTCTGGAATCCAAACCAAAAAAGACATAGCAATTCTTGAACAGGTTCAAAGGAGAGTAACTAGAATGATTCCAAAATTAACAAACTTGGATTATCAGAACAGATTAAAAGCTACTGGTCTCTTCTCTCTTCAAACTAGAGGATTAAGAGGTGATATGCTTATGGTTTTTAATTTAATAAATTCACCAGATCTAATGGAAAATGTGGTCTAACACTCTCAAAGGAGACATGTTCTGAGACTGCATAATAAACAGCTTGAAGTAAAACTTATAAAACCAACAAAAGGGGAAACTTTTTCCAATAAGAGCATCCATTGTGTGGAACACCTTGCCACAAGAATTGGTAGAGGCAACTAGTGCCACTGTCTTTAAAACAAATTAGATGTTTGGTTGAGGATAATAGATAAATAATGTCCCACATAGAGTGGGAACAGTCTCGATGGGCTATGGCCTTCTTCTGTTCTTTCATACCAAGTAATACTAAGTAATACCAAGGAACCAACCTTATAAAAACTACAGACCCATATCTATCTTGTACCCAATTACTAAAATTCAAGAAAGAATGCTTTATAATCAATTATCCTCCTACCTTGAACAGACCAATACCCCTTACCAGCAGCACAGCTTTTTGGAAATCACATGGGACAAACTGCTCTCCTGTAGTCCTCTGATATATTCCAGGCTATGGAGCAGGCCAAAGCTATAGGTGCAGTCCTCATCGACCAACAAAGGCATTCAACCTAGTCAACCACTCACTTCTTATCTGCAAGCTTCACTACCTTGGCTTTGACAGCAACTCTCTCTCTTGGGTCTCAGACTACTTGAGAATAGGTTTCAATGTGTCAAATGGGCCAGAACCACCTCAACCTTATCTCCTATCACTGATGAGGTTCCACAGGTGTCAATCCTAGGGCCTCTCTTATTCTCAATATTTGTTAATGACCTGCCTCTAAACTGTGGAGGGCATTGGTTCAGTTATACATGGATGATGCCATTTCATATAGATCCTCCAGTAACAACTCAAGTATTAACTCTGACCTAACAAGTGACTCCAGACACTAGAAACATGGTTGAAAAATAACCTACTAGTTCTGAACACTAAAAGACTAGATCCATGTTGTTCCACCATGCCTGCATTGATACAATCACCCAGCACCCCAGTTATCAAAACATCCTCAACATACAGCCTGAAATGTTACCTCCTTTAAATACCAGGGCATAATGCTTGACGAGGATCTATCCTTCAACGCGACATAACCAGCATCATAAAGGCTACTAATCAGAAACTAGGCCTACTATATCGCACTGCTCCATACCTCTCAAACTGTGCAAGAAGCACTATTGCATCTGCCACCCTTTTCCGGCCTTTTCTATGGTGCCTCAATAATACATTCCTCTAAGACTACACTCCTGAACAAACTCAGAATTGTCCGATTTGCTATAAGGGCCTTGACTGGCACCCATCACTGTGATGTGTTAAACAATTTGGGATGGTCACCTTTCATGTTCGGACTTGACTTTCCAGTGTATTGCACCACCCTCAAACTAATCCACTTCTCACCTGCCCAGAGTATATCTAACCTACTCACCCTGAAACCCTTCCCATGAACTCTCAGGTACTCACACCTCCCAATGCTGACTCTGCCCAAGACTTGCCTAGCTGTTGGGTGAAGATCTTTCTCCTTTGCAGCACCACAAAAGTGGAATGATCTTTCACACTCACTACTATCCTGTAAGACTCTTCCTCTTTTCAAAAGACACTACAGAGAAATATTCTTCAAGCCTCCTGTTTGTAATGATAACTGTACATAAACTTCTCTAGACCACCACGACTTCCACTATCCCCTTAGCATTACTACACTTCTTGTTTCTCTGACTCGATTATTCACCTACTTCTTTATCTCCTACTGATTTACATACACCAACTCACAAGTAGCATATTATGGTACTGTATATATTAAGTCAGCTTTTACCCTGCCTGCTGCCAACACTCTCTAGTTTGTATGCTAAATGTTAATATATTGATTCTTTACACAGCTAATTGACTATGCTCTGCACTTATGTATTAATGCCTTTATCATGATTATATTGTCCACTCAAATATCCTATACTGCTTGATCACTTTATGTTGCTTTTGACATCTATAATGTACTATCTCCAATGAATGGGATATTTAGTGTCTCAATGAATGCATATATCTGTCTAAGATATCTGTAAATAATATCTGTAATTGTACATGTTTCTTATGTATTGAATATTCAGTTCTCTGGGTCACCCCTGAAAGTGTCTGTCTCAGCGGGCTTGCCCAGTCATCAAAATTGAAATAAATAAATAAATAACCCACATGTGCAGTACTGAGGCATGGAAAATTGGCTCCAGTCTTGGTGGCAGATGGGTGACCTCATGTATCTCTACCAAGTGCAGAGGTGTAGCAGTTTGGATTCCCCAGTGGTTCAGGTTACTGTGCACAGGACCCTAGTGGATGGGGGGGCAGATGTGCTTCAGCATAAGTGACCCTGATAAGAGTGGGAGACCTTTTTAATGTCAAAGATCCTGGATTTTGCAAAACTGTCCCTCAATATGTCCTTCCTACCTGGCCCCTGGATATTAGGGTGACTTTAACTGTGTGCAGGACACAATTCTGGACAGATCCAACCCCATCCTCTCCCTTCTTTCAAAAATGCCTTCCTTGGGAGACATGTTGACTACATCTAACCTGGTAGATGAGTGGAGGCATCATGATGCTACTGGTCAAGAATACAGCTTTTTCTGTCATGACCATCAATCTTATGCTAAGCTAAATTGACTGCTGGTCAGAGCACCCTTCCTCTCCAGCATATTGAACATTGCCTATTCACGTATTCTGATTTTGATCCATGCCCAGCTAACAATAGCCATGAAGCCCTGGGTTCTGCTCCACTTGCCACCCTGGTGGTTAGATCCTGTATGCCTTAAGGACCAGAAATTAATTGCCTTCTTGAAAGAAGCTACTAGAGAATTTATGGAGCAAAACAAGTGGGGACACACATCCCATGGATGTAGATGGGAGTCTCTCAAAGCCTTTACACTAGGCCAGTCACTGCCCACTCAGACCACAGCAAGAATCTTGCTAAATCAAAGCTTACCCAACTCAGGACAAAAATTAAAGCTATGAGATAGCACATATGAATAGACCCTCTCAAACCTATATAAGGTATTAAAATAGTTGAAATGGTGATATAACTTGCTCAGTAGCTCACATATTGAGTGTTGTATTCTATTCACCCAAGCCTGGGCATACTTTGATGTTGACAAAGGCGGAAGTACTTGTCCTGGCAGTTACACAAGAGGGAGGGTGAGAGTATCATTGGGCAGATCAAAGACCAGTCTGGTGCACCAACTTTAGACATAGCTAAAACTGACATGGTATCCAGGGCTTTCTATAAATCCTCTATACCTCGGAGGTCTCTCCCACACCTCAGCAAATGGATAATGTGTTTGAAAGGCCCAGATCACATCCATCAATACTTCAGAATCACGTAATCTTGATTCTCCACTGGGGTGAGGCGTCCATAGTGCCATAAAAGCACTCAGGTGAGGGAAAGTCCGGTGACCCAACAGTCTGCCTATAGACTTCTTCAAGATATTTACTTGAGTTGTGTCAAGCCACTGCTTGATATGCTCACTGACCATTGAACCACTGATTTCAACCATGGAATGCTCCCCATCTAAGTAGTCTACCACTACTACTGTGCTCCTTAAACTGGGCAAGGACCCCACATTATGTGCCTTGTATAGACCTATTTCTGTCCTGACAGCAGGCTATAAGATTATGGCTAAAGTTGTTGCCACTTGACTTGAACCCTTATTCCCTACCATAATCCACCCAGATCAAATTGGGGTTTGAGAAGGGAGATAGGGAAAATAACTTATGCAGACTTCTCAATATCATATACAACTGGTCCAAGGAACTGACTCAACACATGGTAGTGGTCCTTGTGCTGGATACAGAAAAAAGCATTTAAGTACTTGGAGTGAGGGTGTATGTTTGAGATCCCTAGGCATTATGGCTTTGGGCCTCTCCTAATAGGCTGGATCCATGCATTATATTCCTCCCTACTGCCAATATTGTTGTCAATAGAGAACTTACTCCCCCTCTTCTTTTGGGGTGGAGCATGAGACTGGGGTGCCCACTCTCACTCCTTCTATATGTCCTGTCTCTGGAGCCTTGGCAGCTGCCATAAGGCATCATGCAAGTAGTTAAGGATTTGGGCAGGAGGATGGGAACACAAAACAGCACTGTTTGCAGATGACCTGCTATTGTATCTGGCTAACCCAAACTAAGCCCTACCAGTGGTCCACTTCTCTCCCACACAAATATGGCTCTTTCCAGGCCATAAAATAAACAGGACCAAAAGCAAAGTTGTACTGATAGGCAGGTTCCATTGCTCTTAGATGATCAATAGCCTTCAAGGCCTGCAAATGGTGGACCAAATGAAATTCAGTATTTGGGGATATGCATCCCATCTAGGCTTAACATTCTGTATGCCAAAACTATAAGCTGTTTCTAGATAGGATGTCTAATGACTGTGAGCTATGGAGGTCATTACCCTTATCCCTGATGGTCCAAGTTAATGATATTAAGATGTCTATCCTATCCAGGTACCACTGACTGTACTGATCGATACCCATACATGTCCCACTGGCACACTTTAAGCAACTAAATTTCCTCATCCACAGGTTCATGTGGAATGGGAGAATGCCCACATCAGAAGAAGCATTCTGCACCTTCCAAGAAGTTTGGGTAATTGGCTCTTCTATATTTCCAGCACTGTTACTGGGTCTTTCAGCTGGCCTTTATACCTACTGATGGTGGTGCTGATATACTTCCTGGCTATCTAACATAGAAACATAGAAACATAGAAGTTGATTGCAGATAAGGACCCAAGGCCCATCCAGTCTGCCCATTTCTTTTCTACCTTATAAATGTGCCATCGGCCTTGCTCTGTCAGTGGCCTATCTATTCATAGTCATTTGTATTGCTCCATTATGCCTATCCCATGCCTGTTTGAAGCCCTGCACTGTATTCATAGCCACCACTTCTTGTGGTAAGCCATTCCATGCATCCACCACCCTTTCTGTGAAAAATAATTTCCTCACATTCCCCTTAATCGGCCTCCCTCTAATCTCATGCTGTGTCCTCTTGTCCTGCTATTTTTCTTATATTTAAACATGTTAGACTCTTTCACCTTGTTTATGCCCTTAAGGTGTTTGAATGCCTCGATCATATCACCTCTCTCCTCCTTTGCTCAAGGGTATACATATTGAGCTCCGTTAATCTGTCCTCATATGTCTTCTGATGCAGTCCCTGCACCATTTTGGTTGCCCTTCTCTGGACTGCCTCAATTTGGTTAATGTCCTTGTGAAGGTGTGGCCTCAATACTGCCACGCATGATACCAAGATGGGTCTAACCAGTGTCTTGTACAGAGGGATTATTACCTCCCTCCTATGACTTGTGATACCCCTACTAATACCACCCTAATACCCCCTAGCCTTACCTACTGCTTTTAGAGGTCTGCTTGGATGATTTTAGGTCATCAGTGATGATGATGCCCAAGTCTCTTTCTTCCTTTGTGACTGCTAGCAACTCCCTCCCAGCCTATAGGTGGTTTCAGGGTTCTCTTCCCTATGTGCATGATTTTGCACTTCTTTGCATTAAATCCAGTTGCCACTCTTCTGACCATTCTGCTAGTTTATCCAGATCTCTTCTCATTCTGCCCACCCCATCTGAATCATCTACTCTGTTGCAGATCTTGGTGTCATCTGCAAACAGACAAGCCTTACCCTCTAGTCCATCTGCAAGGTCACTAATGAAGATGTTGAAGAGGACTGGCCCCAGAACTGATCCTGAGGTACCCCACTTGTGACTTGCATCTCTTCTGACTGTATACCATTTACCACCACTCTCTGCTTTCTGTCCGTCAACCAGTTTGCCACCCAGTTGACCAACTTCTGACCTACCCCAGCCTACCCAGCTTATTTATCAATATTCTATGTGGAACAGTGTCAAAGCTTTGCTGAAGTCAAGGTAGGCGACATCAACTGCTCCCCTTGGTCCACCACTCTGGTTACCCAGTCAAAGAAATCTATGAGATTAGTTTGACAGGACCTTCCTTTGTAAACCCATGCTGTCTTGGATCCTGTGCCCCATGGATTCCAGGTGTTGCACTATCCTTTCCTTAAGGAGTGCCTCCATAATCTTGCCCACTACTGAGGTAAGACTGACCGGTCTGTAGTTCTCCGCCTCCTCCCTGCTACCACTCTTGTGGAGTGGGATCACATGAGCCCTTCTCCAGTCTTCTGGGACCTCTCCTGTGCTCAGAGACTCACTAAACAATTCTGCTAATGGCTCTGCTAGTTCCTCCTTTAGCTCCTTAATTACCCTGGGATGTATGCCATCAGGTCCCATTGCCTTATCCACCCTGAGCTTAGCAAGCTCTTGTAGGACCCTTTCTTTGTGAAGGGAGTAGTGCTCACCTCCTCCTCCTGTGTCCATGATGCTGAGCTGTGGGCCCTGCCCTACCTTCTCTTCAGTAAATACTGAGCAAAGTATCTATTTAGGATAGATGCCTTTACAGGGTCCTCTTCCTCACATGCTCCCTTTTCTCCATTGCTTAGCAATACCTCCCTCTGGACTTTCTCCTTTCACTAATGTATCTATAGAAAGTCTTGTCACCTTCTTTACTGTTCATGCTAGTGTTTCCTCAGTTTGGGACTTTGCCTGCCTTACTGCCTTACCTGCTTCCCTTAGGCAGTTTGGTATGCCTCCCTATCGTCATCCCGCTGTGTTCCCTTATATTTCCTGGAAGGCCAGCCTTTTGGCTCTGACCTTTTCTGCTACTGTATTTGAGAACCAAAGTGGATTCCTTCTTTTTGCACTTCCTTTTCTGTCTGACACAATGGGATGTTGCTTCAAGTATTGCATCCTTAATGCTTGTCCACTTTGCCTGTACCCTCACCTGTGTTTCTTTTGCCAGTGCTAGCTTAACTCTGTTGGCCATCTTATCAAAGTCAGCTCCTCTGAAGTCCCATATTTTTGCCTTGGAATGGGATGATTTAGATGTAGTAGCCAAATTGAACCATACCATGTGATGGTCACTGGCCCCCAGGTGACCTTTCTACCTGGAGATCTGTGATCCCTTCTTTGTTAGTCAGTACTAGATCTAGGATAGTCCTGTCTCTTGTGGGTTGCGTACCAGTTGTTTGAGGCCCTCCCTGCAGGGAATCCACTATGAGTCTAGTTCTGGCAGATGTTCCTGCTGGTATTGGCCAATCTGTATCCGGCATGTTGAAGTCTCCCTTTATCAGAACCTCCCTTTAGCTGTCATGTTTTGTATATCTTCTAACAGTAATGTGTCTATGTCCTCCCTCTGGTCTGGGGCCTGTAGACAACCCCAGTTCTTATGGCTGTCCCATATCCTGTTTCCAGGGTGACCCACAGTTCTTCTGGCTCCTTATGTGTATTCTACAATTTCTGTAGCTTTGATATTTTCATTAACATACAGGGCCACTCCTCCCCCATTTTGCACCTCGGTCTCTTCTGAACAATACATAGCCAGGTACTGAAGTCTCCCAAGTGTGGTTACCGGTAAACCACATCTCACTAATTGCTACTATGTCCAGTTTAGCCTCTGACATTATTGCCTGCAGGTCTGGGATCTTATTTCTCAGGCTGTGAGCATTGTGTACATGATTTTCCATTGGCCAGATTTTGGTGTGTTAGTTGTTGGGTGAAGTTTGGCATTACCCTGTGCATCATATGGGAGACAAACCTTTTTTCTTACCTGGTGATGCAAATGAAGGCAAACATTCTGAATTCCTGTTTGACCACTAGCTGAGGGGGAGGTGTTCTTCCCATTCGGACGTATGGGTGCTGCACCCTCTCCCATTTGCTAGTTTAAATATTCTGCAAAGACATCAAACTTCTGCCCCAATGCACTGACTCCTCTTTAGTCAGATGCAGTCCATCAAATTTAAAGAACTTTCGCTCCCAGAACTGTTGCCAGTTCCCTACAAATCTGTGTCCTTTTTCCTGGCACCAGCCCTTGAGCCACGTGTTTAGCCCCCTATCTCCTTCTCTGACCTTCCACCCATCTGCTCCCCTCTGCCAGACTGGCAGGATCTCAGAGAAGGAGATGCCGGACGAAATAGATAATAGTTTGTCACCCAGCCTAGTCAGGTGTTCCTTGGTCTCCACAACTGACCAGCTGGTGAGATCATTAGTCCCTATGCATACTAGGACATCAATGTTTTCTCTGCTTTGTGAACAATTTTAGCAATGCTGTCAGTGTCTCTCCATGCTGATGTACCTGAGGACATCTGACCATCACCCTGGCTGGAGATGGGTATCAACTCCCGAATCATCTAGTAATGAAGAAAAGCTTGGAAGAAGTTTTTGAGCCGACTCTCTTGTCCAAATCCCTCTGGATGCTGGAAATATCAAATTATTCTTACCAAACATTTGGCACTCACCTTCTTTTAATATTGATGGCACAGAAACACAGTTAAAACCTCAAAAATGTGTTTATTTATGAATAACAAGGTAAAAGAAGCATTCCAAATAGACAAATATCCATATCTGGGACCCATCTCCACCTGACATGATTCAGACCCATTGATCCTTTGTCAAAGGCAATCTTTCCTTACCACATGATCTTTTTATATGCACACTCTTAAGACGTCATCTAATTGCATCCTAACATTGAACCAATTTCTTTGCCTATATGAAGAATCAAGTCCAGTTTCATCATAGTGTTCCACACAGTATCTAAACACACACACACACATATATAGATTTACATCATAGTTAAATTACAAATATATACAATCAAAACTTTGAAAACAAAAAGCCAATATGATATTATTTCATTCATACACTTTCTTAACTTCACAAATACTGTTTACAAGCCCACCACTAAAAACATCAATATTAATGAAACAATTAGAAGATAAAAAGGAACAGAAAGTTCTCTAAAACAGAGAGGGGAGCATGGATAGGGATGAGGAAAAAGGGGTTAAAAGGAGAGAAAAAAGTCAGTAGGGGAGAAAAAAATGGGGAGGGAAAGGAATATTCTTTGTTAATAACTTCAAAGTATAATAAAATGCTTATCATGATATATATGATTTAAAAGCACCCTTTATCTTTTCATGTTACATTTATTTCATTGTTCATCCTGTTGTTAAAATGAATTTGATGGATGCAATTTCAAAATAAAGTCTTTTGAAATATATATGCAACAGATAGTTCAGGCCCTGAGCTCAAAGAAGAGGAGCTTGATAAAGTCCAATATTGGTAGTACCCACCCATGGTTTGATTACGATTGTTTATATTTAAGAAAAGAAATTAAAAGGCTAGGAAAGCTAAGTGTTAGAAATACCTCTTTGTCATATTAAAGGCATTTAAAAATTTAAAAGCAGAATACAGAAATATGATATGTGAAAAGAAAAAGAATTATAATTTGCTATTACGGTAAACTACAAGAGGTGATTCTGAACAAAGACAGTCAAGCTTTCTGGTCATTAGTGGCATTTGGCTTTGTGAGAACAACATCCAGTATAATTTATTGAGTCTGGTAACAGAAGACCAATGGATAAATCACTTCAGCAAAATAAATTTATGATAACAATTATGAAGGTATACCTCCCACTTATGTAGGTGATAGTATAAAGGACACAGGATCATTTATTCTTTCCTTTATGGAAGTGAAAGAAGCAATACAAGCCCAGAAGAGAAATAAAGCACCTGGGATAGATGGTGTCCTGGCTGATGTCTATCTTCAAAATGTTAACCATTGGGTATAGGTTTTGACACCATTATTTGTTCAATTGGTCAATCTTTTGTTCTTCCATCAGATTGGAATCAAGGGGTGATTATTCCCTTTTCAAGAAAGGCTCAAACCCAATCCTGCATGTTTTAGACCAATAACCTTACTCCCAATCTCTCAAAAGATTTTTACCTGTTTGCTATTGCAAAGGCTATTAGCCTGGGTAGAAGAAAATAATCTGATCTCTAAATACTAATGTGGCTTTAGGAAAAGTACAATACATTAGATTTGATTTTCACATTAAACTATGTATTGAACTATATGTGATTAGGAGAAAAGTACACTTTATGTCTCCTTTGTAGATATAAGATCTGCCTTTGATTCCATGGACAGGAATACACTATGGGAGATTTTGGTAACCTTAAACATAGACAAACAATTGTTAATGATGTTACAGTGGCTACATTATAACACAACACTACTTTAGTACGTTATTCTAGGGATGGTGCACTTTCAAGAGAAATAAAATTGGTAGGGGTCATGCAGGGTTGCCTGTTGGCCCCTTATTGTTTAATTTATACATGGAAACCATAATTAAAGATATTGTAAAATAGATATATTGCTTTATCAATCAATAAGGAAAAACTCAAAATACTATTATATGCTAATGATGCTATAGTTATTTCACAAATGCCTTTGGTCTTAAAGAGGGATAATAAGTCTTATGGATTCACTTACTAAACTAAATCTAGAAATGGATGTAGAAAAATTAAGATATCATTTGGCAAGAAAAGCTCAGTAAAAAGTTTTGGGAAATTAATAACAAAGAATAGAAGGGGTGAAGACATTTAGATACTGTACCTTGAGTTATATCTGAAAATAATTTGACTTGGAATGCTCATATGTCCAAGATAAAAAGAAATCATATAGATCAATGTCTGCTATAAATGGCTTTGCAAATAGGTTTATAATAATTCCTTTGTTGCCCTTAAAAGGACCTTTGAAGCTAAAACTATTAACCAAACTCTATATGATTGTGAAGTATGGGGACTGTTGCCTGATGACTCAAAATAGAACTGATCCTGAATGTTTTCTTAAGAAATATGCTAGATCTCCCACAGGACTACCCATCAGCCTTTATGTGATTGAAGTAGTATGCACCCACTGAGTGCAAAGATTCAAATCAGAGCCCTTAATTATTGGGAAAAGTTGGCAATGATGTCTGTAGAGAGATTGCCCAATTTATGTTGGGCTGACTTCTTGCCAGACTGCAGTGGGGAGCAAGTATGAATGGGTGGTTCCAAATATTGAATATAGTGATAAAAATATTGGCTTGGAAGATCTTTGGTCTAATAAGGCCATTTCAAACACAAACCTGTTTGTAAAGGAAGCTATTCAATAAATTACTGATATTTTGGTTCAACCTGAACTTGCAAGAGTACATGAGATAGACATTTATGGTCTTTATTCTAGCATAAAGCTAAATGGGAAGATGGAATCCTATTTGGTTCAATGTGAAAATAAGAGGCATAGAAATAGTCTATGTAATATGAGGCCTGAAAGTCTGGATTGTGAATTTACAATATAATAAATGGTGGGGTCAGTTTGGTAATAAAAATAGATGTAAATGTAATAATGGAAATATAGAAAGCTTGTTCCATAAGTTATTGGACTTTCATGATTTCAAAGTTGAAAGAGGGAAATGGATCACACCATTGATTATGGCAGATAATTTAAAAAGTATAGATAATTGTTTGAAGAGCTTGCTAGGTTTGAAAAACATCAAGATAATGTACGGTTTGGCAAATGTTTTAATAAGATGAAAAATGATTACTGGGTACACAGTTCTAGCTTATTCATGCAATGTAAATGTCCATTGTAAGTGTGTAATTTATATTTATTATGTGTATTTTTGTGAACTGATGTGACAAAATGTGCTTTTTACATCTTTTCTAATAATGAACTTTGAACTTTGAACTTTATATGAAGAATCAAGTCCAGTTTCATCATAGTGTTCCACACAATATCTAAAACACATATATACATATTTATTTACATCATAGTTAAATTACAAACACATACAATAAAAACTTTGAAAACAAAAAAGACCATACGATATTTCATTCATACACTTCCTTAACTTCACAAATGCTATTTACAAGCCCACCACTGAAAACATCAATATTAATGAAATAATTAGAAGATAAAAGGAAAGAAAAAATCTATAAAAAGAGAAGTGGATAGGAAAGAGGAAAAAGGGTTAAAAAGAGAAAGAAAAAGTCAGGAGGAGGAAAAATGGGAGGGAAAGGAATGTTCTTTATTAATAACTTCAAAGTATAACAAAAATGCTTATCATGATATACATGATTTAAAAGAACACTTTATCTTTTCATGTTACATTTATTTCATTGTTTCAAACAATGTGTTATATGAAACCTAAACTTAAACCCAGGTACTTTGTAGCATTTAAAATGAAAGTCCCAAGTCAGCCCGGTGGCACTGAGGGTTGAGGCACTGGATGCCACACCTCATACCACGCCAGCGACCTGGGAAGAGATTGAGTGTCCAGTGGACTGCTCTCTCTTCCTGAGGAGGGTTAGGGCACTTCACTTACTCAAGAAGTGACCCCTGATGGTGGCTGGGTGTAGCTGAAAGCAGCAGCGCGGCACAGTACCTGGGGGTGGAGCCACAGCAGTATGTTGCCATGACAGGCTGGGCTCCACAGGGACTAAAGTACAGAAAACCCCCACCCTCCCTCCTCTGATAGGCGATGGTGCCTCCTTCTGTGGTCCACACTCCTGAGATTGGACTCAGTCCCTCAGCTTGGTTCCTTCCCAAGCCCAGTGGCTCAACACTATAAATAGAGCACCCTGGGTGGGGTGACCACTGGAGGTCAGACCTGGGGATGCCCAGTGCCGGAGGGAGCTGGAGGATACTGAATCATGTAAGGAGGTAGAGACTGGGATCGGAGGTCACCAGAGAGAGAGAGTTCGGAGGAACTGGTAAGGGGCAAAAATTAGAATTCGGAAAAAAATAGAAGTCAAAACCCTCCATCCTCAAAAATGAAATGATCATAATCAACCTCTTTTGGATTCTGATGAATCCTGTTTATGGCTATAAATTGAAAAGACATGTTCTGCTTTATTTTTAACCTCATGTACATGTGCTGCTGCGGCATGTGATATATATATTCATTCTCATTAGCCCTACAGTGTTCCCTCATGCATATCTTAAACTTGTCATTTTCCCCATGTAGAATACTCCACAGTCACATACTGCCACATAAATCACCACTTGTGTCATTCCCTGCTCCCCCACTCTCACACACCCCACCCTTATCCACTCCCTCTTGTCCCACACAGCTGTTCCCTCACCCAACCCTCTCCCTTTGCCCCAATTCCATTAGCCCAAGCCAGTGCCATACCCTCCCATATGTCCAGTACATATATAAATATATATATATATGTGTGTGTATCTATACATATATATATTAGAGTAAAAAACTCTGTTTAATGCATCAGTTAGGGTTGTTCCACAGTGACAAAAGCAAGTAAATTTGATGTTGAGGATTGAAACCCCTTGCATTCTCCGGCCCACCCCCCCAACCAGAATCAGGGTTCGCGCTGGGGTCGCCGGCTATAACTCTCACCCCATCACATGTGGAAAGAAGCTGAGGAATAGGAGAATGGGGTGAGAGTTAGGACCAATGACCCCAATCGCACCTTCGATTCTGCTGAGGGGTGGGCTGAGGGCTGCAAAGGGGTTTCAACCCCAACGTCAAATTTCTCACTTTTGTCACTGTGGAACAACCCTAACTGATGCATTAAACTGAGTTTTTCGCCTCTAATTTCCCTTCCTTTTGAGAATGATAATGAGAAATAGTGAATGGAATATGGGCCCCACGCCCCACCACGTAATGCAGCGGTAGGAGCGCTGGCCCATGCTACATGATGTCTTGTCACATAGTAACATTGTGCCCGCAACTGGAAATCGAATGTGCATGGTGACGCAAAACGAAACAGAAAGAGAAAGAGTACTGTAGACAGAAATGTTAAAACAACGCAAACGCAACCGCAAATGAAAATGCAAAGGGTAACGACATGGTGGCATAGATGGAACGGTAAGTGAAACGGTAATGGAACCACAAGCAGAAATGGTAATGGTAACAGTAATGTGCACAGGCTGGTTTTCCCAAAAGCTGCATAGAGAAAGACAGTGACTACAAAGAATGTATGCAAAATAATGACTCTTGAAACAGAAAATGAGGACTTGGAATAGTACATTGCTTATATCTCAGGAACCGTACGACATAGAAAAAATTTAAAAGTCATATGAATTATCATTTTCCTGGCTAGTTTTGTACTTAGCCCCCAGTATTTTCCGATGAAAAGTCCGTCTCTCTCATCGTTTCCAAGATACGGGCCCTGAAATATGGCAAACGCCGTAATGTTATCCTATGGGGAAAACTGAAGTTCAGAGTGCCATAACTTTGCCTCCCTGTACTATTTTTCACCAAACCACTGAAAGGCACATCTGTGGATGTTGGCTGTCTTTCCTGCAAATTTCAGCCCAAAAGACCAAACTGTTATTTGCAGCAGGGTGCCAAATGATTGCTGCAATGTGTCAGACGTCAGAATGTTATCCTATGGGAAAAAGTGTCAAATTTGAGTACCGTAAGTTTGCTGCTGTGTAATATTTTTAAATTAAACACAGAAGGGCACATCTGTAGGATATTGGCGCGTTTCCTCCAAATTTCAGCCCAAAAACTCCAAACCGTTCTTTTCAGAGGGGTGCCAAAGAATTGCTGTCATTTTCCAACAGCCTAGAAAAGTACTGTCGCACTT
Source organism: Neoceratodus forsteri (assembly GCA_016271365.2). Lineage (NCBI taxonomy): Eukaryota > Metazoa > Chordata > Ceratodontiformes > Ceratodontidae > Neoceratodus > Neoceratodus forsteri. Next base: position 1,458,092,637 of record CM057455.1, on the reverse strand, counting down.
GAGAAAGCTGCAAAGTCATTCGACAGTGTCGCAAGTGCGAAAGTACTTTTTCCAGAAATGTGAAAAACATATTTCTTGGGTGTTTTACCCCAAAATAAAGACATGGCTAGCATCCTCAGGGTCTGACTAGGTGAATACAAAAGAATTAGGTTGCTACAGGATCCCAAATTTAAATGCCAAGCTTTTTTATGATCACCAACTGAAAACAAAATGGTGGATTTGCGACAGTAAAAGGGCCATTTGAAAGTAAAACTGCATTTGCAACACTGTCAAACTTTTTGTTAACTTTTCCATTGACTTATAATGGGAATTTGTTTTTGAATAACTTTTGAACCGTTTAATATTTTCATGAAATCTTCAAAGGCACATTGGGGACCCTGGCCGCACGTTTCCTGAAGATTTTGGACCAGTCATGCAAACCATGCGACCTGTAGGGGCGATTGTAGAATTAAAAATGCGTAAACGCACGCACAGATCACGCTTTAATAACTCGCAGTCAGATATCTGACCAGTATAAAACTTAACAGATCCTAAGGTATATGGGTCTTGATCATGTATGCCAAATTTTAGGCAGATCTGTCAAGTGGTTGCAAAGTTATTAAGGTGAAATTTTGGGGTTTAAATATGTAAATGGCTCCTCAACTCCTAACTATAGTGGCACCGTGCCACTATAATATATATATATATATATATATATATATATATATATATATATATATACATATACATATATTAATTATAGGTCACGATCGCGCCCTATATTTAGGGTTATGAAGGCACTTCTATGTTAAACTATAAATTTTGCATGTTAATAACTTTGGACCCCTCCAACAGATTTGCATTAAATTTGGTTATGCTGTGGGGCATGGTGATCTCTTGATTTGCTAAATTTTGTTTGGTCAGACTTATGGTTTTACACCAAAACGCTGAAAAATGCACTTTTCACCAGTTTTGTGGGCAGTTTTCAGATTTTGTCTGTAGCACTGCACAGCCATTGTGCAGCATGCTGGTCTGTAACTTGGCATGTGGAAAGAGCTTGGGTCAAGGAACATGCCACTTTTGTTTGGAGAAAAAATATTAATCCATTCAAAAGTTATTAAACTTTTAGCTCCCATTATAAGTCTATGGGAAAATTTATATGGTTATTTTGCAAAGAAGAATGGGGTTTTGACAATCACGATCAAAGAATTTGCAGGCTCACGATCATAGAATCTTTGATAGCGAGAATTTATTCATCGCGATGGCGCCGTCTTGTTTTCAGTTTGGGGTTGGAAAAAGTAAATATTTCACCCCACGGGTGACTTGTAGAATAATTGATGCATGGGTTTAGATCAGAAGGCTTTCATCTATCAACCCATGCCTCTGGTTCATTTAGTTTTGTTAAAAATAGCATTCAGCACTTTATAATCTTCAACCGTGCCTCGCTTAACGATCTTTGGCAGCAAGCCTGCAAAATCTTCTGCAGCATTCATGGCCGATTATTTTGCAGCATTGCAGTCAAAGATTGTTACAGAGCCATGACCACAGCTGAAGATTTAAAGGAGATAGGAAATTATTTTCTAACATTTTATTAGTTTAATAAATCCTGAACATAAAACAGTGGCCTTGTGTGTGTTTTTTCAGTTGTAGCAGCTTAAAATATTAATTTCTATGATGCTTTCATTTTTCAGAGGAGAATCAGCCTGACTGACTTTTTTTAAATGGGAGTCAGCGCATGTCAGGCTTTGAAATGCCCATGTCACTGACTTCCATTCAGCATCAAGCATGTGGGTGCTGCCCAGAGTTCTGAAGCCATACTCTCATCTGGTATATACCCCTGTCTGAAGCAATCACTCATCTGTTGGATACTGCACCTCCACCACCCCTCAGCAGCCTGTTGCCTTATGGTGCAAATACAGTCCTGACCTCTCTGTCTCACAAGCAGTTTAATGAATAACTGAAATAGACACTGATTCAATGCCATTTATTTTAATCTTTGTCCAGTGGTGTCCTGTGGACAGGATGTGTCTTCTCTGTGACATTTATTTGAGTATGGGTTTTACTTTCAATTCAGGTGACTCCTGGATGATATTTCATGTCTTTTTTTTGCATTCTGGAGGGTCACCCAAAAATCATGGCTCTGCCCAGTTGGGTGCACGTCCCCAAGGAAACTGCAAAGCTTTCCATAGCATGGTGGATGAGCAGGTGTGCTCTGGCAAGTGGGAGTGGCTTCCTTACTTGGCACTGACTGGATGCTGTGAGTCAGACCAGACTTGGGAGACAATGTGTTTTTTCAGTAATGGCAGGCAAAAGATTTTTGCAGTCATGAATGTAAAGTAGTTGCCATTTCTGTCAGTTGCCATTAGTGAAGACAGAGCTTTGTGATTCAGTTACAATGCAACTAGGTATCTAGTGTTTCCAATGGTCAGAGGATGAAATGGCATGAAATGCTTGAATAAGTGAATGTATTTATAAATGTTTAGTGTAGTAGAAGGCTTGCTCACTTTGCCACTGCTCATCTTGTGTTGCCATTTCATCCTCCAACCATTTGAAAGTACTGTGCACTGTAACTGAGCCACAGCAAAGCTCCGTCTTCATAAACAGAAACTGACAAATATGGCAACTCTTTACATTCGTGACAGCAATACATCTATTGCCTTCATTACTGAAAAAAATCTCTCTCATATCCCTTCGTCATCTTTCAGGAGAATACGTTTTTCTGAATCCCATTTTCTTTCCACGCTTCTAACCCGTGTTTCCAACAGAGTGATTGCTCACTGCTCACTGTCTCTCCTGGCTTCATCCAGTCTTCCACTTGCACCCCCCAAACACTACATGCACTCAAGGACTGACACTGCAACAATGGGAAGCCAGATAAAAAACTTTCTCCCAAAATCACTTATGAGCACTCATTCCTGTGCTTCCCTTGATTCTGTCTTTTCCTTGTTGTTGGGACTGTAGCAGTGTGATGCAGCAAACATAGGTGCCGGAACCGGGGCGGAAGGCGGTAGCCACTCCACTTTTATTTCTGTATGGCAAAAACTAGTATAGAAAAAGTGCCTTGTACCCTCATAAGTGCCCTTTTGATTCTCAGCCCCTCAGCTTTACCATCTTCCAGCACCCTTGGCAGCAAAGCTATTGGGAGTACGTACACACATGAGAGCAACAGACTCAGGATTACAGCTATCAGGCTTATTCATGATCTACTGCACTAAGGTCACTTTCTTAAATTATTTAAATAAAAGAAGATGATTTCAGAGAACTGTTTCTCTGCCATGTAGTGGAAAGTAATGGGAAAGACACTAGTGAGTGTACCACTGAGACGTGAACATGAATGTGTGGTGGCGTTTGCAGTTTAGAAAATAAATAAAACAACTGCTTTGAGTGTGCAGGTGAGGGGAAGGATATCAGTAAAAAATAGCAGAGTTTGTTTTACTTGGGATAAGTGACTGATGTTTGTGGGGGCTTACTTCTAAAGGAGCCAAGAAAAGCTTTTTAATTTTCTTTCTTCTAAAATCACTCATTTCTGCACTGCCCTTGATTCTGCCTTTTCCTTCACCTGAACGGGAGTTTCAAACATACAGTGTCCATTTCAGTTTTTCATTAGATAAACTGCTTAAGAGATGAAGAGGTCAGGATGGTACTTGTACTATAAAGCAACAGGCAGCCACATGCTTGATGCTGAATGGGAGTCAGTGACATGGGCATTTCAAAGCCTGACATGCATTGACTCCTGATTCAAAAGAAAGACAGGCTGATTCTCCTCTGAAAAATTGAAACTATTATACAAATGAACATTTTAAACTGTTACAACAGAAAAAACACACACACACACCACTGTTTGACATTCAGGATTTATTAAATGAATTAAAATGTTAGAAAATAATTTCCTATCTCATTTAAAGGGACAGGAATTTGTTTTCCTCTTTTTGTTCAAATTACCTACCCTGGTGGACATTAATAAATTCATTTTCATGAAAAATGCGTATTGCTTGTTATTTTTACAAGATGTTTCTGCTTATTCTGACTAACTTGTGCTGTTAGGAGTATCCATATTCTAACATAGCACGGAGTGTCTGAACGGATGTTATTTGTTGTAATGAGCGACCTATTACAATCATTCTATGCAGTTTCCAGGCCAAATAAGTTTGCATGGCAGAGGCTATGCAAACACTGTACCATAACCCATAATGGCAGAGGCTACATACACTGTATCATGCGAGCTCTTTATGTTAATAGTGTAATATGAATTTGGATCATACTCTCATCTATCATATGCACCAATGTTTACAGTATCTATACACTACAATTAATTGTGTAATATGTATTTTGGTCATACATTGAACTCATATGTTTCCCATTGTGTTCAGTAACTACTGGATACAGTATAGTAGGATGATATTTAACATAAGCGTCCTTTAATTCAGATCATATTCCAAAAGACTTTACAGCGAAAGTCAAAATACTTGCATGTCATTGCTAGATTGATGAAGCTGTTTCAGGATATGGATTTCTACTCATCCTAGTATAATGTTTATGAAGAGGGAGCGACCTGATGGACCTATGATTCATTAGGACATGTGTTACACCAACATGCACACACACACACACACACACCACTTTTGTTGCATCAGTCCCAGCTATGAATTAAATATACAACAGTCCGACACGGAATATTCAGTATTATTTTCCATAACCGCTAGCTATACAGTAGCTTGATATTGTTGAAGTAAGATCGCAGTGAATCTCAGATGCTGCAAGTTTTCATTCATGTAGAGTAAGTATATCATGTCTATAATTTATTATTTCCATAGGACAAGGTCTGAAAGGACAATATAAATGGATATGTGTTAATCCTGGTGATCAGAGTGGTTATGTATGTATGTACTGTATGTGTTCATTTTAATAATTCAGTTTTAAGATATTTTCTAGCTTTAAAAACATTTCCAGTGGCCTAGTTAAACTGAACTACAATTGTACATCACAGCATATTTAGTGCAACAGCAAAACAAAAGCAACCCTTTACATTAAAGCTAATGTGCAACTTTTAATTTCATTTTGTTTCCTACAAGCAAACAAAACTCCTAACAATGTATCAGTTTTGACATTAATTATGTTTATTTATATTCAAAGGCAAAACAAAGAAAGGAACATTGGTACATACTATATATGGTAGCTTCAGAATAATACATCATAAAACAGGCATACAGTTTAAACATAGAAGTTCTAAGGACATCATTCTATCCTGAGGTGAGACATTTTACTGTCTATATAAAAGATATAAAACTCAGGTGTGTTATCTGAAATCTTCCTTTGTCAACCAAGATAAAACATGTTATGCTTCTGTATGTAACTCTGTATATAACTGGAACTCTGTATGTAACTTCCCAGAGGTGCCTGAAAATAGGCAAAGTTTCTTATCTAGTGCACTTACCGTAAACAAAAACTAACTAACTAAATAAATAAATAAATGTGTATTCTGTTATCAGAGCCCGATTTTTGTATTCTGAAACCATTCTAATCCCCTTTAGAGGTGTTCCCAGCACTGCAATATTAACCATGATGTGTATAAAGTTTGGTTGTTGCTTCTAAGTTAAGATTTAATAACTGTTTATATAACAAAATGCTGTAGGAAAGAAATACATTTATTGGGTTCTTGAGTTCTTTCCTGCCCAGCTGAGGCTATCTGTTCATTTATATCCATCAGTGCCTGGTTAACATTTATTATTATTATTTATTGTTAACAACAGCTCTTATTCTGCCAGTTATAGAGGGCTATGAAAATGGGTGGTGATCATGAAAAATGTTTCTTTATTGCATATTAGTGTTGTAGCAAAGGAGGCACTGTATTGGGCAGCATCATTACTGTTTTCAATGTGAGTTCAGTTTAAATTAAATTAAGGTCAAGTAATTTCATCAGTTTTGCAAAACCTTGAAAACAACAGTTACACATAATTCAGCTAATATTTTATATATTGTCTGTATTTCTTTTCCATTTGGTCTTTAAAGGTTAGTTTGCATGGAACCAGGATATTTGTCCCCTATAGGACATCTTCTTCAGCTATTTAATGCTTTGCTGAAGTGATAATCCCTGCCTCTGACATCACAGTATGTTTCTGTGGAAATTACCTCACAGAAGACTGTAAGTTCAGCAAGTATATAACATCATGGAATCATTTTTACAATCATATACTGTAAAAAAAAATGTGTGATCTGCAATAAAAACTATTATCTGAAAAATGAACAGCAGGAGTAAATCAACAGTAGAGAACAAGGAACTTATGCCCATTTTAATTAACCTAATGAAGAATAAAATGACTAGAAATAAGAAAGTCCTAAAACATAAAATGAATTATGTCTAATTATTATGGGTAGGATTTTTATAGAACTGGCACCATACTCAGATGCAGCACACATTTGATACATCCTGGAAAGCTGTTCATAAAAGTTAGATCAAGTTAAAGGTGTTGTTTGTTAAACACACGGCTGCCAAACGTCCTGTTACTCTGGGTGCAGCTTGAGTCAAAAAGAGATGCATGCAGCACTTGTTTTAGCAAGGCAGCAAAGCAAATAAACTCTCGGAAATCTGCCCAAACATCTGAAAAAGGAAACTAATGCTTTTGGCACATTTCAGAGAATACAGTTGCAACTCAAAGTTGGGTGTTGGGACTGCCTCATCAGTTTTGGAATCTGGACTATGTTTCTCAAAATTCCCCAAAGTGGAAATTCAGATAAGTTACCTTAAGTAGTATGTGGAAATTTTACCTAGCCCAACTTTGTCATTTCATTTCTTAATGTGGATGTCCAGTAAATGTGGTATAGAAGGAAATAAACCCATTGAGCCCATTGAGGGGGTGAACCAAATCATAAAGCCATGAGCCATTCAGGACCATGGCTTTATGACCTAGTTATTCCTCCATGGGTTTTGTGTCTAAGTATAAGGGACTTACCTGTCTTTTATTTTATATAATACATCTGGATGGTTACTGTTAGTTTTAATTGTAACTTCTTCTACAGGAAAAGGTATACTAGGAAATATATGTTAACCATTTCTAAGGCAATGCATTCTGAACCAGAGAACTGCTTTTACAGTACTGATGACATCACAATAGCCACATGCAGCACTAAAGTCAACAGTTGAAAACAAACACAAACAGTTACATTTTCATACAAACAGATTTAAAAGGTAGCTCTAGTAAACCAATGGTGTATAAATGGAATATACATTTGTTTAACTCAAACTACACAGTTTATCATCACCAGAGAGGAGCAGGACTTCTCACTCCTGATCCACCACTCATGAGGTATGGTCCTGCCCTCTAACATATGAAGATAACATTTTGAGTCAGACTGCTGTATATCCTATATACCTATAAGTATATATATATATATATATAGGGATATGCCATGACCCTACCTGAAATATCACTACAATTTCTCTCAGTTCAGCTTCACCTTATGGCATCATGAATACAGAAGCCACAGGTGATTTTAAAGGTGAAAGCTAATAAGGGAAATATCAGCAATATTGCAGGTAGGACCATGGCATACTTGATCTATGCAACATCCTTTGCATGTTACTTTAGTTTTAATGACCCTTTTCAGTGAAAAATACATGCTATTATATTCTTTTTAGAGTTACCAGGAGTGTGATTTCCAAGCAGCCACATTTTTTATTTAATACATGCAACACTTGCATGGGTCACTGCTTATTGCTTGTTGTCAGAGTCGGTTGGTGATGTGGTAGTGCAGTAGCAGTTAGAGAAAGGAAGAGCGGGTGTGGCCTAGGAGAGGCAGAGAATCAACATTTGTTGCTGGCGGCATTATGCAGGGTGTTGGTCGGAGCTACAGTACATGGAAGAGAGTAAGAAACTGAAAAGTGATCATGCTTTTGTTTTGGCAGGTAGGTTAAGAAATTATAAACAAAAAGTGTCTGAGCTACATTTTTTAGTTTGAAGACAATTTAGCAAGGAAGTGTCTACTGTCCCAGCAGATTCAGTTGTACAGTAGCTTCTGTAGCACGGACACTACTGTCCCAGCAGATGCTGGGTAACTTCTCTTCACCACAGGCATTAGTGTCCAAGTAAATGCTGGCAGAGTTCCATTACAAAGACACTAGTGTCCCAGGAGATTTGGATGTGCTGGGACACTATATCAGTACAGACACTACTGGTTTCAGCAGCTGCTAGCCATACTCTCAACAGTACCACATTACAAGGAACATTCCTCATTTTACTTCACAGAAGCTCCATGTTCCACATTGTGAGGACTTGTCCCATATTCAGCATTAACATTTTAAAGCAAAATCTATAGTAAATGATGCAAAAAATATATTATTCAATTAATAACCTACTTTCTGAACATAATTGCAAACATTTTAACATTGTTCTGAGCTTCCTAGGTAAAGATTTGATTAAGTGTTCCACATTTTGCTCATTTGTTCCACATTTTGAAAGGCAATGTTCCACATTTGGGGACAAGAGGTTGAGAGATATGACTGGGACACATCCTTGCCAAACACACTAGTGTCCCAGCAGATGCTTTCAGAGTTCTGTTATAGCAGGCACTACTGTCCCAGCAGATCCACATCTGCTGGGACACTTAGCCTAGCACAGAGACTAACAGTAATACATGAATTAAATGAATACTGCCTTCTAAAAGAAATAAAATGTAACTTCAATACGGAAAAATATTTGTTATTCTGTGAAACATATGAACACTGAAAGGCAATATGTAGACTGTGCTTATAAATTGGTGGGCATGGTTGGAAACCCTTCCATATCCTCAAAATCTACTATGTATATGTGACACAAATATAAAATATTCAGCTGCTCATATTGGCTGAATGCACTGTATTTGCTAAGGACAGGGACAGATGGATCTTGCCTTCTTGCATGGTAAGGATACCAATGAGAAAGCTAAGAATCTATTGATTAGTACTGAAAATGCAGCCTTGTTTGGTCTAGGTAATTTTGCAGATTTTGTAATAAGGAAAATTAGTTAATTTAAACTGTATAAATATTATGTAGAATTGCTGCAGTCTCCTTGCCATATACGTATAGATGTATAAGAGCATACGCATAGAAAACCTTTCTGAGACAAGATGGATGTGTATTTTTATAAATCTAAACTGTGTGCAGAATGTTTTAGAATGCAATTTTAATATTTGTATCCAATAGTGTTTGTGCATACTGTTAAAATAAAATGAACCTTGAACCTTGACTATTGTCCCAGCAGATGCTGAGACACTTCCTTTCACCACAGACACTAGTGTCCCAGCAGATGCTGGCAGAGTTCCATTACCATGGGCATTAGTGTCCCCACAGATGCAGATCTACTGGGACACTTTACCTAGCACAGACACTCCTGTTCCTGCAGATGCTGGAACACATCACCACTATCTTTAAACACCTATCACTACTGTTACTCATGGTTGCTCAATTGGTAGCACATTTGCTTTGGGAGTTTTTTAGACTAGATAGTTATTATTTATAGTCCATGGCACGACCAATATAAAACCTTTAGATAAGCATTCATAAAATTACTTCCTAGAATAGCATAGTCTAAACTTTGCCTTCGCCACTAAACAGGGGAATGGATGTCCAGACCCCAAAACGATATATTGCATAATTGTATTATGGTGCCACCAGTTATTATAACATGTTTAAATAAATTAATTTATGAGAACTATATGCATAGAGTTTATGTGATTGAATTGTGTGGCTCTATGTACAGTATTATATGGGTGCATTACTTCATATTTAGGGTTATGAAGAGCACTTCTATATTAAACTCAACATTTTGTGTGTTAATAACTTTGGATCCTATACAGATTTCATGAAATTTGGTATGCCGGTGGGCATGGTAGAGCTCTTGATTTGCCAAATTTGATTTAGGTTGGACCTACAGTTTTTGTGCACCAAAACACTGAATAATGCACCTTTGACAGTTTGTGGGCAGTTTTTTGATTTTGTCCATGGCACTGCATGACCATTGTGTTGCATGCCAGTCTGTAACCTGGCATGGTGAAAAAGCTTGGGTCCAGGAACATGTCACTTTTGTTTGGTGAAAAATATTAATCCATTCAAAAGTTATTAAACTTTTTAGCTCCCATTATAAGTCTAGGGAAAATGTATATGGTTATTTTGTGAAAAAGAAGAATGGGGTTTGGCCATCTGATCACTCCTCATGATCAAAAATTTGCAGGCTCATGATCATAGAATCTTTGATAGCGAGGAATTCTTCGATCATGATGGTTTATATTGTTTTATTTTGCAGCTGAAAAACAAATATCTCAGCTCAGGGTGACTTGGAAGTAAAACTATGATGGGTTTTGCTTATCAAGCCATGGCTGTGGTTTCTTGTAATTATGTCAAAATAGTGTATTAAAGTTTTAAATTTTTGATTGTGGCTTGCTAACGATCTTTGATCGCGAGCCTGCAAATTCTTTGATTGCGAGATTCTTTGACTGAGATCTTTGATCACGAAGAAAGGACCAGATGGCCAGATTTAAAATCAAATATCTCAGCCCAGGGTGACTTATGAAGTCAAACGAGGATGGGTTTTGCTCAGGGGCTTCATTCTATTGAGTCATGCCTGTGGTTTAATGTATTTCTCTGAAAAGATTTTGTTTTAAAATTTTTATTCTTTTATTGCAAGCCTGCAAATTCTTTGATCGCGAGATTCTTTGATCAGGATCTTCATTCATGAGGGTGAGACTAGATTACTGTGACATTGTTTATGGTGCAGCCCTAAGTCCACCCTATCTAAGCTGGGCAGCTTTTAATGCCTTCTGCTGCTTTGCTCTCTATGCCTCATGCCTTACTCACCATTGTGACCTCTACCATTCCCTGGCACTGCCATCCCTCAGAAACCATGCATTCACACTGTGCTAAATATGTATCTAACCTATGGCTTGGCACTATCCTTCCTACCTCTCCTCCATGCTCTCAGCTGCCACCTGCCCCCGTCCATTATCTTAGATCCTGCAACTACCACCAGCTGTCAATCCCTAGGCAGAAGGTACTGCTGGGCAACCGCCTTCTCAAACTGGTTACCAAGCTATGGAATGATCTTCCACCTCAAATTCAGCATTCCTCCTCTGCCCACTCTCATTCTACTGCCTTAGCTTAACTTTCTCACCACTAATTGCTCCTGTACCTGATTCAGCCATGCCTAATTGCCTCTCCCCACTGCCTGACCAGTGGCCTTAGCTTGCTATAAATGCTGGCATATAGCCCCAACCTATGCACTTTTGTCCTGTGCCTTTTGTCCTTCACCATCATGCGTTCTATGTCTCCTGTTGCTTATAACTGCATATTACTGTGCTAAATGTTCCTTGTATTGCTGCTATAGGTCAGGTGATTGTTATACATTCCATACAATATCCAATGTACTCCATGCATTGTTGCTTGTAGTTTAATGCAACTGTATCCATATGCTGCTATTTGCTTCTGTTATTGCTCAGTTGATAACCTGCATGTTAGTCTAACCCTTGTGCCTCCTCCCCCAGGTCGTACCGGGAGATGAGCATCTTGTTGCTCAGTGTGCCTTTCCTGGTGAAACTATTTCAATAAATAAATAAATAAATAGATGTTTTGGTTGGAAAAATTAAATATCTCATCCCAGGGGTGACTTATGCACTCAAACTAGGATGGGTTTTGCTCAGTGGGCTTCATTCCATTGAGTCATTCCTGTGGTTTAATATTATTCTGTGAAAAAGTGGAGTTTTAACATTTTGTAATTCTTTGATCATGAGCGTAAATTCTTTGGTCATGAACTTGAAAATGTTTTGATCGTGATCATGCTCATGAGGGTGGGACTAGATGGCCAGATTTGGAGGTACCAGATAGCCCAGTTTCACAACTTTTAAAATTAAATATCTCAGAAATGGTTTGGTCTTTTAACTTGAAATTTGGAGGGTGTTGAGGAACTGTCCTGTAGATGTGAATTATGTTGTTAGGTATCAGAAAATAAATTTGTTGTGGAGATATTGCATGATGCAGTTTACATTTTGTGTAGAGCGTTGTACATTGTGTTAGTGGCTTGAAAGTTATAGGGTAGCTAGACTTACTGCCATGGATATACTTTTCAGTGGTTAGTGTGTAAAATGTAAACAGGTGCGAATTATGCCACTCTGAGTAATGAAAATCTCAAACTTTAAAATGTAATATCTCAGGAACAGTTTGGTATTTTAACTAGACATTTGAAGGGTGTTGAGGATGTGCACCATAGACAGCTAATGCTTAGGCATATGTTATACTAACATATAGGGCTAAGAGCATCTACCGTTCAAGAGTAGATGTCAGGATATGCATGCATATTATTGTTATATACTTTCTTGCTAATACATATACATTTTCCATATATACTGTGTATTTCTTGCTTACAAGATGATCAGGACATCTATGTCCTTGTAATGATTATGATATATATATATATATATATATATATATATATATAAGACCCCACTGCCACATTTTGGTGATTTGTACTATTACATTGATTTATGTAAGACTCTAAGAACTGTTCTTTTTGTTTCACAAAGTGATGACTACTACAAAATTGTATAATGTTATTCTAAATAAGGAGCCACCTCTAATTTAGCCAGTAGGGCTAATTTCTGTAACTAGAAATGTTTCTATCTTACAGTAACCATAGTAATTATCATAGGAATATAATGTGAGACATTGAGTCTTATACCCGGAGACCCCAAGAGACACAGAGAAACCTCGAGGTATAGGGAACCCTTAGCAATGGCTCCAGTTCCTATTGGTAAGAACTTAGGGCAACTGTGATTTATCCTTTTGGTAGTAATAAACAAGTTTATTACTCTTATGCAATGTGTCTGTGATTCCTTGCATTCCCAATATTGGCAAGAACCTGAGGTGAGGCTTAGACCACCTGACAATTATCGACCGTGCAGGCAATATTTGGTGTTTGTAACTTCACTTGTTGCTCAAACTTTTCCCTATCCAATGGGCTCTATAGGTGTGCATTTCCACACCACCTCTCCCATTTTCAGACCACTTTGTAGTCACTTGCAAAGTCTAGCTGCTTTTCTTGGGTGTGGTCAATGCCGACTTGACCCACTCTGTGGCAGCTTTGAATTGCAAGCCTAAGAAGTATACAGTAGTCCTGACTGTGTTTAAAGTGTTCCTACTGTGGATCGATACACAGTACAAGCCTTTTTCACAGTTTGATTTTTGTTCCTCCCACACAATGGCCGCCATATCAAAATTCATGCAGAACTGAGACTCGATGTCTCAAACTTCCTTACCTCCCATGGAGGATGGGCTGACTTCGCATGGGTCGCAAGTCAATCCGAAAACCCAATACTGGGGATTTCAACCAGTACTGTGAGATGAGACAAACAGCCAATAAGCGGCCATGCCAAAGGGCTGTTGGTCATGGCTCTCTATGCTGTTCTGGAAGCTTCGAATGAGGTTTCAAACCCTTGATCTGCAGATTTCATCTCTTAAGCAAAAGATGGATTTGCAGGAAACTGAATGTATTAGACTGCAGAGAATTTGAGTCTGAACTTCAAACACTGCACAATGAAAATGATTCACTTTTGCATCATTCTGCACTGGCTGGAGAGCAAGAAATTTGTATGTTGAAGCAGGAGTGTGAAAGTTTGAGATGGCTAAGGGCAGGCTTTGAATATGAATGACTTGTTAAGTAGAGTGAATGAACAGTTGAGTGAGGATATGGGGAGTTACAGGATGAGATAAACCAGGTATGTAATGACTTAGAAATGGCTACTAGGGACAATCACAAATTGAGTGCCGTGTATAGAGTGTTGCAGAAACAATGCAAGATGAGGTTGATATGGATGTTGCAAATGTGAGTCATGCTGAATGTGAATCCAAGATGGTGACAGTGAGCCATCAGCGAGAGGTTCTGGCTGGACATGTTAAGGCGATAGGAGGCGAGCTCTGCCTTACAGATGTCATCTGAAGGGAGGTATCAGATGATGAGATCTTTCAGTACAATGCCCAGTCACACCCCTACTATGGCCCAGAAACCCCACCCAGCCATCCACAACGTGTGGTATCCACTCCACCCACACCATGTCATACGTTGTCGATGTCGTGATGCACATCATGGGAGACACCAACATGGTGGCCCCTGTGATGGGAGGGAGCAGACCCAGACTCGGTCCTGACGGCACCACCAGTGGCCGTTATTAATGTGGAAGACAGGTAGGAGATATAGAGAATGACTGACAATGCGGTGAACAGTGTGCCCATTCTGAAGAGGAATAAGCAAGTTTTAAAAGGCCAAATTAGGCAGCTTATTCATGAAACTGGTACTCAGGAGTGCATAGTCCACTCAGTAGTAATGGCTACAGCTCAGGTAGCCCTGGATGGTGCCCAAGGAAATGCATCTCCACCTGATCGCCCACCAATTCCCTACAAATGGCCTACTCTGTTTAGCAAATAGCTGATAGTATCGGTCAGATGAGCCTGTCCAACAACCTCAGCTGTCACTTAGAAAAGGTGCATTCCAAATGCGAGATGCTTAGCCTCACTGCAGACTATCAGGTCCAAGTACTACCCCAAACCATAGACCCTGGCTTGTGGGCCAACTCCCTGATGGCATCCGCCAGGCCAGCAACGCCACCTTTGATGAGGTTGCAGCTGAACTCATTTCTGTGCACAGCCCAGGTGTAGTAGGAGTAATGCTTCTATACCCTGTGAAACAGAATGTAAAGGAAAGTCCAGTGACTTACCACCAGAGACTCTGGATGGCCTACCGAGCAGGAAAACAACTCACATATGATGCTGCAGATGTAGACCATATTGAATATAAGACCTTGTTCCTTTGGAACATGATCCCTGCAGTGAGGCAAAAGGTAGAGCCAACCACTTATCCCACCATGGAAAGGTTTGCTGACATCTTTCGGAAAACGGAGAGAGTTTACCAACTCTACTTCCATGATCTGGGCTCCAGTTCCAAGAAAGTGGCCACCGGAGCCTACCTAAGAGGCCATGATGCACTACATGGTGGAAGGGCAGGCCCAACACAAACAGCCCCTCCCGTAGATAACCAACACCCCAGTAGACCCAACAGCAATAGCAGCAATGGGGTGAGAACTGGAGCTATCACAAGAATAAGAAGCTTAAGAATCATAGGGTAAACAACAACAAAGGCCAGGCCCTTCAGATAGGAAGATAGCTGAAGAGAATCCGAAATTTAGAGAACTTCTGGGGCAAGTGCACCTCTAGCGAATGCTGTTTCTGCTCAGTCTCTTGCAGCCATACAACTGAGAACCCAGGCCCCAATGGCCATGGTGACACCAAGTACAGGCCCACAGGCCCATACAGACATGAACCCAGAAGCACCTCCCTATATAGCATCAGTGCAGCATGGTGAAGTGGTTCAAAGGAGCCCCATCATACTTCCTCCAGTACAGATTGACAATTACAGGCCCCAGTCTGGATTATAAACAAGCTGGTCTTGGATACAAATGGAAGGCCCTGCACTGAGGTCGAGGTCAGGGGCATACTACAGTGTTATTAGATACAGGTGCGGCTGTGTCTGTACTACATGATGACCATCGGACACATCTCCTTGGTCCACTGGATGGAGGACCAACATGTCAGGAGTAGATGGCACTAGGTTGCCTGCATACCGCTCTCTACCACAACCTGTAGAGTTGGGATATCTAAAGGCCTCACACACCTTCCAACTGATGGTACTGCATGATCACCCTAGTACAATAGTTCTCAGACTTTGTCACAGTGAGCCTCCCAAATCCACGGAAAAGAGTTTGAGCCTCCCTAAAACTGAAATAATCTTGGGCCTCCCCAAGAAAACTAACATACTGTACTTTAAGCAGTACACCATGAATACATTGAAACACCTTTGAGTACTTGGCTCACATTCAGTTCTTTGTCTTATACTGACATGGAACCTTTGAAAAGAGCTCATGTGCTCAAAGGTGTTATCTGAATGACAAATAAATAACATAAACAAATATTATTATTCAGCTTATTGTACCCCCAACAGGCCAGCCTACTTGCTCCGCTTATTTCATTCTTGAACCATTGTTACCCTTCTTGCAGTGCCTTCGTGAGTCACATTACTTTCTCTGTTTCCTCCTGAAATGAGCTTTGGCTCATTCACCTTCCTTGTCACCTATTAGTAAATAAATACATAAAATTCACCTATTATTTTCCTCTTTCAGTTTGCTTCATCTCTTCACACAAAATATATAAAACTCAAAATTTAAATACAGTACTTTTTCAGACTTGCTTGAGCCTCCCTGGAACAGGTTGGGGCCTCCCAGAGGCTGGCCTCACCATTTGAGAGAACCCTGCCTAGTATCATTGGAACTGACTTCCTTGCACCACATGGCTGTGTGGTGGATCTAGAAAACATGCTATTAATACAGATTCAGGGCCAATATCACACTATCTTGATCCCTGACTCACACGTGTCAACAATATCTGCCAACAACAAGGAGTATGACGTCATAGATTTGTTCAAGAATCACAAGCTTTTCCAAAACTCCTTCCCATTCTACAAAGACATCTGGAAGTATTTTCTACCAACAAGCATGACTGTGGCAGAATTCACTCTGTCATCGAAGTGCCAGGCCCAGCACATGAGAGGCAAGGCAATATCTTTTCCCATCTGAGGCCTTACCTTCTCTTAGAGAAACAATAATCGCCTCAACCAAGGAGTAATCAGAACATGTGTTTCTACTGCCAGTTCCTCAGTGTGGCCTGCGAAAAGCCTACAGGTGCCTGGAGATTTACTATCGACTACTGAAACTGAACCAGGTCACCCCAGTTGTGCTCCAACTGTGGGCTCTCCACCTGATGTGCTGCTACTCCTGACCCTTGACCTAAAATGGTTCAGTGCCCTGGATATTTCCAATGGTTTCTGGTCACTGCCATTGGCCCCAAAAGTCAAAACTGTTCAGTCTGCTCAGTCTTTACTGAGGAAGAGGGTAATGGGTCTGAAGAGGAGTACAAGGGGTGACAATGGTGCAGAAATGGACACAAGTCCCTTTACACGAGAAAGGGTCCTGAAGGAACTGGAAGTAATAAGAGTTGACAAAGCAATGGGGCCAGATGGGGTGCACCCCAGGGTCTTAAAGAACTAAGAGGTGGTGGCTGAACCTCTGGCTATCCTGTTTAGCCAATCACTGGAAATAGGGAGGTACCCAAAGACTGGAGGACAGCAGATGTAGTCCCCTTATACAAAAGTGGGAACAAAGAGGAAGCAGGGAACTACAGACCAGTCAGCCTCACCTCGGTAGTGGGGAAAGGTCATGGAAGCACTACTGAAGGAGAGATTGGTGGAACATCTGGTTGTCAATGGACTACAGGACCCAAGGCAGCATGGTTTCACTCTAGGGGAGGCCGCGTCAGACCAACCTCATTGAATTTTTTGACTGGGTGACTAGGAGGTGGATCAGGGAGGGCAGTGGACATGGCCTATCTGGACTTCAGCAAGGCCTTTGACACTGTGCCACATAGAAGACTATTACACAAACTGGGGAATATGGGTGTGGGCAGGACAGTAGTGTGGTGGGTAGGTAACTGGCTGGGTGGCAGGACACAGAGGGTGGTGGTAAATGGCTGTCACTCCACAGAGGGAAGAGTGACCAGTGGGGTACCACAGGGATCAGTGCTGGGACGGTCCTATTCAACATCTTCATCAGTGACACTAGCAGGATCTAGAAGGCAAGAATTTCACTGTTCGCTGATGACACAAAGCTCTGTAACAGAGTAGACACACCAGAGGGTGTAGACAGAATGAGAAGGGACCTGCAGAAACTTGAAGAATGGTCAAGGGTTTGGCAGTTGAAATTCAATGAAAGAAGTGGAAGATAATGCATATAGGGCACAAAACCCTGGCACAATATATCAGTTGGGGGTGAGGATATAGCATGCACCAAGCAGGAAAGGGATCTTGGGGTTGTCATCTCTGATGACCTCAAGGTAGGAAACAGTGTGACAAGGCATCAGGTAAAGCAAATAGGATGCTGGGATGTATAGGCAGGGCATCACCAGCAGGAAAAGGGAGGTCATAATTCCGCTATACAAGACACTAGTGAGGCCCCACCTGGAGTACAGTGTACAGTTCTGGAGACCATACCTACGTAAGGACATAGACAGGGTAGAGAAGGTTCAGAGGAGGGCAACAAAGATGGTGCATGGATTGCATCACAGGTCCTATGAAGACAGGTTGAAGGAACTGAACATGTACCCTGGAGGAGAGGAGGGAGAGAGGATATGATAGAGACATACAAGTATCTTACAGGGAGAAACAGGGTGCAGGAAAACACTATTTTAAGTGAAAAAGATGTTCCAGGACTAGAGGGCATGGGATGAAGTTGGAGGAGGACGATTTAGAGGAAACATGAGAAAGAATTTCTTCACAGAACGGGTGGTGGACAAGTGGAACACCCTGCCAGAGGAAGTGGTGGGGCTGAAACAATCACGGGATTTAAGAATGCATGGGATAGACATAAAGAGAATTCTAGAGGTCAGGGTAAGGGGAAACAGACTTCTAGGAAAACAAACTGAACTTACAAGCTCAAATGGGCAGACTGGGTGGGCCATAGGCCCTTATCTGCCGACACTGTCTATGTATCTATGTAATACAAGTTTGCCTTCACCTTTGAAGGTAGACAGTACCGTGGACCTGCTTACCACAGGGATTCCATAACAGCCTGTCCCTGTTCCATCTGCACATGATGGATGACCTTGAGATTTTCACTACTGCCCAGTGTCTCTTGCAGATTGTGGACAATCTGCTGTTGGCAACAACCACACAGGAACAACACTTGAATCTAACATACTAATATACTAAAATGCCAGCAGAATAGGCCTAACGGTCTTTCGAGTCTCTGCTGATTGGTCAGCCCCACCCTGGGTGCTGACCTTGTTGCCCCTATCGCCTTTCTCTGGCTTCTCCCTTCCCAGTTCCGGATATTCTGCTGCATTGGATTTTGCTTCCAGAACCCTTCCCTGTACCTGTCCCAGCCCCTCTTGAACCCCTCCACTGTCTCTGCCTCCGCCAGCCCCTAGGCAGTGCATTCCATGGCTCCACCACCTCTCAGTGAAGTAGCACCTCCTCCTTTCTCCCTTGAATCTTCCCCCCAGCTTCCACCCATGCCCTCTAGTGGCCCTCGTCCTTCCTTCAAGCACCCTGACTGTTCCTCCCCTATTTACCCTCTTCATGTACTTGAAGACCTCTATCATGTCCCTCCGTCCCTTCTCTCTTCCAATGTGTACATATTTAGCTCTTCGAGCCTCTCCTCATAGGTCATGTCCCCAAGCCCCAAATCATTTTGGTTGCCCTCCTCTGGACCCTCTCCAGGAGTTTAATGTCCCTCTTTAAGTGTGGCCTCCAAACTGCACGCAGTACTCAAGGTGTAGCCTCACCAAGCAGTTATACAGAGGGAGCATCACTTCCTCCTTCTGGAGATGATCCCCAAGCGATGCATCCCAGCATCCTGTTGGCCTTGGCTGCTGCCCTCCTACAAGTCTCCGAGTTGTTCATTTTGACATCCACCACCACCCCAGGTCCCTCTCAGCCATCAAGACTTGTAGCATTTCCTCACCCAGGGTGTAAACTTGACCGGGTTTCTTGCCCCAGGTGGAGTACCTTGCATTTCCCAGCATTGAACCTCAGCTTCCACTTTCTAGACCATCTTTCCAGAGCCTCCAGGTCCCCTGTAGGGCCACCCTCCCCTCCTCCCCATCCACCACCGCCCCAGTTTTGGAGTCATCTGCAAAGAGACTCATCTCACTCCTGATTCCTGTCCTTATGTCAGAGACGTAGGCGTTGAACAGGAGGGGCCCAAGGACTGATCCCTGTGGGACCCCACTAATGACCCTCTTTGGGGATGAGACTATCCTGCCAACTACGACCCTCTGGGTCGGTCCTGGAGCCAATTGCCTATCCATCTGATCATCTGGTTCCCCACCCCATTTCTCCCAGCTTATCCAACAGGCCCACGTGAGAACAGAGTCAAATGCCTTGCTGAAGTCTAGAAAGAGGACATCCACTGGTCTACCAAGGTCCAAGGCTCTCGCCACCCAGTCATAGAACTCCACAAGGTTTGTCTGACATGATTTCCCTGAGACGAATACATGCTGTCTATCGTCCAGGCACCCTGACTTTTCCAAGTCCCCCTAGCCTCTCCTTGACAATGCCCTCCATCACCTTGCCCACCACAGATGTCAGGCTGACAGGCCTGTAGTTCTCTGCCACCTCCCTTGATCCCCTTGTGGATAGGCACTATATGCCACCTTCCAGTCCTGGGGCACCCACCCTGTCCTCAGAGAGATGGTGAAAAGCTCCGCCAGGGTTTAGCCAGGACATCGGCAAGTTCCTTCAGCACTCTGGGATGTAATTTATCCAGCCAGTGCTTTCTCTGTCTTAAGAGCTGAGGGCTTCCCTCACTCTCTCTGCTGATTTCCACTTCCAGTACCTCTTCTCCCTGCTTAGCCCTCCTCCTCCTGCCAGTGATGCCTCCCTCTCCCCAGACCCCGATCGGTGAGGGTCCCCCTCCTCAGTATCTCTGTCTCCTCCCATGTATGATGCAGCACCCCATTTTCCTTGGTGAAAACTGGGTGAAGTACTCATTTAGTACCTCAGCCTGCTCCCCTGGGTCTTGTGCCCATCTCTCCCTGATTTAATCCTGCTAATCTGCCCTTCACCCTTTGTTTTTCCCCAATGTATCTAAAGAACCCCTTGTTCCTCTCCTGATTTCCCTGGCCAGGTTCTGCTCCTTCCTTGCCTTAGCTGCCCTCACCACCCTAGTGGCCCTTCAGCCATCAGCTCATACTCCCTCAATCCCTTTCACTCCTTGAGCACTTGAATTGCCTATAGGCTGCCTTCTTTCCTGCACCACCTCCTGGACCTCCCTGGTCCACCAGCAGGACTTCGGCCCCTACCGCATTTTCGTCCTTACTCTTGCACAGGTGCTGGTAGCATCTTGCACCTTTCCTGATGATTTCCACCTACTATCAGCATCCATGTCTGACCCAATCCCATCCAAATGCTCCTAAGGATCCTTCCCATTTCCTTAAAATCCTGCCCTGAAGTCAGTTACCTCCATCTTTGTGCAGCTTTCTAGCCCTCCAGGTCCAGGCAGAACCAGACCGTGGCTTGGTCACTCCCCGAATGGGTCCCTCCTCCAGGCCCAAATCTGGTCACTATCTGCCAGGACCACATCCAGTACCCACGCCTCCCTGGTCGATTCCCCACCTGCTCAGTTAGGAATGCATCTTGAAGACATCCAACAACCTCTGTTCCTGGTCACAGAAGATGTCATAGTCTCCCAGTCTGTTCCTGGCATGTTTAGGTCCCCAACACCACCACCGTTCCTCTGCCCAGTCTGCAGTGTCTCAACATCTGCCACCAGACTCTCCTCCAGCTCCTCCGCCAGGGCAGGGGGTCTATACCCCACTCCTATTTTTACTCTCTTGCCCCCTTGTTATCAAGGTACCCAAATCACTTCCATGGTTCCCCTGCCTCCTCTACTCCCCTTATGCCAATGCAGTTTTGACTATCATTGTTACCCTCCTCCCTTCCCTCCCCTGTCCTTCCTGAACATAGTGTAACCCTCCAGGTTCAGGTCCCAGTCATGTCCTGCAGTGGCCCAGGTCTCAGTGACCACTGCCACATCTACTGCTCCCTCAGTTAGCATCGCCTGGAGCTCAGGCATTTTATTTCCTAAGCTCCTGGCATTTAGCAGGACTACCTTCCACCCTTTCCCTATGCTTCCATTTCCCTGCTCGTGTTCCCATGGGGATTCTGTTTTCCCTGGTCTGCACTTTACCAGTCGGCCTTTTCCGCAATCCTCCAGCTCCCCAGGGGTGGAGACAGAGTCCCTCCTTTATCGGCACCCCTTGACAGCCTTTTCTCCCATCGCCCCTTCACAAGTTTAAACCCCACTTTTACCAATGAACCCTCTATTTTCAACTTAAGGATTCCTCCTCCAAATTGAGATGGAGTCTATCTCTAGCATACAGCTCCTTATCTTCCCAGGTCTCCCCAATCCCAATCAACCCATACCCTCTGGCCTCACACCACTCCCCGAGCCACTGATTTATCTCCTAATCTTCCTTTTGTGCTCCCCACTAGCCCTTGGCACCGGAAGGATTTCTGAGAAAGAAATTGTGCATCCTATGTCATGACAGACCCTGGAAAGCTCCCTGAATCTTGCCTGTATCTCTAGCTCACTTTCCCTCAATGTCATTTGTACCCAGGTGGACCAGTATGTCAGGGAACCCCACAATCCTTTGCCAGATGATATACCTTGTGCTTAGCCCTGTGCACCGTTAGTCTAGGGAAGCATTTTGTTCTAACTGGCCAGGCTTCTCCCTCCCTATCCCATTTGATACCCCTAATCATAGAATCCCCAACAGGAGCACTCTGACCGTCCCTTTTCCTCCATTCCCCTTCCATGTCCCTCATCCTTTCTACGGCCTCTCCACCCAGCCGCTCCTTGTTCCTCCCCATCTGGGTGCCACATGCCACCCCATCCTTATTACCCTGACCACCCCTCCCTCCAATCCTATGCCTCTCCTCCTCCTGAGTATCCTTCTGTACCTTGATAACTCCCCCACTGCTCATAACTGGTCCTTCTCCCCATCTGCTAAACTAGCCTGGCTCATCCTCCCTTCCTTCCTGTCTCTGTTCAGCCACTCCTTGCTTGTTGTGCTCCCTGGCCTAAACTCTCATCCCCTTTACTAAATCTTCCTTGTACTTCTGGTCCTTCTCCTTTACCTTTCCTCCCAACTGGTCCTTCTCCTTGCGCTTTCCTCCCTCTTCCCCTGCCCTCCTGCTCTGATTCACTGCTCCCCATTTTCCTGCATTTCAGGTTCCCCCTGTTCTTCCTGCTATCTGACCCCTGCCTCCTGCCCCCCACTCTCCTTCCATCTCTAACCACACCTGTCATGGCTACATCACCCCGCATCCTCGAGCAGAAGAAGAGGTGAGCGGTTACTGAGTGTGAGATCTGATCCACTCCCCGCTTGCTTCCTTCTGTCCAGCCCTGGCCATCTGCCTACTTCACTGAGAAGGTTGTCCCTCTGTCCCTCCTTTGTGAGAGTCCCCAGTTACCTGCCTACTTCCTTGGTAGTGTCCTTTGGACCCCTCTGCCAGGGTCCCTATGTGACCCCTGAGTATTCTCCTGCACTCCTTTCCCTATGCCACTACCCCAGTGCTTGGTGCAACCCTGTGGGAGATCCCTGGCCCTTCCCCAACCATACCTCCCCTTCCCCAGCTGTCTCCTAATCCCCAGCCTCCTCCCTAAGCTGTGCCAGCTGGTAGCACTGGGCAACCACCAAACTTCAAGCCCAGTCCAGTATCATGGCTGATCCACACCCTGTGCACCCCACCACCCTCCCAAAGATGCCGGCCTAATGCCATGTGGTTCCATCCCTTCAAGTAGGTTTCCTTGGGTGAGCCACCAGGTTCTCCCCAGTCCAAGATACACTACTACGCCTAATCAGGTCACCCACTAATCTTAGATACAGTCCCACAGTACACGGTAACCCTGTTACTAGGTGCAGTACAACACAGTAAACTTATAAGAAATGAACAACTCCTAAGCTCCTCTCTCCTGGCCTTTAAATCCAACCCCAGCAGCTAGAACTACATGAGCTGCACCTGCAGCCTTTCCTCCAATTGCAGGGCAGGTGTTCCCCTATAAATTAGCAGAACTCTGGGGAGGGAGGGTGGGGATGGTGGTTTTGGCAGACACCCGACTCGAGAGAGAGTGTATCAGCCCTGTGTCTCCCCTCCAAGCCCAGCTGCCAAATACCCAGGCCCAAGCAAATCCCACCAAATAGGTTTTAAATCAGAAGAAATAGGCTCCACCAGCGCAGCCTGTTACACAGTGAAACATCCAATAAATGAGCCCACCTACAGCCACCAAACCAGTTTTCAAACCTACCAACAGCCCCCACAACAATACCCTGCTAGCCCTTAGAAGTAAGAAAGCAAAGAATAACCTTCTACCAAGTAAAATCCACAAGAACCCTGTAAAAACAACAAGCAGCTACTGTCCTGGAACACAACTGATCCTGTCCCCTTCCAGTTCCTTCTGAGGAGACAAAGCAGCCAACACCACAAACCTGATTCAGCTCTGCCTACAGTCAATTAGCTGACTGAGACCTGGCCAGATCATTAACACCTTCCCCACTATGCAGTAATCTTTGCAGCTACTGAAGTCAGCAACAATGAATCAAAATTCAACTCAAGCCCCCAAAATATGTTTTGTTGCCAAAGGAAACAGGTCTCCAATTCAATCAGCTTCACTAAAACACATCAAAATAGGCTTGAAATTAACAGATATAGGTCTCCAATTCAAATACCCAGACCAAAGCAAATCCCACCAAATAGGTTTTAAATCAGAAGAAATAGGCCTCCACCAGCACAGCCTGTTACACAGTGAAACATCCAACAAATGACCCCACTTACAGCCACCAAACCAGTTTTAAACTTCAACAGCCCCACAACAATACCTACTAGCCCCTTTAGAAGTAAGAAAGAAAAGAAATAACCTTCTACCAAGTAAAATCCACAAGAACCCTGTAAAACAACAAGCAGCAGCTACTGTCCTGGAACACAACTGATCCTGTCCCCTCCAGTTCCTCTCTTGAATGAACTACTGACTCTCATCCAGACAGCAGGCCTCAAATGTAATCCAGCAAAAGCACAACTATGTCAAAAGAGGTACTCTTTCTAGGCCTGAAAATAACTGAACAAGGCCGCAGTCCTACCTGGAAGAAGATACAAGGATTACAAGACATGCCATTGCCCAGCGTGGCGACTCTTAGAAGGTTTCTAGGTATGGCAAACTATTCCAGAGATTTTATCTGTGATTTTGCTCTGAAGGCTGCTCCTCTGTATGAGTTACTAAAGAAGGACATTCCTGGACTTGGGGTCCCATACACACCAGGCTGTGATGTCACTGAAGCAGGCCTTGGCCTTCGCTCTCAGCTCTGGTCAACCCCAATCCAACACTACCATTCCATCCGAGTGTGCCACCTCTGACATTGATATGTCAGCAGTGCTGGCCAGAAGGTTCATGGTGCTCTGAGACCCATTGAATATGCATCACAGCTCTTGACTCCAGTAGAACAGAAGTACAGCCTTGTGAAAGGAACCGTCAGCCACCTACTGGGCTGTCAAGTACTTTCTGTATATCAGCACCCCCACTGATTATTAACACCAACCACACCCCAACTACCTTTCTGCTGTCAGACAGAGTGAAGGATGGGTCAGTCTCTAACACCAGACTGGCACACTGGTCACTTCTTCTCCCGGATAGAGACATACAGGTACACCCAACCAAAATTCCTCCATGCTGGCACATGGACTCTTTTTCCAAGGAGAACCCATGACTGTACACTGAAACCACCTGATCTTCCAGATCCAGGTCCGCTCCTCCTGCCACGCCACAAATACTTGAAAGCACCTCTTTGTGTCATATTTTCACAGATGGTTCAGCTTTCAACTATCAGGAGAACAAATTGCAGGGATGGGTATATTAGTAATTTACCCTTATGGTAACACAGTTAAAATCTCTAAGCATTACAGTGTAGCATCATCACAGTATGCAGAGATGGCTGCGTGGCCTGTGCCCTGAGTTCATCCAGCATGGAACCAAAGATACCATCATTTTTTACAGACTCTAACTGGGTTTGTTGTTCTCTTACAAAATGTCTTCCTTTCTGGCAGAAGAACTCCTTCCTCTCATCTGATGGCAGCCCAGTGAAGTACAAAGAACTGGTAATATACAGACACTCACTGGCACAAAGTTTTGCACACAAACTCTATGTACATAAAGTCAAAGCACATTCTCTTCACAACCCTTCCATGCCTTCAATGACACAGCAGACACCCTTGCCAAGGAAGGGCCTGGGGGGCACCTGGATGATGGACCATCCAGAGGCCAATGCAGCCATATACATTGCAGCAGCCAAGAAGCATGAACCTTTTCCCCTTGGACCTCTCAGCGCCCAACATGTTGATACTGAGCTCAAAGAGGTGTTCAGATTCCTTGACAAAGGGTACCAAAGAAAAACTTCCCACACAACCCCTACTGGAGGCATAAAAGTAAGTTACACTTATCAACAGATGACAAGCTTATCTGGTACCAACCAGATGATTCCACCACCAAGTTGTGGGTGGTCCCCAGACACCTTAGGTCTCAATTCTTGCACTGAGTGCATGATACACCCACTGGTGGACACCAGAGTGTGGAAAACACCCTCAAAGGCTCAAGACCACTGCCTGGTGGCCTGGTGTCACCAAAGATGTTAAACAGTACATAGATAACTGCCTTGTTTGTGCACAAAACAATCCCATTCCCACCAAATGAAATGCCAAACTCTTACCACAAAGACCTCTGGCCCTTGGCATACCATACAGATTGATTTTTTGGCCTCTAACCAATACTAGCAAAAACAGCAAGTATGCTCTTGTGGTAAATGATCTCTTCTCCAAGTGGGTTGACGCTTTCCCCACTAAAACATGTACTGCTAAAACCACTGCCAAAATCCTGGTGCAACAAATTTTCTCCAGGTGGGGCCAACCTCTTAAGGTAGAATCTGACAAAGGAACCAGTTTTACAGGTGAGCTGATGAAAGAATCCCTTGAGCTCCTTGGAGTTCAACAGAAGTTCCACATACCTTACCATTCCCGATCTTCAGGTCAAGTAGAGAAACCAACCAATGGATTAAGCAAATGCTTTCCAAATTTATTGAGGACAATGCAAAACCTGGGATTCCCTATTGCCATTAATTCTTATGGCAGGGGAACACCCTCAGCCACCACCAGTTGACACCCTTTGAGGTTATGGCTGGAAGACAGATGAGACTACCTGAACACCTGTTGTTTGACCTGCATACTCCCACTGCAGGCCATGTGTCTGTAGACCAATATGTGGAAAAACTCAGAAAATACCTCATACACACAGATTTGTATGCTGCCTATTGCAGAGGCAAGGCCCAACAATAGTCCAAGATACAGTTCGACAAGCATGCACAATAAGTGGATTGGCAGGTTGGAGATCAAGTAATGTCCTCCAATTTGCACATCCCACACATTCCTTCTCCAATAAGTGGGAGGGTCCTTACCCCATTGTCAACAAGCTCAGTCTGGCAGTCTATCAAGTTAGACTCCGACACAACAATAAACTGACTGACAAATGGTTACATGCAAACCAACTGAAACTGTATAAAGGAGCATAATTACTTTTCCTCACCCCATTGGGCAGAATAGTACTAACCTACTTATGTTTGATTTTGCCTTTCAGATATACTGACAAGATGGCTATCTTGTTCCATTTCTCTTCATCTCAGGAGTTATCCTGCATCCAAGGCACAGTACTGAACATCCTACCTCACCTTGATCATCCAGCATCTCCTACAGAGGGAGTATCCATCAAAATACCCAATAGATTGATTACTGTCCAGCAAGGACGAATTCTCCCTGTGGCCAAACTCTCCAAGGGAACTTTACAGGATTGGCCTAATGCTAAATTATTCCCAAATGGTTCTCTGTCCTTGCTACAGACTGCTCTTAGACATTCTGTTTTATATAATATCACTGCTTTAATTGATCCCTCATATTGTTATTCTTTGTCTAAGGATTCTGCTCGTAAATTTTGTGCTGTACACAATATGGCCTCTGCTACCACGTATCTTTCTGTGTTACCACCCACTGATAAACAGCTTTTGGGATGTCCAAGCACACCCCTGGTCCCCAGAGTGGTCTAACAGCTGCTGCCCTCCTGGTACACTGATTAACAATTTACAATTTATCTCGATACCTGTTTTGTTTAATTTTACTTGCTGGAATATGAACAATTTGGTATGTGTCACAATACTAATACTTCAGCATGTTATAGTATGTTATTGCTTGATAGTTTAGCAGTATTTCAGATTCTTACTCAAGACCCTATTGCAGAGGTGCATATCACTGAGCATAGAGGCAACTTCAGGAGAAGACCAAATCCTGATGATCAAAGTCATAAATATAATACACGTGAAGTTGACAGTTCTGATGTCACCAGTGCAACAGGCACTGTCACAGGTCTATTTGGTACAGCTATGTCCATCTGGAACAAAGCAGACATTGCTGCTATCAAATCTCATTCTGACAAATTTCAGACTGGTTTAGTGATTAATATATTACCCCATTATTGCATGGTGTGGATGGCCTTAGTCAGGAAGAAAGATACACTGTTTAAAATATGCATGACATTGCTAAGGCATTTACTGATTCTAAAGAAAAGATTAATGCACTCATTGCACAGAACAACAAAGAAGCAGATAAACAATATATTGTCCATGAGATTCTATGCTCAGCCTAAGGCTTATACATTATAACTACCATCAACAATCTCTTCCATGATCTAGAATCTGGAAGAATTCCTGATATCATACATGACAGACATATTTCCAAATGGTATTGTCCACAATGTAAAACCCCTGGCTGTATTGCTATGTGTATGCAACAATCTTTAACCATTCCTCTTCGACAGCTCAGAATTTGGGTTTTGTGACAAGACACCCTAATACTGGTCCCTGTTTTACTTCTAAGAAATGTTCTATCAAAGATACAATGTTTTTTTTCTTTACTGTCTCTTTACCATGCTTTGATCCCACTACAGCTTTATTTGACTAGCTAGCTACCATTCACTTCGTTGGGCACCTTGATGATGACATCTGCAGAGAACGCTTGGATCTGCCTCCTCTACTGGTCTTCCATCCTTTCTTGGACACCTGGATCCTCTGCACACAGATTGCTGTGCAAAGAAACAGTATATCTACTGTACTTGCGCCGATGTGATGTATTTGATGTTATTAAACCTGTATGTGGTTATCCTCCGACAGTAGCGATTGGTCCTTTTCCATGGACAATGACATCAGCACGGATGACACAGACTTTGCAGACTCAACATTGGCTCCAAATAAATGTTACCAATCTTATTGAGGGAGGTTCATCGCCTGTCAACATGGATTTCAAGACAACCTACACTTGCCCATTACAATTATAAAATGGAGACTGCCTACTGTTAAAATGCAGTACAATTCAGATGGTGAATATTGCATTGTTACTAATTACTAGTCATATATGTACGGAACAGAGACATCTGTTATTGATAACCCTTTTCCTTCATTCCCACCAAAAATCTGTCATTGAACATACCATTATTACCCATGTCCTCCTTATGGATGTGGGCATCATTGATAGTAACCCCGATTATCTGCTCACCCTTTTCTGAATATTTACCATATTTTAATGTACACATAGATCCACTGTCACTTACATTAAAATCACTTTTAGAGAGAAAGGACATGCACCTCATCCACATCAGCAATAATATTACTAAGGCTAATGAAGCTATTCTTTCATTGATCAATAATGGTGATATGAGTGATGCACTGACTAATACATGGTTAGAGATTACTTTTAAGGTTTTGTTATTATACAAGCATTTTTGATATTTTTCTTGGTTATTATGCTATGTCTGCCTATGGGGCATGCTGCACCAACACTGTGAGCAGCTGGAGTTCCTTTACAAAGCTCAAGTGTCGGGTTTGTAAATGACACCTGCTCTCTGACCTTTCCCTAGATTTTGCCTGTGTTGCCCTTGGAGGTAACAAAGGGGAATGTACACAAGGTCCCTGCACCCTTATTGGTACCCCAGAGGTACCATAGATGTTTAAAAGTGTTAGTGTATATTATATTAACATATAGGCTAAGGTCATCTACCGCATAAGAGTAGATGTCAGGATATGCATGCATATTATTGTTATATACTTTGCTTGCTAATGCATATACATTTTCCATATATTTTCTGTGTATTTCTTGCTTACATTATGATCAGGACATCTGTGTCCTTGTAATCATTATGATATATATAAGTCAGCACTGCCACCTTTGGTGATTTGTACTACCACACTGATTTATGTAGGACTCTCTAAGAACTGTACTCTTTGTTTCACAAAGTGATGACTACTACAAAATCTTATAATGTTATCTTAGACTGTGGAGCCACCTCTAATTTACCCAATAGGGCTCATCTCTGTAACTAAAAATGTTTCTGTCTTACAGTAACCATAGTAATTATCGTAGGTATATAATGTGAGACACTGAGTCTATACCTTAGAGACCCCAAGAGACAATGGAGAACCTCGAGGTATATAGGGAATGCTTAGCATTGGCCCGATTCAGACAGTAAGAACTGTTAGGGCAACTGTGATTTATCCTTTTCTGTAGTAATAAACAAGTTTATTACTCTTATGCAACATGTCTGTGATTCCTTGCATTCCCAATATTGCCAAGAACCTGACAGTGAGGCTTAGACCTCCTGACAAGGGATGTTCTGTACATGAATTATGGTATTTAGGCATTGGAAAATTATTTGCTGTGGAAATATTGCATGATGCACTTTACGTTTGCTTATAGATAGCATTTTGCATTGTGGTAGTGGCTTGACATTTATAGGGTAGCTAGGCTTACTGCCATGGAGGTACTTTTCAGTGGTTAGGTGTGTGAAATGTAAACAGGTGTGGAATCATGCCACTCTGATGAATGAAACTTTGTTTTGTTTCAAGCTGGTTGGAGTGTGGGGCCCAAAAGGGCCTCACGCTCCAATATCTTGCTCCTACCAATACATATGATATTCAATACTTGTAGTGTTATGTTAGGCAGAAATTTGCAAGTTGGCGGGAGCACAGGACCTGAAGGGCCCCACGCCCCACCAACTCATGCGACTTTGTACTTTTCTATGCTTTCTCAAGAAGTAAGGAAATTCTATGCAAAAACTGTGTTAATGCATCATTTAGGGTTAAAACATAAAAAGTGACATTTAGGCCTCACAACCCCAGTGACACACCCTGGCATCTGTCAATCTCAGGAGGATGGGGGTACACGAGGGGGTAGGGGGTAACCCTAAAGATCTCATTTCCTGACTTTTTGTGTTTTAACCCTAAATGATGCATTAACGCAGCTTTTGCATAGAATATATATCTATACACACACACACATATATATATATGTGTATATATATATATATATATATATATATACACACTATACTATACTCTACTGTACTATACTATACTACAGTATACTATACTATACTATACTATTCTATACTATATATCTCTGGTGCTCCCACTCCTCTACTAACTGTTCACTAACCCTCAGAGGATGAAAATACCCAGCTACCATCTCCCTCCTCCTCACCCTTCTCTTAGTGGGTGACATTGAATTGAATCCAGGACACCACACATTCTCATAACCAGCCAACTCCCAAAAGGGACTAAATATTTTTCACATTAATATCAGAAGCCTCCTAACAAAACTGGACCTTGTTTCATGCTGGGTAAAGCAACACTCCTCAGATGTACTATGTATTTATTGAAACTTGGCTCTCAGCCAAGATGCCTGACTCCTCCTATTGATCCCTGGATACTCTATTTTTCACCAAGACTGCTGCAAGTGGCGGAGTGTTGGACTCTGCACCGTCCACTTGCTCTCATGCTCCATCATCAAGTGATTCCTGCCCAACGTCCTACAATTTAATCCTCACCCAGATGTCCTCACATCTACATTACCTATTTACATTGGAGTCATATACACCTCCCTCAGCTCATCCCAGACTCGCTAGTCTCTTGCCTGTTGACTCATCTGCCCTAATCTGCCAATGGTGAGCTTCTTCTTTACAGTGACTATAACTTGGATTGGCTCCCCAATCCTCTAAAACCTCCCTCAACAGAATCAAAGTCCTAAACCTAATCCAAATGATAAATGAATCCACATGGTATAACCTCTATTCCCAAAATCTTTTCTCTTAGATTGGATTCTCTCTTCCCACCCCATAGAATCCCCTCTGCTGTTGTACTGGCCGATGCTCTAAGCTATCATTGTGTCACATAATGCGTCAGGAAAATCTAGCTCCATCCCTCGGACCCCAAATACCTAAATATCTGGCCATTACACTAGATATACACTGAAACCCTTCTACACGACCTGAGCACAGCAGATTGGACCCCTTGCTACTCTAAACCTGTTCTGACTCTGCCCTCACCAGTTTCCTATCCACTCTAACCCAGATCTGGGACTATCATGCCCCTGGTCAAAACCACAATTAGGAAAGGACACCACCATTGGATCTCTGCAGCACTATGTAGATCTGGACACCTCATTTACCCATATACCCCCATGCCACTACACTACTCAGTGCAGCATAAGGTACAACTTATATTTATTTCTGTTATACTTTTTGAGTTTGTCATTCATGCAAGTGCAGACTAACTTATTGAAATGAGAGTTGCTATACAGGGGCGTGGGAGGTGTCCACTGGAGAGCTCAGTTCCAAGGGGGCAGGTCAGTGGCAGGCAAATCAGTAGGCAGGCTGACAATGACAATCTGTTTTGAGGCAGATTTGGCAAACTTTTCAGAGGACAGAGTCAAACCAATAGTGGAGCAGGGGTCCTTTGATGTGAAAAGACCTACATTACATTGGTCTCCTGGTTGTGCATTCACACTGCTGTAGTGCTTACAGTGTGAATGCACTGAATCTGCCCAAGTTTCTGTCCTCCTCAGTTCTCATTCGAGACCCCACCCCACCAGAAAATCACTCCATCCACTTCCTCCCACTGCTGCTATCCTCCCCACACCTCCTTCTGTTTGAGGCCCCCCACCAGCAAATCAATCCCTCCCTTTCCATCCCACTGCAGCTGTCCTCCCCACATCCTTGTTCTGTTTGAGGCCCCACACACACAGCAAATCCCTCCCTCCTCCCTCTCTCTCCCACTGCTGTTGCCCTCCTCACACCCTCTGTTCTCCATCCCCCTGGACACTGGGGAGCACATTCCCAATGTCCAGAAATGTTCACATCCTTTCCAATAAAAAAAAAACCATCCCCTATGTCTTTATTTCTTTAAGCCTGAAAAGGAAGGTCCATCTTTGTCTCCCTGTCCCTCCCACATCCTGACCCTCCCACTCACGCACCCACTGCCCCACCCCACCCATACTTACCTCTGGAGGTTGGAAGCAATGATCTTCTGTGGACTGGGACATGTCTGCACTCTTCAAAGCCAACCGCAAAGTGAAGATTTCAAGGTAAGCCGTATAATGGGAATCAATGGTGGGGTTTCAACTTAGGTTGATATCTTAGACATTTTAGGAATTTTGTCCACAGATTTTCACACAGGGGTTCTTGGATTCCACCTCCTAAACACTGTCACTGTCATTTTGTTACTCAGTCCCGAAAGGTGATTTTGCGGTCACTGTGCAGAATCACCTTTCAGGACCGATTAATGAAATGACAGTGCCTTGTCCATGAGGTGGGGTCCCAAAGCTCTATGTTGCAAATCTGGTGAAAAACTCCAAAGAATGATCATGCTATGAGTGCGTTGCAGTTTCTACACACACTAACTTCACCAATTTTAAATATTTCACTCCAGATTTTCAATATTGCCATTATTTCACACCTCCTTATGAACAGTATAGCTGTCATTTTTCATATCCAGCCTGAAACATGTTTTTGCACGTGGCACAGAATGGTGTGGTGTCTCTGAGAAATCACCTTTTGGGATGAGTGAATGAAATGACACTGGCACTTTTGTGAGGTGGAGTCATAAGAATGCTACATTGAAAATTTAGTGTGAAATATTAATAAACAACAAAGCTACGAGGCATGCACTTAAATTAACAAATGCAGGCTCATACCTTTGGTACTTTTCAATATTTTGACCCCAAATTTCATCATAGCCATCTCTTCACTGCACCTCATGAATGTGACAGCTGTCATTTCCAGATCCTGGGTAAAATGTTTTTGCATCCTGAAAGGTGATTTGCAGCCACTGCATGAAAGTACCTTTCAGACAGGAGTTGAAATTGTACTCTTCCTTTCTTCATGAGGTGGAGTAATAAGACAGCTATGCTGAAAATGTGATATAAAATATTAAACACAATGAAGTTATGAACCCATGTTGAAATTTTCCAACACGACTTGTAACCCTCCCCAAATAGCACCAGTGCAGACAAACTTTCTGCATTGACAAATGCTTGTTATAAGTCTTTTATGTGCTTAGGAATTGTAAACCAGCTTGATTATTTGGTAGTTCTTCTGTGCCACCTACAGCGTTTTGCCTTCTTGTAATAGTCAGCACCTTTTATGAATCACTGTATTGTTTCCCAAAATTAGCCTTAGTCAGCTATACTCTTACCAATGTGTGCGTGTAGAACCAATTATGCTCTAACTGTCCTAGGTGTAGTTGCCCACCAAAACCCACCAATATAGTTGATGTGTTTTGTTCTTTTGCCTTTTTAGTAGAGTCCGTTACCTAGTAACGTATTTTTGTTATCTATAGTATAAGACTGTCTGTAGGACTGTTTTTGACTGTGTTTGCATGATGACACTGGTCTTTGGAGAAGCTCCACCTAGACTGAATGAAACATTAGTTTTTTTCCTACACAGGTAATGCTGTAGCTGTCGGACTGCCCTTTCCTCTGTTTGATAATATTTGTTAGGATATCTTGCCTTTTGTATGGATGCACTTTCTGCACTTGATTTTTACCACAAGAATAAAAGTCTGTAAGTACTATCTTGTTTTGTGTTACATTATTTATGTGCTTTGCACCTTGATTAATATCTAACAGTGACTATGGTGGGTGCTCCTCTTTTTTGTACACTTTACTTGTTTTGTGAAGCACTGCTTATATATACAGTTAGTGGATCATCAGGTCCTTTGTCTTAGGTGTACCAGGTGAATGGGATAGGGATCACAGTAGGTGTTGGAGCCTTTGCCCTTGTTAAACCTGTGGCCAGTCAACTGAGTGGGCCTCCACTGCCAGAAGTTACAGCTGTCCTAGCTGCAAGATTTGAGGTGAACTGGTGAGCCTTGGATCTTTAGTTAGTACAGTAGAAGGAGCCTCCAAAATGGCAATTAATACTGAGCTCAAATTAGACATCTTACATTTTCTGCCCTCCCATGGAGGATGGGTTGATTCTGCGTTGAACGAGAAAAAAACATGACTAGAAAGGTGTTATGGTGACTGTCCTGTTTGCTTTATTCTAAGCAATGGAACATGAAGTTTTAGCTCTAAAGAAAGAGCCAGGTTCCAAATGCAGGGAAGTGGGGGAGCACCAGTGTGATTTGGACTGAGAAATTGAAAAGCTTGAGAAATAGAAACAGGTGGAACTTGAGCATGGCAGGAAAAGATAAAGAAATTCTTAGGTTGCAGAAAAGAATGCTAGGTTGCAGCAGTTGAATGGTTTACTTAAGAGAATGTGATGAGTAGGAGCAAGAATGTGAGAGATGCCCGAATGAATTGGAGAAGCAGCGTCGTACAGAGTTGTACAGTATCATGTCAGTAAGTGACGAGTCAAAGGCAGTGGAATCATTCGATATGTAGAATTAAGCGACAAAATTACATCAGCAATTAGAAGTACTACGAAGTCATGTATTCATTGACAAAAGATAGGTGAGAAAAATGGAATCATAGCATGCCACATAATCTCTCACCTTATCCAACTGTACATCTTGTCCAGCCTTCCTCTATTTATGGGCTGGCCAGCCATTTTCTGTCTTCCACTACTCTAAATCATTTCTAATCCTTAATCTGACACATCAGGGTGCCTTTACTTTCTGTGTGATTTCTTTTCATCTCACACACCACATACAACTGTTATGTCATAGTCTGCTGTGTAAGAAATGGTTTTATTCCCTCATTTGCTGCTGAAAAGTTAATGCTGTGAACTGAATTATATGGTGTCTGAATCAGCTGTCCTACAATGTGTTATGTGAACTTAAAACTGTTACTTTTTTCTTTCTCTCTGACAGACAACAGGGAGGAGGCTGGCAACTACAGATCAGTCAGTCTAACCTTAGTGGTGGGAAATTAATGGAGTCACTGCTAAAGGAAAGGGTTGTGATATATCTTGAATCAGTGGAGCACTGGATCCAAGGCAACATGGATTCACAGCAGGAAGGTCTTGTCAAACAAATCTGATAGATTTTTTGACTGGGTGACAGAGAGGTGCAATAGATAAGGGAGGGGCAGTGGATGTGGCCTACCTAGATTTCAGTAAGGCCTTCAACACCATCCCACATAGGAGCTTGATAAATAAGTTGGGCAGCCTGGGAGTGGGCCCCAAGGTGGTAAACTCAGTCAGAAACTGGTTGAGTGACAGGACACTGAGGGTGGTGGTAAATGCCATTCAGTCTGAGGAGAGGTGTGACCAGTGGGGTGCCACAGGGATCTGTGCTGGGGCCAGTCCTCTTTAATGTCTTCAAAAGCAACATTGCGTGCCAACTCTGTGGCACCAGTGAAGGGGTTAGCTCAGCATGCTGGCAACCCGGTTCTCAACCCTAGCTCAGGTGCCAGGAGCTGAAGCTGGCATGGAAGTGGCACACACAAGTGTACATTGTGGTGGTGGGTTTGCCTTGACACCATCAGGTGGGATTAGTGAAGTGCATGTGGGGACATGAGCCTTGACACCGCCTGGCACTCCCCTGCTCAAGGATGTACGCCTGCTATAGGGCCAAGAATGTAGCAGGGAGAGGTGGAAGAAAATGGAAAAGAGCTCCTTGGCCTATTGGATTATGGGGACCTCAGATCTCTCACCATGGAGGCCCCAGTCAGCCAGGACCAGCCCAGCCACACTCCAAGGCCAATAAGGTAGGCCGTAAAATTCCTTTCTCTCCACAGGGAGGACCCACCTGATGACAGGATATTTCAGATTATCTTGGGCGGTGGTGATATGGGCTGGGAGAAGAGGTGAAAAGGAGAGTAGCCGAGTTGGGGTTAAAACCTTGGCAGTCTGAAGGAGAGACTGATCAAGGTAGCAGAGGAAGCACATAAACAAATAAACAAAAAAGCAACATTGCAGAGGGGCTGGAGGGAAGGTATGCCTCTTTACAGATGATGCTAAGATCTGCAACAGCACTGACACTCCAAGGGGTGAAAATGAGAAAGGACCTAAACATGACTGAGGAGTGGTCCAGAGTGTGCAGCTAAGATTCAATGCAAAGAAGTGCAAAATTGTGCACTAGGGCACAGAAATCCATGGGAGGAATACAAGATGGGAGGTGCTGACAGCCACCAGTCAAGAAAAGAACGGGGTAATCATATCTGACAGGGCTGGGCAAATTTTGTGGTTCCACTTCTGTGGAATGTTTGCAGAAGTCTGCAATTTTCGCAGAATATCACCATATATCCACCATCCGTGAATTCTGCAATTTTCACTGAATTCATAGCCAAACCATGGAAATAACTGTATTATACTGTGGAAAATATGATGTGAATTACGGAACTCACCTATTAGTGAACGGATGCTGAGTTCCTGCTTAAATCATGGAAAAATATATTCCACAAGCTGTTTAATCATGTGATCATGTTAATTTAGGTGGGAAATTAATTTAAAAGTACTCCTTTTACAGTCACTCTCTGTCAGTTAAATGCTCTAATTTTCTTGAGTTAAATCAGACTTCCTATTGAATATTATTGTTCATTCAAACCATAAGACTGAAAAATTGCAGCTAAAATATTTAGCTGTTTATCCGAAAATTCTGCTGTTCATAATTTTATTCCACAGAACACCCTTCAAAATTCTGCAAGCAATGCAGGCACCTGATTTATGTTCCATTAGGTGGGGTTTAGGTGTCAAATGTTAGTTACTATATCAACCACCCTCTCCCTCACAGTCAGATGACTGCTTCTTCTTATGTTCTGGGTAGTTCTTTATTGTTTGGTGAAGTGGAAGGTTCTGCTGCTCTGTGTCTGCATTTTTGCATTCTGTTTAGAGGAAAAAAAGCTTTGTATTTCAATCTTTGATAGAAATACTTTGAAATTATTTTGTTGTAGGATCCTCTTTCAGCAATCTAGATATATTATTCTGATATCCTAACTTCAATCAATAGTTAATATAGGTTTACAGGACATAGTGTCTGCAGTTTGAGTTTCTAACAGCAGTTTAGTATTTTGATAGGAAATACTGTAAGAATGTGTTCTTAGTAATACTGAACAGTATTTGAATCTTAGATTGATATACTGATTTGGTTGTGACATACGTATTGGTATTTTTTGTCTACTACTTAAAATCAGCGTTTAAAAAGATGGTAGGAAAGAGGTAGGTAGTTGTGTGTGTGATGGACAAGGACATGGCAGTGCAGTGATTCCTTTGAGTTATAACTTACCTCCTCAAGCGCCTGGTGAAATTTCTGGTGATATAGAATTTGATTCTGGTGCAAGTTGTTCCAGCAACAGTGCTGTAGGTCCTGCAATCAGCAGTACAGTGGGTGCAGGCAGTAACAAGTTAGGCACAAAATTGTCTCCAATAGCTCAGTCTTCTTGGGTGGTAAAAGTAGGTAATGGCAGAATCAGTATCAGTGCCTTTTTGGCAGTGCAGGTAATATTACCAGTAGTGGGAAAAACAAAAGGGTAATGCTAATGAGGATTCAACAGCAGTAGCAGTAGCCCAGTTAAGTTCGGTGGGGGTAAACTGAAATCTGCAGATGATGTTGTTGCATTAATGATGGTTTTGCAGGATGATTCTCGGCATGAAAGTAAGGATTTGATTTTATTTGGGATGGATTCACAGTGTTTAAGTGGCACCTGTGATACTTGGGACAATGCTCCCACAGACAAGGTGGTCAGTAAAATGTTCAATGTAGTAATAGTGAACCTGTAATTGATTGTAATTGATACAGTGGACCATGACTTACAGTTGTCTATATTGCATGATACTGACCTAGATGTCACTGCTGTCAACTGGCTCAAGTGTTACCTTATGGACAGACAACAGCAAGTAAAGGCTCAAGAGGATCCGTCGCCACTTAAAACACTACTTAGAGGAGTTCCTCAAGGCTCAACATTAGGTCCTCTTCTTTTCGCATTATATATCAACAACATCAACAAAGGTTATCAATCAAGTAAGTGTTCATCTATTCTCTGATGATACTGTTATGTATGTTGCTAAACCCACCCTCGAAATGGTATGCAGTACGTTGCAACAAGAATTCATTTTACTAGAGCAAAACCTCCTGAGTCTTAAGCTCAGCTAAGAAAACTAAAGCAATGCTCTTTTCCCAAAACAACACACAGCCAGTTACTCCTTACTGGGCACTCAGCAACAAATGACGTCCCTTCTGAGAGAACCTACTGAGACAGTGGACAGATTCAAATACTTAGGCTTTTGGATAGACCACAAACTCTCCTACACGACTCATATGGAGGAACTGTGCAGAAAGTCGAAACAACATCTAGGATTGTTTTCCAGAATGTGACACCTTCTTACCTGGGAAGCAAGGCAAAGGCTCGTGCAGTCCACATTCTAGAGGCCAGTGGGGCACAGGACCTAAGGCAGCATTTATACCCACCTGACAGTGACAGTTCAACAGCGAGGTCCCCTACAGTGACTACAGCACCATCCCACTGTAGGAGACCTGCTGGAACCAGGCACTGTCTGTTGATCCTGCACCCCCAAGTCAGCTCTGACTCAGAGTTGACAATCCTAAGTGGGGGGGTGCAGGGGTTTAGGGTTGAAGCCCCCTAAAGAAACACTTTGTGGCATGAAACCAGCAGCTAACTGCAAAATATGGTCGACCTGCTGGTTTCACTGAGGGCATTCGGCAAACATTTTGTTAAACACCCATCATGAATCCAAGGCAGCATGGATTCACAGCAGGTTTATCATGTCAGATTAATCTAATCAATTTCTTTGACTGGGTGATCAAAGTAGTAGACCAGGGTGGGGCTCTGGACATGGCCTACCTAGACTTTAGCAAGGCATTTGACACAGTTCAACACAAAGATTAATAAACAAATTATCCAGCCTGGGAGTGGGTCCCAGGGTGGTAATCTGAATAAAATATTGGCTGGACAACAAGACACAGAAGGTAATAATAATGAGTCCACTCTGAAGAAAGGGGTTACTAGTGAGGGTACATGAGAGTTCAGTACTAGGTCAAGTCCTTTTTAATGTCTTTATAAGTGGCATTGCAGAGGTACTGGAAGGAAAAGTATGCCTCTTTGCAGATGACACAAAGATCTCAACAGGATTAATACACAAGGGGAGTGGAAAGGATGGGAAGAGACTTAACAAGGTTGGAGGAATGGTCAGAAGTATGGCAGCTTGGATTCAATGCAAAGAAGTGCAAAATAATGCACCTTGGAAACCAAAACCAGGGAAGAGTACACAATGGGGGGGGTAGTAGCAACAACAAAATGGAAAGGGCCCTGGGGGTAATCATATCAGATGACCTTAAGGTTGGTAAGCAATGTGAGAAGGAAGTAGGAAGGGCTGGGGGATACTGCGATGTATAAGGAGAGGCATCACCAGCAGAAAACAGGAAGTTGTTATCCTCTGTACAGACAGTTGGTGAGACCCCATCTGGAGTACTGCATCCAGTTCTGGAGACTCCATCTCTGCAAGGACATAGACATGATGGAGGCAGTTCAGAGGAGGCAACTAAAATGGTGCAGGGTCTGCAAGAGAAGCCAAATGAGGAGGGACTAAAGAAGCAATATGTATACCATTGAGGAAAGGAGGGAGAGGGGGACATGATAGAAACTTTACATACCTCAGTGGAATCAACAAAGTCCAAGAGGGTAGCATCTTTCAGAAAAGAGATGTGTAAGAACAAGGGGACACAATTTGAAGATAGAGGGGATGGCCCATGGGCAATGCAAGGAAGTATTTTTTCACAGAAAGGGTGGTGGATGCATGGAACAGCCTTCCTGAGGAGGTTGTGGGGTCTACAACTGTGGGAGAATTCAAGAATGCATGGACAGACATAAGGCAATTCTAGAGGGTAGGAAGAAATAGGCTGTTGGTTAACTAGGATCTGCAGCGTAACCAGTAGGTAGCGAAATGGGCAGACTAGGTGGGCCCAAGCGGTCCTTATCTGCCGTCAAAGTCTATGTTTCTATGTTTCTATAGACATGGACCTAGTACTGCATTGCCCAAGTTCACACATTGTATAATAGGGCTTTAAGGTTCATCACCAGCACTCCCCTTAGGACCCACCATTACTCCTTACCGCCATGCTAGGCTGGCAGTCCTTGAATACCAGGAGAACCATAAATGTGGCTACCTGGGCCTACACAGCCCTAATTGGCAAGCTGCTGCAATACATATCTTCCCTTCTATCCAATATCCCTGGAGCTTATTCACTTAGAACTCATTTCTATCTTACATTCGATGTCGAGATACAGAACTCGCTTTGGGTGCTCAGCCCCTAACCATGTCCTGCCAGCCATTTGGAACTCCTTACAGAAATCACTGAAACTGTCCTCCCTTGTTAAAAAGGCAACATTCAGAACATTACTAAAGAAAAACATCAGTGACTCCTGCAACTGTTACCACTAATAACTAAACCCTAGTAGGAAGCAAGCTGTCTGGGATTGTACATTTTGTCCTTCCTAGCTACCCCTGAACATTATCCACAGCCCTACTGCTAATTTATATTTACTTCTCACAAATTTATCCATCTTTTCCCTCCATGTTTCCCCTTAGGTCTCATATGCACTTACCTCTCTCCACTCCTTGTAACTTCCCCTCCTATTTAAGTGGGCTATAGCTTGCCTCTAGTTCAGGCTAAACCATATGATGCTGTCCTAAATTGCACTTAGGATACCCTGCCAAGGTTTACTCAAAAATTCTGTAAATACACTGACTTGTATATCATTTTGTTTTTAAGTACTTATGTATATTACTTTCTCATATCCTGTGCATATAATGACTCTAGTGTGTAATGATTACTGTCTCAATTCCTGATCCTGTATAACCCTTATCTGTTATGTTTATCACTGTATGGATGTTAGGTTCACTTTGTAAATGAGTTTTGCTCAATAATTGTTTTACCTGGTTAAATAAAGATTTTGATTGACAAATTGATTGATTGATTGTGGTTCGACTGGTAAACATATTTTGCTGGTGTTTAGTGAGGAAAAGGAGGATATGATAGAAAACACTACTGTCAGTGAAAGTGATAGTGTGGAGGATTTTTGTGTTGAAGATAACCTGCTATAGACCCCGATTACCAACCTCCCATGTCCCTGTTAAGGATTTCTCTACCTGTCCCAAGAATGTAAATCTATCACAAGCAATGGCTGCAAAATCAGTGCCTGTTAACTTGCAATCACAAAATAATATTGGTGTCTGAGTATGCAGCACAAGCGCATACAACCGAACAAA
Organism: Neoceratodus forsteri; assembly: GCA_016271365.2. Lineage (NCBI taxonomy): Eukaryota > Metazoa > Chordata > Ceratodontiformes > Ceratodontidae > Neoceratodus > Neoceratodus forsteri. Next base: position 1,458,050,450 of record CM057455.1, on the reverse strand, counting down.
CATGAAGTGCAGCAGCAGTACCCAAGCAGCACTAATCAGGGTGTGGTCCAACTTCTAAAAAGCAATGTACAGTGGGCAAATCTCTTGTGTGAGATTTTTCATTGCAAGAAAATGATGAAAGTACAGCGATTTGCCAAATATGCAGATCTAAAGTAAGTCGGGATAAGGCAGGTCACACTTAGGTACAAGTGGTATGCACTCACGTTTGCAAATGAAGTACACCATTCACTGGCAGCATCATAAATGCCAGGCCTCAGATGAAGAAAGCAGCCATTCTGTTCCTCTGCACAATACTTACTGGAGCCAGTTCACATTGACACTAGTATTGCTCCCACAACACCTCCACTCCCAAGCGGTCTGTAGTGTTAACTCAGTCATCATCCTCTACCTCATCCTCCTCTGCATTTTCAGACTTCCCTCACCACAGTATCCTGCCACAAACTCCTTTCAGTTCCTGAGTTACCCATACTCAATTGACATATTCCAAGGAAGTGGTCACTATGGGGCAACCGAACATTAAAGAGGCATTGTCAAAGAATACCAAGTACTATCGCAATCATCCAGTTACAAGGCACTTGAACACAGCAGTGGCCAAAATGCTCACAACTGATCTTCTACCTTATTTATTTGTTGAGAAATTTAGTTTTCAGCAGCTCATGAATAAGGCAGTATGGTATGAACTTCCAAGCAGAATTATCAAGGGAGGTTGGGTGATCAGTTGCGTCCACAGGGACTGGTACTGGGATTGATCCTATTTAATATATTTATAGCAGACATAGTAAACAGGGAAGGTTTGCCTGTTTGCAGATGATACAAAACTCTACAACAGAGTTGACACAAGGGAAGGAGCAGACAACATGGAAGCTGACCTTAGAAGACTAGAAGATTGGTCCGGGACTGGCAGTTACAATTTAACTCCAAAAGTGTAAGACAATGCACTTGGGAAATAGGAACCCTGGAAAAAGTATACACTGGGATGACTTCAACGAGGAGACCCAAGAAGCAAGATCTCGCATAATCATCACTGACAAATTAAAGGTTGGAAAACAATGTGAGAAAGCAGAACAGAAAGTGGGTGGCATCCTCAGCTGTATACATAGAGTATTTCTAGTATTAAGAGGTTTTCATGCCCCTCTACAGGTCCTTAGTGAGGCCACACTTGAGTACTGCATTCAGTTCTGGAGACCTCACTTGAAGAAGAACATTAACCATTTGGAAACGGTGCAGAGAAGGGCTACTGTGATGGTGCATGGACTGCATCACAGGTCATATGAACAAGACTCGGGAGCTGAACCTATACTCCCTTGAGCAGAGAAGAAACAGAGGGACATGATTGAAGCATTTAAGTACATGAGGATTATTTAACACAGATCAGACAGGCAATCTATTTCAACAGAACACGGCAGTATGCACAAGAGGGCATGACATGAGACTGGTAGGAGGAAGGTTCAAAAGCAACCTCAGTAAGTACTTCTCCACAGAGAGAGTGATAGACCCATGGAACAGCCTGCCCCAGGAGGTGGTAGCATCAAATACAATCTGGGAGTTCAAACTTGCATGGGACATACATAAAGGACAAGTTAGAATGAAAGCTGCATAGGAAGGGGTAGTTTCTAGGGCAGAATAGGTGGATCGCACTGTCCTATCTGCCGACACTTTACTTGTGTTCTTATAACCTACTTTTCTATGAAAGGTGTCCTGGATCTGTACAACACACCTTGTTGTACAGTTTCTCATATGTTGTCACACTCTGCTGTCAGCACTGTGCATCTGACCACTGATATGTAACCAGTGGTCTGGGATCCCAGTCAACTTCATGTTTACAGCACATTGGCTACATCACTTGTGTGTATGCTACTTCACCTTGTCCTGCAAGTCATTACCATTTGAAAACAACATATGGCAGCAGTGGTTGTGTGTATCAGCATTCAACACTAAGCATACAAAGTATGCATAGCTCACATACTGCTGAAAGAATTCTTGAACATTTAAATGAGAAAATTTCTCATTGGCTCAAACCACATGGGCTCACAGCAAGTTTCATTTGAAGTGCCAGTGGTGTCAATGTAGTTAAAACCATAAGTGAAGCTGGTTTTAAATGCACTCTATGCTTCACATATGTTTTAAATTTGATTGTGCATGAGTTCTTGAAACATAAGGCAGTGGACAACATGATGACCACTAGTCATCAAATTCATAGCCATTTCAGGTGATCTTCAAAAGCTTGTTCTAAGCAATGTTCTGCAGCATTCATACGGTGTTCCACAGCATTGTCTAAAGCAGGATATTCCCACAAGGTGGAACTCCCTCTTTATATGTTGGACCACCTGTTTGAGCAATGTAAGCCTATAAACAACTATGTCATGCATCTTTGTGACCCCCTGACTCAAAAGGCCATGTCCTTACTTCATCACAGAGGAGGGTCATGGACAGTGTTATCTAGGTTCTGCAACCCTTGGAGCATGCAACTCAAGTCATTAGTGGTGAAAACTCATGTCTTAGTCAGGTCATTCCCTTGTTGCAGGTACTGAAACAGGCTTTGCTCAATGTGCATGAGCAATTTGAAGGTGCAGCAGATGAGGTTGGTATTGACCTTTCGAACCTTGTGATGGACATTTTTGAATGGGATGATTGTGTGTCTTACATGTGGCACAGTGATTCATGCATGATACCACATTACGGATCCCCGTTACCTACATGGCATTGCAGCACCTCTGCTAGGTGGTAGTGCAGAGTTTGATTGTTGTGCACTTACTCTTCATGAAAAGTGCACAACAAAATGCTCAATCAGATCTCATGAAAAGAAGGACAAAAATACTCAGCAGCATGTGCATACCAGTTCAAAACCTCTGTATCCTCCCAGTCATCATCTTCATCAGTCTCCAAGCACAACAGAAAACCACTGTGGTCAATACTACAACAGGTGGGTTTTGCAATGCCAGCAGCAGGAACACAGCAGCCAATTGCAGATGTCAGCGGCAAACATGGTGACTGCATACCTTGATGATCCAGAGCAGGTTTCTGTTGAGGATGACCCTTTGTTGGCATACTGGCAACTCAAGGTTACAGTAGCCTGCACTGGCGTCTGTTGCACTGGACTTTTAACTTGCCCTTTCCAGTGTAACATCTGAAAGGGTGTTTAGTGCCACGGGCAATTGTGTCATACCATCGCACATGTCTGTCTGATTTAAATGTTGAGTGACTGACATACATAAAATTAATTAACATTTCATTCCACCTCAGTGGTCTGTGTCTGGTACTGTTATACCAACAAGTGATTATGAGGAAGGCATGAATGATGAAAGGTATGTGAGTCAGGTAGGGGTATTTGTTTGGATGGTGAGGATACAGCAGAGGGACATATGTTTACATAATTTTGTAGTGGTTTGATGACAGCAATGCTGACCGCATGTATTTCTATTATTTTGAGTTTCCAATTTAATTAAAGGACAAGTAAGCAATGTTTTTTTGTAAGACATTATTTAAAATCTGACTTCATAGTCAAGTACGGAAAGGCTATTGTTTACATTAATGATAAAACTGCATTTATATTAGAAGCATAAATGCATTTCGTATCATTTGAAAAATGTAAACCAAAACCTTTTCCTTCAAAACTACCACACTGTCTGCTCTAAAAATGGCCAGCAGACATGCCATGGAATGACTTAATCAAAGCAAGAGCTAAACGGCTCTCTGTGCTGCTTAAATAATCAATTTTCAAAATCCTCTTCCACAGTATATTTGATACAAATTTATCAAAATTATGACTTTAAATGTGCTTTATTTTTTGCCAATATACACGTTAAGGTATAATTTTGATAGTTTCTATTTTTCCTTATTGCAGAACAGTAGGAAATAATTTGAACCATAGCATGTGCTCCTGAGACAAACAACAGTACAGGGTGTAGAGTCAAAAGAATTTACCATGTGGCACAGTTGCTGTTTATCCCTCCTCTCTGCATGCTATGTAGTAAGACAATCCATTAAAGTAATCCAAAATCCATCGTTGTTGCTCTTAAATATAAGTCTGTGGAATTTATGCTACAGGCCCTCACACCTCCAGCTCGACCAACTGCCACCACCCAGCACTATTGCTCACCCACAGCTTCAGACTCTCCTATTGAAATCTGTACCAAGATATATTTATCTTGTTAATATCCTGATTAGCATAAGCATGCCATTGAAAATAAAGCTAAGACTTAAAGCTGCATGCAGGATGCATCCTTCTTCATAACTGACACTAGTAAATGATGTGTCACCATGCATCTTGTACCAGTGACACTCAGGAAGCAAGGAGGTAGATCCTGCCTGCAGCTTTGAGGTTTAGCAATTTTAATGGTATACTTCTCCATGATATTACTGAAATAAATATATCTCAGAACAGATTCAAATCGTGAGTCTGACTGCGGGACAGTACGGCAACTGGAGGCATGCAGTCGGTTGAATGGGCATGCGGGGGCTGTATCTTAAATTCCACAGACTTAATACTTTGAGTCAAGGACTCATTTTCAAAGGTTCCATGTCAGTGCTGAACAAGCATTACAAAAATACAAGGTTTACAGAGAAAAAAGAGAGAAAAGACATTGACATATACACAGGCAGTAATAGTAAAATTTGAACTTATGCACATCAAATTAGTAAATATTAACAGATAGACTGATTAGATAAGAGGGGTTGGGGATCAGCCAAAGGTGGTATCGTCTGAGGTGGAGAGAGGTGGAACTTTCAATCAAGTAAGGCCATCGTCAGGTAATTGGGGTAGGGGGTGGGTTAAGAAAAAAGTGGTTGATAGCAGAAAGTTGTAGAGGAGGGTAGGTAAATGGAAAACTGGGGGCAAGGTACTATCGCATTAGCACAGGCAGGCAGCATTGTCTGAGGTGGGAGAGGGTGGAGCTTTCAACCAAGTGAGAGCCATCGTCCAGGTAACTGGGGGTAGGGGTGGGTTAAGAAAAAGTGGTATATAGCAGGCAGGTACAATTCATTTTAGAGTCAAGGAGAGATTTGAGCCCAGCTTTGAAGGTACCTTTAAGAGCAATAACAATGGATTTGGATTACTTTAAGTGATTGTCTTACTACACAGCATGCAGAGGAGGCATAGACAGCAACTGAGCCACCAGGTTAATTCTTTTACAGCACACCCTGTACTGCTGTGCTGTTCTGCTGCAAGAGCCCATGCTTTCTTTACAAATAACTTCCTACTTTTCTGCAATAAGTAATAATAGAACTGATCAACATCATCTCTTAACAAAGCAAAGAAAGAGCTGCACCAAGGTGACCTGGGTGCTCTGTGACAACCAGAGAATCAAGAAAACAACCAGTCATGGCACTTACCTGGGGCATATATATCCACAAAAATGAAGAGTCCAACCATCTGTAGTTCAAACAATATTTTTCATTTATTTGCCTTACACAACATGACCAGCCCTCAGGGCCTGGAAAACCACACCAAAAATCTGACGTTTCAACTTCACTGAGTCTTTATCAAAGACACTGCCCCTATATTCCCAACATTTAAATAGCTTGCAGCTAATCACGTGATGGCCATGTTAAATGCATGTATTTAAAGGTACATATATAAAGTGCTACCAGCTTCCTTAAAACAAAGTGCAATATTCTACTTAATAACTACATATTGGCAAGTGAAATTGTGTACACTCTATTATAGTCAAAAAGCATACATAAGACTAACAAAAGAGAACACAGTAAAGACATATTTAAAAGCTGTCTCCCTTATATCCCATCCATTAATTTCTCATATAATTGATCACATAAATCTTATTTATATATCTATTCAGGTTATTTCAAAATACCCTATAAAGTTTGATTGTGGATGGAAAAAGTGAGAGTACAGAAAGTTAAAATAATATCACTTTATATGTATTGAAGACCAAAATGCAGAAGCTGTAAGGGACTGAGTGGATGAGGGTGGGGATGACGGGTAACATCCATCATTTTGACCTGGATAACCTTAAAGAAAAGGTTTTATATTCCCATGAGGTGCATATACAAGACAAGGTGGGAGTGCGGGGGGGAGGGAAGAAAGCGGAAGGAAATATAAATATATACATTATCCAAGTACTGTCTATATATAGAATAGTGGATGGTAGACCATCACAACAAGACTTATTTCCATCGAGGGCTGATGACATCATAGAGATCCTGGCAGATGGCTCGCTGATGTGATGTCATCAACTCCAGATAAATACTGCTGATGGATGGTCTCCCATCCACTGTTTTATATATATGGTTCTTGTGTATTTTTACGTCTTCGAGATCCTTTACCTTGCTGTTTGCTACTGCTCTCACTCCCGCTCGATCGTGCTGCTTCCACTCTCTGGGTGCAGCTCGCTCACTCTCTAACTGCCCTCAACTGTGACCGCAACATTTTTTTTTTTTTATTTTGGGAAAAAACAAATTGCCACGGAGATGTGTGTGGCTATTCAAGTCTCGACTTCCAAAAAAACGGTGGTGCCGCTGCTGCTCGCTTCTCTCGCTCCGGAGGGTCTGTTGCTGGCTCTCGCTAAATCCTATCGCCATGTTTACACTGCTTTTCTGGGATGTCCCACTGTGTCAGCCAATCTGGTGGCAGGTAAAGGCTAAAAAGCTGTTGTACTATCAATGTGATGTCAGAACGATAGTACAACAGCTTTTGACCTTTGAACTGCCCTACAACAACTTTGTGAGAGCCTCTGATTTCAGTGCACAATAAGAGGCAACCATATACTATAAAATTATTATCTATCTTAAGTCATATCTTAAACAAGGCTCCACTATACAAAGCATCATGTCCAGTGTTGTACTTTCTTCTGTTTGGTGTGCCATCATTTGTTAAATGTTTAAGTTTACTGATTTACTTACAGATCATGATCTATAGGACAAACTTTATGTGCAAAAAGTAGGAGTAAGCTGCTTCCCAGTGACAGCATACTTTTTCCTACAATAATTACAAAAAGGTGTGTAATAGGAAATTTTAACTTAATAAAGAAAAGACAAAGGTCAGTCAACCATTTCAATGCCTGTCCTTCAGAAACAGTTTCAATTCAATTTGTTCATTTAAGCCTCTCTCCTTATAGGATTCTAAGGTGTAGATCCAAAAACATCTCTTATTTTCCCAGCAATGTATCTCATCTCCTCCCTGGGTCCCAGTTGGACCTGTTCTATTCCAACAAACTGTAAATGATGTTTACCTTGATTCTGTACATTCTGCATATGTTGTGCTCATATATATTCTAAGTTCTTGTTGGTTATGGCCTTCATGTGTCCCCCTACTCTTTCCTTCATTTTCCTTTCAGTCTTACCAACATAGTATGCTCCACATTCACAAATGACAAATATTCAACATAAATGGTGTTACAGTTTATAAATTTGTTGATGTTATACATTTGACCATCAGCAGGACTCTTAAACATTGCACATTCCTTTACCACACTGCAGTATTTACAGTGTCTACAATTGTTACACCCTTTGGGGGAGGCATCCAATTTCTATAGTTTTCTGATTTATTCTGGAATGCTGTATGTACCAATATGTCCTTTGGTTCTTTGCCCTCCTATAGGTCATTCTAAGTAGGTTACTGGCAATGTCTCTGAGTCTATGGTCTACTCAGGGATATGTCATTTCTTATGAATCAGATCCCTAACCCTCCAGGATCTAGTACTATAAGTACTGACAAAATTCATAAAGTCCTACTGTCTCAATGTATTCGCTGGCTGTTTTCCTCTCCAACAACATCTTTCTTTCTATTCCTCTGTTGTGTCTTTAGCTTTCTTGATAGCAGTCTCAGCATACCTCCTCTCTAAATCTCTCAGCTAGTGTTTCCATCTCCTCTTTTAGGCTATCTGGTTCACCACAATTTCTTCTGCTACAAAAAATTGACATTTTGATATATTCTCAATGGTGTGGCAAGGGTGACAGCTACTAGTAAGTAAAGTAGAGTTGCAGTAAGTTTGTTTTCAAAATAAGGTTGTTACAAAGTGCCATTCTCCTTTACCAAAATCCTCAGATCCAAAAGGAAATTTCTCCTTATCAAAACTGCAGGTAAATCTTAGATTTAGGTTACTCTCAAGGAGAAATGCAATAAAGTTTTTTAGTTCTCTTTCATCCCTCGCCACACCATGTGAATATCATCAATAAAGCACTTCCATAGTTGGATTTTGTCAGAAAATGGATTAGCATGTTTATTCCACAAACTTCTCCTCTCAGTACCCAAGGTATAGGTTTGCGTAGCTTGGGGCTAAACTCTCCCCATAGCCGTATCCTTCCTCTGACTGTAGCATTTATTATCAAAATAAAATATATTGTTCTCTAGCACAATTCTGGTCATACCTACTAGAGTTCAGTGTCAGGGCCAACCCTCTGGTCTCTTGTCCAGATAGTACCTAATAGCCTGTAACCTACCCTCATAGGGGAATATTAGTGTATAAAGACTCGATGTCTAGTATGACTAACTCAGTCTCTTTCAATTTCAACATCTCTCAGCTTATTGAGCACATCTCCAGTGTCCTATATGTGAGGCACCCTGGGTACAAGGGGTTTTAAATTGTCATCAATAAATCTGGCAAGTGGCTCAGTAGCCATCCCTATGCCAGAAACAATCGGTCTTCCCAATGGCTTAGTGAGGGTTTTATGGATCTTGGGTAGAACATAGAACTGGGCTTTTAAGGGGTATTCTGTCATCAAAACTCTTTTATTACCAGTTATAAGTCCCTCATATTCTGCCCATATAAGAAAATCATCTACATTTTTTAACATTAATAGCATTCTCTGTACTTGCTAGTGTATAGAATTCCCTATTTGAAGCTGTCTCTCACCCTCAGCCACATAGTCACTTGTGTTAAGAACCACCACATGTCCCCTTTATCTGCAGGTTTCACTACAATATTCTTAGTATTTCTTAAAGTTTCTAGTGATTCCTTCTCATAGGCTGTAACATTACAGAAACTAGGAATGTATTCTTCTACTTTTAGATCTTCTAATTTTTGTATACATAGTCTCCGAAATTAGTTAACTACTCTGGAGGTGCTGGACCAGAAGGTGCTGGGTTTTCTCATGTCCACTCTCTCACTATCACTAACTTCAGAAAATCCATCAAGAGCATCAAGAACTTCTTGTGTTGGTATAACTTTTGTCTATTCAGTGGGTGGAGATAAAGCTCCATTACTTACAGTCAGGTTCGAGGTGTTCCTACCTTGTCATTGGTCTATAATAGTAGCTCCTCAAATTCAATGCTCTGCAAAGCTTAAAGATGTCAGCTGTGGTCTCAAAAGAATTTATATCCGAGGTTGGCACAAATGATAGTCCTTTACTTAGACTGTCCACTTCTGTGTTACTCAACTCATAATCTGACAAATTTATAACATTTCAGAAGCTTGGGATCCTCCTAATTTTGTACTTGGTATCTCCTCTTCTGTTGACCTCTCTGGTGTCCTTGTTCCTTTCTTCCTCTTCTTGCCCCTGACTCAATTTGGTATCAATCCTTGCATTTCCCCTCTTGTTCTGATAATTTGGCTTCCTGTCCTGGTCTTAAAACTCTTTGGCCATCCGGAGTCACTTGTGTAAGATGTGTCACTTTCGTTTGTCATAAGTCTGCTCAGTGTTGCTGAGCCATTTTAAGATGGAGGTGGTGTTTCAAAGTGTACCTTTATTTGCCTATTATAGTTCCTGCCTCCTGTTTTCTCTTGTCTTTTCTCAGCAACAAAAATATATATCCATTCAGGTAGTCATTCTTGTCTCTCTTGAATTTGCATTTTTAGTAGCTGCTATCTTACTATCTTGAAATTTTAGTCCTTTCAAGCTGATTATTAAAGTTCCCAAAACTGCTGCAGCCCTCAAATGTTTTTAAGTTTCCTCCTTTAATTTCAGTTGTTCTTCAATCTCCATCTGTGCTTTTTTAGATTTTCTGACAATAAGTTTCATCCACTTATTTGTGGCTTCTTCCAAAATGGCCCTTCAGTCACTGATAAAGTCCTCATCCTTAAAACCAAACTTTTGATCTTTCGTGATGTAAGCCCCATTGCTCTTTTGCATTCAAATAAGCTTCTATAGAGATTGTTTGCCAGTGATTCCTCCTGGCATTTACTTCTTTATTCATATGAGAAGAATGCACTTCTGATATTTTTACCATTTCCTGTGTCCTGGGAATTGTCTTCCTCACTTCCTCCTGCTGCTGTGGTCTGTCTTATTCCAAATGGATCTCCACTTGGTCAGTTCTAAATAAACTTTCTGTAAATCCAGTGGCTAATACCTTAACATGTGTATTAGCAAGAATAATGTGCATGTTAAGTAATGATTTTGATCAATTTGTATCAAATATACTGTGGAAGAGGATTTAAAAATTGGTTATTTAAGCAACACAAAGAGCCATGTGGCTCTTGCTTGATAATGTCATTCTGTTGCATGTTTTCAGGCCATTTGGTAGAGCCCACAGTGTGAGTTTTGAATGGGAAGGCTTTGATTTGCAACATATTCAATGCTACAAAACTGCATTTATGCTTATTACATACAGTAAATACAGTTTGCAGTAATGTAAACCATAACCTTTCCTTTACTTGACTATAAATTCATATTTTTAAATAATATCTTACAAAAGAAACCTTGTTTACTTGTCCTTTAATCATAACATTTATTTAATCATTATGCATGTAAAACCTTTATGAATCTGTTTGGATGCTCAGCACAGAAACAAGTTACCAGTTGTCCTCCCAAAACAGACCTTAAAGAAGGAATAGTTTCTTTAGCAGATATGAAAATAATTATAGGAAAAGCATTGATGACTCAATGACAGCTGTTGCTATTGTATTGTTACTTTATCCAGTAATAACAACCCTCAACTAGCATGTCCCACATAAAACTGTCTTATAGCAGGTTTGCAATTCAGTTAAAACTAAGACCTTTACTTTTTATTCTGTCTTGTACTGCATCGTATTTCCTGACTAATGATACCATTCTTTATCCATTTGTACCCTGCTTTTATACTTTAACAATGTTAACATGCAAAATATTAAAAGGACCACTCATGTTAATATATGCCTACTCATCATTTTCAAATAGTCTCAGCTATTTATGAAAACCATATTGTCCCATAAGGACTGGGGAGCTATATGTGCACCAGAATCCTTTTTATTTCTGTCAACAACCTAAGTGATTTTTCACAACTTAACTGAGTATACATGGGGACAATAGGTGTACTAAAACAGCTGTGGATGCTGTGGTATGAGCATTATTGAAATGATTGCTCCTTTCATTCAATAACAATTTTAAGGGATCAAAATCAGTTTGTTCCAGGTACAGTACATTGGAACACAGCAGCTACATCAGAGGCTGACATATACAATTATATGAATATTTTGAATTACCAAACAATTTGTAATGCATTTTACATTCTGTACATATTTATTATGATGCATGTTAACAACAGCATGACCACAGTAGAAAGCAGTGCTCACTGGAACCATAAAATGGCCACTCTGAGCATGATGTGATGATGTAACATTAGCAAGAGTGCTCACAAGCGGTAACACAAGCTGCAAATGGATACCTGAAATATAATTTTAAAAATCTGTCAAAGTGTTTCTATGGAAAAAAAGCATTACAAAGTGATACTGGACTACATTATAAAGCTTCATTGGTTAATGGACATTATAAAGAAGCAGTGAAACCAATTCTGACATAGGTGATTCTATGTGAAGTTCACTCTTACAGAGTGCACTGTAAGTGTTATGTTCAAGGAAAAGTACTTTATCAGAATTATTTTCACTGCTTCTCCATAAGGTCCCCTATACAGTATATGTCCTGCAGCATTATATTATGCATTTTGTGGCCGAAACATCTTGCCACAATTATTTTCACAATATGTGCCCAATTCCAGAAAGGTGGGTGCAGGGGCCCGCAAGCCCTGCATCTACTGCAAAGTTTGATGCACCTGCATCAAAGCTCCATTGACATAACTCTGCACCATTCCAGAATGGCTGATGAAGTTGTGACAATTTCCTACTTACTGCATCTTGCACCAAATGTTTGTCAAAAGCCCTGTAATAATGGTACCTATGGATGCACACAGTTAGACCATTGGGGAGATGGTCTAACTTTGCAGTGTCAGGGGCTTGCAGCATTCACTTCTAATATACCACATTTGATGCAAGTCAGCACTTGTGTTGAACAGCCTGCCGCCAAGTCACCTGCGGTGATCGCAGCTGCTTTTAGAATCGGGCCCTATATCACTATGATCCATTTGCAGCCTGCAGTGGCACTGGGTAGCACTGTTCCTAAAGTAACATCATCACGTATAGGACTTTCCTGTAATTTTAAGATTCTATGGAGCGTCGCTTTGAATTCTGTCATGTGATTTGCTTACATGCATTGTAACCTGTTCAGAATTTAAAATCACTTAAACAATATTTGTAGATGCAAAGCATATAGTTCTGCAGGTGAGCCTGTAATGTAACAGCTGTGTTTACATCCTACTTGGACAACCTGTTCATTTTCCCTTTAAACAGAGTTGTACAGTAGCTTCAAAAGAGGAAGAAGTGTATCATATAATTCATTTAAAAAGTGACAATCAAAAATAGAATAAAAGTATAGGACATAATCGGTGGCATAATTACATACATATTTTACCTTGATAAACAAACATTGATGCATGCCAATTCAGAATGGACTTTCAGGTTGCTTACCTTTTTGGTAGAAGTGGGTCCAATTCAAAGTAGAATATGTGTCTAATATGCATATTTTGTGAAACATCATGCTATTATGCTGTTAAGTTTGACAAGTACTTCAAACTCACTTTTGAATAAAGAAACATGTCAGCCACCACCTGCCATAGCTACTGCATTTGCTGCTGTGGTGACATCTACACCAGCCTAGTGCACTACTGCTGAAATGCTACAACAATGAATAACATAAAGATGAACTACTCAGCCCCATCTAGTGCTGCTGATTGTGCATGCTGCCCACATCAGCATATTCCACTACTTATTTGATGTTTGCGCTACTGTACTTCATGAAAAGGCAGTAGTACACAGCTATGCTACAGAAGAAAAGGATGATAAGGAAAATTCAAGACTGATGATTGAGTTGTAGTCTGGATTACTACAGACTTACATAGCAAGTTATTAGGCAAGTAAGGCTTTATAATTTATTTTCTAATTTCTTGTATTTTTGATTCAGATCTATTTGCCAGTGAAAATGTTGCTGTTTGTTAGCAATGAATTAAATACATGTAATGATGAAATTAGCTTTATATGGTTTCCATTTTATTATTATTTATTCAGGAAATTATTGTTAGATACTAGCATTGCTTTTTATATTAAATATGATTTAGGCTGCTACTTCAGCTGTTGCATGCTAATGTGATATCAAATTAAAGATGGCATTTCTCAAATTTATGACATTCCAAAATACTTTTCTTTTCAGTTATATGTCAGTGTTTGTAGCTGTCAGCTAAACTGCCATGTTGTGTTACCTGCTGAACCTGCAACAATGGTGTATATGCGTTGCCTAATGCAATGTCTTAAAGTAATCCCTGTTACATAGAACTATAAAGGTCCTATATGATAATGCACAAAGTCTGAAAACAAAATTTGATTTAGTAAACATAATGGCTGAGGAACAAACCCCAGAGATCTTGGGCCTGGCGGAAACTTGGTTAACCTCAAAATTGAGGATAAAATTTTATTTACCTGGGTATACCTTGTTTCATTCTGACAGGCCCAAGAGAAGGAGGGTATTGCCTATTAAAAACTGTTTGGGTCACATGGAACTTGTACTTAAGGGATCAGAAAATAAAATTGAATATTTGGCCATTAAGATAATATCTTTAAAACTAATTTTGTAGTATGTATTCTCCCCAAAGGCTAAGTTGGAAAAATAGAGGAAGTAATAAATGAGATACATGCAGTTTAGGAGACAGATTACTGTTACTGATAGGTGATCTAAATTGCAATTGTCTGGGTCCCGGGCAATAAATTAAAAGCACTAGTTTCAGTTCTAGATGTGACATATAAATACTTCACAAGATTTACTGATACCTTAAAGAAAGTTATACTGGACTTGATGTTTGTAACTTCTTTTGTGGAGCTTGAGAATTTAGGGTACTCCCACCTCACCTAGGAGATCATAACTCAATATGGGGAGCATTTCAACATCACTTATTCATGAGTATTTTGACTATATTAGTTATATAAGAAGAAGGGATTTTAGAAAATTTTCAGAATCAAAATTCCTAGCGGATATTAATAAGGAAAAATGGGATAGATGCTTATTGATTCCTAATTTAGATTTAATAATACAGTATTTTACAGATACATTTAATAAAATTTGCAACCAGCATGCCCCTAAAAGAATTTAGAAACTAAAACAGTAAGACTTCCATGGATAAATGAGAAACTATCCAAAACCATAAGAGTCAAAATAGACTCTGGAAAAGGCTAGGAAAACAAAGCAAGACAATGACTGGATCCTTTTAAAAAACAAGAAATAGATGTAAAGCATTAATAATGAAAGCAAAAGCCACTTATTATAGAAACAAGATGCTAGGTGAAAACAATTCTAGGAAGTTTGGCAGAATATTAATAGCTTAACGGATCCAAGGTGAAAAGATTCATCTAAAAGATAACTATTGAAGCTCATGGGTTACAAATAGATGATCCCTATGTGGTTGCAAACTTACTAAACAATTTTTGTTGACTTGCCAGGGTATAATGTTGATGAAAATAGTTTGGGGTATAACAGAAACTCTAATGAGAAAAACAGGATCTATACCCATATCCATAAGTCGGGGACCGCACTCTGCCTAATAACTACAGGTCCATCTCCATCCTTCCCCCTATCCAAAGCCTTAGAAAAATAGTAAACACTCAGCTCTCGGAATATCTTACTAACTATCAACCTCCTTTGTCCAGAGCAACACGGATTTCGCCCTGGCCATAACACATCCACTGCCCTTCTGGAATTCTCCCACCACATTCACTCAGCACTAGACAAAGGTCATCTTGCAGGGCAGTCTTTATAGACCTGTCCAGGCCCTTCGACATGGTGTGCCACCCCTGCTACTAAACTCCCTCAGTACAAGTAGGTCTAGCAGCCGGCCCCCTGAAGTGGTTTGCAAGCTACCTACACAACAGGTCCCAAAGAGTCAAACTAAATGGGACCCTCTCCTCTACCTTCCGGTATACTCAGGTGTCCCCAAGGCTCCATCCTTGGCCCCGACCCTTTTCAGCCTATTCCTGAACACCTCCCCAGCTCCTGTTCCAGTAAAATATTACTCTATGCTGCTGACGCTGTTATCCTTGCATCACACCCTGACCCACTCCCACTCCAAAGCATGCTGCAAACCCTTCCTCCAAACCGAAAAGTGGTTCAATAATCACCGCCTAGTCCTGAACCTAAAGAAAACTAAGTCCATGCTATTTTCTCATCGGCAAAACAATGCCAGAGACTTCCCTCCACATCACCACCAGCCGCCCCTCCCTCTGGGGCAGGTTACATCCTATAAGTACCTGGGCATCACCTTTGACTCAGCCTTACTTTCCGCCCACCTTAAGTTCTGTCATCTGCAATGAACTCCAGGATCGGTCTTCTCTACCGCCACAAAGACTGTCTCCCTGAACCCGCCTTAAAACTAGCCATCACCTCATCGGTATTATTGCTGCCGACTATGGTCTCCCTGTCTCCGCTGCTGCTGATGCCTCTGCCTTATCCAAAGTCCAGACCTCTATCAATAAAGCATGTAGGCTCCTTACCGGTGCCCACAGCAGAACCCACACCTGTTTGCTATACTCCACCACAAAAATACTCACTCTTGAGGAAAGACTGATTTATCAAACCTGCCTAATGGCAAAAAATCCTTGTCAGGTCTCTGCCCTCCTGGGGGTCTCTGGACCTTTGCAGCGGGCTGCTAGGTCCCTGCCAACTCGGCCTACGCCGCGCAGCCACCTTCAAGCGTTCCCAGAGCGAGGACCTCTCACTACCAAAGATCTTTCCATCACCAAGCCCGTCCTGGTTTAACTCCCTTCCTGAAACTATCTCCAAGATCCCTGGTATTGGCCGCTTCAAAATTGCCCTTTGCCAGCATATTATTGACAGCCGATGTTGTAAATGCTTGTAGCTGCTTACGCGGTCCCTACTGCCTCTATGCGGTCCCTACTAACCTTTTTCAAGCCCTTCACCCACCGGTCTTATATATCTACATATTAGCTTGGACATGCTCAATTATGAATAATGTATCTATTATTGTTTTACCAATGTTAGTACCTATTAACTTGTGACTTGCTGTCAAATTGAGTCTCTTGTTGTTCTTACCAATGTTAGTACCTTCCACAAGTTTAATCCAGTGCAGCCTCACTGTCTGCTCTCTCAAGTGTATATTTTTATGTATCTAACCTGTTTCGTCATTTCCCTGTCCTAACCTCACACTTTTGTTGTCTCCCCCTTTTTGACGAGGTACCTTTGTAAGCGAGTCTTTGACTCAAAGGTTGTAAATCTGATCTCTACAATAAATAAATAAATAAATACCTCCTTTTAGATTTAAAATATTAACTGTAAAAGAGGTGAGTAAAGGTTTAGGATGTTTGAACATCCACAAGTCGGCAGGTACTGATGGATTGGAGGGCAGATTCTTGAAAATGGCAGCACATACAATTGCTCCAGTTATCACATATATTTAACTGGAGCCTACAAATAGGTTTTTCCCTCAAGGGTGGAGGAAAGTAGAATAATTCCTATTTTTTAAAGGGGCGCATCTGAAATAAACAATTACAGACCGATAGTACTTCTTTGAGTTTGTCTAAAAGTTCAGAACGGCATGTTCACACTGAAATCATGGAATACATAGAAAAATACAACTTAATTACTCCTTACCAATCAGAATTTCGAAAAGCACATTCAACTACTTCTGCATTATTGGAATTCGTTGATTTAATCAACACCTCATTACATCAAGGGTTGGAAACAGCAGTAATTTTCATAGATCTGTCTAAGGCTTTTGACCTGGTGAACCACTCCTTCTTTTACAAGCTGTAGAGACATGGTATTACAAAGGGGCCTTGGTATTGGCTGCAGTCTTACCTTGAAGGGTGCTGTCCGACAGTTATGATTTCAGGAAGAAATTCATCAATTAGAGCCATCAACAGGGTGTACCTCAGGGGTCCATTTTGGGACTCCTGTTATTTTTGTTATTCAGTAATAATTTACCATGAGCTTTGAAGAACTCACAGGTGAGATTGACGTAGATTACACTGCTATTATAGCATCTGGTTTAAATATTCATGACTTACAATGAAAACTGCAGCTAGATTTTGACAGTCTGAGGAGTGGTTCACCAGGTCAGGCCTTATCATAAATATAAAGAAAACTAGACTATTACATTTTGCACCAAAACAAAAGAAAAACTTCAAATTAAAATAGATGACAAAGATTTTTTACAGCAGGTAGATCAGTATACCTATCTAGGCTTAATTTTTGATGCTCAAATGTCCTTTAATGTACATGTGAATAACTTGATAGATAAAGTAAATACAAAATAGGAGTTTTAAGCAGGACAATAAAGTGTTTAGGAAAAGCGCTCATAAAACAGTGGCTGAACAATTAATTATGCCTGTAATAACCTATGGAGAACTCATATACTGGACAACTAATAAACATTTATTATCAAAACTAGATAAAGTACATTATAACTTGGCAAGGTATGTCCTCCGATGTAAATTTAGAACACACCATTGTACACTATTGCACAAATTACAGTGGTAATCCCTGGATATTATTTATATTAGGACATGGCAGAAAACAATATACAAATATCATATGTTTTACCCAAACCATTATATTAATGCTGTGTTATTTAATAAACAAAATCAACTGACAAATCTAGGAGATCAGTCCATGTGAATAAAATCTATGTTCCCAAAATGTCTAATAAACATGGTGAACGAACTCTGGGATACCAAGCTTCAAAGTACTGGAACATCTTACCTTTTTCACATATATCAGTATCCTATGATTTATTTGTTCAAGAAATAAATGAGATTAGTAAATTTAGATGTGTCTGTAATTAGAGGGTTGAACACGGGAACTATGAGGTCCTAGGTAGTATCTGTTCAAACAGATATAGTTCTTCATTTGACAAACAATTATTACTGTATCAAAGTAAATTGATTCTTATAAAATTCCAGGGACTGCTATTGCAATATTGTTATTGTGTTATTGAACTTATAGTATTTGCATGAGTAGACAATTTTAAGATCATGTCTAAACATTGTATTTGAGATAGTAATGTCTTAGTATGATATGTAATTTACTGAATTGTTAAGGAATGTTTATATAGTTGTCTATGTGTATATATCTAGTTGTAACATAAATAACAGGTCTGTCTTGGGTTATCAACACAAATGACATGCATCCTGTATAAAATAACATTTTTACTACTACTACTTATGAAGCAGCAAGGTAACTATTTTGAATGAATATAATCGCTTTCACACACAGTATCAAAATGTAAGGTAACATAATTCAATTCAGTCTGCACTGTAAAGGTTTTATTTCTGAACACTAAAAGGAAGTACAGTATCTCTATGTGATATTGTGATTTTATGTACATGACAGGGTAACATGTATAATAAAAGGATCTCAGAACTGTAACTAATAATCATGTGAAAGCCTGTTATGATATCAACCACATTAAACTAATCCCTGTTACATTGTCATATACATCCTCTTGAACATAAGTTCACATTGAAGAAATACTCCTTCTGTATTCCATAATTTCCATCCTGTCTCGCTACTGAATTACTTGAATGATGCAATGTGATTGTAAACCTGCATTCATAAACTTCAGTGAGAACAACTATGTTATGTAATGTAACAGAACTTTCAAAATTTTTAAAACATTGCAACTGGTTGTTCTGAAAAATGTTCTTTTAAAAAATATTTAATAATAGCAATGATGTACCTCCTTGAACTACCTGAACCTTCAGGTAATCACCACATGGTGGCAATATGGCACCTCCATGACTCTTGCCACATCACACCCTTACATGGTGATTTACATCCTGTTACTCCAACCCATGGTACTGACATATGTCTTAATTAAGGCAATTGTTCTTGTATTGTAATTAGCCAGTGACATTACATATAACTCAGTAACTGAGAATTAGAATGCTTTATCCAGAATTTAACACAATACTGTTTCAATGTGGTGAATGAAACATTTGGACTGTACTTTACTATTTTAAGCTTCATAGCCTCTTATTTACCTACTTTATTAATGCCCTCTTGGTACATCATGCTTTTCTGTGTTATATTTGTCACATCTGGATGAATGAGAGGGTCTATCATTTAATTTTGTGAACAAGGTTTGCATATACTTGCAGCCACTTCAAAGCATTATTGTTACATAAGGTAAGGAGTATGGTCTGCTGTTTGAATAGCAAAGTTGTGCGTAATAGAAGTGACTTGACATTTGAAAACAATTGTTGCACTTAAACCACTGCTAATACTGGTGGAACACTGGTGCCAGACATTTCAATCTCAGCTTAATTGTACCTTTAGATTTGAACACAGTAGTGAGGCAGACTCACATTGTATAGAATCATAAGTGTTGCATATAATTCCATACCTTTTGAATAATTGACTGTTAATTATAATAAGAATGGGTAGACATACATCCACATCACATTGATGCACTGCGTCTTTAATTTAATTATTCAGTTTAAAAACTGCAATGTATTATCAAGTTACTTAGGTTAAGTACATGACTGAAAAGTGATTTCTACTAAAGTGTTTGCTTTAGTTTATTAGTGGCATGTTTAGAATAACCCAGCCATTGAAAACTAAATTGGTCACAGGTTGTCAATGAATCAGATAACCTTATATGAAATCTACTAAAAGTAATACAATTTTAAATGTGACTGTTAATGTTGCAAGGTGATGTAGTCCCATTTAATGAGACAATCTTTTGAATGTTGTTCATAATGAGTGCTTCATTGTTGTTTATGTAAAATTTTGCTTTGCTAATATGTATTTTATTTGATTTATCTCTATACAGGCATACCCAATTCTGTTGCATGTTATATCCTGTCCTGCAAACATAGTAGCACAACTGTTTAGGCCAACATCTTTACAGAATCAGTGGTAAGTATAATGTTTTAATGGTCACTACTTGGCCTTTTTTTCTTTTTCAAGGTATTATATCATACCTGTAGAGGTGTACACTGTACGCCCAACCTCTTTACAGATAGAGTTTGTCTGTGGGGAATGCGGGGTTATGTGATGTAGTCACAGACCAGTGCTGTTTTATTATGCAAAGTAGTGTTAGAAATAGGCAAGGATTATTGTTGTTGAAGCTGCTCAACCAAGCAGCAGTTTTAATCAAAATCAGTGTAACTTGTCGTGTCTCTGCAACTCTTTTGATGATTTGTTTTCAGGTCCGCAGATAAAATGCTTCTGCCCATATGCTGCTGCTGCTGCTCCTCCTGCTGTCTGGAATAAACTTTCTGCGCCATGACTATGGCTACTTGCACAGTTTTTCACTTATTAGTAAGGTAAGTATTAGTGTTTTTATGTTGTGACCTTTTTCTCCTTCAACATAGAGCATAATAAGTAAGTCAGATAGCTCATTGTACATTGTCGCATGTCCTTTATGCAGGAGGAGGTCAGCTGGGTGGAAAGTGTCAAGTGTTGGCGGGTAGGGAATCCAAGTGATATAGCCTCAGACCAATGCTGTGCTTATTATGTGAAGTCAGGTTACAGTATGCCTAGGATTGTTGTTCAAGCTGCTCAAGCAATCAGAATTTCTGAATCTAAACCAGTGTAACTTGCTGTGCCTTTCTCTGCAATTCTGTGCCTCTTTGTCTTTCGGGTCCACCAATAAAATGCTCCTGTTATATGGTGCTGCCACTGCTGTGACATCAACAATTATGTATTCCCTACCTCTGGTCATTAGGCCACACCAAATGGTATCAGAAATAGTGACTGATATGCCTCATACTGATGCTACTGCTCCTGCTGCTGCTGACCACTACTGCTGTACCTTCACTGTTTGCTCCCACCACAACTGGTGACAATGCCCAAATAAGGAACACCATACAGGTGAACTACTAGGCCTGTAACAGTCTGTGATTGAGTCAATAAATGTGAAAAGTAAGAGTTTCCTTAGTGAGTTACTTAAAAGCCTTATAAGGGCCATCATTGCAAAATTGTGAGATTCAAAGCTATTTTTATGACAGGTAGAAACTAAAGTGTTGTAGATTAGGCTGGGCAGACTGTTCTGTGAGAGATCCAGACTGTGGATCAAACCCGCAATCCACAGACCCTGAAATATGAACTTCACTGTAGAAGTCCAGTTCCGAGTGCGTGGAAGTGCCATTTGTGCCATTTTTGTAATGTTGCCATGGGGATGCCATCGGCATGCTCGCTGCATGTGCAGGCAGCCTGTGGCATCCAGTCAGGCAACAGACAGTCACATGACACAATCATGGTATATAACCATGCTGAGTGTGTAACACGGCCGAGATGAGTGGAGGATAGTCAGAGGGCACCTCATTCATTCACTGCAGCAGACAGCCACCAGAAGAAGTTGCCAAAAGAAAAAAATAGAAAAAATATATATACAGTTTTGAAGGGAGGAAACTGGGAGAGAAAGGAGACTTACAGGGGTAGAGAAATTGATCGTCGGAGGTGGGTGATGGGCTGGGACTGGAAAAGGAGGATTCCAGTGTGACTGGGGAGATATTGGTGGCCTAGTGGCTGCCAGGAGGGGGGACAAAAGGCAGGCAGTGTGGCCATGTGACTGTATGTACATGAGCAAGGGCAAACTGGCAAAATCTTTGACTTGTGCCATTGCAGAAGATCCAGAGGAGAGAGGGAAGAGACTACTTGAGGCCCAAGAAAAATTTTAGTTACAGAAAATACCAAATGAAAGTTTTTTTCTTTTCTTGGCCTCAGACAGTTTAGCTGTGTGTACATGAGCAAGGGCAGGCTGGCAAAATCTTTCACTTGTGGCATTCCAGATCCAGAGGAGAGAGGAGAGAGTACTTGGCCCAAAATAAATTTTACAATTACAGAAAATCCCAAATGAAAGTTTTTTTTCTTTTCTTGACCTCAGACAGTGTAGCTGTGTACATGAGCAAGAGCAAGCTGGTAAAATCTTTGAATTGTGCCATTCCAGATCCAGAGCAGAGAGTGAGAGAGTACTGGGGCCCAAAGAAATGTAACAGTCCCAGAAATCCCTAAATAAAATTGTATTTTCCTGGCTTCAGTGTGGCTGTGTGTACAGGGCAGGGGCAGAAGGCTGAAAATCAATCTTTGACTTGTGCCTGCTCAAAGAGGGGAGAGAGAAAGTCTTCAGGATGGCCCACAAAAATTAACAGTCCCAGAAATCCAAAGTAAAAGTTTGTTTCATGGCTTCTGTGTGGCTGTGTGTACAGGGCAAGGCAGGCTGGCAAAATACATCTTTGACTTGTGCCATCCAAAGGAGAGAGAGAGAGAGAGAGAGAGAGATTGTGGGGTGGGGGTCATAAGAAATTTAGTGCTGCTCATCTGATCATTCATATCCATTTTTTGGCCTATTTGGCTCTGACTGGAGCATCCATCAAATTAATAAACACAAAGCACCATTAATAAAAAACAAAATCTTAGCTGCCTGGCAGTGCCTGCAGTGCTTGGTGGCACCATGATATAGGTATTTGCATCTGTCTGTCTCTCTCTGTCTCTCTCTCTCTCTCTCCTCTCTCTCTTCTCTGTCTCTCCCAGAACACTCATGTCATGGACCCAAGCAGGATATGTCATTATTACAGGCCAGCAATGAATGGGCTAGTAGTGGGTGACTGCTTTTTATTTAGCAGTTTTACATAAATTTTTATACTAATAATCCATTAAATTATTTCTTTTGGACCTCTGTGTCAAATGTGACTGACTTTGGCCACTATGCATTTTTTTGCATTTTTCAATTATTTGTCAATAAATCAAAACTAATCAGAACTTATCAGAACTTCACCTTGTTCCAGTTCTTAGTTAATAAGAGTCAGAACTTCACAGAGTTCTCCCAGCCCTATTATAGATTCATGTCTTACAATGTTACCTGAATGTGAACTTTTTTCTTGGTTAGGTGAGATTGAGAAAGAGAGTCACAGAAAGAGACAGGAGGGAGAGAGACATGAGTTGTGATGCGACTTTGAAACTGGGCAGGATAAAATCCAATTTCCCTATCCAAGGTTCAAAAATAAAAAAAGGTTTTTTTTTTTTTTAAACACAAGAACCATGTTACAACCTCATTATATGTTGGGTTTTAAAAACTGAAACCTGATTGGCTGACTGGCATGATTTACACCTTGTAAATAGTGTCATTACAAACTGGAAAGTTCCAGGCTGCTGCATCTACAACCACCATCTTTTCTAAAATCAATCTTTCTGTTTTTTAACCCAAATGGGGACCCTGTGTAATTGGAATAAATCACAACAGAGTGGGGGTTATGATGTGATTTACCCACTTCTGGTGTTGTTTACTCACTCATCCTGTGGACTTATTACCACTACACATGATGTGGGTAAATCCCAGCATAATCCACACAGTGACTTGGTTTATTACTGAATAACCGATGGCAGGGTATGTGGTTTCTGGATTTAATGTACGTTTGTGATATGAGAAAATAGACTTTGCATCATGCCTCACAATGTTCAAAAGGTGTTCATTGCATCACTAGAACCACATATCCTGTCATGTGTTATATTATTGCTTTGTCACAATGGAACCACAATCTTCATCCTAGCCAGCTTAATGTGGAAATTGGAGATACATATGTCAAGAGATACATAGAAAACAAAAGACATGGCTACATATTTGACCTTGTGTTGTACTATACAGTTTAAAATCACACACAATACATTTGAAAGTGTTTCAGAACAAGTCTTTATATGGCAACGGTCATAAAATGTGAAACTTCAGAACAACAGAAACATCCACAACAAAACATAGAAGTAACTATTTAACATATTAACAATATCTACATCTGCACAAAAATATTAACAAGGAAGGCAATCCTTTCAAACAATAACAACAAAGAAACAATATTGGAGGACAAAGGTGTAAGTATTAAGATACACACATGCCAAATTTCAGTCACTGTTGTGTAGATGTTGTTGAATTGTGCTCATGGTACTTGGCTTGCCCCTGCTGGCAGAGGCAACACCTTTTGAACACTCTGCATCCTCTACTGTTTTTGACAATGGCTGTCAGGTTACGACAGAGCTTTCAAGTTCGGTTATGTCAGCTTTGATGCTGGCTAGACCTTCCTTTAGTGATTTATTTCACATATGTCAGCTTTTACACTGGCTAGGCTTTTATGGATTGTATTTCATCCATCAGTACCCTAAAGTCCTCATTTGTCATTAAGTCCAGGAGGTGCTGGTGCTCTGGCTTTTAAAGTCACTTTTCCCAGCCTTGCTGGTTGTGGTGGAGATGTTCCATTTTGGCCACTCACACTGTCAGTATCAGTCTGACATCCCTCCTGGGTCAGGTCATGCTCTTTCTGTGCTAGTTTAAGCATCTCCTTTGAAGATGTGCTATACAGTACAATTCTGCACAGGCCTAGACTGCCACTGGCTGGTGTATGACTCTGACTTTGTCATGTACAGGAACAAAAATGTTTTCTTAAGAATATCTTTACACATTTCATAATATATTTTTGAAATAGACCCCGGGTCACTATACAAGGGCTAATTAAGCAATTAGGTACTAAAGGGGTGTGTGTTATATAAACAATAATACCTCCAGGGAGGGCGCTGAAACTTATTGGTAATAACAGACTGCCTAGGCCGTAGTGAGGCACAACAAAGTAGGCAGACGGTGTTATAGTAGTGTACTTCAAAGGTCTGGCATTCCTAAATACCACCCACCCTGGAGGGTATTTCTGATATTAGAAAATGGCACTGTTCAGAAATAAAAGTAAATGAATAATTTTATTAGAGAATTATTTTATTGTATGTTTTGCATTAAATTAATTAATGCAGCAGGATTTTAATATTTTTTCATAAGGAGTGTTGTCATGTTGTACACCCTGCAGTGTAAGCTGCTTAAATGCAGGTACAGGCTACAGTACCCTGTACTCCTCTGTTGTATTTCTGGATTGGACCACACCCTTGTGTGACATGTTTATTTCAGATGTTCTGTTTCTGTTTGGTTTAATATTATTTTAATTAATCACACCCCCACCCCACCCAACTGTGCCAATAGATGTGTTTTCTTGATGGGACAGGAGCGCAGACTGAGAGCCTGATCTGGTAGGCAAGGAGCATATCTACAGAGAACATTTTAAGCCATTTGTTTTAACAGTGTCTTTGCCAGCTGTTGTGGGTATATGGGAATAAGCCTTGGAGACAGTTCTTTACCTGATGTGCAGGCCAAATCAGGACCATTATTCCAGTACTGAGAAAAAAAGGTAATTTGATGAGTGACACAACATTCAATGCTGCGAGTTGTGGGGTGATTTGTATTGCCACTTGCCAGATGGGGTGTAAGAAAAGTGTGGGGACTGCCACTTGCCATGAGAGGAGAGGAAGTTTTTTTTATTTGACTGCTGAGATGTGCACATCGTTGATGACTTAATCACAATACTAATACGGCCAGCCTTTGACAGAGCAGGAGCTGCGGTAACTATGCCTGTGCATTGCACTGTGCTGTGGTTTGAAAACATTTATTTCATTTGAACAACATTTAGAAAAAATATTTTGGCTATCAAGGTTGTGGATGTGGTGACAGTTCCGGTGTTGGGTATTGTGCCTTCCTCACTCAGTCATTTGTAACAAGAGCAGAGAAATGAGCCCAGTAAGGCTTGCCATGAGTTTTGTCTGGAAGCTGGGGTATCAAGGATGCTATCTGTTTGTAATCAAGAAAAACAATGGCAACATTTTTAGATTGAATGTGGGGCTTATAGCCAATGGGCAGGTGTACGTGCACAAGAAAACTTCAATCGGGAAAGGGAATTTGGCCGCAACTCACTTTTTATTTCATGTTTGTCTGTTGAAATTAATGTACCCCATGACAGGTGTACCAGACAATCATCAACCAGGAAAAATAATTTCTAATTTGGGATAACGCCAACATCAGATTGCTTGAAGGAAGATAGCCAAGTGTTTTCACAAACCCAGAAGGGCCACTAGCCCACCATAAAATACCTACTGTAGTGCCTTATTGGGGTTATGAAATTGGTCCTTTAAGTAAGTTTTATAAATTTTAAACATGTGACTTTTAGCTGTGCCGTTTGAGATAATGGCACAGCTTAAAGCAATGATCAGTCAATCAGAATTAGGCATTATTTACATTCATTTCATAATATATTTAACAGAATAGATATTCCTCTTACTAATGAAAACAATCAAAACTACAGTATTAGTATTTTTTTAAATCAGATATTCATGTAAGAAGTAAGAAAATACATGATATGGTGTGGTGTAATTATAATTATTAAGGACACAGGACAGCAAGAAAGACCCAGTGATGTTGTACCATCCACTCTTAAACTTCCCAACAACTTCACGGATACCACCTCTTCAGGCAGTGTGTTCAACCATGTCACCACTCTTTCTGTGAAATAGTGCCTTCTCATTTTCCTTAGAATCTACCTTCCTCCTATACTGTACCCCATAGTATCCATCACTCACTTTAATATAAAAATTCACTCCGTAACATCTTTACTTATTTATTTGTGCCCTTCATATATTTGAAGATCTCTATCATGCCCTCTATCCCTCCATTGCTCCAGGGAGTACATGTTCAGCTCTATCAATCTTTTCTCCAAGGGTTTATCCTATATTCATGATCCCGTGAGATATTGGCAATGAATATGCAAACAACACTGGACCCAAGAACAACCCTGTGGTACTGCACTGGTTAAAACTCTTGTGATTGAGAGTTCTTCATTACGACTACCATATGCTACCAGTCCGCCTGTCGTGTCTTCATCCACAGAACAACAGAGGTAATACTTCCCCTATGGATACAGGGTGAGGATTCACCTGGAGTACTGTTTCCATTCATGCCCAAGCATCAGAAAATACTAGGGTAAATTGGAAACTGTATCATGCAGATATGAAAATTATGCATGAAAAATATGACAGTTACTGTCAGGAGCATCTAACAGCAATACATATGACTTCTACCTAAACCAGAAGGTTTAGGTGACAAATAATAGACTAGATTCTTAGTAGAATTAACAAAATAAATAGTGTCTAATACATTACCTGAATAACAAATTTAGGCACAATGCCAAGGAGTAGGGAAATTAACAGGAAGAGTGAGTTTCAAGAGGAAGTAGAGAACGTATGTCTTTATGAAAAGGGTGGTGTGACATTGGAACACTTATTCACATCAGGTGCTTGACTAAAAAGACATTCAAGGGAGAACAACATGCATGTGATGTGGTGAAGAGACTACTTGCCAGCTAGGGGACAATACGAGAAACTGATATGACATTATAATGTGGATAATTAGAATTAGTACCCATGAAGGATTAATAATATAAAAAATTTTAAACTGAATTGCCATATGGGATGGACATATGACAATCCACTAAAGTCATGGGCTATGTTATATATTCATATAATTACATATTATAACAAAGTACTTACCTAACACAGGCGACAAGCTGCCCTCTGCAGTTGTGCTGTGGTTGACTCAGGTGGTTCTGGTACATCTGCACTTGAGACACTGTCAGGTTGTGTTCTTTCCATACCTGTAGGTGATTAATAACATTAATAACATTTAGAGCACAAAACAACAATGAAAAACAGAGTAATAAGCACGTCAACTAAAGTAATACTACAATGCAAGAAAACAAGCAATGTGAGAGTCATAACTGAGGATAAGCACATATGTTAACTCATAAAGTGAGGTAAGCAAACATTTTATAGACATATGGCGGTGACAAAAACAGGAATTCAATCAAGCAAACAAAGTTTGCATAATGTAAAAAACATTTTACATGCAGTGGAGGAGGTTTAGAAGGAGGTAAGGAAGAACTTCTTGACACAGAAGGTTGCCTCACCTCATACATGACTTAACTCATGACAGTGGGAAACATACACAGATGCAGTCTGGTACTATCACCCAAAATTGGATACAAACACAAAACTGACTTGCATAACACGATCTATCTGATTGTTACAAACTATGCATTAATATCAAATAGCTCAGGGTAACAGCTAAACTTTCATTTTTTCCCTAGCTCAGTGATGCACTACAGGATGTGTATTACTGCCTTATAGTATGAAACTTCATGGGTGCCTGTATGGAACTCAACCCCTAAAATGTACAGTACAACACACTGCAGTCATGTGGTAATTTTGCAGTATTACATGCCAACTTATATGTCACCTAATGTTATTCAGTTTTATGCTCAGATGTAATTACTACGTCATATCATAGATTAGGGCATGACATGAAGAGTTGAAGACAGTTCATTGTAAGCAATGTATTGAGAGGGGAGGAGAATAATTCTCGAGGAGCAAAGGCACAAGAACCATAATGTTTTGCATTGGTTCCATTGGGGTACACAACACAGTTAAGTGACTTGCTCAGGGTCACACATTATGGAGGTGGGTGATGTGGCATTCAAAAAAAGTTACAACTTCTGATGGGCACTGCACAAAAAACAACACTATACCATCTCCTATTTAGGGATACATGTAGATATCACAGTACACTATTTAAATGCATTTATTATTTTGTATAGTTTGTGAAAAAGTGAAAGCTGAATAATGTTATTCAACACATTTGCTGATAAATAACACTATTTATTTTCACTAGAATACATCAAAATCAAAACGAACAAATCTGAGTGACAGCCCATTCAGCAGATCACACAATGAATATGCTCTCACTTGTCATACAGAACACAGACAAGTCCGTAATACACTATAGAAGATGCAGTGACTTATGTTCAAATATACAGTAGCATTAGTTAACCAAGGCAATAATGCATAAACAGGGGTTACAATAGCTGACTGTTATTGTGACTTCTGGGAGTGCCTTCTGGAGTGCTGCTATTACACAACATTATTACAAAATACATGTTGTAAAGGTATTATGTCTTTAATTTGTAAGGAGGTGAGAATTTCATAAGTCAGTCATTCATGTGTACCGACAACTCACTTATGACAATAATGTCATGCTTGAACAAAGGCCATTGCATGTATATCCTAAATTTATAACATTTTATATGACTATTAAAATTACAAGATAATGAAATGCCAATACTCACTGGTGTTGTGACCTCCTCTCTTCCTCTTCCTTAATGGTCTGGTCATGCATTGCAGATACTCTACCTAGTAGCTCCACAACTTCAGATTCCTGTTGCTGGAGGTCATCCAATTTATGCTTCAATTGTTTGATAGTATGTGGATGCTTCTCTGCTGTCAATAAATCACACCCTTTATTTGTCCCCACAGTTCCTCCCATTGTTTGAAGGAAGTCTATCAGGACCAAACAATTCCTTGGCATGTTTTCTCACCTCCTTATCTAGCAGGGTGACATCCTTGCTATGGAAGGGGGTGCAGCTTCTGTCTGGGGCTGCTGTCACACTGCTCCTCCACCTCCAACTCCTTCACTGGCTGCTGTGAAATCTGCTGTGGTGCTCCATCTGTTCAATGCCCTGCTCAGTAATTTGCTTCTGCTGTTCCTGCTTGGACTGCTGCTGACCATTAACACCATGTCCATCCTGATCCTCCCTCTTCCTGATGATGACATTTTAGTCACTACAAAACACTACAGCCACAAGGTTAGTGAACAAGTTAACTGTATACAATCAATGACAGATGCTATCAAACTGCAAAATGTAGTCTGAAGCTCCAAACTGCGGATTCAGAACAGTGACTTATACTTGACATAAACCAGGATTTTATAATCTGTAATTCACAGATGAATTCACCATTCTCTGTAAATAGTAGAATTCTGGGTATGCACCAAGGTGATTGAATTATAGTGTATGTCATATAGATGTGAACCATGGAAAAATAAATGTGGTTTACCACATTTAATGTGGAATGGAAGCAACACATCCCAGGTAACACAATTCCATGGTTTGATCACTTTATGAATGGCATATGTAAATTGCAGAATATATATTCTGTGGAACCAATCATTCTGTAATATAAATAAGCCATTCTTAAAAATAATTTGTACTTCAAAATGGTGGAATTCTGCAAAACCAGCAAGTGATTCGTGGCATTCTGCGAAAGTGGAACTTCCACGCTCACATAATCCAGCAGGTGGAATATAATTTTGAGGCAGGCCTCATATCTGATGAACTAAATGTACCCAAACAATGTGAGATGGCTGTGGGAGAGCCAGTAAGATGCTAAGGTGCATAGGGAGAGGTATCACCAGCAGAAAAAGTTGGTGGTTATGCCACTGTACAGATCACGGTGAGATCTTATCTGGAGTACTGTGTCTAGTTTTGAGGCTGCATCTCCAGAAGGACATAGACAAAATAGAGGCAGTCCAGAGAAAGGCAAGATAAATAGTGTAAGGACTACATCAAAAGTCATATGAGGAAAAACTAGAGGACCTCAATATGTATTCCCTGGAGGAGAGGAGATAGAGAGGGGATATGATAGAGACATTCAAGTACATCAGGGGTATAAACAATGTACAGGAGGTTAGCATCTTTCAGAAAAGAAGGTGTACAAGAACAAGGGGCATGATATGATGCTAGAGGGCTGTAGGCTCAGGGGCAACACGAGGAAGTACTTTTTCACAGAAGAGTAGTAGAAGCTTGGAACAGCCTCACTGTGGAGGTGGTGGTGGCAAAACAGTAGAGGAATTAAAGAATGCATGGGATAGACATAAGAGTACTCTAGCAATAGGGAAGAAAAGATAAGCCACAGATCAAATAGGGTCTGTTGTAATGCATTAGGTAGGAAAAGGGCAGACCAGGTGGGCCACACAGTCCTTCAAACAACATGAAGTCTTGCTGTAATCTGACTATTGCAGTTAGGTCCTGCCTTTCAACTGCCCGGAGAACAAAGAGTTAACTTTCCATGGCCAGCATGGAACATTCAGCGGAGCTCGGTTGAAGCCCCTGTCTGCTGTTGTTTAAACTCCAACCATCAGATTCTTTACTCTGCCTCACTGAACAGTCGCCCGAGATTTCTCCTTTGCTCGGTTCAAAAAGTCGGTTAAAGTGTCATTTTTTCGCTGCGTGTCACCGAATTTCTGCTACTGAATCTGTTGGTTTAAGTCTCTGTCTGTGGTACCGTGAGTACTAGATAGGTTTTACATTTAGTTTCTGTGTGGAACTTGTAAATTTACTGATCGGTCTGGTTTGAACTGATCAGACTGATCTTAAAAAGTTTTAAATTTATTAGAGTGTGGTAACCGTCCATATCGGTTCTAAAAAATGGATTTAATTACATTTTTTCCAAGACCACATGACACGGTCAGGAACCAATAGGGTGTCTTGTCTGGTGGATTGCCAAAAAGGGTAAGTTTTGGATAGGATTGGCCATGTCTGAGAAACCCAAGCAAAAACGGGCCACTGGTTTCAACATCTGCAGTGTGTGTGGGGAAGCCTTTGCTAAGGCTGATCCCCACACCACCTGTGTTTATTGTCTGGGGTTTGACCACCCGACTCAGACTGCCAAATTTGTAAAAGTTTTCCCAAAGCTACCCTGGATAAGAGAGTAGATAGACTGAGGAAAGGAGGTCGAGAAGTCCGCTGACCCAGATGGCCAGCCAGGTTCGGGTTCCGACTGAACTAGAAGGAGTGCCTCTGACCAGGGCTTAAACTTCTTCGGCAAAACAGCCGATTCTGAGGAGTCGGTTCTGGTTAAAAGAAAGAGAAGAGAAAATCATCCGTTCGGATCCACAAATTCTTTCTCCCGACCACTGATGAAATAGCCAAAGCGATAAGGATAGTTCAATCGTTAACTGGTTCTGGCTTAACCGCACCATCTTGGCAGGGGCTCGGTTCGTCAGTTCCCCTGTTCCGGGATTATTCTTTAGAAGAATTTTATGAACCGGAGGAGGAGGAGGGAGAGTATGAGGATAATGATGATGATGGTGATTATGAAAGTCTGGATGTGCCTATTGACCGGACATCTTCCCAGACAGACCTTCAGGTGTTTTCTCCTAGGCTTTCTGAGTCCCTTCCAACTTTATGTTTTACAAGAAAGTGGCTGAAACCCTCCAGCTTCCAATGGAAGAAGAAGTAGAGGATCAGGAGGAGCCTGATTCTGTTGAAATGATGGACATCCCAGAGTCCAGGAGATTGTCTATTCCTCCATAAATCTTTTGGGAAACAGACATTTAAAATTTAAAGACTCCTAACTCCATACCTCCTGTGGACAGACGAATGGACAAGAGGTATACCCTTTCAGGCTCGGACACGGAGTTCTTTCTCAGCAATGCAGCCATGTTAGGTAGTGCAGGTTGCTGCCTATGATAAGGCAATATTCCCTTGGCATCACACCCCCAGATAAGGACTCCAGGAGGATTGATGCCATGGCAAAGAAGCATACATGGCAGCATCTTTGGGACTCAGGCAGGCTAACTATATGGCCTACACAGCTAGATACCAGAAGTCCAGTTGGGACACTGTGCTGGCTCTGGCTAAACAGGCCCCTGACCAGCTTGCCAAGGAGCTGGAGCAGGTGGCTGCAGATGGGATTGAGGCATCCAAGGTGCAATTTCATGCTGCTGTGGACTCCAATGATGTTTCATCTAGAGTCATGGCTACATCTGTGGCCTCTTCGGAGGATGGCTTGGCTCAGATGTACTAGCCTATCACAGGATACCTAGGCTAAGGCCATGGATTTCCAGTCATTGGTAATTCTCTGTTGGGGAGCAGACAGAATTACATGAAAAAGATGGACAAGCACAGGACCACCTACAGGAGTGCTCAGGCCAAATAAAGGCAAGCCACCCTCAGAGACAGCATTCCAGGGGCAGGGCAGGCCTTCAAAGGCCTTTTACCAAGCCCAGGCCTCCTTCTACTTATGCTCAGAGGGGGTTCTTCAGAGGGAGAGGCAGATGGGGAATGAGCAGGCCTGCTTCCATCCCTCAACCTAAAGCTCCTGCCAAGAAGACACCCTGATGGGTCTGCCCGGGCCGATTCTCCAGTACCTGTAGGGGCAGACTGGCTTACTTTGTCCAGGACTGGAACTCTCTGACATCAGACAAGTGGGTCCTGAAGTAATAGCCAGGACTGGTTCTCAGCTTCAAAAATTTCCCAAGATGAGAACCAGATCCTTTCCACCTGCAAATCCATCAGAGACCCTTGCCCTAGAGGCAGAGGTTTCTTCCCTCCTGGCTCTCAGAGCCATAGATAGGTTCCACCCACACAAGGGCAAAGGATTGTGCCCGGTACTTCCTAACCCCCAAAAAACAGGAGAATGGTGGCCCATCCTGGATCTAAGATATCTGAACAAGCACCTTTTAAAACCAAAGTTCAAAATGGTGACTCTGGGAATAATTCTGTCCTTCTAAGGCCAGGGACTGGCTAGCCTCCTGGACCTCAACAATGCCTATTTTCACATTCCCATCAGGTGCTCCCACAGAAAGTACATCAGGTTTGAGTTGCCCTCAGGCCACTATCAATTCAGAGCAATGCCCTTGGCCTAACATCAGCCCCAAGGGTGTTCTCAAAGTGCCTGGCAGTAGTGGTTGCTTTCCTAAGGAGAAAAAAGATCTCCATCTTTCCATACTTGGATGACTGACTCATAGTGGGTCAGTCTCCAGACCAAGTCAAGTCA
This sequence comes from Neoceratodus forsteri, assembly GCA_016271365.2. Classification (NCBI taxonomy): domain Eukaryota; kingdom Metazoa; phylum Chordata; order Ceratodontiformes; family Ceratodontidae; genus Neoceratodus; species Neoceratodus forsteri. Next base: position 1,458,016,718 of record CM057455.1, on the reverse strand, counting down.
CATCTGCAAATAACTCAGCAAGTGATCACTTTAGGATTCCTCCTGAACCTCCCAAAGTCAGTTTTTGAGCCAGTACAGCCTCACCTTTATAGGGGCAGAGCTGGATACAATAAGGGCAAGAGCCTTCCTTCCTGGAAAGGGCAAGGACCCTATGGAACTGGCTCTTCATTCACCCTTCAGGTGTCTAGACCAGCAAGGCATTTCCTGCAGCTCCTGGGCCACATGGCAGCCTCTACAGCAGTGGTCCAGGGGCAAGATTTCAGATGAGGGACATTCAGTTCCACTTAAGAGCCTTCTGGTCCCAAAGAAAGGATTCTTACCAAACTAGCCCAGTGATTTGAACTCTGATCCAGGCTTTGCAATGGTGGCAGGATCAGGACAATTTGAGACAGGGAGTTCCTTTTGTCACTCAGTCTCATTCAGTGATACTCACCACAGATGCCTCCCTGCTGGGCTGGGAGCCCATCTGGGGATCTTACCACTCAAGGGCTGTGGTCACATCAAGAATCTCTGCTTCACATCAATCTCTTAGAACTCAGAGCAGTGTTTCTGGCACTGCAAGCCTTTTTCCAAATCTGCACAGAACAAGGTGGTCCAGATCACAACAGACAATACCACCACAATGTGGTACATCAACAAGCAAGGAGCCACTAGGTCTATGGCCTTCTTCACAGAAGCAATGAAGTTGTGGTCCCTGGCCTATTCCCTGCAAACCTCTCTGATAGCAGTTCACCTCCCAGGAAGGACAATGTCCTAGCGGATGCTCTCAACAGGATATCCCAGGCCATCACGAATGAACCGTAGATCCCCTAGTTTTGAAAGTGATTTTCTCGAGATGGGGCACTCCACAGATAGATCATTTTGCAGCCCCAGACAATCACCAGCTTCTTCTCTGTTGTTGCAGACCCCAGTCTTGGGCTCAGTCCCCTGATGCTCTGATTCTGAATTGGGAATGAAATTTCTACATGCTTTTCCCCGTCCTCTCCTGTTCAAAGTGTTAGTCAAGATCAGGTCTCAACCATGCAAAGTGATTCTGATTGCTCCAGACTGGGCCAGATAGCCCTGGTACCCACTGTTGCTGTCCTTAGCAGTCCACCTTCCCTGTCTCTTCCCAGGAATTACAACCTGTTTACATCCTCTCAGGGGAAGATTTGGTATCTGAACCTCAAATCTCTCAATCTCAAGGCATGGCTCTTGAAGAGTTAGAGTTTTCTGATCTGCACCTTTCTCAGGGGGTTCTGGATATCCTTAAGGCTTCTCAAAAGCCTTCCACCAGAAAGACTTACAACTCCAAATGGAAAAGGTTCACTATTTGGTGCTCTAATAACATATTTCTCCAGAATATGCTGGGTTGCTTACAGTCCTGGACTATATGGTTCATCTTAATGGCTTAGACTTAAGCCAGCTACACTTAAAGTGCATCTGGCAGCTGTTTCTGCCTTCTTGTCAGTAGGCAAGCCCTATCCTCTGTCAGCCCATCCTGTGTATTGTAGTTGTTCAAGGGATTGCTGCACACCAATCCCCTTTAGGGACCCTGCTCCTGCTTGGGACCTTAATGCTTGCATTGCTCAGCTTATGCAACCACCTTTTGAGCCTTTGTCCTCTGCAGAGCTTAAGTACTTGACCGGAAAACTGTGTTTTTGGTAGCCATTACCTCTGCCAGGTGTATCAGTGAATTGCAAGCCCTGTCAGTGGAGCCTGATTTCATCTCTTTCCATATAGATAAGTGGTCCTAAGAACTAACAGGAAGTTTTTGCCTAGGTGGTTTCAGATTTCCACCTTAATCAGTCTGTGTTTCTCCCTGTTTTCTTCACTGACCATTCCTCCTCTGGAGAGAGGAGGTTGCACAGCTTGGATGTTAAATAGGCCCTCAGCTACTACATAGAGCACACCAAGGGTCACAGGTTTGAGTCCCTCCAGTTGTTCCTCACATGTGGAGAGGTTGGTAAGGGCAAACCTGCCACTAAGAGATCTGTTGCCAGGTGGATTGTCTCTTGTATACAATTTGCTATGAAAAACTGGGTAGAACCCCACCTTCAGGCCTGAGGGCTCACTCTACTAGAGGTACAGCTGCTTCCCTGGCTGCTGTCAGGGATATTCCTATCTTAGAAATTTGTCAAGCAGCCACCTGGAAAGATCCATACATTCACCAAGCATTACTCTCTGGATATCCAGGCTAGGAGTGATGCTCGGTTTGGCACAGCAGTACCAGAGCCTATTCCCAAAGTAGGTTCAGTTCCTCCTCCATGGAGGTACTGCTTGGTATAGTATTAGTCAGAATACAGCAAGACTCATGTTGTTTGAAGAAAAATTACTCACCTTAGTAATGTTGTTTCTTCTAATGGAGTCGTGCTGTATTCTGACCTCCCTGCCTCCCTCTCAGAACCTGGTTTTTGGGATGTGGTGGGCAGGAGCAGTGTTGGCACCCAGAAGTGCCCTTTTCACTCTCCTTTATTCTGGGTGGGTGTTGAGTTTTGTTTTGGCTTTCCTGACTTGAGTCTTTGCTTTGCCAACACATTACCTCCAAAACCATATAAACACTACAACAGGTATCTGCCTCTATCTCTGAAATCAAATAAAGAGGCAGAAGACACTGCAGAGCAGAACACCGTGGCACAGGAGCTAGCACAACAAAACTCACCCAAATCAGGAACCAAAACAAAACAAGCACAAAGGAAACTAAAACTTTGATCATAGGAGACTCCATGATTCGGGAGTTGATACCCATCTCCAGCTAGGGTGATGGTCAGATGTCTCCAGGTACATCAGCATGGAGAGACACTGACCACATTGCTAAAATTGTTCACAAAGCAGGAAAAACATTGATGTCATAGTACACATAGGGACTAATGATCTCACCAGCAGGTCAGTTGTGGAGACCAAGGAACACCTGACTAGGCTGGGTGACAAATTATCATCTATTTCATCTGGCATCTCCTCTCTGAGATCCTGCCAGTCTGGGAGAGGGGGCAGATGGACGGAAGGTCAGAGAAGGGAGATAGGGAGCCAAACACGTGGCTCAAGGGCTGGTGCCAGGAAAAGGACAGATTTGTAGGAAACTGGCAACAGTTCTGGGAGCGAAAGTTTTTAAATTTGATGGACTGCATCTGACTAAAGAGGAGTCAGTGCATTGGGGCAGAAGTTTGACGTCTTTGCAGAATATTTAAACTAGCAAATGGGAGAGGGGTGCAGCACCCTATACGCCGAATGGGAAGAACACCCTCCCCTCAGCTAGTGGTCAAACAGGAATTCAGCATGTTTGCCATTCATTTGCATCACCAGGTAAGAAAAAGGTTTGTCTCCATACGATGTACAGGGTAATGCCAAACTTCACCCAACAACTAACACACCAAAATCTGGCCAATGGAAAATCATGTACACAATGTTCACAGCCTGGGAAACAAGATCCCAGACCTGCAGGCAACAATGTCAGAGGCTAAACTGGACATAGTAGCAATTAGTGAGACGTGGTTTACCAGTAACCACACTTGGGAGACTTCAGTACCTGGCTATGTATTGTTCAGAAGAGACCAGGGGCAAAAAGGGGAGGAGGGCCCTGTATGTTAATGAAAATATCAAAGCTACAGAAATTCAGAATACACATAAGGAGCCAGAAGAACTGTGGTCACCCTGGAAACAGGAAATGGGGCAGCCATAAGAACTGGGGTTGTCTACAGGCCCCAGACCAGAGGGAAGACATAGACACATTACTGTAAGAAGATATACAAAACATGATAGCTAAAGGGAGGTTCTGATAATGGGAGACTTCAACATGCTGGATACAGATTGGTCAATACCAGCAGGAACATCTGCCAGAACTAGACTCATAGTGGATTCCTGCAGGGGAAGGCGTCAAACAACTGGTACAGCAACCCACAAGAGACAGGGCTATCCTAGATCTAGTACTGACTAACAAAGAAGGGATCACAGATCTCCAGGTAGGTCACCTGGGAGCCAGTGACTATCACATGGTATGGTTCAATTTGGCTACTACATCTAAATAATCCCATTCCAAGGCAAAAATATGGGACTTCAGAGGAGCTGACTTTGATAAGATGGCCAACAGAGTTAAGCTAGCCCTGGCAAAAAGAAACACAGGTGAGGGGTACAGGCAAAGTGGGCAAGCATTAAGGATGCAATACTGAAGCAACATCCCATTGTGTTAGACAGAAAAGGAAGTGCAAAAGAAGAAGGAAACCACTTTGGTTCTCAAATACAGTAGCAGAAAAGGTCAGAGCCAAAGGCTGGCCTTCAGAAAATATAAGGAACACAGCGGATGAAGATAGGAGGCATACCAAACTGCTCTAAGGGAAGCAGGTAAGACAGTAAGGCAGGCAAAGTCCCAAACTGAGGAAACACTAGCACGAACAGTAAAGAAGGTGACAAGACTTTCTAGATACATTAGTGAAAGGAGAAAGTCCAGAGGGGGTATTATGTTTAATGGAGAAAAGGAGCATGTGAGGAGGAGGACCCTGTAAGGCATCTATCCTAAATAGATACTTTTGCTCAGTATTTACTGAAGAGAAGGTAGGGCAGGGCCCACAGCTCAGCATCATGGACACAGGGGAGGGAGGTGAGCACTACTCCTCACAAAAGAAAGGGTCCTACAAGAGCTTGCTAAGCTCAGGGTGGATAAGGCAATGGGACCTGATGGCATACATCCCAGGGTACTTAAGGAGCTAAAGGAGGAACTAGCAGAGCCATTAGGAGAATTGTTTAGTGAGTCTCTGAGCACAGGAGAGGTCCCAGAAGACTGGAGAAGAATGTGTGATCCCGCTCCACAAGAGTGGTAGCAGGAGGAGGCAGGGAACTACAGACCAGTCAGTCTTACCTCAGTAGTGGGCAAGATTATGGAGGCACTCCTTAAGGAAAGGATAGTACAACACCTGGAATCCATAGGGGTGCAGGATCCAAGACAGCATGGGTTTACGAAAGGAAGGTCTTGTCAAACTAATCTCATAGATTTCTTTGACTGGGTAACCAGAGTGGTGGACCAAGGGGAGCAGTTGATGTCACCTACCTTGACTTCAGCAAAGCTTTTGACACTGTTCTACATAGAAGATTGATAAATAAGCTGGGTAGGCTCGGGGTGGGTCAGAAGTTGGTCAACTGGGTGGCAAACTGGTTGATGGGCAGAAACAGAGAGTGGTGGTAAATGGTATACAGTCAGAAGAGATGCAAGTCACAAGTGGGTTCCTCAGGGATCAGTCCTGGGGCCAGTCCTCTTCAACATCTTCATTAGTGACCTTGCAGATGGACTAGAGGGTAAGGCTTGTCTGTTTGCAGATGACACCAAGATCTGCAACAGAGTAGATGATCCAGATGGGGTGGGCAGAATGAGAAGAGATCTGGATAAACTAGCAGAATGGTCAGAAGAGTGGCAACTGGGATTTAATGCAGAGAAGTGCAAAATCATGCACATAGGGAAGAGAAACCCTGAAGCCACCTATAGGCTGGGAGGGAGTTGCTAGCAGTCACAAAGGAAGAAAGAGACTTGGGCATCATCATCACTGATGACCTAAAATCATCCAAGCAGACCTCTAAAGCAGTAGGTAAGGCTAGGGGGTGTTAGGGTGCTAGTAGGGTATCACAAGTCATAAGAGGGAGGTATTAATCCTCTGTACAAGACACTGGTTAGGCCCCATCTGGAGCACTGTGTGCAGTATTGGAGGCCACACCTTCACAAGGACATTAACCAAATTGAGGCAGTCCAGAGAAGGGCAACCAAAATGGTGCAGGGACTGCATCAGAAGACATATGAGGACAGATTAACGGAGCTCAATATGTATACCCTTGAGCAAAGAAGGGAGTGAGAGAGGTGATATGATCGAGGCATTCAAACACCTTAAGGGCATAAACAAGGTGAAAGAGTCTAACATGTTTAAATATAAGAAAATAGCAGGACAAGAGGACACAGCATGAGATTAGAGGGAGGCCGATTAAGGGGAATGTAGGAAATTCTTTTCACAGAAAGGGTGGTGGATGCATGGAATGGCTTACCACAAGAAGTGGTGGCTATGAATACAGTGCAGGGCTTCAAACAGGCATGGATAGGCATAAGGGAGCAATACAAATGACTATGAATAGATAGGCCACTGATAGAGCAAAGGCTATGATGGCACATTTATAAGGTAGAAAAAGAAATGGGCAGACTGGATGGGCCTTAGTGTCCTTATCTGTCATCAACTTCTATGTTTCTATGTTTCTTGAAACCAAAAAACCTTTTTAATAAATTTAGTTGCCAGTTGGCTAGTGTGAGTTTTACAGTTTCCACACAGAACTTCTAGTGAGTATTGCTCATAAAGATCTGATGGTTGGAGTTTAAACAACAGCAGACAGGGGTTCAACCGAGCTTGCGCTGAACATTCCATGCTGGCCATGGAAAGTTAACTCTGTTCTCCAGGGAAGTTGAAAGGCAGGACCTAACTGCAATAGTCAGAATACAGCAAGACTCCATTAGAAGAAACAACATTACTAAGGTGAGTAATTTGTTCTTATCTGCCATCACCTTCTGTGTATCTTTGAGTATAACTGTGTTTTACAAATTCTATGTGTTTTGTGAATTTAGTGAGATTTTTTTCCTCTGAACAGCACGTACTGTAGCCAAGGTCGCAGCACTTGAAAGTCTTATCTTATTCAGCTATTGAGACAAAGTAGCACAGATAATGAAAATATTTCTGTTGGGCTTGCACAGCCTATATACAAAAAAAGGAGGTTTTCATTTCCATGTTTTGAGATTTGGTTTAACCTTTTCACAAATGTAGTTTCTGGAAAATATATGCACAGTTCCTGTATACAAAAGTATCTTCAATAATTGGGCAAGCAGAAAACATGTTAGTCTGAAAGAACTGATAGCAAGATTGAATTTGTATGTCAAATAAAGGTTTTGTGTATGTGAGACTGTGTTTGAAGTCTAAGTTAAGAAGTGTAGACCTTAGAGTAATGGAATTAGGAATGGTTTAAAATGCAGAATGACGTAATAGAATTAGTCTGCATGGTTTACAAATGTGTTTCATTAAAGCACAAAGACAGCATTTTGTATAAGGATGGTGTGGTATGAACTGTCATGATTTATCACCCATTCTATGTATTTACTTCACCCACCCTTATAAGGGATGGAGTCCAGGCAGCTGCTGAGATGCCTTTACTAGTCTGACTTTCATGGGGGGGCACAGAAATAATAAGGTTTTTCCTTTGGCTGTTTATGTTTGCTTATTTGAAGTTACTTCTGGCTGTTTGTTTCAGTGACACAGTTTGTGCAAGTCCCATCTTAGAGTATCCCTATCGTGAAAGTATTAGATTTTCTGATGCCATACTGCAAGTTAAGCATCAGAGGTTCAGCATTTTTTATCCACCTCTCTAACAAGGAGGGATGGGCAACTTGGGATGTCTCAAATGCAAGAGAAACAAAATGAATGAGACAGGTTAAATCTATATTTATTTTTCTTCTCAGTCTAACAAAAGATAGCCTTCACTGGAGAGGGCATGCCTGGCTGTGGTGATGTACAGTGTCATCTGACACCCTTTCCTTTCAGGAATGAGAGTCTTAATTCAACAGAGAAACTAAGTTTATATTCTCAAACTACTTTTAAAGTTTTTACAATATTATTATGCATGAGATTTTCCTGTTATGTGCATATCTGTTTTGTGCATTTGTAGTATGAAAATGGCACTGTGCCTCAAAGGGGTCACAATCCTCAACCCTTTGATTAGCTACTCCATACTAGAGTGTATTTTAAATGGCTCGTGGTATAATGATTTAACTGCCTCGCATCACATATTTCATTTCTTTTTATCATAGAATGTTACTTTCTGGCTATTTTTAAGTAAATGGTATTACATGGTTAAAAGCCCACTCCAACACCTGTTCTTTTAGCAATGGCAATGCCAACCCGATCTCCTTGTGAAGGAAGGCATGGAGATTGGAAGGTGGGGAGGAGGCACAGACCTTCCATGCACCCTCATAACCTGTTCAAAGTTTCCCAGAACACAAATCAAGTGCTGATTCCTATAGTTTCACTAATTAAAAGCGACACTTGGCAACTGTACTGTGTCAGGTTGAGGGGCATTTTCTGTAAGGCTTGCTGTCAGTAACCCTCTGACTCATCTCTTAGCCCTGCCCCCGGACTAAATGTGAGTTTGCTGTTCCTTCACTGAGGTTTAGTCTATGTGACAGTACAAAAAAGTTGTTAAAACCCACTTTACAAATGGCTTCCTTTGCCCACTGCAATGCCCAAGTCGATCTCCGTGTCAAGCAAGGTGATTGGGGGCACAGATCTTCTTCACACCCACCACCCCCAGAATCTGTGATAAGTCTCACAGAAAACCAAAGTTAATTTATCTTAGCAGCCCACAGAGGCAAAAAAAATCAAGCCTATTTACCAAGCAGTGTATCTCTGGAAAGAAATTACAGTTGTTATCCAGGAATTTATTTCTGAAGCACCTGTTGTGCCCATGGGAGGCCATCAGGGGCAAACAAAGCAACTTTGAAAATACAGAATTGGGGATGGCATCCCAGATCTGCAGGGAAATTCTTCTAATGGACTTGCATTGGTTATACAGGAAAAATGTCAAATCGGTATCAGCAATCAATGATTACGTGGAATAATCTTCTAAGTCACCTGAGAGACCTGGACATGACTGCAGATACAATTAAGTATAAACTAACTCAGGATTCCACCCATTTATGTGATTGTTATTAGTGTTCAAGTCTATTAACACATGTATAACATGTAAAATTGTTTCTGATTATACTGCTAACTTGTTGTTGCTTGTCATTTTATATACTGAGGCTTGCCACTAAAGGACAGACCAACTTGTCCTTGGCCCAAGCCAGGTATATGGAGCTTGGGGAGGAGGAAGGAAGGGAAGGGCCAGGACCTCATCGCAGGGGTCATATGACCAGGCTAGCAGAGCTTGCTGGCCATTGGCTGGGAGGGCAGTGGGATCCCAAACAAAGGCCACTAGGGGCTACTAGGGCATGCAACACTGGGGTTGCCTCTTTTCTTGCTGTAAAATTCTGGATACACAATTCTGGATATACAGCACTGGCACTGAGGTAAGGCACAACTTGTGGCTGTTTGTATTACAGGTTGATTTGGTGAATCCAGGAGCATGAGGTGCAAAGTGTTTGAAAAGGTGAATCATATATGTTTATCCAGTATTTGGAGAATGCTATGCTTATTATTGTTTTGAAATGTTGCGAGAGTTTGTTGCCAGCTGGGGATAGCATGGCAAGCAGGGCTGTCTGGCACAGAAAGTACAGACTGGATGGGCTAGCAGACCTAAATTTGCAACTGGGTTCTGTGTTTCTATATATTTTATTCATTTGCCCAGATAGGAAGTCGAGTGTAGGCACTGCAGGCCAAGCCTGGGTTTGTTCAGGAGTTTTGTGGGTAAAGCGGCCGGACAATATTCAAAGAAACAAAAGTGCTGTGTCACCTCTTTGAGAAAGGGAAAAGCAGGATGGCTCAAGAGTCTGTGAGCCTTGTGGCAGGGAGAGCTGCAGGGGAGCAAAGAGAAAGCCTAGGCAGGGGTGGGACCGGCTCTGGATCCACCAAGGGAGACTTGCTGCAATGCAAGGAACGGTCAGCCATTTGCACTCCTAACTCAATGGGAACAGTGCAGAGGGCCAATCAGTGATAAGTGAGATGCTTTTAACTAGGCCCCAGCTTGGCAGGGCGTTGGTAGCTCCGTGGCAAAAAGGTGCTGTGAGGGGCTAAGGGCTCAGGAGCCAGGAAGGGCACACGATGCAACAGGAGCCATACCTTGGTGCAAATGCCATGGGACACAAGGGAGGGATGGGCCTTGCAGAAAAGGGCTGAGCCCAAGAGCAGGCAGCAGGAGAGACACCACGAGGAAAAGGGAAAGGAAACCAGTGAGGCCTACCAGTCTGCGCCATCTGCGTGGTCATGGACACCATCTAAAAGATGCGGGATGTGCTTGAGCACTTCAGCATGTTCTGAGGTGGGCTTGGTTGCAGGACAAGCATGAGGACCAACAGGAAGGCCTTGGGAGTAGTAAGGGCTAGTAAGGCCCACTGCAGGCCTCGGTCACCACGTGGTGGCAGGGGATGCATAGGCATGGAGCATATCTGGTGGCATGGGCAGTCCCACAAAAACAGCATCTGCTCAAGGGGTTATGAGCCGCTGGTGGTGCAGAAAAGAAAAAGAAAAGTGTAATAAAGGAGGGACATGCCGTGTTAGTCGGGCAGGATCTGAGAGGTACACAAGGATGGGCAGCAGCATGATGAGGGGAGATGGGGGTGCAGGGAGCCGAGGCAGAAATTTGGGCCTAGGTAGCAGTGCATTAAAGCTGTCAGGATACAGGCACAGGTTTCAACACCTGTAGTGGAATTCATTGATGAAGGGACAGAGGACTGAGTATGGGCCCAGCATCTGGTGCTGCCATTTCAGGGCGGACCTGGGGTACTCTTGGGGCTGGCAGGTGAAGGGATGCCTGGCATGGCAGGAAGGTGAATCATCAGGACTGGGCTGCTGGGCCCAAGACAAAGAACAAGGGTGGGTTCAGGGTTGTAGGCAGCCGGAAATGGGGCCACAAGTGCGGGAGCCCACCAGACATAGGGGCCCAGCCACATGAGAGCCACCATTGGGTTAGAGGGGCAGCATGGGGACATGTAAGGGTGGTGAGAAGCGGAGGGGCCAATATGGGCCACTGAATAGGCCTCCTCAAGGCCCAGCTTCTCAGGTATGAGGGGCAACAGGCCACAGGCAGGCAGAGGAGCCCTCAGGGAAGGCTATGATGGATATAAGAAGGGTAGGTGAGGAGGCCAGGCTTGTGGGGTACACACACAAAAGGCAATAAGGAATGGTATCGAGGTGCTATGGTGCCCCTGTGAGTGTTCGAGGCTTTGTGGCATTGGGCATATTATTCTTGGCACCAGAGTGATGTTCCTGGCAGGGGCTGGCTGCATTGATGGGTTGGCCATGGTCCATCAGGCCAGGAGGGCCCTGCAGGGGAGGGACTTGAATGGTGGGGCCAAATGGGCGAGGAGGAAAGTATTCACATATGTTTTGTTATGCAGCATAGGTAGAAGACATGGCACCAAAGAGTCCTGGCATCCAGTGCGATCTACGTTAGTGGAGGCTGCAAAGTTGATGGCAAAGATGACCAAACTTTGGAAGCAGCGAAGAAGAGGGAAGCTGATGAGGAGGCTCTAAGAAAACAGAAAGAATGGGATGAGAGGCCCGGGTTGGCAGAGGGGAAAACGAACAAAGAGAGTAAGATCCAGCACTCGGCAGTGCCAAAGACAGGAATTGAGCTGAACCAGGTTACTGGCAGGGCCACAGCCAGATGGGTAAGACCAGAGGTGGATATGAACAATGAAGTCGATTTACAGAGTACATTGAGGGGTTGTTGGGAGATATGGAGAGGGAGGGCTGTCAAAGATGGAGAAAACCCTACATGCCATCAAGGAGGGGGAAGTGGGCAAAGTGTTTATGGGCACAATGGGGGTGCAGAAGTTGTCACGACGGCCCACCGGTTTTACCTTAGGTGACCACGTGCCTGCATCAATCAAAGAAAAATATGGAAAGGGGAGTAGGTTGATATCTTTGGACTGGTGGACGAGGAGACAGCAAAAGATACGAGCAGAAGGAATTGTTGGGAAAGTCGGAGATGGCAGTGGCGCTGGCAGTTGTGGGGCACAAGGCAAAGGAAGCCAGGTTCAAAGTGAAAAGCATCGACACATGGCAAGCGGGTTTCTGATCTATAGCACTTTAGTCCTAGAGAAGCAGCCAGATCTGGCAGTCCCATTGCTGACATATATGACAATCATCAGTGATGCATACTGGGTTGCTGGGGTTCAGTTGGCTTAAATATGATGAAGCTTCGGAGGTGGATGGCAGCAAAGAGGACCTGAGGTGGGACTGCACCCACACCGAGCTGTGGGTCTGAATGCTATCTGAGCTGGCAGTCGGGCGGGGGAACAGGTAAAGAAGGGGGCTCAAGGGAGCTGCACAAGGCAGCAAGGCCTGGGCTTTCAACAGGGCCTTGTGTAACTGGCCTAGCTGTAAATTTAAGGACATCTGCTCACAGTGCGTGGGATCGCACCTGCCACAAATTGCAGGGTGGGGCGATAAGATGGGACAAGTCAGCGGCCAGACCCAGGAGCAGCCCTTCGGGTGGCAGGAGGGAGACGGAAGGGGTCGTGGTGCCCCAGGAGGAGAGGATATGCATCCAGTGACAGATGGAATTAGACAGGTGCAGGGGCAGGAGGTGGGATATGCCCTGGCCCGCACACCCATCAAGCATGCAGTGGTGGAGCTCTGGACCAGGGACTACCCTGACAGGGTGGGGCAGAGTTGTGAGAGAAGGGATTTTGGGATGGATTTAGGCTAGGTTTCGGGGGGCATGGGTGGGCATGCAGGCGAAGAACTTGGGGTCCGTAAAGGTAAGGAGGACATAGTCCAGGGAAAGACCCAGAAGGAGGTGAAGGCAGGGTGGTGGAAGGGCCACTGGCCAACTCCTGCAAGAGTTTCCAGGTGTCACCCTGGGGTGGTGCCCAAGAAGCAGGTGGGGTAGTTCCAGCTCATACATCACCTGTCTTACCCGATGGAAAGGTCAGTGAATGGAATGATTCCAGAAGCTCTCAGCATGGTCTCTATGCATCACTAGACCGGTGATGGAGTTGATCCGGCAGCTGAAGAGGCATGGTTGGCCAAGATGGACATCGAGTCCGCATTCCGGCTGTTGCCTGTACAGTCGGCAGACTGGGACCTGCTCACCTTTCAGTTTGAGGGCAGGTTTAGCTCGACAATTCAATGCCCATAGGATGCTCTCTCTGTGGCTCGCGCAATGTTTGAGGCATTCAACTCATGGTGCAATGAGTGTTTGGGGCACAATATGGGCACAAGAGGGTCATCCATTACCTGGATGATTTTCTCTTGATAGGGGCCAGTCAGGCAGAGACCCAGGAGATGCTGGCAGACTTCCAGGATATGTGCATGGCCATAGGGATCTCATTGGCAGGCGGGAAAACCGAGGCCCAGCCTGCAGACTGGAATTTCTGGGACTTGAGGTGGACACGGAAAGGAGTGTTTTCACCTTCCTGGGGGATAAGGTAGCACTGCTCAAGGACCTGCTTGCTCTAGTGGGGGGAGGAGAAGGTGCTGCTGGTACAAGTACAGCAGCTACTGGGGCACCTGTAATTTTGCCTGCAAGCCATAAGCCCCTGGCAGGGTGTTTACTAGGAGGTTGGGGAGGGTCACAGGAGAAGCAAAGCTACCACATCACTGGGTTGAAATCAGCAGGGGGTGAAGGAGGATTTACGGGTGTGGGAGATATTCCTGGACCCTACAACAGGGTGATGTTTTGGCAGGAAGAATGGGCCCAATGCAGACCTTGAGCTGTACATGGACACAGTTGGGAGGCTGGGTAATGGGGCCTACTTCCAGGGTGAGTGGATCTTGGAGGCATGGCGGTCCAACGGCAGGAATGGGGATGGATGAAGGACATCACATTCTCAAGGTTTTCCTGATATGGGTAGCTTTGAAGGTATGGGGTACACAGATGGCAGGGCATTGCATCATGTTTTGGTGCGACAACAAGGGTGTGGTTGACGTGATCAATAGGCAAAGTGGCAGAACCGAGTCAGTAGGGAGGGTGTTGAGGGTATGATTTTGTTAGGTCTGCAGCTTAACCTGTCTTTTAGGGTGAAGCACATTGAAGGGGCCCAGAACGAGGCAGCTGACTGTCTTTCTCGGTTTCAGATGGAGCGGTTCTGAGAGCTGGCACCAGGGTCCTGGATTGGCTTTGGATGGTTGGAGAGAGAGAAGGCCAGGGCTTTGTATGAAGGATCAGTGGGCAGCCGGCACCCAAAGGCCTATGAGTGGACGTGGCAGGTTTTCAGACTTTCAGGGCCAGAATGGGATGGGAGACAGGTGAACCAGTCTGGAAGAGGAGGTAATGCAATACATGGTGGTAAAATGGAAGGAAGGGCTGGCCTACGCCACCATGGGTGTCCAGCTGGCAGGTATCAGCTAGATTTGCATGGATCGGGCTGGGTGAATTTGACAGGGGCCGGGCCATCAGACGGATTGTGGTGGGCTGGCAAAGGGTCAAGGAAGATGGCAGGTTGGGAGACGGCTGCTGATGGGGCCCTTCTCTCGAAGGTCCTACTGGTGGTGAGCCATGTCTGCTACTCGGCAAATGAGGCCTGTCTTTTCAGGGCCATATTTGCCATCATGGCTAAGGGGGAATTCAGGGTCGGAGAAATGGTGGCTTCCAGAAAGGGGGCAATCAAGGCAGGTCTGCAAGAGAAGTGTGTGACGGTGGGAGACGCGAGTAATAATTGTGCTGCAGAGGTCAAAGACAGATCAGCAGGGTAAGGGCACCACCATAGAGCTGCTGAAGGAGGCGGTGGGGAGGTCTGTGCAGTCCAAGCCATTGTGAGTACGTGAGGATTCAGGGACAAAGTGGGGGCCCTGGTTTGTGCATGAGGACTGGTCCTCAGTGACAGGTTTTCAGGTGGGGCCATGCTAAAGAAGGTGGTGGTGTATGTGGGCAAAAATCCCAGTGAATTCACCCCACACTCTTTAGGATTGGGGTGGTTTCAGGGCGGCCACCTCAGGGGCAGGGAAGAGGGAGGTCAAGAGAGTGGGGTGGTGGGTATCAAATTGCTAGAAGAGATACTGAAGTGTTGAGAGTGACTAACTGGTATCCTCTTTTCTCCCCACAGCAGGCTCCAAGAGGCAGGTATGGATCGGGAGCACAAGAATGGCATGTTAGCGAGCCGTGAACTCGAGCACACAGAAATGAGATGGAGGTGCCTGAGGGCATGAGGTGGCCGCAACTGCTACCCATGCTAGAGGTGCTGAGGGTGCGATGGGCCAGTCCGGGTTGTATTATCATTCACTGGGGAGTAATGACTTGGGGTCATGCCCTGGGGTCCTTGATGAAGGACATTATAGCAGACCTCGAACAGGTGAAAAGCTGGTGGCCCAGGGTGGTAATTGGTTGGTCTGAGATTACATCTCGGAGAGTATGGAGGGGAGCAAAGGCCCCAGGTGGTGGAGGTGGTGCAAAATGCCTGAACAGGAAGGTGCCCAGGGCAGTGATTGAGATGGGGTGATCCATATACAGCATTGAGACATTTCATTTGATCAGGAAGTAGTGTACAGATTGGACAGCATCCATCTCATTGAATTCTCTGTTGGCCTGTTCCTCCAGCTTTTGGGGTGTTAGTGGAGGACTTAAATAGGAGGAGTCTAAGGCAAGTCCGCAAGAGGCAGTCCCATCTTCCACCACAAGTGGGAGATGGGGTAGTGGATGGGGTTTGGAGACTAAGGGAAAAATTTGGGGCAAATTGAGGGGCGAGGAGGGTAGGTACCATGGGCTGGGGACAAAGAAACCAAGCATGGGAGTAAGGGGAGGTGGGAAGAAAGACAGAGCTAGGGGGCGGATCGTGGTGTCCACACCTGCTGGGGTGGTCCAGGTAACGTGGTACCCGATGGTGGTGAGTGAAAAGGAGGGCTGGATCACAGTGTCGGACCTCGAGAAGCACTGACAAATAGGAAGAGAGCAGGACGAAGAACCGCAAGAAGGAAGACAGGACTGTTATGTACTGAAAGTGACAGGGGACTGTTATGTTCTAAATTGTAAATACAGATTGTTGAAATTATGATGGTTTGGGATGTAACAAGAATACCTGTGCCTATGATATAATAAATGCTGCCAGTGAGCATCCAAAAGTGATAAAGCTTTGGCCTGAAGTTATTTCTGGTTGGGGATCCAGGACAATGAGGCTTGCCACTAAAGGAAGTCCAACTTGTCCTGGGCCCCAGCTAGGATATGGAGCTTGGGGAGGAAGGAGTGAGGGTCATGACCAATGAGGGTCATATGACCAGACTATCGGTGCTCGTGGGCCATTGGCTGGGGGAGGGCCAATGGGGTCAAAACAAAGGCCACTAGGGGCTACTCAAGGGCATGCAACACTGGGTTTGCCCTCTTCTTGCTGTAAAATTCCCACCCACTCTCACTGCAAGAAACAGAGGAGGAATAACAATGGAATAGGCACAGGAGTAAGAGCCACAGGCAAGAGGTGACCTGGTGGCCCAGCACGGCCTAGTGGGGCCGCAGAGGGATGTATGCGGGCCAGGGACTAGGTGGAGTCCTGGAGGGTTAGTAGATAAGAGGAAGGGGTTATGGGGAGCAAAGGGAAAATGGGGGCAGATGGGGGGAGGGTAGGTACTACGGGCTGGGGACAAAGGAAACCAGGTGTGGGAGTAAGGGTGGGGTGGGGAAGGACATAGAGCTAGGGGTGGATCGTGGTGCCACACCTGGTGGATTGGGTGAACCGGTAACGTGGTACCGGCGGTGGTGAGTAGCAATGGATCATAGTGTCCGGACCCTGAGAAGCATGACAAACAGGAAGAGAGCAGGATGAAGAACCGCAAGAAGGAAGACAGGACTGTAATGTGCTGAAAGTGACAGGGACTGTTATCTCCTAAATTGTAAATACAGATTGTTGAAAGTATGATGATTTGGGATTTAACAAGAATATCTGTGCCTATGATATAATAAATACTGCCAGTGAGCATCCAAAAGTGATAAAACTTTGGCCTGAAGTTATTTCTGGTTGGGGATCCGGGGACAATCACTTTTCTTTTATTTACATTTGTAACTCATGTACGATGACAACCATAGGACCATATTGAAAACAGGTTTTTAGGCCCTATGGTTTATTTGCTTGTCAAATAACTCGCCTGTATAAATAAAGATGTTTTTTACTACTACTACTACAACAATATCAGAGTAGAAAATGATTTCATGCCAATTTGTTCTAAGAATAACATTCTAGAAATGGTGGCAGATACATACTGCTTCCTGAAAAATAAACTCACTATGGTATAAGAGTCTTTGGTTTACCAGAGGAGAGGGTATGTGTAATGCTACAACTGTTGTTAACAATGGTGTGATTCAACATGTAAATAAAATTTCATAGAAAAAAATAGCATGAAATACAATTAGAAGTAGGATACATGGTATTAATCTGAATTTCATGTAAATTAGTTGAAACTGTTTACTAACCCACCAGAGATGGGTGGATGCCCTCATCTCTATTTTGTGTTTTCTTTGTTTTTCAGAAATCATAATATGTGCAGCAGCCACAACTGGGAGGGCAGCAGATATCAGGCTCTGAAAATAACAGCTGTATTGGACAACACCACATCAAGCACATGCGTGTAAAAATAATACATCATTATTTTAAGGTCAACACTAAAGTACAAAGAGGAAGGGGCCTGTGACTCTGCTCTTCATTTTTTAGTCTTTCAGAAATATGAAGGTGCCTATCAGTGATTGTGTTGATCCTAACTGCCCTGGGGCATGTTGCCACAGAACTTCAGGACATCAAGTGATCATACTGCCTGCCATAATTCAACCATTTTCTCCATGTGATCTGCTGGCATAGACTTTTTAATTATTATAATATTGTCATGCTGTTCACTGCATGGCCTCATGTACTTTGCAGAGACACACTAAGTGACATTTTAGACTTTAAATGCAATCCAAGCCATGATGCACCCATCTGGACAACATTGTTTCTGCTTCATATTTTCTGGACAATGCATCCTTGGTGGTTGACCCAGTATAACATTCAGATACAGATGCTTACAAACTGACAATTAAAACCATATACATGGGCAACCCAAATACTGTGATGGTACAACGTATCACTTACAACAAACTGACATTTTCTAAATGACACATTGCCACCTGTGCCACAAGTGTCTGATCACCTGTACCAATAGTGGGATGGGAACCACATAGTGGTTGGACTAACACTACTTTCCCCAAGAACTTTATTAAACAATGTACTGTTATGTGCATAAATACATTGTTCTTTATATAAATATTTATTGATACATTGTGTTAGTGATGTCAGTTTGGAACAGGGCCAAATTTGGAAGTCATAAGGTGACATATTGGGTACTTTGTGACCCAAGCAAAACATACAAAGCCTGTACTATATGGTCTTGATGGCTTATCCATGAAAGTAAGGTTTATTTTCCCTTTGAATATATAGTTTTATATCATGCTAGAGCCTAACAGCCCATAGTTACAAAAACAAGACCCCACAATGGAGTGTCCATAACAGACAAGTTCAAATCGGAAGGCCCTATTGGTACTATCCCAGGCCTGTTTGCATCTGGCTTGGCCATATGGAATGGGGCTGACATGGGGACTGCACCAAATTTATTATATGTGGGATCCAAGGCCCAACACAAAAATAAGAAAAGGTCTATTTTCTATACATATAATATTGCATGTTTGTTTACTGAAATACAGACTAAGATCCATGCATTAGTTATAAACAATCTTTAAAGGCCAGGCAGCACCACATAGGCAGGAAATTAATTGTGCCACCTATGGTGGCTGTTTATACCCACTATCACTAACTTCTTCCGAGACCTGGATGCAGGGTATATCCCTGACACAATCATGGACTCATGGATGGCCAAATGGTATTGCCCTAATTGGCAGACCTTGGCCTGCACTTCCAAATGTAAGGCCAACTCCTCACTTTTTCTCTCACAACAGCCAGAAACTTTGGTTATGTCACACCACAGCCAAATCAAGGATCTTGGTGCTCCACATGCCACTGCTCCATCCAAGAAGCTATGTATGTTTCATTTATTGTATTATTACATGGGTTTGATAAAGACTCTTCAGTCTTCAACAAGATGGCATTTGTTCACCCATGGGATTCCATAAGGAGACATGTACAAGGAACAGATCAATCTTCCACCACTGCTGGTGTTCCACCCTCAACTGCAAGCCTGGCTTGCACCTCATACAGACTGTTGTCCAGTAAAGGCTATCAATACCTGTGCAGGTATGATGTCTTTGACATGGCTACGCCTGTGTGTGGCTATTCCTTAGAGTGAATAGTCAAACTGTCACTGCACATAATGCTACAGCTCCTGAAAATGCCACTGAGTCAACAAACTTTACAAAAACAAAATCCAGCCAATCAGCAGCCAGCAACATGGATATCTCCAGATGTTTGACTCTGTCATGTGTCCAGTACGACTCACCAACTGGGGGTGCCACAAGTTAAAATAACATACAATTTGGATGGACAATATTATGTTGTGACAAGCATCAAAAACTTTTCTTATGGACTTCTCACTTGTAGTGTTCACATTCCTAATTTCTGCTTTGTGCCTCATACATGAACCTTCTCAGTAAATCCATGATCACCCTGTACCCACTCCTGAACAGGACTACTTTAATAGTGACCCTGACTATCTGGATGTTATAGACCAGTATTCATCAATTTTTAATTTGTACATTGTCCCACTCACCCTGAATCTCAAATCATGCTAGATAGAAAGGATACACATCTAATTCATATTATCAACAATATTACTAAAGCAGGTAATTCTCTCAGTGAACTATTTCATGATAGTGATTTAAGCACTGTATTATCTAACACCTGATTAGAACTTGGATTTAAAGGATTTATTATTCAAGCCTTTTGCTTATTTTCCTTGTTTTACCTTATGCTGCTTATGTCGCACTTCCAACAACATCGTGTACAGCTACATTTTCTTTATGCCACCCACTCCAACAAGCTTTAGCCTACAGTGCTATTGCTTTGGTGTTGTCCCTAATTAGGCAACAAGGTGGGAATATGTAGTCCTGGACACCTATATATCCATATACCCCATGCATGCCACACCACTCATTATCGCAGTATAAAGTACAACTTATATTTCTATTGCACTTTTTATACTTGTTATTATGTGCTTATCGACTGTAAGCCACCATGATTATTTGGTAGTGCTTGTGTGCCACCTACATCTGTTTGCCTTGTTGTAATAATCAGCACCTTTATGAATCACTGTATTGTTTCACAAAACTAGCCTTTGTCAGCTATCCTCTTATCAGTGTGTGTGTGTGTGTGTGTGTGTGTGTGTGTGTGTGTGTGTGTGTGTGTGTGTGCAGAACTAAGTATGATCTAACTGTCTTAGGTGCTTGGCTGCCCACCAAAACCACCAATAGAATTGCTGTGTTTTGTTCTTCTGCTTGTTTTGCAGTGTCCACTACCTAGTAAGGTACTTTGTTATCTATAATATAAAACTATCTGCAAGACTTTTTTCACTGGCTTTGCATGAAGACACTATGATATTTGGAGGCTTCTGAACTCCACGCAGGTATGCTGTATTTCTGTAGTTTCTGGAAAAACTTCCCTGCTGCATCTTGGCTTCTCTGTTGTGTTTTACTAACATGGCTAGATTCCTGTCCAGCAACAACTGATTGACCAGTGCAAGGCTCGTGACAAGGTCTGGTCACTCTACAAATCCTTCCTGTCCCTCTTGCATGGAAACAATACAAATCACTCAGGAACAATTGCACCAAGGCAATTCATCATGCCAAGGCAGAATACTTCAAAGAAAACCTGCAGATCATGAACACTGCCTCCTTGTGGAAGATGATCCACACCCATATTGATCCTCCTGCTCAAGCAATAGTACCAGTCCTAAAACATAATGGCCAATCAATCTCAGACCTCAAAGTGTTGCTGACATTATTAATAATTTCTTTGCAACTTGTGCCCTTCCTGACCACCCCACTGTTCCCATCATGCCCTTCCTCCTCACAAAATACCTTCCTTTTCTCACCTGTTTCTCCTCAAGAAGCACTACCGCTCTCTCTCATTACTTAACACGAACAAATCCAGCCCACATGGGACACACCCCAAACTTTTGCACATGTTGGCCCCAGCAATAGCTGCTCCATTAGCCCACATGCTAAATTTCTTGTTCTCCTCAGGAACAGTCCCCAGGTCTGAAAAACTGCTACAGTGATTCCCTCCACAAAGGTGGAGACCTCACAGTCCCCAGTAATCCAGACTGTCAGAGTATTTTACCTCCACCTGTTTCCTATCTCAGGTTCCAATCTGTCTTTCAAGCACTATTTTACCATCTTGTCCCTACTTTGAATCACAGAACACATACACTCAGCCATGGACCATTACCACTTGACACTTGCCATCTTCAAGGACTTGGCCAAGGCTGACTCTGTCTCACCCACTCCTCTTCATCAAGCTAGGTGCAGATGACTTAGCCCACTCTCGGTATCTTGGTTTATGCCTTACATCAATAATAGGCAGCAGTCAGATAGGTTGGGAAATTTCACATCCTATCCTCTATCCATACTAGCAGGGTACAACAAGGATCTGTCCTTGGCTCCATACTGTTCTCAGCCTTCATAAATGATCCCACTTTGACATGTTACAGCACAAGGATACATATGTATGCAGCTGACACCATTCTTTTGTCTCTGGGCCTACTGTATCATATATCTGTACCCACTACAACAAGATCTACAAATGATGCAATCCTGGTTCCTCAAAAACAATACAAAATAAACACCTCCAAGACCATTTCAACAATCTTTGGTTCATCCTAAAACTGGCACAGTTACCTCCCAGCTTTCACTGCCCTAGATGGTTCCTCTCTAGACTATGTCTTGGCTGCAAATACCTAGGGGTCTGACTTGATCCCCACCTAAATTCTCTAATCATATAGCTGCCATCACCTCTAAGCTATGCCCAAAACTCAGCATTCTGTTTCACAATAAAGATAACCTCCTCTCTCCATCCATCGCAAATTAGTCTCAAAGTCAATTACCCCATTTTGACTATGCTAAGTTCATTTATGGCTCAGCCCCAGCTTCCTCACTCTCCCATCTTGAAACCCTGCTAAATTCCTTCAGCCATTTCATCTCTAACTCCCTCTAACTCTCCCAGAACTCAACACTGCCACCTCTACTCCTCTCTAGACTGTTACCCCTGTCACACAGAGGCATTATCCATTCTTTCTCTCTCTCTGTCTCATAGCCAAATACCGGTTTGGCCTACTTCCACCCTACCTATCAAAAATACTATCCCCAGTAGCAATCTTACCATATAATCTACTCAATAGAGACACCGCACCTTCTTCATCCCCAGCACCTCATCATCTGCTAATAAAGCTGCCTTCTCCTACAGACTCCCAGATTTATGGGACCTCCAGCCACCTCAAGCTTCAGAACCTTCCCCTTAGAACCTCCAGCCACCTCAGCTTCAGAGCCTTCCTCTTATCCATCCCTCAAGCAGAACTTACACCTCCTCCCTTGCTCATGTACCTACATATCCCACTTTTCAACAGCACAGTACTCAGGTGCAGGGTCATAGCCCATCATGATTCCAACAACAAACAACTATGATTGTCAATACATACTTTGTTTCTGCTCACAGTGCAATGACCCTGCAAGTTGCCTGTAACCAACCAAGTTTATATACTGTATAATTATATTTTGCCTTGTACTGTACCAAGTGTCCTTCATTGTTACCCCACCTCCCGGTTCACACCTGGAAATGAGTCATAGTTCAGTGTGTTTTCCTGGTAACCAAAACTTTTAAATAAATTAAATTTAAAAATACAACAATACCAAACTATCATCAGAAACATAATCAGCATCCATATTATCAGATTCAGAATTGTAAGTAGTGGTTTCATCATGTTGGAGGACCTGAATAAGCAGCCAAAGACTTTGAGATGATAGAACTACAAAACCCTTTCCCACTCACAGAATTAATGTACCTTTGGTAACAGAGGTGAAGAATAAAACACTATGGGAGAAACATTTGGGGATCCAAAGCCTTGGGTAGGCAGTGCAATCTAGAAAGAGAATTTAACTATCTAACGGAATTGTTTTTGCAAGTTCTGGATTCATAGTTTATTACATGAAAAGGAACTGCAGCCCAAAGTTGTTGTGAGCTGGAAACTATTTCTGGATATGGTTTGTACCATGTCTGATGAGAAGATGTGACATGAAAAGGAAGATGGATATGTTGAGGTATGGCTGTAAGATACAGATTTGTAGATGGAGAGGTTAATGGGAATCCAGTTCTGTGTTAAGGAAAAGTAATAGAACTGAGATACATGGTTGAGTGGAGTTTTTTAAAGTTAACCAGAACATATTTGGTTAAGGAATTCCTTAGTAAATTTCATCCATGTTAATATGGCTAAAGCTGGATGTCTGACTGAGCAAAACTGTTGAGAGGTCTGATTGTTTGCTGCACTTTGGATTATAAAGTGTTCTTTCTGTACCTTGTAATAGTCATGATTGTATTTTGATTATTTTGTATTGTATTTTGATTATTGCATCTTCTTGTCACCTTCCCCAGGATGCACCTGGAATTGAGCAGTACTCTGCTCAGTGTGTCTTCCTAGTAAAACGTATAAATAAATAAATAAACAAACAAACAAATAAAGTATCTGCCTCAGTGGAACTCAGGAAGATCCAGACCTTGGAGCCCATTAAGATGGAGTCTAGGCTGACTGCAGCTGAAGGCTTCTCCCAGAAAGGAATATATATATATATATATATACTTGCAGGAGGTGAAGTAGCCAATGGTGATGGACTGTGACAGGGATGGCAGAAGCCTGACTGTTGGAGGAATTTTCCATTATGGCTGGAGGGCATGGATGTGCCCACCTTTATTGTTTTAGAATCATAACCTGAATACAATAGGAACAGTTGAACTCCATATTTGATAAGATTGTGTTAGTAATCTTAGAGGAATTGCTTAATACAGGCTTTGGACTATGGTGAAGGTAGATCTGAAGTTGCATTGCTCAGGAAGACTTGAAAACTGAAAACCACTGAGTCTTAGTAACAAAGGACATTAACTCCTGTGAAGGACATCTGGCATCTGTTACCAAATCTAGAACAATGCCCAAGGTTTCAGATTCAGTGGGTGAGTGATAGTTTACCAAGAGCTAAGGTTATGTGGACTATGTGGACCAGATGTAGAATCTACCAATTCCTGCTGTGGAGGTGAGAGATGTCCTGCTAAAAGATGCAAAACTCAGGAATAAAGGATAGACTTAAAACAATGAACAAAATCTGCTAGCAAATCTGCATTTCTCGAAAGGTTGAGGGGTGCTTGCCACCTAGTGTGGTATTAGAGCTGCAGTAAAGTAGTGGTTTTCTGTTGTCTTCAGTATCATTCTACATGACTGGATGAATGGGTATCAACAAAACTAGGTCTGTCATGTTGTCTTTGGCAAAATTCTGGGTGTTCAACATGAATGGTGACATCAAAGTAGGAGTAGGCTATAGATATTGATAGAGAAAGTGAAGTAATAACTACTTAGAATATAAGCCTCAGTATAGCTACTATGGTAAGTTGGACTGATCTCATGCTCTAAAAACTTTTCTGAGTATTATGATTAAGAATTGGAAGGAATGTCTTGAACTTGAGTAGACCTTCCCATTGCCCAAAAGTACAAAGGATTTATTTTGATTTGGATGGTAGCTCTTCATATAAAGGCAGATACATCCTGATGTGAGACTGCAAACACCTTAAAGAAGTAGTTGACAGTTTTTGCTATCTCTGAGGTGAATGGTGAATGCATTCAACCTCCAACTACCCTGTGTTGACCAGAACAGACTGTCAGGTCATTAGGTACCACACTTGAGGGATATATGAGTAGTAGAACTGGTACCACAGTCAAGGATCCAACAGAGGAGATCAGGGATATCATGAGCATGATCAACAAGTATAGTGCTATGAAGAGTGAGAACATTTCAAGTGGTAGGAACCTCTAGGGTGAGTCTGAGACCGACAGTAATAATAAGATTGTTGATCCTGAAACCAGACTGTTACACTCCCAAAAGAAGAGGATCAAACCAGGTGATAAAGACAATACAGGCAAATAGGGACATAACTCTAGGCAGCAATATGATGTCTGATGCTAGTAGACAGAATTGCAGGGCAGGAAACACTGAACTTGGCAGGCAGGAATCGGTTACTGAAGGCACTTAGGAGATGTGAGGGCAGCAGATACTTTGGACCATTGGTTCAGCTTTGTAGCTTTATACAAGGAGTTGAATAGTAGAACTAGCAGGAATTATTAAGACTGCAAATTTAAGACAGGCATGGAACTTGAGGCTGATGATTCAGGAAACTAGGCAACTGTTAACCTTGTTCTGAAGTAGTTAGGTCCACAGCTTGCAAAGGAGGCACTGTACAAAGCAAGTAGTGTAGAAGCCAACTGTTTATGAGGATAAGCTGCTCAGCAAGCAGTCACTAATGTGTATTAGTTGTTAGCTTGTTCAAAGCAAGGAGATACTGGGACCCTGAAGCCCAGAAGCCATGAGGTGAGCAGGCCACTATAATGATGATTTAATAAGTGCCTAAAATCCAGCTTGTCAAGTAGAATACACAGCCATGGGCAACGAGAAGGAAACTCCATGAAAATCAACAGGAGGGAGAATGGAATGAGCTGTAGGCAGAATGGTAGCAGGACTGAGGAGTCCACATGGGTCTATACCTGGCAGAGGATCAGGTAAGCACACCACTCTGCAAGCCTGTCCAGAGAAGTCCTGCTGTATAAATTTCCAAAGGCTTGCTGTCATGGAACAAAACACCTCCATAGCTAAAAGCAGCTAAAATAAAATGGGATTAACTGTGATGAAGTGCTATAACAAGGGTAGGCAGCAGCTCACCAGATAACTGAGCTTAGCTATGCAAGGAGTGGCTGTAACAGGAGTTATGGAAAGCATTTAACAAGAGGTAAGAGTCCTAGTTCTAAGTTATCTGCAAACACTAGGCAGCCATGTAAGTCTGATGCATATTCAAAGTGTTACATAAATCCAGGTAGACTAAGCCATAAACAGATGACATGAAAAGAGTCTGTACAAGTCAGGGTAGCTAGTCTATAATGGTATAATAAAAATCAAACTGTTGCAAAACTGCAAGCAGACAGTAAGCATACTTGGAGAAAGTGCAAAGGCTAAAACCAAAACAAAACACTGGAGTAAGGCTTAAAGAGCCCTGTCAGCATTAGGAAAACATTGAAAAAGTAAGCTTTATATTCAGCTCTATCCAATTTTCTTTATTGCTTCATATATATTCAGTAATTAATTCCCATCTTTTTCATTACTGAAAACAGTTACATTAAACAAGATGCTTGTCCCCTAGACGATATCTAGTCTGACTGCTTCTCTACACAAAACATTATTTATTTATTTATTGAAATGTTTCACCAGGAATGCACACGAGCAACAAGTTGCTTGTCTCCCAGTGCGACCTGGGGGATGGAGCAATGGGGAAAGTGAAATAAAACATACATACACTCATTAAATAAAGGCATACAAGTTACATAAGTCCCTTTGCAACATTTGCAAGGGCATGTGAATGTAAAGAAATTGTTACATTAATAAAACATACATATACTCGACTCAGTACAGTGATTGTTACATTAAGTAGCATTGATAAAGCAGGAATGACCATGATCTCTCTAAATACAAACTTTCAAGTTACATAAGTCCACTTTGCAAACATTTGCAAGACATGTGAATGTACAGAGATTGTTACATTAATGTTGCATACATATGCTAATACAGTAATTGTTACATTTGGGTGTATTGACTGAGCAGGAATTAGCATAGAATGGGGAAGATTGAGCAGTATAATATATTTAATTTATGAATACAAGCATAAGAGCTAGTAGAGGTATGAGGAGGGTGGCAGAGACACAGATGAACATGGAAAAGGGAGGGTTTGGCAACTAAGAAGGATGGCAATAAAGGGGGACAACAATTTGGAAGGCATACAAGGAGGAGAAGGGAGTGAGGGGAGGGAAGATGGAGTGAGTACATAGAGAGGAATGGGGGATGGGAGGAGTAGGGAGGGAGAAACCTAGTACTTGTGGGGCCCTTCAGGATGCTGGGAACCTTGCAAAGAGACTGAGAGGACTAGGATGTGATGTGAGGGTGGGGTTTCAGGAAGGACCCAGGGCGGTAGGGGAATAGGAAGGAGTGAGGGTTAGCAGGACAGATAGGAATAGGAAGGGGAGGTAATTCTGTGGAGTTCTAGGGAAGGAAATGGAAGGAAATGTGGGTGTGTTGTAGCAGGAGCAGTTGTGTGAGAGGTAATTTTGAAGGGCAGAACTGAAGAAGTTCATTGAGAGTAGGGGGAGGGAAGGCGGAGGGATTAGCAAGGACAGAATGGGTGGAAGGTGGGGAAGAATTATGAGGCTTCTAGAGGAAGGGAAAAGAAAATTATGAGGAGTTATAGAGAGAGAGGAGGAAATGGAACATCACAACCTCCTGTTTATGACATCATATTTATCTCCACAGCAACATATTTGGATGTCATAAACAGAATTATGATGTCAGGTGTAGGCAGAAAGCCAGAGCTGAAAGGACAGAGATCCAGTTTTCATGAAAATATCCTTAGTAATAAGGAAATAAGAGTGAGAATTACAGAATAAAATGAAAATATAAGTTACAGTTATGCCTGAATGTTTCATTTTTCAGAGTTGTCTCAGCTCTGACAGGAGCTCTTTAAAGGAGGGAAACAACAGCCTCAGCTGACCAATGAAACCTATAATGAAGAGAATGGAAAGTCAAAAATCATACAGAGCGAGACAGAGGAACACCGTCAACAATGACAAAACTGGCTAGAGCCCTGAGGTAGAAATAGCCAGTTTATGTGGTGGCTGGAGGAGGATGTAGATCATCTGCTCCTCTAGATTGAACCTCTGATTGGGCCAGCCATGTCCCCTGCAGGCACAGCTGCAGATCCTCAAGCTGCCACCCCAGCCACCTCCACAAAGCCACTGCCAAGAACCAGCAATGCCGGATTGAGCCCTGATTGGGCCAGCCGTGTCCCCTGCAGGTGTGGCTGCGGCTCCTCAGCCGCCACCCCAACCACCTCCACAAAGCCACTGCCAAGAACTAGCAAAGCTGGATCGAGACCCTGATTGGGCCAGCCATGCCACCTCCACAAAGCCACTGCCGAGAACCAGCAAAGCCGGATCGAGCTCCTGATCGGGCCAGCCATGTCCCCTGCAGGCGCGCTGTGGCTCCTCAAGCCGCCACCCCAGCCACCTCCACAAAGCCATTGCTGAGAACCAGCAAAGCAGAGTAAGATAACCTGGGCTGGGAAGCTGTGAGTGGCTGCCATTGGTCGACCACTCTCCGTCCACCATCTGATTGGTTCACGGCTTTGGTCACTGTCTCTGATTGGACTTATTACTGTTTTTCCTATCTGGGCTCTTCGCCCATTCAATTGCATAGCAGACTGCTGAAAATTTATGCCCGCCTGCCCACCTCCACCTTTGACCTTAATTAAATAGACCTCTGCTCCACCCACTTGACTTTGGACCTCTCCTGTCTGATTTTCCTCCTATCCTCTAGTTGAAACATCCACCTACTCCACCTACGCTCACTTCTCTGCTCTCCGCCACCTCCCTATTTTCATCTGCCCACTGTCTCTTCTAGCTAAACTCCCTGTTTTTAAGTTCTCTTTGACTATGTCTCCTCAGCTACCTGTTCTTGCCTCTTCTCACTCACTTTCCTTCCTCCACTCTGCTACCTTCCTGGTGTCTGCCACCCCTCCCACCCCTACACCTACTACCTACTCATCTCCTACCACCACCCTGGTACTCTGGCTCATGCAGTTTTCCCTGCCCTGGGGTACCTCCCTGCTATGGGCTGGCTGTATATGGACACTCCTGAGTATGGACACTGGGCAAACCTATCCTCGCTTCTGTCCATGGCTCTGCCCTGGGACATACGACACATATGCTGTATTTGGTCTAGCAAAAATGGAGGTGTAACCTCACCTACTATGAACAAAGACAGATTGCACTGGAACTCCTGCTCCTCCTCCTGCTGATGTCAGGAGTGTCCACCCAAACCCTGGCCCGCTCACCTCCAGCCCAGCCAGAATTGTGAAACCAGGCGGGGTCTCATACTCACAACCCTCAACATATGCAGCCTCCTCCCAAGCTTGATGCCCTACAAATCTTTGCTAACCAGCATAACCCTGATATCCTTGCTGTTGTTGAAACCTGGCTGACCCCAAAATTCTAGACCATGCTATTGCACTACAAGGCTACAACGTCTTCAAACTTGATCGGAGGACCAAAGAGGTGGGTGTGCAATTTACATCAAAGATAACATCACTGGCCACCCGATTACAACTACCCCTTGGCTCTTCTGTGCAGTTTCTATCTATCAAACTCCTTGGAGCCCACAATAAAGCACTTACTGTAGTCTCAGCCTAATCCCACCAAAAGACCAAAGAATAGGTCTCAGTGCTGTCCTGGACTTTGTCAGATCCCAACCCCTGGCTCAGAGATCCTCCTTCTTGGTGACTGATATATCAACTGGCTTGTACTTGGAGCAAGAACTCACAAGGATGCTGTCTCTTCTGCTAACCTAATGCAGATGGTCGATTCTTGCACAAGGAAGAACTACACAATGGGTACCAGCACTCTCCTGGACTGGGTTCTTGCCAGCCACTCAACCCGTATCACCAACACCACTATGCTCCCAGATTCTCTCAGCAACCATTACCCTGTCATCTGGAATTGGTCAAACAAGTTTTGTAATCTTCCTCCTAAAATCATTACCAGCAGGGTCCTTCCTTTTGGCCAAATGACCCATCTCAAATCCTGCCTTAGTCAGCAAGACTGGTCCCCTATTTACAATGCATCAGATGTTGACTCAGCCTCGATTATTTTATTACCATCCTCAATGCAGCCCATGACACCTATGCCCCAGTCAAAAGTGCAAAGTCAAGGCACTTAAAACCCTAGCTTACTGCTGAGCTACTGGCTCAGCTAAAATCAAGGACCACCTCTGGGCATTAGTTAGGTCTACTGGCGCTCAACCTGACATTCAAAACTACAAGCAGGCCCATAATAACTGCACAAAATAAATTTGACTGAAGAAAAGTACCTACTACAGAAACCCTTACCAACACTTGGGTAAATGGGAGAGCTTTCTGGGACAATATTAGAGAAGTCTCAGGAAGCAGCCCAAATCCTCCCCAACCCTACTGAATATTGACAGATCCTCCACCCTTGACCCAATGGTCATTGCCAATACTTTCAATGCGGCCTTCACCTACCTCAGTGGTGTTCTCCTCTGGACTTTTTATGGAAATTGACTCCTCTGCTCCAAATACCCTCTCTGCCACTTCCAATCATCTGCCTTTCTATTTCAAAGCAATCTAGGTGAGTGATGTCTGCAAATAAATAACTAAGGCTATCTCAAGTCCAGAGCCAGTGGCAATTCACTGGACCTTAAACTTCTGTTCCTCACCCTTGAAGAGGTACTACATCTGCTAACTAGAATTTTCAACCTCTCCTCAGCCTCAGTCAGTTTCCTAGCATATGGAAATC
This sequence comes from Neoceratodus forsteri, assembly GCA_016271365.2. Classification (NCBI taxonomy): domain Eukaryota; kingdom Metazoa; phylum Chordata; order Ceratodontiformes; family Ceratodontidae; genus Neoceratodus; species Neoceratodus forsteri. The sequence goes on along the minus strand of CM057455.1, from coordinate 1,457,986,500 downwards.
AGCTATTGTTACTCCAGTCCATAAAAGCAGTGACAAGTCCATACAAGGAACTACCAGCTGATCTCTATATTACCCCAAGGCCCTTGAGTGCATTGTTGCTGAACAGTTTACAGACTACCTGGAAAAACATAACATCTTGTGTACCCAACAACATGGTTTCAGGCAAGGCACAACACATCAATTGCCCTCTTGAAATTTACTGGAGTCCTTCACAACTCATTGGATGAAAGTCATCTAACAGGAGCAGTTTTTATTGACTTGACCAATGCATTTGATACTGTTCACCATGACCTGCTTACTAAACAGCTGCTGAATGCTGGACTCTCCCAGGACTCTACTGCATAGTTTAACAGTTACCTGGAACAGCATTCACAAAGAGTAAAAATCTCCGGAGTACTCTCTGACTCTAAACCTGTCCGCTCAGTTTTCTAGCATATGGAAATCAGCTATTGTCACTCCAGTCCATAAAAGCAGTGACAAGTCCATACAAGGAACTACCAGCTGATCTCTATATTACCCCTCAGGCCCTTGAGCACATTGTTGCTGACCAGTTTACAGACTACCTGGAAAAATATAACATTTTGTGTACCCAACAACATGGTTTCAGGCAAGGGCACAACACATCAATTGCCTTCTTGGAATTTACTGGAGTCCTTCACAACTCATTGGATGAAAGTCATCTAACAGGAGCAGTTTTTATCGACTTGACCAAGGCATTTGATACTGTTCACCATGGCCTGCTTACTAAACAGCTGCTGAATGCTGGACTCTCCCAGGACTCTACTGCATAGTTTAATAGTTACCTGGAACAGCGTTTACAAAGAGTAAAAATCTCGAGTACTCTCTGACTCTAAACCTGTCCACTCAGGTGTCCCTCAGGAATCCATACTGGGCCCACTACTTTTCAGCCTTTTCCTTAACTCCCTTCCACTATCCTGCACTGAACAAATCATCCTCTATGCTGATGATGCTGTGCTTCTCACCCTCCATAAGGACCCTCAACTCTTACAACACAACCTACAGCTAGGTTTCACCACTGTTGAAAACTGGTTCATAAAACATAAACTGGTCCTAAACCACAAAAGACCAAGTCAATGCTTTTTGCAGCTCACAAAACAAACACAGGCTTTACCCCTTGACATTAATACAAGCATTGGAAATACCCTTGAACAAGCGACATCTTTTAAATACCTTGAAATCTCACTGACCTAGTCTATCCTATGGGACCCACAGAGCTAGTGTTGCCAGGGCTGCCAATACATGCATTGGACTTCTCTACCTGAACAGACAGCATCTTACCCCAGAAGCATTGAAGGTTGCTGTGCAGAGCTCAGTGGTCTCCATCATTGACTCTGACCTCATAATCTAAGGATCTGCCTCTACTACTGCCCTCAGATGCATAGCAATCTCCCTTAACAAGGCCTGTCAACTCATTACTGGAGCCCACCGACCACACATACATGAGACCTTTATGATCAAATGGGATGGCTTTAACTCACTAACCACATTAAATACCTTACCTGCATGATGGTGAAAAACTACCTTGGGCCTTACTCTCCCAGTGTCCAAGCTCTCCTGCACCCAAACATTAATTCTCACAACACCAGAGGGTCTAAACATCAGCTTCTACAGGGTCCCAGATACCAGACCACCAGGGCCAAACATCCTTTGCTCACCGTGCACCCAGCTGGATGAATGCCCTCAGCAAGCAAGTCACCTCCACCTCCTCACTGGGCATGTTCAAATCCAGTCTCCATCTTCATCTCGCTGCATCCAGCTCCTGTAACTGCCACCCCAATTTCCCTTCCTCATCGAGATCACCGCCCCACCCTGATCCTCCTACTCTGCATGTTTTAGCCTCACTACCTCTGTCCCCCTCTGCTCCCTTCCCTCTCACCAGCACTTCTCTCTGATGTACATTGGCAATGCCTTGAGCTGTTCTAGTTCTTTTGCTTCTGCCCTCCCTTTTCTCTCACCCTTCCTCCCTCACCTATTTGTTCAATCTGGGTTTCCTGTGATCCTCCTGTATGCATATCATTTATACTGTACACTGTAATGTGTACCTGAACTGTTGTAAATTGTTGTATGCTGTTGATTAACATATATGTACTACTGCTGACGTGGAACCTTTGTAAAAGAGACTTGGCTCAAAGGTACTTGTAATCCTAGATTTAAATAAGTAAATAAAAAATAAATAAAGCTGACCACTGAACCCCAGCAAGCTTGGAGTGAAAATGAGTATTCTATTTTATTTCTGTGAGCACTATCTACTGGAAATTTACCAAATGTTAAAACTATGTATGAACATTTTGACCTAAGTGACCCCTTCCCATAATTGAAAATGTTTTTCAAATTCTGTTTAAAGTTGGGCACTGCAAGTTCTGTTCTACCCTAGAATCGAACAAGAGCTTCAGTGTTGGATTCTCATGGACTCTTAAGGTTTTGGAGGCCAGACTTGAGCTTTTGGTTTAACTGGAACAAACTAGACAAATCACTCAAATACATAGATTTTGAAAACATGAACTCCACTCTTCTCCCCATTCTCCCATACAGATCAACAAGAATGAATTGCCTTATTCTGATACTGTTCCTGGAGCAGGTATCATACTTCTAACCAATCCTCCCTCCCTTGTAAACTCCCACGAGGCCCAAAATACATTATTGTTGCCCCCATTAAACTCTGATCCATGATTTGGTAGCTGCCTATCATAGTCAGACACCAGGCTAACTCAGTCATCCCCACCCCTGTCCTCCCATGCACAGTTTAGATTAAAAAATATATATATATATATATATATATATATATATATTCATGGAAAAACTCCATTTAATGCATCCAGTTGAGGCTGTTCCACAGGGACAAAAGTGAGGAAATTCAGTGTTAGGGTTGAAAACGCTAACTGAGCATTCCACACAACCACACACACACACACACACACACATACAAGCAAGTAGGGAAGGACCAAGGCAACACAACCAATCACACACAACTAGCAGGAGGTGTATGTCTGTGTTACCATAGTAAGTAGGTAAGAAATCTAATTTCAGCTGGCAGTTGCGAAAACGGTATACCTCACCTGCTTTGAGATATGGGTGGTGAAATGCATCATGGGCATCGCAATGTTAGTCTATGGCAAATTTGCTCAATTTTGGAACAGTGTATGTTTGTCATGCTTAAGTATTTTAGCACGAAAGCAGGAAAAGGCAGATCTGTCAGACTAGTGCTTGCCACCCTGTAAATTTCAGCCCAAAGGAGCCAACAGTTTGGTTGCAGGATGATGGCAAAGATGTGCAGTCATGAGGAGCTTACTATCTAAAATACTTCCAGAAACATGAAAGTGTAGCAAACAGTAGAGATGAAAGTGTTGCATTTGCAAAGCATAGAAAATAGTGTCAAAAAATACTGTCACAAACGGAAGACACAACAGTGTCACATTTGCAAAAGCATGGAAAATAGTGCCACAAAATACTGTCGCAAAGATGGAAGTGTCGCAAATGCATATCACAATACTGTGACATTAGCAAAAGTAATTTTTGAAAGTATATCAGGAATGCAAAATCCTGTTTTGCCTCTTGTGAACCCCAAAATACCATATGTGTTGTGTGTGTTATGTGTTGGTGGCTAAGTGGCCAAAAGATGCCCAGTTGTGTGTAGTAATATGTGTTTTGTGGTACATGGAATGTCTGGGATCAGAGTTAGAGGACAACCCCATGCTGGAGCTGACGGAGCATGGGTGTATGGTTTTGTGGTTTACATAGTTGTATGTTAGTTCTGTCACCTGCTGCTGGTTGTGTGATTGGTTGTGTTGCCTTGGTCCTTCCCTACTTACATGTATATATGTGTGTGGTGGTGGTGGTGGGTGAATGCTCAGTTAGGTATTCAACCCTAACACCGAAATTCCTCACTTTTGTCGCTGTGGAACAATCCTAACTGATGCATTAAACTGATTTTTTGCCATAAATGTCCCTTCTTTTGAGAATGTGCACTATAAATAGTGAACAGAATGTAGTAATGATAACACAAACGCAAGCAGAAATGGTAACGCACATGGTGACGCAAACATAAACGTAACGCACATGGTAAGAGAAATGCAAGCTAAATGGTAATGAAACAGAAATGGTACAGCAATCAGAAACGCTAATGGCAATGGAAATGCAAACGGTAAGAGAAACACAAACAGAAATGTAAATGTTAAAGACAATGGTGACGTAGAAGGAAACAGTAATGCAACTGACAATGGAAACGTTACAGAAAACACAAATGCTAAGGCCAACAGAAAGGAAAATGGTGACGAACACACAAACAGTAACGGTAACGCAATTGGAAATGCAAATGGTTACAGTAAGAGCAACGATGATGCCAAAGGGAATAGTAACACAAATGGAACCACAAACCAAGCACGACACAAACATTAATGGTAACAGTCACAGTCACAGTAACACAGTTGGAAATGCAAACACTTATGTTAGCACCAACGATGACGCCAAAGGAAAGAGAAACACAAACGGAACACAAATGGAAGCACGTACGCAAACTCAAATGGAAATGCAGACGGTGATGCAAAAGGAAATGCAAACAAAACCAGTAATGGAAATGCAAATGGTAACAGTAATGCAAATGCAAGTGCAAACACAAACACAAAGGGTAACGACAGGGTTCAGTAAAGGAAACGCTAACGCAAATGGTAACGGAAACACAAGTAGAAATGGTGATCTGACAGTAACGAGATGCAGACCATTTTTCCCCAAAAGCTGCATTCAGAATCACAGTGATAATAATAAGGGCGTGGAGCAGAAAATGAACACTTGGAATACTAAACTGGTTATATCTCAGGAACCATACAACGTAGGAAAAAATTAAAATCTCATATTATTTATGACTTTCCTGGCTAGTTTTGTACTTAGGTCCCTAGTGGGGTTCTAAGCATTTTTCTGATGAAAAGTCCATATCGCGAAGCATTTTCGAGATACGGGCCCAAGGACACCTTTATGTTAGCCTATGGGAAAAATGTCAACTTCAGAGTGTCATAACTTTGCATCCTTCTAATATTTTGTCACTAAACCACTAAAAGGCACATCTGTGGGATCTTGGCTTTCTTCCTCAAATTTCAACCCAAAGACCATACTGTTCTTTGCAGCAGGGTGGCAAAGTTTCCTATTCTTTTGGGCATAGTGTACTTAAAGTGTTATAATTTGTGACACTTTTCGCAAAAAATCACAAAAGTATCAAATGTAATGTGCAACACTACTTTTGAGCAGTACTGTTTACAAAAATTTGGATACATATTTCTGGGGTGTTTAACCCTTCAAAAGACATGGCTAGCATCCTCAGGACTCGACCAGGTGAATGCAGCAAGAATGGTGTCCCTAGAGAGTCCCAAATTGAAATGCCAAGCATTACTGTGATCAACAACTGAAAAAAGATGATGGATTTGCAGCACTACAGGGGTCATTGTGACACTAAAAACTGTATTTACGACACTGTCGAACTTTTTTTTAACTTTCCCATTGACTATAATGGGAAACTTGTTTTTAATAACTTTTGAACCGTTTAATATTTTTCACAAAATCTTGAAAGGCTCATCCGAGATCCCTGGCTGCATGTTTCCTGAAGGTTTCAGACCAGTTGTGCAGACTGTCGCGACCTGTAGGTATGAGCAAAGAATGCACAAAAATGCGTAATTACCACATTCTCCGGCGCTATGTAGCTCCGCAACTGTATATGCAACCATTACGAAAGTTGGCAGATCCAGAGATGTGGTACTGCTCAGCGCAGCCAAAGTTCAGGTAAATCTGTCATATAGTGGCAAAGTTATTAAGCTGCCAATTTCAGAATTTAACGTTAAATGGGGTACTCAACCTTAACTATGGTGGCACTACTGTGCCACTATAATATATTATAGTGGCATGGTAGTGCCACTACAGTGTGGTTGAGTACCCATTTAAAGTTAAAGTGTGAAATTTGTCAGCTTAATAACTTTACACACGTGATGACGAATTTGCCTGAAAATTGGTACTGCACAGAGCAGTACCACAGATATCTGGATCTGCCAAGTTTTGTAATGGTCGGATATATTTTGTTGCAGAGCTATATAGCACCTTAGAAAGTCATATTTATGCTTTTTTGTGCTCTTTTGCTTATGCGCATACAGGTCGCATGGTTTGTGCGATCGGTCTGAAAAACTTCAGGAACATGCAGCCTGGGTCCCCGATGTGCCTTCAAGATTTTGTGAAAAATATTAAATGGTTCAAAACGTATTCAAAAACAAGTTTTGTTATAGTCAATGGGAAAAGTTAACAAAAGTTCAACAGTGTCGCAAATGACCCCTGTAGCGTCACAAATCCATCATTTTGTTTTCAGTTGTTGGTTACAGAAATGCTTGGTATTTAAAATTGGGACCTTCTAGGACACAATTATTTTTGTGTTCACCTAGTCGAGCCCTGAGGATGCTACTTGTCTTTTTGGGGGTTAAACACCCAAGAAATATGTTTTTAAAATTTTGTAAACTGTAGTGTCACAAAGAAGGTTTTTGCTACTGCCAGCTCGGTTCACCTTTATGTGAAAAATCTTGTAGAACAACTTTGTAAATAATGTATGATATCTGAAATTGGAGTTCTCCAATTCCTACAGTAACAGGTATACACTTCCTGCTGGTTGTGTGTGATTGCTTTGTTGCCTTGGTCCTTCTCCTACTTGCATGTATGTGTGTGTGTGGTGGTGGTGGGGTGGGGAGATGTGCAGTTAGCTGTGGAACAACCTTAACTGATGCATCAAATGGAGTTTTTTACAGTGAATATATATATGTGTGTATATATATATGTGTGTTCATATAGTCGTACCCCTATAGTTAGGGTTGAGTAGGCACTTTAATGTTAAACCTCAAATTTTGTGCGTTAACTGCAACCTTTCAACAGATTTGCATGAAATTTGGAATGCATGTTCTGGTATGGTAGATCTCTTGATTTACCAAGTTGCATTTCGGTCGGAGATATGGTTTTGTGCAGCAAAATGCCAAAAATTCACTTTTCGCTAGTTTTGATGCATTTTTTGTCCGTGGCACTGTGACCACACCATGTGGTCTTTTGGTCAGAACCTTGGAACATAGAAAGAGGTTGGTTTAAGGAACAATTCAGCATTAATTTGGTAAAAAATATTAATCCGTTCCAAAGTTATTACATTTTTAATGTTTGAGTTCTGAGCATGCCAGTTCACTCAAAAATTTATATGTATATTTTGTGAAAGATAAATGGGTTTCAAGGTCAAAGATTTTGTCAGCTCATGAAAGAAAAATCCTAGTACATCAGAAAAATTATTTGTTCATGAGCTGCCATCTTGTTTTTAGTTTTCCAGTCAAAAAAATATTGTAGCTTTCTCCACGGGTGACGTTTGGGCCAAATGAGGCATGGGTTTTGTTCAGAGTTTCCTCTACAAAGCCATGCCTTTGGTTCTTCATTTCTGTCAAAAAATAGGTTTTAAAAATTAGAAGTTCTTCTTTTGCAACTTGCTAACGATCTTCTTTCACAAGCCTGCAAAATCCTGGTCCGTGAGATTATCCTAGTCCACGAGCTTTGTTAATGAGGGGATGACCAGATAGCAGGAATTTCATGACCAGATGTCCCTGGGGACAACTAGATAGACCACATTGGTGTGACAAGATGTCCACTCACAGACTAGAATTTTGTTAGGTTGTGGACTAGGATTTATTTCACAGCAAAGGATTTTGCTATCTCATCGACTGAAAATTTTAAAGGTGTATCAATTTTAGAATTGCATAGCTCATTAATGGTTTGGTCTTTTACTTGAAATTTACAGGTTGTTGAGGGATGTCCTACAGGTATGAATTATGCTGTTTAGGTGTTAGCGAATTAGTGGCTGCATAGATATGCCATGACAAATTTGACATTTTCCCATAGGATTACATTGCAGTGTCTGACATGCCTTTTGGTGCCGTTATCTCGAAAATGAAGCAAGATACAGAGTTTTAGCACTGGCAGCATAGATCATCTAAAGTGCCCTATGCTGCTGGAACAAGATTTTAAACCATAGAGTAAGCCTGCCATGAAATTTATTTTGTAGGTTGCACGTTAATGAGATATTGTCAAATTTGTGTTACAAAGGGTTCCTTGCCTTATAAGGCTGCTGTATAGCTATCGTAAGTGGGGCCAGCGCTCCCACAGATGCATATTGTTATGCAGCAATGGGCAACTAAGCTCGGGCCCCTTAATACATGTTTTGTACTAGATATATATCACACTTTTTCAAAAGTAAGGAAATTCATGGCAAAAACTGTGTTTAACGTGAGGGTTAAAGTGACAAAAGTGAGGAAATAAAATGTTAGGCTACCCAACCTCCTCCTCCACATCCCACACACCATCTTCCACAGATGACAGATGCCAGGGTGTGCCATGGGATTGTGAAGCTCTAACTATCACCCCATTCTCCTTTATTGTAGCATGTAAACCTGCTTACACATGGAATGGGGTGAGAGTTGTCAGATAACCCCATGGCAAACCCTGGCATCAGTCTGCAGGTTGTGGGGAAGGGTTAGGTGCTCAACCCTAATGTTTCATTTCCTCATTTTGTTGTTTTAACCCTAACTGATGCATTAAATGCAGTTTTTGGCCATGAATATATATATATGGATATGTGGGGACTGACAGTGTGATACTGATGAGTGCAAGCTCTATTGACCCTGGGTACCTCACAAGGGCGGAGCCACGAGTGATGGTTACAGAGGTCAGTGGAAACTGCACTAACAATTGTGTATCACACTGTAAGCCCCTCGATGTTCAATTTATGCAATAGAGGAGGACATAAATTGGAGGGAGTTACTGTGTTTTGTGTTGTCAAAGTTAAATTTTTAATTGTTGTGGTGAACTACTTTTCTATTTAATGGTTTTGCTGCGATAGTGTGTCCGTGGTTCGGCTTTTTTAATGGACTGGCATAGTACTTTGTTATTGGTTTGGGATTTATGTGGGAGTGGTCGTAGGATGTGTTGATTGGTGGTGGAGCGTGGTGTTCTGTAGGTGTTCTGGGTCATGATTGGTGGGTAGGCGTGTTTTGTTTTTGGCATCTTTCAAAATTAGCGTGGAGCTCATTGTTGATGGAGGTGGATCTGTGTAATTGGCCTCATGGAGTTGTGGTGGTAGCAGCATTTTGGCATCCCGAGGAAGAGGAGCTGGAAGTGGCATGGGACTGTTACTTGGAGTCAGTGCTGAAGGTGTAGTGGATAGCAGTGTTCGGTTAACGTGATGCTGGATTTCCTGAGAGGCAAGTTTGTCATTTCTGATGGATTTGTTTGATGAGAAGACTGTATTCGTGGAGTACTCATTTGGATTTCTGTGGATTTTGGCATCTTGGGATGTGTTTTGGGAAGGGGAATCATGGATTTTTAAATATTTCATGAATGTGGATGTTGAGGACTATTCGCTTTTGGGAGTATGGAACTGAAGAGTGGCATCGTGTGGGTTTATTTTTTTGAAATGGCTGGGTTTTTATCTTTTCTTGAAATTTTGGTGCAGACTGGATTTTGGGGATTTGTACATATTGATTTTGTGAGGAAATTGCCAAAAGAGTCAATCATGCAGTGGATTTCAGCTTTGAAGAGCTGCACATGTGGAGTTTTTTGTCTATGGTGTGGAAATTAACACTAATGTTTGGGATTTTTGTCTTATATTTTGGGGAGAAATCTGGATGTTGTGAAAGTATGATAGAGAAGGTATGTGCAGCGCTCGATATTTTAATGATTTTGTGATTACTTGCTCATGCCAGGTTGTAGGCATGAGGTGGCAGTTCAGGTGTGATGGAGTGGTACCATTTAAATTTTTTTGTTTGTTTGTTTTTACTGTGAAAGTAGTGTTGCACTGTGTGGATTTATTTATTTATTTATTTATATAAGAGATTTACCAGGAAGGCATGCTGAGCAGAGTACTGCTCGATTCCAGATGCCTGGGGGTAGGGAGTACAAAGGTAAAGTAACAAAAATACAACAGAAAAAGAACATACATAATGTTTTAAATCAAGCAGTGGTTGAAACAGTTATTTTCAGATTGTGTAGGTGCAAACCATATTATATGTCAAGCATAGGTACATACTGGCAGGGTAGAACCAGACTGGTGCTATAAGCTGGAGGGTTTAGGAGTAATAGAGGTGCTAAGGGGGTACAGGTGCAGTTGGTAGAGAAGTGCGTTTTGAGAAGGGCATTGCATTGAGGAGTACTTGAGGAATGTCTGATATCGGCTGCCAGGGAATTTCAAAGTTTGGGCATCCTGAAGCTGAAAGCAGCCTGGCCGGACTGGGTGGATCTGTGAGGAATGTGCAGGAGCCTAGTGTCGATATTTCGGAGAGCATAGGTGGGTGGGGAGAGGCGTTAAGAGGATGACAGGTAGGAATGGAGAGTTTGCAACCAGAACTTGGCAGAGGTTTTGGCGCAGGAAGCAATCTTCTATTGTGTAGAGACGGGAGGTCCAGGGATTGGAAAGGACAGTGGTGGGTGTCGGTCGGATGGTTCAGCGAGAAACGGCAGAAGGAGTTAAAAGGGATCAAGCCTAGCTAGGAGGTTTGGGGCTGCACAGTAGACAACATCGCCATAGTCAAATATAGGTAGGATCATTTTTTGCACGATTTCTTGTCTGGTTGGTAGAGGAATGCAATTTTTGTTTCGTAGAGGGTCCCAACATGGGGTGCAATTTTTGTACAGAGCATCAATATGCGCTGAAAAGTCCAGATGTTGGTCTAGCCAGACCCCAAGGTAGCGATAAGTGGTGCAGGCCTCTAGTGGGATTTATCCAGAGTATAGAACGTTGGTGGCAGTGAGTTTAGTGACTTTTCGCCAAGAGTCAAGGTGAGGGAGACTGTTTTTTTTGGGTTTAGGAAAAGTTGGTTTGAGGTGAACCAACGTTGGATGGAGTCGAAGTCCTTCTGTAGGCAGGCTGTAACAGCACTAGTAGATAGGCCAGAGGCAAACAGCACCGATCGTCCGCGATACATATGGATAGCCGCTTGAGGGCAGGCTGCAGGCAGGTCATTTAGAAAACAGAGAACAGCAGCGGGCCGAGTACAGACCCTTGGGGACTCCATAGGTGACTGGGAGTAAGGTGGATCGAGCTGAGCCAATGCAGACTGATTGGACCTACCGGACAGGTAAGAGTGGAACCAGTTATTTGCATTTTCTGACATTCCTGTTTGAGCAAGTTTAGCCAGCAACAGGGGTGGGAGACTGTGTCGAAGGCTTTCGCGAGGTCGATAAATATGGCAGCTGTTATTTCCCTTGCCCATACCCGTGAGGATGGCGCTGGTGAGGCGAAGGAGGGAGGTGGTGGTGGAGTGTTTTTTCTGAAACCGCCTGGTAGGGGTGAAGAAAGATATGGTTTCAAGATAGTGGTGAAACTGGGAGAGAACAAGGCGCTTTTGAATCTTGGCTAAGATAGAGAGCAGGGATATAGGATGGTAGTTGGATGGTGAGGAGAGATCCTCGCCTTTAGGTAGTGGAATAACTGTGGCTTGTTTCCATGGAGTTGGGGACCACCCCGAGTTTAAAAGACAGGTTAAATGTGTGGATAAATTTCATTTATCCACACAGTTACTCATTTATCCAAACAGTTGCTCAGATAAACAGATTTATCACACTCCATTTATGTCCACCCTATTGCATAAATATATATATATCTGAATGAAGCAGACACCTGTGCCCGATTCCAAAAGATCCCCAAGAGCATGTCGCAAGCACGCTTGGCATACAATTGCACTGAAAACACTGCGACATGTGACTTACACTATATTCCTGAACGTGGACAACTTACACCAAAACCATTGCAATAATGCAAGTCGCAGATACACTGACCTGGACATGACAAGACTGCAGAGAGGCACAGGTAGGCCAACCATATCCACAGTAACATTAATGTGCCATGAATGGGGTGGGGGCTGGCAGTGGTTGGGGGATGGTGTTGGTGTGGAGGTGGGTCACAGACAAACAGTGTGAATGACTGTGTGGTGCAACAGTGGTGCAGGAAGGCATGGGTCGTTGCTGTGTGTGTGTGGGCATGCTGCTGCAGGATATGATTCATATGGTGGCAATGCTGTAGTCTGTGTTGGTGCACAATGGTGCAACACAGGAGCAACACATGTGTTTACCCAGGTGGTTGCACCAAGAGCAAGCGTAACACATGGGCAGGCATAGGTGGTGTGCATGGTACACACGTTATGGATTCTGGGATATGAGACCTGTGTGCAATACAGTGTAGTACACCAGAAGCCTGGACACAACATGAAACCATTGCCACCTCAGTAGCCTGTAAGTGTAACAAAGCTGTCATGGAGTGACTTGTCATGGGAGTGACTGATAGACAGTGTTGCAACCCCACAGGCACAGCAGGGGAACAAGCAGAGTAGGACCACAACAGTGCTGATGGCAGTGATGCAGAGGATGCAAGCACTATGGTAACCAAAGCCACCACAACAGAACACATCCCAGGTGCCCAGCACACAGGACACTGGAGTAGTGGACAGTGAAGCAGCGGCCTTGGAGGAACTGTTGAATGGGATAGCTGGGACACAAGCTGAGGACACAGTGGAGGCATGTGAAGTCAGCAGTTGTGACAGCTTTGCGGCAAATATTGCACAGGATCTCAGCCCAACCACCATTGAGGAGCTGGAGGCGTGTTTTAATGAGGCTGCACTCTCACTGCAGGACCAGCCAAATAAATCCCCACTGACTATGATGGATACTGCCAGACAGTTGTAGGACAGCAGAAGGAGCAGACAGAGATGCTCAGCTGCATAAGGATGTGCCTTGAGGAGCATCACAGGAAAATGGATGACCATATGGGAGCATAGTGTCCACCATACAGACATGCACACACCAAACACAGGCATCCCTCAACATGATTGTAGGCACTGCAGGCCTGACAGGCTTGTGGACAGAAACACACACAGGCCATCAATAGGCTGGCAACGGCTATTGAACAGTCAGTGGAACAGCAGCAGAAGCAGAGCAGACATAATTGCCATGGTGCTGCAGACCATCATGACAGCACACCGTGTGGAGCCACAAGGCATGCAGCGTGTGCATGATGTAGTGACACAGGCACAGGACAGAGTGCTGCAACAGACACAAGCACCACTCATGGCACACACTGCTGCAGATGTACAGGCCACCACGGTGGAGCTGCAGCCCCTACAACAATAGGACATACTATGACGGCAGTGCGACACACAACAGCAGCTGCACCACATATGCAGACACCTGTGTTGCATGGTGAAAGCCAGGGGTACAGCCACAGGAACCAGACCCAGACACCCCAGGAAGCAGTGGAAGTGTATGTAGAGGAGGGAGCCTGGCAGGGGACAGGCACACAGTGCCACTTACAGCAGCAGTGCGGGACAGCAGGAACCCAAACAGCAGAGAGCTTTGCCAAGCTGTTCCAGTGTCCAGCGTGATGTGCAACAGATGTGCTTGCCATGGGACAAGCAGCAAAGGACACACTGAATACAATAAACCCACCTGCAGTGTGCACACCACCACCGGGGCAAGGAAGTGTGGTTGAAGGGCAAAGGCAACAGCGGTGCAGGACACAACATTGACAAGTCAGAGCACACCAGTGGTGCCGACAGGCATGGGTGGCACATCCAGAGGTACTGCAACAAGGTCCAGGCGAGATCCTGGGAGACACATGAATTCCAGTCCCCAAAGCACAAAAGGACATTGTTGAAGCATGGGAAACAGGGACAGTGTCATTCACTATGGACTGCACAGTGGGGATGGGTCACTGCATAATGTGGACCCATCCAGAAGGAAGGCTGTCCATGGACACAAGGACTGCACCAAACAGGACTCCCCAGTAATCTCCCTCTCAAATGCCTCATATAGGCCACTGTTGCAGAATATGTGGAAGTCATGGCAGGCTCCAAGGCACTTGGCCACCACATCCAGTATGTGACATAGCCACTGTCACATACAACTTGAATGTTCCTGGAGTGGTACCCTTTTAGATTGATGTACATCTCACCATCTGACGTTGGTGCCCTGATGGCCACATGTGTGCAGTCGATCGCCACAAGCACACGGGGAACTGTGCCACTGTGTAGAATGCCTGCTTCACTTGCAGCTGTTGTTGTGCATCCCGTGGGAAGCTAATGTAGCCTGCGGTGCATCGTATCAGGGCTGTGAGGACCCTTCTAAGGCACTTTGACATGGCAGGCTGGGATATGCCCACTGCATCACCGTGGGGGTCTGGAAAGTGCCAGTAGCTAGAAACACAGTGCTGCACTGACCTGCACAGCCACAGGTGGTGGATGTCCCTGTTGGTAGCACTATGTAGGTCCTTCTGCAGCTCTGGCACAGCTCCCTTTATGGCACACTCTTATTCAGGCGTAGCGCATAATGCATTACTCATCTGTGAGCCTTTAAAGGACTTTCAGATCCATGTCACACATGGGACAGGTCTCCTTGGCACTATCACCTGCAGCTGTGGTGCACCATTCTTCTGAATCCTACAATGCCACCTGGCATGCTTCACTGGTGGTGTTCCACCATCATGATGCTCAGAAGGACTAGTGGTGCAGACATTGTTTATTGCTGTGAGTCTCTCAATACACTGCTGCCACAACATTAGCTCCTGTTGTTGGGGGCTTTATATGCTGCTACCTGCTTAGACCACCTCCACTTTGGTCTGTCTTAGCCACTTTGTTTTGCCGAGGTGCTTGCTACTTCTGTTCTAGAATACCATCTATGGCGTAGCTCTCATTTGTGCATGTTGCATTCACGCATTGGAGCATAAATTCTTGGATGCAATGTGGTCATAAGTCCTGTTTGGTGCAGTTCTGTGTCCATGGACGCAGCCTTCCTTCTGGACTACACATGTCACAAGTCGCAGACACAACCGACATTTTGAATCATTTGTTACGGCGTATGTCACTTGTGACATTCTTAGGGCTTTGGAATCGGGCACCTGTTTCATAATCATTTCCATCCTAAGTCCTCCTAAGGCTCTAAAATATCCCTGTTTTAAAAGCTGAGTCCTCCTCCTGACTCTGAATCCATGATTTGAGTGGGACAATCATAATTCAAGTCCAGGATAACTCAGTCAAGTCCCCACCCCAAACCTTCATGGCTTCACATTCATTTATACAATCGAGACTGTATGAGCTTGTACTGCACACTCCCTAGAGAGGAGATGAAGAAGTCTGAATCATTGATGATGCTAGGGAGACTTTTCTAGAGTTATCATTGATGACAACTATTCCAACCTCCCAACGGAGGGAGGATAAAAGAGAGCCTGAAGACTGTGAAGCATCCCAAAACAGTCAATCAAGGGAAGTAGAGGGGTCAACTGTTTAACATTTGTATTTTAGGCCTGGGTTCAGGATTGGTGTAAAGGTTGTATTGGTTCTGGCATACTGTAATTTAAGCTATTTAAATGTGCTGTCATTATGATCTACTGGATGTGACTGCGCCGTATGCAGCCATTATGCTGTGTGTAATGCAACTAATATCACATGGCATCTGGTATAGCAAGTGCCCTATGTCCTGTGTCCCACATAACCGTGTTGTAGTCATGCAATACACTGTGCATGGCATTGTCTGGTGCAAGGTGTGTGCCATGGCCACATTGGACACATGCTCCCATGGCATGGCTGTACAGCCACAACTGGTGCCCAAAGGGCATGTGTCACATGCAACCCACCATTAATGGTGCCTTGTCATGTGCAGGACCACACTGTTGTGTTGTAGCAACTGTCACATGTTGTCAGCTGTACCATGTTGTGCTGTGGTACTGCATATTCCACACTGCCCACAGTGTTGGCCATTTCCCATCTGAGCCCCTCACAGCACACTGTGTACCCTGTATAATTAGACTGCACTACACACATGGCCATTTCACAATATTTATTCCAGACACGTGCTGTTATGTATGTACACAGTGGTTTTCCAGCCTGTGGGTACACACATCCTACCCATACATTCACCCTGTGGATACACACACACACACATACATCCTGTGCCTACACTCACAGGCACACACCATGTGACGTCACACACTCAACACATTTAGCCAAACACACAGTCCCAATGACACTATAGTCAGAGGCACATTGTTTTGTATTACTTATATATACACAGCACAGTACAATTTGGTTTATTGTTGATTGGCTAAAAACATTACATTACAGAAACATCACAAAAATATTAAAATACATCTCCAGCAGATACATAGATAATATATATCAAAATGCTCATCTCAAATGGGTCTTATTTATACAAAACAATAACTCTATTGGATAAATTAAACATTTGAAAATCAATTATTCATAAATGTATTTTAAAACACTTTTATACTAAGTGGACCTCTAGTAACAGAACATAACCCTAAGAAGGAGCTGGATTATATAAAACTCCTCTTGGGTGGGAAAGCTGTTATCAAGGAGGGTTACTTAATTCTCCTAGGGTGCAATCAGTTGTACTATCAATCAATATTTCCATACCACAAGCCATCTTCCAGCTAAGTCTGAGAACAGAATCAGGTCCCATTTAGGGAACCGAGACATCCTGCAGAAATACTATGATACCAACAAAATGAAAAGACTCAGTCACTGATCCCTCATTTAAGAATCCCATGTTGCCAGTAATACCTTCCCTTTTTGGTGAGACTCCAGGTGCACCCACAGTGCATGCTGCACATGCTCCTTTGTCACCAGGTATGGGAGGATTTACATACCGGCTACAATAGGAATTTGTGAGTTTTCCTAGACCATGCTTATTTCCATTCATCCACACTTTTCTTTCCTCATTCAAGCCTCAAGAACCCATTATTAGGCCCATTTGTGGCTATCAATTCGTATCCAAGAACAGAGTCATCAACACAATAAATAGGTCCCATTTAGGGTACCTAGATATCCTGCTGAAATACTATGTTACAAACAGAATGGAAAGGCTCTGTCACTGAATCCACATTTACAGATCCTGTGTTGTCAGTAATACCTTCCACTTTTTGGTGAAGCCCTAAGGTGCATCTTGCAGTGCATGTTGCCTCGTGCTCCTATTGTCTCCAGGTATGGGAGCATTTATATACCGGCTACAATAGGAAATTATTTGCAATTTACCTAGACCATGCCTATTTCCAAATGTCACAGTAACAAGCAGGTGGCTAAGTAAGCTTAATAATATCTGACAGGGTGGGCGGTATTGGGTTATACCGGACTGCCCAGGGGTGTAATGAGGGCCCGGCTGCAGACGGAGGGCCTTATAGTTCCTGGAAGGTCCTGTATAGCCAGTACTGCCCACCCTGAAGGTATTATTGCACTTAGAAAATGAAAAGATACTGTCAGACAGTTTTTAAAAGTTTTAAAATGTTAGAATAATTGATTTTAACTTGTATAACCTTTGAGATAAAGTAGTCCCACATCCCAGTTTTTTCAGGTGAAATTTTTAAATGATAATTCAAGTAAGTCTGACATTTTTACAGTTTGCTTACTTGCTTTAAAAATCTTTATTTTGCTTCTTTGGGAATCAACTTTATTTGTATTTCCATGGTTTCCATTTAAAGACTGCAATGGTGGCTTTACTGAGACAGCACGTTATCCTGACACCGATACTGTGCATGAGAGGATCGGTATTTTCTTGAATTTCCATACCACAGATGGATGTCCATCTGTGGTATGAAAATCAAGAAAATACTGCTGCTCTCTTGCTTGGTCATGGTGTCACAGATAATGTACAGACACAGCCCTCACTGACTCGATTGTGGAACTGGAAAGTTTGTCTGGATGGGCAATGGCTTTATCTGCCCAAGTAAAGGCTGTTTTCTTTGTTTTGGGTCTGAGGAGAAGACGGCCTGCCCACTATTTTCAGGCTAGCTTTGCAAGCGGGGAAAAAATGCTTGGCAAGTTTTCTAATGTTCGGGTGCCTAAGGATTTACTTCAGAAATGGGTCACCCTTAGTAGGCTCTTGTTCTAAGTGGGCTCTATCGGAAAATAAATGAATCTGTCATCTGACGATTCAACCAATGAGACTCATTTATTTTCCAATCCCATTTTCTAAAGTAAAAGAAAGAGACAAAATGAAAAGGTGTACTACAAAAGCAGACTGCAGCATGGCTTCATCATCACTGTTGAGCCCTCATACAAAATTTCACAATGCAAGCAGGATAAAAATCCAAATATACTTCATTGTGGATGCCAGCACACAGATACCTGTGCCCTCCCTGAGAACAGCCAAATGTTTTTGTGCTTAACACTGCACTTTCTCAGGGCCCAAGGCTGTCCAGAGACACAGATAAAGAATTTGAAGAGTACACAAACATGGAAAGTAAGAGGGTGAATTATGAGTCTACAGAAACTTTATATGTTTCAGTAATGCTAAGCCACCTCATGATGTGTCATCCTTCACAGTTTACCATCAGAGTTTAATTTCTAAGAGGGTCCTGCTGAGTGTGATGGGAGAAGATAAAGAGCAGCAGCAGCAACAACAAGTATGTAGTAAGTTAAATACATAAATTTTTTTTTAAACTTTCCATCTTTATTTATTTTTTAAAAGTGGTACAACATCCACAACATCAATATAAACACAATACATACAAACATATTAAATTGCAGTGCGCCCAGCATGCTTACAGTTTAAACTGATTAACAAGACACATGGGCAGGAAGATTCATTAGAGGCACTATATATATATATATATATATATATATATATATATATATATATATACAGGGTGAGTTAATACAGATGACCGTAAGTCCCAGAACTCGCCCCATAACGGGGTCCGCCCAGGGTATCACAGCATCGCAGATCATATAAAACATCAAGGCATAAACTCTCTATAATATCCCCGGCCTAATTCCCAATCAGCTGTCTCTTTTACCAGAGAGACTCATCCGAATCCTTCTTTAGGAATAAAATCTTGTCTTAACTGGGAGATATATAAAACCCATCTCCTCCATTGGGTCTCAAACTGCTCCTGTCATTTGTTAAGCAGGGCTGTAATCTTTTCATCTTATATATAGCTATCATTATGTCTTGCCACATTGTCAGTGTGTGGAGGACTATCCTCAGCCATAACCTCGTAATTGACTTTTTGCAGCTAAGATGGCATAACTATGAATTTGCCTATTGATAGGGACCTACATTCTGGGGGTAGTCTGCAATAAAGAACATCCGGGAATCAGTGTTAAGGAAGGTGAAATTATCTGTTTTAAGGCACCCTGCAGTTCCATCAGGTATGGCTGTAGTTTCTGACAACTCCAGAATACATGTGCATGGGATGCTGGGAATAGCCACACTGCCTCCAGCACGCAGCTCCTTTCCCAGTCTGGTATTTGCTGCTGTGTGTGGGGTCCTGAAAACCTAATGGTCAATTTCCAAGAAAATTCCTTCCAAATTTTGGGAATAGAGGCCCCACTGGATTGTTTTACATATTTCTGCCAAATTTCTAAAGGTTTTCCCAAGCCTGATGAATTGATTCCAGGAGTCTCCCCATCTCTCTCTCTCTCTCTCACTGTGTCGTGAGAATTGAAATCATGTGAGAGGGGAGGCTCCCTCCTACTGTTCCTATTAATATGCCCAGCAGTCGGGTGGGGGGTGTCTAGCTGCAGCCTGGATATCATAGTATTTAAAATCTCTAACTTGAAAATATCCAAATCTATTCTTGTAGGAGATCCTGTATTGTTGAACTAATTCTGTTACAGAAAGTATTGTTCCCTGAGGGCAAATGACAAATAAGGTGTAGACCTAACTTCTCTCATCTACGATACCCCCATCCAACCTCACGGGCACAAAGAAGGAGATGAGGCAATTAGTACAGTAATGGTCTCCATCTAGCAAAGGCCCTAAATGTTAAAGTGCTTTGCCAGTATTGCAAACTAGTACATGTATATGGGTTGGTCACCTCCCCAGCACTATATTTGGGATTTGGGGTAAAGACAACAACACTCTGTTTAGGTCGGCCAGATCAGCTTCAGACTTCTCCAGGGCCTTTCACTTGGAGGAGTAGTCACTATGTAGCCAGTATAGAACTGTTTGGAGCTGGGCTGCTGTATGGTATAGTCTCAAATTAGAAGTGCCAGCCCTCCCAGTACCTTGGGTAGCTGCAGAATGGAAAGCCTTGGTTTTCGTGCCACCCAATATATTTAGATATTCTTCTATTTATGGTTTCTACCAGTCCTCTGTGACCCATATTGGGACCATCTGTCCTAAGTATAAAAATCTTGGGAAAACTCACTATCCCTACCGCCTCAATCCTCTGGATTAAGGGCAGTGGGAGGACCCCCTATCTCTCCAGATCAGAGGTTATTCTGGTTAAAAGGGGAGTAGTTCAGATCAAATGGATTTGCACGGTGAATGCTCATCTGGATTCCAAATACCTTAAATGTCTCAGGTTCCAGCAAATGGAAAATCCCCCGCATCCTCGGTGATGGATCGTAGTTTACCTCAAGAACCTCTGTCTTCGCTAGGTTCATCCTATAGCCTGCTATTCTGCCAAACGCATCCAGGAGGGTCCACGGGGGTAACAAGTGTTCGGGGTCCCTCATGTAGATTAATAAATCATCAGTATAGAGGGCCAACTTGTGGTTCTCTTCCCCACCTGCATCCTCCGGATCCATGCATCCTGCCGCAAGACCTGGGCTAATGGCTCCAGATAAAGGGCAAACAGTAGAGGGACGGGGCATCCTTGTCTGGTGACTCTTTTCAATGATATTGGGGCAGAAATTGCTCCATTCACATTTGCATATGCCCTCAGATCTATATAAAGTGAGAGATTACCCAAATAAGATCCTGTGGTATATCCATCCTCCCCAGAGCTGCCCACATTAAAGGCCTCGCCATCTCGTCAACGCCTTCTCAGAGACCAAGCTTAAGGGAACAAATGGGGCATCCAACTGGACAGCATGGTGGACCAAATGGAGAGTCCTTTTCACATTGTCTTGTGTTTGCTTGCCCAGGACAGAACCCATCTGATCCAGATCTACAAGCTTGGGAGCATAGCTCCAGTCTCCTAGCCAGAACCAAAGCAAACAGTTTATAATCAACATTGAGAAGTGATATCGGTCTGTAGGATGAGCAAGCCATGCTGTCTTTCCCAGGTTTCAGAATGCTTGAGATATAGGCGTAAAGCCAGGTGTCTGGCATCCCTTTCCTCCTGGGCCTCATGGCAATCCCCAGCAGCGAGTGAGTAACCCTGTCTAAACATGTTATAAAATTCCCATAAAGCCATCTGGGCCAGGACTCTTAAAAGATTTTAAATTGGCAATTGCTCCCCTAATTCCTCTTCCGTGATCAGATGGGTTAATACTACCTACTGCTCTTCATTTAGTGTTGGTAACTTAAGCCCTGCCAAAAAGTGTCCACTGCCTCCATATCTACCTCCTGTTCTGGAATATACAGTTTCTCATAAAACTCCCAGAAGGCCTGGATAATTTGTGAGCATGATTTGACCATATTACCATTTGCTGGATTCCTAACCTGAGGTATGGTGGACTGTGCCTGTTGTTGCCTCAGCCTGTGGGCCAGCAGTCAGGTGGACCTTGGCCCCCATCATAATACCTCTGTCGCACGGATTGCAGAGCATGCTCCGTGCACACATCCAGAATCTGCTGGATCTGTTCCCTCATGGCCTGTAGGAGGGCAGGGCTCCCCATCCCCAGCTGCATGTTGTGCCTGGAGTTCTTTAAGTCAGTTGTGCAGTTTATCCAGGTGAGTCTGTTGTTGCTTCTTATAATGTGAGGCATATTTTATGATATCTCCTCTCAACACTGTTTTGAAGGTGTCACAAGGACTCCTCTGAGGTATCCGGTGTGGTTTTCCCAGAGGATCTGCATGATCCTCTTTGTGATCATCTCCTGAAATCCTTTAAGGTCAATAAAAAGTTATTAAATCTCCATAAGGTCTCTTTCCTCTCCCTCCCAATCCAGTTTAAGGTTAACAAAAATGGTTGGATAGTACAGATAGAGATTGTGTACTCTCTGAGACCCTGTATAGATGTTCTCTAGAAATATGGAAATAATCTGTTCTCATGTACACCTTGTGCGGGGCTGAATGGTGTGTATTTTCCCATCTGTCCGGGTTCAGAGCCCTCCAAGCGTCCACCCAATTCACCTCTGAAAAAATACACCTGAGCTGCCTCTGGGCTGCATTTCATCTGGCAGGTCTGGGATTTGAAGTATCCACATTGGAGGAGATCAGGCTGTGGTCCTCACCCATCACTAGAATGCCTTTATGCAGCTCAGTGACCCTCCTAAGCAAGGCATTTACCACATCAGCACCTGAGCCAGTGGGATGTATATGGATGCCAAGGTAATCTCCTGTCCCTCCAATCACCAACTGCAATGGCCAGACAGCCCTCCGGGTCCACATATGAGGCTGTCAATACAAAAGGAAAGGATTTAGGAACTAAAATAGCTATTCCCTTCTTTAACCTCTTTATATGCAGAAGCCACCACTGTCCCAAAGCCAAATTTAGTTAATTTTAGATGCTCTCTCTACTTGAATGTGTTTCCTGAAGGAGTGCAAATGTGGGTTTTAATCATTAGATTGAGGCTATAACCTTGTATCTTTTAATTGGATTGTTTAATCCATTAACGTTATGGGAACAAATGGTTATGGGTGGCCTCCTACCCATCTTCATTCAGACCTCCTTGTAGAACTGGGGGCATTCTGAATACCGCCAATGTTTTAACCTTGTTAAATATTCCGGGACCATCACTCCCAGGCCCAGATCTTGTTAGTCCTCCCGCCAGCAGTGTCTCCTTCAAGGGAGGTCTCTCATCTTTTCTGCTTGTCATCTGCCCATAGTCTCCATTTTCCCAGATATTTGAATCAGATGCAATAAGACAAACACACACAAGAAGTAAACAAACCCACAACAATAACTTGAAACTATGTACAGGTGTACTTCCAAAATAGGAGGGCTGCAACATATACCCCTCTATCACAGGCGGCCACCCCTCAGTAGAAAGGGCAGTCCCATGGGGTTAGTGGCCAAAATCTCTTCCAGGCTTCCCAGGTCCCAAGTAAATTTGAGACGGATGCTTCATGCATCCTTAGGGTGCATCAGCCATCTGTAAGGAGAAGAGAGGCATGAATTTTCCTCCTGCCCCTACTGTAGGTAGTCAAAGAAAACTAATAGCCACCCTTCACCCCCACACTCTTTTTTTTATAAGAAAGGGGAACCTACTAGGGGATATCAACCAGGCATCTCCCCAAGTCACCCCTCCCTAATTTTATCATCATCACCAGGAGCAGATTGGTAATTTCTCCTGCATGTGATTCCGAAGCTCTAAATTCCAACCATACCTCTCAACCTTTGTCCCCAAATGTGGAACATTGCCTCTCAAAATGTGGAACAAAGGAGCAAAATGTGGCACACTTAATCAAATCTTTACCTTAGAAGCTCAGAACACTGTTCAAATGTTTGTATTTATGTTCAGAAAGTCTGTTATTAATTGAATAATATATTTTTGCATCATTTACTATAGATTTTTGCTTTAAAATGTTAACACTTACTGTGGGACAAGTCCTCACAATGTGGAACAGGAGCTTTTGTGAAGTAAAATGAGGAACGTTCCTCATAATGTGGTACAGTTGAGAGGTATGATTCCAACATATATCCATTATTTCACTTGAAACAGTTTGAATGCTAGAAAACATATCCACAGTAAATGTATTTGCAACAGCAGTATGCTCTTCATCGGCCTGTTAAGGCCGAGGGAGGGGAGGAAGTGGGAACCTGGCTATTCAGAGAGAGAAAACAGAGAGAAAGATCTTCCCTCCTACTGTGCAGACATAAAACCTAACTGAGTAAATTTCCCTGAACAACCATTTATGCTTTGATGGGTAGGTAATGTGAGAAAGCAAAGGGACCACGTACAGCCCTTTACTAACCAGCTTCTCTTTTTCATTGTTCCCAGACTCTGTCCACCAACAAAGCACTCAGACACAATCTTCCTGGGTGCTTGTATTGGCAAACAATTAATTACAACTTATCACTTATTTTCCAATATGCAATTAATATTTTGTTTTTCACCTACATTCTTAGTTCATGATAATTCAAATCATCAATTCTTTCCAACTGTTTTGTCCGTCCCTTTATACCCATATAACATACACATTATTTATATTATTTATCCTTGAACTTTCCGTAATCTTCTCCCGCCCAGATGTACATCATGGGGGAGTTCTTCTCTTTCTTCCTTCTTCTCAGGGTGCCAGCATACACTGGCACACCTTTCTTCAGGTCATCATATCACTGCGGCCTTGCAGGTCCACATGCCCATCCCTCCTTTTCCTTCCCCATCCCCATTTCCCCCACTTTCAAAACCAGCCACATTCCATTGCCATGCCAGTCATCCACCTGCTTTGGCCCCAAAAAATAACACGGTACCCCAGACCACCATCCACCTTTGTTGCAGGGACCCTGACTTCCCATTCCTCTTAGACTGTAGGTGGGAGGAGGTAAAATTAAGAAAGGAGCAAAATTGTGAGCCCTGACCTCTCTGCCCAGTTCTTAAATACCTCTTGCAGCTCACTTTCTCTCTTTTTCTAGCTAGCCAATTGGAGTCAGCCCTGCTTTCCCGAGGCTCCACCCCAACTGTGAGGTCACCTGCCCCTACCTTATACCTCCGAAAACTGCTCCATTCAGTCTCATTATTCCATTAACTTATTTCCCCTTTATTCCTCATCTTCCCCCACCCTCTGTGCCAAATGCCCACTCCTTTTGTTGGATGAGTCCCAATGGAACAAATAAGTCTGCCCTTTAATCAGGCAAACCACATTGTTCCCAGACTCTCCCCACCAAAAAGCACTCAGACACAATCTTCTTTGGGTGCTCGTATTTGCAATCAATTTTTACAACTTATAACTTATAATTTTCCAATACACAATTAATATTTTGTTTTTACATACATTCTCAGTTCATGATAAATCAAATCATAATTTCTTTCCAACTGTTTTGTCCATCCCTTTTATATCCATAAAACTTACACATTAATTACATTATTTATCCTCAAACTTTTCGTGATCTTCTCCTGCCCAGATTTAATCATATGGGAGGGTCTCTTCTTTCTTCCTTTCTTCTCAGGATGCCAGCGTGAACTGGCAAAACCTTCTTCAGGTCATCGTATCAGTGTGGCCTTGCAGGTCTGCATACCACCTCTTTTTCCTTCCTTCCCCATCCCCATTTTCCCAGTAGCCTGCCTCCAGGTTGCGCAGGATGGTGGGCCTTCCTTAACTACTAGCAACCATTTCTCACCCTCCTTGCTTCAATACAATCCGCTGTCTTGGAACTGAATAGGTCTGCTCCCATCCTGGACAGGTGTAAAACTCATCCTCATATTCTTGAATCCCCTTCATATGACACTGCCCCCAGTCCCTTTGATTAAGGCCCCTACCCTGTGGTTCATGTGCTTTCATGCCCTATCAATGGCCTTGTGACTGTGGGCATTCTGCCAGACCCATCTGGGTACCATATCTGACCAGGCCAAAGTGACCTTTGGCCACCACTGTAAGATTTTTGTAATGTCCTCTTTGATCCTGTAGAATATGTCGAGCCAGGCCTGGTGCCCAGATCATTCTCTCCCAAATTAATGATTGTCAAGTCCAGCTCAGGCCAACTGTCCTCATTTCCACAGAGCTGGTAAGAGCTGGTTCCACGTCTTCCTTCTGACTCCTTTCCATGTTAGCTCACACTGCCTCAGGCCTTGATACAGCTGTTGGCCCTGCTCTCCTTTCCACTCCCTTTCAACCCAAAATATGGAGGAGTGTCCACAGATCCAAACCTCCTGCTGCCTTTTGTTACCTGTTTAATCAAGCAACAGAAAGGTGAGACAGGGTTCTGCAATAATCATCCCGCCCCCACCCGCACCGTCCCTTTGTCCCCCCATTACACCGTGGTCCCTGCAAGAGAAAAAGAGACAGGATTAGTGATCACATTATTTAATTCTTCTCACATACCTTGGTAACAAGTTGAGGCCCACCGCCACAACTCATTTATCTCCATCTCTGACTTGCCCTTCTCCAAGGCCACTGAAGCTGCCCTGATTCTGAATGAATGTGTGGAGAAACACTTGGGATCCTCCCACAAATTCCATTCCCTTTTTCAGAAGGGCTGCCACCTGGGCCCCCGTCACAATTTTCTGATCCCAATGAACAAACAGCGCCCTTTTCTGGTGGCCCGCCTGCTACGTAGGCACACATGGCATGCACCAGGCATATTGTTTGCTTCAAGTTCTGCCTCAGAACTATGCTTGACCCTTTTCCTCCTGATCTGTCTTGGATATCTTCAGGTATACCATGATTTTCCACATCCCCATGATACCTCCTCCCACTGCAGCACCTCCGCTGCCTCTTTTTGCCCCATCCTACCACTTCACTTACCTGCAATGCTTCATGGAATATAACTGCAAAATGGCCAAAACAATATGTCCTAATTTTTGATTTGCATACAAAGTGCATTATCCACCATCATCCACTCTAAAATGGCTTTGGCTACTAGCCTTCTCTTGTCTATAGCCTTCCCTTAAGCCGTGTCCATCCCTGCATCATTCTCCTTACTAAAATTCCCACAGGGGTCTGGCCACCCTTCAGGCTGCAGACCATGCTAACTGCTGATAGGTGCACTCCCAACATTGCCTGGGCCATGTCCCTGTTCCACCCATCCACCACAAACCTGCCCATTAGTCCTCAGTGACCATCCCATTTACCTCCAAACCTTGCCTCTCTGAAGGCCTGAAATGCCCGCCATGAACCTTCATAGACTTTTACTGTTCTGGGTGACCAAGAGTTATGGAACAGCAACTCAGCTCCCTCCAGCCAATCTCCCAAATGTCTGCTGGCACTGGTGTCTCTATTGCCTCTCTCTCAGGGCGATGGCTGGTATCTATCCAGTTGCAGATGGGAGAGGCTGTCAGCTTTGTATTCTGCACCCTCTATATGTTTTGCTCTAAAAGACAGGTTAAACTGCAAACCCTGAAGCACCAGCTGTCATAATACCCTCATTACCCATTCTGATGCGGACCCTTTTCTATTCAACACATCTACCATGGTCTATTGTCACACCAAAAAGTTACTTTTTGGTTACTCAGCTCTTCCCCACAGCAGTGTAAACCCAGATTGGAAAGATTTCCAAAAAGATGATATCCGTTGTGATGCCCTTTTCTTTCCATTCCTCTGGCCATGCCTTCAAGCGCCCACTTCCCCAGAAATAGGCCCCATCCCCAGCCCACCTCAGTGGAGTCTGTGTACAGCTCCAAATGATTATTAAAACCCACTCATCCTGCTAGAATGTTGTCCCATTGAAACCCCTCAGGAATTGCTCCTAGACCCCATGTCCTCCATTATGTCTCTTGTAATGTCCACCCAGCAGTGTGGTCTCGACGCACTCCTGGTTGCCCAACCTAGGCGTCATGTGAATGTCGCCCAGGCCCAACAGTCCACAGGCTAAATTTAGGTGCCCTAAAAGCTGCTGTGTCTGGCTTAGCTGCACCCTCCTGTGCCCTTTATATCCTGTATTAGTTGCTGCAGCTTCTCGACCTTTGTAGAGGGTAGCCAGAATACATCCGCCTTCACATCTATCTCTATCCCAAAATTCTATCCTGCAGCAGGGGCCCTCATTTTTATCGGGGCTATGGGACCCTTATCACTTGATAAAAAACTGAAACCACCTAGCATACATTCTGCTTCCTCCTTGCCCTGCCCAATTAGCAAAAATCATCCAGATAGTGTAGCACCATCCTGAAACAATATATTTTTGGAAGGCCCATTGCAACCAGGTGCTGAACATTTCAAATGCGGCACAGGTGATAGAACAACCCATGGACATGGCTTTGTCAAAATAGTACTGGCCGAACAGTTCCAGTCCTCAGGCACACCAGCAGCCTAAAAGCTGCTTCAGTATGTTTTGAGTAGCCATGCCCTTTGGTCACCCTAATCAACTATACCACTTCTTCCAGTGGAGGGAGGCGTAAGTGACCACAGTCCTCTTCTGTTATGAAATCATTAACTGACCCCCTGCTGGGAATGAGAGGTGGTGAATGACTTGAAAATCACCAGACTGCTTCTTGGGCACCAGACCCAAGGGAGACCCTCAGGTTTTGCAATGGAGGGGCCTCAAATAGCCCCTCCACTCTCCCTACCGCCACTTCCTTCTGTATCTTATACAATAATGCCTCCTCTTTTCCTTTTATTGATCCAAGGTTCATGGCCTTGGTCCCCACCCACTGCTCCTGGAATAATAAATTGAACCCCAAAAAAGACCTCAGCTAAGGTGAGGGCCGCTCCTATCCGGTACCCTCTCAGTTCCTCTTCCAATGCCTCCAACCTGTCAGGTGTTCTCGCCATCTGGAAGACGTGCCCAGTCAGTGCCCCACCCTCCAAACCTCTCCCTTATTGCTAGAACCCCTCCATAGCCCTTCCCTGCCTCCCTCCCCAGGGCTGGCCCCTTAACTGGTTTGCTCAGTCCAAAAGGACTGGCTGCTCTGGTTGCCCCTGTTGTTCCCCACCCCTGGGTTGTCCCAAGTGTTTCTGCATTTGGATTCGGGTGTATACCCCACACTTTGAGCATGCATGGTGGAAATGACACTGAGGCCAGGAACAAAATGCCCTGTTGTACCTCCAGCAACATTTTTGCACCAAAGTTGGTTTCTTCTTCCTGTCCCCCTCCATGCTACCTGTCCCCTTCATACAATCTAGCCACAAATCAGACTGGTGTCCCATCTGACAACCTCAAATGTGGCCATGCATTGACAGAACTGTTTGTCATACTGTAGCCAACCATTGCCCCCATCTTGTACTCATTCCTGATGATCAGGGAGTAGGTGAGCAGTGGTATAGCTAATTCCTGATTATTTTCAATGACAATGGCTGTGTATGTTATAAAACCCATGGAGCAGGAATCCCAGCCTTTCCTTTCATGGGTTTCTCCTCCTCCTCCCTTTCCTAACAGGACCACCACTGCTGCCTTGTCTTTCTTCCCAGTGCTCTCCTTCTCATCATATTTGGTGACTGCTTCCTTGCTCACTAGGCCCTGCATTGTCGCCTTGCCAACCTCTACCCTTTTCTCTTTTTAATCTCTAGTGATGCCTTCTCAAACTGACCCAGCCCATCGTCTCCCATGGGCCCAATCATCTTCTCCACATACTCTTTGATGCCCCCCACTGTGGGGACCCTCATTATCTGCCTTTAGCTGTGGGTCATGCACTGGTCCTTGGGGAGCATTGTCAACTGGGTTTGAAGGTCCTGCTGGGGTGTGGGAAGTGCTGCTGGGCCTATGGAATCCTAGGGTGGCAGAGGAACTGGGTAAGGCAAAGGAACCGGTTTAGGTGCAGGTAATGGAGCGGGATGGGTGCAGGGGAAGAGGCAGAGGGGTCACCGGCAGTGGCGGGCCAGGATAACCAGCCTGGAGGGGTTTTCTTGTTGCCCCTATGCCCTTTGCCCTTCTCTGCCTTCTGCTTTTCCCCACTTCCTTCTGTTCTCCATCTGCCAATTCCCACAACTTGTTTGCCTTATCTGCAAGACCCACTATCACCCAGTATGCGCCCTCCTTAGTCATCTTTGACTTCTTGGTGCCATGGTCTTTAACAAACTGTAATCATAAAATAAAACATGTTATGTCATATTCCCTAACTTCACCTTCACCCTGTGGTATTTTTTGTCTTCCACCCCTGCACCATGGTTATACCACCCCAAACAGTGCACTTCATAATATTACACTGGGCCCAGTGGTGGATCTGCTAAGAAGTCACTGCATGATGCAACAATGCAACTGGCTCTGCTTCTGCTGTGCTGTATGCTTACTGGTAGCTAAGCCCCATTTTCTTATCCACCAGTTGGCAGACTGAGGCCTCACTTGTCCGAGTTCTCATTACTTAACTCAGAACTTGGGCCAGTTACCTCTGTTTGTTCTTTTTACATTGTTTATAATGATTCCCCCACCCTGTGTGCATCCAACCTACCAGGGCCATCCCCTCAGTCTGCTGTCCCAATCTCATCCTTAGCATGAGGTGTCCATTTGTTCCCCATGCAGCCTGTATGCTCCCTCCTGAGGTTACTTCCCAAGCCAGCCCAAGTGGCCTTGACTTGCCGACAATGAGAACTCTTTATTTGCATATTTTACCTCCCCTCCCTTTGTCCCCAAACAGCAGAGCAATGTCTCCCCTGCTCTCACTTCTGCTGTTGGCTACCTTCTCTGATCTCTCCAAGATGGTGCTGGTCCCTTCTGCCCCTCCACCTCAGCCAGGCCTGTTCCCAGGCCGTTGATTCTAAATGGTAGCACCACGCCTGTCCCCTCATAAAATGGCATTGCCAAACACCACCAGGAGGAACCTGCTTGTTAAAACGATGGCTGTGCTTCCCACAGCCACAGATACTGCTAATCAACATGCTCTGTCAGATCACCTGCCCCTTTCATCCCCTCATGACCACTCACCTGAAGAGCCATGTATGCGAGAAGTCAAAGGACCCATATGTCTCCTCTCTGCCCCATCGCCCGGTCTGTTCTGCTCGACCCTTTCAATTTAAATGTCTTTCTTCTTACTCTGAATTGTAGATCCCACGGAAACAAATGTTTTCCTCTCACAATCCCTTTAGAGATGTCACGTGGCTACCCCACCAATTGTGGTCTCTGCCCACCAGGCCAAGCGCCCAGCTCCTCTCTAGCAGCTGATTTGTCTCTATTCAATATTTTGATTTAAAAAAAAGAAATGTTAACAGTTTATGGAGCACTCTTTGCCCTTGTGGGGCTCACAAGGAAAAAAACTCAGTCCTTTACCATCCCAGCTCTCTGGCTTGCTGACACCACCCACAGGCCACAAAGCGTGGTCCGCTCTGGCCCCAGCCACAACCTTGGGTCCACACTACTGGATACCAAACATACCAGCACAACTTACCACCTGCTTGTAAAACATCCTTCTTTTCCCTATTACTCCAGGAATACAACCTTGCCTCGTAAAGCACTCACCCGTGTTACCTACAGGAGCTCAGGTGCTTCCTTCCCACTGGTCCTCAAACACTTGTAGTTGCTAAATAAGCTTCCGAACACCAGTAGCACACTGAAATAAAACATAAATTACAGCAAACAGCACTGGTTAGTACCAGGCCCTGAAATGATTGCCAACACGAACATGCTTCCTTTAAAATGAAGAAAAGAGCAAAATTGTGAGCCCTGCCCTGGCCTTAGGTACTCCTTGCAGCTCATCTCTCTCTCTCTCTCTCTCTCTCTCTCTCTCTCTTTTTCTGGCCATAGGAATCAGGCCTGCTTCCCTGAGGTTCTGCCCCGAACTGTGAGATCACCTGCCCCTACCTTATACCTCCTAAAACTGCTCCACTCAGTCTCATTATTCCATTACCTTATTTCCACCCTTTATTCCTCATGTTCCCCACCACCCCCTGAACACCCACTCCTTTTTTGGATGAGTCCCCTGGAACAAATAAGTCTGCCCTTTAATCAGGCAAATTACATTAGACCCATCTTCACAATATTATCATTAGAGAACATCATAGTTTTTATCCAATAGCTAAATACCAGGAAATATGCAAAAGTTTTAAAGCTTTCGCACGTTGTACCCAAATATAGGCTGTTGGCATAGATCTATAGCATTAAGTCAAAGAGAAGATCTAAGCAATTGAACCGAAAATATTTCTACATCAGTGGCCTTGTAAGGAGCATAAATTTCAGAAACGTAGGAATGCACATTTAGTTCTGAAGAGAGATTTGCACTAAAGGTCTACTGCTGTTTCCTCCGTATCTATTATTACATTTTCTTAAACAAAGAAGTGTTTTTTAACCTTGTCCTGAGTATGCAGAAAAGTGAATGACAAGAACCACTAAATGAAAAACAGAATCTAAGAAAGCTGTTTTAGAGACTGAAGTTATAAATAAATTTCCCATCCTCCATTTATAGAAAAGTCTTGAATTATAAATAGTTTTATTTCAAAGACAAACCACATTTACAAATTAAGAGTCCAGCAAAGGTAGTGTTCACTCCCAATTATGTTAATATTTACATAGGAGTGTGAGAGTGAATTCATATTGTCAGCAGAAGTAAACACTTTCTATGAACAAAATAGACCTCACAAGCTTACAGTAGAAATTAATTTATGGTCTAGAAGGGCACACATGTGGAACTAGATGAATTTATAAAGTACCTGGAGGCCAGTAATAAAACTGTGAAGTTTATCTAACATGTAGACCATTGAGATATTAGTTTCTTGGATATTAAAATCAAAAGAAAGACAGCTAGATTGTAACATATTTGTTCCACAAAGAAACTGACCAAAATTACCTCCTGCATTTCAGTAGTTGTTGTCCATCACATACTAAAACCAATGTTCCAAAAGCCATTATTATCATATCAAGCAAAACTGCAGCAATGGTGTGATTGTCGACAGAAGAGGTTTGTTGTAAGCAATGAAACACGATGGGGTATGTGTTGAACATATATTACGCATGACTGGGGGTAGTAAGTTACTTCCAGCCCTAGTGGTAATATATGTTCAACACATACCCCAGAGTGTCTTATTGCGCTTATAAAATGGATACATTTGATTATAAATGAAAACAACATTGAGAAAATAAAGTATTTCCATTAAAATATTGCTTTATTTCAACAGTGTCCCTACACAAGGAAAATACTCCCATTAAACTGAGACTTTCTAATGAAAATAGTCCCTTTTAAATGAGACTTTCTAATGGTTCAAGTATACAATGAATAAGGCAGTAAAATGTTTGTTTCTTAAACAATCAATAAGGCAGTAAAATCAACAAATTATATGCTAAGATTTGTGTTGAGAACGAGAATGTGACATTTTATTTTTATTTTACACTGACAGAGCAATCTGCTAGTGAAAAGTAGAACTCATTTATTCATGTTTATGAAATTAACAGTGCCAGTGAAACTGACCGGACCATTGAAATTGAAAGCTCTACTTGGAAAGTTTATAGGTCGTATACATTCAGGTGACTGCACGGCTGACTGAGGTGACTCTAATAAATATGCACGTGAAGAGCTAGTCGCACAGTTCATAGCTTCTTGCCATGAAGATTAGTGAGGAGCTGACTGACTTGATGTCATGGGTGACTGAGGTGAGTTTACTGCTTCTCAACAGGAATTATTTACATATTATGTTGGGGACTGTACTTCTCCTTTGGTTTTCCATGTTCAGGTTCTTATTTTTTCACTTTTCGCAGCAGTACTCTGTTTCTTTCTTGGCTAGCTCCATGGTTATTTCATCCTGCCCCAGAATGCTGCTCCATTTTCTGCGGTCAGAGCAACTGGTGGACCAGTAAGACCAGAAACTGGCTTTGTTTCAGTGGCCAGTCACTGAAATAATTTCTCAGTCCTCACAGCCAGCTTCAGACAATAGATGGATCACAGTAGCACTAACTGAGTGATTCGTGTAAATTTGTGACTGCTCAGCCTCCTTACTCAGATGACTCATCATAGTGAAAAGGAAGTTTAACCCCATCGGTTCACGACTGTACCATGTGTCATGTGTATCCAGGAACTCCTGTGGCAATTTACTTAAGGTGGCTGTATAGGGATTTTGCATCTAAAGGTAGTTTGGATATGTATTTCTTTAGACTTTGCACAGGGCAAGATGGGGATCCAGGATCGGCATAAATGAAGCCATGGTACGATTCTTTGTTCCGTTCTCTAGGGTCGTTATGATTTTTTGTATGCTCATTGAAACTTAGAGTTGTGAACTCATTTCCAGTTTCATCATGGTGGAATTGAAAGCTGTCAGGTTTTAAAGATGCAACCTTCACAGCTGCACTTGTCGATGTACAGCTGGATGTCCAGTCACACTTTGTGGACAAGTCCAGGCGTGGTATTAGGTGACAACACTAGAGAGGTATGCAATTTTTAAATCAAGTTTGCTTATAGGAGGATGATGCTTTTAACCCTTTTTTTTTTGCTCTGTTCTTTATTTTTTTTACAGCAACAAATACATTGTTGCTTGATGTGGAGGGTTGCTCTGTGATTATGTTAATTTCCTCCTTCTTGCTATATGATTCAAATGTCTCTTTTAAAGCTGCCTCAGGCTACAGAAACTGCTGAGGGCATATTCTTTCCCGTCAATGTTACAGGCTTCACATAGAACTTGTGGAATGTCTCATTTAGCAGTTTGGGTGAAGTGGTTTTAAAATTTTCATTTATTTGCCTTACTGAAGCCCAATCCTCAAAAAACGTTACTCCCATGTGGTAGAACACTTAGTGTTCAGCTCGTTATGGGAGTCTTCTATGTTGTTAAGATCATTTTATTTAGTATTTGGTGCCTGCTTATTCCAGCCACTGGTTTCAAAAATGACAGCTCTGACTCAGTACTCACTGCAGCTGTTGGAGCATCACTGCTGTTGTCTGCTGTTATCAGAGCATTACTGCTGTTGTCTGCTATATTATTTTCTTTGTTTTTAAATATTTCCTCCAGCTCCTATTGAAGTTTACTAAACTGTCGCCTGACATGGTTGCATATATGGGTCTCGCTAAATGTGAAAACAAGATGGCTAACTGAAAATTTATGAACATTCCATGTTTATTTGTCAACATTGATTTATTTGCCTATGCTTTTTTTCCTATGTGTAATACATATACTGCTTTTCTGGCCAATCACTAGTGTTAATTTGCTATGCCCATTTTATAATTAGAAGTAGAGGCTATCTGCAGCATATTGCCATGAGCAAGATACACTTTTCTTAAATGAATATTGCTTCTCCAGCAGCGCTGCCTTGGAGGCAGATAATCATCCCACCCTCCACTTGTCTCATTGGTTAGCCATTCTGAAGGACAGTAACGAGGTTGCCTGCCTCTTGCTGCTGATTGGCTACAACATGCTGCTGCATCAGAGGCAGAACATCAATCCCACCCTCCACTGTATCTCATTGATTTATACTTGGAAGGCAGTAACTGAGGTTACTGCCTGTTGGTGCTTAATGGTTATTCATCTGGTATCTAAATGGAAGTACCACATGTTTTTTCTTGCTCTGATTGGGTGGTTCTAGCTTGCTCTGATTGGCTGACATACAGAAGTTGCCTTTTTAAAGACACATTTTTGAAATGAAAGTTGTCTCAAGACAGATCTGCCTCTGAGGCACCACTGCCTTTGAGGCAGGAATGAATAGGGCTGCCTACCATCCAGGCAGGGCTTTAACCTCAATAGCCAAGGACCTGAGCTTCACTGTTGTGCTAGCATGGAGGTGTAGTGGAAAGGTTCTACAGCATGATAAACAAGAGGCTGAGAGTTTGAATCACACAAGGTCCCCTCAGTTCTGTTTTTCAGAATTTCATTTGAGTGGTAGTCCGGGCAGCATGGTGTTAGAATAATAAGTATATAAGAAAAGGACTTAATGTGGCTGTGAGAAAGAAGAATAATTGCAACAATAAAGTTTTGCATTGGAGGCAGATCTGTAACACTTTTCTTAAATGAATATTGCTTCTGAGGCACAACTAAGTCCCTTTTCTTACATACTTATTATTCTAACACCATGTTGCCATGGATCACCACACAAGTGAAATTCTGACAAGAGAGAACTGAGGGGACTCTCTGTGGTTTCAAACCTCAACCTATTGTTTCTCAGGCTGTACACCTCTCCACTACATCACCAACTAGCACAGCAGTGAAGCTCAAGTCTTTAGCTGTAAAGGTAAAGCCCTGCCTGTGATGTAGCCCTATGCATTCCTGCCTCAAAGGCAGGGCTGCCTTGGAGGTGGATCTGTCTCAGTGGCAACTTTCATTTAAAATAATTGTCTTAAAAGGGCATTTTCTGTATGCCAACCAATTAGGAGCAGGCTAGAACTACCCAATCTGAGCAAGAAAAATGTGAGGGCCATTTAGAGACCACTTGAATAATCAGTCAGCAACAAGAGGCAGCAACCTCAGTTACAACCTTCAGTAGGTATTAACCAATGAGACACAGCAGAGGGTCAGGTTAAGTGGTCTACCTCTGAGGCAGTGATATGTAAACCAATCAGTAACAACAGGTGGCAACCTGAGTTACTGTCCTTCATAAGGTATTAACCAATGAGACACAACAGAGGGCAGGATTAACTAGTCTGCTCCAAGGACGCAGCATGTGCAACCAATCAGCAGCAAGAGGCGGGCAATCTCAGTTACTGTCCTTCAGAAGGTATTAACCAATGAGATACAGCGGAGGGTGGGATTAAGTCATCTGCCTCTGAGGCAGCACTGCCTCAGAGGCAATATTTGTTTAAGAAAAGTGTCTCTTGCAATATCAGAATGCCAAAACTCTGGCTACAAACAAAACCAAGAGGAGAATTACTTTCATATAACACTAATAAAAATAGAGAACATAACAATACAACATTGAATTATGTCACCACTTATTCTCCTCAAACATATTTGATTCTGAAGCACTAAAAAACATTGGCATGTTTTAGAAATGGATGACTAGTTAAAACCCATTGTGGAGAAAGGGTTTAGGATGGTATATAAAGAAACAGTAATTTTTGGGACATTGGGCCCGATTCCAAGTCATGCTATGCCAGCGTAAGGCAGGATACACCACTCACCATGGCGTATCCGTGACTTACGCCATGTGATATGCTGGTGCCATTCCAGGAGGTGCCTTGCACCAGTGTGTCTGTGGTCTGCATCAATCACAAGTTAAGACACTACTTACGCCGCTGCCCACAATGCCTGGTGCAGCTGCGGTTATGACATGCACATAGCCCAATTCCAGGTGGGCAGCTGTCGTAACCTGCAGTTGCAATTCCCAAAGCTGCAGTGGCATAGGAATATCTGACAGCTCGGAGTTGTCCTATGTGGTATCCAATGGCTAGCACCATTGGATGCCACCATGCAGAGCCCCAGTGATGGTGCCATAGGGACACTCTAGCCTCCTGTAACATGCCTCTGCCCTCCAACTCCTGATCATCAGGGACCCCCAGGGTCCAATATCGTGCACCCCAGATGTCTGTGCCATTTGGCCAAACCCCTATGCCCCCTGGTGTCTTCCAAGGTGGTCTGGGGTAGGGGGGGCTTCAGGGGCCACCTGGCATGACTTGCAATCTGCA
Organism: Neoceratodus forsteri; assembly: GCA_016271365.2. Taxonomy (NCBI): domain Eukaryota; kingdom Metazoa; phylum Chordata; order Ceratodontiformes; family Ceratodontidae; genus Neoceratodus; species Neoceratodus forsteri. The sequence goes on along the minus strand of CM057455.1, from coordinate 1,457,949,478 downwards.
GCCATGATACACCATGCTTGGGCTACAGCCACACACATGGCATATCTTGCCTGTCACAAGTGCCGGACCCTGCCACTTCTGAAATGTGGTGTAGGGTCCCTGGCATGTAACTGGTGTAACTCTGCAACTCTGTGCAAGTTACACCAGTCATCCTGGAATCAGCCCCATGGTCACTTTTGGCTACTATGGAGCAAATGACATAAACAGAGATCAGAAGAATTTAAATGGAACACATCCCTATAGGAACTGTTCCTGCTGTAAAGTCATCAAAAAGGGAGAACATTTTCCAGTCATAACACAACAAGAATTTTGATATTAGAGATTTTGCAACTTGTGGACTGGAGTCAGTTATTTACATGGCCACATGCTGTTGCAGTACATTCTACATAGGAAACATAATAAGAGTCTTCCATAATAGAATTAAAGAACATACAAAGGCCATTGACAGAATTGCCAATGCATTGGTTCAGCATGTAAAGAAGTCTGATAGTTTGCATACTTCTGTGTTTTAAGTTCTGGAAAAGTGATATTAGGACCACATGGGGGTATCTGACTAAAAACTCCTGAAAAGATAATTTTTCTGGCAGTATATATTAGGACTGTTAGGAGTCCAGTTTTGAATGAATATTTTCAACTGTCCCCTTTTGGAAGACTGATTTGCCATATACATTATTGAATATCTGCAATAATTCATAGTGCATGAATCTGCCACAAGTTACCATGTGTGATTTTAACTTCTTATTTCTGTTTTTCAATACCTCTTGTGTTTTTTTCCTTGCCCCCTGTGCTTTTGCTTTGCCTTTTATTGTGTATTTAATCCTTTGGCATTAGTCATGTATAAGTGATATATTGCATAACGTATTAGGATATGACAAGAGACTATATGTAGGGGGGCCCAGTCTACTTTGTCCTTTGTTTGCCCTCCCTTTTCATTTCATATTGTAGATGTGTTGCATTTTAGGTAAAATCATGTGAGCTCTTTTTGATGATGTGCACCTGATATTTTTAATTAGTATGTATATATAAACAGACTGAGTACTTGGGTGACTCATTCTAGTTAGAGCGCTAGTAGCTAAAACTGTCAACTGTTTTGGATGAGATTTGTTTGCTGTCACTCGCTGAATTTTATCTCTTCATTATTAAAGCTTTGAATATTACTACTATGGTGTGGACTTTTTTGAGTATATGAGTGTCCTACATTGTGCTGTTGAATTGACTTGAATTTGTGTTTGCACCTCGTACACTTGGGAGCTGCTTTTGAACTAATAGTTTTGCATGTGCTATGGCTTGTGCTGCAAGTGGCTCTAATATGGCTAGAAATGTGGCCATGAGTATGGATAAGTGCAGCATTCAAGATGACCAGGACCCTCCCCAAGGACAGAGTACATCTACCTTTGTGGATTCTTTGTTTTATGAATAAGATAAGCAGAACCCATTTTAATTGAAAAATAAAGATACATCCACGACTGATGGCATTAACCTAGAAGAGAATGTTATTGAAAGTAGAATACAAGATAACAAGCTCAACATGAAACAAGTGTTTTAAAATTATGAAGAAAAGCTTTAAAAGCCCAACTGCTATACTGGCAGAGAGTTAATTTAGAAGCCTATTTGGATGTTAAAAGTGTGCCATAAGATTTGAGACTGATTAAGTACAATTCGGTTCATGAAGAGAGAGCTGAATTCCATGATAAATGGCAAAAATATACAACTGATGCTTCAAGAGGTTTGATTAAATTAATATTGAGGATGCTGTGGAAGTTGAGGCACAAGTTAAATCAGAATTAATTGAACTGGAAAAACTGGCCACTAGTTTTAACAAACATCCAGAGTAAACATAGGCACATAGACTCTATTGGCAGATAAGGACCATACAGCCCACCTAGTCTTCCCATTTCCCTACCTGGTTTGGCAACCTTTACTTTTATCTGTACGCCTATACACTGCTCGGCTGTATAGCAGGGTGCCTTTATGCTTATCTCATACACTTTTGAACTCCCATACTGTTTTTGCTCCCACCACCTCCACTGGGAGGCTGTTCCATGGATCCACCATTCTCTCTGTGAAACAAATACTTCCTAGCATTCCCCTAAGCCTCCCTCCTCCCTCCAGCCTCATGTTATGTCCCTTGTCATTGTGCACTTTCTTCTCTGAAATATACTCCCTCCTGCACCCTGTTTATTCCTCTAAGGTATTTGCAAGTCTCTATCAAATCCTCTCTCCCACTTCTCTCTTCCAGTGAATAGATATTTAGTTCCTTGAGTCTTTCCTCATAAGGCTTGTGGTGCAGTCCATGTATCATTTTGTTGCTGTTCTGTGGACTGCTTCCATTCTGTTTATGACCTTCCTGAGATGCAATCTCCAGAATTGACACAGTATTCCTGATGAGGCCTCATCAATGATCTGTACAGTGACATCACCACTTCACTCTTCCTACTGGTTATGCCCTTCCTATGCATCCCAGCAGTTTGTCTGCCTTCCCCGCTGCTTTTTGTATTGTTTGACTGACTTCAGGTCATTGGATATGATAACCCCAGGGCTCTCTTCTGACTTGTGGTGGCTAGAACCTGTCCCCCATCCTGTATTCCTCTCTTGGGTTTCTGTCTCCCAGGTATATTATCTTGCACATTGTATTATTGAAACCCAACTGTCAAACCCTTGACCATTCCTCAAGTACTCTTAGGTCATTTCTCATTTTATCTAGCCCTCCTGTGTGTTGACTTTGTTACAGATCTTGGTGTCATCTGCAAACAGGCATACTTTCCCTCCAGTCCCTCTGCAATGTTGCTTATGAAAACATTGAATAGAACAGGACCCAGCACCAATCCCTGTGGCACCCACTGGTCACCTCCCCTCTTCTGATTTTATACCATTTACTACCACCTCTGGGTCCTGCCTTTAGCCAGTTTCCAATCCAGTTTACCACTTTAGAGTCCACACATATTCCCCAATTTGTTAAGCGACCTTCTATGATGAGCGGTGTCAACTAGTAGAACTAGTTGAGGTCACGTCCAGTTTCAAGTACCTTGGGATCCATCTTGACCAAGAGATGACCTACAGACCACATATTGACTCCATAACCAGGACCAAACATCAAAAGCTCGGTCTCCTCTATTGTCTGGGGAACTCACTATCTTGCGTCGCACGTTGAGCAGTTGCCAGCTGCAATCTTCTCCCTTCCATTCTGTATGGGGCTCCTCTACTGCAGTCACTCAGAGAGACAGAATTCAATAAACTTACTGTCCTCTATAGCAGAGTGGCCCATTTCGCCTCAAACTCCTCCCCAAGGAAGGCATCACTGTGAGGCACCTAAGGAACTTAACTGGCCATCTCTGGCACAAACTAGCCTACCCAGTCGCCTGCCCTTGCATTCAAGTTCTCTACCACAGGTCCCCCCTCCCATCTAAATGGACTTCTCTCTCCAAAATACAATGCAGAACTCTACGATCTTCTGCAAATCACCCACTGGACATTCCTAGGTGTCGCTTCTAACCAAGGCAAACGCTTTTCAAGTCTTGCTGCCTCCCACCTTTGGAACTCCTTACCAGCCAGCTTGACTGGCACATCCACCATTAGCCAATTCAAGTCCAGGCTTAAAGTATATCTCCTCAACCTCAGCCTTTGTGGCTGTAACCGTTAGCTCCCAAGCCCACTTCTCCTTATGCTTGCACTGCCTTGACCCCTCCTTCCTCCTGGATGTATCTAATATGACGTCTTCTGACTGTCTCACATTGCAGACTAAACTGAATGTGAAATCTGACATCATGTACTGCTAACAAAGCTTACTACCCTATGGCTGGATGCTACTGTATACTCTGAGTAATTATTGTAACTACAGTTAAGAATGCTGTTATGTGTCTTTGCTCTGTAATGAATGCTATTATGTGTCTTATTCTGTAACATAGCTGGGTCTTCCCTTGCTAATATTGGTGTTAATTATTGTAACTACTGTATAGAATGCTAGAATGAGTCCTCCTCTGTAAAGAATGCATTTGTGCGTCTCTCCTGTAACTAATTCCGGGTCGCCCTGAAAAGGGACCTCTGGTCTCAGTGGCTTACCTGGTTACCAAAATGCAAATAAATAAATAAAGGTCTTACTGAAATCGAGGTAGGCCACATCCACCACCCTCCTGATCCACCACCCTGGTTACCCAGTCAAAGAAATTGATAAGATTAGTCTGACAGGACCTACCTCAGTGAATCCATGCTGCCTTCGGTCTTTGCACCACTGGACTCCAGGAACTCACTACACTCTCCTTAGCAGGGATTCCATCAGCTTCACCACCACTGAGGTCAGGTTTACAGGTCTGTAATTGCCTGCCTCCTCACTACTTCCAGTCCTGTACAGGTAGACCTCCTCTGCCCTCCTCCAATCTCCAGGTACCTCCCCATCTCTAGTGATTGGTTGAAGAGGGATGTCAGCAGACCTGCTAGACTTCCCTGAGTTCCTTCAACACTCTAGGGTGAATCCTGCCTGGCCCCATTGCCTTGTCTGTCTTTACTTTTCCAAATTCCTCCAAGACTCTATCCACCGTAAATGGGCTGGTGTTCACCTCTCCACCCTGTACATCTTTCCTCATGAGTCTTAGCCACTCCTCTGCCTCTTTCTTGGTAAATACTGAGCAAAAATATTTGTTCAGTATCTCAGCTTTTTCAAGGTCATCCTCCACCCACCCATCTTCTCCCTTCTTTAGCCTAACAATACCATTGCTGGTCTTTTCCTCTCATTCATATAATGGAAGATAGTCTTGTTCCTTTGTTAATAGCCTGTGCTATTCCTTGCTCCATTCTTGCTTTAGCCCATCTCGGCTACTGACTTAGAAAACCACAGTGGCCACTTCCTTCTTTGCTTTTGCTAAGCAATCTGACACATTGACTTGTCACTCCTGCTGTCGATCTCTTAATTCTAAGCCACTGTTCTTCTACCCTGCCCCATATCTCCTGCTGCCAGTGCAATTTTGAGCTGTTCCTCCATCTCCATGAAGTTGGCCTTACAGAAATCTAGGATCTTAATCGCTAAATGGCTTTCTTCTGCAAACGTGTTGACTCGAAACCACATGGTACTCACAAGATAGACAGATTCTAATGGATGCTATGCAGAAACAATATGCCAGAAAGAAAGGAATCAAAGAAAATCAATTTGAAAGAGATAGCATTGATTACAAGATGGAAGAGTATATGATTGGAGTAAAAGAAGAGTGAACAGAAGCCCTGGTCAATATTAAAAAAAAAACTATGAAAGAGAATACTGATACATACACTAGTGATAGTGGAAGTGAAACAGAAGAAAGCAACACATGTTTTTTAGACAAAGGGAAAATTCCACCAATCCATCTACACCTACAGAAATAATAACATAAAGACCGTTGCTGAGGCAGAGTCCACGTTAACACAATTCAGAGAAATGGGAGATGGGTGAGGAGGAGGTAAGAAAAGGAGACAGGAAGAAGAACAAGAAATACAGATGGAGCATTATTAAATAGGAGCCAGGGGAATCAAACACAACAACTGGGCAGACAGAAATATACCAAACGGGAGGTGGAGGAATTAACCATAGGGAATGGCCATATTGTTGTGACTATTTCTCATACCCACTCTTAAATATAGGGATCAAGGTATTAACTGAGGTCTAATTTTTTTCCTACAAATCATATTTCAGAGTTTGATAGTGTTATGGTTTTACATAAGCCTACGCGATCTCTTCATTTTAAATACATGTCTTCTAAGAGGTCTGATGTAAATTCTACAGATGATAACACACCTTCAGAAGTGATAAATGAAGACATTAACAGCCTTATTAGAAAATCTACTTTTGTACTACAAAATACACCTTTTGTGGCAGTATTTAAACCTTAGGCTGCTGACAGAATTAGAACGATAGGAATTTTGGACTGATATGTCAGTCTGTGGCCCTGCAAGGGTTATAAAGCTTGTTGAAAATTACATTAAAGTATCTGTGCACAAACAAATCTGCCTGTCTTTCATAATTGCACCTAAGAAGAAAGAGCAGCCCTAAATGTGCTGAGAAATAATAATGTTATTATTAAAACAGGCCAACAAGGGGAGTTCTATGGTAGTGATGCAGCATATATAGTATGAAAAGGAGGTATTCAGGCAATTAGCAGATGCAAATTTGTATAAACCACTTGATATGGACCCAACAGGAAGATTTAAAATGGACATCAATGTTTACCTTAATGAATGTCTATGCAATGACATCATTACTCAAAAACTTACACTTTCTTAAAGGCACAGAACTCTATAAAATCTGTATTATACTGCCTGCCCAAAATACATAAAGATCTAAAGAATCCTCCTAGCAGACCCATAGTGGCCAGCATTGGGTTGTTAACAGAACCCTTGCTCAGTTTGTTGATAGACATATGAGAATTGGCACACGATTTAATTCATACATCAAAGATACTACACAGATGTTACAAGTTTTCAATGATTTATATATTGAAGATGACTGGTGTTTATTGACTTTGATGTGGCTTCTTGGTATACAGATATCCCCATACAGCAGGACTGGAATCCCTTAGGATTACTTTTATATGAAAAATATGAATATTCACCCAGGTTAATTGAGTTCCTTTTAACCTTAACAGCAAAATTATTGAATTATAATTTGTTTCATTTCAAAGAAAACCATATATACAAGTCAAGGGTACAGCAATGGGTGCGGTGCTCACTCAAAACTATGCTATTATTTACTTGTGCGTAGGGGAGTGAATTCATATTGTCAGCAGAAGTAAACCCTTTCTTGAAAAAATACATCTGTATAAGCATTACACTGATGACATATTTGTGTTTGAAGGGTACACATGTGAACTAGATGAATTTATAAAGTACCTGGACTACAGTAATGAAAATTAGAAGTTTACTGTACATGCAGACTCTGAAATACTAATTTCTTGGATATTAACATCAAAAAGGAAGACAACCAAATTGTAACAGATTTGTTTCACAAAGAGACTGACCAAAATTCCTCTTGCATTTCAGCAGTTGTCATCCATTACATACTAAAACCAATGTTTCAAAAGCCATTATTATCATAGCGAGTGAAATTGCTGAACTGCAGGCAGTCTGACAGCATTGTGTACGTATGCAGCATTTATAATAAACTATATATACAATTTTTCTGTGACTGTATCAGTGGAGCTGTGTATGTGCATCAGGAACCCTGTTGCTAGCTGCTAGGAAACAGGTTTGGGAAAGCAAGATGGGCAGTAGCCTGGGAGTGTAGCCAGTATCCATACAAAACAATAAACAGGATCTCTGTGAGGCAGTAGACACCTCACATAGATAAAATGTATTAATAAATATTTTGGGGGCTAATAGTAATTTGTTTGGTGGAGCACTTGACAGGGCTAGTAGTCACGTGACCTGGACTTGACTTCTGGTCATAGCCTACTTAAACAGTGCCAGGAGTGAGCAGTTGTGAGCTTGAGCAGGGTGATACCGCAGTCACTACATGCAGAGATGTGCATTGGTGCATGTCTTGTACAATCCTGTGGGGACAAGGGAACAAGGGCAGGAAACTATAGATGCCAAAACTGCAAGTAGAGACTACTTCAAGCTCTAAAGCCACATATAGTATAGGAAAATAGTACCACTGCTAGGGTACCGTTTGCGGGACATTACACATATTAGGTATACTATAAAAATAAACATGGAGACTTATAACACATCAAAAGACTTCCTATTTTATGTAATGATGGTACTATTGTAAAATGTAACTGCCAGGTGTATACTACAAAAGACATCGAACAGTCCTCTGATAAATTTATCTGCCAAAATTCCTAGAAATGGGTCACTTTTGAAGGAGATAAACAACTTAAAGGAACAAGTAAGGAAACTACTCTGAAATCTATAAATGAAGAAAAAAGAAAAAAAAAAGACTCAAATACAGGAGTAAATAGGGAGGACAGAGAGATAGCATTAGACTCTGAAACTGAACAGGATGAGTCAAAATATACCAGAGGCGGACTGTGATGCCAAAAATATCCCACAAAAAGGGTCATAGGGCACTGGGAAATGAATTAATCCTCCAAAATAGATATATTCCACTAGAACTCAATGAAAACACAGAGGAACAAATATCAGACCAAAACAATCTAGTCATTGGAGACTCTATTCTGATCAGAACTGATAGCATCATTTGTGGGACCGATAAAGCAAACAGGGAAGTGAACTGTTTACCAGGTGCAAGAGTGAGAGATGTCAAGGATATTTTGCCCAATGTGATGAAGAAACAACCTAAGACTCAAACAGTAGTAGTACATGGAGGCATCAACATTGTGGGAAGCACCATGAGAATGATATTACACTTGATATTATGGATCTAAGCAGCCTTATAGCTAGTAAGGGACAGAGGGCAGTAATCTCAGGCATTTTGCCAATATTAAAGGACATGCAGAAAAAATAACACTACTGCAGCCGGCCAGGTGGTGCTGAGGTTGAGGCACTGGATGCCACACTCGCACCATGCCATTGACCAGGTTCAGGAATGGACCTGGATCATTGGGGTTGGCGGGGAAGGAAGGATTGAGCATCCATAGGATTGCTATCCTTCTCCAGGAAGGGGAAGTGTGCAGCCTTCAGTGCACTGGTGGCCCCTTGTGAAGGCTGGGGGCAATGAAATGCACAGACAGCATGGGGTGACATGATGGGGCAGGCACTGGGAAGGAGTGCATGTGGAAGTGTGCAAGTTCCTGTTCATTGGCGCCATTGCACACCGCATATATTGGGGCAAACCAGAACAGGGAAACGGGCACCAGTCGCAACAGCATGATGGTCAACTCTACGAGGGAAAGTACTTGGCTCTGAGGGGAGCATGGCAACATTGGTTTGGTCCCGTGGATGAGCATAGGGGCTCTCCACCTCCCCACTGTGTGGGGAAAGCCATGGGGTGAAGCTGTGGGACCCAAATGGAGCCAGGAGATCCTCGGATGGTGGCCGGAGACCTGAAGGATGCCAAGATGTAGAGAAGCTAAGGCAGACTGATAGCCAGGGAGAAAATCATCAAGAAAAAATATCACTACTGTAACTGCTCGAATAAGAGCCTGACACTTATTTAATTCATGTTCCCAATGCAGCAAGCAGACTTTTTGAGCAGGGCGCTTATTTCTTTTAAATGCTCTTTTCCCGTGATATGAGTACTAATAAAGACAATAAGGACAATGAAAGATATTGCTCTGTACTTTACCAGTGTGCTTCACTTTATTTTATATATTTTTTAATTTTAAACTATTGAAATTTGACTTTTTATTGACATAATTTTAAATTCAGTCAAACAATAAAGGAAGGAGGGGGTTGGTGCAGTTTATCAACCAGCAAGCACAAGAAAGAACTGAAAAGAACTTTAAAATCCATACTGTAAATATGAAGCTTGCTTCTTCGATACAGTCTCTGCTGGCACTCCATCAGGTGAGTGCTCGGGGCGCCAATGTCATTCATGGCAGATAGCTGGGATGTCTATGTACCAAGTGAAACTGTTTCTCAACACTGCCTAACAGCTCTCAAGCACCTAATTTAATATTATTACTTAACTGCCTTGGGTGATAGGTGTTGCTTTGATGTGGACATGTGTTAATCACCCCTGTGCAGCAACACAATAAAAGTGAAAATTGTCGGTGACCGCCAGTGTTAATGACCAACCAACCCGGCTCTTAATTACATGCATGGTGAAAGTCATAATAGGTTACAGGTATCTGCCAGCCTGGACCTTAATTATGCACCACCTCTTATTAAAATTGCACAGTATGTTTCCCAGTGCTTATACAGGCAGGCACTTATTTATGCCCGGTGCTAATTCGGAAAATACGTTATTCATCACATAAACATTCGCTACAGAACAGATGTTCAACTGAGGGTATTACATTTATAGATTCATGGAGATTTTCTATCAATAGTAAACACAGAAACCTGTTGTGGGTGCCTAGTTTGGCAAACAGTTTAATTGCAATCTTAAGATCTTATATCCATTTATGATCATTATCATCATCTTTCATAAACATTTTATTTACAAGTGTCAACCTTTTCAACATTCCCATCCTGTTCTTTGTTATATACATATATACATTAATGCCTAACAATTATTTCTTTAAATCTTTTCTTTATCAATATTTCTCATTTCCTTTTCTTCTTCGACCACCCCTTTGTTTATCCTTTCTTCTACGTTGCTAGTGTACACAAGTGCCCTTCTTATTCTTTCTGTATTTGCAACCTTCTGTGTCTTCCTGTCCTCCCTCCTCTTCCCCACAATTCTTTTACTGCCTTCCACTAGCCTGCTTCCAGCTAGCAAAGGACGGCAGGTCTTCCCCATATCTAGTAGGCTCCTTTCCTTTCTCCCACCCACAATGCAGTCTTCGATTCCAGAGTTAAATATGTTGTTCTCAGCCCCGATAAATGAACCCCATCACCCCTGTAAAATTTATCATCTTTTCATCTATTCCCTCCTAATAACCCTCCCCCATACTTAAAAATAAGGTTCCTACCTCTGGTTCATTCTACATCTGGCTTCATCTATAGCCCTGTAACTATGGGCATATCTACATACCCTCCTGGGTACCATGTCCAACCAGACCAGGGTGATCCCAGGCCACCATTTTTGAATTTGGTAATGTCCTGTTTTATTTCATAAAATGTCCAACCAAGGCCTGGACCCGAGGTCATTTCCACCCAGGTGGATGACCAAGATATCTGGCTAGGATGTGCCTCCTCATCTTCCCAATGTCGGCCAAAGCTGTGACCACTTGATGCATCTGACTCCTCTCCATGTCAGTTTACATTGCCTGGAATCTTGATATAGCTGTCACCCCCTGGTCTCCTCGCTGCTCTCCTCTCCACTCAGAAAATGAATGAGTGCCCACATATCGAGACCTTTAAACTCCTCTTGGGCCCTGTTAACAGCAAATACTATTGAGCAGGGATCAAGTTCCTTTCTCCCTCACAGAAAAACAGTTAAAGTCTCAATCCTGCAAATGTATCACATATCTTTTATAACAAATTGAGGCCCAATGGCTGAGTGTCTTTAACTCCTCCCAGATACCCTGTTAGTCGTGGCTTGAAGCTGCCCCAATCCAGGAAGAGTGCAAGGGGAAACTTTGGGGTCCTCCCAAAAATTCAATGCCCTTTTTCTAGCACAGCATCCACCTGCATGCTTGTGACCGCTTTGTCAGCCCCATGTTTAAATAAAAGACCTGTCCTGTTGTCATGCCCTGCGACGTATGCCCACAGAGCATGGACCAGACAGATGTTTTGATTTTGATGTTGTTTACCACTAACCTGGCTCCTGCCCATTCTGATCCACTATTAACCTCCTAATTACTAGGAAAACCTCTCCTGTTCCCAGGTCATGTCCTCCCACCATAATCCCATCGAGTTGTCTCCCTTGCCTCAGCCTACTACTTCACTAACTCAAAAGCCCCATGCCACATTACAGTGTACAAATCAAAATAGCATGCTCAAACCTTTTAGTTGCTTTCACACAATAAAATGAACATTTATTCTCTAATGGGTGCTACCAGGTTGTGGCATACAACAGACAATCCAAAGATACAAGTGCATACCCCCACACACAGACAACATTAGCATATTTAAACTGTCCACTGAGAAAGAATGGCTATATTTACTTTGAGCTCCATGTGAGGAGTGGGTCCTCTTGGTTTCAGACTGGAATTCCAGTATGAGTTAGCTTAATCACCAACATCAAGTTGAGATTCTGATTTAGTCCCTAACTTTCCAATGCCTCAATGGCTAATGTGACTAATTGGCTCCTTTTATGCACTGTGCTCCCATCAAGGATTTTACACAGGTGTTTCAAAGGGAGCATGCTAAGAAGGAACACCACAAACTCCTAAAACTCAAAGAAATCCAAAATAGCATGCTCAAACCTTTAAATTGTTTCACACACTAGAATTCACATTTTTCTCCAAGGGTGCTACCAGGTTGTGAGATATATATATATATATATATATATATCAGGGCAAAAACTCCATTTCATTGGATTAGGTTGTTCCACACTGACAAAAGTGAGGAAATTCGATGTTAGGGTTGAAAGCCCCTTGGACCCCCACCCACACCCCCAACCGGCATCATGTGCACATTAGGTTGTTGGCCATAACTCTCTCACCCCATCATGTGTAAAGAAGCAGAGGTGTAGGAGAATGGGGTGAGAGTTAGACTGACAACCTAATGCGCAATTCGATGCCAGTTGGGGGTGTGGGTGGGGGTCCAAGGGGCTTTCAACCCAACACCGACCCTCGCTTTGTCAGTGTGGAACAACCCTAACTAATGCATTAAATGGTGTTTTTGCCTCTAATTTCCTTCTTTTGTGAATGATAATGAGAAATAGTGAATGTAATGCGTGGCAGGAGCAAGGGCCCAAAGCGGCCCCATGCTCCTGCCATGTGATGTCTTGTCACATAGGAACATTGTGCCCAAACACAAATGGTAATGCACATGCGATGCAAAGCAAAACAGAAAGAGAAACAGCAGTGTAGACAGAAATGTTAAAACGATACAAAGCAAGCTAAATGAAAAGAAAGGGCAACGCACATAGTGGCATAGATGTGAACGGTAAGTGAAATGGGAATGGAACCGCAAGCAGAAATGGTAATGGTAACAGTAATGTAAGCGACAGGCTGGTTTCCAAAAGCTGCATAGAGAAAGACAGTGAGTACAAAGAATGTATGCATAATAATGGTTCTTGGAGCAGAAAATGAGGAGTTGTAATACTAAATTGTTTATATCTCAGGAACCGCATTGACGAGAAAAAATTTAAAAGTCATATGATTTATGACTTTCCTGGCTAGTTTTGTACTTAGAGGGCTAAGCATTTTTCTGACGAAAGTCCATATCTCGCACCATTTCCAGATACGGGCCCTGAAAAGTGGCTAATGCCATAATGTTATCCTGTGGAAAAAAGAGCAGTTCAGAGTGCCATAACTTTGGCTTCCTGTAGTATTTTTTCATCAAACTACAAAAGGCACATTTGTGCGATGTTGGCTGTGCTCCTCCAAATTTCAGCCCAAAACACCAAACAGTTCTTTTTGCAGCAGGGGCCAAAAGGTTCCTGTAATGTGTCGGACACCATAATGTTATCCTATGGGAAAAAGCATCAACTTTGAGTGCCATAACTTTGCCACCATGTAATAATTTTCAACAAATCATGGAAAGGCACATCTGTGAGATGTCAACTGCGTCTCCAAATTTTAGGCCAAAACATCAAACTGTTCTTTTGCAGCAGGGTGCAAAGAATTGCTGTCATTTTCCCACAGCCTAGAAAAGTACTGTCGAAGTTTGAGAAAGCTTAAATTTTTTCGACAGTGTCGCAAGTGCGACAGGACTTTGTGAAAGTACTTTTTCCAGAAATTTGAAAACATATTTCTCGGTGTTTTACCCCAAAATAAAGACATGGCTAGCATCCTCAAGGGTCTGACTAGGTGAATACATTCTGATCGCTAACTGAAAACAAAATAGCAGATTTACGACAGTAAAGGGCCATTTCTTGAGTAAAAACTGCATTCACGACACTGTCAAACTTTTAACTTTTCCCATTGACTTATAATGGGAACTTGTTTTTTGAATAACATTTGAACCGTTTATATTTTTTCACGAAATCTTCAAAAGGTACATTGGGACCCCGCCATATGTTCCCTGAAAATTTCGGACCAGTCATAAACCATGCGACCTGTAGAGATGACAGTAAATTCTAGAAAGCATAAATGCATGTGCAGATCATGCTTATAACTCCGCAGCTGTATATGTTACTGGTACAAAACTTGGCAGATCCCAAGGGTGTGGGTCTTGATAATGTATTCCAAATTTCAGGCAAATCCGTCAAACAGTTGCAAAGTTATTAAGGTGCAAAATTTTGGGTTTAACATGTAAATGGCTCTCAATCTTAACTATAGTGGCACTACCATGCCACTATAATATTTATATATATGTATATATATATATATATATATATATATATATATACTGCCACTTGTTACAGCAAAATCATCAAGTGCTACTACTGCCAATTGTTCTACAAACTGGATTACCAGAGATATATCAAAATGTTAAAGAAAATTGTTTGCCAGTCATACGTGCTGACTAGAGAGATCCCAAAACTCTAATTGCAGCAAGAACGTGAGTTCTAGGACCCCTTCAGCTGCCTTTATATCCCTTAGCCCTCCCCTTCCGTCCCCACCCTTTGTCCAATCATCCCTGCTCTTCCCTTCTTTTCTCCTCCCTTTGTGACCTCACTTATTAGGTCACCATCCTCATATGCCCTTTCCCTCCCTCTCCCTTGCAGATGCCACCGGCTACCCTCATTGGCTAAGGTCTAGGGAACAATAGAGCTTGCCTTAACCTGGTCAACCTCATTGTACTCAAAGGATGGCTTGCACTTGAACAGTACTGATACAAATACCTTAGCTAAATTGATTATTAAAGCTATCTCAATGGAAGATTTAAACTGACCACTTGGGAGGGAGGGGCCAGACAGGTAGAAAACATACTTAGTACTAAGGGTACAGGCAAATGAAAATGCCCAAAGCTGAAGTATTACATTGTTACCTAGTAAATGCAGGAAGTCTAAATAAAAAGAAAGAGGAACTTAAACATTATTAAAACTAAATGACATAGCAGATATGGCTTTCATAACCGAAACTTGGTGGACAAAAGAACACAAGAACATAAGAAAACAGCCTGCAGAAGGAGACCCATCAGTCTATTATGTCTACTTGAGATAATAAATATTGCTTGTGGCCTTGAGTTTTCAACTGTGCTTCCACCCCCACCCTCTGGATTTCTTTATCTTATTTCTGATGAGGCCTCCTAACATTCCATTATGTTTGTTCCAGGTTCTTTTCAAGGTTTCCACTGACTTTGTCTTCTACCACCTCCAGAAGCTCTTTCCATGTTGTCACCACCCTTTCTGTAAATAAATGTTTCCTTATATCCTCTTGAACCTTCCCCATCAGTTTTAGGTTGTGCCCTCTGATAGTGGTTTTGGTCCTTTTATTGAATAGGCCCTCACAATCCACTCTGTTAATTCTTTCAATACTTGAAAGTCTCAATCATATCCACTCTCTGCCTTCTCTGCTCCAGAGTGTACATTCCCAGTTCACCCAGCTCTCCTCATATGATTTATCCTGCTGCCCCTCTATCATATTAGTTGCTCTCCTCTGACCCTCTCCAGCATGTTTATGTCCTTCTTCAGGTGTGGATGCCAATATCTCACACCATACTCCAAGTGTGGTCTCACCAATGACCTGTAGAGTGGCAAAATAACCTAGCACTTCCTACTGCTAAATCCCTTGCAATGCATCTCAGCATTCTGTTTGCCTTTGCCACTGCATGTTTGCATTGAGTTGAGTTCTGCAGGTCACTAGAAATTATCACCCCAGGTCCTTCTCTCCTCTGATGGTGTAAGCTGAACCTTCCCAATGTAGTACTTAAAAGACGACAACTGGAATAAAATATACAAGGATATGAACTTTTCATTTAGACATTGTGGAAAAAGAGGAGGAGGATAGCAGCATATAAAACAAATCAGATAAATTCCAGAAACATCTCTGATAAAATAAAAAGGTAAACAGCAACATTGAATGTTTATGTATCAAAACTGAAACAGCCAGGGATAAAAACATTATAGCTGGTCCATGCTACAGACCTCCTCATAGTAGCCTTACGATCACAGAGGAAATAACTTATTATGAGCTTGAAAAGGCATGTGAGATGGGCCATGTGGTCTTCATGGAGACCTGAACTACGGTGATGTCAGCTGGGATAAAATTACATGGTTAAGCTGCCATAGTATTTCATTTCTTAGTAAAATTGAGTTATTAGGCCTAAGCCAGCATGTCACTGACCCAAGCAGAGGAGAGAATATTTTAGATATATTGCTAAGTGCCTGACAGTGGAGAGCTTTAAGACTGTCCTCAAAACGTATTTATTCCAGCAGGCATTTGATGCTGTATTGTACTGATTATTCTGTGGTTTTATGGCTTATTAAGTTATTGTATTTTGGATTTTATTGTTGTAATGGTTATTTCACTGTGAAGCACTCTGATACTTCATTGAAGAGTGCTATACAAATAAAGTTTACTTACTAAGTACAAATGAGATAAATGTGACAAATCAGAAGCACAGGCCACTGGCAAATAGTGGCCATAGTACAGTGTATTTCAAATTCCAGGAAGGTATACAAAAAATAAAGAGTGCAGGAAATTTACAACTATGAAACTGTAAACACTACAAAAATATATGAGGAACTAAACAAAATGAATTGGGAAGCAAAACTAAATAACAAATCCACCAGTGAAATGTGGAATATAATTAAAAACATATATTTTCAAAATGTGATAAGTACATCAAAAAGAAAGAAATACAATAGCAGAAGCATAAAATCAAATGGCTAACAGTTTCAAAAAATTACTGAGGGAAAAAGCTGTCAATATGACAAATATATTAAAACAAAACTGAAGTCATATGACAAAAATATAAAACAACACAAAAATTGTGCAAAACCAAATAAAGAAAAATAGGCAAAAATGGAAGTCCTATTAGCAAAATATGCTACTAAGGATAATATGAAAGACCTTTATAGCTATGTAAATTCACTTCGAAACTCAAACAGCGGGTTATGTTCTATAATGGACAATGACTGACTTAATGAGGAACCTAAAGACATAGCAAACATATTTAATACCTACTTTGCATCAGTCTTTTCTAAAATGAACCATACACACGTGATAGCAAAAAAAAATCTGAAACAAAAATAAATATAACTACAGAATGTATTAATAAGGACATTAATAATTTAAAGATGTCAGTTTTTGCAGGGCCAGATAACATATCTCCTAAATTGTTAACATTTCTTTAACCTATTATAGCACCTCCACTAAGAGCAATATCAAAAATTAAATTTCACACGAGTGGCTAGAAGCATTAGTACCAATCCACAAAAGGAAGTAATGTGAACTACATGAACTATAGACCAATTATCTTAACTTCTGTCCCAGGAAAGATTATGTAGTCCATTATAAAGGACTTAATAAATGAACACATTGACAGCCAGGAATTAAGGATGGGGAGCAACACGGTTTCACTTCAGGAAGATCATGTGTTACAAATTTGTTATGTTTCTATGAGAAAATATCAGCTACCCTGGATAGAGGATGGACTGTAGAATGTATATATTTGGATATTGCAAAGACCTTTGATAAGGTTCCACATAAAGCTATAATATAGAAATTAGTAGATATACATGTGGACTACAGAATTGTGCAGTGGTTTAGAAGTCGGTGGGTGAAAGAATCAGAGGGTTAGCATAAATGCTTACTTGCTGGAACTGGTGGTGGTGACTAGTGGATTCCACAGGGGTCTATGCTTGTACCAGCCCTATTCGAATGTTTGTCTCAGACATGGGTCAACTTATATATAACTGGTGAAGTAAATATGGTGATGACACAAAACTTGCAGGAATTATAAAACTCAAGAAGATATGGAGTCACTCCAGAGGGACCTCACTAACATATCAAAGTAGGCTACATATTGGGGATGAGCTTTAACACTGCAAAGTGTTGTGTAAAACACTTATATAACTTAAAAACATTGTCCTGTGATGAATGTTTACAAAATTAAACCTCATGTCCCTGGAGACAAGAAGAGTATGAGGAGATATACTACTATGTTACGATATAATGCAAGACAGTTATCTCTTAACTGAACTGGATTTAGAATTCAAAATAATAAACTAGGTACTAGGGGACACCCATTGCAATTAAGGCCAAAAGAATTTAACAAGAATAGAAGGAAGTCCTTCTACATGCAGAGAGTGTCTGACCCTTGAAATAAGCTGTCATTACATATTATGAACTGGACATCGAATCACGGGAAGTTGATTGACTGAGAAGTTTTTAAGCTGTGATGATATTGGCTACATCATCACGGCTTCAGAAACTTCTGGCCACCAGCCTCCTCACTGACCGTGCAGTCTCTTCATCTCCAGCAGTCCGCAGCGAGTCAGACTTAGTTGGCCGCTATTTAAAAAAAACACAAAAAAATGAACTCCCACCAGCTGCGCACACAAACAGAATTCAGCACAACGGAAGCCGCTTGGAGCATACTTTCAAAGCAATATATCCAGCAGCATGCAGTGGCAGCAACGGATGAATAATTTTTTCTCTGAAAAGGACAAATGACAGACCACGTATTGTAGTCAAAGTTTCAAACTTTCAAACTTTATTGATTTCAAATTGAGATTAAATTATCTCTTTGCAATTGAATCCACACTTAACATAACATCACATAAACAGACATACATACATAATGTCAGTTTCAATATAATATTGATTAATTTTAGTTATACACAAACCCAAATATCAATAATTTATCCATAACAATTACAGTGTTTGCTATATAAAGTCATTAAACAAGATTTAAAATGATTAAATGGTAACAATACTGTGCATTTCCACATTTGGATATTAGTTCCCAAGTTTTAGGCACTAAATTTGGAATTGTTTTATCACCAAATTTTGTTCTGGTTCTAGATCTAATAAAACCTTTCCGACAGAAGTTCTTAAATTATATTGACTCTGTATTCTTACTTGCAATATATTTAACAAAAAATAGGCAATGACCGTTGTACAAACTTATACACAAATAAATTCAATGATAATCTCCTATCAAATAATGAAAGGAGACCCGAATTTTGATATAGACACAACAATGAGTTCTAAAAGGAAGATTTGTTATAAATCTCAACACACTATTAAAGAGAACATCCAAGGAACACAGCAATGATTTTTTGCATTTTTGTAAATTATATCACCATAATCTAATATTGGTAAAAATAAGGCAGAAACCAATAATTTCCAAATCTTTAAACTAAAAGAGTTCTATCCCTATAAAAGAAACTCAGAAGTCTCTTCAGTCTCATTGACATAGACATTATATGCAACTCAAAAGTCAAATTTTTATCTAGTATAACTCCTAAATATTTATTCTTTCTATGTCAATTGCTGATAAAGATCTAAGCCCTTTATAGTTGAATCTTTAAAATCTTTCTACCAAACATCATCCACTGTGTTTTTTCTCATTCAGAAGCAATCTCAAATTAACAAGTTCCTCTGTATTTTATTAAAATCTTGTTGCAAAACAACCATTGCCGTATCCACATCATCACTCATGGTGTACAAAATTGTATCATCCACATAAAGTTGTGTACAAGTTGTAGGTGAACAATAATTTGTAAATCATTTATATATAATAGAAAAGGAGGGGCTACACAGACCCTTGAGGTACCCCATTTAATAGGGTAGCTGATGTTGAACACATACTCCTATTTTAACAGATTGTAATCTCCGATCAAATAACTATGAAACCAGCCTAATGCTGGACTACCTAATCCAACATTTTTAACTGATTATAATATAATATGATGAACTGTGTCGAATGCCTTCACAAATCCAGAAATAATGATGGAACTTCCTGTTTTTGTCAAAAGCATTTAACAGGTCATCAACTACTTTTAAAATTGTATATGTAGTATTATGCCACTTTCTAAATCCTGATTGTAAATGTGTTATTATATTATACTTAATAAGATAATTAGTTAATTGAATACTCACAAGTTTTTCAAGTATTTTGCACACATTGGTAATACTGAAATTGGCCTATAAGATCCTGGGTTTGATAGGTCACCCCATTTAAATACTGGAGTAACAAAAGCTGTTTTAAATCAATTGGTAATTCACAACTATCCAAAGAAAATTAAAATATATGTAAGATGAGGTGCTAATAATTCAGCTGCCAATTTCAGAAAAAAAGGGGATCTCATCACATCCAGGACCTTTTCTAATATTTAATGTCTGTAACTGTTTTTAACATCATATAATTGAATTGACTAAATGAAAACACAGGTCATTTAAGTCCACGACCAAAATCAATATCCAAAACAGGAAGTGAGAAGTCTGGATGCATTTTATTAAATGCATCACCAGCAGTAGTCATTCTCACACAAACCACAGCTCCCCAAAAAGAAAACTTTGTCCCAGCCACATAGAAAAACTTCCAGTCTTGTCCCAGACATTCCTAACCATTCTAATAGTAGCTCTTACAATAACAGTCCCGAATGAATCGCACCAAGACTCTACCTTTTTCTCGCTCGCTCATCATTGGCTCGCCGCCCAACTTCTCTCTCAGCTTACCAGTCCTCAGCATCCAATTCCCAGAACAGAAATAATAAAAATAAAGTGCACAGTGAATGGAGAACACTTTAAAAAAGAAAACTGCAATGGTAAGGAGCTGGTCACCCAGTCACAAAAGCTCCACTTCTCTACCACGCCAACAGCTCCAGCTGCTGCCCAGAGCCCTCCAGGAACTATTTTATTTAAAGGTATTCCTCCAACACCCCAAAACACATTTGTAAATGTTTCTATTTTTATGTTTTACTTTAAAAATATTTAAACCATTTCATAATAGTAATAATGCACTCCAGGGTGTGGTATATCATGGGATATCATCAGTTCTTGGGTCGTTGGATGCACTCGGCCTGCGGCCTCATGTCCAACCACCTGAGGCGTGATGATACCCCATGACATACCACACCCTGTCGCATTATTGCTTAATTATACAATGGCAGGAACATTTCCTGGACTCTGATTGGTCAGTGTTTGCCTGAGACAGTGATGATATTACACAATAACATCACTGTGTTGATTTTTGGAGGATATGGATTATTTTTTCAGAAACAAAGATATACTGCCTCACTAAAAATCTACTAAAAACATTTTTATTTTTATTTTGTTTTATATAACATCGAGCCATTGTATAATAGCAATAAGGAACTCCAAGGTGTGTGTCATTGCATAATAACATCACTCCTGGGGTGGTGGAAGCACTCGGCTTCACCTGGTCTTCAACCCCACTCCAACAGTGATGTTATATATAGAATAATGTATGGGGTGGTGTGTGTAATGAAAGTTTACAATACTGAAAGGGGTAAGATGTCAAGACAAACCGAGAGCAGTTCGAGGGTTTTGTGCAAGCATCTTACCCAAACTCGAGTTTACACACAACACCCCATATTTTATTTTATAATTAATGGTGATTTGCACTGTTTGTGCAGCTTTCGAACTTAGCATGGCTTTGCATGATTGCGTGGCATTATAGGCTTTGCATGGCTTTGTGCAGTTTGCTGTTATATACACTTGTGTATAATGAGAAATTACACCATGGTTTCTATGGGAAAAAGGGAAGCCATTAATTATTACATGATAACATACACTTTGTCATGCCTTATTGCTTAATTATCACCAGTAAAGATATGGAGCAATTCAAAACCAACTGGATCACTACATCTTAAACAGTAATCTTTTGTCTTATTATGGATAAATGGCAGGAGTCTATATGGGCTAACAGCCTTCTTAGCTCCTTATACCTTAGTAAATTACAGCAATGATGTGATATTCAACAGAAGAGCTTTGGTACTTGACATCAGATTTAGAAGTAGAGGCTATTTTCCAATTGTTTAACCAGGTGAGACACACTAAGCTGAAAGCTTGTTTACAGGTGCAACCTCGGAGCACAGGAAAGTTAAGTGACTTGCTAAGGGTCTCACAGTATGAAAGTGGGGGCTGCTGGATTCAAACCCAGGTCTCCAGATTTGCAGCTCACAGCCTTAAACCACTGCGCTATACTGCATCCCATCTGGAGGATATTATTCAGAATGCCAAAACTTTGGCAACAAACAACCCAAGAGGAGAATTACTTTCACATACCACTAATAAAAATAGAGAACATGACAATACAATGCTGAATTATATCACCACTTATTCTCCTCAAACATATTTGGTTCTGAAGCATTTAAAAACATTGGTATGTTTTAGAAATGGATGACACGTTAAAACTCATCATGCAGAGAGGGTTTAGGATGATGTATAAAAGAAACAGTAATATTCGGGATGTGGTTATTTCCAGTTACTATGGAGCAAATGACATAAACAAAGGAGATCAGAGGAATTTAAATGGGACACATCCCTGTGGAAACTATTCTGCTGTAAATTCTTCAGAAAAGGAAGAACTTAAAATTATTTTTGATATCAGATTTTGCAACCTGTGGACTGGAGTCAGATATTTACATAGCCACATACCGTTGTGGTGCATTCTATATAGGAAAGACAATACAAGTCTTCCGTAACAGAATTAGACAACATATCAGGGCTAATACCAATCCAGTAGCTCAGTAAGTGAAAAGACAAAGAGTTTCCATAATGCTTGTGTTTCAAGTTCTGGAAAAAGTGACATTAGGACTAGTTAGTTAGTTAGTTAAAACTTTATTTTTGACAGGATAAGAACTTTTAGGCCCAGGACCTATTTACAAAGTTGTCTTGTTAAACCATTTGTACAGTCCAAAGAATACTAGTAATCAAAATAATATAGCATTCATTAGTCACTGCAAAATAACATATGTATCACATACAAAACTGACACATGTTAAACAACGGAGACAATACAAGTCATTGATTACCCAAGGGTCTTAGTGCAGATACATGCTTCTGTATAAGTTTTATTGATAGCTGTTTTAAAAGAACCACGATAGGCAGGTTTCTCAGTGAAGGATAAATTGGGTTCCATAGTCTGGCAGCATTACCCTGGAATGTCATATGACCTTATTTTGTCCATACCTTTGGGACTGTAAAACCTCAATGTACAGTACTACAACCCTTTAAATGATATCTTTGTATGTTTGTGTCATAATCAATAGATAAATGTCCCTTGATCACGCCATTTTTCACTTTGTATATTAGCATCATGTATTGTTTCTTCAAACGAAGGGACAAACTGTCTCACTGTAACTGCTGATACATAAGATAGTGATGAGTTTTAAATGTACAATCTAGAACAAATCTAGCAAGTTAGTTATATGAATGGTTAACATTATCCATGTGTTTCTGACCAGCAAACCAATAGACAGAGTTGCCATAGTCCAGGACTGGTAAAATGAGTTTGACTGCAATCATGTTATGCATCTGCGGTGGTGGTGGGGGGTGTTGATAAAAACTCCTGAGAACAGATGTTTCTAGCAGTACACATCAGGATCATTATGGAGTCTAGGTTATGAATATTTTCAACTGTCCCCTTCTTGAAGACTGATTTGCCATATACATTATTGTATATCTGCTCTAATTTAGTGTGTTAGTCTGCTATAAGTTACAATGTGATTTTAACTCTTATTTCTGTACTTTTCAATACCTCTTGTGTGTTTTTCCTTGCCCCTGTGCTTTTACCTTGTCTTTATCATGTATTTAATTTGTTGGCATTAGTCGTATATTAGTGATATGCTGCATAAAGCATTAGGATATGACAAGGGACTATATGTAGAGGATACCAGTCTGCTTTGTCCTTTGTTCCCCCCATCTTTCCCTTTTGTTTTTGTATTTTAGATGTGCTTGGTTTTAGGAAGATCACATGAGCACCTTTTAATGATTTGCACCTGCTATTTTTATTTAGTATGTATATATAAAGAGACTGAGAACTTGTTTGAATCATTCTTGATAAAGACTTACAGTGCAAACCGTCAATGGTTTTTGGAGAGGTCTGTTTGCTGTCATTGGTTAAATTTTTATCACTTCATTAATAAAGTTTGGAATATTACTACTACAGTGTGGACTTTTTGGGAGTTCATGAGTGCCTTGCATTTGCTGTTGAAATTATTTGAATTTTGGATTTGCACCTCTATACACTTGGGGGAGCCACCTTTGAGGTAATACTCCTTAATCCTAAACTGCAATTCTGCCCCCCAAGCTTGTAGTTGTTTATGAAATCTTTAAAGAATAATTTTACAAACTATGTTAGAAGATATGTTTGGAAGACTAATTGGATGACACATACTGAGTCAGCTGTTTTGCCCTTTTTAAATATCAGAGCTTTCTCCACACCATGCCATGAATAAGGTAAGAAACATTCCCCTATACATTAATGAAGAACAGCAGGAGAAAGTCTGACCATAATAAGGAAGAATGCAAATGCACCTCCGCAGGAACCAAATTGGAACCAGGACCCTTATTCGGTTTAAGGAATTAAAAGCAGAACATACTTCTATAACAGTCAAAGGTATAATTGTACACTGATCCAAACCACTGAAGGAAATATTAGGTAACTGGGGACTGTAGAAAGGGGAGACAAAGTGCTCCACCCAAACTGAAGTGGAAATGTTTCTATGCTAGATGAAAAATGTGATGTTCTTCTAGCAAACAGATGCCAGAAGGCTCTGGTATCATTCTTACAAATTATGCTAAGCATAATATCTCACTGTTTATGATAATATTCCATTTCACTTTTTATTCTGCAAAATAAGTCTTATATGCCTGCCTTTCAACATTAAGGAATCTACAATTATCTCTTGAGTGATATTTCCTGGTAAATTTAATCTTTGATACTAGTTTGATTTCTCCTTTCTGTAGTGACAGTCAAACTACCCCTAACTAAGATGAAGTTTAGGCCAAGAATCAGTATGCAGAATAGAACATACATGAATAAAGAGGATTCCAACTGATGACACTGTACATTTCATGGCAACTCGATCATCAAGGTCCAGTTCTAACCAGGATTCTAAATAAATAGCAGAAACATGTTCCATTTTAAAAGAGATATCCTTATTCCATTTGACTTTCTTCCTATTTCTGACTTCACACTCAGAATGGGAAATACTATAATACTCACTGGCTGAGTAACAAGTCAGATTGCCTATCATTTGCCCATTCTTAGATCTATTAGTTATAGAAAGAGCACCCCACATATCTACAGGACCATCTCAAATGGACACACCTGATGGAGAGAGAAATGTTAATTTCCCAAGTTCATCTCCTGCCAGCCTTCCATTCAATGGATAAATATTGTAATCTAGCATAAACTGAATTAAACTAACCCCAGCATTGTTCACCTCACCATTATGAGAACATCTCATTGGAAGTTCAGGGACATCACATAATGCCCCAGTCACAGTGTTATCAAGAAAACCATCAAATGCACCAACTGTATCATTAAAATCCCCTATTGTGATTGGAGAATTGTGAAAGTTCCCATAAAGATCCTCTGTCAGCTCCCCCAGCAGGGGGGCTCAAGAGTTACTTCATGCAAACTTAGAAGACGATGAAGGACTCACAAATATTAATCAAAATGAATGAAATGTTATAAACAATGACTTAAAAATAAGACAAAAGTCCATAAACTTTATAAGTTGAGGCAATATGAGTATCAATTTTAATAAAACATGCAAGGCCCCCTGAGGCCTTTCATAGCTTGTTATCTTGTTTGGCTGGCACCTGAAATAGCTCAAAGTCATTAATGCTACTGTCTTAGTCCGACAAGAAATGAGCCCTTCCTGAACTCCTCCCCATTTAGATTTGAGGCCAGCAATATTCAAGAGATTATATAATTAGAAAAATCATCATGAGAACTTTCAGTGGAAGAATGAGGAACAGGACAATTTGAAAGAATTACTTAGTCAATGATGACCGCTAAGAGATGAAACCTATTTGTAGTCAGAATCTCAAAAGAAAATGTCTCAATAAGAGGAAGACTAACCACACATATGGGAATATTAGCTTTACAGCAATTATTAGGGGCAATATAAGTAGCCAAGCTGTCCAGAACACATCATTTGACCAAAACGTTCTATGTGATATCCTTAGATTTGAAAAGAATATCCACTTGGACCCCATCAAAGTCTTCACATCTTGGACACTAATTACACCTTTGTTTCCCAATGATATTTTCTAGGAAATTAGACAAGAGAACATTGATTCATTTAATTTAATGTTGGTTTCACCTGAAGGTCTCCTGACCCCCAAAATAGTTGAAGTAAATAAAATGTATTACAGTAGTGGATGTTATCTGCATAACAGGTCTTCTGCCTATTTATGTATGTCAATCTTAAGTTACATTCCTCTAGCAAGTGATCATTATTCAAAGTAACTGGCTGCTCTATGAGCTGCACAAACAATTTGACACATTCAAGATCATATTCATCCTTAGCATTGCAAACTTCAAGAATATGTCTCTCATTAACATGAACTTCTATCTTAAGTAAACACAAAGAGATGACAGAGTCCAAGAAAGTATTCTCAGCAGACACGACTGCCAAGATTATACAGTTGGAGAGCCAAAATTAAGTCAGATGTAACATTTGTGCCCCAAATGGCTAGCTTCTATGGAACTTGACCTGTAGGGCATAAACTTTACATACAGCTAGAGACTGGCTAAAATCAGATCCCATAATTGCTTTAGTAGCAACAACTGAATTAGCATTATTGATAAGTCCATGACTATGATGAGTACCCATGGGACTGTCAGCAGATTCACTCTTGTTTCCTAACTTGCCACAAATTAAGTTCCAGTCCTCCTTGATGACAATCAGATCTGCACAAATGGCTTGAAGCTTAAGGGCCAAAGATCTGCTGCCCCCAGGCCCTCTTGAAGGATTCTCAGAATCTGGGAACATAAGAGATCTATTCACTGGAACAGGCAGGAATCAGAAAGGACAGTACTACTATCTGACTTAACAGCCTTGGTATCCAGGGTCTCACGTGAACCACGGTCTGACTTGAACCTTTTTTATCCTTTATTCTACTTTTTGTTATATTTGGAACCCATTTCTGGGCCTTTTTGAGTACTCATTTCAGTGAAGACAATATAACTCAAGTCTGGTGTTAGGACCCAGGAGATCCAGGCTCAACAGATTACACAGAGGAAGATTCCTTTGGTGGGTGACCTTTCTGAAAATTTCATATAATACCATCCATCCATCCTAGCACAACTGACAGATAAACCTTCTGATAGCATCTAAATCATTTGTAATTATTCTGAGCATTAAATACCAGTTTAACATTCATTGACAACATTTTGAGTAATTAGATCTATCAAGTTTTTTTTATGTCAGCAATAGTTTTATGGAGATCTGTAAGCACTTCTGCCATCAAAGAATTCAGGATCTCAACCTTGGCTACCATAGTATCCCTAGCTTGACCTAAATGAGAACAAGATTAGACAGGTAGCTGCAGAAAACTGTTAGACAAGGCAGCTGACTCAGCCTGAAATATTTCCATGAGAGCTACCAGAGTAAAATTCACAACCCACACCTGTATTAGTATCTAATATTTTCATTACAGGAGATGTCAAAACAGAAACAGCAATAGCCCTTGAGGAGCAGAACACACATGCTGCATAGAATTATTACAGGCCAAAGGAGTAAACCGATGGGTAGAGGTTACTTCCTTAACTCCAGCAAACTCTCACTTAGTCTTTGTGAGCCAGGAGATTGTGAGTTAACTGCAGCATCTACAGACTACACCTTAAATTTGCTGTCAGCTGTAAAGTGTTCAGTAATTTTTGGTTGGTTCTTAATTTCAGTGGGAATTTTATTTTTGGGGGCTGTTTATAGTTTTTGGCTACCTGAGATATTATTTTTCCTCTTTTACTTGTCACTTGCAACAGAACCCAGTGGGAGCATAGTGCTTACGCTTTTCTGTTTCTTGTTTGAATCATACTAAAGTAAATACAACACAAAAGAAAAACTATATAAAAATATTTCAGAATATACTAATAATATAGTTTAGAATATTTATATCAAATGGAAATGTCCAGATCTCTTGAGTGTTTGTTTATTTATTCATTTCATTTCAGGAAGTCAGTAAGGGAAGCCAAAGCTCAGACAGAAGAACACATTGCAAAATCAGTGGTTAAAGGGTTACAGGTACATAAGTGAAAAGAAGGACAAAGGTGAGGAGGGATAGTTAGACTGAAGGGAGGATGGGAGCAGCGTGGAGGATGACAACAGTAAAGCTGACATATTGAACAGGTATTTCTGCTCAGTCTTACTAAGGAAGAGGGGGGGTAATGGGTCTGAAGGAGTACAGGTGAGAATGGTGCAGAAATGGACACAAGTCCCTTTACACGAGAAAGGGTCCTGAAGGAACTGGAAGTAATAAGAGTTGACAAAGCAATGGGGCCAGATGGTGCACCCCAGGGTCCTTAAAGAACTAAGAGAAGTGGTGGCTGAACCTCTGGCTATCCTGTTCAGCCAATCACTGGAAACAGGGAGGTACCCAAAGACTGGAGGACAGCAGATGTAGTCCCTTATACAAAAGTGGGAACAAAGAGGAAGCAGGGAGCTACAGACCAGTCAGCCTCACCCGGTAGTGGGAAAGATCATGGAAACACTACTGAAGGAGAGATTGGTGGAACATCTGGTTGTCAATGGACTGCAGGACCCAAGGCAGCATGGTTTCACCAGGGGAGGTCATGTCAGACCAACCTCATTGAATTTTTGACTGGGTGACTAGGGAGGTGGATCAGGGAGGGCAGTGGACATGGCCTATCTGGACTTCAGCAAGGCCTTTGACACTGTGCCACATAGAAGACTATTACACAAACTGGGAATATGGGTGGGCAGGACAGTAGTGTGGTGGGTAGGTAACTGGCTGGGTGGCAGGACACAGAGGGTGGTGGTAAATGGCTGTCACTCCACAGAGGGAAGAGTGACCAGTGGGTACCACAGGGATCAGTGCTGGGACCGGTCCTATTCAACATCTCTCATCAGTGACATTGCGCAGGATCTAGAAGGCAGAATTTCACTGTTCGCTGATGACACAAAGCTCTGTAACAGAGTAGACACACACAGAGGGTGTAGACAGAATGAGAAGG
Organism: Neoceratodus forsteri; assembly: GCA_016271365.2. Taxonomy (NCBI): domain Eukaryota; kingdom Metazoa; phylum Chordata; order Ceratodontiformes; family Ceratodontidae; genus Neoceratodus; species Neoceratodus forsteri. The sequence continues at coordinate 1,457,920,768 of CM057455.1, read as the reverse complement.
GACCTGCAGAAACTTGAAGAATGGTCAAGGGTTTGGCAGTTGAAATTCAATGCAAAGAAGTGCAAGATAATGCATATGGGCACAAAACCCTGGCACAATATATCATTTGGGGGTGAGGATATAGCATGCACCAAGCAGGAAAGGGATCTTGGGGTTGTCATCTCTGATGACCTCAAGGTAGGGAAACAGTGTGACAAGGCATCCAGGTAAAACAAATAGGATGCTGGGATGTATAGGCAGGGGCATCACCAGCAGGAAAAGGAGGTCATAATTCCGCTATACAAGACACTAGTGAGGCCCCACCTGGAGTACAGTGTACAGTTCTGAGACCATACCTACGTAAGGACATAGACAGGGTAGAGAAGGTTCAGAGGAGGGCAACAAAGATGGTGCATGGGTTGCATCACAAATCCTATGAAGACAGGTTGAAGGAACTGAACATGTACCCCTGGAGGAGAGGAGGAGAGAGGGATATGATAGAGACATACAAGTATCTTACTAGGAGGAACAGGGTGCAGGAAAACACTATTTTAAGCGAAAAGATGTTTCAGGACTAGAGGGCATGGGATGAAGTTGGAGGGAGGACGATTCAGAGGAAACATGAGAAAGAATTTCTTCACAGAACGGGTGGTGGACAAGTGGAACACCTGCCAGAGGAAGTGGTGGGGCTGAAACAATCACGGGATTTAAGAATGCATGGGATAGACATAAAGGAATTCTAGAGGTCAGGGTAAGGGAAATAGACTTAGGAAAACAAACTGAACTTATAAGCTCAAATGGGCAGACTAGGTGGGCCATAGGCCCTTATCTGCCGACACTGTCTATGTATCTATGTATTTATTTATTGATTGATTGATGGATTGATTGATTTCAACGCTTAGCCAGGAATGACATACTGATCTGAAGGCTCATTTCCAGATGCATCCTGGGGAGGGAAGGGAAGAGGAGGACATGAGTAGCAACAGATAACACAGTTAATACATTAGATACAGCACTGATTGACAAATATAAATACAAGATGGCAAGCATTAATAAAAATACAACAGGCAGGAAAGATAAAGAGATATGGGCAATTGACATGGGATGTGGCAGAACTTACACCCAAGAGAGCAGTAGTAGTAGTAGAAGGAGGCATGAATATCAAAGATAACATTGTTTATATAAATATATGGCATTATAACAAAGATATATACAAGGGAGAAGCATCAGTACAATATACAACAGATGCGTGGAACAGCCTTCTGAGGTGGTTGTAGAGTCAAAAACAGTGGGGAGATTCCAAGAATGCATGGGGCAGACATAAGGCAATTCTAGTGGTGGGGGGAAGTAGGCTGTTGGTTAACTAGATCTGCAGCTTATCCGTTAGGTAGGAAATGGGCAGACTAGATGGGCCAAGTAGTCCTTATCTGCCATTAGATTCTATGTAACAGGCTGTCAAATAGCATTTATATACACTATCATATACAATTGGCATGTAATGTAGCAGCACTATACCAGGTGTAGTAATGGGGAGGAGGTCGAGAAGGTGCAAATTGCATTGAATATTTGGTGAAAGGTAGCTAAAGGGCAGTAATAGGGATAAGTAGTGCAGGTGCACTAGGTAATCAGCAGGTATGAGCTAAGGGGGGCCAGGAAAGAGGGGTACAGGATGGTGGTGCAAGAGGGCAAGAGGAGGGCTAGTTCAGTTGCAGAAGTGAGAAGAGAAATTGTGAGAAGGAAGGACAGAGTGTAGGAAAGAGGCAGAGTGGATAAGAAGTGGAAGAGAATTCCAAAGTTTGGGGAAATGGTAGGAGAAGACAGCCTGTCCAGCTAAGGATGACTCCAGGCAGTTGTGCCAGGAACAAAAGCCAGATTTGCAAAGGAGTAAGGAGAAGGAGTGGGTAGTGGAGAGAGATATGAAGGGAGAGAGACACTAGCCAGTATTCGATGACAAATGAGGAATTAGGACTTGATCTCACAATCTTCCAGTATGTCCATAATGCTGCGTTTCATGTAAGAATAGACATAAACAAGATCTAGTTCCAGTATTCTTTCCCTCCAGCAGACCATTTTCTAGAAAATGAGCTGAAGAAGCTGTGGGCCTAGAACCATCCCAAAACACATTCATTAAAAGACTATTAAATGCTTTAAAACTCTTTACAAATGACTTTTATGCTTATAACAAACAGCTTTAGTTTAGTTGCCGTATTGGTCCTCAGAAGAATAATCCAGAGCAATGGTTTGATACCTTATTGACAATATAGATGAAAGAAGCTTTTGGACCAACTAAGTTCCAGCCTCTGAAGTTATGACAGTTATTTATCAATTAAATACTATATATACCAATATAATATAATATGATATTAGTATAATATCAATATGTATGATCTGGGTGTATAGTATGTAATTTTATAAATAACTGTCATAAGCTTCTGAAGGACTTGGTTGGTCCAAAAGCTTAGGCACTTTGTTCTTTTGTACCATCTATGTTGATCCAATAAAAGGTATCAAACCAGTTGCTTCTGGATTTATATGCTTTAAGCACATGGTTATGATTCCCTTTAACAAGCTTCACCTCAACTCAGAGGGAAAACAATTTCGCACTATTAGATGCAAAGGATTTAAGCTACTTACAGTCTGTAGTCAGAAAGCATTTTCCCAACAGTTAATTTACCAACCTAAAGGTTAAATTATGCTCTGGAATCAGTGCTCAAATGCTCATTCACTAAAAATAAAAATTTTAAAAATTTGTAAAAGACTAATTTAGAGCACATATATGAAGGCAGCTCCCTGTTCACAGCATGTTATGTACTCCTATTTGATTTTATGGCAGATTTGAAATCCAGTGAAAAGTAAAGTCGCTTTGATGGTGACCTTTCCTCCCTGAGTGGCTAACACAGACTGAAGCCTTTGCACCTTGACATGCTTATAGCCATAAAGTGTTTGTTAACTGATCAAACAAGTTCTGGTCAGAGCTGATACAGCTGTTTCAGAGCAGTGAGTCCGAGTGGAAAGCACTCAGAGCTCCCATTGCATACTACTTCAGTGAAAGAGTGGTGGATGTCCCAGGGTGTAGGTAAAACAAATAGATGGTACACAGCTACATAAGGTTCAACATGCTGCTAGCATGGTTTTATTAGACAACACAGAAGTCAGGAAACTAAAATAAACTAAAATAATAAACATAAAGCAGTTTGGTCAGTAACAGCATTTCTTCAGGTTAGGATCACATGGCATGACTTTACAGATCCTGTATTTGTTACTGTTCCTAAGGGAGGTTTACCATAGTTGCATCCTTCTGAATAAAGGGCTTCTGGACATGAAGAGCAGCATGTCCTTCCCTTTTCTCTGGTGAGGTATACACTGACACCAAATCTGCTGTCCAGCTCAACTATCAGGGTTTTATAAGAACCTCGACGTCATGTGATCCACCCTTTTCAATATAGTGTAATACTTCACACACAACTGACTACCACGATCAAAAATACATTAGAAACAGTTGAAACACTACACCTGAAAATCATTGTCATACAAAACCCTTTCAATAATCACCAGTTGCACTAGATTAGGGTAATGTTTAGCTAATGAGCATTAATGAGCTCTAGCTCCCTGACTCTGATGTCAGGTACCTTCCTTATTTGCATGACAGTATAAATACCCTGTCACAGCAACACAGGCTCCTAAAGGAGAAGAGGGACTACACTGGCATTCACTGTCACTGTAAAATTAAGTTAGAGCTTTCCTGCACAATATTTGCATATTTGAAACAAACAAACAAACAAAAAAAGAAGCAGAAAGCCAATTTGCGGCTTTGCAATCTGTGGTCACTATGATAACCATGCCATGGACAGTTTACATGTTATTACATTTACATATTATTTTCTTTATGTAGTGACTTTAATTTCATGCTTAAGTGTATGGATTTTTATGTATGAAGGGCAAACACTTTTGTTTAATTGATGCACTGCACCCCATTTATGCCATATGTACTGTACTGCTTTCTGCAGTACAAATTTATCACAAGATGCTGATAGAGAGAGAGAGAGAGAGAGAGAGAGAGAGGGACATTCAATTCCACATACCCGCAATCCTTTCTCTTGCTCAACTTGCACTTTGTGTGTGTTTTATTTTAATTCCTTTTCTTTGTTTTGAGCTCCCATTGTAGGGCATGCAAGGAACCACTCGGCTCAGCAGTTCACTGATGTCCTTTTCTGACTGGCACAGTAGGAGAACCAAGTAGAAGTTGTGCAGTGAGCTGAAAGGAATCTTTCCTTTGCTCTTATGTTGTCTCTGCTATCTGGCTGGCATGGCAGGAAACCGCCAAGCTGCACTGCCAGAGGAAATCTCAAGCTTTCACTTTTTATCTGTTTAGTTCAGACAAAAACCTCCCTGCTATGGTCAGGGAGCTAAGCTCCTGAAAACGGCACTGTGAGTGCTTTATATAGTAATTAAATCAACCAGCTTTCAGACCAGTCTTTAAAAAGGGTGGGGAGAAGTTAAGCATTCATTCTGCAATTAAATTCATTCCTGTTTTTATAATTTTACAATTCAGCATGATGTGCATGCATGAGAAAGAGCTCATCGTGCCATGATGGCCGCAGTGACATAAGTGCATATGTAGCGATCCTCATGCATGTGCAGTGAGATTTCAGTGGACATCTTGGCAATGGAGATCTCTTTTATTTCACCCACAGCTTCGGAAGTTACAGGTGAAAACAAAATAGTACCCAGCAAAGCAGGTGTGGTTGTGTGGGCCACAGAGGGAGGGCGCAGAAAAACAAATGCGTGGACATGACTGCAGCACTGTGGAGGCAAGCCAGAGAGGTATCTGGTCATGTGCTTCCCACATTCCCTTTCTTTATCCTAGCAAACATCTGCAGGGTTCCACCCATGCAGCCATAAAAACAACAACATTTAAAATGGAGTCTTCTGAATGGAAGAATTCCATTATGTCTTTTAATAGATTTACGATGTTTTTTTTCAACCAATCTTCAATTTGCTTAATGTTTCATTTCACCATTCCTTAAACATCAGAATCATAGATTATTTACTCACTAAATGGGCAGAAAGGAAAACTGCCTTGTAACTCAATTCATAGCCCTATTAGCTCTTTCCTATATAGCTCTCACAGCCTCAATACCAAAACACCTGTAGACCTGACAACCCTTGGGCTGCCTCTGCTTTCTGGTCCATAGGTTGCAATTTAGAAATGAGCCTAGCTCAGTCTGCTTCTCCTGGTTAACAATGTAATTGAATGAATAAATGAATGAATCAGTCTGTCAATAAATAAATAAATTGTCCACTCTGTCCCTCTAAAATCCCACTGGGACCTCCCTTCTCCAGCTTCAGGCCTCAGGCTACAGGCTTCTTGTAGCTCATCTGAATATATCAGGTTCCAGCTCTCTCATTCATTGCTGTGACCTGCTCTCAAAAACTGTTTCTTTTGCTCTACTGTTGTCTTGCTCAGCAACTCCAGTCTCTGTTCTCCTGGTTCTGATCAGGTCTCCCAACTTCTCTCAAAATCTCACTCCAAATGCATGCTCACATCTCTTCTGGTTGCTCTGGGCTGCTTCTTTTAATGTTCTGCCACAACCAAAACAAGGATTTGTCAATGCCGACTGTTGTCTCACTGGCATTGTTAGAGATGCATAATAGGAATGGCAGTGAAGTATTGAAGTATGCCAACCCCACCTGTGAGAGACCAACAGGCATTGGGGTGTACCTTTGGGTCATCAGCTATAACGCTCATGCCATTATACCTCACCCTACCCTGTAGACACTAACAAGTGTCGCTGTGTGCTTTGGGGTCTTTGGCGTTATACTTACTCCATTCTATAAGGAAATATGCTGAGGTGGGTGCAGTATAGGAGAATGGGGTGAACTTTGTGTCGAACAGTGCAAGGCACACCATGATGCCGGTCACTGGCTGCAGGGTGGTGGTGGTGGTGGTGGTGGTGGTGGTGGAATGGCATGAGCAATACAGCCGATGATCCCAAGTCACACCCCTGACGCCTGTCAGTCTCTACAGGGTGCAGTGCTATAGTTGGAAACCCCTAACATCATAGGCGTGTGTTGGTATTTTCACTCAAATTTTTAACATGTTTTTTGTGAGCCCTCCTCATGAAAAGCAGCACAATCAATTTGTTAGATGAAAGGTGGATTTTCACAGCAGCTATGCCATTTGGCTACACAGGACGAAACACATTTTGGGCAGGATGTGGAAAATGACAACTGTATTGTTCATGAGGAGGCATAAAAATGGCAACGTTGAAAATCTGGAGTGAAAATATTAAAAACTGGTGAAGTCATGAGCATGCATAGAAACTACGCAACACACATCTGTAACCCAATTATTTTTGTAGTTTGTTAGCACATTTTAACATGGGCATTTTGGGACTCCCCTCATGAACAGTGGCACTGTGATTTTGTTAATCTGTCCTAAAAGTTGATTTCCCACAGCGACCACACCATTGTGCATCACAGGAGCGGAAACACATTTTGACAGGATGTGAAAATGACAGCTGTACTGTTCATAAGGAGGTGTGAAAATGCCAGTGTTGAAAATCTGGCATGAAAATATTGCAGATTTGGCGGTTACAAGGGTCATGGAAACTGTGCAATGCACGCTTGTAACATACAGTCATTTTATGGACTTTTCAGCACCAAATTTTCAACATAGGCATTTTAGGACCTCTGCTCATGAACAGTATCACCATCATTTCCTCAAACTGTCCTAAAACTGATTTCAGACAGTGACTGCGCATATTCTTGTGCCAGACATGTGAAAACACATTTCAGCCAGGATTTGAAAATGATAGCTGTACAGTTCATCTGGAGGTGTGGAAAATGACAATTTTTAAAATCTGGAGGAAAATATTACAAATTCACGAGTTATGAGCATGCATGGAAACAGCGCAATGCACCCTCGTAAAACAGTAATTTTAGGGATTTTTTCACCAAATTTGCAACATAGGTTTTTTGAGAGCCCCTCATGAACAGTGGCACTGTCACTATTACAGTCCCAAAGGTGATTCAGCACTGTGACTGCAAAATCACCTTTGGGACAGAAAGTGCTATGACAGTGATTGAATTCATGAGGAGGGATCCTAATAACCCCATGTTGAAAATTTGATGAACAAATTCCAAAAATGCCTGAGATATGCACCAAAGTTGAAAAACATATTTATGCCATTATACAGCTCACTGGCATTTCTTCAGTTCGTGATCAGCTTTGAAGAGTGCAGACGTGTTCCGTCCACGAAGACCATCGCGCCAGACTCTGGAGGTACGTGTATGGGGTGAGGGGGTGTGGAAGGCAGGGTACAGAGGGTGGGGTTGGAGTTGAAGGAAGGGGCAGGAAGACCGCGATGGACCATTTCTTTTTTACAGGTTACAAAAAAAAAAAATCAGGGCTGCTTTTTTATTTTTCAGGGGATTTGGCACACTGGGTGGGCCTCAGCATGCCACCTAAGTGTTTTTTTGGGATGTGATAGCTGACAGGGATTGGGCACCCCGTCCACACACAATGAAAGCGGGGGAGGCAAGAGCTGAAGGGACTGGCACCCTCGGCACATAACAAATGTGGGGATGCATTATGCAGATGAGGAGTGGGCTCCCATTGGCACATACATTGGGGCAGGGCATGCCGACAGGGGATTGGGCATGCCAGCAGTCGGCATTATGGCAGGCAGTGTGCTGCCATGTTACATTTTTTTTTCTCACCAGGAAAGTATGTCGGAGGTCCGCTGCATATGATGAGCTTAGCTTGCATAGTGGACCTTTCCTTAGATGTGCTTGCCAACATTATGTATGCATGATGTGGCGCCAGCATGTAGACTTATTGGGAATGAGGGATGCACCTACCGATGCATGCCCTGTATTCGCCAACAGTGACCACACCTCCAAATCTCGCTTATCCGTAATATGTTGGCTGCGCCTGCACAAGCCAACATAAAAAATGAGAGAGACAGAAAGACTCGTGAACCAGCCATATAGAAGATTGTATATGTCTTCAGCATAAACCCACCTAAATGTAGGCAACAATGGCATACCTGTAATAAAAATCAATAGGCATAATAATATAGCTAGTTAGAAGGAGCCCTCCTCAGCATCTGCAGCTCAGGAAGACATCCTGATCATTAAGTCAAGAGAGTCACAAAAGATGACAAGATTGTTCCATTGTGCAAGCAAGCTATGTAAACTGTTCACAAATTGTCAGTGCTTACTAACATCAAAACATCGAACATAGAAGTTGACAGCAGATAAGAACTGCAAGGTCCATCCAGTCTGTCCATTTCTTTTTCTACCTTATAAATGTGCCATCGGCCTTGTTCTGTCAATGGCCTATCTATTCATACTCATCTGTATTGCTCCCTTATGCTTATCCCATGCCTGTTTGAAACCCTGCACTGTATTCATATCCACCACTTCCTGAGGTAGGCCATTCCATGCATCCACCACATTTTCTGTGAAAAAGAAATTCCTCACATTACTCCTTAATCGCCTCCTCTAATCTCATGCTGTTTCCTCTTGTCCTGCTATTTTATGTTGATTGCGCATGCTAAAGAAACATATTGCAGCAGCTTGCTAGAAGCAGGCTGTGGAGGCCAATGCCCCCACAGCCTGCAAAAGGCTTGTCCCACTTCCTAATGCAGCTGCAGGCTGCTGGTGACACAACTTTGGAACATTTGCTCCAACTTGTGACAAATCAGCCGCTGCAATCAGGGGCCTCTCATCATTGCAGTGTCAGCCATCCGCTGCAATGAGGAGCGACCTGTCATTGCAGAGCAGGATCTAGCAAGCCTGATATTGATATGGAACATGGCGGGTTGCCGCCATGTTCGTTCAAGATTACCCCGTCCAACATGTTTATCTCGTCGATGGGGAGCCCACTCCCCATAGGTATATGTCACCCCTTTCATTGTCTGCTGACGGGTGCCCAACTCCATCAGCAGAAAGGAATCCCTTTTTGTTTGCCGATGGGTGCTCAATCCCCGGCCAGCAGAAAGCAATCCCTTTGTTGTTTGCCAACGGGGTGCCTGCAATCCTCGCCGGCAGAAAGGAAGTCCCCTTTGTTGTTTGCCGATGTGGGTGCCTAATCCCCCATCGGCTACAGCTGCCCCCAACCAAGACTCTGGTGGCACGCTGGGAGCCCACACCAGTGTGCCACATGCCTGTAAATAAAAACAGTCCTCGCGAGTCTTTTTTTTTTTTACACCTGTAAAGGAACGGTCCCTCATAGTCTCCTGGCCCCCACCCACAACCCGCACCCACCCACTGCGCACCCTACCTCCCTGACATCTCCTCAATTTATACTTACCTCCGGAGCTTGACACGACAATCTTCGTGGACTGGGAACATGTCTGCACTCTTCAAAGCTGACCAGGAATTGAGGAAATGCCGTAAGCTGTATAATGTAATAAATAGGGTTTTTCAACTTTAGTACATATCTCGGCATTTTAGGAATTTTTTCACCAAATTTTAAACATGGGGTTTTTGGGACCCTCCTCATGAATTCTTGAACTGTCATGGTGTTAATCGGCCCCAAAGTTGATTTCGCAGTCACCGCGCCGAATCACCTTCCGGGCCGATTAACGAAACGACAGTGCCAGTGTTCATGAAGTGGCTCTCAAGAAGCCTATGTTGCAAATTTGCGGAAAAATCCCTAAAATTACTGTTTACGAGCATGCATTGTGCAGTTGCTACACAAGCTAGTAACTCATGAATTTGCAATATTTTCACAGTAGATTTTCAACATTGGCATTTTGTCACACCTCCTTGTGAACAGTACAACTGTCATTGTTCACATCTTAGGAGATGTGTTTTCACACTTACGGCACAGAATAGCGGTCGCTGTCAGAAACCAGTGATTGGGACAGATAAAGAAAATGACAGTGACACTGTTCATGAGTAGAGGTCCCAAATGGCTATGTTGAAAATTTGGTAACGATACTCCATACAATGACTGTCTTATGAGAGTTCACTGTGCAGCTTGCACGCACGCCTGCACTTTCACGAATTTATATTTTCACCCAGATTGTCAGCATTGCCATTTTCCCACACCTACTTATGAACAGTGCAGCTGTCATTTTTCCCATCCTGGCCAAAGTGTGGTTTCACACTCTGGCACAGAATAGAGCAGTTGCTGTGGGAAATCACCGTCTGGGACAGATTAAGAAAATGACAGTGATACTGTTCATGAGCAGAGGTCCTAAATGCCTATGTTGAAAATGTGGTGATGATAGCCCATTAAATGATCAGTGTTACAAGTGTGCATTGCACACTTTCCATACACCCTTATAAATTTGCAGATTTGTAATATTGTCATGCCAGATTTTCAACAGTGGTATTTTTTCACACCTCCTTATGAGCAGTACAGCTGTCATTTTTCACATCCTGACTGAAATGTGGTTTCACAGTTGCAGCACAGAATAACGCGTCACTGTGGGAAATCTATGTTTGGTACAGATTAAGAAAATGACAGTAGCACTGTTCATGAGCAGAGGTCCCAAAAGCCCCACGTTGAAAATTTGGAGACGAAACCCATAATATGACTGTTTTACAAGCGTGTGTTATATTGTTTCCACGCACCCTTGTAACTTCGAGAAATGTGTAATATTTTCACGCCACATTTTCAACAGTGGCAGTTTTTCACACCTCCTTATGAACAGTACAGCTGTCATTTTCTCATCCTGGCTAAAATATGTTTTTGCACTCCTGCCGGAGAATAGCACAGTCACTGTAGGAAATCAGTGTTTGGGACAGATTAAGATCGAATGAGTGAGAGGGAGGAGTGACCTAGCTCAACTGAGCTCTGTCAGGACTGCTGTGGATTTGTTTGTGGGCAAAAAGGCCCCAACGCAAGAGCCCAGTACAAAAGGGCAGCCTGCAGCACTGGGAGAAACAGAACAAGAGAGCTAGTGAGGGAGGGGAATGAGCGTGACCACAGAGCGCCATCAGGACTGCTGCATTTCTTTGTGGGCAGAAAAGGCGTCAAAGCAGGCAGGGGCCCAATAGAAAAGGCCAGCCTGCAGTGGTGGGAGAAACACTATAGAGTGAGTGAGCCAGGGGACTGAGTAGCGCAGCGAGTTCTATCAGGACTGCTGCAGATTTGTTTGTGGGCAGAAAAAGGTGCCAATTCAGGCAGGAGTCCTGTAAAAGGGCCACTTGCAGCGCCAGGACAAACAGAATAAGTGCGTGACAGAGGGAGACTGAGCAACTTCAGCGGAGCTCTGTCGGGACAGCTGCAGATTTCTTTGTGGACAGACAAAGGTGCCAATGCAGCCAGGAGCCCTGTACACAAGCGCAGCCTGCAGCACCCTGAGACACAGAATGAGTGAGTGACAGTGCGGTAGTGAGCGAGTTCAATAGACTAGTATTGATTGCTCATGGATTCTTTGTGGGTAGAAAATGCAGCAAACACAGGAAGGAGCCCAGTACAAAAGGCCAGCTTGCAGCGCCAGCAGAAAAGGAATGAGTGAGTGAGAGAGGGGAGACAGCAAGCTCAATGGAGCTGTGTCAGGACTGTTTCAGATTTCTTTCTGCCCAGAACAAGTCTCCAATGCAGGCAGGAGCCCAGTACAAAAGGGCAGCATGCAGCGGCAGGAGATGAAGAACGAAAGAGTGAGGGAGGGGAGGAGTGAGATCAACGGAGCTCTATTGGGACTGCTGCAGATTTGTTTGTGGGCAGAAAAGGGGAGCAATGCATGCAGGGGTCCTGTACAAAAGGGCAGCCTGCAGTGGTGGGAAACCCAGAATGAGTGCGTGAGAGAGGGAGTGAGCGAGCCCAACGGAGCCTCCATTGTAACTGCTGCAAATTTCTTTGTGGGCAGATGAAGGCGGCAACGCAGGCATGAGCCCAGTACAAAGGGCAGCCAGCAGCGCCAGGAGAACCAGAATGAGCGAGTGAGAGAGGGGAGTGAGCTACCTCAACGGAGCTCTGTCAGGACAGCTATGGATTTCTTACTAGGCAGAATAAGGTGCCAACTCAGGCAGAAGCCCAGTACAAAACAGTAGCCTGCAGCACAGGGAGACACAGACTGAGTGACTGAAGAGGGCAGTGAGCGAGCTCAACACATCAATGCAATCAACATTCGCATTGACAAATGCTTGTTCTTATATTGAAACATGTTAGACTCTTTCACCTTGTTAATGCCCTTAAGGTGTTTGAATGTTTTATCATATCACCTCTCTCCTCCTTTGCTCTAGGGTATACATATTGAGCTCTGCTAATCTGTCCTCATATGTTTTCTGATGCAGCCCCTGCACCATTTTGGTTGCCCTTCTCTGACTGCCTCAATTTGTTTAATGTCCTTGTGAAGGTGTGGCCTCCAGTACTGCACAAGTACTCTAGATGAGCTAACCAGTGTCTTGTAAAGAGGGGTTATTACCTCCTCTTCTGACTTGTGATACCCTACTAATACACCCCAACATCCCCTAGCCTTACCTACTGCTTTAGTGGTCTGCTTGGATGATTTCAGGTCATCGGTGATGATGAAGCCCACGTCTCTTTCTTCCCTTGTGACTGCCAGCAATCCCTCCCAGCCTATAGGTGGCTTCAGGGTTTCTCTTTCCCAAGTGCATGATCTTGCACTTTGCATTAAACCCCAGTTGCCACTCTTCTGACCGTTTTTCTAGTTTATCCAGATCTCTTCTCATTCTGCCCACCCCATCTGATCATCTACTCTGTTGCAGATCTTGATGTCATCTGCAAACAGACAAACCTTATCCTCTAGTCCATCTGCAATGTCACTGATGAAGATATTGAAGAGGGCTGGCCCCAGGACTGATCCCTGATGTACCCCACTTGTGACTTGCATCTCTTTGACTGTATACCATTTACCACCACTCTCTGTTTTCCGCCTGTCAACCAGTTTGCCACCCAGTTGACCAAATTCTGACCCATCCTGAGCCTATCCAGCTTATTAATCAATCATCTATGTGAAACTGTATCGAAAGCTTTGCTGAAGTCAAGGTAGGTGACATCAACTGCTCCCCTTGGTCCACCACTCTGGTTACCCAGTCAAAGAAAGCTATGAGATTAGTTTGACAGGACCTTCCTTTGTAAACCCATGCTGTCTTGGATCCTGTGCTCCTGTGGATTCCAGGTGTTGCACTATCCTTTCCTTAAGGAAGGCCACCATAATCTTGCCCACTACTGAGGTAAGACTGACTGGTCTGTAGTTCCCTGCCTCCTCCCTGCTACCACTCTTGTAGAGGGATCACATGAGCCCTTCTCCAGTCTTCTGGGACCTCTAATGTGCTCAGAGACTCACTAAACAGTTCTGATAATGGCTCTACTAGTTACATCCTTAGCTCTTTTGTACTCTGGGATGTATACCATCAAGTTCTATTGCCTTGTCCACCCTGAGCTTATTGAGCTCTTGTAGGACCTTTCTTTGTGAAGGGATTAGTGCACACCTCCTCCCCTGTGTCCATGGTGCTGAGCTGTGGGCCTACCCTACCTTCTCTGCAGTAAATACTGAGCAGAAGTATCTATTTAGGATGGATGCTTTTGCATGGTCCTCTTCCTCACACGTCCCCTTATCTCCTTTGATCTTAGCAATACCCCTCTGGACTTTCTCCTTTCACTAATGTATCAATAGAAAATCTTGTCATCTTCTTTTACTGTTTGTGCTAGTGTTTCCACCGTTTGGGCCTTTGCTGCCTTACTGCCATCCCTGCTTCCTTTAGGAAGTTTGGTATTCCTCTCTATCTTCATCCCACTGTGTTCCTTATATTTCCTGAAGGTCAGCCTTTGGCTCTGACCTTTTCTGCTACTGTTTTTGAGAACCAAAGTAGTTCTTCTTTTGCATTTCCTTTTCTCTCAACACAATGGGATGTTGCTAAGGTGAACTAGGCTTATGGCATTAACTGAAAATCCTGCAGCAATAGGGTTTTACAGAAATTTGCAGCAAAAGGAGTCTTTTTAAATCTGTATAGGTAATATTCAGCAATTTGTGAAGAAGGAGGCAGAGTAGGCATTTTATATTATCTGGCAAGGTGTTCCAGGTGACAGGGATTGACTTGGAGAAGGACTTCTCGCTCATGATTCAGAGCATGTGGGAAATCTTACTCTAATTTGCTCTTCAACTTTCTCCCTTGGCTATTGTTTATCTCTGGCTGGGGTTCAGCCAGTCCTATTATCCAGGACTGTAGTCCACCTATCCATATCACCAGCTTGCCCCTGAGACTGGGTAAAGGAGGTTGCAAGTCACTGCTGAAATATTTACCAGAGTTGAGGTTTGGAATGTTGCTCAGAGTCTATGTGTACCAGTTGTCATCCTACTGATCAAGTTCTTTTGCTCCCTGTGATTTCTAGTTGACAGCTGCAGCTAGAGCTCTGATGCATGATTGTACAGGAGCCAGCCAATGTACAGCCTTCCCAGCTTGCCTAGTCTGTGCTGCCATTTGTGGTAACCCAGCTGGCAGTAGTGCAGAGAGAGCATCATGAACTCTTCCCAGTGAAAGAGGTCATCCACTTTGATGCTCAGTCCTTCTCCCCTGCCAACCACCAACATCTCAGGCTTTTTGTTCCCTGAATTAAATACACTTTATTGGGTATTTACCAACAGATCTACAACATATCAACTGTAACTGTAACAGCCGCAAAAAGACAGGCCCCTTTGTTATAGGCCTGAAAGCCCAGAAGGAAGGGCAGAGAAAGAGGGTGAAAGGAGGAATGGTAACAGGCAAGGAAGGGTGGGGTTTTAGGAATGGTCATAAGGGAGGGCCATTTGAGGAAAAGGGGGCACAGCTTCAGAGGAGATGACCTCACTAAAAGGGGTGGGGCTCTTCAAATATGAGACAGATGAAAGGTGAAAGGAGAAGAGAGAGAGAGAAGAGAGCAAGGGAAGGGGCCAAAAGAGGACATAGGAGTTGCACAGAGAAGTCCTCCCACACTTTTGCTAGACAAAATTCAAATGTATTTAATACATCAGTTGGTTGGAGTTCTTGAGGTGACAAAGTTGTTTGGGTAAGGTCTGTAGGATTAATTTAGGAGTCTTTTTGTTTAAAAAATAAGGGGTATGTTTTATCAGAACATTGTATTATTTAGATAGAGTTGATTTTACCAAGTTCCTAGTTGCACATTAGGGGAGAGGATTGCATGCCAGGATATAGATTATCAGGGCAGTAAGGGAACCTTGGTTAAGCAATTTGGTATAACGAGAACAAAGTTTGGGTTAGCTGGGGTGAAAAATGTAATCTTAGTTCAGCATGCAAGCGCGTATTCAGCACTGGGGAAAAAGCAGAGTTAGTTCGAATATAGTTCTACATGCAATCAAGCATTTATTCAGAGCTGGAGGAAAAGCAGAGTTGCAGTGAGACAGGTGCTGGAGTGCAATGGCACCGATCATCAGAGGGGCCAGCCAGTTTGCTTTGAGGACAAATTTTTAAAGTCTCTGGATGGCAGCCCAAAAATGCAGACACAAGAGATGGAGTGCTTTAGTTGTGCAGCCTTCAGAGAGCGTAACTAAAGAAAAATATAGTCGATTTAAGCAAGAACTAGAGTGCAGTAGTGCAGCGGTCCACAGAGAATCTACCTCTAGAAAGCTGGGAACCCCAGGAAGTGGCAGGACAGATGATTAGCTATTTTTAAAGAAGGAAGCAGGAGTACGGGTGGGGGAGAAGCAGGAGCTGGGGCACAGAATGGGGTGGCAAGAACATTGAAGGAGTGAAAAAGCAATATTTTCTTGTGATTTTTGCTTAAATCCATGAGTTGTGGGCCAGTTTGTGTTAAAGGAAGGCTGGGGGAACGGACCAGTAGGACAAGGACAAGGCCTAAGGGTTAAAAACACGACCGGCGTGGTGGCGCCAGTGGGCAGTGGGACAACAATGGCGCATTTTTATGGGAAGAAGGTAGCACATGTTGGGGCAGCAACCAGTGGGTTTATAAAAAATAAATGCGAATATAATGTATGGGACCAGTTACTATTTCTCTTTGAATTACTAATAATAGGGCACCAACCCATTTTATTCTGTGTGGTTTTTCTTTGTTGCCCATGGAGCCAGTTTAAAAGTCAAAATGTCTTTCTGTTTGAGCAGCAGAAGCTCATGGAACAACAGCAGCTCGCTTGATGGGGAACAGTTTAAAAAAAAAGAGGGACAGAATTGAATGCATGGGACCAGTGTATTATTTGTTTTGTTTTGTAAGTACTATTAATAAAACACCATCCTTTTACTTAGTGTGGTTTTTCTTGTTTGGCCAGGGGACCAGTTTAAAAAGTCCAATTGCCTTTGTTGTTGGAGCTACAGAAGCTCGGTTATTGCGCAGGCAGAGGGAAGGCAGAAAAGCTGCCAGTGGTCCGAATAAGGGAGAAATGGTTGCGTTCTGCCAGTTTTTAAGGGTCACGGGGAACAATCAATTGGAGAGAACCAAGCGACTGCGTGTTGGGCCACCAGATTGGTTTTGAGTTTCAGAAGCTCGCTTGTTGGCACAGGAAGGCAGGACCATCTGGGAGTGGTGAAAACAAGCGAGAACTCTGGACAATGAAGAAGGGCCTGGGAGGAGCAACCACATGATGGGGTGGGGTGATGGAGGCCATAATTGACTACAAGGGGCACCTGGAGTGAAAAGGAAGCACCAAGAGAATAGGAGGCCCCAAAAGGGATTGGGGGTCGTGATGTTATCGGCTGTCTTAGCAAGCCAGCAGCCAATGTCTTGGGCACAAGGGAGTGACAGTAGGTACAGTACAGAGGAGGTGGCAAGACACAAAAATAAAAAAAGGTGGGAAAGGTTTTGCAAAGGCAGACCGGAAGCCTAAAAAGGAGAAAAGTGTGGCCGCATGTGACTTCCAGTTGTTTGTGAACAAGCTTGGCCTGCTTTTGTGGGGCAGCAAAGACACGAAAACAGAAAAATTGTGAAAAATGTGTTTGAAAGGACAGGGTGAGTGGTCGTGGGTGGCTAGCAATTTGATTTGGGGCCACGTGAGCCAACATTTGTTCAGACCACATGGCAGTCACCATGTTTGGCTTGAAAGATGGGGCTAATCACCCATGGCACACTCTGAAAAATGGTTTTATGACAGACTAGAACTGCACTTAATTAATGACCCTACAATGAAAGCCTCTTGACAATGTGTCTGGAGAAACGGTAGTGAAAAATACAGCAGTGTAATAGTAGGTACAGTTTCTATAGCAGGGTAACACAAAAACTAAATCCACGAGGAAGAATTATAGGGTGGAGGTAGTGGCAACATTAGGTTGGATATTGACACAATTGGGGACTGCCTGCTTCGAACAATATCTGGCCTGGTAACACCAACTGAGAGTTGTGGACCTACTTTTATGAACACACACACTGATACCTTTCAGACGGCCAGCTTACTGTTCAACCTCCCTAAAACCTTTTGTTTTAAATATCTCCAACTACAGCACATGATCCTACGACACTTTGAAGGGGGTATTGGGCACAGTATCTAGACGACCCCTTTACAGGCTATCCCTAACTTACCTTCCTCTCACATCATTTCCCACTTCTATCGCCTCCTAAGGAAGGCCATAGAGGAGAAGCAAGGTGAGCCACATTATGTCTGGGACCAAGTACTACCTCCAAACACCCTCAGCTCCTCGATCATGGCCTAAAATTTGGTCACAATTGTACCAAGATGTGAAGTGGATCAGATACCATATTTTACAGTTTTATGTAATAAATGATTTATACTACACTCCAGCTAGGCTTTATCAAATGGGAAAATCTCCTCAAATGTATGTTCACGGTGTAAGCAAAGGCCTGTACTCTGCTGCATATATTGTGGGAATGCAACAAGGTCATGCCATTCTGGGATAGTATTAAGTCCAATTTAGACCCACTCTTAGGGTTATCTGATGCATTCAAGCCATAAATTTGTATAATAGGAGATTATGGAGAGGTTCTAAGTGGCACCCAACAAAACATATGACACTAATATCAGTGCAGTACAAAAAAGTGATTATGCATCACTGGTTAGATCAAAATATCCCCACATATGCGGAATGGCTAAATGAGGTATTGTTTGCTCTATAGGCCAAGAAGACGATTGCTCACATTGCACAGAGATCAACAATACTGCCAAAAAATATGGGCACCTTTACATACTCTACTGACTATTTAGCAGATCACAGGATACCGTGATAAGTAGGTAAGGCAAGGAGAGGATAGTACCACAATAGTGGCATGGCTTCATTACGATGGTCCTCCCGACACCTTACCTGGGCTACAGGAAATGGTGGATACTGCTGCTGCATACTTGAAAGGGAGGGAGGGGTCTTTAGGGAGGGGAGGTAGGAGGAGGGTTATGAAGGGTCTCTGTAGACAGCCAAGATTGCAGTATTTGAATATAGCAAGGATTATGTTTACAACATATACTCTATATGATATTGTAATGTTAACAGGACGCTCAGCATACATTTACTCAAGGAAAATGTATATGTGAATGCTCATATCAAATGTTTGAACTAAGTGATATGTTAACTCTTCCTACAAATGAATAAAATATATTCAATTTGAGGTTGGATATTGACCAACGAGCTGCAATTTATGACTGCTTCCAGAGCTGAAAGATGCAATTTCCAGCCATTACAAAAAAAAAATGAATAAATACCCACAAAAGGTGGGGAATACAACAATTATTAGTGAAACTAGTTCATTGTTGTAACTACCAGATGATATTTTGTTGTAGAAGTTTAAAAAGGAGTGGCCACCCAAAAAAAGAGAGAAGGGTGAGTTTTTCAGTAAAGCGGTTAATGCTCAGAGATGATATGGAACCAGACCCTCTTGAAAGCAGGGTGGAGGGGCAATGGATTAACTTGGGTACATCCAAAACTCAGATTTGTTCAAGTTGAGACAACTGTCTCAGAAACAGTAAGGAAAGGACGGTTATTGGAAAATGACTTAAAAACAAAAATAAAGGGTAAGAAGAGAAAGCCGCAAAATACAGGAAAAACAGAGTCAAAGGGTAACAGTGGCAGATACACAATGGAAAATGTTCACAGATAGAATGCAGTGTAAGGCCCATGTAATGCATAACAAGAGACATGGTAAGTAATAGGTATATCAAGCAAGTGTGGTGAGAAGTTTTGAATTTGAGCAGACCAGAAGCTGGGGTAAAACGCGGTGGTGTTGCAAGCATGAGGGAAAAAGAACTTGGCTCAGCTGAGACAGTGAACTGGAATTAAAGGTGGGGCATAGATGATGTGTAATCTAGGTGTTTAAAAAATAAAAATGTAGGGCAGATAAAATAACCAGGCCATGAAAAGATCTTTTAATTATCCTTAGGTCAAAAACTGTGGTGTCAAGTCAAGGGAAGACAGCACTACAGAAAGGCTGACGATGAGGGACCTTTATGGGTGCTCATTGCCAGTAGATAGTAATTGCTTTGGGGATCAGGCTAATATGCCTTTGTTACAGGCTGTCCTCGTAAAATTGAGGGTGCTTATGTCAACTTTGTGGGGACTTGAGTACCCGGCATCCACAGAGTCAGTGCAAATGCAGTGTTAATGGTCTCATAATTAGTAAAAACAGATATAAACAGTTATAATAACTATAGATAACCAGCCAGGGGTGTTTAGTCGGGCCCAGGTTGGGATTTGGGTGGTCCACCTCTGGCATAGTGAAAACAGATGGTGTTTTGGTAACCAGAATTTGTGGTACAAATGGGATGAGGGCTATCAATGGGGGATGCCTTCAGGCCATAATTTAGGTAGGGTTTAAAAAAAAAAAAGAAACAAGATTAGAATGGATGGGAACAACAGACATCCCGATAGACGACAGTCAGTTAAGGAGGCTACTTCAATTAAAACAAGGGAGAACAACGGTTACCAAGCAACACAGGACCAGTAGGTACGGCATGGCATGTGGGGGCTATAACAAGGCAGAGACCCTGGTGGACAGCAATATGGAAGGGACAGCTTGGTCTGCACATGCTGGCTTTCTTGTACTGCAGAATTCTACAAAATGGCATAAGTTGAGGGCTGCCACCGTACCGGGCCATTGCAGCACCAGGTTGCAATGCACTGTGCTGCAGCCAGGTCCTCTGCTGGTATGCCAACAGGACAGATGGCAGAAAGCATGGGAGGTGTGGCCTGACTGGGGCAGAAATGTTTTCAGTGCATTGAAGGGTAGTTCAATTTAGTGGGGACCAGTTCCCTGGCTCTGGGACAGTATTGGGAATTGATCCCTGTATTGAAGCCAGCACGCATGGTGGTAACTATTGAAGGGCTGTTCAGAGTTTGCTGGCAGTTGGATCCCTGGGGAGACCCCACTGCACAGCAAGCATGTTATAACCACCATGAGGAGTAGGTTCATAGATAGGCCATTAGCGCAATCTAACAGGTTTGAAGATGGGCTCAGTTAGTAGTATCAGGGCCAACTGCTACTATGGTAGGGACACTGCATCTCCACCTGAGCTAATTTGTTAGGTGCCTGGATAGTTGGTGGTATGAACCCAAAAGGTTGTCCCTTCATCCTGTTTTTTCCTTATGTCCTGAGGAAGCCTTTACTGCCAAGGGATTTTTACATTATCAAGGGAAAAAGAAAGAAGACAGAACCCATGGCCCCTCCAAAGGAATGTCATGTGGAGAAAAACGAGTTAAATAAGGTACAGAGGAAAAGGGGTATGTGAGTGGCCATGTAAGGGCACCCACAACAACACCTTATGGTGATGGGTATAAAAATGGAGGGTCAGTGCTACTGTGACTAAGGCAGGCACCTGGGTTGGCAGGGCTGGGCACTGTGCAAAGTTTAGCACTAAGTTACAAGGAAGGGTTTTATTGGGGAGAGATGGAAGGACAAAGTCACAAGTGACAACATGGGGGGGAGATGCAGGGGCTGTTCTACAGGTCCCATGTCCTTTGACGGGAAGGGAACAACTTGAGGGACTTTGGGGGACTAAAAGGGGGCATTGAAGGTGCAACAGGTGTTAGGCCATTGCAAGGGACAGATAGAGTCATCAGGCCAGGCGGTACAGTTACACGTATCTTGGCCAGGAGTCAAGCAGGACCAGGGAGGTGGCACCACATGGAGCCTGACATAGCATGAAGAGCAGTAACGAATCTTTGGTGCCACAAGCTCAGGTGGATAGGATGGAAAAGTAGGATGGACCAGGCCATCATTGGGTTTCACCTGGATACATCAGAATGGAGATGAATAAGTAAGTGTCCTTTCTCTGTCCACAGAAAAGGGTGCCAAGCAGGGGAGCAGTAAAAAAAGGGAGATGGTGGCTCACTATTAATAGTTTATTTGTTATAGAGAACCAGCCGCAGGGGAAGAGGTATGGATGGTGAGTTGTTGCTACATATAATGGGCCAAGAGACAGGATGAACAGATGCCCAGTAAAATGGCTGGTTTTGTTCATGGAAGACACAGATACAGCAGAAGGGATTACAGGGATGGGTCAGGGCCAATGTAAGCCACAAAAGGATGAGGCCTCTGGGACCAATCCAAAACTGGAGTTTCAATGTTGTACATCCAAGGAGCAATTAACGGGGAACATCTAGGGTATTTTTCTTGGGGTACTTAATCAGGACCTGGGTATGATGGAGAGTTGGGGTCTTTGGCCTGCAGGTCTACAACGAGGAGATGGTGGCAAAAGAGTCTGGACAGATACATAGAAACGCAAAGCCATCAAGGGTCTGACAGTGGATAATCAGAAGAAAGGAGGAAGATAAAACATGAATAAATAAATGAATTTGGGGAGAGCTATGGCAGTATGATGGAAGAGGTGGACACTTAATTGGTTTGTGTAGAGATTGATAAGGCACATCTAGCAGAGATGGGTAACTCCATTTTCATCCCAAAGGATGGGAAAGGATAGAAATGCATGGGGAGGACTGAATTAGAAGGAAAAGGTTTGGGGTGAGGGAAGTCCAACTTCCATCGCATGGCTGGAGACGGGCTAGTGGAAAAAGAGAAAGAAAATACTCTGGAGGGAGGGGAGAAATTCTGGAGTTACACCAAGGTGGGGTGGAAAGAAATGGTGTGGACACCCAGAAATAGAAATGGAGGGCAGGAATTGGACCTAGCCCGGACAAGAGGAAAGAGTATGGACACCCAGGAATGGAAAATGGAGGCCTGGAATTTGACATGGCCCAAAACATGAAGAGATAACCCTCAGGTATGCCAACTGATCAGCCAAAGCAATACTGGGTGTGTGTGTGTGTCCTTCTTTGGGCGAAAGGCTCTAGAACAGAAGGCTTGGCCCCTAATAGGACAGGCCCTTTGTTATAGGCCTGAAAGCCCAGAAGGAAGAGCAGAGAAGGAGGGTAAGGGGAAGTGTAACAGGCAAGGAAGGGCAGGGTTATTAGGAATGGTCATAAGGGAGGGCCATTTAAGGAAAAGGGGTCTCAGCTTCAGAGGAGATGACCTCACTAAAAGGTGCGACTTGAAAGGAGACAGATGACAGGTGAAAGGAGGAGAGAGAGAGAAAGATGAGAAGAGAGCAAGGGAGCAACAAAAGAGAACATAAGGAGCTGCACAGAGGAGCCCTCACTTTGCTAGATAAAATTTGAATTTCTGCCCACCACCCCAAAAATGAGGGGGTACAGCAAAGGGAAAAAGAAAAAATACTTTCTGAAGGGAGGGGGGACATTCTGAATTGGAAGGAAAAGTTTTGGGGTGGGGGAAGCCCAGATCCATCGCATGGCTGGAGACGGACTGTGGAAAAAGAGAAAGAAAATACTCTGGAGGGAAGGGGGAGAAATTCTGGAGTTACACCAAGGTGGAGTGAAGAAAAGGGTGTGGACACCCAGAAATAGAAATGAGAGGGGCAGGAATTGGACCTGGCCCTGGTCAAGAGGAAAGAGTATGGACACCCAGAAATAGAAATGGGAGGGGGAGAATTAGACCTGGCCCGGACAAGAGGAAAGAGTAGGACACCCAGGAATGGAAAATGGAGGCCTGAATTGAACATGGCCCAAAACATGAAGAGATAACCCTCAGGTTGACATCTAGGGTGAAAGAAGAAAGCAAAACAGGAAGAAAAGACCCTGCAGATTTACATCCGGGGTAAGGAAAACGGATATAAAATGGCTTATAAAACATGATATATGTTATGATGTTACAAATAAAGAGAATAATGGAAATAAAGAAATATTTTTACAAGTGATGTATAAAGGAATTCAGTATTGTTGGATGGAAATTTGATTGGCAAAGTTAATAAATGGTATGCCAACTGAGCAGCCAGAGCAATACTGGTGTGTGTGTGTCTGTCTTTGGACGAAAGGGTCTAGAATAAAACAAGAAAAAATAACAAAAGAACAGCCTTTATGTTCTGATCAGTAATATCAGGTAAACTTAGAGTAATACCAAACCAGGATAAGAAAACAAAACAGCCTTCCCCGTGAAGTTCCCCTACCCCCACTCACCATAATCCAACCCACCCAACCCCCAGAGCACAGCCGAGGGAATGAATAGTTATGTTAGAGAAAGGGAAGAGAAGATAGAGGGATAACTGAAATGGGCAGAAGGGGAACCCAGTCTTCAGCTCCCTACATCATAAGGGGAGCCAGCTACCCAGCAAAACAACCTCACCACTTAAGGAGATTGTGCTAAAGGTAGAAGAGCTAGTAGAGGGCACCATCGATTCAAAAGCCCTCCTGATGGGCCTGCCTTCTGGTGATATGTTTCTCCATTTCCAGGACCTGAGCATCTCAGTGTCATTTCCTAAAGAGGGAAGTAAATTGTCAAGCCAATGTCGGACAATAATTACTTTAGCTACACTCGATATTAAGGACATAAGTACCTTGCAGCAATCCAGCATGTCCACTGGGAAAGGGCCCACCAGGCAGATCTGTGGGGTAAAATAAGACTGTAAGACCAGAAGAGGATCTAGGGAATCCAGTATTCATCACCAGAAAGGAGCCATTACACAATTCCAGGAAATATGTTTCAAGGACCCTTCAGCAGAGCCACATCTAAGACAGTTTGGGGATGAGGACCTACCCATTTGGAAAAGCCTGAGGAAGAGAAATATAGATTGTGTAGTATGAGGAATTGCAAGAAGTGAAGGTGATCTTGTTTAATATCCTTATATTAATGCTGCCAAATGTTACGCCCATGCGCCCACCTCCAGGTCTAGCCACAACTCATGTTGCCAATAATATAAATCCCTTGAGACTTCTTGGATCATGTTGTTGCAGAATGTTATAGAATTTAGACATGGAATGCAGAAGGATCATGTGTCAATGAGCATCTGTAACAGGGGGTAAGTTGTCAGCCCATGGTTGTGGCCCCAAGAAAGAAGATTGCACTGGCTAGCTGTAGGTGTTTAAATGGGTGATAGATAGGAATATTAAAGTGAGTCTGGACATTGCTAGCTGAAATAAGCCTACCTGCATCAAGCATGGAGGCCACTGTGACTGTTTGAAGAGGTGGACAAAAGCTGAAGGGGTTGGAGAGTTCGATATACAAAATGCAAGTTTCTGAGGAGCAGTTGCACCCTCATCCTTATAGGAGTCAAAGCCTAGATTGGAGTAAATTTGTCAAAGGGCTTTAAGCAATCAAAATATGGGAGAGGTCCAAAGAGACTTAGGAAGCTCAGAGGGTTTGGCAAAGAGGAGACTGTCCACAGGGAGGCTGTGTAAGCGACAGAGCACTGCTCTAAGGAGAGCCATAAAGGATGGTATAAACTGTCTGCAGTAATGGAGGCGGCAGAGCTCCATCTGAAAAGTTTGCTGCAGTGAATAGCACAGTAATATAAAAACAAGTTAGGCACACATAGACCCCAAGCTCTTTCTGAACAGTAAGCTTGTTATAAGCTCTGAATGGCCTTCCCATTCCAAAGAAAGTCAGATGGGCAACTCTGCAAATGCGTAAATCAAATTTTAGAAGGATAAAAGTGACCATATTCAAAGGGTAAAGGATCCATGGAAACATAGAAATGTAGAATTTGATGGCACATAAGGACTGCTTGGCCCACCCAGTCTGCCCATTTCCTACTCTGATGGATAAGCTGCAGATTCTAGTTAATCAACAGCTTACTTCTTCCTACCCCACCCACTAAAACTGCCTTATGTCTGTCCCATGCATTCTTGAATTCTCCCACTGTTCCTGACTCCACAACCTCCTCAGGAAGGCTGTTCCATGCATCCACAACCCTCTCTATGAAAAATACTTTCTAACATTACCTCCGGAGCTGCCCTCTATCTTCAAATTGTGTCCCCTTGTTCTGCACATTCTTTCTTCTGAAAGATACTTACCTCTTGTACTTTGTTAATTCCTTGAGATACTTAAAAGTTTCTATCATGTCCCCACTCTCCTCCTTTCCTCAAGGATATACATATTAGCTGCTTTAGTCTCTCCTCAGATGTCTTCTGGTGCAGACCCTGCACTACTTTGGTTGTCCTCCTCTGAACAGCTCCACTTGTCTATGTCTTTGTGGAGATGGGGTCTCCAGAATTGCACACAGTACTCTAGATGGGGTCTCACCATCTGTCTGTACAGAGGGATAACAACTTCCTGCTTTCTACTGTTGATGCCTCTCCCTATTTATCCCAATATCCCCAGCCCTCCTTACTGCCTTCTCACATTGCTTGCCCACCTTTAGGTCATCTGATATAATTACTCCTAGGTCTTTTTCGATTTTTGTTGTTGTTATTATCTCACCCCACACTGTGTACTCTTCCCTGGTTTTGTTTCCAGATGCATTACCTTGCACTTCTTTGCATTGAATCTGAGCTGCCACATATTTGACCATTCCTCCAGCATTGCCAAGTCCTTTTCATCCTTTCCACCCTACCTTGTGTATCGACCTCTGTTGCAGATCTTTGTGTCATCTGCAAAAGACATACTTTCCTTCGAGGTGCTATCCAATGTCACCTATAAGACATTAAAGGGACCGTCCCAGTATCAACCCTGCAGTACCCTACTAGTTACCCTCCTTTCATCACTGTGGACTCCATTTACTATTACCCTTTGCATCCTGTTTTCCAGCCAGTTTTTAGCCAGGCTACCACCTTGGGACCCACCTGCTGCTGACTAACTTGTATATTAATCTTCTGTGTGAGACTGTGTCAAATGCCTTGCTAAAATCTAGGTAGGCTAATCCACAGCCCTCCCTGGTCTACCACTTTGGTCATCTAGTCAAAGAAATCTATTAGGTTCATCTGACATGACCTTCCTGCTGTGAAACCATGCTGTCTTGGGTCCTGTGTTCCACTGTCCTCTAGATACTCAACAATTCTTTCCTCCAGAACTGATTCCATCATTTTCCCTACCACTGTGGTCAAACTAACTGGTCTGTAGTTTCCTGCCTTTGCTCTACTCCCACTTTTGTGAAGTAGAATCACATCTACCCTCCTCCAGTCCTCCGGTACCACCCATCCTCCAATGATTTGTTAAAGAGAATAGGCAGTGGCGTTACTAATTCTACCCTTAGTTCATTTAGAATTCTGGGGTGAATCCCGTCAGGCCCCATTGCTTTGTTCACCCTCAGTTTCAAGAGTTCTTTCAAAACCCTTTCTTCTGTGAATGGACTGGTATCCCCCATTCAGAGTGTTTCTTTTGTTTGGTTTAGGTACCTCCTCCTTCTGTTGTGAGTACTGAGCATAAATATTCATTCAGTAGCCCTGCTTTTCACTGTCACCCTCTGCCCACATTCTCCCTTTATTAAGTCTCTGTATCCCTTCCTTGGTCTTTCTTCACTCCCTAATGTACCTATAAAAGTTTTATCCCCTTCTTAACAGAGTTTTCTATCTTTTCCTCAGTTTGTGCCTTTGCTATTCTGACTGCTTTCCCTGCCTCCTTCTGCTTTAACTGATAAAGTTCTCTGTCCTGCTCCTTCTGTGTTTCCTTATATTTCCTGAATGCCATCTTTTTCTCCTTAACCTTCCCTTCTACCTTTTTGAGAGCCATAGTGTTTTTCCTTAATTTCATTTTGTTGATTTGCTTCACAAAAGGCTTGTTGCCTCTATGATGCCTGTTTTGATTATTCCCCATTGTTCCTCCACCCCTCCTTCTTGCCTGTTTGATAGTGCTTTCTCAGGCATCTCTCATTTTCCCAAAGTCAGCCCTCCTGAAGTCCAATACTCTTGTTTTTGTATGGCTTGACTCTATGGCTGTGTTTATCACACTGTTTGGTGGTCACTTGTTCCCCAGATGGCTACCCAATTCTAAATCTGAGATCCTTTCTCCTTCCTCATTTGAGAGTATCAGGTCTAAGATTGCTCCCTCCTGAGTGGGTTCCAACACTAGCTGTCTGACTGGTGCCCTTGTTACTAGAGGTGTGTGTGCTCAACTTTTGTGTTTTTATATATGTACTAAGTTTGGAAGCACCACGTCCTTGTGCTGACTCGCTTTGTTTTTTGACTAGCTGTCTGAGGCATGCCTGTAGGGCATCAGAATGACCCTGCTCTTGGATGGGCCTGCAGCAAAGGTACTCCTGTTAACATCTTGCATATTCAGGTCCCCATCAACAATATTCCCTTTTTCTGCCATTTTAAGGATGCCTTCTATCATTTCCTTGTCCATTTCCTCCCTGAGATGGGGGTCTGTACACAACCCCATGCAGATTGTGGTGCCATTTTCTATCTCCAGGGTGACCCCATAGTAAATCATCAACTTCCTGTTTACTCTTTAGTTCTGTTGCTTTAATCCTTCCCTATATAGAGAGCTACTCCTCCTCCTCTTTTACCCACCCTGTCCTTCCTGTATATTGTGTGTATCCTGGTATGTTGACACCCCAGTCATGGTTCTCTGTGTACCATGTTTCAGTGACTGCCACAATTTCCAGGCATCCCTCTTCCATCAAGCCACTAGTTCAGGAAGCTTCTTACACAGACTGCTGGTATTGGTACTCATAACCTTCCATTTTTTGATGGCTTTACCCTTTAGCCCGATCCCTGTCCTGACTGCCTTTTTCTGCCTTTACCCTTGTCCTGCTCCCTACTGACTTCTCCACCTTGGTGTTTACCTCTATAACTACTGTGTTTTGTGGGAGGAGGCTGAGATTTCCTGCTCCTTTCAATGCCTCCCCTTGGCTACTTTAAATGCTTGCCAATGAAGCATTTAAACCTATCACCTTGATCCTGGTCCCCTCAGATAGGTGCAAACCATCGCACCAGTATAGGCCTGTATCCTCCAGGTGGCTCCCCAGACCACAGTGAAGCTAAACCACTGAGCTCCACACCAGTTTTTCAACCATTCATTGAATCCCATGGTGTGGAATACCCTAGCATCATCCTTGCTGTAGACAGGCAGCACCTCTGAGAAGGTTACCGTACATGCTACTTGTCTAAGACTCTCCCCAACTCTACAAACTCCTCTTGCACTGCTCTGATCCCATTCACAGCCAGGTCATTTGTCCCTAGGTGGACAATGACATCCAGCTCCCTCCCTGATGCAGTTGCTCCTTTGATCCTGAGGATTTGCTTCCTATCCTCCAAGCCGTGGCACCTGGCAAGCACCTTACCTCCTTATCCCCCTTCCTCCCCACTTCTACCACCTAATGATTGAGTCCCCACCAGGAGTTGTTTTCTTCCCTGTGGGTCTCATGCCACCCTCCTGTGGGTCTCCTTTCTGGAGGTTCCCAGCATTCTCCTTGGTCTCCACTGCAGGTGCCTCTATAGAGGAACCACTCTTTTCCAGAACAGCATATGAATTGTGGAAAGGTACAGCTGGAGGGATGCACCCTGTTCACCACCCTCTCCTCCCTGAGCCCACTTTGGTCCAACCGCCCTTTTCTTGGCAACCTCTGAGATAGCAGTGGTGGGGTCTTGGTCCCTGGGTGGGGGAAGAGGTTTCATGAATCCTAGCCAGGTCAGCCTGGAGACGGGCAACCTCCTTCCTCAGACCAGAGAGGTGCCTGCAAACAGGGCAGCATTGCAGTCTCCAGAATGTCTCCCAGAACACTGCTGCCCCACAGCCATTGCACTGCACCACTCCCATCTTGACTTATTTTGTATCCTGTATCCTATTGCTTTGTATGCTTACTGTCTCCTTCCTCTATGTATTTTTACACCTACTTTCTACTGCCTATGTGCCCTTAAAACTCTCTTCCCTTCCTGTTCTGGTCTTCTGTAGTCTCCTTCTTCTGTGCTTGGATTCAGACCTGCAGCAGCCGGGGAGAAAGAGCTATTTTAGGTTCCTTCAAGGTTGATGAAACTAATGTGTCTCAGTGATCCTTCCTTCCTACTGCCAAACAGGAAGTTCCTATTGTCAATCAAATCCAGTGGCTATAAAAGTAGAACTGGCTTAGGTGGGAGTGTGGAGGGGTGGGAAGAAGGGTAATTAGTAAGAAAACTGTAGTTCTAGACTGCTACTTGATGTGAAAGCAAATTCTCCTCTGTCAAAACTACAGGATCCGAGTAGAATGTTCATTTTAGGACATTTACACAGCCCCATAGGGAGAGAGGAAGAGAAGTCCATCTCTTGAGATCTGACCTGACATCCTTACAGATAGAGGAGAGGTTAAACTTAACCATCTCAGCAATATACCTGGAGAGTTTAATCCCTAAATAAATAAGGTTCATGCTAAACCCAGGTCATCTATCCATGGTTGTAGCACATGAACATTCAGTGGCATAATTTTAGATTTTTCCAGAATAAGTTTGTATCCTGTGACCTGGGCAACTTTGTCAATTTCTTCAAGGACAGCTGGGATGGATGCCTGGGGATCTTGTACATGCAGGAGAAGTTTGTCTGTGTAAGCAGAAATTTTATAACCTTCTCCACCCACCTGGATGCCTTGAATGCCGTGGTGATTTTGTAGAGACCAAAGAAGGGGTTAGATATAGGTTAAAGAGAAACAGAGAGAGAGTGCATCCCTGTCTTGTACTGTGCAGCAGAGAAAAGAAAGAGGAAAGCACCCCATTGCAATGAATCCTAGCTGAGGGATGGGAATAAATTACTTTGAGCCAATCGCAGAAAAGGAGGGAAACAAACTTCCAAAGTGTAGCAAAAAGAAATGGCCAAAAGACCCAATCAAATGCCTTTCCACATCTAAGGAGACCTAAATTGCTAGGATCTTGCTCTCCCCATGCAGAAATCAGATGTAAGACCTTGGGCAAAGGTCAGATACCAGGTGGCCAGCAACAAACCCAACCTGTACTGGACTAGGAAGACCTTCCCAGATCGGCAAGAGACAGTTGGCAGAATTTTGGCCAATATTTTAATGTCCAAATATAGTAAAGATATCGGATGGTAGCTCCCAGGAGGAGTACATGTTTTCTTGGCTTCAGGATGACTGTAATCCAAGCCTGTGTGAAAAATGGTCCATGAGTCCAGAAGAGCAGAGGTAGTTGAATAATCTGATTAGGAATGGGGCTAGAACATCTATAAAGGCAGCGTAGAAGAAGTTATTAAAGTCACCAGGGCCAGGTGCTTTATCTTTTGGGAGTTGCTCAATCACCCGGCAAACCTCCAAAAGGGAAATGGAGGCCTACAGAATCTCTCAGTGAGCATCAGAGAGTTTGGTAGCGGAACCAAATCCAGGTAGGTTTCAATCAGGTCTGCATTAGAAAAGACCCTGGTCTCTGGAGTGTAAAGAATTTTATAAAATTCTAGAAAGGCATTAACAATGGCTCGGGGTCTAGTGAGGAGTTCCCTGCCCCAAATAGGTTGGCGGCATTGAATCATGCTCCTGCTTTCCAGTTGAGGAAGCCAGAGAGCTAGGAGTCGACCTGCTCTCTCACCCACTTCCAGGTAATGAAATGTAACCCGTTGAAGAGCCAAGTCAGCCTGCTCAGCTAAAAGCCCATAGTATTGAACCGGAGAAAGTGAAGCTGATTCCATTGTCCTGAGTTTGAAGTGGAAGAGAGAAGACATTTGAGCACATGGATTCGAGATAAAAGAGAGGCCATTTTCTCTATTCACTGCTTTTTAGCTTTAGAGGCAGGCGATACATTCACCACGGACCACACACTTTGCTGCCCTCCAAAGCATATCCAGACTTGGAATAGATCTTTCATTTTTCTTGAAGAAAGTCTGCATAAAGTCAGTGAGGGATGAGATAAAACTGTTATGTCATAAAAGGATGGAGTTAAACCACCATGCCCTATCCTGATCTTCTAGTCCCTTTAGCAAATGTTCCATGTAAACCGCTGCATGGTCAGAAGGTACCATAGCTAAAATCAACATCTCAGGCTTGATCTTGAACCCGGGTCACTGTCTTCATGACATGCAATCCTACCGCTGTACCAATAGGTTAGCTTTATGTGTGGGATAATAAGTATGTTCCAAGTATAATAACCAAGCATTTGAAAATTTGGAGTTGGTTGAGTTAAAGCTGGGCATGTGGATAGATTTGACTACAATATGGACTTGTGCTTATATTTTGTTAATATGAAACAACTATTCAAGCAACTAACTGGAGTTATTGACTACATCAGTAAATAAATAAATATGGCCTGGCCTGCTGGGAATACCATCTATGCCCTACATATGGTGCAATGCTTTCTAGTAAAATTATTTACTTTGCTCTGTTGAGTTGAAGATGGTGCCTCATAGGATCCTGATAAGCTGTAGTAGCCTTGAGAAACCATCAAAATGAATATGGAATATTTAATACTGGATTTAATACTGAGAGCTAGGAAGTCAAAAAGGCATAGCCCACACAGACTGCCCCACTATTCAGTGGTGATAACTGAAGTTACCAACATCAGTGAGATATCCTTTCAATCTCTCTTTAAACTTAATCACACTATCCACCTCTACCACTTCCTCAGGTAGTCCACTCCATAGTTTTATTGTTCTTCCTAAAAACTTTTCTTCTTATCTCTGTTCTACATTTAATTTCTCTCAATTGTCTGTTATGTCCCTTAGTTGATATGGGTTATATTTAAATTTCAAATTCATATCTTTAAACATATTACTGTTTTTAGTAATTATATATAATCTCATTAAGTCCCTCTAATTCTCCTATTCTTCAGGCTCCACAATCCCAGCTTCTCCAATCTGTCCTCACAGCTTAAGTCTTTACAGCATGATATCATTTTGCTGTAAGACCTCTGTGGTCTCTACCAAATTTACATCCTTTATTAAAATGGATTCTAAACAGTAGAACAGTAATCCAATATCGGCCTGATTAGGGTCTTACAGCGGCATCAACAGTCCACTGTCCTTTGAGTGAAAACTCCTTCTCACACTATTTACCAGAAACATTGCTTTATTAGACACATTTTGTACAGTGTGAACCATTCTTCAAATCACTCTGGATGTAAACTCCAGATCTTTCTCTAAATCCGAAATCCTTCACTTTAAATTCTTAATATGATAGTTTTGACACACATTTTGCCTTCCCAAATACATTATTACACACTTCTCACCATTAAATTCCATACCATTATTCTCAGCCCCTTCCATAATTTTAATCAAATCTGTACTGAACAAAATCCTGTCGCCAAAGGTGTTCACTGTCCTACCTATCTTGATATCATCCACAAATCAGCCAATTTGCTATGACTTCTAATTTTCAGGTCACCTATAAAAATTTCAAATAATAGGGGTCCCAACACGGACCTGTGGGACTCCACTCCCCACCTTTTGTGGTTTCAACAAACAGCCCCTTATCCTAACTTTTTGTTTTCTCTCCTCAACCACTGGGATACCCACATTACTATACAGTAACCAATTCCCAACGAATTCAACTTTTCAATTATTTTATCATGAGGGACTGTATCAAAAGCTCTCCTAAAGTCCAGCATAACCACATCAACACTGTTCTCCTCATCAACCCAGCCATTAATATTCTTGTAGAACATCAATAGATTTGTCTCACATGATCTTCCAGAGGTAAATCCATGCTGACTCATATCCACTTGTCCTTTTCTATTCATGGTTTCTAATAACTTCACTAATTATTCCTTCAATAATCTTTCCCACCACCGATGTCAAGTTCACTGGTCGATAATTCTCCACCTGATCCCTTCTACCTTTCTTAAATATTGGCACAACAAATGCCCTTTTCCAGTCCTCCGGCATCTCCCCTCAGCCATAGACTTTGACCCAAGATTGTGATCACTGGTACCAGTTCTTCCTTTAGCTCTTAACCATGAATGGGTGGATCCAATCCGGCCCCTGCCTTGTCACTATTCAGTTCCATAACTCTCCTCATTACCTTTTCCTCTGTTATTAATAATTCTGGATTTATTATACCACTTCCACATTCTCAATTTCCACATTATTTCCATTTTTCTAAATATGGGAAGAAATACACCTAAAATTTGATTGCAGTGTAGGCTACTTAATGTAGATATTAATTAATTAATTAATTAATTAATTGATTAATTAAATTAATTTTATTAATTTGTTTTGGTCTCAGTAGAGATGTGTGATGTCCATGAAATTCACTCTGTGTTTTAATTCATGGAGGTTGTGAAATTCATGGAATGATTTTGTGAAATTCATGGCAAGATTGTGCAAATTTCACTACGACACAAAATTTATCATCAGAATTTTGTGCTTTGCCTAAGAATTTCCCACTTCACAGTTAAGGATGACAAATTTCACCCAAAACTTTGAAAAAAAACATGAGAAGTGAATTTTGAGGGACTAGCCAGATCTCTGTGAATTCTTCAAAGCTTAAATTTTCAGTGCTTCACGTGGAATTCCAGGCAAAGTTTAACTTCACAACATTTTTAGTCTACAGCCTGACAGAACTCTTCTTGTTTGCACTGTATACTGCAATGGCTAATGCAGCACTCATACTGGAGTATGGTTACTGTTGAATTGAAAGTCATTTTACCTGCTCTAATTTGTGTGTAAATGGGGAGCAGCCCTTTTTTTTATCTTCCTACTGTTCCAGTGGTGAACAAGTCTACTAAGGATGAACAGATTTTCTTTGTCACGAAGTTCAGTTTATCAATGAGAATTAGGAGGTAGTAGCAGGAAAACAGTAATCACCTGGGGCTCCATAGTCAGGGTGGGTGATGAGCAGGTCACTGGAAAATTATCTAAATTTTTTGCAGAATCCAACTTTTCACTATTCTCCGAAAACTGACATGTTCTGCAATTTCTTGCACTTTTGAGTTTTGATATTATTCTGTGTAAAACATATTAACATTTTAATAAAATACTCTCAATATATTGACAATTTGCATGCAGACTTGGTTTGCTGAAACAATGCAGTGCAATGGTTTTATGACACTGATTTCTTTTGAATCTTTGTCTTGTTTGGTTTCAAAATCCACTGGCTAACATAAGTACACTTAAACATTTAACATTTGTTTTATGCTGGAAGCAGTCTATCAGAAAACCTTTTGTTGACACAGAGACGAAACAAAAGATGGGAGAAAAGGTGCAAATCATCCCATTCACTTAAATGGTGTGCTAACTATGAAGCCTTTTGTAACTGGCAGGGCAAGTTATTCCTTGTGAGTATATTTTCATTCAGACTAGTTTTAATTCAAACAGCTGAAGATTTTGGATGACCCTGCCAATTTTAAACCTGAATAGCTAGTTGCTAACAGTGATCTCTCCTTAGCAACTACCCCTAGATACTCACATGCAAAGACTACAATAAAAACCTGACTAAAGTCTAAAACAAGCTTATAAAACACAAAATGTATATGAACATTTATCTTTAACTAAACAAATGTATTGCAGCCAGAGTAAAACAAAAGTAAATTACAGGGTACCCTGACTACTGTATGATGCAGTAAAAAAATATATATATATATTACATTTTTTGGTAACCACATAAGGCCCACTAGGCACAAATGCCTGTTTTCAGGTACAACCCAGGAGCACTGAGGAGGTTAAGGACTTGCTCAGAATCACACAGTATGCAAGTGGAGGTGTGGGACTCAAACCCAGGTCTGCTAGATGTCGTCAGCTCATTCACAGTTTGTTACTCTTACCTCTAGATTATACTGCCAGCCCCAATAACCCCAGATTTAATGTTTAAATATGTGATTTCAAAATAGTTTACAGTACCTACAGTACACATTATGACCATTAAACACTTTAACAACATTTTACTAAAACTCAATAATTCACCACTCTGTCTGCTTATTTTTCTTGTACCAAAGTGAGTGAATAGCTGGCAGAGCACTGTAAACAGCTGTTGATTAGGCTTCATTATTCTATAGCCAGAAACAAAAATTAATTTTCTTCTGGCTTTATTTAATATTTATTTGTTGCTGCTCACTTTATAGAATCTGTTTAGCACTGTATGAGGCAGATGCTTTTAAATTTTGGAAGATAGGCAACGCTTATGATAGTTTATCAGTTTAATATTCTTGTTAGAACATAAACTTTTCTTTATGTTTTAAACATCTTCAGGTGTCAGTGTATTCATTTAGCAATTTATACTGACTAATATATGCTGCAGAAAACATTAAAAGATTAATTGTAGAAGACACTCAGGGTCTATAGTAGAACCCTGCAATTTCCGCATTTTTAAGCAACTCCTCAATTTTGGGTAACCTTTTCACATTTTCCAGTGGCCCTGGTGATGAGGTGAAGGGGCACTGTTTGACCAGGATTGTAGCTGGGCAAGGTGATTTTCTTAGTTGGAATGTGGAGTGAACCAGTGCTGTCTATAGCCAAGCCTTCCAGCTGGATGCAGTACAGCATTATCAATCAAGCTGGCACAAAACACCTGAAGTGCACAAGCCACAGGACATGAGTAGTTCGTTCTGGAAGTAGAGATATTCCTGAAGTGAAAAGGTATCCCTTCCTTGGTGATTGTCTTAGAGAGGCTCTTAGCCCTGTGAAATGGTGAGGAGAGATAACAGATCATTAGCAGATTAACACTTGGATACAGGTCTTGTGAAAAGGAGTTTTTTCTTCATTTTCCAACTAAGGCAAAGGGTGTTTGTACATCCAGGGTGGGTTGCATGTCTGTCCAGAGGGAGGAATGTACTGGCCAGAAAAATTGGCAGAGCTGTCAGACAGAAGTTAAACTAGAGGATAGTGGTCAGTGGGCTGGAGCACAGGCTCACAGAAGGCAGATGCATATGATCACAGAGGTAGGAACAGAAGAGGGGGACCCACAGGAAACCCACTGAAAAGGGAGGCGGGGATGAGGAAGCATAGAGGATCAATTATCCTCACTTCCACACAGATCAATATGGGAAGTGCAGTCATCAAAACTAGTGTGCTCAAGTTCCTGATGCCCTTCAAAGAATATGACTTTACAGACCCGGAGAGGGGAAATGACTGGGATAAAGTGATATAGACAATTCCAATGTGATAGATCTGAGAGGATATGGGGATCTCTTGTAAGAGAGTGGGAGAATCACTGTGGTTAATAAGTAATAGATCAAGGGGACCAACAACCTGCAGAGTCTACCTAGGTCAAGCTATGGGAATGTTGAGCAGAAGAAAAACCCTGGAGATGTGCAACAGTCCCACAAATAACTCAACAGATCTTGATGCTCAGATGGTTGTAGAATCTATGGGAGCAGCTAAACTAGATGCTGTGGTATGATGTTTTTCAATCTTCCAGTTATACACTGACATCTTGAGAGGGCTGACAGCAGGGCTGAGACAGAGTTCCTGCCCACCTTTAAGGACTATTTCATGAACAGCGTGTTCAACAGTAGACTACGCTCATGATCACCCTTGACTGTATTCTCTGCAGTTGAGATGTGGTCATCCTCAGTGTGAACATGAAGGAAATGGTGGCAGTAACAATGCATGAGCAACATTCCCCTGTTGACAGGAAGAGTAGCCAAGCACCAGGCTCATAACTAGAACCTTCAGAAAATCAGGCTTTTCTAAAATGAAAGCCCTGGTGACCAAGGTTCTGGAGCAGCAGCATATGGCAGAAAATATAGAGCACATGTGAGATTTGTTGAAGAAGGTGCTTGAGAAAGCCACTGAGGTCTGCTTCCTGTAAGCATTTAGGAGACAAGGTCCAAGAAGATGGACCCCTGGCTCAACAACAAAACCTACTGTAAGACAATTGATCTGCAGCAAAAGCACAATGTCTGCTGGAAAAAGATGAGTTGCCTCCAAGCCAGAAAGAAGAATAGAGAAACATTGATAGAGGACTGCAAAATTACAATTAAGAAAGCCACGGAAGGTCTAGATGTCAGGATAGCAGTAGGTGTTGTGGACACACCAAAGCTTTCTTCCATTACATTCATCGAAAGCAAAGGGGTGAAGGTAGGTACTGGGCATCTAGAATTTGGGGAAGGAGGAGACAAACCTAGGAGACAGCCATGAGTGATGCTGAAATACTGAATGAAAACTTCACTCCACTCTCACCAAAGGGCTTCCACAGGGAACTACTGATATCAAGGGTAGCTGCAAAGAAATCAACATACATCACTCTCACCTAGGTACCTAGCTATCTGGCAAAGATCAAACCAGGCACATTACAAGGGACAGAAGGGTTATATATGTCCCTCACACTGTTGTGCTCCCCAATCTCCCTGGGTGGCAAGCATAGAGTTGAGTGGACATTCCTCCCTTCCTGGGACAGGAGAGCAGTCCCTTTATGCTCAACCCTCACCCTTTTCAGCCAACCCTGAGTGACCAAAATCTGCATCTAATTATGGCTCAATGGTGTGGAGCAGCAATAGCTCTGTTGCTGAGCCATGGGGCTGGCTGGCAAGTTTTATTATTCTCATGAAAGCAGTGTACACACTTTGCCTTTTGCATGAAACATAACTTCTTTTGAGGAGGTCAAGAATTTATAAGGGAGGGAGGGGGTAGAGGTGCAAAGTTCAGCTCAGACTACAAAGAAAGCAGTATCCATCCTCTTCTTCAGATCCCTACAGTGGTGGGTAGAATACATAGCAGAAGGGGAGGTAGATGGGTATTAGTCAGAGTAGCCATACCTTCCTGAGCAGTCCAAATATATGCTCCCAATAAAGATCAGACCCAAATTAATTAATTCCCTAATCAGGCCATATCCCAGCCCATCCCTATGGCCCTTCCCTTACTGCTGTATAGAGATTTCAACCTCATCCTTTAACCTCCTACTAGACCGAAGCTCAGGAAGAATGGAGTTCAACCTCAAAGTAGCGGAAGCCTTAACTGCCATCATGGCATCAGCACCATCTGAATGTTAAAGATTGCAGTGCTTGATGGTGCATGACACATGCAGCTGCTTAGGTTTCTGCTGGGAATGTCTGTTTTGCCCAAAAATTATGGCAGTGGATATAGGTGGCATTCTAAAGTTCTGATTATACTCCTATCTCCCTCTACTTGGGGTGGGATCCACACCCTCAAACCTCCACATTGCATCTCAACAGTAGCCTATGATCATGGTGACCACAATTGAGCATTTAAAAAGGGTGACTCAATCACAATGCCTGTGTACTGGGCCACTGAGCAGGAGGGTGACCAGATAGGGGTCGGTGAATATAGTGACAGGATATTGCTATATGTCACGCCCACAGAGAGGGGGACCATGCTGTGCAATGGGTGGAAGGGGATGGAGGGTTTGTGAGGTATAGTATGGCAGTGGGCTGCTGAGCTGGCCATGTGACATGGTGGGTTGGTGGTAGGCTAGTGTTGGGAGGTACTGGCTTCAGTTCTGGGCATGTTCTTTCTTCTTGCGCTGGTCAGGGAGTTACATTTTTTTGTTTTGCATCCCCTTACATGCACCCCTGAAGTTGAGAATCTTTAGTAGTAAAAGTGGGGCACAGCCCCCCATAAACAAAAAATTGAAGTCTCCAGCCTATTGGTTGTGCGGCCACAGTGTACATTGACAAAATTGATTTTGGTGATGTACAATCGCCTCTAACGGTGATTACCTTTCTGTGATCATCATTATCACAAGAAACCATCTCAACCTGCTCATTCTAGCTGATGCTAGATTTCAGACATGGGTGAAGGAGGCCACTGAGGAATACAGTACTTTGAGTTAAATGACAAGGGAAGGTCACACAGGCTGTTTTAAAGGAGGAATGCAAGGCCTACATCTATTAGCAAATCAAGGACCCTGTAGCTAGGCATGGCCGGAAAGAAAAATAATATGTGAATCTTTCCGAGCAGTTGAAACAGAAAAAGGAGACCTTAATGAATTCTCCTAAATGTGTTAATTTAGCAAAGGTGAGAGTCAAACTCACTGAGGTGCATATAAAACTAAACAATTTCCTTACTACAAAGGCATAATTAACCATCATATAGCTGCAGCATAAATACTGGGAGGGTGGGGAGAATGAGGGTAGGTACCTGTCCTGTCACCTCCATTAAAGACAGACAGAAAGGCATATAGCTTCCTGCAGGACAAATCAGGGTGCCTTTATCAGAAACCTGAGGATATCAACACTAAAGTGACTTTCTATCATGAGCTATATGCTTCCTTAGCACCTTCATCCATAGAAACACTAAATGTAGAATTTGTCAGTTTAAAAGGATTGGTAAGCTCATCTTGTCTGCCCTAGAGAGATGGTATTTACCTATTTCTCTCCCATAATCTACTCTGCAGGTTTAACCCTCAACAGCCAGAGGAGCTGGAGTCTCCCCGCACACTTCAAGAAGTGGAGAAGACCCTGTCAATTAAATGCCAGCAAGACTCCTGCAGGACAGTTTTCTGTTGGATGTCCTTCGACCACTCTCCTGCAGGTCTGTTCAGTGTTGCACAGTGTATACTAAGAAGCCCAGCAGGCCTTCATGCTGCAGCAGTGCCAGCCAGGATGCAACACAGTAATGCTGCATTATATCACAAATGCTGCAGCATGCTGCCTGGAACGCTGTAATTGAATGACAATTAAGGCTTTTTACTGCAGCATTTTGTGACATGTCATTTACTGCAAGTTACTACATTGCATCATGGCTGGCTCCCTGTATCTCCCATCATGAGGGAAATGGTGGTCTCCATGCTCTTGAAGAAAGGTAGAGACTCATCAAACCTGACCACTACCAGCCTACATTACTAAAAACTTCAAGCTCCAAGGTACTAGTGAAACCATTAATGATCTGACAAGAAACCATCTTATAACACTCGTGCACCCATCACAAGTGGGTTTGGTGAAGGGTGGTTGAGCATAGACTATCTTTGCTTCCTAGCCAATCTTTTCCTGCAGGCTGCTTAATTTCCCTTATCATCTGTGGCCCTTGCCATCAATTTTGAGAAAGCCATTGATTCGGTGAAGTGGGGTTTCTTCTTGGTTTCAGTTTCACTTGATTTTTGGGACCACCTTCTTATTTTGGATCCATACCCTATACACCTCCCCATGGCAAACATTTTGACAAACATACTCTGTCTTCCCTTCCCACTTCAAAAATGAACATGGCAGTGCTGTCTGCTGTCCCTCCACTTTTCATGTTGGCTATAGAGCCACTAGCCATAGTCATTAAAACAGCATGGGATCCTAGTAGGCCTGAAGATTAGGAGACAGGAATATAAGTTCCTTCTATACACAGATGATCTGCTAGTCTTCCTGGGCAATGCTCCCACTGCAGTCTCCCTCTTGATCAATCTTCTACAAGACTTCTCCAGTGTGTTGGGCCTAAAAATCAACCCCAACAACACAGAGATATCCAATTACATAAGGACTGTTTCTTAGCCCCCTTTGGTCGCTCAGTCTGAAATGGGTACCTCAATAGACTATATATCTAGATATCTGGGTTTGTAGCACAGAAGACGGAACTCAGTGTGACCTTGCTCCACACTTGCAATGGACATCACATCAGAAGCCACATCCAGGGGTCATGAGGGCTTGTTTTCAACCCTGCATGCCTACCCCCTCACCAATCACCTTCTCTAGGCACAGCACACAGATGGTACCCTGCAAAAGCTGCACCTCCTCCCAAAGATGGGCCAATTGGATGGCAGATTGAGTAACTCTGGTGGGGCTAAGGAAAAGACAGCAATATCTGAATTCCAGTAGCAGAAAGACAGAACTTGGTGGCCCTGCTGGCCCTGCTTCAAGCTTGCAATGGATATCGCATCAGGATACACATCTATGGGTCATGAGGGCTTGTACTGAACCCTGCATTCCTGCCGCCACCAACTGCCTTCCCTGGGTACAGTACACAAAACGGGAAACCTGCAAATGCTGCATCTTCCTCCAGACTGGGCCAATTTGACTGCAGATTGAGGACCCTGGGCAGAGCTATGTATCCTCTTTAGAGCCTGCCCTTTGTGATCATCCATGCTGCAGTCTGGAGTGCAAAAGACTGCAGCAGAAATAAGCAACTACTTTGGCATTTGTCATTAAGGCAGCTAGCAGCTGACCATGCAGCTCCAACCACTCAAACTGCTCTAGGTCTCTCATTTGGACTCTGAACACTCAGGTGCTGTGCTACAGAACTGCAATTATGCTAGGTGACAATAGACAGGTGGGTGCACTGTGACAGCTGCTCCATTTAATATGAACACCAGCTGTGTTTCATTCATATGTTAGCTTACATATTGAGCCATCAAAATTAAACAATGCTCATGCTTAAGCTAGCCAATGTACTACAATTTATAATCACATGTAACCAGCTATAGGTTGTGGTCTAAAATTATTTTTGTAATGGCTTCATATCCTCACAATTATTTCTTCCAGGTATACTCTGCAACTTGGTAGTGGCTATACAACAATAGCCTTCATTGTGTAAGGAAAGATTTTCCTATCTGTGACCCATGTATTTTAGCTAGGTCATCCTTCCTATCTGGGCGGCCTCTGTGTTGTGGTTAGGTGGTCCATCATATCTACTGTAGTTGACCCTTTATAGTGGTTAGGTGGTCCACCCTTTTCTGGGGTGATCACATTATTGCAGTTAGGTGGTCCTCCTATCTGGGTAACCCCTTTATTGTGGTTAGTGGTCATCACTGTCTGGGTGTCAATTTTATTATGGTTAGGTGGCCCACCCTATATGTGTGAACCTTTTATTTTGGTTAGGAGGTCCTTCCTAACTGGGTGACCCCATTATTAGGAATTAAACTAACTCTTAAATGTCTGGATAAAATGTGGTATACACTGTTGCTATTCTTCTGTGAGGTTGGATTTTTATCTTTTGGGATGATGGTACAGCCTACATGCAGCTGATTATTGCTGAGTACAATCTGTATGCTAAGTTTCAAACTGTTTCATGGAAAACCAATGTAATACAGGCCACTATGCAGTTAGTTACCTAAAATCCATGAAGGTACAGACCCTTTCTTCTGTATGTATTAATATATTACGTGACGGTTTAAAGCTCCAAAATCCATCATTCCCTAGTAATAAAATTGATATGACAAACAGATGAAAATGAATACCATGCATTTAAGTAAGCAAACTGTTACCTTTTCATTACTGTGTTCTGGTACTGTGGAGTTAAACCTAGGCTCCATCCTTGATAATCTAATCTCTCTGACTATGCAAAATTAAATGGGCTGAAACTTATGACCATTCCATTATTATATATAATATGCTAAGTA
Organism: Neoceratodus forsteri; assembly: GCA_016271365.2. Lineage (NCBI taxonomy): Eukaryota > Metazoa > Chordata > Ceratodontiformes > Ceratodontidae > Neoceratodus > Neoceratodus forsteri. The sequence continues at coordinate 1,457,878,568 of CM057455.1, read as the reverse complement.
AGATGCTCTGAAAACATGGGCTACACACTAAAACCAGTTATTTTTCTGCTGACTGAAACTTGACTTAACAAATCTGTTGATTTCAATGTGATCACTATATGTGACTACAAGCTGTACCAGCTAGACAGATTAACCAGAGGATGTGGAAATTAATTATACATCAAATACAAACGTTCTTCTTTGTTAGCTTTCTCCGTCTCACAGCCAGTAGAACTGGAATGTATGGTTATGACTAGCCCTATTTAAAGTGTAATCCAATTAATATACTGTAGAACTGTTAATGTTTAGTGGCAATTTCACTATATTTGTGGATTTTGTACCTGCAGTGAAATAAAACTTGCATTTACATTGATAACTCGTTAATGAAACGTTGCAGTCAACAAAACAATATTTTCAAAGAGTGTCTACTACAATAATGCTGCTATGGTGCATCAAGTGAAATCTACTAAACTAAATTAGGTAAATCAAAGGAGTTTGCATACTAAAACATTTATTAACATAAAAGTTTAGTTTAAAAAAGTACACATCGCAAACAGTGTTTACTCTGATGCTGCAGCTGTATCAGACAGCGGTGTATAACTGCTGCTGAGTAGCCCCATTCTGATAACCACAGTAATAACCCATAACTCATCACAACGGTTCCTCAATTCAGATGTTCACATGCTCAAACAAGTTATGGGAATCGTCAACAGTTTGTGAAGTATTAGTGACTCATGCTGTATCAGACGATATGTGTATTGATCGTTACAGCTCACATGCTCAAAATGCTCAAAAGTTCAAAAGTTCAGAAATGCTGAAAATGTTATAGACTGACAGTTTTATTGAGGCATTCCATGGTTAGTCTAGAGAATCCTAGTCTGTCTGAATCCATTTATGCAGTCAGTCGATTGTGCACAACCAGTTGAACACGTAACCAGCCACTCACAAGCTTAGTTTTCAATGTGGTCATTCTCAGATCGACCATGTCAGATGTAGGTTTTCCTGGGTTCAACTGATCTGATATCAGACATACCATTGTTAAATTGCCCTTCATGAAGTCCTTTAAAAGTTTCTTTTGTAAAGGCAAGAGGTTGTAGCATAGCTGTAAATGTGGCTGGCATTAAAATGGGAATGATGTTTGTCCTAATTTTTGAAGACAGGTTGACTCATGTGTGTTCTAAAAGATCAAGAATTAAAAGTGTATGCTTCTCCCATGGCAAATCTTTTTCTCCTTTATGGATTCTATACGCATAAGGATGTAACAATATGCAACAGCATGGTCTAAGTGTTTGCCCAACGATTTTATGACCAGGTTATACCCAGTTTTCAGAAACTGTATGATTGGTGTCAGTTAACAGTTGTGCCCTGATAAATAACTTGTGGAAGGAGACAGCTACCATCTAATGTGTACCCTCAAAACCAGCATGACTGGTGCTTGTCTCCCAAACCAGTCACCTCCACTTAGTTCCAGACTTGACCATCATCCACTGTGAGGACTACACCAAATTTATTCCTGTCTCATTAATATTGATAACTAACTTAGCGGGATGAATGTATGCCTTGAAGACTTAAGAAGTCTGCCAAGGAATTCACTATTAGTGTGTCAAAATCTTTTGGTGTCTTACTCCCTGTTTTGCTGCCTTTCCTCTTGCAATAGTCCAAGTGATTGATGAACTGCCATGACCACTGCCATGTAAATGAGATATTTCCTCCATTCTCTGTGAGTAGTTGCTGGTTCATTGTTTTACCACACTGGTTGCCAGGACATACCATCCTTGCATTAACCCTTAGGCTGCCAACAGAATTAGAATGTATAGGAATTCTGGACTGATATATCAGTCCACGGCTCAGCAAGGGTTAATCACTGCCTCTTCAACTGGAAGCTCCATATGACTTTTGCAGCTCAGGTTTGATTTCATCCACCAAGACAGTGAGAAGTCCTTTTGGTTTATGTGGAGAACTTGGGGCAATCGATTTATGGCTGTCATTTTAATGACAGCCGATCATCTGATCAGCTGATCACCCAGCCGCTGTCTGGATGAACTCAGGTAACCCTGAGCTTCAGAGTCAGTAATCAGCTGTTCTGTCCAGTGCAAAAGCTGATTAGCACTATGCAGCTAATATTAACAGCCCTACAGTATCTGGCAGCTAGAGGCCACATTAGGGTAGTTCAGATATGTTGAATAACTTGCTCAAGACCACCTGTACCAATACTAATAAAACCATAATTCTTGGTAACCTAAATTTTAATTGGCTCACATCAAAATCAACTGATTGCTGTGTGATGAGTTTAAGTACACTTAGCTCGTGTCCGAACCTGTCAGGCGTAATATTGAAGGATACCTAAACAAGCAGTTTTTAAAACTGCAAACTCAAAATCTGGCTTAATGGCAAGGTCAAGTAAAGGCTACTGTTTACATTCATGCTAAAACTGCATTTATGTAAATAACATAAATGCAGTTTCATAGCTTTTGAAAATGTAAACATCAGCCTTTCACTTACGAAAAACAGCCTTGCCTTCTCCCTAAGATGTCTGCCAAATGTGTTAACTGATGAGTCATGATGACATCATCTGAGCCAGAGCCAGAGACCAATATACATTCCTATAGGCTAAGTAGTTCTTCTTTCCTCTTTGTTTTGAATTGTTTTACCAGAATGATCAACACCAGGGCCGGATATTCAAACTGCACAGGCTGTGGCACAAGCCTGGGCAGCTCAACATTGCGCAGAGGTGTGGCCTGGGCAATATTCAATGGAGCTGCGCTATGGCACAGCAGCTTTGAATATTGCACCCTGGCCACCCCACTGTACATGGTGCAGTGGCACTGCAGCAGCGCAAGTGGCCAGATTGGAGCATGGAGATGCACTAGGCGCAAGTGCCATTGCACCATGCACAGCACTACGATATTCAAAAGGGGACATGCAAATGGGGCCATAATTTATGCAGCAGCACAGGGGCCATTTGTATATCATTTTGGCCCCATTTGCATGCCATTAGCATGCAGGTGCGCCAATCCCCAATGACTTGCACCTGACGCCCTGCCAGGCAGCAGCTGTCGGAACTGACACCCCTGCAGCCCGATTGCGGGCATTCGTGTAAAGAAACCCCTGTCCAATATCCCTGGTGGTTCAGTGGACCGCTATGTGCCCGATCGCAGGCATTTGTCTATAAGAATAAGCCCCCTGTCCTATATCCCTGGTGGTCCAGTGGACCGCCTCTGCCTGATCGCGGGCATTAGTATATAACCCCACCACTTCCAATATCCTGGTGGTCCAGTGGACGATCATTACCCGATCGTGGGCATCAGTAACTCATAACATACCCCTACTACCTGGTGATTAGTGCCCCTCACCGCCCACTGAGCCCCAGCCGCTCCCCTTCCCCCATCAGCTGGCGGGCAGCAGCACCACCGCCTGCTGCCCTGCAGCCCGGCTGACTGACAACTCGGTGGGGCTGCATGCCCGTGGTTCACAGCATGAGCCAATGGGCGTGCAGCCCATACTGTCAACACAGTCCAGATATGTGAATGAATTCATTCACATATCTGGACTGAGTAGATGCATGGGCTGCATGCCCATTGGCCCATGCTGTGAACCAATAGCGTGCAGCCCTACCGAGCTGCAGTCGGTGGCAGCGGGCGGCAGGCGGTGGGGTGCTGCTGCCCACTAGCTGATGTGGGAGGGGGGAGCTGGGCAACAGTGGGCGGTGGGAGGGTACACTAGACCACTAGGTAGTAGAGGTATGTTATACTAACATACTAACATACTATTTGCCAGCAGATTAGCTCATGGTCTATCAAGTCTGCTCAGAACCTAGATCCTTAGTTGGGTGCAGAGACCCTCCATCCCTTGTGCTCCAGAAACCCCTATCATCCATCCCCACCCCGGGACAGGTCATCATCTGATACATCCACTTTCTGTGTCTGTCCACCCTCTTAAAGCCCTCCACTGTGGATCTCTGAACCAGCTCACCAGGCAGAGCATTCCAAGGGTCCACCACCCTCTCAGTGAAAAACCTCCTCCTCTTCCCACCTCCCCTTCCACCTTCCAACTTCAAACCATGCCTCTGGTGATGCCTCCTGCTTTAGTCTAAAGATCCCTCCATGTTTACCCTATTTATTCCCTTGAGGTACTTGAAGACCCTCAATCATGTCCCCTGTCTCTCCTCTCTCCAATGAAAACAGGCAGAGCTCCTCAAGTCTGTCCTCGTAAGTCAAATCCCTAGCCCTCGTGATCATCTTTGTTGCCCTCCTCCTGTACCTCTCCAGGAGCTGTATGTCCCTCTTCAAGTGTGGTCTCCAGTACTGTACACAGTACTCAAGGTGTGGTCTAACCAGTCCATTGTACAGCGGCAGAATCACTTCCTTGCTCCTTGAGGTGATCCCCCTAGATGCATCCCAACATCCTGTTTGCCTTGCTAGCTGCTCTCCTGCACTGCTCAGAGTTATTCATACATGTATCCACCACGACCCCTAGGTCTTTTCCCTGTTGAGGCTTCCAGCACCTCCTCCCAGGGTGTACCTGTGTTTAGGTTTCCCACCAAGATGCAACACCTTGCACTTGGTGATATTGAAATTTAATTTCCATGTGAGGCCCAGCTTCCAGGGTGTCCAGGTCCCTTGCAGGGCCAACCTCCCTCTTCTCCCTCAACTACTGCTCCCATCTTGGAGTCATCCGAAGAGACTCATTTCACACCTATACCATCCTGATGTCTGATATGTATGCATTAAACAGGATTGGACCCAGGACCGAGCCCTGTGGTACCCCACTACCAACCTCTGTGGGTTCGAGGCTCCCCACAGACCACTACTCTCTGAGTGCGTCCAGCTATCCAGTTTCAATCCATCTGACCATCAAAGGCCTACTCCTAACCCCATCAGTTTCTCCACCAGACCATTGTGGGGACAGAGTCAAACGCCTTGCTGAAGTCCAAGAATAATACATCCACAGGCTTACCCTGTCCAGTTCTGATGTTACCCATTCATAGAACTCCACAAGGTTGGTTTGACATGATCTACCTGGCACAAACCCATGCTGCCAACTATCCAGACCTCCCACCTCCCCAAGTAAACCCCAATCGTTTCCTTTAGTATACTCCATTAATTTTCCCACCACCGAGGTTAAACTGATGGGTCTATAGTTTCCTGGTACTCCCTTGAACCCCCTTTATGGATTGGTACCACATGTGCCTCTCACCAATCCCTAGGTACCTCCTGTCTCAAGTGACCTGTTGAAAGCTCCACCAGGGATGCAGCCAGTATGTCCGCCAATTCCCATAGTACTCTCGGATGAATGCCATCCGGCCAGGAGATTTGTCTTTCTTTAGGGCCTTGAGGAAAACCACGCCCTTTGGTGGGATGGATCATCTGTCCCTCCACCTTACTGGTCTTTTTATCCTTATCCAGATGTGACACCCTGGGGTACCTTTCCTCCCTTTGCTCCATTTCTGTTGCTCCCCATCCCAATTCCTGCCACTTCTATCCCCTTTGTGCCTTGCTTTGTAGATATCCCATCCCTCCCTAGTGAACACAGAGGCAAAGTACTCATTAAATACCTCTGCCTGGTCCTCGCCTCTTCCACTCACCCTTCTTCTGATCTCAATATGCTGAGATGGCCTTTAGTTTTCTCCGCCTCCCCAATGTACCGAAGAACCCTTTTCCCTCCATGTATCCCTGTGCCAGCTGCCGTTTACTGGACTTTGCTCCCCTCACCATACGGGTGACTTTTCTAGATGCAAGCTGGTACATTTCTATCCCTATCCCTCTTGTTGTTTATATATTTTGTAAGCCGCCTTCTTTCTCTGCTGCTACCTGGACCTCACTGGACCACCAGCATGGTTTATGTGACCTTGCTCCTTACGTTCAACTTAGCGCAGATCCTGACTGCCTCATGAAGTCCCGTTTTATGACCTCCCATCTCCTTTCCACACTTGTCGTTGGGTAATAACCTTCAAGTGATCCTTGAGAATATTCCCATGCCCATAAGTCTGCCCCTGAGTCCACTGCCAGTGTCCAGATCTCACCCCCACTCCCCAATGCTTATTTGAAACCAGACAGTATTGTGGTCACTCCCAGTCAGGGGTCCTGTACAACCATGTCCCTACCAGATCCCCATCTGCCAGAACCACATCCAGGACATGCCCCTCCCTGGGTTCATCACATGCTGTGTAAGAACACATCCTGGAAGCCATCCAGCAGCCTCTGCTCCTTGGCCACCTTAGGACATGGTTCCCCAGTTTGTACCTGGCATATTAAGGTCCCCATCAACACCACTCCTTCCCCTTGGACCACACTGGGCAATGATGTTGTCCAACAAACCATCTCTAGAACATCACTCATCCCGGGGCCTATATGCTACTCCCAGCTTGACCTTATCTCCTGCTGGGGATCGTGAGGTGACCCATAAGGCCTCCACGTTTCCCTCTGCCTCTTCTACCATAGCAATTTCTATGTCATCTCTAATGAAAGCCACTCCACCTCCTCTGCCCTCCTTTCTATCCTTCCTAAGCATAGTGTACCCCCGTACATTTGAGGTCCCAGTCATGGTTTTTGTTGGCCCACGTTCCGTGACTGCCGCCACATCCACCCCCCGAACAGCATGGCCTGGAACTCTGCAAATTGTTTCCCAAGCTCCTGGCATTTACTAACACTAACCCCCACCCTTATCCCTGATCCTTTTTGTCTAACCCACCCAGATTCCTTATACTTCCATCCTCCCCTGCTCCTCCTGAAACCTCCACCTCCAGTCTGTTTCCCCTCCCCTTGGGCTTGAAGGCTACCCCTCATCTGGAGGGGAGGCTTCGTCAGCCCTCCCTTATCCCTTCCCCCCCTTACAAGTTTAAACCCCACCTTTCTTGTGTAGTCAGCCATCCCTGTTTAGGGACTTCCTTCCCTAATGGGGCAAGATGAAACCTGTCCTTGGCATATAGTCCCTTATCCTCCCAAACTCCATTCCAGTTCCTAACACCCCAACCCATTCTTCACCCACTTCCTGAGCCATTTATTAACCTCTGTGAGCTTCATTTTTTCTCCACTGAGGCCTTTGGTACTGGCAATATCTCCAAAAGGAAATGTTGCATCCATTATCCCGACAGACTCTGGCAAGTTCTTGGAACCTTGCTTGATTTCCATAATGCTATTTCCCTCTAGATCATTAGTTCCCAAATGCACCAGGAAATCGGTTCCCTCACAATCCTAACCATTTCATACACCATGAACTTTGCTCTGTGCACTGTCAGCCCAGAGATACTCACTACCTTCACCTGACTATAGCATCCATCCCCCTGTCCCTCCCAATGGATACCATAATCATCGAGTCTCCAGTAACAGAACCTTAACACCGCCATCATCCTTATGGTTACCTCCACTATGCCCTCTCAGCCCCCTCCCCACTTTATTCATGATTGCAATTTCATGGGAGTCTTCCTGCCTTATTTGAGACCCCTTGTCACCCTCCCTTCTGCCTCCTTGCTATCTTTGCCCACTTAACTCAACCCCTTCTGAATAGGTGTCCCTTTAACCCTCTCTTATCTGAACCATTTATCCTGGCCCTGATGGTTTCCTCTTCCCACGCACCCCATCCCCCTTGTAATAGTACCCCTGTCTCCAGAGGCCTCTGTGGGTCCCTTAGCTAGGCCCCATCCTTGGTACTGACCTTCCTGCTGAAGGGCGCCTCTCCACCTCCTTGTCTCCCAGTTTCTCTCAATCATGCTGTCCTCCCTCATGTCTGGAATATGTTGCATCTCCCCATTTGCTTAACATATGTTTCCCTTCTCCTCTGGGACTATGTCTATCCTTTCCATAGCTGTTCTGTGATGCCCTATGGGTATCTGACTCCCACCAGGCCTCTGTATAAGTTTCCTCATTTCCACCAACCCCTTCCTTCCCTCTAGGATGCTTAGTATCTCAAATTTATTGTGACACTCTATGTCAGCCTCCATCAAGTAACCCGAGTTTCCCCTGACTGCATCTTAAACTGACCCTCTTCTTCCTCTCTTGCACTGTTCACCTTAGGAGGTCCCTTCCACAGTCTGCTGTTATAGGCTTCCAACAACAGTCCCTCCTGACTCTTCCCCTCCAGTCTCCTTGAATTCAGAATTTTCACCCTGTACGCTTTCCCCGTACATAAACTTCCCTATCTAAGGGTCCCTGTCCTAATATCCCCCTTCTGCTTGCTGTAGCATACTGTCCTGTAATTTCAGAGCATTGCCCCAGCCTCCCTCAGCCCCACCTTCTGCTGCCCATATCCACACCCCTTGTGGTTTACCCCCCAGCTCCCACACGCTTACTCCTTAACCAATATACCTCACTCCTGATACAAGATAGCTGTCTACAGAGTGGGCAGCCTCCCTCTCTCAGGCCCAATTTAGAATTTTTGCCATCCCACAGCCTGTGCAGCCTACAACCCTTCCGAAGATGCCTGCCATGGTGGAATATGGCCACCTGATTATCCCCTCTGTTTATAATAGCACACCCCTTTTCTCAGTCCTTTCCCCTGGAGTACAGTTTCTCTCTATACTGACTGAGTTATTTACAAACCCAATTTCAATCCACCAACAAAGTTCCCAAGTCTCACAACACACATACAGTCCAGTATGGGTTCAGTCCCTCTAACAGTGTGTAAGCAGACACCAGGTGCCATATGATGTCACAGGCCCACCAGCTCCTGTTGCTTCAAATTTCAGTCCCAAACAGAAATACTCAGCCCTTCAATCCCAACCCCAGTGGCTTTTCAGTATTTAAGAAAGCCTACAAAACAGGGTGGGTGGGAGGGCTCTTAACAAACACCAGGCAAACAACACATTTAAATTACCTTCTAATTTTCCTGCCAAACATCTATCCCCAAACCTACAATATCACAGCCCAAGTATCAGTTCAAATTCAAGGTAATAATTTTTAACACATAGAACTAATTTCACTTACAACTATTCAAATATTTCAGTTCAAAACAAAATATAACTCCTGGCCTCTTTTCTACCAACCTGTTGTTAAGCTCCCAAGTGAACAATGAAAGCCACAGTAATTCCTGTTTAAAGACAAGTTAATTGCAGCTAATGTCCTCCTCCAAACACCAGGCAAACAACACATTTAAATTACCTTCTAATTTTCCTGCCAAACATCTATCCCAAACCTACAATATCACAGCCCAAGTATCAGTTCAAATTCAAGGTAATAATTTTTAACACATAGAACTAATTTCACTTACAACTATTCAAAATTTCAGTTCAAAACAAAATATAACTCCTGGCCTCTTTTCTACCAACCTGTTGTAAGCTCCCAAGTGAACAATGAAACCCACAGTAATTCCTGTTTGAACAAGTTAATTGCAGCTAATGTCCTCCTCCAAACACCAGGCAAACAACACATTTAAATTACCTTCTAATTTTCCCAGCCAAACATCTATCCCCAAACCTACAATATCACAGCCCAAGTATCAGTTCAAATTCAAGGTAATAATTTTAACACATAGAAATAATTTCACTTACAACTATTCAAATATTTCAGTTCAAAACAAAATATAACTCCTGGCCTCTTTTCTACCAACCTGTTGCTTAAGCTCCAAAGTGAACAATGAAAGCCACAGTAATTCTCGTTTAAAGACAAGTTAATTGCAGCTAATGTCCCCTCCCCAAACACCAGGCAAACAACACATTTAAATTACCTTCTAATTTTCCCTGCAAACATCTATCCCCAAACCTACAATATCACAGCCCAAGTATCAGTTCAAATTCAAGGTAATAATTTTTAACACATAGAACTAATTTCACTTACAACTATTCAAATATTTCAGTTTAAAACAAAATATAACTCCTGGCCTCTTTTCTACCAACCTGTTGCTAAGCTCCCAAGTGAACAATGAAAGCCACAGTAATTCCTGTTTAAAGACAAGTTAATTGCAGCTAATGTCCCTCCCTCCAAACACCAGGCAAACAACACATTTAAATTACCTTCTAATTTTCCCTGCCAAACATCTATCCCCAAACCTACAATATCACAGCCAAGTATCAGTTCAAATTCAAGGTAATAATTTTTTAACACATAGAACTAATTTCACTACAACTATTCAAATATTTCAGTTCAAAACAAAATATAACTCCTGGCCTCTTTTCTACCAACCTGTTGTTAAGCTCCAAGTGAACAATGAAAGCCACAGTAATTCCTGTTTAAAGACAAGTTAATTGCAGCTAATGTCCCTCCTCCAAACACCAGGCAAACAACACATTTAAATTACCTTCTAATTTTCCTGCCAAACATCTATCCCCAAACCTACATATATCACAGCCCAAGTATCAGTTCAAATTCAAGGTAATAATTTTAACACATAGAACTAATTTCACTTACAACTATTCAAATATTTCAGTTTAAAACAAAATATAACTCCTGGCCTCTTTTCTACCAACCTGTTGCTTAAGCTCCCAAGTGAACAATGAAAGCCACAATAATTCCTGTTTAAAGACAAGTTAATTGCAGCTAATGTCCCTCCTCCAAACACCAGGCAAACAACACATTTAAATTACCTTCTAATTTTCCCTGACAAACATCTATCCCCAAACCTACAATATCACAGCCCAAGTATCAGTTCAAATTCAAGGTAATAATTTTAACACATAGAACTAATTTAACTTACAACTATTCAAATATTTCAGTTCAAAACAAAATATAACTCCTGGCCTCTTTTCTACCAACCTGTTGCTTAAGCTCCCAAGTGAACAATGAAAGCCACAGTAATTCCTGTTTAAAGACAAGTTAATTGCAGCTACTGTCCCTCCTCCAAACACCAGGCAAACAACACATTTAAATTACCTTCTAATTTTCCTGCCAAACATCTATCCCCAAACCTACAATATCACAGCCCAAGTATCAGTTCAAATTCAAGGTAATAATTTTTAACACATAGAACTTATTTCACTTACAACTATTCAAATATTTCAGATCAAAACAAAATATAACTCCTGGCCTCTTTTCTACCAACCTGTTGCTTAAGCTCCCAAGTGAACAATGAAAGCCACAGTAATTCCTGTTTAAAGACAAGTTAATTGCAGCTAATGTCCCTCCTCCAAACACCAGGCAAACAACACATTTAAATTACCTTCTAATTTTCCTGCCAAACATCTATCCCCAAACCTACAATATCACAGCCCAAGTATCAGTTCAAATTCAAGGTAATAATTTTTAACACATAGAACTAATTTCACTTACAACTATTCAAATATTTCAGTTCAAAACAAAATATAACTCCTGGCCTCTTTTCTACCAACCTGTTGCTTAAGCTCCCAAGTGAACAATGAAAGCACAGTAATTCCTGTTTAAAGACAAGTTAATTTCAGCTAATGTCCCTCCTCCAAACACCAGGCAAACAACACATTTAAATTACCTTCTAATTTTCCTGCAAACATCTATCCCCAAACCTACAATATCACAGCCCAAGTATCAGTTCAAATTCAAGGTAATAATTTTTAACACATAGAACTAATTTCACTTACAACTATTCAAAATTTCAGTTCAAAACAAAATATAACTCCTGGCCTCTTTTCTACCAACCTGTTGCTTAAGCTCCCAAGTGAACAATGAAGCCACAGTAATTCCTGTTTAAAGACAAGTTAATTGCAGCTAATGTCCCTCCCCAAACACCAGGCAAACAACACATTTAAATTACCTTCTAATTTTCCCTGCCAAACATCTATCCCCAAACCTACAATATCCAGCCCAAGTATCAGTTCAAATTCAAGGTAATAATTTTTAACACATAGAACTAATTTCACTTACAACTATTCAAATATTTCAGTTTAAAACAAAATATAACTCCTGGCCTCTTTTCTACCAACCTGTTGATTAAGCTCCCAAGTGAACAATGAAAGCCACAGTAATTCCTGTTTAAAGACAAGTTAATTGCAGCTAATGTCCCTCCTCCAAACACCAGGCAAACAACACATTTAAATTACCTTCTAATTTTCCTGCCAAACATCTATCCCCAAACCTACAATATCATAGCCCAAGTATCAGTTCAAATTCAAGGTAATAATTTTTATCACATAGAACTAATTTCACTTACAACTATTCAAATATTTCAGTTCAAAACAAAATATAACTCCTGGCCTCTTTTCTACCAACCTGTTGCTAAGTCCCAAGTGAACAATGAAAGCCACAGTAATTCCTGTTTAAAGACAAGTTAATTGCAGCTAATGTCCCTCCTCCAAACACCAGGCAAACAACACATTTAAATTACCTTCTAATTTTCCTGCCAAACATCTATCCCAAACCTACATATATCACAGCCCAAGTATCACTTCAAATTCAAGGTAATAATTTTTAACACATAGAACTAATTTCACTTACAACTATTCAAATATTTCAGTTTAAAACAAAATATAACTCTGGCCTCTTTTCTACCAACCTGTTGTAAGCTCCCAAGTGAACAATGAAAGCCACAGTAATTCCTGTTTAAAGACAAGTTAATTGCAGCTAATGTCCCTCCTCCAAACACCAGGCAAACAACACATTTAAATTACCTTCTAATTTTCCTGTCAAACATCTATCCCCAAACCTACAATATCACAGCCCAAGTATCAGTTCAAATTCAAGGTAATAATTTTTAACACATAGAACTAATTTCACTTACAACTATTCTAATATTTCAGTTCAAAACAAAATATAACTCCTGGCCTCTTTTCTACCAACCTGTTGCTTAAGCTCCCAAGTGAACAATGAAACACAGTAATTCCTGTTTAAAGACAAGTTAATTGCAGCTAATGTCCCTCCTCCAAACACCAGGCAAACAACACATTTAAATTACCTTCTAATTTTCCTGCCAAACATCTATCCCCAAACCTACAATATCACAGCCCAAGTATCAGTTCAAATTCAAGGTAATAATTTTTAACACATAGAACTAATTTCACTTACAACTATTCAAATATTTCAGTTCAAAACAAAATATAACTCCTGGCCACTTTTCTACCAACCTGTTGCTTAAGCTCCCAAGTGAACAATGAAAGCCACAGTAATTCCTGTTTAAAGACAAGTTAATTGCAGCTAATGTCCCTCCTCCAAACACCAGGCAAACAACACATTTAAACATAGAAACATAGAAACATAGAAGTTAATGACAGATAAGGACCACTAAGCCCATCCAGTCTGCCCATTTCTTTTTCTACCTTATAAATGTGCCATCGCCTTTGCTCTGTCAGTGACCTATCTATTCATAGTCATTTGTATTGCTCCTTATGCCTATCCCATGCCTGTTTGAAGCCCTGCACTGTATTCATAGCCACCACTTCTTGTGGTAAGCTATTCCATGCATCTACCACCCTTTCTGTGAAAAAATTTCCTCACATTCCCCTTAATCGGCCTCCCTCTAATCTCATGCTGTGTCCTCTTGTCCTGCAATTTTTCTTATATTTAAACATGTTAGACTCTTTCACCTTGTTTATGCCCTTAAGGTGTTTAAATGTCTCGATCATATCACCTCTCTCCTCCTTTGCTCAAGGTATACATATTGAGCTCCGTTAATCTGTCCTCATATGTCTTCTGATGCAGTCCTGCACCATTTGGTTGCCCTTCTCTGGACTGCCTCAATTTGGTTAATGTCCTTGTGAAGGTGTGGCCTCCAATACTGCCGCAGTACTCCAGATGAGGCCTAACCAATGTCTTTACAGAGAGATTATTACCTCCCTCTTACGACTTGTGATACCCTACTAATACACCCTAACACCCCTAAAACCTTCCTTGAGGCGAATTGAACCAGCGACCTAAGGATGACTTTCACCCCACTACAGTCCTCCGCTCTACCAGCTGAGCTATCGAAGAGTCAAAAACGATTGTATTGCCCTTAGATAAATGTTTCTACCCAGTTTCGAACTGGGGACCTTTGCGTGTTAAGCTAACGTGATATACTACTACACTATGGAAACGCCATTTAAATTACCTTCTAATTTTCCAAACATCTATCCCCAAACCTACAATATCACAGCCCAAGTATCAGTTCAAATTCAAGGTAATAATTTTTAACACATAGAACTAATTTCACTTACAACTATTCAAATATTTCAGTTCAAAACAAAATATAACTCCTGGCCACTTTTCTACCAACCTGTTGCTTAAGCTCCCAAGTGAACAATGAAAGCCACAGTAATTCCTGTTTAAAGACAAGTTAATTGCAGCTAATGTCCCTCCCCAAACACCAGGCAAACAACTCATTTAAATTACCTTCTAATTTTCCTGCCAAACATCTATCCCAAACCTACAATATCACAGCCCAAGTATCAGTTCAAATTCAAGGTAATAATTTTAACACATAGAACTAATTTCACTTACAACTATTCAAATATTTCAGTTTAAACAAAATATAACTCCTGGCCTCTTTTCTACCAACCTGTTGCTTAAGCTCCCAAGTGAACAATGAAAGCCACAGTAATTCCTGTTTAAAGACAAGTTAATTGCAGCTAATGTCCCTCCTCCAAACACCAGGCAAACAACACATTTAAATTACCTTCCTAATTTTCCCTGCCAAACATCTATCCCCAAACCTACAATATCACAGCCCAAGTATCAGTTCAAATTCAAGGTAATAATTTTTAACACATAGAACTAATTTCACTTACAACTATTCAAATATTTCAGTTCAAAACAAATATAACTCCTGGCATCTTTCTACCAACCTGTTGTAAGCTCCCAAGTGAACAATGAAAGCCACAGTAATTCCTGTTTAAAGACAAGTTAATTGCAGCTAATGTCCCTCCTCAAACACCAGGCAAACAACACATTTAAATTACCTTCTAATTTTCCTGCAAACATCTATCCCCAAACCCATATATCACAGCCCAAGTATCAGTTCAAATTCAAGGTAATAATTTTTAACACATAGAACTAATTTCACTTACAACTATTCAAATATTTCAGTTTAAAACAAAATATAACTCCTGGCCTCTTTTCTACCAACCTGTTGCTTAAGCTCCCAAGTGAACAATGAAGCCACAATAATTCCTGTTTAAAGACAAGTTAATTGCAGCTAATGTCCCTCCTCCAAACACCAGGCAAACAACACATTTAAATTACCTTCTAATTTTCCATGACAAACATCTATCCCCAAACCTACAATATCACAGCCCAAGTATCAGTTCAAATTCAAGGTAATAATTTTTAACACATAGAACTAATTTAACTACAACTATTCAAATATTTCAGTTCAAAACAAAATATAACTCCTGGCCTCTTTTCTACCAACCTGTTGTAAGCTCCCAAGTGAACAATGAAAGCCACAGTAATTCCTGTTTAAAGACAAGTTAATTTGCAGCTACTGTCCCTCCTCCAAACACCAGGCAAACAACACATTTAAATTACCTTCTAATTTTCCTGCCAAACATCTATCCCCAAACCTACAATATCACTGCCCAAGTATCAGTTCAAATTCAAGGTAATAATTTTAACACATAGAACTTATTTCACTTACAACTATTCAAATATTTCAGATCAAAACAAATATAACTCCTGGCCTCTTTTCTACCAACCTGTTGCTTAAGCTCCCAAGTGAACAATGAAAGCCACAGTAATTCCTGTTTAAAGACAAGTTAATTGCAGCTAATTCCCTCCTCCAAACACCAGGCAACAACACATTTAAATTACTTCTAATTTTTCCTGCAAACATCTATCCCAAACCTACAATATCACAGCCCAAGTATCAGTTCAAATTCAAGGTAATAATTTTAACACATAGAACTAATTTCACTTACAACTATTCAAATATTTCAGTTCAAAACAAAATATAACTCCTGGCCTCTTTTCTACCAACCTGTTGCTAAGCTCCCAAGTGAACAATGAAAGCCACAGTAATTCCTGTTTTAAAGACAAGTTAATTGCAGCTAATGTCCCTCCTCCAAACACCAGGCAAACAACACATTTAAATTACCTTCTAATTTTCCCTGCCAAACATCTATCCCCAAACCTACAATATCACAGCCCAAGTATCAGTTCAAATTCAAGGTAATAATTTTAACACATAGAACTAATTTCACTTACAACTATTCAAAATTTCAGTTCAAAACAAATATAACTCCTGGCCTCTTTTCTACCAACCTGTTGCTTAAGCTCCCAAGTGAACAATGAAAGCCACAGTAATTCCTGTTTAAAGACAAGTTAATTGCAGCTAATGTACCCTCCCCAAACACCAGGCAAACAACACATTTAAATTACCTTCTAATTTTCCTGCCAAACATCTATCCCCAAACCTACAATATCACAGCCCAAGTATCAGTTCAAATTCAAGGTAATAATTTTAACACATAGAACTAATTTCACTTACAACTATTCAAATATTTCAGTTTAAAACAAAATATAACTCCTGGCCTCTTTTCTACCAACCTGTTGCTTAAGCTCCCAAGTGAACAATGAAAGCCACAGTAATTCCTGTTTAAAGACAAGTTAATTGCAGCTAATGTCCCTCCTCAAACACCAGGCAAACAACACATTTAAATTACCTTCTAATTTTCCTGCCAAACATCTATCCCCAAACCTACAATATCATAGCCCAAGTATCAGTTCAAATTCAAGGTAATAATTTTTATCATAGAACTAATTTCACTTACAACTATTCAAATATTTCAGTTCAAAACAAAATATAACTCCTGGCCTCTTTTCTACCAACCTGTTGCTTAAGCTCCCAAGTGAACAATAGAAAGCCACAGTAATTCCTGTTTAAAGACAAGTTAATTGCAGCTAATGTCCCTCCTTCAAACACCAGGCAAACAACACATTTAAATTACCTTCTAATTTTCCTCCCAAACATCTATCCCCAAACCTACATATATCACAGCCCAAGTATCACTTCAAATTCAAGGTAATAATTTTAACACATAGAACTAATTTCCTTACAACTATTCAAATATTTCAGTTTAAAACAAATTATAACTCCTGGCCTCTTTTCTACCAACCTGTTGTTAGCTCCCAAGTGAACAATGAAAGCCACAGTAATTCCTGTTTAAAGACAAGTTAATTGCAGCTAATGTCCCTCCTCCAAACACCAGGCAAACAACACATTTAAATTACCTTCTAATTTTCCTGCCAAACATCTATCCCCAAACCTACAATATCACAGCCCAAGTATCAGTTCAAATTCAAGGTAATAATTTTAACACATAGAACTAATTTCACTTACAACTATTCTAATATTTCAGTTCAAAACAAAATATAACTCCTGGCCTCTTTTCTACCAACCTGTTGCTTAAGCTCCCAAGTGAACAATGAAAGCCACAGTAATTCCTGTTTAAAGACAAGTTAATTGCACTAATGTCCCTCCTCCAAACACCAGGCAAACAACACATTTAAATTACCTTCTAATTTTCCCTGCAAACATCTATCCCCAAACCTACAATATCACAGCCCAAGTATCAGTTCAAATTCAAGGTAATAATTTTAACACATAGAACTAATTTCACTTACAACTATTCAAATATTTCAGTTCAAAACAAAATATAACTCCTGGCCACTTTTCTACCAACCTGTTGCTTAAGCTCCCAAGTGAACAATGAAAGCCACAGTAATTCTGTTTAAAAGACAAGTTAATTGCAGCTAATGTCCCTCCTCCAAACACAAGCCAAACAACACATTTAAATTACCTTCAATTTTCCCTGCCAAACATCTATCCCCAAACCTACAATATCACAGCCCAAGTATCAGTTCAAATTCAAGGTAATAATTTTAACACAGAACTAATTTCACTTACAACTATTCAAATATTTCAGTTCAAAACAAATATAACTCCTGGCCTCTTTTCACCAACCTGTTGCTTAAGCTCCCAAGTGAACAATGAAAGCCACAGTAATTCCTGTTTAAAGACAAGTTAATTTCAATAATGTCCCTCCTCCAAACACCAGGCAAACAACACATTTAAATTACCTTCTAATTTTCCTGCCAAACATCTATCCTCAAACCTACAATATCACAGCCCAAGTATCAGTTCAAATTCAAGGTAATAATTTTTAACACATGAACTAATTTCACTTACAACTATTCAAAAATTTCAGTTCAAAACAAAATATAACTCCTGGCCTCTTTTCTACCAACCTGTTGCTTAAGCTCCCAAGTGAACAATGAAAGCCACAGTAATTCCTGTTTAAAGACAAGTTAATTGCAGCTAATGTCCCGTCCCCAAACACCAGGCAAACAACACATTTAATTACCTTCTAATTTTCCTGCCAAACATCTATCCCCAAACCTACAATATCACAGCCCAAGTATCAGTTCAAATTCAAGGTAATAATTTTTAACACATAGAACTAATTTCACTTACAACTATTCAAATATTTCAGTTTAAAACAAAATATAACTCCTGGCCTCTTTTCTACCAACCTGTTGCTTAAGCTCCCAAGTGAACAATGAAAGCCACAGTAATTCCTGTTTAAAGACAAGTTAATTGCAGCTAATGTCCCTCCTCCAAACACCAGGCAAACAACACATTTAAATTACCTTCTAATTTTCCTGCCAAACATCTATCCCCAAACCTACAATATATCATGCCCAAGTATCAGTTCAAATTCAAGGTAATAATTTTTATCACATAGAACTAATTTCACTTACAATTATTCAAATATTTCAGTTCAAAACAAAATATAACTCCTGGCCTCTTTTCTACCAACCTGTTGCTTAAGCTCCCAAGTGAACAATGAAAGCCACAGTAATTCCTGTTTAAAGACAAGTTAATTGCAGCTAATGTCCCCTCCTCCAAACACCAGGCAAACAACACATTTAAATTACCTTCTAATTTTCCTCTGCCAAACATCTATCCCCAAACCTACATATATCACAGCCCAAGTATCACTTCAAATTCAAGGTAATAATTTTTAACACATAGAACTAATTTCACTTACAACTATTCAAATATTTCAGTTTAAAACAAAATATAACTCCTGGCCTCTTTTCTACCAACCTGTTGCTTAGCTCCCAAGTGAACAATAAAGCCACAGTAATTCCTGTTTAAAGACAAGTTAATTGCAGCTAATGTCCCTCCTCCAAACACCAGGCAAACAACACATTTAAATTACCTTCTAATTTTCCTACCAAACATCTATCCCTAAACCTACAATATCACAGCCCAAGTATCAGTTCAAATTCAAGGTAATAATTTTAACACCATAGAACTAATTTCACTTACAACTATTCTAATATTTCAGTTCAAAACAAAATATAACTCCTGGCCTCTTTTCTACCAACCCTGTTGCTTAAGCTCCCAAGTGAACAATGAAAGCCACAGTAATTCCTGTTTAAAGACAAGTTAATTGCAGCTAATGTCCCTCCTCAAACACCAGGCAAACAACACATTTAAATTACCTTCTAATTTTCCACCTTGAAACATCTATCCCCAAGCCTACAATATCACAGCCCAAGTATCAGTTCAAATTCAAGGTAATAATTTTTAACACATAGAACTAATTTACTTACAACTATTCAAATATTTCAGTTCAAAACAAAATATAACTCCTGGACACTTTTCTACCAACCTGTTGCTTAAGCTCCCAAGTGAACAATGAAAGCCACAGTAATTCCTGTTTAAAGACAAGTTAATTGCAAAGCTAATGTCCTCCTCCAAACACCAGGCAAACAACACATTTAAATTACCTTCTAATTTTCCTGCCAAACATCTATCCCCAAACCTACAATATCACGGCCCAAGTATCAGTTCAAATTCAAGGTAATAATTTTTAACACATAGAACTAATTTCACTTACAACTATTCAAATATTTCAGTTCAAAACAAAATATAACTCCTGGCCACTTTTCTACCAACCTGTTGTCAGCTCCCAAGTGAACAATAGAAGTCACAGTAATTCCTGTTTAAAGACAAGTTAATTGCAGCTAATGTCCCTCCCCAAACACCAGGCAAACAACACATTTAAATTACCTTCTAATTTTCCTGCCAAACATCTATCCCCAAACCTACAATATCACAGCCCAAGTATCAGTTCAAATTCAAGGTAATAATTTTAACACATAGAACTAATTTCACTTACAACTATTCAAATATTTCGTTTAAAACAAAATATAACTCCTGGCCTCTTTTCTACCAACCTGTTGTTAAGCTCCCAAGTGAACAATGAAAGCCACAGTAATTCCTGTTTAAAGACAAGTTAATTGCAGCTAATGTCCCTCCTCCAAACACCAGGCAAACAACACATTTAAATTACCTTCTAATTTTCCTGCCAAACATCTATCCCCAAACCTACAATATCACAGCCCAGTATCAGTTCAAATTCAAGGTAATAATTTTTAACACATAGAACTAATTTCACCTACAACTATTCAAATATTTTCAGTTCAAAACAAATATAACTCCTGGCCTCTTTTCTACCAACCTGTTGCTTAAGCTCCCAAGTGAACAATGAAAGCCACAGTAATTCCTGTTTAAAGACAAGTTAATTGCAGCTACTGTCCTCACTCCAAACACCAGGCAAACAACACATTTTAAATTACCTTCAATTTTCCTACAAACATCTATCCACAAACCTACAATATCACTGCCCAAGTATCAGTTCAAATTCAAGGTAATAATTTTACACATAGAACTTATTTCACTTACAACTATTCAAATATTTCAGATCAAAACAAAATATAACTCTGGCCTCTTTTCTACCAACCTGTTGCTTAAGCTCCCAAGTGAACAATAAGCCACAGTAATTCCTGTTTAAAGACAAGTTAATTGCAGCTAATGTCCCTCCTCCAAACACCAGGCAAACAACACAGTTAAATTACCTTCTAATTTTTCCTGCCAAACATCTATCCCCAAACCTACAATATCACAGCCCAAGTATCAGTTCAAATTCAAGCATAATAATTTTAACACATAGAACTAATTTCACTTACAACTATTCAAATATTTCAGTTCAAAACAAAATATAACTCCCGGCCTCTTTTCTACCAACCTGTTGCTTAAGCTCCCAAGTGAACAATGAAAGCCACAGTAATTCTGTTTAAAGACAAGTTAATTGCAGCTAATGTCCCTCCTCCAAACACCAGGCAAACAACACATTTAAATTACCTTCTAATTTTCCTGCCAAACATCTATCCCCAAACCTACAATATCACAGCCCAAGTATCAGTTCAAATTCAAGGTAATAATTTTAACACATAGAACTAATTTCACTTACAACTATTCAAAAATTTCAGTTCAAAACAAAATATAACTCCTGGCCTCTTTTCTACCAACCTGTTGCTTAAGCTCCCCAAGTGAACAATGAAAGCCACAGTAATTCCTGTTTAAAGACAAGTTAATTGCAGCTAATGTCCCTCCACCAAACACCAGGCAAACAACACATTTAAATTACCTTCTAATTTTCCTCCAAACATCTATCCCAAACCTACAATATCACAGCCCAAGTATCAGTTCAAATTCAAGGTAATAATTTTTAACACATAGAACTAATTTCACTTACAACTATTCAAATATTTCAGTTTAAAACAAAATATAACTCCTGGCCTCTTTTCTACCAACCTGTTGCTTAAGCTCCCTAAGTGAACAAATAGAGCCACAGTAATTCCTGTTTAAAGACAGTTAATTGCAGCTAATGTCCCTCCTCCAAACACCAGGCAAACAACACATTTAAATTACCTTCTAATTTTTCCATGCCAAACATCTATCCCCAAACCTACAATATCATAGCCCAAGTATCAGTTCAAATTCAAGGTAATAATTTTATCACATAGAACTAATTTCACTTACAACTATTCAAATATTTCAGTTCAAAACAAAATATAACTCCAGCCTCTTTTCTACCAACCTGTTGCTTAAGCTCCCAAGTGAACAATGAAAGCCACAGTAATTCCTGTTTAAAGACAAGTTAATTGCAGCTAATGTCCCCTCCTCCAAACACCAGGCAAACAACACATTTAAATTACCAATTTTCCCTGCCAAACATCTATCTCAAACCTACAATATCACAGCCCAAGTATCAGTTCAAATTCAGGTAATAATTTTTATCACATAGAACTAATTTCACTTACAACTATTCAAATATTTCAGTTCAAAACAAAATATAACTCCTGGCCCTTTTCTACCAACCTGTTGCTTAAGCTCCCAAGTGAACAATGAAAGCCACAGTAATTCCAGTTTAAAGACAAGTTAATTGCAGCTAATGTCCCCTCCTCCAAACACCAGGCAAACAACATATTTAAATTACCTTCTAATTTTCCTGCCAAACATCTATCCCCAAACCTACAATATCACAGCCCAAGTATCAGTTCAAATTCAAGGTAATAATTTTTAACACATAGAACTAATTTCACTTACAACTATTCAAATATTTCAGTTTAAAACGAAATATAACTCCTGGCCTTTTTCTACCAACCTGTTGCTTAAGCTCCCAAGTGAACAATGAAAGCCACAGTAATTCCTGTTTAAAGACAAGTTAATTGCAGCTAATGTCCCTCCTCCAAACACCAGGCAAACAACACATTTAAATTACCTTCTAATTTTCCCTGCCAAACATCTATCCCCAAACCTACAATATCACAGCCCAAGTATCCGTTTAAATTCAAGGTAATACTTTTAACACATAGAACTAATTTCACTTACAACTATTCTAATATTTCAGTTCAAAACAAAATATAACTCCTGGCCTTTTTCTACCAACCTGTTGCTTAAGCTCCCAAGTGAACAATGAAAGCCACAGTAATTCCTGTTATAGACAAGTTAATTGCAGCTAATGTCCCTCCCCCAAACACCAGGCAAACAACACATTTAAATTACATTCTAATTTTCCCTGCCAAACATCTATCCCCAAACCTACAATATCACAGCCCAAGTATCAGTTCAAATTCAAGGTAATAATTTTAACACATAGAACTAATTTCACTTACAACTATTCAAATATTTCAGTTTAAAACAAAATATAACTCCTGGCCTCTTTTCTACCAACCTGTTGCTTAAGCTCTCAAGTGAACAATGAAAGCCACAGTAATTCCTGTTTAAAGACAAGTTAATTGCAGCTAATGTCCCTCCTCCAAACACCAGGCAAACAACACATTTAAATTACCTTCTAATTTTCCCTGCCAAACATCTATCCCCAAACCTACAATATCACAGCCCAAGTATCAGTTCAAATTCAAGGTAATAATTTTATCACATAGAACTAATTTTCTACAACTATTCAAATATTTCAGTTCAAAACAAAATATAACTCCTGGCCTCTTTTCTACCAACCTGTTGCTTAAGCTCCCAAGTGAACAATGAAAGCCACAGTAATTCCTGTTTAAAGTCAAGCACTGCAGCTAATGTCCTCCTCCAAACACCAGGCAAACAAAACATTTAAATTACCTTCTAATTTTCCCTGCCAAACATCTATCCCTCAAACCTACATATATCACAGCCTAGTATCAGTTCAAATTCAAGTGTAATAATTTTTAACACATAGAACTAATTTCACTTACAACTATTCAAATATTTCAGTTTTAAACAAAATATAACTCCTGGCCTCTTTTCTACCAACCTGTTGCTTAAGCTCCCAAGTGAACAATGAAAGCCACAGTAATTCCTGTTTAAAGACAAGTTAATTGCAGCTAATGTCCCCTCCTCCAAACACCAGGCAAACAACTACATTTAAATTACCTTCTAATTTTCCTGCCAAACATCTATCCCCAAACCTACAATATCACAGCCCAAGTATCAGTTCAAATTCAAGGTAATAATTTTAACCATAGAACTAATTTCACTTACAACTATTCAAATATTTCAGTTCAAAACAAAATATAACTCCTGGCCTCTTTCTACCAACCTGTTGCTTATGCTCCCAAGTGAACAATGAAAGCCACAGTAATTCCTGTTTAAAGACAAGTTAATTGCAGCTAATGTCCCCTCCTCCAAACACCAGGCAAACAACACATTTAAATTACTTTCTAATTTTCCCTGCCAAACATCTATCCCCAAACCTTCAATATCACAGCCCAAGTATCCGCTCCAATTCCAAGGTAATAATTTTTAACACATGGAACTAATTTCACTTACAACTATTCAAATATTTCAGTTTAAAACAAAATATAACCTCATGGCCTCTTTTCTACCAACCTGTTGCTTAAGCTCCCAAGTGAACAATGAAAGCCACAGTAATTCCTGTTTAAAGACAAGTTAATTGCAGCTAATGTCCCTCCTCCAAACACCAGGCAAACAACACATTTAAATTACCTTCTAATTTTCCCTGCCAAACATCTATCCCCAAACCTACAATATCACAGCCCAAGTATCAGTTCAAATTCAAGGTAATAATTTTTAACACATAGAACTAATTTCACTTACAACTATTCAAATATTTCAGTTCAAAACACAATATATCTCCTGGCCTCTTTCTTCACTAACCTGTTGCTTAAGCTCCCAAGTGAACAATGAAAGCCACAGTAATTCCTGTTTAAAGACAAGTTAATTGCAGCTAATGTCCCTCCTCCAAACACCAGGCAAACTACACTTTTAAATTACCTTCTAGTTTTCCTGCCAAACATCTATCCTCAAACCTACATATATCACAGCTCAAGTATCAGTTCAAATTCAAGGTAATAATTTTAACATATAGAACTAATTTCACTTACAACTATTCAAATATTTCAGTTTAAAACGAAATATAACTCCTGGCCTCTTTCTACTACCTGTTGCTTAAGCTCCCAAGGAACAATGAAAGCCACAGTAATTCCTGTTTAAAGACAAGTTAATTGCAGCTAATGTCCCTCCTCCAAACACCAGGCAAACAACACATTTAAATTACTTTCTAATTTTCCTGCCAAACATCTATCCCAAACCTACAATATCACAGCCCAAGTATCAGTTCAAATTAAGGTAATAATTTTAACACATAGAAATAATTTACTTACAACTATTCAAATATTTCAGTTTAAAACAAAATATAACTCCTGGCCTGTTTTCTACCAACCTGTTGCTTAAGCTCCCAAGTGAACAATGAAAGCCACAGTAATTCCAGTTTAAAGACAAGTTAATGCAGCTAATGTCCCTCCTCCAAACACCAGGCAAACAACACATTTAAATTACCTTCTAATTTTCCCTGCCAAACATCTATCCCTAAACCATACAATATCACAGCCCAAGTATCAGTTCAAATTCAAGGTAATAATTTTTAACACTTAGAACTAATTTCACTTACAACTATTCAAATATTTCAGTTTAAAACAAAATATAACTCCTGGCCTCTTTTCTACCAACCTGTTGCTAAGCTCCAAGTGAACAATGAAAGCCACAGTAATTCCTGTTTAAAGACAAGTTACTGTAGCTAATGTCCCTCCTCCAAACACCAGGCAAACAACACATTTAAATTACCTTCTAATTTTCCCTGCCAAACATCTATCCCCAAACCTACATATATCACAGCCCAAGTATCAGTTCAAATTCACGTAATAATTTTTAACACATAGAACTAATTTCACTTACAACTATTCAAATATTTCAGTTTAAAACAAAATATAACTCCTTGCCTCTTTTCTACCAACCTGTTGCTTAAGCTCCCAAGTGAACAATGAAAGCCACAGTAATTCCTGTTTAAAGACAAGTTAACACTGTTGTGCCATGCTAACCTTTGAATATCTGGGCGATGTGTTAACATGTGGATTCTTTGATCAGTATATATGTTAGGCTATGATTTTGTTCATTTTATTTACTTTAACTTGCTGAAAATGTTTTGCAATCTAGCTGACTTTCTCTTCGGCAAACTGCAGAACAGTGCAACACTTCAAATACCTGATGATCTAGTGGTTATGTGATGCCTTGCATTTTGTTTCTGGTAACCAGGAGAGACACACTATGCTGAAACCTTGTTTACAGATGTGGCTGGCAGTACAAGGAAGTTAAGTGACTTGCTCAGGGTCACTCAGCGAAGTACCAGTCTGGTCCAGTTCCAAAGCTCATACATTCTTGTTAATCCACAAAAAAGCTTCTTGTATTCTTTTTCCAAGTGATCCCCTGCTCCTAGCCTGGCTTCTGTTGAACACCCCACCATCCATACATGTCCTTAGTACTGCCTGGGGCTGTATATGAGCTTGCTGTCTCATGAAGAGAATTATTACACCTCAGACTGTAATTGTGTACCCAGAGAGTTGTGCATACCTACATCGATATGGATCATCAGCTGGCACTGTTAATAAATACCTCCCAAATCACACTTATGTCCACTTTTTCAGTGTTTGACTTCTGCACTCACAGTAAACATTGAGTGGATCACCACCTTCTGCACAGTGAAGGCAGTATGTACAGTTCCCTGTTGTGTTTTTGTCCCGCCTCATTAACCAACAATTGGGTCTCCATGGAGGCCCAAGCAATAAGCCTCAGGACTCACCAGAAAACTGCTGTTCATGCCTTATAAGGGCTGTATGTACTATGGATAACAATATTATTAGCAGAAGAGGCATACTAATGCCTTGTGCGAATCCACCAGAGTTCCAGTGTCAGTCTACTCTTTACCTTAGATCTGCAGAACCCTGTAGGACAGTTCCCGCAAATCATATCCAGTACTTTTAGTGCCCTACCCCACAATGTGAGCTGGTTGGCTATCACCCTCTAAATCTTGAATGATTTATACACAGCTCCATCAATACTGTCCCTAACAAATGTCAACACCCCCCACCTGAGGGTAATCTCCCTACACTGAATTCAAGTAACACTTTAAGTGCAGCCTTGCCACAGAGTATTTGTCATTGATGGCTGCTCTCATTCACAGTCAGGTATAGATCATGGTACTGGCAGACCTACATTTCAAGATCTCACAATAATTCACTAAACATCCCTTCTGTCTTCCCTAACCTGAATATAGCTGTACCTGCTGGAATGGCCTCATCAGTCTCTCTCTGGCATTCATTCTTTCTTCAGTTTCAACATTAAACTGGTGAGCTTCACTATATTTCTGCATCATGAATGCGTTAGTACAGTTGCCCGAGTCATTTGTACATATTAATAACAAACATGATCTTCTGGTAAAGTCGACTGATAGTAGCAGGACACAAGGGGAAATATAGGCATACCTATTCATATAAGATCTAATCCACCTTGATTAGGCACTATTAAATAACACGCATAATGATGTGCACACCTCATCATTAAATAGTGCCTAATCAAAGGTAGCCTAGATCTCGTAAGGATAGGAAAGCCTGTAATTCCCTTGTCTCCTATTGCTATCAGCCTGACTTACTGAAAGATTTGTTTATTTTTGATATGCAAAAAACTGGGACTGTACTACCTCATTCATGATGCACAAGGCTGATGAGCTCACTGGTTTTTGGTGTGGGGAGAAGTAGTGAGAATGAATACCAGAGGGGACTGAGAAGGCCACTCCTGCAAGGTACTGTTATATTCAGGAAGGGGAAGACAGAAGGGGAGAAATATGAACAAAGCACTGTGAGAAATAAGATTTGGGGCTGCAAGCTCCATGATCACTATCTGACCCTATTGTCCTGGCCAACATTAACCTTCCCATAAAACCATTTCATGCAATTGTCCAAGGCTGTGTGTGGGCATTAATGTGTGAATTTGCTTCCACTACACATTCAGTCCATTCACTACCAGTCTAGCATTGTTGTAAAGCACTTTGGGATACAATGTGTATGAAAGCACTATATAAATACTGATTCTTATTTTTATTATTTCCCATGGATAAAGAAGAGAAGACAAGACATGCATATTTTTGATTTCCAAGAAAGTATGAATTCTGGTATTGGACTACAGAAGAACTTGGCTACAAACAAGTGGTGGATCTATGGGTTGTGAAGGTGTGGCTGTAACCCTCCCCATTGTAAAGTACTCGCTATGGGGTTGCTTCATTTCACTTCGTTTAAGAAGTCTGATTTATTGATTGTACAAAGGTTTACATTTAAAATATGGATTACATTTGTAGTTTCAGTCAAAACATACTAGAAAAGCATACTAGCAGAAAATATAAAGGTTTCATAAAATTTTTAAAAGTGCATATCAAGTATGCACACACCCCAGCACCCCTCCCTCACTGTAGCATCCTGGATCCACCATAACAACTAGACCACCAGGTTATTCAAGATGTGTACTGCACTGTGGTTTGCCAAAGAGAAAGTCAGTTGGATTAAACACAATTTCAGCATGTTAAAGTAAACAAAATGAACAGAACCATAGCCTCACATGCGTATTGACCTAAATAATGCCTATGGTTTAGACTATTTAGGTGAAACAATTCTATACAAAGGAAAAAAGAACTAGTTAGAACTATAGAGAGCAATATAACCTCTGACTTTGGCTCTGATGATGTCATCACTTAACTCATTTGGCGGCCATTTTAAAGCAGGTAAGGCAGTTTTTTTTAAATTGAAGGCTGATTTTACATTTTCAAAGCTTTAGAACCACATTCATGTAACATATAAATGTAGTTTTAGCATTATTAAATTCAGCAACCTTTCCTTTAGTCCTGTTTGAGGTCAGATTTTGAATAGTTTGTTGTCAAAATGTTGTTTAGGTATCCTTTAAGAATCCATCTAGTTCATTGATTCTGGGCATTATCATTACAAATAGACCCCCAAAGTACTTTCACTATTATTTTTGGTAATGAATTTAGTGACCATTACACAGTAACTTGTGTTTGGGAAGCAACAAAGTTTCTCAATAAGCTCTTTCACAGACTATAAATAATGGCCTATCTGGGTTCTCAAATCCTGTACTGGTTCACTACTCCCAATTCACTCTCCCCACAATGGGTAGGTAGATGGTATTAATAGATGCAGTTCTGCCACTGGTATATTTATATGTGAAGTGACTATTTGGTTAGATCCTTCCTCTCATGATAGTCAGCATTATAGACTTCTGACAAAGGTAGAGAAGATGGTTCAGGCCCTATCACCTCCTCCAACATACCCTTCCACTCTGGAACAACATGCAGCACAAATCAGGAAAAACAGGACTACACTGGCCCACATTGCAAACAGCCATTATCTGGGTACTGAAGGACCTCATGATGAAAGGCTCTAATCAAATGAGTCCTTTCAGGCCCTATAAGACTGATATAACCTGCCAAAGTGTATTTCTGCAGAAGAGGAGATCCCAGAAGACATCCTCTGAATGCCTAATCCAGCTTCCTGGGCAAACTGTTCAATTTTAAAAGCCACTATGGACAAATATTGTAGAGTATGTTAACCATTCCTATCCTCTTTCATATGTCAGACACCAACTAATGGAGCCACTGTGGTGGGCTTAGGACCACAATTTAAGACCAAATCTCACAGAGAAGAGCTGTGCCAACTCATAACCTTGTATAATGTGCCTGTCTACTCATCTACTAATTCCACGGCTACCCTAAGGAAGTGGGATGTATCCTATAACAACTTTTTAGCTTTGTTCTGGTGACCATCTATGTTGCTCTACACTGCACCTTGTCCACTAGAATGGGATGCCCCTCCCTTCCCGCTTTCATGTGTTATTATATGTTAGAGGCTTTACTTACAGTATAATGTTCTGCAAAGCCAGAGGCCTGTGTTCTTTGTCTCAGCTATACCCCAGAACACTAAATACCCACAAAGATCTACTGATCAAGCTCTTTTGGCTATTCCTATACTGAGATCAAATATTGGTCATGTTATGTTCTTGAGCTCAACCCTCAGACTTTGGACCACTATTCTCTTGAGATATGGAATTGTTCTACTGTAACAGATTTCTATAGACGGTATAGCAGATATTTATTAAATGATTTCCTTTGCACCTGTCACTACACCTGATAAAGATTATGTATGACTTATGAAATCTTTCTAATATTTGTACTCTGCTTCATTTTTTTATCTTGTGTTATTATTTACTGGTTCAGCTGTGATAGACACTCTTGTTCTTTAGTTTGTTGTACTACATGTAGGTTTGTTTTTATTATGCCTTCAATACATTGTGCTTTTTTGTGTGATTCTGCTGTAACCTCTCAGGTTGTGATGAAAATAGGCACTTGCCTAGTAGTTAACTAGTAAACAAATACTAAATAAACATAAATAGAAGCACAGACACAAACAAACAACTGAAGAGAAGGATGGTGACACAGAACTGACTAGCCAACATAAGAGCAAGAAGGAGTGAAAAGGAGTTTGAGCAGCTACATAAGTGAAGGATGAGAAGAGGCCAGAATGAATTGGGGAGGTTATTCTAGATGGAGAGAATATGGAGGAGATAGCAGATTGCTCAACAGCAGATTTGGAATGGAAGATTTATTTATTTTATTTATTTTATTTTATTTATTAAATCATCGATTTGTGAGTCCCTAGAGTGGAGTGTGTAGAAATCTGAGTGGACAGGAAAGAGGAGAGAAGAGAGGTAAGGAGGGAGAGATGAGAACCAGTATTTAAAAAGGAGAGATGAACAGTAAATAAGGAGGTGGGAGGAAATAGATGGAAATGTGAGTTAAGCATAAAGGAGCACTGGTGGATATGAGAGGGGCATTAGAGATCAAATGGCAGAAGGTTTTACAAAGGGTATCCGGCTCGGTTAAAGAAGGATAGGCATCATACCATAGACAATATCTACATAATCAAACACCAGGAGCACAATCTTGGTGACAATTTCAGGTGGAATGGTAATGGTAGGCAAATCTTGTTGTGGTAAAGGGCACTAAGTTTGGGGTAGGGCTTAATGAATGGAATCAATATGGTGGAGAAGGTGAGTCTTCCACCCAGTGACACACTGAGGTAATTGAAGGGAAATGACTTCAAAGGGTGACATCCAGAGTACTAAAGACTAGGGAGAGGGAGTCTGACAAGCTTATGATCATGGGCACCATCTTCTTGGCACTGGCCTAAAGTTGGGAGGATTGAACCAACATTGGACAACATTAAAGTCACACTGAAGTAATGCTTCCTAGGCAAAGATCAAGGCACCTGAGATATAAGATATATTATTATCCACAGAAATGTGGATAGACGAGTGACAAGCTGAGGGAGATCATTAAGAAAGCTAGAGAACAAAATAGGGCTCGGTATGGGGCCTTGGGGAACCTGACTGAACAGAGAGGATGAGACAATCCTTTTCCCTACCTCAACCAACTGGAGACAGCCAAAAGGTAAGATCTGAACCAGCTGCCACCTGGAGGAGAGAGACCTGCATATCTCAGCTTATGGAAACAGAGACTTGTTGGCAGAAGCAGATGAGTAGTCCATGGTCCTGTGGATGAATTCTAGGTTAAAGGAAGGGCTGTGGGGAAGAGGAGGCCAGGGTGGATGTGGAGAAGGGAAAGGACTAGTAGAGGTGCAGCATGACAGGAACGACAATGCAGAAGGTCAGTGGGAGAGAGTAGAGAGGGAAGAGTGGAGTGGTGAGGAGAATTATGAGTATGGTGAGGGAGTGGATACCATGGCAAATGCCTTTCAAGGTTAATGAATATGGCAGCAGTGATGTGCCCCATCCATGTCCTTGAGGACAGAATCAAGTCAGACTGGAACTGAGAGAGGAAGTTAAGGTGCAGGAAATCAAAAGTAGATTCTAGACAGATGCACCTTGCAGTTTGGCAAGAGCAGGGAGCAGTAAGATAGGCTGAAAGTTACATGAAGAGTTGGGGTCACTACTTATGTTTAAGAAGGGTAACCTGGTGAACTTCCAGGACTAAAGAACAGAGCTGAGGTGAAAAGAGAGGCTAAGAAGTTGGGTGACATAGATAGTAACAGTGGATGTGTGAAGATGTAGAAGTTTAGGATCCAAACCATCTGGACTAATATCTTTGAGATGTTTAGGAGGAAGGAATCTAAAGGGGTTCCTGGGGACAAATAGGTGAGAAGACAAAGCAGAGGTCAACTGAGGTTGAGGGAATAGATGCAAGACTGGAGAGTAAAAGCAGAGTGTTGTGAATGGAGAGAGATGGCACAGGTTGTGAAGTATTTATTACGGTATGATGTCACTTGGGATGGGGCAGAGATAAGGTAACCATCCTCAAACAAGACTGGGAGGACTGATAGGGAGGATCAAGAAGAAGTAGATCACCTTCCAGAATTTGGCAGAGGACTTCAGAGCTTGAAGGTTGGGGTGAAATAGTTAGCCTTAGCTGCATTGATAGCCTTACTGTAGGAATTTTAAGTCTCCTAGAGTTAAGAAGACCGACTGGGTAGTGATAATTTGAAGAAAGACCAGGAAACATTCTGGACCCTGCATAGTTCAAAGAGTTTGGCTTATATCCATCAGAGGTGAGACCTCTCACATAGGACTTTCAAAGGGGGCATGTTTGCCCCACACATGCAAGAATTTTGAGTGGAAGAGGAAACGGCCCTCATCAGTGTCTATAACTGAAAGGAGGAAAGACCAGTTGGTGACTGAAAGGTAAAGACTGAGCAGCCTGAATGACCTTGACAAGATACATTTTGGGGGATGGAGCCACATTTCCTTCACACAGTAGATCATACTGTGGTGCTGATGGCATCAGGTAAATTACCAGCAACAATATTCCTGTGACGGAAGAAGAGAGGACCCAGTGAAGAACAGAGAAGTTGGTGGAGTGGGGATTAAGTTGAATTGGTCACTATTGAGTTAGAAGAGATTAAGGCACAAGGTTTTGGATTATTGGTTTGACACCTGGCCAGAACAAATTAATATGAAAATCCCGAAAAGAATCAGTTCCAAGAAGAGAAGAGAAGAACAAGGCCAAGTAAGTTATAACATCAAATAGAACAGAGGGAGAGGCAGTGGGAGGCATAGACACTACAAAACAAAGACATGTATACTGGAGGAGGGAAAGTTTATTATTTATTTATTTTATTTATATTTATTTATTTCATTTTGTTGACCGGTAAGCTCACTGGGCCCAAATGGTCCCTTTCTCGGGTGACCCTGATTTAGTTACACTGAAAGGATACAGGATACATCAATGATACATGCTTGTGACATAAATACATTCTGATGACATAAATAGTTTTAGAACAATAACTGTAAGACATCACAGACATTCCCTATAACTTTCCTCTAGTGGAGGATACAAAGAGATTGTGAGAGGAGGGAATCATACCATTAAAGAACATGGTACAGGTGAATCTAAGGCCCTGTCCACACTGGAATCAGTTTTCAAAAACATTTTTAAAAAAGTTTCACTTCTGTGCCTGAGCATAGTTGTTGGAGCATCCAGATTTTGTTCTGACACCGTGCTTGGGTATGATTGTGAAGTAATACAAGGACTGTGGGTACTGCAAAGTATGTCAAGCTACTTTTACCTGCTGCAGTAATGAATTCTGGGGAAAAGACAACATTTGAATAGAGAGCTTATTCCAAGTTCCAGAATGGCAGTAAGTTATTTTCTTTCCTTTACAGCCCCCCAAAAAAGAAAAGTGCTAACATGGTTGACTTAAACCATGTAACAACACAGATCATGGGCCCGATCTCCAGAAGGTTGCGCAAGTCGAGCCAAATGTGACTTGCGCCAATCACAATCAGACATTGACCCTGCGCCCCTATTCTAGAAGGGCAGGGTCTCAGCGCCTAAGTCCTGCAACTTGCGGCCTGGCACGCCGAACAGAGGGGTACCTGGCGAGGAAGTCACAAGTCGCAACTGCAGGTCGCAGTGCTCCCCATTGCCCACATACCGCCGTGGTGCCCTGCAGCGCTAGAGGCCCCTACCTACCGTCTAGTGTCCCTCAGGTGCACCATTGCCAGTGTACTGTAAGTTCAGTACAGGCATCCCTCATCCTGTATGTACACCTGGTGGTCTAGTGGCCCCCACCCAGCTCTGCTAGTCCACCCAGCACCCTGCCAGTTGTCCCCAGCCAGCGACTGGCACAGCCCACCTCTCACCTCCATGGCCAGCCGCCGACTGCATTCAGTAGGAGCGCTATCTGAATAGACAGACTCATAAATTAATTTCTGAGCAAGTCGGCAGCTGGCCATGGAGGTTGGCTGTGCCAGTTGCCGGGTTGGGGATGGTGGGGGTGCGGTGAACTGGCATGGCTGGGTGGGGGGCCAAGACTACCAGGGATGGTTGGAGGAAATGCCGCATATGCATCAGTGACTCGGGTCGGGGGGCATGGGTGGGGGTTGATAGCGCCGCCCTGTGGGGCAGTCAGCGATGGGGGTTCTGGAGGCAGGGGTTTGAGTACTGCAGGAGCGCATTACGCTCTGGGGGTGGTGGTGTGGGCAGCTCTGTGGGCTCTACTAGGTATGCTGGGCATGAGGGAGAGCAACTGTGATTGACTGCTGGACTGCTGGCGGGTCTACAGGACCCCTAGGCATCCATGAAGTTACACCAGCTAAAAGCTGGTGTAACTTACATTGTCAGTTCCTCCTCTGGGTGTTCTTGTAGAATCCTGACATTGGAGGACTTTTGTTACTGCCTTTCTGGAAGGGGCGAATTGTTGCTGTAAACCCCCAGCACCATGTCGTCGGGGTTTATGGTGGAACTTCCATTTCAACAGCTGTTTACGCGCAAGTGCCCTGCAACATATCGCAGGCCACATTGTAGATCTGTGTATGTCACAACTGCTGGCATATAAGTTGCTACTTGAGCCATTCTACTTTATCAAGTGCTGTTACACCAGATGTAACTGTACTAGAATCGGGCTCACATTTGTACTGCTGTTAATGTGATTTAAGCCAAGAAGGTTGAGTTAGAACTCTTGCTAAAACCTTGCTCTGAGCAGGGTTTTAGCATGGTTTTGAAACATAGATTGTAGCACAGTTTAATGGTATCCTCTCAATAGAGCGACTCAATTCCAGTGAGTCAATTTGGGTAAGGTAAACATAGTAATTGTGAAATGAGCTAGGTCCTAATAACAGCACATTGTAAGTTCAGCACTTTTATTTTGGCAGGGAGTCATAGATGTAGTTATTGTGTGAAGTAAATACAGTGCATGGTTGTTCAAAGGGCCAGTTCCAAGCTGGCCGTGTGGTGTAGTGGTTCGAGTCACTGGCTGTTGTCCCTGGGTTCAGGACTGGCTGTGGGAGATATTTTTTTGTTTAAGTCCCATTCTGCCCACCCTCCTAACTTTGTTCCTTCTACTCCCAGAATGCCCCTGCAACGTTCTCCCTCCTGACCAGTGTCCCTGTGGAGTAGCCCCCTGCAGAGTTTTTCCCTGTCCCTCAATGTAATCCCCTCCCCAATAATAGTTATAATAATTATGGGGTGCTGGAGCCGAGACCCCGAGAAAGGCAAGCGTAGCAGTGCTGATTTTGGTGCATGCTGTAGTGCTCAGCGCTGTTTTGCTGGGGGCTGTTTTGGCCTCGCTG
The DNA here is from genome assembly GCA_016271365.2 of Neoceratodus forsteri. NCBI lineage: Eukaryota > Metazoa > Chordata > Ceratodontiformes > Ceratodontidae > Neoceratodus > Neoceratodus forsteri. Next base: position 1,457,843,432 of record CM057455.1, on the reverse strand, counting down.
TTTTTTGTCTGTGCCATTATGTTGGCTCTGTTTTCACATGGAACACAATTTAACCATTCTACAATGTGGATGCAAACCTTGTAAACCATTTTAAGCAATCTTAAAATGGTCTGAAAGCCCCACTGCGAACAAGACCTCTTATAGATGTAGAGGGTAACCCTACACCGTGTTTGTCATGGTTCTGTCTGAGGAGGTTGAAGCTGAAAATGGCTATGTCACTGTGAAGGATGTTAGAGATGAGCCAGAATTCGATGACACAGAGAAAATCAGGAGACTGGTAGAAGAAACCACACTTTGAGGAGATCAGTTTTAGGCTGGAGGCTCCTAGCATCAAAGCGGAAAATTTGAAGGCCTTTGGAAGAGAAGGGCAGTGGAGACAGTGGTGGGGTGGATAGTGCCAGGGTTAGGAAATTACATCACCACACAACAGGAAGCATAATAAAGAGGGTCCTTTGGAGTAATTCCAGCATAAAAGAAGCAGAGGAGGCCAGAGTGGATTGGGAGGGAGGGAGGGAGAGAAAGGAATAGGAAAGGAGAGGAGTAGTATGGAAACAGATGAAAAGGAGGGATGGGGAGGGTGACAGTAGGGAGGATTAGAGAGAAAAATGAAGAGAAATATGAAAGGAGGCAAAACATGTTAGCAGTAACAAAATAAGGCACCATAGGCAATTAAGTAAATTATACAGGCAGCTATGCTACTAAGGTTAGGAGGCACACAAAGCTACGTAAGCACATTGTGCAAGGAGGCTAACTAAATTGCAGCTTGTTAGTGGGACATCACCCTGAAATGCTAAAAACACATTTGCCTGCAATAGCTAAATACAGTTATATAGGATTCAACTAGACTGTTAATGTATGTGCATACACCCAGACTACAGAACACTTATAATCCTGAACTAGGAAATGGTTAGCTGTAGGAGGCAAATACCACTAACATGGATGCATGAACAGGAAGACAGGAAACAGTTAAGGTACAGTAGATAGTGGGATTCAAAATATCATAAACGTGTCCTGAGTATGCCCAGGACAAATGGTGATAAGCTGAGCTTACTTTACCCAAGAAGCAGAGACTCCTGGCATCCTGGCTCTCCATCTGGTAACTGCCCTTGAGGGTCTCTACTACTGCTGTGCCATTCACACTGGCACTGCTCATGCTAGGACTGCATGGAGATAGAGTGAGTTTAAAGAGCAGAAGTCCTGCCTGGTAAAAGGGCTCATGTTGCCGATTGGAGCAAACCACCATAATACTGAGATCCAAGGGAAGGCATGTTTGGCTGGTGCCCTAGCTGAGGAAGCCTCTGCACATGTGGCTCTTGGCCCCAATACAAACAAAATGGCAGTTGCAAGTCCCAATCCTCAGTTGAGCTACTGCTAGTGTTTGAGGACTAGGGTGGCAAGTGTCGCTGAAGAGCAACTGCAGTTTTAGTTTAAAGGGCAAATTCTTGTTCTGCTGGAAGCACTTACATCACCAAGTGAATGGAGCAAAGCACTCCTGATGCTGGAGGTCATAGGGCTTGTGAGTTGGCTGGTGACCCAGCTGGAGAGCCCTGCATGCATGGTTCAAGAATCCTGATGCTGGAAATTGAGCTGCAAGTCCTGAGCCCCGGCTGCGCTACTGCTGAAGTGGAGGGCTGAAGCAGCATTGCTGAAGAAAGATGTGGCTGTAGTTTAAAGGATAAAAGTCCAACCTTGTTGAAGAAGTCATGTCACTGACTGGAGCAAACTGCTCCTGATGCTGCAGCTCTGAGAGCTGGCAAGTTGGCTGGCAACATGGTTGGGGAGCCCCTGAACACATGGCTTATGACCCCCACCACAGTGGCAAAATGATGGTTGTGAGTCCTGAGCCCCAGCTAGGCTACTGCTGGTGTGGGGGTTCTGGAGTAGCAAGTATTGCTGAAGAGCAGCTGCAGCTGTAGTTTAAAGGGGAAAAGTCCCACACTGTTAAAGTATTCATGACACTGACTGTAGCAAACTGTTCCTGATGCTGAAGATCTGAGGGCTGATGAGCCCATATGTCATAATCATTCCTTCTAGGACATAGTGCTATGTCACAGCAGAATGGATTCAGAGATGTGCAGAGCTGAGAAAACATTAGTTTGACAGAACTTCATGAAATAGGCCAACTTCACAATGTTCAAAATTCAGACTTTTATGATGTTTTTTTTCCAAGCAAAGTGGCACTTTTTCTGTCAAGTGACCAAACTTTGCTCATGAAGTTGCACTTATGAAATAAAAATGCCACTTCACCTGAAAAATGTTGTAAAGTCAAAGTTGATAATGCCAATAGGAACTTCTCAAACCTTAGTAAAGTCAAGGTTTTGCAACTTTGTGACAACTTCACAACTGAGGTTTAACTGCTGTATCTTTGCTGTGTGTTATGTGTTGACAAGCTGCAGCAGTATATGAAGCACAATGGACACAAGCACTATATTCAGACAAATTTCAATAGCAATAAAGAATAACTGGGGATACATTCTGAAAACATATGAAATATAAGTTAAACTGTGTCTAAATATTGCATGTTCTTGTGTCTAAATATTGCATTTTCTAATGTTTTCTCAGAAATGTCAGTAGCTCTTTAAATGACAAAGACTTTCAAAATAATGCAAAATCATGTCATACTTGAAGGCATAAAGCAATTTTGATGACAGTAATTTTTATTTTTGTATTATATTAGTTCTTCATGGCTTATATAAAATTGTGAAACATCACCGTAAGGGAATGCTTGAAATACTGTATGATAGTATCAAGTGCCAGTACTTTTAAAGGACACAGTCATAGTTGTGAGCTCCTCTATAAAAAGGTAATGAATTTACTGGGGAGTACCAGCATTTTGTGTCAGCTTTGGCAGTTTTCCATTTTTACTTTAAAGGATACCTAAACAACATTTTGCCACAAACTACTCAAAAATCTGACTTCCTAGTGGACTAAAGGAAAGGCTGCTGTATACATCAGTGCTAAAACTACATTTATATAATGTCACTAAATGTGGTCTTTAAGCATTTGAAAAATGTAAAATCAGCCATCCAAGTTCATTGAACTACCTTGCCTGCTTCCTAAAATGGCTGCCAAATGTGTTAAGCGATGACATCATTGAAGCCAGAGTCAGAGAGCTGTATGGCTCTCTATAGTGCTAACTAGTTCTTTTTACCCCTTTGTTTAGAAGTGTTTCACCAAATTGGTGAAACCATATGCATTATTTTGATCACACATGTTAGGCTATGGTTCTGTTCATTTTGTTTACTTTAACATGCTGAAATGTGTTTTAATCCAAGCAACCTTCCTTTGGCAAACCACAGTGCAGTACAAATCTTCAAATACCTGGTGGTCTAGTGGTTATGGCTTCTATTACAATGGGGTGTTGGGGTGGTGTATACTTGATATGCTACTTTTTAACATTTTTATTAAACCTTTATATTGTCTGCTATTCTTTCTTAGTACATTTTGACAGACACTACAAATGTAACCTATAGTTTTGAATGTAAACATTTGTACAATCAATAAATCATAGTTCTTCAACAAACTGAAGTGAGGCAGCAGCAAGCAGTTACAATGGGGGGTGCAGCTGTTCCTTCACCATCCCCTAGATCCACCCCTTGTTTGTAGCAAAGTTCTTGTGTAGTCTAATGCTAGAGTTCATGCTTTCTTGAAATCAAAATATGCTTGTCTTGTCTTCTTTTCCAGGGGAAATAATAATAATAAGGATCAGCATTTATGTAGTGCTTTTCATACACATTGTATCCCAAAGTGCTTTACAAGCCATGCTAGACTGGTAGTGAAGTAATTGAATGTATAGTGGCAGTCATTCCACACATTAATACCCACATACAGCCTTGGGCAATTGCATGAACTGGTTTTATGGGAAGGGGATGTTTGCCAGGACACTAGGAGTCAGGTAGTGATCATGGTGCTGGCAGCCCCCATCTCTTGTATCTCACAGTGATCTGCACATATTTCTCCCCCTTCTATCTTACCCCTTCCCTAGATATAGCAGTACCTTGTAGGAGTGGCCTTTGCAGTCCCCTCTGGTATTCATTCTTCACTGCTGCTCCTCACACCAAAAACTGGTGAACTCATAACCCTTCTGCATCACGAGTGCAGTTAGTACAGTCCCTGGGTTTTGACATATCAAAGTAAACAAATTTTTCCAGCAAGTCAGGCTGATAGCAGCAGGGCACAAAGGGGAAAGATAGGCTTTCCTATCCATAAAAGATCCTAGGCTACCTTTGATTTAGGCACTATTAAATAATGGGTGTGTGCATCATTATGCACAATATTTAATAGCGCCTAATCATAGGTAGCTTAGACCTTATATGGGTAGGAAAGACTATTTTTCCCCTTGTACCCTGCTGCTATCAGCCTGGCTTACCAGGTCATGTTTATTATTAATATGTAAAACAAACATGGGAGACTGCACTAATTACATTCATGATGCAGACGGGTGGTGAGCTCACCAGTTTTTTGTGTGGGAGCAGGTGAAAAGAATGAATGTCAGAGAGGGACTGAAGAGGCCAGTCCAACAGGGTACAGCTATATTCAGGATAGATGAAGACAGGATGGGGGAAATGAGCAGATCTTGTGAGATCTGAGATGTGGAGCTGACAGCACTGCGGATCACTACCTGACTGTGGATGAGAACAGCCAGCAATGACAAATACTCAGAGTGGCAGGGTTGCACCTAAATTGTTACTTGAATTTAGAGTAGGAAGATTACCCTGGGGGTGAGGTTTGTTGGGGCAGTATCGAGGAGCTGTGTATAGCTCATTCAAAATTCAGAAGAGTAATAGCCAGCCAACTCACATTGTAGAGTAGAGCACAGAATAGTACTGGAGAAGAATTGCCAAGGACAAGGGATTAGACCAACACTGGAAGTTGGGTGGATTCGCTCAAGGCATTAGTATTCCTCTCCTGCTAATAATATTGTTATCCATAGTGAGTGCAGCCCTTATGAGGGTATGAACAGCAGTTTTTCTGTTGTGTCCTGATGCTTATTGCTTGGCCCTCCATAAAGACCTGGTTGTTGATTAATGAGGTGGGGAAAAACACAACAGGTGCAATGTACATACTGCCTTCACTGTGCAGAAGGATGGTGAGCCACTCAATGTTTACTGTAGGAGCAGAAATGAAACACTGAGAAAGAGGACTGGAGAGTGATTTGGGAGGCATGTTTAACAGTGCCAGCTGATGAAGTGTTTCAGTAGAGGTGTGCCTACTCTCTGAGGTGCAAGATTACAGTCTGAGGTGTGATAATTCTCTTCATGAGACTGCAAGCTCATATGCAGCTCCAGGCAGTACTAGGGAAAGAGTGTGGATGGTGGGGTGTTCAACAGAAGGCAGGCTAGGTGCAGGGGTTCACGTGGAAAAAGACTACAAGAGAAGCTTATTTGTGGATTACCAAGAAATCATGAACCTTGAACTGGACCAGAACAGTACTTCGCTACAAAATTCAGGACATCACATAACCACTAGATTACCAAGTATTTGAAGTGTTGTACTGTCCTGTGGTTTGCCAAAGAGAAAGCCAGCTGGATTACAAAACAATTTCAGCAAGTTAAAATAAACAAATGAACAAAACCACAACCTAACGTGTGTACTGATCAAAATAGTCCACATGTTAACACAAGATGTTGATCTTTCTGGTGAAACAAGTCAAAACAAAGCATTAAAAAGAACTAGTTATTACTATAGGGAGCTATGTGGGTCTCTGCCTCTGGTTCCAGTGATGTCATCACTTTACACATTTGGCAGACATTTTAGAGAGCAGGCAAGGCTGTTTTTTGAAATTGAAAAGCTGATGTTTACATTTTTTCAAAAGCTATGAAACTGCATTTACTGTATGTTATTTAGATAAATGCAATTTTAGCATAAATGTAAACAGCAGCCTTTATTTAACCTCTCTATGAAGCCAGATTTTGGAGTTTGCAGTTTTAAAAACTGCTTGTTTAGGTACCCTTTAAATCCACCTAATACAGTGGTGAGCAAACAGAGGTGGGGTACTGCTAGACACCAGGAATGCTTGACTAATAAAGCAGCAGTTGATAAGAGTGTTATCCAAGGACCTGAACCCTGATTGGCCCATACCTCACCGACAGTACTACTTATAGGTACATATACTAACCTTAGGGCACAGGCACTTATCGTATAAGAATAAGTGTCAAGATCTGAGTTCTACTGTATTTTTACTGAGAATCATTATGCCTTTGCTATTATTCTGGTTGTAACACTTGGGAGATACTTCTATTTACACCATTGTGTAATGATTAGTTAGACAATACTGCCATTTTAGTGATAGTGCAGAACTGTAACTGCATATGTAACTGCAAATGTCCTTCATGATATACAAGACCCATTGTCTTAGCTATCTGTTCCTTTCTGTTAGCTCAGCATGCTTTGCCAGGCTAGTGAGAAGTCCACTGGCCAATTATAGTGTTTTATATCTTTTAGCTGTTGCTATGACAATTATCAGGGTATAAGACCCTTTGCATTACACCTTCTTTGAGAAGAGATGTGCTGCCTATAGGTAAGAAAGACTGGAAGTATTCTCCTGGTGCTCACACTGTTTGCTTGTAAGCCTGCTTTGTATACCAGAAATAAATCACTTTTTTGCTGGTCACCACTTGTCTGCTGTTTCTTCACTTTAGTGCAGTTCCAACAAAAACCTGAGAAGGTGATGGTTTTACCATCCCATTACAAGAGGTGGGGCATGCCATTTGACACCAAAGAGGCCATTTCCATTGTGATTCCAGGCTTGTGTGGGTGCCTCACCACCATGCTTGACACTGCAGGGTGGAAACCTGCTGTTGCATCCAGTGCAAATGAGCCCATAATGGGCATGCATTTGGTCCTTAGCATCTTGCATGGCCAATTGGTGAATTTTCATGGTGCCTGCTGAATATCATGCAGGGGCTCCTGGTGCTCCCAGGTCTGGGGCCACAGTTCTCTGTCTTTTCCACCAGGCAACATAAGCTCAGATCCATGTCAGGACAACACTGCTAAATATAGCACTGTGCTGACATGTCCCAACATTCAGTTATATAATGCTGGTGTGAAGTCTGACTGAATGTAACATCCTCTGTGTTGGAGCATGGGCTAGTGGAGCATAAACCTTTGTGCTCTGTTTTACCCATATTCCAGCATTGGATCTTATATATTTTTAATCTATTAGAGATATATATTCTGGGATATACTCCATAGATATCTTAAATAGGGTTTGGCCTGATAAACATCTGGAAAAATCTGGAAAACATGTGATCTGTATCTCCACTGTATATCATTGTATATTGAGAATGTATGTGCAATATGTTTTTTTCACTAAAAGGGCGATTCATATTTAAAGTGAGTTTGTTACTTTGAAAACATAATATTCAAACCACAGGAATCCCTCATTATGCTTAACTATTTACAGTAAGCCCAGCAGATGAAGCTGCTCTGGAGTGTATGTACTGAATCTAGAACTAAATTCAGACCTCTGCTCTATAGGTGTCACTGCGTTCTGCAGCCTAACATCAGATCTCTTTCTCCACTGGCACAAGCAAGTCACCCCAAAGAGCTCTCTTCAACAACTCGGTAGAGGAAGTCAATCCTAGAATCCCAATATAAGTACAATTATTCATTTTATCTTGCCCTCTTAGTTATTTCTTATTTATTTCAGGGTTTTCTCAGTTTTACTGCATTTCACCAGTTTCATTACAAAGCAGGAAGCTCTCCAGTCAGTGGCGGTCACTGGAACCAGATAACTCTTCTGCAAGCACTAGTTTTAGTGCTTAGTGTTTAATCCTAGCAACTGAACTCAATTTTTTGTCTTTATTTTCTTGGTCAGTTATGTATTCTTACCATTGCACAAGTTTCTCTGGTACCTCTGTGGTCCCTTCAACTGGAGAAACTCATCACCATTTTACACAGATTTTGGATCACTTGTCCACTTAAAATTATTAATGTATTCACTCACTAGTTTCATCTCAGTTCAAAAGTTTGGAAATGAGAAGCTTTTATTGTGCTGATATGATAAAAAAAGGAACAAAGGCATTTTTAACTACAATTGAGATTGCATTTTATGCTTTCTCAAGGGGACCAGACATTTTCTATCTGTTCTGACTAATGGGCATGTCAGACAGATTTAAAAAGAAAATGGGACCTACTGAAAAAATTGGGCCTTGGTCCCAGTCAGTCCTCTTTTGTGACCCTGCATCAGGTTTACTCCAAACATTTAGACAGCAGGCCAGATAGTTTCAGGATGTTTGGCTTGTCACAACAGCTTTTGGAAGACGGCCTGCATTCCCATACTAAGACATGGAACAGATCCTTTAACTCACTGTACCCAACAGCTCTGTATGAAGTCCGAACCATCCATTGATTCTCCTGATACAAAATGGCCACCCAGGGTATAATGAGTTAAGTGGTCCTCCAACAGAGTTCCAGGAGAAGGGAATTTAAACCTCTATTTAAATTAACAAGCAAAGAGAGACATGTCATTGCCCTCCTGCTGAAATAAGCAAAAGGAGATGCCAGTGGACAAAACAGTAAGACCCTTTTCAGGAGGACATGATGAGATTTGGTTGTGTATCTGGTTATTCATTTATTTATTTATTGGTAGCTGGATAGACAATCATGTTTTTGCCTAGTTGTCTTTTCTCCAGGCCAGCAATTTTATTTGTGAATTTCTAGCAAGTAACAAAAGAGAGAGAGAGAGAGAGAGAGAGAGAGAGAGAGACATGTCACTGCCCCTCCTGCTGAAAAGCAAAAGGAGACACCAGTGGAGAAAGTAAACATAAAGAGAAAACTGCTGCCCCTCCTGCTAAAAAGGAAAAGAATATGCCGCTGGACAACAGAAAAACACAAAAGAAACATATCACTGTCCCTCCTGCTGAGAAGCAATAGAAGACGCTAGTTTACAAAGTAAGAAATGCCTCTTAGGAGGGCACAACAAAATATTTATATTTTCCAGGTTTTCAAGTCATTGATCCCTCATAGGCTTACTGGTTCCTTCCCTGCCTCTGGTACACTCTCAGTTCTGGGGGTACCAGGGTGATGATTTGTATTATGAAGAACATGATGAGAAAGAGGGAACCATTAAACTGGAAGGTTTTCCTGACCAGGAGTTTGATCCTCATCCTAAGGAGCAGCATGATTATTCCCCACAATATTCCTTTGTGAGACAAATAGCCAGTTCCCTACACTGTCCTCACAGGATTCTGGACAGAATGAGGAGGAGGAGGCTACTTTTGGGATATAATATGTATGGTTGCTCTTACTAGTGCATACATCACCAAAGAAGGCAGACTGCAAGCCAATTCAATCGCCTACACCTATTCTAGGGTTAATTAGATAACAGAGAGGAAATACCAGCAAGAGAACACAACACTGAATACCTCTGTACACATACTGACTGGTTCTATGTCATAACAGTGATCACAGAATAGTGATCGCCATTTGAGCAGTGTACATTGCCAAAAATGAATTATGGCAATGTAGACTTGTGGTGAACTGCAAGTCAGTGACCGATTTTAAAATTTATGGAGGAGCTGTGCCCCCACACCCCATTACTAAAGGATTCTCAACTCCAGGGGGTGCATGTTGGGAAGGGTGAAAAATCTTGAAAAATGACAAGCCACATGCCAGGAAAACCCACACTGCTCTGGACCCAAATCCTGCACCCTGCACACCACAACGGACCACCCTCCCCACCACCCTAGCTGACCAGCTTGGCAGCTGCCCACCCCACTCCATCCCACATACCACCTCTCCACTTCCTCCCCCATGTTTGTGTGCATGTACATGCATGTACACTTCACATTACCCTACCTTGCCTACCCAGATATCTGGTCGCTACCCTGCCACATAGCCCTAAACACAGGCACCATAATTGAGTTGCCATTTTGTAAGTGCTCAATTGCAGTCGTCTTGTTCACTGAATACCATACTGACCATGGAGAAGTAGTCCAGGTGGCTGCTTGTGACAAGGCCAAGATTTCCCTCAACCCAATCAGTTTCTAGACAAGGATTCCAGATAGCTAAACAGTATGGAGAAGAAAGAGTATGATACTGCCTCCTGCTCTTCAGGCAGGCTGTGTACATGGCTTACATGGTCTAGTACCAGAAAGCTCTCTGGAATGTGGTCCTGGCTTTATGCGATGAAATCCAGGGATCCTGGTTCAGAACTTAGCTGACTATGCTAGAACTGTCCTGGATGCCACTATGTACCAGCTCCATATGTCAATGAACACCTATAACATTTCTTCTAGGGCAATTGCCCATGCTGTCTCCCTGAGGAGATTCACTTGGCTATGGACAACTAATCTGTCTCATGATGCCCAGATAAAAGCCATGGATTTTCCATGTCAGAATAACTCCCATCAGGTGATAAAACAGAGGTGTACAAAAATTCAAGAGTACAAAACCACTTACAAAAGCATCATTGAGACAGAAAAGGCCTCTACATTGTACAAGCCTCGAAGAGATGCTCATGCCCTATGTCTACTCTCATGCCAGAGGTTATTTCAGGAGAGAAGAAGGAAAGCTTGAAGGTTCTGACCAGACTTCATCCTCAAAGGCTCAGACAACAGAGAAACCCTTGATATGTATGTCCAGGTAATCAGCTGATTGACAGTAGGAGGAAGGATGGCTTTTCTTTCAGGAGTGAGAAACATCACCAAAAACAAATGAGTCCCAAAAATAGTGGGCAAGGCCTTACTCTTCACTTCTAAATTTTTCCCTAACTGTCTGTACACAGTCACTTTCACCTTCCATCTCCATTGGAATGAACTTTGTGGAGTTGGAGGTCAAAAAAAAAAAGAAAGGGCTGCTTCTTTTCTTCTGTGTGAGGATGTAACTTAATTAAAGGCTCTTGGTCAGCTAAGGCTAGAAAGGACTCCTCCAGCTTCTAAAGCATATGACCCTCATCACAACAGTGAGTTCCAGGAGCAAGATTTCTGATAAGGACATTCAGTACCATTTGCTGGCCCATTGATCCCAACAGTGACAGTCCTTCCAAGCAGGTGCCTGTCCAAAACCCTGTTACAGTCCTTGGATTGGTGAAAGACAAGGACAACCTCAGAGAAAGGGTACCTGTTCAGGTGCAGGCTCCTACAGCTGTCCTGACAATATATGCTCACATGTTGAGCTGGGTACCCACCAGGGAGACCCAAACAGTAAATGGTGTATTGTCTCCTCAGGAGTCCAGGGAGCATATAAACACACCGAACTAGGATTAATGTTTCTAGCTTTTCAGTCATTTGCACCATAGGTCAAGGGGCAGTCTGTCCAGGTTAGAACTGACAACACCGCCAAAAGGTACTACATAAACAAACAAGGGGACACAAGGTCTTCAAACTGTGCACAGCAACACAGAAACATAGACTTTGATGGCAGATAAGGACCGCTTGGCCCATCTAGTCTGCCCATTTCCCTACCTACAGGATAGGCCGAGATCCTAGTTAACCAACAGCCTATTTCTTCCTACCCCCCACAAGAATTGCCTTATGTCTGTCCCATGCATCTTGAATTTTCCCACAGTTTTAGACCCCACAACCTCCTCAGGAAGGCTGTTCCATGCATCCACTACCCTCTCTGTGAAATAATACTTCCTCACATTGCCCTGAACCGCCCTCCTTCTATCTTTAAATTGTATCCCTTGTTCTTGCAAGTCTCTTTTTCTGAAAGCTATGAAGCTATGAAGCTTCGGAGTCTTGCTTACTCACTGGACATGAACCTGTCAGCAATCCATCTCCCAGGAAAGGACAATGTCCTGGTGGATTTCCTCAACAGAATTTGCCAGGTCCATTGTGTATGGTCTCTACACAACAGGTGTTGGCCACAATCTTCAGGAGATGAGACATGCCAGAGATAGACCTGTTTGTATCCAACAACAACAAAAAATCATTTTCCTCTCTACTGTCACAGACCTCCAACAGGCCTGTAACCATGTTCTTGATATTGTAGATTGGGCCAGACAGCCAGAGTATTCCCTAGTTCTGGTTCCATCCATCTTCTCCTGAGACACAACCTACTGTCCAAATCCCAGGGCAGAGTAGCTTTTCTGAACCTCAGTTCTATATGCCTCAAATCCTGGCTCTTGAAGAGCTGAAGTACTCTGATTTTCATTCATGGACCTAGTTTCCAGGTCCTTAATGTATAAAAGCTGCTACTAAGAAAATACATGCTTCCAAATGGAAAAGGTTTTCCTATGGTGTGGTCTTAAGCAGATTAATCCTCCTGCCAGATATATTCTGCACTCTTGGATTACTTCCTACACCTATAAACCTTAGACCTTAGCCTGCTATCCTAAGGGTTCACTTGATGACCATTTCTGCTTATACAGTACATCAGCAGGCAAGCAGAAATCAATGGCTTCTCACCCCATTTTCAAATGGATCTTCAATCACCTCCTGCATCTGTATCTCTTTGTTAGGGAATATGTCCGTCCCTGGGATCTGAACATCTGTATTGCCAAAGCTCAGGGAATCCTTTTGAGCTTATGTCCACTGCAGATTAAAATATTTCACTTGAAGACAGCCTTCCTGGTAGCCATCACATCATCTAGAAGTGTGGGCAGGATGCAAGCCCTCTGCACTGGCCCTAACTACATCATCTTCCACAGGGATAAGGTGATCCTTAGGACTAACAGAAAATCTCTACTCAAGGTGATGTCTGAGTTTCACCTGAACTAGTCCACCATCGTTCCTGTGTTCTATGGAGGGAAGGCCAGCATTGCTGAACAAAGGCAGCAGATTCTGGACATGAAGAGGTCTTTGAGTTACCACCTGAAGCATACTAAAGACCATAGGTCTTCCCATACTTAGTTGTTCCTTTTCTTATGGTGAAGTTGGAAAGGGCAGCCCAACTTCAAACAGGACTATTGCCCGCTGCATGATTGCCTGCTCCAATTCTGTTACTTCTAAAGTTGGCAAACTGCCACCCCAGAGTCTCTAGGTTCACTCCACTCATGACACTGCTGCCTCTGTGGCTATGATTAGGGACTTCCCTAGTGGGAATCCGTAAGCATCTACATGGGTAACAGTTCACACTTTTACAAAGCACTATTACCTAGATGTACAATCTAAAAGGTACTCCATGTTTGACTCTGTTGTATTGCAGAACATTTTTCCCAAATAGGTTCTGTATTCAACCTCCCAAGGTACTGCTTTATAGTCTGTAAATAGGTACATAATGAGGGATTCCTAGGATTTGAAGAAAAAATACAATAGTAATATTGTTTCTTCCGGGGATTCCCTCATTATACTTAAATCTCCCACCCTACCTCCCCTTTCCAGAACCAGGAAAAGTTCCACAATAATTAGTTTGTATTTTCTTTTAATTGCTTGAGCATTTCTTCTTTTGCTCATTCACAAATCGTACAAAAAAAATCTATTGATTTTGTTGTTAGGCTACTTGGCCCCTGAGCCATCTTATAATGTTTATTTTAGCTTTAAAAGGTTAGTAAACTGGGTGGGAGTCTTCTTTGATTACGTTGAGAAAGGATATGATGTTAGGCTGCAGAACACAACTACACACAGAGGGCAGAGTTTTGAATTTAGTTCCAAATTCTATACACACACTCCGGGGCAGCTTCACCTGATAGGCACACTGAAAATAATTAAGCATAATGAGGGAAGAAACAATATTACTATGGTAAGTAATTTTTCTTAGACATATGTTGTCCACATTTTCCTCCCTTGATCTTTCATTACAGTGGAGCCCTCATGCACACTCGAGATAAAAAGTTTTTGTGTACTTATGGGCAGTGAATTTAACCAGAAAATTACTTCCAGGCACATTTCACTGTTTCTGTAATGTTCTTTATTAAATACACGGTGCTCAAGTTAAAATGACATTACTGCACTGTCATATAACACAGTACTACTTAAAAAATAATATTCTTTTGCTTTGTGTAGAAACATGGAAACATAGAAGTTGACAGTAGATAAGGACTGCATGGCCCACCCAGACAGCTCATTTTCTCTACCTTATGAATGTGCCATTGGCCTTTACTCTGTCAATTGCCTATTTATTCATACTCATCTGCATCACTCCTTATGCCTATCCCATGCCTGTTTGAATCCCTGCAATGTATTCCTATCCACCACTTCCTGAGGTAGGCTGCTCCATGCAACCACCACCCTTTCTGTGAAAAGAACCTCAGAATACCCCTTAATCGGCCTCCTCTAATCTCATGCTGAGTCCTCTTGTCCTGTTATTTTTCTTATATTGAAACATGTTAGACTCTTTCACCTTGTTAATGCCCTTAAGGTGTTTGAATGTTTCGATCATATCACCGATCTCCTTCCTTTGCTCTAGGGTATACATATTAAACTCCGTTAATCTGTCCTCATATGGTTTCTGATGCAGTTCCTGCACCATTTTGGTTCCCTCTCTTGACTGCCTCCATTTTGTTAATGTCCTTGTGAAGGTGCAGCCTTCAGTACTGCACACAGTGTCTTGTAAAGAGGATTATTACCTCTTATGACTTGTGATACCCTACTAATACACTCCAACATCCCCTAGCCTTACCTACTGCTTTACTGGTCTGATGGGATGTTTTCAGGTCATCCTTGATGATGATGCTCATGTCTTTTCTTCCTTGTGATTGCCAGCAACTTCCCTCCACCCTATAGGTGGCTTCAGGAGTTCTTTTCCTATGTGCATGATCTTGCACTTCTGTGTTAAATCCAGTTACCACTCTTCTGATCATATTGCCAGTTTATCCAGATCTCTTCTCATTCTGTCCACCCCATCTGGATCATCTACTCTGTTGTAGATCCTGGTGTCATCTGCAAAGAGACAAACCTTACCCACCAGTCCATCTGCAATGCCACTGATGAAGATATTGAAGAGGACTGGCTTCAGGACTGACCCCTGAGGTGCCCCACTTGTGGCTTGCATCTCTTCTGACTGTATATTGTTTACCACCACTCTCTGTTTTCTGCCCACCAACCAGTTTGCCACTCAGATGACCAACTTCTGACCCACCCCGAGCCTACCCAGCTTATTAATCAATTTTCTAGATGGACAGTATCCAAAGCTTTGCTGAAGTCAAGGTAGGCAACATCAACTGCACCCCTTGGTCCATCACTCTGGTTACCCAGTCAAAGAAATCTATGAGATTAGTTTGACAGACCTTCCTGTTGTAAACCCACGCTGTCTTGCATCCTGTGCACCTTTGGATTCCAGGTGTTGCACTATTTTTCCTTAAGGAATGTCTCCATAATCTTGGCCACTACTGAGGTAAGACTGACAGGTCTGTAGTTCCCTGCCTCCTACCTGCTATCACTGTTGTGGAGCGGGATCACATGAGTCCTTCTCCAATCTTCTGGGACCTCTCCAGTGCTCAGAGGCTCACTAAACAGTTCTGATAATGGCTCTGCTAGTTCTACCCTTAGCTCCTTTAGTACCCTGGGATGTATGCCATCCAGTCCCATTGCCTTGTCCACCTTGAGCTTAGTGAGCTCTTGTAGGACCTTTCTTTTGTGAAGGGACTTGTGCACACCTCCCTCCCCTGTGTCCATAATGCTGAGCTGTGGTCCCTGCCCTACCTTCTCCTCAGTAAATACTGAGCAGAAGTATCTATTTAGGATATATAATTTTCCTTGGTCCTCCTCCACACTCCCCTTATCCCCTTTGATATTAGCAATACCCCTCTGGACTTTCTCCTTTCACTAATGTATCTATAGAATGTCTTGTCCCTTCTTTTACTGTTTGTGCTAGTGTTTGCTCAGTTTGGGACTTTGCCTGCCTTACTGCCTTCTCTGCTTCCCTTAGGGATGTTTGGTATGCTTCCCTATCTTCATCCCACTGCTTTCCCTTATATTTCCTGAAGGCCAGTCTTTGGCTCTGACCTTTTCTGCTACTGTTTTTGAGAACCAAAGTGGTTTCCTCCTTCTTTGCTGTTGCTTTTCTCCTAACAAAATGGGATGTTGCTTCAAGTATTGCATCCTTAATGCTTGCCACTTTGCCTATGCCCTCACCTGTATTTCTTTTTGCCAAGGCTATCTTAATGCTGTTGGCCATTTCATCAAAGTCAGCTTCTCTGAAGTCCCATATTTTTCATTGGAATGGGATGATTTAGTTCTAGTGGCAAAATTGAGCCATATCATGTGATGGTCATTGGCCCTAGGAGACCTTCTACCTGGAGTTCTGTAATCCTTTCCCCTTTAGTCATTACTAGAGCTAGGATAGCCCTGCCTCTTGTGGGTCATTTTACCAGTTGTTTCAGGCCTCCCCTGCAGGGAATCCACTATGTGTCTAGTTCTGGTGGATGTTCCTGCTGGTATTGATCAATCTGTATCTGGCATGTTGAAGTCTCTCATTATCAGAACCTCCCTTTAGCTGTCATGTTTTGTATATTTCTAACAGTAATGTGTCTATGTCCTCTCCTGATCTGGAGACCTGTGTTTCCGTGTAGGATTCAAAATTAAACAGAAGACTAAAGTTAGTCTTTTCTTTTGACAAAATGAATTTTCTTACTGTGGCCATGCTAGACAGAACCATGGCTGCAGTTAAGATGTTTTGGTGGACTGTTTAAGGTGGCACTGTACAAAATGTGCACTTAAAAGCTGAGTTGGACTGAAAATCTATAGGAAAAGTAAAACAAAATGTGCATTTAGCCAAATGTGCACTTACATGTAGTGCACTTAAGAGGTACATTTAACATTGGATGAATAGGGAAAAAATCAGGATATAGAAAAATGTGCACTTAAGTGGGATGTGCAGTTATCCAAAGTGCACTTAAGTGGGCTCCACTGTACTAGGTAATTTCACATGGAAACAGGATTCTTATCCTATATAGTATATCATCCTACAGTATGCAACCTAATCTTTGCTGAAGTCGTATTTCTCTGTGTGTGACATCACATATTGTTGCTTATGGTCAACATTGGAATAAATAGCATGTGCAGATACACTTTAGGGACAAGGTTCAGGTTCCTGTGTAATTGAACCTAGTAATAAAGAATAAAGGGAATAGAAATATAGAATAGCTATAACATATAAGTATTATGTTTTCAAAGTTTAAAAAATGACAAACTCACTATAATGAATATGGTTTGTATACATACAGTAATATGCAAAAGTCATTAAAATATATGCAAACTGCAAACTGTATATATTTATTAAATGGTTTATTTCTGTATATATATATATATATATATATATATATATATATTAGAGGTAAAAACTCTATTTAATGCATTAGTTAGAGTTGTTCCACAGCAACAAAATGAGGAAATTTGTGTTGAGAGTTGCCCCTGACCCCCATCCACGAACCGGCATCGCAGGCGCTGCTAGTTGTCAGCTATAACCCTCACCCCATCAGATGTGTGAAGAAGCAGACGATAGGAGAATGGGTGAGAGTTAGGACCAACAACCCCAATGTGCACACTGATGCCGGGTTGGGGTGGACGGGGGCAAAGGGGGCTTTCCAACCCTTACACAAAATTTCTCACTTTTGTCGCTGTGGAACATCCCTAACTAATGCATTAAACAGAGTTTTTGGCTCTAATTTCTTTCTTGAGAATGATTATGAGAAATAGTGAATGTAATGCAGTCGCGGGAGTGTGGGGCCCTTCAGGTGGTGTCTTGTCACATAGTAACACGGTGCCTGTAAACGCAAATGGTAATGCGATGGTGACACAAAGCAAAACAGAAAGATAAACAATACTGTAGACACAAATGGTTAAAATAACACAAACGCAAAGGGTAACACACATGGTGGCATAGACGGAACGGTAAGTGAAACAGGTACTGAACCACAAGCAGAAGTGGTAAGGATAACAGTAATGTAAGTGCACAGGCTGGTTTTCCACAAAAGCTGCATAGAGAAATACAGCAAGTACAAAGAATATATGCATAATAATGGGTCTCGGAGCAGAAATGAGGAGTTGGAATACTAAATTGCTTATATCTCAGGAACCGTATGAGAAAAAAATTAAAAAGTTATATGATGTATGACTTACCTGGCTAGTTTGACTTAGGGGCTAAGCATTTTTCCTATGAAAAGTCTGTATCTCACACTGTTTCAGAGATACGGGCCCTGAAAGGTGCCGCAAATGCCATAATGTTATCCTATGGGAAAAAGAGAAGTTCGAGTGCGATAACTTTGGCTCCCTGTAATATCTTTTCACCAAACCACTGAAAGGCACATCTGTGTGATGCTGGCTTTCTTCCTCCAACTTCCAGCCCAAAAGACCAAACTGTTATTTTGCAGCAGGGCGGCAAAGGATTCCTGTAATGTGGCGGATGCCAGAATGATATCCTATGGGAAAATGCGCCAACTTTGGAGGCGAATTTTGCTGCTCTGTAATATTTTTCACAAACACTGAAAGGCACATCTGTGAGATGTTGGCTGTATTTTCTCCAAATTTCAGCCCAAAAGACCAAACTGTTATTTTGCAGCATGGTGGCAAAGAATTGCTGTCATTTTGCCATAGCCTGGAAAAAGTAGTGTCGCACTTGCAGAAAGCTTTCACAAAAATTTGTGAGTGCGACACTACTTTGTGAAAGTACTTTTTCCAGAAACTTGAAAACGTATTTCTAAGGTGTTTAACCTAAAAAAAAGACATACCTAGCATCCTCAGGGTCCGACTAGGTAAACACAAAAAGAATTGTGTTGCTAGAGGGTCCCAAATTTAAATGCCAAGCATTTTTCTGATCACCAACTGAAAACAAAATGGTGGATTTACGAAAGTCAAAGGGCCATTTGCAAAGTAAAACTGCATTTGTGAAAGTGTTGAACTTTTTGTTAACTTTTCCCATTGACTTATAATGGAAACTGTTTTCTGAATAACTTTGAACTGTTTGATATTTTTTCATGAAATTTTCAAAAGGCACATTGGGGACCCCAGCCACATGTTCCCTGAAGATTTTGGACTGGTCGCACAAACTGTGCCACCTGTAGAGAAGACCAAAGAATTGCAAAAGCATAAACATGATGAGATCACGCTTAATAACTCTGCAGCCGTATATTCAAACAGTACAAAAGTTGGCAGATCCCAAGATGTAGTTTTTGATTGTGTATTCCAAATTTCAGGAAATCTGTTGAACGGTTGCAAAGTTATTAAGGTGCAAAATCTTAGGTTTAATATGTAACTGGCTCATCAACTTAACTATGGTAGCACTACTGCTATACCATAATATATATATATGTATATATATATATATATATATATATATATATATATATATATATATATATATATGTCAAAACAAATATCTTGTTTACATATCTGACAATATAGGCAGCATTTTCAGACAGATCTGTCATGGATCAATCAGCAAGTATGTTCAAAGTAGACTTACATATGAACAAGTAGATTATCTATCAGATGGTCTACCAGCATCTGAAGCTCATATGAATTTGCATCTTAAAATCTGGTACAGTGTTCCCTCAGTATAACAAACTGTTATAATGAAATCTGTTTTAACAAATGTTCTTGGCTCCCATGCTGCCAAGTGAAATGTCAAGACATGTTCTCAGCTGTTTTTTCTAATTGATCAGCTGGTCAGTGTGAGTTCTGCAGTCAGCTGTTTACTGCACTGTAAAAGGTTCAAGTGATGCTTTGTTGATTTCTATCTATTTGTCCTATCTGCCTGCTACCATTCTGTCCTGACATCTAGCTCTTACTGGAATCAAAATGAAAAGGTCCAGTCACTTGGTAGGGACAAAACTATTTTGGACCAGCGAAAAGCTACCTGAAAAAAAAATTGTCATATTTGTATTTATTTTTATTGTAATGGTATCATGGAGAACACCTGTGAGTGGATGCTCATTTGTAGGTCCCTTATCAGTTACAAGAAAAAAAATGAACAGGTACATAGCATCACATTACAAGCAAGTACAGAATTGCACTGGTACAAAACAATACATTACAATCTAGGTAGACAATAAATTGGTGTGAATTACAAGACTGGGATAGCATTTAGCTTATGGTATAACATTTAGACACTACTACAGCATTGGTGAGAAGGTGCCTGTGTTGGAGAGTTAAGCATACTTGTTGGGGAGGGAGACACAGAGTGGAGAACAGGTAAAGCTGTGGCATAGTGAATTGTATGCCTGTGTAAGGGGTTAAGAACAAGAAGGTTGGAGACAATGGGGCTAGGACAGCAGCAGATGGGGGTATGAGTTGGGGACAGAGAGGGAATTGGTGCCCAGTGGGAGGAGGGGTACATGGAGGGGGACAATAAAGTGCTGTGAAAGTAGGAGCCCCTAGGATTAGGTGGAACACTAAGTGCTACTGCTTTACTGTGGTCCAAATGTAGGAAAGTTGTTTTGTCGTTATGAATGGCCGACACAGTCACAGTTGTCATTGTCATATGTCAGTGACAATTCTCAAATGTGATTGGCTAATAGCCCTTGGTATTTGGTATTATTACCAATGGGCATAAACTAGTGCCAGTCACACTGCCCTATTACAGCAACTCTCAATCAATTTCCCATCACATTCTATTAACATTCCAGTTTGCTGGCATTGTTTTCATGGTAAAACAGCAAGACAAACTCAAAAGAAAATGGCACTGTCATTTTTCTTTTTGGCACTGCAAGCTGTCAAGCTGAACACTACAGGCAGTGCCCCCATTTCTAATAAGAAGACACCTATCACTCACATATAACTGGTGACACCAGGTTCCCATTCCCAGTGCCACTGAAGACTGTCAATGCTGGGGTGCCCAATCCCCAGTGTTGCTACCCCCAAAATAAGAAAACTGTCCCTTGAAGAAAAGTAAACAGTGGTCCCTCCTTGATTGTAACCCCTGATAACTCACACCCCAACTTCGCCACTCATCACCCACCATCCCACATCCCCTAACTCACCTACAGAGGGTCCTTCAGTAGAGATACACTTTTACTGAAAAGGACAACCACCTCCATGAAGTTTGACTGCAAACTGAGGAAAAATATATGTGCCATCAATGTAGTTCCAATGCATGTTCAATATTCACTCAGAACTTTGCTATTTTCAAAATTTTGACCCAGAGTTTCAAAATGGCCTTTTTAGTTTACCCCATCTTATGTACAAGGGAGGTGACATTTTCAAAATTCAACCTGAAAGGTGATTTCACTGAGCGACTGTGAGATCACATTTTGGCCCTGACTTGTAATATTTCACTTACCAAATTCATGAAGTGTGGTCACAAAGGCTATGTTGAATATTTAGGGACAAAATATTAAAAACAAAATGTGAAGGAATATTGAAATTTTTCAGTGTTTACTCATAACTTTCCTGTTTTCAATATTTTAACCCACATGTTCAACATAACCTTTTTACATGACCTGATGAATGTGACAGATTTCATTTTGAAAGCCTGCCCATAATGTGTTACCACACTTGTGGCACAAAATATTAGTTTCAGCAAATATTTTAAAAATGACACCTGTTATGTTCAGAAGAGGAGATCATAAAAAGACTATGTTAAAAATTTGGGGTAAAAATGCAAAGAAATTATGAAGAAACATTGCGACAGGGCTAGCTGTTGGAACAGTAGTTAACTTCTTATGATCCAAGCTCATTGAACCAGATGAATAGTCCAAACCTCTGCATCCATAGCTGCAAAAAAAAAAAAAGAGTTTCTTTAGGACTACTTTTAGGTGTAATACTACGAGTCCTAAATAAAATTATTTTATTTTAAACTGGTATCTTTGTGTCCAAGTAGTTTTAATATTGCAATGCCATATGATAAGTAGAGCAAGACACTCCAGGTTGTGGTCAGTAGTGTGATCAGCTCACTCCAGGGGCATAAGGCACTCAGGCTGTGGCCTTGTGCCTCATTAAGCTCCAGGTCTATGTATACATTTGTGTAACTAATTTGCATATTTCAAAAGCATGGCTTAACTAAGATGGTGGTAATTTCTGTTTTAAAATTTTTTAATTTTGAATATTAGTTTACAGTCTGAATGTAAAGGTATTGAGCACAAACAAAGCACATATACAAACTTAGTATTACTTAAAAATAACCTTTGTGTGATGGTATACATACCAATTTGAGTTTTCAGACAGCATGTCATGGAGAGATAAGTCCTGTGAGTAACTGAATAGATACAAATGAAAACTCTGAATTTGGGATGAAGATGCAATTACAACATTATTTAAATAAATGTGTCTAAGATAACCCTGTCAGTTAATGACCTATGTGCACTATTGTGTATGCTCTCATAGCCTCTAAATGTTGTGGGCTCACTTGGTATCTACAGATTGATTGGACACATGCCTTAGACTCCAAGCTGGACAAGCACTTGTCAGAGGGAGCAAAGATGGCAACACTCTATAATTTTAACTCCCTAATGTAGGTTGGTAAGCTTTCCTGAACTCAGAGATTGTGGGCTGGCTTTAATGTCCCTGCACCCTTTCTTTATGAATGAAGGGACCAGAACATCTGGACAGCTCCATCAAAGTATATTTGACATATAAATAGGTACAAAAGTTCATTGGCATAAATACCCTAGCACCTGGCCTTAGTGTACAAACTCCTCCTTGGTGGGTGGTTAATGAAACAGGTCATGTAATATGGTCTTCAGTCCTACAGTAACTGTATACAGATGTTTTTGGGAGGTGAAGTCTCATTTGTGTTGTTCACAGACAGAATGCCTTAGTCAGCTGTAGAAGATGTCATATGTGCAGGCTGACAGCTCTGAATTGCAGCACCTACACAGGGATTGACTGATATTTTGGGCTCTACTAATTACATTTGCATTAATGTCCAGCAGCTTATTGCATTAGCCTTCTGGAAGTGGGAGGGTTTTTTGTCTTGTTTTCTTTGTATATATTGAGTTTGTATTGAAGGCACACGTAAGGAGTTAATCACAATGTGTGCTTATGGCATCGCTTTTTTTAACAGTCTTCACCTGAGCACAGAAAAGTTGGAGGTAGTGTGGTGAGAAGGCTTTAATCTAGGACACAGTGGATACAAATACTGTATGTCTAGGAGAACATCCAAGCCCTTGTCAAGTACATGGGATAAATAGATCAGTTGTAAGAGGCTTAATGCAAAGAGGGTGAGAAACACATATTTGTGGTGTATGACAGTAACTGTGCAGAGTGTAATAAACAAAATGGATGAGCTGGAGAGTGAGCTTCTTGATGCAAGCTATTATGCAATAAAACTCACAGAGATCTGGTGAAAGGAGGGATGCTGTGATACAAGAGTAAATGGGCATTGTCTCATCAGTAGGGACAATGAAGGTAAGAGAAGTAGATAGGTTGTTTGCTACAGTATGTCAAAGATAAGATTGAAGCCAGTGAGGAAGAATGAGTGAGGAGGGATGTGAGCACTGCAGCCTATGGGTGGAATTAGGATCCATGGGAGGTACAGCAACAATTCTGGAAGAATGATATAGACAGCCAAGTAGTCCAACAGCGCATGATTAGGAGTAGGCAAATTAAATTAAAAGGGTGACAACTAAGGACCAGTGGTTGTTATGGGAATTTCATCCTACTTGACATTGATTTGAGATGGAATATGCCCAAGGAGATGCAGAAAATAATTATTTGCTAGTTGTGAAGGACTGTTTCTTATTCACAATATCAAGTATGGGATAAAAGGAATATAGTTCTTGATCATTTGCTAACAACGGGATGACATGGTCAGAGCAATAAAGCCTGGTGAGCTGGCTGGAAAATTGACAATAATAAGATTGAATTGGAGGTGATGGGAAGCTACTTCATCAAATATAATACCAGGACACCAAGCTGTAGGAGATCTGATTTTATAAGCTGAAGGAAATGGTTGTGGATAATTTGACAAATAGCCAGCTGAGTGAGTGCTAATGCCAAGTGCAAAGGCTTGAAGCACAATATAACTGATGCAAAGATTAGATGTGTCCCACTATGCAATAAGGGCAAGGGCAAAATAAGCTGACAAATAGCCAGCTGAGTGAGAGTGCTAATGCCAAATGCAAAGACCTGAAAC
Source organism: Neoceratodus forsteri (assembly GCA_016271365.2). Lineage (NCBI taxonomy): Eukaryota > Metazoa > Chordata > Ceratodontiformes > Ceratodontidae > Neoceratodus > Neoceratodus forsteri. Next base: position 1,457,819,537 of record CM057455.1, on the reverse strand, counting down.
AGAATATAATTGCTGCAATGATTAGATGTGTCCACTATGCAATAAGGGCAAAGGGCAAAGGCCTCCATGGTTGTCTAATGAACTTCAGGGAAGTTATGGATACAAAATTGGTGTAAATGTGGAAGGATTCTGGAGAAAGAGAAATGGAAGTAAAGTGTATCACAGAAGAAAGGCAAGGCCAGTATTTCAAGATCAGAAGTGTCTTGAAGGCAAGACTGTCAGAGGATGAAGAGAATAATAAACTTTATTTCAATACAAATAGAGCAAAAGAGAGTCAGGTATGAGGTGGGGCAACTGATCATTGGGAATGTGCAAAAGCAACTGGAAGGGCAGGGGTAAAACAGAGGTGCTAAACACAGTAACTACTTTGTGTCAGTATTCAGCCAGGAAGTCAAAAGGAATTTAAAACTGTGAGTGGATCTTATGGGAGAGATGAGACAAACTGGAAACAATGCTGATCAGATCAGAATGTTTCAGTAAGCACAGAATCTTCAGGGTGTGAATATAGGAAAATCTTAGGGTCTACATGGATTATGCCAAAGGTAATAGTGGGCATAAAAGGGTTTCTTGCTGAGCCCCAGCTGATATCTTTCAGGACTCCTAGAGATAGGAAAGTGCCATAGGAATAGAGATGTTCAAATGTGGGAAAATCTGCTCATGAACAATTTTGCAGATTTTCCTAATTTCACAGAGTTAATCTGTCATGCCAAGCCCAAATTTGCCCCTCCCAAAAGTTCCACAAAATGCAGAGTTTAAACTTCATCAGTGGACTTCAAACTCTGAATGTTGTAGAGTTTTGTTTTCTAGTGTCCAGTGGTCCCCACTGCCAATCACTGCCAATGTACAATTACATTTCCTGGTGTATAGTGGTCCCACCCACTATTCACTGCCCAACATTAATAACGTTTTCCCCTGATAACTAGTGGCCACCCTTCACTGATCGCCTGTCTGATATAAAATAAAGCTCAATCCCTAGTGAGCTACTGTCCTCCCCAACCAAACCCATTGTCTACTAGTGTACAAAATGACTCCTGGTGTCTAGCAGACCCCCCACCCTGACCCTGAGCAGACAACCGGCATAGTCCTCCAGCCTACACCATGGCTGGTGTGACACCTAGCTGGAATGAATGAGCGTGTACAAGCACACTCATCCATTCCTAGATTATGCTCATTCATTGACTCTTTTTGAGGTGCCAGACAAGCGGAGGACTGTTCTGGTCTTTGGCGGCTGGAAGGATGGGGTCCTTATGCATTCCCCATCTTGACCTCCACCAGTGAGTGAACAGCCCTCCACTCTTGTCTGCACCCCAAAATAGCTCAATCTAATGAGTGCAATCTGGCCTGGTTGTTGATGAATGAGCACATGCTTATACAAGTATGTGCTCATCTACTGACAGTTCAGTCAGGTGGCTGGCCATGGGGAAGATTGAGGGATGTGCCGGTCACCTGCTCAGGGTTGGGGTGGGGGGTTGAGGTGCTGGGGCACTACCTGCCAGGGTGGGGGTGTGGGGGGTCATTAGACACAAGAGGGTAGTTTTCTATACTATGGGATATGGATTTGGGTGGGGAAGGGACTGTCAAGCCACCAGGGATTAGAAACTTTATTTTATTTCATGCCAGTGATTGTTGAAGGGGGCCACTAGACACCAGGGAATACTTTGTACATTTAGCAGCATGTGTTTTGTTGAGAGAGGGGCCACTAGCCACCAGGGATTGGGAAACTTTATATTGTGCGAAGGAGCTGGCAAGGGCGGGTCACTGGGACACCAGGAACACATTTTAGACTATGTGGCATGGTTTCAGGTGTGGGAAGGACTGCTAGCCCCCAGGGATTTAGGAAAGTTTATTTTATATTAGGCAGGTGATTGGCAAAGGGGGTACTAGACACTAGGAAGAAAACTTTATGTAATATCAAGCAGGTGATTGGCAAAGGGAGACCACTGGACACCAGGGAAAACCTTAGCAGTGATCAGAGTGAACGGTGAGGGGTCACTATACACTAGAGAGTGGGACTCAGACTGGTGATCGGAGAATTCACCATTTGGTAACTTTGCCTTGCTTTTGGTTTTTAAGTGCAATTTGCTCTTAAAAAATCCCCAAGCATGGCCAAATCACAAATGGTGAATTTCTGATCAAACAGGAAAAGTTTACAAAATGATCTGCAGGTCAGATTTGGCAAATTCACAGGAAATTGGCCCACAAATTTAAACTTTGCTGCCCCTCTACATAGGACAGGAAAACTGACAATGTCATACCCTGATGAAAAGGGGCAGGGACAGACCCAGATGACAATAGTGCTATGAGCCATAATTTGAATGGCAAAGTGTCTGAATCAATCAGAAACAATGTAGTGGTTTAGCATATGGATAATGATGGACTGTTCTGAAGCTCACAGAATGGTTTAATAAAAGGCAGATTCTGCAGCACTAACCTGGGAAGTGGATAGGGGCTGAGTGGGGATACAGTTTTATCTGGATATCAGAAAGGTCTTTGACAATGTAAAGCTTGGAAACCCATGGAAGAATAACATAATGTAGAGTCCACAAACAATACAGGGAGTGGATAACAAATCTGCTGCCAGATAGGAAACAGATTGGTAGGGAAGATCACAATTCAGAGTACAGGAATGGGCTGAGTGGAGTACTTCAGGGATCGTTGTCATCCCCTTGTGCTTAATATATTTATTAATGACCTGGATGAGGGGATCACTGATAGGTTGAAGTCTGCTGATGGCACCAAGTTGGCAAGAAGAGTGAATACAACAGAGGAAGGATCTGTCAACAGGGGATGTGCATGCATTAGAGGCATTAGCTGAGACATAAGGGCTTACATTTAATAAGGGACATGCAAGTTACTACACCTAGGGGCAATGAATCTAGGTCACACATACAGTACATCCTGTGTGGTGCAACAATGGACAGCACATCTGAAGAAAGGATCTATGGGTAATTGTGGAACATAAGCTGTAGAGCATTAGGTAGTGATGCAGCAGTTAATAGAGTAAATGCAAAGCTGGTGTGCATCAGGGGAAGGCCAGTATGTGGTCTGTCCTCAGTACATGGCCTTGATTTTACCACATCTGGTGTACTGTACTGTTACCAGTTCTGGACACCGCAGTTCGAAAGGACATTGAAGACCACTAGAGAGTGCAGCACAGGACCACCAAGCTGATTAGGTGATAAGGATGGAAGCATGAGCGATGAGGAGAAATTTCATACACTCAATTAATTTTATCAAATGTATTTATTCATTTCATGGCTTACTGAACAATTATTTATATGCTTTTTTGATGAGCAACCCTGTCCAATTAGGCACAAAGATACATGTACAGATATGTATACCTCACAGCACAGTTTGAATTACAAGATATTACTAGAGTACAAGGCAACCTTTTAGTCTAGGTCACTATACCATTTACTCTAGAAAAAAGAATGCTGAGAGGACATGATCACAGTTTCCAGTTACTGAAGGGATAGACAGGGTGGAGTATACAGTGCACAGATGCTTGAGCTGTGAGTGCAAGCAAATTAGAGGGCATGCCTCAAACTGAGAGAGTGGGCAGAATTCAGGAAATAGTAGAAATTTTACTCACACGGATGGTGACATATATGGAATTGTCTAAGTAGTGATGTTTGGGTAACAAACATTGTTTATGCTTTCAAAGCAGGACTAAGAATATTTCTGTACGAAAAATGAAACAGAACAATATCAGAGTAGGTACCGTACAACAAATGGAAGACAATACTTACAAATGGACAGTTGGCAACAGTGACCCATCCAGAAAAAAAGTTTCTCAGATGAAAGATGAGTCAGGATATGCAGTGGATGCAAAAGCTGTTCTTTTATTCAATAAAACATCCACTAGCTGAAACAAAATCCAAGTCAGCCACCACCAGGCCTGAAGCAAGCCCTTCCAGTGAACACCGCCTTGCTCAGTCAAATGTTTCACGTGAGAGACGCTTTCTCAAGGCTGATGTGAGCATGAAGTGCAGTACCCATTAAAGTGACCAATTTAAAGTGAATGTGTGATTTAAACTAAATGTGCATATCAAATGTATGATATTACTAGATATACTGCAAGGAATTAAGCAATAAGGTATGACCAGGGGTTAGATTAACGATCGTTAATCACCCCTAGGGGTGTAATGTGGCACAAGCAGCCGAGTGCCATACTTCTCTAGGGGTGATTAACTGACTGTTAATCTAACTCCTGGGAGTGCCTATTGCTATTATAAAATGTTTTCCAAAAGAAAGTGTTAAAAGTATCCTTTATGAATGTTTTCCTCATTTAGAGGGAGATTTTAATAAATAGTTCTTCCACCAGCAGTTTAAGAATGCTGGTTCAATCAGAATGCATCATTCCCACATTCAGCTGTGCTAGAGGATGGAATGCTGACAGGAAGAATCCATGTGCCATGGTGATCAGGCTGTACATGACAGTATAACATGGATTAATGTAAGGCTGTTGGAATCTTAATAGCCAATCAGATTGCAGCATTTCTGAGAGCTTTTTATAATAGTAGGCAGTGCAAAGGTTGCAAAATCACAGGCAAAAAGTGCAGCAAAGTGAAAGAAGAATAAAATGTTTAATGTTTAAAAGCACAAGATGTGCATGAAAAATGTAGATGACTGGATAAAAATTAATTAAAGTTAGTTAAAAAATCTGGAAAGAGGCAAATGAATAAGAGAAGAATGGCATTTTGGGGAGGGGAAGAGAAAGGGAGAGGTGGCTGTTAATGTTTTACAAGATAAATTTATACAAATATAGGTGCTAAAACAATTGTTTCATGTACATAAAGGAATCAAAACAAATCATATAAAGCAGTAGATTATACATGAAAAATAGACCTATATATGTGATTTCTGAGGCAATTTACAACATATATATGGGTCTCATAAGTACCTTGCTAGTTAACCATCTTGCTAACAATCAAGATATAAATATTATAATGATTATCACCATTACTCAAAAGGATAAAGAAATCAAGTTGTATAATGGGACCTGTCAGAAAAAAGGAGTTAGACAGAAAACATAGAAAAACACACACAGCAGTATGGTGCTGCAATAATGTATAGCAACTAAGCAGAGTACATACAGTAAATCAATCCAAATTCACAAGTAGGGGCCAGCTGAAAATGTTTGTTTTGGCTCAGCCACTCATAAGCCTTTAAAGTAAACTGCCAGTAGGTTTCTCTAGCCAAGGTTTTGGTGTCAAGTCACCACCCTAATACCCAAAGACACAGTTTCAATGCCCTGAAAAGTGAAACAATGTTTGGCTCCATATTTCTCACAGTGTTGTGTCAGTGCACTGACACCATCCAGTTTTTGTGTGCTGCGAACATGTTGTCCGATCCGTTCTTTCAGTTTCTCTTTGTTTTCCCACCTAGTAGGCAGGGCATATCTCACACTTTGCCAAATAAATAACATTTTGTGTATAGCATGAGATAAAATCCAGAGTTTGATAGGCAACTCTTGTTACTGGGTGCTCAAAATTTGAGCCAACCTTTAGGTATCGACAAAAGAAGCAGTTGCTACATTTATAAGTATCAGGATTACAAATGTTAGCCTTTTTGATGGTAATGAATCCTAATACATGCAAAGACAAAACATCCTTGATGTTGGTCCCCTCATGAAGACTATTTCTGGCTCCACATTTATGATGTTATGAAGCTTCCTTTCTGTGCCCAGAATGTGCCAATTTTCAGGATAATGTTCTTGACAAGATGTGCTTGTGGCTAAAAGGTCATCATTAATGGGGTGTGCTGGCACCGGTGCACCTTTTGGGTTTGATACTTGGCTGTCATAGTGTCTCTACTAATGAAGTCAGCACAATTTTTTGCTTTTAGAAGTGCATCTTATTGTATCCCCTTCCTGGAAATGTGATGTCAAATCCAAAGCTTTAGTCTGATAGTCCATTTCAGATGTGCAGTTTCTTTATACCGGAGAAACTGTCCAACAGGAATATTTATAGTAATATGTGAGGGATGACAACTGTTGTACTGTAGCACTGAGTTCTTTTCAATATCTGTCCTATAGATAGTAGTTGAGATACCACCTGATGGAGTTTTCTCATTGTAATGTCCAGAAAATTGACCTGTGAGGAATCAAATGTTAGTTCAAAACACAAGTTGTTATTTGTGGATTCTAGGTATTGAACTAATGCATATAATTCCGCTGACGTGCCCCTCCAAACCAAGAACAAATCTTCTATGTAACATTTGTATAGCTCGATTTTTCAAAGAAAATGTTCTTTTCTTCATTATAGATACATTCTTGTTCCATTTGGCCATGTAGATTATTGTGATAATTTGAGGCCATGGCTGCCCCATTGCCGTGCCCTTTGACTGAATGTACACTGATCTTTAAAAAGAGAGTATTGCATGTCAATACTTTTCAGTCAAATTTAGTACCAGTTCTATCAAGTCAGGCAAATAATCAGAATTGTCATACAAAGTCTCCCTCAGTGCTTCAAGTCCTTCACTGTGTGGGATATTTGTGTACAAGTACCTGACATCCATCATAACTAAAAGCCATTCCTGTTTAATTTCCATCTCATTCAGGATGTTCAAGAGGTGAGTGGTATTTCTTTAAATAGGATCTTGACTTCTGTGCTACATGTTTAATGTGGCTATCGACAAAATAGCCAGTGGCTCTGTGATTGAGCCATTACTTGCCACAATGGGCCTTGCTGGGGCTTTGTCAAACTTTCATGAATTTTCGGCAGGCTGTATAGTACAGCTCTTACAGGATTATTCACCTGAATCAATGGTCTCATTTAACAAATGCATATAATTCCTCTGATGTGAAGAGCTCATATTTGGCCACAATTTGCAGCAGTAGAGGCTGACATTGTTAGCATTTAAAACAACTGTCTACCGCATGAGGTGGTAGTGCTTTTATTTTAATACACTTTTACTTTGTGTAAACCGACACGGTTATTTTAAATCATAAATTCTTATGGTCAGGGCTCATAATTCCACAAACCGGAAGTCAGATCAGCTGACTATGTAACTCCCTACTTAACGTCGGACTCTACGAGTGAAGCGGGCACCCGCGGGTAATGCGGCGTGGGAAACACGCGCATTCATGCGGTGTCTGCCATGTCCACTGAGGATGCAGGTGAAGCAGGGACCTGTGTATCCTACCCTATAGTAGGTGTCCAAATAGTTGTGCTAGTACACACTGCAAGGCAAATTTATCTGTCGCTGTGGTGGATAGACCTACATGAAATAGAAGGAGGGATAAGAAAACAACCAATTATATAGGTATAAGAAGTGTTCAATAAAATGGTTCAAATTAAAGGAAAAGCAAAAAGCTAAACAAGCAATGTGTGGAGGTAACATGTATACTGAGGGGCCCAAATGCAAGGATTTTCATTGTGACAATATGTATTATTGGAAACATTAAAAGAAGAAATTAGCCAGTTACATAAAAGATTAGAGATTCATAAAGAAATTGATGAGCTTGAAATGTTCATTGATACAATGGTAGAAAACATTACGTCACAAGATATTGAGAGCCAAGCTAACAAAATGAGTACTCCAATGAATTTGGGTCAGGGAAACAACTTCATGAAAACAGATGATGATTTGACCAAATGGGAATTAGTTAAAAGGGACATAAATGCAGGACATAAAAGGGTAGTGTCAGTGGCTCTGAGTCTGGGAGATCAGAGGGCTGTGGGTTCAGTTCCCACATCTGGCACTTGGGTTAATATCCCAGTACTGACACTGTAGTGCAGCATGAGAGGGGTGCTGCACTTCTGAGGTGCTGTCTTCGGATGAGACATTAAACTGAGGTCCCATCTGCCTGGATTGGTGGTAGTTCAGGTGGATGTTAAAGATCCCATGGCACTTATTGAAAAGTAGGGAATTTTCCAGTGTCCTGGCCAAATTTCCCTCATTCACTAAAATACCACCAACAGCTTAATCCGTTCAATTTCAGTTGCTTACCATCTGCATTCCCCCAGCTGACCCTGAAAAGGGACTTCTAGGCCCCAATGGTCTTACCAGGTCAACAAAATTCAACAAACAAACATAAAAGGATGGTCCAACTAGACATTGAAAATGAACAAAATCATTAAGGGCCCACAATATGTTTGAAATCCTTTTAGAAGATGAACACGACAACTAAATCTTAACTACACAAAGACAGGGCGATTAATAAAAAAAAAACACAATGTATTGAACATTATTCCCTGGGACAAAAGAGACATTGGGTGCAATCCCAGACCGGGAGCCTGGATGCACTGGATTTGATAGCCAGCAGGATATAAATGTAAGGTAGGACGATGAAAGCATTTAATCAACGGTTATAAAGGTACATAAAGATATTCTTATTATAGGTGATTCTATCACCAGGAAGACAGATACCATAGTATGTGATGGTAGGAAACATAACACAGTGGTCAGTACACTCCTGGAGTCAGATTATCAGACATAGATGGATTATTAAATGGCTTAATGTAAGGGACTCAGAACCCATTAGTTATCCTGCATGCAGGAATCAATGACATTAGATCAAATAAACTGGAAACCATTCAAAACAACTACAAACACCTAACTCAAAGGATAATTAATAAAGGGGAGCATTAATCATGCCAGGCATACTACCAACTCATGGAGCTAATAAATGTAAAATGATGATATAAGTAAAGTCAATTAGTTGGTTAAGGCATTTTGTAAGTTACAAAAATTGGATGTATGGATAATACTACAACCTTTCAGAATAAAGCAGTCTACAAACAGGATGGATTACACTTAAATAAAATAGGAACAAGAATACTAGGTAAAAAATAAATGAAGTAATTAAACTACATTTAAACTGGATAGCAGGGAGAGGTTCCTGTTACATAACAAACAAACATTATAAGGAAACCAGTTCCAATAAAACACAACGGAATGTAGTACTGCTAAATGCTAGAGTCTGATGAATAAATTTGATGAATTTAAATACCTTCTAAACTATAGGAATATTGATTTAGCAGTAGTCACTGAACCTTGGTGGGGGATAACACTCTGGGAACAATATTGCAGACTATAACTTGTTTTCCAGATCAAGGTCACAAAGAAGGGTGGAGGTATAGCTGTCTATATAAAGGACACACTAGACAGCAAAGAAATCATACTGGAATCAAATAGTACTGAGGTGCTATGGATCAAGTTATTTCCACCAAAACCTGCTAAAATAAACTTAGGCATAATCTATAGACCACCTCAGTTACATCTGAAGTTGACAATACAATACTTGAACACATAACCAAATTAAACCCAGCAGAAAATAACATTGTCTTGGGAGATTTTAACTTGCCAGGATTAACTGGGTGAACCAACAAGGAAGTATCAAAATAGAACTAAGTTACATAGAAGCTTATGGGCCAAGCTGGGTTAGAACAGAAGGTGTTGCAAGAGACAAGAGCGCCTAATATTCTTGACCTCATTCTAACAAATATGGGTGAAAGGGTGGGTAATGTTGAAGTGACGAATCCACTGGGAAATAGTGATCATTGCTCAGTGTTTTTCTGTATTAAGGAAGTTCCTAATATCCAAAAATGTTATGGGAGACACATATGTTAAATTTTAGAAAGACTGACTTTGGGGCATTGAAAGTGAGTATGGATAATTGGGATTGGTAACCGAATTAAAAGGTTCAACTGTAGAAGAAATCTGGGGATATTATTAAATAAAATATCAACAGAAGTGACTAATTATGTACCAGTTAGAAAGAAATATGATAATAAAAGGATAGTCCCAGGATGGTTTAATTTAAGACTTAAAAAATGGTAAACAAAAAAACAGGCTGTTTAAGATAGTCTGGAAAACTAAGGACACCCAGGGTATGACGATTTACAGGAGAAGGCCCGGATGTAAAGAGTAATATTAAAAGATGTAAAGCAGACTATGAATTAACACTAGCAAAAAGGTAAAGGATAAAGAAAATGTTTGCTCATATAAATAAAATAAACAGGGCCATAATAGTATTGGGCCCTATGTAAATACTGAGGGTAAATCTACCACCAATAAGGAAACAGCAGATATACAGAACAATTATTTCTGTTCTGTATTTAATTCTCCTAAATTAGCTAAACCTAATGTCATGCCTTATAACGCTAAATCAAAGCCTGGTAAAATTATAATTGACCAAAAGATGTCAGGGACAGACTCAGAAAATTAACATAAATAAATCTCCAGGACCAGACAGGGTACACCCCAGAATTTTGAGAGAACTGGCTGACCAGTTGGCATCACCACTACTTATATCTTCCAGTTATCTTTAGATAAGAGTGAAGTGGCACAAGACTGGAGGGAGGCCCTGGTGGTGCCTATACTAAAGAAGGGACCAAGGACTAACCCTGAGAATTTCAGATTGATCAGTCTGACTTTTAATTTGGTTCAGATTTTGAAGGGATATTAAAGGACCATATTATAGCACACCTTGAGACAAACAAACTATTGGATCCCACACAGCATGGGTTCACCAAAACAAAATCTTGTCAGACTAATATATTAGTATCTTATGAAAAGGCAAGATCTGTCTTAGACCAAGGGAATGCTGTGGATATAGCCTTTTGGACTTTTCTAAAGCCTTCATAGATTATACATGATGAACTCATACGAGTTCTGGAACAATATAATCTGGACATAAATATCACAAATTGGGTAAAAGCATGGCTGAGCAATAGAAGGCAGTGGGTGATTGTCAAGGAATCCTTTCAGAATGGGCATCGGTGACAAGTGGAGTACCACAAGGCTCCGTGTTGGGGCCATGTCTCTTTAATATCTATGTCACCTCCTTAAACATTTCTTATCCTAATATATGGATTACAAAATTTGCAGATATCTGTAGAATAGGGCAATAGTAAACACGGTTAAAGATGGAGAAGCCCTGCAAGCAGCCCTTAATGATATCTTTACATGGACAGTTAAATATAAGTTAAAACTGAATATTGATAAGTGTTCAATTATGCATGTGGGCAGAAGAAGCCTAACACTAGTATATACTATGGGCAACAAGGATCTACCAGTCGTTACTGAGGAAAAGGATCTTGGGATAATTATTACATTTAACCTTCAATTTAGTACCCATTAGACAGAGTAGCAAGGAAAGCAAATCAAACCCTAAATTGTAATCTGCGTAACATTAGCAGTAGAGACAAGGAGGTGATAATCTCCTGTATTGTTCACTGGTTAGGCCCCATTTGGAGTATGGGGCCCAAGTGCTCACCCCACAAAAGGCAGACATTAACAAATTAGAAAAAATAAAAGAGCTACAGAGACAGATATTGGATGTATAACTTCACTTATACAGATAGACTCAAAACCCTGGATACATTTACCCTTCAATATAGAAGGACGAGGGAGATATGTGCATGGTATACAGAGCACTTCAAGATACTACCTTAGTGGAAAGTTTTGGTCTAGTGTACAGAGAAAAGGAATACATCCAACTAGAGGCCACCTCTACAACTAGCAAAAGGGAAATGGAATTTACTTAAAAGAAAATCCTGGTTTAGCCAAAGGGTGGTCCCACTGTGGAACAATTTACCCACGGAGGTGGTTACTAGCAATACAATCCAAATATTTAAATCATGACTTGATACTTGTATCCAAAATAAATATAAAATGGTGTAAATTGGCTTCTGGCAAGCACTCAAGGACGAAAGTCCAATATTCGCTTGTGTAATCTTTGAAATCTATGAAACAAAGCATCGTGCAAGATCATGTCAGTTCCAGCTATGAATTTATTAGTGGGATCGCCACATAATCTTTTATAATATTCAGTATTAGTGACTTGAGATAGCATTTCCTCCTGTAGTCACATGTTGACCAGACTACAATTGTTCCATAAATTATCAGCAGGCTTAGTTATTATATCATGATTTTCCGTCAAGGTTATCATTGCTTGTTTCTCCACCGTGACACAATTATAATAACGTGTTTGTGGAACATGCAATGTTTCAAGATCTCTAATGCAAGTTCTCTCGAAAACTGAGACATTGGGGTTCTGAGGTGGTAATAAAATAGATTTTGGCTTGAAAGGAACAGAAACAGCATCATCCATATCATTAGTGCAATCATTTGATGATGTCATAGACGTCAACATCCTATTGGATTCTTGTGGTTTTGAGTGAAAGAACACCTTTAAATGTAGTTTGCATGTAAATCTATAGATCTCAACAGCAGTATCGAAGATATTCAAATCTTTGTGGGATGAAGGACAGGCCTTTCTGCAGGAATTCAGTTTCACCATCAGACAAGGGATAATTTGAGATATTCACTACCAAGTGGTGTCTATCGGCTTTTGGATCTAAAACCTGTTCCTCCCTGTAGTTCCTGTGTTTGGCCCCTCTGCCCCACCATTGTTATGTTCTACCCTTCCAATTTCTTCATTTTCCTCTGCCCCTGCCCATAGCTCTTCCTCCCAGTCCCCCTGGTGCCTCTTGTGGTGATTGCTCTTGGAATCATGCTATTCTGGGACTTCTCCTTAGGGGCACTGTAGTAGAGAGATAGTATTTTGTTGAGGGAAAGGTGCTGCACTTTTCATGCACATCTTGTGATTTTTAAACATCAAACATTTTCATTCTTCTTTCACTTCACTGCACTTTTTGCTGGGATTTTTGCAATTTTGCAACCTTTGCACTGCCTACTATTCTTTGACTATACATAGTAATTTCATACATTTGATATGCACATTTAGTTTAAATCATGCATGGTCACTTTAAACTAGCTACTTTAATAGACACTGCACTACATGCTCACATCAGGCTTGAAAGCACCTCCCATGTGAAAACATTTGACTGAGAGAGACTCTGTTCACTGGAGGGGTCTACTTCAGGCCTGCCTGGTGTCTGACTTGGATTTTGTTTCAGGCTATTGGAATGTTTTATCAAATAAAAATAACAGCTTTTGCATCCGCTGGATATCCTGACTCATCTTTCATCTGACAAACTTTATCTGGATGGGGTCACTGTTGTCAAATGTCCATTTGTAAGTACCGCATTTCTATAGGAGAATTGTATTGAGTGTTGCACAGTAGGAGTAGCGTAATATACTAGCTATTATGCTTGGATGTGTGTCCATACTCAGATTGAAAGTAGTCACTGCAGAGCAGCAGGAGGGTGGACAAGAGGTACCCTACAGTAGGTCACTTTCACCATTGTAATATTATAATTATAAGTCATTTAATTTTACAATACAATCCAATATAGCTTCATCCCACTAGCTCACAGATCTCAGTTTGAACCCATGTCCTTTTTGAGTGTCATTTTACTAAGGGTCCTCAGTTGTTTCATGACCATCCAGTGTTTATTCTGTTAGCTCTGGGACTCTGGCCACAAAGGAACAGTAGGATGCCAACACAAGCAGTTTCCCTCTTAAAAAAGTCCACATGTAACTTTGGAGTCCACCAGCCTTAGTATTTGCAGATAGTTAGCATTACTGCTCTTTCAAGGAGCACAAAAGTTACAGAAGCATACAGTTCATTTTCCTAAACAGGACCTGAGGTACCCTGGCACATTGATTTAGCTTAGTTTCATCTTGCTATTAATGAGCACCTTCTCAGTTGTGCTCTTAGGAATCAACCTTCCTGCCTGTTCTCACAGAACCTGAGCCTCAGCATCTAGACACAGCAATTTAATGGAATAGGGTTAATTGTACTCTGAAAAGTCCCATGGGTGGTCCAACATTCAATTAAGGGTTGAGTCGTGTGCTTCTACTAGCTCTGTATACTTCTAATGTTTCCTTCCTTTGGGCAAGGGGTGGGGACCCCTTTTCCATGCAAACACTTCAGTTTCTTGGATGTTTCACAAGCTGGAGCAGAAACAGCAACTTGGACCCTGGTTCACTGTATCTCTCTCTTACTGTTGTATCCTGTGATACCTGGTTGACTGTCAATAATCTCCAGCGGGCAAACATGTCAGGCAACTCCATCACTTCAAGCCCTCTGGATGATGCTAAACTTAGAGAAAAGCTGATGCAGGCTGTGTGGCTTTCACCAGCCACAGCAACAGAGCACCCAGTCTATTGCTCTCTGGTAACCAAATCCTTTCCTTCTTTCCTCTGTTGGGGCATCCCTTATGCCCAGAGGCAGATCCATTGGCAGAGCAGAGGGCAGGGCCATACTAGGTGAACCACTTTTTAGCCATGGGTTACAGTGGAATACAGCTTACAAGAAAGTGTGCAGTCATTTTCAATTAGGAGATAAAACAGGTAGGATCCAACCTATATGCTAGGATATGTATGGTTAATAGAGTGAAATATATTTGCTAGTGCAACAGGGTTGGGAGGTAGTCTTGATGCTTCAAAGCCCTCTTACATCCTTTTTCAAATGTTCATATTTCATTAGTTGCATTTCACCATTGGTGCTAAAAGCTGAAATTATTTTTTCCCCAAAGGCAAGGACTTACATTTTCAGATCTAATAAAGGCAAGAATCATAGAAAATTAGAAATATCTGGTAAAACTTACAACATAGACTAGAGACAGAAGTGATATCTCTATGTAAAAGTCTATTTGTTGAGTCAAGAAACGAAATGAAAAATGCTCTCAGTTCATAATAATATGTCCTGTACTTTGTCCTTGGAGAAGCAACTAAACATTCTTCTTTGTTTTTCACCACATATTCATGTGTCTGTATATATTATTATTAAATCCACAGGACCACTAGTTGTGTGCCCCTTTGAGGTTTCTATGATTTGTTGCTGGGCTACATTACCACTGTCTGCTATGATATTGTAAGCCACAGGATTTCATATCTATTATGTGTTGAAAGTGCTGTATTGATTGGGTGATCAGTTCTCCTCCTCTTTTATAACCCCTTGCTGGTCCATGAAAATAGAAATATAGTTATTTTGTAAACTTCACATTATATACATTAGTCAAGGTAAATCCATGCAACATCTGATTTCAAGACTCTGCAAGAGTTACTCAACCCTGAAAGGAGAGGTATACAACTGAAGCGACAGGGAATTTAATAAATCACTTACTAATGAATGGTAAAAATAAGTTCGGACTAATGTTCACATACATACAAACTGAAGAGTTTCTACAAAACTTAAAGAAACTGATTGTATTAAAAGTGTTTTAAAACATATATAGGAAAAGGTTAGCAAGATTATGGTATAGAGGAAAATGAAAACCCAGTTTAGTCATGTAGCAAGTGAAGAAAGTGGGAGGAGCTGGTGCAGGATATTGGGGAGACTTTAAGAATAGAAATACTGTAAGCAAATTACAAGACAACCCTTTCTTGCCCATAGGATATAATATACAATGAAAATAAATACATATTCTCTATTCAGGTCACCGTACCAAAGAAGTACATCATCAGAAAGGAGCTAAAAATTCTATCCAACAATGAATGGAATGGTAGAGCATAGCTGACAAGGTTTATTTGTTTATTTCAGAAATCAGAAAGTACCTTTGAGTCAAAGACTCCTTTACAAAGGTTCCACGTCACATAGAATAGATTACAGGCAAACATTACAATGGTTGTTACAGGAGCAGTTAGGCTAACATACAGGAACTAGAGCAGTTTAAGACAGTTAAAAGAAACAGGATGCATAGCAATCCCAGGAGATTAGAACTAAGAGCTATGAGGGAGGCAGGGCAGAGGCCGTTGTCAATGGTAAAGGAAGGGAGGGGCCAGGTTCCGTTGATCGCAGTCGCTTGTGGACAGGAGGTGGGCCTAGGGTGAGTTTTAAATTGACCAATTCTTTGTTCATAAACCAAGGAGGAGGGTAGGTTGTTCATCCACAAGGGGGCCCTGTAGCAGAAGGATCTTTGGAATTGAGCAGTACAACATGAAGGAATAGAGAAGAGATGGGTGTCTGAGCTATGGGTGTGTTTAATTTGGAGACGGGGTGATTAAAGGGAAAGTGCTGAGAGGAGAGGCCTAAGGCAATTTTTTGCCAGAATACAAGTGTGGAATCTGATTCTGTTGTCAAGATTAAGCCAATTGGTGTCATATATAGCGAACAGGTATGGGTGAATTCATCACTTTAATACCAACCGACAGGCCTTATTTAGGACAAGTCGAAGTCTACCAAGGGCTGAGGTGCTTGCCCTCCAAAATAAGCAAGCCATAGTCGAGGAGAGAGAGTACCAAGGAGGAGACAGCAAGCCTAAGGGCATCAGGGGTAAGGCAATATTTGAAATGATGCAAAGCCCATGTCTAGAGTTTAGGGCCTTAGATAGTTGGTGAATATGCTCATGATAGGTAAGGCCAGTTTCCAAGGTGATGCCCAGATATTTAAAAGAATCCACAAGTTCCAAAGGAGTCAGGGTTGCCGTTTGTATTTGAGGAAAAAAACATCCTAGCATTCTGCAGTTGTGCGAAAAGCATAACTTTTTTTTTATAGTTAATAATAATATGCTAGGAGGAGAACCAGCTTTGACAGAGTTGAAAGAGGACTGAGGGACTGGTGGAGTTGAAGGGGTCTGAGCTGGAGGAGAAGATGACAGCATCATCTTCATATAGTAATAGGTTGGAGGACAGGATGCGGGAGGGAGTTAAGAATAGGCCGAATAAAAGGGGACCCAAGATGGACCCTTGTGGGACACCTGAGAGGACAGGAGATTTGATGGATAGGGCATTGCCAAGTTTGACATGAAGGATCCTGTTCACAAGGTAGTCAGAGAACCATCCCATGGCTTCCTGAGAGAGACCAAGGTTGATCAAGGAGGTTTGGAGAAGAAAATGATAAATGGTATCAAAGGCCTTTGTGAGGTCTATGAAGATCGCACCCGTGATGTGGCCTTTATCAAATGCAGTATGACTGTGGATGTACAGTAAGTTCAAATGATGAAGCTACTGTTACACTTATTTTAGAACTATATAAGAGCGCATTCAGCAATTTTATTTATTTATTTTAGTCTTTGATTATTGGTAGGCCCACTAGGCACAAGTGCCTGTTTTCACGGGTGACCTGGGAGCACTGGGCGGTTAAGTGACTTGTTCAGTCACACAGTATGCAAGTGGAGGTTGTGAGAATCAAACTCAGGTCTAGTCTGCTGGATGCACCAAGCTCATTCACACCTCGTTCATCTAACCTCTATGCTATACTGCCAGCCCAGCAATAAATGGGCACTACAGTATGTGGATATTTAATGTCCACTGTAGTTATTTTTGCTCTGAGAAATAACTTGAGCACAGAAGAGATCTAAAGGAGATCCAATATCAGACGTAACCCTTGTATAAAAAGAGAGTGACATTTCAATCTGTTTACCAACATAGGAGGTCAGCGATGACAGCATCTGTGATACCAGTAGAGTTAGGAGGTAGTCTGGACAAAATGTTTTAGAGGAAACAGGGGCTGAGCAGCTCCCACAGTGCAGGAGATATGAAAAAGGGAGTCAAGACAGGGCAGCAAGAAGGTAATGGCAGCCGAGGACCATTTTATGTGATTGTGAATGCAATGTCAATGAGTAATGGATCACTGGTGTTGTGTAGACTGCTCAGTCACTTGCCTATCTAGAGTGCATGTAGAAGACAATATAGGGTGCAAAATCTCATACAGGTCGGGAAGAGGAACCAAATGCTGTGCTATATGTTGACATTAATATCAAAGGCTGAAGCAGACCAGAGGTCTTACATACAGTAATTGATCTAAGAAGCTAAGCAGGACCTTAGGAACTGGTGCTCCAGGGTTATATTCTCTGGGATACTACCACTGCCAGGCACAGACCAATGAACTTGCAGGCAATCAGCAAGCAAACCCAAGGCTAAGGGTTTGATGCAAACATTAAGGTATCACATATTAGAAGGCATTCTGAGGCAAGTAAATCCTATATGCAACAGGCAGGATTCATCTACTGTAGCACGTACAGGTGTGATACAGGTGTGAGATACTGGCACACAAGAGAATAGAGTGGTGGGAGGGTTGTAAACTAGGAAAGGAGTGGGTATGGGAAGGTGTAGGAGAACACCCATTCAGTGGGCAGGAACAAGGGATAAAAGTTTCAACTATGAGGAGCCAGAAGCAGGGACAGAGTAAAGAACAGTCTTCTGCATTATGGCAAATGTGCATCTAATGAGATAGATGAGCTGTGAGAGAGTGAGCTCAGTCATTTGATCTATGATGTATGCATGGTAATTCCATTGTTAATGCTGTTGAAGAAATGGCTGAGATTTTTAATAAATATTTCTGTAGTGTATTTAGCACAATAGATCATATGAACACACCAACGGTTGACTCTATGAATGAATTTATTACAAACTCAGAAGAGGAAATAAGCAATAGGATGAAAAAGCAAAAGCTGACTGTTCTCCTGTACCAGACGTGTTTAACAGTTCTATGATTAAATTAATGTCCCTGGGTCTCCTAAATCCTTTGAAATTATTGTTAGAAAAAACTGAATTACTGGTGAGGTACCAAGGGAATGGAAAACAGCTAATGTGATGCCCCTCTTTAAAAAACATGATGAACAGTCTGTTGAACATTATTGACTCATTAATCTTACTTATATTATCGGTAAACTACTAGAAAATATCATAAAAGATAAAATGATGCCATCTTTAGGAAATATAGATCTGGTGCAATACAGTTTAAACAAAGGTCATGCATGTATCACAAAACTCTTAGCTTCTCACGAAAAAATTAGTAGCAATTTAGGTATGAAAATACCTTGTGATATTACCTTTTAGAGTTCTTAAGGCCTTGATTTGGTCCCCTATGAAGCAATAATAAAAAAACCTGATACAGTATCTAATGGAGTAAATCAAAAAACAATCAGATGGATAGCAGACTGGCTAACTGGCAAAACTCAGAGGGTAGTAATTAATGGAATTTTTCACCTGGAGGATCAGTGTCTAGTGGTGTCCCTTGGGGTATATCTTCAGCATATTTATTGCTGATTTAACTGAAGGCTTTAACACTTGGTCTGTAAAGTATGCTGATGACACCAACATTGGCATTGGTAGCATTAGCAGAACAACAGAAGACTGTGTGCATATTACATAAAGACTTGGATACCATAGCTGCATGGGCTTCCAAGTGGGGTATATGCTTCAACGGAGAAAAGAAGGTTATGCATCTGCATCCTAACAACTGAAATGATGTGTTATGCAGGAAGCAACTAGTGTCAACATACGAAGAAAAATACCTTGGCATTTTTGTTATAAGCCATTAATCTCACAGGAGACAGATAAATGAGGTCATAAGTAGGGCAAACAGAGTCATATGGTCAATTGTAAAATAATAAGCCCGGGGCACCTGAGGTTTTATTATCTCTGTTCAGGTTTGTATTTTGGATCCCAGTTTTGGTGTCCACATAAGAAAAGTGATATAGATCAAATAGAGGCAGTTCAAAGAAAATTTACCAAAGAGATGAATGGGTTGTAGGATTTAAATTATATTGATAGACTGAGTAGGTTGAATCTCATGACTCCTGAGAAAAGAAGATTCTGTGGTGACCTGATGCTCATGTGGGATATCATCAGTGACCCATATTTATTTAATGAAATTGATTTTGATTTCCAACAAGACAAAGTAGAAACTAGGGGACATCCACTGCAATTAAGGTGCTTCAAGTATAATAATGATAAGAGAAGTTTTATTATTCACATAGGGTGGTAAACCCTTGGAACTCATTACCACTAGATATAATAATTACCAAAGACAAATTCACATTTAATAACAAATTAGATCAATGGGTCATGTGAAATGATGGGCACTAGGTCAGAACAGCACCAGTCTGTATAGAGTGGTCAAGAACCGTGCAGTAAAAAGTGCCATAATTTTCTTTTTTGTGAGGGCTCCACCCTGCACCACCAATGTGGGGGCTCTGCTCCCCACACTAAAACATCCTAACACCAGGAGGAGCAGATCACGGGAAAGGCAAAAATTGTGGGATATGGCATACTGTTTCCACAGCCCCTTGTAACAACAGTAAAGTCCTGAATCTGCAAAAATCCTGGGAGATCAGGATTAGAACCTTGGCTTATACTGCCACCTGACTAAGCTGCTCCATGTCTCAGCTCTCCACACCACGGAACAACTCAGCCAGCCTCCAGAATTTTGCTGCCCATGTCCTCTGTCAGTACCACAGACAGCGACCAGGGAGTGCTTACTGCCTTGTGCTCATAATCCCCACTCACTGTCCATGTTAGTGCTGCATAGACTAGCACTGTGTTGTGTGGCATTATTCTTGCAGCTATTCTAGCCAGGTATGAAATGATGGGTAGGGGTATTATAGGTAATGAGATGGGAGTTACTTATGGGCAATGTTTGTCTTTACTTCTAATGCTCCTTAGTATAATCCTTAGTATGATATAGGAGGCACACAGAGGCCTTGAAAGATAAAGAAATTAGATTTAATGCTAGCATGGTAGAGTCTAGTCTCTCCCAGATGGACAGGGATGGTAGCCTTACCTGGTCTAGGGGCTAATCTGGAATCTCATTTTGGGAGGAAGTGTACAATGAACTCAACCATTTACTTGACCTCTTGGACCTCCCAGGCAGTCAAAAATCAAAGTCACAGGAACAGGGCTAAAATTCAAAACTTAGTACACCAATTTATTATAGCACAAACTGGAGGTCCACACTAGTGGAGTACAGTCTAAACCATGGATCCAATTTATTATTTTATTTTCTATAAAGGTTTTTATCCTCATAAGCCAGATGGAGTGGCTTCTAAGCTTCAGCTCTGGACACCTCAAACTGTCCCTATCCTCCCTCCAGACTGAGGGCTAGTTCCACAATGGATTCTCCTGCAGAGGGGTGGAGGAGGAGCCATCTTTCCCCAGGAGCACATAGTCCAGAATGCCTTATCAGTCAGAGTAGAAGGGTAGGTCCAGGTGTCGGTTACAGCTTCATGTAGCCCAGTCTGCTCAGGTTCTTCCATTTTCTACCACTAGTTCCTGGAGCCTGCAGTGACATGTGCATGGATACATGCATCTGTTCCAGAAGCATGGCCTCCTCACCCTCCGCTGATCTATGTCTGCCTCCTGGATGTTGGTGCTACTACCAAGCTGTCACCTGCTGGCAGCCAAAAGCCGAGAAGGTTCAACACCGCAAGTTGAGAGAGGAGAACAGCCAGGCAGCTGCTCAATCCTCTCGCCCACCCTCCTGCCAAACCCTGGTGATCTGACCTCATTCCTGGACTTGTGTTACCAGTGTGGTGAGAGGTAAGATTTTGATGACACCTCAGCCCTCTGCAACATTGGGCTGTCCAGGATCCATTTAATTTAACAATTTTGTTTCTTTAGCCTGCAGGCAGGGGCCAATGCAACATTTCATTTTAGTACAAGTTCCTTATCTGAGGTATTTCTCCCCTAAGAGGCCAGTCCTTCAAATAACACAGTTCATGTATTCACTCAGTTGATTTTTGAGTGGCTGGGAACAACCTAACAGGTACAGTGGGTTTAAATCAGCATTTAACTCATTCTCTATTCTGGTAGTGGCACTTGGGGACAAGAGTCTAAGAAACAAAATTGTATTCCATATTTGGTAACGGTTTTCTTGTTACAAATGGCATACCTACACTGGGTTACACTTATTCACAGGAGCACCACTTTCGGGCAGGGGATTCCTGTGCTCAGAAAGGACCCAGGGTCCCAGCCCATGATTAGGGCTACTCAGGAGGACTTTCCTTCTTCCTCAGAACCTGTAGGCCAGAGGAAAATGCTCATGGAGTGTGGGTCAGCTCCTGTCTCCACAGATCAAAGATGGTAATGTAAGGGTTTTCCACTTCCAAATAACACTTTGACAATTGCATGAACTACCAAATCTGCACTGTGAACCGTCTTTTTTCTAATACATCCCAGTCTGGGGTAACAGATGATTAGTGGTGGTCAAAGTGGCAGAAATTCACTCTGCAAAATGATTCACGCAGTAATGCGGATTCCGCAAGTAGTCTGGTAACGCCGGGTTGAGTATCAACTAACTGAAACCAATGACTTTGCATTATTCCACCTTCCCCAAACCAATTCTCCACCAATTTTAGGCAAGGTAACATTGAAATCAATGTCTTTTACATCATTTCACCTTGTTATTGTGCTCCAAGGTGAATTTTGCAGTGCTTCATGGGATTGCAGGTCACATGGGTTCTAGATTGTTCTGCACAGCCTCCAGTTGTAGTGTGTGTATAGTGGAAAATGGAGACAGTTTCCTCTCAGAGCTCTGCAATTCAAATCCTCTAAAAGCTGTTAAAAATCAGTTTGAGACATTTTTTGGTAACAGTCAGGAAGAGTGCTAAAACATCAGTGTGGTTGGGGTGGGCGATACCAAAAAGCAGCTACCTAAACAACGAACGCCTAAGAAGCAGAACAGCATTACAATAGCAACTGTAGCTGCAGCTCTGCAAGGATGAAACCTGGAGTGGCTATAGTCCATCCCACGACAGCACCAATCCCGTGCAGCATGGAAGCAAGAACCGCCTGCGGGCAGCAGGAAAGGAGAAACCCTGCTGGACGGGGCCTGGAAGGCTCGTGCAGCTAGCGGCAAGGGCATGGAGTACAGGTCCTGAAATATGGTCACACACAACACAATGGCAATGACCACTGCCCCTAGCCCAACAAACCACCACAACAGAGCCCCCATCAGCAGGCCCTTGGGAGCCCTCACCATGACCAGGCAACATTCTACGCCCATGCTGCACTGCTGTGGAGACCCCCATGAGCAGCATGCCCCACTAGTCCAACAGTCACACACCTGTGTGGCACCATTACCCAAGAGCAGCCCTTGGTGGGTGTTGTCAGCAAGACCACGGGATGCAGCAGTGACAGCTGCTGAGACATGGGGTGTGAATCCATACACCAATGCTAATAGTGGGCAGGGTGGGAAGGGCACTGTCCACACTGCCCGCACCCACACAGCCATCCATTGTGTGCCAGTCGCCCCCTCCACCATGCACTGTGAGACACAGCCCTGCCATGACATGCCTGTTCCATGCATGGGTGGTGCCATGCTGTTGGCATCTGCCCAGGTGTCCTGTACCTCCGCCCGTGCAGTCTGTGTCAGCCCCCACAGAAACACAGACAGAGAGGAGAACTGTATTTGCAATATATATTTCTCCTCACTATCCCTCCGGTTTGCCCTGCGTGATGCTATGTGCCGCTCCACCCCATCCCTTACCCACCATGGGGTGCTTTTGTCTTAGCGTACTGGTGCACTGCTCTGTTTCCACTGCGACAGTGGGTTAGCCCAATGCATGTCGCCCCATAGCATAGTTGCATGGTGTGATGCATCCTTGCAGCCTCTGCCTCTTGCCTGTGCTCTCTCCTCTGCTTGTCATAGTCCCCCGTCACCCTTTCTGCATTCTGCTTCCTGCATTTGCCTATTCGGGACTCATTTAAACGAAAAGCGCCCTTATCATATAAAACCATTTTTGCTCAAAATTTAGTACATTGATTGTAGGAAACCCTCCTGTGCTCATATCATTGAGTGTTTGTTTTTGTGTATGGATTTTGAATGTTAATTTAGAATAGTCAGTCTGTGTACTGATAGACACTTGAAGTGTGCTTTTGTGCTTTGGGGGAAGCGTCTCTGTGGTGGAGGTAGGTTAAAACTGGGAGAAAAAGCAGTCTTTCTGTTTTGATATATTTTTCTTTTATAACTGTGTTAATGTACACACAGTAATATCTTCAGTAATTCCTGTCATTTTTTGCTGATTGTTGTGGTAGCAGTGCATAATTTCAGTTTGTTTAAAAGATTTGGTTACATTACTGAAGTTTTCAATTTGCTACACGTTACTTGTAGCATTACTCAGACACATTTTGTTGTGCCACAGAGTAATTGCAGCAGTGTGAACCTTATCGACTGCACTTGCATGACTTTTTGTACTGCTTTGTGGTATATTTACTGGTAGTGGACAGTTACTGCCATGCACTACCCCTCCCATAACCTGGAAAAGGTATTATTTTCCACATTTGGATTTGTGACTTGTGAGCACTGGTTAGGTGCTGTTGTGCCTTTGCATCTGCATCTCTTGAGTGCACAGTGCAATCTTAATCTGTCTATGCATTTGTATCTCCTTAGGGCCTCAATCTCCATCTGTAACTTGAGTCACAGATGTTTGTTTAGTTTCCTTCAGAGTACTGGTGTGGTGCTTATCTCTGCATGAACATTGTACTCATTGATGTGCATTTTAAGTTAGGGCGATCATTCATCACGAGTCATGAGACAAATCACATTCTTCATTTTCATGGTCACAATTCATGAATCACAAAACTACGTTTTTTGTAGTTAGTTCCATGTAAGCCTGTTTCATAGTATCTTGGGTCTCGCTTCTGTCACCATTGTACTCGATGATAAGAGTTTTCAAATCAGGTAGTTTTATATGGTACAGGTCAGGAAGTACAGCTGTAGGTATTCGCATTCCTGTACAGTTAGTTTATTATCATTGCTCATGCCACACCAGACACTCATCACAGGACAAATCATGTTCATCACAAATCACAGCAATTCATTCTTTTTAATGATATGATGAAGACCTATAAAGATGACCAAAACAATAATGAATCTTTTAACTTTTTTAAATAATGCTCCACCAAAAAAAAAATTCACCTTCACGCTGACAGTATTCCCTAAAATTCCTCATCAAGCCAAGAAATGCACACCCCAAGTTTGACTATATGACATGTAGCAAAAAAAAGCAATGAATACACACACACATATATGTATATATATATATATATATAGGATATGAACATTTAAGGTCAATTCAGGTTCTGTGGAAACAATGATGGTGCCAGGTACATTAACTTACCAAGGGTAGTATTAGTATACACACAGAGGGCATCCTTCCTGTTGGGGGTCAGTGCAGCAGACTTTGGGCAACCAACAGCATTATCACATCATCATGGATGGTTAACTCAATGGTTGGGTCATCCTTCTAGTACACCATTTGGGAAGACACTGTGAATCAGCCCAGTCAGGTCAAGAAGCATTGCATGAAATTCCAAAAGCAGCAGCAGGGAACATACTGTAGTTCTTATTGGAGTGTATGCATGCATGACTGAGTGTGGCATGAATTACTTTTCTTTCCATTTTATGCTCTTATTTCACTTCATCTGAGTCTGGAATTTTCTGGACAAAAGACAGTAGTATTTTGGGATGCACACTGATACTGGTGACTGTGTGTGACCACTGCACGCATGACTAAGTGCGATATTAATTCTGGGAGACTTTGCATTTCCTGTTATGCTCTCATTTCACTTCTTCAGCACTGGGGAATTTTCTGGACACAAGACAGTAGCATTTTGGGATGCACATTAATTCTAATGACTGTAGTGACCGCTGCACACTTGACTGAGTGTGTCATTAATTCTGGGAGACTTTGCATTTTTGTTATGCTCTCATTTCACTTGAATCGTCAACATTTGGGAATTTTCTGGCCACAAGACAGTAGAATTTTGAGGATGCACATTAATTCTGGTGACTGTGTGTGTGTGAGGGGCTTCCTATATTGTTTTCACTTTGCCTTACTGTGTTAAGGTTGAATCGACATAAAGTAATAATTACAAGCGGCTAAGCATTTCATATTGGCCACTCCACATAGTGGAAAATGACAAGGTAAAGTGGCCACTTTGTCGGCACTTCGTCAGTGAAATTTAAATTCTCTGCATCTCTACAAATGATACAGTTACAGTTCTCCCAGTATCCAGATCTTCACAAAGAATTTGATAAGCACAAGTGACACCAGTTGGTAAAGGACTCTGACCCACCCTTCACCTCATTGGCCCCATGAGGAGAAGGGTCCCAGTCCATTTGAAAAGTTAGCTTAAAGCCCATATCTGTCTCTATTGCCTAAATATATCGAGGGTAGCACCAGTTGATGCCCTGTTACAGTCTAACTCACTCAGTCTCTAACTTCTCTTTTCCTTTTTAACTCACAAAACCAGAATTGTAGGGTAGAGTAAATGCCCCAGCAGGTCTGGCCTGGTTATGACTGTAGCCACAATCCAGGAAATTAATCTTCAGATAATGTATGGGAATCTGTAGTCTTGCTTCAAGGGCAGGCAGAACACTGCTCTCTAACTAAATCACCAGCAAAGCTGCCTCCAACCACTTCCTGGTCACAGACCAGAGGACTGAGGGAGACTCTGAAGTAGATCTATTCTGGCAACCTATGGGGCACCTAGGAGTTACACTGAGTTTATTTATACAGTGCCACCAGGATGAAACAATGTGATAAAGACTAAATTGATTACGTTTAGATCAGAGAAGACATTTACATACCGTAAGCTTAAAGATTAAAGGTTAGAAAAAAACCACCCTTCACAGCTCATGGAGCAGGAGTCAAAATGAACAGCAAGATACAAAGGGGTCTGGCAGCTCTCACCGAGAGTGGACTTTTACTGTATTGGTCAACTGCCCCACCCAAGGCTGTCCCTACATATATCAGGAAGTTGTGGTCATGTTACTAGTCATGTGGTTCCTGAGAAGGCTTGTAATAAAGTCCTCACTTTCCCATTAGCAGTTTACAGTATTTGACCACTAGAGGTCAGTCTTACACCTAAGTATCTCCTTTCTTCATTACATGTTTTGGGCCCTTCTGTCCTGCTCTGCTTACATCCATTAGTACCTCTCTCTTGCAAACCTCATACTGCCTTCTTCTTTAACTCGCTTTCTTCCTCCTACCCAGGATTCAAACCCATTACCTTTTCCTCTGTAGGATGCCACCCTACCACTGCACTATCATTTTAGCTTACAAAAGCATGTTTTTCATGGTACTTAATTGACTCAAACACTGATCAGTGAACCCTTAGTCTCACTGCACCCCAAATATTTTGATGTCATGGAACCAGTGAGCAGGCAACTTGTTTCCATTTTCTTTCTGATACTAGCCTCCCTTTTATCACCTCTCCCAGTTCACCACTACATCTTGGCTACAAACTTAGAAATAACTCACGGGTGCTGGCCAGTGGCACTATTGGTGAGTCATCTTATCTCACATCTACTTTGGTGGCATAACATGTTGCACTACCAATCCTCCCAATCTCCTTTCCTTTTCATCCTGCCCCATGTCCTCTCACTCCCAATAGACTCCTCTGTTTTCAAGCCCTCCCACAGGAAGTAGTTACTTAACACAAAATTGCTCTAATGAGTTATTTTTAGGCTCTTCCTACTACTTCGATACTCTCTGGTAATGTACATCCTAATCCTGGGCCCTCAAACTACTCAACCCCTCTAGTCGTCATGCAAGTGGCCTTGTATTAGCCTCAGTAAATATCTGCAGCCTGCTACTGAAACTAGATCTCCTACAGGTTTGGGCAACACAGCACAAACCTGACATTCCTGCCATTGTATAAACCTGGCTGTCCCCTAATGTTCCAGATTCTGCCATCACCCTAAATGGGCATGTGCTCTTTAGACAGGCTAGAATGGGGAAAAGAAGAGGAGGATGTGCCATCTATCTCTGAGACTCTCAAGGAGATGCTTTTCTGTCTACAATCTCAGGACACGATGCACAGGCCCTTGCCATCAAAATATCACTTGGCAGCATGGGTAAGTCCTTCACAGTACTGTCTGTCTTCATTCCCCATGTAACTTAAACATGGCTTCAACTCCATTCTAGACTGTGTAGCTCAGCTACCTAATAAGATGGAGGTCATCATCCTGGGTGATTTAATATCAACTGGTTGACCCCTGCTGCTGATGACTACAGGAACACTGCTGCAGCCTTAGATCTCTCCAGGTTGTGTCCTCCCCACTAGGATTAATTACAGGATGGGCACCAGCACCCTGATAGCCCTCATACTCACCAAGTCCCCTGATCAGCTCTCTAATGTTACAATGTTGCCTGACTCACTCAGTGACCACTCTCCAATTCTTTGTAACTGGTCACACTGCATCCCAAACCCAGCTCCAAAATACTTAGCAGTGCTCCCTTAAAAAAGTCAGTTGAGGCATTTCAGACTTTCTCCTTAACTGTGACTGGTCCTTTCTTGACGCTGTTTCCAGTGCTGACAATGCTGTAGCTTTTATTACCACGTCAATTCTGCCTGCAACATATTTACCAATCAATCAATCAAGATTTATTGGATAACAAATTGAGATAAATATCTAATTTTCAAATGCATCCAACAATAAACAAAAAACAAGAATAAACATATTTTAACATTCTTAACATACAATAAAAATAATAATACAATAAATAAGACATACGATTAAGAATTAATCATGTAGCAAGTTTCAGTTATAACAAATATTAATTTAACCATAGCAATTACAATGCTTATGAGAAAGACTACTGTAGCTAAAGACACTCGAAACCTTTCCAAGGGCAGTAACACATTCAATTTTAGTTGCCTAAATATAAATCCCATGTTCTAGGAACAGCTATTGCAAAAACCTTATCATCAAAACTAGATCTACACTGAGCATATTATCAAAGGTACCGATACCCCTGGATAAACCCAGCACTCCTGGATGTCAGGGCCTCCTGGGATAATCTCTGGCATAAGGCCCTGGCATCTAGTCTCCGGCAGATAGGCAGCGGTATAGGCTGCCATAAATGAATGTACCCGAAATACACCGTGCCAAGACAGCTCATTTCAAACTTACCTCTCTTCCAACTGTGGTAATGGAAGGAAGCTCTGGAAGAACATAAAGGACCTTACTGGCAAACCTAATGCCTCTCCCCCTCTCTACTCAATATTAATGGTGCTATTACCAGGACCCACAGATCATTGCTGATACTTTTAATACAGAATTCTCTGATCTATCTGGTGTTCTTCTCCCAGATTTGTTCAATAATACCATGAGCTCTCCCCTACCCCCAGGCATACCCCATTCCATTTTAGGATTGTTACCCCAAGAAGCAAAAAGTATTGAACCTTGGTTCTGGGAAGTCCAGGTTCAGTGGTGACTCCTGAACCTAAAATTGCTGCAACTGGCTCTGATGTCATCCTCTCCCTCACTAAAATTATTAATCTATCTCTCTGTCTCAGTCAATTCCTCTCAATGGAAGATGGCAACCATTACACCAATACTTAAGAGTGGAGATAGAATCATGGTATGCACTTGTTACGACACTATTATAGTAAACATGTCGATGCTGACAACATCGACAGTTCACTGTAATAGTCCGCCGAGACCCTCACTCTTTCCCCGGTCCTGCACCCTCCTCAAATCAACTCTCACCTCAGAGTTGATAATCTTTAAGTTTGGGGTGCAGGCAGAGCCCCACATGGATATTCGGGGCAAAGCACCCGATAGAAAAGAACTGTTCTCTTGACGATTTATGTCAACTGCAACCTGTGGTCGATATATATCCATCACTGTGATGTCGGTCAACAAAACATTTGTCAAACCGCATCATAGATCTGAACCTTGCATAGCAACCACCGTCCCATCTCCATCCTCCTGCTCCCATCTCCAAAGCCCAATTCAAGAAAGGAATGTTTCTGATCAATTTTAGAATATCGAGCAAAACATAGCCTCCAATGTCATCAGCAGCATGTGTTCCAGAATCATCACAGTACCACCACTGACAATATATGGATTTCTCACACAAAGCCCTCGACTGTGGTCACTTACTTGGGTCTGTGTACATAGAGCTCACTAAGGCCTTTGACACCATGAACCACAGTCTCCTCATTAACTCACTTCTATCATTAGGCCTTTCACAAGAAGCCACCTCCTGGTTCTCAAACTATCTGAGTGGAGATCACAGCAGATAAAATAAAACACACTGTCTTCAATAGTTTACCAGTTTATTCTGGGGTTCCCCAAAGTTCAATTCTGGGTCCTGTCCTTTCAGTCTCTTCCTCAATACCCACCTTTGCCTGTTCTGGTCAGTTGTTACTATACGCAGATAATGCAGTCATCTTTTCTAGCCACCTTGAACCTGCCTCCTTAAAATGAAATCCACAAAGGTTCTTTTCAAGTCTGAATCCTGGTTTCATGGCAAAATTCCTTTTAAATTATAAAAAAAATGTCGTCCGGCCTGCCAGCGCGGGGGCAAGGTGCCGACTTGCGACACCAATGACCCAGGTTTGGGAACAGACCCGGGTTGCTGGAGGGCTGGCCTGGGATAGGGTTCAACATCCTGGCTGCTATCCCTCTCCAGGGGAGGTGGGAGTACATTCAGTGCACTAGGGACACCTGGCAGAGGCCAGAGTGCACCACAGCACCAATGTCAGCATGTCAGGGGCAGGAGGATGCTGGTCATCATTGCATGTCCCTGCCCCATATACCAGGCAAAACATCTCAAGTTGGGCACCTCTGTGAAGCCAGCCTCTGGCTTCAATTAGCTCTGAGCTGGCTCCTCCAGTCAGTTACTGGTTTCGGCACTATAGAGCCGGTGCCATGACCCACCCCTGGAGGTAAGCCAAGGTTTCAGGGAAGAGCACAGCAATGGAGGTGAGACTTGGAGGTCCGTGATCAAGCTAATGAACGGCAGCCAACTGTGGGGCAAAAAAGAAAATAAAACAAAAATGATAACAAAAAAAAAGTTATTATGTTTTAGAATACTCATAACAAATACAAAGTTGGCCACTTTGCATTCTCAATAGTCTGCAGCAAATCCTGGAACAATGTGCAGTTTCAAATACCTTGGCATTAAGCTTGGTTCTACACTCTCCTATCATGAACATATCAACCTGTTATGCAAGGCTGTAAACACCAGGATTGGTTTACTCTACAGGCACAGGAAATGTATGACACCAGATGCCTCCACTTGGCTGTTACCAATTTGGTCCTGTCCATAGCAGACTATGGCTTAGTCATCTATGGATCTGCAGTAGATACTGCATTGAGTCGACAGTTAGTTGTATTGAACAAAGCCTGTCACTTAGTTGTCAGTGGGGATAGGTACACACACACACACACGTGACCTCTACAAACAATGAGAGCGGGTTAAATTTCGGAAGGCTTATCCACCAGACCTGCTTGTTGGCGAAAAAGATATCCTCTGGTCTTTCTCCTCCAGCAACCCCCATCTCCTAATACCTGCCCAACCCCCGGCTACAGAAACTCCTCTAAAGTGAACTTCTTAGTACCCTTCTGTAAGACATCTATGGGGCAAAGGCATTCATGTACAGGGTCCCCTCTGGTTAAGTGGCCTCACCCACTGAAGTCTCATCTCTAGAAAACTGGGCCACTTCTAACATGCATTTCAGAAGCATCTACTTGCCAAATGTAGTTGTGACTGCTCATAGCTTTCCCTCACATCCCTCATTAACCTATTTCTTGTCCCTGTATATGGTATGTTATACCACTATGACAAGGCTACATGTGGCTGCTCCCTCTGTTTACCCCCTCTCCCCTTCACAAACTTATCTCCTCTGCCTCTAGCTATACATTATTCCTTTGTATTTTGGCCTCACTCTTCAGCTGTTCCTTCTCCCTACCTCTCCCCAACTCCTCCCCTCTACCAGTATTCGTTTCCCCTTTCCCATCTGTTTCCTGCTGCCCTGTCTTCCCTCTGGCACTTTCTCCCCGTCATGGTATTTCCTAGTTTACATATTTTTATTTAGTTTTTGTTTACGGGTACATGTAGGTGCACTAGCCAACAAGACTATTTTTAGGCACGACCCAGGAGGGTATAGAGACAAACTTCAGGAGAAACATATTTGTACATAATACAAGTGACATGTAAGTGTTTGAGTAATTAACAGTGGTAAAATGAAGAAACAATACATAATTTAGGCTTATATGTAACAAATACAATCGGGTCATTTTACAGTGACTGAGCAGTATACAAACAATGGGGAATAGAGCTCTGTGAGAGCAAGTAGTAATAAAGTAAGAGAAAGTTAGGCAGTGAGAATTGGAAGGACAAGTGCTCCTGTTGGAGTGGACCCTAGGATCCTAGTGGACAAATGGAGAGAGGGATGGATTAGGAATGAGGGCTAGGGTGGTTTGAAACAGGAGCAGACATAGGAGGAGAAGAGATAGTGGCATATCTTTTGAAGGAGATGTGGGATGCTGTTTGACATAAGGTTAGTGGGAGTGTGTTCCAGAAAAGGGTGCATGACAGGCAAAAGCATGACCACCTTTGGAAGTGTGATGTCTTGTAATGAAAACAGGGGCATGGTCTGCAGAACACAAGGCATAGTTGGTTTTCTAGCAGAGAAAGAGACTGGTGAGGGGTTTAGGTGAACGGGATCTGATGATGTTATCAGTAATGGATCCAAGAGCATAATACCTAAACTCTTGGGAGGAAGCCATCCCAGATCTGAGTAGAGAAGACAATGATGTTTCAGTTAGGGGAGAAGGATGTGAAGTGACAGATATTATTATAGGTAACATCCCACTTTCATAGACTTCAGTTGCAGGCAGAAACGATGTGGCACCCATAGGTGAGAGGGGAGTAATATCCCATAGGCACAGCAAGTCTGGCTGAGGGGTGAATGCATAGCATGTACGGTAAAGGATACCAAGTTTGGTGTTTACGTGCTTACAGGTAGATTGAATATGGAGGTTGAAACTCAGTGATGTGTCAAGAGTGACCCCTAGATATTTGAAGGAGTTTACCATCCCAACTGATGAGCCATCCAGGAGGAGACCTTGAAGTGTGCCTGGGAGTGTTTGAGTTTGAGCTTAGAGCCAAATAGCATAGCTTGGTCTTAGTGTTATTTAGAATAAGCTTGTGATTTGCAAGCCACTGTTGAATAAGCTGAAAGTCACTAGAAAGTTAAGAGTTTATATCCTCTATACTATTGGAACTGGTATACAATACAATGTCATCTGCATATAATAGAGAAGAAGTTTTAAGGAGATTGGAGGTGATGCTGTTTATAAAAATTGAGAATAGCAGAGGACCTAAGATAGACCCTTGAGGTACAATCGATATTGATGTTAAACTTTGTCAGAGACGGTGGTGTTGAATTTCATGTATTGAGACCTATCAGTGAGATAGCTATTAAACCAGTTCACAATGTTTGATGAGAAACCTAGAGATTCAAGAGTGGCAATGAGGATGGAATGGTCTACAAGATCAAATGCCTTGGTCATATCTATAAAATGGCCCCTGTGAGCCAGCCAGTGTCCATAGCCACTAGGGTGTTAGACATCAGTTTGAGCAGGGCAGTGGTGGTACTGTGTCCCTTGTGGAAACCATGTTGAGCATCAGTTAGGAGGTCATTTTTCAGAAGAAAGTCAGTAGTTTGTAGGGCTACCAGTTTCTCAAGAATTTTGCTGAATGCAGACAGGATGGCAAAAGGTCTGTAATTTGTTGGGTCAAGTGGGTCACACATTTTGAGTACAGGGTAACTCTGGCCATTTTCCAGATGTCTGGGACAGAGCCTTGACTCAAAGAGAGAGTGAAAATCTTTGCTAGGGGGCTGCTATGTGTGAGCCACTAATTTTAGGAGCTTAGGTTCCAAGTTATCAGACCCCATGGCTGCATACGCTGAGATGTTTTGTAGAAGTCTGAGAACCTCATGCCTATGTATGGATTTGAACTGGAAGGTGGGCCTGGTGGGGTTTGCTTGTATGTCAGGATTTGATGGGGAGGGAAAGTGGAGGTGTATTGAGTGAGGTCAGCAAATTGCATGTTAAAGAAGTTTGCAATAGTAAGGGATTGTTACACTGGATACCATTTAGAGTCATTTTATTAGGCGTGGCGGACTGATTTGAGCCAAGAAAGTGCTTAATATGGGACCAAAATTTTTGGGTCCCCTGAGAGTCAGTTAATAGATCCTTACAGTAGGAGCTTTTTGCTTGTGATTTCTTTCTTACATGCATTTCTAAGTTCCCTGTAGGTATGAAAATCTTCTAGTAGACCATATTTCTTATACGAAACCAGCTTTTGTTCCTCAGATGTAATTTTGAGAGAAGGTCAGATTTCAGCCAGTGGGTCTGCCTATTTCTTACATGTCTGGTCACAAGATGACTGTAATTTTCTTGTAGTGCCAAGAATGTGGTCAGAAAGATATCTAGGCAGACTGCGATCCAATGAGCAATAGAGAGAGGACCAATCAGTGCACGCGACATCAAGCAAGAAGACCTGAGGGTCAAAATTATAAATTATGGAAGATAAAGAAACAAGGCTTCATGGCTTCAGGCCT
Organism: Neoceratodus forsteri; assembly: GCA_016271365.2. Classification (NCBI taxonomy): domain Eukaryota; kingdom Metazoa; phylum Chordata; order Ceratodontiformes; family Ceratodontidae; genus Neoceratodus; species Neoceratodus forsteri. The sequence continues at coordinate 1,457,785,586 of CM057455.1, read as the reverse complement.
ACCTTTACCACAGATGCAGAAAGTGGAGTGGTCAGTGATGGCATCAGGAAGGATGCCTACGTCCCACAATGTTCTCAGGGAGGTTTGTTATAATCCAGTCCAGCAAGGTGTTAGTATTTGATTGAGAAGTGGTTCTTGTAGGTGAGGAGATAAGCTGATGGAGGTTGAAACTTTGAAGTTTAGTCAGGGCCATCACTTGTGAGCCTCCCAGCCAGTTAATGTTAATGTTACCTAGTAAAGAACTTCACTATTTCCTGAGAGGGAAGCAGTTTGGTCGAGTAGCTCATCCAGTCCCTTTAGGCCATGTGTAGGGGATTGTAGCACAGACAATGTGCAGCTTCTTTGTGCCTAGGGTGAGGAGTACATGAAGAGCCTCACAGTGGTGTAAGGGAGATGAGCTAATAATAGAAAACTGGAGGCGAGACTTGAAATATAATGCTGTGCCGCCGCCGTTTAGGAGTAGGCCTGTCATTTCTCAGGAGATTATGTGATGTAAGAGCATAGAGAGTCACGGGTGGATGGCTTCAGCCAAGTTTCACTGAGGCATATTATATCTGGCTTATGGAGTGCAGTCCACGATTCAAGTTCAGCAAAATTCCGCTTGAAGGCTCATATATTAAGATGTTAATAAGTAGACCTTTGGCATTTGGCTGAGCAGCAACTGCAGGAGTTATAGGCCCAGGATTTGGTTGTATATCCCAGATAGCAGAATGGCTAGTAAGAGGAGGTACCAGAGCTTGTGGTGCAGGAAAGGTGATAAGGCACAAGATCGTAGGGAGCTAAAATTGTATGCATAGGCAACTCTCCATCCCAACTGTCACTCCAAGTAATTTTTATAGGTACCTGGCATTGGATCTTAAGTTTGCCTAGACAGTGTTTATCTATGTTACTAATTCAAGCTCCCAATGTTTTCAGGGCCTTTGTATACCAATTCAGTTTTGCAATGCCTGTTTCCTATGTGGTCTGGCATCTTTGTACTGTGTCTCCTGTATATCTGCTTACAACTGCTGCTGCACTGTTTTAATGATGCCTGTGAATATGTAAATGCACTTTTTTCATTGTTCTCCTGTTTGTTTGTTACAATGCGGAACCTTTGTAAAGGAGTCTCTGGCTCAAAGGTTTGTAATTCGAAATATAAATAAATAAATAAATTAAAAACTGAAAATATCCAAAATAGGGTCAAGTTCAGAAACCAGCATTGAATTTGAGATATCTTTTAAGAAATCAAACATATGAAGTTCTTCTTTCTATTATCCGGGTCCCCAGTCTGGGAAAAGTTTGCCAAAGCATTTGAGAGTACAAAATAAACAAATATGTTTATATAAAATCAAAGACTAGGTTACAAAACAAGCTTTTATTACCAAGGGTATGCTGTTCTGAATCTAGAAATGGTTTATAATTGTTGTTTATAGCTATCTTGACATATATTTCTTCCAGTATGAAATGTATTATTTACTGAGTGTTTCTATATTGAATATATTTTGAATGATATACAAGTATTTATATATTGTTACATTGTTTTTATCTTATTGTATCTGGTTTTAGAGTTAAGGTAGCCCTTGTAAATTAGTATAAGCTTAATGGGGAATTTTACCTTGTTCATGTTCTCATGAATAAAATGCTGTATTACTATTACCACTAAAGATGTCAGTTTCCTGCATGCCAAATTGGAGTAGTTGCCATAGGAGTACATGGTTTTGTGGCACACTATCACTGGTAAAACCTTATTAAGAGCACTTTATTTTGGCAGGCAGCACTGTTTGTCAAGGATGGGGTTTAGTAAGTAAGAAAGAGGCTGCTAAAGATAAGAGCCCTACAGAAACATTGTGACTGGATCTGACCCTATGAAATTCTCTACTCGTCAGATTAGAGAGTGCCTGACAGCTAAGTGTTTTAAATATGCCCTACAAACTTATTTATTATCTCTGGCATTCCCTGATGCAAGTATCACCTGCTGCCATCGTTTACTTTAGGACTAATATTTTAAAATTTTATATCTGTTGTTTTTATTGATTTTATTATTTTGACTTTTTGTACAGCACTATGATCTATTGGACTAGTACTTAAAAACAAGCATTTGTCAATGCCGAATGTTTGCTTTGCTGGCATTGGCATTGGTAGTGTAGGGTTACAGAGCTGCATAATAGGAATGGCAGTGAAGTATTGAACTGAAGCCAACCCTATCACCATCCTGCAGATAGTGACAGGCATTGGGAGGTGTCTTTGGGTCATCAGGCATAACAACCATGCCATTTCAGCACACCACCATGATGCAGACACCGACAAGTGTCACGGTGTGCCTTAGGGTCTTTGGGCCTTATCGCACCCCATTCCATCAGGAAATATTGTGAGATGGAGTGCGGTATAGGAGAATCAGGTAAACTTTGGGGCCGAAGAGTTCAAGGCACACCTCGATGCCTCTCAGTGGCTGCAGGGTGTGGGTGGGGGTGGAATGGTATGAGCATTGCAGGTGACAATCCCAAGTCACAGCCCTGATGCCTGTCATTCCAAGTGGGGTGTTATGGTGAAACCTAACACCTCAGGCATTCGTTAGTATTTCACTCCAAATTTTTAACATGGTTTTTGTGACCCCACCTCATGAACAGTGGCAATATCAGTTTGTTAGCCAAAAGCTGCTTTTGCACAGCGACTACGGCATTTGTCACCAGAGGTGCAAAAACACATTCTGAACAGGATATGAAAAATGACAGCTGTACTGTTCATGGGGAGGTGTAAAAAATGGCAATGTTGAAAATCTGCGGTGAAAATATTAAAAATGGTGAAGTCACGAGCATGCGTAGAAACTGTGCAACATGCACCCGTAATGTAATTAGTTTGGGAATTGTTTACAGCAGATTGTCAACTGAGCATTCTGGGACCTCCGGTCACATACAATGTCACTGTGATTTTCTTTATCTGTCCCAAACAATGATGTCCCACAGTGACCACGCATTTCTGTTGCTGAAAGTATGAAAACACATTTTGGCCATGTTGTAAAAAGGACAGTTGTACTGTTCATAAGGAAGTGTGGAAAAATGCCACTGGTGAAAATCTGGACTGAAAATATTACAAATTCATGAACTTACGAGGGTGCGTGGAAACTGCACAATGTTCACTCATAACACAGACATTTTTAGGAATTTTTTCACCAAATTTTCAAAATAGCCATTTTAAGACCTCTGCTCATGAACAGTGTCACTGTGATTTTCTTAATGTGTCCCATACATTGATTTCACACAGCAACTGCGCCATTGTGCGCTTACATAGGCGGAAACATGTTTTGGGCGAGATGTGAAAATGACAGCTGTACTGCTCATAAGGAGGTGTGGTAAAATGGCAATGTTGAAAATCTGGAGTGAAAAATTGAAAATTTGCAAACTTATAAGCGTAGGAGGATCAGCACAACAAACACTCATAAAACAGTCATTTTTGGAATTTCACCACATTTTAACATAGCCATTTTAACACTTCTGCTCATGAATAGTGTGACTGTGATTATCCTAATGTGCCCTATACATTGAGTTCTCACACCGACTGCGCCATTGTGTGCTACATGCACGGAAACACATTTTGGGTGAGAAGTGAAGAAAGACAGCTGTACTGCTCATAAGGAGGTGTGGTAAAATGGCAATGTTGAAAATCTGGAGTGAAAATATTGAAAATTCCATAGCTTACGAGGCATGTAGGAACAGCGTAATGCATGCTCGTAAAACAGTCATTTTAGGAATTTTTGCAAATTTTTCAGCATTGGCACTGAAACACCTTATGAACACTGACACATCATTTCATTAATCAGTCCCAAAAAGGTGATTTCATACAGTGACCACAAAATCACCCTTTAGGCCCATTAATGCCATGACAGTGACAGAATTCATGAGGAGGGGTCCCAAAACCCCATGTTGAAAATTTGGTGGCAAAATTCCAACAAATGCCTCAGATATGCAGCAAAGTTGAAAAACCCTATTCATTAAATTATACAGCTTACCGGCATTTCCTCAGTTACGTGGTCGGCTTTGAAGGTGCAGAGATGTTCCTGGTCCACGAAGATCATACGTCAAGCTCCAAGGTAGTATGGGGTGAGATGAGAGTGTGGGAAGCAGGGTGCACACAGTGGGTGGGTCTGGGTGGGAGAGGGGTGAGACTGCAGTGAGGGAAGGTTTTTTTTTCAGGTTTTTTTTATTTGGACTACATGGGACGTTTGCCATGCTGGGGTGGGATCCCAGCATGGCAGCTGAAAACTGTTGGGGGAAAGTGGAGCCGATGGGATTGGGCACCCCGTGCGGCCATGGGACCTGTTGCCACTGAGGGGTGGGCTCCCAGCATGGCACCCGATAGTCTGGGGGGAACAGTGGGCCGGCCAGGGGGTTGGGCACCCCTGTCAGCCATACAGACTGTGGAGAGGACAGTAGAGCTGACAGGGATTGGGCACCCCCATCAGCCATACAGTGTCTGCGTGGGGGAGGTAGGAGCGCATGAGCATGCAATATGCATGCGTGTGTGTGTGGGGGAGGGGAGGCTGCTCACTCAGAGGTGCTCTCCTTTCAACTGTACAGCACTGCATTTTGGATCATCGCACTGTTTCTTGCACATGCATGCAAGCAAAGATTTGATTTGATTGATTGATTGAAACAGGATACAAAGGAGGCACAAATACAATGTTGGGTCAGTGTTACAGAATGAAAGATAGTAGCAGGAGACTGAGACTTCAATTGAGAAATAAAATGCAAGAAGGAACCAGTATTGGGCCCATGGTATTCATGAAAGATTTCAACCTCACTGACAGGTGAAAAGCATGAGAGCAGGGAGCAATTTCATGTCAATTATGATTTGCCATTTCTTTCTTTAGAATGTTAGTAATGTGCCATAGTGGAATGTGGTGTTGGAGCTGCTGCAGAAGTGAAGACAGCATTGTCAAAGCAGTCATGGTGAAGTGCCAGCAGGTAAAGTACCATAATAAATCTGACTTTCTATTTTTGTGGGGGGCTTTCACTTAGAACACCACAGTGGTGATGCCTGAGACTAACATGGAAATAATCTGCATGGTGATGCTATGTGGCAGACTCAATACAGGATATAATAATATAAGTTGCTAGAAATATCCATGTGGATAATCAAGATAAGAGGGTATGAGGAGCTCTCCATAGCTAAGAACATGCAGGAAAGCTAAGGGAGAAAAACAGGTCATCTAGGCAGTGGAAGGATTCCTGCCACTATCCCAGGAATCTATGTCAAGGCCAATGCAGTAGGAAGCAGAACTGTGTTTGCAATGCACAGAGTAGGTTAATGCATTTGTGGAAGATGGGACTGCACAGATGATGAATGAGAATATCAATCCAATTTTTAATACACAGGAACAAAAGAGAGTAAGGGATAAAGTATGGATCTTTAACATCCCATACGGAAAATAAATATATTTTGAATATATGTTGTAAAATATATTTGAATCAGTTTTTAATTCATCCATAAATAGATTTTCATAGTAGTTTCCAAATATATGCATTATATCTCAAATTGACTGATTTTGTAATATTTGAAATATATCTAATGCATATATTTCAGATATACCTTAGATATAATTTTTGTATATTTCATGGAAATATCTTGTTAACATTCTGTGAATTTTTATTCTCCCATATGGAAAAGAAATATATTTTAGATATATTTGTAAAAGTGTATTTCAAATATGTGTTTGATCATATGTTTGACGATATGTGTATACCTCAGATTAGTTGTTTTGAAATATCTGATTTATTTGCAGAATATATGACAGATATATTTAAGATATATCATAAATATCTATGATATATTTATTATAGGTATTTATAGATCTGCTTATATATTTTGAATATTTAATAGATCTACTTTTTATGCAGTTAATGTATATCGAAAATATTTTTTAAATATATGCATTGTAAAATTATCTTAAAATACTCATACAATTGATTGATCTTGATGCCACATATCCTCAACTGTATATTTGGAATTCCTCTTACAAGCAACCATTTAGATAACTATAGTACACATCGTTTAATGATGCACCATTTACAACAGATTTACAGATTACACATTTATACTTTATGTCTGCATCCAAGGAAGTCTTGCTAGGGGTGCCTCAAGGGTCCATCCTGGGTCTACTGCTCTTCAGCATGTTCCTGAATGACCTACCTGATGCCTGCACTAGCAAAGTCATTCTATACACCAATGATGCTATCCTACTTAGCTGTCACTTTCATAGAGCACCTAAAGGCTGAGCTACAATCATCCTTCAGCAACTGGAGACCTGGTTCTACTCCCAAAGGTTGCTACTAAACTAAAAAAAAAAAACAAGATGATGCTCTCTCTAGTCCCCAACTAAAAGGAGATGTCAGAATTAACAATCACAAATCACCTGACTGCCCACTGAAACAGGTTCCTCCCTTCAAGTACTGTACCTGGGTGTCATTGTGGATGATACCCTCTCGTATGTTCAGCACATTGACATGGCGGTGAAAGCTGTGAACACTAAATTAGGAATCTTGTTTAGGCACAAGAAAAGCCTAATTGTTGAAGCCCTCCAGCTCTCAGTCTCAGCTCTGTCCCCTCCCTGGTCGACTATGGGCTGGTGGTTTATAGCACTGCCACTGATACGACCCTCAAAGGGTTGCCACTGCCCTTAACAAGGCTTGCAGACTATTGCTAGTCTGCGGACTACTTCAGTGACTTGTACCCTGCGTATGGTCTGGCCAATATACTAATGCTTAAATCCAGAATCAGATACCAACTTGCCAGCTAGGAGAAAGGCCATGCTCTCTAACCCTACCTCATTGCAGACCTAGAAAAGAAGCAGCTCCAAATACAACACACGAAGAACAGTGACAACACAGCTTGATGTCCCATTTTGTAGAACTTCCCTAGGACAAAGATCCTTCATGTACCGAGCTACACTACGGCTAAATGAGATCCCTGCTGCAACTTTCAATACAACAAATGTTCGGTCCTTTAAAAGAGAACTGAAGCAATATCTGCTGAACCAAATGCCTGTGACTGCCTTACCTGAACCCATATCTTCAACCTGAATACTCACTCTTAAACACCTCTGACTCCCTTACCTGAGTCCATATCCTTAACCTGGATACCTCCCTCGTCTGTCTCAACTTTTCTACTGTTTTACCTACCCAGGACCCCCACTTGCCATCCCTTGCCACCCACCTCAAGCTCCCTCCAACTCCTCTCCTCCATACCCCAAACACCTTCCCTTTCTACCCAATCTCCCTAAATGTTCTCCTTCTCCAAGTACTTTCTCTCTCTCTCTCCCCTCTCTCTATCTCTCTCTAATCTTCCCTCATTTGCACTCTTTCCCCTTTCTTTCTCCTACCCTTTCTGATACTCTATCTGACAGGCTCCTGGAGCAGCTGCGCTGGTTGTTGCTAATTGGAAAACCTCATTCTCATTCTCCCCTTTTCTCCTACCCTTCCAATACTCTACCTTGACAGGCTCCCCAGGTGCAGCTATGCCATACGTTGCTAATTGGGAATCTCCTCCTACTGTTTGATTTCAGTTGTCTAGGTTACGCCAAATGTATTATTTATCTATATTCTGTATTACAGAGCAATCTTATGTTTTGTGTTAACTGTCAAGTTTTGTTATGTCTCTGACGTGGAACCTTTGTAAAAGTGTGTACTCAAAGTTGGTATCCGAATTACCAAATAAATTAAAAAAATGATACTTACATAGAACTTACCTCTTGATCTCATTATTTTGTGAGACCCAAATTGGTATTTATACCACCCCTGTATGTCCTTTTATGTTGGGGGTGAGTTCCAACATGTACTTGTTTTTGCTATTTGCCTTTCCTCTGGTCTGTAAGCTAATGCTGTCAATTCAAAACTATTTTAAAATACTTTTGGTTGATACACTGTGCTTTTGGAATATGCAAATTAGTTATGCAAATCTGTACACAGTACCATAGCAAGCATTTGAAAAATATATTTGACATACAGTATATACAAATATATATTCTGCATTTATTCTACACATACTGTAGCTTGCAAGCAAACAAACTTCATATTTTACTGAAAACATAAGTTAGGCACACATGCACACTGGACCAGGAACTCAGAAGGCACTTCTTGGATTTTTCAACACAAAATGTATTTATACAGTAAAGGAAAAAGGTGAAACTAAAGTCAAAGGAAGCAATAATGAAAAACAGACATTCCCACAGGACCAGTGATTTGCACTGTTCTTGAAAAAGCACAAGAACAGCATGAAATGCCAGTCCTGTGGAGAGGTTTGACTTCTACTGTTGCCACTTTTGGCTTTGGTTTTGCAACATTTTATATATTTACAGAATGTAGTTTATATTTTAAAGGTAGATGTAATATATATTCCAGTCATATTTATAAAATATAAAACATATTTATTTGCTATGTAAAACATATATATATAAACTGTATTATCAGTATATATATATATATATATATATATATATATATATATATATATATATATATATATATATTACAGATACTTTTCAGATGTATATCAGGCCAAACCTAGTTTAACATATATGAAATATATCTCAGAATATACATTGGAAATATATGTTTGGTAACATACACTTATTGTAGAAATTACAGGGTAAAATTATGCTTGCATAAAACTATAACGATTTTTCATTAGAGAGCCCATAAACACATTAAAAAGTAAAACAAAATATTTTCTTTGATAGAATAACACAACATATACATTTAGTGTATCGATGCCAAATATAAGACATACATCACTGAATTCTGCAAATGTCTAAGTATAACTGGAAAATGCACAGATATCAAAAATATGTAATGTATTTAGGCATATTTAAATATAGACTAGATATTAACAAACTGCAGTATATTTATTTTCTGTATGGGTATAATTTAAAACTGTTATTAATATATTTTTATATATATACTTAGCTTCTTGAAATGGAAACCAAAAATGAAAATGTATAAGTAACTCAGAATATATATGTTGGATATATTCAAAATATATGTTTACCTAAAATGCAAAATATGTAGAAACTGCAATAATGTGTATGCACAAATGAGTATTTGTGATTTTATTCAAGGACACAACATTGAAAGAACAAAAACTTTAATTTTGAAATAGTACAGCAAAATACATTTCATATATATATATATATATATATATATATATATATATATATATATATATATATAAAATGTATCCCAAATATGATACATCTTGGATCATTCTGCAAATATCTAGAATATATCTCAAAATATATCTGAAAAGAGTAAATGTATCTGATGTATATTTTAAACATATTTGGGGATACAAGGATATATTTCAGATAATAAAAAATACAGATATTTTCCATATGGGATTGGGGAAGGGACTATAGAGGGTGGCAGGAGAATGTCAGAGGCATTCAGTAAATACCTTAGTATTTATTTATTTACTCACTTATTTACAATACTTATTTATCTGTCTATTTATTTATGTCAGAAGTTTTTCCAAGAAATACAGTACATACTGAAGTAGTAACAGTTAATTTCTAGATGCATCCTGGGGGAGGGAGAGGTAAGTAGACAGTGCAATAGGTGGGAGAGTAAAAATACACTAACAGTTGTTCAGCCACAGTATTCTGTGCCAAGTGTGATAGTATTCATCCAGCAAGTCCAGGGAACAAGGCCAGAAGGAGGCAGAAGTTATGGTAGAAAAGCAGACCAAGCAGAAGGAGGTACTAAACATAACAGAATTAATGGAATACTGTATAGAGTGTTAATTCAGGCAAACCACAGTGTATGGAGGTTATCTCTATGAGGATAGTTATTCAGTTAATAACAGTTCTAACAGTGCCCTAGCTAATATCTTTCGGGACTCTTCAGACACAGATATATTGTGAAAAGACTCGAATATAGTTAATATCATCCCTGCATTTTGGGGTGGACCCAGGTAATTATAGAACTGTAAGCCTTACTTCAGCTGTCAGCAAAGTGTTTGAGTCACAAATGATATGATGGTTCTGCACATAGAACTGTCAGGCTTAAAATCTCTGCTGAGCAGCTCTATCAAAACTGTAATTGGCACATGGCAGCCATCTTGTCATCAGAGATTAGTGGTGGTAGGTGGTCACCACTCAGATTGCAGAAATGTACTGGTGGAGAACTATAGGGTCATTGCTTGCTCATCTGCTCATAAGCATATTCATCAGTGATGTGGAGAGACTGTCAGTAACATGATGCTAACATTTATTGATGGTACTAAACTGGCCAAATGAGTAGACTCAGCAGAGTGGGGATAGATTGCTGGAGGATATGCACACCTGTGATTACAGAGCCAAGAACTAGGTGCTTGTCTTGCTGATGAATAGTTCAATCTGGAGACTGAGAAGTATAAGGTACTTCCCTATGTAGGAAAAGTGTCAGAACAACTAAGGAAAGGGATTTAGAAGTCATTATGGCAAGTAGCTGAAGCCAAGCAGGCAATGTGCTGCAACTGTCAAGGGAGTAAAAGCAATGCTGGGACACATTTTTGGGGAGGATAAAAGAACAGAGCAAGGAGTGAATCTTCCCTCTTACAAGGCATTGGTAGACTCCTCAAAGTACATATCAATTCTGGTCACCATGCACACAGGTATGCCATGAAATGGCCTAACTTTTCTGGCCTGCTTTGACCACTGTAGGGCAGAACAAGCACTTTTAATCATCACAGGCTCCATCAGCTGATAATAAGCTAAACACCCAAACCCATGTGTATGACCTGGCAATGCCCTAATAGTCTTAGAAAAATGCAATAATATGGCTGGATTGGGGTGGTTAGGGCCAGGGGTTGCCCTGGGGCAAAATGGGGTCCAAGAGGGGTCCTGCATGTTTGGTCCCCATACCTAAGGGCTCCACTGTGGTTGGGTAGATAGCGGGCCATCCTTGGCGGCCCATCCTATTTGGGTGGTGTTATGCAATGCCAGGTCCATTAAAAACAAGACAGCAGTGATTGCTGATTTTGTGAGTCATCAGACCTGGCTTGCATCACGAGACTTGAATAGATGAGAATGCTGGTCCTGTTTTGGAGTCAGCTGTTCGGCTGGGTTCTCAGTGATACACTGTCTGAGGATGGATTGCAGGGGCAGGGTGAAGTCATTTGTTTCTGAATGGAAATGGACCTTGTACAGGTGTCAGTGTGTGAGTCCAGATCTTTTGAGTTTATCATTGGCTCAGGTGGTGGTGAGGATTCTTCTCATCTACCGTCCACCGGGGATGAGAAGCTGTTTCTAGGAAGTTGTAGACTTCATCATTGATATGATGTTGGAGTCCCCAGATGGATGGTGCTGGGGATTTCAGTGCCTGGTTGATGATGAACTCTCACAGTTTGGGCAGGACTTCCTCCTACTGATGAATTAATTGGGCTTCACACAGTTGTTTACCTCTGCAACTCATATTCATGGTCACTAATTGGATCTGGTCTTCCTGCTGGGGATGGAGACCTCTGACTTGGTGGTGGAGCTGGTCATTTGTCTGTCCATCACACTATAAGGAGCAATTTCTGTGCTCTCCCAAATAGGCCTGCCCTGTGAAGATTGTTCTGTACCACTGTTAGAGGGGTTTGACCCAGATGACCTTGCAGCGGTGCTGAACCTACCGGGTGTATCGAATGTAAGCATGGATCCTGAGAATCTAGTACAGGTGTATAATAGGGCCATAGTGGAGGCTTTGGATTCTATTGCTCCTGTGTGGGTTCACCCACTCACCCTTTGCCCTCGTCCCTTGGTTTGATGGGACCTTCAGGAGTGGAGGTGAGTTGACGAAGGCTGGAATGAGGCTGGTGGAATCTGGCCTTGATGCCAAAAGGCTTAGATTGATGACTCATTATAGGGAATATCAATCAGTTATCTCCCATAAGAAGACAGAGTTCCTGTCCAGGAGGTTGCTGCTGCACAGTACCAACCAGCTCAGCTCTTTTGGACTGTGGACAGACTGTGCAATCCAGTCTGCCTCCAGTCTCAGAGAACATTGTCACAGAAGAAATATGAAAAGTTTCTCGATTCTTTGTGGGTAAGGTTGCGACATCAGGTCTGAAATATGTGCGACTTGTTCCAATGAGAGTTGTGTTGGTTGGTGGCAGGTTGTTGCACCTTGTTTGGCTGGTCAGACTTCAGCCGATTGGTGGTCATGGAGGTCATGAGGCTCATCCAAAGATTGTAGCTGACCTGTTGTAGTTTGGATCCAGGCCCAACTCACCTCCTCCTTGAGTGTGTTGAAGTCATCGGCCCGGTCCTAGCAGGGATAGTCAGGTTTCATTAAGACAGGTGTGTTTCTGGACATCTTGAAGGAGGGGTGTAGTACACCTCCTAAGAAATTCTCTCTGACCCTGATTATCTAGCTAACTACAGGCCTGTCTCTAACCTTCATTTTTGAGTAAGGTTATTGAGAAGGTGGTCACACTTCAGCTGGAGGTCCACTTACCATCCATGATATCTACGATCCTCTCAGTCAGGCTTTCAGAAAGGTATAGTACCGAGATTGCCCTGGTTCAGGTGCTCAATGATCTCCTGATAGCGAGAGATTGGAGGACTCATTCCATCTTGGTTCTCCTTGATCTCTGTGGCATTTGATACTGTGGACCATGGTGTGTTACTAGAGCACCTTTGATTTCTCTGTGGACTGTTGGGTATGGTCCTCAGATGGTTCCATTCCTTCCTTACAGGCAGGTCACAGAGAGTGATGTCTGAGATTTATTCCCCAGCCCAGGTCTCCCTGCCATGTGGTGTCCCGAGGGCTCAGGACTGTCACCCATGTTGTTTGTGGTATATATTGCCATTGGGAGACATTGTGAAGCAGTATGGATGAGTTTTCACTGCTATGCAGATGATACTCAGCCCTTACATGTCCTTTGTGCCTGACCAGGATGATACTGTCTCAGTATTTAACAACTGCCTTGCTGAGATTCAGGACTGGATGAGTGCCAACTGGCTGAGTTAAACCTTGACAAGACTGAGGTGCTGGCTGTGGACTCAGGTTGTCGAGATGAGGAGTCATTGGCTGGGCAAACTTCAGGGCTTTGGCTCAGGGACAGTCAGTTAGTGACCTCTGACCAGGTACCAATCTGGGCATTATTTTTGATGACAGTCTGACCCTTAATCTCAGGTGTCAGCTGTCATCAAATCCTCATTTACCATCTGAGGAATATCACTCAGATTAAACACCTGGTCCCACCTGATGACCTTCCAACACTGGTCCATGCCTTTGTGACCTTCTGCCTTGACGATTGAAACTCTCTCTACCTGGCGCTTCCAGGGCTTGATATCTGCTGCTTGCAGCTGGTGCAGAATGCAGAGCCAGGCTGCTAACTGGCTTATCTCAATCTTGCCATGTCATGCCTGTGTTCCCAGACTGCACTGGCTGCCGCTTCAGTGGCAGATCACCTTCAAGGTCGGCTTGCTGAACTATAAAACCCTACATGGACAAGGACTGCACTGCCTGCAAAACTTCTGTGCCTTTACTGCCTCCTCTGCCACCTATGCTCCACTGATGAGGGACTGCTAGAGGTTCCCAGAGTCCATTTAAAGACTTCTGGTGCTAGGGCGTTTTGCCGCGACCCTGTGGAACTCTCTACCTTGTCAGATAAGGAAGTGCCTGACTGTGGAGAGCTTTAAATCTGCCTTAAAATGCATCTATTTAAGCTTGCCTTCTTAAAGGTGTATGAACTGGAGATTATTTAATACTGTGATATTGATGTTTTAATTGTTATTTATGGTTTAACTGCTGAATTTTCTTTCTTCATTGTTTGTACAAGTGCTTAGATATTGATTTGATTTGCACTTCTTTAGAAATAAAACATGAGTGGAGTTGAGAGTTGAGTTAATTTTGCAGGATTTATGTTATCCCAATGTGCATTTTTTGTAAGAGTAATAGTTTTTAGCCATGACCCTTGTGCCTGTATTTTCTGTTCCATTTTAATGTATTCTTTATGTTGCTTCACTTTGGTCCACCCACTCAGCCCTTGGCCACTTCCAAACCCTGTCACCCCAGACAGAAAATGAGCTATGCCAGTGACTAACTTCACAGAGAGGACTCTTGGGGCACCTCATATCCCTCGGAAAGGTAAACTGGATGCTTTTCTCAGCCAGCAGTGCAGGATTGAGAGTAACTCTGGTGCCATCTAGGGCAATTTTTTTTTCTTAGTTGTTCCCCTGCCCCATGATGCTGGTAGTTAGGGTTCCACAATGTAAACTTGATCATAGATACATGCCAACACCCAGAAGCAGCTGATGTCCTCCTACATCAGTCATTTCAGCTTGCACTCCGCCCATATTCATCCAGTTGTCAGTGGTCAGTTGAATTGGATGCCCATGCTTCCCGAGGAAGACAGCATTCTCTGGAATACTTTATCCTTCTCCCTCATCACTGCTTTACACAAAAATAACACTCCTTGTATTTTCTTTCATCTCTGCTACACACTTCAATTATATAAAAGCAGAGCACTTTTGATGAAGTTAACTAGTCAACATAAGGCAATAAAACAGTTATCCGACAAGAAGCAGACATACAGCAACCTGAGCACTAACACATCATGAAGTCCCACGATGCACTGCAAGAGTATGGTCATTCATAATCTCTGTAATGGAGCCAAGCAGGGCTTCCCAATAGAATAGAATGGAGTTTATACAACTTTTATCTAGATGAAATTAGAATATTACAAAAGAGATATTCATCGTTCAAGACTACAAACTGCACAGTGCTAGAGAAAAATGATGTGTGAGACTTTCCCTTAAGGTCTGCTTTCTAAAGCAGCATGTCCAACAACATACTATGTTTGATACTACCCTTGACCATGTTCTCTGGAGTCGGATGGTCATCACAATTGTGAATGTCCACAGGAGGCAGTGACCACAAACAGGAAACCTTCTCCATACTGACAGAGAAGGCCAGCCTGATCTCAGCCACCAGGTCCTGAACTCATAAAGGTTGACTTTGACAAGATGAAGCACCTAATATACAAGGTTCTACAACAGCTGCATGATTCTGTTAATGCAGAGCATGTGTGAGGTAACTGAAGAATGTGTCTGAAGCAGCCTGAGGACTACATATCTGTATATAATACAGGAAAAAGGTCCAAGAAGGATACAAAGTCCCAAAAGACTGAACTGTTCCATAGTAAATGTGCCAGTGAGCTCTTAGCTTGGCCTCAATGAGTGCCAACAAAGAGGAAAGCTTACCCATTTTATATAATTTCAAAGGAGTATAATATAAATGATGTAGAATTTTAAACTGAAGTAACTGAAGTATATTCTGATTAACGTATTTATAAATATAATTTCAAAGCTGAGTCCAGTAACATGATGATCTAGAAATATTCAAGTCACAAAGTCCATCCCCCACCAGCTCACCAGCGACCTATGGCAACTAATTCTGAACAGAAAGATTGCCTATGACAGTTGGAAAGAAGCAGACTGCATCCAGACCTGAGGGGTGGAGTACAGAGAAGCCCTGAGGGACTGCAAGATTAGAATTAAGAAAGCCAAAGAGGAGCTGGATACAGGACAGTAGGAGGAGCTGCAGATAATACCCAAGTCTCTTTCCAGTACATACTGTAAATAGAAGGAGAAGAGAGAAGGAGGGACTGGACCCTGAAAACAGAAACAGGGCCACCTGTGAGAGAGCTGGGGTGATGGCTGAGATGCTGAATGAATACCTTAGTTCATTGTTTACCAGGGGCCCTGAATAGGGAAGTTAATCTTTGGGAGGACCGATGGCCTCAGATGTAGGCATAATGCAGCCAGGCAACATCATACTTGCCCTTGTACACTAACTGACTACTTGGCAAAGATCAAGCCAGGTAATTCCCAAGAGGCTGATGGCAAACACCACAGGAACATTGTGGAGTAAGGCAAGAACTGTCAGAGCCACATGCTGTAATCTTACAGTTGTGTGTCCAGACAGGTATGGTGCTGAAGGCCTGGAATGTGGCTATGTGGTCTCCATCTTTAAATAAGAAGCCAAGTTAAACCTGGGTAACTGAACAGGCCTGTCAACCTGACATCAATGCTGGACAAGGTCCTGGAATCCATTATAAGGATAGTATGTTGAAGCACTTCATTGAAGCCAAAGTTCTTGCCCTCTCCCAACATGGCATTATGATGTGACTATTGAGCCAAACCAACTAAATCAACTGTCATGGTCACTGCCATGGATGTAGTCTATCTGGACTTTAGCAAGGCCTTGATACAGTGGCACATTGGCAAGCTTCTGCAAAGTAATCCAGTGCAGTAAGTGACATATTCTAAGCAAGGACTGCTAACTGGATTTGGGGTAGATGCAGAGGTTGTTAGTGGAAAAGCACTACTCAAGTGCAGAAGTGTACTCAGTAGTGTTCATAAGGGAACCCTGCTGGGTCACTGCTGTTTACTATTTTCATTTATTATCTGCATGCTGGGGGTTCCCAGCAAGCTGCTTTCATTTCCTAATGAAACTACAATGGTCAGAATGGTGGACTCTTTGAGAATGCAGAAACCTTCATGAGGATTTGAACAAGCTGTGTGATTTGTCAGTCTCCTGGAGTCTACAAGTCAATGTACCCAAATGCCAGGTGTGAAACGTGTGGAGGAAAACAGTTGTTGGATCTACAGTAGTGTTCCTCTTGATGCAGTGGAGAAAAAGGACCTTGGTCATAAAAGGCATGGGGCTGAGGCAGAACAAGCAGTGGGTCGCTGCTGTCTGGCCAGCAGAACAATAAGGTACATAAAAGAAGGGTGCCAAGCAGAGAATGGGAGATAAGCCTGCCACTCCATAGAACACTGGTTATGCCCACCTGGAGAACCATATGCAGTGCTGGTCTCTTAATACAAAAAGCACACTTTTTTTAGTTGTTTAACCAGGAGTAGCATATTAAGCTGAAAGCTTTTACAGATGCAACCTGGGAGCACAGGGAAGTTAAGGACTTGCTCAGGGTCACACAGTATGCAAGTGGAAGCTGTGGAATTCAAACCCAGGTCTGTTCTGCTAGATGTCACCAGATTTGCAGCTCAGAGCCTTAAACCACTGTGCTATACTGCCTCCCAAACTGAAGCAATTAAGAGGATGTAACACATCTGTTAAAATGAGGGGTTGGGAGGATCAAAGCTGTAAGGAGAAGCTGGTAGTCCTTAACAGGTTCACCCTAAAGAAAAGGAGACTGATAGGGACATAATCTCAGTCTTCAGCATTCTTAAGGATATTGACAAGATTGAACATGCAGAGATGTTTGCTGTGGTGTTCTTTAGTGATAGAAGGAAGGCCAGGGAGGGATTGTAAGCCTGAAAGGGTAGGAAGGGGTATGGTTAGAGGGTGACCTAGAAAACATCAGTACTGAATGAATACTTCTGTTGTATTCACGGTGCAGGGGAGGGACAGGGACCACAACTAGGCAGCAAGAACAATGTCGAAAGAGAGGTAAACACCAGTCCTTTTACAGAAGAGCAAGTCCTGGAGAAACTCACAAAACTGAGGATGGACAAAGTTGATGGGACCTGATGATATACATCCCAGAATATTAAAGGAATTACGAACAGTGCTTGCAGCACCACTGGCAGCCCTGTTTAGTGAGTCACCAATACAGGGGTGGTTCCAGAGGACTGAAAAGGGCAAATGTAGTCCCTCTCTACAAGAGTGGTAGCAAAGAGGAGGTTGGAAACTATAGGCCAGTAAGCCCACCTCTGCAGTGGGTAAGATTATGGAGGCACTGCTTAAGGAAAGGACTGTGGAACATTTGAAAACCATGGGAGCACAGGATCCAAGGCAGCATGGATTCACAGCAGGAAGGTCATGTTAAACAAATTTGATTGACTTTTTGACTGGGTAACAAAGGAGGTTGATCAGGAGGTGGTGGATAGTGCCTACCTCGATTTCAGCAAAGCCTTGACATTGTACCACACAGAGGACTGGTGAACAAGCTAGGTAGCCTGGGGTGAGCCACAAAATGGAAAAATGGGTTAGAAACTGGTTGAGGGACAGGAAGCAGAGGTAGTAGTAAATGGAATCAAGTCTGAGGAAAGAAGAGTGACCAGTGGGGTGCCTCAGGCATCAGTCCTGGGGCCAGTCCTTTTTAATAGTCTTCATCAGTGACATTGATGGAGGCTGGAGGGTGGGTTTGCCTATTTGCGGATGATACCAAGATCTGCAACAGAGTAGACACTCAGAGGGTCAAAAGAATGAGGGGGATCTGGGAAAGCTGGAAAAATGATCACAAGTGTGGCAACTAAAATTTAATGCAAGAAGTGTAAAATCATGCACCTGGTGAAGAAAACCTGCAGAAAACTACAGGATGGGGAATAGCTGACAGTCACCAGGGAAGGCAAGGATTCAGGGATAATCATTTCAGATGACCAAACAGTGTAACAAGGCTGTTGGGAGGCCATTGGGATGTTGGGATGCATAGGAAGGGTATCACTAGCAGAAGAAGGGAGGTAGTGATGCACCTGTACAAAACACTGGTCAAGTCTCATCTAGAATATGGTGTTCAGTTTTGGAGGCCACATCTTCACAAGACACAGTCATGGTGGTGGCGGTTCAGTGAAGGGTGACCAAGATGGTGCAGGGCTTGCTTCAGAAAACATATGAGAACAGATTTAAATACCTCAATATGTACTGTATACACTTGAAGAGTGGAGGGAACAGAGGGCTATGATAGAGACCTTCAAATATCTTAAAGGCTTGAACAAAGTGTAGGTGGGTGACATCTTTTAGTACAAGAGTTGTACAAGGACAGGGGGCACAATATGAGATTTGAGGGGCAGGATAAGTGGAAATGTGAGGATGTTTTCTTCATGAAGAAGGTGGTAGATGCTTAGAATAGCCTACCCCAGAAGTAGTGGGTGTTAACACAGTGGAGGATTCAGACATGCATGGGATAGACATAGGGGAACCCTAGATATGGGGAAGAGAGGCAGCCAGTGCCCAAGTAGGGTCAGAGGCCAATGATGCACGAGGGAATACAGGCAGACTAGGTGGGCCTAGTGGTCCTTATCTGCCTTCAAGTACTATGTTACTATGTTACTATGTCCCCAGCAGGCCACAGGGACATGTGCTGAAGCTCCAAGGCCATAAATTTAGGGGAACATTAGGAGGTACTTCTTCTCCCGATGGTGTTGAACTTTATAGTAGTCTAGCAGTGAAGGCCACATATATGAAGACAATACAGACTTTTAAGGTAAGCCTAGACAAATGTTGCATAACAACAAATTAACAGGTACATTGCTCTGTATAGTGGGTAGGAATCCCCATTATTTAGTACATTTATACAGACAGACACAGTTTGCACCAAACAATGGATTCCACATTAGCATCTGGTGCTTTTGCCTGTTCACATTAAAACCGAAATATAAAGACTAGGAGAACCCCATGACCATGGAGATAAGAGTAAGACTTTTAACTTTCAGATTTACTATGGAGGTGGACTGGACTCTGTTTATTGTTACTTGCCACAAACCAGTAGCCCCCTCATCAAAATGTGATTTCAAATATGTGAACAAAACAAAGGTAGAGCATGCTAGTTATGGAATTTGGACAGCCATCATGGATCTAGTTTACCTTTCAACATTAAATTACCATGTTATAATGTGTTTCAATGCTACTTGGGAACATAGACTTAGAGGAAGGAGAAAAGCATTCAGATCTGAAACCAAAAATACAAAAATTGGAGTAGTCTAATGTCTTCATATTTGACAACAAAATTAAGATAGAAAAATCATGTTTAGTTTTAGTTTAGTTTATTGTTCTAGGAATTACTACCTTTGAGCCAGAGGCTCTTTACAAAAGTTCCACGTTAATACTAATCTAAAGCCAGTCTATTTTTTATTTAAAATTTGCATACTTGCCTTTGTTTGGGTGGAATACCCACGTTTCAAGAGGATTCCTTTCTATTCTGGCCATTTGTTACTGCATTAGGGTCCCAATGCTGCTTCCTCCATGTTTTTCTGCTGCTGGTCCTGCTGCCTCATCTGCCCGTATCCTCATTCCATGTACGTGTTCATGCTTGGGATTTCAGTCCAGTTCCTGGGTAAGCTTCTTACTCAGCTCTGATTTTAGGGTTGTCTGCTACCCATCATCTTGGCTCCTCATCCTCAAACTCTGAGTTTCTCTGCAGCTGCTTATGGTAGCCTTTATTTATTTTCATTTTCCCATTTTTCCTGTTATGCACCACCATTTCTGCTGGCTTCTCTTATCCAGTCCTGCCATGGATGCTCCTCTGCCTCACTGAATGCCTGTTCTTTTCTTGCGGTGCTTAACCTTAGATATACATTCATTGGCCCTTCCTCTATCAGTTCATTCAGAAATGTATCATTCATTCATTCATCCACATGATTCTCCTAAACAGTTACTATGACTACAAAACATTTAACCATTAATTCTGTTTTTTTTTGCCATCTAGCCAGATCATCTCACTGGTACTTTTAGGTGCATTTATATTTTTTTCTTGCCTTGAGAGTAGTGCTTTCAACATGGTGGTCTCCTTAGTTCCCCAGAGGTGTCTTTCACTGGTGACTTTTCCTCTTCTCTGTGCCAAAAGCCATAACATAAAATAGACTACATATTTAACATCCCCACTAATAGTTTGAGCTGGATGGTGGTTCCTCTACTTCAGTCCATCTTACTTGGCTGTGTCTGTCATCTTCTCATGGAACCAAATGTTGCTTCTGTTTCATATATGTTTTTCAGACCATCTTCTATAAGGTATCTTTGGTCAAAATGGGTCCTCACCCTGATATACCTCTTTGGGATGGAACAATAATTATGAAGGTTCCAATGTATTTATTTGAACCAAAGGGTTGGTAGTCCATTTAGCAGGGACACAGAGAGAACAAGTACTATATTTCAAAATGTTAATTGATTCTGCACGTCCCCCAAATTTCTTGAATCATACCAAATCAGTCCCTTCATCAGTATCAGATTAATAATTTCATTATTCATACCATTCCCTTTATTTATTCCTCAGTTCATATAGGGCACTGAGGAGGTTTAATGGGGTAGCACCAAACAGAGGGATCAGGTACAGTAAGAACAAAGGAAAAACATATAGTCAGAAATGGAAGTGGTACAGTGCAGGGGTTGTGGAACAGCAGTCTTCAGACAGACATTTTAGAGACTGAGGTTTTGCCCCACATGCACACATACCTTTCTGAGTTGAGGAAGGAGGTCATTAGACTCTGGATCAAGCTGACTATGATTCAAATGACCTTGTCCCTCACCTAGGGATGATCAGCTCCACTGCCACTGCCCCAGAGAATACCTAGGGAAGGAATGCCGACTGGACAGTGGTGGCCTCTGTGAGGGTGGGGCTGGCAGGGCATGACCATTGGGAGGTGCCACCTGTATTAGTGGATAGTCGAGGACCCCAGCAAAAAAACAGCAGCTTCTGGTGGAGGACTCGATAATTTCAGGGACAGTTTTGGGAACAAGGATTGGGTGGAGAGGATGGTACGGTGCCTATCTGGCACCATGGCTAAGAGGGATGGTCAGCAGATCCTAAGGATCACTAGGGTGGCAGGGCGGGGATCTGTATGTTATTGTACACCTGGGGACCAATGACCTAGCTAGTGATGCAGCTGCGATTGTTCAGGGAAGTTCAGGGATCTGAAGAGGGCCTAAAACAGGCAGCATACATGGTGGCCTTCACCAAAGTGCTACCTGTACATAGCCAAGTGAAGGACAGGAACTTTTGCATCAGGATCTGAAACACATGGTTGAATGAATGGTGCAGAGAGGAGGGATTTGGTTGCACTGGGTACTAGGGACCAACTTGGAAGGATGTGGACCTTTACCAAAGTGATGGCCTACATCTATCTAGGACAGGAACTGCAGTCCTTTGTGGATGTTTTAAATGTTACATTGACCAATGTTTAAACTAGCTGAGAGGGGTGGTGGAAAGGCAGAGGGAGACATATACTGACCCAACACAAAATGAAGAAGAAGGAAGGGAACAAGGAGAAAACTCCCCAGGAAAGGGTTCAAAGCAAAAGAATAAGAACTGGAGGCAAAAGGGCAATGAACAAACATAGTAATAGGAGAGGGAAAATGAGGTGGGGTCAACATAAGGAAGTGGGTTTATAAGCTGGTAGGAAAAAATGTTGAAAGTCATGTGTTTCAATGCACGAGTCTTGGAAATAAAATTCCAGATGTTGAGACTATCATGGCAGAGGAGGCCTGGACATAGTGCCCATCATTGAGTCATGGTGCACAATAAACCATGATTGGGACAGGCTATACCAAGATGCATGCAATACAGGAAGGCTAGGAAGGGAGGAAAGATGGGGTGGGAGGGTGTTATATGTCAGGGAAGATATCAAGGAAACAGAAATGCAAGTGGGTAAGGAGATGCTGTGGGTCACCCTGGAGACAGCAGCCAGAGCCTCCATTCACACTGGTTTGATTTGCAGACCTCTAGCACAGGGAGAAGATATGGACAAGGAAATGGGGAAGCCATTAGCAAGATGGAAGATTAGGAGAGGTACTGCTGATGGAGAACTTCATTCTACCAGATATTGATTGAAGCCTTCTGGTTGTATTGCCAGCTACACACAGGGTCATCCTAGACTCCCTACGGGGTCATTTCTGTAACAACTAAATAGTTGAGGAACCCCTCTTGATGGTGTAGTAATGGACCTGAGGAACCCTGCTGGTCACTCTCTCTTCCCTAGATTGTATAAAATGGGGACACTTGCAAGTGACATCAGCCTTGATAAAGTGCATTAGTGGGTGTGAAATGTTGGCATTCTTGGGGTTGCACATTGTTAACGACAGTATGTATCAATAAATTGCCTTTTGTTTCAATACAGCTCAGTGAGATGTGTAGTCTGATTGATTAGCCTCGCTTTTTGTTTTTTGTGGCCAATATGTTTTCTGCTGTTGCTCTGAATCCATCTTCTCAGTGCTACCTCTTGGTCCATAATACTGGATCTAATGTTTATAAACAGGGACGGAGTTGTCGACATCAGGGCATAATGCCATGTGGAGACCAGTGATCACAGGACAGTGTGGTTAAACATTAGTATGGCAGTGGGTATCCCATGTACAAGGAGACTGCGACTGAGCACTTTCAAAAGGGTGACTTAATCATGGCGCTTGTGACAGGGCTACCTGGCGGGAAAGGGCGACCAGATTGGGGTTCAGCGCATATAGTGACAGGATGTTGCTATGTATACACACATGGGGGAAAGGACCATGCTGTGTGACAGGCAGAAAGGGAGGAAGGGGTTTGTGGGGTGTAATGCGGCAGTGGGCTGCCAAGCTGGCCATGTGACATGGTGAGTTGGTGGCAGGCTGGCTTTGGGACGGCACTGGGTTTGGTTCTGGGCGTGCTCATGGTTTTGCACTGGGTTGTTTTTTTATTTACTTTGCACCCCTCAACATGCACCCCTGGAGATGAAACTTTAGTAGGGAGGTGCAAGAGGGGTGCAGGGGCACAGCTCCCCACATAAAACAAAACCTACATCCCGGCACACTTCTTGTTAAGCCACCGAGTCTACATCACCAAAATTCATTTTGGAGATGTAGACTCACCTAAACAGGTGATCACTATTCCATGATAGCTGTTATCATATGGAGCGTGACAGTGGAGGCAAACCACACAAGGATGAGGATACTAGCCATCAGGAGGGCAAATTTAAAAAATAGATCAATGCCTCAGCAGTGCTATTGTTGGAAGAGATTACCCTGATGGGGTGGAGGGACAGTGGGCCAGATTAAGGGATGGAATACTGAAGGCAAAATTGGTGAGCAAAGCTGGAGGAAAAGAGAGCAATGAAGTTCTCAAAGGAGGCGGCAGCAGGAGTAAGGGCAAACAAGGCAGAGTTCAGGAGAAACAAGGAGACATAGAGGGATAAGGATAGAGAGGTGTATCAGCAAAACAGACAGAAGCAGGGAAGGTGGAATGGGGTGCTATGGCACACACCAAGGAAAGAATAGCCAGGGCTGTATCAAAGGGAGACAATACCCTTTTAAGGTATTTAAATGAAAAAGAAAGGCAAGGGAAGGGACTGTGAGGCTGAGGGGTGCAAAGGGAGACTGTGCCAAAGATGATTAGGAATTACAGATATCTTGAACAAATACTTCTTGTTCTGTTTTCACAGTGGAAAGGAAGGTATGGATCACATATAGTTAACAGAATCAATGGAGAGAGAGAGTTGACATACCCATTCAAAGAGCAAAGAGTCCTGACAGGGCTTGCAAATCTGAGAGTGAAAAAGACTATGGTGCTGAAAGGGTACATTCAATGGTATTGAAGGAGCTCAAGGAGGTACTGGCTGCACCCCTCACAGCCCTATTCAGTAACCTCGCTAGATGCAGGGGTGGTCCTAGAGGACTGGAGAAGGGTAGATGTAGTTCTGCTGCATAAGAACAGCAGCAAGGTATAGGCTGACAACTACAGGCAGGTCAACCTGATATCAGTAGTGGGGAAACTAATAGAGTCACTTCTAAAGGAAAGACTGATAGATTACCTTGCATCCAGTGTGCTACAGGACCCAAAGCAGCATGGATTCGTGTCAGGTAGATCATGTCAGATAAAACTGATATTTTTCTTTGCCTGGATTGCCAGTGAAGTAGACTGGTGGGGAGGGCTGTGCCATGTAAGAATAATATCACTGGCAGGGTTCCATGTCATAGCAGTAACTGAAAACCAACAACTGCTATGACAGCAAGTGTAAATCACCGAAAATCAAATGGTGATGTACACTCCCCACCGAATACAAAACAACAAGTAACATGGAGCAACTTTAACTAAATTTCTATGTGGTGCTGTGCCCCTGCTCCCCTATGTTTACATTATCAACTCCAGGGGGTGCATGTCAGGAAGGGGAAAACTCAAAGGGGAGAAAACCTGGGGAGATGCAAGTGGGAGGGCGAAAACATGGGGTGCAACCTGGGAGTAGGGGAACAATGTCAGAAGAATGGGACATCAGGCAAAGCCAAAAAAAAAAACACAATCTCCCAAACTAAAAAAAAGTTAACCCATACCCACATCCAAACATGGGTCTAACAGCATCACAAACCAAGACTCCAACCACTCTGCCATGTGAGCAGTTCAATGCTGCTCCCTCCAACCACTGCTCATAACTAAATCTATCTAATGCTCCTCGAATGCTGCCTCACTGTTTCCTCACTATTCTGTCACCCTGTACTACTATACCCTACAAGTGCTCTTCCCTACAGGTTGTTGTCCTGACAGGCATTCATATTGAGTCATTCAAAAGTGATTCTCTCAGTTTGAGTCACCCACATCACTGGATACCTCGCTGGCACCTTAAATTACCAGAAGAAGTGAAATGGATGTGCTTTCCTCAAAATGTTTTCTGTTATTAAGTTACTTGTGATATATGAAATAATAACCATCTGTCCATCAGAGAAGCATATACTGTGGAAATAATATTCATAGAGGAAGGGTCACCGGGGAACTAGTGGATAATTAGAAACATTTTGCACATAAACAGTTATTTTTAATATATAACAGATTTAGTCTCCTGTCACTGAGTCTTGCTACTGGTCATAAGTCAGCTCAGCCACAGTTATGGTACCAAATCATTAGCAACTTTTTTGAGAGATAAATAGTTCAAGAGAACACATTCTTTCTGCAACCCAGCTTGGCTTCGCCACAAAACTGAAAAGGAATTTTACTTGCTAAGAACCCCTAGCTTCAGTGTGCTATGGTAGAGTTATATAGACTGTACAAACAGTGCAGGTTTTGACTTCTGCAATACTAAATTCATGGTCTTCCCATGAAACTACCAATAGAATATTAAACCTTACCTCTGAATGTCACTATAAAGGGTATGTCTTTTCTAGTTCAGTGGCATTTTGCCAAGGTGAACCTATAGCTCTCAGAACAGCAAGAAGTTTGAGGAACAAAGGGACACTTTAAACTGTATCATCTGTACTACTTCTTTTGCCCCATATTTCAAGGTTAACTCCTTTATCTTGAAAATTGCCACTGCACCAGCTTTTTCTCTTTCATATCCTAAATAAAAGTTCTGAACATAAGGAAACAGCAGTCAAATGGGCCACTGCAATAGAAATGAAAGTTTTGTATTTAAAGTTACAGTACTTAAACTGGACGTGGGTTTTAAACTCACTGCTCCTAGAGCTTCTGTCATGGAAAGGTGCATACAGTGTCAGTGTCGGTGGCTCTGGCTCACCAGATTGCACACTCACTACTGAGGCCACAAGATCAAATGGTTGTGGGTTCTAGTGCCACACCAGGCACTTGAGGTAAATCTTAATACTGACACTGTAATGCATAATGAGGAGGATACTACACTCCTGAGGTGCTGTCTTTCAGATGAAACATTAAACCAAGGTCCTATCTGCCTGTTCCGGTGGATGTTAAGATCCCATGGCAGTACTTCTCGAAAAGAGTAGGGATTTTATTGTAAACAATATATACAGGAAAACATAATCAAGGACAAAATAAATCAACAGCAAACAATTTAAACATTATGGTACGGAAATTCACATTCTCATCATCCATATTGTTAACCATATCCCAGTGCCTACTTAACCCACTTCTCCACTTATTCTACTCTATTCACAAAACTTTACACTTGCTGTAATATCAATTGCAGCAGACTTCCATCTTAGCTTGCATACTTCAACTGGCACATGTGTTTGGTCATATATGTATTGTTTATAAATTCCTCAATCTGGATAACTGCCCCATTGGGGTAGTAGCTACCTGCTGTAAACAGAACTTGCATCTTATTTGCCACAAGACAAATTTTATACATGTAAAGATAACTTGTAAAGACCCTGCCTCAATGGCCTTTAGCACGTGTGAGTACCCCATCACAATATTTTCATAGGTCATTTGTTTTCACTGTCTGTTATTCCATCTAGTAGCCATCTGGTCCCATACTGTTGTTACTCAGGACACTCCACTAGGAAGTGTTGCATAGATTCAACCTGTTGAATACAAGTTGGCGTGGGCACCACCTTTCCTCCAGGCTTTGATGTTTAGCATTGTCTTCACCCCCAATCTGCCATGGCAGCAAAGCCAAACCATGTTCCATGTTTTGGGGTGTCCTGCTATCATTCAGATAGGTTTCATATAGTGATACTGTTCCTGGGATACATTTTGTATTCCAGTACTATTTATTTATTCATTTATTTGCTTTTGGTAACTGAGTAAGTGTATTAGGCATCACAATGCCTATTTTCAGGCATGACCTGGGATATACAGGGTTACAGAGATAAAAAAACTGTTTGTGGAGAACAACAATGGTGGAAAAACAATGGATACAGGTCAACACAGTTTCAGACAAGTGTGCAGTATATCTGAGTCAACAATAGATAACAATTAGTAAAACATAACAGTAAAATGGGGTAACAAGTGCAGGTTTACCCATTTTAGGGATACAGACTACGAGATAGCTAGCTTGGCATAAATGTGAGGTCCAACTAGGAGACAAGTTAGCAACACAAATAGATGATCTGCTTTAATTGAAACCAGGGACTAGAGGTCCAAGGATGGTAGTGGAAGGACAATTCAGAGGGAGAGAACCAGTAGGAGAACAGGGGTGAGTGCTTTTCTTTTGTTCAGGGAAGAAAGAGCAAGGGAGAAGAGGGACATGAGAGAGAGAGAGAGAGGGAGGGTGGGTGGGTGAGAGGTAGAAGTGGTGATGGGAGACAGGAGTAAGGTAGAAAAGGAGAAGTGGGAAGAGAAAGTGGAGAAAATGTGAAGGTGAGACTATACTGTATCCTGCCTCTTGTATTGTAGTATATAATGCAATCTATTTGGTACTGTTGCTTGAGTAGCTGTATATTTCCATTTCCTAATTTTCTCTAATGGGGAGGGCATAATGTGGAATCATGTTGTTTTTATTTAGTGTTGTTGGAAACTGTCTCCATTTTGTAAGAAGCAGTTGTAGCCAACCTCCTGCTACTTTTTCCATTCTCCTGCTGTAGGGGACGTGAATCTCTGAATGTTGGAAAAATAAAATTCTAAAATAAAAGCTGATCGGATTGATGAGGTTCAAGTCCCTTTTGCAGGGTAGGTATAAAACATCTCTCTTAACTGGGTTAAGCCGACTGCCTCTATAACCTGAAAGAGTAGGGGGTTTATTGAAAGAAATCCACAATTCCTAACATAACAAAGGCAACTTTTATCATAATATGAATACTCCCACTCTTCTTTCATCTTCATCTCCCTTTCTAATATATTAACAACAAACAAAACCATTCCTCCCTTGTTTTCCACCCCTAATCTAATCTACGAATATTTCTTAATAAATGGAAAAAAACACCACACCAACACATGTGCTCTCTGATGAAACCTTAAATCCTTTCCAAACACCTCTTGTGCTGCATTCTCCACCATAGCATAGTACACAGGGTACATCATTACTTTCTGTTGAAATAGTAATACCACCTTCTCTGCCATAAGTAATATTTTAAACATGTGCAAAAGACATTCAAAGTTCCTGTATCATAATTTCCTCCCTATCTGGGCAAATTCCCCAATACCAGTATCTCATAAATTATTTTTTTACATTTTACATCCAAGGCTTCTTCCACATCTGGGCTAAGTACCTTAATCCCACTGAAAAGCACATTCTAGTAGGAAGTGCTGTTGCATTTCCATTTCATCCACATGATCTGGGTACAGATATTTTTTATCTTCTACCACCTTATGTTTGTGGTTTGCTCTTACCTCTATCCTAACATGTGCACATCCATTGTACATCCCACATTCTCTTGAGAATTATAGGGTTCATCAAGGCTTGATATATCAAGTCATTTTGTTTGGCCTCACAGTGTTTAAGCATTGGCTTTTCTGGGCCTATATTCCTAATACCTGATGGTACCACTGTCTTCTGGTATTTTGTAGAGAAATTTGTTTTGAGATTCCCCATTTGTAAATTGTTTGAACAGTCACCGTTAAGTATTTCTCTAGTTTTACTGCTCCTGTAATCTGAACAGGTAAATTATTTCACTTTCCGATCACTTCTTGGAATGTCTTCTTTAACCATTCTCTTACTAATGTTGCTTTTGAGATGAAAATCGGTATTATGTTTACCTTCAAAACACACAATAAAAGAACACAACAAGATTTATCATTCCCAATCCACCTTTATCGTTAGGTAAATATGTAAATTCCCTTTTCACTGGGTTCAAGCGCTTCACCATAACATCTGAAAAATACTCTATATGACCTAGTCTCCAAATCCGTTGATAAGGGAACACAGCACTTATATACAAAAATATGGGTAATAGGAATTGCTTATTTATATGTATTCTTTTTAATTTAGATAGCTTCCATCCTTTCCACCCAGCTACTTTCTACTCATCAGTTTGGATGGCACTCTCCCAGTTGTGATGTACCATCGCTTTTTCAAACTGTACCTTTAGATCTTCATGGGCTCTTTAACTAAAGTTATCCCCATTACTGCCATCTCCTGGCTATCTCCTTGGCCTAGTGTCATAGCTATACATTTCTAGTTCAGGTGTGATCCTGACACCTCTTATAGCTGTCCATTTCCTTTATCAATACCCCAATGCTGTTTTCAGTTGCTGTAAACACACCGTCATCTGTGACGCTAATGCCCATACGCCACGCTGATTATTAATATCTGCTACTCCCTCAAATTCTGAATGTGCCAATAGTTTCACAAAAATGGATCTAGGAAACAAATATATAAAAGGGGACTTAACAGGCACCCTGTCTAACTCCTTTATCAATCTTAAACATTCTTCCCTCTGTTCGTGTTAAAGTAGACAGTATAATTACATTCTTGTACAACAGTTGTACCCACTTGAACATTGAAGATGATACTCCATACCTTGCTAAGATTTTGAATAAAATTTATGATCTACTTGATCAAAAGCTTAATGCTGATCTAGAGACAGCAAAAACCCTGAATATTATGCTTAACACTATAATGTAATACATCCCTTATTACACATAAGTTGTGCTCGATGTAGTGATGCAGCAAATTAAATTAACCCGCAGAGGCCGCGGCCAAGTAAGTTGGCATTGCAGAGCACTTCACGAAGTTTTCCTGCAGAAGTCGGAATTTTGCCAAGGTGAAATTTTGCTTCCATGGGAAAAATGTTGCCTTCCTCTGCAAAATTTCACCTTCCTCCATGGGCAAAATTTCACCAGTTAGACAGTCTTTATACTGGGTAGAACACAATAAGTAGATCCCTGGTGGCTCAGCCCCCCCACCTGTCCCACTTGTAATTGTACTTCAGTAATTAAATTTTCCATGGTGGCTAGTGGTCTCTACCCTCCACCCGGTAATAATCCGCCCCTGCCACCCGCCTCCTGAATCTGATCCCTCCCCAGTTCCCAATCCCATTCCCTGGTGATCAAGTGCCCCCCACCCAGCTTCCCCAGCAGCCAGATGTCCACCAGCCCTGCTCCACCTCCATCTAAATCCCAGCACAGCAGCGGCAGCGGCACAACCTTCTCTCTCCTCCACAGCTGGCCGCCCGACTGAGGCTGTTAATGAATGAGCTTCATTGACAGCTCAGTTGGGGTAGGCGGCCATGGAGAGAGGAGAGGCTGTGCCAGCTCACCGCTGCTGTGCCAGGATTTAGGATGGGGGTGGGAGCAGGGTGGAGGCTGGCGGGACGTCCTGGCTGCTGGGAGAGCTGGGTGGGTGGGGAACTGGATCCTCAGGGAATGGGATTGAGAACTGGGGAGGGATCAGATTTGGGAGGATTAAAATGAAAAAACACTAGCCCACCAGAGATTTTTTTTTGGAACAGGATAATAAGGAGTGAGTGGACTAAAGGAAGAGATACATAGGGATGCAGGTCAGGGGCTACCATACATTTCCACTGCAGGGGCGGAGGCAGGTTACTGCAGGTGGAGGGAGGACCACTAGCCACCATGGAAAATGTAATTATTTAATTACAATTACATGTGGGACAGGTAGGGGAAGGACCACTAGCCACTAGGGATCTACTGTACTTATTTTAACTTATACAGTACCCTCCTAAGGTGAAATTTTGCCCCTGGACGGAAGGTGAAATTTCTCCTGGAAGGTGACATTTTGCCATTCCACAAGGTGAAATTTCAGCACTCTGCCAGGCAAAATTTTGCAGTCCACTGTGCAAATGGGCAGAATTTTGCGGATTGCTCCACAAAGCGAATTCTGCCCACTTTGCCCATCACTAGCTGGATGTTCCTTCTTGGTAATGCACTCATCTCTATTTGGTGTATAACCATTTTGCAATATTTTTAATCTCTTTAGTAATAAAACTTGAGAATTTTAAAGTCAGAATTTAAGAGGCATATTGGCCTCAATTAGTAATCTTTGTTTTGTCTCCCCTTGTATAAAAAGTCACCAGACCCTGGGGTAAACTCGGTTGGTAATTTCTGTAAAGATAGTAAGAATATGTATACCCTTACCAAAAGTGCTGCCATGATGCCTAAAAGGCTCTGTAAAACTCATTTGGTATTTCATCTTCCTGGTGTGACCTCTGTCTTTAATATCTTATTACAGCAAGTACTTCTGCTTCTTGTAATTCTGCTCCTGATGCTTTGGATATCCCTATATCTAAATTTGGTACCTGGAGATCTCTCAAATACCTATCCATTTGTTCTGTATCCAATTGAACAGGCGCTTGTGAAATCTTCTAGGTACCCTTCTACCACCTTCTGGATCCCTCTCTATCATTCCTCAAATTCCTCCCTCATCTGTCAGGTCTGTACAGTGTGAAGCATTATTCCTTTCTTTGCATGCAGCACAGTGGTCTGCAAATGTTTGTTTACCAAAGCTCAATTCTGTTTGAACTGTGTCTGATCTGTTATACTGTACTTGTTTCATCTTCTATTTTATTTTTTAATTTGTCCTGATAAGTCTTCCTTTGATTCATATGTGGCTGTTAACAGTTTATACAGTTGTTTCCTAAAGATAAATAACTCATCTTTTTATCAGTTGCTGTTTTTTCCAAATGTCTGCATCCGTGTTGTAATCTCCTTTTATGTTGGCTCACATGCACAGCCAACATATTGTGGTACTAGCAGATTTGAGGTGCGGTCACTGTTGGGTGAATGCAGGGCACGCATCAGTAGGTGTGTCCCTCTTTCCCCAATCAGCCTGCATGCTTGCACCATGCCATGCATACTTAATGTGGTGATCACATCAAATGAAAGGTCCGCTGCAGTGCGAGCAAAGCTCGTCATATGACAGACCCCGACGTGCTTTCCCTGGTGGTGAAAAAGATTAACATGGTGGCACACTGCCTGCCATACTGCCAACTTCAGGGATGCCCAATCCCCCTGTCAGCATGCCCTTCCCCAATGTATGTGCCGACAGGGGAGCCCTCCCTATCGGCTTAATTCACCCCATTTGTTATGTGCCGAGGGGTATCCAATCCCCTCAGCTCTTGCTCCTCCAACTTTCTTATTTTTTGTCGAAGGGATGCACAATCTCCCATTGACTACAGCATCCCCCTAAAACACTTAGGTGGCATGCTGGGAACCCACCCCAGCATGCCAAATTGCCCTGAAAATAAAAATCATCCCGTGAAATAGAAAAGGATCTGGGGATCGTTGTAACTAATAATTTTCTTCCTGACCTTCAAATTAATACAATCATAAGAAAGGCAAATGGTGTTATTTGGACCATCAAAGGAACATTAAATCTAGAGAGCAGGATGTATTAATGCCACTCTACGTGCTTATGTTCATCCACATTTGGACTTTTTATCACAGTTTTGGTGTCCATACAAAAACAAGATATTATTAAGTTGGAAAAGTACAAAGGGGTTTACCAAACTTATTAAGGGGTTGAAAGGTGTCTCATATGACCTTAGACTCCAATCTTTAAACTTGCTGCTACTATCAACTCATGAATTAAGAGGTGATCTCCTTATAATGTACGATATTGTCAAAGATCCTCATTTGACGGTAAATTTAGCATTAACATATAAGGAAGATAAGTATAACCTTAGAGGTCATCCTCTACAATGACAGTATAAATGTTTTACTCACATAGCACGCAAATATTTTTATACATTACGGGTAGTGAAACCCTTGAATTTGTTACCATTGGATGTCATTATTAGTAATACTAAGATATCTTTTAAAAACAGGTTGGACTCATATATGTTGTCTCACCCTTCTTTTGTTATTTATTAATAAATGACAGCAGTTATGAACCTCACCACTCCATGGCTCTCTATCAATCCTAGTATGTCCTAGTGAGTTTTGTTTTCTTTTAAACCCTGTTAAAAAGAAATGGTCCTCACTGTCTCCCTGCCCCCTTCCACAACCTGTACCCACCCACTGCACCCTGCCTCCCCACACCCCATACTTACCCTCCACAGTCCTGTGCGATGATCTTTGGTGGACCAGGAACACATCTGCACTCTTCAAAGCCAACCGTGAACTGAGGAAATGCCGGTAAGCTGTATAATGGAATAAATAGGGTCTTTTCAACTTTGATGCATATCTCATGCATTTTCAGAATTTTGGCACCAAATTTTCAACATGGGGTTTTGGAACCACCCTCATCAATTCTGGCACT
The DNA here is from genome assembly GCA_016271365.2 of Neoceratodus forsteri. NCBI lineage: Eukaryota > Metazoa > Chordata > Ceratodontiformes > Ceratodontidae > Neoceratodus > Neoceratodus forsteri. Next base: position 1,457,752,102 of record CM057455.1, on the reverse strand, counting down.
GTCATGGTGTTAATTGGCCCTGAAAGGTGATTTTGCGATCATCGTGGAATCGCCTTTGGGACCATTAATAAAAATGACAGTGCCAGTGTTCATGAGGTGGGCTCTTAAAAGCCTATGTTGCAAATTCGTGGAAAAAATCTCAAAATGACTTTTATGAGTGTGCATTGTGCAGTTTCCACGCACGCTCGTAACCGTGAATCTGTAATATTGTCACTCAAATTTAAAAATTGGCATTTTTCCACACTCTCCCATAGAACAGTACAGCTTGTCATTTTATATATCCTGGCTTTAAATGTGTTTTCACATATCCGCGTAGAGAATAGCGTCACCAAGCAAAATCAGTTTTCAGGACAGTTTCAGAAAATTATGGTGACACTGTTCATGAGCAGAAGTTCTAAAATGCCTATGTTGAAAATTTGGTGACAAAATCCATAAAATGACTGTGTTATAAGAGTGTGTTGCGCAGTTTCCACGCACCTTGTAACTTCTCAAATGTGCACTATTGCCAGTACATTTTCAACACTGGCATTTTTTTCACCACCTTATGAACAGTATAGCTGTCATTTTTCACATCCTGCCCTAAATGTGTTTTCACACCTGTGGTGCATACAATGGCGTGGTCACTGTGCTAAATCAATGTTTCGGGCACATTAACAAAATCACACTGCCACTGTTCATGAGGGAGGTCCCAAAATGCCTATGTTAAAGACGTGGTTAAAAAATCCAAAGATAATTGGATTACTGACGTGTGTTGCACAGTTTCTATGCATGCTTATACCTTCACCAATTTTTCATATATTCCTCCAGATTTTCAACGTTGCCATTTTTTACATCTCCTCATGAACAATACAGTTGTCATTTTCCACATCCTGTCAAAATGTGTTTTCATCCCTGTGTCACCAAATGGCATAGCCACTGTGCAAAACCACCTTTCAGCTAACAAACTGATAGTGCTGCTTTTCATGAGGTGGGCTCACAAAAAGCACATGTTGAAAATTTGAGTGAAAATACCAACACACACCTAAGGTGTTAGGGTTTCCAACTGTAGCACCCCACCCTGTAGAGACTGACAGGCATCAGGGTGTGGACTTGGGATCATTGGCTGTAATGATCATACTATTCCACCTCACCCCATCCCCACCCTGCAGCCAGTGACAGGCATCGTGGTGTGCCTTGCACTGTTCAGCCACAAATTCACCTCATTCTCCTGTACTGCACCCACCTCAGCGTATTTCCTTGTGGAATGGAGTAGGTATAATGCCCAAAGACCCTGGGGCACTACATGACACTTCTTGTCAGTGTCTAAGGGAAGGTAGGGTGAGGTACAATACCATGAGCTGCTATAGCTGACGGTACACAAAGGCACACCCCAATGCCTGTTAGTCTCTACAAGGTGGGGATGGGGTTGGTGTCACTTCAATACTTCACTGCCATTCCTATTATGCATCTCTAACTCCAGCACTACTAATGCCAATGCCAGTGAGACAACATTTGGCATTGACAAATGCTTGTTAGTTTGTTGCCACCAGACTCCTATATCCTCATACAGAGGTAATACTGACACTCTCCTAACTAACAATTCTATTAATCCAATCTTTCCCTCTGGCAATGCTAAGCTTTCTATGTTCATTTTCCACCTCTGCTTCAGAGTCCCTCCCCCTTTTTTCTGGCCTGAACTTACTACCACCTCCATATTGTCTTTAAATTATATTGGGATCAAATAGAATGCTGGGATGCAAAGGAAGGGACATCACTAGCAGGAAAAGGGAGGTCATAATTCAACTGTACAAGATACTAGTGAGGCCCCACCAGGAGTAAAGTGTACAGTTCTGGAGACCTTACCTACATATGGACATAGACAGGGTAGAGAAGGTTCAGAGGAGGGCAACAAAGGTGGTACAGGGATTGCATGACAAGTCCTATGAGGACAGGCTGAATGACTTGAATATGTACTTCCTGGAGGAGAGGAGGAGATAGGGGATATGATAGACACATACAGGTACCATACAGGGAGGAACAGGGTGCAGGAATACACTATTTTCCAGTGAAAAGATGTTCCAGGACTAGTGGGCATGGGATGAAGTTGGAGGGAGGGCGATTCAGAGGAAATGTGAGGAAGAATTTCTTCACAGAAAGGGTGGTGGACAAGAGGATCACCCTGCCAGAGGAAGTGGTGGAGGCTGAAACAAAATGTGATTTAAGAATGCATGGGATAGACATAAGAGAATTCTGGAGGTCATGGGTAGAGGGCAACAAACTTCTAGAAAAACATAAAGTGAACTTACAAGCTCAAATGGGCAGACTGGGTGGGCCATAGGTGCTTATCTGCTGACCTTGGCTATGTATCTATGTATCTTAATATTTACTACAGGTATTATTTTAGATATAAACACATAGTCTATTTTTGACACCAAGTTTCTTTTAATATATGTGTATTTTATTGCAGACAGTGCCTGCTCACTTCAGTCCTTTAGTTCTGCTGTTTCAATACATTTTTCAATGCTATTGTATCACAATAAACTTTCTTCCCTTGTGCTTTCCATGCTTGCATATCTAGGGAACAATTAAAATCTCTTAAAGTATACTTTCCTAGCAGTTGCAAAGTATAACTATACCATCTCCAATAATTCTATTCTCTCTGATTTCATCTAGACCCATACACCACCATAAGCCTACTTGGGGAATTTTGCCACATGCCATGTGGGATAACAGCCTATCCTGGTTGTATATCTATAATTTTATGATAAATAAATTCTGTATCTACAAACAACATTCCCACTCCATATGCTTTATCCCTCAAAGGAACAATAGAAAGGTCCCCACACCCACTTTCATTTTGCTTGATCTACTAAATGTACATGTAACCCTCCCATTCATAAACGGGGTTCCCAAAAAGTCTTCCTCGAGCTTGCCTAAATGCTCACTACCAGGCTGGTGTCCTGCATTTTAACAGTTTAAATGTAATTACCAGAGAGCCTCTATAGCCTCTTTGTACTGTCTCTTTAAGAGCTGCCTGGATTGCAGTCATAAGTAATCTGAAAGGAGCTCTGTTGAAAGATGTAACTATTTGCTGAAACTCATTTAGAGTGATAATGATAATGTAGTTTGTCTAACCTGCCTCCTTTGCAGCAAGGACTGTTTTGTTTATCTCCACTATCTTGGTCCTGGACTGGCGAATTGGACCAATCAGTAGCAGTTGGGACCTAAAATGGAGCCAGACTGCAGGAGCTGTCTGGAGTCAAAATCTGTAGGAATTGTAGTTTTGGGCTTTTGGCACCTGAAGGAGGAGCCTTTGTTGTGCGTGACAGACAGATCAGCCAACCAAACCTTTTGGATTCTGGGAAAGTCCCAGGCTTGCTGGCAGTTGAGTCAGATCTAGGTTGGGAGCTGAAGAAGCAACAACTTGAGACGGTCAAGCAGCCATCTGAGTAGTTTCACATGGGAAAACTGTGAAAAGCCTGAGTTGTGGCCTGCATGTCTGCCTGCTGCCCCTGAGAGGGAGAGAAGAGAATTATTTTGCACTAAATCCAAGTTTGTGAGAATGAAGTAAGCCATTGATTTTTCAACAGGCTCATACCTGAAGAAGACTGACGATTTTGCTGAATGTGATCGGCTGTCAGGATTTCCAGCTGCTTTTGAATCCCGGTTCATGCAGAGACTTTCGCTAGTGACCGGAGGCGGTTTGCCTGGTACAGTAAAATTTCCTTACATTTAAATGTGCTGTGTATTGAAAGTGGGTCGTGATTTGGTTCCCCACTATGTGAAATGTGTTCTGCTTGCTGGTACTGTAGAATCCTTTACAAGTAAATATGCTGTGTATTGAAAGTGGGCCGATTTGGTTCCCCACTGTGTGAACTGTGTTCTGCTTGCTGGTACCATAGAATCCTTTACATGTAAATGTGCTGTGTATTGAAAGTGGGTCATGATTTGGTTCCCCACTGTGTGAACTGTGTTCTGCTTGCTGGTACTGTAGAATCCTTTACAAGGAAATGTGCTGTGTGTATTGAAAGTGGGTCGTGATTTGGTTCCCCACTGTGTAAACTGTGTTCTGCTTGTTGGAAGCTGTATCCAGTCCAAAACGGACTGTATCCGATTTGTCTCCAGTTGGCCTGGCATTGCCACACTGGCCCAGCCAGACTACCTGCTGCACAGAGAAAGCCATCGACGAGACCTGCCTGGGGATCAGCTCCTGCTCCACGCTTGAACAGGAACGATGCCTCGGTGAATTATGTGGGCCCTGCTTCTCCTGGCACTCCAGATCAACCACCTGCAGTCTCAATTTTCATCCAGCCTGTGTCCAGTCAGTCTTGGGTATCATGAGTAATCATCAGGGTAGCTTCCTGCAACAACAGCCTAATCTAAAAGTGTGTTATCTGATTGTCTTGTTGTTTTATTTTCACGAACTGAGCTCTCCGGCTCGGATTACAAATAGTGTGTGTGCATGTTATTTTCTTCCATCACAGGGCCCCAACCAGCTGCAACATTCCTGGCTAGCCCACCATTCTCCATCTGGGTACCAGAGTGTGTGACTGTTTATGGACCCTGAAGTGTGCATAACTGTTTGATTGATACAGTCTTTAAGCAAATTAACCTGAATACACCCTCCCTTGTTCCCTTAAATAAATCAGATCTAACTCTTTTAGCATTTACCCTGACTGTGGTTCCAGTTTGTGCAAGAGTACAGTACTGCTGTTATTTGCTGTGTATAACCTTGTCTTACAGGGGTCCCTAGGGCCAAGCCAGAGGAAAGTCCTGGTGGTAAGTGCAAACAGTGTGGGTACTTGTGTGGTGTATCAGAGGTATTGTGAAAGTGATTATTGTGTATTGTTCTGGCCACTAGTAAGGAAAGAAGGGGGTTACAGGGTCCCAGAGGCTGTACCTAGGTTAGCTTGACCACTACCAACCTGACCTCCGGTGGAGGCACCTGTTTCAGAACTCAGGCTACTTAAACTGCTATTAGCAAAGCAGGCAGGGTGTAGCCTTTGGGATAGCACTCACCTAGGGTTACATATAAAATTAAACCAAGTCTCTTGTATTAATTTAAACTCCACACCTAGATCATATAGTAATACAAACACAATCTTCCTTTTCTCCCCATTCATTATACTATGTATGTTTACAGTTATAAGAAAAAGGTAGTCATTTGTTACAAAAAGTTACTTCGTTTCATCTCTTTTTTTTTCCTTCTTCTTTTGCCTATTTTCCTTCTGTTACTGTACCTTCCTTCTCCTGTAAAAGTGAATAGGAGAATGATGCAGCTGAGTCCTCATCACCCATTTTTGAACTTTCCTGCTGGTACTTGCCAGCCCTTCATAGGTATTGTTTACTTTCACCTCTGCTGGGGCCATTTTTGTTGCCTCAGACTTCTTTGTCTGGGCAAGGTAGTTCTCCACTCCGGGAAGCAGGGAGGCTTTTATGGTTCTTACATTTTGGGCATCTCTTGTACCAACCCTTATTTATCTGTGTGGCATCCACCTCTTCCTCATTAATCACCTCCACATCCATAATACTCTCCTGGTCCTCTGGGGATTTGTACTTTGCTCTCCCTCCTCTGGGCTCCCACAGAATGGGCCTCAGAAGGTCCTTTGTCCTGTTCATTTTGCCTGGTTGGGCCTTCCTCCCTTGTCTGTGCTTTCATAATTAAATCATCCTGATTCATAGGATGAGGCCTGTTATGCACTACCCATGGGCAGCTTTGAAAATCATGACCATTCATCTCACAAAAGTTGCACCTGAAGTCGTTTACACATTGTAGCTTATGTACCCCAGCTCTCCACACAACCCACATTTCAATTTGTCACATTCATTTGCCAAGTGTGTTCTGGCACCACACCTGTGACAAGCCTTAGACTGCCCTGCATAGAAGCAGATGCCTCTGTCCTGCCCAGGAAGAAACAGTAAGGCAGGTGTGTGGTCCCTTCCACTGTCTGACTCAGTTTTATCTAAAACTTACAGACCCCCATCCAGGAGTTTTCCTCATCCAGAATTGCTTCTGGAGCAACCAAAATTCACACTTGTGTTGTAGCCAGTGTACAATGTTGTTAATAATATGAACCCCTTCTTCCTAAACACTGCTGTTACATATTTTATTTTGGGTCTGGTGGAGTGGAATGCACAGGAAAAGGGGTCCATAAAGGAAAAAGTTTAGCTGGTTGTATTTTGTCCAGAACCTTTATAGGGAATGTGGGATCGAAAACTTACGTCAAAATTGTCTTCACTCAGATATATGTATGAGGGCATACACCCTGAGGCCATGAACCTCATTGAATCTTTTAACAGAACTCTCACTACATATAGCCTGTCTGGCCTTTGGTCTAGACCTCCTTTGTAACTAATCCTGACTACATTTTTCATGGTGTAGGTTCTGTTCTGTTGAAAAAATCAGTATATCTTGGATCTTGGTCTTGCCAGTGGATGGAGGGGTCACCATTTTCTTGCCTCTCTAATTGTGGAGAAATATGTGATCCCTAAGGATACCCTTCTGCTTCTTTCCTATCGTTTCCTCCTCTGGTGTCTTGCTGTTTGTGTCTCTGTGTTGGCTCAGGAATATCCTGTGCCTTCTGTCTTCATGTGCTCCTCTCCCTGTTCCTCCTCCATCTCTACATCCTGTAGTTATTTTTCCAGGCTTTCTGTACTCCCCTCACCATTTTGCACTCCTTCTTGCTCCTCCACTCCATGTTTACTCTGCTCCCCTTGGTCTCCCCTTTGGAGATTCATACCTAGTTTACAAGCACCCCTTGTGCTCTCCTGCCTGCCCTGCCATTTCCCCTAAGTATTGTCCTGGTACCTGACGTTTCTTCTGGGCAGCTCCTTGTGAAACTTCAGTCTCTGAAAATTTGACCTCCATGTCTGGCACCCATGTTCTGTCCTTTCCACATTTCCACTCTGCTTCTTTTAGGGCTTATTCCAGAGACCATCCCTTTGCTTCTTGGCTTCCTCCATCTGTATTAAATGCCTTTATTATCAGCTGTTTCGCTGATAACAATCCTTCAGCTCCCTTGCCAAGTTGCTTTTTACTACATGTGCTGGCCCTCTTTCTTAAAGCATTCTGGCACCAGTTCCTGGTTCCTTCCTCCAGACTCATCTCTGTTCGTCTTCATGTTTCTTCCATTCTGCAATTTTCTTTTGTATATCTTTTCTTGTCCTCAGCTAGTAGTTTAGACAACAGGTTCTGTCATTCATCCAGCTCTTTTTGTAATTGTACTCCAGCCTTTTCAATATCCTCCTCTTGTCTCCAGGCTTCCATCTTTTCTCTTTTCCTGAACTCTCTGGTCATTTGTCATCTCCCTCATCATCATCCATAGACTCTTCAAGGTCCTCTTCCAGACTTTGCATATCCTCCATATCATTTTGTTCCACTCCATCTTCAACCTCTTTTTCTTGCTTCAGCAGGGATGGAGGACATGCTTCTAGCCTGCTGCCCTTCGGCACACCTCACAAAACTGCATCCTCCATCACAGCGGGCCAACAGTGCCAGCTTCTGAAAGGGAGGGAACTTCCCTGGTGTCCTGGCCAAATTTCCATTCATTAAAAATATAACCAACAGCTTAATCTGGTTCAATTTCAGTTGGTTACCATCTGTATCCTACCACCCTGGGTCATCCTTGAAAAGGGACTTAGTCCCAGTGTGCCTACCAGTCAACAAAATTCAATTAATATTAAATAAAATACAGTCCTCTGAGCAATAATTAAAGTACTGTACATTCCATTTCATAATAGGACAAAGAGCCTACTTTACAAAGTACAAAATGTGCCAAAAAGCCATAACTATGATGAAGTGCATGCTTGCCCATAAACAAATGGTGTGGGACAGCATCCAGAATAAAGAGTAAGAAGAGAAAGAGGTCATGTTGGTGCTCAAAGGAGGTGACTTAAGCACTAAAGAAGAAATAAACAGCTTTCAAAAAGTACAAGGAGACCCAAACAGAGGTGGACAGGGTGATATATCTGAGAAACAAAGGAGGCAGGAAGGACAGTATGGACAGGTAAGGTTCAAACTGAGGAAAGGATCTCCCAGGAGGTCAGGAATGGGATTAGACTTTCTTCAGGTAAGTGAGTGAGAAGAGGAAGACAAAGGGTTCTGTAGTAAATATTGCAGGCCAGGATGGGGTGACTGTGCAGAGGAAGACCAGGAAGAGCTAACAATTTAAACTAATACTTCTGTCTGGTATTCATTGTGGAGCAGGGATGGGTCAACACACATTAACAAGCATGGATGGAAAGGGTGGGACAAGTCCATTTATGGAAGAGAGAGAGAGTCCACAGGGGTTGGAAGCCTGAAAGGAAAACAAGGCAATGACTCCAGATGGTATTTATCCAAGGGCACTAAGGAACTTAGCACAGTGCTAGATACCCTCCAGCAACACTATTTAGCACCTTGTTACAGACTGGGAGGGGTTCCAGAGGAATCAAGGTGGGCCAATGTGGTTCCTCTGTGCAACATCAGCAGTAGGGAGGCGATCAACAATTACAGACCAGTCAGTCTTACATCGTTAGTGGGAGGTTCATGGAGTCCCTACTGAAGAAGAGACTGATGGAGTACCTGGGCTACAGGATCACTGGCAGTATGACTTTCTGGGGAGGTCATGTCAAACAATTCTTATAGATTTCTTTGACTGGGTAACTAGTGAGGTCAATCAGTGGAGGGTAGTGGATGTGACCTATCTGGACTTCAATAAGGCCTTTGACATTGTACCACATAGAAGACTGATAGTGAAACTTATTAGTCGGGGTGGGTGAGAAAGTGGAGTGCTTGGTGTCAAACCGTTGAGCAAAAGGAGGCAGAGGGTGGTAGTAAATGGAAGCCACTCAGAGGATGGGAAAATGACCAGTGGAGGCCTATAGAAATTGGTACTGGACCCTATTCTCTTCAATGTCTTCATAAGTGACTTTGATGAGGAACTGAGGGAAGGTGTGTCTCTTGCAGATGACACAAACATCTACAGCAGAGTAGACACTCAGGAAAGAGAGGAGAGAACACAAAGGATCTGAAGAAATTACTGGAGTGGTCTAAGAAGTGGCAGCTGGGGCAGTGCCAAAAGTGCAAAGTCATGCACTTGGGGAGGTGTAACCTGGTGTATAAGATCAACGAAGGGAGGTACTTACAGTTATCAAGCCAGAGAGGGACCTTAGGGTGATCATATCTGATGATTGCAAGGTGGAAGGGCAGTGCAACAGCGTAGTAGGCAAAGTAAGATGGATTCAGGGATGCATAGTGATGGGGATCTCTAGCAGGAGAAGGAGGTGATGTTGGCTCCATATCACTCACTAATGAGACACCAGCTGGAGTACTGTATCTAGTTCTGGAGGACACACCTCTGCAAGGACATCAACAGGGTGGAGGCAGTCCAGGGAAGGCTACTAAAACAGTTCAGGGTTTGCATGACAAGCAATATGAGGAGAAACTGTGGAGAGCAGCATGTGCTCCCTGAAAGAGAAGAGAAGAAAGAGAAGAGAAGAGAGAGAAGAGAAGAGAAGAGAAGAGAAGAGAAGAGAAGAGAGTGAAAGGCACATAAATGAGACTTATAAGTACTCACAGAGGTGAACAAAGTGCATGGGGCAGCCTCATTCAAAGGAGGAGGAGGAAAAGGAGCACCAGTACAGTGGGGCATGCTATGAAACTTGAGATGGGGAGTTTAAGAGGTATGTGAGGAAATCTTTTTCACAGAAAGGGTGGTTGACACCTGGAGCAGTCTGCCAGAAGAGGTGTAGGGCAAACACAATTGGGAGCTTCAAACATGCATGGGATAGGCACATGAGTATTATAAGCAGAGGTAAGGAAGGAGGACCTCTGTTTAAGTAGGGTCCAGCGTGTAGTATTAGTCAGGGACAATAGGGCAAACTAGATGGACCTACTGGTCCTTTACTGCCAACATGTTCTATGTGTCTATGTTTCAGATGGTGGTCAACATAGCTGGCAGCCTGCCTAGTACAACTACAGGTATAAAACATAAGATGCTTGACCTGTATGACACCATAAAGGAAATGCTATCCCTCTGTAGACAGGCACTGGCAGCCCCTGATGGTGTGGACCAGAATATGATGTCCAACCCTCTGTACTGCAAACCCCTTGAAGATATTGTCACAAACACTACCTTGCAGAAGCCTATAGCTGGCGAGGTTGATTGTGCCATTACTCTGGATGGTAACACATATCACAACCAAAACACACAGAGTGTTTATGGTACTAGCACTGTGCAAAATTTTGAAATTCCAGGGAATGGAATTGGAAAGAATCTCAGAAAATTCTGATTAATTCTGAAGAATTCTGTCAGAAAGAATAGAGAAATTTCCCAGTGGAATATATATCAGACCCCACAGTTTTTCCCACATTTACATGGTTCTACATTAGGGCTTTGAGAATTGGTGGAATTCCACAAGTGGAATTTGCATGGAATGGCAATTCCCTTCCAAATGCCAGTGGGATGTCCCCACTCCGAACCTATGGCACAGTGCTGAGCTGTGCCAGATGAAGGCATCATGTGATCTCCCAGGTGTGTGGCACAGACATTGATTATGTGCCCCCTGGCATCGCACACCAGCTGGCAGTTGATACTCAGGTATCCCTTTCTGTTGATGTATGCTACCCCTCCAGGCCAGGTGGCGCGGATGCCTACATGGGTGCAGTCGATGGCCCTAGCATACCAGGCATAATGTTACCCTGTGGAACTCCTGCATATTCACTGTACACTCTGCCTGTGTGCTGGGGAAGTGGATGTATTCCACAGCATGTGGCAGCAGGGTGTTGAGGAATTGTTTGAGGAGCCATGACACAGCCAACTGGGTTATGCCTGTGGTGTTCCCTGTTGGTCTCTGGAAGGTGTCCGTGGTGAGCAGGCACATGACAGCTGTAACCTTCCTCTCCACCATCAGGGCATGGGTCCGTCTAGTTGGTGCCTGCATCTCCTCACTGCAAAGCTCACAGAGCTGCCTCAGAATTGCCCAGTTCAGGTGATACCAGCCCACAATCTCCATATCAGAGTAGTTCTCGAAGGTGGTGAGGGCACATTACCACTTGTTCTGGGAGTACCGCTGATGGGCCCTTCCAGGCCGTGCTGCCCTGCCTCCTGCCTCCCACACTCCTCATTATGGCCTCCATCTGAATATGGCACTGGCCATGGCCCCTGTTGTCCTGTCCCCTGAGCATCTGACTCCACTGACCTCCTAGCTGTGTGCGGCTGTGCAGACGCCAGCAGGGCCCACACCTGTGTGCTCTGCCCCAGCTGGCTGCCTGTTGTCTGTGGCCTCTGACTCCCACCCCTGTGTTTTCCTGTGTTGTTCCTCATGGGCCTGATGCCACAGGCACACACACTCACACCGATGCCTCCCTGCCTGTCACATCGCACAAATCTCACTCACACACACAGTCACTCCCTCTGTCACTGCCTCTGTCTGTGTCCTCTCCTAGTCTCCTAGTCCATTGTTTTCGGCCTGTCTGTCTCCTTTCTCCTGTTCCCCTCTGGTGCAGATGCCCTTCTCCTACTTGCTCCCTGTATTTATATGGGCTCAAGTGTGCTCCGTGCAACTGCTGTTTGCTCCCGCTTGCGCCGCTTTGTCCGATGTTGAATATCGCATTGTGCTGCATAATCATGGTTATGCCCCTGCACTCTGCACTGCATACATTCCCATTGTGCACTGGCACTCTGTCACTTGTGCCTGTGCAGTTGCTGCCACTGAATATCACACCGCATGTTCGCTGTTGTGCAGGTACAACCCAGTTGCACATACGTAACTGCTTTGAATATCCCACCCATTATATTGGGAATTTATTGAAGTAAGTGGTGAATTTTAGCAGAAATGCACTCACTGGCTTTGCTTCTGATAGCCAACAGTCCCTGTACACAATCTGACGTTTAAGTAATTTTGAGTCTATTACAATGGTTTAAAAGGTTTGAGTTAAGATGTAGCATGAAAATACTACGATAAAATCCATGTTCCTGTTGGAGGTAGGCAGGCAGATTTCAGAACATCACAGTTTCTTTAACCCCAGGTAACAGCAATGTGGATGGCCAAGCTTTAACATAGTTAAGGGCCACTGGCAAGAGTTTCTGACAGTGGCATTGGGTTTACAAATCCCTGAAAACATTTTGAAAGTCAATGATAAGATAGCACTAAGCTAATGTATCAAGTGATCACCCCTTCACTGTCTCCATCATAAGTCCTGATAGCAAGTATTTCACAGTGCACCACAGCAACCACAATGCCTTATGCTGGAGCCACAGTGGTGCATGGCAACTCACTTTGGATAATACAGTATTGAAGAATAGTCTGAAGGATAGTCTAGATACTGCAAATATTATGTTTACACATTCACAGAACATTTTTAAAATGTTCCAACGTTTGTACAGTACAGGACTTTAAATGCCTGCCTAAGCATTCCACTTGATGTCTTGATAGTTTGTTGTCTGTCTTGAAATTATCTTCAAATTCTGCAGTTTACATTGTCTTTTCATTGTAAACTGGGGAAAAATGTTTCTCCATTTCACTATGAACCAGTTATATTTTATGTAATTCACTGCACAAACCCACTGTATGAACAAAGAAATGCTGATTTACTGGGTGGAATCTCTGAAAAGTAGCACAAATTTAATCTAGCATTTCAGGAGTGGAATAACATTTCAAAGGTAATTCCCTGGCAGAATTGTGCATTCCACACAGTTCAAGTATACACCACATCTGATACTACACAGCATGCACCAATTATCCACAGATGTCCAGCAACCATTCAAGTCCTGGTTAGAAAAGGAAAACAGTGAGCAGCCCTTGCTGCCAGACCCACATGTCTAACTAGGACCCAGCAACACAACAGCAACAAGGACCAGATGTGAGTATAGTGACAGAAACACAGGTACAATGGTGCCACAAACAGCAGCAATGGCAAAGTCAAATGGACTTATTCATCACCCACCTCACAGCTGGTAGCATTAGGACATGGGACAGACGGCCAGTGGAGCCAGAATGTATCAATGTCCAATGAAACAGAAGACCAGGGGCTGGAAGAGGCACTTACAGATAAAGAAACCAACACACTAGTGGAGTTCTGCAGCATGGGGTCATTCTTGCAGCAGCAGGAACATGGACTACAGGGCATGTGCCCTGAATTGTAACTGCCAGAATAGCAGTGACTGAGCACAGCATACAGATTCCAACCACGAGGATCAGCAGCTGTGCATGGATGTATGTACTCTCACATTGAGCTGGGTGCCATGCACATGGAGGTTTTGTCACTTGTACTGAATTCAGTGGCACAGTGTTATTGACTTATCAAACAGAATTCTGTCTGCATCAGAATGCAGCATTTTGAACAAAGGTCTAATGTTCATTTCCATGGTTTTTATGGCCATTAATCAAATTATGATTGACTTGAATCTTTGCCAGAAAAATAACTTTAGAGACTATTTTCTTGAAAGATGTTAATATATAAATAGGTGACGAAACTGTGCTGGAAGAGACACCACAGAGAGAGAGCTACACCCAAAATCTACATTTTACCCTCCACATGGACCAGCAGAGGCAGAACTCCTCCGTCAATGTGAGACTGACCTCATGAATTTGGACCTGAAACAGCCTGGTAAATTGAAGTATCCAGCAACTTATCCAAGTAAGAGAAGGAAGCTTTAAGAGATTTGTCTAAGCCGTTGTTGTGAAGCCAGCTAACGGGGAGGGGATGCTATTGTTTTACAAAATTGCGATGATTATGAAAATGAGATATTGGGACAATTACATGACACCAGTTATTATAGAAAGTTAACTGTCAATCTAACAGGGCTTTCAAAGAAGAATTGATGATTATTTAGTTTGGACTTTTAATGAGGATGGATAAATAAAACAAAAAGAATTTCTAACAACAAAATACCTGTTGTTCCACTATCTATACTTTACCAAAAATACATAAGAGTATGGGAAACCCTCCAGGACACCCGATTATTTTGAGTATATGCTGGATATCTGAGCCCTTGTCTAGGTTTGTCGATCTTTACTTAATGCCCTTTTTCAAACAAGTGCATTATACATCACAGATACGACTGACATTTTAAACACCATTCAGGATATAGAAATGGATCTGGGATGAATGTTTGCAATTCTGGATGTACAATCATTATACACATCAATTCCACATAATGAGGGTTTAGCCACACTGACATTTTTCTGGATATGATGAACTCTGTCCATGTACTGAATTGTTTTTGGTTTGGCACAGTTGGTGTTAACATTGAATACGTTCACATTCAAGGGAAAGTATTATCTACAGGTGAAGGGTACAGCAATGGGGTGACTTTTGCCCAAAGTTTTGCAAACCTGTATCTGGCCTGTTGGGAAAATCTTTATGTCAGGGACACCTGCACGAAGCCACACCTTTTGGTGTGGATTTGTGGAGATGTTTTATGGGTGATATTTTGATCATTTGAAGGAAGACAGACAGATATTGAGTCCTTTGTAGAATATCTAGAGGAACAAATCCAGCTATAAAATTTAGGCCGACTGTGGTTTAAATTCCATAGATTTTCTAGATATAACACTGTACAAGGGAGTGACATACTGTCGGACCTATATGTAAAAGGTACTGACAGAAATTTGTATTATGTCACCCATCCCATGTCAAGAAATCAATTCCAAAGGGACAGTTTATGAGGGTTAAAAGAAATTGTAGTAATCCGATACAGTTTAAAGGCAGAAAACAAGAGATGGTTCAGAAATTCATGGTCCGAGGTATAGACAAGATATAATTGGTACACCAGTTCGGAAGGTGGAGGGCATTCAAAATCAGGACCTTTAACCTACAAAAACAAAGAAAAGAAGCATTTTGATTTTCCCAGACTTATAACAACTTACACCCAAGGAATTTCTGCCTTAAGAGATATTAAACAAGAGGTGGAAGATTCTGAATAGAGACTTAAAGCTACAGAATATTCTTCCTGAGAAACCACATATTACATAAAGAAGGGCATCGAGTATTAGAAACAATGTAGTAAGGAGCCACTATCAGCCTGAGGTACCAAAAACCCTTTTGGAAAATACCTATTAACAAATGTTGTGCCAAATGTATACAGTATATTGCCCTTACATTATACAGGACCTGACATTGACACCCAAGAGGTAAAAATAATATTTTTGCAATGCTTTTATAAATTGCAACACAGAAGGGTTGTGTAAGTTTGAAATGTAAATGTAATACATTCTACATAGGTAACACTACAAGACATTTTAAACAATGTGTGGAGAGCATCTATGTGAAGCTCAGAGCCGCTCTGCACAGCTGTGGTTCACTGTGATGACCAAGTATGATTTACACAAGAACAGTCATGGAACATGGACAGCTCACCAACAACTGTCATCCACTCTAATGTAGTCTTCAAGTACAGCAGTTTACTGCAGTTGCAGAAGCAGAAAAAGCACATTCCCAAAGGAAGAACAAATCAGACTATGTTGGGAGAGCATGTTAGAGAATGGAGAGATGTAAACTCAAAGTATGACATTGGAAGACACATAAAAGTAAAACAAAAAGACCATACAATACAGTTTTTTGACTAGAAAGAGTACTGAGAACCTGTAGAGGTGGAGATTGGGAAGGCAAATTGAGCTCCAGAAAGACAATATGGATCTATAAAATGTGGACTTGTTTCCTACTTGATCTAAATGACCCCACTGAAGTGAAACATTTGTTATAAGTTTTGAAATGATGTGATTTATTGGTCTTTCAGATGTACTGTAGCTAAGAAGCTGTAACAAAAGTTGGCTATATACTGCCTCCGCTGTCCTTTCCCCATTTCTGTCTACTGGTATTTCAGTACTTTCTAAATTACACTACCTGCATTTCTGATCTGCCTTCTGTGTAGGTTGTCATGAAGTAGTTAAAATAATAAAAGAGCATCTTTTAGGGTAGTTGTAAATTAAATTCTCTGTATAGTTAATGTGCTGAGTTTCTTGACTTATGTGGTTCCTTAACATGTTTCAAAATAATTTATTAATCTACGTATAATTTGTTAAAAAGTCCTTTTAGTTAACATATAAATACATATTAAATATAAATAATCTGAACAGAATGGATACTACAATTTAAGGCTTAATAAAATGTTTTAAAACTTTCAGGTTACAAGTCTCCTTCAAATATCTAGGGTGACTCTTGATCCTCTCTTACCTTCAATGACCACATTTCTAACATTGTGAAGAAAGTCCACCAGAAGCTAGGGCAGCCCACTGTAATAACCATCTCCTGACCCCAGAGGCTTGCCTTGCAATTTTACAGGAAATCTACTGCCCTACTTGACTATTGCTCCCCAGTGTTCTCCTCCATGTCCTTCTCACTTCTTTCTTGGCTAAATATCACATACAACTCTATCTGTCACTTTGCCCTTCCAGTCCCTTCCTCCACTCATCACTGCTCTTTGTATCAGTCCCTAGGCTTGCTCCCTCTGCTGGGCCATTTTGAATACACCATGTGCTGTCTAGTTGGCACCTCTCTCAGGAACTTACAAAAGTCCCTGCTTCTCCTTCTCACTGGCAGGGTGGTAAATCGTTGACTTAGGGTCTCTCTGTTCCCCCACTGGTAGTCCCCTGTGTGTCTACTGTTGTGGAGCAAGTCTTTCTGTCTCTGCCTCTCCCTTTAGAACAGATTACCACTGGCTATCCAAATGTCTCCTCATCAGTCCTTCAAATGGAATCTAAGAGCTTGGCTTATGACTCAGGCCACCTGTAACTGCTCCTAGAAACACCTCATCAATAATCCACATTAGGGGCCCAGTGTACCACTTGCCTTACTTCCCAAGTACTGGCTGCTAAATAAACAATAGACACATTAGTCTCCATTGTGAAAATGTTGATTGTCGAGTGTAATACCATGTGCACTTATTGTAAACCGTTGACTGGTTGAATCCTGTTCTTGATTGCTGTAAGTGTATGTCCTAGTTTCTCTGCAAGCATAGATGCATCACTTTATTATTATGAACTTTTTTCTTATGTCCTTAACCCATATTTATGATGTGATGTTATGTATCACTGTTTCTGCTACACTGTACTTACTGTATTAAATGTACCTACTGTATACAACTTGTGCCTATTGTTTGTGCCACTACAATGCCTGGGTCGAATTGAAAATGGTCCTTGGATCAATTTGCTAACCCGGTTACCAAAAACATAAATAAATGAATGAAAGAATGAATGAATGAATGAATGAATGAATGAATGAATGAATTGATAAAGTCTGGATTTAAAGGAATAAGCATCAAATATCTGTAAATGGAAACTGCCCAGAACTGATCTGAATAAAGAATTCAAGAACCATAAAGATGGACAATATCCCAGTTTGTTTTGTGGACATTTCTTTACAGAATAGTGATGTGTAGTTATAGTGAATTGTTTATAAATTATTGTATTTAAACCTACATATTTATGTTGGCATATAAATCAATTGTGTTTTATAGCTCTAAGTAATAATGTAACTTAATGATATTGTGTTTTTTTCTTGTGTGCTGGTGTAATTAACAATTAGTATGGGTATAAAAGTATCTTGTTTGAAGTGCAGTGCATACCTTTGATGAAACCATGCTGTGATGTAGTGAAACGTAAGGTCTCTATTCACCATTTGCTTTGGTGAGCTCTTGCTGTTAGTGGACTGTCCTGAGTGTGCTGTGCTCTATCTTTTAACTTTCACTGCTTGAAAGATTTATTTTATCTGCCATGAATAAAACTGAGTGGACCGTAGGTATTGTGTCTTCTGCCTCATTAAAGGATTGAAGTTTAGAAAAGTGATTACTTTATAACAAAGTGTGAAAAGATGATGGATTAGAAGTGGTGCACTTTTAACTCTTTGAGTGCTGAATATGTTTGAATGTATATATATTCTGATATATATATATATATATATATATATATATATATATGTATATATATACCCACAGTCTTCTAGGGGTTAAGCTGCTGGTCTCTGATTAGATTTATGTTGGAGAGCACCACTTCATATTGTAAATAGGTTACTTAAATAGTAAGCGCCTTACTCTGCAACTGTACTAATAAAATGTATATAGAATAGCATATGTCTGACCATACACACAAGGCTCTGTTTCCATGAAGGGTGTGATGACATCATACAGACCTCAAGAGCAAAGATCAAGAGTTCTCTATGATGACATCACATCTCTGAGATGGAAACAAAGCCTCGTTGCTTATGGTCATCCATGTACTATTTTATATAGTATATAGTTTCTGAGATTGAAACAGTTTCATTTCACAAGGTTTCATACCTTGGATCATGCTCCCTGCTTGGTGCAGGCAGCTCATTCAGCTATGAAGTCACTGGTATGGTTCTACTCCACTCCCAACCCTCAAAAGATTCTCGTGGCCGTGATTTAACAACAAAGAAAAGAAAGACAAATTAGTACAGTTTGGAAACACAGAGCTGACTATGGCAGTCCATGTCCAAACTGTCTCAGAAGGGTGGACGAAAGTTGCAAATTCCGCTTTTGTGGAACTTCCATAAAATGTTGAAATTTCAGAACTTTCACCATTGGCGATACTGGGATTTTTCCATCGATTTTGCTGAGTTCCATTGACTTTTGCTGAACTGTGGAAAATTGCATATAAACTGTGGAATTTATTCTATCTACAGTTTAATGAACTGTCAGTGAATGAGCGTGCTTGTACAACCATGCAGTCATTCATCGACAATTCAGTGGGCTACCAGTAGTGGAGGGGGTTGCACCAGTGGCCTGCTCAGGGGCAGGGTGGGGGAGCAGGGTGGTGTCAGATGAACTCTCAGGGTGAGGGGTCCACTAGATACTAGGGAATTGGGTTTACCTTTTTTTTATATGGATCGAGGATGGGGGTCCACTAGACACCAGGAACTACTAAGAATAGAGGGGATGAGTCAGTGGACCAACGGCTGTTTTTATGGATTAAGGTAATCTAGGATAGGAGGGTGTCCGCCAGACACCAGGGAAATAAAATGTTTTGGGGCCATGATTGGTGGGGGGCACTAGAAACCAGAGAGGGTTCAGAGTTTTTATTTCTTCTTTACTGGGACCCACAGACTGTGATCCTGTGGCAGGGAGGTGAGAACCACTAGACACCAGGGATCAGGGATTTTTAGGGACCCATGATCGGTTAGTGGGGGCCACTAGACACCAGGAAAGTCCAAGAAAGGATTGAGTTTATTTATTTATTTACTGGGGCCCCTCATCAGTGGGGTGGATTAATGAATTAAACTGTGGTTAAAAGCCTCAGAACTGACCGCTGGCAGTGATCTGTTCTGTGGATTCTTTCCCTCAGTTTAATAAATTAACCCACAGTCTATGGGCAGGATTCACGATGAGTTTCTTTCTAGTTCCACTCTGCAACTGCTGTTGTGAATGGAATTACCGCAGCTGCGGCGGGTAGCAATTCACAACCCGCGGCAGTTGCGGGGGTGCAACTGCTTCCACCAGCTGTGGCCCATTCCGCTGCTTTGGCCATCTCCTGGTGACACTACCCACAAGCAGCCATAGATCATGGAGCTGGTTGTAATCTGGCTCCACCTTGTGAATACCACGCCACTGCGGGTAACCTGTGGATCCGCAATTCTGAATCGACTTGCACAGAGGTTTACCCACAGCTGCAGGTATTTCTTGAGTTTCATGAATCCTGCCCTATACATTTATTTTGTAGTTTTAAGGCAGAATTTCCACAAAAGTTGAGAAAATGATTTCTGAACTTTCTTGAGGCGAAATTGCACTTTGCAGAAATTCCGCTGCATCATTTTTTCTCGTACCCTGTGTCTCAGTAAACTGCTCACCAAGCAGCACCACTATTTTACCTTGAATTTTTGTGCAGAGTATTGTTTCCTCTAATCAAATGGCAGGTCAAGGGAAAAGTTGTTGTAGTATTGCTGTGATGGCAGAATGATAATGCAACTTTCCACGACCTTTGAACAGTCCAACAAGTTTTTGAAAGCCACTGATTTTCATACATAATAAGCCCTAACCATACAGTGTATTACCTTTTTCTTCTGTTTAAGATTACAGTGGCATCAGTCAGGATGAAATGCAATAATACTGCAGTATATCACAACATGCTGCAGTATGGTGCAGGAATGGAGTGATTCAATGGTAATTTAGTCTCTTTTACTACAGTAGTTTGTGATGTCATTTATGAAGTTACTGTGTTACATCACAGCTAGCTCCATTGTGTATCATGGACAGTATTAATTTTATTTAGTTTTTGTTGACAGGGTGGGTGCATAAGACAAAATAGTTACCTATTTTCAGGTACAACCCAGGAGAGTTACAGAAAATAAAATGAAGCAACAATTACAATGTCACAAATTCAGTAACAACAACATAGGCTAGAAAAATATATGATGAACATGAAACAACAAGCGTGCAGAGAAATGTACAAACACAGCAAGTGCAAAATTGACAAGTGTTAGACACATAAGACCATCCTGGTTAAAACATAAATACTGATTTTTATCACATTAGTAGTTCTAACATTTAAACTGGTAGAGATTCTACAGTAAAATTGTGGTAAATATTGCAGGTTGTCGATTTGCCACAAATTTTGAAATGAATCCACTTAAGCCATGTACAGGGGTCTAGATAATTTCAAGTGGTGCTAGAGTTATCGTTTGTTTGTTTGTTTAATAATAAAATAAGTACACTAGAGCCACAGATCATTTTGCAGGCACAACTTTAGATCATAGGTCAAACAATTAGCAATAATCCACTCTAGGGTGTGTGGGTTATACTAGGATTTCCCACATTGGGTGTGGTTCAGTCACAAGGCCACAAGCTGAGTGACCACATCCACATAGGTATGAGTAAATCCCAGCATAACCACCCCTGGAGTGGATTATTGCAATTATAAAATGTCTTTTTAACAAGAAATAAACACCTTTAAAATACTTTATTTATTTTTTATTGATTTTGTTAAAATATTCTTCCTCCACAGATTAAAATAGTCTGCACAGCAGCCATGATAAGTACAGAAAAGATCCGTTTGTGTTGTGCCACACCCTCACCCCTCCCCAGTTATACCTTTTACTTTTTATTATCGTTATTTTCATCATTTCAATTGCATGTTAGTGCCTGGTAGGATGACACAAAGGAGAGGTGGTTGGGAGACAGAGACAGTGAAACGCACCCTTTAGTTGGTGTCAGCAGAGTGGGCTGAGAAACAGGAAGAGTGAGCAGCATTTTCTTTTTGGATAACTGGGAGCAAGATAACAAAAGATACCAAGTGCAAAACAGGGTTTCTCTTTAATATGAAAACAGCAGAGACAGCGAAAGTGCAAAAAATGTTTTTCTCTACTATGGAAAATGGCTGTGAGAGAGAGAGGAGAGACAGGAAGCACAAAATAGTCTTTTCCTGGACATGCTCTCTTTCTCTCTCTCATTTGTAAAAAGAAAAAACCCAGTAAGGTACAGATTGTTTAAAATAAAATAAATAAAACTGATACTTTCCGCTACTAGATAGTTTCAGGGAAGGTGTTTTTATCTGAAGGAAATGGTGGAGTGGTTCAGTTTCAAATTCAGAGGCAATGATTTCTCTTTTTTGGGTTGTTTTTGTCATGAAGTTGGTCTGGCTACTGTATCTTTATTCATGGGTTATTGTAGGATTTACCTACTGGTAAAGAACCTCAGTAGCCAATCAGATTGTGAGAAAAATGGACCCCATTTTATAAATATAGAACAATATATGGGTGGGTGTGTATAACCGAATTTACACACACTTGAGGTGGGATGCTAAAATAAACCCCGAGATCATAGCCCGAGGGGTATATAAAAGCATTCCACACCAAGGATGTGTGTAAACTTTGGTTTTATACATGCCCACCCATATATTATTTTATTTAATTATTGGTCATTATTTTTTTCTTGCCACACTTGAGTTAGTGCAGTAGTTCTACCAGAAGTAGATACACACACACACACACACACACAGCCTGTCTCTCTCTCTCTCACACACACACACACACACACACACACATATACACACACACACCACACCAAACCACACCATCTCTCACTCACTCACAACACACACACACACACACACACACACACACACACACACACACACACACCATCTCTCGCTCACTCGCTCATTCATTCATCAGTTGTGGTCGGTTGCTGGTACACAATGTAGCCACAGAGTCCGCTTGAGAGGTAAATATGGCAGAATCAACCAGATACATTTTTGGCTCAACCAAATATATTGAAAATTGTGTAAAACAAATTACCTGGCATGAAGCTAACGAACATATACATTCACATGACCTGTCCCATGGAAACTCTGTTAGCTAGAACGGAGCCACTATGTTTGGAACAATGATCGTCCTGCCCAGTTGGAGAGTAGCAGCCAATGAGTTGGGTAGATCTTTTTGAGTGGCAGGCAGTGATTAAAACCTCCCAAGTTGTAACTGAAAATATTAACATGGGATGTTGCAACCGAGAATAAACCACGTTTATTCATGGATAAAAATAATGCTCATTAATTAATATACAATAACACATACAGTATGCCATTAATACAAAAAGTAAAATAAAATACAAACTATCAAGTATTTACAACATGAATAAAAATACAAATAATGCAAACACATTCACTTTGTTACTACAATATGATTTATTTTTTCAACTTATATTTTATTGAATTTATACTTCAATCCAATACAAGCATAGCCCAAAGATTAGTGCCTTAAAATAAAATTGCATTCAGTATCTTGGCAGAACAGTGTCTCTAGCACACCTCTACTGTTTCATCATATTAGGGTTATTTTATTTATTTATTTAGTTTTGTTTACCAGGTAAGTACCATAGCCAAGACATGACTATTTTCAGGCATGACCCGGAGATTACAATAAGGAGGGTAAACAGGAATACATTATGTGTGCAGGGAAAAACAAAAATACAGAGAGACAAAATTTCTCAATTCATGAGTAAATAACAAGATAGGTAAGAGTTCATAAACAGTATCAAAAATCTGTGACAACTAGCACATGTAGCAAACAACATGCATGTTTATTCCCTCCTAATATGTTTAGCCAAAGGCCATTGCAGCCATTAGGAAGGATTACCCCATATAAATTTGATAAAGTCTAAAATAAACACCCCTTTAATAGGTGACATATCCCCAGTGCACAAGATAATCATGACCAAAATATAGTGTTGAGCATTCATACATCTCCTTCAAACCTTTAGTTATTGTCTGTTAGTTTCTTTAAAACTCTTAGTTCCCATACTTAATATATAAAGTCTACTAATGTTTAACCCCATTGAATAAACATAACTGTACTATTAATGGTGACTAAATACTGATCTATCATGTTAATGTTTAGAGAAAGCCAGAAAATCATTTAACAACAGGAAAGAAAAAACTGCGCCATACCTGACACGGAGTACCACTTTCCGCTGGATCTTAGTACAAAGCAATAACTTTTTTATCCCATTATGCTTCCCAGTTTTTATGAAAACAAAGTCCATATTAACTGACCCGACTTTCAGATTTCCTTGTAATCTGTTTCTCCTGCTTAAATAATTCCTTTCCCTAGGTCTTTCTTCATTTGACTCGGAGTCAGGTTCTTGTGCTGCACAGTCTGCTTCAATTTTTTGAACAATTTCCCTGTCCACCAGATCAGTAAAGTGGTAGGTTTTATTACTGTCGACTATTGTTAGAGTTGCTGGCATAATCAGGACAGGCCAGGAAGCTTCAATTGAATTCCTTCTAACTCCTTCTCTGTTGCCGTGAGGCATAGTGCAGATTGGAGAAGACATGAATTTGAGAGCCCTGCCATTGTGATGAGTCTTTTTCATGCTGCCTGAGCACCATGTCCCTTTTCTGCAGTGATCCCAGGATAAACAGATCTGTCCTAGCCTGAGGATATGCAGTCTCTGTATGTAGACAAGCCCTCCAGAATTAATTCAGTAGGCCCTTTGCACAAAGATCAAGAGTTCAGCCTGGAGATCTTCTGGAAGCCATTGCTGAATAAGGCTGCTCAGGTCATACCCTTCACCTCCTCTGGAAGACCTAGTATGTGCACATGGGAGACCCACACCCATTTTCCAGACTTTCCAATTGTCAATGAAGCACCAGGTTTTCCTTGATCAGGCCTGCTGTAGACACCATACTTTCTTTGCTGCTCTGTTCACTTCTTTAGATGTCTCTTCCACTGACTGTAATTTAGTTTCCATGATGACTATTCTGATGTGAATCCATCCATCTTCTTGTTGATGGATTGGATGGCCTTTAAGAGGGCAGCTTTGGAAGGCTGATTTGGTTCTGCCATCTACGAGCTTCCATCTCTCTCAGAGCCAGACCACATTTCTTTCTGTCTAGCACTATCTCCTCCCACAGCATTCTTCGTGTGATCCATTTGCATCTGATTTTGGAGCCAGAATCTGGTTTCAGACAGTTTTATTTCACTATTCAGAGAGGATTGATCGATTTAAATAACTTTTTATTACTCAATTATTGTTTGATAAATATTGAGGTATGGAGCTGATGCTGGAAGCTGCTTCCATCTCAGTGCTAACCACGCCCCTACAAATATGATTTTAAAGATGCAGCAAAGGTTTTGGAACCATTGCATCTTAATATAACGTGTTAAGAATATATTGTTAGTCAAAAGCTTTTTGTTGGCAACATGCCATTACAGCTAATGCAAAACACATAACTACAAATTCAACAATACAGAAGATGCTGACAGAGATTATAAAAGATAAACTGCACACAGTAGATCATCATCTTCCATGTAGTAAAATAATATACATATACTACAGACAAAAACAGTAATCCACTTTACATTAAAAAGTTTAAATCCTAATCTAAATGTTAGAACAGGCTAAGAACAGATGCCTAAAGGCATGTGAATTAGAATCTCTGATAATCAGAAATTCTATTAACAGAAGAAATGGTTGGGGCAGAAAATGTATATGGCCCCATGGGAGTCCAACATAGACTAATATTTGAGTCCCATAGGGGCAGCAAACTGCATGTAACCCAAACAGGGAAAGGGAGAAAACCTTTAGTTTGAAGTTTCAAATATAATTAGTCAAAGCTGCTCCCTGATAACCAAGGTTTACCTTTCCTAAATTTTTAATAATATAAAAGTAATTTGCAAATTTACTGATAATAATAGTATCATCCACTGTTCAAAGAAAGCTAAGAGGGTCATCTGAATACAACTTAGATCTGATAGTACACTATTTATCCATGTAATACGTGACTTTTCATACCATGAGCATTTGAATAGAACATGCCACAGATTCTCTATACCTCCTACAGTGCATAAACAAGGAGCCTCAGATGCACTGGGAATATGGGCAAATCTAAGAGTACATTACTAGGATAAAGTTCAGACTTATAGCACATATAAACACTTCTTTTCAGGGATCCAAGATCTAGTCAAGATAAAAATCTATTGCAAAACCAAGCCTCATTTAAAGCATACCAAGGTGAGAACCTGGACCTTAAAATATTATTTAAAGCCACTCCTTGGTTATGAATTCTAATTTGTTCTTTATATATTTCTTGTATTTGAGACAAATAGAGATTCCTCTTTGAAATAACTATATAGATAAGTAAGTTGGTAGTCTTCTAGCAAGGACTGCACATATAATAATCATGGTGAACTTCTACAACCTAAGAGCCCCAGTTTTCTTTCCCTTCAAGACTTGCCCATGAAAGCTTCCAGGAGGTGCTCTTGTGCACTTAACCCAGTAGCCCAGGACTAAAGAGTCAGTCAAATTTTTGTAACTATCTAATTCAAGTTCTGCTCTGAAGGAGGATGAAGAGCTTGATTTAGTAAGATTTAAAGAGATGAATTGAAATTTTCTCCTGTTCTGAAACTATGTACGGTGTCCACATTTCCATAGCATAAAGGGCTTGTGGATTTAATTTTGAAGAAATAACGCATCAGTTGTCTCAATACTATTGCCACCATATTTGCAATTATTTTTTTAATCCAAAGCTGTTTTTTTTTAATTTAATCTGAACACTGGTAACATGAGGGCACCATAAACCATTGGAAGAAACAGTTAACCCTTAATAAACATATTTATTCACTGCATGTATGTATAAATGGATCCCACATTTCCATTTTGGGGAACATTTTCCTTACCAAAGATCATCACATGGCTTTTATTACTGTTGATAGTCAGGGATAATTTATGTGCTTTCCTGGCTAAATAGTCTAATTTCCTTTGAAGACCAGGAGCCAGATATTCAAAACTTTGCTCTGGGCACAAACTGTTTGCATTGGGTTTGCACCCCATTTGTGTGGGTCCGCACATTCAAAAGACCAAATAGCACGGGCAAATTGACTAGTAATTATGCAAATTATGCTGTATGCACTGGACAAAGACAGGGGGCATGTGCATGAATACAGGTGCTCTGCTATATTCAGTGCCTTAGTGCCATGAAAGTGTATTGTAGCGACTTTACATGACACTTAGTGCGGGCAAATTGCCATTCAGAAAAAGGTAGTCTTAACTCTGGACAAAACAAGGATAAGGGGCATGGACACAGCAGCAACAGTCAACATGGCTGCATGCAAAACAGCAGCATGATACATCTGATAACTACAGCCAATGAGGAGGCAGAGAGGGTGGACATCCACGCTGGGCCACTCCATATACTATGGAAGAGACATACTGCACACAGATGGTACTGCCCCGTCTCCATCATCTGGCACCCGCCCAACTCTGCCAGGCATTTGAGGGTGCTCCAGTACCACCTGGACACCTTATCAGTGTGGCCATGCAGCACACACCACCAGTCCCACATAGGGTACACCACACAATCCAGCACACACATGCAGCACCAAGGAGATGGAGGGTGTTCAGGAGAGGGGTGTACAGGTGCCGAGTATGCACCACATAGTAGGTCCTGCCACATGGCTGGAGCCATCCACACAGTGCACATGTTCCAGCGATGGGTATGGCCCTGACATCAGTGTGCCTCTATGATGGTATATGTCTGCACCTCCAGGGACATATACTGCACACCTGTACATACACCCCATCATATATGGCCAGTCATGTGTATGTTACTGTGAGACTGTCATGCCAGTGGCACAGTGTATGTGGGTCACAGGACTTTATGACAGTGGTGTTGACTGTCAGAACACACATGCCAGCTGACCTGCCACTTTGTGGATAGCAGCAGTTATTGATGCCTGACACTGTAGGCATTTCTGTGTCCCTCACAATACCAGCTACTGTGGTACTGTAGCATCTGATACACACCTTAGCAGACACAACAATATGTCAATGGCATACAGCACAACCACCTGTGTCTGTTGTGTTAGTCTCCTGTGGCACAACAGTCTGTGCTTCTGTGTAGAGCCTGCAGCTACCATCCTGTAGTTCCAGTCTGACATACAGGTGGTGCCGTGTGCAAACCCAGCCTGTAGCCACTAACCTGTTGCTCCAGTCTGACCTACAGGTGGAGTTGTGTGCACCCTGAAATAGCTCAGGCAATCCACACATGGTAATGCAGGCAAATCAGGCCATAATGATATGTTAATGTGGCCATTTGCCCTTGGCCAGCCTATGCAGGCTCTTTGCATATCAGGTTTGAATATAGGAAAATTTTGCCCTGGGCTAAAGTGTTTGCTCTGGGCAGATGTGTTGGCTGGGCAAACATGTTTGCCCAGGCAAACCTGTTAGAACCATAACATGGTTCTGCAGTATTTGGCCTACAATGTTGTTTACAGTTGTTGTGCACCACTTCTTTGCTAGCACCCACACTGGCCACCTAGTTCACCTTTACCTTACTCCACCATTTGCGTGCATTGGACTGCTGTTGCAGTTTACACTGCCTGGTTGCTATATTCAGAGCTGTCTTCTTTGCTGGGCTATTTTTGCTCTGCACTCACAGCCCTGTTTGCCCACCTTCATTTGCCCACTGTATTCAGCACTGTTTGCTCCTGGGCTATTCCTTTGAATATTGTGTGCTATTGGCTTTAGGCTAAATTTGCACACCAGGCAGTGCTATTTTGCCACCTAGCAAAGTTTTGAATATTGGGTCCCAGATTGCAAAAGAGAGAGAAGGAGTAAATCATCAGTATAGTATATGCCACTGCAGGTATAGCCAGCGATTCAATTTAAGGTGAAGCAGATGGAACATGCACCATAACTTCAAGAAGATTATCCATATACATATTGAAAAGAGTAGGAGCCAACAAACACCCTGGTAAATTGTTTAGAAATATTGCCAGAAGGACCAAATCTCACCCTAGCCCAGATTTGCTGTATAGCTTAGAAATAACAGACAGGAGGGCATACTCAATGCCTTTATCCAAAATTCTTTGCCACAATTTACTTCTTATAATTGAGTCAAAAGCTGAAGAAAATCAATAAAAGCAACATATAGCTTCTGGCCTCGAATCAGACAATATTTTTCATAGAGGTGTCTTAAAATAAAACAATTGTCTAGAGTTCAGTAAATCTCTTGAAACCAAACTGTAAGGATGAAAGTCAGCCAACAGCTGTATATCGCTGTTGAAAATGAGTAAGAATCATTCTAGAAAATATTTTCTCAGGTATAGCCAACAAACAAATTTTAGTATCTGATTTATTACCTTTAAAAAATTGGTCCAATATCCTCACCCATCAGGAATGAAGAGGAAAAACTTATTTTAAATGTTTATTGAAAATAAAAGAAAAAATCTGCTCAAATGAAAGAACCTATAATGTAAACCTCAGCTGGAATCAAATCTGGTCAGGAGCTTTTTACACTTTAAAGCAGCAGTGCAATGAAAATGTTTTTCCAAAAAAGCTTGTTTCGCACAGTTAAGAAAAAATATTAGCTTACTTGTCAAATTTACTTGTCTATGTACTGTCTGTGCTATGCACAATGAGTCTCTTTTAATTTTTGATACTAATCCTTGCTAAGTCTACAATGCATTTTTAGGCAAATGTGGCAGCCATCTTTTTCTTGAAAAATGTATAAAATACTCTGATTTTGGTGAAATTAGAAAACTGTATGTCCAAATAAAACTGGAAGATGCCCATAATCTGTTATAGTGAAAACAGGTAGGGTCAAATTTTTTGCCTAATTTTGTTGCACTGCTGCTTTAAAGAAATAATTGCAAAATCACTTCATGTATAAGAAAATAATTAATTGGACAGTCTATAAGAGTGTAAGAGTCTCATCACAATGAAAGATCATAGAAGAAAAAGTAAAGTATTCTACTCAAGAATCTTCTGAAATATATGTGTCAATAGTATTTGTAAAATTAGAAGACTCTTGGCAACCAAAGTCAAAAGTTTCTTGTATCATGTTTGTCTAATAATATTGAACATAAACTCCCATTGTTTACAATAATGCTCATGTTTCTTTCCTTGCAGGACATTTTTGTATGATTTCCTCTGTCTAAGAGTCTACAATTAGTTCTAGTAGGCTGTAACTTAGTAGCTTTTACCAATGCTAACAACATGGCTATTTCACTACTACAAGCCTGATCAAGCCACCCTTTACTACCTCTAATATTGCCTCTATCTACATTATTGAGGATAGCATGTAAATTGGAAAACAGAAGTTTCAGAGAATTATATAATGCTGTAGATTTAAGACAATCACAGTCAGATTATAACCATGAGCCTAAAAATATAGATACTATATTTTTATTTATTTATTTAAAATTTAGTAACTGAGAAAGGCACACAGAGCTGAGGCTCATTTCCATGTGTGACCTGGGGTAAGAGTATCGTGTGGGGTAAAATTGCAAACATAGCAAAATATTCACCAGATAACATATAATGAGATAATGCATCATATAGATAGAAAATATTGCATATTTAAATTATGACAGACATATAGCCTTGCAAAATGGTCTTTGGCATGAATATAATTAAATATGGAGTGGTACGACAGTATGGTACAATGAAAAAGACTAACAATGGACAGAAAGAACAAGTCATAGTGGAAAATAAAAAAATATATTTGAAATATTTTACCCTGGGTAGAAGCACAAGAAATGTGTGTGTGTGTCTATGTGTCAATGTGTGTGGGGGGAGGGGTAGCAGGAGTTAATACTTTGATATGCTTTTTAGAAGTGAGGGAGGGAGAGCTAGGAAGGGCATGTGCAAGAAGAGGAGCGATTCAGGAAGAAGGAAAGCAAGTGCAACAAGTAGAGAGGGATTGGGAAAGGGCATGTTTTAAGGTGATAAGTGAGGGGGATAGGTGAAGGGAGCTGGGAAGAGAGTTCAAACATTGGGGAGGCAGTAAGAAATGGCAGCCTACCCTGAGTTGGAGTGAGGTCAGGGAAGAGTGATGGTGTGAGGTTCTCTGGTGTGAAGCTGGTAAGAGGAGGGAGAAGAAGGGAGAAAGAATGAAGAAGAGAGGTAGGGGATGAGAGACCTGAACCAATATTTAGCGATGAGGGTGGTGGCATGGAGCTGGCAGTTAAGGAGAGGAAGGAAGAGAGAAGGAGGAGGAGTAAAGGGTACAATGAGGGGTGTGATGGGAAGCAGTAGTTGCAAAGCAGACTAAGGCTTTGAAAAGAGAGTCCCACCTTAAGAGCAAAGTGGAGGGGCAGACTCGAAATGACATCAGCCTACTTGAAGACTGGGAGGATCATTTAGTGACCAGTTCATGGAAGATGGGAAGGAGAAGTGTTCTTGTTTCTATATATAATGCCAAGCTTTGGGCAAAGTTTGGAATGGATGCAATCTTTTTGTTTTCTGCATACCACCAAATGCTGAGCCCTTCCCTCCCCAGACCCTCTCCTTGCCCCTCCAGACTTACAACTGAATAATACCCTGGATTGCCCTGCAGGGCAGAGCCACTGCACCAGTGCAAGCCTACATGATTATGGGAGATGGTTTCCAGTAGGGGTGCCTACCAACATTGCCTCCCTAGATTCCCCAGGGTGGTGTATGTGATGTAATGCCAGAGCCAGTGGAAGAAGGGCTAGGTTAGCTTTTGGGAGTACTGTGGCAAGCAATTGGGGCCAGGAGTGGACTTCATTATGGTGGCTGCAATTTTCCTGTTGCTGCTTCCCGAAGGAGGCATGGCATGCAATGACACCATCATCCAGTATGCCTCCTGAGGAGTCCAGACACTGGTCACAGTGAAGCTGTCAACCTCTGCTAGGGTCCAACTTGCAGACACCCATCCCCCTCCCAAGAGAAGGAGAGCCATCCCTGGGATGCTCAATACTTCTCCACCTAAATGCCTCTGACTTCCTGGGTTCATTCCAGAACCTGGGATGTCAGTGGCCCAGACAGATGCCATGCCACTGCACCAGCAGGCTGGCAGAATGGATATGCTCCATCTGGGTACAGAAGTTAAGTCAGCTGTTGAGCCAGATGCCCATTATTGGCAGAGACTGACTTAAAGCGGTTGCCATCCAGAGTGGAGAAGGAGGGTGAGGGGAAAGTCTGGAGAGTTTTTGTGAGGTGCCAAAAATCTTGGATACTTGTTTTTAACCAACCTTGAGCTGGTTGTCTTGGAAACATAATAAAACCCACATGAAGTTTCTCTGTAACTGAGCCTTGACTAATGAGATGGATAGACTCAAGGCGTAGAGGATGGTATCGTCAGCATAGAGGTGATTCTGGGAGGAGGCACAGACAGAAGTGAGGTTGTTTAGAAAATGGAGAGAAAATGGGGCCTAAGTTAGAGCCCTGAGGAATGCCAGCTTGGATGGAGGGGAGATCCCCAGCAAGTACTACGCTGGGTGAGTAAATGGAGGTGGACCTGAATCAGTTGACTGTGAGGGAAGACATGCCAACAAAGCTACATTTTGAGAGTAGGAGGGATGGGAGATGGAGTCAAAGGCCTTTCTGAGGTCAATGTAAATGGCAGCAGTGAGGTGACCTTGGTCCATACCTGTCAAAATAGCATCACTGACTTGAAGCCAGGAAGACACTGTGGAGTGTTTGTTTAGAAACTGGACTGATATAGAGAGAGGAAGTTTGAGGGAGAAAGGAAGTGTGTAAGTCTTGAGGGACTAGGGTTCCTGAAGCTTAGCCTGGGAGGAAGGAGGAAATGGTGATAGTTACTAAGCAAGTAGTGGTCACCTCCTTTATGTAGGGAATCACCTTAGCAGTTTTCAAGCCTGTGGGACTGTGCCAAGGTTGAAGGAGAGGCTTATCAAGCTGGATAAGGGAAAAGCTATGGCAGGGGAAGAGATTTTGAGAAGAAGGTGTCAAGGCCATCTGGGCTTGATTTGAGTGGTTTCAGTAACAGGGCATGGAAAACCTACAGAGCAGAGACTGGAGTGAAGAAAAAGACACTGGGGTTGAGGGGTGATGGGAGGATGAGAGGCATTAGCTGTACTGGGTGGGAGGCACAGTAAGTGAAGTGGGAGCTTGGTTTTGAGGCAATTGAGGGTTGGAGATAAGGTTATCATCAATGATTGGGAGAGGACTTGGAAGGGGGTTGAAAGGGAAGACAGGATCTGCCAAATTTGTGTGGGGAATCTCATTTTGCTGAAGGGGCCCTGAAGTACTGCTTAACGGATCCTAATGGCTTATACATGATATATAGCAGAAGAGATTTCAACTGTCCATCTGATTCTCCTTCTCCTTCTATTTCTGATTTTTCCATTATTGATTTCTATTTTAGATGAAATATGCCCTAAACATAGCTCGGAAGGAAAAGGTTTAGTTGAAGTGGATTATCATCCAATATCCAATGGTAAATGATTGCTTTTAGTTCTATTTGCCAATCTAAGAGTAGCCCAGCACTCAATGGGTCCATTGCATATAACATAATCAATAACAAATGCTCCTGACAGAGAAAAATAAGTCATCTGTCTTTCCTCATTACCAGGTAGTCTGCCATTAAGTGGATAGAAAAATATATTACTGCATAAACCTAACAAAGGCAGAACCTACTGTGTGTGATTTATCTTAGTAGCCCTGGCTTCCCTATCAGGCAGAATCTGCACATTTCATATTGACCCTATGGCTGAATTATCAAGAGACCATCAAACGCCCTATCCTAGCATTAAAATCTCCCAAAACAAAAATGGGGATATTCACATATCTGATAAAGTTCCTCTAAAAGATTCACCAGGATGCCCCTTGGATCATCAATAGCAAAATTATAGGAAGTGGTGGAATATACAGATTCAAGAGTACAAAATCAAAATTAAACACCCTAACATAATGAGCTACACAGGAATCCATAGTATTAGTAAACTGAGCAGAAAAGTGTTTATCAGTCATAACATAACATAACATAACATAACATAACATAACATAACATAACATAACATAACATAACACACAAGACCTCCTGACACCCTGCCTAACTTATGGTCTTTTTTGGTGTGTAATCTGAAAAGTTCAAAATTGCTAATATAAATCTCCTGTTCTTGTAAGCATCAAGGATCCTGAAAAAAATGTCACATTGGAGGTACGTGATGCTTGTTGTACTGAGACACTTGATTCAGGGTCTGATTGGTCATTTTGTAAAGTAAATTTTTCCATAGTGGTTTCGGTCGATTTTATAGTTTAAATAAATACTTACAGAATTGGCAACATGGATTTCACAGAGCAGCCGAGAGTTCTGAAGGCTGGTTACCGTAACTCCCAATGTTGATGTTCAAGCAGAGCTATTACCTCACTTGGGCTGGAGCCAAAACACTCACGCAGGAGTGCCTCACCTCCAACACCACCAGCAGCAGCTTCTCCACAAGATCTTACCACAGAGCAATTTTTCCTTGAACTGACTCAGATTAAAACAGCTGTGTACAACTTGATTTCAGACTTTAAATTGTACAAGCCTTAGGACTTAGGGGTCAGAATGTCTGATGCTGAGACCCACATCAGTTCAATAGAGGATAAACAAGTCAAGATGGATACTGAAATTATACAGCTGCATCGCTCTGTGGTCTGACTGAATGAAAGAATTGAGGACTTAGAGGGGCAACTGAGGAGAAATAGCTTAGTGCTCCTTGGATTGCCTGAAAATGAGTAAGGTAACAGCCCTGTTGATTTTATTCAAAAGTTTTATACTAAACTTGCAGGTCCTTCCCCAAATGGCCCTTGTTATATTATGGAAGGGCACATCATGCCTTACAACCAAAGCCAGCACCAGGTGAAAGACCCTAGACCCTTGGGCCCAGATATTCAAACTGCAGCCAGGCGCAAGCCCTCGCCGCTCAAAATAGTTAGCAGGGGTGTGGCGAGGTGATATTCAAAGGAGTTGCACTGTTGAGCAACTCCATTGAATATCACCCTGAGTTGACAGCACTATGCAAGATGACGAGTGGAACTTGCGCTTACCGCAAGTTGCCAGAGTTGAGCATTAAACTGCGGTGGCATTAAGTACCATTGCGCCATGCGCAAATTTCCGATATTCAAAAGGTGACATGCAAATGGGGCCATAATTTATGCAAGGTGCAGGGGGCCATTTGCATCTATTTATCGCCCCATTTGCATGCCATTTGCATGTAGGTGCGCGATCCCGAGGACTTGCTCTGGCCACCCTGCCAGGCAGCAGCCGTCGGGGACCGACGCCACAATGCAGCCGATCGCGGGCATCACAGTTACATGACACCCCCACATCTCCCACAGCCTGATCGCGGGCAGAACTGCATTACATGTCAGCCCCCACACATCTCCCACAACCCGGTCCTTGGGGGAACGATACATGTCGCCCCCCCACACACATCTCCCACAGCCCGATCGCGGGCAGAACCTGTATGACCCCCAAGTGCCCGATCGCGGGCAGAACCTATATGACCCCCAGTCCCGATCACGGGCAGAACCTATAACCCCCAGTCCCGATCGCGGGCAGAATGTAACCCTCCCCAGCCCGAATAACTCCCTGGTGGTCCAGTGGACCGTAAAGCCCGATCGCGGGCCAGAATGTCTAACACAACCCCCAAACATCTCCCTGGTGTCTAGTGTCCCCCCACCCACCCACCCGAAGCCCCTCCACCCGCTACCCCCGCGCGCCCATTGGCTGTAGCTCTGCACCAATGGGCATGCAGCCCACCGACAGTCAGTCGGCAGGCGGCGGGCGGATGCGGGTGGATGCAGTCACCCGCCGGCCGCGGGGAGCGGGTGAGGGGCTTGTGGGTGGGTGGGGGACACCTAGACACCAGGGAGATGTTTGGGGGTTGTGCTGTGACATTCTGCCCGCGATCGGGCTTTACGGTCCACTGGACCACCAGGGAGTTATTCGGTTGGGGGAGGGTTACATTCTGCCCACGATCGGCACTGGGGGTTCATAGGTTCTGCCCGATCGGGCTGTGGGAGACGTGGGGGCGACAGGCTTGTACTGCCCGCGACCGGGCTGTGGGAGATGTGTGTGTGGGGGTTCATGACGGTACTCGCCCGGGCATGGGGCTGGGGAGATGTGGGGGTTTCATGTAACTGTGATGCCCGCGATCGGGCTGATGAGGGGGCACAGGGACCGAGTTGGGGGCCAGCCAGGGGTGGCAGCTGCTGTGTTGCGCCCTGCAATACAGCAGCTCACCTGTGGGTGGCCCTCAACTTGATCCTTTTTTTTTTGGCTCAAGGTTGTGCAGGCGCAGGTTGGGGGTTGCGCATGCACAACTCTGCACAACCCAACTGAATATCAGGTTGCGCAGGTTATGCATGGTTCCTCCCCCTCCTGTTGAGCATGCATTCATTTGCATTGCTCTTTTGCGCAACCTGTTGCCAGTGGAGCAACTGCCTCCTGCTGAATATCGCAGAATGGCGCAATGTAGGACTTACGCATGCGCAACCCTGTTGCGCATGGAGAAACCCTTTTGAATATCTGGGCCTTGATGTTTTGCCTATAAACTACTTGGATCAGGTTCATATCCTTAAACAGGCCCACTCTCTGCTATTGCTGCAGTGGGAAGGTCATAGGCTTTGACCTGTGCAAGACTTAACTTTGCAAGTATGCCAGGAAAGAGTAGAATATAAGAATATCAAATCCAAACTTTGGGTAGCTCATATCAGACATAAAATGTTTTATCCAGCTTGCCTTGAAGTAACCACTGACTCAGGGGCCAGATGATCTGATGCATCAGCTCAAGCAATGCAAGAGTTAACTAAGATCTATTGGAACCTCTTTGGACCACAACCCTCTGGCTGATTGCCAAAATTAATCCTTTTTTTTAATGTTCGCACCATTCATATTGTTATGGTAGTCTTAACTGATACTGCAGCTTTATGGTTTGTTCTCACCATCTTAGATAATTTGGAGAGCCCCCTTTTAGAAGATTCCCTGTGCCATTTCTACTGTAGAGCTACTTACTAGTGACTACATCACTCAAGCTCCTTCCTTAGCTGTAAAGTTTAATTTTTGACTTGTGAGTGATGCTTGCCTTTGAAAATAATTGGCAACAAACCAGCAGAAGTGAAATTATACAAACTTAGATTTTAATTGACTTAATTTCTTTAGTTTGACTGCTGCATATACAGGCTTGTTATTGAAATGATGCTTGACTTGGCGATTCATTTTTAAGACTGTTACATATTTCTAGATTATTTTATTGTTTTTTTTTTTTGAAATTCAAGTTTATTAAATTTTCAAATACAGAAAAAGAACCCCAATAACAAACAACCACAGCAAGTCCATACAATACAATAAAGGACATTCTGGAACAAATAACACCCCCCACCCAAACAACCCACCCATCCCCACAACCCCAGACTCTCACCCCCAGTAACCACTCAGTCCCCTCTCTCTCTCGGGTCAGGGCTGGCAAACATAAGAGAGCCCCAGCCATACAACAAACCATAAAGCCCAGCCACAAACCCCGCCCTCCCCAACACAATATATCATTACAAGGTCATGTACTCGGTGCAAATAACATTCACCATAAGAAAGGATATCCTTATCAAACACAATCCTAGGTACATAAGTAATCCAGAGTCACTGAAGGAAACTGGCAGACTTCAGGGATCAGGTATCGGCCTACTAGAGCAAAGAAAGTGCCTGTAATTTACCCCACCTCTTCTGGAACAAATCCATACGACAGTGTAAGCTGGCAATTAAACTCTCCGAATGAAGGAGAGCACTAATCTCGGCCATCCACTCAGCATAGGACAGGGCCAATTGATCAGTCCAGTGCCTCAGAACTAGTCTCTTGACTGCCATAGACACCAAAGCCATAAAAAATCGGCACTCCACACTATCAATCTGAGAATAATCTCCCAGAACACAGATCTCAGGGATAAAGTAAGACGATAGACCCAGAAGGGGGTCCAGATTATCCCTAATAAGAGTCCATAAGGTGGCAACCCTAGTGCAGGCCCAAAAGACATGGATAAGATTTCCCTCCTCTCGCAAACATCTAGAACAATTAGAGTGGGAGAGTTCTTGCTTACAAAGTTTCGTAGGAGTATAATACAAATTATTAATAATATAATATTGAGTTAACCTAAATCTATCCTGTGTGTGGAACCTGTGCAGATCCTTCCAGATACAGGGCCAGTCTGGCAAAACCTCAGGTAACAATGAAGACCAGACACTGGAGCCCTCACTTATTTCCGGAAACTTGTAGTTCAGAAGGTAGGAATAAATTAAAGAAATAGAATGGGGCTGAGAAGCTAGACGGAGGATCTGAGAGAGAAAGGGGTGAACCCCAGACTCCTTAAAAGAGGAACCAAATCTCCCAACTAGAAGGTGCCTCAGTTGATGTACTTTAAAAATTCCCCTCCTAGGAATGTCAAATTTATCCATGATATCACCTGAAGCCAGGAGAGAACCCTGACTGTAAAAGCTTTCCATTCTGGCCTCGACAATCTGCGGGAGCCACTCTGGAGTAATCCATGAATTACCCAGCTTAACATTGGGGTTGAGAACCACCGGCTGCCCAAAGTCAGAAAGAGCCGGAATACCTAGAGACACCAGGCATTGAGCCAATGACTTAAGAGACAATAGAATCACATTATCAGACACCCAACGCTCTAGTTCCATCAGAGGAACAAAATATAGCATAAGTATCGAGTTTAGCTTTTGAAAGTAGTGAGTTCGACCTGGAGCCAGGTCAGGCATTCCAAACTGTGATCCACAGAAAGCCACTTTCCAGCTTTGAAAGATGGGCTGCCCAATGATAAAGTATAAGGTTAGGGAGCCAAAGTCCACCCTTCTCCTTAGGAAGGGAGAGCTTAACATAGGAGCGTCGGACCCCCTTCCCACACCAGATAAAATCAGAGAACATGGTATGAAATTGCTGAAGATATGCGATAGGAAGCCACAAATTTAACAGATTAAGGGGGTAAAAGATCCGGGGAAGGATATTCATTTTAATAATGTTTATCTGGCCCCAGAGGGAAATAGGGAGCTTTGACCACAGCTTCAAATCCTGCTGAACATGCCTTTTAATACTGTCCAGGTTCAATTTCTTCAATAAAGAGGGTTCAGTAGCAAAATGAATTCCTAAATATTTAATAGATTTGGGGGACCACCTCATCCCAAAAGAGTGAACTCCTGTTTACAAGTATAAACATTGAGTGGGAGAATCTCAGACTTAGAGATTCTTAGCTTGAAGGGAAAGGGATCCAAACTGCCTAATAAGATCAATTGCTGCATTAAGAGATTCCCTGGGTACTCCAGATGGAGGAGAATATCGTCAGCATAGGCAGAAAGGACAGACTCCTGTTGTAATAGCCTGCAGCCTTTAACCAATGGGGAGGACTTGAGTTTGATAAGGAGTGGTTCCAAATATAAATTGAACAAAAGGGGCAGAGGACAACCCTGTCTGTACCCATGATATAAATGAAACAGAGAGGAAAAGACCCCATTACAATAAATTTTGCCGAGGGGCACTATACAAGACTTTCACCAAGTTAAGGAATGAATCTGGGAATCCCATTCTCCCCAAAACCGCCCAGAGAAAAGTCCAATCGACCCGGTCAAAGGCCTTTTCAGCATCCAACGAAACCAATGCAACAGGATACGAGACTGCTTAAGCATGCTGGGAAACATGAAACAGGGTTCTTAAGTGATCAGCAGAAGACCTGCCTGAAACGAAGCCCACTTGCTCAGGACTAAGTAGGCCCAACCAAACTTTTTTAATTCTTTCGTCGAGAATCTTAGCAAAAATCTTCACGTCATAATTCTGAAGGGAGATAGGCCGGTAATTGGCCGGATCAGTAAGAATTTTATCAGGTTTAGGAATCAAAATAACTGTGGCCTCGAACAAAGTGGGATCTATATCGACTGCATACGAAAAATACTCATAGAGCTTGAGGAGCAAGGGAGCCAATTCTTTAGAAAAAGCCTTATAGAAATTGGCCGGGAAGCCGTTGGGCCCTGGTGCCTTATCTAAGGTCAGCGAGGCGATGGTCTTTTCAATTTCATCCAGAGAAATAGGGGCAGTCAAAATTCGGTGGTGAGACGACGACAGACAGGGAATATCAATATCTTCTAAGTATGAAGTAATGTTCGAAACCGGCTCAGACAATATAGGATTACTATAGAGGTCTATATAGTATTTTTCAAAAATATCGGCAATACCTCTGGGGATGTAACATAGAACCAGAAGAGGACATCAGGAAGGGATTATCCTCGAACCCTCTAGAGTCCTAAGACGAGAGCCAGGAGCTTCCAGCTTTTTCCCATGATCATAATATTTAGCCTGAGTTCTCACAAAGCAGTACTCTGTCTTATCCTTTAAAAGATCTGAGTACTCCTGTTTAGCTGCAAGGAGAGCCTTAAGGAGGTTAGGGAAGAAGTTAAAGAGTAATTAGCTTCTAGATCAGTAATTTTACTTAGTAAGAAATGGATTTCGCCAGTCTGCTTTTTCCTAGCCGAGGCCATCTTTATCAGTTCTCCCCTAAGGTAGCATTTCATGAACTCCAAACCATAGCAAACCGGGAGACTCAAGGTTGTCAGCAAGGAAAAGAGAAATCAGAGACCTAATACACGAAACAATAGAAGGGTCCTTAAGCAGTTGAGTATTTAACCGCCAAGTGGTATCTCTACAAAATTCAGGGTCCAAGGAAAAGGAAATCCAGACAACGGCATGATCTGAGAGAATAATTGATCAATGCCAGATTGAAAATATTCGATAGGAGAGCTTTGCTAACCAGAATATAATCAATCCTCGACTTGGAGTTATGTGGTTGAGAAAAGAAAGAAAAAGCCGCAAAGAGGATTCGAAATTCTCAGGGATCGCAGACCCTAACATTGAGATCAAATCCTGAAGGACCTCTGAGCCGGAGTGAGGGTCGATTATCCTGAGGCTCCTTGTCTAAGGTAGATGAAAGGGGAACATTCCACCCTCCCCAATATGAGGTTGGAGGAAGAAGAGTACTAACCTTGTCTACAAGGGTCATAAAGAAACCGGCAGCCTCCAACCAGACCGTACACAGAGCCCAAAGTCACTGAACTACCATTAAGAGTACCCTTAACCAGGATAAACCTCCCCTCCGGGTCCGAAACCACTAGGTCGGTCATGAAAAGGACATGCTTTTTGACAAGAATTGCCACCCCCTTACTCAGATTAGAAGCACCAGCCAGAAATACCTGTGAGAAACCCGAACGAGACAAGGATTTGGTGTCCGTATGGCTCAAGTGCGTCTCCTGAAGCATAAGGATGTCTACCTGAATTAACAGGCAGTGACTAAAAATCTGTGCCCTCTTGACCCAATCCCTGAGTCCGCATACATTCCAAGAGGCTAGCTTGATTCTGTTAGCAGCCATTTAAGAAACAATGAAGTAAGATCAATTAACCAGAACAATTCAAAGGTATACCAGGGAAAACAACACACCCAGAGCAGGAACCCCCATACCAAACAGACCCCGAATATAGCTGCCAGCCCATGACCCCAAAAATCCCATACCATTGGACACACCCCAACAAACAGACCCAAAGAAGACTATACCATAACAAAGGCTGGCAAACCATGAGTACCCCTGCCACCATACCTCTAATACAATCCCCAACCACCCCACCCCTTAAATATCCCTAATACCCAAAACTTCTTGCTTGCATAATACATGATAGCCCAGGAGTAACTGACAACATACCCAGCAAGACCCTGTAATA
Source organism: Neoceratodus forsteri (assembly GCA_016271365.2). Lineage (NCBI taxonomy): Eukaryota > Metazoa > Chordata > Ceratodontiformes > Ceratodontidae > Neoceratodus > Neoceratodus forsteri. The sequence goes on along the minus strand of CM057455.1, from coordinate 1,457,711,178 downwards.
AGCCACCCCTCCCACCCCACCCCCACAACCCAAATGCCCCACATACATCTTGAGTCCGAACAGCAAAAATGGTAACCCAGCCACCCACCCCCCACACCCATAAGCCCCAGACCCAACACATAAACTATTTACATTGGGGAGCCAGAACACAGACCAAACTGGGTACAGAAAGAGTAAGAGAACTCCAGCCACCCCAGCCCCTTAGGAACTTCAGAAACCCCATAGTAATAATCCAAACCCTAAGGAAGTGTTACCCAGATATCCATTACCACGAATATTGGGTCCCACCTCCCAGAAAATACCCAGCAAAATCCTCACCACAGGGCGAAGTCAGCAACCTCCCCACTTTAGGCTCGCAATTAGTCAACCAGCAAGCCGCTGGAAACCTAACTCGCTAGCCCCCACCCCCGGCCCTCCAAACCCCGAGCACCACACAAGAAAGAGAAAGCAAGCACCAGAAACCAGGAACCCCCAGAAAATCTCCTCCCCAGCAGTCAAACTGGCATAAAACCCTCCCCGCCCCCAACAGGAAAAAGTACCCAGGGGCACTCACACATAAGAATCCTCCCCAAAATTGAACCATCCTGGATCGAGAATCAGCTCCCTATATTGTGAGCGCCTCCGCATAGGCCCGATGTTGCTAGGGGAAACAAAATCTGCCACGGACCAAACCGGTCCCACTGCCAGGAAGTGTCCCCCGGGGAACCGCCACCGAGCAGTCAGGATCCGGATAAACAAGCCCAGTGGACCGGGAACGGAGCTCCAGCCCTATCTGATACAGCAACGGCCAGGATAACCACACTCCAGCCAGAAGCAGCCAGGTAGGGGAGGCATCTAAAAAATAAGGTCCTAACAGAGATAAAAAACTAACGGCAACCCCGGGGTAAGTCAGAAGGCGCTGTAAGGGTTGGGGAGGAAAGACAAAAAAGGGGAGAGAGGGGGAAACCAAATAAAGCAGAGAAGACCGGCGTAATAAAATAAATCCAGGTGACGACCTACGAAGGGGAGGCTAAGGCTAAGACCCCCAACCACCTAGGTAGACCACAAAATAGATAGCAGGCCCATCTGATGGGATAGTGCACCCGCCCAGTGTCCTTCACCCAGCGCTCTTGAACAAGTCAGGCAGCTTAACGGCAAGGTCCTTCAGGGCTGCCTCCGGGGTACTAAAAGTATACGTTGAGCTTCCAATGGTGACCCGAAGTATCGCAGGGTAGCCCACTCTGAAGGGGATGGAAGCGGCGATCAACTTCTGGACAATAGAGTGGTAGGCAGCTCTCTTGACTCTGATTTCTTTCGGCAGATCCTGGGTGACTCTGAGCTTGGTAGACCCCCACAGCACCTCCTTCAGATCTCGGCCTTGTTGTAGAGCGTGCTGCGCTCTATATAAGCGTAAGAATTTTATAATGATGGGACGCGGAGGGATCCCGCGGGGACGAGGCCTCAGGGAATGATGGGCCCATTTCCAGATGGTATGAGGAGCTAACGGGTTAAGGCCTACTAATTTAACCAAGAGTTTCTGCAGAAATGTTAGCAAGTCTGGTCCCTCCTCAGCCTCAGGTAGGCCCAAAATCAGTAAATTATTCATACGGTTCCGTCCCTCTAAATCTTCGGTCTTACTTTGTAGCTTGATAACATGCTGCTTGAGCCCTGTACCTGAATTGGTCCTGTCTCTCCACTGCTCCAGAGAGAAAGCCCTGGCTTCTACATCAGACACCCGGTAGATACAGAGACCAGGTCACTTCGCTGGAGACTTAAGTTCCCAGTCAGCTCAATGAAGAGGTCCCTTCAGCGCGCCAGCTCCTGTAAAAATCTATCTTCTGTGAGAGGGCTAGATAGCTGAGTTTTGTCACCCCACGTTCCGACTTAGGGTTAGCTTGGTTACGCTGCTTTTGGCTGCTTTTTCTGGAGAGGCGGGTGGTGTGTGTCGCACGGCGGCCTGTTTAACATCAACCTCCATCGTATTAAAGTAAGGCAGTCCGTAGCCCCGAACTGCACTCCCGCTAGCCACACGTTGTAGAGACAGTATAATCTGTGGGAATTCAGCCGATTCAAACACCGGAGGAGTTCAAATAACGGAGTTAGAAGTAACCGGAGGGCAGAGCTCTAGGCCTCAGCTGCAGCCTAGCTGGATGCCATCACGTGACCCATTTTATTGTTAAGAATTTAGTCTCCATACTATGCTATAATAGTTGCCGTTATTGTTTTACATGGGATGTTGCCTCTTGAAAACTTAGCTGAATAGAGATTTTTCAGAGTCATTATTGCTCTATGCATTTCGCAGATCGGGGATTGATTGCACCCCTTCTATTTAAGTTTCCCTTTTATTAGGTGATTTTTTGCCCTGACCAGCCCATATGTTAAATGGGGTTGCAGAGGTGATGGCAGCTTTTTTGTTAACATAGAACCCTCCTTATTCATTTTAATATTGTATTATATTATCTTCCCAGGTTGTTTAATTTAGTAATTTTCATACCCTTGGCTAACTAATTTTTCTTACAGGCGGCTCTACTATCTATTTTATTTGCAGGGCTTGATTAGTTTAATTGCCCGTTTGTATGTACAAAATAATGAATGTAATTTAATAGTGCAATGCCACTTTTTCAAAGAGTAGGATAAAGTGACTGATTAAATTATAAAATGGATCTGAAGACATTCCCATGTCAGGCGGGGGGGTGGCTTGGGGATCCTTCCACCTCACAGTCTGTAGCAGAGGTAAGTGTGAACACACCATCTATGTTGGGGTGCCTCCAGTTAAACTTGCTTGACCTCTTGTCTGCTGCCTTTTTCACCAGCACCACTCCTTTTATCTTCTGCCTTTTCTTCCTTTATATTTTTTTCTTGGGCCGGCTACAGTGTGGGTATGGATTTAGAGGGTGCTGTCATACATGCTAGAAGTGAGCAGAGCTGGCTCTTGTCTATTCCTTATAGAGGATGCATGCTTTTTACTAATGCCTGCCCCCAAGCTTGATCTCAGAATCATGCCCACGGTAAGACTGATTTATGGTACGCAGATATATCAGACCTTGGCATTTTTGTGGTTACCAGGTATATGACATAATATGTACAGCCTAGGTGGCTGGTGTTGGCACCCAGAGGAGTCCCCTTTCCATCAGATGGCTGCTGCCAGGTACTCTGAAAACTCTTTTTCCTTTTTATAATGTGGGCTCTTGCTTGCTGAATTTTTGCAGGGTTTTGGCATTTTATTTATTTATTTATTTATTTAGTTTTTGATAACTGAGTGGGTGTGCGAGACACAAGCTGTGACGATTTTCAGAAATGACCCAGGAGGATACACAGTTAAAAACAGTGTTACATCAAAGTTATAAAGTTTCAGATTAGAAGCATCAGCACAGTACAGTACATATGATGGTATAGCAAGGTTAGATATACAAATTAACTATTACATTTTGTCATAGACACAAATTGACATCACAAAAATTGTGTAGCGGGATTTAAAAAATGAATGGTAATACAAAGCAATAGGCAAACATAGTAATTAAGGCAATTGCTATAACAGTTGCCAGCAGAGGGCCGTGTTATACAGCATATATACATGAGTCACTACTGACTCAGTGTCAACTGGCCAAAAACAGAACTAAATGGCATAAGAATCAGTTTACAGATACCATCATAAGTACTGTGATAGTGGTAGTAACAGCGGAAAGGGAAGGAGATAGGCATAAGTAGGGAGGGGAGGCTATAATCCAGGCAGAAAGGGAGGTGGGTGTTTAGAGGAGGATGTGAGTGATAGGGTTGCAGCTTGAGAAGATTAGGGAGGTTTAAAGAAGGTACAGAATTCAGGGTTGATGAGGAAACTGTGTAGTTTGTGTTTGAAGATGGTATGTGTAGGTGCAATACGAGCTTCCATGGGTATGGAGTTCCAGTGCTTAGGGGCCATGTGAAAGAAAGCAGTGCCACCCTTTGTGGTTTTGCACTTCAGCATGTGTAGTAGGGCTAGGTCAGCGGAACGTAGGAGAGGGTGGAGGAGTGAGGCATTAGAAAGGTGTTTAGTGACGTTGGGGTGCTAGACCTGATTATTTTGTCAAACAGGGAGCAGAGGAAGAGGAGCCGATAGGCAGAGAAGGAAGGCCAGTTGAGGTCAGCATAGAGTTGACAGTGGTGTTTTAACTGAGGGGAAGCAGAGGCATATCAGCAGATGTTGTTGTAGGTGGTGTCCCATTTGTGAAGTGAGGCTTTAGAGGTATTGATGTAGGTGATGGAACCATAGGCAAGTGATGGTAATAGAATACCATGTGCAATGGCCAGTCTAGTGGAGGGAGTGAACACATGACTTGTTTTGTAGGCAATCCCACATTTACTGTTTACTGCCTTGAAGGTGGCATGGATGTGTTGGTCAAAGTCTAGTGTTTCATCGTGTAGTACCCCAAGGTATTTAAATGCACTCACAGTGTCCAAGAGGGAGTCATCAGGACCAGGAATCTTAAGCAGACCATGACAAGTTTTCAGTTGGGTGGCAGAGCCAAAGAGCATGGCCTGTGTCTTGGAGACATTGAGAAGAAGTTTTCTGTTAGTGATCCAGGATTGGACATGAAGAAAAGCAAGGGGTAGTTTAAGGTTTATGTCCTGTATAGAGCTGTAACTATAATACAGGACAAAATCATCTGCATAGAGGATGGTCAAGCAAGAGTGGATGTTGAGGGCAATCCAGTTTATTAAATTTAGAAAAGAAGAGAGGCCCAAGTATTGACCCCTGGGGGACGCAGATTTTAACAAGGGATTCACCAGACTTTGCCGAATTGAATTTAACAACTTGATAGCAATTGGATAGATAGCTATTTATCTAGGTAATAGACCTTTGTGAGAAGCTAAGGGACATAAGATTGGTCAGTAGAAGGGGGTGGTCAACCAGATCAAAAGCTTTTGTGAGGTCAATAAATATGGCCCCAGTTAGGAGGCTAGAGTCCAGAGTGTGAAGTATGTCATTTGTGAGCTGGAGCAGGGCAGTGGAGGTGCTATTTCCTTTATGGAAACCATGCTGATTTGGTGACAGCAAGTTGTAGTTGGAGAGGAATTCAGTGATCTGGGTGGTTACAATCTTTTCAAGGATCTTGCTCAGTATCGATAGAATGGCAATGGGACAGTAGTTGGAGATGTCCTTTTTATTCCCTTTCTGGTAAACTGGGGTGACTCTGGTGATTTTTCAGATGCTTGAAACATGTCCTTGGCAAAGAGACAGGGTGAAAATTCTGGCTAGTGGTGCCGCAATGAAGGGGGCCACCAGTTTGAGCAGTTTTGGCTCAAGTCTATCAGACCCGACTCCTGTGTAGTCTGAGATGGTGCCTAAATGCTTGATGATGTCAAGTCTGGTGATGGCTTTAAAGTGGAAAAGGTGATGTTTGGGTGAGTGGTTCTCAGTTTCATGGCTGTTTCTAGGTGGTGATGATGGGATAACTGCAGTGTATTTGGAGAGGTCAGAGAAATGAATGTTAAAAGCATTAGCAATAGTAGATGGGTTGTTACAGTGGGTACCATTCAGGACCATGTTGTTATTTGAGTGATATTGTTTAGAGCTCAGAAATGTTTTGATGTGAGCCCAGAACTTTCTAGAGTCTCCAGATGCATCCAGTAAGAGTCCTTTACAATAGGAGCTTTTGGCTAGCCTGATCTGCTTTTTGCAGGTGTTTTGTAGGGCTCTGTAGTTATTAAAGTCAGATATGAGGTCTGCTTTTTTTAAAGTTTCTCCAGCTTTTGTCCCTGATCCGAAGGGAGACCAGAAGATCTTTGTGAAACCATCTGGTTTGTTTTGGTCGGACACACCGTGAGGTGAAAGGAAGGTGTTTATCTTGTAAGGTCATACATTTTTCAATAAAGAAGTCGAAGGCTGCTTGAGTATCGAGGGTTTGATATAAGTCGGTCCAATCAATAGAGGAGATCTCATTAAGGAAGATAGTGTGGTCTAGTTTTGCATAGTCACGGAAGGTAATTACCTATGGTGGAGGGGAGGGAGTTGCAGAGGGACTCCAAATGCACAGGATCGGAGTGTGGTCAGAGATAGCATTAGGCAGAATACCTGCAGCTGTGATCCTGTCAATGTGATTAGATAGTATCCAGTCAATAAGTGTACTAGACACAGAGGTGGATGTCACTCTAGTTGGATCAGAGATGATTTGGTGAAGGTTAAAATAATTTATACTGTCTTCTGTCCTTGGTAATGTTTAATGCACTGGTTCCAGAATACTGCCCTTGTTCTTCCTTATCGCTGTGCTATTCTCCTTTTTTAAAAGTGCCTTGGAGATATACAGCTACATTCTTATGATGTTTGGCTCTCCTCTGATGGATGGCTCCCTAAGTAAGGTGATGAATGGATCCTTACTGACTGCCTTTGTCTCTTAGCCTTTGGTATGGGATGACATTCCCCTCAGACTTCCCCCTTATCACTATTCTTTTTTTGTGCCATTTCTTTAAACCAATCTATGTTCAACTGGTATAAACTACTGCCTTTCATTTTTTATCACCAAATGTTCTATGATTCTTTTTTATGTTAATTTATGTTAATAAAAAATTCCTCCCCTTTTTTTCTCTGTCCTTCTCTAAAGCTTAGAGATTTCTTGTATTCTCATTTATTTATAATACTGGTTCTTTCAAGCTCACTAATCTGCTGGAGGGAGAGAATGTGTGGGGTAGTTCACAGCTTTTAACTCTTTCCTGTATAATACCCCATATCACCTCTTTCCTTTATAGCTCAGAATCTTTTATATGCTCTTTCATTAGATACAAACTTCTGGGAACATTAGATGACTAGTTCCAGTGTTGTTTGACCCCAGGAATCACATAGTCATCATCATTCATGGGCCAGTGTAAATAATGGGTGGGTTTTTGTCCTTTTTTCATGGGGCAGATGGGATAGTTTATGTTAAGGGTTTTGGTTTTTTTGTAATTGCATTTAGCGGGTTATGGGGGTTAGAGTAAATTGCTTTGGGATTTCTTGTGCTTCATTTTTGGGTGGAGGGCTCTCTGCAATCGACTTAGGGTTATTTTTTTGATTTAATGTCTGGGGCTACACTTGTTTTGTCCTTTTATACAATTGTTTAAAATATGGACTCCTGGAAATGTAGTTACATGGAATGTGAAAGGAGGGCAATCTTGGACTAAAAGACAAGCCATACTTAAATGGTTCCATGTCATAATAGCTATCACAAAACAACAATCGCTATTATGGCAAGTGTATATCGCTGAAAAGCAAATTGGGGATACACACATGCTGGCGAACACACATAAGACAAAGATACAAGAGTGTTACTGTGGGGGCCTGTGCCCATGCCCCTCTTGTGGAGGCTTCCCCCTGCACCTCCCTGCTAAAAGATATCAGCTCTGGGGGGGTGCATGACAGGGATGGGGCGACACTCCAGATTCCTACAAAAAAAAAATGCAGTGAAGGCCAGTGGCAAAACTTTTCCCTGGACCCAGCTCTGAACCTGGTACCTTCGGTGTTGCAGCTAGCCACCCTCACCACTGCACCACAGGGCTAGCTCAGCTGCAGCAGGCACACTACCCCCTCACAAACCATCTTCCCTATCCCTTCCCTTTCCTTTGTTAAATTCACCTTCCAGTCACCCTCCCCTATGACCACCTTTGCATAGAGTCACTACTCTTGCAGGGCAGTCCATGAAGATAGCTCTGATTATGAGCCACCATTTTGACAGTTACTCATATTCAGTCGCTATCATTACTGGATACCTACTTGAACATTTGAAAACACTTAATATTCATATAGCCCTATTACAGGAGACGCACCTTCTTACAAACCATATTACATTATTCCCTCAGCTGTGAGTGGATCAGGCCTATAGGGCTGGGATTAGTAGCCACCAAAGAGGAGTTGGTACTTTAATACACAGATCTCTCACTTTCTTTCTGCTATCTGAGTTACAAGACAAAGATGGCGGATAAACCTTTATACATGGGCAACAAGGTCCTATGGAAATTATTATTGGTTCTATATATGGTCCTAATAGTGATATCCCCTCCTTTTTCACTAGATTATTTAATGTTCTGGCTCCATAAACACACCTTCCATGGGTGCTAGGTGAGGATTGGAACCTAGTTATGGTTGCATTAAGCTGTTTTAAGCTTAATCTCTGTGAGTGTCACCTAGGAAACGGGTGAAGTCAGCTGGCAGAAAGTATAAACCACTCAGCTCTAGTGAGCTTGTCCTTAGCTGCATTAAGCTGTTTTAAAACTGCAAAGATGCACGCTGGTGTGTGAAGGAGTGTAATTACAAGGTAGAGGTACCTGAGTGTGTGAAACTAGACCCTCGTATTTCAAGGGAGTAGTAGAGAGGGCAGGCACTGTGGTGCTTTGAACTGGGCAATTTCAGCCTGTCTTGTGTTGACTAGACTGCCTTTTTAAAGGCAGTCTATATACATTGCCCTACATTCAGGGAGGTAATTAGTGGTGAGTGTCACCTAGGAAACGGGTGACGTCAGCTGGCAGGAAGTATAAACTGCTTGGCTCTAGTGAACAGAGCCGAACGTGGGGTGGAGGCGATGAGGGCAGAGGCCAGCAGCGTCTGATGGCGTCAGATGGGGAATAGGGGTGTAGGGTTCATAATTTGTGTCTACATTTGTTTAAGTAACTTGTATTGAACCCATGCTATACTTTAAGTATTTTTAAATGCAAATAGCTGCTGATTGTTGAACAATAATAAACCGTGAAGTTAAAATACTATATAACCAAATTAGAACAGTAAGTAATAGTGACCTGTAGTTTTTGGTTAGTGGTTAAACGCTAAATTTAAGGGCCAGAGAGAGTGACTAGAATACAGCTGAAGGTATCAGAGTGACAAACAATACAGGTGAAAGGAGAACAAAGAAAACTCAGTGCAGTTTGACAAATTGGTTGGAATATCTGCAAAATAAGCACAAGGGTCATTGAGGTTTAAAGAGAAGTGTAGCAGTGCCTAAGAAGTGCTAATTTAGCTACAACCTGTAAGTGCTTGAGCATTAAATTATAGGTACAAGTAAATGACTTGTTGAGCAGAGCTTCTAAAGGGCTTGTTTGTCTAAGAAATTACTGTGAAAGGAATAGTAAATCGTGAGTGACCTGTACTTTTGGCTTAAAACAGAAGTATAAGTAATGAGATATAGCGAGTGACACTGGCTAAAGTAGCTTTTTCTATTGGCAAGTGTCAGGTGTGTCTAGAGTAAAAAGAGAGAAAGGAAAAGAAACTTGGAATAAAAGAAACAATGAGGCAGGCTAGGGATAGGTGTTTATAAGTACATATAAGACAAAGAGTATTTCGATAATGAACAAATAATTCGTAGGATACATCAAAATATTAATCATGGATACAAATATGGTTAGTTTGGAAGGGGGAGAATTGGGCTTAAGATGTTTATTATGTAAGAAAATATTGACAGAAGTAGTAAATGAAGTATTAGTGTACACATGTCAGGAGTGTATAATAATTAAAGAACTAAGACAACTTATTCTGGATTTGGAAATGAAATTAATCTCACTACAACAGCAGAGTATAATGCAAGACTTACAAGAACAGTGTTATGAGCAGGAAAAAGGAGTAGAAAATAATGAACCCCTAAAAAAAGTAATATGAAAAGAGTGAGAGACACTGATAGAGAAGGTTGGGAAATAGAAAATAGAAAATATAAGAAAGGAAGGAAGAAGAGCTATGAGATTTACATTGGAGATAATAAATATGAGCAATTGATAAATCTAGACGATGGTCAACTACATGAAGAAATAGAAGAAACACATATAGAATCAGATTTATGTTGCAATGAAAAAGAACAAAGAGATAAGGATAAAAAGACACAAACAGACATAAAAAAAAGGAATATTGATGAGCAGGAAAATATGCTTGAAAGATCAAGTGAAAAAAGTAGAAAAGGATATAAATGAAGATAATGATGAGAGTAGAAAAAAGGAAAACAGGAATGAATAGGGATGTAGATGATAAATGGCAAAATACAGAAAGTACTCCTCAAATAAACAAACAAAATGTACTACAGAAAAATATAGGGCAGAGAGAGGAAAGATAATCCTATGTAGAAGAAATGATAGAGACAGAATTATAAGGAGATGAAATGATGAAAGATCTAAAGAAATTGACTAATGCTTATGTTTAAGGTGACTCAATAGTTAAATATACAGACAGGTATGCATCATTTGGGAACAAAGAAAATATAACAACTAGTTACTTCTCGGGAGCCAAAAGTAGAGATGTGAAAGACATGTTACCCAATATAGTAAAAAATGAAACGGGAAAATTTATTAATTCTTCATTTAGGAGTAAATAACATCAAACATCAAAGCATAAATAATATCAAGCAAGAATATATGAAAATAAGAGAGGAAGCAAATAGATTGGGATGTAAGGTGTATTTTTCGGGAGATACTACCAATACCAAAATAAGAGAAGTAAATAACTGGATGAGACTGTGGACACTGAAGGAAGAGATAGGTTATGTGACTCATTGGGAACAATTTATAAATTAACCAAGTTATTTTTGCAAGGATGGGTTACATCTATCAAAAAAAGGAAGCAGAAAATTAGGTTTAGAATTAAAAAAGGTCTTGGATACTCATTTAAACTAATATTACAGGGGAGAAGGGGAAGAAAAGCGAAGATTATAAAATCGGATAAATCTAAAATAAACAATAGTGACCAACATAAAGAGGTAGAAAGTGGAAGGATAAAATTCATTAAACAGTGGTTTGAAGACATTGTCCCTGAGTGCGAGATGTTTAAATTTAATAAAAAAAGCAGAATTGGAAATAAGACTCAAGATGGAGTCAATAGACATATGTAGTATAACAGAAACATGGTGGGAGAAAGACTTAAAGTGGAATCATGAACTAGAAGGATATAAAATATAGTCAAAAGAAAGAGAAAATAAGAAAGGAGGGGGTATTGCTATGTATGTGAAACAAGAAATTATGAGTACTCTGTACAATAAATATGACCATCAAGATGAAATAGAATCATTATGGGTAGCAATACAGCAAGTACAAACACAAAAGAAATTATTGATAGGTCTGTTTTATAGATCAACAAATACTAGTAGATTATATGATGATTATATAAATAAAGAGATCAGACAGATAGCAATGCAGGAGGATGTAATTATTGTAGGAGACTTTAGTTTACGGATATAAATTGGAACAATAAAACTGCAAAAAATGTCATACATAGAGGATATTTAGAAATGATGGAGGAGGTAGGACTGAGTCAATTAGTTTAGAAGCAAAAAAGAGGAGGTAGTATATCGGACTGGATTATAACAAATTGCAAAGAACAAATAACTAAAATTAATATCAAAGAAAATTTAAGTAATAATGATCATGGAGTAGTTCAATTTTTTCTAAAGAGTTATAAAATATCGACTATAAAAGGTAGTACAATAATAAGAAATTATAATAAAGCTAAATTTCAGATGATAAAAATAAAATTGGGAAAATGGGATTGGAAGAGTACGTTTAAGAATAAAACAGTGGAATAAAGTTGGGAAATATTAAAAGACAAAATACAAAAGTTAGAAGACAAATATGTACCAAAAAAATAAAACTATACACTAAAAAGGGAAAAAAGCCCATGTGGTGTACAAAGGCAATAATAAAATTATGCAAAAAAAAAAAAAGAAGGCTTATGATATTATGAAACAATTGGAGACAGAAGATGCCATTAAGGAATATAAAGAAATACTGAAGAAGTTAAAATCTAAAATAAAAGAAGAAAGGAAAAGATTAGAAATAAATTTAGTATATAGGAAAGATAATGGAAAGGGATTGTATTCTTATATAAATAAAAAAAGAAAATGACAGAACAAATTGGAACTTTGCATATAGAAGGGAGTGAAGTTACTGAAGTAAAGAAAATTGTAGAACATCTAATTCGATACTTCTGTTCAGTTTATGAAAAAAAGTAAGGGAAGAGATAGAAGTTAATAATAAAATGAATAAAGAACTAAGGATGGAAGTAACTACAGAAGAAATCCATAAAATTCTAAGTGAGTTAAAACCGTCTAAATCGGCAGGACCAGATTTATTGCACCCAAGGCTGTTAAAATAAATTTCTATACAGATAGCACCTCCAGTAGCAAATATAATAAATAGTTAAATAAATATTGGAGAGATACAAGATGATTGGAGAACAGCCACTGTGATACCGATCTATAAAAAAAGGGAACAAATACCTCTATGACAAATTATAGACCAGTAAGCCTAACAGAAATTCTGTGTACAGTAACAGAGGGCATATTGAGGGACAAGTTAGAGGAAGACTTAATGGAGTTAAAAGTTAATGATGAGAAGCAACACAGGTTTAAAAAAAATAGATCATGCCTATCAAACCAACTCATATTCTATGGATATATCAATAAAACAACATCGAAAAATAGGCCGGTAGATATCTTCTTCCTCGATTTCCAGAAAGCTTTCGCTAAAGTACCACATAAACAACTGGTTAAAAAAATGATACAAATGGGAGTGGATAGTAGGATAACTAGATGGGTACAGAACTGGCTGAGAGATAGAAAAACAGGAAGTAAGGATAAGAGGCGTAATGTCAGGTCTAGAGGAGGTTACCAGCAGAGTCCCACAAGGATCGGTGTTAGGTCCTATATTATTTTCAGTATACATAAGTGATATACATTGTGGTATACAGAACCAAATGGTGAAATGTGCAGATGACGTAAAATTGGAAGGACAAGTTGGTTCAAATGAAGAAATTAATGATATGGAGAAGGATCTAAAACAAATAGAGAACTGGGTAAGAGAAAATGGAATGACATGAAGTATGAAAAAGTGTAGAGTCATGCATGTAGGGAAAAATAATCAAAAACATGTATATTACCTGAATGGAAATCAAATGGAAGTGACGACCAAAGAAAAGACTGGAATAATAGTCGATAATGGAATTACTTTTAAGGCGCAAAGGTCAGAAGTCAATAGGAAAACAAATTACTGTATATGATAAGAAATATAGGACAAAGTTTTATTAATAGAACTAGACAATGTCTAGTACCATTGTACAAGGCATATATAAGACCTTATCTAGATTATGGATCACCAGTATGGAGTCCATATATGAAATGTGAAAAAATAGATTAGAAAAAATCCAAAGAACATACACAAGGATGATATCTACAGAAAAAGGTAGAGGATATGAGGAAAGACTGGATAGATTAAAAATGTTTACATTGGAAGACAGAAGAAAAAGGGGGGATTTACTACAACTATTCAAGATTATGAAAGATCCAGAACTAATGGAAGGATTAGGAATAGAGATAGTGGATAAACCAGAAGGATTAAGAAATCGTAAGTATCAAATAGAAATAGAGATAGTTAAAAGAAATTTTAGATATTATTATTTTGTACAGAGAACAGCTAGAGTGTGGAATGCACTACCTGATTACATAGTAAATAGTAAAAACTTGGAACAATTTAAAAAAGAAATAGATAAGTTGACTTGTTTCAGGAATTGATGAGCCCGCAGTGCGGTGAATGGTTTAATGGGCCTTGAACCTTCTTCCATTCTATCACCCAGTATAAGACCCAGTATAATGATTTAGACAGGTCTTATAGGATGAATTCTTGATTATTGCCAGCCCAGCGTAGCCTCTTAATCTTTATTGATGACTCCGACCTGGTTGATCCCTGGCGAACTTTAAATTCTGCTGTTAAAGAATATTTGTTTTATTCCCACCCACATAACTCTTATTCTAGACTGGGTTACTTTTTAATTATTAGCACTTTGTTGGCCAGGGTGTACGGATGTCAAATAGAAGCTATGGTCCTGTCAGACCACTCAGCAGTAAAACTCATAGATTTTACTTACCAGTCTGATAGAAACCATACTTTGTCTCTTAACACTTCCCTTTTAGATGACCCTGTAACTCTCAAACACTTGAAGGATTATATTAAATCCTCTATTGCTGTTAACTGGTCCTTAGTTGTTGCTAAAGACACATCCAGGAGGCATTAAAATGCTTGTGGAGGGGAGAATTGATATGCCTGGCCACCAAGCATAAAATAATTATTTCCAAACATACCACTACTTTACTCTCCACTATTAGGGATATTGAAAAAATATTTATCCCCAGCTACTCCAGAGAATATCCGTATCCAACTATCTCAACTCAGAGCTCAATATTTTGCCATGCTTCTGGACCAAGTGCAATGGGTCTTGAAAGCATTAAAAGCCACATACATTGGCCAGGGTGAAAAAGCCAGTAAACTGTTGGCTGTTAGGTTGCATCAGAGGGCAGCTACTCGCTGGATCAAATCCCTATAAGAAACAAATTTACCCCGGATTACTGACAAAATAAAACACAATATTAGATATAAAGATAAATTATGGAAAAAAAGCCAATAAAACATTGGATTCAAAGGATTGGGAAAAATACAAAAATGAATTAAATAAACTTAAATCTAAAATTAGCAATTAAAAAAACCTTTATTATAAAAACAAGGCTGAACAAAGCACAGATCCCAGACAATATTGGAATTTGATAAAATCCTTTGAAACAACAGTGGTGTATAAGCAGCCCCTTCAGATCAGGGAGGGAGACACCTTGTTGCCACCGTTTGATTCTGCAGAGAGGTTAAATCAATATTTTGTTTCATTACCTGACATAGATATTCCACAACAGACCGATACAGAGATTGGTAAGAGGGAAAACTTTCTATCAAATAAAATACAGTTTAGGTTTAAAGTTATTACCTGTAGAGAGGTTAAGAATGAACTGAGGAAGCTCCAATGAAATAAAGCTCCAGGATTTGATCAGTTAGAGAATAGGTTTTTAAAAGACTGTCTTGAGGTAATAGCCCCAATATTAGTAAGACTCCTAAATTGGAGTTTGACAGAAAATAGGTTTCCAACCTTGTGGAAACAAGCAAAAATTGTCCTGATATACAAACAATCCTCCCTTGTGGAGCCAACAAATTATAGGCCTATCTCATTACTGTCTGGTCTGTTGACGGTCTTGGAGAGGCTGGTCCAGAGACTGTTGAGCAGATATTTAGAAGAAAATTCCCTCCTGTCCTATTACCAGTCAGGATTTCGTAAAGGACACTCCATGGACACTGCGCTCACTGACCTAATAGATAACATCACTTCCCATTTAAATGGGGGCAGATCAGTGGACGCGGTGTTCGTGGATCTCTCCAAAGCATTTGACACTATGGACCATAGAATATTATTTGAAAGAATGATGGGTTTAGGGATAGATAGTGAAACACTTCCTTGGTTTAAATCATACCTGACAGAAAGAGTCCAACAAGTACACATTGGCGAAATTTCATCCAAGCCAGTCCCCGTTAGGAGAAGAGTCCCTCAAGGCTCAATACTGGGCCCTTTATTATTTATAATGTATGTGAATGAGCTCCAAAAAATAGTAGAGAGTACGGCCTTGAGAATGTATGCAGATGACACAGTATTACTGGCTTATGGTGATTTATTTCAGGAAATGGAGAAAAGTCTTCAAAAAGACTTTAGTAGGATGGACACATGGCTATATCAGTCTGGGTTGGTCTTAAATAATAAATAAAACAATTCCATGATTTTCCAGAGCAAAGGGAAAACCATTACTACTTTTCCTAAGATCTTAATTAAAATGGCTAAAAATGAATCACTAAACCAGGTTGAGTCATATGGGTACTTGGGGATTATTGTGGACCAAAACTTGAAATTTGATTCCTACATAAAAAATCTTGTCTGTAAAACAAATAATAAATTGGGGGCCTTCTGGAGATCAAAACACTGTCTAAATCAGAAAATGAGAAAAGATATAATAAATCAGCTGATCATTCCGTGTATTGAATATGGAATTCATATTTATGGTATGGCTAGCAAGTCAAACTTAAGAGCCGTTCAAGTTCTTTATAATAATTTGGCTAGATTCATTTTAAATTGTGAATATCATATTCACCATTGTGAAATTTTTAAGATATTAAAATGGGACCACCTAGAGCAAAAAGTGGACTTAAAATGGCTAAAACAAATTCATGGACTGGTACACAACTAAAGTCTGAAGTATGTTGTTGATAAAATTCCATATTCAATGCATACTCATAATCATAATTTAAGAGGTAAGGGGGAAATAAATATGTTGTGCCTAAAACACACAATAAATACGGTCATATGAGCTTTGGAATGAAGGTTATTAAACTTTGGGTTACAATCTATGTAGAAAAGAAGCAAATTCAAAAAATGAAACATTTTATGAGATTAATTGACTATGGTTTGAAAATGAAATGTATGTGCAATGGTTGATACATCCATTCCCTGATGGATATATTAATATGGAGAAGTCTAGCCAGAGGTTTTCCCAAAGTTTTAGAAACATAGCCATAACTTAAGCCATGAATTCAAATGTATATTGTTTTGTTAAATACAGTATATGTTAGTGTGTGGAATAACTTAATAGTTGTTTAATGTACATTTTTTACAATGTATGTTGTAACACTAAATTGTTTGTGCAAATATATGTTATTTTTTAAACCTAAATGTAACAGGTCCATCTTGAAAATGGGTCTATGACCCAATGATGTAAAACATTTCTGTGTAAAAATAAACCTTTTACCTACCCTACCTACCTATATGACCCCATTCATTCCACTTATACTGCAAAGGCTGGTGATATGACCTGAACATTTAAGGATTACTTTATTCAGTTATATTCCAAAGACCAAGAGATGAAAGATAAGTAGGATGTTATGTCCCTTTTTTTAAAAGATGTTCCTTTACCCTGCCTCTCTGAAAATGCTGTCACCTCCTTAGAAGGTCTTATTTCTGAGGGTGAGGTCAGAGAAACCAGTAGTTCACTAGCCTTAGATAAGGCCCCAGGCCCTCACACATTTATCTCTAATTTTTATAAACTTTTTCTTGACAAGCTTTCCCTTATCCTAATTTCCCTTTGTAATGACTTGCATTCTTCTCCTTTATTAGAAACCTTATTATTGAAAGCATGTATTGTTGTTTTACCTAAACCCTTTAAAGTTGACTCATGTTCTATGAACTACAGACTTATTTCACTTATTAATGTTGACGTGAAGATTCTTGCAAAAATCCTAGGCACACATCTTAACTGGGTTTGGTTTGATTTGATAGGCCCTGAACAGGTGGGATTCGTGAAAGAAAGACTTTTAAGTGATCATTTTCGCAAATTATTCCATTTAATTTCCTCATCCAGGGAGAGAGATCTTGATACAGTTCTGGTCTCCCTGGATATGGAAAAAGCTTTTAATAGGGTCTCATGGCCTCATCTGTTTTGGATCTTGCAACAATACGGGTTCCCTGATTCATTTATTTGCTGGATTTGTTTTCTGTATTCCATTCCAATAGCCAGGGTATTATGTAATGAAGTACTTTAGGAACCCTTTCCTCTTTCCTGGGGCACCCATCGGGGTTGTCCCTTATCTTCATTTCTTTTTAATTTATATCTGGAGCCTTAAACTCAGAAGATTACTAGATCACCCAGTATTTCAGGTATAACAGTAGGTACTCTAGATCTTAAAGTGGAAGTAAACATTGCAGAAGTCACTCAAATTGTGAAAGCCCATTAAAATATCTTTCAAATGAGATATTGGGCTTAACTGTAGGTGCCAATAGTCCTGAGATATGAATACCTCAATCATCAGTAAATCAAAACAAGGCAGTGGCCATTTCACTGAATCCTGTGACCAAAAGTGATGTCACTGAGGGGCAAACTGTAATTAACAACATACAGCTTGCTCCTCAATGACATCTTCCTGTTTTGAGATTGCATGAAATGGTTGCTGCCTTGTTTTGATTTGCAGATTATTTAGACATTCATACATCAGGACTCCTGACACCTGCAAGGAAATCCAGTGCCTCATTTGAAATATCTTTTCATAGGCTTTCATAATTTGAGTGACCCCTACAACATTTGCTTCCCCTTTAAGATTTCTACATATGCTGATGATATTTTGTTGCACCTGTCAAATCATCTGCTCGCTATGTGAACGGCTCTTTCAGTTATGCATATCTTCAGTTCTTTTTCCGGCTAGAAACTGAACCTGACTGAGACTATTGTGTTTCCCCTGTCCCCCATATTTTTAAGTCAGATTTTGATGTATTTGGCTTGCAATGGGAAATGAACAGTCAAACACATTTAGGCATTAAAGTTTTTTCTAATATTTCTACTTTAAAATCTCTTAATTTGGCCCTTTTAAATAGGCACGTTTCCCAAGACCTAGATAGATGAAAGTCATTAACTCTGACCTTATGGGGCAGGTGTAATATCATTAAAATTAATGTTCTTCCTAGGTTTTTATGTCCAATGGGATAACTGAACATGGTTTTTCCTTTTAAGAGGTTAAAAAATACATAATATGCTATCTAGAGTTTTATGGGCACATGAACCGCCACGCCAATTGTATGACAAATTGGTTAGGCCTAGGAAATTTAGTGGACTTCAGCTGCCTAATTTTTTGAGATGTTACTTTGCCTTGCGTGGCACTAAATACTTTTGGGGGGGTCATTGGACAACTCGGTTCCTCTACCTACTGCCACCCCGGGCTTATGATAGAAAAAGAACTGTGTAATCAATATCAAATTGACCTTATTTCATTACTGTTTTTATTCTTCCACAAACTGCCCAGGCAGCTCAACTATACTGACTATAATGATGGCCAATGGTTTTGTATATGGACAGACATTTATAACTTTATTAAACAAGATAGATTTCATTTACAGCAATTTAACACTCTACATGGCCTATATTTGACAGCTACAAAATTATACAGAATGGGAAGAGCTGCTTCGCCTCTATGTCTGTACTATAAGGAGTCAGATGGGTCTCTGTTTCATATGTTTTGGTCCTGCCCCCAAATTACTTCTCTCTGGAAGCTAATTCAAACTAAATTAGACCCATTACTTGGTCTTCAATAGGCTTTTGCCCCAGAGATTTGCATTTTGGGAAACTTTTCAGCAGTGGTGGGTGCTTCCTATAAGGCACATATAGCTATGATTGCTGTGGTTACTAAATTGCTAATTTTGCAACATTAGCTTGACCCGGCTCTTACCACTTGCTCCGAATGGGCATCTGAAATCCCTCTGTCATTAAATATTGAACAGAGTAAAGTTTTTAAATCTCTGCATGGGTGCAGAGCCAAATGGGAAACTTTATATATGCTGCTTTCAGTTTCCCCAACTACTTAGCCCCTTGTAATAGTTTCCTTTCCCCTGTTAAGTGGATAGCAGAGGTGGGGAGGGAGGTTGAAAGGGGGAATAGGTATGGGTTTTTTTGAGGGAGTTGTTTGGATACATATTATGCATAGATGTTAATGGCTAGATATATTCAATGTGTATAACACTGTGTTCATATGTTATGCTGTTTTGGTTCTTCATTGTACATTGAGGCCCAAATATTCAAACTGCGCCTAAAAAGTGCACAACAGCAGGAGCAAGTGCAAGTCCATTGCGCCCATGTGCAAGAGGCACGATATTCAAAAACTGCGCTGGTCAAGATGTGCCTATAGCCGACGACTGAATATCGCACCACCTGTGCCATAGAGCAACTAGGGAGGGGAAACTGAGCATATCTGATGTGCCATAGCGCAACAAGGGATGTTCAGCTGAGCAGTTCAGATGCACCATAGCTCAACCAGGGATGCCCCCCAGCAGCAGGGCAGCAATGCAACAGCACAACCAGGGATGCATGGGCCCACCACCCATGCCACAGATGGGCAGAGGAACACACAGCAGAACAGACATCGTCCCCCCACACCCCATGCACTGCACAACTGGGGGAGGGCTGGAATAACCACTGGCCCATGGAGACAAGCAACCAACCCACAGCTGGGCCATGGTGCCCCATCACACCCCCTGGAAAGCTGTGACCAGCACACAAGGAGGGCCGACCACCCCATGCCACACCATCCCACCAATGCAGAGCACACCCTGCACTGTGACCCCCAGACACCCTGCCCAGGAGCAGCATCCACCAGTGCAGGATACCCCATGCATGCCACCACCCCCACTGTGACAATGCAACCCTGTGCACCACAGAACCATGCAAGGCAGCCCCACCACGAGCACCCATCAGTGGGAGGCAGCACACAGAAATGCAACGACGGCATACACAGTGTCACCATGCACAGCCCCCCCCGAGGTACAGCTGAGAGACTGACCATGCGTCGGCACACAAGGTACCCCACACATGACAGGACATGCCTCAGACCCCACCACCAGTGGTACAGCACCCTGCACACCCTCCCAAGGACACACCCTGACCCAGTACTGGCCACAACAGCCAGTGCAGACACCCACAGTGGTGCATGGAAGCATGCACCACATCGGATGCAACACAGTGCATGGACAAACACCCACCCATACCGAAGGGCACACCAACACAGGGATGCAGTAGCGGGACAACCAAGCCCCCAGCATGGGGCCATGGAAACCGTGTACACATTGCCAGCAGTCCTCCATGGCACAGGAGTGCCAGCCACCCTGCGCAGGCACTGTGGAGCTGTACTCCACCAGCATTTGCCCAGAGCACAAGTCACAGACAGTGGTTCACATCCCCTGCAACACACACAAGCCACAGCATGGAGGTGGGACAACAACAGTGGAGGTCACAGTGTCACCTGAGGCAGACATGCACTACACCAGTGACAGGAGGCAACCCAGCATTGTGATGGGTACAGTGGCTTTCCTGCATGGACAGCCACCGCTAACATGCCAGCAGACCGTGCAGGTCACAGCCATGCAAGGGTATCAGCTGCACAGGCCATGGACGGGCTGACAGGTGCACCATGGACACAGAGCATGCACCATGGACCACTGCACACAGTCATCCAGTGCACAGGGAACAACACACACACCACAGACTGTGACTGATAGCTACTCCCACACCATAGTCACTTCCCCATGGACACACACACATTCCCATGACTGCACCACCCCTGACGCCATACACACCACTGCAGCTGAGCACCTATAGCCCACTGCAAATCAGAGACCACCACAGTAGTCATATCAAAAGAAATGTATTTAAAAACATCAAACAAAGCTTTGTACAATTATTTACAAATGTGTGGGGGGGAGGGCCACAAACAAGGTGGGGGTGGGTAAGGTGCAGGGGTGAACAAATGGTACAGGGAAGGAGGGGTGTGAGGGTGGGTCCAGGGGGGTAGGGGAAATCAGGGGCATTGTGATGCCCACTGGGAGCCCCACTCCCCGCTCCGGCTGCCCCTCCTGCCATGATGCTGCCTGATCCCCAGCCTCTTGATCCTCTGCAGGATGTCCAGCGACACCCTGGCAACAGTCAGGATTTCCTGCAGCACCTCCTGGATCATGTACAGCTGCCATCCACCAAGGACAAGGGAGCAGAGTCAATAGGTGTGAATGCACAGCCCCATACAGCCCACCCACTGTGCATGGCATACGGCTGTGGGACATGCCTCTGTGATGGTGTGTGACCACCCACAGTGATTGTGTCTACAAGACTTGCCCACCCAGGTGCACACAGCCATGTGGACCACTGCACACACCCACCGGCCAAGTCCTACACAGCACCACCATGGCTGTTTAGTGACATATCTATGTGGTGCAAAGGCAGTGGCACAGCTATGTACCCGGTGCATGCATGGACCATCATTGACGCACTCCCAGACATGCAGTGCCACTGGACAGTGCTGACTGTAACAAGTTGTGTGCATGGCAGTGGTGTCAATGGATGGTGGCCATGCCCTGCTGCCCACCCTGTTACACAGCATGCAATAGTAATCATGGATGTAATGCACTCACCATCATCAGGCTGGTCCCTCTGCCTCTGTGGACCTTCGCCCCTCCTGGTGTGCCAGTCTTCCAGCTGGTGCCTCCTCTCCTTCACCAGCCGTCTCTCTTCTGGGCCTAAGGTGCAAACATGGAGAGAGGAACATCAGTACAATCCTGTAGCAAAGTTCCCCTGCCCCCATGTGTGTACAATCCCACCCAGCCAGACCCACCCACCCCACACCCTGATAACACCACCACAGCCAACACCGGATGGTCCCCTCCCCATGTTCCAGACACATGCAACCGTGATAACCATATGGAAGATAAAAGTGTATGGACATTACACCTACCTGGCCATGGCACTGTGCCCCTCCTGGTATGTGCCCGCAGGCAGGCAAGCAGGTCTGAGTCCCTCCACCTCAGGTTCCCATATCTGTGGCGGCACTGCTCCACCATCCACCCCATTCCTGTGGCATCTTCCAGGTTGTCGGCCACCTCCTGCCACACCTGACTCCTGGACCTGTCCAGGGGTGCCTCACCAAACAGTGGGCCAACAAGTGGCTCCACAATGGCAACCAGGTTTGCCATTTCAATCTGGCTCCACTGGGCAACTCTCCTCTGTGTCATCTCTCTTGCTCGGTAGGGTCAAAATGGCGCTCTGCAGCACGGTTCCACCATGTGCAGATGCTGCACGGTACAGAGCTGCCATTCCCTATCGTGCTGTCACCGAACAGCGTGTAGTGGTGCATCCATGCCTGACGCATGGCGCCTGGGGGCAAAGGTCTTGCACAGGGTCAAGGGTCTCTGGCGCACAGACAGCCACAGCGCGATTGGAACCCAATGTGTGTAGTGCGATTGGGTGCCTGTGTGCCACCTCCAGTAGTGGCCTACTGCGCTGTTGCCCCAGTGCACCTACGATGCCCCAGTGCCACAGTGCCATATAGGTGAACATCGCTGTAGCACCACTGGCACAATGGTGGCTGTGCCTGTATTGCCTCCCGCGAACAGCATGTCAGCAGTGCGGCAGGCACCTGCGTCATCAACCTGGGCATGCGCAGTTAGGTGTGTACTGCGCATGTCACAGAACTATGCCCTTGGCTCAGCACATTCAACACAATTGCGCAAAGCGCAAAAGCGCAATATTCAGCCGTCATATGCAAATCAGCTAATCAGCCATTCAATGGCGCAGCACTGCAATTTGCATCCACTTAAAGTTGCACCTCACCTCATTTGCATGGGTTGTGCTATAAAAGTGCGACATTGGGCTGCAATGGCCATAGTCAGTTACTGCAGTCTATTGGTGAGTTGCATGCTGTTTGGGAGTGTGGACTGTGGATTTTGGGACATGCATGGGACTGCACAGTCACAGGTAACAACTTTCAATCTCACAGGCTGAATCATGACTGAGTGAGTTGTGGGAGAAGAGGAACAGAGTTGTGGGAGGAGGAGGAGGCCAAATTTCACAAAGACCGAGACGGATGCCCTGTTTGAGGCCTACCTGGACAAGGAGCCGCTTCTCAGCGGACGCCAGGGAACACCACAGGCCCATGCTGCTGCATGGGAGGAAGTGGCGTGTGCTGTGAACCTGCATGGCAGCCACCAGCGCTCCATGCAGGAGTGCAAGAAGAAGACGGGCACAGACAGGAGGAGGATTAAGGAGAAGGTGGCTGCCATTAGGGCAGCACGATCTGCGACAGGTGGGGGACAGCCAGAGGTGCTACGCCTGACCCCCACAGGAGGAGAGGGTTGCTGGCAGCATGCAGTGTTGTACCATTGAGGGTGTTATGGGTGGTGGCTTCCAGACGGGTGGTAGCCCGTCACTGCATGGTAGGTCATTGTCTGTCTATTGGGGGGGCAGGGTAGGTCACATGCAGTAACTCGACTTTGTTTTCCCTTACAGATCCTGAGCATCTGCATGGGTCAGCAGTGGTGGGCCTCTCCAGTGAGGCCAGTCAGATGGAGATGGAGGAGGGCCCATCCACCTCCACAGGAATATGCGGCTCAGTGCGACAGTGGGCCCACCTGGATGTCCAGACTGATGTTGTTGAAACAGGTGCGGAGGAGGCCCTGCCCATGTCCCAGCATGCCAGCATTCATGGATGCCAGCATGCTGTGACTCTGGCTGGTGCCGGGTCCGTCACCGATAATGATGTCGCTAACATCATGGGCAGTGACACGTGTGTGCCACAGGATGGCCACACAGCAGGTAACATCATGGCCATGGCTGTGGGTGGTGCCGCCGTGGAGGCCTGCGTGTCATCACAGTCCCAGCCTGTGCCTGTCAGCACGGTGGGGCAGCACTGGTGTGTGTACAGGACAGTGGGACTGTTGCGGCCACTGCGGTAGCACCAGTGAGCCGTGGGGAGTGGCAGCTGGAGGGGTAGCATCAGCAGTTGGCCAATGGGCTTGGGGGTACAGTGTCAGGGGGTGGCATCAGTGCACTGCCTGTGGACATGCCCAGGCCTGGTCCTGGTGTGCAGCGCCCACCCTCAAGGGGTGATGAGCATCAGGCCACTCACACCCTGAGGGACAGGATGCTGAGCAGGCAGATGACCTCTTGGATAAGCACGCTCACATACTGCAAGCATCAGTCAACCAGCAGATGCGGCTTGCGAAGTCGGTGGATGTACTGCATGTGGCTCTGGAGCGGGCAGAGGAGCGTCGCAGCAGAGACACTGCTCTGCTCCTGGCAGGGATGGACTGGTTGCGGGAGGATGTGACAGCTGCCATTGGCAGGCAGACACAGGCATTCACTGCTGTCATGGCCACAATGGGCACACAGTTATTTGCCCATGTGTCGCAGACACCACTCAGTGCACTGTCCACCCCCTGTTCCCGGCATCGTGCGACACCATCCTTGTCGACATCAGGTTCAGCTGTAGGCATTCCAAGCATGCCTGGCGCAGGCATGTTCGGTGTGCTGCAGACCCCTGCACAGTCGCGTTCACGCAGTGGAACCCGTGGGGGACCATTGGTGCCACCCCATGAGGTCAGTGGTCAGCCTGTCAGTGCTGGCGGGTCTCGCCGGGGCCACCCACTCATCCATGGCGGCCGGGGCACTGTGGTGAATCACTATCCTGTCTCCCAATGCGGCTACTGTGTGATGCTGCCCTGTGTGCATTGTGTCATTCAGCGGGTAATGCACTGGTGGGTACCCGGCCCTGCACGCAGACACACAGTCCATCTGCGCACCCTCCCAGCTGCTGTCCACAGTTGCGTGTGCATGATGATGCCTGCATTGCACTGTACACCAATGTGCAATGGTGCTCAGCATCTGACACACGCACAATGACAGGCAGTGGGCGTGGTGGTCTGTGGACATGTGTGTGGCTAGGGGTGGCATTCTGGGTCGGTGTGCCTCCTACTCTTTGTGCATGTCTGGTGTGTTGTGTGTGTGTGTGTGTGTCTGTGTGTGTGTATGTGTCTGTCCACATGCCATGTTAGACCTCACCCATCCCTGGTGGTGTGTGTTGTTCCATACCCGGCCAGTTCCCTTGATGGAATGCACCCCTGGTGTGTGTCCATGCGTGTTTTTGGGTTGTGCCTTAGCCACTGGTGGTTGCACATGGCCCCATGACTTACCTAGGTTGGCTGAAGTGCTCCTCCTTGATGGTATCCCAGTGCAGCTGTGCCAGCTGGTGCAGTCAGGGGTCCCGTTGCCCAAGAGGGGGCTGCCCATCACCATTGTCACCGGTGTCCTCATCGTCCCCATTGCTGTCCCCCTCTTCAACCTGTACAGCTATCCCACATTCGTTGGCCATGTTGTGCAGGATGCAACAGGCCAGGAATAGCCCGCAGGCCTTTGAGGGGCTGTACTGTAGGGCAACGCCGGAGGTGTCCAGGCAATGGAAACGTGCCTTCAGCATCCCGAACACCCGCTCGATGACATTACATGTGGTGGCGTGTGCCTCATTGTAGCATTGCTGCGATGGGGTCGCGGGCCGCCAGTATGGTGTGAGCAGCCAGGGATGGAGTGGGTATCCACTGTCACCTGTGTGTAGAGAGTGGAGGTTAGTTTGGTGATCAGCATCGCCCTGCCCCGGGCCATGTAGGCCACTACCCATGTCACCTCTGACCATGCCCCCACAGGCCCTATGATTGTCCGTGTGGTTTGCATACTCACCCACTAGGTGGCCAGTGGGGATATCCCCAGTCTCAAATCTGTGGCACAGTGCTGACTGGTGCCAGAAGAAGGCATCATGTGCTCCCCCAGGGTGCGTGGCACAGACATTGATTATGCGCCCCTGGCATCGCACACCACCTGGCAGTAGATGCTAGCATAGCCCTTCCAATTTATATATGCGGCCCCCTCGGGGCCTGGTAGTGTGTGGATGGCCACATTGGTGCAGTCTATTGCCCCTAGCATTCCAGGCATATGTGCTACCCTGTGGAACCCCTGTATGTTTGCTGTGCACTCTGCCGGTGAGCTGGAGAAATGGATGTACTCCACAGCATGTGGCAGCAGTGTGCTAAGGAATCGGGTAAGGTGGTGTGACGCAGCCAACTGGGTTATGCCTGTGGTGTCCCCAGTTGGTCTCTGGAAGGTACCCGTGGCGAGCAAGCACATGCAAGCTGTCACTTTCATCTCCACTGACAGAGCATGGCTCTGTCATGTGAGTGCCTGCATCACATCACTGCACAGTTCACAGAGCCACCTAGGAATTGCCTGATTCAGGCAGTACCAGCCCACAATCTCCATATCGCTATACAACTCGAAGCTGGTGCAGGCTTGGTACTGCCTGTTGGGGGCATACCACCGACGGGCCCTTCCATGGCAGCACCCCCCTGCTGCCTGCCTTCTCACCCCCCTCATTACTGCCTCCATCTGGATGGTGGCACTGGCCATGTCTCTGGCTTGTGTTCACCCCCCTGGCAGCTGTTTCTGTGTCCCCCCCACTGTCCTGGCTGCTACTTCCCCAGCACGGGAACACCTGACTGTGCTGGCCTCACTGCTGTGTGGCAAGTACTTCCCCCTTCTGCACTGTGGCTCCCCACACCTTTCCCTGAGCCTGTGGGTTCCAGGTGCCCTTTCACTGTCCTGCCCTGTGTGTATGTGTGTTGCCTGTGTGGCTGGCTATAGTTCCACAACTTGAGGCTTCCCTGTAGCATTCTTGCACCTCTCCCTTGCTCATTTTTATTTTGGCTCATTTCCACTATGGCGCAACTTCCGCTGGCTCCCTATTGTGCATGTTGTTGAATATCGCACTGCGCCATTTATGCATGGTTCCTCCCCCTTCAGTTGCACATACATTCATTATCATTGCGCTGTTGCTCAGCGTGATTTGGGGGGCGCAACTGCCTCCTGCTGAATATCACAGAATGGCACATTTTCGGACTTGCACTGGCGCAACCCTATTGCGCATGGCGCAACTCTTTTGAATATCTGGGCCTATGTCTAAAAATCATAAAACATTAAATTGCAAAAAAATAAAAAATAATGTCACATAGGCTGAGACAAACCCTAACCATTCTGGATCTGCCCATTTAAAACCAAGACTTGCAATATTCCAAGAAATTAGATGATTCAGAGCTTCATCAGCCAGAAGGTGCAGGAGGCAGAAGTAGATTTAACCATGAGTCAGTGGCAGCCTGCAAGTACTTGAAATCTGTTGGTAAGTAGAACCACACTGGGAGCTGGATACAGCCTCAGATTAATCTGGGGCTGAGATACAACCTGAGAAGCACATATAGAACTCATCACTGCATAGGTATCTAAACTGTCTAGAATATGACATTTCTCCAAAACTCTCTTTGCTATTGACCTGGACTTAAAGAGCACATCAGCCTAAGCACCATCATAATTATTGCCCTAAATCCTAGCAAAATTTGAAGATAATTTGAAAACAGACAAACAAATTGATTTCATTAATTTAGCATCAGTTCCCTCTCAAGGTTTCTTTAGATTAAAAATACTAAATGGAAAAGGTCCAGTATTCTGAATGGCTGGGCTTGCTGAGCTAAGTCTTTATCCTATTTAGATGTGTTAGAAAATGTAAAACTTTTCAAGTAGATGACCATTGTTCCACAAACAATTTGCAATCCTATGATTTACACAATTGATCTGGATACAGTCCAAACCCAGCTCATCCACAGAATGACAAACGTGAACTATATTGCCTGCATCACTCTGAACCTCCATCTTGGAGCAAAAAAAGGAAATAAGATCTAGTAGAGTTTCATCTACCACTGGGTTCTCCATTTTAAAACCATATAACCTCAGGATACCAGGTTCCTGGGCCAAAGTGTGAAGATCCAGAGGGAAAGAATCTCCTGATTACACAGGGGTCTCACTAAACAAAACCCAGGGTGTCCCCTGCTTCCTGTTACAATCATTGTAAGCATATCCTGACTTCTATGATGACACCTTATTGACCATAAGAGGCACCATTACTTTTGAGAAATGTTTACTAGTAGGGGATTCCCTTAAATCTTTACCTAACTTACCCACACCTTCCACGTTCCCCATCAAGGACTCATAAAAGGTCCAGTATTCTGAATGGTTGGGCTTGCTGAGCTAAGTCTTTTTCCTATTTAGATGTGTTAGAAAACATAAAACTTTTCAAGTAGATGACCATTGTTCCACAAATAATTTGCAATCCTATGATTTACACAATTGATCTGGATACAGTCCAAACCTAGCTCATCCACAGAATGACAAACGTGAACTATATTGCCTTCATCACTCTGGACCTCCATCTTGGAGCAAAAAAAGGAAATAAGATCTAGTAGAGTTTCATCTACCACTGGGTTCTCCATTTTAAAATGATATAACCTCAGGATACCAGGTTTCTGGGCCAAAGTGTGAAGATCCAGAGGGAAAGAATCTCCTGATTACCCAGGGATCTCACTTAATAAAACCCAGGGTGTCCCCTGCTTCCTGTTCCAATCATTGTAAGCATATCCTGACTTCTATGATGAAACCTTACTGACCATAAGAGGCACCATTACTTTTGAGGAATGTTTACTAGTAGGGGATTCCCTTAAATCTTTACCTAACTTACCCACACCTTCCACCTTCCCCATCAAGGACTCATAGTCTTCTTTACTTGTAGTAATATCGGCACAGGTTGCCTGAAGCTTTGAAGCCAAAGAACCACTTTTCTTAGTTGAAAATAAGGAAGAGTCTTTAAATATCCCAGCTTCCACCAAAGCACTAGTTACTTTACATCCTGGTACACTACCAGAATTACAGGATCCAGTATAATTCCCATACAACATAGCACCTGAAGGGGAACAACTGAATGCTCCAGAGGACTTCCCTTTCCCATATCCTTTAGATTTTTAGTTATTTGTTTCTTTTTTGGTGGAGTTTTTGAAGAGCTCAAATCAGAAAGCACAATAGAGCTGAAGTCCAGCCTTCTATCAGGATCTTGCTCTGGATCCACGCCACCCACAATGGCCACTGAAGATGATTCTCCTGGAGGATAAATCTGATGGAATAATCTATTATCACATCCATTCATGTAATATTAATGGCTATATCCTCCCTTGCTGTCTCAAGTTCACTATGAATAATAACAAATTGTTCCATCAGCATTAGATTTGCAGCATAAGAATTGCTCATTACAATTAATAATGTCTTCACTCAAATAAGAAGAAAAAAAGGGAAGAGGTTTAATTTTACTATCAGATAACAATGATGCCTTTAGAACCTCAGAAGTGACACTTGAGGTTTTGATATTACATACAAACATATGAACAGATGAAGACGCCAGCAGAAGAAGGCCATTTGGTCTGTCAAGCCTGCTCGTATTTCAGGGTCCACAGCTTGAGCTAAAGTTCCTGCCCTCCTTCCCCACTCCTCCCATTCTCCCTATCTATGATCGTTACTTTCCCCTATGCCTATTCCAGCCTCTCTTAAACCTTCCCACTGTCTTCAACAAGGTGACCTCTTCTGTCAGTGCATTCCAAGTGTCTACAACCCTCTCTGTGAAGAAGTGCTTCTTAACTTCCCTCCTAAACCTCCCACCCTCCAGCTTAAGACTCTGACCCATAGTGTTATGGTTGACACACAGCTTAAACAGACTCTCCTTATCATCCTTATTTATCCCTTTCAAGTACTTGAAGGTCTCAATCATGTCCCGTCTCTCTCCCCTGTCTTCCAGGGAGTACATGTTCAGTGCCTGCAACATCTCCTCATATGTCTTACCTTGCTGACCCACTATCATCTTTCTAGCCCTCCTCTGGACCGTCTCCAGCAGGTTAATGTTTTTTTGAGGTGTGGGCACCAGTACTGAACTCCATACTCTAGATGCAGCCTTATGAGTGACTTGTGCAAGGGCAGTATAACCTCCTCTCTCCTACTACTGATCCCCTAGATATGCATCCCAACATCTTGTTTGTCTTTGCTACTGCTTTTTTACACTGCGTGGAGTGCTTCAGGTCACTAGTGATCATCACTCCTAGGTCCTTCCTCTCCTCTGATGCAGATACTGGGACTACACCCAGGTAGTACTCTGTCCTGGGATTCTTGGCTCCAATATGCATCACTTTGCATTTTTTGGCATTGGATCCAAGCTGCCAGATCCTGGACCACCTCTCCAACTTTTCCAGATCTTCCTGTAGGTCCTGTATCAGTACCCCATGAGAAGGGCAACTGCTACTTGAGTGCTTACAAAAAGGGTGACTCAATAGCTGCACCTGTTCTCAGGGCTACTGGATGGGGCAGCGACTGCGGGTATAGCAACATCCTGTTGCTATAAGTACATGCGCGTGGGGGGAATGAGTGAACATGCTGTGCAATGGGTGGAAGGGAGGGAGGGAGGGAGGATTTGTGGTGTGGTGTGGTGTGCTGGTGGTCTGCCGAGCTGGCCCCATGGTGTGATGGGTGGGTGGCAGGCTACAGCTGTGAGGGTTTGTTTCGGGTCCAGGCGCGCTTAAATTTAGTTGCGCCCAGCCTGACATTTTTTTTTCTGACTTTGTACCCCTCGATATGTACCCCCCCCCGAAGTTGAGAATCCATTAGTATGGAGGTGCGGGGGGCAAAGTACCTTGCATAAACAAAAATCAAGTAAGTCCCCGGAGCCCTTTAACTGTGCGCTGGGGTGTACATTGGAGAAACTGATTTTCACTGATGTATATTTGCCATATCGGTGATCGTCTTTGTGCGATTGCCGTTATCACATAAATCCCTTGTATCCCTTCAGCTGTGTCCTCTCTCCCACAGAGCTTGGTGTCATCTGTGAATAGGCACAGTTTGTCCTTAATGCTATCCCCAATATCATTGATGAACACATTGAACAACACTGGCCCAAGCACAGAACCATGAGGGACCCCACTGGTTACCTCTCTGGTACCAGATAACTCTCCCCCACAACCACCCTCTGGGTTCTCTCTCTCAGCCAGTTTTCCACCCATCCGGCCATCTTTTCCCCAACCCCAATATCCACCAACTTCTTGATCAACCTTTTGTGGGGCACAGAGTCAAAGTCCTTGCTGAAATCAAGACAGAGGATGTCTACCGCTTGACCCCTGTCTACTGTCTTAGTGATACAGTCAAAGAAGTCAATCAGATTCATTTGACACGATCCCAACCCATGAACCCATGCTACTTTGCATCCTGTAGACCATGCTCCTTTAGATAATCCAGCAACCTTTCCTTTAATATGGTCTCCATGAGTTTTCCCACAATGGAGGTCAGACTGACTGATCTGTAATTCCCTGAGTCATTCTTAGAACCGCTTTTGTGGAATGGCACTACATGTGCTGTTCTCCAGTCCTGCGGTACCATGTCTTACTCTAGTGAACTATTAAATAGGTTTTCCAGTGATCCTGCCAGCTCCTCAGCTAGTTCCTTTCGCACCCTTGGATGTACTCTGTCTTAACATAGAACATAATCTAAGCTATAGATTGCAAACAATTTCTAAATCAGTCTGCATAAATTTTGACTTATCCAATTTTTTCAGCCCTATTGAGGTATTATGAAGATCCAGAATTACTTCAAACATAATAGAGTTAGGGCATTTAATCTCAAGCACTTCCACTTTCCCTCCCTCTGAAGCTAATAATTACTGAAAGCTTTCAGTGTTATTCATGTGGGGGAAGGAGAAGTGACGGCTGCATTCAGTGAGCTCTGCAGAGGGCTAGTGCAGAGAACCCAGCATCGCAGTAAGGAGACAGGAGCAAAAGTGGAATCACTTATGGAAGACTCCTGAATTAATGACACAATACATAACAGCACAATCATGGCAGAAATATTGACCAGAGAAGACCAGAGTAGATCAAGGGAAGGAAATTCATTAAATACTATGCTGTAACCATTTTTACTTCTTTAGTCTCTGTGTGCGTGGTTGCTGAGTTTATCTGTTACTTTTTGAAATTACCTCTGACAGGGTTTAGATCTATCTACACTTTTTAGTTTCCTCTCTCCTTCATTCCTTTTTTCTCAACCTCCTTGCTGGGTGTGTGCGGTTCAGCCATACTGGCTTGTAACAAATTCTATATGCCAGAAAAACTCTACAACCCTCTCCTCAGTCTGAACAATCACCAGTAACTGATATTTAACTGATATCTCATTGATCATTATTTTGTTTTTAATTTTTCTCCTAATCTTTCAACACGTTGTACTTTTTACATTCGAGTTTCCGCACCAAGGGGTCACATGATCAGTAGCACCTTATAGTGCGTGCATGGCATTCTATGGCACACTTGCCATTCACCTTCTGAAATTGCCATGAATGGGCACTAGACCTGACTACAGACTGATGCTGGACACTTATCTGCACTTTTTTCAAGTTTTGCCAGCATTGCTGCATCTCACTTTTACCTTTTATCATTAAGGTATACCTCTGCTTTTACTTTGGAAAAGTAAGTGTACCATGCACAAGTGGATAAGTTAATTAAAGGAATCTTATTATTTTATTTCATTGTGTATAGTGGTTGTTAGATTTCAATTATGAATACTAGGGCCTAGATATTCAAAAGTGCACCCTGAACATGTGCAATGGGATGCACAGTGCAACCCAGGTGCGCTATAGAAAAATGGTGCCATATTCAGCGGATGCACCACAGACATGTGCATGTGCAAAATACACTGAAAATAGCACACCTGTGCCATTGCACAACCAGACATGTGCTTGACCAACCTGGATTGTGCAGGAGCAAGGGTGCATGCTGAAACTAGCAGGTGGAGCAAGGCCCACCAAGCATAAGTGAACACAGGCAGGGCTGCACAAGGGTACAGGAGCAAGGCAGTGGTAGCAGGGGTGAACCACAAGAGTACAGTGGGCAAGAGGCTCATGACAAACACAAGGTCAAGCTGCCATGGACAACACCTGGTGCCCTACACAGACCCCAGTGACCAATATGACAAAGCAACCCACACACATGGAATGGATGACTGCAGGTCCTGGCCACCCCAGGACCACTGTCCCAACAGCCAACATAGTAAAAGGAAGACACTGCAGCCACTGTGTGAAGGCACCAAGCATGTACAGTGTGCCACAGCCACACCACACGTGATCCAGGCTGCATGATGCACATGCCACGCAGACACACATGGAAACAGGACACACACTGCACACCAGCACTGGGAAGGGCACCATGGCTGGGGGTGAACAGGCCAGCACAGGCAAACAGGCACACATGGCACTGTACCAAGCACAGGGGAGGCACATAGCCCACACCCAAGGGCCTGTGACACAGAGGGATGTGGCACATAGGCCACTGTGCACATAACAGAACTGCACAGTGGGGACAGCACGTGCATGGACAGGGACCTGCCTAACAACAGCAATGAACAACAACAGCACAGTGCAGCAGCATACAAGTGAAGGAGACCCAGAAACAGATGTGCAAAAGTTAGAACACACTTTACTACAAAACAAAGCAGTAAAACATTAACAGAAATAGTGGTGCCAACCGAGCAAACAAAACAACAGTGAAGGGGATAACATATGAAAGAACAGAATGAGGAGCAGCAAGTGGAATGGGCAGGGGACAATGCAAGGTGAACAAGGGAACACAAACAACAGTCCAGATGGGTGGAGGCAGGAGATGGAGGAAAGAGTGGGAAGAACAATGTCCTCCAGCTAAGGCCATTGCCGACAAAGTGCAATGCATATTCTGCCACCTCCGAAACCAGCTCTCATGTGGACACCAGGTGTCACTGGCTGAGCCTGATGTGCACTGCAGGCCTCGTGATCAGCCTCAGAATCTGGTGCTGGAGCTGCAGTAGACCGCCACCAAGGACACCAACCCACCGCTGTCCACCACTTGGCCCAGGATGACCTATGAAAGAGGAACACAGAACAGCCACTAAGTGTCAGGCCCCACACAGCAGAAGCTCCCGCCCCCGGGTGTGTGTGCACACAGGACAGCTGCAGTGCCCTCCTATGGACAGAGTCACCAATGGCACATGCACAGTGGACAGCCACAGTAGATCTAGCTGTGCCCCACATATATACCAGGTGGCATACCAGAGAGCACTGTGCACACACCCCTGTGCACAGGCCCCCACAGTTCTGGAGCAGTGCCCCCATGGGCAATAAAGGAGCCACCCAGTAGCAGCAGTTGCACACCATGGGACACACACACACACACACACACACATATACACTCACACCAGACACCAGTGACAGCAACAGGATGCCACGACAGAGAGGCCCCACTCATGGCCCTGCCACACACACCACTTCCCAACACAGGCAGTGGAGCCAGTGAGCCAACACATGCCAGAACCTGCATGGCAACAGTGCCCTGAGTTGTACAAGCCCCACCCATCCCAGGCCCTGCAATGCTGAGTGAACCATGCTGCACACACTCACCTGCCTGGTGTTGTGCTGGCCCTGCTGCAGCACCACCATCACAGTGCTGGTCACCTTGGGCAGCATCCACTCTGGCCCTCCTGTGAGCTGCCAG
Organism: Neoceratodus forsteri; assembly: GCA_016271365.2. NCBI lineage: Eukaryota > Metazoa > Chordata > Ceratodontiformes > Ceratodontidae > Neoceratodus > Neoceratodus forsteri. The sequence continues at coordinate 1,457,676,596 of CM057455.1, read as the reverse complement.
CCCTGTGGATGAAACAGAGGCAGAAAGGGATGTGAGTGGCATGCCATGAACAGCCCCCCCAGAACAGACACAGTGCACAGTGCTGCCAGAGCCCAAGCTGGGATCATGTCCCATGTGTGGGTTATGGTGGTGGGGCCCCTGGTGCCGTGAAACACACAGGCATGCGGTGCCACACCATTGGACACATACCACCCACCAGTACCATGCTCCCCCCATGAAGGTGCACATACACAAGCAGTGCACACAGTAGCATACAAACTGGACACTGGCAGCATGCACATTGCATGGAGATACCTACCTGGTTGTGGTACAGATCCTCGGTGGGCATGCTCCTGCAGCCACTTCAGTGACTCAGGGTCATGCCACTGCAGGTCACCATAATGGTGGCAACACTGCTCCCCCATCAGGGCAACACCCATACACCTCTCAAGGCCCTCTGTCACACAGTCCCACACCTGTGACAGTGCCACATTGAGATCCCCTGCCCCAAACAGCTTTGTCCACCAGGGGTTCCACTAAGGCCACCAGGTTGCCATCTCCACCTCTGATCAATTTCTTCCCCTCCTGCCTTGTTCAGCTGACTGCACCATAGTATCTGCGCAGAGCTTTAGTAGTGCAGGGCAATGTGGCATGCACTGCAAGCATATGTAGTAGTGCTGCACCTCAAGCGCAACAGGAAAACAGAGGCCACAATCATGCAGCATGTAGATGTGTAATATACATGCACAACAGTGGCCTATTGTGCAGTACTGCACATGCACAATGCTGGAAGTGCATCGTCAGCCCATGCGCATTCACCACCGTGGCGCAGCGGGCACAGTTGCACCATCCAGAACAACAGCACATCCATGCTGTATGCGGAGCATGCACCCTTGGACACATGCGCAGTAGGACAGGCATGTGCAGCACAATCGGCTGCGCTATACACCACACATGAAGGTGGACCTCCACTGATGTGCATGGCAGGTACGCATATGTGCATCACACATGCACTAGAAGTGCACCGGCGGACTACTCCAGTGCAGTCATGTTGAGTACTACATAGTCTTATGTGCAAGGCACAATTCTACAATATGCCACCAGTGGATGCAAATCGCCTCATGAGCCAGTGTCAGGCACAATCACGCACATTAGCATAGCATTAACAGTTACGCAGTGGCTCATTTGCATGGGTTGCGCCATAAAAGCACCACAACACAGCACAGGTCACTGACAGGTATTGTAGCCATTGAGGTAAGTCTATCCACACCATGTTGTGTACTGTTACTGCTGTACTGGGTGTCAATGCTGCATTGGGCCATGGGGTGCTGCTATGCTGCTCATCAGGGCAATGTCTGACTTTCCACAGGTGGCAACATGTCAGAGATGGAGGGAGATGAGGAGTAGGTGCTGTTACAGAAGCGCAGGCCTAACTTCATGAAAGATGAGCAGCAGGCCCTCTTTGAAGCCTACCTTGAGAGGGAGGAACTACTGAGTGGGGCCACTGGGACCCTGCAGGACCATGCCACTGGGTGGGAGAGGTGCCCATGTATGTTAATGACCACAGCCGACACAACTGCAGCTCACAGGAGTGCAAAAAGAAGATGGGCACTGACAGGAGGTGCATTAAGGAAAAGGTTACTGCCATCAGGGTGGCACAAACTAAGATGGGCAGTGGACCGGAATCTGCACCCATCCTGTCATCTGGGGAGGAGCTTGTGGTGGTGACCTTCAGCTATGCATCTGTCAAGCATGTCCCAGGTGGGGGATTCCAGACATGTGGCAGCCTGTCACAGCACTGTGAGTATGTAGGCATCTGCTGTGGGGTGGGGGCATGTGCAAGCCACCAGCGTGGCTGTGTGACTGCAGCTGTGATGCATACCTGTGACCAGTGTGGCATGATGTGGTGCATGCTGGCGGGAAGGTCATGCCAGACAAATCTGATAGATTTCTTTGACTGGGTGACCAAAGTAGTTGATCAGGGAGGGGCTGTGGACATGGCCTACCTAGACTTTAGCAAGGCATTTGACACAGTCCCACACAAAAGATTAATATACAAGTTAGCCAGCCTGGGAGTGGGTCCCAAGATGACAGCCTGGGTAAGAGTGGCTGGAGAATAGGACACAGAGGTAATAGTAAATAGAGTCCCTCTGAAAAAGGGGTAAGTAGTGGGGTACCATGAGGGTTCAGTATTAGGACCGGTCCTCTTCAATGTCTTTATAAGCGACATTGCAGAGGGACTGGAAGGAAAAGTATGTCTCTTTGCAGATGACACAAAGATCTGCAACAGAGTTGATGCACAAGGTGGGGTGGAAAGGATGAGAAGGGACTTGGCAAGGTTAGAGGAATGGTCAAATGTATGGCAGCTTAGATTCAATGCTAAGAAGTGCAAGGTAATGCACCTGGGAAACAAAAACCCAGGGGAAGAGTACACAATGGGGGGTGAGATACTAACAACAACAAAAATGGAAAGGGACCTGGAGGTAGTCATATCAGATGACCTAAAGGTGGGCAAGCAATGTGAGAGGGCAGCAAGGAGGGCTGGGGAGATACTGGGATGCATAGGGAGAGGCATCACCAATAGAAAACAAGAAGTTATTATCCCTCTGTACAGACAGCTGGTGAGACCACATCTGGAGTACTGCATGCAGTTCTGGAGACCCAATCTCCACAAAGACATAGACAGGATGGAAGCTGTCCAGAGGAGGGCAACTAAAATGGTGCAGGGTCTGCACCGGAAGACATACGAAGAGAGACTTAAGGAGCTTAATATGTATAGCCTCGAGGAAAGGAGGAGAGGGGACATGATAGAAACTTTCAAGTACCTAGGAATCAACAAAGTCCAAGAGGGTAGCATCTTTCAAAAAAGAGGTGTGCAGAAAAAGAGGCACAATTTGAAGATAGAAAGGGCTGCTCAGAGGTAATTTAAGGAGTATTTTTTTTCACAGAGAGGTTGTGGATGTATGGAACGGCCTTCAGAAGAGGTTGTGGAGTCAAAAAAGTGGTGGAATTCAAGCATGCATGGGACAGACATAAGGCAATTCTAGAATAGGAGTAGGAAGAAGTAGGCTGCTGGTTAACTAGGATCTGCAGCTTATCCATCAGGTAGGGAAATGGGCAGACTGGGTGGGTCAAGCGGTCCTTATCTGCCATCATATTCTATGTTTCTATGTTTCTATGCCACACACTGTGCATGGCCATGGTCACCCATGTGCAGTGTGACTGTTGCCTTGGAAATGTGCTGGGACTGTTGTCCATGGTCCAGGGTGTGCATTGCTCCATACATGCCCCATGGCTCTGCTTGCACAGTGGTTGTTCCTGGCACAGGCAGGGCCACTGCAGTCACAGGCTGTGGTGAAACACACTGCATGGTGCTTGGCCCAGGAGGGGGTCATGGGGGGGCATGCCTGTGGGCTATGTGCCAGTGCTATGCACTGTGGTCAGCATGACCTGTGCAACGCTTATGGCATGGCTGCCCAGTTGTGCGGTGATGCACAGCCTTCCGCTGGTGCTGGCTGGCATGTCAGTGATGCCCATGCCCCAATCACACTGTACTCAGCACAGCATGCACTATGCCACCATCAACACTGATACAGCTCATTCTGTCTTCCAGCTCCATCATGCCTCAGGGGTGCAGTGTGGGATGATCCTGGTGATGTGGGAACTGAGGAGGCTTTGCCATCTACGTCATCTGGCATTCATGACACAGACAGTGGGTGCTGCAGCAGTATGAGGCTGATGGAGTACCTGGGCCTGGGTGATGATGACCCACTTGCTGACCTCCTGCTCACTGATGCCTTACCGGTGCTTGTGCCTGCATCACAGGAGGGGGGACCTCAGACAGTGATGATGACATAACCCTGATCCTGGGTGGCACCAGACTAGTCACGCCACCCCTGGGACACAGTTCTACACAGGTGGCAGATGCCAGCACAGGTGGTACAGCACCCATGGAAGCACCACCAGCCCATGGCTGCACAGTAGCATGTGGTGCTGCTGCTGGTGCCAGCCATGGAGAGGGAGCTGGTGTGGGCGCCAGATGGGGCAGATCCAGCAGGCTGATGGCATGCAGCAGCAGGCTGCAGGGACCACTGTGCAACACCCCACGGGGCCATCATTGGGGCACCCGCTCAATCCCCACCACCTGCGTGGTTACCTGTAAAGTGTTCCCAGGTGAATGAAGTTGCACTGCATGCAGCAACCCCTCCATTATGTCAGTGACAGTCACATGATGCACCAGGCACTGACAGGCTGTATGAGCACACCAGGCTACTGCAGGCATCTGTGGACAACCAGGCAAATGCACGGGGCAGAAATATGTGCACTGCGGGTGGAGGTGCGTCGCCTGGCTCAGTGAGGGAACATTGGATGTGCTCAGCTGATTGGTGAGCTCCAGCAGCTGCTGGAGGCCATGACCGCATTGCTGGACCACATTGCAGGGACCATCGCTGCTGGATTTGCATCACTGGCATCCACTGGGTCCAGCAGGGCATGCAGGACTCCCCGTAGTGCCATGTCAACACCACAGTCATGGTGACTGGTGACCCCAGCATGGCTGCTGCCATGCACCGATATGCCCATCCCCGACCTGGAAGTAATCTGTTTGCTGGTCTCTACACACCCATGAGGATCCGGTCATGTTCTCAGGCCTCTACATCCGTCAGTGTGTTGGTGACACCACCAGTGGCTGTTGAGCAGCCAGTAACTGCCACAAAGTCAAGGCATGGCCACCCATGTGACAGTGGCAGCCATGGCACACTACAATAGGCCTGCTGTGTGTGCTACCCCATCCTGTTATCCACTGCTATGGGCTGCTGCACACTTGGATGGGTGGGCCCCTGTGCATGTGCTGTCACATATGTGTGGCATGTGGCAAGTCTACCATGTGTGTAGGCAGTGCTACTGGACCTTGTGGCATGGGTGTGATGACAGCAGCACTGTGCTGGCCTTGCCTGGGTGCCAGCACGTACCATCTGATCCATGCCACAGCCTGCCGTACTGCTGTGTGTGTTGCCACATCACCTACCGCACCTGTCTGTGTGTCCCACAAGCACCACTGTGCCCTGCTGTGCAACCTGTGGGGGTAGTGGTGCATATGCCAGCCAGTGTACGGCTGCCTATGTGTCCAGCGCAGGGCACATGGGTGGGTACTTCTGCCTGTGCTACTCCACAGTGGTGTGGGCAAGTGTCTGTGTGCCTGTGTGTTACCTGTGTGTGCTGTGTGGATGCCTGTGTCCCTGCATGCATCGCTGCATGGCCGTGCATGTCTGTCTATGTGTGTGGTGTCCAATGCATGCAAGGTTGCCATGTATGGTACTCACCTGTGGTTCCCATAGTGCTCATCTACAATGGTGTCATCGTGCCTTCTGGCATGGGCTGCCAGCCTGGAGTCCCTCCTCTCCATGGGTGGCTGAAAACCCCCATCCAGCTCTTCCTCCCCATCCTCATCGCTGCTGTTGCCCTCATCCACCTCGACAGCTATCCCACGGTCAATGGCCACGTTGTGCAGCTTGCAGCAGGCCAGGAATATGCCACAGGCTTTTGCAGGGTTGTACTGTATGCACCACCAGATCTATCTAGGTAACGGAATCACATCTTGAGCAAGCCAAAGACTTGCTCTATGATATTGCATGTTGCGATGTGTGCCTCACTGTGTCATTCCTCCGCAGTGTTGGATGGTCACCGGATGGTGGTGAGCAGCCAAGGTTGGAGGGGTTATGCACTGTCATCTGTGGGGGAAACACATATGCTGGTTAACACCTGGCATTGCCTGTTCCCATGGCCGCTCCCTGTGCTGCACACTGCTTCCCCCCATCCAAGTGTGCCTTGGGCCTGTACACCTCTGCACAGCCTCTCTGTCACCTTATCACATGTCCTGCTCACCTAGTAAGTGCCCCATGGGGATCACCCCACTCTCAAATCACTGGCACAGGATCGACTGGTGCCATATAAATGCATCATGTGTACTCCCAGGGTGTGTGATACACACATTGATGATACGCCCAGTGGCATTGCACATCACCTGGCAGTTGACAGTGGGGTAGCCCTTTCTGTTGATATTACCTCCCCTTCCAGGTCCAGTGGTGTGCATATGGCCACATGGGTACAGTCAATGGCCCCAATCACGGCGGACATTTGTGCCACCCTGTGGAATTCCTGCATGTTTGCTGTACGCTCTGCCTGTGTGCTTGGGAATCCTTTGTACTCCAATGCATGTGGCAGCATGGCATTGAGGACCAGTCTGAGGAGGCAGGATGTGGCCAACTGGGGATATGCCAGCGGCTGCCCCCACTGGTGTCTGGAAGGTGCTCATGGTGAGCAGGCATATTACTGCTGTCACCTTGGTCTCCACTGTCATGGCATGACTCCTTCTGGTTTGGTGCCTGCAGCTCATCATGGCACAGCTCACATAGCTGCCTCAGAATCGCCCTGTTCATATGGTACCAGCCCACTATCACTGTGTCCCCGTAATCCTCAAACGTGAGCTGGGCACGGTACTGTCTGTGTTGGGCACACTGTTGATGGGCCCTTCCTCAGCCACATTGATATTCCTCCCTCCTCCTCACATCCCTCATCACCTCTTCCATAATGAATAATCCTGCATCCATGGGCTATTCTTCACTGACTTGCACATCTGCTGTGTGTGTGTTTGAGCCTCCTTCTCATTCTCTGATTTGATCCTCAGTTGCACCATGCTTTTTGGCTGAATATGCCATTGTGCAGCATATTCATGGGCATGCCCCATGTACTTGTGCTGCATACATTACTGTTGTGCAGTGGTGTAATGGATATTGTGCTGCATATTCACACTGGTTGAATTTAGCTCCGGGGCACATTTCTGTGATTGAGTTGGTGCAAGTTGGTTGTGCATTATTCAACTCCTCTGAATATCTGGCCATAAATGTTCTTCAATTCTGAGTTTTTTAGTCATGTTTTGACTTTAACCAAATACTTGTTATTTTACTTTCTATGTGTACCTTAAATAACATAAGTAACACACATCCCAAAATATTATTGCTAGTCCCTTCCTTACCCTGAATTGAGACTGCTAGATTTATAAATTAGTCTTTCCACTTTCCTACTAAATTAGTTGGCTCTACAAGAATACAAAATATCCATATTCCACTCTGAAGGCTGAGCAAGGCCTACTTAATTTGTTGAAAGACCTACTGAACTGGTACTCAGATAGTCAGGGAATCATCCCCAAAGGATCTCAGGGGCTGCAAGCTCTCAAGATAAGAACTGGTTGGGCATGGGTGTCTACTGCACCAGCTTTTGCAATTGATCAATTAAAACTTTTGGTGATAAAACAAAGAGCTACCTAATGCATAGCTGGACTCATGTTAGCTTTTGAAACATATAACCCCTTCTCTCCAACTACCTTGACTCACTCTTTTCTTAAATTTTACAACTAGTGTATTTGGGACTTGATTTCAACCTTTGTTATTATAGTGATTTTACATTAACTAAACTTGGTCATATCCCTATTTTGTTCTATACGCTGTCAATATTGTGGTTTATACTGTTTAAAATCTAATAATTTATTGAGATTGAGAGATTTATTATATCTGATCAAAATGGTTAGCACAAGACAGCAAAGAAAAAAAACAGTCTAATTAGCACAAGGCTGCAAAGAAAAAAAAGTCTAATTGCTCTCCCTTATATAGCGAATCCCTCTTAGATGTTAGAAATAAAACAAAAAACTCTTGCAAGACAAAACAAACTAAGATGACAGATCATATTAAGATGCTTGATTTCTTAGAAGCAGATAAAACTTCAACTCCAAGGTTAAGAACAAATAATTCAATGCCAATACTGAATACAAATAAAGTAAATGACTCTAGCTTGGACAAATTTCCAAACCTCGTCTTTGATGAAAGAAAATCTCTAACAAGTATTGAGAAACTCTATTTAACTAAAGGAGCTCCTATGGAGTCCTTGACATACAGAAGGTTCCTAAGTCTGCCTAAGGATAATACACATAGAGGGGGTGACATGGAGATTAACTCCTCCTTTCAAGAAAATATACAACAGGATGTCATGTGTATTTCCAAGACAAAAATTAATAAAGCAATAAATGATTTTCAACAAACTATTACAGGACCTAAATCTATTCAGCGTAAATATGAAGAGTCTATAAAAATTAATGAACAGTTAAAAACCTAAGATATATAGCTATGGAGGGAATTTATTTTAATAATCAACCACTATATGTGCCATTGTGCTTAAGTACAGATATAATTGATGTTCTAAAGAACCATTATACTGCTAATCTAATAATAACAGAGCAATTAATAATAATTAAAAATGAGAATGATACTAATGCTGGCCCTGTGGCACTTAGGGTTGAGGCACTGGGCACCTTGCCTCACGCCACACCAGCAACCTGGGTTCAGGAACAACCTCAGGTCATTGGGGAGCCAGCCCGAGGAGGGGAAGGGAGGGAATAGGATCTAGCCACCTAACGGCAGCTCTCCTCTCCCAGGGAGGTTATTACCCTCCCACAGTTCTGCTGCCACTGGGTAGAGGTCCGGTGATGGTGTAGGCAGGAGAATGTGACATGAAGGCATCTCATAGCATGACATGGGTGTGCCTCCACTCATGCACATGTGTGCCAAGACAGGGATGGGTGGAAAATGAGGGGTACAAAAAAACCTAATAAAATACTAATTTAAAAAAATGAGAAAGGAGGGAGTAGGATTGAATCACCAAGTGGCAGCTCTCCTCTCCTCTCCCGGGGAGGTTGCCTCCCACCCATAGTTTCGCAGCCACCTGGTGGAGGTCTGGTGATTGTGTAGGTGGGAGGGGAGACATGAAGGGGAAGGCATCTCATAGCATGACATGCTTGTGCCTCCACTTGTGTGTCTTTGTGCCAAGATGGGGATAGGCAAAAAACAGGGGTACAAAAAAATATATCAAAATACTTATTAAAAAAAATTAGAAAGATTACTACGTGACAGGATATAGCAATAAATGGGGTGATACTTGAGGATATCATGAGAAAACTGGATGTACTGGTCCCCCCAGTAGAATCAGACTCTATACCTATGAATTCTTCGCTTCCATTTCCAGAAAATCTAAGGCCAGATTTCAGTCCTTTAATTATTCTTGCTACTCCTAATAACAAGAATAAATAAAGAAAAAAAGGGAAAACAAAACAACTACATTAGGTAAACCAGTAAAACATCAGAGAATAACATACATTCTAAAAGAAAGACTGAATTGGACAAAATCAGTCTGCATGCAAACTTTGATTTCTAAGCCTGGAGTAAAATAACAGCTGTTGATTAAAATATGGACTGAATGGATCTCTTATCAGGCAATATAAATATCAATAACAAACTTGGGACACAGCTTGAGAAGCTTGAAAATGAAATTTCATTATTACATGAACAGCATAAGTATATTCATCCAAACGGTGCAAAAACTAGGACATTTTTAGACCTTAGCCTAAGCACATTGAACAAAAGAGATAGCAGAGCATGAAGGAGCAAGGGAAATTTGCTTGAATCCCCTGGTTTACAGAGGGTCACCATGCAAATGCATGTCCTTACTGGAGTGGAAATGAATTACCCAAAGGTCACAGCCTGCCCCAGGAAGGGCTAATAAAGGACCCTCCTCTTTTAAGACTATCAGGACAAAAGGAGTTGCTGCTTCCTGCAAAAGAAAATCCAAATTTAAAAACTCAGTTATTACATTTATTGATGGATCTGAAATTGGACATCAGGAGGGAGGATGTAATGGATGTAAGGAGAAGCATGAATTGGAGGGTAGATACTGTTGAAATTTCCTGTGTCTCTCCTAAAATTGCAAATTATGTATAGTACAATGAAATTCTGTTTCAACATAAAGGTATCTATGTTTCTTTTCCAAACAGACACAAATTTAATAAGCTAGCTTATCTGGACTGAGGGGGATGCAAAACTCCAGTAGTCCTTAGTTTATTTAGAATGCAACAAATGTTGAAAGAAAACAAATATAGACTGACAGGGTCTCTCCACAATCCTTAAGAAACTTCCTGCAAATTCTCTTAGGAAAACAAGGTAGTATAGGCATCTGGAGAAAAGATAACAGCTCACAAATTGATATTTTATTTAAGAATAGAGATCTAGCCAATACGTTAGTGATGGCCTGGAACATATGGACCTGTATTTGATCGATGTGTCTGTCCTCACTCCTTCATTGATAGAACCATACAATGCAGAGAAACAACCCAGACAGGGTACTTCTCCACTCTCATTTAAACTGTTCATTAGGTTCTTGGTGCCAGCGGGCTATGAAGACTGACCCTTCTCCAATGAACAAATCACTGCACCAACATGTAATTCAGGTAATGGTTCAAACAAAGTGGAACTAGGAGATGGGTAAGGAAGGACATTCATTACCTGGAACATAGGAGGACTTGAGAATAATAAACTTGTAGATGCATATTGGTTATACTTCATTTCCTTGGGAGATGTGATATGCCTTCAAGAGACATGGCATGAGAGTGAAATCAATGTTTCTCATAATGGTTATGAAGTTATACATTAAGTGAATGTAAATACAGGAAATTGTCAAGAGATTTAGCCACCTATGTTAAAGTAGGAAGATTTTCTATAGTACAAAAATATTTGCTTTGAAGAATTACATTATTACTTTATTGAAAAATCATGAAATCAAAAGTATTATTAGTATAACCAGCATCTATATTCCCCCAGAAAAATCTAACTACTTTCAGTATAATACCTGGCAACAATTAAGCACATTTTTATCAGACATAAAGCTGAATCATCCAGAAATGGATGTCTTATTAATAGATGATATGAATGCCAGCATCAATGCTTTTGATGGATTGTTAGACAATACAATACTGGCCCTCTTAGACTATGCTTTCTGATCAGGATCTATTACAACATAGTCTCATTTAGTCATACCAACCTGACCTGAAAGCAACCATTTTCCTGTCCTCTAAAAAGGTTTGAGCATGGGACAAATTTGAAGAGTGTTCCCAGAAATTTTATACACTGAAATTAGTTCAAGTAAAGGATTTATCTGGGATCACACATTAGAAGAAGATGTTAAGACTACAATCTATGACATGTTGAGTAAAGAGGATTGGGACACCCTAGGTAAAGTAAATGGGAACCGGGTATGGCAGAAGGTTATTAATCTTTTTGAAGTAATTAAAATTAAAATTTATAGGCAATATATACTAAAGATCAAGGAAGAAAAGGCTAATGGATGGTTTGACAGAGAGTGGTTGCATTACAAATATTGCCTTACAGCAATGATTAGAAGCACTAAATTTAGCAATGATATGAAGAATTTAAAAATGTCAAATATAAAAAGGAAAATATACAGACGATTTCTAGTACAGAACAAAAAATACAATTCCATCAAGCCCAATGGAAGAAAATGTTGGAGGCAATTGAGGATAGTGATGATAAGGCCTTCTGGACACTAGTGGCCAAAGGAATGAACAACAATAAGCAATAAATAGATATGTATATTTCTGAAACCCAATGGCTTACTTTTTTTAACAGATATTTTCTCTGGCCTTGGTGCCCATGGTTCCTCACTTGACACCACTGTTCTCAGAATCAATAAATCTATGATGAGTAATGCATTTACTCTACTAAGAAAGAGGCATACTTAGCAATTAAGACTCTAAAATCAAACATGGCACCAGTCCCCAATCTTATTCCTGTGGAAGAGTACATGTGTAGCACTATATTACAGTGCAATATTTTGACTATTCTGTTTAATAGAGGCATCTTTTTTTTTTAAATGAAGTAGGAAAAAACATTTATTTTAAAATTACAAGACTGTCTGACACTTTTCTGGTTCCATGACCCTTTCTCTTTTTTTTTAAACTTGTTTTATCTGACCAGTATCTAACCTAGGGGATAGGATAGGCCTTAATTTAGCTCAGATATATAAAGCCTAATAGATGATTGCCCACCACCAAATATATTTAGTTAATCTCAACAATTCCTGCTAAGGTCAGATAAACAAATGCAGCTGTGTCCATAGAAAAGAGAAAGAGTCGACCCACCCCTTCCTAATCTGCAGATCTTTATGTTCCTATCCTATGTATATCCAAAGGTACAGTTCAAATTATTTGAAGATTCTCAAAAGAAGAACATAGCAACTAAGCCAGCCTTCAGACCATTATTCATCTGCTAATCTCACTCCGACAGACAGGCCCACGCCTTGGGTGTTTACTAGTTGTATGGAATAAATAGCTTCCAAAGCCAGCCACCTTTTCTTATATAATCCAATCTTGCCCTCGCCCAACATCTGCCTTCATATCATTCCCAGGGTTCTCATAAAATCCCCCACCCATTGGTCATAAGTATAGGCAAGGCTGTCTCTCCAGTGCTTTAAAACAAAGGATTTGATGAGGGCCGTGAGTAAGGAAAGGTGATATTTGGCTATAACCCCTGAAACTGGAGACAGGTCCCCAAGCATGCAAATTGCAGGTAGTATAAACTCTGATAAATCTAGTATGGGGTCCATATTCTGCTTAATTTTAAGATAAAGGGGCTGAATCTTAGAGCAATCCCACATCACATGCAATATATCCCCCTGCTTCTCACGACACCTGAAGCATAGATCTATCTGTCTGAGGTTTCTCGCACATAACTTTGCCGGAGTATAGTACATATTAGAAGAACTAAACAGTTGCATATTCTTAAGTTTAGGTATAGTTATATATCTACAGCTTTTCCATACGATCTTCCAGTTAGGCCTTAGGGGAGACATAATCTTTTCCCAATATGGGATTTGAATTGGGAAGCTTGAGCCCACAAAATTCAAGAGCACCCTGTAAATTTGGGAGATGGGCTTATTTGCCAGATCCACCCCATTTAGTTTTTCCCAAGTAAACCCGTTCTCCTGAGGATCCACTATCCCTTTTTTCACTGTGCTCAGCAGATTAATAAGCTGCATCTTCTTGAAGAAATGCAATCCCTCACATTGAGGTGGAAGAACAACACTATCCTCATATATACAATCAGACAACTTAAGGTCCCATAACTGTCTGGCCCATTGCTTTATAATAATTTGACCACCTAGTCGAAAATTCAGGTTGCCTAATATCGGCTGATCCAGTGGTTTCTCTTGCCCCCTCCTCTGTGCTGGCGTTAAAAAGGACCACCATGCATTAACCATTTTTCCTATTGGAGTCAACTTCCCTTTTTTAGGAAGCTTTAATGGGTAGGAGAAAAGCAATGCTTCTGGGGAAACTTCCAATTCTTTTAAGATCTGTCTCTCTATGTGAAGCCAAGTTGGCACATATTCCTCCCCCCCCATCCATTCCACCATCCCATTATTCCTAGATGCCCTGCCACACAATACAATTGGAGATCTGGCATCTTAAAGACCCCTATATCCTGTGGAAGATGCAGAAACATAGAAACATAGAAACATAGACTTTGATGGCAGATAAGGACCGCTTGGCCCACCCAGTCTGCCCATTTCCCTACCTACTGGATAAGCTGCAGATTTTAGTTAACCAACAGCCTACTTCCTGCTACCCCCCACTATAATTGCCTTATGTCTGTCCCACGCATGTTTGAATTCCTCCACTGTTTTAGACCCGACAGCCTCTCCAGGAAGGCAGTTCCATGCGTCCATCACTCTCTCTGTGAAAAAAATGTCCTCACATTACCCCTGAACCGTCCCCCCTCTATCTTTAAATTATGCCCCCTTGTTCTTACACATCTCTTTTTCTGAAAGATGCTACCCTCCTGGACTTTGTTGATTCCCTTGAGGTACTTGAATGTTTCTATCATGTCCCCCCTGTCCCTCCTTTCATCAAGGGTATACATATTAAGCTCTCTCAATCTCTCTTTATGTGGTTTCTGATGCAGACCCTGCATCATTTTAGTTGCCCTCTTCTGGACTGCTTCCATCCTGTCTATATCCTTGTGTAGATGAGGTCTCCAAAACTGCACACAGTACTCCAGATGGGGTCTCACCAACTCTCTGTACAGAGGGATAACCACTTCCCTTTTTCTACTTGTGATGCCCCTTCCTATGCATCCCAGTATCTCCCTGGCTCTCCTTACAGACTTCTCACATTGCTTACCCACCTTTAGATCATCTGATATGACTATCCCCAGGTCCCTTTCCATTTTTGTTGTTGTTAGTACCTCCCCTGCTATTGTGTACTCTTCTCCTGGGTTTTGGTTTCCCAGGTGCATAACTTTGCACTTCTTTGCATTGAATCTAAGTTGCCATATGTCTGGCCATTCCTCCAACCTTGCCAAGTCCCTTCTCATCCTTTCTACCCCCCCCCCTTGTGTATCAGGATGGTGTGTTTTTTCCTAGCAGGCTTAGAATTCCATAGAAAGCCAGAGAGCAACTTTCTGATTTTTATAAACCAGGACTGAGGGAAAAGATATGGTGCCAAATGAATCGGGTACAATAGCCTAGGCAATAGATTCATTTTGACCATTCCTAACCTAGCTGTAAAGTTCAGTGGAAGTTTATTCCATCTGAGCATGTCACCCCTGATTGTAGTTAATAGTTTTTCCAAATTAATCTCCTCTCCCTCCTCTACATTAGGAGTAATCTATACACCCAAGTATTTGAGTACTTTAGGGGCCCAGTGAATCTGGAGTGACTTGAAATCTGCCCTGAAAGTGTGTGGTATAAGGGGGAGAATTTGTGTTTTGTTTAAGTTCAGTTTATAATTTGAGACTGATGAGAATCTTTGTATAATTTCCAATGCCTGTCTGAAGCCCTCCGCCAGGTCCTGCAAATGTAAAAGTATGTCATCCACGAACACAGACAGTTTAAGTTCTTCCCCGACAATTTTTAATTCCCTGGATCCCGGGATCTAGGTTAAGTGCCCTTAACAAGAGTTCTAAATAAATGTTGAACAAAATAGGGGAAAGGGGGCATCCTTGCCTAGTCCCATTCTCTAATTTAATTTCCTGAGATATGTATCCATTGCATAACAACCTGGCAGTAGGGGCTGCATATACATTTTTAATTTCCCTAAGAAGGCCTTCCAGGAATCCCATCCTCTCCATGATGGCAAAAAGAAAAGAGTGAGAAACCCTGTGAAAGGCCTTCTCAGCATCTAAAGAGATCAGGACCATAGGTATCTGGGAGTCCAGAGCCTAATTTAGGATATGGTGAAGCTTTCTTAGTGCATCATGAGCCCCCCTGCCTAGCATAAACACTACCTGTTCCTGACTAATTAAACTTGGAGCAACTTTCAAGATTCTATTAGCCAGGATCCTTGTCAGGATCTTGATATCCTGATTCATCAGTGCTATCAGACTGTAGTTCTCCGGAACCTCCTTTGGCTTATCCGGTTTTGGGATGAGAGTAATATATGCTTGGTAAAGTGGGAGATGAGATACCCCTGCTTGCATTATCCTAGTAAACATATCTTTTAGAAGAGGAAGTACTGTTGAAATACAATATGTGTTTTATAAAACTTAGCTGTAAGGCCATCAGGCCCCGGAGTTTTACCATTCAGCAATGATTTGACCACCTCTAAGATTTCTCCCTCACTTTTTGGAGCTGCCAGCCCTTGTACCTGTGCCGAATCTAGAACAGGGAGAGGCATGTTTTCAAGAAATGCTTGCATTTCTTCCCTATTGTCAGTCCCTCCCCCTTGATAAATCCCTTTGTAGTAAGTTGCAAAGGCATCAGCCATTTCTTGGAGGGCAGTTATAGTTTCCCGTTCCACTTTTATTAAGTTTACTGTTCGTGCTGCCTCTCATTCTCTCACTCTAGCCACTAGAAGGTGGACAGGCACATCCCCCTGCATTAAATACTTAGCTTGAATTTTCTCCAACCAAAAATCCACTTTGGCATAGATCAGGTCTGCCATCTCATCCCTCAGGTCCTTAAATTCAGCATCTAATTCTGCAGATGACCCTTCTAAAGGCACAAGAGAATCTATAGTCCCTAGGATAAACTCCTCTTGGGCTTGTCTGAGTTTGTTTCTTCTCGCTGCATATCTTTGAGCTACCCCCGAATAAAGAACTTTACAAGTTGGCCAAGCTATTTACTGCACTGTTGGTAGTTGGACTTGAATGATCTCTCTAAGAGCATCCTCTAGCTTTCCCTGTAGTTTAGTAACAGTCAATAAAGATTCATCTAATCTCCATCTATATGGCTTGGGCAGAGAGGCTTTTAGCTCCCACATGATCTGTATAGGGGAATGATCAGATAGGATTCTACTATAAGTAGCCATTTATTTTATTCCCACCAAAGCTTTCTTATTAACCAGCAAAAATCAATTCTGGAGTGCATTTTGTGGGCCCCTGAGAAAAAAGTCATGCTATTCAATCCCTTACCATGTATCCAAGCAGGGTCCACCAATGCCATAGCCTCTAAAAAGTGACCCATAGCCTCCTGTGCTCTGGAAGGAGGTTACTTAGAGGGTGGATTCCTATCTTCCCAATTATTTAGGCACAGGTTCCAATCTCCTGCTAAAATGATTGGATGTGCTGGCACTACATCTGCCTCTAATGAAGTGAAAAAATCCGGGTAGGGGGCGTTGGGCCATAAATGGAGGCGATTGACAGGTCTGAACCCAGGATAGAACCTGAAAGAAAAATTCCCCTGTTGTCCCCTCTTGTTACCACTCTCTTTACCACATATGGGCAAGCCTTCCCCACCAGAGTAACAACTCCCCCCGAAGCAGTTGTGTTTCCCACTCCAAATACCTGACCCACCCACAGTTTTTTCAACAGATCCAGTTCCTCTGATAAAAGAGGAGTCGCCTGTAAAGTCACAAGTTGGGCCCCCATTCATTGAATATGTCTCAGAATTGCCAACCTTTTTTGCCTACCCCTAAGGCCTTTAACATTCCAAGAGATAATTTTAATATTGAATATTATATATATATATATATATATATATATATATATATATATATATATATATATATATATATATATATATATATATATACTCCCTGTTTATTACCTCACTAAGATCTGCCACTGTCTTGTTCCTAGCTAATGGACTTTCTTTCTTTTCTTTTCCCCACACCCCACCACACATCCCCGATACTATGATCGCCCTCCTAGAAAAATAGCGATCCATGAATAAGCCAGTTCCCGTGTGTCCCCCCGGTCTCCCCTCAGAGATCATATCAGAGATTAAAGATAATCCCATCCTTCCAGGGTCACCCTACACTGCCTCATAATTTAGCTTCTCCAGAGCACCCCATGTCCCCCTCACTCTCCTTCTCATAACCCCTTTATCTAAAATCCCTCGCCTGCTTTTATTTAAAAAAAAAATGCTTTGAATGTCTCCTCCTTATCCAAATCCCCTCATATAACGCCAAAAGAAGAAAGGAAAAAACAACAGACTCAGGGAGATTCCACCACATTCCATCCTTCTCCTCCATAGCAGTAGAAAAAAGGAAGGGAGTTAGATCAATGACTAAAAAAAAGAAATTAATAGTAGTAGATGTAAAAAAATTGTTTCTTTTTCCCCTCTCCATCCCTTTTTTTTAAAAAAAGAATGAGCTGTGAGGGGAGATACATTCCTAGTGGTCTCCCAGATTATAGATATTTTCAGGCAATCCTGCCTGATTATGTTTCAATGTGCACTTATAATTGACGGCGTTTTATTTTGACACGCTATTATAGTGCACTTCAAGTTCTTTACCCACTATTCCCCAATGGGCCTTCATTGTTTCTTAAAATAACCACCTCCCCTATAATGCAGTTTTCATTTTCCCTGTATTGCAAGGGAAGCCCAGCTCCAGCCCTCCAATCCAATACTAAACCAAGAATCCTCTTCTCTGCTTCCCCCCCAAAAAGACTGCCCACAGTACTAAGGCTGACCTGGTGAAAGGAAGCAGTAACTTACCAGGGAAATAAACTTATAGAAAAAATAGCTAATGCTGCTCACTATTCACCCCAGTTGTGTGAAAGTGAACCCCTAGCTCCTTTCCCCCAGGATCAGCCTTCCGCATTTGTTTTGGAGCTTACCAAATTTAAGAGCAGCGGGTTCTCAGTTATTCGCTACAGTGCCGAACCTGTTCTTTAAACAATCCTGGGCTGAATAAAGCACTCTCCCCAGACCATTTGAAACAGGTCTTAGCCCCCACCCCATTGTAAAATCATTAAATTGCTTAACCTAAGGCATGTTTGCCCTCTAGTGGCGTCGCCCAGTAATCTCTTTGCTGCATCTCAAAATTGCACTGAAAAGGAAGGTCACCCATCCAAGTTCACAGCATCAACCCTACCCCAATACCTCCCTGCAGCTTTCCATAACTCTTTCTCCCACTCAATCCCCTGTGATGCTCCAAAACACAAATGTAGGCTACCTGCCTAATATAATCAACAGACTGTTTAGTTTTAATAAACCGTAAACCAGCTCAGTCCACGAAGAGAATTTCAACCTTTCTTTTATCACATCCAGATCAGGTTAGAACTCCCCATTTCCACAACTAGACCAGTCAGGTCGGAGGCTTGAATAATGATGAGAGCTCAAACCTCAAGCCCTCCAAAGCATCACGCGCTGTTAAGTATTTTTTATCTCCAGCTTGGAGTTTAACTATTAGGGTTGCTGGATACTGCATCCAAAACTTGATCCCAGCTAGGTATAGTTTCTTTTTAACATCTGAGTACTCTTTCTGGCGATCTCGAACAGATGGGGTTTGATCCTGGAACAACCACAAAGTCGCCCCATTCCATTGCAGATTTTTTGATTGCTTAGCTTTACTGAGAACAAAGACTTTTTCTTTATAGTTAAGAAATCTCATTATTAATACCCATTGGTGAGCTCCGGGGGCTCTCTAAGTGCCCGGTGCGCTCTTTCTAAATTATTAATAGATGCATCTTAGAAAATTTCATGCCACTAACTTGGAAAGGAGTGGAAATTATACCCATACTTGAAGAAAGAAAATTTAGCTGACCCTGCCATGTACAGGTCAGTTAGTTTATTAGATGTCAGTCAGAAAATATTCCAAAATTATACTGGATATATTAAGAACACAGATCAACCTTACTGGTGGTTTGAGCGAACTGCAGGCTGGTTTCAGACAGGAGTATTCTACTATGGACAGCTATTTAATTCTCTTACATCTAATTGAGAAGTATGTTACAATAAGGATGCAGAAACTGTTTATGTTTTTGTGGACTTTTTATTGGCTTTTGACACTATCTCAAGAAAACTACTTAGGACCCTTATGATACAAAGAGCTATAGACCCATTTTAATTTGTATAATACCTAATTTGTATGAAGATACATGAGCAAGGGTATGCCTTGGAGCTGTTGGACAGCTGTCAAATATATTCCCCATCAACAAGGGAGTCCAACAGGGATGCGTCCATGCCCCTTCTCTGTTTTGTCTTTATATAGACTGACTCTTATTAGATATGGTCAATCTTAAATCTGACTCACCAAAGATTCTCAACTTTCCCTGTCCAATGCTCGCATACACTGATGATATTATTCTCCTAGCCCTAACAAAAAAAATGAATACAATAAAGTTAGATTTACTAGATTTAAAAGCTAAAGAATGAAAATTAAAAATAAATCTTACAAAAACACAGGTGATGGTCTTTGGTAGCAAAGACAAGATGAGGAAATGGGAAGTATGCAAACACAGATTAGAGGTGACAGATTCATATGTTTATTTAGGAATTATGGTTGTGTCCAATGGACTGTAGTCAAAACACAGTGAAAAAAAAACATTACATCAGCAAAAAAAAAAAATCAAACCATGCTCTGGGAAAATTTAATTATCTCTATAGAGGTCTATCAATAAAGCCACTTATTCATGCAATCAAAACAAAATATCTATCACAAATTATTTATGGGGCTGAAATCTGGAATATTATAAGCAAGGATAAACTGATGATTCCAATATGAAAACTATTCAGAAAAAACTAGCTGTTGGGCACTCTTGCTCAGCAGCTTACTTAAGATCTGATCTTATCCTGGATAACATCAATGTGGTTATAGACCCCAAAAGATCAACTATTGGTTGTAAAACACAAGACTCTCACCCAGCAGGTTTCCTAATAGATGCTTAGAAGAGAGAAAGAACTGCATGAAACTAGGATGTGTAGTGCCGCCATGGTACAAGATAATATTGGATCTGTTAAAAAAGTATGATTTACAATTTCAGGAAAACTATTTGAAAAGAAACACAACACTTAGTATTCATTACAAAAAAATGTATCAAAAATAAAGCTCAAAAGTATTAGATTAATAATGATTTTTCAGAAAATTCAATCCTCCAGATACTCACCGAGTTTGTAAATAAATATTTTTATGGCTATAAGCATCACTGTTTTTATGTATCCTTTACTTAGAAAATACAAGTCAAATTCAAATTTAAACTTTTTGAAAGCAATGATTTACTTGTTAAATACAAAAAAATCACCTAATGGTTATAACTGTTGCTACTCACAGTGAGGCAAGAAAGATCTACATGTTTTATGACATTGTACATGGTATGAAAAAATTGTATGTATCAGCTTGGTTCATATCTAGAGAATCAAAGTGATTTGGATAAACCACTCCTTACCAAAATATTGTTATACACAGAAGATGTCTACATGATTAAAAGATTAGATCTCTATTTTTCAGTAATTTCAAAAAATCAGGAAGAAAATGATAACACAAATTGACTCAAATAGCCCAGTAAATAGTGGTTTAGATCCTGACCTAGAACTGGCAGTTAATTCAACTATTATTTGAACATAATTTAAGTATATTTACCTTAGATGTCTTGGTTGCTTTTTTCATAAGAAATTATTCTTTGATCTCACACCTATAGTGGCATGAAATTTAAAGGAATGAAAAAAGCCGGGCTTCACAGTTTACTGATGCAGAAATGCCTAATATTTAGGTCATGTTAAAAAACATTTAATAAATAATCATTAAGATATACAGCAGTAAAATTACCATATAAGCATCAATGTTTCATGTCACACTTGACGCTTTGTCATAAAGTGTTTTTTCAGGTATCGGTATCTTTTAAAAGGGCAGCTGTATAATGACGTAATCCATTTCAAATATAAAAGCACCAATTAAAACAGCGAAAAAGTCACCACAGACAGTCATAATGCAGAGAAACTCCATTGCTAATCACACCTTATATACAAATATATACAATTATCTAAACAGCAAATATGTCCCAGAGATATCTAAAATTCATAAAGCATTATTTATTCTTAAGGAATGGAATGAGATTAAAAGTTTCATTCAAATCTCACACCCCACTTACTCTTAATATATTGCCACTTGCTCTCATGTTGTAAAAGTTTATTATCGCAGTCTCCCCCCCCCCACCTGGAGGCCCATTGTGACACTCTCTCTAGAACTTGAAATTTGAATCTGTGTCTGGGTCCAGACTGTAATACATGCATTGCCAGGGCATTATTTTTGTCCTCTTTGTTAATGCTCTGTAAGTGTTGTGACACTCTTGCTTTTAATGTATGCTTTGTTTTGCCCACATATAATTTGTTTACAACAGCAGGTCATGGCATACACAACATATGTGGTGGTGCAATTAATAAAGTTTTTGTTCTTGTATACATCTTCTGTGATAGGATGAGTAAATGAAGTACCTGCTTGTATGTGCTGGCAAAATAAGCAATTTCCGCAGATAAAAGTATCATCTGGCAATGGACTGTGTTGAGGAATATCCTGATATTTGTAAAAGCTGTTGGTCACAAAATACTCAATATTCTTTCCTCTACAGTTCACCATCTGAGGGAGGGTCCTTCAAAGCATGTTTCAATTTGGGTTCTGTTTCCAAAATATGCCAGTTCTTTTTCAGTATCTCCCTTATTTTGTAGGTCAGAAACAAAGTTACTTTTTTCATTCTTATTTACATGTTTTTGTTTATTCAACATATCCCCACATTTCATCCCTTCCACTGTCTCTTTTGATTTTTCAATATATCCTTTCTCATACCCCCGTCTAAAAATGATTGTGTTAAAGTTACAACACCTTTTGTACATTTTTGTAGGTTGCTAGTGTTTCTCTTTAAACATATGAATTGACCTTTCAGAATGTTATTTACTAAGTGGCCTGGATGACAACTATCATACTTAAGTAAGGAATTTGTATCTGTCCCCTCTCTATACAAAGAGGTATCTATGCATCCAACATCATTTTTTGAAATAGCTAAATCCAAAAAGTTAATCTGCTGCATATCATAAGTGACAGAACATTTTAGTTTTCTTTGGTTGATTCAAGGTAGGTCACAAATGCAGGTAATTTAATAGGGGGTCCCCTGCACACTATTATCAAATTGTCGATGTAACATTTATAAAGTTGTATATACTTCAAATAAGGATTCTTTCAGACAAAACATTTGTTATTTCCCAGTGTGTCAGATAAATATTTGGATAGTTGGGGGTAAATGCTGCTCCCATTGCTGTTCCCTTCTCTTGTAAAAAATATTCCCCCTTAAGGACAAAAGAATTACATTTCAACACCTTTTCTGTCAAGACAAGTAGATACTGGAGGAAACAATTAATGTAACCCAATTTTTCATGCAAAGTTGCACTCAAAGCCTCAATTCCTTCCTCATGTGTGTTGTTCAAGTAGAGTAAAGCAATGTCCATAGTTCCTAATACATCATCTTTCTTAACTGTACAATCTCAAAAATGTTTAATAAATGTGCCATGCCATTGATGTATGTGGGTCCTAATGGTACAAAAATGTTAATGCATGCATCTACATACTTTGCAATGGGCTCCATTAAGGAACCAATGCTGGCCACAGTAGAGTGTGCTGGTGGATTTATTTGATCTTTATGGATTTTGGGCAATCCATATATTGTGGGTCTAATGGGATAAGGCACTGACAAAAAATTAAGGGCCACATATTCAAAGGTTTGCCCCTGGGCTAAATTAGCACTGCCTGGTGTGCAAACTTAGCCTGAAGCACAAATCAAGCTATATTCAAAAGGAATAGCCCAGGGCAAACAGCTTCTGAATATAGCATGGGAATGAGGCCATGCAAACTGGGCTGGGAGTGTAGGGCAGATGTAGCCCTGGAATAAGACAGCACTGAATACAGCAACCAGGAAGTGCAAACCACAACAACAACACAGTGCACAGAGAAGTGAGGGTAGGTAGAGAGGAACTATGTGGCCAGTGTGTGCTCTGGCAAATTCAGGGACCCAGTACAGCTGCAGGAAGCAGCACACGTGAAAAAACAGTGATCAAAACTGTATAATATTCCCTGAACCTTTAGCGCCGCACTAACACGTTAGCACGGCTTTACCGCGGAGCTAAGCGGTTTGCCTGGTGCAAACACGTTAGCCTCGTGCAAAACTTTGCCATATTCAAAAGTGACATGCAAATGAGCCTACTTAGATAGTCTGTGGGCAAACATCCACATTAGCATCTCATCATGCCCTGATTTGCATGCAGTTTGCACAGCGTTACTACAGGGTCCCACAGCTCCACCTGTAGGTCAGTCTGGAGGTACAGGGGCTGGCTATAGTCCAACCGCAGCTCCACCTCTAGGTCAGTCAGGCAGTGCATGATGATAGCTGCAGGCTTCATGTAAACAGTACAGCACAGCATAGCATATCGTACCCCAGGGGACAACACAGCATAGGCACAGGTGGTGGTAGTGCTGCATGCAACCTTCACACTGTAAGTCATGCTGCAGTGCACAGCAGACACTACAGTAGCAAGAGGGCTGGTAGTGTGAGGGACACGACACTGCCTATGGTATGTAGGGCACTGATGACCACTGCACTGTACACAGTGCCAGGCACAGCTTGCAGGTAATTACTGACAGTGGGCAGTACTATCACGCTGTTGTGTGATCCACAGATGCTGCACCTGTGACATGGGATGCACACAGTGTCATGTACATGGCTGGCAGTGTGTGCTGTCACATCTGTACAGTTGTGTGGTAGGTGGCTCGGGGGGCATGTAGGATCCAACAGGGACACAGGTGGTGGTGTAATCCCACTACTGGCCCATGTGCACTGAGCGATGTGTCCCAGCCTTGTGGCCACACGTGGGCTGTGGTGAGGTCTGGCCACCCATACACCCTCCCCTCACTGGCCACCATGCCCACAGTGCTGCATGTGTGTGCTGGCATCTGTTACACACCACATACGTATAGTCTGCAGATGTGTGCTATATGGCCACACTACCATGCTGTCCCCTGTGGGTCAGATCACCCATCACTGTCTGTGCTTGGCTTGGACTGGTGGCAGCTGATGGCATCATGGTGGTGCCATCAGTGAGCAGCATGTGTCCCCCATATCTGGCAGTTTCTAAGTGTCATACTGATATGTTAGGGCCGCGCAAGCCATGCAAATGATGAGATACCACCGCGCAAAGTGCACAAAGCTGTTTGCCCAGGGTTAAGACCAGCTTTTCCTGGGTGGTAATTTGTACCGTGCTATGGGTCGCACTAAGTCTCGCTAAACAACTTAGCACTGCGCTGGTCGCTGAATATTTCATTGCACCTGTATTCATGTTCACTTTGCCCCTTGATTATAATCATTGTTTGCCTTGCGCCAATGCAGTTTGCCTGCACTATTCAGCCTTTTGAATATAGCAGACCCGCGCTAATCCCGCTCTAAACCCGCATAAACGTTTTTTGCCCAGAGCAAAGCTTTGAATATCTGGCCCTAAATGTCTGTTTTGAAATAATATCATTACACAACATTTCATTCAGATAAATAGCAGTATCTCTTTTAAAAACATCTGTCATATCGCTGGGCAATTTTTGATGAAAGACAGTATCAGACGATGGCCTAAACATTTTTGTCTCATACTTGACTTTATTTTGAGCCATGATTGCTTCCCCTTTAGTAGCTGCCTTTATTTGTATCATGTTTTTAGCTAGTTCCTGTAGTGCATGCATTTCTTCTCCAGTACAATTAAAAAATCTTGGTCTTTCTTTTTCAGCTATGTACAGTACTCCTGTATGTCCTTTTCACAGGCTTTTCCAAAAAATATAGCTACAGCTTGATTCTTCAAGGGGATAAAAGTGGAAGTTTTTTTTTTAAAGTTAATGCACTCCTATTTTCTTTTTTATTTTGTATATAAGCACTTTATTTAATTTTATATAAGGAAAAAAATCACCAAACAGACCATATTACAAAGTCATTAATAAACAACAAAATAATAGTTTTCAAATGTAACACCGAATCTACAAAACATTTGAAAAGATTAACAGGGGGCAGAAATACACTTTAACATTACAATAATAAAAATCAGGAAAATAACACCCAAATAAACACTCAAATACATTGACTACCAAACTGCATATAATGGGCCCTATGCATGATTGGAGCAGAGTGGCTATGCACACATATCTGGGGCATGTAGCCACTCCACACTCTATGTGCCCCCCATGCAGGATGCACTAAGGGGGCACGCAGGACCAATGCACCGCTCCTCCCTGTACGTGGACCACACTGTGTGGGGGGCAGGCTGTGGTTGTGCCAGTACTACACGCCATGCACAAAGGTGCATAGTGCTGGCCACAGGTGTGCAGGGGGGGTGCAGGGTACACCAGGGGGAACCCTGCTATATGCCCCCTATGCTCCCCATGCAACCATCGGGACTCCACCAGGACAGGGCAGAAAGCCCACTCACCCAGACTGCTGCCACCTTCCCCTGCACACGTTGGTGTGGGGCCCCTACCAGCCACCTCCCTCCAAACACACACACACACACACACACACACACACACACACACACAGACAGAGGGGCACCGGAGAAAGGATGTTGCCCCCCCAACACCCCAACAGCACTGCTGAATCACTCCCATCACCGGCCCCTCATTGCTTCAAAAGGGTTTCAGAAGAAGAGTACCGAACCCCCCAGCAGCACCAGCAGACCTCACACCCAGTCACAGTGACCCGATCTTAGGTCACATCATGGAGGGGGCCGGTGGCTTTGCCCTCCACTCACCTACACAGCCGCCAGCCATAGGTCTTCTGCGGAGAGTGCTGCCAATGCGTGCCCCGCCGCATAAGGGATCCACTCTGTGTCACCAGTCCAGGCATCCTATTGGGTGCCCAGCCGGGTCTGCGTCCCTGCCCCCAGCCACCCTTCGGAGTCCTACGTGCTGGGGTGTGGAGCCAAGAATAGGTGGCAGCCAGTAGTACATACTGGCCAGTGTGCACCTGTCTGCAGGTGTGCAGCTATGTGGGTGGGGTACACTCTCATTCCACATACCTCCATCCCAATAGTGCATAGGGGCCAATAATTGTACGAAGAAAAATATATGGTAATGATGCTTTACAAGCAATAAAATTGTACATGGCAACATCCTACCAACATCATTAAACCTATTGTTATCAGAGATTAAACACCTGCCTCATATTCGAACCCCCATAAAACAGTCTAAGATTAATCACAAAAGTCCATGACCCCTAAATGAAGAACCTCATCTTGACAGAAAAACATCAGACTTTTCTTTCCTCCAAAATAGCACTCGCAAATAAGAAGCAGTTTTTGCCAAAGCTTGCTGCCAATGTAAAAAAAACTTGGAATAGAGGTGGATCACCAGTTCCTAACTATTAACCTCTTAGCTTCTAAAGCTGCTGAGTTTAACAACAGTTTATGTTTCATTGCAGCTTGGCTAAGTAACTGAGAATTTCCTATAATCCAGAAACTGGAGGAAGAGGATAAAGGTATACCGAGAATGCATTTCATATAGCCAACAATTCCCGCCATAATGTCTGAATCAAAACACAGTCCCATAAGATATGATACAAAGTACAAGGACTCTCTGTGTACCTTCAATAAGTATTGTGAGTACGGAGCCCCATTGAGACTAGGCAGTCCATTATTCTGTACCACCGGCTTAACACCTTCTTTTGAATAAGCTGCAGCCATGGATCAGGCAAAGCTTGATGCACTTTCACCCAACAACATGTCCAGGCCTCACTAATTATGGAAGACTGCTAATCTAATGTCCACATGGTCCATTGAGTTTCCCAGTTATGCAAATACAAATCCAACAAGGATTAATATATATGACTGAGGAAAAGATAGGCAACTCAGTTAAGAAGGGGGCTAAAACTTTTATAGGTACATTAAGGAGCATAGAAAGACAAAGGGAGGGATAGTGAGGCTGAATAGAATGGGTGGTGGGTGGGCAGAGAGGGACAGTGAAAAAGCAGGGCTTCTGAACGAAAGCTTCTTCTCAGTATTCACAAAAGAGGAAGGGAGGAGGTACCTAATCCAATTAATAGAAGCACACTGGATAGGGGAGTTGATATCAGTCCTTTCACAGAAGAAAGGGTTCTGAAAGAACTCATAAAACTGAAGGTGGACAAAGCAATGGGGCCTGATGGGATTCAACCCAGAATTCTAAAAGAATTAAGGGGAGAACTAGTGACACCACTGACTACCCTTTTTAACAAATCATGGGAAGATGGTGTGGTACCTGAAGACTGGAGCATGGCAGATGTGATTCCAGTTCACAAAAGTGGGAGCAAGACAGAGGCAGAAAACTACAGACCTGTCAGTTTGACCTCAGTGACAGGAAAAATGACAGAATCACTTCAGAAGGAAAGAATTGTTGAGTACCTAGAGGCCAGTGGGGCACAGGACCCAAAGCAGCATGGATTCACAGTGGGAAGGTCATGTCAGATAAATCTAATCAATTTCTTTGACTGGGTGACCAAAGTAGTAGACCGAGAGGGGCTGTGGACATAGCCTACCTAGACTTTAGCAAGGCATTTGACACAGTCCCACAGAAAAGATTAATAAACAAATTAGCCAGCCTGGGAGTGGGTCCCAGGGTGGTAGCCTGGGTAAAACATTGGCTGGACAACAGGACACAGAAGGTAATAGTAAATGGAGTCCATTCTGAAGAAAGGGGGCTTACTAGTGGGGGTACTACAGGGTTCATTACTGGGTCCAGTCCTTTTTAATGTCTTTATAAGTGACATTGCAGAGGGACTGGAAGGAAAAGTGTGCCTCTTTGCAGATGACACAAAGATCTGCAACAGGGTTGATACCCGGGGGTGGTGGAAAGGATGAGAAGGGACTTGGCAAGGTTGGAGGAATGGTCAGAAGTATGGCAGCTTGGATTCAATGCAAAGAAGTACAAAATAATGTACTTGGGAAACAAAAACCCAGGGGAAGAGTACACAATGGGGGGGTGAGGTAGTAACAACAACAAAAATGGAAAGAGACCTGGAGGTAATCATATCAGATTACCTTAAGGTTAGCAAGCAATGTGAGAAGGCAGTAGGGAGGGCTGGGTGGATACTAGGATGTATAGGGAGAGGCATCACAAGCAGAAAACAGGAAATTGTTATCCCTCTGTACATACAGTTAGTGAGATCCCATCTGGAGTACTTCATCCAGTTCTGGAGCCCCTATCTCCACAAGGACATAGACAGGATGGAGGCAGTCCTGAGGAGGGCAACTAAAATGGTGCAGGGTCTGCAAGAGAAGACATACTAGGAGAGACTAAAAGAGCTTAATATGTATACCCTTGAGGAAAGGAGGGAGAGGGGGGACATGATTGAAACTTTTAAGTGCCTCAGTGAAATCAACAAAGTCCAAGAGGGTAGCATCTTTCAGAAAAAGAGATGTGCAAGAAAAGGTGGACATAATTTGAAGATGGGGAGGCTCGGGGTAATGTAAGGAAGTATTTTTTCACAGAGAGGGTGGTGGACGCATGGAACTGCCTTCCTGAGGAGGTTGTGGGGTCTAAAACTGTGGGAGAATTCAAGAATGCATGGGACAGACATAAAGCAATTCTTGTGGGGGGTAGGAAGAAATAGGCTGTTGGTTAACTAGTATCTGCAGCTTATCCAGTAGTTAGGGAAATGGGTAGACCAGGTGAGCCAAGTGATCCTTATCTGCCATCAAAGTCTATGTTTCTGTGTTTCTATATTTCTATGATTTGTCCTCTAGAAAGAGAGGACCACTTCTGCAGCTGCTTAACAAAATCAGTTTTACGTAAGATATAATTTTTCATAAGCCATGATTGAAAGATGTGTTGCAGCTACAAAAACCCCCACAGATCTCTTGAGGGCAGACCATATTCCTGTTGCAATTGAGCAAACACCTTTAAAAACCCTGTTTCTGGATCAAAAGTATCTCCAACTACATGTATCCTCTTGGAGGCCCATGCAGTCCATGTATATGTTCCCCCCACATGAATCCTGGGATTATTCCACAAAAACTTAAATGGGCCCAAATAATCAGACTCTCATTTAAAAATCTTCACCAATTTTCTCCAACACTGTCCTGTAAACAAAATTAGAAGGGTAGATTTTTGTGAGAAAAGATGGACATCTCTAAACAATACTGAAAGTGATATATCTCTCATTAAGTCCTGCTCAACATCTAACCATAACAGGGAACATGAATGAAAGGAGGATAACCACTGGAGTACATGCTTCATACCTAACCCCATATGGTAAGCCCAAGGCCAAGGCATATTCCAACCACCTAGCAAACCTTGGAACTCTCCCCTCCCATACAGAATTAAAATATAACCTATCAATTATGTTTCATACTCCTGAGGAAAGAAAAATGGGTTGATTACTCAAACAATAGAAATGTTTGGGGGAAGTCATTAACTTGATAGCAGCAATCCTGCCAAGGAGAGACAAATATAATTTTGACCACCTATGAAAATCCAAAAACAATGTGGCTACTACCTCTGAAATAATTTCTGAGCACATTTCATGCACGTCCCTAGAAATACATATACCAAAATATCATAATCCTCCTGGTGACCATTTTAATGATGGTTTATGTAAAGATGCCCACTTGGGGTCCTCTTTATAAAGAGGTAAGATCTCTGATTTTGCCCAATTAACTTTTAAGCCTGATATAGCACTAAACTTATCCAGGACTTCCCAAACAACGGGTAGGGAGATTTTAGCTTTGGAAAGAACTAAAAGTAAGTCATCTGCATATAGTAATGTGGAAAATGATTGATTACCAACCCTAAAACCATGTATGCCTGAGTGCTGCCTCATAACAGCATTCAGGGGTTCCATAGCTAAATGCAATAACAAAGGACTTAACGTGCACCCCTGTCTGGTACCACAAAACAAATTAAAAGAATCTGATAGTATACCATTGGCAATCACTCTGGCCCTAGGAGAGCTATAAAAACAGCTGACCCATGATTGGAAAACTGGACCTACACCTAATGCCGAGACAGTACAAAACAAATACTTCCATTTAATAGAATCAAAAGCTTTCTCAGCATCTATTGCTACTATGGCTGCCGAGTAAGGACCCCTAGTAACAATTTGGATAAGATATATCACTGCCCGGATGTTATCACTGCCTTGCCCATCCTTCATAAAACCAGCTTGGGATTTATGGATTAAGAGTGGAAGAACTTTTTCTAAACGTGCTGCCAATACTTTGGCTAGAATTTTGCAATCCACATTAAGTAAAGATATCAGTCTATAATTAGAACATACAGCCGAATCTTTGTTCGGTTTAGGCAAGACAGTGATAACAGCCTTCTGCATTGATGGAGACATGGAGCCAACCTTTTTTATATATCAAAATAGATCCAGAAGGTGGAGTGAAAGTTTTTCCTGAAAGGCCTGATAAAAATCAGTACTAAGACCATCGGGTCCTTGTGCCTTGCCTGCAACCAGCTGTCTAATAACCAAATTAATCTTGGCAAGAGAAATATCTGCTTCCATGATCAGAGGAGCATCCAAGGGCAATAATGGTAACTGAAAACTTGAGAAGAAGGAATCAAAATTTTCCTGGGAATGGGAAAATTATAGATGCATAGATGGCCTAATTGCATTTTTTAAACATATTGGAGATCTGTTGTGGGCCTACAACTTTGTGACCCCCCCTTGTTTTTTTAAAACATAAATATGAGTTTCCATCATCTTTTCTTTAAACCATATGCCAAAAATATTCTGGCCTTATCCCCTGACTCCCAATAGGACTGATTCATAAAAAACAAAGCCCACGAGGCCTGTTACTGGTAAATGGTATTCAACTGATATTTAAATTCTAAAAGTTCTTGAATCTGCATTGAATTGTACTGGGGATTTTGATATAGGGCCTCTTCCAAGGCCTTAATATTAGCAGTTAGAATGGATATTTCCTCCTTACGCTGTTTATTCTCCTTAGATGCAAAAGCAATGACCTACTCTCTAAGAAATGCTTTGAAAGCATTCAAGAGCACAAAAGGGGAGCTATCCAGAGAGATATTAGTCTGAAAATAAAGACTGATTTCTGCCTTTAACTATTCCTGAAGCCCTTCTGAACACAGCAGGGCAGGATTAGACTGCCAACAAGGGAATTTTGGAATACCTCCTTGGGACTGTAACAGGGTAGAATAAGACCCTGTCCCATTTGTTATGAAGAATGTGTTTAAATGCAATGATCTCTTCTTTTCTGTCTCTTCTATCTGGTTGTGCAACCAAATTTTCCCATGAAACCTCGGACTTGATCAACCTGAACAGTCTCACAATTCTTTGCCTCTCACTGTCTCTCAGTTTTCTCTTGCTGTCTGTTTTTTCTCCCTTGCATATCTAGATCTGCTGATATAGAAATATGTGCAAATCAATATATGGAAATTAAACTGATAGAGAATCCATATTGTTCAGAATATATATATAGCATTGCTGTTGAAATGTATATATTTGTATTTTGTCATAACTGAAAAAGGTATTGAGAATTAGAGGTTATCAGAGTTCAATTTTTAGGCTTTTTTTCAAAAGCTTCAGAAAGGGACCCTCAGCAAGCATATTCTGTTCATCCTGCCTGAAACCTACAAGGACAGGATGTTGGTTTAGAATGGGGGTTGAAACTACTTATAAAAGAGAGCTGAGCTGCAACTCAAGAAGATGACAAGAAATATTTTATTTTATTTTGCTTCTGTACATATAGTTATTATGAACAAGTTTATATTACAGCTACTATGAATAAAGTTTTGGTGAATTTTACAACTGCTTAAGGGTTTTCCCTATGCTTCCTGACCTGTGCCTCAATGACAGGGGTGTCCAGATTAAATGAGCAGGGACACAATCTGAAATTACTATAGGAGATATAACCACATTCAACACTTTAGAAAACAGGAGGGAGCTCCCTAAGAAAAAAGCTGTCCTACTACATGTAGAGAATCTGTTGATGTGAAAAGTATAAGCCTGGCCCACAGGGTTCAATATTCTCCAAAAATCCATTAATGTAAACTCCAAGCAGATTTGTGTCAGTAAAGCCCTAGAGCACTGGTGTAAAGGAGTACCCTGTATCTTCAGACCCCTGTCTACAAATGGATCTAAAACAAGATTAAAATCTCCCCCATAATAATAAACATATGAGGTTGATACAAAGCTATCATAGATTGAGCATGTTGGGCAAAAACGTCTGGAATATCAACATTAAGAGCATAGACATTAACCAATAAATGACTAACACCAAAAAGGGTTCCCAGCAGGAGAACACTACGCCACCCCCCATCTAAAGCAATTAACTCCAATCAGAAAGGGCAACTTTTCTTAAAAAATATAAATACTTCACACTTTTTAGCCAAACAAGAACTAGAAAATGCCACTCCCACCCACCCTATTACTAACTTGGATGCATCTGCCCTTAGTAGGTGCATCTCCTGAAAAACATCATTTAAAAATAACATGCAAAAACTGATCTACAATGAATGAAAACAGGCATGAGAGAAATTCAGCAGTGACATATGATGAGAAAGGTGCTGCCATGTTTACAACTAGAAAGACAATTATAAATACAAGCATCATATAACAGATATAGAACAAACTGGGAACATCCCGAGTGTATCAACTAGGGACTCAAAAATAACCCATCCCTTTAATTTTAAGGCCCAGCGAGTCTGCCATTGAGCCTGACAAAAATTATCACATGATCCATAGGCTATATTCCCCATTAAATAAAAAAAGAGTAACAATACAAATATAAAATATAAAAAAACAAAACAGTATGTCAGAAACCCCTCAGTAATGAACATGGTAAGAAAATGAAAAAGGGGAAACTACTAAATGTGGTACTATACCCCTTATTGAACAGGAACAAAAAATTTGGAGAGATGGGGTATCAGGGGCTATGATAAAGTCTCGTCCTGACAGGAGCTAGAATAAGTAGAGCAAAAACTACTTTGAATAAAAAATAACCCAACTGTATTACAACAACACCTCCATCAGTGTAAATAGTATTAGAGGAAACAAAATATATTTGTAAATAATAACATTGTCTAAACAAATTTAATAACTCTAATCTAAGTCCCTCGATAACCAAGAGGGTAAAAATGAAAAAGGAGCCAACTGGAATGAATAACCCTTTGGTATTAAACCATTAAGTGCCACAAAAAAAAAAAAAATACTGAGAAATAATCTGAAAATTGAACATCAAAAAAGGGGGAAAAATAGGACTAACAATACAGGAGGTGGGAAAATAGGGGCCAATGGTAGTATCCCGATCAGACCCCTCTGACCCCCTAGCAGGTGTAGTGACTGGCATAATAGTCTGATGTTGCAGTGACCCTTGTTGCTGGCTAACAAAAAAATTCCCTGCTCAAGTTTATAATCTTAATCACAAACTTCAATGGCCAAACCTAAATTCAAATAATACCATCAGTCTACCTAAACAAATAAAATCAAGCATTCTAACAAATATTAACAGGAACTATTCCTAGAAAAATATGACTAGGAACAATTTTACAAGGCCAAGTAAGAAAATGCTCTAAACTAGGAGGAAACAGTGACAACAATAGGAATATAGCCACTTAAAACCAAAACGGCATGTATTTGCTCAAATCCCCCATAACAAGAAAGTTTTAACTTTAACCACCCCTCCCATAACCCAAAGTAAGAAAGCACCAGTTTGAACCTCCTGCTCCACAGACCCCACTCGATCAGCTTCACTCCCAGAACAAAATCCCAACCTAGTTCATGGCATCAAATATCTGCACTTAAGGCTGGCCCACCAGTGCAGAAGTTGGATTTCTGCCTGTAATGCCAATGACCAGGATTCAGGGATGGACCCAGGTGTCAGAGGGTGGGCCAGCAGGTGAGATGGATTGAGTATCCCACAATGGCTTGTCTTCCTCCAGGAGGGAGGGTGGTATGTGGCCTGGTGTTTGCCTACATCTTTCAATGGCTGGAGGCATGGCAGCATGTCCGCCATGCTGTATAGGGAGCATGACAGACATCGGCTCATGCCTTGGCATCCTGGCATGTCGCTCTCCCAGGGGAGAAACCAGGAAAATGGTTGCTGGTGCCCTGATGCCACAAAGCCCCGGACAACCCAGACCAACTCCAGCAGCACCGGGCCAAGTAAGTTGAGCTAGCCACCCCCACCAGTGCTTTCTCCCCGAAGGGGGGGCCCGTCTGATGAAGGGAAATGTCAGGTTACCTGGGGGGCTACAATGTAGGGTGGTGGATGGTGGCATGGATGGACTGCTGGTGGGGCACCCAGGTGACCTGAATGAGTGGCTGGTCAGGGAGTAACGGAAGGTGCAAAAAAAAAAAAATATATATATATGTATATATATATATATATATAAATATAAATATATATATATATATATTTTCTATGCAAAAAACTTTGTTCATCCATCATTTAGGTTAAACCACAAAAGTCAGGAAATTAGACCTTTAAGTTGCCCCATCCCCCATGGACCTTCTATCATCCTGATTGACAGCTCAGGGTGTTGGGGTTAGGAGGCCTAAATGTCACCCCATTCCATCTGTAATCATGTTCACAAGCCACAGTAAAGAAGAATGGGTGACATTTAGGCCTCACAACCCCAATGACACACCCCTGGCCAGCTGTCAATCTCAGGATGATGTAGGGTCCACGAGGGGGATGGGCAACCCTAAAGGTCTAATTTCCTAACTTTTTGTGTTTTAACCCTAAATGATGCATTAACAAAGTTTTTTGCATAGAATTTCCTTACTTTTTGAGAAAGAATAGAAAAGTAGAAAGTTGCACAAGTTGGTGGCAGTGCGTGCCCTTCGGGCCCCGTGCTCCCACCAACTTGTAAATTCCTGCCTAAGATAAGAGTACAAGTACTGAATATCATACGTATTGCTGGCAGCACATATGGCTGGGAGTGTGGAGCCCACCACCTTGAAAGAAAGCAAAGTGTCAGTCATCAGAGTGGCATATTTCAACACCTGTTTACATGTCAGACACCTAACCACTTCAAATTACATCCATGGCAGTAACGCTAGGCACCCTATAAATGTGAAGCCAGTACCACAATGCAAAATTCCATGCGCAAACCATAAAGTGTGTCATGCAATATGGGTGCAGCAAATAAATTTTCCAACTCCTAAACACCATAATTCACATGGACAGCACAGCCCCGCAACATGTTCCAAATTTCAATGTAAAAGACCAAACTGTTTCTGAGATATAAAATGCGAAAGTTTCAGATTTTTATTCATTGCACTGGCAGAATTCCACACCTATTAACATTTTACTCACCTAATGACCGAAAAGTACATCCATGGCAGTGAGGCTAGCTGCCCTAATAATTTCAAGCCACTACCACCATGGAAAACGCTGTCTGCAAAATGTAAACTGCACCACGCAATATCTCCTCAAAAAATGTATTGTCTGACACCTAAACACTGTGATTCACATCTATAGGTCATGCCGTCAAAACCCTCCAAATTTCAAGTTAAAAGACCAAACCATTTCCTAGATATTTAATTTGAAAATTTATTTAAAATTGTGCTATCTGGTCCCTCCAAATCTGACCATCTAGTCTCTCCCTTGCGATCAACAAAATCTCATGATCAAAGAATTTGCAGACTCATGATCAAACAATTTGCAGGCTCAAGATCAAAGAATAAAAAATATTAAAACTGAATTTTTAGAGAAAAATACATGAAACCACAGGCATGACTCAACAGAACGAAGGCCCCTGACCAGATCCCACCCTACTTTGCCTTTAGAAGTGACCCCTGTGCTGAGAAAATTGAATTTTTCATGTGGCCATCTAGTTGTGCCCTCGCAATTAAAGATCATGGTCAAAGATTCTCGTGATCAAAGCATTTGCAGACTCACAATCAAAGAATTTGCATGGTTGCAATCAATCAATAAACAATATTAAAAGTCAATTTTTAGGGAGAAATGCATGAAACCATAGCCATGCCTTGATGGAACGAAGCCCCCTGAGCAAAACCCACCCTCTTTTGGCTTAATAAGCCACCCCTGAGCTAAAAAAATTGATTTTTTCAAATGGCCATCTAGTCGTGCCATCGCGATCAAAGACTGCTGTCAAAGAATCTCGTGATCAAAGATTTTGCAGTCTGGCGATCAAAGAATTTGCAGGTTCATGATCAAACAATAAAAAATGTTAAAAATCAATTTTTAGCCAGGAATACATGAAACCACAGCCATGCCTCGATAGAACGAAGCTCCCAGAGCAAAACCCACCCTCATTGGTCTTAATAAGCCACCCCTGAGCTCAGAAAATATATTTTTTCAATTGGCCATCTAGTCATGACCTCACATTCAAAGATTGCAGTCAAAGAATCTCAAAATCAAAGAATTTGCACGCTTGCGATCAAAGATCATTAGCAAGCCATGATCAAAGAATAAAAAAGTTAAAAACTCTATTTTTTTACCATTTTGAAAGAAACCGTAGGCATGGCTCAAAAGAGGGAAGACCCCTGAGCAAAACCCACTATAGTTTCACCTCAGAAGTCCCCCTTGGGCTGAGATATTTGAATTTTTCTGACCGCAAACTGAAAACAAGATGGCGGCCATCGTGATCAAAGAATCCCTCATGATCAAAGATTCTTTGATCGCGAGCCTGCAAATTCTTGAATCGTGAGGTGGGACTAGATGGCCAAAATTCTATTCTTCTTTCGCAAAATAACCATATAAATTTTCCCATTGACTTATAATGGGAACTTAAAAGTGTAATAACTTTTGAATGGATTCATATTTTTTCATCAAATGAAAGGTGGCATGTTCCTTGACTCACGCTCTTTCAGATGAGCTAAGTCACAGAGCAGTACATGACATGATGGCCATGCAACACCACAGACAAAATCCAAAAAACTGCCCACATAACTGACGAAAGGTGCATTTTTCAGCATTTTGCTGCGCAAAAACTGTACATCCAACTGAAATGAAATTTGGCAAGTCAAGAGATCTACCATTCAAAACTGTGCATATCAAATTTCATGCAAATCCATTGAAAGGGTCTAAAGTTATTAACCCACAAAATTGTGAGTTTAAAATAGAAGTGGCTTCATAACCCTAACTATAGGGTCACGACCATGCCCCTATAATATATTCCATGTCTGAGCATGTTGACATGCTACAGTAAAGGAGAATGGGGTGAGATGTAGGCCTCATGACCCCAATGACACACCCCGGCATCTGTCAGACTGTGAAAGATCCAGGTGGTGTGTGTGAGGGGGGTTAGGGGTTCAACCCTAATGTCTCATTTCCTGACTTTTTTTCCTTTAACCCTAAATGAATCATTAACGCAGTTTTTTTG
This sequence comes from Neoceratodus forsteri, assembly GCA_016271365.2. NCBI lineage: Eukaryota > Metazoa > Chordata > Ceratodontiformes > Ceratodontidae > Neoceratodus > Neoceratodus forsteri. The sequence continues at coordinate 1,457,639,197 of CM057455.1, read as the reverse complement.
CATAGAATTTCCTTACTTTTTGAAAAAGTGTAATATAAGTAGTAAAAAACACGTATTGGTGGGAGTGCGGAGCCCAGCTCCCACCAAGTTGCCAATTATTGCATAACAATATGCATCTGGGCCCAAACTTCCACTTTCGCAAAGCTACAGAGCCTTGCAGCAGCACCATAGGGCACCAAACCCTTGTAACAGTAATTTGTGCGTATCTTGGGAACCATAAGAGCTAGAAAACAAATCCTAGCATCATTGTAATCATGACAGTGAGTACTTCATGCAACATTGAAAGACTGTACCCATATCTCACATTGTTTCTGAGTTATGGGCACCGAAAAACACTAAAACAGGCACTCTTTGAACCCTTGTGATAGTAATTTCACAATATCTCATGAACCTTGCAACATACAAACAAAATTCCACTGCAGGCTTACTCTATGATTTCCAATATTTTTCCAATGGCTTAGATCACCTATAGGTGATCTAAGCCATCTGTAGTGAAAAGTCTGTATCTCACTTCGTTTCCGAGATAACGATGCCGAAAGTCATGACACAGACTGCAATGTAATCCTATGGGAAAAATGTCAATTATGTCATTGAACATCTCTGCAACATATTATTTCCCGAACACCTAAACAGCATAGTTCACATCTCTATGACATCCCCTCAACACATCTCTATGACATCCCCTCAACACCCTGCAAATTTCAATTTAAAAGACCAAACCGTATCTGAGATATAACATTTTAAAGTTTGAGATTTTCATTGGTCTGAGTGGCAGAATTCCACACCTGTTTACATTTTACACACCTAACAACTGAAAAGTATGTCCGTGGCAGTAAGGCTAGTTACCCTATAAATTTCAAGCCACTACCACAATGCAAAATGCTGTCGGCAAAATGTAAACTGCGCCACACAATATCTCCTCAACAAATGTATTTTCTGACACCTAAACACCATAATTCACATCTACAGGACATCCCGTCAACACCTTCAAATTTCAGGTTAAAAGACCCAACTGTTTCTGAGATATTTAATTTTAAAAGTTGTCAAAATTGGGCTATCTGATCCCTCCAAATCTGGCCATCTAGTCCTTCCCTCATGATCAAAGAATATTTGATTGTGAGCATGCAAATTCTTTGATCATGAGGAGGGACCAGATGGACAAAACCCCATTCTTCGTTCGCAAAATAACCATATAAATTTTCTCGTATACTTATAATGGGAATGTAAAACTTTAATAACTTTTGAATGGATTAATATTTTTTCACCAAACAAAAAGCAGCATGTTCCTTCACCCAAGCTCTTTCAATGTGCCAAGCTGCAGAGTGGCACACCACACAACAGCCACTGAGCACCATGGACAAATTCTGAAAAACTTCCCACATAACTGGTGAAAAGTGCATTTTTCAGCATTTTGGTGCGCAGGAACCATAAGTCCAAATGAAATGAAAGTTGGCAGATCAAGAGATCTACCATGCCCCACCATGCACACCAAATTTCATGCACATCCGTTGAACAGGTCCAAAGTTATTAATGTGCAAAATTTCAAGTTTAACATAGAAGTGGCTTCATAACCCTAAATATAGGGGCGCGACTGCGTCCTATAATATATATATATATATATATACATATATATATATATATATATATATATAGATGGCTATATATATTTATATAAGGGAGCACACTGGGGACACATGTAAGTATATATATATATATATATATACACATACACTAACTTTGTTTTTTTCTGTTTTAGATATTTCCTGAAGAAGACCTAATGTCAAAAATAGATTTTTAACTCTATTTTCTATTTTCAGCGCGCATTTAATATAACCATTTTGTTTTGCTTTTAGACCACATGCTGACGCAGTGCCTTGTTTTTGTTTTTACATTTTATATATATATATATATATATATATATATATATATATATATGTATTTATTTTATTTATTTATTTAGATATTCAGAAAGACCTTTGAGTCAAAGACTCATTTACAAAGGTTCCACGTCATACATAGAAGGTACAGGGACAATATTTGTTACAGATTGCAGTACATTACATTGCATAAGGATTTGATACACATTTGTTCAGTAAATGACTACCATTCCAAGATAACATGATTTACAATGATTTGCACAGCCATAAGGTAGCAGAAGGAGTCTGAAGAAGGCTGTTTGTCAAATAATTAGCTCATAGAACATTAGAATGGAGGACACAAAAAGTTGTTCTAGGTCATCGGGGGGCGTGTCAGTTGCAGTCACATAGGTTAGAGGTCTGGAGGTGTTTCCTTAGCCTGAATTTAAAAGGGTCAAGCCTTGTTTTATCAGTTATTAGGCTTGGGAGCAAGTTTGTCCAGGAAGGGGCTTTGAAGCTGAAGGATCGTTGGAACTGGGAAGTCCAGCACCGGGGTACCCATAGCAACTGTTTGTTCGAGCTACGGGTGGTTCTGCCAGGAGATGTTGAGAGGATAATTTTGTCAGGGGTGGTGGGGGTGAGGCCTAGAATTATCTTTTTGGTCATTAGGCAGGTGTGGTACCTGATTCTGTTGCCTAATTTTAGCCAGTTTGTGGTACTGTAGAAGGAGCAGGTGTGTGTGAAATGATCACAACCAAGGATGAGATGGCAGGCTTTGTTCAGCACGAGCCTGAGTCTATTGAGGGCTGAGGTGGGTGCGGCACTGTAGATGAGAATACCATAGTCTAGCAGAGAGAGGATAGAGGAGTTTATGGTAAGTTGTAGTGCTTCAGGGGTGAGGCAGTGTTTGTACCAATAAAGTATGCCTAATCTAGAGCTAAGGGCAGTTGATAGGTGAGGGATATGTTGATTAAAGTTGAGAGCCAGGTCTAGTGTGATCCCTAGATATTTAAAGGTGCTTACTTGTTCTAGGGGGGTTTGATTAACAGTGAGAATTTGGGGGAAGAGGATCTTGAGTGGGTTCCAGGGATGGAAGAAGATCATGACTTTTGTCTTATTGTAGTTAATTATTAGACACTGGGTGGTGAGCCATTGTTCGGTTTCATGGAAGGAGAGTTGGAGAGTTAGGTGGAGTTTAAGGGGGTCAGGATCAGCGCAAACAGGATGGCATCATCCGCATATAGGAGCAGGCTGCCAGGGCAGGCTGATGGGAAGGATTTTAGGTATAGACTGAATAGCAAAGGGCCAAGAATGGAGCTCTGTGGGACACCGGAGTGGATTGGGAGGCTAGGGGACAGGATGGTGGCCTACCTTGACCAGCTGTGTTCTATCAGAGAGATAGCTGGTGAACCAGCTCATGGCATCATTGGAGAAGCCACTGTAGGCTGGGGTATTCAGTAAGAGGGCATGGTTGATGGTATCAAATGCCTTAGAGAGGTCCATGAAGATGGCACCTGTGATATGGCCATAGTCCAAGGCTGAGTGGACATGGGAGGTGAATTCAAGGAGGGCGGTGGTGGTACTATGACCTTTTTGGAAGCCGTGTTGCTGGTTGCATAGAAGGTTATATTTAGTAAGGTGGTCAGTAAGTTGATCGGCGACTATGCGTTTTAGTGCTTTAGATGGGGGGAAGAATGGAGATGGGGTGATAATTGTTAGTGAATGTGTGGTTCCCCACTCTTTTATGGATGGGTGTGATGGAAGCCGATTTCCAACGGGAGGGGAATTTCCCATGACAGAGGGAGCGGTTGAGAATGTGGGTGAGTGGGGCTAGTGCTTCCAGGAGGGTGAGGCAGAGAAGTCTCAGGTCAAGGGAATCATTACTATAGTGAGAGTGGCTAATGGCATTGGCAAGGTAGGGCTTGGCTGCCTCCGGTGTAAGGACACATAGATAGAAGGGTGGAGCAAAGGGTGGATGGTGGTAGATTCGGTCAGGTGGGGAATTGAAACAATTGGGGGGAGAACATGGCTGAGATCAGTGAAGGCAGAGTTTAGGGCTGAGGCTATACTGAGGGGGTCCGAGGAGAGGTTACCGTCTATTAACATTTGGTCTGGGGGCAGATTTGGGGCTTTGCCACAGAGTTCCTTAATATTATTCCAAAATTTGTGCCCGGTGCCCTAGGTGGAGGTTAAGGTGGTTTTGTAATCATCTGCTTTGGTGGTGCGTATGGCCCATGTGCACTTGTTACAGGCCTCCCTATACCGTTGCCTGTCTGCAGGCCATTTGGTCTCATTAGCTAGGTGCCATAGGGCTTCCCACTGTCGTACTAGGCCCAGGAGGTGGTCCGAGAACCAGAGGACATGGTTACCTTTGGACATACTCTTGGTGAGGGGGGCAATACATATATGTTCCAAAAGAGTGCACACTGGGAAAGTTGTGCTACAAGAAACTAACATATATTACTGCAATAAGTTTTGAGCACTGATGCACCGCACTTGAGGATAACATTATAAATATTTTATTGTTTAAAATCACAAGATCCGCTTGCGTTTCAGACAAAAAGTGTTTTATTAAAAAGACTTTTTTTGTCTGAAACGTGTCAAGCAGGATCTTTGGTGCTTTTAAACAATAAAATATGTTATAATTTTATAACGTGGTGGTGTCCCTCTATTGAGGTGCATCAGTGCTAGAAACTTATTGCAGATATATTATATACAAGACCCCTGGAATTCTGCGGTTCTGCAGTTGTGGAATTTGCCGCAGAATTTGCATCATGCCGCAGAATATGTATAGTGCCGCAGAATTCATTGTTTTTGGTGAATTTTCATATAAATATACTGTTTTTCCATAGTGTCAGGCTTTCTTTCCCACCTCGTTTATCCTGAAGCCCCTCCTCTATGCTTAGCATATGATGTCATCGATGACATCACATCATATTTAGACAATGACATGACTGCATTCTGCCAGAGAAATAAATAAATCATGCCTCAGAAATCAGAAAATGCTGCCGCAGAGGTCAAGGAGCCCTGCCGCAGAAATCAGAAAATTCTGCCGCAGAACACCAGGGGCCCTGATATTATATATATATATATATATATATATATATATATATATATATATATATATATATATATATATATACATATATATATATACTCATATGTGTCCCCAGTGTGCTCCCTTAACCCGAAGTAAGAAACCTTAAAATGAGAAAGAAAAATCCAACAGGAGTTCAAAACACATGAAGCAGTATCAGTCAAGCTCTCCTGACTTTCATAGTTGCACATTCAGGTTCCAGCAGTGTAATCTGCCACTTATGGTCAGACATCAGGTCAGGCTTCTGTGTTCGAACTTGATAACTGTCCATCTTGCTGATCAAGTGCCAAACCTGTAATCATAGATGCAGGAGAAGGTGACACCAAGTGATCTGATGGTAAAGAGGCTACCATCTCCTCTTCTAAATAATCGTTCCATTCCATGTCACCTGCCTGTGCGCTTTCCAAAGGAGTAGTTGGAGATAACCGACGATGCTTGGGATCAGGGTCTACCAATCAACTCTGATTAGCCAAGAAAGATGAAAAATCCAAGTAGCTAGTGTTCTGTACTGACAGAGCATCCCCAAATTCTTGCTGATGTAGAACTCAATCACCAGCAGGTGTGTGCTGTGGGTTTCTGTGCCATTTAGGCTTCAGGGTTGAACTGTTTACTGCCCTGGGAGAATCAACTGCATTTTTCTTGTTGGGCTGACTGGGGGGAGGACCTAAAACCAAGAGGGGGATGGAGAAAGAGCATCTTTAAACACAGCTGCACCCTCCCTACCAGCCCATTTTACACACATGGAGTTCCTGGGGACCACTGATGCCTTAGGCTGGGATGGTCATCACTGATCCTGAAGAAAATGCTGTGCCTCTTGCAGAGAGTCAAAATGCAGCCAGTGGCCATCTCACAGGACTGTCAGAGTTGCAGGGTACTTTAGTGAATATTGAATCCTCTTTGTGGTAAGTTATTTTTTAATAGGAACAAAGGCGTTCCTCTTTGCAGCAACATCCTCAGAGTAGTCCTGTTAAAAATGAGTGGAGTGGCCATTCCACTTCAAGGGACCCTTTTCCTGGGCCAATTTGAGAACTTGCTCTTTAATGGAGAATTGCAAAAAGTATGCAGTTATGGGCTGGGGGGGGCATACCTCAAGCAGATCAGGGACTCAGAGACCTATGGGCCCTATCTGTTTCAAGGGGTTGATACTAATACAAATCCACAGCTAAAAGTATCAATTGTTTTAAGAATTCAGGCATGTTAGGGCCCTCAGATCCCTCCAGAACACCAACAATCCTTATATTATTTCACCTCCCTCAATTTTCAAGGTACTCAGTTTTAGCCCAGGCTGACTGCAACTGCAGCTCGATTCTAGTAATGTGGCCCCCATGTCTAGCCATGCCTGTCTCAACCTTGAGAGAAAAAAGGTACTTATCGGCAATACATTGCTCAGCCAACTCTACATTTCCATTTAGTTGAGCCACCGAGGCTTTGATGTTAGATATATCTTGTGTTAAAGCATAGAGCATTTCATGGATTTCTAACAGGTTCTCTGGTCCAATGGCAACAGGGTTTTGGAGGTCACCATGCTGGAAACAAAGAAGAGGTCCACCACTAGCAAATGACACAGCACTCAGCTCTCAAGTCCCAGTAAGGGAATTCCCATTGAAAAAAGGTATCAAATGATAGCTTGAATGCTCTGCTATCAAATAGAATTAACAGGATGCAACAACTATGAGGATTTGCGCTCGGATGTAATGGATTTTAGCAAAGTTGAGTGGAGCCACTAGATTAGGCAACCATTCAGGAAACCCAAGTGCATGAGCCCCTATGCGTACCTATTTTCCATTGTCTAAATTCTGCACTTGCTTATCTGCATCACTGAAGCACACTTTAAGATCCAATGTATGAGTAAATCTGTGCAAATCGACAATTACTTCAAATGTATTCATTTGGTCTGTGGGTAAAATGTTAAATCCTTTTTGTAGAACACTCTTCTCTATTTCAGTTAGTTCATATTCTAAAATATTAACAAGTGTTTTTGTTACCTCTGGTTTGGTTTGTTCCATCGATATCTGCTCCACATTCTCTTATTCCCTTGTTGGTATCTTCGTGTTCCTCCTCTTCCCCCATGTCCCTCGTCTAGTTTGTCTTGGAACCTGATGGTCCATGGGCTTCACCCCAAGGGTTGCTGTGGGGTCTCTGGGAGATTGAGATGGTTGATATCAGAGTCTGTTGTTGGATCACTGTTCCATACTGTTCTTATCCCATTGCTTCGTGTTATCACAGGTGGCTCTCCTCACTCCTCTCCTGTAATGCTAGTTGATTTGGTGGGAGGGGAAGGGGGGATACCTCTCCCCTTCCTTCTAAAAAAGGATTACCCAATTCATCAATGCTCTGTGTTTCAGAGTCAGATCCACTGGTGTAAACATCCTGATTATGATTGCAGGTTCCTTCTCTCTGTTTCATTATTGATAGCAGTTGTCATGCTACAGTTGTTCTGCTCTTTCCCCAGTAAAAAATCTGACCTTACAGGTAGTCCCTCCGGTCTCATTCAAATTTTCTTTCTTTCATTTTCCTGATTTTGGTATCACTTTTCTTAATTGTTTTATCCAACTGTTTTCTGTAATTGTTGCATTCTGTGTGTCTCTCAAATTGTTTTACCTGTGTCTCTTTCACTATCAGGGATTCCTTAATCTCCTGTTCCTGTTTCTCTGTATCTTTCAAAAAATAATCTTGATGAATCGTGCACTAGATTCAAGACCATGAGTCTGCCACATTTTTAAAAAGTCTGCTCTGCCGATACCAAATGTTGGCTGCTTAAATATTTGTAACCCTGTAGTTGCTTGGCTAACTTCCAAGTAAGTGGTTACACAACTTGTGAAACATTAGTGATTATATGGGAATTTTACTGCTGTATATCTTAATGATTATTTATTAAATGTTTTTTAATGTGACCTAAACATTAGGGACTCGATCCTCAGATCTGGCTTAGATTGGCGCAAACTGTGCCAAACAGCAGCTTGAGCTGATGCCTGGTACACCAAGGACCCTATGCCCAATTCTCTATTGAGCAGGGTCATGGCGACAAACACCCGAGGCTTGCAGCAATGGTGGCCATGTGCCAAATACCAAGACAGGGGTGGTGGTGGATGACATAGAGGGGTGGCAAAGTTTGCAGAAAGATCTGAAAAAGCTGGGACCCGGTCAGACACTTGGCAGCTGGGGTTCAATGCCAAAAAGTATAAGGTACTGCATTTTGGGGAAAAAATTCCAAGGAGAAACTACCAACTTGGGGGAGTGCAGCTGGCAGAGACTGAGGAGGAGAAGGATCTGGGGATGGTCATCATAGGATCAATGAACAACTCGGCAGTGTAGAAAGGCAGCAGCAAGGGACAACAAAATGCTGGGTTGTAGCACAAGGGGAATGATGTTGAGGAGGGAGGGAGGTGATACTGCTGCTGTATAGATCATTAATTATACCTCATCTTGAGTACTGCGTGCAGTACTGGTGCCTGTACCTGAAAAGGGACATTAAATTACTGGAAGGGGTGCAGCACAGAGCAACTAAGATGATCCAGGGACTGGGGGACTTACCATATGAGAGTAGGCTAAAGGAGCTGACCATGTTCTCACTGAAGGAGAGGAGGGACAGAGGGGATATGATCAAGATGTTCAAGTACATGAGAAGGATAAACAAGAATGGTACAGAGGGGCTATTCAGGGTAAGGGTGGGGAGGGACACTCGAGGCCATGACATGAGATTGGAGGGGGGAAGGTTCAGGAGGGAAATGAGGAGACACTTTTATACAGAGAGGGCAGTGGCAAGGTGGAATGCATTAACAGCAGAGGTGGTAGCCTGTAAAACAGTGGGCTGCTTCAAAAGGGCCTGGGACAAGGCAAGAGGGAGGATAAAGGTTGGGGGGTGAGGAGGGAGGGGCAGCTGCAGAATAGGGCTGCTAGCTGCACAATTGAGCAGACTCGATAGACCAAATGGCCTTTTTCTGCTGGCAAATTTTGTATGTTTGTAAACAAACGGTGCTCTGGGAGCATTTACTGCAAGCCGCAGGCAGCTGTGCACCATTCTAGACTGTGGTGGTCTAGCGGCATCCCTCTTCCCTGATCCCCGATGGCACCAGTAGTCCAGACATTTTATGAAGTGAAATAAGAGATGCATAATCTGTAAACAAATTGTTAATGTCTAGTGGACATGATTCTGTAACCTTTCCTATGAACCTAAAGTAACAACTATGATGTAATTTTTCTCCAGGGAGCAGTTGAGGACAAAATTTAAAATTGTCTCTAAAGATACAATAATTTATTTATTTATTTATTGAGTCTTAGATTACAACACCTTTGAGCAATACAGCTCATTTACAAAGGTTCCACATCAGTAGTACAAAAACAAAACAAGGTAAACATTAGATAAGTAAATAGCAGATATCAAGAATATACTTAAAACAATGAATACATCAAAAGCAATCAAAATAGCACTAAATGTTGCTCAGTATAACAGCAGAGTGGGCTAGAAGAGAGGGCAGCCTGGGAGGCCTTGTCAAAATCTAGGAGAGAAAGTAATGGGGTGTAAGATGGGGGATGGGAGAAACAAGAGGGAGAAGGAGATGAGTTGCACAGGAGGTGGAGAGGGAAGGAGAGGAGTTGCAAAGGAGGTCATGGGGATCGAGAGATGAGAGGATGGAGAGGTGGAAGGAGGGAAATGGGGTGAGTGCAGAGAAAAGGGGGGAGTGCTGGTGAAGTGAGGGGGAGGAAGACAAATTAATAGTATAAGGAGAAGAGGTGGTGTTTAATCAGGAGAGCGGCAGCCTAGCAGGCCTTGTCAAGAAACCAAGAGAGAGAGTAATATGAGTAGGAGAGAGGTAAGAGAGAAAAACATAGGGAGAAGGAAGGGAAGAAGTTGCAAAAGAGGTGGCATGAGATAAGAGAATGGGTGGAGGGTGGAAGAGGGAAGGTAAGGAGGAGCAAGGGAAGAACTTGAAGATGCATGAGCAGAAAAGAAGCAGGGGTGAGGGGTGGAGGGGAAAAGGCTCGAGGGTAGGATCGAAATGAAGTGCCAAGAGTTAAAAGTGCCAAAAGGTATAAGTACAATGATAAAATAAGCAGAAGGCTGCTAAGGGTGTCAGTCATATATACACAAATAATGGGAGCTTACAACCCACAGTTTAGTACACAGCTACCCTGTTAAGGTTATCCGGTTCCCTGTCAGACAGACAGACAATAAAATACTTTCTACAGCTGAAGGCATTGGAATAAAAGCCAAATGCAGCACAATGGCATTCCAAGTGCTGAAAAAAGCATGCTGAGAAATTACTAAACAACATCTGGGTGAACTCCATAGTGTACAGGCAGTGTAATGGAAAATTATTAATGAAATATGACAGAAGACTGTATCATAGTGTAATAAGTATCAATTGAAGGATCATATAAAAAAACAACAACAATATGGCAAGTACAATGCAGCATTTTATGATGCTGTACATAACATGTTTCCACATATCGTACTATTAAATGATCTTGCATTCCTGGTGGTATAGTTCCCTCCCTCCCCAATCCCCAAATTCATCCATTTTAATAATTTTTAGGAACTCACACTTTCCTGGTGGTCTAGTGGCCCCTGTTCCCCAATCCCTGAATTTTCCCATTTTACTATTTTTAGGAACTCACACTTTCCTGGTGATAGAGGCCCCCACTCCCCGATCCCAAAATGTGCCTGTTTTATTAATATGTTGGAAACTGCCCATTCCTGGTGGCCCCCACTCCCCATCCCAGCAAGTAGTGCCCACCACCCCACTCCCACCCAATTCCAAAACACAGCAAGCAACCAGCAAGCCCACCTCTCACCTCCACAGATGGCTGCTGACTGAACAGTCACAGAGCACCTATTGTAATTCAAAAGATTCATAAGATTGGAATCAGGTTCATAGCATTAGCCATTATTGACCTGCACCACTCACTATTGAGACAAAAAACAATGTCTTGAAAAGTATGACTCCAAATCCCCCTTAAACTGTTGCATCATCTCACTAGATATTGGTGATATTGGGAGGGAATTCTATGTATTCACTACCCTTTGGGGAAATCAATTACCACTTTCATTTTTTTTATAATGAGATCCCCTTAACATCTTGTTATGGCCTCTAACCTGACTATTATCTGGTCTCAATTTCAGGCTGAGGCATTCCCACAGATCTAGTTCCTTAAAAGCCCTATATACCAGGCACATATCACCCCACAGCCTTCTGTAAGATGAGGAATACCTCCCCAAATCTCTCAACCTCTCCTCATATGGCAACGTACTAATGTCCATTATGAGTCTTGTTGCCCTGTGCTGAACCCCCTCTAATATTTTCACCTGTGTGCAGTGCTTATCGAGAGTGCTGTACACATTACAGTAGGTGCTCAGTGACTGTTCAGTCAAGAGCTAGCAGTGGAGGTGAGAGGTGGGCTGTGCCGGTCGCTGGCTATGTTTCGGGATTGGGGGAGTGGGGTGGTGGGTACTACCTGCTGGGAAGGGGGGCCCACTAGACCACCAGAAAAGTGTGATTCCCAAATATTAATAAAATTAGCAAATCCAGGGATCAGGGAGGGGTGCCACTGGACCACCAGGAATGGATGAGTTCCTAAATATTAATAAAATGGGCATATTTGGTTTTCAGGGAAGGGAGGCACCTACATCACCAGGAATTGGTGAGTTCCCACATATTAATAAAATGGGCTAATTCAGGGATTGGTGAAGCCACTAGACCACCAGGAAAGGGCGAGTTCCAACATATAAATAAACAGGTGAATTTGAGGATCAGGAAGGGGAGCCACTAGACAACCAGAAAAGTGCAATTTCCTATGTATTATCACATATTGCTCCATGGTCTTGGTTTCTTTGCATCACCTTTGTGCTCTAGAGCAGCAGAAGTAGTCTGTATCCTGTAGAGTCCTCTTCTGAGAGTCTTATGCAATATCTAATGAGTTAGAGGGTGGAACAGCAATAACAATTAACAGCTACCTAGCACATCTCTTAATTATTTGAAGTAAAACACCATTTTATAAAATATATTCAAGTTGTAGCTGTATCCCTAAGCTTTATAATTTATCCATACACCATGTTAAAGAATACATTGTTTTGGTTCCATTTGACTACTCTTGGTTAAAATTGCCAGAAAATTCTTCAGTTATGACATCCTTGTATTATGGTCTTTCCCGATATGTTTTTTGAATGTTTTGGACACACTGGGCTGGATATTCAAAAGGGTTGCGCCATGCGCAATAGGGTTGCGCCAGCGCAAGTCCGAGATTGCGCCATTCTGCCATATTCAGCAGGAGGCAGTTGTGCCCCTTCAAGGCAAGCTGAGCAACAGCGCAATGCAAATGAATGCATGCTGAACTGGAGGGGGAGGAACCATGCATAAACTGCACAGCCCGATATTCAGCGGGCTGTGCAGAGTTATGCAGGCGCAACCCCCAACCTGCGTCTGCACAACTTTGAGCCCAAAAAGAAGGAGTAAATCGAGGGCCAACCACAGGTGAGCTGCCGCATTGCAGGGTGCAACACAGCAGCTGCCACCTGTGGCTGGCCCTCAACCTCTTGTCCCCCTGCAGCCCGATTGGTGGGCAAAAGTGTAAAAATCCCCCACCCCCTGACTGGCCCGATCACGGGCAAAAGCTTAAATAACTCCCTCCACCAGCCCGATCGCGGGCAGCAAAGTGTCCCCAGAACATATCCCTGGTGGTCCAGTGGACGCTCAGCCCGATGCGGGCTGCATAATGTGGCGACACCCCAAGACCATATCCCTGGTGATCTAGAGTCCCCCACCCCACCCACTCACGAAGCCCACCACCCGCTCCCCAGCAGCGGTGGCGGCAGCATCCCCACCACCTGCCACCCGCTGCCCGCCGCCAACTCCCGGTAGGGGCTGCACACCAGTGGTGCAGGGCAGAGCCAATGGGCGTGCAGCCCATACCGTACAAGAGCAGTCCAGATATGTGAATGAATTCATGAACATGAACACATGAATTCACATATCTGGACTGCCTTTTTGCGGTATGGTTTCGCCCGTAACTCTTTGCTCTGCACCGGCAAACATCGCTTCCCGGGCAATCGACATCGGCAGGGTCGGCGAGCAGCTCAGATGCTGCTGCCCGCCGGCTTCCAGGCGGGGAGTGTGAGGTGAAATCACCAGGGGTCCCTTAAAATCTTCTTCCTTCTCCCCAACCTGATGGCAGTCCACTGGACCCCTGAGATGCCACAAGTGAGGGTTTCAAACTTGCAGCCACGCGATGGTGGCTCTCACTGGACCCAGGGATATGTTCTCGGGGACACTTTGCTGCCACGATCGGGCTGGTAGGGGTTATTTAAGCTTTTGCATGATTGGGCCAGTCGGAGGTGGGGGATTTTACACTTTGCCCGCGATCAGGCTGCAGGAGGCGTCGGTCCCCGGCGGCTACTGCCTGGCAGGCGCCAGGTGCAAGTCCTCGGGGATCGGTGCACCTGCATGCTAATACATGCAAATGGGGCCATAATTAGATGCAAATGGCCCCCTGCACCTTGCATGAATTATGGCCCCATTTGCATGTCACCTTATTGAATATCGGGAATTTGCACATGGCGCAATGGTACTTGCGCCACCGCAACTTGAATGCTCCACTCTGACCACTTGCGGTGGCGCAAGTTCCACTGCGCCATGCATAGTGGCTGTGGCCGGGGGGGGTGATATTCAAGGGAGTTGCTCAATAACACAACTCCTTTGAATATCACTCCGGCCACATCCCTGCGCAACTATTTTGTGCAGCGCAAGGGCTTGCACCACAAAATAGCGCAGTTTGAATATCCAGCCTACTGTGGTCAACCTTGGTCAACCCATGTGCATCTATGCTTGACCAGATATGTTTCATGGTTATAAGAATATGTGATTGCAACAGTGCATACTTAGTTTACATATAGAATGCAAAGTCTGACACCCTAATATAAATAATCACATTGATACATGTTTTTAAATAGAAAAAATAAGGGTTACAGAAGGAAATTAATATCTTGAGCAAAATACATTATGAGAACTTGCCACATATTAAAAACATTTCATTTTATGGTGGCATAAATATAAATAGTTATTAAGCCTTTGTATCAGTTATAAATGATGAGAAACTCAATTAGAAAGAGGAACAACAGCAGCAATGTGTAAGAAAATTAAAGCTATTTTAAAAGCATATGTGGATAATATGTATTACTGCCATAATGCTAATGTTGTTAGAGAAACTGAAATTTCCTGAGACATTTAAAATGTTGTTTGATAATGCAGGAAACATCTGAAATTAACAACCATTGGTAACCATTGATGACCATAGTCAGCTTGAATAGTTCTCAAGTTATATTGATTATTGCCATTTATGGTGTGCCACTGGGACATTTATTGTTAGTGTTTGTCCATGGAGAACCAAAGTAAAATCATAGACAAATCATGAATGACCACAGTTACTGATAATGCCAAACCATGTTCAGTCATGATTTATCAATGTTGTTAAGTGTGGGGATCTCACCTGGCTGAAGGTATGGACGTGTTACTCATCAGGCATGTTGCACACTTGCCATCACACTGACTATGTATTCACAGGTCAGCCTTCTCTGTTCTGGCATCAAACATGGCAGTCAAGGCTCTAACTGTAAATGCTCAAAGACAAGGGTGTCATAAGTTGAGCTATTTTTCTTGCAATACACCTTTTAGGCCAGTTGCATATACAGCACCTGGTATCTGGTCATTCTGTACAACTGCATATAGCATATACTTTACATGCTCTATAGTAGTTTCATATTATTTTTATGAGGTCAAGATCGCAAATTAGAGTTCCATCTCAAAAGCCTTTTTTAAAGAACTGTTGCCTAAGAAGAGCCTTGCTCTGCAAACTTCCACCCTATATCTCAAACCTGTTTCATCATGCTTCATGCTCCTACTCTCTCAGAAAGAGTTCTTACATTACCTTTGAAGTCCCTAAATATCGCATCAGTAGTGGCATGACTGTTATTAGTCATGATCTCCTCCTGGCTTGGAATGGGCTGCAATCCTCCCTTAGACTAGACCCTCAGTCCCCCTAAATACCTTTAAAAACCTTGCCACTAATCTTTCCCAAGATGTTTGCTGCTGCTATCACACCTATCCTCTCTAGCCTTACACTCTATCACCCCCCTCCCGATCTAGCCTCCTATCCTCAGCCTACACCTAGCCTTGCTTTCTATTGTCCCCCTCCCTATCCAGCCTTGTATCCTCTCTCCTTTGCCACCCCTCACCCTGACAATCCCCATCAGCATGCAAGACCCCCCCCATGGAGCATACCCAGGTTTGTTAAGTATTTTTGCAGCTTTCTATATATCTTAGCTATAGTTGCTTCATATTTCATATGCCATACTCTGTGTTACGTGTTAGACCCCTTGCACTCACATTGGAACAAATTGCACTTAGCACTGATATTTTTGTACTGTTTATATCTTTTCTTCCTTATTGTACAATGCCAAGAAAATTGCCTATATTCTGATTGGTCAGTGTGCACTTGTTGCAGTGAGATTATCTGAGCATAACCTCGCAGCATCAAGTCCAACCATACAGATGATTGCATAGCAGACTGAATAACAAGCCACAACCTCTCTTACCAAGATAGTTTGATGCCTTGCAATTGAAGTACAGTAGCAAATGCTTAGTTTCCTATAAAAAACATATTTATTGATATTGAGGGGGGTACATTTTTTTCATGGCTAAAACATTTTATAGTTAGGCAGAGAACAAGCGTCAGAACATCTCCTTTATAGTGTGGGAATATTTATTCTATAGTACCAGTTCCAGTTTAAGTTTATTGTTTGACAAGACAGATTGTCCTTACAAAGAGAAGATAATATTAAAACACTATTAAAGGTTCACAATACAAAAATACAAAATAATCATGACACAATAACACATAAATATATCCAAATATGTAGATAGTCATTACATCCACGACATTATTTTTCTAAGAACTGCAATACTTCCAAGAGTGGCCCCATTCCCTCTAAATCTGGCTTAATAATGAAAAAATGATTATGAACACAATCTACTGTACCTTTCTGTATATTTCATTTAGCACCATTGAATCAGTACTCAGAGCCATATCCTCTAATAAAGAAGGAGGTATCATACACATTTATTTCTGATATTAACAATTTTAATCATGAACATTGCTAGGTTATTAAGGACATTATGCTTTTCTGCATTAAATAATAAATCCAGTATATACCTGGCTGGGAAATTCATCCCCCTCAGGTATTGCCCCAGATATTTATGCCTCAGTTTAGTATACCAAGGGCACCAAAGTATGACATGTACAAGGTCTTCTTCTTCTTTCAGAGTGCAATAACACTTTGGTCCATTTGAACTTTTTTTTTATATCTATTTTCAAGTATATTACTTGGGAAAACCTCAAATCTAAACTTGGCCAATATAAATATTAGATTTGGTTGTTGAATAAAGTTAAGATAGTATTTCAAAATATGTTCCCTTGTGTTTTTCATTAACCACTTGGCCACCTTGAGTCTTTTATTTCCTTCCAGATCTTTTTCCTTTAAATACTTGTGTACTTGTTTTGTGAATTTTTTACAGTAAGTTAGATTCAGTTGTATACTCATATCAGTCCATGTTCTTAGATAATCTATATCATATATGTCCAACAGACCAGAAAGCCATCCTTTATTATATAAGGACAACATTTTTTTCCTTTCACTTATGGTTTTACCAATGATTGATTCTTTATTTGCTGTGGTTAATTTAACCCAGAAATTTATCATCCTAGCATATATTATATGTTCAAATTATATTTGTCCTGTTTCTTTTCTTTCTAGTGTATTTGGTGTACCTGATGGAAGTCTCAAGATTTGTTTATAAGTCTTATCTAAATATGTCTCTATTTTAGTCACCTTCTCTGTTCCCTAAAACTCTGCCAGGCATGATGCCTGATTAGTTACTTTCCCATTAATAGCCTTTAGCATTGGGATTAGTGTCAAGTCCCCATATATGTTGCTAAAACTTTTAAGAACTTTGACTGTTTGATCTAACATTTTCCTTGTCCATGCCACATGTTTAGTTCATCTATACTTATTTATTAACACTCTTAAATATGGGAATTCCAAGACAAAATCCAGTTTATTTTATGCCAGTATTAGTTTCCTGTATTTCTTGTTGTACCCTATTACCATAAATTTAGTTTTATTGGTGAAGGGCTTCAAATTATGTCTCTTTTATAGTATCAGTTTTACAGTTTTATTTTTTATGAGGAAACACAACACATATGAATGCACTGCATCATGGGTTTGCAAATACTTAATTGCCTGGTATTGCATAACACACTACAGTGATATCAGACAATTTATTATTTGCATACCCATGATGCAGTACTTTCACATGGGGACTGTTTCCTAAAAAAAAGTTACAAAATAAAACTGTGCAACTGATACTATAAAACAGATGTCCCTACACATAAAAGGGATGATGAGACACATGTTCTCTGCCCAATAGCAACAGTATCTAAATGTGCTTATTTTGGTCCCCACAGTATTAATAAATAAGAACCATTGTATATCAGCAATGATGCACTCCAGAGTGTGGGTTGTGCTGGGATAACTTCATGCTTGGGGTGTTGGGTGCACTCGGCCTTGTGCCCAGCCACCCTAGGTGTGAGGTTATAGCAGTACAACCCACACCATGTCATGCATTATTGCTTAATTATACATCTACTATGTAGTCTGTGTATTTTTGTATGTTTCTATATCTACTATGTACTTTGTATATAACCTGTCTGTACAGGACCTGCTTGTAAATGAGCTTGCTCAATGGAGTCTTCCTGGTGAAATAAACTTGAACTCTGCTTTGTATTGAATTGTGGCAGAAAGACAGATTAGAAATGTGGGGGTATCAGCTGAGGCCATATTGGCTGTTTTTATTTGCCTGGATTAAACCATATCTTGTGCCAGGGGACTTGATTATGATATGACATGCTTATGTGACATCCTGACCTGAACTGTTGTAATGCTTTTTACCTATGGTTACCTGGACATCTGCTGCACTGCCTGCCTCCTGGGCAGATCATACCACACCAGTATTGCCTGACCTACACTGGCTGACTATTTGGTGGTGCATCAGCTTTAAAGAGGAACTATCATGCTCTTTATACCCCCCTGAAAAGCACAAAGAACCCTTACCTGCCCCCAAGTTCAAACCATGTAAAAATTATTTTTTTTGGTGCCCCGGTTTAGGAAGGGAAGGGATTGTATTTTTGCTCCAAGAAGCAGTGGCCATCATTTATTCTGAATGGTCATTTAAAGTACTGAAATTTAACTTAAAATAGCAGCCCCCATTCATATCTATAGATGGCCGCCCCCACACTTCTCATATACTGATGTCACAAAACGTGGTTGCATGGGGGTGGATCGGGGGTGAAGTGCACTCTGTAGAGCTATAAGGAAATGGAAGGGATCCATGCTGTGAGGTTCCTCGGAGCAAAAATGGCTTGAACTTGGGGGCAGGTAATGGTTCTTTGTGCTTCTCAGGAAGGGCAACACAACAGTTGCTCTTTAAGATTAGCTTGTTGACTTGCAAGGCTCTAAATGGTTGCAGCCCTGGTTACCTGAAAGCGCTCTTGTCTTTACATGCCAACATCTACCCTCTCTCCTCCCCCAAAGTGAGTTTTCTGGTTGTTCCACAATCAAGGCTACACTTTCCGGGGAGATAAGCCTTTAAGATTGCTGAACCCCTGTTTTTGAACTCTTTGCAACTACATGTTCATGATGCTCCCTAAGTGGATGACTTTAAAAAATAATTAAAATTCCATGTACCATATTTAAATGAACCAGCAACACTTTTTTTGTGAGCACTCGTCTTATTTCCTGTAATATTTTTTAGTATTTTCAGCATTGACTGCATTTTTAATAACTTTGCCTGTAAGGTGCCCTTAGCCTTCAGAACTGGACAATGTAAATATAAAATTGCCTTACCAGATATTTTGCAGCTGAGTTTCAAAAGCACTTTCTAACAGTAGTTCTTGAGCTGGTTATATGTTGAAAAGCTGCACAGTACTATATGACTGCATTGCCAACTATAACAAATGCAAATCCTACTTATTGTCATAACAGTTTAATGCAAATTGTATAGGACACATATCAATTTGCTCAGTCTAGATATATTTCCCCATTAACTACTGAAAGGAACCTTTGGTATTCTATGACAGGGCAGCTATTTCCCTTTTGTGGTTGCCAAGAGCATAATTCCTCCAGATTCTCATCAAGATGGAACCATTCTAGATACTAGAGTTCAGAGAAATAGCTGCAAATGTACTTAAGTGCCGAGAAAGAATGAGTCTGTTGAGTCTGTCCTGGTGTTTGTATCCTGTTTGACTCAGCCTTAGCCAAATTTCCATGACCCCTTCTATTTTTGTTCCCAATAATCCCTTTGAAAAAATCCCATTGGGGTTTAAACCCCAAGACAGTCCTAGCATCACTTATCTTCCACCTGATGCATGAAAAAATACTTTCTGGTGTCCTTTCTGAATGTCCCCTGGTTCCAGTTTAAGAAGTGCAGACTATTATGTCCCTACATGTGAAGACTGTGAGAGGGGGTGGAGGTGGATTTTTAAAGCCTATGATGTCTAGTTGCAGTTTTCTATTGCAAAGCTTTGGACATGTGGGACATTGCCCTATGTCCAATTTTCAAAGCTAGGACTTAGCTAAATCCAATTATTTTTACATCTCAGACAGTTGTTTTGGAAAATCTGAAGTCTGAGGTTCAATGAAGGGGAATAGTTCCTCCCACATCCCAACTAAAATCCAACCTCTCCCAGCAGCCCACATTTAGCATGTGCTGAACCAACTGTGTTTTGGCCTCCTGCATGTCTTGTGGCTGTGCCCCTTTGGATTTTCTTCTATTGTGCTGCTGTTGCTCTCTCCTCACCTGTATTTTTGTTTGTTCCCTATTTTATTTTCAGTATGTTGTTTATTTGTCTGTCACCCTCCTGTCTGCTGTTCCCCTGTTCATTTTGTGTTCACCCCCCTCGCTTCTGTGTGTTTCTGTTGTCCCTGCCCCCCAATTCCCTCCCTGGTCTTGCCTTTTCTCCATGGTTTTCCCTCTCCTTTCTCTTCTTTTGTATTTATTCATTTTTTTCCTGTTTTTCTTTTGGGTCTATTCACTCCTCTCAGAGCCATCACTCCATTTACACAAACACTTCTGGTTTGAGTATGCTCATACCTCAGCTTCTCCACCAGGCAACCTATGCAAGCAGTTCACACACCGGCAAGAGCAGCTCCAGGCATACTTACCACTGGTGGCTTAGAGTCCTGACTGCAGCTACAAAACTGAACCAGCTGCTTCTGTTGGACTAGCTGGGCAGGATCACAGTCCATGGTTCTCTAGTAAGTCCCACATTTACCTTATTCATTTCTCAACACTGTCACTCTGACATCCTGCATACAGCTGCTGTTTTTATGATTTTTTTAGACCCTAGCTCAAGCTGTGCTTAAATTTCCTCTCTTGAAACTCTCAGTTCTTTTCTTCATCACAAATTTCCTCCATTTGCTCAGCTGTTTCATAAACACCCACCTGGTGTCCCAAATGACAGTATTGTTTATGTTCCCAATTAACCGATCACTTTTCAATGGTATCCTGTGATAAGGGTGTCCGCTATTGAATGCTTACAAAAAGGGCGACTCAGTAGTGGCACCTGTTTATAGGACTACTGAACAAGGGGCGAATATGGATATATCGACATCCTGTCGCTACTGTATATGTACATGCGTGTGTGGGGGAGTGAGCACTCTATGTAATAGGTAGAAGAGGAGGGAGGATTTGTGAGGTGTAGTGTGGTGGTGGGCTGCCAAGCTGGCCATGTGGTGTGGTGAGCTCATGGCAGGCTAAGGTTGGGAGGGTGCTGGGATTTTGTGTTTTTTTTTTTGTTTTCACCCATCCTGACATGCACCCCCCTGGAGTTGAGAATCCTTTAGTAGGGGGTGTGGGGGGACATAGCCCCCCACATAAACAAAGAAACCTATGTTTTTGGTGCCCTTTTGGTCTGTGCCATGAGTGTACATTGGTGAAATTGATTTTTGATGATGTACACTAACCCTAACCACGATTGCCTTTCCGCGATCGCCATTATCACATAGAACCCTTTTCAACATAGTCCCCTGCCAGGTTAATATCCTGACTACTGAACTTATGATTAAATGAGTAAAATTTTCATTCACTTGTTTAAAGGGCTAGCTTAAAGCTACACATACCCCATTGTCCTCCTAGCATTTCTGTTCTGTCATGCTTTCAGTTTGTTTCATTCACCATTATCTGCAGTGTATGTTTATCCTCCTTCTTGCTGTTTTCAAATACTCCTTCTCTGCTCCCTAACCCCTTCCTCCTGCTACTTCTTTCTACTCTGCTTATGTTTTCTGGTACAGCAGCAGCTAGATGCTCTTTCCTTGCTTAACCATACCAGCAGTTCAACAGTCTCCATTCCTAGGTCTACTGTGTGAGGTATCAAGTGAAGGTGGGCTTGCCTTGTCTTCTAGGGATGGGAGCCTGTTTCAGTCAGTCACAGCCTCTACCATCAGTGCAACAGTCTCCATGTGTAACTCTACTTTATGAGGTATCGCATGAAGGTGGGTATGCCCTGTTTACTGGGGATGGGAGCCTGTGTCAGTCAGTCAGTCATACCAGTCATTCATGCCAGTCTGTCACACAGTTAGTTGTACTAGTGAGTCATTCCAGCAGTCCAACAGTCTCCATCCCTAACTCATGCCTTGTGAGGTATTCGAGTGCTGGTGGACTTTTCCCATCTACTGGGGATGGGAGTCTGTTTCATTCAGTTTCCATCAACTTCTACTTCTGCCTTTCTCGGTTCTGTAGGTCCTATGGAATGAGATTTGGGTTAGACATTTCCAGTCAGCAGTGGGAATCTTCTATCCAGTCGGTGAAGCCTCCCTGTACCTAAGCCTTTCATTCCATTCAATTCCTGGACCTCGCTGCTTGTGGTTGCCCCGTGGGGTTTCATCCACTCTGTAGCACATATTGGCATCAATACATCTTCAGCATCTACCAATGTCATGCCTCCAACACTCAAAGAAGATACTGCAAGATCTCCTCGGATTTATTCCTCAGCTCTTCCAGTCTGTTAGCGGGCATCTGCAATGAATTACTCCATTAAGCATTAGACTGTTCCCTGCCCATGGCTGACCCTCACATTCCATGGTTTCCAGCACTTGGTTTCTGCCTGCCTCCAGAACATGTATGCTTTATCCTAGTTTTCTCAGCCTTCTCCAGTTCAGGACCCTTGTCCCTGCCAGCATGTTCATCAACCATCATCCTCTCCACTGACTGAAATTCAGAACTTCATGGCTCCGCTTGTCTGTTGTCCATAATGGTAGCTCGCTTCCCGGCTCAGCCTACTCCAGCCTCCAAACCATCAGCTCTTTTGGCTATCTAGTCCAAAAGTGCTTTCAGACATTCCTTCTCCTCTGAGTACTCATACAAGTGTCCCTGTGCCATCTGCCTCAGGGCCATCACTGCTCCTTACTTCAGACATCAGATTCATCCCCTGCATCATCACTTCTGTGCTATTGCTGTCTGTAACTCCTGAAATCCTGAAGACTTCAACTGCATCAGCCTTTGTCCTTGCATTCTTCCTATTCTGCAACAGGATCTGTTCCAGATTCCTTCAAGAAACCTAGTCAAGCTCAGCCTAGCCAAGACAAGGTCACCTCTGACTGCTTCATATTTTTGTCCCCTTCATTTCCTTGCCCTTACCCCACACCCAACATTGACAAGGTCTTCCTGGACTATACCTCTGCTTACCCTATTCCTAATATTTCACCTGGAAGTCTCTCCCTTAAAGGTGGACCCTCCTCTATATCACTACTTCTGTATGTTCTAGTGACTGCCACTGCACCTTGTTTTTGCATTTCTGTATTTTGCACTCCTTGTATCATGTATTTTTGCATTCTTGTACCTTTTTTGTTGTGCAATCCTTGTATTATATTCTTATGTTTACCTCTGCATATTTTGTACCCTCTGTTTATTGTTTTGCCTCTGACATGAAGCCTTTGTAAAGGAGTCAATGATTCAAAGGCTGTAATTCCAATAGTTCAATAAATAAATAAAGCAACAGAGCATGGACCTCCTATCTATCGTGCAGCATCCTCCTTGAACTTCACATGGATCCAGCCGACATTTCAGCACTCTCTTTCTGTGCTTTTCATTGCCATGCTCTTCAGCTTGCAGCACTGGAACCTGCTGTCATTCATCTGCTATTCTGGAATGGTCATTTTTTTCTTTATTTAATCAATCGGCAATACACCTTTGAGTTAAAAGCTCATTTACAAAGCTTCCTTGTCAAAGATGATAATTACATAACATAGAAAGGTAGAGCACATTCAGCAGGTCCAATGGAGCTTTGTCAACAAGAGTTACAGGAAATACAACAATGGTAAAAACAACAAGAAACAGCAATACAGCAGAGTGTAGTGTTATGTGAGTTCTGAGTGCACGAAGTAGTCTGTACTTATCAGCACTGAGTAGGTGCCCTGTTCATGTTCAAGTGGAATTACAGATGCTTGCCCTTGGTGCCTGTCTCTCAAATGTCACTATCACAGATGCACTACAGCTCTTCCCCATTCATCCATCTCTCTGACTTCTCCATGGAATGTTTTGGAAGGACCGTAATTGTCTTGCTGTATAACTTATGTCTGGCTTCTGTGGCTACCACCGGCTTTGTCATGTTTGTTGCTGTACTTTGGGGCATTACTTAGACTTGTCACCATCCAGCAGTTATTAATTTGTTTGATTACTTTCTCCTACCCGATCTGTCAGATCTCCTCTGGTGTCTGTTATTACTACTCCTATCCAGCTGTTCCAAAAACTATGAGCTCCTCTGTCCAAAGAAACCTAGGTCCAGCGATATCTCTTGAATTTCTTGGCATCTTTTTGGATTCAGACCACATGGAAGCCGATTACCTCTTGATAAACTCCACAAGATCCAGCATTAGTGGAATCCCCTTTGAACTGCTCCTCTTGCATGAAATGTCAACTTTTTTCCTTCCTAGGATACCTCAATTTCACAACATGAGAATTCTTCAAGGTTGGTCCTTCATTTCTCACATATTGGCACAGGCAGCTTTGGTTTCTGAATTGCACAATCATATACAAATTTTGGTTGCTGCAAATCCGATCTAGCTATGTGGTCCCATTTCTATCTTCTTGGAATGACTGCTCAATGTTCTTCAGAGACCCTTCTTCCATCTTGCAACTCAGACTATAAAGCAAGGAATTTCCAACACATAGCTATCCAGCTATCTTTGACCAGTCCTGGATCATTGCCCCCTGACTTCTGGACATTGCTATACTTCATGAATTCACCTACATCTCCTTTGCAAGATTTATCAAATAGTTCCAGTCATCTTCATTAAAGTCATCACAGGTCTCTTCAGATAGTATTCATCTTTCCTGTTAATCAGCCTACAGTGAATATCATCAATAAGCCAGGTCTTCATCCTAGTCCACCTTGCTGATCCTATGGAAACTGTCTTGGTTATAGTCTCATGCCACAATGGTCCATTCCAGGCTATGCAACTGATACAGATGATATGTCATCTTGTTTCCAATGTCAAATCTTCATCACCTCTGTCCATCAGCAGACTCAGTCATGACTCCTCTTCCTTTTTTCATTACTGACCTCATAATGTGTTAGAAGTTAATTGCCAGTAAGTCAGCGCCACATAGGGTCCATTCTAGCTCCTGCCACTCAAGCTACTTATACTACAGTGTAAAAGTATTCCTCATTTTCTGCATTGCAGTCCTTCCTGGGTATTTCTGCTCATGTACAATATTTATGCCCCCGACGAAGGTTTTTTTACCTGAAGCACCGGGGCGAATGGGGGGTAGTGTCGCCCTGACATACTGACTTATATTCAGCATTAAAGCTTTTTTGATTTACCTTAATTTGGAGTCAGTGTCATCCTTCAAAGTTCTAGGGAGTGCAAATGGTGTTTGGAGTTCTACAATATGTACTAGCATTTCTAACCTTGCCATTAAACCTGGAAACTATCATATGGAACAATTAAGCTATACCTATCAGGTATTCAATTGTTTTCATCACATCCTACTCCATCCCTGCATTCACCATTTTTTAAACCCTTTGGTCACACTTCTTCTACAAGGTATCCAAAGAACTTCAATTGCTTAAACTAATAATTGTCTCCCTATAGATGGCTCTATAATAAAAAAACATAGAGGAGTTACTGAACTCGGATCCAGTTGATTCTGCCTTAAACATTATGGTTTCTTCTGTTGTTTCATCCAGCCTCCTTTGGATTCCTGTGTCCTGGAGAATTCATTATCACATTGTCCTTCTCTGCCAACTTCCTTAAAAATCACCAACTACAGAAAAGGACTGATCATTATATTCTACCACTACCTTCTTCATAGATTGTCATTTTACATATAGGAATTCATAATCTATTATCCATCCCATAATTTCTGGAGTTCAGAAGATCACCTAGAGAAATGCATGCTCTTCCTCATGCTCAGATCCATCAGATACTCTGTTTGTCTCCAATAAACAATCATCTACAACCACAAATGGTTCCTGGATCATATTTGAACTTTTCTTCAGCAGCTCAGACTTAATTCATACATGTCATCAGGACATTCATCCAGAATGAAGCAGCTTCTTCAGTTTCAAGAAATAACATTCCTGCACACATCTTCAAAGACTCAGAAGACTGATTTAATTTGACTTTGAATTGCACATCTTAAACCAGAACCAGAAATCAGCACAAGTATTTAGGACCATCTGTTCTTAGTTGCCCAGAAGATGGGCAGGTCAGTAGTCATGGGTCCTGAGATGTTTCCTCCACAGGGTCAGGTCCCTCTCCTGTGTGCTACTGGTTGCACTTTCTATGAGTTGGAGGAGATAATCTTTTTGGGCCCTCATTTCCCTACATGCTATCTGGCTTATCTATCAAGGGTGGGAATAGAGAAGAGTCAAAGCTTTCTACAGCATAGACAAGCACTACTCTATTCACCAAACATTGAACTAGTTTACAAAGTTCAGATGAAAATGGGCATGGATACAATTTTCAGACTAAGTGTAACTTGGTCCATCAATTATATCTAGGTCTAGCATTCTTTTGTCCAAAAACCTAATGTAAAGTACCACAACACACCTAAATATTCTGAAGCAGGGCTGGGCAAAATTTATCCTCCACAGCAAAGTTCTGGTGAAATTCAGAAATATCACCAACATTGAGATTTCAGATCTGTGTCTTTAAAGGAGACTAAGTTACAAGCCTCCAAACATTTGAAAATTTTAAGATTACGTCGCAATTATGTAAACTATTTTAATCCCCTTTAACTTTAAAACTAGAGAATGAATCTCACCCATTTTGTTAGGTTAATTGACCATAAGAATTAGGCTTTGAGGCAACCCCCATGGCCCACCAGCAGAGCTTCATGCTGCCATGCTGATGATCTGGGTTCAGAAGCAAGCCTGGGAAGTCACATCAGGAGGCTTGCCATGGTCAGGACAGCTGCCACTTGGCAGTGCATCTCAGTCGGGGAGGGTTGTTGGTGGGTTACACCAACATAGTAACCCCTTTGGCTGGCAAGTGACCCCTGCAGCTGGGTCAGAGACCTTGCTCCTGTTTCAGGGGAAGCTGTGATTGTGCAAGGCTGACAGAGGTACTGACCCCACCAGGGGAGAGAAGAGCGGGAAAAATGTTGGAGAAAAGCCCGGTAGCCAACTGAATGGTCACTGGATTCAGCCTGATGAGGATATTTCTCTGTGAATAGGTATACCCTGAGAGATGAGCTGCTGGCCAGGAGAAAAGAAAAATAAGGGAAAAAGAAAAAAATGAGGCCGTGTGTGTCACATTTCTAATCCCTTGCTCAGAGGCTGGCCAAGTTACAAGCAGGCAAAGATTCCAAAATAACATCAGTAATTAAAGTTGAACTTCATGAGCTTTTGTGTAATTGTGGGATGTTGTGATACTTTTGTCAATGCCATGTCCATACGGTTTTCTGTTTCATACTTGAGTTGCCAGTTTAGAGAAAGGTAATGACTGAATAAAGAAGCATAGGAGGCTCCACAGTAAACTTATAGTGGTGCCAAGTGACAGGTCACTATCTTAGGTGACAAACCATGAAGACTAGTCCTGGACATCACTGTGCTCTAGCCTGAATTCTTACAATAGGCCAGATAACCACTAGACCTTGCTGACAAAGTGACTTGTGGAATGACATGCATGTGCATCATTGTTTCAGTACAGTGCCACTTGCTAACTCCTTTAACAGCCCTGTAGATAACAATGTATATGTTTTACTGTTTGAAAACAATGGCACCAAGTGACATCAAGCCTTACAACTAGCTGTGACTTAGGTCATTGTGATAGTAGTGTCTAGATATCCTCAGTCATGATGGAGCATGATGTTTTGAACCCTTATAACTTAAAATTTGCACAACCAATTACCTCTTTTTTTTGCAGGTTCTATGACTCTTCCAAGAAAGTATGCATATAAATGTCTCAGTTTCCAGGCTCCCATCATCCCCTCTTTCCATACCCTTGATGAGCTCACAGTTGATGATGTGCCCTCATCTAGGTACCTTGGGACCTGGCTAGACTGGCACCTTGACTTTTTGCAGCAGGTGGATGCCTTACATAAAAAACTTGATCCCAAACTCAGCGCACTATTTAGGAACACAAGCTGCATCCTGCTTCCTGCTTGTCAAGATAGCATTATTAAAATATTCTTTCCCATTATTGATTATGGTGCTATTATCTACAGTGATGCCCCAAAATCCACCCTTGCCAGACTGGACCACCTGTTTCACTCATGCTGCTGCTTTGCCTTGGACTGCCCACCTTACACTCACCACTGTTTCTTATACTCTGCCCTATTCCTTTTCTCCCTGGAAGGCCGCTGCCATATCCACTCTGCCTCTTTTATCTCTAAATTCAAGCTGGCTCCCTTCCCCCCTTACCTCAGCTGTCTCCTCTCCTCTCTCCTCTCTCCCCACCTCCCTCCTCTTATTCCCTCTGTAACTCTGGCTATTGTTCCTTTGCATTTCCATCTCAGAAATCCCCCACTTGTCACACTGCCTTCTCTTTCCACTTTCCTAAACTTTGAAACTCTCTCCTCCAACCATTCACTCCTCTTCTTCCAAACACTCTCTATCTCTTCACTGCTCCATGACCATATCACTCCCTCCTGTGCCTGCCCTTGAGCCATAGCCCTTCCCCACTACCCACTTTCCCTCTTTCCTTCTCTCTCCTCCTCCATGCTCCTCCCCTCACAAACCCCCTCCCTCTCCTCTTCCTCTGCCTTTTCCTTTAGCTCTAAACTATTCCTTCCTCCTCATCTGCAGTTTTTCCTGCAGCACCCTATCTCCTCATGCCCTCACCATTGAAATGAGACTCTTGATTAACTTATTTGACAGATACCTTACCCTGAGTTTATAAACATTTTTGCCTATAATTCTAAAAATGTTTAGCCTTTAATTGTACCTGCCTGATGAACCTCGTTTTCTACAGTTTAATTTGTATCTCTGTATTATGTTTTATAGTATGATTTAATGTTCTAATCTGCCCTTATACCCCTCTTCCCCTTCCCCCCAGGATACATCTGGAAACAAGCTATTTTTCAGTTCCATGTGACTGCCCTGGTGAAACTTTTGAAATAAATAAATTATCTAGCTCTAAAGATAGCTAAGTTGTAAGTGTAGAAATCTTTTCATAAATTTCTCATGAATAATAAATTGGCATACTTTGAGCATTGTAACTTACCCACACCTCATCCAACTGTCATGAAATGTGGCATCCTATTAGGGACTCTTAAAAAGAAATTTGATGTGCTTACACAACTGGAGGAGATAATATGAGATGATGCTTGTGTAACTTAATTTACTTTGTGGTTTTCCACCTCTCTATCCATGGGATATAACACCCTGTAGGGGTACAATGCAAAGAAACTCTAGAAGAGGGTTCCTTCCCTACAGGTGCTTGGGATGAATAGTTTGGCTAAAGATAGGTTAGGAAGAAGTCCACGGGGAAGAGAAACTAGCTACTGGAGGAGGAGGGGAGGAAGGTGGGCAATGAGAAAGAACCTTCATGAGGCCCAGGATGTTTGTGACCTTTTAACTTGATGGGGGAGTGACACTGTTGCTCCACCCATTGAACCATGGACTTAAAGCACTCCCATTCAATGTGCTTATGCAACTGGAGGAGATAATATGAGATGATGCTTGTGTAACTTGATTTACTTTGTGGCTTTCTGCCTCTCTATCAGTGGGATATACTACCCTGTAGGGGTAAGATGCAAGGAACCCTAGAGGAGGGTTCCCCCCTACAGGTACTGGGGATGAATAATTCAGCTAAAGGTAGGTTAGGAAGAAGCCCAAACAGAATACCTAAGATGTCAAGCTTCAAAAAGGCGAGGATAATGAATGAAGTCTGTGAAGAGAAGGGCTAACTTCCTAAGGAGAGAGGGGAAAGCCAGGGCCACCATCTGCCTCCATCCAACAGTGGAACTTAACTAACTAACGTGAAGGAAGCACTAACTCTAACTAATATTATGACCATTGGCACAGAGGAGAGGAAAATCTCCTTTGAGGAAGACACCTCTGGGAATCCAAGGCCTAGGTTGCCTTCCCTCCAGGCTGATGATGTTTGATTTGAGGACATAAGTCAGTAAAGAGAATGGTTCATAAATGAGGGATCTAAGTAGTGAATAGAAATGAAATAGACATGAGTAGGGAGGATGATGATGATGAAAATAGGGAAACTCCTTTAAATGCAGCACAATTAAATGTGGAACATGAGGCTGTACATGTCTTGAAGGAATAGAGGCAAGGATGAATACAGATTATAATAAGTGGCACAAGAGGGTGGCAGGATGATGAGGTAACATAAGATAGAATGGGAGCTATGCCTGATTGAGCAAGGTGAGGATGTAGACACAGAGGCTGATAAAACATGAACATGCAATGTGAATGATTAGACTTGAAGGTAGTGGGTGATGAATATCATAGGATTGAATGTGTGATGGAGTAATGAGGCTCCTTGAAAGGAGACATACTCCGAGGCCAAGAAGGCATATCTGGAACCAGAAAGTATGCAAACTAGATAGTGATATGCTTGATAGAGCAATGTGACTAAGCAGACTCCTTGAAAGGAGGTAGATTCAGAAAGGAATGTAAAAGAAACTTGAATGATGGTGGAGAGCCTCGAGCCAGCCGTTAACAAGGGGCGATGGACAGAAAGGCATGGCTCTTGAGTGGAGTTACGGTCAAATCGAGGTAAGAGAGATGGATGAGGAATGAGGCCATGAGTGGAGTGAATCCCTGATGACTGGCACTAGAAAAGGCATACCTGGAACTCACTATACTGAGGAAAGTAAAATAGGAATGGATGAGGTACAAAGATGGATTGAAGCCATGGAGGCTGGAGTGGGAAAGTGAAGTATGAAAGGCTGAAGGATGGTAAGGATGCAATAGGTTAGCAAAGGATGCCACTGGTAGGAAGAAAAATTGCTATAGGGTGAGTCGTAGGATGTCAGATGGAGTCGCCAAAGCATAATGCTATGGAGGCTGGTAATCAGACTAGGCTGAGTCAGTCAAGGCGTGGTAGGATTGGGGAACCCCAAAAGAAATGCACAAGCATAGCTGAGGAGGTGAAGGGAAGGACATGGATTGAGCAATCAATGTGAAGGAGAAGACCCATGTAGAGGCATGATGATGGAGGAGGGAAAAAACTCAAAAGAAAGATGGAGTAAAGAAGGATTGGGATATAGCAGGGACTCAAGAATCTCATGAAGAGACAGATGATAGTGCAGACTGGCTTGACTGAGCGATGCAAGTGATTAGACAATGAGATTGAAGAGGCATGCTTGATTATGTGATGTAAATGAACAGACTCTGAATGATTAGACCCTGAGGTTGTAGTCGATGAGGTACTTTGGAATTCAATGATAGGAATGTTTGAGTAAATGAGGTAAATAGATAAACCTTGAGGTAATGCTGAGTGAATGATGACTGGATTCATGAACTCGATATGACTAGAATTATGAACTCTATACATATGGCAGGATGGCTGCAGTTGATGAGTGGCATAGGAGTCATGGTAGGTACTCCCAAAAAGAAATATCGACAGTAGGCCACAAGTGGAGTGATTGAAGAGCCGTCATGAAATGGGAAGAAGAGAAGGGAATGAACAAGAAAAGAACTGAAATGGAGTGACACAAACAAAGATGCTCCTCGAAAGGAGGCAGACTCTGAGGCCAATAAGGCATGACAGGACCAGAGGGTATGCAAATCAAAAGGTAAGCACAGGATGGCAATCACAGGGAGACAACGCAGAAGATGGACAATGAGGAGGGAAGCTAGGAGTGGAAAGAATCCATGAAGGTCAGGACAAGAATAAATGAAAGGCTGAGGAAGGCAACAGGAACAGATGAGATACGATGAGGGATCGACGCCATGAGGGTAGGTACTGGAAAGTGAGGTGGGAAAGGATGAAGGATGCTATGGAGGTCAATAGGAAGCATAGGACCTAGCCAGTATGGGAAGAGAGTTGCACGGGGGTGAATCAGAATAGGCAGTATATGAACCATGATAGGTATGGCCAGATGGATCAAAGGAACAGCTCAGCAGAGCAAACAAATAGGTAATTTGTGGCATGAGGAGATAGAAGCCAAGACTGGATTGAATCCTGAAAGGCTGAACTTGCCGAGAGAGATGAGGAGTGGGAATTAGAAGAGTAGGAGACATGAATGAACCTGAGAATGAACTTGTATGAAGGAAGGAAAAGGAAGTAGGCTCCCAAAAGGAGGGAGGCAATGCAAGTAGAGTGATCAAGGAAAAACTGGATGAGGTAAGATGAGGAGGGAGCAAAACTGGACGATGTATGAAGAGGAGTGAAGCCAAGAGCTGGGCAAAGCCATGAAGGCTAGGACTAAAAAAAACCCTAGTACAAGGAAGGTAAAATTAGGAAATGGATGAGGTACAAAGAGGGAGTGAAGCCATGGAGGCCGGTACAGGAAGTGAGGAATGAAAGGGCAAAGGACAGAGGGGGTAGCATAGGACCCAGCCAGGATGGGATGAGAACTGCAGAAAGGAGAGTTGGAGTAGGAGGCATAAGAGCCAAGTAGAGGAGCAGGGTGAGGAGAGGTATCAGTTAGCAGACACTGAGGCTGATGAGGCATGCAAGATCATGCAAGGAATCCTTGATGGCTGATGATGGATGGAATCAGGATGAGGAATGCATATGCCCAAAATGAATATCGAGAACAAGACAGATACAAGATAGGCATGGTGAATGTAGAAACAGGGGGATGGAAAGGGAGCAATGGAGGTCGAATAGGGAAGAGAGATGCGATGAGGAGGGCAGGGCCAGATGGAGTCAGCTAGACACAGCCAAGCTGGAGTGAGCGATGGGAGCAGGCATAATCATGTGAGATAACTATAGGGTTCCAGAGGGCAGGGCGAACTGGGTAGTGGACAGCCCTACCGGAGGAGGTCCATGAGTTGACTACCAGAAATTTGGGTAGCAAAGGTAATCCTACCTGGTTTGAAATAAAACAGATGTAGATCACAGTATGGGGAGGCATCAACAACATGGGCATGCCCACTGCCATAAGAGGATACATCCAGAGGTGTGCAGCATGTGGTAGAGGAGTAGACAAGGAAAAGAAATATCCACTGCAGGCCTCGAGTGGAGTGAATCATGGAAGGCTGGAACAAAACTGGAAGAGGAGGAAAACAGGAATGAACTAGAAAAGGAACATGTAGGAAGGTAATATGGCCTAATGGAGATGGCCAAGGTATACTGAATGAGCGAGTGAAAGAGAGAAGCAGGTCGAGTCAATGTATCATGGATCAGCATGTCCTTGACCAGAAATTGAGTCAATTCAAGGTAGCATGGAGATGAGGTGGAATAGGAGCCATGATAGGTATGCCTAAAAGAAATAATGAATGCAGGCCACAAAAGGGAGTAAATGCTGGATGGCCAGTGCTAGATGAGAACCACATTAGGCAAGTTGGAGGAGGAGAACCCTGACAGCTGGTAGGACATAAGGCATGGGAATAATGACACCTGTGCCTTGGACTAGGTGCTCAAAAGTGAGTAAGAAAAATATGGGAGGGAGACATGAGACATGAGGCAAGAGGGTTGCGGGTCGAGGAAGTGGAACAGAAGAAAGGTGACATCAATGGGCAGAGGGTGTGAGAAGAGGTATACTGCAGGACAGCACTGAAAAACAGCCAATACTGGAGACAAGCAAAATCCACAGCAGCACCTCATACTCCTAAAAGGTAATAAAGAAAGGACACCAAAGAACAAAGTGACAGTCAGGGGAGCTAGCATAGCGGACAGTATAGCCCAAAGGCAAGAGCAATGAATGGCGAATGAACCGGACACAAGTAGCAGACTAGGGTTGGAGTCCCACAACTGCCATGTCTAATGCACCTGAGATGGTGCAGAATTGGCACCTAGGAGACCTAAATTGAAGTTCAGTAGCCCACATTGACTCATGAAATGGAGAAGTGCAGGAGAGCATAAGGAGCAGGGGATCAAGGCACAGGACGAGGCACTGTAAAGTGGGGCCAAAGCCATTCCACGAAATGCAGAATGGAGGCCAAGCCGAGTTACAGAAAGAGTGGCAGAATACCTGACAGCGGCACAGGAGGGGCGGGGAGACAGAAACAGTAGTGAGGGATAAGAATGTCGAAGCAGCACCAGGGACCAGCCGGAAAGGAAGGATTTGTTTTATATATATATATATATATATATATATATATATATATTATGGTAGAGGATCCATTTACATGATTAAACCCAAAATTGTGCATCTTAATAACTTTGCAACTGTTTGATGGATTTGCCTGAAATTTGGAATACTTGCTCAAAATGCAGACACCTTGGGATCTGCCAAGTTTGGTATCAGTCATATATACGGCTGCGGAGTTAATAAGCATGATCTGCACGTGCGTTTACGCTTTTTTGGAATTCTATGGTCGCGCCTACAGGTCGCACGGTTTGCGCGACCAGTCCTAAATCTTCAGGGAACGTGTGGCTGGGGTCCCCGATGTGCCTTTCAAAGATTTTGTGAAAAAATATTAAACGGTTCAAAAGTTATTCAAAAACAAGTTCCCATTATAAGTCAAAGGGAAAAGTTAATAAAAAGTTTGACAGTGTCACAAATGCAGTTTTTACTTTCACAAATGGCCCTTTTACTGTCTCAAATCCGCCATTTTGTTTTCAGTTGGTGACAAGAAAAATGCTTGGCATTTAAATTTGGACCCTCTAGCAACCTAATTCTTTTTGTATTCACCTAGTCGGACCCTGAGGATGCTAACCATGTCTTTATTTTGGAGTAAAACACCCCAGAAATATGTTTTTCACATTTTTCACATTTCTGGAAAAAGTACCTTCGCAAAGTCCTGTCACACTTGCGACACTGTCGAAAGAATTTGCGAAAGCTTTCTCAAACTTCGACAGTACTTTTCTAGGCTGTGGGAAAATGACCGCAATTCTTTGGCACCCTGCTGCAAAAGAACGGTTTGGTGTTTTGGGCTAAAATTTGGAAGGAACGCAGCTGACATCTCACAGATGTGGCTTTCAGTGTTTTGTTGAAAAAATATTATGTGGTGCCAAAGTTTCGGCACTCCAAAGTTGATGCTTTTTCCCATAGGATAACATTATGGCGTCCGACGCATTGCAGCAATCCTTTGGTGCCCTGCTGCAAAATAACGGTTAAGTCTTTTCGGCTGAAATTTGCAGGGAAGACAGCCAACATCCCACAGATATGCCTTTCAGTGGTTTGGTGGAAAACCTATTACAGGGAGGCAAAGTTATGGCACTCTGAACTTCTCTTTTTTTCCCATAGGATAACATTACAGCATTCGCCGCGACTTTCAGAGCCCATATCTCGGAAACGGTGCGAGATACGGACTTTTCATCAGAAAAATGCTTAAACGCCTACTAGGGGCTAAGCACAAAACTAGTCAGGTAAGTGTTAATTCATATGACTTTTACATTTTTTATCGCCATTCCGTTCCTGAGATAGAAGCAATTTACTATTCCAAGTCCTCATTTTCTGTTCTGAGACTCACTATTTTGCATACATTCTTTGTAAACGCTGTCATTCTCTATGCAGTTTTTGGGGAAAAGTAGCCTGTGCGCTTACATTACTGTTACCATTACCATCTCTGCTTGCGGTTCCGAACCCGTTTCACTTACCGTTCACGTCTACGCCACCATATGTGTTACCCTTTGCGTTTTCATTTGCGTTTGAGTTGTTTTTAACATTTCTGTCTACAGTACTGTTTCTCTTTCTGTTTCACTTTGTGTCACCATGCCATTACCATTTGCATTTGCGGGCACCACGTTACTATGTGACAAGACATCATGTGG
Source organism: Neoceratodus forsteri (assembly GCA_016271365.2). Taxonomy (NCBI): domain Eukaryota; kingdom Metazoa; phylum Chordata; order Ceratodontiformes; family Ceratodontidae; genus Neoceratodus; species Neoceratodus forsteri. The sequence continues at coordinate 1,457,603,844 of CM057455.1, read as the reverse complement.
CAGACTGTTCCCGTCTACTCCACCGTGTGCGTTACCCTTTCTGTTCTCATTCGTGCTTGCGTAACCATGTGCGCCACTGTTAGCGCTTCTGTTTGCGTTGCTGTTCCTGTTACTATGTCACAAGACATCAAGTGGTTGGGCCCCGCGCTCCCGCTGCTACATTATGTGGTGGGAGTGTGGGGGCCGCAGGGCCCCGCACTCCCACCGCCACATTACATTCACTATTTCTCATTATCATTCTCAAAAAGAAGGGAAATTAGAGGCAAAAAACTCTGTTTAATGCATTGGTTAGGGTTGTTCCACAGCGACAAAAGTGAGGAAATTCGGTGTTAGGGTTGAAACTCCCCCTTGGACTCCCCAGCCCACCCCCCAACCGGCATCAGGGTGCGCATTGGGGTCGTTGATCCTAACTCTCACCCCATTCTCCTACACTTCTGCTTCTTCACACATCTGATGGGGTGAGAGTTAGGACCGATGACCCCAATGCGAACCCTGTTGCTGGTTGGGGAGGTGGGCTGGGGGGTCCAAGGCAGGGTTTCAACCCTAACACCGAATTTCCTCACTTTTGTCACTGTGGAACAACCCTAACTAATGCATTAAACAGAGTTTTTGGCCTCTAATATATATATGTACATATATATATATATAAGCAAACTTTTTTTTAATGCATTAGTAAAATAAGAAAGTGCTACACATTCAGGCCCAACCCTGTGATACAGCAAGGCCAGTGCTACTGCATGTAATGCTGAGAGGAGGGGAGGTAGAAGCAGAATGGAGGGAGGAAATGAAGTCCCGGATAAATGATGAAAGCAGACTCAGGAAATACTAATAAACCTGAGACAGGCATACCAACTGTGACAAACTACAAGCAAAGAGAAACACATTCATCTACCAGTATTCACAGTGTGCTATAGTGCCCAAGGGAGTCAGCCAACTTGGGTAACCAACCTGAGATCTCCCCCTCCAGAAGAATAGGTCAATGAACGTAGTCCCAAGAAGCTGGGAGCCCCACGGCATTGTGGCAGGCAGGACAGAAGCACTAATACAGAGCCGAAGCTGCGGCCGACTAACTACTCATTGAAGTGCTGCCAATTTTACAGGGGATGTGGGAGGGCGAAGAACAAAAGAAGGGCAACCAAACAAGAAATGCCATGGAGAGGCTAGGATTGACACACACTGCTGATTGTGGGAGACTACAAAGCGCCGGAAAGCAGACATGGACAGGGAGTCCCTAATGCAGAGGTGGAAGGAATGCGGAGAGATGGTGAGTCCCAAGAATACTGACCCACATGACTAGGGATCGAGGCAGGGCAACCAGAAAGGGAGAAGCGAAGCAGCAAGCAGATCCAGGAATGCTGGGGGAAGGGGGGGGACAAGTGGCAAAAGAAAGAAAGTAATAATGAGATGCAGGAGCGATGCATAGAAACATGGCAGCAACTCAAGTGGGGAAGACAGAAAGGGGGTAGGGAAAAAATGAAATGCCAGGGTGAGCATGCTAGGGGAAGACAGATCCAGCAGTCGGTGGTGCCCTAACAAACAGGACTACAGCAATGCTAGGAGACATAGTGCCTCCAGCTGCAAGGAGAAAGAATCCTGGTGAGGCACAGGATATTTGTGATCTTTTAACTCGATGGTGGAGTGACGGTGTTGCTTCCCCCATCGAACCACGGGCTTAAAGTCCTCCCAATGCATGCCAAATTGCAGGTCTCTAACTTAATACCAACCATGTTATGACCAATTAAAAACTTTCAGAAAATTCCAAAGATTTTGTGAAATTTCATGGAATTTTGTGTGAACATTCCATGAAATCAGAATTAACTAATTACACCTAGCCATATTCTGCAGATAAGTCCCACTTTTGAACATAGTCCCATTTTATGCTTTTGAATATCACATGTGATATAACTAGGAGTTACTCCTATGTCATGACATTTTAAACTCTTACCAGATGTACCTAGGAGTTTTGCCCATTTTTTAACTTTTTAAAACCCCACCCTACATCTCTATGATCAACAGGCTGAAAATAAATAAATTCATGATTATTCCCATCTTTAATTAGCGGAACATTCTCTGTCGGCAGGCTGTCAGTGTCTTATTGCACAGAATCACTGTACAGTATAACACCTTGGCTTGATATATACTGGGTGTCCCAAGGGACTCTCATCACTGCTAAATGTACAGACAGCTAGAGTGGACCCACTAACTGATCAGAAATACCTAAACCTACAGTTGCTTGCACACACAGATGATGAAAAGGAGCTGTCCCTCCCTATGTATGCAAGCTAAACAAAGGCCCTTTTCTCATGTCTAAGGTCTGGTGCTGGCCCCAAGTGAGTAATTACAGCAGTAAAAATCAATTTTGGCCCACAGTTTTTCTCATTTGCCATACCCTCTCTCTGGAACTCCCTACAAGTCAGCTATTACCCCAGTAGTGGCATTTTACCCTCAACCTTTCTATTATCCCACTATTTAAGGAATCAAGCAAGTTCTCCTCATAAATGCTGCTGAGAGGACGTACTATGTTACCACTGATTTTGAATTTGGGAATGTCGTGCCAAAATAATTTCTAGAGGCAGGGCACTTAAGGGAAAATTAGTCCAGAGGAAACCCCAAATTACACTTTACAGCATTCCTCAGCACAAAAAAAAGCAATAATGGGATGGAAATTTGGTGGGGCATGTGCAGTCCGTGGGCATGAGGGCTTGATATTCATACCTGTACGCCTCTGACTGTTACTGTATCTGCTACTGCTGGCCTTTAAATGTTACTCAAACAGTCTGGCTGTGACCAGCCCTCCGGTGCAATAGAAGTGCTACTGTTTATGATGCCGTTGACCCAGGTTCAGAATGAGCCTCGGTAACTGGAAGGCTGGCGGGGGATGATGGTTTAGTGTCCCATGGATGCTTGCCTCCTTGGGGAAGGGAGGGTTCCTGGTCTCCACCACAATACTGCCACCTGGGTGACCACAGGAGGTGGTGCAGGCTGAAGGCAGAGATACAGGAGGGGAACATTGCAGCTCTATAGCCTTGGCATCATGATGTATCATCTTCCAATGTCCAAGATGGGGAAACAGAGGAAAATGTTCCCAATCATGCGAGAGGCTATTCACCACCCTCCTGCAGGTCCCATACCACAAACCAGGCTATCACTCTCTCACCGATACTTCAACTCTCTCTTAGGTATGGGGTGGCCTTGGGCAGCCATTCCCATGGGGGAGTTACACATGAAGGAACAATGAGTGATGATAAAGTCCCAAGGAAGGATAGGGTTGGGCTGGGTGGGGGACTGAAGGAGTGCCAGTTGGATTCAAGGGGTAAAGCATACTAAATTAAACAAAACACATTCTGACTGTATCTGCTGTATACATGAAACATGGTACCTGCACTTGTTTTGAATGCCTTTTTAAATAAGCTTGGATCAAGGACTTCTGAGTCTTCCTGAATAAACAAAATGATTTGAAATAAAAGAATACTGTCAAGCAGATATCTTAACAATTGAATAGGGAAAATCATAAGAACTACAGATATAAACGTAAAAGATAACTGCTTTGGAATGCTCATTTTAATTTCAGATGGCATACTAGCTCTTTAAAATTAATGGTATTATATTCTACCTTAGAAAATGGGTTTGAAATTCCCTGGTCTCTGATTGGTTGGTACAGTTACCTAGAGGTGCATTTATTTGACAACAGAGACCAGGAAAAAACAAGTCTCATACCAACCTGGCCGAACATTTGGTCCAGATTCAAATATCTTTATAATGAATATCTGTGAAATGATTTTACTGGAAAAGGATGTTGCCATTTTCAATTCAACATTTTCTTTGTATAAAACATTGCTTTGATTGACTCTATATAAATGAAGGCAGCTGGAGTAACTGTAATAGTTGTGGCCACTGACTGATAACAACATGGCTCACAGTGGAACAAAATCCCTCTCATGCAAAATAAAGAAAGAACTCCAAACAAATCTATCACTGGTTAACTTCAAGGAGCCTTTATTTCTGCTGATGGCATAATTCCCTGACCTGGTTTGCAGTCTATCATTTCTGAGACCCACTGAAAGCTGTGCATTACAAAGTATAAAGCAGTGCAATGTCCTTTGACTCAAATAACCAATGACATCTGTATACCTCTTCTCTGTGTTGCCTGGTTGTTAATATTACATGGCTACACACTGCTTTCTGAATGCAGTAGTACTGCCCAGCAGAAAGTATCGAAGGCACTCTGGTTTGTGCATACAGTATATTATTATCTTCTCACTTCTGAGATTTGGTAAAGTGGAATATTAGTCTGTATAACTTAACCATGGACAGAGATGAATATTGGTGAGCACAAATCTCAAAAAGGGGTCTAGGGGTTTGGGGTGGAAAAAATTCCTTGACTTGATAGCCCCTACTCTATATAGTATAATGGCTAAGAAACTGCCTAATGAGGCTGAGTTTCTGTCAAGATGTTCTGATAGCATTGTGCCTCTGAAGTCATCAGAAATCACATATGGAAACACTTGCTTTGTCTTACATGGTTTTCCATACATTATTTCTTTTATTGGAATATTAGTCTGTATAACTTTACCATGGACAGAGCTGAATATTGGTGAGCACATATCTCAAAAAGAGGTCCAGGCCCAGATAATCCCCTCCCTGGGGGAGGTACTTACCTCCATATCTCAAGTTGCCAACTGGGCCAGAATATCACATACTGTGACCAATACCCTCTTTAAATATGCTGCCCTCTGGACTCCCTTCCTTCTATTTTTGAAACCTAGGGAGGGAATCGGCTGAATAGGCACAACCATGCTACTATAATGGTCTCCTCTCATGGTGCATTTAGGGGCAAGTGCTGGAGAAATTGTTATTGAGTTATAGGGGACCCTGCTCTACGGATGACATGGTAAAATATCAGTAAAGGATAGACTCTTCTCTGACAATGAAGACCTGTTTGCTTTGTGTGTGTGATCTCTTGTATTTTGTAGGTGTAAAGTAGAGGACAGCAGCCCTGGACCTCTCATAATTTCTGATGCTTTGTCAAATACTGCAGAAACTAGTAGGATGGGGACAGGTAAGATATGTTTGTATGAGTTAGCCATAATGCAAAGCACCAACTGCTAATACTTTCAAAGTTAATCTCCAGCTGGATAGGTGTTGTACATCCAGGCACAGAGTATTATCCTACTGCTTACCTAGCTAGTGTATTTAGTTTGTTACTATTTTGCCAGCATGTTGCCTTCTCTGCTTCTACGGGCATATGTAACAGTCTCTAAGACCTTTGCAATGTATCTGACCGTTTTAATGTTTGTATCGTCTTAATAAGTCAAATCAATAAAACTTATTAACCACAAAAAAAAAAGAGGTCCAGGGGTTTGGGGTGGAGAAAATTCCTTGGCTTGAAAGACCCTACTCTATATACTGTAATGGATAAGAAATTCTGCCCAGTGAGGCTGAGTTTCTGTCAGGAGAACCCCAGTATGGAAACACATGCTTTGTCTTACATGGTTTTCCATACATTCTTTCTTTTATGATATATGGTCCCTAAAAATAAAAATAAACATTTCCATGACCATCCCACCAACACAAAAGTTTTCATTTCTTTTTATCTAAGTCTTTATCTCCTTGGCCGTGGTGGTCTGGGCTTCCTTCTACCCTGTCCCTGCTACCTCCCACCATCAACCACTCTTGCTGGGACTTACCTCCAGTCTGGAGCTTCATTCTGGGTCCTGATGGTTGAGCAGGTGAGGGATGGGACACAGGGCATCATACACACCCAACGCACTGTCATTTTCCACCAGGTTTCTCCCACGAGCAGTGAGATTCTCACATCAAGTGCACACGTGGCGAGGCACTCACGTATTGCAGGGTCCAACAGATTCCTTCCCAGGTTACCACTCCTGTCCTGCACTACTTTCTGGCCTCCACTTGGTAGCTGTGATTTGGCAAAGCCAGTAAGCCACCCCCACCTTGGACAGGAGAGCAGTCTTTCAGATGCTTGATCATCTCTCACCTTGGCTAGCCCCCAGCAACCTGAGATCACTCACAATCCTGGATCGCCGGTGTGGTGAGTGACTGCGCACCTGGACCAGCCACCAAATTTTCCATCTTTAATATCATTTTTATGATTCTATTTGTCTGATCTGAACTGGAGCTGGAAGATTTTACAATGACGAGTCACAGCTAAGTGTGGAAGTTTTAATGAGAAATCAACATTAAAAATAAGCATTTTGCCAAGTGTGGTTTAGTGCACTGGGTGAGTGGTTACAGATCATTTAGGTGCAGGGTGTTTATTTTTTGATTCATAACAGCAAACTAAAGAATCTGTGTTTGGGGCAGGTTAGCAACTGCTGAATTGGAAATTGCGAGAGGTTCAAAAGGTATTGCATCAAGGTAGTGACAACACTACTGTGGTATAACAACTGTTCTGCATTTTAGCAAATGGTACAATAACTTGATCGACCTTATGTTATTATATGCAGAATAATGTATGGGTGACAAAATACAATGAGACTGTTTATCCTTCAAGAGGTTGAGATAATAGCTTATGGACCTCAGGTACAGAGCTCAAAAGGATCCATGCTGTTATCTCAGCCCTGAGATGGAAAATCAAGGCGAGTTATGTACAGTCACCTCTGTTTTAATTTTTTGTGTTGTATGATTTTTAATAAGAAAGACACATGATGGAGTTGCTATATAAATTTACTTTCTATGGGGCCTATGCATGAATGGGTGGGAAATTCTCACCGGAGGCATGTATTCCATCCATGTAGCACCACACCTGAGGACAGGTGTGCACAGGTTGGGATTCACCATTGACCACCACCTGTCCATTGCACCACCTCCGGTGTGCAGGTCAATGCAGAACAGCTGGGGACAGAGTAGCAGACCTAGCTGGACAACCAATCAGATGCCAGTCCTAGGTTTTGAGTGGATTCCTTGCATGGCAGGGCATGGGCCCAAGTGCATGAAAAGTACCAGACGACACCTGGACCTGTGCGGCTATGCCCCATAAGGTGGCAGATCCCTGTCCAAGCCCCAGGAACATGGTAGCCACTGGCCACACCCCACCACCACACAGTGGCCCCAGCACCCATGTAGCAAGGCCCCCCACCCCTCCTACACACACACATATCACCTCTCCCCATATGGCAGAAACTACAACCCTCACCCTTACCACATACAGGTGCTCCAGTCCCACACACCCAACCTCCGATCCTGGCACTCCATCCCATCATTGATGTTCAGTGGCTTTCCCCAACCCCCCACAGCACCAACAACCCCCTCCCATCCTAAACCTGCATAGCCAGCACCACGGGTCAGATGGCCAGTAGCACAGCCCTCCACACACTGCCTTGGCCACCAGCCATCCATGTGATGCTGGGAATGTGCAGAAGGCTATGCCACTGGCTGTCCAGCCCATGGCACCGACTATGCAGGGACAGGACGGGGGGGTTGTTGGTGCCGTGGGGTTGAGGGAGCCACTGAACACCAATGATGGGATAGGGTACCTGGTTCAGTGGTCAGGTGTGTGGGACCAGGCAACTGTGTGTGGTAGGGGAACACTGAACACCAATGAGGGTCGGGGGAGATGGGGTCATATACAGTAAGGGCCGGTCTGTGCCCAATGCAAGTAGCTTGCTGGCAGTTGAACACTGGTAGATGGTGTTCATCCATTCATGGCCCCCGGTGCACGTGATTATTGTCTTGTGTGTTGGGGGTACCACTATAAGGGGTACCTACAACCAGTCGGGGTGGTCGGGGGTGTGTGTGGACAGGTATGAAACTGAGGCATGGGTGTCGGGGGTGACCTGCATTCTGGGGCCAGTGCCCCCTTGCATGTGTATGTGTATGGGAGGTCACAGTGAGAAGGATGGACACAGGTGTGTGCTGGGTTGGGTGGGCAGGCACAGTGAATGGGTGCAGGAGTGCAGCTTGTGGTGGACTGGGTCTGTCCTCCCTGTCTGGGTGAGAGACACTGTGCATGGCTGCATGTAGTGCACTTATGGCAGGATCTCCCTTGCCATAACCTACAGACAGTTACATCCCCCCCCTGCAGAAGGCTCTATGCGCCATTCTGCATGGTGCATACTGTTGGCATGCCCCCAGCTGCCCCTGGTGCATTGCAGTCCACATGGCCAAGGGATCAGGTGTGTGGGGGCTGCATGCCCTGGTACTGCATCCCATGTGGGGGGTGCAATGGGTGTGGAGTGGCTACGCGCCAAGCATATGCAGTGCGTAGCCACTCAGCACATTCATGCATAGGAGCCACTATACATCCAAGAAGACCTCAGTGTGAAAACTGTCTTACACCTGGGCCTCAGCTGCTTCTTGTTGGGATGCCTGGTACTAGAAAATCTGTTGTTGTGTTTTTTTTTTAGACAGGCGGTCAAGTACCTACCTAATGGTGCTGCCATAAGTCACTGCCTCTGCCAGCCTAATTCCTCCAGCTGCTGGATATGGTTGTCTCTGTGGGTGGTCTTCTGGGCATAAGTGACCTGATGTCACTGCTGACTCCACCCAACTCTGCCTCTTCTCACCATCACAGTATCTAAGTTAGCAAAAGTAGCAGGAGTTGGCATGAGGAGGGACACATGCACTCTTAATGATAGAACTTGCACAACAACCTTTTTAGGATGTACACAGCTTAGCAAGTGCACAACAAGGTTTCCAAATGGACTGCTTTTTATACATAGTGGCCTGGATATTGGTACCCATTTAGGAACTGCTAAACAGGTTTGCGACCCACTAATACTGGTGCTTAGTACTTACAAAACAGGGTAGTAGTGGAAGGGGCCATATTGGATGGCATAGTTAGTGAACTGCTACCCTGACTGTGAGCAGCACTAAACCACACAGGTGCATCTATGCAAAGCAACTGACAGTGCCTTCCATAAAGGTACATTGTATACTGGTACTAGAGAGAGAAGATGAATAGTGGGTAGTGCCTTAATAACTAAGGCCTCCACAAACCAAGTCTTTTGTCTTAGCTGAGTGCTGCTGCATGATTTTAAATATGACACGGAGACATTTTCCTGATTAAAAAAAACATCAAACACACATTTACTGAAGCACAGGACAATCAGGCAATCCTGACAGTTTTTGATGGTGCATGCAATCATAGTGACAGACAGACTGAACAGTCACCAAACATGAGAGGACACTTAAGAATTCACAAATCTAAAACAGAAAAAAAATAACATAAAATGTGAGTCATTTCATTTGTAACAGGTTCCCAAGCTCAGCAAGTAAACATGATCCTGATTTCAAAAAACAGATTGTGGTATCTTACACATTACTGGCCACACAAATTGTAACTGCAGAAGTGAAACATTTATTAAACTCCATACATACCACGGTCAGTGAAAAATGTAAAGAGAAAGAAATTAAATGCCATGGTGCTTTGATAGTAGACCTTTGTCAGCTGGTAGGGTTTATTACAGTCCCATACTTCATTTACAATGACAATTTTAAAAAGACAGTGTCACCTTAATGGTTCCTTATAGTGAGACATTCTCTAAGATGCAATCCTTTAAATAACTTTACAGGTAAGATATATGAAACAATAGACTTCTCTATACCTTTCATCTCATTATTTCATCTAATTAATGGAGCAATTCACATAAAAGGTTTAAGTCTCTTAAATATTTTCTTAAGTACTTAGGTAACAAAGGGATAATGGTTCAAGGACCACTGCAATCTCAAGTAAAAAAAAAAATCCCAAGTTTAAAAAAGTGACAGAACACCTAAGGGTAAAAGCAGAAAAATCAAAAGGGAGAACTGATCTAAAGAATTTTAAAAAGGTGAATATTAATTAAAAAAATAGCAATTAACACTTTCATAATCATCATCAAAAACTCAAAGCACTTATTTAATATCATAACTTTTCACATATAGCTCAAGGCGAGATTTGTTTAAAGGGGAACTGTCAGCAATCTGTGCATACTTACTGTGGTCTCTTGTCTCTAAATGCAATAGGCATAGTGTCTCTTAAAAAAAACTTCCCAAGTCACTTATAAATTATCTTTTTGTAATCATCAAGTCCCTCCTCCATTTTTTCAGTTTGACTGACAGCCTTGACAGGAAGTGACACCAATGACAAACTACAGCCCTTTGCTTATTTCATTTCATCAAAACCCTCTTGTAGCACTCTTTAAATATAAACATCTGAAGATTGCTGGTAGCAGATTTTCTTTGCAACTTCTGCAGCTCTGTGAAATATAGTTCAGTGTGATATCCTAATCTTTGTTTTCAGGTTCTTTTCTTTTGTTTGACATACTTCATAGTGTAAAGCCTGGCCATTTGTATGTGCCTAAATGGGCAGTGTTAACTCAATTATGCTGTTGTTTTTCTTTCTAATAAATTTTAATGTGGCTTGCAAAGTCTCCTTGTGTGTTTTTTAATTCTCTATTGAGTGACTTTTGCTGCCGGTCAAGTTTTGTTACCCTCCTGCGTATGTTTTTAGAGCTGATCGCAATGGCTATAAATCCATCTTTGGCAGTCAGTACTGTGCTAGTCCCATTTACAGTCATGCTTTCCAGTACCTTGTCTGGGGTGAGAGTCATGGGTTTGTAATCATATGCTCCGATTGCAAGTATATTCTTTATTTTACATTGTGACTTTTACAAAATTGGAGAGTATGCTTACAGTCAGTGCAGCAGTGTGTTTGATTTAGGTTGTGACAGAAGCTCAAGAAATGCACAGCATCCAAATGAGCTAATATGTCAGTTAATAAAGCACCAAAAAGTAAGCATGTTGCCATTTTCAGATTGTCTCATTGCAGTACTTATTTTACAGTGTCTAAAATTCCAGAAACTTATTATCAAAAATCAAAGTGCAAGTGCAGGTTTCGATAACAAAGTGAATACATGTGCATACATATGGAAAATATCCCAAGAGACACCTTTGGCAATAAATACATAGATACATAGATACATAGACAGTGTCAGCAGATAAGGGCCTATGGCCCACCCAGTCTGCCCATTTGAGCTTGTAAGTTCAGTTTGTTTTCCTAGAAGTCTGTTGCCCCTTACCCCTGACCTCCAGAATTCCTCTATGTTTATCCCATGCATTCTTAAATCCCGTGATTGTTTCAGCCCCCACCACTTCCTCTGGCAGGGTGTTCCACTTGTCCACCACCCGTTCTGTGAAGAAATTCTTTCTCATGTTTCCTCTGAATCTTTCTCCCTCCAACTTCATCCCATGCCCTCTAGTCCTGGAACATCTTCTTCACTTAAAAATAGTGTTTTCCTGCACCCTGTTCCTCCCTGTAAGATACTTGTATGTCTTTATCATATCCCCCCTCTCCCTCCTCTCCTCCAGGGAGTACATGTTCAGTTACTTCAACCTGTCTTCATAGGACTTGTGATGCAATCCATGCACCATCTTTGTTGCCCTCCTCTGAACCTTCTCTACCCTGTCTATGTCCTTACGTGAGTATGGTCTCCAGAACTGTACACTGTACTCAGGTGGGGCCTCACTAGTGTCTTGTATAATGGAATTATGACCTCCCTTTTCCTGCTGGTGATGCCCTGCCTATACATCCCAGCATCCTATTTGCTTTACCTGCTGCCTTGTCACACTGTTTCCCTACCTTGAGGTCATCAGAGATGACAATCCCAAGTTCCCTTTCCTGCTTGGTATGCTGCTATATCCTCACCCCAATGATATATTGTGCCAGAGTTTTGGTGCCCCATATGCATTATCTTGCACTTCTTTGCATTGAATTTCAACTGCCAAACCCTGACCATTCTTCAAGTTTCTGCAGGTCCCTTCTCATTCTGTCTACACCCTCTGGTGTGTCTACTCTGTTACAGAGCTTTGTGTCATCAACGAACAGTGAAATTCTGCCTTCTAGGTCCTGTGCAATGTCACTGGTGAAGATGTTGAATAGGACCGGTCCCAGCACTGATCCCTGTGGTACCCACTGGTCACTGTTCCTCTGTGGAGTGACAGCCATTTACCACCACCCTCTGTGTCCTGCCACCCAGCCAGTTACCTACCCACCACACTACTGTCCTGCCCACACCATATTCCTCAGTTTGTGTAATAGTCTTCTATGTGGCACAGTGTCAAAGGCCTTGCTGAAGTCCAGATAGGCCACGTCCACTGCCCTCCCCTGATCCACCTCCCTAGGCACCCAGTCAAAAAATTCAACGAGGTTGGTCTGACATGACCTCCCCCTGGTGAAACCATGCTGCCTTGGGTCCTGTAGTCCATTGACAACCAGATGTTCCACCAATCTCTCCTTCAGTAGTGCTTCCATGATCTTCCCCACTACCGAGGTGAGGCTGACTGGTCTGTAGTTCCTTGCTTCCTCTTTGTTCCCACTTTTGTATAAGGGGACTACATCTGCTGTCCTCCAGTCTTTGGGTACCTCCCCTGTTTCCAGTGATCTGCTAAACAGGATAACCAGAGGTTCAGCCACCACCTCTCTTAGTTCTTTAAGGACCCTGGGGTGCACCCCATCTGGCCCCATTGCTTTATCAACTCTTATTACTTCCAGTTCCTTCAGGACCCTTTCTCATGTAAAGGGACTTGTGTCCATTCTGCACCATTCTCACCCTTGTACTCCCTTCAGACCCATTACCTTCCTCTTCCTCAGTAAAGACTGAGCAGAAATACCTGTTCAAAATGTCAGCTTTACTGTTGTCATCCTCCATGGCCCCATCCTCCCCTTCAGTCTCTAAATCCCTCCCTTTGTCTTTCTTTTCCTTTATGTACCTGTAAAGGTTTTGTCCCTCTACCCACTGATTTTGCAATGTGTTCTTCTGTCTGAGCTTTGGCTTCCCTTACTGACTCCCTGCCTCCCTTTGCTTATCCTGGTACTTCTCCCTATCCCTTCTGCCTGTGTATTTTTGTATTGCCTGAATGCAATCTTTTTGGCTTTACTTTCTTTACCTCTTTGGAAAACCATAATGGTGTCCTCTTCCTTTTCCTCTTGCTAACCTGCTTAATGCATAATTCTGTTGTTCTTGTAATCCCCATTTTAAATACTGCCCACTGTTCCTCAACCCCTGATTCCTGTCCCATTCCCTTAATGCCTCTTCCAAGTATCTCCCATTTTCCCAAAGCCTGCCCCTAAAATCCAGGATACGTGTTTTGTGTGGTTTGGTTCTGCTCTTTCTGTGATTTCACACCACAATGACTGGTGGTCACTGTTTCCCAGGTGCTCCCCCACTGTTACCCCCATCACACTGTCCCTGTTTGTGAGCACAAGGTCCAGTATTGCCTTCTGCCGAGTTGGTTCCATGACCAGTTGCTTGAGGAAGGCACCCTGAAGGATTCAGGATAAATCTGCTTCTAGTTGATGCTGCTGCTGGGATGCTCCAGTCCACGTCTGGAATATTGAAGTCTCCAACCAGTACTACCTCACCCTTGTCTGCCATCCTTTGGATGGCTAGCATCAACTCCTATCTGTTTCTTCCTCCTGGGCTGGTGGTCTATAGACCACACCTGGAAGGATGGCTCCCCATTTTCCTTTCCAGCTTAACCCACAGTATCTCTCCCCCATTTTGTTCCTCCTGGAGCTCTGTGGCCCTTATGTCATTTTTCACATACAGTGCCACTCCTTCTCCCTTCCTGCCTGCTCTGTCTCTTCTGAATATGTTGTAGCCAGGTATGGTCATCTCTCAGTCGTGGTTATCATTACACCAGGTTTCAGTGATGGCCACAATGTCCAGGTCTGACTGTACCATGACAGCCTCCAGATCTTCCATCTAGTTGCTAAGGCTCCTGGCATTTGCACACATGGCTTTCCATGATTTGACCTCCCTAGAGTGTTTCACTGTTCTACTCCAGCCCTTCCTTGGTTGTCATTTATCCCTGGTTCTCCTTGCTGTCTGCCCTTCTGCTGAATTTTGCCCCTTTCTGCTTATCCACCTCTTGGGCACTAATCTCCATCTTTACACACTGCTTTGCAGAGATAGCCCTCCTCTGGTTCACTGGTTCCACTGCTAGCTGTGGGGGTGAGCAAGTAGGTACCCTCCTTGCTGGCCTGTCACCCCCTTTGCTAGTTTAAATGCTTGTCAATGTAGCATTTAAACTTATCATTGAGTGCTTGGATTCCCTCAGGATGGATGCAGGCCATCAGGCTTGAACAAACCTCCATCCCTCCAGGTGGGTCCCCAGCCACCAATGAATCCAAACCCTTCCTCAGGCACCAGTTCTTCAATCATGAGTTAAGTTCCTGGTGCATGCACTCCTATGCTCTCCCTTGCCTCTCACAGGTAGTACTTCTGAGAAAGTGACAGAAGTAGCTACTTGCTTGAGACCCCTCCCCAGTTTCCTAAACTTTTCCTGAACTTCCTTTGGCTCCCCATTTGCCAGGTCATTAGTATCTAGGTGGATAATGACATCCAGCTCACCCTCCCATCTTGCCTTCCCAGTGATCCCCAGGATCTTCCTTCCATCCCTCCATGCCATGGCACCTGGTAGGCACATCACCTCCCTGTCCTCCCCCTCCTGTGTTCCTAGCTGGATCCCTCTTATGATGGAGTCCCCCACCAGGATTCCCTTCCTCCTCCTCTGGGGTCCACTGCTTTCCCCGGTGAGGTCACCTCCTTGGCTAACCTCCACATCCTTTCCTTCCACTTCTCTGGGTACCTCTATTTGGTTGTCCTCATTTGCCAGTGTGGCATATGGGTTCTTGAGTGGAATAGGATCTGGGATGTGCCTCTGCTAACTGCTCTAACCCTCCCTGAGCCACTGTCATCCAAGTGCTCCTCATTCTCTGCATCCTTTGAGGCAGTGGAATTGAACTGGATGGTCCTGGATAGGGGTGATGGTACTCTGACAGTTTACTTCTGCTCTGAGTCTGGCTACCTCATCCCACAGTCCAGAGAGATGCATGCAGATAGGGCAGCACCTCAGTGTCCAGAAGGTCTGCCTGAATATGGCTGCCCACAGCCACTGCATTGCACCACTTCCCACATTATACTGCAATTCCACTACTTGTCTGCTACTGAAGCTCTCCTAGTTCCCTTTTATTAATTTGTCTGTACTAAAATCCTGCCACTGATCCTCAGATAATTTTTTTTTAAAGAAAAGAAACCAATAAATAAACAAATGAGTCAAAACACTTGTCGTGCTGAGGGTGGGCTTCTTCCCATTATGCCCTCCTACTACACCCTTACTATACCCTGTGTTTAGCTCCTGTCAATCAGATTTAACAGGGCATATAATTAAGATTTGGGGAAGGGGGGGCGAAAATTTGCAGCAATTAAAGACAGCACAGAATTACACCACCACTATGTTTTTAATTTTCAACAGCCCAAAAACAATTATAAGTAAAGACAACAAAGAAAGTATAGTGTCACTAAAAGCCCACAATCTAAGTTTAAAAGAAAAATAGCAATTACCAGTTTCTCTAAAGCACTGAATTGAATATGTTTCCTTCCTTCCCCTTCTGGCTTCTTCTGGAAATTAAAACTCTGCTTGCCACTTTAACTCTGACTAAGCCCCACCTCCAGTTATCACGTAGCTGAGGTCAGAGGCCATACAATTAACACCCTTCACCCAACTACAGGGCAGTCAGACAAGCCAAGATAAAATTTGCAGCAATTAAAGACAGCACATAATTACACCACCACTATGTTTTAAATTTTCAACAGCCCAAAAACAATTATAAGTAAAGACAACAAAGAAAGTATAGTGTCACTAAAGCCCACAATCTAAGTTTAAAAGAAAAATAGCAATTACCAGTTACTCTAAAGCACTGAATTGAATATGTTTCCTTCCTTCCCCTTCTGGCTTCTTCTGAGAAATTATAACTCTGCTTGGTACTTTAACTCTGACTAAGCCCCACCTCCAGTTATCACTTAGCTGAGGTCAGAGGCCAGACAATTAACACCCTTCACCCAACTACAGGGCAGTCAGACAAGCCAATATGTAAACAAACTGTAAGTCAAGGCGAAATTCGCTTAAAAGGTAGAACTCTGAGATGGGATCCGCAAGAAGTGAACAAATTAGATTAGGCCTACCCTCCCTTCCCCCATTCCGGGTCTGATTATTTTTCAGCAGTAAAGGATTAGGCCTACCCTACCTCCCCATCCCACCCTCCCAGAGCTAGTCCACTTATAGGCCGGCAACCAGGAAAGGTGTACTACTTCCTGATTTAGTTAAAGGGAAGAGGAACTAGAGCAGCATCATATACACCATGCAACAGTGGGATTGGGACTGCGGGCTTGCATAGCATCAGAGTGCACAGGAGGGCAGATTAAAGCAGCAGGAAATGAAGGAATAAAATAAAAAAAAAATGTAAAAAGTGGGAGCCTAGCACAGTAAATAGATACAAGAGTGCAGGAGAGTGTTGCTGGTGGTAGTGGGCATAGTTAATAAAGACAGAGAAGATGCAAGAGGTGGTGCAGTGTAGTGGGTGTGGTGCCACATTGTTCAGGATAACATTCTGGATCATGCAGTGCTGTTCCATCTGCAGACACCTCTCTGGGTTGAGGGAGGAGGTTGCCTAAGTCAAAGCTGAGTTGTCCAGGATACAGGGGACCGTCACTCCTACCCAGAGGCCACCATGTCCACAACCTGAATCTCAGAGGCTGCCCTGGGAGGAGGAGGAGGAACAGTTAATCATGGTGGGCTCTGGGAGAGTGCAGAAGGGGGGTTGGAAGCACATCCCCATCCAGTCCAGCTAAGTAACTCCTACGCTGCCTTTGAGGAGTGGTAAAGTTCCACAGGAGCACTCAGAGCTGAGACCATTGAGCATGGGAGGGTCACCTGTGATGGACACCCAGGGAAGGTGTAGAGGACCCCAGAGGAAGAGGAAGTTACTCTTGGTGGGGGGCTCTATTGTACAGAGAGTAAAGATAAGGGCATCTACAGGGGTTGGGAGAGGGAGATCAAGTGCCTCCCAGGAAGCAGTGCATGGAGGAATGAGAAGTGGATCCATAGGATTGCAAGGGCAAATGTTAGGAGGGAGGAACTGCATGTCATTGTCCACCTGGGGACAAATGACCTGGGAGGAGACAAGGTGGAGATAGTCAGAATCCAGGAGGATTTCGGGAAATTGGTGGGGGGAGCCTAAAGCTGACAGTATGCTCTGTCTCCTTCTTAGAGGTACTACCTGTCCACAGCATGGGGAATGCTAGATTACTCCACATCCAGAAATTCAACTCCTGGTTGAAGGAATGGTGTGGAAAGAAGGGTTTTGGCTTCATGGGGGACTGGGGCCCCACCTGGGAGGGTGCAAGCCTCTATAAGGATGACAGCCTACATCCATCTGGGAAGAGGACCTTAGTCCTAAGTGAGAGGTTTGAATGCTTCTGTAGCAAGCATTTAAACTGATCAAGGGGAATATTCAGGAAGGTGAGGAGGCTTAGTATCCTCCCCCGGTAAGCTCTACACAAGTATCCTAAGAGTGAATAGACAGACAAAGGGCAGAATACAATATAAGGGCAGAAGACAGGAAGGACAGGGGAAAATGAATGCTCATGGAGTGGGGAGGACTATAACAACAAACCAGGGGAGGGAAGTAACATCCTGAACAGCCATATGTGCCAGTGCCTGAAGCCTTCGTAACAAGATGAAGGAACTTGAGGCAGCCATGGCACAGTAAGACCTGGACATTGTGGCCATCACAGAGACCTGATGTAATGACAACCATGACTGGGAGATGGTCGTACCAGGCTACAATCTATTCAGGAGGGACAGGGAAGGCAGAAAGCAGGGAAAAGTGGAGCATTATGTGAAAGATGACAAAAAAGGCCACAGAGAGTCAAGGGGAACATGGAGGAGGGAGATACTGTGGGTTGAGCTTGAAACAACAGGTTCAATCATTTGCACAGGGGTAATTTACAGACCACCAGCCCAGAGGGAGGACATGGATAGGGAGATGATGCTGGGTATCCAAAGGATGGCACACAAGGGAGAAGTTGTGCTGGTTGGTGACTTCAGTATTCCAGATATAGACTGGAGCCTCCCAGCAGCAGCAGCAGCCAAGAGCAGGTTTATCCTAGACTCCCTACAGGGAGCCTTCCTTAAACAACTAGTCATGGAACCCATGTGGCAGACAGCAATACTGGACCTGGTGCTCACAAGTGGGGACAGTGTGACAGGGATCACAGTATGGGAGCACCTGCGGAACAGTGACCACCAGACAGTGGTCTGACATAACTGAAGGGGCAGAACCCAGCCACACAAAAACACAAACCCTTGACTTTAGGAGGGCAGGTTTTGGAAAAATGGTGAAATGCTTGGAAGAGGCATTAGCTGGAATAGGGAGAAATTGGGGGTGGAGGAACAGTGGGCAGTGTTCAAAAGAGGGATAGCAGGGGCAACACAATTATGTGTAAAACAAGTTAGCAAAGGGAAAAGAAAGAGGAGACCATTATGGTATTCCAAGGAGGTAGCAGGGAAAGTGAACGCCAAAACAATTGCATTCAAACAGTACAAAAAGGCACAGGCAGAATGGGACAAGGAGAGGTACAAGGAGAAACAAAGGGAGACAAGAATGGCAGAAAGGGAAGCCTAAGCGCAAACAGAGGAACACATTGCTAAATCTGTGGTTAGAGGGGAAAAAACCTTTTACAGGTACGTAAATGAAAAAAGGAAGGCAAATGAGGGATAGTGAGGTTGAGCCAAGCAGTCCTTATCTGCCATCAAAGTCTATGTTTCTATGAAAGGGAAGGACAGGAGAAGAGTGGAGGAGGACAACAGCAAAGCTGACATACTGAACAGATACTTCTGCTCAGTCTTAACAGAAGAGGGATGGATAATGGTCCAGAAGGGATTAGAAAGGGTAGGAAGGGTTGAAAATGGATACAAGTCCTTTTCCACAGGAAAGAATCCTAAAGGAACTGGAAGGAATAAGAGTTGATAAAGCTATGGGACCAGATAGGGTACACCCCAGGATGCTGAGGGAGCTAAGAGAGGTGGTGGCTGAATCTCTGGCAACCCTGTTCAGCCAGTGAATGGAAGCAGGAGAGGTACCCAAAGACTGGAGGACAACTGATGTAGTCCCCTATACAAAAGCGGGAAGAGAGAAGAAGCAAAAAACTATAGACTGGTCAGTCGGACCACAGTAGTGCAGAAGATCATGGAAACACTACTGAAGGAAAGAATAGTGAGACACCTGGTTGCCAATGGTCTACAGGACCCAAGGAAACATGGTTTTACAAGGGGGAGGTCTTGCCAGACTAAACTCATTGAATTCTTCAACAGGGTGACAATGGAAGTGTATTGGGGGATTGGGGGGCCATTGGACATGGCCTACCTGGACTTCAGCAAAGCCTTTGACATGTGCCACACAGAAGGCTACTAAACAAGCTGGGGAACATGGGAATGAGTAGGATGGTGGTGCGGTGGGTGGGGAACTGGCTGGATAGCAGGACACAGAGGGTGGTGGTAAATGGCTGTCACTCTGAAGTGGGAAAGATGACCAGGGGAGTGCCATAGGGAGCAGTGCTGGGTCCATTCCTCTTCAACATCTTTATCAGCGACATTACAGTAGACCTAGAAGGGAGAATTTGCTTGTTCACTGATGACACAAAGCACTGCAAAAGGTGGACATGCTGAAGGGTGTGGATAGAATGAAAAGAGATCTGCAGAAGCTTGAGGACTGGTCATGGGAGTGCCAGTTGAGATTTAATGCAAAGAAGTACAAGATAATGCACATGGGGAACAGAAACCCAGGAACAGCATATCAGCTTGGGGAGAGTTTATAGAATGCTACAAGCAGGAAAGGAACCTGGGGTTATCATTCTTATGACGTCAAGGTAGGGAGTCAGTGCGACAAGGCAGCAGGGAAAGCAAACAGGATACTTGGATGCATAGGCAGGTGAATCACTAGCAGGAAAAGGGAAGTCATATTTCCACTATACAAGACATTAGTGAGGCCACACCTCCAGTACAGTGTCCAGTTCTGGAAACCTTACCTACATAAGGACATAGACAGGGTGGAAGCAGTTCAGAGGAGGGAAACCAAGATGGTCCAATGATTACATCACAAAACCTATAAGGACAGGCTGAAAGACTTACATATGTACTCCCTGGAAGAGAGGAGAGAGAGGGGGGATATGATTGAGACATATAAGTACCTCACGGGGAGGAACAAGGTGCAGAAAAACACAATTTTTCATAAAAACAAAACATGTTCCAGGACTGGGGGACATGGGATGAAACTGGAAGGAGAGAGGGAGATTCAGAAGGAACTTGTGGAAGTACTTCTTCATGGAGAGGGTGGTGGACAAATGGAACTCATTGCTGGAGGAGGCAGTTGGGGTTGAAATGATTACAGGATTCAATAATGCATGAGACAGGCATCAGGGGATCATGGTAATTGGGGGAAGGGGACAACCTAGTTCTAGGGAAGCTTAAAGAAGCACAGTACATGCACAAACGAAGCACAGTTAGTTGTGCAAATGGGAAGACTAAGTGGGCCATGGGCCTTACCTGCCATTAACATCTATGTATCTATGTAAACCCTAGGGGTATTTTTCTGTGCAGCCACAGAGTGCTTAAAGTTGGTATCAGTGACTCTATGCTCCTATCTAGTTTCACTGAATTAAATGGGGATCCTAATTGTTTTCTACAATTTGTTAATTTTAATATGGGTACATATTCACAGATTTGATATTTTTTTTTGTATGGGGTATTTTAAAATTTCTACTGCACAGTAAGAGTTGGTTCATGAATATTAATGATTTACACTTTAAAAGAGCATTGATTGTATTGTTCACTACCCCTCCTCCATTAAGCCCTTTGGTGGGTGAATGTGCACAGGGTAGTCTTATCCATGGTGTGTGGTTTGAGATAATAATGAGTAAATATTTTTGTCTGCTCTATCATAGTGTGTGTGTGAGATTGTTTGCATTTATCTAATCCTTAGAATTGTCTGGCAGCACCTTTGGGAGTTACACTCTGTTCACTTTATTTTTTTTTTGCTTTCACATCAGTTTCTACCCAATAGTACGCTTCCCTCCATTCAAAATCATTCAGTTTCTCCAAGACATCCCTAGTGTCATGAACGTTGCGAAGGAAGCTCCACTACAATCTGTTCCATAAAATAATTGTAAACTATTGTAAATCTTTCCAAATTTTGGGTAAGTGAATCCACTGCAGACATAGAGGGATATTCCAGAGGGCTTGGCCTATTTATTATAAATCTTAAGTAGGGCATACTTGGAGGGAATGATAGAGAACTCAGTATTAAAATATTTAGCTTCATGCTCTCATATCTCTCAAATTCTCTGTGCTACAGTAATCAGTTGTAGGAGATCACTCTAGAAATGTAACATGCGATCTCCCCTCAATTTAATGAAACTATCATTATCACTCAATGAATTTTCAGCCAGATCGTGATACCCTTGTTGTCCATGACCACAAGGTTTCCACATTATTTATTTATTTTATTTTCTTTCAAGGTGGCAAACAAAATCCGGAGTACTCAGCCACACTCAAACAGTTCAAAAATCAATGTATTTATTTTTAACCAGTTACAAAATGATCCCCTGGCCATGCCCAATGTTTCACCCAGCCTGGGCCTATTCAGGGGCTAGGATCTATATTTAGTACAAGTATATTGAGTAAGTGATTTGCCTTAAATGTTAGTTTAAAACTTTACTGTAAATTTACATGTTGACTTACATTTAAACACCTGTTATAATCCTGGACTTTATAATCATCTGAATTCAATTAATTAGCCCTGATTCAACAGAATGAATATTTCACTCTTCTCATTAGAGGTGAGCATACACCAAAGATGGCTGTCGTTCCTCACTTACATGCATTTATACTCTCAATAAGACAATCATCAGCTTTTAGTGTTAAATCTACCAACAGAACCATGATAATCTCACTATCCTCCTTATTTAGCGTTTTTACCACATTCATATTCTGTCTCCAAATATCTTCTATAGAACATGCCATATCAATTTAATAGTGATTACAAGGATTTCAGTCTATTGTGTGGGTCTGTACTTGTCTGCAATGTATTTGATTTCACAACATACCTGTCTGCTACTCACTATTCATGTAGCATTTATGTTCCATATTTGTTTTCTTTCATCATAGAATGCCTTCTATATAGAAAGTTATAAATCCTTCTATTAGTTTCATTTCTCATACACAGTAATTGCCATGCTGCTAGCTCTCTTCTCAATCTCATTAGCTGTGTTATTATGCCAAAATGTCCAGTATGACAATTTAAACAGCAAACCTGAGGGCAAAGTTTTCTCACAACTCCATGTTTACTGGCCTTCTATTGAAGCACCATCTCTCTTCCTAAAGCATTACTCATGAATCCTCCTTTTCATTGTTTAAGCCAGAACTCCAGATCATTTTTCATTTAAATCTATGCACCATTTATTACATTTCTATCTAGTAAAGTTCCTACAGCAGTCTGCTATTGTAATGGCTGGAAGATAATATATATAAACATACCAGTTTCAATTTGTATGAGTTGTGCACATGCTAGTATGTTTCCTTAGGGTACAGACAATACCGAAAATAAATTATGCATGTTCAAAATATGTCTGTGTTTCACACTACAATGATCTATACATGTTCTCTTTTTAAAGTTAAAGTTAATAAGATTAACATTTCAGAGAGGAGCAAGCATACAAGTAAGGCTCTCTATTCACCTAGTTCAGTGTTGTTCTCTTCATTACTGCAAATCAAAAGGGCTGTGCCCTGTTTCTAGCACTTTATAAAGCAACTGAGCTTGAGGGTGGAACCTGGCACAGCCAATTGACTGTCACCTCCACAACAAGCCTAAAAGTGGTCACAGCTGATGCAGACCACCCCTTAGCTGTGCTTGGGTGGTTGCTGAGTAACCTGCAAAAACACAGCAGTGGGTTGCCCGGAACTGGAGCAGAGTTCCAAAGCACTACTGCATGTGCTTTCCACCCCTAAGCTTATCACATATTGTCCATACAGGGTTTGATAAGTGCTGGCAGTAAGGCAATCATGGACAGCCACGGCAGGGAAATAGAACTACAAGTCTCAATTATTTCTTTCTTTTTTTTCTGTTCTTTACAATAACAGTGGCAATGAGCTGCCTATGGTTTGCAATGTTAAGATCTCAGGGTTATATAAGGGAGAGAGGAAAGCTGGGGGAGTAGGGGGATGGAACGGGGGACCAAACTGTATGAATTTCCAGTGGAGAGCTTGTGTAAATTCCATACGCTGTCTATTGATAGGAAAGACAGCAGATGTGCCTGCCAATCTGCCATGGTGATATATGCACGCCTCTCACCTGACTGGGACACAATGGGGGGGGGGGAACAGAAGGCATGAGAGACTGTCTCTTTAGGATTTGAAAAGTGGTAGAGGTGTACTCTTTACCAGCATGATTGCCAGTTTTCATCTTCATCGATAACCAGCCTGTCGTTAGATGCTATAGACACTACCATGTGTTCATTGAACACAATTAGCTCTACCTTTGTGCCTCAATGTCTACCAAGGTGTGTTTGCAGTTTTTCTGAAAATGTTCTCTCACTTTCTGTGATTGGCCTCTGATGTATGCCCACCTGGGTTACATGAACTCACCTGGCTCTGCCTCATGCCTCTCTGGGTACACTGGTTAGCACGTACCATGTCTCCATCACAGTGTACAACTGTGAGGGCAGTTATTTTGCAAACCCTGTGTCACTTTTGTGTGATCAGCCTATGCTATATGCTCACCTTGGTTACATGAAGACACTTGGCTCTGCTTCATGCCTTGGTGCATACCCAGGAAAAAGCATACCACTATTCCATAACTATGTACAAATGTGACTGCACTTTTTTTTTGCAAACCTTGTCTCACTTTCTGTGATTGCTCTCTGATGTACTCTCACCTAGCTTACATGATCTCATTTGGCTCTGCCTGATGCCTCAGTATATACCCAGGAAAGTGCATACCATGACTCAATCACTATGTACAAATGTGTCAGCACTTATTCTGCAAATCTTGTCTCACTTTGTGTAATTGGTTTCTGATATATACTACCCTGTGTAAAATGAGCACAGTTTGCTCTGCCTCATGCCTCAGTGTCTACTCAGGTAACTGCATACTATTGCTTGATCACTATGTGCAATTGTGAGTACACTTATTCTGAAAACCTTCTGTCAGTTTGTGTGATTAGATGATGACATTGATTGCAATGTGTGGCTAAACATGTCATGTGTTGTGTACAGTAGTAATGAACTGATGAATAAGTAAAGAATGACACAAAGACACAAAAGAGAAATCTCAGTGTTAGCAGTGCTCTGTATTTGCTTACCTCACTCCTCCCATGTCAGTCTCATCCCTTCTCTTGGTATTTCCAGTCAGCAACTGTGATTTAATAAGCATTTAAAATGTAAAAAATATACTTTTTAAAGTAAGTGATCTAGCTCTGCATTTTCTAGCTGTTGAAATTATACTTGCAGTAATTGATGTCATATGTGAAACCCTGCTGTGTGAGAGCCAGTGAGGCATTGAGGTAAACATAAAATGTTGGAACTTCTCAGCATCTCCTGTCTGCATATTAACCTTTGCTGAGCCACAGACTAATGTATGAGTCCAGAATTCCTAAATGTTGTAAATCTGTTGCAGTCTGAGGCTAAATAGCAGCACCACACACTGTTCTGCTTAACAAATAGTGCTGGGGGAAGGGTAAAAGAAAACACATTGCAGTGAATAGGAGACATGCAGAGATCTGTTCCACTCCCTCGTAGCAACAACAGCTGTGCTGCATAAGGAACTCAGACCCCTTCTGATGGCAATACATTTGAATGGCTCTGTCCATGCAGCCATTAAAATCATGGATGTCATTGATTGCTGAAGTGTCTGCTGATGGTGTTCAGCCTGCACTTTCAGGGCACTCACATCGTATTCATAGTGATTAGTGAATGGACACCTTTAGTTGTTCCCTCCCTTACTACATAGTCTAAGTGCCTAACCTCCCTTTATGAGCTTAGCTGTGTGCTGATCCTCAGTGATGTTTTTCACAGTGACCCTTGCCCTGTGCTAGAGGATGGAATGTGCTTGATGTAATGACTACTGTTATTTTTACGTCATTTCTAAATTTGAAATACATTATTCATCTTCAAGTACAGAAAGAACCCAAGAGGCCAGTTGCCAGAGGTATAATAGGGAGGAGGTGAGCAGCAGCAAAATTGGAGTGGGCAGCAGGTTGCCTGGTTCTGGTAAGCCAAAGTTTTAAACAAACAGAAGCTACTAAGAATCTGAATGTAAATTTGTGAGTTTCTTAATGATTCAGTTAAAATACCCCAACCAAGTAGCTAAGAATAAGATTATCTTAATAACAGGTCATGTGGTACAGTACTGTTAAACTGTATAGAATGCAGTTACTGATGATGTTAGTGACTTTTTATAATTGCATTTTTATTGAGTTTCCAATATAACATCAGACAAACACAATACTCAGGATGGGATTCTACCTTACAACAAGGGACTGGACAGGAAGGACCTTGCCATTTAATACTCTTGCTAGGGTCAGATTTCCTGTTTGGTGAGAGAGCTGAGTCACTGCACTCTATCTTGTTGAGAAGCAGCAGTACAACAGGGTAGACAGAAAGTGATATTTCCTTTTATAATAGATATGCTGTCACTGCCTAACTAGATATCAGCAGCTAAACTGTCTTTTTCCTGCTGCTGGTTACCTTGGAAAGTATAACTGTCATTCCAGCTGTGTGGCTGGTTCTTGTGTGTTGTTTTTTCTGCTGCTGTTTTCTTTCTGTAGGTGCCTGGAGTTCCTAGGTGGTCAGGTAGCCAACACTGCAGGAGGCTAAAGGGAAGCCCCGAGGGGGGGGTGGTAAAGCAGTAAAAGATGGCACATCAGGGCAAGGAGATGGAAAAACAAAGAAGAAAGGAGACAGAGTTGCTCTGGTGTTTCCCCCGGATAAAGTTTCAACTTAGTAGCTTCTCTTGATACAACCTAACAAATTTCAGGAAGGTGTGAACCGATTGCCTCTCAATAGTATAGATATGTGTATAAGGAGTTTGGTTAGACTTAGCAAAGATTTTATTTTTTTGTTTAAAACCTTATTCTGATTTATGCAACTGATGCAATTTGTGCATTTTATGTTTTAACTTTATTCTACACACAAAACAACATATCGGGTACAACTAAGTTAACTTGGCAGAACTATAATCATCAGCACTTTACTCTAATTCCTTTAATCAGCCTCAGAGCATCCTGATTGTTAGTTGTTAGTATTTTAATGATCTTCCCTTGTCAATCTTCACCATTCATTACTTCCTGGGTGTAAGCGGATGCGCTCCATCCGCAAGAACTTTTTTTTTTTTTTAAAGTCTAGCTTCATGGCACACGCCCTAGAGAGTGACGTCATGCGTCATGCGCGAGGGGCGGCCGTTAGTAGCGACCGACTCCTCCTCCAACTCAGTTCTGTTTCTCCCGCCGTCGAGGCAGCACCTGTTCGCGGTAGCTCAGTTAAAAGTGCGTATTCGGCCGACTCCCTTTTCTACACTCGACGCCTACGGTAAGACTGTTCCTTTTTTCTTTGTACGGCGCCGGGTGTATTTCCGACTGTGTTTAACCTTGTTTATTTCGCGTTATGTCCGGTTCTGGAGCGAAACGTTCTTCTAAGATGGGCCGTGCCCCTATGCGTCGGTGCTCCTGCGGCCGGCATTTCTCCGTCTCGGACCGGCATGACGTTTGCCTTCGTTGCCTGGGACCCAACCATGACATGGATTCGTGCGACACCTGTTTCTCCATGGACCGCCGTGTCCTAGAAGTCACGCATTCAAGCTCGGCAAGACCCCGCCGACCTTCGGGGGATGACGTCGCTCAAGGGACGCCCAGGTAAGGTCTCTTGGCCCATCCCCGGGCCCCCTCCGAGCCTATCTCGAGTCCGAGGAGGAGGGGTCTCCTCGTCTTCTCTTGCGGGAGGCCCTTCAGCGAGTGTTGGGGGCGTCATTGGTCCCTCCCGGGATAGCGATGCCGACACCGCCTCGGCAGTCACCTCTTCGGAGGTGCAGGCTCCCCCCATGTCGAGGCCCTCATCTGTTGGGCCTGGCTCGGGTGGACCCTCGACGCTGCCTCTCGGTGCCATTTCAGATCCCGGCACCATTCACGGTGCTGGTGATCGATGCGGCGCCATCTCCGGCGCTGTTTCGGATCGGCGCGCTCTCGTGGCTGCCGTGATCAGCGGCGCCGTTCGCAGTGCTGCTGGATCGGCACCGTTCGCGGCACCAGTGATCGGGCAGTGCGTTGGCGGTCTGCCGTTTTGGCCTCGGCACCGTTCGCGATGCCGATGGACATGGCGGCACCGCCGGCAATTCGCTCGCCTCCCAACACCGCCCGGCGGCGCCGTTAGCTTTCCCCTCCCTGGGCAGTGCCGGGCCTGCCGGGCCGCTGGGGTGTGGGTTAGGCCTTCCTGCTGCTGGCGTGGGGGGGCAAGCGGCGTCGCTCTTGGTACCGGGGCCGTTCATGGCCCCGTGGCCTCGGGGACCCCTGGGGTGGCCAGCATCGAGGTCCTGCTGGTCTCGTCCTCCTCGGAGGATGATGACTCTGATGTGGACCCATCCTGGCACCCCATTCTTGAGATCTGGGTCCTCGGTGGCTAGGGTACCAGGCGGTGCAGCAGGCCCTCCTCTGTCCCCTTGCCGTCATCTCCTGAGGGTTCCTCGGCTGGGGGGTGTCCAAAAGACGGGGGCAGATGTAGGGTGACAGAGGCTCCCTCTGTGGAGGCCCGGTGACAGCTACCCCCCAGGGTGCTGTTGCCTCCTCTAGGGACAGAGGGACGTTGCAGTCGAGGAGGAGGGCCCTCTCAGAATCTGAGGGGTTGATGGGCAGGTGGCCTGCTGCCCGGTCTTCCTTGGTCACCTCAGGGGGTGTGGCCAGAAGCGGTAGTGCAGAGCCCCACCCCTCCACCCAGGGTTCTAGGGTGTCCTTTGGCGGCATGTGTGTGGACTGCCCTTCTGGATCCATGCAGTCCCGGTGTCATCACAGGGGAGTTTCTCCCCCAGGGCTCTTCCAGGCTCCGCTTCCCCAGGGTTCCGTTCTGCGGCCTGGTTTGATATCCGGGATCCCTCCTACTAGGGCTCCCTTCCCCGGATTCAGAGCCCTCGAGAGAGTTGCCTCCTCGGAGGTGCCCCTCTCCCATCTCTCTGCCTTCACCACCCCCGCTCCCGGGCCATGTCGGTCCTACGGGTCCGTTATCCTGGGAGCAGTTCAGGGGTTCTGCGGCGGCCTTCCCCTCATATGTTAGACACATGCATGAGCGGGTCTTTCGACTCTCCCCACCGCCGCAGGAATCCTCTGGACATTCCAGTTCCCCATCATCCTCGTCTCCCTCCTCTGAGGGAGAGGAACCCCCTGCTCATCTGTCCTCCGATGCTGATTTCACAGAATATCAGCGTTTCCTCTTGAGGATGGTGAGGGATCTCTGGATTTCCTACGTTCGGAGAGACAATAGCGAACTGGAGATGCATGAATTCCTTGGTGAATTCAGTGCCCAGCATCTGGTGGTACCTTCCTGGCCTATCCCCTTCCAGGAGGCGTCTATCCGATCCTGGCAGTTCCCTGCCGCTTCTTCTCCAGCCCCAGCGGACTGCCAGCGTAGGTATTGTGCCCCCTCTGAGTCTCTAGGTTCCCTTCCCAACCCGTCCTCAGGTTTGGTATACCTGGATACTCCTTCTGGGTGCCGTTGCCTGGCGCATGACCGCCCACCGGATTCGGACTCTCTCCAGTTCGACCGGTGGGGTCGAAGAGTGTTCTCTTCTTCTCATGCGAGTGCTTGTATTGCATCACATCAGGCTCACCACGCTGCCTGCAACCGGCATCTGTGGTCGATGATGTCCCAGCTGCTGGCATCTATGCCTGACATGGAGCAAACCAGACAAGCCATTGCCCTCTCCGCGGTAGGCCTGGAGCTGGCAAGACACCAAGCAAGGGCATCTTATGACGCCAATGAGGTGGCTTCCAGGCTTGCGGGGACAGCGATCTGCATCAGGCGGACGGCATGGCTTCGTCTTTCCAGGTTGTCACCCCTGGCCCGGCATAGGGTGATGCGCTCCGCCTTCCAGGGACCTGTCTTTTCTCATCCAGAGCTAGGAGACTTTTACAGGGGCTCCATCTGTCTCCTCGTCCTTGGGAGGCACCTCCTAGCTCTTCTCCCACTTAGGCTTTCTGAATAAGCCAGGGTCTTCTCCTCCTGTTTCTCACCAACAGAAGGCTGGGGGTCTTGTTCCCTCAGGGTATGGCCTCTTCCCCCTCCAGGGGAAGAGGAGCTTAATACTCACCCAGGAAGTAATGAATGGTGAAGATTGACAAGGAAGATAGGAAAGTGCATGCCTACAGTAATTCTTGATCTTCTCTTGTATCTTCACCATTACTTATACCCCACCCACCATCCCTCAGTGGCCTCTTCCTGTGGCTTCTCCACCTCCCGTCTCCTTCCTCTCTCTGCAAAAAAAAAAAAAAATTTTTTCTTAAAATATAGGAAAGTTCCTTAATTTTTCCAAAAAAAAAATCTTTCTTTTGGGGGTTCTAATTTTCCAGAAAATTACTTACTCTAAGATTCATGGGCCATCTCGTGGATTGCATTGGCGATAAAACTGCACAACTATCTCTTGCCATTCTTCTGGCAAGATACCTCTGGGTTTTTTGGCCTGGCTCAGGCTATTCAGATTTGATCCTGCAATTCCATTTTCCAGATAGTTGCCCTGAAATCAATATCCCCCCCCTTCTATTCTTGCCTTGCAGAGCAGAGGAACGGGCACGTCTAATCCTTTTTCTTTTTGCAAAAAAAAAAAATTAAATAAATATTAAATGCTGAGGGAACTCTCTTCGACTGTTATAGGCATCTTGGTATCGGGGTCATGCATCTAGTCTAAAAACATTTTACCTAAAAAAAGGAAAAATAAACAGGAAGGCAATGAGAAGGTAGGCTATCCTTCTTGCTAGTTGCTTAGAGGTTTTTCCTTTTTAAATGTCCTCCTGGACAATTTTTGCAGAAGAGCAGTGCTGACCATATCTGATCCCAGCCTGCCTAAGCCTTGGCCTGCCTTGACCAGTCAGTCTGAGTCCCATTTCTATCTTAAGACGCCTGAAAGGCTTACATTTTCCATTTCTAAACCCCTGAGCAGTGCTCTCATGCTGCCTGGGT
This sequence comes from Neoceratodus forsteri, assembly GCA_016271365.2. Taxonomy (NCBI): domain Eukaryota; kingdom Metazoa; phylum Chordata; order Ceratodontiformes; family Ceratodontidae; genus Neoceratodus; species Neoceratodus forsteri. The sequence continues at coordinate 1,457,573,793 of CM057455.1, read as the reverse complement.
TTTATTCTCCCTCCTCGGGTTCCCTCCAGTTTAAGGCCTTCCGCAGCCAGGAGCCCGAGGTAGGTATCAAGAACAATGGCATGTTGAAAGATGAGGACTATGCCCTCCTGGGTCGGTCTAGCGGGTTCGGTGAACCTTCTCTTCAGCTCTATCTCCGGGGATTCTTACTTCCCCTTTAGTCGAGCCTTCAGCTGTAAGCTAACTATGCTCGTTGGGCATTCTGGTCCTTTCAACATCCCATCTCTCTCTTCTCTTTCTTCTTCTTCTTCTATTTTCTCATTTCCTTTCTTATCTCTCCTCCCAGAGTCACCCAGGTAATGAGGCCCTGCAGTCCCTAGGCTAGGGATACTCTTATCTCCTCTGTCCTTCCTCCATCGGCTTATTTCTTTTTCAGTTCATTCTTCCTTGCTTTGCTATCCCTTGGCTATCTTGCCTCGCTATCTATATTCTCTGCTTTTCTCTTTTGCCTCTCGGCTCACAGAACTGAGTTGGAGGAGGAGTGTCGCTACTAGCAGGCCCTCGCGCTATGACGCATGGCGTCACTCTCGAGGGCGGAAGCGTTAGCTAGACTTTTTTAAAAAAAAAAAAAGCTCCCGTGGCGGTTGCGCGCCTCCGGCTTACACCCAGGAAGTAATGAATGGTGAAGATACAAGAGAAGATCAAGAATTACGGTAGGTACGTAATTTTCCTATTTTATCATTATTTAGAAGTTAAGAGAATTTTAAAGTTTAAAATGTGTGCATTGCATGCTCATCTGAGTTTCCAGCTTAAAAGAGCATGCACGTTGTCCTTCTAGCAGATGACCATTTTTTTTACTCCTATCATGCAACCATGTCTGAATACTGGAAAAAACTAAAGGGCAGTTCCTATTCTAATGTGCAATATTATTGAGTTTTTGGAGCTTCCTCCTTTTCCTACTGATCTTTATCACTACCATGACTTTGCTGGAAGAAGGATAGAGGAAAAGGTTACTATACTTCAGTGATGACTAGTCTTATGGATAAATAAGCTATTTCTTAGAGCTGACTCTGTTAAGTGTTTGCACACATGGTTCTGTGCTTAAAAGAATCCATGAGGAGAACACTGTAAGTTGTTCTTTTCTCTGTTTCCCCTAAATAATTAATAAAAACATAATCTAATACAATAATACATTTGGAAGGAATACAAAGGATTAGCGATAGATACAAAGGTGAGAAGTACACTTGAAGGTGATAATAGGAATCTCCCTGGAACTGTTTTTTGGATACAACTGGATATTGCTCGGGATTTATTGATATGGCCAATGGTATTTACAGTAGCTGGCAATCCATAGAGAATACGTATTATTGAACTCTCAGTTAAGTCACTATTTAAACATAAAGATTTACTGGCAGAAAGATAATGTTCCTTCTAATTCTCCTTGTAATTCTCTTTTTTTTTTCTTTTTTCTTTCAATTATCTCGGTATGGTACAAAGGGAAGGACCTTTTGGGCTTTGAGAACTGTTGGTGGCAATGGTGGGTGGCTCTCTGAGTTGATAAAGAAATAATTCCTTTATCTGCTACAGCTACTACAATCAAAGACTGGGATCCTGGTTCATAGTTACTGTTATAAAAAAAGAAAAAAAAACTGTAGAAGATGTCAACATAAAGTGTAGAACTGGTACAAAAAAGGAGCAGGACATAAGAATCACCTGCTGAAATTGAAACTGAAACAGGCCTGGCATTGAAAAAGAAAACTTCTAAAAGATGAGGAAAGTGATACAGATGTTAAAGAAAATGTGGACTGCAAGTGTAATGCAAGTATAAGAATTTCTAATCAATACTAACTGAGTTTAACTGATTTGCAGAGTCAAAAAGATTAAAGTTCAAAGCTCAGAATGTCATTGTAAAACTGTATGTAAATCATAATGCCTTGTTTGTTAGAGTTTTTTAAACACCATACCAGTGTAGTAATTGTGGTACAAATAGACAATTATAAAAGCACCTTTTCCTTTCTTATATTTTACAATATATTACTAGTCTATAATTAATAGAACAATTATCTCAGTTAATTGAGTGAATCATGTGTATTATTGGCATTACTTGCACTATTGACATTGAATGTGTTTCTGACCAATATACCTAATGTAATATAACCAGACAGGATAAACAAGGAGCACTTTCAAAAGAGTTCAGAAAGGTCAAGAGAGGTTGGTCCTTGGAAGAGAGACAGTACCGCTGGTTTAAGGGGAGAAATTACTAATTGGAGATAAGTCGATACAAACTGTATTTTCTGTTTCTAGTACTGCTCATGCACCATAGGAAAGAGTGTAGAATATTAATAAAATGAAGAGTTTATACAGACTTTACATAGAGTTTATAGAAACTAGGAATTTTACATTATCGAAAGATGGTAAATATAAGAAGTCAGATAAATAAACCAGATCCCAATGAGTAGGAAATTTAAATTATAAATGAACAACAACATTCTATTGGGGAAATAGAGATAACACAAGAAAGTAATTAAAATAGAGGAGGAGGGACTCCTAAGTTCAGAAGTCCATTTAATCTTAAGGGGGAGGAAGCAGTAATAAGAATATTAGGTATACAAGTCAGATACAGTGAAAATGAAGAATCCCTATATGACCCAATCAGTTATCTGATTAAAGAAGAATTGGGACTGAAAGAGGCAGGAGAAGAAATACTGGGGATATTCAGGGATTATTCTGAACCTTCACAACCAGCCTATTCTCTTATAAGGACCACAAATGAGGCCAGAAAAATCTGGGCCAAAATGCATATCTTGAAAAATCTTGGACTGGAGATTCCTGCGCCAATTAAATGGAACACAATTTAACTGTTTGGACCAGGAATTAACAATATTGAGAAAAGGGTACTATGGGAGGAGGTTAAAAACATTATAGTGGCTTTTAGATGGAATTTTAGAAAGATACCAATCAAGGGCCAACCCACCAGTGAAATGGTAAGGCAACCGTCTGCGGTGCCAACATCCCAGGTTTGGGGACAGACTCGGATGTTAGAGGGCCAACCAGGGGGAGAAGGATTGAGCATCCTAGGGACTGCTCTCCTTCTCTGGGGGTAAGAGTGCCTGGTGCAATGCGGACCTCTGGCGGAGGCTGGAGGTACCGCCATGGCTGGCACCACACTTCAGGGGACAGGGTGGACATTGACATCATTGCATGTCCTCATCCCAGGGAAAAATAGCTGCAAAACAAATTATGGCTGCAAATGATGGCCCCTGCTTCTGACACCACTCCCACTCAAAACATTGTCCACCGGGGGGGTCCTGCTCCCATGAACCCACCCTGAAGGGCAAGCCAGGGCTAGAAACCCATGTTTTCTGAAGGGAGTGCCCACCCAGTGGCTCCGCCCAGAGGGTAAGCATGGGAATGGGGGGGCACCAGGCAGAATGGGGGACCAGAACCCCCATGGGGGGGAGAAGTTAGCACAAAAAAAATACTTATGAAAGAAATGGAGAAAACAATATCAATTTTTGTCATTGACTATCCTGAAGTTGAAAAAAATAAAATCTGAAAGTAGCAATCTGCTTTCTCCTCCATAACATGCTAAAAATCAATATTGAGGCTGGATCTGTGGTATCAGTAAACAGAATGCAGGAGGAAACTGGGAACAAAGAAATTCATGTACACTTAAAAGGGAAGGAGTTGATAAACACAGTTATGGAGCAGGCCAGAGATCTAGATAGAATGGGAATATATTTTATAGAATGGGAGAATTTATATTTAACTTCAAGTAGAGATGAAGTAGGTTTCCCAGAAGCTTCCAAGTCACTGAATCAGAGCTACTGACTTAATGAATCTACACTGAGTCATACAACAGTGTCTCTAGAGAAAGCAAAGATTTCTCTAATGCCATGGAATATAGCAGGATTAATAAATAAACTAAATGATGACGAATAGAGGATATTCAGTTAAATGGTTATCAATCAGTAAATGTACCTGTAGTCGAAAGAAAAAATTGTGGTAGAGCCTCTGGGGACTTCAGATTTACATAACAATCAATCCACATATGAAGCTACACAAAACCCTTATTAAAAATGACACCATGCTATTCATCCCTGTAATAATTAAGCCCTATTGATATTGGGCATGGTCTACATTCCACCAAGAGGAACTCAGATGTATAATGAGGAACTATGGAATACATTAACCAAAAGTACTACAGATATACTTTTTTCCTTCCCAAGTGCCTTTCTGGTTTTGACGGGGGACTTAAATGCAAGGATTGCACAATATGACAATACTGAGGAACTTAGTAAAATCCCTTCTATAATAAATATACCACATAGAAAATCCATGGATAAAAGGGTCTGTAAAAGTGGGTGGAAAATTGGTACAATTTTTACTAGACACAAGTCTGATTGTGGCAAATAGGAGACTAGGTGGGGATATGGAAGGGAATCCAACACACTTTGGCCCATATGTGAAAAATGTCATAGATTGCATTATCTTTTTTTTTATTCTGTTTATACTCCCAGACCCCGGGCATCCTTCAGGAGTGCCACTTGGACACAACCCTAACTCCCAGCCTGAACCACTGCATCTCCCAGGATCTCCCCCCTAAATGACCCCAGGCAGGAAATATATATTATAAAGCATTGTTAGGTCTACCAAGAGCCACCCCAATCTGTGCTGTATATGCAAAATTGGGTAGAATTTCAATCAAAGCATTTACAAGTCTGAGACTAATCTTATATTGGCTTAGAATTATAAATGGAAAAGCTTCCCCCCCCCCCCGGGTATTATGGAAATGAAAAGAGAAAACATACTGGCTGGAAGGAGACCTCCCCTCCCCTCTCCTTGGTTAAGATTTTTAGTACAGTCAGTAAATTCAATCCATAATCAATCCCTGTGGCACTTCTACATAGGGGAATCATGATTTTCTTGACCTATAGAAACAGGATTAAAACGGAATTTTCTATAAAGCTGTACAAGAGGATCTTCAAGCAATAAACAGACTTAAAATGGCTCAATGGTTTTCAAAGAACAAGAAGATACATGATCTGGAAAAGTATTTGACCTTATAAATTCACCCAGAGCAAAAAGCAACTAATAGCTAGAGCAAAACTTGAGTTATTGATTGATTTTTATCAGAACAAGACAAACAGTAAAAGCCCAAATAATATATGCTCCTGTGACAAGTAATATGTAGAGACATTAATGCATATGATAGTCCAGTGACCTCTTCACTAGAAATGGAGGAAATTATACTTAGATTACTTTCTGTTGCTTTATGCAAGTAATCTTGAAAGTGGCTTGTACATTTTGCTCCAACCTATGGATATAAAACATACTACAACATTGGCTAAATTTTTAAAAGAATTAATAAAATACAGGAAAACATTTGAATAACTTATTTTTGGGGGTATTGCTTACTCTTATTATGTATTCTTACCTGAATTGATGTATTGAGGTTCCTCTAATTATGTAGCTTCAAGAGTAGTGATTTTAAAAATACTGCTTATTGTAAACACACTTTATTATTACTATAGGAGAGATTTAAGGTGCTCTATATATATATATATATATATATATATATTATACATATATGTATATATACACATATATAGCAAAATTTATATGTCAATGTATGCAATGTATGTATTTTCTTTTTTGTAAATTGTTATTACTTTTTAAGTACAGTTTTTATTGTAAAGACCAAAATTTGTTGAACAAATACAATTTTGATACCTTGATACTCAGGATGGACATTAGAAAGCAAATCCAGTACTTGCAGTGAGTTATAATGGCATAGTACAGCTTCCTTGTAAAGTTCAATAGTGCAGATACAGTTGATTCTGAAAAATTAAAAATAAAATACCAAGGCAATGGAAACACAATGAGAAGCAGTGTGAAGGGGGGAGCCCAGGAACAGCATGTGCTAAAGATAGGCCATACAACACCCCGTTCATCATCTGGAAACTCATTATATGTAAGATACAAAACCAGGATCTTTGGTAGAGGGAAACATAACCCATCTTCTCCATCTGTTTTCCCCTTCTCTTCCTGCTTATGTATTCTATAAGTAAGCATTTCAACATTATAAATAGTGTTAACTGCAACTAGGATCTCGCCTTTAAGTCATTTTCTTGTCATGCATTTTTGGGACATAAGGGTTAAGAACCCTAATAGGTATTTGACAGCAAGATCCTTTAAGTTACTAGGGTATATCAGAAAAAGGAATCAAAGCTCAAATAGTTGTAGCTTTTGGGAGAAGATCTCTTGTAAAGCTTGCTCTATTGACTTTAAAAAAGGGAAGGATCAAGGATAAGCCCAAAACCCATGGTAATGTTCTGCATGTAGATCACCACATTGTCTCCAACAGTGACAAGTGCAGTGTCAGTGGTTCAGTAGGTGGCACACTCACCTCTGAGGCTGAGAGATCAGAGGGCTGTGGGTTCAGTTCCCACATCTGGCACTTGGGTTAGTATCCCAATACTGACACTGTAGTGCAGCATGAGAGGGGTGCTGCACTTCTGAGGTGCCATCTTTCAGATGAGACGTTAAACCGATGTCTCATCTGCCTGGACTGGTGGTAGTTCAGGTGGATGTTAAAGACCCCATGGCACTTATTGAAAAGAGTAGGGGAGTTTTTTTTGAAATTCACATAAGAAGCTTCACAACAAAGAAAACAGATTACATTATTTCATCACCCATCATATTCCCATAAATAATTACAAGAAATTATACACATTAATGCTCAACCATAAACTTAATCTTTCTGTATTCAACAACTTCTATTTATATTTAATAAAAATTTGAAACCCCTTCCACCATCTGTAAACCTTAGCCCCTGAGTAGTGCATTAAATCAGATTGATATACTGTCTTCATCATTTGCATAATTAGATAACTAAAAACTTGATATGACATCATTTTTTGATAAATTACCCATTGACATCTTGCTTGCCACAAGTAAAACCGTAAGCAACTTAACAAAATGAAATAAGTTTCTAGGTGAAGAGTAGAAGCATCTCTATGAAGAACCCCTAACACTAAGGTATCATAATCCATTTCCCCTAACCAACTCATGTGCCATTTTTCTGCAAGGAAAGGCCAAAGTGATTTTGAATATGAACAAGTTAACAGAAAATGATTCATAGTTTCCTCCACATTTACACATGCTAAATAAGGACAATTTCTCTGTTCTAGGTTTTTATGTTTTGCGTTCCCACGAACATTCAATCTGCCGTAAACAGTCAGCCATGATATTTCCCATATTGTAGCTGGCATCTATTTATTGTTCAGTTGTTTCAAAACCTGACCATTCAATGAAGAGGGGCAATTCTTGAAACAAGGCTCCGTAGGGTACAGCCGAGCCATTAATGTGGAACAGAACTTTTTCCTACTGGCATGAAGAATCTCAGCACGAGTGATTTTCCATTTAAATAGTTTCTGGGCTGCCGGGTGAAAATATTCAGGTACCTGCGGTCTAGAATGAAGTTTAGGTGCCACCTCACCCCAGGCTGCAAGATAATTTCCAAGAACCAAATGCACCATCCCCTTAAAGCTATTTAAAGTACTAGAAATTCCATACAAAACTGTATGATAAAAGAATAAGGAATAAAAGAAAACAATAGGCTCAATCATTCCTAAACCCCCCATTTTCCTTGCTTAAATAAGTATAACACCTTTTGACTGGGTTAAGTCCATTGCCCCATAACATCCGAAAGAACATTCCATAAATTTTCATTTCTAATACTAAGGGAAGAGGAAAAATATAAGCCACATACTGCAATTGCGGAACTATAAAACATTTCAAAATCTGTATCCTTTTAAGTTTGGATAATTTCCATGCCTGCCATCTCTTGACCTTAAACAAAGTACACTCTATAACCTTCTCCCAATTAACCAAGGCCACGTTTGGCGCTCCAAAAATAATACCCAAGATATTTATTGGGTCTTTTGAAAAAAGAACCCCAGATATTTGGCAGGAGGAAATCCCCCAATCACCCACCAATAACCCCTTACATTTAGCAAGGTTAAGCTTAGAATTGGAAACATCCGCATATTGCACGACGATATGTGAAAAAAAGGAAACCTGATTATGATCCAGAAAAAAAACCACAAATATCGTCCGCATAAGCTAAAACAGACAATTTAGCCAAGTCACTCTGTTGCAACAAATTTCTCATTTTCAACTTGCCCAACTGTTGTAACAGGGGATCAATTGAAAAAAGATACAACAAGGGGCTGAGGGGACAACCCTGTCGTACCCCAGTCGAAATCTCAAACCCTTCTGTAATTTGTCCTCTAAGAAAAACTTTGACAAAGACATGCGAGTATAGCATCTTAATATAGCTAATGAATTTTACAAGAACGCCATACTTGGCCAAGGCTAGAAAGAGAAACTTCCGATCAATATGATGAGCTTTTTCTTGGTCGAGGTAAACACACAGCCCTTATTCTTTTGTAGGATACTAATTCAATAAAATCTCTAGTTAGCATTAAAGCGTCTTGTATTCTCCTCCCTGGTATACCACAAAATTGGTAATTTGATAAGACCAAAGAAGCATAATTTTTTAAGCCTAATATTAAGGATTGCGCTAGGATCTTATAACAAGTGTTCAGAAGAATTATTGGTCTCAATTTGCGATATTTGCTCTATTCCAGCTTTAAATAAATAAACCAATAAACCCTCTGAAAAGGTAGATGGAAACTCAAGTTCCTGAAAAATGATGAATAAACAGTATATAATATCACTGATATTTTTGAAAAAAGCATTTGTAAAATTGGTTTGGCAACCCATCCAATCCAGGTGAGGTCCCTATTTTAAGGCTTTTAATAGCTTTGGACTTCTACCAAAGTAATATTTTAAGCAATACTAATGCCTCTTTTGAAAAACCAGAAATATCAATATTTTGCATATAATCCTGAATATTTTCATCTGAGGGGGTTTCTACAGGCAGTAAAGACTGGTAGTGTACTTTAATCAGATTTTCCATATCTTTTGCTGTATCAAATCTAATACCATTAGTGTCCTGTAAATATCCTGTAGTACTATCAGTACTATCAGAATGTATTTTCTTACAGGCCTCGTAAGGATCCTCAACAGGCCCTCTCCTAGTACCCATAGAAAGCATTGCAGAAATTGTGGATGCTCTATCATATTGGTATTTCATCATCTCTTTCTTAATTATAGCAATCTGAGCAGAGAAATCTTCCTTACTTAGATAAGACAGTGAATATAAATGCTGCAGTTGACTTCTAAGCGAAAGATATCTCAAAAACTTTTTGTTTCTTAAAGATCTACCATGTGCACAAAACCAACTTCGAATGTCTCCTTTAGTATCCATCCACCAGTCTCCAATCTTGTCATAAAGACACAACACAGAAATTCTAGCTGCTAATAAAGCCTCTATTCCAAATTTAACAATAGGGGACTCTAATAAAGACGTATTTAGTCTCCATCTGTTTCTTTTCCTATTCTGCAGAGGGATATCTGAAATAGTAAATTGCAATAAAGAATGATCCAAAAACTCACTAGGAATAATCTGGAAATAGCCTTTTTTTATATTCTGGGAATGAAAAAGAAGATCTATTGTGGTTTCATAATTTTTCCTGCTATAGGTGAACCTATTGCCTTTATTATAACAACTACAATTGATCAACTTAGCAGTATCTACCACAGCTGATAGCATGTGCGAATCACAATATATCTTCTTTCTTTTACTACCCACTGCTTGATCTCTTACAATGTCACAATTAAAGTCCTCCCCCCTAAAATGATAGCATACGAGGACACTAAATATGGCTGTATTAGCCGTAAAAGCTCCACCCGAGCTGCCTTAGTTTGGGGGGCATATACATTAATAAGGCGAAAAGCACTAGACTGCCAAATACCATCTAACAAAAGCAAAGGCCCAGGCATTAAATCAATCAATTTAATTAACGAGAATTTATACGAACCAAAAAGGATACTCACCCCATCCGCACAATCTGGCCCAAAGGACCAATAAGAAGGCCCCCAAATCCATTCCCTTTTAAACAGTAACAATTGTTCTCTAGAACACATCCAAGTTTTCTGAAAAAAGAAAATATCATAACCGGAACTGTGAATAAAAGAAAAAAACGCTCTTCTTTTTACCACATTTAACAAGCTATGAATGTTTAAAGACCCTATAACAAGAGAACCCATGAATTATGAGGTTTAAGAGACACATAGTGGAAAAAAAAAAACTATTTTTTTCACTTTTTCTTTTTCTTGTCTTTGTAATCCCCATATTCCATCCTAAAAGAGACCTGACTACTGCCAACTGACTGCGAATCAGCCTCACTATGTTCCATGTCAGAACTCCCTTCTGGATGGAATAAGGCTGCTTATGAGTTCCCACTCTCATTAATACCTGCCTCTTTTACTTTGCTTGAGGGAGTAGCCTTGTTCTGCCTAGATGAACGTCTTCTAGCTACTGGTTTAAATTCTAAATCCTTCGACTCTAAATGATCCCCATAACAAACAGGTGAAAGAAGTGGGTTCACTTTGTCACTCGTGTCTGCACTGTCCTGCTTGGGTGGAGAACCAACTTCAGGGTTAGCTACCGGTGGGGAAAGACAAGGTACTGGAACACCATCTAGAACTGGTTTAGAGACTAGATCAGAAAGGGAAACCATATTCTGAGGAGGGGGGGTCAACCTTCCTTTCCAGCAACTCTTGTGCCTGCTGAATTAAAAGATCAGGGCTTGCACTTGGAGCCTTGTTCTTGGCTGCCCAAGAACAATCTCCAAGAACATGGCCACCGCCTCACAAAATCGCACCTAGTGCTGTTGGTGCAATGCAAAGCTATATGCCCTATACCCCAGCAATTATCACAACGGTCTTGATCACAAGAACTAGACAAATGTGTCCGTGCTCCACATTTATAGCAGGCTCTTGGCTGCCCTGCATAAAAACATACTCCTCTGTCCCTACCCAACATAAAGGAATTAGGGATGTGTTCTAGCCCATTTTCCCCAACCCGCAGTTTAACTTTATATTTCCAGCCCCCTGTCCAAAAGGACTCAGAATCCAACAAGGCCTCAGGTTTGCTTAGAACCTCACATTTCTGCGACAACCAATATGTAATGTCATCGACATGAACCCCCTCATTCCAAAACATTATAGTTACAAATCTAACAGAGGGCTTGGTCAGAGGGATAACCATAAAGGGAGACCATAGGGGGGAACATTTTACTAATGCATAACGCTCCCAGAAAAGCTCTAAAGCATGAGTGGTTCTAAAACTGACATCATAGTTGTCTTCACCAGAGATATTTATCAGTGCAAAACATCTTTAGGAGAAAATTGTAAAGAGTCTTTCAGCAATCTCGACCTACAAACACACGATCAGGCCTATCCGCTAAACCTCCTTATAAGCGGATCAGCGACATTGCCTGGGTGTAGCTTCTTTTTTGATGTTAGAAAAAACTCTGACAATAGAGGCAGTTGATTAACTGTAGGGGGTTGTGACTGAGCATTATTTTCTAAGTTATTATCTTTCATAATATTTTCCCCCTTGGTAACCTCAGTTCCAGTAGCCGGGACTGGAGCAACCCCTTTAGCCACTGGCAGTTTTGGTGAATTTATACCAGAAGGCTTCCAACCTGGAGAAGCCTGTGAAAAACCTGATGAATAATCCCAAGTGGGGTCTGGAATCCAAGCACCTCGCTCGGTTTTCACCCATCCTGCTCCCTGCAAAGCCTGGGTAGTAGACCATGGCTCTACTGTATCTGGTAGTTCTGAAGAGCCAGATGTAGAAATAGGAATGGTTGCTGGAGTTTTAAACTGCTCCTGGGCAGATATAAAGTTAGTCTTGGGTTTGGATCCAAAAAGAAAGGTAGTGACTCCTTCCTGTGTTACTGGATTAGTCTGATAAACAATATTGTCATTAGAAGCTGTCCCATGCTTCTCCATTAACACTGGTGCCTTAAATACAAAACCAGACTCCTTCATAATGACAGAGGATTGAAATAAAGCCTTATTCTTTTGACTCAGTGCTTTTCCTGATGCAGAATGCTCAGCACTATTTCCCTCATCCATGGCCACTGCTGACCAATCCAAAATTTCCCCAGGCTTTAGGCACATACCTTCCCTGGTGCTAAAACTGCCAGCCTGCTCGGGATTCATACTTAGGGGTGCACATACGAGTGGATCGGAGGGAGCTGCCGACTCGCTTGCCGCTTGCTCCTCACTCAAAATCCCTGACGTGCCATTAACCCCCTCACTAGTTTTGGAGTCCTTTCCCATCGAGGTTAACCCCAAACAAAGTTGTTTACCTTGCAACATAACGCTTGGCTGATCCAACTCCAGTCGTGCTGCACTATTCACTTCGTGGGCAGGAAGAACAGCTGAAAAAACACCATCCGCATCCCCCAACGCTTGCGTTGTGCTCAGGTCTTCCGTCGAGAAAAATATTTCCTCCGCTTCTCTCCTTTCGCCCGTACCGGGCGTTTTCCGACTTCGGGCCTCTAAGCTAAGAGAACTAGGAGAGGAGGCCCGCTCTCCTAATCCCGCAACATCCTGTTGCATCAGCAGCTCCTCTGAGTGGCCATTCTGCCGACCTCAGGCTCCCTCTACTGATCAAACAGCCGCATAGCCCAGCAGAGAGTAGGGGAATGTCCCTGGTGTCCTGGCCAAATTTCCCTCATTCACTAAAAAATACCACCAACAGCTTAATCTGGTTCAGTTTTAGTTGCTTACCATCTGCACCCCCCCCCACCCCGGTAGCCCCTGAAAAAGGACTTCTAGGCCTAGTGGGCTTACCGGGTCGACAAAATTCAACAAACAAACAAGTCACATCAGTGCCTCTGTGGATCTGTTAGATGAGTGTAAGGAAGTATCGAACAAGACACATCCAGCTGAACCTCCACCAGGACTGTGAATAGAAGACTTTTTGAAAGTTCTGACATGCTGTTTGCCACTGCTCAGTTGTGAGATGGTGTATAGTGACCTCATTCCCTTTGTTGAGTGCTAAGATATGTGGCATGGCTTTATTCTGAAGAAGGGCTTTATAAAGGCTGGAAAGCAAAAGTGGCAGGGGTTCTCCATTGAGGGCTGATATGGTTATTTTAACCAGGAGATTGGCTGTATCCAGGAGTGGGCCCCAGCAGATCCAGGAGGAGAGATAAGCACATACTTGAAAGTAATGAAACATCCATCTGGGGCAAACCCAATCTGTCACAGACAGATTGAAATGTTTGGACACCATGATCACACCTGTATAAAAGTTGGTATGGGTAATGTGCTCCTTGTGTAAACTACAGTAGTTCTTGTAGGCAGTATCCAATCTAGCTGGAATGATGTTTTTATGAAAATGTAAGGGGAGCAGCCAGAGCATCTGGTCTCGTAAATCAGCATTTGACAGCCACTCTTTCCATACCTGGAGGGCTGTAAGAGCATAAGGGGAGGCACAATCCATCAGTACACTGGGTTGCTGAAAGTTGAGAATGGCTATCTCTGGTGAGACAGGTGGAAAGGCAGCCCTTTCCAGCTGTGCATCTCCTTGCTATGGTGTATCTTGAAGCCAGCTCAGGACTGGTTGCAACTGTGCTGCATCATAGTACAGGGAGTGGTCCAGGAGAATTAGTCACCCTCTCTGATCCTATTGTCCACAGAAGATTTGTTTGTTTGTTTGTTTTTTTTGTTTTTATTTAAGGTTAGAACCATAGAGCATAAGCTCATTTACAATGGTTACCTTATCAGCATATTACAAAAAGAATTACATGCAGAGTATACAAAACAGACAGAAACTAAACACAATAAGTATTTTTAGCTAAAACAGCTACAAGGCCTAGAAAGAGAATATAAATAGTTTTTCGGTGTAAATAAAGATGATGGTTTTCCCTGTTTTCTAAATTCAGCCAAGAGATTATTCCAGCAAATTGGTACAAACTGACTAAAAAAGATGCTCTGAACATTTAGTTTTGTTTATAAGGAACTAGCATTTCTTTTAAGTGACTATTTCTCAGAGGAAGATCAGTATTTCTGAAAATTATTTTGTTTCTGAGATATGACAGAATCAACCCTAAACCACATTTATAAGAAAATGCAATTATGGATTTCTCGTCTACTAACCAAATATAGCCATCTTAACTGCTGCTACATCACACAGTGATAAGTGTATTTTGAACATTTAAGAATTAGTCTTTCCAAATGATTCAGGAAGACATCTAACCTATGAAGCATCTCTGAAGTAGCATTGTTATACATAATGGGCCAAATTTTCAAAGGTCAGACGCAAGCTGTGACAATGACAGCTTGCACCAACAGCCCCTGAGTCAGCGACCCTGCGTCCAATTCAGTATTGGACTGGGTCCCTGAGCCTGCATCCTATGGCTTGTGGCATCAGTCTAACAGAGGGTGCATCCACCAAGAATGCTACAATCTGTGAAATGGGTGGGCAGCAGATTGGCCTCAAAAAGGGAACAGGGTAGTGGGTCATGCCCCGCCCAATTCCCCATAGTATTAATAATGAAGCCCATGTAGACTATCATTCCCCCTCCAGAGCCCCAATCACTCATAGTGGTAATTAATATGCCCTTGTGGGCTACCACCCCCCCCAGCCACAATCTCTGGTCCCCAATCCCCGACATATTGGCAAGTCAGTTATTTTAAAAAAATCACGTTGCATGCAATGTAGCCTTGGTGGTCTAGTGGCCACCCACCCCCCAAACCAGCAGTGCCAGACCACCCCACTCCCCCCAACCCATACCCAGCTGGTGAATGGCACAACCCACCTCTTACCACCATGGCCAGCAGCTGACTGAGCTGTTCTATGAGCATGTACTCTAAATAGTACACACTCAGTGAATGACAGCAGCTGTCATTGGGGATCATGCTGGTGGAGGAACACTGGATCACCAGAGATGTTTTGGGGGTACAGAGTACACTGGGGGGCACACAGTGGTGCACAATTGCCAACCCTCCCAGGCGATGTCTAAGTGCTGTTATACCTGCTGTTTGCTGGTCTAATGGTACTTTGACCATTGTCCTCTGGGAGGGTTCTCTGAATACAAATTAAGGGGGATATGGCAGCCTGAACCTGCTGCAATCGCCCTAGTGCCATGCCACAGCCATATTTTTGGGGCAAGGCTGGTACTAAAACCCTTTGCTGCTAGCAGCCTGTTTTAGCCACAGGCTGCTTTCCTGAACAGCTTGTAGTTGCATCTTTTAATGCAAGGTGCCAGATGTGGCACAACTGTTTGCCGCAGGCACCTTGTGTCGGACATAGGGCTTTGAAAATCCAGCCCAATATCACTATAGTCTATCAATGGTAAAATTTGTATTTGTAAAATCAATTTTAATGTTTATTGATCAAGATAATCTTTGTGTCTGTAGAGACGTCCCACTCTTTTACCAACTTGAGTCACCAATGTATCAAGATGTTTATTGCCAGACCCAGTTTGGTCCAACCAGTAGCCCAAGTATCTGTAGGTGTCAACTTTCTCCAAGGCAGTTCCAGTATCATCCAAAATAACTATCTGATTGATTAGTTTAAGTCTAGGAGCTGTGCCAAAAAGCATGCACTTGGTTTTGGAAATATTTACCTTTAGTTTGGAATTAGAAAAAAAGATTGTAAACTATTGAAACTGTCATGGAGTGCACTCAGGACACCACAAATAGAGGGTTGAAAGGACTAGAGTATGGTATCATTGGTGTATAGATGGTAATGAGCACCCCACACACTAAAGACAAGAGGATAACAGCAAGATTGGTCTATAATTAGTTAAATAGCCTGGGTCAACCCTCCCCCTTAAAGACTGGGGCAACCCTTGCCAACTTCCAATCCCTAGGAAAGCAACCCAATGAGATAGACCTATTAAACAGATATGACAGAGGGGCAGCTATATGAGTAGCAGAGTACCTGAATATTTTGGATGTTAGGCCATCAGGTCTGCAGCTCCCACTTACTCTCAATCTCAGTAAATGTTCTAGGACTTTGTACTGCTCAATCTTTCTACAGGAAAAGAGTGGTGATTTCACTTTATTAGGGTTACCAGGATTTCAATAAGGGTTTTTGGGAGGAAACAAAGAAATTTCCTGACTCTATAAAAAATTTATTGAACCTATCTGGTAGTGGACTATCATTTTGGAAAGATTCCTCATTTGACAATTGGATGTTTACACTATTTTTTAGGTGGCCATTTAGTTCTTTGATTATGTCCCAAAATTCATTGGGGTTCCCAGTAGATTCTGATGTGTTGAATTTAAAATATTTAGTTTTAGAAACTCTTACCTTTGCTGCATAGGCATTCCTTATTTTTCTATAAGCTAGCCAGTACTCAGATTTCCCAGAATATCTGGCTTTCTCCCATGCATTATTTTTAGCCTGTTTCTTTTTCCTTAAAAGGAGGTAAACCAAGCTGCTGAGTTAGATTTAACCTTTCTTGATCTAATTGGCATATGTGTGTTACAAACTTGCAACAGCTCCTGTAGGAAGTATTCCCAGGCCAAATCCAGGTCAGGAATTAATTCATGGTGGTCCCAATCTTACTTATCTGATATAAATTTAAAGTAATCAAAGTTTTTAAATGATGTAAACTTTAACATTCTAAAAGGACCCCTATTCCTTTCTTGATCCTCAATACAAAACACTCCATTGTGATCACTTAAGAAATCAGAACTTATGACAAGGCAAGTCAAGGCAATTTTATTTATAAGGCGCCCAATCCCGGAGGCTATGGCCACCAAACACAAACAAGGACATACAGCAGTAAATAAAAATGTAATAAAACCTCATTAAAATGTAACACAATTAAAATTCAGCAATATAGAGGTTTCCAAAAGTCAATCTTAAAGGGTCTGGCCAAAACTTAAAGATGGTATCAGCGGTCAAAAGCCAGGCTGTAGAGGAGGGCCTTTAGCCTCCCCTTAAACACCTCAATTGAGGGAGCCTCCTGGACTGCAGATGGAAGTGAGTTCCACAGGGTTTGCCCAGAGACACTAAAAGCACAATCTCCCGAGGTCTTGAGCTGAACCCTCAGAACATCCAGGAGGCCCCTCAAGGAGGAGCGAAGGGAGTGAACAGAGGACACCAGTGTCAGGAGCTCAGACATGTAACCAGGACCCAGCCCATATAAGGCCTTAAAGGTGAGAAGACACACCTTGAAAAGGACCCTCCACCTGACTGTCAGCCAGTGCAGAGCACACAAAACCAGGGTCATATGACTGGACCTTGAAAGGCACGTCAGTAACTGGGCCACTGCATTCTGCACTACCGGTAGCTGCAGCCTGCAGAGGGTCCCTCCCATGACCCTGAAGTATAGAGTGTTACAGTAGTCGAGCCTAGAAGTCACAAAGGCATGTACTAGTGTCAGCAGGTCCTTGGGCAGAATGAGGGGCTTAATCTGGGCACTGTTCCATAAGTGGTAGAAGCCACAGCTGACTACAGCTGATACCTGATCTTCAAAGGTCAGTCTGCCATCAAGGATCACACCTTGATTTCACACCCCCAGAGAAACCATCAATGGAGTACATCCCAGAACCAGTACAGAGTCAGCCCCCAGTGGCAACCCATCATGCCCACAACCAGGTTTGATCACCAGCACCTCAGCCTTAGCCAGGTTGAGTCTCAGCCAGCTGGAAGCCATCCAGTCATTGATTTTAGCCAGATAGCTGTTAAGCATGTCAATCGCTCCTGATGTTCCAGGTGCAAAAGTCAAATACAGTTGGGCATCATCTGCATAGCAGTGAAACTCCACACTGTATTGTCAAATGATCTTGCCCAGGGGCAGCATATACACTATGAAAAAAATCTGCGACAAGATCGAATCCCGAGGTACTCCACAAGATAGAGGTATTGAGGAGGAGGAGCAATTCCCCATCACCACTCGCTGAACTCTGTCTGACAGATAGGACTCAAACTATTTGAAGATGGTGCTGGCGAGTCCACAAAACCCATAGAGTCGATCAAGAAGCATGACATGATCCACAATGTCAAAAGCTGACGAAAGATCAAGGAGCACAAGAACTGACCTGTCTTCTCTGTCTCTAGCCCAAAGCAGATCATTATGCACTTTCACTAGAGCAGTTTCAGTACTGTGTCTGTCCTGGAAACCTGACTGGCATGGCTCACAGATATCTGAGGATACCAGGTGATCATCAAGCTGATGTGCCACCAATTTCTCAAATATCTTGCTCAAAAATGGCAGGTTGGAGATCAGATGGTAATTCGCCAAGACGTCTGGATAAAGGGAAGAGTTCTTTAGGAGGGGCTTCATCAGTGCTTCTTTCAAAGCAACTGGGAAGACCCTTTCCACCATCAAGCACCTAGCAATCCTGGGGAACACTGGGCCAATGGCATCAGCACATGCCCTTAAAGAAAACAATGCACTGGTGCCGAGTCCAGTTCACAAAAGGTGTGCTTCAGCTCCAAGATCACCTTAGTCACTTCAGACACCTCCACTGGCCTAAACTCCTCCTAAGCTGACTGAGTGCCTCTGAAACTCCCAACTCAAACACTGCAAGGAACAAGTCTCCTTGGCAGTATCCCCAACCCAATGGCTGACACTCTGTTGGAGAAAAACAGAGCAAATTCTTCACATAAAGTGATTGAAAAAGCTTTTTTCAGCTGGAGACAAGCAGGATGTAAAAGCCTGTCCATGGGTCAAAACAGCTGAGATGGTCTGTTTCTCCCCACAGCAATTTCCCTGTACAGAAATTTATTTATTTATCTATTTAATACATAATCAGAATTACAACCTTTGAGTCATAGACTCCTTTGCAAAGGTTCCACATCAATAGTACAGGGATGGGAAGAATAGAAAGTGATATGGCAATGAATACACAAAGTATATTGAATACAAAAGAGAAAAAACATTAACTTAGCATGTAGAAGAACAATAAATCCATAGGTCTAAGGTCAGGTAGACCCAGCATTCACAGTAGATCTTGCAATAACAAAAACACAATGCTAGGGTATGTAGTTTACCCAGTGTCAATAGGTGAGATACCTCTTAGAGATACACTAGCAAATGAGGTCCAGAGATAATCTAACTATGAGACCCATGGAGATTCAAGGGTGAGTGGGGCTGGGTTAGGGGCCATCACAGGAGGATAGCTCAAGTAGATGACTTTTGAGGGACCTTTTGAAGAGGCCAAGCTTGGGTTCCAAGGCGATGGTGGCAGGGAGGCCATTTATCCATTTAGGTGCCCGATGAAGGAAAGACCTTTGTCATAATGAGATTCTGCAGTGGGGCATGGAGAGGGAGGGCCAGTGTTGCTTCTGGATGTTCTGACAGAGAGGCAGGATTGATAAGAGAGTAGAGCCCAGGTGGGGTAAGTCTGAGAAGTACTTTTTTAGCTAGAAGACAAGTATGATAGTTTAGCCTCCCACCAAAATTTAGCCAGTTTGTAGATTTGTAGAGACCACATGAATGCATGAGCAAATCGCAACCCATGACAAGATGACAGGCTTTATTTAATGTGGTTTTGATTCGTTGGAGGGCAGTCAGGTCTGCCGTGCCATATATCACTATGCTATAGTCCAGTGGGGAGAGGACCAAGGAGAATACTGCAAGTCCAAGGGCTTCAGGGGTGAGACAGTGCTTGAGAAGGTATAGAATACCAATCCTGGAATTTAGGGCAGAGGGGAGATGTTGAATATGGGAATAGAAGGTGAGGGATGAGTCAACAGTTATACCCAGGTACTTAAAAGCTGAGACATGCTCAAGAGGGTCATTCATAGAGTTGTGGATGTTTAGGCGATAGTCACAGTTTGGGTTCTGATGGTAGGTGAAGATCATGGACTTGTTTTTTTTTTGTAACTAAGGATTAGTCTGTGGGCCAAAAACCAGGATTCTACTTCTCTAAGTAATTCATGGAAGGTGTGGTGTAGTGTGGGGGGTGGGGGTGACTCGTAAAAGTGGTGGCATCATCAATCAATCAATCAATCAAAATCTTTATTTATTCAGGCGAACATCATTGAGCAAAGCTCATTTACAAGATGGACCTGAGTGGTCATACAAATGAGGATACAAGTATTATTACATAGACTGTCATCTGTGTAAAGAAGCAGTTTCACAGGATAGGAGTTGGGAAGGGAGTTGAGAAAAAGGCTATAGAGGAGGGGGCCAAGTATCAAGCCTCAGGGGACACTGGAATGAACAGGGTGGCTCGAGGCCAATCTGGAGCCAATCTTAACTTGTTGGGTTCTGTCAGACAGATAGTTAGTGAACCAGGACACCGACTCTTTGGAGGGGCCCAAGGTGGGAAGCGAGTTTAGGAGTAAGGCATGATTAATGGTGATGAATGCCTTGGTTAGATCAATATAGACTGATCCAACCAAGTGGCTGCTATCGAGGGCATGGTGTGTAAAGGATGTATACTCAAGAAGAGCGGTGGCAGTGCTGTGGCACCTATGGAAAACATGTTGTGCATGGGATAGCAGGTTATGGTTAGTGAGATAGTCTGTAAGTTGAACCGAAACTATCTTCTCCAAGGCTTTAGAGAGTGGGGGGGAGAATGGAAATGTGAGCGGTAGTTGTTGGGAGAGGTGCAGTCACCTCCTTTTAGAATGGGGGTGATGACAGTGCGTTTCTAGGGCTTTGGGAACTGTCCTAGGCAGAGGGACAAGTTTAGAATTTTGGTGAATGGGAGGAGCACTTTGTGTAGTGTGAGGAGAAGTCCAGTGAGTCACCGCTGTGGTGGGACTTTCTCAGATATTTGGAGAGATATCTTCTGGCAGCATAAGTGGGGATAATCCGGAGATGAGAGGGAGGGGTATTGTCTAGTTTGGTGTGTGCAGGTGTGTGTGCCAGGAGGGGGTCAAAACAAATTGGGTGGAAAGACACCACTGAGGTCAAAGAAGGTTTTGTTGAAGGTGTTTGAGATGGCTAGAGGGTCCTGGATGCTGGCACCATCGACGGTGAGCTGGGTGGGAGGGATACCACTTTCTGACTGAGCTCTTTAATATTTTTCCAGAAATCACTACCTGAGTTCCATGTTGATGCGAGGGCATGTTGATAATAGGATGCATTGGTTTGGCAGACAGCCCAGGTGTATTTATTCCTGGCCTCCTGTAAAGTTGTCTATCATGGGAAAATTGGAAGTCCAGCACCTTGTGCCAGAGGTTATACATGTGGCATATCAAGTTGAATAGATCCTGTGAGATCCAGGGGGTGTCTTTATGTTTTGTGTTTTGTTTTGAGAAAGGGGCAAAGATGCCCAGGTGGTATTGAACTTGTTAATGAAATAGGAGAGGGCAGCATCTATGCAATGTGCATAATCAATAGGGGACCAGTCACAGTCCCTGAGGTAGGACTTGAGCCTAAGAAGGGAGTCTTTTTTGAGGTGCCTTTGGTATGTGGTACTGGGGGAGGAGAGGGGGCCTTGTTTTACCACTGGCAGGTAATGGGGAGTGGTCACTGAGGGTGTTTGGGAGGACTTTGACCTGCAAGAGATTATTGTAGAGATTAGTGGAAATGAGGTTGAGCAGTGTGTAGGTTCCTGTTCTATCACTGAGCTGAGTGGGGGTCTGGACAACCTGTGCAAGGTCAAGTGCAGTGGTGGAGTCCTTGTAGAGGGAGGAGGTGGGGGACATCCAATTAATATTGAAATCTCCAACAATGATGACTTCACTGTGAGAGGGAAGTTGCCCAGCTGCAGACATGATTTCTGCAAATGCAGGTTTTTGGTTGCGCGGTGGGATATAGACAACCATAAGGTAGAGTCTTGCCTGGGTTACCTAGCAGTAGCTTGGTTGTGAGGACTTTGGCACCATGGGCAAGGGATAGGGAGGGCTTGAAAGGATCTCTTTATGTAGAATGCACATCCACCTCCCCTCTTGCCAGTCCTGTCAACCCAGAACATCAAATAGCCATTTAAAGCTACCAAAGCATCAGGGTGCCTTTTGAGAGCCAGGTTTCTGACAGGGCCAGAATATCAGGGGAATGTTGTGCAAGACAGGCCTGGAGGGGGGTGAGTTTTTTCTGCAGACTGCAAATATTGATGGAGGCAATTAACAGACCATGCAGGTTTCTGGTGTGGGGGGAGCAGATGGAGGTGGGCCAGGGTTGGGGTGTACGTTACCCAAAAGAAGGAGAAGAAAGATGGTGTGGTGGAGGAGTGCCATCTTAAGAAGTTTAAATTTAGAGTGGCAGGTATAGTATGAGGTGGGTGAACTGGAAGCTACTGAGGGAATGGAGAGGGAGTTCAACAAGTAGGCAAATAGTAACTGGGGGGGTGATGGAAGGGGGTTGTTTGGCTAGCTGGGAATATGAGGCAGAGAGCACGCAAGATCAGGCAGGAAGTGCCTGGAGTTATGCAAGAGGGGGTGTGTATGCGCGGTGTGTCTGGCTGACTGGGTTGCAGAGTGCAGAGAGGTGTAAGAAGTGGGATCATGTAGCCTAGTATGAGTAAAGGACACCAAAAATGATCCATAGTGTAATGTATGTAAGCATCTCACAAAAGGAGACAAATGGGCAGGCATAGTGGCGCAGTGGAAAGGTAGCCCCCTCTGATGCAGAAGGTACAGGTTTTGAATCTGGCACACGGAGAGAGGCAGGCACATTGCAGAATAATGCAGAGAAGTTGGTGACCTGATTGCGGGGATGGGGAGGACTATAGAAGCAGTGGGAGGAGCAGGCTAGAAGCAGTAGTAAAATCAGGGTGAAAGACTGACTTCTGGTGGTGAGGTAATATAATCTGCAAACAGGAGTGTTGGCACTTAGACAAAAAGGGGTGGTCATGTGACCTGTCATGTGATCAGTGATGTCATTAAATTGAGGACCGCCTTGGGTGGAAGGGTGGCTGGGGTAGACAGGGAGTCGAAGCGAAGCATTGATGGGTAAACACTCAGCCAGAACTGTGCCTGGGAGGGATGCTGCCTTTACTTTTCACTCTCCATTACAGTCCACTCCAGCTGGAAGTGTGACCACAGCATGTCAGTTGCTAGTTGCTACTTGCAAGATGCTGCATGTGAGTTGCTGCTTGCTAGGGGGTTCCTGTGCTGCCTTCTTATGGGAAATTGCCTATTGGTACTCAACATAGTGAGAACACAGGGCCAGTCTGTCAGCCTCCAGATGGGTCTTCCACCAGTGATGCTCCTACTTCTGACCCCTGATCTTCATCACCTTGAGATCCCCATCAAACCAAGGTGGGGATCTCAAGTGAGAGGGTCTGAGTCATATACGGACTGGTGCGATGACATCTAGAGCCTCAGTAACCATCCTATTGTAGGTGGCCACTGCCTCTCCAGTGCCAATTGCACATGCTGCATCAACCCTAGATAGGTCAGCTAATGCTAATAGTCCCTCTGGGTCAACACCCTTTAAGGGGCAATAGCTAACCATCTCCACAGGGGAAGGACTTTAAGGGGGGCCCCAAAGCTGAACTCCATGGTGCAGTGGTCAGATCAAATGACCTCATCAGTCTTGAGGTTGTCAATCTGAAGACCCAGCTGGAATACCAGATCGAGTGTGTGTGGCTGTGTTGACTGGTAGCAGCAGCAACCACTTGTGACAGGCCCAGTGACTGAATCAACTGAAGGAAGTCGTAACCAAAATGCAAGGATTTGTCATTGACCCAAGCATTGAAGTCCCCCAGGATTAAACACCTGGGCGACTCCAACACTTGGTCAACGACAAAGTCCACTACCTCCTGCAGGAATTCCCTTCCCACTCCTGGAGGCTGATAAACAAGGAGAATCCTGAAACCTGCACCTGTACCCCCCACACATGATGACACACTCAAAAGATTGGGTGCTACCAACTTGGTACACTGAGAAGCCCAGACTGGATCAAAAAATGATCGCTAATCCCCCACCCCTGCGATCCTTCCTCAGACAGTGCACCACAGTATACCCAGTGGGGATGGCAGCCTCAAAAACAGGGCCCATATCATCACCCATCCAGGTCTTTGTGATGCAAGCCAGGTTGACAGAAGAAATCGAGTCCGCAAAAATAACGGTCTTGTTCCTCATTGACCTGGCATTGCAGAGCACTCTCCGAAGAGGATTAGAGGAAGCAGCCAGTACTCTAGCTATCAGCCCACTCGGTCTGGTGGGAACCCTGGGTATGGAGACTAAACACATCGGGCTTCTCCCTAGGCTCTTCTTACACCCAGGGTGTCTCCTGCACTGGACAACCTCAGTGGTGCGCACCACCCCCTCCTCAGCTTCCTTCAGCACTCGACAAACCAAATGCCTCCCAGTAATACCAATCTCCCTGAAGTGCCTCACTTATGCCAAACGTGTTGTAGTGATGGGGACAATTTGTCATTATCAGGTCAATCAATGAGGATTCTTTGGGTTTGTTAATGTTTATATGAGTAGGTTCTGATAACAGTTGAACCAAACCCGACCCAAGAGCAAACATTTTAATTTTTTTACATTTATCAGGATGTAGCCAGTCTAAATTAAAATTGCCTATTAGTAACAATTCATGGGAGTGGGAATAGGGAAATAGGGCATCGTGGACCACATCCTAAAATTTCAGAGGTGAATGAGGTGGTCTATAACCCCCAAACAGAAGGAATGATTTCCCTGTATGGAATTTGAATTCCAATGCCAAGTATTCACAGTGAGAGGTTCAATATTCATTGATAGGTGAGTTGGAAAAAATTTGTCCATGTAGTAAATTAATACTCCACCTCTTCTTTTGTTCAAATCTGCTCTCATGAAATTGTAACCCTGAATAGTCAAACGATTGTCCTCATGTCTTTCACTGAGCCAGGTCTCAGAGAAAATCATAAAGTCAGGCTCATTTTCTACTGTAAACTCCCTAATAAGATCCATTTTGGGGACAATATTTTTGACATTTGAGTGAAAAAATAATAAACTCTACCAATGTGTTACTTTAGAGAACAGGGGCCAGGATTTGGACAAATCTCTCCACTTATTAGTAACACAAGTAACAAACAAGACCGTGTTAATATCCCCCCTCTCAGGATGCATTTACCGTACACTCCTATATTTATTTCCCCTATTGGTAGTGAGTACATCGAGGATGGAACACGCTGAGATGCTGAGGAGGAACGTCTGCAGCAGGAGTCAGCAAACGCATAATTTTTGCTTATGACAAGTATGCCACCATTCCCTCTATGGCAAGGATTTTTGCTGACCTTTCCAGTTCAGCTTTGGATTCTGCCCTCGAGAAAAAGAAAAGAAGACAGAGTGGAGTGTTGTGAGGGAGAAAGATGCTGTAGTCCTCTGGTTATCCCCCCGTGGAGGTACAGAATCTGGTGCGGTGGCAGAGCCACACTATCCAGGGTGAGAGTACCAGTAAGACCTGTGGAGGTTTAAGGGCCTACTTGTTCCTCATTCTCTGTGTCTGTTCTATCTATTGGACCCTGTTGAACTCTGCTAGACTGTTACATTGTTCAGTTCTGCACAGCTCTGTTTGTTATATGCTGAGAGTAAAACCAGAGCCAAAAGACAGCAGAAGAAGCATAATTAGAAGGAGCCATCCCTTTTTTGAGAGAAGATTTTATCGGAATTTATAAGTTCACAGTTCATAGCTAATATAATTTTTATTTTTAGCATATTTGCACATTTTGTATATTTATTGTGTTTGCCGAGTGTATATTAATAGTTTTTAGGTTCTTTTTCTTCTTTTTATTGCTGTGCCGCTCCACGGCTTATTAGGTTTTAAAACTCTGGGTTATTAGTTTTTGTTTTTGTATTTTTGTCTTGAAGTGGAAAAGGAGGGGAGTTGTGGTTTGTTTGTTGGTCCAAAATTGGTTAAAAACAAGGAAATAAAGGAAAAACTTATATATAATAAATACAATGAGATTTCGGGTGGGATATTCAGAGCAGTTGAGCCATGCGTAATAGGGATGCACTCATGCAAGAGCAGATATGTGCCAAAGTGCGCTATTCAGCTGGAGCGGTTGCACAGTACAAAACCCAATGTGCCAGAGCGTAACTGAAATAAATGCATGCGCAAGTGCAGGAGGCGTAACCACGAATAATGTGCGCAGTGCAATATTCAACAGTAGGAGACGTGCGCAAAAGCAGAGAAAGTGGAAGTTGCACGAAAGCAGAAATGAGCCAACATAAAAGGGAGTAAGTGAGGGGAGGATGATTGCGCCACAGAGGAGCCATAGCAGGGGAGCATGGAGACAGAGTGGCAGGGAGGCAAGCCAAGAAGCAGGGGGAAGGTGTGGCCAGGAGGTGGATGGGGGGGGCCACTGGAGGTGTGTGCGAGTGAGTGACAGTAGGTGAGTGTGTGAGAGGGCTGGAGCATGCCACAGAGGAAGGAGGGCAGTGGGTGAGAGGCAGGTCACAAAGTGGTGAAGAGCCAGGGTGTATCCAGTGCAGGGGCAGTACAAGCAGCACACAGCCAGGGGGGATCAGGTAGACAGCCGCTTGGTGGGGACAACAACCTGGGATATGGCCAGTGCCACCTTCCAGATGGAGGTGGTAATGAGGGATGTGAGAAGGAAGGCAGAAAGGAGGCGTGGCCATGGAAGGGCCCGACAGTGGTATGTCCAGAACAGGCTGTACCATGCCCACATCAGCTTCGAGCTGGACAGTGACATCGAGATCATGGGCTGGTACCACCTGAACTGGGCTATTCTGAGGTGGGTCTGTAAGCTGTACAGTGAGGAGATGCAGGCACCCACATGACAGAGCCATGCGCTGTCCGTGGAAACTAAGATCACAGCTGTCATGTGCCTGCTCACCACTGGCACCTTCCAAAGACCTACAGGGACACGACAGGCATAACTCAGTCAGCCACGTCATGCCTACTCACACAATTCCTCAGCGCACTGCTGCCACATGTTGCGGAGTACATCCATTTCCCCAGCACACGGGCGGAGTGCACAACAAACATGCAGGAGTTCCACAGGGTAGCACGGTTGCCTGGCATGCTTGGGGCCATAGACTGCACCCATGTAGGCATCCACATGCCACCTGGCCTGGAGGGGGTGGCATATATCAACCGCAAGGGTTACCTGAGTGTCAACTGCCAGGCGGTATGCGATTGGGCACATAATCAATGTCTGTGCCACACATCCTGGGGGAGCACATGATGCCTTCATCTGGCACCAGTCCACACTGTGTTATAGGTTTGAGAGTGGGGACATCCCAACTGGCCATCTGGTAGGTGAGTACGAATTGCACGCTGGAAGATGGGTGCAGATGGGGGGATGGGGTATGGTCAGGGGTGCCATGGGGAATGGCCAAGAAGGCCAGTGGCACAGTGTAGCAGACCACCATGCTAACGATACCCCTCTACACACAGGTGACAGTGGGTACCTGCTACAGCCCTGGCTACTCACACCATACCGGTTCTCCTCAACCCCAGTGCAGCAACAGTACAATGAGGCACATGCCACAACACGAAATGTCATTGAGCGGGTGTTCGGGCTGCTGAAGGCACGGTTCCATTGCCTGCACATGTCAGGAGGTGCCCTACAGTACAGCCCCTCAAAGGCCTGCGGACTATTTCTGGCCTGCTGTATCCTGCACAACATGGCCACCGACTGTGGGATAGTAGTTGAGGTCAAGGAGGGGGACAGCGGTGGGGATGATGAGGATGCCGGTCCAGCTGGAGTTGGGTAGCCACCCCCTGGGTGAAGGGATCCCCAGCTGGCCCAGATGGTCCAGCAGCACTGGGACACCATTGCAGAGGAGCACTTCAGACCACACAGGTAGGTCAAAAGGGCCATGTGCAAGCACCAAGGGCAAGGGCACAACCCACAGATAGGCAGGGATGGACACCAGGGAAGGTCAGTGGAAGGGGCTTGGGAATGGGTGGAGGACTGCACCCAAAGGCAAGGAACAGCAGGGCTGTACATGGCTCACACACACAGGCACACACACCCCTACCCATGCCCACAGGGCCACATGCATGCCCACCCCTACAGGCCCCCCAAACCCACACAGGACCCAGCAAAACCACACCCAGTGGTTGGCACTGTGCACGCCTCAGACACTGAGCACTATAGCACAGTGGTGGAAAGTGCTACACTGGCATCGTCATGCACACGTCACAGTGGCCAGCAGCTGGGAGGGTGTTTACAGGGACTGTGTGAGTGCAGAACAGGGCACCACAACCATGCAATGCACACAGAACACCACAGTGCACACTGGGCAGCAGCAGACAGTGGCTGTGGAGGGGGAAGGGTCAGTCATGCAGCACAGTGGCATGGCCGCCACGGTTATGTGGGCAGCCCTTCTGAGACCTGCCAGCCATACCAGGCTGACCAGTGGCCTCATTGGGTGGCACCGAAGGGCCCCAAGGGGTGACATTGCATGAACACGACCATGTCCATGCAGGTGTCTGCAGGCCACCGAACATGCCTGCACCACGCATGCTTGGTATGCCCATAGCCGAACCTGGCATCAACATGGCAGGGGTCGCCCGATGCTGAGAATGGGGGTGGACATTGCACTCTGCGGGGTGTGCGGTGGCCAGGCACACAACCGGTTGGCCAGTGTAGCCATGATAGTCACCATTGCAGTGGTGTGCCTGTCAATGGCTGCAGTCACATCCGCCCGCTGTTGAGCCAACTCTGCCAGGAGCAGGGCATGGTCCCTGCTTCATCACTCCTCTGCCTGGTGCAGCTCTGCATGGAGTGCATCCACTGCCACCACGAGCCACACCTGCTGATCCACAGTGGCCTGGAGAAGATGGCTGTGGTCATCCGAGGGGTCATCTGCATGGCCAGCATGCTGTCCCCTGTGAAGTTCCTGGCCCTGCTGCACAGCACCCCTCGACGGTAAGCGCTGCACGGTGGTGCCTTCCTGGGGTACATCCTCACATGGTGCACTGCTGCTGCCCCCGCCTCCATCCCCACGTCGACGCTGTCCAGCTGCTGACACTGCCCCTCCAGCTGCTGATCACCAGGCACCACCGGCGTGGCCACAGCGGTGACAACAGCCCACCTACCATGGCCACACACCAGTGTTGCCCCACTGGATACCGCAGATGCAGCCTGGACAAGGGCTGTTGGGCAGGCAACCATGCCAGCGCTGCCCACACTGCAGCCTGGGAGGACGCCATCTGTGGGATCCCCCTGTGTCCCACTAACATCACTGTCTGGGACGTGCATTACATCATCATCGGTGCTGGAGTCGGCCCCGATCTGTGTCTCAGCACACAGGACACCGTAAGCAGCGTCATGCTGGAACACAGCCAGGGCCACATCTGCACCAGCACCACAGACATGAGCCCAGACAGATGTGCAGGGCTGCAGGCGGTCAGTCCCTCGGACACCTGAGGAGATGAATGGGCACTCCACTGGTTCCAGGGCCATCCCCTCAGTGGACACACCCACCACCGCTGCCCCATGCAGATTCTCAGGAGCTGTAAAAGAACACAGTACTGTTAGTGGTTCTGCCTGACCCTGGGGCCTGTACCCCCTGCCTCCCAAATACTGCCAGCACTGGTCCTACCATGTAGTGATGGGCTGCCGCCCATCTGGAAGCCTCCGCTGGGAACACCCTCAATGGCACAATGCCACATGCTGCCGGCCACCTGCTCCTCCAGTGGCATCAGGCAGGGCATGTCCTGTTGGGCCCCACCAGTGGCAGCACGCGCTGCCCTGATGGCAGCCACCTTGTCCTTAATCCACCTCCTGTCTGTGCCAACCTTCTTCTTGCACTCCTGCACGGAACGCTGGTGCCTGCCCTGCTGGTTTAATGGCATGTGCCACTTCACCCCATGCAGCCGCATGGGCCTGTGGTGTGCCCCTCTGTCCACTGAGCAGTGGCTGTCTGTCAAGGTAGGCCTTGAACAGGGCATCTGATTCTGCCCTGGTGAAGTTGGGCCTCCTCCTCTTCTGCACCTCCCCTGCTCCATCATCATCCTCATGCTCAGTCATGCTTGTGCCTGTTACCATGGCCTGTGCAGCCTCATACAGCCCTACCAGACCACTGTCCCCACATCTCCACAGCATGGCACCTACCTCCAAAGACTCAATACCGATCCATGGCTTGTGTGCATTTCTAGGTTGCTTTTATAGCACATCGAATGCAAATGAGGGCATGCGTAACTGTAATGGGATGCAAATGAAGTGGATGAGCCGTGGATTGACTCATGAGCTGATTAGCATAACCTGGCTGAATATCACACTGTTGCACCTTGCACAATGGTGCTGAGCATGCTCAGGCTGTGGCGCACCACTGTGATGTGCGCAGTCGGCCCCACACCATGCATGCCCGGTGCTGATGCCTATGCTAGTGGCGCAGCAGACGCACTGTGCACAGGAGGCAGTACAGAGCACTGCCACTACTGGGTCTGTGCAGCTCATGCACAATATGTCCGAAGGAGCACACGTGCCATGGTGCACCATGGGCGCCATGGCGCCTCTGCGTGGTAGGTCACTGCATTGTGTCACACACATGCACCCTATGGCGCTCCATGGAGGGGCCTCCCAATAGCACTGTGACACTCTGTACTCAGACAGACCCTTGACACTGTGGCTGCCCTTTGCCCTCTATGTGCCATGCGGCCGCATAGCTGCCCCCCTATTGTGCAGTCTGGTGCCAGAGCAATTGCTACTGGCAGCGCAGTACCACGCTGCCTTAGCATATGGGGCATGTGCACTATCAGGTGCCATTTTGAGCTCAGCAGAGGCTACATGATGCTGCGATCCAGAGCCCCAGTATGGAATGCGGTAGAACTGGTGAACCTGGTGGCTCTTGTGGAGTCCCATGCAGGTGCCCTGTTTGGGCAGGTTCCCCCCTCCTGAGGCCACATACAGAGGTGTGGCAGGAGGTAGCAGAAGGCCTTGAGGAGGCTACAGGGAGCTGTAGGACCTCGGAACAGTGTCACCACAGCTACAGGGACCTCCAATGGCATGACCCTGACCACCTGGGGCAACTGCAGGCACGTGCCTGGTGGGGAGCCATGCCATGGCCAGGTAGGTGCTCCTTCACCATCACTAGTCATATCCGTCTGTCCTGGTGGCACAGTGTTCAGCAGACCATGCCGATGGGGGGGGCAGGACCTGTGTTGCCGGTTGTGGGGGTGCATCAAGTACACCCTGCACCACCACAGCACAGATGGGCTGTGCAGGCACACGCACTGTTGGGGGGGCTATGGGTCAGACGTGTACTGATGGGACTCTCTCCATGTTTTCCCACTAGGCCCAGAGGACCACCGTAGGGCCCAGATGGCCTAGGAGCATAGAAGCCAGGATGATGCTGGAGGTGTGGCCATGCTGTCTGGGCACAGGTGAATGCCATAATTCCCTTTACACCTGTGTATGGTGGGTTGCAGGGGGGGGTGGTGGTGGTGAGGCATGGCCCCCTGCACATTGCCCCTACAGCTGTGCATGTCCCATGGTGCCCTCTGCACCATCCTGTGGATCTGCACATGTGGGTGGGTGTCACAAGTGGCATGTGGGTGCACTCAGCACCTGGCTGTGTCACTGCCATCCCACTACATTGCCATGATGCTCGATGGCCACGACGATGCTGTGCGGTGCATGAGCGGTGGTGGTGTGCAGCAGTTTGCACGGCTGTGGGTGCCCAGGTAGGTGGATCATGTGGGCGCACCCACTGTGGGTAGTCACATGCCATCCCAGGGGTGCAGGCCACTGATTGACACCACCGCATGTTGGGTGGGCTGCGTTGGTCTGGCCAGTCAGTCATACTGTTTCTGCTCCTTGTCCTAGGTGGACCACACTGATCAGCCATGGAGTGGACCTTACAGGAGATCCTGCAGGTCACTCGGGCCACACTGGAGCTGCTGCAGGGTATGGACAGGGGTGACCATTGGTGGCACAGAAGGCACCACAGGGAGGACAGAGGAGACTGGGGCCACCAGTAGGGCCTGCAGCTCACGCCTATAATCATTCCCTCCCTGGACTGTACCCCACACCCCCATGTCCCCCACCTTTGTCTTTCCCATTGTCCCCTGCCCTTTCCCCACCACCCTTGCTGTGGCCTTGCACATCCCGCCCTATTGTGTATATATATATATATATATATATATATATATATATATATATAGTTTCTGTTAATGTTGTGTTTTTTCTTAATATATGCTTTTACAACTATGTCCGTGTCAGTCTCTGATTTGCAGCAGGTGCATGGATCCTTGCTGCAGTGTGTGCATGGATACTGTGGGTGGTGCTGGCCTGGCCATGGGTGTGTCTGGCAGGGATCCTCTACTGGTGTGGGTGGGGGCCATGGGCTCTGTCAGAGGTATGTGTGGTGTGCCCTGTGCACTGTTTGCTTGTATGCAGCAGGCTGTGGTGCATGTGCTATGTCCCAGCCACCCCTGGTGGTGTGTGTCATGCCTGTGTGGCTGTGCCCCTTGCATGTCTGTGGTACTCACGGTCGTGCTGACCCCACCACCACAAGCATGGATGCTGACGTGACATTGGGGGCAGTCCATGCCAGCCACCTTCCAGGCACGGCACCCTGGCAGCTGGCATCCTGACCCCTGGTTTATTGCACGTCTGCCGCTGTTGCCATTGTGGGCGGTGCATTGTACGCCCCCTCCATGCAGTCTATGGTGACTGTGGTCTGGTGTTTGTCACATGGGCTCCTGCTGCATGCAGGCAGTGGCCTGGTTTGTGGTGTGAACACCACATGACAGACTCACTGGCACCATGGTGGTGTGCAGGCTGCAGGTACATGGCACCATGAGCCTCACGACAGCAGCATCTGTTGCACTGCTATATGTGGCTGTTTGTGTGGTACCCATGGGACTGTGTTGGGGGCATTGTGTGTGCTCTGTGTTGCCTCCTGTGCAGTGCATGCTTCCGTGCACCACAGTAGGGTGCTGTGCTGTCCTGAAGGGCCAGTGCTGGGTCAGGGGTGTGCATGGGTAGTGGACCATGTACAGGTTCTGTGTTCGGAGTGCCTTCCTGCTTGTAGCGGCATCTGGTGTGGGCCTTGTCACATGTGGGGTCACTTAGGTACTGGTTCTAGATCAACCACCTTGCTGTGCCTCTGTGGGGGCCATGCAGGTGAGCCTTGTGTGGGTTGTGGTAGTGTCAGTGGATGGTGTCACCACATGCAGAGGGTGGTCACGGTGGGGATGTGGTGCATGTGCATGGCACCTTGGGGCAACAGGATGCATTGTCACAGTGGTGGTGGAATGCCTTCAGTGCCATGCACTGTTTGGTCATGCTTCTGGGCTGGGTGTCTGAGGCTCACTGTACTGGGGGTGGTCTGCATTGGTGTGGTGCCATGATATGGGTGGATCCTGGCCATCCTTGTGTTCTGGTCTCTGTTGGCTGGGGGATGGTGAAGGGGCACCTTGCCCAGTGGATGGGTTCTGTTGGCCCACGTCTACTATTGGATCAGCGCCCGGGTTCATGGCTGGTGGTCTGTTCTGCCACATCTGGTTGTGCAGCTCATGGGGGCCTTGCCCTGGTGGGAGGCAGGGGGGTTGATCTGTCTGTCCCCTCTGCATGCTTCTCAGGGCATGGTGCATCCATGGCTGCTGCACAGCTGCTTCCTGTCTTTGTCCCTGCGCATCCCTAGGGGTGCTATTGCACATCGACCCTGCTCCATTGTGCATCCCTCATTGCGCTATGGTGCATCAGGTGTGATATTTAGCCACGTAATGCAGGTGCACCTTGGACTGCGCATGGTTTGAATATCGTGCCCATTACACCATGGCACACTGGACTTGTGCCTGCTCCCTCTATTGCGCATCTTTTTGGTGCAGTCTGAATATCCCACCCTTGGAGTAAAACCAGGAAGTTGATTTAACTTCACTTCATTGGTTGGCAAGGATCACATGGTTAGGCCTATATAGATGCGCAGACTCAGATGTTGTGGATCAGCCTATCCATTCATTCACTTGATATCTTGAGATGAG
The DNA here is from genome assembly GCA_016271365.2 of Neoceratodus forsteri. Lineage (NCBI taxonomy): Eukaryota > Metazoa > Chordata > Ceratodontiformes > Ceratodontidae > Neoceratodus > Neoceratodus forsteri. The sequence continues at coordinate 1,457,540,092 of CM057455.1, read as the reverse complement.
GTGCAGCAGTTGAAGTTGTTCCAGTTTTGGTTTTCTGCATAGGTTAGCGTGTACTGGTATTTGGGGATACTGTCTTTTTCTTGACTTACCGACTTATTGATTCAGCGCTGCTACCTTGCTGATAGATTTTTCATGAGGACCTGCTGAGGATCTGTCAATTTGTGGAAGTTCTTGCACGCCCTTTTTTGCACTTTTGTGAAGCTCGCTGAAAATGGTGAAACTGATTAGCGTACTCCTGTTCCATTATTGATAAGGATTCCACCTCTAGAAGTAAGTTTAATAAGTTTAACAAAAGCTAATTTTTAGTAGTCATATTAATGAGGTGTATCACTGTATTGTTTTAATAGAATGTTATGGGATTTTTTGTGTGTGTGTGTAATAAGAAACCAGTACATTAATGCACTAGCACATTAGCACATTCAGCATTTCAGTACATTTATATACTGGTCTTCTGGTATATTATTAACTTGGTACTTTAATACCTTAATTCCTTAGCAATTTTAGTTCCTGTTTATGATTTCTGGGATTTTATTTTATTCTTTTGTTTTTACCCCCACTATTGTACCCCCATTAGTGACTTTGGAAGTTATTATTACCTGGACCTGCCTGAGAAAGAAAAGGAATAAGAAAAAAATGAGAAAAGGGGAATTTGAGGATACAAAAAAAAGAAGGAGGTTAACACTGGGAGAATATTAAGAACTGGATTGGACTGATTTAATAACAGAAGAGATACTACCACTAATTGACATTGGATTTGGGTTTGGACTTAAAACTGAAATTGAAACTGAAACTGAAATTGATCCCTTAAGACTGTTCAAGATTCCTCAAGATTCATGATAACTGTATGGTATTTCTAATAAAAGAACTGCTGAACTCGTGTGAGATCAAGTGAAATTAAGTAAAGTCGAGTGGTGTTGAGGTGTTTATTGGTGGTAAGCTCAATTAAGCTTAGCAAGGATCTGAGAGACACTTTTTCCAGCTTGTTATAGAGTAAAGCATGATAATATTGAATGCTTTTTCAATCTTGTTTACACACTTTAATCGATAATATTTGATATTGAATTTTGTGTTTTGGCTCAGGGTGCTTAGGTGTTTTCCAAGTTCTCTTAGTTGAAGGGAATAGAGTCATGAATTAAAGATGCCCATGGAAACAAGAAGCAGGAAATCACCTGCTTATGAAATAAAAATAAATAACGAGAAGGACAAAATAACCCACAAAGTTAAAATATCTAGGGGAATTGAAAATACATTTGTTAAAGATAAATGTAATAAAAACAAGAAAAAGCTTAAGGAAAAAAACAATTTTAAAGAAAATAAGGTACATTTAGAGGAGAAAAATGAGAAAGATAACACAGAAAATGTGGTAGAACCAGCTATTGTAAAAGGGAAAATTATGTTGCAACCCTTAATTAGTGATTTATGGAAACATAATGTAAAACAACAGAGGGGAGAACAAGATGGGGTGCAAAAGAACAACTTCACTAGACAGAGCTCAGACTTAATTGAGCTGGTAAACAGCGAAGTAAGCAGCACAGTTGCAGATATAAAGGAGACAATTTGAACCAACTGTAGGACTGAACAGAAAATTAGTGATCTAAAAAAATTTAGGCTGGATTTAGGTGGATCATATAATCCAGCTATAAACAGTAATCTGGGGGCTGTTTTTGATTATAACAGGAAAGGGGAGTCCATACATGTTAGAAAGGATATCAACAATGATAATAGTATTCAGATGGGAGTAGAGTATGGAGGGGAGAATAAAACATTGTATATGAAACCAGAAGAGGAAAATGTCCCTGATATGGTGACACTGACTAGGGATTGTGTCATTACACTTCAAAATCCTTTGATAGCAAATGCAATGATATATGAACAACTGATCATGTCAAAACAAGAATTATCATTTATCAAGGGAATATGTATGGAAAATAAAAAAAAAAAAGATTAATCTCATCTTTGAGAGATTTAACAGGGATGTTAAGCCCCCAGTAGAATACCTGACCAAACAAGACAATGACATTGAAATAAACATGAGACAATTAGATTGTGATCTCCCCTTGCATTCTGAGATTATTAACTCAAGTATGGGTGATGAGTCACATTCTGCTTTCAATATAAATGAAGACACTTTGGAACGGAATCAGAATTAATTATTCTACCAGAGGGCTATGAATATCCAGATAGTATAATGGAAGAAATAAAGGCAGGAAATCCAGAATTATGGAAAAAAGGGATATTTCAAAGAAAGGAGGGGACAGTGAAATTTAAAGGGGAAGATCATGATAGGAACTGTTCAGAGAGACTGAATTTAGATCTAGGCAATAACATGGCAGAATTGTTGTGGATGATAAAACAAAGGAAAAGAAGGGGAAACAAAATGAGGTGGGGAAAACATTAATAGACAAAACAATAATAAGTTTATACAGAAATTAGGGGTTAAAACTTTGGGAAAGAAATGTAATGCAAATGCAAAAAAAAAATAAAGTGACAAAAATTAAAAATAAGAAAGAACAGGAAGATAAAGTCCAAAGTGTTGCTAAGGAGTCAATTGAAAATATTACAATTGATGTACTATATAACATAAAGGAAAATATTGAGGCAGAAAGAAAATTAAAACATTTTCTGGAAAGAACACTGGAAATGGACTACACGTGACCCATATATAAAGTTTCAATAATGCCAGAAGAGACAGAATGCAAATTAAACATCCACTTGAAGAAATTATTAGAGGCAGTTTTACAAGGGAATGGAAAGTATGGGGATGTAATAAATAAGATCACTGCTGTTAGACCCCTGCCCGATACCGAACTGGTTTTTCTTCTTTCTGATCAATATTTTGTACTTAAAGCAATAGAAAATCAGAAGACAAAAATGAAAGACCTTGGCTTTGAAGTAGACAGAGTGGTGACTATGAAGTCCATGTTTCCTGCGTACTTTGCAGAGAACAAAGAACTGATGAAAAAGGAATACCCAATCTCAATTTTTGGGATTGGTAATTTCTCAAATGAAACTCCATGCAATTTGAGATTTAAGATTATAGATTTTTTACAAAATGTGTTAAAAGATAATAAATTACATGAAAAATGTTTTAGAGCAAAATGATGAGAAAATCAAAGACAAATAACGATTTGGTCAAAGAGTGAGCAAGGTTATAAATTTCTCCTTTCCAACTAAGAAAGGTTGGCTAGGATAGATACAAACTTGAAAGGTGAAAATGAGATTTTGTGGGATAATAAGGAAAGAAGAGATAATCCTCAGTGGTTAAATATAATTAAGATGACAAACAGGTTCCAGATTCTACAAGACATAGATGATGATTGACAGATAGAAAGAGATGATTTAAAATACATTATAAATACAGATTTTAACATCTTATCTTGGAATGTCACTGGATTAGGGGAAAGGTTGGCAGATCCAACATTCATAAATTATTTAAAACAGTTTAACATTATTTGTCTGCAAGAAACATGGACTAATAAGTAAATACATATTGACGGTTATAAGATGTATAACAAAGGGGAAAGTAGTACAAGTAAATTTGGTAGCTTATCAGGTGGTCTTTTAACTTAGGGAAAGATTGCAACTCAAATAGAGTATGATGAATACATAGTGAATTCTAATTATATATTAGCAATTATTGCTGCAATCAAAAATAAGAGAATTCTTATCTTTAATGTTTATTTCCCTCCACCTGGATCTAAATATGAAGACAAGAACAATGCTGATAGACTCAATTCTGTAATAGAACAATGGAAATTAAGTGAGTCGGAAGCCAGAATCATTCTTGTGGGGGACTTTAATGTCAGGTGGGACACAGCCTGGAGCCCACCAAAGAAATCTGGGAGGTCTGTGCAGCCCTGGGGTCACATAATCTAAAAATGAGCAGGGTGACAAAAGATAAGAAGGGTTGTGAAAGAGGGAAAAAAAATAGTATGAGGATTGGAAGACAATAACATGCTTTTGATTAATGGTCGATCTAATGGAGATTGCTTTAGAGAACTTAATTACTTGGGGGTAAGGGGTGTCTCCATAATTGATCTTGGTTGGATAACTTTGAATTTGGTGAAACACTTTGTAGATTTTCCCCTAGGTAAATGTTTAGAGACTGAACATAATCCATTAGAGATTAAAATTAAAATTAAACAAGGGAAAAAAAGATTGTAACAAACAAAATATAGGTATTCGAAGAGTTAAGAAAGGGATAAAATAGGATCTATTACAAAATTATAAATCAATAGAATTATTAAAAGATAATGGGATAAGGAATGACATTGTAGATACTTTACAGTGTATGCCCTATGAGCAATTCTTAGATTCATATATAAAGATTATGGCATGGATTTCTAGGATTATTATCAAAACTATGACATATAGGGAAAAAAAGAGGTAGCAATTGGTATGATGCGGAGAGTAAGGGTAAAAAAAAAGTAAATCAACATGCAAGGTATACTGTTAAAAATCTGAGTAAAACCAATAAACACACCTTAAATAGATTAAGGAAAGAATATAAAAAACTCCTGGAAAAAAAGAAACACCTTTACAGAAAAAGACTATGGGAACAATTTGAGAAGGCTGCCTGGGCAAAAGATAATAGAAAATATTGGCAAATGGTAATTTATGGATGGGATAACATACCTTATGCAATAGAGAATCACATTGAGCCAACTTTGTGGTACAGTTATTACAAAAATCTCTTTCATACTCAAGTCATTTGAAAGCGACAATATCCGAGGGAAACTGGAGACCTTTAGAAAATAAAATCTCTGAAGAAGGAATTGTTTGTGCTATTAATACAGCTAAAAGACACAAAGCTCCTGGACCTGGTGGAATTCCTGTTGATATTATAAAAGATTTTCCTGAACTCTGGATTCTAGTCCTTAAGAGACTTTTCAATCTTATAAATGAAACAGGAAGGATTCCACCTACATGGCAAGAAAATATTATTGTTCCAATTTATAAAAAAGGTGAAAAATCTAACCCAAGCAATTATAGAACCATACATCTATTAGATGCATTGCAAAAATTATTTATTTAAGATAATTCATAGTAGAATATTGACCTGGCTGTCAGAAAAAGAAATCTAGAATGAAGGACGAGTGGGTTTCCAACTAGATCATTCAACAGTAGATCAGTGCTTTGTATTATCCCATTTGGTGCATAAATATATTCACATTAAGAAACAAACTTTTTTTGTGTGTTCATCGACTTTAAATCAGCATTTGACAGAGTCAACGGGAAAATTATGGAAAACTTTGGGAAAGTATAAGCTAGGTGATTCAATTATTTGCTTGCTCAAACTGTTATAAAGTGATAACCATACTGTTATAAGATATAATAAGGAAGGTGATAACACCCCCAAATTCCCATCAAATATTGGGTTGAGACAAGGTTGCGTTTTGTCACCTGTATTCTTTAATCTTTTCCTAACTGAAGTATTGCAAGATTTGGATGACCCAGAGCTGCACATGCCCAGGTTGGGCTCCAGGCGGTGTCCCTACCTGGCATACGCTGATGATGTTGTCTTAATGGTGACTAGTTTCTTGGGTATTAAAAGAAGTTTGATGAAATTTTATGAAAAATGTGTTGAAGCTAACTTAACAATTAACTATGACAAAGCAAAATTTATGATAGTTAACATAAACCACCTGAGATCGAGTAACATACCAGATTTATATTGTATAAATAATAAAATTGAATATGTAGAGAGATTTTGCTATCTGGGTGTAGTATTTAAATATAATCTGGGGTGCCAAGAACATATATCCATTTTGATTCAGAAAATTAAATGACTGACCCTGTCAATTTAGTCTTTCACTTATAAATATGGAGGCCAGTCTATTAAGGGCTCCCTAAAGGATCAAGTCACAGATTCTATATGGATTCAAAATATGGTGACAATATGATACAGACAGGCTTGAATCTGGCATGAATACATTTTACAAAAAATTATTGGGATTGCCAAACAGTGCAGCATCTGTATTAACCAGAATCGAAATTGGACAGCTTCCAATAAGAAAAGAAATTGAACAAAGAATATGTATGTACTGGCAAAAAGTACACAACATGCCTAGTAAAATATTACCCAGTATATGTTTGGAGGAGGTATTACACTATAACCACTTAGGATATAAGTGTCCTGGTTTATATGCATTACAGGAACTTATTAAACCTTATGGACTCCCTCAGAGCATAGCTCATAGCTTGGTAAACCAAAGCCCAGATATTTGTGCCCAGAGAAAAATGGACTTAAGCAAGAATTTTAAATAAGTGGTTGGCTGTCAACTAAAAACACAAGAGTGTATGGGATAAAGAAATATCATTATATAATACAAAATCCCACTCTAAGAAAGATATTTACCAAACTTAGATTTGATTATATTGACAGCCAGACTTTAAGGAGTCTATATGAGAAATCAGACTCGGAACTGTGTGCCTGTCATAAAAACAAAGATGATTTAGTTCATCTACTTTTATTCTGCCCCCTATATAATAAGGAGCGGACACAAATTCTTGGAGATGTCCTTGCCACCCTGGATATGGATCCACTGTACCAAATTAATTATTTACTGAACTCAGAAGAAAAAGCTGTTATGGATAAAGTAGCAAGGTTTGGCAGACACTTAGAATGTAGAAAAATACATATTCTAAAGAATGAATAGGTAGACTAATGTGCAATATCAGATGAAATGTGCTTTTTGTATGTTATTTATTTATATTTTCTATTGATAACCATTGGATATTGTGTATTTCTCTTTCTTATTTATTAATGCCTTTTAATTGTGATGACAATTGTATTTGTCAACAATAAACTTCAACTTGAACTATCAACTCATAAAATATTTCCCCTATTTTCAAACTTACAACTTCGCCCACCCCAACACCCAACAAATATTTCCCTGTTGAATTAAAAATTGCATAGCCAAAAAAAAGTTTGTAACTATGTAACAAACAGGGCAGCAGTTCTTTTCTAGATAATGCAGTGTTATGCAGGTCTAAAGTTACCAATGATGGAGGGGATAAGTCCCTTCCATTTAAGTAAAATTTCCCAGCTGGGATTGACCTAGCCACCTCCCATTGCAGTGACCCCATTATTAAGACAGAAACTAATGGTTTTGGTTACTGTGACCTTTACAGGATCCAGTAGATTAAGTTACCTCTTTAAATTGTAAACTGGCACTGTGTATGTGGACCATGAAGCCAAAATAATTTAAAAGTTAATTTTCAAAGGGTCATAGGTAGAGTATTACAATATGTTTTACTTTCTGGGGGAGTTTCCCTTTTCCTTTTAAACTACACAAAGAACTGAAGCATCTAAACTGATTTCATGGGGGATACCCCCTTCTGGGCTAGGATTGAGCTAGGTTAATATGGACTTTTCTTTGATGGCATTGACTTTTTCTATTTTTTTTTTTCAAATCTGTTTTGAACGATCCCTATATGGTATCTGCCTTGTTCATCATTTTTGTATTTGAAATGGGGGTTATATTAGGGTGGCTGGGGGAGGGAGCAAAGGTATTGGTATGCTGCAGAGTGAAACCTGTGATAGTGATGGGTCGGGGAGGGGTAAATCTTGGTTGTTTTTTCAAGTTGGTTGAGGGGTAGGGGCAAGTGGGGTCGGGGGTGGGAATCAGCGCAATTGTCCTGACCTTTTCTGGATCGAGTTCTCTTGGGAGTACAATATCACTGCAACTCTTAGTATAAGGAACCCGAAACAATGGCTAATGTAATTAAAATTGCAACTTGGAATGTTAAAGGACTGAGACAATGTGTGAAACAATATAAGATCCTTAAGCACCTTGCTTTGCTGTCTATGGACATAGCCTTAATGCAAGAATCACACTTATTGGATTCAGAAGCAAATTGTATGAGAAGGCAGCAGTTTAGTTATGTATTCTCTGGAGGGGTCACTACTAATAGGGCTGGGGTATTGATTTTAATTAACAGAAATATTCCTTTTGTACTTAAACAGGTGCTTAAGGATCCACAGGGTCGTTTTTTGTTTATTCATTGTACCTTATATGCCACCGAGGTTCTCCTGGGAACCCTCTATGGGCCTAATACAGATTCCCCTGATTTTTTCGTGCAACTAATTGAACTTTTGTATCCCTAAACTTCCCTAACAATTATCGTTGGGGGTGATATAAATACTGTTATGGATCCACTAATGGATCATTCTTCTCCTTTGAGAAGAATCCGCTCCCCGGCTCAAAGGGCCCTTCAAGAGCTTTTAGAGCATTATGCTATGTGCGATGTCTGGAGAGTATTACACCCTTCAGAGAAACAATTTACCTTTCTATGGCCAGTACATAAAATGGCTACGCACATTGACTATATCTTTCTCTCCCAAGCCCTTCTCCCAGGAATCATAGAGGCCTCTATACAGTCAGGTCGACCCTCTGACCATGCATTGGTATCATGTCAGCTTACCCTTTCAACCTCTCCTAAGAAATCCTCTCGATGGAAGATTAATAACCAAATGTTAAAGGATGCCCACACTGTTAAAACTATCAGTAAACACATAGAATACTTCATTGAAATTAACCATCATTCTATTTCCAGACCAGATTTAATTTGGAGTGCTTTTAAAACCTTCATCAGGGGTGTATTAATAAGTATAGCCTCACATAGAAAAAGAGAAAGAGATAGAAAAATAATATCTCTCCTAGACCAGATTCGCTCTAAAGAATCCTTGCTTTCCCATAATTTCTTGGAATCAACTCAACAGGAACTGGTTAAATTAAACGAAAATTATTTGGAAATCTTAATGGATAAAGCTGAATTCGCCATTTTGAAAGCCAAGGCAAATTATTCAGACTAGGGAGAAAAAGCGGGCAGACTGTTAGCGCTTCGAATCAAACAAATGGAAGCGACTAGATATATCCAGTCAATTCACTCCCAGTCAGATGGAATCTTAAAAACTTCTCCAGAGGATATTGTTTTGGAGTTTCAGAATTACTACACTAACTTATATAACCCTGAAGAAAGTGCAGTATCAGTAGACTGCCTACATGATTACTTAAGGGCATCCAGACTAACTATACTTTGAGACGCTCAGCAGGAAGGATTAGTATCCCCAATAACAGCTGAAGAGATTTCCAGAGTCGTCAAAAACTTACCCTCAGACAAATCACCTGGTCCAGATGGTTTCTCAGCCAATTTTTATAAGATATTTCTAGGGCAATTGTTACCACTGTTACTTCCCTTATTTCAGTATATCCTATCAGGTGTCCTTGTGGATCCTACTTTATGGGAGGCTTTAATAGTGCTTATATTGAAACCCGGAAAAAATCCAGAATTACCCTCGAGTTATCGCCCAATATCTTTGATGAATCAGGATATCAAGATATTAGCTAAAATGTTAGCAGATCGTATAGCACCAGTATTGTCTGATTTTATCTGCCCTGAACAAGTGGGATTCATGAAAGGGCGCTCTTCAGTGGATCCCCTCCGAACCCTGTCGCATGTTCTTTCGGCATCGAGGGACGCTTCTTTTCCAGCCGCTTTGGTTTCACTCGATGCTGAGAAAGCGTTCGACAGGGTAGGTTGGAATTTCTTATTTAGGGCTCTAAATGCTTATAAATTTCCCGAATCCTTTCAAAAGTGGGTTAAAGCTCTTTATAGTGCTCCTTCAGCTCGAGTAATGGCTAATGGGATTATCTCAGAAAGGTTTTTGTTACATTCAGGTACTAGACAGGGCTGTCCCCTGTCACCTTTACTCTTTAATTTATATTTAGAGCCCCTCATTTGTCGCTTAAAGTCTTCGCCGATGTTCTAAGGAGTTACAATTCAAGGATTCGAAGTTAGAGTATCGGCTTATGCTGATGACTTATTATTACAGCTATCACATCTGGAGAAGTCAATACCAGTCGTGTTACCTATTATAGAAGAATTCGTCAAATTCTCCAACTATAAATTAAATATTGAGAAATCTCTTGTCTTCCCGCTTAATCATAAAATGCTTAAATCAAGTATCACTGAGATGGGTATGTCTTGGGCACTGAATTCTTTAAAATATTTAGGCATCCAAATGGTCAGAAATTCTGCTTTGTTTCAAAAGCTGAATCTGGATAATTTGGTAAACACTGTAGGTGCTGATTTAGACAGGTGGGCCAAATTATCGATTTCGCTATGGGGCCGAGTGAACTTAATTAAAATGAACGTTTTCACTAGGATTTTTTACCCTTTGTATCTCCTTAATAACTGGATACCCATTATCTGGTTTCGTAAGATTAATGGTCTGATAACAAAATTTATTTGGGCTAATAGACAACCTAGGATTGCATTTTACAAACTGGCGGCTCCTAAGGACAAAGGGGGTCTTCGTCTTCCATACTTGACTTATTATCATTGGGCGAGTCATGTGGCAAAATACATGAGATGGGTGGAACAGATGGGAGAACCGAATTCCAATAGGTTTTCACCTAAAATTGAACTCTCATTAATCAAACAGAGCGGCCTCTCACCTGCGTCGCTACTTCATGTTAGGCCTGGTTCCCTCCCTCTGTTATTGAAATCAATGCCCATTGAGATATCAGTCAAACTGCACTCCCAGATAAGCTCATTTATGGATTATAATCATACTCAGGATTTAGCTCAACCAATTGGGGGCAACCCTAATTTAAAAGTAGGTAATAAGCCAATCTCCCCTAAATGGCTCCCTCGATTAGAAGATGCGAAGCTTTCCCAGCTTCTTGCATTGGATAATTCTTGGCTTTCAGTTATTCAAATACTAGATAAGTTCAGTATTCCCAGTAAACTTATTTTCAAAGTTTTTCAATTAAAACACTCAATAGGGAATGTCTTCGGGCCGACTCCCCCCCCCCAAGAAGCATGAGAAGTCTTCTTGATGAACTCATGCTTAACACTGGCAAACCTCACTCCGTATCTTCTATTTACAAATTTAATATAACTATACATACCCGGTTGTGTTTGCACCTGTTAAATATTAGTCCTTATGTTTCCCCAGTTTGGACATAGATTGGGCATTATTGTAGTCGAATTGTCATAAGTATATTACGCAGGATAGATTGCGGCTTACACAGTTTCACATACTGCATGATATTTATTATACTCCCCAAAACTTATACAAATATGGTCTCATTGATTTGCCCACTTGTTCTAGTTGCAAGCAAACAGAGGGCTCGCTTTACCACATATTTTGGGCATGTCCCAAGGCCTCCTCCCTTTGGAATGACATTCAATGCAGGCTTGATCCCTTGTTAGGCCTTTCTCATTTCTTTACTCCTGAGATTTGTCTTTTAGGTGACTATACCCTTATACCAGTAATATCCAGACGTTTCTATATGGCATTGATTTCCCTATCGGTAAAGAAGGTTATTCTCCGCCACTGGAAGGATGCTAGAGATATCGCACATGCGGAATGGCTCAAAGAATTACTGGCCAATCTCAGGGTGGAACGAATGGTGGCTAGTTTAAGTAACAAGATGAATAGATATATGAAAATTTGGGAACCCTTTCACACGCTGCTCACTATATAGTTGCTCTCTACCAAGTTCATTGTATATTACCATTGAACTCAAGCTGTAATTATCTACTTAATAAGTGTGTATTGCGCTGATTGGGGAGAAGGATTCTAGTAGGAGGGTGTGGGTGGGTTTGGGGGGAGAACAGTTCCAATGTATCTAGTGAACTACTGCTTTTAGTATCATTTCCAACTCCAATTATCAAGATTGGATCTGTTCTTTTTTCTGTGTAAAATAATAAACTTTGATTTGAAAAAAAAAAAGACAGAAACTAATACAGTTAAAAATGGCCCCATAGCTAAAGATTTAAAACAGATATTAATGCCACTCATTGTTTCAGTTTTTCCACTCACACACGCCCAATGGCATATGCATTGGTGGAAGCATGGGCTTTGAGCTTGCAGGCATGACCTACCCACAAAAAGCAATTCTGTGACTGGTCCACTGCAGGATCCCCTTCCACACAAATGAGCAGTTCAGGCACTCATAATTCAGCAGCCGCACATAAGTGTAGAGCAAATTAAAATGATCAGTCTCTCAGTCCTGTAAAGTGCAGAGGAGATGAGGCAACAAAGCAGTATAGGGCAGACCTCGAGGATGGTTTTTCAGTCTGCAGCTCTCACCTGCAGCTGCCATGATGGTCTATGCCTTGGAGTTCTGAATGGGAGGCACAGGCTTTGAGCTTGCAGGTGAGCCCTGCCCGCAAAAAGCAGTTCTGTGACTGGTACGTCGCTGGACTCCCTTCCACACAAACGAGCAGTTCAGGGACTCAGAATTCGGCAGCCACACATAAGTGTAGATCAAATTAAAATTATCAGTCACTCAGTCCTATAAAGGCAGAGGAGATGAGGCAACAAAGCAGTATAGGGCAGACCTTGATGATGGTTCTTCAGCATGCAGTTCTCACCTGCAGCTGCCATAATGGTCTGTGCCTAATGGTGGAGTAGGCTATTCTTTGCAATTTACCCTGTCATAAGAATCTGCTAATCATCCTACGCCACTTCGTCCAGTGTACTCTGTCAATGGGAATAAACAGAGAATGAAAAAAAGATGAGACATTTAGGGAGAACCATTATTTATAACAGAGACTCATCATTCCAGGGAGAGGGGGATGACATTCCATTTATCTAGGTCAAGTTGTAGTTGTGTTTGCATGGGTGAAGTTAGCAATGAAAAGCTCTGAGACAATACATGTTAGGTTGACCCCTAAATATTACATTCGGTGAAGTTAGTGGCATTTATAAAGTCACTGAGGTGCTGCCTGTCTTTGACTGGGGTGGATGAGGAGAGGAATTTCTGCACTAGAAGCTTCAACTCATGGCTGATGGATGGTGCAGAGAGGAGGCGTTTGACTACTATGGGGAGTGGGGATCCACCTGGGACGATAAAGGCCTAAACAGGGGTGATGGTCTGCATCTATCTGGGAGGGGAACTGCAGTCCTCAGTGGACAGTTTTGTTACTGCAATGAAAATTTAAATGAGGGGGGTGGCAAAAGGAATAAGGGAGGTAGAAATTGCCCCTTCAAATGGCTGAAGTAGAGAATAAGGAGAATCTGATGGGAGTGGAATCACCCAGGGTGCAAATTAATAAAGGAAGTAGGAAGGTAGCAGTAGAGAGGGAAGAGAACTGGGACATTTGAAAGAAATGGGGAAGGAGGGAGGGCTAAAAGGAAAAAAGGAGGGCAACAAGCAGAGTGGATACAAAATCTGGAAGGCCATGTGTGTGTGAATACTAGAAGTCCAGGAAATAAGATTCTGGACCTAGAGGCCATCATGGCAGAGGCTGACCAGGATTTTGTGGCCATTACAAAGTCATGCCACACTGAAAACCATGACTGGGATATGGCCATACCAGACTACACTGTTCAGGAAGGACCAGGTGGGAAGGAAAAGCAAGGTGTGGTGCTTTATGTGAGGGAAAGCATAAAAGCAACACAGATAAAGAGAATACAGGAGGTGGCAGAGGTACTGTGGGCTGTCCTGGAGAAGGGGAATCAAGCCACTATTCACACTGGAGTGATCTGTAGACCTCCTGCACAGTGGAAGGACTTAGATAAGGTACTGGTGGAACCCAGTAGCAATATGGCAGAAAACAGGAAGATGTTGCAGGTGGGGGACTTCAACCTGCTAGATGTAGATTGAAGCCTGCCATCAGCAGCTTTAGCTAGAAGCAGTGACATCCTGAGCTTTCTGCATGGTGGGGGTACCCCTCAGGCAACTAATCAGTGAACCCACTCATGATGGGCAATACTGGACCTGGTACTGTCTAACAGGGATAATATTGTGGATGTCAAGATAGGAGACCACCCGGGGACCAGTGATCACTGTATTATGTGGTTCAATGTAAGGGCAGCTGCAGAACTGAGACCCATTAATGGTGAGAGTCCTGGACTTCAGGAGGGCAGATTTTCTAAAGATGGGTGAATGCTTCAGGGATGACCTGGCAGGTAAGCATGGCCTGGGAGGGGTAGAGGAACAGTGGCCTTTGCTAAAAGGAGCATAGTAAAGGCAACAAACCACTGCATCAAACAAGTGTGCAAGAGAAAAAAGACACTGCTATGGTTCTTGAAAGAGGTGGCTGAAAACATAAAGGCAAAAAGAGTAGCATTCAGAAGGTATAAGGAGATGCAGATGGAGAAGAATAGGGAGGTGTATCAGAAGAAATAGAGAAGCAAGGAAAGCAGAAAGGAGTCCAAAGGTATAAACTTAAGAAAGAATAGTGCAAGAGGTAACAAAAGGAGACAAGACATTTTTTTAGATATGAAAAGAAGAATACCAGGGGTGGGATTATAAGGTTAAAAAGGGAAGAGGGGGACTGTGCAGAGGGGAACCATGGAAAAGGCACATATCCAGAAAAATAAATGTGTTCAGTGTTGACATGGGAAGGAGAAGGGGAGGGGCCTCAAAAAGGTAACAGAAGTTTGGAAGGAAGGAGGTAGATGCTAGTCCTATTTTGAGGACAAAGTCCTGAAAGGACTTGCTAATCTGAACATGGACTAAGCAATGAGACCAGATGGGGTGACTCCAAGGGTAGTGAGGAAGCTCAGGGAAATACTAACTGCACCTCTGGCAACCCTTTTAAACAGCTCATTGGAATCAGGAGTGGTTCCAGAGGACTGGAGGAGGACGAATGTAGTCCCATTACAGAAAAGTAGTAGCAGGGAGGAGGCTGGCAATTATAGGCCAGTCAGCCTGACATTGGTGTTGGGAAAATTAATGGAATCACTTCTAAAGAAAAGAATTGTGGAATATCTTGAATCCAGTGTGTTACAAGACCCAAGGCAGCATGATTTCACAGGCTAGAGGTCATGTCAAATGAATCTGATAGATTTCTGGTTGACAAAGGAGCTAGATCAGGGTGGAGTGGTGGATGTGGTCTACTTAGATTTTAGTAAGATTTTTTACACCGTTCCACATAGAAGACTAGTAAGCCAGCAGGGTAGCTTATGAGTGGGTCCAAAGGTGGTAAACTGTGTAAGAAATTGGTTAGGGGATAGGTAACAGATGGTGATGGTAAATTCACTCCAAGGAAGGGAGCATGACCAGCTGGGTGCTTCAGGGATCAGTACTGCGGCTGGTTCTCTTTAATGCCTTATAAGTGACATTGAAGAGGAGCTGGAAGGGAAGGTCTGACTCTTTGCATGTGACACCAAAATCTGCAATAGGGTGGACACTTCAGGGGGAGTGGAAAGGATGAGTAGAGACCTTAGAAACCTAGATGAGTGGTCAGCTGAGTTTCAATGTGAAAAAGTGCAAAAGAATGGACTTAGGGCACAGAAACCCAGGGGCAGAGTACAAAATAGGTGGAGTGGTATTAACAATCAACAAGCAGGAAAGAGACCTGGGATTAATCATATCGGATGACCTAAAGATGGCCTGGCAGTGTGACAAAGTCACTGGGAGAGGTAGTAGGATGCTGGGGTGCATAGGGAGGGGTATCACCAGCAGAAAGAGGGAGGTGGTGTTATCTCTATATAGATCTCTGCAATGACTCCATCCACAGTACTGTGTGCAGTTCTGAAGACCACATCTCTGGAAGGACATACTGTAGACAGAGTGGAGGCTGTCCCGGGAAGGGCAGCTAAAATGGTTAAGGGTTTTCATCAAATGACCTACAAGGAAAGACTAAAGGACCTCAATTTGTACACCCTGGAAGAGAGGAGGGAGAAGGGGATATGGTAGAGACCATTAAATACCTCACAGGTGTAAATAAGGTATAGGAGTGAATTATTTTTCAGAAGAAAAGGTGCTCAACAGCAAGGGGCCAAGCTATGAAACTGGAGGGGGTAGATTCAGGAGAGATATTAGGAAGTACTTCTTCACAGAAAGAGTTGTGGATTCCTTGAACAATCTTCCAGCAGAGTTGGTGGTGGAAAAGACAGTGACTTGTTCAAGAATGCATACAGTAGAATAGGCACAAGGGAATCATAGTGGAAAGGGAGGGATGGGGGAGGGAGAAAGAGCAGTAGATCAAGTATGGTCAGCAGTAACAATGTAGGTAGGGAAACAAGGGCAGACTGGATGGGTCATGTGGTCCTTATCAGCTGTCATATTCTATTATAACATTTCTTTCTGTACAGAGATGATTCAGGCACAGATGCCAGCACAAACAGCCCCGAAGGGGAAGACGACGAAGTGAGCTCAGGACAAGATGGCCCTTCTACAAAAGGCGATGACACAGCTGGCCCCAAATGAGCCTGACAAGGACCAGGAGGATCTGCCAACTGGCAATGGAACTGGAACCAGACAATCCCAATCACCAGCAACACTGGTGGCAACACCACAAATGTCTATAGCAGCAGCCTCCACAGTTCCTGGAGTCACTATGTCCCAGGCAGACTTGAAGGAACAAATGCAGAAATTTAAAGCCCTGCAGGAAGGCCAAGCACACCCTGAGCATGACATGCACAGCATCAAATATACATTACACCAGCTAGCTGACAGGGTCAAACAGCAGCATCTGAGAGCATGAGGGAGGCAGAGTGATGCTACAAGAGTGGGTAAGGAATGCCAACAACAGTGGCCAGCAGCCTTCCCCCGCACCACAGCCAGTGACAGCCTGGAGTAACAAGTGGACAGTACTGTCCTTACTCTTCCCCTTCAAAGTTTTCCTGTAAATAGTTATTACATTTGTACATTGCATTTCTTTATTGTGTTTTATGTCTGGTTAAATAAAGTGATTGATTGATTTATTGATTGTTTATTCTTTTGTTGTTTTTTTTTTTTGTTGTTCACTTATTCTTTAAAAGCTTTCTCTGAAACACGTTCATTGTCAGAGTGCTTTCTTTCGTGTCTGAAGTTTGACAACAGGTCGAATCAATAGAGCTAGTGTGTGGGTGTACAGTGATGATGCTTCAATCTCATGTTAGATTCCACATAGTCTTCCAGTGTTTACAGTGGTGGTGGTGGAGGATGATCAGGTAAGAAACATAGTATTTGATGTCAGATAAGGCCCACTAGGCCCACCCAGTCTGCTCATTTCCCTACCTAATGGATAAGCTGCAGATCCTAGTTAACCAACGGCCAACGTCTTCTTACCCCAACCCCCTAGAATTGCCTTATGACTGTCCCATGCATTCTTGAATTCCGCCACTGTTTTTGACTGCACAACCTCCTCTGGAAAGCAGTTCCATGCATCCACAACCCTCTCTGTGAAAAAATACTTCCTTACGTTACCTCTGAGCCACCCCCCCATCTTCAAATTGTGCACCCTTGTTCTTGCACACCTCTTTTTCTGAAAGATGCTGCCCTCTTGGACTTTGTTGATTCTCTTAAGAGAAGCACCAAGTTTGGTTAACAGTGACAATGCCGACCTCCCCCAAAGCGATGGCATAATACCGACACTGGTATTGTGCCGCCTGTTGTAAGGGTGTTTTCTGCCCCCCACACCCCCTAGTCTTTAAGATTCCAACTCCAGGTCGCAGTTGGTCCGGGGAGTGGGCGAACACTGGGAGAAGTGGAACATGGAAAAAGGCCACAAGAATGTTGCCGTAATGGTCTTTTTTCCTGTTTACATCGGGTGTTTACCAAAGGAGTGCACCGCCTCTTGAGGTACTTGAAAGTTTCTATCATGTCCCCCTCTCCCTCCTTTCCTTGAGGCTATACATATTAAGCTCCTTAAGTCTCTTTTCATATGCCTTCTGGTGCAGACCCTGCACCATTTTAGTTACCCCCTCTGGACTGCCTCCATCCTGTTTATGTCTTTGCAGAGATTGGGTCTCTAGAACTGCACGCAGTACTCCAGATGGGGTTTCACTAGCTATCTGTACAGAGGGATAACAACTTCCTGTTTTCTACTGGTGATGTCTGTCCCTATGCATCCCAGTATCCCCCAGCCCCCCTTACTGCCCTCTCACATTGCTTGCCCACCTTTAGGTTATCTGATATGACTACCCCCAGGTCCCTTTCCATTTTTGTTGCTGTTAGTACCCCCCCCCCCATTGTGTAATCTTGCCCTGGGTTTTTGTTTCCCAGGTGCATTACCTTGCACTTCTTAGCATTGAATCTAAGCTGCCATACATTTGACCATTACTCCAACCTTTCCAAATCCCTTCTCATCCTTTCCACCCCACCTTGTGTATGAACTCTGTTGCAGATCTTTGTGTCATCTGCAAAGAGACATACTTTTCCTTCCAGTCCCTCTGCAATGTCACTTATAAAGACATTGAAGAGAAACCAGCCCTAGTACTGAACCCTGCGGTACCCCACTAGTAACCCCCCTTTCTTCAGAGTTGACTCCATTTACTATTACCCTCTGTGTCCTGTTCTCCAGCCAATTCTTTACCCAGGCTACCATCTTGGGACCCACCCCCAGGCTGGCTAACTTGTATATTAATCTTTTGTGTGGGACTGTGTCAAATGCCTTGCTAAAGTCTAGGTAGGCCATGTCCACAGCCCCTCCCTGATCTATTACGTTGGTCACCCAGTCAAAGAAATCTATTAGATTTGTCTGACATGACCTTCCTGCTGTGAATCCATGCTGCCTTGGATCCTGTGCCCCTCTGGCCTCTAGGTACTCAACAGTTCTTTCCTTCAGAAGTGATTCCATCATTTTCCCTATCACTGAGGTTAAACTAACAGGTCTGTAGTTTTCTGCTTCTGCCCTGCTCCGACTTTTGTGAAGTGGAATCACATCTGCCCTCCTCCAGTCCTCAGGTACCACTCCATCCTCCCATGATTTGTTAAATAGGGTAGTCAGTGGTGTCACTAGTTCTACCCTTAGTTCTTTTAGAATTCTGGGATGAATCCCATCAGTCCCCATTGCTTTGCCCACCTTCAGTTTTAAGAGTTCATTCAGAACCCTTTCTTCTATGAATGGGCTGGTATCAACTCCTGTATCCAGAGTGTTTCTATTGTTTGGTTTAGGTACCTCCCTCTCTTCATTTGTGAATACTGAGCAAAAGTATCTGTTTAGTATCTCTGTCTTTTCACAGTCACCCTCTGCCCACACCCCCTCCCCTTTATTATGCCTCACTATCCCTCCCTTGGTCTTCCTTTGCTCCCTGATGTACCTATAAAAGGTTTTATCCCTCTTCTTAACTGAGTTGACTATATTTTCCTCGGTTTGGGTCTTTGCTGTTCTGACCGCCTTCCTAGCTTTCTTTTGCTTTAACTAATACAATTATCTGTCCTGCTCCTTCTGTGATTCCTTGTAATTCCTGAATGCTTTCTTTTTGTCTCAAACCTTCCCTGCCACCTCCTTTGAGAACCATAGCGGTTTCTTAAATTGTTTTGTTTTGTTTATTTGCTTCATGCAAAGGCTTGTTGCCTCTGTGATGGCAGTTTTGATTATTGCCAATTGTTCTTCCACCCCTCCTTCCTGCCCATTTGCTAGTGCATTCCTTAGGCACTCACCCATTTTTGCAAAGTCAGCCCTCCTAAAATCCAGTACCTTTGCCTTTGTATGGTGTGACACTACTGCTGTGTTTATCGTGAACCATACTGTTTGATGGTGACCAGTTCCCAGATGGCTACCCACTTCTACATTTGTGATCCTCTCTCCATCTTCATTTGAGAGTACCAGGTCTAAGATTGCTGCCTCTTGAGTGGGTTCCAATACTAGTTGTCTAAGGCATTCCCCCTCTAGGGCATCTAGAATAACCCAACTCTTAGACGTGGCTGCTACAACTGCATTCCAGTTAACATCTGGCATATTCAGATCCCCCCATCAGCAATATTTCTCCTTTTCCTGCCATTTTAAGGATACTTTCTATCATTTCCTTGTTCATTTCCTGGCCCTGAGATGGGGGTCTGTATACAACCCCTGTGCGGACTGTGGTGCCATTACCTGTCTCCAAATTGACCCACAGTGCTTCCTCTCATCACTGTTTACCCTTTTGTTCTGTTGCTTTGATTCCTTCCCTTATGTAGAGAGCTACTCCTCCTCCTCTTTTACCCTTCCTGTCCCTCCTGTAGATAGTGTATCCTGGTATGTTTATGTCCCATTCAGGTAGGCCTCTTCACTCTCCAGGGGACTTGGACATTCACATTACATAGATAATTTTTTTCCAGCTTCCGTCATTGTGTTTGTTTTACAGGGGTGAGCTGAGTTGTATTGGTGGCTGGTAGAGGACCTTGTTACAGGGTGGGTGGGAGTTTGAACTTGGTAGGGAAGGTCTTATGTTTTGGACAAGTGGTTGACTGATGGGATACATTCATGGTAAGGAAATTGAAGTCACTGTGCAGACAGTAGCACACTTAGTAGACTGTGCTAGCAGCACAGCAGACAGGAGCAGACCTCAGCATCAGCTGCAGGCATGGCAGTAGAGCTGTGTGGAATAAGAAAATTATGAATTCATGGAATTTCAATGAAATTTTGTGAAATTCTACATCATTTCAAGGAATGTCATGAAAATGTCATGGAATTTTTAAAATGCATTCATTTTGTCATAACTCAGCTGTCTATTGAACTAGAACTCTGAACTTTGGCAGGCTTACTTTCTTGAAGCAGTTCTAATGTTTGCTGAATATTATGAATTTAGGATGGATTGTTTCAAAATGAAATGTGCTCAAAATCTGTCATTTTATTTTTTGTGGGAAATGCCATGAACATATTTATCTACATATAACTCAGCCATCTATTGGGCAAGAGATCTTAAATTTGGCAAGATTACAATACTTGATAGTATGTGTTCTAACAAGTTACCAGATATGACATTAGGACTGAATGTCACACAAATATAGGAGCTCAAATCTGTCATTGTATTTTCTGTGGGAAATTTCATGAAAATGTTATCAGCATATACATGAGCCATTATTGGGCTGGAGATCTTAAATTTGATCTGATTACTTAGCGATAGTGTTCAAAAACTGTGTGAAAGTTCTTGACATTAGGATGCATTATCTCATAATTATACCTGCTCAACTTCTGTCATTTTATTTATTTATTAATTTTTTGCAGGTAATTTCATGAAAAATTGTATCTGCATATACTGTACCTTGGACACCTTTGGAACTAGACATGTGTAAATTAGCACAAATAACCTGTTTGTAATGGTTATAGAATCCAATAAATAGGAGGAGAACTGGATTAGAGATTTTTAAGTTATAGAGGTTCAAAACTTAACTATGTAAATATTTTCAAAATTGTAAAAACTCTCAGAAATGTGGTTGTTTGTAACTTCTCTGCTGTTGCAGGCAAATACTTAACATCTGACATGCAAATCCAATGTTGCTTTCAAGTCAATTTGTCAAAAGTGATAACCATGAGGTAAGACCATGGGTGAACTCAGCCATTCTCAGATCTGCACATACCGAAAAACAGGGTGGAGTTTTTTCCCCCATGTTATTTACTACTCTAACTCCATGATGCCATGGACCACCACTCAAGTGAACATCTGAAACCTGGCCGAGTTCACCCCATGGATTCCGACCTCATGGTTATCACTTTCAGTAATCTGACGTGATACTTTCAATGACAGTGTATCCTGGTGTCTAACACAACTGGATAAATTGCTTTAGCAGTTTAAAATTTACAGTGAAAAAGAAAAGAATTATTGGTAACATTTTCTCAACTATTTTTGGTAGCATATGCATGAAGCATCCAGAATTCTTTTTGTGGAATTTAATATTCACAGTGCACAAATCACTATTTCATTAGAAAAGTAGGCTGAGCTTTTTGCAGTCCTGCTGTTCCTCTCTGGGGGGTTATTTTGCTCCCCTACTCTTAGCATAGCCAGAATGACTCAGTATCACTACTGATCCCACTGATATCCTCTTTGTTCTTTACAGTGACACAATCCCTTAAAAATGAGAGTCACCTATTCCTATTCCTATCAACATATCCTGTTAGAATAGTCAGAATTCATCCTTTCTGGTACCCAATACATTGTTTTCCTTCACTGCATCTTTTTGAGTACCTCTAAGTCCCAGACTTGCACATATGTCAGGCTTCCTGGACTATCAATTTATTGGGTGTGATCCTTCTATATTCTGCATTCAGACTGGAATTATTGACTTTCTATGCTTCCTTGCTCCAACTGGGTAGTCTACCACTGGTGTGCTACCCAGCTCAGCTTCCATTTCTTGGTGAAACTATGAATCTAACTGCTGAACCTGGTAATCCCCTGCATAACCTGCTTTTCATACCCCTATCCTTTAGTTTGAACCATCAAGATACAGCTGAGTGAAATCAGCAAATTCCCACTGTATGGAATGTTCATTAAATTCTACAATTTCACAAAAACTCATGGAATTTGACTTTAAGTACAGATGTTATTTTTGCAATTTCTGACATCAAGCAATTAATGAAATTGACACGCAGTCTCCTTGTAAGGTAGAGGGTCCTGCAAAATGTAATGGCATTGCATTCTGTAGTTTTAAAGTTTAAGGGATTTATAAATTAGAAGTTTACATTTTAATTTTTAAATGTTGTAAAAGTGTGACTACATTTAATTCTTCCCAATCATATTTTCTCAGAAATGACCATGTGAAAATGTAGTTTCAATGTTTCAAATCCGGTTAAATTTGGATATGTTGTTTTAAAATTAAGAGGGAAATAACTGAAATTTAAATTGTGATAACATGTGTGGCAGGCTATAACTCAGTCCCATTTAAAGCTAGAAATCTGAAACTATGTACATACAGTATTTATTTATTTATTGAAAATATCAGACATATAGTTACAGGCAACAATGGGTAAGGGCAAGTACATTGGAGCAATAAAGAAACAGTTGAGACCAGTAGTGGCATGTTACACAGATGTTGCAGGGCAAGGAGCCACAAAAAATACTGGAATATTATATAATCAGCTTAGTACCAAAAATATGACAGTCAAGAAAGGTAATGCAGTTCATAATTGGCAGGTTAATCAGGATCCTGTTGTACATAACACTATAGAGAAAATGGGCAGAAAAGAAAGGGAACAGAAAAGGGTGAGAGGGAGTTGAGGGGAGTAGTGATTCGAGGCTGTCAAGAGTGACATTGTCAGGAAGAGGATTGATGTGGCTTGTAGAGCAAAAGGGAGTGATTATACAATGGGCTAGAGACAGTCACATTAGGAGGAGGTGAGAAGATGCTGTCAGAGTTTATACTTGAAAGGACCGAGTTTGGCAATTGAAGAGGTCTCTAGGGGAGACCATTTTGACAGTGAGGCACTCTGTTCATGAAGGCCCGCTACCCTAAGGAAGTTCTACAATGCAGGATCATGAAGGAGGCTTGAGAGGTGCTGCTGGTGGTCTGAGTGATGGGTGTGGGAGTTAAGAGATGCTGAGTAGCAGGGGGAGACACCCAAGGCAATCTTTCTGTCTAACAAATTTGTTTGGTAAGAGATCCTTCCTGCAAAATTAAGCCAGTTGGTATGTTGATAGAGGTGGCAGGTGTGAGTGAGCCTGTCACAACCAGATACTAGCTGACACGCCTTGTTCAAGGCTACCCTAATTCTACTTAGCACAGAGTCTGAGGCTGCACCATAGAACACTATTCCATAGTCAGCTATAGACAAGATCTAGCTGGTTACCACCAGGTGGAGGGCTTCCGGTGTCATGGATGACCTATGTCTATACAGCAGTCCTAACCTGGTGTTAACTGCTGAACAGACTGTGTTAATGCATTCGTGGTAGGAGAGGGTAGAATCAAGGGTGATGCCAAGATATTTGAAAGTATTGACTTGCTCCAGGGATGTGTTATGACAGTTGTGAATGGGGGGAGAGAGGTGGGCACTAGTCCCTTCACAAAAGAAAGAGTCCTACAAGAGCTCGATAAGCTCAGGGTGGACAAGGCAATGGGACCTAATGGCATACATCTCAGGGTACTAAAGGAGCTAAGGGTGGAACAAGCAGAGCCATTATCAGAACTGTTCAGTGAGTCTCTGAGGACAGAAGAGCTCCCAGAAGACTGGAGAAGGGCTCATGTGATCCCGCTTCACAAGTGCGGTAGCAGGGAGGAGGCAGGGAACTATAGACTAGTCAGTCTTACCTCAGTAGTGGGCAAGATTATGGAGACACTCTTTAAGGAAAGGATATTGCAACATCTGGAATCCATAGAAGCACAGGATCCAAGACAACAGGAAGGTCCTGTCAAACTAATCTCATAGATTTCTTTGACTGGGTAACCAGAGTGGTAGACTAAAGGGGAGCAGTTGATGTTGCCTATCTTAACTTCAGCAAGGCTTTCAATACTGTTTCACATAGGAGATTGATTAATCAGCTGGGTAAGCTCGGGGTGGGTCAGAAGTTGGTCAACTGGGTGGCAAACTGGTTGAGAGGCTAAAAACAGTGAATGGTGGTAAACGGTATACAGTCAAAAGAGATGCAAGTCATATTGTAAGTGGGGTACCTCAGGGGTCAGTTCTGGGGCCAGTTCTCTTCAATATCTTCATCAGTGACATTGCAGATGGACTGGAGTGCAAGGTTTGTCTATTTGCAGATGACACCAAGATCTGCAACAGAGTACATGATCCAGATGGGGTGGGCAGAATGAGAAGAGATCTGGATAAACTGGCAAAATGGTCGGAAGAGTGGCAACTGGGGTTTAATGCAAAGAAGTGCAAGATCATGCACATAGGGAAGAGAATCCCTGAAGCCACCTATAGGCTGGGAGAGGAGTTGCTAGCAGTCACAAGAGAAGAAAGAGACTTGGACATCATCATCCCATATTACCTGAAATCATCCAAGCAAGCCACTAAAGCAGTAAGTAAGGCTAGGGGGATGTTGGGGTGTATTAGTAGGGGTATCACAAGTTGTAAGAGGGGGGTAATAATCCCTCTTTACAAGACACTGGTTAGGCCCCATCTGGAGTACTGCATGCAGTACTGGAGGCCACACCTTCACAAGGACATTAACCAAATTGAGGCAGTCCAGAGAAGGGCAACCAAAATGGTGCAGGGACTGCATCAGAGAACATATGAGGGGATTAACGGAGCTCAATATGTATACCCTAGAGCAAAGGAAAGAGAGAGGTGATATGATTGAAACATTCAAACACCTTAACAGCATTGAAAAGGTGAAAGAGTCTAACATATTTCAATATGAGAAAAATAACAGGACAAGAGGACACAGCATGAGATTAGAGGGTGGCCAATTAATGGGTAATGTGAGGAAGTTCTTTTTCACAGAAAGGGTGGTGGATGCATGGAACGGCCTACCTCAGTAACTGGTGGATATGAATACATTGCAGGACTTCAAACAGGCATGGAATAGACATAAGGGAGCAATGCAGATAAGTATGAATAGATAATCCATTGACAGAGCAAAGGCAGATGGTTCATTCATAAGGTAGAAAAAGAAATGGGCAGCCTGCATGGGCCTTGTGGTCCTTATCTGCCCCAACTTCTATGTTTCTATGTAAAGGGTCACCTTTGTATTTGTTTTAGGGATTTGCAAACACCATCATTTGTGTTTGTCTTTTTGTAACTGAGGATGAGCTTATGTTGGGAAAACCAGGATTCAGATTCTGAGAAGAGGCTTTGTAGTTCATATTGCAGCAGGAAGGGGTCAGGGTAACTGCAGTAAATTACTGTGTCATATGCAGTATATACATGTAGTGATAACATGTATACATGTACAATGTTATAACATTTCAGTAACTGCTATCAAATTATACTAAAATAACAGAAATCTAAATTTTGGCAAAAAAAAAAAAAAAACATGGTGCATATGCACATACCCATGTTGTAGGTTTCTCTAAATCCTGAAACTGTGGAGAAATTTGTATTAGAAATTTCAAAATTTGGATATGTTGTTTTACAATTAGAGGGAAATATCTGAATTTTAAATTGTGGCAACATGTTTGGCAGGCTATAACTCAGTCCCATTTGAAGTTAGAAATCTGAAACTGTGTACATATATACTGTACATGTAATAGATAACCCACTCTTAGGTGTGCGGTTGCGCTCTGATATCGCAAAGCCTTGGTGTGGATTTCACGCACAAGGCCTCAGGCCGAAAAGGCCAATCCACCCGTGTTTATATCAGTGCATGGCAGCGACACTGCAGAGTGAGTTATCTATCTTATAAAATGGCAAAATTCTTTTGGAGGGGTGTAAAAGTGCAGGTGTGCGGTCACCTAATGGTGTTTGTCGAATGCTATTGCAGCCTTTGATTCCTTTTTTCTTACCCATTTTATAAGCAGTGATAACCTATATACCTGTACAATTTTGTAACATTTCAATTAATACTATAAAACTATCCTAAAATAACAGAAATCTAAATTTTGGCAAAAACAACATGGTGTACATACCAATGTTGTTGGTTTCTCTAAATCCTGAAACTGTGGAGAATGTGGATTAGAAATTTTAAAATTAGATTGATATAAGTGAAAATTAAATTTTGATGAAATGTTTGGCCACCCATACGATTCTAAATTTGATATGTTTATGTAAGCTGTTACTGTCTACATATGAAATTTGGTGTCAGTTGTATGCATACTTTTGAAATTAGAACAAAATTGCTGAAATTTTTAATTTGGTGAAATTCCACAAACTTTTCCATGAAATTCTGCGGAATTAGAATAGTAATTCCATGGGCAATCTGCGAGTGGAATTTTATTTTCTGCACAGCTGTACATGGTAGTGTTAGAGGAGTGTGGGTGAAGGATTCAAATTTTATTTTATTTTATTTATTTATTTAGTTTTTTTGACCGGGTAAGTGCTCTAGAAACATTCTGCTTTATTTTTCTAATATTTGACCATTATAAAATGGGTCTCAAAAATCCTGCAACCCCTTTGGTCAAAAAATGTCACATGACAGTGTGTTAATCCTGCAACACACAACTGGTAAAGATCCCACTGATCAAATGTTTATGTTTTTTTTAATCTAATTTTATTGATTTATTGATTTTTTTTCATTTTATAATCACAATAATGCACTTCTGGTCATGCGTAGTAGTAGGATTTACATACTTCCTGTGTGGTTAAAGTCACTAGACTACCTCAGGACACAGCACACAAGGTGTGTGTAAATCCCACTACAACACACGCAGCATCCCCTGTCATGCATCATTGCTTAAGTAATGGGCTGTTTTGTCCAATTTGGTGTTTAATAGGTGAGGGAAGATTTATTGTCATATACATGGTCTCATTCAAATGCATTCAGAATCGTCATGTCAAATTTTGCTTTTGATGCATTTTCTGGCATTAATGGAATTAATCAGAACTGGAAATTCTAATATACATTATCCATAAACAGAAGTGAATAAGCAGATTGTTATTGAGATGAGGTAAGGTATTTTCTGCTGTGTGGAGCTGATAACTTCTGTGCAGTACAACAAACATTCAGAGCAGGGCTTGCATATTAAGGATACACAATCCATGGGGCTGGATGTTCAAACCTTAGTCACAAGCTGCAACAATGGCAGCTTGTGCCAAGTGCCAGTGTGTCCAGGGTACTACCCTCAATTTTAAATATGGCATGGTCCTGGTGCTTACATCCCACTGCTTGTGGCAGCTAAATGGGTGCGCCAAAAGGATGGTGCACCCAGAAGGAGTGCTGCAAGCACTGTAGGACAGTGTGGTGGCAGCTGCGCCCTTCCATGGGTGCATAGCATTGCCCTCCCCACCCAACATCAAGCTCCAATGTGCCCATAAGCCTACTGATGTCACACTCCCTGGTGATCTAGTTCACCCCTTCCTTGCCCCAATCTACCCTGACACTGCAATGATTCAGAACAGAATTCTCTGGTGATCAGTGGCCCCACCCCTCCGACCTGGCAAGTACTGCCCGCCAACCTCCCCATCTTGCTCCATTGCCAGTGACCGGTACAGCCATCTACACACCACCATGGCTAGCCACTGAATGAACTGTCAGAGTGAGTACTGTAGTATGTGCTCTGACAGTTCATTCAGTGGCTGGTTGTGGTGGCGTGCAGAGGGCTGTGCAGTCACCAGATAATGGAGTAGGATTGGGGTGGTGGGGTGGTGGACACTATGTGCCATGATGGAGGGCCACTGGATCACCAGGGAGAATACCTTTCCTACTATTGCACTGTTGGGACAGATCAAGGCAGGGGTTATTCACTAGATCACCAGGGAGACATCTATACCCATTGCACTGTCAGGGCAGATCGGGGCAGAGGGGAACTAGATCACCAGGGAGACATCTATACCCATGACACTGTCAGGGCAGATCGGGGCAGGAAGGGGGATGTGTGCAATCATGTGCTGTGTACAGGCAGGTAAGGGCAGGCTGGAACATATTGGCCATCTCTCCCAGGGATTGTCTAAGTACATTAGACAAGCCCTTAGGTGGTCTAATGGTACTTAGCACTTTGTCCATGGGGAGGGATTTGAAAATCACAATGTCAGGGTTGTGGTACCCAGGGGGTTCTGCAAGACCCCTAGCACCATGCCACAGCTACTTTTGTGGTGCAAGGCTGGTGCTAACATGCTTGGTGAAAGGAGCCTGTTGATTGATGCAGGCTACTTTGTAAAATTGCTCGGGACCTTACCCTTGGTGCAAGGTGCGAGTTGCATCCAACATGCTGGATGCAAGCATCTAGCGCCATTCTAGGGGCTTTGAAAATCTGGCCCATGCTGTGGACAGCATACAAACTCAGACCATCAGTTGTCCACACCCCAGCCTTCATTATGGAGCAATAAAGTGGTAGCCACACCTAGGGGCCCCTTGCTCAGAGTCTTCACCTCCCCACAGGAGACAGATCTTGTATCTTGTTTTGCAACTCAGGCTTTCACAGGGATATTGATTGTCATCTTCATGGGTACCCATTCCCACCATTCATGTCATGTGGAGCATATCCTACTCTCATCATGTCCCACTGACATGAATAGTGCCACGCACTGGTCTGCAGACACTCAGAGTGCTCCCCTGGACCTGTCAATTACAGGTACAGTAAGCCTTGTTGGTTCCTCAAATGGTGCTTATATTTTCTCTCAAGCAGCAGTATTCTATATGCTAATGTAAACTGCGAGTTTATGTTTCTCACTTCTAGTATTGTGAATCTAATATTCCACAGTTTATAGACATTACACTATGTAAACTGCGAGATGCATTGCAAATAGCGGTGATATAATTTGTCATTATGGAATAACATTATTAAATTGCTTACACACCACTGGAATGCAGTTTTGCCATTTGCAAACAGGAGTTCAATATAAACTATGGAACATTCGATGAACACAGAAATACATTTGCCATTTTGACACATGCAAAACACAGTTTGGAGACTGGTTAAATTGTGTTTGTGTAAAAAAAAAAAGTTGCAGATTTTTGGTGACTGAGAGACTTCTTATAACATTGAATGATGTCAGCTTCAGACTTACTTGGCCAGTAGCAGTAGATAAAGGGGCAGCCCAGCAGCTTCAGGAGGAAGCTGGCACCCCCCTTAAATCTCAGTGATGTGACCCTGTTGGTCAATAAAAGGGTGGATTCCAATTTTGGGCCTGAAAGTTTGCCATATGTCCAGCATGACATGCTGTGGGGATAGATCAAGGCAGTGACAGATGGGCAGAAGAACAGCACCCAATGCAATGCCAAACAACTGAAGCATAAGTGGGATGACCTCCAGCAGAGGGAGCCCAAAATCACTTAGTTTCATGGTGCAGCTATCACCATGCATGGGGGGGGCCCAAAGAAGTGCCGCAAGAAGGACTTTCCAGTGCCAGCAGCACCAGCAGTAACAGTAAGCAAAATATTTATTTTTTTTATTCTGTTTATGCTCATTCTACAGCCTGTGCCCCCTTCCTCAAGCATCCACAGCGCCATCACAACACCAGACCTAGAAAACAGCATGCTTCAATGATGCCCTGTACTGTACCCACTCCTTGGATTTCTTGTAAGAGGAAGTCTCAAGAATGACATCATGATGGGCTCCCCTACTGATATCAGAGATGTTCCCCTCCCAGCAGTTCTGCTGTCCATGCTGCACCTCCTCTTGTGGTCACCTAACAGTGCTTGCGCCACACACAGTCCCTGTGTCAATATGCCACCTAACCAGTGGTGGAAATATATTCACTTTGTTGTATTGGGTGGTATAGAAACTGAGTAGTACATTAGTGTCTGTCATCAAAAGCATCCTATTCCATCCCAGTGCTCCTGTGGAGTCACACAAATTTGTTTACATGTTGATGGCACAGTTGATACAGGCTACATTTCCAGCCTCACACATGGTTTAAGTGCAGCCTGTATCATCTGGGTAAGCCATGACATTCCCCCCTTCCTAATATGTGTCAGTGCCTTCACAGATCATTATTGTCAGTACACCTGGTAGGGTGATAAACTGTTATTATGAAATGGGTACTAAAATATAGGAACCTAACTGGCCAAGGACCTCAGAATCTCATGCTGACATCCCAACACAACAGCATGGGAAGAAGTTCTGGATCCTCTTCACCCCAATTCAGCCTGTGGAATATCATTCCCTATTGCCATTGATTGAGTGGCCGCTCACTCCCATTCAGTTCATAATGTAGCTTAATCAAAACAAAACCAGAAAAAGGGTGCCAGCAAACCACACCATTCACCAATATAACACATTCAACATATCCTGAGGAAGATGTCATTTGATGTTGAATGCGCATGGGGAATTTGTTATGGTGGTGAGTGATGTGGCTTAGTGGCAACCTTTTTATGTTACTTCGTAAGCAGTGAACTTTATTATCCCACATGGTACTTTATTAAAAGACACTATCGCAATGCAGTTGATGTGGTGTGCTGAGTCTTTTCTAGTTATTGCCAACCAGTCAGTACTAAGATAGGTAAATGTGTGATGCTGATACTGTATTAGCCTAATGGCTAGGACCACTTTGGGAAGGTATTTAGTGGCCCATTTTCTCAGGGTGACAAATAGTACTGCTCCAAAGACTCACCCCTGTGGTACCCACCCCACTTGTTCTGATCCTCTCACTCCAGATGACCTCCCATTTCCTACCATCTGCCTTCCTTCCCCTGCTCTTGTCAGTTCCCTGTCTAGCACTGTTTTTGCATGGCCCATCTCTAGTTCCCCGACCCTAAGTTCTTGCAACAATTTCATCTCTGGAACTTAGTGCCAGGCTAGCATAAAATGCTTGTTGCAAGCAGTTACTGTGCTGTACCTTGCTTGTCAGCATTTGTTTTTATTTCTGCTGGTGTTGTCATGGCAAAATGTAGAGCAGGTGGGGGCTGACCTTGTGTCTACAGTGAGAGACCACCAGCATCTTCCTTATTCTGCTGCTTGTTCTAATCCATGGCTTTATCTTCCTGGCTGTTATGGCAGTGGGCACTTACTCTGGACTGGCAGTATAGCCTAGAGGTTAGAGGAACAAGGTGTGAACAAGCTTGGTACAGCCAGCAGACCAGACCTGAGTTTGACTCTTACAACCTCCACTTGCATACTGTGTCACTCTGAGAAAGTCACTTAACCACCCAGTGCTCCAAGGTCACTTCTGAAAACAGGCACTCATGCCTAGTGGGTCTTACCCAGTTACCAAAGACTAAAAATACAAAAAAAAAAATATACATACATTGCGTATGAACAGAGGTACATATTTCTTAGATTGCCATGACTGCAGTTTATTTTATTTCAGTACTCTTGACCTACATGTGACCCCCCCCCAAGTTGGCACAGTTCACACCCCTGTCTGGTGACTGTAAAGGGGCACAACTGGTTGAGGGGCTTGTATTTGTTAATTCTCCTGCAGTAGGTGGTTCATGCCAAAGTAATAAATGGTATGGTGCCTCCACACAGAGAGAATAAGTAGGCCAGATTTTGTGTGCAGTACCACCCTCTGGGATACAGTACCTACCCATCTCCCTACACTGGACTGGACAAACCCCTGGGGACCACCAACAGTTGTTACCTTTACCAAGCAATAATTCAGATAGGTTGTACAAACTGAGGGCACACACAGAAGTCCTAACAATTAACAGTGCTTTATTTGCTAAGACAGTCCTGGGTAGCTGGAGAAGGAAAAATGGGTTAAGCACCAATAAACACTTCCCTCATATAGCAGTACACCATACCACAAGTGCACCCACCCATGCAAAGGGGCACACAGAGATAGATATATTACACAGGGTGCAAAATACTCTGTAACTGGTATCAGTAGTAGAATTATACTATGTAGCAGGTTGAATTCACGGGCGGTATATTTCGCAACATTCACCCTACTATACCTATTTGTGTCTGATAGAATTAATGCATCAGGCTTACCCGCAATTATAGTTTTCTCTGAAAGACTGACATACTGCAAGTCAGTTACAAGTTTAGTGCCTTACAATCATGCTGAGTAATTGTTTACCAGCAACCGTAATTAGAGACACACCCGGCTGACCACTGATCGGCAATCTACTTATTTGCACTGAGGTGTGTTCAGTCAGTACACTCCGTTACCTCTGTTATCACTGGTCTGTGTTGTCTGTTTTGAAGTGCAAAAAAAAAAAGAAAACGTCCTTTCTCAAGTGGATAAAATCTTCCACCCAAGTCAAACAGAACTATCCTGTGGAGTCCAGCTCTGTTGACAGTGTGGATTTAACTGACAGCTCAGGAGTGGACATTAATGTAGCTGCTTATGTAGTGAAGGAGCTAGCAGCTTCAGCCCCTCCACCTGCAAAGAAAAGCTGCCCATCCACATATGTAGACTACACCACTGGGACCCAGTTTCAGCTTGGGAAATATGCAGCAATCATGGCATTATGGCTGCAGTACGATTCCACCAGGCAAACAATGGCAACAGAAACAATGAAAACACTGTAAGGAAATTTAAAACCAGTGACTTTATGGAGCTACAGAAAACATCGGACCCTACTACACTATAATACCTACTGCACAAAAAAGCTCAGGGCTGCCCCCACACCTTTAGGAGCAAATTTAGAAGAGTAGCTCAGGAAAATTGTGCGGTCACTGCGAGCTGAAAGGGATATAGTTAATGCCTGGGTTATCCACACAATGGCAGTGGATATTGTAAAAGCCATTGCACCCCAGTTACTTGTTAAAAATGGTGGCCACTTAAATCTGATGGGCAAGTGGGCATGGGGCTTCTCACAGTGTATGGGGTTTAGGAAGAGAAAGGGTTCTAAAGTGACAAGTAAAGCACCTGATAGTGAGCATTTGAAAGATTCTTTTTAGAACAAAATTTCACAAGCTTGTGCCCAGGATCTAGTCCCGCCAGAACTCGTAATTAAGATGGATGAGACAGGCATGAACATGATCCCTGTCTCAGAGCGGACAATGGCAGCTACCAGCTCCAAGCAAGTTTCCCTCACTGGGCTAGGAGACAAACAAGCCTCTATTGCTCTTGCTTGCATCCTGGCAGGAGACATGCTTCCTCCACAAGTAATTTATAAGGGGACAACTGCTGCATGTAACCCCATTCACAAATTCCCCACTGAAAGGCACATTACAGAGTCTGAAAATCATTGGGTCATTCAGAACACAATGTTGCAGTTCATTGAAAATGTTACTGTGCCATATTTCAACACCACAGAGCAGAATCTCGGACTGCTCGTGGGACAGAAAGCCCTGTTCATTCTAGACCTTTACAGGGCATATACCATTGAGGCTGTTTTAAGAAAAAACAGAGGATAGCAACATTATCCCTATTTATGTTCCTGCATCATGCAATGATGCCCTGAAATCACTGGATGTATTGGTTAACAAACTGTTCAAAGACTTAAAATACACAAGCGGCCTGAAAACACTCGTACCAGGAGCCAAGGCAAAAGGAGCTACTGCCAAAACAAAACAAAGGCCTCAGCTAACTGAAATGTGAGCCACAATCCAACATGTTATGAACCATTGAAAAAAGTTTAATGCAATACAAACGGACTACACATGAGTATTGCACCCTCTCAGTGGGCGTGGTCAACATTTCACATCACTGATGCTTTTTCAAACATGTAACGCCTTTGTATTAAACTTGTATTGTATTAAATGTTTTCAGTGGTTCCTAACATGTTGAATTTTGACTCATTTTTCAGTTAGCCGAGGCCTTCGTTTTGTTCAAATACTACTTGAAGAACAGTTTTACAAGTTGGCATGCACGGCTTGTTTCAGAGGAAATTGCAGCAGGTACAGAACAGTTGAACATAGACTTACAACTGCAAACCTCAAAGAACATCATGCACGTTGGCTAGACATGAGCTTCAGTTCCCTGACAGCCCACCGTTAGGATACTGTGCATGGGTTTTGGCAAGCAGGAATCTACAAGGCGCACAGGACTTGCCTCAATAATGTAAGTGTTCCATATTCTCTTGATTCCATACGCTCTTGATTCCGTTTCTTGAGTTTGCTAGCTGTACTCATTACTGTATTTCTTTTTTCAGAGCATGCCACATACTGACAGTGAAGCAGGTGGTGAAGATCAATAAAGTGACAGAACGGGAATGAGAAGATGATTAAGTGGACTGACAGCACTTTGATTTCTTTTTGAACAGCACCTTGGATTTTTTTCATTTTACTTTACTTAAACTGCTGAAATACACTGAAATAACATAATTTGAGGCACTGTTCCACTGCTTAACATCTCATGATTCAATTGCTGCAAGCCTGCCAATGTCCAGCTAACATTAGTGTTCTGTTAATTTTTGCGGATTTTTTCCTATAGTGAAAATAAATGGAGCATGAATATAGTCTGCTATACAGCAGTTGTAAGTATAAAAACAGCTACCAAATGACTCTGGGTACTCAGCCAAGAGTTATATTGGAGTCCCGATGCAGGTCTGGTTGTTACTGTGCCTGGGAACATTTGATGGTGCATGTGAGTAAACTTAGCAAGCTTGCATTTTAACCCTCCTAACAGGCCATAATGTGCTAGAGCAAACTGATAATTTGAAATGAAACTTCAACAGAAGTGCTTGAACAGTCAAGAAAAGCTTGAACCCCAAACGTAATCCAACAGGGAGAGATAGAAATTCCAGACAGTAATGCCAGCACTCACATGACCCTTGGATGTTGCACATTGGAGCAGAATAGCAGTACTGAACAAGAAGGGAGCAGTTCACAGTAGCAGGATAGCAGCACAGAAGCTATGAATTGTTTCCAACAGGCAACAACAGCTAGGCCCTTCTGGATCACCCCTCTCTAGACCAGCCCTTCTGGCTCAACGTCTCAGGAAACAGACCTTATGGTTCACCAAGCATGAATCAGGCACACCACACAGAGGCTTCTCAGTTCCCAAGGAGCCCAGACACCAGGAGTGACCAAATGGTCTGACTCTCGCAATAGGTCAAGTGCGCATCTGTACTCAGACACACACTAGGGAAGGTCGGACCCAAAAAAGTTCCAGACCCTTATCATCAGGATCAGGGTCCAGGCCAATGTCCCGATAAGTTCTGATTAGTTCTTAATCAAATCAGAACCTTTTGTAAAATGTGTTGAAAATTGCAAATCTGCTATATAATTGCATAAAATGACACTGAGATCTGTGATTCATACATAGAATAGTAAACAGCATTTCAAGAAATGAACACTGTGAGTCTGTAGCACTGATGTGCTGGTCAATTGAACATGGCAGTCATGCAGTTGACCTCTGTCTGCTCCCTGCTTAGTACTAGATCTGTAACTGTAAACTGAACTGTTTTACCTGAGAGGGGGAATCCCATTCCCATTTAATAGCATACAATGGACTTATCAGTTTGTTGCACTGCTTCCTTCTCTGCTCCACTAAGAGTCATGCAGCTATTTTCTATGGCATGGGGTCCCCTCCACCTACCCACCCAAATTGATGACACATTTAGGGAACCCCCTACCAAAAAAATAACTGCATATCCTTAGGAGTCCAGAGATCATCCTACATTCAAGCAATCCAAAAATTAGACAAGTCCATGTGGACATGCTGAGAAAAGTGTTCCATCAGGTTCAGGCAATCGAAAAATTAGCAAAGTCTGTAAGGAAGACAAACTATACTGAAAACATTGTGCCATCAGTCTCAGCTTCATGTGGTTCAAAAATTAGACAAGTCAATTAGGACATGCTGCGAAAAGATTGCTATCAAGTTCAGGCAATCCAAAAATTAGACAAGTCCATGTGGACATGCTGCAAAAAGTGTGCCATCAGGTTCTTTTTTTCTATATAATTAACTGTACTTTATTAACTTTTTTAAAGTGGCATCCAACCAAAAATAACAATTCCATAAAAAGGAATAAAACAGAAAGAAAAACAAAATGGTAGAAACTGTACAACATGACACAAAATACATCCCTACCACTCCCCCCCACCCCATCCTATCTCACATCCCTCCCCAACACAGAGCACAACAGAAATATATAAAGACAGGCTTGAACAGAGTGGGGTCAAGTCTGAGGCAGAATTGGGAGGATTAGTAATGGTTGGGTGTCAGGACTGCAGTGGTCTAATTAGTCAGATATGAAAGTCGGGGGGCCACTAACCTAACATGGCTCCCATACAATGAAATCCAACTTAGGACAGGTTGTCCACCAAACTGCACAAAACCTGCAACAGCATGGACAAGGCTTCCAGCCCTTGAGTATAGGCAGGTGCGTGTCATCAGGTTCAGGCAATCCAAACATTAGCCAAGTATGTGAGGAGGACATGCTGAAAACATTGTGCCATCAGTCTGAACTTCTGGCACTCCAAAAATTCAACAAGTCCATTAGGATATGCTCTAAAAAGTGTGCCATTAGGTTCAGGCATTCCAAAAATTAGCCAAGTATGTGAGGAGGACATGCTGAAAACATTGCACCATCAGTCTCAACTTCAAGCAGTTAAAAACTTAAAAAGTCCATGAGGACATGCTGCGAAAAGTGTGCCATCAGGTTCAGGCAATACAAAAATTAGCAAAGTCTGTGAGGAGGACATGCTGAAAACATTGTGTCACCAGTCTCAACTTCAGGCAGTCCAAAAATTTGACAAGTCCATGAGTACATGCTGCAAAAAGTGTGCCATCAGGTTTGGGCAATCCAAAAATTAGCCAAGTATGTGAGGAGGACATGCTGAAAACATTGCACCATCAGTCTCAACTTCAAGCAGTTCAAAACTTAAAAAGTCCATGAGGACATGCTGCAAAAAGTATGTCATCAGGTTCAGGCAACCCAAAAATTAGCATAGTCTGTTAGGACATGCTGAAAACATTGTGCCATCATGTTCAAAAATGTTGTCAGCCAAGTATGGGCTTACTGATTTATTTTTCTAAAAAAATGGGGATCGTTCTGCTCTTCCAAGTAGATGTCTTTGAGGCCACTGTGAAAATATTTGCTGCCTCTGGGTCATAGGTGTAACCAGTCAATGGAAAGTTTATTTTTAAGAATGTTAACTTTTCAACATTTTCCGGTAGTAGCCTAGATTATGTATCTGTTACCACATTTCCTGCACAGCTTAAGAGTAGCTCTGAAAATGCACTGATTGGGGGACAGACCATGTAGTTCAAAGCTACCTGTACAAGTGCAGGCCATACAGGCTCCATGCTTTGCCAGTATTTAATGGGTTCTTCATTCTATTTGATACCTTTTTCTGCTAAATAGCAGTCAACTATGGCCTGGGCAGAAGCAGTGACATATGGAGAAGGAAGGGTTGATTTTTCAAGGACGACAGCATCCATGTGACCCCAAAGATGACTGCTGGGGGGTAGAATGAATGGCAGCAGCTGATTGCTTTGTAGCATGACTGAGAAGGGAAAGTTCAGGAGGAATAAATGAGGGGGCTGCATCTGTTGATATGTTTTTTTTCAAAAGCAAATCTACTTCTTGAATGATTTTCTCCCTGCAGTTTTGGAACACATTTGGGTCATGCTGTAAGAGGTGTTTCATCTTGCACCGTGGGCCTAGTACTGTTGATATAAAATGTAATGTTCTTCCACCAGCATTTCACAGAGTTTCTCATCATCTCTGACTTTTTTAATCATTTTATGTACTATGTGTTTTTTTTATTCTGGGTCGCAAATCCCCTTCAGTTGCACTAGACTCTCCCATCTGAAACTGGCTTCTTGTACCTTCCAAATCATCCCTGAGCGTATTCAGCTGAAGTCAAATAATCTTGATCAATGAGATTATTTGGCTGATTGTGGCACTTTTGGAACTCACTTCCCCAGTAATTTCCTCGAAGGGTAGCAGGATCTTGATGAGGAGTTCTAAAACAGCCCACTGCTGAGGATTAATGTTCACATCAGCATCCCCTATGCTGTTCTCTAGTGTATACTGTTCTACAGCCTTTTTTTGCTCCAGCAATCATTGGAACATGTAAATGGCAGGTTTCCACCTCATTACAACATCGTGGATGAGTGTATTAGGAGGCAGTCAATGTTCTTCTTGTATGGCTCGAAGACGCTGGTGTACTTTGCAGAAGTGGCTGAAATGTGTTCATATTCTTATTGCTACATATGTGAAAGCCTTTATATCTCTGTCCTCTTCCATAAAGGCATGCACACTCACATTTAGGCAGTGTGTAAAACATTGAATGTCGGCAAGGCCCCATCAGACAATGCTTTCTTTATGTTTAAACCATTGTCAGCCACAATAAAACCTACAGAAAGCCCTTGTGAAGTAAACCAGTACTGTATCTCTCTATTGAGTTC
Organism: Neoceratodus forsteri; assembly: GCA_016271365.2. Taxonomy (NCBI): domain Eukaryota; kingdom Metazoa; phylum Chordata; order Ceratodontiformes; family Ceratodontidae; genus Neoceratodus; species Neoceratodus forsteri. The sequence continues at coordinate 1,457,501,713 of CM057455.1, read as the reverse complement.
ATCCAGGATGTTGGAAGCTATGTGATCCTGCAGGATATACTGGATGTAAAGGGAAACCAGTTTTAGAGGGGAATTGTCTGTGTCACTACAGGGAGTAAACAATACACAATGTGCAGTTAGTGACATGGTTCTGGCTGGCAGCTTGTCCATATGTCAGTAGTCAGATGGACAACCCCAGCAACTGCATCTTTTAAAGCATTTTTTAGTTTGGCACTTACTAAATCATATAGCTGCAGTATGGTGACAGTTGAGAAATATTTCCAGATGGAATATTGTATCGTAGTGACAGATGATTCAAAAGCCTTTTAAATCCTACATGCTACACCATTTTGTAAGGCTGCAAGTCCAGTGCTATCATTTCCAAAATTAGTTTTGTTATAGCAATTGCCTCAGGATGAGTATGCTAGTATATAGCTTTACGTTCAATTGTTTCTGAAATCGGGAGCTGTCTTCTACCAGTTGAAGTTTTCAGATGGCCAACATAAGGAATGATAGATGATGATAAGGGCAAAATGGGACTTTTTTTAGTACTTATTGTAGAAGAAGACTGAGAAAGAGTTGACAGTAGAACTGAAGCAGCAAGGTTGCTGCAGCTATCACTTGATACAACAGGTGCAGGTGTAGTCTGACGTAACTGCCTGCATGTTGTTGTCTTCTTTCTCTCTGACCAAAAAATTACTCCAGAGACGTAATGAGTGATATCTATCCAAACGTCTTTTTAATGCTGCAGTACCCAAAGCACTTTTTTTGCTCCCTCTGCTGATGGTCTTTTTATATATAATATATTTTATTGGCAGACAGAGAAAAATATGACCACATAAAAGATGTCACACCATTTTTGGTTTATTACTAGGCATACCATACTGTCCTCCTTTGTCACTTCCACTCTGTTATTCTTTCTCAGCACTGGGATGCTGCTCATCGTGATCTGTCTCTGTTTTTCCCTTATCGTCATCCAACAGCTCCCCAGGCCAATAACAGAACCCAGATTGGAATGCTGTGTCTCCTCATCTTGTTTCTCATGCACCTGCACCTCACTGCTCATGCCCGTCCCATCAAAGTCCAAATCATAACATTCATCCTGCATCTGTGAAAGTGCCACCTCTTCCTCATTCAGGCTTTCCATTTGTTTTTTCCTTTTCTCCCTCTTTGTGTACATCCTGTTTTATTACTCTTATCCAAGCTAGATGTCTCCTCATCTGTTTCATTCAAATTTGTACTGGTACTATGGTACACATACAGTAGGTACCATATCTTGGCTTGCCACTCCTTGTGGTGCTGACTACTCCTTTAGTTTTAATTAAGGAAGATTTGGCCTTTCCTGTCTATTTGGACAGCACTGAAGTACCACTACTGCTACTGGATGAAATTCCAGGAACTGTTCTTTTACCAGTCAGACTAAAGTGTTGTTTGTGCCATATGTTTCCCCATACCTTTCCACATTTTGGCCTCCTCTTCCTCCTCGCCCTGTCTGGTGCACATTTTCAGCTTTTTTTATTACACACAAAACTGCTTTTTCCTCACAGTCACACTTCCCTTTCCACCACAGTAGCTAGGTTTATTTTTTTTATGACACACAAAAATGCTTTTTCCTGTATGTAGTTTCTTTTTATTTTGTACTCTCACTTATTCATAAGTTCCTCTGCCCACTCAGTACAGGCTCGGCCCCACAGCCACACTCCCCCTTCCACCATAGTGGCTAGGTTTATTTTTTTTAGTGATACACAAAAATGCTTTTTCCTTTATGTAGTTTCTTTTAATTCAGTTCTCTCATTTGTTCATGCGTTCCTCTGCCCACTCAGGAATGGTCTGGCCCCACAGCCACACTCCACCTTCCAGCACTGCAGCTAGTTTTATTACATGTACAAAATGCGATTTCCTTAATGTAGTTTTATATTTAGTCCTCAGTTGTTCATAAGTTCCTCTGTCCACTCAGGGGTCAGGGTCAGGGCAGGCTTGCTGTCGCAGCCATACACCAACTCCCATCTCTGTAGCTAGGTTGTTTTTTTTCCAGTTAAAAAAAATATGATTTTAATTGTTTTGACTAGTAGTAACAGTTCCTCCAACCTCCACAGTCCACACACAGTCAAAACACCCTGAATAATTCAATGTGTTTAATTTTTTTTTTATCTTTCTTTTTTTTTTACTTTTGTGATATAGTACAGCTGCCTGGCCCCCCCACCATGAGCCTTTTAGATGTCCGTTGCCCTATCCATGATGTTTTCTCACTTTATTCCCCCATTAAGATTCTTTCGGATACATGTATATGCCTCCTTTTACTTTCCTTATTGAATTATTATCCCCCAAAATATATGCTCATTTTTTTTTACATGATATGACATACAAAGTTATCAAGGAATGTATGACTTGTAATGAAATGAAATTAGAAGAGTCACAGAGAAAAAGTGTATTTTCTCCATGAGAGGAAGCTCCGAAATGGTGCCTCTTCAATGAACACTGAGCAACAGAGCCTTTCAGATCTTCCCACATACCATACCAGCCAATCTCCAGGACTGACAGGCAGTCTCCCTACAGCTATAGGCTGCCTAGCCTGTCAGTCTGGCTGGATCTGGCCAATCGAGTTTCTCCACCTTTCAATCCCAACATGCTCGTTCATGAGCTGGTACTAGTTTGCTCCAGCTGCTCCTGATTTGCCTGCTGTCTCCCCACTACTACGAGTGCGAGCATTTTAGAAGCAGGAACAAGTATCAGCCCAGGATGCCAATGCCAGCCACATGACCTGTATTGTGGCTATCAGGTGACTGCTGGCCAGCCGGGCTCCAGAAGATCCCTGAGCTCTAGCTACAGGCGCAAAACTGAAATGCTGAAAAAGGAAAGGTAAACTCTTTTTTTTTTTAAATAATAGCACATTGTGGTTGACAGACCCAGACTTGGTACAACTAAGCCATTGAATCCTACTGATCCAGTTCCATTGGACTGCATTGGATCGAGAGTGGAGTTGATTTTTGGTGGGTTTGTGTGCTCATGCCGAGCACACACCCATTATTCTTTGTTCCCCGATCCACCCCACTAGGTAAAGGCTAGCTGGTCCTTTACCTGGCTCCAAAGCAGGCTAGGAAGGAGTGCAGGCATTTCTATCCACTCAGAACCAGCTTAGAACATTTGGATAAAGCAGTGTCCCACTAGTTCCCACTTTCAACAATTTCTTCCACACAAGGATCTCTGGAACAGTCTCTGAATTTGGTGAACCTAGGGAAAGGTTCACCAGTAGCATTCAGATTGAAACCTGTAGAGGGCTCACAAGATTTATTGAACTACCTATGCCTCTGGCTCTCTTTCACTAGCAGCAGCTCTGCACCTGTCTCACTCTCTTACATTGCCCTTTGCTCCTCCAAAGCCCCACAATGTATTTTCCTCCATTCATTTTCTAATATGGCAAACAGGGCTGCCTATCAATCTATCTCCTTGGTCCTGTCCTGTGACTTGCTCAAAAAACAACCAGTCCGATTGGGAGGGTCCTTATGACATCATACTGAACAATCCTCTCTGGTGTTAATTAGGGATTGGTGGACTGGTTTGTTGAAAATTCAAACCGACCCGAACACGCCGAAGTGTCCATAAACAAACGGCTTCCAAACACTTTCGGCTGTTCAGATCAGTTTGGACAGCTCCTGTCACAGGAACTGCAGTGCGAGAAGTGCAAGAGCAGGAGGAACCCATAAGAAGGACCAGAGACAAGACTCTGGTCCCTCTTTGGATCACCGAGCGGTCCATCTCTCTAAGGTAGCACCTGATTGGGTTGCTGCTCTGGCAACTTATGTAGTCCACCTTAGAACTATTCAGAGGAATCAGGACAGAGAAGGAGCAGTAACTTCTGTAGGCTGCTCTGTGCGTATTCTGTTTCTGTGCTTGTGCTGTTTGCATTTTATGCCCATTGGGCAAGAGAAGAAGTCGACTTTCCAAAAAAGAAATGAAATAAGAATTTAATTTTTTTTATATATATATAAAAAGAAGTGAATTAGAAAACTTGGGAAAGTTGGGGGTGGGGAGTTGGGGACTGGGAGTCAGAGACTCGGAGGGGATTGAGCCAGCAAGGACTGGGTGAGGGACTCAGGAGTTGGGGATTGGGGTGGGGACTGGGGAGTACTATGTTATGGGACAGGATACTTGGACAGGGGAGCATGAATGATGACATGAGCCAGGGTGGAACTTGGAGACTGAGGAGAACTAGAGTGATGTGTGTGTGAATACAATCTGCCAGGCAGTCATCAGTGCACTAGTGTCCTGTCTGTGTGACACCCCCCATGTCAGAGAGGGTTTGAGCAGGCAAGGTCCCCAAGAACCTTTGTGGGTATACTAGCAGCAGTGCCTGCAGCATCACCCTTAGTGTATGTGGCATGTGAAATAAATTCTGTTTGTGAAATAAAATCTTCCAGCCAGTCATCACTTCTTGCATACTGTCATCTTCCTCCCTGTGCTCATTCAGCGGGGTATAAACTTTCACTCAGTGAGCAGGGCATTCCATCACATCACATAGTATAAAATTAAAACATAAAAAAAATCCTTGAAGGGGAAACGTACTGTGTCAGAGAGGGATAGGCCACTCAGGGTCCCCCATAATCTCTGTGGGTATACTAGCAGTAGTGCCTGCAGCATCGCCATTAGCGTGGGTGGTGTGCGAAATAAATTCTGTGTGTGAAATAAAATCTGCCAGCCAGTCATCAGTGCACCAGTACCACTTCTTGCATACTGTCTGTGTGCCCCACCCCCCCCTCCAGAGTTCACTCATCTTCCTCCCTGTGCTTACTCAGCAGTGTATAAGCTTTGGCTCAGTGGGAAGGGCATTCCATCACATCATGTGGAATACAGAAAAAGGATTTTATTTAGTTTTTGTTGACCAGGTAAGTGCACTAGACAAATCCTGCCTATTTACAGGCACGACCTGGGGAAGGGGGATACAGATGAATGCCAACTGACCTTGAACTAGATTAAGCTGTTGGTGGTATTTTTAGTGAATGAGGGAAATTTGGCCAGGACACCGGGGAAATTCCCCTACTCGTCAGAGGGGAAACCTCTGTCCAAGATGGTGGACTCACCCTTGCCTTCTGAGGAGGGAGCTATGGAGGTGGGGGACTTGGTCTCTGCTCCTACCTCTGATCAAATGGAGACCATGACAACAACTACTGATGTTTTGTCTGTTGATGCTACTACTTCTACTTTAAGTTCTGCTGCTAATACTCAGGCTGATATGCCTAGCCCTAATCTTACTCATTTTGGAGCTGACTTGCTGACCTGCATGCCTACAATTGACCTACCAGAGGATTTTACTTCCTCAGATTCTGATATCCACTGTTTGGCAGAACAGGAGATCCAGGAACATTTTGCAACGGCGGAGCGCCGTTTTGCCAGTGCAAAAATGAAACTGCAAAGAGATTTACAATGCCTGAGAGCCGACAGACAAGATGCATCTTCCACTAGGTTGGATGCTTTACGAGATTTACCTGACATGACTCCTCCACTGCCTGTTGCTGTGACAGGCTCAGACCCAACATGTGAGTCGGTAGATGCAGCCCTACAGCCTGCTCCCCTGCCGCCTACAGTAAGTACCGATTCGGATTCACTTATTCAAACTGCTTCACCAACATTACGGAGCACCCCTCTAGTACATGAATCACCTGCTGTTGAATCAAATACAGCGCCTACCTGGACTGTTGAATCGGTGCTGAGAGGTGCTGGCTGGGTTCAGGGCACTGTCACGGGGCATTGGAAGTCGGGTCCGTCTCCTATACGGTCCCCCCGCCCTGAAGATTTCCCGGAGCTACAGAGTACAACAGGCACATCAAAAGTCTCTACTGACCCCTTGTGTCTCTCTCAAGAACTGGAGCTTACACAGAACCCTGTGTTGGATTGTCTGAAGGGTTCTCCACCTCGGGCTTCTCTTTCTACTACATCTACAAAGACTCTGGCTACCCTACCATTGCAGCCCCCCCAAAATGTCGGGACCAAGCTGTTCATATTCTTCTTTCTTTAAATTTCCAATCCAGGCTGCTAAGAGACACAACACTGTTCGCTTGGCATACCTGGGGGGGGGGGGTTACCTGAGCCACCTGATCATGTGTATGTGGCACGTACACTTATAAAGGATTCTTTAAAATTCTTTTCCCATTAAATATATGCGTTGATTCATACATCTGGTGAAACCAGGTTTGATATTAGTTTTCAAACATCTAGGGGCTTGGAGCGTTTTTGGTCAAAGTATAATGCTCTGCGGACTACTGCATTATGGACCCCATTTCAGGCTATTCCTCTTTCTAAACCTGCTTTTAAGACAATTACTATCCTGTTTCAAAATGAGGGAGTTGAGGTGGAGGATGTTGTATATTGGCTGAAGCAGCGTTGTGACGTCCAGGGCCAGCCTGAAGCCATTTTGGATACCGAAAACATCTGGACTGGGGGTTAGAAGGTTAAAGTCTTGTTACGCTCTAATGATTCTGGTGTTGTGCATCTACCCAACTCTTTCTTTATAGGTCGCGATGGGGGGGGGTCTTGTTCTACCCGGGTCAGCCTAAGGCATGTTATCGGTGTGGTGACCCTGCACATCTTAGTAATATGTGTGATAAAATGAAATGCAATATCTGTGGGGAACTGGGCCATGTAGGGGCACACTGTTTGAATGAATGTAGATGTAACCTCTGTGACGAACTGGAGCACACCTTTCAGGATTGTAAATGGGCTGCGCATAATCAGGAATTTCATGATGGTGAAGTGGACCAGCGCTTTATTATTATACAAGCGCAGAAGGCCTGTCTCTGGACCTCCCTGGTTTTACCTCCTCCTAAGGCAGTTCAGCCCTTAATGCAGGCTCCAGTGCCTGTTGTATCCTCAGAGGTTGTACCTCAGGTGGTTTCTTTTATGGATGACCCCTTAATCATGATTTCTCCTGTCCCTGATCATGCCCAGTCTACTTTTCCTGTTCAGGACCCAGTCCCAGGTCCAAGTACTATGTCTCCCCCCCCACCAAGTGCCCACAAGTGTTATACGTCGAAGGTCAATAAGAAATAACCCTCGGGTTGCACCATCACCTGTATGTGGTCTGGAACCCCCAGTGCCCTTATCTAATTCTTTTGAGCTTCTCCAAACCCTTTCTGATGACGCTGGAGGTGAGTCAGACTCTTCCTCCATAGCTTCTTCCATCCCTGATGGTACCACTGACTCCGAGTTACAACTTGGTACTGGCTTTTCTCAGAAGAGGAAGGCCAGAGTAAAGCTTAAAGGGAAGAAGGTGGTTGGGAAAAGGAAATTGTAAAGTGATTCTTTGTCTGTTTTCTTTTTTGGTGCTATGTCTCACTTTGTTTGCCATACTATTAATGTAAATAGTATGAAGCGTATGGCTAAAAGGAGATTGATTTTTTCCTTTTTGCAGCTTTTGCCTTTGGGTTTTTTTTAATTACAGGATACTAAACTTCACACTACACACGCGATCCAACAAGCACAGCAGGACTGGTTACTGGGTCCTTCTTTTTGGTCGATTGGTCAGGACTCTTGTTCAGGACTGGGAATTTTAATTAATATCCCAGATTTCCATTTGCTCAAATTGTATGATGTAGCCCCAGGTAGGGCGCTCATTATAGATTTTGTCATTGAGTCCTGTCCCTATCGGGTGATAAACATTTATGCCCCTCAAATCAAAACTGCACGTATAGCTTTATTTACTTTACTTCGTCCGTATTTGCACACTTCCTTTCAGGTACAGTTTGCTGGTGACTTTAATTGTGGCTTGAGTCTTCAATATAAGAGCTCATTTGCTGCTACAAAGAAACTGTTTTGTGATTCCCATGAATTGGGTAAATTGGTTCGAGTCGCCCACTTAACAGACATATATCTCTCCTTTACTACACAACACACCCCTACTTTCCAAAAGGATAAACTAGCCACTCGTATTGATTTCTTGTTTTCCTCTCATACAGTACCAATCATTTCCACCAAAGTTCAAGCTGTTGAGTTTTCAGATCATAAGCTGCTTTCTGTTGGTTTTGGTTCTGTTGTTTCTTCCCACAAAGGTCCAGGTATTTGGAAATTCAATACATCTTTGCTACAGGTCCCGATGTTTATACATTCCCTTTTGTCCTTCATACAGGCCCGTAAATCTGTCTTTATATGTTATGAAGATCCTGTTCAGTGTTGGCTTGACAGGAAGCATGATCTGGTTCCTTTTTTAAAAGATTATAGTTGTTTAAAATGTAGGAGGGAATATTTAGACTACTTGCAGAAGAGGGTACATTTTCAGTCATTATTAACCTTAGAGTACAAGATGGGGCAAGACCTTTCTCAAGAAATAAAAGTCCTACAGAATGATATGTTGAATTTCCAATTACGGCAATCACAACAACTTTATCACCAACACAAATTTTGTATTGTTGGAACACGTGATGTTATTTGTCCTTTTGAATCAAATTCCCGTCAGACTGCCCAAAAAAATATGACATGTTTTCTAAATTTAGAAGGAACCTTATGTTCCTCACAAACTGAGATTTGTCAAATTGTAACTAATTATACTACAGACCTTTTTTTTCCCCTCCCAGCTGTAGCTGGTAACAGTGCGACTTTGTATAGTGGCCTTGATATTCCAGCTCCCTCACAGCTATGTCAGGACCAGGCTTGTTCTCCTATAACGGAGCAGGATTTGACTTTGGCTATTTCTTCCTTACCTGTACAGAGAACTCCTGGTCTGGATGGTCTCCCTGCAGCCTTATATAAGGTGCTGGGTGACCATTTGGTCCTGGAACTTACATCTGTGTTTAATTCCATGTTAACATGTGAATTTATCCCTTTGGAATTTACAAAGGGTACTTTGATTTACATTTATAAACAGAAAGGTGATATCCATTCTCTTGAGAATTGGCGGCCTTTATGTATGTTAAACAGCGACTTTAAGCTATTAACAAAAATTATTGTGAAGCATTTGGTGAGGATTGCGGAGGTGGTTTTGCATCCCGCTCAATCCTGTTCTGTGCCTCAAAGGAGAATTTCTGATCATTTAATCCTCCTTCGAGAATTATTTTCTCATGGATATGCAGATCCAGCTTCAGGACTTGTTGTTTCTGTACATCAGAAAGCAGCTTTTGATTCGGTTCAGCATGATTTTTTATGGGAAGTACTTCATTTTCTGCATGTACCTGATGTTATGATACGATGGATTTGTGCTTTCTATAGAATGGCTACTGTTGTGCCTGTAGTGAATGGTTGGATAGGACCCATGATCTCCATAAAAAGGGGGGTTCGTCAGGGCTGTCATTTAAGCCCGTTGTTATATGTATTCTTTCTAGATGTTTTGCTTCTTCGGTTGAATGCTAACTCTCAGATTCAGGCTATTTCTAGTTTTGCCTTATGCTCGCCTTATAAGGCAATCGCATATGCAGATGATGTTTGTTTTCTCGTTGCTGATGCAGCCTCAGTGGTTCATTCTCTCCATGAGTGCTCTATTTTTGGAAACTTCTCTGGTGCTGTTTTGAATTATACTAAAAGTCTGGTTATTCGGGTTGGTTCTGTAATCTCCCCCTCGGACCGTATCGGCCCTTTACGTTTAGTTGAGGGCCCTATTCATATTTTGGGGATTTTTTTTGGGACACAGGACTCAGATTTTTTTTAACTGGAATGTTAAACTACAACAAGGTGAACTTAAGGTGGCCTCTTGGAATCGGGGGCAGATTGGGAAGAAGAAACGTGTCTTTCTGATTAAAAACTACTTGATCTCCACCTTCCTTTTTTTGAGTTATGTATTCCCTATTCCACAACAGTTAGAAACTGCTGTTTTTAGCCTGTTTTTTCAGGCTCTTTGGGGAAGTAGGTTAAACCTGATAAAGCAGAATGTCACTTATTTACCTATCCCTGAGGGTGGTGTTTGTATGGTTAACCCTTTGTTATTTTTTTCATGTATTTTTTTCAATGCAAACCTTCGGCCTTTGTTGATTCATGCTTAAAGAGGGTGGGAACCCTGGTTTTATGACTCTTGTAGGATTTGGTTTCATCAATGGGAAAGTAATTCATTAACTGTGTTAAGACAAACTGTTGGTATACCAACCTATGTATAACATGTTTTTACATCTCAAACAATGGAAGGTGTCTGTACAGATGTTATTAAACCATTCTCATAAAGTATTATATAAGAATTTACTCTTGACGGTTTGTGCCATATCAGTGCCCTTTGACAAGTGTCCAGGTCAACACCTCCTTCCCCTTTTGTCCTTGTTGAGATGTAAGAGGGTTCCAGCCAAAATGTGGGATTTTCATTGGCTTTCATGCCATGAAAGGATTAATGTAAAAGCAAATCAAAAACATAAGCAGTCTCAAGATCGAATGTGCTCCCACTTATTATGTATTACAGAACTTGAAACTACTGTATAACTCATTTATTTTTTGACTGTTTCTTTATTAAAAATTGGTGGTCCTTTTTGGCACAGGCATGGGCCACTCCCTTGTTTCAGTCGGTCACTTATTTGAATATTGTATATGGAGTTTCCCCCCCAGTGGTCAAAATGGCACCAGGACACTTTGAACCTTGTTTTTGTCTGTATTAAGTGGAATATTTGGATGGTGCGTTGCAAGTTTTCTTTACAGCAAAAGGACTGCTCCTACTTGGAGCTTGAAAAAAAGATTGTACAAGATTTAAAAGACATTTACGAGCATGAATGTACTATATATTCGGATACGGCTCTTTTGGAACTTTGGAAGGCTCTTCCTTGGATCATAGACTCTGATTTTGCAGTTACCTGATTGGCTTTATAATAGTTATTTTGTTCTTCTCTATTTTGTATCTTGCTTTATGTAATATTGTACGATTTATGTCTCAATAAAACTTTCCCCATCTCTTTTCGATAAGTGCCGTGGGATCTTTAACATCCACCTGAACTACCACCAATCCAGGCAGATGGGACCTCAGTTTAATTTTAAAATATCCTTGAAGGGGAAATGTCCTGTGTCAAAGAGGGTTAGGCCAGGCAGGGTCCCCCAGAATTTCTGTGGGTATACTAGCAGCAACCAGTGCCACTTGTTGCATACTGTGTGACCCCCCCCTCCAAGAAGTCAGTCATCTGTCATCGTCCTCCCTGTGCACATTCAGTGAGGTATAAGCTTTGGCTCAGTGGGCAGAGCATTCCACCATATCACATAGAATAAATTTTAAAAAAATCCCTAAAGGGAAAAAGTGCTGTGCCAGAGAAGATTAGGCCAGGCAGAGTCCCAGAATCTGTGTGAGTAGCAGCAGTGCCTTCAGTATCGCCCTTGACATATGTGGTGTGTGAAATATAAATTCTGTGTTTGTGTGTGAAATAAAATCTGCCAGCTACTCATCACTGCACAAGTGCCACTTCTTGCATACTGTCTGTGTGACCCCCCCCCCCCAAGAAGTCAGTCATCTGTCACCAGGGATGTACAGCCACAGGTTTTTCAAATTTTCAATGGCAATTGTTTGTGGAAGCTCATTTCCATCCAGATTCTGGTGCTCTGAGAAACGCTGCCAGTGCTAAGTTCATGAATCACGTCAAGTCACAATGAATCATGTTCTTCACGGTCATCACGAATCACACCACTTCAACTTGTTTTGGTGCAACCCTGTTTTTTATTTTTTATCTTCGATTTCATCATTTATTTATTTATTTATTTATTTATTTACGCGATTAACCAGATAAGCATTCTGAGCGGGGACCACTCGTTTCCAGATGCGACCTGGAATCACGAATCAGGACACCCAGTTATTATGTCATGTCACTCAAGAGCCTTGCTCCAGTCTGATGCTTTTGTTAGTGTTCACATTTTGCAGGATTCCATACTGGCAGATGAAGTTGAATCTTTGTCCTCAAAAGCTGGCTGGTGTTAATCCAGTAGATATAATCTCAGAGTGAACATTGTCATGTCACGACGAGTCACGTTCACGAACATCATAAATCATGTCACGATGAATCACGTTCACAGACATCATGAATCACACCACTTTAACTTTTCTTTGGTGCAACCATGATTTTTTTTTGTTTTTTTTATCTTAGGTTTCATCACGAATCAGAACACCCAGTAATCATGTCACATCTCTCACAAGCCTTGGTCCAGTATGATGCTTCTGTTAGTGTTCACGTTCTGCAGGACGTCCTACCTGTTGTGTTCCATACCGAGAGCCATTACTGAACATAATTGGTCACATACATTACAAATACATTGTCCCTTTCTATGAAAAGTCAGACTCAGGAGACGGGTTTAAAATAAAATAGAGATCTGGGACTTGCCTGCCTTTGGACCATAGCATTGTCGTCCTGGGGATGGGTGGGAGGTGCAGCCAGTACATGACATGATTGTAGTGGTAGCAACGGTGGCAGACAAGTCCCTGATCTCACATGCAGTCACTTTCTCATTCTGAGAAGATAATTTAGCTGAATGCACCTTAACCAGATTTATTAAAATTTAAAAATGTTACTTAGCTCTGTTTTTCTCCTGGATTGTAGTGATAGTAGCAACGGTGAAGTGATGACTTTCAGACTGCCTGGTGCTCTGTCTTTTTCTGTCATGTTGCTTTATGTCATGTTCCATACCAAGAACCATTGCTAAACAAAAGTGATGCCAAACATATCCCCTTCTACAAAAAGTCAGACTCAGGATACTGGTTAAAGAAAAAATAGAGATCTGGGACTTGCTTGCCTTTGGGTGAAATCATCGCCATCCTGCAGTAGGCACATTCACCGTCACATTATTCCCTCCTCATCTCATTTGAACACTCATGCCATTTAATACTACTAAACAGAGGTTTAATTGCTTTTTTTCTACAGATACATTGATTAAAAGTTGTTTAAAATGATTTTTTCACACATACTTACCATAAAACCGTAAAGGTTATAAAAGATTTGGATAAGGTTTGGATAAGCATCTGAACCATTTTTTTGCTTATCAGAACCTTTTAGAACCTCAGAAACTTTTGAAGTCCTCCCATCCCTAGTGCTCATTTGCCCTGATCCCTGACCTCTGATTGGCTAGATGTGAGGTCAGAGGTCATTATCAAAAAGATGGTAGCTATAGTTTCAGAATCACAGGGGATTCTTCTTAATGTTTATTTTATCTTCCACTGCCCTGATATCTATTCAAACTGAACCCATGGTTTTGTAGGCACACTGGATACCATTGTCCCAGTGGTGGGGGTGGTGTGGAGCTGGCTTGTGCTTTGTGCTACCCCTCCCTATGCAGGCAGTCTGTGTGGCTGGTAGGCTGTTAAAAGTACAGTGCACCAAATTGCACTGTCTAACTCTTTTTCTCCCTCCTTCTAGTGTTTCTGAGCCCCCTGATGCCCACTGGTATCCCTGAGGCTAGAGCATACTAGAGGGGGTGCTGTATCTGGCTTAGATTGCAACTTTTGCAGATTCATGGCAGATGGGTGTTTCCAGTGTCAGAAACATTGGAACTGCAGAGTCGGCTTGCATGTTCGAGCGGGAGGCTGCTGGAATGTGTGAACATTTCTTGACTTTGTGATTGTGTGGTGGTCCATGAGATGGCTCCTCCAGTCCTCTGTCAGCTGCAGTCTTGGGCCAGAGCAGGCAAAGAAAATTGAAAGAAAGTTCAGGGGCAGCACAGCAGCATCCAGGTACACCCCCCTCCCAAGGAGAGGGCTACATACATACTTCAGTAGAGACAGCATATATCCTTTTATTGTGCAACAGTACATTAATGAGCACACAGGAAGTACAAGGTCACATCTGTGGAGGAAATAATACTGAGACAATGAAAAAATGTCATATGCCTAACCAAGAAATAAAGCTTGGTCTCTGCAATATCAACATACAGTACATAAGAAACACACACTGAATTGTGTCCAAATATTTCAAAATATCATGTCTTCACATCAGTGCTACTAGTTCAATAAATAAAAGTAGTGCGTTTCAGTGAATGACCTACCTTTGTTAAGATAGTTATGTTAATATTATGTTGCTTTTGTTCCACAGAGTCTACTGAAAATGGGAAACAGCAACATGTAGGTCTTAGTCCCAAGGACAAGTCACTGACAAAACAGGCATCCGACAGAATGGCTAAGTTAAAAAAGAAAATCATTGGAAAAAATGGTCCATGTGGAAGAAGCCATGGAGGGAATCAGCCCACAGCATGAGCAAGGTGCTGCTGGTTCCTCAGTGCCACTGCCCACACAAGTCATGCCATCACCACAAACTGCTAATCAATTGTACACCACTATGGCAGCATATGCAGCAGGAATAAAAAAGATTCTCAGAGGCAAACTCTGCTTGCTCACTGTCTGGCACACATGAAGCACTGCCAAAAGAGAATGGAGGAGCAGCTGAGAAGATTATCTGCTTGGTGGTTGTCCCAAAATAAAGAGAATCTGACTGTCTGCTGCCATCCAGCCAGTGACCTCACGACCCCACCAGCTGCTAATATGAGGAAGAGCAGGAGGAGGAGGAGCAGGAGGAGGGTGAGTGCAGCTAGAAAGGCTGTATGGGTGTGAGGGACCTGTATCAACTGTGTTGTACTTGTAAATAGTTTAGTATGTTTTGGGGAAATTGTTAGATATAAATTATTATTGTATTGTTGTTTGTTTTGTTGATTTGTTCTCAGTTTTGCATTGATATTGTTATGTTATTAAAACAGTAACCTTGCAGTAAGTTCTAAGTGTTTTCATTTTTTGCAGCAGCAGCAGCAGTGGGGGGTGCTAGTAGTGAGGTGACAGTAGATGCAATAAGAGTTATTGTATAAAAATGATACTATTGCACTGGGCTTGGGGGGCACAGAGTTATTTGTCTTACAATGATGGGTATTGAATCAGGAGACAGAGGTTTGATCATTCAAACTATGTCAGATTTTTTTTAATCAAATTGGCAGTGATATCATGTCCGCGTAGGCTGGTGCATGTTGTCATCTTGCCTTTCCGGCCATTAAAGCACCAGCATTAGTGCACCAGCACATCAGGGTGCCGATTTTAGGATTTGCGCCACCTTCCAGAGGTCTGACCTCACTAGGAGTTAGAATATTAATAAAGAGGGGTTTGTGGGCGGCACAGCCCCCTTCAAAAACAGGGGTCATCGAAATCCAGACTTAGTGCCCTAATGTCGGCACTCTGAATGAGTGGAATCATCATTTTGTTCTCCCTGCTATAAACCTGTAACAGTGAGCCAAGCATGGCCCAAGGAACCCCCATGTGTATGGATATATTAGACTCAATGAGTTCTTTCACAGAAACGCTTGTTACATAGTTATTACAGACTTCTCACATGAGAGGATTCTGTTTCTAGCTGTGTGTTTTAACTTTTGTGGACTGTGTGGCTGAAAGAGCTATCTGCCACAAGTGTTGCAGTAGAAAGTCACTGGGGCCAGACTGTGCATTCGGCAGAGGACATCGGGAGTTGTAGTTCATGCAACCCGAGCAGTCTATTTCTGTTGAAACTGTTTTAAATTACTGTTAACAGGCTGCTAACAACATGTTAAGGTCTCTAAAAAAGGTGGGGGCTATTTCTAGGTCCAGTAATTCCCCTGAGCGAGTGTAGAACCAGGATGAGTGAGTGGTCATGTGACCCATTCACTTCCTGCTTGAGCAGTTATTAAAACTCACCCCTAAGCAAGTAGGGCGAGCTCGAGCGAGGAGATCATGCATTCTGCTTGCAGAGATGTGCGCTGAGACATACGCAACGTATATGTGCATGTCTAGCTGTCAGGCGTGGAGGGGAGGAGCAGGACTGGGAAGTCTGATTAAGGAACAACTAATAACCAATTGTAAGTAGGCTGACAAAGTTACCTTTTGTTAGTTGTTTGGGATCAATATTGAACAGTGTATGACTGAGGGAACTGCAGTATTGTCATTTTGTTTTATTAAAAAAAGTTCAAAGAAAACACTGCTACCTGTAAACTGGTTATTTGGAAAGCCAGCATTACACAGGGCACTAGTGAGGTATTTGAATACAGCCTCAGTATATTTAGCCTACACATAAGTAATTGCAATGGATCCTAGTATAGTGACACTAACAATAGGGGAAATGGGGATCAAATGTTGCTCATGTAATACGTTCAGCACTAACTCCAGGTCATAGTTTGTAGTATTTATATGCAGTAATTGCACTGAATTTAAAACACTAAAACTTAAATTAGCCCAGCTGGAAGTTGAACTTGAGAAATCAAGAAGGATGGTAGAGGAAAAGGAAAAGGAAAAGAATATGGGGACAATAATAATCAAAGAATGTTCAAGTATGAAAAGGCACAGGTCAGAGGACGATGAGGAAGGAAAAAATGGTGAACAGGAGAGTGAGTGGAGTTCAGTAGAGAACAGGAAGAGAACAAAAAAAATGGAGAAGAGCTATGGGAGTCAATACAGAAACTTCAAATATGCTTACACCATTAGAAACCCTGATGACCAGCATAGAAGATCAGGCACAGGACCTATTAAACATGGTTAGCAGTAGTAACCAACTCCATCCCCCCTCAACATCTAAAAATAAGTAGGATTACCCTGTGACAAACCAGATCACAGTAAACTCCACTGTAGATAGCACTGAAGGAATTAATGATACAGAGGGTATGATGGTGTCAGACATTAATACAATCACACCAGATTTAGAGAACAGTAGTGAACAGATATACATTTTTGGAGACTCCACGACAAGGTATACCGATAGGTATGCAGCAAGAGGAAACAAGGAACACACAACAACTTGTTCTTATAGTGAGGCTTTGATTGGAGACATTAACAAAATGATCCCAGGAATGTTGAATGACACCAACACCCCCGGTACAGTGCTACTACATGTGGGAACCAATGATTTAGCTAGATTTGCGGTAGATAGAGTTATTAATGGCACCCAGGAAACTTGTGCAATTCTAGAATGGTATAAAAGCAAAGGCATTATATCTGAGGTACTCCCAGTTCCAAGGACTAGTTGGGAAGAAAAATAGAATAAAACAATATAATAATTGGTTACGGAGGTGAGGCCTAACTAAGAATTTAAGGATTGTTAAGACCTGGGAACTATTTGATAACAAATATGACTTTTTTGAATACAATGGTCTCCACCTCAGTAAAAACGGTTCAAAAGTGCTTGGTAGTCTATCTGAGGTGAATGGAAAGCACACTGCAACAAAAAACTAACCCCTAAGGGGCACAGAGTAAAAACACTCCCAATTATTTATTTTTTTATTTATTTCGCTTTTGTTGACCGGGTAAGTACACTAGACAAATCCTGCCTATTTTCAGGCACGACCCAGGGGATGGGGATACAGATGAATGCCAACTGACCTTGAACCAGATTAAGCTGTTGGTGGTATTTTTAATGAATGAGGGAAATTTGGCCAGGACACCGGGGAAATTCCCCTACTCTGATGGTGCATGGCCGCCAGCAGGAGTGCTGGTCAGCTTTCAAGATGGACGCTGTAGAGGAGCTACAGCAAGTTCAGTCTGCAGATGTGAAGGAGACCATAGACAAGGATTCTACAAAGGTTAATTTTCCTTCAGCAGAGCTAGAAGATGCAGAATTATTTCTGGATGCCTTATCTTCTGAGGATTCAAAAGTTCCTGTAAGCCCTACAGAGCCTGAAAAGTAAAATGCTGCCTTTAAAGTCTGTTCAGCTACTTTCTTGTACAAAACCTATAGATGGTGTTGCCCTTTAAGACCTGCACTGCCTGTGGATGATGTCATGCTACTGAACACGGAAGGGATTCAGCTGGAGAATGGTGTTTCTGCTGTTTGCAGGAGCAATGGCAGTTCTAAAGATCGAAATCTTTCTGCTCCAGCACAAAAACAGGTCAGTTGGGGTCTCCTGCCTAGCACTGAAGCGCTACTTGTTTCCAATAGTTTGGGGATTTGTTGGAAGTGGGAAAATGGACTGCAGCAAGATAAACAAAGAAACTGAAACCAGGGAAAAGTATGTGGTGGGAACTGCTCCAACACTGATTAAACAAGCAGGGTTTGTTTTTTCTTCTTCCACTGCTCAGATTATTTATCAAAAACAGCCAAATGAACAGGAGGAAGCAACTGTTTTTTCTTTTGGTGACCGAAATATGGGGAATGCTTCTACATCTTTGCAGCAGGTTAAAAGTTCTGTTCCTCAGCCCATTATGCCTAACTCTGATATTTTGACTTCCTCTTCTACACATGAGAGTGACTGGACTCCTGCTTCAGCTTTAATGGCAGCAGGGTGGAAACAAACTCCTTCAGGAGAATGGGCTGCTGACTTAACCTGGGATTCTTCATTTGACATAAACTCTCATTCCCTAAGTGGAACCCAGAAAAGCCTGTTCAATCTACAAAAAGGGCTCAGACTCTAGGGATTTGGTTCTTAATGTCTCTAATGATACTGTTAGTCCTGTTTCTGTAGAGTCTCATAATGCTGTATCTGATAAAAGACCTTTATTATCTGACTTATTTGCAAAACAAACGTGAATCTGCCCCAGGCGGAATGCGTGCGATTAGATATACAGGGGCATGGCTGAAAGGCCTAATAGAAACTATGTTGGGAGACATTTAATTAAGGAATCCTTGCATTTTTCTCCTAGAGATGTGTTTGCCATCATCAATATTTCAGGAGAGGATAATTATGATGTCAGTTTTAGATCAGCTGCCTTGTTAGAATTATTTTGGATTAGGTATTCTCAGGTAAAGTTCTCTCCCTTTGGTCCCCTGCTTGTGATTATTCCTCTCAACCAGCCATCAAGTTTGTTACAGTAATGTTCCGCAATGAAGGGGTGTCAGTGGATGATATTACATATTGGTTGTCCAATAAATGTGATGTAGGGGATCCAGAGCCTATTTTAGACTCAGAGGGCTTTTGGACAGGCGGATGGAAATATAAGGTCAAATTACGACACAATGAACATGGTTTTATGCATATCCCAAACTCCTTCTTACTAGGCCGTGATAGAGGTGTTTGTTTTATAGTGGTCAGCCAAGGGCCTGCTATAAATGTGGCTCACGGACGATTTGTCTAGTGTTTGTGATAGTCCTAGATGTGACAATTGTGGGGAAATTGGGCATTCACTGATTCAATGTTCTAACCCAACGAAATGTGATTTATGCGAGGTAGTTCCACACATTCAACACCTGTCCGTGGGCTGCAAAAACAAAGTATCAGGGAATTGTACTGAACAGTTTTACAGAAAGCACAGGAAGACCTACTCTCTCATTCGCCTCCCACTTTTCCTGGGGAACCCCTCTTGATGTAAGAAAACCTGTAACTCCTGTGACAATGAATTTAGTTCTCCTCCTCCTCTTCATCATTGTCAAGGCCTGTACAGCCTAATAGTTCTGCTTTGCAGGACCCTCTGCTTGTCCCAAGTGTGAAATCGGGTGGTATTGCTAAGACTTTAGATCAGAGCGTAGAACCCCCCCCCCAAAATTAACCCCTCTCTCTGCCTCCTAGAAGGTCCATGAGGAATGTGAAATCAGTACCTGATGCAGTTACAGATTCAGTGGAAACTTCTAATCCTTTCTCTTCTTTCTTCTTGGGGATACAGCAATGGATGTTGTGGATTCGGATTCCCAAATCTCTACCCAAGACCCCATGGAACCCTCCCAAGGTTCTTATAAGGAAAAGAAAAAGAAAAGAAGAAAAAATAAAATAAATTCTTCTTTTTTTTGGTACTATATGGGTTTTCTGTGGGCTCTTTGAATGTTCATAGCATTTTAAATGGAGCTAAACGAAAGGCTATTTTTCATATGTTGCATAATTCTAGAATTACTGTTTGCTTTTTACAAGAAACTTGGATGTTCTCTAAAGAACATGTTACTGCCTTTAAAAAGGATTGGCCTTGGGGCCCTTCATATTGGTCATTTGGTCAGGATAAAGCTGACGGCATTGGTATTCTTTTTTCCACCTTCCAGTTTAAACTTCATAAATTAATAGACTGCATTCCAGGGAGGGTTTTGATTGTGGACTGTTTTCTTGAATCTGTCCTATATAGACTTATTAATATTTATAATCCACAGGTAAAACAGCCAGAATAAAGTGTATGAAAACTATACAACCTTTTCTGCTCACTACCAGGCCAGTACTGTGGGTGGGGATTTCAACTGTTCTCTTACTGAGAGGAGATCTAGTGGGAAAAAATGTATTGTGATGCTAACTTTTACAATCTGTTATTAGAGAGGCAGACCTCAGAGTCTGCAATACTTAGAATCCAACCCCTAAAATACATTTTGTAAAGGGAAGACTGGTACCTGTATTGATTACCTTTTCACCTCCAAAAATATATATATTTCACAGTTTTCTAGACAGCCTTTTGAATTTTCAGACCATCTCCTACTTAAAATTGCAATAGAAATCCCAGTAAATTATAAGCCCTACAAAAGTAGATGGCGACTAAATACCTCATCATTACAAAATGACTTTGTCAAACATTCTATAGTTCAAATTCTAACTGCCCGCCTATCGGTGCAATGTTTATATTCGGACTTAGGGATCTGGTGGAAGAAACTAAACTAGACTGCATGGATTGGTTTAGAACTTATGGACAAAAACCCAGAACGATAATTTTCTTCATTACCTCACATTACGCTCAAAATTACAGTCTCTATTAACTAGAGCTAACACTTCTTCAGAAGATTTATCTCCTTTAATTAAGCATGTTAAATTACAGATGAGGAAGTTTCAATATGATAGAGCCAGATCCCTGCAAGCCTTAATTAACAACTACACGTCCAAAACAGTGATTGGGGACCCCTATAGTTTGTGTAAACCGTACGAGATAATTCACACTAGATTGTTTAGTCAGTAATTCACAGTATTATACTGACCTTCGGATATAAGTCATATTATATTCGATATTTCCAAAATTTAGGTCCTCATATAGACTTACAAACTGACGTCTTTCAGGATTTTCTGAAAGGTGTTACAGGCCCTGTCATTGATGCCTCAATGGCAGCTGTTCTTCTGAACCTTTCTTTACAAGAAATTGTGGATGTTATTTCTAAACTTAAGCTTAATGTGTCTCCTGGGGTAGATGGGTTATCTAATGCCTTTTATAAACTTTTGCAAATGAGCTGGTTCCCTGTTTAGTTGGTGTTTTAATTCCTTTCTTTCTGGAGGACAGATCTATCCTGCATTCACAAAAGGGTTACAAGTTTATATCTTTAAAAAACAGGAGATAGAAGTGAGATCAAAACTGGAGACCTATCACATTGTTAAATTCTGACTATAAAATCTTTATGATGCTGCTTAATAACAGACTTCAATCTTGGGCTACTCTAGTGATTTCTCCAGTTCAGTTCTGTGGTGTTTCAAAGACTAATACATTCGGTACTTTGTTATATTAGAGATTTTATTGAAATATTACATCACAGCAAACAAACTGGTATTCTACTATCATTAGACTTAGAAAAGCCTTGATAGGGTTAGTCATTCATTCCTTTTCCAAACCTTGGCCTTTTAGGAATGCCCCTGAGATTCTTACAATTTTACAAAATTTATATTCTAATTCAATAATCTGTCCAGTTATTAAAGGGAAAATTGGGAAAGGTTGGACGCTAAAAGCTGGTGTCAGGCAGGGCTGTCCACTGAGCCCTTTATTATATATTTGCTCCTTAGAACCCCTTATTAGACATTTACAGTTGGTTTCTGGTTGGGAGGTCCAAACATTCCCTTTTCTGACTCTTTAGAAATGTACAAGTTTTTGGATGACATCTGTTTATTTTTAAACAACAAGGCCAGCTGGAAGTTTTCTTTAAGTTATTTCACAGGTATGCGACCTTGTCAAACGCCAAAATTAATTTTCAAAAATCTAAAGGGTTGTTAATAGAGCGAATACATTAACCCCTTTGTGCACAGAACTATTTCATTCACTACAACACCTATTTCCATTTTAGGGTTCTGTTCGGTTCCCAAAATTTACCTGAGCAGAATTGGCTTGCAGTTTTAAATAAAATGGATAATAAAGTTCAGAGGTGGAAACATTATAAATTCTAAACTGAAGAGAGTTCAGATTTTAAACAATTCCTGTTACCTTGCCTCAATATTTGGCATTTCTGTACCCTGTCCCAACTAACCTGGAAGTGAAACTGTACAGTATTAGTTTTCAGTTTTTGGGGAAATAGGTTAAATCCCATTAAAAGGTATTATACTTACCTGGATAAAGTCAAGGGAGGGGTCGGGATGGTAGATCCTGTGGTTTTCTGTTCTTCCCTTTTTCTTGCTTTTTCTTTTGAACTGTACTTAACCCCAATATTCCAGAATTTAGCTGGTTGAAATTTACTATCCAAGTATTCATCGAAATGGATTGGATTGGCTCCAAAACCTAATATTTCCTTTTCTACTCCCTTTTCTTTAAACCGATTGTTCGGAAATTATATATGTGGCAATTGTCCAAATCACAAATTATTAATTCTCCAACAAAACTATATTCCACTATTATTTCTCAAATCTATCCTCATTCCCTGCATTTAAAAACTGCCCAGGTACTATGACCCATCTGGTGTTAGCACAATTAAATAACTCCTGCTTACCCCTTACATGTGGAGACGCAATGGTTGATAATGTATGGTCGGTTACAAGTTAGAGGGACAGCTAAGTATAAAATGAAAGAAGAAAGGTTCTGTCCTTATTTAGAGTGTACGGCACAAGAAGAAACAATGGAACATTTTTTATTCATTGTTCTTTGCCTCTAAACTATGGGTGTATTTGGCAACTATCTGGCACTTCCCATGGTTGAAACATATTTTTATGAATTGTTAGTATTGGGATCTTTACCCCATGTCTTGCTACATTTCATACTTCAACTGTACACATTTTCTTAGCATGTCTTAGATTTTGTTTATGGCAGTTAGATGCCAGTGGTTTTGTATCAAAAAGCCAACTTTTTAGGCTTCAGCCACTATGTTATTTGTGAATTAAATAAAGTATATCTAAAAGATGCTCAGATTTATGGGACTAGAAAAGTTCAAATCTGGTGGAAGGGGTTTCAGCATATGATAAAATTTAAATAACGGATTACTTTCTTTTCTTTTATGCTTTTTGTTAAAAGATAACTGTGTATCACTTGCTTTTTGTTCAGTACCTTTGTTGATTTGTATAAGCTTTTGTGCTTTTTGCTGCTGTTTTTCTTGATGTGTTTTTTTTCCATGCTTTATTTCAATAAAGAAGCAATTTACCCCTACTCTGTCAGAGGGGATCCCCTGTCCAAGATGGAGGACGCTTTGCTGCCTGCAGTTGATGGAGCTGTGGAGACAGGAGACCTGGTCTTGACTCCTGTCTCTGTATCTGAGGAGACCATGCTTGTTAAACGGATAGCCATACCTGTATCTTCACGTTTGGAAGACGATATGCAGGAGGTGCCTGTTGTTCTGTGGACGGTACGTTGTGCTGAGGTTCGTTGTGCCGAGATCAGTCAGCTTCAGTCTGGATGCTCAGGGGGACTGCAAGAGACGCACACTTCCTTTGACTCGGAATCTTTCTAGTCGGGAAGTGCCTGTACCGCACGGCAGTTTGATGGAAGCGGACCGCTGTTGTACGTCCACTGGGATGGGCTTGCAGATGAGTCTACCAAGCAGGAAGCAAGACGGTGTGCCTCTGGCTATGGCGGGCACTTTTAGTCCAGTCCCTGAAGACCTGCCTCGAGTCTCTGTACAGGTGCCTAGTCGGACGTCTACGGATGCTGTTTCTGGCAACTCTTTTATGGTGGAGGACTCAGTAAGTACTCTTTCTGCGGTGAGCCCGCCCTCTGTATCTCTGGATGATCTGTTACCTTCCCAGTCTTCTTCTGTTAAGGCAAACCCTAATGTCACCCCTGCATGGTCCGTAGATGCGGCGCTAAGGGTGGCAGGATGGGTGCAAGACCCCACAGCGGGTTCCTGGGTCTCGGGACCATCCCCAATCAGATCCACTAGTACTGTGCAAGATAGGATATTGGATGGGGGAGAACAGATTCCCCAAACTGTGACTGACCCTTTGGACCTTCCTAATGAGCTTCGTTTGACCCAGAATCCAGTCCTGGGCCTTAACAAGGTCCCTGCTATACAGACTTTTCCTGGTTCTGACCCAATGGCTGAAGGGTCTTCTGCCACTGCTCGACCTCCCTTTCCTCAAACTGGGACAGCGAGGTCCTTCTCCTCCTTGTTTAAATTTCTGGTTCTGGCAGCTAAGCGGCATAATGCTGTTAGGCTTTCTTATAGAGGTGGACTAGCGGACCCCCCTGACCGTGTGTATGTGGCCAGAACACTGTTAAAGGATTCAATGAAGTTTTTGCCCACAAATATATGCCCTGATACACGCCTCAGGGAACTAACTTTGACATTAGTTTTCAGACATCTCGTGGCCTTGACCGTTTTTGGTCAAAATATCACATCTTGTGTAACACTGCTCTTTGGACCCCATTTCAGGCTATACCCCTCTCAAAACCTGCTTTCAAGACAGTAACTGTTATGTTCCGCAATGAGGGAGTAGATGTCTCTAATATTGTTTATTGGTTAAAACAACGTTGTACTTTACAAGGTCAGCCAGAGGCAATCTTGGACTCTGAAAACATATGGACAGGGGGTTGGAAATTTAAAATTATGTTAAATGTTTCTGAATCTGGACCAGTGCACTTACCAAACTCTTTTTTTTTAGGTCGGGATAGAGGAGTTCTGTTTTACCCAGGCCAACCTAAAGCGTGTTATAGATGTGGGGATCCCTCACATCTGAGCAGTGCATGCGATAAGATCAAATGTCATAACTGTGGTGAAATGGGTCATGTAGGTATGCATTGTCTGAATGACTGTAGGTGTAATCTTTGTGACGAGATGGGTCACACATTTCAGTCATGTCCCTGGGCTGCACATACCAAGGTAACACATGATGGAGGTGTGGATCAGCGTTATGTAATTACTCAAGCCCAGAAAGCCCGCCTCTGCACTACGTTGGATGCCCCCTCTATAGAGGTGACCCCCCCCCTCTAAAGCTCTGGCTTCAGAAGCCTCCTGTAGTGACGTACCTTTGTCAGTCAACAAGGCTCCACCCCCGGAAGGTACTGAATTCAGCATGCTCTATGGAGCTAGAGGCTGTGGAGCAGGTCCCGGGCCCCAGTACCATGCCGCCCCCTCGTGAACCTGCCAAAGTGATATGTCGCAGGTCGTTACGATCTGGTTCCCGCACCTTTTTGTCCCCTCCGAAGGCCTGCGCTGCACCTTCTATTACACTATCGAACGCCTTTGAGGTGCTTCAGTCGATATCGGACGATGCAGGTGGTGAATCTGACTCTTCCTCTATCGCTTCTTCCCTCCCTGAAGGTCTAGATGATTCTGACATACCATTAAGTACTGGCCTTTCACAAAAATGGAAGGCCAAAGTTAGGCTGAAAGGGACTAATGTAGTAGGCAAGAGAAAAACTTGATAGTGCTGGTTACTTTACTTGTGAGCTGTCATGTCACAATTTACATGCCACACTGTTAATGTAAATAGTTTGAAACGTGTGGACAAGAGACGGTTGGTGTTTTCTTTTTTGAGGCTCTTGCCATTTGGGATATTTCTTTTACAGGATACGAGATTCCATACTGTGCAGGAGATCCGACTGGCTCAACGAGATTGGCTTATGGGTCCTTCTTTTTGGTCGATAGGCCAAGACTCCTGCTCAGGTCTCGGCATTTTAATTAACATCCCTGAGTTTAAGCTTTTGAAGCTGTTTGATTTGGCCCCCGGTAGAGCTTTGATTTTGGATTTTTTGCTAGGGCAATGCCCGTATCGGGTGGTAAATGTCTATGCCCCCCAATCGAAAACTGAGCGGATAGCTCTTTTTGATTTAATTCATCCTTATTTACATTCTTCTTTCCGAATCATATTTTCTGGTGACTTTAACTGTGGCCTTAGTCTTCGGGATAAGAGTTCCTTTGCTACCACTAAGAAACTGTACTGTGACTCACTCGTACTGGGACGCATGATTCGTACTGCCCGTTTGACGGACTCTTATCTTTCTTTCACTAAACAGCATACTCCCACATTCCAGAAGGGAAGGCTGGCCACCCGCATTGATTTTGTTTTTACCTCCAGTATTTTTGAAGTTACTTCGGCTGTAGTGCAGGCGGTAGCCTTTTCTGACCATAAGCTACTCTCTGTTAGTTTTGGATCTCCTGCCAGTTGTGGTAAAGGGCCGGGTATCTGGAAATTTAATGTTTCCTTATTACTGGTACCATCATTTCAGCAAACCCTTTTGTCATTTATTCATGCTTGTAAGTCTGTATACCCCATGTATGATGATCCAATTCAGTGGTGGATGGACACTAAACGTACTTTAACTGGAATGTTGAAATCCTATAGCCGTACAAAAAGCTGGTCTGAATATCTTGTATATTTACAGAAGAGGGCTCATTTTCAGTCTTTACTGTCACTAGCATACTTGACAGGGCAGGATCTTGTGCAGAAAATACAATTAGTGAGGCAGGATATGTTGGATTTCCAGTCTAAACAGTCACAACAACTGTACCACCAACATAGCTATGCGGTGAAAGGTACTCGAGAAGTTGTTTGCCCGTTTGAATCCAACTATCATCAGATTGCCCATAAAACAATGTCATGTCTCCTCAATGTAAATGGAGATCTTTGTACTTCTCATTCGGACTTATGTCAAATTGTTACTGACCACACAACTGCATTGTTTTCCCCTTTACCTACTGTATCAGTGGACCTGAGACAACTGTACGGTTCTCTAGAAATTCCTTATCCCTCCTTACAGAGTGTAGAACTTGCATGTCAACCCTTCACGGAATGGGAAATTCGGTTAGTTATATCCTCCTTGCCCCTATGTCGGACCCCTGGTCCGGACGGCCTTCCTACCACCTTGTATAAATTTTTGGGAGAATACCTTCTTCCGGAATTGACCTCTGTGTTTGCCTCCCTTCTTGCCTCTGAACACATCCCCTTGGAGTTTACCAAGGGCACATTGATTTATGTATATAAACGGAAAGGTGACATTAAGTCCCTTGATAACTGGGGCCCCCTTTGCATGTTGAATACGGATTTTAAGATATTGACGAAACTTATCGCACAACGTTTGCTTGGGTTGGCTGAAATAGTTATTCACCCAGCCCAAACCTGTTCTCTACCTAACAGGAGAATTTCTGATCACTTGATTCTCCTCCATGAACTATTTTCGCATGGTTTATTGGACTCTGTTTCTGGACTTATTGTTTCGGTTGATCAAAAGGCTGCTTTTGATTCCATTAGCCATGATTTTCTATGGAATGTATTGCGTTTCCTGCACATTCCTGACAAAATGATTCGCTGGATTCAGACACTTTATAAGACGGCGACCGTTGTTCCACTGATTAATGGTTGGGCGGCCTGGGATCCCGGTGAACGGGAGTTCACCAGGGTTGTCCACTGAGCCCCTATTATATGTTTTTTTCTGGATGTGTTGCTTCGACGTCTTTAATGCTCATCCCCAGATTCATGCCATCTGGTGTTGGTTCTGCGATCACCGTTCACAGTGATTGCATATGCGGATGATGTGTGTTTCCTAGTAGCCGACGAGGCTTCGGCGCTTATCTCTCTCCAGGAATGTTCCTCTTTTGGTGCATTATCTGGAGCAAGTATAAACTTTGGTAAGAGTATGGGGATTTGGTTGGGATCTTCTTTCCATTCTTCGGATACTATTGGCCCTTTACATGTGACAGAAGGCCAAATCCGTATACTCGGCATTTATTTTGGGACGAGAGACTCTGATTCCTTTAACTGGGAAGAGAAGCTGAAACAGGGCAGAAGCATGGTGACCTCTTGGAACAAAGGTCAGATTGGAAAGAAAACGTGTTTTTCTGATCAAAACTTATCTTCTCCCTCTGTTTTTGTATTTAAGTTATGTTTTCCTCATCCCAAAACAGCTGGAAATGACGGTATTCAGCTTATTTTTTCAAGCCCTTTGGGGCAGTCGGTTGAATCCGATCAAGAGGAATATTACCTACTTGCCTACTTTTGAAGGCAGTGTTCAGATGGTTAACCCGTTGCTTTTCTTTACTAGCATTTTCCTTTCGGCTAATCTGCAGCCATTACTGGTGAACACCCAGAGAGGGTGGGAAGCGTGGTTTTACAACTCCTGTAGGTATTGGTTTCACATGTGGGAACATAACTCTTTGGGTGTGTTATGGCTAACATGGGGATGTCCGTATATATTAAGCATATGTTTCTTCGTTTAAAACAATGGCAAGTGTCACCTCGGACTCTTATTTCAAACCCGCATAAGGCTCTGTACAAGACACTTTTGTCCTCTGTTTGTAAGGTGCCAGCCCCTTTTCCAAAATGTCTGGACAGCTGTCTACCCTCGCTTCTGGTCCTGTTACGTTGTTCTAGGATCCCTGGCCACATGTGGGACTTTCACTGGTTATTTTGTCGTGAACAAATAAATGTGAAAGCAAACCACAAGCATAAACAGTCTCAGGACCGATTTTATTCTAGACCTCTTTGTATAGCTACCCCGGAGACTATTTCACATTTGTTTTTTGATTGCTCTTATATTGCGAATTGGTGGCCCTACTTGGCTGACTCCTGGGAAGTTCCTATATTCTCCACAGTAACATATCAAAATATCATGTATGGCGTCTTTCCCTCTCACTGGTCTCAATGGCACAGAGATACTCTGAACCTTGTATTTCTTGTCATTAAATGGAATATTTGGATGTCAAGATGTTTGTTTACTTTACAACAAAAATTGTGTTCTTATTCGGAACTTGAAGGAAAGATAGTAGCGGACTTAAAGAAAATATACGACCATGAAAGGACTTTGTATTCGGCACCATCTCTGTTGGCCTTGTGGACGGCCTTCCCATGGATCACAAATACCGACTCAGCTATAACTTGAAGGACTTAAGCAGTATTTTTTGTTGTTTTTCCATTTTCTTTGGTTTTCCTGTATATTTCTCATTGATGTATTTTATGTTGGCTTGTTTGTACAATATTTTTTTTTCAATAAAAATGTCCCCTACTCTTTTTGATAATTGGCATGGGATCTTTAACATCCACCTGAACTACCACGGTTTAACGTCTCATCCGGAAGACGGCACCTCAGAAATGCAGCACCCCTCTCATGCTGCATTACAGTGTCAGTACTAGGATATTAACCCAAGTGCCAGATGTGGGAACTGAACCCACAGCCCTCTGATCTCCCAGCCTCAGAGGCGAGTGTGCTACCTACTGAGCCACTGACACTGACACAATTAGAAAACCACCAGTAGACAAAACGTACTTTAGCAACAAAAGGGGAGTTGTTGTTGCTACTTATAAATGCCTGGAGTTTGAATATAATTAAACAATCTGAACTTGAACTACTGCTTGTACATAAAACTATTGATATGGCAGCCATTACAGAGACCTGGTGGTCAAACAGTGCATCCTGGATGACACATATACCAGGTTATAGTGTACACCATAAGGACAGAGTGGGGAGACGAGGGGGCAGTGTAGTACTGTATATTAGGGAGGGGTTACAAAGTATCCGGATACAGGACAAAGATGATGTAGGGGCACAATATGATGCACTTTGGATGGATATAGTAAGAAACAACAGACAAACCTAACCATAGGGGTATGCTATAGGCTACCAAATACAGATACTGATGATAACATCAAATTAATGGATAACATTATCACTAACATCAACAATAAACAGTGCATAATCATAGATGACTTCAATTCACCAGGAATTGACTGGGTCAAGGGTACTGCAATAACTGGGCAAAAGAAACTACTCTATAACACATGTGTTGAATATGGTTTAACACACAATATTTGTAGACCAACTAGGGATACTGCAGTACTAGATCTAGTCCTGACAGAGGGAGAAATTGTAGTTAAGGAGGTTGAAATACTCGAACCATTAATATTTTGTGATCGTAATGTGGTATATTTTAAACTAAAAGATGCTCCATTTTCTACCCAGGGATGTATGGTAGTTAAGGACTATATGATAGCAAACTTTAATATTATAAATTATATGAACATACAAAAATTGCCAGCAGAAAAAGGGTAACTGGTCTATCGAGTCTGCTTGAGTTTGCAGCTAGAACCCTTATTTTGCAGCTCCCCTTCCCCTCCTCCCCATTGTCCTGTCCCATCCTGTTTTGAATCCATCCACTGATTTACATGCCACCACCTCTGCTGGCAGTGCATTCCACTCTTCCACCACCCTTTCCATAAAGAAATGCCTCCTCATTTCCCCTCCTGACTCTCCCGCCCTCCAACCTCATGTCATGGCCTCTAGTGTCCCTTCCCACCCTCACTCTGAATAGCCCCTTTGTGCTTGCTTGGATTATCCCCTTCATGTGCTTGAAGGTCTTTATCATGCCCCCCCTGCTTATCCTCTCCTCCAGTGAATACATGTCTAACTCTGGCAGTCTGGCCTCATAAGGCAACTCCCCCAGACCTTGGATAATTTTTGTCATCCTCAAACAGTCTAATGTCCTTCTACAGGTACAGTCACCAGTACTGCATGCAGTACTCCAGGTGTGGTCTGACCAATGATCAGTACAATGGCAGAATCACCTCCGTACTCCTTGAAGTTATACCCCTAGCAATGCAGCCCAGCATTTTGAATTACATTATTCATTATGAATTACAGAATTGGTAATGGGATGAGGAAGACCACGACATTGATCAATTATGGAATAAAATTAAAAATAAACTACTTGATTTGGTGGAGAAATATATTTCTAAGAAAATAATATACAATAGGCATGGAAAAATACCACTGTGGTACACCAGGACAGTAACACACAACTGAAAAATAAGGAACAGGCATTTCAGGCCCTAAAAAGGGATAAATCAGCTTATAAAGAAACAAATTCAGACTAACACTAAAAAAATTTAAATACAGTGTAAGAAAAGTAAAAAAGATGACAGAATTTCGATTAGCACATACAAAGGATAATTTTAAAGCTTTCTACTCCTACGTCAATAACAAAACAGTGGATAGAACAATAGGACCTGTCATGGTGTGTAACACCAAATGTAATGATTCAAAGCAAATGGTAGATGAATTTAATAAATACTTCTGCTCAGTCTTTGAAATTAGGAAAACAATAACTGCTGTACAGGGGGTAGGGGAAAAATCATAACCAGAACTAGATTAGGTTATGGAGATTACAGATCAGGATCTACAGGCAGTAATAAACAAAATTAGTGCCAATAAATCAGCAGACCCTGATGGATTGCACCTCCATTTCTTAAAGAAGTCAGCTCGTGGCTACAAAAGCCCCTATTACAGCTGTTCAACCTATCATTTAAGGACAGGGATTATACTGGACAACTGGAGATCGGCAATAGTGATTCCGATATTTAAAAAGGGAGATAGAACTATAATGTCCAGCAATAGACCAATAAGTCTAATGGCCTCTATAGGGAAATTGCCGGAAACAATAATCAAAGATAAAATTGAACTGAACTAACTGCATCTCCAACACATAGATGATTCTCAACACGAGTTCAGAAAACACCATTCCTGTGTAACTAATAGCTTAGTGTTTTATGAGGGAGTAAGCAAGCTGTTCGATAACAAAAAACAGGTGGATGTTATATATTTAGATTACAAAAAAGTTCCTCATGACATCTTAATACAGAAATTAAACACTCTGGGTATACAACACCACCTAATTAGATGGGTGGAACATTGGTTCCAGAACAGATCGCAGAGAGTGAGGATAAGGGGATATACATCTGGTAGTGGTAGGGTAACTAGCATGGTGACGCAGGGGTCAGTCCTTGGCCTGGTGCTGTTTTCCACTTTTATAGCAGACATGCATAAGGAACTAAACAACAAGTGTATTACGTTTATGGATGATGCTAAATTGTAAGCAGAAGTGGGAATTATCGATAAAATAAACTCCTTACAAGATCTGACCAGGCTGGAGAAGTGGGCAAATCGTAATGGCATGCAATTCAACCTAGAGAAGTTTACAGTGATGCATTTCAGAAGGGATAACATTAGGCATGTATATACAGGTACTCTCAGTGGGAGTAGCCTTAGGAATGCTGACAGGGAAAAAGACTTGGGCATACAATAGTAGCCACAGACACTGCCAGCTATTTCTTGAAATTTCTGCGATATTTCCAGAAATATCTGATGCTTTTTGCATTTAAACAGTAGTGGCAGCAGAAAGAAACTCTTCAGAAATTTCACAAAATATCTGGAAATAGCTGGCAATGTCTATGGCTACCACTATATACATCAGCAACGATCTGTCATTCAGCACTCATTGCAAGGAAATTATAAATAAATCAAATAGAATAATTGGGTGCATAAAAAAAGCATTTGTAACAAGAAACAGAGCTTGTTTTATGCCATTATATCGCACATTTGTTAGGCCACACCTAGATTATTGCACCACTCTCTGGAGCCCACACCTGAGAAGAGACATTGATGGGGTAGAGATGGTGTAACGCAAAGTGACGAATCTTGTAGAAGAACTGGGAGCCGAAACATACAAGAATAAACTCAAGATCCTGGGCTTATACTCTTTAGAGAAGAGATGGTAAAGGGGACATCTTCTGCAAATGTTTAGGATTTCAAAGGACAAGGAGCTTTCACAAAGCCTTGGTTTGACAACTGTGTGTAAAATTGATGGACTAAGAAGCCACAAAAAGCAAATCAATCTTACATATCCTAGAACTAGCTTGAGAACAGCCTTCTATACCCAAAGGATAATTCCAGTTTGGAATAGCCTTCTAAATCACGTTGTGGAGGTAGAGAGTTTTCCGACATTCAAGAATAGATTGGACAAATATTTACTGGGGAATGAAAGTTATTAATGCGCACTAGAGCAGGGGACTTGCCATATGTGCTTGAGCCTCCTTCTAGTCCAATTAACCTAGTATTGTACCTAGTATGTCAAACTCAGTTAAAGTGATTGAGGTACTGTGTTCTGCTGTGTGGCAACCAGCTCTGATACTTTTATTTTTTAACTTTTATGGTTTTGGTTTTTAATAAAAAACAAGTACATAATACCTCAGTTCTACCACCGGAACACGCCCATCAGAGTGTGCCTGTCATTAGGGTGCCAAGAATTTTACTTCACATCTTGCATTTAATGTGGGGGGCTGTGACCCCTGTCCCCCCATGTGGGGGACTGTGCCCCCCACACCCCCCTCAACTATTTATTCTAACTCCAGGGGAGGCGGACCTCGGGGAAGGGGTGGTGAATTTTGCAATTTGGTGAACTACTGATGGGCACACTTGGAGCAGCGCACAGATGGCCAGAAAGATAATGCCTCATACAGGACAATAGAGAAAAATAGATTCAACAGTACCACTAATCATACAGTTGCTAAACATTTATGCATCCCCTGTAATCTGTTAGCAATACAAAAATCTGAGCCATGCTTGCATAGTGATGCACAGTCCATGCACACAGGTTCAGACTGTCACTCATCTGCAGCCCATCCCCCATTATGGAGTAGTACAGCAGCAGCCACATCTAGGACCCCCTTGCCCAGGGTCCTCACCTTCCCACCGGAAATGGATCTTTTACCTTGTCTTGCAACTTTGACTTTTATGGGGGTATCAACTGCAATCTTGATGGGTGCCATCCCAGTCTCCCCACCATTCATGTCATGTGGAGCAAATAAAATGGGCAAGGAAGTCCCTGTGTCCTGACTGATGGAGACTTGGTTCTAGCCTTTACCTTAAAAGAGCACTACCAAAGCTAAAAAAAAGTCCCTGACAACTGGGGCAGCTCACATGCAGAATTCATAAGCCACTTACTTCCTAATTTACATCACACACGACTGCCACCTTTACTCATATATAAAAACCTTCGTCTATGCCTTAAAAATAAAATTCTATGAAATGAAACAAAGCAAGTAAATAATTTAATATAGTAACTGGAGAGCATTTTCCCCATAGGGAAACTCAGTTATTATAATTCACTGTTATAACCCACAGGTTATAATGGCGATGATGCGACAGGATTCCCCTGCTCCATGTAGGTACCAGCTGCCGCTCTTGCCTTACTCAGTGCCAGACTGGACACTTCATTGCCACTAGCACTTGACAGTAAGTAAATGAAAATGAAACAAACTCTTCTTCCATCATTGGAGTTTTTGCATTCTAGATTAAACCCATAATCCTTAATTAAACCATTTAACAAAAAAAAAAAACTTTTCAGCAGCTGCTCAGCCATGGACTGCATTCTATCCTGACTGGATCACAAGTGAATAGTGATGTTTTTATATTTTATATAATTGCTGTGGTGAAGAAATACTCCCCAACAATTGTATAAAATAAAACATGGGGTGTTGTACTTAACTCGAATTTTACAAATATCCTCAGTGTTGAATGCTTAAATAAACAACTCCAGCTTCACTTTTAGGGTTTATGTAGCATCCAACACCTTGAGCGTGTGTAAAACCTTGTTAAACATACCACCCCATGTCTTATTCTGTATGTTATTTACACTCATGAGCCCCTCCTTACACACATGCACACATTTAAAAAAAATCAAGTATTATTTAGAGTTTCCATTGCTGGTGTTTCTTGATGACCATGAAAAATCCCCCTCCAATCCCTGCCAAATTTGCCAGAGAACTCTCTGCTCCTTATGAACATACAAACATGCAAAGAAGCCAGCAGAAGAAAGCCATTTAGTCTATCAAGTCTGTTCATATTGCAGGGTCCACAGCTTGAGCTAATGTCCCTGCCCTCCCTCCCCACTTCTCCCATCCTCCCTACTCATGATCCTTACCTTCCATCTATGCCTATCCTAGACTCTCTTAAAGCTGCCCACTGTCTTCAATGAGATGACCTCTTCTGGCAGTGCATTCCAAGTGTCCACCACCCTGTCTATGAAGATGTGCTTTCTGAGCTCCCTCCTAAACCTCCCGCCATCCAGCTTAAAACTATACCCCCTCATGCTATGGTTGCCACTCAGTTTAAAGAGACTCTCTTTATCAACCTTATTAATTCCTTTCAAGTACTTGAAGGTCCCAATCATGTCCCCTCTTTCTCTCTCTCCTGTCTTCCAGGGAGTACATGTTCAGTGCCCTCAACCTCTCCTCACATGCCTTACCCTGCTGACCCACTATCATCTTTCTAGCACTCCTCTGGACCTTCTTCAGCAGGCTAATGTCCTTTTTGATCCTCTTTTTGTTCCTTACCCAGCAACAGATAAAATTGAGGTTCTGGCTCCACTTGAGGCCTTTGGATATGTGTCTGTTTGCGTACGCCAGTGGAACTCTGAAGAATTTTGTATTCATGTATTCCATGTTACCATTCCATGCATGTATGACTGTGTTTGATGGGAGTGGGGCACGGGGGTGGGGCGGCATTCTACTGCTGGGATAATGTAGGGCTTTCAATTCTTCTACTCCATGGTAAACAATCACACAGTGTAGTCAGTGTGTAGAAGGACAGATGACTGAAATGTGAACAACTTCTGTGGAGGGACTGTTTTACAGTATTTAGCAATATTTTATTGTATTTTTCTGGCTTTTAAAACTTTTAGAGTGTTCATTATGGCTGTAGTGGGTGGATCCTGCAGCTTGGTTGCAGTCAGCTCTTAAAACAACTGACCAGATTCTGACTGCAGAACAAATTTGGAGCTGCAGCACAATCCAGTCAGAGAGAGTACTCTGCTCAGCGTGCATCTGTACTGGGTTTATGGCAGAACTGCTTGCTGCAGCTAAGATTGCCGACGGAGCTCAGAGAACATGCGCTACTTCCTCCACTCATCATGCATGCACACTGAGTTCATGGTGGGACAATTCATTGTGCCCAATATGGCTGCCAGAGGTTAGTGCACATGTGTGACTTCACTGCTGCTTGCGTGTGCATACTGAGCTCCAACAGCCATGTAAGGCATGGTGCACTGTTTTATCATGAGCTCATCAAGCACTCTTAAAATGTAACTAAAGCCATGTCAGCACTGACCAGAGTTTGTTTTCTAAAAGTTGCCTATGAGCACATATTATATAAGCATTGGTAATAAGGCACTTCAGGGGCATTGAGTGCACTAGGTTTACCCCACTGTCAGGGGCTCAAGGCACTCGGCTTCACTTTGTGCCTTACAATGCCATTGACTGTGGGGAAATCCTAATACAACTACTGCTCCTGAAGTGCTCTTTTGCTTAAATGTCCTGCTCTTATCATGTCCCACTGACATGAACGGTGCCAGCCAGCCAATGATCTCTAGACACTTACTGTACTCCCCAGGACCTTTCAATTACAGTTAAGCCTGGTTCTTGAAATGGTTATCTTTTCTTTCAAACAGTATTATTCTATATGCTAAGGTAATCTGCAAGTTTGTGTTTCTCATATCTTGTATTGCAAATCTAATATTCTGCAGTTTACAAATAGTACTCAATGTAAACAGCAGAATGCATAGCATACTGCAGATTTTGGATTTCCACATTCCTGAATTATGTTTTTTTTTACAGTCTCCAGAGAATCAAATTTCAGCCATTGGAAGGAACAAAGACTTTTTGGAGTGGTTTGGTTTTTGCTTTTGGTTTGGAAATTCCTGGACCATCCTTCTTAGAAATCTTCACTAAGGCTTGGTTTCACTCTCATTTAATCAAAGTTACATGATTTATTTTCCATTGCTTAATTTGGTCCTCTGAGACTGTAGTAGCATCAGACTTAGCGACAAGCATTTGTCAATGCTGAATGTTGTCTCACTGGCATTGGCATTGGTAGTGGAGGAGTTAGAGACACATGATAGGAATGGCAGTGAAGTATTGAAATGACGCCAACCCCACCCCCACCCTGCAGAGACCGACAGGCTTTGGGGTGTGCCTTTGGGAC
Source organism: Neoceratodus forsteri (assembly GCA_016271365.2). NCBI lineage: Eukaryota > Metazoa > Chordata > Ceratodontiformes > Ceratodontidae > Neoceratodus > Neoceratodus forsteri. The sequence goes on along the minus strand of CM057455.1, from coordinate 1,457,465,043 downwards.
GTCAGCTAGAATGCTCATGCCATTTTACCTCACATTACCCTGTAGACACTGACAAGTGTTGTGGTGTGCTTTGGGCTCTTTGGGTGTTATACTTACCCCATTCCATAATGGGATCGTAATTCCGATTTCTTTTCAATAAACAATAAACAAATATGCTGAGGTGGGTGCAGTATAGGAGAATGGGGTGAACTCTGTGGCCAAACACTCCAAGGCACACCATGATGCCTGTCACTGGCTGCGGGGTAGGGGTGGAGGTGGAATGGCATAAGCATTACAGCCGATGATCCCAAGTCACACCCCTGACGCCTGTCAGTCTGTACAGGGTGGGGTGTTACAGTTGGAAACCCTAACACTATAGGCGTGTGTTGGTATTTTCACTCCAAATTTTCAACATGGGCTTTTTGTGACCCCACCTCATGAAGAGCAGCACTATCAGTTTGTTAGCTGAAAGGTGGTTTTGCAGAGCGGCTATGCCATTTAGCAACACAGGGATGAAAACACATTTTGGGCAGTATGTGAAAAATTACAACTGTATTATTCATGAGTAGGTGTAAAAAAATGCCAACATTGAAAATCTGGAGTGAAAATATTAAAAATTGATGAAATCAGGAGCATGCATAGAAAGTGTGCAACACACGTATGTAACCCAATTATTTTTGGGATTTTTTTAACCACATTTTCAACTTAGGCCTTTTGGGACCTCCCCTCATGAACAGTGGCATTGTGATTTTGTTACTTTGTCCCAAAAGTTGATTTACCACAGTGACCAGGCAATTGTGTGCCACAGGTGCAAAAACACATTTTGGGCAGGATGTGAAAAATGAAAGCTGTACTGTTCATAAGGAGGTATGAAAAAATACCAGTGTTGGAAATGTGGCATGAAAATACTGCAAATTTTCAAAGTTACAAGGGTGTGTGGAAACTGTGCAATGCACACTTGACTATTGACTCTTACCACCAAATTTTCAACATAGGCATTTTAGGACCTCTGCTCGTGAACAGTGTCACCGTCATTTCCTCAAACTGTCCAGAAAACTGATTTCGCACAGCAACCAAACTATTTTGCGCCGGACGTGCGAAAACACATTTCGGCCAGGATATGTAAAATGACAGTTGTACAATTCATGAGGAGGTGTGGAAAATGGCAATTTTGAAAATCTGGAGAGAAAATATTACAAATTCACAAAGTTACGAATGTGCATGGAAACTGCGCAACTCACACTCGTAAAACAGACATTTTTTTTATTTTTTCCAACAAATTTTCAACATAGGCTTTTTGAGAGCCCCCCTCATGAACAGTGACACTGTCATTTCATTAATCAGTCACAAAAGGTGATTCCACGCAGTGATCATGAAATCAGCTTTGGGGGATGGAATAATGCCATGACAGTGACTGAATTCATGAGGAGGGATCCCAATAACCACATGTTGAAAATTTGGTGTCATAATTCCCCAAAATGCCTGAGATACAGTGCCTTCAGAAAGTATTCACCCCCTGGATTTTGTCACATTTTGTTGTGTTACTACCAGAATTTTTAATGCATTGAAATGATTTTTTCCCCCTTGATTCACACAGCATACTCAACAATTTAAAGGGGCAAAAATATTTGTGTTGTGTAACAAAAATTTATGAAACATTAAAAACTGAAATATCTTGTTTACTTAAGTATTCACCCCGAGTCAATACTTTGTAGAAGCGCCTTTGGCAGCAATTACAGCTTTGAGTCTTCTTGGGTATGTCTGTATCAGCTTTGCACATCTGGATTTGGGGATTTTCACCCATTCTTCCTTGCAGATTTGCTCAAGCTCTGTCAAGTTGGATGGGGAGTGTCGGTGAACCGCAATCTTTAAGTCTTTCCACAGATTCTCAATGGGATTCAAGTCTGGGCTTTGGCTGGGCCACTCAAGGACATTCACCTTCTTGTTCTGAACCCACTCCAGTGTTGCTTTGGCTGTATGCTTTAGGTCGTTGTCCTGTTGGAACGTAAATCTTCACCCCAGTCCAAGGTCTATTGCAGACTGATGCAGGTTCTCCTCAAGGATGTGCCTGTATTTGGCTCCATTCATTGTTCTCTCTATCCTGACAAGTGCCCCAGTCCCTGCCGCTGAAAAGCATCCCCATAACATGATGCTTCCACCACCATGCTTCATGGTAGGGATGGTGTTACACAGGTGATGAACTGTGTTTGGTTTGGCCAGGCATAGCGCTTTGCATTCAGGCCAAAGAGTACAATGTTTGTTTCATCAGACCAGAGAATCTTTTGCCACATGGTGTCAGAGTCTGCCACGTGCCTTCTTGCAAACTCCAGGCATGCTATTAGGTAGCCTTTTCTCAGGAGAGGCTTCCGTCTAGCCACTCTCCCATAGAGGCTACATCTGTGAAGTGCTGCATAGATTGTTGTCCTCTGGACAGGTTCTCCCATCTCAGCCATGGAACTCTGTAGTTCCATCAGGGTGGTCATTGGGTTCTTGGTCACTTCCCTGACCAAAGTCCTTCTTGCCCGGTTGCTCAGTTTGGGAGGATGGCCTGCTCTAGGAAGAGTCTGGGTGGTTCTGTAATCTTTCCGTTTCCTAATGATGGACTTGACTGTGCTCCTGGGAACTTTCAACACCCTAGAAATGTTTTTATACCCTTCCCCAGATCTGTGCCTCCTCACAATTTTATCATGGAGTTCTATGGACAGCTCCTGGTCTTCATGGTAGAGTTTCTGCTCTGACATGCACTGTCAACAGTGGGACCTTATATAGACAGGTGTATTTCCTCTTAAATCATGTCAACCATTTGAAATGACCACAGGTGGACCCCATTCAAGTTTTAGGGTGATCTCACAAGGAAATTGGATGCACCTGAGCTCAATTTGGAGTGTCATAGCAAAGGGGGTGAATACTTATCAAATCAAGACATTTCAGGTTTTTATTTCAAATTACATGTACAAAAAATTCCAGAAGTTTCATTCCACTTTGACATTATAGAGTAATTTGTGTAGATACTTGACAAAAAAATCCCATATAAATGTATTTTAATTTGAGTTTGCAACATCACAAAATGTGACAAAATCCAAGGGGGGTGAATACTTTCTGAATGCACTGTAATCACCAAAGTTGATAAAACCCTATTTATGCCGTTATACAGCTTATCAGCATTTCTTCAGTTCATGGTTGGCTTTGAAGAGTGCAGATGTGTTCCTGGTCCACAGAAGATCATCACGCCAGACTCCGCGGAGGTAAGAATGGGGTGAGGAGGGGTGGGGAGACAGGGTGCACAGTTGGTGGGTGCAGGTTAGGAAAGGGGCCAGGGACACTGTGAGGGACCATTTTATTTTTTACAGGGGAAAAAAGGGGGAACATCATGGAACAGTTTTTGTTTTTTCAGGCACATTTGGCACACAGGGGTAGGCTCTCAGCATGTCACCTGATTGTTTTTGGAGGGCTGTAGCCAACAAGGGATTGGGTGCCCCCCATCAGCACATGGGGGCAAGAGCTGAGGGGGATTGGGCACTCCCCTCAGCACACAACAGATGGGAGGGAGACATTATGCCAATGGGGAGTGGGCTCCCCCATTGGCTAAATAAACAGGGACAGGGGACTGTAGCCAATGGGGACTGGGCCCCCCATTGACAAAGGAAGATTGTTGAAGGGGGAGTGCATGATGCCGAGGGGGATTTGGCACCCCCTTGGCACACACTTGGGAGAGGTCATTATGCCGACTGGGGGTGGGATCCCCCTTCGGCAAATGAAGTGGGTCGGGGAATGCGACAGGGGGATGGGGCACCCTTGTTATCATGTTTACGTGGGGAGGCTGTGCCACTACAATGAGACGCTTGCTTCTCATTGCAGTGGACTTTTTCTTAGATGTGGTCACCACATTACGTCTTGCTGGTGTGGTGTCTACATGCTGTCTTATTAGGGAATGAGAGACGCAGATACTTATGCATGCCCTGCATTCACCCACAGTGACCACACCTCCAAATCTGCTCCTAATGCAATATGTTGGCTGGCATGCAAGCATGAGCCAACATAAAAATAGTTATTTTTTACACCAGCTGTGTAAAGGGAGCAAGAGAAAGGCACAGTCAGAAAAAGAAATATGGCTGACCAGCAACAGCAAGTTATAGAGGGGCGGGCAAGCAGCACAAAAAGTAAGGAATCACATTTCCAGACACAGCAGGTGGCTCTGCTTGTAAAAGAGGTTGCTAAGCATGTGGATGCCCTTTTTTGCTTCGGACAACTTCCTTTTAAGGAAAGGGAGAAAGTCTGGGAGGACATAAAAGGTGTGCTTGATGAGCAGGAAAACACCATCCCTCGTACAGTCAAGCAAATGAAGAGTGAATAGGATGACCTTCAGCGGCAGTACTCTAACATGCCTGAGATGCTGGGTGGATCCATAATCACAATGCCTGAAGGTGGTGCCAAGAAACATTGCAGCAGAAAGGATACCCTTGAAGGCACCAGCAGCAGGACCCACAGATTCAAAAAGTATATCCTCCCAGACTTTCTCCATTTCCTTAAAAGGAAGTTGTCTGGGGCAAAAAAGGGCATCCACATGCTGCAACAGAAGATAAAGCCATCAAAAAATGGAGAGCAATGAGTACCAATGCCCGTAATCTGGGTAACAAGCTTCCTGAATTAGTGGCCTTGATGGAGGAGGAACATCTGGATATCGTGGCAGTCACAGAAACATGGTACACACAAAACCATGACTGGGACATAAACATACCAGGATACACTATCTACAGGAGGGACAGGGAGGGTAAAAGAGAAAAGGAGTAGCTCTTTACATAAGGGAAGGAATCAAAGCAACAGAACAAAAGGGTAAACAGGGAGGAGGAGAAGAAGCATTGTGGGTAAATTTGGAGCCGCAATGGCACCACAATCCACACAGGGTTGTATACAGACCCCCTTCTCAGGGGGAGGAAATGGACAAGGAAATGATAGAAAGTATACTTAGAATGGCAGAAAAAGGGGAGATATTGCTGATGGGTGATCTGAATATGCCAGATGTTAACTGGAGTGCAGTTGCAGCAGCCACTTCAAAGAGTGGGGTTATTCTAGATGCCCTACAGGGGGCATGCCTTAGACAACTAGTATTGGAGCCCACTCGAGAGGGAGCAATCTTAGACCTGGTTGTCTCAAATGGAGATGGAGAGAGGATCACAGATGTAGAAGTGGGTAGCCATCTGGGAACTAGCGACCATCGAACAGTATGGTTCACAATAACCACAGCAATAGAGTCAAGCCATACAAAGGCAAAAGTACTGGACTTTAGGAGGGTTGACGTTGCCAAAATGGGTTTGTGCCTAAGGAATGCACTAGCAAATGGGCAGGAAGAAGGGGTGGAAGAATAATGGAGAATAATAAAAACTGCCATCACAGAGGTAATAAGCCTTTGTATGAAGCAAATAAACAAAACGAAACGATGTAAGAAACCACTATGGTACTCAAAGGAAGTGGCAGTGAAGGTTCAAGAGAAAAAGAAAGCATTCAGGAAGTACAAGGAATCACAGAATGATCAGGACAGAGAACTGTATCAGTTAAAGCAAAAGGAAGCTGGGAAGGCAGTCAGAGCAGCAAAGGCCCAAACCAAGGAAAAGATAGCCAACTCAGTTAAGGAGGGCGATAAAACCTTTTATAAGTACATTAGGCAGTGAAGGAAGACCAAGACAGGGATAGTGAGGCTTAATAAAGGGGAGAGAGGGTGGGCAGAGGGTGACGGTGAAAAGGCAGAGATACTAAACAAATATTTTTGCTCAGTATTTACAAATGAAGAGGGGGAGGTACCTAAAAGAAACAGTAGAAACACTCTAGATACAGAAGTTGATACCAGCCCATTTACAGAAGAAAGGGTTCTGACAGAACTCTTAAAACTGAAGGTGGACAAAACAATGGGGCCTGATGGGATTCATTCCAGAATTCTAAAAGAACTAAGGGTAGAACTAATGACACCACTGACTACCCTCTTTAACAAATCATGGGAGGATGGGGTGGTACCCAAGGATTGGAGGAGGGCAGATGTGATTCCCCTTCACAAAAGTGGGAGCAAGGCAGAAGCAGGAAACTGAAGACCTGTTAGTTTAACCTCAGTGACAGGGAAAATGATGGAATCACTTCTGAAGGAAAGAATTGTCGAGTATCTAGAGGCCAGAGGGGCACAGGATCCAAGGCAGCATGGATTCACAGCAGGAAGGTAATGCCAGACAAATCTGATAGATTTCTTTGACTGAGTGACAAAAGTAGTAGATCAGGGAGGGGCTGTGGACATGGCCTACCTAGACTTTAGCAAGGCATTTGACACAGTACCACACAAAAGATTAATATACAAGTTAGCCAGCCTGTGAGTGAGTCCCAAGATGACAGCCTGGGTAAAGAATTGGCTGGAGAATAGGACACAGAGAGTAATAGTAAATGGAGTCCACTCTGAAGAAAGGGGGTTTACTAGTGGGGTACCGCAGGGTTCAGTATTAGATCGTTCCTCTTCAATGTCTTTATAAGCGACATTGCAGAGGGACTGGAAGGAAAAGTATGTCTCTTTGCAGATGACACAAAGATCTGCAACAGAGTTGATGCACAAGGTGGGGTGGAAAGGATGAGAAGGGACTTGGCAAGGTTAGAGGAATGGTCAAATGTATGGCAGCTTAGTTTCAATACTAAGAAGTGCAAGGTAATGCACCTGGGAAATAAAAACCAAGGGGAAGAGTACACAATGGGGGGTGAGATACTAACAACAACAAAAATGGAAAGGGACCTGGGGGTAGTCATATCAGATGATCTAAAGGTTGGCAAGCAATGTGAGAGGGCAGCAAGGAGGGCTGGGGGGATACTGGGATGCATAGTGAGAGGCATCACCAGTAGAAAACAGGAAGTTATTATCCCTCTGTACAGACAGCTGGTGAGACCCCATCTGGAGTACTACGTTCAGTTCTGGAGACCCAATCTCCACAAAGACATAGACAGGATGGAAGCTGTCCAGAGGAGGGCAACTAAAATGGTGCAGGGTCTGCACCAGAAGACATATGAAGAGAGACTTAAGGAGCTTAATATGCATAGCCTCGAGGAAAGGAGGGATAGGGGGGACATGATAGAAACTTTCAAGTACCTCAAGGGAATCAACAAAGTCCAAGAGGGTAGCATCTTTCAAAAAAAGAGGTGTGAAAGAACAATGGGGCACAATTTGAAGATAGAGGGGGCGGCTCAGAGGTAATTTAAGGAAGTATTTTTTCACAGAGAGGGTTGTGGAAGCATGGAACGGCCTTCTGGAGGAGGTTGTGGAGTCAAAAACAGTGGTGGAATTCAAGCATGCATGGGACAGTCATAAGGCAATTCTAGGGGGTGGGGGTAGGAAGAAGTAGGCTGCTGGTTAACTAGGATCTGCAGCTTATCCATTAGGTTGGGAAATGGGCAGACTGGGTGGGCCAAGCGGTCCTTATCTGCTGTCAAATTCTATGTTTCTATTTTTCTATGTATACAAGATGATGTTCAGTGATTGCTGACTTAATCGGAATTAATAATTTCCAAGGGCTTAGTCCACAAAGATATCACTGCTCATGTTGGGATACCAACGGGGGGTGAAAGCTAAAGTCATACTCCACCTACTGAGACCTACAGGCATCTCGACTAGCTGTATACGCCCTCACACCCCATCACTTGTGTGCAGCACCATGCGATTGTCCAGATCATGTCAGGCAAGGGAGCAGTGACATGCATACACAAAATCCAGGGAACATACTCTGCATCATGGAGGAACAATGGCCAGAGCAGAGGATATGACTCATGAGGGACTGGCTACCATAGTACCTATGTATTCCCCAGTCACAGGACTCTCCATGTGTCCTGATCATTCCCCTATCCAGCCACACCACACAAAACTGTTGGTTTGGCAGGTACTGTCTGGTGACTAGAGATGCATTGACTTTATATTCTGCCAGCGAAGTGGTGGCAAAGTGGCCAAATTCGCCATGTGGAGTAATCAGCAAAATTTCCTTCTATTAGGCCAAGGTAAAATGTCACCTCCCGTGGGCGAAATTCTGCCTTCTGCGATGAAATTTCACCTTTCGCGGGTGAAATTCTGCCTTCTGTGTCAAAATGTCACCTTCTGTAGGTGAAATCTCACTGCAGAAGGTGGAATTTTGTCACGGAAGTAAAATTTCCCTATTTTGCGGGTGAAATTTTCTTCTCAATTGTTTAACCAGGAGTAGCACACTAAGCTGAACCCTTATTTACAGGTGCAGCCTGGGAGCACAGGGAAGTTAAGTGACTTGCTCAGGGTCACACAGTATGCAAGAGGGGGCTGTGGGATTCAAACCCAGGTCTCCTGATTTGCAGTTTAGAGCCTTAAACCACTGCACTATACTGCCTTCCTATTCCGCTGGCAAATTTTCACCATTCCACCAGGCGAAATGTCACATTTTGCTCCTCAAAATGGGTGAAATTCATGGATAACTCTGTGTAGCATAGTTTTCTTACTTCACCCACCACTACTGGTTACACTGGCGTATACAATGAGTATAAAATGTCCTCAATTGTGATTGGATGAAACACTTTTCCAGCTGCGTCCTTATCAGGACATAACTTTCCAGCTGGCACTACTTGTGCAGACCTGAGCCCAACAACTGAAAGATATCACTGTGCCACCCTCAGCAAAAAGTTGTGTCTGCCGACCACCATCATTTAAGCAAGCCAGAAGATACTCACCCAACCAACCCAGCTGCCCATTTACCAGCTAGAGCAACCCCAATTTCATGCTGCAGTCTTAAAATGTAAATCTGACTTTATTTTGTGTTCTTTAGACAGCAGTTCATTGTAGGCCAGTCATCCAAGGCTCTCCCGCTGATCTTTGTCCCTGCAGCCCTACAATATGCCCACTCCCCTCTGCAGTGCTGGTTGTTACATGACTATGAAGTCTCTGCTTGTAGCTGTGTTCATCAGGCTGCATGGCAGTGCTTCATATTCTAAACCCTCTGGGTATAACCAGAGCTGCTGTCCTCACTATTGGTTTCCCATTACTTGCACTGTTTTCAAAGATGTGGTCGCTCTGAGAGACGCTGTGAATGAGAAAGTCACTCTGAGCTATGACGGCTGGAAAGGGACTCACTCACAAACATACTCAATTTCTGTAAAACCATGACAGCCACAGGAAAATGAAAAAATAAATGACAGTAAAATTAAAGTAGTGTATGCCTATTGTGGGGGAGGGGCGGGCTAACCTGAGCACTATGGGCTTGATTCAGAAAGCTCCGCAGATAGTGCAATATGCCTGCATCAAACAGAATTGATGCAAGTGGCACCTTGCTCACAACCTGCAGATATCCTGATTCAAGAACTCCCTCTGCATCAAACCTGGGACCCTGTGTGCCTGACCGGCCTGAGCCAGGTCTGCGTTAGGCATACGGCTGTGCAAGGGCACTAAGTAGCATGTGGCATATGCAAGCTGCCATATACCCAACAGTGGAATTCAAGAAAGCCTCCCAGAGGGTGCACGGTTCAGGAGCTAGACCTGCCAGGTACTGATCTAATGCTCCATGAGCCACCCCTGGAACCCTCCCTGGCAGGAAGGAACATGTGCTGCTGCCTGCTTGCAGCCCCTGGTAATAGTACAGCAACTCTGTAACCACACACACTATGGAAAGACATCAGCTGGGAGCCCTTGGTGGTGCTGGTGCCCACAGCGCCCCCCATGGTGCCTAGCATGTGGGCACCCCCAACCTGGCACCACAGTGGCCCCTCTGATGCCACATTGGGGTGCTGGTGCCACCCCACCCATCCCCATCTGTGTGCCTCCATCACTCAGCATGCAATGCGCTATCCCCCACTACCCCAGCAGCCTCCTCGAGGGCCTCTTGTCCTGGGTGCAGATGCCACTGGACCTCCCTGCAGCTTGTGGCAAACATCTCAGATGCACCATCTTTTCACCACAAAGTCCCATTTGCCACAAGCTGCAGGTCTTTGGTGCTGGGACCCTACCAGATAGTGAATTGGGCACAGGATCCCTATTGCACTGTCTATCAGCACAAGCTGCTGTTTGCTGCAGCTTGTGCCAAGCTTTCTGAATTGAGCTCTGTGGTTTTGGTGGGTTCTCTTTACTGGCCAGCTAGGCAAAGTCAAATACAGGACATTACAGTAATAGGGGAACTAGTTTTTAGTAGCTTAGCAATAAAAACCTTTTTTTCTTCCCATTTTGTGTATCTGTTGTGATTTTTTTTTAATATTTAGTTAGACCCATTTTATAAGTGCAATAACAAACTCTGAGATGTGGGTTATGGCCTGATAAGAGCACTTCCCAGGTGCTAAAGGCACCTTGGGCATGCTCGTATCAGGTCATAACCCACACCTCGTTGTGTGTTTTTGCTTGCATATATTATTGCTCTCCCAAGATTGTAATATCTCAGATTTTCAGTACTTGGAAGACTGCCATAGACTGCCATATTCCTTGGTCTCCCAGTCCATGTGAAATGTGGAATGCACTGCAGTGCTAAACCAGCATCCAGTTTGATGACTGGTGTCCTGTACAGCTCTGCCACCATAGTCACCCCATGCCCCTGAGCAGCCTATACACCAGTGGAGCACAGAGTGAAGGGGCAGTGAATACCATCCATCACAGAACAGCACTGGGAGGTACAAAGTTCAGTTGAGCTCACTCAGATCAGCTAAACACCTGGCATGATTAAGAACTGGTAACAATAGCAGGTGGGGATGGACAAGGTTCACTCCTGCAGCTACCTAGTGGAGTGTCTACTGTCTATGTTTAACCTCCTTCCATTGATGTTATGATCCCCTCTAATATGTTTTGTGCAAATACACCTGAATTATCTCCGATGCAGAGTGTTATTATATTATTTATTTAGAATTATTAGTGGTTTGTGGTTTACACTTCCCATTTTGGAATTTCTTGTTTCACTGGCAGGATCTGACAAACGTCAGAAGACCCATAGACCCTCACATGACCACCAGCTGTCTGCCACTGCTTGACAGCCTAGCAGCCACATCAGTACCACTGAGGGAGAAGGCAGTGGAGGGTCCAAGGCAGTACTGGTATGTTATTGTTTGACACAACCTCTTACAACAGCACATAACTGTCTAATGTACACTGGTGAAACATCATCAAAAAATAGGAATCTGAATTGATGCCAGTGGGGAGTTCCCTAGGTACCAGCAATCCAAATAATATGTGGATCAACATAAGGAACGGAGCAGAGATGAGCCACACAAAGACAAAGGTCCTGGATGACAGTAGGCAGATATTTCAGAAATGAGATACTGCCTCAGAACATGCCTTGAAGGGGCAGGGATAGCCAGGGGGAGGTACACAGTGGGGAAGAATAAGGGAGGATATATTTAGGGCAATAAACCTCTGCATGAAAAAGATCAGTGGAGTCATAAGTAAAATGGCCAACAGTTTCTCCAAAGAAGTGGTGAGGTTGGTGATGGAAAAAAGTGTGGACTGCACAAGGTACAAAGGATGGAGGGAGGAGGACAGGGAGATGTACCAACCCAGGCAAAAGGGAGAAGGTAAGGTGGTTAGGGGAGAAAAGGCTCAGACAGTGGAAGGCATTGCTAGAGGGGTGTCTATGGGGGATAAGGCTTCTTTGCATGCTGACATCCCATGAGTGGGGCTATGAGGCAAAAAAGTCAGAGTGACCACTGTGAAACTCAATGAAGGTGGGCCATGACTAGAGCTACTGTTTGCTGCGGGAGCACCATGGGAACCTCCACCTATGGCAATGGAGGAGGCAGTCAGATGGTTACAGCAGTTGGCGGAAGCCTGGAATCCATCAGGAGGGGGTCAGCTTGTGGTGTTGAAAGCCTGTGTTTGTAAGCGGCAGCAAGAAAGGACATGGGGTATGGTGTTGTATCCTTGCAGAGCGACTATACACCCGACACCAGCAAAAAAGTCAGTTATAAGAAGATACAGTAATTAGATTATCAGCAATGCAACTTATACACAATGCATAAGACTATGTTGTGCACCATGTTCCAGAGGTTACATTTATCCCTTATGCTTCATTCTTTACCCCACATGTGATATTATGTTTTTCTTTGTCTTTTCACAGACCAGAAACCTCAGCCACACCCTTCTATACATTGTACATTGGTTAGACCAGCCAAAGCCTACAGCACATGAGCAGCCAACAGGATGGCATGCTTCAAAAAAACAATGATCAAGGAAAACCAAGGGGGGAGTGAGAGTCAGCATCAGCATGCCAAGGGAAGCAATCCATCTGGTGTTTGGTACTGGTTTAATAAAGACCTGAGTAGACTGAACAGGGTGCATAATATAGTGCTGAACCATCGCTTCCTACTGGTTTAGGACAATACTTTAAGATTGCAAGTCAAGATGTTCAAGATGAACAAGGTAGCAGAGCATATATCCACTTGCACTCTTCAGTTGGCAGCATTAACTTCTCAGGTGACAGTATTGACTTCTCAGGTGGCAGCATTCAGTGCACATTCTGCCACCACCAGCATTTGTATCTGAACCAGACCTTGTAGCAGTCAATTCAAAACCATCACAGGACTCTGAGCAGTAATTCCATGGAAAACATACGTGTTGTGTGTGACAAGCTTGTAAGGTAACTTTCAATAGTTACTCACTATCACTTGTTGTAAATAGTTATTGTTTTGTTTGCTTTGCCTGTTGTTGTTTACTTGTTGCTTAGTTTTTTACATTAAATAATCACTGTTATGTTTTCAGTTAGATCATAGTGCCTTCTTGTGCTTCGTATGGTGTTAAAGGTCAACAAGAGTATTAGTGGTACACACTCTTCATGCTTTCTGAGCAGAGAGATAATTACAAGGAGCAGGAATGTTTGGAAATTGGGGGGCTGGGGTTAAAGAGACATCAGAAAGTTGCTCATTACTGAAATGGAGGTGGAGTACTGGAATAGCCTGCCCAATGGCTTGTAGAAGCAAGAATATAAACAATGGATTGAAGGTGGGGTGGGTCAAACTTGTTTTTCAGTGCGGGGTAGAGAGGGAGGAGGACTAGTCTGCTAAGGTGTTAGACCGACAGGAATTTACATGATTAATAGCCTGAACAAAATTGGGCTGATCTGACTGGATGGACTATGAGTCTTTTTCTGTTGACACTTTCTATGTATTATACCTTTTTTATTCTGCTTTCTACAGCAACCCCTATCTGCTCCATAAGTCTACACCTCAGCATCACCCATGCCTTCTCAACCTGTTACCTTGTCACCTCTTATTTCAGACATCACATCCAAGGTGGATAAGTGGGGACTCGAGAGTGGGCCAGGCTCACCACTGTAAACACACAGTTCCAGGGGACAAGTGGACAGTTGGTGTGCCAAGGACCGTCCAAGAGTAATGGTGGGAAGGCAGACAGTCGATATGTCAGGGACCAATAAGAACTGTGGCACTGCTAGCCTTTTTCTCCTATATTTTCCTCCATTCCCTTGTCGATGTGCCAGGCCATGCTGTGAACAGAAATTCACATACAATGGCATAGAGACATATTTTGATCCAGCCAATTGGTGTGTCCCCCACCCTGACAGCACTGTCTGCACTAATACTCGTGGTCACCCAGATGGTGTGTAGTGACAGCAGCGACTCTCATTCACCCGAGGAGATACTCAGTCATGCTCCCCCTGCTGACAGCCCTCCACATATTCATGTTCATTCCCAAACCCGGGTTAGAATAATCATGAGCAGTAGCACTACCATTGCTGAAAGGCCAGCTACTTTTTATGTGTGTATCTGTAACCCCCCCGCGGAGGTAGATGCATGCACCTCTACAAGTGTCACTTGACCTCTAGTATGATGCGAGTTTCTATGCCCTTGGAGGACTGAATCAGCTGGACTGCCCTGGAGGGCAGAGAGTCTGCTGACTCAGAGTGGTGGGATGCTAGTGTCTGGCACACAGTGCCAGCTCCCACTGTCTGAAAGTTCTTCTATAAGCCTGGCATTGTGTAAAAAGTACTTGCTCGTGGTTGCAACTGTCAATCAAGAACCTCAACTGGAGGATGCCTCTCTCCTGAAGGAAAAAAAAACAGTTTAAAGAATCTGCCAGAGGTTCTCCTGAGAGGAAAGGTTACCAGAGTGGCTGCTGAAGTGAACATTTGAGGTGACATTTAATCTTATTGAATGTACTGAGTTTAGTTGGCACTAAGCTGTGCCTCACACCTCAAACTGAGGTTGGTATGGAAATTGACAAGATGCCAATTCCTGTCAGTCAAAGAGATTGCCTCAGAAATGTGTGGAGTGGGCCATTTGCCTGAAATTGATGTGGCCGGTAGGCATTGCAGCTATGCCCAGTGGAGCTCAGAGTCTATATTGGGGAGTCACAGAGAAGAATATAAAGAATTTAGGAAAAAAGATGTGCTCTGTGAAGGACTGAGTGGATCCCATAAAATCCCTCACAGGATCAAGTGGCGCAAAAATGTTGCCAGCACAGAGACTGCGAAATTACCCATGTGGCTAGTGACTCTCAAGATGCGCTACCAAGGCCACCCCAGTGGAGCCGAGGGTTAAGGTGTTGGATGCCACACCTCACACCATGCCAGTGACTGGAGTTCGGGAGCGGACTCTGTGAGCTGGGGAGACAGCAGGGGGAGGAGAAGACTGAGCGCCCGAAGCACTGCTCTCCTCTCATCTCCTGCGGTGGGTCTGTGGAGATGTATCATTCTGCAGTGGCTCACAGTGGAGACCAGAAAAACTACAAGAGTGATCTGCTCAGGGGAAGAGGTGATGGCAGACATCAGCGGAGTGGGCGGGATTGCATTCTTCACACAGAACTCATTGCAAGTCCGCGTCTCGGGGGCAACCAAGGTGGAAAAGCCTGGCTGGTGGGGAGTTGGCAGTGAAGCTTGAGGACTAAACCTACATGTCCAATGCCAGCCCCAACCTTGACTTGCCTCTCCATGGTCCCCACCTCCTCTTGTATGGGACTTGTGGCAGAGGCGTACCCAGCACCCAATTCCTCAGTTGTGGGAGGGGTTCTGGCTGGCGGGTGGTAGTAGAAGAATCAGCAATTATATAGCGCTTTCATACACAGAATCCCAAAGTGCTTTACAAGCAATGCTAGACTGGTAGTGAAGTGACTGAATGTGTGGTGGCGGCCATATCGCACATCATCACCCACGCACACACAGCCTGGATAATTGCATGAACATGTTTATGGGAAGGGGAATGTTCCCTGCTCGTTTGCAAAAGGTGTCCTGGGTTCTTTTACTTCCACCTAGATGGGTAGAAGAGACCTCAGTTTAATGTTTCATCTGAAGGACAGCACACCCCAGCAGTACAGCACCCCCAATACTGCACTCTGACACCAGCAATTGTTAGGTGCAAGTCCAATCCCGGTGTAGGATGAGAACCCATGACCTTCTGGTTCAGAGGCAGATGTGTTACCAACTGAGCCACACTAACACCCTAGAGGTAGAGATGAAGCTGAGTGGGTCCCCTCCTGAGAGATGCCTCATAAGCTGGTGACTAAAGGGAAACAAAGTTGAAAAAAGATGGGCTACCAAAACTACATAAAAACTCCATTTGGGTTTCATAGTAGAGACCCCCTTTGTGAAAGTGCATCCTCTCAAGGCCAGAAACGTGTTAAAAGAACCCTCTTGGTTGTTTTCGAACCCAGAAGTGTCTTTATGAAGCCATCTAATGAATGAGACAAATGAATTTTGCCAGCTGGAATAAAATGTCACCTGAATGAGCTCAAGAAAAATAAAGGATCCTGTCTGTTTTTAAAAATGATCCCATCTGGACATTTTATTTGCTGTGCCTCCTATTTGCCCTAACCCTTTTAAATCCACTGCCGTGCCAGCCCTGCCATGTGCCTGGAGGTCAGCTCCAGTGCTTGGTATGTCAGATATGTTGGACTTGGTGCTTCTTGGATGCAGGACCCTTCCCCGGTGAGACTATCACCTTTTAACTTCAAGACATGCTGGGAGGGGACACTTGCATATGTACTGTAAAAAACGGACAACAATACAGCTCCATTTCCCTAGGCAAGTAGCTCATTTTCAAACAGCTGATGGCTGAAGGATATTTGGAGGATATGGTTACAATAGCACTAGACAATTATGTTCTATTATGGTGCACACAAGTCTAACTACAGGTGCCTCCAAGTCTCACTGTCTCACTATTGACTGCACATACAAATCATGGAATCAGACTTTTCCTGGACATTAAAGCATGAATTGAGAAAATTATACCTGAACGGCAGAATAGCAGCTCTACGACTACAACACAAAACAGAAAACACCACTGCTTGTAGATATCACATGGGAACAGCAGTGTCACTTTAGAGGAGGATGTAATCTATTGTGAATACAGCTTTGAACCTTCCAGTATTACCTACTAGAAGAGCCACACATTGCAAAACTGCTTGCGAAATAATATTTTGCAGCATGAGGTAATGAAGTGCAGAATTTGCTACATTGAACTGCAAAATTAATGTAATCAGAATTCAATTTCGCAGTTCAAACTTCATATGTATTATTCTGCAGTTCAACAGCAAAGTTTGCAAACTGCAGATAAATAAATGACCTGGTGAAATAAATGGCATGAAATTAATTCCACAGTTCATGGCTATAGTTACACCATTAGTGAATAACCACTGCAGTATGAGGCAAAAATTCACAGTAAATTTTCAGAATTTCAGATTTTGCCATTGGCGAAAGGTCGTAAAATTCTATAAAAGTTTTGAAATTTCATGAAACTTCCACAAAAGCAGAATTAACAACTTTTACCCAGCTCTAAAAGCATTTCTGACATGTGGAAGCAGCAGAACTTGTCAGGAGAATTTTCCAAGACAAGACAATAAACTTTTCTTTCTTGGGCACTTGTCATGTGCATATTCTTGATAATTGTTGGCAGTCACACAGAACATCAGCACCAGCACCTACCAGCACCAAAACGTTTCCAATCACATAGTATGAACTGTGGTGGGGCAGCATGGTGTAGAAGTCTGCTCAATTCTTTTAGCACACTCAAGAACAATTCACGGAGGAGAGAATTTATGTAAATTGTCATTATGGAATACTTCACACTGAGTAGCACAACAGTGTTGGGGCACTCTACAAATACACAGCATAGTACCATGTAGCAGTAACTGTAGCAGACTGTAATGTATTTATTCTGGTAGCTGAGAAACAATTGAGGAAAGAGACATGCAGATAGAGACGTGAATGTTAGATAGGACTTATTGTAAAGGTAAGGATTTAGGAAATATAACATTCTCTTTTTATTTTAAGATAGTAGTAAGATACAATGCAGAATGAAACAGATAGTATAAAGAAAAGGAATATAAATATAAAAAAAAGTGGAGCAACAGAGACAGATTAAGATACTGTTTGGGGGTATTTTTAAACTTTTTTTTGCCTTTTTAATTTGTATTTTTCATTTATTGCAGGTAGGTAACAGTAGAAAACTTGGGAAGAGCATAAAGAGGATCGGACTTTTTTGATGTTTTTAAGCTTTTATTTTGATGTTTTTCTTTTATTGGGAGGGAGCAAAGGAGTACAAATCTTGGAAAGGCTAGAAAGAGGATAGGACATACTTAAACCGGAACACAAACAAGATGGAATAAATGAATGAAACAACAGATCAGACTGGCCCACTACTACCACCCACACCACCTTGGAGGAGCTCCTCCATGCTCACCAGCAGCTTCTCCTGATTTGCTGTCATTACTTTTATGCCCTTTTTGACTATGTTTTCAGCTGTTTTCTTGCAGGTGGAGCTGGCCTCACCATTGTGTCCCTGAAAGAAGCAGAAGGAATGAAGACAGATGGACTGAAGACGTTGTGAAAGTGAAGACTGCTGCAGGGTACCTGGATGCATTCTAGCCCTTAGGCACTTAATTGCTGTTGTTAAGTATGCTAATGTTATTGTGCTAATTTTGTAGATTTAGTGAAGTGATAGGTGTTAAGGAGTATGTACTGTAGATAGTGTGTGTCCTGCCTTTTCTACAGATAGGACTTATTGTACATAGGCCTGCATGGTTCACTTGCAAGACATCTTAAATGTTCTGGCCTGCAGTGGTCATGGGCAGAGGAGGATTTAGTGCACAATCCCCTCAGCAGGGCCCCAGGAGGACAGTACCATTTAGAAAGAGAGATGGTACTAGTTTCAGCAGATCCTTTCCTGCATGGATTTTGTGGCAGAGGAGAATGTTACCAGCCTCTCTACTCATTCAGTTAGTGGCAGGTTACCAGACAGCACTCGAAGGGTTCAGCCAGCCTTTGAGAACTGTTCTCTGGAGGGGATGTTGTCCAGATAAAGGATATCTGGATGTACATGCCTGAGTGGCCTGACAGTGCAGAGCAGGAAACTGAGGCATAAATATGCATGGTTCTGCCCTTCTCCTGATTTTCTATAAAAGGGGAAGACACTGGCCTGATCAGCCAGGGTTTGAAGCCTTGAAAGAAGCAGTCCAGCCTTTCTGGCTATGACTGGATCCTGGGGTCCTGTGGCCCCTCGGATAATGTCACAGTCCCTGGAGTCAGGTGGCACTGGTCCCCTTGTGTTTTGTCTCTTGAGCAGGGTGCCATTAGAAGCAGCTGTAGGTCCCAGGGCTCACCTCTAGATTCGGAGAACAGAACCCCCAGGAAGGCACTATGGGAGAGTTGTGGACCACACCTCAAGGTAGGTCAGTGGAACAGTTGCCGGTTCACTCCCAGCTATTGAAAGAAAACAGAATAAGTATTTATCCAGAGCAACTGTAAGTTTACCTTATTAAACTAATACACAGTGTGTGAAGTCCTAGGCAGTAAAGTTAGACCTCTGGCATGCAGCTGAATAAAAGTCTGTCAGGTAAGAGGGGTCCTGGCAAAGGATGGGGTTGGTAAGTTGCAAGAATAGAGCCAGACATGGGAATCTGTTTTGGAGTAAATAGGGCTATCGATGTCATGCTAAAGGGAGGCATGCACTGCTGGACCAATGATGCATCAAGAAACTTGTAGTGCTAACATAATGCTGATAAGTTGTCACTGTATATGTGTTGTCCTACTGGGCAGAGTGAGACAAGTGCATGATATAGCTTGCCCTCAGGGAAGTGTTTGCCCTATCTGAGGCATTTGCTATTGCATGAATGGTCTTGGGAGCACTAGGACTCCAGGGACCCTGCAAGGGAGGTTTGGGTTTAGGAGGGTTCAGAGAGACACAGTATGTAAAGACAAATGTAATTGTTTCCTCTTTAGCAGTAGTAGTATATTTATTTCATAGGCATCAAATCCTACAGACTCTGGGCACATTACATATACAAAAAAAAAACATGCACTAACAACATAGCAATAAATACAGTAAACAATACCATTTACATAGAAACATAGAAACATAGACTTTGACGGCAGATAAGGACCGCTTGGCCCATCTAGTCTGCCCATCTCCCCTACCTAGAGGGTAAGCTGCAGATCCTATTTAACCAACAGCCTATTTCTTCCTACCCCCAACAAAAATTGGCTTATGTCTGTCCCATGTATTCTTGAATTCTCCCACAGTTTTAGACCCCACAACTTCCTTAGAAAGGCTGTTCCATGCATCCACTACCCTCTCTGTGAAAAATTACTTCCTCACATTGCCCCTGAGCTGTACCCTCTCTACCTTCAAATTGTGTCCTCTTGTTCTTGCGCATCTCTTTTTCTGAAAGATGCTACCCTCTTGGACTTTGCTGATTCCACTGAGGTACTTAAAAGCTTCTATCATGTCCCCCTTCCCTCCTTTCCTCAAGGGTATACATATTAAGCTCCTTTAGCCTCTCCTGGTACAGCTTCTCTTGCAGACCCTGCACCATTTTAGTTGCCCTCCTCTGAGCTGCCTCCATCCTGTCTATGTCCTTGTGGAGATGGGGTCTCCAGAACTGGACACAGTACTCCAGATGGGGTCTCACCAACTGTTCTACTGGTGATGCCTCTCCCTATACATCCCAGTATCCCCCCCAGCCCTCTCTACCACCTTCTCACATTGCTTGCCAACCTTAAGGTCATCTGATATGATTACCCCCAGGTTCTTTCCATTTTTGTTGTTGTTACTACCCCCCACCGCCATTGTGTAATCTTCCCCTTGGTTTTTGTTTCCCAGGTGCATTACTTTGCACTTCTTTGCATTGAATCCAAGCTGCCATACTACAGACCATTCCTCCAACCTTGCCAAGTCCCTTCTCATTCTTTCCACACCTCCTTGTGTATCAACCCTGTTGCATATCTTTGTGTCATCTGCAAAGAGGCATACTTTTCCTTCCAGTCCCTCTGCAATGTCACTTATAAAGATATTAAAAAGAACTGGATCCAGTACTGAACCCTGCGGTATCCCACTAGCAACCCCTCTTTCTTCAGAGTGGACTCCATTTACAATTACCTTCTGTGTCCTGTTGTTCAGCCAATGTTTTACCCAGGCTACCACCCTGGGACCCACTCCAAGGCTGGTTAATTTGACTACTAATTTTTTGTGTGGGACTGTGTCAAATGCCTTGATAAAGTCTAGGTAGGCCATGTCCACAGCCCCTTCCTGGTCTACTACTTTGATCCCAGTCAAAGAAGTCAATTAGATTTATCTGACATGACCTTCTCACTGTGAACCCATGATGCCTTGGGTCCTGTGCCCCACTGGCCTCTAGGTACTAAACATTTCTTTCCTTCAGAAGTGATTCCATCACTTTCCCTACCACAGAGGTCAAACTGACAGGTCTGTAGTTTCCTGCCTCGGTCTTGCTCCCACTGTTGTGAAGTGGAATCATATCAGCCTTCTTCCAGTCCTCAGGTACCACACCATCCTCCCATGATTTGTTAAAAAGGGTAGTCAGTGGTGTCACTAGTTCTCTGCTTAATTTTTTTAGAATTCTGGGGTGAATTCCATCTGGCCCCATTGCTTTGCCCACCTTCAGTTTTAGGAGTTCTTTCAGAACCCTTTCTTCTGTGAAAGGACTGGGATCAACCCCACTCTCCAGAGTGCTTCTGTTAATTGGATTAGGCACCTCCCCCACTTCCTCTCTTGTGAATACTGAACAGAAGTATTCATTCAGTATCCCTGCTTTTTCACTGTCACTCTCTGCCCACCCACCATCCATTCTATTCAGCCTCACTATCCCTCCCTTTGTCTTTCTATGCTCCCTGATATATCTGTAAAAGGTTTTATCCCCCTTCTTAACCAAGTTGGCTATCTTTTCCTCAGTTTGTACCTTTGTTATTCTGACTACCCTCCCTGCTTTCTTCTGCCTTAACTGGTACAGTTCTCTGTCCTGCTCCTTCTGTGTTTCCTTATATTTCCTAAATGCAATCTTTTTCTCCCTAACCTTCACCACCTCTTATTTTGAGAACCACCGTGGCTTTTTTTTTCATTTTTGATTTGTTTATTTGCTTCAGACAAAGGCTTGTTTCCTCTGTGATGGCAGTTCTGATATTTCCCCATTGTTGTTCCACCCCTCCTTCTAGCCTGTTTGCTAGTGCTTTTCTAAGACACTCTCCCATCTTGCCAAAGTCAGCCCTCCTCATGTCCAGAACCCTCACTTTTGTATGGCTTGACTTGGTAGCTGAGTTTATCATGAACCACACTGTTTGGTGGTCAGTTGTTCCCAAATGGCTACCCACTTCTAGATCTGAGATCCACTCACTGTCCCCATTTGAGAGTATGAGGTCTAAGATTGCTCCCTCATGAGTAGGTTCCAAAACTAGCTGTCTGAGGCATGCCACCTGAAGGGCATCAAGAATGGCCTTGCTTTTGGATGTGGCTGCAGCAAAGGTGCTCCAGTTAACATCTGGCATGTTAAGGTCCCCCATCAACAGTATCTCCCCTTTCTCTGCCATCCTAAGTATGCCTTCTATCATATCCTTGTCCCTTCCTTCCCCCTGACATGGGGGTCTGTCTACAACCCCTGTGCGGATTGTGGTGCCATTTCCAGTCTCTAAGGTGACCCACAGTGCCTCCTCTCCTCTTTGTTTACTCTTTTGTTCAGTTGCTTTTATCCCTTCCCTTACATAGAGAGCTACTCCCCCCATTCTGCCCTCCTTGTCTCTCCTGTAGGTTGTGTACCATGGTATGTTAACATTCCAGTCATGGTTCTCTGTGTACCATGTTTCTGTGAGTGCAACAATATCCAGGCATCCCTCGTCCTTCAAGGCTACCAGTTCAGGGAGCTTGTTGCCCAGACTATGGGCGTTGGTACCCCTGCGCTTCTCCCTATTGACATTTGTATGTTGGTGTCTACCTCACTAAGTACCCTGATTTTTTTGGGGGGGGCTAGGATTTCCCTGCTCCTTTCCAGTGCCTCCTCCCTTGGCTAGTTTAAATGCTTGCCAATGAAGTATTTAAACCTATCACCTAGGATCCTGGTTCCCCTTCTGGACAGATGCAGACCATCATGCCAGTATAGGCCTGCATCCCTCCAGGTGGACCCCCAGTACCCAATGAAGCCAAATCCCTGAGCTCTGCACTAGTTTTTCAACCACTGATTGAATCCCATGGTGTGGAGCACCCTAGCCTCATCCATGCCATAGGCAGGCAGCACCTCCCAGAAGGTTACCATATGTGCTATTTGTCTAAAGCCCCTCCCCATCTCCACAAATGCTTCTTGCACTGCTCTGCTCTGATCCCTTTCTTAGCCAGGTCATTTGTCCCTAGGTAGACAATGACAGCCAGCTTCCTCCCCTGTGCAGCTGCTCCTGTGACACTAAGGATTCACTCCCTGTCCCTCCAAGCCATGGTGCCAGGCAGGCACCTTACCTCCCTCTCCCCTTCCTCCCCCAGGTCTACTTTCCTAACAATGGAGTCCCCACCAGGAGTTGTTTCCTTCCCCTGTGGGGTCCCATGCCATGCTCCTGTGGGTCTCCTTTGTGGAGGTTCCAAGCATACTCCTTGGTCTCCACTGTGGGTGCCTCCATAGAGGAGCCACATGTTTCCAGAATGGCATAGAAATTGTGGAGAGGTACAACTGGATGGATGTGCCTCTGTTCCACCACCTTCACCCTCCCTGAGCCCACTGTGGTCCAACTGCTTCTCTTTCTTGGCAATCTCAGAGGCAACAGCAGTGACCCTGGTGGTCCCTGGATGGGAGAGGAGGTCCCACAAATCCTGGCCAGCTCAGCCTGGAGATGAGCATCCTCCTCCCTTAGCCCAGAGAGGTGCCTGCAGATGGGACAACTCTGCATCCTTCAGAATGTCTCCCGGAAGACTGCTGCTCCACAGTCACTGCACTGCACCACTCCCATCATGTCTTTTTTCTGGCCCCCTAACTGTTGTTTGGAATACTTACTCTTTCCTCTGTTTGTTTATTTTCTTTTTTTTCTTCCTCTACTTACTCACTGCCTCTGTGCCCTTTTAGCTCCTGATCTTCCTGTTCTGAGACAAGAAGTTCCAATATTTCTCAGTAGTCTCCTTACTTGCTCTGAGTCAGACCTCCAGCAGCTGGGGGGGGGTGGAGAGCTTCTCTTGCCCTTCTAGGATGGTGAGTCTTTGGTGGCTCTGTGATCACTCACTTTCTGCTCCCAAACAGGAAGTTCCTGTTGTCAATTAAATCCCATGCCTATAAAAGTAGAACTGGTTTATGGTGGAGGGGAGGGACGGAGGGCAATATAGTCCGAGAGAGAAGTTTTAGTTATACCAGTAGCTCCTTCCTCCTGGTGTTCTGTCTGTTCTCTGGTACTAGAGAACATAATAACAAGTTAGGAATCAGTAGGATAAGCTCCTATAAAAAGATAATGCATTAACTCCCCATTTAAAACTATTAACTGAGGGAGCCTCCTGAAGCTCTCATGACTGGTGGTTCCAGAAAACTGGAGCAGCCACAGGACAAGTGCGATTCCCAGACAGCTTTGAACGAGATCTGGAACCTTCAAGAGACCAATTTCCAAAGAGAAGAGGAGCAGTCAAGGGCATATGGACACAGGGGCTCTTTTAGGAGAATGCACCACCTCACAGGCAGCCAGTGCAATATCTACCAAGCTGGAGAGATATGATTTGAGTGAGAAACTTTGGCAATCAATCTGCCCATTGCATTCTGCACCAATTAAAGGTGGCACGTCAAACCTTCAGATAGTCCAAAATAAAGAGTATTACAATGTTCTAGTCTAGATGTCAAAAAGCAATGCACTAGGAACTTCAAGTCCTGAGGGCTAAGAAAGGGCTTGATCCAGGCAATGTTCATAAGATGAAAGAAACCAGTATGGACCACAGCAGACACCAGATATTCCATAGTCAGCTGTGGTCCACAATGACCTCCATATTTTTCATCCTGTCATTGGCTATAAGTTGAGTGGGCCCAAGCTGAAATCAAGTCACCCCTCCACTCAAACCAGCTGCCCTTTGGACAGTCAAGACAACCGGTAGCATTTCAGTCTTGTATGGGTTCTACATGGGCCAGCTCGAGATCATCTAGTTATTGATCACAGATTGGCAGCCATTAAGAATACCTTTTACATTTTTCTCACTAGAGCCAAATGATAGGTACTTCTGAGTATCATCTGCATATCAGCTAAACTGTAACCAGGACCTCAATATCACTTCCCCCAGTGGCAGTAATTATATACCAAAAATAACATGAGAGGCAGACTCAAACCCTGATGGACTCCACAGGTCAGGGAAGCTGGTTGAGAGAGAAAATTCCCCTGTGTAATCTGCTGCACCCTACTGCAAGGGAAGGACTCCATTCATGACTTTAGTTCAGGGAGCACACACCATGAACAAATGAGGACTTGGGGTGGGCACATTTATACAGAAGGGAGACATGGCTCTTACACAATATCCTTCTGGAAACTACCATGATGGCAGATTTTGTGTGTCATATGTGGAATGTGCAAGAGCTCAATTCCCCCATAAAACATAAGCAAGTTTTATCACATCTCATAAGGTTGCACTCTCAAATAGCTATCCTTCAAGAAACTAAGCATCTCAGTGCAGAGGCCGTGAAACTTAGGAGGTACTGGGAACTGCTTGGAGCTGCATAGCTTTGTTCCAGACAGAAAACAGGGGGTCTCAATTCTGTTTCATAAGTCCCTCTGCTGGACTCCTCAAAAAGTACATAGAGATCCAAATGGACATTGGCTGCTAGCACTTATGGATACCCAGATGGATCCAATGCTGGTAAGTAATCTCTATGCCCCAACTGAGGCCCGCTCTGAATTTTTTTCATGAAGTGGCACAGAAACCTTTCCAGTTCTCTTCTTCCACTATGCACAACCTCTTCAGAGAGGACTTTATTCTTACACTAGAATGTACCATGGACAGATATCACAACAGTGCTGATGTCCACGACAGTGGGGCCAAAACATTTATGATGCTTTTGCAGGATCAGGCATTATCCGATATCTGGCATTTGCTCCATATAAGAGACCATAACTATCCATACATGATGCATACAGCCTAATCAATTTCTAGCTCACTTCCCCTCTTTTTACAAATCTCACTGTGGACTCAGACATATTCATTTCATTTCATATTCATTTTTATTGTTATACTGGAAAGGCATGTGAGCAAAATTGCTCATTTTCATAAACATCCAGTTTAAAGAAAATAATTCAACAGCTTACAAAGTAAGAGAGGTAAGCACAAAGGTTTGACAATGATAATTTACAACAAAGAGGTTTGACAAAATGCATATCAACTACACAACAGGAGTAATTGTAAAAGAAGTGCTCGTTAAATGCTCGAAAACAAGTGCTGGACTTGAGGACAAGTGCAAGTAAATTTTTTTTATATAGGAACATCTCCACCAAGAAATAGGGAGCGTGAGTGTACATACAAGAAGGGAAGAATGAGGGGGTGGAAAGGGAATAGAAGGAGTGACAGGTCAGGGAACAACTGCAGATAGAGGCGAGGGCCAGGTGCTTTCTTAAGTTGTAATTGAAAGTGGAGGTAGTGGGGCATAGTTTAAGTTCAGGGCGAAGAGAGTTGAATAGTTTGGAGCTAAAGTAGAAGAGCTGTTTTGGCCATGGGAGGTGTGACAGAGAGGGACAGAGAAGGAGAATGACACCAGAGAAGTCATTGTAGGTATGGTATAGGAGATATTTAAAGCCATAGTTTGTGGCAAAATAATTGGATATGTAGTTTATTGCAAAAGTCAGAGGGAAAAGGAACTTGCATTCCTTGCAGAAGAGCTCTGTAGCATTTGTTTAGTGTGTCTTAGTCAGGAGATCAGTGCTTAAACTTTCTACAGCTTCTTTCATATCACAGTTTTACTGGAGTGCTTGTTTTCTGCAGAGACGTTTGTATTATTTTGCAGGTGGCTAAACCAGGGTGCAGAGGAGGAGCACAGAGGCAGAAAGCTAGAGTGATCAATAACATGATCAGCTTAATAACCTTCAATGCATCAGGAACCTGAGCTGGGATTTTAAAGATAGGGTTGAGCATGTTTTTGGTGTGCTTTTAGTTGGGAGGTTGGCATTTAAACTTAGCACAGCCTTTTTCATTGCGCAGTTGGTTTTACTTGTCTGTTTTCTGGAGAGATATTTATATTACTTTGAAGGAGGCTGAACCAGGATAGGAAGCAGGAGTGTTGGAGCAGGAAGCTGAAACAAGTGACCGCATGACCAGCTGTTATCAGGAACTGAGCAGGGAATTTCAATGTGGCCAGCTTAGCGATTCCCAGCAGGCTTGTGTCTCAGTGCAGGAGTGGAGAGTCTGCTTCAGGATCATCTGTAGGAGTACAGTGTCTATCTTAGAAGCATCTGTACCGCACCCACAGATCGTCCACAGTCCACAGGAGTCTCTGCAGGGGTAACACCAAGCCAAGGTAGTATATAACACAGTACTATGTTTTTTTTATCCTGAAACAAGCTACAGGGCATGAAGCTACATGTAGTGAGTTAGCAGCTAGTGGGTAAGGAGCAGAAGATACTAGGATAAGGTAGCTATAGGTAGGAGAGTTAGGCAAGAGAAAAATAAGAGACTCCCTAAAGAAACATAGACTTTGACGGCAGATAAGGACCACTTGGCACACTCAGTCTACCCATTTCCCTACCTATTGGATAACCTGCAGATTTTAGTTAACCAACAGCCTACTTCCTACAACCCCCCACTATAATTGCCTTATGTCTGTCCCATGCATGTTTGAATTCCCCCACTGTTTTAGACCTCACAACCTCTCCAGGAAGGTGGTTCCATGTGTCCACCACTCTCTTCATGAAAAATAACTTCCTCACATTACCCCGAGCCATCCCCCCTCCAACTTTAAATTGTGCCCCCTTGTTCTTACACATCTCTTTTTCTGAAAGATGCTACCCTCTTGGACTTTGTTGATTCCCTTGCAGTACTTAAAAGTTTCTATCATGTCCCCCCATCCCTCCTTTCATCAAGAATATACATATTAAGCTCTCTCAGTCTCTCTTCATATGGTTTCTGATGTAGACCCTGCACCATTTTAGTTGCCCTCCTCTGGACTGCTTCCATCCTACCATATAGGGTAGGGTAACAGATAAAGTGCAGGCAAGTGAGTAAGGAGCAGTAGACACCCAGGGAAAGTTAGGTACAAGTAGGTGGGCTAAAAAAGGGAAACAAAAGACACCTGCTCTAGAGTATGTAACCAAAAGGATGAGGTAGAAATACAGTGGGCACATATAGGAAGCAGTAAGGTATAGGGAAATTTCAATGGGCACTAAGGTACAGGAAGGAAAAGCATGGCAGTGGTGCAGTACATGGGGTGCAGTGCTGTAGTTTTTAAGGCCACCTTTTGAAGGCTGAAGTCCTGCTCCAACTGTACTCACCTCTCTGGGTAGAGGGCAGAGGTTTCTAGACTTGGGACTGAACAGACAATGGTGCAGAGGACTTTCTGCCCTGCCCATGTGCCACCAAGTCTTCCACTGCTTCCTCATAGAATGCCTAGGCAGAGACAGATTTTGTGGATCTTGGTGGGATCCAGGAGGTGGGGTTATTGGAACTGTACACATTCCGCAGCTTATACCACTGCAAATAGTCCAGATGTAGATGGAGGTGAGGTGTCACCTGAGAGTGAAATAAACACTGGTGGTTGTTTAATGTAGCAGATATACCCATAAAAATGAATGTTCTGTCTGTTGATCGCATGAGTGATGGAGCAAAATGGTAGTTTGCATCAATTGTGTACTGACATCTTAACAAATTTAGCGATTTTCAGCTCCACATACTTAATGCAAATTCTTGGTCCATTACTTCAAGAGTAAGTGAAATATACATTCAAGTGTGGTCTCAATAAATAGGCTTGAGTTAGAGCTTTAAAATGCGTACCCATACATTACCTCAAAAGATCAATGTTAAAAGTTATAGGGTTAAATACCAGCCACCAACTCTTAATTTCTTGCAAAATTTCAAAATATTCTTATATTTAATCTTGTCAGATAAAATTTATTGTGCTTTATAATATAGTTTTATTTTCTCTAAAAATGTAAGGATTCTGCTTTGAAATGCACATGTGGTTGTCAGGTTTTAAGGTGTTATAAGAGGATAAATTGATATAAGGGAAGATACCATTAATAGACAAAATTTCAGCAAGTTTATGCTTTTTGAATTCTGCAGTAGAGTTACTGCAGTAGACAATGTAATTTCAATGGGAGTTAATCTCTTTTGTCATGCAGTAAACCTGTGACACTGAACTTCATTCTGGTGGGCTTCACTGTATATATAATTATTTCAGACTCTTCAAGGATGTCTGTATACTTTTCTGTCAAGCAGAAACATTAAGAGGAAAATCCCAGGACCCTGCTATGTGTAGTGCATTACCCTGCCCTGACAACAACAGACTCTGGAGTAACTCCTCTGAGTGACAGAAGTTACTGCACACTTAAAGAGAACAAAGATATGTAAACCCAGTTAGCTGGTGAAAATTGTCATGATGAGAAGTGTGCATCAATTCCAATGTCTAACTAAGACCCTGCCAAGGATGGCTACCATAGACAATGCTATCAAAAGTTCACAAAAGCCAAGAGTATCAGAAAATCTGGAGAACATGCAGATGCTGGTGAATATAGCTCACATCATCATCTCAGGGGTGGTGTTCCTTATGACTCATGATCTAGAGTGTTATTTCATGATACATGTGGAATCTGTAACAAATATGTAATCAAAGTGAAGGGGAAGAAGCGATATCCAACTGCTATTGTTACAAAAACAGCTGAAGCCACAATGAAAAGGGTGGCAGAGCTACATGATGACCAAGATATGCTCACGAAAACTAAGACAGAGGATCTCATTGCAAGGGAGTTTCATAAACATGACAAGTGCTACCTAAATTATACAGTAATCACAAGGGAAATGACCCCTGATGATCAGAATAGAAGTGATGATAAGGATGACAATGAGCAGTCTGATGGAACTGAGTTTGAGGCCTTTTGTCCTGTAATTGAAGACAATGTGCTTCAAAGACACCAAGTCATTTCAATGAAGGTGCTGAATGAAATCTCAGGCATTGGAGTAGGAGATCGAGGATACTGTTATAAACATAGAAACCAGGTGAAAAGGGAATATGGGGATTCATTAACAGTTGATCCTCAAAAACCACTAGTTGTAATCGATGCTGAATCATAAACTGGAGGTGCATCAGTCACAGAGCTTTTGAGAACAGATAACAATCAACCCTGCTGCTTCCTTGTTGCATGAACATGTCTTAAGATTTGTAGAGACAGCACCTTCAATACCATGGCCACCAACAGTGGATGCTCTCTTGAGTAAAGATTCACAGCTCCCAGAGACAGTTCAATCATTTTTCTTGCATGTAAAATCCCCCAAAGATATGGAGAGTGAACAAGTCTCCCAGTTATCAAAGTCCTACTCAGAAGACTTAATTCATTGTGTCACAAGCAGCAAATTTCTCACTACAAAACATGCACTTGTTGGAGTTGTGCTGCATGATATGACCAGACAGAAAATGCCCATGAACATCCTGTTTCATTTACGAAATAGTTACAGTTATGACCAAGTGTGTGAAAATTGAGACTGGTTTAGCAGAACTTTCTTAGCATTTTCAAGAGCAAGACCTGTTACTGCCACTTGAGCCAAAGTCAGAGTCTTCTGTTGTATTAACAGTTTTCTGGATGGACAACTTTAATCAGAATATTGAAACAGTAACTGGACATGGAACAATACACAATACACATGGTGTTACATACCAAGAAGAATCTGAAGGCTCCATTCTCCAAGAAGATTCTGTTAAAATTCCTCACTCAAAAAGAAAGACAATTGTATCTAACAAAAAGAATTAGAACATTGACAGGTGAATTCAAAGATGGAGCCAACCACATTTGGCAATATGCCCAAGTCTACTGTGCCAAGATCAGTGGTAAATATTGACAAGGTAAAGCTAATGCTATGGAAACTCAGTTGAGAAGTACACAAGGAGGATCAGCTTGTCCCAAGGTTTACTGGTTGACTGATGCAAGTTTGTAACAATCATTCAAGTTCACCAAAGAAGACAGTTATCATATATCTCACACCCATCCACAAACCCATCACTGATTATGCCACTGTAGTTGAATACCCCACTCAAACACAAGAACTAGCTCAGCAAGTAAATATGCCATATGTTCACTTGACACTTGATGTTGGAGCAGCAGCAAAGGCCTAACATGTTGTATGGAATTTCCCTGATCAGTTCCACAATGTCATAATTCATTTAGGAGATTTCCACCTATTCCTGGAAAACTTTGGCATTATAGGACAGTTAGTTGGTGGCAGAGGCTTTAAGGACATAGTATTTCAGGCTGGTCTTTGTGCCTCTGGCTACATAAGAGGAGTTTTGCATGGAATGCATTGTAATGGGCATGGACTGTACATGAGTGTTTTGCAGATGTCTTAGAGTGGTTGCTTCAGGTCAGTTTTCTAGAGTATTCAGCAGAATTGAATGCCTCCCCTGAAGAATTGCTTGACCTGATCAAATCATCACCTCAACCCATAAACTTCCATAAACTGCTTCAGGAAGCTGAGACTGTCACTTTCCAAACTAAGTATGAGGCATTCAGGCAGCAGATTTGTCACAGTAAGATGGGGAAAAAACAATAGTTTTGGATGACATACAGTATCTGGATATAGTGGAGCAGCAGATGTTGCTCCACACAGCAATAAAAGAAAACAACTTTGATCTTAGACTGCTGTGCTGGAAATATTCACTCCCCTGTTCTTTGCCTTCAACAAGCAAAATTATGCTCGATATAGGGCTTACTATGTGCACACACTTGAAACTCTTGAAGCTTCTCATCCTGGGTCCAGGACATTAATTGAAAAGCATGGGCTTTCATTTCAAAGGAGCCATCACAAAGCTTTTAGGGAATCAATTCACCAAGCTGGTGAACAGACATACAATTGAAGTGCCAATATTCCAGGTGGAATCAAACACTTCGCTGCAAATCAAATGGCCTATGATAAATGGGTGTCAAATCAGCCACATCCAGCAAAATTCAGAGAGGCCCTTTTGGAGGTGACTGGCCTTCACAGTTCAGCCAGTAATCTGCAAAAAGAATGCAGGCCATTAGAAATCATCAAGTCAGAACAACACATCAAAGCTATATTGAATCTTCTTGATCAAGAGTTTATTAACCCATGCAATGTTACTTTAGATGCTGAAAGATTGTACAATTTGTCTTCGGTAGCATCTGTTACGCTTGATATTGAAGAGAACCTCATCAGTATCATTGAACGAGGTACAGAAATGTATGAACAGTTTGTCAAAGAAAGACTGGAAAGTTGTAAAAATAAATATTTTGAGCCATTTTCAAAAGCCCCACTGAAAACCTTTGATGACACAAACAAAAAAGCGCAAGTACCTACCAAAGGAAAAGTTACAGAACTTAAACCTGAAAGAGATATACTGGGAAAACATTTGGCCCTTTCAAACAAGCACAACTTCCCTGTAGATATAAACAAATTGTTAACATATTGCCTGGGCCCAGTCCCACTGAGTCTAGTCAATGCAGATGGAACTAGATGGACAACACCAAACAGCAAGCTACTTGAGGTGCTAGCAGAATACTGTCCAGTGTCAGACACTTCAGAGCTCCCCCCCAGGAAAAGTGACTCAGCATACACAAAGGTGTAGGCAGGCATACTCACTGCACATATTTGTGTATAGTTTTGTTGAGTGCTTGTCACAAACCATACCTTTCTGTTAACATTTTCATTCTAACCTGTAGTATGTGGGTTAGTGTAGGCCACTGAGGAGTGTCTGTTTAAGCTATTGTTTAGAAGATGGATACATGTATAATCTCTTTAGAGATTAGAGGAATCATCTGACAACAATATGACTTGTTTGGAAGGGGGTACAATTTGGCGAAGATGTCTACATTGTTTTATGGGGGGGTATAACTGTTGGAGATTGTGTACAAAATGGACATTTCTGGCTACACCCCTGAGCATACATAGCTGATCTAATGGCAACAGTGTGGGTTATTACAGGAATCCCTGAAACCTTTAGTGATCTGGCAATGAAACTCCTGAATAGTCTTCCAAATGGATTTGCAAGAGTGGATATTGTTGCAGATACATACAGAGAACAGGTAATCAAAGAGGCTGAGAGATTTCAATGAAGATTTAATGAGAGCATCATCAAAGGTTCTAACACCAAAGTGTCAAAGGATTTCAGTTACTTCCTTCCTTTCTAATGGCTCTAACAAGAAGCACCTAATTGATTTGATCATGCAGGTCTGTGGAGAAAATTGTGTGAGTTTGCCAGAGGGCCAAGTGATCTATTTTTTGAAGGGAGACAATATATAATCACCAAAGAATGGACTGTAGTTTTGGATGATCTCTGTTTTGACCAGGAAGAAGGAGACACAAAAATTGCCTTTCATGTGCAACATGTAATTACAATACATCCAGGCCCTGTCATCATCTGTTCACCATCTGGGGATACTGATTTACCAGTAATTTTACTGTCACTATTTTCAGAATGCAAATTGTGATGGTGTGGGATAACAGATGGACATAACAGCTGAAATTATGTTTAACACACTTGACTTTGTGTGATGTTTCTTTTTTTTCAAACTAAGAAAACAAAAACTTGCAATACTTGCACAGAAAAGAAAATAAGAACTTAATCATAAATCAAATAAAGAACTGTGGCAAACTATCTCTTGTTTCAACTTCTGTGCAGCAATAGACTCCCTCAGTCCTGTGCCTGCACTAGTCAGCAGCTACTGACCCTATCTGACTCCTGTTGGTACAGGTAGGCTTTATATACCTGCCTTCTGAGGTCAAGTGACACAGCATCACATAAGTTTTAAAACTTTTTATTTGAGCCCTTGTTTTAATTTACACAAAGCTCGAGGGCCTACTAAGCTCTTGTCACTTTAATAAATGTATTTGGAAACTAAAAAAACATTTTAGGAGTGAAATAAAATTAAATGAAGGTGGAAAAATTTCCGCTAGACTTTGAGTGATAGCAGTTTGAGTATATTAACTTGTCAGTAGGGGCCGCTGCTGTCCCATAGGCACACTCCAGTTGGCATTCATTCCCTGATGAGCACAGACTGATTTTATTAGGTCTAAGCACACATAAGTTCATTGAAAATATGACCCACAAATATCTGCATTATTAGTTTCTATATACATATGCCTAAGAAGAAGCATTGGGGCATATTATACTAGAGAGCCACAAAGGAAGGACTCTTTATTCAGTTGTTTGTATTTATTTCTGTTTAAGACATTTAATACCCTTTTTTAATTTTGTCTGGGCCAGAGAATATTTGTGCAATAACTGAAAGCAGGTCCATGCTGTGTTTATGCTGGTTTATATATCAGCAGAGCTAAGAGTTTAGTTTCAGAGGTGCCAATGGCTGCAGTTTCAAGACATTGGCTTACATTTCATTTTGGCCCTCTGTTTAAAAATGAGCTGGTTCAGCAGCATTTATTTACACAACCTCTGTCTATGGAGGAGGGAGCCTGAAACACAAAAACAGCTGCCTAGTGTGCCCAGTGAGGCTTTTCTGCCTCTGACTAATGCCAGGCTTGCTTGGAGACTTTTGGTGTCTCCTGTAAACGGGTGCACAGAGCGCACCGAGAGAGAGGGTTGAAATACAGCAACACTGCTGTTTACCAAAAGAATCCTCTCTTCTCTCTTCCTGCGCTGGCTTTTGCCTTTTTTATAAATGTGTAGCTTTATTTATTTAAAATGTCCTAGCAATGTGTCAAATGCTGTGGGAAGCAGAAAAGGCCAGCTGCATACAACAGGGAGGGAGAGCTGCAAGCAGCATGTAAACCCAGCCACAGTTTCACCTCTCCACAAGTAGCACAGCATGCAGAAGCTTAACGGCTACCAAGCTGAATATTTTATCTTATCCACTAGCTTGGGGACAGTATACATCATTTTGTACTGGCTAAATACAACAGTAATACAATTACACTCTCATTTAGTCATAGAGTGGCAAACAGGGACTACAAGTTACAAAAAGGAAAAGGGATTGTCGCTCCTATCCGAACCTTTTTTCAAACTGTGCAGTTAATTTTACCATACATTTCATGTTTTTAAATTCTATTGTTTTACACCATACTCCACAAAAGGAGCAGTAACAAAGACACGGGAAAGCAACTAACAATTCAGGGGACATGCAAGCGGTGCAAGCATCATTTTAGTACTCATTTTAACATTCTGGCAGTTTAGCCATATACATTGTTTTACACATGGGCATGTTCTATACTGCTTGCATGCCACCATGACTTGGAGGTCACTATACATTAACCTCCTTGTTTTGGACCTTGCAAAGAGGATATAAGAAAAGTAGTGGGAGATAGAAGAGATGAGAGGAAGGGGGACTCACCCGAAGGTGACCAAACTTCCAGACTAGAAATAATAAAGGGATAGCACAAAGAAAAGAGAACTGTTGCAACTGAGTTTGGAGAAGAAGGAGCAGCAGTCCAGTTCTGTGGCAGGGACTTTCCCTGTCACACATCCCCCCCCTGAAGAGGGGAACAAGTTTTCAAACATAAACAGATAAACTGTTTACCACCTTCTTAGTCCTTGGAAGGGTCTGGAGCTTACGTCAACTCACTCTCAGAAGCTCCATCCCAGGGTCCCTATACAAAATGTATTGCTTGCGCAAAGGTCATAAAGATTAATCTAAGAGCCTTACTTAGTTCTATGTCAGCAAAACATTACCCTGGGACTTCATAAAACAATTTGTAAGACATTATCTAGAAATTTATAGAACATCATCACATAACAACATCAACAAGCATTCTATTCTCTGTACTACAGGATGTTACATCAATACCTGCCCCATATCTTGACAGGTAATCAACATTTAAGTGTGCAGTGCCATAAAAGATTGTAAAGCAGTAGGGCTGCAGTGCCAGATACAATCGCATAATGCAAGGGTTCTTTTCCCTCATTTGATGTAACTGGTAGAGGGGATTATGGTCCATGAGAACCTTGAACTCTGTACCCAACAAGTAGTATTTTAGTGCTTCTACAGCCCATTTTAAAGCTAAGCATTCTTTTTCCACTGTAGCAAACTTTCTCTTCCTCTCATGAAGTTTTCTACTTATGTAGATTATGGAATGCTCAACTCCTTAAATTCGTTGTGTCAGGACAGTACCAGTACCCTCCCCTGATGCATTCTTATGAACCTCAAATGGTTGTGTAAAATCAGGGCTTTGTAGTACAGGGGCTGTACATAGGATGGCCTTAATATTTCTGAAGGCCTTATCACACTTAGAGGACCACTGAAATTTCTTAGTGTACCTTTTTCTGGTTAAGTCAGTCAAGAGGCTGGCTACAGCTGTAAAATTAAGTATGAATTGCCTGTAGTAGCCAGCTAATCCTAAAAAGGACCTCACCTGCTTTTCAGTGGTCTGTATGGGGCTATTGGCTACTGCAGATACTTTGCTTTCCTCAGGTTTAACCTGCCATTTCCCAGGATAAAACCTAAATACCTAGTTTCCATGTTGGCCAAAGCACATTTAGCAGGATAGATGGACGCCCATGCATCCTTAATGGCTTCTAACACATTCTCTAGGTGTTTTAGATGACTTTTCCAGTTGGGGCTAAACACTACCATGTCATCTAGGCAGGCTGCACAATAGTCTTGGTGGGGTCTGAGCATCTAGTGCATGAACTGCTGGAAGGTTTCTGGCACCTTATGTAATCCGAATGGCATGGTGACAAAATGGGACAGGCCCAAAGGGGTACTAATGGTGGTCTTCTCTCTTGAGGAAGGTAATGGGGATCTGCCAGTAGCCTTTCATGAGGTCTAAGGTAGAAATTAATTTTGCATTACCCAACCTATAAATTGTGTCATCAATCTGAGGCATTCTGTATCCATCAAAAAGAGATACTTTCCTAAATCAAGACAGAGCCAAATTCCTCCCTCCTTTTTACCAACCACAACTATTGGTGAAGACCTAGCACATTTAGAGGGGACTATTATACCCAGTTCCTCCAATTTCTTTGCCTCCTGCACTACCTTATCCCTTACTTTCATAGGCAGACGATAGGGCTTTTGGTGCATGGGTCTCTCCTGCGTAACAATGATGTCATGCAAAATACTTTGGCCCTCCTGGGTACGTTAGTGAAAGTTGGGGAATCCCTGTGCAGTACACTCTGTAGCTCCTCATGCTGCTGGGGGGGTTAACTCTGGGTTGATTGAAATTTCTGCTATATTCCCAGATCTTTCTAAATTCTGATAGGTCACCTCTAACTCAGAGTCTTTACTTTCTGGGTGGATATAACAAACTGGTTCCCCTTTCTCATGCCATTTCTTTAACAAATTGGTGTGATAGATCTTATGGGGTGTTTTTGTCTCTGGCATATCAAGCTCATAATTGATAGGCCAAGTCTGTCTGATGATGGTACAATGGCCTTGACACCTCATAAGTAACTTATCTTCTGTGGTAGGTAACAGTAATAGAACTTTTTATCCTGCCTGGTAGGATTTGTTGCCCACACCCAAGTCATATTACTCTTTCAGCTACACCTGTTTCTGTCCCAGAGATTAATGTGCCAACCCCACATACCTCGCCAAACGCTTCTAAAGCTGTGACATGTTTTCCAGGACATTGCACTGTTACACGGTTTTACCTTCTTCCCAGTACTCTTTCACAACATCCAGGGGCCCTCTGGGATTTCACCCATACAGAAGGGAGATGGAGGAGAAACCTGTGGGGCTTGGGGAATCTTTGCTATAAGAAAACAACAAATATGTCAGAAACTTGTCCCAGTTTCTACTTTCCTCATTCACAAATTTTTGCACCATTTTCTTTAAGGACTGGTTGAACCTCTCTACCAGGCCATCGGTCTGGGGGTATTAAGGAGAGGTCCACACTGCACTGGTTCCTAAGAGGCGAAACAATTCAGTAAGGAGATTAGCAGTGAAATTTCTTCCCCCATCTGTGAGAATCCCCTTTGGTATCCCCATGCAGCTAAAGACTTTAGTCAGCTCTGTTGCTATTCTGGGAGTCATTACCATTCTCATGGGTATTGCCTCAGGATAGCTAGTGGCCTAGTCACAGATTACTAAAATGAAGTGGTTTCCTTTGGAGTTTTTTTCCAAAGGGCCTATGATATCCATCACTGTACTGTCAAAGGGTTGGGATACTATGGGGATCATCTGTGGGGGTACCTTCTCTTTTTTACCAATGTAAGCAAATTTCTGGCTCTCTGGACAATATCTGATATATTCTGCCACTTGCATGTGAAAACCAGGTCAGTAAAAGTGGATCAAGATTCTGTTGAGAGAGCTGTCCCTGCTAGCATGACCTGATAAGGGGATATCATGGGCCAGTTGTATCACCTCCTTCCTGTATTTCTCAGGCACTAACAGCTAAGTAACAGTTTCATCTGTTCTAGGGTTAATACAGTCCCTTTATAAAAATCCATTATTGATGACATATTTGGGGGAACCAGCTGTCAGTTCTTTCTCAACCTGCAAAAAAAATCATCTGCAAAGAAGGATCAACAGTCTGGTCTTGATGCACTATATTACATTTTAACAAATGTCCCAACTCTAGATGACTCTTGGCCTGTTTTTCATGCTAAGCCTTTTTTGCTTTTATTCTTAGTCTTACTTTTACGGTCCTCCCCTGGACTCTCAAACAGTTCCTCATCAAAGGAAAACATATTGGGTTGTTGTGCTTGCTGCCTGCCTAAGCCCTAGTGGTAACAGCTACCAAAGGTGTCTGTCAAGCATGACATTCTATAAAGTTCTTAAGTCTGGATGGTCATGCCTGATGATGATTGGCACTGGCAAGTGTGGAACAAGCCCCACCTCTTGTTCATGGGTACTACCCTGGACTATTAATTCAAGAGAAGCGGTGGGATAACAATGAGGGTCCTCATGTATGCAGATCACTGCAGTCCCATTTCATTGTTCTTAGATTTATCCACCAAGTCTGCTCTCACCAACGTCTGGTGACTGCCAGAATCAATCAGTTTCAAAAATTGCTATGACCCAACCTCCACCATAGCTATGAATGAAGCTCAGTTAGTAAAGGCTAAATGTCTCACTTCATTTTTAATATTGAGGCAGTTTCTAATAAAGAGTCCCTTTTTCTGGCAACCATGACATATAATTTCTGATAAAGGGGACTTCCCCTTTTTCTCCTACCTCTAGTCAGCTTTAACATTCTGTACATTAGAAAAGGTGGGTGTCTGATCAGTGTAGTGGAGGCGGGGGTCATTTCTCCTTGGTAGGTCCTTGGTCTGAAGGTTTGGCTGCCAGCAAATCTGCAGCTAGGGCAATGGTTTTCTCCACTCCTTCTGACTTATGCTCCCTTACCCAAAGCTGCACAACTTGTGGTAATATCTTGATAAACTGCTCAATAATAATTGCTTCCAACAGTTGGTGAATGGTCTTGGCATCAGATTGTAACTGCTTATAGCACAAGTCCTTTAAATGAGCACATATTTCTCTGGGAGTGTCTGTAATTTGTATCTTCAGAAACTGAAAACATTGTAGGTCTACGTATTGATGTCATACTGCCTCAGGATCTCACACTTCACATTATTGTAATTTTCAGCTTCTCTTATGTCCATGTAGCTGTATACAATCTGGGTCCTGCCAGTTAGTTGAGGGGCATATGCACAACCCATTGTTCACTGGGCGATCCACATGTTCAAGCCACACACTCTATTGTTGTAAGGTACACCTCTATGTCATCAATGATCAACAGCCTTGACAGTTTAATGTCTCTTAGGCTATTACTTGTCTCAGTGGACCCAGTCTTTATGGCATGTAACACCCACATGCTGTCGACCACTTAGCATCTTAACATCACCGTTTCTGTTCTCTGTCTCTCACTCGATCCAGCTGGACTTGCTTGATACACAGCCACTTGTGCAACTCTCCTACATCCTCAGGGGGTACACCCTCAGTACAAGACAGCTGGCCTCATCTTCACCTTCTCCTCCACTGGCATCCTCCTGCTTTGTCTTTACCTTCATCTTCGGTTGCGTTTTGCGGTCCAACCCAGGGAGCAGTACAGTTCCAGTCTGCTCAGCCATCTTCCTCATCAGGGCACCTGTGGCCTTCTGGTCCTTCTCCAATTACTCTTGGAGCATTCATCCAGTCCACCTGGGATACCAGGGCAGTATCTGCCAAAACAACACCACCCTTCCCTGGCAAGATGCTGTGGCAGTTATCTCACTTCTGTCACCCAACGTGTGAAGTTGAGGGATGACAGATGGACTCAACAACTGAAATTAGGTTTAACACACTTGACTTCGTGTGATGTTTATTTTCTTTTTTTTCAAAATTTAAAAAAGCAAAAACTGGCAATACTTGCACAGAAAAGAAAATAAGAACTCAAACAACCATAAATTAAATAAAGAACTGTGGCAAACTATCCCTTGTTTCCACTACTGTGCAGCAGTAGACTCAATCAGTCCTGTGCCCGCACCAGTCAGCAGCTGCTGACTCTATCTGACTCCTGTCAATCCAGGTAGGCTTTATATACCTGCCTTCTGAGGTCAGGTAACACAGCATCACATAATTTTTAAAACTTTTCATTTGAGCCCTCATTTTAATTTATACAAAGCTAGATGGTCTACCAAGAACCTGTCACTTTAATAAATGCATTTGGAAACTAAAAAGACCTCTCAGGAGTGAAATAATATTAAATGAAGGTGGAAAACATTCCACTAGACTTTCAGTGACAGCGGTTTGAGCATAATAACTGGTCACCAGGGGTCGTTGCTGTCCTATAGGGCACTCCTGTTGGCATTCTTTGCCTGGTGATTACAGACTGATTTTATTAGCTCTAAGCAGAAACAAGTTCATTAAAAATATGCCCCACAAATATCTGCATTATTAGTTTCTATATACATTTGCCTAAGAAAAAGCATTAGGGCATATTAAACGAGAGAGCCCAAAGGAAGGACTCTTTATTCAGTTGTTTTTATTTATTTCTGTTTAAGACATTTAATACCCTTTTTTAATTTTATCTGGGCTAGAGAATATTTGTGCAAATACTGAAAGCAGGCCCATACTGTTTTTATGCTGGTTTATATACCAGCAGAGCTAAGAGTTTAGTTTCAGAAGTGTCAATGGCTGCAATTTCAAGACTTTGGCTTACATTTCATTTTGGCTCTCTGTTTAAATATGGACCAGTTCTCTAGCATTTATTTACACAACCTCCATCTATGGAGGAGGGAGCCTGAAGCACAAAAACAGCTGCCCTAGTGAGTCTGGTGAGGCTTTTCTGCCTCTGACTAATGCCAGGCTTCTTTGGAGATGTTTGGTGTCTCCTGGAAAGGGTGCACAGTGCACATAGTGCACTGGGATAGGAACAATAGAGAGAGGGTTGAAACACAACAACACTACAGTTTACAAGAAGAACCCTCTCTTCTCTGTTCCTGCACTGACTTTTGCTTTTTTTTTAATTCAGGGCTGTATTTATTTAAAATGTCCTGGCAATGCACAAAATGCAGTGGGAAACAGCATGGGTAACATGCATACAACAGGGAGAGAGTACCACAAGCAGTGCATAAACCAAGCCACAATTTCACCTCTCCACAAGTGGCACTGCATGCAGAAGCTTAGCGGCTAGCAACCTGAATATTTCATCTTAGCTGTTAGCCTGGGAACAGTATATATCATTTTGTACTGGCTACATAAAATACAATTACACTCTCATTTGGAGACAGAGTGACAAACAGGGAATACAGGTTACAAAAAGTAAAAGGGATTGGCACTCCTGTCCCAACCTTTTTACAAACTGTGCTGTTCATTTTACTATACGTTTCATGGTTTTTAAATTCTATTGTTTACACCATACTCCTCGAAGGGAGCACTAACAAAGACAGAGGAAAGCAACTAACAATGCAGGGAACATAAAAGGGGTGCCGGC
This sequence comes from Neoceratodus forsteri, assembly GCA_016271365.2. NCBI lineage: Eukaryota > Metazoa > Chordata > Ceratodontiformes > Ceratodontidae > Neoceratodus > Neoceratodus forsteri. The sequence goes on along the minus strand of CM057455.1, from coordinate 1,457,423,862 downwards.
TTCATTTTAGTACTCATTTTAACATTCTGGCAGTTTAGCCATATACATTGTTTTACACATGGGCATGTTTCACATTGCGTGCATGCCACCATGTCTTGGAGGTCACTATACATTAACCTTCTTGTTTTGGACCTCGCAAAGAGGATATAAGAAAAGTAGTGGGAGGCAGAAGAGAGGAGAGGTAGGGGAATTCACCTGAAGGTGGTCAACCTTCCAGACTAGAAATGATAATGGGATAGCACTTAGAAAAGAGAAGAACTGTTGCAACAGAGTTTGAAGAAGAAGGAGCAGTGGACTTTCCCTGTCACAGAAGCAAAGAATATAGCTGGACAACGGCCATGGTAACAGTAGGAAAATCTTTGACATTAGCAAGTGTGAAGTGACCACTGTAACAAAGAGAGCTTTAGCTGGTTCCATGCATTCACAGGCAATGACTAGGTTTTTGCATTCTTCAGAAATGGTAATATTTGCTGGAACGTCCTTCAAAAGTACCCCAAATTCCTGGTTGCCTTTCAGAAACTGGGGAGTGATTGGCAAGTGGATAAGGGTGTTGTAGCTCTGTTGGAGAAGTATGTCTGTAAACTGTATGGAAGGAAACAAGTTACTAGTGTAACTATGGTGAGGCAGCAGATCTTCTGGGAGAAATATAACAAACACCATCAGAATAACTGATCTGTCTCTGCTACCACGCTGCCTGAAAACCCTGAAGTAACATATTCTACGAGCCAGCTGCATCTGCTGATTGTGGAGACTTTCTTCCGTTGCAATTATCAATGCCCCAAATGCAGCTTTGTATGATTTTACTGATGATCTCAATGTAAAGTGGATGGACACATCATTTCCAGATGATGTTATGCTGTATAATAGAAATGATAAGGAGTCAGATGAGGACCAAGACGTATGTGATTACCAAGGTGATATCGGCGTATCTGATAATGAAGAAGGTTTTTTCTAGATGGACAAGAATAAGTTCCATTACTTTACCAGCAGTCATATTTTAAATTTCACTTTATTTGAAATAAAAATATTTTGTATAAACTAAGGTTTTTTTTTTCTTTTAGATAAATTTCCTTCTTCAAAAAAAACTTTTAAAATTAACCTTTGAGACAACTTATGGGTATGCATTTTAAAGTTCTAACTCTCACCTATTCCTTGAGATCACACTTCAAGTTTTAAGTTTATTGATTTGGAAACAACCCTTTAACTGGAATCTCTTTTACAAAGGTTCCATGTCTAGACAGGACATACAATACAGAAAAATAGCAATGTCACAAGAATCAACTACACGGTCACTTGGCAAGGTTGTAAGCTATAATTTCACTCAGTTACAGACTTTGGAGTTGTTTATACATTCTAGTGTAAAGAGCTGAGACAATATGTAGAGTTTAGACAACTAAATGATCTTAATTAAAGAAGAATGGGAAAGAATAGAAAGGATTATAGAGATGGAAAGAGAAACCCTGTGCCACTAGAAGAAGGCTTTGTCAGAGCTTAGTTAGTGATATAGCTAGTGGGATTGGGGCAAAGGGTAGTCAGTGGTATGATGGGAGTGAAAGTGTCCAGGGAAAAGTGGGGTGAATTGGAGGGAGAGGTTAGTAGGACGAGGAGCAGCCTCATAGGCAATGGTGGTGAGGCACTAGGCTTGACTGCGGGGTCCTCAGATACATGAAGGGATGGGGGTAGGGGATTAGAGACTCACAAGGAAAGTGCTGTGAGTTAGGTCTGTCACTCTAGGTAGGTGTGGCCAGGGTGAGAGGCTAAGTACTGCTATAAGGTAATGGGATGGATCTCCAAAAAGGATGTAGGTATTACTTGAAGCAGTTGCAAATGGATAAGTTGATGAGGTGCTGTTTATGTTGTGTTTTTAAGAGCCTCAGGCTCTGTATGTTAGTTGTGCAGACTGGGAGATCATTCAACCATTGCAGAGCCTTGTAGGAGAAGAAGTGTTGCCCCAGGGATGTTCTTCTGAAAAGTACCTGGAAAGAGCAAAGTGAAAAGGGGGAGGAAGGTGACGTGCTTGAGAGGTGCTTTGGCCTTGAGGGATAGAGATGCACATGAATGCATATTTAAATTAGTCTCCAAGTAATGGCCCAAGCATCTGCATTAAGTATGCATAGCTGAAAATTGCAAAATTTGACCTGGTATAAACTTGCTAAAATTTTGTCTGTTAATGGTGTCTTCACTATTATCAGTTTATCCTCTTATATTACAATGATTTCAAAACCACATATGCATTTCAAAGCAGAATCCTTACCCTTTTAGGCAACATAAAATTGTTCTATAAAGCACAATAAATCCTGTCTGGCAAGATTATATATGAGAATATTTTGAAATTTCACAAGAAATTAGGGGCTGGTGGTTGGCATTTAACCCTTTAACTTTTAACAGCAATCTCTTGACGTAACATATGGGTATGTATTTTAAAGCTCTAACTCCCTCCTATTCATTGAGACCACACTTGAATGTATATTTCACTTACTGTTGAAGTAATTGCCCCAGAATCTGCATTAAGTATGTGGAGCTGAAAACTGCAAAATTTGTCATGGCAACAGTACAAAATTGATGCAGACTTCCCCCTTTTCCCCTAGTGTTCATGCAATCTACAGACAGATCATAAATTTGGGTTATATCTGCTACATTAAATAACCATCAACATTTATTTAGCTCTCAGGTGACACCCCACATCCATCTACATTTGGTCTAAAATTCCCTTCGTAATACTGGCAGAACTGGGTAGTCAAAAGGAGGCACAAATAGCAGTAGGAAGGGAAGAAGTGGGGGTCCTCAGAAGGAGAATTCCCAAGGAGGGCAAAAATATCCCAGCTGAGGAGGAAGCAGCTACTTGTGAGGACTCTGTTGTGTCGGAGATAAAATTGGAAGCAGGGAGAGGACGGTGATGTGCTTGTGAGGTGCTTTGGCATTGAGGGATGGAGAACATGACCAGATGATCTGTATGGCAACAGGAGATGGGAGGAAGCTAGACATCATTGTCTACCTGGAGACAAATGACTTTGCAAGGCACAGGATAGGGGTAGTAGAAGGTAATTTCTGGGAGGTGGGGAGGGGTCTTGAGGCAGTGGCCCACACAGTGGCTTTTGCTGTGGTATTATCCATATATGGCTGAGGAAATGAAAGAAAACTGCACCAAGGTTTTTAACAATTGGTGAAGGCAGGATGCATGAAGTAGAACTTTAGCTACATTGGAGACTGGGGGCTGAACTGAGAGGATGTTGGCCTATATAGGGGACACAGCACGCATCTTTCTAAGAAGGGAACCACAGCCATTAGTGGGAGGTTTAAATGTTACTTGGTTAAAAGTTTAAACTAGCAAGGGGAAGGCTATAAAACCATGGAAGGCATAAATTACCACCAGATGATGGAGCATTATTCAGCCAAGGGCCTAAGGGGAGCAAATGTCCCCTGAACAGGGACACATTAGCAGGAAGACAGGGGTGGATGACCTAGGGGGATGGCAGGGGTTGCAGGATGATCTGGCAAAGCTTGAAAATTTTTCAGAGACCTGGCAACTGGAGTTTAATGCCAAAAAGTGCAAGGTGCTGCATTTTGGGATAAAGAACCCAAGGAGGAGTTACCAGCTGGGGGGAGTGCAGCTAGCCCAGACAGAGGAGGAGAAGGATCTGGGGGTGCTCATTACAGGGTCAATGAACAATTTGGCACAATGTAGGAAGGCAGCTGCAAAGGCCAACAAAATGCTGGGTTGTATTGCAGGGGGTATATCTTCGAGGACGGAGGAGTTAATTCTGCCACTGTATAGGCCATTAGTGAGACTGCACCTGGAGTACTGCATGCAGTACTGGCACCCGTATCTGAAGAGGGACATTAAGTTACTGGAGGGGGTGCAGCACAGGGCAACAAAGATGATCAAGGGGCTGGGGGACTTATCATATGAGAGGAGCCTGAGGAAGTTGAACATGTACTCGCTGGAGGAGAGGAGGGATGGGGGGACATGATTGGAACCTTTAAGTATATGAAAGGAATAAACAAGACAGGTACAGAGGGGCTGTTTAAAGTAAGGGAGTGGAGGGACACCAGAAGCCATGAAATGAGACTGGAGGGAGGAAGGTTCAGGAGGGAGATAAGGAGACACTTTTTTACAGAAAGGGTGGTGGCTGGGTGGAATGCATTACCTGCAGAAGTGGTATCCAGTAGAACAGTGGACTGCTTCAAAAGGGGATATGACAGGACAAGGGGGAGGGTCAATTAAGGGGAAGGGTGGAAGGGAGGGGCAGCTGCAGAATAAGGGGTGCTAGCTGCACATTCGAGCAAACTTGATATACCTCTAGGCCTTTATCTGCTAGCAAATTTCATTAGTTCATAAGGCAGATGTAAAGGGCAGCATAAATCAGGTAAGCAAAAATAAAGGAGTGAGGCAGAGGGATGGAGAAGGTATAAAGGGAAAGGGGTTCATAGATAGCTTCAGGGAACAGCACAAGTAGGAAGGGAGGAAGAAGACTGGGAGGGGTTAAGGTATGGCAGAGGATTTGGTGGTCATAATGGAGCCATTGTGCACTGACCACCAACACTGGAATATGACCATACCAGGCTACTTTATGTTCAGGAGAGACAGGGCAGAAAGGAGGTTTTTGTACTATATGTGAGAAAGGGAATCAAGGCCAGGGAGACAAAGGGGCTTCAGGAGGAAATGGAATGGATGAATCTGCTGTGGATCATCTTGGAGATAGCTTTTAGGGCCTGTAGCCATATATACCAGGGTAGTATACATACCTCCAGCACAGGGAGAAGAGTTGGATAAGGCACTTCGGGAAGCCATCACTAGAATGGCAAGCAAGGTAGAGGCACTGCTAGTTGGAGACTTCAGTCTGCCAAACATGGATTGCAGCCTTCCAACTGTGGTTTTGGCAAGAAACAAGGCCATATCTGATTCTCCACAAGGGGCTTTTCTCAGGCAAGTAATCAAATAACCCACTAGGGCCTGGCAGTGTGGGATCTTGTGCTTACAAACAGGGACAGCATTGCAGACATCACAGCGGGAATTCCTGTAGGTACCAGTGATCATCATATGGAGTGGTTTAACATAAAGACAGGAGCAGAGGCAAACCACATGAAGATGAGGGTTCTGAACTCTAGAAGTGAGGATTCAAAAGAAAGGGGGGACTTCCTCAGAAGGTGGGTCAGTTTCAGTGGCTCAGCAGGTGGCACACTCACATCTGAGGCTGGGAGATCAGAGGGATGTGGGTTCAGTTCCCACATATGGCACTTGGTTAATATCCCAGTACTGACACTGTAGTGCAGCATGAGAGGGGTGCTGCACTTCTGAGGTGCCGTCTTTCGGATGAGATGTTAAACCGAGGTCCCATCTGCCTGCATTGCTGGTAGTTCAGGTGGATGTTAAAGATCCCATGGCACTTATCAAAAAGAGTTGGGGAGTTGTTATTGTAATAATAAACATATATAACAACACAATACAATTAGGTATGTAATAAAGAAAATTTTAACACTTTAACAGAAAAAAAAATCATCATTCTCAACCATGACAGCTTAATACAGGCAATAAATTACTTATATTTTATAAAGTGAGTAAAACCCTTCAACCATTTAGTAACCTTATATGAAGAAAACAAATGCAAATCATGCGAATAAATCTTTGAAAGTTCATTTGATACTAAAATGCTGTAACACTCATATGACATTTTCCTTTGGTAAATCACCCATTGACATCTTGCCAGCCACAAGAAATATCTCACATAATAAAAAAATAAAGATAAAGTATCCATATGAAAATCAGCAAGAATTGATGGATAAATTCCTAATATCAGTATATCATATGTAACAAAGGGAAGCCATTTGAAATTCCATAGTCTAGCTAGATGATTCCACAAACCTTTAGAATAAGAGCACTGTAAGAAAAAATGGTCCATTGTTTCTTCAGTATTACTACAGCCTATATAAGGACAACTCCTTTCTCCTGTAACCTTGTACTTCATATTCCCTCAAACATTAAGACGGCCATACAAAATCAGCCATTGAGTTTCCCATTGACATGGAGGTAATCTAGGTTTATTAAGTTGTGCTAATACCTTAGGATTTAATGTTGATGGACAATTTTTAAAACAAGGGACTTGCGGATGTATTGCTTCCATCACTAGTTTATACAGAGTCTGTATATTATTAATCCTAATAATTTCTTTAGTGATTTGCCATCTATTAAGTTTTTGGGCTGCTGGTCAAAAATAAATAGGAATGTGAATAAGAAGGTTTATTTTTGGTGCAAAAATATGCCAAGCTTGGAAATTTCTACCAAGGGCCATAACCATCCACCGCTTTACTAGACTAACTACTGGAATCAGACCACTTTTAACAGAAGTCATAAAAAACAGAGTATGCAAAAAAGTGATTGGGTCTATCATACCCAGTCCCCCAAATTTTGTACCTAGACAAGTATAATGTCTTTTCACTGGATTCAAATGATTCATCCTTAACATTTGAAAAAAAACACTATAGGTCTTAATCTCCTGCTGAGGTGGAAGGGGAAAAATCATTGCAACATATTGTAGACATGGTATAATAAATTGTTTTAAAATATGTATGCGCTTTAATTTAGAAAATGTCCACTGCTTCCACCTATTTAAATTTTTCTTCCACTTTCTCCAATACTAATTTCCAATTCTCTTCTGGTAAATTTTGAGGACCAAAAAGTATTCCTAAAATCTTTTGTGGATTTCATGAAATGCATCTATCATCCTGTAATACCTCAGCAGGACTAACCACCTCAATAAATAAACCTTTGGTCTTATGCAAATTTATTTTTGCATTTGAAACTGCAGAAAAAAGTTTAAATTCCTCTAAAAAATTATGAATTCGAGTTGGATCTGAAAAATATGAATTCAAATTATCTGCATAAGCTTACAAATGAAGTTGATCCTTAAAAGTATCCCCTATAATCCATGTCCACTTTGGTGCATTAACTAAAGACTGTAAGAGGGGGTCCAATGAAAAAACATATAAAAGTGGACTCAGGGGGCAACCCTGACGAACCCCAGTTTTTAGACAAAAACTCTGAGATGTGCATTTTTTTAAAAATGGATAAACTCTATTATTCTGATATAACAATTTAACAGTTTCAATCATCTGTATAGGAAACCCATACCTTTTAAGTGCTAAAACAAAATAAGGTAAGTGTACTCTACCAAAGAATTTCTCGAAATCTAGTGGAAGTCAAAGTAGTGGGAGATAGAAGAGAGGACAGGGAGGGGGAATTGCCCTAAGGTGGCCAAACTTCCAGACTAGAAATAATAAAGGGATAGCACAAAGAAAAGAGAACTGTTGCAACAGAGTTTGGAGAAGAAGGAGCAGTAGTCCAATTCTGTGGCAGGGACTTTCTCTGTCACACCCCCCCGCCCCTGAAGAGGGGAACAAGATTTCAAACATAAACAGATAAACTGTTTACCACGTTCTTAGTCCTCGGAATGGTCTGGAGCTTATGCCAACCCACTCTCAGAAGCTTCATCCCAGGGTCCCTATACAAAATGTTTTGCTTGCGCAAAGATCATAAAGATTAATCTAAGAGCCTTACTTAGTTCTACTTCAGCAAAACATTACCCTGGGACTTCATAAAACAATTTGTAAGACATTATCTAGAACATTTCTAGAACATCATCACATAACAACATCAACATTATCTAGAACATTTCTAGAACATCATCACATAACAACATCAACAAGCATTCTATTCTCTGTACTACAGGATGTTACATCAATCCCTGCCCCATATCTTGACAGGTAATCAACATTTAAGTGTGCAGTGCCATAAAAGATTGTAAAGCAGTAGGGCTGCAGTTCCAGATACAATCACATAATGCAAGGGTTCTTCTCCCTCATTTGATGTAACCGGTAGAGGGGATTATGGTCCATGAGGACCTTGAACAGTGTACCCAACAAGTAGTATTTTAGTGCTTCTGCAGCCCATTTTAAAGCTAAGCAATCTTTTTCCACTGTAGCAAACTTTCTCTCCCTCTCATGACGTTTTCTACTTATGTAGATTATGGAATGCTCTTCTCCTTCAATTCGTTGTGTCAGGACAGTACCAGCTCCCTCCCCTGATGCATTCCTACAAACCTCAAACGGTTGTGTAAAATCAGGGGTTTGTAGTACAGGGGCTGTACTTAGGATGGCCTTAATACTTCTGAAGGCATTGTCACACTCAGGGGACCACTGAAATTTCTTGGTGCGCCTTTTTCTGGTTAAGTCAGTGAAGAGGCTGGCTACAGCTGTAAAATTAAGTATGAATTTCCTGTAGTAGCCAGCTAATCCTAAAAAGGACCTCACCTGCTTTTCAGTGGTCTGTATGGGGCTATTGGCTACTGCAGATACTTTGCTTTCCTCAGGTTTAACCTGCCATTTCACAGGATAAAATCTAAATACCTAGTTTCCATGTTGGCCAAAGAACATTTGGCAGGATAGATGGATACCTCTGCATCCTCAATGGCTTCTAACACATTCTCTAGGTGTTTTAGATGACTTTTCCAGTTGGGGCTAAATACTACCATGTCTTCTAGGCAGGCTGCACAATAGTCTTGGTGGGGTCTGAGCATCTGGTGCATGAACTACTGGAAGGTTGCCAGCAACTCATGTAATCCAAATGGCATGGTGACAAAATGGGACAGACCCAGAGGGATACTAATGGCAGTCTTCTCTCTTGAGGAAGGTAATAGGGGGATCTGCCAGTAGCCTTTCATGAGGTCTGAGGTAGAAATTAATTTTGCATTACCCAACCCATCAATTGTGTCATCAATCTGAGGCATTGTATATCCATCAAAAAGAGACAGAGTGTTTACTTTCCTAAAATCAAGACAGAGCCGAATTCCTCCCTCCTTTTTACCAACCACAACTATTGGTGAGGAACAAGCACTTTTAGAGAGGACTATTATACCCAGTTCCTCCAATTTCTTTGCCTCCTGCACTACCTTATCCCTTACTTTCATGGGCAGATGATAGGGCTTGTGGTGTATGGTTCTTTCCTGCGTAACGATGATGTCATGCAAAATACTTTATCCCTCCCAGGTACATTAGTGAAAGTTGGGGAATCCCTGTGCAGTACACTCTGTAACTCCTCATGTTGCTGGGGGGTTAACTCTGGGTTGATTGACATTTCTGCTTTATTCCCAGGTCTGTCTAACCTCTGATAGGTCACCTCTAACTTAGAGTCTTTACTTTCTGGATGGATATAACAAACTGGTTCCCCTTTCTCATGCCATTTCTTTAACAAATTGGCGTGATAGATCTTATGGGGTGTTTTCTTCCCTGGCATATCAAGCTCATAACTGACAGGCCCAGTCTGTCTGATGCTGGTAAAAGGGCCATGCCACTTCATAAGCAACTTATCTTCTGTGGTACGGAGCAGTAACAGAACTTTTTCTCCTCCCTGGTAGGATTTGCTGCCCACACCCAAGTCATATTGCTCTTTCTGCTACACCTGTTTCTGTCCCAGAGATTAATGTGCCAACCCCACATACCTCACCAAACGCTTCTTAAGCTGTGACATGTATTCCAGGACATTGCACTGTTCCACTGTTTTATCTTCTTCCCAGTACTCTTTCACAACATCCAGGGGCCCTCTGGGATTTCACCCATACAGAAGGGAGATGGAGGAGAAACCTGTGGGGCTTGGGGAATCTTCGCTATATGAAAACAACAAATATGTAAGAAACTTGTCCCAGTTTCTACCTTCCTCATTCACAAATTTTTGCACCATTTTCTTTAAGGACTGGTTGAATCTCTCTACTAGGCCATCGGTCTGGGGGTGTTAAGATGAGGTCCGCACTGCACTGATTCCTAAGAAGCGATACAATTCAGTAAGGAGATTAGCAGTGAAATTTCTTCCCCCATCTGTGATAATCCCCTTTAGTATCCCCATATGGCTAAAGACTTTAGCCAGCTCCTTCGCTATTCTGGGAGTCATGACCATTCTCATGGGTATTACCTCAGGATAGCAAGTGGCCTAGTCACAGATTACTAAAATTAGCCTGTTTCCTTTGGAGCTTTGTTTCCAAAGGGCCTACAATATCCATCACTGTACTGTCAAAGGGTTGGAATACTATGGGGGTCATCTGTAGGGGTACCTTCTCTTTTGTACCAATGTGAGCAACTTTCTGGCTCTCTGGACAGTATCTGATATATTCTGCCACCTGCATGTGTATACCAGGCCGGTAAAAGTGGATCAAGATTATGTTAAGAGAGCTGTCCCTGCAAGCATTACCTGATAAGGGGATATCATGGGCCAGTTGTATCACCTACTCCCTGTATTTCTCAGGCACTAACAGCTAAGTAACAGTTTTATCTGTTCTAGGGTTAATACACTCCCTTTATAGAAACCCATTATTGATGACATATTTGGGGGAACCAGTTGTCAGTTCTTTCCCAACCTGCAAAAAAAATCATCTGCAAAGAAGGATCAACAGTCTGGTCTTGATGCACTGTATTACATTTTAACAAATGTCCCAACTCTGGATGACTCTTGGCCTGTTTTTCATGCCAAGCCATTTTCGCTTTTATTCTTAGTCTTACTTTTCTGGTCTTCCCCAGGTCTTTCAAACAGTTCCTCATCAAAGGAAAACATATTGGGTTGTTGTGCTTGCTGCCTGCCTAAGTCCTACTGGTAACAGCTACCAAAGGTGTCTGTCCAGCATGACATTCTATAAAGTTCTTAAGTCTGGATGGTCATACCCTATGATGATTGACACTGGCAAGTGTGGAACAAGCCCCACCTCTTGTTCATGGGTACTACCCTGGACTATTAATTCAAGAGGAGTGGTGGGATAACAATGGGGGTCCTCATGTATGCAGATCACTGCAGCCCGGTTTCATTGTTCTTAGATTTATCCACCAAGTCTGCTCTCACCAACATCTGGTGACTGCCAGAATCAATCAGTTTCAAAACTTGCTATGACCCAACCTCCACCATAGCAATGAATGAAGCTCAGTTAGTCAAGGTTAAATGTCTCAGTTCATTTTAATATTGAGGCAGTTTCTAATAAAGTGTCCTTTTTTCTGGCAACCATGACATATAATTTCTGATAAAGGGGGCTTCCCCTTTTTCTCCAGCCTCTAGTCAGTTTTAACATTCTGTATATTACAAAAGGTGGGTGTCTTATCAGTGTAATGGAGGCAGGGGGTCATTCCTCCTTGGTAGGTCCTTGGTCTTGAAGGTCTGGCTGCCAGAAAATCTGCAGCTAGGGCAATGGTTTTCTCCACTCCCTCTGACTTATGCTCACTTACCCAAAGCTGCACGACTTGTGGTAATACCTTGATAAACTGCTCAATAATGATTGCTCCCAACAGTTGAAGAATGGTCTTGGCATCAGATTGTAACTGCTTATAGCACAAGTCCTTTAAATGAGCACATATTTTTCTGGGAGTGTCTGTAATTTGTATCTTCAGAAACTGAAAACATTGTAGGTCTATGTATTGATGTCATACCTCCTCAGGATCTCACACTTCACATTATCGTAATTTTCAGCTTCTCTTATGTCCATGTGACTATATACAATCTGGGCCCTGCCAGTTAGTTGAGAGGCCATATGCACAACCCATTGTTCACTGGACCATCCACATGTTCAAGTCACCCACTCTTATGCTGTAAGGTACACATCTATATCATCACTGATGAACAGCCTTGACAGTTTAATGTCTCTTAAGCTATTACTTCTCTCAGTGAACCCAGTCCATATGGCTTGTAACACCGACATGCTGTCGACCACTTAGCATCTTAACATCACCATTCCTGTTCTCTCTCTCTCTCTCTCTCTCTCTCTCTCTCTCTCAGTCCAGCTGGATTTGCTTGATACACAGCCACTTGTGCAACTCTCTTACATCCTCAGGGGGTACATCCTCAGTGCAAGACAGCTGGCCTCATCCTCACCTTCTCCTCCTCTGGCATCCTCCTGCTTTGTCTTTACCTTCATCTTCGGTTGCTTTACAGGGTCCAACCCAGGGAGCAGTACAGATCCAGTCTGCTCAGCCATCTTCCTCATCAGGGCACCTGTGGCCTTCTGGTCCTTCTCCAATTACTCTTGGAGCATTCATCCAGTCCACCTGGGATACCAGGGCAGTATCTGCAAAAACAACACCTCTCTTCCCTGGCAAGATGCTGTGGCAGTTATCCCACTTCTGTCACCCAACGTGTGAAGTTGTGGGGATAACAGATGGATACAACAACTGAAATAATGTTTAACACACTTGACTTCGTGTGATGTTTATTTTCTTTTTTTTTTCAAATTTTAAAAAAGCAAAAACTGGCAATACTTTCACAGAAAAGAAATTAAGAACTCAAACAATTATAAATCAAATAAAGAACTGTGACAAACTATCTCTTGTTTAGACTACTGCGCAACCATTGACTCACTCAGTCCTGTGCCTGCACCAGTCAGCAGCTACTGACTCTATATGACTCCTGTCACTCCAGGTAGGCTTTATATACCCACCTTCTTAGGTCAGGTAACCCACCATCACAAAATTTTTAAAACTCTTTATTTGAGCCCTCATTTTAATTTATACAAAGCTAGATGGTCTTCTAAGAACCAGTCACTTTAATAAATGCATTTGGAAACTAAAAAGACCTCTCAGGAGTGAAATAAAATTAAATGAAGGTGGAAAATATTCCACTAGACTTTGAGTGACAGCAGTTTGAGTATAATAACTGGTCACTAGGGTTCGCTGCTGTCCTATAGGGCACTCTAATTGGCATTCTTTCCCTGGTGAGTACAAACTGATTTTATTAGCTCTAAGCAGAAACAAGTTCATTAAAAATATGCCCCACAAATATCTGCATTATTAGTTTCTATACACATATGCCTAAGATAAAGCATTGGGGCATATTAAACTAGAGAGCCCAAAGGAAGGACTCTTTATTCAGTTATTTGTATTTATTTCTGTTGAAGACATTTAATACCCTTTTTTAATTTTGTCTGGGCAGGAGAATATTTGTGCAAAAACTGAAAGCAGGCCCATACTGTTTTTATGCTGGTTTATATACCAGCAGAGCTAAGAATTTAGTTTCAGAAGTGCCAACGGCTGCAATTTCAAGACATCAGCTTACATTTCATTTTGGCTCTCTGTTTAAAAATGGGCCAGTTCTCCAACATTTATTTATACAACCTCAGTCTATGGAGGGGGGAGCCTGAAGCACAAAAACAGCTGCCCTAATGAGTCTGGTGAGACTTTTCTGCCTACGACTAATGCCAGGCTTATTTGGAGACTTTTGGTGTCTCCTGGAAAAGGGTGCACAGTGCACAGAGTGCACTGGGATAGGAACAAGAGAGAGAGGGTTGAAATACAACAACACTACAGTTTACCAGAAGAACCCTCTCTCTTCTGTTCCTGCACTGACTTTTGCTTTTTTTTAAATTCAGGGCTCTATTTATTTAAAATGTCCTGGCAATGCACCAAATGCTGTGGGAAACATCATGGGCCAGCTGCATGCAACAGGGACAGAGTACCGCAAGCAGTGCATAAACCCAGCCACAATTTCACCTCTCCAAAAGTGGCACTGCATGCAGAAGCTTAGCAGCTAGCAACCTGAATATTTCATCTTAGCTGTTAGCCTGGGAAAAGTATACATCATTTTGTACTGGCTACATAAAATAGTAATACAATTACACTCTCATTTGGAGATGGAGTGGCAAACAGGGAATACAGGTTACAAAAGTAAAAGGGATTGTCACTCCTGTCCCAACCTTTTTACAAACTATGCTGTTCATTTTACTATACGTTTCATGGTTTTTAAATTCTATTGTTTTACACCATACTCCACAAAGGGAGCACTAACAAAGACAGAGGAAAGCAACTAACAATGCAGGGAACATAAAAGGGATGCTGGCTTCATTTTAGAACTCATTTTATCATTCTGGCAGTTTAGCCACATACAGTGTTTTGCACATGGGCATGTTTTATATTGCTTGCATGCCACTATGACTTGGAGGTCACTATAAATTAACCTCCTTGTTTTGGACCTTGCAAAGAGGATATAAGAAAAGTTGTGGGAGACAGAAGAGAGAAGAGGGTGGGAGATTCACCTGAAGGTGGTCAACCTTCCTGACAAGAAATAATAAAGGGATAGCTCATAGAAAAGCGAAGAACTGTTGCAACAGAGTTTGAAGAAGAAGGAGCAGTGGATTTTCCCTGTTACCCAAACAAAGAATATAGCTGGACAATGGCCATGGTAAGAGTAGGAAAATCTTTGACATTAGCAAGTGTGAAGTGACCACTGTAACAAAGAAAGCTTTAGCTGGTTCCATGCATTCACAGGCAATGACTAGGTTTTTGCATTCTTCAGAAAGGGTAATATTTGCTGGAACGTCCTTCAAAAGTACCCCAAATTCCTGGTTGCCTTTCAGAAACTGGGGAGTGATTGGCAAGTGGATAAGGGTGTTGTAGCTCTGTTGGAAGAGTATGTCTGTAAACTGTATGGAAGGAAGCAAGTTACTAGTGTAAATATAGTGAGGCAGCAGATCTTCTGGGAGAAATATAAGAAAGACCAACAGAATAACTGATCTGTCTCTGCTACCACCCTGCCTGGAAACCCTGAAGTTACATATTCGATGAGCCAACTGCATCTTCTGATTGTGGAGGCTTTCTTCTGTTGCAGTTATCAATGCTCCAAATGCAGCTTTGCATGATTGTACTGATGATCTAAATGTAAAGTGGATAGACACACCATTTCCTGATGATGTTATGTCTCTGCTCTATATTGCAAATGATAAGGAGTCAGATGAGGACCAAGACATATGTAATTACCAAGATGATATCGGCATTTCTGATGATGATGAAGGTTTTTTTCTAGATGGACAAGACTAAGTTCCATTGCTTTACCAGCAGTCGTATTTTAAATTTGACATTATTTGAAATAAAAAAATGTTTGTGTAAACTAAGTTTTTTTTTCTTTTAGATAAATTTCCTTCTTCAAAAAAACTTTTAAAATAAACCTTTGAGGCAACTCATGGGTATGCATTTTAAAGTTCTAACTCTCACCTATTCCTTGAGATCACGCTTCAAGTTTTAAGTTTATTGATTTGGAAGCAACCTTTTAACTGGAATCTCATTTACAAAGGTTCCATGTCTAGACAGGGCATACAATACAGAAAAATAGCAATGTCACAAGAATCAACTGCAATGTCACTTGGCAAGGTTCCAAATTAAAATTTCACTCAGTTACGGACTTTAGAGTTATTTATACATTCTAGTGTAAAGAGCTGAGACATTATATGTATAGAGTTTAGACTACTATATGATCTTAATTAAAGGAGAATGGGAAAGAATAGAAAGGATTATAGAGATGGAAAGAGAAACCCTGTGCCACTAGAAGAAGGCTTTGTCAGAGCTTAGTTAGTGATATAGCTAGTGGGATTGAGGCAAAGGGGAGTCAGTGGTATGATGGCAGTGAAAGAGTCCAGGGAAAAATGGGGTGAATTGTAGGGAGAGGGTAGTAGTAGGAGCAGCCACATAGGCAAAGGTGGTGAGGCCCTAGGCTTGACTGCGGGGGTCCTCAGATACATGAAGAGATGGGTTGGGGGATTAGAGACTCACAAGGAAAGTGCTGTGAGTTAGGGTTATTACTCTAGGTAGGTGTGGCTAGGGTGAGAGACTAAGTACTGCTATCAGGTAATGGGATGGATCTCCAAAAGGGATGTAGGTATTACTTGAAGCAGTTGCAAATGAATAAGTTGATGAGGTGCTGTTTTAGTTGTGTTTTCAAGAGCCTCAGGCTCTGTATGTTAGTTGTGTGGACGGGGAGAGCATTCAACCATTGCAGAGCCTTGTAGGAGAAGAAGTGTTGCCCAAGGGATGTTCTACTGAAAAATACCTTGAAAGAGCAATGAGAAAAGGGGGTGGAAGGGAGGGAGAGGAAGGTGACGTGCTTGAGAGGTGCTTTGGCCTTGAGGGATAGAGATGCACTTGAATGCATATTTAAATTAGTCTACAAGTAATGGCCCAAACATCTGCATTAAGTATGCATAGCTGAAAATTGCAAAATTTGACCAGGAATAAACTTGCTAAAATTTTGTCTGTCAATGGTGTCTTCACTATTATCAGTTTGTCCTCTTATATTACAACGATTTCAAAACCACATATGCATTTCAAAGCAGAATCCTTACCCTTTTAGACAACATAAAATTGTATTATAAAGCACAATAAATCCTATCTGACAAGATTAAATATGAGAATATTTTGAAATTTCACAAGAAATTAGGGGGTGGTGGTTGGTATTTAACCCTTTAACTTTTAACAGCAATCTTTTGAGGTAACATATGGGTATGTATTTTAAAACTCTAACTCCCTCCTATTCATTGAGACCACACTTGAATGTATATTTCACTTACTGTCAAAGTAATTGCCCCAGAATCTGCCTTAAGTATGTGGAGCTGAAAATTGCAGAATTTATCACGGCGACAGTACAAAATTGATGCAGACTTCCCCCTTTTGCCCCTGTGTTCATGCAATCAACAGACAGATCATGAATTTGGGGTGTATCTGCTACATTAAATAACCATCAACATTTATTTAGCTCTCAGGTGACACCCCAGATCCATCTACATTTGGTCTAAAAATCCCTTCGCAACACTGGCAGAACAGGGTAGTCGAAAGGAGGCACAAATAGCAGTAGGAAGGAAAGTAGTGGGGGTCCTCAGAAGGGGAATTCACAAGGAGGGACAAAAAGCTCCCAGCTGAGGAGGAAGCAGCTACTTGTGAGGACTCTGTTGTCTCGGAGAAAAAATTGGAAGGAGGGAAAGGAAGGTGACGTGCTTGACAGGTGCTTTGGCATTGATGGATGGAGAGCATGACCAGGGGATCGCTATGGCAACAGGAGATGGGAGGAAGCGTGACATCATTGTCTACCTGGAGACAAATGACCTTGCATGGGACAGGATAGGGGTAGTAGATGGTAATTTCATGAAGGTGGGGAGGGGTCTTGAGGCAGTGGCCCATACATTGACTTTTGCTGTGGTATTATCCATATATGGCTGAGGAAATGAAAGAACACTGCACCAAGGTTTTTAACAATTGGTGAAGGCAGGATGCATGAAGGCTAACTTTGGCTACATTGGAGACGGGGGCTGTATTGAGAGGATTTGGGCCTCTATAGGGGACACAGCATGCATCTTTCTAAGAAGGGAACCACAGTCATTAGTGGGAGGTTTAAATGTTACTTGGATAAAAGTTTAAACTAGCAAGGGGAAGGCTGTAAAACCATGGAAGGCATAAATTGCCACCAGATGATGGAGCATTATGCAGACAAGTGCCTAAGGGGAGAAAAGTCCACTGAACAGGGACACATTAGCAGGAAGACAGGGGTGGATGACCTAGGGGGATGGCAGGGATTGCAGAATGCTCTGGCAAAGCTTGAAACCTGGTCAGACACCTGGCAACTGGGGTGTAATGCCAAAAAGTGCAAGGTGCTGCATTTTGGGATAAAGAACCCAAGGAGGAGTTACCAGCAGGATGGAGTGCAGCTAGCCCAGACAGAGGAGGAGAAGGATCTGGGGGTGCTCATTACAGGATCAATGAACAATTTGGCACAATGCAGGAAGGCAGCTGCAAAGGCCAACAAAATGCTGGGTTGCATTGCGGGGAGGTATATCTTTGTGGAGGGTGGAGGTGATTCTGCCACTGTATAGGTCATTAGTGAGACCACACCTGGAGTACTGCATGCAGTACTGGCACCCGTATCTGAAGAGGGACATTAAGTTACTGGAGGGGGTGCAGCACAGGGCAACAAAGATGATCAAGGGGCTGGGGGACTTATCATACGAGAGGAGGCTGAGGGAGTTGAACATATACTCACTGGAGGAGAGGAGGGACAGGGGGGACATGATTGAAACCTTTAAGTATATGAAAGGAATAGACAAGACAGGTACAGAGGGGCTGTTCAAAGTAAGGAAGGGGAGGGACACCATGGGCCATGATATGAGACTGGAGGGAGGAAGGTTCAGAAGGGAGATAAGGAGACACTTTTTTACAGAGAGGGTGGTGGCTTGGTGGAATGCATTACCTGAAGAAGTGGTATCCAGTAGAACAGTGGACTGCTTCAAAAGAGGATAGGACAGGACAAGGGGGAGGGTCAATTAAGGGGAAGGGTGGAAGGGAGGGGCAGCTGCAGAATAAGGGGTGCTAGCTGCACATTCGAGCAAACTTGATAGACCTCTAGGCCTTTATCTGCTGGCAAATTTCATATGTTCATAAGGCAGATGTAAAGGGCAGCATAAATCAGGTAAGCAAAAATAAAGGAGTAAGGCAGAGGGATGGAGAAGGTAAAAAGGGAAAGGGGGTCATAGGTTGCTTCAGGGAACAGCACAAGTAGGAAGGGAGGAAGAAGACGGGGGGGTTAAGGTATGGCAGAGGATTTGGTGGTCATAATGGAGCCATTGTGCACTGACCACAAAGACTGGAATATGACCATACCAGGCTACTTTATGTTCAGGAGAGACAGGACAGAAAGGAGGGACTGTACTATACGTGAGAAAGGGAATCAAGGCCATGGAGATAAAAGGGGCTTTAGGGGGAAATGGAATGGATGAATCTGCTGTGGATCATCTTGGAGATAGCTTTTAGGGCCACTATCCATATATACCAGGGTGGTATACACACCTCCAGCACAGGGGGAAGATTTGGATAAAGGCACTTTGGGAAGCCATCACTAGAATGGCAAGCAAGGTAGAGGCACTGCTGTTTGGTGACTTCAGTCTGCCAGACATGGATTGAAGCCTTCCAACTGTGGTTTTGGCAAGGAACAAGGCCATACCTGACTCTACACACGGGGCTTTTCTCAGGCAAGTAATCAAATAACCCACTAGGGCTGGCAGTGTGGGATCTTGTGCTTACAAACAGGGACAGCATTGCAGACATCACAGCGGGAATTCCTGTAGGTACCAGTGATCATCATATGGAGTGGTTTAACATAAAGACAGGAGCAGAGGCAAACCACATGATTATGTGGGTCCTGAACTCTAGGAGTGAGGAGTCAAAAGAAAGGGGGGACTTCCTCAGAAGGTGGGTCAGTGTCAGTGGTTCAACAGGTAGCACCCTCACCTCTGATTCCAGGAGATTAGAGGGCTGTGGGTTCAGTTCCCACATCTGGCACTTGGGTTAATATCCCAGTACTGACACTGTAGTGCAGCATGAGAGAGGTGCTGCACATCTGAAGTGCCGTTTTTTGGACGAGACGTTAAAATGAGGTCCCATCTGCCTGGATTGATGGTCATTTAGGTGTATGTTAAAGATCCCATGGCACTTATCGAAAAGAGTAGGGGAGTTTTTATTGTAATAATAAACATATATAACAACACAATACAATTAGATATGTAATAAAGAAAATTTTAACACTTTAACAGAAAAAAAACTCATCATTCTCAGCCATGACAGCTTAATACAGACACTAAATTACTTATATTTTATAAAGTGAGTAAAACCCTTCAACCATTTAGTAACCTTATGTGAAGAAAACAAATGCAAATCATGCGAATAAGTCTTTGAAAGTTCATTTGATACTAAAATGCTATAACACTCATATGACATTTTCCTTTGGTAAATCATCCATTGACATCTTGCCTGCCATAAGAAATATTTCACACAACAACAAAAAAAGATAAAGTATCCATATGAAAATCAGCAAGAATTGATGGATAAATTCCTAATATCAGTATATCATATGTAACAAAGGGAAGCTGTTTGAAATTCCATAGTCTAGCTAGATAATTCCACAAGCCTTTAGAATAAGAGCACTGTAAGGAAAAATGTTTCATTGTTTCTTCAGTATTAATACAACCCATATAAGGACAATTCCTTTCTTCTCTAGCCTTGTACTTCACATTCCTTCAAACATTAAGACGGCCATACAAAATCAGCCATTGAGTTTCCCACTGACCTGGAGGTAATCTATGGTTATTAAGTTGTGCTAATACCTTAGGATTTAATGTTGATGGACAATTTTTAAAACAAGAAACTTGCAGATCTATTGCTTCTATCACTAGTTTATACATAGTCTGTATATTATTAATCCTAATAATTTCTTTAGTGATTTGCCATCTATATAGTTTTTGCGCTGCTGGTCTAAAATAAATAGGAATCTGAATATGAGGATTTATTTTTGGTGCAAAAATATGCCAAGCTTGGAAATTTCTACCAAGGGCCATAACCAACCACCGCTTTTCTAGACTAACTACTGGAATCAGACCACTTTTAACAGAACTCATAAAAAACAAAGTATGCAAAAAAGTGATTGAGTCTATCATACCCAGTCCCCCAAATTTTGTACCTAGATAAGTATAATGTCTTTTCACTGGATTCAATTGATTCCTCCATAACATTTGAAAAAAAAAAACACTATACGTCCTAGTCTCCTGCTGTGGTGGAAGGGGAAAAACCATTGCAACATATTGTAGACACGGTATAATAAATTGTTTTAAAATATGAATGTGCTTTAATTTAGAAAATTTCCATTGCTTCCACCTATTTACTTTTTTTTCCACTTTCTCCAATACTAATTTCCAATTCTCTTCTGGTAAATTTTGAGGACCAAAAAGGATTCCTAAAATCTTTTGTGGATTTTGTGAAATGCATATATCATCCTGCATTACCTCAGCAGGACTAACCGCCCCAATAAATAAACCTTTGGTCTTATGCAAATTTATTTTCGCATTTGAAACTGCAGAAAAAAGTTTAAATTTCTCTAAAAAATTATGAATTTGAGTTGGATCTAAAAAATATAAATTCAAATCATCTGCATAAGCTTGCAAATGAAGTTGATCCTTAAAATGATCCCCTATAATCACTGTCCACTTTGGTGTATTAACTAAAGACTGTAAGAGGGGGTCCAATGAAAAAACATATACAAGTGGGCTCAGGGGGCAACCCTGATGAACCCCAGTTTTTAGACAAAAACTCTGAGCAGTGCATCCTTTTAAAAATGGATAAACAGTATTATTCTGATATAATAATTTAACAATTTCAATCATCTGTATAGGAACACCATACCTTTTAAGTGCTAAAAACGATAAGGTAAGTGTACTCTATCAAAGGCTTTCTCAAAATCTGCAATAAGAACACACCAAGTTCTCCCTGCCAATGATAAATGCTCAATGACATTTCTCAAAATCATCAGAGCAGATTGAATTCATCTGTCAGGAATGCTACAGAATTGATAAGGGGAGATAACACATTTAGGATATCTTTTTAGCCTATTATTTAAAATGCTTGAAAATATTTTATAATCAGAATTTAAAAAGAGTAATGGGCCTTCAAGTCTTTATATTATTCCTGTCTCCAGATTTAAACAGATGTATCAAAAGTCCCTCAGTAAAGGAAGGAAAAATAGAAGTAGTATAAAAAAAAAAACTGCAATAAAAGTAGAAGGCATTCACTTAACTCTGCCTGAAAACATCTGTAAAATTGATTAGGGAGCCCATCAATCCCTGGGGAGATATTAGGCTTCAGATTTTGAATAACCTCAAAAACTTCCTGACTATTGATTGGTCCAGATAGTTGAAAAGCTATAGCCGAATCTCAAGAAATATTGATAGAGCTTAAATAAGTTTCTATTGAATCCTCCAAAATGAAGGAATCAGGTTCCAAAGAATGAGAATGCTGTTCAATTAAATCCCTTAACTGTTCTATTGTGGTAGCTCGAGACCATCCATATTCATTAAGTAATCTATAGTGGAAGAGTCCCTTAAGGTTTTACACACCTCAAAAGGATCTCCAATAGGAGTTTTATTTGTACAATTCACCAGAACAGCTGGTAATGTCCTAGCCCTGTCATATTGATATATTTTCATACTAGTTTTAAGTTCTTTAATTTGCTCAGAATAATCAAATTTAGTAGAGTAGGAAAATGAAATAAGCCTCTGTAACTGTTGTCTAAGGGACAAATACTTAAAAAAATTCCAGTCTTTAGTTAAAACCCCTTGTTTTTTAAACCATTTACAGAGGTCTGATTTAGTATCCATCCACCAGGCTCCCATATCCGTATATAAAAAAGCTACTGATAAATGGTCCCTTAATAAAAACTGAATACCTGTTTTAATGTGGGGGAAATCTAGAATAGAAGTACTCAATTTCCACCTAACTTTTCTACTGTAAGTTGAGCTGTCAGTGTGAAGAGAACATAATAGAAAAAAATGATCTGAAAATTCACTTGGTCTCATACGAAAGGTATTAACCTGTAAGGATGATGAAACTAACATATGGTCAGTCAATGAATGCAGTTTCCCTTTCATAAAAGAAACCCTGGGTCCATGTGAGTAGTAAGAAAAACAATTAATCAAACCTGCCAACCTAATGATGGAATCTAGCGCTTGAGAATCACAATACATTTTTTTATTCTGCTGGGAAGTCTTATTTAAACTGCAATTAAAGTCACCTCCCCATAATACTTTTACAGAGGTGATAAAAAAGGTTGAACTGCCTTCATGTATGCTACTCTGTCTGCTTTAGTCTGAGGGTTGTAAATATTAATGAACCAATAACGGGAGTTTTGCCATTTCCCACTCAGGATCATAACCCTACCAGGAATAAGGTCTATTAAATTATGAAGTGAAAACTGAAATGAATTAAATAAAATACAAATACCATCCACACTATCAGTCCCAAATGAGCAAAAAGAAGGTCCCCAAGGCCATTCCCTCTTAAAAGCTAATAGCTGCTCTATAGACTGCATCCAGGTTTCCTGCAAGAAACAGACTGAAACTTTTAAATCATGAATCTGTTGAAACAAGCTATGAGTATTCAATGATCCCCATACTAACAGCATTCAGAAAACTAACAGATGGAAATAAAATCCTTTATTTTTTCAGTTTTTTCTTTTTTTCTCTTTATAATTGTCTACAGACTGAGACATAGTAGACAATGAGGATCTTTGAGAGTCAGAATCTCTCAAATCCATTTCTGTTTCCCCCCACAGAGTGAATAATGCTGCATAAGAATTACTAGATTCCACAGAAATAACCGGGGGAGGAGATTTAGGTTGTACGTTCCTGGAAGACCTCCTTCTGGGTAATGGAGATAAAGGGGCAGCAGCTTTTTGATCCTTTTCAGGAACTACTGGATCTGTAAAAACAGACAGGTGCCAACTCAAGAATTTCAAGGCTTAACTTCCTCATGAGGAGCTAAGACTGCAGTTTGGACCGGTATCTGAGGCCCAGGGATAGAAGACCTAACTGAGGGAGTAGCCTGAGGCCTCTCCTTTCCCACTTTGAGGATGGAGGGGAAGGGGGGGGCCTGCAGCATCCTGAGCTTTCTGAATCAGAAGATCTGGACTGATACAGGTAGCTTTGTTTTTAACAGCCCAAGGACATTGCCAAAAAACATGGCCATATTCTTCACACAAGTCACGTTTTGTATGATTTGCACACTGCATAGTAACATGCCCTATTTCTCCACAATTGTCACATTGGGGTTGGTCACATACACTGGAGAGATGAGTCCTAGAGCCACACTTATAGCATGCTCTGGGCTGCCCCCCCCCCCATAAAAACAGACTCCTCCATCCCTGCCCAACAAAAAAGAATTAGGTATATGCTCTATACCCGAATCAGATTGTCCGAGTTTGATTTTATATTTCCACTCCCCTCTCATCCAAAATTGTTCAGAATCTAAGATAGTGTCTGGAGCACTTAAAACTTCACATTTCTGTGAAAGCCAGAAAGTAATATCTTCCACATGGACCCCCTCATTTTGAAACATTACTGTGATGAATTTAATGAAAGGCTTAGTTAAAGGAATAACCAAAAAGGGGGCCCATGTGGGAGAAAACTTTACTTGCCCATACCTTTCCCAGAAAAGATCCAAAGCATGTGAAGTCCTGAAACTAATGTCAAAATTATCTTCACCAGAAATGTTTATGAAGGCAAAAACATCCTTCAGAGAGAAGTGAAGAGAATCTTTTAACAGATTTTTTCCCACAAAGTATCTGTCCAGCCTATTTTCTAAGCCCCCTTTGTATCGAATACAGACTGCATTTCTTCTTGGAGCTGCCTCCCTCTTGGCTGTAGAAAATAGTTCAGACATTAAAGGTTTTTGAGCAGATGAATCAGAGTTCTCTACTTGCAGTGGAAAAACTTGAGAAGCAGGACCAGATTCTATTGCGGGTTTAATAGGCTGTGAAGCTTGCGGGTCTGAAGGCCTAGCAGTGGAGTGAGGCCCAGGAGCACAGAGCTTTACCCCATTCACAGTGCCCTCTGCAGAGATATTCATCTTTGTGCCTGGGTTCCACACAGGGGAATTCTGAGAGAAATCAAATTTTGCATCCCACGTTGGGTGAGGCATCCAACTACCAGATGGAGCCTGCTCCCATCCAGACCCTACTAGGGCTTACCTCGGTGTCCAATGCCCCTCAGTTAAATTAGAAGAAATTACCACAGGACCAGGCTCTTGTAAAGGAGGATTACATATATGAGACACAGTCCCATTTATATTCTGCTTTTGAGGAAACTTGGTAGGAAATGTAAACTCGGTGACCTCTTCGTGGGACTCTGAGGTGGACTGATACACAATAGTAGGGGAAAAACTGTCTCTTTTGTAAGGGAAACATCAGTCTTTTCAGTAGCCAGTTGTTTAAATACAAAACCCACTGATTTGCTAAGCGGGACAGTCTCATTTTGCAAAAACTCAGCAGCTGTATGATTTATAAGTACTTGTTCCGGTTTTGCTAGAGAACCAAAGTTTGAAATATTTTCCCTCTTTTCCTGCAGCAAAGAAGGCTTTAGGCACTCGTCAGTGATACCTACATTACTGCAATGGGTGGTTCTACACCAGGGCCTGCCAGGGCACATGCCCTGGTAAAAAAATGCTGTGCCCCAGTTAGTGCCCCATATGGTGCAGCGCTTCCCCTATAGTAACAATGTATCAGTGCCCTGGCTGCCATCTGTTGTGACCCAACTGTGCCCCGGTAACCATTTGTGGTTAGAGCCGCTACTGATTACTTCCAGCCTGTTGTTTACCAGAATCAATGTTCACATTGTGTGGTGTAACAGAAAAATGAAGCGCTGACTCACCCCGCCCTGCAGAACCATCTGAGGAGTTACCATCAGCTGTTGTGTTGACAGCATTTGCATTTGTAATGACTGGGAGTGCCACTTTAGCCTTCAGCATCTGAGCACTTTCTGTGGCTGCAGTATGGAGCTCAGAAATTCCATTCTGGCCATTTGATGCAATGCTAGTATCCAAAATATGCGCATCAACCACAATAGTAGACACATCCTCATTTTTACCGAATGCATGCACTGGTTGATTCATATGCGGTAAATTCGAGTCCGAAATGATAAATCTCTGTTCCTGCAGCATTTTAGGCTTTAGGCACTCATCTGTTTGAACGATAGTACTGCCAGCCTGTTGTTTCACTAAATTAATGCTCGAAAAATTTTAGTCACAGGGAGAACAGGTATTGACTCACCGCACCCTGTGGGCTCTTCAAAAGGACTTCCATCAGCTGTTGAAATGACAATATTCACTGTATTAAGAACCAGGAGCGTTCCCTGAGATAGCGACTGCGGTGCTTTTGCTGTGGTTTCAGTTTGAAGCATAGTAATTCTGTTCCGATTGTTAAATGCATTTCGAGCAACAACTCCAGTAAGCAATTCCACTTTCTCATCAAAATCCTCAGTAGAATGAGGAGCTTCATGAAACTCCTTATCCAATTCCATATCCATATGTTGCTTTAAATCTGCCTCAGTTGCAGACACAGAAACAGTGGGAGCCAAGGCAAGTACTCCCACTGCACAGACGTCCTCTTCCTTTGGCGTCTCACACAGAGTGGCCATCCTGCAGACAGCGTGTCCCCCTACTGGCCAAGAGTAGAGGAATTTCCATGGTGTCCTGGCCAAATTTCCCTCATTCATTAAAAAAGTACCACCAACAGCTTAATCTGGTTCAAGGTCAGTTGGCATTCATCTGTATCCCCCTCCCCCAGGTCATGCCTGAAAATAGGCAGGATTTATCTAGTGTACTTACCCAGTCAACATAAACTAAATAATAATAAATAAATAAAATAAACATTTTCTATGTCTTTATAAGTGACACTGGAAAGTAAGGCACACCTATTTGCAGATAACAGCAATATCTCTAACATGGTGGACACTCAGGAGGGGGTGGAGAGCATGCACAGGGATCTTGGGACATCTGAGCCATGGTCAAGAGCATGGTAGTTGGGGTTCAATGCCAAAAAAGTGCAAACTCATGCATCTATGACATAGGAACCCAGGAGTTGAGTATAGGATGGGAATAGGGGACATATTGACAGTCACTAGGCAGGACCAGGACCTTGGGATTATCATAACTGATGACCTCAAAATGGCAGGGCAGTGTGACAAAGCAATGAGTAAGGCTAGTGGGGTGTTAGAGTGCATAGGGAGGTTATCTCCAGCAGGATATTGGATGTGGTGTTGCCACTGTATTGCTTACTGGTAAGACCCCACCTGGAGTACTGTGTCCAGTTTGGAAGCCACACCTAAGAAAGACATTGACAGGGTGGAGGTAGGCCAGAAGAAGGCAACTAAAATGGTGGACGGGTTGCATGAGAAGCCCTATGAAGAGAGATTTAGGGATCTCAACATGTACACCCTGGAAGAGAGAAGAGTGAGAGAGGACATTTGTATTTATTTATTTATTTATTTCACCAGGGACAGGATCCATTTAGCTAGCCCATTTACAAGGAGGTCCTAGGTAGGACAGCAGACAAGGTAAAAAATGGCAATTGTATGCAACATACTACAGTATAGTGCAATAGATACAAGGGCGCTTATGTTCAGTGTTGCAATATAGATCATTAGGCATGTGAAATTTACAAAGCATTAGAAAACTGAAAAAGTACAAGGAAAATAAAATAACTATATGGTATACTCAATGCAAGCAACACTGCATATACAACAACTAGTCATAGAAGGCAATGATACAAGACAATCATTAGCACAACTTAACCACATGAGCAGACATCAGTACATAGAACTTTGATGAGGGCTTTAAAAACACTATGGCTTGATAGAGGCCTGTTAGTACCTCAATGGGGTAAACAGGTTGCAGGAGGAGAGTCTTTGTCAAATTAGGAAGAGCACTTGGGTCAGGGGGCATGTGATGAAATGAAGGGGGAGTTTAAGAGGGATGTGAGGAAGTATTACCTCACTGTAGGGGTGGTAGATGCCAGGAACAGACTGCCAGCTGAAGTGGTGGAGGCTAAAACAATGGGGAGTTCCAAGCATACATAGGACAGAGATTTGGGAATATTGGCAAATAGGCAATGAGGAGTGCAGGTCGCTCGTGACCAGTTAGGGTCTGTGGAGACAGATAAGGCAGGGACACATGTACAGACTGCATTGGCTAAGCTGTCCTCTTCTGACAGTAAATGCTATGTTTCTGACAAGGGAGCAGAGTATAAAACATCTGCTTATCATAGCACTGACATCCCCTTGCACCTGTATGAAGTTAAACAGATGAAGAAAACTTGCTATGCCTCCCTCTATGCTACTCACTACCCTCCAAATGCGGATCACCTTTATGCTTTCCTCAAATCTCTCCTCTTCTCATGGCTCTCCCAGATCAGGAAAACCAGTTGTAGGTGTCATTGTCACTCCAAAAAATATATTCTGCTTGGTACTCACTAAATTCAGATAAGGCTCTGGGAGGTGATGACTTTCCTGCTGAATTTTCAAGCATATCTCACAGGTTATAGGCCCCCTCCTGAGTAGAGTCTATACCAGATCCATGACTCAGGTTTCAATATCCCCAACTCTCCATAAGGAAACCATTGTAATTTTCCCCAACAAGAGTAAAGATCCTACAATCACAGCCTGTTACTAACCAATCTCACTGATTGCTGTTGAAAGCAAAATATACACCAAAGCTCTTGCAATATGCTTGGATTCCCTTCTTCCCTCCTTAATACAGTACATCACTCTCAAGCTGGGTTTATGAAAGACAGACTTAGTTCTGACAACATCTGCTTGCTGGTTAACTTAATACATAAGGCCAAAACCTACCCACCCTAGTCGCTGCAATGGTGATCAACTTTGAGAAAGCCTTTGACTCAGTGGTGTGGATATACCTCCAGTGGGTCCTGGCATTTGGTTGTGCACCTAAATTTAGGTCATGGCTTTGGATATTATCTGCTTCACCAATGGCTAAAGTCTGAACAAACATCTTTCCTTTCGCCCATCTTTCCCCTCAGTAAAGGCACCAGTTAGGGATGTCCTCTCATCTCTTTCCTGTTCATACTAACCATCGAGCCCATGTCAAAGTTCATCAGTGAGGTCCAAGAAGAAGCCAGAAGGGGAAGGAAGGAAACATATTCAATTCAGTGCTTTAGAGTAACTGGTAATTGCTATTTTTCTTTTAAACTTAGATTGTGGGCGTTTAGTGACACTATACTTTCTTTGTTGTCTTTACTTATAATTGTTTTTGGGCTGTTGAAAATTTAAAACATAGTGGTGGTGTAATTCTGTGCTGTCTTTAATTGCTGCAAATTTTATCTTGGCTTGTCTGACTACCCTGTAGTTGGGTGAAGGTGTTAATTGTCTGGCCTCTGACCTCAGCTATGTGATAACTGGAGGTGGGGCTTAGTCAGAGTTAAAGTAGCAAGCAGAGTTTTAATTTCTCAGAAGAAGCCAGAAGGGGAAGGAAGGAAACATATTCAATTCAGTGCTTTAGAGTAACTGGTAATTGCTATTTTTCTTTTAAACTTAGATTGTGGGCTTTTAGTGACACTATACTTTCTTTGTTGTCTTTACTTATAATTGTTTTTGGGCTGTTGAAAATTTAAAACGTAGTGGTGGTGTAATTCTGTACTGTCTTTAATTGCTGCAAATTTTATCTTGGCTTGTCTGACTGCCCTGTAGTTGGGTGAAGGGTGTTAATTGTCTGGCCTCTGACCTCAGCTACGTGATAACTGGAGGTGGGGCTTAGTCAGAGCTAAAGTAGCAAGCAGAGTTTTAATTTCTCAGAAGAAGCCAGAAGGGGAAGGAAGAAAACATATTCAATTCAGTGCTTTAGAGTAACTGGTAATTGCTATTTTTCTTTTAAACTTAGATTGTGGGCTTTTAGTGACACTATACTTTCTTTGTTGTCTTTACTTATAATTGTTTTTGGGCTGTTGAAAATTTAAAACATTGTGGTGGTGTAATTCTGTGCTGTCTTTAATTGCTGCAAATTTTCGCCCCCCCTCTCCTTCCCCCAACTCTTAATTATATCCCCTGTTAAATCTGATTGACAGGAGCTAAACACAGGGTATAGTAAGGGGTGTGAAGTAGGAGGGGCATAAGGGGGAAGAAGCCCACCCTCAGCACGGCAAGTGTTTTGACTCATTTGTTTATTTATTGGTTTCTTTTTCTTTAAAAAAAAACAAAAAATTATCTGAGGATCAGTGGTAGGATTTTTAGTACAGCAAATTAATAAAAAGGGAACTAGGAGAGCTTCAGTAGCAGACAAGTAGTGGAATTGCAGTATAATGTGGGGAGTGGTGCAATGCAGTGGCTGTGGGGCAGCCATATTCAGGCAGACCTTCTGGACATTGAGGTACTGCCCTATCTGCATGCATCTCTCTGGACTGTGGGATGAGGTAGCCAGACTCAGAGCAGAAGTAAACTGGGTCAGGAGTACCATCACCCCTATCCAGGGACCACCCAGTCCAATGCCATTGCCTCAAAGGATGCCGAGAACGAGGAGCACTTGGATGACAGTGGGCTCAGGGAGGGTTAGAGCAGTTAGGCAGAGGCACATCCCAGATCCTATTCTACTCAAGAACTCATATGCCACACTGGCAAATGAGGACAACCAAATAGAGGTACGAAGAGAAGTGGAAGGAAAAGATGTGGAGGTTAGCCAAGGTGGTGACCTCAGTGGGGAAAGCAGTGGACCCCAGAGGAGGAGGAAGCAAATCCTGGTGGAGGACTCCATCATAAGAGGGATCCAGCTAGGAACACAGGAGGGGGAGGACAGGGAGGTGAGGTGCCTACCAGGTGCCACGGCATGGAGGGATGGAAGGAAGATCCTGGGGATCACTGGGAAGGCAAGACAGGAGGGTGAGCTGGATGTCATTATCCACCTAGGTATTAATGACCTGGCAAATGGGGGAGCCAAAGGAAGTTCAGGAAGAGTTTAGAAAACTGGGAGGGTCTCAAGCAAGTAGTTACTTCTGTCACTTCTCAGAAGTACTACCTGTGAGAGGCAAGGGAGAGCATAGGAGTGCATGCACCAGAACTTTAACTCATGGTTGAAGAACTGGTGCTGTGAGAAGGGTTTGGATTCATTGGTGACTGGGGACCCACCTGGAGGGATGGAGGTTTGTTCTAGCCTGACGGCCTGCATCCATCCTGGAGGGGAATCCAAGCACTCAATGATAAGTTTAAATGCTACATTGACAAGCATTTAAACTAGCAAAGGGGGGTGACAGGCCAGCAAGGAGGGTACCTACTTGCTCACCCCCCACAGCTAGCAGTGGAACCAGTGAACAAGAGGAGTGGCTATCTCTGCAAAGCAGTGTGCAAAAGATGGAGATTAGTGCCCAAGAGGAAGATAAGCAGAAAAGGGGCAAAATTCAGCAGAAGGGCAGACAGCAAGGAGAACCAGGGATAAATGACAACCAAGGAAGGGGCTGGAGTAGAACAGTGAAACAGTCTAGGGAGGTCAAATCATGTAAAGCCATGTGTGCAAATGCCAGGAGCCTTAGCAACAAGATGGAAGATCTGGGCGCTGTCATGGTACAGTCAGACCTGGACATTGTGGCCATCACTGAAACCTGGTGTAATGATAACCACGACTGGGAGATGACCATACCTGGCTACAACATATTCAGAAGAGACAGAGCAGGCAGGATGGGAGGAGTGGCACTCTATGTGAAAAATGACATAAGGGCCACAGAGATCTAGGAGGAACAAAATGGGGGAGAGATACTGTGGGTTAAGCTGGAAAGGAAAATGGGGACAGCCATCCGCACAGGTGTGGTCTATAGACCACCAGCCCAGGAGGAAGAAACAGATAGGGAGTTGATGCTAGCCATCCAAAGGATGGCAGACAAGGTGAGGTAGTACTGGTTGGAGACTTCAATATTCCAGACGTGGACTGGAGCATCCCAGCAGCAGCATCAACTAGGAGCAGATTTATCCTGGACTCCCTTCAGGGAGCCTTCCTCAAGCAACGGGTCATGGAACCAACTCGGCAGAAGGCAATACTGGACCTTGTGCTCACAAACAGGGACAGCGTGATGGGGGTAACAGTGGGGGAGCACCTGGGAAACAGTGACCACCAGTCATTGTGGTTTGAAATCACAGAAAGACCAGAACCAAACCACACAAAAACACGTATCCTGGATTTTAGGGGGGCAGACTTTGGGAAAATGGGAGATACTTGAAAGAGGCATTAAGGGAATGGGACAGGAATCAGGGGTTGAGGAACAGTGGGCAGTATTTAAAATGGGGATTACAAGAACAACAGAATTATGCATTAACAGGTTAGCAAGAGGAAAAGGAAGAGGAGACCATTATGGTTTTCCAAAGAGGTAGCAAAGAAAGTGAAAGCCAAAAAGATTGCATTCAGGCAATACAAAAAAGACACAGGCAGAAGTGGATAGGGAGAAGTACCAGGAGAAGCAAAGGGAGGCAGGGAGGTCGTAAGGGAAGCCAAAGCTCAGACAGAAGAACACATTGCAAAATCAGGGGTAGAGGGACAAAATCTTTACAGGTACATAAGTGAAAAAGAAAGACAAAGGGAGGATTGTGAGACTGAAGGGGGAGGATGGGGGGCGTGGAGGATGACAACAGTAAAGCTGACATTTTGAACAGGTATTTCTGCTCAGTCTTTACTGAGGAAAGAGGAGGTAATGGGTCTGAAGGGGTACAAGGGTGAGAATGGTGCAGAAATGGACACAAGTCCCTTTACACGAAGAAAAGGTCCTGAAGGAACTGGAAGTAATAAGAGTTGATAGAAGCAATGGGGCCAGATGGGTGCACCCTAGGGTCCTTAAAGAACTAAGAGAGGTGGTGGCTGAACCTCTGGCTATCCTGTTTAGCCAATCACTGGAAACAGGGGAGGTACCCAAAGACTGGAGGACAGCAGATGTAGTCCCCTTATACAAAAGTGGGAACAAAGAGGAAGCAAGTAACTACAGACCAGTCAGCCTCACCTTGGTAGTGGGGAAGATCATGGAAGCACTACTGAAGGAGACATTGGTGGAACATCTGGTTGTCAATGGACTACAGGACCCAAGGCAGCATGGTTTCACCAGGGGGAGGTCATGTCAGACCAACCTCGTTGAATTTTTTGACTGCATGACTAGGGAGGTGGATCAGGGGAGGGCAGTGGACATGGCCTATCTGGACTTCAGCAAGGCCTTTGACACTGTGCCACATAGAAGACTATTACACAAACTCAGGAATATGGGTGTGGGCAGGACAGCAGTGTGGTGGGTAGGTAACTGGCTGGGTGGCAGGACACAGAGGGTGGTGGTAAATGGCTGTCACTCCACAGAGGGAAGAGTGACCAGTGGGGTACCACAGGGATCAGTGCTGGGACCGGTCCTATTCAACATCTTCATCAGTGACATTGCTGGGACCTAGAATGCAGAATTTCACTGTTCGCTGATGACACAAAGCTCTGTAACAGAGTAGACACACCAGAGGGTGTAGACAGAATGAGAAGGGACCTGCAGAAACTTGAAGAATGGTCAGGGTTTGGCAGTTGAAATTCAATGCAAAGAAGTGCAAGATAATGCATATGAGCACAAAACCCTGGCACAATATATCATTTGGGGGGTGAGGATATAGCATGCACCAAGCAGGAAAGGGATCTTGGGGTTGTCATCTCTGATGACCTCAAGAGGGAAACAGTGTGACAAGGCAGCAGGTAAAGCAAATAGGATGCTGGGATGTATAGGCAGGGCATCACCAGGAGAAAAAGGGAGGTCATAATTCCGCTATACAAGACACTAGTGAGGCCCCACCTGGAGTACAGTGTACAGTTCTGGAGACCATACCTAGGTAAGGACATAGACAGGGGTAGAGAAGGTTCAGAGGAGGGCAACAAAGATGGTGCAGGATTGCATCACAAGTTCTATGAAGACAGGTTGGAAGGAACTGAACATTTACTCCCTGGAGGGAGAGGAGGGAGAGGGATATGATAGAGACATACAAGTATCTTACAGGGAGGAACAGGGTGCAGGAAAACACTATTTTTAAGCAAAAAAGATGTTCCAGGACTAGAGGGCATGGGATGAAGTTGGAGGGAGGACGATTCAGAGGAAACATGAGAAAGAATTTCTTCACCGAACGGGTGGTAGACAAGTGGAACACCCTGCCAGAGGAAGTGGTGGGGGCTGAAACAATCTCGGGATTTAAGAATGCATGGGATAGACATAAAGGAATTCTGGAGGTCAGGGGTAAGGGGCAACAGACTTCTAGGAAAACAAACTGAACTTACAAGCTCAAATGGGCAGACTGCTGACACTGTCTCTGTATCTATGCATCTATGTATCTATGTATCTATTGCAGGTGTGTGTACTGGTGCAAGTGAGTATCACACTATGATAACTCAGACAATCTTCTTGTCTTTCTTAGAGATGCCCCAACTTCTACCCCACCCCTTTTGAAGCTTCTTCCCTAGTTTTCTAGCTCCCTTGAATTAGAATAAATTAATCAAAAATATTCTCCCATTGAATGCGCTATGCATGCCCCCACTATTAAGACACTATCACTTACTTGTTCTCCTGTCAATATCACATACATATGGATCCAGATTACCCCTAATACTTTTAAACTCTGAGTGATGCACCTTGCCCCCCTTACCTGACATCTGGATGGAGTTTGATTGGTGTAAACTAGTGCTGTGCAGAATTTTAAAATTCTGGCAGAATTAAATTTCATGGAATTTTTGAAATTCCACCAAAATTCCACTGATTTTCACTGGAAACAGAATGGCAGAATTCCATGACAGAAAAAAATGTGGAATAAGTTTTCCACAACATTTCTATGGAATTTTATCTCATGTATCTCAATATTTCCCTCAGAAATGGTTGCAGAATGATTTTCCATTGAAAAAATGCTGTTCCACAGAATATTACTCTGAACATCACAGCAGGTGGAATTCTGCAGAAGAACCAGCGAACGTCTGACAGACATTCTGCCAGCGGAAAGGTCATTCTGCATTAATTTCACCAGAAGAATTATGCATTCTGCACTGCACTAGTGTAAACCACTCCAAATTGTCCTTTGCAGGGAAAATAGAGGCCACGAAGATGGTCACTGCATCTAAAATGTTTTATGTGCTCTAACACTTGCCAGTAGAGGTCCCCACAAGATGGTTCACAGAAACTGACAACGTGATAGGTAATTTTCTTTGGGAAGGAAAGCAGATGAGGTAAAGCCATACTATGTTGCAAGCACATTGGTTGGTCAGGGTCTGGGGCCTTCCATGGTTTAGTGGATATGTATGGCATTTTTGGCCACTCGAACTATTTTTTGTTTCAGTCCTCATAAACCATAGGCCCACAGTGGGTACACTTGGAATCTTCCCTAATTGCCAGTTTTCCACCATCAGCCTTCCCATATGCTCCACCATCCCAGGTTCCTAATGGATACCCTATTACAGCATCTTCAGTTAAAACCTGGAAGCAGCTGCACACCTGGCTAGGTACTAGCCCAACACCTATGACAATGGCCCCCTTTTTTTGGAAACACTGCAATCCACAAAGGGGTGAGACAATTCATTGGCGATTCTGGAGACAGATTGGCATCCTCCTAGATGAAGATGTTCTAACCCCTAAGACACCAGTGATAGTCCTAGCTCTCCAGCAGCACTTTGTGCTACCCAGAACTGACTCCTGGCACTCCCTATAATTATGCAATGCCCTCCAGCAATGTCTCAGGTCTCCCCACTCAGCTTCACCCTAGGTGTTGTCACTGTCCTGCTGGCTGCACCTCATGGAGGGGAGAGCCAGTGCCATCTACAGTGACACTAGAGAGCTTATTACATGCCAACCCCTTCAAGACAGGGTTAGGTGGACCTTCGTTCTCCAACAACAGATCTCTGAAACTGAGTGGCAGTACTGAGTGGCAGTGGGAACTAGGGTACAAAGTTTATAAAGAGAACCATAGTAAGCTGATAAAAAACAAGATCTTGCACTCTTGGTATAGGACACCCTTGACACTCCATGCAGTACACTTACTCCCTACAGACTAGTGCTGGAAGTATACATCATTAGAAGGTGACCTACTGTTTTACACATGCTTGGGAAGCGCCCATCCATAATCCCTTTTTGGAGGTATATCCACGCAGTAGGACATAAAGTCCTTAAGTTCCAATTCCACTTTCCCCCAGCCCTATTTCTACTGTATTTGAGTTCAGAGGCTCCTCACCTGCAGATAAAAGAGCAAATACTACTGGCCCAACTCTGCATGGAGGCCAAGAGCCTGATTCTGCACTGGTGACAGAACACAGATATTCCTACACAAGGCAAACTCTTTG
The DNA here is from genome assembly GCA_016271365.2 of Neoceratodus forsteri. Classification (NCBI taxonomy): domain Eukaryota; kingdom Metazoa; phylum Chordata; order Ceratodontiformes; family Ceratodontidae; genus Neoceratodus; species Neoceratodus forsteri. The sequence continues at coordinate 1,457,388,393 of CM057455.1, read as the reverse complement.
TGAGCCTTTCTCAGGTAGCAAATTTTGAAAAACGTTTGCATTTGGCAACTGGTATTCTTGCCAGCTACTACAAGGTCTGGCAACCCTTTCTAAATCCCTAGGGACTGATTCCAGGAGGCATGGTGCAACTCGCAGGGGTATGCGAGTTGCACCACGCGGCAGTACGCCGGGGGCCCTGTGCCACATTACAGAACAGTCAGGGTCCCCAGCACTTATGCCCATGACTTGTGGTAGCTAGAGGTTAACACCAAACACATGGTGCACCGAGACTGAATGCCACAAGTTGCGGTATGCATACAACTGCCCCCAGAGCCCCCCACCCCAGAATACCACCTCATGCACCAGGGGACATTGGGGCAGCCAGCCAGGTGGCACTGGCATTCAAGGGAGCATCAAGAGTTATGGACCCCGGAGGTCCCTATCATTTGGGGTGGGTGGGGAGCATGGCTGTGTTGGGGAAGGGGGAGTAAGGCCACATGCATGCCATGGCACAGCAGAGTGGACATCCATCAACTGGCATGGATGGATGGATGCCCCTTAGACCATCTCCCTGCTGGTCTAACTCCACTGCACCAATGTGGCTCTTGGAATGGTGTTCGTGGGTTATGACAGCTGCCCTTTTGGAATAGGGCACAGTTGCTGCTGTAACCCACCTTTGTGCCATTCTGCTGTGGGTTGTGGGTGTACTAGTGGGTGGCATAACCCATGCCTGATGAAACCCAAATTCGGTTTGGCACAAGGTGCCTTTTGGAATACCAACTGGCATTATGCCTGGCATAAGTTGCGAGTTGCGCCAGTGAGTTAGGTGTAACTCACCTTGTGCCAGGCATAACACCTTTTGGAATTGGACCCCTTCTCTCTTCAGTAGAAATTCATTGGGCAAAGGGGGTAGTTTCCAGGATCACACTCATTCACCTTGATCCCATGGAAAAATGTGAAGGGACAGCAGTGCATCCCCTTTCAGTCCTACCCTTTGTCATCTGAGTAGAAGTGTTAGTTGGTACAGGTTACTTTACAGGGTAGTGTCCAATTTCACTGCCTACAATATGGTTAAAAACTGTTGTGACAATGTCTATTGCTCCTTTTATCAATGCATATGTAATTCTTCCTCACTTCCACTCACAACTGTTTTGTACTGTTGTGTGCTTCTTGTATGTAACAAAAACTTCAATAAAAAGTTTAACTACAAAAAAGGTACTCCCACTGTAATCCTCAACTAACACCTCCCTCAACCCCACATCCCCTGACATTTGTGCCTTTCTGATTCTCTGTGCCACAGGCCCCCAGGACATGTATATGCAACAAAATAGAGAGTCTGATACAACCAAATAAAATGTTGCATGATAAGAAATGATGTAACGTAAAGAATGTTAAGGGCAGCTGTTTAATCCTGAGCTGCAAACCTGGATACCTGGGTTTGAATCCCATAGCCCCTACTTGCATACTGTGTGATCCTGAACAAGTCACTTAACTTCCTTGTGCTCCCAGGTAGCACCTGGAAACAAGCCTCAGCTTAGTGTGCCTGTTCTGGTTAAACAATTTCCCCCCTTTCCCTTTCCTTTAATCCTTTATTTTCATTATGTAAGGAGACTGCAATCTGCATGCACATACAGTACATGCCATATGAGTGTCAGGGAGATCATGATTTTGCATCAGCAGTGGCTTTTGTCCCTCCAATGTTATTCTTAAGAAATGTCAGACTATAAAATGCATAAAATAGTATCAGACATTATTTCTAGTTAAGAACTGTTTTAGAAAAGCACTTTCCTTTCTTATTCACAGGCTCTGTTGACACTTGCAAGAGGGTGCTCATGAGTTGCCTCTTAGGAGTCTATTATCTGAGCAGTGGCTGTATTTGTCTGTAAAAGTGATGAGAGGCACGGGTTTGCAAATGTATCCATGAATCAGCACTATAGATTCTTGACAGATCAATGTTGCCCTGGTAGGTTTCATAATCAAATCTATGGGGTTGGTTGTTTGGGCCACATAAATCTATTCAACTCAATCCTTTAAAGACAAGACTTCAGATTAATCTTGCCATACGGGCCCAATGACTGTGACTAGGCCTGAGGCCAGCTCAGCAGTGCCATTTCAAACATGTAATTAGTTTATTAATCCAGTAGAATGGATGTTTCAGTTCTTAAAAGTCTATTTGGCTCAAGTTAAATCCTTTCTTGTTGGAGTGGTGAGTTAATACTGGAGATCTGGAATATCATAAAAGTAATGGACCTCTCCAGGAAAAAGCTCTCAGCAAGTCCATTCTTTGTGGTTACTTGCCTGTGGGTAAGAGTGCTATTAAAAGCCATGTAGCGTGGATTTCTCAGTGAAGGAGAGAATAGTTCTGATCACAATTTGCATAATTTATTTCTCAGGGTCACATATATTTTAAAAATATTGCTTCAGCAAGGTTCCAATTAGACATATTCTTTTGAACAATTCCAGCTGCCTGCTGTGAGGCATATATGACTGCAATAAAGAGAAACTGAACCAAAATAATGTGACACAAGTCACAAATTCCAAGTGTTGAAAGCACAAAATAGTTGAAACGATGTGCTTTGATAAAGATGTTGTTCTCACTAATCCATTTAGTTAGCATTTTTTTAGTGCCAAAACTAAGGGGCAGCCAAACATGGTAGCACATTTGTTTTTTCACTTCAGCCCATATGTATGAGGCATGCATGTTAAAGGGACACTGTCAACCCCTGTAGGCCCAAAAGAGTTCCTAGTTTAAAAAACACATTTTATGATTGTTCATATTCTATAGAGATTGTTGATGCATCTAGTAGTTTGATTCAGATCCCTTTTTTCTTTTAAAAAGTGAAAAACAGATTGCCCACCATGCTGGTGTTACCACACCAAAACGTGTTTGTTTACATTTCTTGACCAGCTCCCACTACACCTTTCCTGGACTCAGGGGGACCCCCAACACAATCTAGCCATTAATTATGCAGTGGGAGTAGAGGACACTATTGTATCATGAGTGGATGCACTGATTGAGGGTGTTTCTAATGTTCAGGAAGTATGCACTAAGAGTAGTTGCATGATATGAAGCAAACGAAAGCTGGGCATAGCTATACATTACCACACATTTTGTTCTAGTAAGCAAGGGGGCAGACAAAACAACCAACATCAATGAATTTTAGAGACAATAAGCAATCATAAAATGTGGGGTTTTACCTAAAAAATAGTATGATACAAAAAAGGTTGACAGTGTCCCTTTAAATATGAATCCCACACAGCTGTGTTTTCTCCATATTACTTTATGCCAGAGAAAAATGACATGTCAGGAAAGAGCTAAAGAAAATCTAGGAATGATCATGAAAATAAGGAAAGGGTGGCAACACTGCAGTTCATGAAGCCATGACTTTCAACTGTCCCTGATTATGAGGGGTGTCCTTCATTTTCCCCACCAAATTACTCTTTCCTTTGCCCATCCCACATGAAAAATATGCTGCTCACACAGATAATGCTCTATAAGTTCAGACTTTAAAGTATACATTTTTTTAATATTCTATGATGTTAAATCAAAAATAAACTTTGTACAAGTAAACACAATGGTCTCTATGGTATTCTTAGATTCTGTCTCTCTGTTTGAGCATGTAGCCCTCATTACAGTATGAGAGTCAATGACCCCCATTGCCCCTCATCTTGAGCATTAATCTTACTCATTTCAAAGACAAAAGATTGAGAGGCATGTATGAAGCAGACTGAGTTTCATATTGGATGTAGTCACTATAGTACCAATCATTGTCTTAGCATGCTATATTTCCTCTCTCTTCACCCAAGCAGACTGAAACATACACAGGGCTTTGGAGAAAATTTGCCACATCCATGTGTTGATTGAAACCAAATTGTAACCCCAGATCTTTATCAAGGATACCTCTTCCATTGGGCCATCCCTTTGGAACTGTAAGTCATCAGTGTCAGGTCCACTTGGAAACTGTTTGCTAACTCAGGGCCACCAATGATGACATGCAATGTTGGTACTTAAAAAACACAGGCAGTCCCATTTCTCATCAGTTCTTTCTTCTGTTGACTGCTCGTCAAACAATGAAGAGAAACAATGCTATCATTTCTTTGGTTTATTTCTTTTTCACTTTGTTTATCAACATCCCAACATGTTGCCATCGAAAGAACCTTTAGTCTTTATTTGTCGCTATGGTTACAAGAACTGTAAGTTGTGGCCTGCAAAATCTGCCAGAGATTCAATCAGGCCACAAGCAGATGCTGAAAGAAGGTTCTACAAACCTTTACCTCCATCAAGAATATGGAAGGTCAAGCCAAGGCCATTCATTCCAAACCGGCTTGTACTGTAAATCCAGATGCCATTGTGAAGGAGACTCCCTGGTGGTCAGTGAAGTTGTCATCATCCAGGTTGCACTGGCATTTGAGAGAAGTAAGGAAAAAGACAGATTGTTGTAGAAGCCATCCTCCTCGAGCCATCTCCACAAGCATAAAGACAAAACTGCTTCACAAGTGAGGTTGATGTCTCCATTAAAAGAGAGGAAGTCCTTGTCATCGACTACTCTAGTGGCGGTGACTACACACCCCCTGACCATCGCTGAGACACCAAGGTCATTGATTGGCTGTTCTTCTACCATACCTACTAAGGACAGCATGCCACCACCATTGTCAGGTTCTAGTCCGTTAATGCTGGTAGTCACAAACCCTCTAATGGGCATCATCAACTCCCAGGCTGTGCTGACATCATCTTCTGAAGTGTTAATTTCCCTGTTACTTTGCCTAAACTAGAGTGCATGCAATCCCATCGAGTGGACCTCCCAAGTTGGTACCATTATTGTCGTCAATGGCACATAGAGGCACACCTGCTATTTCTTCCTCACAGCTGCCACCTCCATCGATAGCTCTATCGATTGGGCCCATTGTCATTCCAGAAGATGATGAGGTGGAGTATAATCCTGCTCTCCTAAACATGGAGGAGTATTTGGAAGACAAGGACAGGATGAAGATCCCTGTGAAGAGGAGCAGTCTTTTAGTTCCACTCTCTCTTCTTGCAGTATAGACCCTGTAGTGTACAACCCTAGGTCTCCCCCAGAGGATTCCTTATTCCAGGCCTTGCTCAGACAAATCGAGGATGTCACGGGCTTTGAGGGTAAAGAAGAAAACTCTGGTGAAAGAATTTTAATGGAATTTTTGGAGGTTACAGCAGCACTTACTGCTGTGGTGCCTCCAGTATATCCTGTATTAGAAGATGCTACCTTTGCTGTCTTGCATAGGCCTAACACCTTGCCTGCAGTACCTATAAAGACTGATGACGCTGTCCTACATGCTGGACCATTGGAGCTCTAAGAGCTCAGCTCTGGGCAACATGGGAAGAGATTACACTCCTCAAATTGCATATTCAGGAGGAAATATATTACAAGAATCACCCACCATTTCCCTAACATCCAACAGAAGCACCTCAACCGCAGAGGGTAATTGGTCTGGGATGTTGGCAGGTGGTTAGGAGGGGCAAATAGGTTGCCCCATCACTCAAAGTTCTGTATCACCTCCACAAACCATATAAAAACTAAAAACAGGTATCTGCCTTTATTTCTGAAATCAAACAAAGGGGCAGAGGACACTGCAGAGTATGACACTGCAACACAGGAGCTAGCACTACAAAACTTTCCCAGAATAGGGCCCAAAACAAAAAATGTAAACAGGAAATCCAAAACACTTCTGATCATAGGAGACTCCATGATTCAGGGAGTTGATACCTACCTACCTTCAGTCGGGGGTAATGACCAGATGTCTCTCAGGTACATCAGTGAGAAGAGACACTAACCACATAGCTAAAATAGAGCAGGAAGCAGGAGAAAACATTGATGTCCTGGTAGACATAGGGACAAATTATCTCGCCAGCTGGTCAGTTGTGGAGACCAAGGAACACCTGACCAGGCTGAGAGACAAACTGTTATCCATTTCATCTGACATCTCCTTCTCTGAGATCCTACCAGTTTGGGAGAGGGGGCAGATGGATGGAAGGTCAGAGAAGGGGAGATAGGGGAACTAAACATGTGGCTCAAGGGCTGGTGCCAGGAAAAAGGACACAGATTTGTAGGTAACTGGCAACAGTTTTGGGAGTGAACGAACTTTAAATTCAATGGACTGCATCTGACTAAGGAGAGAGTCAGTGCACTGGGGCAGAAGTTTGATGTCTTTGCAGAATATTTAAACTAGTAAATGGGGAGAAGGGTTCAGCACCTTATACATCAAATGGGAAGAACACCTCTCCCCCCTCAGCTAGTGATCAAACAGGAGTTCAGCATGTTTGCAGTTCATTTGCATTGCCAGATAAGGAAAAAGGTCTGACTCCCCATATGATGCACAAGGCAAAAGCCGGACCTCTCCCAACAACTAACGCACCGAAATCTAGCAAATAGAAAATCATATTCACAAATGCCTGCAATCTGGGAAACAAGATCCCAGACCTGGAGGCAACAATGACAGAGGCTAAACTGGACATAGTAGCCATTAGCGAGGCATGGTTCACCAGTAATCACACTTGGGAGACTTCAGTACCTGGCTATGTACTGTTCAGAAGAAACCGAGGTACAAAAAAGGGGGGAAGTGGCCCTTTATGTCAATGAAAAATATCAAAGCTACAGAAATTCAGAATACACATAAGGAGCCAGAAGAACTGTAGGTCACCCTAGAAACAGGAAATGGGACAGCCATATGAACTGGGGTTGTTTACAGGCCTCCAGACCAAGGGGAGGACATAGACACATTACTTTTAGAAGATATACAAAACACGACAGCTAAAGGGTAGGTTCTGATAATGGGAGACTTCAACATGCCAGATACAGATTGGTCAATATCAGCAGGAACATCCACCAGAACTAGACACATAGTGGATACCCTGCAATGGGAGGACCTCAAACAATTGGTACAACAACCCAAAAGAAGGTCACCTGGGGGCTAGTGACCATCATGTGGTATGGTTCAATCTGGCCACTAGAACTAAATCATCCCATTCCAAGGCAAAAAGATGGTATTTCAGAGGAGCTGACTTTGATAAGACAGCCGACAGAGTTAATCTAGCCCTGGCAGATGAAATGTAGGTGAGGGAGTAGAGGCAAAGTGGGCAAGCATTAAAGATGCAATACTTGTAGCAACATCCAATTGTGTTAGGGGGAAAAGCAAGAGCAAAAGAAGGAGGAAACCACTTTGGTTCTCAAAAACAGTAGCAGAAAAGATCAGAGCCAAAAGGCTGGCCTTCAGGAAAAATAAGGGAATGCAGCGGGACAAAGGTAGGGAGGCAGACCAAACTTCCCTAAGGGGAGCAGGGAAGGCAGTAAGGCTCACAAAGGCCTAAACCAAGGAAACACTAGCATGAACAGTAAAAGAAGGAGACAAGACTTTCTATAGATACATTAGTGAAAGGAGAAACCAGAGGGTGTATTGCTAAGATCAAAGGGGAAAAGTAGGAGTGTGTGGAGGAGGAGCAAGGAAGAGCCTTTATCCTAAATAGATACTTCTGCTCAGTATTTACTGAGGAGAAGGAAGGACAGGGCCCACAGCTCAGCACCATGGACAAAGGGGGTAGGGAAGTGTGCACAAGTCCCTTCACAAAAGTAAGGGTCCTACAAAAGTTTGCTAAGCTCATGGTTGACAAGGCAATAGGACTTCATGGGATACATTCCAGGGTACTAGAGGAGGTAAGGGTGGAACTAGCAGAGCCATTGTCAGAACTGCTTAGAGAGTCTCTGAGCACAAGAGAGGTCCCAGAAGACTGGAGAAGGGCTCATGTGATCCCACTCCACAAGAGTGGCAGCAAGGAGGAGGTGGGGAACTATAGACCAGCCAGTCTTACCTCAGTAGTGGGCAAGATTATGAAGGCACTCCTTAAGGAAAGGATAGTGCAACACCTGGAATCCATAGGAGCACAGGATCCAAGACATCATGGGTTTACAAATGGAAGGTCCTGTCAAACCAATCTCATAGATTTCTTTGTCTGGGTAACCAAAGTGGTGGACCAAGGAGTGCAGTTGATGTCGCCTGCCTTGACTTCAGCAAATCTTTCGATACTGTTCCACATAGAAGATTGATTAATAAGCTGGGTAGGCTAGGGATGGGTCAGATGTTGGTCAACTGGGTGGCAAACTGGTTGGCAGGCAGAAAACAGAGAGTGGTGGTAAATGTTATACAGTCAGAAGAGATGCAGGTCAAAAGTGGGTACCTCAGGGATCAGTCCTGGTGTCAGTACTCTTTAATATCTTTATCAGTGACATTGCAGATGGACTGGAGGGAAAGGTTTGTCTGTTTGCAGATGACACCAAGATCTGCAACAGAGTAAATGATCCAGATAGGGTGGGCAGAATGAGAAGAGATCTGGAAAAAACTGGCAAAATGGTCTGAAGAGTGGCAACTGGGGTTTAATGCAAAGAAGTGCAAGATCATGCACATAGGGCAGAGAAACCCGAAAGCTACCTATAGATTGGGAAGGGAGCTGCTGGCAATCACAAGGGAAGAAAGAGACTTGGATACCATCATCCCAGATGACCTGAAATTATCCCATCAGACCACTAAAGCAGTAGGCAAGGCTAGAGGAATGTTGGGGTGTATTAGTAGGGGTATCACAAGTCGTAAGAGGGAGGTAATAATCCCTCTTTATAAGACACTGGTTAGGACCCATCTGGAGTACTGCATGCAGTACTGGAGGCCGCACCTACACAAGGACATTAACAAAATGAAGGCAGTCCAGAGAAGGGCAACCAAAATGGTTCAGGGACTGCATCAGAAAACATATGAGAAACATAAAAAGAGAAAGCAAAGAGAAAGGGGCAGTACAGCATTATTTTCTGAAAAGGGGCACTGAATTGTAAATTGGATTGTGACTAAAGTGTAAATACACAATAAAATAGTATATTTAAGTAACAATTCTCATTTTAAACTGTAAAGGAGAACGCGGGTGGGAGTGACGTACTTCTGGTCTGTGACAGTTAAATTGAGACTCCATAGTGAGCAACAGGGCTTTTGAGAAAGCTGACCTGTGTTGTTTTGAGAAATAGACTTGCAAAGCCTAACAAAGGGGCATTAGCCTGTTTGGTAGCGTAAGCCTCTGAAAACATTATACCTATTAAAATAAATATCTAACTAATGAATTGCATTTTTGTGTGTTAGATACCTGCAAACAGGAAGCAGGAACTAGCTAGGGGGAGCCTGCTGTAGTCCATGAAACAGTGAAGAGAACCACAGAGGGGCAGCACAGTGTTATTTTCTGAAAAGGGACACTGAAATGTAAATTGGATTGTGAATAAAGTGTAAATACACAATAAAATAGTATATTTAAGTAACAGTTCTCAGTTTAAACTGTAAAAGGGAACGCAGGTGGGAGGGACTCACTTCCAATCCACGGAGGTTCAATTGAGACTCCAGGGTGAGCATCTCGAGCTCGGTGAGCGCACATAGCTGCGCACGGAGACGCATGCAGAAACACACATGTCGCATGTCTTGCATGTCCTGAGGGGACTGTGGGGCTACAGACAGGAAGGACTGAGCAGAAAAAAGGAAAGGGTAAGCCTAGCAGAGTTACCACAGAAAGACATAACACAATGACTCACGTGGACAGAACTAACATAAATCAGCTACTGGAGGCCCTATGTCAACAAGGGGAACTTGGTAAAATGTGTGCAATATAGGATGTACTCTAAAGCTGCCTCTAGGGTGAAATACCATTGTATGTGTGTGACAAATGTGGGGAAAATGAAAAACTAAAGAATGAACTGAGGGAGTTGCAGCAGGTAGATACCCCCCCCCTTTCTCAAACCAATCAGAGGAAGCTGGAGGAAAAATAGCCACAGTAGTCCCAAAATCTACTGTGTAGAGGCCCCCCTACTACTACTAAAATGAATACTAGTGAGGACTCAGAGCAATATAGCTGGGCAACAGCCAGTGAGGAAATGGACTCAGGTAGCTGGACAAATGAAACGAAGGCCCCCTATACAAAAAGGAGGAGGGCACTTGGAGCCACAGAGGTGGCCATGTACAATAGGTTTTCCTCACTCAGCACAGATAATGAATCAAGCACAGAAATGCTCATGCCATAAAAAGTTCAGGATTTAGAATCACACAGTACAACATTAGATATTGAAATATTGGTGATAGGGGATTCCACAATAAGAAGTACAGATAGTGTATTAACCATGGGTTGTAAAAAAATTGACTGTAAATTGACTGCCAGGGGCAAGAGTAAAGGATATAAAACAGGGATTGCCAAAATTACTTGTCAAGACACCTAAAAAACAGGTAATTGTGCTCCATTTGGGGATAAATAGTATTGGGAAGCAGCACGAAAAAGATATTGTGGATGAGATTCTAGATAGCGCTGACCTTATACTGGCAAGGGGACGAACACCTATAATTTCTGGGATACTGCCTAATTATGGATGTAACCCTGAAAAAAACTGTACTATACAAATCCTCTCCCCTTTCCTAGGTCCTTCAATGCACTTTATGTATGCGCTCAATGGAAAATGTCCTTGAAATGTATTTTGCCTTGTATTTTCCTTTGTCATGCATTGTATCCTGCCATATGTATCTTCCTGTATTTCTGTGCATCATGTATTTTCGTTATCCTTACTGTATCGTTATGTTCTGTAATTTTACCTCCCGGGTCGTGCCTGAAAACAGTCACTTGCTGGCTAGTGCACTTACCCGGTTAACAAAAACTAAATAAATAAATTAATTAATAGCAGATTATTGAACTGGTGTGGCACAAGAGACATGGTTTTTATAGATACCTGGAATAGGTTTGTGAATAATAAAAGTTTATATAAAAAGGATGGGTTACACCTGAATGCGTTCGGTACTAAAACATTGGCAACAGCAATAAAAAAAAACTCAAGATCCATTTAAACTAGGTATGGGAAAGGCAGGGCAGTACCTTGAAGGCACTATACTGAGAGAAATAAAACCTATTTCAGGGACAAAGCCTTCTAAAATTGTTATCCACTGTATACTCCTTAATGCACTGAGTCTAAACAACACAAAGGAAGAACTGGAGGCACTTATAAGTGTTGAAGATGATGTTGATATGGCCTTCATCACCAAAATGTGGTGGTTGGACCAAAATAACTAGGGAAAGGAAATATCAGGATATGTACTATTCCATAAGGATAGGGAGGGGAAAAATGGGGGAGGAATAGCAGCATATATATCAAATAAAATTAAAGCTACAAATGCTACTGATAAGGTTAATCTAGGTATAACAGGTCTAGAAACCATTTGAATTTGGATAGACACGTACAAATGAACATGTAATAGTAGGGGTATGGTACAGACTGCCAGGGGCAATGGTAGAACTTTCAAATCTAATAAACACAGAATTTACCAGAGCATGTGAAATGGGTAAGGTGATATTTGTGAGGGATCTAAATTATAACGACATAAATTGGGAAAACCGGTGGGCCTCAAATTCTCAAAGTAAAATATTCCTAGATCTCTGCCAGGAACTGGATATCACCCAACATGTAAATATCCCAACTAGGGGAAAGAATATTCTAGATCTGATAATGGCAGTAAGGGAGATTAACATTACAGGGTGCCATACAATAGCACCAATAGGAAACAGTGACCATGATGGGGTACACTTCTTTTTTCAGCAGTACGTACCAATCAAGAAAGGGTGTAGAGAAATCTATAGTATAAATACAGCAGAAAAATCTAAAACATTGAAAGAACTAGACAACATAAACTGGGAAAGCACATTAGCAAATAAATCAGTGGAGGAGATGAGGGGTACCCTTACTAAGCATGTCTTTGCAATATGTAATGAACACATAAAAAAAGTTAATGTATATAATAAAAGGAGGAAAACAAACAGATGTCTAACCAAGACAATAACTAAACTTTTGAACAGAAAAAAATGGCTGTATATTAACTTTAAATGAAATAAAAATCTACACACCTGGGTAAAAAGTATAAACAAACTCAGGTTAAATGTAAGCAAATGATAAAAAGAAATAAACAAAAGATGAAATTCAAGCTGGTATCTACAGCCAGAAGGGATAACATGCAACATTTTTATAGCTATGTTAATTCACTAAGAAAAACAATAACCTATGTATCATTAAAGAGGGTAGTGCCTTAATTTCTGACCCAATTAAGGTAGCAAATATTTTTAATTAATATTTTAGCACTGTTTTTTTCTACAAAATCTAAGGGATTGGTAAACATCACACCTAATAAGGAATTAAATATAAAGACAGCATCAGACATTATCCTAAACAAAATAAATGCCTTAAAGAATACTAACTCAACAGAGCCAGATAACATTTAAAACAACATTCTTGAATTACTTTCCCCAAATATTGCAACCCCACTAACACTTATTTTTCAGCAGTCACTGGAGAGCTGGGAGATGCCTAGGGACTGGCTGACAGTGAATGTGATACCCATTCATAAGAAAGGTGATAGGGCTGATCACACAAACTATAGGCCAATAAGCCTGACCTCAGTGCCAGGCAAACTGATGGAATCTGTGCTAAATGATGTGATTAATACATATTTCATAGAAACTAACCATGAAAACTGTGAGCAGCCTGGATTTGTGGCAGGAAGGTCATGTGTGACTAACATGCTATGCTTTTATGGAAAAATTTCTGCAGCATTGGATGGGGGAGGCAGTGGATTGTGTGTATCTTGATTTCACGAAGAACTTCAATAAAGTTCCTCACATTGAAATATTACATTGCCTAACAGATATAGGTATGGATCATAGAGTGAGTAGATGGATACAGGCTTGGCTGGCAGATAGGTCACAGAGGGTGTGTTTAAATGGTTACTATTCAGATGAGGTGCCAGTGACTATTGGGGTCCCCCAGGGATCGGTTATGGGACCAGTATTATTCAGAATATTCATGGAACAAATGGGAGGAGGAGTATATAACTGGATAAGTAAATATGCAGATGACATTAAATTGGCAGGGCTGGTGAAACAACTTGGGGGCGTGCAGGAAATTCAGAAGGATCTGAATAACATTTATAGCTGGACCAATGCTAGAGGAATGTGTTTTAACATAGATAAGTGCTGTGTGCTCCACCAAGGAAACAGTAACCCCGAGCAAAACTATAGTATAAATAGCAAATGCTGTGAAAATCGGAGGTGGAAAGGAACTTGGGTATTCTGGTGGACCACAAACTTAAATATCAGGTACAGTGTAATAATCAAATAATAAAAGCAAAAAGGATACTATGGAATATAAAGAAAAACTTTGGAAGCCGAAGTAGGGCAGCGATCATGCCACTGTACAGAGCCTACATTAGATCAATACTGGACTATGATGCCCCAGTGTGGGGACCCATAAATAAGGGTGCAGTGGCAAGGATTGAGAGGGTGCAGAAGCAGACCACTAGAATGAAACACAACCTACAGGGGGATTCTTATGAACAACGATTAGTAAATTGAAACTGATGTCCTTAGAGACAAGACAAGTTAGAGGAGGCCTATTGATGAGCTGTAACATAATGTGGGATGACTATATGTTAAATGAACTAAATCTGCAGTTTAAAAATGATCAGAAGAGCACCAGGGGCTACCTTCAAATTGAGATACATCAAGTGTAATACAAACAGGAGAAAGGCTTTCTACACTCAGAGGGTGGATGCCTCCTGGAATGGATTACCAGAGGAGATTATCTGCTCAAAAAACAAGGCCCAGTTTAAGAAAAATCTGGAGTCCCATATTCTGAATGGGCACAAACTGACATATTATGGGTAAAGAGGACAGGAGCAGCAATGGGCCTAACATGGAGCTCCCATAGCTCCTAACTACAGTAGTGGCACCAGATTAGTAAAAGGATTTTTCAGGATTTTTAAAAATCCCTTTTGAGAATTGTGAAACATTGTGAACCTTTTTTATGTTGGTGCAAGTGCGCAGCCAACATCTTGAGGCAGTGGGGATTTGGAGGCACGGTCGCTGTTGGGCGAATGCAGGCCACGGACCAGTAGGTGCGTCCCTCATTCCTCAATCAGCAATGCCACACCATGCATACTAAGCTGGCGAGCACATCTAAAGAAAGGCCTGCTGCAATCTGAGCAAAGCTCATCACACGTAGTGGGCCCTTCCTATGTGCTCACCAGCTAGTAGCATGGTGGCACAGTGGACACTACTCTGCCGACAGCACCAACTTTGGGTGCCCAATCCCCTGGTCGGCTTCCCTGCCCCTTGAAGTATGTGCCGACAGGAGAGCCCACTCCCCATTGGCAGAATGTGCCCCCCACCTCGTTATTTGCTGACAGGGGTGCCCAATCCCTGTCGACATCCGCCCCCCCATCCCGTTGTGCTGGACTCCCCGTCGGTATCATGTCTCCTCCCCCTTCTTCTGTGCTGATGTGGGTGCCCAATCCCCCATCAGCTACTGTACCCCCCCAAACAATGTTTGACGAGCAAGTGCCCAATCCCCGTCGGCATCCCCGTCCTGTTGTACTGTGGCCAACAGGGAGCCCCTCCCTTCAGCATCTTGTCCCCCTCCTCCTTCTGTGCTGATGGGGTGCCCAATCTCCATCAACTACTGTACCCCCCAAACAAAAGAAACGACCTGTAAAAAGAAAAAATCCCTGTTTTTTTTCCCCTTGGTCCTGTAAACTGAAAGCGGTCCCTCATAGTCTCCCTACCACCGCACCCACCCACTGCACACCCTGCCCCCACATGCACCCACCCCATACTTACTCTCCAAGTCGTGCGATGATCTTCACTGGACCGGGAACACATCTACACTCTTCAAAGCCAACCACAAACTGAGAAAATGCTGGTAAGCTGTATAATGGAATGAATAGGGTTTTTTTCAACTTTGCTCCATATCTTGGGCATTTTTTGGAATTAGTGTACCAAATTTTCAACATGGGTTTTTTGGGACCCCTCCTCATGAATTCTGTCACAGTTTTGATGTTAATCGGTCCCAAAAGGTGATTTTGCAGTCACTGCACAAAATCACCTTTTGGGACTGATTATCATAAGGACAGTGGCAGTGTTTATGAGGTGGGCTCTCAAAAGCCTACGTTGCAAATTTGGTGGAAAAAATCCAAAAAATAGCTGTTTTCTGAGCGTGCATTGCACAGTTGCTGCACAAGCTCATAACTTCATGAATTCACAATATTTTCATGCCATATTTTCAACATTGTCATTTTTCTACACCTCCTTGTGAACAGTATAGCTGTCATTTTTCACATCCCGGCCGAAATGTGTTTCCGCACTTCTGGCACACAATACCGCAGTCACTGTGGGAAATCAGTGTTTGGGCCAGAATGCAAAAATGACAGTGACACTGTTCATGAGCAGAGGTCCTACAATGTCTACGTTGAAAATTTGGTGATGATACTCCATAAAATGATTGTGTTATGAGCGTACATTGCGCAGTTTGCACACACACTTGTAATGTTGTGCATTTGTAATATTTTCACTCTGGATTTTCACCATTGGCATTTTTCCACACCTCTTGAACAGTAAAGCTGTCATTTTACATATCCTGCCCGAAATGTGTTTTCACACGTCTGGTGAAGAATAGCGCAGTCACTGTGCAAAATCACTTTTTGAGACAGCTTGAGGACATGACAGTGACACTGTACATGAGTAGAGGTGTTAAAATGCCTATGTTGAAAATTTGGTGCCAACACTCCATAAAATGCCTGTGTTAAAAGTGTGCGCTGTGCATTTCCCATGCACCCTTGTGACTTCGCATATTTGCAATACTTACATGCCACATTTTTACCACTGCCATTTTTTTACACCTCCCTATGAACAGTGCAGCTGTCGTTTTTCACATCCTGCCAAACATGTGTTTCCACAATGCACTGCCAAAGGCAATACCAGCGCGACAACATTCGGCATTGACAAATGCCTTGTTTTTCTTGTTTTGTAATATGTTCACTGCTACCAGGAGAGGGCGCTTGGATCTGATAGTCTAGTTGAAGATCCAACAGATGGTGCTAGAGTACTGTAATAGGAACTGGTCTCTTTCTATAGTAAGAAATGTGTTTAATTGCTTCTTTGTATGCTAGTCTCTAGTTCCCTGAAGTTGCAGATATTAGCAGAATGGTCTGGTGGTGTAGAGGAAGTGTGTTTGCTTATAAAAGCAAGGTTGCTACGTTCAAACCTACAAAAAAGAGTTGTCATTTATGTCTCCTACTTTTCACCCTGAGAACATGATTTAAATCTTAACAGATGATTTAACATTTGCATTGCTAGTTAGTAGTACTCTGGCAGGGTTACTGCCTTTTAACCATAGTGTGAGGAGTTCAAATATTTCTTTCCTCCTTACCTAATTCAGTGCAAGTGATCTGTGCTGAGCTGCTGATTATCTTAAAGCAGCAGTGCAATGGATCAATAACGCTGTGTTCACATATTTTTACTCATAACTTGTCTGGAATAGTTAATTTATGTACCTTTTGCAATCAGATGGTATCAGATTGTAGTTCTATGTTCAGTTTTTTTCCACTAACTCATACGCAGCCTTGCCAGAATCACCATTTTGTACCCAGTTGCATCATGGTATTTTTTTGGATGAAAAGGCTTACCATGATGCAACTGTAGTGTTCCTATGATGCAATTCTTTATTGTTGTTCAAGCGCACTCCCGGTAACAGTTTTGTACTACTCGCATGTGGAAAAAATGGGTCTTGTTAGCTGTAGTGTTTCATGCTGTAACACCTCAGATTCAGTATGAGTGAACTTAGGATTTTAGCATGCATTTTTGTACCTTCAGTAAGTTTTTAGACAGACAAAGTGCACAATGCAGCATTTAAAAATCAGTAAATGTGTGAAACCCCTATTCTTTTCATAATAAATAGAATTTGGAATGCTGAGGTATTGCTATGGAACAGTCCCTCCCAGGACCAATTTGTAAATAAGCCTGCTTGATGGTGTTTTCCTGGTAAAATAAAAATTAAATTGAAAAACATTGACAATGAGAAGCTTTGTGACAGAATTTATTACAAATCGGGAACTGACAGTAGCTATCATTAGTGAAGAAGATGTTGCAGATCATGATCATACACATGCTCAGCAATGTCCAGGAAGGTTGCCAGAACATAAAAAAAAAATTACAAGCTGCTGTTCACAGTACACAACATGTCACATCATAGGTGATGCCAGCTGAACAGCATTTCCATCCCTTATACAATGAGCTTTCAATCAAGATGAATGTGGAACATAACCATGATATACTGAAAATAAAAACATGCATTCAGGACTTCAAATTTTTAATCTGACTGAATGTGGAATATTACCATGATATATAAAAAATATATATATTTATGCTGGGAGTGAGGATCGAACTTGACCCCTTGTGACAGTGCAGCAAAACCTCCAGGGACACATGCTTTAGCTACTACACCAAACCTACTTCACAGGTTTCATCTGTAAGGAAACTTGCTTTTATCAAATGATCAGTTTGCAGCTTTTAACTGACAGTGTGGCTAGACAGTACTTGTTATTATGATGCCCTGATTTTCATACTCACAAAGGGATACAAATAGCAAACACATTTATGACATAAAAAAAAAAATATAATACCACCAAACTGGGTTGAGGTTAATCAGCATTTCTTTCTCTCTAACAATTGCTGCCCCATCTCCTTTGCAATGGAGAACATAGTGACAGAGCTTGCTATAGGTCAGGAACGAAAACTAGCACAACCTACCCTATCCATTTTACTCCAACAGCACTTGCGTACTACCGCAAGCCTGCTCCTGGTACACTCATGCACTATAATGGTTCAGTTGCATTATTACTGTTTTGTATGTTTATATGTTCTTTTTTATGACTTTTGACATGTATTGTAATTTACCCAATGTTCCACTACTGTTTATTGTACAATACCTTGTGTTCCAACTGTTGCAAAATCTTACAATGTTGTATTGTTTGTACTACCCACATACTACTGTAACTGATCATCTTTCACAACCCTATGTAACCCCCTCCCCCCCCCAGGTCACACTCTGAGAAGAGCAACCTGTTGTTTATTGTGCCTTCCTAGTGAAACATTTCAATAAATAAACTAGCTATCTTTAGCTGCAGAGGATGATGAAGACTATGAGCAAACAACTGATCAGCAATGACTAGGAAGATTGCCAAATAAATATTGTGGGATGATGTTCACAGTGCACATCATGTCACCTCCTAGGTGATACTGGCAGTACAGCATTTCCTTCATGTATGCTATGAGTTTTTAACTAGAATGCATGTTGAACATAGCCATGAAATATTGAAAGGCATGCATTTTGACCTGAAAGTTTTCAATGTAAATAAATGAGGACTTTTGCCATGCCAATACAAAATGGAAGCATTGTGAGCAGGAATCAAACCTGATCCCTGTAACATGCAGACAAAAACCAGAGACTACTGCACTAACCACTACACTAATGTAGCATATCAGGTACTGGAAACTGCCAGGAGGGAAGGAATGAGTGTGGGCATATTAGTACTGCGTGTTATACTTTGAATTGCATTGCTACCCTTTATGTCCTATTTTCCCTATTTATATTTGTCTTTCCTCACCAGTTCCATTTCATGACTTCAACAATTTTCTTGTCGAAGTTCAACACAGCGGCAATCTCAATATCGAAAGGCAAAATTTCACCTTTCGATATTGAGTGTTTTTCTTTAGAGGGCTTTGCCCCCCACACCACCCCCTCGACTTTTAGATATGCATTCCAAGTTGGAGTTTGTTTGTGGGGGGGGGGAGAAATTTTGCCTTGAAGTCAATTACACCGAGAACAGCAAAACTGTTGCTGTAATGGACTTTGTTATATTTCTGTTGTTGTGCGGTTGGTACACCTTCCTTACCCCCCTTAATATTATTGCTTATACAGTTTACTTGCCAGTGTAGGCACTAATATTACATTGTATTATTTTTAGGGTTGCCACCCTTGCATGAGGTGAAAACCATACGCTAAACTACATCCAAACTCCACCTCTAGCTCCTCCCTTCTTTATGACTGACCAGTACATCATTCCTACTTCAAAGCCATTTTATTGTCAGAGAAGATTTTTAAAAGTGATATAAAATCATTTTTATACTGTTATTTTTATGCATTAGTCATTTTTGTTCTTTGGTAACCAGGTAAGGCTCATTGACCACAAGGCCCATTTACAGGGGTGACCTGGGAACACTGAGAGGTTAAGTGTCTTGCTCAAGGACACACAAGATGCAAAGAAGACTGGAAATCAAATCCAGATCTGCTGAATGTATCAAGCTTATTAATAGATCATTGTTCAAACCTCTGTTAAATGCTTTCATTTTTCCTTTTCATGTTAATCATGTACATTGATAAGCTTTGACCAATTTTTGACACATTATATATCAATGCTTGTGATAACCTGTCTTCTGCATTGTGTTCCCCATGAACTCGACAAGTACTGCTGTTTCTTTTCATATTTCTAAGACATTCCATATGTTCAGACACACCATTCCTGGCTATTCATCTGAATGGCCTGTAATGGTGAAACTAATATCATGGAATGTTCTAGTAGTATCAGAAATTAGAGTAGAAGTAGCTGCTGATGACTCTGGAGAAAGGGAATCAGTGTTGTAATAAAGGCTAATAGAATGTGTCTAAAACACATCAGAATATAGGACCAACAAAAGGAAGGAACACAGGAAGGCATATAATAGTATAAGAACTGTTTCCTTCTCAGCAGTAAAAGACCATATTTAAAATTCAGAGTGGAATAGGTCAAGTTGATTTACTGCTAATGGCCTTAATGGTCATACTTTACACCCTCCATATACAGGTAGACTGGTTTTACAAAGGTATGTGACATCATAATTTCTTTATAACTTGGACATGCAGCCAAAAGAGTGAATGATTTGATACAATAATTTAGAGTATGTGAATACTTAGACTAGCCACAAAAACAGACTACATTTAAGTAAAACCAGATGACCAGACAAAGACCCTAAAAAAATGGATTATCCAGTCTAAAACCTGACAGGTAGCAACCCTAATCATTTTATTTCTGAGGTACCTTGGCATCCATGATATAAGTAAAAATGCACAAATTATGTTTCTTTCTCCAGGGGGAGGGGGGAGATAAAGGCCCAGTCAATTAGGGAGTGGTTATGAGATTTAAGATTGAGGGTCAAAGATTTGATATCAGAACAGATTTTGCTATGGTAGTTGACAGCTAGTCTACATTGAAGTTACAGTACCTAGAATGTACAGCTCACCTGAGGTGGCATGTGCGGTGATGGTGGAGATGAATGCAGCGACTGCTGAACTGGGGAGACTAGGGCTACAATAAGTGCTGGCTATAAATATAGGTAGTATATGGTATCAACCCTGGAACCACAGTGGAACATGGCTGTGGAGGAAAACTTATTTTAGCAGCAAACAGTTAGTTCAGAAAACAGGAGGCAAACACAAGAACTACAGAAAATAGGGGATCTCATTTAATGAACAGTTGATAAAGCAGGGAACAGTCACTCCATGGAGCAGTGAAACAAAGTTTGGTTGATCTAGACCATGCAGATCACATCATAAGCAAGTGGTGCTTCAGACCACAGAGGTGACAACATGAGCAAATTAGTTCAGGTGGCTACCCATAGCCTAGATAGCTAAAGCCCAAACTCATGCAGTAAAAATATGTGGCTGAATCAGGCCCTTGCAAAACAGCAGGCAGCTACCACATTCCTTTCCACTAAATCCTATCAAAGTTCCCAATACAGAGAAAAAAACCTCCCGACAAGTAGAATGCATGGTAATCTTCTCAGAGGTGCTGCCTGTCTATGGTGTAGGTCAGGCTAGGATGCTCCACACCATGGGATTCAATCAGTGATTGAAAACCTGGTGCAGAGCTCAGGGATTTGGCTTCACTGGGGACTTGTGGTCCACCTGGAGTGATGCAGGCCTATATTGGTGTGATGGTCTGCATCTGTCCAGGAGGAGAATCAGGATCCTAGGTGATAGGTTTAAATGCTTCATTGGCAAGCATTTAAACTAGCCAAGTGGGGAGGAGGCACTGGAAAGGAGCAGGGAAATCCTAGCCCCCCCCCCAAAAAAAATCAGGGTAGTAAGTGAGGTAAACATCAAGGTAGAGATGTCGATAGGGAGAAGGGCTGGAGTAAATGGAGAAAGTGACAAAAGCAATAAGGACAGGGATGGGGCAAAAAGGGGTAAGGATATCAGGACATGGAGGGTAATGAGTACCAATGCCCGTAGACTGGGCAACAAGCTCCCTGAACTGGGGGCCTTGATGGAAGAGGGATGCCTGGATATTGTAGCAGTCACAGAAACATGGTACACAGAGAACCATGACTGGGATGTTAACATGCCTGGGTTCACAACCTACAGGAGAGACAGGGAGGGAAGAAGAGGGGGAGGAGTAGCTCTCTATGTAAGGGAAGGGATAAAAGCAACTGAACAAAAGAGTAAACAGGGAGGAGAGGAGGCACTGTGGGTCACCTTAAAGACTGAAAATGGCACCACAATCCACACAAGGGTTGTATACAGACATCCATGTCAGGGGGATGGAATGGACAAGGATATGATAGAAAGCACTCTTAGGATGGCAGAGAAAGGGGAGATACTGCTGATGGGAGACCTGAATATGCCAGATGTTAACTGGAGCACATTTGCTGCAGCCACATCCAAGAGCAGGGTCATTCTCGATGCCCTACAGGTGGCAAGCCTCAGACAGCTAGTTTTGGAACCCACTTAGACCTCGTACTCTCAAATGGGAACAGTGAAAGGATCTCAGATCTAGAAGTGGGAAGCCATCTGGAAACAAGTGACCACCAGTGTGGTTCATGATAAACTCAGCCACAAAGTCAAGCCATACAAAAGTGAAGGTATTGGACTTCAGGATGGCTGACTTTGACAAGATGGGAGAGTGCCTTAGAAAAGCACTAGCAAACAGGCTGGAAGGATGGGTGAAGCAACTATGGGGAAACATAAAAACTCCCATCACAGAGGCAACAAGCCTTTGTGTGAAGCAAATAAACAAATCAAAATGAAAGAAAAAAACACTATGTTTCTCAAAAGAGGTAGCGGGGAAAGCCAGGGAGAAAACGATAGCATTCAGGAAGTATAGGGAAACCCAGAAGGAACAGGACAGAGAGCTGTACCAGTTAAGGAAGAAGGAAGCAGAGAGGGAAGTCAGAATATCAAAGGCCCAAACTGAGGAAAAGATAGCCAACTTGGTTAAGAAGGGGATAAAACCTTTTATAGGTTCAGGGAACGTAGAAAGACGGTGGGTGGGCAGAGAGGGACAGTGAAAAAGCAAAGATACTGAACGAATATTTCTGCTCAGTATTCAAAAAGGAGGAGGTTGAGGTGTCTAATCCAATTAACAGAAGCAATCTGGATAGGGGGGTTGATCCCAGTCCTTTCACAGAAGAAAGGGTTCTGAAAGACCTCCTAAAACTGAAGGTGGGCAAAGCAATGGGGCCTGATGGGATTCATCCCAGAATTCTAAAAGAACTAAGGGTAGAACTAGTGACACCACTGACTACCCTCTTTAATAAATCATGGGAGGATGGGGTGGTACCTGAGGACTGGAGGAGGGCAGATGTGATTCCCCTTCACAAAAGTGGGAGCAGGGCAGAAGCAGGAAACTACAGACCTGTTAGTTTAACCTCAGTGATAGGAAAATGATGGAATCACTTCTGAAGGAAAGAACTGTCGAGTACCTAGAGGCCAGAGGGGCACAGGACCCAAGGCAGCATGGATTCACAGCGGGAAGGTCATGCCAGAGGAATCTAATAGATTTCTTTGACTGGATGACCAAAGTAGTAGATCAGGGAGGGGCTGTGGACATGGCCTACCTAGACTTTAGCAAGGCATTTGACACAGTCCCACACAAAAGATTAATAGCCAAATTAACCAGCCTGGGCCTGGGTAAAACATTGGCTGGACAACAGGACAGAGAAAGTAATTGTTTTTTTTTTTTTTTTTGCAAATAATTGCACTTTATTGATGATTGTTACCAACAAACATACAGAATACATGATAGACCTTCCAGATTTGCATGAAATCCATTATGATCTCCACAGAATCAAAAGAAGTCATAACAATCTATTATTTAATGGGAAAGAAAAGCTAACAAAAAACCAAAAAACAAAGAGAGAAGAAAAAAGAAAAAAGAACTCTACCCCCACCCCCGCAGGCAGCTATCCAACAAGGTGCCTTGACATAATTACCAATCATACATAAAGTGTATTATTGATGATGCCTGACTACGTAGGGTAATAGGAAAAGGACATAAAGAAATCAGACCCAAAAGTCAGAAGGAGGAAAAAAGGAGGACACCAGGGAGGGAGGTCAGAGCCACCCTCATTCTTATATCCAGCAATATCTGGTTCTCAAGCTATCTCAAACATTTAAACGGGGGAAGTCCAAGTACAGTAATGATACTTTCTTTTAAGGGATTGAGGGAATCCACCCCAACACTTATTAAATTTGGCCGTAGCGTTGAGAAGTGAAAATGCAGACCTTTCTGCGTATAAAGTATTTAAAAGTTCCTCCCACCATTCACGAAAAGAAGGAGACCATTCCTCCCTCCAATGCCTTAATATCAATAACTTAGTAACTAAAGAAATCAATGCCATTTGATACCTTTGGGTTTGCTGAGGTATGTGGGTATACACCCCAAGTATGCAGACCTCAATGTTAAAAAAAGAGTTCAAATCCCAGAATAAGCTTACCCATCGTTTAACCAAATTCCAAAACCCAAGTATTTTAGGACAAGACCACATTTTATGTAAAGCAGATGCCAAAGGGTCTTGACAGTCGCTGCATGCAGGGGAGGATGAGCTATTTAATCGATTCAGCTTTGCTGGAGAGAGGTAAAGATTATGGAGCAGTTTAAACTGGATCTCCTTATGTCTCCTGCTTAGTATAAACATACAAGTCTCTCCATATTTTCTCCCAAGTTGTCGCAGTCCAATCTAAAGACAGATTAGCTTTCCAATGCCAGGGACTGGGGACACAGCTGGTTCAAGTTCTTTGAGATATACCTATAAATTTTAGAAATAGCCTTACCTGATGCCATAATCTCACCCGACTTTAGCAACAACAGCCCCTGCTCCTTGAGACCGCTTTACTTTTACTCATGTGATACCTATTACTGCTTTGGAGTTGCACCAGCCACAACAGGGATTGGGGTTTAACTCCGAATTTAATAGAGAGGGTTGGTAATGAAAGCATGGAATTTCCAAAATGAAACTCTGAGATGCGAATCTTACGCTGAGGTAATGGGAAAAATCTGGTAATCGGTTGATTACCAATCGTAAAAATGGGGTTCTTTAACAAAGGTTGGGATAAGTCAAAAAATGGAATTATTTTGAAGTTAGAATAAAGCTGGTATAATGCTTTAACATCCCAGCCTAGTGGGGTGTTCCTGGCCTTCTTGGGAACTTTTTTTCCATGAAGTGTATAGAAGATTCGAGATCTAACTTCAAACTCTTGAGAAAACAAATCCATGGCAGATCCAGGGAAGCTACTTCAATAGCGGACCTCCAACGAGCAACTCTGGACACATGAAATCGCTAAGTAATAAAGGAAAAAATCAGGCAACTGTAGGCCGTCTGACTTACGCTGTCGACAAAAGTTTAGAATAGGCCCCTACATGGGGGTTTCCTTACAAATAAAACCAACAGAGTCTGTGTGTATCGATTTAAAAAAGATTTGGGGAGATAAATATTTAAATTTGAGAGAGGGTAAAAACCTAGGTAAAATTACCATTTTAATCGTATTGATTCTCCCTGAAAAGGATATCAGTAATTTAGACCATCTTTCCAGGTCATCCTTGACCAATTTTAGTAAGGGTTTAAGATTTAAATTGGCTAAATCCTCTAAGTCCTTAAGATTTGTATCCTAAGTATGTGAGAGAATTTGTTTGCCACTTTAGGCCCAGAGACAAAACCCAACTGCTATATAGAAATGGAGAGAGGGTATACGTAGTTTTAGACATATTTAACTTATAGCCAGAAAACTCGCTAAACCTAGAAATTAAGTCCAAAACACGCGTAGGCTTACAATGTTGTATCTCGGATATGTAATAGCAAATCGTCTGCAAATGCAGACACTTTATATTCAGTGTCACCTATGGTTATACCTTGGGTCAAATGGTCCCTTTTGATAAGCCGGATTAGGGGTTCAATGTATAAATTAAATAAGTAGGGAGATAGAGGGCAACCCTGACGAGTTCCCCTTGCTAGAGGGAAGACAGCTGAGATTAGGTTATTGCACTGAATTCTAGCAGATGGGAACGAGTAGAGAATCTTGACCCAGTGTAAAAAGCTATCTGGATTCCCAAATTCAGTAAGAACTGCAAACATGAAGGACCATTCAACCCGATTGAATGCTTTTTCTGCGTCTAGTGAGACCAGGGAAGCTTCCAACCCTGGGTCACCAGACGCAGAAATTAAATAAAACAACTTCCGGAAGTGATCAGCAGAGGAGCGGCCATCCACAAATCCAGCCTGCTCCGGACTAATAAGCTCCAACCATACTTGTTTCAACCTAAAGGCCAAAATTTTTGCAAAAATTTTAACGTCAAGATTTAATAGAGATATCGGTCTGAAATTTTCCTCGAATTCCGGAGACTTGCCTGGTTTAGGTAGCAATATTATTTTGGCCTCAAAAAGGGATTTATCAACTATTCCCTGTTCAATCCAGAAGGTATAGAGCTGGCTCAGTAATGGTACTATATTAAGTTTGAATAACCTGTAAAAAAGAGGTGTAAAGCCATCTGGCCCTGGCGCCTTATCCATCTTGAGTGAATCAATAGCTGTCCCTATTTCCTCACTTGATATAGGAGTTACCAACCTTAGCTTGGATTCCTCTGAGAGTTGGGGGAGAGAAAGATTAAGCAAAAATTCTTGCATACTAGCTATGCCTTGAGAGGAGAGCGGTCGGCTGGAGTAAAGGCTTTTATAATATTCAACAAAGATCTCTAGAATACCTCCAGGATCTGTTACTAGCTCCTTTGAGGAGGGATGCCTAAGTGCTACTATCCATTTAGCTTCACTTTTCTGTTTTAATTGCCAGGCCAGTAATTTTCCAGCCTTACTGCCCTGGCCAAGGTATAGGGCCTTAATTCTAGAAGCAGACTCAATCACCTTCTCCCTCGAAGCCCCAGAATACCATGTCCTTAAGGTACATAATTGCTCTTGTCCCTCTGATCTCCTCCTCTCCCATAACCTCCAATTCCTTTATTTTATTTAAGCAATCAGCCAGTTACTTATTATTTTCTTTTTCCGGATAGTTGCCAACGGATTAGCTCCCTCTCCTTACCACTTTAAGAGCTGCCCACATTTGGTGACAGCTTTAATGGAGCCCCAATTAGTTGCAATGGTATTAGATAAAACTCTAAATTGAACTAATGTTTGAGGATCCCTTAAAACATTATTGTTAAGTGACCAAGAGTAGGATCTTGGTAAGGAACCAGATAAACCCCAAGTCATTTTAATAGGGGAATGATCAGAAATCACTCTGGTAACATTCCTGTCTCAGGTATACCCAGTAGACATTGCTGGCTAACTAAGAAAAATCTATCTTTGAATAGGATTTGTGGACCGGGAGAAGAAAGTATATTCCAGGGTAGACGGGTTGAATAATCTCCACGGGTCCACTAATCCCAGAGACGTAGCAAACTCTATCAGTGCAACTTGGGCTGGAGAAGATTACGAGCTCCTACAACCAGAGTGGTCCAGCTTATTCGACTGGACTAAGTTCCAGTCACCACCTAAAATAATAACCCTCTCTATAAAAGAAGATAAAATCGTAACCAGATGAACAAAAAAAGAGGGTGTCTCCACGTTTGGTCCATACACTGATCCCAAAACCAGCTGCAACCCCCAAAGTCGGCCAGAGACAAAAATATATCTCCCATTTGGATCTGAAATTATTTCCTAGTGGGTAAACGGAATCCCATGCGCAACTAATATAGCAACCCCATGACTATTAGAGGAGAACCCAGCTCCAAAAACCTGCCCTATCCATTTTTCCTTAAAATGAGATAAGCGGTTAGGAAGTAAATGAGTTTCCTGTAACAAAACTATAGCAGGATTATATTGACTTAAATGATTCAAAATCAAAAATTTTTTGCAATTGTCCCTCCCCCCTTTAATATTCCAAGACAAAATATTTATTCTGAAAACCATCTTCTTAAAATAACACACTTCTCTAAGGTAACACCTTGGATAGCTGCACCCTATCCCCCTACCCTAAAACCCCATCCACATAACCCCAAACCACCCCCTCACCATCTTGTTATAACTAAATCCACACCCCATCCAAAACTATCTCTACTGGCTCAGCCAACTCCACCAGCCATGGTACATGGTGCGCCCTAGAGGCAGGGGACCCCGCTCCTTATTTAGGAAAGTCTGAAAAAAATTAATAATAAAGGTGAGAACTTGCGAAAATTGCCACGGTTCAACAGCTCAAACCGCATGTAATGAGACATAGTGCAATAGTCAGCCAAAGCGGAGAGAGAGAAACCTGAAGAAAAGGAGGGAGGGGGGGAAAGGCCTTAGTAGCACCCCATTCAGGAAGGCTTAAGAAAACACCACCACTGATATAACCCAAAATGAGTATTAACCTGCTAAGGTCTCTAACCAGAGCTATGGTATGTAAAACCCCAAGATACTCCTAACCCAGCAAAACCTTAACCAGGTTTGTAGCATCCCTAAATACAGATATAGCTTATGTAATCCATGTATCCCTCTGAGAGTAAGGGAAGAAGCCAGAGAGAGTTAGTATAGATTCCTGCACAGCCAATAATGGTTAGAGGGAGAAGGAGAAAAGGAAAGAGCAGATAACCCAACCACCTCTCCTTTACACATTACACCATATAACACTTTCTCATACGTGGAAAAATAAGAGAGAGACGCTATCCCCACAATCCATACAGCTGAACAATAATAATGAGCTGCGAAGTGTCCAGATAATAATAAGGTGGCATGTAGTTAACTTTGCCCATGTATATATAAAAAAAATAGGATATACGAGCCAACAGCTCCCTCTTGTGGTAGTAATCAAACACTGCATCTCAAAATTTTGTATTAGGGGTTCATTCTATATTCGAGACCCCTAATCAAACCAAAAGAATAACAGTTTTTAATAAAGTAATGTCTCATATCGTGGCGAAAGTCTCTCCGTTACTTGCAGGCTTATGATAAAGGAGTAATGTCCAAACTATATTGTAAACACGATCTAAAAGTTCACTAGAGGTTTAACCCATATGATGTACTATAACTCTGGCACTCCAAAATATTAGAGCTTCATCCCTTGGAAAAAGATCTGGGTAGCCCTTTAGCGTTGACAGAGCTTAAGTAGCTAGTCGAGCGCTTTGCCATCATTAGTAGCAATCTCAAGTTTCCGCTGGATAGAGCATCCGATGATGAACCCAGCCGCCTAAAGCTTGAGGATGGGTCGAAAATTCGCACCTGTCCCATCTTCCAGGTTAAATCTGGGACCATTCTCAATTTCTTGTTCTCCCATTGAAACGTTGTCAACTTTCTGGTTTCCCTCAAAATATGCTCCCGATCTAGGAAGTTTAATAACTTGAAGATAATAGGCCTTGGAGGGTCAGAGGCAGCTGGTTTCACCCTAAGGGCTCTATGGCCCCACTCAATTATGTACTCCGGCCCGTTAGGTGAAGGCCCCACCATTTTCCTCAGCAATTTCTGCAAGAACTGCACAGTATTCAGGCCTTCCTCTCCCTCAGGAAGGCCTAAAAGCACTAAATTATTACGCCTGCTTTTTCCCTCAAGATCCTCCAGGCGGTCTTCCATCCTCGCTAGTGCCCTCTTACATTCAATCAGGGTAGGCCCCGTCTTTCCATAGATCTTTCAATCGGACGAAATTCGGGCTTCTGTGTCCGTCACCGGCCAGGCAAGTTGAATCAGCATGAGCTTAAATTCTGCGACATCGTCCACTAATTTAAACAAGCCATCCTTTATGGAAGACAAGTCACGTAAATTTTCTCTGGCGTAATGCCTTCCTCCTCAGACGGTGATGAACTGCGGCATGGCGCTGGCTTCTAGCTCTTGATCCGACGCCTGCATTCCGCAAAGCTCCGATTCCAAAAGGAGCCCTAGTGCTTCCTTTAAACTTTGGTTTCCCAACAGAAGGAAAATTGCACTGCAGTATATATTTTAGTAGCAGGTTCACGTTATTGAAGCGGGAGCCCCGAAAAGCTGCAGCTACTCCTCCATGCGCGTCACGTGATCTCCAGAGAAAGTAATTGTAAATGGAGTCCACGCTGAAGAAAGAGGGGTTACTAGTGGGGTGCCTCAGGGTTCACTACAGGTCCGGTCCTTTTTAATGTCTTTATAAGTGACATTGCAGAGGAACTGAAAGGAAAAGTATGCCGCTTTGCAGAAGACACAAAGATCTGCAACAGGGTTGGTACACAAGGAGGCATGGAAAGGATAAGAAGGTGCTTGGCAAGGTTGGAGGAATGGTCAGAAGTATGGGAGCTTGGATTCAGTGCAAAGAAGTGTAAAATAATGCACCTGGAAACAAAAACCCAGGGGAAGATTACACAGTGAGTGGGGAGGTAGTAACAACAACAGAAATGGAAAGGTACCTGACGGTAATCATATCAGATGACCTTAAGGTTAGCAAGCAATGTGAGAAGGCAGTAGGGAGGGCTGGGGGGATACTGGGAGGTATAGGGAGAGGCATCACCAGCAGAAAACAGGAAGTTGTTATCCCTTTGTACAGACAGTTGGTGAGACCCCATCTGGAGTACTGTGTCCAGTTCTGGAGACCCAATCTCCACAAGGACATAGACAGGATAGAGGCAGTCCAGAGGAGGGCAACTAAAATGGTGCAGGGTCTGCAAGAGAAGCCATATGAGGAGAGACTAAAGGAGCTTAATATGTATACTCTTGAGAAAAGGAGGGAATGGGGAAAAATGATAGAGACAGAGAGAGAGAGAAAGCAGCCAGAGATTCCTTAAATCAAGGAGGTTATTTTCTATACTACACTGAACTGAATTATTACTTTTTTGGACCTGTGTAAGTAACCAGTATTGATTCTGTTTTGGGGGTTGACTTGTCTTAGTTTTAACTTTAATTTGCCAGGGAGGAACTGTAGCTGGGAGATATTTGCAGTCATTTGTGACTAGACCTGGTACTTAACCTCTGTGAAATAGGTGTCTGAAAGGATGGAAGGCGCTGCCTGGGGTGGAGGTTCAGAGTTGTAGTTGATTGTTTCTGGGTGGCATAGGTTTAAATGCTTCATTGGCAAGCATTTGAACTAGCCAAGGTGGAGGCACTGAAAAGGAGAAGGGAAATCCTAGCCCCCCCCCCAAAGCCAGGGTAGTTAGTGAGGTAAACACCAAGATAGAGCAGTCGATAGGGATAAGGGCAGGGGTAAATGGAGAAAAAGACAAAGGCAGTAAGGACAGGGATGGGGCAAAAAGAAATAAAACCAGAAAAAAATGGAGGGTAATGCGTACCAATGCCCACAGTCTAGGTAAAAAGCTCCCCGAAATGGTGGCCTTGATGGAAGAGGGATGCCTGGATATCATGGCAGTCACAGAACCATGGTACACAGAGAACCATGACTGGGATGTCAACATATCATGGTACACAATCTACAGTCTACAGGAGGACAGGGAGGGAAGAAGAGGAGGAGGAGGAGTAGCTCTCTATGTAAGGGAAGGGATAAAAGCAACAGAAGTAAAGGGTAAACAGGGAGGAGAGGAGGCACTGTGGGTCACCCTGGAGACTGGAAATGGCTCCACAATCTGCACAGGGGTTGTATACAGACCCCCGTCTCAGGGGGAGGAAATGGACAAGGAAATGATAGAAGGCATCCTAGGGATGGCAGAGAAAGGTGATATATTGCTAATGTGGGACCTGAATATACCAAATGTTAACTGGAGCAGCTTTGCTGTAGCCATATCCAAGAGTAGGGACATTCTCGATGCCCTACAGGGGGCATGCCTCAGACAGCTAGTTTTGGAACCCACTTGGGAGGGAGCAATCTTAGACCTGGTACTCTCTAATGGGGAAGGAGAGAGGATCTCTGATCTTGAAGTGGGCAGCCAACTGGGAACAGGTGACCACCAAACAATGTAATTCACGATAAACTAAGCTATAGAGCCAAGCCACACGAAAGTGAAGGTACTGGACTTCAGGAGGGCTGATTTTGTCAAAATGGGAGAGTGCCTCAGAAAAGCACTAGCAAACAGGCAAGAAGGTGGGGTGGAGCAACAATGAGGAAACATTAAAACTGCCATCACAGAGCCAACAAGCCTTTGTGTGAAGCAAATAAATAAATCAAAATGAAAGAAAAAAACACTATGGTTCTCAAAAGAAGTAGCGGGGAAGGTAAGGGAGAAAAAGATAGCATTCAGGAAGTATAAGGAAACACAGAAGGAAAAGAACAGAGAACTTTACCAGTTAAAGCAGAAGGAAGCAGGGAAGGCAGTCAGAATAGCAAAGGCCCAAGCTGGGGAAAAGATAGCCAACTCAGTTAAGAAGGGAGATAAAACCTTTTATAGGTACATTAGGGAGCAAAGAAAGATGGAGGCAGGAATACTGAGACTGAATAAAGATGAAGATGGTTGGGCAGAGAGCGACAGTGAAAAAGCAGGGATACTGAATGAATATTTCTGCGCAGTATTTACAATGGAAAAGCAGGGGGAAAGACTTAATCCAGTCAATAGAAGCACTCTGGAAAGGGGGGTTGATATAAGTCCTTTCACAGAAGAAAGGGTTCTGAAAGAACTCTTAAAACTGAAGGTGGATAAAGCAATGGGGCCTGATGGAAATCACCTCAGAATTCTAAAAGAACTAAGGGAAGAGCTAGTAACACCACTGACTATCCTTTTTAATAAATCATGGGAGAATGGTGTGGTACCTGAGGACTGGAGAAGGGCGGATGTGATTCCCCTTCACAAAAGTGGGAACAAGACAGAGGCAGGAAACTACAGACCTGTCAGTTTGACCTCAGTGGTAGGCAAAATGATGGAATCACTTCTGAAAGAAAGAATTGTTGAGTACCTAGAGGCCAGTGGGGCACAGGACCCAAGGCAGCATGGATTCACAGCAGGAAGGTCATGTCAAACAAATCTAATTGATTTTTTTGACTGGGTGACCAAAGTAGTAGACCAGGGAGGGGCTGTGGCCATGGCTTACTTAGACTTTAGCAAGGCAGTTGACACAGATCTGCACAAAAGATTAATAAACAAATTAGTCAGCCTGGGAGTGGGTCCCAGGGTGGTAGCCTGGGTAAAACACTGGCTGGACAACGGGACGCAGCGGATAATAGTAAATGGAGTCCACAGTGAAGAAAGGGGGGTTACTAGTGGGGTACTGCAGGGTTCAATACTGGGGCCGGTCCTTTTTAATGTCTTTATAAGTGACATTGCAGAGGGACTGGAGGGGAAGATATGTCTCTTTGCAGATGACACAAAGATCTCCAACAGGGTTGATATGCAAGGTGGGGCAGAAAGGATGAAAAGTGACTTGGCAAGGCTGGAGGAATTGTCAAATATATGGCAGCTTAGATTCAACGCAGAAAAATGCAAAGTAATGCACCTGGGAAACAAAAACCCAGGGCAAGTGTACACAATGGGGGGTGAGATACTGACAACAACAAAAATGGAAAGGGACCCGGGGTAGTCATATCAGATGACCTAAAGGTGGGCCAGAAATGTGATAAGGCAATAAGGAGGGCTGGAGGGATACTGGGATGCATAGGGAGAGGCATCACCAGTTAAAAACAGAAAATTGTTGGGCCTCTGTACAGATAGTTAGTAAGACCACATCTGGAGTACTGTGTGCAGTTCTGGAG
This sequence comes from Neoceratodus forsteri, assembly GCA_016271365.2. Classification (NCBI taxonomy): domain Eukaryota; kingdom Metazoa; phylum Chordata; order Ceratodontiformes; family Ceratodontidae; genus Neoceratodus; species Neoceratodus forsteri. Next base: position 1,457,355,631 of record CM057455.1, on the reverse strand, counting down.
ACCCCATATCCGTAAAGACATAGACAGGGTGGAGGCTGTCTAGAGGAGGGCAACCAAAATGATGCAGGATCTGCACCAGAAGACATATGAAGAAAGACTAAAAGGGGCTTAAGATGTATAGCCTTGAGCAAGGAAGGGAGGGAGAGGGGGGACATGATAGAAACTTTCAAATACCTCAAGGGAATCAACAAAGTCCAAGAGGGTAGCATCTTTCAAAAAAAGAGATGTGCAAGAACAAGGGGGGCATAATTTGAAGATAGAGGGAGGATGACTCAGAGATAATGTGAGGAAGTATTTCTTCACAGAGAGGGTTGTAGATGCATGGAACAGCCTTCCTGAGGAGGTCACAGAGTCAAAAACAGTGGGAGAATTCAAGAATGCATGGGACAGACATAAGGCAATTCTAGTGGGGGGTAGGAGGAAGTAGGATGTTGGTTAACTAGGATCTGCAGCTTATCCGTTAGATAGGGAAATGGGCAGACTAGGTGGGCCAAGCAGTCCTTATCTGCCATCAAATTCTGTTTCTATGTTTCTAAACATTTAAGTACCTCAGTGGAATCATCAAAGTCCAAGAGAGTAGCATCTTTCAGAAAAAGAGATGTTCAAGAACAAGGGGAAACAATTTGAAGATGGGGTGGTGGTTCGGGGCAATGCGAGGAAGTATTTTGTTCACAGAGAGGGTGGTGGACACATGGAACTACCTTCCTGAGGAGGTTGTGGGGTCTAAAACAGTGGGAGAATTCGAGGATGCAGAGCAGACTAGGTGGGCCAAGCAGTCCTTATCTATCATCAGAGTCTATGTTTCTATGTTAGGGGGTGGCTGACTACAGAAAACCACCTTTTTTTGTCCACTCCTATTGTGGGTGCCAAACCCAGAAAAAAACTGTCTCAGACTGTGAGCTGAAAAGGAGCAGGGGCTTGACTCAGGACCTCTGGCCCCCTGCAATTTCATTTCACCTCATGTCTCAGTCCTTTCCTCAGTGCTCCTCTACAGGTTGCACCCTTTCACTGTCTGTCCGTCTAAGAGGGTTAGACTTGCAGGCAGTAGATCTTCTTTTATCCCTCATTCTGCACTCCATCGAGGCAGCAACCTTTCCTTTTCTCCCTCTCAAGGGACTAAAGATGCAGGCTAGCCCCAAAACCCAGAGCCCCCCAAACCAATCGCCACCACGTCCTTGTACTGACTTAACTGTAAGGCCCAACAAAACAATAAATAGCTGGCTGCATGGCCGAGTGGGCAGTCAGCCCCACTCCATCCTCCTCTATCTTCTCTCTACTGGTGAATTCCCCAGGGCGCCAAAATCACTTCCTTTTATCTGCTTCTCCCCAGGGTGCCAAAAATTCCTCTAGTCTGATCAGGAACCCAACTACCAGGTGCCTAACCAACAGAGCTCCTTCATGCCCTGTGGCGCATGAAGTCCCAAAAACTAGTTACAACCCCTAACCAAGGTGCAAACCAGCAGCAAGACCTATATACACTGCAATTTCTTCTCAAGGAGGCTGCACATGCTTAGTAACCTGGAATCACCACAAACTATTTACATTTCTTTTGATCCTTTCCTTCCTGTGTCTTCACACCACAAGAGAAAGAAGCACCAAGCCTGGTCAACCCCCCACAAATGATTGAACCAGAAGATGGAGCATCTACTCCATTGAACTCAAAATTGTACCTTTTCTTTTCTTTCCTTTCCTGGTGGCTTTGCATGCTCAGTAGCACGGCCACTCTATTTATTTAAAAATGGCTGTCCCCTTGTCATGTTAACCTTTTGGGACTGAACACCACTCCAAACACACTCCTGAAGGTGCAGAAACACTAATGCAGCACTTGTCCCACCGCAACAAAGGCCAGGCACCACGATGAGGTGGCCTGAGCTGTGAGGACCTCCAGTGGACTGCAAGGGTACAGTTCCCACCAGGGCAACTACCAACCCCAAACACATGGAGTGGAGCCACTGAGTAAGAGGCTTCATATGGTAAGCTTGGTTGGGGGGGCTTATATACAGTACCATCATATTCCTGATGCCCTTGTGGGTAGCGAGCCATGAGTACCAAACTCTACAAGGATTATGTGTAGTATGGATATGTGCTTCTACGGTACTGTTGACATCAAGTTTTTAATGTTAAACTTTTTAGGGCTCACCCAGCCCCCTAATTGCCAGTCTTATGGCTCCTATGCACATAGGGGTGGAGTGGCTAAGCGCCGCATGTCTGGGGCATGTAGCCACTCCACACACATTGCACCCCATGTGGGATGTACAAAGGGGGGGGAGCACAGACAGTATGCACCTGATCCCACAGGTAAGCAGACTGCACTGTGCATAGTGCTAGCCACAAGGGTTCATAGGGGGGTGCAGGGTACACCAGGGTGAACCCTGCCATAAACCCCCTATGCACCCCATGCACACCCTGAGACATGTTGCAGGAAGAAGAAGAATAATCAGCATTTATATAGCACTTTTCATACACAGTGTATCCCAAAGTGCTTTACAAGCAATGCTAGACTGGTAGTGAAGTGACTGAATGTGTGGTGGCGGCCATATCGCACATCATCACCCACACACAGCCTGGATAATTGCATGAACCGGTTTATGGGAAGGGGAATGTTGGCCAGTACACTGGGAAGGTTCCCTACTCTTTGCGAAGAGTGCCCTGTATTCTTTTACTTCCACCTGGATACCCACCAGGACAACAACAGGATGGACAGAAGGGACCTCAGTTTAACATCACATCCGAAGGATGGCACACCCAAGCAGTACAACACCCCCCAATACTGCACTTAGATGCCAGCGATTTTTAGGTGCAAGTTCAATCCCGGTGTGGGATGAGAACCCACAACCTTCTGGTCCAGAGGCAGATGTGCTACCAACTGAGCCATGCTGACAGGGTGGCAGCCTGACAACACTCTGAGGCCCCTGGAAATGGCTGCCCAATGCCACCCAATCACCCCAACACACAGTGGTGAGTGTTCCCCCTCTCCCACAAAATCCATATCTCTAACAGGGGCACCAGCACAAATCTGCTGCCCCCCAGCTGCCCTACATGTGAACCCCCCTCCACTACCAGCGGTACTGTTCCCCTCTGCCATGTGACCTACCCCCATCCCACTGAACCACTCTGGTGCCATCGGAGGGCCAGCGGCATTGCCCTCCTACCACCCACCACAGCTGCCTGTCCTTGGACATCCACTGGGCATGCTGCCAACTTGTGCCCTGACACATAAGGGTGATCCACTGTTGAACCCATGCCGGGCATCCAATTGAATGCCCAGCTGGGTCCGTGACTGCATCCATGCCCTCCCTGCATGGACCTACATTCCAGGGGGGCAGGGCCGCGGACAGGTGGCTAGCAGTGGTGAATGTCGCTGGTGCATACCTGTCCATAGATGCATTGTGGTGTGGGTGGGATGTGCACCCCAGGTGTGTACATCCTGTCCCTATGTGCATGGGGCCCATGAGAGCTAAATAATTGAAGTTACAGTAGACTGCCTGGGAGTGGGATGCTTATAGCAGACAGGAAGGGAAGAGACTTTGCTGTTAGCATTTGGCTAATATTTCAAGATAAGCAAGTAAACCAAAAATTTAGGACGATGAACAAACAGCTGTTGTGAACCAACAGAGGTGAGGGTTAACAATGGGAGACAGAGGCACTGTGGGTCACCTTTGAGCCAGGCAATGGCACAGCAATTAGAACAGGAGTGATCTATAGACATCCAGCACAGGGCGGGGGGGGGGCAGCATGGACAGAGATCTAGTGGATCAAATTCAGGAGATGGCAACAAAGTGTGAGGTATAGCTGTAGGGTGACTACAATATCCCAGATGTTGAGTGGACCATCCTAGAAGCCGGGACATCCTGGCTTCCCTACAAGGGACGGGCCTCAGACAGCTGGTGTGCAATTCCAAAAGAGAAGGGATCACTCTGGACCTGGTACTGACCAATGGGGGCAGAATCTCAGACATCCAAGCAGAGGGTCAGCTGTGAATCAGTGACCACCACATAGTGTAATTTAACAAGGGGACAGGGACACAGTCTAATCACACTGAGGCCAGAGTCTTGGATTTCAAGGGGGCGGATTTTGCTAGCATGGGAAGGTGTATCAAAGAGGTTCCAGTGAGATTAATGGAGGAAATGAGCAGGGGAACACCTGAGGGGAGCCATACAGGAGGTGACAAACCAATGTATATAGGTGTCAAGCAAAGGCAAGAAAAGGAGGAAACTATTATGGTTCTCAAGGGAGGTGGCAGGCAATGTAAAGGCCAAAAGGGTGAGGTTTCAAACTATATAAGGAGACACTCAATGAGGAAGACAGGGAGGTGTACCTAAAGAATCTAAAGGAAGCTGGAAAGGATGTAAGGAGAGCAAAGGCACAGACTGATGATAGATTGGCACAGATGGTGAAGAAAGGTGACACAACATTCTTTATGTATAGCAGTGAGAGAAAGAAAAGCATGGGGGGTTGATAGTAAGGCTCAAAGGGGATGATAGGGAGTGTCATGAGGGAGACCTGGAAAAGGTGGAAATAATGAACAAACAAATACTTCTGTTCAGTATTCACTGAAGAGGGGGTCATGGATTACAGCTGAGTAGCAGACACCGGGGCGGAGGTAAACACTGGTCTATTCACAGTGGAGAGTCCTAGAGAAGCTCACAAAACTGAAGGTGGATAAAGCAATGGGGCTGAATGGAAAACAGACGTGGATATTATGGGAGCAGTGAGGGGAGCTACAGTAGCAGCACCCCGCCTGCCTTGTTCACCGACTCACTCAACACAGGAGTGATTCCAGAGGATTGGATCAGGGCACGTGTAATCCCTCTACACAAAAGTGGTAATGGGGAGGAGGCAGGGAACTATAGGCTGGTCAGCCTCACCTCAAAAATGGGGAAGATCATGGAGGCACTGCTGAAAGAAATAATAGTGGCCCATTTGGAATCCATTGGTGCCCAAGATGCGAGGCAACATGAATTCACAGCAGGAAGGTCATGTCAGACAAATCTAATAGATGTTTTTGACTGGTTTAGCTAGCAAATAAATTGGGGGGGCAGTGGATGTTGCCTACCTTGATTTCAGCAAGGCTTTCAACAATGACACACACAAAAGGCTAATAAAAAAGATGGGTAGTCTGGGCATGTGGCGCATGGTGGTGAACTGGGTTAAGAACTGGCTAAAGGACAGAAAGGAGAGGGTGGTGGTAAATAAGATCCTATCCAGGGAATGGGGGTGACCAGTGAGGTGCCACAGAGATCAGTCCTTGGGCCAGTCCTTTTCCATTCAATGTCTTCATTAAAGACATTGCAGTGGGGCTAGAGGGAAAGATCTGCCTGTTTGCAGCTGACACCAAGACCTGCAACTGGGCGGATACTCCAAGCGGTGGTGAGAATGGGGTGGGACCTAAGGAAGCTTGAAGAATGGTTGCATGAGTGGTAACTGAGGTTCAATTCAAAGAAGTGCAAAATAATGCACCTGGGAAGAGGGAACCCTGGGGAGAGCTATACAAAAAAAAGGGGGGGGTGTTGCTGATGACCACCAAGGAGGAAAGGGACCTGGGGGTTATCATTTCAGATGACCTAAATTTATTTATTTTTTTTATTTATATCTTTGTTTACAGGGTAAATGCACCGATCCCGAGGACCATTTTCAGTCACGACTGGGGCCACAGGGTGGCAAACAACACAGAGAACATAGTAGCACATACAGGTAAGTATAATTGATACCGTAAATCCACAACTCAGGCACTAGGTGGTGTGAAAAAAATAAACTAATAGTACAATGGAAGCAGGGTAAGGCAATGGCCAGACACACATAGTGTGAAAGTGAGCCATACATAGCAATAGAGGTAACATGAAATACAGGAGCCACGTTAAATGGTGCAGAAGAATACATGTAACATTATAAATATGACATGAAACCAGTTTAGTACAGGGTCATTAGTAAAGCTGTGCAGGTTCATATAGTCAGATACTCACATCAGTTTCAGGAATTATAGGTTACGAGGGAAGGATGGTTTTAGACAAATACAGAGATGAGAGAGGATGTAATTGGAGGGCAGGGGAAGTGGAATGGAGACATGGGCATCAGGGTGCCCTAGTGTTAATTACTGGGAGCAGTGACAGTCAGCAGCAGCTAGGAGCCAGTTTTTCATTGCTTGTTTGAAGGCCAGGTATGTGGGGGATGAGCGGATGGACTGTGGGAGATTGTTCCATAGGGAGGGTGCAAAGACAAAGAAAGCTCTACTCCCCATTGCCGTGGAGATGTGGGTTGCCTCCAATGGAGGGGTCTAAGGATGCCCTAAGTGTGTCTAAACAGAGTACAAAGGCAGAAGGGAGGGTCTGTGGCATACTGGGATGTATAGGCAGAGGCATCGCTAGCAAAAGGCAGGATGATGCCACTGTATAAAACACTGGTGAAACATAGAAACTTAGAAACAGAAACATAGAAGTTGACGGCAAATAAGGACCGTAAGGCCCATCCAGTCTGCCCATTTCTTTTTCTACCTTATGAATGTGCTATTGGCCTTTGCTCTGTCAATGGCCTACCTATTCATACTCATCTGTATTGCTCCCTTATGCCTATCCCATACTTGTTTGAAGCCCTGCACTGTATTCATATCCATCACTTCCTGAGGTAGGCCGTTCCATGCATCCACTATCCTTTCTGTGAAAAAGAACATCCTCATATTATCCCTTAATCAGCCTCCCTCTAATCTCATGCTGTGTCCCATTGTCCTGCTATTTTTCTTATATTGAAACATGTTAGACTCTTTCACCTTTTCAATGCTGTTAAGGTGTTTGAATGTTTCAATCATATTGCCTCTCTCTTTCCTTTGCTCTAGGGTATACATATTGAGCTCCGTTAATCCCCTCATATGTTCTCTGATGCAGTCCCTGCACCATTTTGGTTGCCCTTCTCTGGACTGCCTCAATTTGGTTAATGTCCTTGTGAAGGTGTGGCCTCCAGTACTGCATGCAGTACTCCAGATGGGGCCTAACCAGTGCCTTGTAAAGAGGGATTATTACCTCCCTCTTACAACTTGTGATACCCCTACTAATACACCCCAACATCCCCCTAGCCTTACTTACTGCTTTAGTGGCCTGCTTGGATGATTTCAGGTAATATGTGATGATGATGTCCAAGTCTCTCTCTCCCCTTGTGACTGCTAGCAACTCCTCTCCCAGCCTATAGATGGCTTCAGGGTTTCTTTTCCCTATGTGCATGATCTTGCACTTCTTTGCATTAAACCCCAGTTGCCACTCTTCTGACCATTTTGCCAGTTTATCCAGATCTCTTCTCATTCTGCCCACCCCATCTGGATCATTTACTCTGTTGCAGATCTTGGTGTCATCTGCAAACAGACAAACCTTGCACTCCAGTCCATCTGCAATGTCACTGATGAAGATATTGAAGAGAACTGGCCCCAGGACTGATCCCTGAGGTACCCCACTTACTGTATGACTTGCATGTCTTTTGACTGTATACCATTTACCACCACTCACTGTTTTTTGCCTCTCAACCAGTTTGCCACCCAGTTGACCAACTTCTGACCCACCCCGAGCTTCCCCAGCTGATTAATCAATCTCCTATGTGAAACAGTATTGAAAGCTTTGCTGAAGTCAAGATAGGCGACATCAACTGCTCCCCTTTGGTCCACCACTCTGGTTACCCAGTCAAAGAAATCTATGAGATTAGTTTGACAGGACCTTCCTGTTGTAAGCCCATGCTGTCTTGGATCCTGTGCTTCTATGGATTCCAGATGTTGCAATATCCTTTCCTTAAAGAGTGCCTCCATAATCTTGCCCACTACTGAGGTAAGACTAACTAGCCTATAGTTCCCTGCCTCCTCCCTGCTAACATTCTTGTGGAATGGGATCGCATGATCCCTTCTCCAGTCTTCTGGGACATCTCCTGTGATCAGAGACTCACTAAACATTTCTGATAATGGCTCTGCTAGTTCCACCCTTAGCTCCTTTAGTACCCTGGAATGCATGCTATCAGGTCCCATTGCCTTGTCTACCCTGAGCTTATTGAGCTCTTGTAGGACCCTTTCTTTTGTGAAGGGTCTAGTGCTCACCTCTCTCATCCCTGTGTCTATGGTGCTGAGCTGTGGGCCCTGTCCTACCTTCTGTTCTGTAAACACTGAGCAGAAGTATCTATTTAGGATAGATGCTTTTATTTATTTATTTATTGTTTGTTTGTTTACCGGGTAGGTGCACTAGACACAAAAGTGACTATTTTCAGGCACAACCCGGGAGGTTAACAACACAGAGAGATACAATCACAAAGTATACAGTGTCAGGAGATATACAATACATCACACCGAGAGAGTGAGACAAGGTATTGACAAATATTGGTACATGGCACATAAGGTATAAATCATACAAATGGAGATAAGTGCTCATATGAAGACTAACGTAGTAATATCACAATATTTGATACATGCAAGAAAGCAAAATATAACAACAGGGTAAAGTTAGATTCAACTAAGACTGAAAAAGATGTTAATGTTAGGATGCAGGGAGAGAGGTAAGGGAGGCTGAAAATGACAAGGTGCATAGATAACAGGGCAGACAGGACAGGGGGAGTCAAGATCTATGGATGGTTAAAGCAGGTACAATTGGAGCAAGCGGTGAAGAGGGAGCGGTGCCTCTTCTTAAAGATGGCATGATTAGGGGGAAGGCGTACATCCAGGGGCAACGAGTTCAAGTAGAAGGGGCCTATGTGCGAGCAGACAGATTTCCCTTTGGTTGTTCTACATCTGGGGATGCAGAGCAAGGAAAAGTCAGTTGATCAGAGACCGTAGGATATGTGCTGAAGGGTTAGTAGGGAGGCTAGATAGGTGTGCGAACTTGATCGCAGTACACTATCCAAAAGGTTCCCAAGGGATAGAAGACGGTGTGCCATGGGGGATGGCCATTTTAGGTCAGAGTACAGCAGACAGTGATGCTTTAATCTAGAGTATGCGGAGGCGTAACGGCATATGTTATTATAGGTTGTGTCCCACCTATGAAGAGTAGCCTTAGAAGCATTAGTATAAATTGCAGAACCATAAGAAAGTGAGGGAAGCAGGATTCCTTGAGCAATGGCTGTCCTAGCAGTGGGGGTAAGAATATGGCTTGTTTTGTAAGCTAAGTCGAGTTTTGCGTTTACAGCCTTACAAATGGAGGTAACGTGGGAGTCAAAGGTGAGGGATTCATCAAGTAAGACACCTAGATATTTAAAAGAGGTTTCCATCTCCAATGGGGAACTATCAGCCCAGGTGACCTGGAAAATTTTACGGCACAGTTTTAGTTTTATAGGGGATCCAAAGAGCATGGCTTTAGTCTTTCCAATGTTGACAATGAGCTTATTTTTGGTGATCCAGCATTGAATATTTTGTAGATCCATAGAGAGCTTATGATTAGTAGAGTGAACATTGTCTGAGCTAGTGTAGTGTACGAGGTCATCAGCATATAGCAATGATAAACAAGAGTAAATGCTATGGGGAATGTTGTTGATGAAAATCGAGAAGAGGAGGGGGCCGAGGATAGATCCTTGAGGAACACCAACATTGATGGTTGCTTTTTCTGAGGTGGCAGAGTTGAATTTCACAGTTTGGTATCTGCTTGAGAGGTAGCTATGGAACCAGTTCACAACTCCAGTCGAGAAACCTAGGGAGTGGAGGTTGGTAAGCAGAAGAGGGTGGTCAACGAGATCCAAAGCTTTTGTCAGATCGATAAAAACTGCACCGGTTTGTTGACCCTGATCCATGGCCTGAATAGCATCATTTGTCAGCTGAAGTAGAGCAGTTTGAGTACTATGGCCTTTTCTAAAGCCGTGTTGATTTGAGTGGAGAAGGTTATACTTAGTAAGGTGTTCAGAGACCTGCACTGAGATGAGCTTCTCTAGGATTTTATTTAATATTGACAATATAGCTATTGGTCTGTAGTTGGCTATATCTTTTTTGTCACCTTTTTTGAACACTGGCTTGACTTTAGCCAGTTTCCATACCTCAGGCACTATGCCTTCACTTAGTGACAAATTTAGTATACTGGACAGAGGTCCTGCAATGAAAGGAGCCGCAAGCTTTAAGAGTTTAAGTTCGAGGCAGTCTGATCCAACAGCGGTACTGTCTGATATGAAATTTAGATGTTTAAGGACATCGTTCTTCGATATAGCTTTAAAATAGAAAGTAGGCATCATTGGAATGTCATTTGGGTTGGGGGAACCAGGTAATAAGTTATTCAAAGAGAAGGCATTTGTGTAGCTCGAGAGGTCAGAGAAGTGAGAATTAAAAGCATTGGCAAATTGTGCTCGGGTCATTACAATGGATACCATTCAGTATCATGTCATTATTTAGACGGGTTTGCTTAGAGCCGAGGAAGGTCTTGACATGAGACCAAAACTTATTTGGGTCGCTGGCAGCATCCAGCAGAACGCCTTTACAGTATTGGCTTTTTGCAAGTCTTATTTGTGTTTTGCATTTAGATCGCTGTTCTTTATAGTTATTAAAATCCTCAGAGAGACCAGATATTTTAAACTTTTCCCAGCATTTGTCTCTGTTTTTGAGGGCTGTAAGGAGGTTTTTGTGCAGCCATCTGGTTTGTTTACTGCGAACGTGCCAAGTGACGACTGGGATGTGTTTATCTTGCAGGGGTACAAACCTGCTCAAGAAGGCATGAAGGACAGCATCAGTACTTGTAGATTGGAAGACAGGGGACCAGTCAATGTGAGACACATCATATAGGAAATGAGCCTGATTTAAGTTTGAATCATTTCTGAAGCATATATAGTTATGGGGGGACGTGGAGGTAATGGATGTCCTCCATATGCAGAAAATGGGGGAGTGATCACTAATATTATCCGGCAGCATACCTGTTTTAATAATTCTGTCCACGCAATTTGTTAGGACCCAATCAATAAGGGTGCTGGTGTCAGTATTGACTGATACTCTTGTATAATCAGTAATGATTTGGTGCAGGTTGTAGCTCTGAGCCGGGATAGAAGGGTCTCCTGAGATTTTCCTAGCCAGTTTAAATTTATGTCACCAAGAATGATGAGTTCATTCTTCCCGGCATATGCAGCCGTATGATCAAGCAAATCCACTAGACCTTTTATTCCACTATTGGGTGGATTGTAGGCTCATACAATATGGAGTTTTTTGTCTCCCAACCTGAGTATGACTTGGATGTATTCACACAAGGAGTGATTTTTGTCAGTTGATATGGTCATGTATAGATTGTTTTTGTAATAGATTGTGACACCCCCTCCACGTTTAGGAGGTGGTCTGTCACACCTCAGAAGGTTGTAGTTTGGGAGCAGGCAAAATGTATCTGGGATAGAGGGTTTTAGCTATGTCTCAGATAGACAGAGCACATCAGGATGGTGGTTAACCATCCAAGCTTCCAGGTCTGCATAATTTCGGAGAAGACTCCTAATATTTAGGTGGACTATGTGAAGTCCTTTCATATCATAACCAGAGCAGTTTGAGGATGATGTACCTGGTGTAGGATCAGGGTTCAGCTCAATATCCCCAGACAGCATAAGAGCCAGCAGTATGAAATACTTTAGCTTATGCTGGACAAATTCGAGGCTAGTACGACAGTAGGTATGCCACCGTTTTGAAGTGAATGCAGTAGCATGGTATATGAGTAGTTTAGGGAGAAGGGCAGGGGTCATGTCAATGCCACATTCAGTTAGTATTAGCATGTTAGAGTATTTAAAATCGTTAAGATTCATGTCACTGTTTTGGATATGATTCTTGTGGTTGGGCACATTAGGTATACTTAGTAGCACCAGAGACAGGAGGAAAGAGGTCGCAATTAGAGGTAACCAGACCATTCTGTACGACTTAGAAATAAGCATGTTTGATAGGCTAGTAGCAGGGATGGAGGGAGGACAGAATGGGGCAAAAGGAACAGCTGTAAGGAACAGTAACTTGACTCCTAGGTTAAGCGTCCTGAGATTAACAGGATGTATAAGAGAGCAATTGCAGAAATAGTGATTTGAACTGCAGCCAGGGAAGCAATTGCAGAGATAGTGATTTGAACTGCAGTCAGGGAAACAACAAGATGAGAAGAAGGCTGCACTAAGATTTGGAATACTAACAGGCAGGTTTTGATTTTGTGGGGAGAGAAAAGAAATAGCTACAACCTTAAAGGCTAATAGGTATAGAAGAATAAGGGCAGATTAGGGTTAGAGGAAAAAGAAAAAAAAATGACAACATGAGTGAAATGTCAATATCGTTTGGATTGAGGAGAGTTTGAGAAGAATTATTGGAAGTGCCCCTAGTGGCTCATTTGTATAATGAGCCAATAAAAAAGTGGGGAGATAGAATAAATACCCTGATAGGTCACTGTACTCTATAAGAGTAAATGTTGAGCTAGGGTGGGCAGGTGAGGGTTGGGTGGGGAGATGCCGAAGGCGTCGGGGCTAGCACCTCCACGAGCAGAGAGAGTGAGTGCCTGGACCTGCGGGCTCAGCCATGTGGCAAACACTGGAGAATCAGTGAGTCCGAGGTGGGAGAGCCCTGATTTAATTCTTTTTACCTGTTAGTGGTTAAATCTGCAGCTTAGCTGTAAAACACACAGTATCTGTACTGCGCCACACTCTGCCCGAAGACCACACAGAGATATTAAGCTAGGGCTCCAAAAATGGTGCCAAGTTCAAATCGCAGGTAAAAGAGTACTTGCAGGGCAGAGGTGCCTACGGTTACAAGCGTCTCATTTCCTTATCGTACTTTTGCAGTTTTCGGCAGACGACTTGGGAGCAGCTCCAGTGGGCAGAAGCCCAGGGTGACTGGGGTGGCTGGTGCTAGAAGAGATAAGAGGTAAAAGGATTAGTAGGAGGGAGGGGGCAGTGGACAAAGAAAAAAACCTGATGACAATTTTGATTTGTTGAGGAGGAACAAAAGAGGGATTCAGAGTAGAGTCCAGGTTGCCATAAGCCACTGTGGGTTGCCGAGAAGGGGAAGGGGGATACAGCAGAGGGAGGGAGAGACAAGCTCCGGAATCGGAGTAGTTTAGGTGGGGGGGATAGAACAATTGAGAGGGAAATGTATAGGACACAGGTAGGAGAAACAGAAGGTACACAGCACGAAATCTTAGGCAACTACAGTTACAGGTCTATCTTAATGAAAATAAAATGTAAGCAATTTTCACAATACAGGAGGATTTAGTACACTGAAACTTAATGTAAAGCAATTCGGCTCAAGCAAAAAGGTTATGGCTACCAAACAATGCAACAGGTACTGCCTCATGCCCATTAGATGCACTGCACAGTGCCGTACAAATTCTATGCAGGCTACCGCTCTGGCACCTCCGCGAGCAGAGAGAGTGAGTGCCTGGATCTGCGGGCTCAGCCGCGTGGCAAACACCGGAGAATCAGTGAGTATGAGGTGGGAGAGCCCTGATTTAATTCTTTTTACTTGTTAGCAGTTAAATCTACAGCTTAGCCGTAAAACACACAGTATCTGTATGCGCCACACTCTGCCCGAAGACCCGCACAGAGATATTAAACTAGGGCTCTGAAAATGGCACCAAGTTCAAATCGCAGGTAAAAGAGTACTCACAGGGCAGAGGTTCCTCGGGTTACAAGCATCTTGTTTCCTTATCATACCTTTGCAATTTTCAGCGGACGACTTGGGAGCAGCTCCAGTGGGCAGAAGCCCAGGGTGACTGGGGTGGCTGGTGCTTTGCAGTTTTCGGCAGACGACTTGGGAGCAGCTCCAGTGGGCAGAAGCCATGGGTAACTGGGGTGGCTGGTGCTTTGCAGTTTTTGGCAGACGACTTGGGAGCAGCTCCAGTGGGCAGAGGCCCAGGGTGACTGGGGTGGCTGGTGCTTTGCAGTTTTCAGCAGACAACTTGGGAGCAGCTCCAGTGGGCAGAAGCCCAGGGCGACTGGGGTGGCTGGTGCTTTGCAGTTTTCGGCAGACGACTTGGGAGCAGCTCCAGTGGGCAGAAGCCCAGGGCATGGTCCTCCACCTCACTTGCCCCCTTATCCCCTTTGACGTTAGCAATACCCCCTCTGGACTTTCTCCTTTCACTAATGTATCTATAGAAAGTCTTGTCACCTTCTTTTACTGTTTGTGCTAGTGTTTCCTCAGTTTGGGCCTTTGCCTGCCTTATGGCCTTCCCTGCTTCCCTTAGGGAAGTTTGGTATTCCTCCCTATCTTCATCCTGCTGCGTTCCCTTATATTTCCTGAAGACCAGCCTTTTGGCTCTGACCTTTTCTGTTACTGTTTTTGAGAACCAAGTGGTTTTCTTCTTCTTTTGCACTTCCTTTTATCTCTAACACAATGGGATGTTGCTTCAAGTACTGCATTCTTAATGCTTTCCCACATTGCCTGTACCCCCTCACCTATATTTCTTTTTTCCAGGGCTAGCTTAATTCTGTTGGCCATCTTATCAAAGTCAGCTCCTCTGAAGTCCCATATTTTTGCCTCAGAATGGGATAATTTAGTTCTAGTTGCCAAACTGAACCATATCATGTGATGGCCACTGGCCCCTAGGTGATCTTCTACCTGGAGATCTGAGATCCTTTCCCTGTTAGTCAGTACTAGATCTAGGATAGCCCTGTCTCTTGTGGGCTGTTGTACCATTTGTTTGAGGCCCTCCCCCCTGCAGGGAATCCACCATGTGTCTAGTTCTGGCAGATGTTCCTGCTGGTATTGACCAATCTGTATCTGGCATGTTGAAGTCTCCCATTATCAGAACCTCCCCTTTAGCTGTCATGTTTTGTATATCTTCTAACAGTAATGTGTCTATGTCCTCCCCCTGGTCTGGAGGCCTGTACACAACTCCGGTTTATAGGGATGTCTCATTTCCTGTTTCCAGGGTGACCCACAGTTCTTCTTGCTCCTTATGTGTATTCTGAATTTCTATAGCTGTGATATTTTCATTGACATAAAGGGCTCTTCCACCCCCCTTTTTGCATCTCAGTCTCTTCTGTACAGTACATAATCTGGTACTGAAGTCTCCCAAGTGTGGTTTACTGGTAAACCATGTCTCACTAATGGCTACTATGTCCAGTTTAGCCTCTGTCATTATTGCCTGCAGGTCTGGGGTCTTGTTTCCCAGACTGTGAGCATTTGTGTACATGATTTTCCATTGGCCAGATTTCAGTGTGTTAGTTGCTGGGTGAGGTCTGGCATTTCCCCTGTGTGTCGTAAGGGGAACCAGACCTTTTTTCTTACCTGGTGATGCAAATGAACTACAAACATGCTGAACTCCTGTTTGACCACTAGCTGAGGAGGGAGGGGTTTTCTTCCCATTCAATGTATGGGGTGCTGCACCCCTCTCCTCATTTGATCATTTAAATATTCTGACATCAAACTTCTGCCCCAATGCACTGACTCCTTCCTTAGTCAGATGCAGTGCATCAAATTTAAAAAACTTTCGCTCCCAAAACTGTAGTCAATTTCTTACAAATTTGTGTCCTTTTTCCTGGCACCAGCCATTTAGCCACATGTTTGGCTCCCCTATCTCCCCTTCTGTGACCTTCCATCCATCTGCTCCCCCTCTCCCAGACTGGCAGGATCTCAGAAAAGGTGATACCAGATGAAATGGATGATAGTTTGTCACCCAGCCTGGTCAGGTGTTCCTTGGTCTCCACAACCGACCAGCTGGAGAGATCATTAGTCCCTATGTGTACCAGGACATCAATGTTTTCTCTTGCTTCCTGAACAATTTTAGCAATGTGGTCAGTGTCTCTCCACGCTGATGTACCTGGGAGACATCTGACCATTACCCTTGACTGGAGATAGGTATCAACTCCCCGAATCATGGAGTCTCCTATGATCAGAAGTTTTTTGGATTTCGTTTTTGCTTTTTTGTTTTGGTTCCTGTTTTAGGTGAGTTTTGTTGGGCTAGCTCCTGTGCTGCAGTGTCCTGCTCTGCAGTGTCTTCTGCCCCTTTGTTTGATTTCAGAGATAGAGGCAGATACTTGTTTGTAGTTTTTATATGGTTTTTGGAGGTGATCTGTTGGAGAGCACCAAGTGATGGGGCACCCGGTTTGCCCCTCCTAACCACCTGCCAACCTCCCAGACCAACTACCCTCTGTGGTCGAGGTGCTTCCGTTGGATGTTGGGGAAACGGCAGATGGTTCTTATAATATATTTCCTCTTGAATATGTAATTTGAGGTGTGCAATATCTGCACAAGCTGCCTGGAGCTAAGCCCTTCGATCTCCAATTGCCCAGCATATAGTACAGTGTACTAAATCCTGTAAAACTGCCCTTCTGAAAAGTGCTCCGCAGTACCTGCAGTTAAAGATATCCATTCCAGATACAGGTAAGTAGCTGGGTTTATAACATGGTCAGAGCAATTAAAAGGAAGGAAATGAAAGCAAAAGTTTGATTTTGTGTTTTGTTTGTTTTTGTATAACTTGTTATAACAATTTAAATTACTAGTGCCGCTGTAAATGAGGTCACTGTGTGTATACCCCTCTGATCTGCCTCTTCCTGGTTTGCTACAGGAAATGTCACGGCTGTGCTACCCTATAAAAGGGAGTGTAATGTGGGGTGGTTGGGGATGGGAGTGGGTGGTTAGGCCCTTCCCCTGCCGAAAAAGAAGAACCACATACAAAAGAAACAAGGAAGTAAGAGCAGAAACAATCAGAAAGCAACAAATCCAGTAGCCCTGAAAACTTATCCTAATGATAGATACAACTGTAAAGCCTGTAAAGCACCACCTGTAATAATTTCACAGAAGATATACCATGTAATAAACACTGCTACAGAGAAAAATAAAGCAGTAGCAGAAGATATACCTGCCAAAAGACAATTTGAATCTGAAGATTACAGCAGTAATCTGTAAGCACACACCTGTAGGGACACCCTGTAATAATGCAGCAGAAGACATACCCAGCAACAACAGTTTGAATGGGAGAAAAATAAAGCAATAACATTTTAGCAACAAACAGTAACAATCTTTGTGAGTACAAAATAAAAATAACAACACACAGTAAATCTGCCTAGCCAAAAGAAGCCTTAATCTTTTTCCTTGCTCTGGTGAGGTTCTTTGCTCTGTCCCTTCAAGCAATCTAGAAGAAAAGAGCTCAGGTGAAGCAAGGTGCCTTGGCCAACAACCCTAGTCTTCCACCTCACCTGAAGTTCTGCGTGCAATTTTGGAGGCTGCACCTTTATATGGACATTGATAGGATGGAGGCAGTCCAGAGAAGGGAGACTAAGATGGTACAGGGCTTGCACCAGAAAACACACGTGGAGAGATTAAAGAACCTCAATATGTACTCCCTGAAGGAGAGAAGGGAGAGGCATAAACAAGGTGCAGTGGAGAAACATCTTCAAGCATAGGAGGAGTATAAGAATGAGGGGGCTTGATATGAAATTAGAAGGTAGCAGGTTAAGGGGAAATGCAAGGAAGTTTTTCTACACAGAGGGGGTGGTGGACACATGAAATAGTCTGCCACAAGATGCAGTGGGAGTGAGCACATTGAAGGTATTTAAACATGACTGGGACAGGTATAATGTAAGAGAACCTTAGAAGTGGGAAGGAGGGGTGAAAAGCCAATAACCAGGTATGGTCAGAGACTGCAAACTAGCATAAGACTTATATTTCGATGTCCCTTACCACCACCAGCCACTCAACCCATGGAATCTCCTGGTAAGAAGGAGCATACCTACTCCCAACAGTTCCTCCCAACCAGGTACAGTACCAAACCTTGCAGCAGAATCCACTGTTACACCTGAAAATGTATTTCTCGTGTGACTGAAATTCAGGGTCCCAAAGTGTTTTTCACATCACCAAGGAGTTCTTATGCCCTTCTACTAATGTTGTATATTGTATACTTTGCAGGAAGTGTGAAGTTATTTACCCCAGAGAGACTGGTAGACACTTTGCTGACCATTTCGGTGAACATTACAGGGCAGTCAGGAATGCAGCCACTGACAAGCCCATTGTATTCCACTTTATCTCCAGGGACCAGTGTCAATGATCTTTTTCTGTGTCATTCAATCAATCAATCAATCAAATCAATCACTCAATCAATCAATCATTCAAACTTTATTTAACCAGGCAGTTACATCATTCAGCAAGCTCATTTGCAAGATGGTCCTGAGCACACAGGACAAATTAATTTACAGTATTCAACATCATTTCATAACACAGCAGACACTGAAACAGATTATTTTTTAAGTATGAGATCATTAAGTAACTGACATAAAACTTAGATAACAAGGGCTAAATACATATACAGGCAATTCATCATATATGGGTTAGGAGATAGTGGAGGACAAAGGAAGGAGAGGATGGCAAAGACACAGTGGAGGACAGAGATAAGAGAGTAGGGCAAAGACACATGAGGGGAGCGGGGGGGCAGCCCTGCTAGGGTAAAGGCCCCCAGGGGGGATGCCATGGGGAAGGAAGGAGGGAGCTGGGGGGGTAGTTACACTAAAAAGGAATGCCGGCCGACAGGGGGGGAATAAGAAGGCCAAGGAGGTCCTGGAGCTAGGGGAATACTCCCCCATATGCCAGTGATTATCTGAAGCAATCGCATACAGTCTTCAGGCATCAATAAAGCAGTTGCCTGAATACATAGGGGCTAGGCCGTGGTTCATTCCTGTTTTTTCCATCTTAGAAACTTTGCCAGGATTAAGCCCCCTTGTTCCGTCTCTGGACCTCCCTACCCTGATACATGCCTTAGTCACTTCTAGGCTTGACTACTGTAATGCCCTCTATCTTGGGGTCTCTGGGGGTTCTCTTCATAGACTGCAGCTAGTGCAAAATGCTGCTGCCCCACTTTTGACCGGGCAAAGAAAATTCTGTCATATTACATCTGTATTGCGTGAATTGCACTGGCTGCCTGTCAGATGGAGAGTACTCTTCAAGGTGGGTTTTCTCACCTATAAGGCCCTACACGGGCAGGGCCCTGGTTACTTGTCAGATCTCCTGGTACCTTCCACCTCTGCCCATAATCTCCGCTCCTCTAGTGGCAGCCTCCTAACTGTTCCAAGAGCGAGATTAAAATCTGTGGGGGACCGAGCTTTTAGTGTTGCCGCTCCCACTTTTCGGAACACTTTACCAACTGTAGTTAGGGAGGCCCCCACTATAATTGCCTTTAAGTTTCGCCTGAAGACTTACCTATTCTTGCAAGCTTTTGGGGTGTAATTTTGTTTATATGTATGTATTAATTTTAATCTATAATCTATGCGGTATGAAATGCTGTAAAATTCTTGTGCGGAGCCCAGAGCCTCTGGGATTGGGCGTCTTTTTAAATAAATTTGACTTGACTTGACTTGACTAGGCTGAAGGGAAAGTATAAATGCCTTTTGTGTGTTGTTCCAAAATTATGGTAGGAAGGAGCTGATGGCAGTTGTGCCATGACACGTCCTCGTTCGTGGTAACTTGAGGAGGACAAAGGAGGAGTTCCATAGGCCATATGCACCTTTAGACCATTTGAACAGGTTGCAGATATAGGATGGGAATTTGTTAGAAATAGCCCTGAAGAGCCACATGAGGGCATTCATTTGCCTCCTCATGAAGAGGGACGGCCAATCAATTGCCTGGTACAACAGTTGGTGGTGAGTCCACAGGGGCATGTCAAGTATGAATCTCGAAGCGCGATGGTAGTGTGTCAAGATTCTGGAGGGCATACTGGTGGCAGTGACTGTAGAGAAAGTCAGTGTAGTCAAGCAAGGGTAGAAAGGCTGTTTGAACCAGCCACTTCCTAGCTTTGAGAGTGAGATGTCTTATGCAGTGAAATATGCCAAGGCGCTGTCTTAGCTATTTTGTTAACTCACTTAAGTGCACAATGAAACTGAGTTTGTTATTTAACCAGACTCCCATATATTTGAATTTATCCAATGTTTCCAGAGGTTCACTAAGGAGGGTAATAATCTGGGGGTTACCAGGTGTCCCCATATTGTGGGAGGAGTACAGGGAGATAATCATGGCTTTGGTTGTTTTGGCACTGAGCAAGAGCTTCAGGCTCAGCAAGTTATGTTGGAAGATTATAAAGTCCTGCTGTAACTCCTTGTAAGTAAAATCTAGAGAGGGATTGGTTGTATAGAGGACTGTGTCATCTGTGAAAAGATGAACATTTCCTGCCAGTATGCCAGAATCTATGTGGTTAATATAAAATGTGAAGAGGATAGGCCCCAAGATATAACCTTGCAGGACCCTTCCAGGCAAAGCTTTTAGTGGGGACAGTTCCCTTTGTGCTTTACTTTGTTGTCTTCGATTTGTGAGGTAGCAGTGGAACCACTTCACTGAATCAGGGGTTAGACCAATACTACGCAGAGTATCAAGCAGGATGGAGTGATCAACCATGTCAAAGGCTTTGCTAAGGTCAAGGAAAAGTGTGTAGATGTGCTGTTTATTATTCAGGGCTTTTAACCCGTCATTAGACACTTTGAATAGAGCCGACACTGTATTATGCTTAGGTCTGACCCACCGATTGAGCTAGGTTAAGGATATTTTCAGTCCAAATACTCCCTCACTTGTGAGTTGACAATTGTTTCTAATAGCTTGGATAGTACAGGAAGAAGCAAGATTGGTCTGTAATTATTCGCATCTGTAGGGTCTCCCAACTTGAACGCAATTTTCCAACTGGGCAGTAGCTCCCCTTGGGTAAGTGAGCTATTAAATAGATGAGTGATAGGTTCTGTCAGATGATAATAGCCTGCTTTTAGAAAGAAGGATTCTAACGAGTCAGCACCAGTACTCTTTTTGGTATCTAGTGAGAGAAGATGGTCCTCCACCTGTTTAAAGGATACTGGCTGGAAATTAAAGAGAGGGCAGCTGGTACAGGGGACAGAAGCAGGGCTAATACCTACACTGGAGGTATTTGGGGCACTCAGTTTACTAACAGGCAAGGCATTGAATGCAAGGCCTGCAGTAGCAAGTGGTTATTGAGCTGGTCCAGGATCTCAGCCCTATCTGTGTTGGAGTTATTGTTCACTACAATTTTGGCCAGAATTGGGATGGCAGGGGAGTGTCCTTTGACCTCTCACAAGATTTGCCAAAACTTGGCAGAGCAGTTTTTGTTTTCCTCGAGGGCAAACTGAAAGAAACGTGAGTTTTCCATCCTGATCAGTTTGTTGCAGGCGTTCCTGGCTACCCGAAAGGAGAGCCAGTCTGAGTCAGATTGCAACTTCCTTGCCCTTTTCCATAGCGTATCTCTGGACTGCAGGGCCCTCTTCAGGGATCAGCTGCACCAATCAGGTGCCCATTTCCTAGATTTAACCTTTCTTAAAGGTGCATGTTTATTGATTACCCATAGTAACAGATCGTGGAAGATACAGAAAGCTTCAGACACAGAAGGTGTGAGATTGAAGTCCTGCCACTTAATATTCCCAAGATCTATCAGAAAGGCAGGGAGACTGAAATGTTTTAAGCTGCGCTTTAGTTTGAAGGTAGAGGTGGAAGATTGGTGTGGGGAATGCCTAACAGAGGTGACAGCGCAGTGATCACTCAGGTCATTATGGAAGACCCGTGTATGGGAGATACTATGCGGTTTGTTGATGAGCATAAGATCCAGCAAGGAGCTTCAGTCAGGGTTTTTTTTATTAGGTCGGGTAACCTCAAGGGTAATCTAAGTTAGCACGTGCTCATCACATAAATCCTTAAACCTCTTGGCACAGGCATCATTCTAATTATGATTAAGGTCCCCCATTATGATGCATTCAGTAGTCACTTTCTCCAAGTGGGAGTGAAGGTGAGGTAGTATACACACAGGTCAGCAGCAGGCGGCCTATAGCATGCAGCTACCAGTAGGGCTACTCCAGGCAATAAGGTTAACTTGTGGGCAAGACACTCAAATTCTTTGGGCATTGATGTACGGACAATATCAGAGGTTAGGAATTTGTCCTTAATATATATGGCAACACCACTGCCTCTGGTCGACTTGTCACACCTGTGTAGGTTGTAGTCAGGAATGTTAAGCATTTTGTCAGGTACATGATTCTTAAGCCAAGTTTCTGAGAACATTGCTACATCAAATGTTGTGTGTAGCACCCAGGCTTAGACCAGGTCAAATTAATTGACTAGGCTGCATACATTCATATGCAGGAAGCTCAGGCCTTATAACTGTGGGAGCTCCCCTGGAGCAGCTAGCAGATGGGGGGGGGGGGTTAGTTCCATACTACCTGCACAGAGCAACTGCAGGATTAATTGTTTCCTGAGACATCTTACAAGGAATCTCAGGAAGGCTTTATTAAGTTGTTCAGCATAGGCACTGCCTAGGGCAGCAGAACAAGAGTTGGAGGGGCAATGAAAAGTGGTCAGAGCAAATAATGCTGCCCCTAATGGAGAAGATAAGGGATGTCTTCTTAGGTGGTGTAGGGCAGTAAGGGATGTGAAACGTTCTGATTGCATGCAGATTACTGCCTTTGGAAGGAGTTAGTTGAGGAGCAAACACCACCAGACTTGATTCCTGGCATGTAGGAGAGTTCAGGAAGGTTGTTTCTTTTAGAGTGTCTGTATTAGGCTCCAGTGTTAGATGAAGGACGCAGCCAAGGAGGAAAAGGTAAGCTATGGATGCCATCTTGGGAGTGCTAAGTAGCAGAGGAGAGGTGGCACCTTATAGGCATACTTGGGTGACTGACAGCAACCCTGTAAAGGCAAATAAGCTGGGGCAGGCCAAAGGCTATATGGCTGAGTGTTAAGAGAATGATTTGGTGAGGTGGGTTAATAGAGCAGCTGAACAGGCAAAAAAAAGCCAGTGAAAGTTATAAACCAGTAAACATAGTACAGAATAGGAAAGAAATGGAGAAAGAAATGGAGGAAGAAATATAAAAATTAAAAAGAGACCACCAGTTTAAGATATAAAATGTAGGTTAAATAAGGCATTTTAGCTAGGTCAGGGGGATACCAAGGCAACTTGGTGATTATTGAGACTATGTAGAGGGAAGCAAGGGAGGAAGCTCAGGTATGGAACTGTAGAGTAGATAGCAGAGCAGGCACTAAACAAAGCTAATAGATAAGAATAAGGTGAAAATAGGAAGATGTCTTTAAAGGGAGGGCAGGACAAGTGTTCAGCCTAATAACTGCACTCTGCATCTTTAAAGGGAGTTGAAATATTAGTGAGAGGGGAGGATGAAGATTGCCTAGAGGCAGTGCTGAGGGGGGAGGGAGAGTATTTAAGAAAGGCTGGGGGTGGGTGAAAAATTCTAGCAGGAAGGAGACAAAGTGAAACAGAAACTGAATTATTTGCAGGGCATAGCTTACAACTGTGACCCAAATGAAACCTGGTCAAGACAGAGAAGTGTTCACAAAAAACTGTATCACTTTAAACTTAGTTTCTGATCCAGGGTAAATTACCACAGGACCTTAAAACAAAGAGAGCTGTAATACTTTAAAACCTACAAACCTGCACTCTAAAAGAAGCTGCACTTCAAACTACCCTTGGAGTGCAAAATTGCTGTAAACAGGCTTAGGTTCACATTTAAATTAGGATTCACAGGACAATTCTGAGAAACTTAACCAGTACCAGAATCAGTATGTAACATTTGCTTAAAGTCCAAAAGGAACAGGAGCAGCAAAGACTTAAAGAAGTTGAGCAGCCAATCAGCTGGCAGAGCCGATGGTTCCGGCCAGTCAAGCTGCAACAGAGTACCTTTGGTCTGGTGATTGGCAGGCAGTACAGCGAGCAAGGCAGCCAGTGGACAGAGGGGACCTGCTGGGCTTCTTACAGCAGCCGAGGCAACTGTGTCAAGAGTGAAGTTTTAGTCTGGTGATCGGCAGGCAGTACAGCGAGGAAAGCAGCCAGCGAACAGTGGGGACCCACCGGGCTGCTTGCAGTAGCAGAGGCACCCATGTCAAGGGTGAAGCAGGGCTTCTGAGATTCTGACCACAGAAAAAACATGGAAACCAGCTGATCATCTGCCTTAGCTTGCAGCAGCCCTCTGGTTTAAACGATAGACTTATTTTCTACTGACATCTTTCAGTCATCCCTTGTTTTCCCTAAAGTCTGTTTGTATCTGTAAACATATATTTTCATTTTTATGTTTGCTTGCATGCATGCATAAGAAACATGTTGTGACAGCTTGCTGGAGAAGCAGGTTCAATGTTTGTGGAACAGCAATAAGGACAGATGGGGGATATAGTGCTTGTGTAATTTGTACTTTTTGTGGCTTTACTCTATTCCCACCCTTGAGTAGTAGGTAGGTATGTAGGTAGTAGTTTGTAGGGAATAGAAGGCCCATGAGTAAGGGTGAGAAGAACGCTGGACGAGAAGAGGAAGGTGGTGGATGAAAAACACTCCCTAAGCAAGGGAGGCCTGTTAGAGGAGGGCTTATAAAGAGGTTATGGGAGGAGCTATTCACCACACCGAACCTCAGTCAAGACCTCCCATTCAATGTTTGTGGAATAGCAATAAAGAGAGAGATGGGCTATATAGTGCTTGTGTAACTTGTATTATTTTTGTGACTTTACTCTAATCCCATCCTTGAGTAGTAGGTATGTGGGTAGTAGTTTGTAGGGAATAGAAGGCTCAAAAAGATACCTCCTCTAACTGACAGGGAGCATGACCCCCTGGCACTCAGGAAAGGAAAAAAAAAACAGGTGGAGGAAACCTCTGAGGACCCACAGCCAGAGGTCTGCCCGTCCTTCTGGGAATACTAAATGGAGGTACTAAATCTAGGTTCCTGTAACCATAGCTAATTTAAGGTTGGTGGGTTGCTTGGAGAGATGATAATCCATATTTGATCCATGGATTATGCTGATCGTGTGATGATCCTGAAGTTGGAGAGGGATCTGTTCTGACTGAGCATTAGAATCCGAAGTATGAAGTAAATCTAAGAGGAGGACAAAGGAAGTCCAAGTTTCCAAGATGATGAATGATGCTTGTCCAACAGACCTGTAACAGGCAAAAGGGCCATGACTGGATCAATAAGGTATTAAACTGGGAATGGTGGAATTGCAATGGTAGAAGAAGTCATGGTGAATGATCCAACTTGTGAGAGGCTTGAATGTAAAGGTATGGTCTAGAAGGTAGGAACTCTGTATTGAACAAGGAGACACTAAGGAAACATCCATAGAATAGAATTTATAGAAGTCTTTGATTGCCCTGGAGATGATGGTTCATATCTGATCTAAGGATGATAAGGCCTGAATGATGATCCTGCAGATGGGAAGCACCAAGTTTGGTCGACATTAAATCTGTTGACCACCCGCACAGCGATGGCACATTGTATTGTGCTGCCTAAGCCCCAAGTGTTTTCTGTGGGGGCCTGTGCACCCTCTGGACTTTAGGATTCTCAACTCCAGGTCAGAGTTGGTCTGGGGAGGGGGCAGGACACTGGGGGAAAGCAAAACACAGAAATAGACCATTACAGCGACTGTCACTGTAGTGGTCATTTTCCGTGTTTTGCTGTTGCAGTGTTGGGCAAAAAGGGGCCACCCCCTGGAGATGAAGGGTACATCTTTTTCATACGGATGGTAAATCCTAGGTAGACCAGATCCAGTTAAAGAAGGGCTGATGTAGATCATGGTTTCTGAAGTGCCTAAGGATGCATGACCAAGGCATTGTATGGACATTATGAGGTGGGAGAGCAGATTTTTTTTTTTTTTTTAGTTGTTTAACCAGGTATAGCACACTAAGCTGAAAACTTTTTTACAGGAGTGACCTGGGAGCACAAGATTTGAGTGATACAAGACTAGACAGTACACTGTGGTAGTTGAGATGATTAGTAAAGTTATGGGAGACTCTTCCAAGTCATATGAGGTTTGATATTCAAGGTAGTCTGGAGTTAAAGAATCCATTAGTGAGCAAAAGTCAATAGGTAAGCATCCCAGAGTAAACTGAGCATAGGAAACTCTGAGTGCCTGATGAAAATGATGCTATAAGTGATTAGTACAGCACTAGAAGATGATCTGAAGAGTTATCCAAATAATAGCCTAATATATATTAGGAATGATTGGCATTCGGTATGAGGAATATATGGCTTCTTTGGTCATGATAGTTGAGATTTTATGCTCAGATCCTCTGCTGGTGCGCTACCTGAATTAAGTATGGGCATTCCTGTGCTGTGATCATTTAGGAGATGCACTCTGGTGGCATAAGTGGTTAAGTTCATGGGTAATCTTTTTTTATCATTTAACAGTTTATTAGTTTTCCAAGTACATCCAACCAAGGTAGAGGCACTCAGGCATGCCTCATGCATGTGCACATGACTACCACAAGCATGGTTGTGAACAGGAATAACATACACATAATTGGGATATCCCATAGTAACATCTGCTAAGAAGTTTACATCTTACTTGATATCCCCTTTATACATCACATAACCTTACAGTAAGTTCACGCTACTTTGAACCATATCTATATGTACTAGGCAATTTTTAAAATTAGTACCATCGTCAACCAGGGAAGTCTCCTGAAACTAACTGCTCATAAAATAATCTTAAGTGACACGGGCCAGGGTCTTTATATTTCTCCTTATTATCAGACCATCCAAATCTTCTCCGAATGAAGATCTGAAGCATATGACACCAAGGTAGGTAGTAAGGACAGATTGACAGTGGCCTGGACAGAGCAAGAAGACTGCACAATCTACACCTGACACTGGGCATCCATTGCTTGAGTAGAAGGTAAATATGAAGGCAAGATTATTAGAAAAGGAGAAGAGACATCACAACTTAGACTATCGGTGGGTTTTGAGGGGGTTGGAACCACACAAATATGCGAGTGCAAATATGCATCCCATTTCTTATGAAATCTGGAGAGATGACTTTTCCCAATTGTGAAAAGTCTTTCAAAAGTAGCCAGCTGTACCATTGCTGCCCTCCAGCAAGTGATCGTAGGAGGGGTAGGAAACCTCCATTTCATCAGTATAGACCTCTTGACTTCCATGATAGCCACCAACACCCAGGACTTAGAGGACGCAGACAATGGGCCCAAGGTAGAGACATCCCCCAGCACCAGGGTGGGCTGAGCAGTTGACAAGGGTCTACTGACAATTTTAGAGCAGTCCTCCAACACCTGTTGCCAAAACCCCTGAACTGCTGGGCATGTCCATAGAATATGAAGTAAGTGGGCAGTGGAGGCATTGCACCTCCAGCACTTATCATGTTTCATAATGTTCAATTTATGAAGCACTGCAGGTGTCTTATACCACCTGAGAAGGATTTTCAACTGAATCAGTTGACTTTTGGCACCCTCATATGCCAAGTGGGCAGCTTTCAAGCAGTCACTCTAGTGTTGCTGGGAAAGGGCACATCGAAGTTCAGCTTCCCAGGCTGTTCACCTGGTCAGTGTAGTGTCGGGTTGGGCATCCCTTATTACCTTGTACAAGGTTCCCACCAAGCGTCTACCCTTGCTGGGCTCGTGAAGGGTGGCCAAGTATTTCCACCTCCCTGTACCCATAGGTGCCATCAAAAGAGATGCAGTTACACTCCAGATTTGAAGATACCTCCAGAAATCCTGAGTTTTTATTCCGTATCTCCCTCGCAGCTGTTCAAAGGACTTAACTGTCACACCATCAGGGTTGAGGAGATCCCTCACCGCCCGTATACCTCTAGTGGCCCACTGTTTCCAGTAGACAGGTCTATGGTCTACCATTATGAGTTGGTTATTCCACAGAGGGGCATACGAAATCAAAGGGAGGTATGCTCCTCTTGGAGTACCAGTGAGAGCCATTGCCCATCGCTAGGCCCTACAGGTTTCTGTCATAATAGGAATGAGCATGCCTCCTGCTGGTCTCTTATCAGTAAGCAGAGAAAAGAGTGAGTTATTGGGTAGGAGGGCTGCTTCTAATCGAACCAATTGAGGAGGAGGGGACAAGGGGTCAGCAAACCAGTCAGTAGCCTGGGCCATGCGAAAGGCTAGGTGGTATCCCATAACCCCTGGGAGTCCCAGCCCTCCCTTGGTCCAGTGTGCATGTAGTTTGGCCTGGCTCCAGCGTACCATTTTGCCTTCCCATAAGAAGGAGGAGATTAGTTTATCCATTTGCTGGAAGGGCCTAGGGGTTAAGGGGATGGTGATGTTGCTAAGGAGGTACGAAACCCTAGAAAAAAATGAACATACGGATAGCCTCTATCTTACCCTTCAGGGAGAGCTGCAACCTTCTCCATCTCTGAACCTCAGCCGTGATGGCTGTTATCAGGGGGGAAAAGTTTGCCTTTTCTAGATCTCACCAGGTAGAGGGAATAAAGATCCCAAATTATGAAATTCCCTGGGGTGCCCAGGTAATGTCAGTATTTCGTAGACACTCTCTACTACACCTTGAATTCAGGGAGGATAAGATTGTCTTCTTTTGGTTAATTACCAGTCCAGAAAGGTAGGCAAACTCCTGCAGCACCTGGAGAATTGTAGGGATGCAGCATTCTGGGTTAGACAGGGTAAGCAACATATCATCCGCATAGGCATTTACCATGAAACACTGCTGTTTCACTGGGATCCCAGTAATGTCTGGGGTGTTCAGAAGCTTCTGTATCAGGGGGTCCAGAGCCAAAATAAAAAGAAGAGGGGGAGAGAGGGCAGCCTTGTCTAGTGCTCTTCTGTAAAGGGAAGGGCTGGGATACATCTCAGTTGGTTACAATTTTCACTGTAGGCAAGTGATAGAGAGTGGAGACCCAGAAGCAAAACCCTCGCCCAAACCCGTAAAGAGGTAATACCGCACGGAGATATCCCCGCTCTAAAGAATCAAAAGCCTTGGCAAAATCTATGGCCAAGACTACCATATGTGTGTCCGAGTGCAAGGCTAACCACTTTAAGTTAAGGACTAATCTGAGATTGTCTGCCCCCGATTTCCCTTTAGAAAACCCAGCCTGTGAGGGGTGTATCACGATTGGTAGAAGCGGGGCGAGCCTATTTGACAGGACTTTAGCTAGCAGTTTGGTATCCACTGGCAGCAAAGAAATGGGCCAAAAATTGACACAATCCTTTGCATCAGAGGATTTCTTAGGAATTAAGGTCACCAGAGTCTCCTGCATGGTAGGAGGGAGAACTGTGGATGCCTGAGCTTCTTGCAGAGCCTGTAGAAGTGGAACAGTGATTTCTGTTTGTAGTAGTTGATATAACTCCACTGTCATGCCATCTGGGCCTGGCACTTTTCCTTTGGCCAGCTGGGACAACACAGAGTGAAGTTCCTCCGCAGTGACTGGGGAATCTAGAGCCACACTTTGCTCCGGAGAAAGTTTAGGGAGAGAGACCCCATCACACAGCTTGGATAGCCGGGTGACGAGCTCCACGTCTGATAGCTGGGCTTTAGATTGGTAGAGCTCCTGAAAAAAATTCTGCATTACCTCGATAATGGCCCTGGGTGTAGACACTACTCTGCCCTGCAGGTTTTTCAGAGCTAGGATTCTTGAGAATGCTTGCTGCTTGCAAAGGTAGTACGCAAGGAGTTTGCCCCCCTTGTCCCCCCCTCCCAGGATTTGTGTTTGGCTCAGATTAACTGCCAAGCAGCCTGCTCATTTAGCAAGGTATTTAGTTGGTATTTTATACCAGTGATAACAGACAGGAGAGGGGAATTAAGCAGGTCTTGAGATTTTACTTTAAACTGTCTCTCCAGAGCCGCGAGTTCTGTCTGCAGTGAAGAAATGGTCTTTGTTCTGGCCTTGTTCTTGGCGTCCGTGAAAGATATAATTCTTCCTCACAGGACAGCTTTAAACACCTCCCATACTACTGAAGCTGTGGTTTCTCCTGGGGTGTTAAGAGCAAAATAATTTTGAGCTTCCTTTTTAATATGGGCTTGAAAGGTTTTGTCTTGCAGCAAGGTGGGATTACATCACCATCTTGTTTTAGGAGCAGCCTGACCTGGTGGGGAATACAAGATAGAGACTGGCGCATGGTCTGAAATTAATATGTTGCCTATAGAGGCGTCAATTACCCCCAGCTCTGCTGCATAGTTTGTGAGCCAGAAGTTCAGTCTGCTATGCATGTGGTGTACCGCCGAGTAAAAACAATAATCTCACCCCTGTGGGTTGGCCCTCCTCCAGAAGTCACAGGGGCTCCATTCATGTCATCAAGTCAGTAAGACTGGCTAAAGCCTTGGGATGGGCTTGTGGGGTGGGTAGGGATTTATCAAGGAAAATGTCTAGTACTAAGTTGTGATCCCCTCAGAATAAAATAGGTATGTCAGAGAAGCCACTCGTCAAGTCCGAGAAGGCTTGCCTGAGGTCTGAGTATACCTCCCCAACATCCGTGTTGTGGCCATAGACATTGGCCATCAGTAGCCTGCCTACTGGATATGATATCTGAGTTGCTATCCAGCACCCCTGTGAGTCCGATCACTTATCCTCTACTACCCATTGCATAGATTTCCTTATTAAAATGGTCACTCCCCTGGATTTAATTGTGGCACAACTTGAAATCACTGTCCCCAACCAGAGCTTCTTCAGCCACTGTACAGTCCGGCTGGTATGGTGTGTCTCCTGGAGAAGGGCCACATCCGCCCCCATAGAATTCAGGTGTTGTAGAACTTTAGTTCTTTTAGCTGGATGATTAAGTCCCTTCACATTCCAAGAGACACACCTCCAGCTGTGACCCGACAAGTGTTTTGCAGTCGCTGTCATACCTCCAGGGAACAGTGAAAATTAAGATTAATTAGGCACTCACCCTGATGTCTCCCTGGGGGTATCAGGCACAGTGGCCAAGAGCTTGGGGTAAAAGAGAGTACCTGTCTGATGACTGTATACAGCGAGTGGTGACTGCAACAGCAATGTAGTAGAGTTCAGAGTATGAGCAGTTATTGTTCCACCTGAGTCCCACCTGGTTGGAGACAGAGTAAAAAGAACACACACACACACACACACACACACACACACGCACACACAAGCTCCATTATATTGTATAACAATCTTAAAGTTGCAATACACAGAACTAGAACAGTGAAATCTAGGCTTTTATTAGAGCACTCTAAAACACAACCGTTACTGATGTTGAAGTAAATGTGTGAAAAAAGTCACCCAAAAAGATGGTGCCTCACACCACACTGCTTCAAACACCAGAGATATCAAGGGAGAGGTTACACCAATATGAAAGTAACCTGTTCCAGCCTGACCTTGTGGATCACTGTGGCTAATTGGGATCCGGAGGGTCCAGATGCGAAAGAGAAGCCTGCCCTAATGATAGGGCAACCACCAACTACCTACCCACTGGGGAAAGGAAAGAGGAGGGGGTCCTGGGGAAGAAAAGAAAAGAAAGGTGGGGATGGGGAGGAGGGAGGGGGCTGAGGCTAGCACTAGCTTGATGATACATTAGGGGTTTGAGGAGAAACCATCCAAAAGGAATGCTGCTGGGGAAGGCAGGTGATATGTACCTAACGTTCCACTCAGCCATTTGACTGGGGCCCTGCAGTCAGGCCAAAAATTGCCTGCCCTGGTCTTCATGCCCCTGCATAGTAAACCAACAGCTATCGAAGGCCTGAGGAATATTGAAAAGGGGTAGGGAATGCACATGGGGAGTATTGAAAAGAAATAAGGAACACCCATGGGGGGGGTGTCTACACCGTGCTGCACCCCGGAACCCATACATAACATCACCCGAAATGGAGGGGGGGTGGGAGTACAACAGCGAGATAAGGTATCTGCACATGCTACTCCATTTCCCTCATATCCTACTCAAAGGGAATAAAAAATAGAGTCACAAGTTAATTCAGCCAGAGAAGCCAAAAGTCCGTTCAGCCTTAAGCTCCCGACGATGAGGATTGCTCTTTGGGCATAGGAGTGGAGATGCAAAAGGGCGAGTTAAGTGCCTCCGCATAAGATTTAGTCCCAGGCTTCAGGAGGCCCACCTCTATGACAGCTCCTTGCTCGTTATCTTCTACTTCACTAGCCCAGTTCAAAACTTCCATACCCTTCATGGATTCCTCGACATCCTCCATCCATTAAGTTGGAGCTGCTTTTATTGCAGCTACCTCGGCTTCCGCTCTGGGGAGTTTGGCAGGAGGGGAAGCTTCCACATTGCCTGAAACAAGCTGATGAGGGCTCCTAGCCTATTGTCGTTGTTGACCCGATGTGGCCAGGGTTGCTCACTCACATTGCCCCTTGTTATCATCTCTTTTGTCTGGGTGTACACCTCGACCTGGGGGGGAGCTTGCCTTGGGGCGTTTGTCTGCCTGTTGTGATACAGATGGAGGAAATGAGGTGGTCTCCTTTGTGACAGTGCCTGATCAATTGAGATTACCACCTCCCTGGGATCTGTTTCCCCATCTGTCTGAACCCTTTATTGGATGTTCTCTCCAGTTCCAGAGGCATCTGGGGAGTGTGGATCTTGGTAGCAGGCCTGGTCATTGACTATTTACCCAGGTCTCTGCTTCCCTGGGTGATTCAGCCAGGAATGTTCTGCAATCCTTAGACAGCTGCAGGGAAGTCAGCCTCCTGAACCTGTACTGGAAAGAGTTAGCGGCCAGACTCTTCTTCAATGGCCTATATGCCTTCCTCTTCATTGCCACCTCCTGCAAGAAGTCTAGATAGAAGGAAATTATGTTGCCTTTCTAGGTGATCTCCCCTAACTCCCGGGTAGCCCACAGAAGCTTTTTCTTAACAGAGTACTTCAATTAGTATGCAATGATCATTCTGGGCCCATTTGCACCATCAGGCCTACCCACAACACGATGTGCTCTTTCCACCCCCACAGGTTCCTTCAACCTCTCCCCTAGGAGCTATGGTAACCAGTCATTCAGAAACTTCTCCATATTCGGCCCTTCAGCCCCCTCCGGCACCCCAAGGATCCGAATGTTATTTACCCTGCTCCTATTTTCTTGGTCCTCTGCCCTTTGCCACAGCCTGAAGAGTTTATCTTCATGATCTTTAAGCCTTTGCAGCACCATGAGGTGCTGTCTCTCCAACTCCTCTGTACGCTGGTCGAGAACATTTTGATAATCTTCCAGTTTATGGACATCAGCAACATTTCAAGCCACGGTTGCCCCTATGTTATCCACTCTCACCAGGAGCACTTCCAACATCTTGGTGATGTTGGCAAGTGCCTCTCTGACTGGGGTTTGTTCCTGAGAGGGCAGTGGGAGTTGAGTAGACTGCCCCATTGCGGTGTCTCCTGCTGCCTCCATCCTTAAAACCGTGACCCCAGTGTAAATAGGAACCAAAACACTCCTTGTCAGTAGCTTATCCAGCAGATCACCAGCATCCGAAGCACCTGAGCCCTGCCCCGCTAGTTCCAATGGGTGACGTGAATTTACAGTACTGCTGCTGCCCCGCGCTCTGGCCTATGCAGCCTATCACCTCGTACCACTCTGAACTACTCGCAGTTGATTTTCATTCTGCAGACATGGTTCCCTGCGATTAAACAGCTGCACTAGCCTCAGCAGGGGTGAAACTGGGATCCCCAGTGAATATTTATATAATTCAATCCGGCATTCCGACAGATTGGCAGGAAAATAGCGCCAGGTCAGGACAGAGCAGAAAGATCATGCAGCCATCACTCCAGGGTCCAAGCCACTCCCCCCCGTTCACAGGCAATCTTGCTCCTGAAGTACATGAGAGGAGCTTGGGGCAGATGAAAAGAGTCTGTAGGCAGGATTAGTAGTGAGATTGATTAGTGTAGGATACCACAGGTTTTAGTGTTATGGCTGATTGATACCGAATAGGATGCAATGCTGAATTAGTGAATTTGTCATGACTGTTACGGATTGTCAGGTAGAATTTGGGACAGCCAACTCTCAGTAATGGCCTTTGCTAAAGAGATGAATGAAGGTACTTTAAGAAGAAGAGGCTGAAAGGCCCACTGGAGAGCGATTGACCTGGCTGCAAATAATAGGTGAAAAGGTGCTAATAAAGTATAAGGAATAATGATGCCCAGAAGTGAAATCGAAGGCTGATGATGTGGAGTCAATAATCAGCTAGCTGTGGGGATCCCACAATGACTATTCCGGACAGTATCTGTACAAGTCCTAAAACTAGCATGATTGTTGGGAAGTAGGAGCCAAGTAACTTGGTTATCAGAGTCATTGCTGAAATAAGAGGCAGCAGAAGGTAAAATGGATGATATCCATAGCTGAATAGGTTAACTTGTGATTCCCAGTATCAATAGAGGTGATGCGGAATACAAAGTTTGAGTACAATAGAAGGATTTAAGTCTTTTCCATGTATAAGGATGGAGGCAAGATGAGGCATCCCAGAAAGTCAAGGTGATTGGATAGACAGAGATTAGAGGGTATATCCTGATAGAAACAGAGATCTTCCTATTATCCAAGAGAATAGAGTCCATGAATGATTGGGAAGAACTGCATGGGCAGTATCAGTCTTCTATGATAAAGTTTGAGTCTATGGGGTGTGTAAGCCAAGGAATGTTTGCTGGCAGTAGAAATACACCAGAGTAATGCTTTAATGATTAAATCACTAGTGAAATGACACTGTTAGAAGAGCTGGAGTAGAAGTAATGATGCATCATATGGTAAAGCAAATGACTTGTCAGGTGTATTGGTCGGAGACAGGATATAAGGCCCTAAAGAGCCACAGCAAACAGCACAAAGCCTTGAGCCAGTAAGGCAAAGAAGAAGGCAGTCAGACAATGGAAAGAAAGTCCGGGGAAGGGGGGATCCCTTGTGCCTGTAATCTGAATACACTGCAAATGCATGAAAGGTATAATTGACTGCAGTCAAATGTGGTACAAGCTGAGTACCGGTATAGTAATACTATTGTATTGTTGTCCAGTGAAAATGTTGTCCAGTCCCACCTGAAAAGTGAAAAGCCAGGTTAAATAAAGCTTGAGTGATTGACTGAATGATTCAGAGGAATTGAAGGAATGAGCAGAGGAAGCTATGGGCCAGGAAAAGCCGTAAGGTGTTCAGAGCAGAAAGTAGCAGGACGAGGTCAGGTCCATGGGGAACAGCAGCAAATTGCATGAAAGCTGCAGCAAGGAATCGAATGCTGATCCACAGAAGGCTGAGGAGCCCAACCAGGCACCAAGAGTAACAGGAGTCCCACATCTGATGAAAGCTGGAAGCAACCAGAGAAAATAATGAAAGGTGCTGAAGTGACGAATGACAAGGTCCCAACACTGCAAAGAAAACAAGTTCGTACAGTAGCCGGACAGAGGACCTGCAGCAAGGAAGTCCATGAGGTAATCTACCTGGAGTGAGATAGGGAATCAAACAGGCCAGCAGGATCTACAGGATGAGGGAAGGAGGCCCAGGGGCTAGAAATGAAGGTCCATGGAAGAACTGGATGGCGAGTGGATCAGTCAAAGCAGAGGGGTCCTGCAATAGAGAGGAAGTGACAAACTGGCAGGATGGAGGAAAACCAATCAATGAGGTAATGGACTGGTAGTTGAAAGCACAGGCAGAGCATCGGTAGTGATGGAGAAAACACATGTGAAGCAGTGGAATGGAGAACAAGCATCCAGAAGGGATGAGCAAAGCATGAATATCTAGAGTAGATGTGTCTAGGAGATGCAGGATGATGAGAAAAAAGCTGAACATCTGAACATGGATGGCAATCCGCATTGGTGAAGCTGGACTGGTGGAGAAAGTACATGTAGAGTCAAGCTCCTGTCTGGGAGGTGGCAGATAGGATGCTGAGTCTAGGTTGCAGACAAGGTAAGATGTAGAAGCAGGTAGGCAAAGTCTTGATCCTGAAGGGAGAAGCAGCCTGGCATCAGGCTGAGAAGTGGTAACCTGAAGCTGCATAAGTAGCATGATTATGATATGCAGAGTGTGACAGTTCCATTCCCGAAGGGAAGTGGCAACTGGTATAAGGTAGAGAAGGCATGGTATAAGTCTGTTGATTGGAAATATAGCTCCCATACCCTGTAGTCATGGTGCTCTAACCTGCACTTAATGCAGCCAAGCAGAATTAGGGACAGAGGATGTCGAGTTGGTAAGCAGTAGGTAATTCTTTTCCTGAAAGGAAGCAGCAACTGGATTAGGCAGAGAAGGTATGATAACAGTTTGGATATGGGAGACATGAATCCCATCCCTGGTCATCTGGGCAGGGAAACTTCACTCGATGCAGTCCAGTAGAGTTGGGGATGGAGAATGTCAGGTTGGTAAGCAGAAGACAGTTCTATTCCCAAAGGGAAGTGGCAACTGGCAGAAGTAAGGTATGGTACAATTCAGTAGATCATAGAGCTCCCAGGGTCCAGTTGGTAAGTAGTACAAGGCAGAGAATGAAACAGAATCCCATCCCTGGTAGACAGGGGAAGCTTACCTTTACTCAGCACCTCAGAAAGTGTGAGTTAGGGATGGAGACTGGAGTACTGCTGGTATGGGTGGAACGAAGCACTAAACTGCTGCAATGATGAGAGATAGATAAGTAATGAACAGGAGTGGATGGAGTCTGGGACTAGATCTGTAAGCAGAATATGGGGGCTACATGAACTGGACACATACAAAGAGTGGTGAATGCCTTGGTATAGTACACAAGGAAGGCAATCATAGTGAGATAACCAGTGGTAAAGCATAGGTGGTATCACACAGGTAGTGTAGTGTTAGATGGTAGTATGCATGAGAGGAATTATGAATATTCTTGAGATGTATTCCCCCATCCTGTGTGAGTAGAGAAAGGCACGTACAGCAATTGCCAGTGGAAGGCAGGTAAGCTTATAACTGTAAGAAGGCTGCCCCCCCCCATGAAGTAACTGTATGTGTTTAGTAATTTTGTTCATGTGTGGTGTAGCAAGGCAGTCTCTCCTGAAAGGCAGCGAAGATCCATTTTGGAGAAGCAAAATTCCAAAATAGTAGAATGAGCTGCACTATCTAGCCTTGGGATGGGAGCATGGCAGGACACCTGCTCAATTCAAACTGCTGCAGCCAAATAATACATAGGCACTCCTAGTCGGGGAAGATGGTACATGGAGAATAAGAAAGGAGAATCCTGGACTGTGAATAAACATTGTGGAAGCAAATGAGCAAAACTGCTTTGGAGCATGACAGTAGGTCTCTGTGCTGATGTTATACCTTCTTAAAACCGCATGAGGCATGCCTCAATGTCATCATTTTCAGTCAACTTGGTAAGGATAATGTCTCTAGGGACAGTTCTGTCTGGCTGATCTTGTGTCATGTCTTTGATGGCCTTCAAGATTGCTGTCCATTTTTTGTCTTGGCATCATCTCTTCTCTGCTTGTAGCCATCTATCCTCATCCCTCTGTCGTCTGTCTTCCTCTCTGTGTCGCTCCATCTCCAATTGGTGCATGCTCAACCACTTCAGGAGTTCACTCGGGTCATCTGGCGCTGGGGTCATCTGTCTGTCCTCCATCTTCTGGGCTGCTGCTGTCTCCGATAAATCCTCCTCATCCTTAGTAGTCTTCATCTTTGGCCGGGCTCCTGGATTTAATCCTGGCAACAGTTGGATCCCAGTCTTCTTACTTACAGATCAAGTCAGATGCAGTGCACTTGGATCTGCCTGTTTCCCCGTTTGCATCTCTTAGGGTGCTTATGAAGCAACACCCTCCTGGTAGCGCCTCCTGGGCAGCCTTGACATACCAGAGTTTGAATCCCACTACTGACACCAATTGTAATAGCGTAGGTTCAAATGAAAGACCAATAAACAAGTTTCAAGTGCATAAAAACCACAAGGACTGCGTTTATCATTTTATTAAAAAAAAATCCAAAAGAAAATGCAATATGTAGAGAAAGTAAAATTGGTGTTAGTCCTTCACACCATAAAACAAAACATAAGGATATTATTATTTTCCAAAATAATTAGCCATAAAAGAATTCCTGAACTTCCCTTCTTTACTTAGTGTGTAACCTCGCACACTCATCTCCTACACACTGTGTGGTCAGAACACTACTGACCACCTATCTGCCTTAGCCCTCTGGTGGATTACTTTTTATAGCAGCCTAGGATGACATCAGAGGACATGAGATATACTAATTAACAGAATTAGGCCCTTTTTTGCTTCTCTGTTTCTTGTACAAATGTTCTAGCACATTTAACACAATATTGTCCCCTATATCAACTATCTAGGATACCTTTCAGACAACCTACTGAATTAAAAAGTGGGCTAAAGACCTTAATTTTGAGGGTATGACATCACAACAGGACTTTAGCTCCTCCTATTCTGTGACATCACTCCCTCAGGGTACCATATAACCAGTCATTTCAGGGGCTGTCAGCCCTATAGCAGGACCTCTTAGTATCATCTGTTATGCAGATGATACTCAGCTGTACCTGTCTTTTGTGCCCAACCAGGATGGTGCACTTTCAGTCTTCACCAATTGTCTCATTGAAATCGAAGACTGGATGAATTCCAGTTGGCTTAGATTGAACCCTGACAAGACGGAGGTGTTGGTCATGGAACCGGGTCGCCGGGTTGAGGGGTCTGTTGCTGAGCAGTCCTCTGGGCTTTGGCTCGGGGGCTGTCAGCTCCTGACCTCTGAATGTGTGCAGAATCGGGGGGTGATATTTGATGATGGGCTGACGCTGCATTCGCAGGTGTCAGCTGTGGTCAAGTCCTCTTTTTACCATCTGAGGAACATCATCCGGATTAAGCACCTCATTCCATCCGGTGACCTTCCAACTTTGGTCCACGCGTTCATGACCTTGTGCTTTGACTACTGTAACTCCCTATACCTAGGGCTTCCTGGGGTTGATAGCCAACTGCAGCTAGTGCAGAATGCTGTGGACAGGTTGTTGTCTGGGTCTACTCGATCCAATCATATTTAACCTGTGCTGCGCATTCTGCACTGGTTGCCTGTTCAGTGGCAGATCACCTTTAAAGTTGGCTTGCTAACTTTTAGAGCCCTCCACAGCTTGGCTCTGAGTTACCTACAAGCGCTTCTGAGTCCCTACTGCCCCCTTAGACCTCTCTGCTCAACTGAAGAGGGATTGCTGGAGATTCCCAGTGTGCGTTTGAAGTCCTCTGGAGCTCGGGCTTTTTCTTTTGCTGCTCCCACCCAGTGGAATTCTCTATCTCATCGGGTGAGAGAATGACAGACAGTGGCGAGCTTTAAAATTGCTTTAAAAACATACTTATTTGCATGTGCTTTCCCTGATGTTTAGTATTCTCTGATTTTTAGTATTTTTAGTATTGGATATTTAATATTTAATAGTGTTATGGTTTTATTTACCTGTGTTTAGCTAACTTGGAGTTTGTGGATTGTACAGCGCTTTGACATTTGGTATTGCGCTTAACAAATACATTTTATTATTATTATTATTATTCAATGCATCAAATGGCATTTATATATTTATTATTTCACTTGGTTTCCACTGTATCATAATTATCCTGAGGTATCCCTGACTTGGAAGACAGAAATAGATAAGGGTGCACTCCTTATCTATTTAATCTTGCAAGCCCTGGGAACCTCTTTTGTTGTGAGCAATAACTATTTCTATGTAAATAGACTCTAAAAAAAATTTCCTGGGCATAAATTAACTCTGCAGTCTCCTGCAAACACTTCTTGCAGTTTAAAGAATTTATTTCAACATAGATGAACAATGCCCCTTCCCTTTTTATTTTAAATTAGCCTCATACAAGACTGATGGCTGAAATCTTTCAGCTGTCGGCAAAACTTTTAATTTCAGTCCTTATTTGGCCCGATAGCTAGTGCACCTCTTTGGACTGGACCACACACCTTAATACCCAAATATGGGCAACACTGGCTTAGGGACATTTTTTCCCCATTTCCTTCTCCCACCAGTGCAGTTAGTTTTCTTTATTTACTTCCTGTTCTGCTCTAAACTGTACCACATAACTAAGTTCCAAGCTGAGTACTATACTGGAACACCACACTACTCAAGCTCAGAGTTGCTCATTTTCATGCTGTATGGTTCACTTCTTTCCCTACAAACCATACTACAAGGTTAGAATCCACACCTGGTGGTTCTAAAAAACAGTTTATCACCTGATTCCTGCATGATTGTGCACACAGCTGACGGAATGATCGTGTGCACACTTCTCTACGAAATTGTGTGCACATCGGTATGGGAGTCAATCAATTAATAAACGAATGCTGCACATACTCCCCAGGTCAGTAAAATGAGAACTACTTTCATTACATTTCAAGGTAACATAACTGGTGCTTCTCTGAATGGGGAGCTTACAGGCTTTAAGGAGCAGGGATAGAAAAGGAAAGAGAGAAGAAATATCAGGTTGGCCACCCTGATATGGAAAAGGAAAAGGATAGTCAGAAAAATGAAAAAGTAAAGGAGAGAGTGATAGGAAAACACAAACAATGCCTGTAGGGGTATTATCATTCTGGCACAGCCTACCTAGACTTTAGCAAGGCATGTAACACAGTCCCACACAAAAGATTAATAAACAAATTAGCCAGCTTGGGAGTGGGTCCCAGAGTGGAAGCCTGGGTAAAACATTGGTTGGACAACAGGACACAGAGGGTAATAGTAAACAGAGTCCACGATGAGGCAAGGATGGGTTACTAGTGGGGTGTCGCAGGGTTCAGTACTGGGGTAGGTCCTTTTTAATGTCTTTATAAGTGACATTGCAGAGGGACTGTAAGGAAAAATATGTCTCTTTGCAGATGACACAAAGCCCTGCAACAGGGTTGATACACAAGGTTGGGTGGAAAGGATGAGAAGGGACTTGGCAAGGTTGGAGGAATGGTCAAATATATGGCAGCTTAGATTCAACTCAAAGAAGTGCAAAGTAATGCAACTGGGAAACAAAAACCCTGGGGCAGAGTACATAATGGGGGTGAGATACTGGCAACAACAAAAATGGAAAGGGACCTGAGGGAAGTTATATCAGATGACCTAAAGGTGGGCAAGCAATGTGAGAAGGTAGTGAGGAGGTCTAGGGGGATGCTGGGATGCACAGGGAGAGGCATCACCAGTAGAAAACAGAAAGTTGTTATCCCTCTGTACAGACAGTTATTGTGACCACATCTGGAGTACTGCATGCAGTTAGTTCTGGAGACCCCATCTCCGCAAAGCCATAGACAGTGTGGAGGTTGTCCAGAGGAGGGCAACTAAAATGATGCAGGGACTGCACCAGAACACATATGAAGAAAGACTAAAGGAGCTTAATATGTATAGCCTCAAGGAAAGGAAGGAGAGGATGGACATGATAGAAACTTTCAAGTACCTCAAGGGATCAACAAAGTCCACGAGGGTAGCACCTTTCAGAAAGAGAGATGTGCAAGAACAAGGGGGCACAATTTGGAGATAGAGGGGGGACGGCTCAGAGATAATGTGAGGAAGTATTTTTTCATGGAGAGGGTTGTAGATGCATGGAACAGCCTTCCTGAGGAAGTTGTGGAGTCAGAAGCAGTGGGGTAATTCAAGAATGCATGGGCAAGACATAAGGCAATTCTAGTAGGGGGGGTAGGAGGAAGTAGGCTGTTGGTTAACTAGGATCTTCAGCTTATCCATTAGGTAGGAAAATGGGCAGATTAGGTGGGCCATGCGGTCCTTATTTGCCATTAAATTCTATGTTTCTATGTTTCTGGGGATGGATGCCATGAACTTGATTATGGGTGGGGAACCCCTTAATCTCTTTCTGTGGGGAAGTAGTATTCTATGTTTTTAATGCTATGCTATTCAAGCTATGGTAAGGGATTCAGGGTTTTTCTTGTTTAGGGTGGGTTTTCTATGGGGTATATGGATTGTAACCCCTCTTTGGGGCTTACCTAGACTTTAGGAGGGCTGACTTTAGCAAGATGGGAGAGTGCCTCAGAAAAGCACTAGCAAACAGGCTAGAAGGAGGTGTGGAGCAACAATGGGGAATTATCAAAACTGCCATCACAGAAGCAACAAGCCTTTGTGTGAAGCAAATAAACAAATCAAAACAAAAGAAAAAGCCACTATGGTTCTCAAGAGAGGTGGCTGTGAAAGTCAGGAAGAAAAAGATAGCATTCGGAGTATAAGGAAACACAGAAGGAGCAGGACAGAGAGCTGTACCAGTTAAGGCAGAAAAAGAAGGGAGGGAAGTCAGAATAGCAAAGGCCCAAACTGAGGAAAAGATAGCCAACTCAGTTAAGAAGGGGGATAAAACCTTTTATAGGTACATCAGCGAGCGTAGAAAGACAAAGGGAGGGATAGTGAGGCTGAATAGAATGAACGGTGGGTGGGCAGAGGGACAGTGAAAAGCAGGAATACTGAACGAATATTTCTGCTCAGTATTTACTAAAGAGGAGGGAAGTGCCTAATCCAATTAACAGAAGCACTCTTGAAAGGGGTTGATCCCAGTCCTTTCACAGAAGAAAGGGTTCTGCAAGAACTCCTAAAACTGAAGGTGGACAAAGCAATGGGTCCTGATGGAATTCACCCAGAATTCTAAAAGAATAGGAAGGAACTAGTGAAACCACTGGCTACTCTTTTTAATAAATCATGGAGGATGGTGTGTGCCCGAGGACTGGAGGAAGGCGGATGTGATTCCCCTTCACAAAAGTGGGACCAAGACAGAGGTGAAACTACAGACCTGTCAGTCTGACCTCTGTGGTAGGGAAAGTGATGGAGTCACTTGAAGGAAAGAATAGTTGAGTACCTAGAGGTCAGTGGAGCACAGGATCCAAGGCAGCATGGGTTCACAGTGGGAAGGTCATGTCAGACGAATCTAATAGATTTCTTTGACTGGGTGACCAAAGTAGTAGACCAGGGAGGGCTGTGGACATGGCCTACCTAGACTTTGCAAGGCATTTGACACAGTCCCACATAAAGATTATTAGTCAAATTAACCAGCCTGGGAGTGGGTCCCAGGGTGGTAGCCTGGTAAAACATTGGCTGGACAACAGGACACAGAAGGTAATTGTAAATGGAGTCCA
This sequence comes from Neoceratodus forsteri, assembly GCA_016271365.2. NCBI lineage: Eukaryota > Metazoa > Chordata > Ceratodontiformes > Ceratodontidae > Neoceratodus > Neoceratodus forsteri. The sequence goes on along the minus strand of CM057455.1, from coordinate 1,457,313,079 downwards.
CTCTGAAGAAAGGGCGTTACTAGTGGGTACCGCAGGGTTCAGTATTGGTCCGGTCCTTTAATGTCTTCATCAGTGACATTGCAGAGGGACTGGAAGGAAAGAATGCCTTTTTGCAGATGACACAAAGATCTGCAACAGGGTTGATACACAAGGAGGCGTGGAAAGGATGAAAAGGGACTTGGCAAGGTTGGAGGAATGGTCAGACATATGGCAGCTAGGATTCAATGCAAAAAAGTGCAAAATAATGCACCTGGGAAACAAGAACCCAGGGGAAGAATACACAATGGGTGGGGAGGTAGTAACAATAACAAAACAGGAAAGGGACCTGGGGGTAATCATATAGATGACCTTAAGGTTAGCAAGCAATGTGAGAAGGCAGTAGGGAGGGCTGGGGGTATACTGGGATGTATAGGGAGAGGCATCAGCAGCAGAAAACAGGAAGTTGTTATCCCTCTGTACAGACAGTTGGTGAGACCCCATCTGGAGTACTGTGTCCAGTTCTGGAGACCCCATCTCCGCAAGGACATAGACAGGATAGAGGCAGTCCAGAGGAGGGCAACTAAAATGGTGCAGGGTCTGCAGAGAGAAGCCATATGAGGGAGAGACTAAATGAGCTTAATGTATACCCTTGAGGAAAGAAGGGAGAGGAGGGACATGATAGAAACTTTCAAGTACCTCAAGGGAATCAACAAAGTCCAAGAGGGTAGCATCTTTCAGAAAAAGACTTGCAAGAACAAAGAGAACACAATTTAAAGATAGAAGGAGGGCGGTTCAGGGCAATGTGAGGAAGTATTATTTCACAGAGAGGTAGTGGATGCATGGAACAGCCTTCCTGAGGAAGTTGTGGGGTCTAAAACTGTGGGAGAATTCAAGAATGCATGGGACAGACATAAGGCAATTCTTGTGGGGGGCAGGAAGATATAGGCTGTTGGTTAACTAGGATCTGCGGCCTATCCTGTAGGTAGGGAAATGGGCAGACTAGATGGGCCTAGCGGTCCTTATCTGCCGTCAAAGTCTATGTTTCTATGTTTCTATGTTTCTACCTGAATTGACCCATGTTTTTTACATTTCTCACATTTCCCCCGACTGCTGTTCTATGGGCAGTTTCCCTATTTATCCACCGCTGCCCAAGTCCTTAATTGCTCCCCCAAGTCCCCAAAGCAAGCCCTGTATTTGTTTAGCCCTATTTGGGCTTAAATCCTTTTTTGCGTGCCACTGGCATGTCCCTTGTGCACCAGCACTCACACCACCACACAGTAGCACCTTTCATGTGCCAACCACTGGGTTGCAGTCTTTTGCAGAGTTCCTTGGCAGCCCTGGTGCCCCTCTTAATCTAAACATGGACCGGTGATCTCCAGGAGGCAGTGGAGTAACTGCTTAGAAGTTTTCAAATAAAGATTGAATTGGGATATGAATGAGGGCTCATGAATCATTCATGAGCCCTCATGAATATCAATGAGGTTGCTGCCTGCCACTTAGGTGAACAGAATTTCAGTGGCAGTGACAGCAAAGGTATTGGGAACTATTGAGCAAAAGTGGGCTTGTTTGAAAGGGGGCCATTTGGGCAACAAACCAGTGGCATATTTGTATAGCTAAACATTGTGTTAGACTGCATCGGTTTTATGAAGCTGAGGGAACTATATGAACTCCATATAATTAACTGGGAGCTGACATGTTCCTGACACTTGATCCCTCTCTAACAGCCAATCAGTGATCTAGTTACCCAAAACTAGGACAGAGGGACTCCTGGGAAAAGTGGACTAATTTAGGTGCCTAGATCACGCCCCAATAAATCAGCAGGAAATACTGATTGCTATGGATATAGATTATTAATGGGCTCCATCAGTCAATCAGGACTCTGGATTTTTGGCTGAAACAATGTGGACTTTCTGGGATATCTTCAGTCTGTTCTTGGGCTCTATATGAGTCAGGAGTACTTAGTGAGAGTGGATTTTGGATGTGAGGGGTTTACCTAGGCCCTATGTAGAGACTGCCATATTGCAAAATTGAAGATTGCTGGAAATGGAGACTGCTGTGTGGCAGAAACCGAGTGAGAAGCGGAAAGAAAGAAAGAGACTGAACTGTGATGCTGATTCCACAGATAGGGAAGAGTTGCTTACTATTCATGTGAGAGAGTGAATGCTACACAAACCCTGCACTGGAATGTCAGAATTGCTGATAAGACTGCTTGTGTGGGACTGTAAAAGAGATTTTGAAGAGGCAGAGCATCTCTGGTCATCAGGGTGCTAGCTGAAGTTGTGTATGTCCTATGTGAACTGGTTAAAGTGGCAGATGGCAGAGGTCTAGCTGTAACCAAAGAAAACTGGAAAGTGTGGACTGTTGTGCAAGAAGTTGTTGTTGCTGAAAGCTCCTGTTGCATTGCACTTGCACTTATTGAACCTAAGGCTAGCACCCACACTGATTGGCACTGGACTTAATTGGATCAGCTACCTGAACATTTTCCTTTCTTGAGAACTCAGTGCATGGACTGTAGGAGGACTCCCTCTGCTAGGGGAGTCTTCAACCAGAGCCAGGAAGGGAACCTGCTAACCCTCTCCACATGGGACTCACTGCCTCAGGAGGTCATTGGCAATTACTGGGGTTCTAGGGTATCTGTGACCCATCATGGGAGCTGGGCTGTGGATCCATTCCTGTGTCTGGGCCTTCTGGGATCTGTGCAGGGGCCAATTCTATTTAACATACAGTATTCATCAGTGATATGGAGGGTTTGAAAGGAAAGGCAAAGAAACATAAAAGCTGACGGCAGATAAGGACCACAAGGCCCATCTGGTCTGCTTATTTTTTCTGCCTTATGAATGTGTCATAGGCCTTTACTCTGTCAAAGGCCTATCTGTTCATTCTCATCTATGTTGTTCCCTTATGACTATCTCATGCCTATTTGAATCCCTGCACTGTATTCATATCCACCACTTCCTGAGGAAGGCCATTCCATGCATCCACCACCCTTTCTGTGAAAAAGAACTGCCTCACATTACCACTTAATCGGTCTCCCTCTAATCTCATGCTGTGTCCTCTTGTCCTGCTATTTTTCTTACATTGAAACATGTTAGACTCTTTCACCTTGTTAATGCCCTTAAGATGTTTGATGTTTTGATCATATCATCTCTCTCCCACCTTTGCTCTTTGGTATACAGACTGAGGTCCGTTAATCTGTCCTCATATGTTTTCTGATGCAGTCCCTGCACCATTTTGGTTGCCCTTCTCTGGACTGTCTCCATTTTGTTAATGGCCATGTGCAGGCACAACCTCCAGTACTGCATGCAGTACTCCAGATGGGGCCTAACCAATGTCTTGTAAAATGGGATTATTACCTCCCTCCTACGACTTGTGATACCCCTTCTAATACACCCCAACATCCATCTAGCCTTACCTACTGCTTTAGTGGTCTGCTTGGATGATTTCAAGTCATCTATGATGATGATGATACCCAAGTCTCTTTCTTCCTTTGTGATTTCTAGCAATTCCCTTCCTAATCTATGGGTGGCTTCAGGGTTTCTCTTCCCTATGTACATGATCTTGCACTTCTTTGTGTTAAACTCAGTCACCACTTTTCTGACCATTTTGCCAGTTTATCCAGATCCCTTCTCATTCTGCTCACCCCATCTGGCTCATCTACTCTGTTGCAGATCTTGGTGTCATCTGCAAACAGACAAACCATACCCTGCAGTCCATCTGCTATGTCACTGATGAAGATATTGAAGAGGACTGGCCCCATGACTGATCCCTGAGGTACCCCATTTGTGACTTGCATCTCTTCTGACTGTATACCGTTTACCGCTACTCTTTGTTTTCTGCCTACCAACCAGTTTGCCACCCAATTGACCAACTTCAGACCGACCCTGAGCCTACCCAGCTTATTAATCAATCTTCTGTGTGGAACAGTATCGAAAACTTTGCTGAAGTCAAGGTAGGCACCATCAGCTGCACCCCCTTGGTCTACCACTCTGGTTATCCAGTCAAGAAATCTATGAGATTTCCCTGTTTTGCAAATGACACCAAGTTCTGCAATAGAGTTGACATGCAAGAGGGGGATACAGAAATGATCACTGATCTAAAAAAACTGGAGAGATAGTGAAAACAGTGGCAGCTGAAACTCAACACCAAGAAGTGCAAAATTATACACCTGGGGATGAAGAACCTGAGCTGGAAATATACTCGGGGAGCTGAGTGAAACTAAGGTAGAGAGAGATCAGAGGGTACTCTTATCTGATGATTTAAGGACAACCAGGCAGAGTGAAAAGGTGGTGCAAAAAGCTAGCAGTATTCTTGGAAGCATAGTAAGGGGTATCACAAGTAGGAAAAGCGAAGCAATAGTCCTGTTGTACAGGTCCTTGATGAGGCCTCAGTGGAGCACAGTGTCTAGTTTTGGAGACCACACCTCAAGAAGGACAAGGATCACCTAGAAATGGTGCAGAGGAGAGCTATGAAGATGATACATGGACTACACAAAAAAGGATGAATCGAGATTAAACCATCTTAGGATGTACTCATGGGAGACGAGAAGGGACAGGGGAGATATGATGGAGACATTTAAATACTTCAAAGGTATCAACTCAGTACAAACACAGGATCTCTTGAGGGAAAACAGGAATGCATGGACAAGGGGGCACAACATGCACCTGAAGGGAGATAATTTCAAAACAAACTGGAAGTTTTTCTTCATGGAAATGGCGGTTGAGACATGGAATAGCCTGTCCCGTAGGTTGTGGCAGCGAAGACAATGAGGGAATTCAAGCTAGCATGGGATAGGCACTGTGAGAACCTAAGGCAGTAAAGTGACTGGGAGGGGATTAGCTTTCACTGGCAGACTAGATGGATTGCACGGTCCCCTTCAGCTGTTACTTTCTTATGTTCAAAGAATAGGGCAGCTTCATAGTCACAGTGATGCTGGAATAATACAATTCCAGGCTCTAACCAATACGTAAGACTTGTCTAAATTGGAGGCCCCACCTCAGAAAGGGCACTGACCTTCTTCAAGGAAATCTCTCTCATCATGTCATACCAATGGATCTATACCCGCACCAGCACTAGGACCACACAGAAACTTTTCTGTAGCAGCCTAGTAAGGGCCACCTATGTTGACATCCTATCATGACATCACCGTATATAAGTATGGGCAGCCCCGCTCCTACCTCTGTTTTTTTCTGCCACCTACCATACTCCCATGGACTCCACAGAAGCCTTGTCATTTAGTCAACTGTCAACTTCACAAAAAATACCACCAACAGCTTAATCTGATTCAAAGTCAGTTGGCATTCATCTGTATTCCCCTCCTCCAGGTTGTGCCAGAAAATAGGCAGAATCTGTCTAGTGAACTTACCTGGTCAACAAAAACAAACTAAATAAACAAATAAAACTTTGTTTTATTTTTTAATAGGGAAATCACTTTAGTTTAAAGTGGTTCAATTTGCTTTGCATGTCGAGAACAAAATATTCTTCTAATCTTTTTCATTGCTGCTGAGGAAAAAATCTTTATTCTAAAGATGAACACAACATCTGCATTTGCTGCCTTTGGTCTACCTGTGACATCCTCACCTGTGAGCTCTGCTTGAAGTTTAGCCTCACTACCCAGCAGCACAGAAAGAAAACCCTGCAGTCCTATTGTTTTAAAGCAACAGGCTGCCAGGATAGAGCAGGGACCCTTGGGAACTTCTCCATCCCAGTTGCTGGCCCTCTCTCCAGGCTCTCAGGCTTCCAAGGCTTGAGACAAGCTCTGGGGAAAAACCCTCACAGAAATACTGTAGGGTGTGTGGTACAACCCATCCCCCTAGGAGGCACTTTTGGACTATGTTAGCTTCTTCTTCATCCTCCAGTATTGTACCCTTGACATGGCTTGATTTTAACATTGTTTTACTAGCCTAAAAGCTAGATCAAATTAACCAGGACTAGTGCAGCTAACCCTCTACTTGTCCATCTTGACTAGTGCAGGTTTTCCACGGCTGTCAATGAAGTAAAAAAAGTCCCTACTTGTACAAGTGCAGTCTGAGCAGATAAATGAAGTCATGGTAGACTTTTACAAGGAGCTGTATGTCCCTTCTCGCTCTATGGATGTCCAGCGGGTGCATAGTTTCCTGAGCTCTTTTCCCCTTCTGCAATTATCCCTGCAACAAACAGCTGATGTGGAAGTCCCCATCACTCTCAAGGAGGTGACAGGGCACTTCAAGCCCTGAACCATGGGAATGCTCCTGGGGGAGATGGCTTCTCCCCAGAATTCTGGGGCCTAGTTGCACCCTTGATTGCCCCTCTTCTCCATGATCTTTTTAATTTGGCCTTCACCACCGGATCTCTTCCCTCATCTCTCAGGGAAGCCATCATCACTGTGTTCCCTAAAAAAGGAAAAGATCTCACTCTTCCATCTAGTTACTGCCCTAGTTCACTCATAAACTCAGATACTGTAGTAAAATCTTCGCAAAAATCCTCGACCCTAGGTTGAATCCTCTTCCCCCCTAGCTTATCCACTCTTCTCAGGTTGGCTTTGTCCCTGGCTGCTACAGTAGAGACCATATCTGCTCAATGATTAATATTATTTATTGGGCTGGTAAGTGCTCAACACCATCTGCTGCAGTGGCCATAGATTTCGAAAAGGCTTTGGATTCCCATATGTGGGACTATCTTCAGCAAGTGCTGATAGCCTTGGGTTTAGGCCAAAACTTCAGGCACTGGGTAGCAGCCCTTTACTTGAATCCCGCAGCCCACATTCTTACTAACTATTCCCTATCTGCTTCCTTCCCCCTCGGGGAGGGGCACAAGGCAGGGCTGTCCTCTCTCCCCCCAGCCTTTTATTGTGGTGGTGGAGCCACTTGCAACTGCCATACATCATTCCCCTCTTATCAGTGGGTTCCCTATTGGAGACAACACTTTTTCTACTTTTATATATGCGGACGATCTGCTTGTCCCTTTAGCGGATGCACCAGCCTTCCTCCTGTCCTTACTATCTCTCCTCACGGAATTCGCTAGATACTCCGGCCTGAAGATCAACCAGTCAAAAATAGAGATCTTACCTCTTAATAACTTATGTACATATGTGCAGGTGTCCCACCTTGTCCTTCAATGGGCTCCGCATTCCCTAATGTGCTTAGGAATATGCCTCACCCCAGACCTGACCAAACTCTGGGACTTGAACATCAAACCCCTCCTTGCTGGTGTCAAAATGGAGTTTGCTCACTGGCATGGTCTTTACCTCACATTGGCAGGCAAAATCTCCATGCTTAAAATGGTAGCAGCCCCTAAACTCTTATACGTCATCTCACACATTCCACTGGAGTTACCGACTGCTTGGGTCAAACCAGTTAACCAGGCCTTCTCCAATTTTTTTGGGGAAGGTTCCAAGGCTCGCTACAGCAGGAACAAACTCAGAGCACACTAGTCATGGGGGGTGGGGCCTTCCTTGGATGGAAGGATACAAGTGGGCCTTTTCCACCGCTCAGACCCTAGCACAGTTCCTACCAATGGTAAAGGAAACACCGCAGTTGGTACACATGGAGGCAGCCATAGCCCAGGTGAAGTCACTTACAGTCCTGCTATACAACCCCATTCCCAAACCTCTGCTCCTGTGTCCCACAATCACAAGCTCAGTGCAAGTATGGCATTTGGTTTACAAGAAACTGTGTGCCAAGATGTGCCCGCTGCTGGCCACCCCATATGGGGCAATAACTCCCTAAATGTCGATGGTAAAACTTTACGTTGGCTGACATGGCAGGAAAAGGGGGTCTCCACACTGGCAGATTTATTGGCAGAAGACGGCCTCACTTTAAAACCCTTTCAAGAAATAGACCAGGAGTTCTAGCTAGGTAAGTCAGCATTCTGGCAATACTTGCAGCTCTGGAGCTCAGTAACAGTCCATATCAAGCTTCTCCCTACTACAAAGCATGAGGGGACTAACTTGGCACACAAATGGCTGACCCACAAAGGAGGCAGAGCTAGTTATATTCATTGCAACCTTAGGGAGCAACTCCTTTCTCAGTCAACACATACCAAATCTAAATGGGAGCAGGCTCTTTAGCAACCCCTCTCAGATGCCCTGTGGAAGCTCTGCTGAAAGAATGCCCAGTCTATGTATTCTGATGTGAGAAGAAGGCTTGTACAAAATAAAATCCTGTCTCATTGGTATCACACTCCCTCATTCCTCTATCAATTACATCTAGTGGGCAGCAACTGGTGCTGGAGATGCCATTCTGGAGTAGGAGATCTCATGCACATACTTTGGCTCTGCCCACATCTGTCCCCCTTCTGGATGGCTGTCCTCAGGCTGGCAGAACAGGTTCTCAGTCCAGGCATGACCCTCGACCCCTTAGTATGGATCCTGGGCCTATTCCCCCTGCAGCGAAGAGATTTACCCAACAGCAGCTGAGGTGGCTGGCCCTACTTAGTCTTCAAGCTAAGCGGCTTATCCTCTGTCACTGGAAAATGACAGTGGTACCCACTATTTCCTAACTGCTAAACTCCTTTTCAAAGATGGCCACTTTGGATCACTTATCTCATGTAATTCATAGTATCATAGTAAAAGCCAGCAGAATAGGCCCCACGGTCTATTGTGTCTGCTCAGAAGCTAGACCCCTAGGAGGAGCTTGCTCCTTCACCCCCCCCAGCCCCAGAGGTGGCTCTTCCTGGTCTCAGATTCCCCCTGTACCTGTCCCAACCCTTCTTGAATCCTTCCACTGTGGTCTCTTCCACCACAGTCCTGGGCAGTACATTCCATGGTTCTACCGACCATCACTGTGAAGAAGTGCTTCCTGCACTCCCCTCTGTACTTCCCCCATTCTAGCTTCCACTCATGCCCCCAGGTAGTTCCCCCCTTCTTAAGCCTGAACACTTTCCTGATTCTGTCCTTATTTATCCCCTTTTCAAACTTGAAAGTCTCTATCATGTCCCCTCTGTCCCTCCTCTCTTCCAGTGTGTACAGATTGAGTTCATCCAGTCTCTCCTCATAGGTCCTACCCTCCATGCCCTGAATCATTCTGGTCGCCCTCCTCTGGACCCTCTCCAGCAGCACTACATCCCTCTTAAGATGGGGTCTTCAGAACTGCACACAGTACTCACAATGCGGCCTAACCAGGGCATTATACAGAGGGAGGATCACCTCCCTCTTCCTGGAGGTAATCCCCCCTGGTTATGCAGCCCAGTATCCTGTTTGCTTTTGCTGCAGCTGTTTGACAATTCTCTATGTTATTCATTTTGCTGTCCACTACTGTCACTAAGTCCCTCTCACCTGATGTGACTTACAATGTGGTCCCCACCCAGGGTGTATCCATGTCCTGTGTTTCTGACCCCCAGATTCAGCATCCTACATTTCCCTGCATTGAACTTCAACCCCCACTTCCTTGCCCACCCACCCAGGGTAACCAGATCCCCTTTCAGGGCCTATCTCCCCTCCTGCCCATCTGCCAATGCTCCCTGTTTTGAGTAATCCACAAAGAGACTCAACCTACTCTTAACACCCCACCCTATGTCCGAGACATAGGAATTGAACAGGAGTGGTCCCAGGACTGAACCCTGGGGGACCCCACTGATGACCTTCCTTGGGGGGAGGAAACTATCACTTCAACCACCACTTGTATTCACCTCATATGCCAGTTTTCCACCCACCTGAGCAACTGCCCCCCCGCCCCCAATAATTGCTATACTCTCAAACAGTACTATCTTTGTTGGGCTCCATATTTAGCCTACCTCTCCCCATGTGCTGGGATAGGGTGAACCCCTCAGTTAAGATGGACTGGTCTAAGCAGATGATGGTATACTCTCGCAGGTAGGGTACTTGGACACCTCCCCCTTCTCCTTTGTAAAATAATAAGTAATCGTCCCTATCCCTAACTGGCAAAATGCGTGATCTGGAAGTTTAGTGTTTGTTATTTTTCTCTCTCCTGTTCTTTATGTTCCTTAGGAAGAGACAAAGTGTCAGGAAACTCCTCAGGACTTGCTAAGCTAGCTCATCAGCATCCCAGCTATTCCCCCTTCAGATGGTAACCACAGACTCTGGAGTTATGCTTTTTCTCCCCTTCTTTGGACTCTTTGATCAGAGACTGTTATCAACATGTTTACTGTGTGCCTACATAGATACTATTTTTAATTCCTGGGAGCTCTTGCTCATTGATGTACTGCATGCTTTATTCTGCTATATGCTCATGTGCTCTATATAGGGTTGCCACCTTTGGATGGGGCAAAAACCGGATCCTATGCTCCACCCCTAGCCCCACCCCTTTTCATGACTCATCGTGCATTGTTTCTCCTAGAATGCCATTTGTTATATCAATAAAGCACAACACTTAAAGCAGCAGTTCAACAAAAATGTTAAGATGCTGTACTGTACCTGTTAAAGTTACTTTCCTAGGTTCTTCCTAGTCATCCATTTACTTATGTATTTATTTAATGACATTGGTTTACCAAATAAATATACAGAGATTAAAGAAATATCATTTACAGATATGATCTGGGGGGCGACAAGGGAAACACTGCAAATAGCACACAACAGTATACATGGTCTATAATGATACATAATAAATTGTTTCCCGTAATGTGTACGCTATATCTTTTTCTGGCACCTTTCCCTGTTCATGTCCACAGCACTATTTCAAAGCCAAAGAAGTGACCATACCATTTTTCTTGAGAAAAAAAATATTGCAAAACATTTAAAAATGTCTACATTCTGTTAGAGATGAAAATGTTTACCAGCAAATGAAACTGGAAGACAACTGGCTCTGTTACTGTTACAAAAGGTGGGGGCAGTTGAACTGCTATGCCACTTTAAGGTGTAAAGGAAAAGATTAGATAAAGGAAATGCTAATGGTGTTAATGGCCATACTTTACACCTCCCAGGCTGACTATTTTCACAACAAAGGGCTATATTGACAAGAGAACTTGTCTGTAACCTGGATATGTAGCTGAAACAATGAATTATATGACACAATATGTTTCAAAAGCATGTGAGCACTCAAAATGGCTCAAAACCTGACCAGCACAGAGCAAAACTGGATTACCTGATAGGGACCCTGAAAACCTGATCACCAGGTAAAAAATCTGACAGGTGGCAACCCTAGCCCTATACTGCAGTGTATGTACCTGGTCTTGTCTGAAGTTATAAATATCTAATAAAAAGCATAAACTGAAAAAAAGTCCCTACTTTAAGCAGGCTCTAGTCCTCCTGCTAAACTCTCTCAGTGTTTCAGATGGCCTGGTGTGATTAACACCTCATTAAGAGCTGCAGTTATCTGGCAGTTCAAGCGGGGGATCCCACAAAAGGTTCAATGTGAGTTATTATCACTCCACTGTTTAAACGTTTAGCTAATGTTCGGGATGTGATCAAGGGTAGAAGCTGTTAAGACACTCGCTTCCAGTTTTCTGACTTTGTCTGACAATTTGTCCCATATTATTACCACCAGTGCCCCTCATTTCCCTACATTTTGAGTGTCTGTATCCAACATTTCATTGAAAATATGCTAAGAAGCATACATGGTCAGCTCTGCAGGTGGTGGGTTTTAGCCCAGCCTCACCATAGCTGCTCCCACGCTCTTCAAATCTCTCAACTCTGTACTTTTCCTGGACACCACTGCAGACCATACTCTGAAATGACTATCTCTAGACCCATAGCTGCTATTACTGGCAAGTGAAGGGGTCCCCAACTCTTCCAAAATGACCATGCCAGCCAACACCATCCATACAGTTCCATCCTTATCCTGCCCAGCATGTCCTTTCATTGAAAAAATAAACCTTTGTTGCATGTATGGTACAAAATAACTTAATAAATCACATAATTTGAAAGGTTAAAATTAGCATTCTTGGGGAGCACAGATCATCCTATACAGAAGCAATGGTAGTATAGTATAATGCCCGTGTATTGTTTACCCTGGCTTGATTAAAGAATGTTTTAAAAAAATCTGCTATTGTTGGGGCATAGCATGTTACATACGAATGTATGAAATGGCAGAAGAAACAGGCCTCATGGTCTATCAAGTCTGCCCAATTGTGCAGCTAGTCCCTCAACTTGCAGTTGCGCCACCCTGCCCTTCCCTTCTCATAACTAACCCCCCCTCAATCTATCCCACCCTCTCTTAAATCCTCCCACTGTTCTACATGATACCACCTCCTCTGGCAAAGTGTTCCACTTATCTATCACCCTTTCTGTGAAAAAGTATCTCCTGAGTTACCTCCTAAATCTCTCCCTCCAATCTCTGCAGATGCCCTCTCTTGTCCCTTCCCATCTGATCTGAAGAATCCTTTCTGTATTAATCCTGTTAATACCCTTTAGGTACTTAAAGATTTCAATCATATCCTCCCTATTCATCCTTTCTTCCAGGGAATACATTTGCAGCTCTCCCAGCCTCTCCTCATAGGATTTAGCCTCAAGTCCCTGTATCATCTTGTTTGCTCTATGCTGCACCCCCTCCAGCAATCTGATGTTCCTGTTCAGGAATGCATGCCAGTACTTCATGCAGTATTCCAGATGTGGCCTGATCAGTGACCTGTACAAGGGTAGGATCACTTCCCTGTGCCTGGAGGAGATTCCCCTCACTATGCACCTAAGTATCTTGTTTGCCATTGCAGCCACCTTCCTGCACTGAACTGAGTGGTTCATACTCCCCATTATTAGTATCCCTAGATCCTCTTCCTCCACTGTGCTTACCAACTGTACCCTTCCCAGCTGATATTCCTTCCCCTGGTTCTTTGCTCCGAAGTGCTGTACCTTGCACTTCTTGGCATTGGACCCCAAATGCCATGTCTCTGACCATTCCTGAGTCTGCCAGGTTAGTTCTATACCTGAGTGTATATGCATATGGATGAATTACCTGTACTAGTTAATTACTAATATCTGACTGTTTGTTAGGCTACTGTTTCTTATAACAAACTAATCTGTGTTATGCTATGTAAAATTGTTTGTCTCTAATTACTGTGACGTGGAACCTTTGTAAAGGAGTCTCTTTCAAATTATCAACAAATAAATAAATAAATACATTTCTGTGGGTTGGTCAGGTCTTACTGCAGTCCCCTCCACCCCTCTACACCATCTACCACTGCACCAATCTTAGTTTTTATTTATTTATTTATTTATTTATTTATATTTACATTGGAATTACAACTCTTTGAGTCAAGGACTCATTTCCAAAGGCTCCACGTCAGTAACAAACAGGTAATACATAGTAAAGTACAGGGTAAAATACAAGTCATAAGATACATGAGTATAAAAAAATAGTATACAGTAACAAGACAGAGACAGCCATACAGAACCTTAAAGCAAAGAAGCAATACAAAAGACAACCATCACAGTATTTGGTAGTTACTCAAGTCCTATACAGAGTGGAAGCTAGGCAACAGTAAACAGATATGTGGCACAAAGATGCAACCTCACATGAGGTTTTGTCTAAGTAGGAGATTAACTACAGGCCCCCGGAGAAGGGAGGCATGGGTGGTCTAGGGCCCACATGTTGGGGACATTTGCAACTGCGAGTGGAGAGAATGAGGTTCCTGAGAGCTGCCTTTAAAGGACCTATTTTAGGGAGGGAGGAGATGGAGGTGGGGAGTGAGTTGAGCCAATATGGTGCCCTCTAACAGAAAGATCTCTGGGCAAGTGTGGTCCTCACCTTGGGGATTCAAAAAATAACCTTGATGGCACTATGAGTGTAGACGGGGGGGGGGGAGTTAGCAGGGTGGAGGGAGGTGGACACCCCGGGGCAGGAGACCGATGAGTATTTTTTTTGCCAGGAGGCAGGACTGATATTGCAATCTCTCTTCAAGATTGAGTATGTTGGCCATGGAGTATAGTGTGCATGTATGATTCCACCAGTTTGCACCAGTTAGGAGCCTTCAGGCCTTGTTTAGGAACATTTAAATTTTGTTGAGGGTGGTGGCATCATCAGTGGCATAGACAGGGAGGCTGTAGTCTACAAGTGATAAGACTGAAGAGGTAACAGCCATTCAGAGGGCCACTGGTGGTAGGCAATCCTTATGGTGGTAGAGGAGGCCAATGTGCATGTTGGTAGCTGAGGTAAGCAAGTTGATATGACAGTGGAAGGTGAGGGTGGAGTCGAAGGTAATGCTCACGTGTTTGTACGTGTTAACCTGCTCCAGCGGGTGAAGTGAGCTGGAGAGTATCTGGATGGGTGAGTCTCTGGCCTTCCTTTGATGATGAGCAAACAACATAGCTTTGTTTTTTTAATATTAATAACCAGCCTGCGGTCAATAGACCAGCTCTCAATTTGGTTGAAGGAGCACTGGAGGGAAGTATGAAGTGAGGAGGGGTCAGGGTGGGAGATGAAGAGGACAGCATCATCCACATATAGAAGAACCTTGCTAGAGCAGGAGTTGGATAAGGCATTTAGGTAGAGACTAAAGAGAAGCAGACCCAAAATGGAACCCTGTGGTACCTCTGAGTGGACAGGATTGGTGCTGGAGAGGGTGTTGTATATTTTAACACATTGAGACCTTGCGGAGAGGTAACTGGAGAACCAGTCAAATGGGTCTTGGGAAAAGCCAAGTTGGAGGAGTGAGTCAAGAAAGAGAGGGTGACAGACCATATCAAAGGTCTTGGAGAGGCCAATAAAGACAGTTCCTGCAAGGTGGCCTTTGTCAAGGGTTTCATGAAGGAAGTTGGAGAACTCCACAAAAGCTGTGGTCATACTATGATCTGATAGGAAACCATGCTGCTCCCTGCATAGTAGATCATGGGAGGCCAGATATTTGGACAGTTGGTCTGTCACTATTTTTTCCAGGGCTTTTGAGAGTGGTGGAAGAATAGAGGTCAGCCAATAGTTGCCAGGGGAGGAGATACCTCCACTTTTAAGAATGGGAGTGATAACTGCCTTTTTCCAGGCTGGAGGGAGCGGTTGAGTAGGTCTGTCAGTGGGGTAAGCACTACATCAAGGACCAGTGATAGGAGCCTTGTATCCAGGGGGTCACAAGAGGGTCTGGTACCACTGAGAGCTTTAGACAGGTAGTGCCTGGCGTCTTGTGGATGGTTCACAGGTAGAAAGTTGCACGTGAGAGGGACAGAGGCTGTGAGGGGGGATTGGGTCAAACAAGTTGCTAGGGAGGACTGTGCTGAGGTCTGACAAGGCAGAGTTAAGGTAGTCAGCAATGCTAGTGGGGTCAGTGATAGTGGTCCCATTAAAGTTAAGTTAAGATGGTGGAGGGGAGTGAGATTTCCTGTTTAGTTCCTTTATGTTGTCCCAGAAGTTCCAGGAGGACCCCACAGGAGGAGGAGGAGGCTACAGTGGATCTGTAGTACTCCACCTTGGCCTTACAAATGGCCCAAGTACATCTGTTGTGCTCAACATTGTAGACTTGCCTGTCCCCAGGCTTACCAGAAACAATGGCTCTGTGCTAGAAATTATCTCTGAGTCGTAGCTGTTGCAGGAGTGATGATGTGACCCAAAGCGCATTACATTGCTTGGTGCAAGTTTTGACCAATTGGGCACATTACATTGCTTGGTGCAAGTTTTGATCAATTGGGCAAAGATGTCAAAGGCCTTGTTAAAGGAGCGGGTGAAGTAGTCAAGCACCTCGTCAATACTCAGGGCCCGGTTTACCAGGGACCAATCGCAGTGGGCTAGGTACTACTTAAGTTTAATGAGATTACCAGGTCAAATGATGCAACTGGAGATGACGTTGAGCACAGGTTTAGGCAGCCAACAGGACCAGGTGAAAGTTACTGGAGAGTGGTCACTCAGGGAGTTTGGATGGACAGAGATGTCCACAATTTTGTGTGGGCAGTTGGTGTGGATAATCTCCAAGAGGGTGTGAGTGGCACTGGATGGGTTCAGCTGGATGGGTTGAGTTACTAGTTGAGTTAGGTCAAGGGCTGAAAATGTGTCCTTGGCTTGGGCAGCCAAGCTGGCAAGTCAGTGAGATCACCCACCAGTATCTACTCAACCTTATGTGGGAGGCCGGAGATGTAGTCAGTGAGCAGCTGGATTGCTGGGGTTTGTTTCTGCAGGAGGACATACGCCACAGTGATAATCAGCAGGGCTCTGGAATGGTCTGGGGTAATTTTAAGAGAAATGGCTTTGGAACCATAGTCCAGCTTTGGGGTTGGTAGAGTGTGGCCCATTAAGGAGATACACATGTAGAATGCACAGCCACCCCCATGCTTACCCTCTCTATCTTCCTTAAAAAGGGAGTAGTAGCAATCTTATTATCGTCTGCAAACAGACTGATCCTACTCTGTATCCCATTTGAGATATCGGATATAAATATCCTGAGTAGCACTGGTCCCAGTACTGAACCCTGGGACTCCCTTTGGTGATGAAAATTTCCCCACCACCACCACCCTTTGCTGCCTACCCCATAGCCAGTTGGTGATCCAGTTGACCATTTTTGTCCCCACCCCAATGTATTCCAGTTTTCACCCCAGCCTCCCACGTGGCACTGAGTCAAAGGCCTTGCTGAAGTCCAAATATAGGATGCCCACTGCATGGCCCCATCCAATTCCCTGGTAACCCAGTCATAGTACTTAATTAGATTTGTCTGGCAGGATCTGCCCAATATAAAACCATGCTGATGGCCGTCTTGGAGCCCATTATCCTCCAGAAAGGTCACCAGTTTCTCCTCTAGAATTAACTCCATGAGTTTCCCAATGATTGCACTGAGACTCACCGGTCTGTAGTTGCCTGGATCATCCTTTGGGCAATGTTTATGAATGGTTACCACATGGGCCATCCTCCAGTCCTGTGGCATGTGTCATGTGTCCAATGAAGTACTGAACAGGTCTGCCAGTGGCCCCACCAGGATTTACGTTAGCTCCTTAAGTACCCTAGGGTGAATGCCATCCAGACCTGGAGCCTTGTCCACCCCTCAGTGTCCTTAGTCCCTCCAGCACCCTGTGTTCCATAATTCTGTTATCAGTCACCCCCACCACCCCCCCCTGTCCACTCCCCCTTCCCATGGGGTATATGTCCCCCCTTTCCTTTGTGAACACAGAGCAGATGTACTCATTCAATGCCCCTGCATGATTTTCTCCATTCTCCACCCCCCCTTTCTTAATCCTCACAATCTGGTCTTTGTTTCTTCTTCTCTCACCAATGTATCTGAAGAAGTCATTTTACCAATTCCGATTCCCTGTGACAGCCTCAACCATCTGGATGCCTTGGCTGCTCTGACTAGCCTAGTAACCTCCCTGGACTTCTTCATGTACTCATCTTTGTCCCCTTGCCCTTCTGATTTCCTAAGCCTGTGGAATACTTTTCTCTTGGCCCTCACCCATTCCATTATCTCACAAGTCAGCCAGCCCAGCTTCTATTCCCCTTCTTGCTTCATGTCCTGGTGCAGGTCTCAGTAGCCTCTGCCAGCACTTTCTTAATGATATTCCATTTTTGACTGGCACTCATGCGTGTCTGAATTCCCACCAGATGTTCAATCAGAATTTCCCCCATCCTTTTAAAGTCTGCTCCCTTAAAATCAATCACCCTGGTACCTGTTCCTCCTGTTACCCTTCCCATACTGAGTATGAACCTCACCGTATAATGGTCACTCCCAGACAGGGGGTCAACCACTCGCAAATCTCTTACTGCCTCCCCGTTTGTTAATACATGTTAATCAATACTTGTTAATATGTTACAATCAATACTTTTAAACATATAAATGTCATTATGTTTTCTGTTTCCCAAGCTCCTTAGATGTGTGTAGCCCCCCTCCCCAAATAAATCCTAGAAGTGTTCCTGGCTCACTTGATACTGTACAAACATTTCCAAAAGTACTGGGCTCCAGTTAATCACAGGGTGGGGCTGAGAGTGTCTTTCTCTGCCTGACTCTGTTCATTGCCTGGTGAGTGATGGTGAGAGTGTGGTGAGGTGCATGATGATGCCAGCTATTGTGTGTGCAGAGCTAGATCTGCTTGACTGAATATTTTCTACTGTGTTATGCTCTGGTTCGGTGGTGCTGAAAGAGAGGAGGCCATGGTATAAAACAAAGGGGGGCATAGTGTGTGTGATGGCATTGCAGTCTTTTTTTCTGCTGGGGCCAGAAGCAATGTGGAAACAGGATAAATGTGTAATAATCAAAGTTTTTTCTTGGCTTTCATTTTTTCCTGTATAAGCAGTCAAAATTTACCACTGCGATCGTGGACTACTGCAGCTGTCTGTGGGCTAGTGCAATTTTGAATCAACTACTCCTGCTGGCTAGTGCAAAGAAAAGTTAAGGATGGCCCCTGTTCTGATCTCTTCATTGGCAACCCTCCCTGTCACCCCAGCCTTAGCTTCTTCCAGACCGCCATCGGCAGGGAGTTCCCCAGTCTTTCCTTGGCCAGCAAGGGATTATTGACCTTGGATTTGCCCATGTCACTGACACTAGCACAGCTGCTACAACCACCAATATCACATGGTAAACCAGTGATGAGCTACACCACTTCTTCTTCTGCCAGCTGTGCTCTTGCAATGCAGGAGCTTGTGCCTGCCCCATCGCCAACAGTCTCCATGGTGTTGCCACTTGCCACCTTCCATCGACATCAATTTTCTGCTCTCCTCCATTACCACAACCCTTGTTCAGCAGTTTGTTCCCCGGCCTGTGCTGTCATGGCTGATGCCAGGGGGTGCTGCTGCTGTGTTGATGTCGCTTAGGCCCCAATGCTCTATGCCATATTATCACAGACTTATCATCATACACCACAGTAAAACTCTGAAAACTAACCTCTAAAAAAGATTAGTTGAAGCACTATGTGCAGAGTTTGAAACAAAACAGATAGTTAAAGGGACACTGTCAACCTGTTTTTCATCATATTATTTCTAGCTGAAACCCCACATTTTATGATTGCTTACCCTCTCTAAAATTCACTGATGTTCCTGTTTGTTTTGTCTGTTTCCTTGTTTAGTAGAACTGAAATGCATGGTAATGTATATTTATAAACAACCTTGTTTTGTTTACAATCCTAGATTTGTTCTTACTGCATGCTTCCTGAGCATTAGAAACACACCCAAACAGAGCAGTCACTCGTAAGGCAGTAGCCTCCTAAATTCCCACTGCATCATGATAGGCTAGACTGTGTTGTGGGTGTTCCCAAGTCCAGGAAAGATGCAGTTGAAGCTGATCAAGTAATGTAAACAAACCTGTTTTGGTGTGATAACACCAGTATGTTGAGCAGGCTGTTTTTCACTTTTTTAAAGAAAATAAGAGCCAGAATCAAACTAGCTGGTACATCAACAATCTTTACAGAATTTTGGCAATCATAAAATGTGTTTTTTAAACTAGGGACACTTTGAGCCCTAAGGGGGTTGACAGTGTCCCTTTAACCAGAAATAATGTTTGGAAAACAATTACTCTTAAAAATGATAGAAAAAAATAATTTATGTTATTCTTGGAAAACTACCATGAACTGGATTTGAACTGCTGACCACAAACACATATTATCACAGACTTATCATAGTACACCACCAAAGAAGTCAAAAACCTGTCCTCTAAAAAAGATTAATAAGGCACAATGTGCAGAGTTTGTAACAAACTAGATAGTTAACCAGAAATATTTTTTGGAAAACTATCACTCTTAAAAATGATAGAAAACATGAATTTATGTAATCCGCATAATTTCTACTCTGATTTGTGCCACTATCAAAATCTGTAAGTTGATTTCTGAAAAAAAGAATGAAGCTACAATATACATGGTTTGAAATATAGCCAATATTTCACCAGAAGTATTTTGGGGAAAACAGCAATCTTACAAATTATAAAACTAAAAGAATCAATGTATGTTAATCTTGGAAAAATAGCATAAGCTGGATCAGCAGTGCTCCCAGATCTACAGGGAATCCTGTATTTTAAGGGATTTTTACTACAAAAACGGGATACGGGAAGGAAATCTTTTACTTTTAAAATATCAGGGGAAATAGACAAACACTACGGGAAAATGCTCACTATGAAACTCATGGCTGTCAAGATCCAGACAGGGCCCTCCAATTGGTGCTCAGTTTGCTGACTTTGCTGCACTATGCAATTCTGTTGGTCCATTTGCAGCCTGTGTTTCTCTGGTGTAGTAAGGTAATGTGTTGGCAGTGCATCTTTCTGAGGATGAATTCAGATATTCTGATCAAGAACCAGCTGTTGCATGATCCAAACACCTGCCATGTGGCCCCACTCAAAACAGCAACACTGTTTAGTCAGCCGATCTGCATCTCAAATGCCACTGTTCTGGACTGGCAGACAGCCTAAGCCACTGAAGGTAAACTAGCCTTCTTGTGGGCAGCCTCAGGTTAGTCTATTTTAAACTCATGTTAAGTACAAAATGAGTCAGACAAAAGACTGACCACTTGATGATGATATGCTTTGGGAGGGGGGGGTGCAAGAAAGAGTGCTTAAGTGTTGCTTGAGAGAAGCAGTGCCCCAAACCACCAAGGCAAACAAACCTTCTGTTTTGCAAATTTGTCTATTTTAAACACATGAAGTGCAAAAAGCGAGCCAGACAAGAGACTCGATGATGGTGGGCTTTAAAGGGTGATAGGGACACAAAGAGTATTTAAGTGCTACTTGGCTTGTTTGGTGCACAGAGCAGAGTTGTGTTTTTAAAAAGATCACTAAGGCAGCACTTCTTCTGACCAGCCTAGAGGTTGAGGCTATTTAAAAAATAAAATTAGACTGTGTTTCTATTTAACTGTGAGCCTGGGAAAGGTATGGGGGTGTCTTCATCAAGATAAGCAGGAGTTATGAATTATATGTGTGAGATCAGAAGGAACCCATAGACCCTGGTCTGGCCTAAGGTTAGTAAAATAAATGAAAAAAAGGGAATATTTGTTTTTACCTCTGAGAGTTCAGTGCACAAAGCTGTGTGTGTGTGTGTGTGTGTGTGTGTATAGGGGGGGTACTTAAGCATGCCAATGAAAAACACAACAATACACTGAAACAATGTTTATTAATGGAGCACTACAGGTACACAGAGCTGTAGGCCCAATGCACGATTGGTGTGCAGTGGCTAGTGCGGGCGATATCTGGGGTGAGTAGTTACCCACCCCTGTGCCTCCCAAAGATGGCATGCAATTTTAGCAAGACCCACTGCACCCAATCCCCATGTCTGCAGACAGCTCCATGATGGGGATGTTCTGTGGGTGTGCCAGCACTACGTGTATTCACTAAACCATGTAGTGCTGGCTGAATGGATGCAGAGGGTGGTGCAGGGTACACCAGGGAGACCATGCCATAACCCACAGCATGCCCCCATGAACACAGGTATTCGGTCACTGGGGGACCAGGACAGTGCACACTGTGCTGCGGCTGACTGCTGGGCAGCAGGAGACGGCAGGGGCAGCTGGATGGGTGAGCACCCAGAAAGTTTATGTGAGGCAGCACTGGGACTGGAGGGTGCCGCGCTGGTCTGGGTGCATGCTATCGGCATGCACAGCCCCAGACCCATGCCACCCTATGTGTGAGATCCACTATGGGTCCCAGGGGGGCATTCCATTGGATGTCTGCCTGGGACAACTCCTCCCCGGGCCACCCTGCAGAGTCCTGTGCCTTGGGGGAGGAGCCATGGATAGGTGGTCAGCATTGATGAATGCCAGTATGGGTGCACCTGTCCGCGGGGTGCAGGGGCAAGGGTGGGGTGTGCCCATTTTGTGCATCCCTGTACCCCTTTTATGCATTGTGAGCAGAACACAAAATGTATCAGTCTGTGATTAAGGGGTAAATTTGAAGTTAAGGCATTTCATACTATAAATAGAATACTGTATAAGGGACTGTATTATTGCAAGGTTATAATACCTTCAGGAGGTTCTGGAGACATGTGAAACTTGAGAACTGAGCTTTACAGTTCCAACATGTCACCAGAACCTCAAGATGGTATTATATTGTTACATATATCCCCAAAACTATGTTACTATCTCAATCATGTTGTTAAGCTGTACTTACTCGCTACTGTATACAATTGTCTGTATCCTTATGTTGTACTCTCCCGGGTCGTTCCTGAAATTAGGCATAATACTTGTCTGGTGTACTTACCAGGTTAACAAAAGCTAAAATAAATAAATATAAAGTTCTTATAGTTGTAGAGTTATGTGATATGTTGTAGGTGATTTTTTATATTTAAAATAAATAAGAACACATAAAACAGCATGAACATTTGTCCTAGTGATTTTATTGATTGGCATAATGACATCAATTGTGTACTTACATTGATTTGTACATACAGGAAAATCTACAGGAATTTCATCCCAGTTTTACAGGGGAAAATACAGGGAAAATTAGGGTGCACTACAGGAAAATTCGTTGCCTGATCTGGGAGCACTGGATTAGAACCACTGACCACAAAAACAAATAAGTTGAGACTTATCACAATGCTCTACAGAAGTACTCTAAAATCTGCTCTCTAGAAAGATGAATTGAAGTGTGAAGAGAGAAGAGAAAATCTGACCCTAGAAAGGTGAATTAAAGTGCGAAGAGAGGTGATCTTGCCCCTTTACAGGTCACTAGTGAGGCCACCCTTGGAGTATTGTGTGCAGTTTTTTGAGGCCATACCCAAAGCACGATATCAGGCTACTGGAAGGGGTACAGAGGAGGGCAATGAAGATTATATGTGGAATGGAGAGGAGCAACTATGAGAGCAGGCTGGGAAACCTGAATATGTACACCCTGGAGGACAGAAGGGACACGATAGAGACATTCAAGTATCTGAGGGTAATAAATGAGGATGGGGAAAATTAGGTCTTTAAACTAAGAAGGGGGAGGGACACCAGGGGAAATGGGCTAAGAATAGAGGGGGGAAGATTTATGAGGGAATTGAGGACACACTATTTCATGGAGAGGGTGGTAGCAAAATGGAATGCACCACCAGAATTATGGAGGCAGTATAGTGCAGTGGTTTAAGGATCTGAGCTGCAAATCTAGAGACCTGGGTTTGAATCCCACAGCATACACTTGCATATACTGTGTGACCCTAAGCAAGTCACTTAACTTCTCTGTGCTCCCAGGTCACACCTGTAAACAAGCTTTCAGCTTAGTCTGCCAATCCTGGTTAAACAATGAGGAAAAAAAAAAGAATGGGTGGTATCATGCAAATCTGTGAACAGCTTCAAAAGGGCATGGGACAAGGACAGAGTGAGGGTGGGGGTAGTGGGGGGCAGCATTGGGATAATAAAGGGGAGGGGAGTGGGGCAGCTACAAACTAGGGGTGCTAACTGCACACTCGAGCAGACTTAGACAGCCCAGGTGGTCTGTTTCTGCTGGCACATTCATATGTTTGTATGCTATATTCACAGTTTTAAACAAAACTGATTGTTAAAGGGGCACTGTCAGTTTTGATCCTCTGTTTTTTAACATATGTCAGGAGTGTGTGTCTAGGCACATATTTGTGAAGGAGTTACTCAAAAATGCCCCTGTGTAGCATAAAAGTAATTCATTTACCTTTTTCAGGCAATATTGGTATATCTTTCTTTTTAGTCAGTTTGCACTGAACTCTGCTGCCGCCAGAAGCATATCCACCTCGAAGACATGCATCTACCAGCAAGAGCTGTCCCGAATCACAGCTTTTCACAAACACATTGTAAATTCAAGTATATGCCATAGAGGTACTTAACCTCAGTTGCCCCTGGTGTCTGTAAATTAAAAACTAGCACTACTTTTGCTGCAAAATAATTTTACAAATCGGAGCCGAAATCGTGCACCTGTGCAAGAGAGACTGGAGTGAAGATCTTGCGCATGGAAAAGAGAGTACCCCTCCTGCGCAGGCATGTAATTTCAGCCCCAATTTGTGAAAGTATTTTGCGGCAGAAGTAGTGCTTGTTTTTAATTTATACACACCAGGGGCAACTGAGGTTAAGAACCTCTAAAGCATTAACCTGATATTACAGTGTGCTTGTGAAAAGTTGTGATTAGGGACAGCGCTTTCTGGAAGATGGGTGTCCTCGATGTGGAGATGCTTCCGGTAGTAGCGGAGTTTAGTGTGGACTGACTAAAAAGAAAGATATGCTAATACTGCCTGAAAAAGGTAAACAAATTACTTTTAAGCTACACAGGGGCATTTTACAGTAACTCCTTCACAAATATGTTTTTTCATTTATGTTTATTTATTCATTAAATTTAGTTAACTGGGTAAGCCAACTGGGCCCTGAAGGTCCCTTTTTCAGGTGCAACCCAGAGTTAGTTACATAAAGCTGAACAAATATTGTTTATTTAGTTTTTGTTGTCCAGGTAAGTGCACTCAGCAAATTCTGCCTATTTTCAGGCATGACCTGGGGAAGGGGGATACAGATGAATGCCAACTGACCTTGAACTAGATTAAACTGTTGGTGGTATTTTTTTTTTTTTTTTTTTAGTGAATGAGGGAAATTTGGCCAGGGTACTGGGGAAATTCCCCAACTGAATTGCTGTCAGTAGGGGGAGCTGCTGTTCGACAAGATGTCCACCCAGGAGAAGGAAGAGATGGAGGACATGGAGGAAGGAGAAAGAGCTTTCTCTCCTGTTGTTTTAATGCATGGATCTCAAGATGGATTGATAGAACTGGTAACTCTCATGGAACAAGAAGTGGAAACCCTGAGGGGAAATATGAATGCCCCAGAGGATGTGGAAGTGATCTCTGTAAGTGACTGCTCTGATTTAAATTTAAATGACCTCTCAGTCCCAATAGTGATGCTGAGACAAAAAAGATGCAAAATGTTCCTGTACAAGGCTCTCCTGAAATGTTGTTGTTGGAAAAGCAGTTTGAGAAAGAAGAAATAGCTTTTTTCGCTAAGAAAATAACTTTTCAAAAAATAATTAAGGGAGATGCGATCTGATGGCAGGAAACAGGCTGCCAAGCTAGGCCAGATGTGCAAGGGTAGTGCAAGAACATCAAAGAAGCCGCCAGACAACTGGATGGAGGTGGTAGAACTTGATGAACTTAATGCTTTACAGCAGGATGGAAATAATGATAGTGGTAGCAAAGGAACCGAGTCAGTGCAACAATTTTCTACAGCTCCATTGTCGAGAATGGCAGAATTGGGTCCTTACAAGCCCGGCCTAAGACACGCAGGAGAAGGCCAAAACAAAGGTGAGACTGTTTGGTCTGTAGACTCGGTACGACTTGCAGCAGGATGGAAACATGATGAGAACTAAGGTCAGTGGACAGCAGGGAGCTCACCGATAAGAATACTGAATGAAAAAAAAAACTGACAATCAATAAAGGGACTGTAATCACAGAGGAAGGGCTAGAACTAATGCAGGAACTGCAACTTACACAAAATCCTCAGCTGCATTTTAAAAATGGTACAGTAAGGCCTGAAGAAAATAAAGATAGCCAACCTGGGGATGCACCAGTATAGGGCCTGAACCACATAATAGACCTCCCTCCACCGGTGTAAATGCAGGGGGTAAATCAGTTGCCTCACTCTTCAAGCTTACAATTTTGCCTGCAAAAAGACATAATGCTGTCAGACTTTCATATACAGGAGGCTTAACACAAATCCCAGACAAAGTCTTTGTGGCAAGAACTTTATTACAGGACAGCATGAAGTATTTTGAAAACAAAATATATGCCCTCATTCACATCTCGGGGGTATCAAACTTTGATGTGAGTTTTAAGACCATGGCAGGCTTGGAGCATTTCTAAACTAAATACAATGCATTAAAATAGTCTACTGTATGGGCCCACTTCACTGCAATTCCTCTTACGAAACCAGCACAGAAGTCAGTAACTGTGCTTTTTTGTAATGAGGGTGCCAGTGTCCACGATCTTACATACTGGTTAAAGCAGAGCTGTGCCCTGATGGAAGACCCGAAGGCAACTATGGACACTGAAAATATCTGGACTGGGGGTTGGAGGGTAAAAAGTTTTACTAAAAACCACAGATACCAGGCTACACCACTTACCTAATTCTTTTTTTTCTGGGGAGGGATCATGGGATTCTGTTCTACCCAGGTCAGCCAAAAACCTGTTATAAATGTGGGTCGGGGAACATCTGAGCAAAGCTTGTGACACTGTGAAATGCACCCTATGTGGGGAACTGGTACATATCAGCACAAACTGCTTAAATGAATACAAATGTAATTTGTATGATGAGCAAGGACACACCTTTCAAAATTGCAAGTGGGCAGCCCATAATGATAGGGAACAAGCCGATGGAGAAGAACAGAAACTGCTCATAACACCAACACAGAAAAACAAACTAGGGATGTCAGGTAGTGCTGGTACTGATCCTGTAGTCCCCCAACCCCCCAACCCAGAGACACAGGTCCCCAGTCCACTTCAGGGCAAGGGAAAAGTCAAAAGAAGGAGCACAATATTGTAGAAGTGATACTTGACTACTTGATCATAATGATACTAATAGCATGATGCAGAATGAGATGCCCCCAATTCAGGAGAAGAAAGAGTTTAGGAGGGTAACAAGACAAAAGGGAAAAGCAGTAGCATCTAGCAGTGGTCAACATAAAATCATCCCATCTTCAAATCAACATGAGATTCTGCAATTTGACAACTCTGAGGAGTACTCGGAATGCGTTGTTCATTTCTTCTTCTTCCCTGCATGAGGTTACAACAGATGCAGAGGCGCAACTGGATGTGAGGGGGCCTAAGAAAAGGAAAGCCAAATTAAAAGGTAAGGACCATGCTATGGGGAGAGTTAAAGTTAAATAATGCCTAATCCTTTTTCAGTGTATACTGTAATGTGAATGTTAACAGTATTAAAAGAATGACAAAAAGGAAAGCAGTGTTCTCCTTTCTATCTTGTTTGCAATTAGGCATAATATTTTTGCAAGATGTGAGGTTTCACACACTCAAAGAAATACAAGCAGCATCACGTGAATGGTTCCCTGGGCCTTCTTACTGGTCCATAGGGCAGGACACATGCTCAGGGGTTGGGATCCTTTTTTTCACAACAAGAGAGGAAGGTCTTGAAACTCTTGGATTTAGTTCCAGGAAGGGTTCTCATTTTAGATGTAGTCATTGACCTGATTCCCTATAAATTTATTAATGTGAATGTCCCCCAAACAAGAGCTATGAGAAGTGAAATGTTTAGGCTGCTTCAACATTTTTTGTGCACATCTCTTCACATAATACTGGCTGGGGATTTTAACTGTTCAATAATACCATGGGAAGTGAAGCAATTCTGTGACTCAAATATGTTATTACAAATGATTGAACAAGCGAATCTGCATGACATTTATTTTAGACATAATAAAAGACATACACCCACTTTCTATAAAGGTAGCTTAGCTATTAGAATTGGTTATTTTTTAACGCCTGAAACATTACAGGTTTAGGCAACAAATCAGATGGCAGTGGAATTTTCAGACCGTGACATTTTAGAATTAAAAATTGCAATACATGATATGTCAAACAGAGGTCCAGAAACATGGAAATTTAATACAACCCTGCTATAAAATATTTATATAGTAGAATCTTTGCATTAACTTATCCAAGCCAAGAAATTAGTTTATATTTTATATGATAAACCAATAAGATGGTGGGAAGACACAAAAGCTGATATGACCAGACTCTGTAAAGATCTTACTAAAAAAAATAGTAATGACCAATATCTAAAATATTTACAAAACAGAAGACTATTGCGACAATTGCTATCAGTTACACATGAGACAGGACAACATTTAGTTCCCCAGATTCAGGATATCAAACAAAAGATGATTGATTTTCATAAGACAAAAGCACAAATGTACCATCAGCAGCAATTTAACAGAATGGGTACTACTGCGGAAGTTTGTCCTTTTGATGCTTATGCAAAGAGGAAAGTGGCAAAAAATATGTTAGGACTAAAAAACAATAGGGGAAAGGTAGGTACCACAAAAGCGGAACTCCTACAGATTGTGTCTGAGTATACAAGACTAATGTATGCTCCCCTTACAACTGACTTGTCAGATCTAAAATAATTTTTTAAATATTTAGAGATCCCTCAGATTGATCAGAATACATTAAATAATATGGCTAGACCAATAGAGGCAAGTGCAGTTCAGGAGGTACTATTGACATTGGGAAATGGAAAATCTCTGGGCCCTGATGGACTGCCTAATGAGATTTATAAAACATTTGGCAAGAAATTAGCAGAAGAGTTAGCTACAGTCTTCAATAGTTTGTTGCCCCGCCAATGAAACACCTCTATACATGAACACAGGGCTTCTCACATACATTCATTAAATGGGGACAAAACTACTTTAAAGAACTGGTGACCAATAAACCTGTTGAATACTGATTTTAAAATCTTAACTAAAATATTAACTAACAAGTTGCTAATAGTAGCTCAATGTTTAATATCCACAGCCCAAAATTATGCAATCCCATGATGACATGTACAGCAGCATTTACTGAGTATCAGAGAAATTGTAGAAAAAGGGAAAAATGGATTAGTGAATAGTTATCTGGCCTCCCTTGATCAGGAGAAGGCCTTTGACAGGGTTAACCATGCATTTCTATGGAACATCTTAAAACACTATCAGATTTCAGATACTGTAATTAAATGGATACAGTGTACTTATATAACAGTGACAATTATCACAACAGTACAAGGATGGAGGGGACCCATGGTACATCTACAGATAGGGGTAAGACAAGGCTGTCTGCTAAGCCCCATATTATGTAATTTCTTTATAGATCCCTTACTATAGAAAATTAATACCTTAGGTCAGATAAGAGAACTTGAAGCCTTAGGACAAACCTTTCCCTGGAAAGTTTTAGCATTTGCGGATGATAAAACTGTAATAGTTAAGGATGAAGAATCTCTCACAGAAGTTTTTAATTTATGTACTAAATTTGGTTCTCTATCAGGAGCCTCCTGAAACACTGAAAAATGTATAGAGCAATGTCTAAACTATACATTAAAGGAAAGAAAAATGATAGGCGGTATGGATATTAGCCCGGAACATATTAAAATACTTGGAATAGAATTTGGTAAGGGGGATTTGGATGAGAGAAACTTGAAAAAAACCTGGAAATAGGAAGACAGAAAGTTAGTCCCTGGAATAGATGGAAAGTAAACAAATTAAAATGGGTATACTTAATTAAAACATTTTTACTTCCTGTTTTCCTATATATGAGCTATATTTTTCCCCCCTCCTAAAAAACTAGAAACCAGCATTCTCAGTATCTTTTTTCAGGCTATATGGGGAGGCCATTTAAATCTAATTAAAAGAAATGTGCTATATCTCCCAATAACAAAGGGGGGGTCTTAACATGATTAACCCGATTATCTTTTTTAATAGTTTTTTCATTTATATGAATATAAAACCAATAATCATGGGACAACAAATAGGATGGGAGTACATGTTGCAAGACACTTGTGCAATATGATTACAACAATGGGAGAGGAATCAGTTTAAAACTTTTAAAAAATCTGTCTTAATTCCAGAACACATTAGGTGTACCTTTCAAAGACTGAAACGGTGGAAGGTAACTTCACAACAAGTCGTTATTTTGAATAGAAAACAATTTTATCACTATATTCTTTCTACAGTGTGCACAGTGGGAATAGTTTTTGAAAAATGCCCAGCAGCCAATAGATTAACACTATTAAAGTTCTTAAACAATAAAAGAATTCAGAAAAATATGTGGGACATCCATTGGTTAGTGTGCCTGAGAAAATCAATACTAAGTTAAATCAAAAGCACAAACAGCTATCAGAATGATTATGTGCAAGAACAAAATGTATTACACAAGAAGAAACAATAGATAATTTGTTTTTCCCTGTTCCTCTATTAAGAGATTTTGGAATTTCCTGTCTAACCAGTGGAAGGAGATTATTTTTGGGATGCTTACATATAGTAATATTGTGTATGGGAAATTTAGTAAAGAATGGGTGAAATGGAATCTAAGTACTTTACAACTAATAATGGTTGTACTAAAATGGAATATATGGATAATGAGGTGTGCTTTTATGCTACAACAAAAAGAGGGGAATTATATTGAATGGTTAAACAAAATTGAGACTGATTTAAATATAGTATATAGGAAGGATAAAGGGGAGAAGTCACGTGCAGAACTTTTAGAGTTATGGAAAGCTTTGCCATGGGTCTCTGACAATGGCGTGCCTATAACATAAGGTGATGAAGCTTTCTTTATGGATGAAGAGATATGTTTTGTAAATATGTTTAAATTAATCTTATTTAATCATCACAATGTATGACTAACTACACCTTTTGAGTTTGTTTATACTTTTGTTTTAATAAAAATTTCCCTACTCTTTTTGAGAAGTGCAATAGGATCTTTAACATTTACCTGAACTACCACCAGAACAGGCAGATGGGATCTCAGTTTGACATCTCATCTGAAAGAAGAGATGTTAAACTGAGGCACACACCTGACATATGTTAAAAACAAAACAGATAGTTGACCAGAAAGAATTTTTGAAAAAATGTTATTCTTGGGGGAAAAAAACATCTGCTGGATTCAAACACAGACTGCTAAATTATGCCCTGATACACTTATCTTGGTGTGCCACAATCAAACTCTTTAAATTGATTTCTAAAAAGACTAATAGTAAATGTGTCTCTCAAAAAGCATTGTTATGCTCTGTGAAGCTTCCCAAGTTATAAAACAAATATTAAAATGAAATTAAATGAACCATTGACTACAAACTTTAATAACACATAGCAACATTAAAGAAACAAATGGTATTAGCAAAAAAATCTCATCATCTGGATTTGGACAGTTGACCACAAAATGCAATAATATATTCATCAAAATTAGAGTAATACATAGTATAAAAAACTTCAGGCAATATTTAACTCAGCTACTGTGTACTGTATTTGGGGGGGGGACATACTTTTGATAGTTTCTTTCATTACCACCTGATTTTTAGAGTGCTACTTGGTGGGCATATGTAAACTCTATCTCTGTTCTGACAAAAGGCATGCCACTTATAGCAAGAGTAAAGCATGTATGACATCTTACGTCCATTCTGGTTATAACAAAGGTGATTTTGTGACCCCCACCCAAAAAAAATTTCCTGAAGGATTAATAGTGAATCTCACAAAATCCCTTGACTAATTCGGTGCTACTGCTCTCTTTCTCTATGACATAATGCGGGATGACTATATGTTAAATGAACCAAATCTCCAGTTTAAAAATGATCAGAAGGGGCACCAAGGGCCACCCTTTCTAATTGAGACACACCAAGTGTAACACAAATAGGAGAAAGGCTTTCTACACTCAGAGGGTGGATGCCCCCTGGAATGGGTTACCAGAGGAGATTATCTGCTCAAAAAACAAGGCCCAGTTTCAGAAAAATCTGGACTGCCATATTCTGAATGGGCACAAACTGACATGTTAAGGTTAAAGAGGACAGGAGCGGCAATGGGCCTAACACGGGGCCCCCATAACTCTTAACTACTTAGTATGAAACTTAGTATGAGAAACATAGACTTTGACGGCAGATAAGGACTGCTTGGCCGACCTAGCCTGCTCATTTTCCTACCTTATTGGAAAAGTTGCAGATCCTAGATAACCAACAGCCTACTTCTTCCTACCCCCCCACCAGAATTGTCTTATGTCTGTCCCATATATTCTTGAATTCCCCACACTTTTTTTACCTCACGACCTCCTCAGGAAGGCCGTTCCATGTGTCCACCATCCTCTCTGTGAAAAAATACTTCCTCACATTGCCCCTGAGCTATCCCCCCTTATCTTCAAATTGTGTCCCCTTGTTCTTGCACTTCTCTTTTTCTGAAAGATGCTACCCTCTTGGACTTTGCTGATTCCCTTGAGGTACTTGAAGGTTTCTATCATGTCCCCCCACTCCCTCCTTTCCTCAAGGGTATACATATTAAGCTCCTTTAGTCTGTCTTCATATGGCTTCTGTTGCAAATCCTGCACCATTTTAGTTGCCCTCCTCTGGACTGCCTCCATCCTGTCTATGTCCTTGCACAGATGGGGTCTTCAGAACTGCACTCAGTACTCCACAATAATAGTCTCACCAACTGTCTGTACAGAGGGATAATATCTTCCTGTTTTCTATTGGTGATGCCTCTCCCTATACATCCCAGTATCTCCCAGCCATCCTTACTGCCTTCTCACATTGCTTGCTTGCCCTTAGGTCATCTGCTATGACTATCCCAAGGTCCTTTCCATTTTGTTGTAGTTAATATCCCCCCACCCACCCATTGTGTAGTCTTCTCCTGGGCTTTTGTTTCCCAGGTGCATTACTTGAACTTCTTTGTATTGAATCTGAGCTGCCATACTTTTGACCATTCCTCCTACCTTGTTAAGTCCCTTTTCATCCTTTCCACCCTCCTTGTGTATCAACCCTATTGCAGATCTTTGTGTCATCTGCCAAGAGGCATACCTTTCCTTCCAGTCCCTCTGAAATGCCATTTATAAAGACATTACAAAGGACTGGACCCACTACTGAACCCTGCAGTACACCACTAGTAGCCCACCTTTCTTCGGAGTGGACTCCATTTACTATTACCCTCTGTGTCCTATTGTCCAGCCAATTTTTACCCAGGCTACCACCCTGGGACACACTCCCAGGCTGGCTAATTTCTTTATTAATCTTTTGTGTGGGACTGTGTCAAATGCCTTACTAAAGTCTAGGTAGGCCATGTCCACAGCCCCTCCATGGTCTACTACTTTGGTCATCCTGTCAAAGAAATCTATTAGACTTGTCTGGCATGACTTTCCAGCAGTGAATCCATACTGCCTTGGGTCCTGTGCCCTGCTGGCTCTAGGTACTCAACAATTCTTTCTTTCTTTCAGAAGTGATTCCATCATTTTCCCTACCACTGAGGTCATGCTAACAGGTCTGTAGTTTCCTGCCTCTGCTTTGCTCCCATTTTTGTGAAGGGGAATCACATCTACCCTCCTTCAGTCCTTCCTTAGGTATCACACCATCCTCCCATGATTTTTTTTAAAAAGGATAGTGAGTGGTGTCACTAGTTCTCCCCTTGGTTCTTTCTGAATTCTGGGGTGAATCTCATCAGGCCCCATTGCTTTGTCCACCTTCAGTTTTAGGAGTTCTTTCATAACCCTTTCTTTTGTGAAAGCACTGGTGTCAACCCCTCTATCCAGAGTGTTTCTATTGATTAGATTAGGTACCTCCCTGCCCTCTTCTTTTGTGAATACTGAGCAGAAGTATTTGTTCAGTATTCCTGCTTTTTTTCAGTCCATCTCTGCCCACCCACCTCCCCTTTATTAAGCCTCATTATCCCTACATTGGTCTTTCTTTGCTCCCTAATGTACCTATAAAAGGTTTTATCCCCCTTCTTAACTGAGTTGGCTATCTTTTCCTTGATTTGGGCCTTTGCTATTCTGACTGCCTTCCCCAATTCCTTCTGCTTTAACTGATACAGTTCTCTGTCATGCTCCTTCTGTGTTTCCTTATACTTCCTGAATGCTATCTTTTTTTCACTAACCTTCCACGTCACCTCTTTTGAGAACCATAGTGTTTTTTTCTTTCATTTTGATTTCTTTATTTGCTTCACACAAAGACTTGTTGCTTCTGTGATAGCAGTTTTGATGTTTCCCCATTTTTCCTCAACCCCTCCTTCTTGCCTGTTTTCTAGTGCTTTTCTGAGGCACTGTCCCATTTTGACAAAGTCACCCCTCCTAAAGTCTAGTACCCTCACTTTTGTATGGCTTGACTCTGCAGCAGTGTTTATCGTGAACCACAGTTTGGTGGTCTCTTGTTCCCAGATGGCCACCCACTTCTAGATCTGAGATCCTCTCTCCATCCCCATTTGAGAGTACCATGTCTAAGATTGCTCCCTCCTGAGTGGGTTCCAACACTAGGTCTCTGAGGCATGCCCCCTGTAGGGCATTGAGAATGAGCCTGCTCTTGGATGTGGCTGCTGCAAAGGTGCTACAGTTAACAACTGGAATAGTCAGGTCCCCCATCAACAACATCTCCTCTTTTTCTGCCTTCCTAAGGATGCTTTCTATCATTTCCCTGTCCATTTTCTCCCCCTGAGGTGAGGGTCTGTATAAAAACAACCCTCTGCAGATTGAGGTTGTATTTCCGGTCTTCAGGGTGACCCACAGTGCCTCCTCTCCTCCCTGTTTACCTTTTAGTTCCTTTGCTTTGATCCCTTCCCTTATGCAGAAAGCTACTCCTCCTTCTCTTCTACCCTCCTTGTCCCTCCTATAGATTGTATACACTGGAATGTTGACATCCCAGTCATGGTTCTCTGTGTACCATGTTTCTGTGACTGCCATGATTTCCAGGCACCCCTCTTCCATCAAGGCCACCAGTTCAGGGAGCTTGTTACCTAGACTACGGCCATTGGTACTCATTACCCTCCATTTTTTGATGGCCTTAACCCTTTTTGCCACATCCCTGTCCTTACTGCCTTTGCCTTTTTCTCCTTTTGCCAATGCCCTTTTCCATATCAACTTCTCTGTCTTGGTGTTTACCTCACTAACTACCCTGATTTTTGCGGGGGAGCTAGGATTTTCCTGCTCCTTTTCAGTGCCTCTCCCCTTGGCAAGTTTAAATGCTTGCCAATGAAGCATTTAAACCTATCACCTAGGATGCTGGTTCCCCTCCTTGATAGATGCAGACCATCACACCAGTATAGTCCAGCATCACTCCAGGTGGACCCCCAGTCCCCAGTGAAGCCAACATCCTGAGCTCTGCACCAGGTTTTTCAACCATCGATTGAATCCCATGGTGCAGAGCACCCTAGCTTCACTCATGCCATAGACAGGTAGTATCTTTCTTGAAGGTTACCATGCATGCTACTTGTCTAAGGCCCCTCCCCAACTCCACAAACTCCTCCTGCACTGCTCTGATCCCTTTCCCAGCCAGTTCATTTGTCCCTAGCTGGACAATGGCATCCAGCTCCTTCCCCCATGCAGCTGCTCCCACAATCCTGAGGATTCAGTCCCTGTCCCTCCAAGCTATGGCACCAGGTAGGTACCTTAGTTCCTTCTCCCCTTCCCCCTGTTCTACCCTCCTAACAATGAAGTCCCCCACCAGGAGCTGTTGCCTTCCCCTGTGGTGTTCCTTGCCACTCTCCTGTGGTTCTCCTTTCTGGAGGTTCCCAGCATCCTCCTTGTTCTCCACTGTGGGTGCCTCCGCAAAGGAACCACACTCTGCCAGAACGGCGTGCAAATTGTGGAGAGGTACAACCAGAGGGATGCACCTCCATTCCACCACCCTCACCCTCCCCTGAGCCCACTGTGGTCCAACTGCTCCTCTTTCTTGGCAACCTCTGAGGCAGCATCAGCGGCAGCAGCCGTGGCGGTCCCTGGGTGGGAGAGGAGGTCCCCTGAATCCTGGACCGCAGCCTGGAGATGAGCAACCTCTTCCCTCAGCCCAGAGAGATGCCTGCAGATGGGACAACACAGCATCCTCCAGAATGTCTCCTGGAAGACTGCTGCTCACAGCCATTGCACTGTACCACTCCCATCATGTCTTATTTGTGGCCCCTCAACTGTTGATTTGTATGCTTACACTTTTTTCTCTACTTTCCTACTGCCTCCATTCCCTTAAATCTCCTGCTCTTCCTGTTCTGGGACAGGGAAGTTCCTGTATTCCTCAGTAGTCTGCTTCTTACTTGCAGACCTCCAGCAGCTGAGGGAGGGGGGTGGAGAACTACTCTTTTCCTTGTAGGATAGTGAGTCTTTTGTGCCTCTGTGATCACTTCCTTCCTGCTCTCAAACAGGAAGTTCCTGTTGTCAGTCAAATCCTGTGCCTCTAAAAGTAGAACTGGCTGGGGGTGGGAGGGAGGGAGGGAGAGAGGGCTATATAGTCCTAATAGAGTAGTAAAGTTCTAACAGCACCTCCTTCTTCTTGCTGTTCCCTGCCAAAAGCTATCTTGGGCAGTTTTAAATCCAAACATCTGGCTTCCTGCTGCCTCAGCCACACCCCCTAATTCACAGTGCCCTTTTTCACCTAGTTAACTGCACAGATAACAGTTTGCTTCACCCAGCTCAGACAAACACACTAACTCTTGTTTTTTTTGTTTGTTTGTTAGTTTTTACCCAAAATTAAAAGTCCCAGAAGTAGAATTCTAGTTCTTAAGTCCCAGTAGAGCAGTAAAGTTCTAACAGCACCTCCTTCCTCTTGATGTTAATCTGAGGACAGATTAATGGAGCTCAATATGTATACTCCAGAGCAAAGGAGGGAGAGGGAGAGAGAGAGAGAGAGAGAGGTGATATGATTGAAACATTCAAAATCTTAAGGGAATCAACAAGGTGAAAGAGTCCAACATGTTTCAATATAAGAAAAATAGCAGGACAAGAGGACACAGTATGAAATTAGAAGGAGGCCGATTAAGGGGTAATGTGAGGAAGTTCTTTTTCACAGGAAAGGTGGTGGATGCATGGAACGGCCTACCTCAGGAAGCGGTGGATTTTAATACAGTACAGGACTTCAAAGAGGTATGGGATAGACATAAGGGAGCAATACAGATGAGTATGAATAAATAGGCCATTGACAGAGTAAAGGCCTATGGCACATTCACAAGGTAGAAAAATGGGCAGACTGGTTGGGCCTTGTGGTCCCTATCTACTGTCAACTTCTATGTTTCTATGAACAGAATTCTGCCTGTCTGTTATAACTTATTGTGCTTCCCAGTCTGAAACTGATTCTGTGGTAATCATGGCTGCTCATGATTACTCTGGATCACCTAGAACCATGAGTACTTTGTCTCCAGACAAGAAATTCATGAGGCACGATGTTATGGGCAACCAAATTTATGCCACTGCATTATTAGGCTGAAGAACTGCAAATTACCTGCCTTCCACTTGATCACTCTACCATATTCCAGCCCAACTCTGTTGCTTTTGTGGGAGAAAAATCCATAAACATCTGCCTTAATTAATCGCTGGATGGCATATCTGTGACAACCCGAAAACCAGTTCCAGGCTAAATGTGTAGGAATACCAGCCTTGAACCAGACATTCACCCCGGCTAGACTGGATAATAACTTTAGTGGCTAGCATAAGTGGTGCCTGACTCATACGTATAATTTCTATTGCAATGGGATATTTAAGTCCTTCCTACAGCTACAGACTGAATTCTCCCTCCCTCAAAAAAATGTTCTTTAGATACTTACTAACACAGAATTACTTTGGTACTGTTCTGGGTCTGAATGTATCCTCCAGCATAGTTCCCTCAATATTTATACTCCTTACCCAGATGCAAAGGGAATCATCCCTGATACTTGATCTGTCATCTCTATAAGGCCTTGACAGATATTCCAACAACCCTGTTAGATGCTGTGTATACAAATGGAGAGGCAGAATTGATTTTAGAGCTCATAGGTGAAGATAGGCTTAAGATATGGCAAAGACAACATAAGACAACAAGTTCATGTAGTTGGATGGAGTTTGGATGGAAGGTGGTTTTGCAATTTTCCCATTCCCCACAAATCACAGCCAAATACATGATATCTAGAGATTCCTCCTGTTGAAGATACTGCGAATGTGAGGTGTCAACACATGCTTATGTCTTTTGGTTCTGTCCTATCCTCACTATGTTTTGGGAAGAGGTGGGGAGGACATTGGAAGAGTTATTTCCTACTCTGGGACCCCTCACACAGGAGATAGCTATATTGTTACATTTACCTAAACATATCAAACAGATACACCAAGTATACCTAATTAGTATCCTTCTTGCAGCAGCTAAAAAGGTCATCACCAGATTATGGCTTCAGCCATCTCCTCCAGAAATTAAGAGTTGGGAAGACACAATTTATGACATACTGTATATAGAATGGAGAGTATGAGGGCAAAGTTGCAGGATAGAACCCCAGCTCTCATGAATAGATGGACTACCTGTTTTTATGGCCTCTCACATACCAGATCAGATGCCATGACTCTCGTGAGAGGACATGGTTCCTCGAGTTGTCTGGTCAGCCCATGTCAGTGCCCTCAATGATTCAGTTTAACACTGGGCTTTGGCACCCCTCTGGATGGAGTTGGATACCTATGAGTCCCTACCCTGCCCAATATCCCCATAGTAGAGGTGTTACTTTCTGCCTGAGTCTCCACAATACTCCCCCATGTAAAGAATATATCAAGACTTGGAATGATATATCCTGTGAAGATAAGCAGCTATAAAGGTTTGAAGTCCATCTGTAAGCAATGTTGTATCTCTCTGTGTACCATTAAAATACAATAAAGATAAAGTTTAAAAAAAATTGCAAATTATCAGGCATGCATGATAAAATATCAGAACAGCCTATGGAAATCTATCATGAGTATTACTCAGGCTCTGCCTGATAGTTCTGCCAAGCCTGAACTGCTTAAGGCTTCTTCAGCTAGTATTTATACTGGAAAGCATCTGTTACGCTATGCATATGAAACCTCTTACGCTTCTGCCAGGGTGTCTACTTCCAGCATTTGCCTTTGGAGATATTTCTGGCTCAGGGTAGCTGTAGTTGCTACTGATGTGCAACAAGCATTGCTAAATGCCTCTTTTAAGGGCTATCAGCTGTTTGTGACAGATATTGACAATGCCCTAAAGAAGCTTTAATTATTCAATATGACTTTATGATCTGCTAAATACTTGAACCCTCAGTCTGCCAGGGGGTGTGGTAGAGGCTTATTTCATAGACCCGCTGGCCATGGTGGTAGTGTCTACTGTCAGCAGTATGCTGGTCAGGGAGGTGGTTCCCTTCTGGATTGCACATTCTTTGTGCCTATTCCAAGGCATCCAATGGTGTCAGTCCTGGTGGCTCCCACCACCCCCAGTACCATCTAGCTCCCAACTTCCTTCCCCTCCACTGTTGTCTACAGGGGTGAAAGTGTGGGGGGATATTTTTTCCTTCAGTTGTCAAAATGTAGGTAGATCACCACAGATTAGTGGGTCCTGGAAACAGTGGAAGGAGGGCATGCTCTGGAATTGCTGTACAACCCTCCAGTTCATTGTCTGCCTCCTACTCATTATCCTCCAGTACACTTGTCCCTTCTGAGGGAAGTGCAATCACAAATTCAAAACAGAGCCCTCAAACCCATTCCTCCCAAGGAAAGTTACAAAGGGTTCTATTCCAGTTACTTTCTGGCTCCCAAGTAAATGAGAGATCTGCATCCTGTGCTGAGTCTCAGGGACCTGAACACATTCATCAGATACAAAAAGTTTCAAATGGTGGTCTTCAGGATCTCACATCCCTGCTGCAAAAGGGAGATTAACTCTGTGCTTTGGACATGAAGGATGGCTTGACTGCAACCTTTCTTTTGTTACCCATATAGAAGAATTTTCAAAAAGATATGCCAAAGACTCGGACTATTCCACTGCATAAAGCATTTGCTTACATATGAGGCCAAACTAAGATTGGTACAAGCAACATTCTTACCTCTACCTGATTATGGTGACTTCTTCTACAGCCACTGCTCCAAATCAGCCCTATCCACTCCGTGGACATGCTTTATCACAGTGCCTTAAGATTTATCATGAATGCCCCATTCAGCACTCATCACTGTTCCCTGCATTTGCAGTTGGGTTGGACCACACTGGGTACTAGGAGGTGGAGAAATGCCTACTTCTGGGCTTACAAAGCCATCACCATGAAAATCCCTCCCTACATCTCTACTCTGCTCAAATACTCCCCCTGCATGTGTGTGTTCAGAAAATATTCCTACTGTACATTGCACTAGATATTTTTAGAATAAGAACCCGATATGGCACTTCAGCCTTAGGCCATGCTATACCTACACTTTGGAACACTTTACAAAGGACCCTTTAACTCATAAAATTTGTTGGCATTTGTACATTCAAGTCACTAACCAGGCTAGCACTAAATTACACCTGCAACTGCTACTCATAACCCAGTCTTGATCTTCTTAAAATTCTTCCTTGGTCACCTCTATAGCACTTACTTCCTCAGCCCTGTTGTCCTCCTGTATATTTGTCATCCATGACCCTCTTTCTGCTCAGTCCTTCCTCTGGACCTCCTCTGGGCTATGAGCCCCTATTCCTTCAGTCTGTTTCCTTGTAGCTCCGCCCACCTTTCTCCCTCCAACCCTCCATAGACCTTGCTCCCCTCCCCTCCCTCCCCCTTCTCCCTTTCTTCCACCTCCCCATCTCCCATATTTCTAAATACTCTGGTATTATTATCCCACTCCCCTTTTTTCCTCCCCTACCTCCCCCTTTCTCCTTTCCTTCCACATCCACTTTTCCGATACTTTTAATAGTTCTTATATTTTATTCCACTCCCCTTTCTTCCTTTTTTTCCCTGAAAAGCACTTATTTTATCTGTTTACCCTATATGTGATTTTTCTGTCCCCTTAAATGTTAGCACTCCTTTTGTTAGGTTTTAGGTGTTATCATGCATGAAGATCATTGTATCCTAATTCTTGTAATATCTGCATTTTCAACTCAAGTCTTGGAACTCCCTTGTTAGGTGACTCCATTAATTAAGTTCACTGTATCATAATTGTTGTAATTCTTGTGTCTGTATCCCTTCACATGTAACCTTCCTGTAATTGTAACTGCCCAGTGTGCTTTTATGTATTGTTCCCCCAGAACCTCCTTGTAAATGAGTTTTTCTCAGTGGCGTTTTCCTGATAAAATAAAATTGAATTGAATTGAATTGAATTACCTTCATGTCAAAATCTGAACATGCCACAGGCAGTACCTCCTCTTTACACTGGAGGGCAACTGTTATCAGTTCTGTGCCTTGTCTTTTGGCTTGACCTTAAAACATGTTTCATGGTTGTGGTAGCAGCCTCTCAGAGGGCAGGGTTGTATGTCTTCCCTATCTGGATGACAGGTTTCTGAAGGGTCTTTCCAGAGAAGTAGTTCAGTACATATTGTCGAGAACAAGACAATTAATCAAGGAAATTGGTGTTACAATTAACCTTCCAAAATTAGTACTAATTCCCTGTCAGTGCCTCCAATACATTGGTGTGGTGCTGGACAGACAGGGCTGAGGCTCAGCTGGTACACTGGAGTCATTATGTGTCCACTTAGACAATTCTCCATCTCCTGGGACTGGCACCCCTCTGCTATTGAAACAGTCCCCTTTCCCTGCCTCCATATGTGCATACCACAATGGATATTTTGGCTACAGTGGAATAAATTAATGGATGAGCTGGAACAAATGATCCTCTTCACATCTCCACTTCATAATGTCCTGCTATGGTCCTGCTATGGTAGATGGACCTACTGCACCTATTATAGGGCATCCCATTCTTCTTCATCACTCCCACACAAATTCTCACAACAGATGCCTGTGGGTCAGATTAAGGTACTGATCTGGGTCATTTTCAGTCCCAGAGGTAATGGATCATCTTGGACTCAAATCTTCACCTCAGTGTTTTGAAGGTGAGTGCTGTTCAACTTGGTCTCCAAGCCTTCACAGAACATTTCTGTCCTAGTCACTTGTTACTACCGATAGACAATGTAATTGTGATGCACTACATCAACAAGTAAGGGGGCACTCTCTCTTACCCCCTATTCAGGGAAGCGATAAATGCTTGGCACCTCACAATATCTTACAGCCTACACATGGTGGCTATGTTTCTCAAAAGTGTCCAAAACATCTTAGTAGACAGGCTACGTCAGTCAAGGTCACTGGTACATGAGTGTGAATTGCAGATCTCTGTGGTAAACAAAGTCTTTGGAAGATGGGATCATCCAGCATTGGACTTTTTTGTCTCCCCACACAACTCAAAACTGCCTCATTTCTGCTCGCTCATTCCAGAGCATAACATTTTCTGGTGAGATGTGTTGTCCTTTTCCTGGAAAAGGAGGTTCTTTCATGCATTCTCTCTGATCTGTCTCATCCAAAGCATTCTATTCAAGCTGCAGGCAGATCAGGCCATCCTCACACTAGTGGCTCCCTTTTGGCCCCACCAGATATGGTTTCCACTGCTGCAGCATCTAGCAATGGAACTGCTTGTTTGACTACCTCTGTGTCAAGATCTACTGTCACAATCAGGAAATCCCTGGTCCATCCAGACCTATTGCTCATACATTTGCACCCATGGCTCCTGAAGATGTAGTCATATCCCATTTTAGCATTTCTCCCAGGTGGTTGATCTCTTGGTTGCAGCCAGGATGCCTCCCATAAGAC
Source organism: Neoceratodus forsteri (assembly GCA_016271365.2). NCBI lineage: Eukaryota > Metazoa > Chordata > Ceratodontiformes > Ceratodontidae > Neoceratodus > Neoceratodus forsteri. The sequence continues at coordinate 1,457,271,223 of CM057455.1, read as the reverse complement.
ATACCTATTTTTTCAACTGGAAGAATTTCTCTATATGGTGTGTTTCCCATTCAGAAGATCCATTTACTTGTCCTGTGAATACTGTGCTGTCCTACCTCCTGTCTCTATCTGACTCCAATCTCCAGTACTCATCCATTAAGGTGCACTTGGCTGCCATTTCAGCTTTCCATGCCACTATTGATGGGCACTTGGTGGCACAGCTGAAAGTGTCCTATATGTTCCTAAAAGGTATTCTGCACATGTGTTACCCAGTTCATAAACCAGTTGCACCTTGGGACCTTAATTTTTTACTTCAGAAATTGACTAGCTCCATTTGAGCCTGCTGTGATTTGTGAGATGTGCTTCCTTTCCTGAATGTGCTGTTTTTGGTCACTATAACTTCTGATCAGAGCAGTTCCAAGCTTCATGCTTTGATGCATGAGACTCCTTACCTGATTTTCCACAAGCACTGAGTATCCTTGAAGAGCAATCCATTCCTTTAGCCAAGGTGGTCTCTGATTTCACTTTGAATCAGATGATAAACTCTCATGTGTATTATCCTGAGGATGCTATCAAGGGTGAGACAATGCTCTATACACTTGATGTATATAGAACATTGTGTTTCTATTTTGATCACACTATGGACTGCAGAAAGTCCTCCTGTTCTTTGTCTCATTTACCCCCAGGAGACAGGGCACTGCTGATAATTATTAGTACCCACCTGCATGGCTGGCTTACTGTATTGAGTTTGTTATAAGAAGTACAGTATGGAACTGCCTGGTGCAGTGCTTGGCCACTCTACCCATGGTTTGGCCACCTCTGTTACCTGCCTTCAGAATGTTACTGCAGCTGACATATGTGCTGCTGCAACATGGAACACTGTGCATAAATTTTCTAAGCACTACAATCTAGACATTGTCTCCTGGAGATGTGCTGGTTTTGGTCTTGCCAATCTGCAAGTACTTCTACCCTGACTGCATTTCAGATTTTGCCATCCTCTCTGGGTACCTTATGTACTGCTTCGGAATAATTCCAAAAATATGGCCTAATAGAGGAAAAGTTCTCTATGAAGACAGAGCAGTGACTTACCAGTAGCAGTAGATCTTTGAGATACTCTCCACCATTGGGCTATAGAGCACCCATGGTCCTTACCCCTTTCTCTGTTACTGAGATATTTGCTGACAGTTGTCCACTGCCTTGTCTAGAGGTGTCCATAAGTGCCTTATGTTTATTACCCAGTACCATGCCTTTGTGTGACTGGTGGAAGTCTGGTCTCCTAGTTCCTCATGGAATGAGGCCTCCAAGAATGTTTCTGGTGGAGAACTAAGGAGCAATGTGGCCATCCATGTTTTATAAGCACCAGCATTGCACATCATTGTCGATGGCCCCAGCAAATAAAAGGTTTCTGAGTGGTCCTGATGCTGGTGTCTTACAGTTCCAAAGATATGGCCCAATGGAGGAGATTCTCTCAAAGAGCTATTTTTACTGGTAAGTATTATTTATTATTTATTTATTTATTAGCTTTTGGTAACTGGGTAAGTGCGCTAGGCAACAGACCTGCCTATTTTCAGGCACGACCTGGGAGAGCACAGGACATTGGTTACAATATGCAGAACTGCACAGACATAATATAGGTGTACAGGAGCAAAACAAGATATACATTGGGTAGCACAGTAATAGTTACATAAGGGTACATTTTAGGCATAGATCATAATAAGGATGTAAAATAAAGCAATTAGGGTAACCATAAGACAGTTGAGGACAATAAAGACATCAAGGTTCATAGCCACCTAGACAAGCATATTGCATGGGAGAACATTAGTGTAGTACTCAGGGTCAGACCCGACAGCCTGCAGTGGGACAAAGCAAATTAAGAGCATTTGCATTGGCCAGAGGCTAGAAGGTGGGTGAACAGCGAGTTTTTGAATTCTCAATGGGAGGCTGAAGTTTTCAGCATAAGGGGGAGTGAGTTCCAGAATTTGGGAGCAAAATGGGCAAATGCCTGTTCACCCATTTTTGTCATGCAAGGTGTAGTGGAGAGCATGGGGACAGAGGAAGACCTTAGGGTACGGGTGTGTGAGGCAGGAGTCAGGAGGTTGGCAAGATAGACAGGGCAGGGAGGTCTAGACAGGGAGTCAATAAAGCAGCCCAGGGAGTAGATTCGAATATCCTTAGGTGACAGCCAATTTAAGCCAGCGTAAAGGAGACAATGATGGGTAAGATGTGGGGCAGTTAAGGCGAATCTACAGATGTTGTTGTAGACAGTGTCCATTTGTGGAGTGTGGCAGAGTTTGCAGCAAGAGGAGAGGCAGAGCATATTGGAGCTGGGGAAGAGAATACCTCTTGCAACAGAAAGTCTAGTGGAAGGAGTGAGGGAGTGGCGCACGCGATAAGCTCCGCCAATTTTAGCATTGACGGCACGGCACACCGTATTGACATGTTGAGACAGGTCAAGTGTGGGATCCAAAGTGACCCCAAGGTACTTGAAGGACTCAGTGTTTAAGATGAGGGAGCCATCAAGGCATTGAACCCGGAGCCTGTTTGCAGGGGCAGACAGTTTCTTAGAGTAAAGTAACTGCTTTTTACATTATTGCTGTTATTATTCATTCAATGTATGCAGAAAGGCAGTCATAACAAGGCATTAGAAGGTTAAACGTTTATTATCATGGCCATCCCGTTACCCCAAGGGAATGTAACAAGGTACAGCCTCCCAATATATTCTAGCCTCTGAGGCATGAGGGGGGATCTACGATGCTGGTTCAACAACTATGTTGTTGACATGACATTACAGTGATGGATTTATGTTGACTGCAAGTTGCTGTCAACATAAATCCGGCAGGAGACCCTGGTTGCTTTTCCATTGGGGACTTTACCCCTGAACCTCCAATGAGGGGGCTCTGCCACCGCACCCCCCACACTTAAGGATTATCAACTCCGAGTCGGAGTTGATTTGGGAAGGGGCTGCAGGACTGGGGGACATAGTGCTGGGGCCTCGGACAGACTATTACAGTGAACTGTTGTTGTCATCAGCATAGATGTGTTCACTGTGATAGTGTCACCGTACAGAGGACATACCCATGAGGTGTGGCTCCTGGCCCATATGATGTGCGCCTCTTCCCTGTAGGATGGTGCTACACCAGTGGGCCATGCCAGAAGAGGCTATTCCCCTGACTACCCCCTGCTGGGGGATTTCTAGTCATGCAGGCACTCAAATCTTGCCAGCCTTGTGGTGAACCTTCTGCAGAAGATGCGTGATTCTCTGTTACCCTCTTTGTACACTGCTTGCAAGACTACAATGCCATCATGTATTGCATAACTATCACATCCTAACACTACAAAACTATGTTACAAAACTCTTTTTACCTTGTCAATGAAGCTTAAAATCCCAGAAAATCTCATGAAAAAATGGCAAAATTCCATCTTGACTCCTAAGGTGATACCCAATAGAAGTACTAGTAGTAGTAGATTTTATTTATTTAGGATGCCCTTCCCCAAAGCTCAGGTGCCCTTACAATAGGATTACAAATACAAAAATACAAGAAAAACATACATAAATACCAGAACAGGAACAGTAATAAACATATATATATATAGAGATATATATATATATATATATATATATATATATATATATATATATATAGATATATAGATATATTAGAGGCAAAAACTCAGTTTAATGCATTAGTTAGGGTTGTTCACAACAACAAAAAGTGAGGAAATTCGCTGTTGGGGTTGAAAAACCCTTGGACCCCCACCCACCCCCAACTGACATTGGGGGCGCATTAGGATTGTCAGCCCTAACTCTCACCCCATGACATGTGTAAAAGCAGCAGAAGTATAGGAGAATGGGGTGAAGTTAGGACCCGATCCCAATGCACCCAATGCCGGCTGGGGGTCCAGGGAGATCAAGGGTTTTTCAACCCTAACAGCGAATTCTCTCACTTTTGAGTTTGCAGTTTCCCATTATAAGTCAATGGAAAAGTTAAAAGTTCGACAGTGTCGCAATGCATTTTTATTTTCACAAATGGGCCAGATACTTTCGCAAATCGGCCATTTTGTTTTCAGTTGGTGATCAGAGAAATGGTTGGCATTTAAATTTGGGACCCTCTAGCAAACTAATTATTTTTGTATTCACCTAGTCGGACCCTGAGGATGCTTGCCATATCTTTATTTTGCGGTAAAACACCCCAGAAATATGTGTTTCAAATTTCTGGAAAAAGTACTTTCGCAAATTACTTTCGTGCTCACGAAAGTGTCGAACCTTTTTGTGAAAGCTTTTGCAAATTGCGACAGTAGTTTTCCATCTGTGGGAAAGTGACAGCGATTCTTTGGCACTGTGCTGCAAAAGAACCGTTGGGAGTTTTGGCTGAAATTTGAAGGGAATGGAGCCGACATCTCACAGATGTGCCTTTCAGTGTTGTATTGAAAAAATATTACACGGCGGAAAAGTTACGGCACTCCAAAGTTGACGTTTTTTCCCATAGGATAACATTACGGCACCCGACGCATTACAGAAATCCTTTGGCACCCTGCTGCAAAATAACGGTTTGGTCTTTTTTCCTGCAATTTGGAGGGAAGACAGCCAACAGCCCACAGATGTGCCTTACAGTGGTTTGGTGAAAAAATATTACACAGCGGCAAAGTTACGGCACTCCAAAGTTGATGGTTTTTCCCATAGGATAACATTACGGTGCCCGACGCATTACAGAAATCCTTTGGTTCCCTGCTGCAAAATAACAATTTTGTTTGGTTTTGGTTTCAACCCTAACAGCGAATTTCCTCACTTTTGTCACTGTGGAACAACCCTAACTAATGCATTAAACAGAGTTTTTTGCCTTATATATATATATTGAGATGGGTCGGTAATTTGCCAGGACATCGGGGTCCAAAGATGGTTTCTTCAGCAGGGGCTTAATCAGAGCCTGGTTTAAAGACTCTGGAACAACCCCAGCTGACAAGGAACTCTCAACTAGCCCGGCAAAGACCAGGCCTAGAGCTTTGACACAGCCAACAAGTAGCACTGAAGAGCCCAGGTCTAGGTCACAGAAAGTGGGTTTCAGCCCAAGGACTATCCCACAGACCTCCTGCACCATCACCAGTCTGATCTCACCCCAAGGCAGCTGAGTGCAATCACCCACATGAGAAACATCACTGCTGGAGGACTGAATTCAGCTTGGAGCAATCCCGGATCTCACAGAGGACACTCTGTCTGAGAAGAATCGAGCAAACTCCTCACATTTGTTAGTTGAAAAGGGTCTAATGGGTTCCAGACAGGTCAGATGTAACAGCCTATCTACAACCCAGAAGAGCTGAGCCAGTCAATTCTTCCAGGTTGCAATCATCTTCTACATAAAAGCTCCCTTTTTCTGGATGATTGCATTCTGATACTCATCATAATGAGTCATCAGAACCAGGTTGTCCTCCCGAGACCCAGTCTTCCTCTAATGCCTCTCCAACCTCTGCCTCCTTGTCTTCAACTTCCTTAGATTACCATCAAATCAAGGGGATCCAAGGTGTGAGACAAGGAGGCATACACGGATCAGCACCAAAAAGTCCAGGGCCCCAGCAACAGCCTTATTATAGGTCATCAACACATCCCCGGGCTGCTGACGCAAGCCTCCAACACAGACAAAATGTCCAGCTCTGCCAACACAGCCTCTGGCTGAACGCCTCTCAAAGGGTGGAACTGGACCATTTCCACAGAGGTGGGACATTGAAGGGTTTTTTTTAAAGCTGAACCCAATGGTGCAATGATCGGACCAAGTGACCTGATCAATCTTGAAGGTGTCAATTTCAAGCCCCGGTGAGAACACCAGGTCGAGTGCATGGCCAGACTGTTGGATCCCAGCCATAGAATGCAGGCTGACTTGTTTTACTAAACATACAGAAAGCCCAATGCTTAGCAGGAGATCTCTGGCCTCAGATGATATCACATTGTCTACCCAGGTGTTGAAGTCACCAAGGACAATCCATCTCAGCAACTCCAGCACCCTCTTGGTGACAAAGGGCGAAAAGCTCTGGTCCCACCCAGGTGGATGGTAGACCAGGAGCACTCTAAATTCCATGCCATGACCTCCCTGCACTGTCATACACTCAAAAGAAATGGTGTCCCCAACTGGGTGCACTCTCAAGCCTAACTCTGATCTAAAACAGATCGCCACCCCATTCCCCTGCTGTCCTTCCTTGGGCAGTGCACAACAGAGTACATGACTGGGACAGATGCCTCAAGCACAGGGCCCAAGGTATCACCCAGCCAGGTCTCCATAACGCAAGCCAGATTGGCTGACCCAACAAGACCAACCATTATGGCGATCTTGTTAGCCATTGACCTGGCGTTGCAGAACACCGCCCGAAGAAGAAGAAAGATTGGTGGCGGTTCTTCAGCTGCCTGTCCTCTCAGCCTGGAGGAAACCCTGGTTATAGAGACAAGACACGAAGGACCTAGCTCCAACTGTCTCCTTGAGCCAGGTCATCTCCTGGTCCCCACTACCTAAATCGGTTCCCCCCAGGCCTCATCCTTCTGCATCTCTCTCTCTCTCTCTCTCTGTGCCCCCTTGGCAGCCCTCCTCAAAATATTTAACTCCTTACATCGCAACTGTACTGCAGCATCAAGCAGTGGAGTGAGGAAGGGGCAAAGATCTTTAAGAAGAGAGGAGGAGGAATAGACCATAATTTGGGCCTGAGGTGGTACCCCCATACTAAAGGAAGCTACTACCTCCTATTCACTAAAATACTACACTTTAAGTTTACTCACTCATCCAAATATGCACTCACACACATTCACCCACCACACAACACTACCCTAAAGGCCCTCCACAACCCACCAGATAAATAAATTAAAAACTTTAACACAAAAGGGAATCAACTTTAAAGCAAGCCCATACAGTGAACAGAGGCTGAGTCCCAACACCGTCAAGCAGATTCCATCTGTAATTCAGGAACCAAGAAGGCTCTCACTCCCCCCCTCCCCGAGCAAATCAAAAAATCAGTTCCAGAGAAGGTCCAAATTAGCCAGGGCCTCTCAGCCCCTGCCAATCTAAATTCCAAGAATCTAACAAGCCCTCTCATGGCTAAGGAATTGGAGCTAAACCAACACCAAGATCTGCAGTCGATTGATGGAATGAACACAGCAAAAGGGGCTCCTGACTGGATTAAGGCCACATAAGGCCTCTCACCACCTCGCTCTTGCTGAGAGAAGAAATCCAAAATGCAGTACATAGTGGGACAGTGAGTTCCCTACACCCTACAATTCACTTGCCCTGCTTTTAGGAGGGTGAGTGGGTGGTAATCTGGCCAGTGAAGAGAAGCAAGAAGGCCCTATGCAGCTGTGCTCCCACTTATATTCACTCTTGTTCTTCCCCATTGATCACAAGCCCTCACACCTGAGAACCCCCTATCTGACTATCTAGCCACACTCCAGTGGAAGTCTACCTACTTAACTAGCCAACCTGCTAGTGCAGGTGTCAGGAGGGTCAGTGGCCACAGGCAATCCCCACCTGCAGCAATCCTTTGCAAGCTCTCTATTGTCTCAGCATGCCATTTTCCCCCTTCCTTCATCCAAACAGAATGAGACATACACAATGCTTTGCAGACAAATGGACATAGCCATATGTTTATTGAAACCAGATTAGTGATGTGATGTGAGCGGAAAGAGAATCATAGCAAGGCTTTAGATGGTTAAACTTATATTACCTTGGCCATCACCTTACTTCAAGGGGATACAACAAAGGGTACAGCCTCTGTAGATATTCCAGCCTATGAGGCATAAGGGGTGGCTCCTTGGCCATGGGATGTGTGCTCCTACCCCATCAGATGATGTTACATCCATGGACAATGCCTGAAGAGGCTATCCCATGACCACGTCCAGCATGGGGTATCCAACAATCCAGGCCCTCACCTCTCACCAGCCTTGAGGTGACCTCTGTGCAGAAGATGCATAATTCCTTGTTACCTCCTTTGTATACAACTTGTGAGACTACCATACCACTGCAGGATAAGCACTGTTCCATGTGCTCATCAACCAAGCATTTCATGCTAGCAATTTCTCCACAGCACCTTGTAGATTAGCTAAAAACATATCACAGTCAATGTCTGAGAACTGCACACTACCCTGGGTATAGAACTGGGGTACCTTGATGCATATTCCATCAAGCCTTAGGCTAAAGCCCCCACCAGAGTTCATAAAACTCTGTATGGCCATGTTAGTCAACCTGTGAATTTTCTCAATTGCAATGGGGTCCCTTGCATGTCACCATTGCCTCTGTTTGATAAAAATGTAACCAAACTATGTGGTCTCCTGTCCAGGTTTCTTGAAGCAATGCCAGGTCCTCCTTAATCTGGCACAAAAGCTCAAGTGATTTCACCACTCTCAAATCATCTCCTCCTAGATGTACTACCAAAATACTGGGAGGACCCTGCCATCGAGCTTTGGCTATGACCTATGGGAGCAAGTCACCCAGTCTCATCCCTCGATGCTCAGCCAGCATATCCATAGTTGCTAAGAGTCCAGAAAAAGGTTCTTGCTCCCAGGGAACCACCACACTCTTTTTATTTTTAATTATTTGTTACCAGGTAAGGCCCACTAGCACAAGTGCCTGTTTTCATGGGCGACCCAGGAACACTGGTGAGATTAAGTGACTTGCTCAGAGTCACACAGAATGCAAGTGGAGGTCATGGGAATCAAACCTGGGTCTTCTAAATGTACCTTTCTCAGCTCACTTTTCTAACCTCTAGGCTATACTGATAGGCAATCTATCAGCTGACCAATAAATGAAGGCATGCCTGTACAACCAGACTTGCCTTTCTTGGAAAATGCCACTGGATGGAAACAAAAACAAGAAGGTTAAAGCAAATTGGGACACTCATCTCATCCAAAAGCCTGCAATCTCTAATGAACAAGCACCTGGATCTGCCTCTCTGTGAGCTCTTCAGCCCTAACATATGTGACAGACCCAATGTGGAAGGAATGAGTGTTGAGCTTTACTGAGTCCACTTTCAACCCCCTCATGACCCCTTTTTAGGATGAGGCAAAACTGGAATGTTGTCACCAAAGTCCCATCTTCATGCTGAAAGAAGGTAACCCTCCTCTAAGGCCCTTTTGTCTACGTATTCTTGGACCAAAATTCGAATGTTCCACCAGATCCCTGAGGGATGCCTCAGGTTGCTTCAGCTTCCCTGAGCCATCCTATCTTTCTTACTCCTTCAAAGCCAGACATTCAATGCCAGATAAACACCCCTTCTTGGGTCACTGCCATGCCCTCATCTTCCAAGGTGACTGCAATCCCTAACACATTACCCAACTGAGCCAATTTGGACAACCAACAAACCGCACAAAGAGCCACCCAGAATGACTTGCTGAACAACACTGCCTCTGATAGTGAACAGAACACCTTTGGCAGTTCACTGCACACCTGTCCAAGTAAAGTTGGACAAATTGTCCGGTGTCTGTCCAGTTGTTTTGGAGTACTGTGAGCCCCTCCCATCAACATTTTGGAGAAATGAAATACCTGTGTGTTGTTTTCTAGACCAGTGACCTTGGAGACCCACAAAATTCCTACCAGATACTGACTCTCTGTTCCAGGCATCAAAACATCTTGTTTCATTTGCACTAAATAGAGGTGTAGCTGGTCCACCCAGATAGGCCACGCATTCTGCCACCCCAAAGCTAGACACACTCTCAGGAAATATGCCAGACACTAAAGAATTCCTGAAGAACTCCCAGGCTTCTGGATCACCAACTCTGAGGTAGGCTGTGACTTTTGTGTGATGTACCTCCACTTCTGGGACCAGCTCCCCATACCTCTGCCACAGCAAACAAGTAAGAGTGTCAACAATACTGTTATCCAAACCCGGCACATGCACAGCTTTAAACAAAATATTAAGCATTAAACATTTTAACACAAAGACCCACATTAGATTACCCAGAGTGTCCATGGCCCTTAGTTGCCCAGTAATAGGGTGGACCACCCCAGTTTTGTTTGTCCTGAAGGTTACTTGCTTATCTCAAAAATGTTTACCACATGCTACCAAAGCAACCATGATGGAAAAAAATTCCAATAGTGTAATCTGTTTGGTCAAGCATTTTTTCTCCCAGGAAGAGGGCACTGTCCCATGCACCATCTTCCTTTAATGTAAACCCCCAAATCAAAGTCTCTGGATGCATCCATAAACAACTCAAGCACTTGGCTGGTGGTTACATACAGCCACACTGACACCACATTGAAGCAGTTCAGGTAAGCCAGTCACATCTCACAGATCTTCTCTCATGTTCTTAGACACTCAGATCCTGTGGTGGGGCTTTTATACATTCCATGCTTGCCTTTGCCAGTTGTCACAGGGAAGTACTGCCCATGGGAATTAATTTGCACTTAAAGTTGAGGTGGCCCAGCAGCTGCTGCTGTTCACACAAGGTAATTCTGTGCTTCATTGTCACTTTGACCAACAACTTCCTTGGTGCCACCTCCTTATCTTGTGATTGGTAAAACTATGGCCACAGTATCAATCCTAGTGCCCAAAAGTTGCAGCATGGTGCACGGCACCTCCATCTTGTCCTGTAAAAAGAGAACCCCCAGGTTGGTGCACACCATCTGGAAGGAACCTGCTAAGTGCCCAATATCTTTGCTTCCTGGCCTGCCCATGAACAGGAGGTTGTCCAGGTAATGTTCTGTCTCTATTAAACCTGCCTTGCATGTGGTTGCCAAGTGCAAGAACAATTGGTGTGCAGTTTTCAACATTAATTTATACTGGCCATCAAACTTCATACCTAAAAAATCCCTGTCATCTGGTTGTACTGGTAAAAGACAGAATGCAGATTTAGTGTCTGCCTTAGCTAACAGGGGCCCCTACACCTCTACATAGACCACCAGGTCTGCCCTATCAAGCAGTGCATAAGACACCACTGTGTAATACAGATTAATTTAATGACTGACTGAGTCCTCCTCTGGGTAAGACAAATGATTAATTATCCTAAACTCATCTGGCATCTTCTTAGGGACTAGGCTGAGGGGTGACACCCTGAGGTGGTGCAGTGAATGGCTTGCTTACCTACCTGCTGCAGACTCCTTCACCAGCTTGACATGGATGGCCTCTGGTTGTTACCTTGCAGACCTCAAGTTATCAATCTTGTATAATGTATGGTGGTTATCATGCAGTATTATGAAACGTTCCCTGAAGCCATCTGCCAAGTCCTGAGTGGCTGCCCCATCAACATAATCAGTCAATCAAGTCTCATCCCATTACTTTCTTATTGACATTGGGAGGCCTGTCGTGCCACTTCCAAAAGGGCCACAGTGCTGTTGGCATTGGGTGAATGGGTGCTGGTGGCCACATGCAATACACTCATGCCTGTTCTTGCAAGGCTCTATCTTCCATGTCCCTTGATTAAAATTATAACTAGCCCGCCAGCCCTTTCCTGCTAATGCCTTGTCCTCATTGCCTTGGTGACTATGATCACCTGACTGAAAAGCCACTGTCAAGAGTGCTGCACTGCAGAATTCTTAGGTTTCACATTGTAAAAGCATTTTTGTAGCAATTTTTTTTCTGGATCAAAAAGTATAATGCAACATTTTGACTATAATCCAGAAAAAGTTTGTTATTCTAAAAGAACAGTTTACAAGAGACAATCCCAGGGCAATATGTCATTGAAATAATACTGCATATGAAATGATTACCTCCCCAAATGAGGAAGCTCTGAGAACTGATCACATTGTACTAAACATCTATAACATTTCACCCTTTATACATAGAAAAAGCTATTTCTGCAACTATGGAATAAGCAACACTTTTGGAAATACTATCAAATAAAAAGGCAACTGATTTATATAATTTTACTCGGGTATAACACCTTTGCAAGAAACTCTATCTGTTTGGTAATGACTTCACTTATGGTTGATCAAAACACACTGTTTTAAATGTAAGCCACATCAGTGAACTGGTGCCTTTAAGGTTCACACATCTCAAATTCTATGGATTTATCTCTGACTTGGAAGATTGATGTTTCTGAAATAAGAATGCAAATTTGACTTCTGAGTATACATATTTAAACACAAACCCAAGAAAATGTTATCTATACATTGAAATTCCAGATCTGGCATGGTATCTCCTGCCTTTGTTCTTCTGCACTGATAGTTTTTGAAATGAAAGCTCTAATCTGTATTATATAGGATCATTAATTTCTGCATTTTACACTTGAACAACTGCATTCTGATTATTTGCTGCAATGAAAAGTAAGCAGCTATCTTCCTGCAAACTTAATTACTTACTGCCCCCCTTTACAGCAGGCAGTCTGCAAACAGGGTCAAAAACATTATTAGACACCAGATTATGCACTGGGTTGAGTAAACAAACATAGAAGTAGAACCCTCATCACATAGCAATTTGAACATTTTATTCTGCTATACACTGTTAACTGCTTTACTGCTAAAGAATAATATAGACAATATATTAATTCCTGAATGGATGTAGAACTTACAAACAAAGGCTTTGGCTATGCAAACCATTTAACTAATCATATGAAATTACCATGTGAATTTTATAAGACTTGTTGAAACATACAGAAAGTTACTACCGCAGTTCATATATAGGTCCTCATCTAATCAAGATGTCTTTTCACGGTTTCTGTCAGAATTTAGGAATCTACATGGTTCAGCAGCATCAACAATAGCTGCAAAAGAGACTGGCATTATTTTGCTTCTTGGTCTTTTATAATTTACAACCAAGGGCCTACAGTTCCTCATATCTGTAGACTAAAGAGTTCTCTTTTTGGTCCAGTTCATTTTTTCCACAATTGCATCCCATCTGTGGGTAATCTGGAAAATGTCTATGGGTATTTAACAAACAGTGAATGTCTGTGCTCTTTTAGAATACCCGTGAAAGCAAGATTTTCATGTCAAGAATATAGCCTGGCTGTCAGGCTTGTAAATAAATATATTATTAATCACATGAATAACAGTACAGTCAGTATACCAAAATGGAACTTAAAATCTCCTTTATCAAGACTCATGTTTTATGCTAAACATCAAGTTCTCAATGACAGAATGCTGGTCTGTTAAGGAAGCAATGCTGGGTGAATCACATGCAGGCAATGAATAATGACATTTCATTGTAAAAAAAAAAAAATATATAGTTTATTTGTTAAAATGATAGTCTAAAAGGCCCCAAACAGGGTTATTGCTTCTCAAAGCTCAGATAGCCCATGATGAAGTAGAGAAATTGATTGCAATCTGAGCATTATTGCCAAAGATAATTTCCTGGATGTGCATGTCGATTGTATACCTTAAAATGATACTGAAATATCAGATTACAAGGCTGATTGATTGAACTTCTTCCAGATACTTTATATCCATTCATCAAATCATCCCTCTCAGTTTTGAAAATTTCAGAATAGGTCAACCAATAATCTTATTTGGCTGACATTTAGCAAGTTAGTGAGAGTCCTGGAGAAATCAATATGAGAACTGAATTAAAGAAGATGCATTATAAATATATAGAATGCAGCATACACAGGTCGAAAATTGGAAAGGTGCACAAAATGTTTACTGTTTATTTTTTTAATAGGAAAGTTGCCCTGATGTATCACTGTCCCTTTGCAATAGTGTTCGGAATGTGTAATGATAAAATTGAAACCAACATGGTCTGATTGCCAAATACATGAGCTAGAGTCCAGTAAGGCTACTGTGACCAGGCAAGGTTAGAAATGGGACCAGAGTGATCTTGAAAAACGTGATCCATCCAAACTGTAATTATGATACTATTAGTAATGATACTATAGGCTGTAATTAATACATTATTTTTTAAATTAAATATAATAAATTAAAGAAAACAAATAGAAGTATAAAATAGACAGTAAATAAAACAAAGCACATCTCACATTGTGGCACACAATTAAACTGATAAAGTGCTACTGCTGAAAACCCCATTATGGACTTGCCTGATCTAGACTATTTGGGTAATGATAAGAAGATGACAGATGAAATTGTTTCTACTGCAAAATGTTGAGGGACTGTGGTATGAAACTGGAAAGTAAATTGTAAAACAATCAATTGTTACTACTACAGTAGTCTCATCACAAAGTCTCTCTCAGATCAGACTGACTGTGTGTTGTATGTTCATGTCTAAAAAGGAACAACTAGAACTTGACTTTACCCAGTGTCAGCCATGTTTGAACCATTTTATAATGTTACAAAGTTAATTAATGATGTCCACATAGACAAAAACTGTAGAAAAAGGGGCCAGGAAAATATAGGAACAATTTTGTTCATTTTTAGCTTCAGTCTGTTTAACCCAACCTGTCCAGCTCAGTCGGCATGGAGTCAAGACAGTGACCTAAATAACAGCATAGTCGAACACTGCACATACATAACAGCAACAGTAAACTCAAGGTGGCAAATAACAGTGCTTGGAAAAACAGCAGTACCACCAAATTCAAAATAACAAACTGCCCTTTTGTGGGGAGGGCTCTGCTCACACCCTGCCAGTTATGGAGGCTACACCTCCTAACCCCCCCAAATAAAAATAACTATATCTTGGGGGGGGGGAGGCTACTCTGAGATGGGGAGACACCTTTGGGAGGGGGAGAACTGCTCAGAAAGGGACAGGAAAACATACCAAAACACAAACAGTTAAAAAATAACTACAACAAGTATTCCAGGACTGGGAATCAAACCCCAGTCTGCTGACACCTTTCACTCCCTGTGGCTCTACCCACTAAGCCACAGTTGCTGCTTGGCAGAGTGCTGCTCAACATGCCCTTTATCCGCTGCTTCCCTGCATTCCTAAGCCCCCTGCTTCACTGCGCTATATTCACAATGTGGTTATTGCTTCAGGAATAGCACTAAGCTGTACCTGTGCTATAGTATCCCTGTAGCTCCCTTTTCATACCCTATTGTTATGGCATGGTTATTGCTTTGCTATTCTTGCCATGCCATATTGACCAGGTACTGTTCAGTTTCACCAAGTATGTTATTCTATATGAAGCAGACTTCAATAAGGTCATCAAATTAGACAAACTGAGGACATGCCAAGAAAAATAATTCCTTGTGTAATAATTCTTCAAAGAATAATAATCATAATAATAGATATGTATTGAATTATTTAATTTCTTAGGCAATGTAAAGTGAAACACAAAACAATAAATAACAAAGTACCCAAACAAAATAAATTAAATTACTGAAAGCGAAATTCAGTCTAAAGCTACAGAAGGCCTTCATTTGGGATTTAAAAACAGTGACATTGTAACAGCCCTGAAAACAGGAATAGTGGAATATACAATAGAATGATATAAACTCTTGGATTATCAGATGAAACAGCTTGATTGCTTGAACAGAAAGACTGACCAGACAGACAAAAGGGCTTATTTCCAGAAGAACAGCACAAAGGCCTGAATTCTTCATAAATAAAGTGGTACAGTTTCCCTATGTCATATGTAGGTAAACAGTGAAAATATTATTATTAGTGTTACTATTATATGTATTACTTATTTGTCCAGGATTGACCAGCTGAGTTGCAGCATTCCATTTTCAGTGGGGGCCAGCTTCATCCAATTTTTTCAGCTGAAAGAACTGAAGCACAGGAAGAAGAAACTACTTACTCAAGGTCACACAGCCAGTAATTGGCTCTGGCTGGATTTGAACCTGTAATCTCCTGGTTCACAGGCCCATGATCTCATCACTGAATTAGAGTCTGTGTGTGTGTGTGTGTGTGTGTACAATGGCCATTTTGTTTTGGTAATCTCAGTTCAACTTAGTGTTGAAGGCCCAGCAAATCTGAAATAAAGGCTTCTGGTGCCTAAAAAGCTAAAGCAGTCAGGGTTAGCCATATTGTAATTTATGTACATGTCATACAAATCATGAATGAAATTAGCAATATTGTTGGTTTTTGGGGCTTAGTAAGAAGCATGGGCTGTAACACTTAAAATATTGTGCTTTTTTAAAATCTGAAAATGGTTTTGCTGGATACTGTAATTTAATGACTTATTTTTATCAGACTATTTAAATCACTGAATAAATAAAGGTGCAAGAACAGAGTTATTCTTTTATAAATCTGTGCAATTTCATACTTTCCCATGTTTTTTTTTTTAACAGCCAGCGTTATTAGGCAGAAAGTTTTTTTTTTTTTTTTCTGGAGACATTTGTGTTAATTATTCCTCTGCACCTGCCTAATGGGGCTGAAGTAATTCAATTGTCATATTGTAGTAGATTGTTGCTTTGTGTAATGTATCACCCCTGCTGTTCCATTTAAAAAAAAATTCTATACTCCTCCATTATTCAGCTGGGTCTAATGATTATTCTAGCATTTGTAGATGCCGCACTGTTATTTTGATTTTAATTGACTTCACTTTTTTAATTAAGCACATTGGTTTTAGTTGTGTTATTGTCAGGCATTTATTTTTTATTCACACAATTTGTTTCATAATGTGTATGCTCTATTTCTGTCTGTCTGTCTCTGTTCAGATATCATATCTCTACAGTATGTCAAGAGAGAAAGAGGGAGTTAGACAGTCTAAATAGTAATGTAGAGATAGGGACAGAAACAAAATGAATGTTGTTTTATCAAGTTATTTTTAAATATATATAGCTAGTGATATATTTGCCACTATGTGACCTAAAGAGAGAATATCAGTGTTATCCTCACTCTAGGTCCATTTTTCCCATAGTGAAAATGGAGGCACAGTGCAGATGAGGTCCTTCATTTAAGTGGCCTGTGAGTACTCAGCATCACTATTGGAGGTGGCCACTGAACACTCAGGTTGCTGGATGTTTTCTTTCCACAGAAAGGCATAGCATAAATAAAATATGCTATGACCGTAATGAAAATATCACTGATATTTTCTTGAGTGCAGTTTAACCTCATGTTATCACAAGGGGTGAAGCCACTAATGTTGTCAAGAGGTCAGACTGCATGAGGAAAACTATTTGTGATATTTTCATTAGGGTTGTGGCATATCATATATAGCTATATATGTATTTATAAAATGGGTAGGGAAAATCAGTGAAAATTAGGGTCTCTGATTGGATAAGACCCACATGACCATGCATTATCCCACAATGACCACACACCTACCACTACAACCACATACCTGCAAAAGTTTTCATCCCTCAGAAGCTTCACACCAGCAGTGAGATCACTACACATCTGACACAGATAGGCTGCCACATGCACATGGCTGCCACATGCACAGGTTACCACCGGCAACCATAAGCAAATCTATACAGCTGTCCCACACTGAATACAATTATCTGGCTGATCCTGCCATTATTTTTAAACAAAAAGTGATTAAAAAACATATCTGGTTTATCCTGCCATTTTCACAGTGTCTTACATTTAATCACCTTCACTTTTGTTGTTTTACTGTAGTGTGTCTGAGTGGTGTTCATGGTGGTAAAGGACATGCTGACAAAGCTTTAAAATAAGGCATGCTTTGCACAAAAGTATATAATGTCCATTTTTTATACTAAACTTACTGAGGTTTGTGTGAAAGAAGCTGCTGACTGTAGAGCGATGAGTGAGTGAGTCAGCAACTTTAGAAGTGTAGACTCTAGCCTGAGGGAGCATTGCTATAGCAACAGTCACTCACGCTTGCAACTACTCTTCAGGAGCCACCAACTCACTCGCTCTTGTCACTCTACAGTTAGTGGCTTAATTTACATAAACTTCAGAAAGCTTAGGATAAAAAACAAACTTTACATTCTTTTTCAGCACAGCATGCCTCATTTTAAAGCTTTGCCAGCACATCCTTTACCGCCATGAACACTTCTCAGTCATGCTATAACAAAAGTGGAAGTGATTAAACATAAGACACTGTGGAAATGGAAAAATCAACCAGACACATTTTTTTAATCACTTTTTTTGTTTAAAAAGCATGCAGGATCAACCAGATAACTGTCAGTTATCACTTTAAAGTTATTACAATTGTGGCAGGCTCAACCAGACCACCTACTGTAAATGAAACACTAATTTGTGCCAGACAGGGACTACTTTCCCCCCGCTAATTTTTCTGCTGATTTTATGCGATAGATAATCCATTACAGGGCATGCAGTCATGCTCTGATATATGTATGCCTTTAAGAGGGAGTTTGATGCACTTGGCCTGCAGCCTCATGTATCACAACACACACCGAGGTGTGTGTGAAGCAGAGCATGACCGCAAGACATGTAGTGGATTATGTATTTTATATATATATATATATATATTGCCTAGAGGTTTGAGCACAAAGCTGTAAAAGAGGAGACCCAGTAGACCTCAGTTTAAAACTCACAACTCCCACCAACATGCTGTGTGACCTTGAGTAAATCATATAACTTTCCTAAGATCCTGGGCTGGCTCAATGTTCCTTTTCTGGCCAACAATTCTAAAACAAATAAAATTAAAGAGTGAAATAATTATGTTGGCCTGCTTTATTCCTTAGGGTGCCCAACAAGTATGATGAAAAAGAATCTGAACATTTAAATCAAACATTTTGAGCTGCAAATGTCAGCAGCTTTTCTCACTTTTCTAACAGTGGTATTCATTTTGCTTTCTAGCTTTTAGGAAATATGACTTGAAGAATGTAATGTAATTTTTTGCAACGAAAAAAATCGGAAATAAATTGCTGTTTTACCTTTTATTTCTATAATCTGATCATTGATTAATAATTGTCCAGTTCTAGCAGATCAGGTGAAAATCAAAGTTAAAAACTTAAAGAAGACATAGACATTGACAATTACAGCAGAAAAACACCAAAGATCCATCCAGTCTGGCTGTAGTTCTCTACCAACCCCAGGACCTATTGTCCATACAGGAGTCAAGTCCTCACTATCCACCCCCCTGCTCCCCTCCCTACTGCTAGCACCCTGAGCAACCACTAAACCTTTCATTTTCTCCCAGCTGTGCTTGAAATCACTTATGGTGCTGACACCTGCTACATCAGCTGACAGACTGCTCCATGACTCCACCACTCTTTCTGTAAAATAAAACTTTCTCACATCCCACTTGAACCTCTCCCCATCAGTTTCCACTCATGCCTCCATGTTCTTGAACTGTTTCTCATGTTAAATGGTTCCTCACAGTTTGCCTTGTTAACTCCTTTCAGGAATTTGAAAGCTCTGTCATATCACCCCTCTCTCATCAGATCTTCAGTGAGTACATGTTCAGTTCCGTGAGCCAATACTCAAAAGATCTGCCTTGCTGGCCAAGAATCTACTTAGTCACCTATTGTTGCACTGTCTCTTATCTATCCTTATCCTTTCTTAACTGAGGACTTCAGAACTGGGCACAGAATGTCATGTGTGGCTTCACCAGTGATCTATAGAGAGGTCATGAGGCTGCATCTGGAGTACTGCGCAGAGTAAAACATTAATTAGAACAGACACAGGTCTATATGGAATAGTTCTCTCTTCTAACAGCATTACGAGCTGTGCCTGCTGTATAACGGTTCATTTTGTAACCATAGTACAGTACATGCAGTATATTTTGATATATCTCTATATATATTACAGGAATCCCATTAAAATAAATGTAATTTCAAGTGCTATATCTAGAAATATCCAGCTATACACTGTATCTAGCTAAAGCTACAACTTATGACTGGCTCATATTTTTATAACTTTAAGAGATGATGTGGCTCTCTAAGAAAGCAAGACAAGTTCTTTCAGTTCAACACCAGTTATTATTAAAGCTAAATGACATAGTGCGAATACAAGCCTTCGAGGCCGCTAAGGTATCTTCATCAAGTTTGTTATGCGATGGATTACTGGAAGCCTATTTTGCAAAGCCTGAGCAGCAAGTAAAATGATGCATCATTTTGATTTGCTTGTGATATGACTAAGTGAACTTTCAAAGGTAAGATAAGAATCATGGGTAGGGAGGATGGGAGGAGTGGGTGGGGAGGGAGGGCACGGACATTAGCTCAAGCTGTGGACCCTGCAATACGAGCAGACTTGTTAGACCAAATGGCCTTCTTCTGCTGGCTTCTTCATATGTTCATATGTAGATATCTTAATATGTGTAATTGGTTGGGTTTGTTATATGACAGCAATTGCCATCAGAAACTCCCCCCCTACCCTCCTCGTCCTCTTCCTGCACTCTGTCTGCCCTTACCCTGCCTTCACTATCCTTTCCTTGTTTCCTCCTCTTCCCTTCCATCTTACTCCCCTCTCTTCTTCTTCTTCCTCCTATCTTTGCCTCCTTCCCCTAGTTTTATTCGCCCCCTACCACCTTTTACCTGTTGGACTCCCTGTTCCCCCTTGCAACCTATATCTTGTTATAGCCTGTCACCATTATAGCACGTCATGTACCTGAGGCTAAATTTATCTGGCTAACCTCAGTTTGCACTTTGATAATAGAATTGTTACTATTATACATGTTCTGGCTGCCTGACATTTTTTATACCAAGTTTGTACAAGCTAGCTTGACTGTTTACCAATATCACTGTGATGTGTATTTTCTCTTACTCATTTTTATCTAAACTGTTTGTATTATTGTACTATTGTTTATTGTTTATTGTTTCTGTTATCTGACATGATGTGGAACCTCTGTAAATGGATCTCTGACTCAAATATTTAATACATGATTGAAATAAATAAAACTTTGTAAGATACTAGCAGGTGTGGGATCCACAAAAATGCCCACAAAAATAGACAGATTTATAAGGGCCTCTGGCAGGAATATACCCCTTCAACGGATAACCTCAAAGCAAGATGGGGAAAGCAGCTTTGCTGATGTATAGAAGAGGAGGATTGGGACTGTTGTTGGTTCAATGTCTATGGATTGTGTAGGGATGGGGGAGGCTCATGCACTTGCAAATACTGCATCTCAGGTACAGGACAGCAGATCAGCTGAAGAAAATGAATCTGGTAAAGGATTCTTCTTGCTGGAGATGCTACCAGCAATAAGGTATGCTGCTACACAATCTTTGGTCCTGTTCAAAACTGATGGAATGGTGGGACCAGTTGCAATCTAGAATTTCAGGTGTACTAATTTTGCTCGATATCAATGGATGCCTTCCTCATTATCCTAGGCAACACAAATAAACTTCCTGGTCAAAATAAACCCCTTCACCTATGATTTTTGGCAGCTATTACAGAAGCCAAGTGGCTGGTGTATAGAAAGAGGAGGTAAGAAAGCATTCCTACCATTGATGAATGGAAGACAATATGCATAAACTCTCTAGCCTGGAATGCTTATCCTTTATAGCTGCAGACATATTGGCACTTTATGATAAAGTGTGACAGTCTCATTTGTCCTGATCCTAATAGTTCCCTTGCCTCAGTTAGTGAGTATAATTCCTGCATGTTTCACTGTAACTTAGGTTGAACTGTGACTCATAGATGAGGGAGATTGCAACCCTCTCTCCCCACTCAGCATGGTTATTCTACATACATATAGCTATTTTTAGATCCCCTTCTGCTTGAACGGGAACTCTTTTCCATTTTTCACCCTGTCAGACATATTATTTATTTTGTTGATTCAATTGGTTATCGCTTTTGCTGTATTCACTGTATGTAATGAATCTTCAGCCCAGTTGGGTATCCCTGTATTTTCTGTGTATTTGAGAATGAGGTGTACTAGGAAGCTACAACTCTGTAACCACATTAGAGAGAAGGGGTCAGGGTTCTTCATTTGATTGTTATTGTGGTTCTTATCAGACCCTTATGAGCTGATAACTGTTTCTTTGTATTCAGGAATTAGTCTGCACTCAGAGGAACTTATGTTCTGGCCAGGCCCAGATAATCCTAATGGTATCACTGGTGTTGTAAGACATCACAGTTTATAATATAAAATCTCAATTAAATATAAATAAAAAAAAAAAACTTTGCATGACAATGTAACCTAGTGGTTAAATTTACAGCATATTTCACAATGGTAGTTTATTCTGGGTAAACATTTGTCTGTTTCCACCTGAAAGGGGAAGTAGGGATACCTTTAACAGTAAAATAATGTATATGTAAAGAGTCACTTTTTCCAGATTAAAACACAGTTACTCCTGACTATGAGAACTTTCTTTTTCATAATCTACATTTTTGGCTGACTGATTGATTACTAGAGTTACGAATTTATTTAAAATGTTTAAATAGCAAGGAGCATCTGTGGCCTAGTCCTTTCTAATACATACAGTGGTGTCCAGCATCAGATTTCTTCATAACAACAGCTACCTGGATACTGTTCTCATGATGCCCTCAGTCACAGCTATTTAAATTTTGTTTTGAATTAGTAGTTTCTGTTTTTTTTCCGGGTTTTCTCCTGTCCCACTCCCACACATCCCTGACGTAACATACACATTTGGAGGCATGTGGATGCACATCTTGCAGGATGTCCCACCCTACTAGTCACTAAATGCTGCCTGCGCTCATCACCAAACCTCCATTTGGTGATGGCGGGACTATGGGTGGGTGACCCCATCCCACCCGGAGAGGAGAGCAATTGCTCAGTCCTGCCCCACCCTCCCCCCATGCCAGAACCCCAGTGACCTGAGGTCATGCTGAACCTGGGTCACTGGCACAGCATGAGGTAAGGTGTCCAGCACTCATAACTCAGCACCACCAGGGTGGCTCAGTCACAACTATATTTAATGTTTGGTGTCACTTGTGTCACTGTTTTTAATTGCTAAATACAGTATATATTATATATATGTGTGTGTGTGTGTGTGTATGTATGTATATATATATATATATATATATATATAGAGGCAAAAACTCCATTTAATGCATCAGCTAGGGTTGTTCCACAGCGACAAAAGTGAGGAAATTAGGTGTTAGGGGTTGAAAACCTTGGACCTCTACCCACCCCCCACCAGCATTGGGGTGCGCATTGGGGTCATCAGTCCTAACTCTCATCCCATTCTCCTATACCGCTGCTTCTTTACACATGTTATGGGGTGAAAGTAGCTAACGACCCCAACGCCGCACCTCGATGCCGTTGGGGGGCGGCGGAGGTCCAAGGAGGGTTTTCAACCCTAACACCCAATTTCCTCACTTTTGTTGCTGTGCAACAACACTAACTGATGCATTAAATGGATTTTTTGGCCTCTAATTTCCCTTCTTTTTGAGAATGATGATGACAAATAGTGAATGTAATGCAGCGGCTGGAGCGCGGGCCCCACCACATGATGTCTTGTGACACAGTAACAGGAACAGCAACACAAACAGAAGTGCCAACAGTGGAACACATGGTAACGGAAACGTAAATGGTAAAGGATACATTAATAGAAATGCAAGTGCAAAGTGACGCCAAAGTGAACAGTGAAGCAAATAGACATTGAAGCATGTATGAAAACACAACTGGTAATATGAACAGTGATGGCAGTGGTGTTTTAAATGGAAATGTTAAGTGTCATAGCAAAAAGCACATAAAAGGGAACAGAAACTGAAATGCAAACGTGAGCGCACACATAAACGCAAACCGTAATGTGTACAGCCATGGTACCGCAATAGTAAATGCAAATGGTAAAGTTAACCTGAAGAATAACGCCAAAGGAAACAGAAATGGAAATGGGAAAGGAGGCGTGTATGGAAATGCAAACCGTAATGTGCATGGTCACGGAACCGCAATTGTTAACGCAAATGGTAACGGTAACAGCAGCAATAACACCAAAGGAAAGAGGAATGCAAATGCAAATGCAAGCGAGTACAGTAACACAAACCGTTGCATGCACGGTCATGGTAATGCAATTGTAAATGCAAATGGTAACAGTAACAGCAAAAATAATGCCAAAGGAAACAGAAACTAATCAGAAATGCAAGCACGTATGAAAACGTAAACCGTAATACACGTGGATTGTACTGCAATTGCAAGTGAAACTGGTAATGGTAACAGCAACAATAATGCCAAATGACACAGAAACGCAAACGCAAGCGAAAACACAAACCGTAACACATACGGTGGCGTAGATGGTAATGGTGCCACAAACGGTAACGGAAATGCAACTGGAAACGCTAACTGGCACAGTAATGAAAGGGCACACCCTTCTTTTCTCCAAAAAATGCATTGGAAAACACAGTGAAAACAAAGAATGCATACATAACAATGGGCCTCGGAGCAGCAAATGAGGACTTGGAATATTAAATTGTTTATATCTCAGGAACCATAAGACATAGAAAAAAAAATGTAAATTTCCTGTGAATTACGACTTTCTTGGCTAGTTTTGTGCTTAGCGCCCATTAGGGGGCTAAGCGTTTTTGAGACGAAAAGTCCGTATCGCGCACCGTTTCTGAGATACGGGCCGCGAAAGGCGCGACAGGTGACATAATGTTATCCAAAGGGAAAAATCATTAATTTCGGAGTGCTGTCACTGTGCCGCCCTGTAATATTTTTTCACCAAACCACCAAAAGGCACATTGGTGGGATGTTGGCTTTCTTCCCTCCAAATTTCAGCCCAAAAGACCAAACAGTTATTTTGCAGCAGGGCGGCAAAGGATTCCTGAAATGCGGCGGACGCCGTAATGTTATCCTATGGGAAAAAGCATCAACTTTGGAGTGCTGTAGCTTTGCCACCCTGTAATATTTTGTTACCAAAACACAGAAAGGCACATCTGTGAGATGTTGGCTGCGTTCCCACCAAATTTCAGCCCCAAAAGACCAAACCGTTCTTTTGCAGCAGGGTGGCAAAGAATTGCTATCATTTTGCCATAGCATGGAAAAGTAGTGTTGCAATTTGCAAAAACTTTCGCAAAAATTTATGCTTTTGTGAGTGCGACACTACTTTGCGAAAGTACTTTTTCCAGAAACTTGAAAAACATTTTTCTAGGGTGTTTAACCTCAAAATAAAGACATGCCTAGCATCCTCAGGGTCTGACTAGGTAAACACAAAAAGAATTGTGTTGCTAGAGGGTCCCAAATTTAAATGCCAAGCATTTTTCTGATCACCAACTGAAAACAAAATGGTGGATTTGCAAAAGTAAAAGGGCCATTTGCAAAAGTAAAAACTGCATTTGTGAAAGTGTTGAACTTTTTGTTAACTTTTCCCATTGACTTATAATGGGAACTTGTTTTTTGAATAACTTTTGAACCGTTCAATATTTTTTCACACAATCTTCAAAAGGCACATCAGGGACCCCGGCTGCATGTTCTCTTAAGTTTTCGGACCAGTCGCACAAACCATGCTACCTGTAGGCGAGAGCAAAGAAATCACAAAAAAGCGTAATTGTGCAGTTGGTTGTCGCTTAATAACTCCGCAGCTGTATATCTGACTGATACGAAACTTGGCAGATCCCAAGATCTGCCATGCCCAATTGTGCATACCACATGTCAGGTAAATCCATTGAATGGTGGTAAAGTTATTAAGGTATAAAATTTGACCCTTTAACCTTAAAAGTGCTATTCAACCCTAACTATGGTAGCACTACCGTGATACCATAATATAAGATATATACAGTATATATAATATCATTTACAGTATGGTTAAAGAGTTAACAGGTGTCATTATTTAGAAACTGTGCTGCACATGTGTGTGTCTTCACATGTCCTTTACTGAGCAATCGTTAATAGTCATCTGGCCTATTGTAAGAAGACAGACAAGTGCAAAGAGATGGCACTGACTAGTCTCAACTGTTCTTCACTCAAGATATTGATTTACATGAGGAAACCTGACATTGGGCATATGTTTAGTAACAGGAAGTGAATTTCAAAAAGGGTCATTCCTAAATGTGTATGACATACTAAAAATATTACCAACAACTTAATCTGGTTCAAGGTAAGTTAGCATTCATCTGTATCCCCCTCCTCCAGATCTTGCCTGAAAATAGGCAGAATTTGTCTAGTGCACTTACCCGGTCAACAAAATCTAAATAAATGAATACAAATTTAAAACTGTAATTCAGCATTCTTAATGTAAGAAGCAGGATTCCTGTTTCATAAGCTGGAGGCAAACCCAAGCCTTATTTTTTGGTCAAGGAATAGTTACATCACATATCAGAAAATGACCCATTCTTAACTATTACTATAAGAAATAGGCTTTGCAGTTCAGAAATTCAAGGCAACACTATTTGTTTACAAGGTTAATGAAGCAAGAGTCAGCAGGGGAGTCACGTGATGCTAGCTCAGGGTTAGATGTATTCCAGGTGAGCTCCGTTTGGTTCATTTATAAAATAATTTTTCACAGTGGTTTCGGTCTGTTAGCATTCTTTTTCGTTATTTATAGAAGTACTTACAGTGCTAGTGTCATGGATTCACTGGAACGGTCCACAGATTCTGCAGTGCTGTTCACCAAATCTCCAGAAATATAAGTGGAGCTGGAGTGGCCTGTAATGCCTCTTGCATTAGAACCAAAATGCCCACATAGGATCACTTCTCCGACACCACCAGCAGCTTCCCTTCAATATCTTATGATGAAGCAATTCTTTATGGAACTGACCGATATTAAAACTGCAGTTTATGATTTAAATTCTGGCTTCAAACTTTTTAAACCGTCACTTCAAGAATTAGCAGTGAGAGTGTCCGATCTGGAGGCCCGCATCAGCTCGATGGAGAATAGACAAGTCAAGCTCAAGCCTGAGATCATTCAGTTCCTCCGCTCCATGGTCCAACTAAATGAGAAAGTTGAGGACCTGGAGGGGCACTCACAAAGTAATAATTTAGTGCTCCTCAGGCTACCAGAAATTGAGGAAGATACTAATCCAATTCACTTTATACAAAAGTTTTGCACAAATGTTGCTGGCCCCTCTCCTAAAGGTCCCAGGTACATCATGGAGTGGGTGCACCGAGCCTTACACCTGAAACCTGCTCCAGGAGAGAGGCCCAGACCCTTCATTTTTTACCTCCTCAACTACCTAGACCAAGTACACATCTGTAAGCAGATCCGCTCCCTGCAATCGCTAAAGTGGGAAGGTAATCGGCTCTGACTAGTACAAGACCTCACATTTCAAGTCCAGAAAAATAGACCAGTATATAAATATATTAAATCTAAATTGCAGGTTGCACACATCAGGCACTGAATGCTTTATCTGGCCTGCCTTGAAGTTTACTACTGACTCAGAACCCAGAAGATTTGACTCTGCAGCTCAAGCCATGCAAGAACTATTGAAGATTTCCCCTAATCTTTTTTGATCAAAAACCTCTGGCTGACTTAAGTCTTTAATCCCTTTATAGGTTGTGCTTCTTTAGAATGCTGTGCTGTTTGTATCTAGTTTTGAAGTTAGTTTTCTTATTACAATTGGAAATTGAGAGGGTAACTTTTAATAAGTTTTTAGTGCCATTTCTAGAAAGCTCTATCAGTGCCTGCACCACTCTGGCTTCCTCCTTATCTACTGGGTTCAATCTATGATTTGTGTGTGGCACTGATCCCTGATCTATTTTGCTTGTGGAATCATGGATGAGAACTTTTGCTGAGTATAGAAACACATCGAAGATACTATTGAATGGCAGTTGAATTGATGTTATTTTTTCCTTGCTATTCTGTACTTACTGACTGATGCATCTTTAAGGACTTAATGGGTACTCTGCTTCTTGACAGTTATTATCGTTGTTTACTAAATATCGTCATTTCTTAAGACAGTATTGCATAACAATTGACTATAAGCATAATTTTTTTTATACTGCAGGATGTGGAATTATTGAATCATTCCTATGTTATGCTTTATTATGCCAGGATACTCTGGCTTTGATTATCCCTTTTATTAGACTGTATAACTGAGATCATGGTAGTGTTTTCATTAGTGTTAGATCCCCTTTCTTGTTTTACTTCTATTGATTGATGAGTAACTTGGCTACATTTAGCCCTCGTGACTTCCCTTTTATCTTACATGCGGTTGCCTGCTATTTTTGTTACGGGGGATTGATCAGTATTTTTATATTATTTTCTGTACATATTCCACTAAGATTCAACTTTTGGGGCATAATGCTGCTTTTGTTACATGTTGGATAAGGGGACCAATGGAACTGGGATGAAGTTCTGGGGACATTCCCATGTTGAGCTGGGGGGGTCTGGAAGGGTCCTTCCTCCTTGGTGAGCTGCCTGGGGGCGGGCAAGAGTATGAGTACACCACAGAGACTGCAGTGCCATCAATCACATTTGCTTGTCCCTCTTCTCATTTCTATTTTCTATCTTTACTGCTCACTAATCTTTCTTCCTTCTTACTCACACAGGCTCCAGTATAAATAAGGGTTTAATATGTCATGCTACCTTGGATAGACCTGAGCACAGATTGTTTCTGATTTACAGTTGTAGAGGAACAATATTTTAGACTGCTGGTTTGCCTTCAGGCATGTTCCAAGGCAGTGGGCTTGGGAGACTTGACTTGCCACTTGAGGCTGTACCAGAATTTTTGATTTTATGACAGCCAAGTAAATAGAATTAAGTTCAGAGCCTAGGTGGCTGGAATCGGTAACCTGGAGGGGTTCCCTTTCCAGCGGATGGCTGTTAGGTTGCATTCTGAAATTCTATTAGCCTCATCACTTTACAATGACTATTGCCTACGGGATCCCTGGAGAGACTTAGCTCTTGCATCCTTACACAAATTTGGCATTATTGCATGAATAAGTTTATGCAAGCCTATCCCTACCCTTTCTTATCCTTATTGAACTTTATCTCAAGGAAGACACCCTGGATACGTATGTAGCTGATCTGTAGCAGCATCTCCCTTTCCCCCAGTAGACAAGTCCTCGAGATGGGCTGGGGATAGATTCTGTCCTAGCTGCCTCTGCCTCTCAGCTTTTGATATGGGATGATATTTTTAATAGATTCCCTTTTTCTTTGTGATTTTATTCGGTTAGTTTTCAGGCAAGTGTTAATGTCAATTGGCATGGATTATTGATTTCTTACCTTTTGATATTGAGCACCTTATTGTTCCCCCGGATATAACTTCCTCTACCTTATGGTGGAAGAACTATACTTAATGCTGTGGTTTCTACCCGCAGGCCAATATTCCTTGCCCCCACTGTCCTGGTGCTCTCGGTCATGAAGAGCACCCCCTTTTTTTGGGGGGGAGGGAGCTCAGAGGCTCCTAGTATCTCATTTTGACTGTAATATTTGCATTTACAGGCTTCATGTTTAGATGGAGGCGGGGAATAAATGGGACAGCTTTATGTTATCTGACCCCTTCTGTATAAAAACTCCTTCTGCCCCTCTTCAGCATGACATGGAGGTCCTTATAAGGATTAGCTATAGTTATTATAACCTCTGGGGATGCTAGGTGACTTGATTTCTATTTGATGAACCTTGGGAGTGACCTGCCTGTCAGCATTTACGGGGGGTGGGTTTTGCCCTTTCTTCATAGGGCTACTGTGATAGATTATTTTCAGTGGTTCTGGTCTTATGTAATTGTGTTTGGTGGCAGGTGGGGGGCAAAACTGGTTTTCCTGAGATTGGTTAAGGGGGGGAGGGCTCTCTGCAATTTGCATGGGGTATAGTATTGCTTTTTGTTAGGGACTATATTTTGCTGCTTTTCTACATTCTTGTCAATAATGGGGACTCCATGGAATGTTGTTACATGAAATGTCAAAGGTAGGCAGTCTAGGACTAAATGCCAAGCTATACTTCAACACTTGAAGGCACTACACACTGATATAGTTTTATTACAGGAGACCCATCTTCCTGCTAATCATATTACTTTATTTTGATGGCTTTGGTTATGCTAAACCTTTGGGGCTGGTAATAGTAGCCATCAAAGAGGAGAAGGAATTTTATTACATAGAGACCCCTTTTCCCCTTGTATCTGCAATACAAGACAAAATAGGTAGATATGTCTTTATACATGGCTATTTGGATCCTACGGAACTTATTATAGGTTCAGTGTATGGCCATAATAGTGATACCCTCTCCTTTTTTTCTGGACTATCTAGTGTCCTGGTTCCATATGTACACCTTCTATGGGTACTGGGGGAGACTGGAATTTGGTTCTGTGCAACAATATGGATAGGACTTACAGACTGAGCTCTTGATTATTGTCAGCTCAACGTGGCCTTAGAGACTTTATTGATAGCTCCAACCTAGTCGACCTTTCGTGAATTTTAAATCCCACAGTTAGAGAATATACCTTTTATTCTCACATGCATACTGTAACTCTTATACTAGATTGGACTATTTTTTAATTACTAGCCCCTTATTACCTGTGGTTAATGGATGTAAAATAGAAGCTATGGTCCTCTCAAGACCATTCCAGGAGTTAAACTCATCTTAGATCTTACATATCAGTGCGATCAAGACCACACTTTTTCTGTTAATATCTCTCTTTCAGCTGATTCTTTAATTGTTAAGAATATGAAGGACTATATTAAGTCCTCCACTGAAATTAATTGGTCCTCTGTTATTGCTAAAGACTGTGCCTAGGGAGCATTGAAATGCCTGTGCTACAGATAACTGATATTCCTAGCCACTAAACGTAAAAAAAGTACTACTAAGCGTGCTGCCACCTTGCTCTCTGATATTAGAGGCATTGAGAAATACCTTTCCCCAACCACCTCAGAGGATACCCATATTCACATCTCTCAACTTAGGGCTCAATATTTAGCCATTATTTTAGATCAAGTGCAACAGTCTTTAAAATCTTAAAAGTCACTTATGCAGGACAAGGTGAAAAGGCCAGCAAGTTACTGGCCCTTAGGCTGCATCAGAGGGTGGTAACTCACTGAATCAAGTCTCTACATGATCTCATACTTTCTTCCACTACTACCAAGGCACGAGAGATGACCCATATATTTAAGGACTATTACTCTCAACTATATTCTGAGAACTCGGGGATAGGAGATAAGTATGAAGACATTCTCTTTTTTTAAAGGACATTCCCTTGCCTCACCTATCGAAATCTGCTGTTTCATCTTTAGAAGGCCTTATTTCTGGAGGAGAAGTTCAGAATGCTATCACCTCCCTAGCATTAGATAAAACTCTGGGTTCTGATAGAGTTGCCTCCAACTTTTACAAACTTTTTATTGATGAACTTGCTCCTACCCTGGTTTCACTTTATACTTACATTCTTCTAGTTTATTAGAGACTATTATTGGAAGACTGTATTGTTGTCTTACCAAAATCCAGCAAAGATAAATCACATTCTGAGAAATATATGCCTATTTTACTTACTAATGTCAATATGAAGATTCTTGCAAAAATCTTAGCTACTCACCTTAACTGGGTTTGGACTGATTTGATAGGCCCTGAACAGGTGGGGCTTATGAAAGGAAGGCTCTCAAATGATCATTTTGGTAAATTATTTTATTTAATTTCCACATCCATGGAGAAGGAATTAGATATGGTTCTGGTCCCCCTGGATGTAAAAAAAAGCCTTTGACAGAGTCTCTTGGCCTTATCTGCTTTGGATCCTCGAACAATACAGGTTTTTCAATTCTTTACTGTACTGGGACCATCTTCCTTATTCCTACCCAACTGCCCATGTACTCTGTAATGAAGCACTCTCTGATTCCTTTCCCATTTCTCAGGCCACCCAGCAAGATTACCTCTTATCACCATATCTTTTTAATTTGTATCTGGAACTGCTAACTGGGAAGATTAATGATTCTCCTAATACTGTATTTTAGGAATAATAGTAGGTACTCAAGCTTTTAAAATTTCCACATACGCTGACAATATTTTATTACACCTACAGTAACTAATCCAGTTCTTTCCTTGCAATTGGCTCTCTCAGTTTTTCAAATGTTCATTTCCTTTTCTGGCTATAAACTTAATTTAACAAAGACCATTGTTTCCCCTTGTCCCTTCACATTTTTAAGTCAGACTTTGATGTATTTGGTCTGCAGTGGGAAATGAAAAGTCTAACCTATTTAGGCATTATAGTTTCTCCTGATAAATCTATCTTATAAAGTCTCTTAACTTGGATTCTTTAGTGAACCACATCTCTCAGGACTTGGACAGATGGAAATCCCTCCCTCTGAGTTTATGGGGTAGATCTAACATCATAAAAATGAATATTCCTCCTCAACTTTATATCCCCAGGAATGCTGAAGACAGGTTTGCCTTTTAAGTGGTTTACAAACTTGCATAGCACACTATTCAGATTCTTGTGGGCACAAAAACCACCATGCCATTCATATGAAAAACTTGTTTGACCTAGGAAATATGGCAGACTTCAGTTGTCCAATTTTCTGTGATATTATTTTGCCTTACATGGCGCTAAATATTTTCAATGGGGGTCATCTGCCACTTTGGTCCCCTCCAGCTACTGTCGCTCTTGGCTCATAATAGAATAAGATTTATGCAGTCAGCACCTAATCAGCCTCAAATCATTATTGTTTTCACCCCCCCCAAAAAAAAATTGCCTCGACAGCTCAAATCTACTCTACTATTTTGGTATCTTCAAGTGCATGCCCAACTCTGCAAACACTTTAAACTTGCTTATATCAAGGATCCTATCCAACCTCTCCTTTGCAATTTGAACCTTACTATCAACAACCAACCTCTGTTGCAAAAGTCTTGGGAGTATTTGGGTGCTCCAACACTTAGCGATTTTATAGTGGATGGACTGTTTATTTCCTTTGACCAATATCTGGAAAATGTGGCTCTTATGTTTCAAGGTTTTTTAAATTTCTGCAATTACAGCATTCTATCACTAAGTTTTGGGGTCCCCTTCCATGGCCCACCAGGTCTAGCACCCATTTTGCAACTCTGGTAGAAGTTGTACAACAAAACCACCCAATTTCTATACTCTATGGTATTACTGGCTGCACAGAATGGGAGTCAACATCACCAGCTGCCTTTTACTGGGTTAACACCCTCAACATTGATTGCAGTGATGATCATTGGTTTTGTATATGGACAGGCATTTATAAATTCATTAAACAAGACAGACTTAATTTGCAGCAAGTTAACATCCTGCATGGCCTATATTTGTAATTCACAAAGCTGTATAGCATGGGAAGAGCTGCATCACCTCTCTGTCTCCATTGCTAAGAGTCTCATGGATCTTTATATCATATGCTATTGTTATGCTCCCAAATTACTTTCTTCTGGAAGTTAATTCAAACCAAGTTAGACCCATAACTTGGTCTTTAGGATGCTTTTTCCAAAGAGATTTGCATTCTGGGTGACTATGAAACATTGGTGTGTGTCTCTCACAAGGCATACATAGCCATGATCTCAGCTGTTACCAAATTGTTACTTTTGAGATACTGGCTCAACCTGGCTCTATCCACTTGGACTGAATGGTTATCTGAAATCCTTTGGGCACTAAACATTGAAAGGGCTATTGTAAGCTTTTACAAATCCATACATGTCTATACATCTAAATAGGAAACCTTAGACAAGTTACTTTCTTTGTCCTCAAATAATTAACCCCTTTCAGTTCCATTTTCTTTGTGAAGCAGACTACAGATAGGGGAAGGAGGTTGATGGGTGTGTGTGTTTGCAATGTAATGTTTTTATTTTCACTTTTTACGGCTGCAGTAGGTGGAGCCTGCAGACGTTTTACATGTACAAAAGGAGTGATGTCATGTTTTCTGTCTGTAGAACTGTCTGAAGGTGTAAATAGTCTCCTCCTCCTCCTTACCCTCCTCCAATAAATGTTTTCTGCCCTCAAATAAATATGTTTTCATGTTAGTCAATGGTTGCAGGGTACTATTTTCTTTCTTAAATGGGCAGCACAAGAACTGGAACCTGAGTAGTGGGAGGCAGCATTAGTTTTTTGGGGGGAGTAAGATCCACAGACACCTCCACCCGAGAAGCTCCTAAAGATCCACCCCCACCTTTTTTTTATTCATGTGGGAGGGGCATGAGGTGGATCTATTATGTTGGAACAACTGATTATCAGAGTTGCCTGCGGAAGTAATTAAAGGAAAACTCCATGTTAAAATCAGAAAAAAATATGTGTTATCCCTTTTTTCTTAGTTCTGTCCTCTTCCTACTGTGTTTTTTCTCCCTCTGGTTGTGAGAGTTTTTTTTTTTCAAACTTCTCATGGCTGTTTTATTGCCCCTGGAGGTTGCCATTCTGGTTTCTTTTATTGCCTCTTGTCCCAGACAGTCTTCCCAGAGTGCCCTTTGATATACCTAATCATCCCTGTAGGAGACCAGTGTCTTGTTACAGGGTCTGCCACATCTTAGCCACAGAGAGAGAATACTGCTTACAGAGGAGACACTCTGTTAGATTTTGGGTGAGTTTAATCAATGTTTTTTTAGATATAGTATTGGTACCTTGTCCAGCTGTGTTCTGGTGTGTGTGTGTTTTAATCATGTCACTTGTTACAGTGGTTGTGTCTGCACTCATCTGACCATTCCTCTCAATCCCCTTCAGTTCTTGCACCAGTTCTAAGTAGCAAAAAATCACCTTATAGGTTGTTAGAGTATACCATAACTAAAAACATAAAGTTGAGCTTCTGAGATTAACAATATTTGTTTACCATATTCAATATACATATATATATATATATATATATATATATATATATATATATATAAAGTTTATATATAGTTTGTCTTTTAGTAGTTTCAAAACTTTGAACGCATTGGTGTTAGCAATGGATTTAGAAATACATTTTTTAATTGACTTTACAGTTAAACATGCAGTTTCATATGAGGGCACATTTTTGGGGGAGAGGTTCAAATTATTTTAATCATGAAGCATTGGTGTTAGTAATGCATTTAGAAATACATTTTGTAATTGTCTTTACAGATAAACATGCAGTTTCATGTGAGGGTACTTTTTTGGGGGAAGGGGTTCATATTATTTTAATCATGGGCACAGAACTTGGTAAACAAAGTCCTTTGATGATAATGTGTATGTTTTCTTTTAAGTTTGAGAAGTATGTATTAGAAAACATTGAATAAGAAAACAATTGGTAATTAATAAAATGTCAGCTGTATTATTTATTTTATTTTATCATGGACACTAGAAACAGGATGTTAACACATCAGTGAGCACTGATGCCACTTCTCTGTGTTAGTTGATTGACACCTGTGAATGAGTGGGAAGGGGGAGTTCTTTCTAACCTTCCTGGTGGTTTTAAATTCCCTGCAACCTGCTATTCAGTTTTTTATTGCATCTTGTCCCAGGCAATCTTTCCAGAGTGCAGTTTGCTCTATTGTTTAATAGCTCCATGTGGAAGCCAGTGTCTTGTTACATTGTCTTTTATTTCAAATTAACCACAGACATCATGGCAGCCAAAGGAGAAACACGTTGAGTCTTAGGGTATGTACAGCATAATTAATATGTTTTCATATGCATAATCTTTCCATTCATGTTATTGCTAGACATACTGTAGCTAGCTTGGCTTGAGGAAGGGTTAACATGGTCAGGACCCCTTAGCAATCGAGATGTATATGCAGCAAATAAGTCCAGATGTGCTAACTTACCCTACAACTGTTATTTGTCACAGCCTGCATTTTCTTTTTGAAATGGTTACTTTTGCATTTATGTTTATTTTAAAATATTTAATATTCTGATCATGTGGTTATGTCATGGACCACAACTGATCTCCAGCCCTAACCTCCCATGCCCCAACTTGCATAGAAGATAGTGCTTGTAGACAAATGTAATCATTTTGCCGCTGTGTTCTGGTGTGTGTGTGTGTGTGTGTGTGTGTGCACGTGTGTGTGCTTTTGATTCAATTGCCTGTGTCTTGCATTGAAAATAGTGCTTGTAGACAATCTAATAATTTTTCAACTGTGTTCTGCTGTGTGTGTGTGTGTGTGTGTGTGTGTGTGTTCCCCTGAGTCTGTTTTTGCAACCTAGGAAAGGTAGAAGTGATGAGGTATCTCCTCCCTATTCCTGGATACAAGTTCTCTCCACCATGGGAACACCTGCCTCCTGAATAAGGAAGGGTTGCAGGAACCCAGGGAATAATTATGAGGGGGGGCTGATGGTCATCAAAATGGAAAGGGATTTTGGAGTAATCATATTGGATGACCTAAAGGTGGCTAAATAGTGTACCAAAGCTGTGAGGAGAGCCAGTGGAATGATGTGGTGCATAGGGAGAGGTATTACCAGCAAAAGGGAGGAGGTGGTGATGCCACGGTGTAGATCACTGGTGATACCTCATTTGGAATATGGTGTCCAGTTCTGGAAACCACTTTTCTGCCATGGAACTTTAAATCACAAATGGGTTAAATGGTTCTATTTTAGATTTCTATCCCTTTCCCCTACTTCTCCCACTGGTTAGCTTTATGGAACGCAACAAGAACATATCTTGGCTAGCATGATGGGTGCACCTACACAAGCTGCTTCTCAGTCTACGGCACTGCCTTTTTAAAATGCTAACTTCTTGTTAAAAATATGGCATAATTTTTCCATCCATGTTATGGCTGGCCATACTGTAGCTAGTTTGGCTTGAGGAAGGGTGAACATGGTCAGGACCCCTTAGCAATTGAGATGCATATGCAACAAATAAGTCCAGATGTGCTAACTTACTTTATAACTGTTAAGTGTCAAGGTCTGCATTTTCTTCTTGAAATGGTTGCTTTTACATTTATGTTTATTTTAAAATATTTAATATTCTGACCATGTGGTTATGTCATGGACCATAACTGATCTCCAGCCTTAACCCCCCATGCTCCAACTTGCATAGAAGATAGTGCTTGTAGACAAATCTAATCATTTTGCTGCTGTGTTCTGGTGTGTGTGTGTGTGTGTGTGTGTGTGTGTGTGTGCACGTTTGTGTGTGCTTGTGTGTGCTTTTGATTCAATTGCATGTGTCTTGCATGGAAAACAGTGCTTGTAGACAATCTAATCATTTCACAGCTGTGTTTTGCTGTGTGTGTGTGTGTGTTCCTCTGAGGCTGTTATTGCAACCTAGGAAAGGTACTTCCTTAGACATAGCAGCAGTATATTGCATAGCAGATATAAAATGTCAATAAGCAGGTCATGCAACAGATGTGCTGAGCAGTTACAGAAGCAAGAAATGTACAGCTGTCATTTTTTTACATCCTGTTCAAAATGTGTTTTTGCACCTGTGGTGCCAAATGGCACAGTCGCTGTGCAAACCCTCCTTTTGGCTAATGAACTGATAGTGTCACTGTTCATGCGGTCTGGGTCACAAAAAGCCCATGCTGAACACTTGGAGTGAAAATACCAAGAAACGCCCAGGCATTAGGGTTTCTGACCATAACACCCTGCACTGTAGGGACTGACAAGCATCAGGGATATGAGGTGGGATTGTCAACAATATGGCTCATGCCATTCCACCCCATCCCCACCCTGCAGCCAGTTACAGGTGTTGAGGTGTGCCTTTGACTCATCAGCCCCAAAGTTCACTCCATTCTCTTATACTGTACCCATTTCAGTGTATTTCCTTATGGATTGGGGTGAGTGTAAAGTCTGAAAACCCCAAGGCACACATCAACTCTTGTCTGTGTCTGCAGGGTAGGGCAAGGTGAAATGGTGTGAGCGTTATGGGCAATGATCCAAAGGCACACCCAAATGCCTGTCCATGTTTGCAGGGTGGGGGTGGGGTTTGCATCACTTCAATACTTCACTGCCATTCCTATTCTGCCTGTCTGTCTGTCTGTCTCTCTCTACATGTCTATGTAATTATCTCTTTTTATCAATTGCATGTATCGCTATGTTTACCTATTTCTAAAACAAACCTGCATATCACATTTGCTTGCACTGTGAGCACATACTTGTGAAACTGTGCATATTTGTACTCCACTTCTACATAGATCTCATACGTTCCTAATAGTCCCATTATCACAAGCGTAACTACCTTGCCCTTATCAAAAGTGACCCCCTCTGAAAGTCAGTATCACATTTTCTCTAACAGTCCATCATCATTACACCTGACTTCCTGACATTAACACATTGCTTAAATATAACTTACATCACCTCATGGACAAAAACCCTGTTTCTCTTTAAAACAAACTGTGTAAATAATCCCAAGGCTGAACGTATGCCAGCCATTACTTTTTCATGTACTGCCACCTTCTGTACCATCATGGGGATTTGCATATGTTTACCTTGATGCTTTGCATTATTGGGATATGTACAATTGTGTTTTCTTTAAAATTTGGCTGTCTGGCCAGTATAATCTGGGGTAACACATGCATCAGTGGCATTTGCTCTGGGGTTCTTTTGTAAGCTTCGTATTCCTTCCATTAAAATGTACACCTCCATATATTTTCCTAATAATGATTATGCCTTCCTTAGAACAGAAACTAAACAAATCTTATGACTTACAAATCACTGTGTTGTTTCTCAATACCTCCTTAATAATTCCACACAACTTCACTAACTTCACTATGCAGCCATGATAGATCTGATCAGAATTTGTTTCTTTTGTAGTGTCTTTACCATTTTACATATAGTTATTTTAGGTGTTGATGGTCTGGATCTGCTTATTAGTATAGTATTATGTCCCTTTGTTGTTTTGGTTATATTGTTATGCTTCGCTATTTAATAAAGTATATTAAATTGCAAAAAAGGCAAGTGTCAGCAGTATAGTAATCCTACAAACATTACATAGATACATGAATAGTAAGGAACAAAAAAAGATTATAAGCCACTGGATCAGCAAAAGGTGAATAAACCCATGAACAATAACTGAAAAAGCACCATATATTGCAAAATGTAGAAGGGCAGTGAAAAAGTTTTACAATCATTTAGGACCCCCCCCCCCCAAAAAAAAATGTAAATCCTGAGATTTGCCTCATCAGTTTCCTGGAATGGCAGGCAAAGTATATTTTTTATGTTTATTTCCATACGTGGGCACAGAGATAGTAGTTATAATACTAAAAACAACATCTACAATTTTTTCAGGGGGAAGACTGGTTTAATGAAACATCATGCTAAGCTCTTATGACATGATAGGTTTGCTAAGTATTCATGTGCGGTACCACACAAAGTTATCTTTTGGAAATATGAAGAGGCAGATTCAAAGGATCAGAACATTTTATATAGACATGATTTCTTTTATAATTCATTTCAAGTGGGCCAGCTCACTAGTGCAGTGGTAGCACTGCCCCTCAAGATGCCATTGACCCGAGTTCAGTAGCTAGCTTGGTCCATTGAAGGCCAGGTTGGGGGAAGGAGGATTAAGCATTGTGAGGCTCTCTCTTCTCCTCTGGGGGGGAGGGATTGCAAAGCCCAGCATATTTCTGGCCCCCAGCAGAAAGCTACAAGAAAGCACTTGGGACTGCTACAGAAGGAGTAGGTGAGTGGGCAGATGCCGATATATGGCACATGGTTCATAGGTCATGCGTCATGGTGTCATTGAACACCGTACCCCTCAGGGGAAAGAAAACAGGAAAATCTTCAGCAACAGGATGGTGCATGGAACCTCACAGGCCCCCAAACCTGACTATCTGGGCTCACCAGTCCATCTACTGGATCTGGTTCCTAGTGGTGGATTGTTGGAACCCTTAGACCCAGGGGGGTTCAAGCCCTGGGGGTACTGGCCAGCAGTAAGTCCTGGTGGATGTCAGGGTGATGTGGCTGGTGAGTCTAGGTGGATGGGGGCCATCCGAGTTGTGGGGGAACAAAAAAAAAATCAATTCATGTGTACTGCTGATCCATACTGTTTTGATGCAGTACATCTGTGCCATTCTGAAAAGCACCACTGTTGTGTGTTTGTAGATAGTGAGGTGCAATAATTGTTTACTAGTTACAGTTGTCCTGAATGGGATTTGATTTCTTGTAAGCAATAAGACACTGATGGGTGTGCTTTAGACAGTTCTAATGCATGGCTAGGGGGACATAGTTTTATTTTATTTATTTATTTGTTTATTTATTTATTTATTTTTATTTAGTGTTTGTTGACCAGGTAAGTGCACTAGACAAATCCTGCCTATTGTCAGGCATGACCCGGGGCAGGGGGATACAGATGAATGCCAACTGACCTTGAACCAGATTAAGCTGTTGGTGGTATTTTTAGTGAAAAAGGAAACTTTGGCCAGGACACCGGGGAAATTCCGTTACTCTTTTCGATAAGTGCCATGGGATTTTTAACATCCACCTGAATTACCACCAATCCAGGCAGATGGGACCTCGATTTAACGTCTCATCCAAAAGACAGCACCTCAGAAGTGCAGCACCCCTCTCATGCTGCACTACAGTGTCAGTACTGGGATATTAACCAGATGTGGGAACTGAACCCACAGCCCTCTGATCTCCCAGCCTCAGAGGCATGAGGCCATGGCTGAGTGTGTCCAGTCCCCTAGTTATGCATTAGAACAGTCCAATGCTCATCCCTGGAGTGGCTCATTGCACTTATAAAATGGTTCTGTGTATGCTAAATGGGGTTTCTAGATTTAGCCATGCTTTAGACACTTCTAAAGTGCAGCTAACAACCAATCAGACTGCTTGAAATCTTTTGTCCATTTTATAAAATGTTATGAAGAATACTTTTTGAAAACAATGATTTGTGAAATATTGTAAATACAGAGACTAGACCTCTAAAATAAGGAACAGATGACTGCCTTGTAAACAAAAAATCAAGACAAAATTAATATATATCACAGTATAGAACATCAACAAATTATAAGAACTGTAACCCTAGACATTATAAATGTTCTTCAGTTTGTCTTGGCATAGGTAACAGTCTGAACTGACAACAAGCACTGTGAGTATAATTATATAAACTGACAGAACAAGTAAGAAGTGTCTGAAACTGTTGTACTCCCCATGCAAATTTAAACTCACACCTCATTTTGCATTTAGACAGTGTATGTGGCTTCTTCAGTACTGTTAACCCTGTCTGTCTGTCTGTCTGTCTGTTTCTTTCATTAGGCACTCAAAACAAGCATAACTCCAGTAAATGAAGAAATATTCCAGAAACAAAGGATAAAACATTATTTTTTTTCATTGATGTACCAAAAGGGAATCCTGCTCTCTTTATTCTTTAAGTAAAGTCTCAACTAATATCTTGTTCAATCTTTAAAAAGCCTTGTTTTGCATTTAATAGACACAAAATGCTGAATGACTGTCCAGCCATGCCAAGATTCTCCACACAGTCTGGTAGACTGACAAAATGGATGGTGTCTCCCCACTGCATTGTATGCCATTTTAAATATATCTGTGTTCCCTCATAAATCAGTGTTTGTGTTTTCAGTTATACAGTGGGCAGTTATGCTAGCCATGAATATGCAGCAAAGCGCTTTCCTTAATGGACCTTACAATGGCTGAAGCATCCCTTTTTAAATTGAAGTCTTATATAGAATATCCTTTAGAGATTTCCAAAGGGAGAGAAATTTGAAGAGACTAAGAAATGATCAGATATCAAAGTATTGTGATAGAATCCTAGAAGTTAAATAGGGAAGGGGAAAGGCTCTTCCTAAAACTTTAAACATTCCTCATGGTAACTCTTACCATTTGACAGAGACTAATGTGATCCAGGGATGTTCATTTTAATGTTATTTTACCCACCAGCTTCACCTTGTGGCAAGAGTATGTTATCTGGACAAAACTGTTTCCAATTTCTGCTGGCCTCAAGGACCATTATTCCTTAATTTGTGTCCCACAAAGAAAATGGTTTACTTTAAAGATGCATTTAAGTACCTCTATTCTGACAGAAGATGCAGGTTTTCCAGAGCGGTTCAATAAAAGAAGATCTAGGTAAAGAAAATAAAAGATGAGAATGTATCTGGAATTCTAATTATTTCATAACAGGGAGGAATTGTTTTTTTTTCAATTTATTCTTCTTATGTATTTCCCTCAGGATGACAAGACAGGCTGATCACAATTTTGCTTAAAAAAGAAAGAAGAAAAATGTCATTTTATGCAAGTAACAATCATAGAATTTACATGATTAGTGCAGGCCTTGTCATAATAAACTCTTAGCTTTGTCAGAATAAAGCTAGCTTATCCCAAACAAAGTTTGCACAGTGATAAGCAATAGATAGTAACACCTTGTTTTATTAATACAGTAATTGATGTATGTGAACTTTCATCCTAGCTGTTAGAGTGATAACCAGCAATAACACTAATGACAAGACATTTTCCATTTTGACACCATACAATTGGCTTTAACAGATATCAATATCAAGAGGATTACACACTAAAATCAAAAATAGCATAATGTAGAAATTAATTGTTAGAGCTCTGCACATACAGTATCAATAGAGGACACAGTAACTAAAATGTCTGCATTTGACTCTATAAACATTTTTGTTCTGAGAAACTGACATTCAAACATAGTTACACTGCAGAAAGGTAATTGTTGGCATACCTGGAAACCATCATCGTGTAATTTTGCATCTAGAAGAATGATATAAATCTCATGAGTGATGTTAACTAACAATGCCTCCTTGAGGGGAATAATTCACATATCTGTTTGTGGGAATCAAAAACCAAAGATGTCTCAATGTATATGTTATGAGTCTTATAACCTCATATTCATTTTCTTGTCATATCCCACCTTTTTCTCCTAAAAACATTTTTTCAAAATACTATGACAGTATTCCAGTTAAAAGAAGAGATAGTGGTCTTTATTAATTTACCCTTATTTTAGTATTTATGTCTTTAGAAACAATGCCTTCATTTTGCCTACAGCATTCTCTCTGCTTTGCAAAGATACCTTCATTCAGGCCATTGCTGCCAGGCTTGCATTGTGTCTTGTTCAGTCTGGAGTAGCTGTTAAGCACTTGCTATTGATGCAGTCATTAGGTCTAATTGTTGGTACTGCGCTCCAGTCCTATTGTTGTTAATGCATCTCTCAGTAGAATGATGTGGAGAGGAACTAGTTATACCATTCAACTCCCATACTATGTCATCACTTGAGATGGAGTGTGATATCACCACTTACTGCTAATTTATGGAAGAGAAACATTTACTACAACAGTTGACATACAATATCTCAGTATTCTTTATGAAGAAAAATGTTACAAATTGAAAAAACTACTGTAGCTCATGTAAATCTGCATATGACTTTCAAAATATAGATAGATAGACAGACAGAGAGATAGAGCGAGAAAGACAGACAGACAGAGAGGCAGACAGACAGACAGGCACTGTAGATAAATAGTGTAGATGTATACTGTGTATAGAATATTATTATTATTTCAAAAATGTTATAAGTTAAGTCATACTGAGCTGGTATCAGCTCATTTCCAGATGTGTCCTGGGGAAGGGGAAGAGAACAGAACAGACTGCATGTACAATATACAAAATAATACAGCAATATGGAAAGAAGTAAAACTACATGCAGTATACAAATTACAAGAAAACACTTCTGAATAAAAATTGCCACACAGTATATTACCATACCGTAATTTTGAAATTTTGAAAAAAAACCAAAAAAACTGTCATCTACAATGATGTAACAAAACGTTGTACTGTGTTTTGTCCTCTTTGTGACGAGGTACGTTTGGAAACGAGCCTCTGGCTCAAAGGTTGTAAACTGATGTATGAATAAATAAATAAATAAATAAACAGGAAAAAGTCATTAAACTTTGGGCAACAGAACAATAATATCTGGAATGGGATAAGTTAGTGTCAGTGTAGGGAGGAAAGCTGGTGACAGAAGTACACTCCAGCATCATATACAGCTGCAGGAGTGAGTAGAGAAAGCAAAGTAAAGATTTCAGACTAAGAAGGGAAGGAGCACAATAAATTGAAGGGGGGGGTCCCAAATTTTATGAAAGTGGAATGAGAAGGCAGCTTGGACAGCAGTAGATTTCACTGGTGGGAGAGAAAGACAGCAAAAGCAAGCATTGTGAAGGGAGTAAGAGGTGTGTGTGTGTGTGTGTGTGTGTGTGTGTGTGTGTGTGTGTGTGTGGGGCAGGAGAGAAGCAATATATGAGGGAAGAGAGCCAAACCAGAATTTGGATACAAATAAGGCACAGTGGGAAAAGTGCCTGGCATTAAAAGAGAGGCGTGACAGGGAGGTATACAAAAAAGCAGTAGTGAGTATGCTGGGGTTTTCTCAAGGGCAAATCCAGAGAAGGAGTGAAAGAGGAGTCTGGTCAAACTAAAGTGGCCTTTGAAGCTACACTATAAACAATGGCCCAGATATTCAAAAGAGTTGAGCGATGCTCAATAGGGTTGCACCTGCGCAAGTACGAAAATGCAATATTCAACTTTCTAACTTAAACAGTCTGAATTTCATAGTTTCTGAAAATATTATTAAACTCATATCCTACACTTTTTCCTGGGATGATCATTCAGGACAACAAATCAAAGTACGGTAATGTCAAAGTAAAGACATTGGCCCAGATATTCAAAAGAGTCGAGTCATGCGCAATAGGGTTGCGCCTGCACAAGTCTGAAAATGCACCATTCTGCGATATTCAGCAGGAGGCAGTTGCGCCCCCCAAGTCACGCTGAGCAACAGTGCAATGATAATGAAGGCATGCGCAACTGAAGGGGAAGGAACCATGCATAAATGGCGCAGTGCAATATTCAACAACTTGCGCCATGCGCAACAGGGGAGCAAGCGGAAGCTGCGCCATAGCAGAAATGAGCCAAAATAAAAGGGAGCAAGGGAGAGGCACAACAATGCTACAGGGAAGCCACATATGAGAGCAAAACACAGCAGGACACACTGGGCAGCAGGGACACACAGGGCC
Source organism: Neoceratodus forsteri (assembly GCA_016271365.2). NCBI lineage: Eukaryota > Metazoa > Chordata > Ceratodontiformes > Ceratodontidae > Neoceratodus > Neoceratodus forsteri. Next base: position 1,457,226,899 of record CM057455.1, on the reverse strand, counting down.
AGGCAGGAAAGGGCACCTGGAAGCAATAGCCACAGGGGAAGGTGTGGGTAGACATTGCACAAGGGGGAGGTACACCACACATCAGTGAGGCAAGCACAGGCAGGTGTTCCCAGTGCAGGGGAAGTAGCAGTGAGGACAGCGGGGGGAATGCAGTAACAGCTGCCGGGGGGGTGAACACAAGCCAGGGACATAGCCAGTGCCACCTTTCAGATGGAGGCCATTATGAGGGGGGTGAGAAGGTGGGCAGAAGGGGGGCGTGGCTGTGGAAGGGCCCGTCGGTGGTATGCCCCCAACAGGCAGTACCGAGCCCACACCAGCTTTGAGCTGTACAGTGATACCGAGATTGTGGGCTGGTACTGCCTGCATCGGGCAATTCTGAGGCAGCTCTGTGAGCTGTGGAGTGATGTGGTGCAGGCACCCACACGATGGAGCCATGCCCTGTCAGTGGAGACCAAAGTGACAGCTTGCATGTGCTTGCTCATCATGGGTACCTTCCAGAGACCAACTGGGGACACCACAGGCATAATCCAGTCGGCCACATCACACCACCTCACCCAATTCCTCAGTGCGCTGCTGCCACATGCTGCAGGGTACATCCATTTCCCCAGCACACCAGCGGAGTGCACAGCAAATGTACAGGAGTTCCACAGGGTAGCACGTATGTCTGGCATGCTAGGGGCAATAGACTGCACCCATGTGGCCATCCGCACACCACCTGGCCCCGAGGGGGCCGCATACATCAATCGCAAGGGCTATGCCAGCATCAACTGCCAGGTGGTGTGCGATATCAGGGGGCGCATAATCAATGTCTGTGCCATGCACCCTGGGGGAGCACACGATGCCTTCATATGGTACCAGTTGGCACCGTGCCACAGATTTGAGAGTGGTGATATCCCCACTGGCCACCTAGTGGGTGAGTATGCAAACCACATGGACAATCATAGGGCCTGGGGGGGCATGGTCAAAGGTGACATGGGTAGTGGCCTACATGGCCCAGGGCAGGGTGATGCTGATCACCAAACTAACCTCCACCCTCTACACACAGGTGACAGTGGATACCCACTCCATCCCAGGCTGCTCACACCCTACCGGCGGCCCACGACCCCATCACAGCAATGCTACAATGAGGCACATGCTACCACATGTAATGTCATCGAGTGGGTGTTCGGGATGCTGAAGGCACGTTTCCGTTGCCTTGGCACCTCCGGCGGTGCCCTACAGTACAGCCCCTCAATGGCCTGCGGGCTATTCCTGGCCTGTTGAATCCTGCACAACATGGCCAACGAATATGGGATAGCCATACAGGTCGAAGAGGGGGACAGCGATGGGGATGATAAGGATGACGGTGACGATGCTGATGAGAAGCCCCCCCTTGGGCGATGGGAACCCCGACTGCTCCGGCTGGCACAGCTGCACTGGGACACCATCACAGAGGAGCACTTCAGCCAACCCAGGTAAGTCATGGGGCCATGTGCAACCACCAGTGGCTAAGGCACAACCCACAAACATGCATGGACACACACCAGGGGTGCATGCCATCAAGAGAAGTGGCAGGGCATGGAACCACACACACAACCAGGGATGGGTGAGGTCTAACATGCCACGTGGATGGACACACACACACACACACACACACAAAAACACACACACACACACACACAACGCACCAAGCTTGCACAAAGGGTAGGAGGCACACCAACCAAGAACGCCACCCCTAGCTACACACATGTCCACAGACCACCATGCCCACTGCCTGTCCATGTGTGTGTGTCAGATGCTGAGCACCATTGCACATTGCAGGCATCATCATGCACATGCAACTGTGGACAACAGCCGGGAGGGTGTGCAGATGGACTGTGTGTCCGTGTGCAGGGCTGTGTACCCACCCGTGCACTGCCCACTGAAAGACACAATGCACACAGGGGCAGCACCAGACAGTAGCCATGTTGGGAGACAGGTCAGTCACGCAACACTGTGCCCCGGCCACCACGGATGCATGGGCGGCCCAACCGAGACCCACCAGCACTGACAGGCCAACCACTGACCTCATGGGGTGGCACCGATGGTCCCCCAGGGGTTCCACTGCGTGAATGCGACCGTGCTTGCACAGGGGTCAGCAGCACACTGAACATGCCTATGCCAGGTGTGCTCAGGATGCCCACAGCTGAACCCGGAGTCAACAGGGAGGATGTCGCATGACGCTGGGAAATGGGGCATGGACTGTGCACTGCGTGGTGTCCGCGACACATGGGCACATGACTGTGTGCCCATTGTGGCCATGACAGCAGCAAATGCCTGTGCATGCCTGTCAATGGTGCGGTCACATCCTCCCGCAACCGGTCCATCCCTGCCAGGATCAGAGCGGTGTCTCTGCTGCGATGCTCCTCTGCCTGCTCCAGAGCTGCATACAGTGCATCCACTGATGTCGCAAGCCACATCTGCTGCTGGACTGATGCTTGCAGTAGGCGGGTGTGCTCGTCCAAGAGGTCATATGCCTCCTCGGCATCCTGTCCCTCAGGGTGTGCGTGGCCCTGATGCTCAGCACCCCTTGAGAGTGGGCGCTGTGCACCAGGACCAGGTCTGGGCATGTCCACAGGTGGTGCACAGACGCCACCACTGGACACTGTACCCCCAAGCCCATTGGCCGACTGCTGATGCTGCCCTTCTGGCTGCCGCTCCCCAGGGCCCAGTGGTGCCACCGCAGTGGCCGCAACAGTCCCACTGTCCTGAACAAACACCAGTGCTGCCCCACTGCTGCTGACAGGCACAGGCTGGGACTGTGGCGACACGCAGGCCTCCACGGCAGCACCACCCACAGCCATGGCCGTGATGTTACCTGATGTGTGGCCATCCCGTGGCACACACGTGTCACTGCCCATGCCGTTAGCGACATCATCATCGGTGACAGACTCGGCACCGGCCCGAGTCACAGCATGCTGGCATACATGGACGCTGTCACACTGGGACATGGGCAGGGCTTCCTCCGCACCTGTTACAACAACATCAGTGTGGACAGCCAGGCAGGCCCACTGTCACACTGAGCCACGTATACCTGTGGAGATGGATGGGCCCTCCTCCATCTCCAGCTGACTGTCCTCAGTGGACAGGCCCACCACTGCTGACCCATGCAGATGCTCAGGATCTGTAAGGGAAAACAAAGTCGCATTACTGCATATGACCTACCCTGCCCCCCCATAGACAAATCATGACTTACCATGCAGCGATGAGCCACCACCCGTCTGGAAGCCACCACCTGAAACACCCTCGATGGCACAATGCTGCATGCTTCCAGCAATCCTCTCCTCCTGTGGGGTCTGGTGTAGCACCTCCAGCTGTCCCCCACCTGTCTCAGCTTGTGCTGCCCTGATGGCAGCCACCTTCCCCTTTATCCTCCTCCTGTCTGTGCCCATCTTCTTCTTGCACTCCTGCATGGAGTGCTGGTGGCTGCCATGCAGGTTCATAGCACTTTCCACCTCCTCCCATGCAGCAGCACAGGCTTGAGGTGTTCCCTGCCATCCGCTGAGAAGCGGCTCCTGATCCAGGTAGGCCTCAAACAGGGCTTCAGTCTCGGCTTGGTAAAATTAGGCCTCCGCCTCCTCCTACCACTGTGTTCCTCCTCTCCCACAACTTGCTCACTCATTTTTTAGCCTGTAAGAATGGCAGTTGTTACCTGTGAATGTGCAGTCCCATGCATGTCCCTTAATCCACAGTCCACACTCCCAAACAGCATGCAACTCACCAATAGACTACAGTAACCAACTATGGCCACTGCAGCCCAATGTCGCACTTTTATAGTGCAACCCATGCAAATGAGGTGAGGCGCAACTTTAAGTGCATCCAAATTGCAGTGCTGCACCATTGAATGGCTGATTAGCTGTTTTGCATATGACAACTGAATATCACGCTGTTGCGCTTTGCGCAATTGTGTTGAACGTGCTGAGCCAAGGGCGCAGTTCTGTGACATGCGTAGTACACACCTCACTGCGCATGCCCGAGTTGCTGATGCAGGTGTCTGCTGCGCTGCTGACATGCTGTGCATGGGAAGCAATGCAAGGCACAGCCACCATTGTGCCAGTGGTGCTATAGTGATGTTCACGTACATGGTGCTGTGGCACTGGGCCATCATAGGTGCACTGGGGCAACAGTGCGGTAGGCCGCTACTGGAGGTAGCACACAGGCAGCCAATCATGCTACATGCATTGAGTTCCAATGGCACTGTGCGTGTCCGTGCGCCAGAGACCCTTGACCCTGTGCCTGACCTTTGCCCCCTAGGTGCCATGCGTCAGGCATGGATGAACCACTATCGCGCTGTTCGGTGACAGCGCGATAGGGAATGGCAGCGCTGTACCACACAGCATCTGCACGTGGGGAGCTGAGCTGCAGAGCACCATATTTGCAGACCGAGCTGAAAGAATGGCACGCAGGAGGGCTGCTCAATGGATGCAGGTGGAACTGGCCAACCTAGTGGCCACAGTGGAGCCACACCATGGACCACTGTTTGGGGAGGCACCCCTGGACAGGTCCAGGAGCCAGGTGTGGGAGGAGGTGGCCACTGCACTGGAGGAGGCCACTGGACAGGGGAGAACTGCTAAGCAGTGCCGCCATAGGTATGGGGACCTGCGGTGGAGGGAGAAGGAGCTGCTAGCCCACCTGCGGGGACATGCCAGGAGGGGCACGGTGCCACAGCCAGGTAAGTGTTACGTCAATGCACTTTTATCTTCCATATGGGTATTACGGTTGCATGTGTCCAGCACATGAGGGAGGGACCATCCAGTGTTGGTTGTGGTTGTGTTATCAGGGTGTGGGTGGGTGGGTCTGGCTGGGTGGGTGGGCAAACACCTGGGGGCAGGGGGGGCTTTGCTACGGGATTGTACTGATGTTCCTCTCTCCATGTTTTCACCACAGACCTGGAGGAGTGGCGACTGGCCTGTGAGCTGTGGCGCAATGCAGAGGAGAGGGATGCCAGGTGAGGCGAGGGTCCACAGCGCCCAAGGGACCGGCCTGATTATGGTGAGTGCCATACCTCCATGATTACTATTGCATGCTGTGTAATAGGGTGGGCAGCGGGGCATGGCCACCATCCATTGACACCACTGCCATGCACACAACTTGTTACAGTCAGCACTGTCCAGTGGTAATGCATGTCTGGGAGTGCGTCGATGGTGGTCCATGCATGCACCGGGTACATGGCTGTGCCACTGCCTTTGCACCACTAGCCATGTCACTAAACGGCCACAGTGGTGCTGTGTGTGACTTGGCCGGTGGGTGTGTGCAGCATTCCACATGGCTGTATGTGCCTGGGTGGGCAGGTCATGTGGACGTGATCAATGTGGGTGGTCACACACCATCACAGAGGTATGTCCCATGGCCGTATGCCATGCACAGTGGGTGGGCTGTATGGGGCAGTGCATTCACACCTATTGAATGTGCTCCCTTGTCCTAGGTATCCGCCAGCTCAATGACATCTGGGAGGCACTGTGGGAGATCCTGCAGGTGGCGAGGTCATCCCTGGACGTCCTTTGCCGGACAGACGAGACTGGGGTCCTCAGGAGGCACAGGCAGCGGAGAAGCCAGAGCGGGGAGCGGGGCTCCCGTTAAAAGTCCCTCTGCCCCTGATATCACCTACCACCCTGGACCCACCCTCACACCCCTCCTTTCTTGTCCCATTTTCCACCCCTGCCCCTTACCCACCCCCACCTTGTTTGTGGCCTTCCCCCCACCTTGAATATATTATTGTACATAGTTACCTTTTATATGTTGTTTTAATACAGATATTTTGATATGAATACTGTGGTGGTCTCTGATTTGCAGTGGGCTATAGGTGCTCAGCTGCAGTGGTGTGCATGGCGTCAGGGGTGGTGCAGTCATGGGGATGTGTGTGTGTCCATGTGGAGGTGACTATGGTGTGGGGGTAGCTATCAGTCAGTGTCTGTGGTGTGTGTGTTGTGCCCTGTGCACTGGATGACTGTGTGCAGTGGTCCATGGTGCATGCTCTGTGTCCATGGTGCCCCTGTCAGCCCGTTCATGGCCTGTACAGCTGACACCCATGCATGTCTGTGACCTGCACAGTCTGCTGGCATGTCAGTGGTGGCTGTCCATGCAGGCCAGCCACTGTACCCATCACAATGCTGGGTTGCCTCCTGTCACTGGTGTGGTGCACGTCTGCCTTGGGTGACACTGTGGCCTCCACAGTTGTTGACCCACCTCCATGCTGTGGCTTGTGTGTGTTGCAGGGGATGTGCACCACTGTCTGTGACATGTGCTCTGGGAAAATGCTGGTGGCGTACAGGTCCACAGTGCCTGCACCGGGTGGCTGGCATGCCAGTGCCATGGAGGACTGTGGGTTGTGTGTACACAGTTTACATGGGCCCACCCTGGGGGCTTGGTTGCCTCACCACTGCGTCCCTGTGTTGTTGTGCCCTTGGGTATGGGTGGGTGTCTGTCCATGCACTGTGTGGCATCCGGTGTGGTGCATGCTTCCATGCACCACTGTAGGTGTCTGTGCTGGCTGTTGTGGCCAGTGCTGGGTCGGGGTGTGTCATTGGGAGAGTGTGCAGGGTGCTGTACCACTGGTGGTGGGGTTTTGGCATGCTCTGTCCCATGTGGGGTACCTCGTGTGCCGATGCATGGTTGGTCTCTCAGCAGTACCTCGGGGGGGCTGTGCATGGTGGCACTGTGTATGCCATTGTTGCATTGCTGTGTGCTGCCTCCTGTTGATGGGTGCTCATGGTGGGGCTGCCTTGCATGGTTCTGTGGTGCAGAGGGTTGCAGTGTCACAGTGGGGGTGGTGGCATGCATGGGGTTTCCTGCAGTGGTGGACACTGCTCCTGGGCAGGGTGTCTAGGGGTCATGGTGCAGGGTGTGCTCTGCATTGGGGGGATGGTGTGGCACGGGGTGGTCATCCCTACTTGTGTGCCAGTCACAGCTTGTGGGGGGGTGTGATGGGGCACCATGGCCCAGCTGTGGGTTGGTTGCTGGTCTCCATGGGCCGGTGGTTATTCCAGCCCTCCCACAGTTGTGCAGTGCATGGGGTGTGGGGGGACAATGTCTGTTCTGCTGTGTGTTCCTATGCCCATCTGTGGCATGGGTGGTGGGCCCCTACCTCCCTGGTTGTGCAGTTGCATTGCCACCCTGCTGCTGGGGGGCATCCCTGGTTATGCTATGGCGCCTCTGGACTGCTCAGCTGCACATCCCTTGTTGTGCTATGGCACATATGATCTGCTCAGATTCCCCTCCCTAGTTGTGCTATGGTGCAGGTGGTGCAATATTCAGTCGTCGGCTGTAGGCGCAGTTTGGCTGGCTCAATTTTTGAATATTGCACCTCTTGCACATGGGCACAATGGACTTGCGCTTACTTCTGCTATTGCGCACTTTTTGGGCGCAGTTTGAATATCTGGGCCAATATCTTCATAGTTAAAATTAGGGAGAATCATCTTAGTGAGGATTTCTCTTTGAACAGGAAGTTCAACAGGAAGTGGAATGCATCTCTTATTTCTATAAAGTGCTCCAAGTTTGTGGTGGAGCTTCTGGTGGAAAGCATCCACATGAACAGAAAAAATTAAGGTGGTGCTACATCCAGACTGTGAGGTACTTGAAGGACAAATAGATAGATAGATAGATAGATAGTCACTGTAAATAAATACTGTGTACTGTAGGATAGATAGATAGATAGATAGATAGATAGATAGATAGATAGATAGATAGATAGATAGATAGATAGACAGATAGATAGTAATCATATTAACCATTTGGGTATTACAGGGCCATAGACACATAAACAAATACTGGGCATACTAGAAGACAGTGGGGTCTAAAGGTTAATGAAATTAACTGTGAAACAGGAGATCCAGTATTCAGTTCCCAGCATAGTTACTGGAACCCTGTGAGATCCTGAGAAAGTCAACTCACTTCTCTGTGTTCCAACTCTTCTAGCTTTAAAATTAGATAACTGCAAGGTCATTGAGATGACACATCATAGCTGGACAATCCTGGGGGAAAAATCAACTGTAAAGTATATATGCAACTCATATAAATAGCACGGAACATAATAGGCAACCAATCCCAAGCTGAGGTTGCACTCAGTGAAGAACAGGTGGTGCAGAGTATAAGGCAGCCAGCCCCAAAAATCCACAACAGCACAGAAAACACATATTTCACTTAGGAAAAAATGCACTAGAATAAATTTTTACTAGCTGTACCTTATGGATCCTTTATTGAGCTTAGTTTATGTGCACAATGCACTTTGTTAGCTTTGTCCCCAAACAGGTTCCACAATGCAAAAGATAGTTTAGTGTACACAATTACTAACAGTACTCTTTTGGAGGAGGAGAGAAAACCCAAGGAGTGGTCAAGGCCATGGGAGCTGGGTTTTAATGTGAAGAACTGCAAAACCAAGCACCTAGAACACATAAAACCCAAAAGCAGATTACAGAGTGGAAGAAGAGGTATGAATGGTCACCAAACAGTAAAGGGTCCTCAGGGTAATCATAGCTGATGACCTCAAGGTGTTGGGACACTGCAACAAGGCAGTGGTTTGGGCCAATGGAATGTTGGGGTGCATAGGGAGGGGTATTACCAGCAGAAAGAGGGAGGTGGTATTGCCACTGTTTAGATTGCTGATGAGATCCCGCCTGGAGTACTGTGTCCAGTTCTGGAGACCACATCTTAGGTAGGACATAGACAGAATGGAGGCTGTTTAGTGGAGGGCAACTACAATGGTGCAGAGGCTGCATCAGAAGCCCTATGAGGAGAGGCTAAAGGACCTGAATATGTACACCCTAGATGAGAAAAGGGAGAGGGGGACAAGACAGAGATTTATAAATATCTCATGGGGTTAAATAAGGTACAGGATGGCAGTAATGTTTAGATGAAATGATGCATGCAAACAAGGGAGCATACAATGAAGACAAAAGGGGGAACATTTAAGAGAGATGTGACCAATTACTTCTTCACTGGGAGAGTGATGGATGCCTAGAACTGTCTTTCAGTTGAGATGGTGGTGGTGAAAACAGTGGTGGGCTTCGAGCATGCATGGGATAGGCACAAGGGAATCTTAGTTGGGAAGCAAGCGGGGGGAGAGGGGAAGCCAGAGATCAAGTGCAGTCTGTGGTGACAGATTAGGATAAGCAGGGAAAAATGGGTAGACTGAGTGGGCCATGCAGACCTTATCTGCCATCAAAGTCTAAGTTGCTATATTTATATGTACTCACTAGTCTGTGTGTTTGACCCAACTGCCCAGGCACTGCAACCTTTTGGTTTCGATCAGGGGGTCTATCTATCTATCTATCTATCTATCTATCTATCTATCTATCTATCTAGCTATCTATCTATCAAGCTCAATAAAGGTTCCCAGTGGTACTACTGCAAAAACTAATACTGGATCATTTTTCCTACTACGTTCATTGTGTGTTTGCTGTGCTGTTGTAACCCAATAAACAATTGTTTCCCCTGGTGACCCAGGTTTGCTACCTGAGCTTAAGATGGCAGGATTGGAGTCCAGAAGGGATGGCAAGGCGCATCTGCAATCACCCTTTGCTAAAGGGGTGAATGATTCCATAGCCCTGCTTTTTGAGTGATGCCTAAGAATGACCTGGCAGAGATGCCACTGATGTGGATGACCACATACCACCTGGCCACTGCAGGGCTGTCTTTAGTGTGCATGTTATATATTGGGTGGGTGTGTAGGCTCCAAATTGCAAAATAACATCCCCATTGATTTCAGGGTGATAGTGAGGGTCAATGGCAGCAAGTGTCTCATGAATTCCCAAATGTCCAACCCATCCCCTGCTATGTACAACTGTTATCTTTGTTCCCCCCCTCCCAATTATGCACTTGCCAGGAAAAAAGGAGGCCAAGCCCTGGGGAGTGTAAGCCAGGATAGCACTGAGACATGGAGGGCAGTGACTAATCCTTAAGGGGACAATAAACCTGTAGCAGAGATCTTGGACAGAAAGTGACAGGAGGTGCTGAAGAACAAAAAGTAAGCCTGATGAGAGAGCAATGGAAGTAAATATAAAAGTGTCCTTCCTTCTGAGAGAGTGGGAAGGGGAGGAACTGTCCACAGCCAAAAACATTGGTCTTGTTAATAAGGATGAACCTTTGACCACCACTGTCTTTCAGATAAAACACACTTCTATTGCAGGAAGCAAGCATTAACAAAGGTAAAATAAAAACTACACAGATATAAAAGCAAATGACAGATAACATGTGAAAAATGCAAAGTAAATAATTGCTACAATAGAGGTGCTTTTAAGGACCTGACTATAGGCTCCCAGATAGAATTTACTGCTTCACCCTCAGTAGCTCCCTCTGGCTTCTCAAGCCTTCTATAGCCATGCTGAGCCTGTCAGCAATTTAGTAAATGTAGTGGACCACAGAAAAATGTTAAACATTTGGACTGTTTCTGTTGGTGTGGCCTGCTTGGTAAGCAGGACCATTTATTATGTGCAGTATTTGAAAAAAAAAACAGAAAAAAATGATACTTGAAATTTGAAGCTTTCCTAAAATTTCTTAATAATTATCATGACAACCAGATGTTTTTTCTTAGTGCAGTATTAGCTACTGCTAAGCAATTTTAAATCACAAATTGAAGTGAAAAAGAAATAATGTGACCCACTTGGATTTGAACCGAGGCTCCAAGGACAGTATTCCAGGGGCCTGGGTTCAAATCCCAGTGGGTCACATTATTTTTAGAAACATAGAAATATAGCCTTTGATGGGAGATAAGGACTGCTTTGCCCACCCAGTCTGCCCATTTCCCTACCTATTGGATAAGCTGCAGATCCTAGTCAACCAACAGCCTACTTCTTCCTACCCCCCACCAGAATTGCTTTGTCCTGTCCCATGCATTCTTGAATTCTCCCACTGTTCTTGACCCCACAACCTCCTCAGGAAGAATGTTCCATGCATCAGCCACCCTCTGCATGAAAAAATACTTCCTCACGTTGCTCCTGAGCTGTCCCCCCTCTATCTCCAAATTGTGCCCCCTTGTTCTTGCACATCTTTTTTTCTCACTTCAATTTGTGATTAATAATTTTCAATCATTCATCACCCTTTTTAGCAACGTTTTCTTAAAGAGAAGTATCACCCTTCCCAAATGATTTTGTCCTCTTTTAACTAATTTGATGGGGTTTATAGTGTTTTAAATGCAGAATCAACCTTTAAATGAAGTCTGCTGTTTCATAGAAAGCTAAGGGAAACAGGGGATGTCATATTGGTGAAATAACACCAAAGCACTAGCAGCCTGTTCATAATAGCAGAGAAACATAGATTGTGTCAACAAAGTAGACCCTGAGGTCAATCCAAGATGCAGAGGCCTGTCTAATTTGTTGTACAAATCAACTGGGTTGTATTCACCATGCTCATGACAATGTAAACAATGCCAGCAGCTTGCTGTAGCACTACTTCACTAAAATACTTTTTTTTCCAAAAACCTAGATCTTATTGAAAGGTCTTACACAGTAATTCAAATTTTGTGTTAAAGGCACCCCCAACTCACACGTACTTTGGTTTTAAAGGGTCAGTTTCAATCCATGGTAGTTGATAGAGACCCTTTAGAACCCCTTTAAATCAAACCAAGATAAAGCAGATATACTATTCAGATAAAGCCAGAAGTTACATAAAAGCCTTTTGGAACACCAAGCATGCTTGAATATACCATAAACTGCCATTTAATTTGTCTCCAGCTTTTTATTTGGAAACATAGAAATATAGAATTTGTTGGCAGAAAAGTACTGCTTGACTGCCTAGATTTGGAATTTGAAAAAAAAAATCCAACAGAAAGCAAGCAGCATTTTGAATGATCACTTACGTTGTCATTGTTTCCCAGGACATGTTTGATGAGGTAAGAATATAAAAAGTTATTACTTAAAAAAAATATATAATTACTTTTAAATCAATCAGAAGATTGTCCAATGGCCTGCATTCTATTTCTTCCTTGATGGTTGATGACCATCTGGGTTAATGATTTGAGTTGGGCTGCTCCAGGATATTATAACTAGCTAGAAAAAGAGCCAAATATCAGTTATTATTGTTTAAAGGTGTAGTCCCCTCAACCTATTTTCTGTATATCTTTGTAGTTTATATGCAAGAGCAATGATTCTGTATCTTGCATCCCCTAATTTCATCTTAATTTGAAAATAAATGAGGTTGCTTCATTCTGTTTTGCCCTGGTATGAAAACCTGTTTGTCTCCGTTGCAAAGGTCATGACTCCACTCATGCAAGGCATCATGGGAGTTGATGATGCATACCTGCACAAGTCAGCAGAAGTTATATTCTCCTTCAGTTCTGTTACATGTCTTGTGAAATCCCTGTATTCTCTAAAAACATTTATTTCTAACTCAGATGCACTTTAAACTATGGAAAATACCAGGGCACTTACTATTCCTTAAAACGTTTCATGTCCGGCATAAGACAAGAACATAGGGACTGTAGATGACAGCAGCAGTGACTAATACAGTATAACTAATGCAGGCTTTAACATTAAAACATCATACAATTCCAGGTTGCCTTATATGAGTCAGGTCATGACCTTTGCAAGGGAGTCAAGAAGGTTTTCACACCAGTGCAGAACAGAGTGAAGGAACGTAATTTACATTTAAATGAGAATGAAATTAAGGGGATGCAAGAGAGGAAATCTTTGCTCATGCCTACAAACTACACAAGTAAAATAGGTTGAGGGGACTTTCCCTTTAAACATATGCTGACAACCTCTGACAGGTCAATTTGTGCATTTTGTGACAAAAGTTAGGAATTTGTTGCTTAGTAACTACAGAAGCCATGCTTACCTTTTGAGATCAGTGTGTATGTTTAAAATTAAAATGCATAGGTCAGTGCCATTTTGTAATCCTATTTAGTACTTCTGCATGAATGGTTATGTTAAAAATACTCATGTCTCTGGCGTGCAGAAAATGTCTGATTTCCTCTTTTTTAATGAAATGTTTAATAAAATTAAACAGCTTGTTTTTTTTGATATTTAAATGCTTAATTATTATTTTATAAATGCTTACGCGAGAATATCTAGTGTTCAGTTTACCTTCCCATCATGTAAGTTTGTATTATGTGATCTTATTATGTTACTGTTCTGTTAATATTTTTTAGTATTAGAATTAGCATATATATTTTGGACTGGCCCACCAGCACAGTGGTAGCAGTAGCGCTTGCAAAGCCAATGCCCCTGGTTAGGGAATGAGCTGGGTCATCAGAAGGCAGGATTATGAGAGGAGAACTGAGCATCCCACAGGATGCTTCCCTCCTCCAGTCAGGGGAACTCCCTGACCTACTATAGTACCACCATCTGGGTGACTGTGGCTGGTGGTACAGGAAGAGGAATGCTCTGTTAAAGGAAGATTCTGATTGTCTGAAGCAGACAAGATGCATGACATGCGCATGTCCTACTCTCAGTTGGTGTCTCAAATGGGCAGGAGAAAACAGGGAAAATACCTTGGCTGCTGCAGCATTACTACCCAGCACAGCCCATAGATGACAGACCCACCAACTTGCACAATCTCTTGGACTGCATAAACAACCTGACTAATTCAGAGGAACCTGAATGATCCCAATGGCCTCCATCATGGGTAGTAGATACTATGACTGGCCAGTGAGGTAAGTCCCAAGTGATGGTGAGGTGACATGGTTGGAGCTGTCCACATTCCCAATGGGTACTGGAGCAAGCCAGTGAAGGGTAGAGTAAATAGAATTAAAAAAAAAATTAAAAAATGGCATATATTTTTATTATTGTTTCTCATTTACCTTTGTGCCTAATTTTGCTGTTCTATAGTATAGTATAGTTCTATAGTTGAGCAAACAGAAGTTCATCTTCTCAGAAGAAGCCAGAAGGTGAAGGAAGGAAACATATTCAATTCAGTGCTTCAGAGTAACTGGTAACTGGTATTTTTCTTTTAAACTTAGATTGTAGGCTTGTAGTGACACTATACTTTCTTTCTGTGTTGTCTTTACTTATAATTGTTTTTGGGCTGTTGAAAATTTAAAAAATAGTGGTGGTGTAATTCTGTGCTGTCTTTAATTGCTGCAAATTTTATCTTGGCTTGTCTGACTGTCCTGTAGCTTGGGTGAAGGGTGTTAATTGTCTGGCCTCTGACCTCAGCTACGTGATAACTGGAGGTGGGGCTTAGTCACAGTTAAAGCAGCAAACAGAAGTTCATCTTCTCAGAAGAAGCTAGAAGGTGAAGGAAGGAAACATATTCAATTCAGTGCTTCAGAGTAACTGGTAACTGGTATTTTTCTTTTAAACTTAGATTGTAGGCTTGTAGTGACACTATACTTTCTTTCTGTGTTGTCTTTACTTATAATTGTTTTTGGGCTGTTGAAAATTTAAAAAATAGTGGTGGTGTAATTCTGTGCTGTCTTTAATTGCTGCAAATTTTATCTTGGCTTGTCTTACTGTCCTGTAGCTGGGTGAAGGGTGTTAATTGTCTGGCCTCTGACCTCAGCTACGTGATAACTGGAGGTGGGGCTTAGTCACAGTTAAAGCAGCAAACAGAAGTTCATCTTCTCAGAAGAAGCCAGAAGGTGAAGGAAGGAAACATATTCAATTCAGTGCTTCAGAGTAACTGGTAACTGGTATTTTTCTTTTAAACTTAGATTGTAGGCTTGTAGTGACACTATACTTTCTTTCTGTGCTGTCTTTACTTATAATTGTTTTGGGCTGTTGAAAATGTAAAAATAGTGGTGGTGTAATTCTGTGCTGTCTTTAATTGCTGCAATTTTCGCCCTCCCACCCCTTCCCCAACTCTTAATTATATGCCCTGATAAATCTGATTGACAGGAGCTAAACACAGGGTATAGTAAGAGGTGTGAAGTAGGAAGGGCATAAGGAAAGAAGACCACCCTCAGCACGACAAGTTTTTGACTCATTTATTTATTTATTGGTTTCTTTTCCTTAAAAAATATATATCTGAGGATCAGTTACAGGATTTTAGTACTGTAAATAAATAAAAGAGAACTAAGAGAGCTTCAGTAGCAGATAAGTACTGGAATTGCAGTATAATGTGGGGAGTGGTGCAATGCAGTGGCTGTGGGGCAGCCATATTCAGGCACACCTTCTGGACACTGAGGTGCTGCCCTATCTGCATGCATCTCTCGGGACTGCGGGATGAGGTAGCCAGACTCAGAGCGGAAGTAAACTGGGTCAGGAGTACCATCACCCCTGTCCAGGAACCACCCAGTCCAATGCAGCTGCCTCAAAGGATGCCGAGAACGAGGAGCACTTGGATGACAGTGGGCTCAGGGAGGGTTAGAGCAGTCAGGCAGAGGCACATCCCAGATCCTATTCCTCTCAAGAACTCATATGCCACACTGGCAAATGAGGACAATCAAATAGAGGTACCCAGGGAAGTGGAAGGAAAGGATGTGGAGGTTAGGCAAGGAGGTGACCTCAGTGGGGAAAGCAGTGGACCCCAGAGGAGGAGGAAGCGAATCCTGGTGGGGGACTCCATCATAAGAGGGATCCAGCTAGGAACACAGGAGGGGGATGACAGGGAGGTGAGGTGCCTACCAGGTGCCACGGCATGGAGGGATGGAAGGAAGATACTGGGATCACTGGGAAGGCAAGACAGGAGGGTGAGCTGGATGTCATTATCCACCTAGGTACTAATGACTTGGCAAATGGGGAGCCAAAGGAAGTTCAGGAAGAGTTTAGGAAACTGGGAGGGTCTCAAGCAAGTAGCTACTTCTGTCACTTTCTCAGAAGTACTACCTGTGAGAGGCAAGGGAGAGCATAGAGTGCATGCACCAGGAACTTTAACTTATGGTTGAAGAACTGGTGCTGTGAGGAAGGTTTGGATTCATTGGTGACTGGGGACCCATCTGGAGGGATGGAGGTTTGTTCAAGCCTGACGGCCTGCATCCATCCTGGAGGGGAATCCAAGCACTCAATGATAAGTTTAAATGCTACATTGACAAGCATTAAAACTAGCAAAGGGGGGTGGCAGGCCAGCAAGGATGATACCTACTTGCTCACCCCCCACAGCTAGTAATGGAACCAGTGAACCAGAGGAGTGGCTATCTCTGCAAAGCAGTGTGCAAAAGATGGAGATTAGTGTCCAAAAGGTGGATAAGCAGAAAGGGCAAAATTCAGCAGAAGGGCAGACAGCAAGGAGAACCAGGGATAAATGACAACCAAGGAAGGGGCTGGAGTAGAACAGTGAAGCAGTCTAGGAGGTCAAATCATGGAAAGCCATGTGTGCAAATGCCAGGAGCCTTAGCAACAAGATGGAAGATCTGGAGGCTGTCATGGTACAGTCAGACCTGGACATTGTGGCCATCACTGAAACCTGGTGTAATGATAACCATGACTGGGAGATGGCCATACCTGGCTACAACATATTCAGAAGAGACAGAGCAGGCAGGAAGGAGGAGGAGTGGCACTGTATGTGAAAATGACATAAGGGCCACACAGATCCAGGAGGAACAAATGGGGGAGAGATACTGTGGGTTAAGCTGAAAGGAAAATGGGGCCAGCCATCCGCACAGGTGTGGTCTATAGACCACCAGCCCAGGAGGAAGAAACAGATAGGGAGTTGATGCTAGCCATCCAAAGGATGGCAGACAAGGGTGAGGTAGTACTGGTTGGAGACTTAATATACCAGACGTGGACTGGAGCATCCCAGCAGCAGCATCAACTAGGAGCAGATTTATCCTGGACTCCCTTCAGGTGCCTTCCTCAAGCAACTGGTCATGGAACCAACTCGGCAGAAGGCAATACTGGACCTTGTGCCACAAACAGAGACAGTGTGATGGGGGTAACAGTGGGGAGCACCTGGGTAACAGTGACCACCAGTCATTGTGGTTTGAAATCACAGAAAGAGCAGAACCAAACCACACAAAAACACGTATCCTGGATTTTAGGGGCAGACTTTGGGAAAATGGGGAGATGCTTGAAAGAGGCATTAAGGGGAATGGGACAGGAATCAGGGATTGAGGAACAGTGGGCAGTATTTAAAATGGGGATTATAAGAACAACAGAATTATGATTAGCAAGGTTAGCAAGAGGAAAAGAAAGAGGAGACCATTATGGTTTTCCAAAGAGGTAGCAAAGAAAGTGAAAGCCAAAAGACTGCATTCAGGCAATACAAAAAGACACAGGCAGAAGGGATAGGGAGAAGTACCAGGAGAAACAAAGGGAGGCAGGGAAGTCAGTAAGGGAAGCCAAAGCTCAGACAGAAGAACACATTGCAAAATCAGTGGTTAAAGGGGACAAAACCTTTACAGGTACATAAGTGAAAAAGAAGGACAAAGGGAGGGATAGTGAGACTGAAGGGGGAGGATGGGAGCTGCGTGGAGGATGACAACAGTAAAGCTGACATATTGAACAAGTATTTCTGCTCAGTCTTTACTAAGGAAGAGGGGTAATGGGTCTGAAGGGAGTACAAGGGGTGAGAATGGTGCAGAAATTGACACAAGTCCCTTTACACGAAAGGGTCCTGAAGGAACTGGAAGTAATAAGAGCTGATAAAGCAATGGGGAGATGGGGTGCACCCAAGGGTCCTTAAAGAACTAAGAGAGGTGGTGGCTGAACCTCTGGCTATCCTGTTCAGCCAATCACTGGAAACAGGGAGGTACCCAAAGACTGGAGGACAGCAGATGTAGTCCCCTATACAAAAGTGGGAACAAAGAGGAAGCAGGGAACTACAGACCAGTCAGCCTCACCTCGGTAGTGGGAAAGATCATGGAAGCACTACTGAAGGAGAGATTGGTGGAACATCTGGTTGTCAATGGACTACAGGACCCAAGGCAGCATGGTTTCACCAGGGGAGGTCATGTCAGACCAACCTCATTGAATTTTTGACTGGGTGACTAGGGAGGTGGATCAGGAGGGCAGGGACATGGCCTATCTGGACTTCAGCAAGGCCTTTGACACTGTGCCACATAGAAGACTATTACACAAACTGGGGAATATGGGTGTGGGCAGGACAGTAGTGTGGTGGGTAGGTAACTGGCTGGGTGGCAGGACACAGAGGGTGGTGCTAAATGGCTGTCACTCCACAGAGGGAAGAGTGACCAGTGGTACCACAGGATCGGTGCTGGGACCGTCCTATTCAACATCTTCATCAGTGACATTGCACAGGATCTAGAAGGCAGAATTTCACTGTTCACTGATGACACAAAGCTCTTTAACAGAGTAGACACACCAGAGGGTGTAGACAGAATGAGAAGGACCTGCAGAAACTTGAAGAATGGTCAAGGGTTTGGCAGTTGAAATTCAATGCAAAGAAGTGCAAGATAATGCATTTGGGGCACAAAACCCTGGCACAATATATCAGTTGGGGGTGAGGATATAGCATGCACCAAGCAGGAAAGGGATCTTGGGGTTGTCATCTCTGATGACCTCAAGGTAGGAAACAGTGTGACAAGGCATCAGGTAAAGCAAATAGGATGCTGGGATGTATAGGCAGGGGCATCACCAGCAGGAAAAGGGAGGTCATAATTCCGCTATACAAGACACTAGTGAGGCCCCACCTGGAGTACAGTGTACAGTTCTGGAGACCATACCTACGTAAGGACATAGACAGGGTAGAGAAGGTTCAGAGGAGGGCAACAAAGATGGTGCATGGGTTGCATCACAAGTCCTATGAAGACAGGTTGAAGGAACTGAACATGTACTCTGGAGGAGAGGAGGGAGAGGGGATATGATAGAGACATACAAGTATCTTACAGGAGGAACAGGGTGCAGGAAAACACTATTTTTAGCGAAAAAGATGTTTCAGGACTAGAGGGCATGGGATGAAGTTGGAGGGAGGACGATTCAGAGGAAACATGAGAAAGAATTTCTTCACAGAACGTGTGGTGGACAAGTGGAACACCCTGCCAGAGGAAGTGGTGGGGGCTGAAACAATCACGGGATTTAAGAATGCATGGGATAGACATAAAGGAATTCTAGAGGTCAGGGGTAAGGGGAAATAGACTTCTAGGAAAACAAACTGAACTTACAAGCTCAAATGGGCAGACTAGGTGGGTCATAGGCCCTTATCTGCCAACACTGTCTATGTATCTATGTATCTATGTATCAATTATAGGTTGACCAGTTCTGTGTCCTGCCTTTATTATTTGATGCTTGTAGTTGCTTATTGTATCCCCCATACCCATAATACCTCTTCCCCCAGTCCCATGTAGAAATGAGTGTTTGTTTCGTGTACCTTTCCCAGTCACCAATTTGTAAATAAAATGCATCTAAAATAAAACAATTTTGATGAGATTATAACATTTTGTTTCCATGAATGTCTTGAACAGCAAAATGTAGCACCACAATAGATGCAATGTTTTGGACAATGTACTATATGACTGCATCCAACTTATTTAGCTTGTATAATGGATTCAGACAGTGCACCAATTACTTTGGATAGTTTAGCCTACCCAAGCTATCCCTGACTGAATGGATAGCATCCAAATAGCTGTACATGTTTGTTACACAGATACAGTAGGCTGCATTGAAAAATATATGGTGAGGTTTGAGGTACAAGTTCTTTTTTTACATATCCAAAGTGTGTGATGCCCACATACAGTAGAGTAAGCCAGGAAGCAACACTCCTGTGACAGTTTTTACAAGTTGGATGCTGCATAATACAGCAGGAACACAATGTAAGCTAATGGAATTTTTTCATGCAAGAATATGTGACATCCTAATAACAGAGTATTGCATCCTGGCTGATTCCTCTGTAAACCACAAGAGCAAAGATTTAATGGTTTATCAGGACATCACACACTGAGCATGGATGAAAAAAAAAGGTCAACAGCTCCCGTGTTATATTTTTATATTACTGATTTATTTCACTTTTTTGACCTGTTATGACACTGAAAACCAAAGCTGTACCACGGTGACATTTCACACTCTGAGTGAAACTCAAACTGGAGCTGCATAAGACAAAGCTTAATTTATTTTATTTTGGTTGTCCGGGTAAGTGCACTAGACAAATCCTGCCTATTTTCAGGCATGACCCGGGGGAGGGGGATACAGATGAATGCCAACTATCCTTGAACCAGATTAAGCTGTTGGTGGTATTTTTAGTGAATGAGGAAAATTTGACCAGGACACCAGGGAAATTCCCCTATTCTTTTCGAGAAGTGCCATGGGATCTTTAACATCCACCTGAACTACCACCAATCCAGACAGATGGGACCTCGGTCTAACGTCTCATCCGAAAGACGGCACCTCAGAAGTGCAGCACCCCCTCATGCTGCACTACAGTGTCAGTACTGGGATATTAACCCAAGTGCCAGATGTGGGAACTGAACCCACGGCCCTCTGATCTCCCAGCCTCAGAGGTGAGTGTGCTACCTACTGAGCCACTGACACTATAAATACATGATACATGAATTATAATACACACTCATGAATTACAGCATGGCATTTTCTGTGATTTGAGTTTAATGAATTATTGAAATTAACCAATAATTATAATATAGTCCTGTGGTTTGAATTCTGTATTCAATGGAATTTCTAAAATGTAAGCACAAAGTTGTATATTAAGAAATTAAATCCCTGTGTTCATTTTTAAGGGAACAAGAATGGACCCATCGGAGTTAACAGCATCTGCTAAAGTCTGGTTTATATTACACTATACTATACTATACTATACTATACTGTACTGTACTGTACTGTACTGTGCTGTACTGTACTGTACTATACTATGCTTTGCTGTGGTGTGCTGTGCTATACTATGCTACGCAGTGCTATACTGTACTATGCGGTGGTCCCTCTCTATAACAAACATAACTGGAACCAACTGAGGTGTTCACTATAGCAAGGTATTAATATGCCTACTTAGGGGACAATGGGAGCTATCAAAGGTTTTCTTTATAAAAGAGGATTTGTTATAGAGTGGTTCTTTATAGAAAGGGAACACTGTACTATACTATACTATACTATACTATACTATACTATACTATGTTATGTTATGCTGTCATATACTACACTACACTATGCTACCACATGCAACACTATACCATACCATACCATACCATACCATACCATACCATACCATACCACATACCCCATACCGTACTGTACCATACCATATTGTACTATACTATACTATACTATACTATACTATACTATACTATACTATACTTAGATGTTTGTAAATAATCTGTAACACACAAGATTGGAGTCCAAGAATATCTTTATAGTGTATGGTGGAATGTTGTTAGGGATGGAAATCCATCCCTCCAAAAACATTGTTAGGCTGCACTAGCTATGTCAGCTACTTTGTTATGCTGCATTAGCTACATAGCTAGTGCAGCATAACAACTTAGAACGGGGTCATGCATGCATATACTGGTGACCTCTGATCCTCAGTAAATAGCTGTGGTGGTGAGAGCTCTCCTGGGAGACAAGTGATGATTAAAAACTGAAAAAGTAAGGATTCTATTTGCCAACAAGTGACCATACACTATAAAAGAGTGTGTATGGTTGCTTATACACGCCATGGATATTTTTTTACTCTTGAGGTTTCCGTGGTAATGAACCTCTCGAGCTATGCTCTCGAGGTCTCCGGTTACCACAGAAACCTCTCAAGTGAAAAATATCCTTGCTGTATATGAGCGATCATGGACAAGCCTCTACGTCTCTTCCAGTGACAGGATAATGTAACTGTAGTGTGATTTCCTCATATAGGAATTGGTGCTACATATGAAAGCCGAGGTAGTAAGCTACAGTATATAGTCACAATCATATCATGAGTTGATACTGTTGTCATCAGTCCCTTGATACTTATTAAATTGCTATAGATTTAGTGATGGGAAATGGGATCAGTGGTGAATTGAACAGAAACATTGCAATCTGGGGATAAAAAATGCATCTGCTGGCTCTTCCTGGGGTTCAATTTTTTTGCTATCAAGAAATATACAGTATATCAGCTTCATGGTCTCAGATTGCAAAAAAAAAACATAATCCTTTTAGGCTTCTGTGCAAAATTTTTTTTTTTATTGAATGCCTTTGTTTCAAAAGCAGATTTGGATTTTGTGATTGGTATTGGATCAAAGGCATCCTTTATAAAGAGCAGAAACAATAATCTTTCCATGAGCCTGTTGGCTTTACCTCGCACACTACCTAGTGGACAGTTCCCCTGCACAGCACTGCAGTTTACTTCAACTGATGGTGTTTGCTGAAAAGAAGCCCAGAGTAGAATGGCTACAGTGTAAATGTGTGTGTGTGTGTGTGTGTGTGTGTGTGTGTGTGTGTGTTCGGTTCTATGTGTGTGTGTGTGTGTGTCCATAAAGCATGCATTGGAAAAACCTTTTTTAGCAGTGAAAGCTATACAGTAGGAGAATTTCACTACAAGCTCCTTAGTCAGCTGATTCTTCATTCTTCATGAATGCTAAGCTTCATAACAAAATATACAAGAATTATGGTAAATGTTGATGTATACGAACAAGACAGATCTTACCATTTCATATGTATTTTACTTTTATGAGAGAATTACTGAAACTGACAAAATGCTGTAATTATTGTCCAAGTTTTGGGGGGGAAGTGGTGGGTAGCATTTAGGGAAAGAAAAACATGAGATTGTGACCTATCCAAACTCCTGTAGGGAAGAGGTCATCCTGTTTTAAATCTGTCTCCATTTTTAGAGTAAATTATCATGCTCTGTTGATAAAAGCATATTTAACTCTTGCTACTGTCTGAGAGCCACCAGCCTGGCTTACAGAACCAGGATTATATGCACATTACAGACCTTTCAATGTAGATCTTTATGTGTTAATAGAATTCAACATATTGTAAATTATTTTGTAATGATTTGATGTTAGTAATCCGAATTAAAGAAGGTTATCTAAAGGTTTTTAAGTTTAATTCCAACAAAAACAATCATCATATTAATCCTTAAATCTTTCTTTTAATAAGAGAATTGAAAATGTTGCGCCTCCAATAAGGAGGTAACTAGTGGAAGCCCTGATTCAGCAAGCTAAAAACCCTTTTATAGTCACTGCATATTAATAATTTTTTGGGTGGGAGGTTGAGGAGGGTTTGGTGGGATTATTCTGGAAATCTCTGGCTGGAGCTGCCTTAACCTAGATAGAACTGGTTGACTTGAAGATGTGCAAGTCAGTGTAGATTTTTGTCAAGATGGCCTAAGCCTGTTTATCCTTTCACTGTATGTGATGACATGCACTGCAGTCAATGTGAAAATGTCCCATCCGCCTCGTAGTCAGGCTTAATAATTTATCCATGATCTGCCTTTCTCAGGAGCTCTGCAGGCTGCTTCCTTCACTGTGTTACACTACAACCTCTTAAAGCCACATTAACCATCTGCAAATGGGCTTCTCCATCCTTTTACCACATTCCAAATCCTATGTGGGGAGCTACAGATTTAAATGATGCACTCAAAACAACAGTCTAAAGGCATAAAGGCTGCTGTGTGGAAGATGCTAACCCCAAGTTTATCAATTGCACATGAATTGCAGAGACTGGCCTTTTGGTAAAGAGAGCATTAAGATCACTTGGAATAATTGTGTACTAAATAAAAAAAATCCCCTAAGGAGGGTGCAGATCTGGAACCTTCAAATCATGAGATCAGGTCAAAATTAAAATGCCATTCTATGCGCCAGCATAGCACTCACATTTCGAAATGCTGATTTGTTAGCTGTCTTCATAGTTCCAGCATCAGCACCACTTTTCCTATTTGCAACATTCTGTCATGCTTCACTTACTGTACAAGCTCCTGATCTAAGAATTTCTGAAAATTGGTCAAAATCAACCAATCAGATAAGCCTGGCTTGTTAGACCTCATATCTGTTTCTGCATTGCAAAAGTCATACAGTCCAACTTGCAACAAGAAATCCTCTTCACAATATTCTCCTATCAACTGCCACTTCACATTTACAAAATTGCTTGGCTTGCCAATGAAAATGATTTCCCCTTCGCTGGCCAAATAAAAACTGTTATCTTACAGTGCTATAACATAAGTTGTGTATATATGAAGTAACACAGAACATCATGGAACTAACAATCCTTTTACATAACACAGAGTATATATTCTCCTAATATTCTTTTGATTTATATTCAGGTTTTACTGTTTTCAGTCATGGGTGGAAAGCTTTGCCAATAAAGCAATATTTGACAATACAGTGTCACTTAGTTCCTCCACTAAGTCCTCCTCCAGTCAGCGTTGTCTCTCATTTCTCAGGATGATTTATACTGCAGGATGGCAGAACCCTGCTTTAGTATAATAAAGGAATGATGCACCTTGAACTTGAAATTCAATTCTTCTTACTTTATTTCAATTGTTAGAAATGGAACACATTTTTTTAGGCATGAAATATGTTCATTGTGGATAAAAAAACATTTATTTCCACATTAAAGATATCACTTCCTCTGCCTTTAAATCACTGGCTTTGAATGGATTTAAAAATGATACTTAAACATCACATAAAAGACAGGTCACTAAATGCTGTTCTGGAAACCTCCTATGATTGTATGTTTTTGTGTCTGCATATACATACCCTAACAGCATTACCTCCACTGGTAAAATGTCAATGCTATGTTCACATTTTTAAAGCCCCCCCCCCCAAACAAAATAGCATACACCACCACCATTAAATGTCAGAAATCTTACTACTAATTTGGAAAAGAATACACATACGTCTTCTCAACTCTAGATGGCAATTTGCTTGAACAGGTACACCATTTCAATTATTTAGGGTGTGGCTAGATCAGAATCTTGGCTTTTTCACCCACATTGATGCCATGCACAAGAAATTTTGCCCAATGCTTGGTGTGCTATGCCAAAACAAATCATATCTTCCTTTTCTAGTCTGCCATGAGATCATCCTTAAAATGATCGTACTGGGGGTTCAGTATGCAGATATAGTCTACAGCCCTGCCACAAAGTCTACACTTGCCAGGCTAGACACCCTTTTCTTTTCTTCTGTCACTTTGCCCTTAGTGCTTCATCTTTCTCCCATCACTGCTATGAGTACTCTCTATATGCTAATCTCTCCCCTCTTCAGAGGCCCACTCATCTCCCCCCTCTCTGCAACCCTGCCATCCCCTTCTCCTACTATCCTCCATTCATCTTCTGTTCTTTTGTTTCATATCCCCAAAGTAAATCTGTAGCAGGCCAGTCTGCTTTCTTTGTCAACTTCCTACACATTGGCACAGCCTCTCTCTCCCCATATATTGCCTATCCTCCCTGCACTCTCTTAAACCACTCTTATTGACACACCTCACAAAAGTATGCACCTGCAGCTAGACTTTCCTATCCATCTCCCTTTGCTATTTTATTTTTATTTTATTTCATTTTTTTGTTATTCCTTTTTCTCCTCGGGTCCCAGGTTGGCACCTACATCTCAGTCATCCCCCCAGCCCCATACCCTGACATGAAGCCAGCTTCCCCTTCTTCCCCCACAGCTTTCCCTTCATGACAGAGTGGTGAGAAGCCCCCAACTCAACTCACCAAGGCAGGCGTCCAGATTCTGGGGAAGTGCATCCTCAGTGTCGGAGCCTGTGAGGGATGGCTGCTCATGCCTCATGACTTGGGATCCATTTTCCATTTTTCTTCCCCTTCAGGAGTGGAGCATGCAAAGACACCAGTGATGTCACCACGCACACTCCCATGCATGCACCCCATCAGGTGTCTGCCCCGCCCCTGACCCAGTGTTTTACAGTGTCAGTGTGCCAGTCCCTAACCACCACTAGGGGCCAGACATGCACCAACAGCTGGTCAACCCCCCTCCTCAGAGAAGGAGAGCTGTCTCTGAGATGCTTGATCCTTCTCCTCCCCTGCCAACCCCCGGTGACTTGCGTTTGCTCCTGAACATGGGTTGCCAGCATGGTGCAAGGTGTGGGATCCAGCACCTCAACCCTCAGCACCACTGGGCTGACTCAATTTTATTTTTTATTTATTTCAGATATGGATTAATACCTTTGAGCCAAGGGGCTCTTTTACAAAGGTTCCAAGTTGATTAAGCACATAATACAAGTCAAGTGGTACAAGCATGATAAACATG
Source organism: Neoceratodus forsteri (assembly GCA_016271365.2). NCBI lineage: Eukaryota > Metazoa > Chordata > Ceratodontiformes > Ceratodontidae > Neoceratodus > Neoceratodus forsteri. Next base: position 1,457,200,936 of record CM057455.1, on the reverse strand, counting down.
AACAGTGCAGCAAGGTACACAGGTATACACAACAAAGGTAGTTGCAGAAGTGCAATGCCTTAACGATAGCATCAGCATGTAAAAATACACTGTGGTCATGAGCAATGAGAACACTTTGGTTACTAAAAGTGCCAGACAATGGATAGGTAGCAGCCTGAGCAGGCTTTGTCAGGATGAAAAGAGAGGGGTAAGGGGGATAGGTGCATGGAGAGGAGAAAGGTAGTGGGAGGGGGGTTGGTCAGCTGTAGATAGGTCACAGGAAAAAACATGCAATCAGGAAGAGCAATCACACTGATTTGCCTGTGGTAGGAAGAGGAGGAGGTCTCTTTTGAAGTGGCCAATCTTTTCACAATCTAGTAGGGAGACTGGGAGGTCATTTAACCATTGAGGCCCCTGAAAGAAAAAAGCTTGCTGGGCAAAGGTGGTATGCCTAAATGGGACATGGTGTACACCCTTCGATGATCTTCTAGTCGTTTTGGAGATTTGAGAGTGCTGGAAAATGTTAGCTGTTGAAGCAGGAGTTAGTCCAAGTAGGGACTTTTTTCCAACCAGGCAGGCCTGGTACCTAACCCTTAGATGCAGGTGGAGCCACCATGTCTCAGAGTAAAGACTACAGGTGTGTGTAAAGTGACCTGCCCCTAGGACAAGTCTGCAGGCTTTGTTAAGGAGAATCTTAACCCTTTTCAGAGCCATGTCTGTAGCTGCATGGCAGATGATAAGCCCATAATCGATTGTGGACAATATAGAGCTCCTTGTTACCAGGCTCAAAGCCTCAGGAGTCATTGCCTACCTATGATGATAGAGGATCCCAAGCTTGATGTTTGCTGTTTTGATAACGTGGTCAATGTGGAAGGACAGGGTGTCATTGAGGTGTATACTTCGGTATTTGAAGGAGTGGACTTGCTCTAGAATATCTTCCTTTTGGCTAAGTATGTGCAATGGGTAATTTTTTTTCTTATTGTAAGTGAGTGTGAATTGCATAATTTTTGTTGTTTTATAGTTTAGAAGGAGTTTGTTTTGAGTAAGCCAAGTCTCTAGTTTCCTGAAGTTATCCTGAAGTGTCAGTGTTATTTTGGTCATTTGGGAGCCTAGAACAGAGATTATGGCATCATCTGCATACAACAACATGTTAGCTGGGCATGCAGAGGGTAGTGCGTTTATGAATAGACTGAAGAATAGCCAGCTGAGTATGGACCCTTGGGGCACCCACAGGGTCACATCCCTAGGGTTGGATGCTACTCCTTTCATTTTCATTCATTGTGACCTGTGGGATAGGTAAACTACTGAACCAGGTTACTGTATTATATGACAGGCCAAGAGCCAGGAGCTTGTTGAGTAGGATCTGATGGTTCACAGTATCATGTCATTTTGTGCGGTCTATAAATATAGACCCTACCAACCTGCCACTGTCAAGAGCATCATACAGGTGAGTGGTGTATTCAAAAAGTGCAGTGATGGTGCTATGGGTTTTTTGAAAACCATGTCGTGCACATAATAAGTTGTATTTATTTAGATACTCTATCACTTGATCAGGTATGACTCACTTGAGTGCTTTCGAGAGAGGTAGTATTGATATGGGTCTGTAGTTTCCCTGGTAGGTTCTGTCTCCACTTTTAAACACTAAGGTGATGTACGCAGTCTTCCATTTATCTGGGAAGACTCCTGTTCTGAGTGATTTGTTGAATAGTTTGGTGAGGGGTAGAGCTATTTCATCCAGAGTGAGAGCAATGGGTTTCATGCCTATCATGTCACTTCCGGTCCTTGTTTTACCTAGGACCCTTCTAACATATTTAATGGTTTGTGTTCTAGAGATTTGTTTGAAACAAAATAATGGTTTCAGGCTGGATGTGAGTTGGGTGTGAGTTGTCTCTAGTGGACTTGCTTGAAGGTTGGGTTGTTAGGTACTCCAGAGGTAATACTGTGCTTAGGTCCATGAATGTGATGTTGAATACATTTGCCAGGTCCTTAGGCTCCTGTAAGGTGCTGGATGCTGTAATAATCAGGTCTGGAGGTGCTTTGGAGTCCCCGCCAGTCAGGGTTTTTATATTGTTCCAGAACTCTTTCCCATTACCCCAGAACCTACCCAATAATTCTGTATAATAATTTGCCTTTGCATTCCTGACCAGCCTTGTGAACTTATTCCTTGCTACTTTATAGGCAGTACAGTAGACCATCTTACCAGTAACCCTAGCCTTGTGCCATAGGTTGTCATGTAAGTTCAGTTGTTCGATAAGGGAGCCCGAGAGTCAGGGGCTAGTGGTTCCTTCCACTTTTGAGGATTTGAAAAGAGCAGGCATAGTTGAAGACAGTTGTAAAGGGTTCCATGTGATATTCCGTGATCGCCATTTGGGAGAGTGTACATGACCGAACATGAATTTTGACGATGTACACTCACAGCAAAATACAAGAGTGTGCCTGAGATCTATGATTTTCTGTTTTTAGGTGGGGGGGCTGCACCCCCCACATCTCCCTATTAAAGGATTCTCAACTCCCGGGGGGGTGCATGTTGGGAGGGTGCAAAACTTAAAACAAAAACAACAAAAAAAAAGACCCAGCACAAAAACATGATCGCGCCCAGAATCGAACCTGGCACCAACCCACCATGCCACATGGCCAGCTCAGCAGCCCAACACTGCATTATACCCCACAAACCCTCCCTCCCCTTTGGCCCATCACACAACGTGGTCCTCCCCCCCACTCATGTGTGTATACATAGCAACATCCCATTGCTATATTCGCCTACCCCCCTATCTGCTCACCCCCCTGCCAGGTATCCCTGTGCACAGGAACCGTGATTGAGTCACCCTTTTTGAAAGTGCTCACTAACAGTTGCCCTCTTCACAGGATATCATTGTAAAATAATCGAGATCTTGGTTTGCATCCTTTATGCTATCTAGTGGTGTCCAGTCAGCCATTTTTAGATACTGTTTGAAGGTCTTTGACTGCCCTTTTTTTAGGAAACGGTTTCTCGTGTACTGAGGGAAGCCTTTCAGGCTCTTGCTTGATCACATGCAGACTACTGGAGAGTGGTCACTTAGGGAGTTGGGAAGCATGGATATACGTTGACTATGTGTTCCGGGCAGGTGGTGAGTAGGCAATAAATAAGGGTGCCAGTGCCTGTATGGTAATTTCTCTTGGTTGCTTCGGGAATCATTTGAGTAAGATATAGGCTAGCTGTTTGGTCTCTAATGGTCACGGTGTCCTGGGCTAGCCAATTAGTGTTGAAATACCCTAAAATAATATGTTCCCATTTCTGCTTTAATGGTCTAAAATAGTCAATGAACTGCTCAGTTCTTGTTCCTTGCCTGCCAGGAGGTATATAAACTGTCATAAGCACAAGTGTTTTGCTCTGGAGACCTGTAATGTAAGCCTGAGAGATAGAATTTGAGCCTCTTTTGTAGAGAGACTGTGAGGCATCACTTGGCCTTTTAGTTCATTACTTAGGTACACCAGGGAACCACCCCATGTTTGGACAGTCTGTCCTGTCGAAAGATGGTATAGCCATGAAGGGATACCAAGACATCCAGTATCATGGAGGAGAGCCATGTTTCTGTGATGGATATTATGTCTGTATTGAGCTGCACCACCCAGGCCTGGAACTGGGGAAGTTTAGGTAGCAGGCTCCCTATGTTGATTGAGGCAATTTTCATGTGACCATGTGCCTTAGTACTCACAGGTCCAGGTGGGCCTTGGTTAGGGTGTGTATTCCCTGGCAGTAGAAGGATGATTATTAATCTTTTAAGAAGGTGTTTCCAGTAAGCCCTAATTCTGTGGGAATGCTTGCGCCTGGCAAGTCTGTGTTTCTTGGCGTTACCTGCCATGAGTGAGAGCTTAGCAATGCTGCATCAGCTACAGAAGTGAGAGTAGGTGAGCTAATTGGTTGTGGTGAGAGACTGCAAAGAGTTTGGCCCTCAGAGTTAGCATCCAGCCACACTGCTGTACCCGTTGGTTGTAGTATTGTGCTATGTGTGGTGTGATGATTTGGGGGGGTGTGAGGGTAGGGGCTTCCCATCATCCACAAGTTGCACTGTGGTTAGAAGAACTGTTATTAGCAGGCCATAGTAGTTGATCATGCCCCAGTTTGTTGGCTTCTCACTAGGGAACTTGAATTGGTAGCAGAGAGTGTCAGACACTATTGGTCTAAAACTAGTACAGGTGCTAGTTATTAAGGTGTTAATCAATTTAAGAGAGGGAGTGTGCCTGTCCCTAAATCGGTGTATCAGAGGGAGTGTAGGGTGGAGCGCTGTCTGCAGAAAGTGGATTTAAAGAGTGTCTGGGGCAGGAGAAAATTAAACTGTCTATAAAAAGGAGAAATTTGAACCTAGCAAAGTATGAAAAAAGTAGCAAAAAAGAGCAGTCCAATACAGTGTAAGCTGGTAGCAGAGTCGGCCAATGGCAAGCTGGAGATGAGATGCAAGGGCCAACCAAATTACTGGCTTGCAAGTCCCAAGTCCCTGTGTTTTTGGCATACCTTGTGGAGCTGAGGCAGGCGGGCAGAGGAGCAGGCGTGGCCAGCAGGATTCCCAGCCGTAGCCGCATGACAGCGAGGAGCCCGATCAAGGTCTGAGGTAAAAAGGGAAAAAGACAGCATGTAAGAGTCAAAATACTCTGTCCTCAGACAATGCCTGGAGCTATATCAGTGGGAGGGTCAGGCTGAAACAAAAGAAAGAGAGAGAGATAGAGGGTGTGGGGGGGGCAGGCAGAGGAGACTCCTGGTGGGGGGTGTCTGGGATTTGGCACTAGAGGGGCAGGATACAACCAGATTAATTCAGTCTTTAGGTAGGAATCTCAGGTATTACAGAATATGAGCTGGGGTTAGTGTTAGGCTGGGAAGGAAACACAGACAGATAGGGGAAACAGAAATTATTTTGAGGCAGAGAGCGACTAAATAGGCAGTAACAGGTTAAAGTAGACACTTATCAACATCAAATTCAGCTCTACAGAAAATTCCAATAACTACAAAATTGAAAAATTCAACTGTCTATAAAATGGAGAAATTCAAACCACCAAAAAAGTAGCAGAAAAGAGCAGTCCAATACAATGTAAGCTGGTAGCAGAGTCAGCCAATGGCAAGCTGGGGCTGAGATGCAAGGGCCAATCACACTACTGGCTTGCAAGGCCTAAGTCCCTTTGTTTTCCTGTTTTCCTGTTTTACCAATTTTTGCCTACTCAGTTGTATAGCCTATAACTCAGTGTACTCTGTAATCTGAATTTTATGCCTCACTGATTCTTTACAAATGTTTTGTCCTACATTGGCAGGATACATCCTTAGCTCTAAATCTTGATCTCAAGTGTCAGTCTGACTACTCTATAACCAACATTCATGTACACTTTTTACAAGTGTTTTTGTCTTTCTCTGAATTGTACTACTTGTAATGTGATTTTATTGTACTTATTTATGCACCTATTGTTGTCACTTGAATATTGTTGTTTTACTCCCTGTTGCATCCCCTTCTCTGGTTTGTACCAGAAACAAACCCTGAATCAGAGTGCCTATCCACGTCACTGTATTTTAAATAAATAAATACATTGTTTTGTGTGTGTTTAAGCAATGGTGCTGAACATTTCTGAGTTCAGTTTTTTTTAACACCCCAACAATCACATTGGAAAAATTGAAAAGAAAATGCACACAGGCATACAGACAGACACAGAGACAGACAGACAATCAGAGAGCGAGAGGCAGATAAACATACACAGACAGAGAGACAAAAATAAATGCCAGGCAGACAAAGTCAGACAGACAAACAGGCAGAAAGACAGACACATACAGACAGGGACAAACAGCAAGACAGAAAGATGGACAGACAGACAGAGAGATAGACAGATAGAGACAGATAGATAAATAGAGTGACAGATAGATAGCTAGATAGATAGATAGATACTGTAGGTAGATAGATAGATAGATAGATAGATAGATAGATAGATAGATAGATAGATAGATAGATAGATAGATAGATAGATAGGGCCTAGGACACCAACATTAATAAGCAAACCCCATTGTCTTGTACTGGGCAGGCTTGGGCCAAGGCACTCCATGGAAATGAGGTGCTTGGCTGCCATAAGAGTGTTTGGGTGTCTTGGCATTTGCACACTCCCTGAATATAGATTATTGAACTGCATTGGCTGCAAATGCAGCTACAAGTCCACTTTCCCATATGGAAAAAAGGGTATAGCCACAATAGCCCTGTTTGTCAACACGGAGACAGGGAACTGGGAGAAACTGAGAAAAAACAATATGCAAAAACAGGCATACTCACACCTATGTTGGGCAAATTGTATCCATCTGGCATACTTTCACCACAGATGGTCCCCTATTAGATAATGTAACACATCAAATACCTACCTCTGTGCCTTGATCCTAAATTGTCCTGCAGAGAGCACATTACAAGAACCGTCAGGAGCCCCTCCCCAAAGCTTAGCTTACAGTATTATACCACAAATGCAGTTGTATGAACCGTAACACTAGAAGTGGACAAGCTAGGAATTCTTCACCTAGAGATGAGCCAGAGCTGAGTCAGAGGTCTGGCTTGACCCTACAAGCCAAAACAGGAGCAGAGCATTGGCTTCTGGAGGCTGTTCTCTACAATGCAGTTGAATATTTCAGACACTACACTGACTGCTCAAGCTGACAAAAATGCTTACTTTGATCATAACTGGCCTGGCTTGACCTTGGCTCTTAATGTCTTATAGAGGTCAAGCCAAACCGAGCCAGGTACTATGCTCGAGCAAGGCTCAAGCCTGCTTTGTGTTGCCTACCTCTATTTAACACTAGAAAGACACTCTCCTGCCAGTCAGTAATATCAGCACTAGAATATGGGAACAAAGTACTGAATAAAAGGCAGCCAACTTCACCTCCCTGAAGTGAATAACATCGTAGTAGCATTCAATAACTTGCAGATATGCACTAGGCTGCAACAGAATGACCCACCTCTTTCTGCTGTATTTTGCCATCAGCTTAGTTTACTTGCCCCAGAAGACGTAAATTGAAATTGGCCTGCCTGGTTTATAAATGTGCCCATAATCTATCCGAATTACCTAAATAACCTTCTGACTTGTATAATCCATGTTTATCACCTGAGGGCACAATTTAAGGATGGCCTTTATTGCTCTACAAGCACACATAATAATCGTGAAAAGGCCATTGCTTTTGTGCCCCCCACCAGCTTAAACTCACTCATGCACTCACTGATGCAGTAAAAAAACTCCAGTAACCTCTAGCATTTCATAAGCCTAAGTACTGCCACTTTCTTAGTCCCTTTATCTGCTATTAACCCCATCTACTGTAGACCTAATATCAATGACCTTGACTTGCTCTGAACTCCTCTCCATCATCTTTAACTCCATGTTTATATATAAACTCTGCACATTGTTTTATTGCATGGATATTATTGGTTGTGCAAAGCTTGTTTGTGTATATTTGTCCTTGTATGTAACAATCTGTATTATAACTATTTTAATTTTATGTTTACTGTACCTCTGCTGTTGTGCGGCTCTTTTCAATCCTAGGTGGTACACCTAAATTAGGCTATACCAGTGTTCAAAATACTTAGAAGTACATGTAGTCATAGACGCATGGTACAAAAAAAAGCCTTCAAGGAAGCATCGAGGTGATAACCTGAATCAGCCTGAGAGACACTCCAAATAACATTGAGGACAAGAAAATTGAAGCAAACTGCATGTATCACAGTGAAGATTTCATCCATGCATGAAATCCCTTTCAAAGCATGCACATGCACGTATGCGCTCACACACACACACACACACACACACACACACACACTGTACATTGATATACTGTACTTATATCTACATGCGTCACAGAATCTATCCATATTTCATTTAAGATGGTGACTAACACAAACCAAATAACAATGGAGAAGGAGCTTCCCTACAATGCAATAATTAGCAGTACTCAGTTTCTGAGAATCATATACCCTAAGGAAACCACTGTGCCTTAAAAAAATACCATATTTTGAAGATATTTGTATGTTTTTTGGGGCTAATTATACCTAGAAATAGGCATGCCACACCTTTGAAGCATTAGCTGCATATTCATGTGCTTTGAAATGTGTTATTGCAGTAGAGCTTTGCATTTGCATTAGAAAAGATTATGAACTCACACTGGCTGAAGGCTGAGGATAAACCCACCATTTCTTTATCATTGCCTGGGGATAGGAAAACCTTAATTACAATACACGTCTTCTAATAATATTTCAGTCATAACAGGGTATTTCTGCAATTCTGCATGATAAGTGCATTAATATTTATTCATTTCTATGACCTTTGGATAATTTCTGGGATGTTTCTAGAACTGTAACATTTTGCCTATAGACAAATAATCACTTCTTTCATCTTAATGATTTACAAGAAACACAACCACTGAATGAACTGATACTATTTAATAAAACATTGCAGAATACAAATCTGAAAATTAGCAACTATAGGATGTCTGAAAAACAAAATGGTGCATTCAGTAAAAACATAGCTATTCTACAAACAAAAGCACTCTGCAAAAGCACAGCTATGTCATATGATAGATCTATTTATTACACACAATAAAAAGTCCACAAATTGCAGTGCAGGTGCAGGTGCAGGTTACATAACAAACTGTACCTTTGGGATTAAAGTGCAAATAAATAAAACATAGCCAGACCTGCTCTGAATCCGCCTGCTGCCCTGATGCTTCATTTCGGTCACAAGAACTTTGTGTGTTTTGTGAGCAAAGTGCAGGGCCACCAACTGGTTTCAGAGCAGATTAGGCTATGTTTTAATTCATTTGCACTTTAATACCTGTGGTACATTTTGCAACTTGCACCTATGCTGCACTTTACAGAACATGTGACTGGGCATAATAAAATTGATGTACACATGACATAACCCTTTCTGTGATTTTGTTCATAGTGTACAATAGCTATGTTTTCACCCACTGCAACCTTTTGTTCATGAGACGTACTGTATTTGTAAGGATAGCCAGCCAGGGTTGCATTGAGTCTTGACACCTCAAGCACTGTTTCATGTTGTTTCTGAAGATTAGCAAAGCAGTTTAGAAAAAAATACAACTAAAAAGAGGTGGTTGAATTATTCGACAGGTATATTTCATAATCTCTGTTAACTGATAGCCACAACAGCTTAAAAGTGTCCAGAGGAAGAACTGAAAATAAAAAATAAATGTTCTTTTATATATTTGGCCCCACATATTTAAAATTATTTACTAGTGAAGCCATTGTATGCAAATAGGGCCGCATACATAGTTGCCATGCCCATAACCACATAGTGCCAGTTCGTCTTGCTATGCACAGCAGGGCTACAAGACTTTCCCAGTGTGATCACTAGTAGCAATACAACTGTGCATGGAGAGGGGTGGGGTCACCATACAACTAGTCACAGGGCCATGCACAGAGCATGGCGACCCTTCTACAAGTGGTCATTGAGTTTTGAGGTACCCACAGCCTACACAATTACTACAGGCAGCAGTAGTGAGTGTTGCACAGCTGTGATGATCTTAAGTGGAGCTGTCGGGGACCAAGATTATTGTGGGACATTCCTTAACAAATGGCAATAATGGCTTGGGCTGGGAAGGTGTTCCACTGGACCCCAGGGAATGGTATGGATGTAGTGAGTGGATGAATGGGGTCCCTGGACCAGGAATGGATAGTAGTTACCAGACAAATTTAAAGTTCACTGGCCCAGAAGTTGGCCTAAAGGTGAGAGGTGGTCTTCATGGGGATAATCCTATGGTGTTAGCACTGTTCACCCATATTTCAAATCATACCATAGTGTATGATGCTATGCCATGACCAGACCTCCATGGCTACCACTAGTCAGCATGTAAGTATATATAAACCCTGTTTGCACGCATTAACATCTAGCCAGGTGATTTTCATTGCAATTTAGTTACCAGGAAGATCCCTCCATCAACTAAGTCAGGCTGCTGTGCACAACAGTTATTGGCAGTGGCACACCAGGAAGCCTCTTCATATCTTAAATCTGTGCAACCATCATCTGCAACCGAGAATTAGGCCCTTTGACTCTAATGATAATTTCAAAAAGGCTCTAGGGCAATAAACTGTACATAAAGTACACTGATGGATGGACTCAGCTATAAATGCTATTGTTGACAATGTATGAATATATAGATCAGCTTTAGTTTTATACTTGGGAGAGCTGAGAAGCAGAAGAGAAAAGAGCAGGTAGCCTGTACCAGAAAAGGTAATTTGGCTGAGTGAGTGAGTGAGTGAGTGAGTGAGAATACATAGGCAGAAGTAAGTGTTTTTGGGTCAGTGTTTTAGAGGTGTTCTTTACATGTCTTTAACTCTCAGTAGGAAGATAGGGGAAACTAGCATGGAGAATATTGCAGCCTCTTGGGGTTGAGTGGTTAATTATGTCCTGTAAAACAGGTGAATGATTAGGGGAGGAGGAGCAGCAGGGTTTGAGGAGACAGGAGAGTAAAAGGAGAAGCTAGCTAGGGGCCCTGTGCTTGGAAAGCTGAGAGGGAAGAGAGAATATGACAGCTAGCCTACACCTCAAAAGAGAAATTATTACATGTAATATTTAAATTAGCAGAGCGAGTGAGTAAACAAATCAAAGTGCCTTTGAGTCAGTGTTGTTGGGCTATTCTTTAAATTTTTTTCATTCTTAGTAGTCATGGAGGGAAAACCAGCTGGAAGAATATTGCAGTCTCTTGTGGGTTGAGTGGTTAATTATGACCTTTGAAGCAGGTGGCCAAATGGGAGGCTGCTGCAGCAGGCTTAAAAATACAGGAGATTTATGTCCCATGCCTGCATCCTGGAGTGTGATTTTCCTGGTGTAGGCTAGCTGCTCAGTTCTCTCCTCCCTCTCAGGTCTCCCAGTGCAGTGCACCTAGCTAACTGTCTCCTGTCTCTTCTAAGTCTACTGCAGCTTATCCCCAATCAGAGACGTGTTTAACAGGTCAAATTTAACCATTCAACCCACAAGAGACTACAATATTCTCCCAGCTTATTTCCCCTCCATGACAACTAAGAAACATAGAGTTAAAGAAATATAAAACGCAGCCCCAAAACACATCTGCAGGTGTAGCTGCAGGTTGTTGACAGGTCTGCAGGGGACTCTGACCAAGTGAGAAGTACAGGGGAGGCAACATCAAGTAAACATTGTACCAGAGGGGGAGAAAACACAGCATTAAGCAGAACAAATGAAGTGGGGCACAATGCCATTTGAAGAAAGGGCATCAGTGTGATTTGTAGCAAGAGCCTGACTTGGGAACTGGGAGAGGTAACTATAGCTACGCTGTGGTGTGAAAAATGGTGCATAATGCTATAAGGAATGCGTAAATCATATGATCTGCAGTAGGGTAAAATAGCTGATTATGTAAGACTTTTGTGGAAAAATCCTATGTCGGATACAGCCACAAAGCTATTAGTGAGGGTAATAGTATCTGCATGGGGGGTTAAACAGTATAATATGTGTTAAATTTCTAGGATGTAATTTGTGCTGAGTCTCTAGGATAAACACTACTGCTCAATAATGCAAAGGGGTAATTGCAGAGGGATGTCGGAGTGGTGCAGAGGGTGCGGGACACTGGTGAGCCACAGAGTGCTCTGGGAATTTGACCACTGCCTGAATGTCAGGTGTTTAAAGGCCATGAGGCAGAGTTGGGGGCAGCAGGGGCTGAGACAGCCATGTCAGCGGTTCAGCAGGTTGCACATTCACCTCTGAGGCTGGAAGATTAGAAGGCTATGGGTTCTAGCCCCACAACAGGAACTTAGTATAGAATCCCAATACTGACACTGCAGTGTAGCATGAGGAGATATTGTACTCCTGAGGTGGCATCTTTCAGATGAGTTGTTAAACTGAGGTCCCTTCTGTCTGTTCAGGTGGCTGTTCAGGTGGACATTAGAGACACCATGGCAGTTCTCGAAAAATGAGGCTGAAAATAGGCAGACTTTTTTTTTTTAAGCCTTTGGTAACTGGGTAAGGCCCCTAGGCACAAGTACCTGTTTTCAGGGGTGACCTGGGAGCACTGGGCAGTTAAGTGACTTGCTCAGAGTCAGACTCAGACTTGCATAGTCCTTATTTCCAGATCAAGAAAAACTAAATCAAATAAATAATTAACTGGATAAATAAATAAATAAATAAATGAAAATGCCACTTGAAGCTGCAGCCGTTGGGCCACATAGAATGCTGCTGCTTCAGGCACCACAAAGGCCCAATCAGGTCACAGCTGGTGACTAGATAGTGGTGTGGGAGGAGGAGGAAGAGGTGAGGAAGGGGTGAAACCTACAGAACCAGGGCTATGCATGAGCAAGAAGTACTTATTGTTGCAGTCCAAGGAGAGCCAGGTTATCCTTTCAAGAGAGAAAAGGTCCAGCACACATAATAGGCAGGCACTGTTGGACAGTGAATATACAAAGAAACAGCAGTGCATCCAGGAATCTGGGTCCTGCTTGTCAGGACAGCAAAGCCACAGAGCATAAAATAAAAACTAGAGGCAGCACTCAACACTTACATTTGAATGGAGTGGAGTCTAGTAGGACCCCTTCTGGGTTCTGTTAGTGTTCATGTTATTAAGCTGTCCCCCAACCTAGTTTAATCTGACTCTGATGTGCTGTGCAAACCTTATTCCTAGCACCTGCCTGCTCTCCTTATTGGGATGCAGGCCAGCTCCATTAAATATAGTCCACCCCTTCCAAGTCTGGCAGTATAGCCTAGAGGTTAGAGGAATGAGGTGTGAACAAGCTTGATACATCCAGCAGATCAGACCTGAGTTTGATTCTCACAACCTCCACCTGCATACTGTGTGACTCTGAGCAAGTCACTTAACTGCCCAGTGCTCCCAGGTCACCCCTGAAAACAAGCACTTGTGCCTAGTGGGCCTTACCCAGTTACCAAAAGACTAAAAAAAAAAAAAGTCAAGCCCCAGTCTCTTAGGAAATAAAGTATATTTTCCTTACCTCACCCATTTAGCCATGCATTGATCTGGAATAAGTGAAATTGATCCCTCTTCTTCAGGTGCAGCTCTGTTAGAAGCAAAGAAGGTTACCACCCCTTCTCTCTTCCCTCATTACCCATCCTGGTTCATGCAAGCTTGCCTTCATGTCATCCATGATCATCCCTGCTGCTGAAATAATTTGTGCCTATATGCATGATCAGATCTGATTTCCCATCCTTCTCTACGATGGGCTCCACCACCCCGAACTTGAGTCTGTCTGTTGTTACCCATGGGAAGCAGTGTACAACGTCCTGTCCATCAAGTGTGAGACCCACTTACCTCCTTGTGCTCCTCACTACACTATCTCCTTATGAAGACCCATAGTGGTTGAAGCACCAAGGCCATTTATTTTGTGTCTCAGGCATGTTCTTATAACCATTAAATGTGCACTTTGCTGAATTCAGTGATTTTTAGTGCCTACATTTGCTCCTTCCAGTGCTGTCTCTTGCCTTTGACTGTTAGATGAGGACATGTCAAATTAGTACCAGGAATACTAATAGAATCCGGGGAGCCCTGCTGGCATCTCCCACCAAATGTAAATGTTGATAAGGCAATCTTTAAAAGAAAGGTACAAGGGAAGAGGGCAACAAAATGGTGGAGTGTGGTATGCTCTAACACAAGAAGCCTGGAGAACAAGATCCCAGAGTGGCTGGCTCTAGTGACAGAAGGGAAACTGGGCTAAGTGGCTGTCACAGAAACATTGGCTACACAGAACCACAAATGGGACATAACTATTCCAGAATTTATATTATCTTGAAAAGACAAGATGAAGGGCAATTATTATTCATGAGTGCTAGCACTTTTTTAGCACTTTTCATTAATCATTTGTAATTGTGGATGATTATCTAATTGTTTACAAGGTATTTAAACTGTAGTGCTGTAAAGCAGCCACACACCCCTGAGGAAGCCACTTTTTGTGGCAATATGTAGGGGCTGTTTGTTCCTGTTCCTATGCTGTGCCATTAAAATACATTTGCTATTTACATGGATCTGGTGTGTGCTCTGTTTCTTTTCTCCCTTGCTTGTTAAATAGGGTCTATTTCTTTGCAGGAGCACCCATTTTCTATTTGTGACATAGCCTGTAACAGCCAGTACACAGTGTTGATGGTGACCAGCAGATATTTCACAGATGATTTGGAGATTGATAATGCTTGTAACAGAAAGACTGATAAAGAACAAGGTGTGTTTGCCATTAGGAATGCTGAACTTAGTGCTAGACATCAAGACATTAAGGGATGTTTGTTTAATGAATCAGGGATAGGGGTGCAACCAGCTCAGAGATAGTGGATTTGTATAAAAAAAACTTGAAAAGCTTTCCGTACAAGAGGTTAACATTTGGTTTAATGAACTGAAAGGCTATGCCTACAGTTCAATGAGTGAGCAACCAGCCATGCACCCTGCTACTGTCTCTTAGCACCTGACAATGCCCCCTGGGATGAACCCCCCCACCTCACTCCCCCCCCAAACTCCCCCCGTCATCCTGCCCTTTCTGTTAGCTCCTCCATGTGCTAAATTTGTTGTCACCTTGAAATGTTTCAAATTGCTCACTGTATGAAAACAACTATGTCATTCTGTCATTCATTGTTTTGTATGCTGTAAATATGTAACACTGTATGTCCTCTATGTGACAAGGTACCTTTGTAAACAAGCCTCTGGCTCAAAGGTTGTAAATCCGATTGTTCAAATAAATAAAATAAATAAATAAATTAATAAATGCCTTCTTCTTGAACTATTTAAGCAGTTCCTCCCAGCCTCCCACTGAAGCACCTTTTTCTTTGCCAGCCGGAGGCTCTTTTGGTCTCTCCTCTCCCTTGGGGCCTGCTTGGGCCTTGACACCCCCTTCCCCCTTTTATGGCATTGCTTGTGCTCTGGCCTCTGTTTGATTTGTGCTGGATTCTGTTTGAGCCTTTCTCTTGGTATTATTTTTTTGCCTCCGGCTGCTGCTGTGTGCTTCCCTGTGTACTTGTTTTTCTGTTCTCCTGTTTGTGTTTTCTTTTGGGGCTTTGTTTTTATTTTATTTATTTAGTTTTTTGTTGATGGGGTAGGTGCCATAGCCTCAAAGCGACTGTTTTCATGCATGACCTGGGAGGTTACAAACAAAGGAAGCTTTGTCATACAGATCAGGGAATACAATGTGACAAGTTGCATCAGGTAAGCACATATTGCTTGTAACATGTACACAAAATCATGAGCAAGTGATAAAGATGAGAAAAACATACAGTCAATAATAAGCACAGTCATTTCAGAAACATATAGGCATAATACACAAAGTTATAAGGCTGTGGTGGAGTTTACACATATACAGTCGAACGATTAGTGTTGTAGTGGATAACAGCTTCAGCTTAAGAGGGAGCAAATAGCAAGGAGGGTTGTGGGTGACCTATGGGGGTTAAAGCAAGTACATTGGGTACACTTGATGAGACAGGTATAATGCAATCTTTTGACGGCAGCATGAGTGGGAGCAGAGTGAACTTCAGACAGTAAGGAGTTCCAGTATCTTGGTGCAAAGCTAGAGAAAGCAAGGGTTCCTTTCTGTGTTCTATGCCTCAGAGCACAAAGAAATGAAAGCTCATTTGAACGAAGGCCACAGGAGGAGGATTGTGGCACCATCATGGAGGCCAGGGAGGAAGGTAGATTGGACCTAATAATATTGTCAAACACAGACCCAAAGACAATAAGTCTGTGGGCTGTTGGGGAGGGCCAGTTTAGGTCAGCGTATAGCAAACAGTGATGCTTTACTCAAGGGGATGCTGAGGCATATCAGCAAATGTTATTGTATGCAGTGTCCCATTTCCCTAGGATGCTTTTTGAGGCATTTATATAAGTAACTGCACCTTACACCAGAGATGGAAGGAGGATGCCCCTGGCTATGACCAACCTGGCTAAGGAAGTAAGCATTTGACTGGCCCTGTAAGCGACGTCAAGTTTCATGTTTACTGTTTTGCATGCGACCATAATGTGCTCATCCAAGCAGAGAGAAACATAGAAACATAGAATTTGATGGCTGATAAGGACGACTTGGCCCACCTAATTGGCCCATTTCCCTACCTAATGGATACGCTGCAGATCGTAGTTAACCAACAGCCTACTTCCTCCTACCCCGCACTAGAATTGCCTTAAGTCTGTCCCATGCATTCTTGAATTCCCCCACTGTTTTTGACTCTACGACCTCCTCAGGAAGGCTGTTCCATGTATCCACAACCCTCTCTGTGAAGAAATACTTCCTCACATTACCTCTGAGCTGTCCCCCCTCTATCTTCAAATTGTGCCCCCTTGTTTTTGCACATCTCTTTTTCTGAGAGATGCTACTCTCTTGGACTTTGTTGATTCCCTTGAGGTATCTGAAAGTTTCTATTATGTCCCCCCTCTCCCTCCTTTCCTTGAGGCTATACATCTTTAGTTCCTTTAGTCTTTCTTCATATGTCTTCTGATGCAGACCATGCATCATTTTGGTTGCCCTCCTCTGGACAGCCTCCACTCTGTCTATGTCTTTCTGGAGATGGGGTCTCCAGAACTGTACACAGTACTCCAGATGTGGTCTTACCAACTGTCTTTACAGAGAGGCCAACAACTTCCTGTTTTCTACTGGTGATGCCTCTCCCTATGCATCCCAGTATCCCCCCAGCCCTCCTTACTGCCTTCTCACATTGCTGGCCCACCTTTAGGTCATCTGATATGACTACCCCAGGTCCCTTTCCATTTTTGTTGTTGTCAGTATCTCACCCCCCATTGTGTTCTCTTCCCCAGGGTTTTTGTTTCCCAGGTGCATTACTTTGCACTTTTTTGCATTGAATCTAAGCTGCCATACATTTGACCATTCCTCCAACCTTGCCAAGTCTCTTTTCATCCTTTCCACCCCACCTTGTGTATCAACCCTGTTGCAGATCTTTGTGTCATCTGCAAAGAGACATACTTTCCCTTCCAGTCCCTCTGCAATGTCACTTGTAAAGACATTAAAAAGGACCGGCCCCAGTACTGAACCCTGCGGTATCCCGCTAGTAACCCTCCTTTCTTCACTGTGGACTCCATTTACTATTACCCATGGTGTCCTGTTGTCCAACCAGTGTTTTACCCAGGCTACCACCCTAGGACCCACTCCCAGGCTGGCTAATTTGTTTATTAATCTTTTGGGCGGAACTGTGTCAAATGCCTTGCTAATGTCTAGGTAGGCCATGTCCACAGCCCCTCCCTGGACTGCTTTGGTCATCCAGTCAAAGAAATCAATTAGATTCGTCTGACATGACCTTCCCACTGTGAATCCATGCTGCCTTGGGTCCTGTGCCCCACTGACCTCTAGGTACTCAACAATTCTTTCCTTCATAAGTGATTCCATCATTTTCCCTACCACTGAGGTCAAATTGATAGGTCTGTAGTTTCCTGCCTCTGTCTTGCTCCCACTTTTGTGAAGGGGAATCACATTCACCCTCCTCCAGTCCTCAGGTACCACCCCATCCTCCCATGATTTAATAAAAAGGGTAGTCAGTGGTGTTACTAGTTATTCCCTTAGTTCTTTTAAAATTCTGGGGTGAATCCCATCAGGCCTCATTGCTTTATCCACCTTCACTTTTAAGAGTTCTTTCAGAACCATTTCTTCTTTGTCAAGTCTTAGTCTTCTTAGACAGCTTAGTCAAGCAGGACACCTAGATACCTGAAAGAAGTTACTATCATGAGGGATGAGCTATTAGCACAGGAAACATCATATAGGTCAACTATGTGAGAGGCCTTTCGGCACCATGCAATTCTGCTTAAAGCTGGACCAGCATAACATTCTGTGGTGATTTGCATATGCAGCCCATGATGCTTTGCATTGTGGGGGCATGTGTGATTTTGTATTTTCTTGAAACTTGGCTTCCCAGCCAAATGCCCTTTGGGGTAACCCTTTCCTCAGTGTTTGCGCACAGAGGTTCTTTGTCTTTTAAATAGTTTTGTATTTTAATGGGTTCACCACAATATATCCAAGGCACACTGCCTTAAGGGTAGCTGGTCCATACCACTGGGGTGTCAAACAGATGAGGCATACTGATAAGTTCTGGTAGGACGAAACATGTGTCTATGTCTTCTGTTTACACCCTTTGCAAACTATGTGAGAGGCATTTCGGCACCATGCAATTCTGCTTAAAGTTGGACCAGCATAACATTCTGTGGTGATTTGCATATGCAGCCCATGATGCTTTGCATTGTGGGGGCATGTGTGATTTTGTATTTTCTTGAAACTTGGCTTCCCAGTCAAATGCCCTTTGGGGTAACCCTTGCCTCAGTGTTTGCGCACAGAGGTTCTTTGTCTTTTAAATAGTTTTGTATTTTAATGGGTTCACCACAATATATCCAAGGCACACTGCCTTAAGGGTAGCTGGTCCATACCACTGGGGTGTCAAACAGATGAGGCATACTGATAAGTTCTGGTAGGACGAAACATGTGTCTATGTTTTCTGTTAGCACCCTTTGCAAACTATGTGAGAGGCCTTTCGGCACCATGCAATTCTGCTTAAAGTTGGACCAGCATAACATTCTGTGGTGATTTGCATATGCAGCCCATGATGCTTTTCATTGTGGGGGCATGTGTGATTTTGTATATAGGTCATGGTTTAGGTTGAGTTTGGCTAGGGACCCAAAGAGCATACTCTGCGTTTTGTTGATTTTTAGGATAAGCCTATGTTTATGGATCTAGTCTTGGATGGAGATAAACACAGTGGTAAGACATCTGTTTATAGCTTGTATATCTGCTGATGTTATGTATAGCACAAGATCATCAGCATATAGAATTGTCTGGCATGATTGTGAGTTGTAGGATATACTGTTTATGAAGACTGAGAAGAGTAGAGACCCCAAGATGGAACACTGAGGAACACCAATATTTATAGGAGCTGGGTCAGATACAGCAGAATTGAATTAAACCTGTTGGCTTCTGTTTACTAGGTAACTGTGGAACTAACTGACAGATTGTGAAGAGAAACCGAGAGATGAGAGACAGTAAAGCAGGAGAGGGTGATCTACCAGGTAAAATGCCTTGGAGAGGTCTATGAATACCACCCCAGTCATAAGTCCTCAGTCCATAGCAGTTCTGATGTCATTTGTGAGTTTTAGTAGCACAGTGGAAATGCCATGACCTTTTTGGAATTCATGCTGAGTGGGCGATAACAGTTCACGTTTAAAGAGATACTCCATGACTTGGGTAACCACTATTTTCTCTAGGATTTTATTGAGCACTGATAGAATGGCTGTAGACCTGTAATTGGCAAAGTCCTTTTTGTCCCCCTTCTTGAAAATAGGATGATTTTTGCAATTTTCCAGATGTCTGGAACATGTCCATGACAGAGAGACATAGTAAAGATTTTGTCTAGGGGAGCAGCAATGAGAGGAGTGGCTAGCTTTAGTAGTTTGGGTTCAAGGCAATCAGAGCCAATGCTGGTGTTGTATGAGACTGAGCTGAGATGTTTTAGGACTGGAGCCTTGGATATGCCCTTGAAATAGAAAGGTGGGTGTTATGGCATAGTTGTTTCAAAGAAAGGTGGCCAGCTTAGATTTGATGGAAAAGAGGCTGTGTATTTTGATAGGTTAGTAAAGAGTTTATTAAAAGAGTTTGCAATAGTTTGAGGCTCATTGCAGTGGACTCCATCAAGGACCATGCTGTTATTATGGCAAGATTGGTTTGTTCCCAGGAAGGATTTAACATCAGCCCAGAATTACTTGGGGTCACCAGCAGCTTTTTTTCAGTAGCCCTTTACAATACAAGCTCTTTGCTTGCCAGATTTGTTTTTTACACACATTTCACTGTGCTCTATAGGTATCATAGTCCGCTTGATGACCTGAGTTTTTAAAGTGGCTCCAGCACTTGTCACACAGTCTTAAGGATGATAGAAGATCCTTGTGTAACCACCTGGTCTGCCTCACCTAAACTCGCCTAGTACATTTAGGTGTGTGTATGTCCTGAAGGGACAGGAAGGTAGAAATAAAGTGATCAAGGGCAGTCTTAACATCATGGGCATGGAAGACAGGGGCCCAGTTTATGGTAGACAAGTCTGTTAGGAAGCTTGCATGATCCAGATTTGAGAAATCACGAAAGGTGATATAGTGTGGCAATGGGGCCATGATAACCGAGGCCCCCAGATGCAGAAAACAGGGGAGTGGTCACTAATTGAATCAGATAGAATGCCTGAGGCAGTAATATTTTCAGGTCAATTTGTTAGTATCCAATCAATCAGTGTTCCTGCAGCTATGTTCTGAGCTCCCCTGGTAGTATCATTTATCATCTGGTGCATATTGTATCTATGCACTAATGATACTATGGAGTTTTTATTTTTTCCTAGCCAATCTAGGTGGAGGTCACCAACAATCATCACTTCATTTTGGCCAGTAGCCAACACAATGTGTTCAAGTACATCTCTGCAGCCTGATAGACCACCCTTAGGAGGGTTGTAGGCACATAAAATGTGGAATTTCTTTGTGCCAAGGAGGGTAAGGACATGTAGGAATTCACAGGTGGAGTTTACTGAATGCAGCACAGGAGATATATTCAGGTGATTTTTAAAGTACAGTGCAACTCCACCTCATCTCCTGCCTGATGCCCTGTCAATTCTTAGAAGCATATAGTTGGTAACATGGCCTGCCTGACACCCTATCAACTCATAGAAGCATATAGTTGGGAATGTGGCATGATGAGTCAGTGGTCGAGGGCTTGAGCCAGGTTTCTGTCAGACAGAGAACATCAGGATTATGGATACTGATCCATGCCGCTAGCTCCTTCAGATTACACAGAAGACTCCTAATATTTAACTGAGCAATGTGGAGGCCCTTTGCATTTAACCAGTCCATGTAATAGGCTGTTTGAGGGGAGTGGGGGCCTGGCTTTGTCTCAATGTCCCCTGATAGAAGTAATACAAGAAGCACCAGTTACCATTGTTTTCATGGAAGAATAGGTGGTATCAGCAGCATAGCTAGCCAGTTGCATGTTTGTGCATAGTCAGCAACTAGGAAGAGAAAAAACTTTAGAAGTAGTAAAGGAGATGGATCTCAGTGCAAATACTGTGTCACTAGTAGGTTAGAAAAAGTAGTCGTTAAGTGTATAATTTATATTGGCATCACACTTGGAACAACAAACTAGTGAGAAGCACAAAAAGAGAGAGCGCAAGCCCAAAAGTTAGCAGTGGCAGTGTCCCTTATGCCACAGCTGAGGTACAGACTTTCTCCTCTCCTAACATTTTGTTGCCCTTTGCTTTGCATTGTGTTTATTTTTGCCTGTGCTTTATGTTCCTACATGCCCTCAGCTTTCATGCAATTGCTATTGCCTGCTTCAGCTTCTGCTGCACATTTCTGCTCACTCTGATGTTGCTGCCTCCTGGGTTTCTCCCTTTATTGATTGCACTTGGTCCTGGCTCTGCTGCTCAGCTAGTCGCTACTCCCTGTTTTACAGCCCTGCTCATGATTTACTCAGTGCTAGCTCATGTCATTCAGTATTGGAGTTCAGTGTACTCTGCTCAAATTTATTCAGTGTTTGCTCAGCCAGGCCCAACTGCTGCATTGCTATATTGAAATTTTCAGCTATTATCATAGCTGCCTGATCTCAGCTTCCAGCTGCAGGCATTATAGCAGTATGTTTCTGAATTTAGCTATTTTGACCTTTAAGTCTTTAATTTGCTTCACTGTCATGATTGCTGTTTGATATCACGGTGCTCAGCTTGCATACAGCCCTTTTGGGGATTTCAATCTGCTCAAACATGTTTATTTGCACTCGGTGGGACTCAAACCAGAGTCTACTGCAATTCTATATTACTTCTCCATGGGATTCCAACCTGATTACATGCAATTGTACCAAACAATTATTACTGTTGCTTTTCAGTGCATTAATGCCTATGTCTACAATCCCTATGTGTGTTCAATTTGTACAGCATAGGTACTGCTGAAGCTACTAACTAATTACTGCTGGAAGCTCAAGATCAAGATAAGTTGTATTATATCCATATATGTATAGAATATATCATTTGTCACATGCTACATAATTTAAAACTTTCATATAAAAATTCTGTCTCAAAATTACAGTAAATATTTCAATTACAACATATAGACATACATCAACATTTTTCCATCTTTCTCCTGACTACCAATAAGGTGCTCTCTATTTCATATTTTCCATTTACATTTCTTAGCAATTTTATGTGCAGAACTAGCCAATGCAAATATCTATACAGTATTTTCTGCATTATTTTCAATTTGCTCACTTTTCTTTAACTCATTTAAATTTGTAAATACTCTGTAAATAAAGTCTTGCCTTTCCTTCTGTAGTGCAGGACAATCCAGAATTAAGTGCATAATATTCACTAAGGCATTAGTACACCCAGAACATATTTGTATTACATTTCCAGTGTATTCTATCCTTCCCTATTGTATATATTGACCCACCCATAAATAGGTTAATGCTTTCCTGTTTCTCATTTTCACATGTAATTAAATATTTTTCAGATTTAAAACATTTTTGTATATGCTTCAGATTTTCACAATTCCATGCTGTTGTTATAGTTTCTATATCTTTCTGCGTTACATTATCAAATACTCTTTGTATTACTTCAGAGGCAAAGGTGTTCAAATTTACTTCCACATCCACAATCGCATTAAACTGAAGACCATACATATTCATTTCCTTATTCAATTTACCAACCCACATTAGATCAGTAAATTCTTGTTTTTGCACTACTTCTGCCCAATAATTATATATTATGCTATCAGTTGATGCTGTTCTAATTTTCTTCCAATATAGAATACATTTTTTCATTATTGCAGTGTATATTGAGACAGTACCAGTTTCAGCTCGTACTGCTGCATTAGATGTAATTTGCTGAACTCCCAAGAACTTTTTTAAATATTGATTTTGTATTACCTCTACCTCCTTTATGTTGCAAAACAAACCCCAGGCTTCAGCCCCATACATTAACTGTGAGTGCATTTTCGCCATTAAATACCGATACTGTGCCAGATATGAGTTTTTGTCCATTACATGTGCGAAATGTGTAATTCCGTTCAGAGTTTTAGTTGCATTTTCCTTCATTCTCTGTATTTGTTTTTTCCAATTTAAATTTTTATTGAAAATAACTCCCATGTATTTAAAATTGTTTACTACCTATATCTTTTCTCCTTTTATTTCCCAAACTTTTTTAAACTGTTTTTTTCTCCAAATTCTATAATTTTTTTTTTCCAAGTGAAGATTCATCCTGAGGAATTTTTACTAACTCCATGGTTTCCATTATAGCTCTCTTTAAGCCTAATGGGGGTTGTAAAAGTAAAATCGCATCATCTGCATAAAGTAATACCCTTATTGGAATTCCATTTATTCTTGGTGGGAAGGTATCTATTTTCTCTAATCCTTCCACAATCTCTTCTATATAAATATTAAAGAGACTAGGGGGCAAGCAAACAACCCTGCTTTACACCAGTATCTGCCTCAGTCTCATCTGTCATTGTTCCATCTTTCCCATATCTAACAACCAATTTAGTATTTTCATGTAGTAATCATGATTTCTAATAAGTTTCTTCCATACCCTTTTTTCAGTCTTTCCCATAGAATTTCCATTTTCACAGAATTAAAGGCAGATTTTATATCTATGAATGCAGCGTATATGTTTCTATTTTAAACCTGAGTATGCTTGTCAACAATCTATTTCAATGTAAATATTTGGTCTATTACCGACCTGCCCCTTTAAAAACCAGCTTGATATCTGGAGATTATTTTATTTTCCTCAATCCAGAGTTGCATTCTATACAGTATTTTTCATGAAAAAATCTTTAGAGTTATATTTAACAGCATAGTAGGTCTGTAATTTTTGGGTAGTAACACTGATAATTTTTATGTAGGGAGACCATTACTCCCACCCTCCAGTTTTCTGGGATATCTTTATATTTTACAATATTTTGAAAAACAGCTAACGATAAATCCGCCCTCCACTTAGGGTTTGCTTGATATAATTCTGCACCTATTTCATTAATTCCTGCTGCTTTGTTTCTTTTTTGTGCTGATATTGCCATTTTTACTTCTTCTTTTGTTATTTGTGTCCAGTTTTCAAAATACCCACTGGTTTCTAACAGTTCCAGATTTTTCATATCTTTACTTTTTGGTTTATTAAATATCTCTTGGAAGAATTTTTTCCATTCCCCAGCTGGAATTACTGCCGTTATATTATATTTATTTTTACCTGTTACCTGGGTCACTAAGCTCCAGAAAGCAGTATTGTCCTTCTGTTCTATAGCTGACTGTAATAGAATCCATAAATTACTGTTATAATTTTTCTTCTTTAATATGAATATATCCCAATATTCCTGCCTTAAATATCTTATTGCTTTTCTATTTTTCACATTATTGTACTTTGTTACTCTCTTTCCTGTCTTATGTGTAATCTTTCTTCTCGCTTTACATTCTTGGTCAAACCATTCTGCCATTTTTATTTATACTCTTCTATTTTCCATTTCTGTTCTCTACTTCTTTTACAATTTATTGCTCAATCTGTTGGTACTCTTTTAACAATAAGTTCATCTTCCTCTTGTCATCCTTTTAATTTAAATTTACATTAAGTTTTTTCAAAACTTTTGATTTTTGTTTTTTGATTTTCTCAAACACAAGTATATTTCTTACATACACTGGGTCCATTTTTGCCTGCTTTATTTTTATTTTTTTGCTTCCTTAATCAACATATTCTTGTCTACGTACCATTCTTTGCTTTTGTTTTCAGAGTGTGCACCTAGCCTTGGACTCAGTTTTACCATCAGTGGATGATGGTCACTGTCCCAATTATTCACTACTTCAGATTTCGCTACATTTTTATATGAACAGACATCACCCATAAAATAGTCCTATGCATTGGTTCCCTTCTTATACACATAAGTAGGATTTCCTCTTTTGCTACCACAGCATCTTCCATTTAGGACTCTAATGGGCCAGATATTCAAAACTTTGCTGCAGGCAAAAAATGTTTGCACAGGTTTAGCGTGGGATTAGCTCGGGTCTGCTATATTCAAAAGGCAAAATAGCATGGGAAAACTGCATTAGCGCTGGGCAAAATTATAATGTATGCAAGGGGCAAACTGACATGAATACAGGCGCAATGCTATATTCAGCGACTATCGCCACGCTAAGTGGTTTTGCGTGACTTAGCGCGACACTTAGCGTGGTGCACATTACCGCCCAGGAGAAGCTTGTCTTAACCCTGGGCAATCAGCTTTGCACAACACTTTGGCTTTGTGCGGTGTTTGTGCAGGTTTACCGTGGGTTGTGGGTGACCCTAACAAATAAATATGACACATAGATATAGCCAAACATAGAGGAGGCATGCTGCTAACTGATGGCATCACAATGACGCCATCATCTGCCACCAGTCCCAGCCATGCCAGGCAGTAAGTGGTGACCCTGCCACCAGTGGACAGCATGGCAGTGTGGCCATACAGCACACACCTGTGAACTACACTTCTGTGGACACCAACAGATGCCAGCACACACATGCAGCACTGTGGGCATGGAGGTTGTTGAGGGGAGCATGTATGGGTGGCGAGGCTGTGCTACAGACCAGCTGTGGCCACAAGGCTGGGACACATCATGCAGTGCACATGGGCCAGTATTGGGAATACCCCAACACCAGTGTGCCTTTTGGATAATATATGCCCCCCCCCGGCCACATACTGCACAGCTATACAACTGCCACAGCACACAAAGCCAGAAATGTACATGTCACTGTGAGCATCCCATGCCACAGGTGCAGCATCTGTGGGTCACACAACAGTGTAACAGTAATGTCCACTGTCAGTAAACATCTGCAGGTTGGGCATCTCACTGTGTATAGTGCAGTCATCATCACTGCCCTACACACCTTAGGCATTGCTGTGTCCACACACTACTGGCCCCTTTGCTACTGTAGTTTCTGCTGTGCACTGTAGCGTGACCTACAATGTGACAGTTGCATGCAGCACCACCACCATCTGTGCCTATGCTGTGTTGTCCCAGTACAGCTGCAGGCAGCAGTGCATGTGGAAGTAGTGTTCAAAACTGTATAATATTCCCCAAGCTGTTTGCACAGCGCTAACACGTTTGCATGGGTTTAGCGCAGGGCTACATAGTTAGCCCAGTGCAAACTGCATGCAAATCAGGGCATAATGAGATGCTAATCTGGATGTTTGCCCAGAGACTACCTAAGTAGGCTCATTTGCATGTCACTTTTGAATATGGCAAAGTTTAGCGCCGGGCAAATGTGTTTGTACTGGCTAACAGTTTAGCCCCGCGCTATACCCATGCAATGTGTTAGTGCTGCGCTAACAGTTTGGGGAATATTTACAGTTTGCACACTGTACTTTCACATATGCTACTGCCTGCAGCTGTACTGGGTCCACACATTTGCTGGCACACACATTGGCCACATAGTTCATCTGTACCTACCTTCATATCGCTGTGCACTGTGTTGCTGTTCTGGTTTGCACTTCCTGGTTGCCATATTCACAGCTGTCTTATTCTAGGGCTAAGTTTGCCCTGCACTCCCAGCCCAGTTTGCCCAGCCTCATTCCCATGCTATATTCAGAAGCTGTTTGCCCCAGGCTATTCCTTTTGAATATGGCTTGTTTTGTGCTCCGGGCTAAGTTTGCCTGCCGGGCAGTGCTAATTTAGCCCGGGGCAAAGTTTTGAATATCTGGCCCTAAGATTCATTTTATTTATTATACTTAATATTCTCTTTGTTTGTTCAATTTCATATCTGATGACACTCTTAGAGAGATATTGAAGATATCATCCAAATTCCAGTTATTACTATAATCTTCAATTTTCCCTCCAATTTTAACATTACAGTCACCACCAAGTAATACCATTTTTCCTGGATACGATAATTGCAAACTTTGGACTATATTTTCAAAAGCTTTCATGCATCCCATTATTGGATTTTCAGTGGTGTCTAGAGGAAAGTATACATTGACCAATATACAGATTACACTATTTTCATATAATAGTTCTAGTGCAAGAATTTAGAACTTCTCATCTTTCCAGATACAACTTGCAGACAGACCTGGGTATGTTTTCAAAAATACTAATATCCCCACAGATGTTCTTCCATATTTGCTCATCCTTTTTGCTGGAATGCTCCAGCTTTGGTATCCTTCTACATAACAACTTTCAGCATTGGACGACCATGTTTCTTGTAGCAACATCAACTGATAATCTGATAGATATTTAATTACACCTGTGTCTTTCACTTTCCCAGCTAATCCCACTATATTTCAACTGAGGATCATAATGCCTCTGTTTAGCTGGCCCTTTTTCTGTGCTTGAAGTCAGTTTTCTTCCTTCATTTCATCTAATACATAGAATTGACTACTTTCTAAATTTATTACACCTTCCTCTTCACTTCTTAGCATGGAGTCAGACTTGCTCATCATGCTAGATTCTTTTGAATACTTTTAAAACAAGACTATGGTTTATTCTTTTTCCTCTCTTTAATCTACCCCTAATTTCTTTCCTATTTTCTTCAACCCCTGCTCTTTCATCTGGGAGTAAAGAGTGTTCCTGTTCTACTGATTTCATATGGCATGATATTTTTTGTTATACTTTCCCATTTTACATCACTTATTCTCGAGATGTTTTTTCCTTTTTTTTCATGTTTTTTTTTCCTTTTCTTCTCTTTCTTTTTTGTTTTCCTGCTCCATGAGTACTGTACTTTCTGCTTTAATTCCAATTTCGTTAAAGTACTCTCCTTCTCTCAGGATGGTTTGTCTGATATTTATTTTTCAACACCATGCAAATCCATCCTTTTTCCTTTCCACTTTGATATCTATAAATTGATCCTATATCATTCCATGCAAATTTTTTTCCCATGACACTTTTAAAAATTTTATATACACTCAATTTTAGTGTCATGTTGTTTTCATTTTAATTTTTTGGAATCCCATTCAATACACTGTCTCCCACCCACTCCTACTAAATGCCCTCAACCATACAGGTTTCTCTGCTGGCCCCCCTATTCTGGTGTGCGAGCTACCTATCAGCCCGCTCCCAGCGTGTCAAACTCAAAGGGATGCTCTCAGAAACCTGTCCCATTCACTCAGGGTTTCCCCAGGGCTCTATCCTGGGCCCACTACTCTTTAGTCTGTACCTAAATGCCCTGCCTAGCACCTGTTCTGGCAATATTCAGCTATGTGCTGAAGACGCTGTGATTTATGCAGCTCACAAAAATCTCACCTCCTTCCAAGATTCCCTCCAGCACTCTTTCAATGATGCTGAGAATTGGTTTAAGAAGAGCAGACTAGTAATTAACCTCAAAAAAAAACTAAGGCAATGCTCTTTGCCCAACCCCAGAACAAAGCCAGTAAAAGTCCCCTCCAAATCTTCCTGAGCGCTTGTCAACCACTCGAACAAGTTTACTCGTACAAATACCTTGGAATCACATTTGACTCAACCCTCACCTTTCATGCCCACATTACTGCCCTTGCTTCCACTGCAAACACATGCCTTGGCATCCTCTACCAGCACAAGGACTGCCTCCCACCTGATGCTTTCAGGCTCACCATCACGTCTGCAGTAATGTCCCTTATTGATTACGGCCTCCCAGTATATGGTGCTGCTGACCCACTGCTCTCAGCAAGATTAGACTCATGCTAAATAAGGCTTGCAGGCTACTGACCAGTGCCCCCAGACTCACCCACACCTATCAACTCTATAACATGGCCAAACTCCTAAACCTCGACGAACGCATCCACTACCAAACTGGCCTGCTAACCAAGAAGATCCTACTTGGTCTCTCCCCCCCAGGTTGTCTGCCTCCATCCAATTTACACACCCCAGAGCCACCACCCAATCTTCAGACAAGGTCACTCTGCAAGTGCCCAGAACTAGGACCTCCCAGTCTTAGAGATCATTCAGCTACAGAGCCCCTACCTGGTTCAACTCACTCCCCACAGCAATTTCCAACACTGCCAAAATTGCTCCCTTCAGAGCTGCCTTACAAGACCTGCTGTTCAACACCTGCTGCTGTACCTGTCACTCAAGATACTCTGCTTTTTCTACTGGCACTACTGACATGGCCCACTGGGCTGAAGACCCACCCACTCCACCAGCCAATCCCCCCCCCGGACCCTCTCCTCTGCCAGTACCTGCTGGAACTACTTGAAATATTTATCTACACATGTGTTCAAGCAATTGTATGTAATACTATGTATCTCTGTTCATGCAACCTATGTAATACTATGTTGACTCTATATGTATGTATTCTTTAAACATGTAAAAATCTGTTACTCTGTCTTGACTGTACTCTGTAAACTATCTTAACCATGTGTGTCCTCTCTGTGATGAGGTACCTTTGTAAACAAGCTGCTGGCTCAAAGGTTGTAAATCCGATTATAAAATAAATAAAATAAAAATAAAAAGAAGATGCATGGTAAGATTTTTCCACTTTCTACCAGTTTTTCTTAATTATTCTCCTGAGTTCCTTGCTTTTTTTTACATTTCCTTCTCATGGTATATGCTTAAGTCAGACCCCCTTCTTTTATTTTACTTGTAGATAGTTCTTCCATGATCTTATAATTTCTTACTATCCCCTCTTCTTCTATTTCCAAAACTTTCCATATGAAAGCCTGTATAACCTTTTCTCTGCTGACCTTCTTTCCTTTATGCATTTTCAATCTTTCTTTCCCAATCTATGCACCTTTCCCTTACTCTCAGTCTTTTCCTTTTTATTCTTTTGACCCTTTAACCCTGCTACTAATTTTTCTGTCTCCTCCACCTCTTTTTCCCCTATTTCTTTTGTTATTTGTTGAATTGTTTTCCCTGTCCCTTTATTATAATTTTTTCTGGTTTCTAGAGACTCATTTTGTGTTCTTTCATTTGTATTTTCCCCATCTTTTGCTAGGTACAAGCTTAATAATGAAGTAAAATTTACCAGGAGTTTGTTATTTAATGGTATTCCATCTCTTATTTCTCTCAACACTTTCCTAATATCATTTTCACCTTCATTTATTTCATTTTGTTCTATTTTTTCCTTAGCCTCACCTTCCATTTCCATGCTATCCATTACTATAGTTATAATTTCCAGTGGATATTGTGTTGGGAAATCTAATTTTGGTCTCAGAATATACTGGGTTAAAAATGCTTCAAAATCTCCTAGGAAGGAGGAGCTAGGGCACTGCTGGGGCCTACCAACCATCTTCCTACTTTGTTTTCCCTGCACCTAATTTCCTTCTTGATTTTCATTTTTCATTTTGCTTGGTTCTATTTTAGTCTCTAGTTGTACAATTATCTCTATATGTTTCCTTTCTTCTCCATCTATCATTCCTATCCTTTCATTCCTACTATTTTTACTTATAGGTTCTTCATTTCCTTTTTTCTTCATTTTACTTTCAATAGATCTAATGGACATTAATAATGGGTGCTGTCTTTGGAGTTCCTGGGTCTTATTCTCAATGTCTTTTCTAATTGGTGATGAGCTTAGTGGGGGTAATGATGAACTCTGTATGCTCAGTACCTCTTTTTTCCCACTAAGTTAATCTGACTACTTGAGGCTAGTATATAACTAGTAATTTTCTTGTCTCTCTTTGGTTTTGACCCACCTTTTTTATCCTTTTCCTTTATTTTTAGTTTCTTTTTGTTTTTGTAGCTAACAGAGTTAGCTACAATTTTCTTTTTAGTCTATCTTGTTTTCATCATTTTTATAGCTGTTCCATAGTAGCTCAATTCCACCTAAAACAGTGTTTAACCAGGGTCCCACTCCCAACAATAAAAGTCTCAGTATACACTAAAACACAAAAATTTTACAAAATTAAAATACAGTCATAATACAAGACAGTATCCAAGGCTAATAGCAGCACAGTAAGTTCTTCACTTACCCAGAACAGTAGCAGCAATAACAGTAGTAATTGATGAATGGAAATGTTTAGGTTATTCCCTTAATTTTACGAACATTCCTTTCAGCACTGTCCTGATTTCACTTCACTTCCAAGTTTTGCTAGATATAAAATATAGTTTTGCTAAATTTTTAATCTTTCACTTTTCTGGCCTTCTGGTCTTCTCTGTTTTTAAAAATGAGGCACCTTATTTTGCAGATAGATTATCCCTTTGGGCTTTATAGTCTAGAGGAAGAAGGAAAGGGGGAATGGATCAGCTTCCTGAATGCAGTATTGTTTTAAACTATAACAACACTAAAAGCAACAACAATGTGATTGAAGCAATTCCATTTCTCTGTACATTTGAACTTCTTTATTTTTCCTCTAGTTTTCCATTCCAAGTGGCAGCTATTTCTCACTACACACCTGCATATTATCATCTACAAAATAATTACAAAAAGGAGAGCAAGTTTTATTTTATTTTATTTGTATATTTATTAGCTCATTAAATGTCTGCTTTTCTCAAGGCTTTCCCAATTTTCTTACCTTCATTTTATAGCTTTTTGTCCTAGTATCCTGCTTATTGTATCTCCAACAACTCTTCAGTTTATCAACTGTTGTGTCCAAATTTCCTTAACACCAGCTGCTTGAGCAGAAGGATACTCTATTCTCATGTAGAACAACTTATATTTTTTAAGACTTATATCTTAAACTTTAAACATCAGCCCTAGAGACCATGGCACATGTGTCAGCTGTCTCCCTGCATGCTGTGAAAATGGTGATCAGTCTGCAAAAATGACAGAGCATGTGCCTTTTACAACTACCCTCCGTGTCATATGACAGCTTCCTCCCGAGCAGCGAACAGTTTTTACACTTATTTATTTAAATTATTCTTTTCTGTTTTCTCCATCTAAATTTGAATATCAAGGTAGAGACTACTAAGAAAAGAACAAACTCCACAGTCAACCGACAGCTGCCAGCATACAATGCTCTGTGTGATTTCGGCAGTTTAGTTTGATTCGTTCCCTATCCTGTCTTGCCCCATGCTAATATATTTGTTTGTCTCAAAATGTATACAACAAAAAACCCAAAACCCTTCTAAAAATGCATCAGTATGCTGCATAGACTATAAAAGATATAAAGATGTAGAAATATAAAATATAAGAGTTGCGACTACATTCCATGTTTGATATACTTCACTTTTATTCAGTTTAGTCAGTTCAGGCCCTTACAATCCCACACAGCAGCTCCATTGCTCTGCACAGAATCCAAGATACTTCCCCTAGTTCCAATCCAGGCCTTCAGTGCTCGGCCCACTAAACGCCAAGCAATATTCCTCTTAGACCTCTTAGTCCTCTTGATCACAGGTCACAAAGTTGCAAAGTCTTGAACAAATCACCTTTTTCATTCACATACTTCTCCACCTTCTCTGCCTTCAAACAAACATCTGCTTCCATGACACCCTGCAGTGTAGTCTTCTCTTTTCTGCCTTCTGCAAGGCTTCTACCCACTCCATCAGAGAACCAGGGCTACCCCACTACAGGCACTCCCCTCTCTCCTTTTGCCTCCACTTACACTTACACCTATACAGAGAGAAAACAGAGAAAGGAAGAGGCTCACTGCTCCAAAAGGTGACCCAAAAAGACAGACTGGAAAGAATTATATGCAGGTATTTTCAGGCAGTGATGGCATAACTTTTCTAAATACCAGAATAGCATTGTATAAACCCTGTGCCTGCAACTTCTCCTCAGCAAGCATAGCATCTGGCCACCATCTACTGCTAGAAGCTGTTAAACTACTTTTATACAATGCTTCATTATACTCTGGAGGTCAGCTCAGCTACAGGTGTTGCTGTAAACTAGTTTTAAAATCCACTCAAGGATCATGGCGCTTCTCTGTTTTTCCTTCAGTGGAGGAAGAGTGGGTTATAGTGAAGAGTCATGGCCCTGTGTGTTTCAAATACCTCATGTTCGAAAACTGCCTTTGTTGCTAAAATCCTCTGAGTATTTATGTCACCTGTAATTGGCATTCATTGATGGATTGGTTGGCTTCTATTCCTTCCTCTTTACTTTCATTGCTTGTCCTATAACCTTGCCAGGCAAGTGCCTCACACTGGATAAGGGACCAGGTTAGCCTGAGCTGTTTGTTCAATGCCTACTACTTAGCATGTTTCTGTGTGCTATATGTTGTCCATGCTGCACATCACCTATTACTCCCTGCATTTTCATGTACTGCTTGCTCTATTGCTAAATTAAATTAGCTGACCATGCCTTTCAAATTATTGACTCTGAGCTTGCTCTCAGTCAACAGTCTCA
The DNA here is from genome assembly GCA_016271365.2 of Neoceratodus forsteri. Lineage (NCBI taxonomy): Eukaryota > Metazoa > Chordata > Ceratodontiformes > Ceratodontidae > Neoceratodus > Neoceratodus forsteri. Next base: position 1,457,167,822 of record CM057455.1, on the reverse strand, counting down.
CTCTGCACTCTAGTCTGCTTCTTGAGTGTGTGAAATCTGGGTGGGGTCTTTCCTATCTGGTTCATTGTGGGAATGTCCTTACCCCAGATGGAGCTTTAGCCATTCATGATTTGGCAGCACCTCCTAATGTTGAATTTACAGCTAACAGTGAAGGGTGAATATATTGCTATCCTTTGGCTGTAGTATCAACTACCTAAGGCACCTTCGGCACATGCCCCCCATGACTGCCTTTGGTTCATTTGATTTCAGGTAGATTGATAGGTCAAGCAAGTGCCTCAGTGATTGTTCTCTCCTTCTCCTGCCTCTGAGGCATGTTGTTGCAGAGTCCCACTACTTGCAACCCTCCAAGGTGATCCCATTAGAGGGAAAGAGTGAGAGTTTTCTCTAAATTGGAATATTTTCCATTCCCCTTGTTTCAGTTTCTAAATGGCAATAGCAGAGCCATCACTAAATACAGCATCCCAAGCCTGGAAGGGAAGTGATCTTGGACTTGGATCCCCAGAGATTTCCTCCTCAAAAGGGGTTTTTTTTCCTCTCCTCCATGCTACAGATTATAATACTTAATTAATTTTAGTAGTATTTCTTAGCTTACTGAGGTAAATTCTGCTGTTGGATGGAGATGGATGGTGGCTCTACTAGCTGTTCCATCTCTCCTTAGAAGCCGGCTGCTGTTATCAGTACAAGCCATTTTATTGGAACTATCCTACTAACTTGTGTGTCTCATTTATGTTTCATTAAGCTGCCTGTTGCCATCAGACTGCTTCTCTACTCCCTAGTCATTGATCCCTGCTATAGTTCTTTTGGGATTCCTTCCTAAGGTATCTTTAGCCAAAGGAGCCTTCCCACAGCAACTCTAGGAGTGGCACACCCTTATAGGTTTCCTTGCCTTCAGTATCCCTGCAGGGTGGTAATTCCCTTTGGACTAGAGAGTGCGAACAGCCACAACAATGTAACACAGTTGCATGAGCATAGCATTATTCAGGTTGTGTAGGCCATTGAATTGAAAGGCTATGTCTGCAGTTCAGTAGGTGAGTAACCTGCCACACCTACTTCCTGAGCTATATAAGCAGTTCCTCCTAGCCTCCCTCTGAAGCACTTTTTCTATTCCCCACTGTCCTACCCTCCTCCAGCAGCTCACCTCTGTACTCCCAAAGGGTTCCTTCCTCAGGTGCCTTTAGCCAAGGGAACCTTCCCGTGACATATGTAGGGGTGGAACCCTCTTACAGGATTGTTTGCCTTCAGTACCATTACTGGGTGGTAATTCCCCATGGAACAGAGAGCAAAAATGGCTACAACAATGTAACTCAGTTTCACAACCATAACATTATTCTGGTAGTGTAGAGCATTGCAGTAACCTTAAAACACAATCCTCTAGCACCCTGGACTCAGATTTAATAGATAGATGGAAGAGGTCCCTAGAGCACTGCACAGAGGAATTGATCAATGTCTTAACTGAACAGGGCAGCAGAAATTACAAATCAGTTGACTTGCTTGCTTGTTTATTTGTTTATTTGTTATTGGGTAGATACTCTGGAACACAATTCTTTTTATAGGTATGACCTGAGGTCTAAAAAGATTTCAAAATACAGTACACTCATCATATTTACATTGTACCATCTAAAAAATAGTAATATTATTCCGCATCTTACTGCAAATATGAATTTGTTCATTCACAGTGTTTATTACAGTCACATTTAAACATTTTTGTAAAGTGTAGTATTAGATTACAAGAAAAAGTATTGTAACTTAATGAGCATCATATCTGACATGGTAGGTCATTCCAATTTGTTGATGCTGTTAAACAAAGGTACAGTACATTGCCCACTTGATGTGCGCATCAAAGGAACTTGTAAAAGCGTATGATCCTTAGAGGATCGTATACCATATTTTGAGCCATAACCAATCAGTTGGCTGCTCAGACTATTATGTGTGCCTGAATTTCTAACCCTATATGTAAACCTAGACATCAGCAGCTTAAAAGACAAAGGGATGGAGCTGTCCCAGTTTCTGCAATACTTCACAATGATGCATTTTATTCAGCACAAGTAGTGTGAACATTCCTATCTTTTGTATCAGAGCTGATTTCATAGACAAAGTTGTTAAAGGAGCATTATCTGTTATTATTATTACATGATTTACTATTGGCAAGAGACCCTGTTTGACTATAATCAATCTAGTTTCTGTCAACAAATAACTACACAACTTGAATAACAGTGACATTTTAGTATGTATTTTAGTCATAAGTGTTTGTATGTGAGAAGCAAAACTCAGGGTAGGATCCAATGTAACACCCATATATTTTATACTGGGGACATTTTCATATAAAGTTCCATCTTGAAAAACAACATGGAGGCTTTCACTACTGAAAACAGAACTTGCTCAAACTTGCCCACCCACACAGCCTTTAAATTCGGACAGAGACAGCAAACTAGGAAGACAGGAGAGAAGAAAGGGAAACCAAGAGAGCAGCAACTGAAACTGTTTTTTTGCAGGTTATATTTTCTGTTCAATTGTTGTGCAGGTTATCTTGCTGAAAGGAAGGAAAGCACTCACCAGGGTGGTATGTCAGAGCTATAGCTGATTGTGTCTTGAGGGCACAGGCTTGGCTTGGAATGGGATTGGAGCAGTGCAGGAGGAGTTTGTGGAGTTGGGGAAGTGCCTTGGACAAGTAACATGCTCAGTAACCTTCTCAGAGGTGCTGCCTGTCTATGGCATTTGTGAGGCTAGGTTACTCCACACCATAAGATTCAATGAATGGTTGAAAAACTGGTGTGGAGATCAGGATTTTGACTTCATTGGGGACTGAGGTTCCACTTGGAGGGATATAGGCCTATACTGGCATGATGGTCTACATCTGTCTGGGAGAGGAACCAGGATCTTAGGTGATAGGTTTAAATGCTTCATTGGCAAGAACTTAAACTAGCCAAGGTGGGAAGGCACTGAAAAGGAGCAGGGAAATCCCAGGCCCCCAAAAAACAGGGTACTTAGTGGGTAAACACCAAGGAAGAGGGTCCCATGATATGTCAGCTAATTTATTATAGTGACTGCAATTTCAGCAATTAAATAATAGCGAGTGTAATTGTAGTGACCGGCAAGCACAGTGAGCAACATTTGAGCTCATTTTACACATCTGAAAATCTTGACTGGGAAGAATACTCTCCAACAACCTGCACCAGTCGTTTGATAGATGACGGTACCTCCAACGACTGCATCTGGCAACTGCCACAGACACGATTTGTTCCTTTCTAACCTATGCCATTTGTTGCTCCTCTTACAGTCACTGTACAAATCTCCATATATTTGGGTGACTTGCACCATCCTACTCAGACCATGCACATCAGGCAAGGCACCCACCACTGCATCGGGGCACCAGAAATTCCACAGACATCTTGAGGTGTATCCCGCCATGCACTAATCCTGCTAAATAACCATGCCACACCTGTAGTCAATTCCATACTGCTGTAATTAGTTGTAATTAATGGTATTGCAGAACTGTCCACCTCCCCAAGTACCAAACTCTATACTATCTCATATATAACAACTCCGAGGCACTCATTGACTCTGGGGTTCACCGTATTGTCATTTTCACTCATATTGTAGTTACCAGGTAGAGAAGTTGATAGGGAGCAGGATAGGGGTAAATGGAGAAAATGGAAAAGGCAGTAAGGACAGGGATGGGGCTAAAAGGGGTAAGGCCATCAAAAAATGGAGGGTGATGAGTACCAATGCCCATATTCTGGATAACAAGCTCCCTGAACTAATCGCCTTGATGGAAGAGGGATGCCTGGATATTGTAGCAGTCACAGAAACATGGTACACGAGAACCATGACTGGGATGTCAACCTACCAGGGTACACAATCTATAGGAGGGACAGGGAGGGTAAAGGAGTAAGAGGAGGAGGAACTCTCTATGTAAGGGAAGGGATCAAAGCAATGGAATAATGGGTAAACATGGAGGAGGGAAGGAACTGTGAGGCCCCCTGGAGACAAGAAATGGCACCACAATCCGCACAGGGCTTATATACAGACCCCCATCTCAGAGGAAGGAAATGGACAAGGAAATGATATAAGGCATCCTTAGAATGGCAGAAAAAGGGGAGATATTGTTGATGGGGGTCCTGAATATGCCAGATGTTAACTGGAGCACCTTTGCTGCAGCCACATCCAAGAGCAGGATCATTCTCTATGCCCTACAGGGGGCATGTTTTGGCAGCTAGTGTTGAAGCCCACTTGAGAGGGAGCAATCTTAGACCTGGTACTCTCAAATAGGGAGAGAGGGAAATCTCAGATTTAGAAGTGGGTAGCCATCTGGTAGCAAGTGACCACCAGACAGTGTGGGTCACGATAAATACAGCCGTAGAGTCAAGCCATACAAAGGAGAGGGCATTGGATTTTAGGAGGGATGACTTTAGCAAAATGGGAGAGTATCTCAGAAAAGCACCAGCATATGGGCAAGAAGGAGGGGTGGAAGAACAACAAGGAAAAATCAGAACTGCTATCACAGAGGCAACACGCCTTTGTGTGAAGCAAATAAACAAAACTAAACAAAGGAAAAAAACACTACGGTTCTCAAAAGAGGTGGAGGGGAAGGTTAGGGAGAAAAAGATAGCATTCAAGAAGTATAAGGAAACACAGAAGTAGCAGGATAGAGAACTGTACCAGTTAAAGCAGAAGGAAGTGGGGAAGGCAGTCAGAATAGTAAAGGCCCAAACCAAGGAAAAGATAGCCAGCTCAGTTAAGAAGAGGGATGAAATCTTTTTTATATACATTAGGGAGTGAAGAAAGACCAAGGGAGGGATAGTGAGGCTTAATAAAGGGAAGGGGGTGGGCAGATGGTGACAGTGAAAAAGCAGGGATGCTGAACGAATACGTCTTCTCAGTATTCACAAAAGAAGAGGAGGGAGAGGTGCATAAACCAAACAATAGAAGCACTCTGGATAGGGTGGTTGATACCACTCCATTCACAGAAGAAAGGGTCCTGAAAGAACTCCTAAAACTGAAGGTGGACAAAGCAATAGGGCCTGATGGATTCACCCAAGAATTCTAAAAGAACTAGTGATACCATTGACTGCCGTTTTTAACAAATCATGGGAGAATGGTGTGGTACCTGAGGACTGGAGGGAGGTGGATGTGATTCCTCTTCACAAAAGTGGGAGCAAGGCCGATGCAGAAAACTACAGACCTGTTAGTTTGACCTCAGTGGTAAGGAAAATGATGGAATCGCTTCTGAAAGAAATAATTTTTAAGTACCTAGAGGCCAGCAGGGCACAGGACCCAAGGCAGCATGGATTCACAGTGGGAAGGTCATGTCAGACGGTATCCCATGATATTGGCATTAGGTGATGGGCACCTACAATAATGGTGACCCCCTTCCCCATCGCATTGCAGAGATGGCTACAGGATGGTAGGCCAGCCGGATGGGGGGGTGGGAAAGTATAGTGGCAAGATGTCACTATACGTACCGCGTGGGGTGTGGTGGACATGTACAGCGAGGGGCGGGAGGGGATGTGAGGGGTGTTGCCATGGTGGGTTGCTGTGCTGACCCTGTGGCATGGTGGGTGGTTTGCCGGCAGCGGTCTACTGGGTTCGGGTCCAGGCGCTGGTGCATTTATATTGTGCCTGACCCAAGTCTTTTTTTTTTTCATGTTTTAAACACCCCCCCGACATACACCCCCGTGGAGTTGAGAATCCTTTAGTAGGGGGATGCAGGTGGCAAAGCCCCCCATGGAGGGGTTGTGGGGGGTGCAGCCCCACACAGAAAACATTAAAAAATGAAGTCCCTGCCTCCATTTTGCTGTGCATTGGGGTGTCAGAGTGCCGAAAAATGTTTTTGCCACTTTGACTTTGCGATAACGGCGATCACCTTTAAGCTTTCGCTGTTATCACATAGAACCTGCCAGATGAATTTAATAGATTTCTTTGACTGGGTAACCAAAGTAGTAGACTAGGGAGGGTCTGTGGACATGGCTTACCTAGACTTTAGCAAGGCATTTGACACAGTACCAAACAGAAGATTTATAAACAAGTTAGCCAGCCTAGGAGTGGGTCCCAGGGTGCTAGCCTGGGTAAAAAATTGGCTGAACAACAGGACACAGAGGGTAATAGTAAACAGAGTCCACTCTGAAGAAAGGGGTGGTTACTAGCAGGGTACCGCAGGGTTCAGTTCTGGGACCAGATGTCTTTAATGTCTTTATTGGTGACATTGTGGAGGGACTGGAAAAAAAAGCATGCCTCTTTCAGATCACTCAAAGATCTGTAACAGGGTTGATATACAAGGGGGGGAGAAGGTGAGAAGGGACTTGGCAATGTTAGAGAAACTGTCAAAAGTATGTCAGCTTAGATTCAATGCAAAGAAGTTCCAAGTAATTCACCTGGGAAACAAAAACCCAGGGGAAGAGTACACAACGGGGGGTACTAACAACAACAAAAATGGAAAGGGACCTGGGCGTAGTCATATCTAGTCATATCAGATGACCTATAGGTAGGCAAGCAATGTGAGAAGGCACTAAGGAGGGCTGGGGGTGGGGTACGTGACAGAAACTTTCAAGTACCTCAAGTGAATCAACAAAGTCCAAGAGGGTAGCATCTTTCAGAAAACGAGATGTGCTAGTACAAGGGAGCACAATTTCAAGATGGGGGGTGGTTAAGGGGCAATGTGAGGAAGTATTTCTTTCATGGAGAGGGTGGTGAACGCATGGAACGGCCTTCCTGAGGGGGTTGTGGGGTCTGGCAGTGTAGCCTAGAGGTTAGAGGAAAGCGGTGTGAATGAGATTGATATATCCAGCAAACCAAACCTGAGTTTGATTCTCACAACCTCCACTTGCATACTGTGTAACTCTAAGCAAGTCACTTAACTGCCCAGTCCTCCCAGGTCACCCCTGAAAACAGGCACTTATGCCTAGTGGGCCTTACCTGGTTACCAAAGAGTAAAATCAGAATTAAAAAAAATTAAAAAACAGTGCGGGATTTCAAGAATGCATGGGATAGACATAAGGCAATTCTAGAGGGGGTAGGAGGAAGTAGGCCGTTGGTTAACTAGGATCTGCAGCTTATCCTATAAGTAAGGAAATGGGCAGACTAGGTGGGACAAGTGGTCCAAGCGGTCCTTATCTGCCATTAAAGTCTATGTTTCTGTGTTTCTAAGTTTCTATGTCCCTTAGTCTAGCATGTGTTCCAGATATCATGGTGTAACCTCCCTGCAAATGGGGGTTCCCAAAAGTCTTCCAAGAGCTTGCCCATTTGCTCTGAGCCTGGTTGGTGTTAGGCGTTCAAGCCATTTAGCTGTGATTTCCAGTGAGTGCTTTTAAAGCCTCCAAGTACTGTCTCTTTAAGGGCTGCCTGCTTGCAGTCATAATTAATCTGGATGGGGGGGTCTGTATGTTTCCCTGCTCGAGTCCCGCTCAAGCTGCTGAATAATCACTCCATTTCTGCCATCGCTAAATGTGCAGAGTGAGCCCTTTTGAAAGATGTAACTGATTGCTGTTAGATCGTGTAAATAGTAGTAAAAATGTAGTTTGTTCTAACCTGCCTTCTTGCAGCAAGGACTGTTTCTGTTTAGATCCACCATTTTGGTCCCGTACTGCTGAATGGGACCAATCAGTACTTGGGACTCTCAAATGGAGCCTGCTGAAATGGGGCTGTGTGGAGTGAGACTCTGGGAGTTGTAGTTTCTGCACTGTTGGCACCTTTTTGCACCTATAAAGGAAGCCCTGCTGTGACTGACATCTGAACCGACCAACCAAACCTTTTGTATCTAAGTGAAAGCCCCTGAGCTGTCTGCTAGCAAGCCAGATTCCAGTTGGAAGCTGAGAGAGAAGGAGCTCAGAGTGTTCGAGCGGCCGTTGCGGTGTACTTCATGCGGGAGAACCATGGAAGGCCTGATTTCTGGCCTGCTTCCTGTCCTGAGAGGGAGAAGAGGACTTTTACGGACTAAATCTGAATTTGTAGTGAACGAAGCAAGCTGCTGATTAATAACCAGGTTCACCCGGTAGAAGACAGAATATTTTGCTGCATGCAATCGGCCTATCAGGAACTTTAGCTACTGTAGTGCTCCCAGGTTTAGCAGTGATTTTGCAATCAGGACCAAGGAGTCTCCTGCCTGGTATAGTAAACTTTCTTTACATATGAATGTGCTATGTGCTAGAAGGGGATTGTGACCAGATCCCCGTTACTGTAAACTGTGCTAATTGCTGGAAGCTGTTCCCAGCTGCATCGGACTGAATCCGCTTGCTTTCACATGCCGTTGGGCCCTGCCACGAGGGTCTTGTGTTGCTACCCTGCTTCTTCTGGCAATCCAGAGCACACTTCATCCCTCCTGTATTCAGCCTGGGTACCGTGAGTAATTGTCAGGGTAGCTCCCTGCAACATTTCCTAATCAACAGTGTGTCATCTGATTGTCTTTTGTGTTTCTTTTCATGAACTGAGTCCTCTGGCTCCGGATTACAAATGATCTGTGTGCATGTTGTTTTTCCATCACAGGGCCCCACCCAGCTGTAATGCCTGCCTACCCCGGACAACTATCCTGGCTAGCCTATCGGCCTTTTTATCTGGGTACCCAGAGTGTGTGTGTGACAGTGTGGGGGGAATTCTGTACTGCATGCATAACCGTGTGATTACTATAGAGAGAGTAAGCTAATTAACCTGATTGCCCCTATCCTTGTTAAACAGCCCCTGAATAAATCAGATCTTACTGTTTCTGCATTTTAAACTGACTGTGATTTCCATTTGTACTGGGGGTACTGTACTGTTGTCATTTGTGCTGCCTAACCTTGTTTTACAGGGGTCCTCAGGGTCGAACTGGAGAAATCGACCATGGTGGTAAGGGTAAATTGGGAAGGTACTCATTGTGTATTGTGTGAGCCACTAGTGAGAACTGAGGGGGGTCACAGTGTCCTAGAGGGCTGTGCACAAGCTAGTTTGACCACTACCAACCCTGACCTCTGGGTGGAGGCACCCGTCACTGAACCTAGGCCCCTTAACCTGCTACTAGCCAAGCAGGCAGGGGTAGTAGCCCTTAGGATAGCGCCACCTGGGGGTTACAATTGTTTTGGTTTTTATCTTGTTCAACACTAAGTTGTGATCCCCAACCACTTTTGCACTGAACTTAATTTAACTTAATTCCCTTGTTAATGTTCCATCCAGTTCCCTAATAGACAAACCAGTAGTATAAATTACTATGTTGTCAGTGTACAGTGTTAGTTGTACTCCAGTAATAACATTTGTTTCCGAATAAAAAAAATAAGGAAAATAATATTGGCTTGAATATGGAGCCTTGTGGGACTGCACATGCCTGATTCCAAAAGCCATCCACCTGGTGCAAGGCGACTTGCGTCCAACATGATGGATGCATGTAGCACCTTGCACCAATAGATGCACCCTGTGGTATTCTGAAAGGCAGCCTGTGACAATAAGCAGGCTGTCTGCAGCAAAGTAGACTTGTGCCAACAGTGCACCACAAACCCAGTTGCGATCTGGCACTAGAGGGTTTACGGCAACATCTGCTCCCTATTTAGAAAGGACGGCTGCCGCAACCCTAAATCGGTATTCCCAAACAACCCCCAGAGGATATCCGGCAAAGCACAGTTACACTATCCATGAGTTGGCGTACCTGTACTTTGGCGCTTAAAAGGAGTTGCACCGATGTGCCCCCAACTGTACTCCCAGATCATGTAACCTCTTCCTATCCCCGATCCCAGAAATAACACAAATAAGCCCCAACCCTGATCCCCACAATGTACCAGAAAGAACCCCATGCCCGATCACCACAAATGTACCGCAGTAGTCCCCCCATCCCTGATCCCCAGTAATATTAATAAGTAGCTCCTATCGACAATCCCCAATCTCCAAAATAAATTATATTTCCAGTTCAGTGAAACATATGGCCAGTGTCCCAAAGTAACCCTGGTGGTCTAGTGGACACACCCCTCCACCTAGCAGTGTCCTACCACCCCGCTCTCCCAACCCGCACCCAACTGGCGACTGACACAACTCACGTCTCACTAATGCAGCCAGTCACCAACTGAGCTGTGTATGAGAACATACTGCAAACAGTATGTGCTCAGTGAATGACAGCTGCTGAGATTCAGGATTGGATGAGTGCAAACTGGCTAAGGTTGAACATGAATAACACTGAGGTGTTGGTTGTGGACCCAGGTCATTGGGTTGAAGGGTTGTCTGCTGGGCAGCCATCTGGGTTATGGCTGGATGGTAGCCAGCTGATGACCACTGACCAGGTACAAAATCTGGGCATTATGCTTGCTGGTGGGCTGACACTTAAGTCTCAGGTGTTGGCTGTCATCAAGACCTCATTTTACCAACTGAGGAATACCACCCAGATAAAACACCTGGTCCTGCCGGATTTGCTTCCAACATTGGTCCACGCCTTTGTGACCTCCAGCTTTGTCTACTGCAACCTATACCTAGGGCTACTAGGGGTGGACCTCCGCCACCTGCAGTTGGTGCAGAATGCAGCTGCCAGGTTGTTGACTGGATACTGAGATCTTGCCATGTCACACCTGTGCTCCATGGCCTGCATTAGCTGCTGGTGCAGTGGAGGATCACCTTCAAGGCTGGATTACTGACCTATAAGGCCCTATATGGACAGCGACTGTGGTATTTACAAGATATGCTTTGCCCCTACCACCCCCTTCACCCTCTCCGTTCCACTGATGAGGGACTGCTAGAGATTCCCAGAGTCCATCTAAAAACTTCAGGAGCTAGATATTTCGTTTTTGCAGCTCTGACCCTGTGGAATTCTCCACCTCATCAGATCAGAGAGTGCCCAACTGCTAAGGCTTTCAAATATGCCTTAAAGACTTATTTATTTAACCTGGCATTTCCAGATGCTTGAAATTCCTGCTGTCTATCATTTATTGTTGTGTACTGCTTTTATTGCTTAATTTGTTTTTATTGTTTTATTTATATGTAAAACACTATGATCTGGCTTTGGAATAGCATTTAACGAATCAAGTTTGCTTTGCTTTGCATTTGCAGTATGTGCTCATACAGTGCTCAGTCGGTGGCTGGCCGAGCTGATGAGAGGTGGGCTGTGATCAGTGTGGGGGGGGTTACTTATTCATATTACCAGGGATTCGGGCGGGTGGGGGCTACTATGGTACATTTGCAGGGCTTGGGGCTTGGGGGGCTATCTATTTACCTTGTTGGGGTTCGGGGCTGGGGGCCCTAGCCCACCAGTGCCTACTTTACCTTCTGTGTTGGGGATCAGGACTGGGGGGTGCCTGTGCCCTATTCTTGGGCATAACCGCAGGCTTGTGGGACCCTGTTCAGGTGCACCCTTCATGTGGTGCACTGCTTGGGTTGCCACAAGTTATGTGACATAACTGCGGGGACCCTACCTGATAAAGAATTGGGTGCAGGGTCACTGATGCACCGGCATTTGGTGCAAGTCACCTATGATGCAACTTGCACCATGGCTTTGACAATCAGGCCCCACATTTCACCCTCACCTTATCTGACAGACATCTCCCATATTTTACAGCCTATTGCCTCCCTGTTAAATAATCAGCAATCTATTCCAATACTGGTTTCCCCAAGCCTAATTGTTTTAATCTCTTTATTAGGAGTGCATGGTTGACCAAATCAAATGCCTTGGTCAAATCAATGAACAGAGCCCCAGTCAGACATCCCCTCTCCATGCCATCATGGACTGCACTTGTAAACTTTACCAAGGCAGTCTCAGTTCCATGCCCGCTCCTAAATCCTTGCTGGTTTTGTGACAGGAAACCATCATTTTCAGCATATATAATAAGCTGATTATACAACACTTTTCCAATATCTTTGCAACAGCCAAACAAATTGATATTGGCCTATAATTGCCAAAATCACAAGTGGAATAGGATTTATGGATGGGCACAATATGACAGAATTTTCACAGGTCTGGTACTTGTCCTAGAGAAAGGGATATCTTAAATATAATACTGAGTAGGCTATCACAGGTGCTGCTGCCAGTCATAGTAATTTTGGTGCCAGGTTATCAGACCCACCTGATTTGTCAGGCTTTAACTTTTTTAATAATTTTAATATTTCCTTTTTTGTTACAGCTTTGATGTAAAATTGAGGTCGACCCAAAGGCTCATCTAGATCCATGTCCAGTGAGCAATCATTTGAATTCTTGCAGAATTTATCCAAATTTGAAAATATTTCATTTAATTTATTTGCTATGGACACAGGACACACCATTATTTCATTTTCTTTCTTCATGACTATAATTGCTTGCGTTAAAGGATTGACAAGTCCATTAATAGTTTTCCAAAATCTTTTAGTATCCGTTAGGGCCTTGGTTTGTTGCTATTTTTTATATATATTCTATTGTTGCCACTTTTTGCTAACTCAGGGGTTTAAATTACAAATCAGAGAAATTAGAGATTAAAAAAAATTCAGAATGAACTCAAAATATCTTCAGATACATCTGATTAGAGATTTGGACACTAATTTGAAAACTGAAAATCTGCAAAGTAGAAAACAAAGCTGAAAATGCAAAAAGAGCTCTTCTGAACACAATAAAATGGATTATGAAGGTGGCAGTGTGTGGGAGTGGAACTGAAAATACCATTTTTGCAGCAAGTGATGCTCTAGAAGTAAATTTAGAAACAGAAACCATTCTATGAACAGGAGTCCTTCAAGTGAAAGGAACACAGGAAACCAAAAAAAAGTCTTTATTTAGAGAGAAAAGATCAGGTAGAAACCCCAGAAAATCAGAACAACAATGCTAGCGAAGTGGACAAAAAGAATAAAGGAAGAGGAGAAAGAGGTGGGGCAATAAGCGCAAGTGGGGAGGGCATGGAACTCCAGAGTTTAGCTTGGAACTAGTTACTGATCAAAAAATAATAAATACATCTTTAGTCCCCCTTATTCAATTTCAAATTGTCCTGTTATTTAGAGGATTGGTTTTGTACCATCAGATTCGAACTGTCTTGACTTAGTTGTTGATATTTTTTGCCTTCTACGTAAGTTGGATCTAAAAGTAATTTTTTAAGATAAAAATTACCAGACCAACAATATGGATTTTTCTGTTCCTGAGATTGATAACACAAATATGGACATGAATGACTTATTTATTTATTTAGTTATTTCAATTTTGTTAATCAGGTAGGCCCGCTGGATCCTGAAGGACCTTTTTTCAGGGGCAACCCAGAGTTAGTTACATGTATAATACTTTGGTAATAACAAATACACGTACAGGTCACAGAGGGGAGGAGCATTACCAATGGTACAGAGGAGCAAATAATATAATTCATTAGTGAAAACAAAGTACAGAGTGACAAACATGAGGGTAAAACAAGTTCACATTCTAGCTTAGCAGGGAAGTGCAGTAACAATAGACATGGCTAAGGGCCGACCAGACAGCCCAAATTGCAAAAAGGGACCTTGACTGATGAGGTACCACTGCAGTCGAGGTTGGCTGGGGCAGCCAGGTTAGGTACAGTGCCTACGTACAGGAAACAGTGCTGCTTGCTAGCAGATGTTCTTGAAGCCCTTTCCATAAAGTTTCCAGGGAGCTGGAGAGCTGAAGGTGAGGAGGAAGTTTGTTCCATAGCACTGGGGCCAAGTGGGTAAACAATTGACTGCCAGCAACTGTCTTTAGACTTGGCACCTCCAGCTGATTCAAGCCAGTGGTATGCAGCTGACTGCTGAAGTGTTTGTGTTTGAGCAGGCCAGCAAGATCCTCAGGAGGAGGGACCTGTATAAGTTTGAGGGCCAAGCACAACAGTGGGTACTGAAGCCAGTGACAGAGAGAAGGCCATTTTAGGGACTCCAGGACATCAAAGTGGTGCTTTAAGTGGTGTGAGCTGGTGACAGTTCTGGCTACCTTGTTATACGGAGTTTGCAACCTACTGAGCTCCTTTTTCTGGAGTGAGTGCAGCACTGGTGCAGCATAGGTAAGGTTAGGGAGAAGGATATAGTTCACTATAACAGACCTCATTTTAGGGATCAGCTGTGGGCTCAGCTGATAGAGAAGATCCAATTTTTAATGTACAGTTCTAGTCATCTTGTCGATGTGGGGTTTCAAGGTGAAGTCCTGGTCCAGCACCAGTCCTAGGTATTTGAACTAGGTTATGACCTCAATGGCCACCCAAGGTGGAGGTGAGAGGCAGCATAGCACTTTGGTAAGGGCCAAGAGACCTGGGGCCAAACAGCATTGCTTTCATTTTGGTGGTGTTTAGGAGAAGTCTGTTGGCCTGGAGCCACTTCTCCAGGGACAGGAAATCTTCCTGCAGGCACCTGCAGAGATTGGTTACACTGCCCAAGGTTTTGTACAGCACGGCATCATCTGCATACTAGACAACTGTACTTCCCCTCAGGATGCACTGAGGTCATTGACAAACAGCATGAATATGAGGGGCCCCAAAAGAAAGCCCTGTGGTACACCTTCCTTAATAGGGAGTTGGTCAGATAAGGCATTGTGCCACTTGAGCTGCTATGAGCAACCAGATACGTAACTGGTGAACCAGCTATGGGCATGGTGATCTAAACCAAGGCACTACAGCTTGTCCGTCAGAAGACTATGGTCAACCAAATTGAAGTCCTTAGTTAAATCAATGAAAACAGCCCCAGTGGGGGCAATGCAGTCAAGGGCTTTGAGGACATCGGAGGAGAACTTGATCAGGGCAGTATCCATGATATTCTTTTTTCTGAACCTGTGCTGGGTGTGAAGACAAGCTGTTTATTTGTTTTCAGGTAATCTTGGAGCTGTCCATATACTATCTTCTCCTGAACTTTGGATATTATACACAGAAGGGATATAGGCCTGTAGTTACCGATCTGCTCTTTGGGCCCCTCCCTTTATATATGGGAACTATGTCTTCTAGACAGGATCTGTTGACAAGCCACATGATCGATAAGGCTATGACTGTGGAGGCAGCCTTCAGTAGTCGGGGTTCCAGACTGTCTGGGCCCACGGAACCCCTGGCCTTAATTGTCTTGAGCAGGGGGAGTACATCTTTTGGTTGTGCTAGTTTCAGGTGGAATTCCAGATACTTGCCCACCTCTCGGACCCAGGGTGCTCAGAGGAGGGAAGGAGGTAGGTTAGCCTTATATTTTTCAAGGTCGGTAAAAAAACTATTGAAGGTGTGTGTGACCTCCTGACTGTCATCGATTGTTTGCCCCCCCAGTGATGATAGAATCCTGAAAAGGAGACTATTACCCTTTAGGAGACAGTTAATTTGTTCCTAGAAGGACTTTGGGTCAGACAGGTTCACCTGTTGCAGGGCCTTAACATAGTCCCTTTTGGCTGTCACAGCCAGTTTTTTACATTGGTTCTGCAGCACTCTATAAGCCACCCAATCAGCTGGGAGACCAGTTGCTTTGTATTTGGCCCATGCCCTGTCATGTTGGATCATAAGTGACTTCAGAGCAGAGGTGATCCATCTGTAGCATTGCTCTTGAGTTCTTAACCTCTATGGGGGAGAAAATAAATTAGCAGCAGAGGAGAAGGTGAATTGGAAAAATTCAAGGGCATCATCAATGGTAGGGAGAGACATGATGTGATTCCAGTTGATGCCGAAGAAGTGCTTTTCAAAAGCAGATGGCGACAATTGGGAGAAATCCCTAGCTGTGATCAGACTAGGTGGAGGTTTGGGCAGGTGATTCTTTCATATGCAGAAGACTGGTTAGGGATCACTGAGGGCATCTACTAAGGTCCCAGCCACCCTAATGTTAAGGGGGTTAGATGCCAACACCCAGTCTAGGGTGGTGTGTTTACCTGATTTAGTATTGTGTCTAATGGGCACATTGATGACATGTGCTTGGTAAGAATCCAGGAGTGCTGTCTTTAGTTCCTGCTCTGTATCTGGGGCCCAGTTCAGGTTGAAATCACCCAGGATAATTAGTTCTGACTGTACCTACTCCACCAGGGCCTTGCTGAGGATATCCTGTGCCTGAGAGGCAATTTTTGGAGGGTTGTAGATGCAGCCAACAAGCAGGGATTTAGCCCTTCCTAAGGTAAGCTTCACAAAAAGTGTTTCGCAGCCAGTGCAGTCACTAAGTGATGGGGGGGGGCAAGGGAGACATCAAGCGTATCTCTGGTGTATATGGGAACACCTCCCCTTTTTTGATTTTCCTGTTTTTTACGTGGACAGTGTATCCTAACAGATCAAAATCGTGGGTTAGGATGTGGGGCTTCAGCCATGTCTCTGACACTGCCAACTTGGCATTGGGCTTGTAAAGATCAACCCACACTTGTACCTCATGTATTTTGGGGTGCAAGCTGCATGCATTCATGTGGGTCAACCTCAATCCCTTGAGGGAGACCCAGTTATGGTCATTAGGGGAGCCCACAGCAAAATATGTTACCTTAGGGACTGGGTTTGGTTGGATGTCCCCTGACAGGAGGAGTAGTAGCAGAGGGACTAGTGGAAGTATGTTTGGGACCCTGGACAGCAGTACCCCAACTTTGGACCCATGGAAAATTGAGTAGCACACCCCTTTTTTAGTAATCCTGTACACCACCCACAGTAGTTCAGTAGCCTCAGATGACTCTTGAGTTAGCTGATCTGGCCACAGGTATAAGGTCGAGGCCTTACCCTGCCAGGGGGCATCTGAATTGGCCAGTAAGTGGTCAATCAAGACTATTAAGCAACAATAAAGGCCATTATTGGGCCCAAGGGGACAGAAAACCCTATGTACTTCCTTACTATTATGAGGGAATCAGACAAATGACAGAGGTCCTAAGGATCTGGAGCTGTCACTTATGACAGAGGACTCTCAACTATCCAGGGGAAGCCTGGAGAAGAAGTGCCTGGCATAAAACTACCGTTAAGCTCAATTTATGTTTCCACCACCAGAGAAATGCAAGTTGAGCTAAGATTAGAAGCACACCAACTGCAACAGGCAGGGGACTTATATGAGGTAGTAATTAACACAAAACACTATACCTCTGATCAACAAGAGAACCTGATGCAAGCAAGAACAGCTAAAATTAGATACACACCAGCTAAGATAAGCTGTAAACTTATGTGAGGTAGCAAATAACACACAATTCAGTATGTCTTCCTTTTAAAAGAACACAGTACACAAAGAATATGCTCAGACATCACAGTACTAGCTTAGATATCCTGAGGTACAGTACTAATTTGCACAAGACTTGGTACTTCTGATCATTAAAAGAACCTGGTGCAAGAAAGTTCAGCTACCATTAGGTGCGCACCAGCTGAGTCAGGCAGGGAACTTGTATGAAGTAGTGATTACACCAAACACTGTACCTCTGAATCATAAGATACCCTGATGCAAGCAAGAACAGCTAAAATTAGGTACGCACCAGCTGAGATGAGCAGGATACTTATGTGAGCTAGCAAAATAGTGTAAAAATGTGGTACCTGTGTCCATTAAAGGAACATAGTACACAAGGAATGTGCTCAGTAGTCACAGAACTAGCTTAAATATTATGAGATCAGAAGTCTTGTACAGCAACACATAGCCCCCTCTACCAACCATTTTTCTGTGGCACCACAGAGCATTTAATACAGGTCAGAGTTGGGTGGGTGGTGGGACAAAATACCAGCCCAGGAGTACACTTGTGGTCTGCTTACACAGTCTCCAGGAACAGCTCTGTGCATGGTCTTTGGTGGCGGCAAATCTTTTTGTGGGGCACCAGAGCACAGGAAGAAGTATTTTGTTGCAATTGGAGGAGCTGGAGAGCCTTTGCAGCTGCAGAAACAGGCAGTTATGGCAGCAGTTCAACGAATAGTCCTATGACGATCTCAGGTGGCATTGTCGGCTGTCTGGGGGAGTGAGGTGTGGAGAGATTGAGGATCAGCTCACGGACTCCCCGTGTCTGTGCTGGGTCTGGAGATGGAAAAAGGCAGTCCACTGTGTGAGCCCTATTTATGGGCCACCAGGAGATTAAAAAAAAGGTGCCAAGTGCAGGATCACCTCTGATTGGCTGAAGAACCAGCCCAGGAGTACACTTGTGGTCCTCTCACACAGTCTCTGGGAACAGCTCAGTGCACGGTCCTCGGTGGTGGCAAATCTTTCCGTGGGGCACCAGAGTGCAAGAAGCAGTATTTTGCTGCAATTGGAAGAGCTGGAGAGCCTTTTCAATTGCAGAAACAGGCAGGTACAGCAGCAGTTCAAGGAATAATCCCGCGGTGATCTCCGGCTGCATTGTCGGCTGTCGGGGGGGGGAGGGTAGCTGCAGAGAGGTTGAGGATCAGCTCGCAGACTCCATGTCACTGCCAGGTCTGGAGAGTAAATGATGTTTACTGTGTATCCTGATGTATCTGGGGAAACTGAACTAAACACCTCTGGAGATGATTGTGGGTAGGACATTGATTTCCAAATAATTGGCTGATAATTTAGTTAATATTGATTCTGTGACATCCGATATGCAGACCATTGAGATGCAACAGAAAGCAGGCAAAGAATTTAAGGGAAAAGGCACTTTTTGTCTGAATTCCCCTAGACATGTTACAATTAAAATCTTTGAGAAATTGGTTTGGCAAGACATTTTGACATTGCAAAAGTTACCTGCACCAGCACAGCACTGTACTAAGTCAGATGAAGATTGGAAGACCATTAGAGAGCTAAAACAGATGACTTCTATTACTATCAAGCCTGCTGATAAAGGTGGCACCGTAGTAGTGCAGGATACAGATAAATATTTAAAGGAAGTTGAGAGATAGCTTGCTAACTGGAAATGTTATCAAAAACTGACATTTGATCCTGCACCCCCCCGTTAAAAACATCTTATTTGATCTGGTAGATTTCAGCACTAGAAGCAAGCTATAGTAACAGCCATGAGAGTACCTTCTTAAAACAAAACCACTGAGTCTGTTCAATGTTTTATATCCTGCCAAAAATTCACAAGTCTTTGAGGGACCCTGGTAGACCCATTGTTTCTGGTATTGGGTCACTGTGGGAGGGTCCTTCTAGATTTGTGGATCATTTTTTGAAACAAGTGGTTAAAAGCCCTACGTATCTAAGGGACAAGACATACACTTAAGAAAATGGAGGGCCTATCATGCAACAAGGGACTACTTTGCATTGCCATAGACATAACATTGTTATATGCCAGGATATCCCATGGTAAAGCTGTGGATGCTGCATGACATTTTTCAGAAGTTAAGCCAGAATTCCGGAATGTTCCTAAAGAATTTATTATACAACTTTTGGAATAGGTACTGCAGCACAATTATTTTACTTTCAACAACTGCTTCTATTTATAGTTCATTAGTACAGTTATGGGACAGCCTTAGCACCCTTATATGTTAATTTATTTATGTCAAATTAGGAAAGGACAATATATTTTTCTGACTTAACCCCTGTCTCCTGACACACTGCACATTGGTATAGTTTTATTAACAATATCATATCTGTCTGTGGTGGGGGTAGAGAGCTGTACTGCTTGTTAGTAAACATGAATAGCTGGAATATGAAATGCACAGTTAGAATAGATGACAAATCCATAGCTTTTCTAGCTGTGACATTTACATTTTCAGATAAACTTATTTCAACTCCCTATAGAAAACCAACAGTGAGCAAAAGCATACTGAGGGCTGATAATGTACATCCCAAGTCCCTGGTAGACAACATTCCCTATGGGGAATTTCTTAGGATTCATCAAAACTGCACTAGTGACACTGTGTTTGAGGAGTAAACTAAAATTATGACAGCTGAATTTAAAGATAGAGGTTATGCTTGTGAAATGGTACAGAAAGCTTTTGAGAAAGTATGAAAAATGAGCAGGCATGATCTCATAAAAACAGTGGAAAGAAAGAACAGGCATCATAGAAAACACAGTGACTTGAATTAAGTTATAACATTTGTGATATACTTCAGTACTCAGACTATGGATGTGAGACAAATCATTTGTGACAAATGGAGCATATTACAGGCAGACCAGGAACTTGAACAACTAGTGGGTTCTGCACCTAGGGTCCCCTTCTACAGGGAGATGACTTTAGGAGATCATTTAACAAGTAACTACTTTGTTAGGGCTAAATTGGAAAACTGAAATGTGAAAAAAGTTTTTTATAAATGTAGAAGATGCAGTGTATGTGATTTTGCTAAAACGGGAGAAACTCCAGCAAAATGTGAAATGCCAGACAGATGTTTGTGTTTATGTATGTTGATGTCCTTGTGGACAAGTTTATGTTGGTTGAACAGTGCACCCCCTGAAGTGTTGCATCCAAGAGCACTTACGAGCAATCATTAACAAAAAACATTGATAATGCCCTGGGTACCCACTTCCGGGAGGTGCACCAAAGCAGAACTCAGGGGTATAAATTTAGAGCCTTGGAATACAGGTATGTATACTCCCTTGAAAGAGGAAGTGATAGATTACACACTCTCCTACAAAGGGAAACTTACTGGATCTTCAGACTTGGTGTATTAACACTGCAAGGTCAAAATGACCAAACAGATTTTAAACCATACTTATGAGGCTATTCTGTTCTTTATTGCTTAACCTGCTGTGAATTCAGTTCTTATGATGTTGACTGATTTATTTTGATAACTGACTAGACTCTTTAAGCTTTCCCTTACATCTCCGTAGATCATGTTGTATGAATTGTATTTTTTACAATTTTTTCACTTTTCATAATTAGCATAATTAGACTTGACACATAAAGGCAGGCCAGATTGTATCATGGCCCATGCCAGAAAGAGACAAAGAAAGGGGAAGGGGAGGATGGGGGGGAGGATGGGACTGGTGACACCACCACTGAGGTAGGTAGTGTAATATGACAAGGTGGGGCTAGGGCTCATGTCCTTGGCTGGGGGCAGAGCTAGTAGGGGTCCTGATCTGGGGTCCTTAGGGGGTATATCAGGGCTATCTGCCCTGGGCTCACCCTGTTCTTGCTGAGAAATTCTGAGAATTTACTTGGAGCTCAGCACATCATTGGCAAATTGAGGTAAGGCACACCATGAGGCTGCTAGGCTTCTCTGGCCATGTGGCTGGTGGGTATTTGTTTGGAGGTTGTTAAGGATGTGAATGGATAGCCAGAAGGTTTAGGATGGCAAAGAAACATAGAAACATAGAATCTGACAGCAGAAAAAGACCGCTTGGCCCACCTAGTCTGCCCATTTTCCTACTTGATGGATAAGCTGCATATCCTAGTTAACCAACAGCCTACTTCCTCCTACCCTCCCACTAGGACTGCCTTATGTCTGTCTCATACATTCTTGAATTCCCCCACTGTTCTTGACTCCTCACCTTCCTCAGAAAGGCTGTTCCATGCATCCACAAACCTCTCCATGAAAAAATACTTTCTCACATTACCTCTGAGCTGTCCCTCCTCTATCTTCAAACTGTGCTCCCTTGTTCTTGCACATCTCTTTTTCTGAAAGACACTACCCTCTTGGACTTTGTTGATTACCTTGAGATACTAGAAAGTTTCTATCATGTCCCCCCTCTCCCTTCTTTTCTCAAGGGTATACACATTAAGCTCCTTTAGTCTCTCTTCGTATGTCTTCTGGTGCAGACCTTGCACCATTTTGGTTGCCCTCCTCTGGACAGCCTCCACTCTGTCTATGTCTTTGTGGAGATGGAGTCTCCAGAACTGCACACAGTACTCCAGATGTGGTCTCACCAACTGTCTGTACAGAGAGATAACAACTTCCTGTTTTCTACTGTTGATGCCTCTCCCTGTGCATCCCAGTGTTCCCCCAGTCTTCCTTACTACCTTCTCACATTGCTTGCCCACCTTTAGGTCATCTGAAATAATTACCCCCCGGTCCCTTTTCATTTTTGTTGTTGTCAGTATCTCATGCCCCAGTGTGTACTCTTCCCCTAGGTTTTTCTTTCCCAGGTGCATAACCTCGTACTTCTTTGCATCGAATCTAAGCTGCGCTAGATCTGACCTTTCCCCCAACCTTGTCAAGTCCCTTCTCATCCTTTCCACTCCATCTTGTGTATCAACCCTGTTGAGATCTTTGTGTCATCTGCAAAGAGACATACTTTTCCTTCCAGTTCCTCTGCAATGTCACTTATAAAAACATTAAAAAGAACTGGTCCCGGTACGGAACCCTGCGGTACCCCACTAGTAACCCTCCTTTCTTCACTTTGGGCTCCGTTTACTACTACCCTTTGCATCCTGTTGTCCAGCAAATTTTTTAAAAAGGCTACCACCTTGGGATCCACTCCAAGGTTAGCTAACTTGTATATTAATCTCTTGTGTGGGACTATATCAAATGCCTTGCTAAAATCTACGTTGGCCATGTCCACAGCAACTCCCTGGTCTACTACTTTGGTCACCCAGTCAAAGAAATGTTTTAGATTCATCTGACATGACCTTCCCACTGTGAATCCATGCTGTCTTGGGTCCTGTGCTCCACTGGCCTCTAGGTACTCAACAATTCTTTCCTTCAGAAGTGATTCCATCATTTTCCCTATCACTGAGGTCAAACTAACTGGTCTGTAGTTTCTTGCCTCTGCCCTGCTCCCACTTTTGTGAAGAGGAATCACATCCACCCTCCTCCAGTCCTCAGGTACCACCCCATCCTCCCATAATTTGGTAAAGAGAGTAGTCAGTGGTATCACTAGTTTTACACTTAGTTCTTTTAGAATTCTTGGGTGAATCCCATCAGGCCACATTGCTTTGTCCACCTTCAATTTTATTAGTTCTTTCAGAACCCTTTCTTCAGTGAATGGACTGGTATCGACCCCCGTATCCAGAGTGTTTCTCTTTGTTTGGTTTAAGTACCTCACCCTCCTCTTCCTTTGTGAATACTGAGCAGAAATATTCATTCAGTATCCCTGCTTTTTCACTGTCACCCTCTGCCCACATTCCTTCCCCTCCCCTTTATTAAGCCTCAGTATCCCTCTCTTGGTCTTTCTTCACTCCCTAATGTACCTATAAAAGGTCTTATCCCCCTTCTTAACAGAGTTGGCTATCCTTTCCTCGGTTTGGGCCTTTGTTATTCTGACTGCCTTCTCTGCCTCTTTCTGCTTTAACTGATAAAGTTATCTGTCCTGCTCCTTCTGTGTTTCCTTGTATTTCCTGAATGGTATCATTTTTTCCTTAACCTTCCCTGCCACCTCTTTTGAGAACCATAGTGGTTTTTATTTTTCATTGTGTTTTGTTGATTTGCTTCACACAAAGGCTTGTTGCCTCTGTGATGGCTGTTTTGATTACTCCCCATTATTCCTCCCCCCCTTCTTCTTGCCTGTTTGCTAGTGCTTTCCTGAGGCACTCTCTCATTTTCCCACAGTCAACCCAATACTCTTGCTTTTGTAAGGCTTGATACTATGGCTGTGTTTATCATGAACCACACTGTTTGGAGGTTGCTTGTTACCAGATGGCTACCCACTTCTAACTCTGAGATTCTTTCTCCGTCCCCATTTTAGAGTACCAGGTCTAAGATTGCTCCCTCCTGAGTGGGTTCCAATACTAGCTGTCTGAACCATGCCCCTTGTAGGGCATCAAGAATGACCCTGCTCTTGGATGTGCTTACAATAAAGGTGCTCCAGTTAACATCTGGCATATTCAGGTCCCCATCAACAATATCTCCCCTTTTTTTGCCATTCTAAGGATGCCTTCTATCATTTCCTTGTCCATTCCATTGTCCATATAAATAAATCCATCTGACAAGCATTAAGGATGTAAGTCTACAAAGCTTGATCTTACCTATGATATCTATGATTCCCTCTCCCTGAGATGGGGGTCTGTATACAACCCCCATGCGGATTGTGGTGCCATTTCCTGTCTCCAGGGTGACCCAGAGTGCCTTATCCACTCCCTGTTTATTCCTTAGTTCTGTTGCTTTGATCCCTTCCTTTACATAGAGAGTTACTCCTCCTCCTCCTCTTTTACCCTCCCTGTCCCTCCTGTAGATTGTGTATCCTGGTATGTTGGCATCCCAGTCATGGTTCTCTGTGTACCATATTTCTGTGACTGCCACAATATCCAGGCAACCCTCTTGCATCAAGGCCACTAGTACAGGGAGCACGTTACACAGACTATGGGCATTGGTACTCATCACCCTCCATTTTTTGATGGCCTTACCCCTTTTAGCCCCATCCCTGTCCTTACTGCCTTTGCCTTTTTTTGCATTTGCCACTGTCCTGCTCCCTAATGACTTCTCTACCTTGGTGTTTACCTTGCTAATTACCATGTTTTGTGGGGAGAGACTGGGATTTCCCTTCTGTTTTTCAGTGCCTCCCCCTTTGGCTAGTTTAAATGCTTGCCAATGAAGCATTTAAACCTATCACCTAGGATTCTGGTCCCCCTTCCCGGACAGATGCAGACCATCGCACCAGTATAGGTCTGCATCCTTCCAGGTGGCTCCCCAGTCCCCAATGAAGCCAAAACCCTGAGCTCCACACCAGTTTTTTAACCATTCATTGAATTCCATGGTGTGGAGTACCCTAACATCACCCTTGCCATAGACAGGCAGCACTTCCGAGAAGGTTACCATATGCGTTAGTTGTCTAAGGCCACTTCCCAATTCTACAAACTCCTCTTGCACTGCTCTGATCCCATTCTGAGCCAGGTCATTTATCCCTAGGTGAACAATGACATCCAGCTACCTCCCTTGTGCAGTTGTTCCCACGATCCTGAGGATTCACTTCCTGTCCCTCCCAGCCATGGTGCCAGGCAGGCACCCTACCTCCCTCTCCCCCTTCCTCTCCCACTTTTACCCCCCAATGATTGAGTCCCCCACCAGGAGTAGTTTCCTTTCCCTGTGGGGTCCCATTCCACTCTCCTGTGGGTCTCCTTTGTGGAGGTTCCCAGCATCCTCCTTGGTCTCCACTGTAGGTGCCTCCATAGAAGAACCACTATCCACCAGAACAGCGTATGAATTGTGGAGAGGTACAGCTGGAGGGATGCACCTCTGTTCCACCACCCTCTCCTTCCCTGAGCCCACTTTGGTCCAGCTGCTCCTTTTTCTTGGCAACCTCTGTGGTAACGGTGGTGGCCCTGGTGGTCTCTGGGTGGGGTAAGAGGTTTCTTGAATCTTAGCCAGGTCAGCCTGGAAAAGGGCAACCTCCTCCCTCAGACCAGAGAGGTACCTGCAAATAGGGCAGCATCGTAGCCTCCAGAATGTCTCTTGGAACACTGCCGCCCTACAGCCATTGCACTGCACCACTCCCATCATGTCTTATTTTGTGTCCTCTCTCCTGTTGCTCTGTATGCTTACTCTCTCCTCTCCTTACAAATCTCACCCTTCCTGTTCTGAGACTGCAACTTCCTGTATTCTTCAGTAGTCTCCTTCTTCCTTGCTCAGAGTCAGACCTCCTGCAGCTAGGGGGGAGAAAGAGATACTTTTTTCCTTCAGATTTGACAAAATTAATGTTTCTCTATGATCCTTCCCTTCCTACTGCCAAACAGGAAGTTCCTGTTGTCAGTCAAATCCAGTGGCTATAAAAGTAGAACTGGCTTAGGGTGGGAGGGTGGAGGGATGGGATGAAGGGCAATTAGTAAGAAAAACGGTAGTTTTTCTACTCAGCTGCTTTGCCTGCACTGTTGTTACAGGAAGTAAAAACCAAAAATAAAAATAAAAAGGCTTTGTTGGGTTTATGGTACAAGGAAGGATGTTTAAATGTGGTAAGTGCTTGCTGCTTTAGTGAGCTTGTCTGCCCCATTGGCCACTGGGTTCTTTTTTTTTGTTGTTGTTTGTTTGTTTTGTTTGGTAGTTATTTAAATTAAGCATGTTGCCTGCATTTGCTCAGAAAGAGATAAGACAAGAACTTTGAATGATTAAAGAAAAGGTCATCAGTTTTTATTTCTTGGGCCAGCTTGGCATAGTGCAGTTTTTTGCAGTGCTTCTGTGGCCCTGTGAAGTGCAGAGGCAGGCAGCCACTGGCAGAGTTTTGTTAGGTCATAGATCTGTGGAAAAGCAGGGTAACACAGAGTTTTTGCCGTGGTAAAAGAAGCAGCCTGATTGGCAAGAGCACCCCACCTTGTAATGTGTTTCTCCAGTGATTGTAGGGTGGTGGGGGTCACCAGCAGGCAGGCCATGAGGGTCCCACACAATAGTAGTGCCACCCCATGAGGGGGCTCGCATCGATAGGGCACCAGCAGTAGCACTCCAATGGGAGTGAGTAGAAGCAGAAGGTGTCCCAGTTGTGGGACCAGATGCCAGGGATGCTAGGGAGCCATTTTTTTGGTGCGGTGGGCTGTGAGGGTCTGGTTTTTCAGGGCCGGGAGGCCTTTGACAGAAGGAGCCACTCCATGCCGGGGACAGTAAGAGAGGCCTGTGAGGCATGACAGCACGCTATGAGGAGTAAACCATTAGCAGACAAGCTATGCTTTTAGGTTGCTTACCCATTACTGTAATCTATATTCAGCTTTGAGGAAACAGGGGACTTCCTTTTCCTGTTTTTTTTTTGTTTTTGTTTTTGCTTGTCTCTTTTACAGTATCAGTGAAGCAGTGGCATGGAGCCAGTCGGTACAGGTGGACCCGGGGGGGGGCCCTCATTGGTTTGTTTGCTTGTTTTGCGGGAGGGACACGTAGTGCCATTCCTCACACGGCACCTATGGCACTGAGGTGGTGGGCCTTTGGAACAGTAACAGAGGAAATAATGGGGGATAGTGGTGGAAAGCAGCATTTTTTTTATCATATCACATTTTTCACCCCTGCAGCCACTGACCTGCCCTCATTCTACAGCCACCGCTCCAACTCCACCACTGACCCTGAAGTTGCATGCCCAGCTGGCATATGCAACTATACCTTCAAGTGGGGCACCCCCCCATTGCCCACACACCAGGCAAGGAACCAATACCAGCACACACTGTCCAGGCATCGTTGGCCAATGGAGTAGCGGCCATGAAGCTGCCGTGGTCTGTGCTGCCATTTTCCATGTTCTGGTAGCCCCAGGAATATGAGCGTGTAATGACATTATGGCATGTATATGCCGATGTCTGCTGCACTCCATACTGCTGCTCCAACTCTAGCAGTTCCCCTGGTCATCACCAGGGGCCACTGCAGAGCAATGGTGCCCTGGATCCCTTCCCAGGGATAGGAGAGCAATCCTCCGGATGCTCAGTCCTATCCCCCACCACCAACACCTGAGGGCTTTGACTCACATCCGAACCTGGGTCGCCAGCATGGCGCAATGTGTGGCATCCAACACCTCCACCCTCAGCACCACTGAGCCGGCAAAACCAGCATTTTCAAAAGGAATCAAGTGGGCCTAAGGGCAGCCAACCATTGGGGAAAATGGTTGTTTTTAGGTTATTCGGTTATGGTTATGATTTGGTGGGTCAGTGGGAGGAAGGCATAGGGCCCCAATTGCTGGGTGGAATTTTTAGGGACCACGATAAGGTGGCGGGGTGGGTCAAGTGAGGGGCCATGTGGAGGGCCCAGAATGCAGTGCAGCATGAGCTTGATGGCAACCGGGATGCAAGATGGAGGGAACTTGGGGGAACTGGGTTTGGAGGTCCGAAGCACCTCAACAAGGGTGTATTTTCTTCCCAGGTTTGGGGTAAGGGACTGAACGTGGTTATCCAGTCTCAGTTGGATCCATGGGGGCACCAGATCCTATCACGTTTTGTTGGAAAAGGGGTCCAGTTTGGCCAGTAGATAATTCTGGCATCCAGGAGGTGGGTCTCGCTATACTGTTCCCCCCAAATAGATGGGAGAGGTAGGGAATTGTATCATCTTGCAGTGGGTAGCATCAGAGGCACTGTGGCTTGACACAGTCAGGTGGCAGGAGGTATGCCTCGTGGTACCGCACCTCCACAGTGGCTAGGTGTAGGCAGTGGATCCAGCCATCCAGGTGTGCAACACAGACAGGGGTCCCACCACATGTCCAGGGTGACAGAGGCCCACTAAGGGAGGCGTGAGTGCACTCACGTGTTTTTCTTTCTTCTGCCTGTAGTACCACAGCACATGACAATGACACCCAGGAGGACCCCAATTTCCAGTGAGAAGATGATGAAAGAGTCGACAAAACTGATGGGCCAGATGACCAAATTGGTGGTGGTGGCCACACACAGAGAGGCAGAGGAAGAGGTGCTGAAAAAGTGGAAGAAGCAGGATGAATGCCTGGGAAGGGGGAAGACTGGGAAGAGGCCCAGACAGGTGGGACCAAGCCCAGCACCCCCCAGCTCCTGTGTCTGAACTGGCCCCAGAGAAGGAAGCGCTGGATGGGAGTAAGGATGGAGTAGATATCTCCAATGAGGGTTACCTGAAAAAATATTTAGAGGGGCTTCTTGGTGATATGGGTGATGCATGGATATAGAAGATGGAACAGGCCCTGCAGGCCATAAAATGGAAAGAGGACAAAGTAGGGGCTGTGGGCAAGCCAGGGGGCAAGAAGTTTTACGAGGGGCCCCTGGCCTTCATGTTGGGGGACCACATGCTGGCCTCACTCAAGGAAAAGATTTGGAAGGGGGAATACGTGGGCAGCTTCAGTCTGGTGGACAAGGTCACGGCCACAAAGTATGAACAGAAAGAATCAGTGGGGAAGTCTGAGATCACAGTGGCCCTGGCAGTAGTGGGGCACAAGGCAGAGTAGGCCAAATATAAGGGCAAGACCATTGATAATTGCCAGGCTGGGTTTATTATTTACAGCACCTTAGTGCTGGAAAAGCAGCCAGACCTAACCGTTCCCCTGCTGATGTATACAGAAATCATCACGGATGCTTTCAAAGCCAAAATAGAATATGGGTGGCTGAAGTATGATGAGGCTTTCCAGAAGTGGATGGCAGCAAAAGAAGATCTGAGGTGGGACTGCACCCATTCGAAGCTTTGGGTGAGGACTCTGGGCAGGTGAGTGGGACAGTCGGGAAGCAGGGGAAGAAGAGCCCCATAGCCCCAGGAGTCAAGACCTGTTGGAGTTTAAACAAGGCGTCTTGCACTTGGACTGATTGCAAATTCAAACATGTCTGCTCGAAGTGCGGGGGATCGCATCCAGCATCTAGCTGCAGACAAGGAGGTGACAAGGGCAGGCAGACAAGGTGGGGGTCAGTACTAGGAACAGCCCTTTTTGGGGGGGTGGAGAGGGGGACCAGGCAGGGGATGGGGGGTATACAGCAGGGAAGGTTATAATTCTGATTATGGGTGGAATTAGAAGAGTCAAAGGGGAGGGGAGGGGAGGATATGCACTGGCATACACGCCCATCGCCCTAGACATGGTGGAGGCATGGACTCAGGACTACCTGAATACCAGAGGGGCATAAATGCTTGGGGAGGGTTTCTGGAAAGGTTTTCCACTGGGTTTTCAAGGGAGGCAGTCGGGGATGAGGGCCAAGAACCTCAGGTCAGTAAGAGAGAAGGAGGACATGGTGCGGGCAAAAATACTGAAGGAGTTTAAGGCAGGGCGGGTGGAAGGGCCCCTGACAGTACTGCCTTGCCGCAACTTCAGGGTGTCACCATTGGGAGTAGTATTTAAGAAACAGATTTGTGAGTTTCATTTGATCTACCATCTGTCATACCCCGAAGGGAAGTCAGTGAATGAGGGTATACCTGAACACCTCAGGGCAGTATTCTATGCCTCATTGGAACAGGCTATAGTACTGATCAGGGCAGCGGAGGGGGCATGGTTAGCAAAGACAGACATGAATCAGCATTCCAGCTGTTGCCAGTCAGCCCGGTGGATTGGGACCTGTTGGGGTGTCAATTTGAGGGCAGGCTCTATCTCGACAAAGCCATGCCAATGGGCTGCTCTGTGGCCTGTTTGACTTTTGAGGCATTCAGTTCCTGGGTGCAGTGGGTATTTGGAGCAAGATATGGTCACAAGAGGGTCATGCGCTATCTGGATGACTTCCTCCTCATAGGGGGGGACCCAGGCGGAAACATAGGTAATGTTAGAGGATTTCAAAGGGATGTGTGGACATATAGGAATACCTCTGGTGCAGGGAAAAATGGAGAGCCCTGCACGCAGGTTGGAGTTTCTGGGAATAGAGGTGGACATGGAGCAAGGATGCTTCCACCTACCCGGGGACAAGGTATCTCGGCTCAGGGGGCTGCTGGTGCAGGTGACTGGGAGGAGGAGGGTGCCACTGGTACAGGTACAGCAAATGCTAGGGCACCTTAATTTTGCCTGTAGGGCCATTAGTCCTGTCAGGGCTTTTACCAGGAGATTGGGTAGGGCTACAAGGAAGGCTAAGTAGCCACATCATTGGGTGGATATTACGAAAGGGGTCTGGGAGGATTTTAAGGTATGGGAGGAGTTTTTGAAAAACTATAATGGGATAACATTCTGGCAAGATGAGTGGGAGTGCAATACGGATATGGAGTTGTACACTGATGCCTC
The DNA here is from genome assembly GCA_016271365.2 of Neoceratodus forsteri. NCBI lineage: Eukaryota > Metazoa > Chordata > Ceratodontiformes > Ceratodontidae > Neoceratodus > Neoceratodus forsteri. The sequence goes on along the minus strand of CM057455.1, from coordinate 1,457,137,665 downwards.
GGGCACACTGGGAATAGGAGCATATTGTAAGGGGAAGTGGATGTCAGACATGTGGCCAGTACATTGGAAAGCAGGGGGTATACTGAAGGACATCATGTTGGTGGAAATATTTTCAATCTGGGTGACCTTGGAGGTCTGGAGGACCAGGATAAGAGGAAAGTGCATCCTCTTCTGGTGAGATAATAAAGGGGTGGTGGAGGTCATTAACAGGCAGTGTGGGAGTACAGAGACTATGGACAGGATTCTGTTGTGCATGGTGTTGCTGGGGCTGCAATTAAATTTGTCTTTCAAAGTGCAGCATATTGAAGGGATCAAGAATGAAGTAGCTGACAGTCTTTCCTGTTTACAGCTCAGAAGGTTTTGGGAGCTGGCACCACAGGTGGCAACACACAGGACCAGGGTCTCACACCAGGTGTGGGAGATTGGAGGGATACAGCCAGGGCACTGTATCAGAGAGCCTGGTCAGCCAACACCCTGAGGGCCTATGAAGGTGGGTGGGTGAGATTCCAGAAGTTCAGGGGTAACATGAGTGGGATATGGAGGAGCCAGTCCGGGATGAACAGGTGAGATGGTTCATAGTAGAGAAGTGGGACGAGGGGATGGCCCATGCCACAATTGTGGTACAGTTGGCGGGCATAAGCTGGGTTTGCCATGACAAGGCATGTCTGGATGCCATGGCCAGCAGGACAGTCAAGAGGATGGTCCCAGGATGGCAGAGGGGCAAAGGAAATAGGAGGGATGGGAGATGTCCCATTAGGGGACAGCTGCTGGACAGGGTGTTGGGGGTGACATGACAAGTGTGCATCTCTGCACAGGAGGCAAGTCTGTTCAGGGCAGTTTTTGTGGTCATGGCTGCAGGTGCCTTTCGGGTGGGGGAAGTGGTGGCCTCACAAAAGGTGGCAGTCAGCTTGGCTATGCAGCACAAGAGTGTGGTTTGGGGGAAAGACAGGCTGGTCATTACTTTGGCCAGGTGTAAAATGGACCGGGGGGGAGAGGGACTGCTGTGACACTGATACAGCAGCCGCAGGCCTTAAGCTACACAGTGGCTACCCTGGAAGAATCTGAGAACATTCAGTGGGGTGGTCGTGGGGACTTTGTTCTGCCACGGGGATGGCTCCCCAGTCACCAGTTTTCTAGTAGGGGCGGTGCTCTAGAAGGCCTTAGCATTTATAGGGGAAGACCTGGGAGACTTCACCCCCCACTCCTTCTGGATTGGGGCAGCCTCAGAGGTAGCCGATAAAGGGGCTTCGGTGGAGGATTTGAAAAAGGTTGGGTGCTGGAGGTCCAATTGTTATAAGAGGTATGTCAGGTGTTGATGCCAGCAACTCACGCTGTCTTTTTGTTTCTGTGGCAGGTTTCAAATGGAAGGTATGGATATTGGGGCATTCCTTTGTCTATTGGGCAGAAAGGTTTGCAGCCACCATGGATAGAGGGACACAGTTATACACTAATATGGAGCACACAAGAGTACAGTGGAAGGACATCAGGAGCATGAGGGCCCAGCTGCTGCCCCTTCTGGCGGAGTTAAGGGTGGAATGGAATAGGCCAGATTACATCATCATCCATTTGCGGGGCAATGATTTGGGAGGTTTACCATGCGGAGTGCTGAGGCAGACCATAACGGCTGATTTGGAGAGGGTAAAGGGATAGTGGTCAGGCATGACCATCTGCTGGTCTGAGATCACATCTCAGAGGGGATGCAGGGGAGCCAAGGATGTCAGGTTGTTTGAAAAGGTGAGGAAGCACCTGAACAGGAGGGTGGCAAGGGTAGTGTATGAGATGGAGGAGTGCATGGAGGAGTGCATATTCAACACGAGGACATTTCCTTTGATCAGGCAGCCATATACAGGTCCAATGGGATGCATCTGTCAGAATTCAGAATGCGCTTGTTCCTAAGGCCAATAGGGGAACTAGTGGAAGAGGTAGCTAAAAGGGGTCTTAGTTTCAACCTCCCAAGAGTGGGGCCCCTCCATCCTTTGCAAGCTGGAAGTGGGGCAGTGGAAGAAGGAAGAGGGGGAGCGGGGGGAAGGGAGGCAGGAAAGGGTGAGGGGGTAGGCAGCATGGGCTGGGTGCAAGGAACCCAGGCATGGTATTAATGCAGGGAGGGGTCTAGGTGCCGGATTCATAGTGTCCGGGCCTGAAGGGCTGAGGCCTGGGTAAGTGTGGAACTGGCCTGGTTCTGTTGATGGAGGAGGGGGCCGAATTCAGAATGTCTGGATCCTGAAGCATGGATAAAGAAGAAGCAGCCAGAAGGAGGAAGGGGCCAGAGTGAAAAAGAAATGATGTGACATAATTTTGTGTTATTGTGGCTAAATTATGATAATGTGGTATGTTAATATTATCTTTGTGCCAAATAAATATTTGCTAGCGAGCAGCCAAAATCTAGAAAGTTGTTGCGTAGAATTATTTCTGGGACGGGAATCGGGGATAATTGGTGTTGTTAAATGATGGTTTTCTCATACCATTTATTAATAGATAAAAAACTGACTTAATGGAAAATATAGATAGGTGTGGGTTTTAAAGATGTATTTTCATTTTTTCATAAACTAAAAGAGAATATGTATATATTCTGTAGGATAGTATGAATTATATGCATCAGAATACAATTTTATATGAATTAATGCATGTAACATTGCATTTCTGCGATGGAAATTACTTTTCATAGCAGTGGAGTATCATTTTTGCTTTACACAAGATTTTTCTTGCAAAATGAATGATTTCAGCAAATGCTTGTTAGATGTCAAATTCTTATTTAGACCAAGCAAGTTGCCAAGGGGATATAATGAAACAGGCAATGTCTGATGCATGATTTATATCAAATGAGAGTATTTATGATCTTACTTGAATATTAAATTGGCTGCGCAGTGGGGGAGATGGGAATAGGTGTTATTTAACATATTATCAAACTGAAACGTTTGCCTGTTAAGCAGCCATTATTTCTACCGCTGCTACGGAATAGTCACTTTGCTACCATGATTTTCTGCCATTTTCTTTTGCCTTTAATCAACATCACTTATTATTTGTGAACACTAGCACTTTTATTGCTCTTTTCACTAATCAGTTGTAATTGTCGATGATTATATTGTTTACAGGGTATTTAAACTGAAGTGCTGTAAAGCAGCCACACATCCCTGAGGAACCCACTTTTTGTGGCGATACACAGGGGCTGTTTCTTCATATTTCTATGCTGCATCATTAAAATAAATGTATTGTCTTCTTGGATCTGGTGTGTGCTGTTACTTTTGTCTTTTTTAACTTAAAACTCTACAGCAGCACCTTAAGGAGACAGGTGTGCTCCCCTTCCCTTGTTAACTAGTTACAGAAGAGAAACTGGGCTAAGTGTCTGTCACCGAAACATTGGCTACAAAGAACTATGAATGGGACATGACTATTTCAGAATTCTCATTATTTAGAAAAGTGTTGATGATGGGCAAGGGTGGGAACATAACACTCCATAGAAAGGAAGGTATTGAGGCCACAATGATGAATAACCTGGGAGATTCTAAGAGGCTAAAAACACTTTTAGTATAGGTAGCCGAAGGTTTTGATAAACAAATAAAATCAGGATTGGTGTACAGACTACCATATCAGACCCTGGACATAGGCAGTGAACTACAAGAGGTTATAAAGAGGGTAGCATATTCCAGGTCAGCACTGGTGGTAGGGGACTTTAATATGCTAGATATGAACTGAAGGTTCCAGTTGTGACAAATGCTGCTAGGAACCATCTCCTGGTAGTAGCATGTCAGGGAGCTTTCCTTATACATTTGGTTCAGGTCCACACAAGAGAGGGAGCATTGCTAGATCTGGTAGTCACCAGCAATAAGCAGGTGCACAATATCAAAGTCCAAAAACTACTTGGCTCAAGTGACCACAGAACTGTGTGGATGGAAGCACAACCGAAACCCAACAAGTTGAAGAACTAAGAAAAAGTGTGAGAAATGCAATATTTCTCAAGCATGCCATCTGTTTCTTTCTTCTGCATGCTGAGGTGAAATCTTGCACTGTATCTTGGCAAAAAAAAAATACTTTATTCACATATACCACATCAAGGAAAAGAGTCATGGCAGATTTAAAGGAATAATCCTGTCCTTCACATCCCATAGGGAGACACACAACTTGCAACAGACAAAGTCTCAGACAGTGCATTGCAGGGGTGGGGTGGGGGTGCAGTGTTGGGATCTTCTTGCCTGTTCAAACTGGAAACAGTTTCTGGCATAGATCTCTGTTATTTAGAGGGCTGGCTTGCTGACTTTTATGCCATCAGGCAGGTTAGCATTCAGCCCCATCACGTTGGGTGAAGATAATCACATATTTCCATGTAATTCAGATCACTTGCGAATTCTGGATCATCTCAGTTTATTATTAAAAGCATGGCATTTCAGGAAACCTTGCCCACAACCCTGGAACACAATCTTCAGCACTCTTTGATGAATCCAGGTATCTTTCAAGTGTTCTTCAATGTCCATCAGCCAGATGAGAGCATAAGGGTAACTCTATCCCATGTAGATCCACTGTCTCTATTATCTTATCTAACCTGCAAAATTTACATAATTTTCTTATTGGAATGAAAATGGAGCACTCAACTGTTTCTCTAAGCAATGTCCAGGAGCATATACTATGGTTAAATCTACAATCTTTAGATAGAAGGAGGTCAAGGAACCCATGTAGACTACCTCCCACATCTCAGTGGTACAATTTTAGGCTACCCACTTCATTATATCATTAATTTTATTTCTAAATGTTATCTTATTCTTACCATCCAACACTGTCTGAGGTAGATTGTTCATATTCCTAGAGTTCTCTGCATAAAGATACACTGTTTTTTTTTCTTAATTACAGCTTTTTATTTGTCTACTGTCCTCTCTTATATACTGTTTCTTCCCTATGGTCTATATGTAGCATGTCATTAGGTTATACAAAATCACTCATACCCCATAATGCAAAGCATTGTGGGCTGTATATGCAAATCACCACAAAATATTCTGCTGATTCAACTTTAAGCAGAAATGCATGGTGTCAAACGGCCTCTCACACAGTCTGCAAAGGGTGCCAATATTAGGTTGCTGTCTCTGCTGAGATGGAAAAACATGCATCGAAGTTCCCCCTTTTGTCCACAAGACTCTTCATTCCTTCTTCCTGTACCCTTTTTCATAGGTGCAGTCTTGCATCTCCCAGATAATCTTGATTGCCCTTGTTTGCACCTTTTTCAGTTACTTCTTATTGCCCTCCAGGAATTGTGGCCAGAACTGTGATGTGTAATCCTTATGGTTGCTCACCACACCTCTGTGCAATGGTACCACTACATTCCTCCCTCTGCAGATGAAATCTCATTTAATACAACCCCTGATTCTACTTGTGTTGCTAGGAATCTCTACAGTGTTCTGTATGAGATAGTTTGCTATTCATATGCCCAGATCCCTTTCCTCCTTTGACCCTTTCAGTACTGTGTTATTTAGATGGTACTTATAATTCATGTTTCTTTTCTCCTGGTACATAACCTTGCACATTTCTTTATTTAACCTCATCCACCCCTGATTTTTCAATCATTAAGTTTACTGAGATCAGATTGAGTACCTTGAACTTTGTCTAATGTTTCTATTTCTCCAGACATTTTTGTGTCATCTGTAAATTTGTGAAACCAAGAGGAAATTACGTTACCTATGTCTGATAGAAATATTTGGAATAGTACCAGTCCCAGGACCAAACTCTGGGAGGTGCCACTTAATACACTCCCATCATATGAGTGGTATGTTTATCCTCACCCTTTGTATTCTATCCTGCAGCCACATTTCCACCCACTTTGTTAGTGATTCACAGACCCCTACTTTTCTGAGTTCAGTAACAATTGCTGAAGGAGGTACCAGGTAGAAAGCTTTACTGAAGTTATGGAAGATACCTACTGGTTTGTTGTGGCTAGGCATTCCCCTACTAGCTCATTGAATGACAGTACATTGGTAATACAATGTTTACCAGCTCCAAATCCATTCTGTGTATGATCATTGCTACAATTAAACAATAAATAGTTAACTGTGCTATCCCTGATAATTGACTACACCACCTTCCCAAGACTGATGTCAGATTTACTGGTTGATAGTTATACATATCAGACCTGTCCTCCTTGAAGATTAGGACAATGTTTTAATGCACCAATCTGTTGGAATTTCATGGTTCTGAAAGGATTTGTTAAAGATATTGGTCAAGAGTTCTAATAAATCCTCACCAGTTAGTTTAAATATTTGCTGCTATGTTATCTGGGATATCTGCCTTATTAGACCTCAATACCCTTTGTTTTCCTCTAACATTTCTTTTTGTTATTCACCTGGGGCCTGATTCTCAAATGGGGCTGCGTTTGGTGCAAGCTGTGGCAAAGAGCAGCCTGGCGCCAAAGCCCTATACACCAGGGACCCTGCACCATATTCAGGTACAGGAAGGGTCCCAGGATTTAAGTTCCCACACTTGCGCCATTCTGTCCCTTGTGGCAAACACCTGCCACATGGGAGGTGTCCATCGCAAGTCTGGTGTGGCACAGGGAAATGGTGCCTACTGTACATATGTGCACAGTGACTACCACCAGTCTCAGACACTGTGCCCATATGTACAGTATGGTGCTGATGCAGACCACAGTCGGTGGCTGGCTGGGCACCAAGGGGTGGGTTCCACTAGACCACCAGGTATTGGGCACTATAGTGATTGGGGGCATGTGCCCATGCCACATACAGGAGGGCCGGGCAGCATCAGGGATGGGATGATAGCATTGGGGATGGGTTACAGGACCTGGCAGGATGGGGCACCATCAGCGAAACGGGGGGCAACCACAGCATACAGTGGCACATAGGCTGACTGCCCCAGTGAAACATATTCTAAGTCCCACTATGCCAGCCCTGGCTGGTCTAAGGGCACTTAGAATATCTCCCACAGGGTGCTGTCTGAGAATAGCAAGCTGCAGCTTGAATCAGCACAGTCCACCTAGCGCTGTGTAGCAGCACTGTGCAGGGCTTAGGGCTGGCGCAGGACCCTGTTTGGGGCAGGCAGCCTGCAGTTGACTCAGGCCACCTTCGTGACTTGCATGGAGGCAGCCCTGGATGCAATATGCACCTTGCACCACCTCTGTTTGGTGCAAGCACCTTGCATCAGGTGCAGAGTTTTGAGACTCGGGCCCCTGGTGTCTAAATTGGCTGCTCTAAAATGTTCTCCCCTGCCATCTTGCTCTTGCAGTACATAAGGCTTACAGAGAAACACACAGAATCTGATGGCAGGTAAGGATTGCCAGGACCACTCAGTCTACCCATTTTCCCTTACCTACATTGTCACTGCAGACCCTACTTGATCTATAGATTTTTATCCTTCCCTCTTCCTTTCCCCTGCAATTCTCTTGTGCCTATCACATGCAGTCATAAACTCCACTACTGTTTTACCCCTGCCATCTCCGCTGGAAGGCTGTTCCAAGCATCCTCCCCTCTTTCTGTGAAGAAGTACTTTTTCACATCTCCCCTGCATCTAACTACCTCCAGCTTCATGTTACTTCCTGCTCTTCTTGAGCACCTTTTGTTCTGAAAAAAAGTATTTCCCTCCTGTACCTTACTTACCCCCAAGAGCTTGTTAAAGATCTCTATGATATCCCACCTGTCCCTCAAAAGATCTGTTATATCCCCCCTCTCCCTTCTCTCTTCCAGGGTGTACATATTGAAGTTATTTAATCTCTCCTCATAGGGCTTTTGTTGCAGACTCTGCACCACTTTAGTCACCCTCCTCTGGACCACCACCACTCTATGTACTTCCAGAGATATGTGGCCCAATTCTCAAAGACCTTAGAATGATCAAGGTGCTTGCTTCAAACAAGAATGACACCAATGGCACCTTGTGTCAAAAAAATGTGGCATTCCCAGTTCTGAAATGCAGTCTGCATCAGAGAGGGGAGCTGTTGCCCCAAAGGGGCTCTGTGCAACCCTTGAAACCTATATTAGAGTGTGCCAGGTCACATGGTGGCTTGTGCCATTGTGAGGTTGCAACACCCCTTTTTTGGGGATTCAGGAAACCCTGTCATGGGTGCAGCAAGGGGCTTGAGTTAGACCAGCCAGTAGCTGGTTTAAGCCTCTTGCACTAGTGCCACACAAGGTGGCAAATTGAAGGGGCTCTGAATGTTGGGTCCAGGGGCAGAAGAACAGCAGAGTGCTATAGGGGTGCTGGGGATCCAGTGGACATGCCAAGGGAGGGAGCGAGCACTTTATACAACTATTATGGTAATGGAGAGTATGAGGGTACCAAGGACAAACAGTGCCATGGCCCCAGGTGGGCACAGCCCTGGCAGCATTCCCAGCCTCAGGCAATGTTTGTCCCTGGACCCCCCCCACCATCCATTACCATAATAGTTATAATAACGACACCCACTCTGTGTGTCTGATCACCCCCTGGCATGCCCCATGGCTCCCTAACACCCCCTATTGCATCCCCCATGCCCCTTCTGCCCCAAGACTCCTCCTGTCAATCTTGTTTTGGGTTGTGCTGGACAGGAGGGGCCAGATCCTCCTGCAGGTGCATCTATTCTTTGGTACTAGCCTGTGGGTGTGGCTACTCCCAGGTTTTTGGTGCAGGGACCAGCATTTTTTCAGAACTGGGCGCAAGGTCTCTAACACACACCTGGAGTTCACCTCAGCCCAAGATTGTCACAACTTGTGGTGATCTAAGGTCTCTTTGAGAGTTGGTCTCTGGTCTTCAGAACTGACACAGTACTGTAGGTGGGGTCTTACCTGTGATCTGTACAGGGACAACACCACCACCACCCTCTTTCTGTTGGTGGTACTCCTCCCTATGTACTCTAGCATCCCACTAGCTCTCACAACTGCCTTGCCACACTGCCTAGCCACTTTTAGGTAATCAGATTTGATTATCCCCAGTTCTCTTTCCTGTTGGGCAGTCATCAATACGACTCCACCCATTTTGTATGGTGCCTCTGAGTTTCTGTGCTTTAAGTGCATTGTTTTGCTCTTTTTCACATTGAAACCCAGCTGCCATAACCTTGACCACTCCTCTAGTTTTTTCAGGTCTCTGCTCATCCTGCCCACCCTTCCCCCCAAGTGTGTCCACCCTACTGCAGAGTTTGGTGTTATCCACAGAGGCAAACCTTCACTTCCGGCTTCTCTGCAATATCACTTATAAAGACATTGAAGAGGACCAGTCAAAAGCACTGATCCCTGAGGCACCCTGATGGTCACATTTACTTCCTTGGAGTAAACTTCTTTTACCACCACCCTTTGTCGCCCATCTCCTATCCAGTTTCTTACTCGTATACCATCTTTGGACCTATCATAGTTATCATTTTTGATTTATACAAGTTTTTCTTGCAAATGAATGGTTTCAACATTTGCTTGTTAGATGTCAACTTCTTTTCATTTAGATCGAGCAAGTTGCCAAGGGATATAATGACACAGGCAATGACTGATGCACAGTCTATATCAAATGAGACCATTTATTCTCCACTTGAATTTTAAATTGACTGCATATCTGGAGAGACAGGAATAGGTGTTATTTAACAAATTATCAAACTGAAACGTTTGCCTGTTAAGCAGCCTTTATTTCCACCACTGCTATGGAACAGTCACTTTACCACGATTTTCTGCCATTTTCTTCTGCCTTTAATCAACACCAAGCATTAGTCCTGAGCACTAGCAATTTTTTTGCACTCTTCACTAATCATTTGCAATTGTAAATCATTATGTTGTTTGTGGAGTATTTAAACTGAAGTGCTGTAAAGCACCACACACCCCTGGGGAAACCACTTTTTGAGGCGATGCATAGGGGCTGTTGTTCACATTTCTATGCTGCACCATTAAAATACATTTATTATTTTATTGGATCTGGTGTGTGCACTGTTGCTTTTGTCTTTTTTAACTTAAAATTGTACAGCAGCACCTTAGGGAGACAGGTGTGTTCCTCTTTGCCTTATTAGCTAGTTACAGAAGGGAAACTGGGCTAAGTGGCTGTCACAGAAATATTGGCTACACAGAACCATGAATGGGACATGACTATTCCAGGATTCACATTATTTAGAAACGATAGGATGAAGGACAAGGGTGGGGGAGTAGCACTATATAGAAAAGAAGGTACTGAGGCCCCAGATGTGAATAACCTTGTGGATTCTAAGAGGGTAAAACACTTTTGGCACAGGTAGCCTTATGTTTTGATAAACAAATAAAATTCAGAGTGATGTACAGACTGCCATCCCAGGCCCTGGAAGTAGGCAGTTAACTAGGAGAGGTTATAAGGAGGGTAGCATGTTCCAGGGAAGTATGGTGGTACAGAGCTTTAATATACTAGATATGGATTGAAGGTACCAGTTGTCACAAGTGCTGCTCGGAACCAACTTCTGGTAGTAGCATGCCAGGGAGCTTTCCTTATACATTTGATTCAGGCCCACACAAGAGAGGGAGCATTGCTAGATCAGGTAGTCACCAACAGTGGGCAGGTGCACGATATCAAAGTCCAAAAACTGCTTGGGTCAAGTGAACACAGGACTGTGTGAATGGAAGTCCAGCTAAAACCAAACAAGGTGAAGAGCTAAGGAAAAGTGTGAGAAATGCAATATTTCTCTGGCGCATCATCTGTTTCTTTCTTTTGCATGCAGAGGTAATATCTTGTACCGTATTTTGGCAAGGAAAAAATACATTCACATATATCACGTCAACTACACAAACATAGGAAGCATTCAAGGCAAATTTAAAGAGATACTCCTGACCCTTCACTTCCCATAGGAAGAAACTCTACTTACAATAGATGAAGCCTCAGATAGTACAATGCAGAGTAGGGGTTGGGGTGTTGGGATCTTCTCCCCTGTACAAACTGAAAACAGTTTTTGGCATAGATCCCTGTTATCTACTGTTGTAGGAGGTTGTCTTGCTGAATTTTATGCCATCAGGCAAAAGGAAGGTCCTGTCAAACTAATCTCATAGATTTCTTTGACTGGGTAACCAGAGTGGTGGACCAAGGGGGAGCAGTTGATGTCGCCTACCTTGACTTCAGCAAAGCTTTTGACACTGTTCCACATAGAAGATTGATAAATAAGCTGGGTAGGCTCGGGGTGCGTCAGAAGTTGGTCAACTGGGTGGCAAACTGGTTGACTGGCAGAAAACAGAGGTGGTGGTAAATGGTATACAGTCAGAAGAGATGCAAGTCACAAGTGGGTACTCAGGATCAGTCCTATGCCAGTCCTATTCAACATCTTCATTAGTGACCTTGCAGATGGACTAGAGGGTAAGGCTTGTCTGTTTGCAGATGACACCAAGATCTGCAACAGAGTAGATGAGCCAGATGGGGTGGGCAGAATGAGAAGAGATCTAGATAAACTAGCAGAATGGTCAGAAGAGTGGCAACTGGGATTTAATGCAAAGAAGTGCAAAATCATGCACATAGGGAAGAGAACCCTGAAGCCACTTATAGGCTGGGAGGAGTTGCTAGCAGTCACAAAGGAAGAAAGAGACTTGGGCATCATCATCACTGATGACCTAAAATCATCAAGCAGACCTCTAAAGCAGTAGGTAAGGCTAGGGGGTGTTAGGGTGTATTAGTAGGGGTATCACAAGTCGTAAGAGGGAGGTAATAATCCCTCTGTACAAGACATTGGTTAGGCCCCATCTGGAGTACTGCGCAGTATTGGAGCCACACCTTCACAAGGACATTAACCAAATTGAGGCAGTCCAGAGAAGGGCAACAAAATGGTGCAGGGACTGCATCAGAAGACATATGAGGACAGATTAACGGAGCTCAATATTATACCCTTGAGCAAAGGAGGGAGAGAGGTGATATGATCGAGGCATTCAAACACCTTAAGGGCATAAACAAGGTGAAAGAGTCTAACATGTTTAAATATAAGAAAATAGCAGGACAAGAGGACACAGCATGAGATTAGAGGAGGCCGATTAAGGGGAATGTGAGGAAATTCTTTTCACAGAAAGGGTGGTGGATGCATGGAATGGCTTACCACAAGAAGTGGTGGCTATGAATACAGTGCAGGGCTTCAGACAGGCATGGGATAGGCATAAGGGAACAATACAAATGACTATGAATAGATAGGTCACTGACAGAGCAAAGGCTGATGGCACATTTATAAGGTAGAAAAAGAAATGGGCAGACTGGATGGGCCTTGCGGTCCTTATCTGCCGTCAACTTCTATGTTTCTATGTTTCTATGTAGGAGGTTGTCTTGCTGAATTTTATGCCATCAGGCAGGGTTGCATTCATAGTACAGACCTCTTCAGTCCCATCAGTCGGGTGAAGATGATCACATGTTTCTCTATAATTCAGACCACTTGCCAATTCTGGGCGAAGTCTGTTTATTATTGAAAGCATGGGATTTCAGGAAACGTTGCCCACAACCCTGGAACACAATTGTCAACACTGTTTGATAAACCCAGGCATCTTTCAAATGTTCTTCAATGTCCATCAGCCAGATGGGAACATAAGGGTAACTCTATCCCATGTAGCATCCTCTGTCTCTATTACCTTCTAATCTACCCTGCAAAATTTACATACTTTCTGCTTATTGGAATGTCCAGGGATAACCCAAATGTCTCTCTCAGCAATGTCCAGGAGCACATACAGTATTATGGTTAAAAGTACAGTCTATAGGTAGAAGGAGGTTAAGGAGCCCATTAAGACTGCCCCACACATCTCAGTGGTACAATTTTAGGTCACCCACTTCATCATTTCATTGATTTTATTTTTAAGGGTTATGATATCCTTTCTAGCCAACACTATTTGAGGTAGGTTGTTTTACAGAACTACAGTTCTCTGCATGAAGAAAAACTTTCTCTGTTTTTATGTTGATTGCACACATGCGCAAGAAACATATTGCGGCAGGTTTTCAGAAGCAGGTTGTGGAGGCGTGTCACGGTTGTGGCCAATGTCCCCACATCCTTTAAAGGCTTGGCCAGCTTTCCCCAATGCTGTGGTACACTGCTGCTGACACTAGTTCAGCCAGCATGCCACAACCTTGAAAAGTTTCAGCCACTGCAATCAGGGGCCGCCTCGTCATTGCAGCATCAGCCATTCTATGCAATGAGGGAGCAACCCGTCATTGCTGGGCTGAACTTTCCAAGTGCAATATTGTTTTTGAACATGGCAGTGGCTTGCCGCAGTGCTCACAAACAATATTAAATAACCCATACTGCTGTGCACCCTGTGGCTGTTCTGCTGTGTGTGCATGCATATATGGGTGTTGGCATACACACTACGACAGCTGTGTCTGCTAGTCTTTCATTGTGGTCCCATGCTGTTGTCTGTTTGTGCGTGGCTGTGTGCTCCCCTGTGTGTCTGGTGTGTCTCCTTGTGTACCTGTGATCTTGCAACACTGTATGTTCATGCCTGTGTGTGTGCATGTGTGTGTGTGTGTGTGTGTGTGGTGTGGTGTGTACCCTGCTTCCCTGTGTGTTACTCACCTGCGGTTCTCAAAATGCTCCTCAATGATGGTATCATGGTGCCTTCTGCCCCATGCCACCAGCATGGCATCCCTTCAATCCATGGACGGCTGCCCACCCCCTTCATGTTGTTCCTCACCCTCCTCCTCAGTGCTGTTGCCCTCATTCACCTGAACATGTATCCCATGGTCAATGGCCATGTTGTGTAGCATGCAACAGGTCAGGAATATGCCATAGACTTACTCAGGGCTGTATTGTAGGGCACCACCCAATCTCTCTAGGCAACAGAAATGCATTTTGAGCATGCTAAAGACACAATCTATGATGTTGCATGTCACGGTGTGTGCCTCAATTTACATCTCCTCTGCACCATTGCTGAGGTGCAGTCACCTGTGGGGTAAATACATTTGTTAGTATGGTCTCTGACTAGCCATGGCCTGTCCCCCCAACCCTTTCCAGTACACACTGCCACTACCGGACTCCCTGTGTTGCCTTGCCACCACCCACCTACACAGTTCATGTTCCACCATTGTTGAACACACACATATGTGCCCTACACATCTATTCCTACCCCTCCACTGAGTTATGGGCCCAATTTTCTGCTGCTGTGTTCCATGTGCCACTGTTCTGACCTGCTATTCTGCCTGTTAGACATACGTCCACCTATGGTGTCTCACAGCCTTGCCGTTGCACTGCTGTGCATCACACATGGCATGCATTCCCTGTTGTCAGCATGCACATGCCCCTGTACATGTGCTTTTCTGCCATGTCATTGGGCTACCTCATCTGCCTTGCCTTATCAGATGGCACCTTCCAGCTCTCCACCTCCAATTGGCTGCTGTGTTATGCCACACTATTGCAGTTGTGCTCCTCTTCCCCATCCTGACTCACCCACTTGGTGCCCCGTGAGGATTACTTCACTCTTACATCTCCTACACAGTATCGATTGGTGCCATATGAAGGCTTCACATGTACTCCCAGAGTGCGTGGCACACAAATTGATGATGTGCCCTGTGGCATTGCACACCACCTGGCAGTTGATGGAGAGGTATCCCTTCCTGTGTACATATGCTGCAGCTTCTGGGCCAGGTGGTGAGTGTATGGCCACATGGGTGCAGTCAATGGCCCCTATCATGCCTGGCATGCATGCCACCCGTGGAATTCCTGCATATTTGCTGTATGCTCTGCCTATGTGCTTTGAAATATAATGAATTCTGAGACATGTGGCAGCAGAGCATTGAGAAACTGGGTGAGGAGGCAGGGCATGGCTGACTGGCTGATCCCAGTGGTGGCACAAACTGGTTTCTGGAAGGTGCCCTTGGCAATAAGCAAGCACAATGCTGCTGTCACCTTGGTCTCCACCGACATGGCATGGCTCCTCTGGTGGGTGCTTGTAGTTCATCATGGCACAGCTCACAGAGCTGCCTCAAGTATCCTGTTGAGCCAGTACCTGCCCAGTATGTCTGTGTCCCTGTAGTTCTCTTAGGTAAGGAGGGCATGGTACCTTCTCTGTTGGGCATACCACTGATGGGCCCTTCCATGGCCAAGCTGTTGTTCCTCCCTCCTCCTCACCCCCTTCATTACCTGCTCCATTAGGAATGCAGTGGCATCGGCAGTGTCAGTGGCTCAGTAGGTAGCACACTCACCTATGAGGGCAGGAGATCAGAGGGCTGTGGGTTTAGTTCCCACATCTGGCTCTTGAGTTAATATCCCAGTACTGACACTGTAGTGCAGTATGAGAGGGGTGCTGCACTTCTGAGGTGCCGTCTTTCGGATGAGACATTAAACCAAGGTCCCATCTGCTGGATGGGTGGTAGTTCAGGAAGGTTGTTAAAGATCCCATGGCACTTCTCGAAAAGAGTAGGGGAATGTTTATTTGTAGCATAAAGAAAGAACATAATAAATCAGAAATACATCATACAGAAGTATAAAAAGGAATATTAACAAAACCATAAAGGAGTATTACATCATACTGTAAAATCAAAACAGAACTAAAAATGAAAAAACCTGTAAGCTTACCCCCTCCCTCCCTCTCTCTACCAAAGGAGTAGGGGAATTTGTATCATAACTGCAAAATCAAAAACACAAAATTTAGTGTAACTTACACTGAATAATACAAAGCATAGGAGAAAGGAATACATATGACATGCATACATCTCAAATGTACAGGCCAAGAATGATCTATAACTCAAATCAAATCATAACACTGCCCCCCCCTTCCCACTAACAGATTAAAATAGTGGTGCTCCACATTATATCATAACACAAAGAAAAGGGAAGGCATAAATGACAGTACAACAGACAGTAATTATAGCAATACAACCTGGCATATGTAGAACCCAAAAACTAAAACGAAGCCCTCCCCTCGCAAATAAAGCAGGGGTATATCCATTAGGACTGAAAGGAAACACAAAATCTAACAGTGGAACCGCACATAAAACATGATACAGTAACTTCCAGATAAATCCATCCTACTCCTAGGAAGAACAGATAATTATTACAATTAAGCACAGGGCCACAAATCTGTCACAGCAATCAGAAGTTAATAATTAGAAGAGAGGTCCATTCCTGAAATGTAAGCCAGACAAACACCTAAGCATGCCAAAGCAGGGTCTACATCAGCGATGTCAGTGCAAGGTATGCATCATAAATTGAAAAACTACTCGTCACAAAGGGGAGACAGTGGAGTCACCCAGCTATTATTGAGCAAATTATGGTATCCAACCAATAGATCCCCATCTAGTCTGGAAAAGAGTTACACGTACCATATCCAAGTCCTGTAGTTTCAGGTTTTTAATAGTGTTCTCAATCATGAAGAACAATTCCTCAACTCAATATTGCAACTGTTGAATAGTCAATCAACACAAAACATACCAGATATAGAATTTAAAACAAACTAGAAACAACCACAAAGTCGGTCTGTCATGTTTGGTCCACAAGAAAGGCAAAATTCCTAAACATAAAATTTCAAGAGTCATGGGGTAAAACGGGGATATAGGCCATTTCCATCTGATAGTCCACCAGAAGCCTTGCATAAAAGAGCAATCTAAAAATAAATGTTCAAATGTTTCGACAATACCAGGACACGTATCCCTCGTACAATACCTTTCTGAGAGCTGCTTGTGCTTCAAATTCCCTCTTACATTTAACTTCCCATGTAGGGCCAACCACATAACATCCCACATAAAGACAGGAATACGGGGGGGGGGGACTAGCATCTTACCCATTAAAAGCTTATCCTGTTGGTAATATTTATCAAAAACAGCAGTTGCCTGAAAGTATGTTTTAATTAAGTATTCATACATTTCCTTCCTAGTAAATTTAAACAATTGTTCTTTCACTAGGCCCCATGTTTTGATCTTACCAAAACATATTTTGAAAGGCTCAGATAATAGCAGAAGAGTCTGTTGTGTGGGCAATTTAGTGTGTGCAGACTATGTTGAGAAATTAGATCCCAAAGAATCCAAAGCCCAAGGTATCCACTGTTTAACACTCCTGGTTACCAAATGAGACAGGTTCGAATAAAGAAACATAGTAAAGAAGAACACAACTGGTTGTATCATTTTTAATCCCCCCATGTTTTATCTCACATAATAATAGATACCTTTCTATGGGGTTTAACCTACTTCCCCATATACACGAGGAAAAAACAACTATAAATTTTCATTTCCAGAGCATTAGGAAGACTAAATACTGTGCTCAAATACAGAAAACCGGGAAGTAGAAATGTTTTAATCATATAAGCCTTTACAATTTCAACAATCTCCACTTATTCCATAGAGTAACTTTTTATTGAGCTTCTTGTAGTTTAAGTATCCAATTTTGGTATGCCAAATCTCCTGTAGCAAACAACAACCCTAGTATTTTACATTTTACACTGGAACACTTATTAAATGCGAGGTCTGAACACCATTCACTCTGAGGGGAAGGCAATGTGATTTGTCATGATTAATTTTAGCACCCGTATGAGCCATAAAGTCATGCAGTACATACCCTAGACAATCTGCTGACCAGAAATCACTAACTATAAAACAAATGTCATCAGCATACGCTATACATTTTATTTCAGGATCGTCACTAGAAAAGGATACACCATGAATATCCAGTCTACTATGGACCTGTCTTATGAGAGGATCAATGGTAAATAAATACAACAATGCACTTAACGGGCACCCTTGTCGAACCCCCTTCCGCAATTTACACTGCTGTCCTAATCAGCCATTGCAATGCGCTTGTGCCGTTGCATTCATATAACATGACTTAATCCAACAGATAAAGGATGCCAGTATCCCAAACAATGCCAAACAACTCCATAAATAGTTATGATTAACATTATCAAAGGCCTTTGCTTGGTCTAGACTAAAAATCAGGCCAGTAAGTTCACCGGTGTTTCCCTATGCAGGATTTCACGTAACAAAATAAGTTCATCCGTAATCTTTCTATCCGGAATTGAACAGACTTGGGCTATGTGCAGTAAAGCATTTGCTTGTAGTATAAGTCGATTACTTAACAATTTGGTTAATAGTTTAAAATCTGAATTAAGCAAAGTTATCAGTCTCCAGTTGGCTAGATCTGTTCTATCACCCTTTTTATAGAGAAAGATTATAAGACCTTCAGTCGTACTATTAGGCAATATCCCAGAATCCAAAACTTCCTGCAAAACTGCAGTGAAACCCTGCAATAATATTGAAAATATTAATTTATAAACTTCATAAGGGATACCATCTTTACCAGGGACAGTGCCCGTCTTAGTTCGGTTAAGGAGAACAGATACCTCCATGGGGGTAATCTTAGCTACCAACATAGCTTAATCAGGGAGTTCAAGTTGTGGAGCTGTACACTGAGCTAACCAAGAGTTGTATGCTTTTTGTGGGACTTCAGGGGAACCAAATAGCTTATATATGTGATGATCAATGGCCTGCATTATATCTGCCTTAGCCTACAGCACTTCCCCATCAGATCCTGTATTTCTGCCAAATATTTTTGTTGTCTCTGGTGAGCACAACAATGAAATGTGTCCATAAAGACTTTACCACCTTGAAAACCAAATCAACGCTGAGTGGCAAGGGATTTTACACAGTTATATTATGTATTAGTCATCAATTTTCATACTTTATCCAATTCTGATAGGGCCACCCTATTACCTTGAGCAACCTGAAAATGCAACTCTAAGAATCATCTCCTATACTCCAAGTATGTATCAGCTTTTGATTTGCATTAATTTTTCCTATAATTTGAAAATACCATTTAATGTCCAGCTTAGCATCTTCCCACCAATCCCTATATACAGCAAAACTGCCAATTTCCTAGCATGCAACAAGGCTGTGAAACCATCTTCTACTGAAGGAAGAGTAAGAAGCTCCAAATTGAGTCTCCAGTAACCCCGTCCTTGATGCATAGTCTCATGACTACCTATTAAGACTTCTAGCATAGCATAGTCTGATGGGACAAGCAGTAGAGTCTGTGTTTTCAAGATCCGTAATGAGTCAGACAAAAAACAGAAATCTATCCTAGTGGCTTTGGTGCCTTGAAAGAATGTTTTTTGTAGATTTCCCATCTTATCAAATGCATCCACCAAACCTGTCTGTAGAAGCAAGTAATGTAAACAGTTAGCATCACAATACAGCTTTTTAGTTTGAAACCCTCTATCAGTATGGTATATACTACAGTTAAAATCTCCTCCTAGAAAGACATATTTAGCAGTAAAAAGGTATGGTTGTATTGTCCTAAAAACTGCAATCTGTGCAGATTTAATTTGGGGAGCATACACATTAATAAATCTACAATGCAGGCTACTAATAACCAAATCTAACATCAACACACACCCAGGGATAACATCCACTAACTGAACTAGGCATGCAGTTAGATTATTAACAGCTATACCCACTCCAGAGCACAGATCTTCACACACTGACCAATAGGTCACCCTCCAAGTCCATGCTGCTGATGCATGTTCTATATCAATAGCAGTGTGCAATCGAGTATCCTGAAAAAATACAACATCCTGGGCACCATTGTGAAAGAGGGAATAAATCAAAACTCTCTTTCTTTCTGACTGTATACTATTAACATTAAGTGATGCAACACACAGTCGGTATCGGAGAGCCATGAAGACCAGAAACAGGCACTAGAGACATGGAGTCATCCTACAGTTATAAAAGAAACATCATTTAATTTTTTCCTCAACCATTTCCTAGTACCTAAATGTTTTTTTGTTTTTTGGTTTTTTTTTACCGAATTTGAATGTTCCAGGGAATGTTTGACATCTGAAGTCCCATCCAGCTGGGAGGAGTGAACAGAGGTGGAATCTAACTCTGTAACAAAATCTTCTTGTAATATCATGAAGGTATTGTGCAAAGGGAGCTGATCTTGGTCAGGCACAACTTTTTCAGTGGTCCTGGATTGGAGGCTACTACACCTATTAGAGACAAGGGTAAAGGTCTCTTCAGGCAGAAGTGGAGGGGGCATTGAGGTATGCAATGGAGGCAGTTCCTGAGGAGTAGTACCCTCTGCTAAAACAATCAGATCTGGTACAGCCATTCTAGCTCTGGAAGAGGCACATCCGGGGCCACTGTCAGTGGCTTAGGTCGTGCCTCACGGACAACTGTCGGAGGTCTCCCAGTGGGTGGGAGTGGGACTGCTTGTCATTGGACCGCATGGACCGCTGTATTAATATAAAAGTCCTGGATGCAGAAGTCTCCATTCATTTTGTTTTGAGCAGCTCAGGGACAATTTACATAAGAGTGGGCCTCTTCACACAAGGACCACTTGACAGGGTAGTGACAGACATGACATGACCCCAGTTCCCCACACTGAACACACTTGACTATCTCACAAGTTCTGCTCAGGCACCATCCTGAGCCACATTTATAACAGTGTAGTGGTTGGCCGGGATAGAAAATAAAGCCCTTATCCCATCCCAAATAAAAGCAACTTGGAAGGTGCTGCAAGCCCTCCTCATTTTGTAACAAGTTAATTTTATACCTCCAACCCCCATTCCAGAAACCTTCTGCATCCAGAATTAATTCTGGGTTACCTTGAAGTGTACATTTTCTTTCCAGCCAATATGTAATGCCCTCAACAATAACCCCTTCATTCCTGAAGAGGACTGTATTGACTTTAAATGATTGCTTTGTAAGAGGGATGGCCTGGAAGTGAGACCATGAAGGATTTGTTTTCAACAAGGCATACTTTATACAAAACCAGTTTAAAAGGTCAGGTGTTCTGAAACTTATATCATAAGTGTTATGACTGAGTGTATGGATCAGGGCATACACTTCAGTAGGAGAGAAGCCTAGCATCTGTTTTACTAGTACCTTGCCCACATAAAATCTATCAAGCATATCATCCATAGGTCCCAAGAACCGGAGCTGTACAGCATTTCGGCATTTTGCTAAGGATACAGGTTTTTGGAACAAACTAGCATGTGTAGGTTTAGGGGTTGATAAATATGGGTATTCCACCACATCTTCCAATATCTCCTCCTGCTCTAATGGTGCACAGTCAGTGGAACCCGGAGCTGCATCAGCAGTAATGTTATCAGAGTGAGGCAAGTTCTGTATAGGGGAAAATGACACTGAGTATAAGAACATTGAGGCTTCTCCAGCCCTTCTTCCAGGCTATTGCATGTAACATTTAGTGGGATGAGACTGTCAGCTGTAACTGACATTGACTCATGGCAGGTTCCCAAGAAAGCTTGCAACTTTACAGTCACCTTTTGTTGTTGGGGGGGAGATGTGCTAGGCCGCATCCCACCCTCCCCAGATACCCCCAGGATTGGTAATACGGGATCCACAATCCACTGTCCCAACTCAAGTTGTAGCCATCCCGCTCTCTCAAGTGCAGCTTTAGGTGACCAGGTAAGTCCATCAGCAGCCACATTGCCACTTGGAGTCTGGGGTGGGGGGATGGAAACATGTGGTATAGTGGTATCAATACCCTTAAGAAACTTAGAACCAGTACCTGTAGCACCCGCAAGTGAACCCACATCAGGGTGTTACTCTAAGGTCTCCTCCACTACAAGTTGCGCCACTTTGTAATCAGCTGCAGCTACCTCCCAAATCCTCTGTTTTTCAGCCAAACATAGCAGAGGTTCAACAGAACCAAAATCAACATCCATAGCATCAGGGAGTAGAATGCAATCTTCAGAAGTGTATTGGGAAGCAGCAGCCATAGCATTGTTTGCGGTGAGAGAATCCTTCTTAGTTATCAAACGGTCAGTCACTTCAGGAGCATCTGATAAGAAAACTGGAAACGAGGGAGTTGGTATGAGTTGCTGGCCACCCTCTGGGTGCATTCCAGCCACACCATTCCCCTCGGTAAACTCGTACTGTAAGCAAGTCAGCGTCTTATTCCTGTAGCTGTGCCTTGCATCTGAGCACCAAAACCATAAATTGTAGCAACAACTCCACTACAGGAAATAGAAGAAGTAGTAGGTATTCCTCCCTGGAGCACAATTTCTGGGTGTCTTTGTTGTGTCACTCCCGTATATCATCTTTTTGTAACTCAGGCATATCCTCAAGAAGAACGGACTCCGCTGGGTCTCTGGCTGGAGTGGAGTCTTGTACTCCAGCCACCCACACGTCTGCACTCATCTCCACCTTGCATTGAAATGACCATGAAGCAGTCAGACGTGGAAACCCTCAGTGGACAGTAGGGGAATTTCCCCAGTGTCCTGGCCAAATTTCCCTCATTCACTAAAAAATCCACCAACAGCTTAATCTGGTTCAAGGTCAGCATTCATCTGTATCCCCTTCCCCTGGGTCATGCCAGAAAATAGGCAGGATTTGTCTAGTGCACTTACCCAGTCAACAAAACCTAAATAAAAATAAATAAATAAATGAAATCCATTTGCTCCTGCCTATCCGGCTCTCAGCCTGGGGAAGGGGGAGTGCAATTGACCCTCTTCCCTTTATGCTCAACTTTCTGTGGTGCATTTTGTGAGTTGCTCCACACTTGTGCCATGTCTTTGGGCTGAATATAGGAATGCACCATAAATTAATGGGAACACCCCCTCTAGATGGGCTACATATACTATATTTGCACCGTGGTACTTCCGAAATTGTGCGGCGCATTCTGTCCTTTTGAATATGGCCCCGAGGTACATTTCTGGTGTTGCACTGTGCAGCTTCTTTGAATATCTAGGTCCTGGTGCCTAAATAGCCTGCTCTAAAATGTTCTACCCTGCCATCTTGCTCTGGGGGTACATAAGCATTACATGAAACACACACACAAATAAGGAATCTGATGGCAGATAAGCACCACCCGGCCAACCCAGTCTGCCTATTTTACCCTTACCTATATTGTCACCAAAGACCCTGATTTATCTATAAATTTTTCTCCCTCACCCCTTCCTTTACACTACAGTTTCCTTGTGCCTGTCCCATGCATTCTTGTACCTCACCACTGTTTCCATCCCCACCATAACCTCTGCTCGAAGGCTGTTCTAGGTATCTACCATTCTTTCTGTGCAGAAGTACTTCCCACATGTCTACTGAATCTATTCCCCTCCAGCTCCATAGCACATCCTGTTGTTCTTGAGCACTTTTTTTCTGAAAAATACTTCCCTCCTATACCTTATTTACCCATGTGAGGTAGTTAGATATCTTTATTATATCTCCCCTCTCTCTCTCCTCTCCCAGAATGCACATATTGAGGTTATTTGGTCTCTCCTCACAGGGTTTTTGATGCATACTCTGCATTAGAGGTGTGCAGAATGTACAATTCTGCCCATAAAATGCACATGGAATAACCATTCTGATTCTGTGGAATTTCGTGGAATATTCATGAAAATTTAGGAATGTTGCCAACATTTAAATTTCAGTTATTTCACTATAATTTTAAAATTATATATCCAAATAACACCATAGTTGAAAAAATATACAGTGTCCTAAGGCTTACAAATGTCTGCCAAATGTCAGAGTTGTAGCATGAAAGGGGGTGGATATACTGGTGACCAAACATTTAATACAAATTTAATTTTCAGCTATTTTGAGATAATTTAAAAATTTCTTATCCAAATTTATCCACAATGTCAGGATTTAGAGAAGCATCCAGCATGGATATATGCACCATGTTTTTCATCTCAAGCTTCAATGGAGCTCAGTTATAGGTAGCCAAACATTTTGCCAACATTTAGAGTTCTGTAATTTTAGTATAATGTTGACAATATTCATTGAACTGTTACAAAATTTAAAACAGGTATACAGGTTATCAACACATTTAGATATGTACATAGATTCAGATTTCTAGCTTCAAATGGGACTGAGTTATAGCCTGCCAAACATGATGCCAACATTTAAATTTCAGTTATTTCCCTCTAATTTTAAGACAACATATCTAAATTTAACCAGAGTTGAAACATTTAAACTACTATACCACATGGTCATTTCTGAAAAAGTTCATATTTGCAGCTTTAAATGGGATTAAAATAAAAGTTCACAACATTTAAAAATTAAATTTTTCAAAAATGTAAACTACAAATTTATAAACCCCTGAAACTTTAAAAATAGAGAATGAAATACCATTAAATGTGGCAGGTTCCTAGACCTTAGAAGGAGACTGGAGGCCTGATTCCAGGACGAATGTCACAACTCACCAGTGTGCACGACTTGCGACATTCACCACTATGCCAGGGACCCGGTGCCACATTCCAATAACAGCGGGGTCCTGGCACTTGCAACATGTGGGTTATGCCATGTGGAGGCTAACATCACAGGCATGGCATAGATGCCCCGCATGTTGCAAGTCACGGCCCACTACTGGCAGCCCCCCAAAACACCCAGCCCCAGAACACCACAGCACATACCAGGGGGCATGGGGCAGCAGAAGAGTGGCACAGGACTCTGATCGGTGCCCTGGAGTTTGAACCCCCATGGGTCCCTGACTTTTGGGGGTGGGGGCAGGAGTGTGCTTGTGGGGGCATGGGGGCACATCGATACTGTTGCCATGGTGCTGTATAGTGGTCATCCAACAGATGGCACCATCAGATGACCCTTAGAGCAGCTCTGAGCTGCTCTATGTTAGCACCACCACCACTGCATCACCTGGAATAGCACCAGTGGGTTATGGCAGCCGCCCTCATGGAATAGGATACAGATGCTGCTGTAACCCACCCTTGCTCCATGGCATTGTGGGCTGTGGTGTAGTAGGCAGTGTAACCCATGGTTGTCATAGCTCACAGCTGCCATGGCGCAAGGTCCTCTTGTAATCGGGGCAGGCATAACACTAAGGGTAAGTCGCAAGATACACCAAGGGTTTGGCATATCTTGGCATACACCGACTTGGAATCAGCCCCGGTGTGTCAATTTTATTAATTGCTTGCTGCCAGGAATTGCAAAATAACATCTGTACTTAAAATCAAATCCCACGAGTGTTTGTGAAAATTGTAGAAATTCATGAAAAATTCCATAACACTGGAATTTTCTTATTTCACTCAGCCTTATCTGAGGGATTCTAATTAAAGGATAGGGGTATGAGACACAGATATTGCAGGGATCACCAGATTCAGGAGTTGCAGTAGCTGCACAGTTTAACCAAGAAATGGACAGCTGACCTGGGTAGCACAACAGTGGTAGACCCCCCCCCCCAGGTTGGAGCAAGAAAGCACAGAGTGTCAACAATTCCAACATGAATACAGGGTATTTAAGGATCACATCATGTAAATTTATGATCCAGGGGGACTGATGTTCATGTCAGTCTGGGACTCAGATGTACTCAAAAATATGTAGTGGGGGAAGACAATGTCTGGGGCAGCAGGAAGAAAGAAATCCAGCTATTCCAACAGGGTAGGTTGATAGGAAAAGGAGTAGATGACTCTTGTTTTAAGGGAGTTTGTCACTGTAAGGAACAAAGAGGATACCAGTGGGATCAGTAGGTCTACTGAGTCAATCTGGCTATGCCAATAGAGAAGGGGGGGGAGTTACCTAGATAGGAACAGCAGGACTGCAAAAACCTCAGCACAGCTTATCAAATGAAGTAATGATATGTGGATTGTTGATGTTAAATTCCACAAAAAGAATTCTGCATGTTTCATCTATATGCTACCATAAATTTGTGAGAAAATGTTATCAATAATTTTTTTGTTTCTACTGCAATGGTTTGATACCTTTTAATTGACCAACATAGATGTTACAAAAAGAAAATAATGTCTAAGCTTTCAGACCAACCAAGTCCTTCCTCGGAGACTTATAAGTCTCTGAGGAAGAACTTAGTTGGTCCAAAAGCTTAGACATTGTTTTCTTTTTGTAACATCTATGTTGGTCCATTTAAAGGTATCAAACCATTGCATCTGGATCTGTTCTAACAAGGACAAATACACCAACTCATTTATTTCTGTTTGTTTCTACTGCAAATTTAAAACTGCTAGACCAATTTATCCAGCTGTGTTAGACACTAGGATACATTGACTATGGATATGCATGTCAAATGTTAAAGGATACCTAAACAACATTTTGACAACAAACTATTCAAAAATCTGACTCTGTAGGTGACTAAAGGAAAGGCTGCTGTATTCATTAAGGCTAAAACTACATTTATATCATTTACCTAAATGTGGTTCCAGAGCATTTGAATATTGCAATATCAGTCTTCTAATTTCAAAAAAACTGTCTTACCTGCTTCATAAAAGGGCCACTAAATGTGTTATGTGATGACATCATTGGAGCCAAAGTCAGAAAGATATATGGCTCTCTATAGTGCTAACTAGTTATTTATTCCCTTTGTATAGAATTGTTTCACCAAAATGGTCAAAACCATGTGAATTATTTTGTATAATACACATGTTAGGCTATGGTTCTGTTCATTTTGTTTATTTTAACATGCTGAAATTGTGTTTTAATCCAACCGACTTTCTCTGTGGCAAACCACAGTGCAGTACAAATCTTGAATAACTTGGTGCTCTAGTGGTTATGGTGGATACAAGGTGCTACAGTGGGGATGCTGGGGTGATGTGCATACTTAATATGCACTTTTTAAAATTTTTATTAAACCGTTATATTTTCTGCTATTCTTTTCTAGTACGTTTTTGACAGAACCTACAAATGTAATCCATAGTTTGAATGTAAACATTTGTACAATCAATAAATCAGACTTATTCAACAAAGTGAAATGCAAGTACATTACTATGTGTGTGTGTGTGGGGGAGGGGGGTGCAGCCATGCCCTTCACCACCCCGTAGAGCCATCCCTTTTTTGTAGCAAAGTTCTTGTTCAGTCCAATGTTAGAGTTCATCCTTTCTCGAAACTCAAATATATGCTTGTCTTGTCTTCTTTTACCATGGGAAATAATAATAATAATAATAAGAATCAGCATTTATATAGTGGTTTTCATACACATTGTATCCCAAAGTGCTTTACAAACAATTCTAGACTGGTAGTGAAGTGACTGAATATGTAGTGGCAGCCATTTCATACATTAATATCCACACACAGCCTTGGACAATTGCATGAACTGGTTTTATGGGAAGGGGAGTGTTGACTAGGACAACAAGGGTCAAGTAGTGATCAAGGTGCTGGCAGCCCACATCTTGTTTCTCACAGTAATCTGCTCATAGTTCTCTCTTCTCTCTTCCCCCTTCCCTGAATATAGCAGTACCTTGCAAGAGTGGCCTTCTCGGTCCCCCTCTGGTATTCATTCTTCACTATTCCTCCTCACACCAAAAACGGGTGAGCTCATCACCCTTCTGCGTCATGAATGCAAGTAGTAGAGTCCCCGTTTTATTTTGACTTATCAAATATAAACATATCTTTCCAGTACATCAAGCTGATAGCAAGAGAGAACAAGGGGAATGATGGGCTTTCCTATCCTTAAAAAGATCTAGGCTACCTTTGATTAGGCACTGCTAAATGATGGGTCTGCACATCATTATGCATGTCATTTAATGGTGCCTAATCATAGGTGGCTTAGATCTTACATGGGTAGGAAAGCCTATTTTTCCACTTGTGCAATGCAGGTATCAGCCTGGCATACCAGAAGATCATGTTTATTATAAATATGTAAAAATAACATGGGAGACTGTACTAACCACATTTGTGATCCGGAAGGGTAGTGAACTCACCAGTTTTTGGTGTGGGGAGCAGGTGAGAGGAATGAATGCCAGAGAGGGACTGAAAAGGCCATTCCAGCAGGATATAACTATATTCAGGTTAGTTGAAGACATGAAGGAGGACGTTGAGCAGATCACTGTGAGATCTGAAATGTGGGGCTGCCAACATAGTGATCACTAACTGACTGTGGATGAGAGTAGCCAACAATGACAAATACTCATAGTGGTAGGGCTGCACTTAAACTGTTACTTGAATTCAGTGTAGGGAGATTACCCTTGGGTGGGGGGGTGTTGACGTTTTTAGGACAGTACTGAGGGAGCTGTGTGTAGATCATTCAAGATTTGGAAGAGTGGTAGCCTGCCAACTCAAATTGCTGAGTAGAGCACAGAAAAGTATTGGAGAAGAATTGTTGGGAACTGTCCTGCGGGGTTCTGCAGATCACAGGTAAAGGAGTAGACTGACACTGGAAGTTGGGTGGATTTGCTCAAGGTATTAGTATGCCTCTCCTGCTAATAATATTGTTATCCATTGTAAGTGCAGCACTTATGAAGGCATGAACAGCAGTTTTTCTGGTGAGTCATGATGCTTATTGCTTGGCCCTCCAGGAAGACCTAGTTGTTAGTTAATGAGGTGGGGAGAAAACTCAACAGGGGAACTGTACATACGACCATCACTGTGCAGAAGGGTGGTGATCCACTCAATGTTTACTGTGGAAGCAGAAGTCAAACACTGAGAATGTGGACTGGAGAGTGATTTAGGAGGCATTTTTAACAGTGCCAGCTGATGATGCATATTGGTATAGGTGTGCACAACTCTCTGAGGTACAAGATTACAATCTGAGGTATGATAATTCTCTTCATGAGACCGTAAGCACATATGCGGCACCAAGCAGTACTAAGGACACAGTATGGATGGTGGGGTGAGCAACAGAAGCAGGCTAGATGCAGGAGGTTCACATGGAAAAAGAAAGCCTTATTTGTGGATTAACAAGAGAGCATGGGCTTTGGAACTGAACCTGACAAGTACTTTGCTCTGTGACCCTGAGCAAGTCATTACACTTCCTTGTGCTCCCAGGCCACACCTGTACACAAGCTCTCAGCTTAGTGTGTCTCTCCTTGTTAACAAGAAACAAAATTCAGTGCATCACGTAACCACTAGATCATCAGATAATTGAAGTGTTGTACTGTAATGCAGTTTGCCATGGAAAAAGTCAGCTGGATTGAAAACATTTTCCGCAAGTTAAAGTAAGCAAAATCATAGCCTAACATGTGTACTGATCAAAATAATCCATGAGTTAATACAAGGTGTTGATCATTCTGGTGCAACAATTCAAACCAAAGAGGGAAAGAAGAACTAGTAAGCACTATAGAAATATATGTGGGTCTCTGTCTTTGGCTCAGATGATGTCATCATGACTCATCACTTAACAGACTTGGCAGACATCTTAGGGAGAAACCAAGGCTGTTTTTTGAAAGTGAAAGGCTGATGTTTACATTTTTCAAACGCTATGAAACTGCATTTATATTATTTACATAAATGCAGTTTTAGCATAAATGTAAACAGCAGCCTCTACTTTACCTTGTTATGAAGTCAGATTTTGGAGTTTGCAGTTTAAAAAAACTGCTTGTTTACAGTAGGTACCCTTAAGTCTATGCCTGCAAGAGTAAAAAAAAGTTACAAAGATCTACATTTTTGAGTTTTCACAAACATTTGCAAATATTTGCATAGTAAAGTTTTGAACTCCTGTAACTTAAAGCGCTCTAATCTGATTCTCTCCATATTTAGATAATTCCATAAGCATTCCAAAAAGATTATTCCTGCTAATTTGCACATGTCTAGCTCCAAAGGTGCCTGAGTTACATGCAGATGAAATTGTTTTATGAAATTTCCAACAAAAAAATAACATGACAGATTTTGGGCACATATAATTTTGAGACGATGCATCATATTATCATGAAATCTGGAACATTATTAGAACACCTATCATCAAGGAATCATAACAAATTTAAGATCTTTGACCTGATGGACAGCTGAGGTATATGCAGATAAAAATGTTCATGAAATGCCAGCCCAGTGGCGCTGAGGGTTGAGGTGCTGGATGCCACACCTCGCGCCACGCTGGCCACCCGGGTTTGGGAATGAGCCCGGGTCACTGGGAGTTGACTGGGAGGGAGAAGAATTGAGCTTCCTAATGACAGCTCTCCTTCTTCAGGGAGGGAGGGAGGGACCAGGGAACCGCAGCTCTGCCGGCTCCCGGTGGTGGTTGGGGGCATTGCAATGGGGCTGCTCAAATGGGGATGGCATGGGCGGCAACTGACAGGTGGTGTGTGGGAGCATGCACTACAGTGTCAATTGATGCCATTGCATGCCCATGCTGGGGGGGTACTAAAGGGAGAAAAACTCCTCAGCGCGCTACTTTGCTGGCCGTCCTTGTGGTGCCATCTGGCTTCAACCCTGGATGCTCTCCCTGATCTGGACACCCCTCAGATCCCGCAGTGGTGGTTACATACCCGCCATGGTGGATTGTTGTGCAGGACTGAAAAAAGGGGGTAGAGCTTGGGGCTTGGGCAGAGCAGGAGCTGTGAGGCCGGGCTGGACTGGGGGGAACCATAGGTAACACCCCCAGCTGCAGAGGAACTAAAAGCTATATATATATATAAAAAAAAATGTTTATGAAATTTTACACAAAATAAAATGACAGACTTTGAGCACCTATAACTTTGACACTATCCATCCAAATTTCATTATATTTGGCACTTTATTGGCGCAAAGAGTCAGCATGCCACATTTCAGAGCTCTAGCTTAAATGATGACTGAGGTATGACCAAATTACTAAATTTAAAAAATTCCACAATATTCTGATGAAATTCCATGAAATTTCACAGAATTTCGTGAAGTGTCATCAAAATTCCACAGATTCTGAATTTTCCCATTCCGCACAGCTGAACTCTGCATCATTTTAGTTGCCCTCCTCTAAACTGCCTCTACTCTATGTACTTCCATAAATATAGTCTCCAGAACTGTACACAGTACTCTAGGTGGGATTTTACCAGTGATCTGTACAGAGGTAACACCACCTCCCACTTTCTGCTGGTGATAACCCTCCTTATGCACTCCAGCATCCCACTAGCCCTCTCAACTGCATTGTCACACTGCCTAGTCACTTTTAGGTCATTAGATATGATTACCCCCATGTCCCTTACAGAGGACCAGTCTCAGCAGTGATCTTTGAGGCACCCCGATGGTTACACACCCTTACTTGGAGTGATCTCCATTTGTCACCACCCTCTGTCACCTCCGTTTACCACCATGCTCTGTCACATATCCCCTAACCAATTTTTTATCCATATACCATCTTTGGACTCACTCCTAAGCTACCCAGCTTACTTACTAGTCTTGTATGAGGAACAGTGTTGAAATCCTAACAAAAATCTCGGTAAGCCATGTCCACTGCGCCACTCTGATCTAATTTCTTTGTCACTTAGTCAAAGAAATGCATCAGAATTATCTGACATGACCCAACACCCCATGAATCTTTACAGTCTCAGGTCATGTAACCAATTAGATTCAAGATACACCACAATCCTTTCTTTCTGCAGTGATTCCATCAAATATTCCACCACTGATTTCAGGCTGATTGGTCTATAATTGCCAGCCTCCTCCCTGCTACCACTTTTGCGAAGTGGGACTCCATCTACCTTCCTTTAGTCCTCTGAAACCACCCCTATTTCTAGAAAGTTGTTTAAAGTATTGTATGAGGTGCAATCAGTGTTTCTCTGAGCTTCCTCAATACCCTTGGATGTACCCCATCTGGCCCCATTGCTTTTTCCACCTTCAGATTAGCGAGTTCCTGCAGGACTCTTTCCTCCCAAAAAAGTATTAGTACTTACCTCTTTCCCTCCCTCCCTCCCTCCAAAGCTTTTGTTACTTTTTTGTGGCCCCTCCCCTTCTTTCTCTGTGAACACTGAACAAAAGTATTTGTTCAGGAAATCTGCCTTTTCCTGGTCATGATCTGCACTGCCTCTTCCCTTTTAACCTTACAATCCCACCCCTGATTTTCCTCTTTTCACTTACATATTGTACCTAAAAAAACTGTCATCTCCCCCTTCTTTACCTCCTGGGCTATTCTGGCTTTAGTTTGCTCCTTTGCAGTCCTTACCGCTTTTCCTGCTTTCCTCTGTTCCTCCTGTTAAACCTCACTATCCTCTTTCCTCTGTGTCTCCTTGTATCTTCTGAATGATAACCTTTTAGCCCTTAGCTTTCAGCTACTTCTTTGAGACATGTAACTGTCTCTTTTTCCTCTTGCTTTTCATCGCTTGTTTGATGCAGAGGTTTGTTGCCTTTGTTATGCTCCCTTTTACCTTTGCCCACTATTTTTCCATCCCACCTAGTTCACCCCCTGCG
Organism: Neoceratodus forsteri; assembly: GCA_016271365.2. Taxonomy (NCBI): domain Eukaryota; kingdom Metazoa; phylum Chordata; order Ceratodontiformes; family Ceratodontidae; genus Neoceratodus; species Neoceratodus forsteri. The sequence goes on along the minus strand of CM057455.1, from coordinate 1,457,105,805 downwards.
AGGTCATCCCTGAAGCATTCACTCATCTTTATAAAATCTGCCTTCCTAGGGTCTAGGACCCTCACCCTTGTGTAGATCAGTTCCTCAGCTATCCTTATATTGAACCACACCATACGGTAATCACTGTTTCCCGGGTGGCCTTCCACCTTGACATCTGCAACACTGTCACTGTAAGTGAGTACCAGGTCCAATATTGCCCCATCATGAGTGGGTTTGCTGACTACTTGCCTGAGGAATGCCCTATGCAGAGTCAAGGATGCCTTTGCTTCAAGCTGAAAACCACTGCTTGGAAGCCCCAATATATATCTTGCAGTTTTATTTTTCAAATGTAATATATTTTATTCAATTTGCATTGATAGATAAATGACAACACAAATTAAAAATACACACTATAGTGTAGGTGCATAACAACTAATACAGTTATAACTGTAAAATGTACATAACATCTTCCATCCCTGGAGAATCTAGCATACAGTAACAAGACAACAAACAACAAGGTACAAATGTTGGAATATGGTCAGTCAGAAATACAAGTTAGTTAAAAAAAAAGAAAAAGCCCCCCTCCCCCTCCCTCTATCACCCCGCCCCTGCACTGCATATCCACACACAGTCCACCTCCAGGAAAGCACCATATATTAGCCTAAGATAAGAACAAACCATGCATTAAGCAGCATTGTAAAAATTGGGGAAACGAGTAGACCAAAAGTGTGGGCGTCTTCAAATATTTATATGGTCAATAATGTGTGAAGAAGGGCCCAGACACTTTGATAGTATTTTGTCCTTTTAGAGATACTGGCTAGAAGGTTCTCTGCTTTCAGGCCAAAATGGACCTAGTGCAGCCATTCCATGAGGGTGGGAGTACTTTGATCTAGGCTGTGTCTTGCAATCATTTTTTTAGCACATAAGGTTACAAGGGCCTTGCACTTGCATTGATTACCCATAAGAGTATCACCAAAGTCTCCCAATATGCATATTTCTGGATGAAAGGCATCAGAGAGGCCTAAAGTGGGGTCCAACCTATTCCTAATGGCCAATCAGAATGGGGTGACCTTACTACATTCCCACACTATGTGAAGAAAGGTACCGGGCTGTTCCCCGCATCTTGTACAAAGATTAGTTGTGAGTTTAACCATTTCATGGAGTTTAACCAGAGTATAATATAGGTCATGAATTATTTGGAACTGTAAGAGATGGTAGCAGTCCAATTTGATATCCTTATATAATTCGGACCAGATTCGTGGCCAAGAATGGGAAGAAGATGAGGTAGAAGGCAATACTTGATCCCACATGTAGTGAGGGTACCCTTCCATATTACCCATATAGTCTAGAAGTTGGCAGTAAAAGAAGAAAATAAGGTGCTAAGAATAGGAACTTGAGATTACTGAAAGTATTAGGCCTTCCAATTAATGGTTCTGGGGCCCAATGTCAAGTGCTGCAGAAGCATGTGAGATAGCTGGATGTATTTAAAGAGGTAGGAAGAAGGGAGACCAAATTTTGTGCGGGCTTCCTGGAAGGGCAGAAGCTTATGATCAATCAACAGAGCACTGACATTTGGAGCTGGGAAGTACGACCAGAAGGCTGAGTTGAGGACTTGTCCCCCAATTTTAAAGTTAGGACTGTGTAATATGGGTTGTGAAACATCTTGTATAGGAGAGGTATGGGTGGTCGCTCACAACTGTGAGTGTTTCTGAATAGTTGCCATTAAGGGGGAATCACACAGCTTTTTGGGAATATGTTTAAGGGGAACATAAAATAGGGATCTTAGGTCAACATTTTGTTGGGTACATAATGAATTCTCTATCTGGATCCACAATGGAGAATAGTCTCCTGAAGATGTCTGGTTCAGCAATTTCAACCACTGGAGGAAGATCGAACAGTTAATAGAAAAATAGTAAAGGAGAAGATTAGGTTGTTGAAGGCCACCTCTAATCCTTGTATGTTGTAGTTTAGAGAGGGTTCTCCTAGGAGGTTTGCCCCACCAAATAAAGTGGCAGATAACCCCATACGCTTGTGTGAACCAAGACTTCAGAAGGAAGTAATTGTACATCTGCAGGGGATACAGGAGACGAGGGAGGACATTCATTTTCACCATGTTTATCGGACCCCAGAGAGAGATAGTGAGTAGGGCCCAGTGCATTAGATCAATTCTAATTTGGGTAAGGACCTGATCGAGATTGTATTTTTTTCATTTTAGAACTGGAATGGGAAAGATAGAACCCTAAGTAATTTAATTTGTCCCTGACCCATGTAATACCAAGGTGATGAGTATTCACTTGTAAAGTGAAAACATTAATAGACATTATTTCTGTTTTAGAAATATTGCATTTGTAATTGGAGAATCTTCCAAACTGTTCAATGATCTTGAGTGTAGTAGAGAGAGAAGTGGAGGGTTGCAATATATGGAGGAGTATATCGTCTGCATAGACTGACACTTGTAGTGACTGGAACCAATAGTTATTCCGAGAACTGAGGGGGAAGTATTGATGCACCTGATGAGGGGTTCTAGATAAAGATTAAACAAAAAGGGGGAAAGTGGGCATCCCTGTCTGATACCCTGTTGAAAGGTAAAAGGTTAAGAAAGTACCCCATTACAGAGTATGCAAGCCATGGGATTAGTATATAAAACCTTTATCCAATGAATAAACTGAGGGGGAAAACGATACCTAGGTAATAAGTTAAAAAGATAATTCCATGACACCCAATAAAATTCTTTCTCTGAATCCAGGGAGGCCAGAGCTGCGGGAGTAGAGGACTCCCTAGATGCAGAGATCAGGTATGTCAGTTTATGCAGTTGGTCAGCAGAGAGCCTGCCGGGTACAAAGCTGACTTGCTCTAGACTGACAAGAGTTTGCCACACCTTAGCTAGTCAGTTGGCTAGGACCACTGCGAGGATTTTAAAGTCTACATTTATCAGGGAGATTGGGTGGTAGTTGGATACAAGAAGAGGGTCTCTACCTGGTTTAGGGATAACTACCATGGTGGCCTCTATAAGAGAAGGGTCTGACAGACCGTGTTCATAAATATAGTTTTAGGTGTTTAGGAGAACAGACCCCAGTTGGGATTTGAAGGCTCTGTAGAAGTTTGAGGAGTAGCCATCAGGACCCAGTGCTTTACTGGCAGGGAATGTATCAATTGCAAACTGGATTTCCACAAGGGTCAGGGGAGCATGTAAGCTAGCAATCTGCTGGCAGTCTCAGTGTAGAAGTTGATTATCTTGAATGAACTGATCCACCAGTATGGGATTAAAGATATCAGGAGTTTGAGAGTATAGATTCTGGTAGTATTCTTGAAAAAAGGTTACGATTTTGGGGGGGGAGGGAAGTAACTATGTTGCTGGCAGAACTAAGAAGAGAAGCGATGATTTTATCAGTGGTTTGAGCTTGAAGATGTAGTGCCAGTAATTTGCCAGCCTTATCTCCCTGATAGAAGTAGTGGACCTTTGAATGCAAGAGCATGCGTTCAGCTTTATCAGTCAGTATGGCATTATAACGGGACTGGAGAATTTCCAACTGCTTAAGTTCCTTGAGGGTAGGTTGGGCCAGGAGGGACAGTTCTATCTGTCTGATTTGTAGGAGAAGACCATCGGAGACCTGTGTAGTAATATTTTTCTGAATGGAAGCAATACAGATAATTTCTCCTCTGATGGAGCATTTCATTGTCCCCCAAAGGATGTCTAACTTAGGCAGAGTGGGTGAGTTATTGGTAAGACAGGTGGAGAGGAAAGTGCTGAGATGAGAGACAGTTTGGGCTGATTTTAACAGTTGGGGGTTTAATCTCCAGACTTTGTCATGAGTGGGGGGGGGGCCCAACTGTAGGTGCAACAAGGTGGGGTGATGGTCTGAAATGACTTTAGACAGATAGTTACAAGACATAAAATCAGCGAGATGCCCAACCCCCAACAGGAAGTAATCAATTCTTGAAAGTGAGTTATGAGGAATAAAGTAAAAAGAATATTCCATCTGAGAGGGAAAGAGCACCCTCCATGGATCGATGAGCCCCACCGAGTCCATAATTTCCCTGAGATCAAGTTGCGCTGGGGTGAGGTAATGGTTGCAAGACCTAGATCTGTCCAGGACATTACATTGTACCAGGTTCCAATCGCCTCCTAATAGTACAGGTAGGGTGGCCCAGGAACTTAAGTGAGTCATAAGAGAGGTGAAGAACTGAGGATCCTTGGTTAGTGGCCCATATACAGAACCAGGTACCATTTCTGAGTGTCCTAAAAGGACCTTCAAAAGGATATACCTTCCTTGATGATCAGAAATGGAGTCCAGCAACCTAAATAGTATTTTACAAGCTACCAGAATAATTACTCCTCCTTTAAGAGTATTGGGGCCAGTCCCCTACACCTGTCCCACCCAGGACCTCCTAAACTGGAGGACCTGGGAGGGGGGTAGGTGAGTTTCTTGTAGAAATGCCACATCCACATTTAATTTGTGCAAGTTCAGGAGGATTTTGGCTCTCTTGGTGGGAGATTGGGCTCCCTTTATGTTCCACAAGCAACTTTTAAAATGTATGGTAATTATTTAGAACAGTATTATATAATTTAGAGTAACAAGGTCTACTTAGGTTATGTTCTGCCTTAGGCAAGAAGACTGTGAAAAGCCCAATGGTGGCACATTCCCCATCCCTCAAAACCCCATCCCCCATTAATAGTGCCCAGACTGTACATGAAGGTCGCAGAGAGTAGAATAATATAACTTGCTAGAACTTATAGATATAAACCCCCTGACGAAATACATAGGCAACAGCTATAAGGTTCACAATGAACAAACAATTATAATTACCCCCAACCCCCCATCCCACCATCCATAAAGACCTCCATGAAAATAAATTGAAAATTTGCAGTTGATGTACCAAAATATTCCCAGTACCCCCCCTCACCCTTGTGAGTTACCCAATCCATCCCACCCCATATTAACAACCTCCTCTCTTATTCTAACAAATCCAAGAAAAATTGCAGGTGTTAACCAGACCAGGCATGCTCTATAGAAAAATGCAAAACCCAGTCCTCTCATGATACAAATTCTCCTGACGTTGATTGCTTATCCAACTGAGAGGGTAGATAACATACATAAAAATTAGGAGCACATGTCAAGCCGAGGAGAGGACCCCATAGAACTTGTGCATGAATGCTACCTCTAGCTAGTGCATCCACATCACAACTCCCCTCCCCACCATCAGTGGTACCAAAATGAGTGATGCTGGCCAGGTACCAAGTGAGACATAGGCAACAATAACTATCCATTAGAGAGAAAGAAAGAGAGAGAAAAAGAAAGGGAGGGAAAAGCAGAGAAAAGGAAAAAGAAGTGTTGTTAAAATGTAAGGGTATAAAGCAGATTGCTGCAAGAAGGGTGTATAATGAATGGGTATAAGGCAATAACTAGCCAAATTAGTCATTGTCAGGGAAAGTAAAAAATAGGAGGACTCCCAGTAAAATACTGTTACAGCCATTACATATCACTCAGAGGGCTTCATGTTAAATAATCTGTAACTGAATCAATCATGCCTGTCCAGCCAGTATGATCCCTCCCCTGCCACCAGGAAATAAAGAGACTGTAACAATGAAACTGCAGTAATGGCACATCTCTCGCCGGTAACGAAACATTCCAGCTGAGCTGATTTTGCCACGTATGTGTTCGAGCAGCATAGTTCGGACTTGCGCACGTTCATGCAGGATTGGACTTTCGCACGTTCGAGATGCGTAAAACTGGTGAGACTGAATTTCAAGGGAGATTAAAATGCAGAGCAATACCAGACACACTAGCCAGTGTCTCAACCAGTCCGAATTGAGGGGATCCATTCTCCAAGGTGGGTATCTGATTTTAGCAAAGCAACAGTTCAGCTATTGAAATTAAGGTCTGTAGCCTGTGGAGCAAGCATTGTAGTGCCAGATGGTACACAGTAGGCTCAGTGGTCCCTGAAGAGTTTGGGGAAAAGCTTTTTCATCTCTGGGAGTGCCAATTCTGCTGAGTTGAATGTAATTTAGGAATCACCATGTAAAACTGATAAACGCTCGGGGTAGCGCATTCGAAAGAGGATATCAGCAGCAATCAATTTAACAATCATAGGATGGTATGCTGTTCCTTTTTGATGGGTAGCTGTGAGGAGATATTGCAAAAAGTGGAGCCTGGAACCTTCCCAGGTAATCTCTTTCAAATCCCTAATTTTGGATAAAATATGTTGGCGATCCAGGAAGTTTAACAATTTGAGGATAAAAGGGTGAGGGCTTGCTCCCGGAGGTGGTCGGAGGCAAAAAGAACGATAAGCTCACTCTACCACATATTCAGAATTACAGGGAGAAGGATATGCAACTTTTTCCAAAAGTTTCTGGTAGACTAGCATGGGCGTATTACCTTCAGCCTTTTCAGGTAACCCAAAAATCACAATGTTATTCCTTCTATTGCGCCCTTCTAGATCTGCCAATTTAGCATCCATGTTTGCTAACTTTTGCCTGAGGGAAACCATTTCTGGGTTGATTTTGGCTTTCCAGGTTTTGATAGAAGTTGTTCTTGCTGCCGCATCTTTGACTTGTTGTAAGGCATCCCCTAGATCAGCTGTAAGCGATTTAAGCTCTGTAGTAATATCTTGAATGGCAAGTTTAAGTGGTTGCAATTCTTGTAAAAAATGTCTCTTCCAAAAGGGGCGTAGGCAGCGGTGTCAGAGTAGAAACTTGCCCCTAGGAGGTGCTCTGACCCTTGGTTTACTTAGAGCTCTTGCCAGGCATTTAGGGTGGAGTATGTGGTGGGGGAGCCTGGCGCATTTCAGCCTCCTTGTAGCAGGTCACAAACTAAAGTAGATCACAGAAAATCCTTTGGAACTTCATGCAGGAAGGTAGCCTGGTATTATAAGGTACAATTAAGCAGCAAATAGCCATTATTGGTCACGAAAAAGAAATAAAATTGTACCAATACCATGGGAACAAAAGTGCAGAGCTGCTACTCAGCAGAGGGCATCATGTGACCTACATCTGGCAGATTGAAGTCCCACATCAGCAGCACCACCCCCTTTTCTACCATTTTTTCAATGGCTTCTACCAGCACCTTATTTAATTCCTCCCCCTGTGCTCGAGATCTGCAGATTACTCCAATGTGAATAGTGGCTTCATTCCCCATCTCCAGGGTGAAACACAATATCTCTGCCTCCTCCTGTATTCCCTATATCTCTGTCACCTTTATGCTGTTCCTCACATAGAGCACTACATCCCCTCCTTTCCTTCCCATCTTTTCCTTCTTGAACAGAGTATAGACTGGAATGCCCATGTCCCAGTCATGGTTTTCAGTGCACTCTGACTTGATAAGGGCCACAATATCCAGGTTGGCCTCTGCCACAATGGCCTTTGTGTCTGGAATCTAATTTCCTAGACATCTACCATTTGCACACATTGCCTGCCAGATTTTGTTTCCAGTCTGCTTTTTACCCCCCTTTTTTCCTTTTTGTCCTCGCCCCTCACTTTTTATGCTCCCATTTCCTTACCCCTTTGTCTTTACCAACTTGCTTGTTTTATTAATTTGCACCCTAGAGGATTTCTCACTCCTCAGGTTCTTTCTACTCTGTACTTCAGCCTGTGGGTGTGGCAGATGTATTGTCCCTGATTTCTTCTGCACCCCCCTCATCTAGTTTAAATGTTCTTCAAAGTAATAGTTAAACCATCCACTAAGGACTGCAGTTACTCTCCCAGATGGATGCTGGCCATCATTCCTGTATAGGCCCTCATCCTCCAATGTGGGTCCGCAGTCCCTCGTGTAGCCAAACTTCTCATCTCTGCACCATTCCTTCATCCATGAGTTGAAGCTCCTCATGAGAAGATCCCTCTCCTCCAGCTGCAGTAGACATGCAGCACTTCAGCAAAAGTCAGAGAGCATGCTACCTAAAACTTCTCCACATCTCCCTAAATGCCACCTGTGCTATCCCAGCCCTGTCCCTAACAAGATCATTGGTCCCCAGTGGACAATGACATCCAGTTCTCCCTTCTGTCTTGCTGCCCTCAGTATCTGCTTCCAATCTTTCTGGGCCATGGTGCCTTGCAGGCACCTAACATGCCTCCCCTCCTTCCTATTCCCAAAGCTATCCCCCACACACTCGAGTCTCCTACCGGAAGCTGCTTTCTCCTCTGGGGTACTCTACCACCCTCCTTGGGGTCTTCACTATAAAGTGCCCCCACATCCTCCCTGGTCAGTACTGCTGGTGCTTCCTCTTGCCCTTGCTGCTCCCAGAGTAGTGTAAGAATTACATAGCTGTACAGATTGAAGAATGTGCCTCTGTCCAGCACCCCCACCCTTTTAGTGACCACTGTAGTCCAGCCATTCCTCCTCCTCTTTAGCATTCTCTGAGGTAACGGTGACAGACCTGGTGGCCTCTGGTTGGTGGAAGAAGTCACCCAAATCCTAGTCAACTTAGTCTGGAGTCTAGCAACCTCCTCCCTCAACACAGAGTAGTGTGTCCAGATTGGGCAGCACCACAGTCTCAAGAAGGTCTCTCTGAAAACTGCTGCACAACAACCACTGCATTACATTATTCACAGCTTTCTCAACTTCTATTCCCTCTGTGTTACCTGTAAATACTTTTGCATCCTTACCCCTGATAATATATTTCTAGTTTCCCCCTTTTTTGTTTGTTTCTATTTGTGGTCCCCCAAACTATGTTAAAGTCTTGTTATACTCCTAACCTAGATAGAGTGTTGCTCCTATTCACAGTTTTGGCCTACCTTTTAACTTCTACCATTCACAGCAGTGACTGTTACACAGTAGTGGACTGGTGCCTTGCCTTAGTGAACTGGCAGAGTCCTCTGCTTCCCTGCTTTCTTCTGCTGACAGCTGCCAAAGCATATGATGTTTGTTACCTATTCCACTCCTTCATTGTTCCACTTATTCGCTGAGACACAAACTTGTGTTAGACACATTGCTAGGGAGTCCTATTATAGTGCTCTTGTATGAAGGCATATGCCTTTGTCAGCCCCATCCCCCCAAATTACATACCTGATTCACAGAGCTTCCTAACTCTACTCAACCCCTAGGTTAATCTCTGAGTTGGTTTCCCCACATCCTGTTGCAGTTGTAAAGACAAGTTTCACAGTTCCACAAACACTGCATATAAATCTTTTTTTTCTCCCCACTTACCCTGCTACTTTCAGTATGAAGAGAAAAATAAATACATATAAATATATGTTTATGGTGAAGCTAGGTGCTTTCACTCTTCTCTGTTAGTAAAGTCTGTTCTTCCAGTGAGTGAACATTTGTTAGAAATGATAAATAAAAAGCTTCACCATAACTTTCTACTTTGAAACAATTATTCCATTGTATTTTAATGGTCCACAGCACTTCCCAGCTCTACTACTGTTCATCAGGAATGGATTCTAAGATGGTAGTGGTTTCAATAATTTTTCTTTCTTGAAATTCTCTCTCTGGTTGAGGTATTGAGTCACCTTGTCCCATAGCAAGAGTTCATAGCTCACACTCCTACTAAGGAGCTTCTGGTGTCACATGCTGCCCTGCAGTAGGAGTTTCTGACAACCAGAAAACAAGGGCCCCAAACATGCACTGGCTGGTACAGTCTTGGAAGGAGCCTCAGCAAAGTCACTTATGTTAGGGATGATGGGAATGGTGATGTTCATGATGGCTGAAGATTTTGAATTCTTGGCTTCAACTGGGACATATGGTTCACTCTTATCATCAGGGGGGAGGATGGTTGGATTACCCACTGCAGAATCTTCTTCAGTTGGCACTGATAAAGAATTCTTAACTCTTATGGGCCCAGTAAGTCTCATATGGGCAGCTATCACCTCAATCATGACCTCAGGAACCTAGAATTCTGTCTGTGAGTCTTTAGTATGGGTGACACCAGTCACATGCAACCCACCTACTTTCCAGTGGCAGTAGTTGAACTCTTCATTCACGTCGTGAAGCTTACACCCATTAGCATGGCCTTCCTCCTCTTCAGTTACAGAGAGCTTGCTGGACCCCGAATCTCAGGTAATCTCCTCCAGCAGGTATTTGTCTCACATATGGCACGTGGCACTCTGAACACTTCATGAGCTGACATACATTCACCTCTAGCTCATTGTACACATTAAAAAATGTATATAGCCATGCCTTTTCCTGTCATGGTAAACTACAGGTCACTGACAGCATGAAAAGTTGTCATTTCTGCACTGTGATGTATGCTAGTGAAAACCTATACAACAAAACCTGCTTTGCTTGCTTGTAGGCATTTGCAATGAGTATCTTCTCTCTGTTGCTGTCCAACTCCTCAAAAGTTTTGAAGGGGTAGTCATGCCCCTCTCCCAATTGTGGCCACAAGATTGTATGCCCATGTCTCAGCAACCAATCAGCAGTCCAATTTCCACTCAGACCACTCCTCTGCACATACTGCCCTTGTGTCCATAACATGCATTATACTTCTAGCCTTGTGTTCTAAGTGCACTTAGTAGGCCCATGATTAATTTGTTTTTGACTTTGCAATTTACAAGTCCTCTGGGCACTTTTCCAACTGGTCAAGATCCCTTGTTCTTCTGATCCATAAGGGGCCATGTTCAGGTGCCATTGAAGGACCTCACTGAGTCATCAGTGGGTTTCCAAAAGTGAGGCTTGTCCATTCAGCTTTCTTGTCGTTGTATAACAAGACATGAAACCATGGGCATGGCAGAGGGGAAGATTTGAGGAATGCATTTAAACTGTCTTTTGGTTCTGAGGGGTTGGTGCAGAATTAATTAAACATTTGAATTATTTGTTTTTAGTCTTTCTCCCCAGAAGTGACTCTACTGTAATATACCACTTGTGCAGCCCGATATTCAAAACTGTGCAAAATGGAGCGCAAATATTTGCACTGTGCCTTGTGGTTGCCCAGGCGTCAATAAATGCTATATTCAGTGGAATAGCACAATAGCACTATTCTACTGAATATAGGGCCATTGCAGCACAACGCTAAGCCACTTAGTGCTGGGCAGATGTGGATCCTGAAAAAGGGTGCCTCAATGGTTTGCGCTCATGCTAAATTTCTGATATTCAAATGGACCCATGCAAATGAACTCCTTGGCCATGCAAGATGCTAAGGGGCCATTTCCATGCCCATTAAGTGCTCATTTTCATGGTTAGCCTGGTAATTTAGTGTGATGTAGTCCCCCACTTGCCCAGTCCCAAAGAGCTATCCCTGGTGTCTAGTGGTCCACTTCTTACTGATCCCCAGCCTGCTGTAAAAATGAAACTTTTCCTTGTGTCTAGTAGCTCTTCCTTCACTGATTGCTGGCCTGCTGTATAATACAACTCTTTTCCTGGTGCTAGTTCCCCACCACTGATAGTCAGCCCCATGTAAAACATATATCTTTCCCTGGTGTCCAGTGGTCTCTCCCCCACCCTGCATCCATGCTTGATGACTAATGCAATATTCCCTAGTGTCTAGCAGTCCCTCCCCCACCCCCACCCATTCCTGATGATTTATCTAATATTCTCTGGTGTCTAACAGTCCTTCCCCCGACCTGCACCCATGACCGATGATTAATGTAATATTCCCCAGTGTCCAGTGGCTCCTCCCCCACCCAATCACCCACCTACCACACAGACACTGTCTCCCTGATGTCCAGTTTATCCCTATCCTGATCCCTGTATAGTAAAGATCAACCATTCCCTGTTGTGTAGCAGACCCCTCTCCCTACCCCTGATCCCTGTATCCCACAGTGATGCCATTCCCTGATGTCTAGCGGACCCTGCACCCCAGCAGGTAGTGCTCCACAACCCCGCTCCCCCATCCTGACTCCAAGTTAGCAACCAGCACAGACCTCTGTTCTCTACCACAGCTGGATGCTGACTGAGCTGTCAATGAGTGCTTACTGTTACAGTGTGCACTCACTAACAGCTCAGTCAGTGGCTGGCTATAGTGGAGGGTGGAGGGCTGTGCTGGTCACTGGCTTGGAGTTGGGATGATGAAAGAAGATAGTGGGGTGCTACTTGACGTCATAGGGGGCGGTGGTCCACTAGACACCAGAGAACAGCATTACAGTGGGATAAAGAGGATCAAGGATAGGGAAGGGGTCTGCTAGACACCAGGGAATATTACGGTAGTCATCAGGCATGGGTGCAGGTGGTGGGGACCACTGGACGCCAGGGAAAGTTTCATTTTTATAGTGGGACGATGATTAGCAAGGGGGAACCTCTAGACACCAGAGAAAGTTTCATTTTTACAGCAGGCAGATGATCAGTGAGAGGGGACCACTAGACACCAGGGAACATTTCATTTTTACGGTTGGCTGAAGATCGGTGAGAGGGGGTCTCTTTAGCACCAGGAAACTTTTTTATGTTACATCTGGGTGGCACTTGGTGAGAGGGGACCACTAGACACCAGGGAACATTTCATTTTTACAGTGGGCTGGTGATCAGCGGGGGGGGTGGCAGTAGCACCAGGGAATGTTTTTATGTTACATCGGGACAGCGATCGGTGGGTGGGGAACACTGGACACCAGGAAAGATTCTAGTCTTTCTAGTTTACATCAGGATGGCGATCAGTGAGGGGGGGGGGAAACTGGACACCAGGGGAGGATTATAGTTTTTCTAGTTTGCATCTGGATGGCAGTCAGCGGGGAAGGGGATAACTGGGCATCAGGGACAGATTCTAGTTTACATTGGGACAGCAATTGCGGGGGGGAATACTGGACACCAGGAACTACTATTTTGGATGGCAGGGGGAGATGGCTGATACACTTCCTCCACCAACTGGTAGGGTTGCACTGGAGTGAGTAGTGTTGTAGGTCGTCGGTATCTGTGCTGCATAAAGGAATCATGCAAAATGGCCTTGCACAGTGCAAATACTCTGAATATTGGACTGCACTAATATTCTGGTCCCACCCCTTCATTTACATTCTGGTCCCACCCCTTCATTTACATTATTCTCCCTCTGAATATTGCCCAGTTGCAAACTGAGTTTACCCGCGCTAACCAGGCTTTTCAATATAAAACATATGCATAAAACCTGGTTTGCATGGGCAAACTCTGTTTCGTGACTGGGCAATCTTTTGAATATTGGATCCCTGAAAATTCTTTAAAATAAGTAGGAATCTGTGCTCTAAAAAAGTAATTTTAAAGAGATTCAAGTTCAATAGTTATTTGATAGACACTGTACAGTACTGGATGCGGGGCTTATTTATTTACATGCACACTCATACTGCTTTTCTTATTTCTGTCACTTCCCTCATCATGGGCCATAGCAGTCATCTCAATTCAATATTTCTCCCAAATGAGACCTCTACCCAGCCTTGCATTTCCATTTTATTTAACCTCTACAAGGCCACACAAATTGGATGATCTTCCCCCAGAAAAGCTCAGTCGGGGCTGAATCTGGACTCAGTCCAGAGTAGAGATGCAGCAAATTTAAATTCTGCCAGCGAAGTGAATGCGAAGTGGGCACTTCATGTTGCCACTCTGCTACGTGGAGTGGGCAATGCAAAGTGCTCACTCCGCCTTGTCATTACCACTTCACGTTAAGGCAGAATGGCAACATGAAGTAAGGCAAATTCATTGTTTTTAATGGACTTTGCGTTCCTCATTAAGTGATCCACTTGGTGTTTCAGATTTTGCAGCCCCTCCACACATCACATGGCCTACAGTACTGTAAGTCACATGCTCTTTAGCTAGGCAGGAAGGAAGTGAATCATACAAGCAGACACTTTTACTTTTTCCTGTGCAGATGGAGAGAGAGGAGTGTGTTTTGTGACGCTGATACTTTGATATCAGAGCGAGATTTAAACTTTAATTTAGACCCAACAGCTTTTTTAAAAGCTACGTTTTTTGTCTTTTCTGTACTCTTTTTTACTTAATTTGTTCTTTCTGTAAATTTTATTTTTCTTACCTTTATAAGTAGTTAGTTGTTTGTCTGTGTCCATGTGTTTGTGTGTGTGTGTGTTGTGTGACAGTGCGAGTAGTGATTGCTCGGATTGAGGGAGCTCAGTAGGAGAGATGGACCAGGGTGAGGGACTGTCTGGGGCGGGGTCAGCTCTGGGAGAGTGTGATAGTGGTAAGCATCATACTGTGTGCATGCATGGGGGGCATGGGTGCCCATTCCTGTTGGACCACTCGAAACTTGTGAGTGCCCCCCCCGGAAGCAGGACCAGCACCGTCTCCTGTCTCTGAGGCAGTTGAACCACCACACCACCACCAAGACCAGCACCAGGTTCTCTGGAGCAGGATGTGCCTGTTTCCTCGGGCCCAGGTGTGGATCACATCCCTGTTCAGCACCATGACCAGCCAGCTGCCAGTTCATCTGGCCCTTCTCTGCCTGTGACTGGTCCTCCCTGCACCTCCATTGTTTGGCAGTTTTTTGACTGTGTCAGGGGGGACAGCAGTGTGGTCAAGTGCTGCCTATGTGAGGTGGAGGTGCACCGTGGCCCCCCAGGGGACTCACCTGGGGACTGGGGGCCAATGCACCCATATCCTCAATCACCACCAGTTGGAGTGGCAGGCTGCCACAGAACAGACCATGCCTGCACCTGCTAGCCTTTCTGTGGCAGAGGGTGCAGCTGTGCATGGTGGTGGACATAAGAAGAGGAGGGCAAGAGCAGCACTTGCTGCTCCACCACTAGCACCCAAACCACCACCACCACCAGCAGGCCAGCCTGTAGAATGTGTAGATCCCAGAGAACTGCGTGTAATGCAGGCTGACTTGGCAGTTCTCTGGAGTGCTGTCGAGGAGAATAATAAGAGGGTGAGTGCTGTCGAGCAGCGGTTGGATCGCATAGAGGGACATCAGTTGCAAATTATGTCCATGCTGGAACTGCTGATGGATCACCATGGGATCCCACATTAGTTTTTTTTCCTCACACCATGTGCCCCCCACACCTTCCTTGCTGTGTTGTAAAATGTATTCCTCCACCATCCCTGACTTTTATAGGTAATCATGCCCTTTTTTTGTTGTCTTCCATATGCGAGACACTTTGTATTCTGAGCAGTGCAAGTATACTGTGCTAAACTGCATGTGTGCAGTCAGTCTTCTTTCCAGTCTGTGTATGTACTGCAGACACTGTCCAACTACCTGACTTAAAAACACTTATTAATGAGTACAATGGTGGATTGGTGAAGCCTGGAGGGATACTACAAAACAGGCTTACAATACATCCAAGTAACTTGTAAAAAAATAAAAGTTGTGATTCGTGATGTAATCGTAAATCATGATTTGTGACTACATTTGTGACCGTGATGATGAAGAAACGCGAATGCCTAATTCTTCCCTGTGCCCCGATGAGGTGTGGCACAAAACTCCCTGGCTTAAAAACACTCATTAATGAGTACAATGGTGGGGTGGTGAAGCATGGAGAGATGCTACATAATAGGCTTACAGTACATCCAAGTAACTAGTAAAAAAAATGTATGTTGTGATTCGTGAAGTGATCGTAAATCATGGTTTGTGACTGCATTTGTGACCATGATGATGAAGAATGTGATTTGTATCACGAGAGCCTCGTGATGATGGTCCTGACTTAAAAACGCCTATTAATGAGTACAATGTTCATGCAGAATTATGCACCACACTTGTCCAGTACTCTGAAGGGAAGCCAAGAAAACAACTGAGACTTAAGTTAGAGATGGCGATTGGGCCCTAAAGAGATGCAAATGCACAGACAGATTAAGATTCACTGCGCACTGAAGAGATGCAGATGCAAAGGCACAACACCTAACCAGTGCTCACCATCAGAAATTCAAATCTGGAAAAGAATACCTTTGCCGGTTGGGGTGGGCTGCGGGAGGGGGTCAGTGTACTGCACTGCTGCAGTAACAGTAACTAGTACTAGTACCAGCAAAGATACCACAAAGAAGTACACAAATTACACAGCTGCAGTGGATAGAAGGTTCACATTGCTGAAATTATGTGGCACAATAAAAGGTGTCTGATTTGATGACACGTGTCACATACATACTCACACACACACTAAGTAATGTGTAGCAAATTAAGAATTTCAGTAATATAACCACATATTTTAAACAAACTAAAATGATGCACTGCTGCACCAAAACAATCAGCAAAAAAATGGCAAGAATTATTGAAAATATTACTATGTGTACATTAACACAGTTATACAAAAAAAATCACCAAAAGTAGAAAACACTGTCTTTTTCTTCAAGTTAATCTACCTACACCACAGATACACCTCTCCCCCAAAGCACACTTCCACTGTCTCTCAGTACACAGATTGAATGCTGTACATTAACATTCAAAATCCACACACAAACAATAAACGCTCGATGATATGAGCACAGGAGGGTTTCCTATAATTGATGAACTAAAGTTTCAGCAAAAAAATTACTCAAAAAGGCTTTTTTAACAGCTTTTAGAAGGTTTGACTCACAGAGAGCTCTCAGAACAGATTGTCTCCTACAGCTTTCTACACACACTACCCCAAACTGAGGCTGTGCGGAACAATCTAGAGCCCATGTGACCTGAAATCCCATGAATCAGTGCAAAATTCGCCTTTGGAGTTTAAAAACAAGGCGAAGTGAGATGAAGTACATTGCTTTCAATGTACTTCACTGTAAGAATTGGTGGAGTAGTGGTTTGGGAAGGTGGAGTAATGCAAATTCATTGTTTTCAATGAACTTTGCGTTACCCATTATAACGTGAAGTACTCCTCTTCGCTTAGCGGAGCACTCCGCGAATTCGCCTTCACTCCGCGAATCACTTCACGGAGCAAATTGGGGCCACTTCGCCCATCTCTAGTCCAGAGTGGGATCAGATCCTTCCTTCTTCCATTATTGTAGCATGTTTCTTTCTCTAATGAAGTTATGGACACCTTCGGTGTCTTTCTTTTGTGTTGGGAATCAAACTCACTCCTTCAATTGGAGAAGAATAATCTTCTCTTGGGAGCTCTGGAATATTCTGATTTCACACAGGGTGACTTGGGACTTTATCATACTAATGCAAGCACTAATACTCAAACCTAATCTGCACTAAAGAATTGCCTTCTACTTCTTATGATGCCAGGACTGGAATCTGCAAAGGAAGCAGATCCACTTCTGCTTTCTGGATCAAACTAGGGTGCTTACCAAGACTGGCAAAAGTACAGGATATTGCAAACTACCAGCCAAAGAACTCCAACATTTAACCCAAAGCCCATCATATCACCCAGGCCACACATTCACAGCCATGGCTATTTAAACAGCATTCCTTCTCAAAAATTCCTGGGGCCAAGGGGCTGTGCTGGGTTGGTGCCAGCAGAGGACACTGGACCAATACCATACCTGAGACCATAAACTCACCCCAGGCTGTAGAACCCTTCTGGCAATGTAGAACACCAGGATGAATCCCTTATGTGCCCACACTTCAGTAGGCTCTGTGGGTTATAGTTCTATTTTTTTCCTAGGCTACTTTTATATATCTCAAGACTATACAGTGTGGCGGTTAGTCCCACTATAGGGGAAGCTCCGCTGCTAAACCAGAAACTCCACCAGGGTGAATGGGGTACATGTATTTCCAATACTTTTGGGGGGTAACTCCTAAAGATAATGGCCAGAAGGTACTGAAAAAACATGTTTGTATCCCAAACCCTCTGGCATCAGCATGGAAGTGTTCCCTCTAATGGTAGTTTTATAACAGAAGAAAGTAGACCCACATTTTGGTTGGTTGCTCTGATTTCAAAAATGTGACAGTCAGTGATACTATAATCATAAAAAACTATGTTAAAACATCAGTTAGGGTTTCAGCACAAAACATTACAATTAGGGAAATGCAACATCAGGGTAAGCATTTCACTGAACCTTGTTGAATCTACACTTTGTCATTTCTTTGGGTTTCATTGATCATGCTGTACAATGTTGGGTGTTGATCTAACTTCTCTTTCTAGAAACAGAAACAACAAACACACACCAGTGTTTGCGGACATGCTTTCAAAGTTACGGCAACACCACAAGCTGTGTGGCATGATCATTCAGACCCAAAAGAATGCCACTACATTGATTAAACAAATCTCAGTGGACTTTTTTACCACAACATTGCATTTCCCTACTTTTGACACTTTGGGCCCAATTCTC
This sequence comes from Neoceratodus forsteri, assembly GCA_016271365.2. Taxonomy (NCBI): domain Eukaryota; kingdom Metazoa; phylum Chordata; order Ceratodontiformes; family Ceratodontidae; genus Neoceratodus; species Neoceratodus forsteri. Next base: position 1,457,087,800 of record CM057455.1, on the reverse strand, counting down.
AAAAAGGGCTAGGATCGGCACAAGCTGCGGAAAACAGCAGCTGGTGCCAAAGCCCGGTACGCAAGGGACCTGGCACCAGATTCTGAAATAAGAGGGGTCCTAGTGCCCAAGTTCCCACATGTGTGACAACCCCTCTCATGCAGCAAACACCCGGCACACAGGAAGGGTGTTCCGCAGGTCCCTTGCCACAAGCGCACTGGTTCCCCCATCCCTGATCCCCAAGTATGTGGAAAATAACCCCTTCCCCTGGTGGGCTAGTTTCCCCCCTCTGCTTTCCTGATCCCCATAATTGCACAGTTTAAGATGTTGAAATGCAGCCACCCTCTCTGGCAGTCTACTGGGCCCCCTCCCCAAACCCCATGCTGCCCGTATTAAGTAATTAATAACCCACTCCCTCATGGTGGTACAGTACCCCCTTCCCATCCCTGATAATGAAGTACTATTAAAATAATACAAGGGCACCCCTCCTTGATCCATGCTGTTATATTAATTAAGTAATAAAGTCATCCCTCCCAGATCCTGGATGCCACCATATTATTGTACTTAATTGAATGCTCCCCTCCCCAGTCCCCAATGTTGCCATAGTATTGTAAATGACCACCTTTCCCTGGTGATCTAGTGGCCCACCGCCCCCCAACCCAGCAGGTAGTGCCCATCACCTAGTTCTTCCCCATTCAGTAACAGAGCCAGCACTGGCACAGCCCTCTTCTCACCTCTGCAGCCTTGCTGACTGAACTGTCATTGAGTGCTGTACTGTACAGCACTCAATGACAGTTTGGTTGGCGACTGCTGCAGAGGAGAGAGGAGGGCTGTGCCAGTGCTGGCTCTATTATGGGATGGGGGATGGGAGCTGGGTGGTGGGCACTACCTGCCAGGCTAGGTGGCAAGGGGGGGAACTAGATCACCAAGGAAAGGGTGTCATTTGTAATATTATGGCAACAGCGACATTGGGGATTGGAGAGAGGGGCATTCGACTAAGTACAATGCTACAGCATAATTTGGGATTGGGGAGTGGGGAACTGTATTACCTAGTTAGTATAGCGGCAACATAGAAACATAGAAACATAGACTTTGATGGCAGATAAGGACCGCTTGGCCCACCCAGTCTGCCCATTTCCCTACCTATTGGATAAACTGCAGATCTTAGTTAACCAACAGCCTACTTCTTCCTACTCCCCACCAGAATTGCCTTATGTCTGTCCCATGCATTCTTGAATTCCCCCACTGTTTTTGACCCCCTGACCTCCCCAGGAAGGTCATTCCATGTGTTCACCACCATCTTCATGAAAAAAATACTTCCTCACGTTGCCCTTGAGCTGTCTCCCCTATATCTTCAAATTATGCCCCCTTCTTCTTGCACATTCCTTTTTCAGAAAGATGATACCCTCTTGGACTTTGTTGAATGAGGTATTTGAAAGTTTCTATCATGTCCCCATCTCCCTCCTTTCCTTGAGGGTTTACTTATTAAGCTCCTTTAGTCTGGCTTCTGGTGCAGACCCTGCACCATTTTAGTTGCCCTCCTCTGGACTGCCTCCATCCTGTCTGTGTTCTTGTGGAGATGGGGTCTTCAGAACTGCATGCAGTACTCCAAATGGGGTCTCACCAACTGTTTGCACAGAGGGATAACAACTTCCTGTTCTCTACAGGTGATGCCTCTTCCTATACATCTCAGTATCCCCCCAGCACTCCTTACTGCCTTCTCACATTGCTTGCTTACCTTTAGGTCATCTGATATGACTACCCCAGGTCCCTTTCCACTTTTGTTGTTGTGTGTACCTCCCCTCTCCCTCATTGTGTACTCTTTTCCTAGGTTTTTGTTTCCCAGGTGCATTAATTTGCACTTCTTTGCATTGAACCTAAGCTGCCATACTTTTGACCATTCCTCCAACCTTGCCAAGTCCCTTCTCATCCTTTCCACCCCCGTGTATCAACCCTGTTGCAGATCTTTGGGTCTTCTGCAAAGAGGCATATTTTTCCTTCCAGTCCCTCCACGATGTCACTTATAAAGACATTAAAAAGGATCAGACCCAGTGCTAAACCCTGCAGTACCCCGGTAGTAACCCCCCTTTCTTCAGAATGGACTCTGTTTACTGTTACCCTTTGTGTCCTGTTGTCCAGCCATTTTTTACCCAGGACACCACCCTGGGACCCACTCCTAGGCTGGCCAATTTGTTTTTTAATCTTTTGTGTGGGACTGTGTCAAATGCCTTGTTAAAGTCTAGGTACAGTAGGCCATGTCCACAGCCCCTCCCTGGTCTACTACTTTGGTCACCTAGTCAAAGAAACCCATTAGAGTCATCTGACATGACCTTCCCACTATGAAGCCATGCTGCCTTAAGTCTTGTGCCCCCGCTGGCCTCTAGGTACTCAACAACTCTTTTTTTCAGAAGTGATTCCATCATTTTCCCTACCACAGAGGTCAAACTAACAGATCTACAGTTTCCTGCCTCTGCTTTGCTCCCACTTTTGTGAAGGGGAATCACATCCACCCTCCTCCAGTCCTTGGATACCACACCATCCTCCCATGATTTGTTAAAAAGGGTAGTCAGTGGTGTCACTAGTTCTCCCCTTAGTTCTTTTAGAATTCTGGGGTGAATCCCATCAGGCCCCATTGCTTTGTCTACCTTCAGTTTCAGGAGTTCTTTCAAAAACCCTTTCTTCTGTGAATGGACTGGTATAGACCCCCCCCAGCCAGAGTTCTTCAATTGACTGGATTAGGTACTTCCCCCTCCTCTTCTTTTGTGAATACTGAACAGAAATATTTGTTCAGTATCCCTGCTTTTTCACTGTCACCCTCTGCCCACCCACCTTCCCCTTTATTAAGCCTCATTATCCATCCCTTAGTCTTTCTTCGCTCCCTAATGTACCTATAAAAGGTTTTATCACCCATCTTAACCGAGTTGGCTATCTTTCCTTGGTTTGGGCCTTTGCTATTCTGACTGCCTTCCCCACTTCTTTCTGTTTTAACTGGTACAGTTCTCTGTCCTGCTCCTTCTGTGTTTCCTTATACTTCCTGAATGCTATTTTTTCTCCCTAACACTCCCCGCCACCTCTTTTGAGAACCATAGTGTTTTTTTTTCTTTGTTTTGATTTATTTGCTTCACACAAAGGCTTGCCTCTGTGATAGCAGTTTTGATGTTTCCCAATTTTCCTCCACCCCTCCTTCTTGCCTGTTTGCTAGTGCTTTTCTAAGACACTCTCCCATTTTGCCAAAGTCAGCCCTCCTAAAGTCTAGTACCCTCACTTTTGTATGGCTTGACTCTATGGCTGTTTTTATCACGAACCACATTGTTTGTTGGTCACTTGTTCCCAGATGGCTACCCACTTCTAAATTTAAGATCCTCTCTCCATCCCTGTTTGAGAGTACCAAGTCTAAGATTGCTTTCTCTTGACTGGGTTCCATCACTAGCTGTCTGACGATGCCCCCTGCAGGGCATTGAGAATGACTCTGTTCCTGGATATGGCTGTGTGCAAAAGTGCTCCAATTAACATCTGGCATATTCAAGTCCCCATCAATAATATCTTCCCTTTTTTTGCCGTCCTAAGGATGTCTTCTATCATTTTCTTGTCCATTCCCTCCGCCTGAGACAGGGGTCTATATATAACCCCCATGCAGATTTTTTGCCATTTCCTGTCTCCAGGGTGACCCACAGTGCCTCTTCTCCTCCCTGTTTACCTTTTAGTTTCATTGTTTTGATCCCTTCCTTTATGTAGAGAGCTACTACTACTCCTCCTCTTTTACCCTCCTTGTCCCTCCTGTAGACTGTGTAACCTGGTATGTTGACATCCCAGTCATGGTTCTCTGTGTACCATGTTTCTGTGACTGCCACAATATCCAGGCATCCCTCTTCCATCAAGGCCACTAGTTCAGGGAGCTTGTTACCTAGACTATGGGTGTTGGTACTCATTGCCCTCAAATTTCTGATGGCCTTACCCCCCTTTTATTTATTTAGCTTTTGTTAACCAGGTAGGTACACTAGACAAGACAATTGCCTATTTTCAGGTATGACCCGGGAGAGTACAGGAATAATAGATTTAGGTCCCCTTTATTATTTAACCTGTATTTAGAGCCACTGCTGCGTAGGCTTATGAAGAATTCTTCTATCAAAGGTATACAAATAGGGAATTCTAGGTATGTTTGTTCTGCATATGCAGATGATGTGCTATTACACATAGAAAACCCAGAGACTTCGATTCCACCTATACTAAAAAGAGATTAATAGCTTCTCCGGAGTATCTTCATACAAATTGAACTGTGCTAAAACCAAAGTTTTCCCTTTAAATCACTTTACGAGAAAAGCAGATTTGTAGGATTTAGGCGTCACATGGGAAACCAAATCCATCACATTCTTAGGTATGAACATCAATGCGAGTTTTACTCAGATGATCAGAGATAATCTGGGCTCTATAGTGCAAGAGATCTCGGAAGATCTTAAGATTTGGGCACAGTCTCTTATCCTTATGGGGCATGTTGAATCTTATAAAGATGATGGCTCTTCCAAGGTTCTTTATCCTCTAGATATGCTAGAGTCTATCTGCCAAAGAACTGGTTCATTAAACTACAGAAATTATTCAATTCTTTTTATGGCAAAGCAAAACAACCCGTCGATCATATTTTAAACTTACGGCTCCCAAACTTAAAGGTGGCTTAGCTGCCCCTTCCCTTTTTATGTATTATTTGGCCCAACAAGTAGGTAAATTGGCCCTTTGGGTTTGGGATCAGACTAGAGCAACTTATACACCTCTCTGGTTGGACATTGAACAGGATCTTGTGAAGGGGGCTAAATGCTCTTTATATGCATTGCTATTTGTCCCCCCGGCCAGTCTACCCAAGTCTCTCAAAAATAACCCTATGGGATGGTCTTTCAGGGCTTTTCACCAGCTACAACGTTATTTAGGTGTTCACTGGTGGTTATGTGGTTCCCAACCCATTGTTGACAATCCACAAATTAAAATTGATGGCTCTTCTATTCCGGTAGCCTTTTGGCCTCAGATAAGCAAATTAACTGTAGCTGATTTTTGGGATCAGGATAGGCCGTATGCATTTGAGGTCCTGAAAAAAAACTTGAGCCTCACGGACCTGGATTTTTACAAATGGCTGCAGCTTAGTAAAGCTTTGACTCAGGTCTTCTCTTCGGCTTGTAGGGCTGACGAGGGAGGTGTAAATGTCCATACTCTCTTAAGCACTGCGCAGCAGTCACACGCAGTGGCCAAGGTTCGCAGACTTCTCCAAGAATGGGATCACAGACTCTTCCGAATCTGTTATTAGGTGGAGGTTTTGAATATAAGTGCCTCCCTGAAAGTCTGGGCTACACTTTGGAGTACTACGTATAGGTTTATTAACAAGACAGGCTAAGATTGATACAATTCAAATTATGCATCATTTGTACTTGACTCCTACCCATCTATTCAGAAGGTGTGCTAGTTCACCTCTCTGTGGAAGTGTAAAAGGAAGATGGAACCTTATACCACCTATTATGTTTGTGCCCTCAGATTCAAAGTTTTGGAAACTGTGGGTACCTCTGCTCAGCCCTATCCTTGGCTCTCAGAATGGACACCTCGAGATTTGTTGATAGGTGCTTTCCATGCGACCACTCCTAAAGCCTGGAGAGCACGTATCTCTTTGGTTTCAGCGGTAACGAAGTTGTTAATCCTCAGATATTGGGCATCAGACAAGGTTCCAACATTGGTGGAGTGGCACAGGGAATGCACTTTGGCTATACAACCTGAAAAACACATAGCAGGTATACGGGGTAAACGAGAGTACTTTGTATCATTATGGGGTTCGTTGGAGCATTTTCTCTTGACCTGGAATCCGCTAAACTAAGAAGTTTTGGATTCTCATGCTAGCACCTTTCACCTATTGCTATCCTGTACCTGACCTCTTATAGGTCATAGTAGAGGGTGGGAGGAGTTATAGGTTTTGGGCCTTTTATGGTAGACTGTTGTTATTCCCGTGGAAAGTGTGATGTTCCAAATCTTTATGTTAGAATCAATATTTCAGGCTTTCTGTGTAATACCAATATAACTACGTGTTGGCAATTGTGGTTGTCGAGAAAACAATAAAAAATTTTAATTATTTAAAAAAAAAAATAATAGATTTAGGTACATACAATGACAGTGTACAAATTAGACATGTTACAGTTCATGTGAGGATACAGATTCAACACAGCATACGAAACATGGTAAGGCATAGATTATACAGTATTAACATAACAAAAATAAACACCTTGTGGGAGATAAGAGCAGTAATGTTACAGATTCAACACAGCGTACGAGCGTGGTAAGGCATAGATTATACAGTATTAACATAACAACATAAACACTTTATGGAAGCCAAGAGCAGTTCCAGGGGCACAGTATCGAAATCCTTCAGATGTGACACTATATACAGCTTAGTAACCTCTTAGAGTCTGTTCTTTTGTCCAGGAGTAGCTCCAGAGCAGAGGAGTGCTGTGATGGATCAATTCACGGGGGTTTAGGGCAGCCACAGACTGAGGAAAGTTTGAGATGGCTCCATAGGGAGGAACGGAGACACATCTGTGAGTGTGCAGCACGGACCTGGGCAGGGAAGGAGTTCTACAGTCTGGGAGTGAATGCAGCAAAGTCCCGCCCATCCATTTGAGTCCGTGTAGCCGGTGTCTTGAGGAGGGCCTGTCCCTGGGACCTGAGGGAGTTAGAGGAGGAAACGGACGGGACAAGAAATTTAGCAAGCCCTGGAGGGGTGCCAGTGCCAAGGACCTTTCCAGTGAAGCACCCTAAGACAAAGTCTATGTGGTTAGCAGGTAAGAGCCAATTTAGCCTTCTATAGAGGTTGCAATGGTGAGTGAGATGGGGGGCAGCCAGCACAAAGCAGCAGACATTATTGTAGGCAGTGGACCACCTAGTAAGGTGGACTTTGGATGAGCAGGCAAACAAGAGGAGCTCATAGCAGAGCGAGGGTAGGAGCACCCCTCTGGCAAGTGCAATCCAAGCTGCCGGAGTAAGATTACTTTTTGCTCTGTATGCCAGACCCAGTTTGCAGTTTACAGTCTTGCAAGTATTCTGAATGTGGCGGCCAAGGTCAAGCTGTGGGTCCAGCGTCACCCCAAGGTATTTAAAGTTGTCAGTAACTGGGATCTTGACCCCGTCGACACCAAAAACACATAGTGGAGTAGAGGCAGCCTTAATCTTGGCCTGAGACCCAAAGAGCATGGCCTGGGTTTTCCTAAGATTTAGAACCAACTTATGTGACAATATCCAGGATTGGATGTTCCTCAAGTCCTCTCTCAGGTGGTGATTTATGACCCCTATCTCAGGGGAGTGAGTCAGGATGACCAGATCATCTGCATAAAGGATAGGCTTGCAGTGGATAGCAGCAGCCGGGAATTTGTTCATGAATATGGAGAAAAGTAGGGGCCCCAAAGCGGATCCTTGTGGGACACCCATGGTAACAGGAATAGTGTCCGAGAACTCCTTCTCATACTTAACAAGATGCTGTCTGCCACTTAGATAGTTGTAAAACCAGTTGAGCACCTCAGGTGATAGACTATTGGAGCTGAGCTGGATGGAGAACATGGTGTGATCAACAAGATCAAAGGCCTTAGAGAGATCTATAAAGATGGCTCCAGAGAGTTTGCCTTGGTCCATAGCCGCTCTGATCCAAGATGAGACCGTGACAAGGGCAGAAGTTGTGCTGTGCCCTTTCCTAAAGCCATGCAGCTTAGGGGACAACAGGTCATGAGACTGCAAGTACTCCGAGAGTTGCCCTGCCATGACCTTCTCGAGAAGTTTGCTGACTGCTGACAGTATGGATATTGGACGGTAGTTTTCTATGAGTTTGGGGTTTCCTTGTTTAAGTATTGAAACCACCCTGGCAACTTTCCATACTTCCGGAATGACACCTGATGACAGGAACAGATTGAAGATATGGGTTACCATGGAGGCAATCTCACTGGCACCAAGACTCAGAAGTTTCGGCTCCAATCCATCATGTCTAGCACTTGAGAAGTGGGAGAGACCCGAGAGCAGTCTCTGCACCTCTTGCACCACCACCACCTTAAAAAGAAGGGGCCGGTAAGATGAGGATGGTGCGGCCCATTTTTCACCCTTCTCCCCTCCCCATGGGGGAGTGACGAGGTAAAGGTAGATAGGTCCGAGAAGTATTGGTTGAATGCAATTGTGATGGTCAGGGAGTTGTTGCAACTGGCACCATCAATGATCATATCTGCGGTCTCACCTCTCGGAGTCCCACTGACTATATTCTTAATGTTTCTCCAGAACCTCCGGGGGTCCCTAGCTGTGCGTAGCAGTACAGATTTGCAAAATTCCCCTTTGGCCACCCTAATATCCTTCTTACACTGATTTCTGAGCATCCTGTACTGCAGAAATATGGCCTGTTCCACCGTGGCCTTGAATTTTGCCCAGCACTTATCTCTGTACTTCATAAGGGTTAGCAGACTGCCCTGCAGCCACTTTGTCGCCGAGCCCCTGACCCTCCGTCTGATGAGGGGGGCATGTTTATCCTGCAGCACCCTGAACGCAGTGATGAAGTGACTGGCTGCTAATGACGAGTCCTGTGCGTTCCATACTGCTGACCAGTCAGCGTGATGGAGATCAGCATTGTAGGAGCCAAGATCAAACCTTGAATAGTCTCGGACCTGGATAATTTTATGTGGGATTTTCAGAGAAGGAATCTTCCACACCCTGTACATGGGGGAGTGGTCTGAGATGGAGTCAGAGAGGATGCCCGATGAACTGATCCTTTCTGGTCAATTTATCATGACCCAGTCCAGAAGAGAGCTCCCTCCACCATTGGGTGGGCATCTAGTAGGCTCCTTAATCAGTTGCGACAGGGAGAGACCAGCAAGGAGTGGTTCATATGCTTTGGAGTTGCAACCAAGCCAGTTTAGGTTGAGATCACCTAGAATAATTAGTTCATTATGTCAGGTCACAACACCTACAGTATCCAGGAGGACGGACAGCCCTTCCAGGCCACCCCTTGGAGGATTGTAGGTGAATACAACATGTATCTTTTTGGTCATCCAGAGCAACAGCACCGTGTGCAGGAATTCACAAGGGGACTGCACAGGTTGTGGACAGGGTAGCACTGACAAGTTAAGATGGCTTTTATAATAGACCAAGATGTCACCCCCCTCTTTTTTCCTGGGCGATCAAGCCTGAGAAGGTCATAGCCCAGGAGGGCACATGAAGAGTTTGGTATGGTGGATTTAAGCCAGGTTTCTGTTATTCCCAGGATGTCAGGGGTGTGGTGGGTGACCCAAGCCAGTAGTTCTGCCAGGTTGGGCACGATGCAACGAATATTGAGATGGGCTATTTTCAGCCCTTTGACCGCCGTCCCACCCAGAGCAGCAGGGGCCGTTTGGCAAGGCGGGCCAGGGTTTAGCTCGATGTCACCTGATAGTGCTATGGTCACCAGGAGTAGCCATAGGAGATGTTTTAGGGAAGGGGAGCCATCCCTGGTGTGCACCCTGCAGCCATATCTCCTGACCAGACTTGCATTGCGCCAAAAGCACCTCAGGTCAAGACTGCAGAGAGCCCAGGAAGGGGGTCTGCCTTCCGCTAATAGGTTGGAGAACATGAAATCAGTTTCTGCCAGTGGGGAGCAAGTGCCCTATGGTTCACCCACTCTAGAGACATCTGCACCAATATACCAGTGGATGCCAAGGACAGTGAGGATACCACAGGCTAGTGTGCACATGAGTGGATGCAGTGGTATTCGCTTAAATAGGTACTGAGGGTTTCCCATGTTCATACCAGTGATAGACTGACCGAGGGTAATGGTCCAGAAATCAGTGCTGGTCACTGGCCCCAACTCCATGGCCAGTGGTGATTCCCACACCACTACCAGACACCATTAGCCCCATCCTTGTCCTTACTGCCTCTCCATTTACCCCTGCCCTTCTCCCTATTGACTTCTCTATCTTGATGTTTATCTCACTAACTATCCTGTTTGTTTTGTGGGGTGACTGGGATTTCCCTGCTCCTTTTCAATGCCTCCCCCCCTTGGCAAGTTTAAATGCTTGCCAATGAAGCATTTAAACCTATCACCTAGGATCCTGGTTCCCCTCCTGGACAGATGCAGACCATCATGCCAGTATATGCCCTCAGTCCCCAATGAAGCCAAAGCCCTGAGCTCTGCACTGATTTTTCAACCATTAATTGAATCCCATAATGCAGAGCACCCTAGCCCTACCCATGCCATAGACAAGCAGCACCTCCAAGAAGGTTACCGTGCATGCTATTTGTCTAAGACCCCTCCCCAACTCTACAAACTCCTCCTGAACTGCTCTGATCCCATTCCTAGCCAAGTTATGTGTCCCTAGGCAGACAATGATGTCCAGCTTCCTCCCCTGTGCAGCTGGTCCCATGATCCTTAGGATTCGCTCCCTGTCCCTCCAAGCCATGGTGCTGGGCTGGCACCTTAATTTCCACTCCTCTCCCTCCCCCAGTTCTATCCCCCTAACAATTGAGTCCCCCACCAGGAGTTGTTTCATTCCCCTGTGGAGATACCATGCCACCCTCTTATAGGTCTCCTTTGTGCAGGTTACCAGCATCCTCCTTAGTCTCCACTATGGGTGCCTCCATAGAGGAACCACACTCTGCCAGAACAGTGTACAAACTGTGGAGAGGTACAACTGGAGGGATGTGCCTCTGTTCCTCCACCCTCAGCCTCCCTGAGCCCACCATGGTGCAACTGCTCCTCTTTCTTGGCAACCTCTGAGGCAGCAATGTCAGCCCTGGTGGTCCCTGGGTGGGAGAGGACTTCCCCTAAATCATGGTCAACTCAGTCTGGAGATGAACAACCTCCTCCCACAGCCCAGAGAGATGCCTGCAGATGGGACAATACCACATCCTCCAGAATATCTCCCAGAAGACTGCCGCTCCACAGTCACTGCACTGCACCACTCCCATCATGTTTTGTATGCTTACTCTTTCCTCTCTCCATTTACTTTTTTTATTTGTTTTTTCTCCCTACATTCCTACTGCCTCCATGCCTTCACAGCTGCTGCCATTCCTGGTCTGGGACAGGAAGTTCCTGTACTCCTCAGTAGTCTCCTTCTTACTTGCTCAGAGACAGATCTCCAGCAAGTGGGGTGTGAGGAAGAGAAATTATTTTTCTTCTAGGATGGTGAGTCTTTTGTGCCTCTGTGATCACTCCCTTCCTTCTCCCAAACAGGATGATCCTGTTGTCAGTTAAATCCAGTGCCTATAAAAGTGGAACTGGCTAACGGTGGGGAGGGTGGAGGGAGGGAGGAGGCTATCTAATTCCAGTAGAGGAGTTCTAGCAGCTGTCTCCTTCCTCTTGCTGCTGTCTGTCAAAAGCTAACCAGGGAAGTTTTTAAATACAGACACCTGGCTTTCTTTGCCCAAACCACATCCCCTAATTTATAGCTCTTCTCTTCACCTAACAGCACAGCACAGATAACAGTTTCCTTCCCCCAACTCAGACAAGCACACATACATGGATCGGGTAGGGGTGCCCTGTTATATAAATAGTATGGTGGCATCAGGGTGGGGGGTGCACTGTACCGCCACGAAGGGGATGGGTTATTTATTTAATTTTTTCCTTCCTTCTCTCTTTTTGCTCCTGCCACCAGGCCCCCCTTCCATCTGGCCCCTCCAGCCCATCACCCCGGCGTCCACTGGACTTCCCTCTTACACTAGCGAGGTGCCAGCTAGCCGGGTGTGGAGCCTGCGAGGGACTAGCTTCATCCTGCTGGCTGATGTTATTTTCTCCTCCTCTGTTTTTTGCCCATTCCCAGAGAACAGCACAGTGGCATGCAATGACACCAATGGCTCAGCTGCGCACATTTCTATACGTGGCACATTGAGCATCTGCAGTGCAACAGCTCTTATGTGTGTGCCCACTGTGCCAGCTCCCAGCCACTGCTAGGGGTCAGGCAGGCAGAGGACTCTGTCTCCACCCCTCCCCGGGAGAGGAGAGCTGTCCTTCAGATGCTCAATCCTCTCCCTCCCCAGCTGACCCCCAGCAGCCCGCTTGCAATGGGAACATGGTTCACCGGTGTGGCAGATGGTAAGACATAATGCCTCAGCCTTCCATGCCACTGGGCCAGCTAGGATGGGTTATTTTTTAAGTAATATGGGAAGCATGGGGTTTGGGGAGTAGGACCACTAGGCCACCAGGGAGGGTGGCTGTATTTCAACTTTTAAATATGTACTTATGGGGATCAGGGAATGGGTCCACTAGACCGCCATGTGCAGCAGCTGTGATTAAACAGGGATCGGGGAGGGTAGAGCCATGACACATTGCTGTACATTGCACAACTGTCCCAAAGGGACATATTCTAAGTACCCTTAGACCAGCCCTGACTAGCTTAAGGGTACTTAGAAATTCTCCCCTGGACAGTTCTGAGAATCCCATTGTAGGGGATGTGGCAGCTTGTGTCAGCTGTATGCCCCCTTGCACCATGCTGCATTTTGTTTAGTGGTGCAAGGCTGGAGCAAGCCCCCTTTGGTGCAAGCAGCCTGCGTTTGATGCAATCTGCTTTTGAGAATAGCTCAGGGGGCAGTTTTTGATGCAAGGTGCCACTTAAACCATTTATGTTTGGTGCAGGCAACTTGCATTAATCTTACAGCTTTAAGAATTGGGCCCTTTGTGTTGCAACCCTAACTGATGCTTGAGCACAGTTTTTGCAATGAATGTCCTTATTTTTGAAAAAGATATTTGACAACCACAGTTCGCAGCTTTGTGTTGACAATGCTGATTTGGCTGGCATTGCCAATACTTTTAATGGCTGGCTTTTGGCCTATGTCATTCTTGATGGGTTATTCACAAATCTTGAGGCTCCTCACATGGTGGCTTGGGACTACCTTTCCTCTCTCTTCTCCCCCCCCCTTACCTTCTTCTCACTCTGTAGTACTGTTTCCAATTCCCTTTACATCTCCTAAGGCATGTCTACTGTATTGCTGGCCAAGCTGCTTTCTCATGCCATTTCCCTAAACTCTGGTCCTTGCCTCTTGTCTATCGCTCTGCTTCTTCCACCTTGAGTAGTTCCAAGGTAGTTGCTGCTAAGCTCCCAGTATGGGTTGGTGCTGTTAAGAGGGCAGCCAGCCACACACATATATTACCATTCCAAAATAACAGCACTCACAGATAACAGAAGCACACATTCAAATGTTCTCAGGAAAACCCAATTTATTAGTGCAAGCTCAAGCCACAAACCTCAGCCCCTCTTCCACCTTCTCCCTTAAAACTCTTCTTCATTTCATGACTTTATATCTCTCTCCTGAAACTACCCCTAACCCCAGACATTAGCAGTCACCCCCTTCCCTGTCCCATGAATTGCTGGAACCCTGATTTGTTTTTGAGTCTCCTCCAACTCGTCTGCCCCAGTTGGGATTCTTTCACTGCCCCATCTAAGTGCAACTTTATCTACCTTACACATCTTGTGCTATTTTACACTGCATTGAATATTATTATTCATATTGGTAATGTACTGTACTTTGTTCTCATTTGTATGCACTTCATTACTTGACAATTACATAATGATGCATTTCTGCTGATGTACTTTTTATTCTCTTACCATGCAGTATTTTCTCCCCTTCCCCCCGGACGCATCTGCAAATGAACTGTTATCAGTTCAGTATGTCTTTCCTGGTTAAATCTTTGAAATAATAAATAAATAAATACTGCTGGTATTATAAGTTCCTCTACTTTTTTCTTTTGAGGGCTCAACAACAACTCTGTTAAAGTTATATTCTCTATCTGTGGATTTTTATGGCCAGTATGCATCACCTTGCATGTTTTGGTGTTGAATTATAACTGGTGTGTTCTGGACAACTGTTCCAGATTTTGCATCATCTCTCTTCATGTTGACATTTGGCATGCTAAGCCAACTAAATTTACCCCTAGAGTAGTATTTTTCTTTATAATTTTGTAAAGAGTAATGAAGAATCATTCTTACTTGATATATCTGAAATTGGTTGGTCAATACAGTGGCGTCCCCCAGGATGAAATCTAGTTTTGCAGCATTTTGTAGCACTCTGCAGAATGCTGCAGCAGACCTACAGAATAAAGCAATGTGATTTAAATGGCAATTAGTCCCTTTTGTCATTCAGGAAAATGTGACACTGCCAGGCTGAAGTGAATGCCACAGTTTCCTGCATGACAAAAGTGACTAATTGCCATTGAAATGACATTGCTTTATTCAATAGTTTTTCTGTAGCATATTGCAGAGTGCTTTAAAAGTGGGTTTCATCCTGGGGGACACCACTGTATATTATAGGGGCATGACCACACCCCTATACAGTAGTTATGGTTGAGTAGCCTGTTCAATGTTAAACCCCAACCTTTGCACATTAATATCTTTGGCACCGGTTGACAAAATGAGCAGAAATTTAACATGTGTTGTCTAGCAGGCAAGGTCATGATCTATTGTAAGTTTTTTGACAGCAGCTTGTGTGGTTTCTGAGATACGCATATGTCATTTTCTGATAATGTCTAACTTTTTTTCTTTTACGGCACATCAAGGTTTTTTTCTTTCTCATCTACTGTCTGCATGGAATGGAATTTTCTCCCCAGACTTGCAGGGCCAATATAGGAAGTCCTAAGGCAATGCCTTTCAGAGGTCTGGTGTAAAATGTTAAATGGTTCCAAAGTTATAATAGTTTCAAGATTTGTGTTTTCTGTTATGAGCATGCGCAGTGGCATTTTTGAGTTAACATTGTTCCTCAAAATGAAAAATTTGATATTGCAGAATCCCTTTTTTGGTTTCTCACCACTCGCTTATCACTTCAGGAAACATTTTTTTGTGCTGTGACACCACCATCTTGTTTTTCACTCTTTGGACTAAAAATGGTGCAAAGTACATTAACAAAATTATGTCTTTTAAAAAAAACAAACACCTGAATCTAGCTAAATGGGATCCATTTCACTAGATTCTGGAGTTTGTTTATAAAAAGCAATGCCAGAAATAAATTTTATGGGTAGCCTAAAACCCAGACTCCCCAGCTTAGCATGAGGAAGCAATGACCCACATCCACTGTATGAGAAAAGTGGTACTTTCTTGATTTCTACTGCCACAGCTGGAACTCATGCTGCAGGCTGCAGTGAGAGGAGTGAGCTGCCATTTCCCTGGTGTCTAGCGGCACCCCATTGCACCCCTGCATTTTTTTAATGTTGCCCTGTTGTCTAGTGGAACCCACACCCTCTGATCTCCATCCCCATAATTAATTAATCTTTCCCAGGTGTCTAGTGGCATCCCACACTCTATGATTGCCATCCCTATAATTAACTCATTTTCCCCTGGTGTCTAGTGGTACCCTTCACCCTCTGATCACTGTCCCCATGCTTAATTCATCCTTCCCTGGTGTCTAGTGGCAGCCCCACCCTTCAGTCACTGTTCCCATAATTAAATTATTTTCCCCTGCTGTCTAGTGATAACCCCCACCATCTGATCACCGTCACCATTTTTTTTCTATTTTTCTGGTGTCTAGTGGCACCCCTCACCCCACGATCACTGTTTCCAGTGTATTTTGTATTTTCTTGATGTCTAGTGGCACTCTGCCATGCTCTGATCACAATCCCCATTAGTTTTTAGTGTTTCCCTGATGTCTAGTGGCACCTCCCACCCTCTGACCACCAACCCCATTAGTTTTTAGTGTCTTGCTGGTATCTTGTGGCACTCTGAAACCCTCTACTTGCTGTCTCTGGCCTGAAATAAAGGACACCATCCATCAATGTTTTTTATTTGAACCTGCAAAAAAAAATGGTCCCTTGCCGATCTGTCTTCCCCACCCCCACCTCCCACTCAGCATCCACCACCCCTTGCCCACCAGTACACTCTCACACATCCTCACTCACCTGAACAGGTTACAGGAAGATGATCCACTCTCTTACCAAAGACATGTCTTGCTGCTGGAAGTCATGACTGCAATATGAGAATTAAATTAAATGCGGTTCAATGTATTTCAATAGGGTTTTCAACTTTTGATGCATAACTGACCACTTTTGAATATTTTGACACCAAGTTTTCATCATGGCCTTTTGGGGACCCCACATCATGAACATTGTCAGTGGAATTCCACAAATCTGGCCTGAAAGGTGATTTCACGGTTGCTTGATGAAATCACCTTTTGGCAGAATTTGAAGATTTTTATGGCCATTGTTCATGAGGTGGGGTCATTCATTAATTTATTTAGGTAACCAAGAAAGGCATACTGAGCCAAGGCTCATTTCCAGGTTCAACTGGGGGCATGTGTAACAATTATAAACAGAGGAGAGAAAAAGAACATATGTATGCATTCATATACAAAATCAACAACTGTTTAGGCAAGGTTATTTGCAATAAATACTTAGATTGCCAAGTCATACATATTATACAAAATATAATGCTTAGGATGAATAAAAACTTTTCAGAAGAGAAAGAGGTATAAAAATGAAGTAAACAAAAGAGAGCGTAGACTGATAGGTGGGAATGTCAAGGGGTAGGTCATAAGAAGGCTATGTTGAAAATATGGGGTCAAAATATGCAAACATATGTTAAGATTTAATATGCACACTGGTCATTTTTCAACATACTCATTTTTTTTCACCACCTCATAAACATGACAGCTGTCATTTTCCAGATCCTGGTCAAAATGTATCTTTGCACCTGTGGCATGGAATGACATTGCAGTGGTGTGGAATGACATTTAGGCAGGGATTTGAAAATTCTCAATATGGCATTCATGAGGTGGGGTAATCACAAGATTATGCTGACAATTTGGTTGCTGTGGTGTCTGAAATGTGGGCCCTGTGCTTCCATTGCAACATACTTGTATGCATCTGTAGAGGGATAGGATCTCAGGCAAAGGAATATTCAATTATATTATCTAAAAAAGTAAGGAAATTATTTGAAAAAAACTGTGTTAATCCACCAGTTAGGGTAACTTAATGCCACAAAAGTAGGGAAATGTGGCGCTAAGATTTCTCACCCTAACACTCCCTCCATCAACCACCAAGCAGCAAAAAACCCCCAAAACATTAAGGTTTTGGGTCTCTGGATTCTTGGGGAATCAGTGGTGGGGTCTTCCCTGCTGGTTGTCAAACCTAATGCTCTCCCCTTCCCCCGTGGGCCCTGTGTGAAGAAAGGAAATCATGTGTGACATAATTTTCTCACAGAATGTAGTGGGCTTCAGGGTTGGCAATCCCCATGGAGGACTCCACCACTGATTCACCAAAACTCCAGAGACACAAAACCCTAATGTTTTTTTCCTTTTGCTCCTTTGTGGTCTGGGGGCATTAGGGTGAGATCCCCTAATGCCATATTTCCCTACTTCTGTGGCATTAAGTTACCCTAACTGGTGCATTAATGTAGTTTTGTGAACAATATATATATATATATATATATATATATATATATATATATATATATATGTGTGTGTGTGTGTGTGTGTGTGTATATATATATATATATATATATATATATATATGTGTATATTCCATGTACAAAACTTTATTAATGCATCAGTTAAGGTTCTTCTACAGTGAACAAAGTGAGAAATTTGATTTAAGGGTTCCCACCCTTGCACCCACCCCCGCCCCCACCAACAGGCATCAGGGTGTGCATTGGGGTGTCGACTAACTCTCACCCCAACCCATGTGTAAACAAGCTGAGGTGGTTCAGTGTAGCAGAACGGGGTGAGAGTTTGGACTGATGACCCCAACGCACACCCTGATGCCTGTTGATGGGGATGGAGTGCAAGGGGTGGGAACCCTTAAATCAAATTTTCTCACTTGTTTCACTGTAGAAACACCCTAACTGATGCATTAACAAAGTTTTTTGCATAGAATGTCATTACTTTTTAAGAAAGAATAGAAAAGTAGAAAGTTGCAGAAGTTGGTGGGAGCACGGGGCCCTTCGGGCACCGCACTCCCACCAACTTGTAAGAGTCAGGCCACATTACACACCCAATGAGCAAAAAGTACATTCACAACAGCAAGGCCAGCTGCCAAACAAATGTTAATCTAGTAGAACAATAGAAAACGCTGTCCACAAAACGTAAACTGTGCCACACTATATCTCTGCAAAAAATATATTGTCTGAAACGTAAACATCTCTATTAATCTACAGGACATGCCGTCAACACCCTCCAAATTTCAAGTAAAAAGACCAACCTTGTCCAAGATATGGTATGTCAAAATTTGAAATTTTCATTCCTCAGAGTGGCACAGTTCTGCACCTGTTGACATTTAACACATACAATGACTGAAAACTACATCCATGACACTAAGGCTAGGTAGCCTATCAATTTCAAGCCACCACCACAAGCAAAATGCTGTCCACAGAACGTAAACTGTGCCATGCCATATCTCCACCCAAAAAAAATTTCTGACATGGAACCACTGTAATTTACATACACAGAACATGCCGTCAACCCCCTCCAAATTTCAAGTGAAAAGACCAAACCACATCCGAGATATAACATCTTAACATGTAAGATTTTAATTTGTCAGACTGGCACAGTTCCACACTTGTTGACATTTAATACACACATAGGTATCCTATTACTTTCAAGCTACCACCACAAGCAAAACACTGTCGGCAACACGTAAAGTATGTCATGCAATATCTCCATATAAAAAATGTTCTTCTACACATAAGCACCATATTTCACATCTACATGACATGCCATAAACACCTTCCAAATTTCAAGTAAAAAGACCTAGCCATTTCTGAGATATTCAGTGTTAAAGATTGGTAATAGTTCCCTTTCTATTCCTTTATAAAAAATCTGGCCATCTTGTCCTTCCCTCGCGATCAAAGAATCTCATGATCAAAGAAGTTGCAGGCTCATGAACAAAGAATTAAAAATGTTATAAATCAAAAAATTTAAGGAATTGCGGTAAACCACTGCCATGGTTTGACAGAACGAAGCTCCCTGAGTAAAACCCACCCTCATTTGACTTCCTAGGACACCCCTGGGCTGAGAAAATATATTTTTAATTTGGGCCATCTCGTCCCTTGCTCACGATGCATGATCACGATCAAAGAATCCCACAAACAAAGAATTTGCAGGCTCCCGATCAAAGAATTTGCAGGCTCAAGAACAAAGAATTAAAAATGGTGGAACACAAATTTTTCACAGATTTGAACTGAACCAATGGCATACCTCGATAGAACAGACCTTCATGAGCAAAACCCACCCTCATTTATGTCCCTAGCCCACCCCTGATCCAAAATATTAATGTTTTTAGGTCATGATGCAAGATCGTGATCAAACAATCTCACGATCGAAGAATTTGTAGGCTCGTGATCAAAGATCGTTAGCAAGCCACAAATTAAGATTTTAAAAGCTTATAACTCTATTTTTTGACTAATTTGGATGAAACCAAAGGCATGGCTCTATAGATCGGAGCCCCCTGAGTAAAACCCATCCAAGTTGTACTTCAGAAGTGACCCCTGATCCGAGATATTTGTGTTTTTCCGATCGGAAATTAAAAAAAACAAGATGGCGGACCTCACGATCAAATAATTTAGAACATTCTCAGGGACAAAGATTCTTGAACCATGAGGCTGCAAATTCTTTGATCGCCAAGTGGGACAAGATGGCCAGAACCCATTCTTTGTTCGCAAAACATACATATAAATTTTCCCATTGACTTATAATGGGAACTTAAAAGTGGCATAACTTTTGAATGCCTTAATATTTTTTCACCAAATTAAAAGCGGCATGTTCAGCCACCAAAGCTCTTTCAAATGAGCTATCTCGCAGAGCAGTACACAATATGATGGCCACACAGGGCCACATTCAAAATCCCAAAAGCTGCCTCCAAAAACGGATAATTTTGCATTTTTCAGCATTTTCATACAAAAAGACCGTAAGTCCAACTAATACAAAATTTGGCAGATCAAGAGAACTACCATGTACCACCACACATTACAAATTGCAGGCAAATCTGTTTAATGGGTCTAAAGTTATTAAAGTGCAAACTTTTGACTTTAGTATGTAAATGACTGCTGAACCCTAACTATAGTGGCGCGAACTCACCACTATAATATATATATATATATATATATATATATATATATATATATATATATATATATACATGTATATTATTTGCAAAAACTTTGTTTATCCAAGTTAGGGCTGAAGTGACAAAGGTAAAAAAGTGCAGCATCAGGGTTTCCAACCCTAGCACACCACCCACCCAGCAGGCAACAACTGGCGTGGGGTTTTCCTTGGAGTTGTCAACCCAAACACTCACCCAAACACACACCCCATTCTCATACACTGTACCCATCTCAGCTTATTTGCTCATGGAATGGGGTGAGCATTAGCGTTGACAACCCCAAGGCACACCCCATGCCTTTTGTTGCCTGCAGGGTGGGGGTGGGGTGTTAGCTTTGGAAATCCTAATGACACATTTCCCTGCTTTTGTTGCTTCAACCCTAACTAGTGAGTTAACAACATTTTTGCAAAGAATTTCCTTACTTTCTGAGATAGTATAATTATATCCTCATTTGTCTATGGGAGCACAGGGTCCAAAGGGCCCTGCACTTCCATACCTCCTTAGATGCATATATACATGTTTCTGTAGAAGTGCAGGACTCAGAGGGCCCTGCACTTGCATTTGTACTTAAACAGGAATAAAAATATCAGCATAACCTTCTTATTACCCCACCTCATGAAGCCAGTAATGAAAATTTTTAAATCCCTGCAAAAATGTGATTTCACAGCACTGCAATGTGATTGTGTGCCACACGTGTGAAAACACAGTTATGGCAGGGTTTGAAAAATGGCAGCTGTCATGTTCATGTGGTGGTCTAAAAAGATGGTTATGCTGAAAAATTTTGATTCAGAATAGTTAAAATTTCCAAAGTTATGAGACAGTGCAGCAAAATTTCAACATATGTGCATAACCTTGGCATTTTAACATATTTTGATCACAAAATTTCAACATAGCTACCTTATGACTCCACCTGATAAACAAGGGTGGTGGACATTTTCAAATTTTACCCAAATGGTGATTACAACAAGCAACTGTGAAATTGCCTTTCTTGCCAGATTTGCATAATTCCAACATTGTTCATGAGGTGAGGTCCCATAAAGGGGATGTTAAAATGCCTGCTCAAAAATATGTGAAAAATGTCAAAGTTATGCCACAAAGTAGAAAACCCCTTTGAAATACATTGAACCACATTTACCTTAATTTCTCATATTGCAGTCTGCAGTTCCAGCAGCAAGACATGTCCTTGATCAGAGAGTGGATCTTCATCCTGTAACCTGTTCAGGTGAGTAAGGGTGTGTGAGGGAAGTGGGATGGTGGGTGCTCAGTGGGAGGTCAAGGTGGGAGGGGTCAGATTGTATGGTGAAACAGCAGTACCGAAGTAAAGCAGGAGCCAGCACTATGGCATCACATGAGGTGAGAATGTGGGCAGCATCTTTCAAGGACCTAATGGAAATGATTTTTAAGAGGAAAGCATTTATGAAAATAGAAAGGAAAATGCAAAGTGAAGGGGCTATGGGAGGGAAGTAAAAAGCAGCCGGCAGATTGGCTGTTAAGAAGGAGAGTGAGCTGGCATGTGGCTGTGGTAATGGCTCTTGACTGGTGGGTAACGAAAGGTCTGTCTCTTCTTCTTTCTGTTCTCTGGGCTAATTTTCCAGCTGTATACATTGCTCTACATCTGTGAAAGTTGGACTCTGGCATAGATGATATTGTGTTTATGGTTACTGAATGGCTTCCTTTTACCTTTTGACACCTGTGGCTGTCACAGGAAAAACATGGCTGCCATCTGATGTGTAAAAGTTCTGAGCTGCAGTCTCACTTGTATCAGTGCCCAGCTGGACAGTGCTGGACTCATTCCCATGCATTAGACACTTCTAATGCATGGGTACTCACCAATAAAAATGGTGGAATTTTACTAGCCATTTCATAAAATAACAATAGTGCACTCCAGGCTGCAATATAAGCATGGAGACTGTCACATTTTGACGGTTGAAATTTGGAAGGCATAGAAGTTTTATCTTTTGAATATGATATCTTTATGCAAGAAATACATGGGAAATTGGATTTACAGGAGAAACTCATACTCTACATTGAACATGCTATTTTATTTATGGTTATGGATATACACCTCTGAAAACAGGCCAATTTCTATGTTGAGACAACTGGTTTAAAATGATATTGTGTTGGTTGTTTTTTTTATATGTAATTTACTATACTCTAATAGTGATTATTTGATAGAATTCAAGTTATTGTGGAATATCTGTTTAACTGAGCTGATATAGCTGATTGGTTGTAATTTGAAAATTACTAATAAAAGTTTGTTGATAAAAAACCCTTTTTTATAACAGGCACCTGCACATATAATAAAGGAATAATGCACAACAGTGAGGGTGTTATGCTGGGATAACATCCCACCTCAGGTGGTTGGGCCAAGGGTCTCCAACACCAGAGAAGGGATGTTATCCCAGCATAACACCCACCCTGGAGTGCATTATTCATATTATACAATGGCTAATCCTTAAATAGAAGATTCAAAAGAAAAATAAATATTGTTTAAAGAGGTTTTTTGTTGATTTTTGTGTGTGGAAGAATATTTATTTAAAAAGAAGTTCCTTTTCTTTGTTTATCCTGTAGGTGGAACTGTGTAGCCAGTAGCTGGATTTGTCTTGTCTTCTGTATCTACTTGCTTCTTTGCCATGTGTTTTTATTTCTTTTCATATGTTCCCCCTTCCCGCCCTGTTCTACTTGCTGTTCTTCTGGTACAGGTTTATATTGTGTGGAGAGACTTTAAAATTTGGGTAATATTATGAGATGGCAACCACTATTAGGGCCTCCTGCCCCATCCCTGCTGCTGATGCCTGTACAGTGTCACTGCTGTGAGTGTGTCTGTAGCATGATAGGATAGAGGTAAAGATGTGGTAAAGAGAATGCTTTTTTACTGCTTTGATTTTAAGTGGTCACCTTTGGCAAACAAGAAAAAAGCTGAGGAGATTTCAACAGTGAATGAGTGTTAGGAAAAAAGGTGCATGATGTCTGTTTAAAGCCTCCCTTTCTGGTTTTCGCACTTGCTGGGAAAGTCACTCAGTGCGCTGCCATAGGAATTTTTTTAAGTAAGAAAAATCTGACTTTGGGGATTTGGGAGAAGATTTCACAGTTTTGTGCTGGGTTTCAGCTGGTTTCTGTATTAGGGAGCGATTTACAGTGGTGTGAAGCCATGGAAACATGGCTTTCTGTAAAGCTGGGAGCAAGAAGCAATGAAGGCGATTGTAGGAACAGCTGTGGAGTGATTTTGTTTTTAAATATTTCATAAGGTCATTAATGCGCTGGGACTAGAGTTGGGATATTATGCTGGAATAACATTCTGGTTCCAGTCCCAGTCTGACCAATCAGGGACTAGCATTCTTTCTTGCCATTGTATAATACAGACATAACTTACATAACATACACAAAACTATTGGACAGACAGTTACATATGCCCAGTTATAAACCTCTCCAGTGCCCAGTTCACCCCATAACCCCTGTATTCTGAATGTCAACTATTATTTGTTGAAAATAACATCGTGACATTTTATACATAAAGAGTTTCTCTTGCACAGCATGCCAATGTAACTCTTCTGGTCACAGTATTTAACCGTTTGCTATGACAGAAAAGTCCTCAACCCCAACCCCCAGTTGTTACCCTATTTAATGGTAAACAGTGCTTGACAGTACAGTATTTACCTTTCCTGGAAAACATCATTGAACATCAGCTCCACATTCCAGTTCACAAATGTTGACTCACCCTTGTTTATTTCAAAGTAATAGTTTGAAAAGGGGTGGTAGAAGTATCAGGTTGTGACTCAATATTTTCCCACCTGTCATTTTAATGTTTTCTCTCTGAGCTTTGAAGGTAAACTTGGTTTAAGAAGACAGACCCCTGAATCTGACTTGTGTTTGTTTTTAGACAGCCTATACTGATTATTTTATGGAACAAGGGAAAGAGGAGTGTTGGATGCAGTAATTTATACCTGTTGGCAGTAACATAACCAGAATCCTGAGATATCACAGTATAGTTTATTCCAGATTATACGGATTACAGTATGTTTGTCAGGAGTTTGGAAGTCTCCAAATACACCATGATGCAAACAAAACTCAGAGAAACATTGTCCCGGATTCCCCCCTTTTCCCTCACAAAAACATTGCTTGCTGTTGTGCTCAGATTGACAATTAATTTATTTAAATCCATCAATCCATAATTCATTTTCCATTTCTTTATTGTCATATATCCATAATTTTCATTTATTTCCATTCATATATCACTTTCTGATTATCCATCCCCCAGGCGAAAACCTGGGTGCCTTCTTCTCCTTTTCTGTTAGGTAACGGTGAAAACCGAGACTGCTTTCTCCTTCATCTTCTTCTTCTTCTTGTGTTACTCCTTTTTTCTTCCCCCTTCCCATCCTCCCCCTCCTTTTTTCCCCCCTGCCATCCACCTTGGCAGTCCATAGCCTTATTATTATCATCTGCCCCAAACTTCTTGGCAGACTTCAAGGATTTCCGCCTGCCATCCACCTTTGGCAATCCATAACCATCTTATCCCCTGCCATCCATTTTTGGCAGTCCGTAACCTTATTATTTCCTGCCACCCACCTTTGGCAGTCCATCCCATATTATCATCCTCTGCCATTCACCTTTTGCAGTCCACCGTCCTAGCGGGCATGTCTGTCCTCCACCATGACAGACTCTCATACAGCCCCTAATTGACTGTACTTTCCATCTTACCTTTCCTTCTAGGGTGGGTGGGAGGATCAAAACTCCAGAAAAAGTGGCTGAGGCTCCCCTGTGCTGTCCCTTATGTACCTCCATACCCCCCTTCCCTTCCTGCTGCCTGGCCATGGTTCTGGCTGTTGGCTCCTCCCCTTCCCTATCCCTTCCCCTTCAGAGCACAACCATTCCTTACAGGAGGGAAGGGGTACACCAGGATGACATGGTCTGCCCCTTAAAGGGCAAACTCCATTGTCCCGGATTCCCCCCTTTTCCCTCACAAAAACACAGAGACCATTGCTTGTTGTGCTCAGATTGGCAATTAATTTATTTAAATCCATCAATCCATAATTCATTTTCCATTTCTTTATTGTCATATATCCATAATTTTCATTTATTTCCATTCATATATCACTTTCTGATTATCCATCCCCCAGGTGAAAACCTGGGTGCCTTCTTCTTCTCCTTTTCTGTTAGGTAACGGTGAAAACCGAGACCACTTTCTCCTTCATCTTCTTCTTCCTCTTGTGTTACTCCTTTTTTCTTCCCCCTCCCGTCCTCCTCCCCTTTTTCCCCACTAGCCAGTCTCCAGCTTGCGTTGGATGACTGGCTTCCCCCCAGCTTAAGGTATCCCTCTCCCCTACCTTTGTTTTTTTTTGTTTTTTTATCTGTTTGTCCGTCTTCTCCATTCTTCTATAAAACCCATTGTTTCTGCATTGAACATATCTACTGCTATATCTGACAGGTGTACCCCGTCTGAACTGTAGAATTCATCCACCCATTCTTCAACTCCGCGCAGTATCACCTGTCCTCCCATCTGCCTTATCAGTGTCCCCACTCATCTATTCATCTTCCTCCTGGCCCTCTCCACTGCCCTGTGGCTGTGTTCCTGTCTCCATACCCTTCTTGGTATTATATCTGACCATGCAAGGCATACCTGAGGCCACCACTGTCTTATTACCGCTAAGTCCATCTTAATCTGCAAATATGTGTGCACCCATGGTCTGCCTGCCAGGTCGTTGCCCCCTAGGTGTATAATGATTAGGTCTGGACTGGGCCGATGTCCCTTGAGCTCTTTCAAAGCAGGGAGAAGCTGTGCCCATCTCATCCCCGTAAGCCATGCCACACCAACCTACACTGCCTTGCATCCTGGTATAACTGCTTCCCCCCAGCTTTCATCTCCACTATCTTACCAGCCCAGTAACTATAGGAATGGCCACAGATCCAGACTTCTGTACTCCTCCCTCTACCTATGGGGTGCAACAAAAACAAAATTAGTTAATTTACATGTACTCTCCATATTCTCCCCTGACTTATCCCCCCCCACCTTATTATTATATGTAGATTTATATTCCCCTTTCCTTTTTTTTTTATGTCAGAGCTCTGATGTATCTTTTGTAACTGGCTGACCACCAGCGACCTTTCTCCAAGATGCTCTCCATGGGTTCACCCCTTGCCGCCCACTGTGAGGCCGCCCCAATCCGTAGGGAATGGGATGAGTAATTAGCTGGGTTCTCACCCAAAAACTCCATTGCCTTTTTCAACACCGCCATAATTTGATAGCCAGTGACCCTTTTCCATCCCTGTGTATGAAAAGCTTCCCCGTCCTGGTTACCTGCCCTGCGGCGAAAGCCCACAGGGTCTGTACTGGGCATATCACGATCTCTGATCGCCCTCTTAGTGTTATCATGCAACCATGCCCTCTTTGGTCAGCCTTAGACCATCTTAGCTTGATCCATATTTCCCTTGTCCCCCAACTCACATCTTCCCATTCCACACCACCTTCCTCGTCATTTTTTTCCATGGCCTACCACCTCACTCACCCTCATAGCCCCTGCAAACATTATCACATAAATTGTGTGAAATAGCTGGTCCTCACCCTTTGATTTGCATATTGCCAGGAGCACCTCTTTTAGCTTTATTAGCCACTGCTCCCCTATAGGCCTCCTATTGTCCCCGGTCCCTCTTCTTAACCTACCCCAGCCCTGCATCATCCTTCTGATGAACATTGTCTTTGTTGGGTCCTTCCATCCTTTCAGGCTGCAGATCACACTGATCCCTGCCAGATAAACCCCCATTGTGGTGTGAACCATCCCTTTCTGCCATTGTTCCACCGTGAACATTCCCAACTGTTCTTCAGATAGTGGCCCACTTACCTCCACCTGGTGCTCTGCCCTGAATGTTTGAAAAACCCGCCAAGCCCCATCGTAGGCCCTCAGAGTCCGGGGCACCGATGAGCTACAAAACAACAGTTCTGCTCCTTCCTGCCAACTTCCCAGATGTCCGCTGGTATGGGCATTTTTTGTTCTTCCGCTGCTGGTGCCAGCTTCTGGAAACGGTCCAGCTGCAGACGGGAAAGGCTGGCAGCCAGGGTATTGTGTACACCTTCTATATGTTTTGCTCTGAAAGACATGTTCAGCTGCAGAGCCCTTAAAACTAACTGTCGTACTACCTGCATGACTGTGTCCGACCTGGCTCCCTTATTGTTCAGTACCTCCACCACTACTCTGTTGTCACACCAAAATGTCACCTTCTGATCCCGTAATTCCTCCCCCCAAACCAGAGTGCATGCCCATATGGACATGATCTCCAGAAGTGTTATATCTTTTACTTTCCCATCCCTCACCCAACTGGATGGCCATGGTTCCGCAAACCACCTGCCTCTCAGGTAACCCCCCATGCCCAGTCCCCCGGCTATGTCTGTGTATAAGTCCAGGTCTGTGTTGTACAGCCACCCCTCCTGCCAAAACAAACACCCATTATAGTCCTTCAAGAATTCCTCCCATATGCTAAAATCCTCCCTGACGCTGCAAGTCAGGTTAACCCAGTGATGTGGTTTTTTGACCCCAGCTGTTGCCCTGGCCAACCTCCTGGTGAATGCTCTTCCTGGCCCATCGGCCCTGCATGTGAAATTCAGGTGCCCCAGTACCTGCTGAACTAATTTCAGTTGAACCCTCTTCTTGCTGGCATGTACCCCGATTAGCTCCTTCAACCTCCTTACTTTTTTGTCCAGTAACCTAAATACTTCTTTTGTGGCATCAGTCTCTATCCCGAGGAATTCCATAACCTTGCTGAGCCCCTCTGTTTTTTCTGGTGCCAGTGGGACTCCTAATTCCAGGCACAATTCCTGAAACTTACCCAGCATCCTCTGTGTCTCCTCTTTGCCTTTCCCAATGAGGAGAAAATCATCCAGGTAATAGATGACTGACTTATAACCCATTTCCTCTTGGAATATCCACTGCAAACATGTGCTGAATGCCTCAAATGTCGCACATGCTGTGGAGCACCCCATTGGCATCGCTTTGTCGAAGTAATACCACCCATCACTTTTAAAACCCAAAAGATCCCAGTCCTCCCTCCTGACTGGAAGCAGTCTGAAGGCAGACTCAATATCCATTTTTGCCATCCATGCATCCTCTGTGGCCCGTATTATCCGGACTGCGTCTTCGAGTGTCGCATACGTCACCCTACTATGCTCCTCCCTAGTATAGTCATTTATTGAGTCACCTTCTGGGTAAGACAAATGGTGTATCACCCGGTATTCCCCATTCCTGTTTCTTAGGTACCAAACCCAAGGGTGATATCCGCATGTTCTCCAATGGGGGGTCATCAAATGGACCCTCCACCCTACCTGCTGCTTTTTCTTTCTCAATCTTCTGCCTTAAAATTTCCTCTTTTCCCTTTACAGACCCCAGGTTGCTTGCCTCCCTTGCCTGCCTGGGTCCTTTAGAGTGCAATGAAAACCCTGTGTCAAAACCACATAAAATCATATCCCGGCACGCTCGTGTCTGGGTATCTGTCCAGGCGAACTGTCAAGGCCGTTATGTTGGTGGGGGTTCTGGCCATCCCAAATTGTGCCTTATTGCACCACCTTGGACCCTCCCTTCTTGCCTGTCCATCTTCCTTTGCTTCAATGTTTTTGACCCCCCCAATCCCATTCCCTCTGCCCCTCCCTCCGTTGTTCCATGTTTGTCCTCGAAAACCCTGACCATCCCGAAAAAACTGCTGGCCTGATCCTTGCCCCCCATACTCTTGTATTCCTTGTATACCTGTTGTTCTGCACTTGCTAGCTGAGTGCCCCCCCTCCACATTTTGCACAGGTATGCCGAAAGCGACACTGAGGCCACGAGCAGAAAGCCCTGTTATATGCCCAGCAACATCTCAGAGGCATAGCCCCCTTTTCTACCCCACCCTCCATCGGGTGTGGACTGATCTGTTACATAATCCGTCCATAAATCTATTTGCTTGGTGTCCCATCTTACATCCCCAAATGTCGCCATTCGCTGCTGAAAATATTCATCGTAGTATATCCATCCCACCCCGCCTTTTGCTTTAGCTCTCCGTATTATCAATGAATAATTAATGAGCAGGATACCCAGCTCCGGCCTCCTTTCCAGAGCTATGGCTGAAAAGATTGCAAAACCTAAGAACCACCCATCCCAGGTCTTCCCCCTTCGTGAATTTGTCTTCCTCTTTCTTTCCTAATAACACTATGGCAGCTGCCATCTCACTCTTACCTATGCTCTCTGCCTCTTCGTACTTTGCCACTGCCTCCCGGCTCAACAGAGCAAATATATCCACATATTCACCCCTCCATATTTTTTCTTTTGTGGCAACGGGCACATGCTCACCTATCCTCATCCTTGGTGCCCCCACCTCTCTTGTACCTTGTCCCTCTCTTTCCTCTCCATTTTCCATATCTCCTGGCACCTCTTTTCTTGCCTTAATCTCTGCCAGGGCCGATTCCATCTGCCCCAGCCCACCTGTTCCCCAGTGCTGCCACTATTTGACCTATATACTCTTTCATACTATCTCCTACTGTATTGGACACATTACCTGTGACCTTATCCTGTCCAGGGTGTCTGGAGGCCTCAAAAGCTCCCATTGTTTCTTCTTGTGGGTGAGGTGAAAGAGGAGGGTGAGCTACCGGGATCTGTGGGTTGGACCTCTCGCTCCGAGTTTTTGGTCCCAGTTCCGGCAGGGGGGACCCCCTTTTATATGGGGTGGGTGCCGGTGCCAGTGGGTCACCCGGCTGTGTGGGTATGGGCTTAACAGCCTTGGCAGGCCCTGCTGCCCTCAGCGCTACCCTAGAGGGACTGCATCACCCTCCCAGGTGACCTCTTCCCTTTGCCACCTTTTTCCCCCGTCAGCTTTTCTCTTCCCCCTGGGCTTCCCCAGGTCCTCCCCTTCCAACAGTTCCCACATTTTGTTTCCTTTTTCAGCCAGCTCGATTATAGCCTTGTAAGCCTCTTCCTTCGACTGCCTGCTCTTCTTGGGTGCCATGGCCGTTCTGCACTGCGCTCTGTGAAAACAACTACAGAAAATGAAAAACTGGTTACTTGTGCCTCAATGCCTCCCTCTACATTTTTTTTTTTTTTTTTTTAGCCTGGGTTCCGCCATCTGTGCCGACCCTTACCAGTGAGTTGCACCCTGCCCCTTAAAAAATTGCTTTATCTGTATGACCTGGGAGCACAGGAAAGCTAAGCGACATGCCCAGGGTCATACAGTATGCATTGGGAGCTGTGGAATCCAAATCCCGGGTCTGTCTACCGGATGTCACCAGGTTGCAGCTTAGACCCTCAACCCCTGAGTTACCTGGCCTCAGCCTCAGCGCCTAGCCTCGGAGTGCCATGCCATATCCACCCTCTTCTGCCCTTAAAAATGTGGGTCCTGTGCCCCCAGAGCCTGCTTCCCCACAAGCTCTCGTTCACCCCTCAATGTATGCCCTTCCCCTTTTTTTATAACCCCGAGTAACTTGCCATCCAGATTCCCATTCTTCCCTCTGTCTCCACACAAATATACATATGTATATAATTTTTTTTGATTGCCACCTGCCAATGTGGTAATGCCTTTAATAGTGCTTACCTGCATAACTAAGTCCCTAAAAACAATAAGATCCCCCTTGTGGTCGATGTCATGGATTGAGGGACAATGTGAAACCATAAATTGTGGTGATTAACTTTCCAACCCGAATTTTCAAACTAGCCAGACGTGACTGAATAGGACCCCGCGTGGAATGGCCTCATCGCGACTCCCCACTCAGTGTGTGACATCACGCCACGTGGTCATCTCTCCATGATCACCCCACAGCCCTACAGGGCCCCTTCCGGCCATCCTCCACGTGTTCTCCCTTTACTTGCCCACCATCAAAGCCTGCCCAGTGTCCTACCCACTGCCCAAATCACAAGCTTTACCATCCCCTTGTACCCTGCCAAGCCCCGCCACCGGGTCTCCTGCTCCTTCTCTTCTATACCAATAATCCCGTATACCATGCCTTTTGCAATGGAAAACCCCCCAACAAGGCCGAACAGCAGTCTCTGGGCCTCCTCGACCATCCCACGTGGCGCGCAAATGCCGTCCCGGCCTCAGGCCTCTCCCCGCATGGCGTGCTGCCCACATGCCTCCTGTTCATCTCTGCCAGCCTTCAAAAAACCGCCTCGCGACACACACCATCCTTCTTCTCATGAATTAAGCACCACAGGCTCCCCCTTTTGCTCCCGACCGCGTGTGACGCCACGCCAATGGGTCGCTCGCTCGAACGTCATTCCGTGGCCTTCCCAGGAACCTCTTCTTCTTTCCAATGTGCTTCTCCTCAGGCCTAACAGCAGCAAGCTGCTAATGAAAAGGGGAAAACCGTAGCACACCCAGCCATTAGCAACCCAGGTTCTTCCACCCCCCGAGGCCTACACTGCCTCCACCGGCCCACATGACCCAGATCTTCCTGTTCTTTGCCAAACCAATGCTGCGCGGTGTGCCTACCCACATGGCCCCCAGTCCTGGCTCTGACTTCTTCCCTCTTGGCCATTCCTGGGCCTGCTAATCCCCGCTGACCAGCATTTTTTTTAAACAATTGCAAATTACACTTCAAACAGACATATTCTACCCTCTGTGCTGCCTAAAATGATTCTCCCCTGATATTTCCTTCTTGTAAAGGAGTTTTCATCAGAAACTGTTCCACCCTGTCTGCTAGCACTCACTTCTTTTTCACTAAATGCTGCACTTTTCTTTTCCACTCCTCCTTTGCCTTCATTTTTTTTAAATTCACATATCTGAAATAATCAATTGTTGCCTCCTTACCTCTTTCAGCTGTGAAACCAACCTCAAAATTAATGCCAAATCTGATGTGCTGCAGTTGATCAAATCAAAACTCCAGCAAAAGTGGCTGAGGTTCCCTTGTGCTGTCCCTTATGTACCCCCTACCCCCCTCCTCTTCCTGCTGCCTGGCCATTATTCTGGCTCTTGGCTCCTCCCCTTCCCTATCCCTTCCCCTTCTGAGCACAACCATTCCTTATAGGAGGGAAGGGGTACACCAGGACAACATGGTCTGCCCCCTTAAAGGGCAAACTCC
Source organism: Neoceratodus forsteri (assembly GCA_016271365.2). Classification (NCBI taxonomy): domain Eukaryota; kingdom Metazoa; phylum Chordata; order Ceratodontiformes; family Ceratodontidae; genus Neoceratodus; species Neoceratodus forsteri. The sequence continues at coordinate 1,457,055,752 of CM057455.1, read as the reverse complement.
ATTATCTTGCAAGCATTCTTATACTACTGATAAGCAAAGCATATTACTAGGTTACACAACCTTCCAAGAAGGTGGATAGAAAATACAGCAGTTCTATTGGTGGACAGTGGTGGTCAGTTGGCACCTAAGACAATTAGATCATTGCTTATTCTGCATATATGCACACTGATAACAGTAAAGCTAGCTAGAACTAATTCTGAATTACAGTACAAGACTGCTTAATTTGAATGAAAATAAAGATATATCAGCTATATAGTTAGGAAATACTACTGCATCATAACGCCTGCACAAAGCAATACTAACACTATTTGGGCCAGATGTTACCTAGCACAAGTGTATTACAGAAGCACATAATACTGCATTACATTCTACTTTGCTAAGCATAAATATATTTGTACCATATGCTGCACTAAGTACAGGATTGTGGGAGTGGTCCAGGCCAACATATTCCCCTACTTGTTACCTGCTAGACTGGCAACACAAGATGGTGAGTTAGGATAGAATAGTAAGTATAGCTGTGTGCGATGATGCCTGAGGGTGTTACATAGGCAAGAAATGGTACCAACAAGAATCAAGACAGCCTGCCAAATGACAAGGCCTTAAATTACATTTTAACACTATATGAGTTGAAACAAGATGTAAATCATCATCAAGAATTTAATTATTCAAATCTGTATCAGCTTTCTGAATAGAATGACTGATTTGTATAAGAAGAGTATATTTTCTATCTAACATGATTTAAGATTCAGGGTGAATGTGTCAATATGCACATTAACACTGGTGACTACAGAGCTATAGCATTCTGATAGAGTCACTGTCAAATTAGCCTTGTTCAGGAGTGGATACAGGAGTGAACACGGATTGACCAAGAAGAGTTTGTGTATGAGGCACAATGCAGAAGTTAGGAATGTCAACACCACAAGGGAGATGTCCATAGGAAAAGTTCATGATGTTTGTCAGAACATAATATTGTCCATCCATGACTTGAGGAAGATTCCACTTGATGAGTTGCACTGGATATGTGACAGAGGCAAAGAGCTGGAGATATCCATGTTGCTGGCTGCTGGATGGCTGGATGACTGAATCTGGTCAGTTGCATTTCTTGTGTCAGAGGCATTGGCAGGAGGAGCAGTAACATTTTGCTCATTGAGTCATCAATGGAGTATCTGTACACTGGCATAGCTATATGGAATACATCACACCTTCACAGGTATTGATAGTCTTTTATGGAACAACAGTCTTTATGAGGCACCAGTCAGGCTTGTAGATGAGGATGAAACACCAGCAGTGGAGGACTTTTGATGTTTTGCTTGTAGATGTCTTCTTCAAGGTATCCAATGAAGTGCACACGTGTCAGTCTCTTGAAAACAGAAGATTTCTTCTTAAACTCTGGTAAAAACACAGTAACTGAAACATGCATTGCTTCTTGGATGGAGCAATGATGAGTCCATAGTAATGTCCTTGAATCAGATGTGGTGTGACATAACCTAAGTTCCTGACAGTAGTGAGAGAAAAAGTGGTGGAGTTGGCCATGCATTTGGAGGTGCAAGCCAAGGTCCAACAATGAGGGCAATACCATTTGGCCATCCATGAGTCCTTGACTATGTTAGGGATGCACTCTGCTTCTAGGTCTTAGAAGAGGTTGTGACAGTGGTTAAAGCATAATTTCCCTGCCTATGTGTTACTGTCTGGCTTAGTTTGGCATGTGTGTGATTAAATGAAAGTGCAATATTTTATATGTTTTGCACCGTGAACCTTTATTCTATGGCTAAGCCATCAATATTTTGTGTAGCATGGGCTTTAATACATTTGTAGTCTGTTGATTTTGAAAATAACTATTGCATATTGACATATACAATTCAAATAAACCTGATATGCTCCCAACCAAACCTGTTGCACTCAAATCCCACTTTGTGTTTTAGAATGGAACATCCCTAGATGTAGAGCAGTTTTTCTGCCCAGCTACAGGGTCCTGAGCCCATACTTGATAAGCTGCAACATTATATAGCATGAAACATATTTGCAATGGAACAATAACCACATTGGGCATGTTGCAGAAAATATTTTTAAAACAACAGAAATGTGCATAAATTGAACATTGTCAATTAGAGTCTCAGGAATGGAAATTGCAGTCAGTCCACTAGCTGGACCTAGTTCCAGCTTAGGGCATTGTAAAGGTTGTGGTGGAGAAGTGGTGGTCTCAAAATATGTGAAAACAATTGTGTTGGGCACAGAAGTGGGATGAGTTGTAGAGGGAGTGTATATAATTAAGTTTGTGGAACCAAATACTGTTCAAGAAGTTGCATTATGATTCCAAAAGTCAAAGTCCTTTTGTTTAGTTGTTATATGTTCTTTATTAAAACAGAATCATTTGAGTATCCCACCACTCTGTCTTTGTAGACTTGAAAAGGGCCTGAGTGTCCCTGTTGCCAGGTATTATGATCAGGATTGGCAGGTTCTTTTCAGAAAATGCCATTTAGAACCATGTTACCATGAAGCTGATAGATCATGTGGAACTCATCTATGCCTGGAAAAGCAGATATTTTGCCCAAGCTGTCAGAGGCCATTTGCCTTTTGGCCAGCCAAAGTATTCTGTGTTGTCCTGTAAAGACAAAGAAGAAATAGGTGAAGGTACACCTCCCCAGCTCAGTGGATCACATATTGCTCTTGCACAGTCTGAGCTGACTGACATGGAGCCACCTGTCAATAGGTTTCCTGCAGTTCTGCAACCACACTTGACAGACAGAAGGGCTGAGTTTGTTTACTATGTCAAAGAACATTTTGGACTGTTGTTGGGCCTTGCCAAAACTTTGAGAAGCAAATTAGTAAATCCCCTCCAAATTTACCTGTAACAGTTTTACATAGGTGTCAGACAGCACTCTATTCATAGTAGGAGTGTGGACATTTAACCACAAGTTTTCAGACAATCTCATTTGCCAATCAGTCATCAGCTCAAAGGGTGTATACAGAGTAGCTACTGATGGGGTGACCCTAATTGCCATTAGGAGTGAGGGAAACAGAGTATCCCAATGTTTTTCAAATGTTAGCAACATTACATTGAAATCTGTCCACTGTTTTTTCTTACAGCACCAGAAGACTGTGGATGATAAGTAGGTCATCCTTAGCTCCCCGCGAAAGGTAGGTTTCATTACTTTCAGTGAGGCATCTTCTGTGGACAGAGGCCATTTCATCATGGATGGGCCTCCTCAAATTCCTGAAAGACAAAAAGAAAGACAAAGAAGAGGGCCTCAGGCCCTTCCCTCTTAGTATGGTAGTGTGGATCATTTATGTTTATACAGATGTATGCTTTGGGGAGTATTGTCCAACATCTGCTGCCACTGCTGCCAAATGTACCATAAGCAGGGTAGGAATTTAAATAGCCCTGTGGCTGGCAGCCACATATTACTTGATTTTCTGGAAAAACAAAAACAAACAAAAAAATGGAGAAAAAAGGCACCCCTTCCTCACTGGTAGGATAAAAAAACTGATTCAACTGATTTACATGAAATCCTGATCAATACCATATAGTTGTATTCCATGGCATTGTTTTTCTATGAACATTTTGTTTTCATGTTTTGAGTCACACTAACATTGGTAACAGAAAATAAAAGTTAACATAATACCCACAACCGCACTCCACTGGTAAATCAATAAAGAACCTTCTCCCAGAGAGTCTGCTTTTGTGGGAGCAGTATGCATCTGCCACCATTTCCAGAATGTAATTTTTAGAACAATATTGGCATGAAATTATTTGTGTACTCTGAGATCGATTGGGAATGATTTCCCTGTAGATCTGGGATGCAGTCCTCTGTTCTGTATTTTAAAAGTTGTATCATCTGCCTCGTGATGGCCTCCCATGGGCACATCAGGTAGTGCAGAAATAAATTCCTGGATAACAATTGTAATTTCTTTCCAGCAGTTAAACTGCACAGCAAATGGGCTTGATTTGTTTTGCCTCAATGAGCTGCTAAGATAAATGGCTTTTGGTTTTCTGTGAGGCTTATCACAGATTTTGGGGGTAGTGGGGAAGATCTGTGCACCCCTCCTTATTGCCTTGCTTGGCAAGATGATTGATGTGGCATTGCAGTGAGCAAAGGAATCCATATTTAAAAGCGATTTTAATGGTTTTGTACTATGACATAGACAAAACCTTTGTGAAGGAACAGCAAACTCACATATCTAGTCCAGAGGGTGGGGTGGGGCTGAAAGATGAGTCAGAGAGTTACTGACAGCAAACTAAACAGAAAATCCTCCCCCCACCAGACATGGAATAATTAACAAGCATATGCTTTTTAAACAGTGAAATTCCAGGAATTACCACTTGATTTGTGTTTCTGGAAAGATTTTCATTAAATGGAAAGGGGGAATTGTTTAAACAGGAAAGGCACACTAAGCCAGAGCTTGTGTCCAGGTGTGACCAGGGAGCACAAGGAGATTAAGTGACTTGCTTTGGGTCACACACTGTGTGAGTGGGAGCTGATGGGATTCAAATCCAGGTCTCTAGATTTGTATCTGCAGTGTTCTTAACCACTATACTATACTGAAGGTACACAGAAGGTCCATGCCTCCCTCCCTCTCCCTCTCCCTCAATCTCTATGCCTTTCTTCACAAGGAAATTATCTTGGCATTGCCATTGCTAAAAGAACTGATGTTGGAGTGATCTTTTAACCATGTAATGCCATTTACATAAAATGAACTGACCATTAAAAATAGCCAGAAAACTACATTTTATGATAAAAACCAAACAAACAAAAAGAAAACAACACATGTCGTCTGAGGCAGTTAAATTGTTATACTACTAGGCATTTAAAATGCACTGTAGTATGGAGCAGCTAATCAAAAGGGTGAGGGATTGTTGAGATACAGTGCCATATTTATACTATGACTGCACAAAAACAGATATGCATACAACACAGGGACATCTCATGCATTAAATTTTAAAAACCTTAAAATTACAGTTAATTTCCCTGTTGAGTTAAAACTCTGGGTCCAGAAGGGAAAGGGTGTTTCTTTACAGTGATACATCATATCAATCAGTCACGCCCTACTGGTTGCAAGGATTGCTGACATAGATGTGAGACTGAGAAGGCAAATTAACCCTGTCTCAGTCAATTTCTTTCCTTGCATTTCAGAAATCTTTTCTCAGAAAAGTACCCAACCCCCTTGCTAGGAAAAGTGGATTACAGAGAAAACCAGAATTTTAACCTGTGATGCCTAACTTGAAGTGTGGCATCAGACAACCTGTTGCTTTACACAATAGGGACATGCAAAGAGTTGGGAACCCCTTGCAACTGAGATGACACCAACTGTACCATTGAAACAAACAGCTTACAAGTTACTTCAAATAAGCACATTATTAGATTAAGGAAAACATTATTGTGTTAGTATCCCCTTTCTTTGCCAAATTTGAACTAGTAAAGGCATTTTGATAGCAGTCTGGACTTTAAACACATCACAGGTTCATTGCACACTGTTCTTGAACAAAAACCACTCTTTGAGCTTTCATAAAACACATTGATAAACCTACTACATCATTCTGCAGTCAATTTAAATCTCCATGCACATTTGCAATGTCCTCCAACCATCTTCACATCAGCCCTATCCAAACTAACATAATTATTTCTGAAAACATTTCCCAGAAACTACATTTATGCAAAAGGGGTTAACTCATACAAAACAACATCTATTGAAAAGAGCCAAAAACACTTTTTTTTTAGCTTATCTCAGCAGCTGGCTGACTGATGCCTTGGAGTTTCAAGCCTCAGATTTTTTTGTCAACTAGAGAAGAGAGAAAAAAAAAAACTTTTAACACTGGTCAAGTATTACTTCTGTAGCTTGTGCTTGAAACACATTTTACCCTCTAAATCTAATTCCACCTGGGTCCCATGCTTTTTTCTGCTCTCGGGCAAGTTCAATGCCACAAGGCTGGCTATCAGTCTGACTTACTTCATCCAAAAACAGCATTTTTGATAGTAGGCTAAATGGCACCACCCTGATTTGGTTCCTCAGAACCAGAAGTTGTCCTTGTAGGTCTACTGTCTGCTTTTTCCACTCAGCCTGTTCCACACTGTCTTGAAACTGTACCTCACCAATATTATTCTGTAAAACTCCATAAGCAATGATATCTTCACTGCTTCGTCCATGCTGTTTTTCCAATGCATTCTGACATTTCTCAACCTCTTGCACCATAGACTTGCCTTGGTTATACACACAATCACTCTTTAATGACTAATTCATGCTTGTAAGCACACCATTCTCCAGTTGTACTCTTTCATTCTCTTGCTTCAACCTAACAGTTTCCTCTTGCAAGCAAGCAATCTTCTTGTCTCTTCCCTGAAAGACTTGTACAACACATTCAAGTTCATTCTGATTCTCTTCCTTAACCCCCTCAATCATTTTTTCATACTTTTTATTTATATATTTTATGACATTACAATGCAATGCATAGAAAATCCTTGAATCATGCCATACATCATAAAAGTGCATAATACAGTTGATATGCAGAGTAAAAGACATGACTACTGTTGGTACAAGACTAGGGAGACAAATAAGTATTAACTATTTCCACAACAAGATAAACACTTAGGCCAATGCTGTCAATGCCCAAATAAAGATAATCAATAATAATAGATACCCCCAATTATTGAACTGGCCAACATGCCTTTGGTGAATGACTCTTTTAATAAACGCAGACTCTCCCTTTCAGTAAGCTTCCAATTCCACACCACTGAAAAACCTCCCAAACAATCTAGAAATCCAAAAAGGCAGTTCATCTTAATGATATATCCGTAAAAAGTCCATATTAACCAGGTGAACTCCAACAAACACTGATTATCTAGGAAAGATAATCCCCATTCTAATATAACCAGTATCCCCCAACTTATTATTTATTTAACACAAACATATATACTGGTAATGCTTATTCTTGTCCAATGGAAAAATATGTCCAGCAAGCAAACAGTAACCTGCAAGAGCAACAGCCATTTTTATACTTGTAACAGGCTAAAATGGAGTGGAGGAAACTCACAGTCCCATTTCATGAATCTTTATCTTCAGATTCATTAGAGGAATCCCCATCTCATGCAGCACGTTCAACCTCCAGTTTCTCCACCAGTTTTATTGTCTCCTTAGGATCGGTATATACATATACTTGCCGGCCCACCGCTAATTGTAGGTGGGCAGGCACAAGCACGCTGGTGGGGATTTCTGGGTCCCTCAATCTGCATCAATTCAGGTCAAAAGCTTTCCACTTCATGTGGGTTGCATAGAAGAGATCTGAAAAAATCAATACTCTGGTGCCATCAATCTCAGTTCCCTTCTTGGTACAAGCTGCCAGGAGAATTTTGTCCAGAATCACCAACAAAACAGCTTGCAATATTACCATTCTGGTTCCTCCTGTCTGGTCTGTGGCCCTGTGAAGATAAATACAGTAGGATCTTGGACATAAACAAGCTCAAAAGCACTGGGGACATGTCTATTTTCATCTAAATTTGCAATACATCATGCAATGTAAATTGCTATGAAAATTTGTTTTAAAATCTTGCTGCTATGTATAACAGGAGGACTGTGAGGGATAAAACCCTACACTGACAATATATTCAGGGCAGATCTGGAATTCTGGGTAGTCTGGATGGGCTTTTGGTCTTTTTCTGCTGCCATTCAGTTCATATAATGAGTTTGTTAATTTTCTCTTTAATTTTTTGAAGTAATGAAAATTAATGTTTGAATGGAGACTGCACAGCCAGGTGCTTCATGTGGTGGAGTGATTGTGCTTCAACTCCAAAAATGTTGTGTTCTTCAATCCCGAATCTGGTGAGTTCCTTTTCCGTGATAGCAAGATATCTGCAGAGCTCTGCCCTGCAGCCATAAAAAGGAGTTTTTCCTCACAAAAAAGGATCTTTTTTTTGTATCATGCAATATGAAAAATATTATAATGTTAAAAAAAGATTTTAAGGGTATTTTTCGAACACTTAACTGCAGAATCCAGCTAAGGGTGTCACCATAAGCAAGCTACATGTGTTGGTAGCTCTCCAAAATGTCATTTGTGTGGCATTTACAATTTGAATTTTTATGTAAAAAGGGAAACAAGATGATGGCAAATGTAAAAGAACTTTCCCCTCATGAAAAAGGATTATGTCAATATGAAAAAATATGTTTTTTTGTTTCATACAGCTATTTTTAAGTGCTTATGGAACAAGCTCAGAACCAATTATTAAAAATTTATAAATTAAATAACTGTGGAATAGATTAATGTTTCTTCACAAAACAAGCAAAAGGCGCATCTGTTGGTGAATCCTTTTCTACTCTGAAAATTTCAGGCCAAAATTCCAAACCATTTGGGCGCCAGCTAAGTTGATAGAAATTCCAGCAAAACCGAAGGGAAAAAATCCTGAAAATTTTACTTTTTATAATATCCATATCTTGGAATCTTCTCATCCACCTGGACTGAAACTTGACATGGCGAGAAATCTACCCCATGAGACGAAGCATGCAAAATGTCATGCAGATCCATTGAATGATTGCAGACTTATTAAACTGCAAAAATTGGGGTTTAACAATGAACTTCCAGTACAACTCTAACTAACTAAGACTGCTTGAAAGGCAGAGTAGAGAAACTTACCAGAGCAAGGGAAAAGGATTAAGACTTATTTTGGCTAAGCAGATTTACTGTGTGGTGTTGTTTTTATTTTTTACTTACAGGGATTGCTACTGTTTGTTGCTAACATTTCATTGTTTTATTTTTCTCTGTAGCAAATTGTTTCTTACAGGGTATATATTCTCTGAAATTACTGTATTACAGGTGGAGCTTACATTTTTGTGACTTATTGGGCTAAGCAAAATTACTGTTTGACACTGTTTTATTTTATTCTTGTTTCTTTTTGTTTGTTGAAAAGGTTTGTTGTCTCAGAGGTGTTTCAGTCTCCTTCTCACATTGAAGGAGCTAATTGCTTTCCTCCCACAGCTTTTCCACAGGATTAGGTGTGTATGTTGGGGGTGGAGCTGGCAAACTGTCAGTAATTTCCAACAGAAAGAAGGGTTAAAACATCAGGTTAGTTGATATCTTGGAGGTAGAAGACTTGGTTTGCTGGCCAAGGCACCTAGCTTCACCTGAGCTCTTTCTTTCTAAGACTGCTTGAAAGGCAGAGTAGAGAAACTTACAAGAGCAAGGGAAAAGGATTAAGACTTATTTTGGCTAAGCAGATTTACTGTGTGGTGGTGTTTTAATTTTTTACTCACAGGGATTGCTACTGTTTGTTGCTAACATTTCATTGTTTTATTTTTCTCTGTAGCAAAGTGTTTCTTACAGCGTATATCTTCTCTGAAATTATTACAGGTGGTGTTTTACAGGTTTTACAGTTTTATCTAACATTAGGATAAGCTTTCAGGGTTACTGTATTTGTTGTTGACTGATTATTCCTGCTCTTATCTCCTTGTTCTTTTGTCCGTGGTTCTTCTTTTTCGGCAGGGGAAGGGCCCAGCCACCAACCCCCATCCCCAACCACCCCACACTACACTCCTTTTATAGGGTACCACAGTTGTGACATTTCCTGTGGCACAGCAGGAAGGGGTGGATCAGTGGGGCCTCCACAAGGTGAGCTCATTTACAGGCACTAGTAATTTAACTTGTTATAACAAGTTAAACAAAACACAATCAAACCATTACTTGCATTTTTTTTTCGTTTTGTTTCCTTCTAATTACTCTGACTAGGTTATAAACCAGCAACTTATCTGGAATGGATATCATTAACTGCAGGTACTGTGGAACAATTTTCAGAAGGACAGTCTTACAGGATTTAGGACACTGTCCTACATGCTGGGCCTGGAGATCTTAGGGCTCAGCTCGGGCAGCATGGACAGAGATTGCATGCCTCAAATTTCATATTCAAGAGGAAATACATTATAAGAACCACCCGCTATTTCCCCAGCATCCAACAGGAAAACCTCGACCGCAGAGAGTAGTTGGTCCAGGAGGTTGGCAGGTGGTTAGGAGGGGAAAATCGGGTGCCCCATCACTCTCTGCTCTCCAACATATTACCTCCAAAAACCATATAAACACTACAAACAGGTATCTGCCTCTATCTCTGAAATCAAACAAAGAGGCAGAAGACACTGCAGAGCAGGACACTGCAGCACAGGAGCTAGCACAACAAAACTCACCCAAATCAGGAACCAAAACAAAGAAAGCAAAAAGGAAATCCAAAAAACTTCTGATCATAGGAGACTCCATGATTCGGGGAGTTGATACCCATCTCCAGCAAGGGGTAATGGTCAGATGTCTCCCAGGTACATCAGCATGGAGAGACACTGACCTCATTGCTAAAATTGTTCACAAAGCAGGAGAAAACATTGGTGTCCTAGTACACATAGGGACTAATGATCTCACCAGCCAGTCAGTTGTGGAGACCAAGGAACACCTGACCAGGCTGGGTGACAAACTATCATCTATTTCATCCAGCATCTCCTTCTCCGAGATCCTGCCAGTCTGGGAGAGGGGAGCAGATGGACGGAAGGTCAGAGAAGGGGAGATAGGGGAGCTAAACACGTGGCTCAAGGGCTGGTGCCAGGAAAAAGGATACAGATTTGTAGGGAACTGGCAACAGTTCTGGGAGCGAAAGTTATTTAAATTTGATGGACTGTGTCAGACTAAGGAGGGAGTCAGTGCATTGGGGAAGAAGTTTGATGTCTTTGCAGAATATTTAAACTAGCAAATGGGGAGAGGGGTGCAGCACTCCATACGTCGAATGGGAAGAACACCCCTTCCCCCTCAGCTAGTGGTCAAACAGGGATTCAGCATGTTTGCAGTTCATTTGCATCATCAGGTAAGAAAAAAGGTTTGTCTCCCCATACGATGCACAGGGGTAATGCCAAACCTCACCCAACAACTAACACACCAAAATCTGGCCAATGGAAAATCATGTACACAAATGCTCACAGCCTGGGAAATAAGATCCCAGACCTGCAGGCAATAAGTCAGAGGCTAAACTGGACATAGTAGCAATTAGTGAGACATGGTTTACCAGTAACCACACTTGGGAGAATTCAATACCTGGCTATGTATTGTTCAGAAGAGACCGAAGTACAAAAAGGGGGGGAGGAGTGGCCCTGTATGTCAATGAAAATATCAAAGCTACAGAAATTCAGAATACACTTAAGGAGCCAGAAGAACTGTGGGTCACCCTGGAAACAGGAAATGGGACAGCCATAAGAACTGGGTTGTCTACAGGCTCCCCAGACCAGGGGAGGACATAGACACATTACTGTTAGAAGATATACAAAACATGACAGCTAAAGGAGGTTCTGATAATGGGAGACTTCAACATGCCGGATACAGATTGGTCAATACCAGCAGGAACATCTGCCAGAACTAGACACATAGTGGATTCCCTGCAGGGGGAGGGCCTCAAACAATTGGTACAGCAACCCACAAGAGACAGGGCTATCCTAGATCTAGTACTGACTAACAAGGAAGGGATCACAGATCTCCAGGTAGAAGGTCACCTGGGGGCCAGTGACCATCACATGGTATGGTTCAATTTGGCTACTACATCTAAATCATCCCATTCCAAGGCAAAAATATGGGACTTCAGAGGAGCTGACTTTAATAAGATGGCCAACAGAGTTAAGCTAGCCCTGGCAAAAAGAAACACAGATGAGGGGGTACAGGCAAAGTGGGCAAGCATTAAGGATGCAATACTTGAAGCAACATCCCATTGTGTTAGACAGAAAAGGAACTGCAAAAGAAGAAGGAAACCACTTTGGTTCTCAAATACAGTAGCAGAAAAGGTCAGAGCCAAAAGGCTGGCCTTCAGGAAATATAAGGGAACACAGCGGGATGAAGATAGGGAGGCATACCAAACTGCCCTAAGGGAAGCAGGTAAGGTAGTAAGGCAGGCAAAGTCCCAAACTGAGGAAACACTAGCACGAACAGTAAAAGAAGGTGACAAGACTTTCTATAGATACATTAGTGAAAGAAGAAAGTCCAGAAGGGGTATTTCTAAGCTAATGGAGAAAAGGGAGCATGTGAGGGAGGACCCTGTAAAGGCATCTATCCTAAATAGATACCTTTGCTCAGTATTTACTGAAGAGAAGGTAGGGCAGGGCCCACAGCTCAGCATCATGGACAGAGGGGAGAGGGAGGTGAGCACTACTCCCTTCACAAAAGAAAGGGTCCTACAAGAGCTTGCTAAGCTCAGGGTGGATAAGGCAATGGGACCTGATGGCATACATCCCAGGGTACTTAGGAGCTAAAGGTGGAACTAGCAGAGCCATTAGCAGAACTGTTTAGTGAGTCTCTGAGCACAGGAGAGGTCCCAGAAGACTGGAGAAGGATTCATGTTATCCTGCTCCACAAGAGTGGTAGCAGGGAGGAGGTGGGAAACTACAGACCAGTCAGTCTTACCTCAGTAGTGGGCAAGATTATGGAGGCACTCCTTAAGGAAAGGATAGTGCAACACCAGGAATCCATAGGGGCGCAGGATCCAAGACAGCATGGGTTTACAAAAGGAAGGTCCTGTCAAACTAATCTCATAAATTTCTTTGACTGGGTAACCAGAGTGGTGGACCATCGGGGAGCAGTTGATGTCACCTACCTTGACTTCAGCAAATCTTTTGACACTGTTCCACATAGAAGATTGATAAATAAGCTGGGTAGGCTTGGGGTAGGTCAGAAGTTGGTCAACTGGGTGGCAAACTGGTTGACGGGCAGAAAACAGAGAGTGGTGGTAAATGGTATACAGTCAGAAGAGATGCAAGTCACAAGTGGGGTACCTCAGGGATCAGTCCTGGGGCAGTCCTCTTCAAAATCTTCATTAGTGACCTTGCAGATGGACTAGAGGGTAAGGCTTGTCTGTTTGCAGATGACACCAAGATCTGCAACAGAGTAGATGATCCAGATGGGGTGGGCAGAATGAGAAGAGAGCTGGATAAACTGACAAAATGGTCAGAAGAGTGTTAACTGGGATTTAATGCAAAGAAGTGCAAAATCATGCACATAAGGAAGAGAAACCCTGAAGCCACCTATAGGCTGGGAGGGGAGCTGCTAGCAGTCACAAAGGAAGAAAGAGACTTGGGTATCATCATCACTGATGACCTGAAATCATCAAAGCAGACCTCTAAAGCAGTAGGTAAGGCAAGGGGTGTTAGGGTGTATTAGTAGGGTATCACAGTCATAAGTGGGAGGTAATAATCCTCTTTACAAGACACTGGTTAGGCCCCATCTGGAGTACTGCGTGCAGTATTGGAGGCCACACCTTCACAAGGACATTAACCAAATTGAGGCAGTCCAGAGAAGGGCAACAAAATGGTGCAGGGACTGCATCAGAAGACATATGAGGACAGATTAACAGAGCTCAATATGTATACCCTTGACCAAAGGAGAGAGGATGATATGATCGAGGCATTCAAGCACCTTAAGAGGCATTAACAAGGTGAGAGAGTCTAACATGTTTAAATATAAGAAAAATAGCAGGACAAGAGGACACAGCATGAGATTAGGGGGGGCCAATTAAGGGGAATAGAAATTCTTTTTCACAGAAAGGGTGGTGGATGCATGGAATGGCTTACCCCAAGAAGTGGTGGCTATGAATACAGTGCAGGGTTTCAAACAGGCATGGGATAGGCATAAGGGAGCAATACAAATGACTATGAATAGATAGGCCACTGACAGAGCAAAGGCCGATGGCACATTTATAAGGTAGAAAAACAAATGGGCAGACTGGATGGGCCTTGCGGTCCTTATCTGCCATCAACTTCTATGTTTCTATGTAACTATAGCACTGCTACCGCACACGTACACACACACACACACACACACACACACACACACATATATACATATATATATTATAATATATATACATATATATTCTATGTAAAAAAACTTAGTTAATGAATCATTTAGGGTTAAAATACAAGAAGTAAGGAAATTAAACGTTTAGGGTTGTCCCTTCCCCCCATGGACCTGCCTATCATACCGACATTGACAGCTGATGGTGTGTCATTGGGGTTGTGAGGCCTAAATCTCACGCATTCCATATGTAATCATATTCAAAAGCCACAGTAAAGAAGAATGGGGTGAGATTTTGGCCTCCTGGCAAATGGCCACACCTTCAGCTGTCAATCTCGGGATGATGAAGCAGGTCCACGGGGGGAGGGGCTACCCTAAATGTTTCATTTCCTTACTTTTTGTTTTTTAACCCTAAATGATGTATTAACAAAGTTTTTTGCATATAATTTCCTTACCTTTTGAGAAAGAATATAAAAGTAGAAAGTCACGCAAGTTGGTGGGAGTGTGGACCTTTACAAATTTCTGCAGAATTCCACACCTGTTTACATTTTAGGCACCTAACAACTGAAAAGTACATCCATGGCAGTAAGGATAGCTACCATATAAATTTGAAGCCATTACCACAATGGAAAACGCTGTCAGCAAAATGTAACCTGCACCATTCAATATCTCTACAAAAAAGGTACTGTCTAACACATAAACACCATAATTGACATCTACAAGCTGTCCCATCAGCACCCTCCAAATTTCAAGTGAAAAGACCAAATGGTTTCCAAGATATTTAATTTCATTTTTTTTTTAATTGGGCTATCTGGTCCCTCCAAATCTGGCTATCTAGTCCCTCCCTCGTGATCAAAGAATCTGCAGGCTCATGACCAAAGAATTTGCAGGCTCGTGATCAAAGAATAAAACATGATGAAAGTCAATTTTTGCACAAAACTAAATGAAATCATAGCCATGCCTCGATAGAACGAAGCCCCCTGAGCAAAACTCACCCTCATTTCACTTAAAAACCCATCCCTAAGCTGAAAAAATTGATTTTTTCAACTGGCCATCTAGTTGCACCCTTGCGATCAAAGATCGTGGTCAAAGAATCTCGCGATCAAAGAATTTGCAGGCTCACGATCAAAGGAATTTGCAGGCTTATGATCAAAGAATAAAAAATGTGAAAAGTCAATTTTTAGGCAGATACATGAAACTATAGCCATGCTTCAATAGAATGAAACCTCCTGAGCAAAACCCACTCTCATTTGTCTTAATAACCCACCCTTGAGCTGAGAAAATAGATTTTTTCAACTGGCCATTTAGTCACGCCCTCGCAATCAAAGAATCTTGCGAACAAAGAATTTGCAGGCTCGCAATCAAAGATCATTAGCGAGGCACTACCAAAGAATAAAAAAGTTAAAACTCTATTTCTTGACAATTTTGAAAGAAACCATGGCCATGGCTCTATAGCGCAAAGCCCCCTGAGTAAAACCCAGCCACGTTTTACTTCAGGAGTGACCCCTGAGCAGAGATATCTGATTTTTTCTGACTAAAAAATGAAAATGAGATGGCTGCTGTCTTGATCAAAGAATTCCTCACGATCAAAGAATCTTTGATCACAAGCCTAAATATTATTTGATCATGAGGAGGGGCTAGATGGCCAAAACCTAATTCTTCTTTCACAAAATTAACCATATGAATTTTCCCATTGACTTATAATGGGAATTTAAAAGTTTAATAACTTTTGAATGGATTAATATTTTTTCACCAAACAAAAAGAGGAATGTTCCTTGACCCGATCTCTTTCTGATGAACCAAGTCACAGATTGAAATGCCACACAAGGGCCACACAGCATCACAGACAAAATATGAAAAAACGCCCACATAACAAGTGAAAAGTGCATTTTTCAGCATTTTGGTGTGCACAACACGTAAGTCTGACAGACACAAAATTTTGCTAATCAAGAGATCTACCATGCCCCACCATGCATACCAAATTTCATGCAAAGCCATTGAATGGGTCCAAAGTTATTAAAGCACATCATTTTGAGTTTAATATAGAAGTGCCTACTCAACCCTAAATATAGGGCTCAACGCACCCTATAATATATATATATATATATATATATATATATACACACACACACCACGGCAAAAATCCATTTAATGCATCAGTTAGGGTTGTTCTACAGTGACAAAAAGTAGGGAAATTCGGTGTTAGGGTTGAAAGCCCCCCTTTCACCCCTCCAGCCCGCCCCATGAACCGGCATTGAGGTGTGCATTGGGGTCATCGGCCCTGTACTGTGATACTGTGGAACAACCCTAACTGATGCATTAAATGGAGTTTTTTGCCTCTAATTTCCCTTCTTTTTGGGAATGATGATGAGAAATAGTGAATGTAATGTGGCGGCGGAAGAGCGGGGCCCTTCAGGCTCCACGTTCCCGCCATGTGATGTCTTATGACATAGTAATAGGAACAGCAATGCAAACACAAGCACCAACAGTGGCTCACATGGTAACGCAAACATAAATGGTAAAGGAAACATTAATAGAAACGCAAGCGCAAAGTGACGCCGAAGCAAACAGTAACACAAACGGACATTGAAGTGCATACAAACACACAACTGGTAACACGAACAGTGATGTCAGCAGTATTTTAAATGGAACTGTTAAGTGTCACAGCAAAAAGAATGCAAAAGGGAACAGAAACGGAAATGCGAATGCAAACGCACACATAAACACAAACCGTAACGCGCACAGGCACGGTACCACAATTGTAAATGCAAATGGTAAAGTTAACATGAAGAATAATGCCAAAGGAAACAGAAACAGAAACAGGAACAGAAGCGCGTATGGAAACGCAAGCTGAAAAGCGCACAGGCACAGTACCGCAATTCTAAATACAAATGGTAACGGTAACAGCAACAATAACAGCAAGGGAAACTGAAACACAAAAGGAAATGCAAGCACATGTGGAAACACAAACCGTAATGTGCACAGGCACAGTAATGCAATTGCAAACTCAAATGGTAACAGTAACAGCAAGAAAGATGCAAAACAAAAGAGAAACGGAAACGCAAATGAAAGGGCTGCCAGAAATGCAAACAGCAATGTGCACAGTGACGTGAACAAAATTGCAAACAGAAACAGTAGTGGAAACATAAATGGTAACAACAATGAAAACGCATGCGCAAATGACAAGCGCAAAGAGTTATGCACACGGTAAGTGCATAAGGAGCAATACGCATAAACAGGACATAACCCAAGTGAAAACAGTAACTGAAACAGTAATGGAAGCGCACACCCTGTTTTTACCAAATAAGTGCATAGATAAACACTGTGTGTACAAAGAATGTATACATTGTAATGGGCATCTAAGCTGAAAACGAGCATTGGAAGTACTTAATTGCTAATATCTCAACAACCACACATCATAGAAAAAAAATTTAAATTTCACAAAAATCATGATTTTCATGGCTAGGTTTTTGCATAACTCTCAACAAAAAATCTGTATCTCGCATTGTTTTGGAGATATGAGATCTGAAAGGTGCAGCGTATACCACCATGTTAGTCTATGGGAAAAAATGCCAACTTTGGAGTACTGTAACTTGGCAGCAATGCAATATTTTTTCACCAAACTACCAAAAAGCACATCTGTGAGATGCTGGCTGCCTTCCCTCCAAATCTCAGCCCAAAAGACCTAACTGTTCTTTTGCAGCAGGAACTCCTGTCATTTTGGCCATAGTCTGGAAAAGCAGTGTCACAATTTGAGGCAATTTTCACAAAAATGTGAAAAGGTGTCACAGGTGCGACACTACTTTATGACAATGCTGTTTCTAGAAATTTGAAAAACATATTTCTGGGGTGTTTTACCACAAAATAAAGACATGGCTAACATCCTCCTGGTTCAACTAGGTGAACACAGAAATAATTGTGTCCCTAGTGGGTCCCAATTTTAAATGCCAAGCATTTTTCTGATCACTAACTGAAAACAAAATGGTGGATCTGTGACACTACTAGGGCCATTTGTGACACTAAAAAGTGCATTTGCGAAAGTGTTGCACTTTTTGTTAACTTTTCCCATTGACTTATAATGGGAACTTGTTTTTTGAATAACTTTTGAACCGTTCAATATTTTTTCATGAAATCTTCAAAAGGCTATCAGGGACCCTGACCACATGTTCCCTGAAGTTTTCAGACTGGTCACACAAACCATGCAACCTGCAGGTGAGAGAAAAGAATTCGCAAAAAAGCATAATTGTGCTTTTCATTGTTGCTTAATAACTCCGCAGCTGTATATCCGACCAATGCCAAATTTCAGGCAAATCTGTTGAATGGTGGCAAAGTTATTAAGGTGCAGAATTTCACTCTTTATCCTTAAAAGTGCTCCTCAACCCTAACTATGGTAGCACTACCATGCTACCATAATATATATATATATATATATATATATATATATAACGGATATATTAGCGCAAATGGAAATGCAAAGGGTAATGCACACAGTGGGTACACAGGAACGCTAATGTAAATAGGCACAGAAAGAGAAGTCTTAAGCCTACATGTAACAGTAAGTGGAGTGCACACCCTATTTTTCCTCAAAGCTCCATTGAGAAACACAGTGAAAGCAAAGAATGTATGTATAATAATGGGCCTCAGAGCAGAAAGTGAACAGTTGTAATACTAAATTGCTAATATCTCAGTAACCGTATGACATAGAAAATAACTAAAATTCCACATGATTTATGAGTTTCCTGGCTAGATTTGCTCGCATTGTCGCAATGAAAATTCCATATCTCGCACTCCGAAATACAAGTCCCAAAAGGTCCGGCGGATGCCACCATATTAGTCTATGGGGAAAACAGTCAATTTTGGAGTAATGTAACTTTGAATCAATGAAATATTTTTTCACCATACCACCAAAAGGCACATCTGTGAGATGTTGGCTGTCTTCTCTCCAGTATTCAGCCCAACAGACCAAACCGTTCTTTTGCAGCAGGGTGACAAAGAATTCATGTCATTTTGACTATGGTCTAGAAAAGTAGTGTCATGATTTGCTACACCTTTTGCAAAATTTTGAAAAAGTGTCACAAGTGCGACACTACTTTGTGACACTGCTTTTCCCAAAAATTTGGAAAACATATTTCTGGGGTGTTTAACCCCAAAATAAAGACATGGCTAGCATCCGGAGGGTCTGACAAGGTGAACACAAAAATAATTGTGTTCCTAGAGGGTCCCAATTTTAAATGCCAAGCATTTTTCTGATCACTAACTGAAAACAAAATGGTGGATCTGCGACACTACTAGCGCCATTTGTGACACTAAAAAGTGCATTTGTGGAAGTGTTGCACTTTTTGTTAACTTTTCCCGTTGACTTATAATGGGAACTTGTTTTTTGAATAACTTTTGAACCGTTCAATATTTTTTCACAAAATCTTCAAAAGGCACATCAGGGACCCTGGCAGCACGTTTCCTGAAGTTTTTGGACTGGTCACACAAACCATGCAACCTGTAGGAGCGAGCAAAGAATGCACAAATAAACATAAATATGCCCAGGAATGTCACTTAATAGCTCCGCCGTCGTATATCCGACTGGTACAAAAGTTGCCAGATCACAAGATCTAAGATTATGCCCCATGCTTTCCAAATCCATTGAACGGTGGCAAAGTTATTAAGGTGCAAAGTTTCACCATTTAACCTTACATGGGGTACTCAACCCTAACTACGGTAGCACTACTGTGCTAGCATTATATATATATATATATATATATATATATATATTTATATATTATAAGGGTGCGATAGTGCCCTTATAGTTAGGGTTGGTACAGCCTTTCAAAGTTGAATATCAATTTTTGCACCTTAATAACTTTGTCATTTTTCAACCAAATAACACACAAATTGGTATGTGCTGTTGTGTTGTCAGTGTTGCAAGATGTTGAAAGTTTCATGAAGGCAGCATTTGTGGTTTTGGAGATATAAAGTGGTCAAAAACACAAAAAGGAACTTTTTTTCCATAGGATAACATGGAATTTTTTGCTGTCATATACAGCGCACACAGAATTAGGCTTGCTTCTGATACTTTCAGGAATGATGGGGTGTATGCCAAGGATGTGCCTTTTGATTGTTTGATGAAAACATATATAACCATTTTTGAATTATAATGTTTTTTGTGATAGATGCAAGACAGGCAGTGTGCAGGGTAAATTGCATTTATCATTCGAACAGTAATTTCAGAATGGTAAATGTCATGCACCATTCACAAATTACTGTTTGAATGGTAAATTTGTCAATGGTAAATGCCATTTACCATTCAAACAGTAAATATGTGAATGGTAAAAGGTATTTGCCAATTGCACTTTACTGGTCGCAGTACAGGTTTCTGTTTGAATTCTCTGCCATCTTGATTACCTTTTTAGTGATTTTTTTCACAGCTTAAAATGATTTTAAATACAGCCCCTTGGTAAACATGGACTGTTGTGTTTACCTAATGGAGGCCTCAGGAACACGCTCCTTACATTGTTTTTTACTCCCCCACAAGCCCGTTGGTTTTTACCCTGACCTCGGGGTGCTCAATCCCCGAGTTGGGTTGTGTCACCTCCCCTTTCTGGCATGGCACACTGGGAGCCCACCCCAGTGTGCTGAAATAAGGTGAAATATAACCTGCGAAAAGAGAAAACTGTGCCCCGCTGTCTTTTCCTTTGTGCAGAATCTTGCATCAAAATTTTCATTGCAGGATCCTGAATTGATGCAGCTTGTTCCCCACAATTTTTTTTCTGGCATCTGGGTGCCCAATTCCCATTCCAGCATGTACCCCCATACTAACTTGACACACTGCGAGCCCACCCCAGTGTGCCCTATTTGTAAAAAATTATTTCCGACACTGGGATGCTCCCTTCCCCTCCCCTCATGGTGTCTGATGCCCTCCCCCAAAAGCCCACTATATTTTTCCCAACATCGGGGTGCCCATTCCCCGAGTCAGGTCATAGACCCCCCCCACTAGTGTGGCACACTTGGAGCCAACCCCAGTGTGCCAAATTTTTTTTTATTTCTTTATTTTCTGTAAAATAAGAAAACAGTCCCCGAAAGTCCTTTTTTAAAAAATGTAACCTGCAATAAAGGAAACCATCTCTTGTCATCTCCCCAGCCCTCCCTCCCCATCCCTTCAGCCATACTTACCCTCTGGAGGTTAGGATTGGCCATCTTATCTGGACTGGGACACATCTGCACTCTTCAAAGCCGAACTATGAACTGAGGAACCAAGGTAAGCCAAAGAATGAGAGTCAATGGGGGAAATTTCAACCTATGTTGGTATCTCAGCCATTTTTGGGAATTTAGACTTCAAATTTTCAACATGGGTTTTTTGGGATGCCACCTCATTAACAATACAACTATCATCTCATTTCTTTGTCCTGAAAGGTGTTTTCAAGGTCACTGTGTGGAATCACCTTTCAGGACTGATTAATGAAACAACATTGCCACTGTTCATGAGGTGGGTCTCAAAAAGCCCATGTTGTGAATTTTAGCTCCAGATTTTTAACATTGCCATTTTGTCACACCTCCTCATGAACAGTACAACTGTCATTTTGCACATACTGCCCAGAATGTGTTTTCCACCTGTGGTGCAGAATGGCACAGTCTCTGTGTGAAATCAACTTTCTGGATGGATTGACAAAATCACGGTGCCACTATTCATGAGGGGAGGTAAAACAAAAAAAATGTTGACAACTTGTTGAAAATGTCCGAGTTATGTGCATTCATTGAATATATTCCACGCACATGCATAACTTTGAGGGAACGTTAAAATAAGGACACTATTATACTAAAAAAGCACGGAAATTCATTGCAAAAAAACTCCATTAATGCATCTGTTAGGGTTTTTATTAAACCATAAAAAACTGGGAAATTTGACGTTAGGGTTACCAACCCTACTACCCCACCACCCCCACCATCCACACGTCAACAGGCATTCGGGTGTGCCATGGGGTCATCAGACCTAACTCTCACCCCATTATCCTATACTGTACCATGTCAGCTTGTTTACTCATGGAATGGGGTTAGAGTTGGGCCCGATGACCCCATGGCACACTCCAATGCCTGTTGATGTGTGGACAGTGGGGGGATGGGGTGGTAGGGTTGTTAACCCTAACATTGAATTTCCCAGCTTTGTACAGTTTATTAAAACCCTAACTGATAGGTTAACAGTTTGCACTAGATATATATATATATATATATATATATATATATATATATATATGTGTGTGTGTATATATATGTGTGTGTGTGTGTGTATATATATATATGTGTGTGTGCGTGTATATATATATATATATATATATATATATATTTATGCAATAGGAGTGAGCTATATTTGTCACTGATAAAAGCAAGTATTACTACCACAGTGAGACAAATGCAAGCCCAGCTAACACAGTGATGATAAATGCTGTTTATACATACTGTGCTTACCTCACCAGCATTTATTCTCACTGTGGTGATGTCACAGACAAGCCCATTAACTCTCCCTCAGTGCTGCAACTTGTTTCAGCTCATTAAAACAAATGAAATTCACCTGCCTTTCAAGTACCTGAAGCCCCAACAACAGGGTTACTGCATTCAGTCTCACAGACACTCACATGCTGAGAAGATTTCTAAAGTTCCTACTAGAAGAAAAAAAAAAGAAAGAGTACTGACTGCTAAATACATCAAACCATGTAGACTTAAAGCAACAAACATACTTTGATATAGCTGAACTATACTGGAGGAATAAATACATTCTCCTTACAGAAGAAAACAAAACCAATGAATGTGGAAGAAGTTTTTTTCTATCTTACACACAGCTTGAAAGCAGCACAGAACCACTTTAGAAAAGCCTATTTTATAAATCGCACACATGATGTGCAGATTGTGTGATGTGTGAAATATCTTCACTCATGAACAGTGACCTCTGAATACTCTCACTCGTGCCTTCAGTACTCGTGAGTATCCAGAGGTCACTGTTCACTCACGAAGATATTTCACATATCACACTCCTGCCTATTATGTATCCCCTATTATAGTGGCACAGTCATGCCACTATAGTTAGGGTTGAGTGGCCAGTTACATACTAAAGTCAAAAGTTTGGACAGTAATAACTTTGGACCAGTTCAATGGATTTGCCTAAACTTTGGTACACACGTTGGGGCACACTAGATCTCTTGATACGCCAAATTGTGTTTGTGTTGGAGTGCTGGTCTTTGTGTCCGAAAGCACTGAAAAATGCAAAATTATCCATTTTTGGAGGCCTCTTTTGGCATTCTTAATGTGGTCCTGCACAGCCATCATGTGGTGTGCCACTCTGCAAGATGGCTTGTTTGAAAGAGCTTTGGTGGCCGAACATACTGCTTTTTGTTTGGTGAAAAAATATTAAGGCGTTCAAAGGTTATGGCACGTTTAAGTTCCCATTATAAGTCAATGGGACAATTTATATGTATAACTTGTGATCAAAGAATGGGGGTTCTGGCCATATGGTCTCACCTGGTGATCAAAGTATTTGCAGCCTCACTATTCAAGAATCTTTGTTGCTGAGAAATTTTCAAAATTCTTTGACCTCGAGGTCCGTCATCTTGTTTTCAGTTTTCCAGTCACACAAATACAAATATCTCGGCTCAGGGGTCACTTCTGAAGTAAAACTTCAATGGGTTTTACTCAGGGGGCCATGGTCTATCAAGCCATGGCTTTGGTTCCATCCAAACTGGTCAAAATTAGAGTTATAAGCTTTTAAAATCTTAGTTTGCGGCTTGCTAACGATCTTTGATCACGAGCCTGCAAATTCTTTGATCACGATCTTGCATTGTGACCTAAAGCACTAATATTTCGACTCAGGGGTGGGCTAGGGACACAAATGAGGGCTTGTTTTGCTCAGGAGGGTCCATTCTGTTGATTCAAATTGGTGAATAAATCGCGTTTCACCCTTTTTTATTCTTTGATTGTGAGCCTGCAAATTCTTTGATCGTGAGGCTGCAAATTCTTTGATCATGAGATTCTTTGCTTGCGATCTTGCATCGTGAGTGTGAGACGAGATGGCCAAATTTAAAAATCATTTTTCTCAGGCCATGGGTGCCCTAGGAAGTCAAATAGGGTGGGTTTTACTCGGGGGGCTTCATTCTGTCGAACCATCATAGTGGTGGTTACCTCAATTCCTCCAATTTTTTGATTTATTACATTTTTTATTCTTTGTTCATGAGCCTGAAAATTCTTTGATCGTGAGGCTGAAAATTCTTTGATCGTGAGATTCTTTGATCACGATCTTGCATCGAGAGAGAGGGACAAGATGGCCTAATTTAAAATTCGATTTTCTTAGCCCAGGGGTGTCCTAGGAAGTCAAATGAGGGTTGGTTTTACTCAGGGGGCTTCATTCTGTTGAACCATGGTGGTGGTTTACTGCAATTGCTTCAATTTTTTGATTTATTAAAATTGTTATTCTTTGTACATGAGCCTGCAAATTCTTTGTTTGTGAGGCTGCAAATTCTTTGATCATGAGATTCTTTGATAGTGATCTTTGATCGCAAAATAAGGACAAGATGGCCAGATTTTTTATAATGGAATAAATAGGGAAATTTTGCCAATCTTTCACATTGAATATTTCAGAAATGGTTTGTTCTTCTTACTTGAAATATGGAGAGAAGAAAGGCAACATCCCACAGATGTGCCTTTTAGTGGCTTGTCAAAAAATATTACAGGGCGGCACAGTTATGGCACTATGAAGTTGGCACTTTTTCCCATAGGATAACATTACGGTGTCTGCCATATTACAGGAATTCTTTGCCGCTCTGCTGGAAAATAACGGTTTGGTGTTTTGGGCTGAAATTTAGAGGGAAGAAAGCCAACATCCTACAAATGTGCCTTTTGGTGGTTTGTGGAAAAAATATTACAGGCTGGCAAAGTGACAGCACTCCAAAGTTGATTATGTTTTCCATACGATAACATTATAGAATCCGTCATGTGTTTTAGGGCCCGTATCTCAGAAACAGTGCGAGATACGGACTTTTTGTCAAAAAAATTCTTGGCCACCTAATTGGGACTAAGCATAAAACTAGCCAGGAAAGTAATAATTCATACAAAATTTTAATTTTTTTCCTACGTCATACAGTTCCTGAGATATAAGCAAATTTAATAATCCAAGTCGTGCATTTCTGCTCCGAAGTCAATTATAATGCATACATTCTTTGTTTTCAATTAGTTTTTCCAATGCAGTTTTTGGGGAAAAGAAAGGCGTGCCCTTTTGTTACTGTGACAGTTACCATTTCCAGTTGTGCTTCTATTACCAATCGAATCACCGTTCCCATCTACGCCACCGTGTGCGTAACAGTTTGTGTTTTCATATGCGCTTGCATTTCTGTTTCTGTTGTCTTTACTGTTGCTGTTGCTGTTACCATTTACGTTTACTATTGTGGTAGCATGACCTTATGTGTAACACTTTGCATTTTCTTATGCACTTGCGTATCTGTTTTTACTGGCTTTATTGTTGCTGTTATCATAACCATTTGCATTTACAATTGTGGTTCTGTGAATGTATGGGTTACAGTTTGCGTTTTGTAAGTGCTTGCATTTCTGTTTACTTTGGTGTTATTGTTGGTGTTACTGTTACCATTTGCATTTACAATTGTGGTACCATGAATGTGTGTGTTACCAGTTGCGTTCTGTATGCACTTCTGTTTGATGTCTCCATTTACATAACTGTTTGCTTCAGTGTCACTTTACGCTCATGTTTCTATTAATGTTTGCTTTGCCATTTACATTTGCTTTGCCATGTGCATTACCATTGCCACTTGTGTTTGCTTTGCAGTTCCTGTTACTGTGTAACAAGACATCACGTGGTGGGAGCGGGGGCCCAAAAGGGCCCCCCGCTGCCGCCACTGCATTCCTTTCATTTTTTTATCATCCTCATTCTCAAAAGGAGAGAGAAATTAGATGCAAAAAACTCCAGTTAATGCATCAGTCAGGGTGTTCCACAGCAAAAAAAAAGCTAGGAAATTTGGGGTTAGGGTTGAAAGCCCCCCCTTGGACCCCAGCCCACCACACCAAACAGCATTGGGGTGCACATTGGGGTTGTCGGTCTTAACTCTCACCCCATTCTACTATACTTCAGCTTCTTTACACATGTGATGGGGTGAGAGTTAGGGCCAATGACCCCAATGCACACCCCGATGCTGGTTGGGAGGGTGGGCTGTGGGGGTTCAAGGGGGGCTTTCAATGCTAACCATGAATTTCCTAACATTTTTTGCTATGGAACAACCCTAACTAGTGCATTAAACAGAGTTTTTTGCTATATGTATATATATATATCCATTAATGCATCAGTTAGAGTTCATATTTTCAGCAACAAAGGAACTGAAATGTGGTGTGTTAGAGTTTCAAACAAAACTCCCCACCACCACACCCAACCATACCACCCCACCCCGCAACCCTCCCACACTAGAAGGAGTTGGGTGTGCCTTAGGGACATGACCTAATGTTCACCCCATGCCATGTGTAAGGAAGCTGAGATGTTACAGCATAGGAAAATGAGGTGAGTGTTAGGGTTGATGACCCCAAGGCAAACCCCAATGTCTCTTGGTATGTGGATGGTGGGGGTGGTATGGGGAGGTAGGGTTGAATGTGGGTGGGGTGCAGTGGGAATGTTAAGGTTGTGAGCCCTAACATGACATTTCCATACTTTTGTTGCTGTATAATGAAACTAACTGATGCATTAACAGAGTTTTTTTCAATTGATTTCCTTACTTTTTGTGAAAGTATCACCATAGCTGTAGGATGGCCCTGCACTCCCATCTATTTATAAGTGTAGAGACATTGTAATTAACCTTCATCTCTTTGTTGGAGTGCAGGCCCATGTTCCATGATTTTCCTTATTTTATTTTGGGAGTGCCCTCTGGACCCTGCATACCCATCCCTTCATAGATGCATGAACAAATTATTACCATAGCCATCTGATTAACCCAGGACATGTACCTGGTACAGAAAATGTACAAATCCCAGCCAAAGCATAATTCTGCACAACTGTGATGCCATTTCACTCCACAGGTGAGAAAACTCATATTGGCCAGGATTTTCAAAGTTCAGCTGTGACATACATGAGGTGGGGTAATAAGAAGGCTATGTTGAAAATCTGGGGTCAAAATATTGTAAATTTCCATAGTTACAAGCAAGCATACTGAAATTGCAATGAATGGTCATAACTTTGGTATTTTCTCATATTTTGACCCAACATTTTCAACAGTCTTCTTATCACACCACCTCATAAACCCCATAGGTGAAGATGTTTAAATCTGTGGCAAAACACCATTCTGTGCAGCAGGTGTGAAACCACATTTCAGGCAGGTTATGAAAAATGACATCTGTACTGTCCATGAGGTAGCGTGTAAAAATGGCACTGTTGACAATTTGGAGTGAAAATATCAAAAATTACCAAAGTTACAGTATGTGCATGAGTAGAAAGATTTCAACAACCAACTGTATCTCAACCATTTTTATGTATTTTTTCAGCACATTTTCAACATGGGCTTTTTGGGACCCCTCCTCATGAACACTGGCATTGACATATCATTGTCAGTGGCTCAGTAGGTAGCACACTTGCTTCTGAGGCTGGGAGATCAGAGGGCTTTGGATTCAGTTCCCACATCTGGCACTTGGGTTAATATCCCAGTACTGACACTGCAGTGCAGCATGAGAGGGGTGCTGCACTTCTGAGGTGCTGTCTTTCGGATGAGATGTTAAACCGAGGTCCCATCTGCCTGGATTGGTAGTAGTTCAGGTGGATGTTAAAGATCCCATGGCACTTATCGAAAAGAGTAGGAGAATTTCCCCGGTGTCCTGGCCAAATTTCGCTCATTCACTAAAAATGACACCAACAACTTAATCTGTTTCAAGGTCAGTTGGCATTCATTTGTATCCTCACCCCCCGGGTTGTGTCTGAAAATAGGCAGGATTTGTCTAGTGCACTTACCTGGTCAACAAAAACTAAATAAATAAATTACTCAGTCCTGAAAAGTGATTTTGTGCAGTGACAGTGAAATCCCCTTATGGGCCTGATTAACAAAACAACATTGACAGTGTTCATGAGGCGGGGCCCCAAAAAGCACATTTTGAAAATTTGGAGGAAAAATACCAAAAAATGGCTGAGATATCACCATAAGTTCAAAATGCCATTGAAAACCATTATTTGACACTTACTGTACCATTATTCTTCAATTTGTGGTTTGGCTTTGGAGAGTAAAGACATGCCCTGGTCCACAGAAGATGAGTGCCAATGGTCTCCAGTAGCAAGTATAGGGCAAGGGGTGTGAGGTGGTGGGTGCTCAGTGGGAG
This sequence comes from Neoceratodus forsteri, assembly GCA_016271365.2. NCBI lineage: Eukaryota > Metazoa > Chordata > Ceratodontiformes > Ceratodontidae > Neoceratodus > Neoceratodus forsteri. Next base: position 1,457,027,635 of record CM057455.1, on the reverse strand, counting down.
GGTAGGGTTGGGGAGGGATGGGGAGATGATGAGGACTGTTTTCTTTTTTCAGGTTTTAAAATAAAAAAGACATTGGGGGACTATTTTTTCACAGGGTACACAATCAGTATTTAGGGACACTCGAAGTGGGCTCCCCAATGTCACACAGTGCTGAAGGAAGTGGACTTCAGAATGCTGACTTGGGGTTTGGGCACCCTAATGTTGACAACAATGAGTTAAAAAACTGGAGGAGGCATCCAACACTAGGGGTGGGTATCCTAGTGCCTAAATAAACAGCAAATAATTAAAGTATTTTGGGACCCTGAGAGTGGGCTCCCCAGTGTTCCACACTGCTGGGAGGCACTTCAGAATGCCGACACAGAGATTGGGCACCCCAGTGTCAGCAGCCATATTTTAAACTTTGCTTCAATTCTGGAGGACCTGAAACTTTCCGCAGCAGCGTTGCTCTTTTCAGATCCAGAGGGCATACCTTAAAGGGGAAGGCAAACACCAATCTTTAAATCAATGGTGGCATGGTGGAATTTTTTAAACCCCACACAGAGGAGAGTTCAAAGGAGAGTTAGGGATCAACCCATACTGGGAAATCCTAATCTGCGTCTGGGAGGCCAAATAATCAATGAGCGTTGGGCACCTCAATTAGCTGATCTGAACTTAACAGATTTTATAGTAGAAGATAAGGTGATCCTACCTGCGCAGACCAGGAAATGGGACTTTTTAGAAAGATTCAGATTACGAATATGGTGCATTAATTTTTAAGAGATAATAAGGATGTGGGTCAGAGTCCATTTACTTGGAATAATTTGAGTGAGATTGATTACTCACAACACCCCCTCTCAAAAGTTTACACTGTGCTGTTAGGCTTTGTGAGCTCAGATTCCTTGGCTCAAGTTTTATATTGGGGAAAAAAGTATAACCCCCCTGAGGCCTGACTGGAAAGAGATTTGTAAAAGTGTTAAATTCCTGCCCATACCGAAATATAAGACTATGCAATATTTTATTTTCTCAAACATTTATTACACCCCTGCTAAGCTATGTTCTAGAAGACTCAGACAGACAGATCTGTGCTTTAGATGTGGAACGAAACCAGGGGATCTGTTACATGTGATGTGGAACTGTCCCAAAATACATTCATTATGGGTTCAAATTGGTCATAACATGGATCCGTTACCAAACTATTCGGAGCATATTAAACCAGAGATCTGTGTTTTGGGAGATATGACATCAGTTGTGAAAGAGTCAGCTAAGCATCATGTGGCATTGATGTCCACCCTGGTTAAGGCATTTGTCCTAAGACATTGGAAAAGTGATCTTATCTATAATTATGATCAATGGGTGAGAGATCTGTTACATATCTTAGATAGACTCAAAACACAAATGATAATAGAAGATAAAAAGAAAATCTATGATAAAAGATGTAGGGCATTAGAGGCAGTGTATTCAATACAATTGAAGAGTGCTCGAACCCAGATCTGTCTGCCTGATTGGGATTAGCTAGCAATTATTACTTAAGAAAAAGTTAAAAGGAACTATGATGTTATTGATGTGTGTAATTTTGTGCCTTAAAGTACTTATCCCAGTGAGGTGTATTACTCTCTTTAGATAGTTCTTAGTGTGGTTATATTATGTCTGCTGCATCAAAATGGTTAGGATGGGTTCTCTCTCTCTCCTAGGGACACAGTTTTAAAGCCCAATCTAAAGGATTTACAGCTACTTTGAAATTAAGGTTAGTAATAAAAAGGGATATTTAAACTGGAAGTTGATTAGGTCCATAGCTAACTCTGAATTGTTAGAATCCAATGTTATATTAGTAAGTCAGAGTCAATTCAGCTGGTATAATACATTAAAACTGTGTATGTAAATAGTTAAGGGGATATAAATAGTAGCCACAGCCAGTTTGGGATGTGGGTCCGGGGTCAGCCTGGGATATGTGTATGTATGTCTTCTCTGATGATATCATAAACTTTAATAAAGAAGTTTTAAAAAAATGGGAAAAAAAATCTTTGCTTCATATTTTAAGCAATGCCTTTTTGAGGGGGCATCCAACATCAGGGGTGGGCATCCCGGTATCAGAATTAACATTGAACAATTTTGGGAAACTGGGAGTTGGCTCCACAGTTTGCCACACTACTGGGGAAGTCTAAATGCTGACATAGGGATAGGGCACCCCAATGTCAGCAAAATAACATTTATTTTTAATTAAAACATGCCTCGGCCCCCCTTGGAGGCAGTAAAAGGATGAAAGATCCTTTCATTAGGTAAACATCGATAGGTATTTACCTAAAAGGGGGCAGAGAAATCCAATTTTGCCATTATTTTGGCCAAAAAAAGACAAGAAAAGGTTTTGAGCTTTTACAGGGGCCGATGTTATTTTTTTCTTAAAGTAGTGCCACAAATTGCAGCAGTTTTTGCAAAATGGCACTGCAGTTTGCTGTAGTTTTCACACAACAGTGCTGTGGGTTGCACAAAAACTGTTGCACTTTGTAGTGATTTCACAAAATTAGCACCACAAATTTGCAACACTACCAACGGCCAATGTAAAAAACATATTTCCATGCACTATTTTTACGAACTAAGAGCAGAATCACATTCATCATGCCCCAATTAAGTAAACACAACTGTTGGTGTTTACCAAGGGCCAGTATTTTTTGAACTACAGCATTTTAGTTCCATCACCAACTGAAAACAAGCTGGCAGCAGCATGACACTACTGATACATTTGCAACTGCAAAAAGTGCTTTCAGAAAAGGAGAAACTGCTTTCACACAGCATGTATACAGTGTTAGTCATAGAAACATTTCACAGTACTGAGGTATACCTAGGTATACTGAGGCAGAAAGAGGCAGGATCCCATTACAGTCAATGCAAATTACCTCAGTGGTATCTCGAGGTAGGAAACTTTTCGATAACTACCCGCTGTAATTGTTCCCATATGCTATAATGGGAATTTTAAAAGTTTAGTAACTTTTGAATGGATTAATATTTTTTCACCAAACCTTCAAAAGACACATCTGTGACCCAGACCCCATATACTCTAACAATTTCAGACCAGACCCCAAAGCCATTTCGAAGAAACGGTGTGATGAAGGATTTGCACCTAAATGTTAATTTTCACATATTGTGACACTACACATCTTTACAACCAAACATCCAACCAGAACAAAACTTGTCACATCAAGAGACCTATGGTACCTGAAGGTGCATGAGAAATTTTGTGCACATTGGTAGTAGAGCTGCAGGTTATTAAAGTGCAACATTTTGGGCTTAACATAGAAGTGACTATTGAACCCTAACTATACTGGCACTACCGTACCAGTATAATATATATATATATATATATATATATATATTATAATAATGGCGCAGTAATGCCACTATAGTTAGGGTTGAGCAGCAGTTTTTATGTTACACCTGAAATTTTGTACTTCAAAGACTTTGCAACTGTCCAATGGATTTACATGGCATTTTGCATGCATGGTATCCTGGGGCAGTTCTCTTGACCTGCAATGTTTTGTTGTGGTCAGATTTGCAGATTCTCAGATCCGGACAGTGAACAAACCTGAAAATGTGCAACTTTTTGCAATTTTTTATCATCACACTGTGCAGAGATGGTCTGGAATGTTGGTCTTTATTGTAGAAAGAGCGTGCATCACAGAACAGGCTAGCAATTATTTGGTGAAAAAATATTAATCCATTAAAAAGTTATAGTATTTTTAAAGAGTTACTGATGCCAAAAAGAAAACTTTTAAAAACAATAATTAGGTACAGTTCAGCTTACATTCTATATGTATTCTATGTGTTTCGCTTCCTTGTTATTTATGGCTGAGTAAAGCTGCATGAGCACATGATATTTATCCCTTAGATTCCTCTTAGAGTTTATCTGTCTCTGTAGTTTACTCCCTACTTCAAATCATAATGCTCTGTTGTGACATCACAATCTGTTGCCATGGAAGTAACTGTGATGTCACAAGCAAGGCATTATGACCTCAGGTAGGGAGAAAGCAATAGAAATATATTAACTCTTCATTCATGCAAATGACCTCAGTAATAAATAATGGGGATGCAGAATTCAAAACTAATGTGAAATACAAGCCGAACTGTGTCTAAATGTAATGTTTTATAAAAGTTCTCCTGAAGGTGTCAGCTGCTCTTTAAGTCCCCATTATTTTCAATGGGATTTTTTTTTCAGGATAGCTGCACGATACAAACAAGGATCCATGTTTGTGAGGGGCCAATCCTTGTTCACGAGTTACCAATTCTTGGTCACCTGAAAAATTTCCTTGTTCGTGAGCCACCATCTTGTTTTCTGATTTTGTCCTGAAAAAAACTGTCATGACTCTGCCCAGGGATGTCTGTTTGCCTCATTTATGTATAATTTTTGCTCATCAGGAGTTGATGAGCTGTGCTTTGTGCTTTCCAATGTTTGTATGTTCTGGAAAGTTTTTTATATATATTTTTAAATCCTTTTGCATCAGTAGCTAAGTTCCTTGTTCACAAGTCTTTGTTTGTCAGTGGTGAACAGGGAAATTGGCTGATGAACAAGGATTCAAGCCATTTCATCTGAAATTTTCATGACCAGATGGCCAGACCAGGAATCCTTGTTAATCAGCTGATTTCCTTGTTTGAGTGATGAACAAAGACTATGGAACAAGGAATTGTTCTGGTGAACAAGGATTCCCGGTCAGGCCATCTGTTCGTGAAAATTTCCAGACCGGAAATCCTTGTTCGACAGCTGATTTCCTTACTCACCACTGATGAATAAGGCTGGTGCACAGAGGTATCAGGTGATGAACAAGGATTTCTTTGTGGCCATCTGGTTGTGAAAAGGTTTCGATCTGGTTAGAAAACATGCTTTTATTACATTTTTATGGCCCGCTTTTTTATTTCTCTGGTGTCTAGTGGAACCCCCCACCCTCAATCCCCATATGTTTTATTTATTTTTATTTATTAATTTTTTTGTGGTTTTTTTTGCCACTTATCCCAGGTGTTTAGTGGGACCTCCACTCTCTATTCTGCCAAAATCATTGGTGGCAGTGGTATCCCCCCTTACAGTCCCTTTTTTTTTGTAATTTCTTCCTGAAAAGCAAAAAAAAGTCCTTCAATGTATTTTGCATTTGTTTAAGCTGTAAAAAAAAAAGTAGATCACTGGTCATGACCACACTCAACCACCCACTGTGCACCCACCTCTCGACATCCCCCCAAGTCCCCACAGACCCTCTCTTACCTCCAGAGGTCCCAGGTTCAAGACCCGCTCCATCGATCGAAGACATGTCTTGCTGCTGGAACTGGCAACTGCAATATGAACTAAGGTAAATGCGCTTCTATGTATTTCAATGGGGGGGGTTCAACTTTTGGTCATAACTCAGCCATTTTTTGAGATTTTGGCCACAAATTTTCAACATGGCATTATGGGGACCATGCCTCATAAGCAATATGACTGTCATTAGGCAACTCCCCCTGGAAAGGTGATTTCATAGTCAGTTTGCAAAATTACCTTTCTGTGGGATTTGCCTAATGACAGTCATATTGTTCATGAGCTGGGGTCATAAGAAGGCTTTGCTGAAAATTTGGAGTAAAAATAAAAAATAAAATGGCTGTGTTATGAGCATTTATTGCTGTCTCACAACACACATGTGTAACTTTGGAAATGTTCTATATTGTTACCCCATGTTTTCAGCATAGCTTTGCTATTACCCCACTTCATGTATGTGACAGCTGTCATTTTTCAAATCTTGGCCAAAATGTGTTTTTGCACTTATGGTGAAAAATGACATTGCAGTTGTGCAGAATCATGCTTTGGTGGGGATTTGAAATTGTTCTGAACTGGATACATGAGTTGAGGTTCTAAGAAGGCTATGTTGAAAATTTAGGGTCAAATATACTGTTATACTGTCTGAATGGAGGGATAGGAGCACAGGATCTGAAGGACTCTGCACTCCCATCATAAACTAAGGATACTGTTATACTCTTTCAATGGATGGATGGGGGCACAGGGTCCAAAGGACCCTGTGTACCCACTGTAAAATAAGGATATTTTTTATACTATCTCAATGGAGGGATGTGAGCACAGGGTCCGAAGGACCATGCATTCCCACTGTAAAATAAGGATATTATTATACTATCTCAAAAAATAAGGAAACAAATTGCAAAAAACTTCATTAATGCATCAGTTAGGGTTAAAGTGACAAAAGTAGAGAAATGTGGCATTAGGGTTTCCAGTCCCAACAACACACCCCACCCTGCACAGATGAAGCGGGATCAGGGAGTGACATTGAGGTTGTCAGCCCTAATGCTCACTCCATTCTCCTATGCTGTGCCACCCAGCTTATTTTCTAATGGAATGGGGTAAGCATTGTGGCTGATGACCTCAATGCCACCCATCGATCCCTCTTCATCTGTGCAGGGTGGGGGTGTGTTGTTTGTTGCTTTAACTCTAACTGATGCATTAACAAAGTGTTTTACTATATATATATATATATATATATATATATATATATATATAAATTCATGCAAGAAACTCCATTTAATGCATCAGTTAGGGTTGTTCCACAGTGACAAAAGTGAGGAAATTCAGTGTTAGGGTTGAAAGCCCCCATTGCACCCCCCATCCCAACCTCCCAACAGACATCAGGGTGTGCATTGGGGTCATTGGCCCTAACTCTCACCCCATCACATGTGTAAAGAAGCTGAGGTATGGGAGAATGGTATGAGAGTCAGGACCGATGACCCAAATGCACACTCCGATGCTGGTTGGGGGGTTGGGATTGGGGACACAAGGGGGGGCTTTCAACCTAACACTGAATTTTCTCACTTTTGTCACAGTGGAACAACCCTAATTGATGCATTAAACAGAGTTTTTTGCCATGAATTTCCCTTCTTTTTGAGAATGAGGACTATAAATAGTGAATAGAATGTGGTGGTGGGAGAGCGGGCCTTTTGGGCCCTGTGCTCCCAGCATGTGATGTGTAGTGACATAGTAACTGTAACTGCAATGCAAATGCAAGCGCTAATGGTTACGCACATGGTGACAGAAATGTAAAAGATAACGCAAATGTTAATAGAAACACAAGTGTAAAGTGATGGCAAAGTGAACAGTGACACAAACGGAGATGCAAGCGTGTATGTAAATGCAACTGGTAACGCGCATGGTCATGGTACAGCTATTGTAAATGCAAATATTAAGTATTACAGCAACAATAATGCCAAAGGGAACAGAAATGGAAAGGAAAACACAAGCGCATACAGAAACGCAAAACATAATGTGCATTGTCACGGTATCACAATTGCAAACACAAATGGTAATGGTAACAGCAAAAACAATGCCAAAGGAAACAGAAATGGAAATGCAAACGCAAGTGCATACGGAAACGCAAACCGTAACACGCACAGTGACGGTACCACAATTGTAAATGCTAATGGCAAAGTAACAGTAACAATAACTCCAAAGAAAACAGAAACACAGACTCAAGCAGGAAGGAAACACAAACCGTGACACGCACAGTTACTGTAAGGCAATTGGAAGCACAAATGGTAATGTTAACAGCAGAAATAATGGCAAAGTAAAGAGAAATGGAAACACGAACGCAAGTGCATATGCAAACAAGAACGCAAAGGGTAACGCATACAGCGGCATACATGGGAAGGTTAATGCAAACGAGTACGGAAACACAAGTGGGAACATTAACTGTAACAGTAACAGAAGCGCACACCCAGTATTTGCCCAACAGCTGCATAGAGAAACACAGTGTGTAGAAAGAATGTATGCATAATAATGGGCCTCAGAGCAGAAAATGAGCTGTTAGAATACTAAATTGCTGATATCTCAGGAACCGAATGACATAGAAAAAAACGTAAATTTCACATGATTCATGAGTTTCCGGGCTAGGTTTTTGCTGAATTTTCAAATTCAAAAATTCTGTATCTCATGCTGTTTCTGAGATACGAGCCCCAAAAGGTGCGGCGGATGCCACCATGTTAGTCTATGGGGAAAAATTTCAACTTTGGAGTACAGTAACTTAGCATCCATGCAATATTTTTTCACCAAACAACTGAAAAGCACATCTGTGAGATGTTGGCTGCCTTCCCTCCAAATTTCAGTCCAAAAGACCAAACCGTTCTTTTGCAGCAGGGTCGCAAAGAATTCCTGTCATTCTGCCATAGCCTGGAAAAGCAGTGTCGTGATTTGTGAAAGCTTTCACAAAAATTTGCGAAAGTGTCGCAAGTGCAGCACTACTTTTCCCAGAAATTTGAAAAACATATTTCTGGGGTGTTTAACCCCAAAATAAAGACATGGCTATCATCCTTAGGGTCATACTAGGTGAACAGAAAAATAATTGTGTCCCTAGAAGGTCCCAAATTTAAATGCCAAACATTTCTGTGACCAGTAACTGAAAAAAAAATGTCTGACTCATGACACTACAGGGGTAATTTGCGACACTAAAAAGTGCATTTACGACACTGTTGAACTTTTTGTTAACTTTTCCCATTGACTTATAGTGGGAACTTGTTTTTTGAATAACTTTTGAACCATTCAATATATTTTCACGAAATCTTCAAAAGACACATCAGGCACCCTGGCTGCATGTTCCCTGAAGTTTTCAGACTGGTCATGCAAACCATGTCACCTGTAAGCGAGAGCAAAGAATGCACAAAAAACTGTAAATGCACACACGGATGTCGCTTAATAACTCCGCAGCCGTATATCTAACCAGTACAAAAGTTGGCAGATCCCAAGATCTGTGGGTATGCCTGGTGCCTACCACATTTCAGGAAAATCCATTGAACAGTGGTAAAGTTATTAAGGTGCAAAATTTCACCATTTAACATTAAAAGGGCTACTGAACCCTAACTATGGTAGCACTACCGTGCTACCATAATATATATATATATATCTATATATATATATATATATATACACACACATATATATACATATAGATATATATATAGTATGTGTGTGTGTGTGTGTGTATATATATATATATATTACAGGTGTGCAGTAGGGTTGAGTAGGCAGTTCAATATTAAACTCAAAGTTTTGCACTGTCATAACTTAGCAACTGTTCAACAGATTTGAACAAAACTTGGCATGTTCCTTTCTGTTTGGTAGATCTCTTGACTTGGCAAGTTTCATTCCAGTCGGATATGTGGTCTGCAAGTTATGGAGAGGTGAAAGAAACATGTTTTCACTCATTGCCTTTGCTGAGATTTTTCTTTGATCTTGCCTACAGCCTAGAGGGTTTGATTTTTGGGTGTGAAGTTTTCAGGGTAGAAAGGGACTACCCCACAGATGTGCCTTTTGCTAGTCTGGTGAAAAAATATTAAGCAGTTTTCAAGTTTCTGCAATTTAAACGTTTTGAAAAATTGTTTCTGAGCATGCTCATTAAGCACTTCAAGATAGCTGTATGAAACGAAGTATGATTCCTACTTCGTATGGAAAAAATTCTACATCATATGGCCACCATCTTGTTTTCAGTTTTGACAGGAAAAATGAGGCCTTTGTTTAGAAACAACACATGTAGCTTGCTTATTGGTACCCCACTAGGTGCATTCTGCACTGTCAAATGACATGTGCCCGTTAAATACAATTTATTTTATAAAGAAAGTCTTAGGTTGCATCCATTTAGTATGACCTAGGATCCTACATCATATTTCGTGTGACAATACAGGATCATAATTCATACTGAAATCTCATAAAAATAAGGCCTTTGGGCAGAAACAGCACATCTAGCTTGCTTATTTGTACCCCCACTAGGTTCATTCTGCACTGTTGGATGCCATACACCCATTAGATATTATTTATTTGATAACAGAAGCCTTAGATCATATTCATGCAGTACGACCTAGGATCCTATGTTGTATGCCATGAGACGAAACAGGATCTTTGGTCATATGTCTTGGATTGTATCCGCATAATGCGACCCAGGATCCTGCGTCGTATATCGTATGACTATGCAGGATTCAGATTCGTACCAAAATCACAGAAATAAATTAGACCTTTGTATAGAAACAACACATCTAGCTTACTTACTGGTACTCCACTAGCTGCATCCTGCACTGTGTCAGATGACATACAGTATGCCCGTTGAATATGATTTATTTGGTAAAGAAAGTCTTAGGTTGCATCCACGTAGTATGATCTAGGATCCTTCATTGTATATTGTATGATGACGCAGGATCTTGATTCGTACTTATATTTCATGAAAAATTAGACCTTTGCCCAGAAAACAACACATGTAGCTTTCTTACTGGTATCACACTAGGTGAATTCTTCACTGTCAGATGACATATGCCTGTTAGATATTATTTATTTGATGACATACAGTATGCCCATTAAATATGATTTATTTGGTAATGAAAGTCTTAGATTGCATCCATGTAGTATGACCTAGGATCCTATGTCGTATATCGTATGATGACCCAGGATCCTGATTTGTACTTATATTTAAAAAAAATGAGACCTTTGTCCAGAAAACAACGCATTTAGCTTGCTTTTTGGTACTCCACTAGGTGCATTCTGAACTGTGTCTGATGACATATGCCTGTTACATAGGAATAACTGCTAAAGTTAAAATCTTACACTAATTATGTTGTGGCATACTAAAAACAGATTCACCTTGCTTATTGGAACCCCCCCCATTCTGTTAATTCTACACTGTGATGAAATAAATGTGTCTGGGAACTCTGCTTGCTTTGATATTATAAGTGTTTACATTTGTGGTCACTGACAGGTTCCTGTTTTTGTCAGCAACAATAAAAATATCAACGGACCTACAAACATCTGGTATACTACAAAACAATTACATGAAGTAGGGATTTCTTTTCTGCTTGTTGTCCATTATACTGTGTACACCTTCACTTTGTGGTACACACACACACACACACACACACACACACAGACACACACACACACACACACAGACACACACACACACACACACACACACACACGCACATATACACACACACAATCGAATGATAGTGGCTATTACTTCTATCTCAATCTCCACTCCCAATATCACATCATAACGTGCGCACACACACACACACACACACACACACACACACACACTGATATGATAGTAGCTTTCCCTCCAACTAAATCCACCCCACCCCACCCACTTTCCTCCTGAATATGGCATCATATCAGAACAGTTCACTATGTCTCATAGACAATTGCAGGCAACATAGTAAAAGCATATGTCCCCATAGTGACTTTTCTTCTGTCTATTAAGAAACAATACTAACACAGTGTTGATACACACCAGAAGTAATTTTATTTATTTATTTTTTTAGTTTCTTTATACCTCCTCAGCTGAGAGGTGTGTGCCTATGGTTCCTCCCATCCAGCAGACTCCTTGGCCCTGCATTGGCCGCAGTCAGAGCTCTGACCCCTTGCACCCTGCCCACCTCAGGCCACATTACAGTGGCTACTAACCCCACACACTGCAGAAGACCTGGGGGCTGGGCTCAGGGGAGGCAGACTTGAATGCATGTGCTGTGGCTTCACAGGGCCAGCCTTCACATTGCATGCTAGAAGATTAATTTTCCCTTTTCATGATCCCCCCAACTGTGCGGGCATACAATGGCATCAAGGATGCTGCCACACTCATTTCCGTGCGCTGCACATCTGACGTTGGCCCATGCTGACCCATGCTTTGTGCCCCCAAGCCTGCACCATCCCCAGCCACCACCAGGGGCCAGCAGCTCAGAGGATGTCCTCTCCCACCCTTCCAAGAAGAGGAGGTGAGCAGTCCTGGGATGCTTGATCCTCCTCCCGCTGGCCAACTTACCGACACCTGAGGTCGCTCCCGACCCCGGGTTGTCAGCGTAGTAAGAGGTAAGCCACCAGCGCCTCAGCCCTATACACCACTGGGCAATCTCAGAAGTGATTTTATTAAGTGTGCATGCCAAATTATTATAAGGAGAGCAATTGAGCTGTATAATTAATGCTTTTACATGTTAACACAACAATCTTTCACTGTGTTATAATCAAGAGTGATTTACCAATATTTCAGACATAACATATGCAATATTCAACTTTCTAACTTAAACAGTCTGATTTTCATAGTTTCTGAAAATATTATTAAACTCATATCCTACACTTTTTCCTGGGACGATCATTCAGGACAACAAATCAAAGTACGGTAATGTCAAAGTAAAGACATTGGCCCAGATATTCAAAAGAGTTGAGCCATGTGCAATAGGGTTGCGCCTGTGCAAGTCTGAAAATGCGCCATTCTGCGATATTCAGCAGGAGGCAGTTGTGCCCCCCAAAGCACACTGAGCAACAGTGCAATGATAATGAATGCATGTGCAACTGAAGGGGGAGAAACCATGCATAAATGGCGCAGTGAGATATTCAACAACATGCGCCATGCGCAATAGGGGAGCCAGTTGAAGTTGCGCCATAGCGGAAATTAGCCAAAATAAAAGGGAGCAAGGGAGAGGCACAAGAACGCTACAGGGAAGCCACATGAGAGACAAATACAGCAGGAAACACTGGGCAGCAGGGACACACAGGGCAGGCCAGGAAAGAGCACCTGGAAGCAACAGGCAAAGGGGAAGGTGTGGGGAGCCACAGTGCAGAAGGGGGAAGTACACCACATAGCAGTGAGGCCAGCACAGGCAGGTGTTCCTGGTGCAGGGGAAGTAGCAGCCAGGACAGAGGGGGGAATACAGAAACAGCTGCCGGGGGGGGTCAACACAAGCCAGGGACATGGCCAGTGCCACCATCCAGATGGAGGCCATAATGAGGGGGGTGAGAAGGTGTGCAGCAGGGGGGTGTGGCCATGGAAGGGCCCATCAGCGGTATGCCCCCAACAGGCAGTACCGAGCCCACACCAGCTTTGAGCTGTACAGTGATAATGAGATTGTGGGCCGGTACCACCTGAATCGAGCAATTTTGAGGTGGCTTAGTGAGCTGTGCAGTGATGTGATGCAGGCACCCACACGACGGAGCCATGCCCTGTCAGTGGAGATGAAAGTGACAGCTTGCATGTGCTTGCTCACCACGGGTACCTTCCAGAGACCAACTGGGGACACCACAGGCATAACCCAGTTGGCCACGTCATGCCACCTCACCCAATTCCTCAGCGCACTGCTGCCACATGCTGCGGAGTACATCCATTACCCCAGCACACCGGCGGAGTGCACAGCAAACATACAGGAGTTCTACAGGGTAGCATGTATGCCTGGTGTGCTAGGGGCAATAGACTGCACCCATGTGGCCATCCGCACACCACCTGGCCCTGAGGGGGCTGCATATATAAATCACAAGGGCTATGCCAGCATCAACTGCCAGGTGGTGTGTGATGCCAGGAGGTGCATAATCAATGTCTGTGCCACGCACCATGGGGGAGCACATGATGCCTTCATCTGGCACCAGTGCGCACTGTGCCACAGATTCAAGAGTGGGGATATCCCCACTGGCCACCTAGTGGGTGAGTATGCAAGCCACATGGACAATCATAGGGCCTGGGGGGGCATGGTCATAGGTGACATGGGTAGTGGCCTACATGGCCTGTGGCAGGGCAATGCTGATCACCAAACTAACCTCCACCCTCTACACACAGGTGACAGTGGATACCCACTCCGTCCCTGACTGCTCACACCCTACTGGCAGCCCGCGACCCCATTGCAGCAACGCTACAATGAGGCACATGCCACCACACTTAATGTCATTGAGCGGGTGTTCAGGATGCTGAAGGCATGTTTCCATTGCCTGGACACCTCCGGTGGTGCCCTACAGTACAGCCGCTCAAAGGCCTGTGGGCTATTCCTGGCCTGTTGCATCCTGCACAACATGGCCAACGAATGTAGGATAGCTGTACAGGTCGAAGAGGGGGACAGCAATGGGGACGATGAGGACACCGGTGACAATGGTGATGGGCAGCCTCCCCTTGGCCGTTGGGACCCCCGACTGCTCCGGCTGGCACGGCTGCACTGGGACACCATCACGGAGGAGCACTTCAGCCAACCCAGGTAAGTCACGAGGCCATGTGCAACCAACAGTGGCTAAGGCACAACCCACAAACACACATGGACACACACCAGGGGTGCATTCCATCAAGGGAAGTGGCCGGACATGGAACCACATACAAAACCAGGGATGGGTGAGGTCTAACATGCCATGTGGATGGACACACACACACACACACACAATGCACCACACATGCACAAAGGGTAGGAGGCACACTGACCCAGAACACCACCCCTAGCCACACACATGTCCACAGACCACCAGGCCCACTGCCTGTCCTTGTGCGTGTGTCAGATGCTGAGCACCATTGCACATTGGTGTACAGGGCAATGCAGGCATCATCATGCACACGCAACTGCGGACAGCAGCCAGGAGGGTGTGCAGATGGACTGTGTGTCCGCGTGCAGGGCCGGGTACCCACCCATGCAATGCCCGCTGAATGACACAATGCACACAGGGCAGCACCAGACAGTAGCCACGTTGGGAGACAGGTCAGTCACATGCCACAGTGCCCCAGCTGCCATGGATGCATGGGTGGCCCCGCTGAGACCAGCCAGCACTGACAGGCTGACCACTGGCCTCATGGGGTGGCACCGATGGTCCCCCAGGGGTTCCACTGCTTGAACGCGACCATGCTCGTGCAGGGGTCTGCAGCACACCAAACATGCCTGCACCAGGCATGCTCGGGATGCCCCACAGCTGAACCCAGTGTCGACAAGAAGGGTGTCGCACGACACCGGGAACGGGGGGTGGACAGTGCACTGCGTGGTGTCTGCGACACATGGACACATGACTGTGTGCCCATTGTGGCCATGACAGCAGTGAATGCCTGTGTCTGCCTGTCAATGGCAGTGGACACATCCTCCCGCAACCGGTCCATCTCTGCCAGGATCAGAGCGGTGTCTCTGCTGCGACTCTCCTCTGCCCGCTCCAGAGCCGCACGCAGTGCATCCACTGACTTCGCAAGCCACATCTGCTGGTTGACTGATACTTGCAGTATGTGGTCTGCTCATCCAAGAGGTCATCTGCCTCCTCAGCATCCTGTTCCTCAGGGTGTGCATGGCCTTGATGCTCAGCACCCCTTGAGGGTAGGCGCTGCACACCGGGACCAGGTCTGGGCATGTCCACAGGCATTGCACTGACGCCACCCCGACCCTGTACCCCCAAGCCCATTGGCTGACTGCTGATGCTGCCCCTCCAGCTGCCACTCACCAGGGCTCTCTGGTGCCACCACAGTGGCTGCAACAGTCCCACTGTCCTGTACACACACCAGTGCTGCCCCACTGGTGCTGACAGGCACAGGCTGGAACTGTGATGACATGCAGGCCTCCACTGTGGCACCACCCACAGCCATGGCCACGATGTTACCTGCTGTGTGGCCATCCCATGGCACACACGTGTCACTGTCCATGCCGTTAGCGACATCATCATTTTTGACGGACCCGGCTCCAGCCCGAGTCACAGCATGCTGGCATCCGTGGATGCTGCCATGCTGGGACATGGGCAGGGCCTCCTCCGCACCTCTTCGAACAGCATCAGTCTGGACAGCCAGGCAGGCCCACTGTCGCACTAAGCCACGTATACCTGTGGAGGTGGATGGGCCCTCCTCCATCTCCATCTGACTGTCCTCAGTGGACAGGCCCACCGCTGACCCATACAGACGCTCAGGATCTGTAAGGGAAAACAAAGTCGCGTTACTGCATGTGACCTACCCTGCCCCTCCCAATAGACAGACCATGACCTACCATGCAGTGACTGGCTACCACCCATCTGGAAGCCACCACCTGGAACACCCTCAATGGCACAACACTGCATGCTTCCAGCAACCCTCTCCTATGGGGTCAGGTGTAGCACCTCCAGCTGTCCCCCACCTGTCGCAGCTCGTGCTGCCCTGATGGCAGCCACCTTCTCCTTTATCCTCCTCCTGTCTGTACCCATCTTCTTCTTGCACTCCTGCATGGAGCGCTGGTGGCTACGATGCAGGTTCACTGCACGTGCCACCTCCTCCCGTGCAGCAGCATGGGCCTGTGGTGTTCCCTGCCATCTGCTGAGAAGCGGCTCCTGATCCAGGTAGGCCTCAAACAGGGCATCGGTCTCAGCCTGGTGATATTAGGCCTTCTCCTCCTCCCACCACTGTGTTCCTCCTCTCCCACAACTCGCTCGGTCATTATTTAGACTGTGAGAATGAAAGTTGTTACCTGTGACTGTGCAGTCCCATGCATGTCCCAGAATCCACAGTCCACACTCCCAAATAGCATGCAACTCACCAATAGACTGCAGTAACCGACTATGACCAGTGCAGCCCAATGTCACACTTTTATAGCGCAACCCATGCAAATGAGGTGAGGCACAACTTTAAGTGGATGCAAATTGCAGTGCTGCACCACTGAATGGCTGATTAACTGATTTGCATATGATGACTGAATATCACGCTGTTGCGCTTTGCGCAATTGTGTTGAACTTGCTGAGCCAAGGGCGCAGTTCTGTGACATGCGCAGTACACACCTCACTGTGCATGCCCGGGTTGCTGATGCAGGTGTCTGCCACGCTGCTGATGTGCTGTCGCGGGAAGCAATGCAGGGCATGGCCACCATTGTGTCGAGTGGTGCTAAACGATGTTCACCTATATGGGCTGTGGCACTGGGCCATCATAGGTGCACTGGGGCAACAGCGCTGTAGGTCGCTACTGGAGGTAGCACACAGGCATCCAATCATGCTACACGCATTGGGTTCCAATGGTGCTGTGCCTGTCCATGCGCCAGAGACCCTTGACCCTGTGCCCTACCTTTTTCCCTAGGCACCATGCGTCAGGCATGGGTGCACCACTATCGCGCTGTTCGGTGACAGCGCGATAGGGATTGGCAGTGCTGTACTGCTCAGCATCTGCACGTGGTGGAGCCGCACTGCAGAGCACCATTTTGAGCTGACTAAGCAAGTGGAATGGCACGGAGGAGGGCTGCACAGTGGACCCAAGTTGAACTGGCCAACCTGGTTGCCATTGTAGAGTCACTTTATGGTTCACTGTTTGGGGAGGCACCCCTGGACAGGTCCAGGAGCCAGGTGTGGGATGAGGTGGCCAATGCCCTGGAGGAGGCCACAGAAAGGGGCGGATGGTGGAGCAGTGCCGCCACAGGTATGATGACCTGCGGAGGAGGGAACTAGACCTGCTTGCCTGCCTGCGGGCACGTGTCAGGAGGGGCATGGTGCCACTGCCAGGTAGGTGTTATGTCCACACACTTTTATCTTCCATATGGGTATCACAGTTGTATGTGTCTGGAACATGGGGGAGGGACCGTCTGGTGTTGGCTGTGGTGGTGTTATCAGGGTGTGGGGTAGGTGGGTCTGGCTGGGTGGGAGTGCACACACATGGGGGCAGGGGGACTTTGCTACAGGATTGTACTGATGTTCCTTTCTCCATGTTTGCACTACAGGGCCGGAGGAGAGGCATCTGGCCAGGGAGATGCGGTGCCAGCAGGACGACAGGGCTGCTAGGAGGGGCGACGGTCCACAGCACCCGAGGGACCGGCCTGATGATGGTGAGTGCCATACCTCCATGATTACTATTGCATGCTGTGAAACACGGTGGGCAGTGGGGCATGGCCTCCATCCATTGACACCACTGCCATGCACACAACTTGTTACAGTCAGCACTGTCCAGTGGCACTGCATGTCTGGGAGTGTGTTGATGGTGGTCCATGTGTGCACTGGGTACATGGCTGTGCCACTGCCTTCGCACCACATAGCCATGTCACTAAACGGCCACGGTGGTGCTGTGCATGACTTGGCCAGTGGGTGTGTGCAGCGGTCCGCATGGCTGTATGTGCCTGGGTGTGCAGGTCTTGTGGACGTGATCACTGTGGGTGGTCACACACCATCACAGAGGCATGTCCCACGGCCGTATGCCATGCACAGTGGGTGGGCTGTATGGAGCTGTACATTCACACCTATTGTCTGTGCTCCCTTATCCTAGGTGTCTGCCAGCTTCAGGAGATAAGGGAGGCATTGCAGGAGATCCTTAATGTGGGCCGGACATCGTTGGAGATCCTGCAAAGGATTGACCGGCTTGGGGTCTTGAGAAGACACTGGAGGCAGAACAGCCGGAGTGGGGAGCGGGGCTCCCATTGATCATCCCTCTGCCCCTGATATCCCCTACCCCCCTGGACCCACCTCCACCCCTCCTTTCCTTCCTATTTGTTCACCCTGTCCCTTACCCAACCCCACCTTGTTTGTGCCCTCCCCCATTTGTACATAGTTTTGTAAATAGTTCCTTTTGATATGTTTTTTGAATACAAATCTTTTGATATGAATACTGTGGTGGTCTCTGATTTGCAGCGGGCTATAGGTGCTCAGCTGCAGTGGTGTGCATGGCGTCAGGGGTGGTGCAGTCATGGGTATGTGTGTGTGTCCATGGGGAGGTGACTATGGTGTGGGGGTAGCTACAAGTCAGTGTCTGTGGTGTGTGTGTTGTGCCCTGTGCACTGGATGACCGTGTGCAGTGGTCCATGGTGCATGCTCTGTGTCCATGGTGCCCCTGTCAGCCTGTCCATGGCCTGTGCAGCTGACACCCTTGCATGTCTGTGACCTGCATGGTCTGCTGGCATGTCAGTGGTGGCTGTCCATGCAGGGCAGCCACTGTACCCATCACAATGCTGGGTTGCCTCCTGTCACTGGAGTGGTGCATGTCTGCCTCGGGTGACACTGTGGCCTCCACAGTTATTGTCCCCCCTCCATGCTGTGGCTTGTGTGTGTTGCAGGGGATGTACACCACTCTCTGTGACTTGTGCTCCGGGCAAATGATGGTGGCGTACAGGTCCACAGTGCCTGCTCAGGGTGGCTGGCACTCCTGTGCCATGGAGGACTGCAGGCTGTGTGTACAGTTTCCATGGGCCCACACTGGGGGCTTGGTTGCCCCGCTACTGCGTCCCTGTGTTGTTGTGCCCTTGTGTATGGGTGGGTGTTTGTCCATGCACTGTGTGGCATCTGGTGTGGTGCATGCTTCCATTCACCACTGTGGGTGTCTGCACTGGCTTTTGTGGCCAGTGCTAGGTCAGAGTGTGTCCTTGGGAGGGTGTGAAGGGTGCTGTACCACTGATGGTGGTGTCCGGGGCATGCCCTGTCCCATGTGGGGTACCTCGTGTGCCGACACATGGTCGGTCTCTCAGCTGTACCTCAGGGGGGGCTGTGCATGGTGGCACTGTGTATGCCGTTGTTGCATTGCTGTGTGATGCTACCCACTGATGGGTGCTCGTGGTGGGGCTGCCTTACATGGTTCTGTGCTGCACAGGGTTGCATTGTCACAGTGGGGGTGGTGGCATGCATGGAGTTTCCTGCAGTGGTGGACACTGCTCCTGGGCAGGGTGTCTGTTGGTCATGGTGCAGGGTGTGCTCTGCATTGGGGGGGATGGTGTGGCATGGGGTGGTCGGCCCTCCTTGTGTGCCAGTCACAGCTTACCAGGGGGTGTGATGGGGCACCATGGCCCGGCTGTGGGTTGGTTGCTTGTCTCCATGGGCCAGTGGTTATTCCAGCCCTCCCTCAGTTGTGCAGTGCATGGGGTGTAGGGGGACGATGTCTGTTCTGCTGTGTGTTCCTCTGCCCATCTGTGGCATGGGTGGTGGACCCCTACATCCCTGGTTGTGCAGTTGCATTGCTGCACTGCTGCTGGGGGGCATCCCTGGTTGCGCTATGGTGCCTCTGGACTGCTCAGCTTCCCCTCCCTAGTTGCGCTATGGCACAGGTGGTGCGATATTCAGTGGTCAGCTGTAGGTGTATGTTGGCTGGCTCAGTTTTTGAATATCGTGCCTGTTGCACATGGGCGCAATGGACTTGAGCTTGCTCCTGCTATTGCGCACTTGTTGGGTGCCGTTTGAATATCTGGGCCACTATCTGCAACCTGATGCTTGTGTTTATATATTTGCTTCATAATAAAAACAAAAGTGTCATTGACAACTGACCAGTGTCACCAACTGCAAAATGAAAATTAAAAAATAAATACCAAATAAATAAAATAAATATTGTCATTTACAGAAAAATTAGGCTTATTAAATACTTTATAAAATAGTTAACAGTGTCTGTCTTGCACAAATAATTTAACAACATTGTTAGTGCCTTTATATATATAATGTAACTATTTCTAGATAGAAAAAATATCATTTGTAACCTATATGCAGCAGTAGACAAAAAAAATGGCAAGTAAATATAATAAATATTCTCATTTGTTGGAAAATAAGGTTAATTAAATACTTTCTAAAATAGCAAATAACAGTGTCTGTCTCACACAAACAATTTAACAACATTGTTAATGCCTTTCTATGTATAATGTAACTTTTTCTAGATAGACAAAAAAAAAACATTTGTAATCTATATGCAGCAGAAGAATTGACTGCCCAATAAGATTATATAACAACCTACCGGGTCATAATATCATATGCTTAATAGCTTACGACATTTGCGCTAACCTGGAATAGCACTGTACAAGACAGCGAGTGATGTAATACAGCGAATATTGCTGTATGAAGTATTGCACCACTCACACTATCCCAGGCAGAGGATAAGACCTCCGCTGGGATGGGGTTCCACTAAGTAGCTGCTGTGGCCCAGTGGACTGAGCCACTGTAGCAAAAAACCCAGGCACTGCGTCTGGGACCAGGTTTGAGTCCCGTCCCCCCAATTTTTTTTTTACACTTTGTGTGATTTGAGTGAAGTCCCCAGAGTTGAGAATCCTTGTGCATAGAGTGTTTGAGAACACAGCCTCCCTTAACAGGGGGTGCAGGGTATAGCCCCTGCAAAAAAATTAATTATGCCACATGCAAGAAATCATGCTGAATTGGCAACACGATTTTGGCATGTGGCATAATGTTGTGTGACATTAAGACCCTGTGCCATGTAACAAGGCACAGTGAATGGCGGGGTTATCTTCTAAATTAAGGTCAGTGTGCTGTGGATTTAACCATGAGGTGTTGGCATGGGGCTGTCGAAAGTTATGTCACACTCACTCCTCAGTTTGGGGGGATAACTGAGTAAAAATGTGTGATGGAGTTGCTGCCACTTGTTAATTTCTGGATAATGTTTGCCCCAATATCTGTAGCAATATCTAATTTGTTTGGGATTGTTTTTCAATCATGTCTTGCTGCCCCTGTTATGACTGATGGAGTAATTCATGTGTAGTCTCTTGGACAGCAATACCATTCTCATGTATGTCTGTAAGAACATCATTGCTATTATGTAGCTCACAGAGGGCCTAATATGTCTGACGCTGGAGTCGGTCTTGCTGGTGTACCTTTTGTAATATCTCTTTCTGAGTTTCTAGCATTTCTTTTTGTGTATCTAGCACCAGTGAGACAGACTCCTGCATCTGATGCATATCCTCAGTTAAGGCTGTCATGAATTGTTTCATGCATTTGCCCAGTGATTTCACAGCAGACGAAACCCCTGCTTCAGCAGGTAGTCTGTCTCCTGTTGTACAAACAAATGCCCCTGATGGACTAGGTTTGGGTACAGTTACTTCCAGTTCTTTTGTGGTGGTGACCTTCACTTCAAGTGGCACATCTGCTGGCTGTTTTGTCATTGATGTTTCTTCCTGTCATCAGCTATGGCTGGTATTGTTTCTGTTAGATTTAAGGAAATACATTTAAGTAATTTATTATGTTACTTTGTGGCCAAACATTTAATAACATAATAAAGATAATATTTAGATATTTGTACTTACCAACAATCTCCATCATAAACATCTCTTCAATTGGAACAAGCTCCTCCTCTACCTGATATCTTGGTACTTCTTCCAGCTGAGCCCTCTGTGCTGGGGTGGCAGGGTACCCTGGGTGCTCTGTACGGAAATAAAAAGACATAGAATACATATAAGTATTGCTGGCTCATGTTGTGAATTTATTACTTCTTTTCATGCTTATGTTTTGTAACCTGAAAATTTACATTTAAAAAATACAAATATTTGGGGGCAATAACTCAACAGTATGACTACTGTAAGTATAACATACAGTTGCAAGACATGATTTTTTAATTTAATTAGAACCTGAAACACTACATACACTGTGCTACTGTATACTGCTGTTAATGACATGTTAAACTGCCATGCAATGAGAAAAAGGCAATCATGTTAAAAATTGCCCCTTTAAAGGAGGTGTTTATTTTTTGGCACTGATAAAGAGCATAGCAGTGGATGTCACAACAATCTGTCAAAATGAATTTCTAGTATCTGTTGTGTTATCGTTAGCTTGATCTACTTACTGCCATGGTGTTGGTCCCCCAACTCTGGTTTTCTGGCTTGTTCCCACATGTCGTGGGCCACTTTATATCATTCAGGATCCCCCTCAGGGACAAATCCAGATTCCTTCATGTGATGCTATTTCTGGCTTTGACAAATCCAGATTCCTTCATGTGATACTATTTCTGGCTTACTGGTTTCCATTTACACTGGCATGATTCTGGTCTTTATTTATCCCATTCATGGACAGCCAGTCACTTATTTTGTTACATGTTTTTGCTTGTGGGAGGTTTGTGCCCCTCAGCATTATCTCTGCTCTGCCAAACCTTTGGACCCCCTCTACTAGAGCAGTCATCTCATCATCCTTCCAAAACTTAGGCATATTGCTGTTGGTACAGAGGAAAAATAAAGCTACTCAAGTGTCATATGTAAAATGTGTTTTTATATGTACCAGCAAGTAGCCTCATTATTACTATGAAGGCTAATGAACAGCAATGATCTTAATGTTTATATAAACGCTGCTATCTGATTGGCTGTTACCATTCCTAAACTCTTTGAGTTATTCCTATAACACTGTACATACAGTAGATACATGTCATCAGCAAATTAGGGCCTTGTGGCCCATCCAGTTTGCCCTATCCATCTTTCTAATGCTTATGGTACCATAGATGCTACAAGTCCCCCCGCCTTTCACCCTAGCTTGATAATTACCATGTGCCTATCACACGCATTCTTGAATCCCTGAACCATGGCCACCCCCAATCACTTCCTTGGAGAGACCGTTCCATCTCTCCACTATGCTTTCAGTGAAGTAGAATTTCTTCAAGTTCCTCCTATTTTTTCACCCCTTTTAGTCACATGATGTTCCCTCTTGTTCTGATATTTCCCTACATGTGAAGATGCTCCCCTCTGGTACCCTATTCATCCCCTCTAGATACTTGGAGGTCTCTAACATGTCCCTCCCCTCTCAGGTATGCCTTGATCAGCATGGCACATGGATTCTTAATTGTTGCAACTCATACTGTAGCACAGCAGAATGACTGAATGTTGTTCAAGTGCTGGTGGAAGAACTATTTTGATCAAACTCTATAGTACCAGATAAGTAAAGTCTACTTGTAACAGTTTTTTTTAATAATTAATTATACTAACAACTGTGTTGTGTACTACATTATACCCCTAGGGCGGTGCTTGCCAGACTGTTAATCTAAGGCATGGGTGTAAAGAATGTAGATTTAACATTGGTTGAGCACTGCTTTCAGTCAATCTGTTATTTGACTAGAATGGGGCAGGTGAAAGTAATATTTGTGAAAAATACATGAAATTGACACAATGAAAAAAATGGCACATTCGCATTGTCACAATAAACCACTACAGGCTGGGGGGGGGGACACAGCATGTTGGAGTGACGAACCTTTCTGGATAATGAAAGCACTCGGGTATACCTCATGCATCATCCCTACCAAGGTGGGTTGTTATCTCACCATAACGCATACCCTGTCATAATTTATTGCTTAAGTATATGTATATGTCATGTTGTATGTTTTTATTTTAACAAACAAAACAAATATGTGTACAACTACCCCCCCACCATGACTCACTTACTTTGTGTTCATATGATGTGATTGCATCCATTTTTTGACCAAGTTGTGTGGCTCTTAAAAGAACTGTTTGTTTTATTATTGTTATGCTTGGGGTGGAACTGATGACAAACTGTATTAAAAGCACCGTTTGGATTTCATGTTGAAGATCCCCAAGGAAAAATGTGTTGCCAGCATCTGAGAGATGCACACCATCTTTTAGATAAATCCAATGTTTTCTATGATCAATTTCGGGGTGACAAATAGTGTGCATGCCCAGATTGTGCAGGAAACCAGATATTTGGATGTTGACTTTTCTACGTGTTCTTTCAAGTCCACATATATTGGTTTGGCTTCTCCAGATACACCACTGTGTAATGTCTGAAAACATGACCCTATACGCAGGCAACATCGCAGTTAGTTCAGCTAAGTCAGACTTTCCTGATTCTATTAAGTCTATGTCATTTTTGAGACCTAAGTCCTTACCCCTGAGATGGATTAGCAGTGTGTCTGGAGGAAGGTGATGTTCCAATAGTCTATTAATAGATGGCATGAGTTGCTCCCACCTCATACCACCTTTTCCAAACCAGAACACATCATGTTCTAAGGTTCAAGCCACGACCAAAATGACTTTTCCATGTGAAATCTGATGCCCTCTTTACAACTGAACCATCAGTTATCCATACTGGGCTTTTGAAGTGCTCAGCAATTGTAAATCTTGAACAATATCTTAGTAATGACAACAATTGAACAAATATACCACTATCTCTCAGCTCTCTGACTGAAATGACAGTTGGTCTGAAATTTCCCACTAACTATCAGTTTCATAGCAGACACAGTGGACGTCACAGAATGATAGCCAATTGGAAGCTGTTCATTATTTGCTGTATGTTACCTAGGACAAGATTGGTCAGATTCCTTGCACAAAACAACCAATTTGACTGGATAACAATCACAGCAAATGTAGTAACAGGGCCATATGACAATAAGCTGATGTCCTGTTGGTGGAGACAAGGATATAAAATCTGACAAACACTCTGACTCACTCCCTTTTTATAGCTAGCATCATACATGGTGAGCATGCTATACTGTACTGCCATATAAATAGTCACTGCCAATGTCAAGCAATATCAATTAAGAAAGATTGGTGTTACTGTTGTACATACTCTTACTTTGTAGCATGTTCTTTTTTACTGTCAAGTCTGTTTTTGTGTAGTACTTTGATGATACTATTACTTCACTAAAGTTATTGTCTACTAATGTCATAGCTGCTGTGCTTGTTTTAAGCATTGGCATAACTGTTTTGCTTAATAGTAAGACATACTATTAGTATTTTAACATCCTGCCTTGTATCACAAATCTCCCACGTCATCAGCAGTGAACGCATTAGGTTTTTGGCATACGATGTAGGATACTACGTTGTTTGTCACCATATAGCATATGTTCCTACATCGTATGACTGTAAAACAATAGATGCCATATCCATCTTCATTTGCAGAGCTATGAACATTTTCTTACCTATCATGCTATTGTAGTAGTTTTCATAATCTGCCTAAACCATATTTGTACATTGAATTCAATATGGCTACATACCTCTGCTGCTGATGATTGTGTGAGCAAAAATAGTTGGATGCTGTGCTTTTACAGCCTTTTCTCTGCAGTGGTAAGATATTCCTCCTTTACCTCTTAGATGGTTTACTTGTCTGAGGTGCACAGTCCCATCTCACTGCCTTCACAATGTGTCACCAGCATATGACTGAGGGTCCTGCACCGTATTGCGTCATACGGTCAACAATCCTACATCATATGTCATCCCTGCCACTCTGCATACCTAAAAACACTCCACAAGATGTTAAAATATATGTAAACAGTTTACATTAAAGCAGACATGTTCTGTTGCCTCAATAACGTTATTAACATTTCACTACAACAATTCTGAGATGTTTGTAAGAGTAGTTGCCAAACTATGAAGGAATGTGCATCATATTGCGGAATATGAATGAGTATCCTGCATTGTATTATGTGGTGACAGCTGGGGACTTTGAGATAGTGGTAGGTGTACTTGAGATGCATTACTGCCATATTTTGTGGACAATAGAGGTTGCCTATTAAAAGGTAGTCCAGGTTGGCACTGGCCTCCCTGCTGTGGTCTGGGATTCACCCTCTGAGAATTTAACATGATTGTTTTAACCTTAATTGTCTATATTTTTAGTTGCAGACTGCATTGATGTAAAGCCTTTATTGTGTTTCTGTGGTGGGCATCTCTGTGGCATGCATGGATGTGGCATTTCAGGTAAATGTTCCACATGAGACCCTGGGTAAACAAAAAAAAAACAAACAAATAAAACCCCAAGGAACCCGGCCAAGAGAAGCGGGTGCCCGGTAGAATCTGAGGCACTTCTGGTCTGCTTTCTGATGGATTGGCATGATTGCAGTGAGCATGGGCACTCAGGACTTGGGCCTAGCCCTCAGGGAGCTTGGGGAATATGGCATCTGCTAAGTGGGCTGGGAGACCTTGGTCAATGGGGCCTACTCCGGAGCAACTTACGGTCATGGGATGGTTAGCTCCTGTAGTGTGGGAATGCACTGGGTGGACTGGGGATGGCTGGTGACTGAAGGCCAAATGCAAGCATGGAGCAACTGGCATCCTGCACCACATGGGCAGGGGGTTGGGGAGGGACAGGGTGTTTCATGAGTTGGGGCCTCACAATGGTCAGATAGGTTGGGCTTTAGGATGAGTGGATGCCGAGGCCTGTCTGTGGAGGAATGGACTGGAAAAAGGAATGGAACTAAAAGGTTCCTTCTGATCTTCAAGGAGAACGGAGCTGAATGAGGGCATTGCACTTAGAGGAGAGCAAGACTCACCATTTTTTTCCCTCTTCTTCTGTAGCTGCTACAACTGGGTGTCTAACGCCATGTGGCGGCTGGCTGGGGAGGGATGGAGGCTCGGTGCACAGTGGCCTAGGGAGCTACTACAGGAACATCAAATGAGTTAGGTAGCACAATGAGTCGGGAAATGCTCAGTGCCTGGGCAGCCAGAGTGGGGGATGGTTTTTCGGTTTCAGCTGAAGGCCGCAGGGGACAAAAGGTGGAGGGGCAGTGGCCCATGTGCTGCCACACAAGCTGCAAAAGGGCTCGATCAGTGGAGGCCTAATGCCATGCTGGAAGAGCCGGGAGGAGCAAAAACTAGATGCTGGTGCAACTGGCACAGGGGGCTCACTAAGGGAGCTGATATAGGAGCATGGGAACTGACAAAAATAGTAGGATGGGGTTGGATTATAGGGGTTTGGAGCATTAATGGGAGCCTGTTTTTGGGCAAAATTACATTTGGTACTGATTGGGGAGGCGCTAGTGTGGAGTTTTTTCCTGCAGCACTAGGCATAGGCTTATCGAGACTTCCTCAAGCAGCTCATGGTCCAGTTTCAGCAGCAGGAGGGGTGGGGGAGTTAAAGACAGATGGAGCATAGGAACGATGTTATTTTAACATAAGTTGGTGCAGTGCAGAGCAAACTCTTGAAAAGAAAAAGAGATATTGATGTTGGTATGTTTTAAAGTTTATCCCGCCCCTACGTTTTTTCGTGCTAGAGTAGGGGCTCCATGTGGCATGGTAAAGTTGTTGCTTTAGGTGCAATCTCTCACCCATTAGCATATTAGTTGCTGGATCTAGTTCCAAACCTTCCTGATATATCATAGCAGTAAAAGGAAGCTGGCTAGGGCAGTCTGGGAAGAGCAGGTTTCCCAAGATGCAGGGTGCTGGGCTGTCACATAGGACAAAAAGGAGTGGGGGAGGGCATGCGCCTCTGGAGGACCTAACCATTTTTTTAATGTTGCAGGATGGGTGTAAAAAAAGGTTCCAAGTCAGAAGGCAAGTGAGGTGCTTGCTCAAAGAGCAGCTGAGCTCATGGAACAGATCCAGGCAATTATCAAGGAGTCCAGGGTAGAAGAAGAGAAGGAGAGGAGGGCAGACAAAAGGAAGGAACCACAGGCCAAGAATGGGAGGCCTGACAAGAGGCCTACCAGGAGCAACCTGGATGATGGTGGTAAGCCTCAACTGGACATGGGTAAGACATTGGTGGTAGACCTATCAGTGGATTGTAGTCTAAAGGACTACCTGGTGGGCATCATGGACAAGCAGAGTGATAAGTGCTGAGAGAAGGTGGAGAAGGAGTGGAAGGAATTACAGGAAGAGAAGAAAGTGGATAAAAAGATGGATAACACCGGGACTGGGAGGCTAGGGTGGGTAGCCCCCTGGGATGACCTTGGGGGATCATGTCTCACAGGCCCTCAAAGAAAAGATATGGAAAGGGGAGTACGTGGACATGCTTGCCCTGATTGATAAAGACACAACAAGGAAATATGAGCAGAAGGAGTCAGTGGGCAATTCCAAAATGGCGGTGGCCCTGGCTATAGTAGGGAAGACTAGCGAAGAAGCTAGCTTGAAGGGTAAGACATCTGAGTCCTGAATGGAGGGTTTCACACATTTTAGTGCACTCTTGCTGCAGAAAAAGCCTGAGCTAGCGATCCCGCTCCTTACCTCCTCAGCTATTATTAGGGATGCATATAGGGTCAAGAGTGGGTACGGGTGGTTGATTTACGATGAGAAGTTCCCGACACAGGGTAGCCTCTCATAAGGACATGAGGTAGGATGTTATGCTGTCTGAACTTTGGATCAGGATGCTATCAGCACAAGGGGGGTTGGGCAATGAAGGAAGAAAGGGTGGTGGGGTGGCAGGGACAAAAGCTTGCTGGGCATTCAATAAAGCCAGTTGCCAATGGACCAACTGCAAATATAAGCACCTTGCTCAGATGTGAGGTAGGCACCTCATCCTCAGATGCAAGGACACGTTGACCGGAATGGGGGGTGCAACACGGCAGCCCTTTCGGGGTGGCTATGGTGGGGGAAGGGGTGGCTTCATTGGGCAAGGGGGTAGTTTCAGATGGCAAAATGGGAGGGGAAGCTATGGAGGCCGATAAAGTACTCTAGGTAGGGGCAATGGGGAGGGGGGATTCCCATTACCACGTTAACCAGTTAGCGCACTTGTGGTGATCGCATGGACCAAGGACTACCCAAACTCAAGGGCAGCAGCAACGCTTAGGTAGGGTTTCATAACAGGGTTAAAGCTCTATTACACAGGGGTTAGGATGGCTATGGGGGCAAAGAATCTGACATCTATAAAGGGAAGGGAGGATGTAGTGGAGAAGAAGATAAAAAGAACTGGAGGCAGGTTAGGTAGAAAGACCTTAAGGCCCTGCCATTTGAAAATTTTGGGGTTTTCCCATTAGGCATAGTGCCCAAGAAGGCCCCAGGAGTTTAGGCTGATACATCACCTCTCGTACTGTGAATAGTAGTCAGTTAATGATGCCATCACCCTAGGGAGGAGCTTGGTGTCATACAAGCACTGCTGGCAGCACTGTGGACCTGATAAGTGCCAGGTCAGAGGTCTGGTTAGCCAAGACTGACACTGAGTCAGCTTTCCTGCTCCTGCCAGTATGGGAGAAGAACTGGGAGCTGCTAGTTTTCAAATTCCAAGGGAAGTACTACTTTAATAAGGTGATGCCAATGAGCTGCTCAGTAGCCTGTGTGACTTTTGAAGTGTTTAGTATGTGGGTACAATGGGTCTTCATGGAAAAACACTGGCAGGGCTCAGTCATCCACTACCTGGATGATTTTCTTATTAACAGGTGAAGGGAGAGACACCACTCAGACCATGATTGGAAACTTTGAGGCACTTTATGGGGTAATTGGGATACACCTGGTGAAGGACAAGACCGAAGGTCCGAGTATATGAATGGAGTTTTAAGGGATACAACTGGATCTGGAGCAGCAGTACTACAGGCTGCCAAGGAACAAGGTGATTAGATTGAGATCACTCATCCAAAGGATGAATGGATGCAGAAGGCTACAGCTTAAAACCAACCAGCAAGTACTGAGACATATGAGCATCACCTGTCAGGCAGTGGCCCCTAGCAGGATGTTCAGCAGGTGGTTAACGAGGACATCTGCTAAAGCCAAGCTTCCACACCATTGAGTGGATATTGGGAAAAGGGTTCAGGAGGATCTGAAGGCATGAGAGGTTTTCCTGGATGAGTATAATCAGGTGACTTTGTGGAGGGACCAGTGGGTGGATGGGGAAGCTGTGGAACTCTTCACAGATGTGGTAGGTGGACTAAGCATAAGGGTCTACTACCAGGGTGAATGGATGTCAGAGGCCTAGCCTCCCAGGTGGGTTAAGATGGGGTTAACAAGGGACATTACATTTTTGGAGGCTTTTCCCATCTGGGCAGCCATGGTGGTGTGGGGACCACATTTGTCCAGTAAGAAGGTGGCATTCAGGTATGACAACCTGGTGGTGGTGAATGTTATAAACAGACAGTTGGGTTTCTCGGAGGTGGTTCTGAGTGTAGAGCGTGAGCTAGTGTTGGAGGGTTTGCAGCTGAACTGGTCCTTTAAGGCTCAGTACTTGGAAAGTGTTACGAATGACATAGCTGACAGCCTTTTACATTTACAGATGGACAGCTTCCGGGCACTAGCTCCGAAAGCAGCTGCACAGGGAACGCTGGTTCCAGCACACCTGTGGGAGATTGGTTGGCATGAGACCAGCTGTTCTATTGAAGCGCCTGGACCCCAATATGCTGAGAGCCTGCAAAGCAGTGTGGAAGGGTTTCAAGGGGTTCCATGAGTGACCCAGTTACTGAGGCCCAGATCATGAGGTATATGGTGGATAGATGGGAAGCAGGCATGTCAGGCATCACCATAGGGATACACCTTACCACTATTGACTTGGTATGCCAGCTGCAGGGTTGGGGGTCACCTACCAGGGCACTGGCTATATGACACATGCAGCAGGGGTAGCTCATGTTGCAGGGAAGAAGGCCAGATAGGCACAGGCCAATCAGCAGGAACCTCCTGGGGAGGCTGGTGTCTTGTTTGCCATCTGTTTGCTCTTCAGAATATGAGGCAAAGCTCTTTACAGCCATCTTCTTAGTGATGCATGGAGGGTCCTTCAGGGTTAGTGAAATAGTGGCGAAGGACAATGGGGACAGGACTGTGGTTACAGGACCCTGATTTTTCATGGTCAGCAGGGACAGCTATGATTTGGCTGAGGTGCTCCAAGACAGACCAGGCAGGGAGGGGCAGTAAGGTGGAGCTCCTAAAAGAGGGTGAACCGGGGGGGGGGGGGAACTGGTGAAGGGCTTGGAAGATTATGTGGCAATGAGACCACAGGGAACAGAAGGGTTCTTTAGGCATGGCAACGTAGACCCGGTAACAGCATCTCAGGTCACAGCCATACTCAAAAATGGCATGAGTTTCCTAGGTGAGAACCCTTAGACCACTGCCTCCCACTCATTCCAGATCAGGGTGGCATCAGAGGTGGTGAACTCAGGGGCTCCCCTGTGGAGGTGCAGAGGGCTGGCAGGTGGTCTTCTAAGGCCTATAAGAGATATGTGTGAAAATGACTGTTAAAAGCATGCAATTTCTGTTTTCCAGGGGTTAGGAGACATAGGATGGTATGGATCACTGGCTATTCCTTTAAACATTGGGCGGAGCAGTGGGCGGAGTGTACACCTGGGGGACGGCAGCTGGGACAAGACCCCGACAAGACTTGGATTGAGTGGCATGGACAGAGGGGACTCAGATGAATAAGGTTGCTGCCACTATTAGAAGAGAGCAGCAGACAGTTGCAGGCACTAGACCTGATTATCATACATGCAGGGAGGAATGATCTAGGCTCACTGCAATGGGTAAAGTTGGTGCACAGGATCACCAAGGATTTGGAGGTGATAAAATCATGGTGGCCAGGATTGAAAGTAGCCTGGTCTGAGATTGTTCCTCATAGGTGCTGGAGGAATGCACAAGATATGCTAGCCATAGACAAGGCTAGAAAAACAGTGAACAAGAGGATGGCAGAATGGGCCAGACAAATGGTGGGGGATATATGTCAGACATGAGTTAATCACTCATGACACACCAGGGATATACAGGAAGGATGGCGTGGACCTGTCTGGTGTGGGTAACGCAGCCCATAATGGGGCAATTAGGGAAGTGATTGAAAAATGGCAAGGTTTCAGGGGGGGTGTAGGCTAGTTTGTAACAGGGAAGCCCAGAGGCTGGCAGTGGGCCAGCCTATGGGCTAGTTGGAAAAATCGGGAGGGCCTAGTTGGACGAGGGGAGTGGTAAGGTAGGGTAGTGCTGGGGTGGGCTCTCTATGTGGTAATCATCTCAAGAGGGGCAGGGCTGGGGGATCAGGTGGGTCACCTGAGCCCACAAAGAAGACTAAGAAAGGTAGGGGCAATGGGTCCTTACACCCGGGCCCAAGGAGAAAGGCAAGTATAACTGATATCAGGATGATGAAAATGTAAATAAAGGATGATCTATGGGATTGTATATTAATGGAATATGGAAATGATGGTGATGGTGATTTGTAAACTTCTGAAGTATGAATAGATGATTAAATGTATCTGAGAATCTTCCATAATAAACTTTGAATGTTGAACCATTAAAATATTTGTGGTTTGGCTGATTTCAGTGTGGTCCAAGTGACAATACAGGTTGCCTATTAAAGGGCAGCCCAGGTTGTCACTGGCCTCCTGGGATTGGCAACTGAGCTAAAAAGAGGGGAGGGAGAGGACAAGGGCAGAGGTTAGGAATGGGAGGGGAAGGGGGAATGACATCACAGAGAGCAGGGAGGATGAGGTCATGTTAGGGGGCAGGGAGTGGGGAGGTAAAGGGGAAGGAAGGCAAGGGCTAATTGGGACAAGGGAAGTTTGAGGGAGGGGCTTGGTAGGGGTAGAAAAGGGGCTGCAGAGAGGGAAAATCCCTCTTTCTTGGCAGCTGTTGGTAATTTTAACTTCCCACCCACCCTCTCTAAAATAGCACATCGTACATGGAAGGTAATGGGTTGCCGGGTAATGGCAACAGGGGCACTTGATGTGTCAGACTGAATTGCTGGTTGAGAGCAATGGTGAAGTTGGTGAAGGAAAAATTGGGAGGGCCTAGTCGGATAGGGGGAGTGGTAAGGTAGGGCAGGAGAGGGCTCCCAATTGGGTAATCACCTCAAGGGGACAGGGCAGGGGATCAGGTGGGACACCTGAGCCCAGGAAAAAGACTAAGGAAGGTAGGGGCATTGGGTCCTTATACCTGGGCCCAAGAAGAAAAGCAAGTATAACTGAAATCAGGATAATGGAAATGTAACTAAAGGATGAACTATGGGACTGTATATTATTATACCCCACCGAAGGACCACCGCCAGTCAATCGGCCTTCTCTTACCTCTTCCCGAAACTCTGGAATGGCCTGCCAGCCCAGATCTGCCATTCTTCATCCAAATACGCCTTATCCTCTGCCCTCTCTAACATCCCTGCACCAAATTGCAACTGCCCCCGACCTCCCCCCCCTTTGTTAGCTTCTCTCCCCCTGTTGCCCCCTAGCGTCTGACCAGCGGCCTGGCCATCACCTAATTGTATGGCTTATATACTGCCCTATGCACTTACACTCACTCTTACTCCCTCTTCTCACTCCTCACAGCTCCCTTCACTCCCCCCTTCTTATCTAATGTACGCCCTTCTGCCCTACCCACAGCTACCAACACCATTCTCCCTCCTTCCCATCTCACCTAAACCTACCCCCCTATGCACCTAATGCTTACTAGTCCACTCCCCCTCTACCCCCCATCTTCACTTTCCAGCTCCTACTGTCAACTTGGTGCATCCCACTGCAGCTCAAGTTGTTACTGGTACTCAAGTTCTGTTCTGGCATACTAGTTCCACTACTGGCACTTATGTAATTCATGTATTGCCTCATTGTGTACCCATGATACGTTATCCTGTCCCTGATGTACATGCTCTGTATTGTTCTCCCTTGCCTAGTACTGATGATATGTATACCCTGTCGTTGATGATCATTGTTCTGTACTGTTCTCCTTATGTAACAAGTTCAAATGTAATCCCTCCAAGCCATGTACATTATCTGTATTGCACTATTGCTAAACTCAACTATTGTATTATATCTGCCTCCTCTGTAACCCTTCCCCCCAGGTCGCACGGTGAGACGAGCATCTTTTTGCTCAGTGTGCCTTTCCTGGTAAAACATTTTCAATAAATAAATAAGTTAATATTAATGGAATATAGGAATGATGGTGATGGTGATTTGTAAACTTCTGAAGTATGAAAAGATGATTAAATGTATCTGAGGATCTGCCATAATAAACTTTGAATGTTGAACCACTAAAATATTTGTGGTTTGGCTGATTTCAGGGTGGTCCAAGTGACAATGGTGATCTTTATGATTAAGTTGCAATATTATTCAGCAATAACCTAGTGACAGGGCAAAGTTAAAACCTTGTGTAGTACTATGTAGGATTTTAAGTCGTATCTCAGCATACGACGTATGATCCTATGTTGTTTCACATTCTTAAATGATGTAGGATTGTATGTCGTATTATAGCATATGAACGAGGATCCTGCATTGTATTAAGTGGTGATGACTGGGGACTTTGAGATAGTGGTAGGTGTACTTGAGATGCATAATTGCCATATTTTATGGACAATGGCAATCTGCTATGATGAAGTTGCTCTATTGTTCAGAAATAATTTAATGACAGGTCAAAGATAAAGTCTTGTGTACTATGACATATGATCTTAAGTCGTATCTCGGCATACAATGTATGATTCTATGTTGTAGCACATTCCTGCACTGTATGGCATAACTACAGCTGGATAGAATTCAACAGACCTCTCAGCTGTTACTAACCACACGGTAATGATGTTGGTAATGTCATAGCCACAACTACTCAGTTATGTGAACGCTGTAACTAGTATGGCCCAGGATTCCAGGTTGTATAATGACATACGATGTACGATCCTGTGTCATGAGCCATTCCTATGCTATATGGTACAAATTCGACTGAGCAGAATTTTCCAGACCTGCCAGATATTAAAACCACACCTTTATAGTGAAGGGGATTTAATGCTTAAAATTACATATAAAATGGGCTAGGAAATCCCTGTGTACTGATTGGCTGAGACTTGGTTCTAGCCATGGCAGTAAGAGAGTACCAGTAATGGCTAAAACAGGTCCCTGCCAAACAGGGCAATTCACAAATTCATAAG
Source organism: Neoceratodus forsteri (assembly GCA_016271365.2). NCBI lineage: Eukaryota > Metazoa > Chordata > Ceratodontiformes > Ceratodontidae > Neoceratodus > Neoceratodus forsteri. Next base: position 1,456,992,753 of record CM057455.1, on the reverse strand, counting down.
CCAATGAATTCCTGAAGAAATGCAGCCTTTAATCAAATATAAAAAAACTTCAACCAGGCCCTAAAAAAAAAAAGTAAATAATTTTATGTTATTTATACTCATGAGCCTCCCTTAGAGACATACACAAATTTAAAAAATCAATTTCTATTCAGAGTTTCCATTGCTGGTGTTTCTTTGATGACCATGAAAAATCCCCCTCCTGTCCCTACCACTTTGCCAGAGAACTCCCTGTTCCTTAACTATAAACAGATACAACTGAGGGTCTGGCTCCACTTCAGGCCTGTGTGTGTGTGTGTGTCTTTGTTTGTATGCCAGTTGAGCTCTGAAGAATTTTGAGTTTATGTATTCCATGTTAACATTCTGTGTGTGTGTGTGTGGGGATTCTACTACTGGAATAATGCAGAGCTTAGAATTCTTCTATTCCATGATAAACAATCACACAGTGTATTGACTGTGAAGAAAGACAGATGACTGACAGGTGAAAAACATCTGTGGAGGGAGTATTTAACATTTTAGTTGTTTTTTTTTGTGATTTTGAAAACTTTTAAAATGTTTTTTTTTTTGGCGTTGCCTCTGGGCCCATTTTATGTAAGCAATAAGGCATGACTGGGTGTTACTAGTACTGAGATACCCACACACACAGATGCTGAAGGCACTCGGACTGTGGCCTCATGCCTCACTACACATCTGGGTGTGTGGGAATTGCAGTACTACCAACACCCAGCCATGTCTTATTGCTTATTCGGCAATGTGAACACTGTGGGTAGTTTGAGGTAGGATTTTTAGATGCATGCGGCATACAATGTACAATCAAACATCATAAGATGTTCCTGTGTTGTATGGCATAACTGCAGTTGGGTATAGTTCTAAAAGTCTGTCAGATGTAAAAACAACAGTTTATGCTTAATGAACTGTAAGGTTTACTACTACTTGGTTGTGTGAACAGTGTGTGTGTGTAGTGTGACATAGGATTATAAATCGTATTGCAGCAAATGATGTACAATCCAATGACGTGAGTCGTTTCTCACAGTGTGACATTTGATTAAGTGGTGTAGGGTTCTCAGTTACATGAAAAAGTCTTTGATTAGTACTTTCATATGTACATATGAACATATGAAGATGACAGCAGAAGAAGGTCATTTGGTCTATCAGAACAGAAAGTGTAGCAGTTTACATCAATCTATGTATAGAAAATGTACTGTTCAACTGCAACCTTATTGTGTTCTATGTCAACATTGCTTGCAATGGTTATTTTTTTGTTTTTCTCTTGGATTATAGTTACACAAATTGTTTGAACATTACAAGACCAACACTGACTATGAACTATGCCAGCCAAGCAATGGAAGTGATCTCTGTATAGAAGAAAAGTGTATGTAGGTCATGCTATTACGCATAATGCTACACTTTTGCCTGTGACAGATATACAGTAGTAGCCACAGACATGGCCAGATATTTCCAGATCTTTCGTAAAATTTCTAAAGAGTTTCTCTCTGCTGCCCCTACTGTGAAAATGAAGAAAGCAGGAGATTTCTCTAGAAATAGCACAGAAATTTCAGGAAATATCTTGCCATGTCTTTGGCTGTGACTGTAGTTCATAACATGCAAAGCAACCTGAATCAGTCTCAGCCTGCAACAAGATGTATAACTGATGTTTACAGTTCTGCTAAACATCTTAGTTTATCACAGGCTTACACTAATTCACAGTTGTTTGCAGAAAGAACAGTCAAAACAAAGACATAAAAATGCCTTACAAAAAAAGTCCGCAAAGCAGTCTAATCAGGCATCTGTTGCAAAACACACATCAGAGAAGGTTACATATTTTATTTTCCAATAGGCAAAGAACGTCATTATGCTTCTGTCGACTTAAAAAATGCAAAAGGTCGTTCAGTGGCACTGAGGGTTGAGGCGCTGGATGCCACACCTGCTTCCATGCTGGCGAACTGGGTTGGGGGCAGACTCGGGTCGCTGGTGGGTCAGCTGGGGGAAATGCGGCTTGAGCATCCATGACAGCTCACCCTCTCCAGGGAGGCCGGGTGGGAGGTGTTGCCCATCGCACTTGCACAACTCTGGGCGGAGGCTTGGGGATTGCAAGCTCCCAATAGAAGGGAGACAGGAGGCCCAGGCATACAGTGGACATCGGTGGCTAGCACCATGACGTCAGGGGTTGAAGATGCATAGGGGAAGGAGAAAAGTGGAAAAACACCTGTCAGTTCCGGGAAGATGGGCTTCCTGGGGCATACCTCTGATCTGCCCCTGCTCGCTGACTACCTTCAGGCCCGACAAAAGGATGATTTACAGGGGTCTGCCCCACCTTGTCCCCACTTGGGGGATAAGCCAAAGCTACATGGGGGACTGGGAGGTAAAGTATCGGTGAGCAGGTGGTAGGAGGATGACCCCTTCGATGCCCTGAAGGGTCGAGGCCGACAGGCGGTAGGAGGGGAAAAAAAAATGCAAAAGTAAGATTGCATTTTGTAAATCATGGTTGATAGTAACACAGGCCGTAAAGATGGCTTTACATGTACGCACCTGCTTGTGGTCCACCATGATGGTCACAATTAGCAAATTTAAGAGAAAATCTTAACAGATAAAAATAAGAATGCAGATATACCCAACTCTGAATATTTAGAACTTTTGCTCAGTATTTGAGGGCTCTTGGCTGCACACACAATATAGAGAGGCTTTCTTCTCTGAAGAGACATATCATGTATATTCTGGTAAAGATGTACTGTGTGTTGATACTGAAGGTAAGTCACACAATGTTTTACCAGTACTTCCAGCAAATGAAACTCCAGATGTATGTCATGACAGAGACACTTTACAAGATCCACACAAGGCTAAATGCCTCACATGGGCATGTGACAAACTACTGTATGTGACATCAGACAGTCATCATTCAATGCAGTTAGGGAATTTATTGAAGTTTTCATTCTCACAAACAGCAATCTGAAATATAAACTGTTTCAGAACATTGACAACTGCAAGGTGAGACAGCATACAACACTCATGGGGCAGTCCCTTGCATGTTTGCACACTGGCATATGTGACAGTTTTTTTCACCAGATGCATATGATAGCTGTACACCATATAGGCATGCATACATTTGTGAACACTGTCTATCGAGTCAGGTGTGAAGTTACAAATTCCACAGGCCTTGACCAGTTACTATGTGATGGTGACATTGATGGTGCACTTTCCTTTATTAGACGTCTGAAAGATGGGGAACCACTGTCAGATGAAATGCATGTGCAACAGTAAGTAGTGTCACACTGTATCACAACACAAGAGACACACTTGCTTCAAACATTTGGCAATGACACAGCAACCTTTGAGATTGCAAAAAGGGAAATGTTTGACGCTGTCTGTGTCTGTTGTAATAGATTGTTCTACAAAAAACAAACTGTACATACTGACCTTGAAAAGATGGAAACATACAATGTCATTTGGTCTCGTTTGGTTGCTTATCTGCTCTTAAAGACTGACTTTAACCTAGATGCATCTGTCAGAGTGTGTCAGTAATGTTTTAGGAAGCTAAAAGCTGACATGATGCCTCCACGGTTGGTACTAAACAACATGGAGGCTGATGTCACACCATTTGACATAGCTACACTGAATTTGTTTGAACATATACTTATTCAGACAATGAAGCCATTCCAGACAATTCTGAGATGAACACTACGATGAAGAACATGCCAAAAAGGAACTGGAAAGATCATTGATAAGTTCAATCATGTATCTGCCATTTCTACTGCAAAAGAACGTGGAGACAATCTCATCCAACAACAGTCTGATTATTCTTGTCAAGCGATGTTCCCACAAAGTCAAAGCCTATTTGGCAAGACATTGTTAATTTATTTATACTTGGTATTTATACTTGGCATAGAACAGTAGAAGACCAATAGGTCCATATAAACTGTTCTCCACCATAGTGGGTCCACTTTCATTGCTCCCTAAGAAAAAATGTATCAATTCCTTTTTTTAATTTTTCCAATGTTTTACTTTCCACCATGTCTCTTGGCAATGTATTCCATATTCTCCCTGTCCTATTAACAAAGGAATAGTATATACCATTTTTCTTTACTGTCTTAAGTTTGATTTGTTTATTATGACTTCTCAACCCCCTCAACCTTTCTTTTATTTTTATACCCATTTCTTCTATCAACTCATGGTCGTTTACTATTCAAAACATCACCATTAAGTCTCCTCTCATCCTTCTTTGTTCTAACATACTGTATAAAATCCTGTCCTCTGTAATCTCTCACTATATTCAAATTTATGTAAATTCCCTATCATCTTAGTATATCTCCTCTGTACTCTTTCCATTCTCCCTATCTCCCTCTTTAAATATGGCTTCCACAACTGGGAACCATAATCCAAATATGGCCTGAAGTAAGACCTATATATTGGCACCATGCATCCCAATGATTTATTTTTAAAGGTACATTTTATGTTTCTTACCATGTTATCTGCTTTTTGTATGGCTATCGTTCTTTGTCAAATTTGAATTCTCTATCAGTCATTATTCCACAATCCTTTCCTTCTATAACTTTTTTTAATTCTTTATCATTTAGTAGATACCCCTTTTTTCCTTATTCTCCCTTCCTAAATACATTACCCCTGATTTCTCTAAGCTAAATTTCATCTTGTTTTGACTTGCCCATTTTCCACTTTTTCCAAATCCTTTTTCATACTCTTTTGTTGTTCTATTGTTCTTACTCGTCCCCCCAGCTCGATGTCATCTGCACATTTTACTAGTTGATTAACAATTCCTTTGTGTAAGTCACTAACATACAATGAGAATGTAACCCCCCTGCAAATGGGGGTTCCCAAAAGACTTCCAGGAGCTTGCTTGAATGCTCCAAGCCTGAATGGTGTTTGGCGTTTAAGCCATTTATCAGTGAGTGTTTTTAGAACCTCTGGTACTGTCTCTTTAAGAGCTGTCTGCTTGCAGACATAATTAGTTTGTATGGGGGACTGTGTGTTTCTTTGATTGAGTACCTCTCAAGCTGCTGCCAATTCACTCCATTTTGCAGTCACTAGGAGTGCAAAGGAACCTATCTGAAAGATGTAACTGTTTGCCAGAAACCATTTAGAGTGATAATGAAATTACAGTTTGTCTAACCTGCTTTCTTTTGCAGTCAGAACAGTGTCTGCCTAGTTCCCCATTCTGGTTTTGAACTGCTGAACTGGACCAATCAGTGTGGGTAAGCTAGCTCTAAAATGGTGCCTTGGACTAATCAGAACTTGGACTCATAATCTGAGCCAGCCACAAGAGGATTGTATGGGCAGTGACTCTGGGAGATGTAGTTTAGACTTCAGTGCCTTTTGGACCAACAGCAGCAGTGTATTGTGAGTGACAGCCAATCCAGTCAAGAACTGGGAGGAACTCAAAGGAAGTGCCGGTTTTGTCAGTTGGAGTTTCAGTTGAGCTTTGGCAGTGAAGAAGGAAGGAGCCCTGTGCTTTTTCAGTGTGCAGTTTTAGTCAAAAACGTGTAAGGCCCAGAGTTCCGGTCTGCAGCTTGTGTAACTGCTTGTTAGGACTGAATCCGTCCTGTGAAAAGAATCAAAGGATCTCTGAAGAGTAGAAACCAGGCTCACCCTGTAGAAGACTGGAGAAATTATTGAATTGCACTCGGTCTGTCAGGAACTGAATCTGCTGTGTGTTCTCCCGGGTATTGTGCAGTAATTGCGATCGGGATAGAGAAGCAGCCTGCCTGGTATAGTACTCTCTTATTTTTACCATATAAATGTGTGAAGAGTCTCTTGGAGCTTAAGAGTAGCCCTGCTGATATTGAAGGACCCTTTCTTATTTGGAGGTCATGAGTACTAATTCAGGGTCGCTCCCTGTTGAATTGCCACATTAAATCCAATTGGAATTACTGTACTGCTGACTGTTTAATTTTCCTTTTCTCTGTGTGAAAGGGCCCCTACCAGCTGCCACGGTTTGGACTAGCCACTAGGGCTTGGGTACCCAGGGACAGTAACTGATAGGGATAGGCCTGTGCACAGAGCCATCAAGTAGATTATTAGCGTGATAAGCTATTAACCTGATTTCCCCTGTCCTTGTTATATCCCCAAATAAATCAGAGCTGCTTGTTTCAGCAAAGTTATACTGCCTGAGGTATTTGTCTATGTTAAAGTACTGTACTGTGATTGTTGCACTGTATCTCGTTTCACAGGAGGTCCCAGTGCCGGAACCAGTCCTAGGGGTAAGTGTATACTGTGAAGGTAATTCTGATATATTGTGTGGGCCACTAGTGGGAAGAAAGGGGGGTTGCAGTGTCCCAGAGGGCTGTGACCAAGTTAGTTTAACTATTGCAAACCCTGACCTCTGGGTGGAGGCACCCGCCATTGGATCCAGGCCCCTCAACCTGTTAGTGGCAAATCAGGCAGGGGTAGTAGCCCCTGGGATAGCGCCATCTAGGGGTTACAAGAATAATATGGGGCCCAACACAGAGCCCTGTGGCACCCCACTCCTCACCCTCACTGATTCAGACAGCTCTCCCAATACTCTCACCCTCTGACTTCTATCATTCAGCCAATTTTTCACCCATATAACAATTCGACTATTTATACCTATTTTATTTAATTTGTTTATCAAATTATCGTGAGGCCTTTTGAAAGTCCAAAAATATTATATCCACTGGTATATTATTATTTAAATCCTCCTTAATCTTTTCATAAAAGCACAAGTGATTTGTACCACATGCTCTATTTCTTTTAAATCCATGTTGTTTTTTTGTCTGTAAATCCTATCAACTTCATACTTTCCTCTATTCTTACTTTTAGTATACTTTCAACCACTTTCCCCAGAATTGCCGTCAGGCTCACTGGTCTGTAATTTGACACTATTGATCTTTTTCCCTTTTTAAATAAAGGCACCACAGTTGCTCATCTCCAATCTTCTGGCACCTCACCAGTCCTTAAGGATTTATTAATTATCCACACCAAAATTTCTAATATTAATGGTAGTACTTCCTTAATATACCTTGGATGTAACATATCTGGTCCTGCAGATTTGTATATTTTTATCTTGTTTATTATCCTTTCTACTTCCTCTTTAGTAGTAGCCATATCCAGATTTTGTTGATTCCTATCCACTACTACATTTCTTACATCATTTCCTTCCTCAAAAACCGACTCAAAATAATCATTTAGTCCATTTGCCATTTCACTACGATCATTAATCTCCTTACCATTCACGTCTAATGGTCCTACTTGCTGTTTGCCTTTCCTTTGCTGATTTCTATATGCATAGAAGCTTTTCCCATTGTCTTTTCCATAAGCCAAATTTGCTTCTAATTTCCTTCTCTCAAAATTTATAATCCATTTAACTTCCTTTACACAATCATTATAATATTTTACAGAATCTATTGTTTTTAATATTTTCATTTTTCTAAATGCCTTTTCTTTTTAGGCAAACTTTTATTACTCTACCAGTACACCACAAGGGTTTTCTACCTCTTTTATTATATAACTTTTTATCTGGAACATACTTTTTTCTAGATTTAATAGCTTATTTTTCAGTTCGTCCCATATTTGTTTTACTGTTTTTGTTTCTATATTCCACTTCCAATTCCATTTCTCAAGATTCTTCTTAATTTTTTTAAAGTCAGCTTTATTATAATATTTTGCCACTGTTTTCCCTTTAATGCATGTAATTTTATTTTTAATTTTAAATTCCACTATAGCATGATCACTATTTCCTAGATGTTCTCTTACCTTAATTCCTTTAACAAAGTCAGATCTATTCATCAATAACAAATCCAGAATGTTTCCTCCTCTAGTTGGTTTATTAACTAGTTGTTCCAAACCAACTGTCTCCATTACTTGAACAAATTTTCCACTACTCCCATTCTTACTACTTCCATTTTCCCAACAGATATCTGGATAGTTGAAGTCTCCCACTACAACAACATCTCCCTCTGTTGCTACCTCTCCAATTTCATCATTTAATATTTTGTATATTTCTTTATTACAATTTTGTGGCCTGTAATAAATTCCAAAAAAAGAAATTTTATCCACCCCTCTTATTACTTGAATCTGTAATGATTCAATTTTTTCATTTTCATTTTCTTTATAAATACTACTATTTATTTCCTCTTTTATATAAGCAGCTACTCCTCCACCCCTCCTATTTCTCCTAGAACTGGAATACAATTTGTATCCCTCAATATCTTTATTCCAATTTATATCAGGATCCCACCAAGTTTCTGTTATTGTACTCATATCTATATTTTCTTGTTTTAACAAAACTTCCAATTCAGCTTTCTTATCACTATTTAAGCTTCTTGTATTTAACAGCCATATTGGTATGTTGTCTTCTCTTCTTTTAAGTTGTTGTTTCCTCCCATCATTTCTTTTCTTTATTTCTAATACATGTTCATTCCTTCTCCCCTTATCATTTAGTTTAAATTACTGTCCACTATCTTTTTAATATCCATCCCCAATTTTTACTCCCTTTCTTACTCAGATGTATCCCATCTCTACAGTAGTAAGAAGGTTCACAAATATATTCCTCCCAATGTTTGATGCACTCCAAATTATTATGCAAAATCCATTGTCTCAACCAGTTATATAATTTCATTATTTTAATATGTTCTCTACCCATTCCTCTTTGTACTGGCAATACTTCCAAAAATTATTTCACACTTTAAATCCTCTGCCTCCAATTTTATCTTTCAAATTCAGTTTGCATCTCCTCTATTTTCTGAGTATTTATATTATTCACCCCAAGTGTAAAATCAACACCGCAATTCCATCCCTTTCTCTAACAATGTTCCTTAACATTCCTTTAACATCTCCTATCTTTGCCCCTGAAAAATAACTTTTTGTTACAATCTCCCTATTGTCCTTGGATGTATATCTATCCGTGTATTTCAATATTGAGTCTCCCAAGATGTAAATGTTCTTTTTTACTTCTGTATAATCCATTTGATTATTTCCTTTGTCAGTCTCAGTATATTGTTTCCTTTTATTATGATGTTCTTTCCCCAATTGCAAACTTATATTACAATTTTCTATACTAATATCATCCTGTCTAACTTCATCATAATTTTCTCCCTGTTCTCCCTGATTTTCACTGTTATTTAATCCTAATTCTGTATTATCAACTCCAATTTTTTTCCTATTCTTTCTTTCTTCCATCAAGTATATTATTTACTGCTTCATCTCCAATATTTATTAAACTCCTTGTTTCTGTTAAATCATTCTCATTTATTGTTTCATTGTAGCTAACTTCTGAGTTCTCTTCCAGCTGTCCTAACTGCAAATCATTTTCTAATATAATTAAAGGATCAAAGCTATTTGAACTTGCTGTAGAGAAATTCATTGCCCTTCTTCTTAAAGCTTTTTTATTTTTTGCTTTTCTTTCTACCACCCCCCATTCTCCATTCTGATCTCTTTCCCTTCCTCTTTTTTTGAATCTTTTTCAATTTTATCATCCTGAAATTGGTCATTGTCCCTTTCCTTATTATTAACTTGCAGTTTTTGTCTACACTTGACTAGATCTTGTTTGAGTTTCTCAATACTTTCCTGTAGTTCATTAATCTTATTACATTGTTCACAGGTATATATTAAAACTTCATTTACTACATCATTGTTTATCATTTTACAGACTAAACATCGCAAACCCAATGTACCACCTTCTATCCTTAAAATATTAGTATCCACGTTATTTTTCTTTATCTGTATTTTTATTAAATATCTGTTTATCTGACAATGTCAGGCTCTTCTCCAACATCTAACTTTCTCTATTTTAATTAACCCTCTTCAAATATATATTTCTTATTAATCTAATTTGGCTATTTACTTATCCTATCCTCAACAGGGAGTCACCTCTCCCCCTCTTATTCCATCTGATGCCGTCAGATGCTGCTGGCCTCTGCCCATGTTGCCTCCGCTCACTAGAGCGACTGTATTTATCCCCTGAACAGCTGATGTCACCATTGCTATGGCAATGCTCACTACGGGCAGAAGCTCGAAATTACATCCCTGTTGGATAGATATTGTAGATGAGCTGCCTTTAAAAAGGCAGCTCAGCCAACACTTGAGATAGCTTAAGGAGCCCTCTCAAAGCACCCAAACACTGGTGCCTGTCTGTGTTCCTGTCCCTCATAACTTTGGGGGAACAGGAATGCCCCCTCACAGGTACAGATTAACTTGCCCAACTCAGAGTTAACCCCAAGCACTATTAGCTTTTGCTGCACAAATTAAAACAGGCAGTTGCCTCCAAATCACTCTCTCACACAGTGTTCACTGGATCAACCGTATTTATCCCATGAACAGCTGACATCACCATTGCTATGGCAATGCTCGTTATGGGCAGAAGCTCAAAATTACCTCCCTGTTGGGCCAAACAATGTATATGAGCTGTCTTTAAAAAGGCAGCTCAGCCAACACTTGAGATAGTTTAAGGAGCCCTCTTAAAACACCCAAACACTGGTGCCTGTCTGTGTTCCTCTCCCTCGTAACTTCAGGGGAACAGGATCACCTCCTCACAAGTACAGATTACCTTGCCCAACTCTGAGTTAACCCCAAGCACTATTAGCTTTTGCTGCATAAATTAAAACAGGCACTTGCCTCCAAATCACTCTCTCTCAATGTACAGAAAGTGAAACTTGTTCTCCGTCATTTGAAGTTGAAGAATTCCCTTTATGAGGATTTATGCATAGTCATCTTTCTGACATTGAAACACAGTTAGAAATATCTGAGCCTTGAAACGCAATGATAGAAAAGGTCAATTTCAGCACTGATAGAAATGTGCATGAACAGTACACAATTCATCCTCTCCATGGTAGAGATCCAGTAGGTGACAACATTGACTTGTATCAGATGAAACAGGTAGAAGGCACGCATGTTAGTATTTCGGATACTACACTAGAAGCACATTGCCTTCCTGATCTATTCCATCATGGCACAGGGGGATGTCCGGATAAATGAGAGGTACAAATACAAGGAGCAGAGTACATAGTGTCAAGGGTACTACACTGTGATGGTAAGTTCAGATGGAACATTCAGTACTTGTTTCATTTGTTGTGGGAGAGTGAGCTTAGTATACTCTCTGCATCAATTGTGCACACTCTGTGTTTGACAACATCATTACATGGTATCACATCAACTGAATTCTTACATATGCTACAAAAAATGGATGAGATGCTACAAGTGAATCTAAGCTCCATTCTATCTAGCATGTGTGGCACTAAAGAGTACTAGTACCACAGACGCTCAGAAGTGATGTGCATGCTACGAGAACACAGTGCACAGAGATGGTTTTTGACACTCAGTTGAGCTGAATATACCTGGGATGAGTTGACTGAATTTCTGAGGTAGGCAAATTCAGATGTTCATGGAATTGCACCTATGACTCTAGGAGAGATGTGCTCACTAGATCAAGTTTCAGTATCACACCACTTTCATCATCGCTTTCAAGCTTTGCACAGTTCATACTTTCTAAGGTACACCCACCTCTCAGACTAGTTGAACACTACTTCTGGAGAGTAGAGTATCAAGCACATGGTGCTCCTCATGTACATCTGCTACTGTGGATAAAGGATGCACCACATATTGGTGACACTGACAATAGTGAGGTACTGAAGTTCATCATGCAGTATGCAACTTATGAGGTACCAGACAAGAATGATAGCCCCACTCTATGGCAACTTGTACAAAAGTTCTAATAACATATTTGTTGCAAGTACTGCAAGAGACCAGTGAAAGCTCAGGACAAGTGGTATTGTCGCTGCCGCTTTGGATTTCCAAGATGTGTATCTCAGGGTGGTTGCGTGAATGACTTATTTTCTGCTATGTAACATCATCTGAAAGCCAAGTTCACAAAGAGAATCTATGAACTACCAAGGAAGGAAAATGAGGTGTTCATTAATGACAACAACCCTGTTTTGTTCATGATGTGGTGGGCCAATATGGATGTACAGTTCATTGCTGACAACTCATTAGCATTGGTGGGATAGGTAACATCATACATCACCAAAAATGAGCAAACATGTCTACAGGAACTTTGGGAGGATCTGACCAACACGAATAGATCAATGGCTTCACACCTATGTTTTCTTGGATTGAAGACACTGTCACATCATGAGTCAAGAGCTACAAAGCAAGTGACCATTTGATTGATACTTGATTGTATGGTAAATCTGAAGCCATACATTACATTAATGTTAACTATAAGGGGAAACAAAGATGAGTTCTTAAGTTACAGGCACAGATTGAAGAACTTGCATCTCACAGACCTACATCTATGCACATGCTGCGTAACAATCTAATTGACACATACTACCTTCAGTGACACACTGGCACAGATAACATGTGCTTGCTCAATGTCACTAAGTGATATGACTACAAGGATGGAGTCAGTTCCGATCTCAACAAGAACATTTACCAAATATAAGGACTTGACAGGAGTCTTGCTAAGAGATGGAAGCCTTGGCTGATAGACCACTGCAACTTTCTCTGACTACAGCAGTTAAAAGGGAGCACTATTATTTTGCTCCACTGCTGCTATTCAGCCCTTGGATAAATGAAGCGTCTCTGAAAGGTGACAGTGGAAAATATGAGGAACAAGACAAAGAACCTCAGTGCACAAGAACTGAGACAATGGTTAGGAAGTCAAGTTTCAAAGAAATACAAAATCACACATACCCCCATAATGCAAAGCATCATGGGCTGTATATGTAAATCACCACAGAATATTATGCTGGTTCAACTTTAAGCAGAAATGTATGGTGCTGAAAGGCCTCTTACACAGTTATCAAAGGATGCCAACAAAAAAGATACAAACACATGTCTTGTCCTACCATACTCATCAGTATGCCTCATCTGTATGACACCCCAGTGGAATGAACCAGCTACCCTAAGATGGCCTATCTGGGTAATGTGGTGAACCCAATAAAAACAAAAAACAAGCTAAAAGACAAAGAACCTCAGTGCACAAGCACCGAGACAATGGTTACCCCAAAGGGTACTGGCTGGGAGCCAAGTTTCAAAGAAAAACAAAATCACACATACTCCCATAATGCAAAGCATCATGGGCTGTATATGCAAATCACCACAGAATATTATGCTGGTTCAACTTTAAGCATTGTTGAACCAGAATAATATGTTGTGGTGATTTGCATATATAGCCCATGATGCTTTGCATTATGGGGGTATGTGTGATTTTGCATTTCTTTGAAACTTGGCTTCCCAGCCAGTGCCCTTTGGGGTAACCATTGTCTCAGTGCTTGTGCGCTGAGGTTCTTTGTCTTTTAGCTTGTTTTTTGTTGTTATTGAGTTCACCACAACATTACCCAAGTAGACCATCTTAGGGTAGCTGGTTCATTCCACTGCAGTGTCATACAGATGAGACACACTGATGAGTCCTGGTAGGACAAAACACATGCCTGTGTCTTTCTGGTGGCACCCTTTTCAAACTGTGTGAGAGGCCTTTCGGCACAATGCATTTCTGCTTAAAGCTGAACCAGCATAATATTCTGTGGTGATTTGCATATATAGCCCATAATGCTTTGTATTATGGGGGTTTGTGTGATTTTGTATTTCTTTGAAACTTGGCTTCCTGGCCAATGCCCTTCGGGGATAACCATTGTCTCAGTGCTTGTGCACTGAAGTTCTTTGTCTTTGAGCTTGTTTTTTGTTTTTATTGGGTTCACCACAACATTACCCAGATAGACCATTTTAGGGTAGCTGGTTCATTCCACTGGGGTGTCATACAGACAAGGCACACTGATGAGTCCTGGTAAGACAAAACACGTGTCTGTGTCTTTCTGTTTAGCACCCTTTGCAAACTGTGTGAGAGGCCTTTCAGCACCATGCAATTCTGCTTACAGTTCAACCAGCATAATAGTCTGTGATGATTTGCATTATGGGGGTATGTATAATTTTGTATTTCTTTGACACTTGGCTTCCTGGCCAGTGCCATTTGGGGTAACCATTTTGTCAGTGCTTGTGCACTGAAGTTCTTTGTCTTTTAGCTTGCATTTTGTTTTTATTGGGGTCACCACACCATTACCCAGATAGACTATCTTAGGGTAGCTGGCTCATTCCACTGGGGTGTCATACAGATGAGGCGCACTGATGAGTCCTGGTAGGACAAAACACATGTCTGCATCTTTCTATTAGGACCCTTTGCAAACTGTGTGAGAGGCCTTTCAGCACCGTGCATTTCTGCTTAAAGTTGAACCAGCATAATATTCTGTGGTGATTTGCATATACAGTCCATGATGCTTTGCATTATGGGGGTATGTGTGATTTTGTATTTATTTGAGGAACAGGTCACCTTGACATATGAAACATTTAGATATGAAAATTCTCAGTTGTACATTGAACATCTCAGTTTTGAAAAGGAACAACTGCAGAAGGCTCATGAACAGCTACATGAAGACACTCCTGTTAATTCACAGGAGAATTGTGATCAATGATCTTACTGTGTTGATGGCAGAGGTTGAAAGTGCCATGGAACAAGACCACAACTCACATGTGGATGCCTCAACACTAAAGGTGAAGTGGAACTCACAGCAGGATGAAGTACTCAGTAGTTACAAATGATATCAAACATGCCTTGTCTCATTGCACAAATGCATGTAATTGTGACAGTCACTAACAAACTCCGATGTTTGTTAGTGGATCTGCTTGCACAGTTAAAAGTTTTCTAAGTGAGGCAATCACAGCAGACATTAGAAATCATACAGATGACACAATGTCAGTAGCTGTCACTGCACCCACTGGACTTGTAACCTACAATTTTGGTGGAGTTACCCTGCATTGACTTTTTATGTAGCCTGTTCAACATGGCAACACAGGTGAATATTGTAAGTTGTCATTTGAGATTGCAGCAGACTTGTGGCATATGTTCTTTTTTTCCAAGATAATATGCTTTATTGAAACATTTTTAACAAGACATACATTACAAAATGTCCAAAACATTGAGAAGTAAAGACCACACAACAACCCACCCCCAATCCCTCCCCTACTCCCTCCCGGAGCACAGCAAATATCTAAAAAGTGGACCCAAAGACTGAACAGTGCCAAAAGGGGACATTCCTATAACAAACTCTATCTGGAAATCAGAGCATCCAGGGACTGCCAACGATTCCTGTATGACTATAGTTTGTTCAACCTGTAGGCAATATGCTTTTCAACTGCCTAGTTAGTTCTTGATGCCATTCCCAGAGCTAGGAAACAGAGTTGTCCAGCCAATCGTGGAAAATAACTAACTTGGCAGTAATTGAAATGAGCACCATATGGGCTATACGGGGGCCAAACAAAGTTGGGGGAAAAATACCTGCAAGGCAAATTTGTGGAGAGAAAAAGGAATCTAATCCTAACCACGATCCAGAAAACTCTGTATTGAAACACAAAAAGAGGCAGCCTTGGAGCAGTCCCACAGAATCTGTTTGAGAGAGCCATCCCCAGCCCCACATCATGTGCACTCCACAAAAAGTTTACAACCCTTTGCACACAACCTCTGGGGAGTATAATAAAGATTATGCAACATGTGAAATTGTGTAAGATGATATGTACCTTGTCTGAATAGTTTGTATAGCTGGTGCCAAACCTTTTGCCATTCCTTGGGGGAAAGATTTAATCCCAGGGGCTGCTGTCAATAAAAGCAAATTCCTTGTAGGCAATTAGGATCATTACCTTGAAGGCAAGAGTAAAATTTGGAGATAGGGTGTGGTTGTTCTGCTAAAGATAAAAAGACTGTGAGAAGTGGGTGTGATTGTGGGTGAGTACTTGGCAGGCCTATAAAACCAGAAATCAAGTGGGATAATTGAAGATGCTTAAATAAGTGATACACCAGAATAGAAAAATGTAAAAACAAAAACAAGGTGCTGCGTCAGCATGTGGTCTAAAAGCAAAACAAAACGGTTATATTAAATGCACACTGAAATCAGAAAATAGAGTTAGCAATCTACCTTTCCACCTTAGGTCTTCTTCAGGAAATATCTAAAAGAGAAAAAAAATAAAGTTAGTGTAGAGGGGAGGTAAAATGAGGGAGATATATATATATATATATATCTTAGAGGCAAAAAAGTCTGTTTAAGGCATCAGTTAGGGTTGTTTCACAGTGACAAAAGTGAGGAAATTTGGTGTTAGGGTTGAAAGCCCCCTTGCCCCCCAGCCCGTAACCCCAACCGCCAACGGGGTGTGCACTGGGGTCATTGGCCCTAACTCTCACCCCATCACATGTGTAAACAAGCTGAGGTATAGGAGAATGGAGTGAGAGTTAGGACTGACAACTCCAATGCACACCCCATTGGTGGTTGGGGTGGTGGGCTGGGGAGGTGCAAGGGGAGCTTTCAACCCTAACACTGAATTTCCTTGCTTTTGTCACTGTGGAACAACCCTAACTAATGCATTAAATGGAGCATTTTGCCTCTAATTTTCCTTCTTTTGGGAATGTGCAGTAGAAATAGTGAATGGAATGTGGTGAGGTGGAGAGAGGGGTCCCCCTGTTGCCTCCTCCAAGTGATTTTGTGTTTGCATAGTAACGTGTAAATGCAAGAATGCAACTACTAATGGTTGTGCACATGGTGACTGAAATGTAAATGGAAAAGCAAATGTTAGTAGAAATGCAAGCGCAAAGTGATGCCAAAGTGAACAGTGACGCAAAAGGAGATGCAAGCGCGTAAGGAAATGCAAACTGTGACATACACAGTCACGGTACCACAATCAGAAATGCAAATGGTAATGTTAACAGCAGAAATAATGCCAAAGGAAACAGAAACAAAAATGCGAACGTAAAGGGTAATGCACATGGTGGCATACACGGGAACAGTAACGCAAATGGGTATGGAAATGCAAGTGGAAATACTAACTGTAACAGTAATGGACGCGGACACCCTGTTTTTGCCCAACAGCTGCATAGAGAAACACAGTGTGTGCAAAGAATGTATGCATAATAATGGGCCTCGGAGCAGAAAATGAGCTGTTGGAATACTAAATTGCTTATATCTCAGGAACTGTGCCATATGGAAAAAAAAAATTAAATTTCACATGATTCATGAGTTTTCTGCATAGGTTTTCTCTAAATGCATATCCTATAGGGCTACGCATTATCATGACGAAAATTCTGTATCTCGCACCGTTTCCGAGATACAAGCCCCAAAAGGTGCAGTGGACACCACCACGTTAGTCTATGGGAAAAAAAATGTCAACTCCGGAGTACTGTAACTTTGCATCCCTCCAATATTTTTTCACCAAACCACCAAAAGGCACATCTGTAAGATGTTGGTTGTCTTCCCTCCAAATTTCAGCCCAAAAGACCAAACCGTTTTTTATGTAGCAGGGTGGCAAAGAAATCCAGTCATTTTGGCCATAGCCTAGAGAAGTAGTGTTGTGATTTGTGAAAGCTTTTGCAAAATTTGCAAAAGTGTCGCAGGTGCGACACTACTTTGCGACACTACTTTTTCCAGAAATTTGAAATACATATTTCTGGGGTGTTTAACCCCAAAATAAAGACATGGATAGCATCCTCAGGGCTCGAATAGGTAAACTCAAAAAGAATTGTGTCCCTAGATGGTCCCAAATTTAAATGCCAAGCATTTCTGTGATCAGTAACTGAAAACAAGATGGCGGATTTGCGACACTACTAGGGCCATTTGCGACATTAAAAACTGCATTTGGGAAAGTGTCGAACATTTTAACTTTTCCCATTGACTTATAATGGGAACTTGTTTTTTGAATAACTTTTGAACCGTTTAATATTTTTTCCACGAAATCTTCAAACAGAACATTGGGGACCCCAGCCGCACGTTCCCTGAAGTTTTCGGATTGGTCAAGCAAACCACGTGACCTGTAGGCATGAGCAAAGAATGCATCAAAAAAGTAATTGTGTGCATGGATGTTGCTTAATAACTCCACAGCCATATATCCAACAGGTACAGAAGTTGGCAGATCCTGAGATCTGTCATTCCACCCCATGTCTGCCAAATTTCAGGCAAATCTATTGAATGGTGGAAAAGTTATTAAGGTGCAAAATTTCACCATTTAACCTTTAAAGGGCTACTCAATCCTAACTATATATATATGTGTGTGTGTGGGGAAAGAAAAAATTGGAGGCTCAAGGAAAAGAAGTGATAAATGGCAAGATTAAGACAGAATCTGTGAAACAAAACAGTGATGATGGGAAAGATAAAGCAAAATAGGAGTGAAAGAGCTAGAGAAGTCCCCAGGTGGGGACTAATTAACAGGGCCTAGTAAGAAGGCTGAAAGGTGACAAATGTGGGGGAAGGAGACAGAGATGGTAAAAATGAAAAAGAAATTAAATGTGTACAGATACAAACAGACTTTAGGGAAAATAAAAAAAAAATAGAAAAATTGAAAAATAAACAATAGAAAAATGCTGCTGGATTACAAGGTCAGGGAAGGACATATTGTGGGAAAAAAGGACCCATGGAGGCATTCCAAAGCGAAGGACAAAAAATTAAGGAGATCGGTCGGCCTGTGATACGAATATTAGGGTTGCCCAACACTGGTTGGGACAGATCCCTAGACCAGTCGATCTTCAGGTAGGAACACAGTTGCCTTAGAGTTTTAAGGGACCATCCCAGTGGGGTAGCTGTCCAACATGTAGGGATAGAGGAGGGAACACCAAAAAGCAGACTAGAAAGTTGTATACCAGATCATAAACAAAGTTGGAATTTCAACCAAAGCCACAGAGGGGCACAGATGCCAGATTGAGTGGTGGCTGAACAGCGAGACAACTGAAAAATTTTGCAACTTTGAAGAGCACAGTTATGTAAGAAAATATCTGGCAACCAGAGTCCCCCCTCTCCTTAGAGATGGTCAATTTGTGATAAGCCTGATGTACAGCTCTGCCTTTCCACAAAAAATTGTGAAAGAGACTCTGGAGTTGAGTGAACCAGGCCTTAAGAAGAAAAGGGCAGATTATACACAGAGGATATAAAATTGTAAGTAAAATATTTATTTTGATGGTGTGAACCCTACCCCAGAGGAAGAGAGGAAGGGCTGACCACCTGCGCAAGTCCACCTTAATAGCCACTAACAATGGGGTGAGATTACTGTCTACCAACTCCGAAAGAGTACAAGAGAGACAAATACCCAAATAGGTGAGTTCCTAGTGTGCCCAGCAGAGACCCAGATCTAAAATCATCTGTTTCGACATATAGGCATTCAGTGGGAGGACCTGAGACTTATCCATATTTAACTTATACCCAGCCACCAACAAAAACTGGTGAACATCCTCTAGAACCACTGGGATTGATGAGGCAGGGTGTTCCAAATGGAGAAGAAGGTCATCTGCATAAGCGGACAAAGTAAACTGGGACCCTTCCACAGAGATACTCTAAATGTGTGGATTGCTATAAATTTTAGGAAAGAGGGGTGCTAAGTAAAGGTTGAATAGAAAAAGGGAAAGGGGACATCCCTGTCTTGTACCACGATGAAGAAAAACTGAGTCAGAGAGAACCCCATTACATCTAAGTCTCACCATCAGGTTATGGCAAAGGACCCATATCCACTTGCGGAACTCATCAGGGAAACCAAACGTTCAGAGCGTGGTGAACAGGAAAGGCCAGAAAACTCTGTCAAAAGCCTTTTCCATGTCCAGAGAGACCAACACCGCAGGGATGTTGCTCTCTCTGGACATGGAAATCAAATGGAGGATCTTGTGGAGAAGGTCACAGGAGTACCTACCAGCCATAAAACTCACCTGTTTGGATGAAACTAGATGGTACCAAACCTGAAGAAGATGATGACAATGACTTAAGACAGAATCTTTAAGTCAGAGTTGAGGAGAGAGATGAGCTGATAACTACCAGGGAGAAGAGGATTCTTCTCCAGCTCAGGAATCAGGGAAATCCAGTCCTGTATAATGGAAGGATCTGTCATACCTGAAGAAAGAAGGTAATTAAACAATCTGGTCAAGAGAGGGGCAAGAGTCTCAACAAAGGTAGAGTACAAAGAGTTAGGAAATCCATTTGAACCTGGTGCTTTATTCGCAGGGAGATGTTCCATCACCTGACGGACATCCTAAAACAAGATAGGGGCCGTAAGGAGATCCTGCTGTTGAGCAGACAGAGAAGGCAGAGTGAGAGAGTCCAGATAGTCTTCAAGTTGCTGGGTGAAAGGGCCAGGTGCTGAATCTAAACTATATAAAGAGCTGAAGAAAGAGTGAAAGGCATTAACAATTTCCCTAGGAAGGGTAAGAATCGGACTGTGGGGTCGAGCTGTAAACTGGGAATCCATTTGCTTAAGGTGAAGAGCCAGGAGTCTCCCTGCACATTCACCTGACTCAAGATACCACAACTTGGCTGGCCAATCGGTGCATCAGTAGGATTTCCACTTGCAACGCCAGTGACCCGGGTTTGGGAATGGACCCAGGATGCTGGAGGGCCAGCCAGAGGGAGAAGGATGGAGCATCCTGAGGAATGCTCTCCTTCTCCAGGGAGAGGGTGGGGAGTGTGTCCAGCTCTTGATGGACCCCTGGCGGAGGCTGGGGTTGTGCAAACAACCAGCTCCAAACACATCTAGGGGTTGGGGTGGACACAGGATGTCATTGCATTTCCCCACCTTCCACAGAAAAACAAGAAAATCAGTAGCTGTTGGCTGCCCTAGATGAAGCCCGCCATAGCTTCAATTAGCCTCCAGGCTGACCCTCCAATCTATACCATTGTCTGCAGCACTGGGGAAGTCTAGTAATGCAACCTCACCCTGGGGGGGGTAAGCCAGGGGGTATCGGAGGGTTGCGGCAATTTTGGAGATGGAAGTCATGGTCTGTGACTGGGCTGAGGTACCAGGTGGCTGGATGCAGGGGGATGAAAAAATAGAATACAAAAAAAAAGATACCGCAACTTCGTGCGCTGAAGTGCCAAATCCACGTTCTCATCCAGGATCCCATAGTACTGTGCCCTGAGATCATGCAACCAGGACCATAAGGGATCCCCAGATTTAGATGAGAGGGAGGATTCCAGTGCTCTGATTTGAGAGAGGAGCTCATCCCATTTCTGGGAACAACACTGTTTAAGCATGGTAGCCAGTCTGATGCACTGTTCCCTGACTGCACACTTGAATATAGTCCAAAGAACATCTAAAGCCTCCACTGAGCCCTCATTTTCTCTTAAAAAGGTAGTAATAAAGCCCTTGAAGAACCTCCCAAGAAACAGAGCCCTTGAGAAGGTGGAGATTAGGATGCCAGATCCTATCAGACTCCTCAAGACTGTGGAGCAAGTGGTCCAGTAGAATGGGTGCATGATTGGATATCACCATTGCAGTGATATTGCAGGACACCAAACCCGAAAGAATATCTTTACTAATCTGGAAAAATCTATGTGGGAATGTGGAGTGAGGGGCAGAAAAAAAGGTGCATTGTCGGGTGGAGGGTTATAAAGTACACCAGGGAGCCACCAAAAGCTAGGGAATCCATAAGGTCCCACAATCCCTTTTGCTCAGGAGAAAGACATCTCCGAGAGGAACCTGATCAGTCCAAATCTGTGTATTGGACCAAGTTCCAGTCTCTGCAGAGAATAATAGGTAAGTGAACAAAAGAAACTAACCAGGATAGAATACTGGGCAAAAATTGGGGAGAATCCACATTGGGGCCGTAAAAGACTCCAAGCAGGACCTCGGTCAAACCCAGGAGCCCATATAAAAATAAAAACTGACCCTCTCAATCCCAAATTTCCTTAGTAAGGGAAAAAGGGGTGTTTCTGGCAATTAGTAAAACAACTCCTCCCCTTCTCTTACTCGAGCCCCTCCATAGGCTTGCCCCATCCACTCCCTTCAAAGAAACATAACATCCTCCCTACGGAGGTGCGCTTCCTGTAAAAAAATCAACATTTGGGTTGAATCATTTCAAATATCTTAAAACCATTTCCTTTTTCTGTTTATTTTGTCCCCCTCTGATGTTCCATGTGACAAATCTAAATGACTGAGCCATGGAATCTAACAAACAAGCAAATGACAGAAGGGTCCCCCCAGTAAAGCAACCACCATGTCTGCCACCCAACTGTGCTCCAAGCTTACCTTCCCTTCCCCCCAGGCCCATGACCAATACCTCCCCACCAACACCAGTATGCACCAACCCCTTATAAGTATATATATACCCATCTCCCCTCAAAAACCCAAAATGACTCACCCAATAAGCCACCCCTCCCAACAACGAGTCCCAATACCAAAAAACTGAACCCATTAAAAAATCCCAACACCAAACCCCAGGTCCCGAGGGCTGATCTCCCACCTTATTCTCTGTCATGATGTATGCACTGACTCAGCGCAAAACCACCACCCACCCACCAACATGCATAAAGAAACAGTGAGAATAAAAACCAAACCATCTCCAAGGCCAACATTACCAAATTTTAAGTATGCCAACATTAGCAAAGGTGAACCATAAGCCAACAAGGCAAAACTGGTTGTCCCCTAATGAAAGCCCCAACATAAAAGGCTGGATCATAAATCAGAGTCCATATTTTAAATTCAAACAAAACCGAGCTAGAAAAGGAAAAAGTAGTCCATCATCAGAGGAGAGTCCTCTAAAAACAAAAGTCTCATACAAGAGTCCACCAGGCGACATACTCCAGAGGAACAGGAATTGACTAGTAAGTGTGGAGCCACTCCAGTGAAAACCGTCATCCAATAATCAAAGTACAAGTGTTCTGGAGCCAAGATAACCTTAGTAAAATACACTCACTAGTTTGGAGCCTCCGAAAACTTCTTCACTACAGGCTGCAGCTGTTCCAAACAGCACAAGGATATAGAATGGCAATGCCAATAGGCTGATGGCACTCAGATGATGGTGATCTTCTAGCTGGTTGCCACAACATTAGAAGCAGAGGATAGCAATTCCTAAAGTCCCAAGCCAGCGTGCCTATTAATATTCAACAAATCTGAAGAAGAACAGACACGGCCAAAAACAAAACAGTCCAGGCAGAACACAGCTGGAAAAATTCACGAGCTGGAGTAGCAGAGGGGCCTTCCCCAAACTGATAATTGCCCCATCAGCATACCGGAACAGTAGGAGTCCAGTCCAGCAATAGCAAGGCACCCCCCGGAGCTGCCCTCATCCTTCCATTCACAATCAGTCTCCACAAAAGTATAAGTTCCAAGAAAACAAAACTGTAAAAACTCATTCAGTTCACCAGAAACAGAGCCATCTAGATCCTTGGTAGCTTCATTTGAATAAATCAGAGAACAGGTGCTTAAAATCTGCTGCTGTTTACTCCAGAGTATCCATGGAGCACCATTGGCCATCATACTGGATTTGAAGGATGGCCGGGTGGCCAACTCTGAAGAAGTGGTCTGCAGCAATCAGTTTGATCACAAAAGGGTGAAAGGCAACCAGCCTCAAATGTACAGATTGGGGCAAATCTTGAGCAACTCAAACTTTGTGCCCTTCTCACATACTGTCCTAAACATCCCTCATCTTTTGAAGTATATGGGTTTTGTCCAAGTAGTTCAATAGTTTAAAAATAAGTGGTCGGGGGGGTCAGCGTCTGGGGAGGGCATAAGGCAAAGCGAGTGATGCAGCCTCTCCACCACATAAACTGCACCATTCAGAGAGGGCCCCACCAGCTTCAAATAAAATTTCTGAACAAATTGAATAGCATCTGTGCCCTCTTCTTTTTCAGGTAGGCCAGAAATAATTAAGTTATTGCGCCAGCTGCACCCTTCCAGATCCTCCAGCCGGTCCTCAGCTTTACACAACCTCTGCTGGAGCGAGTCTACATCCAGATCTAATTTGGCCCACCAGTCATCCAGGGAAGAAATTCAGGCCTTGGGGTCTGAGACCTGGGTAGCTACGGAGTCCATAGATGTTCTCAAATGTTGGAGCTGGTAAGCATGAGAAGTATATATTATATATATATATATATATTGCTTGTAAAGCGCTTTGGATATATGAAAGCGCTATATAAATACAGATTCTTCTTCTTCTTCTTCTTCTATATCTTTAATGGGGCCTATTTCCTCCAAGAAATTTTCCTCTGTGAGTGTAAAGCCTAGATGAGGGCTTTTCCCTGCTGATGTGGCCTGCAGCTTGGAGGGTTTAGAGGACTTCTCCCTTTCAGGCATTGGTGGTGGAGTATGCCATGGTGGGGGAGTTTTCATTTCCAACTCGACATGCATTATTGCAAAACCACAGAGCTACAAATGACAGACTTCCAGAGTGGTAAGAGCACTTTGGGGATTGGATACTGATTAGGAATTTTAGTTAAAAAGCATTGAAGTAAGGAAAGCAACACAGAGGGAGCGATCGGGAGCTGTTGCTCTTCAGGCAAGCATTACGTGACCTCCACGCATATGTTCAAGCGAATGCAACTGCTGACAATTGATGAGATTAGCATGGTGTCTAATATCATGTTGACTTTTATTCATCTTAATTTCCAAGAGATTCTTGGCACTGCTGATGATGTTCCCTTTGGAGGCCAAAATATTCTTGTCCTCGGTGACCTGTTACAGCTGGCACATGTTAAAGCTCAGCATGTCTTCCCTACACTTGCTCTAGAACAAGCAAAGAAACATATTGGTTGCATTGGTGGTGTTAACATTTGGGATTCGTTCACCTATGTTGAACTGTTTCAAAATATGAGAGAGTGGATATATTGTTTACAGATCTTTACTAGATAAGGCATGCATTGGTAATGTTACACCAAATAATGTCTCTACTTGCATCACATGTGATAGGTGCTACTACTACATCTGTTTCAGATGCATGTGATGTCTACTCTAACATTTCCAGTGAATCAAGACACATTGTATGCCTGATGCGTCGTCTAAAGCAGTGTGCTGACTTTAATGATAGCATGCTACAGAGGCAAGGTCATCCAGTTGTGACTCTGTCATCGCTTGACTCATTAGATGGCATGTGTTTAATGCCCAGAATGGTAGCCAAGGTCACTGAACATTTCAAAGAGCTAACATACAATGCTTCTCATGCAGCAGGCCTTGAGGCAGTTCTACATGTATGCTAAAATGCACATGTTATGCTACAACATAATCTAGATGTTGATTGTGAGCTTGTTGACGGATCAATGGGTCACATTGACAGTTTTTAGTATAATGTTCCAAAAACATTTGTTGAGAGTCTACTTGTGAAATTTGACAATTTGGAAACACCAAGGGCCATTGAGAGGTGTTCTTTTAAATTTCAGCATATCAAAGACATATACATAACTAGGAAACAATTTCTTATTTGTGTCACCTATGCTGTCTCCATACATAAGTCACAAGGCTTAAGCCTGGATGTAGCAATGATTGTTACTGGGAATGGTGTCTTCAAAGGCAGCATGAGCGTTGTTGCTTTTTCAAGAATATGTGCTCTTGCAGGACTGTACATAATAATCTTTGACTTCAGTAAGATGAGAGCTGAGAAAAAGTGTATTATTGAGTACAGTCATCTACTGACTATATATCAACTCAATTTGTCTCTCATTCCACTATCAAACTATGCACAAACACGAGATTTCACTTTCCAGACTAAGCATACATTGAAAAAGAAGAGAAACAGCATGCCTCAGTCCTTTTCTGTGACAACTGCTAAAAGTTTGTTGACATCCCGTGCAGAGAAATCTACTAATACCAAGAAGGTATTAGGTCTCAGTACTGTACCTAAGTTTGGCAATAGCACTGGAGTAAACTGCTATGCCAACTCTGCTATACAAGTACTACTTCATATGACAGACTTTGTACAAGCACTGACACTCAGTCAAGCATTCTTGTGGACTCAGTGAAGCAAGTTGTTACTACTTCACAGAGAAATGATGACACTTTACTGTCTCTGACACAACTTAAGAATGCTCCAGTGACGTATCATGAGCACAGCACATTTGTGGTTAATATCCAACTGGATGTTACAGAGTTCATGATAGCAGTTGTCAATACATTGAAGCACGAAACTATGCATGAAAAAAATGCAAGCACAGCAATATTTTGTTGCGAACTACACTTGGAAATATCTGGGTCTCTCATGTGGAAATATTGATAGGTAGGCAGTCAAGGACATGCTATGGATTTCATTGCATATACCACATCAAAATTCTAAAAAAGTACAGATGCTTGTTTGCTAATGCAGCCACTGAGTGGGAGTGTACAAAATGTAGACAACCCTGTACACAATGCCTGAGAGTTACATGCTCTTCAAACTACCTTCTATTCATGCTACAGCACTTCGACTCACACAGACTTAAGGTTGTAACACCAATCACTGACTTTGTGGCTGGTCGAGTCATGTTTGGACGCAATTGCTTCGATACACATGCTGTCATTTTCCAGTGTGGAGCCTCTATAAACTATGGCCATTATGTCATGTGGCTCAGATTCAGTCATGGGAGGGCAGAGTGTAATGATGGCACATGCACTCTTAAAGAAAGACTACCAAAAAAATATAAAAGATACATATGTGATTGTTCTGAAGAACTGTATGTACAGGCAAGGTACTGAAGAGTAGTTTGAAAAGGCACACTGTATTTCTGTTCTGCAAACATCTACAGTTACTCTACTCATATGCTTAGTACTACAATGTAGTATGTACATAATGGCATGTCAAACATGCACTTCTCACAAAATGCAATATTGACAGCCAGAGTGGGCTCGTAATACAGTGCTTTGGCTGTATGCATAGTTAGGTATTAAGTCATGTTATGTCAATTGAAGCTGTGTTCACTATGTTATACATATATCATAAACACTTTCTGTTGTCAAAAAAAGTTACAGTCACTGTCTTTCCATTTGACAGATTGCTTTATGAGAAGAGTACACCAACTGTTTTTTAGTATAGTACTACCATGTACTAGTATCACCTGTTCAGTATGTGCTTATGCCATGTAAAACATGTACTGCTGACACATTTCAATATGAACAGCTAAAGTGGGCTCTTAATATGGTGCTTTGGCTGCATGCATAGTCAGGTATTAGGTCATGTTATGGCACTTGTTTTTTGCTTATGCTATGTCACAGGCATTACATCAGCACATATGATCACTGCATTCAATGAAATATGTATGTTAACTCAGAACTGATAGGTGCTATGTGAAATAAAGCTATTGCAATACCTACATGCACATGTACATATGTAATTATTCTAATTGTTAATCAACTCTGCATGTAAATATTTTAACACCCCTTTTAAGGTATTAATAAATATATAAGGCTTGCTTTGATGTAAAGGTTCTCATACAAAAACTGTTTATTTAGTATATAAATATATGTTTATATATAGTTTTACAAATTATTTATTAATGCTAATGTAATGTTCTCTCTCTATATATATTGAGGTATAGGCAGTCGAGTTAGTTATGTTTTACTTTATATATATATATATATATATATAGAGAGAGAGAGAGAGAGAGAGAGAGAGAGAGAGAGTCTGTTTTACTATACTTAATGTCAAAAAAATGCACGTGATATTGTTCAACTATTTTGCATATATGTAATTAGTGAAAGGGATGACAGTAGTCAATTGTTAAGAATATGTCATTATCTGAACTGTTTCTTTTATATAGGCTTATTACCCGCACAATGCAGTCACTGATGTCTGATATACAGTATGTAACACATACTATTATTCATAGTATATACAACTAAAGACATTGCTTTAAACTAGTAATTATTAAAGATTGTTATAGATATAGAAACATAGGACATAGAAGGGGACCTGTGGTCCATCGAGTCTGCCCAAGTGAGGTATCCCTGGACCTATTGTGCACCAGTGTTCTGTTTTCCTAGACACCAAGTCTAGCCCTTGCCAGTGCCATGTGTTTGTTCACAATACTTGCCCCACCCATGCTTAAAGCTTGATACTGTACTTACTTTGCAGCCACCACCTTGGGAGGTAATCTATTCCAAGGTTCCACCACCCTCTCTGAGAAGTAATACTTTCTGATGTCCATCCTGGACACTTCACCCTGCAATTTCCACTTGTGCCCTCTTGTAGTAGAATTGACATTCCAGGTAAAACGCTGAGCTTCTAACACCTTGTTGATGCCTTTAAGGAACTTGAAGGTCTCAATCATGTCCTCCCTCTCCCTCCTGGTTTCTAGCGAGTACAATTTCAGAGCTCCAAGCCTCTCTTCATAGGTGATTTCCTGAAGGCCATGTATCATTTTTGTTGCCCTTCTCTGGACTACTCCCAATCTATCAATGTCCTTTCTTAGGTGAGGCCTCCACAATTGTACACAGTATTCCAGATGAGGCCTCACTAATGACCGGTAAAGTGGTAGTATCTCGTCCCTGTCCCTGCTGTCTATCTCCCTGCCAATGTATCCTAACACCCTGCTAGCCCTGCTGTAAGCCTTATTACACTGACTATGCTGCTTGAGGTAGTCCCTAATGATGGCTCCCAGATCATGTACGTTCCTCAGCAGAGGAGCTCAGCTGGACTCCGTTTAGCCAGTATTCGTCCTTGGGGTTGGCCTTATCCAGGTGCATCGCCTTACACTTCTTAGCATTGAAGTTTAATTGCCATATTTGTGACCACCTTTCCAACTTTTTAAGGTTGTCCTGCAGTTGTCTGACTCCCTCCGTACTATCCACTCTTCCGCTGAGTTTCATGTCTTCCTCAAACAGGGTGATGTTGCCATTTATGCCCTCGCTGATGTCACTAATGAATGCATTGAAGAGGACCAGCCCCAGGACTAACCCCCTGAGGCATCCCACTAGTGACCTGCCTCTCATTAGATTTCACCCCATTTAGTACCACTCTTTGTTTTCTGTACCTCATTCAACTCTGTACCCACTTTACTATCTGTTCTGCTACCCCAAGGTCTTCTAGCCTTTTTAAGAGGCATCTACAGTATGTGAGACTGTGTCAAATGCCTTACTGAAGTCAAAGTAAAGCAAGTCCACCACATGACCTTTGTCCAGCTTCTTGGTCACTTCGTCAAAGAATGTAGTAAGATTCATTTGACATGATATGCCCATCACAAACCCGTGTTGTTTGTAGTTCTGGAGGTGATTTACTTCAAGGTATTCCACTAGATCTTGCTTGATAAGGACCTCCATAAGTTTGCCTTCTACTGATGTGAGACTAACTGGCCTATAATTATCTGTATCTTCCCTGTCTGCACTCTTGTGCAGTGGCACCATGTCAATCACCCTCCAATCACCTGGAACTACCACTGACTCCAGTGACCTGTTGAATAGGTGTGCAAGAGGTGCTGCCAGCTCTTCTGCAAGCTCCCTGAGCACTGTAGGGTGTAAACCATCAGAGCCAGGGGCCCTTGTTGGGTCTGATGTCAGAAAGGCCGTACCTGACCCTGTGTGTGGTGAACTCCTGGATCCACATTCTCTGAACCCCTCCAGTCTCAGCTTTGATACCACTCTCTGGCAGTGGGCCCTGATTCTCCCTCATGAATACCAAGCAAAAGTATTCATTTAGGACCTCAGCTTTTTTTCTGCTGTTTTTCAGAGCCTCATTCCCCACTTTTAACCTTATAATTCATCCCCTTTCTTCCTTTTTTCACTGATATAGCTAACAAGGTTTTCTCCCCTGATTTGACTCCACAAGCAATTTGCAGCTCTTTTGCTGCCTCGACCTCACTATTTTCCTGCCCTCCTTACTTTTCTGAGTGTAATCCTTCCACTCATTGTCCCCTTTATGTTGCCTGAACCATTTGTATGCATTCCGTTTGGCCCTGATTGCCTCTCTTACTGGATGGGAGAACCACAGTGGTCTTTTAAACCTACAGTATTTTTCTTTATTGTAGTCCTGAAACAGAGTCTTGTTGCCTCTAGAATGGTATGCCTAATATCTTTCCATATTTCCTCCACCTCTGGCTTGTCTCTGATATTTATTAACTTATCCCTCACTATCTGCATCAGTCTACCAAAATCAGCCTTCTGAAAACACAGCACCTCTGTGCTTGAGGTGGTTTTAGTAGTGCCTGTGGTTATTTCAAACCAGACTGTATTATGATTGCTATTTGCCAAGGGTTCTTCTACCTTCAAGGATCTAATTTCTTCAGAGTTTGTGAGGATCAGATCCAAGGTGGCATCCCTTCGGTCAGGTCCTTTACTAGTTGAGACAGCAGACAATCATGGAATGTGTCCAGTAAAGCATGACTTCTGGAGTTACATAGAAACATAGAAACATAGAAGTTGATGGCAGATAAGGACCGCAAGGCTCATCCAGTCTGCCCATTTCTTTTTCTACCTTATAAATGTGCCATCGGCCTTTGCTCTGTCAGTGGCCTATCTATTCATAGTCATTTGTATTGCTCCCTTATGCCTATCCCATGCCTGTTTGAAGCTCTGCACTGTATTCATAGCCACCACTTCTTGTGGTAAGCCATTCCATGCATCCACCACCCTTTCTGTGAAAAAGAATTTCCTCACATTCCCCCTTAATCGGCCTCCCTCTAATCTCATGCTGTGTCCTCTTGTCCTGCTATTTTTCTTATATTTAAACATGTTAGACTCTTTCACCTTGTTTATGCCCTTAAGGTGTTTGAATGCCTCGATCATATCACCTCTCTCCCTCCTTTGCTCAAGGGTATACATATTGAGCTCCATTAATCTGTCCTCCATATGTCTTCTGATGCAGTCCCTGCACCATTTTGGTTGCCCTTCTCTGGACTGCCTCAATTTGGTTAATGTCCTTGTGAAGGTGTGGCCTCCAATACAGCAAGCAGTACTCCAGATGGGGCCTAACCAGTGTCTTGTACAGAGGATTATTACCTCCTCTTATGACTTGTGATACCCCTACTAATACACGCTAACACCCCTAGCCTTACTTACTGCTTTAGAGGTCTGCTTGATGATTTCAGGTCATCAGTGATGATGATGCCCAAGTCTCTTTCTTCCTTTGTGACTGCTAGCAACTCCCCTCCCAGCCTATAGGTGGCTTCAGGGTTTCTCTTCCCTATGTGCATGATTTTGCACTTCTTTGCATTAAATCCCAGTTGCCACTCTTCTGACCATTCTGCTAGTTTATCCAAATCTCTTCTCATTCTGCCCACCCCATCTGGATCATCTACTCTGTTGCAGATCTTGGTGTCATCTGCAAACAGACAAGCCTTACCCTCTAGTCCATCTGCAAGGTCACTAATGAAGATGTTGAAGAGGACTGCCCCAGAACTGATCCCTGAGGTACCCACTTGTGACTTGCATCTCTTCTGACTGTATACCATTTACCACCACTCTCTGTTTTCTGCCCGTCAACCAGTTTGCCACCCAGTTGACCAACTTCTGACCCACCCCGAGCCTACCCAGCTTATTTATCAATCTTCTATGTGGAACAGTGTCAAAAGCTTTGCTGAAGTCAAGGTAGGTGACATCAACTGCTCTTGGCTGCTTGGATATTCCAGTTCACATCTGGCAGGTTAAGGTCCCCAACCACCACTATGTCACTTTTACCAGCCAACCTTTGTAATTCCTCAGCTAACTGTTCATATTTCCCCTCTCCCTGCCCTGGGGGTCTGTATATCACACCCATGCACAATTTCTTTCCTGCATTGGTGGCTAAGTGGACCCAGAGTGACTCCAAGCTCCCCCCTTTAGCCTTTGTGCTTTCATTTTCTGTTGCTTTGATGCTATCCCTCACATAGAGGGCAACCCCCTGCCTCTCCCCATTTGTATGTCCCTTCTAAACAGTGTGTAGTCTGAGAAGGCCAGGTCCCATTCATTGTTGTCCATGGCCCAGCATTTGGTAATATTTACCAGATCAATCTTTGTGTCTGCCAGTAGAACCTGGAGGTCAGTGATCTTGTTGCTCAGGCTCCTAGCATTGAGGCAGACTCTTCGCCATGAGCTAGCATCATAATTCTTGTTGGGTAATTTTGTTTCTCTTTTTCCTGCTGGTTGTTCCTTGTGTCATTTTTCTGATGGTGGCCCTTTGTTGTATGCTTTGTTTGTCCTACTATGACTGATGCACTTATGTTTGCTTTCAGTTTTCCTGTTGGGGGAGGGTTTGGCATGACACACTACCTGTTTCCATGCCTTAGCCACCCCTCCGATTAGTTTAAATGGTCCAGGTATACTTTCATTTTCTGGGCCAGTGGTCTTGTTCCCTCTTGTGTGAAGTGAAGTCCATCCTGTTTGAAGAGTGATCTATCCCAGAAATCCCCCCAGGATCCAATAAAATGGAAGTCTCTTGTCTGACACCAGCTCTTCAAACAGTTGTTGAATTTGTCTATTTCCTTCAGTCTGATTCTTTCCAAGCTGCATCTTTACTCCATACAGGCAAGACTTCTGAGAAGGCTTCTGTGGTTACAACTGTTGAAAGCCAATCTCCCAGCTTCTTGATACTCCATTTTGCATCCTCCACAGTCTGGTCAGACAGATTGTTTGTTCCA
This sequence comes from Neoceratodus forsteri, assembly GCA_016271365.2. Classification (NCBI taxonomy): domain Eukaryota; kingdom Metazoa; phylum Chordata; order Ceratodontiformes; family Ceratodontidae; genus Neoceratodus; species Neoceratodus forsteri. The sequence continues at coordinate 1,456,960,495 of CM057455.1, read as the reverse complement.
ATGTGTACCAGTGTTCCCATGGCTCCTTCCTCCCTGTCTGCAATTCTCCTGATACGCTTGCAGTCTCTTGTTGCTGAAGTACCAGGAAGGCATCTGACTGTCACCCTCTTCTGTGAGTACTTGTGCATCCTAGATTCCATTCCTCTGATCATGGAGTCACCGACTACCAGGATCTTCTTGGTTCCTTGACTGACCTGCTGAGGTCTGCTGCTGGTTGTTGAGGTTGCTGCACTCTTTGCCCTCTTCATGATTCCTTGACTGTCTTGCTGAGGTCTGCTGGTTTCCCATGTCCTCTTTCTATATACATAGAGAAAGTTACATAGCTCTTATTTATCAATAGATGGATTATCTATTGTCTTAGTTAATCTGTTATATACATTATGTTTATTATACGTCTAGATATTTAATTGCTTTATAATACTTAAAAGAATCCCATTATACAAATGTCACATATTGTGACTCATTTTACAACCATTCTATGAATTTGATAATTCATATCACTTTACAGTGTTTACCTGTTTAACTTTTTTTACATAGGATGCTGCTGAGTTTCTGTTCCTGAAATTTTTTTAGATCATCATAACTTTGGGATCGAGTTTGGAATTTTCCAGTGTTATCTTTGTACACATTGTTTAATTGTAGAGAATAGTACTGGTGTGTGCAAAGAGTAATACATATTGAAACAGTTATGTCATGATTGCAATCTACCCAACAGGTGTGCCTTTCATGGTTGCAATGCCAGTAATGCACAAATGATTATATAGACTTTTGTTGATCGGAAAAGTTATGCATAGTGACTGGATCTGTACATTTACTTATCATCTTAACAAAATAAATATACATACTGTCAATTGTTACAATACATTTAAAGTTGATACCATGTGTACAACAAATTTAAAACTTTTAAATGAAAGTAACTGATAACTACTTGAGTCACAGTATCAACTTATACTGCAATGACTCCCCACAAATAACAAAAACATAAGTAGCTAAAAAAAAGATTATATAAAGATCTATACAGTGATTTCTATTGCTATAGATCATTTTCAGGCTTCAAAACTTAAATACAACAATTTCAACTAATACAAGCATGTAGCTATGTGGTATGACAACTTAACTGCTACATTTAATTTTAGTAAAAGTAGTAACATGATCACCTGAACATGAAAATATACTGAATGGTAATAAATTGTAACTAACAATAAATAGTTATTAGATATCATCACTTTTCAAGTTTATTACTAAATATATCAGTGTTTCAAGAACATTAATACACAAGTGCACACTGGGCACAATATGATAATCAATTTTTGAAATATATATTTTATTATAGTCAGAAATAAAAAAATGGGATACTAAATGTATTGTATGTGTTCTTGTTAAGAGGTTTCATATATGTATTTTCAGTTTGTACACTTTTATAGTACTAGATTTTCAACCACATTTATGACACACTTTTATTGGTTAACACTAAACATATTTCTACTGGAAATGTATGAATGACACACTTAGCAGTTGCATAAAAGTAAGATATTATTTATCAATATTCTTCATAGTTATTTTTTTTTACAGTATAAACTTGGTTTTTCACCTACTCCAAGAATAGAATAACATATTTTCAAAATCTGAATGTGGCCATTTTATCATAATGAAAAACTTAAAACTTATATACTGTGTCATTTGTATTTATTGCTTGCTGAAGTCTGATATGCAAAATTTTACAATGTTAAAAAATGTTTACATATATCATACATACTTCTGAAATAACACATGCAATGGTGTGCATGTCATGGCATCCTATGCAACCTCAGGTGATTTGATGCAAATGGCATAGCCAAGTGGTTACAGTACTTTAGAATGGTATTTTGCACAACATCAAGAGAAAACAATGTGAGTGTTTTATTGCAGTTATTAAATGGGTGATGTTTTACAAATGATATGCCTTTTTTTTAATATATTACTTTCATTTGGTGTGTTGTTCTGAGATAATGGCCTACCTACAAGTTGCTGTTGTACAAGCAAGAGACAGAAGTCTTTCTACTCATGTCATAATGTCATGAAGTATAGACAATTGCATTGTCTGACATGTGCTGGCTGTTCTTCCACGACCAAGCAAGTGTTGCCATCATGCCATGACATACCTACACTTGTAAGCAATGTCCCACTTGATGTATGTTATGGTGTACTGGCAGCATCCTTTCAAATCTGGCATAAGCACAGAACAACAACCAAGCAAGTGCTGCCATTATGAAATAAAATACGTACAGTGCTGACTTATGAAACATCTGATTTCTGTAATGCTTGTCTTCCAGCTTCCTTTGATATGTGGTGTAAGCTCATGCTTCCATGACTGAGCAACTGTTGCCATTACACCATAATAAACATCTACTGGTAAGTCATGCTCCAATTCATGTCTGTTATGGTGATCTGGCAGCATCCTTTATTGTGTGGTGTCAGCATGCCACAAAAACTCATACTTACATTACCGATCAAGTGTTGCCATCATGCCATAGAGCAAGTACATTGATAAGAAACAGTAATTGTCAGCACAACTTTTTTTAATGTGAGTACTTATTTATACAATTGAACATTTTACACAGTCTCAAATATTAAGGAAATTCATTGCAAAAAACTTTGTTAATGCATCAGTTAGGGTTCTTTTTAAAACATCAAAAGCTAGGAAATACGAAGTTAGGGTTTTCAACCCTAACTCTGCAGTCATTCCCCACACATCCTCAACCACACACAGACACAAACACACACACACACACAGACATGCAAGCACAGGAAGGGACAAGGAAGCACAATCATTCACAGGCAGCCATCATCAGTTAAGATAAAGAACATACAACTCTATTAACATACCACAAGACACAGCCATTATCATGGTACACCAACTGTATGACTTCTGCTGTCATCATGGTGTCTTGTGTCACACCGGCATGCTGACCAACCATGGGTTATAGCCACTAAATATACTACATACACTGCTGAGTTATAGCCCACTTGATTTGCCCTATGTTGTACTGTCAGCATTGTATCTCGTGTGTTGTAAGCACCAAGCAAATGGTTATGCTTCTACAAACAAGCAAGTGTTGCCATAATGACATAACATACATACACTGCTGAGTTATAGGGGGATGGGAAGTGGGAAGGTTGTGTGAGGAGACTGGGGAGTCTGTGGCATTCTCCAAAGTTCTCCCAGTACCCTGCACAAGCACAGTGAGAAAGGAGAGGATTAGAGAGTTGAACACATGGTTGGTAGAATGGTATCAAACTAAGGAGTATGGGGTTGCGGGCAGCTGGGGCAGTGCCTGGGATAATAACAATCTGTTAGCAAGAGATAGGCTGCACTTGAGTGGGGAGGGAAAGGAGGTATTAAAGCAAAGAATGGAGTGGTATAAATTGTGACAAGGGTGGATTTAAACTAGATGGGGGTGGCAAGTGGGCAGCAGGTAGGCAGGGATCCAAACTTACCCTCCAGGCTAGTAGGGAAGGCCTCAGGGAGGCCAAAAAAGGAGGGAGTAGAAGGGACAAGATGGAGACTAGTGAAGGGAATGGGGCATTATGGAGGGTGGTCTCACTGAATGCAAGAAGCCTAGGAAACAAATCTGCTGAGCTACAGGCACTCTTAGCAGTGCGGAGGGTGGATATTGCAGCTGTCACAGAAATGTGGGCAACTGAGCACCAGGACTGGGATCTGGGAATCCCAGGATACAAATTATACAGGAAGGACCATAAGGAGGGGGGTGGCAGTCTATGTAAGGGACAGGATCAAATGCACAAGGGATGAAGGAGAAGAAAGGAGAACAGAGGCAATCTGGCTGCAGCTCCTAGACTCAAGGGGTAGGAAACTAAGGCTCGGGGTGGTATACAGGCTGCCATCCCAGTCTGAGGAGCTTGACAGGGAGCTAGTGGGACAAATCAAAAAGGTATGTAGAAAAGGGAAGGTGGTCACTGTGGGGTATTTCAACTTGCCGTGGGTTGACTGAAACATTCCAGTCACCTCCGGTGCTAGGGAGCAAGTGCTCCTGGATGCGATCCAAGAGGGTCTTCTGACACAGTTGGTTATTGTACCTACTAGGCTAAAGAAAATTTAGATCTGGTATTGTCGAATGGTGAGGCAGTGAGGGAAATAAAGGTAGAGGACCCACTATCCGACAGTGATCACCAAATGGTGTGGTTTAATATCATGATGTGTGGGGAGTCAGAGAAATCAGTTACTCGGGTGGTAAACTTCAGGGGGGTGGACTTTGGGAGGATGAAGGAAGTACTGAAACAGAAACTGAAGGGCATAGAGCATGAGATGGATGTGGAGCTGAAATGGGATATTATTAAATGGGGGTTACAGAGGCAACAGAAGCCTGCACCAAGGCACAGAGTAAGAGAAGCAGAGCAAGAAAACCATGCTGGTTGAACAGCAATGTTGTGGAGGTGGTGAGGGCAAAACAAGTGGCTCACCAGAGGTTTAGGAGGACAGGGAAGGAAGTGGACAGGGAGGAATATGCAAGATGGTCAAGGGAGGTGACCAGAAAAGTGAGAGAAGTCAAGGCCCAGAGGGAGCTGAGATTAGCACAGGGAATTAATGGGGGGGAGAAAGACTTCTTTATATACATCAGGGAGAAAAGAAAGTGCAAGGAGACAATAGTGAGGATAAAAAGGGGTGGAGAGTAGACAGAAAAGAGGGAGGAGCAGGCAGAATCACTGAAAGAATACTTTTGTTCTGTGTTCATAAAAGAAAAGAGGGGGCCACTACCAGCATGGGCTGGGAGGGTGGAGACAGGAGGCGAGGATCTGACAGATGGAAGAATTGAGGCAAGTAGAGTCCTAGAGGGACTGAGGGCACTGAAGGTAGACAAGGCACCAGGGCCAGATGGTATCCACCCCAGGGTGCTGAGGGAGATGGTGGAGGTGTTGGCCAAGCCACTGGTGGATCTGTACAGCACCTCACTGGAGTTGGGATGTGTGCCACTGGACTGGAGGATGGCACATGTAGTGCCATTACACAAGAGCAGGCCAAGGGATGAACCGGGTAAATATCACCCGGTAATTCTCACATCCATAGTGTGCAAACTCATGGAAATGATACTAAAGGAAAGACTGGTGTCGTACCTGGAGGACAATGGCCTCCAGGATGTGAGGCAGCATGGGTTTGTTTCAGGGAAGTCTTGTCAAACCAACCTGATACAATATATGACTGGGTGACAGGTGAACTGGATAAGGGTCATGCTGTGGATGTTCTTTACTAGGACTTCAGCAAGGCCTTTGATTTGGTGCCTCATGGGCAGCATGGGGGAAGCTAACTGGTGTAGGAGTAGGGGCAACAATGATGAACTGGATTACAAGCTGGCTGAGTGGGAGGCTGCAACGGGTGGTGGTGGGAGGGGAGCTCTCAACTCCAAGGCCGGTGATGAGTGGGGTGCCACAGGGCTCTGTGTTGGGGGCCAGTATTGTTTGTACACTTCATATCAGATATTGGACATGGGGTGGTGAGCAAGTTAGGTCTGTTTGCTGACAACACCAAAATTGGAGCAGTGGTGGCTGGAGAGGAGGGGGTGGAAGCAGCTAGAGGATTGGTCAAAGAGGTGGCAGCTGGAGTTCAATGCCAAGAAGTGTAAGGTTATGCACTTTGGGGTGAAGAACCCAAGGAGAGAATACTGGCTTGGGGGTTAAGCTGAGGATCACTGAGGAGGAGAATGACCTTGAGGTAATGATAATGGGGACCATGAACAGCACTGCCCAGTGCAGGAGAGTGGCTACAAAAGTGAACGAAATGCTGGGGTGTATAGCAAGGGGGTTTTCGTCCAGGTGAAGTGTGGTGATCTTGCCCCTCTACAGATCACTTACAGTATTGTGTGTAGTTTTGGAGGCCGTACCTAAAGCGTGATATCAGGCTGCTGGAGGGGGTGCAGAGGAGGGTAACAAAGATGATATGTGGAATGGAGGGGAGAGACTATGACAGCAGGCTGGGAGACCTCAATATGTACACCCTGGAGGATAGAAGGGACAGAGGGGACATGATAGAAACATTCAAGTATCTGAGGGGAATCAATAAGGATAGGCAGATGGTGTCTTAAAGTTAAGGAAGGGGAGGGCCATCAGGGGGCACAGGCTGAGAATGGAGGGGGGAAGATTTAGGAAGTAAATGAAAAGACACTATTTCACAGAGAGGGTGGTAGCAAAATGGAATGCCCTACTGGAATGGGTGGTATCATGTAAATCTGCGAACAGCTTCAAAAGGACATGGGACAGGGGAGAGTGAGGGTGGGGGGTGACAGTGGGATGACAAAAGGGAAGGGGTTGGGGCAGCTGCAAACTAGTGGTGTTGGCTGCACAATCAGGCAGACTTAGATAGACTGGGTGGTCTGTTTCTACTGGCACATTCATATGTTCCTCTGTTTGTATAGCCTAGTTGATTTGTGCTATGGTGAACTGTCACCATCCTACCTCATGTGGTGGCAGCACTAGACAAAACCTCACTCTTCCATGACTGAGCAAGTGTTTACATAATGCAATAACATACTGATGGTATACTGCTGATTTATAGCATACTTGAGTTGTGTGATAGTGGAGTACCGCCATCGTAACTCATGTGTTGGAAAAGAAGAAGCCTCGTGCTCTCACGACTGAGCAAGTGTCACCTTCACACCGTAACATACATACATTGCTGAGTTATAGCCCAACTGTTTTCTGCTATGGTGTAGTACCAGCATCCTATCTCATGTGTTGGAAGCATGAGGCAAGTGTTTCCATCACACCATAACTCACACACACTGTTAAATTATGGTCCGCTTGATTTCTGTTATTGTGCACTGTCAACATACTTTCTCATGTGTTAGAAGTATGAGGAGAAGTGTAGTGCTTCCATGACCAACAAAGTGCAATCATTACACCATAACATTTAAGGGAATGCAGCGGGATGAAGATAGGGAGGCACACCAAACTTTCCTAAGGGAAGCAGGAAAGGCAGTAAGGTAGGAAAAGGCCCAAACCGAGAAAACACTAGCACAAACAGTAAAAGACAGTAACAAGACTTTCTATAAAAACATTAGTGAAAGGAGAAAGTCCAGAGGGGGTATTGCTAAGATCAAAGGAGATAAGGGGGCATGTGAGGAGGACCATATAAAAGCATCTATCCTAAATAGATACTTCTGCTCAGTATTTACTGAAGAGAAGGTAGGTTAGGGCCCACAGCTCAGCACCATGGACACAGGGAGGAGGGAGTTGTGCACTAGTCCCTTCACAAAAGAAAGGGTCCTACAAGAGCTCGATAAGCTCAGGGTGGAGAAGGCAATGGGACCTGATGGCATACATCTCAGGATACTCAAGAAGCTTAGGGTGGAACTAGCAGAGCCATTATCAGAACAGTTTAGTGAGTCTCTGAACACAGGAGAGGTCCCAGAAGACTGGAGAAGGGCTCATGTGATCCCACTCCACAAGTGTGGTAGCCGGGAGGAGGCGAGGAACTACAGACCAGTCTGTCTTACCTCAGTAGTGGGCAAGATTATGGAGGCATTCCTTAATGAAAGGATAGTGCAACACCTGGAATCCATAGGAGCACAGGATCCAAGACAGCATGGGTTTACAAAAGGAAGATCCTGTTAAACTAGTCTTATAGATTTCTTTGTCTGGGTAACCAGAGTGGTGGACCAAGGGGGAGCAGGTGATGTTGCCTACCTTGACTTCAGCAAAGCTTCTGATACTGTTCCACATAGAAGATTGATTAATAAGCTGGGTAGGCTCAGGGTGGGTGAGAAGTTGATCAACTGGGTGGCAAACTGGTTGACGGGCAGAAACAGAGAGTGGTGGTAAACAGTATACAGTCAGAAGCGATGCAAGTCACAAGTGGGGTACCTCAGGGATCAGTCCTGGGGTCAGTCCTCTTCAATATCTTCATCAGTGACATTGCAGATGGACTGGAGGGTAAGGTTTGTCTGTTTGCAGGTGACACGAAGATCTGCAACAGAGTAGATGATCCTGATGGGGTGGGCAGAATGAGAAGAGATCTGGATAAACTGGCAAAATGGTCAGACGAGTGGCAACTGGGGTTTAATGCAAAGAAGTGCAAGATCATGCACAAAAGGAAGAGAAACCCTGAAGCCACCTATAGGCTGGGAGGGGAGTTGCTGGCAGTCACAAGGGAAGAAAGGGCATTATCATCACTGATGACTTGAAATCATCCAAGCAGACCACTAAAGCAGTAGGTAAGGCTAGGGGGGGATGTTGGGGTGTATTAATAGGGGTATCACAAGTCAGTAGAGGGAGGCAATAATCCCTCTTTACAAGACACTGGTTAGGCCCCATCTGTAGTACTGTGTGCAGTACTGGAGGCCACACCGTCATAAGGACATTAACCAAATTGAGGCAGTCCAGAAAAGGGCAACCAAAATGGTGCAGGGACTGCATCAGAAAACATATGAGGACAGATTAATGGAGCTCAACATGTATACCCTGGAGTAAAGGAGGGAGAGAGGTGATATGATTGAAACATTCAAACACCTTAAGGGCATTAACAAGGTGAAAGAGTCTAACATGTTTCAATATAAGAAAAATAGCAGGACTAGAGGACACAGCATGAGATTAGAGGGAAGCCAATTAAGGGGTAATGTATGGAAGTTCTTTTTCACAGAAAGGGTGGTGGATGTATGGAAGAGCCTACCTCAGGAAGTGGAGGATATAAATACAGTGCAGGGCTTCAACAGGCATGGGATAGGCATAAGGAAGCAATACAGATGAGTATGAATAGATAGGCCATTGACAGAGCAAAGGCCGATGGCACATTTATAAGGTAGAAAAAGAAATGGGCAGACTAGATGGGCCTTGCAGTCCTTATCTGATGTCAACTTCTATGTTTCTATGTTTCTATAACAAAACTACACACATACCTTATTGGTTAAGTTGATCAAATGTCTAACTATGACAAAGCAGGTGTTTCATTCATGACATATCATACATGCAGTGCTGAGTTACATCCCACCACATTTGTGTTATGGTGCACTGCTAGGATCTTATCTCATGTGGTGGAAGCATGAGGAAAATATGTGGGTGTACCCCAAGACACTGGGATGGCAGCAGAAATCATACAGTTGGTGTACCATGATGATGGCTGTGTATTGTGGTATTTTCATAGAGCTGTATGTTCTTTCTCTTAACTGATGATGGCTGTCTGTGATTGGTTGTGTTTCCTTGTCCCTTCTCCTGCTTGCATGTCAGTGTGGGTGTGTGTGTGTGTGTGTGTGTGTGGCTGGGGATGTGCGTGGGGGGGAATGCCGAGTTAGGGTTGAAAACCCTAACATCGTATTTCCTAGCTTTTGTTGTTTTAAAAGGAACCCTACCTGATGCATTAACAAAGTTTTTTTGCAATGACTATATATACATTATATATTATATACTGTATTATAGGGGTGTGGTCACACCCCTACACTTTGGGTTGAGTAAACAGTTTAATGTTAAATCCCAAATTTTGCACTTTAATAACTTTGCAACCCTTTGACAGGTTTGCTCAAAATTTGGTATACACTGTCCTGTAGGGTAGATCTCTTGATATGCCAAGTTGCATTTTAAACGGATTTGCAGTTTTCTTGCAGCGAAGTGCCAAAACATATTTTTGCTTTTTCCCCTCATTTTTGCTGATTTTGCCCATCGCTTTCTCGGCAACATCATTTAAATTTTGGTCTGCAATATTCAGGGTAGAAAGAGGTAGCCCAAAAAACAATCCAGTATTGGTTTGTTGAAAATATATTAATCCATTCCAAAGTTATTTAATTTAGAATTTTCAGGTTCTGAGCATGCTCAGTTCAGTCTTTGGAATATATGTATGTTTTGCGAAAGAGGATTTGGCTCATGATCAAATACTTTGTCACCTCGCTAATGGGGGTTTATAAAATCCACGTTCATGAGGAAAGATTCCTCTTTCGTGAGCCGCCATCTTGTTTTCATTTTTCCCCACAAATAAAACATTGTAACTTGTCCCACTGATATCTTGTGAAGTAATTGAAGTATGGGTTTTGTTCAGGGTGACACCCTGTAAAAACCCATGGCTTTGGTTTACTTCGGTTTTGTGAAAAAACAGCTGTTTTTAATTTTAAAATCCTTGTTCATCACTCGCTTCCAGTCCTTTATTTATTTTTATTTCATTTATTCACAGTTCAGATTTACAACCTTTGCGTCAAAGACTCATTTACAAAGGCACCTCATCACAGGAAGGGGAGACAACATATTGATGGAGCAAAACAGTGGGGAACAATACAGGTGAGATACAAAATAGCATACAAAGCAAAGCAATTTCAGTGAACAATACAGGTGAGATACAGAAGAGCATACAAAGCTAAACAATTTCAGTGACACAGTGGAGCACGCAGATTACAGTGCATGGTGTACAAACTTCAAAGCTGTTCTAAATAAACTAGTACATGTAATACTATAGGAACCCTAGGGGTACTAGGAGTTGTTACCTGAGGGAGGTCTATGTCTGCAGATTGGCTCAGGTGGAGCTCACGGTAAGACCTATTATGGGCATTTACAGCTCAGTGTCAGTGAGGTGTTTGTGTAGGGCGATTTTGAAGGGGCTGATTTCTGAGATGTTATTGATGTGAGTGGGAGGGAATTATACCAGGAGGGTGCTCTGTAGTGGAAAGACCTTTGGGTGAGCGAGGTCCTAGCTCTCTGCACCTGGAGGTGGCTTTGGTTGTATTTTGGTGTGACGGTGGGGTGGCCCATTGAAAGGATGTAGTGACTCCTGGGGAGAGCCCAAGTAGAGTCTTTTGGCCAGTATACAGGTGTGGTATTGCAGGCGCTCTTCAAAAGTGAGTAGGTTCGAGGTGGAGTAAAGATGGCATATGTGTTCTGCTGGGGGCACCAGTCAGGAGCCTGCAGGCTTTGTTGATAGAGGTCTGGACTTTGGTGAGGGGCAGTGGGGTCAGCAGCTGCATAGATAAGAGAGTCCACAATCAACCAAATACAGGATGGAGGAGGTGATAGCCAGCCATAGGGCAAACTCAGGAGGCAGTCTTTGTGGCGGTAGAGGTCCAATCCTGGCATTCATGGTAGAGGACAGTGAGTTAAGATGGGCATGGAAGGAGAGCCGAGTCGAAGGTGATGCCCAGGTATTTGTATGTTGATACCTGTTCAAGGGGTGTAGGGTGCTGGGAATGATGCAAAGGGGAGCATTTCTGGAGTTACTTTGGCAGTGTGCAAAAACCATAGATGTTGTCTTCTTGTTGTTCAGAACCAGACGATGGCCGAGGAACCATTTTTCAGCTTGGTTGAAGGTGAGTAGCAAAGAGCTCTGGAGGGTGAGTGGGTCGGGGTGGGAGATGACGAGGAATGCATAGTTGGTGTATAGAAGCATTTTGCCCAAGCAGGAGCTGGGGAGGGTGTTTAGAAAGAGACTGAACAATGTGGGGCCCAGGATGGAGCTTTGAGGGACCTCAGAGCATACAGGTAAGGCAGTTGATAGGATACCATTGATTTTGACCTGTTGGGATCTGTCACAGAGGTAGCTGGAGAACCAGGCCAAAGGGTCAGATGAGAAACCAAGCTGACAGAGGGAGTCAAGCAATAGGGGGTGACACACAGTGTCAAAGGCTTTGGATAGGTCAATGAACACTGCCCTCGGTGATCTCCCCAAAGTCAGGTGCAGAGTGTATTTGGTGGGAGAACTCTGAAGTGGTGCTTGACCAGGGCAGAAGCCATGCTGCTCTAGGCATAATATGTTGTACTTGGATAGATAATCCATGAGTTGGGTGGATACTATTTTCTCCAGGGCTTTAGTGAGGTGACAAAATCCTTGTTCGTGAGCCGATCATTTTTTGCAAGCTGTCAAATTCCTTGACCGCGATTTCTGGACCAGATGGCCCAATCTCGCGAACAAGGATTGGCTCACAGGGATGTTTTCAGCTCACGAATGGGGATTGGCTCACAAAAGGGAATTTTGACAGCTTGCAAATGGGGAATGGTTTTTTGAATCCCCTTTCACGAGCTGTCAAAATCCCCTTTTGCGTGCTGTCAAAATTCCTTTTCGCGAGCCGATCCTTGTTCACAAGCTGTCAAAATCCTTGATCGCAATTTCCAGACCAGATGGCCCTATCTCAAAAAACAAGGATTGGCTCGGAAGGAGGTATTTTGTCACCCTACGAAGGGTGACTCACGAAGGATTTGACAGCTTGCAAAGGTTTTAAATCCTCTTTCGCCAGCTGTCAAAATCCCCTTTCGTGAGCTGTCAAAATCCCTTTTCGTGAACCAATCCCTTTTCATGAGATGTCAAAATCCTTGGTCATGAGATCAGGACCAGATGGTGAAAATCTCACAAACAAGGAATTCTTATAAACGAGAACTTTGATAGGTCATGAATGAGGATTCTTCTCAAGAACAGGGATTTTGACACCTCACGAACAAGGAATTTAAAAACTTTCCCAGTGTTCTGCTAATAAACAACTTGGTCTTTTGCTTGAAATTTGCAGTGTACAAGGGGTGTCCACAGATGTGAATTATGCTACTTAAGATAAAACATTTTCATTGGTTCCGTAGCTATACCATTATGAAGTTGATATATTTCCCATAGGATAACATTGAGGGGCCCACAATGCATTTCAGTGCCCGTATCTCGGAAACCATTTGAGATACAGATTTTTCACTCCAGACAGCTTAGCACTCATGGAGGTTTTGAAGTCATGATTACAACTGCAGTGGAATTTTTTTCATAGCTGCTACGGCTACTGAGATATTGGCAAATTAGTGTTACAAGGGTTGCTTTTCAACTCTATATAGCTGCTGTATGGCTGCATAGTTATATGTAAATGGGAGTGCAGGGCTCAGAGGGCCTGCACTCCCACATATGAATATCATTATGCAAAAATGGGTAGCTTGATGGGAGCATGGGGCCCGGAGGGCCTGCACTCCCACCAACACAAGCCAGTTACCAGTTACATTACACTTTCTCAAAAAGTAAGGAAATTAATTGCAGAAAATTTTGTTAATGCATCAGTTAAGGTTGAAGTAACAAAAGTATGGGAATGAGGCATTAGGGTTGAGCCCCTAACACGCCCACCCTACCACCCAACCCCATCCTCCACACACAAACAGACATCATTGTATGCCATGAGGCCATTAGGCCTAACTCTCACCCCATTCCCCTTTACTATACCATGTCAGCCTGTTTATACATGAAATGGGGTGAGAGTTGGGCCTAATGACCCCATAGCACACCCCAGTGCCTGTTGGTGTTTGGAGGATGGGGGTGGGTGGTAGTGTGAATGTGTTAGGGCTGAACCCTAATGTCTCATTTCCATACTTTTGTTGCTTCAACCCTAACTGATGCATTAACAAAGTTTTTGCAAGATATATATATATATATATATATATATATATATATATATATATATATATATATATATATATATATATATATATATATATATATATATATATATATATATATAGAGATGTCCGTCTTTCAGATGAGACATTAAACTGAGGTCCCATCTGCCTGGATTGGTGGTAGTTCAGGTGGATGTTAAGATTCCATGGCACTTATCGAAAAGAGTAGGGGAATTTCCCCAGTGTCCGGGCCAAATTTCCCTCATTCACTAAAAATACCACCAACAGCTTAATCTGGTTCAAGGTCAGTTGGCATTCATCTGTATCCCCCTCCCCGGGTGTGCCTGAAAATAAGCAGGATTTGTCTAGTGCACTTACCGGTCAAAAAAATATGTATATAGATATATATAAAACAAAGAACCTTGGTGCACAAGCACTGAGACAATAGTTACCCCAAAGGGCATTTTGGCCAGGAAGCCAAGTTTCAAAGAAATACAAAATCACACATGCCCCCAATGCAAGCATCATGGGCTGCATATGCAAATCACCACAGAATATTATGCTGGTTCAACTTTAAGCAGAAATGCATGATGCTAAAAGGCCTCTCACACAGTTTGCAAAGGGTGCCAGGAGAACCAGCATAATATTCTGTGGTGATTTGCATATGCAGCTCATGATGCTTTGCATTGTGGGGGCATGTGTGATTTTGTATTTCATATATATATATATATATTTATATATACACATACATATATAGTGCCTACGGACCTCTCTGTGGAAACACCTGAAGTTCTCCTTAGCATGTGACTGTCCTAAACCTCTCTGATCATCATGGTCCCCTGCACAGCACTCATTGACACCATCTCCCTTACTTTGATTTAGGTTCTTGCTGTGGTATCATGCCCACCTGGGCATGGCCTTGTGTAAAATGGTGATACTGCCGGGGGTCCTGTGCTGTTGATATCTGTTTGATAAGATACTTGTATATAATACTTAAATTATTGCCTTAGTGTCTCTGTATTTACTCTATATTGACTTTGCCATTATAATATACTAAATTATCTTACTGTCACTGTCATGTTTCTCCTACAGTCAATGTACCTGCCTTGCTTGTGTCATAATGTACTCTGTATGTATTGTAACTACTGTACTGCCCCGGGTCATACCTGAAAATAGGCATATGTCTTGTCTAGTGTACTTACCTGGTCAACAAATGCTAAATAAATATATATATAATTCATTGCAAAAACTCTGTTAATGCATTACTTAGGGTTGATATTACAACAACTAAAGTTTTGAAATTTGGTGTTAGGGTTCCAAACCCTACCACCCCACCTTCCACACACCAACAGGCATTGGGGTGTGCCTTGGGGTTGTCAACCCTAACTCTCACCTCATTCCATGTGTAAGGAAACTGAGATGGTACAGTATAGGAGAATGGAATGAGAGTTAGGCCTGATGACCCCAGGGCGCACCCCAATGCCTGTTGGTGTGTGGAGGATGGGGGGGTGGGATGGTAGGGTTGGGAACCCTAACACCAAATTTCCAGACTCTTGTCACTGTAATATCAATCCTAACTGATACATTAATGGAGTTTTTTTTTTGCAATGAATTTCCTTAGTTTTGAGACAGTGTAATCTTACCCTCATTTGGTTGTGGCAGTGCAGGGCCCTTCAGGCCCTGTGCACCATCAGTCTATAGTGTGTTGTGGGAGCACAGGGCCCAGGGCTCTACACTCTTATGTAACCATAAGTGTAGAGATGATATGTAATTAACCCTCATCTCCCATCATGCTCCCATTACTCCATAATCATATCCATTTGTGGAGTGCAGGGCCAAATCAGCCCTGTGCTCCCATGTACCCATAAGTGTAGAGACAGAGTACAGGCCTATAGACATGCCAAGTAACCCTTGTGCTGCAAATGACACAATATTACAGTAACCATAGGAACACTGAAAAAAATCCACTGCAGTTGTAATCATGGCATGGCAACCTGCATATTTGCTTAGTACACCTAAAGGTGTACTAAGCCGTGTTTAGTGAAAAATCCGTACAGTATCTCAAAGCATTTTTGAGATATAGCCATCAAAAGGTACCGTGACCTCCACAATATTATCCTGTGGGAAATTTCTAAACTTCAGAATGTAATAACTATGGAACTAATGTAAATTGTATCACCAAACCAGTAAAAAGGCACATCTGTGGTGCAAGCCCTTTGTACAAACAAAGTCAACAAAGTCCAAGAGGGTAGCATCTTTCAAAAAGAGAGGTGTGCAAGAACAAGGGGGTGCAATTTGAAGATAGAAGGGGGGCGGCTCAGAGGTAATTTAAGGAAGTATTTTTTCACAGAGAGGGTTGTGGATGCATGGAACGGCCTTCCGGAGGAGGTTGTGGAGTCAAAAACAGTGGTGGAATTCAAGCATGCATGGGACAGTCATAAGAGCAATTCTAGGGGTGGGGTAGGAAGAAGTAGGCTACTGGTTAACTAGGATCAGCAGCTTATCCATTAGGTAGGAAATGGGCAGAGTGGGTGGGCCAAGCGGTCCTTATCTGCCATCAGAATCTATGTTTCTATGTTTCTATGTACCCTACAAATTTCAGCCTGAAAGTCCAAACCATTTATTTGCAGTAAAGTGGCAAAGAAGCAGCATTTTTGGTAGGTACTTTTGCAAATTTGTGAAACTTTTGTAAAATTTGTGAAAGTTTCACAAAACCTTTTGCAGATTTGTGAGATTATCTTTGCGGAAGTTTTGCAAATGTACTTTCACAAATTTATGACACTTACTTGGTTTTCTTAGTATTGAAGACAGACGAGGGCATGATGCCCATCACCCTGTGGGGGTGATTTACCCAGAAATGTTAAGGAAAGTCTTATCCAATACTTTCTTAAATTTTGTAAAGTCTGGGATATCCACAATGTTTTGTGGTAGTGCATTCCACAGCCTGTAGGCCCGAATCATGAAGTAACCATTCCACTTACTGGTTACTCCCCTCTGGATATAGAGTTGCTTATTATGTGAGCATAAATTAGATCATTTAGGGGCAGAAGTAATATTAAATTCTCTCACAAGGTCCTGATCATGTAGGATGTTGAATAAAATGAGAATGTCGCCCCTGTCCTTACGTTTCTGTAAATCATACAGATTAAGTGCCTGTAACCTGTCTTGATACAGGATTCCATTTAGTCTGGGTACCATCATTGTGACCTTTTGCTGAATGTTGTCCAGTAGTTTCTTATCTTTAACTAAATTAGGGGCCCAGAAGGAACAGTACAATCAAGGTATGGTCTCACACAAGCATTGTAAAGTGGTATCAAGCATAATTTACTTCTATGAGTGAAGGACTTGCTGATAGAGTGAATAATTCTACAGTCACAGTCAAAGACATGGTCAGATATTTCCTGAAATTTCTGCAAAATTTCTAAAGAAATTGCTTGCTTTCTCCAGTTCCACAGTAGGGGCAGCAGAGAGAAACTCTAGAAATTTCATGAAATATCTTACCATTCTAAAGCTACTACTGTATTGCCCTTTGTGCTTTTTCCTACTCTGGTCCCCATTTGTGAGAGCAATATTAATTGTAATGCCCAGGTGGGTTTCTGAGGTAACCTCCCTCAACATTGTCCCATTTAAAGTATATGTATAAATTCAGTTTTTGCCTAAGTGGACAACAGAACATTTATTGATATTGTAAAATATGTCATTGTTAGAGGCCTAGTTCTTGATCTTAGTAGATCATTAGATAGAATATTGTGTTTATCAATATTATCCACTTCAAAATCAAGCTTGGTGTCATCTGCAATTTAATAATATTGTTTTGATGTATTTGTGTGTAGGTCACTGATATATATATTCCAAACAGAACATGTCCCACTACTGAACCCTGGGGGGCCCCCCTAATGACACTACAGGATATTAGAGATCTTTACGTGTTGTGTCTGACTTCATTACCATTCCTCAACCCACCGTATAATATAAGAATGTATTCCCATTGTGAACATTTTGAGTATTAATTTGTTGTGGGGTACAGTATTGAATGCCTTGCAGAAATCAAGATAAATTACATCTACCGGTACCCCTTAGTCAAGGCTGCAACTGACCTTCTCATAGAATGATAACAAATTTGTGGTCAAAGACTGCACTTTAACAAAGCCATGTTATGTTTGATCTTTAAGTCCTTTGTCTATTATTTTATTTTCTAGTCTGATTTTCAAATGTTTTTCCATGACCTTGCAGACTACAGAATGATGTTAAATTGTTCAGTCTGAATTCTCAGCTAAAGTTCTGTCACCCTTTTGTAAATCAGAATCAAAGTAGCCTCTTTCCAATCTGATGGTAAAATGCCTGATAGAGACTTGTTGAAAAGTATTGTGAGGGGAATGTTATCTGATCCATCGATTCTTTGATAAATGTAGAATCTATGAGGTTGGGCCCTGATGATAAACAACTTTTAAATTCTTTGAGGACTTTGTTACCCTCCTGTGGCAAGAAATTTTTAACTGGCATTGTTATTCTGTTTTATCTTTTTTAAAAGACAGAGCCAAAATACCTATTAAAAGATTCAGCGACCTCACTTGGTTCCTAATTTCTACTCATCTTCTACCAGTGGGCCGTGTCCATTGCCATTTGATCTGTTATAATTAATGTATGAAAACAAGACTTTTGGTTGTACTTAGTTGAGGATAACCTGAATTCCAAGTTTCTCCTTTCCTTCCTAATCAAGTATTTAGTTTTTATCAATTCTGTTTTATACCTTTCATTAATTTGTTCACTATTCATCCGTTTGAAGTTTTTAAAAGCTTTCTCCCTTTTATGAATTTGTTTCCTTTTATTCGGCGTCAGCCATGGTGGTACTATACCCCATCTGCTGTTGATTTGATTAATAGGTATGTAAAGCTGTTCTAGTTCATTTATTATAGATTTAAAAATTTGCTAGGACTCATCTACATCTAGGTCATTCATTAAATTATGCCAGTTTATGAACCAAGTGCCAAGTTTATTTTATAGTAATTACCTCTGGCATAATTAAACCTATAACATGTCTCTCTGGTTATATTTTTGTGTCTAGCTAGGCTGAAGGTTGTACAGTTGTGATCACTATTTTTTGGGGGGGGGGAATCAAGATTTCAGTGATATCAGTGGCCACATTGGTTAGTATGAGATCTAGTGTATTATTACCTCTGGTTGGTTCTAAAACAAGCTGTTCCAGGCCAGCTAATAGGGTGTTTGATTATTCCATGAAATGCCTGAAAAATTTAAATTGCCAACTATCACTACCTCAGTGTCAGTAGCAAGCTTAACAAGTTTATTAAGTAGACATTGATTATATTCATGTGTAGAGGACGGTGGTCTACAAAATTATATAACAGGAGTTTTATTTTCCATTCTTTAACCTAATTTGTGTACACAGTCCTTCAATGTGTATGTTCTCCTCATTGTTCATATGTATCTCAGTTGAATCTATAGTGTCCTTGACATATAAACAGACACTGCCTCCTCACTTGTCTATTTTGTTTTTGATATGGATCCTATAGCCAGGGATTTTATTGTATGAGGCAGATGTTTCATCCCACCAGGTCTCACTTACTGTTATGATGTCAATTTGATCCTTCAAAACAATGGTAGTAAGTTCACTTACTTTTAATACATTCAGGCTGCTAGCATTGGAAATCATACATTTGTAGCCACAGTGCCCCTGCCTAGTGTGATTTTTATATATGGTGCCTTGTTGCCCCCATCTAGCTAGTTTAACTGTTTGTCTATGCTGTTTGTTATAGTCTTGCCTGTGCAGTGATTCCCTTCTGCTTAAGTGTAAGTCACCCCAGCAGAAGAGACGGTTGTTGTTAAACCTTCCCAACGAGTCAAGCAGTGAATTTAATTTCTTAAGCACCATTTCCTCAGCCATTTATTTATTGTTTATATCTTCATCTGTCTTGTTTTACTTGCCCTTGGGACTGGCAGAATTTCAGATAAATAAACATCACAGCCCATATCTCTTATGATGTGGACCAGGAAGATGTAGTCATTTTTAATTTCCTCTACTGATGAAATGCCCACATCATTGGTGCCAGTGTGGACAATGACCAATGGCTTATGACCTCTGATTTTGAGGATATCATAGCCTGGATATTCAAACTGCGCCAAGCTGTGGTGCAAGCCTGGGTGCAGCTCAACTTGTTGCACAGGGGTGTGGCCTGGGTGATATTCAACGGAGCTGCGCTATGGCAGAGCAGCTTTGAATATAGTACCCTGGCCACCCCCACTGTGCTTACGCAGTGGCACCGCACCAGTGCAAGTGGCCAGAGTGGAGCATGGAGATGCGCTTAGCTATGCCATTGTGCCATGCACAGCACCCGCGATATTCAAAAGAGGACATGCAAATGGGGCCATAATTTATGCAAGGTGCACATGGGGCCATTTGCGTCATATGGCTCCCATTTGTACTGCCATTAGCATGGTGGTGCTGATCCCGATGACTTGCACCTGGCGCCCTGCCAGGCAGCAGCCATCAGGGACCAATGCCCCCTGCAGCCCAATCGCGGGCATTTGTCTACAAGAATTATCCCCCCTCTAACATCCCTGGTGGTCCAGTGGCCCGCTATGTGCCCGATCGTGGGCATTTGTCTAAAAGAATAACCCCCCCATCCAATATCCTGGTGATCCAGTGGACGCACTCTGCCCGGTCGTGGGCATCGGTACTCTCTTCCCCATGTCCAATGTCCTGGTGGTCCAGTGGACTGATGCGCTGCCCAATCATGGGCATCTGTAAATAATAAAATATTCCTATTACCTGGTGGTCTATTGTACCCCTCTCCCCACCGCCCACCCTACCCTGCCCTGCTCCCCCAGTCAGCCCGGCGGATGGCAGCACCACCCACCTGCCACCCTGCGCCCACTGACTGATAGCTAAAATGAGGGCTGCCGCATCCATTGGTTCACAGCAAGAGCCAATGGATGTGAGCAGCCATACTACTCCAGTCAGATATGTGAATGAATTCATTCACATATCTGGACTGAGTAGTACGTATGAGCTGCACACCCATTGGCTCACGCCAGAACCATCGGGCGGCAGCCCCTACTGAGCTGTCAGTCGCAGGCGGCGGGCGGCAGGCAAGTGGATGCTGCTACCTGCTGGCTGACCCGGGGAGCGGGCGGTGGGGCTCAGTGGACGGGTGGGGAGGGGGTACAATAGACCACCAGGATAATACTAATATTTTATGATTTACAGATGCCCACGATTGGGCAGCGATCGGTCCACTGGACCATCAGGGATATTGGACAGGGGGTTATTCTTTTAGACAAATGCCCATGATCGGGCACATAGCGGTCCACAGGACCACCAGGGATGTTGGAGGGGGGGTTATTCTTGTAGACAAATGCCCACGATTGGGCACATAGCGGTCCACTGAACCACCAGGGTATAGGAGGGGGGTTTTAGCTACACGGATGCCCACGATGGGGCATGGGGGGGCGCCACCAGGTGCGGCAGGAACTCGGGTGGCCACCCACAGGTGGCAGCCACTGTGTTGTGCCCTGCAATGTGGCAGTTCACCTGTGGGTGGCCATCACTTGTTCCTTTCTTTTTTTTGGTTTAACTTTGTGCAGGCACAGGTAGGGGTTGTGCATGCATGACTCTGCACATCTCGGGCTAAATATCGGGCTGTGCAGGTTATGCATGGTCACGCCCCCCCCACCTGTGCCTACATGCATTACTAATGTGCTCCAGCACATCGGGATTTGTGCGGCGCACTTTTCCCTTTTGAATATCACGCCGGGGCGCATCAGTGGGTTGTGCATGGTGCAACACTGTTGCGCCATGTGCAACCCTTTTGAATAACTGGGCCCATGTGACATAGCCTCACTATCTTTGATTGTTACCCCCCTGAAGCTGGAACAAGTGTGTGTGTTTTCTTATCTGGATTACATACAAGACCTTCAAAGTATCTGATAATTGAATCCCCAAGAACAAAGACCTGCTTTTGAGCCTTCCATGTCTATATGTGTATTCTGTTGTGGAGAATTACAATGGGGCTGCCTTTCTATTGATATGGGAGTATTGTTTTGCACTGGGATATCAGTTAATTCAGTAATAAGCTGTTGGCTTTCAAGATTATCAGAGTTAAGGCCAGACACATTAGTGTCACTGATTATAGAATCAGCATTGTTGTTACAGTTATTAATAAATGTTACTGAGGCCTTGTCACCAGTTGGGCTTTTATTCATTACACTATCTTCCTCTGATGTCTCCATGAGCATATATTGTTGCTACAGTGACATAAAACAGCAAAGACCAGTACAGTGACAGAATCGGTTGTTCACTGTACTGGTCCACTGTGTTACTGACTCTTCTGTCTCTAGGGTGTTTTCCCCCTCCCTGAAACAACTCTGACTTAGAGTTGAAAATCTGTTGTGGGGGGGGGAGTGGGAAATGAAGATCCCCCCAAAAAAAACACTTCTGTGCCGCATGACTCAATGCCTGCTGTTGGCATTGTGCCATTGTTGGAATAGCCATCAACAGAATTCCTGTCGCTTTGGCATGGTGGAACCCTCAATGAGTACCTCACTCTCAGTCCCCATGAGTGATGAGAAGGAATGGGAGAGTGGTAACTTGAAGTCCATGGCCTTTGTCTTTTTGGATTTAATTCTGACTGGTTTGGGGGTCCAATCCAAGTCCTCCTCACTATCAGATTCCCTGACATGTTTTATTGCTGGGTCATCAAAACTGCTGATGGAATTCCCATGGGAGTCTTGAACCTAGTAGTTGTAATAGTATGCCCAGTTACAATGGAATTCCCCATGGTGGACTTGGTCCCAGTAATTACATCAGTATCTCCATTAACATTAGTGGATAGTTTTATGAGATAACTTATCTCTTGTTTTAATTTCAATACTGTACAGACTGTTTCAAAGTTACAATCTCCAGGCACTGACTTCATTTTAGCCCATCAAAGTTGGAGTCAGAGGTGAGACTGAATTTGCTGTAAATAATACATGCTAGTGCAACTTCCCCTGTACTAAGGGTTACAAATCCTGAGCTGATATTTATGGTAGTTACCTTAACAGCAAACTATTACTTGTTTAATAAGATGCAAGTAGGTTCTTCCAATGGCCAAATTAAAAAAAACGTATTTCCGAGCATTATTTTTAAAATCTAATGCCAAGATTCTGTTCCTCGGTAAACACAACTATTGGTGTTTACAAAGGGCCATTATTTTTTGAATTACAGCATTTTTTTACCCATTCCTAACTGAAAACAAGATGGTGGCAGTACAGCACTACTCAGCCCATTTGTGAAAGTCAGAAGTGCTTTCATGAAACCAAAAATTGCTTTTGCACCAGAAATCTAATTTTTTCCATAGGCTATAATGGGAAAATTTAAACTTGAATAACTTTTGAATGGATTAATATTTGTCACCAAACCTTAAAAAGGCACATCAGTGTCCCAGAACCCATATGTCCTAACAATTTTGGACCAGACCCCCAAACCATTTCAGAATTATGGACAAGCAAGGAATCTGCACCTAAATGGAAAATTTTAAAATTTTTTGGCACTCCTCAGCTCCACAACTGCACCACCAACCAAAATGAAACTTACCAGTTCCAGAGATCTATGGTACCAGAAGGTACATGAAAAATTTTGGACACGTCAGTCGTACAGTTGCAAAGTTATTAAAGTGCAAAATGTTAGGTTTAACATAGAAGTGGCCAGGCAATCCATAGCACTACTGTGCCACCATATATATATATATATATATATATATATATATATATATATATATACACAAATACATATACATATACATATACATATACAGTACCTATACATATACACATCCATATATATATATATATATATAGATAGGTACACATATATTTATAGATAGATAGATATATATATATATATATATATATATATGTATATATATATATATATATATATATATATTCTTTGCAAAAAAACTTCATTAATGTATCAGTTAGGGTGAATAAGTAGGAAATGAGGTTTTAGGGTTTCCAACTCTAACACCCCTCTCAGGGTTCCCCTGCTACCACTCCACCCCATCCCCCCACCCTTCACACCAGCAGGCATGATTGTGTCACTGGAATCTGAGGCTAACTCTCACCCCATTCCATGTGTAAGCAACCTTACATGCTACAGTACAGGACAATGGGGTGGGATTACATGAGCCTGATGAATCAATGGCACACCCACAATGCCTGTTGGTGCATGGAGGGTGGGTGGATGGGGGTGGTGTGGTAGGTGGGAACCTTAGGGGTGGGGTGTTAGGGTTGGGAAACCAATCCAGCCTGGATTTCCTGCTTTGGTCACTGTGATATTCACCTAACTAATGCATTAATGAAGTTTTTTAACAAAGAATTTCCCTTCTTTTCAGACAGTATGATTGTATCCTCATTTTACTGTGGGAGTGCAGGATCCTTCAGACCCTGCACTCCTATCCCTCCATTGAGATAGCACAATGGTATCCATATGTCATAGTGGGAGTGCAGTGTCCAAGGAGTACAGGGTCTGACCCTCATTGAGATAGTACAACACTGCCCATATTTCACGGTGGACCCTGCACTTCCAATCCTCTTTCAATATAGTACAACAGTATGCATAAGTTATGGTAAGAGCCAGGGTCTTTCAGATCTTGTGCTCTAATCCCTCCATCTAAATAGTACAACAGTGTGAAAAATGGGAAACACTGGCAAAGTTATGAGAGTGTGTAGAAACTGCACAAAACACACTCATAATGAGCTAATTTTTTGGAATTTTTTCAACACATTTTCAACATCGGCATTACAGGACCTCCCCTCATGAACAGTGCAACTGTGATTTTGTTAATCCATCCCAAAAGTTGATTTCGCACAGTGATCGTGCTATTTTTCACCACAGGTGTGAAATCACATTCTGGACAGGATGTGCAAAATGACAGCTGTTCTGTTCATAAGGTGGTGTAAAAAATGGCACTGTTGAAAATCTGGAATGAAAATATATAAAATTGGCAAAGCTACGAGCATGTGTAGAAAGTGCAATGCATGCCCATAACTGATCAATTTTGGAATTTGTCCAACAAACTTTCAGCATGGGCTTTATGGGTCCTTCCCTCATGAACAGTGGCACTGTCATTTTGTTAATCTGTCCCAAACATTGATTTCACACAGCAATCACACCATTCTGCACCACAGGTGTGAAAACACATTTTGGGCAGGATATGAAAAATGGCAGTGCTACTGTTCATAAGGAAAGTGTTAAAAATGTCAATGTTGAAAATCTGGAGTGAAAATATTAAAAACTGGAAAAGTTACAAGTGTGCATAGAAACTGCACAATGCACACTTGTAACACAGTCATTTTGGGGAATTTTTTCACCAAAATTCCAACATGGGTGTTTTGGGACCCCACCTCATGAACAGTGGCACTGCCATTTCATGAATCAGTCCCGAAAGGTGATTCCACACAGCGATTGTGAAATCACTTTTCGAGGTGCATAAATGAAATGAGAGTGACAGTGTTCATGAGGAGGAGGAGTTCCAAGAACTCCATGTTGAAAATTTGGAGCCAAAACTCCTAAAACTGGCCAAGATATCAACCTAAGTTGAACCCCCCCATTGAGTCCCATTATACAGCACTTACCCGATTCCTCATTTCGCAGTTCGGCTTTGAAAAGTGTAGACATGTCCTGGTCCAGAGAAGATCATGACTCCTGACCTCTGGAAAGTAAATATGGGTGAGGAGGGGTGTGGAGAGGTGGGTGAGCAGAGGGAGGGGGATGGGGAGATGATGATGGACCGTTTTCTTCCTTACAGGTCAAAACAAAAATAAAAAAGACTTCAAGGGATGGTTTTCTTCATTCACAGGAATGAAAAATAAAAATAAAAAATTTGGGCACACTGGGGTGGGCTCCCAGTGTGCCACTTGAGTTGGGCAGTGAGGCATACATGATGCTAACAGGGGGATTGGGCACCCTCATCAGCAATAAAAGATGGTGAGGGGAATAGACATCCAATACCAGGAATGGGCATCCCAGTGTTTGAAACCAAAAATTTATTTCTCTAGGCACACTGGGTGGGCTCCCAGTGTGCCAGAATAGTGGAGGTGGGAATACAACAGTAATGTGCCCACAATGCTAACACGGAGATTGGGCACCCCGTGTCTTAAAACATTGTGCGGCACATTACATAACTTCCATGCAGAATCCTGCATCAAACTTTTCCATAAATTCAATGCAAGATCCTTCATTAAAGTACTGTAATGTGCCACACAGTGCTTCGATGTTGGAAAGCATTGTGCGACACATTACAGTACTTCGAAGCAGGACCCTGCATCAAAATTACTGAAAAATTTGATGCAGGATTCTGCATCAAAGAAAAGATCTCGGGGGCAGTTTTCTTCTTCTCACAGGTTTTCAAGGAAACAATATATTTGGGCACACTGGGGTGGGCTCCCAGTATACCAATACACAATATGTATGCGCAGACAAAGAGGTGTTCTTTGACTCTGCAGCTGGCAGGAGCGAGTTCCAGCTCGGCTGCTGAAATCAAGAAAATACGCTCTTCTCATACAGAGAATGGACTCCAAGCTGTTCTCTGTATAAGATTGCACCCAGGAAAAAAACTTCTTTAGGTCTAGCTTAAAACACTATGGGCCAAATATTCAGACTGCGCCAGGCAATGGCACAAGTGAAGGCGCAGCACAACTGAGATGTGCCAGGGCCAGGATAGGGAAATATTCAAAGGTGATGTGCCATGGTGCATCACCGTTGAATCTCCTGGAATGTGCAAGGAGCACATACAATGCGCCAGTGCAGTCCCCAAACAGGGAGGCTGGGAATGCTCCAGTGCAACTGTAGTTGCACTGGGAGCATCACCCCGTAATATTCAGACTTCGGCATGCAAATGGGGCCATAATGTATGCAAGGCTCAAATGGGGCCATTTGCATGTCATTATGGCCCCATGCACAGGGCAGCCCAGCAAAATGTTCCTGGTGCTCTGCAAAGACTGTTGTGTTGACTGAGTGGGTCCTGGGCACCCCCTGCCCCATAACCACGATTGTGGTAAAAACAGTACAACACAATTCCTGGTAATCTAGTGGTACCCCCTCCCTCCTCTTTAGCTCTGATCATGGAAAATATGAATACATATTTGCTCTGGTAGTCTAGTGGTACCCCCCTCCCCATCCCGACCCTCTGATCACCATCTTGTTTAGTAACAAAAATCCCTGGTGTTCCAGTGGTTCCCCCCTCCCCACCCAAAGCCCTGATCACTGGTGTATGCATTTTCTACATCTCCCTGGTAGTCCAGTGGCAACCCCACCCCCCACCCACACAGGACCCCAGCCAACCACTGATGACGGGGGGAGCGGGGTGGGCTAGGGTCCTGTGTGGGTGGGGATTACCACTGGACCACCAGAGATAAGTAGGATATGCATACACTGGTGATCAGGGCATCGGGTGGGGAGGGGGATCCACTGGACCACCAGGGATTTTCCTTACTTAACATGGTGGCGATCAGAGGGTCAAGATCAGGAGGGGGGTTACACTAGACTAGCAGGGCATATATGTATTAAAATGTCCCACAATCAGAGCTACAGGGAGGGTGGAGGTTCCACTAGACTACCAAGAATTGTATTTTATTATATTTACAGTGATCACGGTACCACTGGACTACCAGGGATGGTGTGGATCCCTGTGGACGGTGTTCTAGGTGGGCGGGTGGCCACCCATGGGTGGCAACTGCTGTGTTGCACCCTGCAATACAGCAGCCCACCTCTCAGTGGCCAGCATTTGAGCCAGATTTTCCTGGCTCAACTTTGTGCCCCCGTATGTGGCGCATCTGGGGGTTGTGCCAGCAGATGCACCGCACATCCTGGGCTGAATATCGAGATGTACCACATATGCATGGGCATGCCCCCTGTAGATGCACCGCATATATTAGCAATGTGCCCTGGTGCAACGGGACTTGCACTGTGCGAGCCCTCCTTTTGAATATTGCACTGGGACACATTGCGGGGTTGCACTGATGCAACTCAGTTGCGCCAGGTGCAATCCCTTTGAATATCTGGCCCTAAAAAAGATCAGAAAACACCTAAAGAGGTTCTCTTTAGCTGTTTTCCGATAGGGTTGTTTTCTGTTTAAAACCTTCGGTACTTCAACATCCTTGCTAAGTGGCTAAACAAGATGGTAGCCCATCACAGCTCAATCGATCACAGGACTGTGAACTGTGTGAAAAATACCAGCATTCTTTGAGAAAAGAAGTTAGTATTTTTCACACAGTAGTCCTATTGTTTGAAAATAAGCTGCTTTTTTTTTTCACACAATACTCTTATTGTCCGAAAAATATCTTTCATGCCCGACATATAAATTTTCCCCTAGGAAACAATGGGAAATAAAAAATGCCATAACATTTGAATGGATTAATATTTTTTCACCAAACCTTCAAAAGGGTCATCTGTGATGTAAAGGCTTTCTATGCTAAAAATTTCAGACCACAATATGAAAGCATTCCTGAGACACAGGTGAGGAAAGAAATGTTAAAAAAAACAGATTTTTCTGTTTTTTCAGCACATTATATCTCAGAAACCACTTGATGGATTCCCATTGTTTTTAATGGAAATTCTTCTATCCAAATTAAAGAGATAAAGTTTGACCAAATGTTGGTCTCGAGAAAAAGGATTCACTCTCACAAGATCAGTTCCTTTTTTGTGAGGGGAAAAATCCTTTTTCATCAGGGCAAATTCCTTTTTTGTGAGCCGCCATCTCGTTTTCTGTTTTTTCTTCATTTTTGTTTTCAAAAACCACAAAAATGACATACTGGAGTGACACTGCCACACCTAGCTGGCTGATCTGGGCCCTGTTAGGTGCAATCTGCACTTCAAAGTTATAAATATGCTTAGGAAATGTTTTTTTTTTATATAACAAAGCCTTTTGCATGACCACATGATATGAAAATAGAATACTTTTTCATATCACGAGTCATGAAAAAGGATCCTTTTTTGTCATTCAAGAATCCTTGCTTGTCCCTCCAATTATAATCTCAGTACTCTAATGTTTTTACCTGATGTCTAATGGCCCCCACCCTACAATACATGTGCCTCTACATTTCCCTTGTGTCTAGTGGCACCCTCACTCTCCGATCCCCACATTTTTTTTCTGTTTTTTATTTTGTTGTTGTTACTGGTATCCCCCCTTCTTATTTGTTTCCCCTTGTGTCTAGTGGCACCCCCCACCCTCCGAACACCATCCCCATAATTAAAGTTTAATTCACTGGTATGTAGTGGCACCCTCCTCCCATTGCAGAAAAAGCCTGAAATAAAAAAACAATCCCCAGCATCTTTTTTAACCCTGAAAAAAAGTACCTCATCATCCCCACCATCTTCCTCCCTCATCCTGACCCTCCCACTGAGCACCCACCACACCACACCCTTTCCCTATACTTACCACTGGAGGTCATAGGCTGTTATCTTCTGTGGACGAAGACACGTCTGCACTCTTCAAAGCCAAACCATGAACTGAGGAACCAAGGTAAGTGCCATATAATGTATTTCAATGGTGTTTTGAACTTATGTTTATAACTTTGCCATTTTTTTGGAATTTTTTCACCAAATTTTCAATATGGCCTTTTCGGGACCCCATCTCATGAACACATCAACTGTAATTTCATTACTCAGGCCTGGAAGGTGATTTTGGAGTCACTGCACAAAATCCCCTTTCAGGACCGAATAACAAAATTTCACTGTCAGTCTTCATGGGGTGGGTTCCCAAAAAGGTCATGTTCAAAATTTGATGAAAAAATTCCTAAAAATGGCAGAGTTGCACACATTAATTGAAAGTTTTCTAAGCATGTGCATAACTTTAGTAATTTTCAATATTTTGATTCCACATTTTGAACATAGCCATTTTTTTATACCACCACATGAACAAAACAGCCGTCATTTTCACATCCTGTCTGAAATGTGTTTTGCACCTGTGGTGCAGAATAGCGTTTGGCATGGATTTGATAATTTTCACCTACTGGGTTTTATGAGGTGGGGTTATAAGAAGATTATGTTGAAAATGTGGGCTAAAAATAATAAAAATCCAAAATTATGACCATTCATTGCAATGGGAGCATGACAGTTCACTCCCATCATTTTGCTCCATGACAACTGGCTCCCAACAACTTGCTCCAGTGAGAACTCTCGCTCCTGTAGCAACCGCCCCTGACAATTCACTCTCTGGCAGAGTTAATTAAATTACTGAAACCTTTATTTACTAACAGCCAGTTGTCATGTAGCGAAATGATGCTACCCCACTTGAAAATATTGTGTCCTAAACCCTTTCAGAGCATTAAAATGCTCAGTAGTGATTATAAACACATAATATTCAAGGAATTATTCCCAATGTCTGTCCCCAGCAACTGTACATTCGTTATCCCCATTGTTGTACTGTAGCATAACAAAAGCTTTAAAATTACAGTTAAAGGTGTCATTGAGATCAACACTTGCAACCATGCAATTGAAAAGAAACACTGTACAACAGTATATAGAAATAATCATTTTACAAATAAATGCACTCATTTCCATGTATGTATCTCTGTTTGATGGTGTGCCCCAAGTTTCTCACATTTTGAGGGTAAGTATTCCATATGTTGTTCACACTTTTCGGGCATCTGTGTTCCACATTTCAGAGGTAAATGGTTGAGAGGCTCACAACTATCTGTGATCCATCTAATCTGTAGAAAGACCAGCATTTCATCCTCTGACTTTCCATTCCTGTTGGTAATTTCTTGTAATTTATAAGGATTGTTCTTTGAAAAAAAAAACATGAAATCTTGTTATCCACATAAAAAGTGAATAAAAATCCAATAGCAGTTTGCCATTTTAACATTGCAGTATTTTCTTTAAGTGGCCCAGGTACCGGACAGTCGATAGTGTGATTAGTTACAGGCATAGTAGCTCTAACTTCACAAAAAAACCTTTTGTCATTTTTGTTTCCAAAGAATCTCAGCCATAAGTCTCTCTCTACAAAGAGAGTGAAAAAGAATAACACCTGCGAGCATTTCGATTTCTTGCCATGGGGGGATCAAAAAATATCTTCCAACCAGTGTAATGAATCTACAGTTGCTGGGGTCAGACACTGGGCATGAGTTCTTAAATGTTATATGTTTAGAATTACTACTGAGCATTTTAATGCTCTGATAAGGGGTTTAGGACACAAGATTTTCAAGTGGGGTAGCAAAGTCCAAGGATCATTTCACTCCACGACAACTGGCTCTTAGTAAATAAAAGTTTTGGTAATTTAATTAACTCTGCCAGGAAGCAAATTGTTGTGGGCGGGTTGTCACGGGACTGAGTTGTTGGGAGCCAGATGTCACAGAGCAAAATGATGGGAGTGAACTGATGTGGAGCCCATTGCAATTTCACTACACCAGCTCCTAACTTCAGAAATGTTAAATATTTTTACTCCAGATTTTCAGCATAGCCTTCTTATTACTCCATCTCATGTATGTCATAGTTGTCATTTTTCAAATCCTACCCAAAATGTGTTTTCACACATGTGGGGTAGAATAACATTACAGTTGTGTAGAATTTGGCAGGATTCAAAATTTTCTGTACCGGGTATATGAGGTGAGGTAATAAGATGGCTATGCTGACAATTTTGTCACTGTTGTCCTGTAAATGGAAGAGCAAAGCCTGAAGGGCCCTGTGCTTCCACAGCTATGTACTTATATGCATCTACAGAGGGATGGGAGTGCAGGGTCCAAAGGACCCCATGCTCTCACAGTAAAATAAGAATACTATTATACTGTCTTAAAAAGTAAATAAATACATTTCAAAACACATCATTAAAGCTCCAGTTAGGGTGAAAGTGACAAAAGTTGGGAAATGAGGTGTTAGGGTTTCCCTAACAGCCCAACCTCCCAAACCAGGCAGGAGAGCAAGTCTGGGGTGTGCCTTGGGCTTCTCAAGCCTAATGCTCACTCTATTCTCATAAAG
Organism: Neoceratodus forsteri; assembly: GCA_016271365.2. NCBI lineage: Eukaryota > Metazoa > Chordata > Ceratodontiformes > Ceratodontidae > Neoceratodus > Neoceratodus forsteri. Next base: position 1,456,929,204 of record CM057455.1, on the reverse strand, counting down.
TCTACAGATAAGGTCAGATGTGTAGATTTCATGAGAATGGGGTGAGCGTTAGGCTTGAGAAGCCTAAGACACACCCCACATCTATTCTCCTGCCTGGATTCTAACACGATGCTTTGACCCTAACTAGCACTAGTCAAAATGATTGCACCCTGTAATTAGGTTCAAAGGTCACGTCTATGTTAAACCGAATTTTGCACTTAAATAACTTTGCAGCTATTTAAGTGATACAAATGAAACTGTGCATGCCCCATCAGGTATGCACGATCTCTTGATAAGGAAAGTTTTGTTTTGGTTGGATGTGCAGGTGTAGAGATACAGATTGTCATAAAATGTGAAAATTACCATTTTGTGTAAATTCTGTGTCACTTCATTTCTCAGTAATGGCTTGGGTGTTTGGTCTGAAAATTTTAGGGAATATGGGGCTTGGGACACAGCTGTGCCTTTTGAATGTTTGGCAAAAAAATATTTATCCATTCCAAAGTTATTAAATTTCAAAGTTTCCCATTATTTCCTATGGGAAAGGTTAAATGTGCTGTGCAAATGAATATTTCTTGATCGTGAAAGTGTCATCCTTTTTCACAAATGGGGAATGCTCTTTCATGCTGCTGCCATCTTGTTTTCACTTAGCAAGGCAAACAAACTTAAATATTTTACAAAATACTGCCACCTGGTAAACAGTAATAGCTGTGTTTACCTAATCGGGGTCCAGTGAATCAGATTCTGGGCTTAGCTTTTTACAGTGATGTCCAGAAATTGGTTTACTTTAATCAGAGGAATTGCTTTGCCTCAAATTGCAATACTTTGTGTCGTGAAACATGACAACTGTTGCACAAATTGTGAAAGAGGTTTCTTATATTAAAACTAAAGACTTTGCTTTTTCGCAATTTGTGCAACAATCCTTTTTTTACAGTGTTTCTTTGTCACTTGATACCACCATGACTTTTCATGATACACCTGCTCCCCACACAGATGTGCCTTTTGCTGGTTTGCTGAAAATACAACATTTTGCTCTAGAGTTCTGCAGTTGTACATTTTAGTTACTTTTCCTTAGAATTACATTGTAATGTGTGCTGTACACAGTGCCACCTGTGGAACACACAGGTTATGACAAACTACTAGTGCACTGTTGTAGACCCAAACATAATGAGCCACTGTTCATCTTGTGTTTGCTTAGCCCCCCAACATCCATTGCCTGACCCTGGTGTCCAGTGGCACCCCCCACCTGTCAATCGCTGTCCCTGATATGTTTTTTTTCTTTCCCCCTCTTCTCTTGTCTGATCACCCTCCTCATATGCTGCAAACAGCACCTGGTAGTGTGGGGTCCCTCCTCCTCCCCTGATGTCCAATCACCATCTCTATTTTGTCCCTGTTGTCTACTGGTCTAGATGCCTGTAAAAAAATGTCATTTGCTTTTTTCTGTTGTAAAACAATGGTCCCTCATTTATCAGCCCACCCCACCCACACCTCCCGCTCAGCACCCACTGTCCTACACCCCTAATACACCTCCACATACCCTCACTCACCTGATCGGTTCCCAGGTTCACTCTGTGATCAAAGACACATCTTACTGCTGGAACTGGCGACTGCAATATGAGAAACTAAGGTAAATGTGGTTCAAAATATTTCAAGGGGTTTCAACTTTTCTGCATACTTTTGGCATTTTGGAGATTTTAACCCCAAATTTTCAACATGGTGTTTTGGGGACCCTATCTCATGAACAATTAGACTGTCATTATAAAACTCCTGCCAGAAAGATGATTATGTGCTCAGTTGGCTAAATCACCTTTCTGGCATGATATTGTTATGAGGTGGGGTCATAAAATCTACGTCAAAAATTATTGGTCAAAATTATTAAAAATGGAACAGTTATGACCATTCACTGCAATTTCACTATGCACATTTCATAACTTTGGAAATTTTAAACATGTTTCCTAGACTTTCAACATAGCCTTTTATTACCCCACCTCATTCATGTCACAGCTGTAGTTTTCAAATCCTCACCAAAATGTGTTTCTGCACCTGTGGCATGGAATGGCATTGCGTTGTGCGGTTATGTTTTGTTGTGGATTCAAAAATGTTATGCATTGGTACATGAGATGGGGTAATAACATAGCTATGCTGACACTTTTGTCACTGTTGTCATATAAATGGAAGAACAGGCCCAAAGGGCCCTGTGCTTCCACTACTACATACATATATGCATCTATGGAGAGATGGGAGCTCAGGACCCAGAGGGGACCTGTGCTTTCACAGTCAAGTAAGGATACCATTATATTATCTCAAGAAGTAAGGAAATAAATTGCAAAAAATGTTGTTAATGCATCAGTTAGGGTTCTAGCAACAAAAGTTTGCAAATATGGTGTTATGGTTTCCATCTCTAACACCTCACCCCACTCTGCACACATTGACAGGCATCGGATGTGTGCCTTAGGGTTGTCAGACCTAACATTCATCACATTCTTCTATATTGTATCCATTTCAGCATATTTTCTTATGGAATGTGGTGAATGTTAGAGCTATAATCAAGGCACCTTCTGATGCCTTCTAGTGTGCGAGAGTGGTAAAGGTGGTTGGAAACCCTAACACTGCATTTCCAAACTTTTGTTGCTGGAACTGTAACTGATGCATTAATTAATTTTTTGCAATATGTATCTATCTAACTATCTATCTATCTATCTATCTATCTATCTATCTATCTATCTATCTATCTTTATTATACTGGCACAGTAGAGCCAGTATAGTTTGGGGTTGCCTGGCCACTTCTATGTTAAACCCAAAATTTTGTACTTTAATAACTTTGCAACCATATGACTGACGTGCCCCAAATTTTCATATGCTGTCTGGCACCTGAGATCTCTGAATCTGGTAAGATTTGCTCCAGTCAGATCTGTGGTTGTGGACCTACAGAGTGCAAAAAATGTAATTTACCATTTAGGTGCAAATTCTTTGCTCATCTGCATCTCTGAAAGGGCTTGGGGTCTAGTCTAAAATTGTTAGATTATATGGGGTGTGGGCTGCAGATGTTTCTTTTGAAGGTTTGGTGAAAAATATTAATCCATTCAAAAGTGATAACACTTTAAATTTTCATATTATTGCATATGGGGAAAATATATGTACATATCAAAAGCACTTTTTCTTTCATGAAAGCACTTTACTGCAAAAATGGGTTCCTAGTGTCATATGCTGCCATCTTGTTTTCAGTTAGTGATGCATAAAAACTCTGAAATTAAAAATACAGCCCGCTTGTAAACAGCAACAGTTATGTTTACCTAATCGGGGACTAAGGGACACGATCCTGGCATTTGATTTTAAAATGATGCTTGGAAATATGTTTTTTAATTTGGCCATTGGAAGTGTCACAAATATGACACTACTTTTCAAAAGTGCTGCAAATTGTGGTAGTTTACTTGCAATGAACGGCACTGTTGCAAACTGCCTCAAATATGCTTCTACTATTTAACAGAAAAACATCAGCCCCCATAAGTGGCCAAATATCTCCTGCTATTTTTGGCCCAAATAAGGCCAGAATCTTAGTCTTCATCTCATTTAGGTAAACACCTGTTAATGTTTACCAATAAAAGGATCTATCTTACTTTTACTGCTTTTAAGGGGGCTGATGCATGTTTAAAAAAACAGTTTCTGCTGATATCAAGGTGCCAAATCCCCATGTCAGCAGTAGTAGAGTTCCCCAACCCCACCAGTGTGGCACACTGGGGAGCCCACTACTGGTGTCCCAGGATATTTTTTTTTAAATGTTTCTGCCATCATCAGGGTGCCCAATCCACATGTCGGCACAAGATGCACCCCCACCAGTGTGGTACACTGGAGAGCCCACTCCCAGTGTCCCCAAAGGAAAAAAACAGTCTCCTGACATTATGGATAATGGACTGCTCAATCCCCGTATCAGCACTAGGCCCCCCAAGTTGAAACATTGGGGAGCTCTCTCACACTGTCCCCACTTATGTCATACCCCCCCACAAAATGTTTATTTATGTATATCTGAAAAAAAGAAAACAGTCCCTCATCATCTCCCCATCTCCCCATTTCCCCTCCCCATCCCGATCCTCCCACTGAGCAACACACCACCCCACACCCTCCCTTGCCCTATACGTACCACTGGTGATTATCTTCTGTCATTTTCTGTAGACCGGGATATGTCTGCACTCTTCAAAGACAAACCACAAACAGCAAGAGGAAGGAGCTGCTGTTAGAACTTTACTACTCTGCTGGACTAAAGAACTAGAACTCTACTACTGGGAACTTCAATTTGGGGCAAAAACAAACAAAAAACAAATAAAAAAAGAGTGGGTTTATCTGAGTTGGGTGAAGGAATTGTTATCTGTGCAGTTAGCTAGATGAAGAAAGAAACTGTGAATTAAGGGGAGTGGCTTAGAGAAGGAAGCCTGGTGTTTGCATTTAAAACTGACCTAGATAGCTTGTGGCACAGAACAGCAAGAGAAGGAGCTGCTGTTAGAACTTTACTACTCAACTGGACTAAAGAACTAGAATTCTACTACTGGGAACTTCAGTTTAGGGTAAAACAAACAAAAAAGTGTGTTTGCCTGAGCTGGGTGAAGGTGATTATTTGTGTGCAGTTAGCTAGGTGAAGAAAGAAACCATCAATTGGGAGTGGCAGAGAGAGGAAGCTAGGTGTTTGCATTTAAAAACTGACCTAGATTGCTTGTGGCACAGAACAGCAAGATGAAGGAGCTGCTGTTAGAACTTTACTGGGACTATATTGCCCTCCAGCCCCCTCCACCCATAGCCAGTTCTATTTTAATAGGCACTGGATTTGACTGACAACAGGAACTTCCTGTTTGGGAGCAGGAAGGGAGTGGTCACAGAGGCACAAAAGACTCACCATCCGAGAAGGAAAAGAGTAGTTCTCCACCCTCCCCAGCTGCAGGAGGTCTAACTCTGAGCAAGTAAGAACGAGACTACAGAGGAATATAGGATCTTATGGTCCCAGAACAAGAAGATAAGGAGCTTTAAGGGCATGAAGGCAGTAGGAAAGTAAGGAGAACAAAAAAGATAAAATAAACAGAGAGAGGAAAGAGTAAGTATACAAAGCAACAGTTAAGGAGCCACAAATAAAACATGATGGGAATGATGCAGTGCAGTGACTGTGAAGCAGCAGTCTTCTGGGAGGTGTTCTGGAGGATGTGGTGTTGTCCCATCTGCAGGCACCTCTCTGGACTGAGGGAGGAGGTTGCTTATCTCCAGGCTGAGTTGGCCAGGATTCAGGGGACCTCCTTTCCCACCCAGGGCCCACCGGGGCCACCCCCACTGCCTCAGAGGATGCCAAGAAAGAGGAGTGGTTGGACCACAGTGGGCTCAGGTAGGGTGAGAGTGGTGTAACGGAGGCACATCCCTCCAGTTGTACATCTCCACAATTCATATGCCATTTTGGCAGAGTGTGGTTCCTCTATGGAGGCACCCACAGTGGAGACCAAGGAGAATGCTGGGAACCTCAACAAAGGAGACCCACAGGAAGATGGCATGGGACCCCACAGGGGAAGGAAACAACTCCTGGTGGGGGACTCCATTGTTAGGATGGTAGAACTGGGGGAGGGAGGGAGGGGAGAGGAGGTAAGGTCCCTGCCTGGTGCCATGGCCTGAAGCAACAGTGAGTGAATCCTCAGGATCATGGGATCAGCTACATGGGGAGGAGCTGGATGTCATTACCCACCTAGGGACAAAAGACCTGGCTGGAAAAGGATCAGAGCAGTGCAGGAGGTGTTTGTGGAGTTGGGGAGGGCCTTGACCAAGTAGCATGCATGGTAATCTTCTCAGAGTTACTGCCTGTCTATGCTATGGGTGAGGCTAGGGTGCTCCACACCATGGGATTCAATCAGTGGTTGAAACACTGGTGAGAACTTATGGTTTTGGCTACATAGGGGACTGGGGGTCCACCTGGAGGGATGTAGGCCTAACTGGTGTGACGGTCTGCATCTGTCCAGGAGGGAAGCCAGAATCCTAAGTGATAGGTTTAAATGCTTTATTGACAAGCATTTAAACTAGCCAAGGGGATAGGAACTGAAAGGGAGACAGGAAATCCTAACCACTCAAAAAAAAATCAGGGTAGTTAGTGAAGTAAACACCAAAATAGAGAAGTCATTAGAATGAAGGGCAGGGATAAATGGAGAAAAAGACAAGGGCAGCAAGGACAGAGATGGGGCAAAAAAGGGTAAGACCATCAAAAAATGGAGGGTAATGAGTACCAATGCCTGTAGTCTAGGTAACAAGCTCCCTGAACTGGTGGTTTTGATGAAAGAGGGATGCCTGAATACTGTGGCAGTCAAAGAAATATGATACACAGAAAACGATGACTGGGATATCAAGATACCAGAGTACACAATCTAAAGGAGTGACAGGGAGGGTAGAAGAGGAGGAGAAGTAGCTCTCTATGTATGGAAAGAAATCAAAGCAACAGAACTAAAGGGTAAACAGGGAGCAGAGGAGGCACTGTGGATCAATCTGGAGACTGGAAATGGCACCACAATCCACACAGGGTTGTATACAGACCCCATCTCAGGGGTGAGAAATGGACAAGAAATGATAGAAGGCATCCTTAGGATGGCAGAGAAAGGGAAATATTGCTGATGGGGACCTGAATATGCCAGATGTTAACTGGAGCACCTTTGCTGCAGCCACGTCCAAGAGCAGGGTCATGCTTAATGCTTAACAGGGGGCATGTCTCAGACAGCTAGTGTTGGAACCCACTCAGGAGGGAGCAATCTTAGACCTGGTACTCTTAAATGGGGATGAAGAGAGGATCTCAGATCTGGAAGTGGGTAGCCATCTGGGAACAAGTGACCACAAAACAGTGTGGTTCACAATAAACACAGCTGTAGAGTCAAGCCATACAAAAGTGAAGGTACAGGACTTCAGAAGGGCTGATTTTGTCAAAATGAGAGAGTGCCTTAGAAAAGCACTAGCAAACAGGCAAGAAAAAGGGGTGGAGCAGCAATGGGGAAACATCAAAACTGCCATCACAGAGGCAACAACCCTTTGTGTGAAGCAAATGACCAAATCAAAATGAAAGAAAAAAACACTATGGTTCTCAAAAGAGGTGGTGGGGAAGGTTAGGTAGAAAAATATAGCATTCAAGAAGTATAAGGTAACATAGAAGGATCAGGACAGAGAACTGTACCAGTTAAAGCAGAAGGCAGTGGGAAGGCAGTCAGAATAGTAAAGGTCCAAACCAAGGAAAAGATAGCCAACTTGGTTAGAAGGGTAAAACATTTATAGGTACATTAGGGAGTGAAGAAAGACAAAGGGAGGGATAATGAGGCTGAATAAAGAGGAGGGTGGGTGGGCAGAGAGGGACAGTAAAAAGCAAAGATATTGAATGAATACTTCTGCTCAGTATTCACAAAGGAAGAGGAGGGGAGGTAACTAATCTGGTCAATAGAAGTACTCTGGATGGGGTGGAGCATATCAGTCCTTTCACAGAAGAAAGGGTTCTGAAACAACTCCTAAAACTGAAAGGTGGACAAAGCAATGGGGCCTGATGGGATTCACCCCAGAATACTAAAAAACAAAGGGAGAACTAGTAACACCACAGACTACCATTTTAACAAATTATGGGAGGATGGTGTGGTACCTGAGGACTGGAGAAGAGCAGATGGGATTCCTTTCACAAAGTGGGTGCAAAACACAGGCAGGAAACACAGGCCTGTCAGTTTGACCTCAGTGGTAGAGAAAATGATGGAATCACTTCTGAAGGAAAGAATTGCTGAGTACCTAGAGGCCAGTGAGGCACAGGACCCAAGGCAGCATGGATTCAGAGTGGGAAGGTTATGTCAGATGAATCTAATTGATTTATTTTACTGGGTAACCAAAGTAGTAGACCAGGGAGGGGCTGGGGACATGGTCTACCTAGACTTTAGCAAGGCATTTGACACAGTCCTGCACAAAAGATTGATAAACAAATTAGCCAGCATGGGAGTGGGTCCCAGGGTGTTAGCCTTTGTAAAATATTGGCTAGACAACAGTATGCAGAGGTAATAGTAAATAGAGTCCACAGTGAAGAAAGGGGTTACTAGTGAAGTACCACAGGGTTCAGTACTGGGTCTGTTCCTTTTAATGTCTTTATAAGTGACATTGCAGAGGACTGGAAGGAAAATATGTCTCTCTGCAGATGACACAAGACCCATAACAGGTTGATACATAAGGTGGGGTGGAAAGGATGAGAAGGGACTTGGCAAGGTTGGAGGAATGGTCAAATATTTGGCAGCTTGAGTCAATGCAAAGAAGTGCAAAGTAATGCACCTGGAAAAAAATCCCAGGGAAGAGTACACAATGGGGAGGTGAGATACTGACGACAACAAAAATGGAAAGGGACCGGGGTGAGTTATATCAGATGAACTAAAAGTGGGTAGGCAATGTGAGAAGGCAGTAAGGTGGGTTGGGGATACTGGGATGCATAGGAGAGCATCACAGTAGAAACAAAGTTGATATTCCTCTGTACAGACAGTTGGTGAGACCCCATCTGGAGTACTGTGTGCAGTTCTGGAGATCCCATCTCCGCAAAGACTTAGACAGAGTGGAGCCTATCCAGAGGAGGGCAACCAAAATGGTCCAGGGTCTGTACCCGAAGACATATGAGGAGAGACTTAAGGAGCTTAATATATATACCCTCGAGGAAAGGAGGGAGAGGCGGGACATGATAAAAACTTTTAAGTACCTCAAGGGAATCAACAAAGTCCAAGAGGGTAGCAGAAAAAGAGATGTGCAAGAACAAGGGGCACAATTTGAAGATAGAGCGGGGCAGCTCACAGATAATGTGAAGAGGTATTTTTTTCACAGAGAAGGTTGCGGATGCTTGGAACAGCCTTTCTGAGGAGGTTGTGGAGTCAAAAACAGTGGGGGAATTCAAGTATGCATGGGACAGACAGAAGGCAAATCTAGTGGAGGGGTAGGAAGAAGTAGGCTGTTGGTTAACTAGGATCTGCAGCTTATCCATTAGGTTTGGAAATGAGTAGACTAGGTGGGCTAAGTGGCCGTTATCTACCGTTAGATTCTATGTTTCTATGTTTCTATGTAAGAATCAAGGTAAGTGCTGTATAATGACTGTCAATGGCATTTTGAACTTATGTTGATATCTCAGCCATCTTTCAGTATTTTTTCATGAAATTTTCAACATGGCCTTTTGGGACCCAAACTCATGAACACTGTCACTGTTGTTTCGTTACTTGGACCCATAAGATAATTTTGCAGTCACTGTGTGAAATCACCTTTTGGGACTGAGTAATGAAATGACAGTGTAAGTGTTCATGAGGTGGGTCCTAAAAAACCCATGTTAAAAATTTGGTGCAGAAATACCAAAACACGCCTGAGTTACACATGGTCAATGACATTTTTCTACGCAAGCTTGTCACTTCCTCAATTTTTAATATTTTCACTCCAAATTTTCAACATTGCCATTTTTCACACCACCACTTGCACAGAACAGCTGTCATTTCACAACTCCTGCTCAATACGTGTTTCCGCACATGTGGCGTGAAATAGCATTTTGCCATAGATCACAAAATGTTCACCTATGGGGTTTATAAGGTGGGTGGGGTGATAATAAGACTATGCTGAACATTTGGGTCAAAATATGGAAAAATGACAAAGTTATGACCATTGATTGCAATTTCAGTACGACCACTTGTAACTATGAAAAGTTTTAATATTTTGACCCCAAATTTACAACATAGTCTTCTTATTACCCCTCCTCATGTATGTCACAGCTGTATTTTTTCAAATCCTGCCCAAAATGTGTTTTCACATCTGTGGCACAGAATGTCATTGCAGTTGTGTAGAATTATGAGCTGGCAGTGATTTGAAAATTTTCTGTACTAGGTACATGTCCTGGGGTAATCAAATGGCTATGGCAATTATTTGGTCATGCATATATGGATGGATGGGTGTGCAGGGTCCAAAGGACCCTTTGCTCCCACAATGAAATAAGGAAAATCATGGAGCATGGGAGTGCAGGGCTCCAACAGGAAGATGAAGGTTGATTACAATGTCTCTACACTTAAGAATAGATTGGAGCACAGGGCTCGAACAACTACAGCTATGGTGATACTCTCACAAAAAGTAAGGAAATTTATTGAAAAAACTCCATTCATGCATCAGTTCGAAAGTATGGAAATGTGGTGTTAGGGTTCCCAACCCTAACACTCCATCCCAAACCCCCAACCAACCCTACCACCCCACTCTTACCCTCCACACACCAACAGGTGTTGGGGTGTGTCTTGGGGTCATCAACCCTAATGCTCACCCCATTCTCCTATGCTGTACCATCTCAGCTTACTCATACATGGACTGGGGTGAGCATTAGGGTCGATGACCCCAAGACACACCTCAATGCCTGTTGGTGTGTGAATGGTGGGGGTGAAGTGGTAGAGTTTGTTGCAGGTGGGATGGGGTGCTATGGTTGGGAACCCTAATACCATATTCCATAGTTTTGTCACTGTAATAGGAACCCTAAGTGATGCATTATCGGAGTTTTTTGCAATGAATATATATGTGTGTGTGTATATATATATATATATATATATATATATATATATATATATAGTTATAAAATGGGTGGTAAAATCATAGAAATTCCAGTAACACGATTGGACAGAATGCATCACATGACCGTGCATTATTTCCCAATGACCGCACACCTCCCATTACGACCACATGCCTGAACTACTTTCCATCCCACAGAACCTTCTCACCAGCAGTGAGATCACTTCACACCTGGCAGACACAGGCTGCCACACAAACACACACAGGCTGGCACCCACAGCAGTAACTAAAATGTGCTGTATATAGCTGCCCCACACACCTCTCACTAAAGTCTGTATAACCTCTGTTTTTATAGTATTTTTTTTTTAAAGTCTCTGACTGTAATGGGGGCTAAACAAGCGAGTTGTCTCTCTCTGTATAGTAGCGTGACCAAGTGGTTTTATTGGCAGCTCAAGACGTGCTGGCACAGCTTGAAAACAAGGTATTTTACTTTCAGAACTGTGTAAACTCCTTTTATTTTAAAATTGCTCATATTTCTACAAAATGAAGCCACTGACTGTGAGAGTGAAGGCGAGGCGAGTTGCTAGCTTCAGAATTGTAGATGGAAGCTAGGCGAGAGTTGTTGCTATAGCAACTCTGCCTCACCGTCTACAATCTGAAGCAAGCTTATACTTCGCTCTTCACTCTCTACAGTCGGCTTCATTTTGTAGAAATACTGGCAATCTTACAATAAAAAGAAGTTTACACAGTATCTGAAGTAAAATGCCTGTTTTGAAGCTGTGCCAGCACGTCCTGAACTGCCAATAAAACCACTCGTCACGCTTACAATACAGATATGAATGATCACCACTCAGCCCCATTACAGTCAGATGCTTGTTTCAAAAATAAAAATGAGTAATTGTTTTGAATGTCTGCAACCAGGTCTATAATTACAGTTTACACTACTTGGTCATGTTACAGTACAGAAATAATACTGAAAGGGATTAGAGTGTAACACACTCTGACAATAACAGGATCAACCAGATACATATTTTTATCACTTTTTATTTAAACCAAGGCAGAATCAACCAGATAAATACCACCTTTAACTTCAAACCCATCACAATTACTATTACATATATATATACACACACATATATATATATATATATATATATATATATATATATATATATATATATATATTATATATATATATATATAAATATACACATACATATACACAGTATATATAAATGGGGCAACATGATGGGCAGGAGTGTGATATGGGAAAATATTGTCACTCCTGCAGAGTGAGAATATTTTCCACATCACACGATCTGCACATCATGTATGCGATTTATTCAATAAGGGCTTTGTGTTTGCTGTGTTTTTCTGCTATGTGTAGATCGATCGATCTGTCTATCTATCTATCTATCTATCTGAAGTCATTCACATATTTGGGTCTGTCTAGTACAGTGTGCCCTGCAAGCTTACAGTCCATACTGTACCTGTCATTCAGCCCGGGTGGCATGGCGGTATGTGGGTGGGTTGCAGCCACCTACCAATTATGGGGGTGGGCAGGGTGGGCATGGGGTTGTGTGTGGATGAGAGGGTTGGTGGGGTGCCACTGGATCACCAGGAAATGTTTTCCTGAGCCATACTGCTATCATGGCAATGGGAGGGGGGCCACTAGACTACCAGGGCTTAATTATCTCTAATTTTACTACAGATCAGGAAGCGGGAGGGTGGGGAGTACCACTAGACTACCAGGGTTATGTGGGTGCTTCATGACGGTGTTCTGGGTGGGCAAGCGGCCACCCACAGCTGGCGGCTGCTGTGTTGCACCCTGCAATACAGCAACCTGCCTGTGGGTGGCCGGGAGTTGTTCCACTGTTTCATGGGCTCAACTTTGAGCCCCCCTATGTGGTGCAATGCAGGGGAGCACTGGCATATACACCACACATTCTGGGCTGAATATCGGTATGTGCCGCATATGCATGGGCATGCCCCCTTTATCTGCACCGCATACAATTACATTGCACCTCGGCACATCGGGAGTTGCGCTGTGCCAGGCAGCCTCTCATTATCCCACTGGGGAATACGGGGTTGCACTGGTGCACTCCAGCCAGGTGCAACCCCTTTGAATATCCCGCCTCTTGTTTTGCCAAGTTTTGTTTTGATCAGATTTGTGGATTTCGTGGAGCTAATTATTGTCAATTTTGCCCTGTTTTGTACCTCATCACGATGTGACCACCCTGTTTGGAATTTTGGACTGAAATGTTCAGGGTAGAAAGAGACTGCTCCAAGGAACAAATATTATTCCGTTCTAAAGTTAATAAGTTTTGAAATTTTGGGTTCTGAGCATGCTCAGGTCAGTCTTTGGGAGAAATGCACATTTTCAATAAAGGATTTCTGGTTGTGAATGGCTCGCAAACAGGGATTTCGAAAAGTCATTCAGAAATCTCAGAAAATCCCTTTTCATGAGAAAATCCTTGTTCAATGGCTGCCATTTTAATTTCTTGTTTAGTGAGGGAGAAAACAAAATGCTATAACTTGCAACAGGAACACGTTTTCTGAAAACCAAGGCATGGGTTTTGGTGAGGGGATATCCTCTAGCCATCCATGCCTTTATGTTTTGTTCAGTTCAAAAATGGCAATTTTGAACTTTAAAATCCCTTTCACAATCTCTTTTAGCCATCTAATCCCTTTTTTCCAGATCACTGGCTGAAAAGGAATTGTGAAAAGGGATTTTAAAGGACCTAACCCTGTGCCATTTGTTCTGCTGTCTATTGGGACCCCTGATTCCCTTTTTAATTCATTTCCTGGTGTCTAGTGGTGCCCCACCCTCTGATCACCCTCCCCTGCCACTGTACATATTTATAAATATTTTCCGACACTGGGATGCCCACCCCTGGTGTCAGAATATTAGCAATATTTGATGCAGAATCTAACATTAAACTGCCCCCCCCAAAGACAGTTCTAATTTTTATTATTGTTGCCAATATCGGGGTGCCCAATCCCCATTTCAGCATTAACCCACCCACACACTCCACTAGTGTGCCAAAATAGTTAAATTATTGTTTCCAACACCAGGATGCCTACCCCCAGTGTCGAATGCCCTCCCAAACCCTGTTCTATTTTCATCAACAGTGAGGTGCCCAGTTCCCTTGTTGGCATTATGAAACCCCCACCCCCAATCACTATAGAACACTGGGGAGCCCACTCCCAGTGTTCAAAAAAAAAATAATGAACTGTAACAAAAAAGAAAACTGTCCCCGACGTCTTTTTTTTCCTCTGAAAAAAAGAAAACGGTCCCTCGTCATCTTCCCCATCCTCAGCCTCCCTCTGCACACCCCCTCCCCTTAGCCCCCTTACCCCATACTTACCTCTGAAGGTTTGCAGCTGCAGTCTTCTGTGGACTGGGACATGTCTACACTCTTAGAAGCTGAACCACAAACTGAGAAATCAAGGTAAGTGCTATATAATGGCTGTCAATGGGGTTTTCAACTTATGTTGATATCTCAGCCATTTTTAGGAAATTTTACCCCAAATCTTCAACATGGGTTCTTGGGACCCATATCTCATGAACACCAGCACTGACATTTCATTTCTCAGTCCTGAAAGGCAATTTCGTGGTCACTGTGCAAAATCACCTTTCAGGACTGATTAATGAAATGACAGTGCCAGCATTCCATGAGGGAGATCCCAAACAAGCCCATGTTGAAAATTTGAAACAAAAACTCAAAAATGACTCTGTTATGAGCATGCATTGCAGACTTTCTATGCACACTTGTAACTTCTCAATTTTAATATTTTCCTCCCAGATTTTCAACATTGCCATTTTTCACATCTACTCATGAACAGGTACAGCTATCATTTTCACTTCCTGCCTGAAATGTGTTTACGCACCTGTGGCTAGAATAGCATGGTTGTTGTGTGAAATCAACTTTAATGATGGACTAACAAAATCACAGTGCCACTGTTCATAAGGTGGGTCCCAAAAGGTCATGTTGAAAATTTGGTGCAAAATACCAAACAACACACGAGGTATGCACAGTCATTGAAATTTCACTATGACGCACATAACTTTGTCAGAGTTTAATAGTTTCACTCCAAATATTCAGCATTGCCAGTTTTCACACCACCTCTTGAACAGTGCTGCTGTCATTTCTCACATCCTGCCTGAAATGTGTTTACACAGCAGTGGTGCAGAATGGCTCAGTTACTGCATGAAATCACCTTTTGGGACTGAATAATGAAATAACAGTGTCAGTGTTCATGAGGTGGGGTTCCAAAATGGCCATGTTGAAAATCTTGTGCAAAAATACCTAAAAATGCCAGAGTTACATGGAAGTGTTGAAATTTTTCTACGCACCTCTGTAACTTTGCCAATTTATCATAGCTTCACTCCAGACTTTCAGTACTGCCATTTTTCACACCACCTCATGAATAGTACAGCTGCCATTTTTCAAATCATGCCAAAAATGTTTTTCTGCACCTCTGGTGCAGAATGGCAT
The DNA here is from genome assembly GCA_016271365.2 of Neoceratodus forsteri. Classification (NCBI taxonomy): domain Eukaryota; kingdom Metazoa; phylum Chordata; order Ceratodontiformes; family Ceratodontidae; genus Neoceratodus; species Neoceratodus forsteri. The sequence goes on along the minus strand of CM057455.1, from coordinate 1,456,914,193 downwards.
TACAGTTGCACAGAATTTACATTTCAATGGAAATTTGAAAATTGTCTCTACTGGGTACATGTGGTGAGGTGATAAAAAACTTATGTAGAACATCTGTGGTGAAAATTATTTAAGATTTCACAGTTATGACTATTTGTTGCAATTTCTCTATGCCTTCTCGTAACTTAATCTGTAGAAGTACAAGGGCCAGAGACCCCTGTGTTTCCACAGCTAGATACATAAGTACACCTGTGGAGGGATGGAGTGCAGGGTCCATCAGACACTGCGCTCCCACAGTAAAATAAAAATACTACTATACTGTCTCAAAAAGTAAGGAAATAAATTGCAAAAAAAATGTTGTTAATGCATCAGTTAGGGTTGAAGTGACAAAAGTAGGGAAATGAGACATTAGGGTTGAGCCCCTAACACCCCCCACCCAAACCCACCAGCTCACACCAAACCCAGCCTCCACAGACCAACACGCATCTGGTGTGCCTTAGGGTAAACAGGCCTAATTTTCACCCCATTCCATGTGTAAAAAAGTTGACATGATGCAGTATAGGAGAATGGGTTGAGACTTAGGACCGATGACCCCAAGGCACACCCTGATGTTTGTTGGTCTGTGGAGGATGGGTTTTGGGTGGGCTGGTGGGTTTGGGTGGGGGGTGTTAGGGGCTCAACCCTAATGTCTCATTTCCCTATTTTTGTCACTTGAACCCTAACTGATGCATTAGCAAAGTTTTTGTGCAATTTATATATATATATATATATATATACACACATATACATATAAAGAGAATAATGAATAGCTGCCAATGCATTACCAGCAAGTAATACCATTGAGAGTTTCTGTACATGTAGGAACCTTGAGAGCAAAGCTCAAGAGGTTCCCGTGTCCAGAACCTTAAGATGGTATCACTCGCCAGTAATGCACCGGCATCTATTCATTAGTTTTTTTAATATATGGATGCAATTTTCTTTTTTGGTCTTATTTTATGAGTGGCAGTCGGCAGTTTCAGTGAAGGACGCTCTGTTCTGGCTGACTGCCACTTTGTTTTGCTGCTGCTCTCACCCCAGCCCACTGCATTGCACCCCGCCTGCCTCAGCTTCTGGCCTCACTGTATTAACAACAACTGATAGTTAGTCCTACCTTTTTCCTTTTTTTGGCTGCACTCCCATTTCCTTTTTCTTGCCAGGAGGAAAAACAAAACAAAGAAATGTTGTTGACAGGCAGTATGGTCTAGTTAAGTGAGAAAGCCAACATCCATGTTTTTTTAAAATGTTCTGCCCACCCTTACATGGAAAGCAGTCAATCAGGAGACATGCTTAGGACAACGTGGAGGGCAGAAGGTATGTTTGTGGATGCTTGGCTGTTTGGTGATTGTGATAATACTATCACTGAGGTGCAACAATAGTATTATTATAGTCAAATGATACTATTAAAAGTGTTTGACAGTACTATTATCACTGAACCTTTGAGGGTAATACCGAATTTGTTTTGTATGCTTCAGAGACCTATTAAATTCAAGATCCATATATTAAATATATATATATATATATATGTGTGTGTGTGTGTGTATATATATTCATTGCAGAAAACTTAGTTAATGCATCAGTTAGGGTTAAAGTGACAAAAGTGGGGAAATGAGATGTTAGAGTTGAGCCCATAACCTCCCCCACCACCTCACCACCCCCATCCTACACAGACTGACATATGCCAGGGTGTGCCATGGGGTTGTCATGCCTAACTTTCACCCCATTGCATATGTAAACAGGTTGACTTGCTACAGTCAAGGAGAATGGTGTGAGAGATAGGCCTCACAACCCTATGGCACACCCCAGCGGCTGTCGATCCATGGAGGATGGGGGAGTGGGGTGGTGCAGAAGGTTAGGAGTTCAACCCTAACATCTCATTTCCTGACTTTTGTTGCTTTAACCCTAACTGATGCATTAACAAAGTTTTTTACAATGAACTTCCTTACTTTTGGAAAAAGTGTAATATAAGTAGTAAATGGTATGTGTTGGTGCCCATTTTCACATAATGATATGCGTCTGTGGAAGTACGGGCCCTCTGGACCCTGTGCTCCTACTTACACATAAAAACATTACCATACAGCAGCCCTATAGGCCTGAAAAGGAACCCTTGTAACAGTTATTTGCCAATATCTCAATAACCGTACAAGCTAGGAAAAAAATTCCACTGCAGGTGTAATCTATGATTTCCAAATGTGTTTTGCAGCTAAAGGTAATCTAAGCTGCAAGTAGTGAAAAATCCATATCTCTTCTTTTTTTGAGATATGGGCTAAAAGGCTATGGGTGCCACAAACTTGTCCCATGGGAAAATCTCAACTTTGTGATGGCAAATCTATGGCACCCAATTAACTTCTTAACACATAAATAGTAGAATTCACATCTCTAGGACATCCCTTTACACCATGCAAATTTCAAGTCAAAAGATCAATTCATTAATTTACAATGCAGTGGGAAGTTTTTAAAGTCTAAAAATTCCTAGTTCGTGAGGTAGCAAAATCCCCAACCATGAGGTCAATCCCTATCTCAAACTATCAAACTTGCCATCCATGAGAAATCCTTGACCATCAGATTTTGGCCATCTGTTCCCTATCTCACAGCCAAGGATTTTGCTGCCTCACAAAAGGGGATCAGATCATGGGTGGGGATTTTTGACAGCTCACGAACAGGGATTTTGCCAGCTCATGAAAGGGGATTAAAAATCACTGTCTGCAAGCCAATCCCCTTTCGTGAAGCAGCAACATCCCTGACCATGAGTCAATCCTCATCTGCGACAAGGGCCATCTGGTCCCTAAGTCACAGTCAAGGATTTTGCTACTTTGTGAAAGGGGATTGCTGGTGGATGAGGATTTTGTCAGCTCATGAAAGGGCATTCAAAAACCCAGTCCCCTTTTGCGAGCTGATGAAATCCCCATACGTGAGCCGATCCCCTTTCGTGAGGCAGCAAAATCCTTGACCATGAGTCAATCCTCGTCCGCAAGAAGGGCCATCTGGTCCCTAACTCACGGTCAAGGATTTTGCTACCTCGTGAAAGGGGATCGGCTCCCGGATGGGGATTTTGTCAATTCGCGAAAGGGGATCTGAAGCAAGTCGCGAATTAAGAATTTCAAAATTTGAAATGATCATTTTTTGGCTAAAATAAAGCCAACCAAAGAAATAGATATTTATAGGGCATCTCCTTGAACAAAACTCATGCCTTATTACAACAAAAAGTCACCCTTGGATGCAGCTACAGCATTTTGATAGGAGTAAAAATGAAAACAAGATGGCGTCTCGCGAAGAATTTTCCTCACAGATGGGGATTTTTTAAATCTCCATTTGTGAGCTAACAAAATCCTTGACCATGAGCCCAATCCCCTTTTGCAAAAAATACATATAAATGTTGGAGAAACTTAGCATGCTCAGAACCCATAAATTAAAAATTAAATAATATTGGAAAGGATTAATATTTTTTCACCAAATCAATGCTGGATTGTTTTTTGACCCACACTCGTTCTACCCTGAAGTTTTCAGTCCAAAGACCAAACTGTGTATGCACAGTCAGATGGGCAAAAAAGTGGTGCAAAATGCATTTTTCAGCTCTTCTCTGTGCAAAAACAGAACACCCAAACAAAATGCAACTTGGCTATTCAAGAGATCTACCAGACCACAGTGAGCATTCCAAATTCTGTGCAAATCCATAGAATGGTTGCAAAATTATCAAGGTGCAAAATTTGGGGTTTAATATTAAACTGCCTATTCAACCTTAATTACAGTGGAGTTATCGCACCACAGAGACAGGAAGCGCATCCTCAGGATCACGAGAACAGCTGCACGGGAGTCTGGGCTGGACGTCATTGTCCACCTAGGGACAAATGACTTGGCTAATCATGAGATTAGAGCAGTGCAGAAGGACTTTGTAGAATTGGGGAGGGGCCTAAGACAAGTAGCACACACAGCATCCTTCTCTGAGGTGCTGCCTGTCAATGGCATGAGTGAGGTGAGGGTACTTTGCACCATGCAGTTTAATGAATGGTTGAAAAAATGGTGTGGAGCACAGGGGTTTGGCTTCATTGGGGACTGGGTTCCACCTGAGGACACCAGCCTACACTGGCAGGATGGTCTGCATCTGTCCAGGAAGGGAACAAGTCTTTTGAGCAATCAGTTTAAATGCTTCATTGTCAAGCTTTTAAACTAGTCAAGGGGGGAGGCACTGTTAAGCAGCAGGAAAATCCCAGCCTCTCCCTACAAAACAGGGTACTAAATGAGAAAAAGACCGAGGTAGACAGGTCAGAGGGGGATGCTGCAAATGAAAGTAAAGCCATCAAACAATGGAGAGCATTGAGTACCAATGCCCATAGTCTGAGTAACAAGCTTCCTGAATTAGTGGCCCTGATGGAAGAGGAACATCTGGATATCGTGGCAGTCACAGAAACATGGTACACACAAAACCATGACTGGGACATAAACATACCAGGATACACTATCTACAGGAGGGACAGGGAGGGTAAAAGAGGAGGAGGAGTAGCTCTTTACGTAAGGGAAGGAATCAAAGCAACTGAACAAAATGGAAAACAGGGAGGAGAAGAAGCACTGTGGGTAAATTTGGAGACCGGCAATGGCACCACAATCCGCACAGGGTTTGTATACAGACCCCCTTCTCAGGGGGAGGAAATGGACAAGGAAATGATAGAAAGAATACTTAGAATGGCAGAAAAAGGGGAGATATTGCTGATGGGTGATCTGAATATGCCAGATGTTAACTGGAATGCAGTTGCAGCAGCCACTTCAAAGAGTGGGGTTATTCTAGATGCCCTACAAGGGGCATGCCTTAGACAACTAGTATTGGAGCCCACTCGAGAGGGAGCAGTCTTAGACCTGGTTCTCTCAAATGGAGATGAAGAGAGGATCACAGATGTAGAAGTGGGTAGCCATCTGGGAACTAGTGACCATCGAACAGTATAGTTCACAATAAACACAGCAATAGAGTCAAGCCATACAAAGGCAAAAGTACTGGACTTTAGGAGGGCTGACTTTGCCAAAATGGGTGAGTGCCTAAGGAATGCACTAGCAAATGGGCAGGAAGGAGGGGTGGAAGAACAATGGGGAATAATAAAAACTGCCATCACAGAGGTAACAAGCCTTTGTGTGAAGCAAATTAACAAATGAAACGATGTAAGAAACCACTATGGTTCTCAAAGGAAGTGGCAGTGAAGGTTCAAGAGAAAAAAGCATTCAGGAAGTACAAGAAATCACAGAAGGAGCAGGACAGGAACTGTATCAGTTAAAGCAAAAGGAAGCTGGGAAGGCAGTCAGAACAGCAAAGGCCCAAACCTAGGAAAAGATAGCCAACTCAGTTAAGAAGGGGGATAAAACCTTTTATAGGTACATCAGGGAGTGAAGGAAGACCAAGGGAGGGCTAGTGAGGCTTAATAAAGAGGAGGGACGGTGGGCAGAGGGTGACTGTGAAAAGGCAGAGATACTAAACAAATATTTTTGCTCAGTATTTGCAAAGGAAGTGGAGGAGGTACCTAAAACAAACAGTAGAAACACTCTGGATACAGAAGTTGATACCAGCCCATTTACAGAAGAAAGGGTTCTGAAAGAACTCTTAAAACTGAAGGTGGACAAAGCAATGGGGCCTGAAGGATTCATCCCAGAATTCTAAAGAACTAAGGGTAGAACTAGGTGACACCACTGACTACTCTCTTTAACAAATCATGGGAGGATGGGGTGGTACCGAGGACTGGAGAAGGGCAGATGTGATTCCCTTCACAAAAGTGGGAGCAAGGCAGAAGCAGAAAACTACAGACCTGTTAGTTTAACCTCAGTGGTAGGGAAAATGATGGAATCACTTCTGAAGGAAAGAATTGTTGAGTATCTAGAGGCCAGAGGGCTCAGGACCCAAGGCAGCATGGATTCACAGTGGGAAGGTCATGCCAGACAAATCTGATAGATTTCTTTGACTGGGTGACCAAAGTAGTAGATCAGGAGGTGCTGTGGACATGGCCTACCTAGACTTTAGCAAGGCATTTGACACAGTCCACACAAAAGATTAATATACAAGTTAGCCAGCCTGGGAGTGGGTCCCAAGATGACAGCCTGGGTAAAGAATTGGCTGAAAATAGGACACAGAGGTAATAGTAAATGGAGTCCACTCTGAAGAAAGGGGGTTACTAGTGGGGTACCCTGAGGGTTCAGTATTAGGACCGGTCCTCTTCAATGTCTTTATAAGCGACATTGCAGAGGGACTGGAAGAAAAGTATGTCTCTTTGCAGATGACACAAAGATCTGCAACAGAGTTGATGCTACAAGGTGGGGTGGAAAGGATGAGAAGGGACTTGGCAGGTTAGAGGAATGGTCAAATGTATGGCAGCTTAGATTCAATGCTAAGAAGTGCAAGGTAATGCACCTGGAAACAAAACCCAGGGAAGAGTACACAATGGGGGTGAGATACTAACAACAACAAAATGGAAAGGGACCTGGGGTAGTCATATCAGATGACCTAAGGTGGGCAAGCAATGCGAGAGGGCAGCAAGGAGGGCTGGGGGATACTGGGATGCATAGGGAGGCATCACCAGTAGAAAACAGGAAGTTATTATCCCTCTGTACAGACAGTTGGTGAGACCCCATCTGGAGTACTACGTGCAGTTCTGGAGACCCAGTCTCCTCAAGGACATAGACAGGATGGAGGCTGTCCAGAGGAAGGCAACTAAAATGGTTCAGGGTCTGCACGGAAGACATATGAAGAGACTTAAGGAGTTGAATATGTATAGCCTTGAGGAAAGGAGGGAGGGGACAGTATAGAAACTTTTGAGTATCTCAAAGAATCAACAAAGTCCAAGTGGGTAGCATCTTTCAAAAAAAGAGGTGTGCAAGAACAAGGGGGCACAATTTGAAGATAGAAGGGGGTGGCTCAGAGGTAATTTAAGGAAGTATTTTTTCACAGAGAGGGTTGTGGATGCATGGAACGGCCTTCCGGAGGAGGTTGTGGAGTCAAAAACAGTGGTCGAATTCAGGCATGCATGGGACAGTCATAAGGCAATTCTAGGGGGTGGGGTAGGAAGAAGTAGGCTGCTGGTTAACTAGGATCTGCAGCTTATCCAATAGGTAGGGAAATGGGCAGACTGGGTGGGCCAAGTGGTCCTTATCTGCCGTCAAAATCTATGTTTCTATGTTTCTATAATATACATACATATATATATATATATATATATATATTTATATATATATATATATATATATTTGCAAAAAAACTTCATTAATGCATTAGTTAGGGTTAACGTGACAAAGTAGGGAAATGAGGCATTAAGGTTAACACCTAACACCTTCACACCTACCACCACAGCACCCCACCCTCCACAGATCCAACAAGTGACAAGTGTGCCTTGGGGTTGTAACGTCCTAACTCTCACCCCATTCCACATGTAGCAAAGATTACATGATAGAGTATAGGAGAATGGGGTAAGAGTTAGGCCTGACAACACCTAGGCACACCCTGTCACCTGTTGGTCTGTGGTGGGTAGGGGTGGGGTGGGGTGGTAGGGCTTGGAGGGTGTTAGGGTGTCAACCCTAATGCCTCGTGTTTCCCTACTTTTGTTACTTTAACCCTAACTGATGCATTACCAAAGTTTTTTGCAAGGAATTTTCTTATTTTTGAGAAAGTGTAATCTTACCCTCATATAGCTTTGGGAGTGCAGGGCCGGTAGCACAGAGACATTGTAATAAGCTGTCCTCTCCATCTGGGAGTGCCAGACCCTCCAGGCCATTTGCTCCCATTATTGCATAATGGATGGCCTAGCAGTTCCATTACTGCATAATGTTAACCATATGTGGGAGTGCAGGGCCATGCAGGCCCTACACTCTCACCTACCTATAATTATAGAGACATAGCACAGGCCTAGACACATTCCAAGTAACCTCTGTGCTGCAGATGGAGCAATATCTTAGTAACTGTAGCAACCATTGAAAAAATTACACTGCAGCTGTAATCATGGACTTGTAAACTGCACAGTTGATTAGTACACAACTGTGTTTAACAAAAAAACTGTATCTCAAAGCATTTTCGAGATATAGGCACCAAAAGGTGCCATGTTCACCACAATGTTATCCTATGGGAAATTTCTTATCTTTGTAATGCCATAGCTATGGAACCATGAAATGTTTTGCGCCTAAACAGCATAATTCACATCTGGGTGACACCCCCTTACTACCCTTAAAATTTCAAGCCAAAAGACCAAACCATTTATTAGCAGTACACTGGGAAAGTTTTTAAATTCCTAGTTTGTGAGGTGTCAGAATCCTCGTTCGTGAGAATTTCTTGTTCTTGAGGTTTTGGCCATCTGGTCCTGCTTTCATAATCAAGCATTTTGACAGCTCACGTAAAAGGATTGGCTCACAAAAAGGGATATTGACAGCTTGCAAAAAGGGATTTAAAAAACCAATCCCTTTTCACAAGTTGTCAAATCCCCTTTAGTGAGCCAATCCTTTTTCATGAGTTTACAAAATCCATGCTCATGAGCCAATCCTTTTTAGTGAGCTAGGCTATCTGGTCCAGAAATCATGAACAAGGATTTTGACAGCTCCTGAACAAGGATTGGTTCACAAAAGGATTCTGACAGCTTACAAAGGGGATACCGACAGCTCATTAAAGGGTTTAAAAAAACAATCCCTTTTTGCAAGGTGTCAAAATCCCTTTTCACGAGCTATCCCATTTTGTGAGCTGACAAAATCCCTGTTCGCGAGCCAATCCTTGTTTGTGAGATAAGACCATCTGGTTTGGAAATCGTGATCAAGGATTTTGACAACTCGTGAACAAGGATCGGCTCTTTAACAAGGATTTTGACACCTTGTGATCAAGGATCGTAATCAAGTGACAATCGAGGATTTTTAAAATAAGAAATGACTGTTTTTTTCATAAAACTGAATTAAACCAAAGCCATGGGTATGTACAGGGTATCACCTTGAACAAAACTCATGCTTCAATTACCGCAGAACACATCTGTGAGGCAAGTTATGTTTTATTTGTGCCAAAAAATGAAAACAAGATGGCGGCTCGCGAAAAGGGATTTTTCCCTCATGAACAGGGATTTTATGAATCCCCATTCATGAGGTGACAAAATCCTTGATCATGAGGCAAATTCTCTTTTGCAAAACATACACCTATTCCAAAGGCTGAACTGAGCATGCTCAGAACCCAAAAATTCTAAATCAAATAATTTTGGAATGGATTAATATTGTTTCACCCAACTAATGCAGGATTGTTTTTTGTTGAAACCTCTTTCTTCTCTGAAAATGTCAGACTAAAATTCCAAACAGTGTGTCCGCAGTGCGATGAGCAAAAAACAACAAAAATGGGGGGGGAGAAAAAAAAACCGTTTTTTGCTCTTCGCTGCATGAAAACCACAATTCCGATCAAAGCACAACCTGGCATATCAAGAGACCTACCCCACGGGACAGCGCATTCCAAATTTTATGAAAATCCATTGAATGTAGTTATTAATGTGCAAAATTTGGGGTTTAACATTAAACTGCCTTCTCAACCCTAACTATAGGGTATATAAATAGATAGATAGTGTGTGTATCTATCTATTTATATATATATATATATAGGGGATACATGATGGGCGACACTGGAATATGGAAAATATTTGCACGAGTTCAGAGTGAACTGTGATAATATCACAAGTGCCAAAGCACCAGTGATATTATGCAGTTCACTCTGCCGCAGCTCTAAATGCTGCCATATTCACAAATCCTACATCATGTATCTTGATATACAATAGGACTCGTACCCTTTAGAAACATTTTTTCTGTATTTTCTCCCTGTTTACTCTGTTTTTTTTTTATTTTGGTAACTGGGTAAGTTTTAAGGGGGGACCTGGGAGCACTGGGCAGTTAAGTGATTTGTTCAGAGTCACACAGTATTGAAATGGAAGTTGTGAGAATCAAACACTGGTCTGGGCTGCTGGATGTAGGACATTTGTGCACTGCTTGTTACTCTAACCTCTAGGCTACATTGACAGCAGTGTGTGTGTGTGTGTGTGTGCGTGCGTGCGTGCGTGCGTGTGTGTGTGTGTCTCTGAATGGGCTGGGAGTGTTACACACTGAGAAACAGGTGCATGTGATTTGCAATGATAATTTTTACCTGTAGCAAGGAGTGAGAAACAGACTGTTTATTCAGTAAGTTGCAGGCTTCACTGAGACAGAGAAACTGTTGCTGTCAGCACTCAGAAAGAGAAACTGGTTTATGAAGGAGGCTGGTTTGACGATTAGAGCAGCACAGTAATGGGCTAAGATTGTCAGAATAACTACGGGACACAGGTGATTGTCTTACAATGCTAATTGAGTTAGTTGAAGGATTCAGTGAGAAAGAGAAACTGGGAAGCTATTAAATGCAGGCTGCAGTGTAGATAGTCTCACTCTGGTGACATTACCATCGTGAGTATATTTGCTGGTGATGTAGACACTGTGGGTTTATCAGGAAATAAATCCATGCCAGATCGCCGGTGAAGTGATTGGATTTCTGCTCGCGATGCCAGTGACCCGGGTTCAGAAACGTACCCGGGAGCTGGAGGGCTGGCCGGGGAAGAAGGATTGATGTGCCTTTGGGCTGCTATCCTTCTTCGGGGGGAGGGTTGGGGATAATGTCTGGCGCGCGATGACTCCTAGCGAAGGCTGGAAGGAATCACTAGCACAGGCATATAGCAGCCGTAGAGGGGTGGGACAGATGCAGGACGTCATTGCATGTCTCCACCCCTCGGGAGACAAAAAAAAAAACAAGAAAAAGACAGCTTGTGCCTGCCTCTATGAAGTCTGCCCCTGCCCTAATCAGCTTTTGGGGCCGGCTCCACAATTCTAGTCCCATGTTCGTGGCACTGATTCCCTAAGGTGTCTCGGCCCCACCCCAAGGGGGCAAGCCAGGGGTGTCTGGGGTCTGGCTACAATGAAAGTGGGGGCACTAGGGGTCCGTGACCAGGCTGATCCTTGGCAGAGCGAGGGCAATGAAAAACAAAATAAAAAAGGAAATAAATCCACAGTGGTGATGTCATCACAGTGGTTATACAACAGCTGTGAAAATAACACCATTTATTCACAGTGTTATCCCTTCACCCTATTGTATAAATCTATATATATATATATATATATATATATATAAATATATATATATAAAGTAATAGATAGATGAGTATGTATTTCAAGGCAGTTAGGCCATCGAGAGGTTTCAAGGTCCCCAGAACCTCAAGATGGTCTGACTCTATATTCTATACTGATTAACTATTATTTTTGTAATATATGGATCGGTTGTAAAAAACAGGAGTTTTTATGTGGATTCCATAAAATGGGCTGGTTGCCACCACACTGAAAACGCGCTGTCTCTTAGCCGCATGCAGCACTGCACAGTCTGTCTCACTCATTTCAGAACATTTTGTCTGTTTGTATTTATTAGGCAGTCCTACCTTTCAGTTTCTTTCTTCATTTTGCGATTGCAGGATCAGCCAGATATTCCAATATAGTTTATGTAGTTTGAACAAAAACAAATGAGAAATGAAGTTGAAGTTGAAGCATTCCTCTGGCTAAGCGAGAGGAAAGAACTGCCATGTTTTTCATTTTGTTTTGCCTGCCCTCAGAAAAAAAGCTGCCAATGGGGATGCATGCCATCACTATGGCTATGGAGGAAGGGACGTGCCACCATGGCAATGGACTTTCTTGGCAGGCAGAGTTGCACATGCGCTGTGGCATTTTGGTGATAATACTGTCATTCAGAGCTGAAATGATAGTATTATCAGCAATGAACGATAGTATTATCACCTGAGCAATGACAGTATTAGTAAAAATGGAGTAGTCTATTACAGGGATTTTTTTGTATGGATTTTAATGGTATTATTTTCAATATCCATATATTACATATATGTTATGCAGGCACAGTCGCGCATGTATGTTAGGGTTCAGCTATCACTTTTATGTTAAACCAAAATTTTGAACTTCAATAACTTTGCAACCGTTTGACCAATTTGCAAGAAATCTTTCAGGAACCAAAGATCTCTTGATGTGGCAAGTTTCATTCTAATTGTATATATCCCCCTCAGGTGCTGGATTCTCCTCTGACTGGACTTCATCACTCCAGGTGCCCACGGCTTAAGGCAGCAGACCATGCCACCACTCCTGCCCAATGGCAAGCTCTGCTGACCAGGTGCTGGATTCAACCCTGACTTGGCTTCACTGCTCCCGGAGGCCATGACTTAAGAGAGCAGACCACGCCACCTCTCCTGCTCGATGGCAAGCTGTCCTGACAAGGTATTGGATTCTCCCCTGACCAGTCTTCACTGCTCCAGGTGGCAGCAGCTTAAGGTAGCAGACTGTGCAAACCTCTCCCACCCAATGGCAAGCTCTCCTGACCAGGTGCTGGATTCACCCCGACCGGGCTTCACCACTCCTGGCGAATGCGGCTTAAGACAGCAGACCACCACACCTCTCCTGCCCAATGGCAAGCTCTCCTAACAAGGCATGCTCCATAGCCAGCTCTGGGACTCCATCCAGAGTGCTGATTGGCCTGTTCCGACTACTCTTGGCAAGCCATTGGCTGATGCTTTGCTGCTCAAGCCCTGATTGGACTGATCTCGAGCCGGCTTCTCCCTGCTTACAACTGTGATTTTTTGGCTTTATTTTTTGCTTTAGTGACCTGTTGCCTAGTTCTCTTACTTGAATCCTAGTTCTCTACTTGAATTTTGGGGATTGCTGGGGCCTGACTAATGTAATGCCTACTTTGTATATGGGACGTTGGCTGATTTAGGAATGGGGCATTGTTTATGCAATTTTTATCTGACTGAGCTAACTGTTGTAGGATTTGTATTGTTGTTAAATGTTTATAGGACAATGTATTTTTAAACAGTGATCCTTTGCCTTTTAATGCTCTCTCAGCTTTTTCTGTCCTGCCCACTGCTATCCTGATCTAAAGCTCTCTTCAATTTCCCCCTTACTGTTCTTCTACCTGAAACCTACAGTTAATTGCCTTTCTGTCTTTTCCTCTCCACTTTTGTCACCCCCTCAGCACTGTCTCTATGCCCCTCACCCCCTCCGCCCTCTAATGGGACCGTTTGATGGGCTCAAGTTGTTGGTAACACACCTAACAACCCCCAAGCAGTCTCCTCCTGCTATCCCCTGCCTTCTCTAATTCTCTTCTTTTGTCCCTCATCATCCTCCATGCCCCATGATTTAGCTGATTGTCCCTGTGCTCTTTTAACTCAAACCCATACATGTGATATCTTCAACTTGCTTAAGAGGGAGAATTTGGTCATATTAGGAGGGAGATTGGCCTGCCCACTTGCTTAAGAGGGAGATTTGGGTCAAATTAGGAGGGAGATTGGCCTGCTAGTAGGGAGATGCCATAACATTGTGAATTTGTCCTTAGATGGTGTTGAAAAAATAAGAAAAAAGTCATTACAAAAATTTAATGTATTTCATTTTGTCAAGAATAAGCACTAAAAAGAATAACCAACTAGTTGTATAAAGTTATCAGATACATTGTTCATCACTGATTTAATTTTTATGTGTCTTTATCTGCCCAAAACACATGGATATTTTGGATAGAATTTTACTTAAGCAGGAGATTTTGTTTCCCAGGAGGGAGGGAGGGAGTTCAGTTAAAAAAAAAACAGGAATCTCCTGCGTAAAGAGGGAGATATCACATGTATGCAAACCTCCCTTTTGCTCTCCCCTTCAGGTGCTGGATTCGCCCTGACCAAAATTCACTGCTCCCAGCTGCTGCGGCTAAGGCAGCAGACTGTGCCTCCTCTCCTGCCCGATGGTAAGTTCTCCTTACCAGATACGCTCCATAGGCAGCTCTGGGTCTCCATCCAGAGTGCTGACTGGACTGCTCCAATAACTCTCGGCAAGCCATTGGCTGATGCTGTGCTGCTTAAGCCCTGATTGGACTGATCTCGAGCAAGCTTCTCCCTGCTCAGAACTGTTGTTTTTGGCTTTATTTTTGCTTTAGGTAATTGCTGCCTAGTTATCTTACTTGAATCCTAGTTCTCTACTCAAATTTTGGGGATTGCTGGGGCCTGACTAATTCAATGCCTACCTTGTATGTGGGACTTGGGCTTATTTATGAATGGGGCATTGTTTATGCAATTTTTATCTGACTGAGCTAACTGTTGTAGGATTTGTATTGTTCTCAAATGTTTATAGTGACAATGTATTTTTAAACAGTGATCTTTTGTCTTCTAAAACTCTCTCAGCTTTTTCTGTCCTGCCTGTTGCTATCCTGATCTAAAGCTGTCTTCAATTTCCCCTCTCCTGTTCTGCTACCTGAAACCTGCTGTTAATTGCCTTTCTGTCTTTGCCGCTCCACTTTTCTCATATCCTCAGCACTGTCTCTCTGCCCCTTACCTCCACCCTCTGTTGTGACTGTTTATTGGGCTCATTTGTTGGCACCACACCTAACAACCCCCAGTCTCCTCCTGCTATCCCTCGCCTTCTTTAATTCTCTTCTTTTGTCCCTCCTTGTCCTCCATACCCCCACAATTTAGCCGAAGATCCAGGTGCTCTTTTAACTCAAATTTTCCTTCTGCTCTCCTCCTCCTCAGGTGCTGGATTTGCCCCTGACCAGGCTTCACCGGTCCCGGCGGCCATGGCTTAAGGCAGCAGACTATGCTGCCTCTCCTGCCTGATGGCAAGCTCTCCTGACCAGGCACACTCCATAGCCAGCTCTGGGAATCCATCCAGAGCACTGATTGACCTGCTCCAACCACTCTCAGCAAGCCATTGGCTAATGCCTTGCTGCTCAAGCCCTGATTGGACTGATCTCGAGTCGGCTTCTCCCTGCTCAGAACTGCCATTTCTCAACTTTATTCTTTGCTTTAGCTACCTGCTGCCTAGTTCTTATACTTGAATCCTAGTTCTCTACTTGAATTTTTCCTGCCCACCCACCCCCTGCCTCGGCACTCTTTAAATACATGTGTTTCCCCTCCCACTGGTGGTGCCTTCTTCCTATTGGCTGGTTTTACTTGGTCAAAGCCCTTGAGAGGATTTTCCTAATTTTGATCCTATTTTAGATTACAGAGGGTATTTCTGCCTTCTCTGAATCTGGAAAGCTGTTGAAGAGTATTTTGCCTTCATAACCTTGAGTGAGCCCTAATCCCTGCCAAGGGGGTTACCTTAGCCTCCTTATAGGGGAGAGAGCCCTTCAGCCAAAATATAGTCAGTAATGTTTTTCTTTTGTTGTCTGGGTTATTTCTCATCGCCCATGACCCCTGCATCATGTTTACACAGCCAGTCATTCCTAAAAATGATGATCTCTATGAAGTCTGTCCACTCCCCTCTGAAACAGCTTTTCTATCTGTTATAGTGTTGACTGTGCACCCTTACACTCAATATGGCCTGCACATTCTTGGCTACAGGCTCAATGCATGTCCTACACTTTTCTTCTCCTCGGAACACCATTTTCCCCCTTTGGCCAGGGTATTATTGTATACATCTCTGGGCCCCATCAACTGGCATTCTATGTTCACCGGCTCTTCTCTATCCCATTGGCAAAAATAGTGTAGAGCCAGGCTTCTAAAATATTTATTAAATGCCCTTAAGAAAATCTTGCTCTTGCTACTCCTCTTCTCTGGTAACATCAAATTGAATCCAAGGCCTTTCACCTCAATCTCAGCACCCTCTGAGTTAGCTCAATTAAAGGAATTGAAGCTACTCCATCTAAATGCATGGAGCTTGTTAAGGAAACCTGATTCCATACAGACATGGATCTGCCACACCACACCTGACTTGCTGCGAAATTTCTCTCCGCAAAAAAATCCATGAATTTTGCTGATTATTTTGCAGATGCAGATTTATGAAGTTTTACCTATGAAGTGCAAAATTTCATCTGTGAATGGCAGAAATTCATCTAGAAAGGTGTAATTTTGCTGTTTGTTGGCAAAATTCCACACTTTCATGGTAAAATTTTGCAAACAAAAATCTTTGAAGTCTGGTAGGCAAATGTGTGCCCTGACTGCAAATTTGACAGATTGCTCTGTGGATGCGAAATTCTCAACTTTGTCAGGACTTTGCCAGCAAATTTTAATTTTGCTGCATCTCAATCTTCACAAGGGTGCTGTCTTCATGGACCTTACCAAGGCTTTTGACTTGGTGGACCACAACCTACTACTAACTACCATAGCCCTTCTGAATTTCTCTACAAATGTAGTCAATTGGTTTGGTAACTATCTCCACGTGAGGTTCCAAACAACAGTCATTGAGGGACATCATTCATCTGAATGCCTTATTATATATAGAGTGCCACAAGGGTCAATACTTGGGCCCTTTCTTTTTTCTCTGTTTCTTAACAATAAACATTCCGTCTGTTTGCATACAACATCATCCTATATGCGGACAATACCACCTTATACTGCAAGGATGGAAATCCTTCCACCCTTCTCTCCAAACTTCAAACAGATTTTCACAGCCTCCATTCCTGGTTCACCACTCAGGGAATGGTCCTGAACTAAAAAAAAACTAAATGTATGGTTTTCGCCAGCACACATAAGCCATCTCATTTCAATTTCACACTCTTAGATAATGATGGTATGGTCACTTGAGCGGGTGCCCAAAGTGAAATACATAACACAATTACAGTATACTCGCTATAAAGAACCTCGATATACTGAATTTCAGCTACAACAAATGTTCATTGTGGCTTCGCCTCAAAGGTCCATTTTACAATAAGGTTTTTAATGTCGCAGTCTAAACACCAGTTAAATTTAAATGATACAAGCTCCCCATTCCAGTTACAGTACCTTGCAGCTACAGCAGTGCAGTATCCTGGCAACCAACTGGTCAGTTGACTCTGCTGTCAATCAAAACTGTCATGAAAAGGGCTCCTGGCAGAAGAATCAGTAGATCCATCATGAAGAGGTCAGGTTATTCTGTCGACCACAAGCTGCAGATCTTTGATCTCCTAAAAAGCGGTGAAAGCCTTGCCAAAATTAGCCAGAAATGGGCTACTCAAAAGTAAAATCTGCACATGTGCAAGCAAGAGGTTCCTTAAGGATTTTGTGCTTGAGTGCTCTGAGGGAGAAACACTGAAAAAAAGAAACTACGTCATGCAGATGAGGATGAAGTTGATAAAGCGGCATAAATTTGGTTTCAGCAGCAGTGGGAGGGCGTTCCATTGTCCAGTGCCATTGTCCATGAGAAGGCGCAACAATTTGCTGAGACATTACAGGGTTCTGGATCCAAATTCTCTGCCTCCACAGGCTGGCTGTGGAGGTTTCAAAAGCTGCATGGTATCCAACATGTTTCTATTGTCGATGAACAGCATAGCTGCAATGACAAAGCAGCTGTTGACTTTCTGTCTAAACTAAAACAAATCATTGAAGATGCTGGCTACCTCCAGAACAGTTCTACAATTGTGATGAGACAGGTCTGTTCTGGAGGTGCCTGCCAGATGCTACAGCTTACCAGCAAAATGGAGAGGAATGTCACAAAGGGTTCAAAGTTAACAAGGATCGTGTCACACTCCTGCTGGCATGTAATACCACTGGAACCCATAAAGTAAAGCCTCTTCTAATTGTCAAGTTTGCTCATCCTTGCTGTTTCCATCACTGTAACATGGATTCGCTACTAATACAGTATGGGAACAGCAGGAATGGCACAGGATGAGAAGGCAGAGGAGCTAAAAGAGGAATGGCTTATACATGATGACTGTATCCAGATGAGTGAGCACCCAACAGACAGTCAAATTGTAGGTGCTGTCACCGAATACACGGAGGATGCCTCGGATTCAGATGCTGAGGAGACGCAAGAAGACGTAAAGGAGCTGCCAGAAACTAAGGAAGCAATACGTGGGTTGGAGGTTGGATTGTCATGGCTTGAAGCACAGGAGGTTGAGCTGATTAAAGTTTTACAGCTTCGGCAGTTGCTATCATTCGCAAGAGATGTTGCTACAAAAGCCCAAGAGAAGAGACAAACAAAAGTTTACGACTTCTTCAATAAGAAAAGTCTGTAGTTAAGCACAAAATGCACAAAACACACTGTTTTTTTGAATAAAGTTTAACCCTTTTAACAGTCATGAGCACAAACACTTTCCCAACCACAATATCCAGTTATACATACAGTACTGTATTGCCAATGACTGCACCTGATGCCAGAGATAGTGTCCCTCGATGTAACGAAAGGCTTGCTGTAACAAACTTTTGGTATGGACCCAAAGGCATTTTTTATAGTGAGGGGTTACTGTAATTAACAAAATCCACCAGATACTTGGCCTTCTCTACAAGATAAGGCAGTTCTTCATCCCTGAATCAAGAAGTATGATGGCTTCCAGCTTATTCCTATCTCTCCTAGACTATGGTTCCATCATCTACTCCCCTCAGAGTAATTCCATCCTGTTTAATAAACTCAAAATGGAATACAATAACATTATCAGACTTGTGACTGGGCTCCCCCATCATACCCACAGCAATGCTTTCTATTTCTATTGGTTCTCCCTGGAGGACAGGTTCACATGGAAGGCTTCCATGTTTCTCTACAAAATCCTCAATAATCATCTACCTCACAGTGTTTCCTCTTTTTATTTGATTTATTTATGACTTTGGTAACTGGGTAGGTGCACTGATCCAGGGACCATTTTAGGAAAACACAGGCCACATATTGTGGTGCAGAGTAGATCTAAACTGCAAACATGTAGCAGAGGAGCAGTATTACACAATGGTAAAAGGTTACAATAGGAATTTTCAAGAAGGCTTTCCCCACCTGTCTCACTAGAAACACTGCTAGATCCCCTTTTTAGGTCCCTTACTGCAACACCTCTTTGGAGAAGAGATTGCTTACCTACAGAGATCCCAAGCTTTTTAACACTGTCCTGCCTAACCTTGTTAGCAGCCCTTCCCTAGATAGTTTTAAAGTTAAACTGAAGGAGCACCTACTCAATAAACCCCAATGCAACTGCCCTAGGTAGTATATCACAGTTTCTTCACTACAGCCCAGGGCAAACCCAAATGGTACCTCCATAAATAACTGTTACAATTTCTACTAGTATTTTCCCTCTGTTTTTTCTCTTAACTTCTTTCTCTCTAATCCTTGTCCACCTCACTGCTTCTCATGCTTCTCTCCCCTTGAGCTTTCCTCAGGGGTTCCCAGCCTTTCCCATTAGGTTTACTTATGCATATTTATACATATTGGCCAGATATTCAAACTGCGCTCAAAATAGGCGCAACAGCAAGGAAACAAAAGCACAAACCAGTTGAAATCGCAGCAGGTCACCGATATTCAAACATGGAGCAGAACAAATTGCGCAAGCAACCAACGTCTGAATATCGCACATACTGCACCATAGCGCAACCAGGAAGGAGAAGCTGAGCCGAAATGCTGCACTATGGCGCAACCAGGGCAGCCCAGCTGAGCATTCCAGAGGTGCCATAGCGCAAGCAGAGCCCCCCAGAGCAATGGAACTGCACATCCAGGGAGGCAGGCTGGGGCCCACCGCCAGCCATGCCACACATGGGCACAGGAACACACTGCAGAACCCACACCACACCTGCACACCCCAAGCACAGCATCACGGGGGTGGGACGGATGATCTACTTGCCCATGGGGACAAGCCAACAAAGCATAGCAGAGCCATGACACCCCAGCACAACCACTGGCAGGCTGAGGTGCCACACACAGGGGTTGACAACCACAGTGCACATCAGCCCCATTACACAGCACACCCTGCACTGTGACCCCAAGACACCACCTATGTGCAGTGACTGGCACTGCAGAAACCATGCATCCCCAGCACACGTCAACCCGTGCAGCACAAGCCTACAAGCCAGACACACCCCAGCACCCAGCAGGGTGGCAGCAGATGGCAAGACCAACCGAAAGTCACTGCCATGCTGGAGATCCCTCCCCATGCACACACACACACACACACACACACACACACACACATGCAGGACCATACCAGCCCAGATGGCATGTACACCCCACCTTCAGAGCACCCATAGGCAGCTGCAAATCAGACAACAACACATTATTCGTATAAAATATAAAAATGTATTTCACAACAACAAACATTATCAAAACAAGTACAACTATTTACAAGGGGGCAGGTACAAGGTAGGGTTGGTCAAGGGTAGGGATGACAAACTTGGAGAGGGAAGGCAGGGTGGTAGGGATGGGAGAAGTGGGAAGGTAGAGATGTCATGGGCCAACTGGCCTCCGTCCTCCCGCGGTGTCCTGCAGGTCTCTGCTGCCTCCTCCACACACCATGGCAGTGAATGCATTGCAGGATGTCGCTATTATGGCCCACAAGCTGTCAGATGGCCTGACATCCCTCACCATCCTGTGGAGAACCTCAAGGCCTAGGAAAATGGGAACACAGTCAATGGCTGTGACTGACCACAACCCTGAACACCACCCAACCTACAAGCCTATAGCCCAATGTCCCCCACCGTGATGGCATGCACCCACCACAGTGAACATGCACATGGCCATCACAAACAGGCGGCACCAGCTATGTGCACCACTGCACACACACACTGCCATGTCATCACAGCACAAACAAGGCTGGCAGTGAGTGGCAATGTGGTGCGATGCCAGTTACACAGCTATGTGCCCAGTGCATGCATGGACCACCAGTGATGCATACACAGACGTGCTGTGAAACTGGACAGTGATGCATGTCACCTGTGTCATGCATACAGACATAGATACATAGCCAGTGTCGGCAGATAAGGGCCTATAGCCCCACAGTCTGTCCATTTCAGCCTGTAAGTTACTTTGTTTACCTAGAAGCCTGTTGCCTTACCCCTGACCTTAGAATTCCGTTATGTCTATCCCGTGCAGTTTGAAATCCCATGACTGTGTCAGCCCCACCACTCCCTCTGGCAGGGTGTCCACTTGTCACCACCGTTGCTGTGAAGAAAGTCTTGCTCATGTTTCCTCTGAATCATCCTCCTCCAACTGCATCCCATGCCCTGTAGTCCTGGAACATCTTTTGCACTTCAAAATAGTGTTTCCTGCACCCTGTTCCACCCTGTAAGATACTTGTATGTCTCAATCATATCCCCTCTCCTCCTCTCCTCCAGGAGTACAGGTTCAGTTCCTTCAACCTGTCTCCCTAGGAGTTGTGATGCAAGCCATGCACCATCCTTGTTGCCCTCCTCTGAACCTTCTCTGCCCACTCTACGTCCTTACGTAGGTATGGTCTCCAGAAATGTACACTGTACTGCAGGTGGGGCCTCACTAGTGTCTTGTATAGTGGAATTATGACCTCCCCTTTCCTGCATGTTTGTATTGTGCATGGCTACTGGCCCCCAACATGCAATAGCATCCATGAAGTCATGATACTCACACTGCTCAAGCAGCTCCGACTGGCGCTGTTGCTGGCACTGCTGCTGCTGGTGGGCTCCAACCCCTGCTGGCAACGGGTCCCTGGCATGGCCCTCTTCACTGTTGCCCCGCATCCTCACATCCCGGCCTGTGGGAGACATATGTTGAGACAAACATCAGTGTGACTCAAAAGCAGACTGCCCCCTGCCCCAGTGACAGTGCCTGCCCACACAGCCATACCCAGTCATCTCACAGCTGCACACACTGACACAGCCAACTGTGGCCGAGCCATCACCTATGCACAGCCACCAAAACACACACATACCCCTACAGATAATACAGGTGCATATATGGCACACCCACCTGGCCTAGGCATCACGCCCCACCTGGCACGTGACCGCAGCCGATCCAGCAGATCAGGATCCCTCTGGCGGAGGTCACTGTGCAGTGCGGCACTGCTCAGCGGCGGCACGATCAGTGATCCCACCGGGTCAGTGGCCCTTGCTGCCACACCTGGGTCAGGCAATGGTGAGGGCACCTCATAAAGTGCCCATAGTGGGGGCTCCTGGGAGCCACCAAGTTGGCCACTTCAAGCTGGCTCCAGGACACTACCCTCCTCTAGCCATGGCACCAGCTTTACAGCAGCAATATGGCCCCAGCTGCGCGTAACCAAGTGGAGATGTTGCACAATAGACCGCCACGGGCTCAATGGCGCTGTTCGAACAGGCGCCGTCACTTCACATAGCGCTGTCACCAGACAGGCGCAATGAAACGATACACATGGCGAAGCCGAACAGTGCTGGGGGCAAGGTCACCTACAAGGTCATGGGCAATGGCGCGAGGCTACGCTGGCGCCATCTGGCGTATGAGCATCCTGCGCGACCGACCAGCTGCGTACCAGTGCAGCAGTGGAGTATTGCGCAGTAGTACTGCAGCCATATAGTACCCATTGCTGCCGCGCCACTGCTTTCGTGGTAGCCCATGGCCTGAATTGCCGATCGCGCTCAACCGCGTCAGCAGGCATGACAGATGCCTACGTAAGCTATCTGGGCATGCGCAATGCAGTCTACCATACAGGCACAGATCTGCGCCATTGGCTCAGCCGACTCTTCCGTATTGAGCAAAGCGCAGATTCGCGATATTCAGCCGACACATGCAAATCATCTGATCAGCCATTCAAGGGTGCAGTGGCGCGATTTGCATGTCATTATAGTTGCTCCACTCCTAATTTGCATGTATTGCGCTATAAATGTGCGACATTGGGCTGCGTTGGCCAGATTCGGTTACTGCAGATGAGAGGTGAGTTGCATGCTGTGTGATGTTCAGGACGATGGTCATGGGAAAGTGCTGTAGACTGCACAGTGACAGGTGTCCACTTTCCCCATACAGATCGCCATGACCGAGCAGAGTCATTGTGAGGTGAGGCGGTGGGCGTGGGAGGCCCAACTTTACAGCAGCAGGCGGGCTCTCTTCCAGGCCTACCTGGATGAGGAGCCAGTGCTGAGTGGACGGAGGGGCACCCCTCAGTCCCGTGCGGCTGCATGGGAGGGTAGCTCGGGCCGTTAACCTGCGGAAGCCACCAGCGCTCCATGCAGGAATGCAAGAAAAAGATGGGGACAGACCCGCAGGAGGTTGAAGGGAAGGTGGCAGCCTTCAGGGCATGCGATGCTGGCACTGGTGGAGCCTGCCAGTGGTGGCTGCAGCTGACCCCAACTGAGGAGACACTGGTCGCAGCCCATCAGCCGAGCGCCATTGAGGGCGTACCTGGCAGAGGATTCCAGACAGGTGGAAGCCCATCACTGCACGGTATGACATGGTGGTGGTGTTTGGGGGGGCAGTTGTTCACATGCACTCACATGTATTCTCTTTCTGTTACAGATCCTGTTCATCTTCAGGAGACGGTGGTGGTGGGTCCAGACAGTGATGCTGACCTGCTGGACATGGAGGAGGGTCCATCCACCTCCACCACCAGCCAGCAGGCACTGCAGTAGCATGCACGCTGGGCCGCAAACTATGGTGTCAGTGATACGGGTGCAGGAGGTGCACAGCCTGTGTCTCAGCAGTCTGGCATGCAAGCATGCCAGCACGCTGTGACCATGGCAGTAGCATGTACCTGCACCATTGATGAAGAGGCCTGCAATGGGCAGTGATGGTTGTGTGTCCCATGACGGACACATGGCAGGCCAGCACGTGCCCCTGGGCCTGTCTGGTTCCAACTTGTGTACCAGCATGCTGGCACGGTCCCAGGCTGTGCCTGTCAGCACCCGTGGGGCAGCACCGGTGGCTGTGCAGGTGTCTGGCACTGTTGCCAGCACAGCGGTGGAACGAGTGGACCCGGGGGCACAGCGGTTGGAGTTGCAGCAGCAGCAGTCACCCACCAGGTCTGGGGGTACAGTGTCAAGCAGTGGCACATGTCCGCCGCCCTTTGATCCGCCCATTCCTGGTCCTGGTGAACAGTGCCCACCCTCAAGGGGTGTTGTGCATCAGGACCGTCCACACCCTGGGGGTCAGGATGCCATTGGGGCACAGTACCCATTGGACGAGCACACCCGCCTGCTGCAGGAATCAGTACAGCTGCAGAGGCGGGTTGCAAGGTCCGTGGAGGCACTGTCTGTGTCCATGAAGTGGCACAGCAGAGAGTGTGCTCGGGACCGAGCCGAACTGGTCCGTATGCGGACGGATGTGACCGCCGCCATTGACAGGCTAACCCAGGCAGTGGTCTCTGTCGTTGATGCATTGGGCACACAGTCAGGTGCCCCTGTACCACACACCCCACACAGTACACTCTCCACTCCCCGTTCCCAGTGTCATGCGACACCAGGCCTGTCGATGCCGGGTTCTGCTGTGGGCATCTGGGCACCCCTGGTGTAGGTTTGTTCGGCATGCTGCAGACCCCTGTGCGGGCAAGGTCGTGTTCGCACAGTGGGACCCCTGGTGGTGCAACAGTGCCACCCCATGTGGCCCCTGCTCAGCCTGCCCATGCTGTTGGGTCACGGCTGGGCCGCCCACACATCCGCAGTGGCCGTGGGACAGTGCTACATGACTGAGCTGTCTCCCAGTGCGGACCCTGTCTGGTGCTGCCATGTGTGCAATGTGTGTCATGGTGGGCAGTGCACTGCTGGGTTCTCTGCTCACCATGCCGACACACAGACCACCTGCACACCCTCCCAACTGCTGTCCACAGGTGTGTGTGCATGATGATGCCTGCATTGCACTGTACACCAAGGTGCAAGGGTGCCCAGGTTCTGACACACGTACTTGGACAGTATGGGTGGTGGGGGTGGTCGGTGGTGCTGTGTGTTAGCAATGTCGGTTCTGCAGTGCTGTGCATCTGCCCATATGCGCTCTGTGCCTGGTGTGTGTGTGTCCATATGAGTGCTCACCCTCCCTGATGGTGTGTTTGTATGCCTGGACCGTTCCACTCCCTGACTGTCATCACCCCTGGTGTGTTCCCTGTGTGCCTGTGGTTTGCGCATGGACAGTGTTGGTTGCACATGTCCCCTTGACTTACCTGTGTTGTGTGTAGTGCTCCTCTGTGATGGTGTCCCGGTGCAGCTGGGCCTGCCGGATCAGTCGGGGGTCCCTCAGTCCTAGGGGGAGCTGCTCGTCACCATCATCACCGTCGCCACTGGCGTCCCCATTGCTGTCCCCCTGTTCGACCTGTACGGCTATCCCATGGTCTTTGGCCATGTTGTGCAGGATGCAACAGGCCAGGAATATCCCACAGACCTTTTGGGGGCTGTACTGTAGGGCACCGCCGGAGGTGTCTAGGCATCGGAAGCGTGCCTTGAGCATTCCAAACACCCGCTCTATGATGTTGTGTGTTGCGGCATGTGCCTCATTATAGCATAGCTGCGCTGGGGTCATGGGGCACCGGTATGGTGTGAGCAGCCAGGGACAGAGTGGGAATCCGCAGTCACCTGTGTGGAGATAGTGGAGATCAGTGTCATGTTCAGGTCCATATTGGCCATCTCCCTGTGTGCCACTACCATGGCACCTGTGGCATTCCCACCCTTGCCCAGAGTTTGCATTCCATACATGTGTACTCACCCACTAGATGTCCTGTGGGGATGTCCCCACTCTCGAATCGATGGCACAGTGCAGACTGATACCATATGAAGGCATCATGTGCTCCACCAGGGTGTGTGGCACAGACATTGATTATGCGCCCAGTGGCATCACACACCACCTGGCAGTTGACACTAGGGAATCCCTTTCTGTTCCGATATGCTTGGCCATCGGGGCCAGGTGGTGTGCGGATGGCCACATGGGTGCAGTCTATGGTCCCTAGCATGCCAGGCATACGTGCTACCCTGTGGAACTCCTGCATGTTTGCTGTACGCTCTGCCGCGGTGCTGGGGAAATGGATGTACTCCGCAGCATGTGGCAGCAGTGCGCTGAGGAATTGGGTGAGGATGCGTGATGTGGCCGACTGTGTGATGCCTGTGGTGTCCCTGTCGGCCTCTGGAAGGTGCCCATGGTGAGCAGGCACATGCAGGCTGTCACCTTGGTCTCCACCAACAGAGCGTGACTCTGTCATGAGGGTGCCTGCATCACATCACTGCACAGCTCACAGAGCCATCTCAGTATTGCCCTGTTCAGGCGGTACCGGCCCACAATCTCTACATCTGTGTACAGCTCAAAGCTGATGCAGGCACGGTACCGCCTGTCGGGGGCGTACTGCCGAAAGGCCTTTCCACGGCCACGTCCCCCTGCAGCATGCATTCTCACCCCCCTCATTACAGCTTCCATGTGGAAACTGGCACTGTCCATCTCCCTGGCTTCTGACCCCCCTGGCTGGTGTTGCTGTGTTACCCCCACTGTCCTGACTGCTACTTCCACTGCACCGGGCACCCCCCGCTGACCTCTACAGACTATGGGACACACTTTCCTTGCCTGCCCTTTGCTGTCTGTCTGTCTCTGTCTCTCTCTCTCCCCCACTTGGCAGCCTGGTAGCTTTCTTGCGCCACTTCCTTGAGCCTTTTTATTTTGGCTCATTTCAGCTAGTGCACAATTTCTGGCTGTGCCGCTATTGCGCATCGCGCAAGTCTTTGAATATCGCATTGCGGTCTTTATGTATGGATCTGCCCCCTTCGGTTGCGCATGCCTTCATTTTCATTGCGCTGTTGTTCAGCATGTTTTCGGCGGCACAACTGCCTTCTTCTGAATATTGCAAAATGGCGCAGTTTTGGACTTGCGCATGCTTTTGAATATCTGGGCCATAGTATAGACTTGTTGTTAATATTGTGGTTGCTGTAGATAAGCTGTTTTTTCCTTCTTCCTCACTATTTATGAAATTATCTTTCAATGTATGTAACTGTGCTTGGGCTAACTATCCTGCTTTGTACATTGTTATCTGGTTTTGTATATTTAGAACCATGTGTTAATACAAAGTGCATATATCCACCTCTGTTACAGCTTAACAACTGGATGCTTGTAAAAATGGGCAATCTGCCCACATGCCTTTCCAGTATAAAATAAAAAAGAAATAAAATGAAACAAGATTCTTGATTGAAATTTGTACTTTAAAAACTTCACACCCATTCAAGTCATTTGCATGAAATGTAGCATGCACCATTAGGGACAAAACATCTCTTGATGTGATAAATTTTGTTCAGGTTGAATGTGCTGGTGAAGAGATATGGAATCTCAAAGAATGTGTAATCTATTATTTTTTTCCAATTCTTTGTCACCGCATTGCACAAAAATGGTGTGGAATTTTGATCTGAAATGTTTAGGGTTTATATGTTTTGGGTCTCATTGGTGCCTTTTGAAGATCTGGTAATAAAATATTAATCCTTTCCAAAGTTATTAAATTTAAAATTTCTCATTATTTCCTATGGGAAAATTCAGATGTGAGTCTCAAAACATAATTCTTTGATCAAGAAACATGATTCTTGATCATGAAACAGGATTATTGATCATGAAACTGGATTCTTAATCATGAAACAGGGCTCCTGATCACAATCTTCGAAAAAATAAATTTTATATAGTGGTTTCTTTGTCACCTCATAGCAAAGAAATGGTTTGGAATTTTGGACTGAAATTTTTACAGTACAAAGGGCTTGCTCCACAGATGTGTCTTTTTCTGGTTTTGTGAAAATATATTACTTTGGCTTGGAGTTCTGCAGATTAGAATTTTCGTTGATTTCCCATAGGATAACATTGTAGTGGGAGGTTTACAGAGCCATTTCTTTATCACTATGGTGTTAAGAAAGGTACAGAAATACAGATATTAATAAGGACTGATACATGGATGGGGCCCTGTGCTCCCACACACAAATAATGATACTACTAAGGAGTAATTCATGGATGGCAGTGCAGAGTTTGGAGAGCCCTGCACTCCCAAAGAGAAATACAGATATTACTAGGGACTGATGGCTCCCACACACAAATACACAGAGGAGTATGGAGTGATGTGAGTGCAGGGCCCTGCATTCCCACAGGGAAATAAGGATACCCCTGCACTCCCACAGGGAAATAAGGATACAATTACAATCTCTTAAAAAAGTATGGAAGGTTAAGGGAAATGTGTACATTCCAGAAAGCTTAGGAGGGGGACTTGCCCCCCTCCAATTTGTGTGGCTTAACTCACAGAGAAAAATATATGTTGACTGACACTTAACTATCGGTATTTTAGGAATTAGGGTTAGAGTTACTGTTATGGTTAAGAGAAATGTGCACCTTCAGGAAAGGGTAGGAGGGGAACTTTAATCCCTCCAGTCAATGGGGTGCACCCCAAAGAGTAACATAAATTTAGGTTTACACTTAACTCCCAGTGCCTTAGGGATTATGGGTAAAAATCTAGTTTTGGGATTTTAGAGGATACACTCTGTCAATTTTCAAGGCAGTTGTCTGAAACTTGGCACGGTTGAAGTCCAAGAGGAGGTACACATGTGAGCAAAGACTGGTGAAGATCGGCCTTGAATTCTGCATTTGGCATCATGTTTAATTGTGGCAGAAATATCAAGGTGCTATGGGTACCCTTCGATGACTGTCCTTGGTGTGACATGTTAATGTTGTAGTACTCAGTGAGATCTTTCATTTTATATATAGTGTTACAGTTAACCCAAATATTAAACAAGCTATCACCTGTGAAAGTTCTAATGTTATTCTACAGGACTTTTTGTGTTTGCATGGGTTCAGGTTAGGGTTGGGTTATACACTGTATCTGTAGGAGCTAATGGATGGAACATATCTGATACTGTTCAGGGTGCCGAGGTACATCTTCTGTCGTGTGTGCCCCCCACTTAATATAACTTATTCTGGAGTTAGGGTAGGGTTGGGTTATGTATCTTTTGGAGTTCATTTTGGGCATGTGCAGTATGTGATATTGCTCAGGGTGCCAAGGTACACTTTCTGTCATATGTTCCCCCCATTAAATATTACTTGTTCCAGAGTTAGTGTTAGGGTACAGGTGCCGGTTAGGTTATATGTCTGTTGGAGTTAAGGGGGCCACATATCTGATATTGTTCTGGGTACCAACATATACCTTCTGTTGTGTGTGGCACCCATTAAATATTACTTGTTCCAGAGTTAGGTTAGGGTTAGATTATGTGTCTTTGGGAGTTAAAGGGGGTCATATATCTGATATTGTTCAAGGTGCTGAGGTATACTTTCTGCTGTGTGTGCCCCCATTAAATATTACTTATTCTAGAGTCAGAATTAGAGATAGCTTTTTAGTTAGTATTACAAAGACATTTGTGACTTTGGGTATGAAAATTACAAAGGACTGATGCTCTGGGCCCCTCTCCACACACACAAATATGGATACTATTAAAGGTAATGCATGGATGGCAGTGCAGGGCTCAGAGGGTCCTGTGCTCCCAAAGAGAAATATGTGTACTACTAGAGACTGATTCATGGATATCAGTGCAGGGCCCAGAGGGCCCTTTACTCCCACACACAAATATGTAGAGGAGTATGGTGTGATTGGAGTGCAGGGCCCTTTGAAATAAGGCTTCAATTATAATCTCTTGAAAAAGTTAAGGAGCAACTAAGTCTTTGACTATTTTCTCAAGAAGTAAGGACATTTTTCACAAATAAATGTGTTATTGCACCATTAGGGTTCCTTATGATTATACTTTTTTAAAAAGTAGGGAAATTCTCTGCAAAGAACTTTGTTAATGGACCATTAGGGTTCCAGCATCAAATGTAGGGAAATAAAATCTTAGGATTCCCAACCCTAAGACCCCCCCCATCACACTTGGTTTCCAACCCTAACACCCCACCCCCACCCTGCATGCCGAACCAGGTGTGAGGGGTGTGCCTTGGCATTGCAAACCCTAATGCTGACCCCATTCTCTTATTCTGTACCCATCATAGCTTACTTACTGTACTCTGGGAATAGGGTGAACATTAATGTTCTCAACCCTAAGATGCCATTTCCCTACTTTTGATGCTGGAAACCTAATGATTTATTAACAAAGTTTTTGCAGAGAATTTCCCTACTTTTTGAGAAAGTATAATCATAAGGAACCCTAATAGTGCATTAATGAAGATTTTGCAGAGAATATACATGGGTTCCAGTGACAAAATTTGGGAAAAAGTGGTCTTAGGGTTTCCAACCCCCACCATTCATGCAGCAACAGGTGTGAGGGGTGTGCCTTGGGGAATTCTATGCACCCCAGAAACATAAACACCAAATGGGGTTAGTTTTAGGGTTGACAGCTCCTAGGAGGAGTCTGCCCCTGATGTGCTTTAGGGGTGGAGTTGGGGTTTTAGCACTGGAAACACTAAAGCCACATTTCCCTACTTTTGCTACTTTAGCCTGAACCATAAATGAAGCATTAACTCATTGCCTCCTAGAACATGCCTGTAGGCATCAACAAACAAACTGCAATGTGTCCCAGAATGAATACAGAAGTCAGCTACAGACTTCCTGTGTGCCCTTGCAATGTTTGGAGATGTCACTCATATGTTTTAGTATTAATTGCCAGCCAGAATAGATTACAATTGATTGCATAGCACCATTGAAAAGGTAATTTTCTGCTGAACAACTTTGCTGCTGATAGTTTATGTGTGTCACGTATGCTTTAGGAGTCATTCTCATTTGTTTGTGGCTTGGTGTGCATGGCTGGCATATGTCCCTCAAACATCACCAAAGCACCTTGAATAAAATGAGGAATAACTACATGTTTTATACTAAAAAAATAGCTTTTATTGTAACTACATCTAATGTATGGATGCTAAATTTGGTGTTGAAATGTTACATATTTCCCAATCAAAAATGGCTTACATTGTCTTTTTTAGTGCAAAAACACCTTTTTTTATTTTGACTAGTACAGAAAAACAAGTAAATTGCTTATTACTAATTCCATAGCACCGTTGAAAATGTAATTTTGTGGTGAACAAATTTGCCACTCATACTTTGTGTGTAGCACTTACAGTTCATGAGATATTAGCATTTGTTTGTTGCATGCTCATTATGGATTGATTTTGCTTAGAAAGGCCTAGGATGCAGTGTTAAGAGTATACAGGACACAAGTGGTGGAACTCTTAAAGAGCTCCTGTGGAGTGAATGAGTTAACAGAGTTTTTTCAAAGAATTTACTTATTTTTTGAGTTGGTATAATCATATCCTCATTTGTCTGCATGAGCATGTAATCATATCCTTATTTGCCTGTGTGAGAGCAGTGCCCAGAGCCTTGCTCTCCCAACATTTCAGAGGACCCTACATTTCCATTTGTAGCACAACAGCAACCAAATTGTCAGCATAGCTTTGTTATTATCCAGCTTCATGAACCTAGTACTGAAACTTATCAAATTCCCACTGAAACATCATTCTGCACCACTATAATGTCATTCTGCACCAGAGGTATGAAAACACATTTTGGTGAAAATTTGAAAAATGTCAGCTGTCACATTCATGAGTTGGTGTAAATAAATGGCTATGTTTAAACTTTTGGGTAAAAAAATTGAAAATTACCAAAGTTACAAGTGAGCATACATTAATTTCAATGAATGCAAATAACTTTACCATTTTAACATATTTTGACCCCAAATTTTGAACATACCCTTCTTATGACCCCACCTCATGAACAAGGATGGTAGAGATTTTCACATTCCACCCAAAAGGTGAGTTTGTCAAGCAAATGGAACAAAATCACATTTTGAGGTGGATTTGCATAATTCTAGTGACATTGTTCACGAGGTGGGGTCTCAGAAATGGCATGTTGAAAATTTGGTGTCAGAAAATGCAAAAATGGTGAAGTTATGCACCACAGTTGAAAACCCCATTCAAATGCATTGAACCACAATTATCTTTTTTCTCATATAGCAGTTGCCGTTCCAACAGCAAGATGTGTCTTCAATTGGAAAGTGAATCATCACCCTGGGACATGTCAGGGTGTGTGAGGTGTCTGGGGGAGTGGATGGAAGTGGGTGCTCAGTGTGAGGTCAGGATGGGGGATCACTGATAACCAGCTTCTTTTTTACAGGAACAAAACAGACATGGAGGGACCATTTTCTTTATTCCAGGGACTACACAGAATGGAGGGTGGGGGTGCCACTAGTCACCAGGGAAATGAAATCCTGAATGGAGAGGGTAATTGGAGGGTGGGGTTGCTACTAGACACCAGGGAATAAAAAATAACAGGAATGGAGATTGCAGGTTGGGGGGGGTGCCACTAGACACCAGAGACAATGAAACTATTTATGGGGACAGTGATGGAAGGAACCAGAAGCCTGCACTCATAGACCTGAGAGACTCACATTCCACACTCAAAAATACAGTTCAAAACTTTTATGTCAATAATGTGAGGAGTGCACAGACATTCACTGCATGCCACAAACTACCTTGGCGCTTCAAGTCAGAACTCTTCATAAGGGATGTGGTAGTGGGAAACACCATAATCAATTTATACAGACAGCTAATTGAAACTCATTAACAATCCAGAAAAGCAGTTAATGCAAGCAACAGGTCTAATATCAAAATACAATATACACACAAAAAAAAATCTGTAATGACTCAATTTAAATATAACCAAAATGAATTAGTATCCATTCTAATATCTCTAATAGCAAATGCATAATGCATATGAATTAGGTTATACAATAATCAATCACTCACCCCGGGTCGTGCCTGAAAATAGGCAGGATTTGTCTAGTGCACTTACCTGGTCAACAAAAACTAAATAAAAAAAATAAATAAATAAAATGTTATTGTTCGGCTCAAAGTCATTACAATCAAATGATGGTACATTGAGACCTAGATACATTAAAAACAATTTTTTAAATAGGATAGACATGAGTCACATGATGCTTGGCTGAGAGAAGTAGCTCTCCTGCACCTCTCCCACTGGTTGCATATAAAAACACAGTTCTTGCTGACACAGAAGAACTTTTTTTGGTCATACCTCTACTGCTGTGCACTCTCACGACTTCAGGATACCACAACGGTGTAGTTGGTGTGGATTTCTCTTTACCATGGAAGCAGAAATGCAACAGGAACTCCTACACCACATGCTTCCCCCAACCCCGGACAAGGCCTCTAAAAAAGCAAAGGGCCAAGCTACTAAACCCAGTTAGTCTTCTACTCCTAAAGCGGTCACATCTCCCCTGACTGAGGAGCGATTCCTGCTTGAGCTTCAACTGGTTAAAGATGCACTAGCCTTGCTTACTTCAGAGATGACTTCCTTAAGAGGGGACTTGGTGACTACTTCTTGGAAGGGTGGTGATGTGGAGGCCTGGACAACTTCCCTGGAATCCTGGCGAGCTAAACTGGAACCCAAGCTCATTGCCCTCCATCAACGGGTAGATAAAACAGAGCTAAAGCTGGAGGATTTGGAAGTAAGGCGTAGCCAAAACAATTAAGTTATCATTGGGCTCCCTGAGGAAGCTGAGGGCTCAACTCCAGTCACATTTACCCAGCACCTCCTTGAGAAACTGGCAGGCCCCTCACCTAATGGCATCACTTACATCATGGAGTGAGAGCATAGGGCCTTACGCGCTAAACCACCTCTGGGATTCAAACCATGGCCTTTTATCCTCAATCTGCTGAACTTTTTAGATAAACAACACATCCTGAGCAAGTTGAGGGATATACAATTGTTCTCTTCAGAAGGCAACAACTTAAGAATTACCCAGGACTTACCCACTTCAGTATGGCAAAAGAGAGCCTCCTTTCACCCATCAGTATCTAAGCTTATCCCTGCTGGTATACGATTTCAAATGTTATATCCTGCTAGGTTGCAGGTGAAGATGCAGGATCAGTGGCATTTGTATGATTCCAGTGAGCAAGCCACCAAGGACCTTCAATGCCTGCTGCCGGACCTATTTAAACTGGGTTGATATGGTCAGAATCTGGCTCTACACATATTGGTTCTGCCAGCTGTCAGGTTATAGTTGGTTGGTTTTTCACTTCTTTTCCTCCTAACTACAAGACATCTGCAATTTGTGTAATGGGGAACAACTGTTAACGGATCCTTCTCCCATTGACATTTCTTCCCTCTTTTTTTGTAGTTCCTCTCCATTTGGTTGCACTGCATTTCAGTATGTCTGGTTAGCAGGTAGACAGTATGATCGGGGTCTTCTTGTTGGGGGGGTACTCCATCTCCCATGATCGCATTGTACGTCATCATTTGAGATTCATGCTATTGGGACACATGAGCCCTCCATGGCACACCTTAAAGGGCGTAGTGTACATGCCTATTTGTTTGAGTTCCACTCATCTTCAGTACTCACTGGGATGGAAGCTACATAAGGGGCTGTTCCCGATCATGACATTGGGCTGTTGGGCTTCTTTATCCAGTGACTGATTGCAATCTGAGACTTTAGAGCTTTGGTTGACACTGCTTACCCTTGGTTGCTGACTACTTCCTGGGGGGTTGATTTTTATATTGGAGTTGTTCATTACATATGATTCAGTTTCACTGAGGTTTAACTAGTCTATCTTTCATACATTAGCACCTGTGTGTTTATTGTTAATATATGGTTGTTGCCTGACTTAAAAGGCAGGCAGGCCGGGGGGGGGGGCTAACAGAGGGATTTTGCTAACTGTTCAGAGGCAGTCATGAACCATTGTTTGGGGTGGAGGGGCTGCTCTTTGGCCGGGGGTCATTTTGAGATTTTGTAGTCCTAGTTTTTGGTCATATGATCGGGTTATGCAACTCAGCAGTTCAAGTGTTTTTACCAGGTTCAAGTCTTGGTTTACTACTGGGTATAGAGACTGGGAAATATGGGTTTTCTGGTTATGGCTTGGGGCCGGGGGGGCTTGGAGGGTTTTGTTTTTGTTGCTTTGGGGTGGTTGGGGGTATGTACTGGAGGTACATTTTTTTCCGATTACTGGTTACTTTCTTATATACTCATATATGTTAGGTCTTGTCACTGCTTTAGATTGGTACTTCGATCATGGCGGGATATAATTTTTTGCACCTGGAATATAAAGGGTGCTCAATCTCCAACTAAAAGGGCTAAAATTATGTTCCATTTACATAAACTTCAGACTGATGTGGCCTTTTTTACAGGAGACCCACCTTTCACCATCCCAGGTTCTCCTTTTCAGGAGATCCTGGTTGGGGCAAGTCTTCAGTGCAGGTTCCGACTCATGTAAGAAGGGGGTTGCCATTCTTATTTCCAGTCCTCTTCTGTCTATTCCAAGAAGTGAAGGACCCTCAAGGCCATTATATTCTCATCAGAGTACTGCTTGTGCACCCGAAAATGATATTTGGTTCCATATATGGTCTGACTATTGATGATCCATCTTTTTTCACTGCTTTAATGCCCCTCCTAGACTCTTGGACCTCCCTGTCAATTCTCCTTGGGGGGGACTGGAACACTGTCCTAAGTAATGACCTTGTTAGATCAGGTTCTACTAGACAGACCTTAACACCAGGGCAACTGACTCTCCATGAATTGATGGACTCCCTGGACTTAGTAGACCCCTGGAGAGTACTAAACCCAGATGGTAGGGAATATTCATTCCACTCCCTCCCTTACAACTCATTTTCCAGGCTGGACTACTTTTTTCTAGGTATACAGTATCTTTCCGAGGTACTCCTGTGTCATTATTCAGCCAAAATAGTGTCAGACCATCACCCCACCCAAGTACAAATTAATTTTACCCCAGCACTAAGTAAGGACAGAGTTTGGAGATTTAATAATCAGCTGCTTAAGCAGAAGGATATAGTGAACTCCCTTCAATCTTTTATTATTGATGTTTTGGGTAGTAATGCTCCATCTATGATTAAAACTGATATCTTATGAGGGGCCTTGAAATGCGCTCTGTGAGGGGAAATAATTTGTATTGCCACTAAGTGAAAGAAGCAGACCTTGGCTGCTCTCTCCACTCTATTGGAGCGTATTCGTTCCCTGGAGACCCAGGTCTTACCAACTTCCCCCTCCATGAATTGGGAACTCCAGTCTCAATATAATGCTCTGCTGGGAGAGAAGGTGGAACATTTACATCTGCACTCCAAAGTGAAATATTTTGATCAAGGTGAAAAAGCCTGGAAATTACTCGCCATGCATCTGCATGCCCAAGCTATGGGCAGGATAGTACCTTCTATTCGAACTGATTCTGGACAGCCTCTCACATCTCCAAGGGACATTGTTGATGCATTTAAAGTATCTATATGCAGTTGTATGCCCCACCATTTCTCTCATTTGAGGCAGAGTGCTTTCACAACTTTCTTAAAACTATAAGTCTACCCCATTTGATGGAAGCGCAGGCTGCTATGCTGCAAGCTCCCCTGACCTTGGAGGAGATTTCTCATGTTATTGACTCCCTAACCCCAGCTAAATCTCTTGGTCTGGATGGGTATTCTACTAATTTTTATAAATCATTCAAAGTCCAGTTGGCACCAATTCTCCTGGACACTTTTAATTACATTTTTGAAAAAGGTATATCTGATCTGTCTCTCACAGAAGCCACTATTGTAGTACTTCCCAAGCCAGACTGGAATCCTTCATCGGTCTCCAATTACAGGCCTGTATCTCTTATTAATGTTGATTTTAAAATGTTGGCTAAGATTCTGGCCTGTAGACTAGACCATGTCTGGGAACCACTTATTAGTAAAGAACAAGTAGATTCTGTCAATGATAGGCTCTCAGCAGATCACCTTAGAAAGCTCTCCTACCTTATCTCTGCATCCAGAGACTCCACTGCCTTGGCAGTTCTAATGTCCCTGGATGCAGAGAAAGCCTTTGATAGAGCCTCATGGGAGTATTTGTTTGCACTTCTGCCTTTATATCATATCCCTCAAAATATCATATGATGCATCAAGGTGCTTTACTTCTCACCATCGGCCCGAATACTTTGTAATGGTTCAATCTTCTCCCTTCCCTCTTCATCAGGGTACTTAGCAGGGATGTCCCCTATCCCCATATTTATTTATTTATTTTTTATTCTCTCTTTTTTATGCCTCCTTCTCTCCGCATCTCTCCCCCCTGAGAGACACCACAGGCCTTGTATGTCTCTGCTCACCCACCAAGCACCGGTGCAGACCATCCCCCCATAGAGTCTTGGCTATACCCCCCAGGCGGGTATGGGATGGGGCTCCCAGTCTGCTCCAACGTGTCTGTAGTTTCGTTGGGGATGCTGTCACCTTGGTGCCAGTAGAGTCAGTGGAGATCGGGGCCTGGCGTTTCGTCTAAAGGGAGAGGTGCGGGGTGTTTCCTGTTTTTTCTGGTCCCTCCTTCCTCAGGATGTCAGTTCACTGGGGAGAGCCAAGGAGTAGAGCACATCATGATGTGCATACACTCCAGCTCCCAATCGATGTCCTTCCACCATTCCTCCCGCCATTCCACTGCACCTGCAGGATCCTAGGTGATAGGTTTAAATGCTTCATTGGCAAGCTTTTAAACTAGCTAAGGGGGGAGGCACTGGAAAGGAGCAGGGAAATCCTAGCCCCTCCCAAATAATCATGGTAGTAAGTGTGGAAAACACCAACATAGAGGTGTAGATAGGAGAAGGCAGGGTAAATGGAGAAAGTGACAAAGGCAAGAAGGACAGGATGGGGGCAAAGGAGTAAGGCCATCAGGAAATGGAGGGTAATGAGTACCAATGCCCGTAGTCTGGGCAACAAGCTCCCTGAGCTGGTGGCCTTGATGGAAGAGGGATGCCTGGATATCATAGCAGTCACAGAAACATGGTACACAGAGAACCATGACTGGGATGTTAACATACCAGGGTACATAACCTACAGGAGAGACAGACAGGGGAGAAGAGGGGAAAGAGTAGCTCTCTATGTAAAGGAAGGGATAAAAGCAAATGAACAAAAGAGTAAACAGGGAGGAGAGGAGGCACTGTGGGTCAACTTGGAGACTGGAAAGGGCACCACAATCTGCACAGGGGTTGTGTACAGACTCCCATGTCAGGGGGAGGGAATGGACAAGGATATGATAGAAGGCATTCTTAGAATGGCAGAAAGGGGAGATACTGTTGATGGGAGACCTGAATATGCCAGATGTTAACTGGAGCACATTTGCTGCAGCCACATCCAAGAGCAGGGCCATTCTTGATGCCCTACAGGTGGCAGGCATTAGACAGCTAGTTTTGGAACCCAC
The DNA here is from genome assembly GCA_016271365.2 of Neoceratodus forsteri. NCBI lineage: Eukaryota > Metazoa > Chordata > Ceratodontiformes > Ceratodontidae > Neoceratodus > Neoceratodus forsteri. The sequence continues at coordinate 1,456,876,397 of CM057455.1, read as the reverse complement.
TCGTGAGGGAGCAATCTTAGACCTCATACTCTCAAACGGGGGCAGTGAGAGGGTCTCAGATCTAGAAGTGGGTTGCCATCTGGGGACAAGTGACCATCAAACAGTGTGGTTCATGTTAAACTCAGCTACAGAGTCAAGCCATACAAAAGTGAGGGTACTGGACTTTAGGAGGGCTGACTTTGGCAAGATGGGAGAGTGCCTCAGAAAAGCATTAACAAACAGGCCAGAAGGAGGTGTGGAGCAACAATGGGGAATCATCAAAACTGCCATCACAGAGGCAACAAGCCTTTGTGTGAAGCAAATCAACAAATCAAAATGAAAGAAAAAGCCACTATGGTTCTCAAAGAGGTGGCTGTGAAAGTCAGGAAGAAAAGATAGCATTCTGGAAGTATAAGGAAACACAGAAGGAGCAGGACAGACAGACAGCTGTACCAGTTAAGGCAGAAGGAAGCAGGAGGAAGTCAGAATAGTAAAGGCCCAAACGGAGGAAAAGATAGCCAACTCAGTTAAGAAGGGGATAAAACCTTTATAGGTCATCAGCGAGCTGAGAAAGACAAAGGGAGGATAGTGAGGCTGAATAGAATGAGCGGTGGGTGGGCAGAGGGGACAGTGAAAAGCAGGGATACTGAATGAATATTTCTGCTCAGTATTCACAAAAGAGGAGGAAGTGCCTAATCCAATTAACAGAAGCACTCTTGATAGGGGGTTGATCCCAGTCCTTTCACAGAAGAAAGAGTTCTGCAAGAACTCCTAAAACTGAAGGTGGACAAAGCAATGGGTCCTGATGAAATTCACCCCAGAATTCTAAAAGAATTAAGGGAGGAACTGGTGAAACCACTGGCTACTCTTTTTAATAAATCATGGGAGGATGGTGTGGTATCCGAGGACTGGAGGAAGGTGGATGTGATTCCCCTTCACAAAAGTGGGACCAAGACAGAGGCAGGAAACTACAGACCTGTCAGTCTGACCTCTGTGGTAGGGAAAGTGATGGAGTCACTTCTGAAGGAAAGAATAGTTGAGTACCTAGAGGCCAGTGGAGTACAGGACCCAAGGCAGCATGGGTTCACAGCAGAAAGGTCATGTCAGATGAATCTAATAGATTTCTTTGACTGGGTGACCAAAGTAGTAGACCAGGGAGGGGCTGTGGACATGGCCTACCTAGACTTTAGCAAGGCATTTGACACAGTCCCACACAAAAGATTAATAGCCAAATTAACAGCCTAGGGTGGGTCCCAGGGTGGTAGCCTGGGTAAAACATTGGCTGCACAACAGGACACAGAAGGTAATTGTAAATGGAGTCCACTCTGAAGAAAGAGGGGTTACTAGTGGGGTACCGCAGGGTTCAGTATTGGGTCCAGTCCTTTTTAATGTCTTCATCAGTGACATTGCAGAGGGACTGGAAGGAAAAGTATGCCTTTTTGCAGATGACACAAAGATCTGCAACAGGGTTGATACACAAGGGGGCGTGGAAAGGATGAAAAGGGACTTGGCAAGGTTGGAGGAATGGTCAGAAGTATGGCAGCTAGGATTCAATGCAAAGAAGTGCAAAATAATGCACCTGGGAAACAAGAACCCAGGGGAAGAATACACAATGGGTGGGGAGGTAGTAACAACAACAAAAAAGGAAAGGGACCTGGGGTAATCATATCAGATGACCTTAAGGTTAGCAAGCAATGTGAGAAGGCAGTAGGGAGGGCTGGGGGTATACTGGGATGTATAGGGAGAGGCATCAGCAGCAGAAAACAGGAAGTTGTTATCCCTCTGTACAGACAGTTTGTGAGCCCCATCTGGAGTACTGTGTCCAGTTCTGGAGACCCCATCTCCGCAAGGACATAGACAGGATAGAGGTAGTCCAGAGGAGGGCAACTAAAATGGTGCAGAGTCTGCAAGAGAAGCCATATGAGGAGAGACTAAAGGAGCTTAATATGTATACCCTTGAGGAAAGAAGGGAGAGGGGGGACATGATAGAAACTTTTAAGTACCTCAGTGGAATCAACAAAGTCCAAGAGGGTAGCATCTTTCAGAAAAAGAGACTTGCAAGAACAAGGGGACACAATTTAAAGATAGGAGGGTGGTTCAGGGGCAATGTGAGGAAGTATTATTTCACAGAGAGGGTAGTGGATGCATGGAACAGCCTTCCTGAGGAGGTTGTGGGGTCTAAAACTGTGGGAGAATTCAAGAATGCATGGGACAGACATAAGGCAATTCTTGTGGGGGGTAGGAAGAAATAGGCTGTTGGTTAACTAGGATCTGCGGCCTATCCTTTAGGGAGGAAAATGGGCAGACTAGATGGGCCAAGCGGTCCTTATCTGCCGTCAAAGTCTATGTTTCTATGTTTCTATGTTTCTCCACCTGTGGTCACCTAGGTGGCAGTATAGTGGCAGGATAAGTGGCCCACCCCTCCCTGGAGAAGGAAAGCAGCCTCTGGGCACTTGATCCTTCTTCCCCCAGCTGACAACCAGCCTCCCAGGTCCATTCCTGAACCCGGGTCGCTGGTGCCATGAGCAGTAGCCCTACTGCTGTGCCGGCGGGCTGGCAGATCTCCATATTTTTTTAACTTGTTTCTGGAGCCCCTGATTCACAAACTGAGGTTTTTCCCCCAAATTCAGGGTATCTCAGTCGGCTCCACTGAATATAAGTTATCAGTCCATGCAGATAACATTCTGCTGCACATTTCTTCTCCAGCTTCATCTCTGCTGGCTGCCCTGAAACTTATCTCCCAATTCAGTGAAATTTCTAATTACAAACTGAATCTTTCAAAAACTGAAATTATGCCCCTTCATAATAATACCTTCAGGACTGAAGTTGAGCATCTTGGTCTTGTCTGGAAAAAGAACACATTGAATTATTTGGGGATCTTCCTCAGTACGTCCCCCTCCCAGATGAAAAAACTTAAGTTTGACTCTGTATTAACCTGCGTTAAAGCTGATTTAAATCATTGGTCTTTGCTTCTTATTTCTCTATGGGGCCGCCTAAATATTTTAAAAATGAATATTCTTCCCCGTCTACTATGTCCTCTGCAGATGTCCAACTTTGTTCTTCCCCAAGCATGGTTCAAACAAATTCATAGACTGTTTACCTCCTTTCACTGGCAAGGTAAGGCTGCTCATTGTGCATTATCCAAACTAATGTGTACCAAACAAGATGGGGGCTACAGGTCCCCAACCTCTTTTTATATTACCTAGCTGTGCACCTCACTAGAATTTCTTGTTGGGTGGTGGGAAGCCATTTGGAATTATACACTCCACAATGGTTGGACATAGAGCACTCCATGTGTTCTGATTTGGGACTGGATATCTGGTCTCTTCTTTATCTCCCTAAGAATAAAATACCCCAACTGCTCAGGAATACTCCACTGGGTTTATCAGTTGCCATATATATACAATTTTGCTCCTTTTTCAAAATTTGCCCATACAGAGATACCTCCCAACCTCTTTTTGGAAATCCAAATTTAAGAATAGCAGGTCAGATTCTTAGCAGGAACTTCTGCTCTCAAACTGGTATTGATAGGGTTGAAGAGCTCACTATTAACTAAAAGCTTTTCTCTTTCTGGGAAGCATGTACCTTTTATCATTGGCCTGCCTTCAGTGGCTTTTGATACATTCAGATATCTCAGATGCTCCTTCACCACTTTGGTAGTGGACCATGGTCTACTCCTCTTAGCACCTTTGTTCTCCCTCTATTAAATAATAGCCCTGCTTCTTATCATGTTTTCTATTTCTACCAAGCCATGCAGGACCACCTGACTGCCCATGAGGGGACCAGGGTCTATTATTGGGACCAGGCCCTTCCAGCTCATAACTCCACAAGGAATTGGACCACTATCTGGAAGCATCTGTATAAGTTCATAAAATGAGACAGATACCATCTTATGCAATTTCAGATTATTCACAACCTTTACTATACCCCTTTCAAATTGCATAGGATAAGTAAACTGCCCACAGACTTATGCTTCAGATGTGGTAAAGGGCCTGGTTCCCTATTACATGTCCTATGGTCCTGTGAGAAGGTTGTGCTATTCTGGTCCTCAATACAGTCCTGCCTACATCCCTTGTTGGGTCTTTCTGATACTTTCTCCCCTGAAATTTGTATCCTGGGTGACTTCCAAAATTCCCTTCCCAGTAATCAGAGGCCCTACATGGCTTTAATCTCAGCTTGTGCAAAAAAGGTCATCCTTCACCATTGGATGGATCAACACCCCCCACAATTTCATGAGTGGTACAAAGGAATTTTTTTTGCCTTGTAGGCTGAGTGCATTATTGCTAGTATGTAAAAAAATAACAAAAGATACCAAAATATTTGAGAACCGCTTCATGTGTTGTTAACCTCATGAGATGAGTTTTCCCTTTTTCCTGTATGTGAACTTGGCTGTTTCCTTCTCCCTTTGATGGGTCTAAAATCAGATGGCAAAACCTGTTCTGGTCAATATTTTCTTTGTCATATGGATGTGTCACCTTGGGGGGGGCTTGGGGGAGGGGCGGTTTATGATAAATAAAGTTCACTTATATCTATGTCATGTTTTTAGGACTGTATAAGACTACAGACACATTCTTGTATTTGTATTGGTCTGTTTGATTGGTACTTTCTTCAATAAAGTGTATTTAATTTGAAAAAAATAGGATAGACATACAATCCCTTCATTTAAATAGGATAGACATACAATCCTTTTGGATACACTAATCAAGTGTTGCAAGGACAAAGACAAAATAGTGGCATTGTCTGCAATCTGCCCAAACTTCCGTTCAGCATAAACCTCCATGGTGAAGAAAAATGTAGAAGGGAACCTACAAGAGAACAAAGAGACAGAATTACTTATTATACATAGATAGTATGCAACATTGCTTACAGAACCCCCTACAATACATCATAGTAAAAATTCTAACATCATGATCTATAAAATCTAAAGAAAATAATTTAATGACAAGTTCAAATATTCTAATGAAAAATCAGAACAGAGAAGCTCAATCCCATCTCCCTGCATGATTTAAATTCAGTAATCAAAAGAGCTTTAATTTTAATCCAAATGTTCAATAGATACAGGTACATATCCAAATTCAGGGTAACCATAGGAAGACTTTAAATTACACAAGGGGTAGTTACAGGTAACAACATCCCTATTGCCACAATACCATGTAAGACAAGGTTTAATGTTCCAGTGATTATGTAGACCAGTATCACATCAAAACAGTGACATTTTGACAGTGAAAGTCATTACAGTGACAATTTCGGCAAAATTCGAAATTGTCACTGTAATGGTCCTGCTAGCAAAATTTTGGTGTTTCCCCCATGATATGCCCCCCCCAGTCAAGTCTGACTCAGAGTTGGATTTTTAGAGATCAGGGGGTATGGGGAGGCAAAGCCCCTTGCATTGGGGATGCGGGGGTGAAGCCCACTGAAAAAAAAACAGCCAATGTCTGACAAGCAAAATTTCTCCTGTCGATATTGTGGCTTTTGCTGTGCCACATTTCAACAACTTCCTTGTCGATGCAACTTGGTGAAACAATTTAGACCACAGGGTTTGACACTTTTTAGAGTGTAGATCAAGAAGCTTTCATGTTTTATTTTTTTAAAACTTAATCCACTTTATTGAAAATTTTAACAGTAATACAAAAAAACAACAAACAAAAGAAAAACGAAGCACACCTCAAGATCCGAAAAGGAAAAAATCAAAAATTAGCATAGAAAGTCCATATAATTTAATCAGGGTGGACAAGTTATACATAAACTTCTAAATAGGGCATGGTGTATGCAATAGAACCAATCCAAATGAGCAAGTCTACCAATTATATTTAAACATGAAAAAACAATTAACCCCTAATGAATGGTTGTAAATGGGATGAGTGACTTGCAGTTAATAGAACCCTAAAAAGAAAAGATACATATCTGAGCAGAATAATATATAAATCCAGTAACAATATGGCAAGCAAGTTAAGCAATTAAAAGGAGGGTAAGAAGCTTCTCCTATCTGCTGCAAAAAGAAGGAAGGGCATGCCGCATACTGGCCACCAGTTTCTCCATTTGAAGAATCACCAGAACTTCACCATGCCACTCCCGATAAGTAGGAGGAGCATCATCAACCCAATGGCATAAAATAATAAGTTTTGTCACTGCTGCTATCAAAATTATATGATATCTTTGAGGCCTCACAAACTGATCAACACCTAAACCTAAAAGATTGATTTCTGGTGTGAAGGCCTCCTGCAGGCCCAGGAATGGATCTATATGTGATCGGATTTGCATCCAAAAATTATGAATTGGTGGGCAATCCCATAATAAGTGTTTTAATAGGCCAGTAGCGGTGTTACATCTTGAACAAGTGGGGCTAGGTAACTGATCAAATTTGTGTAATCTCTGAGGGGTGAAACAACAGCTGAAAAAAATCTTACATTGTTTGAGTCATAACTTGTCTATCTTAATATAAAGAGAAATATAGCCCCAAGGGGCTGATGAGTCAAGCAATTCTGAATGAGTCAAACATTCTCTCTCCCAATAAACACTTTTTAGTTTCATCTGTTTTCATATAATATTTCGTAAAGATTTATAAAGCAATGAAACAGCATGTGCTTTGTTAACCAAAGCAGCCAGATCTCTATAGGGAGCACCCTCAGAAATGTGCCATGGGTGGGGACCTAGGACACTTTTAACTGAGTGAATTTACTGGGAAAAAAGCAAATGCAGCTGAAGAGCGAAGGGAGTTTGACAAGCGAAACTGGTCAAATTAAATTAATTGATCACCGTTCAATAAGCATGAAAAATGATATAATTTCACCAAGGGTAAAAAAGATGAGGGTATGGGTTTATTAGAAATTTTGAAATAAGGGTTAAGGCGTAATGGTTGAAAGGGATATTTTTGTGGATTGAATCTCAGAATCTGACATAACTGTAAATTAATTTGAACTGATCAGGCTATGGGGCCGGAGCACAAATGGGGGTGGGGAGGGTAAGCTAGTCCTAGAAATATGGGGTAAAGCAAGTGGTGAAATATTATGGACCTTGCATAAGTGAACCTTGACATTGTTCCAAAAAAAGGGAGGGAATATCAGATTATTTTCCCATCTCTGGTAAACCCCAAGCCAAACATGTACTATCCTGAACAACAAGGTAATACCAGAAAAAGTTAGGTAGTTGCAAATCCCCATGACATTTAGCCAATGTTAGTTTATCAAGTCTGCAATTAAGCCATGTAGTCGTGGGAACCAAGATTTAGGAAGCAGCACTCCCATCATATTAAGATGGTAGAGAATCTGTGGTAAAACATTAATTCAAATAATCAAAATTCTACCCCATAATGATAACGGGAGACTCTACCACCATGCCAAATCGGCTGTGAGGGTACGTACCAGAGAAGTGAGATTCCTTTTAATTAGAGAGTGTGAACCCTGAGCAATTTTGATACCTAAATATGTAAGTTCTGAAACAGATCAACAGTTCCAGAATGCTATGGGCAAATTATATTTAAATGTCTTAGGTTTCAGGGGCATAATGACCATTTTAGATATGTGCCATTTGTAACCCAAAAAAGACCCAAAATCTCTAAGATTGTGAAAGACCACTGGAAGACTTAAATATAATAAAATATCATCCGAGTAAGTGGATATTTTGAAAGAAAGAGGGCCAAATGGGATTCAGGTAATCTGAATATTATGAGTAATAGTCCTAGTAAATGGCTCAAGATATAGATTAAACAGCTTCAACTTCAACTTTATTTATAAGTGCTGTTCCAACAAGATCACAGCGCTGTACAGCAAAGAATAAAATCATGTAGACAGTAATAAAAACATTTAAGATCCAACAATTAAAAATAGTCATGAATAAAAATGACAGCAAATTAATTATCAGTCAGGTCCTGAAAAGCTAGGTGAAACAAATATGTTTTTAAGCCAGTTTTGAAACTCTTGACTGTCAGGCACTCTGATCCGACAAGGTAGTGAATTCCTCAGGTTAGGGGGCCATAAATGCAAAAAAGCAGGCCTCAGAGGTCTTCAGTTGAAACCTGGGACTCTCTAGCAATTCCTCATCAGAGGAACAGAGAGAGTGGAGGGGGCAGTAGGGACAGAGAAGATCTTGCAAGTAGTGCAGACCCTGTCCGTGTAGGGCTTTGTAGGTCAGCAACCCAACCTGGAAGGTGATCCGCCAATGCACAGGCAGCCAGTGCAGGCCACGGAGCACAGGAGTGATATGGCATGATCTTGATAAGCCAGTCAACAACCTGGCAGTCACATTCTGCACTAGCTGCAGTCGGTGGATATCATCCCCTGGGCATTGCAGTAATCAAAGCATGAAGTTACAAAGGTGTGGACCAGCACTGGAAGATCACCAGGCAGGACCAGGCACCTGATCCAGGCAATGTTCCTCAGATGAAAAAAGAGGTTTTAATGACAGCAGACACCTGAGATTTTAACATCAGGCTGCTATCGAACACAACACCCAGATTCCGTGCTCAGTCAGAGGTAAGCAGCAGTTCATCCCCAAGCCAGAGCCTGTAAGGTTGACCTGCCAACAACCCCAAACCATGGTGACCTGGCTCCACCACCAACACCACTGTCTTGTCCAAGTTCAACTTCATCCAGTTGGCATTCATCCAGCCCTGGATCTCAGAGAGGTAGCTGTTAAATACCACTCTGCTTGGGTACAAAAGACATGTAGAGCTGAGTGTCATTTGCATAGCAGTGGAAGTCAGCCCATACCACCTTATAATGTCTCCCAATGACAGCATGTACATTGCAAACAACACATGGGACAGCACAGAGCCCTGTGGAATCCCATATGACAGGAAGAGAGGAGACAAGGAATAAGTCCTTGACACCACTCTTTGAGTCCTGTCAGTGAGGAAAGATCAAAACCATCTGAGGACTGTACCAAACAGTCCACAGAGAGTCCACAAGCATTCCAGCAGCACCCCATGGTCTACAGTTTTGATTGCTGCAGAGAGATCAAGAAGAACCTGTATGGAAAGGCTCCTCCGATCCCTCACTATCAGGAGATCATTCATTTCCCAAACAAGGACAGTCTCAGTACTATACCTCTTCCTAAACTCAGACTGGAGAGGATCTTAGACATTGTGGGATGTTAAATGGTCATCCAGCTGCTCCACAACCACCTACTTAATAACCTTGCCCACAAAGGGCAAGTTAGAGACCGGTCTGTAGTTCACTAAGCAGTCCAGGTCGAGGGAAGATTTCTTCAGGTGGGGCACCATGACCGCCTCCTTCAGGGAGTCCAGAAACACCTGTCTTCAATGAGCACCAGACTATCTCAGCAAGGACTGGGCCAATGACTTCAACACATTCCACAAGGAGGCACATCAGGCCTGGATCCAAACCACAGTAGGTTGGGTGCATACCCTGAATGACCTGCACAATGTCCTCAAGTATCAACAGGATGAAATCAGGCCAGACAGGCCCAGTGCCTGCCACCTCTTGCTGATTTCTGCAATGCCCATTTGAGGATTCTGAATGGATTTCTGACCTCATGACAGCAATCTTATCAGTGAAAAACTGAGCAAACTCATCACACTTGGCTGATGAAAATGCTCCCTGCAGTTGAAAACAGGTTGGATTGCACAACCTATCGATAGTCTGGAAGAACTGAGCAGATTGATTTTTCACCACAGCAATCTCCTTGGACAGGAATTCTGCCTTCTTACAGAAGATTGCTAATTGATAATCTTTATAATGAGCTATCAATTTAAGTTTGTCAGTTGTCAGTCCAGATTTCCACCAGCGTCGCTCCAACCTTCAACCCTCTCACCTCATCTCCTTCAAAGTCCCTTCAAACCAGGGGAACTTTTGGCGAAGAGTGAGAGGGTGAACACGCACAGGGGCTAGAGAGTCAAGGGCACCTGACACTGCCTTATTACAGGCTAGTACCAGCTTCACCAGCTCTCTGCATACACTCAACATGCCTGATAGATCCAATACCACTATAAGAACATCAGGCGTCAAACTGCTTAATGGTGGGGTACTGAACCATCTCCGTAGGGGCAGGTCTATCGGGGGGGGTGCCTCAGAGCTGAATCTTATAATATGATTGTCCATCCAACTGACCGGTTCCACCACCAGATCAGTGATTTCCATCCCCAGAAGGAAGACCAGATACAATGAATGACCATGACTTTGGGTAGCAGAGGTAACTACCTGTACAAAGCCCAATGAATACATCAGTTGGAGGAAGTCCTGCCCAAACTGTGAGAGTTCATCATCAACCCAAGCATTGAAGTCCCCCAGAATCACCCATCTGGGTAACTCCAACATTAGGTTGACGATGAAGTCTGACTTCCTGCAGGAATTCGTTCTCACTCCCAGGAGGATGGTAGATGAGAAGTACCCTGCAACCTACGCCTGCTCCCATTATGCATTCAAAAGATCAAGTCACTCCCACTGGGATGTCTAAAAGGCCCAGCTATGACCTTAAGCATATGGCTACTCTCCCACCTCTACTATCCTCTCTTGGGTGGTGTAGCACAGAGTACCCAGATGGAACTGCTGAGTCCAACACCTGGCAGCATTCTCATCCAGTCAGGTCTCAGTGATGCAAGCCAGGTCAATGGTCCCAACAAGATCAGCTATAATTGTCTTGTTTTTTATTGGCCTGGCATTGCACAACACTGTCTGAGTAGGATAGGTGGATGAGGTAGACCACACAACTTGCACACTCAAGGTGGAGCCCTTGGGTATGGGAACCAGGCAGGGAGGTCCCCTTTCCTGGATCCATTTCACCCCAGGGCATCTTCTCATTCCCCACCACTCTAATCCACCCACCCCACTCCACATCCCCACCAGGTCAGGTCCTCCACCATTTCTTCCCCCTCCTAGCTATCCCCCAATGCCTGGCAGCGCTCATACACCTCTACCAGCAGAGGAGGACAATTGAAAGGATGGAGGTCCCTGAGCCTGGTGGAAGAGTAGTGCCTGACCACCACTAACTTTTGCCAGCACATAATAACCCAAAACTAGACTGACCACAAACAGCTAGAAAATTCACTACAACCAGCCAAACACCACATGCTTTTACAAACACACACACACACCAACCACACCCTATTCCTACTCAATAATACAAAACAATGTCCCGTAATACCCGTCTTTCTCCATCCTACAAATTTAATATGAAATGATGAAAAAATAAATAGTCCATAAATTGGTGTTCAGCTTCTGAGTTGTCTCTCTGTAATCAAATTTATGAGGTTTGCAAGATCACAGAAATGTTCACATTGATAGCTTTAGGGTCTCTCACCTCCTATCTCAAAAAGAGCCAGTAAAAATACCCATCAGGGCTACTCTCACTATCACTGACAAGGTGGTAAACAGTTATTAAATGAGAAAAACTAACAGCACTCTCACTGCCATCTAAAATGGAAAACCAAATGAACCGACCTGCCCAAAGTCCAGTCACATCAAGCAGAATTCTTTCTATCCAGTTCCCCAGGGAACAAGAAAAATTATTCTTCTTACTAATAATTCAACAGGACTAGGTTCTGCAGCTGGAACCCACCCACTACCCCGAGCAACTTAGCCCCTTGCAGCCACCACCACTGTGGTGGACACTGTGCATGTCAAGCATGGCTACAGGCAGGAACCACTCACTCAGCTGGCCAAACTAAGACCAGACAGCAACTCTGAGCAGCAGCCCCCCCAAATCTGGCTCCCCCAAGGCCTATCCCAAGGCAGTACCTACCCTCTGGCAGGCACCCCAGAAGGTCTTGAGAACAGCTGGTCAGGGTAACTGCAACCAGACCAGAACCAGCATTCCTCCTTGAGAGTTCCTCTGAAAGGTTACTGCAGTTAAATCCCACAGACAGGCCCCACTGATGGACAAAACTCCAATCTACAATGAGTCGTCACTCTCGAAGCAGCTGACTCACGGAAAGGCACAGAGTCAGTACCGACCCTGGGACAGATCACAATCATGAGCTTGGTCCTCCTAGCATCTTCACAGCTCAGGCACAATTACTCCTTGCTGCTGAATCATCTGCAGCATCTCATCTGGCTCCTCCAAGGCTCATACTCCAACTCCCAGGACAGTGACCAGAGGGCAGAAGGCAGGTAGTGGTGCAATTTGACTTTTTAGGAGAGAGATAAAAAGGTACTACTAGAATAAACGTGATTTAGTAGCAATACAAATATTGGAATTGTTTGTGTTTATATGGATTTGATGCGAACCAGATATCACTGCTGAGTCTCCGTCGATGAAGAACAGTGTCTAAGTGTTCAGCACTCTCCCAGTAACTAGCATCCTTGCACTAATCTCGAAAATGCAGGAGCCTAACTAACTGACTCACTTTGTACCCTTACTATAACTACACATTTAGTGAACTGCTAAAACAGACAGAAACAAGACGCTAAATAAAAGGGAAGAAGGGGGGAATAAAATCAAATTATAAAATCTAGCTCCATTGACAGTCATCCCAGCATGGCCGCCATCTTAGCTGGCTGACAAGTGCTTCTATGGTAGACCAGTGAATGTGGTCTATTAGACTTCGTGAAGTGTTCAACACTCCCTCAGAAGAATTAATTGGTAGAGCTGGGGAAAGAGAGAGTATATGTGTGTATATATATATATATATATATATATACTGTATATACATATATATATATATTGCAAAAAACTTTGTTAATGCATCAGTTAGGGTTAAAGGTGACAAAAGTATGGAAACGAGGTACTAGGGTTCAGCCCCTAACCCCCCACCCTACCACCCCACACCCCATCCTCCACACACCAACAGGCATCAGGGTGTGCCATGGGGTTGTTACGCCTAGCTCTTACCCCATTCCATGTGTAAGGGTGACATGGTACAGCATAGGAGACTGAGGTGACAGTTAGGCCTACGACTCCTTGGCACACCCCGATGCCTGTTGGTGTGTGGAGGATGGGGTGGTAGGTGGGGGTTAGGGGCTCAACCCTAATGCCTCATTTCCATACTTTTGTCACTTTTAACCCTAATTGATGCATTAACAAAGTTGTTTGCAATTTATTTCCTCACTTTTTGAGATACTATAATAGTATCTTTATTTTGCTGTGAGACAGCAGCGTCCTTTGGACTCTGCACTCCTGTCCTTCATACAGATAGTACAACAGTATTCATCTGTCACAGTGGGAGTGCAAAGTCATTTGGACCCTGTGTTCCTATCCCTCCACAGATATACATATGTATGTAGCTGCAGAAACACAGGGGTCTCTGGTCCATATGCTTCCACACATAAAGTTATGAGCAGGCTTAGTGAAATTGCAACAAATAGTCATAACTGTGCCATCTTAAATAATTCTCACCCCAGACGTTCAACATGATCTTCTCATCATCTGACCGCATGTACCCAGTACAGAAAACTTTCAAATCCCTGTTGAAATGTAATTCTGTGCAACTATAATGCCGTTTTGAGCCACAGGTGTGGAAAAAGCATTTTTGGCAGGATTTAAAAAATTACAGCTGTACTATTCATGAGGTGGTGTGAAAAAATAGTGATGTTGAAAATCTGGTGTGAAAACATGAAAAATTGGCGAAGTTACAAGCGGGTGTAGAAACTACGCAAAGCACACTTGTAATGAGGTAATTTGTTGAAATATTTTCCCCTAATTTTCAACATGGGTATTTGGAACCTCCTCTCATGAACAGTTGCACTGTGATTTTGCTAATCCATCTCGAAAGTTGATTTTGCACAGTGACTGCATCATTCTGTGCCACATGTGTGAAAACACATTTCAGGCAGGATGTGAAAAATGACAGTTGTACTGTACATAAGGAGAAGTAAAAAAATGGCAATGTTGAAAATCTGGAGTGAAAATATTAAAAACTGGTGAAGTTACAAGCATGTGTAGAAACTGTGCAAAGCATGCTCATAACGCAGTCATTTTTTGGAATTCTTTCGCCAGATTTGCAACATGGGCTTAGTGGGACCCCACCTCATGAACACTGGCACTGTCGTTTCATTAATCGGTCCCAAAAGGTGATTCCGTGCAGTGACAGCAAAATCATCTCTTGGGACCGAGTATAGAAATGACAGTGCCAGTGTTCATGTGGTGGGGTCCCAAGAACCCCATGTTGAAAATTTGGGTCAAAATTCTAAAAAAGGTTGAGATATCAACCTAAGTTGAACCCCTCATTGACAACCATTATGCAGTGCTTAAATCTGATTCTTCAGTTTGCGGTTCGGCTTTGAATAGTGCAGACGTGTTCCAGTCCAGAGAAGATAGCTGCTCCCAATCTCCAGAGGTAAGTTTGGGTAAGGGTGGGGTGCAGGAAATGGGTGCTCAGTGGGAGGGTGGGGACTGGGGAGACGACAAGGGACCATTTTTCTTTTTGCAGGTTTAAAAGAATAAGGCATCGGAGACAATTTTCTTTATTTACAGGTATTTTAAATACTTAAACACATTTGGGCACACTGGGATGGGCTCTCAGTGTGCCATAATAGTGGAGGGGTTGGACACATGCTGACATGGAGATTGGGCACCCGTGTTGGCAATTCAAGACTTCCAGCTTTCAGAGGCATCATCTGACACTGGGGAGTGGGCATTGACTCAGAAGCATTAAACTTTAATAAAAAAATAAAACATATCTTTTTGGCACACTGGGGTGGGCTTCTAGTGTGCCATATTAGTGTGTGTGGGTGGGGAGATACATACCGACATGGGGATTAGGCACCCCAGTGTTAGCATTTAAAGATTAAGTGCTGGGGCCATTTTTGCTTGGATCCCCATTAGTCATTTGATCCCCATTTGTGAGGTAGGATTAGTACCAGATGACCCTATCTGACCATCTGGTCTTCATCTCATGACCAGATGGCCATATCTGACCATCTGGTCTTCATCTCACAAATGGGGATTTTGACACCTCACGAACAGGGATCAGCTGATGAATGGGGAGTTTTGACACATCACGAATGGGGTTTGTTTGTATAATCCCCGATCATTGAAGTGTCAAAATCCCTATTCATCAACTGAATCTGATCAGGTGAGTGTCAAAATCCTATCTGATCAGCCGATCCCTGTTCATGAGATAGGGCCATCTGGTTCTTGTCTCACAAACAGGGATTTTGACACCTCATGGACAGGGATCGGCTCACGAACGGGGATTTTGACAGCTCGCAAATGGGGATCGGAAGCAAGTCATGAATGGGGATTTCAAAGTAAAAAACAGCCTTTTTTTAAAAACTAATGTAAACCAAATATATGGTTTTGTAGAGGGCATCGCCCTGAACAAAAAACATACAGTTGTTTAAAGGTTATATATCCGTGGGGTAAGTTACAACAGTTTGTTGTGGGCTACAAGTAAAAACAAGATGGCAGCTCATGAACAGGGATTTTTTCTCATGAACAGGGCTTTAATGAATCCCCATTCATGAGCTGTCAAAATCTCAGTTTGTGAGCCGAAATCCTTGTTCTCAGGTGTTTATCTATCTAAAAGACTGACTTGAGCATGCTCAGAACCCAACTTTTCAAAACTGAATAACTGGTTTGGATTAATATTGTTTCACCAAACCAGCACAGGCTTGTTCCATAGGGCAAGCTCATTCTACCCTGAAAATTTCAAGCTAAAATCCCAAGCAGTGTGGGTGCAGGGCGATGAGGACAATTCCAGAAAAAATGGTGAAAAAAAATTAAAAATGCACTTTTTTCACTATGCACTGCACAAACATCACAAATTAAACTTGGAACATAGCGACATCTACCCCCATGGGACAGTGCATACCAAATGACATGAAAATCTGTTGAATGGTTGCAAAGTTATTGGGGTTTAACATTAAACTGCCTACTCAACCCTAACTATAAGGTTGTGACTGCATCTTTATAATATTATATATACATATATAAATATCTAGATCTATAGCTATATCTATATCTATCTATCTATATATATATGTGTGTATATATATATAAAAAACAAACGGGTAAGGAGAAAGGGGACACCTCTGCCACATATCTCTACATAACAAACATGGTGTGGACAAAACCTCATTACAGTGAGTATGTGCCCTGGATCAAGAATAGAGCAATCTGGTCCACTTAATGAAGTCTGAGGGAAAGCCCAAAGCTGCCAATGTGTGGAAGAAATAGGGCAATGAAACTCTATCAAATGTCTTCTTGGTGTCCAGGGAAACCACCACCAGCTAATGAAATAGAGGTTGCCAGAGCATGGCAATCCTCAAAGCCAAAATATGAGAAAGTATTTTTGTACCTACATTTAGAAGAGAGATGGGCTAGTAATTGTTAACATCAAAATGGTCCTTACCTGGTTTGGGGATAAGAGTAATATGAACATCTAGAAAATCGGGTTGGGGGAATTAACCTGCTAACAAAAATAAAAAAAAGATCAGTCAGGTAGGGGGCCAGTTCCATCTTGAAAGCTAAATAAAAATTAGGGGACAACCCATTGGGGCCTGGAGATTTGTCAGGGGTAAGAGATATAATAGCCCTCTCCACCTCTCTATCAGAAATGGGAGCAGTGAGGCCATGGGTTAAACCTGGATCAACTTGGAGTAGATTGACTATCTGGAGAAAGTCCAAAATTGTATGTTCCGGTGGCGAGCTATGGTGATCCTCAAAATGTAACTGCTCATAGCAAGCCTTGAATTCCCCAGCTGTATCCCTAGGAGAAGTTAGAACTGAATTCCCAGAAGCAGACAGAATGCCAGTAATCAGACAGCCATTTCTTGCTGCTTGAGTCTCATTGACAAGAGCTTGCTAGCTTTTTCCACCATATATTTCATAATTGACCTTGACCCAAAAAAAGAGCACACTTGGCTTGCTCCCAGTTTTCCTGCTCTGAGGACAACTGAGTCACCTGTTTTTCCAACTCTCAGATAGATTGGAGTAAATCCTGTAATTGCTTTTCTCTTCACTCATTCCTCAGAGTAGCCAAACTAATCAGCTCACCTAGAATAACACATTTGAAGGCACTCCAACATAAATCCATAGCCGGAGTGGGAGAATAATTGATCCCAAAGTATTCCAAAATAAATTGCATAATTTTATTAAGGCATCATTCATCTTTTAGGAGATGGTTATTTAGTTTCCAACATTTATCCCTCTCAGTGTTCAGAGATAAGCAAAGAGAAATAGAAACTGGAGCAGGTCCGAAAGTACCTTGCTATGAATTTCACACAATCTTACACCTGGAACATAACTCGAACAAATCAATGCATAATCTATCCAAGAGTGGGTGTTGTGAACCAGGGAATGGAAGGTATAGTCGTGGTCAGAGGGGTGTAGAACCTGCCAATTATCCACTAAGCTGCACAGGTCAAGCATATCTTGCAGGGCTTTCTGAGCAGGAGATAGGCTTTTCCTGTTAACCCCTGACCTATCTAAAGTATCATCTATGACTAGATTCCAATCCCCCATAATACATTTTGGTAGGGAATAGAACTCTGTAATGATATTCCTCAATTGGGCAAAAAAAGAAGGTGAGTCCTTAATGGGGCCATATATGCATCCTAATACTAGCTCGTGCATCCCCAACCTAGCCTATAAAAAAAAAGATATCATCCTTCTGGATCTATGAACTGTTTAATAACCTGAAATACTAAGTGTTTTCTCACTAAAATTAAAACACTTAGAGAGATCTGCCCCATGAGACTGTGCATGCAAACTTTTGTGCAAATCACTTGAACAGTTACAAAGATATTAAAGCTCACAATCTGAGGTTTAACATAGAAACTCCTGTTCATTCCTAAATATAGGGGCACTACCATGCCCCTATAATATAAACATTGAAATGTGCTGAGGAAAGTTTTGAGTATTGTGTCTCTAAATCTGGCTTTTTTCAAAACAAGCATGTGCCCATTACAAAGAGTAGGATAAAGGACAGTACTACAAATTGGCTTACTAGTGATTTGCTTAATATGATGAAACACAGAGATAAAATTTGGACTCTCTTCAGAACCACCAAGAACATAATTTATTTGAATAAATATCATGAACTTAGAAATAATTGTAAGGAAGGTGTATGTAATGTAGGAGTGATTATTATAAGAAAAAGCCTAAGACAGTTTAACTGACCCCAGCTGTTTTTGGAAGTCCTTCAAAAGCTTGCTGGGAACTCAATAGAAAACTGATATTAACAAGATCCTAATTGATTTATTTATTTTATTTGTTTATTTATTTATTTAAAAATTGGTAACCGGGGAAAGTGCACTGAGCCGAGGCTCTCTTCCAGGTGCAACCCTGGTCAACAACACATACACAGAAAACATCACAATTTAATGTGGTACAAATAAGACAGTTTTGTAGAAATATACAATTTAGAAATAGCATAAACAGGAATATAAACTATGGCTAAAGATTTATATAATAATGTGCTTCACAGTGCAGGATGGTAAGCATGAAAACAATAAATAGCAGAGGCTAAAACACAATAATGTACAATATAGTGCAGGGATTGGAGTAGGAGGGCTCAAACTCATTTAATTGTGGTCAGACAGTCTAGAATTTATATTGTTATGAAATGGAGACCATGGCAAAGGGGTCTGATCAGGTGGATTTGGAACACCTTGTGTGGGAGGAAGTAACGTGCTAAAAAGGAGAAGAGGTTGGCTAGAGGGAGTGAAGTAGGGGGACTGAAGAGGGAGAATAACATGAGCAATTAGAGAAAGGAAGCAATTGGTGTAGGGATTTCAGGGCAGTGGGAGTGGAGGAGTGATGAATGTCACCAGGAAGCTGATTCTAGAGGTACGGGAGATGGTAGGAGAATGTTCCCTGACTTGAACATGTGCAAGGACAGGGAAAGGAGAATGTACGAGCATCCCTATATTGAAAAGAGTATGTGGACGAGCTGGCTGGGGATAGTCTGGTGTTGAGGAAGGGGTGGAGTGTCCCAAACCAGAATTTGGTGAGGAAGGTGAGGCTATGGACCTGATGCCTTACGGGGAGAGACATAAGGGATAGGGAGGAGTAGAGCAGACAGTGGTGCATGAGAGAGGGGAGGAGGTGGTGAAATGACAGAAAGAGTTTAGTGAAGTACCAAGTCTTGAAAAGAAGGTGGGAGGTGCACAGCCATAGATAATGTCAGTGTAGTAGATTAGGGGTAGAATAGTTTTGGTGACTAGATCTCAGTGGGTTGACATAGGGAGGCAGTCCTTGTGGTGATAGAGGGCACAGAGTTTAAGATGAAGTTTGGTGCCTATGGAGTCTATGTGGGCAGAGGAGTCAAGGCTGCTGTCAAGCCAGACACCAAGATATTTGAATGCCTTGACTGGGTCTAAGGGTGAGCAGTCCAGTGTGACAAAAGTTGGGTTGCTTTGGGACTTGGACAGTCTCTGCCTGGAACCAAAGAACCTGCATACAGTTCTTTGGGAACTTAGTTTTATCTAGTTTTGCCAGAACCAGTGCTGCACTTTATCAAAGTCATATTGCACGGGGGCAATCACATCAGTAGTGGTGGGGACAGAGAGGTAAATCACAGTGTCACCCACGTACATATGGATTAGGGAGGGAGAGCAGATGGAAGGGAGGTCATTTTTGAATAGATAGAATAAAATGGGGCCTAGAATTGAACTTTGGGGGATGTCAAATTGGACAGGGAGAAGAGGGGAGAAAGCACATTTGACTTGTATGGATTGCTGTCTGTTTTGAAGGTAAGAACAGAACCAGTTCATGGCGGACAGAACCAGACCTGATGAGTGAAGCTTTTGGATAACAAGGTGGTGGGAGACTGAATCAAAGGCCTTAGCCAGGTCCAGGAAAATAGCAGCATTGACTTGGCCTTTGTCCATAGATGACTGGATAAGGTCAATGATTCAAAGCAGGGAGGAGACTGTGGAATGCTGCTTCCTGAATCCTGATTGGAATGGAGAAAGGCTATCCAAGACAATAAGATGTTCCAGGAGCCTAGAGTAAATAAGAGACTCATGTAGTTTGGCGAGGGAAGGAAGGAGAGATGGGCCTGTAGTTGCCAGGTGAGGTAGGGTCACCACCTTTGTGAAGGAGGAGCACCTTAGCCTGTTTCCAGGCCTGAGGGACAGAACTGGTGGTGAGGGAGAGGTTGAGGAGATGAGCAAGGGGGCTGTGATAGCAGGTGTTGATGTGCACAGAATTTTGGGGTGAAGGCCGTCTGAGCTGGTTTTGGTAGGGTTGAGTTTTAGTCATGCCTGGAAGACCTCTTGGGAGGAGAGTGAGGGAAAGATGAACCCCATGCCAAATGGAGTGGGAGGGGGTTCTGCTGGGGTAGGAATGGAGTGGTCAGAGAGGGTACAGGTTGTGAAAAAGGTGTTGAAGGTGTCAGCAATTGAGGCAGGTTCAGTTATTGTTGAGCCATTGAAGTTTAGGACTAGGGCCACTTGAGAGACTGGTGGGTCAATGAGAGAACAGATAACTTTTCAGAAATTTGTTGGGGAGCTGGAACTTGCCTGTAGTTGAGACTAGAAGAAATTTGATTTGGCATTTCTGATGGCCTTGGTGCTGGTATTTCTAAGGGACATGTATAGCTGAAGGTGAGCAGGTAGGAGTAAAGACTTAAAGTTTACCCATACTTTGTCCCTGGTTCTACACAATGTGAAGAGGTCAGGTGTTATCCAGGGGTGGTGATGATGTTTTACTTGTGCCTTTTTTAGGGGTGCATGGAGATCCCAGATATGAGTTAAGATATCAGAGAACAACATGAGTGCTGTGTCTTTGTCAGGAGCTGAACATATGGGAAAACAGTCCACCTGGTATAGATCTTGGAGGAGGCAGTAGGAGTCTAGGTTGCAGAGAGGGTGATACCATACTGTATATGCTGGGGGTAGACAGGGGGATTGAAGCTTTTCTTATGCAGTATGTGATGCAATGATCACTTAGGGCATCAGGAAGTATGCCAGTGGCAGAGATACGGTGGGGGTGGGAGGTAAGCACACAGTCGAGCAGAGAGTGGTTTGGGGAATTGGGGTTAAGGTGTGTAGACTCAGAGATCATTTGGGTGAGGCTGAGTGATCCAATTTTGAGGGTAGTGGATTTGGAGGGGGTGAGAGCCAATCCAGGTTGAAATCACTGAGAAGGATGAGCTCACTCTTAACTGTGAGGGATAAGATGGTAGAGACATGATTATGTTGCAGGCTGCTTTAGGTGAGCTGTATAGTAACCTGATATAGATTGGGAGGGTGGAGGGCTGGGAGAGGAGGAGAAGGATGAGAAGTTCTTGAGAGGAGTGATGGGATTCATGGTGGGATATGGACCATGATGGGGACTGCCTAATATAGATTGCCATGCCACCACCAAGTTCATCACGGTCCTGGTGGAGTAAGTTAAAATCATGAATGGAGAGGGATGAGTATGGGATCCTAGCAGAGAGCCAAGATTCAGGTATGCAGAGAACATTGGGGGAGTGTTGAGTTACCCAGACTTTGAGGTCATCCAGTTTGGGTAGCAGGCTCCTTGCATTTAGGTGGAATATACAAAGGCCCTTTGGTAATGCAGAGGGGGCGGTACTTGGTGGGGGACCTGGGTTAATTTCAACATCCCCAGAAAGAAGTAAGAGGAAGAGGAAGAGGTAGAGTGAACATTGGGGAGGGTACTTGGACCTTTTGGAGATGTGAGAGTGGGAGGGATAAGGAGAGGCGAACACAGCAGAGGAGGTCCTTAAGATTTAGACAGGAAGATGAAAATAAGCTAGACTGAGTGGGTGGAGCAGAGGAAGAAGGAAGGAAGGAGTAAACAGCTGGGCTTGTGCAGTGAGAGGAGGGGGACAAGGAAGAGAAGAAGGCAGGGGCTTTGCAGAGTGTTAAGAATTGTCAGGCTGGGGAAATGGGGAGAAGAGGGGGAGAGGGTATGTAGCAAGAGAGGGCAAGGGGAGGGTAGCGGGTGGGACAGGGGGAGGCAGAACAAGTTGGGGTTTGGGGAAAAGGGAGGTGGATGAGGAGGGGAGAAAGGGGGGATGTGCAGAGGAGAAGGCAGAGAGAGATTAGGAAGAGTGGGTACGTAGTAGAGCGAGTGGGGAGGAGGTATAAATTAGGATATGAAGCTAGCAGAATAGAGACAGGAGAAAAAGCTTTAGTGAAAATGAGGACGTGGACCTTTCTGTAGAGGTGGCCTACAGAAGTAATAGGAGGAATGATTGTGCCAGGAGGTAGCTAAGGTCTGCAGGCAGGCAGTGTCAGGAGGAGATGCTAGGAATTTAGATATGCAGCGGTTTTGTCGGTAAGGGATTTCCTGAAGAAACAATGGGCAATTACTACATCAGATAGAGGTGTCACAAACATGCTTAATAGGTGGAAAACACCAATGGATTAGTGGCTAGGTATAAGGGATTAGCATGTCAATGTAAGTAAAGTTGAGTATCAGGGCACTGTAAGGTAAGGAGTTTAGCAACCTGATCCAGGTGGAGGTATGAGACTGATTAGAGTATAAGGGGAAACACTCCCTCAGAGTGGGACGGTGGGATTAATTAAATCTTCTCACAGCGCCGCACACAGCAGGGTACCATGCACAGCAGGGCCACTGAAAAACAATCAGTAACTCTTCCTTTCATCCCAGAGGAAATGGCAGGCGGCAATCTAGTTGACCGGGTGGGGGGAGGGAGAGAGCTTGTTCTGCCCTCTGCTGTGTGCTGATGGGGTCTGCAGTGGCAGATTCTATGGTGCTACCTGGAAATAGGAGGAAGAGACTGTAATTAGAGACACTGTTCAGTGACATCCTACAGAGAGCCAACCACACATACTGCACCACAATTCAGTCCCTGAAACCACAGCACTGCAGGCTTGGGCTCTGACAAATTCAAACTACGCACTCTTTTTTGTTTCTTTTAACTGGTAAGCTGTGGGGCAAGGATCCACCTGAGGATTGAACACAGGAAGTAATGTTAATTCAGAGCTCAGGCACCGTGGCCAAATCTCATTCACAAACAATACGCAGATGTGCAGTCAGCCACTTTAATTACTAAATTCAGGATGCACATTCCACCAGTATTATTTCTCACTTTCAATTCAATTCATTTACAGTTTCTACCTAATTCACTTAGTCTCCTTTAGTTCATTCAAAGATTCAAATTGGGTACATTTCTGGCTAACATATATTTAACTGAAAGCAATTTGGTTCTGGCTGAAAAGTTGCTAGCTGAACACATTTAAGACAATGCAACATTCCAGTTTCAAAATATATAGCTGAGCACAGTTCTGACTGAGTGTGGTTCAGGTTTACATAACACGGCTGAGCACGTACCTAGTTGAGTAGAGTAGAGACCCATGTTTTTCTTATATAAGAAATAACTAGAAATTCAAGGTATAAAAAGAAAAAAAAAAACAATAAATAATAAACATAATTGATATAAATTGTACTTTGATCCTGTCAGCACAGTTAATGCTTTTAATAAGAAATTCATGGATTTGACTCTTTACACCAAAAGGAAATCTTTTCTCTTCTAATTATGGCACATTGGGTGATGCCGCCTCTCCATAAAAAATTAATGTTTCTATGATTTATTGTTAAAAGATACTTCTCTTAGCAAACAGATACAAGAGCAGATTGATATCTTTTATCATTCGAACAATGATCCCCAGGGTAGACCAGATATGTTATGGGGAGCCTTCAAGGCATATCTCAGAGGGGTTTTGATTAGCATAGCCACACACAGGAAAAAGGCTTCCAGTGCTAGATTGGCCCACTTACTTTCCCAAATTAAAACTCTAGAGGAAGACCTCTCCCCCACTTCAACAGAAACTGTCCAGCAAGAACTGATTAAACTGAGAGCCGCATACATGGAACTTCTTCACGAGAAGGCAGATTATTCCATTTTAAAAACTCAGGCTTCATATACCGATCAAGGGGAAAAGGCTGGTTGGCTATTGGCACTCAGGATTAAACAAATGGAATCATCTTGTTATGTTACCTCTACATTGTCCTTGCAAGACGGTTCCCTCAAAACGCATCCAGAGGAAATTATAAAAGAGTTCACGATTTATTATAAGGAGTTATATGGCCCTACGCATTCACCCCCAACAACACAACAATTGCAGGCTTATCTACATGACTCTAATTTACCCCAGCTTTCGTTAGAACAGCGGAATAGACTTCTAGCCCCGATAAGTGCCGCGGAAATTGCCGCGGTTATTAATGATCTGCCAGTGCACAAAACCGCAGGGATAGATGGATACTCGGCCTTATTTTATAAAAAATTCCAGACTCAATTAGTACCAATGCTTCTCCCTTTGTACCAGTATATCCTATCAGGTGTGTACATGGATCCCTTGTTATTTGAAGCAATGATTGTTTTGATTCCTAAACCAGGTAGACCTCCTGATCGCGTAACCAATTACCGTCCCATATCGTTAATAAATCAGGATATAAAAATCCTGACTAAATTGTTGGCTTGCCGGCTTGAAAAGGTAATGGATACTCTGATAGGATCAGAACAGGCCGGGTTCCTGAAGGGTAGGTCATCAGCTGATCACTTAAGGACCCTGTCGCATGTCTTCTTGGTGTCCAGGGATGCACCCTACCCTGCAGCTCTGGTCTCCCTGGATGCCAAGAAGGCATTTGATAGGATACATTTGGAGTATCTCTTTCAGGTTTTGGAGGCCTTCAGCTTAGGTGTCAGCGTGGCTCAGTTGGTAGCACATCCACCTCTGGACCAGAAGGTCTTGGGTTCTCGTACCACACTGGGATTGGACTTGCACCTAAAAATCGCTGGCATCCGAGTGCAGTATTGGGGGGTGCTGTACTGCTGGGGTGTGCCATCCTTCGGATGAGACGTTAAACCGAGGTCCCTTCTACCCATCCTGGTGTTGTCCTGGTGGGTGTCCAGGTGGAAGTAAAAGAACCCAGGGCACTCTTCGTAAAGAGTAGGGAACATTCCCAGTGTCCTGGCCAACATTCCCCTTCCCATAAACTGGTTCATGCAATTATCCAGGCTGTGTGTGGGTGATGATGTGCGATATGGCCACCACCACACATTCAGTCACTTCACTACCAGTCTAGCATTGCTTGTAAAGTGCTTTGGATGTATGAAAAGCGCTATATAAATGCTGATTCTTCTTCTTCTTCTCATCCGATTTTATAAGCTGGATATGTGCATTGTATAAATCTCCTTCTGCGCGAGTATCAGGAAACGGGGTGATCTCCGAAAAGTTTACCCTCCATTCAGACACCAGGCAAGGATGTCCTTTATCTCCATTATTATTTAACCTGTATCTCAAACCATTAATTAGAAGATTACAAAGCTGCCCGAATATTAAAGGGATTGCCATTTATCCCTGTGAACTAAAGGTCTCTGCCTATGCGGACGATCTGCTCCTCTAACTCTCCAATCCCGGGGCGTCAATACTGTATATGCTGGACATCATTGCCACTTTTGGTAGAATGTCCAATTATAAATTAAATATTGGTAAAACAACGGTATTCCCACTTAATCACAGACTCTTTAGATCCGATATAGATGCTTTTGGACTTAATTGGAAGCAAGATTCCCTCAGATATCTTGGCATAGAATTATCTCGTTGCCCCAAGCAAATTATTAGGTTAAATCTGGACACTTTGGTAAACAATATCACCCAAGATTTGAATAGGTGGGCATCCCTCTCTATTTCATCATGGGGAAGAATAAATCTAATCAAAATTAATGTGTTCCCATGCTTATTATATCCCCTTTCCATGCCTGATATCTGGCTTCCCTTATCCTGGTTCAAGAAATTACGATTGCTATTTACTAAATTTCTTTGGTCAAATAAGTCTTCTCGTATAGCCTATCATACCTTGACGGCCCCTGAAAATACAGGGGGTTTGAGGCTTCCTAATGTGACCCTCTATTTTTGAGCATCGCATGTTAATAAATATATGCGATGGATATCCCAGGGAAATTTATATAGGGCCCCAGCCTGGCTTAAAATTGAACTGTCGCTAATACTGACGTCCGGCTTAAGTCCCGAGGGACTGTTACACATTGTGGAGAGTTTTCTCCTGATAAAGCTTAAAAACTCGACCATTTTTATATCCTTAAAAATTCATGCGCAGATTTGCCGATTCCTTAGGTACGATCACACTAAGTATCTTAATCAACCTATAGTAGGCAATCTTTGCCTTAAAATAGCGGGTAAACCGATTCCCCAATCTTGGCTCCCTATAATACAGGACTTGGAGATTTCCGGGTTTATTAATGACAATAACACATGGCTTTCAATTCAGGAAATCATCACCAAACTTGGTATCCCCAATAAACATACATTCAGGCTCATTCAACTCAGACATGCTTTGGTACGATCTTTTGGCCATAAGCCTAGGACAGGTCACCCCATTCCATTCTGTAAAGAATTATGTATGCTTAGTGGAGGCCCTAAGGCGATATCCAAAATCTATAATATATTGTTCCTCTGGAAGTTTCCAAATAGCTTTGGACCAACCAGTCTATGGGAATCTTTTTTCCCAGGCCGGAATATTAACTGGACGACTATTTGGTACACCTGCCACCAACTTATCAAGCAGGACAGATTAAGACTAATGCAATTCTCTATTCTACATAATACTTATTATACACCTTGTAAACTTGTTAAGTTGGGCTTAATGACTACCACTTTATGTGTAAGATGTCAACAACAGGAAGAGACCTTATTCCATATCTTTTGAACATGCCTGAAAATATCCTCATTGTGGCACAATATTAGGCAACTTACGGATCCCTTTTTAGGTCTTAAGGACTTATTTACTCCTGAATTTTGTCTCCTGGGCTACCTTTCTGGCATAAAGATTCGTAACCGGAAGTATTATATAACACTTATTGCCATGTCTGTCAAGAAATTGGTCCTATGACATTGGCTTGACCAGCAAGAAATCTCCTATAACGAATGGTTAACAGAAATCCTGGCAAACCTACGTACTGAGAAAGCCATTGCCAATTTGAACAGCACAATGAGCAGATTTAAAAAAATATGGGACCCCTTTATGCTCTTTATTCACTTTAAGATGGTGTATATGTCCTGTACGCATTACTAGGCCATATAGTTAACCCAGATAGGATAGATCTTAGCATGGCATATTATTTTACTTATTGTCCTAGTAGATAAGGTGAGGGGAATGGAGGGGAAGGGATTGTTGGGGTTAAGGGTGGGGGTGAGGCAGATTTAAGAATTATAAATGTCCAAGGTAAACGGTCTGTATGTACGTATGTCTGCTTTGTTTGTATTATGGGTAAAATGGTTAATAAACTTTAAACTGCAAAAAAAAAAAAATTAATGTTTCTAAAATACATTTTTCTTCTTCCATTGTTGGTACTTTGGATGGCACCCCTTTTCCTTGGGACATTGTCAAACCTAGTTTTTGTTTTCATTTTTTAAAGGTTTCTGGGGTTCTGCTGCAGCTGAAAAAAATTGGATCCTAGTAAAAGTAGTGGCTACAATGAACTGGAGCCCAGACCTTTAAGACTGGCTGCACAACTAATTGCTAGAGCCTTTTGAAATAATTTTAATTTTTTATAGTTTTTATTTTTATTTTTCTGGAATTTCATTTTATTTCTTTTTATACATTGAAAATGTAGTTTTATTTCTTGTTATCACATTTACCTTCATAAAATACCTCAAAATGATCTTATACACACCAGAAATCACATTCCTAGTGTACTACATTGTGTTAAGCAGCATTATGCTACGGTCTTGATAGGTTTATGAATCAGACAATTCCACTGCCGCTTCATTGCAGACCATCTCTGTGATAACAAAAGAGCCTAAACAAGAACTGCTACAAGCATTTATTTAGTTTTTGCCAAAAAAACAAGCAATTTTTTAACTTTTTTCATGTGTTTGTTTTTGTTTTATTTCTTTTTATACCTTGAATTTCTTGAAATTTCTTGTTATTTCTTATTTAAGAAAAACACAGGTCTCTACTCATTGCTACACCTTTGACTCACATGTATAATAGGTTTTTGATTACAGGCATTGTCCCTAGGAAATGGAAGTTAGCCATAGTGTACCAGTTTATAACAAGCATTTGTCAATGCTGATTGTTGCCTTGCTGGCATTGGCATTGGTAGTGCAGGAGTTAGAGAGATGCATAATAGGAATGGTAGTGAGGTATGGAACCAACGTCAACCCCACCCCACCCTGCAGAGAGTGACAGGCACTGAGGTGTGCCTTTGGGTCATCGGCCATAACGCTCATGCCATTTCACCTCACCCTACTCTGCAGACTATGATAAGTGTCGTGTTGTGCTTTGGAGTTGTTGGACCTTACGTTCACCCCATTCCATAAGGAAGTATGTTGAGATGGGTGCAGTATAGGAGAAAGGGGTGAACTTTGGGGCCAAAGAGCCCAAGGCACACCCTGACGCCTGTCACTGTCTGCAGGGTGGGGTTGGGGAGGCAATGGTGTGAGCATTACAGATGACAATCCAAAGGCATACCCCTGATGCCTGTTAGTCTCTGCAGGGTGGGACGTTATGGTTAGCAACCCTAATGCCCAGGGCATTTATCGGTATTTGAACTCTAAATTTTCAACATGGCCTTTTTGTGACCCCACCTCATGAAAGCATTTGAGACCTCTATTCATAAAGTGGTGATGTGATGTTGTTAATCTGTCCAGAATGTTGATTTCCCACAGGTACCACGCCATTCTGCACCACGTGTGAAAACAGAGTTTGGGCAGGATGTGAAAAATGACAACTGCACCATTCATAAGTAGGTGTGAAGAGATGGCAATTTTGAAAATCTGGAGTGTAAATATTACAAATTCTTGAAATTTCGAATGTGTGTGAAAACTGCTCAATGCAAGCTCATAATACAGTCATTTTTCGTAATTCTTTCACCAAACTTTTAACATAGGCGTTTTGAGATCTCTGCTCATGAACAGTTGTACTATAATTTTCTTAATCTGTCCCAAACATTGATATCCCACTGCAAATGCGCCATTGTGCGAAACCACATTTTGGGCAAGATGTGAAAAATGACAGCTGTACTATTCATAAGGAGGTGTGCAAAAATGGCAATGTTGAAAATCTGGAGTAAAAATATTGAAAATTCTTGAAGTTACGACTGTGTGTAGAAACTGCACAATGCACACTCATAACATAGTCATTTTGTGGAATTTTGTCATCAAATTTTCAACATAGGCATTTTGGGACCTCTGCTCATGAACAGTTTTACTGTGATTTTCTTACTCTGTCCCAAACATTGTTTTCCTACAGTGACTGTACCATTGTGCTCTAGATGCACGGAAACACATTTCAGGCAGGATGTGGAAAATGACAGCTGTACTGTTCATAAAGAGCTGTAAAAAAATGACAATTTTGAAAATCTGGAGTAAAAATGTTAAAAATTCTCCAAGTTATGAGCGTGGGTGGAAACTGTGCAATGCATGCTCATAACACAGTCATTTTTGGGAATTTTTTCACCAAATTTGCAACATAGGCTTTTTGGGAACCCACTTTATGAACAGTTACACTGTCATTTTTTTAAACGGTCCCAAAAGGTGATTCCACGCAGTGACTGTGAAATCAACTTTCAAGACCGAATAATGAGATGACAGTGACCAAATTCATGTGGTGGAGTCCCAAGAACCTCATGTTGAAAATTTGGTGCTAAAATTTGCAAAAATAGCAGAGAAATGCAAAAA
Source organism: Neoceratodus forsteri (assembly GCA_016271365.2). NCBI lineage: Eukaryota > Metazoa > Chordata > Ceratodontiformes > Ceratodontidae > Neoceratodus > Neoceratodus forsteri. The sequence goes on along the minus strand of CM057455.1, from coordinate 1,456,846,902 downwards.
AGTTGAAAAAACCTATCTATGCCATTATACAGCTTACCGGTATTTCTTCAGTTCGTGGTCGGCTTTGAAGAGTGCAGACGTGTTCCCGGTCCACCGAAGATTGATCGAGGAGCTGACTTTGATAAGATGGCCAACAAAGTTAAGCTAGCCATGGCAAAAAGAAATACAGGTGAGGGGGTACTGGCAAAGTGGGCAATCATTAAAGGGACAGTAAACATTTCAGGGGTCACTCAAATTGTGAAAGCCCATAACAAGATCTTTCAAATGAGGTATTGGGCTTACCTGTATTTGTTGGGAGTCCTGAGTTATGAATACCTACATCATCTGTGAATCAAAACAAGAAGAAGAAGAATCAGTATTTATATAGCGCTTTTCATACATCCAAAGCGCTTTACAAGCAATGCTAGACTGGTAGTGAAGTGACTGAATGTGTGGTGGCGGCCATATCTCACATCATCACCCACACACAGCCTGGATAATTGCATGAACCAGTTTATGGGAAGGGGAATGTTGGCCAGGACACCGGGAATATTCCCTACTCTTTTCGAAGAGTGCCCTGGGTTCTTTTACTTCCACCTGGACACCCACCAGGACGGGTAGATGGGACCTCGGTTTAACATCTCATCCAAAGGACAGCACACCCCAGCAGTACAGCACCCCCCAATACTGCACTCGGATGCCAGCGATTTTTAGGTGCAAGTCCAATCCCGGTGTGGGACGAGAACCCACGACCTTCTGGTTATGAGGCGGATGTGCTACCAACTGAACCACGCTGACACTCTGAAACAAGGCAGCAGCCATTTCATTGAATCATGAGACCAACAGTGATGTCACTGAGGGGCAAGCTGTCATTAACAACATGCAGCTTGCCCCTCAGTGACATCATTTCCTGTTGTAAAATGGCTGCTGCCTTGTTTTGATTTACAGATTAATTAGTCATATCTCAGGACCCCTGACATGTACAAGGAAGTCAATGCCTCATTTGAAATATCTTTTCATGGGCTTTCACAATTTGAGTGACCCCTGCAGTGTTTACTGTCCCTTTAAGGATGCAATACTTGAAGCAACATCCCATTGTGTTAGAGACAAAAGGAAGTGCAAAGAAGAAGGAAACCACTTTGGTTCTCAAAAACAGTAGCAGGAAAGGTGAGAGCCAAAAGTCTGGCCTTCAGGAAATATAAGGGAATGCAGCGGGATGAAGATAGAGAGGCATACCAAACTTTCCTAAGGGAAGGCAATAAGGCAGGCAAATGCCCAAACCGAGAAAACACTAGCACAAACAGTACGAGAAGGTGACAAGACTTTCTATAGATACATTAGTGAAAGGAGAAAGTCCAGAGTGGGTATTGCTAAGATCAAAGGAGACAAGGGGGCATGAGAGGAGGAGGACCATGTACTTCTGCTCAGTATTTACTGAAGAGAAGGTAGGGTAGGGCCCACAGCTCAGCACCATGGACACGGGGGGGAGGTGAGCACTAGTCCCTTCACAAAAGAAAGGGTCTTATAAGTGCTCGATAGGCTCAGGGTGGACAAGGCAATGGGACCTGATGGCATACATCCCAGGATACTAAAGGAGCTAAGGGTGGAACTAGCAGAGCCATTATCAGAAATGTTTAGTGAGTCTCTGAGCACAGAAGAGGTCCCAGAAGACTGAAGAAGGGCTCATGTGATGCAGCTCCACAAGAGTGGTAGCAGGGAGGAGGCAGGGAACTACATACCAGTCAGTCTTACCTCAGTAGTGGGCAAGATTATGGAGGCATTCTTTAAGGGAAGGATAGTGCAACACCTGGAATCCCTAGGAGCACAGGATACAAGACAGCATGGGTTTACAAAAGGAAGGTCCTGTCAAACTAATCTCATAGATTTCTTTGACTGGGTAACCAGAATGGTGGACCAAGGGGGAGCAGTTGATGTTACCTACCTTGACTTCAGCAAAGCTTTTGATACTGTTCCACATAGAAGATTGATTAATAAGCTGGGTAGGCTCGGGGTGGGTCAGAAGTTGGTCAACTGTGTGGCAAACTGGTTGGTGAGCAGAAAACAGAAAGTGTTGGTAAATGGTATACAGTCAGAAGAGATGCAAGTCATAAGTGGGGTACCTCAGGGATCAGTACTGGGGCCAGTCCTCTTCAATATCTTCATCAGTGATATTGCAGATGGACTGAGGGTAAGGTTTGTTTGTTTGCAGATGACACCAAGATCTGCAACAGAGTAGATGATCCAGATGGGGTGGGCAGAATGAGAAGAGATCTGGATAAACTAGCAACATGGTCAGAAGAGTGGCAACTGGGGTTTATGCAAAGAAGTGCAAGATCATGCACATAGGGAAGAGAAACCCTGAAGCCACCTATAGGCTGGGAGGGGAATTGCTGGCAGTCACAAGGGAAGAAAGACTTGGGCATCATCATCACCGATTACCTGAAATCATCCAAGCAGACCACTAAAGCTGTTGGTAAGGCTAGAGGGATGTTAAGGTGTATTAGTAAGGGTATCACAAGTCGTAAGAGGGAGGTAATAATCCCTCTTTACAAGACACTGGTTAGGCCCCATCCGGAGTACTGCATGCAGTACTGGAGGCCACACCTTCACAAGGACATTAGCCAAACTGAGGCAGTCCAGAGAAGGGCAACCAAAATGGTGCAGGGACTGCATCAGAAAACATATGAGGACAGATAAGCACAGCTCAATATGTATACCCTAGAGCAAAGGAGGGAGAGAGGAGATATGATCAAAACATTCAAACACCTTAAGGGCATTAACAAGGTGAAAGAGTCTAACATTTTTTATTTAGTTTTAATTTTTTTATTTAGTTTTTGTTGACCGAGTAAGTGCACTAGACAAATCCTGCCTATTTTCAGGCACGACCCGGGGAAGGGGGATACAAATGAATGCCTACTGACCTTGAACCAGATTAAGCTGTTGGTGGTATTTTGAGTGAATGAGGGAAATTTGGCCAGGACACTGGGGAAATTCCTCTACTCTTTTCGATAAGTGCCATGGGATCTTTAACATCCATCTGAACTACAACCAATCCAGGCAGATAGGACCCCGGTTTAATCTCTCATCCAAAAGACGGCACCTCAGAAGTGCAGCACCTCTCTCATGCTGCACTACAGTATCAGTACTGGGATATTAACCCAAGTGCCAGATGTGGGAACTGAACCCATAGCCATCTGATTTCCTGGTCTCAGAGGTGAGTGTGCTACCTACTGAGCCACTGACACTGACATGTTTTAATATAGAAAAATAGCAGGACAAGAGGACACAACATGAGATTATAGGGAGGCTGATTAAGGGGTAATGTGAGGGAGTTCTTTTTCACAGAAATGCTGGTGGATTCATGGAATGGCCTACCTCAGGAAGTGGTGGATATGAATACAGTGCAGGGCTTCAAACAGGCATAGGATAGGCATAAGGGAGCAATACAGGTGAGTATGAATAGATAGGCTATTGACAGCACAAAGGCCGATGGCACATTTATAAGGTAGAAAAGAAACAGGCGGACTGAATGGGCCTTGCGGTCCCTATCTCGCGTCAACTTCTATGTTTCTATGTCACGCGGGCTCTGGAGGTAAGAATGGGGTGAGGGGGTGTGGGGAGGTGGAGTGTGCAGAGGGTGGGTGTGGGCTGGGGGAGGGGACCCAATGGCAAGAGACCATTTCTTTGTTGCAGGTAACAGAAAAAAAAACATGGACCATTTTCTGCTTTTTTAACAGTTTTGCCACACTGGGTTGGGCTCTAGTGTAGCACATTTGTTTTGAGAGGCATAGTAGCCACTGGGTGTACTCAGTGTGGCACATATAGTCATCGGGTTGGGCCATGCAGGAAAATGCCAGCGATGGTGGGTGTTAAACATGCCGACAGGGGATTGGGCACCCCATCAGCAAGCATGTCTGTGTGTTGGGTGATGATGCGAGAGGTATTGGGCACCCTCGCACAGCACAACACTAAAGGGACCACATATGCCGACAGGGGGATTGGACACCCCTGAAGTCAGCTTCTAGGGACTGTGAGCATCTGGTAGCGAGCCCGACATGTTTCTTGAAATGTTACACCACGGAAGGCACACCTTGCAATGAGGGGGTGCTCCCTCATCGCAGTGGCTGAATTGTTTCAAGTTGGTGGCACGCTTTTGCACTGCTGTCATAGACAGCATGCAATCTAATTCGTGCCTTGGAGCCCGGCCAGAAAAAGTAGTGGCACCATTGGACATAACATGACTGTGCCTCCAAGACCTGTTATTACAAAGTTACCACAACATGTTTCTTGCGCAGGTTTTGCACACTCTTTTTGAACAGGACAGCTATTATTCTGTCTCTGCTTTGTCCCTATTTGAGAATATTCTTGAAAACTTTGTCTATGAACAGGTTATGGGTTACCTGGGAGAGTATGATGTGCTTTGTACTGAGCAGCATGGATTCAGACCTTGCCATGGCACCTCAACAATCTTGGTCAGGTTCATGAGTGATGCACACCAGGCCGTGAATAATGGGAATTTGACTGTTGTCATCTTTGTGGACCTGACCAAGGCATTTGATTTTTGATTATGAACTATTGCTTAGTATATTGTCTTGTGTTGGAATTTCCAAGCTTGCCCTGAAATGAACTGTAAATTATCTCAACATTCAGGCATAAATATGTAAGTTGCACAACAGAAATTCTGGCCTACTTCCACTGTCCTCAGTTATGCCCTAGAACTCAACCCTTGGACCAGTTTTGTTTTCTGTTTTTGTTAACACATGCCTCATTTACATTTGAATAGTAATTTTCTGCATTATGCAGATAATTTAATCATTTACAAACCTTCTACTAACATTAATGAGTTGAATTATGTGTTGAACGCAGATTTTGCTGCTGTATCTAATTGGATGCTGGATAGTAAACATTTAATGAACATTGGCAAAACTAAGGCATTGTTGTTAAGAATAAAACAGTAACTTGCTTGTTCAGGTGGAGATCTCAGAGCTCAGCATGTGCAGGGGGCCTCTGTTGAGAATGTATTACCTTTTAAGGACTTAGGGATCTTTTGTTTAACTTTTCTGTTTATCCCCCTGATCTCCAGCCCTCCATGTCTCTGGACCTTCAGGTACCTCCCAATCCCCCTGCCTCCCCAAGCCATAGCCACCTACCTCAGCGGAGCCTTGGGTTGCCCCAAGGTCAGGGTTGGGGTAGGGGAGAACACTCCCAGACAACACATTTTGTTAGGTGCTGCATGCACTGTGGAGGCAGGGGATGCCAATATACAAAAGTTGCAGTTGCAGAGATGCTGGGGTTGTAGCTGTTTTCTGCTTTTTCTGCCCCTGGAATACTGCATGCAGTGACATCAAGATGTGCCCATGTATGCCACATGCTGACATCCATGACACTCCCTCTTCCGAATCCATCTTCAGCTGTACTTCCACCTGTGGTCACCCAGTTGGCAGTGGTGCACAGGAGAATAGAGCCCTCCTTCCCTGGAAGAGAACAGCAACATCTGGGACATTTGATCCTCCTTCCCCTAGCTGGCCCCTTAAAACCCAAGCTCATTCCCAAACTTGGGTCACCGGCGTAGCGAGCGGCAGCACTACTGATGCATCTAAAGGGATGGCTCTAGTACTCCGGGATACTGTTGAATCCTTCATTGACTTGTTCCCACAGATTGATAGTGTATGTCACTCTGTAAATTGTGTGTTGCATTTATATTATCAAACTCAGTAACAGTTGGCTAAGGAAGCCAGACAATCTATTGCATAAAGTGTGCTGATGTCTAGATTGAACTATTGCTCTGTAGTGCGTTTGAATGCCTGTGATGCAGATCTACATAAATGGAATGTTGCATATAATAATACTGGTAAGTTTGTATCAGTCAACTCAAATGACACACTGATGCGATTTATATAGTAAACTCATTTGACTAACACAAAAAAATAAAAGCGTATTTAATGTGAGTTGTTTTTATGTTACATGCTGAAAGTTCTGGTAAATCATGTGGTCTTAGGCAACTATTCCATGCCCCTGACTCTGGGACCTATTCAAAATGCCTACATGCTACAGAAACCAGGCGTGTAGTCATTGATACATGTGAATGCCACAGAGCGGGGTCCAGCGGACCCCATGTGGCATTCACAAATGGGGCACAAACCAGATATGCACCCGATCCCCTGGCCATGCAGACAGTAATGCACCAGGACTGGGTGGGGGCGTGCCTGCACTATGCACCATTTACAAAGGTACATAGTGCCGGCTGCAAGGGGACATGGGGGCAAGCAGGTTATGGCAGGGGGCACCCTGACATAATCGTGATGCACACTAGACTTGTGCAGACATAGGCCCTTGCCAGTCCTGGCAAACAGTAGGATACACACCCCACAACACACAGAGCCCCGATGGTCCCCGCATCATGGATCCTCTCCCCCCAGCAGAGCCCCAACACCAGTCAGCAGGTTAGTATGCCCTTCCCCAACCATAGTACTGCACAGGCCACTCTTGTCCCGCATTGCTCAGCATGAGAACCCCCCCCCCAATCACGTGCACTGGCCTCCATATTGGTGGACAGTGTAACACACACCCCTGGAGCACACAGCACAGCCCAGTCCCAGAACACAGTGACAGTCCCTCACCAAATGGTGCCCCATTGTGAGGTAGCCAGCACATAACAGACATGCCTGACCTCCCACTCCCAGCTACCCAGGTGTTCTGTTGTGTTGGTGTTGTCTGACCATTAGTGAGTACCCCTTACCAAGGGTCACACATGCAACAATGACAGAAGTATGGTGGAAAGACAGCATCCCGGATCCCAGAGTGCAACCACCAGCATTCTAGGGGATAGCCTGTCCAATCGGTAATAGCCTACCATGGCCAGTGAGAGTGAATGCTGCCTGGGATCCCCTGTGGGACCCATGCTTTCACTACTGGTCATGTTGGTAGCCCCTGGCCAATATGCATCAGTCTTATCATAGTCTCTGATGGCCTGCTGCACACTAATGTCATGGAAACAGACCACCATAGTATGGCCCTTAGATCAACATTGCCATAGCCATGCACACACAGAGCCTTCTGTCACACATGCACTCCCCCCACCCATACCACTGAGTGCTGTGCCCTGCTCACAAGTCCATACCAGCAACTAGTGCAGTCCACTGTATGACTCCTCTTGGCATCGGCTGTACAGTATGTGTCTGTACGTGCAGCAGACAGACTCCCTACTGAGAGGTACAGCCTGGGACCCTTTGCCAGATAAGCATCTGTTGAACTGCTGGTGGCCGTGGCAGTATGCAGTGGGCTGTATCGCTGGCACCATTCAGCAGGTACAGGGACCGGGGTAGTGCCATCGGTGCTGCAGATTTTTTTGTGGGGGGGGGCTGCGGAACTGTGGAGATGGGGCTGTGCCATCTGTTGGTGGGGTGTAACAGCAGAACAATGGGACAGGGCTGTCCTGTGTGTTGGGGAATGGATGCCTGTACACACAGGGATTGGGCCACCAGTGCGTTTGGGGTCATGACCAGCACAGGGATGGAGCAATGATGTGTTTGGGGTGGGGGGGTTGTGGGTATGAAAATGAAGCCTGGCCGTGTGGGTCCGGGTGCCTGTGGAAGACATTCACACCCCCAGACCCATGCTCTAACATACAAGGGAACCACTGTAGGACCCATGCTGGCATTTGATTGGGTGCCTGGCTGGGTCCACGACTTAACCCATGGCAGCCCTGCGCAGACCTGTGAGCTGGGGGCTGTAGCCATGGACAGGTGGCAGCTGTTAGTAAATAATGGCCAATGTGTACCTGTCCGTAGGTACAGAGCTATGCGCCTCTGGCATGTATTTCCTGCCCTTTCGTTCATAGGGCCCATTATTATGTCTGAATTCCTTACATCTACTGACTCTGATTGCTTGGCATTGCCATTTGTTAAGACCAGACAAGAGCGTAGAACTTTTGCCTATTTGGGACCAAAATAATTGGAATACTTTTCCTACAGATGTTTGCAGGTCAGTTTAAAATCAGGCTAAAACAACACTTACTTGCACAGTCTTAATGTAACTGCTTTGATTAAGTTTTTAACTGAAATAGTATTCTAATTAACACTTACTGATGCGTATATACTTGTATATATTTGTACATAACATGGTGTATTTTTATTATAAGTTTATGAAGTGTTTATTTTCCATTTTAATGTACTGTATTTGTGTACCCAGGTCACATCTGAAAATAGGCCCTCGGTCTAGATTGGCTTACCCAGTTATCAAAAACTAAATAAATAATCTTATCTTAGCCCTTTGGGGTCTACACGCCTCCATGGCGAGGATAGCCTGCTGCCACACTCCCCGAGCCCTTGCTGGCAGGTACGGCCTGGATAGCATTCCAGGAACTCAAGGCTGCATGGCTGTCTCTGTAAATTTTCTAAGGACAATTGCCTTTATCTTGGGACAGCTATTATTGGCTGTCCTTGGAACATGAGCTCTATGTTTGGTTCCTCATCCTGCCAGGCATTTCCAAATTCTTCCTGACTGGACTATGTCACTACCATCAACCAGCTTATTTAACCTTTTTTCCCCCTAATCCAGTATTGCTTCTGATATCTGGTCTGCTTTATACTCAGTGCTGAATTTCTTCAGTTTAAAGTTGTTTTTTTTTTCCATTTGCAGATTACATTGTTAAGTCACTAGAGGGCAACAAGACATGTAGGTTGCAATCGTCTTGCCACTGCTCCCCTGTAACACTTCTGTGCTGCATCATTCATACCTAAATTCTCAGCCTTTTACCCTCTCTGTAGTGTCCCTTGCACAGTCTCCCAGGCTTGCCAGGGCATACAACATGGCATCCAAACCAGGGTTTCAACTAGGTACCTTTTACCCAAAGGCAGCAACCCTACCACTGTACCACTGTGTCTACCACAATGTTAAATGTCAACAAGACCCACTCATACCTGCCTATGGTCACATCTACCACCACTGTAGTCCTCACACACCCACCCACACAACTAACCATACTACTGTTGCTAACCACGTTTACCTGCTCAGCAACAAACCTCCAGTTGCCTCTGGTATATACACACCTTTGCTGCTGGGGAGCACCTACCCCTCATAGCCGCTCTGTCATCCTGTTTCTCCCCATAGCCCCCCGCACCCTGCACCCCTCCCTTCTACCCCTCCGCCCATCTCTCTATGTCTTGATCCCTCCTTGTCTGTTCCTTCACCTGGCCATCCCAGCCCTCACACAACTGCCCATTCCTTGCTCATCACTTTATAGGCTTGCCAGCCGCTGCTACCTGGCAAAATGCCACCAATTCATGGCCCTTGTCAGGATCTTCCACTTGATTCTTCTACTATCTGGCAATGTTCACCCCAATCCTGGCCCAGCAGTGCTCCCCCAACTTCGGTCACTCATGGGGCTTCAAATAGCCGTTATGAATATCTGCAGCCTGCCTAAAAAAAGGCATCCCTGCAATGCTTGACTGCACAGCACCAACCAGACATTCTGGCTTTAACAGAAACCTGGCTGTCAGCCAAGACCCCAGACTCATTTGTCTCTATTCCTGGCTACTTTCTCATTAGGCTAGATCATAACAACAACAGATGTGGTGGCTGTGCCTTCTATATAAATGACTCCTTGCATTACCAAGCACTGCCTGCACCCTCCCTAGACCATGGTGCCCAAGCCCTCTCAATAAAACTCTCCCTGACCCAAGCCATGCTCCTCTTACTCTCACCATCACCTACATCTCACTCTGCAGCCAATCCCCTGACTGTAAAGCACTCTCTGACTATCTAGCCAGCCACCCCCACAAAATGGAACAAATCCTAGTTGGGGATCTCAACATAAACTGGCTGGCAAGCTTATCAACACACATCAAAGATACATTTACTGCATTAGATATGACTCAACTGGTATCCCAGCCTACCAGGGCCAACCCCACTAATGGAACCCCCACCCTACTAGATATCCTGCTCACTAATCATCCCCACTATATTACCAACCTGGGTGTCCTATCCATCACCTTAGCCGAACACTCCCCAATCATCTTCAGCTGGTCCTGTCAGCGACCTAAACCCACCACCAAATATCACCTTTCATCATCGACTACACCCAGGAGGCTTAGCCAATCTCAAACAATATCTAATTAACTGGGACTGGTCTCCTATTTCCCAAGCCCAGCACATAGATGATGCATTGCACTACTTAACCACCACCTTTAATACTGTCTGAAATGCTTTGCATCGACCATCAAAATGACCACTAGAAACATAGTGCCCCTGGATCATGCCAGAACTCCTACAACAGTTCAAAATGCATGACAACCTCTGGCATCGTGCCACTGCCTCCACTTTGCTAAGCAATAGGCAGGCCTATAATGCTGCCCACAATAAGTGCACTTGGACAATCCGCAAGGCCAAGGCGGAGCACTACAGAACTACCCTAGCCACCTCCCCGGGGTAGCACAAAAAAGTTCTGGAATAACATCAAGGAGCTTAATGGTAAATTCCGCTCTCCCTCCCCCTCACAGCTTAGTGTTAATGGTACTACTACCACAAACACACTTTACATAGCTAACTACTTCAACTCCACCTTCTCAGACCTCAGCTCAGTCCTCCCTTGCAACTTTTTTGATTCAATTCAGCCTACCCCACCGCCTGAGCTCCTCCATTCCCCTTCAAACTCAGAGTCATTACCCCTACAGAAGTGAAAGCCTACCTGTCCAAAGCCCTCCAGAGCTCCAATTACTGCAAAGACACCTTTGATATGCATATCCTATACATCATGCTAGACTCAGTTATCTCCCCACTCAGGACCTTCTAAATCTGTCCCTGTGCCTGGGCCAGTTCCCAACCTCATGGAAAATGTCAGTGATAACACCAATATTGAAATATGGTGACAGCTCCCTCCCAAACAACTACCGGCCCATCTCAGTTCTTCACCCCTCTCTAAAGCCCTTGAAAGATCATGACCAATCAGCTCACTGACTACTTCCTCACACACAACCTCTTATGTAGGGAGCAGCATGGTTTCAGAGCAGGTTATAGCACTATGACAACCCTCACAGAATTTGCTAACTTCCTGCACTCCATGCTTGACAAGGGGCACCTCACAGGGGCCGTGTTTATAGACCTCTCAAAGGTCTTCGACATGGTTTCTCATCCCCTCCTTCTTAACACATTACAACAAATTGGGGTCTCTCATTGTCCACTCTCATAGTTCTCCAGCTATCTTTCATCTAGAACCCAATATGTTAAAATTAATAATATCATATCTACTATGCTGCCTATGTACTCAGGAGTTCCCCAGGGATCTATCCTGGGTCCCTGCTATTCAGCATCTACCTCAACACCCTCCCTAAATACTGCCCAAACAACACTTATCCTCTATGTGGATAAAGCTGTTCTTTATGCCACACATCCTGATCCTCTCTGTCTCTCTCTCGCTCTCTCTCTCCAGCCTACCTTATAAAACTTCTTCTCTCAGATTGAACACTGGTTTGCTGAACACAGATTGGTGGTCAACATTAAAAAAACTAAGACGATGCTCTATGCCCACCACCAAAACAGATCAAGGGATTTCCCCCTGGAAATACTCTCCACCTCTCTCATCCCATTGGAACAGGTCCAAAAGTATGTTTCTAGGTGTTACATTTGACTCTTCCCTCTCATTCCATGAACATATAAAAATCCTCACCTCCACCACCAACACCTGCATTGGTCTCTTTTACAGACATAAAGACTGCCTGCCACCTGAAGCACTTCACCTAGCCATTACCTCCTCAGTCTTATTGCTGGTGGACTTTGGCCTCACAATCTATGCTGCCGCTAACCCTATGGTGCTTAATCAAATACAAGTAGTCATCAATAAGGCCTGCCGGCTTCTCTCTGGTGATGACAGAAATACATATACCTACACCCTATACGTGCTCATCAATATCCTCTCCCTTGAGGAAAGACTATTATACCAGATTCTCTTCACCAAAAAAATCCACCTGGGTTTAACCCCGATAGGTGTCATGGCTTCCCTTCAGGCAGCCACCATCTCAGCATCCACATGGGCTGCTTCAAAAACTATCTGGAAGTACCTAGGCTCAGGACCACCCTGGCCCAGTTATCCTTCCCCCTTAGAGCTCCATCCTGATACAATGCCCGCCAACCGGCTATCACATCAATCACCAATCGTGATCTTTCACCCTTAGAGCTCCATCCTGGTACAATGCCCTCCCACCAGCTATCACATCAATCACCAATCTAGGTTCTTTTAAAGCTGCCTTAAGGGCCCATATTCTCTCCTCACATCAATGCCAGTGAAACCAGTAACCTGTGGATCCTGCACCACGCCGCTAGGCCTGCACCCGCCCTAGGCCAGGCAGAGGAAATCCTCATTATTTCTAGCCTACAGGCTCCTCACCTCCCTTGGTTACCAAATAGTTGCACTGGACTATGAATGCATTGTATTATGTATATAAGACAAAGGGCCTCCCACAGGGCAATTTACTACCAACTCATCTCATGCATTGCTTTAGCTACCAACTGTATAGGTCTTAACTCGCAGAGGTAAATATGTTGATAGCTTTGCCTGTTTTAGCTACCAGATGTATAGGCATTAACCCTTGCTCATTGTATTTATACTCTGTATGATTGCTTACCACATTTATTCTATGTATGTACTGTATGAATGTCTATGTTTTATTCTGATGTGGAACCTTTGGAAACAAGTCTATGACTCAAAGGGGTGTAATTCTGATTTCTTAAATAAATAAATATCATCAGTGTCTACCATACAACAGAGTTCTGTGTAATCTGTGAACAAACTCACTTTACTGTGCAGCTCCACTCCTATGTTAGTAATAAACATGTTGAATTGCATCTGTTCCAGCACTGATCACTGATGCTCTCCACTTTTAACCTTCCTGCCATAACAAAATTTGCCATTTAGGACCACTCTGTGTCCATTCTGACAATCAGTTTTAGGGTCCTGTCTGACAACCAGTGCATGTCCAACATTAAATGCCTTCATTAAAGTCTTAATTACTGTATATTGTAGCACAAAATGCTTTCATTATGCAGGATGTAAAGCAAAGAGCCACATGCTTCACCCAAGTAATTTTAAAAATCACAAAGTTCAGCTGCTTTCTTTAATTCTGCTTTAGACTGTTATTAACTCATCAGCTTGTGGTGTCCTTCAAATGAACCTGAACTTTTATGCTCTGACTATATTACAAGCCTAGGATCAATGTGTTTTCCCTGAGTTCAGGAAATATTGAAGCCAGCTTTTCAATGACTTTCCTTATCACAAGAGATACAAGAAATCTACTGGCCTTCCTGGCATCATTTACCTAATTTGCCTGAAAGAATTGGTTCAAATGCTCAGACTAAATAAATGCTCTGTACAGTATTGTAATCCATTGTAATGTAAGCAATTTGTAGGCTACATGAACTTCAATCACCCTCGTGGGAGATTGCCAGTAAAACCAGATTTGATTTGATAAGCTGCAAAGTCTGTCAAGGTTGGATCAAAATGTGTTAGGGAACCTAATAAAGAGGATTCCATCCTTGCAGCAAATTGAAATGTACAGAGTTTAAAACATGAATATAATTTTAATCAGAACATGAACTGCACAACCACTACTTTCTCTAGGTCTGAAACTAATATCACTCCACCAAACACCCTTACATGAAATTGTGGTGCGCTCTGGCATTATCAAGTGACAATCACTGACAGAGACAGCAAGTGAGCTTGGCGCTTGCACCACATTCCATGTTCTTGATGGCCAGTGGTTAGCGCTACCCAGAGGGAAGTGGTGGAGGAAATTGTGAGGTGAGTACAATGGGGCCTTGAGACATGAGTGAGAGGAGAGTTTTCGCTGCCCAACCGCAGGAGTCAGTTTAGCACTAGATACATTCAGGGACCCATACCATCCTGAGTCTGGTGTGAAGTGGGAGAGGCTGGACATTGAAGCCACAAACCAAATCCTGAGGGGGAGGTGGTTAAAAGCCTAGAAAGTGAGCCAAAAAGAGAGACAGAGTGAGAGCAATGCAGCAGGAGGGTTGAAGCAGTGGGGAACTGCATTTCTAATGTGCAATTAAGGTGTTTTTGGGTGCCATTCAGACACAGATATGGGGAGATGTGATGCCAGTGTGTGGGGTTAAACTGGTCTGAGGAAGTTAGCCAAACAGAGCACAGAGCAGAAAGCTAAGGAGTGGATGAAGCAGCTATGGTGTGAGTCCCCTGCTGAACTCCTACCATAGAAACATAGAAACATAGAATCTGATGGCAGATAAGGACTGCTTGGCCCACCTAGTCTGCCCATTTCCCTACCTGATGGATAAGCTGCAGATTCTAGTTAATCAACAGCTTATTTCCTCCTACCCCCCACTAAAATTGACTTATGCCTGTCCCATGCTTTCTTGAATTCTCCCACTGTTCCTGACTCCACAGCCTCCTCAGGAAGGCTGTTCCATGCATCCACAACCCTCTCTGTGAAAAAATACTTTCTAACATTACCTCTGAGACGTCCCCCCTCTATCTTCAAATTGTGCCCCCTTGCTCTTGCACATCTCTTCTTCTGAAAGATACTACCCCCTTATACATTGTTAATTCCCTTGAGATACTTGAAAGTTTCTATCATGCCCCCCTCTCCCTCCTTTCCTCAAGGGTATACATATTAAGCTGCTTTAGTCTGTCCTCATATGTCTTCTGGTGCAGACCCTGCACCATTTGGGTTGCTCTCCTCTGAACAGCCTCCACTCTGTCTATGTCTTTGCGGAGATGGGGTCTCCAGAATTGCACACAGTACTCCAGATGGGGTCTCACTAACTGTCTGTACAGAGGGATAACAACTTCCAGTTTTCTACTGTTGATACCTCTCCCTATGCATCACAGTATTCCCTCAGCCCTCCTTACTGCCTTTTCACATTGCTTGCCCACCTTTAGGTCATCTGATGTAATTACTTCTAGGTCTCTTTCGATTTTTGTTGTAGTTATTAACTCACCCCCCCTTGTATACTCTTCCCCTGGGTTTTTGTTTCCCAGATGCATTACCTTGCACTTCTTTACATTGAATCTGAGCTGCCACATATTTGACCATTCCTCCAAGCTTGTCAAGTCCCTTTTTATTCTTTCCACCCCACCTTGTTTGACCATTTCTCCAACCTTGCCAAGTCCCTTTTCATTCTTTTCACCCCACCAGAGTTGAAGTGTCCTGTGGGGCAGGAGAACAGGCCAGGAAAAATGTGAGACAGTAATGAAATTGGGTCCCCAACTGTGGGTCCCAACTACAGGAGATTCAGAGATCACTGAATAAGCAGGAACTCCAAAATGGGTTCTGGAGTTTGGCAGATTCTTATCCTGCCACGGTGCACATTCACGTTTTGGCTATGTTGCCAGGGTTGCTCTTGGGGTGCCTACTGCACTGGGTGGCCTTGGAAGCAAATACTTAAGATAGAAAGGATGACAAAGTGAAGGCAAACAAGTATGCAGGTGAAGTGAAGGCAACAGCAGGAAGTTACTGAGCCATAGAAGAAAAACAGGAAGTTACTGCTACAGCAAAATGCTACAAACAACATAGTTTTCTTCCAGTCTTCATGCTGTCAACATCCTGAGGTTCCTCCTGAAGCATGGCTTGTTTCCTGTGGAGCTGTGCTACTGTAGTGTGATCTGAGCAATTGGCAGCAAGTGGGTTTCAGCTGAAAGACTGATGGTTCTCATCTGCTGCTAGCTGGCACTTTATGGAATCTCATCAAAATAAAAAGCATACAAACAACATATTTTCCAGTCTTCATGCTTCCACCTTCTTGAGGTTCCTCCTACAGCACTAATGTGTCCTGAGCTAGTCTAGTGCAATGTGATCAAAGCAGTGGGCACCAAGTGGGTGTCAACTGGCATCCTGCCAGCATCCACTTGCTTCTACTCAACACTTCTGTAGCATCCTATCAAAAATGAAAAAAAAAAATTACATTTCTGTCTTCCAGTTGTCACACTCTGAACTTTCTGGTGCCAACTATAGCATTGTGTGTCAACTGAGCTGTGCTAGTCTAGTGTGATCTCCAAAGGGGCAGGAAATGTATGTCAGCTGGCAGCCTGCTGGTGTCTGGCTATCGTTGGTGGTACTTTTTGCAGCATCCTATCAAAATAAAATAAAATAGAAAATACATATTTTTGTTTCTTCCATTCATCACACTTTCAAATTCCTGGTGTTCTTCATGGAGCATTGTGTGCGTGTCCTCTTGAGCTGTGCTGCGTAGTATGATCTAGACAGTGGGCAGCAAGTATGTCAGCTTGCCCAATCACTGCTAACTGGTACTTTGTTGTAGCATCAATAGCATGGTACAATAAAAAATAAATATAAAAAGCAAACATTTTGTGTAGCTGATTTAGGCAATAAATTAACAGGGAAGGCTAGGAGATGGGGGAGTGGTAGAAACATTTAGAATAACTAATAAAAGCCAAAGCATAATTAATTTGACTAGAGCCCTCCACTTTAGTGCAAATAGAAAATATAGACAAAACTGCTGGGATAGTCCATAAAGTATCATACATTGTAGGAACCACTGGCAGTGGAACTGCAAGGTTGCAACTGAGCAACAATTGTAGAAAAATGCAAAAGAAAAGGTATAACAAATAATGACACAGGCAATGGAGGAGGAGGAGCAAAGTGACTTGGGAAGTCTGGTGACAGACACAGATTGTGAATACGTGCCTTTTAAAAAGGATAGCATCAGCAGCAAATCTCAGTAGGAGGAAGACGAGGCAGAAAAGGTGGAAGTCTAAATTGGGGCAGGGGCATGTAAGAGAAAAAAACAGACAGTGGTTCCTAAAAGAAACAAAAGACAGAGGATCCAGAATGGCAAGGGGAAGAACAAGCATCTAATGAAATAATGACAGAAAGATGTGGAAAAGACACATAGTACAGCAGGGCCAGGATGACACAAGACAGAGGTAGAAGAAGAACCATTCTCTAAAACTGTGGAAAGGGGAGGTGGATGTGGAAGAAGGTGGTCATGGTTTCCAGCCATGATGACACCAGCAGTGAATTTCACTAGGAAAGGCCAAACTGATGATCAATGGTGTCAGATTTCTTTTGAGTGGAAATGGAATCATGGACATACATAATGTGCCTTACATGTAAGAACAAGTTGAGTTTAGGTACACAGGAAACAAAGCTGTGAACAACTACCATGGAAAGGCATTTGCTGAAGTCCCACTAGTCTCAATATGAGGCAGGTCAATGCATGGCATCAGCTACAACAATCTGGTCTCCGTAGCCCCCTCGGGCTGTGACTGCAGCCACAGTTCAGGATCAAGCTGCAAGCACTCCACGGTGCTCAGAAGCCCAGCTGCCCAGCAACAGGTCTCCGTAGCCCCCTCAGGCTGTGACCGCAGCTGTGGTTCATGATCAAGCTGCAAGCGCCTCACAATGCTCAGAAGCCCAGCCGCCCAGCAACAGGTCTCTGTAGCCGTCTCGGGCTGTGACCACAGCTGCAGTTCAGGATCAAGCTGCAAGTGCCCCATGGCACTCAAAAGCCCAGCTGCCCAGCAACAGGTCTCTGTAGCTCCCTCTGCATGTGACCACAGCTGTGGTACAGGATCAAGCTGCAAGTGTCCCATGGCACTCAGAATCCCAGCCGCCCAGCAACAGGTTTCCATAGACCCCTCGAGCTGTGACCACAGCCGTGGTTCAGGATCAAGTTGCAAGCGCCCCACGGTGCTCAGAAGCCCAGCTGCCCAGCAACAGGTATGGAGTACAGGGCTCCAGCCCCAGCTCCTCAGAGCATCTGGACTGTTTCTTCAGCTTCAAATGTTTGGCTCCAGCCTTGAACCCACGCACATTGGCTATCATGTCAAGCAGTGCTCCCTGATTAGCCTGTCTTTCTCTCCTGGGACTTTTGAGCTATTCCTTCTGTTTTGTTGCTAAAATTATTGAGATGGTTTAATTTATTTTGTGGCAGCTCTCCTCGCTTAGGCTACTGCTTGCCAGTTACCAGTAGAGGTCTTGATGATGTTGTAAGCTGGCTGAAATTGTGCTGGTACCCTGTGCACTGAAGTAGTCCACGGCTGCATTCAATCAAGTCCCTTACTCCTGGGAAGTGGTGGTCTCCACTGGACCCCTGCCTCATACTTAGCTAATTTATTAATTTGTACATTGATTGTTCTTGCCTGATTGTGATCCCAGGTGAGTCTGCCATTTTGTTTTATTCAGTTGTTTGGTAACAAAGGACAGCTTGTCTGACCCTGACTTTCTTTTCTTCCTTTTGTTTTTTTGACTCAAAGCTCTCAGAGCCAGCACCTTGATTGCAGTCTGTACACGCTCCCAGATTTACAAAGTTAATTAAGTGCTCAGCTCTTTTGTGCCTCCTGTTCTAAGTAAACCCTCCTTTTTCTCTGGGGCTTTATTAACCAGTGCTTGTCCTTCTACCCAGGTCTCCATAGCCCCCTCAGGCTGTGACAGCAGCCGCGGTTCAGGATCAAGCTGCAAGTGCACCACGACGCTCAGAAGCCCAGCTGCCCAGCAACAGGTACGGAGTACAGCGCTCCAGCCCTGGCTCCTTGGGGGAGCTTCTGGACTGTTTATTCAGCTTCAAATTTTTGTCTCTCCCCTCCACCCCTTCCCTAGGCCACCTTAAATACCCCTTGCTCCTCGCCCACTTCGTTAAGCCTCTACTTATTGGCTCTCTTCCTAGCCCATATTGGTTCATTATCCAGTCCCCATACTTTAACCCTTCTTACTTGTTTGGAAACTTCAGACTGTTTTAGGCCTCATCACCTGTCTCCTATACAATGTCTCACCATTAACTTCAGCTAAGTTAGTTTCTTGGCGGAACCTATGCCATCCCTCTGTTCAAATCTGGTGATCCCAGTGATGTGGTGATGATTAGCCCTATCTCCCTTTACCAGCCCTGTCTAAGATGCTGGAATAAATCATGAATTCACAGCTTAGGATTTTCCTGGATCAGACAAATTTGCTGAACCCTTTTCAATCAGGATTCAGAGCACAGCACAAAGCGATCTCGGCACTAGCCAAAGTAACTAATGATTGGCAGTGTGAGCTGGACAACAAGAACTTTTGTTGGTGTAGTATTGTGGACCTAAACAAGGCCTTTGATACAGTCGATCACTCCCTGCTCCTCTCATCCCTCTGGCACCGGCCTAGATGCTCTGTCCATCAAATGGTTTGAGAATTACCTTATTGAACACTCACAGCAGGTAAAAGCAGAAGGGATGTGTCCCCTTAAAGCCCCTTCTGAGAGAGTCCTCAAGGTTCCATCCTGGGTCCCTTGTTATTTGCAATCTATATTAATAGGATAGATGCTAATATCAGTAAGGCTCAAATACACCTTTTGCAGATGATACCATGCTTTATGTCAGTGGACCCTCTCCCAATGCAATGCTTTCAGTCCTCCAGGAAGAATTCAGTCTACTGCAGCGTTAGCTCATAAACCAGAAGCTGCTTCTGAATGCCAAGAAAACTAAAGCTATGTTCTTCTCTTGGTTTCTAACCTATCAAACCCTGCCTCAAATGGGATCCTTCCCTGGTAACTACCTTCTTGGTGAGCAACTGGAGTATGTGACCAGTTTCAAATATTTGAGGGTATGGCTTGACAATAGACTCTCCTTCCTGGTACATATTGAAGAATTAACAAAGAAACTTCATTAGAGCCTTGGACTCTTCTTCAGGATAAAAGGTCTTCTCCCCAGGGAAGCCAGGAAGAGGCTAGTCTAAACCACCTTTCTTTCCCTCCTTGATTACACTGACTTCCTGTATAACCAAGGTCTTGCTGGTCCTCTTTCTAAATTAGATATTCTTTTTCACAGAGCCCTAACGTTTATAATGGCTCTCCCTTACTCCATTCATCACTGTCTGTTGTACAAGGCAGTTGGGTGGTCCTCCCTTAGCTTCTAGCGCCAAAGAAACACTGCCTTATAGACTTACAAAGCCTTCTTAAATAAATTGCCTAACTATATCTCTGACTGCCTACCATCTTGCACTTCTAATAGGTATGCTCTGAGAAGCACCTCCTACCTCCTTTTGAAGGTTTACAAAGCCAGGTCTAGCTTTGGCTGTGCTGCTATTAGTTGCGCGCTACCTTTATTGTGGAATAAACTTCAAAATTCCCTAAAACTAAAGCTCGCCATCAGTTTGGAATCCTTCAAAGCACTATACTGTCACTATTTTACAGAATCCTGAGCCTGTTACTCCTGATCACAGATTCCCTCAACCACCTGGAGTCCGCTAGCTTGCCGTGGTCCCCTTTTAGTTGCCGGTCCAGCTCCCCATGGCCTTCCTCCTCTTTCTCTCTCTCTCTCTCTCTCTCTCTCTCTCTCTCTCCCACCCCCTTTCCCTATTCTTGCCTTGTCCTCCTTCTTTCCCTTCTCCTAGCCAGCTCCAGTATTGAGTATGCTACTACAATGGTCTGTATGTACATAATTGTTATCGGCTGAATCTGTCCAACTTAGCCGTACTATTGCTTATGCCTGTTCTGCACATGCTGTACATTGATATTGCTTGTACTATAATCATTGAAATTGTGTGTATTATATGTATTATTGTACCCTTTCCCCCCAAGGTCCACCTCACAAATGAGCATTGCTCAATGGTGTTCGTCTGGTTAAATAAAGATTTTGATTGATTGATTGATTGATTGATTGATTGACAACAGCAACAGCACCATTAGGCAGAGAAGCTAATGATGATGATGATCATGATAATGTGATGATCATGATGATTATGATGATGATGATGATGAAAGTGGTAGGAGAATGTTGGGGAAGAGAGAAGATAAAGCTAGGCCACATTAGCAAATTCTAAATTCACAGAATTTTCATAAAATTTCATGACTTTTTTGGAATTTTCTGTATCTGTTTAATTGGCTATTTCTGTCCATGTTAAAGCTAGAAGTCTGAAATTTGGCATGCATATTGCCTTTTATAGGCCCTACATGTGTGCAAGTTTATAACTAACAACATGAAGGCTTGAGAAGTTATAAGAGCTCAACATCTGGAAATTTAATATTCATGTGAAAATTTCAGAAAATATTTCTATGCTTACAACCTAGCCACCTTTAGAACTCAATAACTGAAAATGTATATTCATACTTTTTCACAAGAGTCATAGAAACTGCAAAATAGAGATGTAGTGATTATGTAAATTGTAAGTTTTAGCCATGACCTGTGCCCCGATACAACTACTCGGGCTCGCTTCCGAACCCCGGGCTGTCACCATGGCAGCATGATGCTCTAATGCTGGTCCACGTGAGTTGCCTTAAAGCCTAATATTTATGGTCAGTAAACCTAACAACATTGGTGATATTCCATTGTCAATCTTTAAACTTATCAGGGCTTAAAATTCTGCAGTTTATGTGATTGTGAAATGTAATTTTAAAATGTCCAACAGTTTGGAGGCTTATAACTCAGTCACCTTTAAAGATAGATATCTGAAACTCTGCAGTCATATGTATAAATATTAATAAAGTTACCATACCACATTTGGTGCAATTTGGAGAAACACTTTAAGTTAACATAGTTGTTAACTGTAATTTTAAAGTTTCCAAATGTTTGGAGGATCTTAACTCAGTCATCTTTAAAGATAGGGATCTTAGTTTTTGTACACTTCTGTAGGGGAAATGGCAAAGTCAGTGTACCAAATGTGGTATAATTTGGACAAATACTTTTTAAATTAGATGGAAATAACTGAAATCACAATTTAGGCAACATTTCACATTTGGTGGAAGCAAAATCAGTATTTAGTCACAATTCTGCTGGTGGAAGATAAATTTCACATAGCCCTAGAAGAAGAGGAAGGACGTATTTTAAGTGGTAGCCAAAGCACAGCTTCCTCATCTTTGTTCTTTTGCCTACTGATTCCCATGCTTCAGTGAGGCCACAAAGCCTCATCTACTTCCACTTCAGAAGTGGCCTAAGTAGGAGCTACTTGTCATGTTCGCCACCTAAAAACACTGAAGTGTCAATGGTTGAGTATCTGGAAATGAGCAAGATATACAATGGATATATAAAGCTAACAGACTTGTGGTTAAAAAGTTAACAAAAGCAGTTGTGGAAATGCTACCACTGACTTGCTGTCATTCTCCCTTGTGAGCTATGTAGGTTTTCTATTGCTAATGATAGTTGCAGTGGAAAGATACCAACAGCCTAAGCCATACATTATATGGGTATTATAGGGTAGGTAACCCTGAGCAAAACGTCAGTTTTCTGCGGCAGTGACCATGATGTCATAGGGATGCATCGACAGTTGTGATTTGCTTACTGTTGGTACTGGAATGTTAGCTACACTTTTTAAATAATAAATAGTAAACAAGCTGGATACCCGTTTTTGTTGTGATCTCATTGCTATGGTTGCTGTGGACAGTTTTACCTCTTTGCCTCTTTAAATTACTATGATGCAGCTGCCCATCTCTATAATCAACCCAGGTGGTACACCGGGTGATTACTTGATATGACAAGTCAGTCAAAACAAATGTTTTTCCCCATCTATCTGGGAGGAGACTGAGCAACTAGTGAATGGTGGCCACTATGTGTACTGGGCAGACTGGATAAAAAATGTTTAGGCAGAATGAAAGATCTGGTGTCTCTTTTCATTTCTAGTAAGGTGCACTGCAGAAAAAGGCAAATTGAACAGGACACCAACATAAATGAAATAGCTGCCTTGAGTTTGTAATGTTTGTAATTTGGATACTACCTGTACCAGTACACTCAACTCACCTGTCTCACTTTATTCATGTCAGGAGGATATCAGGTACAATATCAGATATGATTTTAGACATCAGGAACATTTCTTGGAAACAGTTCTGTTTCTGGAGCTGTTCCCGATGTCTGAAACTGTATCTGATATCGGTTGATATCGTATCTGATATTGAATCCATCTGAACAGAATACTGCACTTCCCTTCGCTGCTTTTTTCCACAGAGGACATAAATAAAATAGTCGCATTGAGTTTGGGCAGTCATATAAGAAGAAAACTCACTTTACCACAACTCAAGAACTCTGAAATATTCAAGCAGCACTGAGTTCAGACGTAAACAGACAGCCACATAAAGAAGAAAGGTGAAGCACATGTAATTAATTGTTAAGATTTGGTTATGAAGTTAAGTTTTTATGTTGTGTATTAGTATAAGCTTATTTACCACCAAATTATTTTATTCCAATATGTGCATGTTGTTAGTTACAGATGGGTGAGCTGGGATGGAGGGGAGTGCTCACTAAGATGGATTGGAAATTTATAGAAAAGACAAAAAGGTTTATGACACAAATGCTGCAGACAAGCTCTATTTCATGTTATCAGCATATATGTGAGTGTCACCGAAGACTCACTATACTGTTTCAATGACTGCCATTTGCCAACACTGCTGCAGTATCAGTTTGATTCTCTGGTCCTAATTACATTAGCATTTCTTGAACACAGCAACAGAAAAGGAGTGTCTTAGGGAATATCATGTCAACAAAGAGGGTTGTTATTTTTACATTCTCACATCCATACTATGATTCTGCAGTGTACCTCAGTGCGTATGGAATTGGGATGGCGTCACTGTCATTTACACCACCACCATCATACAAGTAAGTAGTGGCCCCATTCATTAATTTCTCCACCAATCTCTCAAATTGGCAACTTGCAGAATTATATAAATCCAGCATTAGTAGCATTTACTCACATGACAAATGATTTTGGTCCAAACTTCCATGCCTTTTGTGCAGACTGGTGAGATGGGGGGGGGGGAGATGATAGGTCACACAGATGGCAAATTTTAACAAAAAAATGTTATGGTAGAAATGCTGCCTACTAATTATAAGTCACGTCATGCAGTAAATAATTCAGAGTTACCTGATGTCTCACCATGCAATAAAAATGACTGAAGTTTGTGTATACTGCAGCATTGTCAGTTTGATTCTCTGATTCCATAGAATAGAAGAAAACTAGGTAGTGATCAAGAGTGCTGTTATTCTTATAAGGCCAGTGATATTAGAATTTCATGATCCCAAGAACAGAAATAATCATGGGCCTGATTTTAAGATAGCTCGCCAGTTGTGTAGATGTGTACGCCAGTCCCAATGGCGCAAATTGCAAGATTACACCAGTGACTTGCGACACACATGATTTGAAAATAACAGTTACTCCACAACCGCTATGACAAATGCAAGTTACGATGCAGTTATGCCAAAGAAAGCCGGCATCACTGAGTAATGCAGCTTGTGAAATGCATAACACACCAGCACCATGAAACTGCCATTCCAGAACAAGTGGCATAAATAACTACACCAGAGGAAGCCAATGTAACTTAGAACAAGGAATAGCTGTTCTAACCAGAGCACAGGCCATAGAAACACCCCCTCCCCACATAGCCAGACTGCACAGAGCAGTGTAGTGGGACACACAGCAATGTCAGCAATAGGAGCCAAACTGGGATAGCAGAGCCCTGTGAGCTCAGGCATGCCAGGCACAGAGGCAGGAGCCAGGGGACTGAGCCACAGTGCCCACCAATGGAACCAAGGTCACGGTGCATGGCAAAGATGTCAGTGCAGGACCACTGAGGACCTGACCAAGCAGCAATGCAGAGCATGCCACAGGCCATGGCAGTGTGCATGCATGTGGCAGACAGTACATGTGGGAGTGTGGAGACACAGTGGCACAGCAGGGGCAGTGGGTGGACAGGCACTGCAGTGGACAGGGGTGACGGCCATGCAGACACATGGAATGCCACACATGGGAGGTAGGCAGGGGCATGACACACACACCGTGCAACACACAGGGGCCCAGGAAGGCCACACAATGGCAAGGGAAGCACAGGCAGTGCATGGACACAGCCAAGACAATATGTATGACTGAGAGTGTGCACCTGCATATGAACGCATGCGCATGCAGCAGTCGTGGCCATGCAGAGGATACTGGGAAGCTGATGACAGGGGTGCACACAGCAACATGCACCCAACACCCCCAACAGGTGACAGTGGAGAACACCAGATGCCATGGTGGAGGATCCTGTGAGGACACCCCCGACAGCAGCTGAGGATAGGAACAATGGGGCCCACACCGGCGTGAGAGGAAATGTAGCTCACCCTTGGACCACCGACGCCCGTGTCCAATGCCATGACACCATATTGTTGCACCCCAGTACAGCTCCACAACAGCATGTAGGACAGTGTTCACCTGCCGCAACCCCCAGAACAATGCCCAGGCACACAGTGTACCACTGCCTGACAGCGATCAGGAGGACGGTGCACTGAAGGAGGGTGACAGTGATCTGGTCATCATGGTGGAACACCAGACAAGCAGTGGTGCAACAGCGGGCCACTATGCATGACACAAGCTGAACCACTGGTGCACCTGAGGCAGCAGAAGGACACCACAACCGACAGCACCAACACCACTGCCACCACCACCACCACTGCCCCCAGTACCACCATGGTGGCACCTGCAGCAGTAAGGTGGGGCACACTGAGGTGAAACGCAGCCCTGACAACAGCATGGCACCCATGCCACTGCCACCATGCTGCCGGGGAAGGTGATACTGGCCAGCAGGTGCAATATGACATATGAAGCAGCACTGGAGCTGGAACAGTGCCCATGTGTGACATACAGCATCTGTGAGGCATGACTGCAGTTGTGGGATGGCACCACAGGCAACACACAGAGGAGCACAGCACACATGGACAACAGGCATGGAGTCACAGGAGGAGAAGGACACACACAGGGCAGAGGAACAATGCCGTGAAGATGGTGCCATCAGGCACACTGCACCTGCCATGGCCACTGATACATGTAAACAGTGCAACCACAACAGGAACACAGCACCAGGTGGCACTAACCTGCATATGTATGATGGTAGAATGCACCATTGCGTTGTGCCACTGGTGCCACCCACATGGACCACCTGTCCCATGGGTGGAAGAGAGCTGTACTGGCCCATGGCCGCCACACAGCCATAACAGGCACAGTGTGGTGGCATGTGAACCGGACCCAGCATGGTGCTCAGCTGCAACAGAGCACCATGTGGCTGTGCCCACCGGAGTGTGCCCAAGGCTGTGAGGGGCACAGACAGCACAGACACCACATGCATGGTGGGGACGCACATGTGACAGCGCAGCCCCACCGCATGCATGGCCACACATGCACAGTGAGACACACACACACACACACACACGCACACACACCCACACACGCCCATGCAGACCTGAGACAGATATACAGAGCCAGGAGTGCGAACAAACCATTTAATTAAGCAGAGCACAATAACAATACAAGGTGCAAACATCAATATAAACAGCAGTATTAAACAACCCCCCCACCCTCACAAGACACCCGCTATGTACAGCCCCTCCACAACACAATGGCAGATACCCCCAACATCCCATATGTGCAATGCCCCACACACACATACAAGGCACCACCCCAGCCCATATGTACACTGTCCACTGAACACTAAGAGGGAACACAGCAGAAGACCCCCGGATGGACCCCTCCCAGGCATGGCCACACCCACAGCCTTCCCACTCCCACATGGGATGCAGACACCCCCGCCACTCTGACACCCACCACCCACCAGCACCCCACCCCACACACACACACACACACACGTCATGCACCCCCCCCAGCCTATAGAAGCCAACGGGCCACATACATACAAACAAAATGTCCATTGGAGAAGGGCCCAGTCCACACTGTGCGGCACTATCACCTCTGCAGTGCCATGAGGAGGGCACCCAGGGAGCCATGGAGGCACGCCACATCTTCCATAATGGTGGAGACCAGCACAACTAGCTACTGGTCACCCACTGGCAGCTGCCTCGGGGAAAGCATAGCCTGCAGTCCAGGCTGTCAACCAGCTTAACCTGCCCAAATATCCAGTCCCCCTGCCTGCCCCTGGTCCATGCTACCTCTGTAAAACCTGTGCGCTGCATCATCTTTGGGTGGCATGTACACATCCACCACCTGGCCCTCTTCCGGATGCGCCATGTCATCCACTTCCTGTTCCACCACAGGCAGCTCACACACCGCAGGCTCTGCTGCAGGCTGCTCCACTGCCTCCAGTCCCATGTCTGCCTGCTCTGCGCACTGCTCTGCACCTCTGGTTGTGCACCTGCCACCACCACAGCACCATGCTGGTGGGGTGCCCTGCCTCTGCAGCCAGGTGGTTATCCCTGTTGCCACCACCTCTGTCTACTCCTCCATCCTCTGCTGCCCACAATCTGCCAGGTTGGTATCCGGATCATCCTCCTTAGAAACATAGAAACATAGAATTTGTCGGCAGGTAAGGACCGCTCGGCCCACCCAGTCTGCCCATTTCCCTACCTAATAGATAAGCTGTAGATTCTAGTTAGCCAGCAGCCTACTTCTTCCTACCCTCACCCCCTAGAATTGCCTTATGACTGTCCCATGCATGCTTGAATACCACCACTGTTTTTGACTCCACAACCTCCTCTGGAAGGCCGTTCCATGCATCCACAACCCTCTCTGTGAAAAAATACTTCCTTAAATGACCTGTGAGCTGCCCCCCCCATCTTCAAATTGTGTCCCCTTGTTCTTGCACACCTCTTTTTTTGAAAGATGCTACCCTCTTGGACTTTATTGATTCCCTTGAGGTACTTGAAAGTTTCTATCTATCCTTCTATTGCGATGATGCTGGGATGGGGAAAACCCTGTGCAACTGGTGCTGTGTGCATTGCCGGTAGGCCGCTGCATCCTCTGCCTTTACCATGGCCATCGCCCACAGCAGGGCCCTGAGGTGGGGTGTCAGGCTGCTCTGCATACCTGCAAGGAAGCAATGGTGATATTCAGTGCAGTGCTGGGACACACTACATGCTCACACAACATAGCGCCACAACCTATGCCTCCGCAAACCGACACAGCACGGACATGACACATGGCATAGAGGGCATGCACCTACCTGACCTCCGGTGCCTCACCACCTGCCGCTGGCCCTGTGCACACTGCTGTGCACTGTCCAGCTGTGCCTGTGGTCCCAGGTCACTGTGTCCTGCACCTGTGAGGAAGGGGAACACAGTTAAGCTGCAGGCAGTTCTGGCCATGGCCTGTGTGGCAGCATAGCACAACAAATGTGCGGCTAGATGTTGGTATACCCACCTGCACCTGCATCCTGGACTGTGTGCATCTCCACATACCTCAGGCATGCCATATCCAAAAGTCGCTGCAGGGTCCTGGGTCCTTCCATCCCAGATCCTGCCAGTGGTGCTGCAGCTGTTTCACGGTCTGCGGGCAAGCCGCTACTTGCACCTAGGTGTGTCCTATTGCCCTCCATGCCCTTGCACACTCCTCCACTGTGAGCCTCCTGCACCTGGGTGGGAGGAGTGTCATCCCCCACTGGTGGACCAGGTTTAGCAGCTGCATGGTCTAGTAGGGGTGAAGCTGGGGGCCCTTCCACTCAGAGTCAGTCTCATATTGCTTGGTATGCTGTCTGCCCTGAGGCATCTGGCACAGGGGTGTACTGCATGTGCAGTATTGATCTGCAAGGCAACATGTCGCAGCACACGTGTCAGTGTACAGTGGTGTGTCAACCATACTGTCACTCTCCCCCCTACATCCTGCCTAGCTTGTCCGGCACTGGACAGCATGACTTACAGGGCTGGGGTACAGTAGCAATGGTTGCAGCAGAGCACCCTATGTGCTGTCTGAGGGGTGCGGCATGACGCAGCTGTGATTTGTTGCACATACATGTCCCTGCGGTCCATGTTCCCTACCGATGGTGTACACGCTGATACCACACACCGCACACTACATGACAGGGCCGTGAGGTGCCATCCGCGTACAGTGTGCAATGGGTGACCCCACAACAGCTGCCTACACCACACTCCCCCACACCACCAACCGCCATGCCCATCCATGCACTGCTCTGTTGCCATCCCTATGCACAGGAGTGCCTAGGCACATGACCATTCCCCACATGACAGCAGCCTGCACTGTGGTCATGTGCAGTGGCCTAGTCCAGCTGCACGACGTCTGGCTGTCATGTGGTGATACACGGCATGGCACATGTTACCTGAAAGTTGCACATATCACACCACAGCTCAGCTGTGTACAATATGAATGGCTGCCGACACTCTTGTTCAGACATGTGGCCTTGCTGTGTGTGCAGGTCAGGTGCACTTACAGGACTGTGTGCTGTCCTGCACAGTGGTCAAGCATAGCTGTGGTATCCCACAATGCGCAGCCTCCCATTTCACTGGTCCAGCATCCACAGGGGAGCATGGCAGCTGTGCAGCCTGTGTGCACACACAACCAGCACATACCCGGCCATGGATGCACCCAGGATGCTGTACAGTGACATTGGTCTGCACACCCAACAGACAGCTGCCCTGCCTGTGTGATACATTGGTGCCTGCCCAGTTCACAGTGTAAGCAGAGATGCCCCTGTACTGCACTGTGCTGTCTAGGTCCACATGTATCATCTGCAGGGCCATGCACAGTCAAATGTAGCATGCTGCACAGTCCATGGTCTGCAGGGCATGTCTGATGGTCTGAACAGACAGGCGGGCATGGAACCTGTGTGTTGGCATCCTGGGGTACGGTCTGCCGCAGTGCTCCACTGTCTGCCCATGTGCTCCACGGTCTATGTGCCCCTGTCCTACAATCAGGGGACTGAGGGATGTGTGCAGGGCTGCAGTGGGAGCACTGCACTGGCCAAACTGAAAACTATCATGAACGTAGCCAGCTATCTCCGGCATGCACAGTCCCCCACCATCTGCAGCACCACAGTACACCTCTGTACACAGACCAACAGACTGCTGCCCCCTCCCATTGCCAATTGTAGTAGGCTGTCAGTTGTCACAGCAACACCCTACACAGTTTGCACACATGTACATGTGGTAGGTACTAGTATTGCACACAGGTACAGACACTAATCAGCATGCTACACAGGCACATGTCCCCCAGAACACAGTGATAATGGCTGCACATAGGCATTATGTGAGGGACAGGCACGCAGCACAACTGTACACAGCATTGTGTGGTGGGTCTGCCTGCCTACACCTCCACCACCCTGCAGTTGGGATGTGCAGCTGCATAGTGCAGTGGTATATGGCTCTGAGCTCATACACCTGTGCCGGGGTTGCAATCCACAGCCCCCACATGCAAACAGTTTGAATCTGAGCAAGGCACCTACCTTTTCTGTGCTCCCGGTTTGCATCTGTGGGCAGGCCTGCAGCCTAGTGTGTCTCTCCTGGATAAACAGAGTTGTGCACAACATTATCAACTGTATGTAGTACTGTCTGTTTCATATGTGTAGGAAGTGCACTGTCCCAGTACTTACCAATATGCAGGGTGTGTCCCACCTGGACTTACAGTGTGTCAGGGATCTCTGTGTTTCCTATTTAGCATGTGCTCTGTATCACTGCTGCGAGGTCCTCCCCTGTCTCACCAGCATGCTTGTGTTGCCACCTAGGTATTGCTTACATGGCTTACCTTGCACATGGTGCACTTGCAGGCTACACATGCAGTGCAGAGTGGTACCATGCATATACATAATGTACCCACACACACTGCATAAACACAACCGCGTGCTGCAATTGTGGCCTATCTGCACATGCGGCCTATGGGTAGGATGTGTATGTGCGATATGGGACATGCACCTCACTCAGGCAGTGGATGTGTGAGACATGCATTATGTCCTGCCACAGCGGTTGGAATGAGTGAGTCCACACAGATGTACAGTGCATAGTATTTACTAAGTGCAGTTAACAAAGGATGTGACATAGTGCAGTGGTACAATACAGTTGTGATAATCCCACACACACATACCCACACCCAGTGACAGTGCACAGCAATCACACCCATACTGTGCTGTGTAACAGTGCCCCACACACCCCACACAGTGCACCACACACACACATCCACACACACACCACATTAGAGGTCTCAGTCCCTCCCATACTGCACACCGTCCACTGCCCACCTCCCATAGCAGTGGCGCACCATAGTGCCATGAAAGTCTGCCACCTGCTGCTACTGCCCAGATCTCTTGCACTTGGTTGAACTCACACCCTGTCCAGCATCCTGTTTTGTGGGCTCGCTGCCCCAGTGGTAACTGGGCCCACCCTGCCCTGGTGCATGACCGCAGGGCCACCATTGTCCAGAGGTCCGCTGGCACTGCCAGCCTCGGGGTCTTCCACGTCTCCCTGGGTGGTTGGTGCATAACCTGGCACAGTCCCAGTTCCTTATCCTGTGGTCCACTGCCATCCTTGGCCTGCTGGTGCACTGCCACCTGTGTTGTCTCCTCTCCAGGTGTGCCGTCTGGTGCTGGCCTGCCATGTCTGGCACTGGTCCTGTGCCCTGTGCCCTGTGCCCAGTGCCTTATGCCCACTGCCATGGTGGCAGGTGTTGCTGTAGCCCTCTGCTTTGTCACTCTGGCTGCCTGTGGTGCCACCACCAGTGGTGTTGTTGGGGACAGTGTTGTTTCCGGTTGCACCAGCATTGTGAGTCTTGTCAGCGATGGGGGCTGTGGTGCCTGTGGTGCAGGTGTTACTGGTGATGCCAATGGTGGAAGTGGTGGGGTCACCTGCGTTGGCATTGCAGGGGGTGTTGGTGGCAGTGGTGGGTCTTGCTGCTCCAGGGGTGCCAGTGGTGGCGGCAATGGTGGGGTGGTGGGAAGGGTGCTGCTGCTGGGCCCACCGCCCCTGGCAGTGATGGTGTTGTCACCGCTGCTGTTGGTGGCATTTGTGGTGGGGCTTGTGGTAGGTGCACAACCTGTGGTGCCTGTGTGGTGACATCCTTCACTGCTGTGCCTCACAGTGGCTGGCCTGGGTGTGCATCCTGTAGCACTGCTGACAGTGCGTCTGCCTGTCTAGTCTGCTGGGCCACTGACCCCATCACAGCCATGGTCAGGTGGGTGATGGCTCTTGTCTGTGCCTGCGCACAGGCCTGGTAGGTGATCATGGCATCAACCAGGCAATTTATGGCTGCCTCCATGGTGCGTGTCCCTGTCTCCAGCACCTCTATCAGGGTGCCCATGTGCTCCTCCATCACCATGTGGTGCGTATCCATACTGAGCCTGATACAGCCCAGCATCTCACCCTGTTCTGCATGTGCTGTCAAGAGTGTCCAGCAGAATCCTGCGTAGTCCGTGGGCATATCTGGCAGTCCTCCTGTGAGGATGGCGTGGTCCCATCCGGGGCCTCCTCCAGCATGTGGTATGATGCCAGGCTTAGGTCCTGTGCTGTGCCATTCCCTAGGCTTCTGCAGCTGAAGAGACTGCTCAGGCAGCGTCCCTCCTTCCCCCACTGTTGCTCCTCTGCTGCCTCACACTCCCCTATCACTGGTGTCTGGGCTGTGCCGCATCAGCATCACCGGGGGGGGGGTGTCATGGTGGCCTGTTGGGTGGTCAGCTGCATGTGTTCACACTCTGTGCCTGTGTCACCACTGTCAACTGCTGCTGCTGTGCCTGTGGGGATACATCAGTGCATCAGTGCTACCTCCCATGTCATGTCTACCATGCATGTATAACTATCAACTGGTCCACATTACGAGGACCTGTTCCTCATAGAAACATAGAATTTAACAGCAGATAAGGACTGATTGGCCCACCTAGTCTGCCCATTTCACTACCTAATGCATGGGCTGCAGATCCTAGTTAACCAACAGCTTACTTCCTCCTATCACCAACTAGAATTGCCTTATGAGTGTCCCATGCGTTTTTGAATTCCCCCAATGTATTTGAATCCACTACCTCCTTAGGAAGGCTGTTTCATACATCTACAACCCTCTCCATGAAAAAATACTTCCTCATATTACCTCTGAGCCATCCCCCCCCACTTTCAAATTGTGTCCCCTTGTTCTTGCGTATCTCTTTTTCTGAAAGATGCTACTGTCTTGGACTCTGTTGATTCCCTTGATGTACTTGATGTGCTTGAATGTTTCTATCATGTCTCCCCTCTCCCTCCTCTCCTCGAGTGTATACATATTAAGCTTTTTTAATCTCTCGTCTTATGTCTTCTGGTGCAAACCCTGCATCATTTTAATTGCCCTCCTCTGGACAGCCTCCTTCCTGTCTATGTCCTTGTGGAGATTGGGTCTCCAGAACTGGACGCAGAACTCCAGATTGGGTCTCACCAATTGTCTGTACAGAGGGATAACAACTTCCTGTTTTCTACTGGTGATGCCTCTCCCTATGCATCCCAGTATCCCACCAGCCCTCCTTACTGCCTTCTCACATTGCTTGCCCACCTTAAGGTCGTCTGATATGACTACCCCAGGTCCCTTTCCATTTCTGTTGTTATTATCTCACCCCCCATTGTGTACTCTTTCCCTGGATTTTTGTTTCCCAGGTGCATTACTTTGCACTTCTCTGCATTGAATCTAAACTGCCATACATTTGACCATGCCTCCAACCTTGTACAGTCACTTTGCATCCTCTCCACCCCACCTTCTGTATCAACCCTGTTGCAGACTTTGTGTCATCTGCAAAGAGACATACTTTTCCTTCGAGTCCCTCTGCAATGTCACTTATAAAGACATTAAAAGAAGACCAATCCCAGTACTGAACCCTGCGGAACCCCACTAGTAACCCCCTTTCTTCAGAGTGAACTCCGTTTACTATTACCCTCTGTATCCTGTTGTCCAATTTTTACCCAGGCTATCACCTTGTGACCCACTCCAAGGCTGGCTAACTTGTATATTAATCTTTTGTGTGGGACTATGTCAAATGCCTTACTAAAGTCTAGGTAGGACATGCCCACAGCCCCTCCCTGGTCTACTACATTGGTTACCCAGTCAAATAAATCTATTAGATTCATCTGACATGACCTTCCTGCTGTGAATCCATGCTGCCTTGCATCCTGTGCCCCACTGGCCTCTAGAAACTCAACAATTCTTTTCTTTAGAAGTGAGCCCATCATTTTCCCTACCACTGAGGTCAAACTAACAGGACTGTAGTTTCCTGCCTGTCTTGCTCCCACTTTTGTGAAGGGGAATCACGTCTGCCCTCCTCCAGTCCTCCAGTACCACACCATCCTCCCATGATTTGTTAAAAAGGGAGGTCAGTGGTGTCACTAGTTCTACCCTTAGTTCTTTTAGAATTCTTGGGTGAATCCCATCAGGCCCCATTGCTTAGTCCATCATTAGTTTTAAGAGTTCTATCAGAACCCTTTCTTCTGTGAATGGACTGGTATTGACCTCCCTATCCAGAGTGCTTCAATTCTTTGATTTAGGTACCTCTCCCTCCTCTTCTTTTGTGAATACTGAGCAGAAGTATTCATTCAGTATCCCTGCTTTTTCACTGTCATCCTCTGCCCACTCTCTTCTCTTTAGTAAGCCTCACTATCCCCCTCCTTCATCTTTCTTCACTCCCTAATGTACCCATAAAAGGTTTTATTCCCTTTTTAACTGAGTTGGCTATCTTTTCCTCAGTTTGGGCTTTGGCTATTCTAACTGCCTTCCCCACTTCCTTCTGCTTTAACTGGTACAGTTCTCTGTCCTGCTCCTTCTGTGTTTCCTTATACTTCCTGAATCCTACCTGTTTCTTCTTAACCTTCCCCACCACCTCTTTTGACAACCATACTGTTTTTTTCCTTCATTTTGCTTTCTTGATTTGCTTCACACAAAGGCTCGTTGCCTCTGTGATGGCTGTTTTGGTTTTTCCCCATTGTTCCTCCACCACACCTTCTTGCCAGTTTGCTAGTGTTTTTCTGAAGTGCTCTCCCATTTTTCCAAACTCAGCCCTCCTAAAGTCCAACACTCTTGCTTTCGTATGGCTCGACTCTATGGCTGTGTTTATCATGAACCACACTGTTTGGTGGTCACTTGCTCCCAGATGGCTACCCGCTTCTAAATCTGAAATCCTGTCTCCATCCCCATTTGACAGTACCAGGTCTAAGATTGCTATCTCCGTAGTTGGTTCCACCACTAGCTGTCTGAGGCAAGCCCCCTGAAGGGCATCGAGAATAAACCTGCTTTTTTATGTGGTTGCAGCTAGGGTGTTCCAGTTAACGTCTGGCATATTCAGGTTCCCCATCAATAATATCTCCCCTTTTTCTGACATTCTAAGGATGATTTCTATCATTTCCTTGTCCATTGCCTCCCCCTGAGATGAGGGTCTGTATACCACCCCTGTGCGAATTGTGGTGCCATAACCTGTCTCCAGGGTAACCCAAGGGTGCCTCCTCTACTCCCTGTTTTTCCTTTAGTTATCTTGCTTTAATCCCTTCCCTTTCATAGAGAACTCCTCCTCCTCCTCCTCCTCTTTTACCCTCCCTGTCCCTCCTGTAGATTGTGTACCCTGGTATGTTGACATCCCAGTCATGGTTCTCAGTGTACCACATTTCTGTGGCTGCCACGATATCCAAATGTCCCTCTTCCATCAAGGCCACTAGTTCAGGGAGCTTGTTACACAGACTACGGGCATCGGTACTCATCACCTTCCATTTGTTGCTTGCCTTACCTATTTTAGTCCCATCCCTGTCCTTTCTGCCTTTTTCTGCATTTACCCTCATCCTGCTCCCCGCTAACTTCTCTACCATGGTGTTTACCTCTCTAACTATTGTGTTTTGTGGGGGAAGGATGGCTTTCCCTGCTCCTTTTCAGTGCCTCCCCCAGGCTAATTTAAATGCTTGCCTATTATGCATTTGAACCTTTCACCTAGGATTATGGTTCCCCCCCTGGACAGATGCAGGTCATCACACCAGTATAGGCCTGTATCCCTCCACGTGGGCCCCCAGTCCCCAATGAAGCCAAAACCCTGAGCTATGCACCAGTTTTTCAACAATTCATTGAATCCCATGGTGTGGAGTACTCTAGCATCACACTTGCTATAGACAGGCAGCATCTCTGAGAAGGTTACTGTATGTTTACTACTTGTCTAAGGCCCTCCCAACTCTTCAAACTCCTCTTGCACTGCTCCAATCCCATTCACGGTCAGGTCATTTGTCCCTAGGTGGATAATGATATCCAGCTTCCTCCCTTGTGCAGCTGCTGCACGATCCTGATGATTCACTCCCTGTCCCTCCAAGCCGTGGTGCCAGGCAGGCACACCTCCTTCTCCCCTTCATTCCACAGATCTACCCCCCTAATGATTGAGTCCCCCACCAGGAGTTGTTTCCTTCCCCTCATTTTACTTCCACATTGTTTTCTGTTCCACATTGTGAGGACTTGTCCCACATTCACTGTTATGCTTTTACAGCACAAATCTATAGTGAATAATGCATATATTACATTATTTGATTCATAATAGACTTTGTGACCATACAGCACACATTTTCATGGTGTCCTGAGCTTCTTAGGGACCATTTTGATTTTATGTTCCACAATTTAGCCATTTGTTCCACATGTTGAGTGGCATTGTTCCACATTAGGGGGACAACATGTTGAGAAGTATGCATGCATGCCACCATTCACACCCCTTCAGCGCTGTCCCACACACTGTGGGCAGTGCCAGCCATCCACTTACCTGTCCCTGCAGCCATCCACTTACCTGTCCCTGAATCCATCCATGATGTTTCATGATCCATGTCCCCATGGATGCTGTGCTGGCTTATGAATGCTAGAACCCTCTCTTCATGTCCACTGAGGGGGGTCTCGCCTCCTGTGGCCACTGCCTGCCACTTGTTGTGGGCCTCCTTGGCCTTGACATGGCACTTGAGGTCACAGAGCTGCTTTTGCAGATCACGCACAGTGTGCTTTGCATTGGCCATGGCATTCACCTTCTTTGCAGCCTCATCCTATGCCTCCTTCTGCTTCAGATGATGCTCCCATTCCCTTTGCTTTCCCATTAGGAGTTCTGGTTGGACCTCCAGTTAATTAAGGAGGACATTCGTCTCCTCATGTGAAATTCTGCTTCCTTCATTTGGTCATGCTTGCCACCTCTCTGCTGCTACCTGCCATCTTTCCCATAGCCCCTGCACCATGTCTGTGACTTGAGCACTGTTATATGTTCATCAGTTTGTGACTCGCCTAAGTGTTACGCCCGCTATTGCGGGTTATACCAAGTTTTGTAGGCATAACTTGTGACATATGTAATTCATCATTCTACATCGTATCTGGTGATTCTCTTGGAATATGGTGCAGCTCGCATGTTGGAGGAGTTTTGGTGTAACTTTACATGCTGGCGTACTTTGCGCCATGCTCTCCCAGCTATCTTGGAATCGGGCCCATGACTCTCACATATTTGCAGTATAACCTGAAATACAGCTAGTCTGCAGCATTTCTATCACAAAGTTTTATGGTGTGTAGTTAAATTTGCCATCTATCTTAGAGACCCCCAGCTCAACTATCTGTAAAAAAGACACGCAAATATCAGAATAAAATCATTTTACCTGTAAGTAAACTATACTGGTAGTCAATATGAAAAAAGTTAGCTTTATAACCAGATCTTAACATTAAATTACATGTGCTTCACCTTTCTTCTTTATATGGCTGTCTGTTTACTGCTGAACTCAGCACTGCTTGAACTTCTCATAGTTCTCGAGTTGTGGTAAAGTGAGTTTAAAATGGACACTCAAAATGCCAGAAAGGAGAGACTTTTGTTAAGTCATACATTTTTTTGATCTGTTCATAAAAAAAGAAAACTTTCCAGCTGTCACACAATGTACTTTTTTTCCCTCAAGGAAAATAGAGTATATCGCCTGCGCTCCTTACACCCTTGCATGAGGTGGCATGGGGTGCCCACTCCCTCGTGCTGCCGAACACAAGCCCAACAGTAGGGTACCCAATTCCCACTTAAAGAATATTGCTGAAGTAAAGAAAACTGTCCCTCAATTTTATTTTTAAATACAGTAGACAAGTACACAGTCCCTCACCGATCAGACCCCATACTCAGCCCCACACCCGCGCTACCTCAACCTCCCATTCAGCACACACCACCCCATACCTCCTCCACACCCCCACACATCATCACTCATTTGAATATGTCCCATGACATAGATCCAGTCTCCAATCAAAGAAATGTCTTGCTGCTGGAACCAGTGACTGAGATATGAGAAAATGACTAAATGAGGTTCAATGTATTCCAATTGGGTTTTGAACTTTGATGCCTAACTCTGTCACTTTTGCATATTTTGACCCCATATTTTCCACATGGCAATTTTGGGACCCCACCTTATGTCCGGAGGTGTAGGAGTTATGCAAATCTGGCCCAAAAGGTAATTTTGCAGTTGCTTTGTGAAACCACCTTTCAGGCAGGATTTGAAAATGTTCACTGAACTTGTTCGTGATGTGGGGTCATAAGAAGGCTATGTTAAAAATTTGGGGTCAGAATATGTAATAGTGGCAAAGTTATGAACGTATGATGAACATTTTCTATGCACCCTTATAACTTTGGTAATCTTAAATATTTTGACCCCTCATTTTCAACATAGCCATTTTTTCTCACCATCTCATGAATGTGACAGCTGTCATTTTTTAAATCCTGGCCAAAATGCGTTTTCATACCTGTGGCATAGAATGATGTTTTGGCAGTAATTTTACAATTTTCACCCAGCAGGTTCATAAGGTGGGATAATAAGAATGTTGTGCAGTAACGTTGGTGTACAAATATGCTAAAATGGCTAAGTTATGAGTGACATTGCAGTATTGCAGTGTTCACTCTTAACTTCACACATTTTCAATATTTTAACTCCAAACTTTCAACATTGCCATTTTTCGGCACCACCTCGTAGACATGATAGGTGCCATTTTTTAAATCCTGAGTGAAAGGTGTTTTATCAGTTGTGGTGCAAAATAACAATTTAGACAATATACTTTAAATGCCACATATCATGTTTATAATGGGATTCATAAAACAACTATCTTGAAAATCTGGAGTCAAAACACACCACACACACACACAAAAATGTATAATTATTAAGAAACTTGGTGTGTAGCACCAGTCTTCACCCCAGTGGGTATGCTTTTTGATCCTGTGGCAGTGAGCTGACTTCAGGGGTGAGCTGAGTGAACCAGCTGCATGGGGTGAGGATGCTCGGATGGCACTGCTATGCAATACCACCTCCCAGCCTGGGGATAAAAGTTGCAGCACTACTCTCTGACATAGGGTCAAGCACTTCTGCACTTGTGCATGGCAGAAGGTCTTTACATTGGCTGACAGATGGACTGTTTGTCCTGTGCATCTGTATCTCTGGCCACATGCAAATCCAGGGACCAGAGGATCCTGCGTTTCTGCAGCACACCAAACTGACCCATACATTTTTCGCATCCATTTCATCTGTCACTGTACGGAAGTGCAGGATGTGCAATGACCCTGCACTGCCATAGGCAGACAGAATCTTCCCTTAGTGAAGGGCTTAAAGTCCCCTGTGCATTTGCATGTGCTCATGCAGGTCTGTTTGGAACCCGCATGAATGAGGCTACGATTTCACTATCTCAAAAAATAAAGGAAATTCTTTGCAGAAAACTATGTTAATGCACCAGTTACTGCAAAATTCAGGAAGTATGATGTTAGAGTTTTCAACCCTAACTCCCCACCCACCCCTCAAGCAGAAAAAGGAAAAAAGTATTAAGGTTTTGGGTCTCCAGAGTCTTGGGGACTCAGTGGTGGGGTCTTCCTTGTGGTTTTCAACCCTAATGTCCACCCATTTCCACAACAAACAATACCAAATGTTATGTCATTTCTTCACTCAAGGAAGACTCCACCACTGATTCACCAATACTCTAGAAACCCAAAACCCTAATATTTTTTTCTTTTGCTTCTTGGGGGTGGAGGTGAGGAGTTAAGGTTACAGACCTTAATGCTACATTTCCTGACTTTTTTTGGTGTTAAGTTTAACATAACTGTTGCATTAATGTAGTTTTTTGCAAAGAATATTTGTTCATAATGGCTCTTCCAGTTTTGTATCAGAGTGTCTCTAAGACTATGTCACATGCCCTGAAAACATCATTTGTACCAGCAGTTCACAGCACCACTGACATGAAGACAACATGGCAGTGACTTTTTATTGGGTCCGTTTCCCTGTTCCTACTCTTTCCTGTCTCCTGAGTTAAGTGGCAGTGGCAGCAATAGTAACAGTAGCCACAAGTCACTGAGGTCCTCCAGCTCCACAAGTAGGCAGCTTTATATACAGTATTACTAGCTTTGACTATGACCATTGTGTAGGAAACCTATTGCAATTTTTTCAGCAGAAACTTGATGAATGGCTGACACCACACTCATTAATACCAGGTTTTGTAGTATCAGATAATGCAAAGAAGATTCTAAATGCAATTGAAGATGATGACTCTACATATGCTGTGTGCTTTGCTCAGTATATATATATCTGGTAGTTCAGGGAGTCAATGTTTGAGGAATAGAGTAGTGTTTGTGTATACTGTAAACATTTTCCCTTTCTCTTTTCCCACCCTTGGTAGATAATCTAGGTAATGTGTAGGGAAAAGCGGGTCCAGCACCAAGGGTGAGCAGGGGGCAAGAGGAGGAGGAGGAGGAGGATGTTAGTTGATTTGAAACATGCTATGAATGGGCTGATGGGAAAAGCTTGAAGCAATGTGGCAGGTGCTATTCCCCCACATTGAGCTTTGGACTTTGGCCCTGCCATTCAAAGTTTGGTAAATAGGGTAGTGCTTGTGTATACTGTAAACTTTGGCCTTTCTCTGTTCCCACCCTTGGCAGATAAAAAGGGTAACATGTAGGAAATAGAGGGCCCAAAATGATTACCTCCACCAACTGACATACAGTGTGTCCAGTACCATGCAAGAGAGGAAAATCCCCAGTGGAGGAAACCTCTGAGGACCCA
The DNA here is from genome assembly GCA_016271365.2 of Neoceratodus forsteri. NCBI lineage: Eukaryota > Metazoa > Chordata > Ceratodontiformes > Ceratodontidae > Neoceratodus > Neoceratodus forsteri. The sequence continues at coordinate 1,456,806,278 of CM057455.1, read as the reverse complement.
TGACTACTGACCTGCCCATCCTCTGGGCAAGCTAAGAGGAGATGCTCCTATATTCTGGTCTGATTTCTGCTTCTGGATTAGAAATATATATTTCAAAGGCTGGTGAAGTTCATCTTCTGAGTCTCTTGCTCATCTGTGCAGGAATGTTATACTTTGATGCTGAAGAAGCTGCTCCATTTCAAAAGAAAAGTCCTGAAAAGGAAAAAAGATTGAAGTCAAGTCAATGGAGAGTTCTGACGGGTTCCAGGAACCATTTTTTCATCATCGGTTTCTGGTTTTCTGTGGTCAGAAGACGATGCAAAGGATCTGAGCATGCGTGAGAGAGAATGAGTTTGTCAGATAAGTTATTGGATGCCAGCTGGTATAGGTTTGGAAGTACAATATTTGAACTCCTCTATGGGATCTGTCAGTTTTGAGGAAGGAGAAATAGGATATTATTATAGCTTTCTTTTGTAAATTGGAATCTTTAAGGAATTAGCAGAGGAAGAAGTTGGAACACAGAATTATCCAGTGCACTGGGATTGATAGGGGCTAGAAATAGCAGAGTGACCATGATATTTGAAAGGAACTGCATTCAGTGAATCCAGACATTTTGTAATGCAGTCATCTATATGGAGATGATGAGGAATGCTGATGCTTGATGATTCAAGAGGTACTGCTTAATAGTTCTTTATGATAATTTCATGGTTTGTTGGCAAAGTTAGGAATGCAAGAACATGTTCTACATGAGCAGAACCCTGGCAGGATTATTGTGCATGGAAGCAGGAGTGTTTTTGCATGCTGTGGTATACACAGCTTAGTAGCTGGAGGTAGGGTAGCCCACATGGTGATGTTGTCTCACTGACAAAAGTTATGAGTATGCTGGATGAAGGAGGAGGAGGAGACATAACTGAGACTGGTGAAGGATGGAAGCAATGAAAGATCTGCAGTTGGAATCAATATAATGAATCCACTGCTTCGTTTAGCATAGCCTGAAATGTGAACACAAAGCAATGTAAACCTGAGATAGAGAAAAGCCAAGTCAGCCTCTGCATGAACCGTATGATTGAATGGGATGAAGACCTCCCTTGTTGAAGATAGCTACTGTGGGTTGATCGATAGGAAAATAGAGACTGACTGCAGGGATCAGCAATGTTGCAATACAAAGGCAACATATACTATAAGGTAAATCTCAAAGAGAGGAGATGTTGATGACAATATTGAAGACAGGCAATGGCTGGAGGCAAGGGAGCAGTGATCCAGAACTGCTCGAAAATAGCAGCATAGTCATGCGGTGGAGATGCATTGTTGTATTCTGGTGTACAAGTCAGGAGAAAAGTCTTTGTAGTTGGCTGAACAGACATTCCAGTAAGCTTAAAATGGGGTGAGAGAACTAAATCAGATTTTGCAGCAGCTGAGACTGGAATCTGATAATGCAGTTCGGGAACCACTGATGCCAAAGTCTAGCAGTAGGAATTGAATGGTCGACCTTGAGGAAGTATACACATTGTACAGGTGAGGTGTCACAGGAGGGAAAGAAGTTCTTGTTTTGGGCATGAGGCCTGGGTCGAAAAGGACTCCATTAAGCTAGTATCCTGTGAAGTTGACAGGAGGTAGCCTGGCTTCCATATATTCTGTATCCAGTGTTATGCCAAGGAATTTGAGGAATGTCACTGGATCTGAGATTTATCTTCAAACAGGGAAACTGATAGTCCTAGGAACAGCTGGATGACAGCAGAAATGCCAGCCATGAGGAGAATCCAGCGGATCTATTGGGAGAAAATCATCTAACAGATGAACAACTGCTGGATGGTGGCAAATACTAAATAAGGCCCAACACAGTACTTCAGAGAACACATCAAAAAGCTTTTGACTGCTGCAAAGCTTGAAGGTCAGAAGAACTGCACAGCAATAGTGGTCCTCCCAAAACATATCGTATAGATGGCACAGAAGGATGAATGAGAAATGAATTGAATGTATGCTCTGATATCAGCATCCCATAACCAGGAGTCAGGGCTGAAACATATCATAAGTGCTAGTGCATAGTTAATATGAACACAGGTCAGAAATTCTCCTCTGAAGAATGCAAAGTCATTGTGCTTGGGTTGGATAAGTACTGAGAAGCAGATAAGTCGTCGATGAGGAGTTTCATGCTGGACAGTTTTCTAGTTTCTAGTTTTCTAGTAGCAACACCTAAGCGATTCATGTGATAAGTAGGAAATGGCAGTGTTGAAAATGACCCAGGAGGAAGCCCTTTTCAAGTTCTTTGAAGAAGCTGATAGATGATTGGAGGATCACTCACCATAGACTATGGATTATGATGTCAGATGGGAACAATGTGATGGAGCACACCGAGCAATAAAGGCAACAGGAGCATGGCTGATACAGTAGATGGCAGTACAGCAGAAGCTGATGGTTCAAAGCCTGGAGAAGCTGAAGCCTGGAAGTGGGCTTTGACAGCCACCTACAGGATGGCAACAAAAAACTTGAGAGGTGCACTGAGCTATGAATTCTTGAATTGTGAACAAAGGAGCAGGTAACATACGAGGACAGCCAGATCAGACCAGAACCATGAACAGGTTGAGACTTTGAAGCTTGTAAGAATTCTTATGATTCTGCTTGCAAGCAGAAGCTGAGTGTAAGATACCAAGTTTTCAGTTCGGCTGTGAGGAGGAAATGTTCCAATCCGTAATGAAATAGTTTGATTTGGAAGCCAGCTTACGAGCTGGAGCAGTAGGAATAACTCCAAGCAGACCATGCAGGTATTGTATCAATGTTTGCAGCCAGAGATAAGGTAGATGTATAAGATGCCAAGAAACCAATGGCACAAGGTATTGCACTGAGAGCAGAGAGAAGTCTGAGGAGATATTTGATGACTTTTTGAGTAGCGGTGTGCAAAAGTTGCCATTTCTGCCTTAGCAGAACATTCATGAAATTTGGCAACTTTCACAGAAGTTTCCAAGCTTCTGCCTCTGACGGATTGGAAAACTTCATAATATTTGGGGCAAAATGTCACCCTGCCCGATGTATTATACTCTCCCCCAGTGGCTAGCGGTCCCTCTCCCCACCAGATCTCCCACTTGCCTGATGTGTATTTAAAAAAAACAACCCTGGTGGCTGGAGGTCTCTCCCCTCCCATCCAATCATTTGCCCACCCAATGTGTATTTAAAAAACAACAACTTTGGTGGCTAGTGGTCTCTCCCCCATCACCCGCCCATGTCCAGTAGTAGTAGTCAGAGATATAACCCTACCATTCCTATCCCCTATGTACAGTAGTAAAAGGTTATGTTTTCCCTCAATCCCTGGTGGTCTAGTGAACCCCCCCTCCATCCCTATCCCCCAGTATGTATATTTTCTTAACTTATTCCCTGGTGGTCCAGTGGCCTCCTGCTCCCCCCCATGTCAGATAGTATCCTATCCCACTCCCCTCACAAAGAAATGAAGTGGGTGACTGGCACAGCCCTCCACTCTTCTCTGAAGCCAGCAGCTCATTGAGATGTCAATGAATGAGCACATCCTTGTATAGCATGCGCTCATTCATTGACATTTCAGTGGGCTATCTGCCATAGAGGAGGGAGAGCAGGAGGTCTGTGCCCATTGCCTGCTCCATTTTGGGATACGGGGAGGCCGGGACAATACCAGCTGGGGTGGGACCACTAGACCACTAAGGAATATGTTAAAAATAAATAAAACTACATGCTGAGGATTGGGAACAGGGAGGGAGGGAGGAGGGGAGTTCACTAAACATCCAGGGCTTCAGGGAAAAAAACTTATTTTTTACTATATGAGGGATAGGGATGGGGGGGGTTACATCTCTGAGTACTACTACTGGACATGGATGCATGATCAGGTTGGGGGAGTGACCACTAGCCAGCAGGGTTGTTTTTTTTAAACACGCATTGGTTGGGTGGGTCATCAGGTGGGTGGAAACATAGAAACATAGAATTTGATGGCAGATAAGGACTGCTTGGCCCACCTAGTCAGCCTGTTTCCCTACCTAATGAATAAGCTGCAGATCCTAGTTAATCAACAGCCTACGTCCTCCTACCCCCCCCACAATAATTGCCTTATGTCTGTCCCATGCATTCTTCAATTCTCCCGCTGTTTTTGACTCCACACCCTCCTCAGCAAGACTGTTCCATGCATGCACAACCCTCTCTGTGAAAAAATACTTCCTCACATTACCTCAGAGCCATCCCCCCTCTATCTTCAAATTGTGCCCCCTTGTTCTTGCGCATCTCTTTCTCTGAAGGATGCTAACCTCTTGGACTTTGTTGATTCCCTTGAGTTACTTGAATGTTTCTATCATGTCCCCCCTTTCCTTGAGGGTATATATATATTAAGCTCCTTTAGTATGTCTTCTGGTGCAGACCCTGTCTATGTCTTTGTGGAGATGGGGTCTCCAGAACTGCATGCAGTACTCCAGATGGGGTCTCACCAACTGTCTGTACAGAGGGATAACAACTTCCTGTTTTCTACTGGTGATGCCTCTTCCTATGCATCCCAGTATCCCCCCAGCCCTCCTTACTGCCTTCTCACATTGCTTGCCCACGTTTAGGCCATCTGATATAACCACCCCCAGGACCTTTTCCATGTTTGTTGCTGTCAGTATATCACCCCCCACTGTGTACTGTTCCCCTGGGTTTTTGTTTCCGACGTGCATTACTTTGCACTTCTTTGCACTGAGTCTAAGCTGGCATACATTTGACCATTCCTCCAACCTTGCCAAGTCCCTTCTCATCCTTTCCACCCCACCTTGTGTATCAACCCTGTTGCAGATCTTTGTGTTATCTGCAAAGAGACATACTTTTCCTTAAAGTCTTTCTGCAATGTCACTTATAAAGACATTAAAAAGGACTGGACTCAGTACTGAACCCTGTGGCACCCCACTAGTAACCCCCCTTTCTTCACTGTGGACTCTGTTTACTATTACCCTCTGTTTGCTGTTGTCCAGCCAATGTTTTACAAAGGCTACCACCCTGGGACCCACTCCCAGGCTGGCTAATTTATTTATTAATCTTTTGTTCAGGACTGTGTCAAATGCCTTACTAAAGTCTAGGAAGACCATGTCCACAGCCCTTCCCCCGTCTACTACTTTGGTCACCCAGTCTAAGAAATTGATTAGATTCATCTGACATGACCTTCCCACTGTGAATCCGTGCTGCCTTGGGTCCTGTCCCCCACTGGCCTCTAGGTACTCAACAATTCTTTCCTTCAGAAGTGATTCCATCATTTTCCCTACCACTAAGGTCAAACTGACAGGTCTATAGTTTCCTGCCTCTGTCTTGCTCCCACTTTTGTGAAGAGAAATCACATCCACCCTCCACCAGTCCTCAGGTACCACACCATCATCCCATGATTTGTTAAATAGGGTAGTCAATGGTGTTACTAGCTCTCCCCTTAGTTCTTTTAGAATTCTGGGGTGAATCCCATCAGGCCTCATTGCTTTGTCCAACTTCAGTTTTAGGAGTTCTTTCTGAATCCTTTCTGCTGTGAAAGGACTGATATTGGTCCCCTCTATCCAGAGTGCTTCCATTGGCTGGATTAGGTACCCCCCTTCCTTTGTGAATACTGAGCAAAAGTATTCATTCAGTAACCCTGCTTTTTCACTGTCCCTCTCTGTCCACCCACCCTCCTCTTTTTTCAGCCTCAGTATCCCTCCCTTTGTCTTTCTTCACTCCCTAATGTGCCTATGAAAGGTGTTATCCCCCTTCTTAATCGAGTTGGCTGTCTTTTCCTCAGTTTGGGCCTTTGCTGTTCTGACTGCCTTCCCCATTTCCTTCTGCTTTAACTGGTACAGTTCTCTGTCCTGCTGCTTCTGTGTTTCAGTATACTTCCTGAGTGCTATCTTTTTCTCCCTAACCTTCCCCGCCACTTCTTTAGAGAACTACAGTGTTTTTTTCTTTCATTTTGATTTATTTGCTTCACACAGAGGCTTGTTGCCTCTGTGATGGTAGTTTTGATGTTTCTCCATTGTTGCTCCACTCCTTCTTCTTGCCTGTTTGCTAATGCTTTTCTGAGGCACTCTCCCATTTTGGCAAAATCAGCCCTTCTGAAGTCCAGTACCTACACTTTTGTATGGCTTGACTCTACAGCTGAGTTTATCATGAACCACACTGTTTGGTGGTCACTTGTTCCCAGATGGCTACCCACTTCTAGATCTGTGATTCTCTTTCCATCCCCATTTGAGAGTACCAGGTCTAAGATTGTTCCCTCCTAAGTGGGTTCCAACACTAGCTGTTTGAGGCATGCCCCCTGTAAGACATCCAGAATGGCTCTGCTCTTGGATGTGGTTTCAACAAAGGTGCTCCAGTTAACGTCTGGCATATTCAGTTCCCCCATGAGCAATATCTCCCCTTTCTCTGCCATCCTAAGGATGCCTTCTATCATTTCCTTGTCTAGTTCCTCCACCAGAGACAGGGGTCTGTATACAATCCCTGTGTGGATTGTGGTGCCATTTCCAGTCTCCAGGATGACCCACAGTGCCTCCTCTCCTCCCTGTTTACCCTTTAGATCCATTGCTTTGATCCCTTCCCTTCCCTTACATAGAGAGCTACTCCTCCTCCTCTTCTTCCCTCCCTGTCCCTCCTGTAGATTGTGTACCCTGGTATGTTGACATCCCAGTCATGATTCTCTGTGTATCATGTTTCTGTGACTGCCACAATATCCAGACATCCCTCTTCCATCAAGGTCACCAATTCAGGGAGCTTGTTACCTAGACTATGGGCACTGGAACTCATTACCCTCCACTTTTTGATGGCAATACCCTTTTTGACCCTTCCCTGTCCTTACTGCCTTTGTCTTTTTCTCAATTTACCCCTGCCCTTCCCTATATCAACTTCAATATCTTGGTGTTAACCTCACTAACTACCCTGATTTTCTGTAGGGGACTAGTATTTCCCTTTTCCTTTTCAGTGCCTCCCCCCATAGCTAGTTTAAATGCTTGCCAATGAAGCATTTAAACCTATCACCTAGGATCCTAGTTCCCCTCCTGGACAGATGCAGACCATTGCACCGGTATAGGCCTGCATCCCACCACCCTGAGCCCACTGTGGTCCAACCGCTCCTCTTTCTTGGTGGAACATCTGGTTGTCAATGGACTACAGGACCCAAGGCAGCATGGTTTCACCAGGGGGAGGTCATGTCAGACTAACCTCATTGAATTTTTTGACTGGATGACTAGGGAGGTGGATCAGAGGAGGGCAGTGGACATGGCCTATCTGGACTTCAGCAAGGCCTTTGACACTGTGCCACATAAAGACTATTACACAAACTGGGGAATATGGGTGTGGGCAGGACAGTAGTGTGGTGGGTAGGTAACTGGCTGGGTGGCAGGACACAGAGGGTGGTGATAAATGGCTGTCCTCCACAGAGGGAAGAGTGACCAGTGGGTACCACAGGGATCAGTGCTGGGACCGGTCCTATTCAACATCTTCATCAGTGACATTCTGCAGGACCTAGAAGGCAGAATTTCACTGTTAGCTGATGACACAAAGCTCTGTAACAAGTAGACACACCAGAGGGTGTAAACAGAATGAGAAGGACCTGCAGAAACTTGAAGAATGGTCAGGGGTTTGGCAGTTGAAATTCAATGCAAGGAAGTGCAAGATAGTGCATATGGAGCACAAAACCCTGGCACAAAATATCAGTTGGGGGTGAGGATATAGCATGCACCAAGCAGGAAAGGGATCTTGGGGTTATCATCTCTGATGACCTCAAGGTAGGGAAACAGTGTGACAAGGCAGCAGGCAAAGCAAATAGGATGCTGGGATGTGTAGGCAGGGGCATCACCAGCAGGAAAAGGGAGGTCATAATTCCGCTATTCAAGACACTAGTGAGGCCCCACCTGGAGTACAGTGTGCAGTTCTGGAGACCATACCTACGTAAGGACATAGACAAGGTAGAGAAGGTTCAGAGGAGGGCAACAAAGATGGTGCATGGATTGCATCACAAGTCCTATGAAGACAGGTTGAAGGAACTGAACATGTACTCCCTGGAGGAGAGGAGGAGAGAGGGATATGATAGAGACATACAAGTATCTTACAGGGAGGAACAGGGTGCAGGAATACACTATTTTAAGCGAAAAGATGTTCCAGGACTAGAGGCATGGGATGAAGTTGGAGGGAGGACGATTCAGAGGAAACATGAGGAAGAATTTCTTCACAGAACAGGTGGTGGACAAGTGGAACACCCTGCCAGAGGAAGTGGTGGGGGCTGAAACAATCATGGGATTTAAGAATGCATGGGATAGACATAAAAGAATTCTGGAGGTCAGGGGTAAGGGGCAACAGACTTCTAGGAAAACATAAACTGAACTTACAAGCTCAAATGGGCAGAATGGGTGGGCCATAGGCCCTTATCTGCTGACACTGTCAATGTATCTATATCTATGCAAGTGAACCCCCAGTCCCCAGTGAAGCCAAAACCCTGAACTCTGCACCAGTTTTTCAACCACTGATAGAACCTTATGGTGCAGAGTACCCTAGCCTCACCCATACCATAGACAGGCAACAGCTCCGAGAAGGTTACCGTGCATACTACTTGTCTAAGGCCCCTCCCCAACTCCACATACTCCTCCTGCACTGCTCTGATCCCCTTCCCAGCCAGGTCATTTGTCCATAGGTGGAAAATGACATCAAGCTCCCTCCCCCGTGCTGCTGATCCCACGATTCTGAGGATTCGCTCCCTGTCCCTCCCAGCCATGGTGCCAGGCAGGCACCTTACCTCCTTCTCCCCTTCCTCCCCCAGTTCTACCGTCTTAACAATGGAGTCCCCCACCAGGAGTTGTTTCCTTCCCCTGTGGGGTTCCATGCCAACCTCCTTTGGGTCTCCTTTGTGGAGGTTCCCAGCATCCTCCTTGGTCTCCACTGAAGGTGCCTCCATAGAGGAACCACACTCTGCCAGAATGGCATATGAATTGTGGAGAGCTACAACTGGAGGGATGCATCTCTATTCCACCACCCTGAGCCCACTGTGGTCCAACCACTCCTCTTTCTTGGCAACTTCTGAGGCAGAAGAGGTGGTCCTGGTGGTCCATGAGTAGGAAAGGAGGTCCCCTGAATCCTGGCCAACTCAGCCTGGAAAGGAGCAATCTCCTCCTTCAGGCCAGAGAGGTGCCTGCAGATGGGACAACACCGCATCTTCCAGAATGTCTCCTGGAAGACTACTGCTCCACAACCACTACACTGCATCACTCCCATCATGTCTTATTTGTGGCTCCTTAACTGTTGTTTTGTAAATTTACTTTTTCCTTTCTCTCTTTATGTTTTAATTTTTTTTCATATAATTTATTTTTCTTCCCTACTTTCCTACGGCATCCATGCCCTTAAAGCTCCTGATCTTCCTGTTCTGGAACAGTAAGTTCCTATATTCCTCAGTCACCTTCTTACTTGCTCAGAGGCAGACCTCCAGCAGCTAGAAGGAGGGTGGAGAGTTGATATTTTCCTTCTAGGATGGTGAATCTTTTGTGCCTCTGTGATCACTCCCTTTCTCCTCCCAGATGGGAAGCTCCTGTTGTCAGTCAAATCCTGTGCCTATAAAGGTAGAACTGGCTAAGGGTGGGGGTGGAGGGGAATGATGGAGGGCAGTATAGTCCCTGTAAAGTTCTAACAGCAGCTTTTCTCTTCCTCTTGCTGTTCTCTGCCACAAACTCTCTAGGTCAGTTTTTAAATGCAAACACCTGGCTTCCTTCTCTCTCTAAGCCACTTCCCCTACTTCACAGTTTCTTTTTCACCTAGCTAACTGCACAGATAACAATTCCTTCACCCAACTCAGACAAACATACTCTTTTTTTGTTTGTTTTTACCCTAAATTGAAGTTCCCCGTAGTAGAGTTCTAGTTCTTTAGTCCAGTGGAATAGTAAAGTTCTAACAGCAGCTCCTTCCTCTTGTTGTTCTCTGCCACAAGGAAGGACTACTACCTTACAGGGATTAATTTGGCAATCAGACAGCAATCAGCAGCCAGTGAGGGGGCACTAGACACCTAAAGTAGGATGCAGGGCATGCAGAATTTTCATGAAAGTGTGGAAATGGATTTCTAAACTTTTATGGAAACAAATGTCAGACTTTTGCTTTAATTCTGCCTGCAGCAGTGTTTTTTCCACACACTTCTATTTATGAGTGTATGAGGGTGGGGAGTTGGTAAACAGAAAAGATGCCTTCTCTGTAATGAGAGCAGGAGGAAGCCTAAGGATCTTGCAGGATCTTCCTTGGTGTTTGCAGTCGGAGAGTCAAAAACGTGAAAAGTGTCAAATGCCAGTTGCACTACATATATCAGTATGTGCAGAATAGGGTGGATTTAAAGGATTAGCTCCAGAACTCCTGTCTCCGGCAGGCAAGATGAACATACCTTCACTCAAATATCTCACAAGGTATGAGTTAGGGACACATACTGTCAGAATGCATGTATAGACTGAAACTGGATGAAACAGACTCCCATCCCTGGTAGATAGAGCAAGCCTATCTTCACTCAAATACCTCACTAGGTAGGAGTTAGGGATGAAGACTGTCAGACTGTTGACATGGGCTGAGCAAGGAAAGAGCAGCTGGCTGCTGGTTTAAGAGAAAATAATAAAAGCAGAATTAGCAGGAGGAAAGGGGAGTAAGGAGCAGGGTAAGGAGGATGGAGAACAATAGAAAAGGAAAGACAAAACATTGACTGCTAGATGAGAGCAAAAGGAAACAAACTGAAGACACTGCAAAACAGAAGTGATAGGAGGACGTAACTGGGTGTGTATTGAGAGGAGACAAGCACAATGCCATACCTACTGATTTCACCTGAGTTATCAAAAACATGCATCATAAAAGCAACTGAACAAACATACTGTTATAATTGCACTGTAAACCAGTACCAAAAAAAGTCAGTTCTTTTTGAATGAAATTGTTTTGTTTAATCCAACTTGGAGACATCCAGGTATTACAGTTTGAACTAATTGGAAACGATAAGCTATGGCATAATACAACTGATTTGTTTGTTATAATGGGTACAAATGGCCAATACAGGTAGCAACTTGTAGACTTTTGTTATCCATCTTGCATTGTACTTACTGAGTGAAAGCAGCCTAGAAACAGATGAGTGTGCCCACACATGCATACACGTTATGCATTCCGAGTGCATAGCTTTAAGCTGAGTGTTATGGGAGCACACTCAACCTGGAAGTTGTGATGTAGAGGTGGAGCGGCAGCTCAAAGAGGAGCAAGAAAATTAATGCCCAAAAAGCAGACAGAGGAGAAAATGAAGAAGCAGAGCACAGAAGACAGAAGAGTGGGGAAGAAGCACAAGAACAAAAACAATGGAGAAGGGGAACAGCATTGAAAGGAAAAGGTAAAACAGAAACAAACTGGGCAAAGAGGAGCAAAAAGGAATGAGAAAGCTGGGGGAGCACAAAGGAACAAAGTGAGAAAGGGAACAGAAGGGGGGTGATGAAAGGCACAGGAGAAAAATGGGAAGCAGGTGAGGGAGAAAAGAATCAACAGCAAAGAAGCAGGAAACCCAAACAGACACAGCAGCACAAGCCACACAAGAACCCAGAGTGCTTCAAAACATGCACTTGCTTTGAAACACGCTAAGCATGGGCTGCTGGGACAGGCTGGATTTTATTTGGAATGTGGGAACTGAACCTCTGGCTTCATCTCTCCCATTCTTAGATGAGATTGGCACCACAGTGCAGACTTGTGTAGGTGTGGCCAAAAAGTCAGTGGTCACTTTAGCCATTCTATTAAGACATAGAAGCTGTTACACAACATTCAGCAACACAACCACCTACTCTCTACACCACTGGAAAACAGATCTTTCAACAAGGTGGCATTCTACTTAATACATGATGCAATAACTGTTAGAACAACAGAAGGCACATTTACCAGTATACAGTCGAGTATGGTACTGACAAGGGAAAGGTAAACATCAGACCAAACCAGTGGTGACTGATGGAGACCCACTGCACTGTGCCTAAACCCATGGAAGAGGCCACACCGGTGGTAAGTACTGATGCAGCCAATCTATGCCAGATTTAACCAGGGACTAGAGCTGAGTGGAATGAGAAAATTCAGAATTTGTGGAATTTCACTGGATTTTTGAAATGTAATAATTTGGTAATAACTCAGTTGTCAGTTGAGCTAGAGATATGAAATATGGCATGATTATTTGTTGACAGGTGCTCTAATGGAGTGCAAAAATGATTGACAATAGGATGCATTGTCTCAACATTATAGGTGCTCAAGTCTGTCATTTTATTTTTTGTGGGAAATGTCATAAACATTTTTATCTGCATGTGATTCGGGCACCTTTGGAACTAGAAATCTGAAACTAGGCACACATATAAATGTAGGAATGGCCCTTATACCTGCACAGTGTTATAACATTTCAGTCAATGCTTTTTAAATTATATCAAACTAAAATCAAAATTGTGTGAAAATGTTTGGCTGGCTACCTTTAGCACAACCCACTATAAAGCTTGATAATTAACATTGATGCAAATACCCCATGTTACATGTGTGTCTAAATACAGACACTGTGGAGAACATTGGATAAGAAAGTTTGAAGTTATATGGAAATAACTTTACAGTTTGATTAAATGTTTGGCCACCCACAACTCATTAACTTTTAGTCTAGGACTCTGAAATTTAGCACACTTATGAAAGCCATTAGTACTTATATACCTGCCAGATTTGGTTATCATCTGGATACTTACTTTGTAAACTAAACCAAAATAACTGATATTTAAAATTCAGCAAAAATCAGTGGAATTTTTGAAATGTATTAATTTGTTCATACCTTGACCTTCTATTGAGCTAGAGATCTGAAGGTTGGCTTGATTACTTGTTGGTAGGAGTTCTAATGGTGTGCCAAATATCATTAAATTAGGATGCATCTTCTCAAAATGATAGGTGCTCAAAATCTGTAATTTTATTTTTTGTGAAAAATTTCAAGAAAATTTCTGTCTGCAAATAACTAAGGCATCATTGGAGCTAGAAATCTGAAACTGGGTACATAAACAAATATAGTAACATAGAAACATAGGATGTGACAGCAGATAAGAGCTGCCAGGCCCACTCAATCTGCCCATTGTAATTTTAGTTTTATTATTTTTGTTAATGCTGCAGACCTTTCTTAATCTACAGTACATCACCATCTCTGCCCCTTCCCCTCCCTATCTCACCACTGCAGTTTCTCCCTCTTGCTTACCCCTACAGCTCATTTTTGTCTGTTGTAGGCATTTTTGAACCCCTGCACTATTTTCACTCCCTCTACTTCCACCAGAAGACAGTTTCAGGGATCCACTGCCCACTACCCTTTCCATGAAGAAGCACTTCCTCACATCCATCTTGAAATTACCCTCCTCCAGTTTCATAGCATCCCCTTGTTCTAGGCACCATTGTCTCTGAAAAAATACTCCTCTCCTATACCTTATTTACCCCCATTAGGTATTTAAAGGTCTCTATCATATCCCCACTCTCTCCTCTCCTCCAGGGTGTACATGTTTAGCTTCCTTAGCCTCTCATTGTAGGAGTTAGTTGAAGAGCCTGCATCATTTTGGTGGCCCTCCACTATACTGCCTCCACTCTGTCTATGTCCTTCCTGAGGTGTGATCTCCAGAACTAGACACAGAATTCAAGGTGCTGTCTCACCAGTGATCTATATGGGCGCAGCACCACCTTCATGTTGCTTCTGGTGATACTCCTTTTCCTGTGCATCTCAGCATCCTACTTGTCTTTCTGATTGCCTTACTGAACTGCTTGGCCACCTTTAGGTCATCCAATATGATTATCCCTCGATCTCTTTCCTGCTTTTTCTTTGTCAGTATCATACTACCCATTTCATACTGTATTTCCAGCTTATTATGATCAAACTGAATTATCTTGCACTTTGTCATATTGAGCCCAGCTGCCATACCCTTGACCACTCGTCCAGTCTTCTCAGATCACTCTCCATCCTTTCCACCCCCATGGAGCGTCCACTCTGTTACAGATATTGGTGTCATTGGCAAAAAGACAGACTTTTCCTTGCAGTTTCTCTGCTATGTCATGTATGAAGACATTGAAGAAGATTGGATCCAGTACTGATCCCTGAGGTGTCCCAGTTTTCATCTCCCTTCCTCAGGGAGTACTCCATTTACAACAACCCTTTGTGTCCTGTCTGCTAACCATCTTTTTACACAGGTTACTACATTATTAAACATCCCTAAGCCCTCCAACTTGCTTACCAGTCTCCTATGTGGATCCATATGAAAAGCCTTGCTGAAGTCCAAGTAGGTCAAGTCCAGTGCCCCACCCAATCTAACTCCTTAGTCACCCAGTCAATGAAGCTATCAGATTTGTTTGGCATGATCTTCCTTCCATGGAACTATGTTGCCCTGGATCCTGTAATCCCTTTTATATAAGATATTCCACTATCCTTTCTTTGAGCAGTGTTTCCATCAGCTTTCCCACCACAAACATCAGGCTGACAGGCCATAGCTGCCTGCATTCTCCTTACTGCTACTTTTGTGAAGTGGGACTACCTCTGCCCATTTCCAGTCCCCTGGAGCCATGTTGGTCTTCAGTGATCTGTTAAATAGGTCTGTTAGAGGTGCAGCCAGCACCCCTATGAGTTCCCTCAGCTCCCTTGGATGTACCCCATCTGGCCCCATAGCCTTGCTTACCTTCGGCTCCACCACCCTTTCTGTAAAATAAAACTTTTTCACTTCCCTCTCGAACCACCACCCAGTCAGTTTCCACTCATGCCACAGTGTTTTTGATCCATTGCTTATACTAAATAGTTCTTCACAGTTTGCCTTGTTCATTCCTTTAAGGAACTTAAAGGTCTTTATCAAATCTCCCCTCTTTTGTCTGACCTCCAGTTAGTGCAAGTTCAGTGCCTTGAGCCAATCCTTGTAAGATCAGACCTGCTGATCCAGAATCATTTTTGGTAAGAGGATCTCACATCCCTGGGTCAATAGACGGGGAGCAGTAAGATTGTGCAGTGCTGCTCTGTTCCATGCAGCAGGACTTTTGCTCCCCAGCTTTCTAAATAAGCAAAAGTCTCCCGGACTTATGAATAAAACATAAGTTGTTTTTATATTTAACCTTCAGAATTCTGCTTTTTAGAGCATGTTTTTGTCCCTTGTGGTCATTTGGCTGGTCGTTTGTGCCCACTTATGTCGGACATTTGGTGTTTTCTCGGAGTCCTGTTGGTGTTTTTTTGGACCATTGGAGTTGGCAGTGCAAGCAATGCATCTCTAGTTATATTCTTATTTCTCCCTGTCATGTTATTGAAAGATAAGGAGAGATTTTATGTATGGGAATTACACTAACTGCAGCGGTGTGTGGAGAAATTTGGTTTATGGCTATACTTTAACTTTTGGCTAGCAGCATTGAATTTTTGAAAGGACTGCTATCGGGAGCTCACACTGCTTTTGCAGGACTTAAAATGTCAGCTATTATATACTGAACACAGCTAGTTTGGCTGCTGTCTGCTCTATGGTAGGGCAGCTTCCATGTTCCAAAAATGAACAAACTGCTCTTTCAAATTGGGCAACTGTGAATTACTCTGTTTGACCAGCTGCCGACTTGGCCCCAGAGAAATGAGGAGGTAAAATGCTGTTTGAGAGATTCTCGGAGTTAAGGAATGAAGTTAGAAAAGTGAACACCAGTATGCAGCTCTACAAGGTGAAGCTACTAGTTGGAGATATCTTACAAGGATGTTGTACTTTCCTGAGCACAATATGTGCTGAAATGCCTGTTTGTGCTATAAAAAGGTATGCCACCTTTGCCAACGTGGTACTTGTTCTATATGGGATGTTTGGATATATTGGGCTTATTGTGTTCAGTGGAGCATTTCTTTTTTGTCTCCTCTCTCTGCTAGGAATGCTTATGATGGCTATGGCCCACCTCTTGGAATGCCAAACACAGAAAAGGTCTGGGGCTTGGTAAAAGCAACAAACTAAATGGAAGGACACCTGGTCTATAAAAAGGGAGCCTAGTTTACTTAAGGAAGCCTGCTGACTTCTCACACATTTCTTGCTAAGACATTCTCTCAATGATACTAGAGTCTGAACAAGGGGTAAATCCCTCCAAAAGGTACTATTTAATTTATTTCCATGTAAACTGTTGCAACTGCAGCTGACCTTCTAAAATCAGATGCAGTTGCTGCAAAAGTGTTTGGAACACTGCCAGATTCAAAGTGTTGTGGTGCACAGTTTGACACAAGGTTTGCACCACCCTTTGAGTATCTGTCCCAGTATGCTTTTTAGTGCATTCAAAATAACCTGTTTCCTAAGAATACACAAACAGACTCTTACTAGGTAACACAAACACAGATATGGTCTCCTAGGCTATACTTCAATATCATGATAGATATAATTTCACTTTCATTTATACACATCCAATGTTTATTTGCAGGAGTAAAAGTATTATATCAAGCATGCAAGAAACTGTAAATCTGTGTCCCTGCTACTGTCCCTCATGTATTACTGAGAACCATTCAGTGCACTCATGGTTCAAACTGCTGGCAAGTCTTGCTACTCACCCTTGAACCTTTTTCAGCAGTTTGAGCCATGAGCACCCTAAATGACTCTTCTGCCTAGGCATCATGTTCTGTTGCCCAGCATGGACCATGCTTTGGGCAGTGGCACAGCAGCCACTGTGATGTCATTAAGGCACTCCATCCTTGAATATGTTATTAGCTCACCCTCCCCATCCTGAGTATGAAAGCTTGGAGCCTGCAGTGATTAGTGTGCTAGTAATGCCCAAGCGATCCTACAGGACACTGCAGCAAATATAAATCTGAACCTGCTCCTTCTCCGTAACATGTAACACACTTAGTTACCTAATAAAGGAGTTTTTTTTTTTTCAAAATTACAAGCACTCTGTCCTTACTTTACTTGCAGTCTAACTAAGTTCTAAACTAGCCAAATGTATGAAAATGTAAGCCTATAAATGATTTCACACTGGTGATTTTTTTGTTGGGCACAATGGGCCTATGCATGAATGGGGTGCAGAGTACGCATGAATGGTGTGTATACCACCCACATAGCTATGTGGTCCCAGACTGGCACAGGATGCATGATATTCATGACCACAAGCACCTGCAGTGCTCCTGTCTGTGGCCTTCCCCCTAAGAGAACAGTCTTGTGTTGCAAGATCAGGGCTGTGAAAGGGAAGATTGCGGGACGCAGGCAGAAATCCAATCAGATGCCTGTCCTGGGTCCAAGAGTGGATCCTTTATGTGAGCATGCAGGGGTTCCTGGGGAGGCATGGATCCCTGTGGCATCAAAGGGACAATGTCCACTCCTGGTAGGGGTAGTAGTAGACCTATGGCCGTAGGGCCATTGGTACAGAGTACAGTAGTAACAGACAGTATGGTTGTACAACTCTGGCCAGTGGACCCAGTAGTGTGTGTGTGTGTGTGTGTGTGTGTGTGTGTGTGACAGTACATGCCATGCCATAATGGTGATATCACTCTGACACCAGTCGTATGTGTATGGTAATCATGAGTGAAGGTACAGAGCATGAGAAATTTAAATAATTAGTAAACATTGGCACTGAAATTGGCAGGAATGGTTAGGTGTTCATTAGTGGTGTTACAAGAGTGATGATGGCAGGGATGCATGAATGAATGAAAGTGAAATTATATCTGTTAAACCTGGTATAGATGGAGGTAAGGTGTCACCTGAGAACTAAATAAATGCGGCTAGATGTTTAATGTAACAGATATACTTAAAATTCAAGTTCTGCCTGTTGATCAGATGACCACTGGGACAAAATGGTAGTTTGCATCGGTTTTGTACTGACACTTTGACAATTTTTTCTGCTTTTCTGCTCCACATACTTAATGCAGATTCTTGGGCCATTACTTCAAGAGTAGGTGAAATATACTGTACATTCAATTGTGGTCTCAATATACAGGTGGGAGTTAGAGCTTTAAAATACATACCCGTACTTTACCTCAAATGATTAATAGTAAATGTTATAGGATTAAATAACAACCTCCACTCCTTAATTTCTTGCAAAATTTCAAAATATATTTTTAGATTTAATCTTGTCAGACAGTATTTATTGCGCTTTATAATATAATTTTATGTTGTCTAAAAGAGTAAGGATTCTGCTTTGAAATGCATATGTGGTTGTGAAGTTTTATTGCAATATAATGGGATAAACTGATAAAAGGGAAGACACCATTACTGATGAAATTTTAGCAAGTTTATACTTTTTCAGTTCTTCACTCCATATACTCTGTGTTTATATATGTGCATATATGTCATATATATATATTAGACCCAAAAAACTCTGTTTAATGCATTAGTTAGGGTTGTTCCACAGTGACAAAAGCAAGGAAATTCGGTGTTAGGGTTGAAAGCCCCCCTTGGACTCCCCACCCACACCCCCAACCAGCATTGGGGTGCGCTTTGGGGTTGCCGGCCCTAACTCTCACCCCATCAGATGTGTGAAGAAGCAGAGGTATTGGAGAATGGGGTGAGGGTTAGGACTGGCAACCCTAATGTGCACCCCGATGTCAGTTGGGGTGTGGGTGGGGGTCCAAAGGGGCTTTTAACCCTAACACAAATTTCCTCGCTTTGTCGCTGAGGAAAACCCTAACTAATGCATTAAATGGAGTTTTTTGCATCTAATTTCCCTTCTTTTTGAGAATGATAATGAGAAATAGTGAATGTACTGCGGTGGCGGGACTGCCACGTGATGTCTTGTCACATAGTAACATGATGCCCACAAATGCAAATGGTAATGCGCATGGTGACGCAAAGTGAAACACAAAGATAAACAGTGCTGTAGACACGAAATGGTTAAAATAATGCAAATGCAAGTGCAAATGAAAACGCAAAAGGTAACTCATGGTGCGTGAACCAAGGAAAACAATATGAACGGGTAGGGAACCGCGAAGCAGAAGCGTAAGGGTAACAGTAATGTAAGCACACAGGATGGTTTTCTCCAAAAGCTGCATAGAGAAAGACAGTGAGTACAAAGAATGTATGTATGTATAATAATGGGTCTCGGAGCAGAAAATGAGGAGTTGGAATACTAAATTGCTTATATCTCAGGAACCGTACGACGTAGAAAAAAAATTTAAAAGTCATATGATTTATGACTTTCCTGGCTAGTTTTGTAGTTAGCCCCCATTAGGGGGCCAAGCATTTTTCTGATGAAAAGTCCGTATCTCGCACTGTTTCTGAGATACGGACCCTGAAAGGCGCGGCGACGCCGTAATGTTATCCTAAGGGAAAAAAGAGAAGTTCGGAGTGCCATAACTTTGGCTCCCTGTAATATTTTTTCACCAAACCACTAAAAGGCACATCTGTGGGATGTTGGCTTTCTTCCCCCCAAATTTCAGCCCAAAAGACCAAATCATTATTTGGCAGCAGGGCTGCAAAGGATTCCTGTAATGTGACAGATGGCGTAATGTTATCCTATGTGAAAAAGTGTCAACTTTGGAGTGCCGTAACTTTGCTGCCCTGTATTATTTTTTTCACCAAAACACTGAAACGCACATCTGTGAGTTGTTGGCTGCGTTCTCTCCAAATTTCAGTCCAAAAGACCAAACTGTTCTTTTGCAGCAGGGTGGCAAAGATTTTGTTTTCATTTTCCCACATCCTGGAAAAGTACTGTCGAACTTTGCGAAAGCTTTCACAAATTCACACGACAGTGTAGCAAATGTGAAAGCACTTTGTGAAAGTACTTTTTCCAGATATTTGAAAAACATGTTTCTGGGGTGTTTTACCCCAAAATAAATATATGCCTAGCATCCTCAGGGTCCGACTAGGTGAATACAAAAAGAATTAGGTTGCTAGATGGTCCCAAATTTAAATGCCAAGCATTTTTCTGATGACCAACTGAAAACAAAATGGCGGATTTGCGACAGTAAAAGGGCCATTTGCGAAAGTAAAAACTGCATTTGTGACACTGTCGAACTTTTTGTTAACTTTTCCCATTGACTTATAATGGGAAATTGTTTTTTTGAATAACTTTTGAACCGTTTAATATTTTTTCACGAAATCTTCAAAAGGCACATTGGGAACCCCGGCCACATGTTCCCTGAAGATTTTGGACTGGTCGTGCAAACTGTGCGACCTGAAGAGACGAGCAAAGAATTCCAAAAAAGCGTAAACGCGTGCACAGATCACGCTTAATAACTCTGCAGCCGTATATCCAAACAGTACGAAAGCTGGCAGATCCCAAGATGTGTGGTTCTTGATTGTGTAATCCAAATTTCAGGCAAATCTGTTCAATGGTTGCAAAGTTATTAAGGTGCAACATTTTAGGTTTAACATGTAAATGGCTCCTCAACCCTAACTATGGTAGCACTACCGTTACTACCATTATATATATATATATATATATATATATATATATAGTGGAGTCAGCCACGATGAAGCTCAGTAACTTGCAGTAATGACATGTCACAAAATCCTGCATGACAAAAGGGCTTAATTGTCATTAACTTATAATGGCCCCTGCAGTAAATAGCAGCCTTCTGTGATATTCTATAGCATTTCTGTGTTGCATCCTGGCTGTCACATCTGTATATATATATATATATATATATATATATATATAGTAACACATTTCTTTTTATTTCAGACTCTTCAAGGATGTCTTTAAACTTTTCTGTCAAGCAGAAACACGGAGAGGAAAATCCTAGGACCCTGCACTGTCTAATGCATTACCCTGCCCTGACAACAAGAGACTCTGAAGTAACTACTCTAAATGACAAATGTTACTGCACACTTATAGAAAGCAAAGATATTTGAACCCAGTAAGGTGGTGAAAATCATCATGATGAGCAATGTGCATCAATTCCATTGCCTAACTATGACCCTGCCAAGCATGGCTTCCATTGACAATGCTATCAGAAGTTCACAGAAGCCAAGAGTATTAGAAAATCTGAAGAACGTGCAAATACTGGTGAATGTAGCTTACATCATCATCTCAGGGGGTGGTGTTTCTTGTGCCTCATCATCTAGAGTGTTATTGCCTGATACATGTAAAATCTGTAACAACTGTGTAATCAAAGTGAAGGGGAAGAAGCAATATCCAACTGCTTTTGTTACAAAAACAGCTGAAGCCACAATGAAAAGGGTGACAGAGCTACATGATGACCAAGATATGCTCACAAAATGTAAGGCAGAGGAACTCATTGCAAGGGAGTTTCGTAAACATGGCACTTGCCATCTAAATTATACGTTAATCACAAGGGACAGTGCCCCAGATGATCAGAATATAAGCGATTATGAGGATGACAATGAGCAGTCAGAGGGAACTGGGTTTGAGGCAATTTGTCGTATAATTGAAGACAATGTGCTTCAAAGACACCAAGCCAGTTCAGTGACGGCACTGACTGAAATCTTAGGCATTGAAATAGGAGATTGATGATACCTTTATAAACTTAGAAACCAGCTGAAAAAGAAATATGGGTATTCACTTTAATTTTTAACAGTTAATGCTCAAAAAACTCTAGTTGTAATCAGTGTTGAATCATTACCTGGAGGTGCATACGTCACAGAGCTTTTGAGAACGGATAACAATCAAGTCATCAGGCATGTTGCTTCCTTGTTGCATGAACACATCTTAAGATTTGTAGAGACAGTATCTTCACTACCTTGGCCACCAACAGTGGAAGCTCTCCTGAGTAAAGAATGACAACCCCCAGAGACAGTTCAATCATTTTTCTCACATGTACTAGAATCCCACAAACATACGGAGAGTGAACAAGTCTCCCAGTTGTCAAAGTCATACTCAGAAGATCTAATTCATGATGTCACATGAGACAAGTTTCTCACTACAAAACATGCACTTGTCAGAGTTGTGCTGCACAATATGACTGGACAGAGAATGTCTATGAACATCCTGTTTTGTTTAGGAAATAGTTGCAGTTATGACCAAGTGTGCAAAACTGAAACTGGTTTAGCAGAACATTCTCAGCATTTTGAAAGCAAGGTCTGTTACTGCCACTTCAGCCAAAGTCAGAGTCTTCTGTTGTCTTAACAGTTCTCTGGATGGACAACTTGGATCAGAACATTGAAACAGTGTCTGGACATAGAACAATACACGAAACACATAGCGTTGTATACCAAGAAGCATCTGAAGGCTCTATTTTCTGAGAAGATTCTATTGAAATTCTTCACTCAAAAAGAAGGAGAATTGCATTTAACAGAAAGGAATTAGAACATTGACAGGTGAATTCAAAGAACGAGCCAATCACATTGGGCAATGAGGTCAAGTTTGCTGTGCCAACATCAGTGGTAAATATTGACAAGGCAAAGCTATTGCTAAGGAAACTCATTCGAGAAGCATACAAGGAGGATCAGCCTGTCCCAAGGTTTGCAGGCCGGCTGTCGCTAGTTTGTAACAATCATTCAAGTTCACCAAAGAAGATGGTTATCACATATGTTCCACCCATCCACAAACCCATCACTGATTATGCCACTGTAGTTGAATACTTTACACAAACACAAGAAATAGCTCAGCAAGTAAATATGCCCTATGTTCACCTGATACTTAATGTTGTAGCAGCAGCAAAGGCATATCATTTTGTGTGGAATTTCACTGATCAGTTCCCCAAACTCATAATTAATTGGGGAGATATCCACCTATTCCTGGAAAACACACTGGCATTATAGGACAGTTAGTTGGTGGCAGCAGTTTTGAGGACATAGTATTTCAGGCTTGTCTTTGTGCCTCTGGCAGCATAAGGGGAGTTTTGCATGGGAAGCATTACAATCGGGCATGGCCTATACAGTACATGAGCATTTTGCAGATGCCTTAGAATGGTTGCTTCAGGTCAGATTTCTACAGTACTTAACAGAATTGAATGCAACCCCTCCAGTATTGCTTGACCAGATCAGATCATCACCTCAACCCATAGACTTCCATATATTGCTTCAGGAAGATAAGATTGTCACTTTCCAGACTAAGTATGCGGCATTCAGGTAGCAGATTCATTGCGGTGAGCTGGGGAAAACCCCACAGCCCTGGACGACATATCTGGATATAGTGGATTGGCAGCATTTGCTCCACACAGCAATAAAAGAAAACTACTTTGATCTTAAACTACTGTGTTGGAAATATTCATTGCCCCTGTTCTTTGCCTTCAAGAAGCAAATAAAACCTTGCTGGCCCGGTGGCACAGAGGGTTGAGGCGCTGGATGAGGCACCTCACATCATGCTGGCAACCTGGGTTCAGTGATGGACTCGGGTGACTGGGGGATGGCAGGAGAGGGAGAGGATGGAGAATCTGGAGGACAGCTTTGCTCTCCTTGGGGTGGGATCCAGGGTGGCTTGGTGTCCTGGTGGCCGCCGATGGTGATCGGGGGCACTGCAGGTATACCAGCAAAATGCAAGGGGTGGAGTGCAGCAGAAGTCAGCAGGGCAGCCATGTGCAGGCATCATTGCATGCCACACTCTTAGGGGAAGAAACTAAGGAAATACCCATCCTTGGGGACAGACAATGGCACTCCACCCTGCCAAGCCACACTCTAGCCCTGGGCTTCTCTCCTTGCCAGGGCCAAACACCCCAGCTGGCACAATGGATTCTCAGATAGAGCACCCTGGGTGGATAGGGTGGACCTACTTCGGGGGGGGGTGCAGAGCTGGGGGAACTGTCAGGCTGGTGTGTGGGTGAGAGAGATAGCCTCAGGCAGGAGGTAGAGCTCACGGGTAGCAGTGGATGCCAGACAGAGTTCCCCAATGGAACGGAGTATAAATAGAATGTACAAAAAAAAAGCACATAAGACCTTGTCTGTGTTTGTGTTAGCTAATGTGAGTTTTGTTTTGGGAAAAATGAGATCATTACTGTTAGTGTTATGTACATTCCTCCAGGTTTTACTCAAATTGGTAAGGAACTGATCTCAAATTTTGGTAATCTGCTTTTTAAGAGTTGTGCGTGGATTATTTTGGGTGATTTTAACACAAACTGGAAGGATAAATCATCTGATATTTTCCAAGAATTATTCTTTTTACTTAGTCTGCACCAGGTAATTGAAGCTACCACTAGATTACAATACAGGCTACCAATCAACACGGGTATATACCCATGCATACAACTATCTTCAGGCAGTGAGTGTAAGAAGGGTATAAAGTGGTTCCCTTATTTTTTTAAATTTTATTCTGGCATTTGCCATATTAGCTATAATACGCTCGGCCTGGAGGGCAAAAAGTATTTCCTGGTACCATTCTCAGTATGAAGGGCTAGATTGATCACACCAATGCCTGAGGGTTATTTTCTTAGCACATGCTGCTATCAGTGTGATATGCCATGTCTGGTTACCAATCAGGCCCCTACCATACTCTCCCAGAATGCATATCTCTGGTGTAAATGCTTGATATAACCCCAATAGGGGGTCTAAGCATTGTCTTATAGTATCCCAGAAGGGCACAACCTTCTCACAGTACCAAAAGATATGTGATGGGGTGCCTGTGTCCTGGTAGCGAGTACCTAAATTGGAGGCTAGCTTACCCATCTTATGTAACTTAGAGTGTAATGCATATTATGCAGGATTTGGAACTGCATAAATCTGTATCGGTCCCATTTAATATATTTATATACAGACTTCCAAATACAGGACAAATCCCGGGGACCCTGTGGGGAGGGGAAGACCTGATCCCAGGAATAAAAAAACTTCAAGTCCTTCTCTATGAGGGCTTCTCATAATTTTGCATGATAGAAGGCTACAGTATGGGAAAGAGGAGCTTCCGATGCAAGACTGAGTAACTTATCCCTATATGCCCTGGACCACCCACCAGTGCCAATATGATGGTGTAACATGTGTCTTACTTGAAATAATTTCAAAGATATGGAGGGGGACCATGCGAATTTCAACTGAACTTCAGGGAAATTAAGGATCTTGCTGACCTGTACCAAATTTTCAACCACGAGGGTCTCCAAAAAGGGCCATGTTCGCTGTGTAAGAATTTTCCCAGTAATTTTAAAATTAGGATTGCCTAGGATGGGTTGGGGAATATCATGACCAGGAACTAAGTTTAACAGAGGCAGAGTTGCTTATGGGCTTGAAGAAAATTACCAATAGGAATGACCTTGAGCACCTCAGGGATCGCTTTAAGGGGAGCATATGAAAAAGACCATATATCCAGACCCAGATGTGAACACACAAACTCCTCTGTATCCAACCATTGAGGAGTGTACAGTAGGCCTTGTGCCTGACTGAGATGAAACCAAAGAAAATATTGGGAATAATGAATAGCTAAATAATATAAAATATTTACTTGGAACCTTGAGGCTACTGGCCTCCCTTGACCTCATAAGCTTAAAAAGGGCTCTCCTAGGAGGTTTACCACACCAAAGAAAATTAGAAAAAAAGCCTGTAAACAATAAGAAACCAGGATTTTGTCAGATTCGGTTTAAGCATGATCAGAGGATATAAAATCCTCAGGAGAACATTCATTTTAAGAACATTCAAACAGCCCTATAGAGAGAAGTACAACCCTGACCAGCATTCCAGATCTGTTTTAATGCGGGCCACTAACTGATCCAGGTTTTACTGCCTCATTTTAACAGGATCTTTAATAAGGAATATGCTCACATATTTAATTCTGTCCCTGACCCATAGTAAATCCAGGTGTTCAAGGCTCGTATGTGTGATGACGACATTGAGGAGCAATACTTCAGTCTTGGATCTAGTAAGTTTACAGTTGGAGATGGCATCAAAATGGGAACTATTTCCAACATAGCTGGTAGGGAAATGACAGGGGATTTCACATGGAGAAGAATATCATCTGCATACACAGACAACTTGTATTGCTCAGGACCTAGGGGAAATACCATGACAAGGAGCTATCTGTTAATTTTTCTAATTAAAGCCTCAAGATATACGTTAAATAAAGAAGGGGAAACAGGACATTCATTAAGGATTCCCTGTTGTAACAGGAAGGTGTTTGAAGGAACACCATTGCAAAGAATACACACATCGTGGGATGAGTGTATAGGACCCTGAGCCACTGAAGAAATTCAGAGGGAAACTATATTTTGGGAGCAAGCAGAACAGATACTCCCAAGAAACCCAATCAAAGGCTTTTTCCACATCCAGGGATGCCAGGACTGCAGAGGTAGAGGAATCCCTGGATGTAGAAAATAAGGTACTGGAGCTTTCTAAGGTTGTCAGTGGAGACCCTCCCAGCGTCAAACCCCACCTGCTCCCTGCTAAGAAGGCATTACCACACTGAATTTAGTCTAGTGGTCAGGATCTTCGCTAAAATTTTAAGGTCTACATTAATTAAAGATATAGGTCTGTAACTGGCCAGGAGGGAGGGAACTCTACCCAGTTTAGGGGAAGACTACAATGATGGCAGCTGTAAGTGAAAGATCTGATAGACCATGGGAGAAAATATATTGCTACATATCCAGAAGATATGGGTCAAGTAGTTCTTTAAATTTTTTATAAAATTTAGAAGAAAAAACATCCTGACCCGGGGGGTTATCAGGAGCTAGGGAGTCTATTGCCTGATGAACCTCAGAAAGTGTTAAGGGAGCCTTAAGTGAGTCAGCCTGCAAATCCCCCAAAGAGGATAAGTCCAGGTCTTGCAGGAAGGCCTTGGATTGGGAAAGATCAAATGGAGATGGGGGGGCACCATACAGAGAGCTATAAGAAGCCTGAAACTGCGACACAATATCCTGGGGGACATGACTAAGTTACCCGGTGTCAGATCAGATAGAAGGAATGATTCAGCCTACAATCTGATTCATTAACCATACATCCAGGAGTTTTCTCGCTTTCTCCCCTTGTTTGAAATATTTAGTCTTTTTCTTAAGCAGGAGGTGCTCAGCTTTTTTGCCCAACAAAGTGATGTACTGAGCCCAAAGGGCTTCCAAATGTTTCCAATCAGTCTGTGGGGAAGAGGAAGAGATCCTCAGTCCAGTCTCTAATCTGTTGAAGAAGGAGGGAGGTAGACTGAGAAAATGTATTTTTACTGATCGTGGCCAACCAGATAAGTTCCCCACTCATGCAGCATTTGAAGGGATAAAGTGTTGAAGCTGGTCAAGCAACATCTGGACAATTCAGTAATTGGTTACTGAGATGCCAAGACCTGCCCCGGTCCACCGAAGGAGCCAGGTTAACTTGTAATACTGCCGGGTGGAGATCAGACAGTACTTTGGCCCCATAGTGGCACAAGACAACTCCCAGTAAGGCCTCAAGTCTCAACAAAAAAAAAAGTCAGTTCGGGAAAAAGAATTGTGTGGAATGGAATGGAAGGAATATTCCTTCTCCATTAGGTGTAAAATTCTCCAGGGGTTCACCAACCCCAGAGAGTCCATAAAGTCTCGGAGAGCCAGTTGACTCAAGGAGAGGGATTGGCCACATCTTGTAGATCTGTATAGATCATTATGCATCACCAGATTCCAATCCTTGGCAATAATTTTAGAGAGAGAGGTTCATTGGGACAAAATGGAGGAGAAATGGGAAAAGAAGGAGGGGTCCTCTACATTAGGTCCATAGACTGAGCCCAAAATCACCTCTAAGTGCCTTAAAAGAGCCCTCATGAAAACATAATAACATGAGGGATCATTAACTTCCTGGAAGAGATGGCATGGAATGGATCTAGCAACCAGAATGGCCACACTCCTCCTGTGAGAGTCCAGCCCAACCCAGGAACGTCACAAGGACATAACCTGGGCTGGAGGGAGGTGGGTTTCCTGGAGAAAAGCTACATTGGTTTGCATCCTGTGCATGTGCAACAATACCGTAGAATGTTTTGTGGGGGACTGAACCCCTTTAATGTTCTATGAACATTATTTAAAATTATGTGCCATCATTTTTAAAAACATGGAGGGTGATCAAAGTGGAAGCATATCCTCTGCGGCAAAGGTAGAAAATTCTATTCAGTGTACCGATCAGCCGCTGGAGAAGGATCCCAAGACCCCCCCAAACCCATACCTCTACTTCATTTAGGATTGCACCACCAAAAAAAAAAACAGCCATCCCCATTCATGAAAAGTCAGAAACAATACAGGCAGTCCAATAATTCCAAACAAACCCCCCTGAAAAAAGATACCCCCCAACAATGAACCACCCTGTACCACCCATTTATCTGGTGCATGATACTCGTACCTAGTATAGCAATACTCATCAATCCACCTCCCTCCCCACCCTTCAAAGTGATTGATACATTTCAAAAAAACTGTATATAATTGCAATAGCAAACAACAACAGTAGGATCATCTTCAAACTCTACCTAAATACCCAAAAGAGGTTACCAACCACCCATCCCCCAGCATCCCGAACAGCACTTCCACAATATAAAAGTTAACAATAAATACCAGTGATGAAGCAATCTATAGTGTATCATCCACGAACTAGTATGACATATAAGCTGCAGTAATATACAGATATAGATACCAGTCAAGATAGACCCCAAACTTTCAGAAAGTCACCACCTGATGCTAATGAATCCCAGACTCAAAGTGAAGGTGAAGCCCTCCCTCTAATAAAAAAAAAAAATCAGAAAAGAGTGTTCACCCCCACAAGATCCCAGTGAAGCTTGCTCACTCATGAAGGTCCGATGCATCATCCATGGAATGGATCCAGTGCTGACGTGCGGATGCGTGGCAGTTGAGTCCGCTCTTATCCAATACCAGAGAACCAAGGGAAAAGTCCACTGGATAATTAAAGGAAAATTAAATGGAGAGGAACAGAGCCAAGACAGGAAAGAAGGGAAAGGACGTCCTTGATCAGAAGTCCCAATATGTGTGCAGCCAGCATCGAGTAATGGTGGAAGGAATCTGACACATTTAACAGCATACATGCTGCCAAATCTGATTTGTCAGTCCAAAAGTGGAATGGCAAGCAGTTGGAGTGCTGATCCGAAAGGTCCTGGATGGCAGCAAGCAGAAACATGAAATTCCAATTTAAAACCATGAACCAGTCAGTGAGGAGAAACCAAATAAAAGTGGGGACTGAAGAGAAGTCTGAAACATTGACAAGGAGATGTTACAAGTCTAAGGCAGGCCTTCAAAATGGTGTTTAAAGGGAACAGCTGCAGCAGAATTTAATCCACACAAAATACATGGACCAGCAACAGTAAATCAGGGCAGACACAGTCTGGGGGTGAAAAAAGGCAGCAGAACATTATCCACGAACCGTCTAATGCAGCATGATGTGGGAAAGGGCAGTATAGTAGGGTTGACAGTACACAAGGCCAAGCATCTTGTCTATGCTCTGGCAAAAGAATGTGATGGTACCCTGGACATATTAGTGTACCTGGTACAAATGATATGAAGGTAAACAGTAGACTTGAGATTCAGGCTAGATTTCGAGAGCTAGCCAGGGTCTGTCAGGCCATTGGGTGCTCGGTACCTAGGGTCGGTGTGGGGGATAAGCAAAACATAAGGGAAGTAAATGAATGGCTTGGTGAATGGTGCAAGGCCTGGGGGTATGGGTGGGGGACTGGGGTGCAACAACTTGGGAGGACAAGGAATTGTACTCAAGGGACAGGCTCCTCCTTAGCTCAGGGAAGGGGAAGAGGTCTTGAAGCATAGATTGGCAGGATCCATCCATTCTAGGGGGTTTAAACTTGTGAGAGGGAGGTTTGGGGCTTCTTGACAGACCCAGTCAGGATGGCCCTGGCCTTCTCCTCAAGTGGGGGGGGTGCACAGTCCAGGAACACCCGATTCTGCATGAGGGTGCACTTGTAGGCAATGACATGGGAGCCCACAGGGTGGGGGAAGGGGGGGTAAGGGGACACGATGGAGGGTGGTCTTGATTAACACCAGGAACTTGGGAAACAAGATGCCTGAGCTTCAGGCACTGCTCTTGGAGGGTGGCGTGGATGTGGTGGCTGTCACTGAAACTTCAGACATCCCTGGTCATGACTGGGACATAAACCTGTTAGGATACACCACGTTCGGAAAAGATAAGGAGGTGGGCAGGGGAGGGGATATAGCCTTATTCATTAAGGATGGCATAGAAATTAGTAAGGTTGAGGAAGTGGGGGGTCAGGTGGAAGCTCTATGGGTCATCTTGCAGGCTCTGGGAGGCAAACGAGTTAAGATGGGGGTGGTATATAGACCTCCAGGGCAGGGGGAAGATGTGGAGGAAGGCCTGGTGGAAAACCTTAGGGTCCACTGTGGTTGGGGTGAGAGTAGATCTGTAGTGCTGGCGGATCCAGATATGCCAAGAGCAGACTGGGGAACCATAGCATCCTCATCAGCCAGGGAACAGCGTCTGCTAGACATCTTCCAGGGTGCATTTCTTGCCCAACTGGTGACTTACCCAATGAGGGAGGGTCACGTCCCGTATGTGGTCCTGTCAGATGGTGAGTTCATCAGGGACCAAGTAGTTGGGGACCCACTGGCTGGTAGTGCTCATGCCATAGTCTGGTTTTCCCTATACCAGGGGGTGGTACATCACACAAAAATGATGGTAGATGACTTTACAGGTGTGGACTTTAGGGGTATGGAGTGCATCCTCAAGGGTCACCTGGATGGGATCAGGCTGGATATGGACACTGAGAGCCAGTGGGAAGTTTTTAAAGAGGGTCTCCTGCAGGCTACCAAGGCCTGCACAAAGGAGTGACGCAAGTGAGGTAGAACCAGGAGGCCAACCTGGTGGACAAGGGAGGTCCAGGATGCGGTGAGCGAAAAAAAGGCTGTAGCCTGTATATAGCCGATACAGATGTTCTCAGAGGGCAATAGACAAAAGGGGAGTATGATATGATCCCCAGGAAGGTCATCAGGATGGTGAGGTCAGCTAAGGCAGGGGTAGAGCGGAGACTGGCTCAGAGGATTAGAAAGGTTGAGAATGGGTTCTTCAGGTAAATTAGAGAAAAAAGAAAAGGGAAGGGGCAGATTAGTAGGCTGAGGTTGGGGAGTGGGTGGGCAGAAGAGGCAGGAGAGCAGACAAACGTACTAAATGACTATTTTGCCTCGGTCTTTACTAGGGAGAATGGGGGGGAGTGACACTGCTGGGGAAGGGGCAAGGGGAACCTGCAGATGGGGGGGGAAATTGATGATGACATCCCCATTGGGAGAGTTTGGGAAGTCCTTAAGGCCCTAAGAGTGGAGAAGGCACAGGGCCCAGATGGGATCCATCTCAGGGTGATTAAGGAGTTGGCAGATACCCTGGTCGCACCTCTGTTGGACCTCTATAACTCCTCCCTTCAGTTGGGTTGGGTGCCTCAAGACTGGAGAATGACCCATATCATATCTATACACAAGGGCAGCTTGCAAGAAGAGCCAGGAAATTACAGGACGGTAAGCCTGATGTCAGTGGTTTGCAAAGTTTTGGAGGTCATTCTAAAAGAGAGGCTAGAGGGGTTTCTGAAGGCAAGGGGTCAGCTAGATGATCACCAGCATGGCTTTGTTCAGGGCAGATCGTGTCAAACCAAACTGGTGGAGTTCTACGAATGGTGATGAGAGCACTGGATCAGGGCAGACCAGTTGATGTCCTCTTTCTAGACTTCAGCAGGGCATTTAACTCAGCGCCACATCCCAGGCTGCTGGAGAAGCTGGGGGAAATGGGGGTGGGGGTACAGATGGTCGTGTGGGTAGGAGGCTGGCTATCCAGTTGAGTGCAGAAAGTAATGGTTGGAGGAGGTCTTATCTCCCAGGAGAGTTATTAGCGGGATTCCACAGCGATTGGTGTTGGGCCCACTCCTGTTTAACGCTTATATCTCAGAAATCATATTCAGTATCAGGACTGAGATGAGCCTCTTTCCCAATGACTCAAAGCTGGGGGCAGTAGAGGATGGGGAGGTTGGCCCTCCAGGGGGACCTAGAGATCCTGGAGAGGTGGTCATGCACCTGAAAACTGAAGTTTAATACTGTGAAACGCAGGGTTCTACACCTGGGGCCCAGGAACCCAGCTTATGAGTACACCTTAGAAGGGGAGACACTGCAGGTGTAGAGGGGGGAGAAGGACCTTAGGGTGGTAGCATATGCCAAAATGAACAACTCAGAGCAGTGTAGAAGGGTTGCAGCCCAAGCAAATAAAATGCTGGGGTGCATAGGCAAGGGGATAACCTCAAGGAGCCAAGAGATGCTCCTTCTGCTGTATAATAACCTGGTTAGATCGCACCTTGAACGCTACATGCAGTTTTGGCATCCTTACTTGAAAAGGGATACTGCTTTTCTGGAAAGGGTCCAGAGGTGAGTGGTCAAGATGATACAGAATCTGGGGGGATGTGCCCTATGAGAAGAGGGTTGAGGAGCTCAACCTGTACTCTCTGAAGGAGAGGAGGAACAGAGGGGACATGATCAAAGTCTTCAAATATCTCAAAGGAATAAATAGCGTAAGCCTGGATAGTGTGATTCATCTGAGGGAGGTGGGGACCACCAGGGGGCACTCAATGAGGCTGGTCAGTGGGAGGCTAAGGGGCAAGACTAGGAGGTGTTACTTCATGGAGAGGGTGTTGGAACCATGGAATGCACTGCCTGAGGAGCTGGTGGCTGTTGCAACTGTGGAGGGGTTCAAAAGAGGCTGGGATAGGTATAGGGGGAGGGTGCACCTCAGAACCTCACTGGGGGATGGGGTGGGGGATCTCATGGAGAGGGTGGGGAAGGACGTAACAGTGCCCTGTATGGGCACTGATTCCTGAGTACACTCGACAGACCATTGGGGCTTACTCTGCTGTCTTCTTAGTATGTTAGTATACCACAGCATGGTCAAAGCTTGGGTTAACCATTAATACATTTTGGAAAACTTTTGAAACATCTATATTGGAGTTTCACTAATTTTCTTTGTCTTTATCTTGGATATTGTTTGGCCTACATCAGCCCCTGACCTGAACTTTGCTATGCTTTGACTATAGAGGGTACCCAGTGGAACTACCCCCCTCTTTTTGAACAATGGACTTCATATCAGGATATGCTAGAAACTCCGGCACAACACGAGCAATATAGTGTGCCAGGCATGGCATCTTCCGAAACCCCCCATCACTAATGCACTTCACTGCATTTAAGCTATTATTGCTCATAATGAAACTGCTTTCAGTTCATGGGGGTGCAGCTACTCATCAGTCTCAGGCAGGAGCAATTCTAGTATTTTCTGACCATATACTGTCTTCATTGTCAGTGTGGCATACTGGTGAATACTCAGAGTGTTGCTACCACTGCATTTGGGCTTAAAACAATTTTTCCCATGCACAGAGTCAAATACTACACCATGTACTTGTGCACAATGGGCTGTAATGCATGGATAGGAGCTACCAGCTGTTTGGCCACTGGTCCACATATCCATATTAAGATGTATGTAGTGGGCTGCTTAATGCTGCAAGGTATGTATTACCATGTGTATCACAGTCCCATAAAGTTCTGGAATGGCAGGTGTGGAGGATGTTCATGATGGAATCTGCCATTTGGGACAGATACTCACCATAAACCTTCTAAATCTGACATTCATCAAAAACGAGAATGGTAGCAGGTCAGTTGCCAGTGTTTCAGTGGTTGCTGCATTCAAGTTTCATTCACTAGCATAGTTGGGTGGGTATGTTGTATGATGCTCAGACATGCTATGCAGTATAGGCTGCACCTTTCAGGGTGTTGGGTGACAAAACAGCTGGACTCTGTGTGGTGGCATGGCTGGCGGAGTAGCATTTGACTCAGTGGGATTCACCTATGCTGCTCCAATGAAAACTGATTTAGGGTGGTTTCTGGATTGGGGTTGATGTGCTTTGGTGCTTGTGGCTGCTAGTACTCAACCACTACTATTATGGCCACTATTAGGCTAGACTCCTCCTCATCTCTGTAGTAGTCCTCCAGAGTCCACCCTGCATCCACCAGGACTGTTCCCCTGCTTCTTCAGGATGCCTTGCCAAATGAAGATGATAAGAGAGAGGGCTCTGCTGCACCTACCTCCTTTAGGTTCCTTTTAGAGTCCAGCTTAACAGGTGCCTGGACTTGAGGTATGCGTTGGTCATCAATGCTTAAGTTGCTCTCCTTTTTCCATAGCTAACTTGCACTTGACACAGCTGACAGATAGCCACTGTTTCATCAGCTGGGTCCAGTATGTAAAAATCCCTAACTAAGGATTTTGTAGCTCTTGATTATACATAGTGTCAGTACTGGACAGTGGAGGGGTGCAATGGGTGTTTTTGGGGATCATGTGGGCACTGCAAAAGTGGGTGACTCATGAAGTGTGATTGGATCAGCAGCCGTAACAGGAATAACAGTTGGAGGATGGGAGGCCTTTGGTGATTCTGTTAACTAATTCTGGTGTGCACAGCACCACAGGTTCAGCAGCATGTCCTTTACTTTTTATCTTTTCAGGCTTCGTGGGAGGTCCAAATCATCACCCCCATCCTACACAGGTTGATAACCTCCTCCTCCTGAGATCTGTTTTCATCCTTACATTCTCCACCCTCTCATTTCTTCGCATCATCTTTGCATGCAGCAGTCAGATCTCCCACCTCAGAATCGGAGTCATGGTCAAGCTCAACACTCTCTTTAGGAAATGGGAACCTATCATACAGATCAGGCTCAGCACCATCTCCAGCAGTCATGGGGACAATAACAAGCTCCAAGACCACTGTTAAAGAGCCAGACATTTTTCTACTTCTTGGACTGATCCTCGTATCGCCGCCTCCCCTTCCCCTAGCATCACAAAAATGGATGCCACATATGTGGCAGAGAAACTTTTGGCCAAACATAGACTTTGACGGCAGATAAGGACTGCTTGGCCCACCTAGTCTGCCCATTTCCCTACCTAGAGGATAAGCTGCAGATCCTATTTAACCAACAACCTATTTCTTCCTAACCCCCACAAAAATTGCCTTATGTCTGTCCCATGCATTCTTGAATTCTCCCCCAGTTTTAGATCCCACAACCTCCTCAGGAAGGCTGTTCCATGCGTCCACCACCATCTCTGTGAAAAAAATACTTCCTCATGTTGCCCCTGAGCCATCCCTCCTCTATCTTCAAATTGTGTCCCCTTGTTCTTGCACATCTCTTTTTCTGAAAGATGCTACCCTCTTGGACTTTGTTGATTCCACTGAGGTACTTAAACGTTTCTATCATGACCCCCCTCTCCCTCCTTTCCTCAAGGGTATACATATTAAGCTCCTTTAGTCTCTCCTCATATGGCTTCTCATGTAGACCCTGC
The DNA here is from genome assembly GCA_016271365.2 of Neoceratodus forsteri. Lineage (NCBI taxonomy): Eukaryota > Metazoa > Chordata > Ceratodontiformes > Ceratodontidae > Neoceratodus > Neoceratodus forsteri. Next base: position 1,456,771,266 of record CM057455.1, on the reverse strand, counting down.
ACCATTTTAGTTGCCCTCCTCTGAACTGCCTCCATCCTGTCTATGTCCTTGCAGAGATGGGGTCTCCAGAACTGGATGCAGTACTCCAGATGGGGTCTCACCAACTGTCTGTACAGGGGGATAACAACTTCCTGTTTTCTGCTGGTGATACCTCTCCCTATACATCCCAGTATCACCCCAGCCCTCCCTACTGCCTTCTCGCATTGCCTGCCAACCTTAAGGTCATCTGATATGATTACCCGTAGGTCTCTTTCCATTTTTGTTGTTGTTACTACCTCCCCCCCAATTGTGTAATCTTCCTCTGGGTTTTTGTTCCCAGGTGCATTACTTGCACTTCTTTGTGTAACCCCAGAGTCTTGTCCTAAGGGCTACTACCCTGCCTGCTAGCTTCTTGACAGGGTGAGGGGCCTAGATCCGTTGGCGGGTGCCTCCACCCAGAGGTCGGGGTTAGAACAGTCGAGGTTGACTCGGTCACAGCCCTCTGGGTTGCTGCAACCCCCCTTTCTTCCCATTAGTGGCCCACACAAGTCAGTTACAGCATCCTTACCATATACACTTACCCCCGGCTCGCACCACTCAGCTCACTCCGGGAACCCCCTGGAAAGTAAGGTACAGTTACACAATATTTACTGTGCAGTATTTCACCATTAATACACAAACTAGCCAGTGTACTTTTGCAAAACAAGAAATCTGATTTATTTAAGGGGGGATAACAGGACCGGGGGGAATCAGGGTGATTGGCTTATCGCTACAATATATAAGTATCTACCTAGGGCTCTGTGCACAGGCCTAACCTATAAGTTACTGTCTATGGGTACCCAAGCCCTAAAGGCTAGTTCTTCGATGCAACTGGTTAGGGCCCTGACACAAATGAGCATTTAATACCTTCGAAGATTTGATGGAGCCAGCAGGCTCAGCTAGTGTAATCAGCAAAGTAACCTGAAGATCTTGCCCTTGCTAGAGACATTTAACAGGGAGCTACCCTGATTTTGTACTCATGACTCCAGCAGAAACATGCTCTCACACCACTCGCAGGATTGAGCATGAACTTCAGACACATCTCCACACATTTATATAGAAAGTAACAGAGGGGTACCATACTAGGCAGCCACTTCTAGGGCCTGATCAAACTCACAGCTAAACAGGGAGTCAACGCAGCTTCACTTTTTCCTGACAGACTGAGTGCGATTCAGCAGATTCTCCAGTCCTCTAGAGGGTGAGCCTGGTAGGTAGCCACGCTCCTGCACAGCCTTCTCTGACCGCTGCCCAGCGGATTTAGTCCAATACTTGCCGGCGAGAGAGCCACCCGAATCTGGCCTTCCATACACGTGCTTCCCGCACGAAAACTCAATGGCGCAGGAGCCTCAGAGCTCCTTCTTCGCTCACAGCCACAACGTCTCTGCCCCTCGGCAGTTAGGGTAAAGTTCCCCACTCGGGTGCCACCCGATCCCATAGGTGGGCTGCAGATGCCATTCACTTATTGCTGCCCCTATTGGTGCAAACAAGGCGCCATTCTTCAGGCTTTACTTCCCAGAACCACTGGCTGTGTCTCATTGGTCAGCTGGCTCCCACGAGTCCTAATCCTGGTTGGTCAGAAAAATCTCCATTTCAACGTTCCCCCGATTACTACTGGCCCAGTGCAATAGTCCAGGTCCAAAATGGAGGGGCCAAGCGCACACAGTCTCAGCTGCAGAAGAAGCAGGTTAGACAAACTGTAATTCCACCAACATGCTAGCTAATTATGGCCAAACAGTTACATCGGTCAAGCGAGCTCCCTCTGCGCATATAGCGACTGCCAAAGGGGAGCAATTTCACCACAGCTCAGGTGGGATTTGAACAAGGAAACACCAGATCCCCCCATGCCAACCTGCTGGAGCATGCAAGTAGGCAGCTGTTAAAGAGACAGTACTGGAGGCTTTGGAAGCCCTCACAACACCCACATTTAGGCGGCATTTCTCTGAACACCAGTTAGGCAGGGAGCATTTAGACAAGCTCCGGGAAGGCTTTCAGGAATCCCCATATGTAAGGGGGGTTACATTTGCATTGAATCCAAGCTGCCATACTTCTGACCATTCCTCCAACCTTGCCAAGTCCCTTCTCATCCTTTCCACGCCTCCTTGTGTATCAACCCTGTTACGGATCTTTGTGTCATCTGCAAAGAGGCGTACTTTTCCTTCCAGTCCCTCTGCAATGCCACTTATAAAGACATTAAAAAGGACTGGACCCAGTACTGAACCCTGCGGTACCCGACTAGTAACCCCTCTTTCTTCAGAGTGGACTCCATTTACAATTACTTCTGTGTCCTGTTGTTCAGCCAATGTTTTACCCAGGCTACCACCTTGGGACCCACTCCAAGGCTGGTTAATTTGACTACTAATCTTTTGTGTGGGACTGTGTCAAATGCTTTGCTAAAGTCTAGGTAGGCCATGTCCACAGCCCCTCCCTGGTCTACTACTTTGGTCACCCAGTCAAAGAAATCAATTAGATTCATCTGACATGACCTTTCCGCTGTGAACCCATGCTGCCTTGGGTCCTGTGCCCACTGGCGTCTAGGTACTCAACAATTCTTTCCTTCAGAAGTGATTCCATCACTTTCCCTACCACAGAGGTCAAACTGACAGGTCTGTAGTTTCCTGCCTCCATCTTGGTCCCACTTTTGTGAGAGGAATCAATCCTCCTTCTTCAGTCCTCAGGTACCACACCATCCTCCATGATTTGTTAAAAAGCGTAGTCAGTGGTGTCACTAGTTCTCTACATAATTCTTTTAGAATTCTGGGGTGAATTCCATCTGGCCCCATTGCTTTGTCCACCTTCAGTTTTAAGAGTTCTTTCAGAACCCTTTCTTCTGTGAAAGGACTGGGATCAACCCCCCTCTCCAGAGTGCTTCTGTTAATTGGATTAGGCACCTCCCCCACTTCCTCTTTTGTGAATACTGAACAGAAGTATTCATTCAGTATCCCTGCTTTATCACTATCACTCTCTGCCCACCCACCATCCATTCAATTCAGCCTCACTATCTCTCCCTTTGTCTTTCTACACTCCGTGATATACCTATAAAAGGTTTTATCCCCCTTCTTAACCGAGTTAGCTATCTTTTCCTCAGTTTGTGCCTTTGCTATTCTGACTACCCTCCCTGCTTCCTTCTGCCTTAACTGGTACAGTTCTCTGTCCTGTTCCTTCTGTGTTTTCTTATACTTCCTAAATGCTATCTTTTTCTCCCTAACCTTCACCACCACCTCTTTTGAGAACCATAGTGGCTTTTTCTTTTGTTTTGATTTGTTTATTTGCTTCACACAAAGGCTTGTTGCCTCTGTGATGGCAGTTTTGATATTTGCCCATTGTTGCTCTACCCCTCCTTCTAGCCTGTTTGCTAGTGCTTTTCTAAGGCACTCTCCCATCTCGCCAAAGTCAGCCCTCCTGAAGTCCAGAACCCTCACTTTTGTATGGCTTGACTCTGTAGCAGAGTTTATCATGAACCACACTTTTTGGTGGTCACTTGTTCCCAAATGGCTACCCACTTCTAGATCTGAGATCCTGGGTTGTTCCTCCCACTTGCTTAGCTTGTGATTTGAGGTATCAATGAGGGGGCTGGCGGTTCTCTCACTGCGCACTGCCCTGCACCTTTCTTATATACCAATCTCAGACCTCATACTCTCAATGCCACCACCACTTCCTCCAGCTACTCCTTTGCTGCTACTACTACTACTATTGTCCCTGGATGAAGTTGCTGAAGAGGTCGTTTTCTTAGATGCATCATCCTTTTGATCCACAGAACCCACGCATTTCTATGCCACATCATTGGCAACTCTCATCTTATGAGTCTAGCATCTCTTTTCTGTCATTTTTGGATATTTTGATTTTTAATTATTTATATCCTGGGCAGCCATTTTGTGTCAGGTTAAGCAATGGATGGTTTGGATTTCATACAAATCTATTGGAAGTAATGAGTTAAACACTGCTGTAAAAGTAAATGCCATAAGCAGAGACAATACAACACGTCACCAGAGCAATGTAATCTCAAGAACAACAGAACAGTTGGCTGAGCTAACACAGTAGCTACAGTAAGAAGAAAGCAATAATAAGTTATTTTTTTCACACAACAGGGATTAACAAGACCGACAAGAAGACAGATAATTCTAAACAAAATGTGTCTAAAGTATCTATTTTCTCCTGCCTCCTAGCACCCACCCCCGCTCCCTTGACAAAGCCTGATTTAAGGCTGTGCTTCTCTCCTCTGTTCTCCTCCAACCCTCCCCCTTCCTGAGCTGTTCCTCCCACTTGCTCAGCTTGGGATTTGAGATATCAATGAGGGGGCTGACAGTTCTCTCACTGCACACTGCCGTGCACCTTTCTTATATTCTTGCCTCCTATATCTTTCTCCACCATATTTTGCTTGTTCAATGTGAAATGTTGTGTCAACAGTGTTTCATAATATTAAGTGCCATGCTTAGTTGTATGTTTCCTCTGTACTATATTGTATATATGTCTGTGTCATTGTTATTATTATTATGATGTGGAACCTTTGTAAAAGAGCCTCTGGCTCAATGGTCTTTCTGAATAACTAAATAAATAAAGTAACACAGTGACTTCAATAACTACACAAACTCTGGCCAGAGCCGATAGGGCTACTGCCAAGGATTTTGGAGTAAAAATACTGAAAATTACCAAAGTTAAAAGCCTGCATTTGCAAAATGTAATGTAAGCAAATAAATGTTGTTTTTTAATATGTTTTACACCAGATTTTCAACATATCCTTCTTATGACCCTACCATGTGAATAAGGACAAAGAATATTTTCAACTCATGTCTGAAAGGTAATTTTGCACAGGGACTGCAAAATCACCTTTTGGGATGTAAAAAAAAACATCTTGGCCAAGATTTGAAACAGAACAGCTGTCAGATTCATGAGGTACTGTATGATATTGCTGTGTTGTAAATTTGGGATAAAATATTGAAAATTTCCAAAGTTACAAGCCTGTGTTTGCAAAATTCAATGTAGGCTCATAACTTTGTTGTTTTTTAATATTTTTACACAAACCTTTCAACATAGCCTTATTATGACCCCAACCCATGAACAAACGCAGAGAAAATGTTCAGCTCCTGCCCGAAATGCGATTTCATGCAGTGAACATGAAATCACCTTTCGGGACAGATTTGCCTAATGGCAGTGCAATTGTTCATGAGGTGGAGTCCCAATAAAGGCATGTTGAAAGTCTGGGCCAAAAATATGAAACAATGGCCAAGTTATGCTACTACATTTAAAACACTATTGAAATACCTTGAATCGCATACCTGTTTCTTCAGTTCATGGTCCTGCTCTGAAGAGTGAAGACATGCCTGCAGCCTAGAGAGGATTACGGTGTTAGATGGGTCACTAAGGGCATAGGTGGGGTATGGGGAGGTTGGTGGTGAGTGTGAGTGTTGGGTGTGAGGTAGTGTACTGGCCACAAGAGACATCAGTGGATGATTTCTTTTTTACAGGTTAAAAAACAAACAAAAAAAAAAATAGCAAAGAAGATTCCTGCACTGGGGGATTGGGCACCCCCAGTGCCACTGTTACATTTCTGGGGGGAAGTGGGGTGGTGGGTGCTGAGAGTGAGGATCAGGTGGGGGGAGGAAACTATAAATCTACAAAAAGGCACAAATAACCACGCATACATGGTAGTGGACAGGGAGGTCAGTCAGAGGATTTGTGATTGGGACATTGGGGGATTTGGCACGGCCAGTGTCACTATTATGTTTCAGAGGGGGATGGTGGATGCTGAAAGGGAGGGTAGGGTGGGGGCATGTATAATTAAAAAAAGAAATTGGCAGTCAGGACAGAACACAGTTTAGTCACCCGTGACCAAGAAGTCCACCGCAATGTACTATGCATGCAGTAGTAGTCACACATGGGCAGGCCTGCCAGCACAGCAGTAGTACTACCGCGTGTAGTGGCAGTGACCTGGGTTCAGGAATGGGCTAGGGTAGTTGGTGGGTCAGCTGGGTGGAGATGGATAAAGTGGCAATCACATTCTCTCCATCTCTGGGGAGGGATGGGGGATTCTTCCTCCTTGAGTCTACCTGTACAGCACCCATGGGTGACCAAGGGGGCCTCTTACTGGGACTGGTGGCTGAAGCTGGCTTGGCGTGTATATACCATGGTGTCATTGCACATGATGCCTCCCCATCCTGTAAACTGCCCAAGAAAATCTTGGCCCTGGCTCCAGTCCCCGAGCTACCACTGTGCAGCTGCCCAACAATTGGCGTGTGGGGGGGATGTACCTGGATGCACCTTTCCCCTGCCCAGAGGGTAAACTGAGGCTCCTTGGTGGCAGGCTGTGGTGGGGTTGGCCACTGTATTTGGTCTGGTGACATGGGGGTATAAAGCATAAAAAAAATTGTCATGAATGTGCAATATAGTTTGGTGGTGATCTTGGACATGGCGGAGTGTGCCGTGTTGTGCCATGATCACCAACAGTAAAAATAGTGCAGTGCTCCTTCCAATGTAGGCAATGAGTGGAGTGCTTGATGGATGCAGAGGGTGACTGTAGTGTAACTCCAACATGTTATTCGGTCAGAAGGAATGCGCTGAGTCCTTTTCTCCTAATAAGAGGTCTGCAGGGCTACACGCACTGTAGCCCTAACAAATGAACTGCAATCTATATAGTAAGAGACTGACAAAAATAATTCACTTAAATGTACAAAACTGTACAACAGAAATAAAACAGAAAATCACAGACTACATATAAAAATAATGAAGAAGAAAGACTGAGAAAAACAAATAAGACTATTGGTCACAGCCTCATAGCTGCTTTGCTTGCAAGCTAAAACAGTCCCCTTCCCCCACATAGCACTGCTTCAATATACAAAACAAAATCACTTATTTACACTAAACAAATCTGCAAAACTACAAACAAACAATGGAAATCAAGCTGCACAAGGCACTCTAGATATTTTTCTGACTGGCTTGATTTTAGTATTCCATGTTAGAAGCACTTCTAAAGTTTTTTTTTTTTTATCAGAGCATCAGGGACAGACTTCTCTTCAACTCTCTTCATAAGACTGCACTGAACATAGCCTCTGCATGGTACACAGCTCATTTCAGTAGTGTGACCTCCAAGCCCATGGTACATTGCAAACTTCCCCTGTGGGCCCCACTCCACCACGGAAGTTGCCAAATCCGCCATTCAGGAAGTTAGCCTTGCACTGCAGATTGAAATTCACTGGGCGAATTAAGTTTCTAAATTTGGTTGAATTGTGAAATCATCCATGAGTGAAGTTGGGCAACTTCACATACCACTATTCTCACCTACTTTTCTCCATGTGATAACTTCTTGAAATCTTGTTTTGGCTAGTCTACTATATGTAGCAAGTAAGATTGTTTTCTTGGATTTAAAATAATGTGATTTTGTTTCTATCCTGGTGTCCAAGTCATTCTTTTCCAGCCCCAATCTCTGTGAGTACTGCTATGTCCTGTCTCTTAAAGGGTATCAGGTCCTTGAACTCACATATTTTGCTGGGTGAGCTCTTAATATTGGCTGTCTGCAAGAGGAGTTGGCTGTCCCTATCCATGTAAGATTAAAGTCTGGTGCCACCAATGCCTTCAAATAGTTTTCATAAGCTTTTGTAGCACCCTCAGTGCCCCAAACCACCACACCATTTTAGCTAAATGCAGTCGCACATTGTCCTTTCTGATGATGTCATGACATCATGTCTCACCCTGCTGCACAAAGTTTAACACCCACTCAGCTCTCTGTTATCATTGCAGCACCTCAAGTACATGCCAGCTCCACTCTGAAGGTACCACTTACACCAAAAATGCAGAATGGCAGCCAAGGATCTGGCACTAAGTGAATGAGGGAAAATGATAAACAATCCAACTTTTTTGCGGTTGCTTCTGCGACCCACCAACATGGTCACACATTCGATCTGGTTTTCCAGCTGGGTCTTGGGGTTGGTAATCTCAGGATTGATCTGGTTTGCTGGTCCAATCACTGCACTTTGGAGTTCATGTCTGGGGCCCCCCTGAGAGTCCTGTCTCTGTGGAGATGGTTAGCTACTACCCTTTAAGGGGGTTAGACCCAGAAGGACTCTTTGTGGTAGCTGACATATATAGGGTTGAGGCGGCTTGTGTGATTGGTTCCACGGAGGCAGTGGCCATCTATAATAATGTGGTGTCTGAAGTTCTGGATGCCATAGGACCAGTTCATATATGACCCAGATCTTCACACTCGAGATCCCCGTGTTTTGATGGGGATCTGAAGGTGATGAAGATCAGGAGTCAGAAGTTGGAGCATTGCTGGTGGAAGTCCTGGCTAGAGGCTGGCAAGCTGGTCCTGCACACCCACTATCATGAGTACCAGGAGACAATCTCCCATTAGAAGGCAGAGTTCCTGTCCAGGAAGATTACAGCAGGGAGGAACAGACCTGCTCGGCTTTTTCAAACTGTGGACAGTCTTCTTCATCCGTCCTGTCTTCAGACAAAAAAACCCTTTTCATCCACCTTGTGTGAGGAGTATACTCTGTTCTTCTCTGACAGGGTGTCAGCTATCCGGTCGGGGATTCCATCAGGTAGTCCTTTGCTTCACAGTTGCCGGGCAGTTGGGAGCAAAGGAACTCTTCCTGCCTGGGAAGAGTTTAGGCCAGTGAAGATGTCTGAGGTGACTCGGGTGATCTTAGAGCTGAAGCATACATCTTGTGAACTGGACCTAGCCCAAACACATTTCTTGATGAGATGCACCGAGGCTGTTAACCCAGTGTTCGCTAGGAGAGCCAGGTGATCAATGGCTGAGGAGGTGTTCTCAGTTCCTGTGAAAGAGGCGCTGGTGAGACCCTCTTAAAGAAACCTTCCCTCGACCCAGACATCCTATTGTATTACCACCCTATCTTAAGTCTGCCTTTCTTGAGCAAAGTTGTCGAGAAACTGGTAGCACAGCAGCTCGAGGACTGGCTCGTGTCCTTCAACATCTATGAGCCATTTCAGTCAGGTTTTTAGGCTAGACACAGCACAGCACAGAAACTGCACTAGTCAGGGTGCATAATGACTTACTAAGAGCTAGAGATAGAGGAGACAGGTCAGTTCTTGATTTCTCTTCAGCTTTTGACACCGTGGACCACATTGTGCTTTTCGATCAGCTCTGTGAATTTGTGGACTCACTGGTGTTGCCATCAGATGGTTTGAGTCCTATCTCTCTGACAGAGTACAGCGGGTAGTGATGGGGAATTTCTCCTCCTCTCCAATGCCTCTATCTTGTGGAGTTCCACAGGGCTTGATCTTGCCACAGATGCTGTTCGTGGTGTATATGCTGCCCCTGGGTGAGATGATTCTATAGTACAGCATGGAGTTTCACTACTATGCAAATGACACCCAGCTGTATTTGTCATTTGCCCCGGGACATCCAGTGTGGTTGATGTGCTTAACACCTGTCTGGCTAAAATCAATGACTGGATGGCTTCCAGCTGGCTGCAACTCAACCCAGACAAGACAGAGGTGCTGGTGGTCTAGCCGAGTTGCAGACATGATGGGTTGCTACCTGGAGCAGACACTGGTCTTTTTCTGGGGTCTGTCCCATTGGTCACTTCCCTAAGGGTGAAAAATCTATGTGTGATCCTGGACAGCAGACTGACCTTTGAAGATCAGGGGTTGTCTGTTGTATAGAGTGTTTTTTACCACCTTCGGAATATTGCCAGGATCAAGCCCCTCATTCTGCCTGAAGATCTTCTGACCATAGTACCTGCCTTTGTGACCTCCAGACTTGACAGCTGTAATGCTCTTTACTTCAGGGTCATGGATGGGACCCTCCACAGGCTGCAGCTGGTGAAGAACAAGGCAACCCAGTTACTGGTGGGACTCTCAGTCATGCCATATGACCCCAGTCATGCATGCTCTGCACTGGCTGATGGTCAGGTGGATGGTCCATTTCAAGGTGAGCTTGCTCACCTATAAGGCCCTAAATGGGCTGGGCTCTGGCTACCTGTCTGAACGCCTGTCACCTGCCATCTCTGCCCACTCCCTCCTCTCCATTTTGAGGGGCCTCCTGGATGTTCCCAGGTTATGGCTCAAGACCTCTGGTGCTCAAGCATTTAATGTCTCTGGGCTAACCCTGTGGAACATGCTTCCAGCTGAAGTCCAGGAGGCTCCCTCAATTGATGTTTTTAAGAAGAGGCTTAAGGCCCATCTGTTTGGCCAGGCTTTTGTGGACTAAGCCATCTCCCCCATTTCCCGACCCTCACTTATCGTATATTTATACTGCATATTTATATTTTATACCCATGCTTTTAAGAATGTCGTTTTAATTATTTTGCTACTGCTTAAATGTTATTTTTATATTTGTATCCTGTTTTTATCATGTACGGCACCCAGAGCCTCCAGGATTGGGTGCCCTAGAAGTGAAGTTGTCTTGTTCATACAAGTCCTTAGAGGTAAAGATGTGATACAAGACCTGTTAATGTTACGGAAGTAAAACAGTTGTTATTTCTGCAACTTGAATCTGATTACTATTAGCATGCATCATTGATGCACACTCAGAGTAATCAGTTTCAAAGAGCAGAAATAACTTATCCCACGCTCGTTCTTACTTCCCACCATAATCTAGCAGGTCCTGCATGTGTTCATTACTGGGGCATGATGAAATTAGACTATGTTTATATTTTTCTCCATTAACTTAATAATGCCAGATCCCTGGCTTCCAATCTGTACTTTGAGCATACAAGCTACCTTTACAGTGGTGGTGGCAGGTACCTTATGTCTTCAATCTAAAGCTATGGTTTATATTGCAAAGTTATGGTTTGAGCCACTACTTAGAATCGAGGGTGGCTAATATTAGAGTGTGGCTTTTAATAGATTGGCAATTTTTCTTGATGTTTGCCAGCTGTAGTAATGCTACCAAACTTGCATATTACTGTGTTGCAGGTTAGGAAGTTTGTTACTACCCATCTGGGGTGCTCAGAATGGGGATACTTAGTAGTTTGTACACTGGAGAAAAACACCTGTGTCCTGTCACTCTCCATGGCAAACAGTTCTTTCTGAGCCAATGACTTGCAATGCAAACTTCACTTTAATAAATCACCACATCTCACAGTCCAACATAGAACATAAACACTTTCTTAGTGTGTTACCACATGTTGCCAAATCTCTGTCAGACCCACTTCATAATCAAGCAATGGAATTGCACTTTTTGAATTGATTACACTTGTTCATATTGCTGACAATGCCATACCTGACAGTGATCCTTAAGCTCGTCCATGTGCACTCATGATCAGTGTACATCTTCACCTTCCCCTGATGGTCATGTATCCAAGCTTGAAAAGATAAGGAAACATTGCTTCTAAAGAAAGGCTGAACAGACAGGCAAAAAACTGTTTATATTCTATGTCTGGATTGCTAGGTGTGGCTATTTATTAAAGTGAAGTTTGCATTGCACTCTATTGACTCAGAGAGAAGTGTTTGCCATGAGGTGTGACAGTACACTGGTATTTTGCAGTAACCTACAAACTAGTAAGATAAATATCTTCCCATTCCCCATTAGGTTATAAAGGATTCATACAATGGATTTCTGAACTCACGGAAAATCACAGTGTAATTTATTGTTTATGAGGTTGATTGTGGCAACATTCTATAGCAGTCTGTGTTCGAGGGTGGTTTATATTGAAACTTTGTCTTCAGGTGTGCGGCTATGGATAGAGGGCTGCTTATGATCAAGGGTTGCTTTAGATCAAAGAGATACGGTACTTGAGGTACTGCAATGATAACACAGAGCCAAACAGGCTTAAAGCTTTTTGCAACAGGGTGGAAATAAAGTATGCTAAAGCTGAACCCTGGAAATGAAATATAGGCATTTTAAGTCCGGTATGTGTGCACTGAATTTCTGTAGAAGTGTAGGTTGTGCACTAAACACATTGGTCTCTGTTGGCTATATGTTCATGCTCTCACAAGGTGGTGAGGGCATGGATGTCATCAGAAGGGACATTATGCAACTGCATATACCTAAAATGGTGTGGTGATTTGGGGCACTCTGGGGGCTGCAGAAGTTTATAAAACACTATTTAGTGGTACTGCTAGCACCAGCCTTTCATCTACCATGGGAAGATCAGGTGGAAAGGGCCAGATATCTGTAAAGTGCTGTACAAAGGTACACATTCTCTTTTATGTTAATCTTCAGAATTCTAGGTGACTTTTTAGTGCATGCTGACTTGTTGAATAGTGAAACTCCTTGTTGTATAACTTCTGCTTGTTTTGGTCAGTGGTAGAGTCCGGGTCTATGAACATCAGAGTTAAATGTTCAAATCATGAGCCCCTGTTTTGGGGGCATAAAGCTGTAATGCTTGGGAGTATTTCAAATGCAAGTCAACAGAGCCTTCAAGGGATGTCTTCTATGGCATAACAGACTATGAAGGAGAGGTCTGGGCAAGAAAACCACAAGGCTGAGTGGTTCTGTCTACCCTACTCTCATGAGAAGAGTCTCTTAAACCATAAGAGACACCCCTTGGAGGCCTTATTGTAAATCACTCAGGTTTAGCTCACATGATTCATAATAAGCTTATAGTCTTATTTTCTTTTTATTTTATTGTGCCTCCCCCCCAGTGCTAAAAGAGAGCCCTCCCTTCTAACTCTCCTGCATGAGAGGGCACTGTATCCTGGATAAGAGGTACACTGACTTTGCATGCTAATTAGTTGAAATCACGTTAGTGATTTATAATACTAATTCAGTGCTTATGTATGATTGGCTAGTACCATATAAACAGGCAGACTAAATTGCACTGCACTTAAGAACAAACTGAAATTTCCAAAACTACTTGTAACTTGCTTTATTGATTATTTTATTTATTAAACAATTCAAAATGCAGGAAGGTCATTAAGACCAAGGTCTCATTCACAAGAATATCTGACAAGGGAATAAAATAAAAATACGATAAAAATATATATGCAGTTACCTCCAATACAATGACCAGTAAGTTCAAAAATATATACAGTTATTTAAAACCATTACAAACACCGGTACCTAAAGAGTTTAGGTTATTGCAGTACAGTACATTAAATGTAGCTCATGGTTAGAATGATCCACTAAGATTTCCCAGTGCTTTGTGTCACACTAACCAGCACTGTGGGGTCTTGACGGTGCATTTCAAGCATTATAGGACCAAACAATGAAGTAAATTAAACAATATTTTGGAAATGTCAGCTTGGTCATTTGAGTGTGGTGTGATTTTGTTTGTTTTGAAAGTATTAAGGAAGAGGTTAAAGCTTTCATCCTACATTGTGCTTTTCACATGCCTGCATGGCGTGGGTTGCAGACATCATGAGGAGGGTGGATGGCCTAAGAGTAATAGCAAAGAGGAACCAGCTGGGGCTGGGTAAGAGGGTTTAGGTATAGGGCCAAGGGAACCGGGGGGGGCAGTGTGGACCAGGTCTGCTTGGGGCAAGGGGGGCCAGGGAAGGACAGAGGTAGGACCATAAGAGCTTGGGGGCTAGGAAAGCCCACAACAGAGGGATCTGTTGTGTTTCAGGGGATAGGTTATGGGATCTGCAGGTGTAGTCATGGCAATGGGTATTGCCAGGGTAGACCTTGGCTAGGGCAGTGGGGTATGTGGTGGTCCAGGGATAGGGCCAAGGGAACTGGGGGGCAACAAGGACTAGTAAATTTAGGAGGAGTTAGAGAGCTCTGGGACAGGGTCATGCATGGGGCAGGGTAGGTGGGGCAGGGGATCTGGGGTGCTCAAGAACAATGCTCAAGGGAATTGGGATGACACAGGGCTACCAGCATGGACCAAGGTAACCTGAGGATGGTGAAAGGGGAAGCTAGGGTGGTCCAGAGTCAGGATTATGTGGGCCAGGGAAGCCTGAGGATTGGACAGAGAGAGATGAGTTGTCCAGGGGCAAGGTCAAGGGAACTAGACTGGCACAGGGGAGTCACTGTGCATAGTAAAGCCTGGGAGTGAGGCCAGTGGCCTGGGTTGCTCATTGGGCAAGTAGGGGGGCAATGTGGATCTGGACAGCCTAGATCAGGGAGCAGGGGGAGCTGGGGTGGCACAAAACATGTATTTATTTTTACTTATAAGTGTACCATTTGCATGCAGATTTGTAGTGAGCTATATGTATAACAAAATAAATCCATAATACAAGAAACCTGTTTTCAAAAAAGATGGTGGTGATGGGATGGAATAGGCTTCTGGAAGAGATGACCTGTGTAAAATAACTGGGGACTTCGATAAATACTGTACAAGAACTTCAGAAGATCACACCAGAAAAGGAAGGGTGGAAAGAGGGAGTAAGGATCCTCTAAGGCACTTGAGTAGTATTAGTTTGGAAGGAAGGGGCAGACACTCTTAAAACCCCTGATGAAGGAAAACTGTCAGCGTTACTCCTAGCCGCTCCCATGCAGAGGTTTTGCAACTGCACTTACCCTGTACCTTCCCACCGGTCCTCCTTATTTTTCCTCTCTATATTTCTATGTCTGCCTCTGTTTTGTTTTCTCATTTTTGTCTTCCATTATCCCTGTATTTCTCTCCCTCACTGCACTTGTTCCTCTATCACTCCTCAGCCCCCATCCTTAAAGCCTATCCACTCCTTGCCCTCCTACCACCTTGAGTTCTAATCTGATGATACAGTCCATTATTTAGCACTTATGTAGGCACTTATCCCTGTGTATCTGGACTATCAACTTTGTTATTTATCACCCGCTGTCTTCTTGTAAAAAAAACATGTTGTAACTTGCATCTTAACTATTTACCTTATTATGTATTTTCCAGTCTTTATTGTGAAAATCCTGTTGTGACTTGTCAATTTTTTGATGTTCTTCCAGGACCACCTTGTAAATCTCCTGGGAATTTTACACTCCTTCCCTTACCAAGCGGTGCAGCCCTTCTATTTACCCTGCACCCTTATTAAGTTCTCATATGTATTCAGGCTATCAAAAACTCGCCTATATGTAATAAAGTCACCATCTGAAGTGCTTGTATGCCTGCCTCTGTATTACTCGGTTGCTGCATTGAGCACCTACTTTGTATTTATTTGTTGTCATAATGATGTATTTGTCACTGTTATATGTAATTCTGTTTTGACCCAGTATTATCCAGGTCCATATTGTAAATGAGCTTTGTATTTGTTTATTGCCATAATGATGTATTGTCACTGTTGTATGGAATTCTATTTTGAACTGGTATTAACCAGGTCCATCTTGCAAATGAGCTTTGCTCAACGATATTCGCCTGGATAAATAAATATTTTTTGATTTTTGATTGAAATGAGTATATCAATGGTGTATTTTCTAAGTTAAAAATACAAATTGAATTGAATTGAACATGGTGGGCTGTGGGTCTCATATTTCTGCTGACAGATTCTCTGTTCCTATGTAAATTAACACATTTATTGGATTCAGTAGTGCATGTAGAAAGACTAAAATCATTTTTAGATTGTCTAAGTGTATTGATAAACTCCATGTTTAATATAACTAAAGTAATGCTGTAGAAAGATATGACAAAATAATGTGTTATTTCTCTTGGACACTATTATGGGTGATGTGTTACAGGTTTTTTTTTTTTGAGTAATGTTGGAACTGTTTCTTTCTTTTTGATTTGTATCTTCATGGTGACTAGTGCTCTGTGAAATTAGACTTCCACCAGCAGAATTTTGATGAAAGTCAGAATTTCACTTTCACGAAATTTCAGAATGCACTTTGGCAACTTTCATGGAAATTCTGACTTAGAACAGTGGAATAAGTTCATGAATTGTGAATTAATGTGTTAAACTGTGGAAAGAAATTCCACAGAACTGACAATACTGCAGAACTGATCCCTATCTGTGGTCAATTCTGTGGAATTTCTTTCCACAGTTTAACACATTAATCCACAATTCATGCATTCAGTGAGTCACTGAAGTGTGGAATGAATGCATGAATTGTAGATTAATGTATTAAACTGCAGAATGAAATTCCACAGAAGTGATCACTGAACTGTGGGACAATTACATGTATTGCAGATTATTATATTAAACTGTAGAATGGAATTCCTCAGAACTGTCATTCCACAGTTCATTTGTATTATTCCACAGTTTAGTCAAACAATTCTGCAGAAGAGGGCAGAAATTTGCCAAAAGCATATCAAAGATTCTGATTTTGCCAAAGGTGAAAATGTGAAAAATTTGAAATTTACGAAATTTTTCAAAAGTTCCACAAATGCAGAATTTGCAGCCTCCAGCCAGCTCTATTGGTGACAAAAACAGAACCATAAGAATCATTTTGCAAGCTGTTGTTCCACAGATAACCCATCATGGACATAATCACCCAATGCAAGACTTCTTTTGGAGAAGATTTGGATATATGCTGTATACTTTGGAAGGAATGGTTAGTTCATCTGTGGGATAAATAGAGAATAATATATGGGATGGTGTGTGTAATGAAATTTTAAACATGCCCGAGTTGTGGAACACTACATAAACCCAAGGGCAAAGCCTGAGGGGTTTATAAAATGCATCCCACAATGAGGGTGTGTGTAAAATCAAGTTTTACACATGCCACCCAATATTTAATTTTTTATAATTGCTGGCATGCACTTTTTTGCCTTAGCAATTATATAAAATTAGGAAATAGATTGGCATTCAGGCAGTTATGGACTAGTCAGGATTCTGTGCTGTCCGTGGTCTGCCAACTTACAGAGATTCACTTATTTATGTGGAGCAAGTATGTGTATTTTTCTTTTTTTTTCAAACTTACCTGAGAACGGCAGTTGTGGAGCTGTGGTCGGGAGAGCCGGTGGCTCTTGTGTGCTGGCAGGGAAACCAAAAGCAGCCAGTATGTTTAAATATTCTCTGTTTAGTTTCCCTTGCCAGTAAGTATGGGAAAAGACTTTTCTTTTTTAATTAAAAAAAACATTCAACGCCGACTCGGATGGGACGATGTTCTGAACGTCGCACGCTGAAGGAAGACCGAAGCTGGTTATAACTGCAAATTTTAACCAGGTTTCCTTATGGGAAAAAGTGCTACTCAGTAATTATATATAGACTAATGCATGGGGAAGTGTATATAATGAGGATTTTATGCACACCTGAGGTGTACAATGCCCCATAAACCCGAGGGTGAAGCCCGAGCGGTTTATGAGGGCATCACACACCAAGGGTGTGAATATAATCCTCATTTATACACGCTCCCTGTTTTATTTTTCATGTTTACTGGTTTTTAGCCAGTAAAAAAAACCTTTCTTTTAAAAGTTCCCAACGGACAGCACTATACTTGTGCTGCCGCCGACTCACAGCCCTGACCCAAGGTGAAGGAGGCTGCATCTGGAGGTGGGACATGCTGGCAGAGGGAGGGACTTGCAGACAGGGGACCTGATGGCTAAAATGGGCCTCAGAATGCCCGACGCTTCAACAAACTCTTCCAAGATTGATGCTCATAATGTGGCTCTTCAGCATGCTGTCACGAGGGGACAAGAAAGTTTTAATTTAAAAAAAATGCAATAAAGTAACAAAATGGGTGAAGGGAGCCCACACCACGGCACCAGAGGAAGCAGGAACTGCTGCACCACTTTCCGACAGCTGCACAGGACAAGACCAGATGTCAGCACCAAGGAATGATAGGCAGACCACAGGTAAGCTGTTCTCTTACTGATCTGTGTCCCATCTCTCTCCCTCACACCACTGTGTTGACTGGACTTCTATATTTGCTGGTTAGTGTTTTCTCTATGTCTTATGGGGTGCCTGATAGCACTTACTGGCACAATATGTGAGAGCGGTGCTTGGGCAAACTCCATTATTCATGGTTTGTTATTCGCACATGTGAATAATGGAGTTTGCCAGCCACTGCCAGCAGTTGATAAACAACACTAACCAGTAGATATACATAAATACATTGGCTGGACCTTATGGCCCCTAAGCAGTTTCAGCAGCCCTTAAAGGCTGTTGCTAGTTTAACCCTGGCACCAGTCTGTACCAAAACTCAATTTAAAATTGGGAAATAAGCTTTAAAATGATACTCCACAAAAGTTAATGGGGTAGATCAAGAAATCATTAGGTGGATGGGATCATATGGCCAGCCTCTCGGGGGCACATTATGATAACTTCCCATCCTTAGGGGTGCAGTAAATGATTATTAAACACCATGAAGGAACTCCCATTGTCACCAAGGCTGACCAGGCTTGGCTCATACCAAATGTAGAGAAGGGCTCTTTGAGAGAAAATGGGGATGTAAAAACTCCTTCCATCAGAATAAAGGTGCAGATCACCAGAATAGGGTATATCCATGAGAACAGTGTATGTTTCTGAAGATAACAGCAGGGAGAAGGGAGATGAAAAACAATATGGAAAAGAAAGGTGCTGGACATAAGGGTTTTTTACAGTATGTGCTTAAACATGGTATGTGGATATGATATCAGCTGTTCAGTAAGTGAAATCCACACAGTCATTTCTACAATCTCATACTTTAATTCCATTTATCTAAGTATTAAAAACCAGCATAGATTTCATCACATCTAATAGAGTCAAAAACATCACAAGTGTTATACACAGGTAATATCTCAATGTTGTCAGTTTAAAAAAGTCAACATGTTTAAACAATGTGTAAAAAGGGGATTACATATGAAATAGTATCCTGATAATTTGCATAAATGACTATTATTTAGTCTTCATTATGTTGAATACATTATTGAACTTAGTGTTTCTGTTCTAAATTGATTAATCACACATGAATCTAATGTTGTGGGTAGTTTCTATGGGGCCAATGCATGACAGTAGGCCAGTTGCACTTGGCCCACACCATCATACAGGTGTGCCGTTCACTATTCCTCTCAGCCTATCTGTGGCACGTCCCTACATGTGCACATGAGTGGAGTGGAGACAGAAGGCAGAATATGAGCAGAGCAGAACCCACTAAAATGTGGGGGAGCAGAAGATACTGGTGAACATCCAGTCAGATGGGTCTCACACTAGCTGACTGATACCCCTGCTCCATGCGGAGCCAGGCATTGTGGATGCTGGTGTACCATGGTACCATAAGGGGCCTCTGCACTACAAACATGTGCTGTCCCATAACCTCCAGCCCTTTCTCTACACCAGGAGGGCTGGGAATTTCAGGATAAGGGCAGCCACATGCCCATTTGGGCTGCAATCCTCTGGTTGGACAAGTTGCATAGTGGCTACAGTATGGTGCCTGCAGCTGTAGCCCATGCCCCTTCATTGGTACTATAGACTGTCATGCATGAGAGGTAGTGAAGACCCACCCCCTTCCTGCTATGGTCTGGAGCAGTGCTACCCACAGATTAGGGATCCAATGTGGCTTTGCAAACATATAAACATACGAAGAAGCCAGCAGAAGAAGGCCATTTGGTCCATCAAGTCTGCTTGTGTTGCAGGGTCCACAGCTTGAGCAACTGTCCCTGCCCTTTCTCACTACTCCTCCCATCCTCCCTACCCATGAATCTTACCCTCCCCCTATGTCTGCCCCAGCCTCTCTTAAAGCAGCCCACTGTCTTCAATGAGCCTAACTCTTCTGGTGACACATTCTAAGTGCCCACCACCCTCTCTGTGAAGAGATGCTTCCTGACCTCCCTCCTAAACTTCCCATCCTCTGGCACAAGACTATACCCCCTTGTGTTATAGTTGCCACTCAACTTAAAGAGACTCTTCTTAGCAACCTTATTTATCCTTTTCAAGTACTTGAAGGTCCCAATCATGTCTCCTTTCTCTCTCTCCTGTCTTCCAGGGAGTGCGTGTTCAGTGCCCTCAACCTCTCCTTGTATGCCGTACCCTGGTGACCAGCTATCGTCTTTGTAGCCCTCCTCTGGACCTTCTCCAGCAGGTTAATTTCCTTTTTGAGGTGTGGGCAACAGTACTGAACTCCATACTTTAGATGCAGCCTTACCAGTGACCTGTACAAGGGCAAATAACCTCCTCTCTCCTACTACTGATCCCCCTTAGATATGCATCCCAGCATCTTGTTTGCCTTTGCTGCTGCTTTCTTGCACTGCGCGGAGTGCTTCATGTCACTAGTGATCATCACTCCCAGGTACTGCTCCTCCTCTGATGCAGATACTCAGACTCCACCCAGGTAGTACTCTGTCCTAGGATTCTTGGCTCCAATATGCATAATTTTGCATTTCTTGGCATTGAAGCCAAGTTGCCAGATCCTGGACCACCTCCCCAGCTTTTCCCAGATCTTCCTGTTGGTCCTGTATCCATTCAGCTGTGTCCACTTTCCCACAGAGCTTGGTGTCATCCATGAATAGACACATTTTGCCCTTAATGCCATCTCCAATGTCATTGATGAAGACATTGAAAAACACCGGCCCCAGCACCGAGCCCTGTGGGACCCCACTGGTTACCTGTCTTGTGCCAGATAACTCTCCCTTCACAACCACCATCTGGGTTCTGTCATTCAGCCAGTTTTCCACCCATCTGGCCATCTTTTCCCCAACCCCGAGATCCACCAACTTCCTGATCTACCTTTTGCAGGGCACAGAGTCAAAGGCCTTGCTGAAATCAAGATAGATGATGTCTACTGCTTGGCCCCTGTCTACTGTCTTAGTGACACAGTCAAAGAAGTCAATCAAACTTTGCAGTGTAATGCTGCCTAGAAGTCACATATATGTGACATGTGTATATGCTGTAGGGCCATAGACAAATACTAAATGATTACTAATGTAGTACTACTGAAAGTATTAATCTAGTATTTATTGGTCTTCATTGATATTCATTTGTATAATTCAGAAGTAATCATTTGATCTTCAGAATGTACTGCTTTAATCTACATGAAGACTAGTGGAATACTAAATAAATACTGATTTATTATTAAGTCAGTCTTCAAATACGTAGCTCATTTAAATATTTCAGCTTGTGGGCAGACTGCTTTAATACTAGTGAATACTATTGCAAAAAATGGGAAAAAATTTGTATTTCAATACTGGTACTGAAGACAAAACGAAAACAAAAACAAGTATTCAGAATTCAGTGAGGGTAGCTTTCTTGTTTCCAGTTTGAGTGGGGATTTCTTGGTTGTCCCTTCACGCCTGGCCTGTCGCTTTCTCGCGATCCAGAACCATGCCCTGAGATGAAGCTAATAGAGTGAAGTGCTGGGGCTGGGCATGCTATGTGGCACAGTTTTTTAGGCATAGCCTTTTGTGTGTATTTATGGCAATGCTTTTGTACATTTCAGCATGAATGTGAGACTCTTACTGACTATTGGTGTCTGCACTGTGAGACATATTGGGAATGTTGCTGCTTCTTTTCACTTACTATTGCTTTTTGCCATTTTTTTTGACCTTATTCAACTAATAAAATATTTTTGCACCTTGAAAGGGCATTGTCAGTCTTATATTTCTCTCCCCTTTTATGAGAGTAGCAGCAAGCTACTGCAGTTATCACGTATACTGCCTGCCTCTGAGTGCACTGAGATTTCTTTTGGAGAATTTCCTCATGATCAACTGAATCTGCTTTCATTTGATGATACTATGCAGCAGTTATCATGTCCATCCTCTAGCTTAAACCCCCCTCTGAATGTCCAGTCATAGAAACATAGAAACATAGAGTTTGATGGCAGATAAGGACCACTTGGCCCACCCAGTCTGCCCATTTCCCTACCTATTGGATAAGCTGCAGATTCTAGTTAACCAACAGCCTACTTTCTGCAACCCCCCTCTATAATTGCCTTATGTCTGTCCCATGCATGTTTGAATTCCCCCACTGTTTTAGACCCCACAACCTCCAGGAAGGCGGTTCCATGCATCCACCACTCTCCATGAAAAGAATTTCTCACATTACCCCTGAGCCGTCCCCCCTCTAACTTTAAATTGTGTCCCCTTGTTCTTACACATCTCTTTTTCTGAAAGATGCTACCCTCCTGGACTTTGTTGATTCCCTTGAGGTACTTATAAGTTTCTATCATGTCCCCCCTGTCCCTCCTTTCATCAAGGGTATACATATTAAGCTCTCTCAGTCTCTCTTCATATGTTTTCTGATGTAGACCCTGCACCATTTTAGTTGCCCTCTCTGGACTGCTTCCATCCTGTCTATGTCCTTGTGTAGATGAGGTCTCCAAACTGCACGAGTACTCCAGATGGGGTCTCACCAACTGTCTGCTACAGAGGGATAACCACTTCTCTTTTTCTACTTAGATGGCTCCCTCCCTATGCATCCCAGTATCCCCCCTGGCTTTCCTTACTGACTTCACATTGCTTTCCCACCTTTAGGTCATCTGATATGACTACACCCAGATCCCTTTCCATTATTGTTGTCGTTAGTACCTCCCCTGCTATTGTGTACTCTTCTCTAGTTTTATTTCCCAGGTGCATTTTTGCACTTCTTTGCATTGAATCTAAGTTGCCATATGTCTGACCATTCCTCCAACTTTGCCAAGTCCCTTCTCATCCTTTCTAACCCCCCTTGTGTATCAACTCTGTTACAGATCATTGTGTCATCTGCAAAGAGGCATACCTTTCCTTCCAGACCCTCTGCAATGTCACCTATAAAGACGCTAAAGAAGGTTGGACCCAGTACTGAGCCCTGAGGTACTCCACTAGTAACCCCCCTTTCTTCAGAATGTGTTCCATTCACTATTACCTTGTGTGTCCTGTTGTGCAGCCAGTTTGCTACCCAGGCTACCACCCTGGTACCCACTCCCAGGCTGGTTAACTTGATTATTAATCTTTTGTGGGGGACTGTGTCAAATGCCTTGCTAAAGTCCCTTTAACTCACTCACCCCTGACAGAGGAGCACCAACTGGGTCATACAGGTATCCTTTTCTATTGATGGCCAGAAAAAGAAAATCAGTCCTCTTTTATCAGACCCTTAGCCAAGTGTTAGCCTAACTAATGGCCTGCTACCTCTCTACACTAGCTCCAAGGGACAGAAGGATATCAGAAGAGATCGCCTTGGAAATCACTCCCTTCAGAAACGTTCCCAGTTCTGTGAATGACCTCTTCATGTTGTGGGGACTTTCCCCCGACATCATTTTTGCCAACATGGATGATAATGGTCTACTCCCCTATTCCACTAGCAGCATTGCATGACCCTGGCTAGCACATGTTAGAACTGTACATTTGGCAGGCAAGCCACCCTATCCAAGCCACCATCCTGGTCCAGCTATGCACCAGCCACCTCACCAAGTGCCTAACTATGATGTCCCCCATGCCTCCTATCTTCCTGCCTGTCTGCCCAACATTTTCCTTCCTCCTTGGTAGGGCAGGTGTTCTGGTGCCGGTACTGACCCCACTAGCTCTAGTCACCTGTTTATGCATCTCAATTTGGCCAGTCAGATGTTGCTGTTCATTATGCAGCTGGGTCACCATTGAAAAGTAACTTTGCTCAATGGTATTTGGTATGCACATAGATTAATAAAATCTTGACAATGTTGATGATGATACAGTCAAACTCACAAATACCTGATAAAAAATATTCCACCTTGTAGAATAGAACTGCAGAATCCTGAATCTTTTTTTGTCAGCTACATTTTAGTTCTGACAGAATAGCTTAGAGGTTAGAGTAATGTGCTGTGATTCAGCTTGGTACATCAGCAGATTAGGGTTTGATTCCCACAACCTACACTTGCATAGCATGACTCTGAGCAAGTCACTTGTACTCCTGGGTTGCCCCTGAAAACAGGCATTGAGCCTAATGTGCGATACAGGGTTACCAATGAATTTAAAAAAGTTCTATTGTATTAAAAAACTGCTGACCCTGCAAAATGGATATTTTTTTCTCTGTGTTACTGACTGTAAATTGTGAATTACTATTGATAATTAACACCAATTCTGCATTACATTTAATCAATGCAAGTCATTACACACCTGAGCCACATATCTCAGCTAACTGGGCATGCTATACAGTAATGGAGAGCCCAGTTAAAAGAAAGCATTTTCTGTTAGAGAAAGTACAAGCATTAGAGCTCCTATCAGCCCCCATGATATCACAGAGTAGTGCTGACTGACAGCTCAGGGTTGTCACAACATAAGATTTTCAAAAGAGTTACAAATAATGACCAAATCCTCAAGGAGTTCTACTGGCACTCAATCCATTAGAGTAAAAGAAAAAGGGAGATAAAGACTCATCAGTAGATAAAGCATACCGGAGGTGGTTTGAAACTGTTTGTTCATCAGATGCCCCTTGCCCCTATCTCTCAAGCCTTACTGCTTGCTAAAAGTCAGGGTTCTATTGTTTGCCCTGGGGAGAATGTACTTTGAACTAACAAGCAGCAAGCTTTCCAACTTGAACAAAAAAAAAAGGGCACAACATTGTCTTCAAATGGGCTCATGGTGAGAGAAAGGATGATGATCACCCAAGTGCTGATGAGTGGGCGCATTCTGTAATACCTCAAATCACAGGTGAACACATTCCAAATCAAATTTATAATACCAATGAGACCAGAATCTATTTTAGACCTATACTGCATGACCACTGAGCACTCAAAGCAGAAACCATAGCAGGTAGTAAGAAAGCAAAGCAGCAACGAATAGTTCTCTGCTGATATGTGTAAATATGGATGGCAGTGACAAAACAAAATTTTTTGCGATGGTAGCGTCAGGATTGGGTTTCCCGTCCCATGTTATGTGTGGGGGGGGGGTACAGTAAAAGTGTACCGTCATCATCAAGGCCACCCTCTAAGCTACCATTTAGGAATAAAAGATGTCCTAGATAAATAAAATGCCCTAAAGGAAATTTTTTTTTTATACCTACTTTTTCTGTACTCTATACACATCATCAAGGTTCATACTTTGCATCTTTCTGCTGTCTCCTTCTCTATCCATGTCTTTCTTCAGCTTTTTCTGTAAGATCTCCACTTGAATAGACAAAACTTTAATACATTAAATGAACTTTAATCTATATTTTCATTCTTCCTTTTTGTATGCCTGCTGCCCCCCTCCCCCCAATGTTTCTAACATCTGTAGGGCTCTGCTCTCACTAGCTTCTGCTGCCAGTATCTAAACAAACTCTGGTCAGAGTCACTATGTCTGGTAATACTTTGATTTGATAAGGGTGTTTTATGGCCTTAAAAGTAAAGATGAATTGCCATTGTCAGCTCTAAGTGTAAATTTAATTTTTGGTAAAGATAGATCATTTAACTGGTTGATCCTGTGTATCCCATGTGTTTAAAATGTGAGTGGCGAGTGCATGTTGTACCATATGTGGAAGGAGATGGAGCTCTGCACCAAGGCCTTCAAGCAATGGTAGAAGGAATGGTGCAGGGAGGAGAGATACTATATGTCTACACTGGAGACTGTGGACCAACCTGAAAGTAAAAGAACCTATACTGAGGTTATAGCTTGCCTTCATCCAGGAAGCAACCACATTCATCAGTGGATGATTCAAACTTTACTTCAACGGACATTAACGTAGTGGCAGGGGGGATAACAGAAGAAATAGGGGAGGTAGAAAGTGGGTTACCACAAGCTGAGATAGAGAGAATGGAGATTCCAATGGGAGATAGTCCCACCAGGATGCAAGTTATTCCAGGAAGCAGGGGGTTAGCTAAGGAAGAAGGGGGAAGTACCAGTCAAAGGAGAGATCTTTGGAAGATAGAGCAACTGGAAAAAGGAGAAAGCGGCATGAAGAGAGGTGAGGGCTGCTAAAATGGTGCAAGGTCTGCATCAGAAGCCTGATGAAGAGAGACTGAAAGAGTTCAATATGTGCACACTAGAGGAAACGGGGGAGAGTGGGGATATTATAGAGGCCTTTAAATACCTTTTGGGGGGTTAATAAGGTACAGGAGGGATATATGTTTCAGAGAAAAAATGCTGTAGAAAAAGGGGTGATGATATGAAGTTGAAAGGATGTAGAGTCAGGAGAGATGTGAGGAAGTACTTCTTCACAGAAAGGGTGGTGGATTCCTGGAACAGCCTTCCATGGGAGGCAGTGAAGGTAAAACCAGTGGTGGGTTTCAGAAATTCCTGGGAGAGGAACAAAGGAATCCTAGGAGGAAGGAAGGAGGTGGAAGAAACAGTGCTGAAGGGCAAGTTGGGTCCACAGCAAAAGTGGTCATAATTAAAAAATGGGCAGAGTAGATGGGCCCAGCAGTGATTATCTGCCATCAGTTTCTTTGTTTATGTAACCCTCCCCTTAGGGAGATTTCTAGTCTATTCACCCCCCCTGGGTTTTTGTGGCCTAATTCAGCCCAGTAGGTAAAAGGGTTAATTCTTCTCCGCACTTGGGTGGAGTGTCCTGTGGGTCGGGAGGTCATCACCAGTTTATGGGGCAATAAAGCCCAGCAATTTAGGCAGTAGGGAGAGTTCTAGTTGGAGGAGTGAGCAGCAAGGAAGTGAGAGTGAGTCAGGGCCAAGCGGGGGCAATTACCCACTGCAGCCCCTGGCCGGTGGCACTTGGGGGGACACAGAGGAAGAAGAGGGAGTCAGTAGCTGCAAGCTGCACATTATCTTGGAGGGCAGCTAAAGTCAAGAAGGGAGCCAGCAGCTGCAAGTTGTAGAGAGCCCTGGCAGTCTACACCCATTTGTGTAGAGAGCCAGTGGGCAAGAATGCATCAGGGAGTGTAGTGTCCAGAGAATGAGTTGCCTTGGAGCTCTGCAGGACATGTCCCCCTTCTCAATTTAGGGAAAGGATGCAGGGATCATGAGTGAACCCACAAATCCCCAAGCCATGAGGATTACATATTCTGAGGAGGATCCTCTGAACCAGTGCAGAGAGGGGTGAGAGAGAGAGTGTGAGACAGATGGGGATCATTGAGAGTTTGGGTGCCTGTGAAGAATAATGGGCTGTTAGGCACTGTGAACTGTTGTGGGACTTGTGCTCCCTTCAAACTGTTGTAACGATAGCAGTCCCAAGTTAATTCTGCCCTAAAGACCGTGCAACCTTCTCAGTCTAGGTAAAAGCAGATATTATGGCCATACCAGCCATGTGAAAGCTGAATGTGTTCCCCATAAATTACGGTAACTGATGTTCCACAGAGCTATGTGTGAATATGTTTAATTAAGCAATATACCCCGAGAGGGTGTGGGTATACTGGTGTATTTACCACAGCTGGTGTGGTTTGGTCACGAGGCCGCAGGCCGAGTGACTTAACCGCACCAGCTGTGGTAAATCCACCAGTATACCCACACTCTGGAGGGGTATATTGCTATTATACAATGGTAGAAATAATTTGTTAATATGTTTTGTATTTTTTTGATATGTTTTTCTGAATTATTTTGTGATAATGATGTATATGTTCTTCCACTGAGAAAAATAGTTCCTTTTAGTATTAAATATAGAGACAAGTAAAGTGCTGTATCTTGAAAAGGTTTTATTTGTGTAAATAATTGTTTTGAATGACGTTTCATAAGTGCAAGGTTTAATAGTTTATTTTTTTTTCAAGAGCATTCAATGTTTATTTCTGAAACAATATTTAGGAAATGAATAGTGATGAAGTAACATGTTATAGCTTGTATGAATTTTTTACATTTATAAATTGCCTGTGTTTTCTGAGTGTTGTGTCTTTACTAAGTTAGGTTGAGTCATTTTGAGCATATGCTCACTGTGCACAGCATGTGACTTGATGCGTTAGCGTTAGTTGTGCTGGTAACAGATGGGAGCTGATCGTGGAAAGTGCGTGGAGAATCCGTTATTGCATTTGACTGGAGACGGACGACTGGTGCTCCATAGGCGGGTAAGTTAGTGGTGTTGTGTCGGTACTTTTGGAGGCCAAGCCGGGAGATTTTAGAAGAGGTTTCTCTGAAGTTTTAATGCTCGGTTCGTGTAAAATACTTCAGTTTTCTGGGTCGGATGGCTCGTTTTCGTGACTGAATATATTTTCTAGGTCTTAGAAATGTAGCAAGTGGAATGAGATGTTGATTTTGTTTTAATTACGTTTTTAGTTGCGGGGGTAATGCATGCATTACAAATGGCTATGTTACTTTGAAGTTTAACGCAGCAGTGATACTTGTTGGCTGGCACCTTTTCCAGTGGGTATATTGGAGGATTTATAACTGCTTTAAGGTGCCAGCCAACCAATCACAATGCAGAGATTTCTGTTGGTTTTTAAGTCCATGGTATAATGAATTTTGAATCACTGTTGATTCTCCAAGTTCCGTTTGTACATTCCATTATTGCAATGAACTGTTTAATATGCATTAATCTGTTGTTTTCATCTAGCACCAGTGAGGGATCCTGTGTGTGACATCTGGGCCTGGTAACATGGCCACTGGAAGAGTTTCTGCTGCTGTGGGCACCCCATCTCCAAGGACATATTCCATCCATACACCTAGGCAAGAGGAGGAAGGGCTACATTTCTATGTATGACCGGTTATGTGATTCAAATGGATAAGGCAAACAGTTGTTACAGTTTTGCACTTGTGCTGTTGGTTTACAGAGCAAGTTTAGATACAAATGCCTGTGGTGGTTCTTGAGGAAGGAGTAAGGATATGCATGCTTGAGGATCAAATGAAACTATAAACAAATTAAATACCTGTGCATATAGTATTATGCACTCTGTCAAGCCCAGCAGTGATGAACATACATATTCTGTAGGTTACGGTCATTGATTTCAGAAATACATATATTTTTTTATCCAAGCCATCAGCCTCCATTCAGTGCACATAGTAAACTTTATTTGTAAAAGGCTAGGAAATAATTAAAAAGTTTAAGTTGACAAAAAAGTCAAGTAAGTTATCACATTTGGGCAGCTTCACTTTTCAGCATTTCAGTGTATAAGTCTGGTTCCAAGAGAGAGCGAGAGGTAGGGAGGAGGAAAGGTGTAGCTCTGTTTATCTTTCAGTCTTAGATCAGTCCTGCAAGGGTTAACAAACCCAACAGACAGAAGTAAATAATTGTACATTGCCACACATGCACACAATTTGGGGGGGAGAGAGATAAGTGTAATTGGAATCTCTGCTGGACCATCTCATTACATACTCAGTTTTAACCAACAGGGCATTGTTTAGATAAAATGTGCAAAGTGGGGGGGGGGGAGTATAGGTGTCCTGAGGAAGGGGGGGGGTGGAGCTGTCTTTATCATTCAGTCTTGTATTGGCCGTGAAAGGATTAACAAACCCTACAGACAGCAGTAAATCATTGTACACTGACACACACACACACACACACACACACAATTGGGAGACAACAGAGAGAGAGACAGAGAAGTGTAATTTGAATCTCTGTTGGACTAATCCAGTCTCATTACAAACTCAGTTTTGACCAATAGACAGTGGTATAGTGCTACATTTAGAAGCGTGGGTTCTCTATGAACTACAATGTCCCCAACCCCCCACAGGCTGCCTAGTCCCCCATAAGCTATCAGGTTTTAGATGCATTCTGGCGCATTTTGAGGGTAATTTTGACACATATTTGGCTGCTTTTAAAGACTTCTTTG
This sequence comes from Neoceratodus forsteri, assembly GCA_016271365.2. Lineage (NCBI taxonomy): Eukaryota > Metazoa > Chordata > Ceratodontiformes > Ceratodontidae > Neoceratodus > Neoceratodus forsteri. The sequence continues at coordinate 1,456,742,009 of CM057455.1, read as the reverse complement.
ACTTAAGTATGTGTTGGCAGAAGGGGACCGTATGATCCATCTAGTCTTCCAATTTCCTAGCCCCCTCCCCACTTCATTTTGGGTCTCCAATGTGCCTGTCCCAAGCTCGCTTAAACACCCCTATTGTTTTAGCAGCTACAACCTCTTTAGTCAGGCTGTTCCAGGGTTCTCCCACTTTCTCCATGAAGAAGAACTTCCTGAGGTTGCTTCTGAATCTACCTCCCTTAAAGCACATGCTGTGACTTCTTGTCCATATGCCTGTGTTTTCCTGGAAGAGGCTCTGAGCCTGTATTACGTTTATTCCTTTGAGGTATTTAAAAGTTTCTATCATGTCGCCTCTGTTGTGCCTTTGTTCTAGGGAATACAAGTTAAGCTGCTGGAGCCTTGTTCTGTAAGGTTCATGGTGGAGCCCCTGTACCATCTTAGTAGACAGTCTCTGCACAGACTCTAAACAGTCTATGTCCTTTCTTAAGTGTGGCCTCCAGAACTGCATGCAGTACTCCAAATGAGGCCTGACACAGGATCTGTACAGTGGCATTAACACCTCGTGCCTTCTGCTACCGATACCTCTGCCAGTGCAGCCCAGTATACTGTTAGCCTTTAGTTTTGCTTTTTCATACTGCTTTCCAACTTCTAAATCATGTGATATGATTACTGCAAGACCCCTTTCTTGTTTTGTCTCTGTTAGCTGTTAGCTGTTAGCTGTTCTCTATCCAGATTGTATCTATATTTTGGGTTTCGCCTTCCCAGGTGCATGACTTTTCATTTCTTCACATTCAATTTTAATTGCCAGTTTTTTGACCAGTTCTCAAGTTTTTTGAGATCAGACATCATTCCAGAGAGTCCTTCCTGTGTATCTACCCTTCTGCAGAGCTTAGTATCATCTGCAAACAGGCATACCTTCCCCTCTAGACCATCAGTGATGCTGCTGGAGGGGAAGGTATGCCTATAGAGCAGGAGTTCTCACACTTTGTCATAGTGAGCCTCCCCCAAGCCTTGGAAAAGATCTTGAGCCTCCCCTTAATATAGAAATAATTGTGGGCCTCCCCATAGTTAGAACAACTATCATACTTTGCACATTACAGGAAGAATACAATGAAATGCATGTGAGTAGTTGAATTTATTCTCATTTTATTGATGCTATTATTCTTCCTCTCTATAACCCCCCCTCTCCAGGTCAGCCTATTCACTCCACACTTCTGAGTTTTGGCCCTATTTACCCCTCGTTGTAATACCTCCATGAGTCAGACTGTTTTCTTTGTCAGTTTTACCCTGCTCATAAATACCTTCTCAGAGACCATTTTGCTCCCTCCTGGCCTTGCTCCTAGTATTTCTCTGCATAGCAATTGTAACTGTGCTTTTCTGCAGCCAGTGTAATGGGTCAATTGTTATTTTGTTCCTATTCATTTGTATTATTTTGCATTTTGTTTTACACAGTTCCCAAGAATTGTATTTCCTCCATTCAGCTTTCCTCCCATGTTATACCAGGAAACAAGTGTTTGTTGAGCGTGTTTTCCTGGTAACCAGTTTGTACATAAATCTGCATGCCATTATTCACTTTCACTTTGCTGCATCCTTTCACACAAAGCATCCAAAACTTGACGTTTAAATATAGTACATTTTAAGGCTTGCTTGAGCCTCCCCTGGAACAGTTTGGGGTCTCCCCTGGGAGGCTGACCTCACCATTTGAGAAACCCTGCTGTAGAGGATGGGACACAGCACCAATCCCTGTGGCATCCCACTGGTCACCCTTCCTTCCCCTAATAGTGTGCCATTTACTACCACACTTTGTGTTCTTCCTTGAAGCCAATTTTTAACCCAGTTGACAAACTTAGGGCCCATGCCTTTGTGCTCCAGTTTGTTAATTTGCCTCCTGTGGGGGATGGAGTTGAAGGCCTTACTGAAGTCAAAATATACAACATCCACAGCACCACTCTGGTCAATTGTTCTTGTTACCCAGTAAAAGAGCTCTGTCACAGTTGTTAGGCATTATTTCCCTGAAGTGAAACCATGCTGCTTTGGGTCCTGTTGCTGACTGGAATGTAGGTACTCCTCTATTTTTTCCTGCAAAAATCACTCCATTAGTTGCCCCACAATAGAGAAAAGGCTCACCATTTGGTAGTTGCCCGCTTCCTCCTTGTTTCCACTTTTGTGCAGGGGCACTATTGTGGCTGCCTTGTTATAAACAACCACTATCACTATCAAAATATCTACAGAAAACTTACCTGCTTGACTCCCTCTACCAAATTAGTTTCTCCACTGGTCCTCTCGCCTGGTACTCCAGCTATCTTTCAGCTTGTTACCAGTGCATAAAAATCAATGGGACCTTATCCAGCACCTGATCTGTTCTCTCCAGGCTCCCCCAGGTTTTATCCTAAGGCCCATCTTGTTCAGTCTCTACTTCAACACCCTGCCCAGTGCCTGCTCCGGCAAAATTCTTCTTTACACAGATTATGCTGTTCTCTTTGCCTCTCACCATAAACCTGCCTCACTCCAGGACTCTCTCCAGCTAACCTTTAACCAAGCTGAAATATGGTTCAAGGATCATTGATTTGTCATCAACCCAAAAAAGACCAAGATTATGCTATTCACCCACCACCAAAACAAGTCCAAAAATGTCTCCCTCCTAATCCTCCCCAGCACATAGCATCCCCTAGAGCAAGTGTCCACATATAAATACCTAGGGATTACCTTTGACACAGCTCTCACATTTCACCACCACATAAATGCCCTCTCAGCAGCCACCAACATTTGGTTAGGTCTTCTCTACTGGCACAAGGACTGCTTCCCTCCCCATGTGCTAGCCATCACATTCTCTGTCCTGTCCCTAGTCGATTATGGCCTGCCAATATACGGTGCTGCTAATAACACTGCTATCAGTATAGTCTAAATCTCTATAAACAAGGCCTGCAGGCTCCTGACTAGGGCTCCCAGACTCACCCATACCTGCCTACTCTATGCCACCGCAAATCTCCTCAACCTTGAAGAAAGACTCCACTACCAAACCTGCTTACTATCCAAGAAAATTCTTCTTGGGCTTCCCCCACCAGGGGTGGCTGCATCCCTTCAATGCGCCACCCCAACAGTGGCCTCCCGCAGCTCGAATAAGCCCTCCATACTGGTGCCCAGGACCAGGACCTCTCTAGCCCAGCGATCCTTCTGCTACAGGGCTCCCTCCTGGTTCAACTCCCTCCCTGTCGACATTCCCAACATGCTCAAAATTGGTCCATTTAAAAATGCCCTTCGTGACCACCTTTTCAGCACATGCTGCTGTAAATGCAACTAACTAAATCCCTATGCCCTACTCGGGCCTCCGAAGTCTCCTGCCATCCTGCTCTCTCCAATCTCGACAAATTCCTCTGGACTGCTCACCCCCCCCCTTCTCCCTTAGCTCCTCTGATCTGAAAATATTTTTATTTTTTTTTCTACCCTCATAGTTACTACACTGTAGGGACTTATGTCTCCTAGTTGTATCACATGTTACCTATGGAAATTGACTGTACATAATGCTCTGCATCACTGTAATAATGCTTTTATCATTGTAATCTATGTATTTTATGTATTCACTGTCTGTATTTAGAACGTTGTATTATTGTTTTTTCCTCACTGTGATGAGGTGCCTTTGTAAATGACTCTCTGACTCCAAGGTTGTACATCTTATTGTACAAATAAATAAATACAGTACTTTTATTTTCTTTAAAAAAAATTGCCAGAACTAAAGCAAAACAACCCACTTCTGCCACCCTTCAAACACCCGACTATATATCACTTCTCTTGAGAACAGTCATCTATCACTGTAGCAGGCATTGCACTTGTTAGCTTCCAACCTGAACAGAAGACTCTGCCCCCCCCAACAGTACACCACACAATTAGACATACAAGGCAGTGAGAAGGACACACAAAACAACAGCCTGGAGATGCATGTGTTTGTCACACAGCAGACACTCACACAGACCATCAATGCCAGAGAATGGAATTGATACACAGGGTTCACTGGAGGGTCCCTCAAGGCCCAAAATTGACACAGGATGTATAGTAGGTCATGAAGGCTTTATCTGCATGTATCCTGATCTGAACTGATACAGTTAAAGTAGGAAGGATAAGGCTCAGCAGGGACAGCTGCATGAAATACAAGGCATATACAGTGACATCACAGCCCACATACTTGACATGCAGCAAGGGTTCCCCAACCTGTGTGAGACCTTGGGCCATGGCATGATCATAATTGTCACTACTCTATAGTAGGATGATGTTTCCCATTCATATCCACTATATGACAGCAAACCCCCAAACCCCCTTTTGTCATACACCACAACCAATGCACCATCAAGCACTCCAGCACAACCCACACATGACAGCCAACCTACAGGGGTGCACAGACAACTGCAACAGATGACCTCATACCAAGCATGTACCATAACATGTACACAGCCCAATCACATGGCAAGGGCAGGGGCAATGCCAGTGGTAGGAGCATCCCACCATAAACACCCACTCAGAAGTCATCCCAAACACCAAAGTGAAAAAAACACACATGACATAATACTGCATCCAAATGCAGCACAGGTTTTAATGCTGAAGAATTGCCATCCACCATTAGATGCATGTGGACTTCACTTCATGGGTTCCATGTTTGCTCACAGAGGGGGATGGGAGGCTAGCAGCAAGGGGAAAGTGAGATTACTCGAGTTGCTGGATGCAGCCCAGCACCTCACCATCAGATATTGCTATTTAAGACAAACAAAATTATTAATACAAAACAGCACACTTACCTCACTGCTCCTTTTCTGATCAAACTAGGCTGGTTATTAATTCATATTGTTTTGTTGGCACTGACCATTTAACTCACTCAGTTCTGGCAAAGTCCTGACTCCAACTTGTGAGAATTAATCCCTCATAGGGTGTGACTAGTTGACTGCTCCCTGCTCACACTCTGCATAGTACCAACAGCACCTCCAGTCACACAAGTACAGCTAGCCACTCACTGGGTTAGAGGATTTCAGCAGGACATTCTCCATATTGTAGATCTATCTTTCACATGAACAGAAAGTACCAATTTCAAGACAAGAACAACGTTGTCACTGCCAGGTTATTAAGTTACTAATCCTTCATATAGAAGACATTTAAATATGCACTACTGCTTTGCCACATTAAATATGTTAATTAAATAAGTCCATTGTACTACTCCATCCTTGAAAAATACATAGTAAAAGCTGGACCCCACTGAAAATGAGAAGTTGCCTCTCACTTGAACTATTCTGGGTATATGCATTATAAAAATGGGTAAAAGGAGGACCCCACTTGAAAAAGATCTTGCATCTCCACTGTACTATCCTGGGTAAATACAGTGTGAAATCTAAGTCAAACAGAACCCCACTGCAAACAAGATATCACAACTCAGTTGGACTATCCTGTGTAAATATATTGTAAAATTGTAAAAGCAGAACCCCACTGAAAAGCAGATGATGCATGTAAGCTGACCTGTCCAGGAAAACTACATTGTAAAAGCATCCAGATCACCTGTCTTGTAGCTGTCTTCTGGTATATTCCTGGTGGTCTAGTGCTCCCCCCCCCAAGGGCATCTTACCCCTCACGACTCACCCTCTCATGCAACCCCCCCAGTCCTGGTCACAAAATGCAAACTACAGCAATAGTGATGACTGGCACAACCCTCAGCTCACCACCTCAACTGGTTTCCATCTGATGATCTCTGAGCAATCGTAAGTATTGTACAAACACTTGTTGCTACTGTACTCATGATCACTCACTGACAATCAGATGGTGGCCGGCCAAGGTGGTGAGCATAGGGCTGTGTAGGTCACTGTCACTACTGCAGTACTTTGGCTTTGGTGACCTGAGCAGAGGGTGTGGGGGCATGGAGGGGAGGATCCTGAGCAGGTAGGTTGACAGAGGATCAAATGCCCTTATGAGGGGGAAGACCACTAGACTAACAGGGAATATTGAAGACAGCTACAGGACAATAGATTAGGGGTGCAGAAACTACTGCACCACCAGGAATATTCAAGATAGCTACAGGACAGATGATCGGGGGTGAGGGACTACTTGACCACCAGGAATATTCAAGACAGCTACAGAACAGTCAGTCAGTGGGTACAGGAACCACTACACCACCAGGAATATTTGAGTCAGCTACAGGACAGGTGAACAGGGGGTGGAAGGACAACAAGATCACAAGAAATATGAAAGACAGCTACAGAATGGGGGGCATGCACACATGTTAATGGGCCAATAATGAGCAGCAAATGGCCCATATCACCTTTCATGCCCAAAGAGGCCATTAGCATGTTTGGGCTAAATATGGCTCACAGGATTCCTGCTGCTATCCCATTTGATCCACACTACCTCCATTGCACTCCTGTTAGTCCTATTCAGTCTGGGTCTGTGTCAGCATAACACATAGACACTATGCAATGTACTGACATGGCTTCATATTTAGACAGTTTACATGCTCCAGTTGTAGTGAGCTAATTGTCTGAATATTGCCCCCAACCCCGGCAAGCTGTGACCAAACTACCACAGACTGCACATGGCCAGCTCTGAATATGGGGGCCTATACTCCTTAACCCAGTGGAACCCAAAGTCCATGAAACAGTGGCTCATGGGTTTAAGAAATACTTGCCTATAGCCTAAACTACATCTGAAGGTGCTGCTGTAATTAACAACTACACACTGCACTCCGTGCTCTGTTTCATGCCTGCAGTTGGTTGAGGAGTCTCCTGCTACATCTACCTATTGCCAGACTTTGTGCCCTGATTTCTCGGCAAGCAGTGTGCTGCTTTTTTATCTGTTTCCCGGTTTCGGTGAGCGAGGGGGCTACCAGGTGGGCGAGTGTGGCTGAACAGCTGATTGAGGGACGGAGACTGCACTTTAAATGCACTTGAGTTCTGCATTGCTTTAAACTACATCTGAAGGTGCTGCTGCAATTAATAACTACACACTGCACTCTGTGCTCTGTTTCGAGCCTGCAGTTGGTTGGGGAGTTTCCTGCTACATCTACCTATTGCCAGACTTTGTGCCCTGATTTCTCAGCAAGCAGTGTGACGCTTTTTCATCTGTTTCCCGGTTTTGGTAAGTGAGGGGGCTACCGGGCGGGCAAGTGCAGCTGAACAGCTGATTGAGGGGCGGAGACTCTTAATTGATTCCCAATATATTTGTAACATCATTAGTGGCTGTCCGCAGAGCGGCTGTATGGTGAGTGGAAGTGCGCAGGAGTGGTGGAGTCACTATCGGGAGTCAACGGAGGGAGACTGCAGGGATACTGCATGTAATTTATGCACTGTTATTATTTTAGATACTACAGGCAAGTATCTCTTTAGGTCATCTGTTGATTAATTTATTAGCTAACATGTGGGGCTTACAGATATTCATGATGTGTTGTGGCATGGGATTAATCTTATTTGATCACGGTGTAATGTATACCATTGATCCTATTTCATTAACAAATGTTCAAAATTATTCACTTGCCGATTATACATTTTCAAATTCACTAAAGGCCTCTACCTTCTGTTTTTTCTTAACTGTTAGGAATTTGGGTAGTCTTAACAGGAGGAATATATATGAGATGGGGGCTTTTTCTCTTATGTCTAGTGTAAAGTTTTCATTTGTTTCCCTGTTGCTTGGTACTATGTGGTGTATTCTACTTTTATCTGGTGATGTGGAAACAAACCCTGGGCCTTTAATTCCAGATGCAGTAATTTATGATAATTACTGGCAAACTAAAGGTTTAAGAATAGTCCATCTAAATGTTAGAAGTTTTATGTCTAAGCAAGCTGAAATTGAGGCCTGGGCCACTACTTATGACCCAGACATATCTAGCGTGACTGAAACCTGGTTGAAACCTTCAGTTTTAGATAATCTTGTTGCTTTTGATGGCTATAATGTAAATCGGAAAGATAGGAATGGAAAAAAGAAGGAAGGGGGTATAATGGTATACTATAAACCTGAATTAAAATTAATTGATATTTCTCCTGGATATAAACATACCTCTGATTTTAAATGGTTGTTGTTGGAATTGAAGTTGGGTGGTTGCCAAAAATTAAGATTTTGTACAGTTTACAATCCCCCCAAAACTGCTAAAAAAGGGTTAGATGACATTTTGAAGTTTGTAACAACTATTCAATCAGGTAGTAATCTTTTGATTACTGGAGATTTTAATATTCATTGGGACCCTATAAATGATCCTTCTATAGATACGTTATTGACCAATGTTGGTTTGACTCAGCTCATTAACTGATTTACTCGTATGAATATGAGTAGTCACAACCATACAATTTTAGATTGGGTTCTTGTTAATAAACGGGTAAACATTTCTGGTGTTGGTGTACTTCCCAATGTAATAAGTGACCACCTGGCCACTTATTGCACATGGAGATCTAAAAGGCCTAAATTGCCTCCTAGGTTCATTTCATTCTGTAGGTTTGTTAATGAGGTGAGTTGTGATTTTCTTGTTGATTTACAGAACATTGATTGGACCTTTTTGGATGCAATCCCTGATGTAAATATTGCCGTTGATTATTTTACTTCCACTCTCTTGGAATTACAAAATAAATATTTTCCTAAAGTGGTTAGGAGAGTCAGAGGATCCTTGAATAAATGGATTACTGCCTCCTTGTTACATTTAATGAAATTGAGAGATGCTGCCTGGAAATTGTATAAGGTAACTAAATTAATGAGAGATTTTAATAGTTATAGGAAGCTTAGAAATGAATGTAAAATAAAAGTTAGGCAAAGTAAATCTAGTTATTTTCAGAACTTACAAACTTCTAGTTTAAACAACCCAAAAAGATGTTGGTCTTCTGTAAATGCTTTAATTAATCCATCTAGGAAAGAATCTATTGGGGATTTCAGTAAGGATGGTCAAGTGATTTCTGATGTTCGGTTTATTTGGGTTTCTTTTTTTAGATACATTTTTTGATTTGTCTAGGTATACACAGGTCTTTACTCAGGATATGTGTATAGATAAACAATTTCATGTTATTTCTGAATCTGGTTCTTTTAATTTTTCACTTATGGAACCAAATCGGGTTTACAATCTCTTGAAACATATGCCAATTTATTCAAGTGCGTGTGAACTTGAAACTAGGTTCTTAAAATTGACTTCTGAATATATTACTTATCCACTTACTTCTATTTTCAATTTATCTTTGCTTATAGGATGTTCCCCTGATGAATGAAAACAGACAGTAATCTAACCCATTTATAAATCAGGTGATAGAATGGATATATACAATTATCGTCCTATTTCCCTTTTGCCACCTTTGGGTGAGATATTTGAGAGACTTGTGAATGAGCAGTTTTCTGCCTATTTACAAGATAATGATCTTAGGACTCCTGATCAGCATGGGTTTCGAAAATTCCATGGGACAGGGATGGCCTTTGCCAGGTTCACGAACCACACCAGTGTTACTATGGATGAGGGCTTGTTCACTGATGCTATGTTCGTGGACCTGTCCAAGGCCTTTGATTTAGTAAGTCATCCCTTGCTGATAAGGATGCTGTGAAGCTATGGTATGATGGAGATTGCTGTTGACTGGTTTCATAGTTATTTGTCTAATTGACCACTTAGAGTAGGATTAAATGGATCATTTTCCTCTAGCAAATTTTTATTACAGGGGGTGCCCCAGGGATCTGTTCTGGGCCCCCTTTTGTTTACTGTGTTTGTAGATGTTGTTCCATCCTTATTGAATGACACACATTGTCTTATTTATGCAGATGACATTATTTTGTACAAAAGTTCGATTTCAGTGGAACTTATAAATAAGTCTTTAAATAACTATACATTGTAGGTGGTTAAATGGGAATTGTTTGGCATTAAATAACACAAAAACAAAATGTATGCTTTTATGATCTAGAATTAGACTTAATAGATCTCAGAATTTGTCCATCTCTGATTCATTGGGTAATGGGATGGAGCAGGTAAAACAATTTAAATATCTTGGAGTCCTGTTGGACCAATATTGAAAATTTTCTGATCATTTAAATTTTATTTCTCATCAAATAAATCAGAGATTAGGTGTTCTGTTCAAGTTTCAATCATTGTTGACTTTACCAGCAAGGTGTACAATAGCTGAGAGTGTATTATTACCTCAGTTAAATTATAATACATTTCCTTTTTCTAATTTGTCTAACAGAGAGCTATCTCTTCTTACAAATGTGTTTCACGGTATTTGTAGATTTACTTTTAAGTTGCCCTATTCTACACATCACTGTGAACTGTATAGACTTTCTGCCTGGCTTCCACCTAGGCTGAGTTGTTTATACAGTTTATGTTCATTAACAGATAAAGTTCTCTGTCTAGGTATAGATTCTCCATTGTATTCATTACTGCATATTAAAATAAATTCATGGGAACTTCATTCAGATTACCAAATTAAGTTAAGTCTTCCCAAGACCAAGATTAAAATGGGTGACAGTTCTTTTTCTTATTCTGCTGCTAAAAATTGGAATGAGCTTCCTATTGTTTTATATGAGAATGCTTGTCATCAAACTTTTAAAATTAGGCTAAGAAATTATGTTCTTGATAAATTGTATTGTTGTTGTTTTCAATGAGTATTTTTTATTATATATTCTTTATTTATTATTGTAGTGAAATTGTGTGATGTATATCTTAAAATGTTGTAATTGTATTGCAATGTGAGTTTTGTTAATTGTAAACATCCTGTCTGTATACGTATTCGGTCCCTGGGTCGTACATGAAAATGGACCTTGGCTCATTGTACTTACCCGGTAAACAAAGGTTTAAAATAAAAAAAATAAATAAAGATACTGTTGTTCTAACTTGTAACAGCATGAAAGCAAACCTGTTTGTCAATGACTTATGCTTATTTGTTTGGGCAGCAAAACATACATAGCATTACCATATCAGCCAAACACTTCATTCAATACAAACAGAAACATATCACACAAGTAAATATGTAGGAGACAATATGACAAGTTGAGGTAGAGCAGTGCATTCAACTTCAGGGTCTGTACTGTCACAAGTGCATAATTAGGCACCACCATAAGGCAGGTATCAGCTAAGTGTAATCCCAGTTTAATGTCATAGTTACTCTATTTTGCTGTTTACATGTTTGATTAAAGTATTTAATAGAGGAGACTCTGGCTAAAAGAAGAAAACCAAAATGTAGCCTCACCACCCCCTTCTCAACCCCTCACCCAGCAGTGCCATTGGAGATTACAGTACCTTGCAAGTCCCAGAGGGAAGATAGCTGTTAGACACAGGCACCAATAAAACTGTCACTTTATTGTCAATCGAGCAGTATTTCCAAATAAACTCATTACAAATGCAAATAAAGTGTAACCACCCAAATTTTTTCACAGGATTGTCAGTACAAAAACTGAACAGAGGGTTACATGATCTTTACTTACCATAGTAGGGAATGTAACTTCAACTTAGCAAACAAACGGATTTACTAAAAAATGACTTCCTGTTTTACTTAATTTGAGAATCATCAAAAGGTCTGTCTGCCTGTCCCAGCCCAGTGATCCCACTTCCATGAGCCAAACCTGATCTCAAATCACCTTGTGCACCAATGAAGTTTGTAAAGTAATTCAGCAGAGAAGCTATAAAACAAAGTTTCCCTACAGCTGTGCTTCAAACGCTGTTCAGTTGCTAATTTAAGACTGCTGCCTGGAGAACTACATAAAAAAAAAACATTGTTGAAGACTTTAAGAAGTATAGGAGTACTACCGGGCATTGTTTGGATAAAAATGTGTAAAAGAGGGTTTAGGAGTCCTTTAAGACTAAAGCAAGCTGCCTGTGCTGTTTACATTGAGCATATCCACCGACTGTAATTTGAGCTGGCATGAGAATGCTACATCTAGGAAAGGAACTCTTTCTGCCCCCCTCCTTCAGTGTAGTGATTTCAGATAGTGGAAAGAATGCAGTTCAGCTCCAAAATTGTGCTTTGGTGGGAGTCTGAAGCACCCTTTTTTCCAAAATGATTGCAGGGCTTCACCCCCTGCAACCATAAAAAGGTCAGACAGATAGAAATCAGGGAGCAAGGTAGCAAGTTTCTGTTTTTCTTTCTATTTTTGTGTGGGCTGTTTGCATTTACAGGGCTCCTTTTCTTAAACTACTGGTACCACTAGATCCTTATAGTGCACTGGGTAATCAGCTGGAGGCTGCAACAGTGCTAATTGGTGGCACAGAGTTTTGTTTACTGACTTTGTTACAGTGCTCCCCTGTTTGAAGCTCTCAAAGAAAGAAATTACATTTTTAAATCTTCTCCCCTGTAATAACTCCCACCAAGTAAGAGCAGGTCAGACAGCCAAACGGTGACATAGAGATTCACTTCATGTGGTGAAACAAAGTTGTGTACTACTACTACTACTACTACTACTACAGCGTTAAGGCTGATGACCCCAAGGCACCCCACAATGCCTGTTGGTATGTGCAGGGTGGGTGTGGGGTATTATCTTTGAAAGCTCTAATGCCACATTTCCCTACTTTTGTGGCTTTGACTCTAACTAGAACATTAACACCATTTTTCCCAATTTATTTCCTTACTTTTTGAGATAATATAATAGCATCTTTATTTTAATGGGCTCTCCCATAAGTTCATAATGCTATCCTTATAGCCTCCGGAAGGTCTGGTATAGCACAATACCGCCCACCCTGGAGGGTATTATTGCCCTTAGAAAATGGGTTACATGTCACATTTCAGCTACAATATAAAAATTATGAAGAAGAACTAGAAAAATTAAATACAAATCCATTTAAAGTTGATTTTTTGATAAAGTAGTCCCTCTACTGGTATGTTTGCCAGTAGAGAGTGCTGCTGTTTTTCAGAGCATTTAACTCTCTCTTCCCCAGCAATACTTCTTTAACACCTCCCCAAAATACACACACATGCTCATCTGTGCTCCAGTGTAGTGTTTGTGTTTACATTGGCTGCCATTGAGTGTGGTCATAATGGAAGCTAGAGTGAGAGCTGTAATAACAGTTTACAACAGAGGAAGACAGTGGGACTGAGAAAAGATGAGCTATCTCTGTCAGCAACTGGGATTAGCTGTGAGTCATCCCCATTCTGCAACCCACCTGCCAGCGAAAGTAGTAGGTCCAACTCCTACCCTGTCCATTACTGCTCACAAAACTTCAGGTCAGCTTGAGCGATATTGTGTAGTGGCGCCACAGTGAGCAGTGGAAGATGTGTTTAAAATGGGCTTAGTACGTGATGTTGTAGCGCTAAATGTTTAAGTACGAAAACTGTTACTTTTCTGTGCCACATCTTTATTTAATAGAAAAGGGGTTTGCTCCTGTAAAGTGAGAGAACAGCTTGAGATCTATGAGTGAAAAAAAGTGGATCCATGGCAGCTGAGGTGCTTACTTGGGTGGGGAGATCAGCTGTACAACTCTGCCACAGGACATTGACTGAGAGAGAGAGACAGTCTATAACTTGTAACCAGCTCTACACATTTACTGGGTTTAGGCAATAGAATAATTAAAGCTTCAAAAAGGGTTCTATCAGACTCTGCACTCGAAAGGATATGTTGGAAAAGTGACTGTAATAGTGGTACCAACTGGTCAGCAAAGGCTTCATAGAAGTTGGTAATAAAACCATCTGGCCCTGAAGCTCTGTCAGTGGGGAGATCTTTAATTACTTTTAAAATCTCTGTCTCTGAGATGGGGGACAAGAGCTTGTGCACTTGTGCCCTTGAGAGAGAAGGAAGATGAGAGTTCTTAAGGTAGTCATCAAGAATCTGTGGGGAGGGTGGGTTTACCATAGGGCCATACAATTGCCTGCAATATTTTTCAAATTCGGTCACAATATCTGTAGGGGATGTCTTCTGGGAGCCATCCTCAGGAGAGCAGATGGCAGCAATGAGTCTTGCTGATTCTTGTTGCCTAATTCTCAAAGCGAGTAAATGACCGGCCTTTTCCCCATGATCCGTATAGCTGGCCTTGGCCTTCAAAATAGCATACTCTGCTTTCTCTCACAGGAGTTCCATATAAGATTCTTTTAATTTAATGAGATCATATCCAAACTGATTTGAGGATTGAGATGAGAGTTGAGCCTCCATGCTTCAGATTTCAGAAAGTGATTTCAGTAAATGCTCATCTCTCGTCTTCTTTTGAGAGGAGACTAGACCAATAAGAACTCCCCTCAGATATGTTTTCAAGGCACACCATTCTACATCTAATTTTCTGGTAGTGCCACAATTAATAGTAGTAAATAGGGTAATATTATTAGAGATAAACTGAATCGCTCCAGAGTCTTTCAAAATCTGATTGTTTAGTCTCCAACAGCCTCCAGGTTTATGTAAGAAGGAAAGAGAGAGCTTGCAGGTGACAAGGAAATGATCCAAAGGGGGTCCTGGGTGGATATCTGAATCAATTACCCCTGGGAGAAGCGTATGGGAAAGAAAGATGTAGTTGAACCAGGAAGAAGTGTCATGTACTAGTGGTAAAAATGTACTCTCTGGCCGAGGGGTGCAAGATTCTCTAAATATCACAGAAGCCTAAGTGGTCCACCAGGTCTCTTAAAGCGCTTCGTGCTGGGGATAGGCCTTTGAGGGAATCTTCGGAAGGGTCAAGATTTGGGTTGAATGTTAGGTTCCAATCCCCTCCCAGAACCATTGGAAGGGTCAGAAAGGGAGTTAGAATATTTAAAAGTTACATATAAAAGGAGGGGGAGTCGACATTGGGACTGAAAACACTTCCCAGTAAAGGTTCTGTGGCATGTAAGAGGCCTTTGATAAAGATATATCTGTTATGAGGGTCACAGATAATTTGAGTGGGGACAAATGGGATTGATCTGGCCAAAAGAATCATCACTCCACAGCTTTGTGTGGTACCCCCTGCAGAGAAGACTTGTCCAATATACTGCCTTCTTAATTTAGATGCTTCTGTGCTGAGCAGATGTGATTCTTGGATGAATATTATATAAGTCTTCAAGCGGTGCAAATGCTTTAGTAGCTTGCATTGCTTAGTTTTGTGTCGTGTCCCTTTAATATTCCATGTCGCAAAGGAAAGATACCTAGCCATTCCCTTGAATATGGTATAGAGTGGTGTATAAGGGGTACTCGGCAAGTACATTTGTCCAGTTGGCCAGTATGTGGTGGAAAAACATACTATAATCACCCCCCCAGTTTCCCAAATTCCCAAATCAACCCACATTGACCAAGCAAGTGGTACATAAAAATGAATGACCTATAAAGCATTCTCTATACCCCCCTAAATCCCCACCCTCCCAAACTGTCGTGGCCCACCAGTATTAAGTCATCCCTCCAATCACCTGAACCCTAAAACATTTCAAGGCTAATATTAAAATCCTAATATAGTTAATAACTCGCTGATCTAATAAAACCAGCCAATAATAAAGGTATACTATAGAATGGCAGGGCTACTGAACTAAACTAGATGCCCTCCCTCAACCATTTGTTAACTAAAATCTTCACCAGACAGTCGAAAGTAAACTTTAAGCTCATACTCTGTTAAACCCTTAATGCAACACTACATTTCAAAAAAGAGAAGTTAAATCTGACTTGCAGTTTTCCGTCGATTAAGTCTTAAGAGATCAGATAAAACAGGTATATATTATAAATGAATGACTTAAGTTAGAGTCCATATGTGTATTGAATAGGCCCTCTTTAAAAACAACACTGGGCAATCTGTCTTACAAATCCAGTAGAACATCTCCTTCAAAGGAAAACCATCATGAGGAGAACTGGATTGCTGGTGGAGTAAATTGGCAGTGCAACAAGATCTGGGAAGCCAATACAGACACCAAAACCAAATTGAAATGTAGCTGAAAGGGCTGCTGCTAGATGTGCAACAGATCGTTGTATTCTGCTTTGGCTCCCTCTAGCAGTATTGAAATGAGTGGCTGCTGCACAATCTTGCAAAACATGGGGATGCAAACAGCTTGCACATTTTGCCAGTCAAACCTGAGTGTCCAGTGCAGCTCAGAAGTAAGATGTGTGTGTCGAGTGAAGGTCTGGCGCTTCTTCAGAGTGCACAGTCAGAAGCAATTGCCACGATGATCAATTTACTATGGGGGACTAAGAGCTGACAATGCGGGGAACCTAGGGGGCAACAGTCAGGTCAGTTCTCCCGAATTTCCACAGTTAGAATAACATACAGCATGAAACAAAGTGGTTCACCTTTTAATATGGGAGATTATGATTAGGAACTTCTCCAGAGTAGTAGCAGTAGATCACTCAGGGGTCTTGAAACAGGTCTGGGAGTGCAGCTTTGAGCCCTACAGTTGCTGGCTCTACTTCTTCGTAGGAGACCCAGGATCCCGATATTAAGACTTGCAGATATTAAGACCCATCTTGAATTGGATCTCAGCGGTGATGAGCTTAGTAACAAGAGGGTGGAAAGCAGCCCTTCTCTGCTTTACAGTTGCAGGGAGATCTTGAAAGACCCCTGAGTTTAGCTCCTTCCCATTTAAGCTCCTGGGTTTCTCATACTTTGGCCAGGAAATGCTGTCTCTCTTGGTAATTCAGAAAGCAAAACAGGAAAGGATGTGGTGGGGTTCTCTACTGAGGCATCAGGTGGAGTGCTCAATGAGCGCTCTCGATTATATATTTTTGGCCCAAATGGTGAGGGGCCCTCAATTTTCTCCACAAACTTCTGGGCAAAAATGATGGGCTCCATCCTTTCTCGTTTTTCAGGAAGCCTGATCAGCACCACATTGTTTCACTGGCTGCAGCCTTCCAAGTCTTCCACTTTGTTTTCCAGCTTAAGGATTCTTTGTCTGGTTTCCACTATATCTGGTTCAATTCTGGAGGTTCTCTTCTCAAGTGAATGCAACATTGCCTCATTGTCCAAGGTTCTAGTGGTAATGTCCTCAATTGCTTGAGAAAAGGACTTCATTTCTGCAGCAATTGATTGCAGTTCCTCCTGAAAGGTTTTAAATTCCATCAGGAATCTAGCTAGTGTGAGGGGTTCGTGGTCTTGCGCTGAGGCCACCGGAGTATAAGCGTCTGGAGATGATGAAGTCTTAAGCTTTTTACTGGCCTTCTCAGGTGTTTGTGGTGGAGTATGTTTGGGCAAGGATTTCCTCATTTCAACATCCATTAACACGGAGAACCCCATCAATAAAGCACATCAAGCTTGGCAAACTGGTTAGGCAGGTTTACACTGGGAGAAGTCAAACTAGCAAGTTAAGGAGTTATTTCAGAGTCAGGTGGTCAGAGCTGAAGGAGAGAGCTGCTATCTGGTGCTCTGCATCATGTGACTCCCAGGTCCAGACCTTCTTGATACATAAAGGCAGATCAAAATCTGTCTTAGTGGAGAGTATCAGGGGCTGGAGATTGGCTGTCCACAGGTCATCTAGCTTAGGGGTGATCTTGATAACCAGGTAGGTAATTCCCTGCAGTACCCAGATAAGACTCAAGATGATGGCAAACTGCTGAAGGCAGTATTGATTAAGCGGGATCATTTCAGTTTTAGATTGGTTCAATCAGAGGCCAGAGTGTAAGGCAAATGCTTCTAGAAATGCAAGGAGAGGTGGGAGCGAGCTGTGGATGTCTGCTGGGAGATGAGTAGGTCATCAGCATACATAAGGGAGGTATACTTGGAGGTGCCCATCTCGAATCCCCTAATCTCTGGGTGCAGTCAGATTGCAGCTGCTAGGAGTTCTACCACCAGCTTGAATAGGAGTGGTGAGAGGGAACATCCTTGGCGGGTCACTTTCTCAAGGGGAAACAGGGCACATAACATGCTGTTTGTAGACACCCGGGTCTTTGGGTCAGTATAGATGGCACGCCCAAGGGTCCTGTACCTGTAGCTTACTCCCAGGTTGGCCAGAACCCTATGCAGGTAGTTCCATTCTAGGGAATCAAATGCTTTCTCAAAATCTACCACAACAGCTGCAGCTAAGGTTTGGAGGCTTTTTGCAGAGTGCATGAGATTCACTAGTGATCTGATGTGTTCAGTGCTATGTCTACCTGCGATAAAGCCCACCTGGGAAGGGTGAATAAGGTCAGTTAGTAAGGGACTCAGCCTGGCGGCAAGTACCTTGGCATAGATCTTACTGTCCATGTTTATCAGTGATATGGTTCTGTAGCTTCTGGCAATGATGGGATCTTTCCCCTTCTTGGGGATCACTGTGATAACTGCTTCTCTTAAGGTGGGAGGCAGGTATCTGAGTATTTTGGTCTCAGCGTTGACCTTGGTTAGGAGGGGGGCAGTCTGAATGACTAAGGCCTGGAAGAAGTATTCAATAAATCTGTCCCCGCCAGGGGACTTCCCTGGCTGGGGGGTCCATATAGCCAACAGATCCATCTCTGGGTCATCACAGATGTCTTGCCTTGGAGAAGCCTATAGGAGCAGGACATAGCAGTTCTGGGAGAACTAGGGGCTGGTGATCTCCAAGTCCTGGTTCCACCACCTTTGCTCCCGGGCTGGCATTTTGCTCTTTCTCTCACTCTCTGGCCTGTGGATGGTCGCTTCTTGTGTGCCTTGTGTGCTGGGGCCTCTTCTGATTCCTAGCAGGCATGGACCAGTGTTCTTGCGGCTCCTCACTCTGCTTAATCCAATTGTGATGGCCCTGCACTTCCCTAATCCCTGGAGACTGCTGGAAAACCTGATTCATCAGCAGGATGCTTTTGCGGTCTAACGTGGGGCTGAGATTCTGCCTTGTCCTCTGCAGCCAGATCTTATTGATAAAGTCCATTATCGATTCTGGGGTGCTGAACTGCAGTGTGTTGCCACTATGTCTCAGTTTCAGCATTGCCGGGTATCTCAGGGCAAAAGGGACCCTGAGCTCATGAAAGTGCCTCTGCACATCCATGAAGGCCTTTCTTTTCTGGGTCAAGTCTCTGGAATAGTCTTGGAAAATTAATATTCTGCGCCATTCCATTTAAGGGCACCCAAGCTCTCTTGCTCTTGACTGGATGGCCTCTGTTTAAGCAAAATTAAGTATTCTTGCAAGAATCAGCCTGGGTCTCTTTCCAGTTGGCAGCCGGGTTGCAGGGAGTTGTGGGCTCACTCAATTGTCTGGTGATTGCCTTCCAGGAGCTGAAGGATCCTAGGGAGGGCTTTTTGTAGAAATGGTACTGTATTGCCCTCTTCAAAGCCCTCTGGAAAACCTTGGAGACACAGGTTATTACAGCAGCTCCTGTTCTCCAGATCATCTAGCTTCCCTTGCAAGACCCTGATTTGGTGGGCCTGTCCCAAACCATGAAGCAGTGCTATCCAGTGTCTTCTCTTGTACTGCTGCTTTCGGTTCAATCTGACCCATCCTTAGATCCAGATGATGCAATGTGAGGGTGATATTGTTAGATGCAATTGTGACTTCATCCATTCTCTGCATCAGTGAAGTGAACATGTCCCGCATGAAGGGTTACATGATGCCTCCATTACGGTTCACCATTAGAGATGTGGAGAAATTAAATTTCACTGGCAAAATTCCCACAAAATCAGAAATTTCACCACGTAAAATATTTTGCAAAATTCTGCCATTCCTCGAAATATTTCTTGGGTACTAAGCTGTGAAACTTCACTCGCAAAATGCAAAATTTCACCGGAATATTGTGAAATTTTGCCTGCAAGTGGCAAATTTCACCATTTCTCTGGCAAAATTCCACATTCCATGGGTGAACTGTTATACTCTGCATGAGAAATTTAGCATTTTGCACCCGTGAAAAATTTCACAAAATGTGCGAATTTAGCTAAATATTTTGCATGAAATTTTGCAATTTCACCCATCTCTACTCGCCATGCAGCGGTTTTCAGTGCAGAAATATTACAAGTCCATGGCATTACAAGAGACATGGATCAGAGGTAAAACAAAACAGCTGCAGCCTGGGTACACCTTCCGACAGCCTTCGTATCAGCACTACAAATATTTAGTTCAGGTAAATCTTGTAACTGATGGATTTGATGCCCCGGGTAGATTGCTGCTCTAAAATAAGCTGCCATCTTGCTTGATGGCTAAACCATGCCTGGCAAATACACTATTACTCCCTTTTCTGATACAATATTTACTATTAAATGTTTATATTAGTTGACCCCTTAGTGCTGCCCTATAATGGAATATTGGATTTAAAGATAAAAACATTTGAATAAAAGCCAACAAACTGATTCAAGCTGCCTTTCTAATTTGTCTAATATGCACTCCAGGGTTATAACAATTATTTCATCTGTATAAAAAAGTAACAAAACTGTATACAACATGACGAACAATTATTTGGTATGTGTAAAAAATGTGACAAAACACATATAACATGATGGAACAAGTCTTTGTTTGATTCATAAAAGATGTGTTTAAGAAATTAAAAAAGATCATCTGTTAGGAATAAGTAAATATATAGTTGCAACCTTATCCAAAGCTATCAGACATGAAGAACTATTCTCTTTACCTATCCAAAAGACTGGTTGAAGATCAGTTAGTGTTTTTACTATCAAATAATTGAACATACAACTCATGATGAGATTCAAAATGATATTTTTCTAACAAAAAACAATCCTCAGACTGCATTTGCCAAGAGAAGGGATATAGTAAATGAGCATGCAATTATACTGTCTCAAAACGTATGGAAATTCTTTGCAAAAAACTTTGTTAATGCACTAGTTAGGGTTAAGCGACAAATGTATAGAAATGTGGCGTTAGGGTCAGCAACAGGAAAAAAAAGTATAGTTTTTTCTCTCCTATGTTTTTGCTCATCAGGCATGGAGTGTGCCTTGGGGTTGTCAGCCCTAATGCTCACCCAGTTTTCATATACTTTACACTTCTAAGTTTCTTTCATGATCAGTAGAGGCGGCGTTAGGGCATTTAACAACTGAGCACACCCCATGCCTGGTTACAAAGACGTAGGAGAGGTGAAACTGTAACGGTTTTCCTATTGCTGCTTGGAGGGTGGGGGTGGGGCATTAGGGTTGGAAACCCTAGGGCCACATTTCCCTACTTTTTTTGCTTTAACCATAACTAGTGCATTAACTAAGTTTTTTGCAAAGAATATCAGATAGATAGATAGATAGATAGACAGACAGACAGACAATCAGACGGATAGAAAGATATACAGTATATAGATTTACAGTAGCACCACTGTAGTTACAGTTGAGTAGGGTGTTCAGTGTTAAACCCCTAACTTTGCACCTTAATAACTTTAGCAATGTTCGACAAAATCAGCTGAAATTTTGCATGTGTTGCCTAGGAGGCAAGATGTAAGTCTGTTGAAAGTTTTGTTATGGCAGCTTGTGTGGTTTCTGAAATCCACATATATCATATTTTGATAGATATCTAATTGTTTTTCCTATACTTAACATGGCATTCTTTTTTTGCTCTCACCTACAGCCTACATGGAATGGATTTTTTTTCCCAAACACTCAGGGCACTGGTGTGATGTCCTAAGGTAGTGCCTTTGAAAGGTTTGGTGAAAAAATATGAATTGGTTCCAGAGTTATAAGGCTTTACAATATTGTGTTTTTCTGTTGTGAGCATGCTCAGCAGGGATTCTTGGGATAATGTTTTAATACAACACCCACAATGCTGTGTTGCCAGACACTTTTTTGGTTTTTCACCACTTGCTTCTCACAGATGAAGCATTTTTTTGTGCCATAAGACCCGCCATCTTGTGTTTTCCACCTCAAACTAAAACCAAGGAAATACATAAAAATGCCATAATTTAGTTTTATTTTTTTTTATTCTTTTAGTAACCAGGTAAGGCCCACTAGGCACAAGTGCCTGTTTTCAGGGTCGATCCAGGAGCTCTGGGGTGATTATGTGACTTGCTCAGAGTCACACATTATGCAAGTGGAGGTTGTGGGAATCAAACCCAGGTCTGGTGGATTTAACAATCTCATTCACAGCTCATTACGCTAACATCTAAACTATACTGCCAGCCCCAAAACAACCAATTTAGCTAGATTCTGATATTTGTTTCTTTAAGTAATGGCCAGAAATACCTTTTCTGGACACCCCAAAATCCTGAGTGCCCAACTGAGTGAGAGGAGCTGTTGACCCGCGTTCTCTGTATGAGAACAGTGGGACTTTCTTGAATTCTGCAGCTGCAGCTGGAACTCCTGCTGTAGGCTGCTCTGAGAGCTGTAAGCCTCCATTTCCCTGGTGTCTAGTGGTACCCCCCTACCCCTTCATCCAATTGCCATTCTATTAAGTATGTTAAACAGTGTTGTGCTCGTGCAGGTTTTTCTTGTTTATGGCTGATGCTCACAATTGATTTATGGTTTGCTGTTTTGGTTTGATTCAGCAGTAGGTGCAGCACCATGTTTAATATTTACTCCCCTGCACCTTGGTGCCCTTTTTTTCCTGTCAGCTGTTTTGGCAGTAGCATCTCCCACACTCCTCAGCTCCTTGTCATTTTGCTGGTGGTAATCGCTGTTCCCACCCCCACTCCCCCACTCTAATGTGCTAGCCAATTGACTCCCTGCAGCTCTTGGCATGTTTTTCTGTTGCTGGTGGCGATGGTAGTGCATGGGGGGGGGGGGGTCACATCCAGAAGTATGCCTTTTCTCCATACATTTTGAGCTAGGAGGTGCCCAAGCTAGATGGATCACCACAGAATTTCAGCCGTCATAGTGGGATGCAGATGCTGACACCCGCTAGCTGTGCAGTCATTCTCTAAGTGTTCTAGCCATCCTAGTTCAGATGGCAATGCTGCCCTAGTGGAAGTACCTGTTTTTACTTGAAATCCATAACCAGAACTTCAGGGTTGTCTAGCACCACACTGTCCCAGTGTTTTGACAAGTATGTGCACCAGACTGAGCAGCCTGGACATTTGGTTGCTTTGAGAACAGTAGCATCCTCAGCACAAGTGACTGCACAGATGGAGCATCCAGATGCCGCTTGAATTGATTGGAAGACCTCAACCAAGTTTTCTAACAGTGGCAACACAGTTGGAATGCATCCTGGCAGGGGGGCACTCTTGCTTTTATCCTAGATGAGCAGTCTACAGATAAGCAACATGAGTATGTAAGCATTTTTTCTGTCTTCTCAGCGTTAGAAAAAAATCACTCTATGAGCATTTATATGGAGGTACAATATGAGCAAGGGAGCTCTCTTTGGAGCTGGAGGTTGAGCCCTGGCAGGTTCCCACCTGTAAGTCCAAGTCTGGCAGTATGCTGCTAATGACTCAGGTGGCAGTCTATATTACAGCCTAACTGCACTTCTGAATAGCTTAGCAAGCCCCTTGATATGGCGATTTCAGGTCATGGGAGGCCAGACTACGTTGGTTCATTGCTCTGTTAGGCCACTGTCTCTGCCCACCAAGTATATGGTTTGCCTCCCTCCTGTGTGTGTGATTGAGGCACTTTTCCATACTGCTATTTAAGGCTTTCAACATCTAAATATCTATTTAAAAAAAACATACACACACACCCAAAGGAGACATAGTCTGCCAAGTGGTGAAATAGGGCTCTATGTGGGGTCAAGGTTTATCAGAAAATATGTTACAGGCAGGATGTTCTCCCACCTCCTTTTTTCCCCAAGAATCTACTTGAGCAGACAGATGACAGAGCTTCTGCCACAAGTAACAAGCACTTTTTTTTCCCTTTCTTTTCCAGGTATTCATCATGGCACAATGGCAGATCAGTAATTTATTTATTTATTTGCTTTTGTTAACCAGGTAAGCACACTAGACAGCAATGTCAAATGAGACCTTCAGGATTACATGGAAACCCTTTATGTTTATGGGATCTGTTTTATATATATATATATATATATATATATATATATATATCTATTTCAGTCCCTCCTAGCTGAATTGTCAAGTTGGGGTAAACAGGGAGCACCTGTGGTTCTATTGGCAGTGGTAAAGCTGAGTTATGCAATGTCCTCTTGGTCAATTCTATATTGATTATGCTAGATTGTCTCATGGAGTATTGCAGGCCTAACCCTCGAAGACACCTGCATCTTTATGGATTCCTCTGGTCAGGGAAGGGTCCCTATAGGCAAGTCCAGGTGCACCAGATCAGAGCAAGTTAGTTCACATAAGTTGCAGGCAACCCCTGACCTTGGCAGCAGGACGGGAGGAGAATGTTTGGGGGCGCTACTATAATTCGGACTTGATATGGCCTGAGCCATCATGAGACAGTGAGGTATTGCATAAGAAAGGGGGGCTGACTAGCAACATAAGGTATTCCCTTGTTATCTAGTTTTAAGGAGAGGGAGTGGCCTTTGCCCTGATTTACTGTACTTGGTATGAGATTTAGTGCAATGTGCACATGTCACTCAAGGCCTTTGAAAGGTTTTGTTTACAACTTACAATTCTGTGTATAGGACAATTTGTGAATGACACAGGGTGACAAAGTTGTTGACCTGGACTGAACAATGTTGTTGTGTGGCCTTGATTTCTCCCATTTGGAATGTGCTCATGGTCCTCTGTGAACACATGATTTATGTATTGAGTTGTGGGGTGCTCCATTCTGCCTTGTTGCATCATACTACCTGTTAGATGCCCAAGGCATATTGCTGTTTATCCTCATGTCTCCTATCAAATGCTCAGGGCAAGGCAACAGGGCATATGGCGAAACATGCACATTGGTCAAAGCATCAGTGTCTGAGGTGCCCCTTCAGAGTTTTCATTTGTGGCTGTATAGTCATACCCTTTGAGTTTAGGAGGTTGTTTCAACATGTGTTGGTTTGAATGAAATATAGAAGTTGACAGAGAAACATAGAAGTTGACGGCAGATAAGGACCGCAAGGCCCATCTAGTCTGCCCATTTTGTTTTCTACCTTATAAATGTGCCATCAGCCTTTCCTCTGTCAGTGGCCTACCTATTCATACTCATCTGTATTGCTCCCTTATGCCTATCCCATGCCTGTTTGAAGCCCTGCACTGTATTCATAGCCACCACTTCCTGAGGTAGACCATTCCATGCATCCACCACCCTTTCTGTGAAAAAGAATTTCCTCACATTCCCCCCTTAATCGGCCTCCATCTAATCTCATGCTGTGTCCTCTTATCCTGCTATTTTTCTTATATTTAAACATGTTAGACTCTTTCACCTTGTTAATGCCCTTAAGGTGTTTGAATGTTTCGATCATATCACCTCTCTCCCCTCTTTGCTCAAGGGTATACATATTGAGCTCCATTAATCTGTCCTCATATGTCTTCTGATGCAGTCCCTGCACCATTTTGGTTGCCCTTCTCTGGACTGCCTCAATTTGGTTAATGTCCTTGTGAAGGTGTGGTGTCCAGTGCTGCATGCAGTACTCCAGATGGGGCCTAGCCAGTGTCTTGTAAAGAGGAATTATTACCTCCCTCTTATGACTTGTAAAATCCCTACTAATACACCCTAACATCCCCCTATCCTTACCTACTGCTTTAGAGGTCTGTTTTGATGATTTCAGGGCATCAGTGATGATGATGCCCAAGTCTTTCTCTTCCTTTGTGACTGCCAGCAACTCCTCTCCCAGCCTATAGGTGGCTTCAGGGTTTCTCTTCCCTATGTGCATGATCTTGCACTTCTTTGCATTAAATTCCAGTTGCCACTCTTCTGACCATTTTGCTAGTTCATCCAGATCTGGTCTCATTCTGCCACCCCCCTGGATCATCTACTCTGTTGCAGATCTTGGTGACATCTGCAAACAGACAAGCCTTACCCTCTAGTCCATCTGCAATGTCACTAATGAAGATATTGAAGAGGACTGGCCCCAGGACTGATCCCTGAGGTACCCCACTTGTGACTTGCATCTCTTGTGACTGTACCATTTACCACCGCTCTCTGTTTTCTGCCCATCAACCAGTTTGCCACCCAGTTGACCAACTTTTGACCCACCCCGAGCCTACCCAGCTTATTTATCAATCTTCTATGTGGAACAGTGTCGAAAGCTTTGCTGAAGTCAAGGTAGATGACATCAACTGCTCCCCCTTGGTCCACCACTCTGGTTACCCAGTCAAAGAAATCTATGAGATTAGTTTGACAGGACCTTCCTTTTGTAAACCCATGCTGTCTTGGATCCTGTGCCCCTATGGATTCCAGGTTTTGCACCATCCTTTCCTTAAGGAGTGCTTCCATAATCTTGCCCACTACTGAGGTAAGACTGACAGGTCTGTAGTTCCCTGCCTCCTCCCTGCTACCACTCTTGTGGAGCAGGATCACATGAGCCCTTCTCCAGTCTTCTGGGACCTCTCCTGTGCTCAGAGACTCACTAAACAGTTCTGCTAATGGCTCTGCTAGTTCCACCCTTAGCTTCTTAAGTACCCTGGGATGCATGCCATCAGATCCCATTGCCTTGTCCACCCTGAGCTTAGCGAGCTCTTGTAGGACCCTTTCTTTTGTGAAGGGTGTAGTGCTCACCTCCCTCCTCCATGTCCATGGTGCTGAGCTGTGGGTCCTGCCCTACTTTCTCTTCAGTAAATACTGAGCAAAAGTATCTATTTAGGATAGATGCTTTTACAGGGTCCTCCTCCTCACACACCCCCTTTTCTCCTTTGAGCTTAGCGATAACCCTCTGGACTTTCTCCTTTCACTAATGTATCTATAGAAAGACTTGTCACCTTCTTTTACTGTTCGTGCTAGTGTTTCCTCAGTTTGGGACTTTGCCTGCCTTCTGCCTTCCTTTCCCTTAGAGGCAGTTTGGTATGCCTCCCTATCTTCATCCCTTGTGTTCCCTTATATTTTCTGAAGGCCAGCCTTTTGGCTCTGACCTTTTCTGCTACTGTATTTGAGAACCAAAGTGATTTCCTTCTTCTTTTGCACTTCCTTTTCTGTCTAACACAATGGGATGTTGCTTCAAGTATTGCATCCTTAATGCTTGCCCACTTTGCCTGTACCCCCTCACCTGTGTTTCTTTTTGCCTGGGCTAGCTTAACTCTTTTGGCCATCTTATCAAAGTCAGCTCCTCTGAAGTCCCATATTTTTGCCTTGGAATAGGATGATTTAGATGTAGTGGCCAAATTGAACCATACCATGTGATGGTCACTGGTCCCCAGGTGACTTCCTACCTGGAGATCTGTGATCCCTTCCCTGTTAGTCAGTACTAGAGCTAGGATAGAACTGTCTCTTGTGGGTTGCTGTACAAGTTGTTTGAGGCCTTCCCCCTGCTGAAAATCCACTATGTGTCTAGTTCTGGCAGATGTTCCTGCTGGTATTGACCAATCTATATCTGCCATGTTGAAGTCTCCCATTATCAGAACCTCCCCTTTAGCTGTCATGTTTTGTATATCTTCTAACAGTAATGTGTCTATGTCCTCCCCCAGGTCTGGGGTCCTGTAGACAACCCCAGTTCTTATGGATGTCCCATTTCCTGTTTCCAGGGTGACCCACAGTTCTTCTGGCTCCTTATGTGTATTCTGAATTTCTGTAACTTTGATATTTTCATTGACATACCGGGCCACTCCACCCCCCTCCTTTTTTGCACCTCGGTCTTTTCTGAACAGTACATAGCCAGGTACTGAAGTCTCCCAAGTGTGGTTACTGGTAAACCACATCTTGCTAATTGCTACTATGTCCAGTTTAGCCTCTGACATTATTGCTTGCATGTCTGGGATCTTATTTCCCAGGCTATGAGCATTTGTGTACATGATTTTCCATTGGCCAGATTTCGGTGTATTAGTTGTTGGGTGAGGTTTGGCATTTCCCCTGTGTGTCATATGGGGAGACGGACCTTTTTTCTTACCTGGTGATGCAAATGAACTGCAAACATGCTGAATCCCTGTTTGACCACTAGCTGAGGGGGGAGGGGTGTTCTTCCCATTCGATGTATGGGGTGCTGCACCCCTCTCCCCATTTGCTGGTTTAAATATTCTGCAAAGACGTCAAACTTCTGCCCCAATGCACTGACTCCCTCCTTAGTCAGATGCAGTCCATCAAATTTAAAGAACTTTCCCTCCCAGAACTGTTGCCAATTCCCTACAAATCTGTGTCATTTTCCTGGCACCAGCCCTTGAGCCACATGTTTAGCTCCCTATCTCCCTTCTCTGACCTTCCGTCCATCTCCCCCTCCCAGACTGGCAGGATCTCAGAGAAGGAGATGTCAGATGAAATGGATGATAGTTTGTCACCCAGCCTGGTCAGGTGTTCCTTGGTCTCCACAACTGACTGGCTGGTGAGATCGTTAGTCCCTATGTGTACCAGAACGTCAATGTTTTCTCCTGCTTTCTGAACAATTTTAGCAATGCGGTCAGTGTCTCTCCACGCTGATGTACCTGGGAGACATCTGACCATGACCCCTGGCTGGAGATGGGTATCAACTCCTCGAATCATAGAGTCTCCTATGATCAGAATTTTTTTGGATTTCCTTTTTACTTTTTTTGTTTTGGTTCCTGATTTGGGCGAGTTTTTTTTGTGCTAGCTCCTGTGCTGCAGCGTCCTGCTCTGCAGTGTCCTCTGCCCCTTTGTTTGATTTTGGAGATAGAGGCAGATACCTGTTTGTAGTGTTTATATGTTTTCTGGAGGTAATATGTTGGAGAGCACAGAGTGATGGGGCACCCGAGTTGCCCCTCCTAACCACTGGACCAACTACCCTCTGCGGTTGAGGTTCTTCTGTTGGATTTTGGGGAAATGGCGGGTGGTTCTTATAATGTATTTCCTCTTGAATATGAAATTTGAGGTGTGCAATCTCTGCCCATGCTGCCCGGAGCTGAGCCCTAAGATCTCCAATGTCCCAGCATATAGGACAGTGTCCTAAATCCTGTAAGACTGTCCTTCTGAAAAGTGTTCCACAGTACCTGCAGTTAATGATATCCATACCAAATAAGTTGCTGGGTTTATAACCTGGTCAGAGTAATTAGAAGGAAGAACATGCAAGTAACGGTTTGATTTTGTGTTTTGTTTTTGTATAACTTGTTATAACAAGTTAAATTACTAGTGCCCCTGTAAATGAGATGACCTTGTGGATGCCACACTGATCCGCTCCTTCCTGCTTTGCCACAGTAAATGTCACAACTGTGGTACCCTATAAAAGGAGTGTAATGTGGGGTGGTTGGGTATGGGGGTAGGTGGGTGGGCCTTTCCTCTGCCAAAAAAGAAGAACCACGGATGAAAAAACAAGGAGGTAAAAGCAGAAACAATCAGTCAACAACAAATGCAGTAACCCTGAAAGCTTATCCTAATGGTAGATAAAACTGTAAAACATGTAAAGCACCACCTGTAATAATTTCAGAGAAGATATGCCCTGTAAGAAACACTTTGCTACAAAGAAAAATAAAGCAGTAATAGAAGATATACCTTGCAAAAGACAATTTGAATCAGAAGATTACAGCAGTAATCTGATAGCACACACCTGTAGGCACACCTTGTAATAATGCAGAAGAAGGTATACCAGCAACAACAATTTGAATCAGAGAAAAATAAAGCAATGAACTGTTAGCAACAAACAGTAGCAATCCCTGTGAGTAAAAAATAAAAATAACAACACACAGTAAATCTGCTTAGCCAAAAGAAGTCTTAATCCTTTTCCCTTGCTCTGGTAAGGTTCTCTGCTCTGTCCTTTCAAGCAATCTTAGAAGGAAAGAGCTCAGGTGAAGCTAGGTGCCTTGGTCAGCAAACCAAGTCTTCTACCTCCACAATATCAACTAACCTGACCTTTTAACTCTTCTTTCTGTTGGGAATTATTGACAGTTTTCCAACTCCACCCCCCAGATACATACCTAATCCTCTGGAACAGCTGTGAGAGGAAAGCAATTAGCTTCTTCAATGTAAGAAGGAGACTGAAACACCTCTGAGACAACAAACCTTTTCAACAAAAAAAGAATAAAATAAAACAGTGTCAAACAGTAATTTTGCTTAGCCCAATGATAAAAAAATCACAAAAATGTAAGCACCACCTGTAATAATTTCAGAGAAGATATACCCTGTAAGAAACACTTTTCTACAGAGAAAAATAAAGCAGTAACATAAGATACAGTATACCTTGCAAAAGACAATTTGAATCAGAAGATTACAGCAGTAATCTGTTAGCACACACCTGTAGGCACACCTTTTTAATAATGCAGAAGAAGGTATACCAGCAACAACAATTTGAATCAGAAAAATAAAGCAATGAAATGTTAGCAACAAACAGTAGCAATCCCTGTGAGTACAAAATAAAAATAACAACACACAGTAAATCTGCTTAGCCAAAAGAAGTCTTAATCCATTTCCCTTGCTCTGGTAAGGTTCTATGCTCTATCCTTTCAAGCAATCTTAGAAGGAAAGAGCTCAGGTGAAGCTAGGTGCCTTGGCCAGCAAACTGAGACTTCTCTTTCATGACACATAGGTAAGGGATAGTTACACAATCGGATCATAGGTATTGTTCCTTTAAAGCATGCAGACTAATATCATGCCTCTGTTTTGAGGGTCTGGTCTTCATTAGGAACAGTCTGGAATGAGACATTTTCTTCCAATCCCCACTCAGTAGTGTAAAATAATCTGAGTGCGGGGAGTTTCTTTTTCTCTGAGCACTGCAGGTGCATCCAGAAGTAGTGGCCATGCGAAATGAGTGTGTTTTCTACCTGTCTTGTCTGCTGGCAACCCCACCACAGGCATCCATTTCTTAATAGTCACCATGATGACACTAGATTTTTGGGCCTGTGCTGTTGGTTCTTGTCCTTTTGAAATGGATTTGCCAGCACCCATCCGCCAAGGGATAATTTGGTTCATTCTGCCAGACTTCCAGAAAGATTCCCCCTCAGGGGTTGCGTTTGTGCTACAGTTCTCCTACAGTTTAAAACAACAATTATATGTTTGTGTCATGGGACTGGCAGTTGTTCCAAATTGTTCCCCTGTAGTCCATCCACTTTAGAGGCTGAAAAGCTGTTTTTCTGCTCTTCAGCAAAGAAAGGGGATTAGCCCACAGATCTAAGTGGCAGACGCACCTGCCAGTTGGTGCCTTTTTCATCACATCAGCAGATAAGGAACTGCTGGCATGGATCACAGTTCCCTGACAGTGTGGTCCTGGCCTGGTGGCTCTGCAGCTCAGCTTTTAATTGGCTAGGTCAGTCTTAATAACAATGGTCAGCTAGTCTTTCTAGGGATGCTCTCATCAAAGTTTTCTTCTTGTGCGCTGATGTGAACTCCATTGCCAAATGGGAAGTTGTGAGAAATTACTGACAAGAATTGGGTGTTGAGTCCCGTACATAAGAAACTGGACACTTTGACCAAGGTCCTCTCAAAATGTAAGGCCATTGTTGCATTTCTGGAACAATGGAGACAGGATGCCCAACAGATGGTGCGGGCCATGAAACGTAGTGACCCATGGGAGAGATTCTTGAGATCCTGGGATGTTTTGGGGCCAGCAGAGTGGAAGATCAGTTTGATGTGGGTCGAGTAATATCACCATAGGGATCTTCTAATGTTAACAACCATTGGTCCATACAAGTGACCAGGGATGGAGGCAGTAGCTGCCTACACTGGTAGAGTTGCATTGGTCATGCTTGCTTGATATTCTTTTTTTAGTGTACTCTATGGCCATGCTCCTGGCATGGAGTAGGAGTCAGGATGGAGCCCCTCTGACAGCTGCAGGGTAACTGGTCACTTTTGGCCTAGTTCTTGTACAAGGCTAGCAGCCTAGTTTCTCATGACATTAGGAGAACTCAGAAACAGGTTTTCTGACCTGGAATATGTCATCCTGATGGTCTGTTGAGGAAGTTCAACCAGCAAATTCAAGTCAGACTGTTACATTTATTTTTTTCTTTCTGCATTGGTCAGAAGACAAGGATGTTAGGACCCTATCAGTCATATCTTGTCATCTTTGATGTCAAGCATGTCAAGTTACTTGTAGGTGCTTGTCACCAGCAGCTCTGCCATAATCCTGGAATCTGTACTGTTCTGATCAAGAGAGTGAAAGAAGAGGCATAGTGTTTTACTCAGGTGAGTGAAAGAACATACATGTGTGTGTTTTCTCCCAAATGAAGAACCCTTATTAGCACAGGTGAGGAGCTGGGACTCTGCTCCCAGCAAAAGACTTGGAAAGACAAATTCTTAACAGGACAAAAGGACATGTCTGTGGTTGGTCCTTTTCATTTTTACTCATTCTTACCTCTGGTCTGAATGGATATAGGGGTGCAAACATTGCATGAGTGTTGGCATGCAGACAGACATATCTGGGAAAGACCTGGAGCCATCAGGACACAGTTGCTCTCCCCCAAGGTTCTCAGGGCATTCTAGAGGGAGAGATCTAGTCTGCAGCAGAATTTGCCATTCCATAATTTCTCCTGTGTGGCTTGAGTCTGCATCATGGCATCCCATTTCATCATTTGACACAGTTTTTATCTAGTGAATCCAGTAGTTACACATTAGGGTCTTACATGGGACAGTATTCTCCCCCCTCCTAATTAGATGGGTTCTGCTTTTTAGAACCCATATGTATGAGCTGCCTTCCCCATGGACAACATGGAGTGATACATAAAAGGAGAAATTATATCATACTTGCCATAATTTCATTCTCTGTTAGCTCCAAGGTTGTCAATGGGGGCTCTCCAACAAGATGGTTGCTCATCTGGAGTATATATATATACACCATTTGACAAGATCAGCTGAAATTTTGCATGTGTTTTTCAGAAGATAAAATGTAAATTCACTAAAAAAAATACCACCAACAGCTTAATCTGGTTCAATTTCAGTTGGTTACCATCTGTATCCCCTTCCCCCCAGTCACCCCTGAAAAAGGGACTTCTAGTCTCAGTGGGCCCAGGTCAACAAAATTCAATAAATAATAAATAAATGCTAAATCTCTGGAAAGTATTGTGATGTCAGCTTGTGTGGTTTCTGAGATCCACGTGTGTCATTTTCCCATAGACGTCTCATTTTTTTCCTGTACTTAACATGGAATTTTTTTTTTGGTCTCACCTACAGCCTACATGGAATGGAATGTTTTCCCCAAACATTCAGGGTGCAGGCGTGATACCCTAAGGCAGTGTCTTTGACATGTTTTGTGACAAAATATTAAATGGTTCCAAAGTTATAAGGCTTTAATGTCTTGTGTTTTTCTGTTCTGAGCATGCTCAGTAGGGTTCTTGGGATAAGATTCTGATACATCACCAAAAATTCTGTGTTGCAGGGCCATTTTTGGTTTCTAGCCACCTGCTTCTCACAACACAAAGCATTTTTTTTTTGTGCCATGAGACCTGCCATCTTATTTCTTTTCTCCTCAAACTAATAAGCATGGACATTACATAAAAATGTCATCCTTTGAAAAGACAAACACCAGAACCTTGCTAAACAGCATCTGCTTAGCTAGATCCTGATTTTTCTTTCTTTAATGCATGGCCAGAAATACCTTTTCTCAGTACCCTCAAATCCTGGGTGCCCAGCTTAGCGACAGGAGCCATTGACACGCGTTCTCTGTATGAGAACAGGAGGACATTCTTCTTGAGTTCTGCAGCCACAGCTGGAATGTATGTTGCAGGCTGCTCTGAGAGCAGTGAGCTGCCATTTCCCTGGTGTCTAGTGGCACCCCCACCCTGCATTGCCATCCTTTTATGTAGGTAATGTTTCTCTGGTGTCCAGTGGAGAACCCACCCTCCGTTCACCATCCCATTAAGTACGTTATGTTTCACTGATGTCTAGTGGTACCCCCATCATTTACCATCTCCCTATTTATGTTATGTTTCCCTGGTGTCTAGTAGTACCCTCACCCTCAGACTGCCAGCCCATAGTGTCTAGTGGCACCCCCAACCCTCTAATCACCACCCCTTTATGTATTCTTGGTGTCTAGTGGTGTCCCTGACCCTCGCATCATTGTTCCCTTATGAATTAAAATGTTTTCCCTGGTGTCTAGTGGTGCCCCTCATCATTTGTTTGTTATCCTTTTATATATCCCTGTTGTCTAGTGGTGCCCATCAACCTCCCACTGTCATCCCCTTATATATTATAATGTTTTCCTGGTGTCTAGTGTCACCCCCCCTACTCTCTGATCACCGTCCCTGCATTAATATTCCCTGTAATAAAGAAAACTGTCCCTCAATGTCTTTTTTTCATTTAAACCTATAAAAAAGAATACGGTCCTTCATCAGTCAGATCCTCCCCACCCAATCTCCCATTCAGCACTCACCACCCTGCAGCCCCCACACCCCCTCACTCTCCTGAACAGCAGTAAAAGGAAAAAAATTAGGGTTTTGGGTCTCCAAAGTATTGGTGAATCAGTGGTGGGGTTTTCCATGGAATTGTCAACCTTAATGCACACTGTGTTCCCTGAGCAAACATCACACATGATTGCAGAGCCCTGTGTAAAGAAAGCAACAACAAACTGTGTTGGCAACATGTGGTGAGGCATAATTCTGTACCTTTGAAAAGTATATCACTATGAGGCACTGGCTTGGAGCTGATCCTTGTACTTTGGACTACAGGCTATTGACTTGGGGGGGAGGAGGGGACCATTAGTTTTGATAACCCCAAGGAAGACTCGCCACTGATTTGCCAAAACTCTGGAGACAAAAACCCTAATGTTTTTCCTTTTGCTGCTTGGGGGTGGGGTGGGTGATAGAGTTGGAAACCTTAACTCTGCATTTCCCTACTTTTGTGGTGTTATGTTTACCCTAACTGGTGCATTAACAAAGTTTTTGCAAAAGAATATCTACCTCCCCTCCTGTACATATATATATATATATATATATATATATATATATATATATATAGATATATATATATATATATATATATATATATATATATATATATATATCTATATATATATATATATGACAAAGAACCTTTGTGCATAAGCACTGATGCAATGGTAACCGCAAAGGGCATTTGGCTGGGAAGCCAAGTTTCAAAGAAATACAAAATCACACATGACCCCACAATTCAAAACATCATGGGCTGCATATGCAAATCACCACAGAATATTATGCTGGTTCAACTTCAAGCAGAAACGCATGGTGCCGAAAGGCCTCTCACACAGTTTGCAAAGGATGCCAACAGAAGACATAGACACGTGTTCGTCCTACCAGGACTCATCAGTATGCCTTGTCTGTCTGTCTGTCATCCCAGTGGAATGAACCAGCTACCCTAAGATAGTCTATCTGGGCCAGTTAAAGTTGAACCAGCATAATATTCTGTGGTGATTTGCATATGCAGCCCATGATGTTTGCATTGTGGGGTCATGTGTGATTTTGTATTTCATATATATATATATATATTAGAGGCAAAAAACTCTGTTTAATGCATCAGTTAGAGTTGTTCCACAGTGACAAAAGTGAGGAAATTCGATGTTAGGGTTGAAACCCCCTATACACCCTTCCAGCCCACCCCCCCAACCGGAATCGGGGTGCATGTTGGGGCCGTCGGTCCTAACTCTCACCCCATCATATGTGGAAAGAAGCTGAGGAATAGGAGAATGGGGTGAGAGTTAGGACAGATGACCTCAACACGCACCCCAATTCCGGTTGGGGGGGTGGGCTGAAGGGGTGCAAAGGGGGTTTCAACCACAACATCGAATTTCCTCACTTTTGTTGCTGTGAAACAACCCTAACTGATGCATTAAACAGAGTTTTTTTACCTCTAATTTTCCTTCTTTTTGAGAATGATAATGAGAAATAGTGAATGTAATGCAGCAGCGGGAACGTGGGGCCCGAAGCCACGTGATGTCTTGTCACATAGTAACATTGTGCCTGCAAATGCAAATCGTAATGCGGATGGTGATGCAAAGCAAAACAGAAAGAGAAACAGTACTGTAGACAGAAATGTTAAAAACAATGCAAACGCAACCGTAAATGAAAATGCAAAGGGTAACACACACGGTGGCGTAGACGTGAACTGTAAGTGAAATGGGTACGGAACCGCAAGCGGAAACGGTAATGGTAACAGTAATGTAAGCACACAGGCTGGTTTTCCCCAAAAGCTGCATAGAGAAAGACAGTGAGTACAAAGAATGTATGCAAAATAATGACTCTCGGAATAGAAAATGAGGACTTGGAATAATAAATTGCTTATATCTCAGGAACCGTCTGACACAGTAAAAAAATTTAAAAGTCATATGAATTATCACTTTCCTGGCTAGTTTTGTAATTAACCCCTATTAGGGGGCTAAGTATTTTTCTGTCAAAAAGCCCTTATGTCTCACCATTTCCGAGATACGGGCATTGAAAGGCACGGAGAACACCGTAATGTTATCCTATGGGAAAAAACAGAAGTTTGGAGTGCCATAACTTTGCCTCCCTGTAATATTTTTTCACCAAAGCTACTGAAAGGCACATCTGTGAGATGTTGGCTGTGTTCCCTGCAAATTTCAGCCCAAAAGACTGAACCGTTATTTTGCAGCAGGGCGCCAAACGATTGCTGCAATGCGTCGTACGCCGTAATGTTATCCTAAGGGAAAAAGCATCAACTTTGGAGTAATGTAACTTTGCCCTGTGTAATATGTTTTCAACAAAACACTGAAAGGCACATCTGTGAGATGTCAGCTGCACTCCTTCCAAATTTCAGCCCAAAACTCCAAACTGTTCTTTTGCAGCGGGGAGCCAAAGAATTGCTGTCATTTTCCCACAGCCTAGAAAAGTACTTTGTGGAAGCTTTCGCAAATTCATTCGACAGTGTCGCAAGTGTGAAAGTACTTTGTGAAAGTACTTTTTCCAGAAATGTGAAAAACATATTTCTGGGGTGTTTTACCCCAAAATAAAGACATGGCTAGCATCCTCAGGGTCCGACTAGGTGAATACAAAAATAATTAGGATGCTAGAGGGTCCCAAATTTAAATGCCAAGCATTTTTCTGATCACCAACTGAAAACAAAATGGTGGATTTGCAACAGTTAAAGGGCCATTTGCCAAAGTAAGAACTGCATTTGTGACACTGTCAAACTTTTTGTTAACTTTTCCCATTGACTTATAATGGGAACTTGTTTTTTGAATAACTTTTGAACCGTTTAATATTTTTTCAAGAAATCTTTGAAAGGCACATCAGGGACCCTGGCCGCATGTTCCCTGAATATTTTGGACTGGTTGTGCAAACCATGCGATCTGTAGGCATGACCTTAGAATTCCAAAAAAGCATAAACGCATGTGCAGATCACGCTTAATAACTCTGCAGCCGTACATCCGACCAGTACGAAACTTGACAGATCCCAAGGTGTATGGGGCTTGATCATGCATTCCAAATTTCAGGCAAATTCATCAAATGGTTGCAAAGTTATTAAGGTGCAAAATTTGGGGTTTAACATGTAAATGGCTCCTCAACCTTAACTATGGTAGCACTACCGTGCTACCATAATATATATATATATATATATATATAAAATAATCACTAGGGTTGTCATTACAGAGACAAAAGTTTGGAAATTCTATGTTAGGGTTAGCAACCCTACATCCCCACCCCCACTCTCCACACACCAACAGGCGTCGTGGCGTGCCTTGGGGTTGTCGGTCTTAATGCTCACCCCATTCCATTTGTAAGGAAGCTGAGTGATACAGTATAGAACAATGGAGTGAGAGTTATGCCCGATGACCCCAAAGCACACTTCGATGTCTGTTAGTGTATGGAGAGGGGGGGTGAGGTGGGTGGTAGGGTTGATAACCCTAACATTGAATTTCTAAACTTTTGTCACTGTAAAGACAACTCTAACTGATGCATTAACAAAGTTTATTTGCAATGAATTCCTCTTCTTTTTGGGAAAGTTTAATGTTACTATTATGTGGTTGTGGAAGCAAAGGGCCCTTCAGGTGCTGATCTCCCACTACTGCATAATGTAGGGCCCTGAGCGCCCATTATTGCATAATTTGATCCAAATGTGGGAGCACAGGGCCCATAAGTTTAGAGACATAATGAACACCTAGAGCCATTCCAGGTAACCCTTGTGCTGCAAAAGTTGCAATATCTCAGTAACCGTAGAAACTTTGGAAATAGGAAAATGAACAGCAAAGAAGAAGAGACACTACCACTGCGGTACCGCCCACAGCAACCACCAGTAGTGCTAATACACCCTGAAAATAAACAACATTACAAGAGAATTATTCAGCATAATTTTCTAATTGATTCATGTATCATTTTTATATTAATTATAAATACATAATATATTGCATTAATATTACGATGTTATATTTTAAATAAAATGGATTAATTGAAGAGGAGGTATACTGTATATCAGCAGTCATGTCATAGTGGTATTTATTTATTTTAAAAATGTTAACCTGATAGACATACAGAGATATATAAACAATCTCATCATCAGATATGATCTAGGGGAAGGGGGAGAAGAACACAAGCAGCAAAAACAAAACAAAAAAAAGGAAGAAAGAATATACAAAGTATACACAAACACAATAAAGTATGTGCAGGTTACAACAATCACATACATGGTCTGTCGAGCAAGGATAGATGTACTGTATACAAAAAATAGTTAACATCCAGTACAGTCACAATATGATTCAGTTTGTTTTTGGAAAAGCATTTTTGCAGAATCAATACCAGTGGGTGGACTGTTACCCAATTATAGGTGGTTCCATGTCTGGGGAGCCTGTGGACAAAAGCAAGTTGAAACAGAATTCAGTTTGCAGCTTGGTACCAGGAATCTGTTACAACAGTGAGAGCGAAGCTGGTGCATAGACAGAACAGCTGGGGAGGAGGGTACATAAATAATTTGGGAGCTTGTTAAACCAGTGTTTCAAACCATAGAGAGCAAGGTGTTGGACACTTTGTTTAGTCAGTGATGGTCATCCCAGGAGGTCATACAGGGTACAGTGATGTGTCCAGGCAGGGACACAGAGGACAAACCTACAGAGGGCATTAAGAAGGGTATACAGTTTAGATAGCTGGCTTTTTTTTTTTTTGTAACTTATTTTTATTGATTTTACAATGCAACAGATACAAGTATAGTTCGTAGGACAGTGCATTTCCATAATAAAACATCATCAGTGAAGAGACAGTATCTTTAACACTCCTAATCTGGTACATCATATGGGGGTTTCAGCCATTAATACATCAGTACATGCCTAAAATTGGTTATTACAATTGTTATTACAGCCATGAGTGGGGAAATTCTTCAATGAAACTGCCCTATGACACACAAAATTTTCACCCCTTTTAATAGGTGTTACTTCCCCAACCTCCTACATCGGAGAAAAAAACAAACAGAAAATAGGCTCCCTCTCCTCCCCACCCCCACCAATCCACACGATTAGCAATAAAACAAAAATCTCTTTACAGGACTTATTAATAACTTCTATGTCCCCAATACTGCAACTCCATTAAATGTTCTAAGGTCACAGGAACCCTAGACCTAAAACTTACATAACAAATAAGCAGTAAAACTGGTCAGGCCAAACATACCATTACAGGAATACTAAGCTGCATCACAAAGGACGAATATGCTAAGACTCCTCTTATTTAGTGCACCACAGCTCCTGATTTTAAGAAAAAAATGTAGAGAAAACAGTTATTCATAACATTACCAGCATACTAACAATGCACAGTATTATAGAATCAATTGTTAAGTGTCCATGTCTGCATTAGTCATTCTTTCCAGCTTTTACTTACTGAAACATAGTTCTCCGAGGTTCAGGTGTGCTTTTCTTCCTCCGAATCGGGGTCCGAGTCCCTTGCTGAGTAATCCTGCTCAATCTTAGTGAGGAGTTTGCTGGCCTCCATTGGATCTGAAAAATAGTAAGTCTTCACCCCATAGGCAACCTTGAGACTAGCCAGCATCAGCAGGACATAATGAACCCCATGCTGGTGCAGTTTCGATCGAATGCCATCAAAGGCCTTGCAGCACTGCCTCGTGACATAGCTCAAGTCAGGGAAAACATGAATAGGGACCTCCTGTCATTTGGAGATAGCTGGCTTTTTTGCATGACATCATAAACCACATCCCCAAAGTCAATAAAAAGAAGGATTGAGCACTCATTCAGGCATCTGCACATGCAGTATCCAAAGGGAGATGTACCACGACTCAACGAGACAAAAGGGTGGGGTGCATGAGAAAGGTGTACCAAACCTGATACGACAGTCCAAAAAACTAACAGCACACCACAGATTTCAATGTCCACTCTTCTGGCAAGCTTCAGTTTTCAAAAATTTATTAGAATAACACATATATAACACTCGCCAGTTTGGTGAAATGCTCATTGGCCACAAAATACCCTTTGGGTCCTCACTGACCCTTCATCAGGGGGGCGTAGCTAACAGGAGTGTTTCAAACCTTTTTATCGTGTGCTTAATTAGCTGGTGACTCCATTAAAGTAAATCAATTAATCACCTGGCCCATATAAACAGAAATATACAGAATATAGAAAAGCAGTCGCCATTTAAAAAAATAAAAATAAATCTATGGTGATAAACACTAAAAAAAGGTGAAAAAAGTACACAGAGAACCTCTGATTACTGTCCTCTGCATAGAAACATAGAAGTTGATGGCAGATAAGGACCGCAAGACCCATCCAGTCTGCCCATTTCTTTTTCTACCTTATGAATGTGCCATTGGCTTTTGTTCCGTCAATGGCCTATCTATTCATACTGATCTGTATTGCTCACTTATGCCTATACCATGCCTGTTTGAAGCCCTACACTGTATTCATATCCATCACTTCTTGAGGTAGGCTGTTCCATGCATCCTCCACCCTTTCTGTGAAAAAGAACTCCCTCACGTTACCCCTTAATCAGCCTCCCTCTAATCTCATGCTGTGTCCTCTTGT
Organism: Neoceratodus forsteri; assembly: GCA_016271365.2. Lineage (NCBI taxonomy): Eukaryota > Metazoa > Chordata > Ceratodontiformes > Ceratodontidae > Neoceratodus > Neoceratodus forsteri. The sequence goes on along the minus strand of CM057455.1, from coordinate 1,456,701,528 downwards.
CCTGCTATTTTTCTTATATTGAAACATGTTAGACTCTTTCACCTTGTTAATACCCTTAAGGTGTTTGAATGTTTCGATCATATCACCTCTCTCCCTCTTTTGCTCTAGGGTATACATATTGAGCTCCATTAATCTGTCCTCATATTTTTCTGATGCAGTCCCTGCACCATTTTGGTTGCCCTTGTCTGAACTGCCTCAATTTGGTTAATGTCCTTGTGACGGTGTGGCCTCCAGTACTGCATGCAGTATTCCAGATGGGGCCTAACACTTGTCTTATAAAGAGGGATTATTACCTTCCTCCTCCAACTTGTGATACCCCTACTAATACACCCCAACATCCCCCTAGCCTTATCTATTGCTTTAGTGGTCTGCTTGGATGATTTCAGGTCATTGGTGATGATGATGCCCAAGTCTCTTTCTTCTCTTATGACTGCCAACAACTCCCCTCCCAGCCTATAGGTGGCTTCAGGGTTTCTTTTCCCTATGTGCATGATCTTGCACTTCTTTGCATTAAACCCCTGTTGCCACTCTTCCAACCATTTTGCTAGTTTATCCAGATCTCTTCTCATTCTGCCCACCCCATCTGGATCATCTACTCTGTTTAAGATCTTGGTGTCATCTGCAAACAGACAAACCTTACCCTCCAGTTCATCTGCAATGTCACTGATGAAGATATTGAAGAGGACTGGCCCCAGGACTGATCCCTGAGGTACCCCACTTGTGACTTGCATCTCTTCTGACTGTATACCATTTACCACCACTCTCTGTTTTCTTTCCGTCAACCAGTTTGCCACCCAGTTGACCAACTTCTGACCACCCCCCGAACTTCTATTAAATTTCTAATCAACAGGGTTTAAACCTTATTGGTGGCAGTAGCCTCAATTTGTATATAAGAATATGCAATCACATTCATATTAATAACACAGCAATTTGCTTAAATACTTAAATTGGGCATCAACCACAGGAATCAAAAAGATAGAAGGGTGCTTGTGATTATTGAGTCCAGGCACATTTATACTCACAAACACTATCAGTAGGTAGAAACAGAAAGAGCCAAAGCGAGAAGTTGGATGCTAGTTCCTGAAAAATAGAAACAAGATACATTAAATATATATATATATATATATATATATATATATATATATATATATACACTACCGGTCAAAAGTTTTAGAACACCCCATTTTTCCAGTTTTTATTGAAATTTACGTAGGTTAATGTCTCAATGTACTCTGAAATTAAAGCATAAAACAAATAAACAATTGGAGATAAAAAGAAATCATAGAATCATTTTGTTTAACAAAATTTAATCTAAATTTTGACTCATCAAAGTAGCCACCTTTTGCAGATATACTGTAACACTTGAACACACTCAGTGGCATTCTTCCTACAATGGACATCAAATATTGTTTGGGAAGTTCTTCCAACACTGTTGCAAAGTTCCCACAAATGTGTTGCACTTGTAGGTTGCTTTGCTTTCACCCTTTTGTCCAGTTCATCCCAAACCAGCTCGATGGGGTTTAAGTCTGGAGACTGTGCTGGCCATTCCATGATTTGAAGCCTACCGTCTTGTTCTTTTCCTCGAAGGTAGTTCTGACATAGCCTGGAGGTATGTTTTGGGTCATTATCTTGCTATAGGATGAACCCCTGACCATCTAGGCGTAGACCAGAGGGTATTGCATGGTGCTGCAAAATGCTGTGGTAGCCCTTTTGGTTCAGGGTGCCAGTCACTCTGTACTGTTGTCCTGTAAGCCGCCTATCACGCAAGCTGTTGACTCTCAGAAACTTGTCTTCTGATTCTGTTGTGGCTTTGGGTCTGCCAGACTTCTTCCTGTCAGAGTTTCCTCCAGTTTCCAAGTGCCTTTTGATGGTGTAGAAAACTGTACTCACCGACACCTTGGCTTTCTTTGCAATTTCTCTACAGCAGTTTTTGCTAACCTAAACTTTTTTTTTAACCTCTAGCAGTTTACCGCTTACCTTTGTACCATTTCAGGTTATTCACTGGACTTGAATTGTTTAAATTTCAATAAAAACTGGAAAATGGGGGTGTTCTAAAACTTTTGACGGTAGTTTATATATATATATATATATATATCATATATATCTATATATATATATATATATATATATACATACAGAGAGAGAGAAGGACCATTTAGCATCACACTTCTTTTTAAATCATTTCCACTTGATGTCTATCTTATAACATCATAACTCAGAATTCTACAAAGGAGAAGAGCAAATGAAATAAACTAGTCTGAAGCAGAAAAAAGCAAAACAAGGAAAGCAGGAAAAGGTAGGGGATAGGGGATGCAATGAATGAGTGCAGGCATGTATCGAGCACGTGCTCATTCATTGCAAATGCTCAGTCAGGATCAGTCATTGCAAGCCATCAGTCAGGCTGCTGGCCATGGAGGTGAGTGGAGGGCTGCGCCAGTGGCCCGATGAGGTCATGGATGGGGGTGTGGCTGGGTGGGGGTCACTAGCTGGGGGTGGGGAGTGAGCGGTACACTAGACACCAGTAAAAGTGTATTTATTTATAAATGAAATGTGTATGATCTGCCGACAGCAGCAATGGAGTGAATGTCGTCGGGGGCCCTATTTATTTATTTATTTATTTATTTATTCCGCATTTGTTAACCAGGTGAAACACACCAGGGAAAATATTTTTGTTTATGAATGAACTGTGTATAATCTCCCGATGGCCGCACTGGACAATGGGGGACAGGGAATGAATCTTGGTGGGGCAGCACTAGACTAACAGGGCAATCATATATATATATAGATATAGATATATATATATATATATATAACTATTTTATGTGTATATGTGTATACCGCCCAAGTGTCCCTCATTACAGGGACACCCCACATTTTACCCCACATACTTGCCTTGCACTGCATATGTCCCTCATGTGGACAGTGGTGCACACACAGTGGATGTGCTGTGCATCTGGACGTCCAAGCAGACAAAGTCATAGGCCATGGTGCTACATATACTGAAGCAACTGTACATTCAGTGTTCCTTGCTTCCAGTGGGATGTGGGTTTGTTTCTCCATGTTTGAGGTTGTGTCCCTCATTCTGGAGATCAGTGTCCCTGATTCCGAGTGAATGGGTCCCACCTGTCAGTGTTGCCTGGTGATAGGTCTGCACTGAGTAATCCTGCTGACATCCATTGCCTGCGACTTCCTATTTGTACTCCCAGGCTGACATACAGGTAGAGCTGTGAGCAGACCCATCCTGCCCCTGTATTTCTAGGCTGACATACAGGTGAAGCTGCGGGACCCTGCAATAGTGCTGGGCAATCTACATGCAAATCAGGCAATAAAGAGATGCTAATATGAATGTTTGCTCATGGACTGCCTAAGTAGTCTCATTTGCATATGACTTTTGAATATAGCACATTTTTGCCCCAGGCAAATGCCTTTAGCGCTGGGTAAAAGTGTTAAAGCTGTGCAAGCACTGCGTAAATGTGTTTGCAACATGCAAACCTGTCCGAATCGTAGCACAGTTCTGCAGTATTTGGCCTGCACTGTTGTTTGCAGCTTTAGTGAATCTAATTCTTTGCTAGCACACACATTGGCCATGTAGTTCACCTTTACCTTCCTTCATGTATGTGTGCACTGGGTGCTGTTGTGGTTTGCACTCCCCAGATGCTATATTCGGTGCTGTCTTATTTGCTGGGCTAGTATTGCACTGCACTCCCAGCCCTGTTTGCAAGGCTTCATTTGCACACTATATTCAGCTGCTTTAGCCATGGGGCTATTCCTTTGAATATAGCACACAAATGGTTTCTGGGCTAATTTAGCATGCCGTGCAGTGCTCATTTTGCCACTGGGCTGTTTTGAATATCTGGTCCCAAGAGTCTTAACCTACAAAAGTAAGAGTAGGAAATAGCAAGCAACAATTTACCACTACTGTATAACAATTAAGCATGCACTGGATGAATACTGTAAGACACACTGTTTTGAATTCAATATATAAATGCTGCAGCTCAAAAATGGCTAACGCTTATGACCAGTTTACGTCCTATGACTCCTATGAAACCATTTAAATAATTTCAGATTCCCAGGAGGTAATAGCAGAAGGCAATTTTCAAACTGTGGTAAATAGTGCATGATTCAGATTTATATTGAAATATCAGGACAACCCAGATAGGATGGATCTGTTGCAGTAGAACAGTTTAACTAAACAGTTTCAATTGCCTGGGATTACTAGCAGTAAACACTTAATCAAGCAAAGTAAATAGTAAAATGTCTCCTTTCGAAATAAAAATATCAGGGCCACCCTGATGGGGTGGAACAATAGGTGTACTAAGAAGAATGAAGCAGACAGGCAAATAATACTATGGAATACCTATAGCAATGAGGAAGCAACCTCATAATATACAGAAGTAGCTATAGTATACAGATACCGGACTGCAATAACAAGAGAAAAGGAGCACCTAACAGGAACACAGTAACCAGGGACAGCAGTAATTGTAGAGCAAGACACAGCTGGCGATTGCAGTAGCAGAAACCATGGTGGGGCAACATCTCCTGCTGAACTGCTGCCCTGCACTGTTGACCACAGTGTGATGCCACTTGTGCTGTATCTCTCAGTGGTCTAGGCCACAGCGTGTAGGACCAGTTGCTAGGTGTCACTTATGGAGAAACTTCTAGCCCCACTCATAAGTCCATGCTTGCTCCCAATTGGCTGGGAACTGTGGATGGAGAAGGCTAACTCAAGGGACCCTGTTGGCTAGCAGAGAAGATTATGAAGTGGAGGGTAAGGTGGAGTCAGTGGATTTTACTCTCTTGATCCTGACAGCTGACAATAGCATTTGGGCTGCTCTTGAATTGAAAGGTTTTATGCTCCATTTTATTTAAAAAGGCACAAGATGCTTGTAGCCTCATCCATGAGTTCATGCTTGCTCCTGATGGCCTTGGATCTATGGAAGGAGAAGGCTAGTTCATGGGACCCCATTGGTTGGTAGAGGTGATTGGTGGGGGGAGAGTGGGATAAGGCAGAGTGGCTCTTATCTTCTCAAACCCTGCAGCTGCCAATGACTTCTCAGTCCATTCTTGAAGTAGTACTTTATAAGCATAATGTTTTTCATTTTTTTTATGTATAGTTGATTAAAATCAGATGTGTACAGGAGGTCTCTGTGAAGTTGGTTGGTTTAAAACAACTCTGTAATATAGTAGTGGTGGAAGAAGGGGAACAGTAGTGGTACTTGATTTGAGACAACCCAATTGGCAGTGAGATAAAGGAAGTGTTGATTTGTACCGGTAATCCAGATATCATTCAGGAGTTCATTCAATAAGTGGAACAATTTGTAGTGAAACCCATTGTATTCTGGGATATTATCAGAATGTCCATGTTTTTATTGCATGACAATGACTGTTGTTACCACTTGAAGGATACCCAAGTAAAAGCAATGCTATTTTATTTGGTATCCCACAATATGAGTGAAAATGTATGGGCGACTGCAATAATGGCGATGCAATAATGGTGACTGGCAAAAGCGTGATCAGGAACAATAGCTATCACCGAAATGGTGACCTTCATCTTTCACCCCCTCCAAAAGTTTTGTACCCCTCCCAGAGTTGATTATTTATAGAAGGGGTGTGGGGGGGGCAAAGTCCCTTACATGGGTTGGGGGTGGGGGCAAAGCCACCTAAAAATGTACTGCAGTGTTTTCAACATTTTTGGCGATCGCTGTTTAGTGAGGGTCACCCTTTCCTGCCTCACTGTTTTTTCCTTGACATTTTTCTTTCACCCAAATCATATAGAACCATTTTATTCTTAAGTATTTTAGGTGCCTTGATATGATTCATCAATAGCTTATTGAAATAAAACAGACTAATATAAAAGCTTAGTTTTAAAATTTAGCCAGTCAACATTTTATTCTTATTTTCTTTAGGAATTTGGCTTTATTTATTAGTCCAGTCTGCAAAAAGTTTTTGCAACTTGATACAAGTACATTGCAAGGACTAGGAAGGATCAGGAGGAGATGGAGATGGCAGATTTGAAAGAACTTAATAGGAAATCAATTCTCTGGAACAAAATATTACATTATTGTGTATAACATTAAGGTTCTAATTTTGGGGGCCCTTTCTCCCTCCTGTCACCGAATCCTTCTTGTCTTTTCTAGTGTTCTTCCCTCAGTTCATCCCTGGTGGACTTCAATAATTTCTCTGTGGTAAATATGAAACTAGAAAATTCCCCAAACCTGGTGATACACCAGCTACATCACAGTGGAACTGTAAAGGGAATGAAAAACCTTTGGAAATAAAAATTCTCAACACTTCTATGTAGCAGCACCATCAGGAGGAAAAGCACTCTGTCCCTGAAAGAATTTTGCTGATTTGTGCTGCAGAGACTAAGACAAAATACACTGCTAAATCTAACAAGTAGTGTTTTTTCTTATGTCATATTTTGATGGTGCACCAACTGTGCTAACTTTTTTATACTTCTGTATATTGTTATTATCTTTGTGTGGTACTTGGTTTATTATACCCTTAGGATCAGAAATCTTCTGGTCCCTTAAGATTTATTAAATTTTGAGTAAGCCACCTGTAAGGAGATTATTCTGTTTCTCTTACTGTAAGTGAGCTAATCATTCATATTCTAAGAGATTGGAATAATGGGCCCACTCACCTAAATATTTACAATTTTCAATCTTTTGTATTAATTTATCAGTGACATCCAGACGTAGGTTTACTTCCTACATTTTGGGGACAATTCTCCCCTTCCTCAAGTAGTCTGGTAATTGTTCTAGAAAAAATATATAAAAAATATATTAAAAAAACTCCCTTCAAAAACAGTTAAAAACATAATCGTATCTTGTATTAATCTAAATCTACATAGTTTAAATTAGCTACATTTGCAGTACATTAAATTTTTGTGATTCTCAAACCATTTTGGATATCATAAGATGCCACCACACCAATTTTATTTTAACCTGTGAATATAAAAAACTTACATAAATCATATTAATTCTTTGCTCAGTTACTAATGATGTTTATGTTCCAAGACTCTTTTTTTAAGATCAAATGCACCACTTTTTAGATATTTTTAATAAAAACTTGAATTCACATGAATTCAAGTCCCTGTGTCATGATCAGTGTTTCCTGAAAATTCCATGCTGTTTGGTTTTGTAGTTTTCTTTAAATCAGCATTTGTTAATGTGCTCTGTAGTAACTGAAAACAGTAAAGATTTTTCTGTCCCTATCAGTGAGTGATAACATCATATTGGTCTAGTCTGCTGCTTCAGTAATTAAGTCCCTGATTCACTTAAGAGGCTGGAGCACATCAAAGTCAGAACAGTCTGTAGAGCTAATTGTTTTCACTCCAAGGTGTTTATTAACCCATCTAGTTTGTGTTTAGATAGATTAGCTTAAAACTATCATTCTGTTCTCTTAAAAAGTTGATCATTTTGAGTTTCAGTGCTGAACTGAAGTGGTATGAATATTTGTGAGAAATCACTGTGTCTGTTTTACAGCTGTCAGTTCTGTTGCATTGAAATTCTGCATTGTTTACTGGCTATATGACACAGGATAGTTTCATGGATATGAAATAAACTAAATTTTGTTAATTTATATAAGTAGTGTGTCTTTGATGTAGCCTTCATAAATATGTTCATGTGAGAACAATGTTGTGCTCTGTCAGACTGACAAATAGGTTTCTGCAACACTCTGCTATTTCAGGAACATGTGCTGTATGAACACACAACACTCAGTTCTTTGAGGGTTCCTGTGTCAAAATACATCATGAATATATATAACTAGAAAGACTATATGGCATCCTGATGCCCCTGTCTCCAGCCCCTTTAGTTGAGGCTGCTGCACCCAGCTTCCCTTTGTTTCCCACCCCCCACAGTCAGGGTCAATGCACCCTGTTGCTTGAGGCTGATTAAGGGATAATGTGAGGAGGTTCTTTTTCACATAAAGGGTGGTGGATGCATGAAATGGCCTACCTCAGGAAGTGGTGGATATGAATACAGTGCAGGGCTTCAAACAGGCATGGGATAGGCATAAGAAAGCAATACAGATGAGTATGAATAGATAGGCCATTGACAGAGCAAAGGCCAAGGGCACATTCATAAGGTAGAAAAGGAAATGGGCAGACTGGATGGGCCTTGCGGTCCTTATCTGCCATCAACTTCTATGTTTCTATGTTTCTATGTTTCCCTGTTCCTTTCTCCACAGAGAGGGATGCTGTGCTGTGCTAAACTGCCTCCATGGGACTGCTTCTCCATGCTGCCCCAGGAACCAAAGGTGGGGCTTTTGTTGGACCCTGCTACCCACTTCCATTGCCCTGAATGGGACAAGCTGCTGCACCACATGCACCCTGTCTCACAGTCAGGGCTGTTGTATCCTGATGCCCCACTGTGTCCTGCCTCACAGTGAAGGCTTCTGCACCATGCTGTCCTCTGTCTCCTGTACCACTATTCCCTGCTGCACCATAGAACATCTTGCCTCCACAGTTAGGGATCTTGCACCATGCTGCTCCCTGCCACCAGTGTCAGATCCTTTGATACACTGCCCAAACTGCTCAAAATAATAAAAAAAAAACTTTAATCTTGTGTTATAGGGTAGGGGACAGAGGGTAACAGAGTGTAGCAGTCCAGACTGTTTGGGCAGGAGACAGGGGAGGCTTCAGGGTACAGAAGCTCAAACTGTGGAAGAGGGAGCAGCAGACTCACCTGTTTGGGACAAGGGACATGGACAGGAGGGTGTAGCAAAGAATGGGACTCTGGTGGCAGGGGCAAAAGGGAGAAACTGCCCCAACTGTGGTGGCAGGGGAGAGGGAGCAGCACATGCCTTGCCTTGCCTTATGGCAAGTGGCAGCATGGTGCTGCAGCCCTAACTGTGGAGACATGGGGCTCTAGGGCACAGCAGGCCACATCAGCCTTGACTGTGTAGACAGGTGCAGCAGCCTTGGATATGGTGCAGAGACAGAGAACAGCATGGTGCAGAAGTCTTGACTATGTGACAGGACACAGGGGGACATCAGGGTATGGTAGCCATGACTGTGGGACAGGGTGTGTGTGGTGCAGCAACCTTGCCCAGTTGGGGCAATGAAAGTGGGTAGCAGATGCAGCAAATATCCCACCTCTGGTGGCCTGGGGCAGCATGAGGCAGCAGCCAGAACTGTGAAGGCAGTGGACCTGGGATTCTAGTACTCAGCAGAGCACATCAGCCCTGACTGTGGTCACAGAAACAGGGGGCAACAGGGTGCATCTGCTGTGACTGTGGAGGGGGGAGGGACAGAGGGCAGCAGGGTACAATAGCCTCAGTTGTTTATGCAGGAGGCAGCAGGGTGCAGCAGCCTCAACTGTGTGGAGAAGACAGAAGAAACTGGGGGGGAGCTGACAAGGAGGAGTACACAAAGAAGTCCAGGGAGGTTACCAGGCTGGTCAGAGCTGCCAAGGCCTTAAGGGAATTGAGACTTGCAAAGGATATTAAGGGGGGAGTGAAGGACTTCTTCAGATGCATTAGAGAAAAAAGAAAGAACAAGGACCAGATTGCGAGGATTAGGAAGGACGGAGGGTGGGTGGAGAAGGAGGGTGAACAGGGAGAGGCACTAAATGAATACTTCTGCTCTGTGTTCATGATGGGGAAAGGGAGGCAGATACCCCAAGGGGGGGCTAGGGTAAGTAGTTGGGGGAGAAAGGTCAACTGACTTAGGGACTACAGAAGACAGGGTGAAGGAGGGTTTAAGGGCTCTAAGAGTGGACAAGGCACCAGGACCAGGTGGCATTCACCCTAGGGTACTCAAAGGCTAATGGAGATCCTGGGAGGGCCACTGACTGACCTGTTCAATACCTCCCTGAACACAGGACACAGGATGCATACCACAGGACTGGAGGATGGCCCATGTAGTGCCCATACATAAGAGTAGCCCAGGGACAAACCAGGCAACTACAGATAGGTGAGCCTCACATCAATTGTGGGGAAACCCATGGAGACAGTCCTAAAGGAGTGGTTGGTCACCTACTTAGAAGACAATGGTCTCCAGGATGGGCATCAACATGGGTTTGTTTTGGGCAGATCCTGCTAAACAAATCTAATTGAGTATTATGACTGGATGACCAGGGAACTGGACTAGTGCCATGCAGTGGGTGTGCTATATTTGGACTTCAGCAAGGCCTTTGATTCCATGCCACATGGGAGTCTAGGGGGGAAGCTGGAATACATAGGGGTGGGATCAAACCTGGTCAGATGGACTTTTGGTGATGTCAGAACTTTAATGGCTGCTTAGCTCTGATTCTCCGGGCCACCTCTGAACTAAATCAAGAGACATCAACTGAGAATAGCATGCAATCACCAATAAAAGTTACTCAGTCCAAAGCTGGGATGTCTAGGCATCAGGAAACACTGACATTGAAACTTAAAGATCTAATACAGAAGAAGAAGCGGATCAAGATGCTGCTTGAAAGGCCCGGAGGAGAGAATGAGGCCTCGACCCTCACACAGATTCTGAGGATACAAACCTAATAAATACTATCCTACAAACAGCCTGCACAGTGAGTAAAATAGATCACTCGCTTACCGATCTCCGCTCTGAGTTAAGGGGCATCAAGCATAGAGTGGATCAGCTGGAGCTGAGCCTGAATACAGTAGTCAAGCAGGCAGATTGGCAGGATAGGCTACCGCTGTACCTCCTGGCAAGGGAAAGGGAGCTGAGCACCAAACTAGATGACCAGGAGGGTCAGAACAGAAGACAGAACATCAGGGTCTATGGGATCTCGGAAGGCGCAGAGAATCAAGATTCAAATGTGATTGTCTTCCTACGATCGGTCCGAAGGGAAGCCCTTAACTTGCCATCCAAGTTCAATCTCTGAATGGATAGAGCCAAAGCCGCATGAGGCCGGTGCTAGACCTCGCTCTTTCATAGCCAAGCTCACACTATACACAGCCAAAGAAGAAATATTAAGTCGGGCCTGGAAACAAAGGGACTTGACATACCAGGGTAACAAAATTGTGATCAACAATGACTACACATCCCAAACCCAAGAACAAAGAAAAGCTATGTGGCCTATAATTAAACAACTCAGAGGCAAGAGCTTACGTGCCCAGTTGTTGTATCCTGTGCATCTAAGAGTCCAGATTAACAGAGGCCACAGAATGTTCCCTGATTTACTGGCTGCCAAGTCATTTCTTGAGGGTCTCAGAACTGACACCCTGCCCATGATCAAAGAGCAGCTTGAGAGAGAAGTCCTCTGGTCGGCCAGAGAGGTTGCCAAGAAAGGCTACAAGAGAAAGGGGATGCAGCAACCGATTCCACAAACCGATCTCCGCTTTGATGTTGCCGCACTTTTGACAACCTACTCACCCAACATGAACAGACATCGACAGGCTGAGGGAGGTAGTGAGCAGCAGAAAATGCCATACCAGATGCAGCGATTCGCCTATGAACTCAGGGGACCCAAGCCATAAAGCAAGTACTTTTATTTCTGTCTTTCAATACAAAGGGTCTAACTGCTGTTCCTAAGCACTCTCACTTGATGCACCCCCATCTGGGGCCCACCCCCTAGTGGACACAAACAGACCTTTAAAGCCTGACTCTAACAATCCTTGAAACAAATGTCTGTCTCAGATAAGTATGGTGCTGAGAAGAGGAGGGTCCTGTTTTGATTTATAGGTCACAATCCAGGGGACACTGAGGGCATGGGGGGAGGAGACCCATTCTAGGCCTTGAAACCATGTACTTGCGTAGTTCGTTTTGGCAACTTTTGTGGTTTCAGCTGGTGCTTGCTCGGGGGGTGTGATGACAAGACATAACCCTTGGCGTGCATAGTGGCCTTGAAGCTCTAACACTTGACGACATGGCGATGGTTGCTTATACTGGCTTGCCCACTTATAACAGAGATCAGTGCTCAGACTATTATTATAGTGGAAGGGGGAATGGAGAGGGATTCTAGGAATGGATATGAGAGGGGGGATCTGGTGGGGCTAGGGAGTCAGAGATACTGGGAGGTAATTTGGCAATAAGTAGTCAAACCATGTTTGAATATATTAATTACATAGATCAAATGTGGGGACCTCCAATAGCAAAGACAGGAAGAACAGTTAAGGGTCTAAGGGGGTGGGTTGTAGTATCTCCTTCCCGAAGGGTGGGAGGAGACAAAAGGTGAACTCCTAACATGGGACTGAGTGAGAGTCAGAGATGTCTCTAGATTGTGGTCATTAGATGTAAGAGTACACCCCTTCACTGTTCAGGGATGATACAGGAGGAATGGCTCGAGAAATGGAGTCTGGGTTTGGAAGGAGAGGTAGTACAGGACCTCACCCCGCATGTCACTGAAAGAGGCACATGAGAGGTGAGGTCCTTCCTCTTGTTGGGGGGGAAGAAATATAGCTGGTCGACTTCATATTTCAAGTAGGTAAAGCTCAAATACAGGGCCAGCCCGGTTACATAGGGATAGGCAGCAGGTTAAAATAAACTAGATCTTAATATCTGATGTGGGTAAAACCCCAAGGGTGATTTGTACCCTTCTGTGGTAGAAAACACGCTTAATAAGCGTTGGGGTAGTCCGTATCTAAGCTAGACACAACCCAGGCCCAAAGGAGGGGTCTGAGCTTGGAAGTACAAGTGTTCTGTACAGGAGATTTAATCTTTGATTGTAAATAGTTTAACTGTTTAAAATATTACTGGAGTGAAATTATTTTGAGTTATTGTTTAGATATTATTTACTGTTTGAATATACTGAAATATCAGATTGGAACAGAGTACAGTGTTAAGACATAAAGACTGCTAGCTTAATCCTTGAGCATAGAATTCGGATTAAAACGTCTGTTGGACTGCATTGACCCAGGGCCTGTAACCCTCAGGGAGATAGGGTAAATAGAAAGATGCCTAATTTAAATACAAAAGTCCTCTTGTACAATGGTAATGGTCTCAACAGCCCTGTTAAAAAGAAGAGGGTCCTGAAGTTCCTCAGAGACCAGGATGCACCCATAATTTTCTTGCAGGAGACACATCTAGCTCCCCAGGAAGTGGAGAAACTCAGGAATAAAGTCTTCCCCAAAATCTTTCATGCCTCCTTAGAGAAGGGGAGGAAGAGAGGGGTGGCAATCCTGATAAAATCCAGTTTTCCCTTTGAAGAAGAAGAAATCATTACAGATCCAGGGGCAAGACATGTCATTCTTAGAGGTAGGGTGCAGGACACAGAAGTTACCTTAGCTAACATCTACGCCCCCCCCAGGATCCCCCTTTTCATTCTACTCAGAAGTTATTAAATTAATCCTGGAGAAGACAAGGGGGATGCTGCTGATGGGTAGGGATTGGAACTTAGTGATGAACAGTCAAATAGACACCACGTCACAGATCCCTTCTCTGGGTAACAGGCCGGTGAAACTATTCAGAAAACTTCTGCTGGCCATGGGGATTGCAGACATTTGGAGAGAGAGGTACCCTAGGGCCAGGGAGTATACATGCTACTCACCTAAATACAATATATTTTCCTGAATAGGCATGTTTCTGACACTGTCTCGAGATTTACCTAAAATAGGCCATTTGTTGGTGGGCATGGCAACCCTCTCAGATCATTAACCAATATTTGTCGAGATAGATCTGGGGGTCCCACAAAAGAAAACCCAATGGTGCCTCAATATATCCCTTCTACAAGATAAGGAAGTCATCTCCAAACCTAAGGAAGAGGTAAAACAAATCATCACAGATAATGATAGGCCAGAAATAAAACCCCAAATTTTTTGGGATATACTAAAAACCATGCTGAGGGGGAAACATATATTCATAAGTTCATATAGACAGAGGGGAAAAAAAGGCCATGATGATTCAGCTCAATAGTCAGCTAAAAGAGCTCCTGCCACAACAACAACAAAAATGGACACAGGCAAGGGACAGCGAAGTCCAGAAAATCAGGAATAGACTATCCAAAATACAACAGATGGAGACAGAAAAAGGTCTTGCATACATGAAACAAACATATTATGAAGGGGGACCATGAGCCACTTGAATACTAATGGCCCAACTGAGGCAAAGACAGGCTAGGGCAACCATCATCAAAATAAAAGACCACAAAACTGGGATGCTGAGATATAGGGAGGAACATATCAGGGAAGTTTTTGTAACATATTACAAGCAACTTTACAGGCCACAACAGGAAACTCCCTCGGGTAGCAAACAGGAGTACCTTAACAACTTAACAATACCCACACTCTCCATACAGCAACAGGAAGCTCTGGTCACCCCTATACACCTTACAGAGATATTAGAAACTATGCAAAACTTAAAAAACAGGAAATGCCCAGGTCCAGACGGGTCCATCGGGGAATTTTATAAATCCCTGGTAGAGGACCTAGCCCCATGTCTCCTTCAGGCAATTAACAAGGTTTGGGTGGGGGGGGAGGTGCTGCCCTCCTGGAATTATGCACTATAACAGTCCTTCCCAAAGATGGAAAGGACCTGACTGAATGTAGTGCGTACAGACCTATCTCCTTATTAAATGTTGACTATAAGATTTTCACCCCGGTGCTGGCAGGGCGGGTCCTCCCCCTCCTCCCTTATCTCATCAAGGACCAAACGGGCTTCATAGCAGGCTGGAAGACCCCAGACAGTGTTCACCGCACTATCAGCATACTGGACAAAATATGTCAAGCTAGGACTCCCTTCTGCCTGATGAGCCTCGATGCTGAAAAAGCATTCGATAAAGTGTCCTGGCCCTTTTTATTTAGGGTACTAGAGAGATTTGGGTTCCCTAAACCAGTAACAAATGCATTAAAAGCCCTATACAGAGACCCACAGGCCTACATCAGGATTAATGGTGGAATAATGGAGAGATTCCCACTTGGCAGAGGAACCAGGAAGGGCTGCCCGCTCTCACCGCTCTTGTTCACCCTATACATAGAGCCCGTGGCTTGTGCCATTAGAGAAAAACAAAACATCGAGGGAATTAGGATAGAGGATACCGAACATAAAATATCCCTCTACACAGATGATGTTCTACTGTATATCTCCAACCCTAATCAGCCCATCCCAGAAATCTGGAACACTCTACAGGAATTTGGGTCCCACTCAGGTTACTTCCTTAATAAAGATAAAACAGATGTACTCAAATTACATAATAGACCCTCATCTTTGGTGTTAGACCTCCTCCCCCTGGACTGGAATAAACAGAAAATTAAATACTTAGGGGTACAGATTGCAAAAAGCTTGAGAGACCTGTTTACAGTCAATTTTGGGTGGCTGATCACCCTTCTTAAGAAAGATATAGAGAAATAGAAAACTCCGAAACTACCCCTGTACTCTAAAATCCAGACGGTCACCATAAATATTTTGCCAAGATTCTTGTATCTATTCCAGTCCCTCCCAATAAATATACCTCGGAAGCGATTCCAAGAATGGCAAAAAATCTTGACACAATTCATTTGGTCACCAGGGAAACCTCGAATAAAAATGAGCACCCTGCAGGAAGATAAATCAAGAGGGGGGAAGGCAGTCCCAAACTTAGAGAACTACTGCCTAGCTGCACAGTTAAGATATGCTCTACTCTGGAGCACAGATGCATATGTCACCCATTGGAAAGACATCAAAACTCAGATGACAGAGAGTCCTCCATTAGGTGCCAGGGTAGCAGCTTCTAACACTCAGGGAGATGACTCTGAAACCACATTCATAGTTCGGAATACCCTGCACATGGTACTCAGGCTCTGGGTGAAGTTGGGTGTTAAGGAAGCAATCTGGCCGATGCAGTGGTTTGCTTGGAACATGCACTTTACTCCCTCTAGGCTAGATCATACATTCCAGCTGTGGGTGAGAGGGGCCCTGCAGAGGCTTGGACAGTTGGTAAAGGGTGGTGTGGTCTTGGATTTCCACACCCTCAAGCAGACCTTCAACCTCAGAAACAGGGATCATTACAGATACCTGCAGCTGAGAGATCATTTACTGACCACATGCAAAGCCTCAGCTACAGAACCTAACATAGAAAATCTGGTACAAGTAATGATGACAATTACAACGGGGAATCTGGTGTGGGGCCATGTCTCTGCCCTCTATAAAATCATCAGGCAGTCCATACCGACAACTACTACCAAAATGAAAACTAGATGGGAGAGGGAGAGGGTCGTGGCCATCTTGGCAGAGGAGTGGGAGACAGCCTTCAATCTGGCAAACAAAACCACTCTCTCTCCATGTTGGAGAGAGTTCATGTGGAAGGTCAGGGTAAGGTATTTTTACACCCCTGAGATACAAGGTAAATGGGGAGAAAATACCCAGGGGACCTGCTGGAGGAATTGTGGGGTCCAGAATGCACACCACACACATATCTTTTGGGAATGTGATGGCCTAAGAAAGTTCTGGACAGATGTGATAAGGGAAATAGCCCGAATATTCCCAGATACTCAGCAACCCACAATTATGAACATGATCATGGTCATCCCATTAGAGGGAATAAGAGGGACAGATGCAATCTACCTCTGGAATATTCTGGTGGTGGCTGCACTTAAATCAATTACCCAGAGGTGGATCTCTGTGGACCCACTGGATAGGGGGCTGTGGGTGTCTGTTGTTCAGGAAATCCAAGACATGGAAGAAATGTCTCATAAGATAAACAATAGACACCCACAGTTTACTAGAAGATGGACGAGGTGGTCAAATCTGGGGTACTGAGATCTGATAGAAAGGTTAAGCACAACTCTTGGCATTCCTTGGAGATCTAAGGAGAAGACAAGGTAAAACAGAGAAAGGGGCCCCAAGTAATAGGCTGCAGAAAGGGGGGATGTAAATAAAAATTGGGGAGATAAAATACACCAGACACTTCTTAACCTGGACGAGTTGAGGCTAGGGAAACAAACGGCTTTAGAAATGTCACTAGGAGAGGTCTAGATTAGAGAGAGGATGAGTGAGCAGAGGTGATATTTGGTATCTGAAATGGAAACTAGAAAGGTAACAGAATGAAATGAGGAACTAACTGTGAAACCTGTATAAGTTGAATGAATCTGTAAAGTATAATGGATTGTATGCACTGTATTCCAATTCCTATTAAGCAATACACTTGAATTAAAAAAAAACTGGTCAGAAGGACTGTCAACTGGCTGATGGAAAGGCAGCAGAGGGTGGTGGTAGGGGAGCTCTCATCACCAAGGGAAGTGTCGAGCGGGGTACCACAGGGATTGGTACTGGGACCAGTTCTAGTCAGGATTTTCATAGCGGATATCTCACACAGGTTCCAGAGTAGGATCAGTCTGTTCTCTGATGACACAAAGATGGGAGCAGTGGTAGATGATATCGAGGGGTGGAAGGGGCTGCAGGAGGACCTGAACAAACTACAGCAGTGGTCAGAAACATGGCAGCTGGTGTTCAACTCCAAGAAATGCTGTTTTGACAGAGGAGAATTTTGGTTTCAGAGCAAGTAACAGCAGTCTTTAACTACAGATTGTTTACTGATAAATCATTTCTATCTCAGCAGGAGTCAGTACCTGTTTGAATTAAGCAAACAGATACTTTATTAGAAGAAGGAGGTCTCATTTAAGTAAAAAAAAAAGGAGAAAGCCACTGTGTGTTTCTCTGAGGAAGGGGACTGTATCAGCTTAATTTGCTGAGTCACGAGCAGAGGGTGATCTAATGGGGGTGTGGCTTAGGAGTTTAGGAGTACAAAAGCAGGTGTCTCCAATTACAGCTTCCTTCTGTTTTTGAAAGAGGAGAACTTTTGTTTCAGAGCAAGAAACAGCAGTCTAGAACTACAGATGTTTTACTGATATATCACTTCTATCTAAGCAGGAGTCAGTACCTGCTTGGATTAAGCAAACAGATACTTTATTAGAAGAAGGGGGGCTCATTTAAGTAAAAAAAAAAGAAGAAAGCCACTGTGTGTTTCTCTGAGGAAGGGGGCTGTATCAACTTAATTTACTGAGTCAGGAGCAGAGGGTAAATCTAATTGGGGGTGTGTCTTAGGAGTACAAAAGCAGGTGTTTCCAATTACAGATTCCTGCTGTTTTTAACAGAGGAGAACTTTGGTTTCAGAGCAAGAAACAGTAGTCTAGAACCACAGATTTTTTATTAATTGCCCTCCTTCCCACCCCTCCACCCTAAGCCAGTTTTACTTTTATAGCCACTGAATTTGACTGACAACAGGAACTTCCTGTTTGGCAGTAGGAAGGGAAGGATCACTGAGACACATTAGTTTCATCAACCTTGAAGGAACCTATAAAATAACTCTTCCCCCCCTCCCCAGCTGATGGAGGTCTGAATCCAAGCATGGAAGAAGGAGACTACTGAAGACTACAGGAAGTTCCTCTCCCAGAACAGGAAGGGTGAGATTCATAAGGGCACATAGGCAGTAGGAAAGTACATTTACAAATACATAGAGGGAGGAGTCAGTAAGCATACAAAGCAACAAGAAGAGGGGACACAAAATAAGTCGAGATGGGAGTGGTGCAGTGCAATGGCTGTGGGGCAGCAGTGTTCTGGGAGGCATTCTGGAGGCTGCGATGCTGCCCTGTTTGCAGGCACCTCTCTGATCTGAGGGAGGAAGTTGCCCGTCTCCAAGCTGACCTGGCTAGGATTCGTGAAACCTCTTCCCCCACTCAAGGACCACCAGGGTCACCACCATTACCTCAGAGGTTGCCAAGAAAGAGGATCATATGGACCAAGGTGGGCTCAGAGAGGGAGAGGGTGGTGGAACAGAGGTGCAACCCTCCAGTTGTACCTCTTCACAATTCATATGCTGTTCTGGCAAATTGTGGTTCCTCTACGGAGGCACCTGCAGTGGAGACCAAGGAGGATGCTGGCAACCTCCACAAAGGAGACCCACAGATGGTGGCATGCAACCCCACAGGGGAAGGAAACAACTCCTGGTGGGGGACTCGATCATTAGGGGGTAGAAGTGGGGGAGGAAGGGGACAGGGAAGTTAGGTGCCTGCCTGGCGCCACTGCTTGGAGGGACAGGAAGCGAATCCTCAGGATCACGGGAGCAGCTGCACAAGGGATGTCATTGTCCACCTAGGGACAAATGACCTGGCTGTGAATGTGATCAAAGTGGTGAAGATGAGTTTGTGGAGTTGGGGAGGGGCCTTAGACAAGTAGCATGTACGGTAACCTTCTCGGAGGTGCTGCGTGTCTATGGCAAAGATGATGCTAGGGTATTCCACACCATGGGATTCAATGAATGGTTGAAAAACTGGTGTGGAGCTCAGGGTTTTGGCTTCATTGGGGACTGGGGAGCCACCTGGAGGGATGCAGGCTTATACTGGTGCAATGGTCTGCATCTGTCCGGGGAGGGGAACCAGGATCCTAGGTGACCAGTTTAAATGCTTCATTGGCAAGCATTTAAACTAGCCAAGGGGAAGGCACTGAAAAGGAGCAGGGAAATCCCAGCCTCCCCCTAACAAAACACAGTAGTTAGAGAGGTAAACAACAAGGTAGAGAAGTCAGTAGAGAGCAGGACAGGGGTAAATGCAGAAAAAATCAGTAAGGACAGGAATGGGGCTAAAAGGGGTAAGACCATAAAAAATAAATGGAAGGTGATGAGTCCCAATGCCCGCAGTCTGTGCAACAAGCTCCCAGATCTAGTGGCCTTGATGGAAGAGGGATGCCTGGGTATTTTGGCAGTCACTGCAACATGGTACACAGAGAACCATGACTGGGATGTCAACATACCAGGATACACAGTCTACAGGAGGGACAGGGTGGGTAAAAGAGCAGGAGGAGTACCTCTCTATATAAGGGAAGGGATTAAAGTAACAGAACTAAAGAGTAAACAGGAAGTTGATGAGTCACTATGAGTCACTCTGGAGACAGGAAATGGCAACACAATCTGCATGGGGGTTGTGTACAGACCTCCATCTCAGAGGGAGGAAATGGACAAGGAAATGATAGAAGGCATCCTTAAAATGGCAGAAAAAGGGGAGATATTGTTGATGGGGGACCTGAATATGCCAGATGTTAACTGGAGTACCTTTGCTGCAGGCACATCCAAGAGCAGGGTCATTCTTGATGCAGTACAGTGGGCATGCCTCAGACAGCTAGTGTTGGAACCCATTCAGGAGGGAGAAATCTTAGATCTGGTACTCTCAAATGGGGAAGGAGAAAGGATCTCAGATTTAGAAGTGGGTAGCCATCTGGGAACAAGTGACCACCAAACAGTGTGGTTCACACAAACACAGCTACAGAGTCAAGCCTACAAAAAACAAGAGTATTGGACTTTAGGAAGGCTGACTTTGGGAAAATGAGAGAGTGCCTCAGAAAAGCACTAGCAAATGGGCAAGAAGGAGGGGTGGAGGAACAATGGGGAATAATCAAAACAGCCATTGCAGAGGCAACAAGTCTTTGTGTGAAGCAAATCAACAAAACAAAATGAAGGAAAAAACATTATGGTTCTTAAAAGAGGTGGCAGGGACAGTTAAAGAGAAAAGGATATCATTCAGGAAATATAAGGAAACACAGAAGGAGCAGGACAGAGAACTCTATCAGTTAAAGCAGAAGGAGGCAGGAAAGGCAGTCAGAATAGCAAAGGCACAAACTGAGGAAAAGATAGCCAACTCTGTTAAGAAGGGGGATAAAACCTTTTATAGGTACATTAGAGAGCAAAGAAAGACCAAGGAAGGGATACAGAGACTTAATAAAATGGAAGGGAATGTGGGCAGAGGGTGACAGTGAAAAAGCAGGGATACTGGACGAATATTTCTGCTCAGTATTCCCAACGGAAGAGGAGGGGGAGGTATACGTAAACCAAACAAGGGAGAAACTCTGAACAGGGAGGTCGATAGTCCATTCACAGAAGAAAGGGTTTTGAAAGAACTCTTGAAACTGAGGGTGGACAAAGCAATGGGTCCTGATGAGATTCACCCAAGAATTCTAAAAGAACTAAGGGTAGAACTAGTAACACCACTGACTACTCTCTTTAATAAATCATTGGAGGATGGGGTGGTACCTGAGGACTGGAGGAGGGCAAATGTGATTCCACTTCACAAAAGTGGGAGCAGGGCAGAGGCAGGAAACTACAGAGCAGTTAGTTTGACTTCAGTGGTAGGGAAAATGATGAAATCACTTCTGAAGGAAAGAATTGTTGAGTACCTAGATGCCATTTTTGCACAGGACCCAAGGCAGCATGGTTTCACAGCATGAAGGTCATGTCAGATGAACCTCATAGATTTCTTTCACTGGGTGACCAAAGTAGTAGACCAGGGAGGGGCTGTGGATATGGCCTACCTAGATTTTAGCAAGGCATTTGACACAGTCTCACACAAAAGATTAATACACAAGTTAGTCAGCCTTGGAGTGGGTCCCAAGGAGGTAGCCTGTATAAAAAACTGGCTGGACAACAGGATGCAAAGGGTAATAGTAAACACAGTCCACAGTGAAGAAAGGAGGGTAACTAGCAAGGTACTGCAGGGTTCAGTACTGGGACCGGTCCTCTTTAATGTCTTTATAAGTGACATTGGAGAGCACCTGGAAGGAAAGGTTTGTCTCTTTGCAGATGACACAAATACCTGCAACATGGGTGATACACAAGGTGGGGTGGAAAGGATGAAAAGGGACTTGGCAAGGTTGGAGGAATGGTCAAATATGTGGCAGCTCAGATTCAATCCAAAGAAGTGCAAGGTAATGCATCTGTGAAATAAAAACCCAGGGGAAGAGTACACAAGGGTGGTGAGTTAATAACAACAAAAATCGAAAGAGACCTAGGATTAATTATATCAGATGACCTAAAGGTGGGCAAGCAATGTGAGAAGACAGTAAGGAGGGCTGGGGGGATACTGGGATGCATAGGGAGATGCATCAACAGTAGAAAACATGAAGTTGTTATCCCTCTGCACAGACAGTTACTGAGACCCCATCCGGAGTACTGCATGCAGTTCTGGAGACTCCATCTCCGCAAAGACATAGACAGAAAGGAGGCTGTTCAGAGGAGGGCAATCAAAATGGTGCAGGGTCTGCACCAGAAGACATATGAGGAGAGACTAAAGCAGCTTAATATGTATACCCTTGAGGAAAGGAGGGAGAGGGGGCACATGATAGAAACTTTCAAGTATCTCAAGGGAATTAACAAAGTACAACAGGGTAGCATCTTTCAGAAGAAGAGATGTGCAAGAACAATTGGGCACAATTTGAAGACAGAGGGGGGACAGCTCAGAGGTAATGTTAGAAAGTATTTTTTCACAGAGAGGTTTGTGGATGCATGGAACAGCCTTCCTGAGGATGTTGTGGAGTCAGGAACAGTGGGAGAATTCAAAAATGCATGGGGCAGGCATAAGGCAATTCTAGAGGAGGGATAGGGTGGATATGATTGAAACCTTCAAGCACCTGAAGGGGATAAATTAAGTGAATGCAGAAGGGATCCTCCAGCTTAGAAGAGGGAGGGATATGAGAGATCATCAGCTGAGGCTGAAGAGGGGAAGATTCAGGAAGGACATCAGCAGACATTTTTTCTCAGAAAGGGTGGTGGACAGGTGGAATACTCTACCCGAAGAGGTGGTTTCCTGTAGAACAGTGAGTAACTTTAAGAGGGCTTGGGACAGGGTATGTGGGGGTGTTAAGATGAAGAGGGTGAGGAGGTTGGGGCAACTGCAAGTTGAGGGGCTAGCTGCACATTCGAGCAGACTCGATAGCTCATATAGGCCTGCTTCTGCTGGCATTTTTGTATGTTCGTATGTCAAAAAAACCTTTTGTGGATAAGTTAATACTATGGAAATGCTTCATATACTGTGTGATATATTCACAATCTGGACAAGGACAGAAGCAGAACTGGAAGAATTTCATCTTTTTATTAATATGAGGACAGACCATTTGGTGGTTGTGAAAAGCCAAAATGTGAAAGAAATACCTTTTTTGGAATTAAGTATTTTCAAGGAAAGTAGAAAACTGTATACAAAATTATATAGAAAAGAAACAGACAGAAATGCCATTCTATGGTCAGACAGTTAGCATCCACAAAATTTAAAAGATGACACCCCCTATAGTCAGTTTCTGAGAGCAAAAAGAAATTCATGTCAGGAATCAGATTATAGATCAGCAGTTAGTGACATGGATAAACAGTTCTAGGAGAGGGGATATTCCCACAAAACAATACAGGAAGTAAAAGAGAGAGAGAGAAAAAAAAAACAGGTCAGAATTACTGAGAACAGGCCATCAAGGAACTAAAGGAAATTTAAACAGACTGATGTCTCTGAAATACAATATCTTTTATAACATTAAAAGGGTAGTAAAACAAAACATTGGTATGTTTTAAAATCTACCAGGCAGGAGAAATAGTTTTTACCAATGACCCACTGGTGGTATCAAGAAAAGTTTGATCTGTTGAGGACAGAATAACTCATGCTGACTATAACATTTCTAAATCTAGAGACAGTATTTTTAACCAGTGCTGATCTGAAGGGTAACTACCCTTGTTGAAGATGTATACATTGTAATAACATGCATAGGCTTAAAAAGATAAAAAATGTGGGAGAGTGGACACAGCTGAAGGGATACAGGACCTACAGGAAGATCTGGAAAAGTTAGGGAGGGGGTCCAGGATCTGGCAGCTTGGTTTCAATGCCAAGAAATGTAGAATTATGCATATTGGAGCCAAGAATCCTAGGACAGAGTGCTACCTGGGTGGAGTCTGAGTATTTGCATCAGAGGAGGAGAAGTATTTGCATCAGAGGAGGAGAAGGACCTGGAAGTGATGATCGCTAGTGACCTGAAGCACTCCATGCAGTGCAAGAAAGCAGCAGCAAAGGCAAACAAGATGCTGGGATGCATAACTAGGGGGATCAGTAGTAGGAGAGAGGAGGTTATACTGCCCTTGTTCAGATCACTGGTAAGGCAGCATACAGAGTATGGAGTTCAGAACTGGTGCCCACACCTCAAAAAGGACATTAACCTGCTGGAGAAGGTCCAGAGGAGAACTACAAAGATGACAGCTGGTCAACAGGGTAAGGCATTCGAGGAGAGGTTGAGGGCACTGAACATGTACTCCCTGGAGGACAGGAGAGAGAGAGAGAGAGGGAGGACATGGTTGAAACCTTCAAGTACTTGAAAGGGATAAATAAGGTTGATAAGGAGAGTCTCTTTAAGCTGAGTGGCAACCATAACACAAGGGGGTGCAGTCTTAAGCTGGAGGGTGGGAGGTTTAGGAGGGAGGGAGGTCAGGAAGCACTTCTTCACAGATAGGGTGGTGGACATTTGGAATGCGCTGCCAGAAAAGGTACTCTTATTGAAGACAGTGGGCAGCTTTAAGAGAGGCTGGGAAAGGTATAAGGGAAGGGTAAGGGTCGTGGGTAGGGAGGATGGGAGGAGTGGGGAGAGGGGGCAGGGACAGTAGCTCAATCTGTGAACCCTGCAACAAGAGCAGACTTAATAGATCAACTGGCCTTCTTCTGTTGGCTTCTTTGTATGTTTGTATGTATGTTTGCAGGGGAGAAAATTTAGATATTAAGGATTTTATTGCATTCCAAACAATGGTAGTAATATATGGAATAAAGTGCCCTTGTAGTAGAATTTATATTGGTAAAACAAGTAAACAGTTAAATGGGTCAGATTTTCAGAGACCATAGAATGATATAGGGTAATTGCATTAAAAACAACTGACGAAAGGAGTAGGATGCATCAAAATTTGAGTCAGTTCTGATTTTCAAATGATGCTTGTGTCAAAAACAGGTCTGCATGCACCATACTGGCTTGCACCAAAAAAATGGTTGCACCACGTCGAAAGGGATGCCTGCATCTCTGAAAAGATGTACCATCCTCTTATTTGGGATTTTCAAGGAATGTGAGTCATTTCCTTATGCCTAACATGCATATCCCCGTTAAACCAGCCAGTGCTGGTCTAAGGGACGCTAGGCATATAAAAAGGTCCACAGCAGGGTGGCGGACCTGAGTGTGTTATTATTAAGGGCCAATATTCCCCTGAAGGACTAGTCTAGAACATTTTGGGGGCTTAGTCTTGGCTATTTCATCTGCTGTATTTTTCTACTCAGCTTGTTTCATTCTCATTCCTTACATCATTTTTGACTCAACTTGTACCATTTCTTTGACTCAACTTGCACGTTTGTTTTCACTTAACTTCTATCATTCTCATTCCTTGAGTCTTTTTTTTTTGGACTCAACTTGTGTCATTCTCATTCCTTGAGTCATTTTTTTAACTCAACTTGCACCATTTTCTTTTACACAGCTCACCTCGTTCTCATTCCTTGTGTCATTTGTTTGACGCAGTGGACCTCTTGCATCGGTTTGGGGGACTTTGCCACAGAGAACACCTTTCTTGCAAAATTTGGCACACAGTATTTGGCACACCTGGATCTGATGCAAGGTGGTTGTTTGATGCACCCTGCATTGATCTAAGGGCCCTTTGAAAATACGGCCCCAGGATTGGGGAACATAAGGGATACATATGAAGACAGGATGAAAATCCTCTGTTAGCACAACTTTTTGTGGAGGCAAGAAATCAGTTACCAACTTTATGATTCTTTGGAATATAAAAAGTTGCAAAAGATCATAGAGGTGGTGATTCTGATAAACTACTTACTAGGAAAGTATTTTACATTGATTTACTTCAGTCTACAAACCCATTATATCGGTTAAATGATGGGATAGCTTGGTTACCCATTCTTTAAAAACCCTCCTCCCCTTTTATCATAATTTCCCCTTTTCTCCATTGTAACTTTTATCAGGTTATGACTTTCCAGGTTTTTGATAGCCAAATTATTTGCTCAAATCAACTTGAGTCTTATACAGTAGGCTACTGGGCAGTTTTAATTAGTATAATATACAATGCAGTTAATATGATAAACAAAAAGTTACAATCCATTAGTTTCCTGTCCTGGGTAGACATGCATTTGTTAAAATAACATTGTGCCTTGTTTCGGTAGTATTTTTAATATTCAAAACTCATTTAAGGTATACATGGCCATTTAAAATCCTTTTTATGTTGATTGCGCGCATGTGCAGGAAACATGTTGCGGCAGCTTGCTGCAGAAGCAGGTTGTGGAGGCGCGGCACTGTTGTGGCCAATGCCCCCACTGCCTTTTGAGGCTTGGCCCCTGTTCCCCAATAGGGTGGCATGCTGTTGCTGACACTAGTTCAGCCAGCATGCTACAACCTTGAAAAGTTTCAGCTGTTGCAATCAGGGGCCGCCTCGTCATTGCAGCATCAGCCATTGTGCTGCAATGAGGGAGTGACCCGTCATTGCTGGGTGGAACGTTGCTACTGTAATATTGCCACCATGTTCACAAACTATATTAATCTGTCCCCACTGCCGAGGGGGTGCCCAATCCCCCTCGGCAGCATGTGCCCCCCTACAACAGTGTGTTTTTGCCAATGGGGGCCCCCATTCTGTCAGCTTCAGTCCCCATCCTAGTTCACGTTGCTGATGGGGGAGCCCACTCCCAGTTGGCATTATGTCCCCCCTCCCAGTTTGATTTGCAGATGGGGGAGCACACTCCCCGTTGGCATAATGTCTCCCCCCATAGAAAAGCAACAGATTTGTGCCAAGGGGGTGCCCAAGCCCCCTCAGCTCTTGTGCCCCCCCTTTTGTGTCAACATCGGTGCCCAGTCCCCATTGGCTACAGCTGCCCCACCAAAACACTCGGTTGGCACACTGGGAGCCCACACCAGCATGCCAAATGCCCCTGAAAAAAAAAATGTCCCATGATGTTTTTTTTTTTTTTGTTAACCTGTAAAAAAAGAAAACGGTCCCTCGTGGTCTCCCTGCCCCCTCCCACAACCCACGCCCAACCTCTGCGCACCCTGCCTCCCCACATCCCCCTCACCCCATACTTACTTGTGGAGTCCAGCGTGAAGATCTTCGTTGGACTAGGAACACATCTGCACTCCTCAAAGCTGACCACGAATTGAAGAAATGCCGGTAAGCTGTATAATGGCATACATTGTTTGTTTTTTTAACTTTGATGCATATCTGAGGCATTTTTTAGAATTTTGGCACCAAATTTTCAACATGGGGTTTTTAGGACCCCCCTCACGAATTCGACTACTGTCATGGCATTATTTGGTCAGGAAAGGTGATTTCACAGACACTGCAGGGAATCACCTTTTGGGGCTGATTAAAGAAACAACAGTGCCAGTGTTCATGAGGTGGTCTCTCAAAAAGTCTATGTTGCTAATTTGATGGGACAAATCCAAAAAATGACCATTTTATGAGTGTGCATTGCGCAGCAGCTATGCACGCTCATAACTTTGCGAATTTGCAATATTTTCACTCCAGATATTCAACATTGCCATTTTTCTGCACCTCCTTATGAACAGTACAGCTGTCATTTTTCACATCCTGGCCAAAATGTTGTTTCACACTTCCGGCACAGAATAGCATGGTCACTGTGGGAAATCAGTGTTCGGGACACGTTAAGAAAATCACAGTGACACTGTTCATGAGCAGAGGTCCTAAAATGCCTATGTTGATAATGTGGTGACGAAAGTCCATAAAATGACTGTGTTACAACTGTGCATTGTGCAGTTTCCACAAACCCTTGTAACTTTGCAAATTTGCAATATTTTCACTCCAGATTTTCAACATTGCCTTTTTTTTGCACTCTTTATGAACAGTACAGCTGTCATTTTTCACATCCTGGCCGAAATATGTTTTTGCACTTCTGGCGCAGAATAGCGCAGTTGCTTTGAGAAATCAGTGTTTGGGACAGATTAAGATCGACCAAGTAAGAGGGGGGACAGACAGACCACACCTGAGCTCTGTTGGGACTGCTGTGGATTTCTTTGTGGGCAGAAAAAGGCACCAATGCAGGCAGGAGCCCAGTACAAAAGGAAAGCCTGCAGCGGTGGGAGAAACAGAATGAGCGAGTGAGAGAGGGGGAGTGAGCAAGCTGAATGGAGCTCTATCAGAACTGCTGTGGATTTCTTTGTGGGCAGAAAAAGGTGTCAGTGCAGCCAGGAGCCCAGTACAAAAGGGCAACCTACAGCACCGGGAGAAATGGAACGAGCAAGTGAGAGAGGGGGAGTGAGCGAGCTCAGCGGAGCTCTGTTGGGACTGCTGCAGATTTCTCTGTGAACAGAAAAAGGCACCAGTGAAAGCAGGAGCCCAGTACAAAAGGACAGCCTGCAGTGCCAGGACAAACAGAATGAGTGAGTGACACGGGGGAGTGAGCGACCTAAACGGAGCTCTGTCAGGACACCTGTGAACTTCTTTGTGGGCAGAAAAAGGCACCAATGCAGGCAGGAGCAGAGTACAAAAGGGCAACCTGCAGCCCCGGGAGAAACAGAACGAGTGAGTGAGAGAGGGGGAGTGAGAGAGGGGGAGTGAGCGAGCTCAACGGAGCTGTGTCGGGACTGCTGCAGATTTCTCTGTGGGCAGAAAAAGGTACCAACACAGGCAGGAGCCCAGTACAAAAGGGCAACCTGCTGCTCTGGGAGAAACAGAATGAGCAAGTGAGAGAAGGGTGGTGAATGAGCTTAACAGAGCTCTGTCGGGACTTCTGTGGATTTCTCTGTGGGCAGAAAAAGGTACCAACACAGGCAGGAGCCCGGTACAAAAGGGCAGCCTGCAGCATTGGAGAAACAGAACGAGTGAGTGAGAGAAGGGGAGTGAGCGAGCTCAATGGAGCTCTGCCGGGACTTTATAGTTGCCCACCCTCCCGTCCAGGGTCCTCTGTGGTCCTATATTACAGCAGGGTCTTTGGAGTGGAGACAAAGCAATGATTGGATACTTTTGGATTGCTGTAATAATACAGATTTAGTTGTTCTGTTTCTTTCTCTAATTGAGCTGAGTAATACTTGGAGTGCAATAGGATGTCTAACTGGGCTAAGTGAAACTATATGACAGCCAAGAACAAAAAGTATGGTATCTGAGGGGTGAAAAATGGACAAGAAGGCTTTAGGATTGCTACAGTAATACAGTATCTAATGGATGAGATTTGAGACTGAATTACCATGATCAGCAAGGGGCAGTAGGGGGACTAGTGTGGGGGGGGGGCAGAAATTTGAGTATATAGGGGTCTAACAGTTGTAGCAGGGTACAGAACCTGGGAGTGAGACCCCATAACATAGGATGGGGGCTAAAATGGGGCAGGTGCCACATGTCAATAGGGCGGGCATCTTTGGAAGGGTGAAGGGGTGTACAGGGTGTTGGTCTGCCATGATGCTGGACTAGGCTTCGAGGATGGGGGGGTATAGTCTGTAGATGACTGGCTAGTTAGAGGGAGGAACTGTGGAGGTTAGGGAGGAATGTAAGTGGCATGGCAGATGAGTATGGTAGGCATCCTGAGGGGGGGAATAGGGGATGGCAAAGGGGGACAGAGGAAGAATAACTAGGGACTGAAACCTACGCCAGTATCAGAGGCACTAGCAGAAAAGAGAGAAGAAGGAAGAGGGTGACCAAGGCGAGGATAGGGTGGCCTCCTGATGGGGGAGGAAGAGACCATGAGGAGTACCAGGGGAGAGAGCAGATGGCTGCAGGTAGGGAAGGACTAGGGTGCCACGGAGGACAAGTAGGAGGGGGGAACCGATAGGGGAAGGGATGACAGGTATTGACTACGAATAGATTCAAACCTCTGCTATGGGACAGAGAGGGGAAGCAGGAACATACTGAAAGGGGAGAGGACAAGCAGGGCATGAATGGGATGGCAACAGGTAGCGGAAGAGATATCGATGACAAAATGGTAGAAGGGGGCTAGTTAGGAAGGAGGAGGTGGTGACTGAAGGAGAGAAGGCTACGGGAAGGGGGAGGATGGGAGGGGCATCACTATCGTGGTATAAGGGAATGGGGGCTCTAAATTGACAACAGCGGAGATAGGAGAGGGGTTGGAAATCAGCGGGGCGGGGGGCAGTTGACATGAGAAGCCCAGTAGGAAGTAGCCTGGCTGGGAAGGGGTTCAAGGGGGATGGGAGGAATAAGGCAGAGAAAAGGGGTGAGGCAGAAGTAGGGAGTACAGATACAGAAGTCACAGAGGGAGCAGTTGGCAGGGGTAAGGGACAGGGAAGAACGAATACTTGGGTGGAGGAAGGGGCATTAGAAGGGAAAGGGGTTAAGGGGCAGGGGGCACTCATCCTGCAGATTCTATGCTGAAATGGGTAAGATGGGGCAGAAAGGGGGAAGGCACAGCCATATTTGGGTTGAAGCTGTCCCCAGGCTGACTGCAGGAGGGGCAGGGCAGGCACTGCTCAAACGTGCAGTGAGGGGGAGGAAGAAACCTCATTTACTGTTGCATGTGGGTACACATGACTTGGCGGGGGACACTGTGTAAGTAGTGAGGGGGAGGTTTGAGTACCTGGGCAGAAAGTGTGAGGGGTTGGGGAAGTCGGTGGCATTCTTGGAGGTACTGCTGATACCATGTGCAAGCATGACGAGGAAGGGTAGGCTTGAAGAGTTTGAGTGGCTGAGGGATTGGTACTACAGGAAATATTATGGGTTAGTGACTAACTGGGGTAGGTTCTGGGGGGAATAGTGACTTGTACGTGGGGGACAGGGTACACTGGATCAGGAAGGGAGGGAGGTTAAAGGCAGCATTGCTGCCGGCCACTGACGCCTGAGGGTTGAGATGCTGACGCCACACCTCACACAATGCTGCCAACCCGGGTTCGAATGCAAGCCCGGCATGCCAGGGGTTGGCAAGGAAGGGATAGGATTGAGCATCTGGAGGACTGCTCTCCTATCCTGGGGTGGGATCCAGGTACCCACCACTCTGTAGCAGCCCCTGGTGATGACTGTGGGCACTACTACAGCAGTGTAGTAAAGGGTGGCAGAGTGTGGCAGACATTGGCATGCTGTGCCTAAGCGTCATTGTACGCCTGCACTCTGCAAAGGAGAGAAAAGTGGAAAATGGGCTATGTTCACACAGCATGAACTTCCGACCCCCCCTGCCTGCCCCAAATGGTGCCTTCTTAACTAGATCCTGCTCCAGTGGGTCGATCTGGTAAGCTCCTCACCTCCCCACCATGGGGGTAATCCATGGAGGTGAGCAGGTTGGCGTGATGTCAGAGGCAGTGCTAGTGGGGTCGGTTGGGATGATCAAGCTGATTGTAGCCCAGTGAGAAAAAATGTAAAAAAAGAAAAAAGGCAGGATTAGAGGGGTATATCTCTACTAAGGTGGATTTAAACAAATGGGGGGGGGGTGTGGTGGCCAAAAGACTGAGGTTGGTAGAAAGGTCCGGACAGGGGAGCCCAATGAGGTCACTGCTCTAGATATAGGTAAAGGCAGAGGTGTAGCAACCCTGCAAGGGGGCAGGCAGAGTGGTCTGAGTGTAATACAGAAGGCACCACCACCCAGTAATAATAAGGAGGAGAAAGGGTGCGGACTACCGGGAGGAGGGACACAGGCCAAGGAGGAGAAGAGTGAGGAGAAGGAGGGGTACTGGTGGAAGGTGGTCTGACTAAATGGATAGAGAACTGGTTACAGGGGAGGGTGCAGAGGGTGGTGGTGGTGGGGTAGCTCTCGGCACCCAGAGCAGTGACAAGTGGGGTGGTGCAGGGCTCAGTGCTTGGGCCAGTGATATTTGGGCTCTTTATCTCCAATATAGCACATGTAGTGGGGAGCAGAGTTAGTCTGTTCGCACATTATACCGAATCAAAAGCAAATAGTTATAGAAGCAGAGCCCCTCCCCAACTCACACACATACACACTCCCCAAAAAGATGCTTAAAAGCCTGCAATTCATTCAAATCAATTCCATTTTCTTACTCACTTGGGGTTCAATGCAAACAAGTATAAAATCATGTACCTAGGGCATAGGATCCCCGATTCTGGGGTATAGGATGGGGAGAGGTATTGATACTCACTAGACATGAAAGGGTCCTTGAGGTTATTATATCAGAGGACCTCAAGATGGCAATACAGTGTGACAAGGCTATGGGCAGGGCAAATTGGATTCCATGTTGCCTAAGGAGTGGCATCTGCAGTAGGAGGAGGAGGGATGTTGTGCTGCCATTGTATCACTCCCTGCTATACCCCCATTTGGAGTACTATGTTCAGTTTTACAGTCCACACTTCAAAAAGGACATAAGGTGGAGGTTTTGCAGAGCAGGGCAACTAAAATGGTTCAGAATTTTCACAGGAATCTCTACAAGGAAATGCTGAAGAATCTCAGCATGTACACTGTGGAAGACAGGAGGGCAACAGGTGACATGATCAAGACCTACAAAGTACCTCACAGGGGTAAAGAGGGTACAGTTAGGGAGTTTCCTTCAAATGAGGATGAGCACCCAAACCAAGGGAAATACAATGAAGCTGGGGGGGGGGCATTCAGGATAGATGTGAAGAAATATTTCTTTATTGAAAGGGTGGTAGATGCCTTGAACAGACTGCCAAGAGAAGTGGTGGAAGCTAAAATGGTAGCTGGGCATGAAGCATGCATGGGATAAATATAGGGGTGTATTAGAAAAGGGGAAGGAGGGGGTCAACGGAGATCAATAGGGCTATGGAAGTGGAGTAGGTTCAAGTTCATTGCAGGAAAAATCGATTAAGCAAGCTCATTCACAAGGCAGTCATGATGGACGCAGGCAGAATAAAACATGCAGTAACACATACAGGCAGGAGTTACAAGTAGGTAGAGAACACTTGGGCACACTGGGTAGGCTGAGCGGTCCTTTTCTGCTGACAAATCCTATGTTTCTATGGCACCATGTGTTAATTCAGGTGCAGTGTTTATTTAAAGTTGGGCCTACCATACATCCAGATGTAGGGTGCAGTAAAATATCGAATTAGATGCAGCCCACTTACAGTACAATAAACAGAACCCCAGTGCTCCAAGAAGCCTTTACTCTTCATAAGGCTGCTTAAAGAGCTGGGGTTCTATTTGCAGTGTCCACACCAGTATGCTGATCTTTAAATTGATGCTGCATCTTAATGAGTACTTGATTCTTGCTCACTCCATTTCTTCCTCATTTTGAAACCTGCTTGTCCTGAGTTAGTTTTGGGCTTGCAGCGCCTCGCCTGTGTTGGACGATGATCAATAAGCGGCACTGAAAGACGTCAGACTTCACTGACTGTGAAGGCAGCTGCTCATGGATAGACACAAGGCAATTCTACTGGGGAAGGGGTAGGAGGAAGTAAGCTGTTGATTAACTAGAATCTGCAGTGTATCCATCAGATAGGGACATGGGCAGACTAGATGGGCCAAGCGGTCGTTATCTGCCATCAAATTCTATGTTTCTCACCCACCATCTTGGCAAGAAGAAGGCTGCAGCTGTGGCCACTGATGACTGTTGGGATGTGGGGATGGTGGACCAAAGGGGACACACATAAGGATATAAAATCATTATAAAAATTGCAAGACCTTCACCAGCTTTCCAAAATGCTTACCAGTAAAAGAACACTCTATGAAGTTTTTCAAATGGCAACACAATCTGATGAGCCCTTTGTCTACCATCTGACACCAGGCATCAACCAGCATAAAATTGCCTAAAGAAGGCAGTATGGTCATGTGGTTACTGAAATACTGGAGATTACAGATTTATAAGAACAAAAGAATATCACACACAAGCTGGCACATATGCCTATAGCAGCTGTCTCCTTCTTCTCAGTAGTTCTATTTATACCCTTGAGGTACTTGAATGTTTCTATCATATCCCCTTTTTCCCTCCTCTCTTCCAGAGAGTACATATTGGGGTCCCTTAATTTCTCCTTATAAGTCTTGTGTTGCAAGCTCTGTACCATCTCATTCACCCTTCTCTGGACCATCTCCAGCCTGTTAATATCCTTACAAAGGTGCGACCTCCAGAACTGCACACAGTACTCCATGTGAAGCCTGACCATGGTTTTATATAATGGCATCACTACCTCCCTCCTTATGCTGGTGATACCCCTGACTATGCACCCCAGCATGTCACTGGTCCTCCCAGCCGCCTTACCACTTTGACATTTTCAGGTCATCTGAAAAAAGAAACTCTAGGTCCATTTCCTTCTTTGAACTATCAGCAACTCCCTCCCCCCATCCTGTACCTTTTCCCAGGATTTCTGTGTCCCAGGTGCATAATTTTGCACTTTTTTGAATTAAGCTTCAGTTGCCAGTCCTTAGACCATTTCTCAAGCTTCCCCAGGTCCCTCCTCATTTTCTCCACCTCCTCTGGGGTATCCACTGTGTTACACATCTTGGTGTCATCTGCAAACAGGCAGACCTTTCCCTTCAGCCCTTCTTTAAGGTCGCTAATGAAGACATTGAACAGGATTGGCCCCAAGACCACTCCCTGCAGCACCCCACAGGTCACCCCTCTCCCCAGACTGCACCCCATTTACCACCACTCTTTGCCACCTGCCTATTACCCAGTTTCTAACCCAGTTTGCCACCCTTTCCCCCATGCCCCACCTACTCAGCTCGTTTATCAGCCTCCTATGTGGGACATGTCAAAGGTCTTGCTTACATCAAGGTAAGCATTATCCACTGCCCCACCCTGATTTACTTCCATTGTCACCCAGTCAAAGAGATCAGCCGGAATTGTCTGACATGACCTCCCCACTGTGAATCCATGTTGCCTATGGTCCTGGGCTCTGATGGCTTCTAGATGCCCCACTATCCTTTCTCTAACCAATGTCTCCATGATCTTCCCCACTACTGAAGTGAGGCTGACTGGCCTATAGTTCCCCATCTCCTCCCTACTGCTGGATTTGTATAGAGGGACCACATGTGCCCTCCTCCAATTATCTGGTACCACCCCTCTGTTGAGTGACTCTGTGAACATGGCTGCCAGAGGTACTGCTATTTCCATTCACAGTTCTTTTAATATCCTTGGTTGCATGCCATCTGGTCCCATCGCTTTGTCCACCTTCAATTTACTCACCTTCTGCAGGATTCTTCTGCCTGTGAATGGACTATTGTCCACCTCTTCACGTCTTTGCAACTACTGTAATGCTGTGGCCCTTACTGCCCCCTTCTGTAAATACTCAACAGAAAGACACAGTGGATGTCTTGGGGGAAGGGGGGCTCATGACAGTTCTTAGGCATGGTACTTTCACTTCCAAATACCTAAACAGCACATATAAGCAATCAACATTCGGCATTGACAAATGCTTGTTTTCTTATGCAAGTGTTTACTAGGGAGCACACAGTGAGACAATAGACTCTGGCAAGCTCCACTATAAAAGGAGCTGCAGTTTAGCCACTCACTCACTCACAGAAGGCAATAAGGTGCATACCACATGGGAACTGCTACCACTAAGTTAGGATACTGTTCACAGTACCAAAAAGGTACTACAGAATCAGCTACCAAACTAATTTATGTATAATCTCTATTGTACAGAAGTTCTAAAAAAATAGATGATTTGATACCTTTTGTTGGACCAACACAGATGTTACAAAAGAAAACTGGTGCTGCTTTAGCTTTCGGACTAAATCAAGTCCTTCATTTTGGCCAGTTTCTATTGAACAGAGAATTTTAGACATAAACAGCAAAGGATTCACCTTTTTATATAAAGTAAAAACAGACAATTTAATACAATGGGAATTAACAGATATAAATGTTGTGTGTGTATATAGGAATTTAAAGGATAAGCAACTGTTAAATAACTGGTGGTTGTGGACATCAAAATTAGAAAGCTATGGTTCTAACACATTGCTTTATTTTTTATTTATAATAGATTTATAAAGTATTAGATGAAAAAACTGAAACATTTTGATGGTGGAGTATTTCCAGTGTGGCAAATTTTACTTTTTACAAAACGTTTCTGAAAGACAAAAAAAAAAATCTTGAAACACAAATAGCAGTAGTAACTGAGAAAAGAATGACTATGATTTACATAAGTTTTTTGTTTATATATACACAGGTTAAAATAACATTTTTGTGGTGGCATCTTCTGATACTCCAAATGGTTTGAGAATCACAAAAACTTAATGTAAGTGCAACTCATGTATACTACTGTATATAGATTCAAATTAATACAAGATATGATTAAGTTTTGTAACTGTTTTTGAAGGGATGTTTCTATATATTTTTTGATATTGTTTTCTAGAACAAATACCAGACTTTCTGAGGAAGGGGAGAATTATCCCCAAAATGTAGGAAGTAAACCTATGTCTGGAGGTCATTAATAAATGAATAAATAAGGCTGTAAATTGCAAATATTTTTGTGCATGGGCCCTTTAATCCAATCTCTTAGAGTGTAGCATTAGTCTTGATTGGCTTGAGGCACCTCCCATGGATACCATATTATTTCTCCTTTTTAATGAGGTTGTCTGTGTTGGATCTTGGCTTTCTGCTCTAATCATTTATGCCACATATTTTTATGAGGAGGTATAGTTTAACTTTTTGTTGTTTTATTACAACTAACTACAACTAACTAATGATAAGTAAGATAGCCCCACTCTATCAGAAGAACCCCTTCCCCCAGGAAGGATAGTAAGTCAAGCAAGAAAAAAAGTCAAAGCAGATAAAAGAAACCTAAAACCTTAAATACAGTTAATGTCATAGATTGCCCCATGACTTTTTTTAAATTTAATATACTTTATTCCTTTTACCGTAACAAATAACAATACAGGAACAGTAAAATAAAACAAATGCAACAGCAACAACAACAAGACATTAACAAAACACCAAAAAAAAAAAAAATAATCCCACCCACTAGCTCAGGGGCCTGGACTCTAAAAAGAGCAGGGATCTAGGTGGGCAAATGAAAAGAAAACAAGAGCAGAAAACTCAGATAAGAAAAATGATGAATGATGCCCAGGATTATGGTCTTGCTGTGGTTAGACACAGTACACTTAGAGGGACTCCCATCTGTCATTGAACTGCTGTAAACATTGGCACAGAGATGCAGTTTGTTTTTTTTAACATTAAAGCATTTAACATCTCCTAATGCCATTCCCTGAAAGAGGGAACAACATCATCCTTCCAATGGTGCAGAATAATTAAATTTGTAGTTATAGCAATTAGAGCGATATGTGCCTTGCGGGAACAGATTAAATCAGCTGGATATAGTCTCATGAGACATATATTGGGTCTAAAAGATCTTCTAACCCCAGAAGAGGGTCAAGGGATGCCCAACTAGCCAAACAAAAAGGTACTACTTTAATGTAGTCCCATAGGATATGTTTAGATGTCCTTCAGCTAAACCACAGCGAGAGCAAAGTGAGGTCGGAAGTCTATCCATTTTATTAAGTTTGAGAGGAGTGTAATAGATTATGTGAGTACTTAAAAGTGGATCAGATGCAACCTGTCCTACTTAATGTATTTGTACAACTCATGCCAGGCAGCATGCCAAGTAGAAAGGTTGTCTGAGATATTGAGGGCTTGTGTTCAGTAATAACAGATTCCAGATGGGTATTCTTATCTAGGGACTGGAATAACCTGTATAATCCAGACACTTGATGAGGCTGTGAAACCACCTGGAAAAAATGATCTGGAACTGAGGGGTCCATCAACATCCAAGGTCTGGGGCCAAAATATGAAGAAACTGCATGCATCAGTTGAAAAAACTTGAAGCTAAATGTCATTGAGGGTTGAAAGCACTCTCTAGCAGTGAGGAAGGACACAAATTTGTCCTCCTCTAAAAGACAGGTGAGGGACACATCCTGCAGCTAAAGATAAAAGGAGAGTCGAATAGGGTGGCCAGTGATATGGCTATTAGGGTTACCAAGAATAGGTTGGGTTGAACATTTCGGCCACTCTAATCCCAAGTAATGGCCAAGCTGATGATGGGCCTTAATAGACCAACCAATAGGGGTTATACAGAGCATAGTAGGGAGTTGTAAAAGGCTGAGCATATAGCAGGCTAGGAAGGTGGATACCAGCTTATTGGCATAAATCACACTCAATTTCAAGCCACTGGGGTACTACACAGAGGCAATTTGGCTATTACCAGAATTGCTCCACTGATAAACTTTCCTGCCATGGAGGGCATAGTAATATCAATCAATCAATCAATCAATCACTTTATTTAGCCAGGCATAAACACCATTGAGCAAGTTCATTTTCAAGGTGGTCCTGGGCATAAATACAATACAGTACACTTCATAAGATTACAATTACGGTGGACAACAGTGCAAAAAAAAAAATAAAAAACATTGTGAAGGTGCTATATAATATATAATAATTTAAAAATATGTTTTGGAGACACAATCCTCCCTCCAATTTGGGCCCTATAAGTTTAAAGTAGGGGAGGCGGACACCTTGGCCTTTCTATAGGAAATTATGGAGTAGAATTTGTACTCGAAGGAACCAAGATTTGGGCAAAAACATACAAAGCATGCCTAAGGGATACAATAGCCGAGGCAGAATGTTCATTTTAATGACACTGACCTGTCCCCGTAAAGAGAGGGGTAAAGCAGACCATCTACCCAAGTCTGCCTTAACTGAGTGAAGCAAAGAAGAGATGTTGTTTTTAATCATTAATGAGGGGGATTGATAAATGTGCATACCCAGATATTTTAATGACTTAGACTCCCAAGACAAACCCAAATTAAGTATATCCTGTTTACAAACTAAACTATTCAACGGAAAGACTTGGGTTTTTCCAAATTTAATTTTTAATCAGAAATGGAAGAGAATCTGGTGAATCAAGGGCAGCTGGGACGGAGGTGGAGGGGTCAGCAACATGTAAAAATAAATCATCAGCATATGCAGATAACTGATAACTGTTCATTCCCACTGTGATACCTCTGATTTGAGGGTTATTCTGGAGGTTGAAAATCAGTTGTTCTAAATATTAATTAAACAGCAAAGGAGAGAGCAGGCAACCCCATCTAGTCCCACAGCAAAGAGGGAATGGGTCAGATAAAACACCATTGCACCAGAAGTGGGCAATTGGTGAACTGTATAAAAGCCATATCCAGGATATAAATTCTGGGAGGAAGCCAAATTTGTTTAAAACAAAGAAAATGAAAGGCCAGGAAATGTGATCAAATGCATTTTCTGTGTCAAGCAAGACCAGAGCCAAAGGGCTATGGCTCTCCCCCAACGCAGAAATAAGGTGGAGTAATTTTCTCAGGTGGTCACTAGAGAGAAGCCCTTTCATAAAGCCCACCTGCATCAGGCTTTTAAGCATATCCCAGACCGTAGCTAGTTGATTGGCTAATATTTTTAAATCTGAGTTAAGCAATGAGATGGACCTGCAATTTCCAGGATGTGAATCATCCTTACCTGGCTTTTTAAGAAGCGTAATCCATGCCTCTGAAAAAGAAGGGTTGGAAAAAAAGAGTACCAGTAATTGTATAACCAGGTGAGAAAGGGGGTTAACTCTGAAGAGCAAACCCTGTAAAAATTATTACTGAAGTCGTCTGGCCTGGGAGCCCTATCAAGAAGTAATTGCTTGATAGTGATCAGGACTTCTGAAACAGAGATAGGGAGTCTGAGCCAGGCGCTCTGAAGGGAGGTGAGGGTCAGGAGAGGTAAAGGATCTAAGTAAGTGGAGATAATGTTCTCTAGGGAAGGGTCAAAAGAATAATCATTGGAGTGGAGTGCCAAATAAAAGGTATGAAAGGCTACTGCAATATCGCTGGGATGAGTCACAGCATCTGCGCCAGGGGTGGGCCTAATGCAGGGGATAGTTTGACGATTTCAACTGGCGTAGGTAAAGGGCTAACAATTTGCTGGACCTCTCACCTGATTGCCCCATGACTTTAATAGGTGATAAACAGATGACTGTGTTACATTAAACTCTCCCATGTCAGATAAATAACCTCCAGTTCAAGGACTCCCACAAATAATACCTCCAATAAATAATTATTTTAATGTCTGTGAGAGTTTAATTGGGGGACCTTGGATCTCCTTGATTCCAACAGATCCTCTTTTACTATACATCTGGTGTAGACCACAGAGAATGTTTTTTTGAGGAAGAACCCACTGTCTTATCCTGCTCTAGAAATGTGCCCCAAGGAACATGTGGACCAAGGGCCCTATCCCAACTCTTGTAGACTATAAATTTTTCCCTTGAGCAAGTTCATAGTTTCCCATTACTCAAGTCACTTCTAATTTTTGATG
The DNA here is from genome assembly GCA_016271365.2 of Neoceratodus forsteri. Classification (NCBI taxonomy): domain Eukaryota; kingdom Metazoa; phylum Chordata; order Ceratodontiformes; family Ceratodontidae; genus Neoceratodus; species Neoceratodus forsteri. Next base: position 1,456,661,723 of record CM057455.1, on the reverse strand, counting down.
TAATAATAAGAAATTATTAATTGAGTCCATCCAATCAATAACTAGATTTTTGCCAGAAGTAATTGCAATTAAAGAAAATATTTAATAATTGAATGTGGAGCTGTGAATTTAAAAGAATGTGCTGTGCAATGTAGCAAACATTGTAATATTCAAGAAATGTTGCTACTGTTAAAGAGGTTGCATATCAATTATCAACAGATGGCTTTCAAAATAATATCCCAGTGAAACCAAAAAAATTAGAACGGCTGCTAGGGAACAAGGTGCAGATGTCAAGGGATTCTGGTACAATTAATCAAGCAATACAAAGAGTTTGGGTAGAGGCTGTTAAAATGGCACTTAGCACCAAGAAAACAATGAGTGTAATAGTTTTAGTGATGGAATACTAAATCTAGCTGCAGCAATAAAAGAAATCAGACTCATGGAGCCTCTGAACTAGTTCTTAACTTAGTAGGGTAGCAAAAAAATGATAACTGATTATGTACTCTTTATAGTAAAAATGTCCCAGACTAACATTTCGAGTCTAGGACCTCATTAAAAATGCTATCCTTCATCTGAACTTTTTTGCCCAACTTTTATATGGGTTAGTTTCTTATATCTTCTTATAGACATATGTATGCTCCCAGTCTTGGCTGGGTTTGGTCAGTGGTTCAAGATTTAGGGCAGGATTTCCAAAACGATCTAGTCAAGTTGTGTCCACCAATAATTTCAAAATGAAAATGCGTCCAAACCTGCTAGACCTTCTGTTATTTGGTCTGACAGCATCCAAAGTTACAAACATATTAACAGATGAAGAAGTTGGCAGAATAAGGCCATTTAGTCTATCCAGTCTGCTCTTATTGCAGGGTCCACAGCTTAAGGTACTGACCCTGCCCGCCCCAATCCACCCATCCTTTCCATCTGCCCCTCCAGTGACCCTTACTTTCCCCTTAAGTCTATCACAGCCTCTTTTGAAGCTGCCCACCATCTTCAATGAGACCACCTCGTCCATCAGCACATTCCAACTGGACACCACCCTCTCCATGAAAAAATGCTTCCTAGCCTCCCTTCTAAACCTACCCTCCTCCAACTTAAGACTGTGTCCCCTAATCTGTCAGTTGCCACTTAGCTTAAAGAGACCCACTTTATCCACCTGACTTATTCCCTTTAAGTACTTGAAGGTGTCAGTTGTGTACTCCCTTTCTCCTCTCCTCTCCTCTAGGGAGTACATATTTAGGACCCCCAACCTCTCCTCATATCCTCTACTCTGCTGGCCCATGATCATCATAGTTGCCCTCATCTGGACAGTCTCCAGCAGGTTAATGTCCTTTTTATCTGCCCTTGCTGCTGGTTTCCTGCACTGTGTGGTGTGCTTCAGGTCACTAGTGATCATCACTCCCAGATCTTTCTCTGCCTCTACTGCAGATACTTGGGATCCTACCATGTTGTACTCCACCCTGGGATCTTTGGCTCCAGTGTGCATAACTTTGCTTTTCTTTGCACTGAAGCCAAGTTGCCAAATCCCAGACCACCTTTCAAACTTTTCCAGATTGTCCTGTAGATCATGTATTCCTTCAACTGTGTCCACCCTCACACAGAGATTCATGTCATCTATGAAAAGACACATTTTGCCCTTAATGCCATCCCCAATATCACTAATGAAGACATTAAAAAACACTGGTCCTAGCATCAGCTCTGCTTCCCTCCACCTCCTCCCTCCAAATCCTGTCTACGGGTATGGGGGGAGGTCGGTTGGCCTACTTGTCCTGTAGTCTTTGGATCTGCAGGACAGTTGACCCACACTCAGTGGTTTAAAGTATATTTATAGGTTATGTACCCCCCAGTTTGTTCTTGAATACCCTCAAGCCCTCCCTACTGAAGTGTAGCCTGTCTGGTGCAAAAGGTGTTTTATATGACCAGTCTCCCCCCAGTCCCTAATACAAACAAACTCCTCCTCTCTGCACCATTTCCTCAGTTAGTCATTGAATTCCTCTATCTTTTTCTTCCTGACTGTGCTGGCCCTTGGCACTAGAAACACCTCTGAGAAAGTCAGTGATCATGCTTCCTCCCTGCAGGTCCTCCCTAATGCCCTAAATCTACCTTGAACTACCTCCACCTTCTCTGCAGCTAGGTCTTTGGTACCCATGCGAATAACTACATTTGGTTTAGCTCCAGCTCCCTTCACCATTTCCCTGAATCTTGGGCACACCTTCCCCGCTGTCATCCCTGGCATGCAACTACCTTCCTTCTTGCATTTTGGTCACTCTTCCTTCCCCAGTGAATACCCTTAAATTATGGAGTCCCCAAGGATTGCCACCCTAATGTCCCCTCCATCCCTCCATCCATGTTTCCCTTCCTTCTTTTCTCAACTGCCATATGAGCTTCTCACCCACCTAGCTACTCCCCCTTCACCCTGGTAAACATTTTACTACATCCACTACTTATCCCTTCAACTGTTACTCCATTCCACTCTATGTCCTTACCTTTATGGCTAACCATGCTTGTTTCCACTTTTCCCTCTCTACTTCCTGCCCTTTCTTCTCCCTCCCCCCACACTTTGCTCCACTCTGTCTGCTTCTTCTTCCCTGCCACCTTGACAAGTCCCACCTCTCCTCCATGTCCTTCTACCCCCAACTTCAGCTAATCCTGACCCCCTACCTCAACCCTTGTTGCCCCTCTCCCTTAACAGACAGTGGGTCAGATCTATTCATTAAAGGCACCACTTCAATAGTTTCCACTCCTGTTGCAACTCTTGCAGTCTCACCCTCTGCCCTACCACTTACCATTCCTCCACCCTGGGCTCTGTAGTCCTCCAAGGAAGAGGTTCCCCTGGATATTGGGTGATCCTCCATGCTCCCTTCTCTTGCTTGATACCCTCACTCCCCTGGGAACCCCCCATCTGTCTTTTCCTCTACGGCTCTCCTCTTCTGATTCTCCACACCATTCTCCTCCACTCCCATCTGAGCAGTCTTATTTCTGCCCTTAGCTGTTCCATGATCCTGCACATTGGACAGCTACCTACACTCAACTTATTTCTCAGGAAGACTGCTGTCCCACAACTATTACAGCACACCACTCTCCTCTCACTATCCAGAGACCTGTACATGCTTCTATTTCCCCACGTCCTCCCAGCCCCCATTTCTCCTAGCCCCCAGATATATATCCTTGCATGTAACCCAGTCAGGGATTTTTACAGCAATCCCCAAATTACCTTAATTCACTTACCTCCTTCTGCTTCCGCAATGCTCAGAACAATTGTAAACTGACCCTAGATAGGGATCAGCCTCAATCAACTTCCAGCCACCTACAGTGTACTTCCAACCCTCCCTTTTACACTTACCTTTCTTCCCATGACCAGCATGGCCTGTAGCCTGTGGTTCTCCCTGAGGATAGCCTGCCTTGGATGTGTCCAAAACTAGATGCAAGTCAGTACAAACTGGATAATAAAGCCAATGGTTTAAGTATAATGATGAATTCCAGTGGGTTGGGGAGGGCTTACCATTGATGTAATCAACTCAGAGGATGTTCGATCCACACTTTAGCAGAGATTAGGTTATTTCAGACCAGAACCTGAACCCATTAAATGTCCCAAAACAAACACTGTCTGATCAGTCTCAGAAATTAATAGCTAACCTATTGCAAAAAATATCTATCCAATGAGTCCATAAAGCTGTCAATAGTTATACTACTCACTATTGCTTCTGGGAGGTTATTCCATATGGTCATCACTCTTTGGTTTAATCAATCTCCTCCTTTATTTGTTTTATACAATTCTCCTTTCAGTTGACATCTGTGAGTCCTTGTTTCTCTTCATGATTTCTTGAAACCGATTCAGCAGGCTACACTAATAGATGTAAGGGACCAAGTATAAAATTCAAAGGTCCACACTTTTTTCCTTCTATTAGTCTTGCCTTAGCCAGACAAGGCCAAATAACAAATCAGAAAAGGAATGGTGCTAATTCAAGTTTTTTGCAAAAAATAAAGAAAAAACAGATATGAGTTGTTGAACAACATACAGGATGTATATGAACATTTTTCTTCTGACTCTCCACACTCATCACTGAGGAAGGAAACTGTGAATTCAGAAGAAACTGTTCACTCAGCCTGTAGTTTTTTTCAAAATATTTATTGGAATGTGTGTGTGAGGGGTAGTATCAGAAATTCAAAATCCAGAATCCATCTCATGTTTTAACTCATTTGACAGTATTGTTCTTCTCTTGGTTAAAGGGAAATGTCCATATACAAACAGGCCCCACCTCAATGTGAAGCAGGGCCTGATTCGCAGTTTCATAAGAAGTAGCTTTTTTTTTTTTTACTTACTGTACCATATGTTATTTGAAAGTTTATCTGGTTGATCCTGTGCCTTCCTTGCTGGAATTTTAAAATTTAGAGCCCTTTGCAGTGCACCCACAACCACCCATGCCTTTCCCAAGAATGAAGCATCATGAGAGAGCATCGGGGGACATCCATAGGATTACTGTACTGCAGGAGCTGCTTCTAATAGCTCTGGATTGAAGCCTACAGGTCTTGGTGCTATACCAAGACCAGGTTTAGACTAGCAGGTGACTGCCAGTCTATACCTGGTCTCGGTGTAGCACCAAGACCCATAGGTTCCAAACCGGAGTTATTAGAAACTCCCACAGTACAGTAATGCTATGGATGTGCCCTGGCTGCTCCCTGCATGACACCTCCTTCTGGGGAAAGCTGTGGGAGGTTGTGGGCTGCCATGAAGGGCTCTAAGTTTTAAAATGTCAGCGGGGAAGGTGCAGGATCAAATAGATAACATTTTAAATAACATATGACACAGTAAGTAAAAAACAAAGCTACTGTTCATGAATCTACTAATCGGGCCCTGCTTCACACTGAGGTGGGGCCCGAACACACGTGGATGTTTTCCTTAAGAAGGGAAACTGATTTGCCTTAGACACATACTTTTAGACAAGACCACTAGAATTCTGCACCCACAGAATTTTGCACAGAACTTGCAAACTACTGCAGCATATCTGCAGGGCTGTAGATATCACTGTTCTTGGTGATTATTAATATTTATAGTTTTTCCATAGCACCTGGTTCCCATCCCCTCCTTTTATATCCCAAACCCCTCTGTGCTCAGCATTTGATGTTATCAATGACATCATATCATACATTGGCTAATGACAAGGCTGCAGTCTGTTACAGAAATAAATAGTCATAGGCAATTCTAGTGAGGGGTAGGAGGAAGTAGGCTGTTGGTTAACTAGGATCTGCAGCTTGTCTGTTAGGTAGGGAAGTGGGCAGACTAGGTGGGCCAAGCGGTCCTTATCTGCCATCAGATTCTATGTTTCTATGTTTCTATGTCATTTACTTACCACTGCTCCCTCCCTGAAGCAGGTCATTGCACATCTGGTACTGTGATATTTGCTGAACCTGTACTACAGCGTAATAACAAGCATCTGTGAATGCCGAACGTTCACTTGCAGGTATTTGCATTGGCATTTGGCATTTATTCAGCCCCCCCAGTTGTATCCATGTCCCTTTAGCATCCATATCTCAACAGAGTACCTCTCTGCAACTGCTATTGCATCTGATACACATTTCACCCTCATACTTCTTAAGTGCCTGTCTTAGGAACCCTAACGCCCTGGGCGTGCTCAAGGGAACAAGCCTGTGTGGAAACTGAGCAACCCGTGCTTGTAACACAGTCACTCAGTGGAATTATTTCACCAAATTTTCAACATAAGATTTTGTCACCTCTGGTCATGAACACTGTCACTATGATTTTCTTACTGTGCACCGAACACTGATTTCCCACAGCGACCACACTATTCTGCGTCGGAAGTGTGAAAACACATTTCAGCCAGGGTGTGAAAAATGACATCTGAAATGTTCATAAGGAGGTGTAGGAAAATGCAAATGTTGGAAATCTGGAGTGAAAATATGACAAATGTGCGAAGTTACGAGTGCGAATGGAAACTGTGCAACGCATAATCATAAAACAGTCATTGTTTGGAATTTTGGCACCAAATTTTCAACATAGGCTTTTTAGGATGAACAGTGTCACTGTGATTTTCTTACTCTGTATCAAACATGATTTCCCACAGCGGCTGCGCGATTGTACGCTGGAAGTGCAAAAACACATTTTGGCCAGGATGTGAACAATGATAGCTGTACTGGTAATAAGGAGATGTGGGAAAATGGTAATGTTGAAAATCTGGAGTGGAAATATTACAAATTCACAAACTTACTAGTATGTGTAGAAACTGCACAACGCACACTCGTAACACAGCCATTTTATGGACTTTTGCCACCAAATTTTCAACATAGGCATTTTAGGACCTCTGCTCATGAACACTGTCACTGTGATTGTTTTACTCTGTAGCGAACACTGATTTCCAACAGCGACCGTAATATTTTGTGCCAGAAGTCAAAAATACATTTCAGCTGGGATATGAAAAATGACAGCTGTACTGTTCATAAGGAGGTGTGGAAATATGCCTATGTTGAAAATCTGGAATGAAAGTATTACAAATTCATGAATTTACGAGTGTGCATGGAAACTGCTCAACGCACACTTGTAAAACAGTCATTTTTTGGATTTTTTTCACCAAATTTACTACATAGACTTTTTGAGAGCCCACCTCATGAACACCAACACTGTCATTTTGTTAATCAGTCCCGAAAGGTGATTCCATGCAGTGACCGCAAAATCACCTTCCTGGACCGAATAACACCATGACAGTGACCGAATTTATGAAAAGGGGTGTCAAAAGCCCCATGTTGAAAATTTGGTCTCAAAAGTCAAAACAATGGCCGAGATATCCCCCTAAGTTGGAAAAACCCTATTTATGCCATTATACAGCTTACTGACATTTCTTCAGTTTGCGGTCAGCTTTGAAGAGTGCAGACGTGTTCCCAGTCCACCAAAGATCATTGTGCCAGGGCCTCCGGAGGTAAGTATGGGGTGAGGGGGGTGTGGGGAGGTGGGTGCACAGAGGGTGGGCATGGTGTGGTGGGAGGGGTCAAGGACTCACCGAGGGACCATTTTCTTGTTTTACAGGAATTATAAAAAAAAGACAAAAACAGATGCTTTTGGCACGCTGGGGTGGTCTCCCAGTGTGCCACCTACCTGTTGGTTGGGGGGGAGTGAAGCCATACACTGTATGTGTTGGTGGGGAGCATGAGTGCACTGGGGTGGGCTCCCAGCGTGCCAATTGGATGTGTTTTTTTTTGGGGGGGGCTGCAACCAACGAGGGATTGGGCACCCCCATCAGCCACACAGTGTGCTGGGGGGTTCATGAGCTGAGGGAGATTGGGCACCCCCTTGGCACACAAGGTGGGGGCCATGGACAAAAGGAGGGAGAGGGAGGGGGAGGACATTAACAGAGGGAGAAAGCGAGAGGGATTGCCTAGCTGTGCATGACAGCAGTTCGGCTATGTATGCTAATTGCATACACGTTGCCACTGCTGATTGCAGCAGACCTTTTCTTTGATGTGAAGACCAACACAGCTGAACTGCTGTCATATACAGCTCGGCTTGTATTGGTCCCCTAGGGCCACACCTACTACACTGCTACCTGATCACTGTTATTAGGGAGGAGGGTCACACACTTCCAAAACTCATACTGTATTTTTTTATCTTTTTTTTAAATAGTATTTCTAAAAGTCTGTAGGTTTCCTTTTTTTAAATAGTGGTGGTACTGTGCATTCCCCCATCCCATTTGCCATAGCAATTGCCATGCACGTGGTGTCAGGGTGACAAGCTAACACTGTGATTTGGCAGGTCATTACTTGCACAGAACTTCTGCAGGAAATACAAACCACCACCACAGAAGTTCTGTGGCAAATGATAATCCTGCTGCAGAACTTATTCCTAACGTGCCATAGAAAAACAAGTGCCTTACTTTTAGATGTCTAAACCTAGTTGCAGATTCTTTAGATACAATATGGTCAATGGATGAGCGAGTCAGACATCTTCATTAAAACTTCCCTAAGTTGTGAAATCAACCCCACTGAGAGAGGTTCTACATGGTGTCTTGGGACTGAAATATCCTTCTCTGCTCAGGAGAAAACTGCTAAATCACAATATTTATTATCATCCTAATACTTCAGATAACTATAAGCAGTAATATGGAATTATATTTTGTCACTCAAAAACAACTTTACGTATAATTGTGAATGTCCAGTAATATAACTGATTGGTTTTTACTCCAGAACTGGCAGTATCAATCTATTACATGATTTAGCTGAATATTTAGCTTCCGCCTTTAGTACCCTAGGTAAAATCTCATTGGATGAAAGTAAGACTCTATAGCTTATGAACCTCTCTGCATAGGCTTCAGATGCAGATCTAACATGGCTAAATGGAAGACCTCCGATGATACTCCAGGCAGATATACTTTTCATTGTCAGTCAAATAACCTGGCGTAGCAAAAGATTATAAGTTTCCTACATCCGTCATATTGATCTCTTTCGTAGGGTTCAATTTTATCTTAGGCAAGAGCTTTATCATTGCCCTGTAACTGTATACTCTATGACGACTGAAACTCATGTTGAGAATCCATCAGATAACGCAATATTGGAAAAAAATCTGTAAATGTTTACTTGGAAAACCTTAAAATTGTCTTTACTGGTTGATGACAGACAATGTAACTTAATGATCATGAATAATATTGTCATGTCATTTCACACAGGGACAAGGTTCAATGTACAGAAAGTCAAATCCAAATACCATTCTTGAAAACAAAATTTAATTATCAAAATACATAACTAAAATATTTTATAATGACTCTAGAATAAAGAAAAAAAAATAAAAAGACAGCCTCATCCATGGTATGAGAAGAACTACAAAATAGGTAAATGAAAATTGAATTGCATTACAAGACTTAGAGGAACTTCTCAACTCTGTCTCCTAACCACACATTTTTAAATAAATAAGCCAAATGATCTCATAAATCTCTTATCAAGGTCAAAAATAGAAATGGAGAAAGAAACAATAGTGCAGTGGTTTAAGGCTCTGAGCTGCAAACCTGGAGACCTGGGTTTGAATTCCACAGCCCCCACTTGCATACTGAATGACACTAAGCAAGTCACTTAACATCCCTGTGCTCCCAGGTTGCACGTGTAAACAAGCTTTCAGCTTAGTGTGTCTCTCCTGGTTAAACAATTGGGGAAAAAAGAAAGAAACTATGGTTACAACTGTATTCAACAACTAGCACTAATGATCAAAACATTATTTTGGTCACTTGTGAATTTTGGCACTAAGAACTATAAAAATAATCTTGATGCTAATATCACTAAATCTCAGTGGGTTGCCCGTTATAAAGCAGTTTTCTCTATTTCTGTGACTCACTTTTCCCAGTTAAGCCACAGTCTTTTAGACTTTTTTTTTCATATTCAAATCTGGAGCAATTTGTGTTGCCCAAAATAAGACTATGTGGAGGAAGTGATTATTTTAAATCTTTTTCAACAGTCAAAGGGGAAGGCACCCAGACAAGACAGACTCCCAGTAGAAATATTTTTAGCAAACCACTCCTGGTGGATTCCTATTTTACAAAAAATAGTCAGTGCAGTATTAGAAACTGGTACAATCCAGTATGCATGGAAAGCTAACAGAGTTATCCCTATTTTCAAACAAAGGGAGATAAAAAGTAAAACATAATGTTATTGCAAATAGGTGAGCTGAATTAGAATATTCAGAATGTGTAGGATTTTGAAGGCATTCCATGACATTCTGTGAAATTTCACAGACTTCCATGGACTTTTGTGGAATTTTTTAAATGTGTTTATGAGGTCATACATCAGCCATCTATTGAGCTAGATACTGACAAAAGTGGCACAGTTACTTGTTGTTAGTTGTCACAAGGACATGTCACAAATTATGACATTTAGAAGTAGTCTTAAAATTATAGAGGCTCAAAGTCCAGCATTTTATTTTTGGGGAGACAGAACATTTTTATCTGCTTATAATCTGGCCACATTTTTTTTTTTAATTAATAATTTTTCTATGCTCTGGTGACTGGCAGGTGGCTATGGCCCTCCCTCGGAAGGACTCATCCTCTGTACCTGTGTGTCCCTGCTCAGTGCTTAGCCAACCCCCAGTAGTTCCCTTCTGGCTTGCCCCACACGGTGGGGCTAGTGAGGAGAGCACTGGCTTTTCTCCCCACCAAGCACAAATCCAGAATATGGGGGTGGCACAGGGACGTGGGGCCATCATGGAGCCTACCAGCTCCCATTTTTCCTCTTCTCTCCCATCCCCCCTCCCATACTGACATACGGATGTTGGCAGTTGTCTCCCAACCCATACTGCCCTCCAACTGCCACCAGAGGGCAGTCAACAAGCAGGATGACAGGCCTCCCTCCCCCCGAGAGAGGAGAGCAGTTCTCCAGATGCTCGATCCTCTTTCTTCCCTGCCAACCCCCAGTGGCCCAGGCTCATTCCCGAACCTGGGTTGGCAGCGTGGTGTGAATTGTAGCAACCAGCGCCTTAACCTCCAGTACCACCAGGCCTGCTAATCTGGTCACCAATGATGTAAGATAAATGCTAATTAATATGTATAACCTTTTTGTAAGGATTAGAAAAACTATTGAATATGCAGAGATTTGGTTTGGTGTTTTTATTTTAATATTCGATTTCCCCCCCGGGGCACATCATAGGTGGCTTACTCTGCCCTGTCCTGCCACCCTGATCCATCTGCTGCCTCTCTGGTATTGCCAGGCCAACCTCCCCCATGAAATTCCCCCACCCCGTGGTGTGGCAGATGGGGAGGTCCATCCTCTGCCCACCCAATATTAACAATCCAGATCAGGGTGTTCAGCAACCTGTGATTGAGCAGGACCAGGGTTGGTAGTCATGGCTTCATGGAAAATATGGTCACCATTTTCATCCAATTTTTCTCTTTCAGTGTGGTCTTGTGAGCACATGCGCATGGAGGTGCAAATGCACATGTAGCTGTGGTCCTTGCTTTCCAAGCTCCAACATTGCCACCAAGCCTTCATCAGGTGTCAGCCAAGGAGTGGGACAAACAATCCCCCTGTCCCAAGTTAGGAGTAGTTAGGAGGTTGCTCAATCCTCTCCCTCCCCTGTTGGCCCCCAGCAACCCAAGGGCACTTCCAAATTCGAGTTGCCAGTGTGGCACGAGATGTGGTGTCCAGTGCCTCAACCCTCAGTGCCACCAGGACATCTTCTGGTAGGGTAATTTTTAAGTTCTGAGTATAGATCTTTTTTTCACATTTTGTTTCCTCCCACCTGGCATCTAGAGGTAGATATCTCCTGTGCCTTACCACCTAAGTCCATCCACTGCTCCCCTGGCACCACTGAACCCCCTAGAACCCCATGGATTTCCCCCACAGTAGGGTCAGGAGATGGAGGACCATCCTTCCCACACCCAGGACATCCAAACAAGTTTGGGGCCTCCAGTGGTCCAGCGACAGAGCGGGATGTCGGTTGGCAGGCAGGGCTCACTGAGCCTGTGGATGCCACCTTTTTCCTTTATTTCTGTCCTTCTCCTTCACAGCCATGAGTGCACATTTGTGGAGGTGGGTGCACACCACATTGCCAGATTCCTGTGCCTCCCTAACTGCTAGCGTTGCCACCCAATCTCTACCAGGAGGCAGCCAAGGAGCAGGACAGCCAACCCCCCCACCCCAGGAAAGAAGAACAGTCAGGAGGATGCTCAATCCTCTCCCTCCCCTGCTGACCTACGGCAACCCAAGAATGCTTCTGAACTTGAGCAGCCAGTGCGGCACAAGGTGTGGTGTCCAGCGCCTCAACCCTCAGTGTGACCAGGATAGCTTCTGGTAGGGTAATTTTTTAAGCCGGAGGTATAGATTTTTTTCATTTTTTTTTTCTCCCACCTGGTGTTCGAAGGAAGATATCTCCCCCTGCCTTACCACCTAAGTCCGTTCACTGCTCCCTTGGAACCACTGGGACCCTAGTACTCCCACAGATTTCACCCCATGGTGGGGTCAGGGAGGGTCATCCTCCCAACATACAGTACATCAAATCCAGTTTGGGGCCTCCAGTGGTCCTGTGACAGAGCGGGATGCCGGTTGGCAGGGTGGGCTCACAGAGCCTGTGGATGCCATCTTTTTCTGTTTTTCTGTCCTCCCCCCTTCATGGCTGTGAGGGTGCACATAAGGAGGTGGGTGCACACCACATTGCCACATTCTTGTGCCTCCCTAACTCTTGGAGCTGCCACCTGACCTCCACAAGGAGGCAGTCATGGAGCAGGATAGCCATCCCTTCCTCCCTCCTTGGGAGAGGACAGCAGTCTGTTTGATGCTCGATCCTCTCCCTCCCCTGCTGACTACCACGACCTGAGCTCACTTCTGAGCCCAGGTTTCTGGCATGGCATGAGGTGCGGCATCCAGATCCTCAACCCTCAGTGCCACCAGGCTGGCCTGCAGGTATAGATCTTAAATTGGCATGGATATCCAATATTACTGGATTCTGATATTTAGCAAAGCTGGAGAAATTTGGTTTAGTAGTTTTCAATTTGTAATGCAAATACCACAAATTATTACGGGAAAACCTTTTTTCAAAAATTCATTTCACATGATAGTTAATGCCTCCAGAAATCCACTTGTGGAATTTAAGTTTCAGGCAGCACCAAATCCTTCTCACTGCATCTCATAAGCTGAGCTGAGCTGTTTAAAGTATTGTGCAGTAGATCCTTCCTGGATGACTATTTTGGGCCCTTCCCTTTTTGTCTCACTTGGCATGACAAGACAGACTCAGCAGAGCTGCTTGTCCCTCTGTTATCTTCCTTGTTCTTCGCAGTGATAGACCCCTTTAAATAGAGAGTCACCTTCTCCTTTTCTGTTCAAAAGTATACCATTGGAATAGACAGAGTTCTTCCTTCTTTTTTGCTCCAGTCATTTTCTTCTACCACTAATTCTCTGTATGTCTAAATTCTAGACTTTCTAATACATCCAGCTCTTAGGTTAATCAGTTTTGCTGGACATGATTCTTGAAATATCTGCTTTCAAGCTGGAATTGGTATTCCTCTGTGCTTCCCTGCACCAACTGGAGGCAATCTATTATTGTGCCACTCAGCTCTGCTGTCCTTATCTTGTGAACACATTGATCAAACTCATACCACTGGTGATCTCCTGCACTAGTTGCCTCCCCAACCCCTATCCTTTAGTTTAAATCCCCAGACTACCTTGTCCTTTGACAAGACTGGTATGTCCTCCTTTTTGGCATGACAGCAGCAAATCCAGAGAATGCAGGCATATCTTGCCATAGGAAACCATTTAACTCACAATAAAAAGAAGATCCTCTTGCTTTCCACAGAATCTTAGCAAAAGTTAGCTTTTCAAATGTATGTCACTGTCATTCCTCACAGGCCCTAGGATCATGAGGGCTTTGAAGAAGATCCATCTAGACATCCTTCAGTTAGGAACATGTCAAATTCAATAAATGACCTCCTCATGTCCTCAGAATGTGTACTTCCTATCACAGTCAACTCCTCCAACTAGCTGCAGTACTTGGTAATGGATCACACTCATTTGACCTGTACTGCAGGCTGCCAAATAACCATACCTGCATTAGCATCACAGTACTGTATTGTCCTTTAAACTCTCCTACTAGTTTTACAATGGAGTTGCTTATAAATCCAACATTATTAATACTCTCACCAGCCTTTCTCTTTTTCCTCCATGTCAGGTGAGGTGTATGGCTGGGCAAAAATTCATGAATATGGCTTCCACAATATTATCACAAAATCACACAATATTCACAAAGACTCATTGAATTCAGCTTTAAGCACTGCAGCTTGTGGAGCTTGTATCATGGATATTCTTTTAAGCAAGAGTTTAAAAAGTTGACACACATAGGGCCCGATTCACAAAGGTTGGCACAAGCTGCATTGAAGCCAGCTTGCACCAATCACCAGTCCGCTGGGGCCCTGCACCCAATTCACTATTGGGTAGAGTCCCAGGGGCAAATTCCCATGGCTTGTGGTATCTGTGGCCCTGTGTCTAACAGATGGCACAACTGGAAGGTGTGCCACAAGCTGTGGGGTGGACTTGTGGCAATAGAACCATGGACAGCAGTCCCTGGTGGCTAACCTACTGGGTCCCTCCAGCCCCAATCTCCTTGTTATTAAACAAAATTACATCCCTAGTAGGTAGCACCCCCCAGCCCTGATCCCCTTGTAATATAATAAAAATCTTGTCCCTGATAGCTAGCAGTCCCCCCCAGCCCTGATTCCCATCTTATTACTGTAATCACGTCCCTGGTGGTCTAGCGGACCCCCTCCCTATCCCCTATCTGCCCACATGATGTAAATATATAATTCTCTGGTGGTCTAGTGGACCCCCCACACCAGCAGGCAGTGCCCTCCCACCAAGGTCCCCCATCCCATCCCTGAGCCAGTGACCAACACTGCCCTCCATTTTCCACCACATTCTGCTGCTTACTGAGGTCTCAAGGGGCTCATCCTGTATACAATATGTGCTCACTGATTGACAGCTCTGTCAGTCAATGAGTGCATACTGTGTACAGTAACATAGAAACATAGAAACATAGAATTTGACAGCAGATAAGGACCGCTTAGCCCACCCAGTCTGCCCATTTCCCTACCTAATGGATAAGCTGCAGATCCTAGTTAACCAGCAGCCTACGTCTTTCAACCCCACCCCTAGAACTGCCTTATGACTGTCCCATGCATGCTTGAATTTAACCACTGTTTTTGACTCCACAACCTCCTCCTGAAGGCCGTTTCATGCATCCACAACCCTCTCTGTGAAAAAATACTTCCTTACATTACCTCTGAGCCACCCCCCCTCTATCTTCAAATTGTGCCTCCTTGTTCTTGCACACCTCTTTTTTGAAAGATGCTACCCTCTTGGACTTTGTTGATTCCCTTGAGTGCCCTGAAAGTTTCTATCATGTCCCCCCTTTCCTCGAGGCTATACATATTAAGCTCTTTTAGTCTCTCTTCATTTGTCTTCTGGTGCAGATCCTGCACCATTTTAGTGCCCTCCTCTGGACAGCTTCCATCCCGTCTCGTCCTTGCAGAGACTGGGTCTCCAGAACTGCACTCAGTACTCCAGATGGGGTCTCACCAGCTGTCTGTACAGAGGGATAACAACTTCCTGTTTTCTACTGGTGATGCCTCGCCCTATGCATCCCAGTATCCCCCCAGCCCTCCTTACTGCCTTCTCACATTGCTTGCCCACCTTTAAGTCATCCAATATGACTAACCCCAGGTCCCTTTCCTTTTTTTGTTGTTAGTATCTCACCCCCATTGTGTACTCTTCCCCTAGGTTTTTGTTTCCCAGGTGCATTACCTTAAACTTCTTAGCACTGAATTTAAGCTGCCATACATTTGACCATTCCTCTAACCTTGCCAAGTCCCTTCTCATCCTTTCCACCACACCTTGTGCATCAACTCTGTTGCAGATCTTCGTGTCATCTGCAAAGACATACTTTTCTTTCCAGTCCCTCTGCAATGTCACCTATAAAGACATTGAAGAGGACCGGTCCTAATACTGAACCCTGCGGTACCCCACTAGTAACCCCCCCCTTCTTCAGAGTGGACTCCATTTACTATTACCCTGTGTGTCCTATTCTCCAGCCAATTCTTTACCCAGGCTATCATCTTGGGACCCACTCCCAGGCTGGCTAACCTGTATATTAATCTTTTGTGTGGGACTGTGTCAAATGCCTTGCTAAAGTCTAGGTAGGCCATGTCCACAGCCCCTCCCTGATGTACTACTTTGGTCACCCAATCAAAGAAATCTATCAGAGTTGTCTGGCATGACCTTCCTGCTGTGAATCCATGCTGCCTTGGGTCCTGTGCCCCTCTGGCCTCTAGGTACTCGACAATTCTTTTCTTCAGAAGTGATTCCATCATTTATGCCATGACCAAAATCATCCCTCAGTGCGGACAGACCGTTAGGCCTATTCTGCTGCCATTTTAGTATGTTAGTATTATCATTGGCATCTGCTGCCATCTGGAACTGGTATTTAGATGCTTCCAGTCCAAACCTGGCTGTTTCTGCTAGGTCATCAGAGACAGGAGGGAACCTTCTCTGACATGGCCAAAACAGACTGCCACAGTGTCTTTTGATACTGTGCAGCATAGGCCTGGTAATTCGCTTGTCTGACCCCAAGGGAGGCAGCTAAATACCCTTTTTTTGACATGCTGTCCATTTTTCTTGAATCCTTCTCAGGAGGGTGAGAGGATAAAGGAACCCTTGCCTTCTCACAGGCTGCCTGTTGGACTATACCCTGACGATCAGGGTGAGAATGGAGGAATTCAGCCCTTTTCTGTCCAATTGGTACTTCTGTCAGCCTTCTTATCCAGAGGTGCGACAGAGTTAGGGTTCTGCAGGATCGAGAATTAATCCTTTTTGAAGAAGTTAATAGTCAGAAAAATCTTCTTAGTAGGTGTTAACCCCACCATTTCCATATATTCTGCCTCCTCCTCCTCCTCCTCCTCCTCATCTTCTATGACCCCGCTGGTAGCCAGATCAAGGGCATCTACTATTTTCCTTACAAAGGAAAAGTGAGAGGAAAAATCCTCAGGCCTAGGAGGAGAGCCAAAGTCCTGCTGTGGTGAGATTTCCGGTTCAATGGGCTCACCATCATCTTCCTCTGGTATGTCATACTCCCCAGTATCTATCTCCTGAGACTGGGTATCAGAAGAGGAGTAATCTCGAACCCTTGGAGGAGGAGGAGGAGGGGTTGGAGAAGGTATGTACCCTAGTTGCCAGTGATGACTTTAATAGCCCTGGCAATCTCCTCAGCAGTAGGCAGACTGTGAGGCACAGAAGAATCCCCTGTAGGTTTTGCCTGGGATTCAACGTGCTTGGTCTTCTTTGCCTTTTTGGAGGAGACCAGAGAGTCAGCTGGCCCACTCAGCCTTTTTAAGGAGGTTGATTCACCCTTATCAGGGGTGGTGAAAGAAAAAGCTGCTGTTTCACCTGCTGATTTTGAAGGTGTTGGCTGGTTAGAGCCTGAAGCACCTCCCAACTTTTGTTCAACCTCTCCATTCTTTTTTCCACAGTTTTCTGTGGAAATGATTTACAAATTTCAGTCAGTATTTAAATGCTCAGTTCCCAGGCAGAACACAGCTGTCATGCTTGCAGCTCTGGCGAACACTTCCCCATACTTAACTTGACACAGTTTTAAAACCTGGGGATCAGTCTTTTCTTAGGTTTTTCAGTATGCTCCATTTCCAGGAGAAAACCCTTAACTGCAAAAAGAATCTTTTTTTTTTTTGCGGTCGGTTCAGGAACCGATTAGGCCCCAAAAATAACCGATGAATTTTTAAAGTCGGAACTGGGTCAGCAGATTCAATGGTATGAACTCCTTGAGAGCTCAGATGGCAGCTGACCATGGTGGAGAGTGGAGGGCTGTGTCAGTTACTGCCTCGGGGATGGGATGGGGGAGCCGGGTGGTGGGGCACAGCCTGCCATGGTGGGGGTCCACTAGAACATCAGAGAAGGATATATTTAAATTATATGGGAAGATCAGGAATGGGGGAGGTCCACTAAACTACCAGGGATATGATTACAGTAATAAGACAGGGATTGGGACGGGGGGACCACTAGTCACCATGGACTTGATTTATTTTTACATTACAAGGGGATCAGGGATGGGGGGACTGCTAGCCACTAGGCATGTGATTTTTTTATATTACAAGTGGATCAGAGCTGGGGGGCTGCTAGCCACCATGGACATCATTTTTTTTATTACAGGGGGATAGGGGCTGAAGGGGACCACTAGCCACCAGGGATGTGATTGGGGGAGGGGGGCCGTGGCACATAGTAGAAGTTTACTAACCCTCCCAGTGGACTCACTTCTAAGTTCCCTTAAACTAGCCCTGGCTTGTCTAAGGGTACTTAGAATTTTGCTCTCTGGGAGGGTTTAGTGAATCACAATTTAGGGGCTATGGCAGCTTGCATCTGCCGCAAGGCCCCCTACTGCCATGCTGCAGCCCATGTTGTGGTGCAAAGGCTAACGTAAGTCCTCTTTGGCACACACAGCTTGTGTTTGATGCAAGCTGCTTTTGTGAATTGCTTCCAGTGAATCATTTGACACAAGCTGCACCTTGCACCATTCCTTGTGGTGCAAGCTCCTTGCGCCATTCAAGGGAGTTTTGTGAATTGTGAATTGGGCTGGCAGTATAGCCTAGAGGTTAGAGGAACGAAGTGTAAATGAGCTTGATACATCCAGCAGACCAGACCTGAGTTTGATTCTCACAACCTCCACTTGCATACTGTGTGACTCTGAGCAAGTCACTTAACCGCCCAGTGCTCCCAGGTCACCCCTGAAAACAGGCACTTGTGCCTAGTTGGCCTTAACCGGTTACCAAAGACTAAAGAAAAAATTGGGTCCATTGTATCTTTTTCAAGGTCTATGAACCTGGCAAACTTGAGACACTGTTTGCTTTAGTTGTAATGCTACAGGGGCTTAAGATTTTACAGTGTAGATACTTTCATATTTTACCAATCCCTCCCTTACTTTCTCCGAGCATATTAACAACACTGTAAAGAGAATCCTCCAAAAATTAGGCGCTGCCTACTGACTCAAACATCTTCTGTCTGCTGAAGTGTGCCTTGCCATTGTGCAAGGTAACCTACTGCCCCTCCTTGACTACTGCTCCCCTGTCTACTCCCTTGCATCCTCTACGCTACTTGCATGACTAAACACGACATACAATTCCATCTGTCGCTTCATCCTTCAAGCTCCCTACTCCAACCACCACTGCATACTCTACAAGTCCCTAGAGTGGCTCCCAATACAAGGTCATTTCGATTATGCTATGGGTTGCTTGGTGGTAAATTTGATCAGGAATGACCACCTGTACCCCTGTTCATCCCTTCCTACAGGCTGAGTGACTTCAAGGAACCTTAGGGTATCCCCATCCCTCCACTGGAAGTACCACGCATCTCCACTGAAATAGGTAGTAAAGCTTTCTCAGTTTCTGCCCCCTCCCTATGGAACAGACTCCTATCAGCCATCAGCTTGTCTCCCTCCCACCTGTCCTTCAAAAGAAACCTAAAAGACTGGCTCCTGACTGTAGCCACCTGTCACTGCTCTCCACATCAACACTAGGGCCTACAAACCGCCCATGCTCTATGGCACTATTATTCGCTGCTTGCCCCTACCTCCCTACCCATCCCTGTCTTACCTCTGTTTTCTTATCCTAAAGCTGCCTAGGATCTTGTTTGCACTTTTTCACAGTTGCTCCCTCATCCTGCTTTGATCTTCAAGCTGTCCATGAAATTTGATTGAAAGAGTCTGTACAGCCTTTTCTGGCTGGGTACCTTGATGTTAACTTGTAATTTGCCTCCTGCAGTCACATGATTCTACTGCCTGTTACATGTAGTATTGCTCTCATTGTAATCACATGTAGCTACTGTTTAAAAACTTGTACCATTGATATTATTGTTTGTGTGATCAGCTACTACTGTACATTCTTGTCTCATCACCTCTTGTTGAGGTGCATTTATCCTGTGTACTGTATGTATTGTTTTTTTTTGATTCATGTTATTGCCACCTTGTGGCCCATGATGTGACTGAAAATGGTCCTCCGAATCAGTTCGCTAAGCTGGTTACCAAAGACATGCATACATACATACATAAATAAATAAATAAACAAACAAAAACACTTCTGAACATTTGGCTCCTTATAACTCATTCCTTTTACAGCAACAAACCTGACACATGGCAAACTTATCCATGCTGTATAGTTTAAACATTTCCGATTTGGTGACATTTTCATAAATTATTTTAAAATTAGATAACTAAAACTAACAATTCAATTTTGACAACATTTTTAGCTAACTATGACTCAGCCCCCAAATGTGGAGATCCATGTATTTGGATTAGTAACTCTGGCAGTAGAATTTTACACTCCATACAGCTCTAATGAGCAATTAGTATGATTGAAGTTATAGCCCAAAGTATGGATTTCCAGAAGTTTGGATGCAGCACTTGTGGCAGTTTGACTGCTACAATTGCATCCCTGTAAATGTGTCAGAATGTTTGTGATTTATTTTTAAATATTGAGTTGCATTTATGACACTTCATGGAAAAAATGGCATGTGCCAGAATTCTGACACATGCATGATTTTTTTTGTATATCTTGCTGTACTTGCATCAAGAACTTAAATCATATTTTTGGTAGTCTATTGGTCCTGATGCAAGTAGTGCCATTGCAGTAAAATTGTGTCACAAGTGTTTGGAAATCTAACTTTACATAATGTATTTCCTTTCATCTCAAAAAAATAGATCTTTGAATAAAGTATATTTAAAAAAAGAAAATCGGGTTTTTGTTCAAATTATTACATGTTGGATAATTGTTTCACTCTCACATTTATTGTTGATAAGTATGTTAAAGTAAAAAGCTGCAAGGATTTTCTAAGCTATGACCACTTTAAGTCTGCTTTTGATACTGGGGTATAAAGACTCTTTGTAAAAAGTAACCAGAAATGGGAATAGCTTAGTATCACTTGACTTTGATTAAAGAATACCATGCCAGAACCTGACTTCCAATTGCAATTGGTCAATACTGTATTATAATTATCAGAAAAACTAGAATCCAATCAGGGAGTGCACCAAAGATGCCTACCACTTTAGCCAGTACTTTGTCCCACATATTCCTGGGCTTGTAGATGAACTGATTGATGATTATTTTCATTCTCCCATCATCTTGAACAGAAGAGCTTCTATTCTTCTATAAGACAATTTGGTACTTATCTCATTCTCTATAGACTTGCAAAGGAATTTTCACTGATTGAAAACAGTAGTGTTTCGCTCCTCTTGCTAACTTACCAACACTAATAGATTTTGACACTGGGGCATGACAGACTCTGCAAAGCTGGTATAGATTTAGAACTTTAGCAGCTTTGGAACCTGTGTTTTATTTTTAGCGGCTACTCTTTGTCGAAATAGATTTCTTACCAACTCAATTTGATTTAACATTTCGCACATGGCACAGGAAAGGTGTCACATTTATTTTTCAATTTCTTGATCCACACGGGGTGGTCCCATTTGCCCAGCTCCAAAGGGAGTTTAACTTAATAAATTAGGACTATTACAGGTACCTACAGGTATGCAATTTTCTTTTAAATAAGGGCCCTTTGAGAAGCTGTCTTCCTGATTGCATGCCCCTATTCCTGCAGCTGGTTATTAATGTGATCAGGGGGTCTATCTAGCTTCATTTGATAGGATTATTATATAGAGGAATAAGGGAGCTTATATCTGATTCATCTGAGTTAATGCTGGAAGCGTGGAACAAGGAATTGCCTTATAGGATTACCTATGAACTCTGGGTAAAGTATATTCGCCCCCTCATTGGGGAGCTCTCTGGCCCTTTATTGGAGAGAATTTGCATGGAAATCCCACAGTAGATATTTTAATACACCGGCTAAATTGGTCAAGATTTTCCCTGCACTGGGGGCTGATTGCCAGACACAATGTGGGAAGGGGATGGCCAATCAGGAATACATCCCTTGGGGGTGTAGCAAATTACAAGTTTTCTGGCAAGAAGTTGAGCAGACCTTACAGATGATTTTTTTCACCAGAAGTAGTGTTAAGCCCACAGTTTGCACTCTTGTCAATCCCTCCAGAGGGGCTCAAACTACAAAAAAGGTCCCTCATGTTCACTTTTCTCCTTTTGGCTAAGAAGACAATCACTAAGTTATGGAGGCAGGTCTGAGCCCCTACAGTAGACACCTGTCAAGATCTGATAGTGGAGCTTTATTTACTAGAGCACATGATAGCAGGAGCTGTGGGGCATAGGGAACAGATTAAAATGAGATGGAGGGCTTGGGTGCTCTTTAATTCAGCAAGAGACCCCTTGTTTGTTCCATGATGGGCTCAAAATACTTAGATAATAGGAGCTGTGAACGGAACCCTGAGGGAGGGCTCTTTTCAATGGGTATGATGGAGCTGGTTGGAACAAGGAGGATGGGGTAGAGGAAGGCACTTACCAGGGTTGTAATAATTATATGTTGTGAACTATGGATACTGAATGAGATGAAAACATTACCACCACTACCATCATCTTATCACCAACTGATTGATTTGAAAATGTGTCTATTTATGCATGTCAGCTAAAACTTATCTGCAATATATTGTACCTCTTATGAAAATAACAGAACAATAAAGTTTAAAAAAAGAAAACAATAGTGTTATCTAGGGACTCAAGCAAGTTATAAACTTAGGCAGACACTGTGGTAAATTTAGTTAGAAACTGGGAAGAGATACATCGCAAATGTAAACAAATTTAGCTACTTGGGTATTCTAATTACAAGCTATCAATTCTTCTCTAGATGAACCAAAACAAATGCAAGGACTGCAGCTCAATGGGTAAATGTCATTTTGAAAATCAACTGAAATTTTGGTGGCACTGTTCCAAAATCAGCATTAAAAGTCTTGGAGTCAAAAAATCCTGCCCATATTTTATATGATGCAGAGATCTAGGTCTTGTAGTGTAGACCACTCTTTCAACAACATTCAAGCAATATTTTTTTGCAAAATCTATTTATGGTGCCTCAAGGAACCCCAAACTATTATCTTTAAATACAGACCAGCTCACTGACATTCAAATGTCTAGCTACTATCATACTCTTTAATTTGTAGGTCAGATATTTGGTATGGAAAATTATCAGCTTCCTCATCTATGTTTAGAAGAAGCTAACCACATAGTTTCTCCAAAACAGTCTTCCCCTTGCTCAGATCACAGAGACTCCATTGACTTTGTAGGACTTACAAATATACAAAGATAGGAAATTGCCAACAGAAACAGGCCATATTGGTCTATCAAGTCTGCTCAAGTGTGCACCTCAGTCAGATTTACTGGAGCTGCCCCACTCCCCTTTCTCCCCAGGAGTTATCCTCTCCTTCCCTCTTTTCTCCCCTCCCTCCCAACAGTTGTAATTCTTTTTTTTTACCCTGTCCCACCTCCAATTGAAACTTCACACAACATTTGCCAATTCCACCCTAACACCACCCTTTCTGAGAAAAAGTACCTCCTCATTTCCAGTTTATATCTACCCCCCACTAATTTCAGGCTATGCTGTCTTGTGGTCCCATCCCTTTTTAAACTGATGATGCCCTCTGTTCCTACCTGTTTATACCCTTGTACTTGAAAGTTTCTATCATATCCCCCCTTTCCCTTCTGTTTTCCAGGGAATACATATTGAGCTCCTGTAACCTCTCATCTTTTTGATTGTCCCCCATGCCCTGGATCATCTTGTTCACCCTCCGCTGAACCGCCCTAGTAATTTGATGTCCTTCCTCAAATATGAGAACCAGAACTGTAAACAATACTCCAGGTGTGGTCTTACCAGTGACCTGTACAATGGCAGAATGTCTTCCTTCTTCCTGGAGGTGATTCCTCTGACAATGTACTCCAGCATTTTATTTGCACTTTATGGCACTCCACAGAGTGTATCATGTCATCCCTGACAATCACCCCTAGATCCTTTTCCTCCTCTGAGCTGGACACCTGTGCTCCCCACAGCCAGTAACTGGCCCCTGAGTTCCTAACTCCAAAGTTCATGACCTTGCACTTCTTAGTGTTGAAACCCAACTGCCAGAACCCAAACCATTTCCCCAGCTTAGCCAGATCCTCTCTGAGCTCCTCCTGTGTACCCTCCCCTTTGTCCAACCTCCCACAGAGCATAGATTCATATGGGAGAATCAAGACTTACTGAACAATTATTACAAGGGAAAGATTATTAAAGAAAGAGTAATACTGTAGATAATATCAGGCAATAAAATATGGGGGTGGAAAGCTCATCTGGAATTTTCACACTATACACCATATTTACAACTAAAAAGACCTGTACTTGGGAGTACTACCTATCAGAGATTATAAACCTAAAATTGCACTGAGCATAGACAGAGATAACATTTGAGGTATCTGACTCAAAAACAAAGGAGGGTAGGTTTAGTAGCACCCTGTTTTTACTGATTGTTTGATTGATTGATTGATTGAATTCTTTATTTAGTTATTTTATTGAAATTATTATACCAGTTAAGAAATACAGAGATATGCAAGTCTCATTTACAAATGCAACCCTGGGGGAAAGAATAGAGGTAGAGAGTAGAGGTCAAGAAATAGGGAGAACAGGGTGGCAGTAAATTAAACAATAGTAAAAAAAAATTTCATTTGTGTAGTAGAATAAATAGCAGTACAGCAGTTTACAGTTTGGCATATACAGTACCTCAGAACTACTGTGAATTTTGCATAGCACTATAATTTTCACACTCAAATTTACCTGTATTCAGCAAATATTTGCTGATGTTCTTTATAATTGTAGAGCTAATTCTGGACACACAAACTATTTAATCATGGAACTAACATGCTTGAAACATCCATTGACACAAAATATATGGCAATCACCTTTTGTAGCAATATTATTCTTTAAAATAAGAAAGTGCTATGCATTCTAGCCATTTGCTCTGAATTTTGAAGGACAGTGCTATGAATTTGAGTGCATAGAGGTTGAGCAATATAGTTTTGCAATACATATGAAAAGAAGAATTGTGAGTAGTAACATTTCATTTTGGACAAGTGCAGTAAATGGCAAATTGATGCTTCAGTTTTAAAGAGATTTCACATACAGTATCTACTCCCAAGTAGATAGCAAATACCCCAGTTTCCATGTTATTCTGTATGAAGGATCTAGGTTTCTTAGGTTTATTTCAAGTTAGTGGAGCAGATTTGCCCATTTAGGCTTCCTATTTCTCAATGGTAAAATCTTTGTAGTTTGTTGGTTTTGTAGTGTAAGTCTATTTGTTTTTTTAATAAGTCCATATTACTTCTACCTACTATATTTGCTGGTAAATCATTCTGTTTTGAAGCAACCCTTTGTGTGATCCATTATCCCCTTCTCTCAGTTTTTTACATCTTGCCTTTTAGCTGAAAGTTATGTTTCTGGTGTCATACTGGGATGTTTTCATGTTAAGCCCTAAGCAGTTCCATAAATCAGGTTCCTTAAAGGCACTCTATATTAGGCATAGGTTGCCCCAGCCCTTCTATATTCTAATGTGTACAAATTTAAGTGCTATAGCCTTTGTTCACATGTAAGGTTTCTGATAGCCTTTACAATCTTTGTTGCCCTTCTTTGTACACTTTCCAGCTGTCTAATTCCTCCCATTGTTAGTGGTAACAAAAACTGGCCACAGTATTCCAGGTGCAGCCTAACCAATGCATCCATAAAGTGGCATCAGGAGCTGCTATCCCTGCTTGCTGTGTTTCTACAGATGCAGCCCAAGATGCTGGAACATTTTTAAGTGCTGTTATACAGTGCCCTTTGAATTTAATCATGGGTTACTATAATTACACACCTTTCTAATTTCAAGTGGTTTTAATCTCCTGCCCTAAACATGTATATTTTGCATCCTTATTTCTATTGCCTAAGTGCATAACTGCACATTTCTCTATATGAAATCTAATTTGTGAGGTATAGCAGATTTTTGTATACTTTTAATTTCTTGCTGAAATTTGATTATTATTTCATCAGTGTTCACCACAAATCCCACCTTAGTGTCATCTGTAAACTTAGCTAACCAAACCCCTCCATTATACTTCATTAATGTCATGTAAATATTAAATAGCACTGGTCCAAGTACTGATCCCTGTGGAAGCCCGCTCGTCATATTCACCAGTTGAATGGGTGTCCCCTTATAATTACTTTTTGTGTTCTATATTATAGCTGTTATGTAATCAATCTTACTATTCTTTTGATACTCATATCTTTTAATTTATTGATTAGTTCTTAGTGAGGTACACTACTGAAAGACTCACACTAATCAAGGAACAACAGGTCCACTGTGAGCCCTGAATCCAATGCCCTGCTAACCTTGTCAAAAAATTAATCAGGCTAGTCTGGCACCAGCCAGCCCATTGGTGCAGCAGTAGTTCTACCACTCGTGAGGCCAGTGACCCAAGTTCAGTAGTGAGCTTGGTTCATTGGAGGACTAGCAGGCAGTATAGCCTAGAGGTTCAAATAATGAGCTGTGAATGAGCTTGGTACATCAAGCAGACCTGCTTTGATTCCCACAACCTCCACTTGCATGCTGTGTGACTCTGACCAAGTCATGTAGCCTTCCCAGTGCTCCCAGGTCACCCCTGTAAACAGGAACTTGTGCTTAGTGGGCCTTACCCAGTTAGCAAAGAATAAATAATAAACATTTCCCCCAGTGTCATGACTATCATTCCCTCATCAATAAAACAAGTCCATGTAAGCCAACACTAAGGATGCACCTGAAAACAAGCTATTTATTTTAATTTATTTAGATTTTGTTAACCAGGTAAACCCACTGAGACCAGAGGTCCCTTTTTCAGGGGCGACCTGGGGGCTATTACAGCTTAGTGTGCCTTTCCTGGTCAAACATTGTAAATAAATGAATAGAAAGGTTTGTTGTAAGCTCAAAAGCACTTTATTTATGGCAATATATAATCTATTTACAGTACTGTATGTGTTCTTAAATTTTGTCGGACTTATGTGTATATTTGTCTTTGGAACAACAAAAGATATTTATCAATAATATAGAACTGAACACTAGTGAGGAACTCTCTCTTCATCATTCAGAAGTGTCACCTTCCTTGCATGTGTAGCCACTCCCTCCCCATTGTCTAGGGGCAACCGCAGATGGTAAAACTGAGGAGTGGGCCCACAGCAGAAATCTCACCGGAAACAACCCTAGGCTCAAACTGCAGAAACTAGAAACATTTGAGCCTACCTGAAGATGTCTTATCTGAGTGTCTTCAAGGCAACTGGTCTCAAAATGGAAGAAAAAAAAACCACCCCATCATCTCAAAACTGTACTCCTCAATTCTTGGATGATTTATTTCTTCAGTGAGGAGCCCCTCCCACTGACTCCAGGCCTGAGATACGGGATCTTAAAGAAGACAGGAAATTATTTTTTATGGTTAACTGCCCTTACATCTTCCTTTCCATGCCAGTTATGTATTCTGATATGCTTTGATGATTGACAAAAAAAAATCTTGCTTTGTGGTGTCCTGAGATGTACACTGAGTTCCACTCTCCTCACCAGCTACTGTTGTTGATTTTCATATCTCTAAGATATTCTATGACATCAGAAACTCCCATTCTATGCTATTAGTCTGAATGGCTTGGCAGGGAGTTTGTGATGTCATAGAATGTTCAGGCAGTATGAAAAGAGAGAGCACCAACTGCTGAGCAGAGAGGGATTCAGGGTAGTTACAAAAGCAACAAAATTAGATTAATAATTTAACAAAAAAAAAGTCAAAATCATATTGGAATACTGGCTAGCCAAATAAAGAACAACTGGAGAGCATCTAGAGGTGTAAAAACTGTTTCCTATCACCTTTAAATAAACCCTACTGTAAAAAAAAACTCATTAGATGATTAAAAACCTGGGAGTTATTAAATTCATCATTTCTATTTACAAACAAAGTCAGCTCCAATTGATTCCTTTACAAACCAATCACTTTATTTCTCCTGTGCCCAAACAATTTAACTGAGCAACAGGGGCTCACTTATGAATCTACTTTAAACATCAGCTCCATGGGGCTAAACTTTCATATAGAGGTTAAAAGCAGTAAACATTCACCAGAGCAAGGTGTTATACACCTCTCTCTACAGCAGACCAGATCTCTCCCCAGGAACTTAGATGACATTTCATCCTGGACTGCGAAGCTCCAAAGATCCCACTGGCACTGGTAAGTACCTAACTGAGCATCCTTACTGGTTTCACAGGGGTTAGGGTCCTTTCACTCTCTCTTAACTCCCAGGCAAAGCATACAGCTTCTCCCACACTGTTCCCTGACTCTCATATTCTGGGCTTGCAGGAACATGGATCATGCAGTACCCACCAAAACACACCACACCATACCTCCCCCATCCTCCTGTCTGGTCACTTTCCTGATCTGCTTAGCCTCCTTGAACACCACAACCTCTCCAAACAGCATGGCACAACCTTCCTTCTCAGGTTACCCCCACTGGAGCAGAACCATGGCTTAACCGGGCCTAAAGACCTGCTCATAAAATGGAGGTCCCACAGTGTAACCAGGCCATGCTCCACTCCTCTGGCTGCTAACCATCTGAGCTGCCATCCACACAGAGAAACAGGAGCCCTGCCACAACTCCTGGATCCCCAAATCCCAAACACCTCTCGATCCAGTGAGCTGTTCTTTTAAAGAGCCATACATGATGGAACTGCACCCAACCATCCCTTCTTCACCATCCTCCTGCTGCCCAATAAGTGGCAACCAGCAGGTATTGTGCTCCCAGAGCACTAATAGCTCCCTAAGCTCTGGAGGCATTATGCAAGAGAGGGTCCCTAAATGGAGCATAAGCCTCTCTCAAAGGAGATGAGGCCTACATATGAACTGCATCATACTTTTTTGGGTGTGATAAAATGCTGAGAAAATGTGAATTTTGATGGAATGTTTTGGGGGTGGGGGGGCTTGACTTCCTCCAATAGTATTCAAAAAAACAGTGTCTTCCACCATTGAGAGTGACTGAAGCTGAAGGGCCATTGTCTCCCCAATGAACTTTGTCATTTGAATAGAATTTCAGTGATTTGGAGGAAGCTTAGTCTTGTCTAGAAAAAATTTGTGTGTTCCCCTGGGTAATGGATCCAGAAACAAATGATTTGATACCTTGTATTGGACCAACATGGATGTTACAGAAAAGAACAAAGTGTTCTAGCTTTCGAACCAACCAGGTCCTTCTTCAGAAGCTTTATCAAGCTATGTTAAAGCTTCTGAAGAAGGACCTGGATGGTTCAAAAGGTAGATCACTTTGTTCTTTTCTGTAACATCCATGTTGGGCCAATAAAAGGTATCAAATCATCATGTGCATTTCTCCGCTTTTCTGTAAACAAGCATAGAACAATCTCTATCACATATCAGCCATGGGCCTACTTCAATTGCTTTTGCTATTGTATGAAGAACTTTACATACCTGGTGTTTCTAAAATCACCAGATTCAAGTTGGTCAAGCTGCTTTCTCTTAATGTTTTGTTTATCTCTCCCTAAAGACAAAGAGGCATAAAAAAGCAATAGATGTCTGCTATTAGAACATTAACTATAAAGTTTTCTTTTTCTTTGAAAATGGAGAATCAGTTATCCCTACCTCACTGTTGGGTTTTTAATGAGTGCTTTAGAAGTCCTGCTGGTGCATGTGGCTTGCTTACTGCCTGTGGAGAGTGTGCTCATTTTAAACTTCCTCTTGGGTCTGATCACGTTGCAAACCATGCAATGTTTCAGGTGGTGGGCTGATGCTTATGACATCAGCACTTGTTGCTAAGACTCAAAAAAAGTTCCTTAGCAACTGCTACATGATCAGACCCATTAGCCTGAAAAAATGAGGCTAAAGCTGCTATGCCTTTTGGCATATCCATGACTGTGCTGAAACAACTGATCATTTGGTCACAAAGTTATATCACCCTGCATCTCACACTAACATTATTAACCACCCTGAAAAGTCATAGAAGCACAGAACATGGAAAGTGTGTTTGTGTGTTGGAGGGGAATGGGGACAGGACATGTGATAGTTATTCATATTTTTTCTATATTGTTCCCTTAATGCTGTGTAATTATTCTATTCAAAGATCGTGCATTGTAATACAAGGCGGTGGAGGGGGGAGGAAGGGGAAAGGGCGTGGTTTTTGGGAAGTGGAAATGATGGAGGATCAGATTCCATAAATATTCTTTAGGAATGCATATCTCAACCCTTCTACTCATGATAAAGTACAAATTCAATCTGTTGTTATTGTTGGCAGATATGCCAAAACCCAAGGATCACTATTCTTATATTGAGTATCCATGTTTACCAACAACTGGGATGTCAACATACCAGAGTACACAGTCAACAGAAGGGACAGGGAGTGTAAAAGAGGAGGTGGAGTAGTTCTATACATAAGGGAAGGGATCAAAGCTACAGAACAAAAAAGTAAAGGGGGAGGACAAGAGGCACTCTGGGTTACCTTGGAGACAGGGAATGGCATCATAATCCGCACAGGGGTTGTATACAGACCCCCGTCTCAAGGGGAGGAAACGAACAAGAAAATGATAGAGGACATTCTCAAAATGGCTGAAAAAGGGAGATACTGTTGATGGGGACCTGAATATGCCAGATGTTGACTGGATGACATGTACTTGTACATGTACCAAGACTGCACTGGTTTGGGTGCTCAATGATCTCCTGATGGTGAGAGACCAGAGAAAACCATCCATTTTGGTACTATTAGATCTGTCATCAGCATTCGACACCATTGACCATGGGGTCCTTCTTGAGTGCCTGAGATGTATTTGTGGACTCTCTGGGATTGTTCTCAGATGGTTCACCTCATACCTCACTGGAAGAACTCAGAGGGTGGCTTCAGGGTTTTTTTCCTTCTGATCCTATCTCTCTATTTTGTGGGGTTCCTCAGGGCTCTATATTGTTCTCCCATGTTGTTTGTGGTGTACATGCTTCCCCTCAGAGACATTGCGAGATGGTATGGGCTGAGGGTTCACTGTTATGCAGATGATACCCAGCTGTACCTGTCCTTTGCACCCGACCAAGAAGGAGCTATCTCGGTATTTAACAGCTGCCTGAATGAAATCCAGGATTGGATGAGGTCCAGTTGGCTGAAGTTGAACTCTGGAAAGACGGAGTTGTTGGTATTGGATCCGGATCACCAGATAGGGGGACCTGTGGCCGGCACCCCATCTAGAGTATTTTGCGGGGGATGTCAAGATACAGGTCTCTGAATGGGTGCAAGATCTGGGTGTGATATTAGATGCGGGGCTGACTCTCAGATCTCAGATGTCAGAGGTGGTAAAATCATCTTTCTATCATCTAAGAAACATTGCCAGAATCAAGCACCTCATTCCGTCCAGCGATCTGCCAACTTTGATCCATGCCTTTGTGACCTCATGCCTGGACTACTGCAACTCGCTTTACCTTGGGCTTCCAGGGGTTGATATCCGCCGCTTGCAGCTAGTGCAGAATTCTGCAGCCCGAGTATTGACGGGTACTGCTAGATCTTCCCATATTACTCCGGTGTTGTGGGAACTGCACTGGCTGCCAGTTGAGTGGCGGATCACCTTCAAAGTCAGATTACTGACTTTTAAAGCTCTGCATGATCTGGGTCCTGATTTCCTGAAAGAACTCCTGATTCCTTACCGCCCTGTGAGATCACTCTGATCAGCCGATGAGGGGTTGCTAGAGATTCCAAGGGTAATATTAAAATCAGCTGGGCCCTGGCTTTCATGTTTGCGGCCCCTTCCCTTTGGGATTCTCTACCACGTTGGATAAGGGAGTGTATGACCGTGGGGAGTTTTAAACAGGCTCTTAAATATTTTCTATGGGAAATGGCATATGGTTTTTGATTGATCATTAATTGTTGTGTGTGTGTGTTTTATATTATTTCTTTTGTACCTTTGTTTTTTGGTATTCTGTATTTTGACTCATTTTATTGGAATGTGCCTTGATATTTGAAAGGCGCAATATAAATAAAAAATATTATTATTATTATTATATTACTGTAGCCACATCCAAGAGCAGGGTCATTCTCTATGCCCTGCAGGGGGCAGGCCTTAGACAGCTAGTGTTGGAACCCACCGGGAGGAGTAATACTAGACCTGGTACTTCAAGGAAGAGGATCACAAATTTAGAAGTCGGTAGACATCTGGAAACAAGCCACCACTGCACAGTGTGCTTCACAATAAACACAACCATGGATACAAGCCATACAAAAACAAGGATACTGGACTTTAGAAGGGCTGACTTTGGCAAAATGGGTGAATACCTGAGGAATGCACTAGCAAATGGCCAAAAAGGAGGGGTGGAAGAACAACGGAGAAAAATGAAAACTGCCATCATAGAGGCAACAAGCTTTGTGTGAAACAAATAAAGAAAACAAAGAGGAGTAAAAAACCACTATGGTTCTCAAAAGAGGTGGCAGGGAAGGTTAAGGAGAAAAAGGCTGCATTCAAAAGTACAAGGAATCACAGAAGGAGCATGACAGGGAACTCTATCAATTAAAGCAGAAAGAAGTGGGGAAGGCAGTCAGAATAGCAAAAGCCCAAACCGAGGAAAAAATTGCCAACTCAGTTAAGAAGGGGGATAAAACTTTTTATAGGTACATTAGGGAGCTTAGAAAGGTTAAGGGAGGAAT
This sequence comes from Neoceratodus forsteri, assembly GCA_016271365.2. Classification (NCBI taxonomy): domain Eukaryota; kingdom Metazoa; phylum Chordata; order Ceratodontiformes; family Ceratodontidae; genus Neoceratodus; species Neoceratodus forsteri. The sequence continues at coordinate 1,456,629,641 of CM057455.1, read as the reverse complement.
AGTGAAGATTAATAAAGGAGAGGGGAGGTGGGCAGATGGAGACAGTGAAATGGCAGAGATACTGAATTAATACTTTTGCTCAGTATTCACAAAAGAAGATGATGAGGAGGAGTTACCTAAACCAGACAATAGAAGCACTCTGAGTAGGGGGTTGACACCAGTCCATTTACAGAAGAAAGAGTCCTGAAAGAACTCTTAAAACTCAACATGGACAAAGCAATGGGGCCACCCCAGAATCCTAAAAGAACTAAGGGAGGACCTAGTGACACCACTGACCACACTTTTTAACAAATCATGGGAGGATGGGGTGGTACCTGAGGACTGGAGCAGGGCAGATGTGATTCCTCTTCACAAAAGGGGGAGCAAGGCAGAAGCAGGAAACTACAGACCTGCAAGTTTGACCTCAGTGGTAGGGAAAATGATGGAATCACTTCTGAAAGAAAGAATTGTTGAGTACCTAGAGGCCAGAGGGGCACAGGACCCAAAGTAGCATGGATTTACAGCAGGAAGGTCATGTCATACGAATCTAATTGATTTCTTTGACTGGGTGACCAAAGTAATAGACCAGGGAGGGGCTGTGGATATGGCCTACCTAGACTTTAGCAAGGCATTTGACACAGTCCCACACAAAAGATTAATTATCAAATTAGCCAGTGTGGGAGTGGATCCCAGGGTGGTAGCCTGGGTAGAAAACTGGCTGCACAACAGGACACAGAAGGTAATAGTGAATGGAACACATTCTCAAAAAAGGAGGAAAATCAACAGAGTACCTCAGGGCTCAGCATTGGGTCCAGTCCTCTTTAACATCTTTTATAGATGACATTGCAGAGGTCTGGAGGGAAAGGTATGCCTTTTGCAGATGACACAAGGATCTGTAACAGAGTTGATACACAAGGGGGTAGAAAGGATGAGAAGGGACTTGGCAAGTTTGGAGGAATGGTCAGACATATGGCAACTTAGATTCAATGCAAAAAGTGCAAAGTAATGCACCTGGAAAACAAAACCCAGGAGAAGACTACACAATACAGGGGATGTACTAACAACAACAAAAATGGAAAGGGACCTGGAGGTAGTCATATCAGATGATCTGAAGGTGGGTAAGCAATGTGAGAAGTCAGTAAGAAGAGCCAGGGGGATACTGGGATACATAGGAAGGGGCATCACAATAGAAAAAGGGAAGTGGTTATCCCTCTGTACAGACAGTTGGTGAGACCCCATCTGGTGTACTGTATGCAGTTTTGGAGACCTCATCTATGCAAGGACATAGACAGGATGGAAGCAGTCCAGAGGAGGGCAACTAAAATGGTGCAGGGTCTGTATCAGAAAACATATGAAGAGAGACTGAGAGAGCTTAATATGTATACCCTTGATGAAAGGAGGGATGGGGGAACATTAAAGAAACTTTCAAGTACCTCAAGGGAATCAACAAAGTCCAGGAGGGTAGCATCTTTCAGAAAAAGAGATGTGTAAGAATGAGGGGGCACAATTTAAAGATAGAGGGGGGATGGCTTAGGGGTAATGTGAGGAAATTTATTTTCATGGAGAGAGTGGTGGATGCATGGAATCGCCTTCCTGGGGAGGTTGTTGGGTCTAAAACAGTGGGGGAATTAAAACATGCATGGGACAGACATAAGGCAATTGTAGTGAGAGTGGCAGGAAGTAGGCTGCTGGTTAACTAGAATCTGCAGCTTATCCAGTAGGTAGGGAAATGGGCGGACTGGGTGGGCCAAGTGGGCCTTATCTGCTGTTAAAGTCTATGTTTCTATGTAACAAGCCTGCCAGTTAGTTTCTGTGTTTAAACCTATGCTATCTTCCATGCTTTCAAATAGTGTATCCATCTCATTTCTGCTTTATCCAGAAAGGCCTGATAGTTGCACCCTCTAGGTGGGGTTGGGGGGGCAACCCCTTCTAGGCCCCAAAATCTTAATGATGCCCCTGTGTGGCTCTGCTCATGAAAGTGTAACACGACTTGTGATGTCTCATCTACCCACCTAATGTCACTTTTATGTTCCTGAATCCTTGTTTAAGGGCTCTGGACAATTGTCCTACGTGTATTCTGTCACACAGGCATTTTATGACATATATCACCCCTTCTGTTGTACATGTTATAGTCTGTCTAATTGGAAATATTTGACCTGTAAATGGATGTTGAAATGAATCCTTCTTGGATGTGTGTCCACACACTGAGCAGTGGCCACAGGGCACCATACCAGGCTTAAGTGGGCCCAGTGATAACTGTTCTTGTTTGCTTTCAGTTTTCTTAAAGTGTGACCTCACTAATTTGTCTTTTATAGTTTGTACTTTTTTACTACTCCCAAAGTTCTCGCTTGGAAGTTATAAGGCTTAGTATTGCTTGCTAATAATAAATGCCAGTGTTTGTTGATACTCTTCTTCATATCAGAAAATGTTTCATTATATTTGGTAGAGAACACTATATGTGATTCCCTGTCCTTTTGTTCCTTGGGTCTCTTTGTGTCCTCTCTGGGTATATTGGCTATCCTGTCCTCTGCTTTTCTTAAGCATGTTGATGTGCACCCCCGGTCTTTAAATCTTCTGATCATGTCATCTTTTTGTTTGTGGAAGTCCTTCTCAGTTGTGCAGTTCCTTTTCGCCCTAGTAAGTTGTGAAAAAGGTATACTGTTTATAAGTTTTTTTCTCATGAAAGCTGTTCCCATGTAAGAGAGTGTTCCTATCTGTTTCCTTCTTGAATAGGTCAGTCAAAAGTACCGTATTCTCCTTAATAATGCAGAGATTAAAAAAAAGGTATTTCTCTGGTACTCTTGTTCATTATGAACTGGATGTTTGCATTTATATTATTCAAGTAGGAAAAGAAGGAAAATGGATCTCTTACTGGTCCCTTCCATATAACAAAACCACATCATCTATATATCTACACCAGTTTCTTATGCAATGTGAATAGAGATTCTTAATTGGATTTAATGTGTGGTCCTTCTCCATACAGTAGTATACATGAGGGCATTAGCATAGGCAGGAGCCGTGGTGCTACCCATGGCTGTTCCCCTTCTTTGTAAGTAAAACTTCCCATCAAACTCAAAATAATTATGGGTGAGTATAATTTCTGCCAACTCCTGCAGTACTGTTGTTTAAGGTCTAGCGTTAGGACCTGTTCTGTTCAATATTAACCCCATCGCTTGAACTCCCTGATCATGGGGAACAGAAGTGTATAGGTCACAAACATTGTAACTAATATTTCATGATCTTGTATGTCTTCCTCTAATATTCTAGCCAGTTTCTGCAGCATGTCCCCAGTGACCCTTATATACTATAGGTCTCTGTGTTTTCTATAAGTGGTTGTAAATGATAATTTATGAATTGTGAAATTTTTTCAAATAGAGAATCTTTAGCAGAGACTATTGGGTGTCCAGGTGGGTCTTGTTCATTTTTATGTATTTTTGGCAATGCATAAAATGTCAGAATTTTTGGATATTACTGTTTAATAGCCTATGTTTCCCAACTCTCCAGCCATCCATTATTTTCAAACTCTTCTAGTGTGTATTCTACAGATCTCTTAAATCTGGTTGTGGGATCTCCCATTAACACATCATAGTTAACTGTATTATTCAGTAATTTCACGCACATGTTCCTGTAATGTATCCTGTCCATGATTATTATCCCACCCCTTTATCAGCTGGTTTAATTATAATTTCTGGATCCTTAGCTAGCTGGTTTATGGTATGGTATGGTATGGTATGGTATGGTATGGTATGGTATGGTATGGTATGGTATGGTATGGTATGGTATGGAATGGTAACATTTTATTAATATGGCGATAAAGCCATGAGGATTCCAAAAATCCCTGTTCACAATGGCTACCCTTTTACTTCTACTAAGGTTATTGGTCACTGTATGGTTATCTTTCTGTATTAAATGTTGCATATCTTGCTGCACCATAGCACAATATGTCTCTACTGCATGATCCCTACCAGGAGGTGGTTTATACTTGGATTTCATACCTAAAGCTTTCTTAATTTGTTGTTTATACTTCATGTCCTCTGTTCCATCAAACATGGTTTTTAACCTGAGTGTTCTAAAGAATCTTTGTAAGTCAGCCTCAAGTTCAAATTCATTATTAGACTTAGTGGGTGAAAATGATAGCCCTAAACTGAGTATCTCCACCCCTATAGTAGTAAGTTCTCTCTTACTTGAATCTGTTTCCTCTTCCAAACCTCCCACCTCTTGCACCTCTGTTGTTGTCCTCCCACCTTCCCCTGTACACCCCTCTTGGACCTCTGATCCTCCTGTTTATCACTAAGTGAATACCTATGCATGGTTCCACTTTGATGTGAAGGGCCTGTCTGTTCCTCCTATACTCTTTGTGTCTCACTCTGTTCTGTAGTATTGGGATCTCTGGTATAGCTACTATCACTGTCAGTACTGGTTTCTGTTGTCTGCCCATACTGTTCCCATTTCTGGAATCTGTTATATTTCTTATATGTATAAACTTTCTTATCCCTATAGTTGTTTGTATCTCTTTGAATTTTTTTTAATTTTTTGTTGTTTTAACCTTTCCTCATATTTCTTTAGTTTTGTTTTTACATTTTCTAGATTTGTTCTGAAAGCTTCTTCTGCTATCTGTAACTTTAAGGCCCCTCCCTCCATGTTCTGTGCTTCTATAACTTTTCAGGTTGGTTAATAATGTTAGTGTGAGATACAGGGTGATTTAACTTTGTGACCAAATGATCAGTTGTTTTAGCACAGTCACGGATATGCCAAAAGGCATAGCAGCTTTAGCTTTGTTTGTCCAGGCTAATGGGTTTGATCATGTAGCAGTTGCTAAAGGATTCTTTTAGAGTCTTAGCAACAAGTGCTGATGTCATAAGCATCAGCCTACCACCTGAAACATTGCGCGGTTTGCAACATGATCAGAACCAAGAGGAAGTTTAAAATGAGCACACTCTCCACAGGCAGTAAGCAAGCCACATGCACCAGCAGGACTTCTAAAGCACTCATTAAGAACCCAACAGCAAGGTAGGGATAACTGATCCCTCATTTTGAAAGAAAACTTTATAGTTAATGTTCTAATAGCAAACAATGACTCAGACATCTATTACTCTTTTGTGCCTCTTTGCCTTTAGGAAGAGATAAACAAAACATTAAGAGACAGCAGCTTGACCAAATTGAATCTGATGATTTTAGAAATGCCAGGTATGTAAAGTTCTTCATACTATTGCAAAAGCAATTGAAGTAGGCCTATGACTGATATGTGACAGACTTTGTTCTGTGCTCATTTACAGAAAAGCAGAACAATGCACATGAAAGCAATGTGTTTCAGGTGTTTATATGAAGGTCAAAAACAAAACAGGGAGATCTTTCAGGTTAGTTTGTTTGATTAATTATATATACCATGAATGGGGTAGAATGGATTCTCACATGGAATTTCTATGTTTTGTTAACTAAAGCATGCTAATGAATTGTGAAAAGAACAATAGAAACACAAGATGGTGCGTGAATTAAGGAGATTTGAAAAAAAACCCTTTTAAAAACACAAATGACAAAGTATTAATGGAATTGAGATGAATGCATTTTGATGCCCCAGTTGTTTAAAAAAATGTTTAAGTACATAAATATGTAGTTGGATAACAATATGAGCTGGATTATAACACAGCTGTGTGGTGGAAGTGCTTGTTTGGGTTAAAAAAGTAGTGCAGGCATTAGCAGCGCTTCAAAGTTTCTTTGTTTCCTCATGTCTTGATTACTGCAATGCTCTATATCTAGGGTTGCTGGGGGTGGATCTCCGTCGCCTGCAGCTGGTGCAGAATCCAGTGGCCAGGTTGTTGACGGGATTCCCAAGAACTTGCCATATCACACCTGTGCTGCGTGAACTGCACTGGCTGTCAGTGTGATGGAGAATCACCTTCAAGGTTGCATTGCTGACCTATAAGACCCTACACAGTCAAGGACTGGACTACTTTTAAGATCTACGGCCTTATCGCCCTCTTCGCTCACTCCGCTCTGCCGATGAGGGATTGCTAGAGGTTCCCAGGGTTCGTCTGCAATCATCAGGGGCTAGAGCTTTTCCTTTTGTGGCCCCAACCCTGTGGAATTCTCTACCTCGTCGGATTCGAGACTGCCAGTCCACAGAGCAATTCAAGGCTTCTTTAAAAAGCAATTTATTTGAGAAAGCCTATGATTAGGCCAACCTATTGTTTTTAATTGTTTTTAATGGATATTTATTGTTGGTTGTTTTATCTGTGTTGTATTCGCGCTTTGATAATTTTGAAAAGCGCTTTACAAATAAAATTTGATTTGATTTTGAAAGTTAAAGCCTGGTGTTTAGAGTCATTGTTTGATAATCTAGAGGAATATAAAACACAGAGTTAGATGCAGTTATGGATTAACAAAATATTTCTTTGAATTTATACCTTAACCAACATGGCCTGGAAGTTAACACTTTTTGCTTTTTAAAGAGACAATGTCTATTAAATGGTAGGGTGTTTTCTTTGAATGTGCTATACTATAAAAAGAAATAAAAAGAAAAGGCTGATGGCACATTCATAAGGTAGGAAAAGAAATGAGCAGACTGGATGTGCCTGGTGGTCCTTATCTGCTGTCATCTTCTATGGGTCTACAATATAAATATGCTTAAGAAAATATCTAATGGCAATGTATGGTTTGTTTCAGACAGCCCTTTGAAAAAGCAATGTCACAGTGCAAAATGTCAGGGCGAATTAAATGAAAAAAAAAACACTTTTTATTCACATTCTTGGTTGAAGAGACCTTATTGCTTTCCCACTTCTACTTTCAATTTATGAAGCTTAGTCTTGTCCAGGAATGATTCTGTTAGTGTAGTATGTTTTGTTTCAAATGTAGTAGCATTGCTGGGCCTAGTCAGTTAGACTCTTCTGAAGCAGTGCATGTTGCTGGGGAAGCATCAGTTAGGTGTTGTCATTGTGGTGACTGGGTTATTTGAATAAACCGTCTTATCCCAGTTCCCATCCCTGTCTATCCATGACTCAGAGTCTGACTCTGCCTGAATGAGAAAGGCCTGTTATGAGAGTTCCATGTTTAAAATGATCAGCCGCAATAGTTGTACCCAAAGTTTAAGTAGACTAGCTCAAACATTTTTTTCTTCATGTTTTCCAAATAATAAAGAATGCACACACACACCCTTATCCACCAGCATGCCTCCCCCCCATATACAGATAGAGCAGGATGCAGTCTGAATTAGCATAACTGGCATGTAAGACATGCAGTCAGAAGCACAGTAATGTGACAGTGGTACTGAGACAAGATAGTCATCCAATATGACCTTAGCACAGTCACTGTGTTGACTGAAGCTCTAGAGTTACATACAACATGCTGTAAGATGGAGAAATGTGCAAGATGAGAGTCAAGAAAAACACCACCCGACCCCACTGACAGACTGCTTGAGAGACCCAACACATCTTACCAAGCAGAAACAGATAAGAATGCAAAAGCCTATTTCAGTCACTGTTTACATCAATGACTGGGCATCAAAGCACAGAGAAAGCAATTGGTAAAAAGGATAAAAAAATGATAAAAATATGGATCATGTATGCCATAAGCTTCCAGCATGATCAGCTGTCATTAAAATGAAAATTTAATAAAAAATCAAACCTTTAAAAATCAAACTCCATGACTCCCTGTTACTGGCCATCAAACTCTACTTCAGCATTTACTCTGTGTGTATCAGCATTTGTATTGGGGAATGTCTCTGTTCATGTACCTGTTTACACATACTAGGCGCTATGCACCAAGTCAGCGTGGGTATGTAGAAATGCTGTGTACCCCACTTGCGGCCCTACACCCCACGGACAGTTGCACCCATACCAGCAGTCACCAATGCTGGCCACCTGTCCATGGCTCCTCTCCTCCGGCACACAGTACTCTGTGGGGTGGCCGGGGAGGAGTCATCATCCTAAGCGGGCATCCAATAGGATGCCCCATGGAACCCTTAGTGATTCCCACACATAGGGAGGTGTGGGTCCAGGGCTGTGCATGTCTACTGCAGGCACCTGAACCTCCGCGGCACTATCCTGTCCTGGTACCACCGCTCCTGAAATAGCTGGGTGCCTTCCCTTTCAGTGGCCCCACCATCTTTTGCTGCCCAGCAGTCAGTGGCAGCATGGTGAGCCCTGTCCCAGTCCCCAGGACACTGGAGACCTTTGTCCATGGAGTGCACAGTGAGTTATGGCAGGGTCCCCCCGTTGTAACCAGTGCCCTGCTCGCACCTATGTGGCCAGCACTATGCGGTTCATGCATACTGCATAGTGCTGGCACCTCCTCGAATGCCCCCAGCATGGTGCACCGCCGCAGAAGTGGGATTTGGTGTGTTGGGTCTGCACACCCTCCATTTGTGCATCTCACATGGGGGTAATGGGTGTGGATGGCGACTGCTCTCATAATGCAAAGTGCCGCCACTCCGCCCCATTCATGCTTAGGGCCCACTGTGTCTACCTATCTGTGTCATATTCTCTCTGTGCAAATACATTGTTTCTAGCCATCCCTTGCAAAGAGTGTTTAAGAGACATCCTCGGGTGGATTTCTTGTTCACATAGCAACAGCGGTAAGCAAATTTAGTTTCACCAATACTGTAAGCTTCTTTCGTACATGTTTGGAGTTACACTACCACACAGCAACTGGGAAGGGGGTTACATTAATTTGAAAGTTTTTTTTTATGTGAGATTTCTGTTTGGTACTGTCTTGTCAAAGAACAGCATTGCAGCTGGCTCCATGGTGCTGAGTGAAGGGGTTTTCTCAGCATGCTGGTGGCCTGTTTTCACATCCTGAGCCCCAGTACCAGGACTGGAGACCAGCAGGGAAAGAGTGCAAAGCATCCATTGGACTCTGCCCTCCCAGGGGGGTGGGCAGGGCCTTTGCACCTGATGGTGGATTGGGCGACGTAGCTTGGGAGTGTGAGGCCCCAACATGCCCCCTGTATGTTCCCACCTCAGGTCACCACCACACTCGGTCAATTAGAGCAGAGGGAGTGAAGGGCAGAAAACTGGAAAAAGTGCCCCCCAAGAGGCTGGATGATGGCCTCCAGTTCCCCAATGACACAAAGCCCCAGAAAGCATCCAGTCCAACTCCACAGCACCTGAGATATGAAGTTGCACCTGGAAAGTGCTTCCCTCCCAATGAAGGGAAATGTCGGGTTACCTGGGTGGCTGGGGGCGGTGGTTGGCTGTAAGGGGACGAATGGTGCTGGGAGTGCACCTTGAGGTCTGAAGGAGTGGCTGCTCAGGAGGGCCTGAGGAGGAGGAGGATAAAAAAAGAACAGCATTGCAAAGAAGACTTTCATGTTTCCCTGCAGTTATGCAGTAAACGTCTACAGTTCAGGATTCCTGTGCAAAGATTATACAAATTAGACATTAAAATCTTGACTTGATTTTCCTTTTTGGGATTTAAGGGACTAAGCTTCTTCAGGCTATCCTATAATTTAAATACTTTTTCCACCCATTTTTTGCTTGGGTAATTTCATAGAAACATACAGTAGAATGTGTTGACGGATATGGGCAGCCAGGCCCACCTAGTCTGCCCACATTTTTGTTATCCTTCATTTTTTGTTGTAGACCATTACTTGATCTGCGCTGCCATCTCTTCCCCTTCTTTACTTTTTCCTTATGATTCCCATGTGCCTATCCCAGGCAATTTTGAATTTCACCATTTTCTCCCCCACTGCCTCCACTGGAAGGCTGTTCCAGGCATCCACCACCCTCTCTGTGACAAAGTACTTCCTCACATCCCTCCTGAATTTACCCCCTCCAGCTTCATAGCATGCCCCATATCCTAGAGCATGTTTTCCACTAACAACTACCCCCTCCTGTAGCATATAAAACCCTGTGAGGTATTTAAAAGTCTCTATCACATTCTCCCTCTCCCTTCTCTCCTCTAGGATGTACATATTTAGCTCCTGTAGCCTTTCCTAACAGGGCTTTTGATGCAGACACTGCCCCATTCAGTAGCACTCCTTTGGACCACCTCCAGTCTGCCTATGTCCTTCCTGAGATATGGTCTCCAGAACTGGACATAGTACTCAAGGTGAGGTTTTATCAGCAATCTGAACAGGGGCAGCACCATCTCCCTCTTCCTGCTGGCAATTCCCTTCCTACGCACCCCAGCATCCCACTAGCTTTACTGACTGCCTTGTCACTCTGCCTGGCCACCTTTACATCATTGAAAATGATTATTCCTAGGCCTCTTTCCTGCTTTGTTTTTGTCAGTAACATTCCACCCATTCTGTACTCCATTCCTGGGTTTCTATGGCCCAAGTGCATTATTTTGCACTTTTTTTTGCATTAAAACCCAGCTGTCATACCCTTGATCACTCTTCCAATCTTTTCAGATTCCTACCCATCCTTTCCTCACACACCCTCCCTAGGACTATCCACTCTGTTGCAGATCTTGGTGTCATCTGCAAAGTGGCAGACCTTTCCCTCTAGTTGCTCCACTATGTCACTTGTAAAGACATTGAAGAGGACTGGTCCCAGCACTGATCTCTGAGGTACCCCCCAGGTTTCCCTTCCTTCCACAGAGCATACTCAGTTTACCACTACCCTCTGTTTTCTGCCCTCTGACCAATTTTTTACCCAGGCTGCCACCTTAATACTTACCCCAAAATTCCCTAATTTGTTTACTAGACTCCTATGTGTAATGGTGTCAAAAGTCTTGCTGAAGTCCATGTAGGCCATGTCCACCATCCCTCCTGATACAACTCCATGGTCACCTATTTATTTTAACCTTCCCGTATTTTGCAATATTTTATTTTTATCTTTCTATGATCAGGTGCTAGGTTTGAAACCAGTTGCAAGTCTACAATGGAAATGCTATTATCAAATTAGACGAGGATGCAATAAATGCATCCTGTACCAGTACCCTTGTTATCACCGTATGAGATCCTCACATGTAAACATTTTTCCAATACTCAAAATTGTTTGCATAAAGAGACACACATATAGAGAGAGTCCACGGAGATAATGTTAAATGTGCTTTCCCAGTTCCAGTCTGAAGAAGTTTGGGCTTGGGCATGGTGAGACATCATCCGTTGCAAGTACACATGCTCCCACACTCATGTGCTCCCCCTGCTCCAGTAGAGGGTGTTTACCCGAGCCTGCATGTCTCCTGTTTTCTCCTTTTTATGTTGTCTTGCCGGCATACACAAGCAACATATTGTGGTAGCTTGGAATAGTAGATTTTGGAGGTGCCGTCATGTTGTGGCCAGTGCCGCCACTGCTTTTTCTGGCTAGGCTCTGTGGCATGAATGAAATAGCATGCTATGACAGCAGTGCAAAAACATGCCACCAACTTGAAACAATTTCGCTGCTGCAATGAGGGAGCTCCCCCTCATTGCAGGGCATGCCTAGTCTTGTGTAACATTTCAATAAACATGGTGGCAGCTGTTGCCATCAGCATCTTGCAATCCCCAGCAAGCTGACATTGGGGATGTCCAACCCCCTGTCGGCATGCCCCTTCCCCAGTTCATTTACCAATGGGGAGCCCAATCCCTGTCGGCATAATGTCCCCCACATAATGGTTTAATGCTGAGGGGGGTGCCCAGTCCCCCTCGGCATCATGTGCCCCCCCCATACACAGACACATTTTCTGTGCCAATGGGGTGCCCAATCCCCAATGGCTTCAGTCCCCCCAAAACACCCAGGTGGCACACTGGTAGCCCACCCCAGTGTGCTAAATGTCCCTGCAAAGAAAACCTTCTGGCAGTGTTTTTGTTTTGTTTTAACCTGCAAACAAGAAAACAGTCCCTCTTGACTCGGAGCCCCTCCCCAACCCCCACCCACCCTCTGTGCACCCTACATCCCCGCACCCCTTCACCCCATACTTACCTCGGAGCCCAGTGCGACAATCCTCAGTGGGGCAAGAACATGTCTGCACTCTTCAAAGCTGACCACAAACTGAAGAAATGCCGTTAAGCTGTATAATGGCATGAATGAGAGGGTTTCAACTTAGGTGGATATCTCAGCCATTTTTGCAACTTTTGACACCAAGTTTTCAACATGGTATTCTTGGGACCCCACCTAATGAATTCAGTCACTGTCATTGTGTTATTTGGTCCTGAAAGGTGATTTTGCAGTCACTGCATGGAATCACCTTTTGGGACTGATTAACAAAATAACAGTGCCACTGTTCATGAGGTGGGCTCCCAGAAAACCTATATTGCAAATTTGGTGAAAAAGTTTCAAAAAATGACTATGTTATGAGCATGCATTGTGCAGTTTCCACACACGCTCATAAGTTCGAGAATTTTTAATATTTTTACTCCAGGGCCCAGATATTCAAACTGAACCAGGCTGTGACACAAGCTTGGGTGCAGCTTAACTTGGCTGCGCAGGGGTGTGGACGGGGCGATATTCAACGAAGCTGTGCCATGGCACAGCTTTGATAACTATTGCACCCTGGCCACCCCCAGTGTGCATGGTGCAGTGGCACTGCACCAGCGCAAGTGGCCAGAGAGGAGCAGGGGGATGCACTAGCGCAAGTTAACAGCAACTGTGATATTCAAAACTTGACATGCAAATGGGGCCATAATGTATGCAAGCCGCACATGGGACCATTTTCATGTCATTATGGCCCCATTTGAATGCAGATGCACCGATCCCTAATGACTTGCACCTGGAGCCCTGCCAGGCAGCAGCCATCGGTGACTGACGCCCCTGCAGCCCGATCGTGGGCATTTGTAGTAAAAAAATAACTATTCTGTCCAATATCCCTGGTGGTCCAGTGGACTGCTGACTGCCCGATAGTGGGCATTTGTATTAAATAAAATAACTATTTCCAATATCCCTGGTGGTCCAGTGGACTGCTGTCTGCCCGATCATGGGCATATGTATAAAAAATTAAAAGTTCCAATATCCCTGGTGGTCCAGTGGACTGCAGTGCAGCCCATACTGTACTACACATTCCAGATATGTGAATGAATCATTCACATATCTGGAATGTAATAAAATACATGGCTACACCCACTAGGCTCACGCTGTGAACCAATGGGCATGCAGTCCCACCGATGGTGTCAGGTCGGTGCGCGGCAGAGCGGCAGGTGGTGGGGTGCTGCTGCCCACTGGCTGACTGGGACGAGGGGCGGTGGGTTTGCTGGTGGTGGGGAGGGGGGTACCCCAGACCACCACGGATATTGGATTTATTTATTTTCTACAGATGCCCGCGATTGCAGACAGTGGTCCACTGGACCACCAGGGATATTGGAACTTTTAATGTTTTATACATATGCCCGCATACAGCAGACAGCGTCCACTGGACCACCAGGGATATTGGAACTTTTAATTTTTTATACATATGCCCGCGATCAGGCAGACAGCGATCCACCGGACCACCAGGGATAGTGGAACTTTAATTTTTTATACATATGCCCGCGATCGGGCAGACAGCAGTCCACTGGACCACCAGGGATATTGGATTTATTTATTTCTACAGATGCCCATGATCGGGCACACAGTGGTCCACTGGACCACCAGGGATATAGGACGAATTCTGCTTTTATTTATACAGATGCCCGCGATCAGGCAGATAGCGGTCCACTGGACCACCAGGGATATTGGGGAATTCATTTTTTTATTACAAATGCCCACGATCGGGCATGGGGGGGAGCTGCCAGATGTAGCCGGAACTTGAGTGGCCACCCACAGGTGGCAACTGCCGTGTTGCGCCCTGCAATGTGGCAGCTCACCTGTGGGTGGCCATCAGTTATTCCTTTTTTTTTGAATCAATTTGTGCTGGCACAGGTAGGGGTTGCGCATGCTTGGCTCTGCACATCCCGGGCTGAATATCAGGCTGTGCAGGGTATACATGGGCACGCTCCCCCCACCTGCTCCTGCATACATTACTGATGCGCTCCGGCATATCGGGATTTGTGCAGCGCACTTTCCCCTTTTGAACATCACATTGAATATCTGGGCCCAGATTTTCAACATTGCCATTTTTTCACATCTCCTTATGAACAGTACAGCTATCATTTTCCACATCCTGCCTGAAATGTGTTTTCACACATTCGACGCACAATGGCGCGGTCACTGTGGGAAATCAATGTTCGGGATAGATTAAGAAAATCACAGTGACACTGTTCATGAGCGAAGGTCCCAAAATGCCTATGTTGAAAATCTGGTGACAAACTTTCACAAAATGACTATGTTACGAACGTGCATTTTGCAGTTTCCACGCATACTCATAACTTCAAGAATTTTTGTTATTTTCACTCCAGATTTTCAACATTGTCATTTTTGCACACCTCCTTATGAACAATACAGCTGTCATTTTTTAAATCCTTCCTGAAATGTGGTTTTGCACATCTGGTGCACAATGGCACAGTCGCTGTGGGAAATCAACGTTCGGGACAGATTAAGAAAATCACAGTGACACTGTTTATGAGCAGAGGTCCCAAAATGCCTATGTTGAATATTTGGTGAAAGAATTCCACAAAATGGCTGTGTTATGAGCGTGTGTTGTGCAGTTGCCACGCAAGCTCATAACTTTGACAATTTTTCATATTTTCACTCCAGATTTTCAACATTGTCATCTCTTCACACCTCCTTATGAATGGTATAGCTGCCATTTTTCACATCCTGCCTGAACTGTGTTTTTGCACATCTGGTGCAGAATGGCACAGTCACTGTGGGAAATCAACATTCAAGACAGATTAGCAAAATCACAGTGCCACTGTTCATGAGCAGAGGTCACAGATGCTTTCATGAGGTGGGGTCACAAAAAGGCCATGCTGAAAATTTGGAGTGCAAATACCAACAAACACCAGTGGAATTAGGGATTCTAACCATAATGTCCCACCCTGTACAGACTGACAGGTATTAGGGGTGTGCCTTTGGATTGTTGGCTGTAATGCTCACACCACTCCACCCCTACTCCCACCCTGCAGTCACTTACAGGCATCAAGGTGTGCCTTGAACTCTTCGGCCCAAAAGTTCACCCCATTCTCTTGTACTCCACCCATCCCAGTGTACTTCCTTATGTAATGGGGTGAGCATAAGGCCTAATGACCCCAAGGCACAACACAACACTTGTCAGAGTCAGTAGGGTAGGGTGAGGTGAAAAGGCATGAGCGTTATGACCGATGACCCAAAGGCACACCTCAATGCCTGTCAGTCTCTGCAGGGTGGGGTGGGGTTGACATTAGTTACATACTTCACTGCCATTCCTATTACGAATCTAACTTCTGCACTACAAATACCAACGCCAGCAAGACAACAATCGGCATTGACAAATGCTTGTTTTTTGTTGTGATGGGCACTCAGTGATGGACCATAATGATCTTTAAAGGATCAATGGAAGCAGATTTAAAATTATTTGTGGAAAATCCATGCATACATTTCAATAGTTAGGTGTAGCTTCCTGTTTCCCATAACTAGATATATACTGTAAGTAATAACACATGTTTTACACCAGATGAACATAATAGTTTGTCTTTCAGATGAGACATTAAGCAGGGGTCCTCTTTACCTGTTTCTGGTGGCTTATCAGAAGAACCATAAAAATCCCATGGCCTGTATATACTTTTAAAGCAATAAGGAGTGATCCGCAGGCAATTCTGGTGACATACTTGCTATAAGGAGGAATTCTGACTGCAATAACTGATTTCTGTTACAGCAGATCACATGTGCAAGAGTGATTCCAATGATCTGCTGTGATTTCTTCAACTTTACCTGCTTTCCCCATTTTTGTAATGGGGCTGCCCCCCAACTGCAATGAATGACAGCCCAGCCACAGCATGGAAATAATATTGCTGCAGCCCCCAATTGAAACGATAGTACTTATGATATTGTTGTCTGTTGAACAATATTATTTGGCTCTCATTCATTGCACACGCCCTTGGTCATTGCAATTTTGCAGGCTTTTCAGTAGCGGCACTCCAACACCACCACCACCCCCCGGTTAACAACACAAATTCAACAAAACATGTCTGTTTTATGCAATGTCATTCCAAGAATGGGGGGGTGAGGGGCAGAGTGCCCCAAATGAAAAGCCAGCAGAAATTCAATGATCGAGGGGGTGTGCAATGAATAAGAGTCAAATAATATTGCTGCATTAATTGTACTGGGAGCTGCAAAGTCTACAAAAGTTCAAGCATGCGAATGAAACATTTCTGGGTTTGTAGTATAGTGTAATTTATAATCGTGTGTTGGTAGAGCATACTATAGTGTCCAGGCTTCAGAATACAGTGAGTGCTGAAGGATGACACAAAGCTCAAAGGATTACTGTAATTATCAATGTGAGCACAACATATCCAAGATTCTCCACAAATGCTGGATCATTGATCATTGGCCTTGGTTTCTTGATTCTACAGCTCCCACACCTCTGGCTCAAGCTGTCAAATGGAGGGTGGCTGTGCGGCATCCCTCATCCCCCCATTGATGACAACCCCTCTTTTGTTGCACTGCCACCCAGATGTGGTCTTGATCTGTTTGTTGTGATGAGAACTCAGAGAAGGGATGCTGATTGGACGTACCCACTGCTCTTCCAGTGGTGGTGGTACCCATAACACTGGGGGTTTGAGTTGACCGTAGTTGGGGTTTGGGTTGTTCTAACTTTAGACACTATCCTTCCAGTCTGTCATACGAATCATCAGTTTGGCCATTCGAGCCAGAGGAGTGGGAGCTGTAGAATAAAGAAACTTGACAATGGTCAGGCACCCTTCTCCAACTGTTACAACAGATTATTGGACTCACTCTCTCACACACGATTTGCTGTAACTGAAATCAGTTGTTGCAGTCAGAAATCCTCCTTATTGTCAGTACCAATAACAGAAATGGCATCAGTAAATATTTAGAAACTGTGTAAAAAGGAAATAAAGAATGTCATTTTGATCTAACAGTCTCACATCTGAGTCTGTTAATTTATTATTTTTTATTTGCAGCATTTCTTTTTATAGCACTGCCAATAAACTACATAGTGATGTTAGGCTTTCAGTGCTCATTCATTCTGACAAATCTTTCTTGCAAGATCACTCCTGCTTGTCCCTTGCTGTTACAGAGAGTAACTGTAGATATACAGCACCACCCATAACTCTGAGTTCACGAAAAGGGTCAGAAAGTTGAGACTTGGCTACCCAGACAAGGATGGACAAAATCACAATATAAAAATAGAAAAGGAAGAGAGACAAAAAATAGACTGTAAGCCATGTTTATTACTCAAAATCAACAGTATGCATCTAGTACTGATGCTCTAAAACCCTTCCTGTCCCCTTTAATAAATATACCCCTTCCCCCACTTCAGATAGCACTGGTATTCTAGGGGCAACCATGAGATTAACCATGATGGCTTCACTTACTCAAACATGATAATCCAGCCAGATAGGTACATTGAGGAAACCACAGCACTCCTCCCAGGATTCCTTATCTACTCCACCTCGGCATCAGTAGTAAAATGGTGGCTTCTCCATGGTTATCTAATCCCTCCTTTTGTGCCTCATAAAGTATGGTACCTAGTTTTATTAGCCCTTATGCTGTCTGGAGACACTGAGCTAAACATGGATCCTATACCCAGCCAAGTATCCATTAGTAGTGCTTGTTATGGCACTAAGAGTCTGTGCATAGTTCACCTAAATGTTAGAAGTCTGCTCCACAACCATGCAGAACTTGATGCTTGGGTCGACATCTACCAGCCTGATGTCCTATGTATATCAGAGACATGGCTAAAGCCCTCGATACCTGATATCTGCTGCCTACTCCCTGATTGCAACTTTCAAAGGTGAGATAGGCCACCCCCTAAATACACTTGGGGGTGGAAGTCTATTTCCAAAACCATCTTAACCTGTCCCTAGTGACTGGTAACTATACTTCTACATGTGAGTCACTACATACCATCCTAACCCTAGGGGCAAAGAAGCTTCACATTATAAGTGCTTACAATACTCCCAATGGTGGACAATCTGGCCTGGAGGATTTACTGAACTACAGTGAGTCAACAGCTGGGAAGAATGAACTACTCATCCTGGGGACATAAATATAAATTAGTTGAGTAAATCCCATGGTACCCTACAAGCCCTGGTGCAGAGTTACAGTTTGCAACAGGCCATGACTGACCCGATAAGAGTGTCACAAAATAATGGTTCTAGCACCCTCACTGATTCAGTCATGATGAATCAAAAGATAGAGTTGTGGTTGTGGGCACTCTGCCAGACACAATAAGTGATCACTCCCTGGTCTTCTGTGTATGGAGTCATTCAGTAATCCCCATATCTCCCCCACGCTATATATCATTCAGGAACTATGCAGATCTAAACCAGGCCACTTTCTATATAATTGACTGGTCCCCCATCTACTGGGCCCATAACACTGATGTCACCCTCAGCCATATTCTAAGTAAGTTTTTATCACTTCAGAATAAGCATACTCCTCTTTGCAATCGCTGGATAAGCAGTAAGGAATCCAAATGGTTGCCCAAGGACTTACTTGCATCACTCAAAGCTAGGGACAAATGCTGGAGAAATTTCAAAACTTCAGGCCTCCAAGTGGACTTTCATTTCTATAGATAACAGTGCACAAAGTGCAAGAAGCAAATCAGGCTTGCAAAAAGCCAGTACTGCAAGGGATTATTGGTGGATGAGGCTTGTGACCCCAAGAAATTTTAGTCACACATGAAAACCTTCTTCGGATCCAAGCAATCGCACTATAGTATATTGTGCACTTACTTTCACTTCTGATATGAAGTACATTGGAAAGTTTCTCCAGTCACCTTAGATTGCTCTAATTGTTATCCATTTTAATTGTATCCCTAATATGTTGTACCTCCTGTATTGTACTGTATCATCACAGTTTTTTCCTGTTGATGTTGTCACCTCCTGGGTCGTGCCTGAAAATAGTCACTTTTATGTCTAGTGCACTTACCCGGTTATCAAAAACTAAATAAAAATAAAAATAATAATAACATAGATACATAGACAGTGTCGGCAGATAATGGCCTATGGCCCACCCAGTCTGCCCATTTAAGTTTGTAAGCTCAGTTTCTGTTTTCCAGGAAGTCTGTTGCCCCTGACCTCCAGAATTCCTTTATGTCTATCCCATGCATTCTTAAATCCCGTGATTGTTTCAGCCCCCACCACTTCCTCTGGCAGGGTGTTCCACTTGTCCACCACCCATTCTGTGAAGAAATTCTTCCTCACGTTCCTCTGAATCGTCCTCCTCCAACTTCATCCCATGCCCTCTAGTCCTGGAACATCTTTTCGCTTAAAATAGTGCATTCCTGCACCCTGTTCCTCCCTGTAAGATACTTGTATCCTATCATATCCCTCTCTCCTCCTCTCCTCCAGGGAGTACATGTTCAGTGCCTTCAACCTGTCCTCATAGGACTTGTGATGCAATCCATGCACCATCTTTGTTGCCCTCCTCTGAACCTTCTCTACCCTGTCTATGTCCCTACGTAGGTAAGGTCTCCAGAACTGCACAGTGTACTCCAGGTGCGGCCTCACTAGTGTCTTGTATAGTGGAATTATGACCTCCCTTTTTCTGCTGGTGATGCCCCTGCCTATGCATCCCAGCATCCTATTTGCTTTACCTGCTGCCTTGTCACACTGTTTCCCTGCCTTGAGGTCATCAGAGATGATAACTCCAAGATCCCTTTCCTGCTTGGTGCATGCTATATCCTCACCCCCCAACTGATATACAAAGTTGCATTACAAGGCAGTAGTGCCCAGTTCTCACAAGGCTGGGGAGGCATTTGCCTGGAAAAACCCTACACCTTCTTTATTTGTGTGACCTTTTGTTTGTTTTTTGTTAAACTGCAAGGTTAGCATTATGAAAGCTAGAATAGTTACCTCCAGTAGGTTTATAACTGGCCAGCTCAGAAGAAATTAGTAGTCATAAACAAAATATGGCTATCTAGGTAGATTATAACAATTCAAAGTGCTTAGAAATGTAAAACCTGTGTTACCAAGAAAATACTTTGTTAAAGTGCATAGCCATTGTATGGGTCCATGGGTGGTTTGACCACCATGGGGAGTGTCGGTGGGGTACAAGCATCCCATGGGTCTGTACTGCACTGACACCAGGCCCACTGTATTCTTACTCTGGGTGGAAGCACAATGCTAGTTATCCTATTAATCTCAGGCTCAGTGCACTCACATCCAGGCTCCTCTCATGGGTTGGATAGCAATCAGGCAATGCCCATTCTAGTGCTTCAACTACAGTAGGTCCTGTGGTTTTCCAATACTAAAGAGCAACTCTCCATTACAATAAAAAGCTTAAAAACACCGGGCTGGATTTTCAAAGACCAGAGAATGATGCAAGGTGCTTGCATCAAAAACAACTGATGCAAGCAGCAGGATGCATCAAACCTTTCAGCAATTCTGATTTTCAAATGGTGCTTGCATCAAAAACAGGTATGCATGTGCCAGAGTGGCTTGTGCCATGCTTGCACCAAAACAAAAAAGTCTGCACCATGTCAGAAGGGATGCCTGTATCACTGAAATGCTGCACCATTCCCATATTTGGGATTTTTAAGGAATGTAAGTCCTTTCATTGTGCCTAAGATGCATGTCACTGTTACACCAGCCTGAGCTGGTCTAAGGGACACTAGAGCATATAAAGAAAGAGGCTCACAGCAGGTGGTCAGACCTGACTATACTACTATTTATTTATTTATTTAGATTTTGTTTACCAGGTAAACCCACTGAGACCAAAGGTCCCTTTTTCAGGGGCGACCCGGGGTGAATACACCACCAACTTTACATTATGTACAGTATACAGCTTCAAAAATACATATACAATTCATATATAAGGTACAGCATACAGATACAAAAGAAAATTAAAAAAATAATATATATACAGTTCATACAGGAGGGTGCGTAACTGTAGGGCAGAGACAGAGAGCATGTAGGAAGTACCAGTAGTCAGAGAAAAAAAAATTGCATTGCCCAGGGGGAGAAAAAAAAAAATTTCAAAAGTCCAAGGGTCATTCAAAGGGAAGAACATAACACAGTTTGTAAGTAGAATACAGTTGATAGAGGTTAGTTGATACCAGGGGCGCCACGGATTCGTAGATGGTCACATAAGGTCATGAGGGGTAGGGAGTATATCTAGCGGTTGCAGAAGCAGTGGCTCAGTTCTAGGAGGTAGACTTTGAGACCGGCCTTGAAAGAGGAGAGGGAGGGTTTGTCGAGCAGGGAAGAGGGGAGTGAGTTCCAGAAATGAGGGGCGGTGAACTGGAAGGAGCGTTTTCCTTGATTGGTGCGGATGCAGGGTATGTTCAAGAGTCGACTTGAGGCAGACCGCAGGTTGCAGAGGGGGACTTTAGGGGTAAGCAGGTCACTGAGGTGAGGTGGATGGTGTGTGGAGAGGAGTTTGTAGGAAAGGCAGGCAGGGGAAAAAGATAGTTTAAGCTTGAGTGACGGCCAGTTAAGATCCTTAAGAGCTTCGCAGTGGTGCCGCCTAGGGGAGGAGTGGGTTGCAAAGCGAGCAATGCGGTGGTAGAGGGTGGAGAGGTTGGTTAGCTCAGTCTCTCTGAGGGACTGTAATATTGGAGAACCGTACAGTAAATAGGGGAGGAGGCTGCAGTTAGCAATGACTCTACGTGCTCTCTCCAGAGAGGGAGTTTCAAGGCAGTATAGCAAGCCCAGTCTCTGGTGGATGGTTTTGTTAGGACATCTATATGGGGTTTGAAGGTTAGCTCCTGGTCAAGGGTAATCCCAAGATACTTAAATTGGTCAGTGACCTCAACACGCATTCCTCGAGCTGATGTTATAGAGAGAAGACCACTACAGTCGTTACCCAGTCGCCGGGTCCCAAAGAGGACAGCTTTTGTCTTGTCCTCGTTTAGCTTGAGTTGGTTGGCAGTTAACCACATTTCAAGTTTTGCTAGGCAGGTTTGTAGTTCAGTTGCGATAACAGAGGATTGGGGGTCACTGTGATAGATTACTGTATCATCAGCGTAGAGCAGTAGATTGCTGGGTGCACACACCTCAGCTATGTCATTCACAAACAGGGAGAACAGCAGGGGTCCTAGTATGGAGCCCTGGGGTACCCCAGAGATCACCGGTCTGGGGCTTGAGTTGACGCCTTGCCATCGTACTGTCTGAGTTCTGTTTGTCAGGTAGCTAGTGGCCCAGGAGAGAGAGAGAGCTGATCCAAGCCAAGCCTTTGAAGTTTTGAGAGGAGTAACTTATGATTGACCATGTCAAAGGCCTTGGAGAGGTCGATGAATAGCGCCCCCATAGGGGTGCCCTGGTCCATGGCGTTGAGTATGTCGGTGGTCAATCTGACTAGGGCAGTGTCCGTGCCATGGTCTTTCCAAAAACCATGCTGGACCTTAGAGAGGAGTAGGTGCTGTTCCAGATAGCATTGCAGCTGATCATAGACTATTCTTTCAAGGATTTTCCCAGAGGGCAGAGGAGGGATGGGCCTATAATTCTCCACCCTATCCCGGTTCCTTTTTATGGATTGGAACCATGGTGGCACCTTCCATTTGGTGCACTGACCCTTCCTGAAGGGATGCTTAATGAGTAGGGCAACAGGGTAGGCAATGGCAGGTGCCGCAGCCCTCAGTAGGCAAGGTTCCAGCTGATCATTACCAGTAGATGATTCAGGGTTAATTTTGCAGAGTAGTGGTCGCACCGTGCAGGGTCCCACAAGTGTCAGGGTGGAATAAAGGACGAGAGAAATCTGCATCGAGGTGGGTGGGTGGGAGGAGGATGCCCCGGCATGGTTGGGGAGCAGGCAGGGGATGGGAAAAGGATGCACTGAAGGCTTCAGCCACCTTAGTAGGGTCATCTGTAGGAGTGTTTCCGCTAAGACCATGGCACTTTGTTCCTGCACGTGACCCTTCAGGAGGGAGTTTATGTGGCCCCAGAACTTCTTGGGGTCACTTAGGTTGGTCACTTGGAGGTCACGGAGGTATTTAGATTTGGCCAGTTTTGTGGCCAGTTTACACTTGTTGTGCAAGCCCCTGTAGTTCTCCCAGTCAGATATTGTGCCAGATGATTTGTAGAGTCCCCATGCTTTGTCCCTGAGCCGCATGGTGTGTTTCAGCTCTGGGTATAGCCATTTATGGCACTTGCCCTGAATCCTTAGTTTTTTCCAGGGGGCATGACAGTTTACTATGCCCAGGAACATCTCAGAAAAGTATTGGAGGGCCGCGTCAATAGTGGGAAGGGAGACAATAGGCCACCATTCCGCCTTGAAGAGGTCAGCGCAGAGGCTTGCTGGTTCAAATCTGCTGTAATTTCTTGCAACAATCAGCCTGGCAGCCAGCCTGGGAGGTTTATTAGACCAGATGCAGTAGATAGGGCAGTGGTCGCTCAAGGAGTCCGCCATTATCCCGGCGGACAGTATCCGAGTGGGGTTGGAGGTAAGTGCCCAGTCAAGAAGTAAATGGTTGCCAGTTTTCGCATAGTGCCTGGTTGGTAAGTTCATCACCTGGGTAAGGGATGCATCCAGCACAAGGTTTTTTGCTCGAGAGGAGTTAGGGGCGAGCCAGTTGAGATTAAATTCCCCTAGAAGGATTTTCTCCCTTGGGGGGAGTTGAAGGATGGCACTGGTAAGGGATTCAAGGGAGGGGGTTGCAGATTGAGGTGGGAGATAGGCACATCTGATGTAGAGGGGCTTTGTACCTCTGGGGACAAGTCTGAGAAATAATACTTCAGCCTGAGTATCATCTACCACTTGTAGGTCCATCGGGGTGGCATTTAAAGGGGATTTTAGATAGAATAGGACTCCCCCCTTTTTTGAGGAGTCTGTTCCTTTGTATGGCTTGATATCCCATCAGTTCGACCTCATGAGGGAGGATGTCAGGCTTTAGCCAAGTCTCAGCCACCGCCAAGATGTCCAGCTCATAGAGTTGGGTCCAGGCCTCAAGGTCGGCCACCTTGCGCCGCAGGCTCCCAATGTTCATATGAACCAGTCTGAGCCCCCCAGAGTTAGTCCAGGAGGGGGTAGTAGGGTCACTGAGCATGCAGTTTAGGGAGAAAGGGCCAGGATTGGGTTCGATGTCACCCCCACACAGTAGTAGAGTGCTGGGCAGAGGGCATGAAAGACTGGGGGGGTTAAGGCAGGAGAGGGCCAGTGGGTGGGCCAGCAGCATTGCTGGATGGAGCGCCATCGCCCTTTTGAGGCCAGGCCATTCCAGGGTAATTATTTCAATGAGCAAGGTGTCCCAAGGGGGAGAGGGGCACATGGTAGGGGTTTTTACAGAGCTGCAGAGTGTAGGGGAACAGGGAGGATTGAGGAAGAGGTTGCTAAAGTTAGCAGCACCTAGTGTTGTTGCTTTATTTTTACTATTTACTATTTACTATTTACTACTTTACTATTAAGGGCCAGTATTCTCCTGCAGGACTAGTTTAAAACATTTTGGGGACTTAGTCTTGGCTATTTCATCTGCCATATTTTCTGACTTAGCTTGCATCATTCTCATCCTTTGCATCATTTTTTGCTCAACTTGCACCATTTTTTTACTCAGCTCGCACCATTTTTTTGACTCAGCTTGCACCATTTGATTTACTCAGATTGCATCATTTTCACTCCTTGAGTCAGTTGTGACTCAACTTTGCACCATTTTTGACTCATTGGGTTGATTTTCAAAGGGCCCTTAGATTCAAGCAAGCTGTGTCAAACAACCAGTTTGCATCAGATCTAGGTGAGCCAAATACTGTGCTCCATATTTTGCAAGAAAAGCATTCTCTGTGACAAAGTCCCCAAACTGACAAGAGGTCCACTGCATCAACAAAATGATGCAAGGAATGAGAATGACACAAGCTTCATCAAAATAAATGGTGCAAGTAGAGTCAAAAATGGTGCATGCTGATCTTGATTTGTTTTTAAAATCATATGAGAGGTTATGTGTGCAGTTTAAATTGGACAGGGCTTATGGATGACCCACCTAACACCATTGTTTATTGGCCATGCTTTGCATGCGTTTGCTAGAATGGATGATCAGGACTGTATGGGCTATAATAAAGTTCAAAGGGTGTTACTGAAACATTTTGAACTGACTCCTGAATCTTATAGGTGAAAATTCAGAGAACTAAGAAAGGGCTCAGGAGACATCTATGTAGAATTGTATATCCAAATGTGTGCCTATCTAGACCACTGGGTGCCTGGGGCTAAAGCTAGGACTACAGAGCAAATGAAAGATTTGTTCACAAGGGAACATTTTCTTAAAATTGTACCTGAGGACCTGCACATATGGTTACAGGACAAGGCATGCAGCTCTGCAAAGGAGGCAGCAGAAAATGCTGATTTGTATGTGGCAAGCAGAACACATGTGCAGCATAGGAACAATGGGGGTTGGGACAGCACATGGTTTTAAGGGATCCAGGGATGGCAGCCTAATGGCAAAACAGGGAGGGAGGGGTGACAGATGGGGAAATAATGGAGGGCAGAGTTCAGGAGGGTTTGAAGGCACTGAGGGCGTATAAGGCACCAGGCCCAGATGGCATCCACCCCAGGGTACTGAAGGAGCTAGCAGAGGTCCTTGCAGGACCTTTGGCAGACCTATTTAATGCCTCACTACATTCGGGGTGTGTACCTCAGGACTGGAGGATAGCTCATGTGGTGCTCCTCCACAAGAGTGGCCCCAAGGTGAACCAGGAAACTACAGACCAGTGAGCCTCACATCCATCATGGGTAAGCTAATGGAGACTATCCTGAAGGAGAGGCTGGTGGCCCTCCTAGAGGCCAGAGGACTACAGGACAGCAGACAGCATGGGTTCATACAGGGCAGATTCTGCCAAACCAACCTGGTGGAGTTCTATGACTGGGTAACTAGGCAACTGGACAGGGGCCATGCAGTGGCTGTCCTGTATCGGGACTTCAGTAAGGCATTCAACTCGGTGCTGCATGAAAGGCTGGGAAGCAAGTTAGTATGCACAGGGCCTGGTGCAAAGCTGGTGAGATGGGTAGGGAACTGGCTTCAGGGACGGCAACAGAAGGTGGTGGTGGGTGGGGAGCTCTCACACGCAAGGGTAGTGATGAGCGGTGTTCCACAGGACTTGGTGTTGGGACCAATGTTGTTTGGGATATTCATTGCAGACATATCACTGGACATCAAGAGCAAGATCAGTCTGTTTGCTGATGATACCAAGGTAGGAGCAGTGGTAGATGACCTAGGGGGATGTCAGGGGTTGCAGGATGATCTGGCAAAGCTTGAAACCTGGTCAGACACCTGGCAACTGGGGTTTAATGCCAAAAAGTGCAAGGTGCTGCATTTTGGGATGAAGAACCCAAGGAGGAGTTACCAGCTGGGGAGTGCAGCTAGCACAGACAGAGGAGAAGGATCTAGGTGTGCTCATTACAGGGTCAATTAACAACTCGGCACAATGTAGGAAGGCAGCTGCAAGGCCAACAAAATGCTGGGTTGTACTGCAAGGGGTATATCCTCGAGGAGGGCGGAGGTGATTTTGCCACTGTATAGATCATTAGTTAGACTGCACCTGGAGTACTGCATGCAGTACTGGAGCTCGTATCTGAAGAGGGACATTAAGTTACTGGAGGGGATGCAGCACAGGGAAACAAAGATGATCAAGGGGCTGGGGGACTTATCATACAAGAGGAGGCTGAGGGAGTTGAACATGTACTCACTGGAGGAGAGGAGGGACGGGGAACATGATTGAAACCTTTAAGTACATGAAAGGAATAAACAAGACAGGTACAGAGGGGCTGTTCAAAGAAAGGGAGAGGAAGGACACCAGGGGCCATGATATGAGACTGGAGGAAGGAAGGTTCAGGAGGGAGATGAGGAGACACTTTTTTACAGAGAGGGTGGTGGCTGGGTGGAATATGTTACCTGCAGAATTGGTATCCAGTAGAACAGTGAACTGCTTCAAAAGGGGATGGGACAGGACAAGGGGGAGGGTCAATGAAGGGGAAGGGTGGAAGGGAGGGGCAGCTGCAGAATAAGGGGTGCTAGCTGCACATTCGAGCATACTTGATAGACCTCTAGGCCTTTATCTGCTGGCAAATTTTGTATGTTCATATGTTCGTAATGTAAAGCAGCCTGTACCCACGACTGAAACAGAACTCACCAGTCCCAAGGGGAACAAGGACTTGGGGCAAAGAAATGTTGTATTTGCCAGAAAGTGGGGCATTTGTCCTATGACTGCCATAAAAACATGAGCAAAGGACAAAAGCCTTGAGTTTGGGATGATCAAGATGGTACCCACTAGATAGCAGCCTGTGCACACACTGTGGTGCCACTAAGCTTCTCCATGCATATACACCCTATAATGGGACAGTAACACAGAGACTGAGGGACACTGGTGCCTCCATCTTCATGTGAGGCAGGATCTGATTCAGGTGGAGCAGATTCTGCTAGGGCAGTTTAAAGATTCAGGGAGTCATGAGGTCCAGTGGTCCAAGTGCCAACAGCTCAGGTCTCCTGAGCTGGGAAGGTGGCCATGGGGTACAGTAGGTGGGAGTCATATCTGATCTCCCTGTTGATGTGATCATGGGCAATGATTTTGACCACAAGAAAAACCTACTGTGTGTCATACTACCCATAGTCAGGCAAAAAGGCAAGTTTCTAAGGGTGAGAAGGCGGTGACACAGCCTATGCAAACCCCTCCCTCAACAGCTGAGGAAGCAGCTAATGTGGGTGAGGGTATCTGGGAGTAGCAGCCCTTAGCCTAGTTACAAACAGAGAAGGTATCAGCGGGTCAGATTTCCTTCTGAAGGGGAGTTGGAGGTCAAATGGGAGGAGCTGGGCAGAGCTCAGCTGGATGATCCTACCCTCCAGAAATTGAGAGAGATAGCAGATAGTGCTGATGACTCTCAGTAGAGCAAAAGTCACTTTACTGGGAGAATGGACTGTTGTACAGGAGTGTACACACACAGAGGGAATAGAGGCAAAAGTACTCCAACAGCTGGTGGTCACAAGACTACCCAAGCAGCTTTGGCCTTGGCCTATGACATCCCTTTTAGACCACCTGGGCATTAACCGCACAAAAGGTGGCTTGACAACAAATTAATTTGGCCGTATGTGCACACATGTGGCAAATTACTGTTGGTCTTTTCCACAATGCCAGAGGGTTGGAAAAGGTATGGGACAAGGCTAAGGCAGTTTTGGTGCCCCTGCCTATTATGGATGAACCCTATAAGAGGATATCTGTGGACGTAGTGGGGCTCCTGAGCACCCCAAGTCACATAGGCAAAAGCTACATACTGGCTGTCATGGACTAAGCAACCAGCTACCCCGAGGCACTGACTATGTCCTCCACTGAGGCAGAAAAAGTGGCTGATGAGCTCCTGGGAATCTTTAGCTGAGTGGGATTTCCTCAGGAGATTTTTTTTTTAGATCAGGAAACAAATTGCATGTTGTCATTAATGACTAGTTTGTGGGAGAAGTGTAGGGTGAAACAGCTCTGTGCCTTACCCTATCACCCCAAGACAAATGGCTTGGTTGAGTGCTACAAAGTGACCCTCAAAACTATGCTCAGGACATTTGCTGACCAGCACAAGAGGGAGTGGGAGAAATATTTGCCCTGCCTCCTGATTGCATATAGGGAAATCCCAAAGGAGTCCACAGGGTTCTCACCCTTCAAGCTCCTGTTTGGTCACAGGGTGAGGGGGCCCCTAGATTTAGTCAGAGATGAATGGGAATGTGACTTTGCCTCCCAAGGGGAATCTGTTGTGGAGTACATCCTGAATATCAGGAACCAGCTTAAGGAGCCTCAGGGTTCACTGAGGAGCACTTTACCACTGCACAACATTGGCAGAAAACCAGGTACGACCATGGGGCCAGAGCCTGGGAGTATGAAGTCAGACAGCAAGTGATGGTACTTGTCCCAGTCTGACAAAATAAACTGCAGGCAGTATGGGAGGGACCATTTACTAAATCAGGTAGGTGAGTGAGGTCAATTATGTAGTAGGACTGCCTGACAGAAGGTGCAGGCAGATGATATATTGTGTCAGTATGATGAAGCCCTGCTATGATAGGGAGGAAATGGTGCTCACTGTGTGCAGAACATCAGAAGAGGAAAATTAGCCTAATCCCCTGGTGGACCTCCTTGGGGAGATGGGGAGGGATTCTCAGTGGATAATCTCACCCTCTCAGGGCAGCTGACACCGGGGATGAGAGGAGAACTGCTAGCATTTGGGGACATGTTCACGATGAAACCAGGGTACACCACAATGGCTGAACACCAAGTTGACAGTGGGACACAAGTGATGCTGAGGCAGTCTCCCTGCAGGGTACCTGAGGGAGTTAAACAGACCATGCAAGAGGAACTCAGGGACATGCTGGCTTTTGGAGTGAGCCAGGAGTCTAGTAGCCCCTGGGCCTCGCCCATGGTCCTGATCCCCAAGAAGGATGGTACCACACAGTTCTGTGTCTGCAGATATTACAGTTGCTGTTGTGTTCAATGTATTCACTCTTCACTGCCTTTGCTAGTTCTCTTTCAGTTTAAATGTAAGTACTGTGTTAAGTCAGGATGGCATACATCAGAGAATAATAATAAGTAGATGGGTAATCCCCTGCAATCAAGTGATCAGTGCAATAAGTAAAAATAAGAATGGCTGAAGGAGATGTGAAATGGTACCAATCAAATTAGCAGCATGCAAAAATCGAACTGTGCAAGGATTGTGTAAAACAGCATGTAACAATAGTAAAGACTATACAAAGCAACAGATAACAGTAGTACATTTAAAACTGTTAAACTATGTTCTGTGGGATAGTTAGGAGGTCACAGTGAAAACAATTTAACCGCTTGCAATCAATGCAATTGGAAAAGTGAAAAAACAATGGCCTCAGAAGCAGCAATAAATGTAATAGCCATGCAGTTTGAGAACTAATGCTGTGGGGTTGGAAGGAAGCAGCATACACATTTCTCCAGCCTGCAGTCAGTGCAATTAGAAAAGTGCAAATAAAAGTGCAAATAAGGCCGGCTGTATAAGCTGCATAAGCTCTACCAGGGTGACAGTAAGATGAATGACTGTAACAATAAAAGACAGTTTCTCAAACCCCAAATTGATAGAAATAATGGGTGGGCACAAACAATCCAAACACTAACTCTGCAGGGAGGGCAAATAGCAGCAAAACTAGTAAAATAAATTAAGACAGAGCACCTCCACTAGCAGTGGTAATCAGCAGTAATCAGGGCAGTTGTAGCAGCCGATAAAATATAAAACAAATGTTAGAAAGAGGGAGACCTACTCAAAAATCCCAAACCCAATTAGAGGCATCAATTGTAATTAAGAGCAATAGAACACATTTAAAAAAACAATTATGGGAGGATAATCTCCAAAGCAGGTCTCTGGTTCTCTGGTTTTCTAGGTCCCTTCAATTGTTACACAGCTTACAGTCTATTTTAAAAGTGAACAAGGTAATGCAACTGGTTTGTAAATTATATAGTCTTACTTGGCAGCAAAAAAAAAAAGCTGAGAACAGATCAATGAGTGGCAAAGTACAGATTGCCAGTGAAGTAAGAAAATGTTAATAACCCATAAAACTGAACTTTAAGCTTTATTTCTTAAAATCTTTAAGGGTAAAGAAAATCTGTCTTTTCATCTGAGTACCTAGTGCTGTGCCCATTAATTTCTTCAGGTGCTGTGCTTTTAGGTTATGGGCACTCATTAATTAAACTATTTCCTTCTAAGCCTTCAGCAAAGAGGGCTCCATGTGTCATTTGCTCCAGTTTTGGTATCTGTAGATTTTCTACCATGCTCCAGAATTTTATTATATTACAAGGGATCCACAGGCTCATTCTAGCGCTTTGTCAAGGTCTGTAATTAGTGGCACTGTGTCTGGGGCTACAGCCCACCCGAAGAGCCCTCTGTTCCTAATCTAGTAACACACCACCACGGCTTGGTGCTTTCCTTCTGAAACAGAAACAAAGTACACCAAGACAAAACCACACAAAGACAGACTGGAAAAACTAGTATTGAATTAATGGTGGAATAACTAGCTAAAAAGCAATAATATGTATATACTGTTCCTGCTCCTGCAGCTACTCCCCAGTTTGCATAATGTTTGGTGGCCATCTTGGAAAAGAGGTTGCGTCCACTTCTTTGAAAGTGTCACTAAGATTGTAGACAGGGGCCAAGCAGTAGACCTCTGTGTCAACTACTGAGGCTTAACAGCTGCATGGAGTCAGATCCCAACCCCATGCCAAGAACAGATGAGACCTTGGAACAGCTGGGGGAGCCCAGTTCCTGACCATGATAGACCTGACAAAGCGCTACTAGCAGGTACCCCAACCCCTGCAGCTAGGAAGAGATCTGCTTTTGTCACACCATTTGGCCTATTCAAATCCTGAGTAATGCCATTTGGAATGAAGAATGCATCCACAACCTTCCAGAGGCTCATGGATTGCATTTTGTCTGGGGCAGGTGAGTATGCACTGGTATACAGTGGTAGTTATCGAAAAGTTTCCTACCTCGAGGTATGTTGAGGTACCACTGAGGTACCACTGAGGTAATTTGTATTGACTGTAATGTGATCCTGCCTCATTCTGCCTCAGTATACCTAGGTATACCTCAGTGCTGCAAAACGTTTCTATGACTTCCACTGTACATGGATGACATAGCCATTTACAGCCAGACATGGGAAGGATCATGTCAAGCACATGAGGTTGATGTTTCACTGACTGAAGGCCACAGGGCTGACAGTTAAGTTGTAAAAATGCCAAGAAGGCATGGCCAAAGTGTCCTACCTTGTGCACCGTGTGGGCAGTGGATGCATTCGTTCAGAACCTGTGAAGGTTGATGTCATACAGGCCTGGCCCACCCCTGCCATGAAGGAAGAGGTAACGGCATTTCTGGGGACAGTCAGGTACTACAGGAGGTTTGTTCCTCATTACAGTGATGTGGTCAAGACCCTGATAGATCTGATAACAAAGAAAATGCCAGAGAAAGTTCTCTGGACAGAGGACTGTGAATCTGCCTTCCAACAGTTGAAGGATACATTATGTGGGTCACTGATGCTTGTTAGCCCCAATTATGACCTCATGCTCATTGTACACATGGATGCCTCAGACCATGGACTAGGTGCTTTCCTTAGCCAGGTTATATTGTAGGGGGAGGAGCATCCCATAGTGTATTTGAGCCAGAAGCTACTGCCCAGGGATGAGGCTTATGCCACAATTGAGAGGCAGTGTCTGTGGATAGTGTGGGCCCTTCAGAAGTTGCAGCCATATTTGTACAAGCAAGAGTACACTGTGGACACAGATCATAATCCCCTGACATGGCTCCATAGGAATAGTGGGCAAAATACAAAATTATTGTGCTGGAAATTGATACTACAGTCTCACAACATGACTATCCAGCACGGAGTGGTGCACAGAATGTCAGTACAGATGGACTGTCAAGACAGGGCTAAGTCCATGGCATTTGCCTTTAGACATTCCCCAGTCTGTACAAGAATGGCAGTGTGTATAATAGAGGTCAACAAAAATAGACATGCCTTCACTTTCTGGGAGGGGAGATGTGACA
Organism: Neoceratodus forsteri; assembly: GCA_016271365.2. Lineage (NCBI taxonomy): Eukaryota > Metazoa > Chordata > Ceratodontiformes > Ceratodontidae > Neoceratodus > Neoceratodus forsteri. The sequence continues at coordinate 1,456,597,272 of CM057455.1, read as the reverse complement.
GAAAATGTGACCAGATTCATCTATTTTTCATCTGTTAGCTTAAATATTCATCTATTGCAGGTTATATCTGGAATGACCACAAAATGGCTTCCAGGTCACATATACAGGCAGCTAATAAATCCTGGTCACCCACTGTGTAGGTGCCGACATTCTCGTGGGAAGGTTAGCAGTAATTGCTGACAGGATGAACATGAAGGAGACAATTAAGTCATAATCTCAGTAGGGTGCTTTCCTGAGATATGTTCCCATGTCAGCAACGGACCCAGGTGCATGTCATAAAACCTTAGACATAGCAAGAAAGTGGTAAGGTAATGAGGTCACCTCTCTCTCATGCACGTACACACACACACACACACACACACACACACACACACACACACTCACTCATGTGGGGTGGGGGACTGTGGGGAACTATCACTCAAAGGATGAGGTCACTCCCCACCACCAAATGGGCAAAAATGAGGGAGCTGGACACCTGTCTCTCTCTCTCTCTCTCTCTCTCTCTCTCTCTGACATTCAACATTTGAAGAAGAGGGGCTCTGCTGGAAGCTAGCTTGGTTAGGAAGCACAGCCTAGGTCTCTGTAGCTAGCATTAGGAACAGAGTCTTTAGGTGAGGCTGAAGTTTAATTTTTTTCTGACAAATCTTCTGTCTGTTTAACGTACTTTATTTTCTATTCTCAGTAAGTATGTATACCTCTTGACATACTATAAATATATCCTGTTTATAAATGCCTGTAGTATTTCCGAGTACAGGATTTATTTTGATAGAACCAGTGACTACCTCACTACTGACAAGGTAATTTTTCTATTTCTGCTGGACACTGTTTGCAGTCCATCTCTGAAGTGCACTCTGCCAATAGTAATTGTACTAAACTTACTGACCGCGAGTAGGGAAAAGGCGGTTTCCTGAGAAAATCAGGTACAGGCAGTGATTTTGAAGTCCCAGACAAAACCGCCCTCTAAGCGGGACAGCCCTAGAGGCAGTTTTTGTCACAACTAACCCCCATTCATGTACTGGCAATTCAGCATTTGAATCGCTTTTTTGAATTTTTCAGTAAATTCTGTGGAATGCTAAACCTTTTTTTAATTTAATAAAAGAAAAGGACAGAACTCAATTCTGATTTTCCGAAAAATGCTCAGTGCAAGCTTATTTGGAGTAGGTGCCTCACAAAAAAATCAGCCCTGCGCATCAACCCTTAAGCAGGCCTTCTAGGGGCATGTCTCTTTTTTAATTTAACTTGCCAAATAGTTTTCTGTGGTTTCTGTAAACTATGGACTAGTTTTCTGTAGTTTGCAGAACCATAATCTCCAATTTATGTAAACCACAGAACATTAATCCATGGTCAATGTAAACTATGAATTAAAAATCCATGGTTTCAGCACAGTGGCTCTGAGGGTTGAGGTGCTAGACACCACACCTCGTGCCATGCTGGTGACCTGGGTTCAGGAACGGACTCGGGCCACTGGGGGCTGGCAGGGGAGAGGGAGGATTGAGCATCTGACGACTGCTCTCCTCTCTCTGGGGTGGGTAGTGGGGCTTGCATCACCCTGTAGCGGTGACTGGAGGAGGCCAGCTGCACTACAAGTGGTGTGCAGTAGTAAAGGGGGAGAGCGCAACGGGCGTCAGCACTACGTGAGCAGACACCATTGCACGTCCAGCTCTCCACTGGGGAGAAAATGTGGAAAAATGTGGAAGGTGATCTTCGCTGCTGATGGCGCCCGCACCACCAGAGAGACCTGAGAGGTGCGTGCCTGGTGGGTGCGAGAGCGATAATGGCCGGCCCACTGGGAGAGTGGGGTCTGTGGTGGGCTCAGACGCACAACCGGTCCGAAGTAGGCTTCGTACGAGATCATGTAGGGCAGTTTCAGGAGCAGAATAAATAATAGTATGATAAAAAAGAAATCCATGGTTTAAAAAGGGTAAATTATATCTGGAATTATTGATTTCAATTTCATAGAATTCATTCAAATTTGGTGGTAGTTCCACAGAATTTCTTCTGAAGCAGAATATGACAATTTTGCACAGCTCTTTCCACTACCTTATAAAAGAAACAATTTATCTGTGGAAATATTTTATCATTCAATAACAAAAAAGCAACACAACATGGAATGTATTAATTATTTAAAATAAAGCTCAGAATATTGTGGGTGATCCATGTTCATGCTCAAGGAATATAGTCAATGGATTGCCTTAATCTGCTACCAGTTTCTTTTTTAAATCCCTATCATGTTGGTCTGATTGAATGTTATGTGAGAGAGGAACTACCAACATAACTGATGTATCTTATACTGTATACCTTAGTGTCAGAATCCTTCCCTAACTATAGTAGCAAGGAATAGAAACTTAACACACTGGCAAAGATAGTAGCATCTCATGCTAACAGCCACAGTGATCTAAAAGTCCTTGTGAAATGTTGACTGCTTCTTCAATTTCTCAACTCATACTATGAAAACATATTCAGCTTAAATGTTATTTCTACACATAAGTGTTCACAATAGCAACCATGCACGCCATGCGAGTCATTTTCTGGTGTTAATGACTATTAGATCATAAAGTACTAATGGCTTCACCTCATGCTCTGTAACTCATTTAGTCACTTATTAAATAGTGGTACATCATACGTTATTGCTTAAAAAATCATTGGATCTTTGGTCATTATAATTTTTAATTATCTTCTATTAAAAAGATCTTCATGTGTGACAGTGCCATTCTACCACACAATGTATCAAAGCGCAAAGTAAGACTTAGTCACTATTATGTCAGATATTTAGAATATACATTATGTTTTTTCTATCAGGTAAATAAAATATCCATTAAATGTATAAGAGGTGAAATGTGAAAGAAACTATGAAAGGCATTCCTACACTACTGCAGGTACTTTCACAACCTATTATGACCCCATAATGCTTTGTCTTTACAGTACACGCATATGTAGATTTAGAGATATATAACATTTGATGGCAGATAACGACCCAGCTGATAATTCAGTCTGCCAGTTTCCTCCTTAACTCTGTCTTTGACCTAGTGTTGAACCTTGTTTACTGGGCCAGTTGTTTTTTTGGTGCTTCAGTACCACCAACCCACAGATATCCATCCTCCAACCCCCGTCTCTTTGGTCATGTTATCCCCGTGTGCCTATCACATCCATGATTGGAACCAGCCACAGATTTGGCTTCCACCACCTGCTTTGGTAAACTATTTCACATCCATCCTTCCATCCATTTATTTATCCATCCATCCATCTATCCATCCATCCACCACACTCCTCTTGAAAATGTATTCCCTAATATCCTTTTTAAATCTCCACCCACCAACTTCCACCAATGTTCCCTGGGTGCAGTGTTTTTACTCCTCTTGAATTGATTCCTGCAGTCTATGTTGTTGATTCCTCTCAAGAACTTATAAGTCTTAATAATGTCACCTCTCTGTCTCCTGGCCTCCAGATAGTGCATGATGAGACTCTTGAGCCTCTACTTGTACATCTTGTATATATTGAGCTTGGTACATCCAGTAGTCATGGATTTGATTCCCACAACCTGCACTTGCATACTGTGTGACTCAGAGCAAGTCACTTAACTTCCCCAGGGCATCTGGGTTGCCCCTGAAAATAGGCACGTGTGCATAGTGGGCCTTACCTGATTACCAAAGGAAAAAAAATAACTTCCCCTTTTGCCCCTGTAACATTTTTGTAGCCCTCCTTTGGACACTCTCTAAGTGGTCCCTGTCCTTCCTCAGATGGGAACCCAGAGTTGAGCACTATACTCCATGTGTTGTGTCACCACAGACCTGTAGAGAGGTAGTATCTCCTCCTTCCTCCTTCTGCTAGTTAATGCCCTTCTTATCCATCCTAGCATTTCGCTTGCCTTCTCATATGCTTTATTGTATTAGACTGAACATGTAAGACTGCTGCTGATCATAATTCCCAGATCTCTTTCTTCAATGGTCTGAAATCCACTTACTACCCCCCATCCAATAGTCAGTTCTATGGATTTTTGTACTGATATGCATAACATTACAGTTCCTGGCATATTTGAGTTCCCACACCTTCAATCACCCCTCCATCAGTTTTTCTGGATCCCTTTTCATATTCAGTCTAATTTCTTCCCTCCTCCGTGTCCACTGTCCCACAGATCTTGGTGTCATTCACAAAGAAAACAGATTTCACTCTGGATAACCTTCCCAGCCCTATATCAGATATGAGGATGTTAAATAAACCCCAGCTTCAAGACTGATCCTTCTGGCACCTCACTAATAACCTCCTTGAACTCAGAGCGCTCCCCCCCAACCAGTTCTCTATCCATCTGGTTTGTTTGTCTCCACTCCCAGATCTACCAGTTTTAATCAGTCTTCTGTGCCATACAGAATCAAAGGCCATACTAATGTTCAGGTGTAGCACATACTGCTTGGCCCGTCTACCATTTTGCCACCAAATCGAAAGCGTCGATTAGGTTAGTCTGCCATGATCTGCCTGCCAGAAACTCATGATCCCCCTTTTCCTGTAGTTTGTTAGCCTCCTGGAACCGCATAAGGTAATCTTTAGGATGGTTTCCAGCAGCTTCCCTACAGTGCAGGACAGACTGACTGGTCTGTAATTTCCTGGCTCATCTCTTTCCCCCCTTTTACGCAGTGGCATTACATTAACTAACCTCTGCTGGTACTACCACTGTTTCTAGGGAGCAAGTAAATAGATCAGTTAATGGTATCACTAGAGTCTGGCCCAAATCCTTCAGCACTCTAGGATGTGTGCCAGAAGCGCCTGGCAATTTATTCACTTTCAGGCCCCTGGCCACTGAGTCCCTTGGGCACCTTCTCCTCTGATGCCATCCCTACCTCTGGTTTGTGTCCCTGTGCTCCCAGGACCTGGATCACACATTCTCATTGTGGTACACCTTCCTCCACTGTGGAAACTGAACAGAACTATCCAAGCAGAACATCTGCTTTCTTGTTTTCTTTCACCTAGTTCCTGCCATTCTTCAGCCTGCCTATTCCATCTTTCATTTCCTCCTTTTCTTAGCATATGAATATTCAGAATTGCCAGCAGAAACAGGTCATAATGGTCTATTGAATTTGCTTCATGCTGGCTCTGTTAGTTCCCTGGAACTGTCTCCCCCACCACCACCATTCCTCCTGGGTCATCCCCACCATCCCAATTCCCTCCCTTCCACCTCCCAGCAATGTTTCCTTCTGTCCTAATTTTCTTTTCATCCTCCCCCTTGAAACTGGTCACAGTCTTGCTGTCACCACCACTTCTGGCAACTCACCCCTTCACCATCCTTTCAGCAAGAAAGTGCCTCCTCATTTCCTTCCTGAACCTCCCCCCCCACACCAGTTTTAGGATATGCCCTCTTGTTGTACCCTCCTTTCATAGTCAAAGATGCCCTCAGTATCCACTCTGTGCATGTCCTTAAGGCACTTAAAGGTTTCAGTCATATCCCCCTTCTCTCTTCTTTCCTCCAGGGAGTACATGTTTAGTTCCCTCAGCCTCTTCTCATATAATCTGTCCCCCATGCTTTGGATCATTTTGGTTGCCCTTTGCTGGACCCCCTCCAGTAGTTTGATATCCTTCTTTAGGTAAGGGCACAAGAACTGAACATGGTATTCCAGGTGTGGTCTCACCAGTGACCTGTACAGTGGCAGAATAACTTCCTCCTTCCTATAGGTGATTCCCCTGGTGATGCAGCCCAATATTTTATTTACTTTGGCTGCTGCCTTTCAGCACTGTGCTGTGTGTTTCATATCACCCCTGACCATTACTCCAAGATCCTTTTCCTCCTCTGTCACTGTAACCTGTATTCCCCCAGCCAGTATATGGCACTTATGTTTCTGGCTCCCATGTGCATTACCTTACATTTCTTAGCATTAAAACCCAACTGCCAGACTTCTGATCATTTCTCCAGTTTAACCAGGTCCTTCCTTAAATCCTGTCTCCCTTCTTCTGTGTTCACCCTCCCACAGAGCTTAGTATCATCTGCAAAAAGGCAGATTTTATTGTTGACCCCTTACGCTATGTCACTTATAAATATGTTGAACAGCACAGGTCTGAGTACTGAGCCCTGTGGGACCCCACTGTTTACAGGCCTAGGTTTGGACAGCTCCCCCCCCACCACCACCACTCTCTGGCTCCTGTCCTTTAACCAGTTCTTGACCTACCCCAGAATTCTGTCCCCTATTCCCAGATCCCACAGCTTGCTGATTAGCATGCCATATGGTACTGATTCAAATGCCTTGCTGAAGTCCAGGTATGGGACATCCACCACCTGTCCCCCGTCCAATGACCTTGTAACCCAGTCAAAGAAGTCTACCATGTTGGTATGACAAGATCTCCCCCTGAAAAATCCATGCTGTCTGTCATCTTGGAGACCATTCTCCTTGAGGAAGGACACCAGCCTTTCTTTTAGAATGGCCTCCATTAATTTACCCACTATGGATGTCAGACTCACTGGCCTGTAAATACCTGGCTTGTCCCTGGGTCCACTCTTGTGGAGAGGTACCACATCAGCTGTCCTCCAGTTCTGTGGTACACCCCATCTCTAGCAGGGGTGCTGAGCGGATCTGTCAGTGGGGCCTCTAATACCCCCACAAATTCCCTGAGGACTCTTGGGTGTACCCCATCTAGTCCAGGTGCCTTTTCCACCCACAGTTCCTCTCAGAGCCTGTCTACCCCAATCTCTACCTCATACTGCTTCCCCTCTTGGTCCCCCAATCTTCCCATGTGTTACAGGCCCATCCACTTCCCTGATGAAGACTGAGCAAAATACTCATTTAGTGCCTCTGCTTGCTCCTCACCCTTTTCTGCCCATCCTCTTTCCCTCTTTATCCTAACTATCCCGTCCCTTCTTCTTCTTTTCTCCTTAATGTACCAGAAGAAGTCCTTAATGTCAGGAAGAATGCTTTTAATCCTCCTTGACCCATTCCACCGCTCTCAGCTTTGTATATGTCTTAGCCTTCTCGACTATTCTGTTGGCCATGTATGGCTTTTCTAGAGATTGTCTCCTATTGCTGTCTTTCTGGTCCCATTTGAAATTCTAGAATGCTGCCCTTTTTGTTTTAACTACCTCTCAAAACCCTTCAGAGGACCACATCTGTTATATATACTTCCTTTTCTTACCTACCTGGCTTAACCATGTATCTGTCACTTCTGCTATCCCCTCGTAATTATTTCCCATTTGGCATCTAACCCATCCCTGAGTAGAGATGTGTGAAATTGGAAAATTTTGCCCAGCTAAATATTTCGTGTAATTTCGCCTCCGATTCCGCTTTTGCCTAATGCTAAATTTCACCAATTTCGCTTTCGTGTAAGGTGAAATTTTGCCATTATCCTTCATTTTGCCAGCGAAATTGCAATGCATTGTGGGCAGATAGCTGAAATATCATGTGCAGGCTGTTTCCTGCACAGTATATTGTTTGCTGAGTCAGAGAGCAGTTCAGTGTGGTGCATCACAGCCAATTAACCTTTCAAAAACCTCTTTATTTGTGATTTTTGAGAGTTAATTGCTCCCAAAATCTCAATTTAGCTCCTAGTGCTGCTAATGAACATTTTTTTTTGTTTTTGTATCTTTGGATAATACTTAGTTAAACTTACATAGTGTTTTACTTTTACTCTGTGTCTGTGAGGGAGTTCAGTGGGGAAGGGTTGACTGTGTGGTGTGTGTGTGTGTGTGTGTGTGTGTGTGTGTGTATGTGAAAGTAGAGCAGGCTAGTTCTTAATATTTAACATATTTCTCACAAGTTGTGAGTGAGTTTCTGTAATTTCTTTTAAGTCTTAATATTTTTTGTTTGTGTGCTACTTATTTATTATATTTTTCTTACATAGTGACCCTTTTGGGGTAACTTTATCTGAACAGTTACTACATTCTGACTGAGTAGTTCTATTCATGTTTCCCTTTGCTTAATCACTTTTGTGTTTTTTTTTTTATTGAAAGTATTTGTGCGCATTGACCACTTGACTTGTCCATATCCAGGTACACTGCATTGTTGAATTGCTCACAGAAATTAATATTGTGATCTAGCCTCTGCATTGCAGTGTTCCTGTTTTTCTGTTGAATTTGCTTACCATATTAACCCTTTCCTCCCAGTTACACCACTGTTGTTTACTACCTGACCTACTATATAAAAACTACATAGTTTTCAACTAGATAGTGGTGGTCCCTGCACGAGTTTTGGAGGTGACTTTGTTTGTTCATATCAAATCTTGTTGTCCCTTCCGTCTGATATATCTGTAAGCTAAAACTGTATTTAGTAAGTACTAACACATTGCAGTACTCGCCTTATCCAGACACCACTTATCCTACTGTAGTTCATATTTTGACTGAGAGGTGTTCTGTGTGGTTGGTTTAGTTTAGTTTTGTGAACCTACCAGCACCTACCGGTTATTATCAAGTTGTGTAATAATCATTCCATTTGAAAACTGACATTTGATTAAGAACCACTTACTGTAAGTATTATTTTCAGATTTACTGCACAACCTTGTTGTGGTGGTGTTCTCTGTCAGTTTTGTATTGAAAGACTCTTACTTCTGTCCTCCTGTTACCCCATGTTACTTAACTTGTGTTTTTGTAATTGAAAAAACAAAATATTATTTTCACACTTGAATAGGCTACAGTAGCAGTTGTAGGTAGTTATATACACTACAGTGCAGCTACCAGTTCTGATTTCTGTTTGCCTTTGTAGATAGCACTGCAGGTGTTAAATCACATTTATTTAACAGAAATACATAATAATATAGTTCCAGAGGAAGCCAAATGAAACAAACATATAAATATGCCTGCCAAGAGACATTCAACTTTAGGTAAACGTGCCAGGGTGGGAAGTGGCTCAAAGAAGTCTGTTGGAAGCATCAAACCTATTTCTGAATCAGTGCCCTCTCTGGCCTCTGCTGCTGCTGTAGCAGCTAGTAGCAGCAAAATCAGTTAGAGGTGGCTTCAAGTCTGTTACTCATTTTTTTACTTCCTAGTCTGTAGCTATTATGCTTGTTTTTGGGGATGATACTGGGAATAAGGGAGACACTCACACCAGTGGAGGCACAGAGGTTCAGAAGGAGGTCAAAAAAGTTGTCAGTGTGACTGTTGTTCCTGCACAAGGAGGAGCTGATGATGGTGAGGGTGATAGTGTCCAGCTTCAGTCTGTTTCTCCTGGAGAAGGAGATAAGGAAAGTCAGCCCCCCTCCACCCCAGAATGAGGAGATGCCAGAGAAGGGAAAAGTTAGTCTGGCAGTGCAATAAAGCAGGAGGAGGAGGTCTGAGTGGGTCAGTGGAGGAGGAGTGTGAGGAATCATTTTCTCTCTTGAACAGTGGGCATAGTAGCAGTGAAGCCGCCACTCCTATAAGTTATAAGTACACCACCAGGCACCATATCCACAAAAATAACCAGTTTCATACATGCTGCACATCCCAGGCCCCAAGAGTGGCCTGGTACCCCAGCAAGAACAACATTGTAGGCACAAGTAAAGCATTTTTATCGACTCACTCCCAAGATGCAGCCCACATTGAAGAGTGTGTTTGAGCGGCACTCAAAGTACTCCCAATCATGCTGCTGCATGTGAGCTGAATGCAGTCACAGCCGAAATGCTCACCATTGACCTGTTGCCCTTCTCCTTTGTGGAGAATCCGGGATTCTGCTGTTTGATGGCCCAAGCCTGTCCTAAATGGCAGGTGCCATTGCAAACGTATTTCTCCAAACGTGCCATGCCCGAACTCTACAGCAGAGTTTCACAGTCCATCCTACATGCCATGAAGCATTCTGCCTCAAAATATATCCACCTTAGCATGGAGATGTGGATAAGTGGGCAAACAGCAGGCAGCTCATATCTCTGCATAACAGCACACTGGGCAAAGGTACCTGGGGTGGTTGTTGATTTGGGGCCTGGCAAAAGCTGCAGAAAGCAAAACTGTGGTGGTAGCAACACACCTGGTATTCATCAGAATACAGCCATAGCTATGCAAAGTGTTACAGGGTCTCACATTGGTGAGAAAATGCTGAATGTGCTGCTAAATCAGATTGATGAGTGGCTCAATGCACACTCACTCACAGCTGGGTTTATTGCAAGTGACAATGGCTCCAATTTGGTTACGTGCATTACTGACAGTATGTTTTTCAGAGTTCCCTGCCTGTCACACTGCCTTAATCTAATCATGCAGCAATTTCTGAACAATGATGAAATAAAGGAAACTGTGTCTGTTGCCAGATGCATCTGTGTGCACTTTGCCTGTTATGCAAAGGCCCATGATCATCTGTGTGATCTGCAGTGCACTAACCATCTGTCTCAGCACCGTATGAAGCTCGAGGTTGTTATCAGGTGGAACTCCACACTGTACATGCTGGACCGGCTTTATGAGCAGTATAAGGTGGTGTCAGATTACCTACTGTAGCACACCACCTGGGACAGTGCTGGAGTGCCCATTGCCCTAACAATGGAGCAGTGACAACAAATGGATGGCATAATACACATTCTGCATCCATTTGAGCGTGGAACACAGGCTGTAAATGGGGACACTGCCTGTATAAGTCAGTCTATACCCCTTATATGTGTGCTGAGGCAGACACTGATAAAGGTCCGACACCAGATGGAGGCAAGTGATGATCACAGCTCTGTTCATGTAATGGATCACAAGCTCCGTATACTGAACAGCAATACACATATCTGTGGCATTATGCAATCTAATAAGTTTGCTGTTGCTACCATGCTGGATCCACAGCACAAACGTGGCTTGCCTGCCATAATTGAAGGGGGTCATGTGCGAGTGGACAAATTGACCAATTACCTTGTTAGATGGGTACATGGCGCACAGATGAAAAATGCAGAGACACAAAGGGCACATACAGATATACCAGCTGTTGCTACCACCACCACCAGTAAATCATCAGAGGCCACCAAATCGGAGAAAATATCAAAGTCACAGCACAGCATGGCAGGTAATTCCATTTGGGATGCTCTCTACCAGGTGGGTGTTGAAGAAATTGAAGAGAAGGAGGAGGAGGAGGAGGAGCATGATGAAGCAGCAGGACTCAGGGCAGCACAACATATAGTGGATGCCTACATGGGAGATACCAAGCATCTTGGCATCTCTGATGAACCATTGGTGTACTGGAACAGCAAAGTGAGTGACTGGCCTGCACTTGTATCTGTTGCTTTTAAATACTTCAGCTGCCCACCATCCAGTGTCAGTGTGAAATGGGTGTTCAGATCTCCTGGGGCCATTGTGTGTGACCGTAGGACAAATTTGTCACTGAAGAATGTTTCCATACTAACATTTATAAAAATGAATGATGCTCACATTCCACATAACACAATTATTTAGATGGTGTTGCCCCAAGAACTGTGTCTCGGGGACTATGATGACAACAGATTTGTTCACAGTGGTAAGGCCACTATTAGCAAGGAGGTAGATGAAGCAGCAATGATGACTGAATTTCCATCTGGTGATGACTCCAGTCTTGATGACTATGAGGGCTACTTCATGGCTGATATGTCACTGGAAGAAGGCTAAAGGTGTTCTGACCCCCCCCCCAGCCACCACCAGCATCCTTACCCCCATTTCCACTGAATATGCTGTTTTATGTTATTGTTATACATTTTACATTTTATTTTGTTGGTTGTTCTGTGTTACACATCCAGTTAAACCATTTAATTTGATTACCCATCCTAGTCACAATGTTTACTTTATTTCATTTTTGAAAATGTATTGGCCCCTGCTATGCTAACTGGAATGAATATGGCATGATCTCAGTAATACACAATGGCCCCATCGTGCAACAAATACTGAATACCTTCCCCATTTCCACATATACCTCCTCCATGACACCATGAATGAGTGTCTAGTGAGTGTGCCACCACTGTAGATATGGCAATGACAGCTTAGTGGGACAGTGCACAGCCAGTACTGTGTTACTCAGAAATGCATGCATACTCTATCCCCATGTGTACAATTAACCATCATGTAATCTGCCTCCTTGTCATCCATCCTAATTTGTATAACACAGACTTTGACAGTGTGGGTCATCACTATCATACTGCCAAGAAATACCAGCAACCTCTGAAAATCGATGAAGCGGACAGATGCATGCTCCAGCATAAACAGCAGTCTCAGACCAGTGCATTAGTGCTGCCTCTGAGTCCAGCTAAATTACTCCTCCTCCTCCTCCTCCTCCAGCAGTCTTCCACCAAGAAGAACTGCAGCATTGCCAATGCCTGCATATTTGTGGCCAGTACATTTACATCAACCCACACAATGCATCACTTTCATCCCAGCATGCACACTTGGGGTTGTTTTCCCTTATGCTGACCACCCATGATGACAGCATTACCAGCACATTTTGGGCCAGTGCGTCAACCAGCAAGATACAGCACTTTCATCCCAACAAGCACAATTGGTGCCATTTTCCCTCCACCAAAAGAAACAGCCACTCATAAAGCAACAGATATCATCATGAAGCAAGAAATATATATATGTTCCTCCTCCATGGCCTATCTTCTGTTCAACTGATTCATGGTAATTTAGATATCAGTTGTTGTCATGTTATTACTTATACCTCCATTGTGCTGTTATGCATGCCTTTGTTGCGATAGAATGTCAAGTATGCGTGCAAGGCAGCACTTTATTGTATAAGTTAACTTATGTATTTCCATTTAACTCTATACAGGGTTTGCCATGATGGCGCCATGTGAGACCAGGACCACGGAATAAGTATAATACATCGACATGGCATATTCAGAGCCTAGTCAATACACATTGCAAGCATCATTATGTACAGGTCAGTATTGGAATTGTAACATTTTTACTTGCTAGATTTTTGTATTCCATTCCAGGCACTGAACGTCCTGGTATGTTTCACTGTAGTCTCATAACTGAAATCATTTCAGTGGTGGGGCATTTTGGTCATGTTGCCAACATCGATGGTAAGTATCAGCACTGCACAGGTAATATCAATGCGACTTTTTTCTTTTGATATTTTTCTCCACCTTTTACAGATGACATTGGTTCAAATAACATATGTCTTGAATTGGGTGATTGTCAAGTCAAATGAAATGTTCTGCTCAAAATGGAATTCATTTTTTAACATTTAAACAGTGTTAGTTCAGGTAGCATCATAGTGCAGTTGATAAATGGTTATGCTGCCATTTACAGTGTCAAGTTGCACATTTGTGGATAAAAGTAATATATACTTCATCATCTTACAGTGGTTCAATCAAGAGAACTTATTTAAGGGACTTATTTAAGCTGCGTATGGGTGATTCCAGTGTGTCAGTGGCAAAACACATTAGGATACAATCCAAGGTCACAATTTTCACGTTAGCGGAGCAGTATATATAATATGTTTGTTTTCCTTCACAGGTGTCCATTGATGATGATGATGACACATGTTTTTAGTTGTCAGCAGTGGAAGACTTGTATTTAGTCACTAATGTTGTACAGAGATAGGATGCATCAGCAAATGTCCACCAGAAAACTAAGTCACCATTCCAATTGAAGTACTTTGTACCTGGCTGGCAATAAGAGAAAAAATAAGAAGACATTTTGAGCATTGTTACAACTAGGTGACCCTGCCCCCACTATCATTACATGGAGCTGTACTTACATCAGGGAATGGCTGTTAAACTGGAACACTTGACATGAAAAAACTATATCTGATAAGCACAGCCAGAAGCCAGATTGGGAGGGGTAACAGGCCTACGCCAGCAGTGGAATTCTGAATACTGACAGACCCATATAAAAGATAGTTACTGTCAAAGTCTGACATCTCTGTCCTGCAGTAACCACAAACTTAATACTTAACCATATCCAGCAACCCCACACCAACCAAGCCTCAACCACCTCCTCCACCACCCGCACACCAAAGACCATCACAAATTAAGAAATACGTACCACCAGTTAATGAATTGCACACATACTGAACAGCAGCAGCAGTGCACCTGGAGTTAACAGCTCCTGAATTCCTGCATGTGTTGAGAAAAGAAAAAGTAATACAATTACAATCTGACTCAGATATCTGAGCTGTAGTCATCTATCCCTCCCAGTAATGAAAAATTCAGTACTTGTCTTGTCCTTGTACAATGTGAAATGTGGTGCATTCCAACATCCTGTATCCAAGTCCTGGGCTGGCATGCGTGTTGTCATGATGATGTAATCCTCAGCACACTAGATAAATATAAAATAAGTGCAAACATATAAGAACTCAAATGTCCCAAGAGCAACCCACCAGCCCCTTCTCTTGCCGGAAAATAAATACAGATACTTATGTTGCGGCAGCAGCAATCGACAATGGGAAGAGGATCCCCATGAATCAGACAAAAGCATTACTTCTTGTGGCAAATAGTCAGAGCAGCAGGCAGCAGCTAAAGGCAACAGCAGTATCACTCAAAATGTCATTCAATCCACACTGACTTAAAACCACAGAGTCAACAGAGCTAACCAGGGCATCATTGCAAAATGATAATTCCACAGTTCTCAATCAATTGAGAAAGCAGCAGCAGGAAGAAGTAAGTGCAACATTAAGTTGCAGGACCATTTTGCAGGAGGATTTATTTTTCTCATCGTGGGAAACTGGCTTTTGTTGCAGGTTAGGCAGTGGCAGCACCACGGTTAGGCTTAAAAACCATATGAAATGGTGAGGAGAAAAGCAGATTATTGTTTTTTGTGGGTGTGAACCATGTAACTGCATGTCTAACATCAGATTTCAGTCTAAATTTAATGTACCATTTTTAAGGAAATATTTGTGGACATGTACTGTCTGTGCTACGCTCACAGAAACAAGGTGTGGCCTAAAAGCAATTGCAAACAGTTGTCAAAACTACATTTTAATATCTTGGTAGTAGTGGGGTGGGGAGGATCACCATAGAACATCATGGCTCAGACCATATTTCTGTCTGAATTTAATGTACCATTTTTTAAGAAACATTTCTAGACATGTACTGTCTGTGCTGCACTTGCAGAAAGAAGATGTGGCCTGAAATCAATTGTAAACAGTTGACCAAAGACCACCATCTGCAGTTACTGTAACATTTTTTTGTTAACATTTCTGGACTTCTGGGCTATGATAGGCAGTGGCAGCACCACGGTTAGGCCTGAAAAGCAGTTAAACGGTACAGAAAAGAGCACATTTGGGTACTGCAGGTGGATGTGAACCATGTAACTGCATGTCTGACACCAGATTTCTGTCTGAATGTACTGTGCAATTTTTTGTGAAACATTTCTGAACTTCTGAGCCATGTCAGGCACTGGCAGCACCACGGTTAGGCCTGAAAAGCATTTAAATGGTACAGAAAACAACACATTTGGGTCCTGTGGCTGGATGTGAACCATGTAACTGCATGTCTGAAACCTGATTTCTTTCTGAAAGTACTGTGCAATATTTTGTGAAACAGTTCTGGACTTCTGGGCGATGTTAGGCAGTGGCAGCACCGTGGTTAGGCCTGAAAAGCATTAAAACGGTGCAGAAAACTGCACGTTTGGGTCCTGCGAGTGGGTGTGAACCATATAACTGCATGTCTGACACCTGATTGCTATCTGAATGTATTGTGAAATTTTTTTGGGAAACATTTCTGGACTTCTGAGCCATGTTAGGCAGTGGCAGCACCACGGTTATGCATGAAAAGCATTTAAACAGTGCAGAAAAGAGCACATTTAGGTTCTCATGGTGGATATGAACCATGTAATTGCATGTCTAACACCTGATTTCTGTCTGAATGTAATGTGCAATTTTTTGGGAAACATTTCTGGATATTTGCTGCCTGTGCTGCACTCACAGAAACAAGATGTGGCCTGAAAACAATTATAAACAGTGGCCAAAACAGCATTCTAATGTCTGGATTTTGGGGCACCCAAAATATCAGGACTGTTTCACATTTCAGTCTCAGTTTGACATAACATTTTTGGTAAACATTTCTGACTTGTAGGCCCGGTATGGCATCAGCAGGAGTGAGTTTCAGGCAGAAATATTTGGTAAACAGGCCCTAAAACAGCTATTTAATGTCTGGGGGGTGGGGGTGGCACCATAAAACATCATAGCTGAGACCAGATTTCTGTCTGAATTTAATATATCATTTTTCCTGTAACATTTCTGGACATTTACTGCCTGAGCTGCACTCGCAGAAACAGAATGTGGCCAAAACAGCATTTTAGTGTCTGGTTGCTGGAGAGGAGCACTGTAAAACATCAGGACTGACACCACATTTCAGTGTCAATTTGATGTACCTTTTCCTGTAACATTTCAGGACATTTAATTACTGCCTGAACTGCAGTCGCAGAAACAAGATGTGGCCTAAAAACAGCTGTAAACAGTGGACCAAAGACCATCATTTGGTCCTGGTGGGGGGTTGGGCGCTATAAAACATCATGGCTGGGTCTAGATTTCTGTCTGAGTTTAATGTAACATTTTTTGGGAAACCTCTCTGGACTTTTAGGCCCTGTTTGGCATGATCAGCGCTGCCTGTGATTCTGGCTGAAATATTTTGCAAACAGGCCTGAAAATGGCTATTTAAAGTATGGGTGGAGGGGGTGGTGCTGGAAGGGGCACATCATTCACATCCTGACTCAGACCATATTTTAGTCTGAATTTTATCCAACTTTTCTCCTGTCATATTTCTCCTTCTACCATTCCTTCTCTAGTCTGAAAAGAGAGTATGGTGGCAAGATGCTGTGTTAAACTGTGGCCAAAGTCCACATTTTGGACTGGGTCACTCACAGGGGCCTTGAATGTGCGATGGTGGTGGTGGTTGTAGTGAGGCATTAATGAAACATTATCATGATGACTGGAGGAGGAAAGGGACACAAAGTTAACATTTCTGAAGGTGGCAAGGTCGGGGGGACACGTGTTGTTCAGCATAAAAAAAATATTCATGTTTAACTTCACAATAATAGCACTCATAACTATTTCATTCTATGGCTGTTGTGTACGTACTGTATTCAGACTGATACTGCATACAGCCAAAGCAATTGCCACCAGCCCTTAGAGCACACACAACAGACAACAACATCACATAGCTTTGGGAAAAAAATGTTTGTTCATACGAACACATTACAATACTTGACATTTGTGGATAGGTGGAAACAGAAGGAGTAACATAAAACAAGCAAGAAGGTATACAGTTTATGGGCATAGTACTTGGTGGGACATGCACAGTCAGACTCAGGGTAAGGGTATTAAATTGTGAGACAGAGGGGAAATGGAGTGAGCATAAACATTACATAAAACATAACAATAAGATAGAAAACTACAGGACAAAAAAATAGCAGAGTATATATAATGGAAGAGAAAGAACAAAAAATATTTTTATGTGGGTTTTTTTTGGTGTTTTTCTTATTTTAAGGGGGTGAAGAGGAAAAAAGAGCAAGACTTGCAAAAGAAAAAGAACAGAAAACAAATTGGTGCATACATAGAAGTTTTAATCACATGCACCAGTGCCACATCCGCCAACAACACCACCACCACCACCACCACCACCATGATGCAGCCCTGCCAGGAGGTTCAAGACCTTCTTTTGGTCCTCCCTTATTTTCTCCAGTTCTCCCGTGACCTCCTGGTAGAACTGGTTCACCTCCTGCTGGAGATCTTGCACCTCCATGCGTACTGCCACCACATCTTGGCACACAGCCTCAGGGTCCTTCATCCTGATGTTACCTGGTCCTGGTAAAGGAGCTGCTGCAGGTTGTGATGCCAAACCAGGAACAGTTGAAACATGCCTGTGCCACGGGTATGGGGTGTCTCATCACTCCTCCTGCTGCAGCTACTGCGGCACCCCTGGGATGCTGGATACCTGATGCTTGGACCCATCGCTGCCTCCTCCTGCTGCTGCAGCTTCTTGCAACTGGAGAGCCACTCTGCGGCATGGTAGTACCGCAGGTGGCTCCTCTGTCCCCCGTCCTAAAGTGGGATCCTTGTTTTCCATGCTGCACATCTTTGCCACAAAGGTTGCAGCTCACAGACTATCATCTCCATCCTTTGTGGAAAAAACGCCCAAACTGGAGATGGAGAGACTTTGGGGGGCTCATCAGCTGAACTCTCTGCAAGGTGCTCCTGCTACTGCTGGTAGTGAGGGTGGGGCTGCTGCTGCTGGGTGCCACGGGCACATCTTTCCCTTGGGAGGCACTTGGTGGAAAATGCTCACTTGTTAAGGTGGACCACAGATCCTCCTGCTGCTGGTGGTGCACTATTACTCTCCTTCTCCATCATAAAGAAAATATTTCTTTCCTATAAAATTAAAGAAGAAAAAGAAAAAGAAAGAAAGATACTGGGAGGGACTAGGGATGCAGAGTCAAACACACACAAACTATAAAGATAGATAAATATAACAATGCAGAAAAACACTAACAGAAAATATTAACTTTTTAAACTAATGGGAACAGAGCACAAACAAGCAAACACACACACACAAACACTATTTCTTATAAATATAACTTTTGGCTCTTCTGCTCTAGTCTACTTCCTAATACTAGGCTGAAACAGCTGTAAAGGAAGAACATTTAGTCTGGCTTCCTGTGTAAGCGCAGTCACCCATGTGACCAGCAGTTTGCTAGAGAAAAAGTCACGTGATAAGCATTTTTTTCCCCAGTTTTGCCTGATACTAACATGAGGTGAAATGTGCAGGTGAAAGGTAAAATGAAAAGCAAAATTTCTATGTAAGGGCACAATTACGTAAAATGTTTCACGGGGCTAAACTGGCAATTTCGCCAGCGAAATTAAATTTGGCTTCATCTCTCTCCCTGAGCAACTTCCCTATAATTTGACCTTCTAAAGTCTGGGATCTTCATTTTTGTTTCAGAGTGATAGGCCTCTAGGTCTATGTGAACCCATACTGAATTGAGCTCACTAGACCCCCATGGTTCCATCTCCTTAACATCCCAAATGATATCTCAATTGGAGAGTACTAGATCCAGGATAGCACATTCTCTGATGATTTTGCTGGCCCACTGAAAAAGAAAATAGAGCCTGATTCCTAGCACTCCTGGCCTCTGGGATCAGCCAGTCCACACCCAGTACATTCAGGTAACCCATTAGCACCACTTCTCCCTTTGCTGTTGACTTACTGCTTTCACCTCGCCATACCTTGTCCTTGTCATCCTTCAAATTTGGCAGTTTATACATTACTCTCACATGCTCTCCTGCTTGCCTTTTCTTGAAAATGGTGTAGTCTGGGACTTCAAGGTCCCAGTCTTTGTTACTGGATGTCCAAGTTTCAGTTATGGCAATTATGTCTAGCTGGACCTCCACTATTACCACATAAAACTCCCCCATTTTGTTACTGAGGCTTCTGGCATTCAGGCAAAGAGCTTTCTATGACCCTTATTTTCCCTATTGTTGCTGCCTTCCTCCACGTCCTTTTTTTGTCTCTACCCCCCCCATATTTCCTTTGATTTCTTACTAGCCTTGACTCCCATGCTATACTTTTCCTGCCATCTTCCACTTCATATACAAATACCACTCCACATCTATCCTCCACTGCCATATAAACACCCACTCAACCGGTTCTACCTCTCCATTTTCTTTCCTCCCCCAACAGACACCCTATTTTTAGTTCTATAGACTGAGTTTATCATTTATATTATTATAATTATTTGTATTTTATAATTATTATGTTGTCTTGGGCGCGCAGCTCAGACAACATATTGTGGTTGCTTCAGTGGAAAAGCTGGTTTCGGAGGTGCGGTCCTCCTGCAGCCAATAGCACCACTGGTTTTTGTGACTGGGCTCTGTGGTGCCAATGGCATAGCATGCTGTCTATGACTGCAGTTGAGAAATATGCCACCACCTTGAAAGAAATTAGCCACACAATCAGGGAGTGCCATGGGGCAGTCCCTGATTGCAGCAGCCAATTACTGCTTGCCTCGTCTGATGTCCCCATCATGCAACATGGTGGTGGCTTCCCTGTCAGCTTCTCATAGTCCCTACAGAAGCTGAGGGATAGCCTCTGTCTTACGCAGTCCCTCTGAAAGCTGACAGAGGTGCCCAGTCCCCCTGTTGGCATGCCCCCTCCTAAGTTAATTTGCTGATGGGGTGCCAAATCCCCATTGTCATAATGTACCCCCCCATTTCTTGTGTACTGAGGGGGTGCCCAGTCTCCCTCAGCTCATGCGACCCCCCACCTCTGTATGGCTGGTGGGGGTGCCCAGTCCCCTGTCAGCTACAGCCTCCCCGCAAAAAAACACTCAGGTGGCATGCTGGGAGCCCACCCCAGCGTGCCAAATGTCCCCATAAAGAGAAAACTGTCCCACAATGTTTTTTTTTAACCTGTAAAGCATAAAATGGTCCCTCATTGAGTCCGGTGGTTCCTCTCCCAGCCTGCTCCCACCCTGTGTGCACCCTGCCTCCCCACACCCCCTCACCCCATACTTACCTCCAGAGCCGAGCGTGATGATCTTCAGTGGACCAGGAACACGTCGGCACTCTTCAAAGCTGACCATGAATTGAAGAAATGCCGGTAAGCTGTATAATGGCATAAATGGGTTTTTTTCAACTTATGTGGCTATCTCAGCCATTTATTTCACTTTTGCCACCAAATATTCAACATGGTTTTTGGGACCCTCCTTATGAATTCAGTCACTTTCATGGCATTATTCCATCCTGAAGCATGATTTTGTGTCAATGTGGAATCCCTTTCAGGACCGAGTAACGAAATTACATTGTTGCTGTTCATGAAATGACCTCCAAAGAGCCTATGTTGCAAATTTGGTGAAAAATTAAATAAATGACTGTGTTACTGAGCATGCATTGCACAGTTTCCACAAGCACTCGTAACCGCCAATCTGCAATATTTTCACTCAAGATTTTCAACACTGCCATTTTTTTACACCTCCTTATGAAAAGTGCAGCTGTTATTTTCACATCCTGCTGTTTTTGACAGAGAACTTTGCTGTCAGAGCAAGTAACAACATTCTAGAACTACAGCTCTTTTACTGATAAATCACTTCTATCTCAGCAGTGCGTGTTTGGATTAAGCAAATAGATACTTTATTAGAAGAAGGGGGTCTCATTTAAGTAAAAAAAAGAAAGTCACCATGTTTCTCTGAGGAAGGGGGCTGTATCAGCTTAATTTACTGAGACAGGAGAAGAGGCTGAGGCTAATTGGGGGTGTGGCTTAGGAGCTTAGAAGTACAAAAGCAGGTGTCTCCAATTACAGCTTCCTGCTGTTTTTGACAGAGAACTTTGCTGTCAGAGCAAGTAACAGCAATTTAGAACTGCAGTTCTTTTACTAATTGCCCTCCTTCCCACTCCTCCACCCTCCCACCCAAAGCCAGTTCTACTTTTATAGCCACTGGATTTAACTGACAACAGGAACTTCCTGTTTAGCAGGAGAAAGGGAAAGATCACTGTGACACATTAGATTCATCAACCTTGAAGGAACCTAAAATAGCTCTTTCTCCCACCCCACCCCCGGCTGCTGGAGGTCTGAATCCAAGCATGGAAGAAGGAGACTACTGAAGACTACAAAAAGTTCCTGTCCTAGAACAGGAAGGGTGAGAGTTGTAAGGGCACATAGGCAGTAGGAAAGTAAGTGTAAAATATATAGAGGGAGGAGACAGTATGCATACAAAGCAATGGGAGAGGGGACACAAAATAAGTCAAGATGGGAGTGGTGCAGTGCAATGGCTGTGGGGCAGCAGTGTTCCGAGAGACATTCTGGAGGCTGTGATGCTGCCCTGTTTGCAGGCACCTCTCTGGTCTGAGGAGGAGGTTGCCCATCTCCAGGCTGATGTGGCTAGGTTTGTGAAACCTCTTCCCCACCCAGGGACCACCAGGGTCACCACCGCTACCTCAGAGGTGGCCAAGAAAGGAGTGGTTGGACCAATGTGGACTCAGGGAGGGAGAGGGTAGTGGAACAGAGGTGCATCTCTCCAACTGTACCTCTCCACAGTTCATATGCTGTTCTGGTGAAGAGGGGTTCCTCTATGGAGGCACCTGCAGGGGAAACCAAGGAGGATGCTGGGAACCTCCACAAAGGAGACCCACAGGAGGGTGGCATGAGACCCCACAGGGGAAGGAAACAACTCCTGGTGGGGGACTCGATCATTGGGGGGTAGGAGTGGAGGAGGAAGGGGATAGGGAGGTAAGGTGCCTGCCTGGCACCACTGCTCGGAGGGACCAGAACTGAATCCTTAGGATCACAGAAGCAGCTGCATGAGGGAGGGAGCTGGATGTCATTGTCTACCTAGGGACAAATGACCTGGCTGTGAATGGGATCAGAGCAGTGCAAGAGGAGTTTGTAGAGATGGGGAGGGGCCTTAGACAAGTAGCATGTACAGTAACCTTCTCGGAGGTGCTGCCTGTCTATGGTAAGGATGATGCTAGGGTATTCCACACCATGGGATTCAATGAATGGTTGAAAAACTGGTGTGGAACTCAGGGTTTTGGCTTCACTAGGGACTGGGAAGCCACCTTGAGGGATGCAGATCTATATTGGTGAGATGGTCTGCATCTGTCCTGGGGTGGGACCAGGATCCTAGGTGATAGGTTTAAATGCTTCATTGGCAAGCATTTAAACTAGCCAAGGGGAGGCACTGAAAAGGAGCAGGGAAATCCCAGCCTCCCCCCACAAAACACAGTAGTTAGTGAGGTAAACACCAAGGTAGAGAAGTCAGTAGGGAGCAGGACAGGGGTAAATGCAGAAAATGGCAGTAAGGACAGGGTTGGGACTAAAAGGGGTAAGGCCATAAAAAAAATGGAAGGTGATGAGTGCCAATGCCCACAGTATGTGTAACAAGCTCCCTGAACTAGTGGATTTGGTGGAAGAGGGATGCCTGGATATTGTGGTAGTCACTGAAACATGGTACACAGAGAACCATGACTGGGATGTCAACATACCAGGATACACAATCTACAAGAGAGACAGAGTGAGTAAAAGAGGAGGAGGAGTAGCTCTCTATATAAGGGAAGGGATTAAAGCCACAGAACTAAAGAGTAAACAGGAAGTTGATGAGTCATTGTGAGTCACCCTGGAGACAGGAAATGGCACCACAATCCGCATGGGGGTTCTGTACAGACCCCCATTCGGGGGAAGGAAATGGACAAGGAAATGATAGAAGGCATCTTTAACATGGCAGAAAGGGGAGATATTGTTGATGGGGGACCTGAATATGACAGATGTTAACTGGAGTACCTTTGCTGCAGGCACATCCAAGAGCAGGGTCATTCTTGATGTCCTACAGGGGGCATGCCTCAGACAGCTAGTGTTGGAACCCATTCAGGAGGGAGCAATCTTAGACATGGTACTCTCAAATGGGGGAGGAGAAAGGATCTCAGATTTAGAAGTGGGTAGCCATCTGGGAACAAGTGACCACCAAACAGTGTGGTTCACAATAAACACAGCCATAGAATCAAGCCATACAAAAACAAGAGTATTGGACTTTAGGAAGGCTGACTTTGGAAAAAATGAGAGAGTACCTCAGAAAAGCATTAGCAAATGGGCAAGAAGGAGGGGTGGAGGAACAATGGGGAATAATCAAAACAGCCATCACAGAGGCAACAAGCCTTTGTGTGAAGCAAATCAACAAAACAAAATGAAGGAAAGAAACACTATGGTTCTCAAAAGAGGTGGAAGGGAAGGTTAAGGAAAAAAGGATAACATTCAGGAAATACAAGGAAACACAGAAGGAGCAGGACAGATAACTTTATCAGTTAAAGCAGAAGGAGACAGGGAAGGCAGTCAGAATAGCAAAGGCACAAACTGAGGAAAAGATAGCCAACTCTGTTAAGAAGGGGGATAAAACCTTTTATAGGTACAGTAGGGGCAGAAGAAAAGAACAAAGGTGACACAGAGACTTAATAAAGGGAGGAATGTGGGTAGAGGTGACAGTGAAAAGCAGGAATGTTGAACTAATATTTCTGCTCAGTATTCACAACGGAAGAGGAGGTGGAGGTACCTAAACCAAACAAGAGAAACACTCTGAATAGGGGGGCCAATAACAGTCCATTCACAGAAGAAAGGGTTTTGAAAGAACTTTTGAAACTGAGGGTGGACAAAGCAATGGGGCCTGATGGGATTCACCCAAGAATTCTAAAAGAACTAGGGATAGAACTAGTAACGCCACTGACTACTCTCTTTAACAAATCATGGGAGGATGGGGTGGTACCTGAGGACTGGAGGAGGGCAAATGTAATTCCACTTTGCAAAAGTGGGAGCAGGGCAGAGACAGGAAACTACAGACCAGTTAGTTTGACCTCAGTGGTAGGGAAAATGATGGAATCACTTCTGAAAGAAAGAATTGTTGAGTACCTAGAGGCCAGTGGGGCACAGGACCCAAGGCAGCATGGTTTTACAGCAGGAAGGTCATGTCAGATGAACTTAATAGACTTCTTTGACTGCATGACCAAAGTAGTAGACCAGGGAGGGGCTGTGGATATGGTCTACCTAGATTTTAGCAAGGCATTTGACACAGTCTCACACAAAAGATTAGTATACAAGTTAGCAAGCCTTGGAGTGAGTCCCAAGGTGGTAGCCTGGATAAAAAACTGGCTGGACAACAGGATGCAAAGGGTAATACTAAACGAAGTCCACAGTGAAGAAAGAAGGGTAACTAGTGGGGTACCGTGAGGGTCTGTACTAGACCTGTCCTTTAATGTCTTTAAAAGTGACATTGGAGAGCACCTGGAAGGAAAAGTATGTCTCTTTGCAGATGACACAAAGATCTGCAACAGGGTTGATACACAAGGTGGGGTGGAAAGGATGAAAAGGGACTTGGCAAGGTTGGAGGAATGGTCAAATATTTGGTAGCTCAGATTCAGTGCAAAGAAGTGCAAGGTAATGCATCTGGGAAACAAAAACCCAGTGGAAGAGTACACAATGGGGGAGGGGTGAGATAATAACAACAACAAAAACTGAAAGACACCTAGGATTAATTATATCAGATGACATAAAGGTAGGCAAGCAATGTGAGAAGGCAGTAAGGAGGACTGGGGGGATACTGGGATGCATAGGGAGAGGCATCAACAGTAGAAAACAGGAAGTTGTTATCCTTCTGTACAGACAGTTGGTAAGACCCCATTTGGAGTACTGCATGCAGTTCTGGAGACCCCATCTCTGCAAAGACATAAACAGAGTGAAGGCTGTTCAGAGGAGGGCAATGAAAATGGTGCAGGGTCTGCACCAGAAAACTTTCGAGGAGAAACTAAAGCAGCTTAATATGTATACTCTTGAGAAAAGGAGGGAGAGGGGGGACATGATAGAAACTTTCAAGTATCTCAAGGAATTAACAAAGTACAAGAGGGCAGCAACTTTCAGAAGAAGAGATGCAAGAACAAGGGGCATAATTTGAAAATAGAGGGGACGGCTCAGATGTAATGTTAGAAAGTATTTTTCACAGAGAATGTTGTGAATGCATGGAACAGCCTTCCTGAGGAGGTTGTGGAGTCAGGAACAGTGGGAGAATTCAAGAATGCATGGGACAAACATAAGGCAATTCTAGTGGGGGTAGGAGGAAATAAACTGTTTATTAACTAGAATCTGCAGATTATTCATCAGGTAGGAAATGGGCAGACTAGGTGGGCCAAGTGGTCCTTATCTGCAGTCAAATTCTATGTTTCTATTTTTCTATCCTGGCCAAAATGTGTTTACTACCGAGCAGAATAGAGTGGTCGCTGTGGGAAATCAGTGTTCAGGACAGATTATGAAAATCACAGTGACACTGTTCATGAGCAGAGGTCCTAAAATACCTATGTTGAAAATTTAGTGACAAAAGTCCATACAATGACTATGTTACAAGCGTGCATTGTGCAGTTTCCATGCCTTTTCATAACTCCGACAATTTGTAATATTTTCACTCAACATTTTCAACATTGTCAATTTTGTACACGCCTTATGAATAGTATAGCTGCCATTTTTAGATCCTGCCGAAATGTGTTTTTGCACATGCGGCTCACTATGGGTGGTGGCTGTGGTAAATCAAAGATCAGGACAGATGAAGAAAATCATAGTGACAGTGTTCATGAAGAGAGATCCCAAAATATCTATGTTGAAAATTTGGTGAAATAATTCCACTAAATATGTGTTATGTGTGCATTGCGCAGTTTCTATGTATGCTCGTAAATTTGAGCATTTTTAATATTTTCACTCAAGATTTTCAACACTGCCATCTCTTCACACCTATCTATGAATGGTACAGCTGTCATTTTTCACATCCTGCCTGAATGGTGTTTTCCCACATCTGGTGCAGAATGGTGCGGTCACTGTGAAAAATCAACGTTTGGGACAGACTAACAAAATCGCAGAGGTCCCAAACACTTTCATGAGGTGGGGGGTCACAAAAATGCTGTGTTGCAAATTTGTAGTGCAAATACCAACAAACGGCTAGGGGCATTAGGGTTTCTAAAAATAACGTCCCACCCTGTACAGACTGACAGGCATCAGGGGTATGTCTTTGCATTGTCAGCTGTCATGCTCACGCCATACCATCCCCCTTCACCCTCAAGCCACTAACAGGCATCAAGGTGTGCCCTGGACTCTTTATTTCCACAGTTCAGCCCATTCTCTATGCTGCACCCATTTCAGCACATATCCTTATGAAATGGGTGACTGTAAAGTCAAACACCCCAAGGCACGCCTCAGCACTTGTCGGTGTCTGCAAGATAGGGTGAGGTAAAATGCCATGAGTGTTATGGCTGAATGGGGTGCGCGTAAGGCCCAAGGACCCTAAGGTACAATGTGATATTTGTCACACTGCAGGGTAGGGTGAACTGAAATGCCATGAACATTATGGCCGATGCCCAAAGGCACACTTCACTGCCTGTCAGTCTCTGTAGGGTGATGTGGGGTTTGACGTCACTTTCATACTTCACTGCCATTCCTATTATGCATCTGTTCAACTCCTGTGTTACCAATGCCAATGTCAACAAGTCACTATTCGGCATTGACAAATGCTTGTTTTTATTACCTTTACTGTAATACTTCCTTATCAATGGAATTGTCACACTCATTTGTAAATACTCATTTGAGTATGTTTTGTTTAGTTGTTTATGTTTATGTTTTTAAAATGTTGATTGTATATAATTTGTACTAGAAACACAGAAGCTGTCAACAGAAAAGAACCTTTGGCCCACCTAGTCTGCCAGGTCCCTACCTTTCCTACCATAGACCCTAATTGATCTCAAGCCTTAGCCCCAGCCCTGTTACTTAGGTCCCCTGTGTCTATCCCATGCATGTCTCAGATCTGTTACTGCTTCGGTATCTACCATGTCTGCTGGAAGGATGTTCCAGGCATCCACCACCCTTTCCATGAAGAAATATTTCTCACATCCCTCTAAGTCTTCCCCTCAAGCTTCATATCATGTGCTCTTATCCTTGAGCATCTCTTTCTGTGCAATATGTCATCCTTCTGTATCTTATTGATACCTTTGAGGTATTTGAATGTTTCTGTCATGTCTCCCCTTTCTCTCCTTTTCTCCAGTGAGTACATATTTAATTCACTGAGTCTTTCTTCGTAGGTCTTCTGATGCAGGTCATGCACCATTTTGTTTGCCCTTCTCTGTACCGCCTCTGCTCTGTGTATGTCCTTCCTGAAGTGGGGCCTCCAGAACTGGAAAAAGCACTCCAGGTGTGGCCTCACCATTGATCTATATAGGGGTAACACTATCTCCCTTTTTCTGCTGGCGATACCCCAACCTATGCAACCCATCATCCTATGCACCTTTCCTACTGTCTTATCACACTGCTTTGCTACCTTCAGCTCATCAGATATGAGCCCCACATGCCTTTCCTGTTTTTTTTTTTTTAACCAGATGAGACACACTAAGCTGAAGCTTGTTTACATGTGCAACCTGGGAGCACAAGGAAGTTAAGTGACTTGCTCAGGGTCACGCACTATGCAAGTGGGGCTGTGGGATTCAAACCTAGGTGTCCAGGTTTGCAGCTCAGAGCCTTAAACCACTGCGCTTATAGAGCCTCCTCTGTTTTGTTGTTGTTAACACCTCCCCACAAAATGATATGCTGCCCTTGTGGTTTCTAGCACAATGTGCATAATTTTACATTTTTGGTGTTGAAACCCAGTTGCCAAACCCTTGAACAGTCTTCCAGTTTTTAGATCTTCCTTCATTTCTCTACCTGCCTCCCCCCAGTGTATCCACTCTGTTACAGATTTTTGTGTCATCTGCAAACAGGCATACCTTTCCTTCCAGCCCTTCAGTGATGTTGCTAATAAAGACATTGAAGAGGACCGGTCCCAGTACTGACCACTGTGGCATCCTGCTTGTTACCTTACCTTCCTCCTAGTGAACTCCATTTACCACGAACCTGTGAGTTCTGTTACTTAGCAAACGTTGCACCCATTTTACTATCTTTGGACCCACTCCCATGCTGCATAGCTTGTTTACCAATCTTCTGTATGGAATGGTGTTGAAAGCCCTACTGAAATCCAGGTAGGCCACATCTAATACTCCTCCCTGATCCACCTCCCTAGTAACAGTCAAAAAAGCTCTATCAGGATTGTTTGCCAAGATCTATACCCTGTGAACCCATGCTGCCTCAGATACTGCAATCCACTGTTTTTAGGGCATTCCACAATCCTTTCCTTAGGTAGAGTTTTCATAACCATGCCCACCACAGAAGTCAGGCTTACAGGTTGGTAGTTTTCTGCCTCCTCCCTAATCCCACTTTTGTGCAGTGAAACACATCCACCCTCCTCCAGTCCCACAGAACTTCCCCCATAACCAGTAATAGATTGAACAGGGCCATCAGAGATGCAGACAGTTCCTCTTTTGTTCCTTCAGTATCCTAGGGTGAACACCGTCTGGCCCCACAGCCTTGTCTACTTTTAGTTTTGTTAGTTCCCTGAGGACTCTCTCCTCCATAAAAGGGCTAGTATCCACCTCCCTTCCCTTAATGCCCTTCTCCACTATTTGTGGCCCATCACCTTCCCCTTCCTTTGTGAATACTGAACAAAAGTACTTATTCAGTATGTCAGCTTTCTTCTGGTTTTCTTCCTGACTTCTCCCCTCCCCTCCCCTTTTATACTATCCTTGCTGTTCTTCTTTTCACTTATGTACCTGAAGAAAGTTTTATTCCCTTTTTTCTGATTTGGCAGTGTTTTCCTCTGTTTGTGCTTTAGCTCTCCTAACTGCCTTCCTTGCCTCCCTTTGTTTCACCTGATAACTCTCCCTATCGTCTTCCTTCTGTGTTGTCTTATACCTTTTGAATGCCTGTTTCTTTTCCTTCACATTGTCTGCTGCTTCCTTGGAGAACCATAGTGCTCTCTTTCTTCTCTTCCTCTTAGTAACCTGCTTGACACAAAAGTTTGTTGCCTTCTCAATGGCCTGCATTATTCTTGCCACTTTTCCTCTGCCCCACCCTTATTCCTTATTCCTGCCAGGGCTTCCCTGAGGCACGCTCCCATTTTCTTGAAATTGGCCCTTTTGAAGTCTAGGACCCTTGTTTCAGTCTAGCTCAGTTCTGGCCCTATCCTTATGCTGAACGATATGATGACTACTGGTCCCCAGGTGGTTTCCAACTGTGACATCAGCGACACTGTCCCTGTTTGACAGTACCAGGTCCAGTATCACCCCCCACATGGAAAGGGTCTATCTTTGGTCTGCTCCTTTTCAATATATTCATTAACAAATTCCCTGATTCCTACCACAGTCACATACTCCTGTACACAGATGATGTGGTCACTTTTACCAGTGGCCTTCAGCCTGTTTTACTCCAGCTGAGAAATGGTTTGAGGAACACAAACTTATTATGAGCTACAAAAAAAAAAACAAGTCCATGTTGTTCACCAATTCACAAAGCAGATATAAGGCTTTCCCACTGATCAGTTAAGAACAACAAGGGCTCCTCCTCAATCTTGTACAGCATTTCAAACATCTGGCATTACTGTTGACTCCAACCTGTCTTATGCCACACCGTTGCCAATACTTCTAAAGTGATTAATGTGAGAATAGGCATGCTCTATCGGCATAAACACTGCCTTACACCTGATGCCCTAAGCATGGCAGTACACAGCTCAATATTTGCCCTCATTGACTATGGTCTGGTTGTCTATCGATTCAGCCACTGACACGAGCCCTCGATGCATTGCGATGGCTTTGAACAAGGCATGTCGACTTCTTACAGGTGCTGTACATCTAACACACACCTGTGATCTTTACACTCAAGCAAAGTACCTTCAACTAAAGGACAGAATCTGCTACCAGACTTTCTTGATAGCTAAGAAGATCTGTTTTGATATGTTGCCCATGGGGGTCTGAAACCTTCTCAACCCTCATCAGCCCACTCAAAACACCAGAAGCTCTAACAATCAAGTTTCCAATGTCCCTAGGTGCCACATCGCACTAGTACAATGTGCCTTTGCCCATCAAGCTCTGCTTTGGATGAACTCACTCCAGCCCGAAATAAGTTCTACCACCACAATAGGCCCATTCAAGTGCAAATTACAATATCAACTTCTTACAAGATCCACCTGTGATTGCTACTGCTAAACCCTCTGTGGCTCACAGCTAACTTGCATTTAGCCTGTACCCTCTGCTATCATCTGACCCTATAGGCCACTTCAAGCACTTACCTCCTCCTGCCATTCTACCTCCTACCCTCTATTACTCCATCTCACCCCTCCTCCTCCTCCTCCTCCTCCTTCCTCACTACCTGCATTCCCCTTCTACCACCTTGGTAAGATCAGCCAGACCGGTTCCATTCACCATCTGCCTCCTCCTTCTCCTCCAGCACAGCTCTGATGGTCACTCAGTGCTACCCGACGAGTGTTCCTTTACCCACCTGATGACTGCTATGTACCATTTGTTATCCCTGTATTTTTATTCTCTTTAAACTACTTATTTAATTTACCTGTAACAATGATTTGTCTGTGTGCACTGTACTTGTAATGTTCTGTTTGCACTGTACTTGTCCTTGACGTGGAACCTATGTAAAAGCTGTTGCTCAAGCACATTGATTCATAGCTAGCAATAAATAAGTAAACATGAGTGGGTTCTTTAACTATTTGCCTGAGAAATGCCCCTGCAGGGAGTCTAGGATTTCTCTACTTCTAACTGATGCTGCAGCAGGTGGGCTCAAATCCACATCTGGTAGATTAAAGACCCTCACTCACAGTACCTTGCCCTTGTTAGCCATCCCTTGTATTTCATCTATCATATCCTTATCTCCTTCTTCCCCCTGTGCTGGAGGTCTGTAGATCACTCCTATCCTATCCTATGTACTGCATGTTTAAATTTTAAACTACACTTTGGGTTAGAGCACTTACAATCCAAGCTTTCTCTTCACTTTCATATCTCTTGAAAAAGCCTAAGAGCGAAATCAGTCGGAGTCACAACATGTATGACATTTCTTTCCATTCCATCCATCACTGAATCACTGTACCATGTAAATACCTGTGTTTTGAATGCTTTTTATTGTTGAGTAAAAAGTAATGTGAATCCTGATGCCTGTTGTGTTTTGTTTGACTGATTTGTTTACCAGGCACAGGCTACTAGCATGGAGTGGTGTTTGCATTGTGCTGAAGTCAGCCTGTCCTCGTGGCTGGAGTTTGAGATGCCTCTGTCTAGGAGAGCAATGGACTGATAGGAAGAGATCTGAATCAAGGAGCCACAGCTGGTAACCTCATGGAACATTTAACATTGGACTAAAGTATTACAAGAGGAATGCCACTGTTGCCTAGGAGTTAACTAAAAATTTAATAGGTTTTAAAGCAGCAGAATTCATTAGCAAAAAAGTTAAATTCTACATGTAAAGTCTCAGAAAATAAAAAAAAAAATATTTAGTGTGCCTGTTTTTTTGTCATAGTTTGTGATGTCTGCATGAAGTTTGATTAGTTTTCCTTTCCCCAATCTGCACACACCCCTGGTAGGACTGCAATTATAGTTTCGGAGCCATGGGGTCGGGCTCACTCAGATAGCAATGCATGACACTATTCCTTGTTGTTTACATGCTGATGTGTCTGTCGATGGCTTGCATGCTCCCATTTTCTGTTCCGTATACATTCGCAGTCAGTGCCTCATCAGAGAGCTGCAACCATGGAGAGAAATAGCAGTTCATCTAGCTGCATTTTTTCTGGGTTCTTTTACCTTACTTTGCCCTCTACTTACGTGTGTTGAAGATGGTGTGGTAAAGTAAGTATACACATATACTTCAGAAAATGTGTTAGTATTTATTTACCACAACAGTACCATGTGTCTGTACTTGCAATTTCAATTATTTTCATTTATTCCTGGAGATGTGGTCACAGGTTGTGGGATTGGCAAAGCTCAACCACTGTAACTTATTCAGTTTACACCAGGCATTTGTGAAGTAAAATGAGTGGATCATGTATTTTATCACTGTATTACCATATGTAGGATCCCATACACAGTTCATTGCATTGCACTAGCTTCCAAAAGATATTTTGTCAAAGATTCACAGCTCTCTGTACCTGATGCCTCATCCTACCCCCCACACACACACATACACTCATACAAATTGATTATGATTACATGCAGGCATTACCTTTCCTATTTGGTGTTAGCAATTAGCAGTATTCTGTGATCATTTACCATTTCATTAGACACATTACCATTCATGCACTGCCCTGTCACATAGAAATTAATGCATTGATTTTACTGTGGCATTCCTTTAAATGCTCAAACTTCTCTTATACTCAAATTCCTGCAAGTATCAGAGCAATCTTGCTTATGTTGCATGCAAATATTATAATCAAGCCGTATGTAGGGTCCCAGACACAGGTCAATGCATAGTGTCTGCTTTCAGAATTAGTGTTTTAAAATATTTACTGCATTTTGAACCTGACATCATACACCACCAACCACCCTCACAAACACCCTATGTGTTCAGTCCCACAACATGACACAAAAGGCAGCATTAATTCAGATTACATGCAGGTAGAGATGTTGCAAAGTTTAATTCTACTGGCGAAATTCTGGCACAGTTGCCGATTTTGCCCAGTGAAAAAATTAGCGAAATTGGCTGCTAATGACAAAACTTCGACTTTAACTTCACTGTTAACTTTGACTTACATTACTAATGTCGAAGTTATTGAAAAAGGCATTGTCACATGATTCACTTTCTGCAGGTCACATGGGAGACTCCAGTCAGGCAGGAATGATTCAGTTTCATTTCTGCAGTTGTAGCTGACTGAAAGACATCAGAGCAGGAAAACTCAGTGCTTTACCATTGTTTTTTGACAAAAAAATAGTATTTAGATTTCCACTAATTCCTTTCTTTATTTTTCTGCAGTATGATATTTTGTTTGTTTATAATCTTTATTTTTGTAAGTTTAGATATTTGCATGTCTGTGTGTCTCTTTTTCTGTGTCTTAGTTTTTTATATTTTGTTTTTTGTAAAGTAAAACTATTTTTTTTAATTAAAAAGAGGTTGGAAGGACAAAGCAGGGAGGAATGCCACAAGAAAGGTGGCACGGTTATTCACCACCACCAGTGCTCATTCCAAAGAGTGACTGAGGCACACCCCCTCCCAGCTAAGGATGGGAGTTGCGCTGCTCCCTTGTAGCAGCAGCAGTGGCAGCAGGATCCTGTAGTGCCTGCCCCCCCAGCAGTAGCAGGAGCCTGTGGTCTCCACCCCCAACTGATGTTACCAGTACCACTCACCAGCAGTTCCTCCACCAGCACTGTGAAATGGTGAGCCCCCACAACATCCTCTGGGCCCCCTTCCCTACCACAAGGATCTGTCATATGGGAGTTTTTCTCCATAAATCCTGCAGATTACAGTGTTGTCATCTGCAAGGTCTGTGGCCATAGTGTATGGCATGAGAAGAAAGTTAGCCACCTAGGGACTGGCAGTCAAAGGACCCACCTTAAGAGCCACCATAGGGCAGAGTGGCAGGCCAAGGAGCAGTAGGTGGTAGCAGCAGCAGCAGCACTCAGTGGTGGTGGGGACAATAATGAAGTGGAAGGGGGGCAGAGGGAGGTAGGCTGTCGTGCTGCTGTGAGTCAGTGTAATAGGACTCACAGCAGCACTTGGTCATCACCACCAGGACAGTAGGTGGCAGTATCTGCACCCTTCCTACCACCGAGTGACCCCAGAGCACCTGTCACCCAGGCAGATCTGGCTGTCTTGTGGGATGAGGAGCAATATATTGTGCCAGGATTTTGAAGAATTCTGCCAGGAATTTAGGGACGGTATTGAGAAAATGATGGCCAAACATTGCAAGGTGTTGAACCTCCTGTCAGAGCTGCGTGGAGGTGGTGGTGGGCCTGGCAGTGCTACTGGTAGTGGTGGTGGGAAAAATTAACTTTTCAAGTCATGTTAATTTTTTTGTTTATTATTACCACACTGTGTTAGTTATAGTTTCCCCCAAAAAAACACAAAAAAATATAAAAAGTGAAAAAAAGTAAAAAAAAGAATATTTTCTATCCTCTTCCTCTCTCCTCTTTTTTAGTTCTGTAAAATATTGATTTCTCAATGTTTTGTGTTGTTATATGCTAGGATCATTATTTTATTTTGTTCCATCCTTTCCCATGTTCATTCCCTGAATTTTTCCCTCATGTAGACTACAGTATTCTCCTTGCTCTGATGAACCTGCCCTCTCCTGTTTCCTGACTATTTTTTGTGTTACTGCTTCGTTCATCCTCCTGCTATCCACAAATGTCAAGTATTATCCCCAGTAAAAAAAAAAAAATTCCCAATGCTATGTGATGTTATGGCAGTGATGGTGGAATGCAACTGCAAAAAGAAGTACACAAGAATCACACAAACATGAGCAATTTTCCTGAGAAGTTAAACATTAATCTGATTTTAGTGCTTAACACGTCTCCTGTGCTCACCACAAATGTTGTGTCCCCTGTTCAAAACTGCCTATTTGCTGCTAGTTGCCTCTTGTTGCAGTGTTGTGCAACAGGCCAGAGAAGTCAGGGAAAAGAAAAACATGAGAACATTTCAATAGAAGTTAAACATACATTTTGTGGAAGTCATGAACTTTGATCCTCCCACTACTTGACACAAATGTCAAGTGACTGTATGTACTGTGGAAAAACTGCTTTTAGGCCAAGAAATGCACTTGAATGAGGAGAAGTAAAGTTTCAATATTTTTGTGAAGAAACTGTGGTGATGATGTCATGCTGTATATATATGAGAAAACTTAATGAGCAGATGTCCTCCTGCTTTTCTACTGCAATTGAGATGGGGCTGGTTGCTGTACTGCTGCTGGATCTGCTCTTGTTGTTATTGGTTGAAAACATTTTGGTGACAAGATCTTGAGGAATAGAGAGACATAGAAGTTAGCCATTCTGTGATGATGTCCTACCTTGTTGAACAGAAGGGAGGGAATAGCCAAAGGAGATGTTGCTGTGCTAATGCTGTGTGCTGCTATGGTTGCTGAGAGAAATACTCTTGCCTGGTGTATGTGGATGTATTACACATATTGCACAAGTATTTTTAATTTTTTTCTTTCTTTGCATTGTAAGGGGGGGTCGTTATTGTTACCACCTGAAATCTAATAGGTTTGTACTGCTGTTCCATTAATTTTCAGGTATGGTTGATGATGATGACATCATAATGCTGGAAAGGTACAATGCAGATGTTGAAATGAAACACATTTTCCAACCACAAAGGTATTTTTTTCCAGGGTGTGGTTAAGTCAGTAAAGATATGTGGCTGTGACAGTAATTTTTTTCTCTTTGTGTTGGTCCACTTTCAGGTACTTTTCTCCACATACTGTATGTGTGTCAGTTGCTGCTGTGAACACATACATGTGTGATCTTTATTTTGCGGTAGAATTGTTCATGTTTCAGAGTCCATGAGGTAAGTATTTTTTTCCTTTCTATTGGGGGGGACACTTGTAACAAGTTTCACCATTTCTTCTTTATTTTTCTCCGATTTTCAGGTAAGCAACTGTTTCTGCCAATTATGTTGCCTGCTGCTGTACCTCATGGGTCCAGCCTGTGTCTTTTTGGGGCACTTTTGGAAGTTTAAAGTAACCATGGAAGGTATTCTTTTTGTTTTGTTCTGTAATTCACTGCTACAAGTTTGCAGATGACTGAGTACCGTACAGTTCTCTGTCATTGTTCCTGTAATTATAGGTAATTTTCTCATGTGTCTTTGGCTGAGATGTTGGCCGTGACTAACACCTGGTCTGGAAGGAAGATAAGTGGACGATGGATCATCATAGTGATGGATGGTTGCTTGATCTGCACTGAGGGTCACCAGTTTCAGGAATGATACAGCAACACAGGAGACACTGGGCTGGATATTCAAAAGGGTTGCAGCATGCAATAGGGTTGCGCCTCGCAGTCTGAAATGCGCCATTCTGCGATATTCAGCAGGAGGCAGTTGTGCCCCAAGTCATGCTGAGCAACAGCACAATGCTAATGAAGGCATGCTCAGCGGAGGGGAAGAACCATCATAAACTGCACAGCCCGATATTCAGTCGGGCTGTACGAGAATATGAGCACAACCCGCTGCCCTCTGCATGACTTTTGAGCCGAAAAAAGGATCAAGTCGAGGGCCACCCACAGGTGAGCTGCCACATTGCAGGGCACAACACAGCAGCTTCCACCTGTGGGTGGCCTCCATTCTTCTGTGCCCCCCCTGCAGCCCGATCGTGGGCATAATAGTAACCCCACCTCGTAGCCCGATCGCTGGCAGAACAAACCCCCGCCAGCCCGATCAAGGGGCATAGGAGGTAGAACCAACCCTACTGGCCCTATCGCAGGCATACTGTATAAGAAACCTCCAACTGGCCCGATCAGGGATAGCAGTAATGAATCCCCTGACTGGCCTGATCGAGGCATAACAGTAATGAACCCCCGATTGGCCCAATCGCTGGCATAACAGTAATGACCTCTAACTGGCCCGAACACGGGCATAACAGTAATCGGTATTGAACCCCACTGGCCCGATTGCAGGCATAAGATCAACCCCCAAAAGACCAATATCCCTGGTGGTCCAGTGACTGCGAAGCCCGATCAAGGGCATAAGGTCCAACCCCAAAGTCCAATTTCCCTGGTGATCTAGTGGCACCCCCACCCCACCCAAGGAGCCCACCACCCCGCTCCTCCCGTCAGCCGGCGGACAGCAGCACCCCACCCAGCCTGCCGCCTCGCCACCCACCGACTGACAGCTCGATAGGGCTGCATGCCCAT
This sequence comes from Neoceratodus forsteri, assembly GCA_016271365.2. NCBI lineage: Eukaryota > Metazoa > Chordata > Ceratodontiformes > Ceratodontidae > Neoceratodus > Neoceratodus forsteri. Next base: position 1,456,560,250 of record CM057455.1, on the reverse strand, counting down.
TGGTTCAGAGCAAGAGCCACTGGGCGTGCAGCCCATACCGTACAAGGCAGTCCAGATATGTGAATGAATGAATGGCCAGCATTTCAGCAGTGGCTGCATTTAGCTCACGTACAGCAGCATGATTTGGGGAGTACTTTGAGTGACACTCAAAGATGCTCTTTAGTGTGGGCTGCATCTTTGGGGCTGGTTGACCAAAATATGGCAGCATTGTTGTTCTTGTTGGGGTACTAGTTGATCCTCCAGGATGTCAGCCTGCATGAAACCAGTTATTTTGGGGAGGGTTGGATGTGGTGATGTACTTTACTCACTCAATGGAGTGGTGCCACCACTGCTACTATGCCCACTGCTAGAGAGAGCAAAGGATTGCTCCTCCTCCTCCTCCACCCACCCACTCAGCCCTCCCTCCTCCTGTTCTATTGCACTGAGATCAGTGATGTTTAACTTGATGAGGGAACTGGCACCCCGGCTCTGGCTTCCTTCTGGTGTTGCTGCCAGCACAACAGGTGCCTGCTTTTTAAGTGTGAGTGTTGGCCACTGGTGACTAGGTTGGTGCCCTTTTTACCCTGACTAACATGTGCTTGACACAGCTAACATATTGCAATGGTCTCATCAGCTGGATCAAACATATAAAAGTTCAAAACTTGGGACTTCACATGGTGATGGAACTGGGAGAGCTGAGCAAAAGGTATAAGTTTGTGCTTTTTGTGCTGCTTTCATCATTTCCATAATATTACTTTTAGGAGGGGTGACATGAGTAGTGCTTGGAGACTTGCTGATACCGTGACCCTTAGCATCTGAATGGGCTGACTCACCCTTGAGCTTTTTCACCTCTGGATCCCATAGAGGATCCAACACATCATCATCATCATCAGCATGACAATGAAGATGTCCTCCTTTTCCTCCCTAGCACTCTCTTCTTCAACAGCAACTTGTTCTTGCTCTGTAACTATAACCCTCTCCACAGGGACTGACTTTCCATGTCTCCCTGATGCACTGAATCCAGTGCAACACTATCACCACAACCACCACTAGAAACTGGGACAGTCAAGCCAACAGCCTTCTTCTCCTCCTGGACCACTGTTCCTGTACCGATGTCTCCCTTATTCTTGAAGGGCTTAAGCCCATGGTTCAATGGGGGGAGGATAACTTCACCCACCAGCACTATATGGGTATGCCTATGAACTCACGCAGTGCTTAGTTCATTCAGGATTGAGCTGCTGTGTGGTTTGTAGCTGTGCTTTCTTGCCTCTGCCACTTGCTTTTCATTTACCTACTTCTCCTTTCCTCTGTTCTTTGTTCTCAGTGCTTCCTGCTCTCTGCTCTGTCCCCCCCCAAAATGGGGGTGCACACTGCTCAACAGCTCCCCCTTTCCCCTTTTCTAGTTTCTTCCTTCTCTCTCATCTGCCCTGGTGTCCCCTCTTCCCATCTTTGCTTTCCCCCCACATCACACTTCTCCGCTGCTTCTCCGTGTCCCTTCCCACCCATCCTTCATACCTGGTGTCCTGCTTGTGTGTATTTTGGGGCTGGTTTCCTCTGTTGCCTCATCCCCTTTTCTCCTCTGCTCATTTCCCACTGTTGTTTCTTCACTTGCTTCAGGCAAGCTCCTTGGCCCTGCTTTCAATTTCCTCTCCATCTCTTCCAGGTGGTGCATCCTGTCATCATCACCTGGTTGTTAGCTGTTCCCTCAAGCACTTTTCTTCTTGCCTCCCTTTCTCCTTCCCTAGCCATTGACCCACAGTGCTCATCTTCACTACTTAGCAGGATCCTCATTCTTGCACTGCCATGCCCCTGAGCAGCTACCTGCCTTCAGCTGTCTCTCCTCAGCATTGCCTACATTCTGGGGATCACTTCTACATGGACATTCATTGTCCCTCCTCTGTGCATTGGATCTGCATTTACACCCTGTGCTTGGACTGCTCATGAGGGCCCTATCCTGACTACCAGGCTCCTCAGCCCTCTCTAGTCCTTTGACCTTCATTCTTCCTGTGTACCTCCATATTTGAGATGCTTTTGGTGCTACCACCTTTCCTAAGGGCACTACATCTGAGCCGATTCTCATCAAGACACATTGTTCGCACTCTATAGGCTATATTGCTCCTGCTAGGTCTCCCAGTCCCTGATTGCTCCCATATCCAGTGGAGGATAGCCCTCTACATTGGATCTCTGCAAAGGTCACCTCGCACCTGCTTGCCCTCTTGGTAGTGAATCCCTAACTGTCGAGCTCTTCCTTCAATTTACCTCCATAGAGATTTCTGTCTCCACCATATCGAGCCTTCCTTCAGACCTTTGCCAAAGTTGGAGATCGTCAGGCTCGTTGCTTTTCATCTATGTCATCAGCTTCCTCCTTCTGCTGTCGACATTGCCGACCCTGGGAAGGGCACATCTTCACTCCCACTTTCTTCACAGGAACCACTGGCTCTTTGACAAAGGCCCTCTAAGCCTCGTGGCACCTTGAAGGACTAGACTGTCCCGTGTCTCATTTAAGAACTCAAAAAACTGGGTGTCCCCCATTCAGCTTCTAGAAAGAAGCAAGAATTATTTGATCTGCTCCTCCTGTCTGAGGCTGGTCACAACACTACTTCTTCTCCTACTGCATCACTGCCCCAGCCCGCTTCTGATGCTCATGCAGAAATCTGTTATCTCTCCTGACTCCCTTGGCTTCCTCCCTCTCTGACCTTCAGAATCATCTTATAACTTTGGAAGCCCACCTGTCTATCCAACAGCTGCCTGATCCTGCCTTAACAGACTTGCAGACCCACCTATCAACCCTTGAGACCCAAGTACATACACACCCCATTCTCCTGCTTCAGGACTGCCTCCACCTTGCCTACCAGCCTCTCCTGTTCTTCAGCAGACTTGCCTTCAGACATCCTGCCATCAGTAGCTCCAGTAGCTTCAGCTTCACCATCTGCTCCAGATCCTGCATCTTCCAGCATGACAGCTCCTCCTCCTGGATACTGGATCTGCGATTCACCTGGTTCCCATTCACTTGCGCAAAGATACAATTAAGGGCAAACATGTTAACCTTATTTCTCTCCTAATTTCCTTCCACAACACCCTAGAAAATAAGGTTGTCTCCTTTGGTGATGTCTCTGTGGTGCTTAAGTCTAAAGATCCTCGGCACCAGAAGTTGAACAACACAGAATTTGTGCTGGCCCTTAGCTTCTACAGAGACATTCTATGCTCTGCTTTCCCCACTCAACGCCATGAGCAGGATTCCTATCTGTATCTATTAGTAGACCTGGGGGCCAGACATGGTTACCACTGCTCCTTCTCTGCCAAAGCAGCTGTGGCCTTGACCCATTTTAATACCAGGACTGACTGATCTACCCTGGACAGTGAATTGTTTTGCCACCACCTCGCTGGCCAACGAGCTCTATCCTGCCAGCTATGAGTTGCATTTTCCCACTTTGCTTCATTTTGCCCACTATCAGTATCTCATTCTATGGATTCTCCTTCCCAAATTTCACATAGGGACTCTGCTCCTGCCTCCATGGGCATTACCCATACCATACCCAATCCTAGGGCTCTTCCTTGATCAAGCCACGATAGCCAGAGTTGGCTAATGACCTTCATGGGACACCAACCAATTTGCAATAACTACAGTACCTCCAACTGCTTTGTCTATGGGTGTCATTACCTTCATATCTGCAGCTACTGTAGTGAAGCCTATTCTAAGGTCAACTGTACACAACTATCTCAGCAGCAGTAATTGTCAGCACTTCCAATCCTTCAATCCATTCTCCCTACAAGCTCAGGAGCAGTGGACTTCCTTCAACCTTCCTAATTTTGCCAGTTGCACGATACTAACACTGGAGAACCTACATTGGAGTTCCTTCCTCTCCAGCTCGGTCCACGTGGGGGCCTTTCTCATGACTCCCCTTCCTCCCTATCCCCTATGGCAGACCTGTGTGGGGGTCCTGCCATCCCTACTCCTGCCCATGTGGGGGCCTTACTCATGACTCGACTCTTCTACACTCTCTCTGATGGCGGACCTATGTCTAGGTATTGCCATCCTTGGCTTAGCCTCAAGGGGTCTCATTCACAACTCAACCATTCTGCATATTCTCTAGTGGTGGACTTCCATGAGGGTCCCACCATCTCTGGTTTGGCTCACGGGGGCCTCTCCTATGACTCAAATTTTCTCCACTCTATCTATTGGTGAACCTCATTGGGAGTCTAGCCATCCATGGCTTGGCTCATGGGAGCCTCGCCTATGACTTTCCTTTCTGAATTCAAATGTCTGGTGGACTCACGTGGGGTCTCCCCATCCCTGGCTTGGCTCATGACTGGGCCTCACCACGACTCACCCTTTCTGCATTCAACTTCTGGTGGAACCATGTGGGTATCTCGCCATCCCTGTCTTGGCTTGTGGGGGATGGCTCACCCACAACTCACCCTTTCTGCATTCAAATGTCTGGCAGACCTACATGGGGGTTTTGCCATCCCTGGCTTGGCTCACAGGGGGTGCCTCACCTATGACTCACCCTTTCTGCATTTGAACTCATGGCAGACCCACATAGGGGTCTCACCATCTGTGGCTTAGCCCGTGGGGGACCCACCTACTGCTTACCCATTATGTATTTGAACTTGGCAGACCTACATGGGGGTCCTGCCATCCCTGGCTTGGCCCCTGGGGGCCTCACTCACAATTCAACCCTTCAACCCTCTATCTTGGCAGACCTACATGGACATCACATCACTTTTGCTAGGCCATGGTGCCTGCCTTCCCAGCCGAACATCTAGGATGTCTTCTTCAGCAGTCCACCACAAGGGACTAGCCAATTTCAATCTGGCCCAAGTGGAACTTAACAAACTGTGTCACTACTTCAGGATTCTTCTTTTGGCCACTTCTATGGAGGTCACGCCACTCCTGCTCAACCCTCGCTCGAGCCCGAAATCTCAAACACCTCTCTCCAGGATTCTCTGCTCCATCATTTATCACTGGATAAAGACTTTTTCCATCATTAAACTGCTTTGTAACCATATGATTACACTGCTTGGATTACACACCCATCATCCTCTTTGAAGATGATTCCTGATACAAAGACTTCAATGATCTGGATCCTTCCTAGACTATAGTTCTCCAAAGTCTGAATGTATACCTTAAGATTATCTCCTCTTAGTATGCCCAAAGGAAGGGCAGTCTGGCAGCCATGGGTCCTCAGAGGTTTTTCTTCTCCTGCATGCTGTCATTCACACTCTCTGAGTTGTAGGAGGTTTTCACACTACTCTCATTGGGCCTTTGTTTTCCCCGATCCTGGCCTCCCATCAACAAGGGGTGAGAACAAGTAAAGCCACAAAGTAAACATAATCATAAGTTCACACAAGTACGTTATTCCCTCATAGTGAATTGAAGGGCCTAAGCAAGTAGTTCAATGGGCAGCAGTAACTGTACTCACCAGCACTATATGGGCATGCCTATGAACTCATTCAGTGCTTAGTTAATTCACGACACCCTCCATCTTCCCCACCTCGTCCCACTTGGTGCTCTTCTTACCCCTCTTTGGGCCTTTGTTTTCCCCAATCCTGGCCTCTCATCAGCAAGGGGTGAGAATGAGTAAAGCCACAAAGTAAACATAATAACAAGTTCACACAGTCATGTTATTCCCTCACATTGAATCAATTTCATCATCCCCCACCAGCATGGATGCAACAGATTTGGCTGAAAAAATGTCACCACACTTATGCCACTGCTGCCAACTACTCCCTTGCTGTTGGTACCTGCCATGGGACCCGAGCCCACAGAAGACATTGATGCAGACATACTTTGGCTTTGGGGACATGGAGCTTCACTACTGTCCTCCACAGACTTCTTTTGCTGCCTCCTTGACCCTACTGGCAGCAGCAACTCTCCCTTTACTGGATCATTTCTTCGCAGGCATTTTTATATGCTTACTCCATTTGTCTTGCTCTTGGATGATCTATTACTAACAGTAAATAAAGCCTTCAATACTGCCAACTACAAATCAGGATGGGTATCAGCACTCTGTAAAACTACTACAGTAGCCTATTCTATTAAAACAACACAATTTTCTTTCTTTTCCTTTCCCAAACAGGAATTAATTAACACGAATAACAGGGCAGGGAAAGCAAATTTAAAAAAGCAACGATGGACAAAACTTCCCTAATAGGGATCAGCAGAGTCTGCAGAAGTCAAGTACTGTAATGTAGTAGTACTTAGTTAATACAATGTATTTATATATAATATGACAGGGCAAGGGTAACAAAATTTAAAGCAAACAAACCCAGATGCCGCCCACAATCAGGAGTCAGGAGTCAGGACAGGTATCAGCACTCTGCAAAACTATTACAGTAGCCTATTCTAGTAAAACAACACCATTTTCTTTTCTTTTTTTCTTTCTCGAAATAGGAAATAAATAACATGTGGCAACAGGGCAGGAGTAAGCAAATTTAAAGAAAACAATGACGGACAAAAACTCCCCCAAATAGGGATCATCAGTGTCTGGACAAGTAAACTACTGTAATGTAGTAGTACTTTGATTAATAAAAATGTTTTATAGATATAATGACAGGGCAGGGGTAATAAAATTTAAAGCGAACAAACCCAGATGCCACCCACAATCAGGAGTCAGGAGAGGTATCAGCACTCTGTAAAACTACTACAGTAGCCTAGTCTATCAAAACAACACAATTTTCTTTCTTTTTCTTCCCCAAACAGAAATTAAATAACACGGAGTAAAAGGAAGGAGTAAGCAAATTTAAAAAAACAATGATGGACAAAACTTCCACTAATAGGGATCAACAGAGTCTGGACAAGTCAAGTACTGTATTGTAGTAGTGCTTAGTTAATACAATTTATTTATATATAATATGACAGGGCAGGGGTAACAAAATTTAAAGTGAACAAACCCAGATGCCGCCCACAATCAGGAGTCAGGACAGGTATCAGCACTCTGCAAAACTATTACAGTAGCCTATTCTAGTAAATCAACACCATTTTCTTATATTTTTTTCTTTCTCCAAACAGGAAATAAATAACATGTGGCAACAGGGCTGGGGTAAGCAAATTTGAAGAAAACAATGACGGACAAAAACTCCCCCAAATAGGGATCATCAGTGTCTGTACAAGTAAACTACTATAATGTAGTAGTAGTACTTAGTTAATAATTTTTTTTTATAGATATAATATGACAGGGCGGGGGTAATAAAATTTAAAGTGAACAAACCCAGATGCCTCCCACAATCAGGAGTCAGGACAGGTATCAGCACTCTTTAAAACTACTACAATAGCCTATTCTATTAAAACAACACATTTTTTCTTTTTTCTTTCCTTTCACCAAACAGGAATTAAATAACACTGGGTAACAGGGCAAGGTAAGCAAATTTAAAGAAACAATGACAGAAAAAACCTCCTCCAATAGGGATCAGCAGTGTCTGGACAAGTCAACTACTATTATGTAGAATACTTAGGTAATGTGATTTATATATATATATATATATATATATATATATATATATAGTATAACAGAGCATGGGTAACAACATTTAAACTGAGTAAACCTAGACGCCTCGCACAATCAAGACAGAACCAGTACACTCTCTGGGCAACTACTACTGTATAGCAGGTTATATTAGTACCCTCTTAATTTAGCGCGGAGTGGGGTGCAGTACTATTTAGCACCCTATTGGATTAGTGCATCAGCTTCATGTCCAATTACAGCACTATGCTCCCTGTAATATTAGCGATCAGCTTATTTTAGCGCTTTTGTCAGTTAAGCTAATATAGCGAAAATAAACTGAAAACTAATATTTCCTGCTATACAGTATATTAAAATGTCCTTTTTTTATATAGGACAGAAAGTCAACAATGGGATAACAGGGCAAGGGTAAGCAAATTAAACTGAAAAACAGGCATGCCGAAATGCAGAGAAAAACTTAGGGATCAGCACTGTAGTGTCTCCGAACAACTATTCAACTAGAAGTTACAACAGAAAAAAAATATATATAATTTCCTTTCAGAGAAAATCAATAAACAACTGGGGTAACACAGCACAGCCTGGGGTAAGAAGTTTCAACTAGCACAAGTCACATCAAAACCACTGAAATAAAAATGAAAAAAAATCACAAAAACTTAATAGAAATAATAGTAACTCACTGAGAGTTTGTTAGAAATCTGTTTTAAAAGATTAAGAACTTGCCTGCCCTGCTTTCACATCTGCCCTTCCCCATGCAACCACTTTACAGACACAGACAAAACTGAAAACACTAAACTAAATATTATGTAAAGATCTAAACAAAAATAAATGTTCCCTAGCAGCACTAAGACAAATTAACTATCTGGGAAGCAATTAGCTCTCAAAAAGATACTTTAAAGAGGTTTTAAAGTTTTTTTTTTGGCTGTGATGCACAATGTAAGACCGCTCTGTGACTCTTCAGATGACAGACTGTGCTATAAACTGCCCTTTGTGATATTTGACCTACTTATCCATAATGCATTGCAAAATTCACTGTCTGAAACAAACTTTGTCATTGAAGTTCAGCAATATATATTCCGCAAAGTTTTTGCATGCCTGTGAAATTTGCATAAATGGCGAAGTTGCACCTTGGAACCACATTCCACAAAGTTTTCACAAATTCTGTGAAATTGATATCAATGGTGAAGTTCAACTTTGCATCAGCAGAAAATTTCACGGAATGTGGAAACTCCATGAAATTTTTCATGGAACAAAGTTTTCAAACTTCACACATCACTACATGCAGGCATGACCTTTTCTATCTGATGTTAGTAATCTGCAACATTCTGTGATCTTTTACTGTTTCATTAAATGTGTTGCCGGTCACGCATTGCCCTGACACATAGAAAAGTAATGCAATAATTTTACAATGAGAACCCTGTAAATTAATAATAATCAAAATCCTGCAAATAATAAAACATTTTGAAACGCAGTTGTATGCCTCAGATCACTTACTGCTGTAACAAGTTTGTCTGGATAAGAATTTATTTGAATGGCTAGTCAGTCACAGAAATACATGGGTGCTGTTGTAAAATCATTGCATTAGTTTTCTGTGTGACAGGGGAATGAGCCAACAACAACACTTCTAATGACACTGTAAAATTTACCTCATTACTGCAAATTGCAGCAATCAAATAGAAAAGAGTCACCATGCCTGCATAATGCTACCATTTTCATCATATTGTAGAAGTGAACATGTGTATGTATGGGGGGGGCACAACATCAGGTTCAGAATGCTGTCAATATATTAAAAGTACTCTAATCCTGGAAGTAGGTACTATGCTTTGAAGCATGTCTGGGTTCCTACGTATGGTTTTGTTATAAAAGTAAGTATGAAAGATATGTGAGACATACTTGCTGGATTTTGATTATGAGAGCAGTCTGAACATTTACATGATTGCTGTTATAAAATCATTGCATTAATTTATATGTGACAGGGCAATGCGCGACCAGCAGCACATCTAGTGAAACATTAAAAGATCAGAGAAGACTGCAAATTACTAACATCAAATAGAGAAATAAAAACTAGAATAAAGGACATCTACATGCAACAAGATTTAGAAAGTTGTAAGCAATATAAAGTTTTTAGATGGTTGAAGAATAATAAAACAGAGCATAAAAGAGAAGAATACTTACAGATATTAATAAACCCCAATCTTAGACAGATCTTTACATGTTTCAGATTAGAACTTTTTGCTAGTCAGTGGAAAATGGATCAATATAATAAAGTAAAACAGGGAACTAAAACAAGATGCAAATGTGGCTACGGACAAAGTGACCTAGTACATTTGATAATTTTCTGCCCCATATAATAAATATAGGGAGCAATATTTGGGGAAATACTGGGAACCCTTGAATATGAACTCATACATTTGGTTACATACCTATTAAAAAATACACCAGAGAGCATACTGGTCCCTGTGGCCTCCATCCTGAAAATAATAGAAAGTACAAAATTATATCTCCATATTGGTATGCTCCTGCTCAGTACTCAGTTTATGTATATACTGCTAGTGGTCAAGAAGTAATGGAGTTCATTTCAATTAGTAGTATTTTTTTTTTTAACTTTGTTTGTCTCCAACCCTGGAGAACTCCAACCAGTGACCTCAAGTCTCCCAGCCTCTACCTCCGCATGACCACTCCTCCTCCCCCTCTTGTTGCCAAGCACCACCTCTGGGTCTGAACCCCCTAGAGGTAAGGCTGCCTATCCACCCAGGGCACTCTAGCTTATAGGGCAAAGTGCCCAGCACACACGAGCTACCTAGCAGGAGAGAAGAGATGGCCCAGAGTTTGGAGTGTGGGCTGTGAAGGTCAAGACACCTTCATCTATCCCCAGGATTGGGGTATTTCTTACTTTTTTCCCATCCCCCCCCGGAGCTCAGCCAGTGTGGCAATGTAATGCTGCAGCTCTGCCCACCCCTGGCATACGCTGCACTGCTCAGTTGGTGAACCCCCAGCTGCTGCCAGAGGTCACTCCATGAGCGAGTGTCTCCCATACCCTCCCCCAGGAAGAAAGAGCAGTCTTCCGGATGCTCGATCTCTTCCCTCCCACCGACCCCTGGTGACTTCTGGCTTGTTCCTGAACCGGGGTGGCTGGTGTGGCGTGAGATGTGGTAACCAGAGCCTCAACCCTCAGCACCACTGGGCCAACTCAATTAGCAGTATTAATAGAATGTTTCTTAAGCTTATTGCACTTTAGAGAAACTAAGAATGGCTATTGTTATTTATGATTTTAAATGGTATAAGATGTGTGAATTGTGCCAAAATTGAAGGCATGTTTAAATGTATGTTTTGTAATGACTTATTGTAAGTCAACAATTAAAATTTTGATTGATTGATAACATGAAATAGGAAAGGTCATGTCTTCATGTAATTTGAATTAATTCTGCCATTTATGTTGTGTTGTAGGAGTGTACATGTATGTGTGTGTGGGGGTGAACTGAGGGGGGCACTGTCAGGTTGAGAGTCCTGTATTTTAAAAACTCTGTTTTTTAAAGCAGGCATTATGCACTGAACTTTGTCTGGAACCCTACAGACAGCTTTGCTATAAAGATGTGAAAGTAGCCAGCCCAGTGGCGCTGAGGGTTGAGGTGGTGGATGCCACACCTTGTGCTACACCGGCGACCCAGGTTCAGGAACAGACTCAAGGTTGCTGGGGACTGGCAGGGGTATGAAGGATTAAGCATCCCAGTGGATGTTTTCCTCCACCAGGGGTGGGATCCCAGGGGTGTCTTGTGCACCTGACATTCCTGGGGGCTGGTGGAAGCATGGGCTTACAGGGGCAATGCTGGCTCTCTGGAGCTAGGGAGGAGAGGACGCTGTGGGTGCTTGGCAATGGCGTGCATCAGCACATTGACTGCCTGGACATACGTCCTTCTCACTGGCATCCTCAGGGGTTAAGGGGAGAAAAACAGGAGAAAAAAATCACATACACCCCCGGCCCCTGAGCATAATGAAGCCGGGATAGGGGGTGGCCTTGAATAGCCCAGGTGGGCAGAGTAGGAGGGGGTATGAGGCCTCCTCTGAAAGCTTTGGGAGCCAGGCAAGTGCAAAAAAAAAAAAAAAGATGTGAAAGTAAAAGATCCAAAATGTTTGAATTATGAATACAGATTTAACTCAGGAAAGTAACAATAAATTAGATTTGTATATGCCAACCATGTTAAACAACGTCATATGCTATGCATGAATTTATGGAAAACCCAATACATACATACAGTGATGTGTAAACTACTAAACAGATATTCTTCCAGGCATTGCAAAGTATTTTACCTAATTACTGTACTTTGGAAAAAAGAAATAACAATAAAGGAGGGGGTCACACTAATTTTAAGTAGTTTATTTACTCTGTTTCTATGCCAAATGATTAAATGCAGACCATTGTTTCGGTATACAACTCTTTACACACAGCATAAACTGAGTAGCACTATAAACTGTCACTTTTCATAAGCCAATGAGTGTGTCTGCAACACTATTAGTCTGTTGTACTTGCAACAGGTTCCTCAACTAGGGTTGTCAATCAACCTGGCACGGGAGTGCCCATATGCTAACTCAAAGATGCAGTCATCATCACACAGACGCTGCATGTATTCCAGCACCAGTGGGTATCCATCTTTAATGACATGAGTGAATAAATATAAGTTAAAAATTTTAAGTGATGATACATTTTGAATAAGAATTGACACTGTAGCCATGAACAGGAATCTAAAGAGAATGAAAACTGGTATTTCATTACACTGTTTGAAAAAAATCCCTCTAACAAATACTGATGCTTTAAGAATTTACTATGCTCAGTCAAAAGACTTTTGTCTCCTTATTAGGTGATCATCATACATATACTGATGTAGCATCTGTACATGCAGGGTAGTGCAAATCCACCTCTGCTACACCTTGTCTCTTTATATGGCAAGCTCATTCATTCCAGTCTTTGTGTTGTTTGGCCACCTGTCATAGTGATATCATGACTTACAGAGAAGGCTTTACAGATAAAAATCCTACCATTCATTATTTGTGATGTTGACTACAACTGTTTTAGAAGGACATGCAGATCTGGGTAACTTGCGAGTTTACAGATAAGTGTGTGTACCAGCCTTCAAAAAAGAGCTTATTTGTTTTGATTGTGCTAAAGTGATGTCGATGGAGAGGCCCGTGTTGCACTGTGTTACGTGGGGAAAAACCAAAACACAGTAGAGCGATATGAAATATCTAATCTCAAAACCTGTGAATTTGAAAAAATAACATGGAATCGCACAACCTCTTCATATTTTCAGCCTTTCTTTCTGAAGGCTATGTTGTGCCCAGATGAACACAAAGACACAAACACAGGGTATGCCAGCCTTCAAAAATACCTGATTTGTTTTGATTGTGCTAAAGTTATTTTGAAAGAGAGCCCAATGTTGTACTCTATTACACAGGGACTTCTGGAATCCCTTATGCTTGGGAATAATATGAGAGGCCTTGCAGCAGATGGGTTAGTGAGCATTCTGTTTTGACTAAATGCAGCTGTGACATGAGGGGTCTTAATATTTAACAATTCCTCCCTTAACATACATAAATAGGAGACTTGCTGATAAGTAATATGCTGTCTGGTCTTTTTATCTTATTTGAAAAACAAGTAGGTTTGCGCCGGTCTTGTTATGCAAAAACTTGTACTAATAGGAATACTGCTTCTCTTACAAGAGCCTCCAGCAAGAATAGATGTTACTGGATGGGGTAAAATCTATAGCATAAATACAGTACAGACATGTCTTAAGTCAAGAGATTTTAGAATGTAAATATTGCAATAAACTTATTGGGGCAGTAACTACTTATAGGAAAACAAAATGGCCACATTTACTATATATTAGTGAATATAATTTTAAAACTGAATCACGTGCATAAATGACTACTGATAGTCAGGTTTGACTGATATTTAAACAATGGTTTCCTGACAGAAAAGAGAAAACCTGTTCTGGGTATTGAATATGAACTGTTTCCACTCCACCTACTATACAAAATGTGTATATGTGTGTGATATAAGAGATGTGTTTGGAAATGACTGTTCTGTTTGCATATTAAAAAGTGTCCAAAGACTTCATACCTGCCAAGTATGTATTTGTGTAATTACCACCTCTGTATGCATACACCACACATTAACCTTAGCTATTTTGTAAAAATGCTTATTTAAACTGATTTGCCTTTTTTACAACAAATAAAATATAGTGTCAATATAAACCCTTAACTAAATCTGTTCAACAATCGGACATCACGGCAAAAGCTTTTCTATTCAACAATCATTTCATTTTTGAGACATATTTTAAAAACATAATACAGAAGTATGGACCATTATGCTTAACTGGGAATGTCTCCTGTACTAGTAAATAACATCAGGATTCTCTAGTCAAACACGTGGGCCAAGGTAAGAGCAGGAAATCAACAATCTGATCCATTTAAAACTAACAAGGGGGTCAGACAAGGTTGCATACTTGCCCCTCTGCTATTCTGTATTTATATCAATGGTTTTCTAGTCGAACTGCAGGCATTCATTACAGACTCCCCCAAGGTTAATACCTTTCCATGTGCCACATTGGCTTATGCTGATGACCTGGCACTCCTTTCTCTCTCACCCAGAGGTTTGCAGAGTAAATAAAATATATTTCTAAACACTCAGAATCACTCTTCTTAAAGATTAACTTGCAAAAATCTAAGATTATGATTCTGGGTGCTAGGATTCCTAAGTTTACCTGGAGAATTGGCACAGTTCCTCCAGAGGTAGTTAATGAGTACCTGTATTAAGGCCTGACATTTGCTAATAACGCATGTTGGAAATCACATTTTGATGCAATTCTATCAAAAATCAAACTAACAGTATCTGCCTTGGCTAGATTTAACTTTCTGTACTGCAGGTTTTTCATAAGATAACTTATTAGCACAATAGTGGCAAAATGTAACACCCAGACATTATACGGTGTAGAAATCTGGGGCCCTTACTATACAGAAACACCGGAGAATCCAGTCATACAGTTACTGAGATCAACATTAGGTTGTCCAAAATCAATTCCTTCTTGCTTCATATACACAGAGCTTAGTTTACCTATCCTACAAGCACTTGTGGACACCAAAGAATTCAATTACTGGATTAAAAAAACTGAACTACCAGATGATAGACTGATCCATCTTTGTTATGAAGAAACATTAAAATGGGGAAGTTTAGGCTGTAAGGAGTCACCGTGGTACACAAATCTTAAAAAGACATTGCAGAAACACACACTGGATTATCTCCCACAGTATTATACAAAAACATTACTTTAAGCAATCAGTACAGGCCTTACATCAAAAAGAAAATCATAACTTATTACAAAGAGTACGATTTGACCTTAGTCAGGTCTTCAAATTATGTTAAATGGTATAACAATATTGATTGTCAGCATATGTTTAGATTTTATCTGGACATCTTAGGAGATCTAACATCTGAAAACCTACACTCAATTTATGTTTGAACTATTCAGAGTCGACCTCAGAAATCTAAATACAGCAAATCTAAAGATGCTAAAGATTCTATGTGCCCATGTACTGGGAAGGATAAGGAGAGTCTAGTGCTTGTAATCTTGAACAGTTCCTGATATAATGGAGTTTGCCCTTTAAGGGGCAGACCAGGTTGTTCTGGTGCACCCATTCCCTTTCATTAGGATGGTTGTGCTCAGAAGGGAAGGGGGGAAGGAAGGGGAGGGGACAGGGGATAGAACAATGGCCAGACAACAGGAAGGGGAGGGGCAAGAGGAGGTACATAATGGACAGCACAGAGGGGTTTCAGCCACTTTTTGCTGGAGTTTTGATCTAATTGGAACTGCAGCACATCAGATTGGCAACTAGAGAGGTTTGTGCACTAGGATATTGCAGGTAAGAGAGCTTCCAAAAAAAGAAAAAAGGAAATGGTGATAAGAATAAGATAAACAGCTAAGTAATGATAATATACAGTGGCGTGAAAAAGTATTTGCCCCCTTCCTGATTTTCTCTATTATTGCATATTTGTCACACTGGATGTTTTCAGGTCTTTAGAGAAAATGTAATATTAGATAAAGGGAACCTGAGTGAACAAATAACACTTGTTTTTTTTTTTAATTTCACTTATTTAATGAAAAAAAGTTAACCAACACCAACTGGCACTGTGTGAAAAGTAATTGCCCTTACACTTAATAACTGGTTATGCCACATTTAGCTGCAATGACTGCAACCAAACACTTCCTATAATTCAATATCAGTCTTCACATCGCTGTGGAGGAATTTTAACCCACTCTTCCTCGCAGAACTGCTTTAATTCAGTAACATTTGGTAGGTTTTCGAGCATGAACTGCTCAAGTTTCAGGTCCTACCACAGCATCTCTATTAGGTTTCAGTCTGGACTTTGATTAGACCACTCCAAAACTTTAATTTTACTTCTTTTTAGCCATTCTGATGTGGACTTGCTTTTGTGTTTTGGATCATTGTCTTGCTGCATGACCCAACTATGCTTCAGCTTCAGCTGACGGAAGGATGACTGGACATTCTCTTAAGAATTTTCTGGTACAGAGCAGAATTCATGGTTCCTTTAATTATGGCAAGTCATCCAGGTCCTTAGGCAGCAAAGCATCCCAACACCATCACTTACCACCACCATATTTGACTGTTGGTATGGCGTTCTTACTGTGGAATGCTGTGTTTGCTTTACGCAAGACATTATGGGATCCATGTTGTCCAAAAAGTTCCACTTTGGACTCATCTGTCCATAGAACATTTTCCCAAAAGGCTTGTGGATCATCCAGGTGCTTCTTGGCAAATGAGAGACGAGCATTTATGTTCTTCTTGGTTAGCAGTGGTTTCCGCCTTGCTACTCTCACATGAAGCCCATTTTTGCCCAGTCTCTTTCTGATTGTGGAGTCATGAACACTGACCTTAGCTGAGGCAAGAGTAGCCTGCAGTTCTTTGGGTGTTGTTTAGGATCCTTTGAGACTTCCTGGATGATTTGACACTGTGCCCTTGGAGTAATTTTGGCAGGCCACCCACTCCTGGGAAGGTTCACTACTGTTCCAAGTGTTCTCCATTTGGAGATTATGGCTCTCACTGTGGTTCGATGGAGTCCCAGAGCCTTAGAAATATCTTTGTAACCCTTTCCAGACTGATAGAGGGCAACAAATTTTTCTGATCTTTTCAGGAACTTCCTTTGATCATGGCATAATGTGCTTGTTGAATCTTTGTGCTGGCAACGTGACTCTGATGGTAAGGGCCAAAATAAGTGAGGTTTATATTGAGCAGGGCTGGCTGTAATCAAGCCTGGCTGTGTTCAATCAGCTGACTCTAATTATCCCTTTAATTGGGTTGATTTAACTAGGGGGCAATTACTTTTTCACACAGTGCCAGTTGGTGTTGGTTAACTTTTTTCATTAAATAAATGAAATAAGTAAAAAAAAAAAGTGTTATTTGTTCACTCAGGTTCCCTTTATCTAATATTATATTTTGTCTAAAGACCTGAAAACATCCAATGTGACAAATATGCAATAATAGAGAAAATCAGGAAGGGGGCAAATACTTTTTCACGCCACTGTATAATGGTATAGATTACTTTGCTCAAAACAAAAACCAAAAAAATATGAATCTTTATAGTAAAAGAAATCATCTTGTGAAGGTGAATAGTATGTGGCTAGTTCATTGGACTTATTGAAAATAAGTTTTTTTTTTAGTTTTGTTTTGAGTGAATGTGTTTGGAGAGTTTTAAAAAAGGAGTTTACAGCTATACTGAGGTAGTATGCTTTGTGTGGTAGTTGACTGATATAATAGTTTTGTTTGAGGTGAGTTAGCATTGCTGGTGCGAGGCTGTGGGTTTTTAGTAGTTTAGACCAGGGTTTTGCAGCTGCGCAGAGGTGGTAGGCCTTGGTGCAGATTGCGAGGCACATGGACACACAGAGGCGAGGTTAGCTGGATAGACGTGGTGGCCCAGAGAGGATTTTTTTCAGACAGAGGAGCTGAGGTTGGCTGGAGAGAGCAGCCTGGGAGGGTGAAGCTGGATTGACTGAGGCTTGTACTGGCCTTTGGTGAGTAGAGCTGGTGGATTACGAGGTGGGAGTCTGGCTCTGAAGTGCAGGGAGGGGTTTTGGTGAAGAGGGAGCTTTGGCATTGCTCGTTGAGCGAGTCACGTGACTCAGGGGGAGGCAGGTCTCTGAGGCCTTGCAGGGCATGGTGGGCATGACTGGAATCCTTGGGGGGCCTGCAGCTGTTTGGGTGCCGGGGCGCCAGGGTTGTTTTTGCACTGGAGCTGTGGGAATGGTAGGGGATCACTCGCCCCAATGCAGGTTCTTGGTGCTCGGTTGTCCCCACAGGGACCCAGTGATCTGCGCAGAGCAGCGCTGCATTTCTTGCCACATGCCAGCTCAACCATGTAGTTTTCAGATGCTGAAGGGGTTGACCAGAGGGACAGCATCGGTCTCGCTGTCCCATGGCCCCGTAGGGCTAGTGCATTGGGTTGGGAGAGGATTTCAGGGGTTGTTCACTGGCTACAAGCCAGTTGGTCAAGGAGTAGCGGGCAAGGTCCTAAAGAAAGGCCTAGCAAGTGGGGGGGTTGACAAAGTGGACAATTGGCGTGATGCCACACGCTGAGAGGGCATGTGCATGTTGGATGACTGGGAGGACAAGGGGAGGCCTAGGGAAAGGCTAAGCAGATGGACACACACAAAAAAAATGGCCAAACAGCATGACGTCACATGCTGGGGGGCGAATCAAGAGGAACAGAGGCCGAGTTGGCCTGGCAGGACTGACAAGAGGCCTAGTGCCCCAGGGGGGACACTCGAGGTCAGCAAAGGAAGGAGAGGCCTGCCAAGGGGCTTAGCAATGGGCGATGAGGAGAGACCAGAGGACTGGTGAAAATGGGCCAGGCCATGCAGCATGACGTAACACACCAGTTGGGTCGGGTCGAACAACGGAAGGAGCCCAAGGAAAGGATTTAAAAAAAATGAAACTAAGGTGCAAAGAGGTTTCAGCCATGGGAAAGATTGCGATCCTGGGGGGTGGAGTGAGCCATGTTTTAGGGGGTAGCCGGCACCCAGTAACAAGACTGGGGACAATAATTAGCTGACGTCCAAGAGTATAAAGGGGCAACAAAAGGCACGCTTGTCACAGTTAGAGGCTGCCTATGGGGGAAGAGGGCCTGGCCTCTCGGGATACTGCCCCAGGCAGAGTTTTTTAATAATGTAATTTTCTTTTCTCTTCTTCAGTGTCTTCACAGTTGACAAGAAGCAAGGAACATGGCACCCAAGAAGAGCAGGCCTTCGAAGGAAGATGCCTACAGGGCGATAATGGAGCTGGCAGAAAGCCAATAGAATGTGGGAGTTGGTGGAAGGGAGGAACCAGGGAAGTCCGTGGGAGAAAAGGAAGCTGTGAAGGGTAAAGAGGGCAGAGGAAGCGGCGGCAGAGAAGCCACACAGCCCAACCAGGGCACAACCACAATGTAGGGAACTACCAAGGTGGCTAGTCCAGTACTCTGCAACCAGTAGACCCGTTCCCATCAGTATCTCCCAGGACCAGGTGGTGGTTCCCCAGTGGACCCCAGACTGGATCCCAGTGTACAGTGGTTCCTCCACAGCCACTAGTAGGGCAACTAACCTTCCACCCAGAGGAAACATGCTGGGGCACTAGGATGACAACAGGTAGCAAAAGAGCAGACAAGGCCACAGGTAATGCACCCAGCTCTGCTGGTGACAGCATCAAGGAATACATAGGTCAAATCATTTTGGCACTTGGCTCAGGGGGTTTGGGCCAGATGGAGTCAGCACTGGCCGAGATTAGGGTAGGAAAAGAGGTGCTGAAAGAGAAGGAAGGAGGAGTAGAAAAAGAGGGGAAAGGAACAAGGGAGATAGGAACTCCGGGGATGAGAGTGGGAGAACACGTTCAGTTGGCCATAAAGGAAAAAATATGGAAGGGAGAGTATGTGGATATTTTCGCTTTAGTAAGCCGGGAAGCGGTTGTGAAATATGAGGAAACAGAGAATATAGGAAAAAGTGAAATGGCAGCAGCGGTGGTTTTGTTAGGCAAGAAGAGGAGGACAAATTCACTAAAGGAAGACTTGGGAAGGGTGGTTTGTTGGTTTAGACATTCTCAGCCATAGTATTGGAGAGGAGGCCTGAGTTGGGCATCCCGCTCATCACATACTCCTGATAATAAGGAGAGTGAAAGCAAAGGGGTGTTGGGTGGATATATTATGACAAATTCTTCGGCAGAGAATGGTGACATATGGGGATGTAAGATGGGACACGAAACAACTAGACTTGTTGACAGACTACATAACCGATCAGTCCACGCCTGAGGGAGAGTTTGGGAAAAAAGGTACCATGCTACAAAGATGTTGCTGGGCCTACAATAGGGCCTTTTGCTCCTGGACACAATGCCATTTCCAGTACGCCTGTTCGAAATGTGGGGGATCACATCTGGTGAGCAGATGCAGGACGACATGGGTCCAAGGAACCCAAGGATCTGGGGGGCAAGGATCGGGTCAGCAGTTTTTTTGGGAAGGGCAGGGATATAAAGGGCAGACATGGAATAGAGGGGCAGGGTAGGGACATGCAAATAGAGGGGTCAGAATCATTGACCAGCAAGGCCGGGCATCAACCAGAGAGGAGACCTGCGGGGAAAAGAAATGAGGACAAGGAGCAATTTAAAGAAGATAGAACCCCATCAGGATAGAGGCGTGGAGGGAATGGTTAGACAGATACCCAGACAGGAAAATGGCAGAAATGATTAAAAAGGTTTTCACAGGTTTTCATTGCAGTGTGAGGGCCCAAGACAAACCAGAGAGGCAAACAATCTGGTTTCAGTGAGAGGAAGAGAAGAAATGTTCCGACAAAAAATAGAGAAGGAGAAGGCAGCAGGGACAATAGAGGGACCGTGTGATACCCCCATTGCAGAATATGAGGATTTCCCCATTGGGTTTGGTCCCCCAAAAACAGAAAGGGAAATATAGGGTGATTCATCACCTATCCTTTCCGGAAGGCGATTCGGTGAATGATTTTATCGGTGAGGAATATAGTAAAATTACATATTCCACCCTAGAAGACGCATTATTATCCGGGCAACTGCAGATGCATGGATTGCTAAGACAGATATAGAGTCAGTTTTCAGATTACTTCCGGTTAGAAAAGAGGATTGGGACCTGCTGGGGTTTAAAATTGGGGGACAGTACTATTTCGACAAAGCCATGCCCATGGGTTGCTCTATAGCATGCGCGACATTTAAAGCTTTCAGCACATGTTTGCAGTGGATATTTCAAGAAAGGATTGGTTGTAAAACAGTGATTCACTATTTGGATGATTTCCTTTTCATAGGCAGTGGGAGAAGAGAAACGAGAAAATGTTAGCCAGCTTTCAACATCTGTGTAAGGAACTAGGGGTCCCGCTGGCACCTGAAAAACAGAAGGCCCAGTAGGTGTTAGAGTTTCTGGGCATTGAGATAGATGCTCTGGGAAATATTTTGGCTGCCAGACAAAAAGTGAAAAATTGAAGGAACTGATTAAGATACATACCAGTGAAGAAGAGTACAACTAAAACAGGTACAACAAGTATTGGGACATCTGAACTCGCATGCAGGGCTATTGGGCCAGGGAGGCTTTCATGAAAAGGCTAGCAAGGTCACAGCCAGAGTGACCAGACCACACCATTGGGTAGACATGACAAAAGGAGTCAAGGAGGATTTTAAAGTATGGAGGAAGAATTCCTTAGGGAATATAATGGCTGCTCTTTCTGTCAAGAGGAATGGGTGTATAACACAGACCTTGATCTTTACACAGATGCAGGTGGGGGCATTGGCATGGGGGGGACTATCTGAGGGGCAGATGGTTTGCAGAACCATGGCCATCAGATTGGGTAAGGGACGGCAAGGTAAGAGATATAACATTGTTAGAGATCATGCCCATCTGGGCGTGTACCCTGGTTTGGGGGGAAGAATTATGTGATCAGAGAGTGACATTCTGGTGTGACAATAGAGCAGTGGTGGAGGTCCTAAACAATAGGGGAGCCAGGTCAGAAACGGTCATGCAAGTATTGCAATGGTTAGTGTTAAGGGCCTTGCAGCTGAACATGTCATTCAGAGCAAAACACATAGAAGGGGTGCACAATACCCTGGCTGACAGTTTTTTGGAGGATGGCGCCAACAACGGAGGAGAAACAAATGCCCATACCAACGAACATCTGGGACATTGGCAAGAAGGAGCAGAACTGTTGTTTCACAGCTCATGGGTGCCTCGGACTCTGAGGGCCTACAATGGGGCCTGGCGAGTGTTTCAAACATTCAGGGCAACACACCAGATGGAGGTAAGTAGGCCACTCACAGAGGAACAGTTAAGAAAGTTCACTGTGGAGCAGGGGCAAAAAGGAACAGTCCACACCACAATGGGGGTCTACTTGGCAGGGATTAGTGTTATCTGCAGTCTCAAGGGATGGATGGACCCAACAAAATAATTGTTCATTAGAAGAATGATGCAGGGTTGTGGTAGGTTGAAACAAGGGACAGTAGACAACAGAAGACCAATAGGTGAGCAGTGGCTAGCAAAACTGAAGGACGTGCTCCCGGCAATATGCAGGTCAAAGACAGAGGCCCAGCTATTTCACACGATTTATGTTGTAATGTTTGCAGGGGCCATGAGAGTGAGTGAGTGAGGTGGTAGGCCATGGCAATAAAGACAAGAAAGGGGGATTAGAATGGGAAGATATAAGATGGGGGATGAAAGAGATACAGATCAAGATTAAGAGGTAAAAAATGGATCAAAGGGGACAGGGTTGCATAGTGTCACTAAAGAGACAGATAGAGGGCGCAGTATGCCCAGTGCAGGCTTTGTGGGCTTTTGCCGCTGAGCATGGGACCAGGAGACCAGGACAGGGAGATTATTTGTTCATGGTGATGAGAAAGGGGTCACCAGTTATCAAGTCACTGCATTGCTCAAAAAAGGCATGCAATTCCTGGGGAAGGACCCAGCTAATTATTTGTCCCATTCCTTGTGGATTGGGGCTGCCTCATGGTGGCAGCAACAGGCGAAACTGTGAATGATATTTTGGAAAAAGGACGATGGCGGTCTGCCAGTTATAAGAGATACATTCGAGCACTGAAGTAAGAAATTAACGTATTGCCTTTGTTTTTCGTTACAGATGTGGAGACAAATGGGGATGGGGGAAGACAGGGAGGGGGATACTATGGTGGGGAAACTAAGAGCATGTATAAGTTAATGATTTTTGCTTAAACCCCATAGGAAGAGGGAGGATCACGGAAGTCTGGATCTCGGCCACTTCTATATTTATAGGGAAGAAAGGAGAGCAGAAAACAGGCTGGGGAAAGCAGCTGTACCAGGATGTGAAACAGTGTAGGTTGGTTTGGCGTGGCATCCAGGGGATGAGATGACAACTGCTTCCCACCTTGAAGGAACTTAAGGGACGGTGACCCAGTCCGGATTAATTAAGAAACATAGAAACATAGACTTTGATGGCAGATAAGGACCACCTGGCCCATCTAGTCTGCCCATTTCCCTACCTACAGGATAGGCCGCAGATCCTAGTTAACCAACAGCCTATTTCTTCCTACCCACCACAAGAATTTCCTTATGTCTGTCCCATGCATTCTTGAATTCTCCCACAGTTTTAGACCCCACAACCTCCTCAGGAAGGCTGTTCTATGCATCCACTACTCTCTCTGTGAAAAAATACTTCCTCACATTGCCCCTGAACTGCCCTGCCTCTATCTTTAAATTGTGTCCCCTTGTTCTTGACATCTCATCCCCTCCCTTCTTTCCTCAAGGCTATACATATTAAGCTCCTTTAGTCTTTCCTCATACGGCTTCTCTTGCAGACCCTGCACCATTTTAGTTGCCTCCTCTGGACTGCCTCTATCCTGTCTATGTCCTTTGGAGATGGGGTCTCCAGAACTGGACACAGTACTCCAGATGGGGTCTCACCAACTGTCTGTACAGAGGATAACAACTTTCTGTTTTCTGCTGATGATGCCTCTCCCTATGCATCCCAGTATACCCCCAGCCCTCCCAACTGCCTTCTCACATTGTTTGCTAACCTTAAGGTCATCTGATATGATTACCCCCCAGGTCTCTTTCCTTTTTTGTTGTTGTTACTACCTCCCCCATTGTGTAATCTTCCCCTGGGTTCTTGTTTCCCAGGTGCATTATTTTGCACTTCTTTTCATTGAATCCTAGCTGCCATACTTCTGACCATTCCTCCAACCTTACCAAGTCTCTTCTCATCCTTTCCATGCCTCCTTGTGTATCAATCCTGTTGCAGATCTTTGTGTCATCTGCAAAGAGTCATACTTTTCCCTCCAGTCCCTCTGCAATGTCACTTATAAAGACATTAAAAAGGACTGGACCCAGTACTGAACCCTGCGGTACCCCACTAGTAACCCCTCTTTCTTCAGAGTGGACTCCATTTACAATTACCTTCTGTGTCCTGTTGTCCATCCAATGTTTTACCCAGACTACCACCCTGGGATCCACTCCCAGGCTGGTTAATTTGACTATTAATCTTTTGTGTGGGACTGTGTCAAATGCCTTGCTAAAGTCTAGGTAGGCCATGTCTACAGCCCCTCCCTGGTCTACTACTTTGGTCACCCCATCAAAGAAATCAATTAGATTTATCTGACATGACCTTTCCACTGTGAACCCATGCTGCCTTGTGTCCTGTGCCCCACTGGCCTCTAGGTACTCAACAATTCTTTACTTCAGAAGTGACTCCATCACTTTCCCTACCACAGAGGTCAAACTGACAGGTCTGTAGTTTCCTGCCTCTGTCTTGGTCCCATTTTTGTGAAGGGGAATCACATTTTGGGGGCAACGACCTTGTGGGCAAGCCATGGGTAGACACATACTTACAGATAAAAGTGACCTAGGAGCAATACAGCAGTGGTGGCCTCAGGTAAGCCTTGCCTGGTCGGATATGATACTAAGGAGGGTTTGGAGGCAGAAGCACAGCCATAGAGCTGTAGATAGGGCCAGGAGAAAGATGAACAGAAGGTTAGGGACATTGGTAAGGAATATGGGAGGACAGGTAATACTGCGGGGTGTAGAGGAATGGGTAGAAGATTTCTACAGATTGGATGGGGTGCACCTGTTGGATCTAGCCATAGACATGTTTAACACAGAAATGATGGGCTTTATAGAGGCATGGAGGAGACACACAAAAAATGGAATATAAAAAAATAGGGGGGAAAAGAGAAGGTTTAAGAAGGATCTTCCCTGAGGTAAGGGAGAATAATACCCTAAGTGAGGTGAAAGCCAGCCATCCAATGCAAGCTGGAGACTGGCTAGTGGGGAAAAGGGGGAAGGAGGGAGGGGGAAGAAAAGGAATAACACAAGGAGGAAGAAGATGAAGGAGAAAGCGGTCTCGGTTTTCCCGTTACCTAACAGAAAAGGAGAAGAAGAAGGCACCCAGGTTTTCACCTGGGAGAGAAAAAGAGGAAGAAAGATGGATGATCAGAGATTGATATATGGATGAAAATAAATGAAATTTTGAGAGATATAATAATAAAAGATGTTGAAATGGAACATGGAATTATGATATATAAATAAATTAATTGCCAATCTGAGCACAACAACAAACAATGGTCTCCGTTTCTTTGTGAGGGAAAAGGGGGGGAATCCAGGACAATGGAGTTTGCACTTTAAGAGGCAGACCAGGTTGTCCTGGTGCATCCCTTCCCTTTCATTAGGATGGTTGTGCTCAGAAGGGAAGGGGGGAAGGAAGGGAAGGGGACGGGGATAGAACAATGGCCAGGCAACAGGAAGGGGAGGGGCAAGAGGAGGTACATAAGGGACAGCACAGAGGGGTTTCAGCCACTTTTTTCTGGAGTTTTGATCCCTCCCACTCACCCTACAAGGCAGAGCAAGAGGGGAAGACCATCAAGAATGGACTGTATGGGGGGTCTGTCGAAGGTGGATGACAGACACGTCCGGTCAGACAGTTTGGACTGCCAATGGTGGATGGCAGATAATAATATGTTTATGGACTGCCAAAAGTGGATGGCAGGAGAAAAGGGGAAAAGGGGGGAAGAAAAAGGAATAACACAAAAGGAGGAAGAAGATGAAGGAGAAAGCGGTCTCGGTTTTCATCGTTACCTAACAGAAAAGGAGGAGAAGAAGAAGGCACCCAGGTTTTCACCTGGGGGGAGAAAAAGAGGAAGAAAGAGGGATGATCAGAGATTGATATATGGATGAAAATAAATGAAATTCTGAGAGATATAATAATAAAAGATGATGAAATGGAACATGGAATTATGATATATAAATAAATTAAATGCCAATCTGAGCACAACAACAAACAATGGTCTCTGTCTCTTTGTGACGAAAAAGTTGGGAATCCGGGACAACAAAGCCAGGCACAAATGGATTCAATCAATTCTCAATAGTTTAATCTCTGTTGATGCTGATACTATTATAAAAGTTCTTTTAACTGCAGGGGACCCATATATTATAACAACGGTCAGTAAATTTCCCACCACAAACAGGAAAATCAGAAAAAGAATGTTAAATAACACAGTAACTGCTTAGGATCCTATAGCTCCATAAGTTATATTCCTGTCTGCTTTTTATATTTTACATATTTTTTGGTATGTGCTCTTATGTATTTATATTGTAATAATCATTTTTAATGATTGTTCAATAAACTTGATACCTACCACTAAAGAAAACACATAATTTATGGAAAATAAATAATTGTTGGGAACTACAACAGGCAATTTGAATAAAAAAGTTGAAAAAGCAACTTTTAATGAAAATAGCCCATATTATACCTCCATTACTAAATGATTAAACTAAATGATGTTTGATTAACTTAAAACTTCCAAAAAATGTTTATAATACAAAACCATACAATAGCAACACATTGGCAGAAATATTTCAGAACTCAGTTAATCATTAAGATCATTAGCTTTCATCAAAAGTTTTTTTAAAGATATATTCAATGGCAGATTAACAAATCATATGATTCTTGAAGTGCCCAGTTGCTGGATACACAATGCTGCTTGAAATATGCTGTGTAATGCAGTAGCAACTGATTCCATACATTCAGGATGTTTTGAAAAGTTTGCACATTCAGTATATCATAAAAAATAACATTTCTTCTAGTAAATGTATTGGGATTCTTTTTGTTCCATCTTTAGGAATGTTGAGGTATACAGTGGAGCCCTGTTTATCTGAACTGCCCAGGAGGACATCCGATTGGTTCAGATAAACATGCGGTCAGATAAACAGGATTGCCATGTCCATAGCATCGGAATTTCTTTTGTGTGGAATAACAGTACTGTATAACCCAGTATCACACTAAGTTGTCATCTTCGGGTAGGCGAGAAAGCATCTACAGTACTGTACTGTATTTTCAACAGCAGAGGATGCTGAACACAGAAGAAGTGGAAGGCAGCTCACACTGCAATCACAGTACAGGACTGTAAAAAGGGAGTTTTATTTTCCAGTACTGATACTATCCTGTCAGTGTGATTTTAGGATTAGTATGGGGGTAATGAGGTGCACAGTTTTTTTTGTATGCATTAGTGATTGTGTGCTTTACAGTGTGCTCTTCAGTGCTTAGTAATGCTTGGTGCCACTAGCTTTGTTTAGACAAAAAGTCACTGATTGTTCTCTGCTGCAGTGTTGCAGCTCTGTGGCCAGTAGCTATAGCCTTCAGGTTACAGAGCAGTAGGAGGTTTAGGGGGTTGCAATCCGATTGATCCTACAGCCATGTTATGCAATCATCTAATGCTTTTTCTGTCTCTGCGTGGCTGCGGATGTTTCTTGGTGGCGATTCCTCATCGCTTTGCTCATTGACTGCATTGAGTTTTAGATTGCGAATGGCAGCAGTGATGGCATCCTCATTTAAATGTTCCTGGCCATCCTCATTAGAATCACACAAAATGCAGTCCACTAGGTCCTGCTCAGATGTTGCCATGCCTAGATTTTTAGCAAGATTGGTTTTCTGTTCCAGGTCATTACAGCTGTCTACTGTGCTGTCATCAGGGGCTGTTGCCTGTGCTGTTTGTGTTTTTGAATGACCTGAGTCATCAACTGTGCTAGGAGCAGCTGTAATAGATGGAACAGGACGTGGATGCCCAATTGCTGATTTTGTCCATGCTTTCCTTATCATTTCCACCCGTACTGTATCCCACACCTCTGCCACCATGTAGACAACATCCTTCAGTGTCAGTGATTTGACAATTTCCTGCAGTGCTTTGTTCATTTTTTTTCATCTAGCACTGTTTGCAGGAGTTTTTTGTGGTAGCCCCATTTCATGATCTTTAGAATGCTCTTATCACAGAGTTGCAGATGGGATGTGGTGTTCAGTGGGAAGAACATGCACCTTATGGTGCCATTGCGAGTGCTCACAACAAGCATCTCTGGGTGGGCTGGAGAGTTATCCAGCAACAGGATAGCTTTAATTGGAAACTTCTTTGTTTTAAGAAAGTGCTTCACACTGGGGACAAAATCTTTTGTGCACCATCGTGTAAATATGGTACTGTCCATCCATGCACTGCATTGATTTTCATACAGTGTGGGAAGGTACCCCATGTTAATGTGCTTGAAGCATCTAGGTTCACGGGACCTCCCTATCAGAAGTGGCAGTTTGTAAGTTCCTAATTCATTTACTGAGCCCCATAGTGTAACTTGGTCCTTTGCTTTAATGAAGCCTGGGGCTTCTTTCTCAGACCCCATGTGCCAGGGTCTTGTCTAGCAGACAGTGCCAATAATGGCCTGTCTCATTCGCATTAAAAATCTGATCGTGAGTGAACTTTTCAGTTTGCATCACCAAATTGATTTGATCTATGAAAGGCTGCACATTTTCTGACTTGGTGCTTAATTTTTGCCACACAGTTTTAGCTGCTGTATTCTGTGGTGCTTGGACTGCAGCACCTTTTCTTTGAGAATGGGGCTGGAGATGGGGCCCCCCTTTTCAACGCTCTGTTTAAACCAGAGGTACAAGCCAATTTAAACTCCTCATCAGTGCATTTTCTCATGTTTTGGAATTTTGTTTCTCATATATTCTCTCCATTGTCATGGAGAAGTTTCAAAGTTGTCTTTTGCTTCCTTTATGTCAGAAATAGTGGATTTCCCAATGCTGTATTCCTGTACCAGTTGCATCACTTTCTCCTCATTTTCAAGCCACTCCAGAATATGGAGCTTGTCTGCCAAGGAATTCGTTCCATTTTGTTTGGTTGCCATTTTCAACAGACAGAATCAGAATATCAAATATATGGATACAAAGAGCAAATACCCATAGGGCTAGATATTCAGACTGCACCAGGCAGAGCGCAAGCCTGGGCACAGTGCAACTGGGCTGAGCCAGGCATGGTCCAGGCGATATTCAATGGTGCTGCACCATGGCTCAGCACCGTTAAATATGGCACTGAGGGTGCACACACCGTACATGGCACAGTGGCACTGCACCAGTGCAAGTGGCAGGTGGGGAGCAGGGGATGCGCCAGCACAAGTGCAGTTGAGCTAGGTGCATCAACTGTGATATTCAGCACTGGGCATGTAAATGGGGCCATTATGCATGCAAGGCACAAATGGGGCCATTTGCATGTTGGCATGCGCCCCATTTGCATGCAGTGCAACTTCCATCCCTGGCAACTTGTGCCTGGCGCCCTGCCAGGATGCAGCCATTGGGAACTGATGCCCCCCCTGCCCCTCTGCAGGCTCAGCACCAGAACGCCCATTCACAAGCAAGTGTATATGTAAGCCCTGGTGGTCCAGTGGACCGTACCCCTTCATCCGATCATGGGCATAGGTTACATATCTCCCTGGTAGTCCAGTGGACCGCTATCCCCTGCCCAATCATGGGCATATGTACAGTCACTCCCTGGTGGTCCAGTGGATTGAACCTTGTCACCCAATCATGGGCATGAATAGGAATACTTCCTGGTGGTCCAGTGGACTGCAATCCCTTGCCCGATTGTGCACATGTAAAGAATTAAACCCTGGTGGTCCAGAGGACTGATCAGCTTCACCCACCTGCAGGCATTCATCAAACCCCATGGTGGTCCATGGCACCCCATCCCCACCCACCCACATGGTCCTCCACCACCCTGCACCCCCGGTCAGTGGCGGGTGGCAGCTCCCCACCATAAGCCCACCTGGCGCCTGCCGACTGACAGCATACAGTAAGGCTGTATCCTATTGGTCCACTGCATGAGCTAATAGAGCATGCAGCCCATACTGTACTACACATCCTGACTTGTGAATGATAGTTCATTCACAGGTCGGGACTGTGTAGTACAGTATGGGCTGCACATCCATTGGCCCACACAGTGGACTACATAGTGTGCACAGCCCTACTGTACACTGTCAGTGGGTGAGGTGGCCGGGTGGCTTGTGCAGGTGGGGAGGCTGCCTCCCCGCCCACTGACCGGGGGCAGGTGGTGGGGGACCAAGTAGATGGGTGGGGAGGGGGGCACCCACTGACCACCAGGTGGTATGTATGCCTACGAGCAGGTGAAGGTGATCAGTCCACTGGACCACCATGGATTAATTCTTTACATGCCCAGGATCAGGCAAGGGAGTGCAGTCCACTGGACCACCAGGGAGATTTTTAACCTATGCCCAATGGGGCAAAGGGGTACGGTCCACTGGACCACCAGGGCTTCATTTTCACATGCCCGTGAATGGGTGAGGAAGGGCATGATACCCTCTGGGCAGGGGGCTCATGGACTGTGTCCTGGGAGGTCAGGTGGCCACTCACAGCAGGCGGCTGCCGTGTTGCACCAGCAATATGGCAGCCCACCTGTGGGTGTCCCCAACATGTTCCAGGTTTCAACGGGCTCAACATTGCACCCCTGTGCGGTGCAAGGTGGGTTGTACCACTGCATATATGCCACACATCCCAGGCTGAACATCAGGATGTGCACTTGTCATGGGCACCCCGCGCTTCAGTGCTGCATACATTAGTGGTGCACCCTGGAGCATGGGGTTATGCAGTGCAACCCACCCATTTGAATATCGCACGGGTGCATTGGTGGGTTGTGCATGGTGAAACCTCGTTACGCCATGTGTAACACCTTTGAATATCCCACTCAAATACAATTCAGACCGTGTTGAAAACAGCTGATCGGAAAAAAGGTGCAAACAGGCAGGGAACAATCATTAGGTTCGTTAGATAGGGTGGTTTGGTAAAAGGAGGTTTGTTAGATCAAGGCTGTACTGTACTAATAAGAGCGTTAATAATAATAATCGAAACAGCCATGGTTGGTGTGAAGAAACAGGACATTTAACTGGGAACTAAACCCATTTAGATCACATTATTTCTTTATAATTTGTGTTTCAAATGCTTACCACTGGGTAATACTGCACCAAAAATTCTTTACCATGATCAAGCCATATGAAACAGGTTTCACGATTAAGCTATAAAACACCTTCATTTTTCAGTACTTTTCATACTGATCGAAAGTAGTATTTAATCACCGCACTTTATGTTTCATTTCCAGAGCTATTGTTCTGGTATGAACAAGTTTAGGTGCAACATCACCAGGTTATCAATGTTTTACAGGTCTTGACCTCTGATGATAAATTGTGCATACATCAATGTGTGACTATTGTTATGTTGTATATGGAAACTGAGGAGGCAGATTTGCAAATATGTCTGAGGGAGGGTCTGTATTGCTGCTGCTATAAAGCTCTGGATATCCCCATATACAATATAACAATAGTCACACATTGATGTATACACAATTTACCATCAGAGCGCAAGCCATGCAAAACATCAATAACCAGGTAGTGTTGCATCTGAACCTATGTATATTGACAAAATAGTTCTGTGGTTGCACCCTAAAATGTCTTACATCACATCACAATTCAACAACAAAAACAGCCAAAGTAGACTATATCAGTTAAAGCATTACATTTTTATGGACTTCTGTAAAAAAAAATTATAGTTTGTGTCAGGTTAATGTATTGCAGTCGTGTTGGCTCTGACCAGAGTTTGTTTCTTTTTGCATCAATTCTAATCTGACTAGCAAAAAGGGTGTAGGCAGGCATATTCACTGTACACATTCGTGAACAGTTTTGCTGAGTGCCTGTGCCAAATCACATACCTTTTTGTTAACATTATAATTCTAATCTGTACAATTTAAGTTAGGGTAGGCCACTGAGTAGTGTCTCTGTTTAAACTTCTGTGTTTAGGGGATAGAGCTGTGTATAACATGTTTAGAGATTACATGAGTCTTCTGACAACAATCTGATTTGTTTGTTATAGGGGCAGTATTTAGAGAGGATGTGTAATTTTTTTTTTTAATGTGGGCAGCAGCTGGAAAGTGTGTATACTAAATGGAAATTTCTGGCTACACCCCTGACTAGCAAGGCAGTAAAATTCCTTTTTGTACCATTGATGATAATGCATTTCACTGATGTGGAAATTCAGTTGTTTGGAGAAGAGAGTGGCTAAGCTGAACAGTGTCATCTTTTTCCATCAACAGTACAAGATAATCCACTTCATACCAAGAGGTTTCAGGATTACCCTCCCTCTGGCATCCATGTTCAACATGCATGTGCTCAATGACTATGTTACTGGACATCAGACAGATTACAAAATCACCTACTCCATAAAAAGCTATAGAAAAAAGAGAATTCATTCAAATAAAGGGCTAGAAAACTGTAAATACACTAACCCAGGTATATGGAGCATCATTAGATGACATCATGAACAAACATCACCAAGTATAAAAGAACGGTTAAGATTACATGAAATAAAGCACAAAAAAACTTGCACAGCCTGGTGGTGCTGAGGGCTGAGGTGATGGCTGCCTTACCTAGCACCACACCAGTGACTTGTGTTCAGGAATGAGCATAGGCCGCTGGGGGTTGGCAGGGGAGGAGAAGGATCGAGCATCTGAGGGACTGCTCTCCTTCTCTGGGGAGGGGGGGGAGACAGTGGCTGGTTCTTGTCTGGCCCCTGGTGGCAGCTTGGGGGCAGCACACTGATGCTGTAGAAAATGGGTGGAGGGGGCTGATGCCTGGAGGGAGAGTGTGCGGATGTATGTGCGCTCCCTCCATTGGTGTCATCGCATGCCTCACCCAGAGGACTGGAAAGTGGAAAAGTGTCTCCAGTCAGGCAGCATGAGCTTCCGACCTCCACGGCCTGACCTGAATGGCACATCCTCCTCTGGATCCATCTTGGTGAGTTGAGCTGCGGGTAGCTCCTCACCACCCTGCCACAGGGAAGTAATCCATAGGGGATGAAGAGGTGGCCTGATGTCGGATGTCTGGGCCAGAGATCGGTCGAGATGTCCCAGCTAACTGGAGTCACATTTGGAGAAATACTAGCAAAAAAAAACACAAAAAACTTGAAAACCTGAAATCAGTTTGCCTCCAGTTCAGCAACACTGACTGAACTGAGCATCACAACTCCTAAAAGTGCACTACTTGAACCGAACACTTAGTTAATTACTTACTTACTTACTACTTGCCAGCAGAAACAGGCCACATGGTCTATCTAGTCTGCTCAAGTGTGCAGCTAGCACCCCACTTTCTGCAGCTGCCCCACCCCCTCCCCAATTATCCCCCACACGGATGACTGCAGACTGGCATTGAACCAGATTGAGCCATTGGTGGTATTTTTAGTGAATGGGAGAAATTTGGCAAGGACACTGGGGAAATTCATATATCTTCCAGTAGGGGGAACTGCTGACTTTGCGATGGAAGACTCCAGTCCAGGAATTGCTGTGCAGAAAGCAGGCCGTGTATCTGCTGCACTTCGGGGCACTGTTGATGTCCATATGGATCACCAGGAAAATGAAGTAGTGGATATATTTATGGATGCCTCGGGGGATTTGGTTCCAGAGGGCAGTACAGCACTACCTGAGCAAAGTTTTTCCTGCTTGGAAGCATTAACACTTGCTGAGAAGCAAGCTATATTACAGCAAGAAATTGTTTCTATTGAACAACAGTTGGCTACTGAATGTGCACACCAGCAGTCACTTGATGACGAGAAGAAACGTAAATGGTCCCAGGATTGTTCTCCGAGACCTTCAGTGGAGATGACCACAAAGTTGCTTATTTATGCAGTTGACTGACTGCAACTTCCTACTCGTATGGATCTCCAAGTAGGGGAATCTAACCCTGTGCTGAATACCACTGCTGGCAGCTGGTCTCTGGAGAGAGTTCTGATGGGAGCCAGCTGGAAACAAACCACGACCGGAGCTTGGTTGCCTGACCCACCTTACCCAAGTCTACAGCAAGGGAGTGCATAGACAGAGCCAGGTGATGGCCTACAGGATGTAATTCCACCTGCTGCACCTACACTGCTGCTGGAAGGTACAATTTATTTTTCTCCACTTGAACAGGCTCCTAAGAGGCTAGGAAGTTCCCAAGCTTCAGCCCCAGACCCTCTAGAGACGCTTCACAAAAGAGTTCTACTGGCAATAATTTTGACATGCATTCTGATAATGAGGAGGTCCCTCAGGAGGACTCACCTCCGATCTAACACTGCTCCCTTGTGCTAGCCTTTTTAGTAAGCCTATTGAGCTCACCAAAAGGCACAATGAGATCTACTTAAAATATCTGGGTGGTATGGAATCCCCACTGGATCACTTTATGGGAAAACATTATTGAAAATGTGGTTGGGTTTCATCCTGTGGATGTGTATGATCTTATACATGCCCCGGGTGAATCTACTTTTGACATCAACTTTTGTACCCCAGATCTGTATGAAAGATTCTGAAATATGTTTCATTAAAAACAACCACTCTGAACCCCTTCCAAACGATACCCCTCACCAAGCAGGCCTTTCCTGTTATCACAGTTATGTTTTGCAATGAAGGGGTGAATACTAATGACATCTTCTAGTGGCTGGAGAAGAAATGCACCATACAAGGTATCCCAGATCCTATCTTAGACAGTGAGGGCTATGGAATGGGGGTTGGTGGATAAAAGTCAAACTGCTCTACAAAGGCAATGACCTCCAACATTTCCATAATTGCATGTACACTGGGAGAGATAAGGGTTTCATCTTTTCCGGGACAGCGCCACAGATGTTTTAAGTGCAGATCAGCCAGGCATAGCAGCCCCAACTAGGAGGTCCTTAAATGCACACAATGTGGGGAAGTGGAGCACTGTGGATTCCACTGCAGGAATACACAATGGTGTAACCTCTGCAATGAAGAAGGGCATTGCTTTACAGACTGCCCATGGGTCTCTCATAACACAGAGGATGCCGATTATGGAATACAGGACTTCTACATTCATAAAACAAAAAAAATAGCGGGGTTTCGGGCACCTGAACCTGGTCCTTCTGATAGGCTTCCAACCACCACTTGAGCATCTTCTGTTTCTTTTTTTTTTTCCAATTGTTTAACCAGGAGTAGCACACTAAGCTGAAAGCTTGTTTACAGGCGTGACCTGGGAGAACAGGGAAGTTAAGTGACTTGCTCAGGGTCTCACAGTATACAAGTGGGGGCTGTGGGATTCAAACCTAAGTCTCCAGATTTGTAGCTCAGAGCCTTAAACCACTGGGCTATACTGCTTCTCCCACAGCTGTGCCTGACCCCACTGCCTCTGCTTCTAATCAACTGATAAGGCCCTCGGATCTAGTTCCTGACAACTCAGAATCAGGGAGGATGGCTCCTCCTCCTCCCCTACCTGCGGCAGGGGATAAAACACCTGAATTTACTGTTGTTCCTTTAAGAGGCAAAGGGATGGGGAAGGCCTCTAAAGTGACATCATGCCCTCCAACTGACACTGTCCCCCTTGCTAATTCCTTTACTGTTCTGCAAGAGGGTATTTCTGAAGAGAATAGGGACTCTGACACTGTGCCTTGGGCCTTCTCTCAGGCTGATGCACACTCTAATGTAGACAAGCAGGAACAAGCAGAGTCTGTTTCAGCTAGAACTAAGAAACGCCAGATGGGCATGAATGCCTGATCCAGGAAAGTACCTTGAAGTTCATTATTATTGTTTATTCCTTGAATGGGCCACTATGAGGTCAGATTATCCTCCTAGAATGTAAATAGTATTTTGTCCGAGAAGAAAAAGTTTGCTACCTTCTCCCTCTTCTCTGACTTTGCCTATGACGTTGTCATCCTCCAGGATATGAGATTGTCTTTCAGCTGACATTATTGCTATGACCACTGCATGGGTGTGGGGTTCCAGGTTTTGGTCAAATTTCAGGGACTGACTTTTGCTTTATTAACATATATGCTCCACAGATGAAGTCTGC
Source organism: Neoceratodus forsteri (assembly GCA_016271365.2). Taxonomy (NCBI): domain Eukaryota; kingdom Metazoa; phylum Chordata; order Ceratodontiformes; family Ceratodontidae; genus Neoceratodus; species Neoceratodus forsteri. The sequence continues at coordinate 1,456,524,592 of CM057455.1, read as the reverse complement.
TAGAATAGAATTGTTGGAAAAATCTTGCTTGTTTATATATATATTAGTCATTTTATTCAAGATAGGGGCCTAAACACATCAAAAATCTATTGTGATGCTTCCTACTTAAATCAGATGCTAAACAAAACTGGTCTGGTAGATATTTTTGAAACTGAAGGGGGACAAGCCCCCCCACACCTATTACAGAGGCTCTATCTCTACAAGAATTGATTTCTGGTCCCTTACTCCCTCCTTACCTATTAGATGTAAAAATGTAATACCTGTGGCCACTTCTGACTATTGTTTATTTAGAGTAACAATATCAGACTTTGTGGGTATGTCCAAGGGTATTGGAGACTCAACTTGAATCTTTTGAATAACCCAGACATTGTGCAAGGTTTTCAGTACTTGCTTGAGGCCAGGCAATCAGTCTTTTCCCTAAATGACTCTGCAGCTTTATGGTGGGAGGATTGTAAACAATATTTTTTGGACTATTTCCAACTTATTGGGGGATTATGTGGCGCACATAGAAAGGCCAAATATTTGACTTGCGGACTCAACAATTTATGCTACTCCAGATACAACAGGACTCTGGAGAGGACCTAATGGCACAAATTAGGAAATTAAAGATCAAATGTTGACCTTCAATACAACCAGATGAAAACACTTGAAATCGAACAGAGGTTCAGTCAACATGGAGCCCAGGGTAGTGCTAACCCCTTCTATATCTGCAATAAGCAGAAACAAATAAGTTAATCCATTTCTTAAAAGACCCTGAAGGGAGAGATGCCTATGAGAAGGATGATATTCTGACAGTTCTGGAACAATATGTGGACACCATGTTTCAGTCCATTCCACTATCAGATATGGCAGTTGAGGAGTGGTTGACTTCTTGTCAGTTACCACAGGTCACAGATAATTTTTTAGGCCTTTTAACCATGATGGTGATGGAGCCTGAATTGACTACTGTATTGCAGACACTTCGGTCTGGGACAGCACCAGGACCTGATGGATTTTGTCTGTGAATTCTACCAGCATATTTTCCCAAAATGCGTAAGGAACTGTCCCAGGTTTTTCACATTTTTTCAGGCTAACACTCTTCAGTCCAGTATGTATGAAGACTTGATTATTTTTTCGTAAGACAGCCAATAGAAGTTTATTGAATAATTAGAAGCCTATTTCTCTCCTAAATGTAGATTGTAAAACTGTTGGAAAACTTTTGAGTAACAGATTGGCAGTAACCCTGGATAGTATTATCTTCCCCCTTCAGTTTTGTGCAGTACTGGAGAGGAAAATCCATGATGCACTCATTCTTCTCAGGAAACAGTGGAAAAAGGAAAAATGAGGAATTGCATGGATTTTTGATCTGTTTGGACCAGGCCAAGGCCTTTGACAAGGTCAGTTATGATTACCTGGGGCTTTGCTTAAAAGCATGCAGTTTTCCTGACTAGTTTATTAGCTGGATTAAATTATATTACCTTCATTCAGCAGTTCAACCCTATGTGAATGGTTGGGTGGGTAAACAGTGCTCTGTGTCTAGGGATGTGAGACAGGGGTGTTCACTCAGTCTCTCCCTCTATATTTTGATATTCAGTCCTTTACTATATAGACTACAACAGTGTGAATATATTACTGGTCTCTCAATACATAGTGAGGATTTGGAAATTAAGTCAATTTCGTATACTGATGATATGTGCCTGTTGATGGCGGATCCAGCATCTTGCAGAGCAGCTGAGGTTGAAGTTCAGACTTTTTTTACCCTAATACACTCTACCATTAATTTAACTAAGCATCAATGTCTCCCTATAGGATCAATTGCTGATACTGAGATGGCTTTTTTTAAGATACCTGTTCAGAAGAGACCCATTAAAATATAGGGCATAATTTTTGGCTCTGGAGACATGTGCATGTAAAATTGGACCATAGTGCTCAAAGATGGTCTTGCTAAAATACAGAGATGGAATATGTGGCACATGTCCAAGCTAAAAAGGGTTTATATGGTTAAGACCTTTTTATTACCCTTATTCTTATATCTTTGTATTATATTTCCTCTGCTCAAACAGCTGGAAACTACAATTTATAGTTGTTTTTTTCAATGTATCTAGGGGATACGCTTGAACCACATCAGGAGAGAAGTTACCTATTTATCTACTCAACATGGGAATCAGAAAATGATCCAGCCCTTGATTTTTTTTATCTATGTTTCTTTATCATAACATTAAGCCTGTGCTCCAGAACAGTGGTAGGCTCTGGCAACCTTAGATTTTTGATCAAATTGGACCCTGGGTGACCACTTGGGAAGTGGAATCTCCCATCCCGAAACAAAAATCTTTGAACGGATTGGCTTATTTTTGTTTGTTTGTTTAATTTTGTTGACCCGGTAAACCCACTGGGCCTAAAGGTCCTTTCTCAGGGGCGACCGGGGGGGGGGGGTGAGGGGGATACAGATGGTAAGCAACTGAAACTGAACCAGATCAAGCTGTTGGTGGTATTTTTAGTGAATGAGGGAAATGTGGCCAGGACACCGTGGATATTCCCCTACTCTTTTCGATAAGTGCCATGGGATCTTTAACATCTACCTGAACTACCACCAATCCAGGCAGATGGGACCTCGGTTTAATGTCTCATCTTATTATATGGTTTACATATTTGGGAAATTAAAAATTATGGGCCATGCCCAAACAATTATTGTTGACATCCTCTCAAAAAGATTTTTATTCATACATCCTACAACAATTCTTTATTGAATACCCTAGATTTTGGATAGGGGGCCAAGTGTCATTAACCAAGTAGGTCAAATGTTGGAACACAACAGACTACATGGTACAATGTGGGATGTACTTTGTTTAGTTACTCATGATAGGTTAAATGTCAAAGATAATCTTAAACATAAATATAAGTCAGAACGAATTTGTCCTAGGAACACATTTTGTAATAACACATTAGGAACTATGTAATATTTGTATTTTATATGTCCCTTCATTCTCCCTTTTTGGTCTCTTCTTTATCGTAAGTGGGCTAAATCACCCTTTAAAATGGTCACTAAAGATATTTATTTTATTTCTAGGCTTCTACCCAAATCTTGGATTAAATTTGGTAGAAGCACTATATAGTTTTGATTCTCCTTAAATATCACATTTGGATTGTAAGGGTCCAGTTTACTACCTATCAGATAGAACTTGCTGCTGACCAACTTTTTTGGTTGATACATAATGCTTTGGTAGACACTAAGAATAGGGAGAAACTCCAAGCACCCCTGCATTGCTATCAGTTGTGCTGGAGACATATGGATTGGATAGAGGACATATGAGGCCCTAGTATGATTCCTTCGTTATGCTAATCATTGGGTATGCTTAAAACTTCCCCCTACTCATTGGGGTTGGGGGGTGGAGGGGATGGTTTTTGGGTTTTCCTGTTTGTACTATCAGTTTGGGATTATAATACTGAAGTTACATATATGGTGTATGCTTGCAATACTTAATATTTATTTTTCCTTTTTATTTCTCTATGATTTTGTGTGATGTAACACTATTTATTTCTACTCTTTTAGTGTGGAGGGAGAGGGTCCAATTTCAGCATTTATTAATACAATTTGGAATTATATAAATGCAATTTTATATGGCTGTATGATGGAATACTTATTTCTGCTTACCATTCATTCTTTAATATTATGCTTTTGTGTGAAGTAACACTTTTATGTATGTATTTTGCGTTCAAGTTTTAATAAAATATTTCCCATCTCTTTTAATGGGGAAGGGTCCATTTTCAACATTTACTACTAAGTTTTGGGGTTATAAATATACTATTTTGTATTAATGTATGATGAAATACTTATTTATGTTTACCTTCCTTTTATATTATGATTTTGTATACAGTAACACTATTTTGTATGTATTTTGCTTTCAAGTTATAATAAAGATTCCCCTACTCTTTTTTGTTAAGTGCCATGGAATCTTTAACATCCACATGAACAACCACCAGAAAAGGCAGATGGGACCTTGGTTTAATATCTAATCTGAAAGATGGTACCTCAGAAGTGCTGCCCCCACCTCTTGCTGCACTACATGGTCAGTACTGGGATATTAACCCAAGTGCCAGGTGTGGGAATTGAACCCACAGCCCTCTGACAACCCAAGTGTCATATGTGGCAATTGAACCCACAGCCTTCTGATAACTCTGATCTCCCAGCCTCAGAGGCGAGTGTGCTACCTGCTGAGCCACTGATACACATGTGAACAGCTGCCATCAATTTATCCAGCCACATACACCGACTAATATGTCTGTACTATGTAATGGTCTGTCATTCTGTCCTGTGACACAGCTGGACAGGTGGAATTATGTGGAGTCTTTGAGGATTTTTCTTTTATCAAGTGTGCTTGCAAGAATTCTTCCATGATACAGAATACAGCCCAAACCCCACAGCACCACAGAGAGAAAAAAAAAAGACAGCTATACACGGATCCATCTCCAGTCAGAAATCCTTAATTGGATCTGTCAGTTGATTTGCACTGCTGAAGGAGGTGCAGGTTCCTGACTGCCCCAGGGGGGTTGGAAGCTAGTTTATATCTGAAATGTTTCACCAGGAAATGCATACTGAGCTGAGTAGCAGCTAATTTCCAGATGTGTCCGGGGGGGGGTGGGGAGGAAAGGAGGCAAACATAACAATTGTAGCACAAATGTACAATAAGGAATAGAATACATTTGCATTAAGAACAAAGTAGTTGTTACATATACAGATATGAGGAGAGCCAGCTGACAATGTGACACCCAGTGGGGATCAAGAGATGAAAGGCTAATAAAATCCTAGTGGTACAAGACTTTATGCTAAGGGGGTTAGAGAGAGTTGTGGGTTGATAGGTAGATTGCAGAGGGCAAGTTCGGGTGAACAGATAAAGAGAATAAAGGAGGAGGTTGCAGGGGGTCTGGTGAACAGCAAGAGCCTGTATAATAGTTTCAGTGATCTATAGGCAATGGTGGTTGAGATTAAGTTTGCTTTGGTTGCCATCACAAAGAAATGGACCATCAGGAACAACACATTGGATCTGGCAGTTCCTGGGTATACCCTGTTCTGCAGGGAGGGGGCAGGAGCAAAGGGTTTGGAGTAGCCCTCTACATTTGGGAGAATGTTGAAGTTATGGAGGATGTGACCATCAAGAAAGAAGGAGCAGGATGGAGTCAATTTGAGTATAGCTAATCATGGCTGCTGATAAAAACGTTAGGATGTGAGGGTTCCATGTCATAATGGCAACCACTGAAAGGCGATCACCGTTCGGGTGAAGTCACATTGCCGAAAATCAGTGACCTCCCAGCACACAGCAAAAGAGCACCGGGGAATTGCAGGCATTATGTTTTATGCATGGAGCTGTGCACCCCCGCACCCCTGCTTAAGGATTATCAACTCCAGGTGGGTGTATGTCGGGAGGGGGGTGCAAAATGTGTAAAAAATAAATAAATAAATTCAGGCCGGTTGCAACAAAACATACCTCTGCCCAGACCTGAACCCAGCACCCTGTCCACCCAAGCTATGAACCGACCGTGCACACCAAGGGGCAAGCTCAGCAGCCCACCATGGCACCACCCCTAAAAAACCCTCCAGCCCCTCACTGAGCATGCTCGCTCCCCCCCATGTGTACTTACTTGTAGCGACATTCTGTCAGTATATGCACAAACCCCCCCATCCGGTCACCCTACCTCATTGATAGCCCCATGACAAACACTGCGATTGAATCGACGTTTTTGATTTCGTTCAATCGCTGTCACGCATGTAATGGGCTACTAGATGTGAGTGGTCTATACACCACAAGGACAAACTGTGGTGGGAGATATGAAACTGGGTGAGTAAATTAGGATGGGTAGCTAAAGGAGACCTAGTAAGGGTAGGGGATCTGAATTTGCTGGACATTGACTGGGATACCCAGGCAGCGAGGAGATTCCAGAGTCAGATGCTACTGGATATGATGCAGGGATGTCTGCTGGTTAAAGAACCAACATGGCAGGACATACTCCTCAACTTTATAATCACCAACTCAGAGATGGTGTGGGAGGTGGCAGTCACATAACCATTGTCCAATGATTACAATTCTGTGTAGTTTGAGATGGCTGTGGGGAACTCAGGCTCCCCCTCCCTGAGGGCAGTAGTTCTGGGCCTCAAATGGGCACATTTTACCCAGATAAGAAAAGGGGTAGGCCAGATCAAGGGGATAGAGAAAAAGTAGGGAATGATAATGGGACAATTCTGGAGAAAACAGATTCTTGTGCCATGACGGTCACAAAAAGGAACACGCATAAGAGACCAATCGAGTTCTCTCTTGAGGTGTGGAAGGCTGACAGGGCAAAAAAGGTGCAAGTTGGCCAAAAAGAAGAAGGAAAGGGAGTAATATCAGGCAAAGTTAAATGAGCAGAAGGCAGTGGTAAAAAAGGTGAACACAGGTACAGGGCTAAAAATTGCTGAAGGTGTGAAGGGAGTAGAAAAAGAATATTTATAGAAATGTTGGAAAAAAGAATGCTAGGTGAGGGATTAGTAGGCTAGCTAAGGGGGGAACGGTGGTGGAACACAATAAGCAGATAGCCAATGTGGACCTCACCAAGGCCTTTGATTAAGTTAACCATAGAATGCTTTCGTTATCCCTTCTGAAACTTGGAATGTCCAGAGAGGTAGTTGGTTGGTGTCAGAACTATTTGAGTCATCACACACAGGTTACAAGGATTAATGGTATCTGTTCCCCTCTTTCTCACTGGGTGTTCCTCAATGATCAGTTCTGGGTCCTTTATTATTTAGTCTTTTTCTAAGCACCTTACCCTCTTCTTGTTCCACTTCACATATGTTTCATTATGCAGATGATGCAGTGTTTCTTATGAGCGGAGCTAGTCTAAACACTGTTCAAAACAACTTAGATGTTGATTTTGAATCCGTTCACGACTGGTTTATCATAAATAGACAAGTCTTGTATGAGAAAAAGACAAAATCAATGATCTTCTGTAGTCACAAGAAACAAACTGGGGTGGATCCTGTCCTCCCACTCCACACAATCCGTGGTTGAGAGATTGAACAGGTTAATTCCTTCCAATATTTGGGCTTAGTAGTGGATGGCTGTATGACCTATGAATTCTACATAGCTCAAACGATCAAAGTGGTTTATCAAAGGCTAGGACCCCTTTATACAGTAGGTTAAATTCCCTGTTATTACCATCAACAAGGTTGCTTCTCTTACAGAGCTTTCTAATCCCAGTTATCCATTACATAATACTATTCTATTACACTGCAAGTGAGGGTCTACTGAGTAGGGTAAGAACATTATTGAATCAAATAGAGCATTTCACTGCACAGATGCCTTTCAGAACACAGCATTGTTTAAGCAATAAGCCACAGGGAAGTGTGGGTTTCAGGGGGTTACCGGCTGGGTGGTTTGCGCATGAGGCACAGCCAAGTGGGTAACCGGCCAGTGGTGGTAAATCCTCCGATAACCCACATCCTCCGAGTGACTTATTGCGATTATACCAAGGTTCATTTTTTTACTATAATAAAATACAAATATTAAAGAGGTTGCTTTGTCTTTTTCATTTTATTGTATTTATTCCTGTGCTGCAGATGATTTATTGGATAGTCTCATCAATAGCCATTGATTATCAGAGGATTTACACGGTGCTAAGCTGCCAGTCTGATGATTTCATTGGTTGTTCACTTATGCCCATGGTATAATTCCTATTAAACCAAGTTGGTTGTCTTTCTCAGGATCTAAGATATCCGTTTTCAATTGGGGAATTAGCTAAAAACTGGTTACAAAAAGATGCCGATTTCTTTTATTCCATATTCTGATCTCTCAATAGTAAAGTAGAAAACGTTTATCTGCACATCGGCACTTCAGCATTCCTAGAATGAAATCTTCTCTGGGGCAAATTACAATGTTACACAATCTTCCTCTATTTTTAATATCATTTCAATCAGCTATTAATTGCATAAATGTCTCTATTCACAGTTTCAGAAGCCATCTGAAAAAGTATCTCTTCTCTAGGAGTCATTGTAAATGCTTGAATGAATTTATGTGATTGTGATTGTTATGTTTTATAGTCTCTGATTGCTTACTGTATGTATTTATGTATGATTTTAATTCTTGTTTCCCTTGAAAATGGGCCTTTGGCCCATGGACTACTAGATTTTAAATACTGCAAACAAAACTAACAATGTCAATAACAATTATGTCTTCTTAGTGTTCATGGTAGAAGATGATGGGCCTCTACCACAAAGTGGCATCAAGGCAGTCTCATGGGGGTACAGAAAATGGAGATGGTGGTGATCATTGCTAAATGAGTAGGGAAATGGTTAGTGCTCTTAGGGTGAATAAGCCCCCGGGCCCTGATGGCATGCACCCAAGGGTACTTAGAGAACTTGCTTCTGAGCTGGTAGGACTGTTGTCACAGCTATTTAACAACACGTTGGAGTTAGGGATTGAGACAGGGAATTGGAGAACTATGGATGTAGTCCCACTTCACAAGAGGAGGACAAGGAGGATCCAGGTAACTGCCACTGTGGCAATACTAATGGACACCATTGTGAAGAAAAGACAAGTGACTTACTTAGAGAATAACGGGCTGCAGGACAGCAAGCAGCATTGGGGTGTGTTTCAGGAAGACTAAGTCAGACAAACCTGACTGTGTTTTTTGACAGGGTCAGTAGCACAGTGGACAGAGGCCATGTGGTGGATTTACTCTACTTTGACTTCAGCAATGCCTTTCATATGAATATACAAATGTGCCAGCAGATAAATACCTTACAATCTGTTTAGTCTGCTGGAGTGTGCAGTTCCCACTGTGTTTATAGATGAAACAGTCCCGTCCCCGTATACCCCCATGACCCCTCTCAAATACCCCCACAGCCCACTCTCCTCCACTCTACCTGCAGCTTTCCCTCTCACCCTGTCTCAACCTCTCTTGAAGCTGTTCGCCATTTTTAGGAATAGCATCTTCTTCAGTAACTCATTCCAGTTAGCTACCAACCTCTCGGTGAAAACATGCCTCCTCATTTCCCTGCTGAACCTTCTTCCCACTAGCTTTAGGCTGTTAATTTCTAGCAGTCTTGTTTCTAATAAGGCTGAAAAGGTCCTCTGTGCTCACCCTGTTTGTACATTTACGGTACTTGAAGGTCTCAATCATGTATCAGCTCTCCCTTCTGTCCTCAAGAAAGTCCATGTTGAGCTCCCTGAGGCTCTTCTCATAGGCTCTTCTCTTCTCTTCTCATAGGTGCTGCCTTGCTGCCCCTGGATCATCTTAGGTTGCCTTCTCTGGACCATTTCCGGCAAGTTGATATCCTGCTTATGATAAAAGCACTAATATTGCACATTGTACTCTGGGCACGGTTTCACTAAAGACCTGTACAGTGGCATAATGACCTCCACCTTCATGCTGACAATTCACCTGGCTATGCAGCCAAGCATCCAATTTGCTTTGGCTGCAGTTGTCCTACAGTGTGCTGAGAGTTTCAGGTCACTCATGCTGGTTACACTCCCAGGTCCTTTTCTTCCTCTAATCTGGTTACCTGCACAACACCCAACTAGTATTTGCTCCCTGTTTTTTTTGCCCCAAGTGCAAAACATTAAATTTTTTAGCATTGAACCTCAGTGGCCAAATGCCAGACCACTTCTATAGCCTAGTCAGGTCTTTTCTGAGTTCCTGTCTCCCCTCTTCCATCTCCACCCTTCCACAGAGCTTTGTGTCATCAACAACATACAGGCAACTCTTACCCTTGATCCCATCTGTGATGTCACTTATAAATATGTTAAACAATACTGGACTGAGCATAGAGCCTTGTGGGACCTCACAAATCATAGGCCAGATTTCTGAGAATTCCACTGACTACTGCCTTTTAGCTTCTAACCTGCAGATGGCTTCTGACCTACGCACCAAGCTAAGCCCCACCTCCCACATCTTCTATCTTCCTGACCAGTCTTCTGTGAAGTAAAGAGTTGAAGGCCTTGCTGAAGCCTGGATACAGCACATCAATCACTTGGCCTTGTTCAATGTCGTGGTCAGCCAGTCAAAGAAGTAAATTAGATTAGTTTGGCAGGACCTACCCAACATAAACTTATGCTGCCTCACATCTTGGAGCCGAATATCCTCCAGAAAGCTCACCAATCTCTCTTTCAGGATAGTCTCCATCAGCTTGCCCACTATTAAGGTCAAGCTGACTGGCCTGTAGTTTTCAGGTTCATCTTTTGACCCATTTTTATGAAGAGCTACCACATGTGCAGTTCTCCAATCCTGGGCCATGATCCCTGACTCTAGAAAGGTGTTAAACAGGTCTGCCATGTAATCTGCCAGAGACTCAACAAGGTCCTTTAGGACCCATGGGTGAACGCCATCTGGTCCTGGGGATTTATCAACCTTCAGGGTCCATAGGCCCTTAAGTACCCCATCAGCTTGAATGACACCATCCATGACTCCCCTCTCCCAGTTCCCACCTTCCTGTTGCCTTGTGGTACTAGTTTGTCCTTCTTGCTAATAAAGACTGATCAGAAGTACTTGTTAAGTACCTCTGCTTTCTCTTCACTGCCCGTTGCTAAACCACCTTCCTTTGTCAATCTGACTATCTCATTCTTTATATTCCTTTTCTCCCTTATATATTAGAAAAGGAACTTCTGCCTTGTTTTAACCCGAGTTAGCTGCACTTCCCTCATAGCTTGTGCCACTCTAACCACTCAGTTTGCCTCCCTTGAATGATTTAGCAGAGTAATCCACCCTATCCTCCTCCTTCTGAATATGTTTGTACTTCTGGAAGGTTTCCCTCTTGTCACCTCCAGCCTTTTCCACCTCCTTGTTGAACCAGCTGGGCTTTTTGGCTGTAGTTGTCTCTTTGTTTTGATTTAGGAACACTCACTAATGGTCTTCATCAGTGTCTTCTTTATTATTGCCCATTTCTGTTCCACATCCATCTCCCTTCTGATCCCTGCTAGAACTACTCAGATCCTACAAAAGTCTGCTCTCCTAAAGTCCAAAACCCTTGCCTTGGTCCTGATGATCCCCTGCCCATGCCCAGGTGGAACCACACTGTGGTCACTTTCACATCCCAAATATGCTTACAGTTAGACAGGATCAGGTCCAGTACAACCCTCACCCTAGTCAATTCCATGACACTCTGGGCCTGGAAACCACCCTAAAATGCATCCAGCAATATTGTTGCCTAATACAGGAGGTAGCTGGGACTTTCCAGTCCACCCCAGGTAGACTGAAATTCCCCATTATTACCATCTCCCCTTATTAGCCATTTTCATGGTGTGAGACCCTAGCAACATATGTAACTCCTCTTCCTGGGAAGGTGGCCTATAAACCACTCCCATCCTTAGTTTCTTCCCCCTAGTGGATTGTACCTGTACCCACAACTCATCAGTCTTGCCATCCACCTATTCCTCTCTGGTACAGGTTATCCCTCTTTGATGTGTGAGGCCTCCCACTCTCTTCCATCCCTATCCTTTCAATACAGTTTATAACTAGGACCTGCAAGGTCTGAGTTGTAGTTCTGTGTGTCCAATGTCTCTGTGATGACCTTTATGTCTACCTCTCCTTGGCCATCAGTGACTGCATTTCTGCCATTTTGTCTCCATGGCTTCTGACATTCAGAGACACCACCCTCCAGCACATCTGTGAACCTCCCTTACCACAGACCTGCCGCTCACCACCTCTTTCTCTCTTTCTCCCTCAGTCACCCCTACCTGCCTCCACCCTTCTCATCTAGCTCCTCCCCATGCTGTCCTGATTGGGAGAGAGGCCTATCAGCCTCCTCCTCAAAGTGACTAAGGGTGTTATGCACTCTGGTGCCTCTCCCCCATCAGTTTAAATTGAGTTTTTTTCCCCATAAATTCCTCTAACTTGCCCTTCAGGACCATTGTACCCTTCCGATGCAGATGCAACCTGTCCAGTGCATATGGGTTCTTGTTTTCCCAGGTTCCTCCCCAGCTACCAATGAGCCCATATCCCTCCTTTTCAAATCACCCACAAAGTGATCCATTAAATTCCTCAATTCTTACCTTCATTGCCATACTAGCCCTTCTGACCAGAAGCACCTCTGAGAAGGCTACCATCTTCTCTGTCTCACTGGAAAATGTTCCCCACCTCCCTGAACCTCTCTTGCACCTCTCTCTCCTCAAATCCTACAAGGTCATACATCCCCAGGTGCACTATAATGTGAGGTTTCCCTCTCCCCAATCCACTGACTGAGTTATCAGAGATGCCAGTCTTAGTGCCATCATACCTGGCATAAATTCTATCCTCCTACAGTTTACCCCTGACTTGTTCCCACCCCCTCTCACCACCTTCACAATTTAATCCCACAGGATTACCACGTTCCACTTCCATCCTGGGCTGTCCAACCCCTCTATCCATCCTGCTGCCAACTCCCACCTGCCACCCCATCCTTTCCTGTCACTCTTGTATGCCCCCTGACCCACTACCCCAGTTACCTCTTTCCCCATCCTCTGCTTCCAAGTCTTTCTCCCCCTGGCATGCTCCTATTTTACATTTTTGTGCACCCACTCCTACCTGCCCTCCATCCTTCCTTTCTGCTCCCCCGACCTGCCCCTCATTCTCCCTTGTCCACCACCCCTGCCCTGCTCCACCTGCTCTCCCCCTCTCACATGAACTCACCATCTCCCACCCCTCCTCCCTACTTTCCCTGATGCCTTCCTAACCACTATCTCCCTCCTTTTATGCCACTGTCCTTCCCATTCCACCAGTTCCTCTCCTCCCCCATCCTGTATTAAGAATCTGTTCTGCACTGGCAACTCAGGAGATGCTCCCACTGGCCCTCCCATCCTGCCTTACCTTTCTCCATTAATGTTATCCACCCCTTCCCTCATCCTTCTCTCCCACTTGGGGGGGGCATTGGGACCTGCCTAATCACCTGCTCCTTCCTAACTGCTCTCTTGGCCCCACTCCCCCCTTGTTGTCCATTAATGCTTCCATCCCCTTACCAGACTCCATGCCCTCCCTACAACCTCTCTGCTCCTTCTTTCATCATCCTATGAATCCTCTTCCAACAGGGCACCTATTTCCTGTTTTAGCTGCCACACCTCTGCCCTCAGATGACTAATCTTCCTGCAAACTAGGCATCCCTCAGTCTCCCAAGAGCACTCCCAGAAATACCACCACTCCATCCCTTCACCCTTAACCCTTCCATCCTGCTCTGTGCCCTGCATGTCCCCTCCTTAAATATTAAGTTTTTAGGCCCTCCTAATAGTGTACTTAGGTAACCCCTTAACTTTTGTAGCTTCTAATTAGTAATACTGGTAGACTTGCTGTAGAAATGCATTACATCCCTTCCTGCCAGTTAGTTTGACCTCAGTGGTAGGGAAAATGATGGAGTCACTTTGGAAGGAAAGAATTGTTGAGTACCTAGAAGCCAGTGGGGCTGAGGACCCAAGGCAACATGGTTTCACAGCAGGAAGGTCATGTCACATGAACCTAATAGATTTCTTTGACTGGGTGACTAAAGTAGTAGACCATGGAGGGGCTGTGGATATGGTCTACCTAGATTAAACAAGACATTTGACACAGTCTCACAAAAGATTAATATACAAGTTAGCCAGCCTTGGAGTGGGTCCCAAGGTGATAGCCTGGATAAAAACTGGCTGGACAATAGGGCCGCAAAGGGTAATAGTAAAGCGGAGTCCACAGTGAAGAAAGGAGGGTAACTAGTGGTGTACCACAGGGCTCAGTACTGGGACGGTCCTCTTTAATGTCTTTATAAGTGACATTGGAGAGCACCTGGAAGGAAAAGTATGTTTCTTTGCAGATGACACAAAGATCTGCAACAGGGTTGATACACAGGTGGGGTGGAAAGGATGAAAAGAGACTTGGCAAGGTTGGAGGAATGGTCAAATATATGGCAGCTCAGATTCAATGCAAAGAAGTGAAAGGTAATGCATCTTGGAAACAAAAACCCAGGGGAAGAGTACACAATGGGGAGGGGGGTGAGATAACAACAACAACAGAAATCAAAAGAGACCTAGGAGTAATTATATCAGATGACCTAAAGGTGGGCAAGCAATGTGAGAAGGCAGTAAGGAGGGATGGGGGGATACTGGGATGCATAGGGAGAGGCATCAACAGTAGAAAACAGGAAGTTGTTATCCCTCTGTACAGACAGTTGGTGAAACCCCATCTGGAATACTGCATGCTGTTCTGGAGACCCCATCTCAGCAAAGACATAGAGTGGAGGTTATTCAGAGAAGGGCAACAAAAATGGTGCAGGGTCTGCACCAGGAGACATACGAGGAGAGACTAAAGCAACTTAATATGTATACCCTTGAGGAAAGGAGGGAGACTGGGGACATGATAAAAACTTTCAAGTATCTCAAAGCAAATGATTTGATACCTTTTAATGGACCAACATAGATGTAACAACAAGAACAAAGTGCTCTAGCTTTCGGACCAACCAGTCCTTCTTCAGAAGCTCATGGCAGTTGTTTAGAAAATACAATACTTATAACAGCTAGATAATGCAAAAAAAACCCCGAATAAAATCCCCATTGGTTTAAAATGCTCATTTAAAAAAAACAGAAGATGATGTCAGAGAAGTTTAACAGTACCATACTGCCTTCAGCCAGGAGGAACCCTGGGTCAAAGGTGCTGGGTGGAACACACATACAAAGAATCCTACTGCATATAAATTTAATTGACATAAGATAACACTGCTGAAGCAGATAACTCCTAAATCAAGCTATGAGTGTTTCACAGTTTGTATAAGGATGTGATTAGCGAAGGCAACCCCACCAGAATAAAGACAAACTAAGATTGTTATAGGGCTCATGAAGTTTCAATGTCTGCATTATAGACAAGAATTTACCAGTAAAGTTGTCTTAAAAACATCAGTGCACACTGTGTGATGTGTAAAACCTAGCTGGACCTGTCACCCAGCTGTACTCTCAAGCTAAGCTAGATATAAGGCCCAAGAAATTTCAAAAACCTCTAGTATACTGACAGGACTATATAAATGATAATTTAAATATAAATTGACAATATTAGTGTCAAACAAAAAACTCTAGTTGAGGAACCTCAAGGAATTAAGACCATGTAGCCTGATATGTACTGATTTCAATATACAGTGAGAATGTAACAACTTGATGTACCACAAGTGTCTAAGGAATCTGAAAAAGAAATAAAAATGTAATTTCTCTCCTCCTCTTCATACAAACAATACACCCTAACCCATCCCACATCACCATAATGTGGGTGGGGGAGATACATAGCTTTAAGGAGATGTTGTCTCTCTCTCTCTCCCCCCCTCTTTTCTCTCTCTCTCTCTCTCTCTCTCTCTCTCTCTACCCTCTCTCTCTCTCTCTCTCCCACAGACACACACACGCACACGGACACACGCACACACTCTCCTAGTGAACCTTTATTCACTTCAGTCACTGCAATTGTTCTCCAAAGGAATTCAACTTGTCATGAAATCCTAAGTAAAAGGGCTTATGTCTCCTAATACCTACAGAGCAAAAAATGTGACACTATTTAACCGTACTACTATCTGCATAGTAACATTTCCAAGGATTCTGGATAGAACTACCATGAAATAAACCTGCCACCCTCCCCAGGATAAGGTAACTAGAAGTAAATATAAAGTTTGTGTGTAAGACCAGTGGTCCAACATACCTACATATCCACAAATTACTGCAATATTAGCCTAATGTAAAAAGATCTGTCCAGGACCCCCATGCAAATGAGATCACACCCCAATATGTACAGAGTTAAAAAATTATATGTGACAGTATATGATAACACTCCTGTATGTACAGTAGCAGGCTAGGTAATCTGAATATGGTGCAATGGAATCAATCCACCCCAGGCAAAGATAAAAAGTAGGAGGAATTAATATACATTATCTGTGTGAAGTAAGAATAGTACCACACTATAACTCCATATATCTAAATAGAGATCTACCTCAATGTGACAGCAAGCCACACATCTGTTATATCACATACCTAACAACACATACCCACACACATACATACACACACGCACCCACATCCCACACATGCTGAAGTCCTATAATATGTCAGTCTGAAGAAGAAGAGGTCTGTGGATGTTAGTTTCTGTAGTGTCCCATAAAACCAAGATCAACGTTCATACCATCTGCTACCATATTGAGATGTAAAATAAGTTTAATTTCAAAAGCTCGTCTCTGTTGTGTGTTTTTGAGATTTCCTTTTAGGACCATTACTGACATATCTGAGATTGAGTGGTCAGGCTGGGAGAAGTGGTGCCCCACTGGTTTTTCAGTCTTCTTTGCAGTAATAGTATGTCTGTGCAAGTTCATCCTAGTGAGGAGCTGTTGGCGTGTCTCTCCAACATAACCTGTTTGTGGACATCTCTTGCACTGAATGAAATAAACAACATGTCGTGACATGCATGTATAACTCCCATGCACCTGGAATTGTCTGTTTTGTGATGTAACCCTCAGTCCGAGGTAGAAATGAGTCCACAAGTCTTACAGGTGCATTGATTGCAGGGTCATGTTGATTGCAGGGTCATGTGCCATTGTGTGACATGGTATTCTGTTCTGGTGAAAGCTTGCTCCTAATAATTAGGCAGGATAAATTTGGTGGTTGTTTAAAAGATAGTAGTGGGAGTTCCTTAAAAATACAATTAAGGGTTTCATCCTCACTAAATATTGGGTGGAGGCCTTTAATAATCTTATTCAGATGTTCAAGGTCTGGATGATATGTGACTACCAAGGGTATTCTTTCTGTAGCTGTCTTTTCTTTATATTGAAGTAGTTGTTGTCTTGGTACTTGCGTTGCCCGTTCTGTTACCCTGTCAATTTCCCTGGGAGAGTTTCCCTGCTCAATAAAGGTGTTTTTCAACATAGCCAAATGTGTATCTCTGTCATCCTCATTTGAACAAATACGGTGACATCGGAGTGCTTGACTGTATATGACAGATTTTTTTGTATGGTTTGGGTGATTACTTTTCTTGTGCAGGTATCTCTGTCTGTCTGTTGGCTTCCTGTAAATACATGTATGTAAGGTTCCATCCTTAATGGTGACTGTGGTGTCCAGAAAGTTAACCTTGGTGGTAGAGTACTCCAGGGTAAGCTTTATGGTAGGGTGGAGATTATTAAGTTTGTGATGAAAATCTTTGAGTGCATCTGTGCCCTCCGTCCAGATGATAAACAAATCATCAAAGTAATGGAAATAAGCTAGTTGTTTGTGGGGATACTGCCTTAAAAAATCCTCCTCCAAGTCAGCCATAAAGAGGTTAGCATACTATGGAGCCATTTTGGTGCCCATTGCTGTTTCCATAGTTTGAACATAATGTTTACCATTGAAGTTGAAGTTGTTACGTGTCAAAATGAATTTCATAAGTTCCCCCTCCACTCCAGGGTTGATGTTTTGTTCCAGTCCTTTCTCATGTATGTATTTAAGGCATGCTGCAATGCCATCTGTGTGTGGAATATTAGTGTAGAGGGATGTTACATCCATTGTCACTAAAATGGTATCAGGTGGTAAATCCTTATAACCAGAAAGTACATGAAAGTACATGCAAAAAGTGTGTAGTGTCCTGGATATAACTGTCTCTTTCCATAACCAGCGGTTTCAAAATGGTCTCTACAAACCCTGAAATCCCCTCAGTCAAGGTACCATTACCATAGACTATGGGTCTCCCCGGATTGCCAGGTTTATGTATTTTAGGCAGCATGTAGAATGTCCCTGGCCTGGGTTCAGCAGGGATGAGGTCAGTTAGTTTTTCTCGGACATGGTCTGGAAAAATTCTAATTAAGCTACATAGTTCATCTTTATATCTTGTAGTGGGGTCACTCTCTAGTTCTTTATAGTATGTAAGATCTGTTAGCTGTCTATTAGCTTCATTAATATAATCCTCTCTGTTTAAAATCACCACTGCAGAGCCTTTATCAGCCTTTTTGATGACAATGTTGTGGTTTTATTTCAGTGTCCCTATAGCTCTCCATTCCAGTGGAGAAAGGTTATAATGTGTCTGTTTTTGCCTAGTAAGGATCTGACCACTGACTTGTTGGCGGAAACAATTAATGTAATTGTCTAGTTTTTTGTTACGCCCACTTGAGGGGGTAAATTCAGATTTCTTTTTCTTATCCATTACATTATTGCTGTTTGCACTGTCTTCACTACCAGTGATTTCTTCCTTGCCATGAAAGAATTCTTTAAGTCTCAATCTACGGAAGTATTCCTCCAGTTCACCACAAAACTGTATGTTATCCAGTGGTTTTGTTTGGCAGAAAGTGAGGCCCTTTGAAAGTACATTTAGTTCTCCAGTAGTCAGTGTGTGGTTGGACGAATTAACAACTGAAAGGTGCCCATCTGTATTGTGTTGTTGTTCAGTGACTCCATTATGTTCTTCATGGTTGTTAGGAAGTATGGTATATTGAAGGGCATCCAATTTCCTGTTTTTAATAAGCATGGCTTCTCTTAAGGTCCTTTGGTAGTTAATGTGTATCTCTCGCAAGATGTCCTCAATAGGTTCCCCAGACATCCTTTCCAGAGTGGTAACAATTTCAGCAAACTCTTTGTTAAGAACAACTTTTTTGGCATATGACATGTGAATCCTGTGATTTCTTAGTTTCTCAGAGGTCCTATGACAAAGTTGTTCTGCATATGTAGATTGTTTGTATTTCTTAACGGATTCCAAATAGTAAGACCTTAGGGATCATGTTTCTCCTCTTGTACTGGGTTAGAAAATAGATGTCACTGTCTAGCTGTGCCAATTTCTTCTTGATGTTATGTAACTGCCATATTCTACAGCGAACTCTGGTATCTTCCATGTTGAAATCTAGATTTAGAAGTTGCCGAATTGGTCCTTGCAAGAATAGATCTAGAAGCAAATGATTTGATACCTTTTAATGGACCAACATAGATGTAACAACAAGAACAAAGTGCTCTAGCTTTCAGACCAACCAGTCCTTCTTCAGAAGCTCATGGCAGTTGTTTAGAAAATACAATACTTATAATAGCTAGATAATGCAGAAAAAAACAGAAAAAAATCCCCATTGGTTTAAAATACTCATTTTAAAAAAACAGAAGATGACGTCAGAGAAGTTTAACAGTACCATACTGTCTTCAGCCAGGAGGAACCCTGGGTCAAAGGTGCTTGGTGGAACACACATACAAAGAACCCTACTGCATATAAATTTAATTGACATAAGATAACACTGCTGAAGCAGATAACTCCTAAATCAAGCTATGAGTGTCACAGTTTGTATAAGGATGTGATTACTGAAAACCTCCAAGCCAGATTAAAGACAAACTAAGATTGTTATAGGGCTCATGAAGTTTCAATGTCTGCATTATAGACAAGAATTTACCAGTAAAGTTGTCTTAAAACATCAGTGCACATCAGTGCACACTGTGTGATGTGTAAAACATTATGGTGATGTAGTGTGGGTTAGGGTGTATTGTTTGTATGAAGAGGAGAGAAATTACATTTTATCTCTTTTTCAGATTCCTTAAACACTTGTGGTACATCAAGTTGTTACATTCTCAGTGTATATTGACATCAGTACATATCAGACTCATGGTCTCAATTCCTTGAGGTTCCTCAACTAGAGTTTTTGTTTGACACTAATATTGTCAATTTATATTTAAATTTATATAGTCCTGTCACTACACTAGAGGTTTTTGAAATTTCTTGGGCCTTATATCTAGCTTGAGAGTACAGCTGGGTGACAGGTCCAGCTAGGTTTTACACATCACACAGTGTGCACTGATGTTTTTTTAAGACAACTTTACTGGTAAATTCTTGTCTATAATGCAGACATTGAAACTTCATGAGCCCTATAAAAATCTTAGTTTGTCTTTAATCTGGCTGGGGGTTGTCTTTCA
This sequence comes from Neoceratodus forsteri, assembly GCA_016271365.2. Lineage (NCBI taxonomy): Eukaryota > Metazoa > Chordata > Ceratodontiformes > Ceratodontidae > Neoceratodus > Neoceratodus forsteri. The sequence continues at coordinate 1,456,504,772 of CM057455.1, read as the reverse complement.
GTAATCACATCCTTATACAAACTGTGACACTCCTAGCTTGATTTAGGAGTTATCTGCTTCAGCAGTGTTATCTTATGTCAATTAAATTTATATGCAGTAGGATTCTTTGTATGTGTGTTCCACCAAGCACCTTTGACCCAGGGTTCCTCCTGGCTGAAGGCAGTATGGTACTGTTAAACTTCTAACATCATCTTCTGTTTTTAAAATGAGTATTTTTAAACCAATGGGGATTTTTTCTGTTTTTTCTGCATTATCTAGCTGTTATAAGTATTGTATTTTCTAAACAACTGCCATGAGCTTCTGAAGAAGGACTGGTTGGTCCGAAAGCTAGAACACTTTGTTCTTGTTGTTACATCTATGTTGGTCCATTAAAAGGTATCAAATCATTTACTTCTGGATCTATTCTTGCAAGGACCTATCGGCAACTACTAAATCTAGATTTCAATTATCTCAAAGGAATTAACAAAGTACAAGACAGTAGCATCTTTCAGAAAAGAGATGTGCAAGAACAAGGGGCACAATTTTAAGATAGAGGGGGGGATGGCTCAGAGGTAATGTTAGAAAGTATTTTTTCACAGATAGGGTTGTGGATGCATGGAACAGCATTCCTGAGGAGGTTGTGGAGTCAGGAACAGCGGGAGAATTCAAGAATGCTTGGGACAGGCATAAGGCAATTCTAGTGGGGGGTAGGAGGAAGTAAGCTGTTGATTAACTAGAATCTGCAGCTTATCCATCAGGTAGGGAAATGGGCAGACTATGTGGGCCAAGCGGTCCTTATCTGCCATCAAATTCTGTTTCTGTGTTTTCTGTTGCTAACTCCCCTGTAGGATGACCCTATATAAGGAGTAGCTGAGATCCTCAAATATCACTGTTATACCACCTGTTATACCTCCTGCCAATCCTCTGTAGGCTGACCCTAGATAGAGCATTTCTGAGATCTTCTAATACCAATGCTACCACCAGTTGCCTACTCCAGAGACCATTCCTAGATGGGGAACATCTGCTAACTTTAATGAACCCCTGTTTACTTTTCCCTTACCTTTACTTATCCTACCTGCCCTCCTTTGACAGGCATGGTCTGCGGCCTGCCGTCCTCCCTGCTGATGTCCCCAGATGCCACTTAGATAGATGCCACACTCCTGCTTTTTGTCACTCATGCTTTGGGGTCACTAGGGATTGTGTGTCTTTTAAAGGAACTACAAATCCTATATTTGGCTGTTGCAGCCACTTGTCACATTCTCTCCAATAACTCCTGCAAACTCTACCGCAAAGCCCTCCCTCTGCAGCTCTCCCACTTCCCAAATCCCAAGCACACAACAGCAGTCTTCATCACATACTTTCACAGTCAGCTTTACTTTCAAAAATATCCACTTATCTGAGCTTAAGTTCAATGCTGTCCACCCCCTTCCCTCCAGTAGCTTGGCGGCAATTGCAGTGAGAGGGCAGACTTCTGGACTACAATTTTATTCCTCAAACAACATGGCCCTATTGGGATCTTGCAGCCTTGTTTTTGTAGTGTTCTCTCCATGACTCCAACAAACCCTCTGTCAAAGCCCTCCCTCTGCAGCTCTCCTCCCTCCTCCCAAACCCCCAGCCCACAGCAGCATTTAACCATCACTCCCCATCACATAGTCCCACAGTCAGCTTTACTTTCAAAAATAGCCACTTGTTTGAGCTGAATTCCATGCTGCTCCCCCCCACTTCTTTTCGATCGCTTGGCATTGATTGCAGTGAGATTACAGGAGGCTGCTCAAAAAGCTGGTGAGCTTAGTGATAGAGAAGGGATTAATCAAGTATGTGGGAAACTGATTCAGGGAAAGACAGCAGAGGTAAGCTGTTAATGGGGTCAAATCTAGGGACGGGGGTTACAAGTAGGATTTTGCAGGGATCAGTTTTAGACTCATAATCCTACTTGGGGAGCCAGCAAGTGGAGGAAGCTGAAAGGAGAGAGGGTGTAAATAACGCACTGTGGCACTAGGTGGGGGGGATAAAGTAAGGCACACTATGGACAGATTTGATGGGCCATTGGTATCTTTCTGCCATCTTATATTTATTTCTATGGAAAAGGGAAAGGGGTGGTCAAAGGCCTTCCAAGTACATCGGCCATTCAGAACATGAACAAGGTAGGGAGATTGGTAGAGACATCAGAATGAGAAGTTGAAGTTGTGGCACATTTGGGTACCAATGCTCTAACTAACCAGCCTCTGCACACTGTTAAACTACATTTTCAGGAGCTGGGAGACAGACTGAAAAAAAAAACATAACTTCCCTGGCCTTTTAAGAAATCCTTCCAGTGTGGGGCAAAGGGGACATCATGGTGAGGAGAGAGGAAATGTATGTACTTATCAAATCCTTGAAAGAATGGTATCAGGAAGAAGGATAATAACTTTGAGGGCAACTGAGGGTACTTCTGGGACAGGAGGTTCTGCAAGGGAGATGACCTTCACCTGACAAGAGAGGGACACTCACACTTGGAACAAAAATGGATGTCTACATTGGTGGACATTTTACCGAGAAGGAGGGATACTGATGCTGTAGAAACTATCAGGGATGGAGGGGAAAGGAAAATATAGCCAAGACACCCCTAGAAATGGGGAATAAGGTAAGGAAGACTGTAAACAGCTCAGCAGTGGCTGATCCTAGCTGAAGAAATGGGGTCAATAGGAGAGGTCACAAAAATTAGCAGGGGCAAAAACATTATGAAGGATAAGGGGGAGGACAATTGCTGAGGAACTGACAAGAAGAAGATGAGAAAAAGCAGGAAATGGAGAGTGGTTTGTCTTAATGATATGAGAATGAATAATAAAATCAGTAAGCTCCCATAATGGTGGAAGCTGCAGAGTTGGATCTGGTGGCAATTAGCAATATATGGGCCTCTGGGAGCAATGACTGGGACCTGGCAATACCAGTGTATATCCTGTATAGGAAAAATAGGAGTAAGGGTAAGGGGTGAAGTAGCCCTTTATATTAGGGGCAGCATAGAGGCCACAGAGAATTGGTTCATCAAGGGAGTGGGAGGGTAGACAGAATCATTCTTGGTAGAGCTGACAACAACTTCAGGGAAAAAGGTACAAATGGGGTGGTTAATAGACCATGGGGTCAGGGGGTTGGGGAGGATACAGGAAACAAATTAGGATGGGGACACAAAAGGAGAGGTGGTTGTGGTAGGGGATCTCAATCTGCTAGATGTGTACTGGAATACTCCAGCAACAAGGAGTATCAGAAGTCTGGCCCTGCTCAATACACTGCAGGAATGATTGCTAGTGCAGCTGGTCAGGGAACACACTAGACAATCTGCCATTCCTTTTTGAGTTTGCACATGCATATCAAACTTCTTGGGATAGTAAGCTTTGAGGGGTGTGACACTGTTTGTCCAATGCAGAGTGCTCTGCATGAGGCTCGACAGTATCACACTAATCCTCAGTCAGGCTGGTCCTGGCCGGCTGTTTGCCTGCAGCAGTCTGCACTTGAAAAGAAAAAGCTGCACTAATCAGGAGCCAGCTCTTTCCTTTCATCTGCAACTCACCCATGAGCAAACAGCTGTTTGCATCATGACATTTCTGCTATGTCCTGCTGTCTCCCGTTTTAAAGTTTCTCCTACCTGTGCAGAGCAGGTCACAGCCTAAGCTCTGTATGGGGTGGGAGTATTGAGCACCTGAAGGCACTTTTACTGTAAGCATGATCCAATCATGCTGGCTGGGATGAGGCTCTTTCCTCGCCTGCCTCCTCCACATCTGGCTGTCTCTGTGATTGCAACTGGTGGACCCCCCTCCCCCTGTCTGCCAACATCATGGTGCTTAATCCCAGTGTGGCTTGTATCCTCCCATCCTTTAATAAAGCTGCTGTGGTTTTCTGACACCGACAGGCCCACTCTCAGTGTCAGATGCACCCCCCTGCATAACCTCTGACCTCAGGGTGCCCAATACCTGGGTTGGCATTGATCCCCCCTTGAACCCTCTAGTACTCTGGCACACTGGGAGCCCACCCCAGTGTGCTAACATCCATATTTTCCCCTGTAAAAAAAGAAAACAGACCTGTGAAGTCTTTGTTTTTAAAACCTGAAAAGACAGAAAACGGTCCCTCGTTTTTGCCGCTGGGCCCCTCCCCCAACCCACACCTTCCCTCTGCACACCCCACCTCTCCGCACCCCCCTTCACCCATACTTACCTCTGGAGGTTGGGAGCAGCGATCTTCAGTGGACTGGGAACACGTCTACACTCTTTTCAAAAGTCGACCACAAACTGAAGAAATGACGGTAAGTCCTAAAAAAGGCAGTGGATGGGGGGTTTTCAATTTAGGTTGATATCATAGCCATTTTTGGGAGTTTTGGTCGCAAATTTTCAATATGGGGTTCTTGGGACCCCACCTCATGAACACAGTCACTGTCATTTTGTTTCTCATTCCTGAAAGGTGATTTTGCAGTCACTGTGCGGAATCACCTTTTGGGACCAATTAACAAAATGGCAGTGCCACTGTTCATGAGGTGGGGTCACAAAAAGCCCTTGTTGCAAATGTGGTGAAAAAACTCCCAAAAAGGACTGCGTTACGAGCATCCATTGTGCAGTTTCTATGCACGCTCATAACATCATCAAATTTTAAGATTTTCACTCCATGTTTCCAACATTGCCATTTTTTCATACCCCCTTATGAACAGTACAGCTGTCATTTTTTGTATCCTTCCCAAAATGTGTTTTTGCACCTGTGATGCAGAATATCGCGGTTGCTGTGAGAAATCAACTTTCGGGACAGATTAACAAAATTCCAGTGCCACTGTTCATGGGGAAGTCTAAAAAGGCCATGTTGAAAATTTGGTGAAGACATTCTGAAAAATGACTGCATTATGTGAATGCATTCTGGAGTTTCTACACACACTTGTAATTTCACCACTTTGTCATATTTTCTCTCCAGATTTTCAACATTGCCATTTCTTCATACCTCCTCATGAACAGTACAGCTGTCATTTTTCACACCTGTGATGCCAAATGGCACACACGCTGTGCAAAATCACCTTTTGGAATTGAGTAACAAAATGACACTGGCACTGTTCATGACGTGATGTCCCAAAAAGCCCATGCTGAAAATTTGGAGCAAAAATACCAACAAACACCTGGGGCATTAGGGTTTCCAACCATAACACCCACCCTTAAAATGCAAGACAGAGGAATATACAGAGAAAAAATATCGTAGGCATGTACAAGAGCAATACCAACAGCGAACTCTCAACATTGACAAATTCTTGTTTTTGTTTTGTTTATTTAGTTTCAATACTTAAACATACATAGAAAGAAAAATACTTGGTACAGGGATCCCAATTAATATGGGCCACTATTACAGTAGGATTTAGTTATTCCTCTTCCACTGATACATCATGTCAGGGAAAATTCAAAATACAGTAATGTTGTACAAATTTGTATTAAAACAAGAAGTTCATATTGCGGCAATAACCATGGAATTGATACTATAACGTTTGTCCAGAAATGGCAGTTTAAGTTCTACTGCATAGAGAAAGTGGAACTTATTGTGATGGAAGAGTCCAGGCCCTTAGTAATGAACAAATGTCCAAACATTTTTGAACACACTCAAGAGGAATCTTGTGTTATTCCATGATGCAAATTTCACCTATAAACAGGTTGAAAAAAATATCATAAACACTTCATCCTCTATGCCTCTCAACCAGTGGAGGCAAGCATTTGAGCATTGTTTTAAGTCATCAACAGCAGAGAGATAGAGTAAACATGTAAGCTGCCTTTCATGGTGCTGACATACTTTTCTGTTAAAATAAATCAAATTACAAAGTATATGAATTTCCAGCACCAATATATAGAGAGATCTGTTAGAATACGGTTGTTGTCAAGCCTGATGATACTATTCTGTACTTAGGTGCAGCTAGGTTTTGTCCCTTCCCCCTTGCTACTATCTCCTCCTTACCTCCTATCCACCCTAATGTTTCCCTCACCTCTTTCCTCATATCTGAAATCTCTAGCCGCTACTCTTGCAGCTAGATGCACACTTACTTGGTATTGTCCTTTGGTACTTTATCTGTTCTTTGCATTTCAACATGCTACTGTTGCACATTTGTACTCAGCGTACTCTATGTATAAAAATTGTATTCCTAACCAGGTTGTGATACTCTCCAGTGATGATGAGTACCTCTGTTAAAGACATTTCTCTGTAATTTTGTATATATACACTCCCATGTACAGTATAAGTGTATCTCTGCAATTTGTGTTTTCTCAGAATTTATGTACATATTGCCACCTAAATAGTTCTGTACTCCCGTGTAAGTTTATGAACTGTATATTCCCACCATTGTTTTTACTTCAGCTGGATGCTTGTGAAAATAAGCATGTCACTCACAAGACTTTCCAATATAAAATAAAAATGAAATTAAATGAATGAATGCTACCTTGGCTCAACCTGTCAGCTGCTGCAGGCTTATGAGAAAAAGAAGCTGTGTGTTGAAAGCAGAGACACAGGAGCATATGGCCTACATCCTTTTTGCCATGGTGTGGGCCACCTTGTTACCATCCCTGGCTGGCTCCTGTGAGACATGTCTTCTAATTTTCTCTGCAGGCACCACCTATTCAGCTATCTGCCATTCTTAATGTTGTGCTTATCACTGGTGGCTGATGTGGAGGTTGAGAACCACTGGGGACCAGTGACCATAGTACAATATAGTTTGAGCTGGCCCTGGGTAAAAATAATCCCTTATCAAAGCTGTGGTTCTGGATTTTAGCCAGGCAAATTTTGTCAGATTAGTGAAAAATAAGTAAAACAATGAAGAGAATAGATACGGTTGAGGAGTAGGAAAATTGAACAGAAAATATTGGCCATACTCAAAACAACTAAAACCTGCTTGTGAATGATCATCAGGGAACGAACACAAGAGACCAGTCTTGTTCTTTGAGGAGGAAAGGAGAGCAATAAGGGCAAAGAAAAGAGCCTTCACTCATTACAAGAGGCACCAATTGGATGGGGAGTGGAGTGAATACCCAAGTAAACTGAAGGAATCTATTAAAGTGGTTAGGGATGCAAAGGCAGACCAAGAGCTATGAATCACAGAAGGGTCAAGGGAGAGGAGAAACAGTTATTCTGTTACATAAAGAAAATGGAAAATGAGGGGTGGGAAACTATCAGGTTAGCAAAGAGGAGGATTGAAGAGGAAGATGAGCAGATGGCAACTGTTCTAAATGATTACTTCTGCTCTGTATTCAGGGTGGAGGATGGCAGGCCTCTACTAAATTTGGATTCTGAGCAGTAGCATAGGCATTCAGGAAATGGGTTGGATAGGGATAACACTTGAAAAGAGTGAGGAAGGGCTTGCTGCTAAAATAGATAAGCAACAGGATCAGATGGTGTGCGCTGGTTAGTGCTCAGGAAGCTGGTGTCAGAACTGGCTGAGCCCTTGTCATGGCTATTCAATAGTACTCTGTGGGTCAGGGGTGGTTCTGAGGTATTAGAGGACAGGAGACATGGTCTAGCTCCACAAGGAGGGAAATGAAGGATCCAAGTAACTACAGACCCATCAATCTTACCTCACTGTAGTTAAGTTAATGAAGACAATAGTCAAGGAAAACCTAGTGACCTACCAGAAAAGCAATGGTCACCAGGATAAAAAACATCATGGGTTTATGGCACTGAGGTCATGTCAGACCAACCTTATAGTATTCTTTGACTGGGTTATTTGTGAGGGCCCAATTTCTATACAGCAATTTGGGTCTAAGCCTGCAGCAAATCCTCTTGTTGCCACAGAACTTCTGTGACATTAGTTTCCTACAGTATTTACATGGATGTTCAGTGACGGTAGTTGGGGGCTTTGGAAGCAGACAGGGACACCCCCAGAGGTTGGGGGAAAATGCTTGTTTTGGGGCTTGGACCTATCAGCCAGAGCAGGATGTCAGTTAACTCATGAGTTTGTACACATTCAGTATTAGAAAGTAAAAATCCATCACATCCATCTCAGTCCCATCACCCTCCCACCCTACATTAAGATCCCCAGGGTTACCATATTTGAGTAGTAACATTTTCATCAGCTCCCAAGCTGCACAGTGATTGTCATCCTTTTAGGTCACTACCAAGCCTCAATAACAGTTGATTGAACCAGTAGTGCTTTTTGTGGCTGTGCAAAAAATAATTCTGGGCAAGAAAATCAGTGTTAGTGGCTTGGGCTGCACTTCACTTTTGATGCCAGAAGATTAGAAGGTTGTGAGTTCTTGTCCCAGCACAGGAACTACTAACACTGTAGAGCTACATTCCAGAGTGTCTGACTTTTGGATGAAATGTTAGCTCAGATCCTGTCTGCCAATTCTGGTGGTTGTTCAAGTAGATATTAAAAGACCCCATAGCACTTATCAAAAGAGCATGGGAATTTCACTAGTGTCCTGATCAAATTTCTTCCATTTACTAAAAGTTACCACTAACAGCTTAATCTGGTACAATTTCAGTTTGTATTCCCCCTTCCCCATCCATGGATGAGGCTGAAAATAGGCAGAATTTCCAAGCCCTCCCTTCCAGGTCAACAAAAGCTAAGTAAACAAATTAGAATCTGCATTTCATGCCTAGTGGTGAAATTAGAAGGATGAGGATCACTGCACAGCATGGGACCTGATAATGCAAATGCTATGCCTGCAGTTCAGTGGGATGGAGCTGCTAACCACACCTCCCCTTTCTTAACTATTTAACTCAGGTTCCTACAGCCACATTCAGAAGCACTGTTTCTTTGCTGTAGCCAGAGGTTCTACTGGAGCTTTGTCCCCTCCCCATTTTCCTATATTTGTCTGCCACTTTCCTTTTTGTGCTTTTGGGCTTTCTATTTGGTTTGCGCCTTCAGATGCTTTCTAGGTCAGTATTTGTTTTCTACGTGTTCTGGCTGTAGCCTGTCTTTCTCTTGGTCATCTATTCCTGCAGCAATCTTGTCCTCATGTAACTCATGTGTTTGTTTCTGTATTGGTTCTTGGTATGCTTACAAGTTTATCAAGAAAATTGATGGTGCCCTTTAAAATTGCAGACAGACTTCATTGGTCTCATTCCATTTCTTTTATTATTCCCCTATCTTTCACTGTGTTCTTAGAGCTTGATCAAAGTGTGCTTTCGTACTTTATTTATATTTTCAGTTCATGTTTACTCTCTTTTTTATCTGTACTAATAAGTGGATGTAGGTTGCCCTTTATTTATCTAAACATGTACAGCTGGACAGTCTTGTACTATGGCACTGAATAACTATTAACAATTATAAAGAATTACAAGACATAAGTCCATCACATCTAATAAAAACTTCAGTTTCTTCTTTTTTAACTTAGCACCAAAACTTGTTTCAACCGGCTACAGTTTCGTAGTTGCACATCACTTCTTCAGGCCAATATTGTATACAGTGCTTTTGTTTCTAAACATAAACAAACAAACAATTACTAAATCTCCTTATAATTTTTGTCTAAGTTTTTACATTTCAATTATATCCTGTTAAACAAAACAAAACAAAACAACCACCATTTCCAGAGGCTAAAGTGTTAAGTACAATTTCAATTCATTTAATTTAAGTTCTTTCATGTACACTCAGGAACTTGATATCACTTCATGAATGGTTAAACTTTTCTATCTCATACCTGGTACTTTTAATTATTCAATATTGGGATGCTCATTATTGTTTGTGACATCTGTCTTGGAATCTGTTTCGTAATTAAAATCAAACATTCTTTCAATTTTTATCCTATGTATCAATTCTGTGTTTATATTGATTCAATTCATTCAACACTTACTCCTTGAACTGAAGCTTTTCATTATTAAAAGCTACTTTGTTACTCAGTCTCTTGTTTGGCTACATCGGGGTTAGCTTCATGGAAACTGTTTCCTTTTTCTAATGTAGATTATTTATTTGAAGTCTTTCCTATGAAAGAAAATGATTCCTTATGAGGCAATCCTTATTATGCCTTAAAGTTATACAGTTTATTTCCTTAACAATTTTTATCAAAGAGATTATTATCTCATATTATTGTCAGTTTCACATACTTGTTATTAAGTTTATCGATTAACTAAAAAATATGTATAATAAATATGTAATAAGTTATGAAGCCTTTATTGTTGCTAGACCTTTATAAACAATAATGTCTTTTACCTGTAGCTGTTATTAGTTTTCCTTTATTTCCGATATTTTAGTCCCGTTTGTTGCCCTTTTCAATGCTACAACACAGAATCACATAAGTTAAATATGTGCTTTATGTATAGAGTAAATTGGCTTAATCTCTCTTGATTACACTTAATTTTTAGGTTTATAAAGAATACATTTCTACCTGGCGAAGCCATTCCTGCCTTTCTTCTCCACAAACAAAGGAAAATCTGAGTCATAGCGCGCATGGGTTTAAAAAGACCGCAAAATATGGTAATCAAGATTACATCATCTATGCTTTCTAGGTCAGTACTTGTTTTCTACATGTTCTGGCTGTAGCCTGTCTTTCTCTTGGTCATCTATTCCTGCAGCAATCTTGTCCTCATGTAACTCATGTGTTTGTTTCTGTATTGGTTCTTGGTATGCTTACAAGTTTATCAAGAAAAATGTTGAGGGAGCCCTTTAAAAATTGCAGACAGACTTCATTGGTCTCATTCCATTTCTTTTATTATTCCCCTATCTTTCACTGTGTTCTTAGAGCTTGATCAAGTGTGCTTTCGTACTTTATTTATATTTTCAGTTCATGTTTACTCTCTTTTTATATCACATTTCTTTGTACATTATCATAATTACCTATCTGCTGTTCCTGCTCTGGCACTTTTAAGTTATCATGAACCAACCAGGTTCTTATTCAGTGCTCTTTTGTGCCACATATGGGTTATATAAAACATTCATTTGAGTATTCCCACTGGCCTCTTAGTATTTCATTTTTAATTTTTTAATCACCACTAAGTGGACACACTACTTGCTCATTTATGACTTCAGTTTTGACCTGGCACCCCATAACACTGGGCATTTACCTGTAGGTATATACTTCATAGTTTAGACAAATGTTTATTTTCTATGGCAGCCCTGCTGTTCAACATTCTTATTCTGAAACAGGTGGATTCCTCAGCTCTGCCCCTCCTCTTAGGCCTGTTTGTGAATCCTGAGGGGTGATGTAGCACTCTCCTGTACTGTCACGCATGTGAGTAGTTGCTAAGCAACTGTACACCTTCAATCCTAAGACTGAGCCAGGGCTTCACAAATGGGCCCATGCATTTTGCAGTGTGTCCCTATTTATTCCTATATTCTGTTCATCTTTTCCTTTATGAAAACTTCCCAAGTAGCCATAGGGTTGTACTAGGGTGCCTTACATACTAATAACCATATTACCTTCAAAATACACATTAACATTGTCGTATGTTTCTAGCTCAGGGGGTTGTCAGAAGAAAACAGGGTCAGGCAAATTCTAACTTCACACAATTCTTATAGATTTTATTGTTTTCTTTCTTTGATTCCTATGGCCCTCATTTATGATTTTTATCCAAACAGTCAATTATCCATACTGAAACTGATATATTTAATTCCTCACTAGATCATGGAATCACTATTCCACTGCTTAGTCACTCTTTCTTTATAGTACTTTTCTATTGCTGCAACCTTGCCAATAGTTTGTTCCTATGTAATCATATTTTCTTTCTCTATATACCTTAAGTACAGTACGTGATTGCCAATTGCATTCTAATTTCATCCCTATTCTCTCATGCAGTGTTTTCAAGTTAAAATTTCTGTTCTTTCAGTTTTTCTTGTAATCTCTCCCGAGTGGAACTACTGTACTCCCATCCCCCAAAACCTAAGGTACACTCCTGTATGTCATTCCTGATTGAAATGTTGTGCCACTGGTGATATTTTATCATTTCTTCCAATGTCAGCCTTATGTTCCTGTATGCACACTTTCATGGCTCTCTTCATTTGCCCTACATTTAGCTGGTCACACATACATTGGATAGCATATACAACCCCTTCTGTTGTGCAGTCAATGTGCACTTTGATGTCGAATTTTTGATTTGTGTGTGTGGGTGGTTAAAGATGTTCTTTTTACTTGTGTGTCCTCACATCGAGCAGCATCCATATGGTGTCATACCCCACTGCAGAGGCCCAAGTAATAGCTGTCCTGTCTTCTGTGTTTGTTTTGGATTGTGATCTCACCAGTCTATCTTTTATGTTGGTGACCCTTTTGGCAACTATTATTGGTCTCTGCTGCAGTGTCTGTAAGTGGGGGTTGTCTAGAGTGACCAAATGCCACTTTGTTTTGTTAATTTTTCTTATGTCTGACATCTTGTGGTTGTACTTGATTGTCAGTACAACTCTGTCTGGTTTTGTTTCTCGAGAACCATGAACCTAGTTTGCAAAAAGTATACCTTACTCTCAATTAGTGAGGGTAAGGAGAAACTGCAGTTTGGATAAAGACTTTACAACAAACAAGAAAGAAATGTTTAACAGATTTTGAGAAAGGGGCTATGACTACAACACACTTAGAAGGGCTGACTATAGAACAGATGGCCAATAGAGGGCAGTACTACTTAACAGTCAGAAAAGAGAAACAAAACCATACAGAGGTGTACTAACAATCAAGTACAACCACAAGATGTCAGACATAAGAAAAATATCAATAAAAACTGGGATTTGGTCACTATACACACACCCCGCATATAGACACTGCAGCAGAGACCAATGATAGCTGGCAAAAGGTCACCAACATAAAGATAGACTAGTGAGATCACAATTCAAAACAAACACACCTAAGACAGGACAGCTAATACTTGGACCTCTGCAGCCAGGTATGACACCATGTGGCGCTGCACAGTATGTGGTCTTTAACCACCCACACACAAATCAAAATTCAACATCAAGAGCACATAGAACGCACAACAGAAGAGGTGGTATATGTTATCCAATGTCCGTGGGACCAGCTATATGTAGGGCAAACCAAGAAAGTCCTGAAAGTGCACATACAAGAACATAAGAGTGACATCAGAAGAAATGATGAAAACTCACCCGTGGCACAACATTGCCTTATGTTTTGGTGGTTGGAAGTAGTTCCAGCCCTGGAGGATTACAAGAAAAAACTGGAAAGAACAGAAATGAAATGAATTTTTAACTTGAAAACACTGCCTGAGGAAAAAGGGATGAAAAAAAGAATGCAATTGGCAGTCGTGTACTTAAAGTAGATTGAGAAAGAAAATATGATTACATAGGAACAAACTATTGGTGAGGTTGCAGCAATCGAAAAGTATTACAAAGAAAGAGTGACTAAGCAGTGGAATAGAGATTCCATGATCTAGTGAGGAATTAAATATATAAGCAATTTCAGTATGGATAATGGACTGTTTGGATAACAATCATAAATGAGGGCCATAGGAATCAAAGAAAGAAAGCAATAAAATATGTAAGAATTGTGTGAAACTAGGAATGTGCCTGACCCTGGTTTCTTCTGACAACCCCCCCAAGAGCTAGAAACATATACGATAATGTTAATGTATATTCTGAATGTAAAATGGTTATTAGTATGTAAGGCACCCCAGTACAACCCTATGGCTGTCTGGAAAGTTTTTATAAAGGAAAAGATCCATAGAATATAGGAATTAATAGGGACACACTGCAAAATGCATGGGCCTGTTTGTGAAGCCCTGGCTTCCATCTTAGGATTGAAGGTGTACAGTTGCTTAGCAACTACTCGCATGTGTTAGAGTACAGGGGAGTGATACATCACTCCCCCAGGATTCACAAATGGATGGGCCTAAAAGGAGGGCAGAGCTGAGGAATTCACTCGCACTATGAGCATTAGCTGAAACGCCACATGCAGTCGGAAATTAATTCGACAAGGTAAGATAAGAATCTATGTACACACTAAATAAACATTTAACAAATGGCATGGCATACAAAAAGCGGGCATTAGAATGGGAATTGAAACAAGTAAATATATTTTGTTTCAGAGCAAGAATGTTGAATATCGGGGACCACTACAGAGAATAAACCTTTGTCTAATCTATGAAGTGAATCCTACAGGTAAATGCCCAGTGTTATGGAGTGGCAGGTCCGAAACTGAAGTCTCAAATGAGCAAGTAGTGTGTCCACTTAGTGGTGATTAGAAATGTTGAAAAATGAAATACTAAGAGAATTTTGAAGGCCAGTGGGAATACTCAAAATGGATGTTTTATATAACCCATAGGTGGCACAAGAAGAACACTGAGTAAGAACCAGGTTGGTTCATGATAACTTAAAAGCACCAGAGCAGGAACAGTAGATAGTTAATCATGATAATGTACAAAGATATGTTATATGAAAAGAGAGTAAACATGAACTGAAAATATAAACAAAGTATTAAAGCAAACAATTTTGTATTACCAGAAAAACACCCGTGATCAAGCTCTAAGAACAGAGAGAAACGTGAGGAATAATAAAAGAAGTGGAATGAGATACTAAGTCTGTCTGCAATTTTAAAGGCTCCCTCAACATTTTTCTTGATTAGCTGGCACAGCACCTCAGGGAGCCAAAGAATAGAAAAAAACAGAGCAGTCCATTACCCACATAACCCATTTCTAGTATGCTTACCAGTTTACAAAGTATGTCCTGTCTATGTCAATCTGCTGTTTTTTATTTTTAGGCTTTCCATTTTATTGTTCGTACCAGGCCACATGCAAATCTTTCTGTTTAACTGCTTTTCTCAACTGGCTTCGCCTGGCTTCCTAGCAAGGCAGCTGCTCCAATTTCTGTTCCGTTATTTAATTAGATTACTCAGTCATTCTGTTCCGCATATTGCCATTAACCACTCTAGTTTTAGTGTGTTTACAGCTTCCAGCTTTTCCTGCTGAGGCTGGATTATACCTTTCATTTTTATCTTGATGTATGGTCAAATTTCAGTACCTTTAAATTGCTGAGTTTTCCATCAATAACAGTTTTTGCATTCTGCAGTCATTATTCAGTTAGAATCTTGTCCTCGAGGTTCTCTCCCTCTATGGGTATGCAGCTGCTCCCTTTGAAGTCTGAATCTTGAGGGTGAGTCCCTCATCATGGATGGGGGTCCTTCTCCGTAGGCTGCATGTCTCCTATGTCACCTCCTGTCAGTCCCACTGGGTGGTAAGGTCCAATGCTCTTGGGAAAATGTTAGCCCTGTAGGCCTTCAGTCAGCGGCACCTCAAGGTGTAGTATTTAAGACTTCAGCTGCCAGAGGATGGGACCCTAAACCTACAGGGTTTCCTTTATCTGAGTAGACTACATCAACACCAGCTCTGAATGTCATTTTCCCTGTATCTGCCTAAGATCCATAAGGTCTTAATTTCCATTTCCTCTTCCTTTAGTTTCCATTCAAGGATAGGTTTCCTCATGATCTCGTGGTTGGGTGATATCCTTTCTACAGTTACTAATCTCATCATTCCATGATTTGATGGGTGGACCCTTTCATGGGGAGCTTCCTTTAGCTGTAGAAATTGATTCACTGCACCCCATAGTGTTATTCCATTAGAGAGACAGAGAGAGAGTGATCCTCCTAAAATTTCCCTGAATTTTGAACTCCAAATTAGCATTCTGAGCTATCTCAATTATAAGTTCCCATGTGAGGAGAGATGGTGGCCAAGGCCAGGGATCTCCAGATATTTACTCTACAGGGTTTCTATTCTCTCCTGAGTGACAAAGGCCATAATGCAGTACATGTACTGTATGTAAGTATAGCATGCACCCCTGTGTAGGTTTCTGCTGTGAGCTGGGGTTGGATAATGGCTCCCTTATACTTCAATCCTGCTGTTCCCTTCTCAAAGAAGTCATTCCTCTCTGCTGTCACTTACCAGTTTCTGTTAGTCATTGCTCAAATCAGTAACTGTCCGTTATCAGACATCACCAGTTGTGATTAGTTGTAAATTAGCCTCTGTTTTAGTCATCACTAGTTGCTGTCAGTCAGTACTCCACTCAATCTCTTTGTTCACCACCTGCTAAACAGTACTTCTGGGCTCCTTCCTCGGGTACCTTTAGCCTACATGAATTATGTTCCTGCTGTACCTCTAGGGGTGGAATCTGCATCAAGAGGGTTCCTTTGGCTTCACAGTACTCTAACATGATGGTAGTTCCCCATCGGACAGAGCGTGCAAATGGCCAATGTATCCATGTATAACAGTCAAACAACATATTAATTAAACTACATTCAGACCATAAACAATGTTGCACAAGCATAATTCCTCATTAAGTTGCTTACGCCCATTGAGCAAACATTACTGCTATAAATAAGGTGACTCTAGGAGGCTCTTAGATGGGGTAGGGAGGGTGGTGGGGCTGTGGTGGGTGGGGGTGGAATTTAGCTGTTTTATTTTTTAAGGTAAAGAACTAGCAGGCAAACTACTCTGCAGTGACTGTTCAGAAATGTTTTCTGAATTTATTTTAAATTCTAAACTTCTGAAAAGTAGTTAGCAAAATTTAATATAAACTGCGTCAGGTTTATATGAGCCATAGAATAATTCATTGCAAAGCACTTTGTTGATACATCAGTTAGGGTTGAACTAATGTGACAAAAACATGAAAATGGGGTGCTAGGGTTGTTGTTAGGGTTTCAAATGTTAACACCCAACCCCCACCCTGCAGAGACAGATAGGTGTAGGGAAGGTGCATTGCAGTCATCAGCCCTAATGTCCCCCACCCAAACCTTCAGAGACTGACAGGTGTTGGTGGGTGTGACTTGTAGTTGTCAACCCTAATGCTTACCCCATTCTCCTATACTGTGCCCATCTCAGCTTATTTACTTATGGAATGTGGTGAGCGGTAGTGCTGTCAACTCCAAGTCACCCCTGACACCTGTTAGTCTCAGCAGGGTGGGGATGGGGTGTTAGGGTTGGAAACCCTGACCCTAACACCCCATTTCCATGCTTTTGTCACTTTAGTTCAACCTAACTGATGCATTAATGAAGTTTTTTGCAATGAATTTTCTTGCTTTTTCAGACAATACAATAATATCTTTGTCTGTGGGGGGCACGGAGCAGCAAGATGGCTGCACTGCTGCTCCACACTATGCCAAATGAGAGCATTTTTGCCTCCAGCTTTTAAGTTCCCTAAGCTTTATTTTGTAGTTACTTGCATGAAACTCATGTTATTTGATAATGGACTGGTAATACTGAGTCCAGCAACTGATAATGAGCAGTAATTTTGATAAGGAGAGTTACTAGTTTTAGCTCTGCTTTGCTGTGTTTTGGGGCACTCTCCACAGTTTCAGCAGTTAAACCTTGCCCAGTAAATTATGCTTTACTTTTTCTTGATGAGGCAAAGTCAGAAGGCTTTGCTTCTCTATATGTAGGAATAAATGAAACTTACAAGAGTTCCTGCTGTCTCCTGCTGAGCCAATGCTTTGTCTGTTTGATTGGATTTTGCAAAACGCTGGGGTTGAGGATTTCAGCAGTGACCATGATATGATATGGAAAGACTGCTGCACCTGTATACTGACATTGGCGACAAGAGTAATTTAAGCTGGGAGGATGGAGAAACTTGTGAGATCGACTGCAATGAGTGGGAGAATTATATATATTTATCTACGTTCAAAAATAATTTGTAAAAAGCATGCTACTGTTGCCAAAGGCGCGAAGGGGGTTGTTGCATTTGAGTTTAATGTTACACTCAGTGGAACACTTTCTTTTACTTTTCAGACAATTCTAACACTGAGATATGGGAGAGATGTGGTTTAGCAATTGACACCTTGCTGGAGAGAAGGAGACGGAAGTCTGGAGCTATTTTTGGCTAAAAAGTTTCATTTTCTGGAAGTGGAAATGCACTGAGACCCATCAGTCCCAAAATAAAAACTGCTGAAGTCTATAAAGAAAAAGAGGGTCATTGCAGATGCTGTGGACTCCTGATTTATGAGAAGAGGGCTAAGTCTGGCAAGCATGGCAATGATGTAGCAAATTACATTTTTTAAAACTTTACAAAGATACATGGCGAAATGGAAACTGGACCATATGGACTTTGAGGTAACTTCCCTGTGAAGGTATGTTTTTATTTCACTTAGTATGGCATGTATAACTCAATTCAGTTTACCTAAGGAGGTAAGACAACTGAGGGAAGACTGGGCCTGAAGCCTCAAACATTTTGTTAGTTCCTTTTTACAAGAGGAAATAACTGCAGCTCAAATTATTGCAGAACAAGCCTTTATTTTGTTCTGTTTGCTAATGGTTTGTCAAATGCCTGTATTGTCTGCATTGGATATCCATTGGCATAATTTGCTGTGAAACTTGCTTAACAGGGGAAGTGCTAATTTCACAAAGAACAAAAATGAACAGTTTTTTTTTCTTACGGCTTTTCTCTGGAGTCCCATGCTGAAAATGTCTGGTAATTTTCCTGGTACTATTTCTCCTGAGAATTACGTTGGAACCATGCAAATGAAACTTTTTAATAACAGCCTCAAGAACCCTGGCTAGACGCTGAACTTGAGAAAAACAAACTCAAACCTGAACTCACTTGTAATTTATTGACCTATTTTTGTGCCTGAATTATTTGAGCAGAAGTTTGGTTTCTTTCAAACCTCTTCCATGAAGAAGTAATAGGCAAGGTTTTCATAATTTAACAAGAACTGTTAGAGAAACAGTATAACTGCTATTTTAAATGTTCATACTTTTCTAATTCTTTGTATCTTTTATGTTTTTTCTAATAATTTTGACTTGTTTTAAATATGGAGTACGTCTGATGATATTATATATACTGAATGATTATTGGACACAGCTAAATATTTAAACTTTAGATTTGGCTAAGCTCATTACCAACTAACCCAACTTGTATTCCTGGTATTTATGTACATACATGTATAGTGTTTTCCTGTATAGAGTTTTTGCTCTTGTATGAATTTTATTCCTTGTATTTATGTACATTCATGCATAGTGTTCCCTACATCGATCTGTACTCTATGTAACTATGTCTGTATTTGTATATACTATCTGTTTCCTGATGAGGAGCCTTTGTAAATGAGTCCCTGACTCAAAGGTTTTCAATTCCAAGTTCTCGAAATAAAAAAAAAGCACTGCCGATTAATTAACATTATTATATAACTTTGAGCAATATTGGGCTGCACCGCAGTAATACTGTACTTCTTAAAGTAGCATGTATCTAAGGGCCACAATTGGTCTTATGAAACTCTGACAAAATATTTAGAGAAACTGTAGACCTGGGAAAGGCTATGGCTTTTTTGGCTAAGCTTTTAAAGTGGGATTGTGACTGGTATTACCCTCTAGTTCTTTTGAGCAACAAATTCCTCATATGATGCTTTAAGTTGGAAACCTGGGGTTTGTGATTTAATGGTGCAGAATCACGGCATGGCCAAATCTCTGCTGCCATTTGGAGGGAAGAAGAGTTCTAAGATAATTCTTCTTTGTGATCTACAGGTGATGAGGGATGGTTATGGGCCCAGATAGCCACGTTGGCTAAAAGGAAAGCTTGCCCAATCTAAGGAGTAGCAAGTATGAGGGCCTAGTCTCAGGCATCACCATTAGGTAGAAACTGGGAGTCATTGGAACTCTAGTCCTTTTAGCTGGCTTTATATTTGGCAGAACCTTGTATGGAGAATGTAATGATCATGCCTCGAAACTCTCTAAAGGAGTATGAATGATATTTCTGATGCTTTTTAGATACTGGAGGGTTTCTATTACCCTTCCTAACAATAACTTTCTCATTTTTCCTATCTTGTCCTTTTACTTTACTGGAAAGTATTTCTTTTAGGCTCAGTGATAAACCCTGGGACCAGTTTCCAGATTTATGTCCGGTTCCTTGGTATAGGGGAAAGCTATATCAAATGTTTTCTTTTTTGCAATGTTCCCCTTAATTGAAATAACTGCTTGGAGAAATGGATACTTCTAGCCTGAGAAGGTATTATTTCATATGTGTGAAGTTTTATATGCATATTTACTGCATTTTATGATCTGATGGATGATGTAAAATGTTTGGTCTGTCTTTGTGTTTCGTAATGACTTATAGTTGAATGAATAAAACTTGAATGACATTAAATTATATTTTCTGTAGGCCTGCAATCCCATCCCCATAGATGTGTATATGTATGCAGCCATGGAAGCAATGCCATGCTAAAAATTTGGTGTGAAAATATTAATAATTGGTAGAGTTATACATAAAGTTGAAAACCCCATTTAAATACATGGAAGCAAAGCACAAAATAGGATCCTGGTTTGCAAAAGGATCCTTTATTGTGCTTTGCCATTAACTACAATGGATTAGCACGATGTACAATCCTGTTTCACAAAAGAATCCTTTATGATGCTTTCCCACAGTAGTCAATGGGAAAGCATGATAAAGGATCTTTTTGTGACACTGAATCCTAATGCAACATAGAATCCTTTATCGTTCTGCTCCTGTGACAGAATCCTTTTTGTGCTTAACATCTATTTTTCCCTTAGGAAATAATGGGAAATTCAACATTTAATAACTTTGGAATGGATTAATATTTTTCACCAAACCTTCAACAGGCACATCTGTGAGGCCACGGCTTTCAACTCTGAAAATTTCAGCCCAGAACCTAAAGTCGTTTCTGAGATACAGGTAAGCAAGAAAAAACACAAAAACATAAAACCTTTATTTTCAGCACTCTGTATCTCAAAATGATGAACATAATTCAAACAAACTTTTCCACATAAACAGACCTACCCAGCACTTCTACAACTCAAATTGCATGCAAATCCATTACCAAGTTATTAAGCTACAAAAATGAGACACAGAATCCTTTTCTGCGCTGCTCCTGTGACATAGAATCCTTTTTTGTGCTTGACATCTATGTTTTCCCATAGGAAATAATGTGAAATTCAACATTTAATAACTTTAGAATGGATTAATAATTTTTCACCAAACCTTCAAAAGGCACATCTGTGAGGTGAAGGCTTTCTGCTCTGAAAATTTCAGCCCAGAACCTAAGGCCGTTTCTGAGATACAGATGAGCAAAAAAAAAGCACAAAAAACACAAAATCTTTATTTTCAGAACTCTGTATCTCAAAAACAACAAAAGCAATTCAAACAAAATTTGTCACATAAACAGACCTACCCCAGTGGTTCTACATCCCACACACCAGCGAGTTTGTTGACCCACTACTGTGTCCCTGTGTTGGTGTGCACTTGGGCATGGGTTGGTGTTTGTCCATGCACTGTGTTGCATCCTGTGTGGCGCATGCTTCCATGCACCACTGTGGGCTTCTTTGCTGGCTGTTGAGGCCAGTGCTGGGATGGGGTGTGTCCTTGGGTGGGTGTGCAGGGTGCTGTACCACTGGTGGTGGTGTCCGGGCATGCCCTGTCACATGTGTGGTACCTCGTGTACCGACGCATGGTCAGTCTGTCAGCTGTACATCGGGGGGGCCATGCATGGTGGCACTATGCCTGCAGTTGTTGCATCGGTGTCTGCTGCTGCATGCTTCAGGGTGCTCGCAGTGGGGCTGCCTTGCATGTCTCAATAGTGCACAGGGTTGCATTGTCACAGTGGGGCTGGTGGTGGCATGCATGGGGTATCCTGCAGTGTTGGGCACTGCTCCTGGGCAGGGTGTCTGTGGAACACTGTGCAGGGTGTGCTCTGCATTGGTGGAATGGTGTAGCATGGGGTGGACAGACCTCCTTGTTTGCCAGTCATAGCTTGCCAGGGGGTGTGCTGGGGCACCATGCCCCAGCTGTGAGATTGTGGCTGGTTTCCATGGGCTGGTGGTTCTTCCAGCTCTCCTCTGGTTGGGTGGTTCATGGGGTGTGGGGTGCCCCATCTGATCTGCTGTGTGCTCCTCAGCCCATAGCTTCCATGTGTGGGGGACCCCAGCATCCTGTCTCTGAGCATCCCTGGTTGTGCTGATGCGCTGCTACCCTGCTCCGCTGTGCATCCCTGGTTGTGCTATTGTGCTCTAGATCAGCGCCACTGCATATCCCTGGTTGTGCCATGGTGCAGTAGCTGTGATATTCAGTTGTGTGGCCAAGCACATCTAGCCCTGAGCAATGTTTGAATGATCGATGGCGCGCGCATGGACGCACTATACACCTGCTGTGGAACAAATGGCTAAATTGTGGAACATAAAATCAAAATGGTCCCTAAGAAGCTCAGGACACCATGAAAATGTGTGCTGTATGGTCTAAAGTCTATTATGAATCAAATAATGTAATATATGCATTATTCACTATAGATTTGTGCTGTAAAAGCATAACAGTGAATGTGGGACAAGTCCTCACAATGTGGAACAGAAAACAATGTGGAAGTAAAATGAGGGGAAGGAAACAACTCCTGGTGGGGGACTCAATCATTAGGGGGGTAGATCTGTGGAATGAAGGGGAGAAGGAGGTAAGGTGCCTGCCTGGCACCACGGCTTGGAGGGACAGGGAGTGAATCATCAGGATCGTGGCAGCAGCTGCACAAGGGAGGAAGCTGGATATCATTATCCACCTAGGGACAAATGACCTGACCGTGAATGGGATTGGAGCAGTGCAAGAGGAGTTTGAAGAGTTGGGAAGGGGCCTTAGACAAGTAGCACATACAGTAACCTTCTCAGAGATGCTGCCTGTCTATAGCAAGTGTGATGCTAGAGTACTCCACACCATGGGATTCAATGAATTGTTGAAAAACTGGTGCATAGCTCAGGGTTTTGGCTTCATTGGGGACTGGGGGCCCACGTGGAGGGATACAGGCCTATACTGGTGTGATGACCTGCATCTGTCCAGGGGGGGAACCATAATCCTAGGTGAAAGGTTCAAATGCATAATAGGCAAGCATTTAAATTAGCCTGGGAGGCACTGAAAGGAGCAGGGAAAGCCATCCTTCCCCACAAACACAATAGTTAGAGAGGTAAACACCATGGTAGAAAGTTAAGGGGAGCAGGATGAGGTAAATGCAGAAAAAGGCAGAAAGGACAGGGATGGGACTAAAATAGGTAAGGCAAGCAACAAATGGAAGGTGATGAGTACCGATGCCCGTAGTCTGTGTAACAAGCTCCCTGAACTAGTGGCCTTGATGGAAGAGGACATTTGGATATCGTGGCAGCCACAGAAATGTGGTACACTGAGAACCATGACTGGGATGTCAACATACCAGGGTACACAATCTACAGGAGGGACAGGGAGGGAAAAGAGGAGGAGGAGGAGGAGTTCTCTATGAAAGGGAAGGGTTAAAGCAAGATAACTAAAGGAAAAACAGGGAGTAGAGGAGGCACCCTTGGGTTACCCTGGAGACAGGTTATGGCACCACATCTGCACAGGGTGGTATACAGACCCTCATCTCAGGGGAGGCAATGGACAAGGAAATGATAGAAATCATCCTTAGAATGTCAGAAAAAGGGAGATATTATTGATGGGAACCTGAATATGCCAGACGTTAACTGGAACACCCTAGCTGCAACCACATAAAAAAGCAGGTTTATTCTCGATGCCCTTCAGGGGGCTTGCCTCAGACAGCTAGTGGTGGAACCAACTACGGAGATAGCAATCTTAGACCTGGTACTGTCAAATGGGGATGGAGACAGGATTTCAGATTTAGAAGCGGGTAGCCATCTGGGAGCAAGTGACCACCAAACAGTGTGGTTCATGATAAACACAGCCATAGAGTCGAGCCATACGAAAGCAAGAGTGTTGGACTTTAGGAGGGCTGAGTTTGGAAAAATGGGAGAGCACTTCAGAAAAACACTAGCAAACTGGCAAGAAGGTGTGGTGGAGGAACAATGGGGAAAAACCAAAACAGCCATCACAGAGGCAACGAGCCTTTGTGTGAAGCAAATCAAGAAAGCAAAATGAAGGAAAAAAACAGTATGGTTGTCAAAAGAGGTGGTGGGGAAGGTTAAGAAGAAACAGGTAGGATTCAGGAAGTATAAGGAAACACAGAAGGAGCAGGACAGAGAACTGTACCAGTTAAAGCAGAAGGAAGTGGGGAAGGCAGTTAGAATAGCCAAAGCCCAAACTGAGGAAAAGATAGCCAACTCAGTTAAAAAGGGAATAAAACCTTTTATGGGTACATTAGGGAGTGAAGAAAGATGAAGGAGGGGGATAGTGAGGCTTACTAAAGAGAAGAGAGTGGGCAGAGGATGACAGTGAAAAAGCAGGGATACTGAATGAATACTTCTGCTCAGTATTCACAAAAGAAGAGGAGGGAGAGGTACCTAAATCAAAGAATTGAAGCACTCTGGATAGGGAGGTCAATACCAGTCCATTCACAGAAGAAAGGGTTCTGATAGAACTCTTAAAACTAATGATGGACTAAGCAATGGGCCTGATGGGATTCACCCAAGAATTCTAAAGAACTAAGGGTAGAACTAGTGACACCACTGACCTCCCTTTTAACAAATCATGGGAGGATGGTGTGGTACTGGAGGACTGGAGGAGGGCAGACGTGATTCCCTTCACAAAAGTGGGAGCAAGACAGGCAGAAACTACAGTCCTGTTAGTTTGACCTCAGTGGTAGGGAAAATGATGGGCTCACTTCTAAAGAAAAGAATTGTTGAGTTTCTGAGGCCAGTGGGGCAGGGATGCAAGGCAGCATGGATTCACAGCAGGAAGGTCATGTCAGATGAATCTAATAGATTTATTTGACTGGGTAACCAATGTAGTAGACCAGGGAGGGGCTGTGGGCATGTCCTACCTAGACTTTAGTAAGGCATTTGACATAGTCCCACACAAAAGATTAATATACAAGTTAGCCAGCCTTGGAGTGGGTCACAAGGTGATAGCCTGGGTAAAAAAATTGGACAACAGGATACAGAGGGTAATAGTAAATGGAGTTTACTCTGAAGAAAGGGGGGTTACTAGTGGGGTTCCGCAGGGTTCAGTACTGGGATTGGTCTTCTTTAATGTCTTTATAAGTGACATTGCAGAGGGATTGGAAGGAAAAGTATGTCTCTTTGCAGATGACACAAAGTCTGCAACAGGGTTGATACAGAAGGTGGGGTGGAGAGGATGCAAAGTGACTGTACAAGGTTGGAGGCATGGTCAAATGTATGGCAGTTTAGATTCAATGCAGAGAATGCAAAGTAATGCACCTGGGAAACAAAAATCCAGGGAAAGAGTACACAATGGGGGGGGGGTGAGATAATAACAACAGAAATGGAAAGGGACCTGGGGTAGTCATATCAGACGACCTTAAGGTGGGCAAGCAATGTGAGAAGGCAGTAAGGAGTGCTGGTGGGATACTGGGTTGCCTTGGGAGAGGCATCACCAGTAGAAAACAGGAAGTTGTTATCCCCTCTGTACAGACAATTGGTGAGACCCAATCTGGAGTTCTGCGTCCAGTTCTGGAGACCCAATCTCCACAAGGACATAGACAGGAAGGAGGCTGTCCAGAGGAGGGCAATTAAAATGATGCAGGGTTTGCACCAGAAGACATAAGACGAGAGATTAAAAAAGCTTAATATGTATACACTCGAGGAGAGGAGGGAGAGGGGAGACATGATAGAAACATTCAAGCACATCAAGTACATCAAGGGAATCAACAGAGTCCAAGACAGTAGCATCTTTCAGAAAAGAGATGCAAGAACAAGGGGACACAATTTGAAAGTGGGGGGGGATGGCTCAGAGGTAATATGAGGAAGTATTTTTTCATGGAGAGGTTGTAGATGTGTGAAACAGCCTTCCTAAGGAGGTAGTGGATTCAAATACATTGGGGGAATTCAAAAACGCATGGGACACTCATAAGGCAATTCTAGTTGGTGATAGGAGGAAGTAAGCTGTTGGTTAACTAGGATCTGCAGCCCATGCATTAGGTAGTGAAATGGGCAGACTAGGTGGGCCAATCAGTCCTTATCTGCTGTTAAATTCTATGTTTCTATGAGGAACAGGTCCTCGTAATGTGGACCAGTTGATAGTTATACATGCATGGTAGACATGACATGGGAGTAGCACTGATGCACTGATGTATCCCCACAGGCACAGCAGCAGCAGTTGACAGTGGTGACACAGGCACAGAGTGTGAACACATGCAGCTGACCACCCAACAGGCCACGCAGCACCCCGGGTGATGCTGATGCGGCACAGCCCAGACACCAGTGATAGAGGGGTGTGAGGCAGCAGAGGAGCAACAGTGGGGAAGGAGGGACGCTGCCTGAGCAGTCTCTTCAGCTGCAGAAGCCTAGGGAATGGCACAGCACAGGACCTAAGCCTGGCATCATACCACATGCTGGAGGAGGCCCCGGATGGGACCACGCCATCCTCACAGGAGGACTGCCAGATATGCCCACGGACTACGCAGGATTCTGCTGGACACTCTTGACAGCACATGCAGAACAGGGTGAGATGCTGGGCTGTATCAGGCTCAGTATGGATACGCACCACATGGTGATGGAGGAGCACATGGGCACCCTGATAGAGGTGCTGGAGACAGGGACACGCACCATGGAGGCAGCCATAAATTGCCTGGTTGATGCCATGATCACCTACCAGGCCTGTGCGCAGGCACAGACAAGAGCCATCACCCACCTGACCATGGCTGTGATGGGGTCAGTGGCCCAGCAGACTAGACAGGCAGACGCACTGTCAGCAGTGCTACAGGATGCACACCCAGGCCAGCCACTGTGAGGCACAGCAGTGAAGGATGTCACCACACAGGCACCACAGGTTGTGCACCTACCACAAGCCCCACCACAAATGCCACCAACAGCAGCGGTGACAACACCATCACTGCCAGGGCGGTGGGCCCAGCAGCAGCACCTTCCACCACCCCACCATTGCCGCCACCACTGGCACCCCTGGAGCAGCAAGACCCACCACTGCCACCAACACCCCTGCAATGCCAACGAGGTGACCCCACCACTTCCACCATTGGCATCACCAGTAACACCTGCACCACAGGCACCACAGCCCCCATCGCTGACAAGACTCACAATGCTGGTGCAACCGGAAACAACACTGTCCCCAACAACACCACTGGTGGCACCACAGGCAGCCAGAGTGACAAAGCAGAGGGCTACAGCAACACCTGCCACCATGGCAGTGGGGCATAAGGCACTGGGCACAGGGCACAGGGCACAGGACCAGTGCCAGACATGGCAGGCCAGCACCAGACGGCACACCTGGAGAGGAGACAACACAGGTGGCAGTGCACCAGCAGGCCAAGGATGGCAGTGGACCACAGGATAAGGAACTGGGGACTGTGCCAGGTTATGCACCAACCACCCCAGGGAGACGTGGAAGACCCCGGAGGCTGGCAGTGCCAGCGGGACCTCTGGACAATGGTGGCCCTGCGGTCATACACCAGGGGCAGGGTGGGCCCAGTGCTACCACTGGGGCAGCCGAGCCCACAAAACAGGATGCTGGACAGGGTGTGAGTTCAACCAAGTGCAAGAGATCTGGGCAGTAGCAGCAGGTGGCAGACTTTCATGGCACTATGGTGCGCCACTGCTATGGGAGGTGGGCAGTGGACAGTGAAGCAGTATAGGAGGGCACTGAAACCTGATGTGTGGTGTACGAGTGTGTGTGTGGATGCACTGTGTGGGGGTGTGTGGGCACTGTTACACAGCACAGTATGGGTGTGATTGCTGTGCACTGTCACTGGGTGTGGGTATGTGTGTGTGGGATTATCACAACTGTATTGTACCACTGCACTATGTCACATCCTTTGTTAACTGCACTTAGTAAATACTATGCACTGTACATCTGTGTGGACTCACTCATTCCAACCGCTGTGGCAGGACATAATGCATGTCTCACACATCCACTGCCTGAGTGAGGTGCATGCCCATATCCGCTAATACATCCTACCCATAGGCTGCATGTGCATATGACCACAATTGCAGCACGCGGTTGTGTTTATGCAGTGTGTGTGGGCACATTATGTATATGCATGGTACCACTCTGCACTGCATGTGTAGCCTGTAAGTGCACCATGTGCAAGGTAAGCCATGTAAGCAATACCTAGGTGGCAACACAAGCATGCTGGTGAGACAGGGGAGGACCTCGCAGCAGTGATACAGAGCACATGCTAAATAGGAAACACAGAGATCCCTGACACACTGTAAGTCCAGGTGGGACACACCCTGCATATTGGTAAGTACTGGGACAGTGCACTTCCTACACATATGAAACAGACAGTACTACATACAGTTGATAATGTTGTGCACAACTCTGTTTATCCAGGAGAGACACACTAGGCTGCAGGCCTGCCCACAGATGCAAACCGGGAGCACAGAAAAGGTAGGTGCCTTGCTCAGATTCAAACTGTTTGCATGTGGGGGCTGTGGGATTGCAACCCCGGGCACAGGTGTATGAGCTCAGAGCCATATACCACTGCACTATGCAGCTGCACATCCCAACTGCAGGGTGGTGAGTAAGGGTGTAGGCAGGCAGACCCACCACACAATGCTGTGTACAGTTGTGCTGCGTACCTGTCCCTCACATAATGCCTATGTGCAGCCATTATCACTGTGTTCTGGGGGACATGTGCCTGTGTAGCATGCTGATTAGTGTCTGTACCTGTGTGCAATACTAGTACCTACCACATGTACATGTGTGCAAACTGTGTAGGGTGTTGCTGTGACAACTGACAGCCTACTACAATTGGCAATGGGGGCAGCAGTCTGTTGGTCTGTGTACAGAGGTGTACTGTGGTGCTGCAGATGGTGGGGACTGTGCATGCGGAGATAGCTGGCTACGTTCATGATAGTTTTCAGTTTGGCCAGTGCAGTGCTCCCACTGCAGCCCTGCACACATCCCTCAGTCCCCTGATTGTAGGACAGGGGCACATAGACCGTGGAGCACATGGGCAGACAGTGGAGCACTGCGGCAGACCGTACCCCAGGATGCCAACACACAGGTTCCATGCCCGCCTGTCTGTTCAGACCATCAGACATGCCCTGCAGACCATGGACTGTGCAGCATGCTACATTTGACTGTGCATGGCCCTGCAGATGATACATGTGGACCTAGACAGCACAGTGCAGTACAGGGGGCATCTCTGCCTTACACTGTGAACTGGGCAGGCACCAATGTATCACACAGGCAGGGCAGCTGTCTGTTGGGTGTGCAGACCAATGTCACTGTACAGCATCCTGGGTGCATCCATGGCCGGGTATGTGCTGGTTGTGTGTGCACACAGGCTGCACAGCTGCCATGCTCCCCTGTGGATGCTGGACCAGTGAAATGGGAGGCTGCGCATTGTGGGATACCACAGCTAGCTTGACCACTGTGCAGGACAGACACACAGTCCTGTAAGTGCACCTGACCTGCACACACAGCAAGGCCACATGTCTGAACAAAGTGTCGGCAGCCATTCATATTGTACACAGCTGAGCTGTGGTGTGATATGTGCAACTTTCAGGTAACATGTGCCATGCCGTGTATCACCACATGACAGCCAGACGTCGTGCAGCTGGACTAGGCCACTGCACATGACCACAGTGCAGGCTGCTGTCATGTGGGGAATGGTCATGTGCCTAGGCACTCCTGTGCATAGGGATGGCAACAGAGCAGTGCATGGATGGGCATGGCGGTTGGTGGTGTGGGGGAGTGTGGTGTAGGCAGCTGTTGTGGGGTCACCCATTGCACACTGTATGCGGATGGCACCTCACGGCCCTGTCATGTAGTGTGCGGTGTGTGGTATCAGCGTGTACACCATCGGTGGGGAACATGGACCCGGGGACATGTATGTGCAACACAGCACAGCCATGCACCCCTCAGACAGCACATAGGGTGCTCTGCTGCAACCATTGCTACTGTACCCCAGCCCTGTAAGTCATGCTGTCCAGTGCCGGACAAGCTAGGCAGGATGTAGGGGAGAGTGACAGTATGGTTGACACACCACTGTACACTGACACGTGTGCTGCGACATGTTGCCTTGCAGATCAATACTGCACATGCAGTACACCCCTGTGCCAGATGCCTCAGGGCAGACAGCATACCAAGCAATATGAGACTGACTCTGAGTGGAAGGGCCCCCAGCTTCACCCCTACTAGACCATGCAGCTGCTAAACCTGGTCCACCAGTGGGGGATGACACTCCTCCCACCCAGGTGCAGGAGGCTCACAGTGGAGGAGTGTGCAAGGGCATGGAGGGCAATAGGACACACCTAGGTGCAAGTAGCGGCTTGCCCCGCACCGTGAAACAGCTGCAGCACCACTGGCAGGATCTGGGATGGAAGGACCCAGGACTCCTGCAGCGACTTTTGGATATGGCATGCCTGAGGTATGTGGAGATGCACACAGTCCAGGATGCAGGTGCAGGTGGGTATACCAACATCTAGCCGCACATTGGTGCTATGCTGCCACACAGGCCATGGCCAGAACTGGTACACGCATGTAACTGTGTTCCCCTTCCTCACAGGTGCAGGACACAGTGACCTGGGACCACAGGCACAGCTGGACAGTGCACAGCAGTGTGCACAGGGCCAGCGGCAGGTGGTGAGGCACCGGAGGTCAGGTAGGTGCATGCCCTCTATGCCATGTGTCATGTCCGTGCTGTGTCGGTTTGCGGAGGCATAGGTTGTGGCGCTATGTTGTGTGAGCATGTAGTGTGTCCCAGCACTGCACTGAATATCACCATTGCTTCCTTGCAGGTATGCAGAGCAGCCTGACACCCCACCTCAGGGCCCTGCTGTGGGCGATGGCCATGGTAAAGGCAGAGGATGCAGCGGCCTACCGGCAATGCACACAGCACCAGTTGCACAGGGTTTTCCCCATCCCAGCATCATCGCAATAGAAGGATAGATAGAAACTTTCAAGTACCTCAAGGGAATCAATAAAGTCCAAGAGGGTAGCATCTTTCAAAAAAAGAGGTGTGCAAGAACAAGGGACACAATTTGAAGATGGGGGGCAGCTCACAGGTCATTTAAGGAAGTATTTTTTCACAGAGAGGGTTGTGGATGCATGGAACGGCCTTCCAGAGGAGGTTGTGGAGTCAAAAACAGTGGTGGTATTCAAGCATGCATGGGACAGTCATAAGGCAATTCTAGGGGGTGAGGGTAGGAAGAAGTAGGCTGCTGGCTAACTAGAATCTACAGCTTATCTATTAGGTAGGGAAATGGGCAGACTGGGTGGGCCGAGCGGTCCTTACCTGCCGTCAAATTCTATGTTTCTATGTTTCTAAGGAGGATGATCCGGATACCAACCTGGCAGATTGTGGGCAGCAGAGGATGGAGGAGTAGACAGAGGTGGTGGCAACAGGGGATAACCACCTGGCTGCAGAGGCAGGGGCACCCCACCAGCATGGTGCTGTGGTGGTGGCAGGTGCACAACCAGAGGTGCAGAGCAGTGCCGCAGAGCAGGCAGACATGGGACTGGAGGCAGTGGAGCAGCCTGCAGCAGAGCCTGCGGTGTGTGAGCTGCCTGTGGTGGAACAGGAAGTGGATGACATGGCGCATCCGGAAGAGGGCCAGGTGGTGGATGTGTACATGCCACCCAAAGATGATGCAGCGCACAGGTTTTACAGAGGTAGCATGGACCAGGGGCAGGCAGGGGGACTGGATATTTGGGCAGGTTAAGCTGGTTGACAGCCTGGACTGCAGGCTATGCTTTCCCAGGCAGCTGCCAGTGGGTGACCAGTAGCTAGTTGTGCTGGTCTCCACATTATGGAAGATGTGGCGTGCCTCCATGGCTCCCTGGGTGCCCTCCTCATGGCACTGCAGAGGTGATAGTGCCGCACAGTGTGGACTGGGCCCTTCTCCAATGGACATTTTGTTTGTATGTATGTGGCCCGTTGGCTTCTATAGGCTGGGGGGGGTGCATGACGTGTGTGTGTGTGTGTGTGTGGGGTGGGGTGCTGGTGGGTGGTGGGCGGTGTCAAGTGGCGGGGTGTCTGCATCCCATGTGGGAGTGGGAAGGCTGTGGGTGTGGCCATGCCTGGGAGGGGTCCATCCGGGGGTCTTCTGCTGTGTTCCCTCTTAGTGTTCAGTGGACAGTGTACATATGGGCTGGGGTGGTGCCTTGTATGTGTGTGTGGGGCATTGCACATATGGGATGTTGGGGGTATCTGCCATTGTGTTGTGGAGGGGCTGTACATAGCGGGTGTCTTGTGAGGGTGGGGGGTTGTTTAATACTGCTGTTTATATTGATGTTTGCACCTTGTATTGTTATTGTGCTCTGCTTAATTAAATGGTTTGTTCGCACTCCTGGCTCTGTATATCTGTCTCAGGTCTGCATGGGCGTGTGTGGGTGTGTGTGCGTGTGTGTGTGTGTGTGTGTGTCTCACTGTGCATGTGTGGCCATGCATGCGGTGGGGCTGCGCTGTCACATGTGCGTCCCCACCATGCATGTGGTGTCTGTGCTGTCTGTGCCCCTCACAGCCTTGGGCACACTCCGGTGGGCACAGCCACATGGTGCTCTGTTGCAGCTGAGCACCATGCTGGGTCCGGTTCACATGCCACCACACTGTGCCTGTTATGGCTGTGTGGCGGCCATGGGCCAGTACAGCTCTCTTCCACCCATGGGACAGGTGGTCCATGTGGATTGGCACCAGTGGCACAACTTGAATGGTGCATTCTACCATCATACATATGCAGGTTAGTGCCACCTGGTGCTGTGTTCCTGTTGTGGTTGCACTGTTTACATGTATCAGTGGCCATGGCAGGTGCAGTGTGCCTGATGGCACCATCTTCACGGCATTGTTCCTCTGCCCTGTGTGTGTCCTTCTCCTCCTGTGACTCCATGCCTGTTGTCCATGTGTGCTGTGCTCCTCTGTGTGTTGCCTGTGGTGCCATCCCACAACTGCAGTCATGCCTCACAGATGCTGTATGTCACACATGGGCACTGTTCCAGCTCCAGTGCTGCTTCATATGTCATATTGCACCTGCTGCCAGTATCACCTTCCCGGCAGCATGGTGGCAGTGGCATGGGTGCCATGCTGTTGTCAGGGCTTGGTTTCACCTCAGTGTCCCTACTGCTGCAGGTGCCACCATGGTGGTACTGGGGCAGTGGTGGTAGGTGGCAGTGGTGTTGGTGCTGTCGGTTGTGGTGTCCTTCTGCTGCCTCAGGTGCACCAGTGGTTCAGCTGAGTCATGCATAGTGGCCCGCTGTTGCACCACTGTGTGTCTGGTGTTCCACCATGATGACCAGATCACTGTCACCCTCCTTCAGTGCACCGTCCTCCTGATCGCTGTCAGGCAGTGGTACACTGTGTGCCTGGGCATTGTTCTGGGGGTTGCGGCAGGTGAACACTGTCCTACATGCTGTTGTGGAGCTGTACTGGGGTGCAACAATATGGTGTCATGGCATTGGACACGGGACGTCGGTGGTCCAAGGGTGAGCTACATTTCCTCTCACGTGCCGGTGTGGGCCTCATTGTTCCTATCCTCAGCTGCTGTCGGGGGTGTCCTCACAGGGATCCTCCACCATGGCATCTGGTGTTCTCCACTGTCACCTGTTGGGGGTGTTGGGTGCATGTTGCTGTGTGCACCCCTGTCATCAGCTTCCCAGTATCCTCTGCATGGCACGCACTGCTGCATGCGCATGCGTTCATATGCAGGTGCACACTCTCAGTCATACATATTGTCTTGGCTGTGTCCATGCACTGCCTGTGCTTCCCTTGCCATTGTGTGGCCTTCCTGGGCCCCTGTGTGTTGCACGGTGTGTGTGTCATGCCCCTGCCTACCTCCCATGTGTGGCATTCCATGTGTCTGCATGGCCGTCACCCCTGTCCACTGCAGTGCCTGTCCACCCACTGCCCCTGCTGTGCCACTGTGTCTCCACACTCCCACATGTACTGTCTGCCACATGCATGCACACTGCCATGGCCTGTGGCATGCTCTGCATTGCTGCTTGGTCAGGTCCTCAGTGGTCCTGCACTGACATCTTTTGCCATGCACCGGTGACCTTGGTTCCATTGGTGGGCACTGTGGCTCAGTCCCCTGGCTCCTGCCTCTGTGCCTGGCATGCCTGAGCTCACAGGGCTCTGCTATCCCAGTTTGGCTCCTATTGCTGACATTGCTGTGTGTCCCACTACACTGCTCTGTGCAGTCTGGCTATGTGGGAAGGGGGTGTTTCTATGGCCTGTGCTCTGGTTAGAACAGCTATTCCTTGTTCTAAGTTACATTGGCTTCCTCTGGTGTAGTTATTTATGCCACTTGTTCTGGAATGGCAGTTTCATGGTGCTGGTGTGTTATGCATTTCACAAGCTGCATTACTCAGTGATGCCGGCTTTCTTTGGCATAACTGCATCGTAACTTGCATTTGTCATAGCGGTTGTGGAGTAACTGTTATTTTCAAATCACGTGTGTCGCAAGTCACTGGTGTAACTTGCAATTTGCGCCATTGGGACTGGCGTACTACATCTACAACTGGCGTAGCCATCTTAAAATCAGGCCCATGATTATTTCTGTTCTTGGGATCATGAAATTCTAATATCACTGGCCTTATAAGAATAACAGCACTCTTGATCACTACCTAGTTTTCTTCTATTCTATGGAATCAGAGAATCAAACTGACAATGCTGCAGTATACACAAACTTCAGTCATTTTTATTGCATGGTGAGACATCAGGTAACTCTGAATTATTTACTGCATGACGTGACTTATAATTAGTAGGCAGCATTTCTACCATAACATTTTTTTGTTAAAATTTGCCATCTGTGTGACCTATCATCTCCCCCCATCTCACCAGTCTGCACAAAAGGCATGGAAGTTTGGACCAAAATCATTTGTCATGTGAGTAAATGCTACTAATGCTGATTTATATAATTCTGCAAGTTGCCAATTTGAGAGATTGGTGGAGAAATTAATGAATGGGGCCACTACTTACTTGTATGATGGTGGTGGTGTAAATGACAGTGACGCCTATCCCAATTCCATACGCACTGAGGTACACTGCAGAATCATAGTATGGATGTGAGAATGTAAAAATAACAACCCTCTTTGTTGACATGATATTCCCTAAGACACTCCTTTTCTGTTGCTGTGTTCAAGAAATGCTAATGTAATTAGGACCAGAGAATCAAACTGATACTGCAGCAGTGTTGGCAAATGGCAGTCATTGAAACAGTATAGTGAGTCTTCGGGTGACACTCACATATATGCTGATAACATGAAATAGAGCTTGTCTGCAGCATTTGTGTCATAAACCTTTTTTTGTCTTTTTCATAAATTTCCAATCCATCTTAGTGAGCACTCCCCCCCCCCATCCCAGCTCACCCATCTGTAACAACAACATGCACATATTGGAATAAAATAATTTGGCTGGTAAATAAGCTATACTAATACACAACATAAAAAACTTAACTTCATAACCAAATCTTAACAATTAATTACATGTGCTTCACCTTTCTTCTTTATGTGGCTGTCTGTTTACGTCTGAACTCAGTGCTGCTTGAACATTTCAGAGTTCTTGAGTTGTGGTAAAGTGAGTTTTCTTCTTTATATGACTGCCCAAACTCAATGCGACTATTTTATTTATGTCCTCTGTGGAAAAAAGCAGCGAAGGGAAGTGCAGTATTCTGTTCAGATGGATTCAATATCAGATACGATATCAACCGATATCAGATACAGTTTCAGACATCGGGAACAGCTCCAGAAACAGAACTGTTTCCAAGAAATGTTCCTGATGTCTAAAATCATATCTGATATTGTACCTGATATCCTCCTGACATGAATAAAGTGAGACAGGTGAGTTGAGTGTACTGGTACAGGTAGTATCCAAATTACAAACATTACAAACTCAAGGCAGCTATTTCATTTATGTTGGTGTCCTGTTCAATTTGCCTTTTTCTGCAGTGCACCTTACTAGAAATGAAAAGAGACACCAGATCTTTCATTCTGCCTAAACATTTTTTATCCAGTCTGCCCAGTACACATAGTGGCCACCATTCACTAGTTGCTCAGTCTCCTCCCAGATAGATGGGGAAAAACATTTGTTTTGACTGACTTGTCATATCAAGGTAATCACCCGGTGTACCACTCGGGTTGATTATAGAGATGGGCAGCTGCATCATAGTAATTTAAAGAGGCAAAGAGGTAAAACTGTCCACAGCAACCATAGCAATGAGACCACAACAAAAAACGGGTATCCAGCTTGTTTACTATTTATTATTTAAAAAGTGTAGCTAACATTCCAGTACCAACAGTAAGCAAATCACAACTGTCGATGCATCCCTATGACATCATGGTCACTGCCGCAGAAAACTGACGTTTTGCTCAGGGTTACCCAATACCCCTATAATACCCATATAATGTATGGCTAGGCTGTTGGTATCTTTCCACTGCAACTATCATTAGCAATAGAAAACCTACATAGCTCACAAGGGAGAATGACAGCAAGTCAGTGGTAGCATTTCCACAACTGCTTTTGTTAACTTTTTAACCACAAGTCTGTTAGCTTTATATATCCATTGTATATCTTGCTCATTTCCAGATACTCAACCATTGACACTTCAGTGTTTTTAGGTGGCGAACATGACAAGTAGCTCCTACTTAGGCCACTTCTGAAGTGGAAGTAGATGAGGCTTTGTGGCCTCACTGAAGCATGGGAATCAGTAGCAAAGAACAAAGATGAGAAGCTGTGCTTTGGCTACCACTTAAAAATCGTCCTTCCTCTTCTTCTAGGGCTATGTAAATTTATCTTCCACCAGCAGAATGTGCTAAATACTGATTTTGCTTCCACCAAATGTGAAATGTTGCCTAAATTGTGATTTCAGTTATTTCCATCTAATTTAAAAAGTATTTGTCCAAATTATACCACATTTGGTACACTGACTTTGCCATTTCCCCTACAGAAGTGTACAAAAACTAAGATCCCTATCTTTAAAGATGACTGAGTTAAGATCCTCCAAACATTTGGAAACTTTAAAATTACAGTTAACAACTATGTTAACTTAAAGTGTTTCTCCAAATTGCACCAAATGTGGTATGGTAACTTTATTAATATTTATACATATGACTGCCAAGTTTCAGATATCTATCTTTAAAGGTGACTGAGTTATAAGCCTCCAAACTGTTGGACATTTTAAAATTACATTTCACAATCACATAAACTGCAGAATTTTAAGCCCTGATAAGTTTAAAGATTGACAATGGAATATCACCAATGTTGTTAGGTTTACTGACCATAAATATTAGGCTTTAAGGCAACTCACGTGGACCAGCATTAGAGCATCATGCTGCCATGGTGACAGCCGGGTTGAAGCGAGCCCGAGTAGTTGTATCGGGGCACAGGTCATGGCTAAAACTTACAATTTACATAATCACTACATCTCTATTTTGCAGTTTCTATGACTCTTGTGAAAAAGTATGAATATACATTTTCAGTTATTGAGTTCTAAAGGTGGCTAGGTTGTAAGCATAGAAATATTTTCTGAAATTTTCACATGAATATTAAATTTCCAGATGTTGAGCTCTTATAACTTCTCAAGCCTTCATGCTGTTGTTATAAACTTGGCACACATGTAGGGCCTATAAAAGGCAATATGCATGCCAAATTTCAGACTTCTAGCTTTAACATGGACCGAGAAATAGCCAATTAAACAGATACAGAAAATTCCAAAAAAAGTCATGAAATTTTATGAAAATTCTGTGAATTTAGAATTTGCTAATGTGGCCCAGCTCTATCTTCCTCTCTTCCCTCAACATTCTCCTACCACTTCTCATCATCATCATCATCATAATCATCATGATCATCACATTATCATGATCATCATCATCATTAGCTTCTCTGCCTAATGGTGCTGTTGCTGTTGTCAATCAATCAATCAATCAATCAATCAATCAAAATCTTTATTTAACCAGACAACACCATTGAGCAATGCTCATTTGTGAAGGTGGACCTTGGGGAAAGGGTACAATAATACATATAATACACACAATTTCAATGATTATAGTACAAAGCAATATCAATGTACAGCATGTGCAGAACAGGCATAAGCAATAATGCAGTAAGTTGGACAGATTCAACCGATAACAATTATGTACATACAGACCATTGTATGTAGCATACTCAATACTGGAGCTAGCTAGGAGAAGGGGAAAGAAGGAGACAGGCAAGAATAAGGAAAGGGGTGGGAGAGAGAGAGAGAGAGAGAGAGAGAGAGAGAAGAGGGAAGCCATGGGAGCTGGACCGGCAACAAAAGGACCACGGCAAGCTAGCGGACTCCAGGTGGTTGAGAGGGAATCTGTGATCAGAGTAACAGGCTCAGGATTCTGTAAAATAGTGACAGTATAGTGCTTTGAAGGATTCCAAACTGATGGCGAGCTTTAGTTTTAGGAATTTTTGAAGTTTATTCCACAATAAAGGTAGCGCGCAACTAATAGCAGCACAGCCAAAGCTAGACCTGGCTTTGTAAACCTTCAAAAGGAGGTAGGAGGTGCTTCTCAGAGCATACCTATTAGAAGTGCAAGATGGTAGGCAGTCAGAGATATAGTTAGGCAATTTATTTAAGAAGGCTTTGTAAGTCTATAAGGCAGTGTTTCTTTGGCGCAGAAGCTAAGGGAGGACCACCAACTGCCTTGTACAACAGACAGTGATGAATGGAGTAAGGAGAGCCATTATAAACGTTAGGGCTCTGTGAAAAGAATATCTAATTTAGAAAGAGGACCAGCAAGACCTTGGTTATACAGGAAGTCAGTGTAATCAAGGAGGGAAAGAAAGGTGGTTTAGACTAGCCTCTTCCTGGCTTCCCTGGGGAGAAGACCTTTTATCCTGAAGAAGAGTCCAAGGCTCTAATGAAGTTTCTTTGTTAATTCTTCAATATGTACCAGGAAGGAGAGTCTATTGTCAAGCCATACCCTCAAATATTTGAAACTGGTCACATACTCCAGTTGCTCACCAAGAAGGGTAGTTACCAGGGGAAGGATCCCATTTGAGGCAGGGTTTGATAGGTTAGGAAACGGCGAGAAGAACATAGCTTTAGTTTTCTTGGCATTCAGAAGCAGCTTCTGGTTTATGAGCTAACGCTGCAGTAGACTGAATTCTTCCTGGAGGACTGAAAGCATTGCATTGGGAGAGGGTCCACTGACATAAAGCATGGTATCATCTGCAAAAAGGTGTATTTGAGCCTTACTGATATTAGCATCTATCCTATTAATATAGATTGCAAATAACAAGGGACCCAGGATGGAACCTTGAGGGACTCCTCTCAGAAGGGGCTTTAAGGGGGACACATCCCTTCTGCTTTTACCTGCTGTGAGTGTTCAATAAGGTAATTCTCAAACCATTTGATGGACAGAGCATCTAGGCCGATGTGCCAGAGGGATGAGAGGAGCAGGCAGTGATCGACTGTATCAAAGGCCTTGTTTAGGTCCACTAATACTACACCAACAAAGTTCTTGTTGTCCAGCTCACACTGCCAATCATTAGTTACTTTGGCTAGTGCCGAGATCGTTTTGTGCTGTGCTCTGAATCCTGATTGAAAAGGGTTCAGCAAATTTGTCTGATCCAGGAAAATCCTAAGCTGTGAATTCATGATTTATTCCAGCATCTTAGACAGGGCTGGTAAAAGGGAGATAGGCCAATCATTGTTCACATCACTGGGATCACCAGATTTGAACAGAGGGATGGCATAGGGTTCCGCCAAGAAACTAACTTAGCTGAAGTTAATGGTGAGACATTGTATAGGAGACAGGTGATGAGGCCTAAAACAGTCTGAAGTTTCCAAACAAGTAAGAAGGGTTAAAGTATGGGGACTGGATAATGAACCAATATGGGCTAGGAAGAGAGCCAATAAGTAGAGGCTTAACGAAGTGGGCGAGGAGCAAGGGGGTATTTAAGGTGGCCTAGGAGGGTGTGGAGGAGAGACAAAAATTTGAAGCTGAATAAACAGTCCAGAAGCTCCCCAAGGAGCCAGGGCTGGGCGCTGTACTCGATGCCTGTTGCTGGGCAGCTGGGCTGGCGTCGTGGTGCACTTGCAAGCATGATCCTGAACAGCTGGCGTGTCACAGCCTGAGGGGCTATGGAGACCTCGGTAGAAGGACAAGCACTGGTTAATAAGCCCCAGAGAAAAAGGAGGGTTTACTTAGAACAGGAGGCACAAAAGAGCTGAGCACTTAATTAACTTTGTAAATCTGGGAGCGTGTACAGACTGCAATCAAGGTGCTGGCTCTGAGAGCTTTGAGTCAAAAAAACAAAAGGAAGAAAAGAAAGTCAGGGTCAGACAAGCTGTCCTTTTGTTACCAAACAACTGAATAAAACAAATGGCAGACTCACCAGGGGATCACAATCAGGCAAGAACAATCAATGTACAAATTAATAAATTAGCTAAGTATGAGGCAGGGGTCCGAGTGGAGACCACCACTTCCCAGGAGTAAGGGGACTTGATTGAATGCAGCCGTGGACTACTTCAGTGCACAGGGTACCAGCACAATTTCAGCCAGCTTACAACATCATCAAGACCTCTACTGGTAACTGGCAAGCAGTAGCCTAAGCGAGGAGAGCTGCCACAAAATAAATTAAACCATCTCAATAATTTTAGCAACAAAACAGAAGGAATAGCTCAAAAGTCCCAGGAGAGAAAGACAGGCTAATTCAGGAGCACTGCTTGACATGATAGCCAATGTGCGTGGGTTCAAGGCTGGAGCCAAACATTTGAAGCTGAAGAAACAGTCCAGATGCTCTGAGGAGCTGGGGCTGGAGCCCTGTACTCCTTACCTGTTGCTGGGCAGCTGGGCTGTGAGCACCGTGGGGCCATACAACTTGATCCTGAACCACGGCTGTGGTCACAGCTCGAGGGGTCTATGGAAACCTGTTGCTGGGCGGCTGGGATTCCTGAGTGCCATGGGACACTTGCAGCTTGATCCTGTACCACAGCTGTGGTCACATGCAGAGGGAGCTACAGAGACCTGTTGCTGGGCAGCTGGGCTTTGAGTGCCATGGGGCACTTGCAGCAAATCCTGAACTGCAGCTGTGGTCACAGCCGAGGCGGCTACAGAGACCTGTTGCTGGGCGGCTGGGCTTCTGAGCATTGTGAGGCGCTTGCAGCTTGATCATGAACCACAGCTGCGGTCACAGCCTGAGGGGGCTACGGAGACCTGTTGCTGGGCAGCTGGGCTTCTGAGCACCGTGGAGTGCTTGCAGCTTGATCCTGAACTGTGGCTGCAGTCACAGCCCGAGGGGGCTACGGAGACCAGATTGTTGTAGCTGATGCCATGCATTGACCTGCCTCATATTGAGACTAGTGGGACTTCAGCAAATGCCTTTCCATGGTAGTTGTTCACAGCTTTGTTTCCTGTGTACCTAAACTCAACTTGTTCTTACATAAGGCACATTATGTATGTCCATGATTCCATTTCCACTCAAAAGAAATCTGACACCATTGATCATCAGTTTGGCCTTTCCTAGTGGAAATTCACTGCTGGTGTCATCATGGCTGGAAACCATGACCACCTTCTTCCATCCACCTCCCTTTCCACAGTTTTAGAGAATGGTTCTTCTTCTACCTCTGTCTTGTGTCATCCTGGCCTGCTGTACTATGTGTCTTTCCACATCTTTCTGTCATTATTTCATTAGATGCTTGTTCTTCCCTTGCCATTCTGGATCCTCTGTCTTTTGTTTCTTTTAGGAACCACTGTCTGTTTTTTCTCTTACATGCCCCTGCCCCAATTTAGACTTCCACCTTTTCTGCCTCGTCTTCCTCCTACTGAGATTTGCTGCTGATGCTATCCTTTTTAAAAGGCACGTATTCACAATCTGTGTCTGTCACCAGACTTCCCCAAGTCACTTTGCTCCTCCTCCTCCATTGCCTGTGTCATTATTTGTTATACCCTTTTCTTTTTGCATTTTTCTACAATTGTTGCTCAAGTTGCAACCCTTGCAGTTCCACTGCCAGTGGTTCCTACAATGTATGATACTTTATGGACTATCCCAGCAGTTTTGTCTATATTTTCTATTTGCACTAAAGTGGAGGGGCTCTAGTCAAATTAATTATGCTTTGGCTTTTATTAGTTATTCTAAATGTTTCTACCACTCCCCCATCTCCTAGCCTTCCCTGTTAATTTATTGCCTAAATCAGCTACACAAAAATGTTTGCTTTTTATATTTATTTTTTATTGTACCATGCTATTGATGCTACAACAAAGTACCAGTTAGCAGTGATTGGGCAAGCTGACATACACTTGCTGCCCACTGTCTAGATCATACTACACGAGCACAGCTCAAGAGGACACGCACACAATGCTCCATGAAGAACACCAGGAATTTGAAAGTGTGATGAATGGAAGAAACAAAAATATGTATTTTCTATTTTATTTTATTTTGATAGGATGCTGCAAAAAGTACCACCAACGATAGCCAGACACCAGCAGGCTGCCAGCTGACATACATTTCCTGCCCCTTTGGAGATCACACTAGACTAGCACAGCTCAGTTGACACACAATGCTATAGTTGGCACCAGAAAGTTCAGAGTGTGACAACTGGAAGACAGAAATGTAATTTTTTTTTTTCATTTTTGATAGGATGCTACAGAAGTGTTGAGTAGAAGCAAGTGGATGCTGGCAGGATGCCAGTTGACACCCACTTGGTGCCCACTGCTTTGATCACATTGCACTAGACTAGCTCAGGACACATTAGTGCTGTAGGAGGAACCTCAAGAAGGTGGAAGCATGAAGACTGGAAAAATATGTTGTTTGTATGCTTTTTATTTTTGATGAGATTCCATAAAAGTGCCAGCTAGCAGCAGATGAGAACCATCAGTCTTTCAGCTGAAACCCACTTGCTGCCAATTGCTCAGATCACACTACAGTAGCACAGCTCCACAGGAAACAAGCCATGCTTCAGGAGGAACCTCAGGATGTTGACAGCATGAAGACTGGAAGAAAACTATGTTGTTTG
Source organism: Neoceratodus forsteri (assembly GCA_016271365.2). Taxonomy (NCBI): domain Eukaryota; kingdom Metazoa; phylum Chordata; order Ceratodontiformes; family Ceratodontidae; genus Neoceratodus; species Neoceratodus forsteri. The sequence continues at coordinate 1,456,462,148 of CM057455.1, read as the reverse complement.
TAGCATTTTGCTGTAGCAGTAACTTCCTGTTTTTCTTCTATGGCTCAGTAACTTCCTGCTGTTGCCTTTCACTTCTGCACCGCATACTTGTTTGCCTTTCACTTTTGTCATCCTTTCTATCTTAAGTATTTGCTTTCCAAGGCCACCCAGTGCAGTAGGCACCCCCAAGAGCAACCCTGGCAACATAGCCAAAACGTGAATGTGCACCGTGGGCAGGATAAGAATCTGCCAAACTCCAGAACCCATTTTGGAGTTCCTGCTTATTCAGTGATCTCTGGAATCTCCTGTAGTTGGGACCCACAGTTGGGGACCCAATTTCATTACTGTCTCACATTTTTCCTGGCCTGTTCTCCTGCCCCACAGGACACTTCAACTCTGGTGGGGTGAAAAGAATGAAAAGGGACTTGGCAAGGTTGGAGAAATGGTCAAACAAGGTGGGGTGGAAAGAATAAAAAGGGACTTGACAAGCTTGGAGGAATGGTCAAATATGTGGCAGCTCAGATTCAATGTAAAGAAGTGCAAGGTAATGCATCTGGGAAACAAAAACCCAGGGGAAGAGTATACAAGGGGGGGTGAGTTAATAACTACAACAAAAATCGAAAGAGACCTAGAAGTAATTACATCAGATGACCTAAAGGTGGGCAAGCAATGTGAAAAGGCAGTAAGGAGGGCTGAGGGAATACTGTGATGCATAGGGAGAGGTATCAACAGTAGAAAACTGGAAGTTGTTATCCCTCTGTACAGACAGTTAGTGAGACCCCATCTGGAGTACTGTGTGCAATTCTGGAGACCCCATCTCCGCAAAGACATAGACAGAGTGGAGGCTGTTCAGAGGAGAGCAACCAAAATGGTGCAGGGTCTGCACCAGAAGACATATGAGGACAGACTAAAGCAGCTTAATATGTATACCCTTGAGGAAAGGAGGGAGAGGGGCATGATAGAAACTTTCAAGTATCTCAAGGAATTAACAATGTATAAGGGGTAGTATCTTTCAGAAGAAGAGATGTGCAAGAGCAAGGGCACAATTTGAAGATAGAGGGACGTCTCAGAGGTAATGTTAGAAAGTATTTTTCACAGAGAGGGTTGTGGATGCATGGAACAGCCTTCCTGAGGAGGCTGTGGAGTCAGGAACAGTGGGAGAATTCAAGAAAGCATGGGACAGGCATAAGTCAATTTTAGTGGGGGGTAGGAGGAAATAAGCTGTTGATTAACTAGAATCTGCAGCTTATCCATCAGGTAGGGAAATGGGCAGACTAGGTGGGCCAAGCAGTCCTTATCTGCCATCAGATTCTATGTTTCTATGTTTCTATGGTAGGAGTTCAGCAGGGGACTCACACCATAGCTGCTTCATCCACTCCTTAGCTTTCTGCTCTGTGCTCTGTTTGGCTAACTTCCTCAGACCAGTTTAACCCCACACACTGGCATCACATCTCCCCATATCTGTGTCTGAATGGCACCCAAAAACACCTTAATTGCACATTAGAAATGCAGTTCCCCACTGCTTCAACCCTCCTGCTGCATTGCTCTCTACTGTCTCTCTTTTTGGCTCACTTTCTAGGCTTTTAACCACCTCCCCTCAGGATTTGGTTTGTGGCTTCAATGTCCAGCCTCTCCACTTCACACCAGACTCAGGATGGTATGGGTCCCTGAATGTATCTAGTGCTAAACTGACTCCTGCGGTTGGGCAATGAAAACTCTCCTCTCACTCATGTCTCAAAGGCCCACATTGCCTCACCTCACAATTTCCTCCACCACTTCCCTCTGGTAGCGCTAACCACTGGCCATCAAGAACATGGAATGTGGTGCAGCGCCAAGCTCACTTGCTGTCTCTGTCAGTGATTGTCACTTGATAATGCCAGAGCGCACCACAATTTCATGTAAGGGTGTTTGGTGGAGTGATATTAGTTTCAGACCTAGAGAAAGTAGTGGTTGTGCAGTTCATGTTCTGATTAAAATTATATTCATGTTTTAAACTCTGTACATTTCAATTTGCTGCAAGGATGGAATCCTCTTTATTAGGTTCCCTAACACATTTTGATCCAACCTTGACAGACTTTGCAGCTTATCAAATCAAATCTGGTTTTACTGGCAATCTCCCACGAGGGTGATTGAAGTTCATGTAGCCTACAAATTGCTTACATTACAATGGATTACAATACTGTACAGAGCATTTATTTAGTCTGAGCATTTTAACCAATTCTTTCAGGCAAATTAGGTAAATGATGCTAGGAAGGCCAGTAGATTTCTTGTATCTCTTGTGATAAGGAAAGTCATTGAAAACTGGCTTCAATATTTCCTGAACTCAGGAAAACACATTGATCCTAGGCTTGTAATATAGTCAGAGCATAAAAGTTCAGGTTCATTTGAAGGACACCACAAGCTGATGAGTTAATAACAGTCTAAAGCAGAATTAAAGAAAGCAGCTGAACTTTGTGATTTTTAAAATTACTTGGGTGAAGCATGTGGCTCTTTGCTTTACATCCTGCATAATGAAAGCATTTTGTGCTACAATATACAGTAATTAAGACTTTAATGAAGGCATTTAATGTTGGACATGCACTGGTTGTCAGACAGGACCCTAAAACTGATTGTCAGAATGGACACAGAGTGGTCCTAAATGGCAAATTTTGTTATGGCAGGAAGGTTAAAAGTGGAGAGCATCAGTGATCAGTGCTGGAACAGATGCAATTCAACATGTTTATTACTAACATAGGAGTGGAGCTGCACAGTAAAGTGAGTTTGTTCACAGATTACACAGAACTCTGTTGTATGGTAGACACTGATGATATTTATTTATTTAAGAAATCAGAATTACACCCCTTTGAGTCATAGACTTGTTTCCAAAGGTTCCACATCAGAATAAAACATAGACATTCATACAGTACATACATAGAATAAATGTGGTAAGCAATCATACAGAGTATAAATACAATGAGCAAGGGTTAATGCCTATACATCTGGTAGCTAAAACAGGGCAAAGCTATCAACATATTTACCTACGCGGTTAAGACCTATACAGTTGGTAGCTAAAGCAATGCATGAGATGAGTTGGTAGTAAACCGCCTCAGGGAGGCCTTGTCTTATACATAATACAATGCATTCATAGTCCAGTGCAACTATTTGGTAACCAAGGGAGGTGAGGAGCCTGTAGGCTAGAAATAATGAGGGATTTCCTCTGCCTGGCCTAGGGCGGGTGCATGGCCTAGCGGCGTGGTGCAGGATCCACAGGTTACTGGTTTCACTGGCATTGATGTGAGGAGAGAATATGGGCCCTTAAGGCAGCTTTAAAAGAACCTAGATTGGTGATTGATGTGATAGCTGGTGGAGAGGCATTGTACCAGGATGGAGCTCTAAGGGTGAAAGATCACGATTGGTGATTGATGTGATAGCCGGTGGGCGGGCATTGTATCAGGATGGAGCTCTAAGGGGGAAGGATAACTGGGCCAGGGTGGTCCTGAGCCTAGGTACTTCCAGATAGTTTTTGAAGCAGCCCATGTGGATGCTGAGATGGTGGCTGCCTGAAGGGAAGCCATGACACCTATCGGGGTTAAACCCAGGTGGATTTTTTTGGTGAAGAGAATCTGGTATAATAGTCTTTCCTCAAGGGAGAGGATATTGATGACGCGACAAGGTGTAGGATATGTATTTCTGTCATCACCAGAGAGAAGCGGCAGGCCTTAATGATGACTACTTGTATTTGATTAAGCACCATAGGGTTAGCGGCAGCATAGATTGTGAGGCCAAGTCCACCAGCAATAAGACTGAGGAGGTAATGGCTAGGTGAAGTGCTTCAGGTGGCAGGCAGTCTTTATGTCTGTAAAAGAGACCAATGCAGGTGTTGGTGGTGGAGGTGAGGATTTTATATGTTCATGGAATGAGAGGGAAGAGTCAAATGTAACACCTAGAAACATACTTTGGACCTGTTCCAATGGGATGAGAGAGTGGAGAGTATTTCAGGGAAATCCCTTGATCTGTTTTGGTGGTGGGCATAGAGCATCGTCTTAGTTTTTTTAATGTTGACCACCAATCTGTGTTCAGCAAACCAGTGTTCAATCTGAGAGAAGAAGTTTTATAAGGTAGGCTGGAGAGAGAGAGCGAGAGAGAGACAGAGAGGATCAGGATGTGTGGCATAAAGAACAGCTTTATCCACATAGAGGATAAGGTTGCTTGGGCAGTATTTAGGGAGGGTGTTGAGGTAGATGCTGAATAGCAGGGGACCCAGGATAGATCCCTGGGGAACTCCTGAGTACATAGGCAGCATAGTAGATATGATATTATTAATTTTAACATATTGGGTTCTAGATGAAAGATAGCTGGAGAACTATGAGAGTGGACAATGAGAGACCCCAATTTGTTGTAATGTGTTAAGAAGGAGGGGATGAGAAACCATGTCGAAGACCTTTGAGAGGTCTATAAACACGGCCCCTGTGAGGTGCCCCTTGTCAAGCATGGAGTGCAGGAAGTTAGCAAATTCTGTGAGGGTTGTCATAGTGCTATAACCTGCTCTGAAACCATGCTGCTCCCTACATAAGAGGTTGTGTGTGAGGAAGTAGTCAGTGAGCTGATTGGTCATGATCTTTTCAAGGGCTTTAGAGAGTGGGTGAAGAATCGAGATGGGCCGGTAGTTGTTTGGGAGGGAGCTGTCACCATATTTCAATATTGGTGTTATCACTGACATTTTCCATGAGGTTGGGAACTGGCCCAGGCACAGGGACAGATTTAGAAGGTCCATGAGTGGGGAGATAACTGAGTCTAGCATGATGTAAAGGATATGCATATCAAAGGTGTCTTTGCAGTAATTGGAGCTCTGGAGGGCTTTGGACAGGTAGGCTTTCACTTCTGTAGGGGTAATGACTCTGAGTTTGAAGGGGAATGGAGGAGCTCAGGCGGTGGGGGTAGGCTGAATTGAATCAAAAAGTTGCAAGGGAGGACTGAGCTGAGGTCTGAGAAGGTGGAGTTGAAGTAGTTAGCTATGAAAAGTGTGTTTGTGGTAGTAGTACCATTAACACTAAGCTGTGAGGGAGGAGGCGAATTTACCATTAAGCTCCTTGATGTTATTCCAGAACTTTTGTGCTACCCGGAGGTGGCTAGGGTAGTTCTGTAGTGCTCCGCCTTGGCCTTTCGGATTGTCCAAGTGCACTTATTGTGGGCAGCATTATAGGCCTGCCTATTGCTTAGCAAAGTGGAGGCAGTGGCACGATGCCAGAGGTTGTCATGCATTTTGAACTGTTGTAGGAGTTCTGGCATGATCCAGGGGGCACTATGTTTCTTAGTGGTCATTTTGATGGTCGATGCAAAAGCATTTCAGACAGTATTAAAGGTGGTGGTTAAGTAGTGCAATGCATCATCTATGTGCTGGGCTTGGGAAATAGGAGACCAGTCCCAGTTAATTAGATATTGTTTGAGATTGGCTAAGCCTCCTGGGTGTAGTCGATGATGAAAGGTGATATTTGGTGGTGGTTTAGGTCGCTGACAGGACCAGCTGAAGATGATTGGGGAGTGTTCGCTTAAGGTGATGGATAGGACACCCAGGTTGGTAATATAGTGGGGATGATTAGTGAGCAGGATATCTAGTAGGGTGGGGGTTCCATTAGTGGGGTTGGCCCTGGTAGGCTGGGATACCAGTTGAGTCATATCTAATGCAGTAAATGTATCTTTGATGTGTGTTGATAAGCTTGCCAGCCAGTTTATGTTGAGATCCCCAACTAGGATTTGTTCCATTTGTGGGGTGGCTGGCTAGATAGTCAGAGAGTTGCTTTACAGTCAGGGATTGGCTGCAGAGTGAGATGTAGGTGATGGAGAGTAAGAGGAGCATGGCTTGGGTCAGGAGAGTTTTATTGAGAGGGCTTGGGCACCATGGTCTAGGGAGGGTGCAGGCAGTGCTTGGTAATGCAAGGAGTCATTTATATAGAAGGCACAGCCACCACATCTGTTGTTGTTATGATCTAGCCTAATGAGAAAGTAGCCAGGAATAGAGACAAATGAGTCTGGGGTCTTGGCTGACAGCCAGGTTTCTGTTAAAGCCAGAATGTCTGGTTGGTGCTGTGCAGTCAAGCATTGCAGGGATGCCTTTTTTTAGGCAGGCTGCAGATATTCATAACGGCTATTTGAAGCCCCATGAGTGACCGCAGTTGGGGGAGCACTGCTGGGCCAGGATTGGGGTGAACATTGCCAGATAGTAGAAGAATCAAGTGGAAGATCCTGACAAGGGCCATGAATTGGTGGCATTTTGCCAGGTAGCAGCGGCTGGCAAGCCTATAAAGTGATGAGCAAGGAATGGGCAGTTGTGTGAGGGCTGGGATGGCCAGGTGAAGGAACAGACAAGGAGGGATCAAGACATAGAGAGATGGGCGGAGGGGTAGAAGGGAGGGGTGCAGGGTGCGGGGGGCTATGGGGAGAAACAGGATGACAGAGCGGCTATGAGGGGTAAGGTGCTCCCCCAGCAGCAAAGGTGTGTATATACCAGAGGCAACTGGAGGTTTGTTGCTGAGCAGGGTAAACGTGGTTAGCAACAGTAGTATGGTTAGTTTGTGTGGGTGGGTGTTGTGAGGGACTACAGTGGTGGTAGATGTGACCATAGGCAGGTATGAGTGGGTCTTGTTGACATTTAACATTGTGGTAGACACAGTGGTACAGTGGTAGGGTTGCTGCCTTTGGAGTAAAAGGTACCTAGTTGAAACCCTGGTTTGGATGCCATGTTGTATGCCTAGCGAAAGCCTGGGAGACTGTGCAAGGGACACTACAGAGAGGGTAAAAGGCTGAGAATTTAGGTATGAATGATGCAGCACAGAAGTGTTACAGGGGAGCAGTGGCAAGACGATTGCAACCTACATGTCTTGTTGCCCTCTAGTGACTTAACAATGTAATCTGCAAATGGAAAAAAAAAACAACTTTAAACTGAAGAAATTCAGCACTGAGTATAAAAGACCAGATATCAGAAGCAATACTGGATTAGGGGAAAAAGGTTAAATAAGCTGGTTGATGGTAGTGACATAGTCCAGTCAGGAAGAATTTGGAAATGCCTGGCAGGATGAGGAACCAAACATAAAGCTCATGTTCCAAGGACAGCCAATAATAGCTGTCCCAAGATAAAAACAATTGTCCTTAGAAAATTTACAGAGACAGCCATGCAGCCTTGAGTTCCTGGAATGCTATCCAGGCCGTACCTGCCAGCAAAGGGCTCGGGGAGTGTGGCAGCAGGCTATCCTCGCCATGGGCGTGTAGACCCCAAGGGGCTAAGATAAGATTATTTATTTAGTTTTGATAACTGGGTAAGCCAATCTAGACCGAGGGCCTATTTTCAGATGTGACCTGGGTACACAAATACAGTACATTAAAATGGAAAATAAACACTTCATAAACTTATAATAAAATACACCATGTTATGTACAAATATATACAAGTATATATGCATCAGTAAGTGTTAATTAGAATACTATTTCAGTTAAAACTTAATCAAAGCAGTTACATTAAGACTGTGCAAGTAAGTGTTGTTTTAGCCTGATTTTAAACTGACCTGCAAACATCTGTAGGAAAAGTATTCCAATTATTTTGGTCCCAAATAGGCAAAAGTTCTACGCTCTTGTCTGGTCTTAACAAATGGCAATGCCAAGCAATCAGAGTCAGTAGATGTAAGGAATTCAGACATAATAATGGGCCCTATGAACGAAAGGGCAGGAAATACATGCCAGAGGCGCATAGCTCTGTACCTACGGACAGGTACACATTGGCCATTATTTACTAACAGCTGCCACCTGTCCATGGCTACAGCCCCCAGCTCACAGGTCTGCGCAGGGCTGCCATGGGTTAAGTCGTGGACCCAGCCAGGCACCCAATCAAATGCCAGCATGGGTCCTACAGTGGTTCCCTTGTATGTTAGAGCATGGGTCTGGGGGTGTGAATGTCTTCCACAGGCACCCGGACCCACACGGCCAGGCTTCATTTTCATACCCACAACCCCCACCCCAAACACATCATTGCTCCATCCCTGTGCTGGTCATGACCCCAAACGCACTGGTGGCCCAATCCCTGTGTGTACAGGCATCCATTCCCCAACACACAGGACAGCCCTGTCCCATTGTTCTGCTGTTACACCCCACCAACAGATGGCACAGCCCCATCTCCACAGTTCCGCAGCCCCCCCCCACAAAAATCTGCAGCACCGATGAACACCCCGGTCCCTGTACCTGCTGAATGGTGCCAGCGATACAGCCCACTGCATACTGCCACGGCCACCAGCAGTTCAACAGATGCTTATCTGGCAAAGGGTCCCAGGCTGTACCTCTCAGTAGGGAGTCTGTCTGCTGCACGTACAGACACATACTGTACAGCCGATGCCAAGAGGAGTCATACAGTGGACTGCACTAGTTGCTGGTATGGACTTGTGAGCAGGGCACAGCACTCAGTGGTATGGGTGGGGGGAGTGCATGTGTGACAGAAGGCTCTGTGTGTGCATGGCTATGGCAATGTTGATCTAAGGGCCATACTATGGTGGTCTGTTTCCATGACATTAGTGTGCAGCAGGCCATCAGAGACTATGATAAGACTGATGCATATTGGCCAGGGGCTACCAACATGACCAGTAGTGAAAGCATGGGTCCCACAGGGGATCCCAGGCAGCATTCACTCTCACTGGCCATGGTAGGCTATTACCGATTGGACAGGCTATCCCCTAGAATGCTGGTGGTTGCACTCTGGGATCCGGGATGCTGTCTTTCCACCATACTTCTGTCATTGTTGCATGTGTGACCCTTGGTAAGGGGTACCTACTAATGGTCAGACAACACCAACACAACAGAACACCTGGGTAGCTGGGAGTGGGAGGTCAGGCATGTCTGTTATGTGCTGGCTACCTCACAATGGGGCACCATTTGGTGAGGGACTGTCACTGTGTTCTGGGACTGGGCTGTGCTGTGTGCTCCAGGGGTGTGTGTTACACTGTCCACCAAAGTGGAGGCCAGTGCACGTGATTGGGGGGGGGGTTCTCATGCTGAGCAATGCGGGACAAGAGTGGCCTGTGCAGTACTATGGTTGGGGAAGGGCATACTAACCTGCTGACTGGTGTTGGGGCTCTGCTGGGGGGAGAGGATCCATGATGCGGGGACCATCGGGGCTCTGTGTGTTGTGGGGTGTGTATCCTACTGTTTGCCAGGACTGGCAAGGGCCTATGTCTGCACAAGTCTAGTGTGCATCACGATTATGTCAGGGTGCCCCCTGCCATAACCTGCTTGCCCCCATGTCCCCTTGCAGCCGGCACTATGTACCTTTGTAAATGGTGCATAGTGCAGGCACGTCCCCACCCAGTCCTGGTGCATTACTGTCTGCATGGCCAGGGGATCGGGTGCATATCTGGTTTGTGCCCCATTTGTGAATGCCACATGGGGTCCGCTGGACCCCGCTCTGTGGCATTCACATGTATCAATGACTACACGCCTGGTTTCTGTAGCATGTAGGCATTTTGAATAGGTCCCAGAGTCAGGGGCATGGAATAGTTGCCTAAGACCACATGATTTACCAGAACTTTCAGCATGTAACATAAAAACAACTCACATTAAATACGCTTTTATTTTTTTGTGTTAGTCAAATGAGTTTACTATATAAATCGCATCAGTGTGTCATTTGAGTTGACTGATACAAACTTACCAGTATTATTATATGCAACATTCCATTTATGTAGATCTGCATCACAGGCATTCAAACGCACTACAGAGCAATAGTTCAATCTAGACATCAGCACACTTTATGCAATAGATTGTCTGGCTTCCTTAGCCAACTGTTACTGAGTTTGATAATATAAATGCAACACACAATTTACAGAGTGACATACACTATCAATCTGTGGGAACAAGTCAATGAAGGATTCAACAGTATCCCGGAGTACTAGAGCCATCCCTTTAGATGCATCAGTAGTGCTGCCGCTCGCTACGCCGGTGACCCAAGTTTGGGAATGAGCTTGGGTTTTAAGGGGCCAGCTAGGGGAAGGAGGATCAAATGTCCCAGATGTTGCTGTTCTCTTCCAGGGAAGGAGGGCTCTATTCTCCTGTGCACCACTGCCAACTGGGTGACCACAGGTGGAAGTACAGCTGAAGATGGATTCGGAAGAGGGAGTGTCATGGATGTCAGCATGTGGCATACATGGGCACATCTTGATGTCACTGCATGCAGTATTCCAGGGGCAGAAAAAGCAGAAAACAGCTACAACCCCAGCATCTCTGCAACTGCAACTTTTGTATATTGGCATCCCCTGCCTCCACAGTGCATGCAGCACCTAACAAAATGTGTTGTCTGGGAGTGTTCTCCCCTACTCCAACCCTGACCTTGGGGCAACCCAAGGCTCCGCTGAGGTAGGTGGCTATGGCTTGGGGAGGCAGGGGGATTGGGAGGTACCTGAAGGTCCAGAGACATGGAGGGCTGGAGATCAGGGGGATAAACAGAAAAGTTAAACAAAAGATCCCTAAGTCCTTAAAAGGTAATACATTCTCAACAGAGGCCCCCTGCACATGCTGAGCTCTGAGATCTCCACCTGAACAAGCAAGTTACTGTTTTATTCTTAACAACAATGCCTTAGTTTTGCCAATGTTCATTAAATGTTTACTATCCAGCATCCAATTAGATACAGCAGCAAAATCTGCGTTCAACACATAATTCAACTCATTAATGTTAGTAGAAGGTTTGTAAATGATTAAATTATCTGCATAATGCAGAAAATTACTATTCAAATGTAAATGAGGCATGTGTTAACAAAAACAGAAAACAAAACTGGTCCAAGGGTTGAGTTCTAGGGCATAACTGAGGACAGTGGAAGTAGGCCAGAATTTCTGTTGTGCAACTTACATATTTATGCCTGAATGTTGAGATAATTTACAGTTCATTTCAGGGCAAGCTTGGAAATTCCAACACAAGACAATATACTAAGCAATAGTTCATAATCAAAAATCAAATGCCTTGGTCAGGTCCACAAAGATGACAACAGTCAAATTCCCATTATTCACGGCCTGGTGTGCATCACTCATGAACCTGACCAAGATTGTTGAGGTGCCATGGCAAGGTCTGAATCCATGCTGCTCAGTACAAAGCACATCATACTCTCCCAGGTAACCCATAACCTGTTCATAGACAAAGTTTTCAAGAATATTCTCAAATAGGGACAAAGCAGAGACAGAATAATAGCTGTCCTGTTCAAAAAGAGTGTGCAAAACCTGCGCAAGAAACATGTTGTGGTAACTTTGTAATAACAGGTCTTGGAGGCACAGTCATGTTATGTCCAATGGTGCCACTACTTTTTCTGGCCGGGCTCCAAGGCACGAATTAGATTGCATGCTGTCTATGACAGCAGTGCAAAAGCGTGCCACCAACTTGAAACAATTCAGCCACTGCGATGAGGGAGCACCCCCTCATTGCAAGGTGTGCCTTCCGTGGTGTAACATTTCAAGAAACATGTCGGGCTCGCTACCAGATGCTCACAGTCCCTAGAAGCTGACTTCAGGGGTGTCCAATCCCCCTGTCGGCATATGTGGTCCCTTTAGTGTTGTGCTGTGCGAGGGGGTGCCCAATACCTCTCGGCATCATCACCCAACACACAGACATGCTTGCTGATGGGGTGCCCAATCCCCTGTCGGCATGTTTAACACCCACCATCGCTGGCATTTTCCTGCATGGCCCAACCCGATGACTATATGTGCCACACTGAGTACACCCAGTGGCTACTATGCCTCTCAAAACAAATGTGCTACACTAGAGCCCAACCCAGTGTGGCAAAACTGTTAAAAAAGCAGAAAATGGTCCATGTTTTTTTTTCTGTTACCTGCAACAAAGAAATGGTCTCTTGCCATTGGGTCCCCTCCCCCAGCCCACACCCACCCTCTGCACACTCCACCTCCCCACACCCCCTCACCCCATTCTTACCTCCAGAGCCCGCGTGACATAGAAACATAGAAGTTGACGCGAGATAGGGACCGCAAGGCCCATTCAGTCCGCCTGTTTCTTTTTCTACCTTATAAATGTGCCATCGGCCTTTGTGCTGTCAATAGCCTATCTATTCATACTCACCTGTATTGCTCCCTTATGCCTATCCTATGCCTGTTTGAAGCCCTGCACTGTATTCATATCCACCACTTCCTGAGGTAGGCCATTCCATGAATCCACCAGCATTTCTGTGAAAAAGAACTCCCTCACATTACCCCTTAATCAGCCTCCCTATAATCTCATGTTGTGTCCTCTTGTCCTGCTATTTTTCTATATTAAAACATGTCAGTGTCAGTGGCTCAGTAGGTAGCACACTCACCTCTGAGACCAGGAAATCAGATGGCTATGGGTTCAGTTCCCACATCTGGCACTTGGGTTAATATCCCAGTACTGATACTGTAGTGCAGCATGAGAGAGGTGCTGCACTTCTGAGGTGCCGTCTTTTGGATGAGAGATTAAACCGGGGTCCTATCTGCCTGGATTGGTTGTAGTTCAGATGGATGTTAAAGATCCCATGGCACTTATCGAAAAGAGTAGAGGAATTTCCCCAGTGTCCTGGCCAAATTTCCCTCATTCACTCAAAATACCACCAACAGCTTAATCTGGTTCAAGGTCAGTAGGCATTCATTTGTATCCCTCCCCGGGTCGTGCCTGAAAATAGGCAGGATTTGTCTAGTGCACTTACTCGGTCAACAAAAACTAAATAAAAAATTAAAAACTAAATAAAAAATGTTAGACTCTTTCACCTTGTTAATGCCCTTAAGGTGTTTGAATGTTTTGATCATATCTCCTCTCTCCCTCCTTTGCTCTAGGGTATACATATTGAGCTGTGCTTATCTGTCCTCATATGTTTTCTGATGCAGTCCCTGCACCATTTTGGTTGCCCTTCTCTGGACTGCCTCAGTTTGGCTAATGTCCTTGTGAAGGTGTGGCCTCCAGTACTGCATGCAGTACTCGGATGGGGCCTAACCAGTGTCTTGTAAAGAGGGATTATTACCTCCCTCTTACGACTTGTGATACCCTTACTAATACACCTTAACATCCCTCTAGCCTTACCAACAGCTTTAGTGGTCTGCTTGGATGATTTCAGGTAATCGGTGATGATGATGCCCAAGTCTTTCTTCCCTTGTGACTGCCAGCAATTCCCCTCCCAGCCTATAGGTGGCTTCAGGGTTTCTCTTCCCTATGTGCATGATCTTGCACTTCTTTGCATAAACCCCAGTTGCCACTCTTCTGACCATGTTGCTAGTTTATCCAGATCTCTTCTCATTCTGCCCACCCCATCTGGATCATCTACTCTGTTGCAGATCTTGGTGTCATCTGCAAACAAACAAACCTTACCCTCCAGTCCATCTGCAATATCACTGATGAAGATATTGAAGAGGACTGGCCCAAGTACTGATCCCTGAGGTACCCCACTTATGACTTGCATCTCTTCTGACTGTATACCATTTACCAACACTTTCTGTTTTCTGCTCACCAACCAGTTTGCCACACAGTTGACCAACTTCTGACCCACCCCGAGCCTACCCAGCTTATTAATCAATCTTCTATGTGGAACAGTATCAAAAGCTTTGCTGAAGTCAAGGTAGGTAACATCAACTGCTCCCCCTTGGTCCACCATTCTGGTTACCCAGTCAAAGAAATCTATGAGATTAGTTTGACAGGACCTTCCTTTTGTAAACCCATGCTGTCTTGTATCCTGTGCTCCTAGGGATTCCAGGTGTTGCACTATCCTTCCCTTAAAGAATGCCTCCATAATCTTGCCCACTACTGAGGTAAGACTGACTGGTATGTAGTTCCCTGCCTCCTCCCTGCTACCACTCTTGTGGAGCTGCATCACATGAGCCCTTCTTCAGTCTTCTGGGACCTCTTCTGTGCTCAGAGACTCACTAAACATTTCTGATAATGGCTCTGCTAGTTCCACCCTTAGCTCCTTTAGTATCCTGGGATGTATGCCATCAGGTCCCATTGCCTTGTCCACCCTGAGCCTATCGAGCACTTATAAGACCCTTTCTTTTGTGAAGGGACTAGTGCTCACCTCCCCCCCGTGTCCATGGTGCTGAGCTGTGGGCCCTACCCTACCTTCTCTTCAGTAAATACTGAGCAGAAGTACATGGTCCTCCTCCTCTCATGCCCCCTTGTCTCCTTTGATCTTAGCAATACCCACTCTGGACTTTCTCCTTTCACTAATGTATCTATAGAAAGTCTTGTCACCTTCTCGTACTGTTTGTGCTAGTGTTTTCTCGGTTTGGGCATTTGCCTGCCTTATTGCCTTCCCTTAGGAAAGTTTGGTATGCCTCTCTATCTTCATCCCGCTGCATTCCCTTATATTTCCTGAAGGCCAGACTTTTGGCTCTCACCTTTCCTGCTACTGTTTTTGAGAACCAAAGTGGTTTCCTTCTTCTTTGCACTTCCTTTTGTCTCTAACACAATGGGATGTTGCTTCAAGTATTGCATCCTTAAAGGGACAGTAAACACTGCAGGGGTCACTCAAATTGTGAAAGCCCATGAAAAGATATTTCAAATGAGGCATTGACTTCCTTGTACATGTCAGGGGTCCTGAGATATGACTAATTAATCTGTAAATCAAAACAAGGCAGCAGCCATTTTACAACAGGAAATGATGTCACTGAGGGGCAAGCTGCATGTTGTTAATGACAGCTTGCCCCTCAGTGACATCACTGTTGGTCTCATGATTCAATGAAATGGCTGCTGCCTTGTTTCAGAGTGTCAGCGTGGTTCAGTTGGTAGCACATCCGCCTCATAACCAGAAGGTCGTGGGTTCTCGTCCCACACCGGGATTGGACTTGCACCTAAAAATCGCTGGCATCCGAGTGCAGTATTGGGGGGTGCTGTACTGCTGGGGTGTGCTGTCCTTTGGATGAGATGTTAAACCGAGGTCCCATCTACCCGTCCTGGTGGGTGTCCAGGTGGAAGTAAAAGAACCCAGGGCACTCTTCTCAAAAAGAGTAGGGAATATTCCCGGTGTCCTGGCCAACATTCCCCTTCCCATAAACTGGTTCATGCAATTATCCAGGCTGTGTGTGGGTGATGATGTGAGATATGGCCGCCACCACACATTCAGTCACTTCACTACCAGTCTAGCATTGCTTGTAAAGCGCTTTGGATGTATGAAAAGCGCTATATAAATACTGATTCTTCTTCTTCTTGTTTTGATTCACAGATGATGTAGGTATTCATAACTCAGGACTCCCAACAAATACAGGTAAGCCCAATACCTCATTTGAAAGATCTTGTTATGGGCTTTCACAATTTGAGTGACCCCTGAAATGTTTACTGTCCCTTTAATGATTGCCCACTTTGCCAGTACCCCCTCACCTGTATTTCTTTTTGCCATGGCTAGCTTAACTTTGTTGGCCATCTTATCAAAGTCAGCTCCTCGATCAATCTTCGGTGGACCGGGAACACGTCTGCACTCTTCAAAGCCGACCACGAACTGAAGAAATACCGGTAAGCTGTATAATGGCATAGATAGGTTTTTTCAACTTTTTTGCATTTCTCTGCTATTTTTGCAAATTTTAGCACCAAATTTTCAACATGAGGTTCTTGGGACTCCACCACATGAATTTGGTCACTGTCATCTCATTATTCGGTCTTGAAAGTTGATTTCACAGTCACTGCGTGGAATCACCTTTTGGGACCGTTTAAAAAAATGACAGTGTAACTGTTCATAAAGTGGGTTCCCAAAAAGCCTATGTTGCAAATTTGGTGAAAAAATTCCAAAAAATGACTGTGTTATGAGCATGCATTGCACAGTTTCCACCCACGCTCATAACTTGGAGAATTTTTAACATTTTTACTCCAGATTTTCAAAATTGTCATTTTTTTACAGCTCTTTATGAACAGTACAGCTGTCATTTTCCACATCCTGCCTGAAATGTGTTTCCGTGCATCTAGAGCACAATGGTACAGTCACTGTAGGAAAACAATGTTTGGGACAGAGTAAGAAAATCACAGTAAAACTGTTCATGAGCAGAGGTCCCAAAATGCCTATGTTGAAAATTTGATGACAAAATTCCACAAAATGACTATGTTATGAGTGTGCATTGTGCAGTTTCTACACACAGTCGTAACTTCAAGAATTTTCAATATTTTTACTCCAGATTTTCAACATTGCCATTTTTGCACACCTCCTTATGAATAGTACAGCTGTCATTTTTCACATCTTGCCCAAAATGTGGTTTCGCACAATGGCGCATTTGCAGTGGGATATCAATGTTTGGGACAGATTAAGAAAATTATAGTACAACTGTTCATGAGCAGAGATCTCAAAACGCCTATGTTAAAAGTTTGGTGAAAGAATTACGAAAAATGACTGTATTATGAGCTTGCATTGAGCAGTTTTCACACACATTCGAAATTTCAAGAATTTGTAATATTTACACTCCAGATTTTCAAAATTGCCATCTCTTCACACCTACTTATGAATGGTGCAGTTGTCATTTTTCACATCCTGCCCAAACTCTGTTTTCACACGTGGTGCAGAATGGCGTGGTACCTGTGGGAAATCAACATTCTGGACAGATTAACAACATCACATCACCACTTTATGAATAGAGGTCTCAAATGCTTTCATGAGGTGGGGTCACAAAAAGGCCATGTTGAAAATTTAGAGTTCAAATACCGATAAATGCCCTGGGCATTAGGGTTGCTAACCATAACGTCCCACCCTGCAGAGACTAACAGGCATCAGGGGTATGCCTTTGGATTGTCATCTGTAATGCTCACACCATTGCCTCCCAACCCCCACCCTGCAGACAGTGACAGGCGTCAGGGTGTGCCTTGGGCTCTTTGGCCCCAAAGTTCACCCCTTTCTCCTATACTGCACCCATCTCAACATACTTCCTTATGGAATGGGGTGAACGTAAGGTCCAACAACTCCAAAGCACAACACGACACTTATCATAGTCTGCAGAGTAGGGTGAGGTGAAATGGCATGAGCGTTATGGCCGATGACCCAAAGGCACACCTCAGTGCCTGTCACTCTCTGCAGGGTGGGGTGGGGTTGACGTTGGTTCCATACCTCACTACCATTCCTATTATGCATCTCTCTAACTCCTGCACTACCAATGCCAATGCCAGCAAGGCAACAATCAGCATTGACAAATGCTTGTTATAAACTGGTACACTATGGCTAACTTCCATTTCCTAGGGACAATGCCTGTAATCAAAAACCTATTATACATGTGAGTCAAAGGTGTAGCAATGAGTAGAGACCTGTGTTTTTCTTAAATAAGAAATAACAAGAAATTTCAAGAAATTCAAGGTATAAAAAGAAATAAAACAAAAACAAACACATGAAAAAAGTTAAAAAATTGCTTGTTTTTTTGGCAAAAACTAAATAAATGCTTGTAGCAGTTCTTGTTTAGGCTCTTTTGTTATCACAGAGATGGTCTGCAATGAAGCGGCAGTGGAATTGTCTGATTCATAAACCTATCAAGACCGTAGCATAATGCTGCTTAACACAATGTAGTACACTAGGAATGTGATTTCTGGTGTGTATAAGATCATTTTGAGGTATTTTATGAAGGTAAATGTGATAACAAGAAATAAAACTACATTTTCAATGTATAAAAAGAAATAAAATGAAATTCCAGAAAAATAAAAATAAAAACTATAAAAATTAAAAATTATTTCAAAAGGCTCTAGCAATTAGTTGTGCAGCCAGTCTTAAAGGTCTGGGCTCCAGTTCATTGTAGCCACTACTTTTACTAGGATCCAATTTTTTTCAGCTGCAGCAGAACCCCAGAAACCTTTAAAAAATGAAAACAAAAACTAGGTTTGACAATGTCCCAAGGAAAAGGGGTGCCATCCAAAGTACCAACAATGGAAGAAGAAAAATGTATTTTAGAAACATTAATTTTTTTTTTTTTGCAGTTTAAAGTTTATTAACCATTTTACCCATAATACAAACAAAGCAGACATACGTACATACAGACCGTTTACCTTGGACATTTATAATTCTTAAATCTGCCTCACCCCCACCCTTAACCCCAACAATCCCTTCCCCTCCATTCCCCTCACCTTATCTACTAGGACAATAAGTAAAATAATATGCCATGCTAAGATCTATCCTATCTGGGTTAACTATATGGCCTAGTAATGCGTACAGGACATATACACCATCTTAAAGTGAATAAAGAGCATAAAGGGGTCCCATATTTTTTTAAATCTGCTCATTGTGCTGTTCAAATTGGCAATGGCTTTCTCAGTACGTAGGTTTGCCAGGATTTCTGTTAACCATTCGTTATAGGAGATTTCTTGCTGGTCAAGCCAATGTCATAGGACCAATTTCTTGACAGACATGGCAATAAGTGTTATATAATACTTCCGGTTACGAATCTTTATGCCAGAAAGGTAGCCCAGGAGACAAAATTCAGGAGTAAATAAGTCCTTAAGACCTAAAAAGGGATCCGTAAGTTGCCTAATATTGTGCCACAATGAGGATATTTTCAGGCATGTTCAAAAGATATGGAATAAGGTCTCTTCCTGTTGTTGACATCTTACACATAAAGTGGTAGTCATTAAGCCCAACTTAACAAGTTTACAAGGTGTATAATAAGTATTATGTAGAATAGAGAATTGCATTAGTCTTAATCTGTCCTGCTTGATAAGTTGGTGGCAGGTGTACCAAATAGTCGTCCAGTTAATATTCCGGCCTGGGAAAAAAGATTCCCATAGACTGGTTGGTCCAAAGCTATTTGGAAACTTCCAGAGGAACAATATATTATAGATTTTGGATATCGCCTTAGGGCCTCCACTAAGCATACATAATTCTTTACAGAATGGAATGGGGTGACCTGTCCTAGGCTTATGGCCAAAAGATCGTACCAAAGCATGTCTGAGTTGAATGAGCCTGAATGTATGTTTATTGGGGATACCAAGTTTGGTGATGATTTCCTGAATTGAAAGCCATGTGTTATTGTCATTAATAAACCCGGAAATCTCCAAGTCCTGTATTATAGGGAGCCAAGATTGGGGAATCGGTTTACCCGCTATTTTAAGGCAAAGATTGCCTACTATAGGTTGATTAAGATACTTAGTGTGATCGTACCTAAGGAATCGGCAAATCTGCGCATGAATTTTTAAGGATATAAAAATGGTCGAGTTTTTAAGCTTTATCAGGAGAAAACTCTCCACAATGTGTAACAGTCCCTCGGGACTTAAGCCGGACGTCAGTATTAGCGACAGTTCAATTTTAAGCCAGGCTGGGGCCCTATATAAATTTCCCTGGGATATCCATCGCATATATTTATTAACATGCGATGCTCAAAAATAGAGGGTCACATTAGGAAGCCTCAAACCCCCTGTATTTTCAGGGGCCGTCAAGGTATGATAGGCTATACGAGAAGACTTATTTGACCAAAGAAATTTAGTAAATAGCAATCGTAATTTCTTGAACCAGGATAAGGGAAGCCAGATATCAGGCATGGAAAGGGGATATAATAAGCATGGGAACACATTAATTTTGATTAGATTTATTCTTCCCCATGATGAAATAGAGAGGGATGCCCACCTATTCAAATCTTGGGTGATATTGTTTACCAAAGTGTCCAGATTTAACCTAATAATTTGCTTGGGGCAACGAGATAATTCTATGCCAAGATATCTGAGGGAATCTTGCTTCCAATTAAGTCCAAAAGCATCTATATCGGATCTAAAGAGTCTGTGATTAAGTGGGAATACCGTTGTTTTACCAATATTTAATTTATAATTGGACATTCTACCAAAAGTGGCAATGATGTCCAGCATATACAGTATTGACGCCCCGGGATTGGAGAGTTAGAGGAGCAGATCGTCCGCATAGGCAGAGACCTTTAGTTCACAGGGATAAATGGCAATCCCTTTAATATTCGGGCAGCTTTGTAATCTTCTAATTAATGGTTTGAGATACAGGTTAAATAATAATGGAGATAAAGGACATCCTTGCCTGGTGTCTGAATGGAGGGTAAACTTTTCGGAGATCACCCCGTTTCCTGATACTCGCGCAGAAGGAGATTTATACAATGCACATATCCAGCTTATAAAATCGGATGAGAAGAAGAAGAAGAATCAGCATTTATATAGCGCTTTTCATACATCCAAAGCACTTTACAAGCAATGCTAGACTGGTAGTGAAGTGACTGAATGTGTGGTGGTGGCCATATCGCACATCATCACCCACACACAGCCTGGATAATTGCATGAACCAGTTTATGGGAAGGGGAATGTTGGCCATGACACTGGGAATGTTCCCTACTCTTTACGAAGAGTGCCCTGGGTTCTTTTACTTCCACCTGGACACCCACCAGGACAACACCAGGATGGGTAGAAGGGACCTCGGTTTAACGTCTCATCCGAAGGATGGCACACCCCAGCAGTACAGCACCCCCCAATACTGCACTCGGATGCCAGCGATTTTTAGGTGCAAGTCCAATCCCAGTGTGGTACGAGAACCCAAGACCTTCTGGTCCAGAGGTGGATGTGCTACCAACTGAGCCACGCTGACACCTAAGCTGAAGGCCTCCAAAACCTGAAAGAGATACTCCAAATGTATCCTATCAAATGCCTTCTTGGCATCCAGGGAGACCAGAGCTGCAGGGTAGGGTGCATCCCTGGACACCAAGAAGACATGCGACAGGGTCCTTAAGTGATCAGCTGATGACCTACCCTTCAGGAACCCGGCCTGTTCTGATCCTATCAGAGTATCCATTACCTTTTCAAGCCGGCAAGCCAACAATTTAGTCAGGATTTTTATATCCTGATTTATTAACGATATGGGACGGTAATTGGTTACGCGATCAGGAGGTCTACCTGGTTTAGGAATCAAAACAATCATTGCTTCAAATAACAAGGGATCCATGTACACACCTGATAGGATATACTGGTACAAAGGGAGAAGCATTGGTACTAATTGAGTCTGGAATTTTTTATAAAATAAGGCCGAGTATCCATCTATCCCTGCGGTTTTGTGCACTGGCAGATCATTAATAACCGCGGCAATTTCCGCGGCACTTATCGGGGCTAGAAGTCTATTCCGCTGTTCTAACGAAAGCTGGGGTAAATTAGAGTCATGTAGATAAGCCTGCAATTGTTGTGTTGTTGGGGGTGAATGCGTAGGGCCATATAACTCCTTATAATAAATCGTGAACTCTTTTATAATTTCCTCTGGATGCGTTTTGAGGGAACCGTCTTGCAAGGACAATGTAGAGGTAACATAACAAGATGATTCCATTTGTTTAATCCTGAGTGCCAATAGCCAACCAGCCTTTTCCCCTTGATCGGTATATGAAGCCTGAGTTTTTAAAATGGAATAATCTGCCTTCTCGTGAAGAAGTTCCATGTATGCGGCTCTCAGTTTAATCAGTTCTTGCTGGACAGTTTCTGTTGAAGTGGGGGAGAGGTCTTCCTCTAGAGTTTTAATTTGGGAAAGTAAGTGGGCCAATCTAGCACTGGAAGCCTTTTTCCTGTGTGTGGCTATGCTAATCAAAACCCCTCTGAGATATGCCTTGAAGGCTCCCCATAACATATCTGGTCTACCCTGGGGATCATTGTTCGAATGATAAAAGATATCAATCTGCTCTTGTATCTGTTTGCTAAGAGAAGTATCTTTTAACAATAAATCATAGAAACATTAATTTTTTATGGAGAGGCGGCATCACCCAATGTGCCATAATTAGAAGAGAAAAGATTTCCTTTTGGTGTAAAGAGTCAAATCCATGAATTTCTTATTAAAAGCATTAACTGTGCTGACAGGATCAAAGTACAATTTATATCAATTATGTTTATTATTTATTGTTTTTTTTTTTTTTATACCTTGAATTTCTAGTTATTTCTTATATAAGAAAAACATGGGTCTCTACTCTACTCAACTAGGTACGTGCTCAGCCTCGTTATGTAAACCTGAACCACACTCAGTCAGAACTGTGCTCAGCTATATATTTTGAAACTGGAATGTTGCATTGTCTTAAATGTGTTCAGCTAGCAACTTTTCAGCCAGAACCAAATTGCTTTCAGTTAAATATATGTTAGCCAGAAATGTACCCAATTTGAATCTTTGAATGAACTAAAGGAGACTAAGTGAATTAGGTAGAAACTGTAAATGAATTGAATTGAAAGTGAGAAATAATACTGGTGGAATGTGCATCCTGAATTTAGTAATTAAAGTGGCTGACTGCACATCTGCGTATTGTTTGTGAATGAGATTTGGCCACGGTGCCTGAGCTCTGAATTAACATTACTTCCTGTGTTCAATCCTCAGGTGGATCCTTGCCCCACAGCTTACCAGTTAAAAGAAACAAAAAAGAGTGCGTAGTTTGAATTTGTCAGAGCCCAAGCCTGCAGTGCTGTGGTTTCAGGGACTGAATTGTGGTGCAGTATGTGTGGTTGGCTCTCTGTAGGATGTCACTGAACAGTGTCTCTAATTACAGTCTCTTCCTCCTATTTCCAGGTAGCACCATAGAATCTGCCACTGCAGACCCCATCAGCACACAGCAGAGGGCAGAACAAGCTCTCTCCCTCCCCACCCGGTCAACTAGATTGCCGCCTGCCATTTCCTCTGGGATGAAAGGAAGAGTTACTGATTGTTTTTCAGTGGCCCTGCTGTGCATGGTACCCTGCTGTGTGCGGCGCTGTGAGAAGATTTAATTAATCCCACCGTCCCACTCTGAGGGAGTGTTTCCCCTTATACTCTAATCAGTCTCATACCTCCACCTGGATCAGGTTGCTAAACTCCTTACCTTACAGTGCCCTGATACTCAACTTTACTTACATTGACATGCTAATCCCTTATACCTAGCCACTAATCCATTGGTGTTTTCCACCTATTAAGCATGTTTGTGACACCTCTATCTGATGTAGTAATTGCCCATTGTTTCTTCAGGAAATCCCTTACCGACAAAACCGCTGCATATCTAAATTCCTAGCATCTCCTCCTGACACTGCCTGCCTGCAGACCTTAGCTACCTCCTGGCACAATCATTCCTCCTATTACTTCTGTAGGCCACCTCTACAGAAAGGTCCACGTCCTCATTTTCACTAAAGCTTTTTCTCCTGTCTCTATTCTGCTAGCTTCATATCCTAATTTATACCTCCTCCCCACTCGCTCTACTACGTACCCACTCTTCCTAATCTCTCTCTGCCTTCTCCTCTGCACATCCCCCCTTTCTCCCCTCCTCATCCACCTCCCTTTTCCCCAAACCCCAACTTGTTCTGCCTCCCCCTGTCCCACCCGCTACCCTCCCCTTGCCCTCTCTTGCTACATACCCTCTCCCCCTCTTCTCCCCATTTCCCAACCCTGACAATTCTTAACACTCTGCAAAGCCCCTGCCTTCTTCTCTTCCTTGTCCCCCCTCCTCTCACTGCACAACCCAGCTGTTTACTCCTTCCTTCCTTCTT
Organism: Neoceratodus forsteri; assembly: GCA_016271365.2. Taxonomy (NCBI): domain Eukaryota; kingdom Metazoa; phylum Chordata; order Ceratodontiformes; family Ceratodontidae; genus Neoceratodus; species Neoceratodus forsteri. The sequence continues at coordinate 1,456,438,784 of CM057455.1, read as the reverse complement.
CCCTCTGCTCCACCCACTCAGTCTAGCTTATTTTCATCTTCCTGTCTAAATCTTAAGGACCTCCTCTGCTGTGTTCGCCTCTCCTTATCCCTTCCCCACTCTCACATCTCCAAAAGGTCCAAGTACCCTCCCCAATGTTCACTCTACCTCTTCCTCTTCCTCTTACTTCTTTCTGGGGATGTTGAAATTAACCCAGGTCCCCCACCAAGTACCGCCCCCTCTGCATTACCAAAGGGCCTTTGTATATTCCACCTAAATGCAAGGAGCCTGCTACCCAAACTGGATGACCTCAAAGTCTGGGTAACTCAACACTCCCCCAATGTTCTCTGCATACCTGAATCTTGGCTCTCTGCTAGGATCCCATACTCATCCCTCTCCATTCATGATTTTAACTTACTCCACCAGGACCGTGATGAACTTGGTGGTGGCATGGCAATCTATATTAGGCAGTCCCCATCATGGTCCATATCCCACCATGAATCCCATCACTCCTCTCAAGAACTTCTCATCCTTCTCCTCCTCTCCCAGCCCTCCACCCTCCCAATCTATATCAGGTTACTATACAGCTCACCTAAAGCAGCCTGCAACATAATCATGTCTCTACCATCTTATCCCTCACAGTTAAGAGTGAGCTCATCCTTCTCAGTGATTTCAACCTGGATTGGCTCTCACCCCCTCCAAATCCACTACCCTCAAAATTGGATCACTCAGCCTCACCCAAATGATCTCTGAGTCTACACACCTTAACCCCAATTCCCCAAACCACTCTCTGCTCGACTGTGTGCTTACCTCCCACCCCCACCGTATCTCTGCCACTGGCATACTTCCTGATGCCCTAAGTGATCATTGCATCACATACTGCATAAGAAAAGCTTCAATCCCCCTGTCTACCCCCAGCATATACAGTATGGTATCACCCTCTCTGCAACCTAGACTCCTACTGCCTCCTCCAAGATCTATACCAGGTGGACTGTTTTCCCATATGTTCAGCTCCTGACAAAGACACAGCACTCATGTTGTTCTCTGATATCTTAACTCATATCTGGGATCTCCATGCACCCCTAAAAAAGGCACAAGTAAAACATCATCACCACCCCTGGATAACACCTGACCTCTTCACATTGTGTAGAACCAGGGACAAAGTATGGGTAAACTTTAAGTCTTTACTCCTACCTGCTCACCTTCAGCTATACATGTCCCTTAGAAATACCAGCACCAAGGCCATCAGAAATGCCAAATCAAATTTCTTCTAGTCTCAACTACAGGCAAGTTCCAGCTCCCCAACAAATTTCTGAAAAGTTATCTGTTCTCTCATTGACCCACCAGTCTCTCAAGTGGCCCTAGTCCTAAACTTCAATGGCTCAACAATAACTGAACCTGCCTCAATTGCTGACACCTTCAACACCTTTTTCACAACCTGTACCCTCTCTGACCACTCCATTCCTACCCCAGCAGAACCCCCTCCCACTCCATTTGGCATGGGGTTCATCTTTCCCTCACTCTCCTCCCAAGAGGTCTTCCAGGCATGACTAAAACTCAACCCTACCAAAACCAGCTCAGACGGCCTTCACCCCAAAATTCTGTGCACATCAACACCTGCTATCACAGCCCCCTTGCTCATCTCCTCAACCTCTCCCTCACCACCAGTTCTGTCCCTCAGGCCTGGAAACAGGCTAAGGTGCTCCTCCTTCACAAAGGTGGTGACCCTACCTCACCTGGCAACTACAGGCCCATCTCTCCTTCCTTCCCTCGCCAAACTACATGAGTCTCTTATTTACTCTAGGCTCCTGGAACATCTTATTGTCTTGGATAGCCTTTCTCCATTCCAATCAGGATTCAGGAAGCAGCATTCCACAGTCTCCTCCCTGCTTTGAATCATTGACCTTATCCAGTCATCTATGGACAAAGGCCAAGTCAATGCTGCTATTTTCCTGGACCTGGCTAAGGCCTTTGATTCAGTCTCCCACCACCTTGTTATCCAAAAGCTTCACTCATCAGGTCTGGTTCTGTCCGCCATGAACTGGTTCTGTTCTTACCTTCAAAACAGACAGCAATCCATACAAGTCAAATGTGCTTTCTCCCCTCTTCTCCCTGTCCAATTTGACATCCCCCAAAGTTCAATTCTAGGCCCCATTTTATTCTATCTATTCAAAAATGACCTCCCTTCCATCTGCTCTCCCTCCCTAATCCATATGTACGTGGGTGACACTGTGATTTACCTCTCTGTCCCCACCACTACTGATGTGATTGCCCCCGTGCAATATGACTTTGATAAAGTGCAGCACTGGTTCTGGCAAAACTAGATAAAACTAAGTTCCCAAAGAACTGTATGCAGGTTCTTTGGTTCCAGGCAGAGACTGTCCAAGTCCCAAAGCAACCCAACTTTTGTCACACTGGACTGCTCACCCTTAGACCCAGTCAAGGCATTCAAATATCTTGGTGTCTGGCTTGACAGCAGCCTTGACTCCTCTGCCCACATAGACTCCATAGGCACCAAACTTCATCTTAAACTCTGTGCCCTCTATCACCACAAGGACTGCCTCCCTATGTCAACCCACTGAGATCTAGTCACCAAAACTATTCTACCCCTAATCTACTACACTGACATTATCTATGGCTGTGCACCTCCCACCTTCTTTTCAAGACTTGGTACTTCACTAAACTCTTTCTGTCATTTCACCACCTCCTCCCCTCTCTCATGCACCACTGTCTGCTCTACTCCTCCCTATCCCTTATGTCTCTCCCCGTAAGGCATCAGGTCCATAGCCTCACCTTCCTCACCAAATTCTGGTTTGGGACACTCCACCCCTTCCTCAACACCAGACTATCCCCAGCCAGCTCGTCCACATACTCTTTTCAATATAGGGATGCTCGTACATTCTCCTTTCCCTGTCCTTGCACATGTTCAAGTCAGGGAACATTCTCCTACCATCTCCCGTACCTCTAGAATCAGCTTCCTGGTGACATTCATCACTCCTCCACTCCCACTGCCCTGAAATCCCTACACCAATTGCTTCCTTTCTCTAATTGCTCATGTTATTCTCCCTCTTCAGTCCCCCTACTTCACTCCCTCTAGCCAACCTCTTCTCCTTTTTAGCACGTTACTTCCTCCCACACAAGGTGTTCCAAATCCACCTGATCAGACCCCTTTGCCATGGTCTCCATTTCATAACAATATAAATTCTAGACTGTCTGACCACAATTAAATGAGTTTGAGCCCTCCTACTCCAATCCCTGCACTATATTGTACATTATTGTGTTTTAGCCTCTGCTATTTATTGTTTTCATGCTTACCATCCTGCACTGTGAAGCACATTATTATATAAATCTTTAGCCATAGTTTATATTCCTGTTTATGCTATTTCTAAATTGTATATTTCTACAAAACTGTCTTATTTGTACCACATTAAATTGTGATGTTTTCTGTGTATGTGTTGTTGACCAGGGTTGCACCTGGAAGAGAGCCTCGGCTCAGTGCACTTTCCCCGGTTACCAATTTTTAAATAAATAAATAAACAAATAAAATAAATAAATCAATTAGGATCTTGTTAATATCAGTTTTCTATTGAGTTCCCAGCAAGCTTTTGAAGGACTTCCAAAAACAGCTGGGGTCAGTTAAACTGTCTTAGGCTTTTTCTTATAATAATCACTCCTACATTACATACACCTTCCTTACAATTATTTCTAAGTTCATGATATTTATTCAAATAAATTATGTTCTTGGTGGTTCTGAAGAGAGTCCAAATTTTATCTCTGTGTTTCATCATATTAAGCAAATCACTAGTAAGCCAATTTGTAGTACTGTCCTTTATCCTACTCTTTGTAATGGGCACATGCTTGTTTTGAAAAAAGCCAGATTTAGAGACACAATACTCAAAACTTTCCTCAGCACATTTCAATGTTTATATTATAGGGGCATGGTAGTGCCCCTATATTTAGGAATGAACAGGAGTTTCTATGTTAAACCTCAGATTGTGAGCTTTAATATCTTTGTAACTGTTCAAGTGATTTGCACAAAAGTTTGCATGCACAGTCTCATGGGGCAGATCTCTCTAAGTGTTTTAATTTTAGTGAGAAAACACTTAGTATTTCAGGTTATTAAACAGTTCATAGATCCAGAAGGATGATATCTTTTTTTTTATAGGCTGAGTTGGGGATGCACGAGCTAGTATTAGGATGCATATATGGCCCCATTAAGGACTCACCTTCTTTTTTTGCCCAATTGAGGAATATCATTACAGAGTTCTATTCCCTACCAAAATGTATTATGGGGGATTGGAATCTAGTCATAGATGATACTTTAGATAGGTCAGGGGTTAACAGGAAAAGCCTATCTCCTGCTCAGAAAGCCCTGCAAGATATGCTTGACCTGTGCAGCTTAGTGGATAATTGGCAGGTTCTACACCCCTCTGACCACGACTATACCTTCCATTCCCTGGTTCACAACACCCACTCTTGGATAGATTATGCATTGATTTGTTCGAGTTATGTTCCAGGTGTAAGATTGTGTGAAATTCATAGCAAGGTACTTTCGGACCTGCTCCAGTTTCTATTTCTCTTTGCTTATCTCTGAACACTGAGAGGGATAAATGTTGGAAACTAAATAACCATCTCCTAAAAGATGAATGATGCCTTAATAAAATTATGCAATTTATTTTGGAATACTTTGGGATCAATTATTCTCCCACTCCGGCTATGGATTTATGTTGGAGTGCCTTCAAATGTGTTATTCTAGGTGAGCTGATTAGTTTGGCTACTCTGAGGAATGAGTGAAGAGAAAAGCAATTACAGGATTTACTCCAATCTATCTGAGAGTTGGAAAAACAGGTGACTCAGTTGTCCTCAGAGCAGGAAAACTGGGAGCAAGCCAAGTGTGCTCTTTTTTTGGGTCAAGGTCAATTATGAAATATATGGTGGAAAAAGCTAGCAAGCTCTTGTCAATGAGACTCAAGCAGCAAGAAATGGCTGTCTGATTACTGGCATTCTGTCTGCTTCTGGGAATTCAGTTCTAACTTCTCCTAGGGATACAGCTGGGGAATTCAAGGCTTGCTATGAGCAGTTACATTTTGAGGATCACCATAGCTCGCCACCGGAACATACAATTTTGGACTTTCTCCAGATAGTCAATCTACTCCAAGTTGATCCAGGTTTAACCCATGGCCTCACTGCTCCCATTTCTGATAGAGAGGTGGAGAGGGCTATTATATCTCTTACCCCTGACAAATCTCCAGGCCCCAATGGGTTGTCCCCTAATTTTTATTTAGCTTTCAAGATGGAACTGGCCCCCTACCTGACTGATCTTTTTTTTATTTTTGTTAGCAGGTTAATTCCCCAACCCCGATTTTCTAGATGTTCATATTACTCTTATCCCCAAACCAGGTAAGGACCATTTTGATGTTAACAATTACTAGCCCATCTCTCTTCTAAATGTAGGTACAAAAATACTTTCTCATATTTTGGCTTTGAGGATTGCCATGCTCTGGCAACCTCTATTTCATTAGCTGGTGGTGGTTTCCCTGGACACCAAGAAGACATTTGATAGAGTTTCATTGCCCTATTTCTTCCACACATTGGCAGCTTTGGGCTTTCCCTCAGACTTCATTAAGTGGACCAGATTGCTCTATTCTTGATCCAGGGCACATACTCACTGTAATGAGGTTTTGTCCACACCATGTTTGTTATGTAGAGATATGTGGCAGAGGTGTCCCCTTTCTCCTTACCCGTTTGTTTTTTATATATATATACACACATATATATATAGATAGATAGATATAGATATAGCTATAGATCTAGATATTTATATATGTATATATAATATTATAAAGATGCAGTCACAACCTTATAGTTAGGGTTGAGTAGGCAGTTTAATGTTAAACCCCAATAACTTTGCAACCATTCAACAGATTTTCATGTCATTTGGTATGCACTGTCCCATGGGGGTAGATGTCGCTATGTTCCAAGTTTAATTTGTGATGTTTGTGCAGTGCATAGTGAAAAAAGTGCATTTTTAATTTTTTTTCACCATTTTTTCTGGAATTGTCCTCATCGCCCTGCACCCACACTGCTTGGGATTTTAGCTTGAAATTTTCAGGGTAGAATGAGCTTGCCCTATGGAACAAGCCTGTGCTGGTTTGGTGAAACAATATTAATCCAAACCAGTTATTCAGTTTTGAAAAGTTGGGTTCTGAGCATGCTCAAGTCAGTCTTTTAGATAGATAAACACCTGAGAACAAGGATTTCGGCTCACAAACTGAGATTTTGACAGCTCATGAATGGGGATTCATTAAAGCCCTGTTCATGAGAAAAAATCCCTGTTCATGAGCTGCCATCTTGTTTTTACTTGTAGCCCACAACAAACTGTTGTAACTTACCCCACGGATATATAACCTTTAAACAACTGTATGTTTTTTGTTCAGGGCGATGCCCTCTACAAAACCATATATTTGGTTTACATTAGTTTTTAAAAAAAGGCTGTTTTTTACTTTGAAATCCCCATTCATGACTTGCTTCCGATCCCCATTTGCGAGCTGTCAAAATCCCCGTTCGTGAGCCGATCCCTGTCCATGAGGTGTCAAAATCCCTGTTTGTGAGACAAGAACCAGATGGCCCTATCTCATGAACAGGGATCGGCTGATCAGATAGGATTTTGACACTCACCTGATCAGATTCAGTTGATGAATAGGGATTTTGACACTTCAATGATCGGGGATTATACAAACAAACCCCATTCGTGATGTGTCAAAACTCCCCATTCATCAGCTGATCCCTGTTCGTGAGGTGTCAAAATCCCCATTTGTGAGATGAAGACCAGATGGTCAGATATGGCCATCTGGTCATGAGATGAAGACCAGATGGTCAGATAGGGTCATCTGGTACTAATCCTACCTCACAAATGGGGATCAAATGACTAATGGGGATCCAAGCAAAAAATGGCCCCAGCACTTAATCTTTAAATGCTAACACTGGGGTGCCTAATCCCCATGTCGGTATGTATCTCCCCACCCACACACACACTAATATGGCACACTAGAAGCCCACCCCAGTGTGCCAAAAAGATATGTTTTATTTTTTTTATTAAAGTTTAATGCTTCTGAGTCAATGCCCACTCCCAGTGTCAGATGATGCCCCTCCCCCCGAAAGCTGGAAGTCTTGAATTGCCAACACGGGGTGCCCAATCTCCATGTCAGCATGTGTCCAACCCCTCCACTATTATGGCACACTGAGAGCCCATCCCAGTGTGCCCAAATGTGTTTAAGTATTTAAAAATACCTGTAAATAAAGAAAATTGTCTCCCGATGCCTTATTCTTTTTAAACCTGCAAAAAAAGAAAAATGGTCCCTTGTCGTCTCCCCAGTCCCCCACCCTCCCACTGAGCACCCATTTCCCTGCACCCCAACCCCTTACCCAAACTTACCTCTGGAGATTGGGAGCAGCTATCTTCTCTGGACTGGAACACGTCTGCACTATTCAAAGCCGAACCGCAAACTGAAGAATCAGATTTAAGCACTGCATAATGGTTGTCAATGAGGGGTTCAACTTAGGTTGATATCTCAACCTTTTTAAGGAATTTTTGACCCAAATTTTCAACATGGGGTTCTTGGGACCCCACCACATGAACACTGGCACTGTCATTTCTATACTCGGTCCCAAGAGATGATTTTGCTGTCACTGCACGGAATCACCTTTTGGGACCGATTAATCGAACGACAGTGCCAGTGTTCATGAGGTGGGTCCCACTAAGCCCATGTTGCAAATCTGGCGAAAGAATTCCAAAAAATGACTGCGTTATGAGCATGCTTTGCACAGTTTCTACACATGCTTGTAACTTCACCAGTTTTTAATATTTTCACTCCAGATTTTCAACATTGCCATTTTTTTACTTCTCCTTATGTACAGTACAACTGTCATTTTTCACATCCTGCCTGAAATGTGTTTTCACACATGTGGCACAGAATGATGCAGTCACTGTGCAAAATCAACTTTCGAGATGGATTAGCAAAATCACAGTGCAACTGTTCATGAGAGGAGGTTCCAAATACCCATGTTGAAAATTAGGGGAAAATATTTCAACAAATTACCTCATTACAAGTGTGCTTTGCGTAGTTTCTACACCCGCTTGTAACTTCGCCAATTTTTCATGTTTTCACACCAGATTTTCAACATCACTATTTTTTCACACCACCTCATGAATAGTACAGCTGTAATTTTTTAAATCCTGCCAAAAATGCTTTTTCCACACCTGTGGCTCAAAACGGCATTATAGTTGCACAGAATTACATTTCAACAGGGATTTGAAAGTTTTCTGTACTGGGTACATGCGGTCAGATGATGAGAAGATCATGTTGAACGTCTGGGGTGAGAATTATTTAAGATGGCACAGTTATGACTATTTGTTGCAATTTCACTAAGCCTGCTCATAACTTTATGTGTGGAAGCATATGGACCAGAGACCCCTGTGTTTCTGCAGCTACATACATATGTATATCTGTGGAGGGATAGGAACACAGGGTCCAAATGACTTTGCACTCCCACTGTGACAGATGAATACTGTTGTACTATCTGTATGAAGGACAGGAGTGCAGAGTCCAAAGGACGCTGCTGTCTCACAGCAAAATAAAGATACTATTATAGTATCTCAAAAAGTGAGGAAATAAATTGCAAACAACTTTGTTAATGCATCAATTAGGGTTAAAAGTGACAAAAGTATGGAAATGAGGCATTAGGGTTGAGCTAACCCCCACCTACCACCCCATCCTCCACACACCAACAGGCATCGGGGTGTGCCAAGGAGTCATTAGGCCTAACTGTCACCTCAGTCTCCTATACTGTACCATGTCACCCTTACACATGGAATGGGGTAAGAGCTAGGCGTAACAACCCCATGGCACACCCTGATGCCTGTTGGTGTGTGGAGGATGGGGTGTGGGGTGGTAGGGTGGGGGGTTAGGGGCTGAACCCTAGTACCTCGTTTCCATACTTTTGTCACCTTTAACCCTAACTGATGCATTAACAAAGTTTTTTGCAATATATATATATATATGTATATACAGTATATATATATATATATATATATATACACACATATACTCTCTCTTTCCCCAGCTCTACCAATTAATTCTTCTGAGGGAGTGTTGAACACTTCACCGAAGTCTAATAGACCACATTCACTGGTCTACCATAGAAGCACTTGTCAGCCAGCTAAGATGGCGGCCATGCTGGGATGACTGTCAATGGAGCTAGATTTTATAATTTGATTTTATTCCCCCCTTCTTCCCTTTTATTTAGCGTCTTGTTTCTGTCTGTTTTAGCAGTTCACTAAATGTGTAGTTATAGTAAGGGTACAAAGTGAGTCAGTTAGTTAGGCTCCTGCATTTTCGAGATTAGTGCAAGGATGCTAGTTACTGGGAGAGTGCTGAACACTTAGACACTGTTCTTCATCGACGGAGACTCAGCAGTGATATCTGGTTCGCATCAAATCCATATAAACACAAACAATTCCAATATTTGTATTGCTACTAAATCACGTTTATTCTAGTAGTACCTTTTTATCTCTCTCCTAAAAAGTCAAATTGCACCACTACCTGCCTTCTGCCCTCTGGTCACTGTCCTGGGAGTTGGAGTATGAGCCTTGGAGGAGCCAGATGAGATGCTGCAGATGATTCAGCAGCAAGGAGTAATTGTGCCTGAGCTGTGAAGATGCTAGGAGGACCAAGCTCATGATTGTGATCTGTCCCAGGGTCGGTACTGACTCTGTGCCTTTCCGTGAGTCAGCTGCTTCGAGAGTGACGACTCATTGTAGATTGGAGTTTTGTCCATCAGTGGGGCCTGTCTGTGGGATTTAACTGCAGTAACCTTTCAGAGGAACTCTCAAGGAGGAATGCTGGTTCTGGTCTGGTTGCAGTTACCCTGACCAGCTGTTCTCAAGACCTTCTGGGGTGCCTGCCAGAGGGTAGGTACTGCCTTGGGATAGGCCTTGGGGGAGCCAGATTTGGGGGGGCTGCTGCTCAGAGTTGCTGTCTGGTCTTAGTTTGGCCAGCTGAGTGAGTGGTTCCTGCCTGTAGCCATGCTTGACATGCACAGTGTCCACCACAGTGGTGGTGGCTGCAAGGGGCTAAGTTGCTCGGGGTAGTGGGTGGGTTCCAGCTGCAGAACCTAGTCCTGTTGAATTATTAGTAAGAAGAATAATTTTTCTTGTTCCCTGGGGAACTGGATAGAAAGAATTCTGCTTGATGTGACTGGACTTTGGGCAGGTCGGTTCATTTGGTTTTCCATTTTAGATGGCAGTGAGAGTGCTGTTAGTTTTTCTCATTTAATAACTGTTTACCACCTTGTCAGTGATAGTGAGAGTAGCCCTGATGGGTATTTTTACTGGCTCTTTTTGAGATAGGAGGTGAGAGACCCTAAAGCTATCAATGTGAACATTTCTGTGATCTTGCAAACCTCATAAATTTGATTACAGAGAGACAACTCAGAAGCTGAACACCAATTTATGGACTATTTATTTTTTCATCATTTCATATTAAATTTGTAGGATGGAGAAAGACGGGTATTACGGGACATTGTTTTGTATTATTGAGTAGGAGTAGGGTGTGGTTGGTGTGTGTGTGTGTGTTTGTAAAAGCATGTGGTGTTTGGCTGGTTGTAGTGAATTTTCTAGCTGTTTGTGGTCAGTCTAGTTTTGGGTTATTATGTGCTGGCAAAAGTTAGTGGTGGTCAGGCACTACTCTTCCACCAGGCTCAGGGACCTCCATCCTTTCAATTGTCCTCCTCTGCTGGTAGAGGTGTATGAGCGCTGCCAGGCATTGGGGGATAGCTAGGAGGGGGAAGAAATGGTGGAGGACCTGACCTGGTGGGGATGTGGAGTGGGGTGGGTGGATTAGAGTGGTGGGGAATGAGAAGATGCCCTGGGGTGAAATGGATCCAGGAAAGGGGACCTCCCTGCCTGGTTCCCATACCCAAGGGCTCCACCTTGAGTGTGCAAGTTGTGTGGTCTACCTCATCCACCTATCCTACTCAGACAGTGTTGTGCAATGCCAGGCCAATAAAAAACAAGACAATTATAGCTGATCTTGTTGGGACCATTGACCTGGCTTGCATCACTGAGACCTGACTGGATGAGAATGCTGCCAGGTGTTGGACTCAGCAGTTCCATCTGGGTACTCTGTGCTACACCACCCAAGAGAGGATAGTAGAGGTGGGAGAGTAGCCATATGCTTAAGGTCATAGCTGGGCCTTTTAGACATCCCAGTGGGAGTGACTTGATCTTTTGAATGCATAATGGGAGCAGGCGTAGGTTGCAGGGTACTTCTCATCTACCATCCTCCTGGGAGTGAGAACGAATTCCTGCAGGAAGTCAGACTTCATCGTCAACCTAATGTTGGAGTTACCCAGATGGGTGATTCTGGGGGACTTCAATGCTTGGGTTGATGATGAACTCTCACAGTTTGGGCAGGACTTCCTCCAACTGATGTATTCATTGGGCTTTGTACAGGTAGTTACCTCTGCTACCCAAAGTCATGGTCATTCATTGTATCTGGTCTTCCTTCTGGGGATGGAAATCACTGATCTGGTGGTGGAACCGGTCAGTTGGATGGACAATCATATTATAAGATTCAGCTCTGAGGCACCCCCCCCGATAGACCTGCCCCTACGGAGATGGTTCAGTACCCCACCATTAAGCAGTTTGACGCCTGATGTTCTTATAGTGGTATTGGATCTATCAGGCATGTTGAGTGTATGCAGAGAGCTGGTGAAGCTGGTACTAGCCTGTAATAAGGCAGTGTCAGGTGCCCTTGACTCTCTAGCCCCTGTGCGTGTTCACCCTCTCACTCTTCGCCAAAAGTTCCCCTGGTTTGAAGGGACTTTGAAGGAGATGAGGTGAGAGGGTTGAAGGTTGGAGCGACGCTGGTGGAAATCTGGACTGACAACTGACAAACTTAAATTGATAGCTCATTATAAAGATTATCAATTAGCAATCTTCTGTAAGAAGGCAGAATTCCTGTCCAAGGAGATTGCTGTGGTGAAAAATCAATCTGCTCAGTTCTTCCAGACTATCGATAGGTTGTGCAATCCAACCTGTTTTCAACTGCAGGGAGCATTTTCATCAGCCAAGTGTGATGAGTTTGCTCAGTTTTTCACTGATAAGATTGCTGTCATGAGGTCAGAAATCCATTCAGAATCCTCAAATGGGCATTGCAGAAATCAGCAAGAGGTGGCAGGCACTGGGCCTGTCTGGCCTGATTTCATCCTGTTGATACTTGAGGACATTGTGCAGGTCATTCAGGGTATGCACCCAACCTACTGTGGTTTGGATCCAGGCCTGATGTGCCTCCTTGTGGAATGTGTTGAAGTCATTGGCCCAGTCCTTGCTGAGATAGTCTGGTGCTCATTGAAGACAGGTGTTTCTGGACTCCCTGAAGGAGGCGGTCATGGTGCCCCACCTGAAGAAATCTTCCCTCGACCTGGACTGCTTAGTGAACTACAGACCGGTCTCTAACTTGCCCTTTGTGGGCAAGGTTATTAAGTAGGTGGTTGTGGAGCAGCTGGATGACCATTTAACATCCCACAATGTCTAAGATCCTCTCCAGTCTGAGTTTAGGAAGAGGTATAGTACTGAGACTGTCCTTGTTTGGGAAATGAATGATCTCCTGATAGTGAGGGATCGGAGGAGCCTTTCCATACAGGTTCTTCTTGATCTCTCTGCAGCAATCAAAACTGTAGACCATGGGGTGCTGCTGGAATGCTTGTGGACTCTCTGTGGACTGTTTGGTACAGTCCTCAGATGGTTTTGATCTTTCCTCACTGACAGGACTCAAAGAGTGGTGTCAAGGACTTATTCCTTGTCTCCTCTCTTCCTGTCATATGGGATTCCACAGGGCTCTGTGCTGTCCCATGTGTTGTTTGCAATGTACATGCTGTCATTGGGAGACATTATAAGGTGGTATGGGCTGACTTCCACTGCTATGCAAATGACACTCAGCTCTACATGTCTTTTGTACCCAAGCAGAGTGGTATTTAACAGCTACCTCTCTGAGATCCAGGGCTGGATGAATGCCAACTGGATGAAGTTGAACTTGGACAAGACAGTGGTGTTGGTGGTGGAGCCAGGTCACCATGGTTTGGGGTTGTTGGCAGGTCAACCTTACAGGCTCTGGCTTGGGGATGAACTGCTGCTTACCTCTGACTGAGCACGGAATCTGGGTGTTGTGTTCGATAGCAGCCTGATGTTAAAATCTCAGGTGTCTGCTGTCATTAAAACCTCTTTTTTCATCTGAGGAACATTGCCTGGATCAGGTGCCTGGTCCTGCCTGGTGATCTTCCAGTGCTGGTCCACACCTTTGTAACTTCATGCTTTGATTACTGCAATGCCCAGGGGATGATATCCACCGACTGCAGCTAGTGCAGAATGTGACTGCCAGGTTGTTGACTGGCTTATCAAGATCATGCCATATCACTCCTGTGCTCCGTGGCCTGCACTGGCTGCCTGTGCATTGGCGGATCACCTTCCAGGTTGGGTTGCTGACCTACAAAGCCCTACACGGACAGGGTCTGCACTACTTGCAAGATCTTCTCTGTCCCTACTGCCCCCTCCACTCTCTCTGTTCCTCTGATGAGGAATTGCTAGAGAGTCCCAGGTTTCAACTGAAGACCTCTGAGGCCTGCTTTTTTGCATTTATGGCCCCCTAACCTGAGGAATTCACTACCTTGTCGGATCAGAGTGCCTGACAGTCAAGAGTTTCAAAACTGGCTTAAAAACATATTTGTTTCACCTAGCTTTTCAGGACCTGACTGATAATTAATTTGCTGTCATTTTTATTCATGACTATTTTTAATTGTTGGATCTTAAATGTTTTTATTACTGTCTACATGATTTTATTCTTTGCTGTACAGCGCTGTGATCTTGTTGGAACAGCACTTATAAATAAAGTTGAAGTTGAAGCTGTTTAATCTATATCTTGAGCCATTTACTAGGACTATTACTCATAATATTCAGATTACCTGAATCCCATTTGGCCCTCTTTCTTTCAAAATATCCACTTACTCGGATGATATTTTATTATATTTAAGTCTTCCAGTGGTCTTTCACAATCTTAGAGATTTTGGGTCTTTTTTGGGTTACAAATGGCACATATCTAAAATGGTCATTATGCCCCTGAAACCTAAGACATTTAAATATAATTTGCCCATAGCATTCTGGAACTGTTGATCTGTTTCAGAACTTACATATTTAGGTATCAAAATTGCTCAGGGTTCACACTCTCTAATTAAAAGGAATCTCACTTCTCTGGTACGTACCCTCACAGCCGATTTGGCATGGTGGTAGAGTCTCCCGTTATCATTATGGGGTAGAATTTTGATTATTTGAATTAATGTTTTACCACAGATTCTCTACCATCTTAATATGATGGGAGTGCTGCTTCCTAAATCTTGGTTCCCACGACTACATGGCTTAATTGCAGACTTGATAAACTAACATTGGCTAAATGTCATGGGGATTTGCAACTACCTAACTTTTTCTGGTATTACCTTGTTGTTCAGGATAGTACATGTTTGGCTTGGGGTTTACCAGAGATGGGAAAATAATCTGATATTCCCTCCCTTTTTTTGGAACAATGTCAAGGTTCACTTATGCAAGGTCCATAATATTTCACCACTTGCTTTACCCCATATTTCTAGGACTAGCTTACCCTCCCCACCCCCATTTGTGCTCCGGCCCCATAGCCTGATCAGTTCAAATTAATTTACAGTTATGTCAGATTCTGAGATTCAATCCACAAAAATATCCCTTTCAACCATTACGCCTTAACCCTTATTTCAAAATTTCTAATAAACCCATACCCTCATCTTTTTTACCCTTGGTGAAATTATATCATTTTTCATGCTTATTGAACGGTGATCAATTAATTTAATTTGACCAGTTTCGCTTGTCAAACTCCCTTCGCTCTTCAGCTGCATTTGCTTTTTTCCCAGTAAATTCACTCAGTTAAAAGTGTCCTAGGTCCCCACCCATGGCACATTTCTGAGGGTGCTCCCTATAGAGATCTGGCTGCTTTGGTTAACAAAGCACATGCTGTTTCATTGCTTTATAAATCTTTACGAAATATTATATGAAAACAGATGAAACTAAAAAGTGTTTATTGGGAGAGAGAATGTTTGACTCATTCAGAATTGCTTGACTCATCAGCCCCTTGGGGCTATATTTCTCTTTATATTAAGATAGACAAGTTATGACTCAAACAATGTAAGATTTTTTTCAGCTGTTGTTTCACCCCTCAGAGATTACACAAATTTGATCAGTTACCTAGCCCCACTTGTTCAAGATGTAACACCGCTACTGGCCTATTAAAACACTTATTATGGGATTGCCCACCAATTCATAATTTTTGGATGCAAATCCGATCACATATAGATCCATTCCTGGGCCTGCAGGAGGCCTTCACACCAGAAATCAATCTTTTAGGTTTAGGTGTTGATCAGTTTGTGAGGCCTCAAAGATATCATATAATTTTGATAGCAGCAGTGACAAAACTTATTATTTTATGCCATTGGGTTGATGATGCTCCTCCTACTTATCGGGAGTGGCATGGTGAAGTTCTGGTGATTCTTCAAATGGAGAAACTGGTGGCCAGTATGCGGCATGCCCTTCCTTCTTTTTGCAGCAGATAGGAGAAGCTTCTTACCCTCCTTTTAATTGCTTAACTTGCTTGCCATATTGTTACTGGATTTATATATTATTCTGCTCAGATATGTATCTTTTCTTTTTAGGGTTCTATTAACTGCAAGTCACTCATCCCATTTACAACCATTCATTAGGGGTTAATTGTTTTTTCATGTTTAAATATAATTGGTAGACTTGCTCATTTGGATTGGTTCTATTGCATACACCATGCCCTATTTAGAAGTTTATGTATAACTTGTCCACCCTGATTAAATTATATGGACTTTCTATGCTAATTTTTGATTTTTCCTTTTTCGGATCTTGAGGTGTGCTTCGTTTTTCTTTTGTTTGTTGTTTTTTTGTATTACTGTTAAAATTTTCAATAAAGTGGATTAAGTTTTAAAAAAATAAAACATGAAAGCTTCTTGATCTACACTCTAAAAAGTGTCAAACCCTGTGGTCTAAATTGTTTCACCAAGTTGCATCGACAAGGAAGTTGTTGAAATGTGGCACAGCAAAAGCCACAATATCGACAGGAGAAATTTTGCTTGTCAGACATTGGCTGTTTTTTTTTCAGTGGGCTTCACCCCCGCATCCCCAATGAAGGGGGCTTTGCCTCCCCATACCCCCTGATCTCTAAAAATCCAACTCTGAGTCAGACTTGACTGGGGGGGGCATATCATGGGGGAAACACCAAAATTTTGCTAGCAGGACCATTACAGTGACAATTTCGAATTTTGCCGAAATTGTCACTGTAATGACTTTCACTGTCAAAATGTCACTGTTTTGATGTGATACTGGTCTACATAATCACTGGAACATTAAACCTTGTCTTACATGGTATTGTGGCAATAGGGATGTTGTTACCTGTAACTACCCCTTGTGTAATTTAAAGTCTTCCTATGGTTACCCTGAATTTGGATATGTACCTGTATCTATTGAACATTTGGATTAAAATTAAAGCTCTTTTGATTACTGAATTTAAATCATGCAGGGAGATGGGATTGAGCTTCTCTGTTCTGATTTTTCATTAGAATATTTGAACTTGTCATTAAATTATTTTCTTTAGATTTTATAGATCATGATGTTAGAATTTTTACTATGATGTATTGTAGGGGGTTCTGTAAGCAATGTTGCATACTATCTATGTATAATAAGTAATTCTGTCTCTTTGTTCTCTTGTAGGTTCCCTTCTACATTTTTCTTCACCATGGAGGTTTATGCTGAACGGAAGTTTGGGCAGATTGCAGACAATGCCACTATTTTGTCTTTGTCCTTGCAACACTTGATTAGTGTATCCAAAAGGATTGTATGTCTATCCTATTTAAATGAAGGGATTGTATGTCTATCCTATTTTTTTCAAATTAAATACACTTTATTGAAGAAAGTACCAATCAAACAGACCAATACAAATACAAGAATGTGTCTGTAGTCTTATACAGTCCTAAAAACATGACATAGATATAAGTGAACTTTATTTATCATAAACCGCCCCTCCCCCAAGCCCCCCCCAAGGTGACACATCCATATGACAAAGAAAATATTGACCAGAACAGGTTTTGCCATCTGATTTTAGACCCATCAAAGGGAGAAGGAAACAGCCAAGTTCACATACAGGAAAAAGGGAAAACTCATCTCATGAGGTTAACAACACATGAAGCGGTTCTCAAATATTTTGGTATCTTTTGTTATTTTTTTACATACTAGCAATAATGCACTCAGCCTACAAGGCAAAAAAAATTCCTTTGTACCACTCATGAAATTGTGGGGGGTGTTGATCCATCCAATGGTGAAGGATGACCTTTTTTGCACAAGCTGAGATTAAAGCCATGTAGGGCCTCTGATTACTGGGAAGGGAATTTTGGAAGTCACCCAGGATACAAATTTCAGGGGAGAAAGTATCAGAAAGACCCAACAAGGGATGTAGGCAGGACTGTATTGAGGACCAGAATAGCACAACCTTCTCACAGGACCATAGGACATGTAATAGGGAACCAGGCCCTTTACCACATCTGAAGCATAAGTCTGTGGGCAGTTTACTTATCCTATGCAATTTGAAAGGGGTATAGTAAAGGTTGTGAATAATCTGAAATTGCATAAGATGGTATCTGTCTCATTTTATGAACTTATACAGATGCTTCCAGATAGTGGTCCAATTCCTTGTGGAGTTATGAGCTGGAAGGGCCTGGTCCCAATAATAGACCCTGGTCCCCTCATGGGCAGTCAGGTGGTCCTGCATGGCTTGGTAGAAATAGAAAACATGATAAGAAGCAGGGCTATTATTTAATAGAGGGAGAACAAAGGTGCTAAGAGGAGTAGACCATGGTCCACTACCAAAGTGGTGAAGGAGCATCTGAGATATCTGAATGTATCAAAAGCCACTGAAGGCAGGCCAATGATAAAAGGTACATGCTTCCCAGAAAGAGAAAAGCTTTTAGTTAATAGTGAGCTCTTCAACCCTATCAATACCAGTTTGAGAGCAGAAGTTCCTGCTAAGAATCTGACCTGCTATTCTTAAATTTGGATTTCCAAAAAGAGGTTGGGAGGTATCTCTGTATGGGCAAATTTTGAAAAAGGAGCAAAATTGTATATATATGGCAACTGATAAACCCAGTGGAGTATTCCTGAGCAGTTGGGGTATTTTATTCTTAGGGAGATAAAGAAGAGACCAGATATCCAGTCCCAAATCAGAACACATGGAGTGCTCTATGTCCAACCATTGTGGAGTGTATAATTCCAAATGGCTTCCCACCACCCAACAAGAAATTCTAGTGAGGTGCACAGCTAGGTAATATAAAAAGAGGTTGGGGACCTGTAGCCCCCATCTTGTTTGGTACACATTAGTTTGGATAATGCACAATGAGCAGCCTTACCTTGCCAGTGAAAGGAGGTAAACAGTCTATGAATTTGTTTGAACCATGCTTGGGGAAGAACAAAGTTGGACATCTGCAGAGGACATAGTAGACGGGGAAGAATATTCATTTTTAAAATATTTAGGCGGCCCCATAGAGAAATAAGAAGCAAAGACCAATGATTTAAATCAGCTTTAACGCAGGTTAATACAGAGTCAAACTTAAGTTTTTTCATCTGGGAGGGGGACGTACTGAGGAAGATCCCCAAATAATTCAATGTGTTCTTTTTCCAGACAAGACCAAGATGCTCAACTTCAGTCCTGAAGGTATTATTATGAAGGGGCATAATTTCAGTTTTTGAAAGATTCAGTTTGTAATTAGAAATTTCACTGAATTGGGAGATAAGTTTCAGGGCAGCCAGCAGAGATGAAGCTGGAGAAGAAATGTGCAGCAGAATGTTATCTGCATGGACTGATAACTTATATTCAGTGGAGCCGACTGAGATACCCTGAATTTGGGGGAAAAACCTCAGTTTGTGAATCAGGGGCTCCAGAAACAAGTTAAAAAAATATGGAGATCTGCCAGCCCGCCGGCACAGCAGTAGGGCTACTGCTCATGGCACCAGCGACCCGGGTTCAGGAATGGACCTGGGAGGCTGGTTGGTCAGCTGGGGGAAGAAGGATCAAGTGCCCAGAGGCTGCTTTCCTTCTCCAGGGAGGGGTGGGCCACTTATCCTGCCACTATACTGCCACCTAGGTGACCACAGGTGGAGAAACATAGAAACATAGAAACATAGACTTTGACGGCAGATAAGGACCGCTTGGCCCATCTAGTCTGCCCATTTTCCTCCCTAAAGGATAGGCCGCAGATCCTAGTTAACCAACAGCCTATTTCTTCCTACCCCCCACAAGAATTGCCTTATGTCTGTCCCATGCATTCTTGAATTCTCCCACAGTTTTAGACCCCACAACCTCCTCAGGAAGGCTGTTCCATGCATCCACTACCCTCTCTGTGAAATAATACTTCCTCACATTGCCCCTGAACCACCCTCCTATCTTTAAATTGTGTCCCCTTGTTCTTGCAAGTCTCTTTTTCTGAAAGATGCTACCCTCTTGGACTTTGTTGATTCCACTGAGGTACTTAAAAGTTTCTATCATGTCCCCCCTCTCCCTTCTTTCCTCAAGGGTATACATATTAAGCTCCTTTAGTCTCTCCTCATATGGCTTCTCTTGCAGACTCTGCACCATTTTAGTTGCCCTCCTCTGGACTACCTCTATCCTGTCTATGTCCTTGCGGAGATGGGGTCTCCAGAACTGGACACAGTACTCCAGATGGGGTCTCACCAACTGTCTGTACAGAGGGATAACAACTTCCTGTTTTCTGCTGCTGATGCCTCTCCCTATACATCCCAGTATACCCCCAGCCCTCCCTACTGCCTTCTCACATTGCTTGCTAACCTTAAGGTCATCTGATATGATTACCCCAGGTCCCTTTCCTTTTTTGTTGTTGTTACTACCTCCCCACCCATTGTGTATTCTTCCCCTGGGTTCTTGTTTCCCAGGTGCATTATTTTGCACTTCTTTGCATTGAATCCTAGCTGCCATACTTCTGACCATTCCTCCAACCTTGCCAAGTCCCTTTTCATCCTTTCCACGCCCCCTTGTGTATCAACCCTGTTGCAGATCTTTGTGTCATCTGCAAAAAGGCATACTTTTCCTTCCAGTCCCTCTGCAATGTCACTGATGAAGACATTAAAAAGGACTGGACCCAATACTGAACCCTGCGGTACCCCACTAGTAACCCCTCTTTCTTCAGAGTGGACTCCATTTACAATTACCTTCTGTGTCCTGTTGTGCAGCCAATGTTTTACCCAGGCTACCCTGGGACCCACCCTAGGCTGTTAATTTGGCTATTAATCTTTTGTGTGGGACTGTGTCAAATGCCTTGCTAAAGTCTAGGTAGGCCATGTCCACAGCCCCTCCCTGGTCTACTACTTTGGTCACCCAGTCAAAGAAATCTATTAGATTCATCTGACATGACCTTTCTGCTGTGAACCCATGCTGCCTTGGGTCCTGTACTCCACTGGCCTCTAGGTACTCAACTATTCTTTCCTTCAGAAGTGACTCCATCACTTTCCCTACCACAGAGGTCAGACTGACAGGTCTGTAGTTTCCTGCCTCTGTCTTGGTCCCACTTTTGTGAAGGGGAATCACATCCACCTTCCTCCAGTCCTCGGATACCACACCATCCTCCCATGATTTATTAAAAAGAGTAGCCAGTGGTTTCACCAGTTCCTCCCTTAATTCTTTTAGAATTCTGGGGTGAATTTCATCAGGACCCATTGCTTTGTCCACCTTCAGTTTTAGGAGTTCTTGCAGAACTCTTTCTTCTGTGAAAGGACTGGGATCAACCCCCCTATCAAGAGTGCTTCTGTTAATTGGATTAGGCACTTCCTCCTCTTTTGTGAATACTGAGCAGAAATATTCATTCAGTATCCCTGCTTTTCACTGTCCCCTCTGCCCACCCACCGCTCATTCTATTCAGCCTCACTATCCTCCCTTTGTCTTTCTCAGCTCGCTGATGACCTATAAAGGTTTTATCCCCTTCTTAACTGAGTTGGCTATCTTTTCCTCCGTTTGGGCCTTTACTATTCTGACTTCCTCCTGCTTCCTTCTGCCTTAACTGGTACAGCTGTCTGTCTGTCCTGCTCCTTCTGTGTTTCCTTATACTTCCAGAATGCTATCTTTTTCTTCCTGACTTTCACAGCCACCTCTTTTGAGAACCATAGTGGCTTTTTCTTTCATTTTGATTTGTTGATTTGCTTCACACAAAGGCTTGTTGCCTCTGTGATGGCAGTTTTGATGATTCCCCATTGTTGCTCCACACCTCCTTCTGGCCTGTTTGTTAATGCTTTTCTGAGGCACTCTCCCATCTTGCCAAAGTCAGCCCTCCTAAAGTCCAGTACCCTCACTTTTGTATGGCTTGACTCTGTAGCTGAGTTTAACATGAACCACACTGTTTGATGGTCACTTGTCCCCAGATGGCAACCCACTTCTAGATCTGAGACCCTCTCACTGCCCCCTGTTTGAGAGTATGAGGTCTAAGATTGCTCCCTCACGAGTGGGTTCCAAAACTAGCTGTCTAATGCCTGCCACCTGTAGGGCATCAAGAATGGCCCTGCTCTTGGATGTGGCTGCAGCAAATGTGCTCCAGTTAACATCTGGCATATTCAGGTCTCCCATCAACAGTATCTCCCCTTTCTCTGCCATTCTAAGAATGCCTTCTATCATATCCTTGTCCATTCCCTCCCCCTGACATGGGAGTCTGTACACAACCCCTGTGCAGATTGTGGTGCCCTTTCCAGTCTCCAAGTTGACCCACAGTGCCTCCTCTCCTCCCTGTTTACTCTTTTGTTCATTTGCTTTTATCCCTTCCTTTACATAGAGAGCTACTCTTTCCCCTCTTCTCCCCTGTCTGTCTCTCCTGTAGGTTATGTACCCTGGTATGTTAACATCCCAGTCATGGTTCTCTGTGTACCATGTTTCTGTGACTGCTATGATATCCAGGCATCCCTCTTCCATCAAGGCCACCAGCTCAGGGAGCTTGTTGCCCAGACTACGGGCATTGGTACTCATTACCCTCCATTTCCTGATGGCCTTACTCCTTTGCCCCCATCCTGTCCTTCTTGCCTTTGTCACTTTCTCCATTTACCCCTGCCCTTCTCCCTATCTACACCTCTATGTTGGTGTTTTCCACACTTACTACCATGATTATTTGGGAGGGGCTAGGATTTCCCTGCTCCTTTCCAGTGCCTCCCCCATTGGCTAGTTTAAAAGCTTGCCAATGAAGCATTTAAACCTATCACCTAGGATCCTGCAGGTGCAGTGGAATGGCGGGAGGAATGGTGGAAGGACATCGATTGGGAGCTGGAGTGTATGCACATCATGATGTGCTCTACTCCTTGGCTCTCCCCAGTGAACTGACATCCTGAGGAAGGAGGGACCAGAAAAAACAGGAAACACCCCGCACCTCTCCCTTTAGACGAAACGCCAGGCCCCGATCTCCACTGACTCTACTGGCACCAAGGTGACAGCATCCCCAACGAAACTACAGACACGTTGGGGCAGACTGGGAGCCCCATCCCATACCCGCCTGGGGGGTATAGCCAAGACTCTATGGGGGGATGGTCTGCACCGGTGCTTGGTGGGTGAGCAGAGACATACAAGGCCTGTGGTGTCTCTCGAAGGGGGGAGAGATGCGGAGAGAAGGAGGCATAAAAAAGAGAGAATAAAAAATAAATAAATAAATATGGGGATAGGGGACATCCCTGCTAAGTACCCTGATGAAGAGGGAAGGGAGAAGATTGAACCATTACAAAGTATTCGGGCCGATGGTGAGAAGTAAAGCACCTTGATGCATCATATGATATTTTGAGGGATATGATATAAAGGCAGAAGTGCAAACAAATACTCCCATGAGGCTCTATCAAAGGCTTTCTCTGCATCCAGGGACATTAGAACTGCCAAGGCAGTGGAGTCTCTGGATGCAGAGATAAGGTAGGAGAGCTTTCTAAGGTGATCTGCTGAGAGCCTATCATTGACAGAATCTACTTGTTCTTTACTAATAAGTGGTTCCCAGACATGGTCTAGTCTACAGGCCAGAATCTTAGCCAACATTTTAAAATCAACATTAATAAGAGATACAGGCCTGTAATTGGAGACCGATGAAGGATTCCAGTCTGGCTTGGGAAGTACTACAATAGTGGCTTCTGTGAGAGACAGATCAGATATACCTTTTTCAAAAATGTAATTAAAAGTGTCCAGGAGAATTGGTGCCAACTGGACTTTGAATGATTTATAAAAATTAGTAGAATACCCATCCAGACCAAGAGATTTAGCTGGGGTTAGGGAGTCAATAACATGAGAAATCTCCTCCAAGGTCAGGGGAGCTTGCAGCATAGCAGCCTGCGCTTCCATCAAATGGGGTAGACTTATAGTTTTAAGAAAGTTGTGAAAGCACTCTGCCTCAAATGGGAGAAATGGTGGGGCATACAACTGCATATAGATACTTTAAATGCATCAACAATGTCCCTTGGAGATGTGAGAGGCTGTCCAGAATCAGTTCGAATAGAAGGTACTATCCTGCCCATAGCTTGGGCATGCAGATGCATGGCGAGTAATTTCCAGGCTTTTTCACCTTGATCAAAATATTTCACTTTGAGTGCAGATGTAAATGTTCACCTTCTCTCCCAGCAGAGCATTATATTGAGACTGGAGTTCCCAATTCATGGAGGGGGAAGTTGGTAAGACCTGGGTCTCCAGGGAACGAATACGCTCCAATAGAGTGGAGAGAGCAGCCAAGGTCTGCTTCTTTCACTTAGTGGCAATACAAATTATTTCCCCTCACAGAGCGCATTTCAAGGCCCCTCATAAGATATCAGTTTTAATCATAGATGGAGCATTACTACCCAAAACATCAATAATAAAAGATTGAAGGGAGTTCACTATATCCTTCTGCTTAAGCAGCTGATTATTAAATCTCCAAACTCTGTCCTTACTTAGTGCTGGGGTAAAATTAATTTGTACTTGGGTGGGGTGATGGTCTGACACTATTTTGGCTGAATAATGACACAGGAGTACCTCGGAAAGATACTGTATACCTAGAAAAAAGTAGTCCAGCCTGGAAAATGAGTTGTAAGGGAGGGAGTGGAATGAATATTCCCTACCATCTGGGTTTAGTACTCTCCAGGGGTCTACTAAGTCCAGGGAGTCCATCAATTCATGGAGAGTCAGTTGCCCTGGTGTTAAGGTCTGTCTAGTAGAACCTGATCTAACAAGGTCATTACTTAGGACAGTGTTCCAGTCCCCCCCAAGGAGAATTGACAGGGAGGTCCAAGAGTCTAGGAGGGGCATTAAAGCAGTGAAAAAAGATGGATCATCAATAGTCAGACCATATATGGAACCAAATATCATTTTCGGGTGCACAAGCAGTACTCTGATGAGAATATAATGGCCTTGAGGGTCCTTCACTTCTTGGAATAGACAGAAGAGGACTGGAAATAAGAATGGCAACCCCCTTCTTACATGAGTCGGAACCTGCACTGAAGACTTGCCCAACCCAGGATCTCCTGAAAAGGAGAACCTGGGATGGTGAAAGGTGGGTCTCCTGTAAAAAAGGCCACATCAGTCTGAAGTTTATGTAAATGGAACATAATTTTAGCCCTTTTAGTTGGAGATTGAGCACCCTTTATATTCCAGGTGCAAAAAATTATATCCCGCCATGATCGAAGTACCAATCTAAAGCAGTGACAAGACCTAACATATATGAGTATATAAGAAAGTAACCAGTAATCGGAAAAAAATGTACCTCCAGTACATACCCCCAACCACCCCCAAAGCAACAAAAACAAAACCCTCCAAGCCCCCCCGCCCCCAAGCCATAACTAGAAAACCCATATTTCCCAGTCTCTATACCCAGTAGTAAACCAAGACTTGAACCTGGTAAAACACTTGAACTGCTGAGTTGCATAACCCGATCATATGACCAAAAACTAGGACTACAAAATCTCAAAATGACCCCCGGCCAAAGAGCAGCCCCTCCACCCCAAACAATGGTTCATGACTGCCTCTGAACAGTTAGCAAAATCCCTCTGTTAGCCCCCCCCCCCGGCCTGCCTGCCTTTTAAGTCAGGCAACAACCATATATTAACAATAAACACACAGGTGCTAATGTATGAAAGATAGACTAGTTAAACCTCAGTGAAACTGAATCATATGTAATGAACAACTCCAATATAAAAATCAACCCCCCAGGAAGTAGTCAGCAACCAAGGGTAAGCAGTGTCAACCAAAGCTCTAAAGTCTCAGATTGCAATCAGTCACTGGATAAAGAAGCCCAACAGCCCAATGTCATGATCGGGAACAGCCCCTTATGTAGCTTCCATCCCAGTGAGTACTGAAGATGAGTGGAACTCAAACAAATAGGCATGTACACTACGCCCTTTAAGGTGTGCCATGGAGGGCTCATGTGTCCCAATAGCATGAATCTCAAATGATGACGTACAATGCGATCATGGGAGATGGAGTACCCCCCCAACAAGAAGACCCCGATCATACTGTCTACCTGCTAACCAGACATACTGAAATGCAGTGCAACCAAATGGAGAGGAACTACAAAAAAAGAGGGAAGAAATGTCAATGGGAGAAGGATCCGTTAACAGTTGTTCCCCATTACACAAATTGCAGATGTCTTGTAGTTAGGAGGAAAAGAAGTGAAAAACCAACCAACTATAACCTGACAGCTGGCAGAACCAATATGTGTAGAGCCAGATTCTGACCATATCAACCCAGTTTAAATAGGTCCGGCAGCAGGCATTGAAGGTCCTTGGTGGCTTGCTCACTGGAATCATACAAATGCCACTGATCCTGCATCTTCACCTGCAACCTAGCAGGATATAACATTTGAAATCGTATACCAGCAGGGATAAGCTTAGATACTGATGGGTGAAAGGAGGCTCTCTTTTGCCATACTGAAGTGGGTAAGTCCTGGGTAATTCTTAAGTTGTTGCCTTCTGAAGAGAACAATTGTATATCCCTCAACTTGCTCAGGATGTGTTGTTTATCTAAAAAGTTCAGCAGATTGAGGATAAAAGGCCATGGTTTGAATCCCAGAGGTGGTTTAGCGCGTAAGGCCCTATGCTCTCACTCCATGATGTAAGTGATGCCATTAGGTGAGGGGCCTGCCAGTTTCTCAAGGAGGTGCTGGGTAAATGTGACTGGAGTTGAGCCCTCAGCTTCCTCAGGGAGCCCAATGATAACTTAATTGTTTTGGCTACGCCTTACTTCCAAATCCTCCAGCTTTAGCTCTGTTTTATCTACCCGTTGATGGAGGGCAATGAGCTTGGGTTCCAGTTTAGCTCGCCAGGATTCCAGGGAAGTTGTCCAGGCCTCCACATCACCACCCTTCCAAGAAGTAGTCACCAAGTCCCCTCTTAAGGAAGTCATCTCTGAAGTAAGCAAGGCTAGTGCATCTTTAACCAGTTGAAGCTCAAGCAGGAATCGCTCCTCAGTCAGGGGAGATGTGACCGCTTTAGGAGTAGAAGACTAACTGGGTTTAGTAGCTTGGCCCTTTGCTTTTTTAGAGGCCTTGTCCGGGGTTGGGGGAAGCATGTGGTGTAGGAGTTCCTGTTGCATTTCTGCTTCCATGGTAAAGAGAAATCCACACCAACTACACCGTTGTGGTATCCTGAAGTCGTGAGAGTGCACAGCAGTAGAGGTATGACCAAAAAAAGTTCTTCTGTGTCAGCAAGAACTGTGTTTTTATATGCAACCAGTGGGAGAGGTGCAGGAGAGCTACTTCTCTCAGCCAAGCATCATGTGACTCATGTCTATCCTATTTAAAAAATTGTTTTTAATGTATCTAGGTCTCAATGTACCATCATTTGATTGTAATGACTTTGAGCCGAACAATAACATTTTATTTATTTATTTTTTTTATTTAGTTTTTGTTGACCAGGTAAGTGCACTAGACAAATCCTGCCTATTTTCAGGCACGACCCGGGGTGAGTGATTGATTATTGTATAACCTAATTCATATGCATTATGCATTTGCTATTAGAGATATTAGAATGGATACTAATTCATTTTGGTTATATTTAAATTGAGTCATTACAGATTTTTTTTTGTGTGTATATTGTATTTTGATATTAGACCTGTTGCTTGCATTAACTGCTTTTCTGGATTGTTAATGAGTTTCAATTAGCTGTCTGTATAAATTGATTATGGTGTTTCCCACTACCACATCCCTTATGAAGAGTTCTGACTTGAAGCGCCAAGGTAGTTTGTGGCATGCAGTGAATGTCTGTGCACTCCTCACATTATTGACATAAAAGTTTTGAACTGTATTTTTGAGTGTGGAATGTGAGTCTCTCAGGTCTATGAGTGCAGGCTTCTGGTTCCTTCCATCACTGTCCCCATAAATAGTTTCATTGTCTCTGGTGTCTAGTGGCACCCCCCCCAACCTGCAATCTCCATTCCTGTTATTTTTTATTCCCTGGTGTCTAGTAGCAACCCCACCCTCCAATTACCCTCTCCATTCAGGATTTCATTTCCCTGGTGACTAGTGGCACCCCCACCCTCCATTCTGTGTAGTCCCTGGAATAAAGAAAATGGTCCCTCCATGTCTGTTTTGTTCCTGTAAAAAAGAAGCTGGTTATCAGTGATCCCCCATCCTGACCTCACACTGAGCACCCACTTCCATCCACTCCCCCAGACACCTCACACACCCTGACATGTCCCAGGGTGATGATTCACTTTCCAATTGAAGACACATCTTGCTGTTGGAACCGGCAACTGCTATATGAGAAAAAAGATAATTGTGGTTCAATGCATTTGAATGGGGTTTTCAACTGTGGTGCATAACTTCACCATTTTTGCATTTTCTGACACCAAATTTTCAACATGCCATTTCTGAGACCCCACCTCGTGAACAATGTCACTAGAATTATGCAAATCCACCTCAAAATGTGATTTTGTTCCATTTGCTTGACAAACTCACCTTTTGGGTGGAATGTGAAAATCTCTACCATCCTTGTTCATGAGGTGGGGTCATAAGAAGGGTATGTTCAAAATTTGGGGTCAAAATATGTTAAAATGGTAAAGTTATTTGCATT
The DNA here is from genome assembly GCA_016271365.2 of Neoceratodus forsteri. Taxonomy (NCBI): domain Eukaryota; kingdom Metazoa; phylum Chordata; order Ceratodontiformes; family Ceratodontidae; genus Neoceratodus; species Neoceratodus forsteri. The sequence goes on along the minus strand of CM057455.1, from coordinate 1,456,410,604 downwards.
CATTGAAATTAATGTATGCTCACTTGTAACTTTGGTAATTTTCAATTTTTTTACCCAAAAGTTTAAACATAGCCATTTATTTACACCAACTCATGAATGTGACAGCTGACATTTTTCAAATTTTCACCAAAATGTGTTTTCATACCTCTGGTGCAGAATGACATTATAGTGGTGCAGAATGATGTTTCAGTGGGAATTTGATAAGTTTCAGTACTAGGTTCATGAAGCTGGATAATAACAAAGCTATGCTGACAATTTGGTTGCTGTTGTGCTACAAATGGAAATGTAGGGTCCTCTGAAATGTTGGGAGAGCAAGGCTCTGGGCACTGCTCTCACACAGGCAAATAAGGATATGATTACATGCTCATGCAGACAAATGAGGATATGATTATACCAACTCAAAAAATAAGTAAATTCTTTGAAAAAACTCTGTTAACTCATTCACTCCACAGGAGCTCTTTAAGAGTTCCACCACTTGTGTCCTGTATACTCTTAACACTGCATCCTAGGCCTTTCTAAGCAAAATCAATCCATAATGAGCATGCAACAAACAAATGCTAATATCTCATGAACTGTAAGTGCTACACACAAAGTATGAGTGGCAAATTTGTTCACCACAAAATTACATTTTCAACGGTGCTATGGAATTAGTAATAAGCAATTTACTTGTTTTTCTGTACTAGTCAAAATAAAAAAAGGTGTTTTTGCACTAAAAAAGACAATGTAAGCCATTTTTGATTGGGAAATATGTAACATTTCAACACCAAATTTAGCATCCATACATTAGATGTAGTTACAATAAAAGCTATTTTTTTAGTATAAAACATGTAGTTATTCCTCATTTTATTCAAGGTGCTTTGGTGATGTTTGAGGGACATATGCCAGCCATGCACACCAAGCCACAAACAAATGAGAATGACTCCTAAAGCATACGTGACACACATAAACTATCAGCAGCAAAGTTGTTCAGCAGAAAATTACCTTTTCAATGGTGCTATGCAATCAATTGTAATCTATTCTGGCTGGCAATTAATACTAAAACATATGAGTGACATCTCCAAACATTGCAAGGGCACACAGGAAGTCTGTAGCTGACTTCTGTATTCATTCTGGGACACATTGCAGTTTGTTTGTTGATGCCTACAGGCATGTTCTAGGAGGCAATGAGTTAATGCTTCATTTATGGTTCAGGCTAAAGTAGCAAAAGTAGGGAAATGTGGCTTTAGTGTTTCCAGTGCTAAAACCCCAACTCCACCCCTAAAGCACATCAGGGGCAGACTCCTCCTAGGAGCTGTCAACCCTAAAACTAACCCCATTTGGTGTTTATGTTTCTGGGGTGCATAGAATTCCCCAAGGCACACCCCTCACACCTGTTGCTGCATGAATGGTGGGGGTTGGAAACCCTAAGACCACTTTTTCCCAAATTTTGTCACTGGAACCCATGTATATTCTCTGCAAAATCTTCATTAATGCACTATTAGGGTTCCTTATGATTATACTTTCTCAAAAAGTAGGGAAATTCTCTGCAAAAACTTTGTTAATAAATCATTAGGTTTCCAGCATCAAAAGTAGGGAAATGGCATCTTAGGGTTGAGAACATTAATGTTCACCCTATTCCCAGAGTACAGTAAGTAAGCTATGATGGGTACAGAATAAGAGAATGGGGTCAGCATTAGGGTTTGCAATGCCAAGGCACACCCCTCACACCTGGTTCGGCATGCAGGGTGGGGGTGGGGTGTTAGGGTTGGAAACCAAGTGTGATGGGGGGGGTCTTAGGGTTGGGAATCCTAAGATTTTATTTCCCTACATTTGATGCTGGAACCCTAATGGTCCATTAACAAAGTTCTTTGCAGAGAATTTCCCTACTTTTTAAAAAAGTATAATCATAAGGAACCCTAATGGTGCAATAACACATTTATTTGTGAAAAATGTCCTTACTTCTTGAGAAAATAGTCAAAGACTTAGTTGCTCCTTAACTTTTTCAAGAGATTATAATTGAAGCCTTATTTCAAAGGGCCCTGCACTCCAATCACACCATACTCCTCTACATATTTGTGTGTGGGAGTAAAGGGCCCTCTGGGCCCTGCACTGATATCCATGAATCAGTCTCTAGTAGTACACATATTTCTCTTTGGGAGCACAGGACCCTCTGAGCCCTGCACTGCCATCCATGCATTACTCTTTAATAGTATCCATATTTGTGTGTGTGAGCGCAGGGGCCCAGAGCATCAGTCCTTTGTAATTTTCATACCCAAAGTCACAAATGTCTTTGTAATACTAACTCAAAAAAGCTATCTCTAATTCTGACTCTAGAATAAGTAATATTTAATGGGGGCACACACAGCAGAAAGTATACCTCAGCACCTTGAACAATATCAGATATATGCCCCCCTTTAACTCCCAAAGACACATAATCTAACCCTAACCTAACTCTGGAACAAGTAATATTTAATGGGTGCCACACACAACAGAAGGTATATGTTGGTACCCAGAACAATATCAGATATGTGGCCCCCTTAACTCCAACAGACATATAACCTAACCGGCACCTGTACCCTAACACTAACTCTGGAACAAGTAATATTTAATGGGGGGAACATATGACAGAAAGTGTACCTTGGCACCCTGAGCAATATCACATACTGCACATGCCCAAAATGAACTCCAAAAGATACATAACCCAACCCTACCCTAACTCCAGAATAAGTTATATTAAGTGGGGGGCACACACGACAGAAGATGTACCTCGGCACCCTGAACAGTATCAGATATGTTCCATCCATTAGCTCCTACAGATACAGTGTATAACCCAACCCTAACCTGAACCCATGCAAACACAAAAAGTCCTGTAGAATAACATTAGAACTTTCACAGGTGATAGCTTGTTTAATATTTGGGTTAACTGTAACACTATATATAAAATGAAAGATCTCACTGAGTACTACAACATTAACATGTCACACCAAGGACAGTCATCGAAGGGTACCCATAGCACCTTGATATTTCTGCCACAATTAAACATGATGCCAAATGCAGAATTCAAGGCCGATCTTCACCAGTCTTTGCTCACATGTGTACCTCCTCTTGGACTTCAACCGTGCCAAGTTTCAGACAACTGCCTTGAAAATTGACAGAGTGTATCCTCTAAAATCCCAAAACTAGATTTTTACCCATAATCCCTAAGGCACTGGGAGTTAAGTGTAAACCTAAATTTATGTTACTCTTTGGGGTGCACCCCATTGACTGGAGGGATTAAAGTTCCCCTCCTACCCTTTCCTGAAGGTGCACATTTCTCTTAACCATAACAGTAACTCTAACCCTAATTCCTAAAATACCGATAGTTAAGTGTCAGTCAACATATATTTTTCTCTGTGAGTTAAGCCACACAAATTGGAGGGGGGCAAGTCCCCCTCCTAAGCTTTCTGGAATGTACACATTTCCCTTAACCTTCCATACTTTTTTAAGAGATTGTAATTGTATCCTTATTTCCCTGTGGGAGTGCAGGGGTATCCTTATTTCCCTGTGGGAATGCAGGGCCCTGCACTCACATCACTCCATACTCCTCTGTGTATTTGTGTGTGGGAGCCATCAGTCCCTAGTAATATCTGTATTTCTCTTTGGGAGTGCAGGGCTCTCCAAACTCTGCACTGCCATCCATGAATTACTCCTTAGTAGTATCATTATTTGTGTGGGAGCACAGGCCCCATCCATGTATCAGTCCTTATTAATATCTGTATTTCTGTACCTTTCTTAACACCATAGTGATAAAGAAATGGCTCTGTAAACCTCCCACTACAATGTTATCCTATGGGAAATCAACGAAAATTCTAATCTGCAGAACTCCAAGCCAAAGTAATATATTTTCACAAAACCAGAAAAAGACACATCTGTGGAGCAAGCCCTTTGTACTGTAAAAATTTCAGTCCAAAATTCCAAACCATTTCTTTGCTATGAGGTGACAAAGAAACCACTATATAAAATTTATTTTTTCGCAGATTGTGATCAGGAGCCCTGTTTCATGATTAAGAATCCAGTTTCATGATCAATAATCCTGTTTCATGATCAAGAATCATGTTTCTGATCAAAGAATTATGTTTTGAGACTCACATCTGAATTTTCCCATAGGAAATAATGAGAAATTTTAAATTTAATAACTTTGGAAAGGATTAATATTTTATTACCAGATCTTCAAAAGGCACCAATGAGACCCAAAACATATAAACCCTAAACATTTCAGATCAAAATTCCACACCATTTTTGTGCAATGCGGTGACAAAGAATTGGAAAAAAATAATAGATTACACATTCTTTGAGATTCCATATCTCTTCACCAGCACATTCAACCTGAACAAAATTTATCACATCAAGAGATGTTTTGTCCCTAATGGTGCATGCTACATTTCATGCAAATGACTTGAATGGGTGTGAAGTTTTTAAAGTACAAATTTCAATCAAGAATCTTGTTTCATTTTATTTCTTTTTTATTTTATACTGGAAAGGCATGTGGGCAGATTGCCCATTTTTACAAGCATCCAGTTGTTAAGCTGTAACAGAGGTGGATATATGCACTTTGTATTAACACATGGTTCTAAATATACAAAACCAGATAACAATGTACAAAGCAGGATAGTTAGCCCAAGCACAGTTACATACATTGAAAGATAATTTCATAAATAGTGAGGAAGAAGGAAAAAACAGCTTATCTACAGCAACCACAATATTAACAACAAGTCTATACTATGGCCCAGATATTCAAAAGCATGCACAAGTCCAAAACTGCGCCATTTTGCAATATTCAGAAGAAGGCAGTTGTGCCCCGGAAAACATGCTGAACAACAGCGCAATGAAAATGAAGGCATGCTAACCGGTAGAGCAGATCCATACATAAAGACCGCACGCGACATTCAAAGACTTGTTACAAGCAAGAACAGCGCAGCCAGAAATTGTGCACTAGCTGAAATGAGCCAAAATAAAAGGCTCAAGGAAGTGGCGCAAGAAAGCTACCAGGCTGCCAAGTGGGGGAGAGAGAGAGACAGAGACAGACAGACAGCAAAGGGCAGGCAAGGAAAGTGTGTCCCATAGTCTGTAGAGGTCAGCGGGGGGTGCCCGGTGCAGTGGAAGTAGCAGTCAGGACAGTGGGGGTAACACAGCAACACCAGCCAGGGGGGTCAGAAGCCAGGGAGATGGACAGTGCCAGTTTCCACATGGAAGCTGTAATGAGGGGGGTGAGAATGCATGCTGCAGGGGGACGTGGCCGTGGAAAGGCCTTTCGGCAGTACGCCCCCGACAGGCGGTACCGTGCCTGCATCAGCTTTGAGCTGTACACAGATGTAGAGATTGTGGGCCGCTACCGCCTGAACAGGGCAATACTGAGATGGCTCTGTGAGCTGTGCAGTGATGTGATGCAGGCACCCTCATGACAGAGTCACGCTCTGTTGGTGGAGACCAAGGTGACAGCCTGCATGTGCCTGCTCACCATGGGCACCTTCCAGAGGCCGACAGGGGACACCACAGGCATCACACAGTCGGCCACATCACGCATCCTCACCCACTTCCTCAGCGCACTGCTGCCACATGCTGCGGAGTACATCCATTTCCCCAGCACCGCGGCAGAGCGTACAGCAAACATGCAGGAGTTCCACAGGGTAGCACGATGCCTGGCATGCTAGGGACCATAGACTGCACCCATGTGGCCATCCGAGACACTACCTGGCCCCGATGGCCAAGCATATCGAACAGAAAGGGATTCCCTAGTGTCAACTGCCAGGTGGTGTGTGATGCCACTGGGCGCATAATCAATGTCTGTGCCATTACACTGGTGGAGCACATGATGCCTTCTTTATGGTATCAGTCTGCACTGGTGCCATCGATTCGAGAGAGTGGACATCCCCACAGGACATCTAGTAGGGTGAGTAGCACATGTATGGAATGCAACTCTGGGCAAGGGTGTGGAATGCCACAGGTGCCATGGTAGTGGGACACAGGAGAGGGTCGGTATGGACCTGAACATGACACTGACTCACTATCTCCACACAGGTGACTGCGGATTCCCACTCTGTCCCTGTCGCTCACACCATACCGGTGCCCTGGTGACCCCAGCGAAGCAGTTATGCTATAATGAGGCACATGCGCGCACACAACATCATAGAGGTGGTGTTTGAATGCTCAAGGCACGCTCGATGCTCTGACACCTCCGGCGGTGTTCTACAGCACAGCCCCAAAAGGTCTGTGGGTATTCTCTGCCTGTTGCATTCCTGCACAACTATGGGCCAAAGACCATGGGATAGCCGTACAGGTCGAAAGGGGACAAGGGGACTCCAGTGGCGACGGTGATGATGGTGACAAGCAGCTCCCCTGGACTGAGGGACCCCGACTGATCCGGCAGGCCCAGCTGCACCGGGACACCATCACAGAGGAGCACTCACACAACACAGGTAAGTCAAGGGACATGTGCAACCAACACTGTCCATGCGCAAACCACAGGCACACAGGGAACACACCAGGGTGCATGACAGTCAGGGAGTGGAACGGTCCAGGCATACAAACACACCATCAGGGAGGGTGAGCACTCATATGGACACACACACACACCAGGCACAGAGCGATATGGGCAGATGCACAGCACTGCAGAACCGACATTGCTAACACACAGCACCACCGACCACCCCCACCACCCATACTGTCCAAGCACGGTGTCAGAACCTGGGCACCTTTGCACCTTGGTGTACAGTGCAATGCAGGCATCATCATGCACACACACCTGTGGACAGCAGTGTGGAGGTGTGCAGGTGGTCTGTGTGTCGGCATGGTGAGCAGAGAACCCAGCAGTGCACTGCCCACCATGACACACATTGCACACATGGCAGCACCAGACAGGGTCCGCACTGGGAGACAGCTCAGTCATGTAGCACTGTCCCATGCCACTGCGGATGTGTGGGCGGCCCAGCCGGACCCAACAGCATGGGCAGGCTGAGCAGGGGCCATGGGGTGGCACTGTTGCACCACCAGGGGTCCCACTGTGCAACACGACCTGCCCGCACAGGGGTCTGCAGCATGCCGAACAAACCTACACCAGGGGTGCTCAGATGCCCACAGCAGAACCTCGCATCGACAGGCCTGGTGTCGCATGACACTGGGAACGGGAGTGGAGAGTGTACTGTGTGGGTGTGTGGTACAGGGGCACCTGACTGTGTGCCCAATGCATCAACGACAGAGACCACTGCCTGGGTTAGCCTGTCAATGGCGGCGGTCAGATCCAGTCTCAAGACACGATTCAGTTCGGCTCGGGTCCCGAAAGCACACTTCTGCTGTGCCACTTCATGGACACAGACAGTGCCTCCACGATTTGCAACCCGCCTCTGCAGCTGTACTGATTCCTGCAGCAGGCGGGTGTGTCGTCCAATGGGTACTGTGCCCCAATGGCATCCTGACCCCCAGGGTGTGACGGTCCTGATGCACAACACCCTTGAGGGTGGGCACTGTTCACCAGACCAGGAATGGGCGGATCAAAGGGCGCGGACATGTGCCACTGCTTGACACTGTACCCCCAGACCTGGTGGGTGACTGCTGCTGCTGCAACTCCAACCGCTGTGCCCCGGTCCACTTGCCCACCGCTGTGCTGGCAACAGTGCCAGACACCTGCACAGCCACCGTGCTGCCCCACGGTGCTGACAGGCACAGCCTGGGACCGTGCCAGCATGCTGGTACACGTTGGAACCAGACAGGCCCAGGGGCACGTGCTGGTCTCGCCATGTGTCCGCCATGGGACACACAACCATCACTGCCCATTGCAGGCCTTCTATCATCAATGGTGCAGGTCATACGTTACTGCCATGGTCACAGCGCGCTGGCATGCTTGCATGCCAGACTGCTGAGACACAGGCTGTGCACCTCCTGCACCCGTATCACTGACACCATAGTTTGCGGCCCAGCGTGCATGCTACTGCAGTGCCTGCTGGCTGGTGGTGGAGGTGGATGGACCTCCTCCATGTCCAGCAGGTCAGCATCACTGTCTGGACCCACCACCACCGTCTCCTGAAGATGAACAGGATCTGTAACAGAAAGAGAATACATGTGAGTGCATGTGAACAACTGCCCCCAAACACCACCACCATGTCATATACGCAGTGATGGGCTTCCACCTGTCTGGAATCCTCTGCCAGGTACGCCTCAATGGCGCCGCCGCGATGGGCTGCGACCAGTGTCTCCTCAGTTGGGGTCAGCTGCAGCACCACTGGCAGGCTCCACCAGTGCCAGCATCGCATGCCCTGAAGGCTGCCACCTTCCTCTTCAACCTCCTGCGGTCTGTCCCCATCTTTTCTTGCATTCCTGCATGGAGCGCTGGTGGCTTCCGCAGGTTAACGGCCCGAGCTACCCTCCCATGCAGCCGCACGGGACTGAGGGGTGCCCCTCCGTCCACTCAGCACTGGCTCCTCATCCAGGTAGGCCTGGAAGAGAGCCCGCCTCTGCTGCTGTAAAGTTGGGCCTCCCACGCCCACCGCCCTCACCTCACAATGACTCTGCCCGGTCATGGCGATCTGTATGGGGAAAGTGGACACCTGTCACTGTGCAGTCTACAGCACTTTCCCATGACCATCGCCCTGAACATCACACAGCATGCAACTCACCTCTCATCTGCAGTAACCGAATCTGGCCAACGCAGCCCAATGTCGCACATTTATAGCGCAATACATGCAAATTAGGAGTGGAGCAACTATAATGACATGCAAATCGCGCCACTGCACCCTTGAATGGCTGATCGGATGATTTGCATGTGTCGGCTGAATATCGCGAATCTGCGCTTTGCTCAATACGGAAGAGTCGGCTGAGCCAATGGCGCAGATCTGTGCCTGTATGGTAGACTGCATTGCGCATGCCCAGATAGCTTACGTAGGCATCTGTCATGCGCTGACGCGGTTGAGCGCGATCGGCAATTCAGGCCATGGGCCACCATTGTGCCAGTGGCGCTGACAGCAATGGGTACTATATGGCTGCGGCACTACTGCGCAATACTCCACCGTTGCACTGGTACGCAGCTGGTCGGTCGCGGCAGGATGCCTATACGCCAGATGGCGCCTGTGCGTAGCCTTGCGCCATTGCCCATGACCTTGTGTGGCATGACCTTGCCCCTAGCACTGTTCTGCCGCCATGTGTATCGTCTTCTTGCGCCTGTCTGGTGACAGCGCTATGTGAAGTGACGGCGCCTGTTCGAACAGCGCATTGAGCCCGTGGCGGTCTATTGTGCAACATCTCCACTTGAGTTACGCGCAGCTGGGGCCATATTGCTGCTGTAAAGCTGGTGCCATGGCTAGAGGAGGGTAGTGTCCTGGAGCCAGCTTGAAGTGGCCAACTTGGTGGCTCCCAGTGAGCCCCACTATGGGCACTTTATGGGAGGTGCCCTCACCATTGCCTGACCCAGGTGTGGCAGCAAGGGCCACTGACCCGGTGGGATCACTGATCGTGCCGCCGCTGAGCAGTGCCGCACTGCACAGTGACCTCCGCCAGAGGGATCCTGATCTGCTGGATCGGGCTGCGGTCACGTGCCAGGTGTGGGGCGTGATGCCTAGGCCAGGTGGTGTGCCATATATGCACCTGTATTATCTGTAGGGGTATGTGTGTGTTTGGTGGCTGTGCATAGGTGATGGCCTCGCCACAGTTGGCTGTGCCAGTGTGCAGCTGTGGATGACTGGGTATGGCTGTGTGGGCAGGCACTGTCACTGGGGCAGGGGGCAGTCTGCTTTTGAGTCACACTGATGTTTGTCTCAACATATGTCTCCCACAGGCCGGGATGTGAGGATGCGGGGCAACAGTGAAGAGGGCCATGCCAGGGACCCGTTGCCAGCAGGGGTTGGAGCCCACCAGCAGCAGCAGTGCCAGCAACAGCGCCAGTCGGAGCTGCTTGAGCAGTGTGAGTATCATGACTTCATGGATGCTATTGCATGCTGGGGGGCCAGTAGCCATGCACAATACAAACATGCAGGAAAGGGGAGGTCATAATTCCACTATACAAGACACTAGTGAGGCCCCACCTGCAGTACAGTGTACATTTCTGGAGACCATACCTAAGTAAGGACGTAGAGTGGGCAGAGAAGGTTCAGAGGAGGGCAACAAGGATGGTGCATGGCTTGCATCACAACTCCTAGGGAGACAGGTTGAAGGAACTGAACCTGTACTCCCTGGAGGAGAGGAGGGAGAGAGGGGATATGATTGAGACATACAAGTATCTTACAGGGTGGAACAGGGTGCAGGGAAACACTATTTTGAAGTGCAAAAGATGTTCCAGGACTACAGGGCATGGGATGCAGTTGGAGGAGGATGATTCAGAGGAAACATGAGCAAGACTTTCTTCACAGCACGGGTGGTGTACAAGTGGGACACCCTGCCAGAGGGAGTGGTGGGGGCTGACACAGTCATGGGATTTCAAACTGCACGGGATAGACATAACGGAATTCTTAAGGTCAGGGGTAAGGGGCAACAGGCTTCTAGGTAAACAAAGTAACTTACAGGCTGAAATGGACAGACTGTGTGGGCCATAGGCCCTTATCTGCCGACACTGGCTATGTATCTATGTCTGTATGCATGACACAGGTGACATGCATCACTGTCCAGTTTCACAGCACGTCTGTGTATGCATCACTGGTGGTCCATGCATGCACTGGGCACATAGCTGTGTAACTGGCATCGCACCACATTGCCACTCACTGCCAGCCTTGTTTGTGCTGTGATGACATGGCAGTGTGTGTGTGCAGTGGTGCACATAGCTGGTGCCGCCTGTTTGTGATGGCCATGTGCATGTTCACTGTGGGTGGGTGCATGCCATCACAGGTGGGGGACATTGGGCTATATGGCTTGTAGGTTGGGTGGTGTTCAGGGTTGTGGTCAGTCACAGCCATTGACTGTGTTCCCATTTTCCTAGGCCTTGAGGTTCTCCACAGGATGGTGAGGGATGTCAGGGCCATCTGACAGCTTGTGGGCCATAATAGCGACATCCTGCAATGCATTCACTGCCATGGTGTGTGGAGGAGGCAGCAGAGACCTGCAGGACACCGGCAGGAGGACGGGAGGCCAGTTGGCCCATGACATCTCTACCCTTCCCACTTCTCCCATCCCTACCACCCTGCCTTCCCTCTCCAAGTTTGTCATCCCTACCCCTTGACCAACCCTACCTTGTACCTGCCCCCCCCTTGTAAATAGTTGTACTTGTTTTGATAATGTTTGTTGTTGTGAAATACATTTTTATATTTTTATACGAATAATGTGTTGTTGTCTGATTTGCAGCTGCCTATGGGTGCTCAGTTGCAGGGGTGTACATGCCATCTGGGCTGGTATGGTCCTGGGTGTTGTGTGTGTGTGTGTGTGTGTGTGCATGTGTGTGCATGGGGAGGGATCTCCAGCATGGCAGTGACTTTCGGTTGGTCTTGCCATCTGCTGCCACCCACTGCTGGGTGCACAGGGTGTGTCTGGCTTGTAGGCTTCTGTGCTGCACGGGGTTGACGTGTGCTGGGGGGATGCATGGTTTCCTGCAGTGCCAGTCACTGCACATAGGTGGTGTCTTGGGGTCACAGTGCAGGGTGTGCTGTGTAATGGGGCTGATGCACTGTGGTTGTCAACCCCTGTGTGTGGCACCTCAGCCTGCCAGTGGTTGTGCTGGGGTGTCATGGCTCTGCTATGCTTTGTTGGCTTGTCCCATGGGCAAGTAGATCATCCGTCCCACCCCAGTGATGCTGTGCTTGGGGTGCAGGTGTGGTGTGGGTTCTGCAGTGTGTTCCTGTGCTCATGTGTGGCATGGCTGGCGGTGGGCCCCAGCCTGCCTCCCTGGATGTGCAGTTCCATTGCTCTGGGGGATCTGCTTGCGCTATGGCACCTCTGGAATGCTCAGCTGGGCTGCCCTGGTTGCGCCATAGATGCAGCATTTCGGCTCAGCTTCTCCTTCCTGGTCGCCATGGTGCAGTATGTGCGATATTCAGACGCTGGTTGCTTGCGCAATTTGTTCTGCTCCATGTTTGAATATCGGTGACCTGCTGCGATTTCAACTGGTTTGTGCTTTTGTTTCCTGCTGTTGCGCTCATTTTGAGCGCAGTTTGAATATCTGGGCCAATATGTATAAATATGCATAAGTAAACCTAATGGGAAAGGCTGGGAAAACCCCTGAGGAAAGCTCCGAAGGGGAGAGAAGCATGAGAAGCAGTGAGGTGGACAAGGATTAGAGAAAGAAGTTAAGAGAAAACAGAGGGAAAATACTAGTAGAAATTGTAACAGTTATTTATGGAGGTACCATTTGGGTTTGCCCTGGGCTGTAGTGAAGAAACTGTGATATACTACCTAGGGCAGTTGCATTGGGGTTTATTGAGTAGGTGCTCCTTCAGTTTAACTTTAAAACTATCTAGGAAGGGGCTGCTAACAAGGTTAGGCAGGACAGTGTTAAAAAGCTTGGGATCTCTGTAGGTAAGCAATCTCTTCTCCAAAGAGGTGTTGCAGTAAGGGACCTAAAAAGGGGATCTAGCAGTGTTTCTAGTGAGACAGGTGGGGAAAGCCTTCTTGAAAAATTTCCTATTGTAACCTTTTACCATTGTGTAATACTGCTCCTCTGCTACATGTTTGCAGTTTAGATCTACTCTGCACCACAATATGTGGCCTGTGTTTTCCTAAAAATGGTCCCTGGGATCAGTGCACCTACCCAGTTACCAAAGTCATAAATAAATCAAATAAAAAAGAGGAAACACTGTGAGGTAGATGATTATTGAGGATTTTGTAGAGAAACATGGAAGCCTTCCATGTGAACCTGTCCTCCAGGGAGAACCAATAGAAATAGAAAGCATTGCTGTGGGTATGATGGGGAGCCAGTCACAAGTCTGATAATGTTATTGTATTCCATTTTGAGTTTATTAAACAGGATGGAATTACTCTGAGGGAGTAGATGATGGAACCATAGTCTAGGAGAGATAGGAATAAGCTGGAAGCCATCATACTTCTTGATTCAGGGATGAAGAACTGCCTTATCTTGTAGAGAAGGCCAAGTATCTGGTGGATTTTGTTAATTACAGTAACCCCTCACTATAAAAAATGCCTTTGGGTCCATACCAAAAGTTTGTTACAGCAAGCCTTTCGTTACATCGAGGGACACTATCTCTGGCATCAGGTGCAGTCATTGGCAATACAGTACTGTATGTATAACTGGATATTGTGGTTGGGAAAGTGTTTGTGCTCATGACTGTTAAAAGGGTTAAACTTTATTCAAAAAACAGTGTGTTTTGTGCATTTTGTGCTTAACTACAGACTTTCTTATTGAAGAAGTGTAAACTTTGTTTGTCTCTTCTCTTGGGCTTTTGTAGCAACATCTCTTGCGAATGATAGCAACTGCCGGGTTGTAAAACTTTAATCAGCTCAACCTCCTGTGCTTCAAGCCATGACAATCCAACCTCCAACCCACGTATTGCTTCCTTAGTTTCTGGCAGCCTTTAGCCTTCTTGCGCCCTCAGCATCTGAATCCGAGGCATCCTCCGTGTATTCGGTGACAGCACCTACAATTTGACTGTCTGTTGGGTGCTCACCATCTGGATACAGTCATCATGTATATGCCATTCCTCTTTTAGCTCCTCTGCCTTCTCATCCTGTGCCATTCCTGCTGTTCCCATACTGTATTAGTAGCGAATCCATGTTACAGTGATGGAAACAGCAAGGATGAGCAAACTTGCCAATTAGAAGAGGCTTTACTTTATGGGTTCCAGTGGTATTACATGCCAGCAGGAGTGTGACACGATCCTTGTTAACTTTGAACCCCTTTGTGACATTCCTCTCCATTTTGCTGGTAAGCGTAGCATCTGGCAGGCACCTCCAGAACAGACCTGTCTCATCACAATTGTAGAACTGTTCTGGGAGGTAGCCAGCATCTTCAATGATTTGTTTTAGTTTAGACAGAAAGTCAACAGCTGCTTTGTCATTGCAGCTATGCTGTTCATCGACAATAGAAACATGTTGGATACCATGCAGCTTTTGAAACCTCCACAGCCAGCCTGTGGAGGCAGAGAATTTGGATCCAGAACCCTGTAATGTCTGTGCAAATTGTTGCGCCTTCTCATGGACAATGGCACTGGACAATGGAACGCCACTCTCCCACTGCTGCTGAAACCAAATTTACGTCGCTTTATCAACTTCATCCTCATCTGCATGACGTAGTTTCTTTTTTTTCAGTGTTTCTCCCTCAGAGCACTCAAGCACAAAATCCCTTAAGGAACCCTCTTGCTTGCACCATGTGCAGATTTTACTCTTTGAGTAGCCCATTTCCTGGCTAATTTTGGCAAGGCTTTCACCGCCTTTTAGGAGATCAAAGATCTGCAGCTTGTGGTCGACAGAATAACCTGACCTCTTCATGATGGATCTACTGATTCTTCTGCCAGGAGCCCTTTTCATGACAGTTTTTGATTGACAGCAGAGTCAACTGACCAGTTGGTTGCCAGGATACTGCACTCCTGCTGTAGCTGCAAGGTACTGTAACTGGAATGGGGGAGCTTGTATCATTTAAATTTAACTGGTGTTTAGACTGCGACATTAAAAAAACCTTATTGTAAAAATGGACCTTTGAGTGCGGAAGCCACAATGAACATTTGTTGTAGCTGAAATTCAGTATATCGAGGTTCTTTATAGCGAGAGTATACTGTAATTGTGTTATGTATTTCACTTTGGGCACCCGCTCAAGTGACCATACCATCATTATCTAAGAGTGTGAAATTGAAATGAGATGGCTTATGTGTGCTGGCGAAAACCATACATTTAGTTTTTTTTTAGTTCAGGACCATTCCCTGAGTGGTGAACCAGGAATGGAGGCTGTGAAAATCTGTTTGAAGTTTGGAGAGAAGGGTGGAAGGATTTCCATCCTTGCAGTATAAGGTGGTATTGTCCGCATATAGGATGATGTTGTATGCAAACAGACGGAATGTTTATTGTTAAGAAACAGAGAAAAAAGAAAGGGCCCAAGTATTGACCCTTGTGGCACTCTATATATAATAAGGCATTCAGATGAATGATGTCCCTCAATGACTGTTGTTTGGAACCTCACGTGGAGATAGTTACCAAACCAATTGACTACATTTGTAGAGAAATTCAGAAGGGCTATGGTAGTTAGTAGTAGGTTGTGGTCCACCAAGTCAAAAGCCTTGGTAAGGTCCATGAAGACAGCACCCTTGTGAAGACTAGAGATGCAGCAAAATTAAAATTTGCTGGCAAAGTCCTGACAAAGTTGGGAATTTCGCATCCACAGAGCAATCTGTCAAATTTTGCAGTCAGGGCACACATTTGCCTACCAGACTTCAAAGATTTTTGTTTGCAAAATTTTACCATGAAAGTGTGGAATTTTGCCAACAAACAGCAAAATTACACCTTTCTAGATGAATTTCTGCCATTCACAGATGAAATTTTGCACTTCATAGGTAAAACTTCATAAATCTGCATCTGCAAAATAATCAGCAAAATTCATGGATTTTTTGCGGAGAGAAATTTCGAACAAGTCAGGTGTGGTGTGGCAGATCCATGTCTGTATGGAATCAGGTTTCCTTAACAAGCTCCATGCATTTAGATGGAGTAGCTTCAATTCCTTTAATTGAGCTAACTCAGAGGGTGCTGAGATTGAGTGAAAGGCCTTGGATTCAATTTGATGTTACCAGAGAAGAGGAGTAGCAAGAGCAAGATTTTCTTAAGGGCATTTAATAAATATTTTAGAAGCCTGGCTCTACACTATTTTTGCCAATGGGATAGAGAAGAGCCGGTGAACATAGAATGCCAGTTGATGGGGCCCAGAGATGTATACAATAATACCCTGGCCAAAGGGGGAAAATGGTGTTCCGAGGAGAAGAAAAGTGTAGGACATGCATTGAGCCTGTAGCCAAGAATGTGCAGGCCATATTGAGTGTAAGGGTGCACAGTCAACACTATAACAGATAGAAAAGCTGTTTCAGAGGGGAGTGGACAGACTTCATAGAGATCATCATTTTTGAATGACTGGCTGTGTAAACATGATGCAGGGTCATGGGCGATGAGAAATAACCCAGACAACAAAGAAAAACATTACTGACTATATTTTGGCTGAAGGGCTCTCCCTATAAGGAGGCTAAGGTAACCCCTTTGGCAGGGATTAGGCTCACTCAAGGTTATGAAGGCAAAATACTCTTCAACAGCTTTCAGATTCAGAGAAGGCAGAAATACCTCTGTAATCTAAAATAGGATCAAAATTAGGAAAATCCTCTCAAGGGCTTTGACCAAGTAAAACCAGCCAATAGGAAGAAGGCACCACCAGTGGAAGGGGAAACACATGTATTTAAAGAGTGCCGAGGCAGGGGGTGGGTGGGCAGGAAAAATTCAAGTAGAGAACTAGGATTCAAGTATAAGAACTAGGCAGCAGGTAGCTAAAGCAAAGAATAAAGTTGAGAAATGGCAGTTCTGAGCAGGGAGAAGCCGACTCGAGATCAGTCCAATCAGGGCTTGAGCAGCAAGGCATTAGCCAATGGCTTGCTGAGAGTGGTTGGAGCAGGTCAATCAGTGCTCTGGATGGATTCCCAGAGCTGGCTATGGAGTGTGCCTGGTCAGGAGAGCTTGCCATCAGGCAGGAGAGGCAGCATAGTCTGCTGCCTTAAGCCATGGCCGGGACCGTGAAGCCTGGTCAGGGGCAAATCCAGCACCTGAGGAGGAGGAGAGCAGAAGGAAAATTTGAGTTAAAAGAGCACCTGGATCTTCAGCTAAATTGTGGGGTATGGAGGACAAGGAGGGACAAAGAAGAGAATTAAAGAAGGCGAGGGATAGCAGGAGGAGACTGGGGTTGTTAGTGTGGTGCCAACAAATGAGCCCAATAAACAGTCACAACAGAGGGTGGAGGTAAGGGCAGAGAGACAGTGCTGAGGATATGAGAAAGTGGAGCGAAAGACAGAAAGGCAATTAACAGCAGGTTTCAGGTAGCAGAACAGGAGAGGGAAATTGAAGACAGCTTTAGATCAGGATAGCAACAGGCAGGACAGAAAAGCTGAGAGAGTTTTAGAAGACAAAAGATCACTGTTTAAAAATACATTGTCACTATAAACATTTGAGAACAATACAAATCCTACAACAGTTAGCTCAGTCAGATAAAATTGCATAAACAATGCCCCATTCATAAATAAGCCCAAGTCCCACATACAAGGTAGGCATTGAATTAGTCAGGCCCCAGCAATCCCCAAAATTTGAGTAGAGAACTAGGATTCAAGTAAGATAACTAGGCAGCAATTACCTAAAGCAAAAAATAAAGCCAAAAAACAACAGTTCTGAGCAGGGAGAAGCTTGCTCGAGATCAGTCCAATCAGGGCTTAAGCAGCACAGCATCAGCCAATGGCTTGCCGAGAGTTATTGGAGCAGTCCAGTCAGCACTCTGGATGGAGACCCAGAGCTGCCTATGGAGCGTATCTGGTAAGGAGAACTTACCATCGGGCAGGAGAGGAGGCACAGTCTGCTGCCTTAAGCCGCAGCAGCTGGGAGCAGTGAATTTTGGTCAGGGCGAATCCAGCACCTGAAGGGGAGAGCAAAAGGGAGGTTTGCATACATGTGATATCTCCCTCTTTACGCAGGAGATTCCTGTTTTTTTTTTAACTGAACTCCCTCCCTCCCTCCTGGGAAACAAAATCTCCTGCTTAAGTAAAATTCTATCCAAAATATCCATGTGTTTTGGGCAGATAAAGACACATAAAATTAAATCAGTGATGAACAATGTATCTGATAACTTTATACAACTAGTTGGTTATTCTTTTAGTGCTTATTCTTGACAAATGAAATACATTAAATTTTGTAATGACTTTTTTCTTATTTTCAACACCATCTAAGGACAAATTCACAATGTTATGGCATCTCCTCACTAGCAGGCCAATCTCCTCCTAATTTGACCCAAATCTCCTCTTAAGCAAGTGGGCAGGCCAATCTCCTCCTAATATGACCAAATTCCTCCTCTTAAGCAAGTTGAAGATATCACATGTATGGGTTTGAGTTAAAAGAGCACAGGGACAATCAGCTAAATCATGGGGCATGGAGGATGATGAGGGACAAAAGAAGAGAATTAGAGAAGGCAGGGGATAGCAGGAGGAGACTGCTTGGGGTTGTTAGGTGTGTTACCAACAACTTGAGCCCATCAAACGGTCCCATTAGAGGGCGGAGGGGTGAGGGCATAGAGACAGTGCTGAGGGGTGACAAAAGTGGAGAGGAAAGACAGAAAGGCAATTAACTGTAGGTTTCAGGTAGAAGAACAGTAAGGGGAAATTGAAGAGAGCTTTAGATCAGGATAGCAGTGGGCAGGACAGAAAAAGCTGAGAGAGCATTAAAAGGCAAGGATCACTGTTTAAAAATACATTGTCCTATAAACATTTAACAACAATACAAATCCTACAACAGTTAGCTCAGTCAGATAAAAATTGCATAAACAATGCCCCATTCCTAAATCAGCCAACGTCCCATATACAAAGTAGGCATTACATTAGTCAGGCCCCAGCAATCCCCAAAATTCAAGTAGAGAACTAGGATTCAAGTAAGAGAACTAGGCAACAGGTCACTAAAGCAAAAAATAAAGCCAAAAAATCACAGTTGTAAGCAGGGAGAAGCCGGCTCGAGATCAGTCCAATCAGGGCTTGAGCAGCAAAGCATCAGCCAATGGCTTGCCAAGAGTAGTCGGAACAGGCCAATCAGCACTCTGGATGGAGTCCCAGAGCTGGCTATGGAGCATGCCTTGTTAGGAGAGCTTGCCATTGGGCAGGAGAGGTGTGGTGGTCTGCTGTCTTAAGCCGCATTCGCCAGGAGTGGTGAAGCCCGGTCGGGGTGAATCCAGCACCTGGTCAGGAGAGCTTGCCATTGGGTGGGAGAGGTTTGCACAGTCTGCTACCTTAAGCTGCTGCCACCTGGAGCAGTGAAGACTGGTCAGGGGAGAATCCAATACCTTGTCAGGACAGCTTGCCATCGAGCAGGAGAGGTGGCGTGGTCTGCTCTCTTAAGTCATGGCCTCCGGGAGCAGTGAAGCCAAGTCAGGGTTGAATCCAGCACCTGGTCAGCAGAGCTTGCCATTGGGCAGGAGTGGTGGCATGGTCTGCTGCCTTAAGCTGGGCACCTGGAGGATGAAGTCCAGTCAGAGGAGAATCCAGCACCTGAGGGGATATATACAATTAGAATGAAACTTGCCACATCAAGAGATCTTTGGTTCCTGAAAGATTTCTTGCAAATTGGTCAAACGGTTGCAAAGTTATTGAAGTTCAAAATTTTGGTTTAACATAAAAGTGATAGCTGAACCCTCAACATACATGCGCGACTGTGCCTGCATAATATATATGTAATATATGGATATTGAAAATAATACCATTAAAATCCATACAAAAATCCCTGTAATAGACTACTCCATTTTTACTAATACTGTCATTGCTCAGGTGATAATATTATCGTTCATTGCTGATAATACTATCATTTCAGCCTGAATGACAGTATTATCACCAAAATGCCACAGCTATGCAACTCTGCCTGCCAAGAAAGTCCATTGCCATGGTGGCACGTCCTTCCTCCATAGCCATAGTGATGGCATGCATCCCCATTGGCAGCTTTTTTCTGAGGGCAGGCAAACAAATGAAAACATGGTAGTTCTTTCCTCTCGCTTAGCGAGAGGAATGCTTCAACTTCAACTTCATTTCTCATTTGTTTTTGTTCAAACTACATAAACTATATTGGAATATCTGGCTGATCCTGCAATCGCAAAATGAAGAAAGAAACTGAAAGGTAGGACTGCCTAATAAATACAAACAGACAAAATGTTCTGAAATGAGTGAGACAGACTGTGCAGTGCTGCATGCGGCTAAGAGACAGCGCGTCTTCAGTGTGGCGGGCAACCAGCCCATTTTATGGAATCCACATAAAAAAACTCCTGTTTTTTTACAACCGGATCCATATATTACAAAAAATAACAGCTAAATCAGTATGTATTACAAGGCAGTCAGACCATCTTGAGGTTCTGGGGACCTTGGAAACCTCTCGATGGCCTAACTGCCTTGAAATACATACTCATCTATCTATTACTTTTATATATATATATATTATATATATATATATATATATATATATATAGATTTATACAATAGGGTGAAGGATAACACTGTGAATAAATGGTGTTATTTTCACAGCTGTTGTATAACCACTGTGATGACATCACCACTGTGGATTTATTTCCTTTTATTTTGTTTTTCATTGCCTCGCCTGCCAAGGATCAGCCTGGTCACGGACCCCAGTGCCCCACTTTCATTGTAGCCAGACCCCAGACACTCCTGGCTTGCCCCTGGGTGGGGCCGTGACACCTTAGGGAATCAGTGCCACGAACATGGGACTAGAATTGTGGAGCCGGCCCCAAAAGCTGATTAGGGCAGGGGCAGACTTCATAGAGGCAGGCACAAGCTGTCTTTTTCTTGTTTTTTTTTTTGTCCTCCCGAGGGGTGGAGACATGCAATGACGTCCTGCATCTGTCCCACCCCTCTACGGCTGCTATATGCCTGTGCTAGTGATTCCTTCCAGCCTTCGCTAGGAGTCATCGCGCGCCAGACATTATCCCCAACCCTCCCCCCGAAGAAGGATAGCAGCCCAAAGGCACATCAATCCTTCTTCCCCGGCCAGCCCTCCAGCTCCCGGCTACGTTTCTGAACCCGGGTCACTGGCATCGCGAGCAGAAATCCAATCACTTCACCGGCGATCTGGCATGGATTTATTTCCTGATAAACCCACAGTGTCTACATCACCAGCAAATATACTCACGATGGTAATGTCACCAGAGTGAGACTATCTACACTGCAGCCTGCATTTAATAGCTTCCCAGTTTCTCTTCTCACTGAATCCTTCAACTAACTCAATTAGCATTGTAAGACAATCACCTGTGTCCGTAGTTATTCTGACAATCTTAGCTCATTACTGTGCTGCTCTAATCGTCAAACCAGCCTCCTTCATAAACCAGTTTCTCTTCTGAGTGCTGACAGCAACAGTTCTCTGTCTCAGTGAAGCCTGCAACTTACTGAATAAACAGTCTGTTTCTCACTCCTTGCTACAGGTAAAAATTATCATTGCAAATCACATGCACCTGTTTCTCAGTGTGTAACACTCCCAGCCCATTCAGAGACACACACACACGCACGCACGCACGCACGCACACACACACACACACACACACTGCTGTCAATGTAGCCTAGAGGTTAGAGTAACAAGCAGTGCACAAATGTCCTACATCCAGCAGCCCAGACCAGTGTTTGATTCTCACAACTTCCATTTCAATACTGTGTGACTCTGAACAAATCACTTAACTGCCCAGTGCTCCCAGGTCCCCTAAAACTTACCCAGTTACCAAAATAAAAAAAAAACAGAGTAAACAGGAGAAAATACAGAAAAAATGTTTCTAAAGGGTACGAGCCCTATTGTAACATGATACGATGTAAGATTTGTGAATATGGCAGCATTTAGAGCTGCGGCAGAGTGAACTGCATAATATCACTGGTGCTTTGGCACTTGTGATATTATCACAGTTCACTCTGAACTCGTGCAAATATTTTCCATATTCCAGTGTCGCCCATCATGTATCCCCTTATATATATATATAAATAGATAGATACACACCATCTATCTATTTATATACCCTATAGTTAGGGTTGAGAAGGCAGTTTAATGTTAAACCCCAAATTTTGCACATTAATAACTACATTCAATGGATTTTCATAAAATTTGGAATGCGCTGTCCCGTGGGGTAGGTCTCTTGATATGCCAGGTTGTGCTTTGATCGGAATTGTGGTTTTCATGCAGCGAAGAGCAAAAAACGTGTTTTTTTTCTCCCCCCCCATTTTTGTTGTTTTTTGCTCATCGCACTGCGGACACACTGTTTGGAATTTTAGTCTGACATTTTCAGAGAAGAAAGAGGTTTCAACAAAAAACAATCCTGCATTAGTTGGGTGAAACAATATTAATCCATTCCAAAATTATTTGATTTAGAATTTTGGGTTCTGAGCATGCTCAGTTCAGCCTTTGGAATAGGTGTATGTTTTGCAAAAAGAGAATTTGCTCATGATCAAGGATTTTGTCACTCATGAATGGGGATTCATAAAATCCCTGTTCATGAGGGAAAATCCTTTCATGAACTGCCATCTTGTTTTCATTTTTTGGCACAAATAAAACATAACTTGCCTCACAGATGTGTTCTGCGGTAATTGAAGCATGAGTTTTGTTCAAGGTGATACCCTGTACATACCCATGGCTTTGGTTTAATTCAGTTTTATGAAAAAAACAGTCATTTCTTATTTTAAAAATCCTCGATTGTCACTTGATTACGATCCTTGATCACAAGGTGTCAAAATCCTTGTTAAAGAGCCGATCCTTGTTCACGAGTTGTCAAAATCCTTGATCACGATTTCCAAACCAGATGGTCTTATCTCACAAACAAGGATTGGCTCGCGAACAGGGATTTTGTCAGCTCACAAAATGGGATAGCTCGCGAAAAGGGATTTTGACACCTTGCAAAAAGGGATTGTTTTTTTAAATCCCCTTTAATGAGCTGTCGGTATCCCCTTTTGTAAGCTGTCAGAATCCCTTTTTGTGAACCAATCCTTGTTCGTGAGCTGTCAAAATCCTTGTTCATGATTTCTGGACCAGATAGCCCTAGCTCACTAAAAAGGATTGGCTCATGAACATGGATTTTGTAAACTCATGAAAAAGGATTGGCTCACTAAAGGGGATTTGACAACTTTCGAAAAGGGATTGGTTTTTAATCCTTTTGCAAGCTGTCAATATCCCTTTGTGAGCCAATCCTTTACGTGAGCTGTCAAAATGCTTGATTATGAAAGCAGGACCAGATGGCCAAAACCTCAAGAACAAGAAATTCTCACTTAACGAGGATTCTGACACCTCACAAACTAGGAATTTAAAAACTTTCCCAGTGTACTGCTAATAAATGGTTTGGTCTTTTGGCTTGAAATTTTAATGGTAGTAAGGGGTGTCACCCAGATGTGAATTATGCTGTTTAGGCGCAAAACATTTCATGGTTCCATAGCTATGGCATTACAAAGATAAGAAATTTCCATAGGATAACATTGTAGGAACATGGCACCTTTTGGTGCCTATATCTCGAAAAATGCTTTGAGATACAGTTTTTGTTAAACACAGTTGTGTACTAATCAACTGTGCAGTTTACAAGTCCATGATTACAGCTGCAGTGTAATTTTTCAATGGTTGCTACAGTTACTAAGATATTGCTCCATCTGCAGCACAGAGGTTACTTGGAATGTGTCTAGGCCTGTGCTATGTCTCTATAATTATAGGTAGGTGAGAGTGTAGGGCCTGCATGGCCCTGCACTCCCACATATGGTTAACATTATGCAGTAATGGAACTGCTAGGCCATCCATTATGCAATAATGGGAGCAAATGGCCTGGAGGGTCTGGCACTCCCAGATGGAGAGGACAGCTTATTACAATGTCTGTGTGCTTACCGGGCCCTGCACTCCCAAAGCTATATGAGGGTAAGATTACACTTTCTCAAAAAATAAGAAAATTCCTTGCAAAAAACTTTGGTAATGCATCAGTTAGGGTTAAAGTAACAAAAGTAGGGAAACACGAGGCATTAGGGTTGACACCCCAACACCCTCCAAGCCCTACCACCCACCCCACCCCTACCACCACAGACCAACAGGTGACAGGGTGTGCCTAGGTGTTGTCAGGCCTAACTCTTACCCCATTCTCCTATACTCTATCATGTAATCTTTGCTACATGTGGAATGGGGTGAGAGTTAGGGACGACAACCCCAAGGCACACTTGTCACTTGTTGATCTGTGGAGGGTGGGGGTGCTGTGGTGTGGTAGGGTGTGAAGGGTGTTAGGGTGTTAACCTTAATGCCTCATTTCCCTACTTTTGTCACGTTAACCCTAACTAATGCATTAATGAAGTTTTTTGCAATATATATATATATATATATATAAATATATATATATATATATATATATATGTATGTATATTATAGAAACATAGAAACATAGATTTTGACGGCAGATAAGGACCACTTGGCCCACCCAGTCTGCCCATTTCCTACCTATTGGATAAGCTGCAGATCCTAGTTAACCAGCAGCCTACTTCTTCCTACCCCACCCCTAGAATTGCCTTATGACTGTCCCATGCATGCCTGAATTGACCACTGTTTTGACTCCACAACCTCCGGAAGGCCGTTCCATGCATCCACAACCTCTCTGTGAAAAAATACTTCCTTAAATTACCTCTGAGCCACCCCCCTTCTATCTTCAAATTGTGCCCCCTTGTTCTTGCACACCTCTTTTTTTGAAAGATGCTACCCACTTGGACTTTGTTGATTCCTTTGAGATACTCAAAAGTTTCTATACTGTCCCCCCCTCCCTCCTTTCCTCAAGGCTATACATATTCAACTCCTTAAGTCTCTCTTCATATGTCTTCCGGTGCAGACCCTGAACCATTTTAGTTGCCTTCCTCTGGACAGCCTCCATCCTGTCTATGTCCTTGAGGAGACTGGGTCTCCAGAACTGCACGTAGTACTCCAGATGGGGTCTCACCAACTGTCTGTACAGAGGGATAATAACTTCCTGTTTCTACTGGTGATGCCTCCCTATGCATCCCAGTATCCCCCAGCCCTCCTTGCTGCCCTCTCGCATTGCTTGCCCACCTTAGGTCATCTGATATGACTACCCCAGGTCCCTTTCCATTTTGTTGTTGTTAGTATCTCACCCCCATTGTGTACTCTTCCCTGGGTTTTGTTTCCAGGTGCATTACCTTGCACTTCTTAGCATTGAATCTAAGCTGCCATACATTTGACCATTCCTCTAACCTGCCAAGTCCCTCTCATCCTTTCCACCCCACCTTCGCATCAACTCTGTTGCAGATCTTTGTGTCATCTGCAAAGAGACATACTTTCCTTCCAGTCCCTCTGCAATGTCGCTTATAAGACATTGAAGAGGACCGTCCTAATACTGAACCCTGCAATTTGCCCACTAGTAACCCCCTTTCTTCAGAGTGGACTCCATTTACTATTACCTCTGTGTCCTATTTTCCAGCCAACTTTTACCCAGGCTGTCATCTTGGGACCCACTCCCAGGCTGGCTAACTTGTATATTAATCTTTTGTGTGGGACTGTGTCAAATGCCTTGCTAAAGTCTAGGTAGGCCATGTCCACAGCACCTCCCTGATCTACTACTTTGGTCACCCAGTCAAAGAAATCTATCAGATTTGTCTGGCATGACCTTCCCACTGTGAATCCATGCTGCCTTGGGTCCTGAGCCCCTCTGGCCTCTAGATACTCAACAATTCTTTCCTTCAGAAGTGATTCCATCATTTTCCCTACCACTGAGGTTAAACTAACAGGTCTGTAGTTTTCTGCTTCTGCCTTGCTCCCACTTTTGTGAAGGGGAATCACATCTGCCCTTCTCCAGTCCTCGGGTACCACCCCATCCTCCCATGATTTGTTAAAGAGAGTAGTCAGTGGTGTCACTAGTTCTACCCTTAGTTCTTTTAGAATTCTGGGATGAATCCCTTCAGGCCCCATTGCTTTGTCCACCTTCAGTTTTAAGAGTTCTTTCAGAACCCTTTCTTCTGTAAATGGGCTGGTATCAACTTCTGTATCCAGAGTGTTTCTACTGTTTGTTTTAGGTACCTCCTCCACTTCCTTTGCAAATACTGAGCAAAAATATTTGTTTAGTATCTCTGCCTTTTCACAGTCACCCTCTGCCCACCCTCCTCCTCTTTATTAAGCCTCACTAGCCCTCCCTTGGTCTTCCTTCACTCCCTGATGTACCTATAAAAGGTTTTATCCCTCTTAACTGAGTTGGCTATCTTTCCTAGGTTTGGGCCTTTGCTGTTCTGACTGCCTTCCCAGCTTCCTTTGCTTTAACTGATACAGTTCCCTGTCCTGCTCCTTCTGTGATTCCTTGTACTTCCTGAATGCTTTCTTTTTCTCTTGAACCTTCACTGCCACTTCCTTTGAGAACCATAGTGGTTTCTTACATCGTTTCATTTTGTTAATTTGCTTCACACAAAGGCTTGTTACCTCTGTGATGGCAGTTTTTATTATTCCCCATTGTTCTTCCACCCCTCCTTCCTGCCCATTTGCTAGTGCATTCCTTAGGCACTCACCCATTTTGGCAAAGTCAGCCCTCCTAAAGTCCAGTACTTTTGCCTTTGTATGGCTTGACTCTATTGCTGTGTTTATTGTGAACCATACTGTTCGATGGTCACTAGTTCCCAGATGGCTACCCACTTCTACATCTGTGATCCTCTCTTCATCTCCATTTGAGAGAACCAGGTCTAAGACTGCTCCCTCTCGAGTGGGCTCCAATACTAGTTGTCTAAGGCATGCCCTTGTAGGGCATCTAGAATAACCCCACTCTTTGAAGTGGCTGCTGCAACTGCATTCCAGTTAACATCTGGCATATTCAGATCACCCATCAGCAATATCTCCCTTTTTCTGCCATTCTAAGTATTCTTTCTATCATTTCCTTGTCCATTTCCTCCCCCTGAGAAGAGGTCTGTATCTAACCCTGTGCGGATTGGTGCTATTGCGGTCTCAAATTTACCCACAGTGCTTCTTCTCCTCCCTGTTTTCCATTTTGTTCAGTTGCTTTGATTCCTTCCCTTACGTAAGAGCTACCCTCCTCCTCTTTACCCTCCCTGTCCCTCCTGTAGATAGTGTATCCTGGTATGTTTATGTCCCAGTCATGGTTTTGTGTGTACCATGTTTCTGTGACTGCCACGATATCCAGATGTTCCTCTTCCATCAGGGCCACTAATTCAGGAAGCTTGTTACTCAGACTATGGGCATTGGTACTCAATGCTCTCCATTGTTTGATGGCTTTACTTTCATTTGCAGCATCCCCCTCTGACCTGTCTACCTCGGTCTTTTTCTCATTTAGTACCCTGTTTTGTAGGGAGAGGCTGGGATTTTCCTGCTGCTTAACAGTGCCTCCCCCCTTGACTAGTTTAAAAGCTTGACAATGAAGCATTTAAACTGATTGCTCAAAAGACTTGTTCCCTTCCTGGACAGATGCAGACCATCCTGCCAGTGTAGGCTGGTGTCCCTCCAGGTGGAACCCCAGTCCCCAATGAAGCCAAACCCTGTGCTCCACACCATTTTTTCAACCATTCATTAAACTGCATGGTGCAAAGTACCCTCACCTCACTCATGCCATTGACAGGCAGCACCTCAGAGAAGGATGCTGTGTGCTACTTGTCTTAGGCCCCTCCCCAATTCTACAAAGTCCTTCTGCACTGCTCTAATCTCATGATTAGCCAAGTCATTTGTCCCTAGGTGGACAATGACGTCCAGCCCAGACTCCCGTGCAGCTGTTCTCGTGATCCTGAGGATGCGCTTCCTGTCTCTGTGGTGCGATAACTCCACTGTAATTAAGGTTGAATAGGCAGTTTAATATTAAACCCCAAATTTTGCACCTTGATAATTTTGCAACCATTCTATGGATTTGCACAGAATTTGGAATGCTCACTGTGGTCTGGTAGATCTCTTGAATAGCCAAGTTGCATTTTGTTTGGGTGTTCTGTTTTGCACAGAGAAGAGCTGAAAATGCATTTTGCACCACTTTTTGCCCATCTGACTGTGCATACACAGTTTGGTCTTTGGACTGAAAACTTCAGGGTAGAACGAGTGTGGGTCAAAAAACAATCCAGCATTGATTTGGTGAAAAAATATTAATCCTTTCCAATATTATTTAATTTTTAATTTATGGGTTCTGAGCATGCTAAGTTTCTCCAACATTTATATGTATTTTTTGCAAAAGGGGATTGGGCTCATGGTCAAGGATTTTGTTAGCTCACAAATGGAGATTTAAAAAATCCCCATCTGTGAGGAAAAATTCCCCTTTCGCGAGACGCCATCTTGTTTTCATTTTTTACTCCTATCAAAATGCTGTAGCTGCATCCAAGGGTGACTTTTTGTTGTAATAAGGCATGAGTTTTGTTCAAGGAGATGCCCTATAAATATCTATTTCTTTGGTTGGCTTTATTTTAGCCAAAAAATGATCATTTCAAATTTTGAAATTCTTAATTCGCGACTTGCTTCAGATCCCCTTTCGCGAATTGACAAAATCCCCATCCGGGAGCCGATCCCCTTTCACGAGGTAGCAAAATCCTTGACCGTGAGTTAGGGACCAGATGGCCCTTCTTGCGGACGAGGATTG
The DNA here is from genome assembly GCA_016271365.2 of Neoceratodus forsteri. Lineage (NCBI taxonomy): Eukaryota > Metazoa > Chordata > Ceratodontiformes > Ceratodontidae > Neoceratodus > Neoceratodus forsteri. The sequence goes on along the minus strand of CM057455.1, from coordinate 1,456,382,397 downwards.
ACTCATGTCAAGGATTTTGCTGCCTCACGAAAGGGGATCGGCTCACGTATGGGGATTTCATCAGCTTCAAAGGGGACTGGGTTTTGAATGCCCTTTCATGAGCTGACAAAATCCTCATCCACCAGCAATCCCCTTTCACAAAGTAGCAAAATCCTTGACTGTGACTTAGGGACCAGATGGCCCTTGTCGCAGATGAGGATTGACTCATGGTCAGGGATGTTGCTGCTTCACGAAAGGGGATTGGCTTGCAGACAGTGATTTTTAATCCCCTTTCATGAGCTGGCAAAATCCCTGTTCGTGAGCTGTCAAAAATCCCCACCCATGATCTGATCCCCTTTTTCGAGGCAGCAAAATCCTTGGCTGTGAGATAGGGAACAGATGGCCAAAATCTGATGGTCAAGGATTTCTCATGGATGGCAAGTTTGATAGTTTGCGAATAGGGATTGACCTCATGGTTGGGGATTTTGCTACCTCACGAACTAGGAATTTTTAGACTTTTAAAAACTTCCCCACTGCATTGTAAATTAATGAATTGATCTTTTGACTTGAAATTTGCATGGTGTAAAGGGGATGTCCTAGAGATGTGAATTCTACTATTTATGTGTTAAGAAGTTAATTGGGTGCCATAGATTTGCCATCACAAAGTTGAGATTTTTCCCATGGGACAAGTTTGTGGCACCCATAGCGACTTTTGGCGCCCATATCTCAAAAAAGAAGCGAGATATGGATTTTTCACTACTTGCAGCTTAGATTACCTTTAGCTGCAAAAACACATTTGGAAATCATAGATTACACCTGCAGTGGAATTTTTTTCCTAGCTTGTACGGTTATTGAGATATTGGCAAATAACTGTTACAAGGGTTCCTTTTCAGGCCTATAGGGCTGCTGTATGGTAATGTTTTTATGTGTAAGTAGGAGCACAGGGTCCAGAGGGCCCGTACTTCCACAGACGCATATCATTATGTGAAAATGGGCACCAACACATACCATTTACTACTTATATTACACTTTTCCAAAAAGTAAGGAAGTTCATTGTAAAAAACTTTGTTAATGCATCAGTTAGGGTTAAAGCAACAAAAGTCAGGAAATGAGATGTTAGGGTTGAACTCCTAACCTTCTGCACCACCCCACTCCCCCATCCTCCATGGATCGACGGCGGCTGGGTGTGCCATGGGGTTGTGAGGCCTATCTCTCACACCATTCTCCTTGACTGTAGCAAGTCAACCTGTTTACATATGCAATGGGGTGAAAGTTAGGCATGACAACCCCATGGCACACCCTGGCATATGTCAGTCTGTGTAGGATGGGGGTGGTGAGGTGGTGGGGGAGGTTATGGGCTCAACTCTAACATCTCATTTCCCCACTTTTGTCACTTTAACCCTAACTGATGCATTAACTAAGTTTTCTGCAATGAATATATATAGACACACACACACACATATATATATATATATATATATTTAATATATGGATCTTGAATTTAATAGGTCTCTGAAGCATACAAAACAAATTCGGTATTACCCTCAAAGGTTCAGTGATAATAGTACTGTCAAACACTTTTAATAGTATCATTTGACTATAATAATACTATTGTTGCACTCCTCAGTGATAGTATTATCACAATCACCAAACAGCTCAAGCATCCACAAACATACCTTCTGCCCTCCACGTTGTCCTAAGCATGTCTCCTGATTGACTGCTTTCCATGTAAGGGTGGGCAGAACATTTTAAAAAAACATGGATGTTGGCTTTCTCACTTAACTAGACCATACTGCCTGTCAACAACATTTCTTTGTTTTGTTTTTCCTCCTGGCAAGAAAAAGGAAATGGGAGTGCAGCCAAAAAAGGAAAAAGGTAGGACTAACTATCAGTTGTTGTTAATACAGTGAGGCCAGAAGCTGAGGCAGGCGGGTGCAATGCAGTGGGCTGGGGTGAGAGCAGCAGAAACAAAGTGGCAGTCAGCCAGAACAGAGCGTCCTTCACTGAAACTGCCGACTGCCACCATAAAATAAGACCAAAAAGAAAATTGCATCCATATATTAAAACTAATGAATAGATCGCGTGCATTATCAGGCGAGTGATACCATCTTAAGGTTCGACACGGGAACCTCTTGAGCTTTGCTCTCAAGGTTCCTACATGTACAGAAACTCTCAATGGTATTACTTGTTGGTAATGCATTGGCAGCTATTCATTATTCTCTTTATATGTATATGTGTGTATATATATATATATATATATATAAATTGCACAAAAACTTTGCTATGCATCAGTTAAGGTTCTAAGTGACAAAAATAGGGAAATGAGACATTGGGTTGAGCCCCCAACACCCACCCACCCAACCCCACCAGCCCACCCAAAACCCATCCTCCACAGACCAACAAACATCAGGGTGTGCCTTGGGGTCATCGGTCCTAAGTCTCAACCCATTCTCCTATACTGCATCATGTCAACTTTTACACATGGAATGGGGTGAAAATTAGGCCTGTTTACCCTAAGGCACACCAGATGCGTGTTGGTCTGTGGAGGCTGGGTTTGGTGTGAGCTGGTGGGTTTGGGTGGGGGGTGTTAGGGGCTCAACCCTAATGTCTCATTTCCCTACTTTTGTCACTTCAACCCTAACTGATGCATTAACAACATTTTTTTTGCAATTTATTTCCTTACTTTTTGAGACAGTATAGTAGTATTTTTATTTTACTGTGGGAGCGCAGTGTCTGATGGACCCTGCACTCCATCCCTCCACAGGTGTACTTATGTATCTAGCTGTGGAAACACAGGGGTCTCTGGCCCTTGTACTTCTACAGATTAAGTTACGAGAAGGCATAGAGAAATTGCAACAAATAGTCATAACTGTGAAATCTTAAATAATTTTCACCACAGATGTTCTACAAGTTTTTATCACCTCACCACATGTACCCAGTAGAGACAATTTTCAAATTTCCATTGAAATGTAAATTCTGTGCAACTGTAATGCCATTCTGCACCAGAGGTGCAGAAAAACATTTTTGGCATGATTTGAAAAATGGCAGCTGTACTATTCATGAGGTGGTGTGAAAAATGGCAGTACTGAAAGTCGGTGAAGCTATGATAAATTGGCAAAGTTACAGAGGTGCGAGAAAAATTTCAACACTTCCATGTAACTCTGGCATTTTTTAGGTATTTTGCACAAGATTTTCAACATGGCCATTTTGGAACCCCACCTCATGAACACTGACACTGTTATTTCATTATTCAGTCCCAAAAGGTGATTTCATGCAGTAACTGAGCCATTCTGCACCACTGCTGTGTAAACACATTTCAGGCAGGATGTGAGAAATGACAGCAGCACTGTTCAAGAGGTGGTGTGAAAAACTGGCAATGCTGAATATTTGGAGTGAAACTATTAAACTCTGACAAAGTTATGTGCGTGCATAGTGAAATTTCAATGACTGTGCATACCTCGTGTGTTGTTTGGTATTTTTGCACCAAATTTTCAACATGACCTTTTTGGGACCCCACCTTATGAACAGTGGCACTGTGATTTTGTTAGTCCATCCTTAAAGTTGATTTCACACAACAACCATGCTATTCTGCGCCACAGGTGCGTAAACACATTTCAGGCAGGAAGTGAAAAATGATAGCTGTACTGTTCATGAGTAGATGTGAAAAAATGGCAATGTTGAAAATCTGGAGTGAAAATATTAAAAATTGGAGAAGTTACAAGTGTGCATAGAAAGTCTGCAATGCATGCTCATAACAGAGTCATTTTTGAGTTTTTTTGCTCCAAATTTTCAACATGGGCTTGTTTGGGATCTCCCCTCATGGAATGCTGGCACTGTCATTTCATTAATCAGTCCTGAAAGGTGATTTTGCACAGTGACCACGAAATTGCCTTTCAGGACTGAGAAATGAAATGTCAGTGCTGGTGTTCATGAGATATGGGTCCCAAGAACCCATGTTGAAGATTTGGGTAAAATTTCCTAAAATGGCTGAGATATCAACATAAGTTGAAACCCCATTGACAGCCATTATATAGCACTTACCTTGATTTCTCAGTTTGTGGTTCAGCTTCTAAGAGTGTAGACATGTCCCAGTCCACAGAAGACTGCAGCTGCAAACCTTCAGAAGTAAGTATGGGGTAAGGCTAAGGGAGGGGTGCAGAGGGAGGCTGAGGATGGGGAAGATGACGAGGGACCGCTTTTCTTTTTCAGAGGAAAAAGACGTCGGGACAGTTTTCTTTTTGTTACAGTTCATTATTTTTTTGAACACTGGGAGGGCTCTCAGTGTTCTATAGTGATTGGGGTGGGGTTTCATAATGCCAACAAGGAACTGGGCACCTCACTGTTGATGAAAATAGAACAGGGTTTGGGAGGGCATTCGACACTGGGGTAGGCATCCTGGTGTTGGAAACAATAATTTAACTATTTTGGCACACTAGTGGAGTGTGTGGGTGGTAATGCTGAAATGGGGATTGGGCACCTGATATTGGCAACAATAAAAATTAGAACTGTCTTTGGGGGGGGCAGTTTAATGTTAGATTCTGCATCAAATATTGCTAATATTCTGACACCAGGGGTGGGCATCCCAGTGTCGGAAAATATTTATAAATATGTACAGTGGCAGGGGAGGGTGATCAGAGGGTGGGGCACCACTAGACACCAGGAAATGAATTAAAAAAGGGAATCAGGGGTCCCAATAGACAGCAGAACAAATGGCACAGGGTTGGGGTCCTTTAAAAATCCCTTTTCACAATTCCTTTTCGCCAGTCGATCTGGAAAAAAGGGATTAGATGGCTAAAAGAGATTGTGAAAAGGGATTTTAAAGTTCAAAATTGCCATTTTTGAACTGAACAAAACATAAAGGCATGGATGGCTAGAGGATATCCCCCTCACCAAAACCCATGCCTTGGTTTTCAGAAAACGTGTTCCTGTTGCAAGTTATAGCATTTTGTTTTCTCCCCTCACTAAACAAGAAATTAAAATGGCAGCCATTGAACAAGGATTTTCTCATGAAAAGGGATTTTCTGAGATTTCTGAATGACTTTTCGAAATCCCTGTTTGCGAGCCATTCACAACCAGAAATCCTTTATTGAAAATGTGCATTTCTCCCAAAGACTGACCTGAGCATGCTCAGAACCCAAAATTTCAAAACTTATTAACTTTAGAACGGAATAATATTTGTTCCTTGGAGCAGTCTCTTTCTACCCTGAACATTTCAGTCCAAAATTCCAAACAGGGTGGTCACATCGTGATGAGGTACAAAACAGGGCAAAATTGACAATAATTAGCTCCACGAAATCCACAAATCTGATCAAAACAAAACTTGGCAAAACAAGAGGGCCGGGATATTCAAAGGGGTTGCACCTGGCACAACGGAGTTGCACCAGTGCAACCCCACATTGTTCCCCAGTGGGATATTGAGAAGGCTGCCTGGCACAGCGCAACTCCCGATGTGCCGAGGTGCAATGTAATTGTATGCGGTGCAGATAAAGGGGGCATGCCCATGCATATGCGGCACATACCGATATTCAGCCCAGAATGTGTGGTGTATATGCCAGTGCTCCCCTGCATTGCACCACATAGGGGGGCTCAAAGTTGAGCCCATGAAACAGTGGAACAACTCCCGGCCACCCACAGGCAGGTTGCTGTATTGCAGGGTGCAACACAGCAGCCGCCAGCTGTGGGTGGCCGCTTGCCCACCCAGAACACCGTCATGAAGCACCCACATAACCCTGGTAGTCTAGTGGTACTCCCCACCCTCCCGTTTCCCTGATCTGTAGTAAAATTAGAGATAATTAAGCCCTGGTAGTCTAGTGGTACCCCCCTCCCTCCCATTGCCATGATAGCAGTATGGCTCAGGAAAACATTTCCCTGGTGATCCAGTGGCACCCCACCAACCCTCTCATCCACACACAACCCCATGCCCACCCTGCCCACCCCCATAATTGGTAGGTGGCTGCAACCCACCCACATCCGCCATGCCACCCGGCTGAATGACAGGTACAGTATGGACTGTAAGCGCTCAGGCACACTGTACTAGACAGACCCAAATATGTGAATGACTTCAGATAGATAGATAGATAGATAGACAGATCGATCGATCTACACATAGCAGAAAAAAACACAGCAAACACAAAGCCCTATTGAATAAATCGCATACATGATGTGCAGATCGTGTGATGTGGAAAATATTCTCACTCTGCAGGAGTGACAATATTTTCCCATATCACACTCCTGCCCATCATGTTGCTCTCATTTATATATATACTGTATATGTATGTATATTTATATATATATATATATAATATATATATATATATATATATATATATATATATATATATATATATATATATATGTGTGTGTGTATATATATATGTAATAGTAATTGTGATGGGTTTGAAGTTAAAGGTGGTATTTATCTGGTTGATTCTGCCTTGGTTTAAATAAAAAAGTGATAAAAATATGTATCTGGTTGATCCTGCTATTGTCAGAGTGTGTTACACTCTAATCCCTTTCAGTATTATTTCTGTACTGTAACATGACCAAGTAGTGTAAACTGTAATTATAGACCTGGTTGCAGACATTCAAAAACAATTACTCATTTTTTATTTTTTGAAACAAGCATCTGACTGTAATGGGGCTGAGTGAGTGAGTCATTCATATCTGTATTGTAGCGTGACCGAGTGGTTTTATTGGCAGTTCAGGACGTGCTGGCACAGCTTCAAAACAAGGCATTTTACTTGCAGATACTGTGTAAACTTCTTTTTATTGTAAGATTGCCGTATTTCTACAAAATGAAGCGCCGACTGTAGAGAGTGAAGAGCGAGCTAGTCAGTCGGCTTCAGACGTAGATAGGAGAGCAGAGTTGCTATAGCAACAACTCTCGCTCTAGCTTCCATCTACAATTCTGAAGCCAGCAACTCGCTCGCTCTTCACTCTCTACAGTCAGTGGCTTCATTTTGTAGAAATATGAGCAATTTTAAAATAAAAAGGAGTTTACACAGTTCTGAAAGTAAAATACCTTGTTTTCAAGCTGTGCCAGCATGTCTTGAGCTGCCAATAAAACCACTTGGTCACGCTACTATACAGAGAGAGACAACTCGCTTGTTTAGCCCCATTACAGTCAGAGACTTTAAAAAAAAAATACTATAAAAACAGAGGTTATACAGACTTTAGTGAGAGGTGTGTGGGGCAGCTATATACAGCACATTTTAGTTACTGCTGTGGGTGCCAGCCTGTGTGTGTTTGTGTGGCAGCCTGTGTCTGCTAGGTGTGAAGTGATCTCACTGCTGGTGAGAAGGTTCTGTGGGATGGAAAGTAGTTCAGGCATGTGGTCGTAATGGGAGGTGCGGTCATTGGGAAATAATGCACGGTCATGTGATGCATTCTGTCCAATCGTGTTACTGGAATTTCTATGATTTTACCACCCATTTTATAACTATATATATATATATATATATATATATATATATATATATATATACACACACATATATATATTCATTGCAAAAACTCTGATAATGCATCACTTAGGGTTCCTATTACAGTGACAAAACTATGGAATATGGTATTAGGGTTCCCAACCATAGCACCCATCCCACCTGCAACAAACTCTACCACTTCACCCCCACCATTCACACACCAACAGGCATTGAGGTGTGTCTTGGGATCATCGACCTAATGCTCACCCCAGTCCATGTATGAGTAAGCTGAGATGGTACAGCATAGGAGAATGGGGTGAGCATTAGGGTTGATGATTTAAGACAACCCCAACACCTGTTGGTGTGGAGGTAAGAGGTGGGTTGGTAGGGTTGGTTGGGGTTTGGATGGAGTGTTAGGGTTGGGAACCCTAACACCACATTTCCATACTTTGAACTGATGCATGAATGGAGTTTTTCAATAAATTTCTTACTTTTTGTGAGAGTATCACCATAGCTGTAGTTGTTCGAGCCCTGTGCTCCAATCTATTCTTAAGTGTAGAGACATTGTAATCAACCTTCATCTTCCTGTTGGAGCCCTGCACTCCATGCTCCATGATTTTCCTTATTTCATTGTGGGAGCAAAGGGTCCTTTGGACCCTGCACCCATCCATCCATATATGCATGACCAAATAATTGCCATAGCCATTTGATTACCCCAGGACATGTACCTAGTACAGAAAATTTCAAATCACTGCCAGCTCATATAATTCTACACAACTGCAATGACATTCTGTGCCACAGATGTGAAAACACATTTGGGCAGGATTTGAAAAATACAGCTGTGACATACATGAGGAGGGGTAATAAGAAGGATGTTGTAAATTGGGTCAAAATATTAAAACTTTTCATAGTTACAAGTGGTCGTATTGAAATTGCAATCAATGGTCATAACTTTTCATTTTTCCATATTTTGACCCAAATGTTCAGCATAGTCTATTATCACCCCACCCACCTTATAAACCCCATAGGTGAACATTTTGTGATCTATGGCAAAATGCTATTTCACGCCACATGTGCGGAAACACGTATTGAGCAGGAGTTGTGAAATGACAGCTGTTCTGTGCAAGTGGTGGTGTGAAAAATGGCAATGTTGAAAATTTGGAGTGAAAATATTAAAAATTGAGGAAGTGACAAGCTTGCGTAGAAAAATGTCATTGACCATGTGTAACTCAGGCGTGTTTTGGTATTTCTGCACCAAATTTTTAACATGGGTTTTTTAGGACCCCACCTCATGAACACTTACACTGTCATTTCATTACTCAGTCCCAAAAGGTGATTTCACACAGTGACTGCAAAATTATCTTATGGGTCCAAGTAACGAAACAACAGTGACAGTGTTCATGAGTTTGGGTCCCAAAAGGCCATGTTGAAAATTTCATGAAAAAATACTGAAAGATGGCTGAGATATCAACATAAGTTCAAAATGCCATTGACAGTCATTATACAGCACTTACCTTGATTCTTACATAGAAACATAGAAACATAGAATCTAACGGTAGATAACGGCCACTTAGCCCACCTAGTCTACTCATTTCCAAACCTAATGGATAAGCTGCAGATCCTAGTTAACCAACAGCCTACTTCTTCCTACCCCTCCACTAGATTTGCCTTCTGTCTGTCCCATGCATACTTGAATTCCCCCACTGTTTTTGACTCCACAACCTCCTCAGAAAGGCTGTTCCAAGCATCCGCAACCTTCTCTGTGAAAAAAATACCTCTTCACATTATCTGTGAGCTGCCCCCGCTCTATCTTCAAATTGTGCCCCTTGTTCTTGCACATCTCTTTTTCTGCTACCCTCTTGGACTTTGTTGATTCCCTTGAGGTACTTAAAAGTTTTTATCATGTCCCGCCTCTCCCTCCTTTCCTCGAGGGTATATATATTAAGCTCCTTAAGTCTCTCCTCATATGTCTTCGGGTACAGACCCTGGACCATTTTGGTTGCCCTCCTCTGGATAGGCTCCACTCTGTCTAAGTCTTTGCGGAGATGGGATCTCCAGAACTGCACACAGTACTCCAGATGGGGTCTCACCAACTGTCTGTACAGAGGAATATCAACTTCTTGTTTTCTACTGGTGATGCCTTTCCCTATGCATCCCAGTATCCCCCCAACCCACCTTACTGCCTTCTCACATTGCCTACCCACTTTTAGTTCATCTGATATAACTACCCCCGGGTCCCTTTCCATTTTTGTTGTCGTCAGTATCTCACCCTCCCCATTGTGTACTCTTCCCCTGGGATTTTTTTTCCCAGGTGCATTACTTTGCACTTCTTTGCATTGACTCCAAGCTGCCAAATATTTGACCATTCCTCCAACCTTGCCAAGTCCCTTCTCATCCTTTCCACCCCACCTTATGTATCAACCCTGTTGCGGGTCTTTGTGTCATCTGCAGAGAGACATATTTTCCTTCCAGTCCCTCTGCAATGTCACTTATAAAGACATTAAAAAGGAACAGACCCAGTACTGAACCCTGTGGTACTTCACTAGTAACCCCCCTTTCTTCACTGTGGACTCTATTTACTATTACCCTCTGCATACTGTTGTCTAGCCAATATTTTACAAAGGCTAACACCCTGGGACCCACTCCCATGCTGGCTAATTTGTTTATCAATCTTTTGTGCAGGACTGTGTCAAATGCCTTGCTAAAGTCTAGGTAGACCATGTCCCCAGCCCCTCCCTGGTCTACTACTTTGGTTACCCAGTAAAATAAATCAATTAGATTCATCTGACATAACCTTCCCACTCTGAATCCATGCTGCCTTGGGTCCTGTGCCTCACTGGCCTCTAGGTACTCAGCAATTCTTTCCTTCAGAAGTGATTCCATCATTTTCTCTACCACTGAGGTCAAACTGACAGGCCTGTAGTTTCCTGCCTGTGTTTTGCACCCACTTTTGTGAAAGGAATCCCATCTGCTCTTCTCCAGTCCTCAGGTACCACACCATCCTCCCATAATTTGTTAAAAATGGTAGTCTGTGGTGTTACTAGTTCTCCCATTTGTTTTTTTAGTATTCTGGGGTGAATCCCATCAGGCCCCATTGCTTTGTCCACCTTCAGTTTTAGGAGTTGTTTCAGAACCCTTTCTTCTGTGAAAGGACTGATATTGCCCTCCACCCCATCCAGAGTACTTCTATTGACCAGATTAGTTACCTCCCCCTCCTCTTCCTTTGTGAATACTGAGCAGAAGTATTCATTCAATATCTTTGCTTTTTTACTGTCCCTCTCTGCCCACCCACCCTCCTCTTTATTCAGCCTCATTATCCCTCCCTTTGTCTTTCTTCACTCCCTAATGTACCTATAAAAGGTTTTACCCCCTTCTTAACCAAGTTGGCTATCTTTTCCTTGGTTTGGACCTTTACTATTCTGACTGCCTTCCCACTGCCTTCTGCTTTAACTGGTACAGTTCTCTGTCCTGATCCTTCTATGTTACCTTATACTTCTTGAATGCTATATTTTTCTACCTAACCTTCCCCACCACCTCTTTTGAGAACCATAGTGTTTTTTTCTTTCATTTTGATTTGGTCATTTGCTTCACACAAAGGGTTGTTGCCTCTGTGATGGCAGTTTTGATGTTTCCCCATTGCTGCTCCACCCCTTTTTCTTGCCTGTTTGCTAGTGCTTTTCTAAGGCACTCTCTCATTTTGACAAAATCAGCCCTTCTGAAGTCCTGTACCTTCACTTTTGTATGGCTTGACTCTACAGCTGTGTTTATTGTGAACCACACTGTTTTGTGGTCACTTGTTCCCAGATGGCTACCCACTTCCAGATCTGAGATCCTCTCTTCATCCCCATTTAAGAGTACCAGGTCTAAGATTGCTCCCTCCTGAGTGGGTTCCAACACTAGCTGTCTGAGACATGCCCCCTGTTAAGCATTAAGCATGACCCTGCTCTTGGACGTGGCTGCAGCAAAGGTGCTCCAGTTAACATCTGGCATATTCAGGTCCCCCATCAGCAATATTTCCCCTTTCTCTGCCATCCTAAGGATGCCTTCTATCATTTCCTTGTCCATTTCCTCACCCCTGAGATGGGGGTCTGTATACAACCCCTGTGTGGATTGTGGTGCCATTTCCAGTCTCCAGATTGATCCACAGTGCCTCCTCTGCTCCCTGTTTACCCTTTAGTTCTGTTGCTTTGATTTCTTTCCATACATAGAGAGCTACTTCTCCTCCTCTTCTACCCTCCCTGTCACTCCTTTAGATTGTGTACTCTGGTATCTTGATATCCCAGTCATCGCTTTTCTGTGTATCATATTTCTTTGACTGCCACAGTATTCAGGCATCCCTCTTCATCAAAACCACCAGTTCAGGGAGCTTGTTACCTAGACTACAGGCATTGGTACTCATTACCCTCCATTTTTTGATGGTCTTACCCTTTTTTGCCCCATCTCTGTCCTTGCTGCCCTTGTCTTTTTCTCCATTTATCCCTGCCCTTCATTCTAATGACTTCTCTATTTTGGTGTTTACTTCACTAACTACCCTGATTTTTTTTTGAGTGGTTAGGATTTCCTGTCTCCCTTTCAGTTCCTATCCTTGGCTAGTTTAAATGCTTGTCAATAAAGCATTTAAACCTATCACTTAGGATTCTGGCTTCCCTCCTGGACAGATGCAGACCGTCACACCAGTTAGGCCTACATCCCTCCAGGTGGACCCCCAGTCCCCTATGTAGCCAAAACCATAAGTTCTCACCAGTGTTTCAACCACTGATTGAATCCCATGGTGTGGAGCACCCTAGCCTCACCCATAGCATAGACAGGCAGTAACTCTGAGAAGATTACCATGCATGCTACTTGTCTAAGGCCCCTCCCCAACTCCACAAACACCTCCTGCACTGCTCTGATCCCTTTTCCAGCCAGGTCTTTTGTCCCTAGGTGGGTAATGACATCCAGCTCCTTCCCCCATGTAGCTGATCCCATGATCCTGAGGATTCACTCACTGTTGCTTCAGGCCATGGCACCAGGCAGGGACCTTACCTCCTCTCCCCTCCCTCCCTCCCCCAGTTCTACCATCCTAACAATGGAGTCCCCCACCAGGAGTTGTTTCCTTCCCTGTGGGTCCCATGCCATCTTCCTGTGGGTCTCCTTTGTTGAGGTTCCCAGCATTCTCCTTGGTCTCCACTGTGGGTGCCTCCATAGAGGAACCACACTCTGCCAAAATGGCATATGAATTGTGGAGATGTACAACTGGAGGGATGTGCCTCCGTTACACCACTCTCACCCTACCTGAGCCCACTGTGGTCCAACCACTCCTCTTTCTTGGCATCCTCTGAGGCAGTGGGGTGGCCCCGTGGGCCCTGGGTGGGAAAGGAGGTCCCCTGAATCCTGGCCAACTCAGCCTGGAGATAAGCAACCTCCTCCCTCAGTCCAGAGAGGTGCCTGCAGATGGGACAACACCACATCCTCCAGAACACCTCCCAGAAGACTGCTGCTTCACAGTCACTGCACTGCATCATTCCCATCATGTTTTATTTGTGGCTCCTTAACTGTTGCTTTGTATACTTACTCTTTCCTCTCTCTGTTTATTTTATCTTTTTTGTTCTCCTTACTTTCCTACTGCCTTCATGCCCTTAAAGCTCCTTATCTTCTTGTTCTGGGACCATAAGATCCTATATTCCTCTGTAGTCTCGTTCTTACTTGCTCAGAGTTAGACCTCCTGCAGCTGGGGAGGGTGGAGAACTACTCTTTTCCTTCTCGGATGGTGAGTCTTTTGTGCCTCTGTGACCACTCCCTTCCTGCTCCCAAACAGGAAGTTCCTGTTGTCAGTCAAATCCAGTGCCTATTAAAATAGAACTGGCTATGGGTGGAGGGGGCTGGAGGGCAATATAGTCCCAGTAAAGTTCTAACAGCAGCTCCTTCATCTTGCTGTTCTGTGCCACAAGCAATCTAGGTCAGTTTTTAAATGCAAACACCTAGCTTCCTTCTCTCTAAGCCACTCCCCCAATTGATGGTTTCTTTCTTCACCTAGCTAACTGCACAAATAACAATTCCTTCACCCAGCTCAGGCAAACACACTCTTTTTTTGTTTGTTTTTACCCTAAACTGAAGTTCCCAGTAGTAGAATTCTAGTTCTTTAGTCCAGTTGAGTAGTAAAGTTCTAACAGCAGCTCCTTCCTCTTGCTGTTCTGTGCCACAAGCTATCTAGGTCAGTTTTTAAATGCAAACACCAGGCTTCCTTCTCTCTAAGCCACTCCCCTTAATTCACAGTTTCTTTCTTCATCTAGCTAACTGCACAGATAACAATTCCTTCACCCAACTCAGATAAACCCACTCTTTTTTTATTTGTTTTTTGTTTGTTTTTGCCCCAAATTGAAGTTCCCAGTAGTAGAGTTCTAGTTCTTTAGTCCAGCAGAGTAGTAAAGTTCTAACAGCAGCTCCTTCCTCTTGCTGTTTGTGGTTTGTCTTGAAGAGTGCAGACATATCCTGTCTACAGAAATGACAGAAGATAATCACCAGTGGTACGTATAGGGCAAGGGAGGGTGTGGGGTGGTGTGTTGCTCAGTGGGAGGATCGGGATGGGGAGGGGAAATGGGGAGATGGGGAGATGATGAGGGACTGTTTTCTTTTTTTCAGATATACATAAATAAACATTTTGTGGGGGGGTATGACATAAGTGGGGACAGTGTGAGAGAGCTCCCCAATGTTTCAACTTGGGGGGCCTAGTGCTGATACGGGGATTGAGCAGTCCATTATCCATAATGTCAGGAGACTGTTTTTTTCTTTTGGGGACACTGGGAGTGGGCTCTCAGCAGTACCACACTGGTGGGGCATCTTGTGCCGACATGTGGATTGGGCACCCTGATGATGGCAGAAACATTTAAAAAAATATCCTGGGACACCAGTAGTGGGCTCCCCAGTGTGCCACACTGGTGGGGTGGGGGAACTCTACTACTGCTGACATGGGGATTTGGCACCTTGATATCAGCAGAAACTGTTTTTTTAAACATGCATCAGCCCCCTTAAAAGCAGTAAAAGTAAGATAGATCCTTTTATTAGGTAAACATTAACAGGTGTTTACCTAAATGGGGGATGAAGACTAAGATTCTGGCCTTATTTGGGCCAAAAAATGGCCAGGAGATATTTTGGCCACTTATGGGGGCTGATGTTTTTTCTGTTAAAGTAGTGGCGCATATTTGAGGCAGTTTTCATGCAACAGTGCCGTTCATTGCAAGTAAACTACCACAATTTGCAGCACTTTTGCAAAAGTAGTGTCACATATTTGTGACACTTCCAATGGCCAAATTAAAAAAACATATTTCCAAGCATCATTTTTAAAATCAAATGCCAGGATCGTGTCCCTTAGTCCCCGATTAGGTAAACATAACTGTTGCTGTTTACAAACGGGCTGTATTTTTTTAATTTCAGAGTTTTTTATGCATCACTAACTGAAAACAAGATGGCAGCATATGACACTAGGAACCCATTTTTTGCAGTAAAAAGTGCTTTCATGAAAGAAAAAAGTGCTTTTGATATGTACATATATTTTTCCCCATATGCAATAATATGAAAATTTAAAGTGTTATCACTTTTGAATGGATTAATATTTTTTCACCAAACCTTCAAAAGAAACATCTGCAGCCCACACCCCATATAATCTAACAATTTTAGACTAGACCCCAAGCCCTTTCAGAGATGCAGATGAGCAAAGAATTTGCACCTAAATGGTAAATTACACATTTTTTTGCACTCTGTAGGTCCACAACCACAGATCTGACTGGAGCAAATCTTACCAGATTCAGAGATCTCAGGTGCCAGACAGCATATGAAAAATTTGGGGCACGTCAGTCATATGGTTGCAAAGTTATTAAAGTACAAAATTTTGGGTTTAACATAGAAGTGGCCAGGCAACCCCAAACTATACTGGCTCTACTGTGCCAGTATAATAAAGATAGATAGATAGATAGATAGATAGATAGATAGATAGATAGATAGATAGATAGTTAGATAGATACATATTGCAAAAAAATTAATTAATGCATCAGTTACAGTTCCAGCAACAAAAGTTTGGAAATGCAGTGTTAGGGTTTCCAACCATAACACCCCACCCCACTCTGCGCACACTGAAAGGCATCAGAAGGTGCCTTGGGATTGTAAGCTCTAACATTCACCACATTCCATAAGAAAATATGCTGAAATGGATACAATATAGAAGAATGTGATGAATGTTAGGTCTGACAACCCTAAGGCACACATCCGATGCCTGTCAATGTGTGCAGAGTGGGGTGAGGTGTTAGAGATGGAAACCATAACACCATATTTGCAAACTTTTGTTGCTAGAACCCTAACTGATGCATTAACAACATTTTTTGCAATTTATTTCCTTACTTCTTGAGATAATATAATGGTATCCTTATTTGACTGTGAAAGCACAGGTCCCTCTGGGTCCTGAGCTCCATCTCTCCATAGATGCATATATGTATGTAGTAGTGGGCTTAGGGGCCCTTTGGGCCTGTTCTTCCATTTATATGACAACAGTGACAAAAGTGTCAGCATAGCTATGTTATTACCCCATCTCATGTACCAATGCATAACATTTTTGAATCCACAACAAAACATAACCGCACAACCGCAATGCCATTCCATGCCACAGGTGCAGAAACACATTTTGGTGAGGATTTGAAAAACTACAGCTGTGACATGAATGAGGTGGGGTAATAAAAAGGCTATGTTGAAAGTCTGGGGTAAACATGTTTAAAATTTCCAAAGTTATGAAATGTGCATAGTGAAATTGCAGTGAATGGTCATAACTGTTCCATTTTTAATAATTTTGACCAATAATTTTTGACGTAGATTTCTTATGACCCCACCTCATAAACAATATCATGCCAGAAAGGTGATTTAGCCAACTGAGCACATAATCATCTTTCTGGCAGGAGTTTTATAATGACAGTCTAATTGTTCATGAGATAGGGTCCCCAAAACACCATGTTGAAAATTTGGGGTTAAAATCTCTCAAAATGCCAAAAGTATGCAGAAAAGTTGAAACCCCCTTGAAATATTTTGAACCACATTTACCTTAGTTTCTCATATTGCAGTCGCCAGTTCCAGCAGTAAGATGTGTCTTTGATCACAGAGTGAACCTGGGAACCGATCAGGTGAGTGAGGGTATGTGGAGGTGTATTAGGGGGTGTAGGACAGTGGGTGCTGAGCGGGAGGTGTGGGTGGGGGGTGGGCTGATAAATGAGGGACCATTGTTTTACAACAGAAAAAAAAAGCAAATGACATTTTTTTTACAGGCATCTAGACCAGTAGACAACAGGGACAAAATAGAGATGGTGATTGGACATCAGGGGAGGAGGGAGGGACCCCTACACTACCAGGTGCTGTTTGCAGCATATGAGGAGGGTGATCAGACAAGAGAAGAGGGGGAAAGAAAAAAAACATATCAGGGACAGCGATTGACAGGTGGGGGGTGCCACTGGACACCAGGGTCAGGCAATGGATGTTGGGGGGCTAAGCAAACACAAGATGAACAGTGGCTCATTATGTTTGGGTCTACAACAGTGCACTAGTAGTTTGTCATAACCTGTGTGTTCCACAGGTGGCACTGTGTACAGCACACATTACAATGTAATTCTAAGGAAAAGTAACTAAAATGTACAACTGCAGAACTCTAGAGCAAAATGTTGTATTTTCAGCAAACCAGCAAAAGGCACATCTGTGTGGGGAGCAGGTGTATCATGAAAAGTCATGGTGGTATCAAGTGACAAAGAAACACTGTAAAAGGATTGTTGCACAAATTGCGAAAAAGCAAAGTCTTTAGTTTTAATATAAGAAACCTCTTTCACAATTTGTGCAACAGTTGTCATGTTTCACGACACAAAGTATTGCAATTTGAGGCAAAGCAATTCCTTCTGATTAAAGTAAACCAATTTCTGGACATCACTGTAAAAAGCTAAGCCCAGAATCTGATTCACTGACCCCGATTAGGTAAACACAGCTATTACTGTTTACCAGGTGGCAGTATTTTGTAAAATATTTAAGTTTGTTTGCCTTGCTAAGTGAAAACAAGATGGCAGCAGCATGAAAGAGCATTCCCCATTTGTGAAAAAGGATGACACTTTCACGATCAAGAAATATTCATTTGCACAGCACATTTAACCTTTCCCATAGGAAATAATGGGAAACTTTGAAATTTAATAACTTTGGAATGGATAAATATTTTTTTGCCAAACATTCAAAAGGCACAGCTGTGTCCCAAGCCCTATATTCCCTAAAATTTTCAGACCAAACACCCAAGCCATTACTGAGAAATGAAGTGACACAGAATTTACACAAAAATGGTAATTTTCACATTTTATGACAATCTGTATCTCTACACCTGCACATCCAACCAAAACAAAACTTGCCCTATCAAGAGATCGTGCATACCTGATGGGGCATGCACAGTTTCATTTGTATCACTTAAATAGCTGCAAAGTTATTTAAGTGCAAAATTCGGGGTTTAACATAGACGTGACCTTTGAACCTAATTACAGGGGTGCAATCATTTTGCTAGTGCTCCAGTTAGGGTCAAAGCATCATAAGTTGGAATCCAGGCAGGAGAATAGATGGGTGGCCTTAGGTTTCTGCCTAACGCCACCCCATTCTCATGAAATCTACACATCTGACCTTATCTGTAGACTTTATGAGAATAGAGTGAGCATTAGGCTTGAGAAGCCCAAGGCACACCCCAGACTTGCTCTCCTGCCTGGTTTGGGAGGTTGGGCTGTTAGGGAAACCCTAACACCTCATTTCCCAACTTTTGTCACTTTCACCCTAACTGGAGCTTTAATGATGTGTTTTGAAATGTATTTATTTACTTTTTAAGACAGTATAATAGTATTCTTATTTTACTGTGAGAGCATGGGGTCCTTTGGACCCTGCACTCCCATCCCTCTGTAGATGCATATAAGTACATAGCTGTGGAAGCACAGGGCCCTTCAGGCTTTGCTCTTCCATTTACAGGACAACAGTGACAAAATTGTCAGCATAGCCATCTTATTACCTCACCTCATATACCCGGTACAGAAAATTTTTGAATCCTTGCCAAATTCTACACAACTGCAATGCCATTCTACCCCACATGTGTGAAAACACATTTTGGGTAGGATTTGAAAAATGACAACTATGACATACATGAGATGGAGTAATAAGAAGGCTATGCTGAAAATCTGGAGTAAAAATATTTAACATTTCTGAAGTTAGGAGCTGGTGTAGTGAAATTGCAATGGGCTCCACATCAGTTCACTCCCATCATTTTGCTCTGTGACATCTGGCTCCCAACAACTCAGTCCTTGGACAACCTGCCCACAACAATTTGCTTCCTGGCAGAGTTAATTAAATTACCAAAACTTTATTTACTAAGAGCCAGTTGTCGGGAGTGAAATGATCCTTGGACTTTGCTACCCCACTTGAAAATCTTGTGTCCTAAACCCTTATCAGAGCATTAAAATGCTCAGTAGTAATTCTAAACATATAACATTTAAGAACTCATGCCCAGTGTCTGACCCCAGCAACTGTAGATTCATTACACTGGTTGGAAGATATTTTTGATCCCCCATGGCAAGAAATCGAAATGCTCGCAGGTGTTATTCTTTTCTCTCTTTGTAGAGAGAGACTTATGGCTGAGATTCTTTGAAACAAAATGACAAAAGGTTTTTGTGAAGTTAGAGCTACTATGCCTGTAACTAATCACACTATCGACTGTCCGTACCTGGGCCACTTAAAGAAAATACTGCAATGTTAAAATGGCAAACTGCTATTGGATTTTTATTCACTTTTATGTGGATAACAAGATTTCATGTTTTTTTTCAAAGAACAATCCTTATAAATTACAAGAAATTACCAACAGGAATGGAAAGTCAGAGGATGAAATGCTGGTCTTTCTACAGATTAGATGGATCACAGATAGTTGTGAGCCTCTCAACCATTTACCTCTGAAATGTGGAACACAGATGCCCGAAAAGTGTGAACAACATATGGAATACTTACCCTCAAAATGTGTGAGAAACTTGGGGCACACCATCAAACAGAGATACATACATGGAAATGAGTGCATTTATTTGTAAAATGATTATTTTCTATATACTGTTGTACAGTGTTTCTTTTCAATTGCATGGTTGCAAGTGTTGATCTCAATGACACCTTTAACTGTAATTTTAAAGCTTTTGTTATGCTACAGTACAACAATGGGGATAACGAATGTACAGTTGCTGGGGACAGACATTGGGAATAATTCCTTGAATATTATGTGTTTATAATTACTACTGAGCATTTTTAATGCTCTGAAAAGGGGTTTAGGACACAATATTTTCAAGTGGGGTAGCATCATTTCGCTACATGACAACTGGCTGTTAGTAAATAAAGGTTTCAGTAATTTAATTAACTCTGCCAGAGAGTGAATTGTCAGGGGCGGGTTGCTACAGGAGCGAGTTCTCACTGGAGCAAGTTGTTGGGAGCCAGTTGTCATGGAGCAAAATGATGGGAGTGAACTGTCATGCTCCCATTGCAATGAATGGTCATAATTTTGGATTTTTTATTATTTTTAGCCCACATTTTCAACATAATCTTCTTATAACCCCACCTCATAAAACCCAGTAGGTGAAAATTATCAAATCCATGCCAAAACGCCATTCTGCACCACAGGTGCAAAAACACATTTCAGACAGGATGTGAAAAATGACGGCTGTTTTGTTCATGTGGTGGTATAAAAAAATGGCTATGTTCAAAATGTGGAATCAAAATATTGAAAATTACTAAAGTTATGCACATGCTTAGAAAACTTTCAATTAATGTGTGCAACTCTGCCATTTTAAGGAATTTTTTCATCAAATTTTGAACATGACCTTTTTGGGAACCCACCCCATGAAGACTGACAGTGAAATTTTGTTATTCGGTCCTGAAAGGGGATTTTGTGCAGTGACTCCAAAATCACCTTCCAGGCCTAGTAATGAAATTACAGTTGATGTGTTCATGAGATGGGGTCCCGAAAAGGCCATATTGAAAATTTGGTGAAAAATTCCAAAAATGGCAAAGTTATAAACATAAGTTCAAAACACCATTGAAATACATTATATGGCACTTACCTTGGTTCCTCAGTTCATGGTTTGGCTTTGAAGAGTGCAGACGGTCTCTCGCCCACAGAAGATAACAGCCTATGACCTCCAGTGGTAAGTATAGGGAAAGGGTGGTGTGGTGGGTGCTCAGTGGGAGGGTCAGGATGAGGGAGGAAGATGGTGGGGATGATGAGGTACTTTTTCAGGGTTAAAAAGATGCTGGGATTGTTTTTTATTTCAGCTTTTTTCTGCAATGGGAGGAGGTGCCACTACATACCAGTGAATTAAACTTTAATTATGGGGATGGTGTTCTGAGGGTGGGGTGCCACTAGACACAAGGGGAAACAAATAAGAAGGGGGGATACCAGTAACAACAACAAAATAAAAACAGAAAAAAAATGTGGGGATCGAGAGTGAGGGTGCTACTAGACACAAGGGAAATGTAGAGGCACATGTATTGTAGGGTGGGGTCCATTAGACATCAGGTAAAAACATTAGAGTACTGAGATTATAATTGGAGGGACAAGCAAGGATTCTTGAATGACAAAAAAGGATCCTTTTTCATGACTCGTGATATGAAAAAGTATTCTATTTTCATATCATGTGGTCATGCAAAAGGCTTTGTTATATAAAAAAAAAACATTTCCTAAGCATATTTATAACTTTGAAGTGCAGATTGCACCTAACAGGGCCCAGATCAGCCAGCTAGGTGTGGCAGTTACTCCAGTATGTCATTTTGTGGTTTTTGAAACAAAAATGAAGAAAACAGAAAACTAGATGGCTGCTCACAAAAGGAATTTGTTTCTGATGAAAAAGGATTTTCCTCAAAAAAGGAAACTGATCTTGTGAGAGTGAATCTTTTTCTCGAGACCAACATTTGGTCAAACTTTATCTTTAATTTGATAGAAGAATTTCCATTAAAACAATGGAATCCATCAAGTGGTTTCTGAGATATAATGTGCTGAAAACAGAAAAATCTGTTTTTTTACATTTCTTTTCTCACCTGTGTCTCAGGAATGCTTTCAATTGTGGTCTGAAATTTTTAGCATAGAAAGCCTTTACATCACAGATGACCTTTGAAGGTTTGGTGAAAAAATATTAATCCATTCAAATGTTATGTGATTTTTTATTTCCCATTGTTTCTTGGGGAAATTTATATGTCGGTATGAAAGATATTTTTCAGACAAAGAGTATTGTGAAAAAAAAAGCAGCTTATTTTCAAATAATAGATTACTGTGAAAAATACTAGCTTTTCTCAAAGAATGCTGGTATTTTTCACAGTTCACAGTCCTGTGATCGATTGAGCTGTGATGGGCTACCATCTTGTTTAGCCACTTAGCAAGGATGTTGAAGTACCAGGTTTTAAACAGAAAACAACTCATCGAAAACAGCTAAAGAGAACCTTTAGGTGTTTTCTGATCTTTTAGGGCCAGATATTCAAAGGGATTGCACCTGGCGCAACTGAGTTGCATCAGTGCAACCCCGCAATGTGTCCCAGTGCAATATTCAAAAGGAGGGCCTGTGACAGTGCAAGTCCCGCTGCACCAGGGCACATTGCTAATATATGCGCGTGCATCTAACAGGGGGCATGCCCATGCATTGTCGGTACATCTCGATATTCAGCCCGACAGTGCATGTGCTGCGCACAACCCCAGATGCTCCATACGGGGCACAAATTTGCGCCAGGAAAATCTGGCTCAAATGTTGGCCACTGAGAGGTGGGCTGCTGCATTGCAGGGTGCAAACACAGCAGCACCATGGTGGCCAAATTTCCACCTAGTACACTGGCCCGTGGGATCCACACCATCTCGGGTCCAGGATCACTGTAATATATCAGTACAATTTGTAGTCTGAACTCCACCTCCTGTGTTATTGT
This sequence comes from Neoceratodus forsteri, assembly GCA_016271365.2. Classification (NCBI taxonomy): domain Eukaryota; kingdom Metazoa; phylum Chordata; order Ceratodontiformes; family Ceratodontidae; genus Neoceratodus; species Neoceratodus forsteri. The sequence continues at coordinate 1,456,360,036 of CM057455.1, read as the reverse complement.
GATTAGGACATATGCCTCATGGGGTAACCTCCTGATTGACCCTCTGATCGCCACCATATAGGAAATCCCTGGTGGTCCAGTGATCCTCTCCCCACCCGATGCCCTGATCCCAGTGTGTGCATATCCCATCTTATCTCTGGTGGTCCAGTGGTAATCCCCACCCACACAGGACCCTAGCCCACCCCTGTCCCCCTGTCATCAGTGGTTGGCTGGGGTCCTGTGTGGGTGGGGTGGGGTTGCCACTGGACTACCAGGAGATGTAGAAAATGCATACACCAGTGATCAGGGCTTTGGGTGGGGAGGGGATCCACTGGAACACCAGGGATTTTGTTACTAAACAAGATGGTGATCAGAGGGTCGGGATGGGAGGGGGTACCACTAGACTACCAGAGCAAATATGTATTCATATTTTCCATGATCAGAGCTAAAGAGGAGGGAGGGGGTACCACTAGATTACCAGGAATTGTGTTGTACTGTTTTACCACAATCGTGGTTATGGGGCAGGGGTGCCCAGGACCCACTCAGTCAACACAACAGTCTTTGCAGAGCACCAGGAACATTTTGCTGGGCTGCCCTGTGCATGGGGCCATAATGACATGCAAATGGCCCCATTTGAGCCTTGCATACATTATGGCCCCATTTGCATGCCGAAGTCTGAATATTGCGGGTGATGCTCCCAGTGCAACTACAGTTGCACTGGAGCATTCCCAGCCCTCCCTGTTTGGGGACTGCACTGGCGCATTGTATGTGCTCCTTGCACATTCCGGGCTATATTCAACGGTGATGCACCATGGCACATCACCTTTGAATATTTCCCTATCCTGGCCCTGGCACATCTCAGTTGTGCTGCGCCTTCACTTGTGCCATTGCCTGGCGCAGTCTGAATATTTGGCCCATAGTGTTTTAAGCTAGACCTAAAGAAGTTTTTTTCCTGGGTGCAATCTTATACAGAGAACAGCTTGGAGTCCATTCTCTGTATGAGAAGAGCGGTATTTTCTTGATTTCAGCAGCCGCAGCTGGAACTCGTCCTGCCAGCTGCAGAGTCAAAGAACACCCTCTTTGTCTGCGCAATACATATTGTGTATTGGGCATACTGGGAGCCCACCCCAGTGTGCCCAAATATATTGTTTCCTTGAAAAACCTGTGAGAAGAAGAAAACTGCCCCCGAGATCTTTTCTTTGATGCAGAATCCTGCATCAAATTTTTCAGTAATTTTGATGCAGGGTCCTGCTTCGAAGTACTGTAATGTGTCGCACAATGCTTTCCAACATCGAAGCACTGTGTGGCACATTACAGTACTTTAATGAAGGATCTTGCATTGAATTTATGGAAAAGTTTGATGCAGGATTCTTATGGAGTTATGTAATGTGCCGAAATGTTTTAAGACACGGGGTGCCCAATTTCGTGTTAAAATTGTGTGTCATTACTGTTGTATTCCCACCTCCACTATTCTGGCACACTGGGAGCCCACCCAGTGTGCCTAGAGAAATAAATTTTTGGTTTCAAACACTGGGATGCCCATTCCTGGTATTGATGTCTATTCCTCACCATCTTTTATTGCTGATGAGGGTGCCCAATCCCTGTTAGCATCATGTATGCCTCACTGCCCAACTCAAGTGGCACACTGGGAGCCCACCCCAGTGTGCCCAAATTTTTATTTTTATTTTCATTCCTGTGAATGAAGAAACCATCCCTTGAAGTCTTTTTATTTTGTTTTGACCTGTAAGGAAGAAAACGGTCCATCATCATCTCCCATCCCTCCCTCTGCTCACCCACCTCTCCACACCCTCCTCACCCATATTTACTTTCCAGAGGTCAGGAGTCATGATCTTCTCTGGACCAGGACATGTCTACACTTTTCAAAGCCGAACTCGAAATGAGGAATCGGGTAAGTGCTGTATAATGGGACTCAATGGGGGTTCAACTTAGGTTGATATCTTGGCCAGTTTTGAGGAGTTTTGGCTCCAAATTTTCAACATGGAGTTCTTGGAACTCCTCCTCCTCATGAACACTGTCCTCTCATTTCATTTATGCACCTCGAAAGTGATTTCTATCGCTGTGTGGAATCACCTTCGGACTGATTCATGAAATGGCAGTGCCACTGTTCATGAGGTGGGGTCCCAAAACACCCATGTTGGAATTTTGGTGAAAAAATTCCCCAAAATGACTGTGTTACAAGTGTGCATTGTGCAGTTTCTATGCACACTTGTAACTTTTCCAGTTTTTAATATTTTCACTCCAGATTTTCAACATTGACATTTTTTAACACCTCCTTATGAACAGTAGCACTGCCATTTTTCATATCCTGCCCAAAATGTGTTTTCACACCTGTGGTGCAGAATGGTGTGATTGCTGTGTGAAATCAATGTTTGGGACAGATTAACAAAATGACAGTGCCACTGTTCATGAGGGAAGGACCCATAAAGCCCATGCTGAAAGTTTGTTGGACAAATTCCAAAAATTGACTGCGTTATGGGCATGCATTGCACACTTTCTACACATGCTCGTAGCTTTGCCAATTTTATATATTTTCATTCCAGATTTTCAACAGTGCCATTTTTTACACCACCTTATGAACAGAACAGCTGTCATTTTGCACATCCTGTCCAGAATGTGATTTCACACCTGTGGTGAAAAATAGCACGATCACTGTGCGAAATCAACTTTTGGGATGGATTAACAAAATCACAGTTGCACTGTTCATGAGGGAGGTCCTGTAATGCCGATGTTGAAAATGTGTTGAAAAATTCCAAAAATTAGCTCATTATGAGTGTGTTTTGTGCAGTTTCTACACACTTCATAACTTTGCCAGTGTTTCCCATTTTCACACTGTTGTACTATTTAGATGGAGGATTAGAGCACAAGATCTGAAAGACCTGGCTCTTACCATAACTTATGCATACTGTTGTACTATATTGAAAGAGGATTGGAAGTGCAGGGTCCACCGTGAAATATGGGCAGTGTTGTACTATCTCAATGAGGGTCAGACCCTGTACTCCTTGGACACTGCACTCCCACTATGACATATGGATACCATTGTGCTATCTCAATGGAGGGATAGGAGTGCAGGGTCTGAAGGATCCTGCACTCCCACAGTAAAATGAGGATACAATCATACTGTCTGAAAAAGAAGGGAAATTCTTTGTTAAAAACTTCATTAATGCATTAGTTAAGGTGAATATCACAGTGACCAAAGCAGGGAAATCAGGCGTTAGGGTTTCCAACCCTAACACCCCACCCCTAAGGTTCCCACCCCTACCACACCACCCCCATCCACCCACCCTCCATGCACCAACAGGCATTGGGGTGTGTGCCATTGATTCATCAGGCCTACTGTAATTCTCACCCCATTGTCCTGTACTGTAGCATGTAAGGTTGCTTACACATGGAATGGGGTGAGAGTTAGGCCTCATGACCCAGTGACACACACCGATGCCTGTTGGTGTGTGAAGGGTGGGGGGATGGGGTGGAGTGGTAGCGGTGGGAACCCTGGAGAGGGGTGTTAGAGTTGGAAACCCTAAAACCTCATTTCCCTACTTATTCACCCTAACTGATACATTAATGAAGTTTTTTTGCAAAGAATATATATATATATATATATATATATATATACATACATATACATATATATATATATATATATATATATCTATCTATCTATAAATATATATGTGTACCTATCTATATATATATATATATATATGGATGTGTATATGTATAGGTACTGTATATGTATATGTATATGTATATGTATTTGTGTGTATATATATATATATATATATATATATATATATATATATATATATATATGGTAGCACAGTAGTGCTATGGATTGCCTGGCCACTTCTATGTTAAACCTAACATTTTGCACTTTAATAACTTTGCAACTGTACGACTGAGCGTGTCCAAAATTTTCATGTACCTTCTGGTACCATAGATCTCTGAACTGGTAAGTTTCATTTTGGTTGGTGGTAGTTGTGAGCTATGAGTGCCAAAAATTTTAAAATTTTCCATTTAGGTGCAGATTCCTTGCTTGTCCATAATTCTGAAATGGTTTGGGGGTCTGGTCCAAAATTGTTAGGACATATGGGTTCTGGGACACTGATGTGCCTTTTTAAGGTTTGGTGACAAATATTAATCCATTCAAAAGTTATTCAAGTTTAAATTTTCCCATTATAGCCTATGGAAAAAATTAGATTTCTGGTGCAAAAGCAATTTTTGGTTTCATGAAAGCACTTCTGACTTTCACAAATGGGCTGAGTAGTGCTGTACTGCCACCATCTTGTTTTCAGTTAGGAATGGGTAAAAAAATGCTGTAATTCAAAAAATAATGGCCCTTTGTAAACACCAATAGTTGTGTTTACCGAGGAACAGAATCTTGGCATTAGATTTTAAAAATAATGCTCGGAAATACGTTTTTTTTAATTTGGCCATTGGAAGAACCTACTTGCATCTTATTAAACAAGTAATAGTTTGCTGTTAAGGTAACTACCATAAATATCAGCTCAGGATTTGTAACCCTTAGTACAGGGGAAGTTGCACTAGCATGTATTATTTACAGCAAATCAGTCTCACCTCTGACTCCAACTTTGATGGGCTAAATGAAGTCAGTGCCTGGAGATTGTAACTTTGAAACAGTCTGTACAGTATTGAAATTAAAACAAGAGATAAGTTATCTCATAAAACTATCCACTAATGTTAATGGAGATACTGATGTAATTACTGGGACCAAGTCCACCATGGGGAATTCCATTGTAACTGGGCATACTATTACAACTACTAGGTTCAAGACTCCCATGGGAATTCCATCAGCAGTTTTGATGACCCAGCAATAAAACATGTCAGGGAATCTGATAGTGAGGAGGACTTGGATTGGACCCCCAAACCAGTCAGAATTAAATCCAAAAAAAGACAAAGGGCCATGGACTTCAAGTTACCACTCTCCCATTCCTTCTCATCACTCATGGGGACTGAGAGTGAGGTACTCATTGAGGGTTCCACCATGCCAAAGCGACAGGAATTCTGTTGATGGCTATTCCAACAATGGCACAATGCCAACAGCAGGCATTGTGTCATGCGGCACAGAAGTGTTTTTTTTGTGGGGATCTTCATTTCCCACTCCCCCCCCCACAACAGATTTTCAACTCTAAGTCAGAGTTGTTTCAGGGAGGGGGAAAACACCCTAGAGACAGAAGAGTCAGTAACACAGTGGACCAGTACAGTGAACAACCGATTCTGTCACTGTACTGGTCTTTGCTGTTTTATGTCACTGTAGCAACAATATATGCTCATGGAGACATCAGAGGAAGATAGTGTAATGAATAAAAGCCCAACTGGTGACAAGGCCTCAGTAACATTTATTAATAACTGTAACAACAATGCTGATTCTATAATCAGTGACACTAATGTGTCTGGCCTTAACTCTGATAATCTTGAAAGCCAACAGCTTATTACTGAATTAACTGATATCCCAGTGCAAAACAATACTCCCATATCAATAGCAAGGCAGCCCCATTGTAATTCTCCACAACAGAATACACATATAGACATGGAAGGCAAAAGCAGGTCTTTGTTCTTGGGATTCAATTATCAGATACTTTGAAGGTCTTGTATGTAATCCAGATAAGAAAACACACACACTTGTTCCAGCTTCAGGGGGGTAACAATCAAAGATAGTGAGGCTATGTCACATGGGCCCAGTTATTCAAAAGGGTTGCACATGGTGCAACAGTGTTGCACCATGCACACCACCCACTGATGCGCCAGCTGATATTCAAAAGGAAAAGTGCGCCGTGACAATCCTCATGTGCTGGAGCACATTAGTATTGCATGTAGGCACAGGTGGGGGGCGACCATGCATAACCTGTACAGCCCGTATTTAGCTCGAGATGTGTAGAGTCATGCATGCACAACCCCTACCTGTGCCTGCACAAGTTAAACCAAAAGAAAGGAACAAGTGATGGCCACCCACAGGTGAACTGCCACATTGCAGGGCACAACACAGTGGCTGCCACCTGTGGTGGCCACCTGAGTTCCTGCCGTCACCTGGTGGCGCCCCATGCCCTATCGTCAGGCATCCGTAGCTAAAACCCTCCTATACCCTGGTGGTTCAGTGGATCGTTATGTGCTCATCGCAGAGTTTGTCTACAGTAGTCATCCCTCCAACATCCCTGGTGGTCCTGTGGACCGCTATGTGCCCGATCATGGGCATTTGTCTGTAAGAATCTCCCTGTCTCGATGGTTCAGTGATTTATCGCTGCCTGGGGCATCTGTAAATCACAAAATATTATTCAGGAGCCCACAGCTTCTCCTCACCCGTCCACTGAGTTTCACGCCCGCAGGTGCGGCATCCACTGCCTGCCGCCCCCGCCGCCCGGATCGACTGCTCAGAAGTTGTCGCAACATTGGTTCACAGCGTGAGCCAATGGGTGTGTAGCTCATTGCATTATTGAGTCCAGATATGTGAATGAATTCATTCACTATCTGACTGGAGTAGTATGGCTGCACACATTCCATTGCCTCTTGCTGTGAACCAATGGATGCGGCAGCCCTCATTTTAGCTATCAGTCAGTGGGCGCAGGGTGGCAGGTGGTGGTGCTGCCATCCGCCGCTGACTGGGGGAGCAGGGCGGTAGGGGCGCAAGGGTGGGGAGAGGGGTACAATAGACCACCAGGTAATAGGAATATTTTATTATTTACAGATGCCCATGATTGGGCAGCGATCAGTCCACTGGACCACCAGGACATTGGACATGGGGGGTTGAGACACCGATGCCCACGACCGGGCAGAGGTGGTCCACTGGATCACCAGGATATTGATGGGGGTTATTCTTTAGACAAATGCCCACGATCATATCGCACAGCGGGCCACTGACCACCAGGGATGTTAGAGGGGGGATAATTCTTGTAGACAAATGCCCGCGATTGGGCTGCAGGGGGCATTGGTCCCTGATGGCTGCTGCCTGGCAGGGCGCCAGGTGCAAGTCATCGGGGATCAGCACACCTGCATGCTAATGGCATGCAAATGGGGCCATAATGACATGCAAATGGCCCCATGTGCACCTTGCATAAATTATGGCCCCATTTGCATGTCCTCTTTTGAATATCGCAGGTGCTGTGCATGGCACAATGGCATAGCTAAGCGCATCTCCATGCTCCACTCTGGCCACTTGCACTGGTGCAGTGCCACTGCGTCAAGCACAGTGGGGGTGGCCAGGGTATGATATTCAAAGCTGCTCTGCCATAGCGCAGCTCCGTTGAATATCACCCAGGCCACACCCTTGCGCAACAAGTTGAGCTGCACCCAGGCTTGCACCACAGCTTGGCGCAGTTTGAATATCCAGGCTATGATATCCTCAAAATCAGAGGTCATAAGCCATTGGTCATTGTCCACACTGGCACCAATGATGTGGGCATTTCATCAGTAGAGGAAATTAAAAATGACTACATCTTCCTGGTCCACATCATAAGAGATATGGGCTGTGATGTTTATTTATCTGAAATTCTGCCAGTCCCAAGGGCAAGTAAAACAAGACAGATGAAGATATAAACAATAAATAAATGGCTGAGGAAATGGTGCTTAAGAAATTAAATTCACTGCTTGACTCGTTGGGAAAGGTTTAACAACAACTTAAATCTCTTCTGCTGAGACGGCTTACACTTAAGCAGAAGGGGAATCACACTTTTGGGCAAGACTATAACAAACAGCATAGACAAACAGTTAAACTAGCTAGATGGGGGCAACAAGGCACCATATATAAAAATCACACTAGGCAGGGGCACTGTGGCTACAAATGTATGATTTCCAATGCTAGCAGCCTGAATGTATTAAAAGTAAGTGAACTTACTACCATTGTTTTGAAGGATCAAATTGACATCATAACAGTAAGTGAGACCTGGTGGGATGAAACATCTGCCTCATACAATAAAATCCCTGGCTATAGGATCCATATCAAAAACAAAATAGACAAGTGAGGAGGCAGTGTCTGTTTATATGTCAAGGACACTATAGATTCAACTGAGATACATATGAACAATGAGGAGAACATACACATTGAAGGACTGTGTACACAAATTAGGTTAAAGAATGGAAAATAAAACTCCTGTTATATAATTTTTGTAGACCACCGTCCTCTACACATGAATATAATCAATGTCTACTTAATAAACTTGTTAAGCTTGCTACTGACACTGAGGTAGTGATAGTTGGCAATTTAAATTTTTCAGGCATTTCATGGAATAATCAAACACCCTATTAGCTGGCCTGGAACAGCTTGTTTTAGAACCAACCAGAGGTAATAATACACTAGATCTCATACTAACCAATGTGGCCACTGATATCACTGAAATCTTGATTCCCCCCCCCCAAAAAATAGTGATCACAACTGTACAACCTTCAGCCTAGCTAGACACAAAAATATAACCAGAGAATGATATAGGTTTAATTATGCCAGAGGTAATTACTATAAAATAAACTTGGCACTTGGTTCATAAACTGGCATAATTTAATGAATGACCTAGATGTAGATGAGTCCTAGCAAATTTTAAATCTATAATAAATGAACTAGAACAGCTTTACATACCTATTAATCAAATCAACAGCAGATGGGGTATAGTACCACCATGGCTGACGCTAATAAAAGGAACAAATTCATAAAAGGAGAAAGCTTTTAAAACTTCAAACGGATGAATAGTGAACAAATTAATGAAAGGTATAAAACAGAATTGATAAAACTAAATACTTGATTAGGAAGGAAAGGAGAAACTTGGAATTCAGGTTATCCTCAACTAAGTACAACCAAAAGTCTTGTTTTCATACATTAATTATAACAGATCAAATGGCAATGGACACGGCCCACTGGTAGAAGATGGAGTAGAAATTAGGAACCAAGTGAGGTCGCTGAATCCTTTAATAGGTATTTTGGCTCTGTCTTTTAAAAAAAAAGATAAAAACAGAATAACAATGCCAGTTAAAAATTTCTTGCCACAGGAGGGTAACAAAGTCCTCAAAGAATTTAAAAGTTGTTTATCATCAGGGCCCAACCTCATAGATTCTACATTTATCAAAGAATCGATGGATCAGATAACATTCCCCCTCACAATACTTTTCAACAAGTCTCTCATCAGGCATTTTACCATCAGATTGGAAGAGGGCTACTTTGATTCTGATTTACAAAAAGGGTGACAGAACTTTAGCTGAGAATTCAGACTGAACAATTTAACATCATTCTGTAGTCTGCAAGGTCATGGAAAAACATTTGAAAATCAGACTAGAAAATAAAATAATAGACAAAGGACTTAAAGATCAAACATAACATGGCTTTGTTAAAGTGCAGTCTTTGACCACAAATTTGTTATCATTCTATGAGAAGGTCAGTTGCAGCCTTGACTAAGGGGTACCGTAGATGTAATTTATCTTGATTTCTGCAGGCATTCAATACTGTACCCCACAACAAATTAATACTCAAAATGTTCACAATGGAATACATTCTTATATTATACTGTGGGTTGAGGAATGGTAATGAAGTCAGACACAACACGTAAAGATCTCTAATATCCTGTAGTGTCATTAGGGGGGCCCCCCAGGGTTCAGTAGTGGGACATGTTCTGTTTGGAATATATATATCAGTGACCTACACACAACACATCAAAACAATATTATTAAATTTGCAGATGACACCAAGCTTGATTTTGAAGTGGATAATATTGATAAACACAATATTCTATCTAATGATCTACTAAGATCAAGAACTAGGCCTCTAACAATGACATATTTTACAATATCAATAAATGTTCTGTTGTCCACTTAGGCAAAAAAACTGAATTTATACATATACTTTAAATGGGACAATGTTGAGGGAGGTTACCTCAGAAACCCACCTGGGCATTACAATTAATATTGCTCTCACAAATGGGGACCAGAGTAGGAAAAAAGCACAAAGGGCAAATACAGTAGTAGCCTTAGACATGGTAAGATATTTCATGAAATTTCTAGAGTTTCTCTCTGCTGCCCCTACTGTGGAACTGGAGAAAGCAAGCAATTTCTTTAGAAATTTTGCAGAAATTTCAGGAAATATCTGACCATGTCTTTGACTGTGACTGTAGAATTATTCACTCTATCAGCAAGTCCTTCACTCATAGAAGTAAATTATGCTTGATACCACTTTACAATGCTTGTGTGAGACCATACCTTGATTGTACTGTTCCTTCTGGGCCCCTAATTTAGTTAAAGATAAGAAACTACTGGACAACATTCAGCAAAAGGTCACAATGATGGTACCCAGACTAAATGGAATCCTGTATCAAGACAGGTTACAGGCACTTAATCTGTATGATTTACAGAAACGTAAGGACAGGGCGACATTCTCATTTTATTCAACATCCTACATGATCAGGACCTTGTGAGAGAATTTAATATTACTTCTGCCCCTAAATGATCTAATTTATGCTCACATAATAAGCAACTCTATATCCAGAGGGAGTAACCAGTAAGTGGAATGGTTATCATGATTCGGCCTACAGGCTGTGGAATGCACTACCACAAAACATTGTGGATATCCCAGACTTTACAAAATTTAAGAAAGTATTGATAAGACTTTCCTTAACATTTGGGTAAATCACCCCCACAGGGTGATGGGCATCATGCCCTCGTCTGTCTTCAATACTAAGAAAACCAAGTAAGTGTCATAAATTTGTGAAAGTACATTTGCAAAACTTCCGCAAAGATAATCTCACAAATCTGCAAAAGGTTTTGTGAAACTTTCACAAATTTTACAAAAGTTTCACAAATTTGCAAAAGTACCTACCAAAAATGCTGCTTCTTTGCCACTTTACTGCAAATAAATGGTTTGGACTTTCAGGCTGAAATTTGTAGGGTACATAGAAACATAGAAACATAGATTCTGATGGCAGATAAGGACCGCTTGGCCCACCCACTCTGCCCATTTCCCTACCTAATGGATAAGCTGCTGATCCTAGTTAACCAGTAGCCTACTTCTTCCTACCCCCACCCCCTAGAATTGCCTTATGACTGTCCCATGCATGCTTGAATTCCACCACTGTTTTTGACTCCACAACCTCCTCCGGAAGGCCGTTCCATGCATCCACAACCCTCTCTGTGAAAAAATACTTCCTTAAATTACCTCTGAGCCGCCCCCCTTCTATCTTCAAATTGCACCCCCTTGTTCTTGCACACCCCTTTTTTTGAAAGATGCTACCCTCTTGGACTTTGTTGACTTTGTTTGTACAAAGGGCTTGCACCACAGATGTGCCTTTTTACTGGTTTGGTGATACAATTTATATTAGTTCCATAGTTATTACATTCTGAAGTTTAGAAATTTCCCACAGGATAATATTGTGGAGGTCACGGTACCTTTTGATGGCTATATCTCAAAATGCTTTGAGATACTGTACGGATTTTTCATTAACACGGCTTAGTACACCTTTAGGTGTACTAAGAAATATGCAGGTTGCCATGCCATGATTACAACTGCAGTGGATTTTTTCAGTGTTCCTATGGTTACTGTAATATTGTGTCATTTGCAGCACAAGGGTTACTTGGCATGTCTATAGGCCTGTACTCTGTCTCTACACTTATGGGTACATGGGAGCACAGGGCTGATTTGGCCCTGCACTCCCACAAATGGATATGATTATGGAGTAATGGGAGCATGATGGGAGATGAGGGTTAATTACAATATCTCTACACTTATGGTTACATAAGAGTGTAGAGCCCTCTGGGCCCTGTGCTCCCACAACACACTATAGACTGATGGGTGCACAGGGCCTGAAGGGCCCTGCACTGCCACAACCAAATGAGGGTAAGATTACACTGTCTCAAAAACTAAGGAAATTCATTGCAAAAAAAAAACTCCATTAATGTATCAGTTAGGATTGATATTACAGTGACAAGAGTCTGGAAATTTGGTGTTAGGGTTCTAGCCCTACCATCCCACCCCATCCTCCACACACCAACAGGCATTGGGAGTGCCCTGGGGTCATTGTGGCCTAACTCTCATTCCATTCTCCTATACTGTACCATCTCAGTTTCCTTACACATGGAATGAGGTGAGAGTTAGGTTGACATCCCCAAGGCACACCCCTAATGCCTGTTGGTGTGTGGAAGGGGGTGTAGGGTTTGGAACCCTAACACCAAATTTCAAAACTTTAGTTGTTGTAATATCAACCCTAAGTAATGCATTAACAGAGTTTTTGCAATGAATTATATATATATTTATTTAGCATTTGTTGACCAGGTAGTACACTAGACAAGACATATGCCTATTTTCAGGTATGACCCGGGGCAGTACAGTAGTTACAATACATACAGAGTACATTATGACACAAGCAAGGCAGGTACATTGACTGTAGGAGAAACATGACAGTGACAGTAAGATAATTTAGTATATTATAATGGCAAAGTCAATATAGAGTAAATACAGAGACACTAAGGCAATAATTTAAGTATTATATACAAGTATCTTATCAAACAGATATCAACAGCACAGGACCCCCGGCAGTATCACCATTTTACACAAGGCCATGCCCAGGTGGGCATGATACCACAGCAAGAACCTAAATCAAAGTAAGGGAGATGGTGTCAATGAGTGCTGTGCAGGGGACCATGATGATCAGAGAGGTTTAGGACAGTCACATGCTAAGGAGAACTCAGTGTGTTTCCACAGAGAGGTCCGTAGGCAATTATATATGTATGTGTATATATAAATATATATATATATGAAATAGAATCACACATGCTCTAACGTACATGAGTTGCATAGTATATTACAGAATATTATGCTGGTTCTCCGGCACCCTTTGCAAACTGTGTGAGAGGCCTTTTAGCATCATGCATTTCTGCTTAAAGTTGAACCAGCATAATATTCTGTGGTGATTTGCATATGCAGCCCATGATGCTTTGCATTGGGGGGGCATGTGTGATTTTGTATTTCTTTGAAACTTGGCTTCCTGGCCAAATGCCCTTTGGGGTAACCATTGTCTCAGTGCTTGTGCACCAAGGTTCTTTGTTTTATATATATCTATATACATATTTTTTTGACCGGGTAAGTGCACTAGACAAATCCTGCTTATTTTCAGGCACGACCCGGGGGGAGGGGGATACAGATGAATGCCAACTGACCTTGAACCAGATTAAGCTGTTGGTGGTATTTTTTTAGTGAATGAGGGAAATTTGGCCCGGACACTGGGGAAATTCCCCTACTCTTTTCGATAAGTGCCATGGAATCTTTAACATCCACCTGAACTACCACCAATCCAGGCAGATGGGACCTCAGTTTAATGTCTCATCTGAAAGACGGACATCTCATATATATATATATATATATATGCATATATATATATATATATATATATATATATATAATATATATATATATATATATATATATATATATATATATATATATATCTTGCAAAAACTTTGTTAATGCATCAGTTAGGGTTGAAGCAACAAAAGTATGGAAATGAGACATTAGGGTTCAGCCCCTAACACATTCACACTACCACCCCACCCCCATCCTCCAAACACCAACAGGCACTGGGGTGTGCAATGGGGTCATTAGGCCCAACTCTCACCCCATTTCATGTATAAACAGGCTGACATGGTATAGTAAAGGGGAATGGGGTGAGAGTTAGGCCTAATGGCCTCATGGCATACAATGATGTCTGTTTGTGTGTGGAGGATGGGTTGGGGTGGTAGGGTGGGCGTGTTAGGGCTCAACCCAATGCCTATTCTATTATCACTTTGTTACTTCAACCTTAACTGATGCATTAACAAAATTTTCTGCAATTAATTTCCTACTTTTTTGAGAAAGTGTAATGTAACTGGTAACTGGTTTGTGTTGGTGGGAGTGCAGGTTCTCCGGCCCCATGCTCCATCAAGCTACCCATTTTTGCATAATGATATTCATAGGGAGTGCAGGCCCTCTGAGCCCTGCACTCCATTTACATATAACTATGCAGCCATACAGCAGCTATATAGAGTTGAAAAGCAACCCTTGTAACACTAATTTGCCAATATCTCAGTAGCCGTAGCAGCTATGAAAAAAATTCCACTGCAGTTGTAATCATGACTTCAAAACCTCCATGAGTGCTAAGCTGTCTGGAGTGAAAAATCTGTATCTCAAATGGTTTCCGAGATACGGGCACTGAAATGCATTGTGGGCGCCTCAATGTTATCCTATGGGAAATATATCAACTTCATAATGGTATAGCTACGGAACCAATGAAAATGTTTTATCTTAAGTAGCATAATTCACATCTGTGGGACACCCCCTTTGTACACTGCAAATTTCAAGCAAAAAGACCAAGTTGTTTATTAGCAGAACACTGGGAAAGTTTTTAAATTCCTTGTTCGTGAGGTGTCAAAATCCCTGTTCTTGAGAAGAATCCTCATTCATGACCTATCAAAGTTCTCGTTTATAAGAATTCCTTGTTTGTGAGATTTTCACCATCTGGTCCTGATCTCATGACCAAGGATTTTGACATCTCAGAAAGGGATTGGTTCACGAAGAGATTTTGACAGCTCACGAAGGATTTTGACAGCTAGCGAGAAAGGATTTAAAAACCTTTGCAAGCTGTCAAAATCCTTCGTGAGTCACTCCTTCGTAGGGTGACAAAATCCTCCTTCCGAGCCAATCCTTGTTTTTGAGATAGCCATCTGGTCTGGAAATTGCTATCAAGGATTTTGACAGCTTGTGAACAAGGATCGCTCATGAAAAAGGAATTTTATTAGCACGCAAAAGGGATTTTGAGCAGCTCGTGAAAGGATTCAAAAACCATTCCCTATTTGCAAGCTGTCAAATTCCTTTGTGAGCCAATCCTCATTCGTGAGCTGAAAACATCCCTGTGAGCCAATCCTTGTTCTGAGATTGGGCATCTGGTCCAGAAATCGCGGTCAAGGAATTTGACAGTTATAAAATGATCGGCTCACTTAACAAGGATTTTGTCACCTCACTAAAGCCCTGGAGAAAATAGTATCCACCCAACTCATGGATTATCTATCAAGTACAACATATTATGCCTAGAGCAGCATGGCTTCTGCCCTGGTCAAGCACCACTCAGAGTTCTCCCACCAAATACACTCTGCACCTGACTTTGGGGAGATCACCGAGGGCAGTGTTCATTGACCTATCCAAAGCCTTTGACACTGTGTGTCACCCCTATTGCTTGACTCCTCTGTCAGCTTGGTTTCTCATCTGACCCTTTGGCCTGGTTCTCCAGCTACCTCTGTGACAGATCCCAACAGGTCAAAATCAATGGTATCCTATCAACTGCCTTACCTGTATGCTCTGAGGTCCCTCAAAGCTCCATCCTGGGCCCCACATTGTTCAGTCTCTTTCTAAACACCCTCCCCAGCTCCTGCTTGGGCAAAATGCTTCTATACACCAACTATGCATTCCTCGTCATCTCCCACCCCGACCCACTCACCCTCCAGAGCTCTTTGCTACTCACCTTCAACCAAGCTGAAAATGGTTCCTCGGCCATCGTCTGGTTCTGAACAACAAGAAGACAACATCTATGGTTTTTGCACACTGCCAAAGTAACTCCAGAAATGCTCCCCTTTGCATCATTCCCAGCACCCTACACCCCCTTGAACAGGTATCAACATACAAATACCTGGGCATCACCTTCGACTCGGCTCTCTCCTTCCATGCCCATCTTAACTCACTGTCCTCTACCATGAATGCCAGGATTGGACTCCTCTACCGCCACAAAGACTGCCTCCCTGAGTTTGCCCTATGGCTGGCTATCACCTCCTCCATCCTGTATTTGGTTGATTGTGGACTCCTTATCTATGCAGCTGCTGACCCCACTGCCCTCACCAAAGTCCAGACCTCTATCAACAAAGCCTGCAGGCTCCTGACTGGTGCCCCCAGCAGAACACACATATGCCATCTTTACTCCACCTCGAACCTACTCACTTTTGAAGAGCGCCTGCAATACCACACCTGTATACTGGCCAAAAAGACTCTACTTGGGCTCTCTCCCCCAGGAGTCACTACATCCTTTCAATGGGCCACCCACTCGGCCGTCACCCAAAATACAACCAAAGCCACCTTCCAGGTGCAGAGAGCTAGGACCTCGCTCACCCAAAGGTCTTTCCACTACAGAGCACCCTCCTGGTATAATTCCCTCCCCACTCACATCAATAACATCTCAGAAATCAGCCCCTTCAAAATCGCCCTACACAAACACCTCACTGACACTCGGAGCTGTAAATGCCCATAATAGGGTCTTACCGTGAGCTCCACCTGAGCCAATCTGCAGACATAGACCTCCCCCCCAGGTAACCAACTCCTAGTACCCCTAGGGTTCCTATAGTATTACATATGTACTAGTTTATTTAGAACAGCTTCTTGAAGTTTGTACACCATGCACTGTAATCTGCGTGCTCCACTGTGTCACTGAAATTGTTTAGCTTTGTATGCTCTTCTGTATCTCACCTGTATTGTTCACTGAAATTGCTTTGCTTTGTATGCTATTTTGTATCTCACCTGTATTGTTCCCCACTGTTTTGCTCCATCAATATGTTGTCTCCCCTCCCTGTGATGAGGTGCCTTTGTAAATGAGTCTTTGACTCAAAGGTTGTAAATCTGAACTGTGAATAAATGAAATAAAAATAAATAAAGGACTGGAAGCGTGATGAACAAGGATTTTAAAATTAAAAACAGCTGTTTTTTTCACAAAACCGAGTAAACTAGAGCTTGTGGTTTTTACAGGGTGTCACCCTGAACAAAACCCATACTTCAATTACTTCACAAGATATCAGTGGACAAGTTACAATGTTTTATTTGTGGGGAAAAATGAAAACAAGATGGCGGCTCACGAAAGAGGAATCTTTCCTCATGAACGTGGATTTTATAAACCCCCATTAGCGAGGTGACAAAGTATTTGATCATGAGCCAAATCCTCTTTCGCAAAACATACATATATTCCAAAGACTGAACTGAGCATGCTCAGAACCTGAAAATTCTAAATTAAATAACTTTGGAATGGATTAATATATTTTCAACAAACCAATACTGGATTGTTTTTTTGGGGCTACCTCTTTCTACCCTGAATATTGCAGACCAAAATTCTAAATGATGTTGCCGCAGTGCGATGGGCAAAAATCAGCAAAAATGAGGGGGAAAAAAGCAAAAAATATGTTTTTGGCACTTCGCTGCAAGAAAACTGCAAATCCGTTTAAAATGCAACTTGGCATATCAAGAGATCTACCCTACAGGACAGTGTATACCAAATTTTGAGCAAACCTGTCAAAGGGTTGCAAAGTTATTAAAGTGCAAAATTTGGGATTTAACATTAAACTGTTTACTCAACCCAAAGTGTAGGGTGTGACCACACCTCTATAATACAGTATATTGTTTCAATTGAGCATTACATCCGGGTAGTGGGATTAGTCGGATTATGGATCCTTTTACATCTCTAGATGGGACTCGTGTCATTTTATATAAACAGTCACCTTACTCTACTTTATTTGTTATGCTGTTGAACTGATCACTTCTCTATACTGTTTTTTGCACCATACCAGTTCATTTAGAGATGCAGTAGTTAGTTGGGGAGCACTAAACATTTTGTTAATTCAAACATGTTTGGACTGGGATCATAGCACTAGTTGCTGAATTCTACACTTGCTTATTATGAGTGATCTGGATCGACCACCATTTCCTGTCGGATGAGGTAGATAGGGAGGTCCAGATTGGGGATGTCCACAGCCATTCATACTTCTATGCTGGATGTAGTATTATATGTTCTTTATCCCCCATATCTGTAACCTTATGTGCTGAGATTTTGATATCCAGTTCCATCAGATGGCTCCTGAACTAATTGTGACGTCTGGCATGTGGAAATTGTTTATCTGTGTAAAACAATAAACATAAAGTACAAAAAAAAGGTAATCCCTGGTGCCTGGTCCCCCCCATCCTCTGATCATTGGCCCTGATAATGTTAAAATGTCTCTGTGTCCAGTGGTCCTCCCCCACCCTCCGATTGCCAACTCATAAAATATTAAAATTTCCTGGTGTCCAGTGGTCCCCAACCCTCTGATCGCTGGCCCATATAATGTTAAAAAATTTCCCTTTTGTGCAGTGGTTCCCCCCACTCTCCAATCACTGGCTCACATAATGTTAAACATTTCTCTGGTGTTCAGTGGTCTCCCCCCAAACACACTCTCCAATCATCAGTCCCATGTGAAGAAATGAAGTCCCTGGTGCCTAGTAGTCCTCCCCACCCTCCGATTGCCAGCTCTGTGTTAATACATGAAATTCCTGGTGTCCATAGGTTCCTCTCGCCCTCTGATCACTGGTCTCATATTATAATACTTATTCCCTGGCATCTAGTGGCACCCCCACCCACAGATCTCTGTTCCCCCTACCAGTGGAAGTTTTTCCTGGTATCTAGTGCCTCCCCCAACACTGCAGGCACCGACCAACCCACCCTGTAACCCCCCCTTACCTTAACCGCCAGTGCTGCGGAAGCCCATACGGTGACAGGGATCAGTGGATGGGGGGTGTCACTAGACACTAGGGAATAAGTGTTATAATACAGGACTGTTGAACAGAGGGGTGAGCAGTGGACACCAGAGACTTCATTTATTCACACAGGGCTGGCGATCAGAGGGCAGGGGGGACCACTAAGCACCAGGGACTTCATTTACTTACACAGGGCTGGTGATCAAAGGGTGGGGGAGACCACTTAACACCAGGTAGCAGGTGTGCTCCCCAACTGCCAATGTGGTTGTTGGTTGCGACTGTGCCAGCTGCTAGGTTGCCTGAGTAAGTCGGCTTTTCAGTGTCAGTGGCTCAGCAGGTAGCATACGCCTCTGAGACCGGGAGATCAGAAGGCTGTAGGTTCTAGCCCTACACCAGGCACTTGGGTTAATATCCCACACTGACACTGCAGTGCAGCATGGGGGGTGCTGCACCCTGAGGTGCTGTCTTTCAGATGAGACGTTAAACCAAGGTCCCATCTGCCTGTTCTGGTGGTAGTTCAGGTGGATGTTAAAGATCCCATAACACTTCTAAAAGAGTAGGGGAATTTCGTGCCCTGGCCAAATTTCTCCCATTCACTGAAATACCACCAACAGCTTAATCTGGTTCAAAGTCAGTTGGCATTCATCTGTATCCCTCCCCGGTTGTGCCTGAAAATAGGCAGAATTTGTCTAGTGCACTTACCGTCAACAAAAACTAAATAATAAATTTGTGGTAACTGCACAGTGCAAGGTGATCTGTGCTATTCCCCTGCACTATCACGCTGAATATTGTGCTGCACCAGGATTCCTGTCTCCCCTTGCCTTTGCCCACTGAATACAATTTTTTTTGCTTGTGCACGAACCTTTAGTGCACACCACTGCCCCTTTGAATATTGCACTCAGGGAGAAACCCTGGGCAATTAGGGTGCAATCACTTTGCTCACTGGAAAAAGTTTTGAATATGTGGCCCCAGGAGTTACAGGGATCCCAGATCTATAAAGTTTCATGTATTATATTGGGGAAACTAAGCCATCTGCAGAGAATTTCATCCCATAGACATGCACTGGTTTTACAGGAAAATACCACAATTCAGTTTTCATAGAAAATAATGTAATACACAGAAAAATTGCCCTAGAGTTCCAGGGAAATGACAACTCAGTCTGGGAGTACTAGAGTTAGTTACTAGTACATTGAGTCATTCAAGCACCAACTGCTCCTGCCTTACTGACCCTTTCCCAAGTAAATGGGCTCCTCTAGGGTGACGTACTCCAGTTGCTTTAGGGGCAGGGCAACACTCCTTACAATGCCACCGATCTGTTGTAGATGTTTACAATGGCTCATACTCGGATTTGTTTCTCATTCAGTAGTGAAGAGGGTTTGTATCCAGAAAGAAAGAACAGTGCCTCTGTCCAGAGAAAGATTTAAGTGGAGATTTGAGTAGGCCATCTTCCATGGTTACCTTTTTGTTTTTGAATTAAGTTCTATTAATGTGGCTTAAAATGTTTGGGGAATACTTCTAAAAACACCAGCTCATAAGCTCAGAAGTTTATTTGAAAAAAAAGGAAGTCCTCAACCCACTCTTTTCCCAATTGTATCAATAATAAAACTAACTTCTTGTAACTCAATATTTTTTGTCTTTATTTTTATACGAACGCCCTTAATATATTTTTCATTAGTTTACGTTTTGGGACCAGTCTGTCCGTTCAGAACTTGTTGGTGCTTAAATAAACAAAATAGTAGGCATTATATTTTATGTAATGTCATACTGTATAACCACATTGAAATTAAATACAGAATAATACCTGGTAGGTAACTAGAATTTCATACACACCTGAAGCATGAGATGCTACATAAACCCGAGAGCAAAGCTCGACGGGTTTATAAAGCATCCCACACCTGAGGGTGTGAGTAAAATTCTGGTTTACACTGCCCATCCATGTTTTATTTTTTATAATTACTGGTCCTCATTTTACTAAGAGTATGAGCTCTGTGAGAAAGTCCTGCAAACTGTTTGTTTCTGCTTAAATGCTGCTAGATTAAGAGGTCCTGATTAAGTAAATCTGTGTAAGAAATCATTTTTAGTCCCTTATATTTTAGATCTTTAATATTTTATCTGGTTGATCCTATGTTCCTCATTCGCCATGCTGTCAAACTGAATAAAGTAGACTGAGCAGCCAGCTCCTTTGATGACAAGAATGACAGGCTAAGCTGTAGGGACAGTTGTGCAGCATTTACTTATAAAGGGTGTTAACTGAAACAACAGCCCATTGTTAGGCTCACCGGGCACTGATCATGCAGACCTGCGGGTGATCAGTAACGGTAGACTGAGCAGGACGATGGGCTTTTTTCAGAGTTTACCTTCATAAGTAAATTCCAGCACAGACATCCCTGTGGCCTAGCCTGTCACTCTGCGTCATCAAAGGCAGGCTGCAGGGGATTCTGGGATATTTAGTCTCGACAGCATGCCAGCCGGAGGACACAGGATCAACCAGGTAAGGTATTAACAAGTGATTTTTTTTTAACATTTAATTAATCAGACCTGTAAGTCCTGCAGGATTTAGGCAGGGGAGTACAGAGAAGAGTTGTTTGCACTCACGCTTTCAGTAGCATGAGCTTGATTGATAGATAGTGGTTACAAGTGCCCGGTTGTAACGCAAAATATCAACTGGGCAGTCGTAACATGATTTCAAGATCTGGTTATCCAGACATTAAAAATGAGGACAATTAATTATAATAAAATTATAACATTAATCACAGTGCAGGGGGAACATACCTGCTTATTGTGTGGTAATGGAATTTTATGGTGCCAGGCCTTTAATAGTATTGAATGAATGAACAACGTCAGACTTTTGTCATTGTTTGTATTATATTTATTGATTTTATCATTGCTGTTTTAATCTTTTGTAAAGCGCCTTGGTATTTTGAAAGGCGCTTTTGTGAAATAAATTTTATTATTATTATTTATGGCACTCAGTATATTTAAGGTCTCCTAATTCTGGACAAAATTCTAAGGAGAATTTGGGGATAACAAATGCCTTAATTTTTATTCTGTTCTGTATTTTATATTTCAATTAATTCTCTCACTTACTTTGTAAATTCTTGTGGATTATCTTACCCTTTAATGCTTTTGGCTTGTTGTCAGTACCATTTATATCTGTGTCTCTCCATAAGACATAGATATGACATACTAATTTTACATCTGTTTGTTAGTAATGTTTTTGCAGATAAATGATACAGCAAGTGAATGGCTTTTAAATTCATTGAGTGTGAGCCCGGCCTGGTGGTGCTGAGGGTTGAGGCGAGAATGCCACAACTTTCGCCATGCCCGCAACCCGGGTTTGGGAGCAAACTTGGGCCATCGGGGGTCGGCAGGGGCAGGAAAGGATTGAGCGTCTGGAGGACTGCTCTCCTTTCCTGGGGGTGGGTGTGTGGTGGCTGGACCTATTTAGTGAATGAGAACATTATCAACATATTTACAGTAGTACTACCTGAGAACAGCTGTGTCTGAGCTTGTCACAGCACAATGACCAGTCCCTCCCCCATTGGCCTTTAAATTTGCTGAATGAGCCGAATAGGAGGCACCCCCTTTGTTGACCGATGCGACCACTGAAGGGGTGGTTCGGGTGCTAGTGGGTCTTCCAAGGGCAGGTCCCATGTCAGTGGTCTCATTACAGGTAGGTAGGGCACCGTCGCCTCCTCCACAGGTTGGTCAGGTGCTGGCTGGTTAACCACAGGTGGTTCAGCCACTGGTGCCCCCTCTGCCAGCAAATTGGGTGCTGGCAAGCTCAGTATGGGTGTTTCAAACACTGGGGCCTCAAATGCTGGTGGGTCGGGCATCAGCATGCCGGTATGGGGGAGGTTCAGACAGTGGCGGGCCAACCCACGGGGGGTCGGGGGCCCACCTATCCACCATGGGTGACTTTGCTGCCTGCCGCTCTTCCACTAAGGGTGGCCCCTGAGATGTGGGAGCCAGGACATGGCTGAGGCAGGGCCGCAAGAAGAGGTCCTCTGGGGGCCCCCCTGGTGGCCCCCTGGATCTTTGTTCCTGCTTCTCCTCAGTGTTGGCATTTGTAGATGCTGGATCTGCCTCTTTCGCTGGCTGGTTGGCTCTGAAGGTGCAGGGCTTGAGGAAGTTGAGATGCACAGTCTTCCACTGGGTGGGGTCCGGATCCTGTCGGATGAGGTAGATAGGGAGGTCCAGATTGGGGATGTCCACAATTAGGTAGGGGTCTGGGTCCCACTTAGTCTTGAGCTGTTGGATATGGTGTGTTCGCTTGAGCAGGACCCTGTCTCTGACTGCAAGGTGTTGGGCTTTGGCCCTGCTGTCATACAGATCCTTTTGTTGCAGGAGCATCTTGTCCATTTGCTGGGAGGCCATTTGGCTGGCCATCCGAGTCACTCATGGTGCTCTTGTACCCAATCATCAATGAGGGTCGGTTCAGAGTTTGCTGGTACCCCAAAACCTGGTCCATAGGTAGACGCTCCATGCCATGCAAGTAGGCTGTAGTAGGGAGTTTACCCAGTAGAGCAGTGGGTGGTGTTGTAAATGTAGATCAACTCTGGTAGGAGGTTAGGCCAGTTGGTGCGCTGGTGATCCGGCAGAGACCTCAGCATGTAGATGACAGTGCAGTTGGCCCATTGACTATGAATGGTATGCAGTGGTTTGCAGCTTGTTGCTCCCATAAAGTGAACAGAACTACTGAAAGAGTTGTGACTCAAAGGCTGCACCTGGTCAGTGAGAATCTGGGTGGGAACCCATAGTTGGCTGAAGTGAGTCCAAAAGGCTTTAGTAGCTGTCTTGGCAGATACTGCCTGACCTGGCACGCCACCCCGAATCCTGTTGTGTATGGTCAGATGGTCAGCACTTAGGTTCGCCTATCCCTGCTGGGGCCAACTTGAGGTGGTCCATTGTGACCAACTCTAGGGGAGCTGCTTACTATGGGTACCAGAGGTGCTCGATCTGCAGAACCTGGACTTCATTTTAGACTGCATGCTACACAGGCATTGCACCAGGCGATGACTTCTTCCCTCATACCGACCCAGTAGAAGAGCTCTGAGGTTGCTCTCAGTTTTGCATGGCCAAAATGCCCAGACAGATCATGGAAGGCTCAGAGCATGAGGGTGCAGCTGCTTTTGGCAAGACAATTTGCACATGAGGCCGGTGGGTTGTGTGGCACTAGGATCTTTGCACCAGCCTCCTTGCTGGATGGTGAACCAGTCCCTGTGCCGGTGGAGTTTAAGGAGTTCCTCTGTGGCCCACAGTTGTGCTTGGGGAGAATGGAGCCCCAGTCACCATTATCTCTTGGATCTGCTGGATAATCAGACTGTCACATTGAATTTGGCCCCACCGTCCTTGTCTTGGAGAGATGGGAAGGCAGATTCCTTGTTCTGGAGGCAAGTTCTGTGGGAGGCTGTGGCAGCAAGCCTGTACCACGTCAGAGTGAACTGTGGAAAATGGTGGCATCTCCACATTTTCTTGGACAATCCCATCTTCTTCGGGCTCATCCTTGTCAGGCAACTGTGACAGAGCATCAGCATTGACATTTCTTCACCCTGCCCGTTAGTGGATCTCAAAGTTAAAGTTTGACAATTGGGATTGCCACCGCTGTTCCAGGGCTCCTAGGTTGGCTGGGTTCAGGTGAGCTAGGGGGTTGTTGTCCGTATACACGATGAAGGGGTGGTTGCCAGGTAATGCTTGAACTTCTCAGTCACTGCCCACACTAGCGCAAGGAATTGAAGCTTGAAGAAGCTGTACCGCTCATCATTGCGTGCTGCCTCTCTTAGCCCTCGGGTGGCATAGACAATTACCCTCTCTACCCCATCTTGGTGTTGGGATAGGACTGCCCCTAGTCCTTGATTGCTGGCATCGATGTATAAAACAATGCCAAAATGCCACCTGCTGAGGTTTTGCCCAGTGCACTGGGGTGTTGCAGGTCACTTTCGGGTCTTTAGGCCCCTGAAGTAGTTTATGCAGTGGGGTTGTGATCTTGGCAATGTCTTTGATGAATCAGCGGTAGTACCCCATGAAACCAAGGAATCTGTGAACGTCTTTGATGGTGGTCAATGCAGGCCAGTTCTGTACAGCTCGAATCTTGCCTGGGTCAGGGAAAACTCCTGCTGCACCAACAATGTGGCCCAAGTAATTTACCTGGTCTTTGAGAAAATGGCATTTGGAAGGTTTGATCTTTAGGCCGTAGTCAGTCAGATGTTCAAAGACCCTCTGTAGGTGCTGCAGGTGTTCTTGATAGGTGGCCGGATAGACGATATCATCCAGATACAGCAGGACAATATCATAGTTGTGGCACCCCAGGCAGTGTTCAGTCAGTCTTTGGAAGGTGCCAGGGGCATTGTACAGACCAAAGGGCATTCTGGTGAACTCATACAGTCCCATTGGTGTGGTGAAGGTCATCTTTTCTTGGTCTTCTGGAGCAATCAGCACCTGCCAGTACCCACTGGCCAGATCTAGGGTGGAGAACCAAGTTGCGGATTTCAGTGCAGCGAGGGAGTCTTCAGTTTGGGGCAGGGGGTAGGCATCCTTGTGCATAACCTGGTTTAGCTTGCGGTAGTCGACACAAAACCAGAGCTGCCCATCTTTCTTTTTGACGAGCATGATGGGTGCAGCCCAGTGACTGTGGCTCTCTTGGGTAACTTTAGCATCCAGTATCTCTTGGATGAGATCTTTGACAAGCTGGTACAGGGCAGGTAGTATCAGTCAGAAGCATTCTCTGCTAGTGGGGGCGGTTCCCTGTTGTAATGTGGTGTTGCATAGACTTAGTGTATCCAAAGTCGAGTGGGTGCTGGGAGAATGCAGGGCAATGTTGTCGGATCAGCTGCAGCACTTCACACTGCTGTTCCTCCATGATGTCTGGGGTGCCCAGGTCAATCTGCTGGAGCCACTTTTCCTCCAAGCTGTCTTCGTACCCTGCAGTAGTGACTGTGGAGATGGCTACACCTCCCATGCCAGAAATGCTTTGGGGGTTTCCTCCACAACACTATCCAGATTGACCTGCATCAGACATCTAATTGGCTGATGCCTGTACAGCCTTGCCGGGGTTGCTCCATAATTAAGAACTCTCACTGGCATCTGCCGCTTTTTTACTACCACCAGGCTCCGGGCAATGGCTATGGAGCTATCCTCATCTTGGATGTGGGGTTCCAACAGGGCGATATAGTCCTCCCCTTGTACATAGAAACGTAGAATTTGACGGCAGATAAGGACCGCTTGGCCCACTTAGTCTGCCCATTTTCCTACCTGATGGATAAGCTGCAGATCCTCGTTAACCAACAGCCTACTTCCTCCCACACCCATTAGAACTGCCTTATGTCTGTCCCATGCATTCTTGAATTCCCCCACTGTTCTTGACTCCACTACCTCCTCAGGAAGGCTGTTCCATGCATCCACAACCCACTCCATGAAAAAATACTTCCTCACATTACCTCTGAGCTGTCCCCCATTATCTTCAAATTGTGCCCCCTTGTTCTTGCACCTCTCTTTTTCTGAAAGATACTAACCTCTTGGGCTTTGTTGATTCCCTTGAGGTATTTGAAAGTTTCTATCATGTCCCCCTCCCTTCTTTCCTCATGGGTATACATATTAAGCTCCTTTAGTCTCTCTTCATATGTCTTCTGGTGCAGACCCTGCACCATTTTGGTTGCCCTCCTCTGGACAGACTCCACTCTGTCTATGTCTTTGCGTAGATGGGGTCTCTAGAACAGCACACAGTACTCCAGATGGGGTCTCACCAACTGTCTGTACAGAGGGATAACAGCTTCCTGTTTTCTACTGTTGCTGCTTCCCCCTATGCATCCCAGTATCCCCCAGCCCTCCTTACTGCCTTCTCACATTGCTTGGCCACCTTTAGATCATTTGATACAATTACCCCCAGGTTCCTTTCCATTTTTGTTGTTCTCAGTATCTCACCCCCCATTGTGTACTCTTCCCCTGGGTTTTTGTTTCCCATGTGCATTACCTTGCACTTTTTTGCACTGAATCTAAGCTGCCATACATTTGACCATTTCTCCAACCTTGCCAAGTCCCTTCTCATCCTTTCCACTCCATCTTGTGTATCGACCCTGTTGCAGATCTTTGTTTCATCTGCTTCCAGTTTCTCTGCAATGTCACTTATAAAGACGTAAAAGGACCGGTCCCAGTAGTGAACCCTGCAGTACCCCACTAGTAACCCTCCTTTCTTCACTGTGGACTCCGTTTACTATTACCCTTTGCATCCTGTTGTCCAGCCAATTTTCTATCCAGGCTACCACTTTGGGACCCACGCCAAGGCTGGCTAACTTGTATATTAATCTTTTGTGTGGAACTGTATCAAATGCCTTGCTAAAATCTAGGTAGGCCATGTCCACAGCCCTTCCCTGGTCTACTACTTTGGTCACCCAGTCAAAGAAATCTATTAGATTCATCTGACATGACCTTCCCACTGTGAATCCATGCTGCCTTGGGTCCTGTGCCCCACTGGCCTCTAGGTACTCAACAGTTCTTTCCTTCAGAAGTGATTCCATCATTTTCCCTACCACTGAGGTCAAACTAACTGGTCTGTAGTTTCCTGCCTCTGCCCTGCTCCCACTTTTGTGACTAGAAATCACATCCGCCCTCCTCCAGTCCTCAGGTACCACACCATCCTCCCATGATTTGTTAAAGAGAGTAGTCAGTGATATCACTAGTTCTACCCTTAGTTCTTTTAGAATTCTTGGGTGAATCCCATCGGGCCCCATTGCTTTGACCACCTTCAGTTTTACTAGTTCTTTCAGAACCCTTTCTTCTGTGAATGGACTGGTATTGACCCCCCTATCCAGAGTGTTTCTCTTGTTTGGTTTAGGTACTTCCCCCTCCTCTTCCTTTGTGAATACTGAGCAGAAATATTCGTTCAGTATCCCTGCTTTTTCACTGTCACCCTCTGCCCACATTCCTTCCCCTTTATTAAGCCTCAGTATCCCTCCCTTGGTCTTTCTTCGCTCCCTAATGTACCTATAAATGGTCTTATCCTCCTTCTTAATAGAGTTGGCTGTCCTTTCCTCAGTTTGGGCCTTAGCTATTCTGACTGCCTTCCCTGCCTCTTTCTGCTTTAACTGATAAAGTTCTTTGTCCTGCTCCTTCTGTTTCTCCTTAACTTTCCCTGCCACCTCTTTTGAGAACCATAGTGTTTTTTCCTTCGTTGTGTTTTGTTGATTTGCTTCACACAAAGGCTTGTTGTCTCTGTGATGGCTGTTTTGATTATTCCCCATTGTTCCTCCACCCCTCCTTCTTGCCTGTTTTCTAGTGCTTTTCTGAGGCACTCTCTCACTTTCCCAAAGTCAGCCCTCCTAAAGTCCAATACTCTTGCTTTTGTATGGCTTGACTCTATGGCTGTGTTTATTGTCAACCACACTGTTTGGTGGTCACTTGTTCCCAGATGGCTACCCACTTCTAAATCTGAGATTCTTTCTCCATCCCCGTTTGAAAGTACCAGGTCTAAGATTGCTCCCTCCCGAGTGGGTTCTAGTACTCAAGAATGACCCTGCTCTTGGATGTGCCTGCAGCAAAGGTGCTCCAGTTAACATCTGGTATATTCAAGTCCCCCATCAACAATATCTCCCCTTTTTCTGCCATTCTAAGTATGCTTTCTATCATTTCCTTGTCCATTCCTTCCCCCTGAGATGGGGGTCTGTATACAACCCCCATGCGGATTGTGGTGCCATTTCCTGTCTCCAGGGTGTCCCAGAGTGCCTCATCTGCTCCCTGTTTACTCTTTAGTTCTGTTTCTTTGATCCCTTCCCTTACATAGAGAGCTACTCTTCCTCCTCTTTTACCCTCCCTGTCTCTCCTGTAGATTGTGTATCCTGGTATGTTGACATCCCAGTCATGGTTCTCTGTGTACCATGTTTCTGTGACTGCCACAATATCCAGGCATCCTCTTCCATCAAGGCCACTAGTTCAAGGAGCTTGTTACACAGACTATGGGCATTGGTACCATCACCCTCCATTTTTGATGGCCTTACCCCTTTTAGCCCCATCCCTGTCCTTACTGCCTTTGTCTTTTTTGCATTTACTTCTGTCCTGCTCCCTAATGACTTTCTACTTTGGTGTTTACCTCACACTACTCATGTTTTGTGGGGGAGGCTGGGATTTCCCTGCTCCTTTTCAGTGCTTCCCCCCTTGGCTAGTTTAAATGCTTGCCAATGAAGCATTTAAATCTATCACCTAGGATCCTGGTCCCCACCCCGGGACAGATGCAGACCATTGCACCAGTATAGGCCTGCATCCTTCTAGGTGGCTCACCAGTCCCCAGTGAAGCCAAAACCCTGAACTCCACACCAGTTTTTCAACCATTCATATAATTCCATGGTGTGGAGTACCCTAGCATCACCCTTGCCATAGACAGGCAGCACCTCTGAGAAGGTTACCGTATGTGCTACTTGTCTAAGGCCCCTCCCCCAACTCTACAAACTCCTCTTGCACTGCTCTGATCCCATTCCCAGCCAGGCCATTTGTCCCTAGGTGGACAATGACATCCGGCTCCCTCCCTCGTGCAGCTGCTCCCATGATCCTGAGGATTCACTTCCTGTCCCTCCAAGCCATGGTGCCAGGCAGGCACCTTACCTCCCTCTCCCCTTCCTCCACCACTTCTACCCTCTAATGATTGAGTCCCCCACAAGGAGTTGTTTCCTTCCTCTGTGGGGTCCTGTGCCACTCTCCTGTGGGTCTCCTTTGTGGCGGTTCCCAGCATCCTCCTTGGTCTCTGTGATAGATTTAGTTACCCCCACATTTTTTTAAATAAAGGTAACGTGAGGCTTCCTTCTTATCTGTCCCCTTTTCCAAAGTCTGCTGCAACAGCTATAAATCTTTCCTTTTCTTTAATTTTCACATCTCTACAGCAGTAGGGTGGCCTCCTAATGTGGTATCTCACTTCTATCACTACCCCTCTTTTAAATTCCTCTTTGCCTTGAGTGCCCTTCTTGTGTTCCATTTGACAATATGTGCCTGGAACCCCCTTTGTGTCTGAAAGAAACACTGTTTATGTGTTAAACAAGCATTTGTCAATGCCGAACGTTCGCTTGCAGGTATTTGCAGTGGTGTTTGGCATGCATGGTGCTTTATCCTAATGCCCTGTGCGATTGCTGGTATTTGCACAATAAATTGTCAGCATGACCTTTTGTTATCCCCATTGTGCGCCATATAGTGGAAACACGCTTTGGGCAGGATGTGAAAATGACAGCTGTACTGCTCAGAAGGAGGTGGTAAATGGCAATTTTGAAAATCTGGAGTGAAAATATTGAAATGAACTTACGAAGGCATAGGAACTGCACAACGCACGTCAGAAACAGTTATTTGTAGGATTTTTTCACCAAATTTTCAACATAGCTATTTTAAGATCTCTGCTCATGAACAGTGATACTGTGATTTTCTTATATGTCCCATACACTGAGTTACTTTTACCGACTGTGCCATTGTGCTTGTAAATGAAACACGTTTGGGCAAGATGTGAAAATGACAGCTGCAGTGCTCATAAGGAGGTGTGGTAAAATGGCAATGTTGAAAATCTGGAGTGAAAATATTGAAAATTCACAAACTTACAAGCGTGCGTAGGAACTGCGCAACGCAGACTCATAAAACAGTCATTTTTAGGAATTTTTTCACCAAATTTTCAGCACAGCCATTTTAAGACCTCTGCTCATGATCAGTGTCACTGTGATTTTCTTAATGTGTCCCATACATTGAGTTCACACACCAACTGCGCCATTGTGCATTACATGGGCAGAAATACATTTTGGGCAGGATGTGAAAAATGACAGCTGTACTGCTCATGAGGAGGTGTGGTAAATGGCATGTTGAAAATCTGGAGTGCAAATATTGAAAATTCGAAACGTAGTGTGTGGAGGAACTGCGCAACGCACGTCAGAAACAGTCATTTTAGGAATTTTTTCACCAAACTTTCAACATAGCCATTTTAAGACCTGTGCTCATGAACAGTGTCACTGTGATTTTCTTAATGTGTTCCATACATTGATTTCGCACACCGACTGCGCCATTGTGCGCTACATGGGCGGAAACACGTTTTGGGTGAGATGTGAAAAATGACAGCTGTACAACTCATAAGAAGGTGTGATAAAATGGCAATGTTGAAAATCTGGAGTGAAAATATTGAAAATTCGCGAACTTACGCGCCTGCGTAGGAACTGTGCAACACACGCCAGTACAGTCATTTTGGAATTTTACCACTTAACATGGTTTGCACTTTTCATGAATGATGTCACTGTCATGGCGTTATTCAAGGCTGAAGGGTGATTTTGCGCAGTGCCTGCGAAATCACCCTTCGGGTCCGAATAACGCCATGACAGTGACATCATTCATGAGAAGGGGTCCCAAAAACCCCATGTTGAAAATTTGGTGCAAAAATTCCAAAAAATGACTGAGATATGCACTAAAGTTGAAACCCCCTATCTAGCCCATTATACAGCTTACCGGCATTTCCTCAGTTCGCGGTCGGCTTTGAAGAGTGCAGACGTGTTCCCAGTCCATCAAGATCATCGCGCCGGAGTCCGGAGGCAAGTATGGGGTGGGGGGTGGGAGGCTGGGTGCGCAGGGTGGGTGCGGTTGTGGGAGGGGGCTGGGAGACTCGCCGCGGGACCGCTTTATTTTACAGGTTTAAAAAAAAGGGACGACGGATATTTGCCACGCTGTGGTGGCCCCCAGCATGGCAGAAGATGTGTGGGGGCCGAGAGTCGACGGGATTGGGCACCCCGCTGGCAAACTACTGGGGCCAAGGAGCCGACGGGGATTGGGCACCCCCGTCGGCAAAACAAACGCTGGGAGTTCATACACGCTGGGATGGGCTCCCAGCGTGCAGCAGGATGGCTTGGGGGCCGTGAGCCGACGGGGATTGGGCACCCCGCCGCAACACATTTGCCACGCTGGGGTGGCCCAGCGTGGCACAAAAGCTTTGGGGGCGGCGTGACGCCGGCAGGGGGGCACGGTGACGAAGGGGATAGCGTGCTCAGTATGGCAGCGGTGCTTTCCTCTGAAGCAGAGGAACACCGCGAAATACATTGAGCTCCTGCACCCATTGGTACAGGACCCACACCTGCTCAGGAGAGTGCATTGGATGGGAGAGGCACACCTCCAAGTGTGCTACTCTCCAAAACGCTCCTTGCGCATGCACGCAAGCGAACGTAAAAAGCCCAAAAGCCTGCTAGATGCTTGGTAAGCAGGCAAAAGTAAATGTAAAGCGCTTCTAACACTAATTCGTTATTGCAGACCTTCTGTTTTTCTGTGCACTGGTTAGCTAATTGGTTTGCTGTTGTATCAGCATAGCTACCAGCACAGTTTAAAACAAAACCACTCTTTTCTGTGTCAAAATGTTCCCTGTAGCCTTAGAATGGCTTTAGCCGCTGAAACATGCAGTAAGTTCAAGTTCAAGTTCAAGTTTATTGCAGGAAAGACTCCATTGAGCAAGCTCATTCACAAGGAGGTCCTGAGTCATATGCACATACAATACACAATTACATAGATAGGAGATATACAATCTAGGACAACAGGAGGAGAATTATATACAATTAAGAGGTATATACAGTGGACGTTCTTATACTATATGCTATACATTTCAGAGTTAGCCTAGTCCTATATTATGCAACACATTTCAGTTTAAAACAATAGAGGGCCAGTTGGTACATGGGGAGTTGTCTAGGCGTTGGGGGCCTAGTTGCACCTACATATGTCTTTTAATTTAGAGATGGCTAATGTTTTGAAGGAGTTAGTTGATACAGTGCTGGTTAGCTTCAGCATGGTTTGAAGTTGGTTCCAAATATTTGGTAGAGTGTATGAGACAGCCCTTTGTCCAGCTGTGGTACGTGTCCTGGGAATATCTAGTAGGATAAGGTCAGATTTCCTTAGGGAGTAGGCGCTATGCGAGATATGTATGAGTGACGTCAGATAGGCTGGCAATTTGTGAAGTAGTAGTTTGAGGGTCCAAATGCCAGCATGGAGGAGACATCTGGTGGTCAGGGAGGACCACCCAACTGCTGCATAAAGATCACAGTAGTGGGTCCTGTACGCCGAATTGGTAATGAAGCGAAGAGCACGGTGGTAGAGTACGTCCAGTTTTGATAGGCTCAAGGTTGGGGAGGATATAAAGATAATGTCTCCGTAATCCAGCAGAGGAAGGAAAGTTGCTTGGACCAGTCTTTTACAGATTGCGAGAGAAAAGAGGGTCCTATTTCTGTGGAAGAAACTCAGGTGTGCTTTAAGCCTCTTTAATAGATCCTCGATGTGGTCATGGAAGGAGAGCTTGTTGTCTATCCAAATACCTAGATATTTGAATTTGTCTACGACTTCCAAGGGTTCACCTAGGGAGGTAACCACAAAGTTTTTAGTTGTGGTAGGTAGGGCATCAGTCACGGCAAGTCTCGAGAAAATCATTGTTTTAGTTTTTTTGGCATTTAGGAGCAGCTTGGCATTGATAAGGTTGCTTTCTAGCTGAATGAAGTCAGCTTGGAGTGTTTCCCTGACTTTAGTTAAGGACGAGCCTGATGTGTACAAAACCATATCATCCGCAAAGAAATGTATGCTAGAATTCTTTATGTGGGAGTCAAGGTTGTCAATGTAGAGGGAGAAAAGGATTAGTCCTAGGATGGAGCCTTGAGGGACTCCTCTGGTAATTGGAAGTGGGGCAGATAGTAGGCCATTGGCCTTGACCTTTTGTATCCTTTCCATGAGATAACTGGTAAACCACTGCAAGGTGGTTGGAGTGGCACTTATGTAGGCAAGACAGGTGATTAGGAGGTGATGGTCTACAGTGTCGAAGGCCTGGCTGAGGTCTAGAAAGACTGCACCAGTGACCTTCTTGGTGTCCTTTGCATGGATCCAGTCATTAGAGACTTTAGCCAAGGCTGAGATGGTACTGTGCTCCGACCTGAAACCAGATTGTGCCGGGTTTAGTAGTGAGTGTGCTTCAAGGTGATTATTTAGTTGGTTGTATATAAGTTTTTCCCACACTTTGGATAGAACAGGCAAGATAGAGATAGGTCGGTAATTTTTTAAGTCACAGGGATCTCCTGATTTAAAGAGAGGAAGAACATGGGCAGATTTCCAGCAGGATGGAACAGTGGCTGTGGTAATAGAGAGGTTGAAGATGTGAAGAATGGGGGCTGTGAGCTGGGCATAGCCTAGCTGTAAGAAAAATGACTCCAGGCCATCGTCCCCTGCGCTTTTCTCGGTGTCAAGGCTAAGAATTATGTCTTCAACTTCTTTATAGCTAATCTGACACAGCTGGAAGGGATGAGTCAGAGTAGCATGCGTAGAATCTGGTTTAGTGTGGCTATTCGCTTGGCTAGCGTATGGGGAGGAGTCGAATGCCAACCCAGCTGTAGCAAAGTGAAGGTTAAGTTCTTCGATGATTTGCAGTTTATTTTCAACTATCCCATCCTTGGCCAGAATCTTGGTGGGAAGGGAGGGAGGGAGCAGCCAAATAGCCTTCAATAGATTTTAGTGTCTTCCAGATGTTTGGGGAGTTCCCTTTGGCATGCTCCAGAGTGGAGATACAGAAGTTTGCTTTAGTAGTCCGTACACTTTTAACACAGGCATTTCTGGCAGTTCTAAATGCCTGCCAGCCTGCCGGGTTCTTTGTGTGCCTGACCCTAGCCCATAGCTTGTCTCTATTGGTAAGCGCATATTTGAGCTCTTGGGTGAACCACGGATGCGAGATTTTCCGCACCCTCATTTTAACGAGGGGAGCATGCTTGTTAATTAGGGTGGTGAGCTTGTCATTTAGAACAGAGACAGCGGCATCTGCAGATTTGGCCAGATATAGATCTTGCCACCTGATCGTAGCTAGGTCGGTTAGGAAGTTTAGTGAGTTAAATTTACGGAACGAGTGTTTGATTCTGAATTTAGGGTGGTGCTTGGTTTTAGGTTGGAATCTTTGCAAACAACGATATTGTGGTCACTCATATCGCTATGGAAAACCGCAGAATGTGAGATTTTATGGGGTGCGGTTAAGATAATATCTAAGAGAGAGCTGTTGGCGAGTTAGAAGCATTGATTCTGTGGGTTCTGTTACTATTTGTGTAAGACCCAGCTCATCACAGATGGCTTTTAGGTGGGATTTAGCAGTTAGCCAGTCCATATTAAAGTCCCTAAGATTATTGTTTCGTGATTAGCAGCCAAAGTTAAGGATTTTAGTATCGTATAATTTCTGTGCCTCCTGTCGGGGTCTATAGCCACCAATGATTGTGATGCATTCTGTGGATGGGAGGTGAAGTTTGAGTGAGATGATTTCGTATTCCTTGGGCTTAGTTTTACAGGAAATGCTGCTAACATCGATGGATTTAAGGAGAATGAACCCCCCAAGTTCCTATCAGCCATAAAGAGTTTGAAGCCCGGAATAGCAATTTGTGGATCAGTATTGGTCTTTATAGCCATGACTATGTAATTATAATCAGGTCTGGGTCAGTATGGCTGCCCAGACTTGAAGCTGGTCAAGTTTTTGATAAGGCTTAGAATATTGACCATCATCAGTTTCATCCCAGGAGCAGCTGCAAACTCCGACGGAGAAGTTATTTGAGTTGGGGGGCCTGGATTTAGTTCGACGTTGCCCGAACAGAAAAGGAGAATTAGAAACAATTTCTTGAGGGATTTTATCAGGTAGAAGTGGGCTCTTTTCGTATGGGTTCTTGTGTGGTGATCAGTCACTTTGGTACGCCTGGCCAGGGCATAGGAGATGCTGACCTGGGCATTTAAGGCTAGCAGGGGGAGTGCACGGAGAGACATAGGTGAAGGGAGGAGGGCCAGAGGATGGGGATGAGAATTAAAATGGGCACCCAGCAGATTAAGAGTGGGGAAGCAATATGACGACGCAGCAGGAACTATGATTGTGTGTTCCCAGGCTGGGATGGCTTCTGGCTTAGGATGGAATAGTGCTTTGCACATCATGCTTTTTGCCAGTATTAGGAGTATAAAGATAAGGCAGGCCATATTGCCTAGAAATGAAGACAGTGATTTGCGTAGCAGGGGTGAGGCAACAGAGCAGTTGCCCTAAAGTCACTGGTAGCCTGGAGACTCTGGATAAATTAAGGTAGAATTAATCACTAGCTGAGCCTAGTGATAAGAAATGAGACAGAGGGGATCAGACCACTGGATGGAAGCCCAGATACAGCCACCTCCCACTCAGCAAAGATGACCCAATTGAGCGCTTTAGGTTGTGAGTGGGTGGAGCAACACTGTATTTAAAAGAGGCCTGGGAGGGGTGGTGGGGTGGGAAAAATTCACCCAACACAACACTTAACAGTTCCCTAGCGAGAGGCGGCCCGAGCTTGGCCAAAAAGTCCTGTAAAAGTCATGTAAAAGGCGCACTAATCGGCACCCAGCTGGATGGCAAGCAGTCCAATCGGAGACCGCCTGCAAGTGCAGTGCACCAATCAGCGATTCGCCTTTCAGAGAGGCTGGAGCAGAGTTTAGTGGTCGTGCCTTCTTGTGTTCCCCAGCAAAGGAGGCTCGAATCTGGGTGTGGAGGGCTCGGGGGGGGGGGTCGGTTGGCAGTTTCGGAAGTGGTCCTGGCTTCCTAGGAGATTTAGCGAGTGCCGCCCAGGCACCAGTGCCTAAGGGGGAAAAGGAGACAGAAAAAACACTTTAAGTAGTGGCACAGGCAATTGAGAAGACAAGGGCGGAAGCTGGCGGCAGGCTAATTGCAGGGGTGGGGGATTGTTTAAGCGTAATAAAAGAAGTACTTAAGAATAGGAGACAGGTCGGCCAGGAGCGGAGGGTAATCTAAAAACAAAGCGGAGCAAGTTAGCGGGGAAGAAGGGGGAGTCACGGAGGCAGCGGGGCAGTGCCTAAAATGGTTGAGTGTACCGGGGATGGGTATGTGTAGGGCAAGGGAGAAAAAAACTACTATGGGCAGATTTCTAACTAAAACAGTTACAAAAGTCTGTCTGCAGGGGAAGCTAGGTCACATTAACTGTCCACAATTCACCAACATTACAATCTGAACTTAAATAAAAAAAAACTAGTCTCAGCCGCCGCGACAGGTATCAGGGCAGTTCCAGTACCTCTGTTAAAATTCACTTCACCCAGCCACTGCAGGGATTACTGAACACCGAGTGTGCTGAGCCAAAAAGCAGGAACCTGAAAAGAAAGTAAGAAAGACCCAGAACATTAAAACAAAGTTGCTTTGCACAGCTAGTTCTTTCACAAGATTGTTTAAAAAAGCACTAGGGAGTGGAAACTGTCTCTTTTCTGTAGCATTTTCTAATGAAAATGAAACAGGACTTGTTTGTTCATTTCCACCAGCTTTTGTAATGTACAGCAGTTGGGCAGCAATGCTGTTGTTTAAAATGCCCCAAAATGTTTTTAACACAAAGTTACTGCTGGCCTAGTGGAGAGAAAAGTTTAAAGAGCTACAAAAAGAGTTCATTTTAAAGCTGTATTAGAGAAGGCCTTACCTGGACCATGTTACTAGGGTAGGATTTTGGTTCCTATTAGGAGGCAGGCGGCCCAGAAAGAGGCTTATTTATATAGAGCGAGATGAGTGACCTCACATAAAGGGGAGGAGCTTCTTCTTGATAATGAGATTGTTATTTATTCAGATAGAATATCTTGGTATGTTTATAATGAAACTTGTTTTTTTAAAGCTAGACTCATGTTAAATAACATTTATTTTGATTATAAGGCTGTTTGATCCCCCACAAGCCTGTATTAGTGTAGAAATTGTATGTTATTAGAAATAGGGGTGGATCAAGCTAGCTCACATGACTACTGCATCATGGTTCTAAGCATATATAACAACATGCAGTGTTCAGTTGAAGTAGAGAGTGGATTTAACTCTTCTATGTGGAACATAGAAGATAGTTGCCTTGGATTTCTTCCACACTATGTTCTAGCAATTTAGATGGCTATTTAGAGCTAAAAGAAAACAATTTCTTCATTTTATTGTTTTCCTCAGTTTAAAAGTAAAGTCTGAAGTTTAATTTGGTTACTTAATAAATGTCTCACTGTAAGTTATTGTGTGCCATACCTGACAAACCTGTGTCCTGTCTCTGCTGTGCCTTCGAATGAGTTATCTTACACCCACACCCTACCGCAGTCTGCATTGCAGGTGCCTCCATAGAGGAACCACTATCCACCAGAACAGCGGATGAATTGTGGAGAGGTACAGCTGGAGGGATGCACCTCTGTTCCACCACCCTCTCCCTCCCTAAGCCCACCTTGGTCCAACCGCTTCTCTTTCTTGGCAACCTCTGAGGTAGCGGCGGTGGCCCTGGTGGTCCCTGAGTGGGGGAGGAGGTTTCAGGAATCCTAGCCAGGTCAGCCTGGAGACGGGCAACCTCCTCCCTCAGACCAGAGAGGTGCCTGCAAATAGGGGAAGCATCGCAGCCTCCAGAATGTCTCCCAGAACACTGCCGCCCCACAGCCATTGCACTGCACCACTCCCATCATGTTTTATTTTGTGTCCCCTCTCCTGTTGCTCTGTATGCTTACTCTCTCCTTTCCTTACAGCTCTCACCCTTCCTGTTCTGGGACAGCAACATTCTGCATTCTTCAGTAGTCTCCTCCTTCCTTGCTCAGAGTCAGACCACCAGCAGCTGGGGGGGAGAAAGAGCTACTTTTTTCCTTCCGGGTTGACAAAACTAATGTTTCTCTATGATCCTTCCCTTCCTACTGCCAAACAGGAAGTTCCTGTTATCAGTCAAATCCAGTGGCTATAAAAGTAGAACTGGTTTAGGGTGGGATGGAGGGCAATTAGTAAGAAAAACTGTAGTTTTTTTAGTCAGCTGCTTTCTGCTCTAAAAGCAAGATTTCTGTCTTCCAAAAGCTAGCAGCAGGAAGTTGTAATTGGAGTCACCTGCTTTTCTACTGCCTAAGCCACACACCCAATTAACTGCTCTCCCCTCCTACTGATTTAGCAAACTAAGTTGATAGAGTACCCTTCCCCAACACAGAAACACACACTGACTTTTTTTCACCCTAAATGAGACCCCCTTTACTTCTAATAAAGTATATGTTTATGTTTGCTTAATCCCAATAGGCACTGACTCCTGCTGAGATAGAAGATAGAAGGTGGTAGAGCGGTTGAGACAAGTTGGGTCTGCCTGAGAGGGTTCAGAGGGGCAGAGATAAAGAAAGTCTACCAAAAAAAAATCGTTTGTGAACTTGCCCCACAGTAAAATGTAGAAGAACCCCTTCCCATTTCCTATGTTTTTGTTAGTTAAAACTTCCTTTTTTGACAGGATAAGAGCTTTAGGCCCATGGGACCTATTTACAAAGTTGTCCTGTATAACAATCACACTTACAGTCCATACAAATGTACAAGTAATGATTAACATATACCTAAAGGACAATACCTAACCCTTTAAGGCAAAATTATCTTATTACTAAGAGAGATCTTACAAAGTATCCTAAACGTACAAAACCATAATGATATAATAGATCACACTAACATTAGACAGTCACCCAGTGGGCAGTAAACAAATTACATACAAATTGTTCACAAAATACAATTCTACTAAAAACAAAGGGTTCTACGTGCAAGTACATACTTCCAGGTAATTTTTATTTATAGCTGTTTTGAAGGAACCTAACAAACTTTTGACAGACTGGGTGCTATAAATTAAGTTTTATTTATTTATTTAAAATTTTAGTTACCGGGATAGGCACACTGAGCCAAGGCTCGTTTCCAGGTGCGACTCAGGGGTTGGGTTACAAATACAGCAAAGGAAGGATATATAGACATAAAATAAAACAATACAATATGCATCATCTCACAAAAGCATACAGTGTGACTGACAAGACAAGGAGTTACAGGACTATTTCTAATTTTGCGCTGTTCAGACTGCCAGTGAGCAAGATGCCATCTTGTGCTCTCTGCAGAATATCATGTTGATGATTCAGTGTGAAGATGTCACTCAGTGATTATTGTTATACAATAACAATAAAATTGTTATTATTGTAAAATTGTAAATTTTAAATTGTAAAATTGTTTACAACAGTGTCAGTGGCTCAGTAGGTAGCACACCCGCCTCTGAGGCCGGGAGATCAGAGGGCTGTGGGTTCAGTTCCCACATCTGTCGGCACTTGGCTAATATCCCAGTACTGACACTGTAGTGCAGCATGAGAGGGGTGCTGCACTTGAGGTGCCGTCTTTCAGATGAGACGTTAAACTGAGGTCCCATCTGCCTGGATTGGTGGTAGTTCAGGTGGATGTTAAAGATCCCATGGCACTTATTGAAAAGAGTAGGGAATTTCCTGGTGTCCTGGCCAAATTTCCTCATTCACTAAAAATACCACCAACAGCTTAATCTGGTTCAAGGTCAGTTGGCATTCATCTGTATCCTCCCCGGTCATGCCTGAAAATAGCAGGATTTGTCTAGTGCAAAAATTAAATAAATAAATAAAATAGTTTTATCATAATTTTATTTAATTTCAATATGGTTATATGACAGTACAAGAAATGTAATGCCTACTGTTTTGTTTTTTAAACAGCCCAACAAGTTCTGAAGAAGGGACAGGCTGGTCCTGAAATGTAAACTAGTGGAAAATATATTAAAGGCACTTGGATAAAAATGAACTGAAAAAAATTACTGAGCTACAACAAGAAGTTGGTCTTATTATTTATGCAGTTGAGAAAAGAGTGGGTTGAGGACTTCCTTCTTTCAAATAAACTTCAAAAATTTAAGTGAGCCTGGTTACTGGTCAGTGCAACCCCCAAGATACTCTACCTGTCCACCTCCTCCCCACTGTGGTAACCCGTCCTGCAGATCCTAAGTAAATGCAACAGTTAACCTCCCCAGAGCACGCACCAGGATCTCAGACATCAGCAATGAGTGGGTTATAAGTGACGGCAGAAGATAAAGGGTAGGCCAAACCTTGAATAGGAGCAACACCCTCATATAGTGTAGGTGTACAAGGACATAAAAACAGTAGAAAAGGGGAGAAACTAGAAAAGCCTTATTGGGGTACAGGTACATAAGTATTTCCAAGTAACACGGGAGTGGAGGAATTAAAAATGTTGGGAGTGGTGCAGTGCAGTGGACAGCAGTTCTCAGAGAGACTTTCTGGAGCCTGGGGTGCTGCCTCTGAATGCACCTGTCTGGGTTGAGGGTAGAGTCACTAGATTCCATGCTGAGTTGGCTGGGATTCGGGCAACCTCTTCCCCCTACCAGGGTCCACCAAGTCTGATACCATTACCTTAAAGGATGTCTGGGAAGAGGAATGGCTTGACTGTGGTGGTGTCTGGAATGGTGGGGATGGTGGGTCAGAGGCACATTCCTCAGTCGGTACCACTACATAATTCCTATGCCACTCTGGCAGGGCGGGACTGCCAGGAGGAGGCACCCATGGTACTGGGCAGGGAGGAAGTGGGAGCCCTCCATAGTGGAGAACCCAAGAAGAGTGATACAGGACCCCAGAGGAGGAGGAGCAAGCGATTTCTGGTGGGGGACTCGACTGTGAGGGGGATAGATTTGAGAATAGGGAGGAGGGGAGAGGGAGGATAGGTGCCTACACTGTGCCACAGCCAAGATGGTTGTGAAAGGGATCCTGAGGATCACTACGGCAGCAGGACAGGATGTAGAACTGGATGTCATTGTCCACCTGGGGACTAATGACCTGGCTAGGGACTGGAAGAGGATAGTGCAAGGGGATTTCAGGGAGCTGGGGAGTGGTCTTAGGCATGTAGCGTGTTCAGTGGCTTTTGCTGAGGTGCTGCCTGTCCAAGACAGGGGGAGGAGAGGGATCTTCACACCAGGAGCTTGAACTCATGGTTGAAGAATGGTGCAGAGAGGAGGGATTTGGCTGCACTGGGGACTGGGGACCAACCTGTAAGAATAAAGGCCTATACAGGGGTGATGACTTGCATATGTCCAGAAGGGGAACCACAGTCCTCAGTGGAATGTTTAAATGTTACTTTGCTAAACGTATAAACTAGCTGAGGGAGGAGGTGGAAGAAGGGTACAAATGAATAAAGGAAGCAGAGTGCTAGGAATGAATGGGAATGGGAGCATTAAAAGAAAAGGAGAGAGGACAAAAAGGGAAAAAGAGGGGCAATAAGCAGAGTGGTAACAAAATCTGGCAATGCATGCAAATGCTAGATGTCTAGAAATAAGATTCCAGACCTAGAGGCCATCATGGCAGAGGCTAACCTGGATATTTGGGCCATTATTGAGTCATGGTGCACTGAAAACTGTGGTTGAGACATAGCCATCCCAAGATATACTCAGTTCAGGAAGGATTGAGGAAGGCAAGGAGAGAATGTGTTGCTTTATGTGAGGAAAGTATAAAAGCGACAGTGATACAGGGAATACGGGGGCTACTGTGGGTCACCCTGGAGAAGGGGGAGCGAAGCCAGTATTCACACTGGCATGATATACAGACCTCCTCCATGGGGAACAGTTAGATAAGGTTCTGGTGGAAGCTAGTAGCAAGATGGCAGAAAAGGGAGAGGTGTTGCTGGTGGGGACTTCAGTCTGCCGGATGTACACTGGAGTCTCCCAGCTGTGGCTTCAGCTAGAAGCAAAGACACCCTGGACTTCTTGTAGGGGCACTCCTCAGGAACTAGTCAGTGACTCCACTCACGATGGGGCAGTACTGGACCTGGTACTCACTAACAGGGACAGGGTTGCAGATGTCAAGGTGGGAGCCACCTGAGGACCAGTGATCACCATACAGTGTGGATCAGTAGAAGGTACAGTGTGGATCAGTAGAAGGTACAGTGTGGATCAGTAGAAGGTACAGTGTAGAAGGTACAGTGTGGATCAGTAGAAGGTACAGTGTGGATCAGTATAAGGCTGTGGAATCGAACCTCACAAGGGTGAGGGTCCTGGACTACAGGAGGGCAGATTTTATGAAGATGGGTGAATGCCTCAGGGATGACCTGTCAAGGGGGATGACCTGGGTGGGGTGGAGGAACAGTGGGCAAAGCTAAAAGGGACATAGAGAAGATAACAAACTTCTACATCAAGCAAGAGGGCAAAAGCATAAGGAAAAAGAGGCCACTAAGATTCTCGAAAGAGGTGGCTGAAAGGTAAAGGCTAAAATAGTAGCATTCAGAAGGTACAAGGAAATGCAGAGGGAGGAGGATAGGTAGGTGTATCAGGGAAACCAAGAGAAGTAGGGAAAGCAATAAGGATTACAAAGGTTCAAACTGAAGAAAGGCTAGCCTAAGCGATAACAAAATGGGACAAGACATTTTTAGGTATGTAAGTGAAAAGAGAAAGACCAAGGTAGGGACTGTGGGGTTAAAAAGGGAAGGGGGGAACTGTGCAGAGGACCAGAAAAGGCAGACATCCTGAACAAATACTTTTGTAACTTGGGCATTGGGTAGCAATGGCTACTACCCTGCCTTGCAGGCTCAACAAGGTTGTTGGGACTGGGCTCTGTTTCTGGCAGAAAAGGGATTCTTTCCCAAAGATAAAAAAAAAAAAAAAAATAGTGCAGTGCCTCCACCCAGAGTAAATTATAGTGGACCAGATGTTAATGGTACAGCCCCTGAATGTTGTACCTACTCACCCCCTTCTAGTCACCCCACACATGGAATACCATAAGCAGATTCAATACTTTACTATGCATGCAGTTAATGACTATATCTAATAATATGCTCACCAACAGTATTGAAGAACAACAACAAGAGGTTTATTAACAGGAATGAGGATGCAAAGATAAAAGGCAGTTTTACTTATTTGATGAACTGGTAAAACCATAAACGAAAACATTAACAGTGCCAACCCTCAACAGCAACACCATGCAAGGAGCACACCTCCCCACTGGTACCAGTATTCCTACTATCTATCTGAGTATCTAGTAAGAGTTCCAGGCCTGTATGTTGCCTCAGGCTGGCCGGCATTAGTGCACTTTGAATAAACTGTAACTTGTAAAACTTTAATGTAACTTCCCGGGTCAGTGCAGGCCCTGTTCTTACTCACTGTTCTAAAGACAGTCTCACAGGGCCTGGCAATGGTGGCAGGTGCAGTCAGTCAAGCTGGGGGCCTCGAGCTGTGCATGCAGGTTTGCAGCTTGCTTGCTGTGGCAGGGTCTTGCAGCTTGTCACCTTCAGGGCTGTTACAAGCACAGTACCTTGTCACCTTCCATGCAGCCATCGCCTTCCTGGAAGGCTGGATCAAATGCTGAACAGGCCAGTGCTGGGGACCAGGGTCACATGCCTCCAGGGGAGACGATGGTAGCGCCAGTAGCACTACCTGACTGATTCTCTAGACCATCCTTGCTGGCAGTCTCTCTTCCTGGAGCACAGGGTTCACGCTCTTCTTTCTCTCTGCAGTTGGCCAACTGGATTTGTCTCTGGCAATCAGTTCAGCTCACCCCTCAGTCTGGGAGTAACAAACAGCCTCTCAGCCAGATTTCAAACTGCAGCTTCACACTACAACAGCTTTGGTTATTTTTTTTTTTCACTGGAGTCCCCAGACAGTGGGAATTTTCTGTGGAGTAACTGGGGTCTGGCTGCTTAACCCAGGTGACACATTGCAGGTGTTTGGTAGAACACAGTGTAAGCCCTCTTCTCAGACTGAGGGCTGTCTCAGATGCTGCAGAATTCTAGCTACAAACAGCTCTCAATCCTCTGCTCTGGCTTTTCAGGTGGTAGACAGCATCTTGGTGAGTCTCCTGAAGTTTGGCTGTGGAAGCCTTAGGCTATCTTCCAATATTTTTCCTCCGGCACAGTCCAAGCTCTCCTCTCTCACAGAGAGCTTCAGCCAGATTTTCCCGAGCTGTAACTGTCTCTGGGGGCTGAAGCAAGAAGGGCAGCTTCCCACTGGTTAAACACAGCTTCCGTCTGCAAAATTAATATGCATTAAAGAGCTGCTGACATGATTTGGGCAGGCAACTCATTCCAGTTGCCTGCCTTATTAGCTAAATAAATTAGTTTTGAAACTTCTTTTCCAGGTTAAATACTTCAATTTTAACTTACAATGCCTGGCGTGTACCTTCTGTGTATGGTCAGTGGTCATCAGGTGCTGCAGCCCACCCGAAAAACAGCTTTTGATGACGGAGG
Source organism: Neoceratodus forsteri (assembly GCA_016271365.2). Taxonomy (NCBI): domain Eukaryota; kingdom Metazoa; phylum Chordata; order Ceratodontiformes; family Ceratodontidae; genus Neoceratodus; species Neoceratodus forsteri. The sequence goes on along the minus strand of CM057455.1, from coordinate 1,456,315,565 downwards.
TATGAATGGGCTGCAAGCTCTATGTAGGGAGAATAGAATGTGAATATGAACACACGCAACATATGAAATGCCAGCAGAAACAGACCTCATGGTCTACTGAGTCTGGCGCTGACAGCAGCTAGCCTCTCAACAGAATAGAGTCGGGATGGGTTTCAAACTGTACTAACATTATTTTTGCTGGCAGTTTTACAAGTCTAGTCCCATACATGTAGAACTGCCAGCAAAGATAATGTTAGTACAGTTTGAGAGACCACCTCCGATTCTATTCACATTCTATTACTCCCTACTTAGAGCACCTGGAGTCCTGTTCCATACCTCCCGTCATCAAAAAGCTGCTTTTTCAGGGCAGGGCTGCAGTGCTCAGATGGCTGCTCAGCTCGTACACGGAAGGTATGAGCTGGGCTTTCTAAGTTAAAACTGAAGTATTTAACCTGGAAAAAAAAAATCAAAAACGAGTTTATTTTAGCTAATTGGGCAGCCAACTTCTGTAATGAGTTGCCTGCCCAACATGTCAAAATCGTGTCAGCAGCTCATTAAGTCCTCTTGATGCCGGATTGGTTGCCAGTTTGGGCACCAAGGCCCAGTCTTCACCCCCTTCCCAGGAGCCACTGCTCAGTCCTCCAGGGCTCCTCGAACCTGGATTAATGCAGATAGGGGTTGCAAATATGGTTGCCAGTAAACAGTTTATATATATAGTCCCAACTTTAAATGTTCTTTGTAAGCAAATGGTATAATTTTAGAAATAACTGTCCCCAGCCATAGATAGCAGCCCCCCTGCCCTGACATTTGGTGGCAGAGTGGGCAGAAGACAGGGATTTCCCTACCTGTCACAAGTGCTGTAGTGCTGACCCTCCTCTCCACACAGACAGGGCTTTTAATATTCATAGCAGTCTTGGCTGCTCTTAACGTAGAAGTGCTCCTTATTATATTAGTGCTTAAGAGCGTTTTATCTCTTTTTACTTCTGCCCCCTCCCTGTGTCCCTCTGAACCCCCCAGATATGTTGTTGGAGTCCAAAGGGGTTGGAGCACACTGATGGGACACTGTACAGAGTCGCAGGAGTGGCTGTCACAGACAGCATCGTAGCACTCCAGAATTTGAGATGGCAGCTGCCAGCTCACACAGTCGTGCTGACATCCTGTGCGAACACTCACATAGGCATTGCAGCAATTGCAACCACTAAGCTGGTGGTTTAACTTTTAAAATATAACTTCTCCAGTCCCCCACAGTAATGCAAGAACAAATGGGACCGAAAGGAGCACACCCAGAGAGGCACCCACAGACTGGGATTAACTGGACACAGCAGCGGGAGGCAGAAATGGTGAGCCCCACCCATGGGGGGGGTCCACTTTTCTTCAGTGTTCACAGAGGAAAGAGAAGGGGAGGGGCCACAAAAAATTAACAGGAGCACTGGAGGGAGGGAGGTAGATGGTAGTCCTTTTTCAGAGGAGAGAGTTCTGAAGGGACTTGCAAATCTCAAAGTGGACAAAGCAATGGGACCAGATGGGCTGCATCCAAGGGTACTGATGAAGCTCAGGGAGGTACTAGCTGTACCTCTGACAGTCCTATTTAACAGCTTACTGGAAACAGGAGTGGTTCAGGAGAATTGGAGGAGGGCAGATGTGTCCCACTTCACAAAAGTGGTAGCGGGAGAGGCTGGCGATTATAGGCCAGTCAGCCTGACATCAGTGGTGGGAAAGTTAATGGAAACACTGCTGAAGGAAAGGATAGTGGAATATCTTGAATCCAGTGGGTTACAAGACCCGGGCTGTATAGATTCATGGGGTGGTAATGTCAAATGAATCTCATAGACTTTTGACTAGGTGACCGAGAAATGAGTTCAGGTGGAGCAGTGGACATGACCTACTTAGATTTTGGTAATGCTGTCAACACCTTTTTATTTATGCATTGAATAGATCAGAGTTACAAACCTTTGAGTCAGAGACTCCTTTGCAAAGGCTCCATGTCAGGTTAAGGCAAAGTACAGAACAGATAGTACATTTGAGAATGCAAACAGGATATAGAATAATTCTGAGGGTAGCCCAAGTACCCTGCATCAAATAAGTACATTGATTTAGTAAAACAATAATTATACAATACAATATTATACAATATTTTGGTGAAGACATTCAAGGTGATACACATAGGATACAGGATGAATACAGAGGGTAGCAATAGTACCCAGTGTCAACAGGCACAAACATATGGGAAAAACAATGTAGTACAAATGTTCAGGTAAAGACAATCAGGAGCAAGCAGGTCAAGAGGAAAGGAAGAATGGTATGTAGGAGGTTGGGGCAGAAGAAGAGGACGGAGGAAGAGGGTTATGGGTAGCTGGCAGAAATGAGCATATTTAGAAGGTAGTAAGCGGTGACAGGAATTAAAGGTGTTGGGTGCAGTTACAGACAGAGGAAATGAGAAGTAGCTCTCTAAAACTGGATTTGAAGGGGCCAAGTTTGAGTTCTGAGGAGATAGTAGAGGGTAGTTCATTCATCCAAAGCAGAGCCCTGTAGGTAAAGGCTCACTGTCCCAGAGATGTCCGGCAGTGAGGGATTAGAAGTGGGGCTTTAGAGGAGCCCCTGGTAGATCTAGCTAGAGGGGCGGGCTGAGTTAGGTTGTGAAGCCCCGGTGGGGCAAGGTTGGAGGTGATTTTCCTGGCCAGAAGACATGAGTGGTATTTAAGCCTGCATTCGAAGTTAAGCCAGTTAGTAAGCCTGTAGTGGTCACATATGTGGGTGAATCTGTCATACCCTGAGACCAGGCGACAAGCTTTGTTCAGGGCAACCTTGATGCAGTGGAGGGCAGTGCTGTCTGCCGTGCTGTAGAAAATAATCCCATACCGTTCCACATAGGAGACTAGTAAGCAATCTAGGTAGCTTAGGAGTGGGTCCAAAGCTGGAAATTATGTAAGAAATTGGTTGGGGGATAGGTGACAGATGGTGGTGATAAATGGAGTTTAGTCCAAGGAGGGGAGCATGACCAGCAGGGTGCCTCCAGGATCAGTGCTGGACCCGCTCCTCTTTAATATTTTTATAAGTGACACTGTCGAGGAACCGGAGGAAACAAAAATCTATAGTAGCGTGGACACTCCCAGGCAGGTGGGATGGGTGAGCAGAGACCTGACAAAACCTGGAATGGTCAAGGGTATGGTAACTGGGTTTCAATGCTAAAAGTGCAAAATAGTGCACTTGGTAACAGAAACTCAGGGACAGAGTCAAATGGATGGAGTGTTATTGACGATCACCAAGCGAGAGAGACTTTGGTGTAAACATATTTGATGACCTAAAGGTGGCCAGGCAGTGTGACATAGCAGTTGAGAGAGCTAGTGGATGCTGGGGTGCATTGGAAGGGGTATCACCAGCAGAAACAGGGAGACGGTATTGCCTCAGTATAGATCACTGGTAAGACCCACCTAGAATACTCTGCCAGTTCTGCAGACCACATCTCAGAAAGGACATAGAATGGAGGCGATCCAGAGGAAAGCAACTAAAATGGTTCAAGGTCTGCATCAGATACCCCACGAGGAGAGAATAACGGACCTCAATATGTACACCCTGGAACAAAGAAGGGAGGGTGGATATGACAGAGACCTTTAAATTCCTCCTGCACCTTATTTACTTCCATTAGGTAAGTATTTGTGCAGAAAAAAAGGTACTCAACAATTGAACCTTCTATGAAGCTGGAGGCGGGGTAGATTCAGGAGAGACATGAGGAAGTACTTCTTCACAGAAAGAGTGCTGGATTCCTGGAACAGCTTACCAGCGGAGGTGGTGTGGGTGAAAACAATGGGGGAGAGGGTTCAAGAATGCATGGGCTAGACATAAGGGTACCTTAGTGGAAAGGAAAGGAGGGACAGAGAAAGAGCCAGAAATCAGGTAGGTTCTCTGCAGTGCTACTTTATTTTTATTTATTTATTTTAATTTGTTCACCGGGAGAGGCACACTGAGCCGGGGCTTGTTTCCAGGTGTGACCCAGGGGAAAGGGAGTGGGGAGGTTACTATCAGAACAGTTATACAATTTTAGTATTATAGAGATTGATAGTTGGCCTGGTGGTGTAGAGGGCTGAGGCATCATGCCTTACCTCCTGCCATGCTGGTGACCCTTGTTCACTGTGTGAGCAGGTCACTGGGGGTCAGAGAGGATTAAGCATCTGGAGGACAGCTCTCCTGTCCTGGGGAGGGAGGGACACGGAGGCCAGCGCACCTCTGACACCTACCGGTGGCTGGGTGTTGGAGCGCCTGGGTCCCATATGTGAGGGATGGGGCAGAGCAGTCAGCCCATGTGCTGTGGGGGGACAAACGCACAGCTTGGCCATTGCCGCCGCTACATTGCTCCGCCTCTGGCAGGGGGGGACCGGGAGAAAAAACAGGAGTGGAAGAGCCTTGGATGAGTGCTGACCCCTGCAGGCGCCGCCCCCACAACTTGCAGAAACCTCCAGAACCGGATCCATGTTGGCGGGTTGAGGGATCCCTGCCGCCCTGCCATGGGGGGCAAGCCATGGAGAAAGACAGGAGGTGGCGCTGCGAATGGATGGATGGGGCTGGGTGGTCGGCACGATCATGGGCCACCAAGGAAAGGGATAAATCAAAGTAAAAAAAAAAAATAAGAGACTGATAAAGCAATACAACAGACAGTACAGTAGTAAGTAGGTTTAAACAATGTGAGATATAATTTGACTTTCAAACACAGCTATAGAAATGGCATACTATGGAGGTTATTTTAGAGTACAAACAGAAAGCAATAGGCTGTACACGGTGTGGTATGTATACAGGTGTAATAAATCAAATTGGGAAATATAGAGATACAGGGAGGTAAGATTCTGTAGTGAGTAGCACTGTTAGATTTAGTGAGAGGAATGCATGAAGGGGGAACATTTTTTGAGGGGAAAGGAGTCAGGTAGCATCAGAAAGGACTTATCAGGGGTATCTACTCTGGGGGAGGAGATAGGGCAAAAGGAGGAGGCTGAAAGTATGACAGGGAGTAGTAGAGTAGGGGAGTGAGCAACGAGAAGTGCTAGACGTTTTGGGGTAAAAGTACAATAAGAGGCTTGACCGATGTGAAATTTTTCAAGCGGAAGATTGTACGCAAGTATGGTCTTTGCTTGACTAGTTATGCATGACGGGCGCATTTTAGGAAAGGAGCTGAAGGGGACTATCTGACATGGAGGGAAGGGAGCTCCAGAGTGAGGGTAGTCTGTAAGAAAAGGCATCTGCGCCAGAACATGAGGAACAGCGTGGTAGGGAGAAAGTGCGGGTCTTTCTAGAATGAAGGGGGTATGATGTCTCCGAGGAGGGAGACAGAAGTGAGGTTAGATAGGAGGGTAAGGACCCAAACCAGTATTTTGAGATGAAGAGAGAGGAGTGGAGTAGGCATCAGTGATGAAGAGGGGTTAGGGAAAGGGACAAGAAAAGGGAGCAGTGATGTGTGTGGTGGGGGGGCATTTAGGGCAAAACAACAAAAGGTGGGCTGGCCTGGTGGTGCTGAGGGTCGAGGTGCTGAACACCACTCCTCGCGCCACGCCGACAACCCAGATTCAAGAGTGAGCTCGGGTGCTGCTGGGGTCGACGGGAGGGAGAGGATTGAGCATCCAATGGACAGCTCTCCTTTCCCGGATGGGAGGGCCGAGGATTGTCCAATGTACCAGAGGCTCCCGGTGGAGATTGGGGGCACTGCAGTATGCAGACAGCACAAGTAGCGTGGTTGACACCAGCAGGATTGCCATGCACATGGCGTCAGGGGTGCCCACGCAAGGGGGGTGTAAGGGGACCAGAAAATGGAAACACCCAGCTCTGCGGGGTAGGCAACGGCACATGACCCCCATGTCCACTGCTGGATCCATCTCGCCCAGCCTCTCATATCCTCCACCCGGGCCCTCACCCACAGTCAGGGTCTGACTTTGAAGAGCGCCCAAAGAGGAGGGGCATCCCCACCCTGGAGGGGTTAAGCTGGGGGTACTGGCTGTGGGGTGGAGAGGAGGCTTAGGGCCAAGAGGACCTCAGATGGGGCAGGATTAGGCAGGATGCTTGAGAGAGGCTCCGCAGGCCACGACCAGGAGTGAAAAAGAATGTAAAAAAAAAAAAAAAAAAGACGTTGTAGAGGGGGTCCAGCCTGACTAAATGAGATGGTGCCATACACTATGCCATCATAGTCAAATGATGGGACAGCCATTTTTGCGAGGAGCTGCTGCTGTGTACATAGGGAGAGGGCTTCTTTGTTTCTGTACATCGAGCCAAGTTTTGGGTGAAGTTTTGCATGAATATGCTCGATGTGTTTCATATAGTCAAGCTGGGAGTCAAGCCAGACCCTAGGTATTTATAATGAGTGACTATGTCAAGTAAGGAGTCATCCAGTATAGTAAAGAGAGAGGGGTGAGCAGAGTGGCAAGTTTTTGGGGCATGGGCCTGCCTGAGGAGGTCGTGAGGTCAAAAATGGGGCAGTTTAAGAATGCATGGGACAAACATAAGGCAATTCTAGTGGAGGTAGGAGGAATAGGCTGTTAGTAAAACTAGGATCTGCAGCTTATCCGATAGGTAGGGAAATGGGCAGACTGGGTGGGCCAAGCGGTCCTTATCTGCCATCAAAGTCTGTTTCTATGTTCCGAATGTCATTGACACAGTTTTTTTTTCTTTTACATTTACATACTACAGGTAGGGGGAAATGGGCAGACTTGGTGGGCCATGCAGTCCTTATCTGCTGACAAATTCTACGTTTCTGTGTTAGTCTCACTCCATCATTAGATGATGCCACCCTTCAAGTCATAGATCAGGCTAAAAGCCTTGTCTTTGATATGATAATCTGGTTACTCTAAGCCATGCCTTTGTAAATTTTCATCAGTACTGTAGCATTCTGTATCTCCAGCTTTCTGGAGGTATGGTTCATTGTCTCCAGCTGGTGTAGAATGCTGCAGCTCGGTTGATATCTGGTACAACCATTTTCAACCATGTCACACCGGTGCAATGCAAACTGCACTGGCTACTGGTTACATTGTGTGCCACCTTTAAGATTTGCTTCATGGTATTCAAAGCCTTGCATGGGTTGGGTCCCGACTACATGTAACGCCAAGTGCTTCCATATATTCCAGATTGTCATTTCTGATCCACAGTTGAAAATATGTTGGGGGTTCCATGTGCTCATTTAAAATCTTCAGGGGATAGGCCTTTTTCTGTGACCATCCCTTGCACTTGGAACCCCATAACAATTCACTGTAGTCCGATCTCCTTTGCAGAGCTTTTTAAAATGGCCTTAAGGACCATCTTTCTCCTGGCATTTAAGGGCTCATTTTAATGTGTTAACAATGGGAGAAACTCTGTTGTGTTTGATTATGTGATTTTATATAGAAACAGAAAATGCCACCAGAAAAAGAACTTTGGTCTGTTCAGTCAGCCCTGTTTTACCCTGTCCAACCCCAGGACCTAATGTCTATTTGGGGTTATTGCCCTTCTCATATCCTCCCCCTTGCATCAAGCTGTGCTGTTTTGCTCCATGTGTAACAACCCCCTTAGGAGGCTTACCTGAACTGCTTGTGGCACCTTCTCCTCAGGAGCACCTGTTGCTGCTCCCGAACTGAATACTGATGCTGAACTGAACGCTGCTGGTGCTGCTCCTGAACTGAACACTGCTACTGCTGCACCTGAACTGTACACTGCTACTGCTGCTCCTGAACTGAATACTGCTACTGCTGCACCCGAACTGTACACTGCTACTGCTGCTCCTGAACGGAACACTGCTACTGCTGCACCTGAACTGTACACTGCTGCTGCTGCTCCCGAACTGAACACTGCTGCTGGTGCTGTTGCTCCCGAACTGAACACTCCTGCTGCTGCTCCTAAACTGAACACTGCTGCTGCTGCTCCCGAACTGAACACTGCTGCTGGTGCTGTTGCTCCTGAACTGAACACTGCTGCTGCTGCTCCTAAACTGAACACTGCTGCTGCTGCTGCTGAACTGAAAACTGCTACTGCTGCTGCTCCTGAACTGAACACTGCTACTGCTGCTCTCGAACTGAACACTGCTGGTGCTGCTCCTGAACTGAACACTGCTACTGCTGCTCCCGAACTGAACACTGCTGCTGTTGCTCCTGAACTGAACACTGCTGCTGCTGCTGGTGCTGCTCCTGAACTGAAAACTGCTACTGCTGCTGCTCCTGAACTGAACACTGCTACTGCTGCTCCTGAACCAAACACTGTTACTGGTGCTGCTCCTGAACTGAACTCTTCTACTCCTGAACTGAACACTACTGCTGGTGCTGCTCCTGAACTGAACACTGCTACTGCTGCTCCCGAACTGAACACTGCTACTGCTACTGGTGCTGTTCCTGAACTGAACACTGCTACTGCTATTGGTGCTGCTCCTTAACTGAAAACTGCTACTGGTACTGTTCCTGAACTGAACACTGCTACTGGTGCTGCTCCTGAACTGAACACTGCTACTGCTACTGGTGCTACTCCTGAACTGAACACTGCTACTGTTGCTCCTGCACTGAACACTGCTACTGCTACTGGTGCTGCTCCTGAACTGAACACTGCTACTGTTGCTCCTGAACTGAACACTGCTACTGCTACTGGTGCTGCTCCTGAACTGAACACTGCTACTGCTGCTCCTGAACGGAACACTGCTACTGCTACTGCTGCTGGTGCTGCTTCTGAACTGAACACTGCTACTGCTGCTCCTGAACTGAACACTGCTACTGCTACTGGTGCTGTTCCTGAACTGAACACTGCTACTGCTGCTCCTGAATTGAACACTGCTAGTGCTCCTGAACTGAACACTGCTACTGGTGCTGCTCCTGAACTGAACACTGCTACTGCTACTGCTCCTGAACTGAACACTGCTACTGCTACTGGTACTGCTCCTGAACTGAACACTGCTACTACTGCTGGTGCTGCTCCTGAACTGAACACTGCTACTGCTGCTGATGGTGCTGCTCCTGAACTGAACACTGCTCCTGGTGCTACAGTTGCCGGGCTCTCTCATGCTAAACTGTGTGTGCTGTGTGGAGATAGCCTAGCTGTGCAGCACCATCTCTGGCATCTTCTGCTCCCTTTACTATTCATCGGCCCGGTCCCCCAGTTCTGCCATAGGAGACTGGGAGCCAACAAGGACACATCTTCAGCCTCTCCTGCACCTACCACAAAAGTTGCCACAAGAGCAGGAACGTATGCCTTCCCTGTGCTCTATGCTCCTACTGACCCTGTCAGCATGCTGAGACTCCAAACCCGCCGCACCAACACTGCCCACAGACCCACCGGGCAATAGTCCAGGGCGAGCTACTAACAAACACTGGGGCCAGCACAATGGGGGGGGGGCAAATAAATATTAAAACTAGAAAATAATGTGTTTATTCTTAGACAGAACCACTAATATCTTCTATTTTCAAGAGTAATCTGTGATATTTTTTACAGTACTTAAAATGTTATTTTGAAAGCTGTAACATTTCAGCTGTTAATCATTAAAACTTATGTGTTTCTAAATGAAAGCTTGGAGACCCTGATCAACTTGTGTAGACCCGTTAGCAACAATACAATTGTCCTATGTTGTAACATGCATATACATTTCGATATAATATGTTGTTAGGAATGGCAGGACTTTTAAAATGCTGTGAACCATTTTATGTTTTTTATACTGATGTGAAACATTTTGTGTTTTTATTATATCAATAAATGGTTGCTGTGGTGATATCTTAACAATATATCTATTTAGCTGACCCCAAACTCTTATTTAAAAGAAAAATTCAGTCTCTAGCCCTAACGCTTCCAAGTTATCACATTTTTCAAGAAAATATCTTTTGAAAGGTCTGACTCTGGATCTGTTGGTGCTAGAAACAATGTTTTTGTTAAATGAAAGCTTGGAGGCCAGGCATTAGGAAATGCTATTATATTGTCATGGTAACAGTAGTATAGTAATTATGTAACTGATATAGAAACAGGCAGTGTTATCTAGCTATAGCAATATAAGTATGTATGTGTGTTGTGTGTGTGTGTGTGTGTGTGTGTGTGTGTGTGTGTGTGTATATATATATATATATATACATATGTTGCAAAAAACTTTGTTAATGCTCCAGTTAAGGTCAAAGCGATAAAAGTTGGGAAATGAGGTGCTAGGGTTTCCCTAACACCCCACTCTCCCAAAACCAGGCAGGAGAGCAGGTGTGGGGTGTGTCTTGGGCTTCTGAGGTCTACCACTGACCCATTCCATCTGTAAATTATGTCAGATGTGTAGACTTTATGAGAATGGGGTGAGCATTAGGCTTGAGAAGCCCAAGGCACACCCCACACCTGCTCTCCTGCCTGGTTTAGGAGGAAGGGGTGTTAGGGAAACCCTAATGCCTCACTTCCCAACTTTTGTCACTTTGACCCTAACTGGAGCATTAATGAAGTTTTTTGCAACTTATTTCCTTACTTTTTGAGATAGTATAACAGTATCCTTATTTTACTGTGGGAGTGCAGGGTCTGAAAATCCCTCCGTAGATGCATATATGTATTTAGCTGTGGAAGCACAGGAGGGCCCTGTGATTCCATTTATAGGACAACAGTAGCCAAATTGTCAGCAAAGCCATCTTATTATTCCACCTCATGTACCCGGTACAGAAAATGTTTGAATCCCCGCCAAAACATAATTCTGTGCAACTGCAATGGCATTCCGTGCCACAGGTGCAAAAACACATTTTAGACAAGATTTGAAAAATGACAGCTGTGACATACAGTACATGAGGTGGGGTAAAAGAAGCTATGTTGAAAATCTGGGGTCAAAATATTTAAAATTTCCAAAGTTATGAGTGCGAAATTGCAATGAATGTTCATAAATTTGGCATTTATTTCATATTTTGACCCCAAATTTTCACATGTCTTCTATGAATCCACCTCATAAACCCCATAGGTGAAAATGTTCAAATCCATGCCAAAACGCCATTCCGCACCACAGGTGTGAAAACATGTTTCGGACAGGATATGAAAAATGACAGCTGTACTGTTCATGAGTTTCCAAAGTGAGTGAACTCCAACAGAACAAAAGGAGATTAAACTGCTGTTTCAAAAAAATTACAGATTATTTCATACAAATACAAATTGCAACCGCTGATATTTGTTTGAAACAAACTGTCATTTTGAGAAACAACAGTTTATCTCCTTTGATTGACAGGCTCTCACTATAACTGTTGGACTGTGTAGGGTTTGCTGCCCTGTGTCTGCACCTCACTCTCTGCACCGAGCACACTAACTGACTTTTGGATCTGTGTACTGTTCATGAGGTGGTGTGAAAAAGGGCTATGTTGAAAATTTGAGTCAAAATATTGAAAAGTACCAAAGTTATGCATGTACATAAAAAATTTTCAATGAACGCCATAACTCAGCTATTTTTGAATTTATTCACCTAATTTTCATATGGTTTTGGGACTCTCCTCATGAACACTGGTGGTGAAATTTCATTATTTTGTCCTGAAAGGTGATTTCAGGCAGTGACCATGAAATCACCTTCCGGGCCCAGTTAACAAAATGACACTGCCATAGTTCATGAGATGGAGTCCCAAAAGGCCATGTTCAAAATTTGGTGAAAAAATTTTAAAATGGCAGCTTATGAACATAAGTTCAAAGCACCACTGAAATACATTATACAGCACTTATCTTTATTCCTCAGTTCATTATTTAGCTTTGAAGAGTGCAGACGTGTCTCGGTTCACAGAAGATGACAGAATTTGACATTGTCTGGTAAGTGTAGAGTAAGGGGTGTGGGAGGTGGATGCTCAGTGGGATGGTCGAGTTGGGGAGGGTGACAGCGGTAATGATGAGGGACCGCTTTTTTGTTTCAGGTTAAAAAATGTTGGGGGATGGTTTTCCTATTGCAGGTACCAAAAACATTAAGAAACCATCTTGGGACACTGGAGTGGCTCCTCAGTGACCCACAGTGCTGGGGCCTCTAAAATGCCAACATGGGGATTGGGCACTCCAGTGTCAGCTACAGTTACTAAAACAAGTGTGTCTGGGGGAGGGCACCGATACTGGGGTGGGCATCCTGGTGTCAGATTATATAAATATAAATAAAAAGTATTATATAAATAAAAACAGGGTCTGGCCCGGTGGCCCTGAGGGTTGAGGCGCTGAATGCCACACCTGCATCACACTGGCGACCGCGGTTCGGGAATGGACCTCGGACATCGGGGGTCAGCCAGGGGAGGAGGATTGAGCGCCCCACAGACTGCTTTCCTCTAGGGAGGGAGGGTGAGGAGTATCACTGAGCCACTGGGTCCTGGTGGTGGCTGGGGCTAGTGCAGGCTTGGGGATCAATGTGCGGGCTGGCGTGGTAGGCATTGGGCATACTGTGGGCAGGTGCATGCAGGAATGTCCTGATGCCACTGCATGCCTCGCACTCATGGAGGGGACTTAGGGACAAAAATAATATTCTGGCGTGAATGACGGCAGACTCCATTGGTGCCATGGCGGACCCACTTCAGATAGCAGCCCTTCAGCCCCTGGCCTCCACGTCTCCACCATGTGTGGGATAAATCCCCACTGTGAAGTGAACTGGGATGGCAGGGCGAAAAGGGTTCAAGCTCTGACTGGGTCTGGGGCAGTAGCTGAGGAAGGTTGCCTGAAAAATTGGGGAACCACAGGACCACCCCCCAGTCAAGAAGGTGAAAATATCTAAATAAATAAATAAAAAATGTCGTTTGAGGTGTAGCATTAAACATGCTACTCAACCTTAACTATAGGAGTACCACCGCGTTCCTGTATATATATTTGCATCACAACAATTGTATTTTTTTCAGAACATAAATGTTAGTGATCTATTTTCCCATAACGACAAAGTAAGTAAAGATTTATTTAGCAAGCACCCATTCCTGGGGCTCATAGTGCCATCCAACAGAAATAACAGTAATACACAGATAACCAATATCAGTAAAACCAATGTACATATAAATACTGTATGTACAAATCTGCAGGCCAGATAAAATACTTAGGCAGCATCACCTCAAGAGCGTCCCTATGTCAGACCAGAAGCATCCTGAAACAGGTAGGATTCTAGGCTCCTCTTGAAGGCATTCAGCAAGGGGACCTTCCAAAGAATTTGCTAAAACCTGTTCCACAGGGCAGATCCCTCGAGCTCAAACATCTGGTCTCCAGAAGATTTTAACCTAGCCCTAGGAACAGCCAGGAGGCCCACCTCGGAGGAGCGGAGAGTGCAAGAGGTCTGGTAGGGAGTCAGAAGATGCTTCAGGTAACTAGGAACCATTCCATATAGGGCCTTAAGTCAGCAAACCAACCTTAAAGGTGACACACCACTTCACTGGCAGCTAATACAGTTCATGCGGAACCGGAGTTATGTGACAGGCTCAAGGAAGGCCTGTCAGTAACCTGGCTGCAGCATTCTACACCAGCTGCAAGCATCGTAGGACACCTCCACTGACCCCAAGGTAAAGAACATTATAGAAACACAGACTCTGATGGCAGATAAGGACCACTTAGCCCACCCAGTCTGCCCATTTCCCTACCTATTTGATAAGCAGCAGATCCTAATTAACCAACAGCCTACTTCTTCCTAAACCCCCCAAGAATTGCTTAATGTCTGTTCCACGCATTCTTGAATTTCCCCACTGTATTTGACCCCATGGCCTCCTCAGGAAGGCCTGTGCATGTGTCCACCACCCTATCCATGAAAAAATACTTCCTCACGTTGCCCCTGAGCCATCCCCCCTCTATCTTCAGATTGTGCCCCTTGTTCTTGCACATCTCTTTTTCTAAAAGATGCTACCCTCTTGGACTTTGTTGATTCCCTTGAGGAACTTGAAAGTTCCTATCATGTACCCCCTCTCTCTCCTTTCCTCGAGGGTATACATATTAAGCTCCTTTAGTCTGTCTTCAAATGGTTTCTGGTGCAGACCCTGCATCATTTTAGTTGCCCTCCTCTAGACTGCCTCCATCCTATGTCCTTGCAGAGATGGAGTCTCCAGAACAGCACGCAGTACTCCAGATGGGGTCTCACCAACTGTCTGTACAGAGGGATTACAACTTCCTGTTTTATAGTGGTGATGCCTCTCCCTATACATCCCAGTATCCCCCATCCCTCCTTACTGCCTTCTCACATTGCTTGCTTACCTTTAGGTCACCTGATATGACTACCCCAGGTCCCTTTCCATTTCTGTTGTTGTTAGTAACCCCCCCCCATTGTGCACTCTTCCCTGGGTTTTGTTTCCAGGTGCATTATTTTGCACTTCTTTGCATTAAATTTAAGCTGCCATACTTCTGACCATTCCTCCAACCTTGCCAAGTCCCTTCTCATCCTTTCCATCCCCCCGTGTGTATCAACCCTGTTGCAGATTTTTGTGTCATCTGCAAAGAGGCATACTTTTCCTTCCAGTCCCTCTGCAATATCACTTATCAAGACATTAAAAAGGACTGGTCCCAGTACTTAACCCTGCGATTCCCCACTAGTAACCCCCCTTTTTTCAGAGTGGACTCCATTACTATTACCCTCTGTGTACTATAGTCCAGCCAATTGTTTACCCAGGCTACCACCCTGGGACCCACTCCCAGGCTGGCTAACTTGTTTATTAATCTTTCACATGGGACTGTGTCAAATGCCTTGCTAAAGTCTAGGCAGGCCATGTCCACAGCCCCTCCCTGGTCTACTACTTTGGTCACCCAGTCAAAGAAATCTATCAGATTTGCCTGATATGACCTTACCTCTGTGAATCCATGCTGCCTTGGGTCCTGTGCCCCACTTGCCTCTAGGTACTCAACAATTCTTTCTTTCAGAAGTTATTCCATCATTTTCCCTACCACCGAGATCAAACTAACAGGTCTGTAGTTTCCTGCCTCTGCTTTGCTCCCACTTTTGTGAAGGGGAATCACATCTGCCCTCCTCCAGCCAAAATAGTCAAATGTGGATATGACAAAGGCATGTACCAGTAAGGGCAAATCTTCAGGATGAATCAAGACTTTGATCCAGGTGATGTTTCTGAGATGCTAAAAGCCACTCCAGGTTACAGCTGACACTTGAGCCTTAGGTGTCAGCTGCTCCTCAGAATGACCCCAGATTCTTCACCTTAGCAGAGTGTGACAGGACTGAATAAGGCCCTGTCCCATTTGTTATGCAGAAAGAACAAAGATCTGCTTTATCCTGTCATTTTCTGTCTCTTGCCTGTCTGATTGCACAACCAAATGTCCTCATGAGACCTAGGAATTGATCACTGTGACGGTCTTGAATTCTCCCATCTCGCTATCTCTACCTTTACTTACTGTTTGTCTTTTTTCCCTCCTTGCATATCTGTGATTATAAAATATATGTGAGTCTTTGTGTGAAATTGAATCCCTTGGTTTGAAATGTATATAGTTATATTGTTGAAATAATTGCAAAAGTTATTTAGAATTTAGGGGTTAACCTGAGATGCGTTAAAGTTCCTCTCAGGTTTGTTTGTAAACTTCTTTGCAGAGCTGTCAGCAGGAGGTCAGTTCTGGGACACCATGTTCTATTTTGTAGCACCTGCAAGGAAACTGACAAGAATTGATACATTTTATGAGAAACAGGATGTCTGTTAACTAAAGCTACCAACTTTCCGAGGCCTAAAACTGGGACCGTCCATCCAGACCATGACCCCCCCCCCACACCGTGTCACTCATGGGCACCACCGCAGACAATGCTGTGCACAATCAATTACATTTTGCTGCTTGCTCTGGCCATGCAGCCCCACAGTAACACCAGTAGCAAACATCCAGATTAAAACAATACATCATTCTGCTGCAGCAAGTTCCAAATCCATGATGTACAAAAAGTTAATTAGAAGCAAACCTGTGTTAAATTGTGATCAGATATTTGAGCTGCATGTATTGCTCCTCCTAACAGTCCCATCCAACTCGCTCACTCTCACCTCATTTGCTGAGCAAACTTCACTTCAGTGACTCCCACCACCACACCAGATTGTTTTCACACACTCCCTAGGGCTGATCAGGTTTGGGTACCTTAGTTCCCTGAAGCCGATCTCTTCTCTGTCTGGAGTCCCTCTCAGCTGCAGGCAGGCAGACATCCACATGTGCTTGTTTGTATTACTACCCAGTCTAATCTAATGGGAAGGAGCATGCTTTACTGTGCTCCCACTGACATGCTTGCAGTGCAACACAGGCGCAGGGGTTGAAGTTGTAAACTGCTGTCCAGCCTGAGCAGTGCCATAGTGGTGCTGAAATAACTGTCACTCACGGATTAGCAGTCAGCAAAAAAAGGGGGACAAAACTGGGACAAGTAAGCAAAAAAGGGACAAAAGTGATATTTTGCAAAACTTGTGGGGACACTGGGACATGCTGCCTAAAATAGGGACTGTTGGTAGCTTTACTGTTAACAAGCTGAGGATGTAGATATTAATTGTCAGGCAAAGATTGGTTATAAAAAGAGCAGCAATATTTTTAGCAAGAGAGACTGAAACTTGGAATTAGAGATACCCTCAGATGAAGGACTTTATTTTCTCTGTTTGTTGTAAATATTTATACTAAACAATTTTTATTTTACTGTTATTGGTGATGATAAAGGTTACTGTGAATTTTATAACCCCTTGAAGACTCTGTTTGAGTCGAGGCACTAGAGTGCGCATTGGCCATAGCCACAGTGTGTATTTTACTAACTTTTGGAGCTTTAATAAATGGATTACCTGCTAATTTGAATAGGCTCCAGTTTGCTTTAATGTGCACTCTACTTCCTGATTTTGAACTTATCTGCTCTGGTTTTCCCATGCTTCCTGACCTGTGCCTCAACGATACAGAGGCTACCAGATTAGAGAAGCCAAGCATTAAGCTCACCATCCCCTCGGTGACATCTGCACCCCACAGAGGACCAAGCTCCATCACCAGTACCTTTGTCTTGACTTGATGACATGCAGTCCAGGATCTCGGCTAGGCACAAATCTAACACCTTGACCATGTCTGCTGTCTCCAGTAGAAAAGACAGGTACAACTGGGTATCATCAGCATAGCAACAAAAACCCGGTTGTATCAGTTAATGATCCCTCCTAGGGGCAGCATATACACCGCAAATAGCATGGGCGAATGTATCAATTTCTGAAGCACATCACAGAGCTGGGGCATCGGGAGTGAAGAGAAATTCGCCATAACCACCCTCTATATTCTATCCCTGAAGAAGGACTCAAACCATGCTGAGGAGTCCACAGTGCTCCCTGAGACAATCCAACAACAGCCCGTGGTCCACAGTGTCATAGTCTGAAGAGAGATCAAGGAGAACAAGAACTGACCGCTCCCCTCTATCCCTTGTCCTAAGAAATTTTGGGTGATCGCACATACAGACACTCTCCTGACAAAGGCTTAATTGTTGGGCCAAAGCACTGGGGACCATGCTGTCTTCCATGTTAAGTGTTTGAACTTGGAATAAATCAACTTGCATACAACTTTCTGGAGTTCCTTTATGCAAAACTCTCAAGGAAGTACAGCTTTCTCCCATGTGCCCAAACTTTGGAACTCTCTACCCTTGGAAGTTCGTCTAGCTCCTGGTCATGCACTATTCAAAATTATCGTTCCTTCCTTGGCAGCCAACCCACCTGCTCTTGCTTTAACTCTCCTTGACTTTTGCTACCTCCCTCCTTCCCTACACCCCACATGGCCCTTTCTCTAACTATTACTTCTCTCAATCCTCCAGTTGATCTACCTAGATTTGCACTTATTACTGCTGCCCTGGTGCTGTATCCTGCCTATGTATTATTTTACTTGAAGCTTGTATATACTGTTGCTTGTTCATTACCCTTGATTTGATTGTACTTGTTCATTCATGTTTCACATGATACTCTGTAACTTTTGTCTTGTTTTTTTGCTCTGTATCCTTGTATCCATGTAATCCTTCTAACCTCCTGGGTTGTGTCTGAAAATAGTCATTTTTTGGCTATGGCTCCCACCCAGTTAACAAAAAATAAATAAAGATAAATAAATCAATCTTCTGTCCCTTGGAATGTCTTTACTGGTTTGTTTTGCTTCAGAATTTCAAGGGTGAGCCCCATCATGTGAGGCACCCACAGAGTTTTCCAGAGATGCACCTACTACCTTTGTGTTTGAACTAAACCCGGACTGGAGAGGTTCACAGCTATCAAAAACCATAAGGTGTTCCTCAAGCAGTAGTTCCACCATTTTCTTGATAACCTTCCCCAAAAAGGAGAGGTTAGAGACAGGTCTATGATTTGCAAACAGTCCAGGCCCAAAGATGGTTTCTTAAAGTGTGGCCTAACCAGCGCATTTTACAGGATGCTTGGAAAGACCCCCTCACAAAGGGAACACTGGACTAGTTCGGTGAACACTGGAACTAGAAACCCTATACAGTGCATTGGGCCTGGGTCCAATTCACAAAATATGGGCTGCAGCTCTGAGATCACCCCACATACCTCCTCCACTGAAGTTGGCTTAAGCTCTTCAAAGACAGGTGGCAAGCCCCTGTCCACTACCAGCCCGACCATGCCACGTGGCAATAACCTGGTTGGGGAAATCCTGGACCGAACTGAAGACACGCTGTCATAGTAAAAATGAGCAACCTCTTCACAATGTGCAGATGAATCAGCTCTCAATGGTTGCAGACAGACTGGATGAAGAAGTCTGTCTACCATCTGGAATAGCTAAGCTGGTAGGTTTCTATCTGTCCCAATTTCTCTGGACAGAAATATTGCCTTCTTGTGGGAAATTGTCTTTTGATAACGTAGTGAGTTCTCAAAGTCAGTCTGTCCTCATAAGATTGTGACTTCCTTCAACAATGCTCCAACCTCTGTCCCTTGGAATTCAACTCCTTGAGTTCACTGCCAAACAACAGGCATCTCAAATGCAAAGTCCTAGGCCATATACAGGCTGGTGCCACTGCATTAGATGCAGCAGTAATGGCCCTATAGTGTATGATAGAACATTGTTATGTGCCGAAATCCATCACTTCTAAAACTTTGTTATGCTGCACTAGCTACGTCAGCTAGTTTGTTATGCTGCACTAGCTACATAGCTAGTGCTGCCTAACAACTTAGATTAGAATTGGCACATGCATAATAGTTGAACTTCACCCTTTTAAGAGCGGCCATGGTGGTGAGAGCCAGAGCGAAGGACAGCGTCGCACAGATAAAAAAAAGAGTAAAGTAAGGGCAAATTATTTTAAAAAGGCACAATTCTGACTAGATTTTTGTGGGAAAGTGGATCACACTATAAAAGACAATGTATGGTCGACTATCCATAACATTCATGGGTAGCCATCTTGAGGTTGACATGGTGACCAAAACCTCTCAAACTTCACTCTTGAGTTTTAAATGGTCGCCAGTGACAACCTCTCGATGGCTACCCATGCTTGTTATGGATAGCTGACCATATGTTATCCTCTATGTTATAGGCCATCTCTGCCACTCCTGATCCAGTCATATAAGTAGCTATCACTCCCGACAGATAATCCACCTCCTGAAATCCTTCTGGGGACAACCCCATAAAGAGGTGGTAGTTGACCATTTCCACAGGGGGTGGACTAGGAGGGAGGCCCTAAATTAGAACGCCACTGTACAATGATCCGACTAACTGACCAGATAAATCTCAAGGCTGTTATTCTCCAGTCCAAGTAAGAAAACCGGGCCCAAGTCATGGCCATGTTGATGGGTCACAGAAGTGACTTCCTATGCTAGTCCCAGTGATTCCATCAATTAGAGGAAACTCTGATCAAACTGCAGGAGTTCATCATCAACCCAGGCACTTAGTTACCCAGAATCAACCATCTGGGTGACTCCAACACATTTTCAGTGATGAAGTCCACAGTTTCCTGCAGGAACTCTGTCTAGTGCCTCAGAGGTCGTACACAAGAGGGATCCTGTAGCCTGCACCAGGACCCCCATGCACAGCCACATATTCAAACAGCGAGGTTTCACCAACTGGGAGTATGGGTGAAGTTCACCTCAAATGTAAAACAAATAGCCAAGCCCCCCCCAAAAAAAACCCAGTTTTGGGACAGCCACCTCCAAAACAGGACTGGCATTGTTACTCAACCAGGTCTCCATGATGCAAGTCAGATCAAGCACAGAACAAGACATTAAATCTGCCATAATTCCTGTCTTGTTCCTCATCAATCTTGCATTGCACAGCACTGCCCTCAGGGGATGAGGAGATTTCTGGCTAACAGCTACTTTCCCACTCAGACCAATGGGAGCCATGGGTATGAGTACCTACTGTGACACTTGGACAGTTGGTTCTGATCGCTCTATGATTTTTGTAATATAAAAATGCAGTGTGATTGTCTGTCATGAAAATTCTGTGCTTGGGATGACAAATCCACACCCACGTATCAGTTCAAAGACAGGATATATGTTAAACAGCAGATCTCTGAATGCAATTAACTTGTCAGTTTGCTTTGAAGCCAGGAACTAATATATCCATTTTATGATGTCCTCAGGAAAATCAGTTAATTGCACCTGGTGTCATAAGGAAGTGGAATATTCATTTTATGACATCCTCAGGAAAGTCAGTTAATTGCAACGTGTCATAAAAGTCATTTGATGTGTTTGTGAAAGGAAACTGCTCATGGATCAAAGGGACTGAGAAATTATAGTCTTAATTAAGAGTGTCATCATTTGGAAAATGAGTCTTGCTGAGTCACACAATTCAATACCTTGATGGGACTATATATATATACATACATATATATATATATATATATATATATATATATATATATATATATATAGCACTTTGATAATCACTTCCTCCAATAAATGTCTTCTTTGGGCCTTACACAGGTAATTTCCACTGCTACTCATAAATCTGGGCACCTCTGGACTTAGTCTTTCTTAAGATTGATGCATCTGACATGGGGTGGAACCAGTCGCCTGGTCAGACCACTACACCGTGAGGTTACATTTTGCACCCCTGAGAAGGCCTTCCCTGTGGAGATGGTCAGGTACCGCCCATTACGAATATTACTTCCCAAGATCTTGTGGCAGTCCTTGACCTATCATCCCCGAGTTGGTGAGCAGTAATCCAGAGACGCTGGTGTCAGCCTATAATGTGACCGTTGCGGCGGCCCTGGATCATATTGCTCCTGTTCGTGAGTGCCCCTTATCCCTTCACACCAGGTCCCCTTGGTTCAATGGGACATTGAGGGAGATACGGAGACAGGGGCGAAGGTGAGAGCAATGTTAGCGCAAGTCCGCCCTTGAGGTCGACCGCCTTAGATTGATGGAACATTATTCTATCTATCAAGCTGCAATCACCCATAAGAAGGCCAAATTCCTCTCCGGGGAGATTGCAGTTGCTCGGAATCGACCGGCTCAGCTATTTCGGACTGTAGACAGACTGTGCAACCCAGCCTGTCTGCAAGTTCGAAAAGCCTTTTTGCAATTAGAGTGCGAGGAGCCTGCTTGTTACTTTGCAACTAAAGTGGCTGACATCAGGACAGACTTGTGCCCGGCAATCTCTAAGGGTGATGTCGTAGAACAGTGTGAATTCACAGTACCCCAGTTCTCTTGGAGTTCCTTTGGTCGACCTGAGTTCACGGATATTATGAGGATCATCAATAGTGTGCACCCCACAAGCTGTAGTTTGGATCCTGGACTGACTCCCCTAATTTTGGGTTGTACAGATATCATTGGTCCAGTCCTGGTGCAAATAGTCCAGTGCTCCTTGGAGTCAGGTGAGTTTCCTAGCTCCCTGAAAGAGGCAGTGGTGACACCTCTCTTGAAGAAAGCTACCTTGGACCCAGACTGTTTCTCAAACTACAGACCTATCTCTAACCTTCCCTTTATTGGGAAGGTTATTGAGAACGTAGTGGCAGCACAGTGGAAGACCATTTAACCATCTATAGTATCTACGAATCCTTCCAATCCGGTTTTCGTAAAAGACATAGCACTGAGACTGCGCTGGTTCGAGTGCTTAATGATCTTCTGAGGGTGAGAGATCAGAAGAGACATTCCATTCTGGTTCTCCTTGATCTCTCGTCAGCTTTTGACACTGTGGATCACCTGGTGTTGATAGCACGCCTGAGGCAAATTTGTGGAATGACGGGAACTGTTTTACAATGGTTCACCTCATTCCTCAGTGGGAGATCACAAAGAATTGTGTCGGGAGTCTTTTCTTCTGGCCCAACTCCTTTGTTGTGTGGGGTGCTTCAGGGTTCTGTGCTATCACCCATGTTATTTGCAGTGTACATGCTGCCCCTCAGAGACATTATAAGATGGTATGAGCTGAGGTTTCACTGCTATGCAGATGATACCCAGCTATACCTGTCTTTTGCACCCGACCAGGATGGAACTCTCACGGTATTTAACAACTGTCTTGAAGAAATCCAGGGTTGGATGGATTCTAGTTGGTTAAAGTTGAACTCAGAGAAGACAGAGGCTTTGACTGTGGACCGGGTGGTCAGATAGAGAGGTTGCGTGATGAATCGCCCTCTGGAATTTTTCTTGGTGGTGTGTCACTTCCGACCTCTGAACGGGTGCGTAGCCTTGGGATTGTCCTAGACGACAGGCTGACCTTACAGTCTCAAGTGTTGGCCATTGTCAGGACTTCCTTTTACCACCTTAGGAATATCGCCAAGGTTAGGCACCTTGTTCCATCTGACTCTTTGCCAACGTTGGTCCACGCCTTTGTGTTCTCACGTTTGGACTACTGCAACACCCTATACTTTCAGCTTTCTGGGGTTGAAATCCATTGCCTACAGCTGGTGCAGAGCAGCTGCAGCCGGGTTCTGACTGGGACAAGTAGGTCCTGTCATAGTACCCGGTGCTGCGTGAACTGCACTACTGGCTTCCTATACGATGGCGGATCACCTTTAAAGTAATTTTATTTACTTTAAGGCCCTTCACGATCTGGGTCCCGACCTATCTGAAAGAACTCCTGGTGCCTTACTACCCCGGCCGATCGCTCCACTCGGCTGAAGAGGGGTTGTTAGAGATTCCAAGAGTGAGTTTAAAATCTTCTGGCAGCAGAGCATTTTCTTATGCTGCACCCACTCTTTGGAATTCTCTACCATGCTGGTTATGGGAGTGCACCTCCGTGGAGGAATTTAAGAATAATTTGAAGACTCACTTGTGGAAAATGGCCTTCTTGGATGGTTATTCATAGGTTAATTTTAACTGTGCTGAGATCATACTTCATATTTTATTCACTGATTTTAATGTTTGATGTTATGTTATGATTCGATTTATATGTATTATTGGATTTATATTTGATATTATGGTTTTAATGTGTTCAGCGCCTTGGTATGTTGAAAGCGCTTTATAAATACATTTATATATATATATATATATATATAATCTATATTTTTTTTTATGTATCCTGAAAGGGAGGAGCTAGATGATGACATCATGAAGAGGGTTGAAACACAGCATTTTTAAACTGTAGTCTGTATTCCATTTACACACACCTGTTTGGACTCTGAGAAAGCAACATCAGGCACTGTTAGAAGGTATACATGAGAAAGACAATTCTAAGTGTACTGTGGTAGGAGATTTTGTTTGCACTTTAAACCTTTTTTTTTTTTTTTTAAGTGATTTGTATGTTTTGTGATATATGGTCCTGTAATTACATTTTACATTTTTATCTATTTTTTTAAGTAAACACCTCATTTTTAGAGACTACTTGGTGTGTCTTTGAAATTCTTTATTTGGCAAGTGAAGCATATATGGTTAAAGCTGACACTGGGCATAGCTTACTGGTTTACCAAACTGGAAAAGGTAAGAGTTTATTCTGATGTCTTTAATAGAGTTTTTAAGGATTCATTTTGTACACCTGGTTAGGTGCCTGTAGGCGAAAGATATCTGCCCCCTCGAAGAGCGGAATTATCTGAGCCTGTACATTGGCTACGCTAGCAAGAGGTTCACAGTTTGAATCCCTCCAGAACTTGAGATCAAAGTTTGATTAGAACCCACAAAACAGACAGGAGGGTTACCCTGTTCTGCTAACTGTTCACAATACTACAGTCAGAAGTTGCCACTGTGGGAGCAGAGGGCCTGACCTGCTGAGTGGGGTTGTGACAGATTGGTTGGCAGTGATGCGATAATTTTGGTATTACAAGCTTTTATTGTTCAGTGTGTCAGCTTGAGACCGTCAGCTCACTTGCAAAGAAAGAAAAAGGCAGTGATTTATTTTTTAAAAGGAGACAGAACTATATCACTTGGCGTAAAGTCAAGTTCCTACCCATTTTTTTTTTTCTAAAGTGCAAGTCAGAGTAGCCATAGTCAGGGAAGAAGATGGCTTCCAACTACAGCAGACATACTGTAGACTACTTAAAGCAGTTGTGCGGGGACAGAGGAGTCCCATTTGAGGTGAAAGCCACCAAACAGAACCTTGTGAATGCCCTGATGGTAGCAGATACCAGAGCATCAAGTCACAGACAGTGACTGGAAAGGACCGAACCTTGAGTGTGGCAGGGCTAGCAGCCAGTGCAGTGTCCAGATCTAATGAGGAGGGCAACAGGGCCAGTGCCAGCAAAGGGCCAAAGCAGCAGGGAAAGGTCACCAGTATCCTGGATCCAGAAGTACTCAGGCTGCAGATTGAGTTGCACCAAATGGAGCTGGTGTTCCAGGAGAAGAGAGAACAACAGAGAGATGAGAGGCAGAGCGGGAACAGCAGGAGGCTGAGCTTGAGGAGCGTGAGCACCAGAGAGCTGCAGAGGAGAAGAGGGGAACAAGAACAGAGGGAGGCAGAGCAAGAACGCCGAGAAGCAGAGCGAGAACAGAGAGACACTGACCATGAGGAGTGTGAGCGCCAGAGGCAACATGAACTGGAGAAGCTACAAATCCAACCAGCGGCACCAGAACAGGTAAGTGGCTTGGGTTTAACTGGGACTACAGGACTGAGTTACAAATTGAATTCCAAATTGATAGCTGAATTTAAAGAGGGGGAGGATATGGATGCCTTTTTAAATTCTTTGGAAAAAGTTTGTATTCAGGCTAAAATTCCTAGGGGAGTCCTGGAGCTTCCAGCTATCCCCGCTACTTACTGGGAAAGCTCGGGATGCATTGGATCAAATGGACAATGAGGACAGTGATGATTACAGCAAACTTAAAGCTGCACTGTTAAAGAAATTTGAATTAACTGCTGAATCATACAGAGCTAACTTCCATAAGCTCATGAGAAGCCCTAACATGAGCTATGAGGAGCTAGCCACGAAACAACGTCAGTTTTTAAAACATTGGTGGGAAGGAATTGAAGCAAACTCTGTTGATAAAACTGAAAATATGATTCTGTTAGAACAGTTTTTCTGGGCATGCCCAGCAGAGCTGAAAACCTGGCTGGAAGACCGAGATCCCAAAACAGTGCAAGAGGCTGCTGAACTCTCGGACCGCTATGCCAAGAGCAGACCTGCTCTGAGAGCGAATGGGGTGGCGGGCAGCACAGAAAGGAAAAAGCTTCCAGGGCAGCTAAAACCCCTACTGCCTCCACTGAAACCAGTTAGCCCCAGGTTTCAGAGAAAAGATTTCTCTGAGAAAAGAAATGAATGTTGGTTGTGTGAAGAAACTGGGCATATTGCCAGACAGTGTCCAAAACGGATGAGCAATAATACACAAGGTGGTGCTAGGAAAGAAGTGGGTTGTTTGTGTGTCCCTGGAAGCATGTCTGTGAACATGAGGGAGCACATACACTCAGTCATGGTGAATGGTGTACAGATGCAAGGGTTAAGGGACACAGGGGCATCATTTACCTTGGTAAAGGGGGATCTGGAACAGCCTGGTCAGCTTATACCCAATAAATATGTCACTGTACAGGACTTTACTGGTGAAGAGAAAACATTGCCAGTCGTCAGTGTTCTGCTAGACTGGGGTGAAACAGGGGGAACTGTGCAACAGGTGGCTGTAGCCAAAACCTTATCAGTGGATGTGATCCTGGGCAACAATCTCAAACAAGGGATGGTGTGTGCAGTTACCTGTAGCCAAATGTCAATGGAAAATTGTAGTTCCCTGAACCCCACAGAAACCATTGTGAAACCACTGAGAGGCTGGTTCTCAGCCTGTGTCTCCTGATATGGAGATTAACAAAAAGGGGGTAGAAATTTCCCCAATAGCAGTTAACCACACAGCTACAGAGGGTTACTCCGAAGAGGGAGGGGTGACTCATTGTCAGAGGGTTGGGACTGATAGTGATCCTGAGTGCCCTAATGCTAGTGCTAGGGACCCTAGTTGAGCAACTGAAGGGGACCTGTCCCATGCCTTGGGAATGTGTGAGGGGTTTGCAGCTGCTCAGAGAAGTGACCCTAGTCTAGAGAAGCTGAGGGCTTGGGCAGACTCTGGCGGAGCACAGGGAGGTGACAGCAGACATAAGGTTTATTGGGAAAATGGACTTATGTATACTCAGGCTGTGCAG
The DNA here is from genome assembly GCA_016271365.2 of Neoceratodus forsteri. Taxonomy (NCBI): domain Eukaryota; kingdom Metazoa; phylum Chordata; order Ceratodontiformes; family Ceratodontidae; genus Neoceratodus; species Neoceratodus forsteri. The sequence continues at coordinate 1,456,289,279 of CM057455.1, read as the reverse complement.
ACAGAGGGAGGGGTGCTAGGCAGGCAGCTTGTCATTCCCCAGGGGTATTGTGAGCAGTTGCTCAAGACTGCACATGATATTCCCTTGTTTGGCCATCTGGGGATCACACGCACTACACAGCAGTTGGCCCAGAATTTCTATTGGCCTAACTTCACCCAGCAGGTGCAGGAATATTGCAGGTCTTGTCACTGGTGCCAAGAAATAGGAAAGGTGGGCAAGAAAACTCAGGCTGCCCTGATTCCATTGCCCATAGTGGAGGAGCCATTCCAGAGGGTGGGAATGGATATTGTGGGGCCTTTAAGTACCCCCAGCCCTCAGGGAAGAGATTCATCCTGACTGTGGTGGATTATGCCACCCGTATCCAGAGGCAGTCGCCCCATCCTCACTGAGGACAGACAAAGTGGCAGATGCCTTACTTGGGATTTTCTCCCGTGTTGGGTTTCCGCGGAGAGGTTATCACTGATTGAGGGGTTCCTTCATGTTGGACCTGATGAAATGTTTATGGAGAAGTGTGGGTTGGTGCAGAGATGCACAACACCATATCACCCAGAAGCAAATGGGTTTGTGGAAAGATTCAATGGTACCTGAAGTCAATGCTCCGGCGTTTGCTGAACAGCATGGGAGGAACTGGGAGAAATACCTTCCCACTTGTTGTTTGCATACAGGGAGGTGCCCCAAGAGTCAACAGGATTTTTCCCTTTCGAACTCTTATATGGACTCCAGGTACGTGGGCCCCTAGACTTGATCCGGGAGGACTGGGAAGGCAAGCACGCCACCCAGGGAACTCCCATAGAGGATTACATCCTTAAGTTTAGGGAAAGGCTGAAGGAGCTTATGGGGACAGCCCAGAACAACCTGGCAACTGCCCAACAGAAACAAAAAGTGTGGTACAACCGCAGAGCCAGAGCTCGCTTGTACATGGTGGGTCAGGAAGTCGTGGTTCTTATTCTGGCCCGGAAAGACAAGCTGCAGGCTGAGTGGGCAGGACCGCATAAAGTGGTTAGGAAGGTAAATGACGCGGAACTATATTATAGAGTTGCCTGACAGAAGACAGACAGAAAGGATGTACCATGTCAACATGATGAATCCATATGCAAATAGGGCTGACATGGTGTTTGCAGTGTGTAGTCCTGGGGAAGGGACGGATGAAGGAGACCCCCTTCTGGACTTGCTGGAAGAAAGTAAGTGGGAGTCCTCTGTGAAGGCAGTTAAATTGTCTCCCCAGCTGACCCCGACCAGATTCAGAAAGTAAGGGAGGTTTCAGCAGACTTTGCCCCATTGTTTAGCGCCAAGCCTGGACTAACCCCCTTAGCAACGCATGATGTGGAGACAGGGACATAGATGCCCATAGGGTGGACAGCATATCAGGTGTCAGAGGAAAAGGACATTAGGAGGTAAGTGTAGGAGATGCTGGATTTAGGGGTAATCCAGAGATCCCACAGCCCCTGGGCCTCACCCGTAGTCCTTGTGCCGAAGCCAAATGGCTCTACTCATTTCTGTGTGGACTATTGTGGAATGAATGCAGTCACAAAGTCAGACGCCCACCCAATGCCCCAGACGGATGAACTCCAGGACAGTTTGGGAGGGGCAACCTACCTTACAACCATTGACCTGACCAAGGGGTATTGGCAGGTAGAGTTTAGGGAGAGGTTGGCCTTCATCACTCCGATAGGAATATTTGAATCTAAAGTAATGCCTTTTGGAGTGAAAAATGCCCCGGCCACTTTCCAAAGGTTGGTGAACCAGGTGTTAAATGGTGCTGAGGAGTATGCCATGGCATACCTGGATGACATTGCCATCTTTAGTGCCAGCTGGGAGGAACACCTATCCCACCTTAGGGAAGTTCTGGACAGGATACAGAGGCCCAGGCTCACTGTCAAAGCCGGGAAGTGCCAGGTGGTGGCCATGGGAGAAATGGCATGCCGAGGACAGCTCTGTCCTAACCAAATAAAAATAGAGGTAATCCAGGTGTGGCCCAGACCAGAAATGCAGAAGGAGGTCAGGAGTTTACTTGGGACAGCAGGGTACTATAGAAAATTTGTACCCAATTACAGTGCCCTGCCTGCTCCCCTATCTGACCTGGTAAAGAAAAGGATGCCAAAGAAAATTACCTGGGACCCAGCCTGTGAGAACCCCTTTACCAGATTGAAGGAGGCACTGTGCAGTGCTCATGTTTTGACAAGTCTTGACTATAGCAGACCCTTTATAATTCAGACTGATGCCTCAGACGTGGATATTGGGGCAGTACTGAGTCAGACATCCAGCCAAGGGAAAGACCACCCTGTAGCATATCTGAGTAAGAAGTTACTTCCCAGGGAGCAGGCATACTCTACTGTGGAAAAACAGTATCTTGCCATAGTGTGGGTCCTAAAGAAATTAGAGCCATACTTATATGGGCAGCATTTTGTGATACAGGCTGACCACAACCCCCTGGTTTGACTAACGCAAATGGGGAAAAATAATGGGAGATTGCTGAGATGGAGTCTTACTTTGCAAGGGTATGACATGACAATCGTACATAGGGGTGTAGTGAAGAATCAGAACTCAGATGGGCTGTCTTGTGTCTATGAGGAGTGAACTGATTTGGGAAGCTCATCCCATGCAGGGGATAGAGCCCCCAAATTCAGTCTAGGTGAAACATAGAAACATAGACTTTGACAGCAGATAAGGACCGCTTGGCCCACCCAGTCTACCCATTCCCTACCTGATGGATAAACTGAAGATTCTAGTTAATCAACAGCTTACTTCTTCCTGCCCCCCACTAGAATTGCCTTATGCCTGTCCCATGCATTCTTGAATTCTCCCCAGGTGGGTAGGATTGTGACATTTGGACAGCTGGTTCTGATCGCTCTATGATTTTTGTAATATAAAAATGTAGTGTGATTGTCTGTCATGAAAAATCCTGTGCCTGGGATGACAAACCCCAACCCCACGTATCAGTTCAAAAGACAGGATATATGTTAAACAGCAGATCTCTGAATGCAAATAACTTCTCAGTTTGCTTTGTAGACAGGAACTAATATATCCATTTTATGACGTCCTCAGGAAAGTCAGTTAATTGCACCTGGCGTCATAAGGAAGTGTAATATCCATTTTATGACATCCTCAGGAAAGTCAGTTAATTGCACCTGGTGTCATAAAAAGTCCTTTGATGTGTTTGAGAAAGGAAACTGCTCATGGATCAAAGGGACTGAGAAATTACAGTCTTAATTGAGTGTCAACATTTGGAAAACGAGTCTTGCTGGAGTCACAGAATTCAATACCTTGATGGGACTTCCTGTTTTGTGTGTTTGTGTGTGTATATATATATATATATATATATATATATATATATATTTTTTTATGTATCCTGAAAGGGAGGAGCTAGATGATGACATCATGAAGAGGGTTGAAACACAGCATTTTTAAACTGTAGTCTGTATTCCATTTACACACACGTCTGGACTCTGAAAAAGCAACATCAGGCACTGTTAGAAGGTATACATGAGAAAGACAATTCTGAGTGTGCTGTGGTAGGAGATTTTGTTTACACTTTAAACCTGTTTTTTTTAAGTGATTTGTATGTTTTATGATATATGGTTCTGTAGTAACATTTTACATTTTTATCTATTTTTTTAAGTAAACACCTCATTTCTAGAGACTACTTGGTGTGCCTTTGAAATTCTTTATTTGCCAAGTGAAGCATATATGGTTAAAGCTGACACTGGGCATAGCTTACTGGTTTACCAAACTGGAAAAGGTAAGAGTTTATTCTGAGTTCTTTAATAGAGTTTTTAAGGGTTCATTTTGTACACCTGGTTAGGTGCCCGTAGGCGAAAGATATCTCCCCCCCTGAAGACCAGAATTATCTGAGCCTGTACATTGGGTACGCTAGCAAGAGGTTCACAGTTTGAATCCCTCCAGAACTTGAGACCAAAGTTTGATTAGAACCCACAAAATGGACAGGAGGGTTACCCTGTTCTGTTAACTGTTCACAATATTGCACTCGGAGGTTGGCACTGTGGGAGCAGAGGGCCTGACCTGCTGAGTGGGGTTGTGACACCTACCATGTTTTGCCTCCCTCTTGGATCCATTTCATGCTTGGGTGGCTCCTGGTCCCCACCAGACCTATAGTGGCCCCCATTAGCACCCCCCTGCTGTCTACCATTTTGCCTCTTGATGATGCTCCCCTTCCTGCAGTACCTGTACGTCACTACTGGCATGGGATGTCATCAGAGGGTTGGACAGCCAACAGCTGGGAAGGGGGGTAAGTAAACTGAGGGGTCCTACATCCCACTCATGATGCCACCAAATAAAACTATCTACCCACATTCTTAGCCAACAAGCCCACACCACCCCAATGACAATATCTAGACATGCATTAACAACCCTACCCACTAAACAGACACTCCAATCCTCTCACACCAAACAAATTAAATTGTCAGTCACTCCGATATTTACCAGTCCTACACTTAACTAGTCACACCACCCAAACTCACCCCAAACCAGCAAACTTAAGTAAAAGAATATAAACAAATAATGCAAGAAAACCCCAAAATAATGTAAACAAAGACAATAAAATTAATAACAGTGTCCAGCTAGAAGTGCCAACACAAATGGAGGAAATTAGTTTCTTTTATCATGTGAGTCCCTGCTGTTACTCTGTTAAATGTGATTACCTCTGCTGTCACCAGATGAGAAAGACAAGTTTTTTATTAAACTGAAAGAAGGAGCTTTTTGCTGGTCTCACACAGCAGCCCAAGCCAAAAAGCAATTAATATTCAAGAAGAAGAATGGAGAAATGAACCCATGGGTTCTTTCACCACCCATGGCCTCCTGTTATAGTCCAGGTATCTGATTTATACTACCACAGGCACCAGTTCCAGGATTTTGGGAGCTTCATCAAAATCAAGAGTCCAGGTACACTTTGGCAACTGTGGAAAAGGTTATAGCACTTCAAACAGTGAACAGTGGCTCCCAGATGCCACGTGGCAGTCACAGCTGATCCTCAAACATGAAATCCTTAGCTGGTGGTTACTTTTGCTTGAGTGGATAGGTCCAGGAGGGCCACCCAGCCACATTGCACTAGGCTTACTCAACCAGCATCCCTCAACAGGACTCACTGGCTCAGTCACCCAGCAGACACTAACCACAGACTGTGAAATCCTTCAGTCTGTCTCTGAGTCCTTGGTAATCAGGACAACAGCTCTTTCCTTCACAGCTCCACTCACACCACTCTGAGCCAGAATGAATCAGGCACTGGATGCAGGTTCTACTGCACCACCAGATATGGTGTTAAAATAGGGGAGGAGAAAGTAATAAATATTTGAATATTTGTGGCTCTGTAATTGGAAAATTTCTGTCGCAGTGAAAATAAAAAAGTTAGCACTCCTACCCTGCTACAGTTCAGGTATCTGATTTACACAACCAAACTGTGGATTCCTCTGCAAATCTGGTATGTATCACAGAGACCTGGTTGGGGATGACTCGAGCCCTGTGCTTGAGGCATCCATTCCACCGGGTTTCTCTGTGGTGCATTACCCTAGATAGGAGCGCAGGGGAGGTGGGGTAACTATTTGTTTTAGAACCCCCCTGGGACTGTTTTACCCCATGGGAGATACCAGATTATTTGAGTGTGAGGCTGTAAAGGGTGCGCTGGGCATAAGTTGCAGGATTGTGCCTATACTGTCCCCCTGGATATGGTGAATTCCTGCAGGAACTTGAAACTTTCATGGCTGATCTGGTGGTGAAGTCACACAGACTTTTGGTCTTGTGTAAACAATGAAACATCTTTTTCTGGAATGCAGTGTCTCCTGATGATGTCTTCCTTGGGTTTCATTCAGGTGGTTGCCAGCAGCACCCACTAGCATGGCCATGCCTTGGATCTGGTTTAGTCATTGGGTCCTAATATAAGTGATATCAAGGCTAATCCAGTTGTTTGGTCAGATCATCACATCATGCAGTTCCTCTACGGGGCTCCTCGTTTAACCTCCCCAGTGGAGATGGTCAGTTACCACTCCTTTAGAAATCTGGAGCCTCAGAGCTTCTTGGCAGTACTGGACATCTCGGGCATGGCGACAGCCTATGCAATGGGAGCCAAGGCAGTCATGGAGGATTTTAACCTAGCCCTTGTGAATGCAATTGACTCCCCAGCACATCTCTGTTTCTGCCCCTTGATTTCCCACCTCAGGTCACTATGGGTTGACGCTGAGCTGAGGAGGTTGAAGACTACGTGGCAGAGATTGGAGCATTACTGGCGGAGGTCCCACTCAAAGGAGGATAAATTGGTGCTGAGGGTTCATTTTGATGAGTATCAGTGGGCAATCACTCTGAAAAAGTCACCGTTCCTGTCACAAGTGATTGCTGCTGGAAGGAACCGGCCTGCTCAGCTCCTCAACACTGTGGACAGACTATTAAATCAAGTCTTTTTCCAGTCCTGCAGAGATTTTTCTCCTGATAAATGCAAGGAGTTTCATCTGTCCTTTCTAGATGAGGTGTCCTCCATTCAGGCTGGGATATCCTCAAGCAATCTGTCATTGGCTGACAGTATCTGATCTTTGATGGACAGAGGTACTCTGTTTTTATGGGCAGAGTTTGACCCTGTATTGGCGGATGATGTTTTCTGAGTGGTTTCTGGACTGCATCCCAACTTCTGTGTGTTGGACCCTGAGCCGACCTGGCATCTTTTTAGAGTGCTGGGATCACTCAGTCCATTGCGATGGAGATCATTAGGTGTTCTCTCATGGAGAGGATTTTCCCATCTGTCTTTAAAAAGGCAGTCGTGAAGGCTCCTCCTCAAGAAACCTTCTTTGGACCCTGATGATCTCTCCAATTACAGGCCCATCTTGAACCTTCCCTTTTTGGGTAGGTTGATCGAAAAGGTGGTGGCAGTGCAGCTGGAACAACACCTGAAAAATATGACATCTATGAGCCCTTCTAGTCCAGTTTCCGGCCTCGCCATAGTAAGGAGATTGCGCTAGTCAGGGTGCACAATGATCTTAAGTTCTAGTGAGTGATGGTGGGTGATGTTCCAGTCTTGTCCTGCTAAACCTCTTTTGGCCTTTGACACAGTGGATCGTGGGGTGTTGTTGACTCATTTGAGGCACTATGTAGGACTTTGAGGAATGGTATTGCAGTGGTTTAAGTCCTACTTGTCCAGAAAGGGTGCAGCAAGTGACACTTGGCTCTTTACATTGAGCAGTGCTGCACTCTGTTGTGGTGTGCCTCAGGGTTGATTCTTGCCCCCATGTTGTCTGCTGTGTACATATTGCCATTGGGGGAGATCATTAGATGCTACAGCTTGGGTTTTCATTGCTCTGCCGCTGACACTCAGCTGTTTGTGTCTTGTGGCCTTGATGATACTGTGGTGGTTTTAGAACTGAGTGAGTGCCTTAGGAAATCCAGGACTGGATGGTGGCCAGCTGGCTTAGACTAAACCCTTCAAAAATAGAGGTGTTATTGATGGATCCAGGCCAGTTGAATTCAGCAGCAATGAGTAGTAGAGTCATCCTACATTCATTGAACCGCATGACACTTTCAGCTGCAGATAGGATGAGGAATCTGGGGGTCATTGTAGACTCCATGCTGACCTTAGAATATCAGGAGTCAGCTGTTGTCTGCAGTGGCTTCTATCATCTGTGAACCATTGACCGTATCGAGCCCTATCTTGAACTGATTGATCTGGCAACTGGTGCATGCCTTAGTCACATCAGGGCTAGATTACTGTAACATTCTTTACCTTGGCTTACTCCAGCTTATGAGTTGGTTGGGTCTCACACAGGTGATTACCTCTGTGACTCACAATCATGGTCATTCATTGGACCTGGTCTTCCTGCAGGGGATGGAGATATAAGGGTGGTGGTGGAACCGGTTGGGTGATCTGACCATCAAACTATAAGGTTTAATTTCCAGGCTCCCCCTAATAGGCCTGCTCCTGTGGAGATGGTTCGGTACTGCCCTTTAAGGGGTGTGATCCCAGATGGTCTAATGGCGGCACTTGACCTATCAGGATTCCCGAGTACAAGCGTGGGTCCAGAGAACCTAGTGCAAGCCTATAATAAGGCTGTGACAGAGGCTCTGGATGCCATTGCTCCTGTCCGCATTCATCCCCTCACCCTTTGCCTGCGGTCTCTGTGGTTTGATGAGGCCTGGAGGGAGCTGAGGTGACAGTGCTGAAGGATAGAGCGTGGCTGGCAGAAATTGTGCCTTGAAGCCAACAGGCTTAGATTGATGGACCATTACAGGATTTATCAATCAGCTATCTCGTGTAAGAAAGCAGTGTTCCTGTCCAGCGAGACTGATGCAGCATCGAATCAACCAGCTCAACTCTTTCAAACTGTGGACAGACTGTGCAATCCAATCTGTCTCAAGGTTCAAAGAATGTTTTCACAGGTTAAGTGTGATGAGTTTGCTCGATTCTTTGCTGATAAGGTTGCTGACAACAGATCTGAGATCCGTGCAGCTCACTCTAATGGGGGTGGCGGTGTGAGGTGACTATGTCTCGGTCTGGTTGGTGTGACTTTGGTTAGAGCTCACAGATGTCATGCAGATTGTACAGAATATGCAGCTGACCTGCTGTAGTTTGGATCCGGGTCCAACTCGCCTCCTAGTGGGGTGTGTTGATAGTATCTGCCTGGTCCTTGCAGAGATAGTCTGGTGTTTATTGCAATTAGGTGAGTTCCCAAACTCCCTGAAGGAGGTGGTGGTTACACCCCTCCTTAAAAAAGCTTCACCTGACCCGGACTGTCCTGCTAACTACAGACTAGTCTCTAACCTCCCCTTTGTGGGGAAGGTTATTGAGAAAGTGGTCACGCAGCAGCTGGAGAATCATTTAACCATCCAAGATATCTATGATCCTCTCCAGTCTGGATTTCAGAAGAGGCATAGCATGGAGATGGCCCTTGTTCGGGTGCTCAGTGATCTCCTGATAGTGAGGGATCGGAAGAGTTGGTTCATCTTGGTTCTTCTTTATCTCTCTGCAGCATTTGACACTGTGGACCATGGAGTGCTGCTCAAGCATCTGCAGTTCATCTGTGGCCTGTCTGGTATGGTCCTAAGATGGTTTCATTCTTTTCTCACTGGCAGATCTCAGAGGGTGGTGTCCGGGGTTTATTCCTTGGGATCATTCTCTCTGTCATGTGGGGTGCCGCAGGGCTTGGTGCTGTTCCCCATGTTGTTCATGGTGTATATGCTGCCACTGGGGGACACTGTAAGATGATATGGGCTGGGTTTTCACTGCTTTGGAGATGATATCCAGCTCCCCTATGGATGCACCTGCAGAGGAGACTAAGGAGGGTGCAGACAACTGTCACAAGGAGGCCCTAGGAAGGAGGCAGAGGGTACCACAGGAAAGGAAGCAGCTCCTGGTGGGGGACTCAATTATTAGGGGGATAGAACTGGGGGGAGCAGGGAAAACTGAAGTAAGGTGCCTGCCTGGTGCCATGGCTTGGAGGGACAGGAAGCGCATCCTTAGGATCACGAGAACAGTTGCACAGGAGTCTGAGCTGGACGTCATTGTCCACCTAGGGACAAATGACTTGGCTCATCATGAGATTAGAGCAGTGCAGAAGGACTTTGTAGAGTTGGGGAGGGGCTTAAGACAAGTAGCATACACAGTATCCTGCTCAGAGGTGCTGCCTGTCAGTGGCATGGGTGAGGTGAGGGTACTGTGCATCACGCAGTTTAATGAATGGTTGAAAAAATGGTGTGGAGCACAGGGGTTTGGCTTCATTGGGCACTGGGGTTCCACCTGGAGGGACACCAGCCTATACTGGCAGGATGGTCTGGATCTGTCCAGGAAGGGAAAAAGTCTTTTGGGCAATCGGTTTAAATGCTTCATTGCAAGTTTTAAACTAGTCAAGGAGGAGGCACTGATAAGCAACAGGAAAATCCCAGCCTCCCCTACAAAACAGGGTACTAAATGAGAAAAAGACCAAGGTAGAAAGGTCAGTGGGAGATGCTGCTACAGAAGGTAAAGCCATCAAAAAATGGAGAGCAATGAGCAATGAGTACCAATGCCCGTAGTCTGGGTAACAAGCTTCCTGAATTAGTGGCCTTGATGGAGGAGGAACATCTGGATATCGTGGCAGTCACAGAAACATGGTACACACAGAACCATTACTGGGATGTAAACATACCAGGATACACTATCTACAGGAGGGACAGGGAGGGTAAAAGAGGAGGAGGAGGAGGAGTAGCTCTCTACATAAGAGAAGGAATCAAAGCAACAGAACCAAAGGGTAAACAGGGAGGAGAAGAAGCACTGTGGGTCAATTTGGAGGCAGGCAATGGCACCACAATCCGCACAGGGTTTGTATACAGACCCCCCTCTCAGGGGGAGGAAATGGACAAGGAAATGATAGAAAGTATACTTAGAATGGCAGATAAAGGAGAGATATTGCTGATGGGTGATCTGAATATGCCAGATGTTAACTGGAGTGCAGTTGCAGCAGCCACTTCTAAGAGTGGGTTATTCTAGATGCCCTACAGGGGGCATGCCTTAGACAACTAGTATTGGAACCCACTCGAGAGGGAGCAATCTTAGACCTGGTCCTCTCAAATGGAGATGGAGAGAGGATCACAGATGTAGAAGTGGGTAGCCATCTGGGAACTAGCGACCATCGAACAGTATGGTTCACAATAAACACAGCAATACAGTCAAGCCATACAAAGGCAAAAGTACTGGACTTCAGGAGGGCTGACTTTGCCAAAATGGGTGAGTGCCTAAGGAATGCACTAGCAAATGTGCAGGAAGGAGGGGTGGAAGAACAATGGGGAATAATAAAAACTGCCATCACAGAAGTAACAAGCCTTTGTGTGACGCAAATAAAAACAAACGATGTAAGAATCCACTATGGTTCTCAAAGGAGGTGGCAGTGAAGGTTCAAGAGAAAAAGAAAACATTCAGAATGTACAAGGAATCACAGAAGGAGCAGGACAGAGAATTGTATCAGTTAAAGCAAAAGGAAGCTGGGAAGGCAGTCAGAACAGCAAAGGCCGAACTGAGGAAAAGATAGCCAACTCAGTTAAGAAGGGGATAAAACTTTTTTAGGTACATCAGGAGCGAAGGAAGACTAAGGAGGATAGTGAGGCTTAATAAAGGGAGGGGTGGGCAGAGGATGACTGTGAAAGGCAGAGATACTGAACAAATATTTTTGCTCAGTATTTACAAATGAAGAGGAGAGGTACCTAAAACAAACAATAGAAACACTCTGGATACAGAAGTTGATACCAGCCATTTACAGAAGAAAGGGTTCTAAAAGAACTCTTAAAACTGAAGGTGGACAAAGCAATGGGGCCTGATGGGATTCATCCCAGAATTCTAAAAAACTAAGGGTAGAACTGTGACACCACTGACTACCCTCTTTAACAAATCCATGGGAGGATGGGGTGGTACCTGAGGACTGAAGGAGGGCAGATGTGATTCTTCTTCACAAAAGTGGGAGCAGGGCAGAAGCAGTAAACTACAGACCTGTTAGTTTAACCTCAGTGATAGGGAAAATGATAGAATCACTTCTGAAGGAAAGAATTGTCGAGTACCTAGAGTCCAGAGGGGCACAGGACCCAAGGCAGCATGGATTCACAGCAGGAAGGTCATGCCAGATGAATCGAATAGATTTTTTTGACTGGGTGACCAAAATAGTAGATCAGGGAGGGGCTGTGGACATGGCCTACCTAGACTTTAGCAAGGCATTTGACTCAGTCCCACACAAAAGATTAATATACAAGTTAACCAGCCTGGGAGTGGGTCCCAAGATGATAGCCTGGGTAAAGAATTGGCTGGAGAATAGGACACAGACAGTAATAGTAAATGGAGTCCACTCTGAAGAAAGGGGGTTACTAGTGGGGCCGCAGGGTTCAGTATTAGGACCGGTCCTCTTCAATGTCTTTGTAAGCAACATTGCAGAGGGACTTGAAGGAAAGTATGTCTCTTTGCAGATGGCACAAAGATCTGCAACAGAGTTGATGCACAAGGTGGGGTGGAAAGGATGAAAAGGGACTTGGCAAGGTTAGAGGAATGGTCAAATGTATGGCAGCTTAGATTTAATGCTAAGAAGTGCAAGGTAATGCACCTGGGAAACAAAAACCCAGGGGAAGAGTACACAATGGGGGTGAGATACTAACAACAACAAAAATGGAAAGGGACCTGGGGGTAGTCATATCAGATAACTTAAAGGTGGGCAAGCAATGTGAGAGGGCAGTAAGGAGGGCTGGGGGGATACTGGGATGCATAGGGAGAGGCATCACCAGTAGAAAACAGGAAGTTGTTATCCCTCTGTACAGACAGCTGGTGAGACCCCATCTGGAGTACTGTGTGCAGTTCTGGAGACCCAATCTCCACAAGGACATAGACAAGATGGAAGCTGTCCAGAGGACGGCAACTAAAATGGTGCAGGGTCTGCACCAGAAGACATATGAAGAGAGACTAAAGGAGCTTAATATGTATAGCCTCGAGGAAAGGAGGGAGAGGGGGGACATGACAGAAACTTTCAAGTACCTCAAGGGAATCAACAAAGTCCAAGAGGGTAGCATCTTTCAAAAAAGAGGTATACAAGAACAAGGGGCACAATTTGAAGATGGGGAGTGGCTCAGAGGTATTGTAAGGAAGTATTTTTTCACAGAGAGGGTTGTGATGCATGGGAACGGCCTTCCAGAGGAGGTTGTGGAGTCAAAACAGTGGTTGAATTCAAGCATGCATGGGACAGCCACAAGGCAATTCTAGGGGCCGGGGATAGAAAGAAGTAGGCTGCTGGTTAACTAGGATCTGCAGCTTATCCATTAGGTAGGGAAATGGGCAGACTGGATGGGCCAAGCGGTCCTTATCTGCCATCAAATTCTGTGTTTCTATGTTTTGTGCCCGAACAGGATAGTGCAGTTTCTGTGTTTAACTGCCTTGCTGAGATCCAGGACTGTATGACTACCCGCTGGTTGAAGTTGAATTCTGACAAGACTGAGGTGTTGGTTCTGGATCCAGGTCACTGGGTAGAGGCGGCTGGTTGGTAAGGCCTCCAGACTTTGGCTTGTGGCCGACAGCTGCTGACCTCTGAGCAGGTGCGGAATCTGGAGTTATTTTTGATAACAGGCTAACACTATGTTCCCAGGTGTTGGCTGTCATCAAACTCTTTCTACCATCTGAGGAATATTGCTTGGATTAAGCACCTTGTTCCTCCCAGTGACCTTCCAACCTTGACCCATGCCTTTGTGACCTCCCGCCTCAATTATTGTAACTCCTTGTACCTAGGGCTACCAGGGGTTGATATCTGCCACTTGCAGCTAGTGCACAATGCTGCGGCAAGGTTGCTGACTGGGTTTTCCTAATCCAGTCATATTACTCCTGTGCTGCGCAAACTGCACTGGCCACCAGTTCGGTGGTGAATCACCTTCAGGGTCGGTTTGCTGACCTATAAAGCCCTACACGGACAGGGTCCTAGCTACCTGCAAGAGCTTCTTCATCCCTACTGCCCTCTCTGACCGCTCCACCGACGAGGGATTGCTAGAGGTTCTCAGGGTTTGGCTGAAGACATTGGGGGCCCATGCATTTGAATTTGCAGCCCCTACCCTGTGGAATTCTCTACCTAGTCGGTTACGAGAATGCCAGACTTTGGAGAGCTTTAAGACCGCTTTAAAAACTTTTTTTGTTTGAGCTTGCCTTTTCAGACTGTAGTGTTTGACTGAGTTTATTCTGTGGATTTTATGGTTGTTTATTTATTTATTGATTTTATGTACAGGCGCTATTATCATTCGGAATAGCGTCTTTTTACAAATAAAGTGAATTTAATTTGTGAGGCTGTTGTGCCATTTTCAGCTAGTCCAGAATGTGGCAGCCTGGCTGATTGGTGGGACCTTTTGGTTCAAACACATCATGCTGGTCCTCTGTGCACTTCACTGGCTGCCAGTATGGTGGTGCATCAGCTTTATGGTGTGCTTGTTGACATACAAGGCCCTGCACGGTCTGGGTCCAGGCTACCTTAAAGACCTCCTGGTACCTTATGCTCATGGCCGCTCTCTCCAGTCAGTGGAGACAGACCTCTTGTTGGTGCCAAGATCTTGTCTGAAATCCTCGAATGATAGAGGGTTTGATGTGGGTCCCGATTCTGTGGAATGCCCTTCCCTAGGAGGTGAGAGGTGTTCCTTCTCTGGCCATATTTAAAAATTCCCTAAAAACTTATTCATTTCACTTTAAGTTTTGGGCTTGGCTTTGTGATATAGTGTTTTAATATTTACTTTCCCTCCCAGCTTGGTATCATCTGCATTTATTGCAGGAATTTTAAATGGTACTACCTAAGTTCAGGTAGCATAGTTTACCCAGATTATAGGAGGGCCGATTTTGAGACAGTGTCAGAAGAAGTAAGACACTGGGATTGGAAAGGGGCACTTTTCAATACATCAGTTGAGACGAAATGGACTTTACTAAAGAACAAATTATTTTTTTTTGTACTTTTCTTTATGCTCCTCAGTCAGACACCCCCATTCTCCAGACCTCACAGCCCTGTCACCCTGGCATCCACTGGGTCTCACCTCTTGCAGGAGGTGCCCACTTGGCTGGATGCAGAGCCCACAGAAGTCCAGTGTCACTATTCTGGTCGGCCACCATTTTCTCCTCCGGATCACCCCCTCCCGTGTGGCTGCAACAGCGTGCAATGAAACAATGGCTGTGTTGGCACACTTCCACATGCAGTACACTGGGCATCTTCTCCACTTCTTCTGTCTATGGAACCTGTGGTGCCATCCCCTAGCTACCATTAGGGGCCAGGCATGTGCCGGTCTCCGAGCCCACCCCTCCCCAGGAGATGAGAGCTGTCCTCCAGATGCTCGATGCTCTCCTTCCCCAGCTGACTCGCTCGCACTGCCAACATGGGTTGCTGGTGTGGCAGGAGGTAAGGCACTGATGCCACTGGGCTGGCCCAAGGCATACATTACTTGATTTATAAGAGAAATGGGTACCAAACAGGGTCAAACCAAAGAGCAGAAAGATCAAACCAAAATGGTTAACAAAAACTTCTTATAGAACATATAAATCAGACCCATGCGAAACTAACTGTGAAGACTATAGGCAAGATCTGAAATCTTGTAGATTAGCTATTAGGAAAAATATATGCAAATATAAATCTTCCTTGGCAATTGGAACAGTAAATCCAAATGTATTTTGGGGTTATGTTAACTCCTTAAAGGCTAGAAAAGTGGCAACAGTGCCACTAGACGTGAATGGCATTATAACTGATAAACCAAAAGGCACTTCATCTAAATTTAATACATACTTTGTTGCATCATTAAACAATTCAGGGACACTTAGTAGTGTAAGTATATCAGAGCATAATGCCAACTTAAACGTAGATCTAACTTTGGCTACTGTATTATTCTCACCTGAAAATGTTAAGAAAGAACTGCTTATGGTTGACCCATACAGATCACCAGGTCCTGATAACATTCATCCTGCACTTCTAGGCATTTGGCAAATATTTATTTTTGAGCCAGTTAGTGAATTTTTCTCCTTTTCACTATCTACTGGGTAGTACCAAAAGACTGAAAGGAAAGGATTGTCATGGAAAGGATTGATACCCTTTATTTAAAAAGGGCTCAAGGCAGGATATTAACAACTGCAGACCGATTAGCCTGACCTCCATTCTAGACAAAACCATGCATGGAAAAATTATAAAAAACATAGAAAACTGTATCAGTGGTAATGGCCTACATGACAAGACACAACACGGTTTCACAAAGGGCGTCACGTAAACAGTCCTATTTCATTTTATGAACCTATCAGTTATCTTTTGGACCACCATGTACCTTGTGACATATGTAGACCCAAGTAAAACATTTGACAGGGTGCTGCATGACAAACTTATTAGCAAATTAATGAATTTGAAAATTAATCAAAATGTGGTTCACTGGATAGGAAATTGATTGGAGGAAGAAGTCAGAGGATAAGGGTGGATGGTTGTTTATCTGATTCTACACAGGATGAGTGGAGGCCCTCAAGGCTCTGTGTTAGGCCTCCTATTGTTTAATATTTGCATTAGTGATTTATATCATGGATTGCACAGAATCGTGAACATGTTTACAGATGATACTAAAGAGGCAGAGCTAGTAATCCAGTCAAAATAAATACAGACAGACTTAGATGCTATTGCTAATGGGTAGTAGATTGGGACATGATGTTTAATATCAACAAGTGTGTGGTTATTCACATAGGTAGTGACAACATAAGGTCCCATATAGTCTCAGGGGCTTGGATCTAAAGGTTGTTGTAGACAATAGAATAAAGAGATTTAGGTGCAATGATTGACATTGACTTGTCATTTAAGTCACACTGCTCGACAGTTTATGCAGAAACTCGTGGGTTGCATAAAGAGGAACTTGGTTAGCAGAAATAGCTCTGTTATGCTAGCTTTGTATAGGTCACTGGCACTTCCATTTGGATTATTGTTCTCAGGTTTGGTCACCTTACTTTAGGGCTGATATTCAGTCAGTTGAAAGAGTTCAGAGGCATTTTACCAAAATTATTAGTGGTTGCAAAGATCTGACTTATAATGAAAGAATAACAAAGCTAGGCTTCCACAGTTTAAAGAGGAGACAATTACGAGGTGATCGAATTCTTCTTTATAACCAGTTCAGAAACAAAGACCTCATGTTAGATCTTGGTTTCATTTTTAGAAAATCTGAATATAACACCAGAAATCATGATAAACAGTTATTGGGGAAACAATATAGGACAAATAAAAGAGGATCCTTCTATACTAACAGAGTGATACGATATTGGAATGGTTTGCCACAGTCCATTGTAGGTTCACCAACACTGGATAGCTCAAAAAACACCTAGATATGGAAAAGGACACTTGGGATCTAAGTGAATGAGCACTGTTAGTGTGGATGGACTAGAAGCACCATTGGCACACATCTGCCTAAGTACCTAAGTTGCTAATGAAGAGCCCAAAGAGTACAGGTCACAGTATCGAGCCTCATGGCACTCTATTTGTAACTTTCCTCTAATGACTAATTATCTTTGACTTTCACCCATTGGCTATGGTCCTCCAACCATTCAACTAGCCAGTTTACAAGGCTACCATTTATTCCAAGCTGAGTAATTTTTTTCTATGAGTTCAGTATGAGACACCACATCAAACGCCTTACTGAAATCCAAAGTATCACATCCATGTTACTCCCACTCATCCAGTTCTTTATTAACTTTCTCATAGGAGTTAGTGGTGCATGAGCTCCTGACCTAAAACCATGTTGGAATGTATCCTGTATTCCCTTTAATGTGCAGTCCTTTTCTATTCTGTTCTTAAAATAGTTCTCCATTAGTTTACCCACTACTGTTAGACTAAGCGGTCTATAGTTCTTACACTGTTTTTTGCTACCTTCTTAAAATGGGCATGACCTCTGCCTTTTTCCATTCCTTTGGTACCTTGAACTGCTTTAATGATTTCTTGAATATGTGTGTTATTATTTGTAATATCTCTGTTGCCGTCTCCTTCAGTGATCTTGGTGGTAATTCATCTGGCCCTGCTACTTTTTTTATCCATTAATGTATTAAAATGTTCTAGCATTTCTGCATTTGTTATTTCCTTAGTGGGTTCAACTTTCTTTTTGTCTAACAGTGTACTCCTTTTGGAAGGTATAGTAATAAAAATATTTGTTCAACTTATCCACTATTTTTATTCTTCATAAACTGTATTGTTATCTGCCAATGTAGGCCCAATATTCATCTCACTTTTTTATGCTAATGTAACCCTAAATGCCTTTGGATTTCTTTTATTATTCACTAACTTTATTTCATGTTTCCACTTCTCCTTCTAATTCCTTGTATAAGTGGTTTGGCAAGGTTTTTTCATTTTAAATAATTTCCTTCTGGTACTGTTGTACCACTACTGAAATAGTGGTCGACTAATAGAAAGCTCTCAGCTGGAAGCAACAGCTCAGACACAAAGGGCACACCTAGGAGGCATATGCCAAGAGTGGTCCAGCCCCTAGCCTTACTGTCTGCTGTACCCATTACTGAAATAGTGGTCAGCTAATAGGAAGCTCTCAGCCAGAAACAACCAGAAGCAACAGCTCTGCTGAGCTTCACTGATGTTCACCGACTGGGAGAGAGATCTCCTCTCCTCCAGTCTCTGGTTGTGCTACTAAGTGGCAGACCATAACAACTGGTTGTTCTTTCAGCAGGAAGGAGAAACAAAGATTCTGCCCCCACCCTACCCCATAATCCCACCCACGCTGGGTCCTCTTCCTATATAGGTTCTGCAGGTCACCGCCCACTTCCTACCTGAACTGACTAGAAGACAAAAAAAACTAAAAAACTTTAGAAAAATTTTTTTTCCTACCTTTCAATTCTCTCCAGCAGAACAGCTCAGACAAAAAGGGCAACCCTAGGAGGCATACGACAAGTGCGGTCCAGCCCCTAGCCTTAATGTCTGCTGAGCTTCATTGATCTTCGCCTGAGGGAAGCACAAGTAGGAGATTTAAATTCTCTCACTCTCTTGCCTACAGGTCTGCCGACTTAAGCGCTACAAGTGGAACTCACAGCAGCATAGCTGCATCCAGGTTCCATCTCATCGGCGTTTTCTACTCTTGTCGGTGGCTTTTGCTGTAGCAGTTCTCTGGGCATGCCAGTGTTTGAGAAGGGTGGGTTTTGTCCTGCAGCCAGTGGATCAGTCCCCTGTCCATCACAGCGGCAGGGAGCTGAGATGCACGGACCACAGGCACGGTTTTATTGCAAGCAGCGGGGACACCACAGAGCTGTTCTGAACCAAAGGCAGAACGACTGAGCTAGTAACCTGGCTCCTTCTTACCTTGCAGGAGTTCAAGCTAGACCTCATCTGTTCAACAGTTACCTGATTGTTTTCTACAGGATACAGGGAACAGTCAGATATCGGCGTCGTGTACAGGCCCCCAAAACAAGGAGATAAAGGAGACAATGACCTAATAGAGGAAATCCACAAAATGTCTGATAAAAGTGAAGTAATACTGGTGGGGGATTTCAACTTACCAGATATTAACTGGAGCACACTAACAGCAGCAACAACAAGAAGTAGGGCCTTTTTATTGTCACTACAAGGCATGGGACTGTGCCAACTTGTTTAAACCCCAACAAGGGGAGATGCCATTCTCGATCTTGTCCTCACAAACTTAAAAAGGATCAAGGACATTGAAGTGGGATGCCATATGGGCAACAGCGACCATCCTATGGTAATCTTTTTTTTTTATTTTATTTGCCCTTTATCCTGGCTGGACCACCGCCTGCTTCCTCCGCCCTGGTCACGGCCCCCAGAGACCTCCACCACCGCCTATAGCTGCAGAGGACCCTTGGTCACCCCCGGCTTACCCCCCGGAGGGTGGGGCCGCAGGCCACCTTCGTGACCCCGGAACTGTGACTGGTTGGGGTCCCGTAGTGGCGGTGGCGAGGCGAGGATCTCCAGGGAGGGCTTCATCCTTCGGTGGTCCTGCCTGCCATTTTTCTGTTTTCTCCCCAGAGGAGGTGGGGATGCAATGACGCCAGCATCTGCCCCGCCTCCTCCCCCTCCCCACATCAAGCGTCGGCTGCGTGAGAACTCCTGGCCACCGCCAGGAGTCCCCAGCACTCCGAGCACCACCCACACCCTCCCCGAGAAGGAGAGCTGTCCATCGGACGCCGATCTCTACTTTCCGGCCAAGCTCTACGCACCCGGATCCGCTCTCAACCCGGTCGCCAGCGTCGCAGCGGAATCCCACGCTGCCCGACGGGCCGGTCCTATGGTAAGCTTTAAGGTAAACATAATACAGGACATCAGCCACTCAAAGATAAAGGTGCTAGATTTCAGAAAGGCTGACTTCCAAAAAATGAGGAACAACATAAGTAGCCAGTTAATGGAAACAGAGGTTGAGGAGGTGGAGGTCATGTGGGGGAGACTCAAGACAGCAATAAAGACTGCCACAGATCAATGGGTCAGATGAGTCAGCAAAGCAAAAAGAAAAATAAATCCTCTATAGTTTTCCAAAGAAGTGGCTACCACAGTCAAAGAAAAAAAGGTGGCATACAGCATATACCAGGAAACCAAAACTGAGAAAGACTGGGAGATGTACAAAGAAAAAATGAGAGAGACTAACAAATTAGAAAGGCAAAAGCCCAGACAGAGGAAAAGATAGCAGAAGGGACAAAGAGAGAAGACAAATAATTTTTTAGGTGCATTAGGAAATGTAGGAAGGCAAAAGGGGGATAGAAAAATTGCTACTGTAGAAGGGAAATGCACCAAACAAGACCCAGAGAAAGCCGAAATCCTCAACAAATACTTCTGCTCAGTGTTTACCAAACAGGACCCAGGGGATGGCCCAGCCCTGAAATAACACAACACCCCAGTACCAGGGGTAGACATGAGTCCCTTTACAGAAGTTGAAGTACAGGAAGCGCTAAATAAACTAAAAGCAGACAAAGCCATGGGACCAGACGAGCTGCATCCCATAATCTTTAAAGAACTAGGGGCTGAATTAGCAGCCCCTCTGGCACTTCTGTTCATGAAATCCTTGAAGAGTGGTGTCGTACCCGAAGACTGGAAAAACGCAATAGTGGTTCCACTTCACAAATCAGGCAGTTGCAACGAGGCTGGTAATTACAGACCGGTGAGCCTCACATCTATAGTAGGTAAACTAATGGAGACACTACTCAAACAGAGAATCATGACATTCCTCGAAACTAGCAGCCAACAAAACCCTAAAAGTACAGTTTCACAGCAGGTAGGTCATGCCAGACAAATCTGCTTCGAGTTTTTGACTACAGCACAAAAATAGTAAACGAGTGGTGCAGTAGATGTGGTCTACCTGGACTTTAGTAGGGCCTTTGATTCAGTTCCACACAGAAGGCTGGTAAAGAAGTTTGACCACACAGGGGTTGGTCCAGAAGTAGTCAGATGGGTACAAAACTGGCTACAAGGCAGAACCCAGAGGGTACAGGTTAATGGAATGCAATCGATGGAAGGCAGGGTGACCAGCGGGGTGCCCCAGAGCTCAGTGCTGGGGCCTCTGTTCTTCAATGTTTTCATAGCAGACATCGCTGATGGACTGGAAGGGAAGGGATCTCTGTTCACAGATGACACCAAGATATGTAACAGGGTTGACACCTCAGAAGGAGTGAGCAAGATGGAAGCTGACCATAAGAAACTAGAAAAATGGTCTGGAGTGTGACAGCTGAGATTTAACACCAAAAAGTGCAAGGTCATGCACATAGGAAAGAAAAATCCAAGAAAGGAGTATTACCTAGGAGGCGAAAGATCATGTGCCTTAAACCAGAAATGAGATCTGGGAATCATAATCTCAGACAACTTGAAGGTTAGTAAGCAGCAATAAGGGAACATTGAAGGCCAACAGAATGCTTGGCTGCATTGGGATGGGAATCATGAGCAGGGGGAGAGGTGGTACTACCACTGAATAGATAGCTGGTCAGGCCACACCTGGAAAACGGAGTCCAGTTCTGGAGGCCTTACCTCAGGAAGGACATTGACTGGGTGGAAACAGTACAGAGAAAGGTGACAAAATGATTCAGGATCTGCAGTACATGTCCTATGAGGAAAGACTTAGGGAACTGAATATGTGTTCCTGGAGCAGAGAAGAGAGAGGGACACGATTGAAACATTCAAGTACATAAAAGGCATTAACAAGGTACAGGCACAGGAACTTTTTCACTTCAAGAAGGGCTCCAGGACCAGGAGACATGACCTCAGACTGCAAGGAGGGAGGTTCTCTACCAACACCAGGAAGTTTTTCTTCACAGAAGGAGTGGTGGATGCCTGGAACAGCTTGCCCCAAGAGGTTGTGGGGGTCAACACTGTGGGGGGGGGATTCAAGAATACATAGGATAGACACAAGGGAGCCCTGACTACAAAGGGCAACTAGAGTGTCAAAATAGGTCTAAAACAAATGGGCAGACTAGACGGACCTAGTGGTCTCCTTCTGCCATCCGCTTCTATGTTTCTATGCTTCTATGTTTCAGATGGATTTTTTTAATAGTTATATGCCCTTCTTTTCTTCCTTCTGCTCATCACCAGCTTTTTGTTAAACCATGATGTGATTTTACCATAATTATTATATATTCATTTTCCTGGTACATTCTTCTTCTTCTGTAGTAATTTACCATGGATTATGTCCCAGCATTCTTGTGTAACTTCCTCCCAATATCTGCCCTCCAGTCCCATGTTTTGAGTTCCTTATTCATGTTATTACAGTCTGCTTCCTTATAATTGTAAACATTTTTCTTTTTGTTCCAAGTATGTCTAGCTCTGTTACTATTACTGAATGGTCACTTGTGCCTAATGATTCCTTAATCACATGCTTAATGTTTATTTGTATTAGGTCTAGGAAGTTTGAACCTCTTGTTGGGAGAGTTTACTAACCGTGTCAGGAGGCATTCTCCAGTCATATCTAGGAATAAGTTTCCTTCAATCCCAGCTGCTGCTTTTTTCTCCCAGTTTAATCACGGGTAGATTGAAATCTGCCCCATTTCTGTCTGGGTTTGGATTTAATTTATGTAGGAGATAAATGTTTCCCTGTTGGTATTGGGTGGAATATAACAAATCATTATTGCGGAGTTGTTGGGCTTTATACTGTACAATGGAAAGAACTTTTCTTGCTCTCTGAATGGTCAGTACCCACTTTCACCAGTGATGTTATCTGAGCATAATATCACTGTATGAAGGTCCAACACCAAGACGACCTCAGGAAAGAAAAAAATCACTGCACTCCTTCAGTGCACCAGTACATCTGGAAGCCTCCCAGATTCCTGCTTGTACATCAACACCTCCCTTCCACCATGTCAGAGGCTGCCTTCCCCCCAAACAAAATAAACACAGCTTTACACCGAGGAGCTTCACCATTAACTGTCATTTAAAACTCAACCTGCACATTCACACTGTACCGCTCTTCCCCTGCTTGTCAATAAACTGTGCTCCGCTTCAGTGTCAGCACTGTCACACTATTCCCTTCTCCACTTTGACTTCTTCTATGTAATTTAAAAAAATAATAATAATAGAAATCACTATCAGCATCTCCATTCAGGAGTTTCCGTAACAAAGGCGAAACATCAGCCTTTAGTTGTGCGATCCCTGAGCACAAGGATGGTTCAGCACCATGCTTTTCACTGTTGACAGCCATAGTTGAAACAGCCACAGTGTAATAAATTACGCCGGCTCTGCATATACCGGGACATATTGGCCTCTAAAAAGTATGGGCAGACAGTGTGGGAGTGAAGACACCTGAACTAAGAGAAAGGTTTGGAAACGCTGTGTCAGTGGCTCAGCAGGTGGCACACTTGCCTCTGAGGCTGGGAGATCAGAAGGCTGTGGGTTCTATCCCCACACCCAGCACTTGGGTTAAATCCTAATACTGACACTGTAGTGCAGCATAAGGGGGGTGCTGCACTCCTGAGCTGCCATCTTTTAGATGAGACATTAAACCAAGGTCCCATCCACCTGTTCTGGTGGTAGTTCAGGTGGATGTTAAACAACCCCATGGCACTTCTTGAAAAGAGTAGGGGAATTTCCCTGGTGCCCTGGCCAAATTTCCCCCCATTCACTAAAAATACCACCAACAGCTTAATCTGGTTCAAGGTCAGTTGGCATTCATCTGTATGCCCCTCCCCCGGGTCATGCCTGAAAATAGGCAGAATTTATCTAGTGCACTTACCGGTTAACAAAATGAAATAATAAAATAAATAGAAACAAATGCTCAGAGCACACATCGTGAGAGCTGATGAGACTGAGAAATCAGACATGTAGCAACAGCACCATCTAGTGGAGAAATAAGAAATTGTGGACTGTTTTTAAAGATATACTTGCACATCACAAAATTAAGGAAAGAAAATTACAATATTTTTTCATTGTTAATAAACAAAACATTGTATAATACCAATAAGGCACTCCAGGGCTGTAGGTTATTGTGTAACAATGTCACGTCTTGGGTGTTGAATGCACTCGGCCTGCGGCCTTGTGCTTCAACCACCCAAGGCGTGACGTTATTACACAATAACACGCACCCTTTCATGCCTTATTGCTTAATTGTTACCCATAGTGTTTCAATGTTGTTTTCATCCTGTTCATTGGTGATATTGTTTACCTTTAGGTGTTCCTTTATATATAATGCAACTCCACCCCTTCCTCCTTTCCTGTCCTTATGTATCATACAGCAGCCTTTAATGTTTTTATCCCATGTATCATTGGAGTCCCACCATGTTTCATTTATGGCTGCAATATCTGACCTCTCTTCTGCAAGCAGCACCTTAAAATCCTCCATTTTATCAGTAAGCTTCTTGCATTTATTGAAACAAATTTTAGGCTATTTTGAGGTTTGCATTTCTCTTTCTTTTTTTGGCTTGATTTGCTATATTTTTTCCCCTCACCCCTCAACTTGTGTTTAAATTTTTCTATATTGACACCGCAAATCTTTCTACTAATGCATTTGGCCCTTTTGCATTTAGGTGCAGCCCATCTCTAGCATACAGCTTATTGTTATAGAACAGGTCCCAATGTTTCAATTGTATGACATCCTCATTACAAGCCCATTCATACAGCCAGCCATTTATTTTAATGATTTCATATTTTCCCCAATTAGATGCTCTAGGTACTGACAAGATTTCTGACATGCTTGATGTATACCCAAGATTTTTTAATTTCTGTCCCAATGCTACATCTACATAGTCCTCTTTAATTTCCTTCTCTTCCCTTCTACCTATACCATTCACACCTACATGTATCAGAATTTGCAGGTTCTCCCCTGTGGCTGTTAGATTTCCCTCCAGATTCTCATTTATGTGTCTTAATCTCATACCTGGTAGGCAAGTTACCATCCTCCTATTTTTGTCCTGACACATAACTCTGTCCATATACCTCACCATAGAGTCTCCTATAATTCCCACATTGCCCTATTCAGGTTCCTTATTTGTGGTTTCACTTTCAGTTGCCACCAATGATGAGTAATTATCTGAACAAGGAATTTCACTACTGGCCTGGAATTCCACTCATCCTGCTTGCCTTCCCCTTCTAACACTCCTTTTGTGCTTAAAGAGGGACTCCCGAGGTTTATAGTCTCACCTTTTGTCACTGTCGGGTGTTGCACTGCATCTAAGTAGACTTCTAATGGTGTCCATGATTGAAAAAGCTATTATTATTTTTTTAATAAACCTTACAGCTCCCGAACTGCCCCGTCTCCCCTCGCTCTGTTTTTGCTGCTGGACTGGAAGTAACATACTGTTCTGAACTGCCTATCGCTCCTCGCACTGCAGTGCTCAGTCTCACCGCGGGAAAAGCTGTCAGTGTCTGTGTTGAGGCTGTGTGTGCCATGAATTTATAGTGACCGAAATAAAAGTTAAAAATAAATACATACTGTTTGTTGATGTCTGTCTGTATTAGTGTGTGGAAGAAGCTTTTCTTTTTTTGTTGTCTCTGTTTTCCTTCAGCTTGAGCTTCTTAGTTCCGGCACTGATAGGTGTGATCCAAACTCGGTTTTGTGACTTGGTTAATAGATTGTCCAAGTGAAATTTGGCAAATGAAAATTAATTGGAAGACTGACATCATAGTTGTGTGCATTTGATTTTGCTAACTGATACCATACTGATCAGTGTTGCCACAGTCACGTCTTCATAACTGTTATAAGGGGTTCTAAGTACTGAATATAGGTATATCTATAGATAGTATTCTGTAGATTTCTTGAACTGTATTTTTGTTGGTCAAAGAAAATAGCTTGGTATGTCTAGGAATTTATGAAACTCATTAGTGTTTTTATTTATAGCAGACACAAGTAGCTTTGCATTTTTCATTCTAACAGAAATGCTGCTGGCACAATAGGCATATGGTACTTAATATTGCAAATGCCTATGTCATTCTGTAATTTTCATTATTTTGTGAAACTGTTCTTCTGTCATTTACAAAGGATATATCTTGCTGCCGGAATAGCAATACTTCCTACCAGCATATCGTATTTACTCACTCAGTGTTTTGACTGATATAACTTGCAAACTTGAATACAACCTTTTCCCCTTGATTGACTGTTTTTTGGTTTACATCAACTGTTTTTCTGTCATTCAGTTAAAATTGTCATAGCTGTGCCTGCCTAACCTCTCATTTGTTTCTTAGTAATTTGCTACTAATCCCTGTTGCTAATTAAGATGCCTTCAAGGTGCGTTGCTGGCTACTGTGGGAATACACACAGGATCGTACATCATTGTTCACATTCCGAAGATGAGCATGTTCTGAAGCTATGGAACAGATTTGTGAGCAATAAACATTCTGATTGGATTGGACCTAGCAAGTATAGCGCCCTGTGCTCTGTGTACTTTGAGGAGTCATATTTTGAGCCATCGATTTTAATGCAGTGCTGGATGAAATTTATTAAATGTTTATGCTTTTCTGCCTGAAGTGGTTCCACTATCCATGCTCCTTCAGTAACTAACACTGTTTGTGGTTCAGTTTCTGTTAATAGTGTAACACAGTGTTTGTCAGGTGACAATGCATCATCATTTGATGATGTCTCTGTGGATCCATTGTGAAGCGGAAAAATCTGGTGGCGATTCCGCAAACGTCAACTAGCAGAGGTGAGCATAGTCTGTTTTCAATTGATCCACTTCATGTTTGTGTGCCATCTAATCTTCTGGATTATTGTTACTGTACTTTATTGCACTGACATATGCATGTCTGCCCTTCATATAACATCTCAGAATGTGCCGTGTGTACTGTTCTTCACAATGTGTTACACATAAGGGGGGCACTACAGAGCCATCTTCCAGGCTGGTCATACTCCTTTGCACCTCCTCACTACCTGGGACTAAAAACAATTAAAACTGCAGCAAAAGTTATAAATTATTTAAAACTAACTCAAAGAATCAACGCTGAACAGTATCCGGAGCAGATCGATCCAGTTTTCAAAGATGGGAAGGCAGAAAGCACAACCTCAGGGCCACATGAAAGATCCACAGCAGTCGCAGACAAGCAAGACCCCTGAACCAGCGGGCCCAAGTAGTAGAGGAGCCCAAAATGCATCTAAGCCACCATGGAGTGCCATGATTGAGTCCATGCAGGCCATGGACTCCAAGATAGAGAAAACTCTCCAAAGCTGGAGACACATGACGCAGAGCTCCAGAAGCTGACGGGAACGGTGGTAGAGGTTGAGAAAAGGTTGATGTCTACCCTGGCGATGGCAGCCACATTAACTAAAGAAATGGACAGCTACACAGCCGTATGGAGGCAATTGAGAATGAACTTTGTGCGGGGAACATTAGATTGATCAGAGTTCTCTAAGGAGTGGAAGGGACTAGGCTATTACCATACCTGCTGTCTTGGCTACAAGAAACCCTCAACCTATCTGAACACCTTCAATAGTCCTCATTTGTAAAAGCCTACCAAGTAAATCCTCGGATCTGTTCTATTACAACAAACCAGCCACTCACCATCATTTTGAAGTCAGCTGGGTCAGAGATCCGAGATGAGGTGATCCTCGCTGCTCGTGCAGCTTACCCGCTTGAAATAAATGGTGCAGATATTAAACTATTCCCTGATCTCTCTCTTACCAAACAAAAGGCAAGAAGAAAGACCTTTGATGTGGTGCAGCAACGTTTGCGGACTCTAAGAGTGGTCCATTCATTTCTTCTGCTGGCTTGACTTTGAGTTGTTTATGGGGGAAAATCATGGCAGTTTAGCAACCCTCAGGATGCAGGAAGATGGACTGAAAAGGTAGAAGGGGAATTTCAGAGTCAGAAAGGACATCCTGAATCAGCCTACTCTGACTCTGAAACAGAGGACTGATGTGTGAGTAATGGGCTGTGATAGAACAGTTGAGTTTTAATTCTCTTGGTGGTTTGCCGACTCGCCATGTGGACTTGAGGAGACAGACTGTTTCTTTCCTTAAGACATTTACTGAAGTTGGGGAGCATAAGTGCATGAGACATTTTTCCTGAATTAAAATGTTACTAAACTCACAAAGTTAGTGAGCATGGGAAATTTATCAGTTTGAAATGCTCCTTTTGTTTTCCTACCCAAGGGTGATTGCTGCAATTACTTTTTGCCATTATATTTTATTACAGTTGATATTTAAAATGCTCGAGTTGATGATTTGGGCGGTTTCAATTTTAATTATTATAATTATAGTGATGCTAGATATAAATCTGGTTTGAGTGAATTGTTTAATGTTTGGTCCAGGTGGAGTGTAGGAGTGTTGCAAGGGGGTCTAATATTTTTTGTATGAATGATCCCTAAATGAAGAACAGGTTAAATAGCAATCTAATGATTGTATTATTATGTCTTTGACATTCTCCCTAATGGACCTATTGTTGCCTTTGAAGAGGCTGGCATTTCTTGAATGTTATGGACCTAATTCTTCTTTACTGAATCCCAACTCCTTCTGTAACAGACTACAGGATATTATGGTTTATGTTCGCCATATTCACTGTTATAGTAATAAATAGGTTGTCTATAAATGCATTTTCTGTTATCCTGTATGAGAAATGTACTAGTATGTATGCTTATATGGAAAACTAATAAACACAAAGTAAAAAAAAAAGGAATGTGTCATGCATAGAGGCACAAATGCATACTGACACGCAGTCATGTATGCATTCAGTCACTATAGTGTGACATGTACTCATGATTTCACACGATGTCACTTGAAACCACATGTGTGATGCACCACACAGTAACCCAAATATAGCACAGCCTATATCGGCATCATACAGTGTAGTTGGCACACTGTAGTCGGAACATCTAGGCCTTCATTTGTAGTTAAATATTTACACGTTATGTCTTAATTTACGTGACATTGTCGAACAATGTGGCATACGCCATATTCAACCTCATCTTTGTCCCTTGTTTATTGGAATCCTTGCTTCTCCCTATACTTGGGCTCCCTTGCTATATTTCACTGCCTCCATTTGTATGCATCTAACTGAACATCCAGAATTCCAATATGGTTTTTCCTTAGCTTCACGTCATATTGTTTGATACTCATATTTGTCTTTCTTTACATCCATGAGCAATGTTCGTCCATGAGCTTGTTGCCTTCAGTGCTGTTAAGCTGTGCACAGTATCTCATGTGACCCATATTTAATTTACTGTGATCTATTTTATATAAAAACCCTCATGTCGTACAATAATAGTCATGTAATCATCCCATATATGTGCGATTTTGTACTCTCCAGCACAACCTACCCAAGTACGCCCCTAGGCGTTGATTACCAGACTGTTAATAATACAGCTGGTAATCTTGTATTGTTTTGTATCTGACGCCAATGAATGTAAATTTATTTTTTTCTTAGTGACCCAGCTGATGGGTGGTCTACCTCAATGATGGTAGCTGGGTGACTTCACTTAAGGACATTGAGTTGAATAGTAGATGAACACAAACTCATTTTAAACTCAGCAGAGTACCAAACGCATGCACAACTAAATTATTATATTGTTACCATTACCTATCACTTAGGTTTGGTTTTGAAGTGTCTGATGTTTTTCACTCACTTTTTGGTTGTGTCTATCTATGTGGCATACCATGCGTTGTGGTACCCACATTTATAAGTACATGAAAAAGGAAGGTTGCATTGCTAACAAGGATAATGGTAGTAGCAGTAGTAAGGGTCTCTTATTTTCTACCCCCCCACCCCCACCATTTATATTCATTTTTTTCTTTTGC
Organism: Neoceratodus forsteri; assembly: GCA_016271365.2. NCBI lineage: Eukaryota > Metazoa > Chordata > Ceratodontiformes > Ceratodontidae > Neoceratodus > Neoceratodus forsteri. The sequence continues at coordinate 1,456,259,666 of CM057455.1, read as the reverse complement.
TGGTTTTATGCGATTTTTAACCTTTAGAATGTGATGCTGACTCATCAGATAGACCTGAGGCCACCTCATGTTCATTAAGCATGAAATGATTTCCAGTAAAAATTTTTTGCACTTTCTTTTATCCCACCTTACTACCCCACTCCTTCAGACATGATCACCCCCGCATCTCTCACAGAGTCTGCCCCTAGAGTGTCAGCCTTCCTCCCCCTTACCTTCCTCCTTCTTAAGTGCCTGCACACATTGGGATCTGCCCATGGTAGTTAGTCCAGGATTAGGTCAGTCGTCATCTTGGGGTAGAGATGATTTTTTTCTGCATTTTCTCCCTCTTAGGTCCCACTACCCCCGGCACACAGGACTGACGTCCAGGCAGATGACGTGCATTGCCAAGTGACCACAACATCCTCCCCTCCCCGGTTCCGAAGAATTGCCTGTGTCCCGATACTCATGCTTCCACAGGCACCAGTGTGTTGGGTGCTCAAGGCACCCCAGGAACCCACCCCTGGAGGAGGAGAGCATCCGTTTGGATGCTCGATCCTCCTCTGACCCCCAACAGCCTGAGTCCATTCCTGAACCCAGGTTGCCAGCATGGCACGAGGTGTGGTGCCCAGTGCCTCAACCTCCAGTGCCACCAGGCTGGCCCAGTAAATTTTTATATCAAGTTCTTATATGCTGTCTGTACTATCACCAGTATCCTGATGAACACTGAGAGATCACCAGCCCTGTTGAAAGCAAAAATATTATCAATTTATTTAAAAAAAAAAAAAGATTCTTTAACCCATAGTGTTTTTATGTGTGTGTGGTGTTTTTGTTGATGATGGGGTGGGTGTGTGTGTGTGGAGCATTAGACATCTTGAATAATTCTGTGCTTTCAATTATTCTACCCAATGGAAAACCTTGCACATAGGAGGCAGTGACGTGCAGGTGAGGGTTGAGATTCACGCTCCATGCACGTCACCAAAAACCACCTATAGGAACCGAGGCCCTGCCACCCCCCCTCCCCCGCAGAAGTGACACTCTGTATCCCCTCCCTGCTAGTCTCTGCTACTGACACCCATGCTCTTGGCATGAACCAGGGTCACCAGCATACCGAGCGAACACCTTTGCTCATACCCATGGAGCCAGCAGGCGGTTGATTTTCTGCCTCCAGATAATACGGTCTTGCTTCTCAAAAAGAGCTATGATCAATGCAAGATGAGTCAAACAGCAGTTTGCACAAATCCCTGTGTGCCATGGTCCCTGTAATATATTCTGGTACAGGACTGGTCCCAGATCCTAGGTCCCCACACTTGCAGTAACCACATAAGTATGGCACAGAAATGGCACACAGGAATGATATGCTGCCGGCCACTTGAGGCTATCACAGGTGGTCCCCCAACCCCGCTCCCCATGTCCAGTCAATAAAACACATTCCAGTGGAGGTGTAGCGTGCACCCTTCCCAAGCACAATGCTGCTTTTATTAAGTAAGAAGCTGTCCCCCTTTCGGTTGTATATTTCCCCCATACCCAATGCTGCTGTATTATTTGAGTAATAATAAGGCACCCACATCCTAATCCATGTTACTGTACTACATAAGTAATAGTATTTCACTCTCTACTATTCTGTAAGCTGCTGCATTTTGTACTTAATAGAATGGCCCCCCCCCACTAATACCTGTAGTAACCATTGCTTTGATATTGCAAGGGAACCAATGTCACTATTGATTTTAGTCTTCCCCTACCCTTACACCATGTCTGGTAGTACCACCACAGTGTTCACCCCACCCATATCCAGTAACAGATTCTGCGCCTGACAGCCGCCACGTCACCTCTGTTATCTGCACCAACGCACTGTCATTTGAGTGCTGCCTAGTGGAACCCCAACCCCACATAACATATAGTGCCCAACACCCAGATTCCCCACCCCATCACCATAACTGAGCTTTACACTAGCACATCCATCCTCTTACCTCTGCAACCTTTGTTGTCTGAACTGTCACTGAGTGCTGTGCAGCACTCAAATGACAGCTAAGTCTATGCAGGCAGTGGTGGTTAGAGGAGGACTGTGAATCAGCCGTCTCTGTTACTGGATGTGTGGGCCTATCCTGGCAGTGGGCACCTCAGCGGAGGTGGTGGTGGGGCTTATCACTAGATCACGGGTGGAATGTGGTCCTTCGCTATATTATGACATCGGTGGGTAGGTGAGTGTGGCATTATATTAATTACATGATAAGAAGGTATCCGCTCTTGGTGTGCAGCTCGTGCCAGCCAGTCAATCTGCATTTTTTTTTCCAGCCTTTATATAATTTCTAATCATCCTTACACCAGGCATTGCAGTTCTAACGGTAATTAAAAAATTGCACTCTGTATTTTCTGAATGCTTTTTTCCCTGGCTGTGTCACCTTGCATCTGTCACATGCTCCCTACAGCCATGTGGCAGTCCATTTAGTGTTAACCAGCCTGTGGATGCCATAGCTTGTCTACTGCTAATGGTGCAGTGTCACACGCAATGTGCATCTTGTGGTATTTATGCTTTGCTTATACAGCTTGTATTATTGTAAAATGGATCTTGAAATTCCTGTAACCTCATTGTTCAGAACATGCCACTTGCCAGTGTGTAAAACCTAATTAATTTTAATTTTTCTTTTAACAGATTCATTTTATAATCGCATTAATGTACTTCAGGCCATATGAAGTATCATAATTTACACATGTCCTGTGTGGTTACAGTCACGTAGCTGTCCTCGTGACACACCACACAAAGGTGTGTAAATCCCACAACAACACATGCCCTGTCATGCATTATTGCTTAAATATCACATCTTCATTAATCGAGCCCTGTGTATATATGCAGTATTCTAATTTTGTGCACCATTGTGTACAATCAAACTGTTATGTGAAAGAACACACACATATGACTGACATGTGAAAGACCACTGTGTACACATATGTGTATTAATGCTTGCATGGATTAATTATGTCACTGTCTAGATTATTGTGATATACAGACAAACCAGGTTACTTCATTGCCCTGATGCTGAACCTTTACTTGGATGCTCAGTACCATGTGCAGTATATTTGAAGATAAACTACTTTTGGATGGATGGTTTTGAAGCTGCACTGCATATATTACTGAGTTTTACGCAATGCTGATTCCTACCTGTTGACATAGGTGAACATAGTTTTACATGTAATAATATTGCAACACTACATCACGTGGAAAAAGACATTCATCATGCCGTTTCATTAGTGCCCAAAAAGTCTGAAATATCAGAAGAAAACGACGTACAGTAACAAGATATGGGAAATCCTACACACCACATATCATCATAGAAGACAACTGCAGTGCACAATATCCTGTGGCTGAGTACTGCACCACTCCTTACAGTACCATACATGTACAAAATAGCAATGCATGCCTGCAAGTTTTGATTTATAAAACAGTTACTGCATGACTAACTTATCTTAGCAGACTGTATTACTTTGCTTGTGATTGACCTGACCTGTGAATAATGTTTTTGTCTTTCCAGATCATCAATCAGTCTAATGTGCCATTGTTGAACAACAGCGATTCAGCAATGACAGACTTCAGCACGTCAGCTGCTGCATCTGAAATTACAACTCCAGATGCAACGTATGAAGATAATGTTGACAAGGAAGATGTCCCTCAAGAAAAACTCAATTAAATTTGTAACTCGTTCAACACAGAAATCGTTACATCACACTTCACACAAAAGCATTGGTATGTGACTCCATTTTTGGTGGTTTTAATAAGTAATACTGTTTTCACCAGTAGCTGTAACAATTTGAAACTGAAATTCCATTCTGTCAGGTGTGCAGAATATACAGTAAACACTGCGAATGAATCGTCATGTCTGATTTACTACTGCTTAAGGTACGAATTACTCTGTGAATTAATTTTAATCGTGATTGCACATGTTTGGCCGCCATATATTATAACATTAGGCCTGTAGGAAGCATAATGTCGATATCAAAGACATTAAGGCTGGGGTCTGCAGAATCTTGGGTGGTTTAGACACTCTGTGGTGATTTTTGGTGCTTTTATTGAAGATAAAAAAACACAGTTGTCATGATTTTTATACTGCTGATTCCTTTGGGGAAACTAAAAATTCACCAGTAGTTAGGGTCGTGGGACACACTGACTGGCCTTAGAGACAGCAGCTACAGCTAGAGAGGGCAAACTGATGAAGCAACAAAGCCATCAACCCACCCACCTACCCACCAACCCCATGATGAGCATTATTGCAATCTTCTGTGAAACATTTTTGTATATACAGGATGTGTGGTCTGGAGCCACTAGGTCCCCAGAAGCTGTGGGGGTCTAGATGTCATGTGATGAGTTTTGGGGCTTTTATTGAAGATTAAACACGCTTTTGTTACGTCTTTCTCACCATTGACTCCATGTAAAAAATTATTTGTTCCCCGGGGTGTAGGAGATTGGCAGTAAGATTGTGCCACACCCCTGAGTCCAGAAGAAAGAATAATGTTTTCCCAGGAGTCAGGGGTAGGAAAGACATAACAAAATTGTGTTTAATAATGCAATAAAAGCCCCAATACCCACCACACAACAACCAGACTCCCAGAGCTTCTGTGGACCCAGTCCCCCCTTTCCAGTCTTTATATAAAAATAACACAGGACACTGTAATAATGCTGTCATCATGGACTAGGTGGATGAGTGGGTGGGTGTGGGTGACGGCATTGTTGGTCAGCCCCAGTTGAAGCCCAGTTTGTCCTTTATTGCCTGTTTGCAGCATGCTGCATTAGCGTAGACTCTGTGCCCCACAGACAAAACAAAGTGTGAAGTGCTGAGCTGCTCTCTGCTGTCACCCTGCCACATGGCTCAGTACAGCAGACTGACAGAGTGACTGAAGTTTTAAGTAAGGCTTCATTTTATCAATGCTATAACGCATCACCATTTTAGTTGGACAGCAAACCATACACTGTGAAACAAAATGTATGGCCCACTATCCATAACAAGCGACAGCATATGTTGTGAGGTTGCCATGGCAATCAACACCTCTCAAGCGTCGCTCCTGATGATTAAAAGATCGCCTATGACAATCTCTTGATGGCTACCCATGCTTGTTATGGATAGCTTACCATACATTATCACTACTATGGCACAAGTTAAGGTTGTGTCGGATAGCCAGGTGGTCATGGACAAAGGCCTCCTGGTTGGGGCCATATTTACAGATCTATCAAAGGCTTTTGACACTTTAAACCATCTGGTGTTGATTGAAAGCTTGAGGTCTATAGGCCTTAACCAGAATGTACTAGATTGGTTCCATGGCTACCTCGATGAGAGACAGCAACAGGTCACACTAAATAATAACTTTGTATCTAAATATTTGAATATTAAATGTACCACAGGGGTCAGTGCTAGGACCTGTATTGTTCAACGTATATACAAATGGTGTCAGACATCTAATGAGTGATGTCTGGCATCATTTGTATGCGGATAATACAATACATTACACAGAAGGTAAATCTACTAGTCAGACACAGGAAAAGTTGCAAAAAGACTTTAATATACTGCAAAATTATTTTCAGGAACATGGTTTAGTCCTGAACCCCTTAAAGTCACAAGTAATGTTGTTTTCTAATAAAAATATACAAAAACAACTGAATTTGAATATAAAAATGCTGGATGATTGTAGATTGTCGACTCCTATAAATACCTGGGAGTCTGGTTAGACTCCCACTGTAAATGGGATACTTACGTTGATATATTGACTAAAAAATGTAATAAGAAACTGGGGGTTCTGTATAAACATAAAGGCTATATACCATCAGATATTAGATTAAAAATTGTGAACTCTATGGTAATACCATTATTTGATTATGGTGATGTTGTGTATGGAGGTGCCACTGGAGGAGTATTGCGCAGGCTTGATGCAATGTTAAATAGGTTTGTGCAATTTGTTCTAGATGCACCCTGGGACACACATCACTGTTCTCTTTATAGAATTCTAAATTGGATAGCACTGGCGGAACAACGTAAAATACATATGTTACATTTGATCTATCGCTGTTGTCTCCAAAAAATCCTGATTATCTGATAGAATTATTAGAGGAGCGGAGTGTTAGGAAGAATACACGCAGCAGAAGAGATTAATTATATGGTGCCATCTATGAAAATGGTAAAGGGTCAACATAGTTTTGTTCCTATGGGTCCAAGGTTGTGGAACAGTCTGCCAGGTCACTTGAGGCTGTATAAAAACATTATATATTGGAACACTTTAAGATCTTGGCTTGTAAATATTGCAGATACTCCAAAAGCTTGTTGTACTTGAGAAATGTATATTTATTATGTATTTATATAGATGTTATTGTCTTGTGTGGTCTACGTATGTTGTATAATAGGTTATTTATTATTGTGAAACTGATACTTTTGTACTATGGGACCCCACTGAAAAATAGTTTTGGCTAAATTGGGTCATTCTGTTCTGATATCAGAACAACATTTTTACTTACTTATCAACTACATAATGTGTGACTGACATTTGTTATATACTGTATTTACACAGTATACCACAACAGGGTGTGGGTTATAGCAGGATTACCACGCCTGGTGTGGTTTGGTCATGAGGCTGCAGGCCGAGTGAGTAAACCACACCAGAAGTTGTAAATTGTGCCATGACCCACACCCTGGAGTGGTATATTGCAATTATGCAATGTCCTCCCCCCCTTTTTGTCACTTACAATAATTAAAGTGTTTTGTGGCATTTTAATTTATTTTCATTTGATCTATTCTTGTGCCTTAAAGAAATAGTCCAGGGTGTCTAGGGCTGAGATGAACCTGTGCATGCACAGTAAGGGTTTAACATTCTCTCCCCCCCAATCTTTATCATATGACACAAGGGTCCGAGGTGTAATGCCGTGGAGTGGCAATGGCCACAGATTTCAATTGTGGAACCCTCCTGTAAGTATCATACTGGTCCTGTCTTTGGCTCTCCTAGCACTGGAGGGGGTAGAGACAGCAATATATATATTTTGTTGTAACCATGTAGAAAGGGGAGTTTTTATAACAGGTAGGTTTGGAGCAGGATTTTAATTGCGTATGGGTCCAAGAGCACAAACTCAGAGTCAGTTTAATGAGGAGCTAACTTGATGGTGACTGTTTGAGGTGTAGGGGGTTGGAGTGAATATAAATGGGAGGTTTTGGGATGCAGCTTGCTTGTACTTTTACCCGTTGGTATATCGCAAGATTTATGACAGGTAAAAGGTGCCAGTAACCCTATCAGGTGTCAGGATTCTTAGAGCCCATTGAATAATAACTGGTTATTGAATACAGGCTTTTTTACAGGAATCCAGATATGTCCTAAGTACAAGGATGCCAGTACACAGACAGAACCAATGGTCCATCATCTATTTACTTCATCACCAATGCTATCTTCTGAGTCTGAAACAGAATTTAAAGATGATGAGAAAGATGCCACTTACACACTGAGTTTCAGCAACACCGAAAGTGACACAGATGAACCTCCAGCACAGACATGATCAGGTGATGTGTGAGCTGTGAAATCCTTAAAAAAAATGTGGTTGTTTTGATCATGCCCTTTTTTAGGTGCAATGATTTCTAAATTATTTTTTTCCCCAACCTTTGTTTGCACCAGACACCGGCTCAGGAATCCCAATGAGTCTGCTCCCCACCAGATCCCTCAGAGCCTGATATCGCTCTGGCCTGCTACTCTTTGTTCTCCATCCTGCCGCACGAAGGTTACCCCTGACACTTGCCCCCCAGGGTGAGGCAGTCATCTCCTACTTGCCATCCAGTGTGAGATGGACACGTTCCCACATCTGTCCCACTGACAACTGGTGATGCCTCTGCTCCATTTCCAAGTGGTTCCTGCTGTTGTTGCTCACTGGCTGCAATGGGAGTCACCAGTAGCAGTGGTGCCACAACCAATCCTCCTGACAGAATAGCAGCACTCCAGTTATGTTACAGTGCACCTCATACGGACTGTACTAGTTACTGATCATGCTGGCTCAGACACATTGGTAATTGGTCAGTCTGTGTGAAATAGCACAGTTACAGAGAATTATAATACAGTAGTATGTAGTGCCACATAGAGTACTAATATGGATTGGTCAGCACTGACATAATCACAGGACTGGCTGCGGTGGAGAATTTAACTATTAGTTTGGGTGCATAGTGGGTGGAGGGACGTAGGACCATGCAGTTATCAATAAGAATATGTACCCTGTCATCAACTTAAAGACAAATCTAAAAGTATTTTGATGAATTGATTAATGGGTACCTGCACGTATCATGGTATGTAGTGGATTGGAGGATTTTTTTTTCTGTTCATTTTGATCTCCAGTCTGTGGATTGCTCAGGTTGCACTTCTTTTAAGCTTAGTGTAAATGAAAGATAAGATTATATTGTTAATACCCATTACATATAGTAATACTTCAAAACTTGCAGATGCAGTACTTTCTACGAATGTTCATTTCTGTCCAAATTTTTACACATTTTACTTTGTTCAATATATAGACAGCAAGTGGAGTCACAGCCTAACAGTAGCAGTCAACTTCTTTGGCAACACTGAAAATTCATAGTTTTTGAGTCATGTTTGTTGGACTTGTTCACTTTATGTTTACAGTACAACGTTATCATAAAACCATCTGTCACCAAAGTCAGAGGTACTTTAGCTGTCATTCAACAGGAATGTCTAGAATGTGGATATAGTAAAACATGGTTTTCACAACCAAATATTGGTGATTACCCAGAAGGAAACTTTCTTCTTTCCACCAATATCTCATTATTTAGTGTATCGCTGCAAAAAGCTTTACATGTCTTCAGACATGTAAACATACAGTGCATATCTGACACCACCTTCTATCAGCATTTATGGCATTATGTACAGCAAACAATACAGAAGGTATGAGACATTGAGAGACAGAAAATAGTGAGCAGAAATAAGGACAGTAACTGAGATGTAATCCTTTCAGGTGATGGGCATTGTGACACTCCGGGACATTCAGCCAAATTTGGTACATGCAGCCTGATGGAAATGACACATTGCAAAATTATTAGTAGTAATTTGGTTCAGGTAATTGTCATTGTTCAAATTACCTTTGAATACATTACATTTCATTGTCACGAAATTGTTAACTTAGCAGATCAAGCTTATATATACATATACTGTATGTGTATATATATATATATATATATATATTTATGCAATGGGGTATACATATATTCAGTGTGATAAATGCATTTATCTGAGTCACTGTATGTATAAATAAATTTATATATACAGTGACCATTTATACACACAGTTACTTAAGCAATAATGCCCGACAGGGTGTGTGTCGTGCTGGGATAACGTCACACCTCAGGTAGTTGGGCACGAGGCCGCAGGCCGAGTGTGTCCAACAACTGAGGCGTGACGTTATCCCAAACGACACACGCCCTGGAGGGCATTATTGCTATTATACAATGGCTCGTTGTTATACAGCATAAAAAAAAAATATTTTAAAGATGTTTTCGTGTGGAAAAATGTTTTTGTTTTTTAAGAGCAGATGAAACAATCAAGCAAATGATGAGCATGCTCAGGCATAGCAGTAGGCTCACAGTGAGGCTGAGACTAGACCCGTGATGTTGTACTGATTAACATCACACCCGTGATGTTGTACTGATTAACATCACGGGTCCAGCCCCAGACTGACCAATCGGAGTCCAGGATTTTTTCTTGCCATTGTATAATATGTCACAGATCTCTTTAGAATTATTTAGAATGTTGCCTCAGAAGCAGTACTAACCATATTCAAATGGGAATAACTTTAAAACGAAAAAAGATAGCATGGTACTGTGAGCACGAAAATTGTTCAGCACAAAATTATCTACAAAATGAGTGGTGTTTCATGTATATATACACCTAACAGATTTTTTACAATTAGCAAAAAAGCAGAAGAAAATATTATTTTTTGTTAATTTTTTGGCAAACAAATATGAATAACTTTAAAACAGAAAATGATAGCATGGTACTGTGAGCACGAAAAATGTTCAGCACAAAAATATCTACAAAATGAGTGGTGTTTCATTTATAGATACCTTTAGATATTTTTATAACTAGCAAAAACAACATAAAATTAAATTTTCTTTTCCCTTTTTTGACAAACAGATGTGAATAACTTTAAAATGAAAAAGGTAGCATAGTACTGTGATCATGACATTTGTTCAGCAAGAAGTTTTCTACAAAATGAGTGGTGTTTCATTTAATAGCAACCACTATGCTAGGCAGACATACTCTACGAAAGTTAACCAAAACTTCCGGAAATTATCATTTAAAATAAAGATAAACAGTCAAAACCAAATGTTCCTGCAATGATAGAAAGCATCCATATTGCATAAATGAAATATACAATGGTGAGCTGTCAGATAAATGATTTATCTACACTTGTGCTGTTTGATTGACACCTCACTGTGGCTTACACCACTGCGAGGTTACCCAAGGTCAAACAGCACTTGTGTAGATAAATCATTTATCTGACAGCTCACCATTGTATATCACATATATATATATATACATACACAGTGTATATATATATATATATATATATATATATACAGTATATATATATATATATACATAGTATATATGGGATATGCAATGAGCAGTATTAATGATTTATCTGCATAAGAGGTTTATCTTCGGGTAACCCCTCACGAGTAGCGTGAAGCCACTTAAGTGAGGTGTCTGAGGTCAAACTGCTTGAGTGCAGTATAAATCATTTATTACATTTAGTTTTACATTGCATATTCCATTTATGCAATTCATTTGTTTTGCTTTTGTAGGGGTATTTGTTAGTCAAAAAGTGAATAAACATTGAACTTTCTGTCATTTTTTGCTGATTATAGAAAATCTAAAGGACTCTAGAAATGAAACACCTCTAATTTTGTAGATATTTCTGTGCTGAACAACTTTTGCTCAAAATATCATACTATTATTTTCTGTTTTAAGTTATTTGCATTTGTTTAGGACAAAATGAAAAAATATAAATTTTCTGCTGTGTTTTGCTAATTTCAAAAATCTAAAAGGTATCAATAAATAAAACACCACTCATTTTGTAGATATTTCCGTTGAGCAAGTTTTGTGGTCACAGTACCATGTTATCATTTTTCATTTTAAAGTTATTTGCATTTGAATATGGTTAATACTGCTACTGAGGCCGAACATTCTAAATGACATAAGCAAGCAATAATACCCAACAGGGTGGGCGGTATTGTGCTATACTGGACCGCCCAGGGGCGTAATGAGGCCTGACGCCGCAGGCGGAGGGTGTTACAGCACCTGGAAGGTCCGATATAGCACAATACCGCCCACCCTCTTGGGTATTATTGCACTTAGAAAATGGGCACTGTAAAACAAAATAAGTTTCATAAAGAAATATTAATTAAAAATTAGTTTAAAATAGGTTTTGTAATAAAATAGTTCTTCCACCTCCATTAGAATGTTTTTTTTTTTTAACAAGGGACTTTTTTCCTACTGGAGCCTATGTAGTTGGACCTGGTTGTCATACTAACCCTGCAAACAACAACAATAACAGACACACACATGGCTTTTGGGAGCAGCAGGAGTGAGGCAGTGTTTCATTTTTACTTTAGAAGTGCGACTTCTCAGTTTAAGTATGCTGGCATGGTTGCAGAAATATTTATTGGCTTCTGAGAGATAGAGGGAACGTGGTATCTCCAGTACCGCTACTGTACCTGACAGTATCAAGGTGGTTGTCATGGTTAAAACACACTCACACACACGGCTTAGAAAATGAGCTCATACTTTTTTGCCTGTATTTCTTTATTTTATTCATCTAACACTTCTTTCAACTGCCGTTTCTTTTCCCTGATTGAGAGTGAAAACTCAATGGCAGGCTTGGGGAGTGGCATGCTGTTTCGGGCTGAGTGGTTTACAAAGTAGTGGGACTGAGGTAGTGTGTGATAGTAGATGTTTCCTTTATTTGCAGAACTTATCAGGAGGCGCTCGCTTGCTTAACAGAATAACTTGACTTTAAAATTGCATACTGCTTTGAGCGAGTAGAGACAGATCGAGACTGAGAGAGAGAGAAATGCTAGATGTGCAATCCAGTAAACGAGGAAGCTACAGCTTCTCCAACATTAGCACTACTGGAGTCAGTACCTGTCGCGTAAAGTTAACTTGCAATTCTGCATTTTTTTTTTTTTTTTTTATCGGGGTTATTTCTTTTAAGGGAAGACAGCATGATGGCAGTTTAAATATCCACAGCGGGTGAGATCACCACAGCAGTTTAGCGGTGCAGTTTAAATGAGAGGAGTGACAGCAGTTTGGGCTGCGATTCTCTAAATAACATCTTTAGGAGAGACTCGTTGCTCTCTCTTCGTGACTAAATGATGAAAAGTAACTAGTGTTTCTTTCTTCTCCCTCTCTAGCATTCTGCTTTGAGATGAGGAATTATAAATAGGAGCAGTCAGCTTTGGGGTAGTTTAGAAAAAAACTGGCACTTCCTTGCAGCAGTAGGCTAAATGGGGAGGCAGACAGGTGGAGAATGGGGGTTGAGTGACAGCTCTCGCTTACCGAGGGAAAAAAATGGTGGCAGTTTGAAATTGTGTACCCAGCACTTCAGCCAATGAGGAAGCAGGGTGCTGGGCACACAGATACTTTGCTGGCTATCAGGCAGGTTTAGGCTGGGGCTTTTTTATTTGGTGGGCATCTATTGTCTGATAGATGCCCACCTAAATAATTGTCTCAGCCAATCAGAAGAGAGAATTGTCTTTGCCCATTTTCTAAGCACTGTATAGATAAATGGCTGATAACCAGGGCCACTGGGATATTTCGGAATTTTTTAGATTTTGTGGGGAATTTGCTGGATTTTTTTCTCGGGGATTTTGCGGGACTTTGCATGTATTTTGCAGGCTGCTGGGCACACATTTTCCTTTGTGAGGTACAAGTATGCGGTTTTCAATTTCAATTGCTTTGTGATGCATATCAAAGTTAGCCATCAAAACGGTATAAGTTTTTTTAAAAAAAAAACAGACACACACAAAAGGTATACAGTAAGTTTTTATTAAAACACCCACGACTGATCAAAAAACAATATACATTATAATAGTAGCATCATTGTCAAAGCAGTACCACCACCACCACCACCTCTAATAATTCAAACAATAAACATTATTAGTATTCTATAGTAAAAGTATTCTACAGTAAAAAGTATAGTACTACCACCACCACCACCCCACCAGATCGTCAAGAAAGGATTTTTACATCATAGAATGAGCAGCAACGGTTATCCAACTAAGATCTTTAAAATTTCTTATTGTACTTCAACATAAGAAGTAGCCTAGTGTTGTCATCTGTCAAACTTCACTGATTGTCTTTTAAAAGGTCTGTGTACAGTGAAAAAGTCCGTTCAACGTCTGCTGTGCTTACGGGAAGCCAGATATACCTTTTTGCCACAGCAAGTTGTGGAAGTGTATCCCTTTGTGCTTCCCACCACTCAGCAATATTAAAATCGTCACTGGGTACTGACTGGGTGAAAGTTCTGCACCCATGCCATTCAAAGTTTGAAACACCATCCAGAGATGGTAGCTCCTGGGTGTGTTTTACTTTTTCCTTGTCCAGTGTTGGCAGCTGCTTTGGGTCAAAGATTCGGGCAGCTTTGAATGTGCCGACTGAGGGATGAGATTTTAAAATTTTGTCCAGTTTCTCACTGCTGTCCAACATAACCTTCTGAAAAAGGTTCACACAGTTTTGATTTTCATGTAACTGACAGCGGGACAACATTTCTACTGTATTTGGTCTGTATTCAGTTTCCCCTGCAGTGGCACAGAAGAAAAAATTACCTTAGTAATTATGTTTCTTCTAGTGGAGTCTTGCTGTATTCTGACAATTGCAGTTAGCCGCAGCCTTTTAACTGCCCCGGAGAACATAGGGTTAACTTTTCTATGCATGGCATAGAATGTTCATCTCGAGCTCGGTTGAAGCCTCTGCCTGTTGTTATTCGAACTGCAACCGTCAGATCTTTACGAGCAAAACTCACTATGTGTTCTGTGTGGAAACTGTAAAATTTTAACTAGCCAACTGGCAGAAAAATAATGTTTTGGGTCCTCAAAGGAAGACTCAAGTCAGGAAACCCAAAAAAAAACCAATCAAATGAAATAACATTCCACCCAAAGAGAACAGAGGGTGTAAAAAGGGGGCACCTCTAGGGTGCCAACACTGCACCTGCCCACCCACATCCCAAAATCTAGGTTCTGAGAGGGGAGGAGAGGTGAATACAGCAAGACTCACTAGAAGAAACATAATTACTAAGGTGAGTCATTTTTTCTTCAAACAACATGAAGTCTTGCTGTATTCTGACAATTGCAGACTACCAAGCAGTACGTCCATGGAGGAGGGACAGAACCTACTTTGGGAATAGGCTGAAGTACTGTTGTGTTAAACCGAGCATCACTCCTAGCCTGGATATCCAGAGAGTAATGCTTGGTAAAAGTATGGACTGTTTTCCAGGTGGCTGCTTGACAGATTTCTAAAGAGGGATATCCTGGCAGCAGCCAGGGAAGCAGGATGTACCTCTTTAGGAATGAGCCCTCAGGCCTGAGGGAGAGTTTACCCAGTTTTCATAGCAGAATTGTATACAAGAAACAATCCACCTGGCAATAGATCTCTTGGTGGCAGGTTTGCCTTCCCAACTTCTCCAAAAGTGAGGAACAACTGAGGGAGTCAAACCTGTGACCCTTGGTACACTCTATGTAGTAGCTAAGGGCTCTTTTAACATCCAAACTGTGTAGCCTCCTCTCTCCCGAGGAAGAACGATCAGTGAAGAAAACAGGGAGATATATAGACTGATTCAGGTGGAAATCTGAAACTACTTTAGGCAAGAACTTTCTGATAGTTCTAAGGACCACTTTATCTCTGTGAAAAGAGATGAAATTAGATTCCACTGACAGGGCTTGCAATTCACTGATACGTCTAGCAGTAGTAATGGCTACCAAAAACACAGTTTTCCAAGTCAAGTACTTAAGCTCTGCTGAGGACAAAGGCTCAAAAGGGGGTTGCATAAGCTGAGCAATGCAAACATTAAGATTCCAAGCAGGAGCAGGATCCCTAAAGGGGGGATTGGTGTGAAGCAATCCCTTGAAAAACTTACAGAATACAGGATGGGATGACAGTGAGGAAGACTTGCCCACTGACAGGAAAGCAGAAACAGCTGCCAAGTGTATCTTGAGTAGCTGGTCTGAGACCTAGGCCATTGAGATGGACCATATAATCCAGAACCATAGGCAATTCAGCAGTCTGGAGAAATATTCTTCTTAGAACACAAAACGCTGAATCTTTTCCATTTGGAGTTGTAAGTCTTTCTGGTGGAGGGCTTTGGAAGCCTTAAGGATATCCAGAACCCTTGGGAAAGATGTAGATCTGCAACCTCTAACTCAAGAGCCAAGCCTTGAAATTAAGAGACTGAAGATTGGGTACCAAATCCTCCCTGAGAGGATGTTAACAGGTTGTAATTCCTGGAAGAGACAGGGAAGATGGACTGCTAGGGACAGCAACAAGGGATACCATAGCTGCCTGGCCCAGTCTGGAGCAATCAGAATCACTTTGCATGGTTGTGACCTTATCTTGACTAGCACTTTGAACAGGAGAGGAAGGGGAAAACATACAGAAATTTCCTTCCCAGTTCAGAATCAGAGCATTCAGGGGACTGAGCCCAAGACTGGGGTCTGCAACAAAAGAGGGAAGTTGGTGATTGTCTGGGGCTGCAAAAGATCTATCTCTGGAGTGCCTCATCTTGAGAAAATCACCTTCAACACCAGAGTATCTAGGGCTCATTCATGATGGCCCTGGGATATTCTGCTCAGTGCATCTGCTAGAACATTGTCCTTCCCTGGAAGGTGAACTGCTATCAGAGAGGTTTGCAGGAATAGGCCAGGGACCACAACTTCATTGCTTCTGTGCACAAGGCCATAGACAAAGTGCCTACTTGCTTGTTGATGTACCACATGGTGGTGGTGTTGTCTGTTCTGACTTGAACCACCTTGTTCTGTACTAGATTTCGAAAAAGCTTGCAGTGCCAGAAACACTGCTCTGAGTTCCAAGAGATTGATGTAGAAGAGATTCCTGAGGTGACCACAGTCCCTGGGTAGTAAGTTCCCCAAATGGGCTTCCCAGCCCAGCAGGGAAGCATCTGTGGTGAGGACCACTGAATGAGACTTAGTGACAAATGGAACCCCTTACTCAATTGTCCTGATCCTGCCACCATTGCAGGGCTTGGATCTGAGTTCTAGTCACTGGAATTAATTTGGTAAGGAATCCTTTCTTTGGGACCAAAAGCTCTTAAATGGAACTGAATGTCCCTCATTTGAATCTTGCCTTGACCACTGCTGTAGAAGCTGCCATGTGGCCCAGTAGCTGAAGGAAATACCTTGCTGGTCGAGACACCTGAAGGCTGAATGAAGAGGCCAGTTCCATGAGGGCCTTTGCCTTTCCAGGGAAGGAAGGCTCTTGCTTTTACCATATCCAGCTCTGCCCCTATGAAGGTGAGGAGCTGCACTGGTTCGAGAACTGACTTTCGTAGGTTGAGAAGAAATCCTAAAGAAGTGAGCACTTGCTGGGTCACTTGCAGGTGTGACTTGTCTTGGTCTGGGGACTGGCCCACTATGAGCCAGTCGTCCAAATATGGAAAAATGGAAATATTTTGTCTTCTTAGGAAGGCAACAACTACTGCCAGGCACTTTGTGAAGACCCTTGGGGCTGATGTTAGGCCAAAGGGCATTGCTCTGAACTGATAGTGGCCTGAGGGCAACTTGAACCTGAGGTACTTTCTGTGAGAGCACCTGATGGGAATGTGAAAGTATGCATCTTTGAGGTCCAGAGAGGCTAGCCAGTCCCCTGGCCTTAGAGAGGAGAGATAATTCCAGAGTTATCTTGAACTTTGGCTTTAAAAGATGTTTGTTCAGGTATCTTAGGTCCAGGATGGGTCGCCACTCTCCTGTCTTTTGGGGGTTAGAAGTACCTGGAGTACAAATCCTTTGCCCCAGTGTAGGGTAGGTACTCTCTATAGCTCTTAGAGCTAGGAGAGAAGAAACTCTGCCTCTTAAGGCAAGGGTTTCTGAGAGATTTGCAGGTGGAAAAGATCTGGCTCTCAGCTTGGGAAATTTTTGAAGTTGAGAATCAGACCCTGGCTTACTACTTCCAGGACCCACTTGTCTGATGTAAGAGACATCCAGTCCTGGACAAAGTAAGCCAGCCTGCCCCTACTGGGATAGGAGAATCGACCTGGGCAGACCCATCAGGGTGTCTGCTTGGCAGGGCTTTAGGCTGAGGTGGATGCAGGCCTGCTCATCCCCATTCTGCCTCTCCCTCTGAAGAACCCCCTCTGTGAAAAGGGAAGAAGAGGCCTGCGCTTGGTAAAAAGGCCTTTGGAAAGGCCTGCCCCTGGACTGCTGCCTTTGAGGAGTTGCTTGCCTCTCCTTGGCCTGAGCACTCCTGTAAGTGGTCCTGTATTCATCCATTTTCTTCATGTAATTCTCTGTCTGCTCCTCAAACAATTTCCCACAACAGGAAAATCCATGGCCTTAGCCTGGGTATCCTGTGAGAGGCTAGTACATCTGAGCCAAGCCATTCTCCAAAGAGCCACAGATGGAGCCATGACTCTTGATACATCATTGGAGTCTACAGCAGCATGAAACTGAACTTTCAATGCCTCAATCCCATCTGCAGCCACCTCCTCCAGCTCCTTGGCCAGCTGGGGGGAAGCCTGTTTAGCCAGTGCCAGTACAGTATCCCACCTGGACTTCTGGTACCTGGCTGTATAGGCCATATAATTAGCCTGCCTGAGTCTTAAGGATGATGCCATGTACTGCTTCTTTGCCATGGCATCAATCTTCCTAGAGTCCTTGTCTGGGGGTGTGATGCCAAGGGAATGCTTGTCTTATCACAGGCAGCAGCCTGTACAACCTCAACATGGCTGCATTGCTGATAAAGGAACTCCTATCTGAGCCTGAAAGAGTATACCTCTTGTCCATTCTTCTGTCCACAGGAGGTATGGAATTGGGAACTTAAGAATTTTTGTGTCTGTTTCCCAAAAGATTTGTGGAGGGAATAGACAGTCTCCTGGACTCTGGGATGTCCATCACCTGAAGGTCTGTCTGGGGAGATGTCCGGGTCAATAGGCACATCCAGACTTTCACCATCACCATAATCATCCTCATACTCTCCCTCCTCCTCAAATCCCAGTTTATAAAATTCTTCCAAGTATAATCGTAATCGGGGAACTGACCAACTGAGCCCTGCCAAGGTGCGCGGATCAGTCGGAACCAGGCAAAGCCATTTCATAATCCTAATCGCTTGGCTATTTCATCGGTGGTCAGAGTATGAGATTCTGGATCCGAACCGTCGACTTGTCTTTTCTTTTTCTTTTGTCGGAACCAATTCCTCGAATCAGCTCTCCTTTGCCTGAAGAAGTATCGCACTGGTCAGAGGCATTCCTCCTGGTTCAGTCGGAACCACCGGCTGGCCATCTGGATCAGCGGACTTCTCGGCCTCCTTTCCTCAGTCTACCTAATCTCTTTCCCAGGGTAGATTTGGAACATTTTTGCAAATTTGGCAGTCTGAATCGAGGTGGTCAAACCCCAGGCAATAAACACAGGTGGTGGGGATCAGCCTTAGCAAAGACCTCCCCCACACACTGCAGTGTTGAAACCCAGTGGGCCCGTTTTTTCTTGGGTTTCCAGACATGGCCAATCTAACCAAACTTACCTTTTTCGCAATCTGCCAGGCAAGACTCCTATTGGTTCCTGACCGTGTCACGGTCTTGGAAAAACCTACTAAAACCCGCTTTTTAGAACTGATATGGACCGAACCACACATCAAAGTAAAGTACAAATTTTACTCAAATAATCGGTTCAGCCGAACCGATCCACAGTTTACAAGTTCCACACAGAAAACAGAACAAAACCTATCTAGTACTCACGGTACCACAGACAGAGACTTGAACTGACTATGCTGGAAACAACAATTTGTGAAAAACAGCGAAAACGACACTTAACCGACTTTGAACCGAAAGCAGCAGGAGAAACTTGAGCGACTGTTCAGTGAGGTGGAGTAAAGAATCTTACTGTTGTGTCTGGTAACAATATGCAGAGGTTTAACTGAGTTGAGATAATATTCTATGCTATGCATAGAAAAGTTAACCCTATGTTCTCTGGGGCAGTTAAAAGGTTGGCTGACTGCGGTGTCAGAATACAGCGTTATTTCATGTTGTTTCAGTTCAAAACATATACATTTTGCCCTTCAAATATGGGTGTCCCTGTGGCTGGCTGCTTGACTGGAATTGTAGAATAAGGTTACCAGTTCAGAAGTGTTCTACTACAAAAGTGTTTGTGTTATTAGCCTGCTGTTTTGCCTTCAGTAAGCACTTCGCGCATAACCTTGAAGCATCAGATTGTAATTGTTTCAATAAATTTGCTAATACAGGCAAATAGTCTGCCAATATTGAACAGCATTAACCCAGAGTTCCACTAGTTACCACTGCATATACTGGCATCTTGGGTACAATGCCCTGCTTGGATTCTGTGAAGGCAAAGTACTGATGCCTAGCATTGGCTCTGCAAAATATTTTTAACAAGGGAAATATAGTGTTTAAGTCTCCAGTGTGTCCTCCAGACTCTAGACTAAATTGAGGGTGGCAATGCAAGTGACATGCACTGCATCTTATTACAGGATAGCAGTTTCAAAAGCCTTGTATATAACTTGCACTGTCCATGAGAAATTGTAAAGACTTTATTAAAGTTCACCCCGTGGTGTTTAGCACCTTTAGTACAGCTTGGGATACCTGTTGTGTTGTTCATATGATGCAAAAACTCCACCAAATTAGGAGTGGCTGCTCCTCAACAATAAGCAAAGGTTGCACAAAATAGCTAACACACTATGCCCACAGGCATCTGTTGTCTCATCCAGAAAATGAAGATATCTTGATCCTCCACCACCTCTAAAAATATACACCATATCAACTTGACCTTCACTACTGCTTTCAAATTTATTCAATCATGGCTCTTCCAACACAAACTAATCCTTAATGCTGATAAAATGCTTACTATGATGTTTGGCTCTGCATCTAAATTAAATAACAACTGGGACCTTTTAAAGTCTCAGGACAGAGTGCGATGATTCAGGATCCAATCCACTCTTTAAATATCTAGGAGTACCTTGATGAGAATCTTAACTTTGACAAGCATATAACGACTACCTGTAAATCAGTTAATGCTAACATTGGTGCAGCCTATAAAACCAGCAACATCCTAATGCAGCCTGCTAGATTAGCCATAGCCCGAGGGATCTTACTCCCATCTTTATCTTGTGGGGTAGTCACTTATCTCAATGTATCCACAACTTTCCTAAGGAAGTGGGATACCACTTATAACAGCATATGTAGGTATGCCTTGGCCTCTCCCTGGTTGAAACACCATTGTCTGCTCTACGCGAATCTGAACTGGCTGCCCCCCTTCTGATGCTCGTACTCTCGCTCTTGGATCACTGACCGATAATGTCATCAGAACCAACATCCTAGTCTCGCTGGCCTCCCTATTAACTCTGCTGCCCCCCTCCCATGGCCTCCACTCAGCTAATAAAGCATTGCTGAAAATACCAAGATGTAACTCAAACAAAGGCACCCTTGTCTTTTCTTACTTGGTGGCCAAACTCTGGAACTCCCTGCCTCTTGAGGTTCACCTAGCCCCTACACATGCCCTGTTTAAAAGTAATTTTCACTCCTTCCTCTTTAGCCAGGTCTCCTGTGCCTGCTTAAAACCCCCTTGAACCTATTATCTGTCTCCCTCTCCCTCTTATCCCCAACTGCTACATACTACTCTCTGGCTAGCTCTTCTAGCTTAGATGCTAAGCACTTATGTTGTATGCTTTGTAGTTGTGTCTAACTGCTCTCAACCCAGTGTTTTGATAGAAGGAATGAGTTATAGTCACAAAATGTATGCTACTGTTATGCTTATTTGGCCATGCATGCTAGCAACTTGTGAAATCTTTGTGTCTTTGATGAATTCACTAAAGTCAAAATGTATGTATTCTTCCCTGTTTATCCCTACCTATTATCAATCTATGTCTGCAAATCATGTAATTTGATCTTGTGCTGTATCTATGTAGTTATCCCTTATTTGGCAAAATGTATGTATTGCAAATGTTTGTTTTCTCTAAGTTTTCCTACCCACTGTAATCTCCCTGGTCATGCCTGAAAATAGTCATGTCTTGGCTGTGGTGCTTTCCCAGCAAACAAAAACCAAATAAATAAATAAAATAAAATAAACATCATGCGCCTCCCCAGACCAGCAGAAATGCAACAAGTAATATGAATTGATGATGACCATGACCATCATTACTGGACTGGAGAAGGATGCAGATAAAATCCGTGAAGAATTAACCAAACAATAAACCATTAATGAGACCTACTTGCAAATGGTAATCCCCCCCCCCCAAAAAAAAATACTTACCTTCATTGGCTTGAGAGTATTCTAATTCCAATGCCACAATTTCTCATCAAGCACAGAAGTGCACACCAAAGTATGTGACCTGTGACACAAAATAATACAGTGAGTACATGTATATATTGACTGCCCCACAAAAATACATATGTATATATAAACTCACCAAGGGTACTATTAGTGTACACAATAAAGGCATCCTTCCTGCTGAGGTGACTACAGCACACTTTGGGCAACCAACAGTTCTCAGTGTCATCATTTGGGATGGTAATAACTCAATGGTCATGTTATCCCTCCTTCATACTGTTTGGCAAGACACTGTGCATCATTACATCATCATCACCACAGTAAGGTCAATCAACAGCAGCATTACATGTAATTGCAACAGCAGCAGCATTTATTGTTACGCTCCCATTTCACTTCATCAGCACTGGGGAATTTTCTGGATGCAAGACAGTTGCATTTTGGGGATACATAATTCTGGTGACTGTATGGTTACTCAAGACATGACTGAGTGTGCCATTAATTCTGAGAGACTGTATTTCTTGTTACACTCCCATTTCACTTTGTCAGCATGGGTGAATTTTCTGGACATAAGACAGTTGTGTTTTGGGGATGCTCATTAATTCTAGTGACTGTGTGTGAGCACTGTGCGCATGACTGAGTTCACCATTGATTCTGGGATTCTTTGCATTTCTTGTTACACTCCCATCTCACTTCGTAAGCACTGGGGAATTTTCTGGACACAAGACAGTTGCATTTTGGGGATGCACATTAATTCTGGTGACAGTGTGTTGTGAGCACATTATGTCATAATGTCTATTTCCAAAAATAAATATTTTTGGAGCCTCAGTAATGTTTACTTTCTGTCATGCTATCATGAAGTGTTTGTCAAAATACAGGACTGAGCAGTGTAATTGTACTATGCTAAACTGCATGTATTGCAGTCAGTGTACTTTCCTGTGTGCAGACACTGTCCAACTTCTTGCAAACATACATATGCTGACTTGTTGCAGTATTTATGGTATAAAGAATAAAGATAAGAATATATAATGTATATTTTATTTGTCCCATCAGCAGCGGACAAAGTGATACGAGATATTTTCAGAGGTCTCAGGCCAGTGTGCACCTCAGTCACTCACAGCAATGAGTTTGCGGAGATAATAGCACAAAACTCATGCTTTTCAACAAAACATACCCAACAGACATAAAATATTGCTGAGACACCAAAAATATGTTATGGTGTAAAGACATTTTAAAGTCAGAATATATAACAGATACTGCAGTCCACTGCCACTACACTGTGCTACCACTGGTGCCGTGTCATGTATGGTGTACATTAACTTGCTGCAAAACTGACACTGCCAGTCTAAACTTAAAAGACATCACTTATTCCAGAACAAAAAATGAAAAGAAGAAATGTGGTAGCATAGTGTGGTGGCAGTGAACTGGACCTTATATATTTCTGACTTTGTAATGTCTGTACACCATGAAACATTTTGAGTGCCTCAGCAATACTTCATGTCTGTTGGGTACAGTTTGTTGAAAGCAGGATTTTTTTTGGTGCTATGATCTCCTAAAAGTCATGTGTGCTCTGTGTGACTGAGGTGCACTCTGGCCAGAGACCTCTGAAAAAATATCACATCACTTAGACCGCTGCTGCTGATGGTACAATAAAATATATGTTATATATTTCTTATCCTTTATTCTTTATACCATAAACATTGCAACAAGTCAGCATATATATGTTTGCAAGAAGCTGGACAGTGTCTGCAGTCCATACACAGGCAAGAACACTGACTGTACACATGCAGTTTAGCACAGTATACTGCACTGCTCAGTCCTGCTTTTCCACAAACACTCCACCACAGAAAGTAAACATTACTGAGGCACCAAAAATATGTCAGGGTAAACATTCTTAACTTGGAGTATAACAGGGCAATAAGGAGCACACTGCACTATGCGGACAGCTGCTGGTGCACAATACCTGGCTCCTAAAGTGCAAGGCAAACACACAAAGCTACCAGTCCATATGAATACATGCCACTAAATAATGTTCAATGATACTGCAACTTTATTGATGGCAAAACAAGGCACACACAGATGACCACTGTGCTTTGCACATTAAGCACACCACTGAAGGCATAACTGGCAAAACGCAAGGCTCATTTCTGTGTGCCTTGTTTTGTCACAAATACAGTTACAGTACCAGTGACACTTTTTTAGTGGTATCTATTCATGTGGGGCTATGGCTTTCTGGTTTTGTTAAAGGAGTAGTCAACACAGAATTTGAAAAATACATATGTTATGCAGAGCACTCCTGATTTGTATGTAAAGTCCTACTGTATCTTTCCCCTCTGCCTGCTATTGGGAATATTTACTAAATTAGCCTGCTACCTTTAGTTTTATGAGCCCTGTGGATCTTCTTAATGTAAAATCGGTTTATTGCCTTCATCGCTCTGACATTGCACCCTGTGTCATATGAAAGTGATGAAGCATAGCCCATAGATTTACCATATGCACAACAGCAGAGCTGTGTAACTGTTCTTATGCACAGCCACCAAGTGGCAACTGTTGCAGTTTATCATGCACCTCAGAGATCAGACCTAGGTGAGTGGGGTTTCTGTACAAAAACTGCTAGTCAGTTACACAGCTCTGCTGTTGTGATTGTGAACTGTGCATTTGGTAAATCAATGGACTATGCTACATCACTGTCTGGCACATGACACAGGTGCATTGTCAGAGCGATAAAGGTAATAAAATGATTTAACATGACAACACAATTTTCTAATTTAGTAAAAACTCCTAATAGCAGACAGAGGGACACACTAGGGGAAGGACTTTACATGCACATCAAAGCACTTTACATAACATATGTTGTTTCAAATTTTGGTTGGACTACTCCTTTAAGTTGAAATAATGATGGCAGGGACAAACCATTTTAACTTAAAACAAGGAAAACCAAAACAGCACACACACACGTAACAGAAGGAGGGAGGGCAGGATACAAAGTGTCACGATACAAAGACAACAAAAAAGGGCATAATTACATACAGGGGTGGTGGGGAATACATTTTATAAGACAGCAGGGAGGGTGGGGGGCACATGGTGGGATGGAAAAACCTAGTCTGGATCCCTGGTGGTCCAGCAGCAGTTGGAGCATAGACAAAATCTCCAATTGATGTCCCTCTATCCAGTCCAACTGCTGCTGGAAAGCACTCACCCTCTCATTTGTCTCATCAACAGCACTCCACAGAACTGCAATGATACCTGACTTACAGGCAGTTCTCTGCAGTCCACAGGTGCTACAGCTGCTGGTGGTGGGGGTGGTGCTGGTTGAGCAGCAGGTGCTGCTGTGGCCCTCCTCCTCTTAGGGTCATGCACAGCCACCCTCTTCCACAGAAGGCCAGCAGGTGCAGGGCTCATTCTGTGGCAGCCTGCCACTCCACCTGGTGGTGGTTTATCATGTGGGTGCGCTGGCCCCCAGTCCCCAGGTGAGTCCCCTTGGGGCCACAGTGCACCTCCACCCTACAAATCCAGCACCTGAGTAGGCTGTTGGCCCCCAACACAATCAAAAAACTCTCAAACCATGGCAGTGCAGGGAGGACCAGGCACAGGCAGGGGGGCCAGATGCACTGGCAGCCTGGTCATGGTGCTCAGGCTGCACACTTGGGGCCAGGGGTGCAGGCACATCCTGCTCCAGATGAGTTGGAGCTGGAGCTGGTGCTGGCGGTGGAGGTGATGTTACAACTGCCTGAGGAGGTGCTGGTCATGCTTCCAGGGGGGAGGGGACACAAGCTTTTTGTACGGTCCAACATGAACCAGCCACACTCTCCATGTGTGTGCACTCCTCCCTTGCCACACCTATGATGTGGTCCCAGAACTGCCCACACCCCAGACATTCCCTGACCCTGGTCCATCTCTACTCCACCCACTCGACTCAGTCGACTGCCCTCCCTCTGTCTGAGCAATGACACAAAACACTCACACACAGGACACACACAACACAGGCACACACAAAGTCAGACACAGACAAACAACAACTTATAAAAGTAAGAAAAATAGAAATTCGCAGCAAGAACAAATTAAGTATAAAAAGAGTCTACACAAAACACAAAAAAACGTAGCTTTTAAAAAAGCTGTTGGGTCTCAGTCTCTAGATCTCCTAACTGCTCTAGTCTCACACACTCTCACTGCCTCCTTTCTCTCTCTCTCTCTCTCTCTCTCTCTCTCTCTGCACAGGAGAAAGTGAAACTATCTCCTTGCATAAGGCACTTCCTTCCTGCCTGGCTAAAACATGTGACTTATAGTACTGTAAGCCATGTGATGTGTGTGTGGGCTTCCAAATCCAGAACGTGAAGTGGATCACTTCGCGTCATAATGAGACACGCAAAGTCCATTGGAAACAATGACTTCTCATTACATGGCGTTGCCCCTCAAGGTGAAGTGCATTGAGATCAATGTACGTCACATCACCTCGCCTTGTTATTGAGCTCAAAGACGATTTTTGCAGTGGTTCATGGGATTGCAGGTCACATGGGCTCTAGATTGTTCTGCATTGCCTCAGTTCTGGCCTGGAGAAGTGTGTGTAGGTAGCTGTAGGAGACAGTTTGCTCTCAGAGCTCTCTGCAATTCAAACCCTCTAAAAGCCGTTAAAAAATCCTTTTTGAGTTTTTTTGGCTCAAAATTTAGTGCATCAATTGTAGGAAACCCGCTTGTGCTCATATCATTGAGTGTTTATTGTTTTTGTGTGGATTTTGTATGTTAATTTAGGACATTCAGTCTTTGTGCTGAAGTGTGCTTTGGGGGTGGGGTGTATCTGTGGTGTAGTTAGATTAAATTGGACTCGGTGGGGAAGGCAGTCTTTCTGTTTTTGTTATATTTTTCTTGTATAACTATGTTAAACTGTTAATGTACACAGTAATATTTTAATTAATTTTTTTAATTTTTGTTGCTGATTGTTGTGGTGCAGCAGTGCATATTTTCAGTGTGTTTAAAATATTTGGTTATATTAAGAAAGTTTTCAATTTGCTGCATGCATGTTACTTGTAGTGTGTGTGTGTGTGTGTGTGTGTGTGCGTGAGTGTGTGTGTGATGTGTGCCATCAAATCAGACACATTTAATTGTGCCACACAGTAATTACAGCAGTGTGAACCTACTATATCCACTGCACCTGCTGATTTGTTTGTATTGCTTTGTTGTGGTATCTTTACTAGTAGTGGATTGGACTGTTACTGCAGTGCACTGCCCCCCAGTCACATCATGAATCAGAATTCACGTATATCATGTCATGGATCACAAAACTAAGTTTTTTTCAATTTAGTTGCATGTAAGCCTGTTTTCTAGTATCTCTCGAGGCTTCACCACTGTAGTCAATGTCATTGATATGAATTTTTAAATTGGAGAGTTTTGTGTGACACAGGTCATCAGGGAAGCACAGCCATAGGCATTCGTGTTCCCATACAGTTTAATATAATTGATTATCTCATGCCAGACGCTCATCACACTCCAACTCTGAGAAAAATAAATTCACGTTCGTCATCATCACGGTCACAAATGTGGTCATGATTCATGATCATTCATGTCACGAATCACAAAATTAATTTTTTTACTAGTTAGTTGCATGTAAGCCTGTTTTGTAGTATCTCTCAAGGCTTCACTGCTGTAGTTATTAATATGAGTTTTTAAATCGGGTAGTTTTGTGATACAGCTCATCGGGGAAGTACAGCCGTAGGCATTCACGTTCCCATACAGCATGTGACTTACAGTACTGTAAGCCGTGATGTGTGGGGGCCCGGGGGCTGCCAATATTGTTGTCACTCTGCCTTAATTCGCATTAAGGTGGAATATCAAGGTGAAGTGGTAATTACAAGGTGAAGTGAGCCTTTTATGTTGACCACTCCACATAGTGGAATGGCAACGCGAAGTGTCCACTTCGCGAGCACTTCACTGGCAGAATTTAAATTCGCTGCATCTCTACTCACAGGGAGAGGTCATGTAGTGCATGTGGATGGAGCAAGACACATTTAGCATAAAGTGAACAGTGGTGGGATAGATGGTTATATGCTAGGGGAAAATGGCATACATTGTTGTAAGTCACATCCCATTTGTGCAGTATTGAGTTTGAGGCTCTATCAAAGACAAGCAGATAATAAGATAGTTTGGGGAGCAATATTCCTCGAACAATAGCAATGCAGGTGCTAAGTGAGAGGTTTGGGCTGGCTCTGTGGGCAATTCCTATATGGATGTTGACAGCCTTACATGTACACACCAGGTGAAGTGAAAAGTCAAGGGAGGGGTCTAATGTAACACACAGGTGATTAAAGGATGTGATGGTGGCGAGGGGTGTACCAATACTACAGACCACTGAAAGAGTGGTCTTTACTTTCTTTAGGTGGAGGGCCAAACCAAAGACCATGGCATGTGATTTGTTGGCATTCATTAAGAGTTTATTTTCATGGAAGCAGGTTTGGATGGAATGAAGTTCAGAAGAGGGTATTCTGTTGATCCTGGTTATATTCGGATCGCTATAGAAGAACACCAAGTCATTGGCATATAGGATGGATGTGCTACTGGAAATACAGTGGTGGACAGAGCTGATGTGAAGTGAGAAGAAGAGGGGTCCCAGTATGGAGCTTTGGGGGAAACCAAGAGAGACAGGAGAGGGATCTGACAGGGAGGATCCAAACTTGACTCTTTATTGTCTGTTATACAGATTGTTTTTTATTTATTTAATTGGTTTTTGATAACCAGGTAGGTGCACTAGACAGTAAATATGTCTACTTTCAGGCATGACCCGGGAGAGTACAAGTCATAAAACAATCATGAAACATGATACAAGGAGTTATTAAAGTATACAATGTAAAGGGTAAACTAGTAACAGATAGAAAGTAGTTGAAACAGTAAATACAAAGTAACAAGGAGGACTCAGCATAAATAACAATGAAACATAGTACAAGACAGAAAAATATACAATGTAGTGGGTAAAGTAATTGCAAATACAATAGCAAGGGAGAAAGGGCAGCATCAGATATTCCTAGGGATGTTAATTTATTACAGAGGAGCATGTGATCGGACCATATTGAAGGCCTTAGTTAAGTCAATGAAAACGCCCCGCTAGCTCTCCTTTATCAATGGCATTTGAAATGCTGTTAGTTAGGGTTAGCAATGTTGTGGTGGTGCTGTGGTTACGTCTGAACCCATGTTGAGCACTGGAGAGAAGATCATGAGCTGAGAGGTAATCTGTGAGCTGGGTAGCAACAATTTTTCTAAGTCCTTACTAAGTGCAGTAGCAGGGTGATGGTTCTATATTGGGGATGCTAGTTCATTGGCTGCATGTTTGAGGTGTTGTAGCTCAATCCCATCTGAACCAGTACATTTAGACCCAGGGATCTGCCTCGGATACTTACTCACCTCTGAAACCATGACCCTTTCTAAGTAGAAAGGGGGGTGAGATTTGGTTCCAGAGTTGAGGGGCGACAAGTCAGTTCTGGAAGTATGGGGGGAAGTCAAGTATGGCAGGGAGAGATGAAAAGCCCCAGTATAGGGTGAGAGGTCTGTGAAGAATTTATTAAAGGCATTTGAGATAGTTAAGGGGTTATTGCAATTTACTCCCCCTATTTCGATGTCAGACGGGGTAGGGATGATGTATTGACTGAGGGTTTTCTTAATACTATACTAGAATAGGCAAGGGTTGCCAGCCAAGGAATCAAAAAGGGAGCTGCAAAAACTACTTTTTCCTTGTCAGATGGCCTGCTTGCATTCTTTTCTAAGTTTTCTGCAGCTTGTCCAGTCTGAGAGCACACTGGTAGCCTTATACAGTATGTGGTCCAACATTTATCTCTTCATTTAAGTAGTGATAACGGGGTGATATAGCCACCTTTGTATTATTAGCACAAACCCTCTTGGTTGTGAGGGGAGCATGCTTATTCTGAGGCTAGTAAATATAGTACAGAAATATGAGACTGCCTGATTTTATCAGTTGTAGCCCACGGGTAAGACCAATTGTGATGGGCAAGTTCAGTTTAGAACAGGTCATGGTCAGCGTGAGAAGTCACAAAAGTTAATCAGTCTGGGAGGGATCTTGGGGGTTTTCATGAGCCATACACAGTATACAGGGGAGTGATCACTGATAACATCAGAGAGTACAACTGAACAGGTGACTCTGTCTAGCTTAGGTAAAAACACCCAGTCAATGAGGGTGGCACATTGTCCATTATTAGAGATTCTTGTATGGTGAGAGATAATCTGAGTCAACGTCAGTTTATTCAAGGATGCCTCAGCCAAGTTTTTATTGCATAAGACTGTATGGAGATTATCTGTGGAAAACAACAAATAATGTTAATACTGGTTTTGAAGGGGAACCCAATTGAGTTTGTACTATACTAGCACTTTTTGATTATTAGAAGACTGTCTGTTATCATGCTGCTATTTTGCATTTAATGCTGCCTTTTAAACTATGTTCCATGTGATAGACATTGTTTTGTAGTGTTGTAATGACTTATGTATTTGATTTTACATGGTCGAACAATAAAATCTGCTACTTCTATTGATGGAGGAAATGTTGGCCAAGACAACAGGGAAAATCAGTATCCAGTGAACAAGGTGACTAAAATTGTGCACCTACAAAAACAGCAACTCAGTTACGGCACCTGTGTTCATGACTACCAAGCAGGGGTGACCGGATACTGGGGTGGGCAAAATACTGTGACAGGAAGTATGCAGGTATACGTATGGGGGGAGAGGCAGGGGAGGGATGGTACAGTATGTGGGAGGGGTGTGGCAGGTAGCTGCCGAGCTGGTCTGCTATCATGATGGGGAGGGTGGTCTGCTGGGGCACAGGATGCAGGGTTTGGGTCCGGCGTGGTTTTATTTTGCTGGTAGGAGCTTTAATTTTTCAAGTTTTCACATACACACACACCCCGAATGCACCCCCAGAGTTGATAATCCATAATTGGGGGTGGGGGTGTTGTCCTCACATTAAAATAAGACCTGTAGGTCTTGGATGCTATTTTTACACGCGCTGCGAGTGTGCATCACTGAAATTCATTTTTGTCGATGTGCACTCGCCGTAACAGCGATTGCTGTTCTACGATTGCCATTATGACATGGAACCAGGAAAATCCTATAGTTTTACAATAAGTGCCATGGGATCTTTAACTTCCACCTGGACAGCCACCAGTAATGGGCAGAAGGGACCTCGGTTTAACATCTCATCCAAAGGATGGCCCCTCAACAGCATAGCAATCCACTAGTGCTGTGGTACAGGATCAGTATTTGGTATTAGTCTAAATTCCTGGTATGGGACTGGAACTCCAGGCCCTTTGATTCTTTTGGCTCCAAAGGTGAGCATGCAACCTGCTGAGCCACTGACTCTGTTGAAAATGCAGTACTTAAATGCAGTAAGGCAATGATCAAATGCAGATATACAAATGAACAGATATGCAGATCTAGGAAGGCACACTGTGGTTGGATACTGTTAGTAATTCGTATTGAGTTGGGATTTTAATTACCTCTTAATGGAAGTTGGATTAGATAAGTTTGTTGAAAGATGTTGGAAAGAACTGGGTCTAAGTCTGATCCCAGGGAAACCACACTGTTGACTTCCATAACCTCTGAGAATTTTCCACTGAAGGTGAAACTCTGTATTCTCACACCCAACTAGTTCCTGCCACATCCTGTTAGCTTGCCCACCCCCCAAGGTCCTCCAATTTCTTTACCATTCTCCCATGTGGAACTGAGTTGAAGGCTTTGCTAAAGTCGATGTACAGTACATCCACTGCCTGTCCTTTGTCCACTGCCTCATAACCCAGTCAAAGAAGTTGATCAGATTGTCTGACATGGCCTCACCATGGTGAATCCATGCTGCTTTTTGTCCTGAGTTGATTTTTGTGCTGTTTAGTCACTGGTAGACTTTTTCCAGACTGGGAACTCTCACTGCCTGCTACTGCTCATTATGCCATCAGTCATGTGACTCTCTATAATGCCTTGCTTAATTACCTCTTACTTGGCCTGGGGCCATCCTGAAGACAGATAAAGGGAGACTTACTCAATAAATTGGAAGAACAGATACAAATTCATCAGTGACATAAGACTATAATGTATGGCAATGGCAACTTCTGTGCATGCAAGTATTCTTATACAGCTCAGTATCGGCTCTGTTGCTTGTGTCATTATGCTCTTGCCAGTGGTGGCTTCAGCTTCTATTGGTTAGCAGGGCACTGAGTGGGCACTACAGTTGGCAGTCAGGGCACCTATAGAAACTGGAATGGAAAGCAGACATGTATGATCATGCATGCCTGCCTCTTGGGGTATTTTAACAAATGATGCATGTTATGTTTCTGAAATAAAAATGTTGTTCACATTTTATTTTTTACAGGGGTTGCCCTGCTTCTCCTGGCTTAAGGAGGATGGCTCTGCTTCTCCTGGCTTGGGGGTGGCCTACTTCTTCTGGCAGGTGAGCAGGGCTACACAGCCAGGAGAAGTAGGACAACCCCCCCCAAGCCAGGAGAAACAGGGTCATCCCCCTCCAGGCCAGAAGAGGCAGGGCCACTCCTCCCCCTGTGCCAGGAGAGGTAGGGCCACTCCCCTAAGCCAGGAGAAGCAGGACCATCCCCCTGGAGCCAGAAGAAGCAGGGACACCCCCAAGCCAGTAGAAGCAATGTAATCCCCCTCAGCCAGGAAAAGCAGGGCCATTCCCTCGAGCCAGGAGAAGCAAGGCCATCTCCCCCCAAGCCAGAAGAAGCAGGGACACCCCCCAAGCCAGTAGAAGCAATGCCACCCCCAGCCAGGAAAAGCAGTTCCACCCTCCAAGCCAGAAAAAGCAGGGCCACCCTCCTCCCGAACCAGAGGAAGCAGGGCCATCCCACCCCTTTCCAGCAGGTATCCACTGACCAAACTGGCTCCCCATGGATAGCCCACCCACAGTGGCAGGCCAGGAGATAATGGATCATGCATTCTCTCCCTCGAGTACCTCCCATCTGCACTTTACTGAGACTTTTCATATAAATCCAACAACGCACCTCAACAGAAAGGCACAAGCAGTCAGGGACCCTGTCTCTGGTTCTGCAAGTAGCTTCTCTCTTGGCTGTTGTTGCTGCTGCTGGCTGATCTTTTACTTTGGGGGCTGGCTCTGTACTGCAGCTACTGGCTGGGTAGGGTGGCTAGCTGCTGCTGCTTTTTCCCACTACTGACTGGACTGTGATCCAAGGGTGTCAGTACAACACTTTTTAAGGTTGGCTGTAGTAGTAGTAGTGGTAAAATCTTTATTTTTTGTCGGGAAAGGATGACATACACCATTGGGACAAGTCCCATTTACAAGGTGCTCCTGAATATCAACTTAATTAAAAGTTTCAATTTCGTGACATACACACTTACAACGAAGACAATAAAAACATGTAGACTACATGATCATAGGACAAAAAACCTTAAAACATTTCATGTATACATAAGCAAATTGAGGAGTCAGTCATAACAACAGCATCTAATGGTTAATTCTTGCCTCAGAGATGTGTTGAACTGATTTCTGTTTTCATATAAATTCCTAGTTTGTAAAGTTAGTTCATTCCAGTGTCTTATTGAGGAATATAAAAATGACATCTCTCCATATTTTGTTGGTGGTGTCATAATATATAAATCCCTCATAGATCCCTTTGCCCTAAGGTTATGTGTATAATTTAACCTTTGTACGCTACTAAATAAATAGGCAGGTTTATCCATCACCATAGTATTTCTCAGTTGTTTTACTGAGGAGTTATTTTTAAGTGAAATCCAGTTTACTTCAATCAATACATCTCAGTGATGAGATCTACAATCCGCTGATAATATGAATCGAGCCAGTTTATTATAAAACACTTCCACTTTTTTAATTTGTGTATTTGTAGCAAACCCATAGATATGGTTTCCATAATCAAATGTCAGTATTAACTTTTGGTTTACTATTGTCTGTCTCATGGCACAATGCATGCAGTGTTTAGTCCGTCTTAATGCACCTAATCAAGAACTAACAGTTTTGACCAATACATTAATATGATAGTTACATTTTAAATTATTATCTATCTTAAGGCCTAGATATTTGTATTCAGTAATCTGTTGTAGAAGTTCTCCACAACCGGTGCTGGGGGAGAGATTTTACTCTGTACTGCTGGGTATGGGGGGTCTTCTGTGCTGCAGCCTGCAAGCAGAGCCGATACAGTTTCAGTTTTGCCGGGTGCAGATGGCTGGGAAGCTCCTGATTCAGGCAGGTGGCAGGTGAGACAGCATCTAATTTTTTGTACTACTACGGCAGCTCTCGAACTTGTCGGCAGCACCAGTGTGCAATCTATGGTGGCTTTAATCCTGGACCAGCGCTAACTCTGCTTGCTTGGTAGATAACTACTGTGGTGTGTACAAGAACACCTGGAGGGTGGGAGGCGATTGAGCAAGCTGCAGTATGAACCTCAGTGGACTGACCACCAGAACAATTGGCTGTTAGGGGTGGAGGTGGCAAAATGCAGATGGAGCTATCTTGAGTGGCAGCACAGCCAAGTGGTTGCATTGGTCTGCTGACCTCAGACGCACTGTGCATCTGTGTCACAGCTGCAGAAGTCCGACTCTGACCACAAACTAATAGAAGCAGGGCCAACAACTGTATCACTGAATTTAAGAGCTATACAGCCCATGGGACGGGAATCGGTGGTCAGTGCGCAGGTGGTGGTGGGCAGCTGGGCACTCAGAGCTGGGACTCCGGAGTTGGGACATGAAAGATTCAGGATCTGGGTGCAGCTGGTATCAAGTAAGTTTTAAGCTGCAACATGCAGCACTGCAGCAGGGACTCAGAGCACTGGGGCACAGCATTTTTTAACTGGGGCACGTGCCCTGGCGGGCCCCGGTGTAGCGCTGCCTATGGCTCTTGCACTGTTTTACCTGAGTCTCAGTCTTGTTGCTAATGCCCTGTAGTATCATGGTGCTCCCATTCTGAACTCTTCAGCTGTTTTAAAAGAAACGTAATATTTCGAGAGAAAATAACATTTGCAACCACAATATTCTCCTCTATGCATTATAATAACATAGTAAATTAAGGTCAGAAGGTACTCTACGTTCATCATGTTGCTCTGCCCTGACCCTTCACAAGCAGGAATTAAATAAATATACTGTGCAAACACATACTGTACCAGTTTTTAGGGATTTCCTACCCACTCTATTTTCCAAGGTACCCAGTGATTCCTTTTGTAAGCAGATGTTTTTTTCCAGGATTACCTTAAAGAGGACAGAAAATGATTTCTAACTGATAGCTATTCATAATATTCCCATTTACAGAAATGATATGCATAAGCCTAAATGATCCATATGTAACTGTACCAGAATAAAATGTGATGTGAAAACTGTATTTTGCATTGTTTTGTTTTTTATGGGAAGCATTCAGTTACAGTTCTGTTCATGGAACCAGTGATCTGGAGTTTTAACGATGTCACGGTTTGTCAATGGAACTCTAAGTATTGTTCTGATAGGACAATAACTCATATTTAGAATTCTGTACACAAACTGTGACATAGTAAAAACTCCAAATTACTGGTTCCATGAAGATAACTGTGCAGAATGTTGTCCATCAAAAGAAAACAATTCAAAACATAGTTTTTCATGTCAGTGTTTATGAAGGTACGGTTAAATATGGCTAATTTGTGAACTAGTCTCTGATTTCTCTTACTAGGAACATTACAAACTGCTGTCAATGGGCCCTATTCATAAACGGTGGGGGAATACAGGTGTTTCCCACATATCCCCCCATGTGCAGCTCCGCACCACCAGAGATCTGAACAGGGATCGCATTCATGAACAGCGGTCCCTGCCCGGCTCCATTATGTGGTCCCGTCCCCCTGGTGCGCAGCTACGTGGGGGCAGTCTGGTGCAGGGCTGCAGACCCAGTTGCACTGCCAAATGGCTGCCCGGACCAGGACCTCTAGTGGATCCCTTGTGCCCAACGGTCGCCATGTTATCAATTGGTGCACAGGCAGACAGTCGGCTGAGGTGTGGGGGACCCCATCTGCCATTCCCCCACCCTCCCAAATATGCCCCACAGCCAGGTGTGTCCACAGTGAGGGGTTCATTGACCCCTGCCATCCCTGCCACACTCAGCACCGGCATCCGGGGGTCACATAATGGATACAGCTGCCTCCAGAAGGCATAGCCATCACAGACCCACGCAAGGCACCAGTGCTGTTGTGCACGGCCCGGAGTGCTAACATGCCTCCATGCCTGTCCCCAGTCTGCCCCATGTGGAGCTGCAAATTTGGCTGATGTGCTAGGCACATAGGGGGGATGTACCAGGATCCTGCATGGCACACAGGGGGCATAGTGTGAATGGCCAAGCATGGGTGGGCTATGTGTAGGGTTTACACAGCGCATAACCCATCCGCACTGTTCATGAATAGGGCCCAATGAGCACAAATTTCCTGTCCCCCTTTAACTCATTCTATCTGATGCCGCCATTTTGGGTCAGGTTAAGCAATGGATGGTTCTGACGCCATATGGCGCTAATGGGTATATTGGGTTAATAGCCTGTAATGTCTTCATAACTACTGTCTCTGATGGTAGACTGTTCCATATGTTCACCATCCACTGGGAGTAAAGATGTATCCTAACATTACTTCTAAAGCTGCCACTCATGAGCTTCAGGGCATGCCCCCGCATCCAATTGCAGGACACCAGATCAAACATATTCAACTGTTCGATCTTGTCTGTACCCTTGAGTACACAACAGACTGAGATCATGGCCTCTCTCAGTCTCCTTATTTCTAGAGTGAACATGTTAAGGACCTCCAGTCTCTCCTCACAGCTTTTGTCACCTAAACTGCTTATCTGTTTGGTGGTTATGTGATACACCCTCCCAACTGACTCAATGCCCTTCTTGTATTGATGAGACCAAAACTACACACAGTACTCCAGGTGGAACCTGACTAGGGCCTTGTAAAGTGGCAGGATTACTTGTTCTGTTATACATAACAGTAGATGATGAGTACAGACTGATGCTGGTTACAGGTTGTTATAAAATGTTTGCCAAGGTAATCCTCTTGGGCTTTGCAGTGGAGGGTTACTATGGCAACCATTTCTCTTGCACCTGCAATAGCACCATTTTTGGTTCCTTTGTACCTTAGAAGTTTCTCCATGGTGGAGGCATTTAAGAAGGAACTGAAATTTCATTTTTTTTCCCAGGCTTTTGGCACTGTCTAGTATGATTATTATTTTGTTATATGTATTTATTTGTCTGTATTTATTCTGTTTTAATTATAAATATTTATTCTCTTTCCAATTTGCTTACAAAGATGATGCCTTTGTGACTCTGGGTCCTAGGTTTGATTCCCTGCAAGGGCTGGATTTGTGTTTGCCCAATGAAAAGATCCGATGGTGGTGACTAGGATATGGGATGATTTAGATATTTAAATACTAAGATTCATACTAAGATGTGTCAGGAGCTAGAGAATTGTGAGGCCCATAAATTGCTCCTGTGTACTAATAATAACTTAAAGGAAAGCCTGAAAGGATAAGTTTGTCTAACTGGGTTTTGAATGTTGTTTTAGTACTTATAACAATTACTTCAACTGGTAATGCATTTCAGGGCTTAACAATATGTAATGAGTAGAAAAATGTTCGAGGCATAAGATTAAATCTTTTAAGCTGTAGCTGTAATGGGTGACCTCTGAAGCTGTAGGTGTCCTCTTTGAATAGAAATCCTAAATTAGCTAATAAATATGGGTCATTGATAATATACTACATTAAAAGAAGATCCCCTCTTAGTCGTCTGATAGATTGGGGCATCAAATTTAAGGAACTGAGTCTAGATTCGTATGAGACATCCTTCAGGCCTCTCACTATTTTGGTGAACCCCCTTTGCACCCTTTCCAATTGCATAATGTCATGCTTCTTAAAAGGACACCAAAGCTGTGATGAAAAATCCAAATGAGGTCAGACATAAGCTCTATAATATTTCCATAATGTATGGTAGAACGTTGTTATATGTTGAATTTTACCTTTTTATACCATTGTTATACCATCGATGTGACATCACTATGTTGTTAACCGTAGTGGTAGCGGTGGTTGCGCGGTGTCGGCGCTTGTTTCTGGACTTGGGGTGAGAGTCTTGCCCTTTCCACTGCTTCTTTTTTGTTCGCTGCATTTTACAAGCGGTGTTTTGTGCTATTCGTGCCGACTGTGCTGACTGGGTTTTTTCACCAGCTTGCAAGGAGTCATCAGTGCTATTGTGCTTGCTCACTCTTGCCTGTGAGGAGCTGCACAGGCACTTGAAAATTGAGAACTGTGGAGAACTGTGGAGAATTCCTTCCTGGTCTTGGTTGATCCTTTGAGGAGTGTTCCAGTGGAGTATTGTCGGTGGAGAGTTTTGCAGGGAGGAACTCAGGGTGTCGGTTTTATGCTCTCCCTGCCTGTTAGGAGTTGCATGGGTGTGCTGAAGGCGAAGGCTGTTGAAGAACCGAGAGTTTTTGGATCTGTGCTCTGTGGGTGATTCCTCTGCATTTTCTTTGTCCACCCAGTGAATCTTGGGTGGTGGAGTGTTCAGGATTGGTAAAATACTCGTCCTTTGGTCTTTTTTTGGGGTGTTTTCTTTGTGAGATCTGCCACCCCACGGGGGGGCTGGGTGTTGTTATCCAGCCTGGGAGTCAGCTGGGGTACTTCGCTCCCGTGAACCCTTGGAAGTGGCTGCAAACAGCAGCCTTTCTTAGGGTCTTTTGGTGTGGGCTGCATTATTTCTCTTGAGTGCACCTGGCATTGAGTAAAGGGGCTTGTATGTGAAGAAGATTCTTCAAGCAAATTGGATTTGTGGACTCAGCTTTTGGTTTTGTTTTTTCTTTTTGATTAGTCGGATTTGTCTGGCTCCTGTCTGTGGCTCTACTTATTTCTGGGCCTTTATTGAAGAGACTGCTGACTCTCCCTCCCCGGATTATTATTTCTTCTGTTGCTTGAACGACGGGTGCTTGTGGTACCTGGGCTCGTCTTTATTTAATTCTGGACCTGGATTGAAGAGACTGTTGACCCCTCCTGACTTTTTGTGGATTACTAACTTTTATTCGTTTGGACGATCGGGTGGTGAGAGGCCCCTGTGTCCATGTACTTTATTTATTTTTTGTTTTGTTGGATTTTACAGCTGTTCTCTTTGGCAGTGTGGAAGATTGTAACTTTCTCTTTCCTCGGTTGTGAGAGGACTGAGGGGGGAGTTTACAGTTTTCTTTCTTTTTCATCTTTTGTAATAATTTTGTCATGATTATATTCATTTGTTATTGTATTATTATAATGTTTTAATTGTTTGGAAGTGAGAGTGCTGTCCTCTCTCTCCAGTGGTGAGAGGACTGGCTAGGGAAGGAACTAATTATTTACTGTATTGTATATTGCTTTTTGCCTCTCTCCCCCAGTGGTGAGAGGACTGGGTGGGAAAGGAATCAATTATTTATTGTATTTTGTTGTATTATGTGTTTGGGTTTGGGGGGGGTGAGAGTCCCTAAGCTCTGTTTTGCTGCGTATTTGTTTTAGGGGTTATTTTGTGTTTAAGGGGGGTTGTCAGGGTCTCTAAATTTCAGGCTGTGAATTGATGTTAAGTTAACTTGGGTGTTGGGTGGGGCTTTTAAATAATTTTTATTAAGTGGGCATTATTAGTTTGTTAGTTTCATTTTTCTTTTAAGGTTTTGCTTGTTTTATTTTTAGTCAGTAGTACAGCTTACAGCATGTGTTGGCCTTCATCCCCCACAGTTGTGCACTACTCATCTTCCTTTCTTCATGCCCTTCGCCCTTTTTATTCTCCCCCTCTCCAGTTTGAGACCTACCAGCGATGTAGGTCGCTGGGTATTACGCGTAAGAGAGGGAGAAGGGTGTGGGGTTACAAACAAGGGAGGATGATAGAGGGTGGACATCGTATTGGGGTGGTCGGGTCCAGAAGGCGCCCTGGGGCGAAATGGAATCCAGACCGTGGTTTTCTATGTCTGGTGCCCATACCCAAGGGCACCACCAATTATTGTGGGCAGATGGCCTGGGCGGCCCATGAGGTTCGTCCAGCTTGGGCAGTGTTGTGTAATGCCAGGTCCATCAAAACAAGACCGCAATTATTGCTGATCTTGTTGGTACAGTGGACCTGGCTTGCATTACAAGACCTGCTGGATGAAAATTCCAGCCCCATTTTGGAGGCTATGACTCCAGCCGGGTACTCAGTGTTACACTGTCCAAGATTGGATCGTGGGGGGATGGTTGCGGTCTGTTTCAAGACCGAACTTGACCTCATGGAGGTCCCAGTGGGGGGGGGGTTAAGTCCTTTGAGTGTATAGTAGTAGCAGGTGTAGGCTTTCGAATTGCTCTCATTTACAGTCCACCCGGTGATGAGAAGCGACTCCTTCAGGAAGTGGTGGACTTCATCATCGATATGGCATTTGAGTCATCCAGATTGATGGTTCTGGGTGACTTTAACGCCTGGGTCAATGACAAACTCTCACAATTTGGTCAACATTTCCTCCAGCTAATGACAACACTGGGCCTTACACAGGTGGTTTCCTCTGCTACACATAAATTTGGACACTCTTTGGACCTGATCTTCCTCCTCGGGGTCGAGGCATCCGATGTGGGGGGTGGAACCCATCGGGTGGTCAGACTATTACACCGTGGGGTTTAGTTTTTGCACCGCCCCCAGAAGACCTGCTCCTGTGGAGTTGGTTAGGTACCAGCGTTTGCAGGGTATAGATTCCCAAGGCCTTGCAGCGGTGCTTGACCTCTTATCTCCCACGTTGGCAAGCAGTGATCCAGAGACCCTCGTGTCAGCTTATAATATAGCCATGGCGGGGTCTCTGGATTCTATTGTTCCAGTTCATATTCACCCCCTCTCCCTTTGCCCCAAATCCGCTTGGTTTGATGGGACATTGAG
This sequence comes from Neoceratodus forsteri, assembly GCA_016271365.2. Lineage (NCBI taxonomy): Eukaryota > Metazoa > Chordata > Ceratodontiformes > Ceratodontidae > Neoceratodus > Neoceratodus forsteri. The sequence continues at coordinate 1,456,219,301 of CM057455.1, read as the reverse complement.
GGAGATGTGGAGACAGGGGCGAAGGTTAGAGCGTTGCTGGTGAAGGTCCACCCTTGATGCCGACCACCTTAGATTGATGGATTATTATTCGGTCTATCAATCAGCTATCACCCATAAGAAGGCAGAATTCCTGTCCAGGGAGATCACGGTTGCTCAGAATCAACCAGCTCAGCTGTTTCAAACTGTGGTCAGACTGTGCAACCCAGCCTGTCTGCAAGTTCGGAAAGATTTTTCGGAATTGGAGTGCGACGAGCTTGCTCGGTTCTTTGCAAATAAGGTGGCTGACATTAGGGTGGAACTGTTGCCATCACACTCTAGGGATAGTGGCCGTGGACCGGTATGAGATCACGGTGCCTCAGTTTTCCTGGAGCTCCTTCAGCCAACTGGAGTTCATGGATGTCATGAGGATCATCCAGCATATGCGCCCTACGTGCTGTAGTTTGGATCCTGGACCGACCTCTCTAATTCTAGGTTGTATTGATACCATCGGTCCTGTCCTTGTGCAGATAGTCAGGTGCTCCTTGGAATTTTGTGAGTTTTCTAGCTACCTGAAAGAGGCGGTGGTGACACCCCTCTTGAAGAAAGCTACCTTGGACCCTGACTGTCTCGAAAACTACAGACCTATCTCTAACCTTCCCTTTGTTGGGAAGATGATTGAGAAAGTAGTGGCTGCACAACTGGAGGACCATTTGACCATCCACGACATCTATGAACCCCTCCAGTCTGGATTTCATAAAAGACATAGTCCCAAGACAGCGCTGATTCGGGTGCTCAATGATCTCTTGATGGCTAGAGATCAGAAGAGCCGTTCCATCTTGGTTCTCCTCAACCTTTCTTCAGTGTTTGACACCGTAGATCACATGGTGTTGATAGAATGCCTGAGGCTGCTTTGTGGAATATCTGGAACCGTCTTAAGATGGTTCACTTCATTCCTCACTGGGAAATCACAAAGGGTTGTGTCCGGGGTTTTTTCCTTGGATTCAACGGCTTTGTCGTATAAGATGGTTCAGTATTGTCACCATGTTATTTATGGTGTATATGCTACCATCGGAGACATTGTAAGGAAGTATGGGCTGAGGTTTCACTGTTATGCAGATGATACCCAGCTCTATCTTTCTTTTGCCCCCAACCAGGAGGGAGTTCTCTCAGTCTTTAATAGCTGTCTAAGAGAAATCCAGGATTGGATGAATTCCAGCTGGCTGAGGTTGAACTCAGATAAGACTGAGGTACTGGTTGTGGACCCGGGCCGACAGATAGGGGGGTTCGGTGGTGTTGCATCCTCTGGAATTTTTCTTGCTGGCATTTCTCTCCTGACCTCTGAACAGGTGCAGAACCTGGGGGTAGTTCTTGATGATAGGTTGACACTGCATTCACAGGTGTCAGCAGTCGTCAGGACTTCCTTTTATCATCTTAGGAATATCGCCAGGACTCAGCATCTTGTTCCATCTGCCGACCTGCCCACTTTAGTCCATGCCTTCGTGTCCTCGCACCTGGATTATTGCAACTCCCTTTATCTAAGGCTTTCTGGAGTTGAAATCCGTTGTCTGCAGCTAGTGCAGAATGCTGCAGCCTGGCTTTTGACGGGTTCTAGAAGATCCTGTCATATTACCCCGGTGCTGCGCGAACTGCACTGGCTGCCAATTCGGTGGCGGATCACCTTTAAAGTTGGCTTGCTGACTTTTAAAGCCCTACATGATCTGGGCCCAGCCCATCTGAAAGAACTTCTGGTTCCCTATCGCCTTGATCGATCTCTCCGCTCGGACAACAGGGGTTGCTAGAGGTTCCAAGGGTGAATTTAAAATCTTCTGGTGCTCGGGCATTCTGATATGTTGCCCCCACCCTTTGGAACTCTCTACCCTGTCAGTTGCGGGAGTGCACTTCTGTGGAGGATTTTAAGAGGGGTCTAAAGACCTTTTTATGGGAAACAGCATTCCCTGAATATTGATCATTTTAATTGTTTTGTTGCTTGTATTTTTTATGATGCTTGTTTTAATTGTTATTATGTATGGCACTTTGACACTTGAAAGGCGCCCTATAAATAAAAATTATTATTATTATTATTAACCCATCGCTGGCATGTCACATCGATGGCATAACAATTGCGATCACTCTGCACATGCACGCAGCCCAAAACAACGGCCTTCCTGAAATGGCTGCACAGTGAGAGCATGACACAGAGCAGAGTGGCAGTGACTGAAAATAGAAATAGTAAGGATCCTGCTTGATTTTTATTTGCCTCGTTATGATGACCATACACTATAAAATATAATGTATGGTCATATCTCGGCAACCAGTATGTGTAACCGTCTCGAGGTTACCATGGCGATGTAAACCTCTTGAGCTTTGCACTCACGATTTACATAGTTGCCATGGCAACCTCTCGATGGTTGACAAACTGGTTACCGATATTTAACCGTACATTATTCTCTATGTAATGCTGACACCTACAAGCCCAATATCTTACTTCAGAGATCTTACTATGAGCATTCTGAATTTGGGGGACCCCAGCACTCTAATGTTCCACTTCCATACACATATTTTATTTAAATGATGCTGGTGAATATTGATGGCTCTACTGGTCCTTGATTTTTTTAACAGTCTTTCATGTGCAGTTGGTGTAGCAGCATTATTGCTGTGGAATTCACTACTCCCGATGTAAGAGGAGCCTTCTTGGCAGATACTTTTAAAGTTCATCTAAATATCAGTTTTGTTAGTTATGGGTCTGCTTTTTGCCTCTGATGGAAAACAGTTGCTGCTGTCTAGTGTGCCAGTGGCCAGTTACTCCATCCTTTTGGCTACTAGCCTCATCTTCATTGCCAACTGGAAATCATCTTCAGACAGAGCTGCTGTTCAGCTCAGTGCCTGCTGGTTCAGCAGAAATTGTTGAGCCCAGCAGTAAAGCTAATCAACCAAATCCAGGTTTGTGTCCTCTCCTGTCCACTTGTTTGCTTTGATTCATTATAAGTGCACCCTTTTGTGCTGTTTCTTGTCTCCCAAATAGACAGTTGCTCTGTGACGCTAGACCTGAGTGCCCGTCTTGCTGGAGGCAAAAACCACTGCACAGAATTTGAACTGTGGCTTGAGAGTCATGATGGAAACCCACTGCCAGTTAAAGCAAAGGACCTTTCCTCTGGTGTGTCACACCACCACGTCAGCTGTCCATCATCCTCTAGTGTGTCAAGTCACCATGTCAGTTGTCCACCATCCTCTAGTGTGTGAAGCCACCATGTCAGCTGCTGACCAAGATTTTTAGGTCCCCAGTCTCTAAGAAATTGTCAATATATCCTGTATCAAACCAATGACTCTCAGAGACTCTTGTTTGTTATTACTGGCATAATGACCTATGCTTAGAATGGTCTCCCATGGAGTGGCAACAGGTATGGCGTGCTCTATATAAATACATTAAACAAGATAGTTATAGGCTGCAGCATTTTAATATCCTACACAACCTTTACTTTACGCTGCAGGAACTTTACCATGCAGGTTCTCAGGCTTCCTTCCTCTGCTTCAGGTGTAAATGGGCTGAAGGCACCTTGTTGCACATGTTATCAGCCTGAGAGAAGGTTATACCATTTTGGACCTCTATTAAATTTCACTTAGACCCATCCTTTGATTTGATGACTGCCTTTACCCCAGAGACTTGTTTGCTGGGAATTTTCAGGGCCTTTCTCCTGGCTACCAGAGGGGTTATAGTGCCTTGATTGCTGCAGTGGTCAAGAAAGTCCTTCTCCACCATTAGCTGTTGGATACTTGGTTTCACTTGGTTTATAGGTGCAAAAAAGGCAGAAGCCCATTATTAGCTCCATTAAGAAAAAATATAATAATTCAAATTACTGGGTGAGGCAATGTATTCATCACCACCCTTCTGGAGTTCATAGGCTTTATTCACCACTCCTTAGATCAAGAACACCTGGTCGGTGCTGCTTTCATTGATTTAACCAAAGCTTTCAACACAGTGAATCATGCCCTCCTGGTCGAACAGCTTACCACCATTGGCCAAGCTTGTGACAGCATAGCCGGGTTTGAAAGTTACCTGTACAACCGTACACAGCAGGTGAAGATTGGTAACACCCTCTTGGATAGCAGACCTGTCCTATCTGGAGTTCCTCAAGGGTCCATCTTGGGCCCTCTTTTATTTAGCATTTTTCTCAACAGCCTTCCTTACTCCTGTCAGGGTCACATCCTTTTATAAGCTGATGATGCTGTCTTGTTTACCAGTGATCCAGACCCTAAGGTTCTTGAATCCAGGCTACAGAGTAATTTCATAGTCGTAGAAAGATGGTTTCATAAGCACAAGTTAGTTATGAATTACAACAAGACTAAAACTATGCTGTTCTCCAGCTCCCAAAATATGCACAGAACTTACCTTCTTTCTATCACCAATGAAGAGAGCTCTCCCTTGGAGCTAGTTCAGCTCTTTAAATATCTGGGGATTACTACTGACAGTACGATGACATATGCCTATCACATTGACAACACTGCTAAGGCTGTTAACACCAGCATTGGGCTACTTTATAGGCATAAGCAATGTATGACCCCAGAGGCTCTTAGCCTAGCCATTCAAAGCTCTCTTGTCTCACTTATTGATTATGGCTTACCAGTCTATGGATAAGCTACTGAAACAAATCTTCGCCACATCATAGTTGCACTCAACAAAGTATGCCGGCTCCTTACCAGCTCAGCCCATCTGTCCCATACCTGCGACATGTACGTTCAGGTTAACTGGCTCCAATTCAAAGGTAGACTCATATACCAAACATGTTTACTGTCCAAAACAGTAAGCTTAGGCAAAATGCCCCCAGGAGTGCAAAATCTTATTACCCCCACTATCAACCGTCATTGCACCAGAAGCTCAACTAGCCAGATTTTTAATATACCCCGCTGTCGCACCTCTCTGGGACAAAGGTCTTTTGCCTACTGTGCCCATCACTATGGATGAACCCGCTGCACCATGACATCACTTCAGTGATCCACCTTGGGCTCCTTCAAGTTAAACTTAAGCAACAGCTAGTTGCTGATGCCAGTTGTGACTGCTTCCCACAACCTTCCTTCTTGTGACCAGCACTTATTCTAACCTTATGCTATCCTGACCTTATGCATAACTGTTCTCAGCATGCAAATAACTGTACTAAGTTGCTAATCATTCTCCTTCACATTTCCTCTTGATCACTTCCACTCTTTCCCCTCACCCCTCTATGGGCTTTCCCCCATCCCCCTCCCCCGTTATATCTCCTGAGCTCCCTTGCTCACTTTAAAATGCTTTGTCCCATACGTTCTCACCTCTGATGAGGCACCTGGGCTGATGCCATATCTTACCTTGTTGATTATTAGATATTAGACAGCGTCTGTTCTCATTTTCCTGTAAAGGGTCATTTCATAAGACCCCACCCCCTCTAATATGACCCTTTGAATTCCAGGTTTTAATCAAATATGCACCATGGCATACACTGTACAATGCCACATGTATTGGAACTTCTCTAGTTATACACTCTTGTAATGGCTTGTATAATTCCTTGTTTTGTTTGTTCTCCGTCTCATACTTTTCCAATATGTATTGTTCGTCTGACGTGGAACCTATGAAATGAGCTTGTTCTCAAAGGTGTTATCCAAAATTTCAATAAATAAATTAAAAAAAAATAAAAAAGATTGGTTTTAAAATTGTCTGTACTGGTATTTGATATTACCTTGAAAGGAAGTCTGTTCCAAAGATTTGCAGCATGCATGGTATAAAAATATTTCCTATTTTTTTGTTTTAAATCTATTAGTTTTAACTTGTAATGGATGGCCTCTAGTGTCCAGATGGTCATCTTTATATTCAATATTTAAATCTGTGATCAGCTGTGGGTCACTTAATGTATTAAAGTAAAGTAACATATCCCCCCTTTACCTTTTAACTTCCAGGCTATGAAGTCCTAGCTCATGTAATCTTTCATTGTAAGTAAGATGTCTTAGGAAGCTATTGCTTTAGTATAGTGCCATTGTGCCCTTTCTGATTTATTGATTTCAGTCTGTAAATAACGGCACCATAACTAGCTGCCGTAATCCATAATGGGCCTGGCATAAGATAAATACAAGGGTAGCAGTACCTCTTTGTTTCTGCTTTTGATGTTTCTTTTTATTGCCACTATTATCTATTTGTTTTAGCAATAACAGAGATGCATTGTTCCTTAAACATGAATTTATTATCAATTATTGTTCCCAGATCTTTGTCAGAGGTTTTGTTAGTCAATGGTTACCATTTAATGCATATTGGTGATTACAGTTATGTCTACCCATGTGTATTACACAACACTTGTTACTATTTAATTGCATGCTCCATTTGTTTGCCCATGAGTTTATGGAATCAGTGTCATTTTGTAAGGCTTCTATCTGTTCATTCATGCTGCATATTCCACATATTTTAGTGTCATCTGCGTATTTCATTATAATATTTGTAACATTCTCATCAAGGTCTGCAATAAACACTTGAAATATTATGGGTCTTATAACAGATCCTTGAGGAATCCTACTGGTCACTGGGCCTTCAGATGATAGATGACCACTGACTGAGACTGTCTGTGATCTATTCATTAACCAATTGACTATCCACCTAATGATATATATGTTGATGGCATATTTGATTGGTTTTTGATTAATGGCCCAGTGAGGGACCCTATCAAATGCTTTGCTGAAATGAAACAAAGATATATCTACTGGGATTCCATTATCCAGCATTTCACTCACATTGTAGTAAAAGCATATTAGATTGGTGGAGCAGAAATGTTCCTGCCTAAAACTATGTTGGTTAAATAAGGAGTCAGTTATCAAATGTTCTAATATTCTATTTTTAACTAGTGTTTCAAGAATCTTACATGAGATTGCCTTATATTTTCAGTGATGCCAACAAACTTCAAATCAGTTGATAAATAAATTGCTAATCCTCTCCCTTTTCTATCCTTTCTAATAATGTTGTATCCCTAGATGTGATTACCCCAATTGTCTTTGTTGTCTAACCACGTTTCAGTTATTAGTGTCACATCAATAGTTTCTGCATGCAACACAGCCTGGTATTCATTAAATGTGATATATAGACTTCTCACATTACTAAGAAGGCATTTAATCATATTTTTTCTATGAGGTTTATCAGTTAAACTTGGTGTTGCACTGTTAATTATCATGGCCCTGCTCTCCCTAGCTGTTAGTTTAAAATAATAGATTTCATTTTATTTTTAATAAGAGAACCCAATAGCTTAACCCTTTCTTTATTTAAATGTAGACCATCTCTGCTGAACAGATTTCTTCTGCCATAAAAGTTATGCCAGATATTAATGAAGCCTATAGCTTCATACTCAAAATGCACCTCTAATGCAAGGAGCTGTTATTTAAGCACTTTCCTTGCTGAGGGGTGAGTTATTTATCCCCTGGAACCAGAAAGTGAATGGGTCACGTGACCACTCATTCTCTGTCTAGCAAAACATGTAAAACCTGCTATTTTTAATTTGCAGCAAGTCTGTTCCCCTCCAAACAGTGCTTAAGAGTCTCCTAGGTGAATAAAAGTCAAAAGGAAGTTTTGTGCTGCGGCTTAAAAATAACTGGGAATGTAGTCTCTCTATTGAGCATAGACTGCATTACCCAATGTCCACTGTAGTATGGTAGTAGTTCCTTTACTAAGAAAAAATGCTGATCGCTTTGAAATCAGTGCGCTCCACCACCAAACAGCTCAAAATGTACTCAAAATGCTCCTCTCATGCAAGGAGCTGTTATTTAAGCACTTTCCTTGCTATGGGGTGAGTTATTTATCCCCTGGAACCAGGAACTGAATGGGTTACGTGACCACTTGTTCTCTCCCTATCAAAACATTTAAAACCTGCTATTTTTAATTTCCAGCAAGCCTGTTCCCCTCCAAACAGTGCTTAAGAGACTCCTAGGTGAATAAAAGTCAAAAGGAAGTTTTCTACTGCAGCTTAGAAATGATTGGAAATGTGGCTGGCCCATCAGTGCAGCAGTTGGATTTCCACTTGCGACGCCGGTGACCCGGGTTTGGGAACAGACTTGGGTTCCTGGAGGGCCGGCCAGGGGAAGAAGAATGGAGCATCATAAGGACTGCTCTCCTTCTCCGGGGGGAGGGTTGGGATCCTGTCCAGTGCTTGATGGACCCCTGGTGGAGGCCAGAGGCACTGCAGCTACCAGTGTGTAACAATACTCGAGGGAGCGGGGTAGACGCAGGATGTCATTGCATGTCCCCGTCCCCCCATGTAAAAATGGGGCAGAAAATCCTGCTGTCAGCTGCCTCCTTTAAGCCAGCCTCTGACTTCAATTAGCCTCTTTCACCGGCTCCCCCAATTAGTTACTGGTTTTGTAGCCCCTGGCCAGTGCCACGACCCCACCCTCTGAGGAGCAAGTCAGGGATCTCAGGGAAGAGCACGGCGCAGAGGTGAAAGTCAAGAGGGTCTGTGACTGGGCGGATGATCAGCAGCCGACAGTAGGGGCAAAAAGAACAAAATTGAAAAAAAAAACAGAAATGACTGGGAATGTAGTCTCTCTGTTGAACACAGACTACATTACCCAAAGTCCACTGCAGTATGGTAGCAGCTCCTTAACTAAGAAAAAAGCTGAATGCTTTAAAATCACTACATTTCACCACCAGTCAGCTCAAAATGTACTCAAAATGCTCCTCTCAAGCAAGGAGCTGTTATTTTACCCTTCCATCCTGGTCAGAATAGCATGCAGAACTCCTGAGCGCCTTAAATGCTGAACTGCATATTGCCAATGTTCGATACAGAACTCATGTTTTCCTGTAAAAATTGGGACTTTTATATGCATGGTTAACTATGCTTTAATTACTCGTTATACTTTATGTATTGTTTCCTTGTTTTGGCTTGATCATATTATTAGGTAATCTTTGGATTTCTTTTTTAGAGGGTTTGGGGGCAGTACACTGGGGTGGGTTAGGAGAATGGATTTTGTTTCTATTTTCTGTTTTGTTGTCCTGTTGTTGTGTGTTACTGTTGTGACTGTTGATTGATTTTTGGCTGAAAATCAATAAAGTATATTAAAATTATATTAACATTAAAAAAAAAAAGAAATTGTCAACTGTGCAACTGGCATGTGAATTCACATTTTATGTACTGTATGTAACAGTGAGGCATATACAGAATCTTGTTAGGTGCAATATCCTCAAAAAAGATTCATACAGATATTAGGCATGCAGAAAGATGTTCAGTTTTGCTGGGCTGGGATATGTAAAGTCTCACTCCCTCACATCTGGCCATAAGTGATGTCTCTTTCTCATCGTGTATAACAACCTTAATCAAACAAACAGGGAGGACTATTATTCAGTAAAGAAATTTATTCATACATTGATGACTCAGCCAGTGGTGGAAACAATGCCTCATACCATGTATTTTGTATTGTATCTTACCGTATTCATTCTTATATGCCCCACAAGTCATTCAATCAAAATCTGTGTTCTATCCCTTGGAGCTTTAACATTTTATATACAGCACAGCCATGCATCCATCATGCCATTTATACAGTATTTTATCTGTGCAAAAGACCAGTCATGTGGAAAAGTGTATTGCAGGAATGGAGCTGAACGAAACTATTGTAAGCACTTGCACCCACACATCTCAATCTCCTGCCTTGCAAATCAGGGGCAGGACTTAAATAATCTGGGACCAAAATCAGGCGACATCTTAAAAATGGTAGTAATAACAGCTCAAGATGTCTTCTGTATTGTATGGTTCACAGTGAAAAGCACTATCAGAAACAGAAGTAAACAGTACCACTTATTTTTATTTTTGCATTTGTTTATCCAGCATAGGTCAGCAGAGTTACAACATCTTGCTTCCTGAGGAGTCCTACATCTATCCATTTCCACAGCTATGTGGACTGGACCACTAAGAGGTTAAATAACATGTCCAAGGCCACACAGTGAGTATTTAGCCTCTAGCAGGGTTTGAACCTGTGAACGCCCAGTTCCCAAGCCAGTGCTCTAACCACAATACCACATAACTCACTTATGCATAACATTATTTTATGCTTCCAATCTCTACTCACCAGGGACAAAGCACATGTCTGAGGTAAAATCAAGGACAGTTGTGAAAATCAGAGACAGTTGAGAGGTATGCTTGCACATATGAAACACGTACTAGGCTGTGGTGTATTTACACTACCTGAAATCTTTTCATTCCCATCTTGAATAATTCACAGATGACACCAAACTCTGAGGAGAGTGGATACAGCTGAAGGGATACAGGACCTACAGGATGATCTGGAAAAGCTGGGGAGGTGATCCAGGATCTGACAGCTTGACTTCAATGCCAAGAAATGCAAAGTTATGCATATTGGAGCCAATAATCCCAAGACAGAGTACTACCTGGGTGGTGTCCGAATATCTGCATCAGAGGAGGAGAAGGACCTGTGAGCGATGATCACTACTGATCTGAAGCACTCCATGCAGAGCAAGAAAGCAGCAGCAAAGGCAAATAAGATGCTGGGATGCATATCTAGGGGAATCAATAGTAGGAGAGAGGAGGTTACACTGCCATTGTACAGATCCCTGGTAAGGCCTCATCTAGAGTATGGGGTTCAGTACTGGTGCCCACACCTCAAAAAGGACATTAACCTGCTGGAGAAGGTCCAGAGGAGGGCTACAAAGATGATAGCAGGTCAGCAGGGTAAGGCATATTATTTATTTATTTATTTATTTGACAGTATCGGAATTACAATCCTTTGAGTCAGAGACTCCTTTACAAAGGCTCCACATCATGGTAATAACATGCTTTACAAAGAAGTAGAGAACATACAATCACTAAGGTAAAAGTTCTATAAAAATATGGCATAATAATGGATTGCAAGGTACAGGTAAACACAGTAATGTAGGCATTGGTTTAGGAAACCACTTAGAGACAAAGGTGGTCCAGTCAGGAAAATAGGCTGGACAGGTGTCTGTTGTCAGAAGAGGGAGGTGAGGGAGCAGCAAAAGCAGAGAAGGGACTAGCTAGACTGCAGGCAGTTACAGGTATGGGTAGCAAGGAGGTGGTCATGGAGGAGGAATTTGAAACATCCGAGTTTAGGCTCAAGGGTGGTAGAGCTGGAAAGGGAGTTCAGCCAAGTGGGGGCTCTATAGGAGAAGGAATGCTGACCTAGAACAGTCCTGAGATGGGGCACTAGCTGGTTGGGTTTGGACAGGCTGCGGGTGGCTACAGTTGTGGGTGCAGATTGGATGAGGAGGGATAGACTTGGTGGGGCGAGGCCACTGGAGATCTTCCTGGTGAGTAGGCACTTTGGTACTTCAGCCTGTCATCGAAGTTAAGCCACTTTGCTAAATTGTAGAGTGTGCAGGTGTGGGTAAGCCTGGGACTGCCTGTGGCTAACCGGCATGCCTTATTTAAGGAGACCTTGATTCTATGTAGGGCCATACCATTGTCTGCCCTGTAGACCAATATCCCATAGTCAATGAGGGACAGAACAGAGGACAAGATAGTGAGCTGGAGGGCTTCGGGGGAGGCAGCTCCTATGGTGATAGAGAAGGCCAATTCTAGTGCTGACTGCAGTACTGAGAAGGTGAATATGGTCATGGAAGGTTAGCGTGGAGTTGAGGGTGATCCCCAGGTATTTGAAGGAATTCACCTGCTCAAGGGGGTGGAGTAGGTTGGTGTGAATATGAAGTGGGGTTCCTTTGTGTCTGCTTTAGTGATGGGAGAATAGCATAACCTTGGATCCTTTCATGATTCAGTACAAGCCTGTGATTGATGAGACAGTATTCCACCTCTCTAAATGATTTCTGGAGGGATGTTTGAAGTGAGCTGAGGTCCTTATGGGAGGAGTAGAGGACCACATCATATGCATATAAAAGAATTTTAGCAGAGCTTGCCTTGGGTAAAGAGTTGAGGAACAGGCTAAATAAGATGGGTCCCAGGATGGACACCTGGGGTACACCAGTGAGCACCGGGAGGGGGTTTCAGAGGATACCATTTATTTTGACCCACTGTGAGTGGTTAGAGAGGTAGTTCAAGAACCAGGTGGTGACCTCCTGGGAGAGGCGAGGTGGGGGAGGAAAGTTAAGAGGAGGGTATGGTTAACCGTGTCAAAAGCCTTTGACAAGTCTAGAAAGACTGAACCTACCAGGGATCCATTGTCGAGGTCGGAGTGGATAAAGCTGGAAAATTCAAGGAGGGTGGTGAAGGTGCTGTATCCTCGCTGGAATCTGTGTTGCTCTTTAGTGAGGAGGTAATATTTGGTGAGGTAGTCAGTGAGTTGATCCGATACGATTTTTTCAAAGGCTTTTGGAGGGGGGGATGGATATAGAGTGATAGATACAGGGGAAAAAATGGTTCCCACTTTTGTGAATAGGGACTATGATAGCAGTTTTCCAGATGGATGGGAAACTACCGAGGCAGAGTGAGCGGTTGAGGAGACAAGTGAGGGGGTGAGGATCACATCCAGAGTCAGGCGAGATGTTTGAGGTCCAGGGTATCATTGCTGTGACAGGCACCATTGAGGGCTTTAAGAAGATTTTATTTATTTATTTATTTATTTATTGAAATGTTTCACCAGGAGGGCACACTGAACAACAAGTTGCTCTTCTCACGGTGTGACCGGGGGAGGGGGTTACATAGGGTTGTGAAGGATGATCAGTTACAATGGTACATGGGTAATACAAACAATGCAACATTGTGAGATTGTGCAACAGTTGGAACTCAAGGTACTGAACAATAAACAGTAGTGGAACATTGGGTAAATTACAATACATGTCCAAAATAATACAAATGAACATATAAATGTACAAAACAGTAATAATGCGATAGAACCATTTATAGTGCATGAGTGTACCAGGAGCATTCTCGAAGTAGTATGCAAGTGCTGTTGGAGTAAAAAGGATGGGGTTAGGTTGTGCACACTGGTGACCCAGAAGGGCAGATGGAGAAGAGAGGGGGAGAGGCAAGAACTGAATATGAGGAGAAGGGGTAGCCAGTTCCTGATTTCCACCAGTCAAGATGTTGAGAACCTTGCCAGGGGGGTCATGGTAGGAAGGCAGAAACTGGGGATAGGTATTAAGATGGCTTGAAGCAGCAACAGCTGAAGGAAAGGTAATTGTGTAGGGCAGAGGTAAGGGAGTAGTTAGAGGAGGAGTGTCATATTTCAGGGGGAGGGAATTCCAGATTTTAGGGAAACGATGGGTGAAACCAGTCTTACCGGCGAGGGTGGGAGCGCCGAGGACCGCCAAGGTGTGGACATCATTTGATCTGAGAGAGTGGGTGGGGAGGTGGAGGGCGAGAGGATGAGAGATAGGAGGGGAGTCCCCCGAACCAGAATTTGGAGGTTAGTTTGGCACAGTGAGAGACGATCTGTGAGACAGTGGAAGGAAGGTTAGAGAGCAATCGGCTTCACAGTGTTAGGAGCGGGAAGGGGAGTCGATAGCAAAGTGGCAGAAGGAGTTAAAGAGAATGTCCAACTTGGTCAGGGAAGATTTGGGAGCAGCACCATAGACTACTTCACAGTAGTCAAAGATGGGGAGTATCATCTTCTGGACAATTTCGTACCTCGCAATCAGTGGGATGCAACTACTGTTCCTGTACAGAGCACCAAGCTTGGGGTGCAGTTTCTTCAGGATAGCATCAATATGCACTGAGAAGTTGAGGTGCTGGTCCAGCCAAACCCCCAGATATCTAAATGAGGAGGTGTCCTCTAAGATGGTCCCATCAAGGGTGTGGAAGGTGGGTAGGGTCAGAAGCCTAGAGTCTCTGTCTGGTGCCAAAGGCCATTGAGACTGTCTTCTTGGTGTTTAGAAAAAGCTGGGGAGAAGCAAACCAGAGCTGAACTTGGTTGAAGTCATGCTGTAAGCTGCTTTGTACAGCAGCAGGGTTTTTGCCGGAACTGTGCAAAACAGTATCATCAGCATACATGTGGATAGAAGAAGATGAGCAGGCTGTGGGAAGATCTTTAAGGAAAATGGAGAAGAGTAAGGGACCAAGTACTGAGCCCTGAGGGACACCAGTGTTGATGGGGAATGGAGAGAAGATGGAATCAAGGATTCTCACCGATTGGGTCCTGCCAATGAGGTATGATTTAAACCAGTTGGTGGCTGATGGAGCAAGGCCAGCTGAGGAGAGTGAATCAAGAAGCAGGGGATGGGAAACAGTGTTGAAAGCTTTGGCTAGGTCGACAAAGATGGCCGAGGTGATCAGGCCATCATCCATCCCTGAAAGGATGGAGTCAGTAAACCTGAGGAGGGAGGTGTTTGTTGAGTGTTTCTTTCGAAAACCAGATTGGAAGGGGGTGAAGAAGGAGGAATCAAAGAGGAAGGGTGATAGTTGAGAGAGAACTAAATGTTCTTGAAGTTTTCCAAGGGTAGGAAGGAGGGAAATGCGGCGATAGTTGCCAGGAGTGGATGTGTCACCACCCTTGTGGAGAGGAAGGACTACAGCGTGTTTCCAGGATGAGGGTACTTGGGCAGAAATAAAGGACAGGTTAAGGATTAGGGAGATAGGATAAGCAATTGCAGGAGCAGAAAGGTAGAGAAGTTTAGGATCGAGCCCATCTGGTGAGGAGCCCTTAGAGGGGTTGAGGGATAGGAGATCATTAAGAGCTTCATCAGAGGAGATGGTAGAAAAGGAAAATGGGGAAGGGTAGGCACTGGCTGAGGCAAAGGGCTAAAATTAGTAGGTGGCAATGGGGAGAGGGAATTTAGAAGAGATGTGGCACATGATGTGTAGTAGGCATTAAGTTCATTGGCCATGGAGCCAGGGTTGGAAACTAGGGAGTTATTTACTTTAGAACTGGAGGGGGAAGGGGAGTGGGGGGAGAGAATAGAGCATGAACTACCCTCCAGAATTTAGATGGAGAGTTGGTGTTAGTCAGGAATGAGGAGTTGAAATAATCGGACTTAGCCAGTCTAGTAGCTTTAGTACATGAATTGCGTAGCATTCTGTACTTGGCATAGTCATTTGGATGTTTAGTAGATTTTTGTTTACTCCAGGCCTGGTCATGCTCCCTGAAGCAAGCCAGTAGTTTGGGGGGTGATCCAGGAGAGGCGAAGCCCACGGATTCTGGATAGGGTCTTACAGGGCTTATAGGGCTTAGCTCCCAGTGGTGTGAGAGCTTTGAAATGGAAGGGTGGGGGGGAGCTGTGAGGGGATGACAGAGTCAAAGAAGTTAGGGTGAAAATGTAGAGCTAAGATCCGAAAAAGAGGAGTTAAGGGTGTCAGCAATGAGTTGCTGGTCAGTGGAGATTGAACCGTTGATATTGAGCTGGGTTGGGGGAGAGGCAGTGGATTTGCTGTTGATAACCGTCATGTTGTCCCAAAAGTTGTGGCTGGTGCCCCATGTAGAAGTAAGGGTGGCTCAGAAGGATTCAGATTTGGCTTTGCATATGGCCCAAGTGCAGCTGTTATGTGCAGCCCAGTAACACTGCCTGTCAGCAGGCTTACTAGAGTCTAGGGCTTTTTTCCAGAGGTTGTCTCTGAGATGCATCTGATTAAGTAGCGACTGGGAGATCCACGGAGTGTCGGAACCTTTAATAGTATGTTTGGTGAGAGGGGCAAATTTGTCACAGGCATAGTTGAAGGAGCGAATGAAGTAGTTTAGAGCAAAGTCAATGTCTCGACAAGGTTTATTGGGGACTAGTCCCAATGGGCAAGGTGGTCTTGTAGTTGACCCAGTTTGCCAGATTTGAGCTGCCGCCACAGGATCATTTTAGGGGGTGGTTTCTTTAACTTACATGACCAAGTGCAGAGTATGGGGGAGTGGTCACTTAGGGAATTAGGGAGCACAGTGATGTCAGTGATTTTGTGGAGGCAGATTTTGTGTTGGACAGAACAAGGTCCAGAAGGGTGGAGATGCCAGTGGTGAGGTTATTCCGGGTAGGGTGGGTAACAAGATGTGTGAGGTCAAGGGCAGCAATGGCACCCTTGTAGGGGGAGGCAGAGTGAGAGAGCCAATTTCTGTTAAAGTCCCTGAGAGTTAAGTGTTCAGATTTGGAGGGGAGGTGGGAGAGGTAGTCCATTAGGGATTAGAAAGAGAGTTTCTGGCTGCATGGGGGAATGTAGATGGCAGTGATGACAAGAGGGGCACTGGCATTACCCGGTGTAACGTTTAGAGATAGAGCTTGGGTGCCACCCTCCAGCTGGGGGGGGGCAAACCCTTGGAGGTACTCTCGGAGGTAGATAACACAGCCGCCACCACGTTTCCAGACACTGTCAACCAGGAACAGGGTGTAACCAGGGATAGAAATGGCTGAGTCGGGTGTAGATTTTGAGAGCCAAGTTTTGACTATAGTAAGGATGTCAGGCTGGTGTTGGGCCATTCATATCTGGAGGGCATCAAATTTTTTTAGCAGGCTGCAGATGTTCATGGAGGCAATGCGAAGTTCGTGAGTGGAGGGGGCAGTGCCAGGAGGGAGCGGGGGGGACCTGGGTTTGGGTGAATGTTACCAGACATCAGAAAGAGGAGGGACAGTGATCTGAAAAGCAATTTGAGGAGCAGTTTGAAGCGGCAGGAGCAGGGAATGGGGATGGTGGGCTGAGGGGTACAGGTGGGGATGGGAAGGCATGAAGGAGGGGAACAGACAACAGAGGGGGCATGGGGCAGGGAGGGGGCAACTGGGGGTAGGGAGTGCATGGGGATGGGTGGGTGGTGGGGACAGGCTATGGTAGTAGAGTAATGAAAGTGCAGATAGGGAGCAAAGGAGTGGACTGGAGAGGGGCTGGTGGGTCTGCAAGGGGGGAGTAGGGTAAGGAGAAGAATTGCGAGGGGGGTGAGAAGGGTAGTTGGAGTAGTGTGGCGGAGTGGGACCATGTCTAGCAGACTAGTAGAGAAAATCGAAAATCAGAGGAGCTGTAAAAGGTACTTATGGGCATCAGTCTGTGGTGCAGCCTGGATGGCGCAGCGGTAGAGTAGTGGACTCTAGTGCAGAATGTACCAGGTTCGAATTGAGGGGCAGGCTGGGAAGTAAAATAAGGAGGGCAAGAGACGTGGGATTAGGGAGAATTCAGCTGGGGAGTATGTGCAGAAAATTGGGGGGAGTTGGAGAAGAAGTAGTGGCAACACTGCCTCCTAGTGATCATATGAGGAGAGGTTGAGGGCACTGAACATGTACTCCCTGGAAGACAGGAGAGAGAGAGAGAGAGAGGGGACATGATTGGGACTTTCAAGTACTTGAAAGGGATAAATAAGGTGGATAAGGAGAGTCTCTTTAAGCTGAGTAGCAACCATAATACAAGGAGCACAGTCTTAAGCTGGAGGGTGGGAGGTTTAGGAGGGAGGTCAGGAAGCACTTCTTCACAGAGAGGGTGGTGGACACTTGGAATGCGCTGCCAGAAGAGGTGATCTCATTGAAGACAGTGGGGGGACAGGCATAAGGGGAAGGTAAAAATCATGGGTAGGGAGGATGGGAGGTGTGGAGGAGGCAGGGACAGTAGCTCAAGCTGTGTACCCTGCAATATGAGCAGACTAGATAGACCAAATGGCCTAGTTCTGCTGGCTTCTTCATATGTTCATATGTCTTCAAATGGAGGGTATATTATGTAAAATGTTGTATGTGTTGTGAGAGGAAATCAGAAATCACAACTCATGATATTCTTTTTTTTTTTTTTTTTTATAGGGACAGTTTTCTCCCCCAACTGCCGGCGAGGCTCAGTGGCGGAGTACCTATCATCCATTCAGTCCCCCCTTGCAGGGATCATGGTGGACAGCAGGGGGGGTGTTTTTTTCCATAGGTACTGAAGTGTCTGTGGTAAGCCTAACCTCGGCCCCCGAGAGCGCCGGCGTGAAGGACTGGGATCCAGGCGCGAAGCGATGCAGAGACACGGCTTCCGCCAAGTGCCTAACAGCAACCTACCCTCCCAACACTGTCTGCTATTCAAATCAGTGCTCATCCTTCTCCCAGAGAAGAGAGCTGCCTTATGGCAGCTCAATCCAGCTCCTACCTCCCCCCCCCCACTGACCTGTGCTCGAACCCAGGTCGCTGGTGCAAACTCATGATAGTCTGAAAAAATATTTTCTTTCTTTCAAATGTTCTATGCTTCCATAACCAGTAAAGCTGACATTTCTTGACCAGAACCCCACTTTAACCCACCACATGACTCACAGTAATCTCCTGGTCATGAACAGGGATGAAATGGCATCTGGGTCACAAAATATACGTTGTACTACTTATGGTTGTATGTGAAGTCTGAAATTAAAAAAAATATATTTTTTTAAGAACGTCAGGAGTTGGGTTTTTTGGTAGCTTCTCATTACATCCCAACAGGTCTCCATTGCATTACCCTTCATGTTATCACACAAAAGGAGCAGGTATGCTGGAACTTTCTCTCAGTGTAATGCTGCATGTGCGCATGTTTGTTGAAGTTAGTTAAGATGCCACACACCTTAGGTACAACTGACTAGATTCTTGTTGGCCTTGAAGAGTGCGTGTCCTTTATGACTGCCATTCAATAAAAGGTACAAATGAGTCTCCAGTCCATGTGCTCAGGTGCAAAAAGTCAAAGTTCAAATTTATATTTCTGGCATTTTCTTAAATATTTCAACTTGATTCTTTCTGAACCTCCATCCATTCTTTAGTGATTCTCCCCATGGTGATAGTGGAGGACTCCAGACCCACATATGATATTTCATTAAGAACACTAGCTCTATGCCACACTCTTATGCTCCCTCCATGCATTCCCAACCCTGCTCCAATCACTCCGCACTGCTGGTCTACTACAGAGCAGCTCATGCTACTCAGGGTTAGTTGGTATGGCTGTGTAGGTTTTTTATGTTTGCTTGCATGCATGTGCAAGAAACATAGTGCCACCATACAAGTTTTCACAGGTGTGCCTCCCCTACTTCCAATGTCCTGCTCCCTCTTGCAGGCACAGCCGCACCGCACCAATGAATGTCTGAGCTGTCTATGACAGCCGTTCAGATGCAGTGGTGTACAGCTGAAAGCAAAAAACCACTGCAATCAGCGGTTGTAAAGTGTAGGCAATTTGCATACTGGCATCGGCAGGTAATTTACATACTGCCGTCGGCAGTATGCAAAGCGTCTACACTCAGCACTGCATCCTGCACAGCTGTCATAGATAGTTTCCTTTGTGCATACTCTCCCCCCCCTTCCCAAACACTCAAGTAGCATGCTGGGAGCCCACCCCAGTGTGCTCATGTGCTCCCCTCTGCCGCACACCATATGGCTGACGGGGGCCCATTCCCCTGTCGGCTCTGCGCCCCCGCGACTTCTAGGTGCCATGCTGGGAGCCCACCCCAGCATGGGAAAAGTCAGAATGATGACGGGGTGCCCAATCCCCCGTTGGCTCCATTGAACCCCCCAAAAGACACAGACTTCCAGCTGCCATGCTGGGAACCCACCTCAGTGTGGCACAAGTCCCGCGTTGTCTTCCTGAAATGAAAAGAAACACCTGAAAAAAAACAGTCCCTCATTGATTGTCTTGCCCCCCTTCCCCAACCTGCACCCACCCTCTGCACATCCACCTCCCCACACACACACACACCCTGAACCCATACTTACCTCCGGAGTCCGGCATGACGATCTCCGGTGGACCGGAAACACGTCTGCACTCTAAAAAGCAAACCGCGAACTGAAGAAATGCTGGAAAGCTGTATAATGGCATAAATGGGTTTTATCAACTGTGGTGGATATCTCAGCCATTTTGGGAATATTTTTCGCAAATTTTTCGCTTGTAATAAGTTCTAGGGCCCCTCCTCATTAATTCAGTCACTGTTATTTTGTTATTTGCCCAAAAGGTGATTTACGTGGTCACTGCAAAAAACTGCCTTTCGGGACCAAGTAACAAAATGACAGTGTCAAATTCATGAGGTATACCCCAAAACCCTATGTTGAAAATTTGGTGAAAAAATTCCCAAAAATGACTGTTTACAAAGCGTGTGTTGTACGGTTCATACTATTAACTCACAAATTTATATTTTCACTCCAGATTTTTCAACATTGCCATTTTTTGCATTATTTATTTATCGCCCCTGGTCTGACGGCTCTCCTTCAGGCCTTCTGCCAGAGACTTCCCACGTATCTCCAGTCTGAACCTCCCGGCGCCTTCCCCGATCTCAGATCGCAGCCGACCAGGGTAGCCCGACGTAACCCTTCGTCAGACGGGTCCCCTCCTTCCAGAGAAAAATTGCCTTCAGGCATTCTTTCTGTCAGCCCTGATGCTGCTGGGATTGGTATTTCCTGGCTCTTCGGGGGTTCCATGGAGGCGGGGGATCCAGGCGGCTGTCATCCTGTTGCTCGGACGCCATTTTCACTTTTTCTAGGTTCCCTCTTACACGCCGCTCCTGCAGTGCCTCCAGTCTCCACTGGGGCTGCTGTTTGAGTGAGGCAAACCCCAATCCCACCCCAGAATAGGAGAGCAGTCCCACGGACGCTGATCCTATCCTCCCTCTGCGGACTCCTCAAGGCCCCGCCTGCGCCCGAACCCGGATCGCCGGCATGGTTTGAGGTAAGCCCTCTCCGCCACCGGGCTGGCCAACATTGCCATTTTACCACACCTCCTTATGAGCAGTACAGCTGTCATTTTTCATATCTTGCCCAACATGTGTTTTCACGCATGTAGTGCCCAATGGCGCGGCTGGTGTGCAAAATCATTGTTAGGGACAGATTAAGAAAATCACAGTGACACTGTTCATGAGCAGAGGTCTTAAAATGGCTATGTTGAAAATTTGGTGACAGAAGTCCATAAAATTACTGTGTAACTAGCGTACATTGTGCAGTTTCCATGCACCCTCGTAAGTTCACGAATTTGTAATATTTTCAGTCCAGATTTTCAACACTGGCATTGTTCCATAACTCTTTATGAACAGTACAGCTGTCATTTTTCACACCCTGGCCGAAATGTGTTTTCGCACTTCCGGCGCAGAAATGCGTGGTCGCTGTGGGAAATCAGTGTTCGGGACAGATTAAGAAAATCACAGTGAGACTGTTCATGAGCGGAGGTCCCAAAATGCCTGTGTTGACAATCTGCTGTAAAATATCCCCAAAGTAATTACATTATGGGTGTGCATTGCTGAGTTTCTACGTACACTCATGACTTCAGTTTTTTATATATTTTCACTCCAGATTTTCAACATTGCCATTTTTTACACCTCCCCATGAACAGTACAGATGTCATTTTTCACATCCTGTTTGAAATGTGTTTTCGCACCTGTGGTGCCAAATGGCGTAGTGTCTGTGCAAAATCAGCTTTCGGCTAACGAACTAATATTGCCACTGTTCACGAGGTGGGGGTCACAAAAACCCATGTTGAAAATGTGGAGTGAAAATACCAATGAACACCTGGGGCATTAGGTTTCCTACCATAACGCCCCACCCTGTTGAGACTGACAGGCATCAGGGGTGTGATTTGGGATTGCCACCTGTAATGCTCATGCCATTCCACCCCCACCCACACTCTGCAGCCAGTGACAGGCATCGAGGTGTGCCTTGGAATCTTCGGCCCCAAAGTTCACCCCATTCTCCTATACTGCACCCATCTAACCATATTTCCTTATAGAATGGGGTGAGCATAAGGCCCAAAGACCCCAAGGCACACCGTGACACTTGTCGGAGTCTGCAGGGTAGGGTGTGATGAAATGGCATGGTCGTTATGCCTGATGACCCAAAGGCACACTCCAATGCCTGTCAGTCTCTGCAGGGTGGTGGTGGGGTTGGCTTCAGTTCAATACTTTACTGCCATTCCTATTATGCATCTCTCTAACTCCTACACTACCAATGCCAATACCAGCAAGCAAACATTCGGCATTGACCCATGCTTGTTTCTTAATCTGTTTGAGTTTGGGTACTCCACCCCTCACACACACACCATTCTTTTTTCAATTTGACAGGGGGTGGGGAAGGCAAAGCCCCCCAACTCAAACAGATTTCAAAAAAAAAATACACAGTCATACCAACTAATCCCGAGCAGAGTAAGCTGGTCCACAGTGGATCTCTACTAAAGCTGAGATCAGCAGAGTGGCAAGTAGCATAGCAGTAGTACAGTGTAATATAGGTTGATTCCATGACATACCACTGTGCCACTTGTGTGGGTCCAAAGTCCTCCACTATCACCCTTCCCATTACCTGGAAATATCAAGGGCTTACAACCATTGGCCTTTTTTTTCCAATTGTTTAACCAGGAGTAGCACACTAAGCTGAAAGCTTGTTTACAGGTGCAACCTGGGAGCACAGGGAAGTTAAGTGACTTTCTCAGGGTCACACAGTATGTAAGTGGGGGCTGTGGGATTCAAACCAGGTCTGTAGATTTGCAGCTCAGAGCCGTAGACCACTGCGCTATACTGCCGGCCTGTTGGAGAAAGGTCAGGGGGCCCATTTACAGATCCATATGGTGGTGGTGGTGCAAAAAAATTGGGGGCAAACAGGCCTCCCATAGTGTTATCACAGAAAGTCACTGTGGGCAAGCATTTGGCTTAATCACTGGGGGGTAGGGGTCTCCCCTGCAACTATGTCACAATGCAGATGGTGCTGCAGGATGTCAATTGGTGCAAATGGGGTTTGCAAATACTACCATGCTGAATAGAGACACCCAAAGAGTGCTATGCATGATGTAATGTCAGTTGTATAGTGCTACATCATGCAAAATTGCCATGGGAACCAGTGCTCCCACCACAGTATTCCACACACCTACTCTGTTGAATGCTATGGTTGTGTAAATATGATGCCTACCACACTTCATCCCTAGAGATCCACTAGTCCTATCCTGCATGACAGTCTAATAGTCATCCCTGGCAGCCAGTAGAATCCGCTTCCAGAGTCCTGTCCTTTCCTCCCCCCACATGGCTCCCATGTTCTTTTTATATATAGGTATGTTATCCTTCTCTGTGCCCCTTAGTCTGTCCACCTCAGGATGGCACCCCTCCAGCCCCTCTTGGGCTTACTCTGCCACCACTTACCAAGGACCAAATAAGTGGTGGGTAGGATGCCAGGTCAGTTGTACAAGAGCCAGAGATTAGATTGGGGGGTGTCGACATCTCCTCCTGGCAGACCAGGGCAGATTTTCCACCATTTCTGCCCTTAAAGGAGCTGGTGTGCAATAACATGGAAGACCATACCGAAGCATGCAGTGTGCCAGTGTCAGGTGGAAACCTTGCCCTGCTGTGCTGGTCCTGACTGCAATACAGCCTAGTTTGAAGCAGGTAATGATTGCAGTATAAGATAATAAAAGATAATAAAACTTTTAATTTTTTGCAGGATAATAACTTTAGGACCAGAGGCCCTGTTTGTCAAAGTTGTCCTGTTTTGAGCATACGGTTTCAAGAACAAGGCATCATGTAATATTACATTACAGGAACAAATCTTACATATTTAACAAACAATTCCACTACATATAAAACATACATGAATACTCAAATATCAGAGAAATTCAACAAATTTCATCATTCTTTAAGTATGGACTATCCAGACAAATCAGAAGATTAAATGCCTAATAACATACAGAGGAAGTTTTCATTTTCATTGTTATCATTTAGGAAGCAGAAACATCAAGGAAAAAGAGAAGAGAGAGGAATTAAAATAAAAGAATGTTAAATAACCTAGGGAACACCAAAACAAACACATCTATCTCTCCAAATACTATTCAGGGAGTACTTAAATTTGTTAAAGCTATCAATTATTCTAATATCTGGGTCTATTTCGGTCCATATTTTCGGCAAATAAAAATGTTGTTGCATTTTACTGTAACCATTTAATTCTAAGGGAACCTTTTGACATCTATGCTTTAAATGCCTTAGATTATGTCTGTCAGAAACAGGGACACCAAGAGAGATCGCACCATGTTTAACCTTCCCTCCATATTCACAAAAAGCTTTATACCCTACAAGTTTTTTCCGGCGAATTGCAAGGGAATCCCAACCAAGATCTCGAAGTAAATTACAGTGATGAGTATTATATGGGCATTTCATTACATATCTTGCTATTCTATGATATGTTTTATCTAGGCTATTTAATAGATATTTAGGGGCAAACTGATATATTAAACTATCATATTCTAATGTTGGTAAGAATAGTTGTACAGCCACTCTATTTCTCATCTCTCTTGGTAGTATAGATGTTTTCCTTCTTAACACACCCAATCTAGAATTAACTTTTTTAGTTATATTTGTAATATGAGAAGAAAAAGTAAGAGAACTATCCATATAAACTCCCAAATACTTATATACCCAAACTTGTTCTAACATTAAACCCCTTAAAGAAAAAATATTTAATGTCTGATGCGGTAGTTTATTTTTAGAATGGGAAAGCATTACCTGAGTCTTCTTAGTACTAAAAACCATTTTTGATTGAATTAACCAATTTTGTAGAATGTCGAAATCAAATTGCAACATTTTTTGTAAATCATCCAAGTTTTTGGCCTTCCCTATAAGGGCCATATCATCGGCATACAAATAAATCTTACTATTTTGGATACATGATGGAAGGGAGTTTACATAGATCAAAAATAATAAGTACCCAAGACTGAACCCTGGGGAACTCCCCTAAAGGTACCCTCTTTATTTGACATTATTCCATCTATGTATACCTGTTGTGTACGTTCAGTTAAATATGATAATATCCATGCCTGAACAGGTTCTGTTATGCCCATCTGAGCCAACCTTTTCATTAATATATTAAAGTCAACTAAATTGAAGGCCTTTCAGAGGTCCATTTAACACCACCCGACAGACTCCCGAGCCTCGAGGCCACTTGCCACAGAGTCAAGGAAATCCATCAGGCAGTGTCCACGACCTCCCCGCCAAAGCCCGCCTGACAATCAGTCAAAGATTATACTTCTCCAGATATTCATATAACTGGACACAGACCAGGCGTTCAAAGACCTTTGAAACAATAGACAATAAAGCTATCGGTCGATGATTTGATTGATTATTTCTATCTCCTCCCTTAAAGACAGGAACAATTTTTGAATTTTTCCAGAAATCTGGATAGCTTTTTTGCTGAAGACTGAAATTAAAAATTTTCGTCAATGTTGGACTTATTTGCTCTACTGAAATTTTCAAAAAAGTTGTCTCTATTCTATCCATCCCTATTGCTTTCCATGAATTTAACTGTCTTATTTGCTTCTTAACTTCACCAATTTTAATTGCTCGAAAATAGAAACATGGTACGCTCTCTCTATATTGTGTCTCCAGGGGTCTAATCTGTTGAAAATCAAAATTCTGATTACAATCAGCTTGTTCTATTTTTATATCTGAAAGACAACAAAAATACTGATTCAAATTATTTACTGCTTGTGTTGTAGGCATCTCCTCTCCCAATTCATTCTTAAGAATTATTTTCAAATGTTTCCCTTCCCTACCCTCCATATCCTTGATTAAATTCCAGTATTGAGCTGGATTTTTAGTTTGATTCACTTTATTTCTGTAATAACTTTTCCTTGCTTTCCTTATCAAACTTTTACTTTTATTCCTAATCCTCTTAAACAACTCCCAATCTTCTACTTTTAAAGATTGATTTGTCTTTTTCCATATCCTATCTTTCCATCTTATATATTTTTTAATTTTTTCATTTACCCAAGGGTTATGTTTAAGTCTTTCTCTGGATTTTTTAAAAGGAGCATTTTTATCACATACTTCTAGATAAATCTTTGTGAATTCTCTGACTACCATATCTACTTCTGGAATCAAGTCTATATGAGCCCAATTTACTTTTCCCATTTGAATCTGAAAAGCAGATTTATTAAAATTTTTAAAATCTCTAACATACCGACAATTTACAATGTCAGGAGTTTCATAATCTTGATTGATATTACACTCAAGGTAACAATGATCTCCTAAATTTGGAGAGCCCACTTTATAGTCCAATAAGTGAATACCATTTGAAATAAAAATCAAGTCCAAAATATTTCCTGCACTGGTATATGTGCTTCTATGTGTAGGATATTTACTACTTGAAGGCCTAACGCCAAAAATTCAGATTGCAATTTAAGACCTCTTTCTGCTCCCCATGCTGCGTTAAAATCTCCAATCAGGAGTACATCCCTTTGCCCAATCAACAGGTTTAATCTTAAAGCTAAAAGCTCAAAAGCTGACATCTTTATTTTTGGATGAGAGTATACTACCCCAACACACATTTTTATTCTAGTCATATAAACCAATAATATCTCAGTACCCTCAATACTGCCTGAAAAAAGCAACTCTACTTGGCCCAAATTACTTCTAATGTAAAGTGCAACTCCACTTCCCCTAGAAGGCCTATCATATCTATAAAGATCGTAATTTTCCTTTTGGAATTCAGAATCTGGATGCTTTTTTGATAACCAGGTCTCCATAATTCCTATAATATCATAGGCATTCTTAGATACCCAAAGATCAAAAATAGACTGTTTTCCAGCAAAACTCCTAGCATTGTCATGAGCTATTTTAATAATATTAGTCTGAATTTCAGGGCCAGGGTTCGATTCGATATCCCCACTAGCTAGTGCAAGAATAAGAAGGGATATCAATCCCCTACTGGCCTTAGAAAATGTGTTGTTCTGGCCTAAATGTTGTACACTGCATTTAATCCTACCTAAATTCCAAAAAGTATGGAATTTATTTTTTCTACCAGCTCCTTCCATAGAAAAATATAGTTTTGACATAGAGATAAAAAAAGCTCATGTCCTAATCTCTGAATCTGATTGAAATTTCAAAGTTTGTTTATCTGAAAAGGCCAAGACTATCATTCCAAGCATAAGTGCAAAAAGAGCCATCTCTTATTAGTGCTATAAATCAGGTTTAAAAAATAAAGACTACAGCTTCAAGTAATAAGGAGAGCTATTTCTGAAGAAAAAGAGTTCACACAATTTAAAAAGATGCCTAAAATAGCAATATAATAACTTCATATACAGTCAAACATTTCAATTTCACCTACAGTATACTAAGCCTCATCCACAAACACTCTAAAGCTAAACTACAAAATACTGCATTTCAAGTAACTTTCATAAATATATGCTCCAGAAACACAATGGATAGTGTGTTTGAACCTTACACTGAAAACAGTCCAAGCAGTGCTTTTCTCTTCTGAGTGGTACTGCGCCACTCACGCCGTCACTGTGCTCGCACAGTATGCGGCGCGTTCTTTTGAACTCTCTGCCCCTCCTCCTTTGCTCTGACGTGCTAAGGGCATCACTCCTCCCTCTCGGTACCGGGGCAGCACACTGGGAAATAGCCAGTTCATTCAGGCAGAGCAGGGAAAATCAGCAGCAGTCCCAGTCATGAAACAGCACAGTACCTGGCGTTTAAAGATGTTACACAGCAGGCTAGTAGAAACAGCAGGTAGAGAGACGACTACTGTGCAGTATGCAGCGCGTTCTTTTGCACTCTCTGCCCCTCCTCCTTTGCTCTGACGCTCTAGGGGCATCACTCCTCCCTCTCGGTACCGGGGCAGCACACCAGGAAACAGCCAGTTTGTTCAGGCAGAGCAGGGAAAATCAGCAGCAGTCCCAGTCATAAAACAGCACAGTACCTGGCGTTTAAGTATGGGACCCATTCTAAGGGTTTAGAGCTGTCCTGGAGAGGCTCAGTCTTCCTTCCTTCAGCTAGCCCCCAGTTATTTCAGCTTGTTCACAAACTAGGGTCAACAGTGCAGTCAGCAGTAGTGTACCAGTGCACTGATGGGACAGCCTGGCTAATGGCTCCCACTTTTACTGGGCCCCACAATGATCTTCATCCCCCACCATTTCTCCTCTACCCTGCAGCAGATTTACAACACCCCTACTGATTCCCTGTAACAGTTCTACAGGCAAGAGGTGTCACAAAACTATGCAGCTGAGTTTGCAAGATTTGCATGCTTTGAGAATGGCCAACCCCTGTCCCCATTCACATGTGGCCGCAGTGTGTTTTTAAAGACTGAGCAGGGATGACTTGCAGCCCCCATATACATTGCATGACAAGGGGCTGTTACTTGATGGTTGTTGCAACCTCTTAGCGACAGATCCCTGCAAATATGTGTGAGGTCCCAGATGTATATACTTTTCCATGTTTTCTGCTATCAAGTTTTGT
The DNA here is from genome assembly GCA_016271365.2 of Neoceratodus forsteri. NCBI lineage: Eukaryota > Metazoa > Chordata > Ceratodontiformes > Ceratodontidae > Neoceratodus > Neoceratodus forsteri. Next base: position 1,456,191,341 of record CM057455.1, on the reverse strand, counting down.
CAAGCACTTTTTATGAAATGAGTTGCAGTATAAATGTAGCATGTATGATTCCACAAACTACCATTGGTAAACCAGCTGACTCTCCTTTGACTTTCAGTTTAAGGGTAAAATGTCAATTTTCCCTGTTATTTTTGCCAGTGTTTATTAATTATTGGTAAACTTATTTTATGCTTTATTTCATTCCACAGAAAATAAGATAAAGCTGAGGTCAAAGGTCAAATTTAAATATCCTTTATTTTCTTAAACATATATGTCTTATGTAGTTGGTATTTGTACTCATAGGAATTCCATACAAGTTATGTTACAGTTGAGGTCAGGAGTGAGATTAGAAATGGTGGTTTAAGTATTCTGAGGAAGTGCTGTAGGAGTTTGCCGTGAGGTTGAGGGACCAGTTACAGAACATCAGAATTGGGTATGATAACCTGATATCTATGGCACAATGGCAGTGTCTTCCATTTCTAAGTACAAGACTGATGATTTGATCTGGATTCTGGAGTATCAATTCTTTGAGCTCAGGGACTGTATTAGGTAAGGGAGATTCCTCTGGGAGGTGTATTCAGTGTTAGCTTGTTTAACTGCTTGATACAAGTCAAAAAGCTGTTTCTCTTTTCTTGGCTGACAATACAAAAAGAATTCTCACGGAATAAGGGGTTAGTGTGACAGCATGGAGGAAGTCCATTCTTTCTGTAACCTCTGAGCCTAAGGGGTTACTAGTCCTTTTATTTAAGGGGAACGCAAACCCTGCTGTTTACATTTTTTATAAAATTATAAATTTGGGCATGTGTGAAGTCTGTTTAATCACCCCAGTATATTATGTTGTGTGTTTGGTGCAAAAAATGAAAAGACATGCACACCAGTCCCTCCAAATGTATCCCTGTAACGAAAGGCAAACCAGCTGTAAACAACAAAAGGTGCACACACCAGAAATGGTGATAGGATGATAGATTTATTTAAATTAAAGCCAGGGAAGGCAGTGCAGCTAGTTCCCCTACATATTGCCTCACTAAGGAGGCTTCATCAGGGGCAGACCTAGCTCATATTCACTTCATTTAAACAGCACAATCAATCGGGTACATCATTACAAAAAAAACTTGTATCTTCAAAGAGTGTGATTCAATAGTGTAACAGGTGATATCGAACATCAAAGTGCTAGTGTCAGCGAGTCATATAACAAGAAATATATACATTGCAATGCAGTACATGTTTGTCAACATATAAATTTTAATCATGATCTGTACCTGTTATATCTTATTCTGCCAAACTAAATATATGATTTCACATACTCAAACTTGGTTACTTAAGTATATCAAAAATTAGGCACAAGCAACATTGTTTTGTGACATGGTCAACCAATGAACTTACAGTTTTACAGTAGCTGTCATTCACAGACAGCTCTGTCAGTGGGCAGCTGTGGAGGTATGAGGGTGGGTTGAGCTGCCCGCCGATGATGAGGCAATGCTGGGATGGGGGAGCAGGGTGGATTGGGGGTGCCTGAGTGGGTGGGTGTTCTGCTGGGCTGATACTGGGGTGTCTTTTGGAGGCAGTCACTGGTGCATCTAGGTCAGGGTTGGGAGGGTGAGTTTTGCTTGTGCTACAGTTTTGCTGCAGGAAATGGTAGTCTTATGGGGATGCAGACATGGAGGGGGAATTCTGCTTGTGCTACAATTTCATCACAGGCAGTGGCAGTCTTAAGGTGATGCAGGCAGGAAGGGGAGTTATGGTTGTACTACACCTTTGCCACAGACAGCGGCAGTCTTTTGGGGATGCAGGCGGGGAGGAGGATTCTGCTTGTACTAAAATTTCACCACAGGCAGTGGCAGTCTTACAGGGATGCAGGTGGGGGGGTGGGTGCCGGTTGCCTGCCTAGGCATTCCTGAATGCACTGTACAGCACACAGCCCTTGCAGGGGGCCTAGCGCATTCCATCAGGTGCAATCCTGCTAGGTGCATGCAAATAGGGCCATAATGATATGCAAATGGCCCCATTTCACCTTGCATGTCTAATGGCCTCTACCAGGTGTCCATGGCTGCACGGCAGCTTTCAGCACAGCATCAGGAGATGCCCCATTGTGTGTCTAGCCTGACCAGGGGTTGTGCTGGCACATCCCCGGCTGGGTACAACAGTGATATTCACAGAGGGGTGCGCCAGGAGCATCCCCGTGCATCTTCTGTGAATACCACTGTTTTGGGCAACGATCTCCTAATGTGCTGTTGAAAGCTGCCATTCACAGCCATGGACACACAAATTGGGCTATTAGGCATGCAAGGTGCAATGGGGCCATTTGCATATCATCACTAGTCAAGGGGGAGGCACTGATAAGCAGCAGGGAATTCCCAGCCTCCCACTACCAAACAGGGTACTAAATGAGGGAAAGACCAAGGTACAAAGGTCAGTAGGGAGCAGGACAGGGGTGAATGGAGAAAGCAAAGTCAATGAGGACTGGGATAGTGCTACAAGAGGTAAAGCCATCAAAAAATGGAGAGCAATGAGTACTAATGCCCATAGTCTGGGTAACAAGCTTCCTGGATTAGTGGTCTTGATAGAGGAGGAACATCTGGATATCATGGTAGTCACAGAAACATGGTACACACAGAACCATGACTGGGAAGTAAACATACCAGGATACACTGTCTACAGGAGGGACAGGGAGGGTAAAAGAGGAGGAGGAGGAGGAGTAGCTCTCTACATAAGAGAAGGAATCAAAGCAACAGAACAAACGGGTAAACAGGGAGGAGAGGAATCGCTGTGGGTCAATTTGGAGACAGGCAATGGCACCACAATCCGCACAGGGGTTGTATACAGACCCCCATCTCAGGGGGAGGACATGGACAAGGAAATGATAAGAAGTATCCTTAGAATGGCAGAAAAAGGAGAGATATTGCTGATGAGGGATCTGTATATGCCAGATGTTAATTGGAGTACATTTGCAGCAGCAGCTTCTAAGAGTGGAGTCATTCTAGATGCCCTACAGGAGGCATGCCTTAGACAGCTAGTATTGGAACCCACTCGAGAGGGAGCAATCTTAGACCTGGTACTCTCAAATGGAGATGGCGAGAGGATCACAGATTTAGAAGTGGGTAGCCATCTAGGAACTAGTGACCATCGAACAGTATGATTCACAAGAAACACAGCAGTAGAGTCAAGCCATACAAAGGCAAAGGTACTGGACTTCAGGAGGGCTGACTTTGCCAAAATGGGTGACTGCCTAAGGAATGCACTAGCAAATGGGCAGGAAGGAGGGATGGAAGAACAATGGGGAATAATCAAAACTGCCATCACAGAGGCAACAAGCCTTTGTGTGAAGCAAATAAACCAAACAAAATGATGTAAGAAACCAGTATGGTTCTCAAAGGAGGTGGCAGGGAAGGCTAGGGAGAAAAAGAAAGCATTCAGGAAGTACATGGAATCACAGAAGGAGCAGGATAGAGAATTGTATCAGTTAAAGCAAAAGGAAGCTGGGAAAGCAGTCAGAACAGCAAAGGCCCAAACCGAGGAAAAGATAGCCAACACAGTTAAGAAGGGGGATAAAACCTTTTATAGGTACATCAGGGAGTGAAGGAATACCAAGGGAGGGATAGTGAGGCTTAATAAAGGGGAGGGAGTGGGCAGAGGGTGACTGTGAAAAGGCAGATATACTAAACAAATATTTTGCTCAGTATTCACAAATGAAGAGGGGGAGGTACCTAAACCAAACAATAGAAACACTCTGGATACAGAAGTTGATACCAGCCCATTTACAGAAGAAAGGGTTCTGAAAGAACTCTTAAAACTGAAGGTGGACAAAGCTATGGGGCCTGTTGGGATTCATCCCAGAATTCTAAAAGAACTAAGGGTAGAACTAGTGATGCCACTGACTACCTTCTTCAACAAATCATGGGAGGATGGGGTGTTACCTGAGGACTGGAGGAGGGCAGACATGATTCCACTTCACAAAAGTTGGAGCAGGGCAGAAGCAGTCAACTACAGACCTGTTAGTTTAACCTCAGTGATAGAGAAAATGATGGAATCACTTCTGAAGGAAAGAACTGTCGAGTACCTAGAGGTCAGAGGGACACAGGACCCAAGGCAGCATGGATTCACAGCAGGAAGGTCATGTCAGATGAATCTAATCGATTTCTTTGACTGGGTGACCAAAGTAATAGATCAGGGAAGGGCTGTGGACATGGCCTACCTTGACTTTAGCAAGGCATTTGACACAGTCCCCCACAAAAGATTAATATACAAGTTAGCCAGCCTGGGAGTGGGTCCCAAGATCGTAGCCTGGGTAAAGAATTGGCTGGAGAACAGGACACAGAGGGTAATAGTAAATGGAGTCCACCCTGAAGAAAGGGGGGTTACTAGTGGGGTACCACAGGGTTCAGTACTAGGACCGGTCCTCTTCAATGTCTTTATAAGCGACATTGCAGAGGGACTGGTAGGAAATGTATGTCTCTTTGCAGATGACGCAAAGATCTGCAACAAAGTTGATACACAAGATGGGGTGGAAAGGATGAGAATGGACTTGGCAAGGTTGGAGGAATGGTCAAATGTATGGCAGCTTAGATTCAGTGCTAAGAAGTGCAAGGTAATGCACCTGGGAAACAAAACCCAGGGAAGAGTACACAATGGGGAAGAGATACTAACAACAACAAAATGAAAAGGGTCCTGGGGGGTAGTCATATCAGATGACCTAAAGGTGGGCAAGCAATGGAGAGGGCAGTAAGGAGGGTTGGGGGATATTGGGATGCATAGGGAGAGGCATCACCAATAGAAAATAGGAAGTTGTTATTCCTCTGTACAGACAGCTGGTGAGACCCCATCTGGAGTACTGTATGCAGTTCTGAAGACCCAATCTCCACAAAGACATAAACAGGATGGAGGCAGTCCAGAAGAAGGCAACTAAAATGGTGCAGGGTCTGCACCGGAAGACATGAAGAGAGACTTAAGGAGCTTAATATGTATAGCCTCGAGGAAAGGGATGGGGGACATGATAGAAACTTTCAAGTACCTCAAGGAATCAACAAAGTCCAAGAGGGCAGCATCTTTCAGAAAAAGAGGTGTGCAAGAACAAGGGGGCACAATTTTAAGATGGGGGGCAGCTCAGAGGTAATGTAAGGAAGTATTTTTTCACAGAGAGGGTTGTGGATGCATGGAACAGTCTTTCGGAGGAGGCTGTGGAGTCAAAAACAGTGGTGGTATTCAAACATGCAAGGGAGAGTCATAAGGCAATTCTAGGGGGTGGGGTAGGAAGAAGTAGGCTGTTGGTGAACTAGTATCTGCAGCTTATCAATTAGGTAGGGAAATGGGTGAGCCAAGACTGGGTGGGCCAAACGGTCCTTATCTGCCGTCAAATTCTATGTTTCTATGTTGTGCTTGGCACGTCTCATCTGCGCTGGGGCATCCGAGGTGCACCAAGAGCAAGTACTTTGAGAATCCTGCCTATAGTAGACACATCATCAGCTGTTTATCACACAGATAACAGCATTTATTAGTGGAGATTTATCTCCACGCCTATTGCATAAATTGGTTTATCTATACAGGAACCAAAATAGTTTAACATTGGGTGTTAAAAAGACCATTGCAAAATGGGTCCTTCTCCCAGAACTAGAATACAATTCAGTTTAACTGCATAATTTACCAGAAACAATTTTCCATTAAGTATGAGGTTACTTTCAACAACATAATCTGATTTGCTACAAACTGGAAAAAAAAACAAGCATTTGTCAATGCCAAACTTAGGTTGCTTGTTAAACTTTTTTTTTTTTTTCAATTCTGAGCCCAAATTTTGAAAACTTCAGCTCCTGCCCGAAAGGTGATTTCACACGGCGATTGCGAAATCACCTTCGGATGCAAAAATATTGGCCAGGATCTGAAAAATGACAGCTGTGGAAATGCATGAGGTGCTGTGAAGAAATGGCTATGTTGAAAATTTGGGGTCAAAATATTGAAAATTGCCAAGTTACAAGCCTCGTTCCAAATTGCAACACAGGCTCATAACTTTGTTGTTTGTGAATATTTTGTTATAAATTTTAAACATGCCCTTCTTATGACCCCACCTCATGAACAAGTGCAGAGAAAATTTCAGCCCTGCCGAAAATGTGAGTTCATGCAGCAACTACAAAATCACTTTTCGAATGCAAAAAATTTTGGCCAGGATCTGAAAATGTCAGCTGTCACATTCATGAGGTGCTGTGAAGAAATGGCTATGTTGAAAATTTGGGGTCAAAATATTGAAAATTGCCAAAGTTACAAGCCCGCATTCACAAATTTCAACACAGGCTCATAACTTTGTGATTTATTTTGCCAGCCTGCTCTTGCCCTATGCACACACACACACACACAGCCACAAAGGGGCCAAGAATAAACTCTATTTGTGATTTCTGTGACTGTAATATTTCTCTTTGGCCCCCAATAGTCTCTCTCTCGCTCTCTCTCTTATTAGTTGCTGTAGGAGCGGCAGCAGAGACGAGGACATCAGGAGCGGGGCCAGAATTTTTTGTATGCTAATTTTTTAGGATCCATGGGGGCCGGGATGTGCAATAATGCCAGCATCTGCCTCGCCCCCCCTTACATGAGGCCCCAGCAGTTGTGGTACCCCCAGCCTCCACCAGAGGTGCACAATGCACCAGACACTCTTCCCCCCTTCCCCAGAGAAGGTGAGCAGTCCCTGGGACACTCAATCCCACTGCTCCTAGCCGGCCCTCCAACTCCCGAGTCTGTCTCTGAACCCGGGATATAGGTGCAGCAAGCAGACGCTTGCATGTTGCCATGACAACTTCGTAATCTTTTCACATTTTGACCCCAAATGTTCAACATAGTCTCTTTATCACTTTACCTCATAAACCCCATAGGTGAAAATTTCTTAATCCGTGTCAAAATGCCGTTACGCACCAAAGATGCAGGAAGTTATTTTGGGCAGAATGTGAGAAATGACAGCTGTATGTTCATGAGATGGTGTGAAAAAATGGCTATGTTGAAAACGGAGTGAAAATATGAGAAATTTGCAAAGTTACGTGCATGCATAGGAAAATGTCAATGAGTGTGCGTAACTCTGGCGTTTTTTGGTATTTTTGCTCCAAATGTTCAACATGGCCTTTTTTGGACCCCACCTAATGAACAGTGGCACTGCCATTTCATTACATGGCCCCAAAAGGTGATTTTGTGCAAGGATCACGCCATTCTGTGCCACAGGTGTGAAAATACATTGCGGGAAGGGTGTGAGATATAGCAGCTGTACTGTTCATGAGGTGGTGTGAAAAAATCTGTATGTTGACAATTTGGAGTGAAAATATAAAAAATTTGTGAAGCTATGTCCTGCATAGGAACTGCACAATGCACATTCATAACACAGCCATTTTTGGGAATTGTTTCAGCAAATTTTCAACATGGGCTTTTTGGGACCCCACCTCATGAACAGTGACACTGTCATTTTGTTGCTCAGTCCCAAAAGGTGATTCTGCACAGGGACCGTGAAATCACCTTTTGGGACTGAGTAATGAAACAACAGTGCCAGTGTTCATGAGGTGGGGTCCCAAAAATCCCATGTTGAAAATTTGGTGCAAAAGACCTAAAAATGGCCAAGATATCAATATAAGTTCAAAACGCCATTGACTGCCATTATACGTCACTTACCTTGATTTTTCAGTTCACCGTTCGGCTTTGAAGAGTGTAGACGTGTCCTGGTCCCCAGAAGATGCCAGCCACTGACCTCTGGAGTGTAAGGTAATGGGGGTAAGGGAGGTGGGTGCAGAGGCAGGGTTGGGATGGGGAGGGAATTGGGAGACAATGAATGATTGTTTTCTTCTGTACAGGTTTAATTAAAAAAGTTGGGGGACTGTTCTTTTTTTCAGGGATAAAAAATGTTTGGGGACACTGGGGTTGGGCTCCCCAGTGTTCCAGAGTGGTGGGGGGTAACATAACTGGGGACACTGGGAGTGGGCTCCCCAGTGTCCCATAGCATGGGGGGATCACAGACATGGGGATTGAGCACCTCAATGTCAGACAGTACTGGGGAGGATCGCTGATATAGGGACTGGGCACCCAAATGTCAAACACTACGGGGGGAATCACTGACCTGGGGATTGGGCACCCTGGGTGGGCTGAACGGTCATGCAAATCAAAGGTCCGAAACCCTCTCGGATTAGAGTGGCTTTGATCCTTTGAAGTACATGACTATTCAGCCCACTAAGCAGAGAGTTGCATCAGGACCACACCTAGTGGTCATTGGGGTAGACTGCCAAGCCCCCGGTTCTGTGAACTGCAATGGGCTCAGCAGTGACCCCCCCAAAATCCCTTATTGCCACAATACATTGGTTTGCGCAAGCACAACCAACATAAAAAGGAACACCATTGCAGTTTATATCAACATTTCAGAATTTTACTCCCAAGGCACAGTGTTCAATTTGCAGCTTTGACTTTTTTTACATTAAACTTTAAATACAGGGATACCAACGGTGTTAAAAAAAAAACAAATTGGTAAAAGTGCAAAAATCCAAAATCTCTAAGACAGACATCATTAAAACAATTTTATGAAATTCAAATTAAATAAACAAGCATTTGTCAATGCTGAATGTTTGCTTGCTGGCATTGGCAGTGGTAGTGTAGAAGTTACAGAGCTGCATAATAGGAATGGCAGTGAAGTATTGAACTGAAGCCAACCCCACCACCACCCTGCAGAGAGTGACAGGCATTGGGGTGTTCCTTTGGGTCGTCAGGCATAACGGCCACTCCATTTCACCACACCCCACCCTGCAGAGACTGACAAGTGTCACGGTGTTCCTTGGGGTCTTTGGTCTTATGTGCACCCCATTCCATTAGGAAATACGGTTAGATGGGTGCGATATAGGAGAACGGGTGAACTTTGGGGTCAAGAGTCCAAGGCATACCTCGATGCCTCTCACTGGCTGCAGGATGTGGAATGGTATGAGCATTACAGGCAAGAATCCCAAGTCACACCCTGATGCCTGTCATTCTCTACAGGGTTGGGCGTTATGGTTGGAAACCCTAATACCTCAGGCATTCATTGGTATTTTCACTCCAAATTTTCAACATGGTTTTTTTGTGACCCCACCTCATGAACAGTGTCAATATCAGTTTGTTAGCCAAAAGCTGCTTATGCACAGAGACTACGGCATTTAGCACCACAGGTGCAAAAACATTCCGAACAGGATGTAAAAAATGACAGCTGTACTGTTCATGGGGAGGTGTAAAAAATGGCAATGTTGCAAATCTGCAGTAAAAATATTAAAAAAACTGGTGAAGTCACAAGCGTACATAGAAACTGTGCAACGCACACTCGTAATATAATTAGGTTGGGGAATTTTTACAGCAGATTGTCAACTCAGGTATTTTGGTGCCTCCGATCATGAACAGTGTCACTGTGATTTTCTTTATCTGTCCCGAACAATGATTTCCCACAGCGACCACGCATCTCTGTGCTGAAAGTGTGAAAACACACTTCGGCCATGTTGTGAAAAATGACAGCTATACTGTTCATAAGGAAGTGTGGAAAAATGCCACTGGTGAAAATCTGGACTGAAAATATTACAAAGTCATGAACTTACGAGGGTACATGGAAACTGCGCAATGCTCACTCTTAACAGTCATTTTATGGACTTTTGTCACCAAATTTTCAACATAGCCATTTTAAGACCTCTGCTCATGAACAGTGTAACTGTGATTTTCATAATCTGTCCCAAACATTGCTTTCGCATACCAACAGCACCATTGTGTGCTACATGTGCCAAAACACATTTTGGGCAACATATGAAAAATGGCAGCTGTACTGTCCAGAAGGAAGTGTAATAAAATGGCAATGTTGAAAATCTGCAGTGAAAATATTAAATTCGCAAACTTACGAGCATGCATAGGAACTGCGCAACGCATGCTCGTGAAACAGTCATTTTTAGGAATTTTTTCACCAAATTTTCAACATAGCCATTTTAAGACCTCTGCTCATGAACAGTGTCACTGTGTTTTTCTTAATGTGTTCCATACATTGATTTTGCACATCGACTGTGCCATTGTGCGCTACATGGGCTGAAACACGTTTTGGGTGAGATGTGAAAAATGACAGCTGTACTACTCATAAGAAGGTGTGGCAAAATGGCAATGTTGAAAATATGGAGTGAAAATATTGAAAATTCACGAACTTACGAGAATGCGTAGGAACTGCGCAACGCGCGCTCGAAAAACAGTCATTTTTAGGAATTTTTACACCAAATTTTCAACATAGCCATTTTAAGACCTCTGCTCATGAACAGTGTCACTGTGATTTTCTTAATTTGTCCCATACATTGATTTCGCACACCAACTGCGCCATTGTGCGCTACATAGATGGAAACACATTTTGGGTGACATGTGAAAAATGACAGCTGTACTACTCATAAGAAGGTGTGGTAAAATTGCAATGTTGAAAATCTGGAGTGAAAATATTGAAAATTAGTAAACTTACGAAGCGCATGAGAAACTGTGCAACGACGCTAGAATAATGTCGAATTTGACGCACCAAATTTTCAAATAGGCTTCTTGAGAGCCCACCTTATGAACACTGGCAGTGTCATTTGTCAATCTGTCCCAAAGGTGATTTCGCAGTGACGCGAAATCACCTCTTCGGGCCCGAATAACGCCATGACAGTGATAGCATTCATGAGAAGGGGTCCCAAAACCCCATGTTGAAAATTTGGTGCAAAAATTCCAAAAATGTCTGAGATATGCAACAAAGTTGAAAAACCCTATCTATCCCATTATACAGTTTACGGCATTTCCTCAGTTTGCGGTCGGACTTTGAAGAGTGCAGGCGTGTTCCCACAATCCACCGATGATCGTCGCGCTGAGCTCAGAGAGGTAAGTATGGGGTGAGGGGTGTGTGGGGAAACAGGGTGCGCAGTGGGTGGGTGCGGGTTGTGGGGGGGTCAGGGAGACTGTGTGGGACCGGTTTTTCTTTACAGGTTGTTTTTTTTATTACGACGATGCAGGACGTTTGCCACGCTGGGGTGGGCTCCCAGCATGGCACAAGGACGGCTGGGTGGGCATGGAGCCGATGGGGAATTGGGCACCCCTGTCGGCCATAGTATCTATTGCCACGCTGGGGTGGGCTCCCAGCGTGGCACCCTGTACTCGGGTGGGGTGAGGACAGTGGAGCCGATGGGGGATTGGACACCCCCATTGGCTATACCATGAGTTGCCACGCTGGGGTGGGCACCCAGCGTGGCATGTAGAAGGCTTTGTGGGGAGCGCAGCACAGCCAAAGGGGGATTGGGCACCCCCATCAGCTATACAGTGTGTGCGTGGGGAGGCAGCATGCAATATGCGTGCGTGTGTATGTGTGTGTGTGTAGGGGGAGCTGCGCATGAGCAGGTGGCATCTTATCGCTGCTCACTGAAGCGTAGCTCCCCCTTTCAACTGTATGCCACTGCATTTTGGAGCTGTCATAGACAGCTCCAGCATGCATTGGAGGACTGGGGCCGCACCTGCCAACACACTGACTGAATTGGAAGAGTGGGTGACACACCTCCGAAAACTCAGATGATGGCACTATGTTTCTTGCACATGCGTGCAAGCAAACATAAAAATGGCAGTACGTTCATTTTCCTATTATGGTCCTATACTGATAAACAATGCATATGAAATGGAAATGGATTTTGATATTAAAACCAGCATTTTCAAAAAGAAATTGCGAGAACATTTAGAAATGATGATAGTCTGCAATCGTTTCAACATTACTTGATGAATTTCTGAAGCACCAATATTATCTATGTTTACTACTCGTGTCACACTCTTATGAAATCATGTACATTTTGCATAATATGATATTTTTATCTTGTATGTGATGTCAATGATCATGTACTGTTGCTTGCTGTAAACCCCATCTCCCCAAGCATGGCTGAAAATGTATCTTTGAGCCACTCCACTTTCCTAGTAACATAAAATAAAACAAAATAAAATAAAGGCCTTATGGTCTAGCTAGTCTGCTCGATTGTGCAAATCCCCTGTGTCTACAGTGAGACCTTCCCCTCCCTAATCCCCCACCCCTCAGTCCCCCTCACCCCAGCAACTATCCCTTCATTCTGTCCCACCCTCTTGAAGCTATCCACCATTTTCAGGGAGACCACCTCCTCCGGCAACTTGTTCCACTTGGCATCCACTCTCTTGGTGAAAAAGCAGAGGGGAATTATCCAATCCGGTCAATAGAAGCACTCTGGATAGGGGGGTTGATATTAGTCCTTTCACAGAAGAAAGGGTTCTGAAAGATCTCTTAAAACTGAAGGTGGATAAAGCAATGGGGCCTGATGGGATTCACCCCGGATTTTTAAAGAACTAAGGGAAGAACTAGTAACACCACTGACTACCCTTTTTAATAAATCATGGGAGGATGGGGTGATACCTGAGGACTGGAGGAGGGTGGATGTGATTCCCCTTCACAAAAGTGGCAGCAAGACAGAGGCAGGAAACTACAGACCTGTCAGTTTGACCTCAGTGGTAGGGAAAATGATGGAATCACTTCTGAAGGAAAGAATTGTTGAGTACCTAGAGGCCAATTGGGCACAGGACCCAAGGCAGCATGGATTCACAGAGGGAAGGTCATGTCAGACAAATCTAATTGATTTCTTTGACTGGGTGACCAAAGCAGTAGACCAGGGAGGGGCTGTGGACATGGCCTACCTAGACTTTAGCAAGACATTTGACACAGTCCCACACAAAAGATTAATAAACAAATTAGCCAGCCTGGAAGTGGGTCCTAGGGTGGTAGCCTGGGTAAAACACTGGTTGGACAACAGGACACAGCGGGTAATAGTAAATGGAGTACACAGTGAAGAAAGGAGGGTTACTAGTGGGGTACCGCAGGGTTCATTACTGGGGCCGGTCCTTTTTAATGTTTTTATAAGTGACATTGCAGAGGGACTGGAAGGGAAAGTATGTCTCTTTGCAGATGACACAAAGATCTGCAACAGGGTTGATACACAAGGTGGGGTGAAAAGGATAAAAAGGGATTTGGCAAGGTTGGAGGAATGGTCAAATGAATGCAGCTTAGATTCAATGCAAAGAAGTGCAAAGTAATGCACCTGGGAAACAAAAACTCAGGGGGAGAGTACACAATGGGGGGTGAGATACTGACAACAACAAAAATGGAAAGGGACCTGGAGTAGTCATATTAGATGACCTAAAGGTGGGCCAGCAATGTGAGAAGGCAGTAAGGAGGGTTGGGGGATACTGGGATGCATAGGGAGAGGCATCACCAGTAGAAAACGGAAGTTGTTGGCCCTCTGTACAGACAGTTGGTAAGACCACATCTGGAGTACTGTGTAAGTTCTGGAGACCCCATCTCTGCAAAGACATAGACAGGGTGGAGGCTGTCCAGAGGAGGGCAACCAAAATGATGCAGGGTCTGCATCAGAAGACATATGAAGAAAGAATAAAGGAACTAAAGATGTATAGCCTCGAGGAAAGGAGGGAGAGAGGGGACATGATAGAAGTTTTCAAATACCTCAACGGAATCAACAAAGTCCAAGAGGGTAGCACAATTTGAAGATTGGGGGGGACGGCTCAGAGGTAATGTGAGGAAGTATTTCTTCACAGAGAGGGTTGTGGATACATGGAACAGCCTTTCTGAGGAGGTCATAGAGTCAAAAACAGTGGGGGAATTCACGAATGCATGGGACAGACATAAGGAAATTGTAGTGGGAGGTAGGAGGAAGTAGGCTGTTGGTTAACTAGGATCTGCAGCTTATCCGTTAGGTAGGGAAATGGGCGGACTAGGTGGGCCAAGCGGTCCTTATCTGCTGTCAAATTCTATGTTTCTATGTTTCTCATCTCCCTCCTGAATATTCCCCATACCAGCTTCAGGCTATGCCCCCTAGTGGACTTGTTGCCATTAAGACTGAAGAGGCCCTCTGTATTCACCCTATTAACACCTTTCGGCATCTGTCCTTTAGCCAGTTTTTGACCCGGCTAGCAAGCTTGGCCTCCACCCCCAGATCCTTCAGCTTCCTGACCAATCTCCTATGAGATATGGAGTCAAAGGCCTTGCTGAAGTCCAGACACAGGGCATCAGTCATTGGCAACTGTCCACAGTCTTGCCCACCCAGTCAAAAAAATCAATCAGATTAGCCTGGCAGGACCTCTCTGAGACAAACCCATGCTGTCTCTTGTCTTGCAGTACAATTTTCTCGAGAAAGCCACCAGTCTCTCCTTCAGGATAGTTTCCATCTGTTTCCCTACTACTGAGGTCAGACTGAATGGCCTGTAATTCCCTGGTTCATCCCTTAGACTGCTTTTATGGACAGGCACCACCTGTGCAGTTCTCCAGTCCAGGGGCACACTCCCAGACTCCAGAGAGGTGTTAAACAAGTCTGCCAGTGGGCCCGCTAGCACTTCTGCCAGTTCCCTTAGGACCCTTGGGTACACTCCATCTGGCCCTGGGGATGTTTCCACCTTCAGTGACTTTAGGCCCTTTTGCATCTTGTCTACCTCTATTATGCCATTGTTGAATCTCCCCTTCTCTGCTCCAATCCCACTACTCCCTTATGCCACTGGTCCATCCTTCTCCCTAGTGAAAACAGAGCAGAAGTACTTGTTAAGCACCTCCTCACTTCTTTCTGCCCAACCACCCTCTTTTTTAACATGGCAGTTTCATCTTTAACATCCCTCTTCTCCCTTATATATTTGAAGAAGGCCTTCTCACCCAATGTTACTCCCTGTACCAGCCGTACTTCCCTAGCAGCCTTTGTCTCTCTAACCACTCTGCTCGCCACCCCTGATTTAGCATTATAGACCTCCCTATCCTCCTCATTCTGAATACATTTGTACTTTTGGAAGGCTGCTTTCTTTTCCCTTATTGCATTTGCCACTTCCTTTCTGAATCAGCTGGGCTTTTTGACCCTAGATTTCTTGCTTTGATTTCCAGTGGCCTCCATCAGTCCTTTCTTTATTGTGGCCCACTTCTGTTAGACCTCCTTCTTCATACTGATCCCAGCAAGGTGCCATACCAGAATTTCTCCCATCTTATTAAAGTCAGCCTTCCTGTATTTGACTGCTGCACCTAATGCCCAAAGGGGCTAGCTGTAAGAGAGCTAAAATGAAAATGAGCAGCTGCTTGACTTTATTCACGGTATTAATACAGAGATAGGTATGCATAATATTGTAATAGAGGAGGAGAAGAGTCCCTCATGCTGTTGTTTATTTTCTTCTTCCCCTTAGCAGGGTGTCCAATAGACAATTGAACTTCTGTCCAACAATGTCAAAATCATTATATGGGGAACTCTCCTACTGTATGCATTCCTTGACTAAGGAATTAAGCTTCCGTATTGTCCTGGACATTCAGGAATCATGATGTAAGGTATACGTTTTTCTTTTATGCGTTTACTACAGTATATGTTATGTGCTATATGCTGAATAAAGCTGAGTTAAAAAAAGACTTTATTCATGGTGAGGACCTTGGCCAATGAGTAGTGTGTGTTTCTTGATGCCCTGCTGGCCTTATATGGTCCATAGCTCCTATGCCCTAGTGTAGAATAGAAGTTTCATTGTGGTGTCCACTCCCAAGAGCCTTACCAGTGCAAAAACCCCTAGTGAGGGGAGTGTGTGAGAAGGAAGAGCAGTTAAGGCAGCACAGTACTACCCCACAGCTCTAGAGTAAGCCTGCATGCCATGAGGAGGGCCTTTGTCAGAGCACCAGGAGGATCCTTCATAGTCACACAGAGAGGCAGTGAGTTGAGAGGATGTCCCTCAGCTGCAGCAAGAGAAGTTTGCTGACTGTGACAAAAAATAAAGTTGGGGTGGGTACAGAAAAAGATTTAGAAGTTTACCCATGGCTAGTAAGTGAGTGAGCAGTCATGGTAGGAACGCAATCAGTGGCACTCAATGTTACCCCCACAGATGTAAGCTGAGAACACATTTCCTGTACTGAACAGAGGTCCACTGGCTCAGGAAACTTCCCCACAGCAGCCAGCTGAGATGGCTGACACAGCAGCCAGGGAGCCACAAGTGCCTGAGAATCTCATACCTCCACAGGCTTACACCTCGAGGAGTAAACAGCAAGGCAAAGAGGGAGCAGGTAGTCTGGACAGTGTGCCCAGATATATGCTAGTACAAGCTCAGCAGAATGATCCAAGTCTGAGTAAAATATGGGACTCAGCTGAGACCCATAATAGCAGTGAGGCATCACCACAAGCTGGACACCTGAAGCTACAGGACTGATAGTTGGCGAGGCAGTAGCATGCAAAAACAGGAGCAAGAAAGGGGGAATATTTCAACAGGTAGTTTTCAACAAAAATACAAGAGACTGCTGCTAGAGTTGACTCACGACATGCCAGCCTCTGGGTACCTAGGAATAAGCAGAACGTGGAGTAGGCTTTTGCAGAACTATTACCAGCCCACTACTTCCCAGTTGTAGCCTGCTACTGCCAAACCATTTTAGCATGCCAGAATACCAGGAAGGCAGGAGATAAGGCAAAAACTCCCCTTGTGCCACTGCCAGTCATTGATGAGCCACTAAAGATGGTGGCCATATTTATTTATTTAAAAATGTGGTAACTGGGAAAGGCACACTGAGCTAAAGCTTATTCCCAAGTGTGACCCGGGGGAGAGGGGAAATAAGCAAATACAACAGAACAGATGTTTACAAACAAATAAGGTACAAACAGTAGTAGTGCAATTTGGCAAAGTTGCAAAATTTTCAAGATATGGGTATCAAGAGCAAGAACGTGCTCTACATCCTGAAACAAACTCAAGTAACTGGTAGAAAATCACAGTGCAGAGAAATGGGAGGCATACAACTATTAATATTGAGGGACCCTTGAGTAACTCCAGCTTGTAGGGAAAAGATTTATTTTGTTTGACAGCTCATTCATTGAGCACATACTATTTATAGTAGTATGTGCTCATATGGAGCTCAGTCGGTGGCTGGCTGTGGTGGTGAGAGGTGGGCTCTCCCAGTCACTAGATAGGGACAGGTTGAGGGGTGGGGTGGCCTGGCACTACCAGGGATAACGGGGATTTAATTTTCATTTTAATACAGGTTGCACAACTGCCGGGACGTGGGTTCAGGGATTGGGGCTGGGGGGTGAGAGCAGCCCTGCAGGGCTGTTACTGATACCTTATGGGGATCAGGGATGGAGGGCTGATAGCCTGGGGGTTTGCTTACACATTGGGGACTGGGGATCCGACAGCCCTGAGGGCTTCATTGTACACATCGGGGACTGGCAGCAGGAAGGGACCCATAGACCTGCGGGGCTATTCTACACAATATTGGGGGATGGGGCAGGGGGCTTATTCTACTGTTTTGGGGATGGGGCTGGGGTGCATATACTGGAGGATTGGGGATGGCGCCACATTAGCGCAACCCCCGGAGGATGCAAAGTACACTTACAACAGCTATTAGCTGGTATAACTGTACTTTGACGGATGTCCTCCAGGGGTTGTTTGAGAATAGCAAACTTGGAGACTTTGTTGCTGCCTTCCAGAATAGGGCACAACTGCTGCTGTAAACCCCTTAGTGCCATGTTGCAGTGGGTTTATGGCGTAACTAGTGGCGTAAGACCACTTTGGTGCAAGCAGCCTCGAGCATGTCGCAGGCTTGCTTTCTGAAACTCACCGTATGTCATCACACTGCTGGCATAACTTGCTACTTGCGCCATCTAGTTTGGTGCAAGTCCAGTTAAGCCAGGCATAAGTGTTTGCGAATCAAGTCCTATTACAGTATATCTTGACAGAAAATCAGCACTGACATTCTCTTTTCTGGATTTGTCCATCACTTTGAATTTAAATGGCTGCAGTGACAGGTTCCACCTTGTGATTCTGGGATTTTTATCCTTCTTTTGATTGTGCCAGCAGAGAGGATTGTGATCTGTTAAAAGCCCAAAGTTAGCTCCTAGCGCATAAAACTTAAGGGACTTCATTGCCCATTTCGCAGCAAGACATTCTTTTTCAATAGTGGAGAACTTTTTCTCTCTGTCATGCAATTTCCTACTAATATACAGAATGGGATGATCCTTTCTATCTGTATTTATTCATTTAAAATTTGGTAACCGAGAAAGGCACACTGAGCCGAGGTTCGTTTCCAGGTGTGACCTGGGGACAAGGGTAAACTTACACATACGGGGGGTATATATATATATATATATTAAACTAGATAACAGCTAGGCAATTAAGATGCAGGGTATTTACCTACTTATATATTTGTATCTATTTTTTATTTATTGAAAAGTTTCACCAGGAAAGGCACACTGAGCAACAATTTACTCTTTTCCAGGTGTGTCCTGAGGGAGAAGGGAGTGGGAGTAAGAAAACATATTTAACATTCTTCTTAGCATACATACTTTGATATAGAGTACAAAAACATACATATGAGGTTATGTTTAAAGTGCATAAGAATAGCAGATATATGCAGAGAGGCCATACTGCATAAGGGGAACAAGTGAGTGGGAGTAACAAACATACTAGACATTTTACTAGGATACATACTTTAATATAACATTGCATAATATATAAGCTAAACATTAGCAGTGCTTAAGCAATTTATAGTTATCCACAGTTGTCACAACTGCATTAGGGAATGTGAGATCAGGTTGCAAGTCAGTAGACAATAGTGTGACAATAGTGTGGACTAGCATGGAGGCAGAGGAGGGGGTAACTTTAAACACAATTATAAGTATGAGAAATGAAGTTGTGTAGAGATGTTGAGATATACAAAGGGAAGATGAGTGTCTAATTTGTTGTGGGAGAGTTTCATAGTTTAGGGAAGTGATGAGAGAAAGCAGCCTGTCCAACAGAGGTTGATCAGCGAAGGACTACCATTGTCCCTCGCCAATCCCTTACTCAAGACTCAGGACTGTACCTAGACCTACCTCTTATGCATCTGTCTGTAATAGAACTTGTTTCTCAAAGTATGGACTTCTTAAAATAGGGCAGTACATAATACAGCCTTGATGACCCCAAAATCCTCATCACACTCTGGGGACCATTTCACATTATTCGGGTACCATTTTTGGTGAGGTCAGTTAGGGGAGTAGCTAACTGGCGAAAGTTAGGAACAAATCTCTAATAGTAACCAGCCAGACTTAAAATGACCTGACCTTTTTTTGGTAGTTTTTTTGTTTTATTTTGTTTTGTTTTATGGACAGGACTATTAGCTGCAACTTCTGTCTTGGAAATCACTGGCTTTACTTCTCCATTTCCCAAAATATAACCCAAATATGTGGTTTCCTGCATGCCTAATGTGCACTTGGTAGGATTGATGGTCAGACCTACATTTATGATAGACTGGATAACTGCTCATACAGTAGGTTTCCAGGTGGCTTTTCCAGTCTGTACTGTACACCACAACATCATCCAGGTAAGCAGTACAATAGCTAGTATGAGGGGCTAGAATTGCATCCATGTACAACTGGAATGTAGAAGGTATCTCATGTAAATGAAATGGCATGGTGGTGAACTGATTGAATCCAACTGGAGTGGAAAATGCAGTTTTGTCTCGGGATTCTTTAGCTAAGGGAACTTGCCAGTAACCCTTGGTGAGATCGAGGAAACTAATGTAATTGACACTTCTCAATCTGTCCACCAAATCAACTATAATGGGCACAGGATAGTTGTCAAATATGGGCACTTGATTATGTTTCCTAAAATCAAGGCAGGTTCTTACACCCCCTTCTTTTTTATTTAAAGTCACCATTCGTGGTGACTAAGCATTTCTTGATTCTTCAAGGATACCCGACTCTTTTATTTTTTGTATTTCCTTAACCACATCTGCTCCTAAGCACTCTGGTAATCTGTCTGTCTTTTGTCTGATAGGGCAAGCATTCCCTTTCACTATTACATGCTTGACCCCCTTTGTTTCAGCCTGACATTATGGTAATTTCTATGGTTTGTTCTGCAGATAAGGAAACATTCACCTTTTCAGCGTCAGAAGTTACAGTTTTTTCCAGTTTGTCATAAGCTGTATCAATATCATATTTAGCAGTTTCTGGTAATACTAACAAAGCAACATTTGGTGTTTTTTCAACCCATTTCTTCAGGAGGTTAGCATGGTACAGCGGTATTCGAGCAAAAGTTGACCGGTAGTGCGGTATACCGAATGGTGTGCAAGCACGGTACCCATTGAATAACATACAGTGGTACTGCGCAATGACGCTCACCACAAGGTACCAGTCAACTTTTGCATGATTACCACTGTATATCTTCATAGGATTTTTTTCCATCAGGGGTCTCGGTCTCATAGTTAACTGTATCAGTACGTCTAACCACTCTATAAGGCCCCTGCCACTTCATTAACAGTTTGTTTTCTGTAGTGGGTAACAGTAACAAGACCTTTTCACCAGGCTCAAAAACCTTTTCTTTTACTCCAAGGTCATAATACACATTCTGCTATTTTGTTTTTTTTTCTTCTGATTGCTGTGGACAATTTCAACATATTTGTCAGTTTCTTTCGCAGTGCACACATGTAAGATATAATAGATTCTTTCTGAGTGGGGTTGTCTTCCCATGTTTCTTTTATTACATCTAGTGACCCTCTAGGTTGTCTACCATATAACATTTCAAAGGGTGAGAAACCTGTTTATGACTGTGGCACTTCTCTGTAAGCAAATAGTAGGTAAGGTAAGTATTGGTCCCAGTCTTTCTCTTCACCTTTCATGGTCCTTTTATCATGCGTTTTAGAGTTTGATTGAAATGTTCAGCAAGACCATCTGTCTGAGGGTGATAAGGCGAGGGTCTTCTGCCAGTAGTACCTAGTATTCGGTATAGCTCCTTCAGTAATGCAGTACCAAAATTATTACCTTGATAAGTAATAATCTATTTAGGTATGCCCATCCTGCTGAAAATTTTGTCAAGCTCTGCTGACACCTTTAGGACTGTGACAGTATGCATTGGAATTGCCTCTGGGTATCAAGTAGCATAGTCACATACTACCAAAATGAATCAATGACCCTTTTTACTTTTGTCTAAGGGGCCAACCACGCCCATTGCTATTCTCTAAAAGGTACATCTCTCAAAGGTATGAGCACAAGGGACCCCTTGTCTTTTTTAGTCACTGGAACTACTTTCTCACATTCAGCACAAAAACTGCAATAGGTAGCAACATCTACATGAATCCCAATCCAGTGAAATCTGTACCATAATTTGGCACAGGTGCAGCCCCTCCACAAGTGACCAGCCAAAGGACTATCTTGTACTATCTGTAATAACTAAGTTCTATATTTCTTTGGTATGACCAATTGTTCTATCTGTTTCTGCATCTGAGGATTAACCCAAACTCTGTACAATAACCCATTTTTTCAAAAACTGTTTCATCCTGTTTTTGTTTCACTGCCAGCTGCTTAAAATAACCTTGGTGAGAAACACTGTTAATTTGCTCAGAAACAAAATCACAATCAGTTATCAATTTAATTACAGCATTTGCATATATTAACCCCTTATGTCCATCAGTCTTTTGTTGCCACTGTTTTTAGGTGTCTTCTTTCTTTCCTTAACTTCTGGATCTTGGAGCTGGATTCAGACAAGTCCAAATCAAAGTCACCAAAAGGAAAAGAGTCCCCAACATCTGATATTTTCTTTGCCTGTGCTCTTGTTATCACAGCTGCTAACGCAGCAGGATTTGCTCCCTCTATGATTAACATTGCAAATCCTGGAAAGTCATTTCCAATAATCACAAGTACAGGTAACTTAGGTACTACCCCCACTTTCATTTGGTGTGACACCCCATTAGTGCTCAGAGTCACCTGGGTAGTGAGATAATAATGAATGTCCCCCGTGGATGCAGATGACCCCAGTACCTGGTCCTTTGGCATTGTCTTTTCCGAGCACTTCAGCATGCACCAGGGTCTGTCGACTTCCCAAGTCTCTAAGTCTCTTCACAGTCTTATCCCCCACCTTGACATCTGTTCAATACTTGTCCCAATTTGCTAAAGCCAAATTTACTCCAGTGTTACCCTATTTATTTTTAAAGCAGTTTCTTGCAATATGGCCTGACTTGTTGTAGTTATAGCAAATAAAGTATTTGGGTGCAGATGTGTTACCCCCACCAGATTTCTTATCTGAACTGGAGTTAAATTGGGAAAAGGAGGATCTCACCAGTCCTTGGCTGTTAATTCGCTGCTACAGTGTCTGTCTGGACATCTGATAGTCCTCTGTCAAAGAAATGGCCTCTTCCCCACTTTCTGGTCGGTGTTCTTTTACCCAAAGTGGCACATGTGTAGGTAGGATGTTGATGAATTGCTCCAGTGTGAATATGTCGATGATCTGCTGAAACTGTTTTGCCTCTGGTTGGAGCCATTAATTAGGAGTACTCTGAGTCAGATGAAGGCTTTCAGTGACTGTTGACTGGTACTTCAGGGATAGAATCTTTGTCTGTAGTTCTCCCTGAGATGTTGTATCTTTTAAAGATTTCTTTCAGAAGGTCATAGTTTTCTGACTGTGCAGTATCCATTTCCCCAACATCCAACAGAAGCACCTCGACCGCAGAGGGTAGTTGGTCTAGGACATTGCAGGTGGTTAGGAGGGCAAATCAGGTGCCTCATCACTCAGTGCTCTCCAAACATATTACCTCCATAAACCATATAAAACTACAAACAGGTATCTGCCTCTGTCTCTGAAATCAAACAAAGGGCAGAGAACACTGCAGCACAGGAGCTAGCACAACAAAACTCACCCCAAACAGGAACCAAAACAAAAAAAGCAAAGAGTAAATCCAAAAAACTTCTGATCATAGGAGACTCCATGATTCGGGGAGTTGATACCTATCTCCAGCCAGAGGTAATGGTGAGATGTCTCCCAGGTACATCAGTGTGGAGAGACACTGACCACATTGCTAAAATTCTTCAGGAAGCAGGAGAAAACATTGATGTCCTGGTACACATAGGGACTAATGATCTCACCAGCCAGTCAGTTGTGGAGACCAAGGAACACCTGACCAGGCTGGGTGACAAACTATCATCCATTTCATCTGGCATCTCCTTCTCTGAGATTCTGCCAGTCTGGGAGAGGGGGGCAGATGGACGGAAGGTCAGAGAAGGGGAGACAGGGGAGCTAAACATGTGGCTCAAGGGCTGGTGCCAGGAAAAGGACACAAATTTGTAGGAACTGACAACAGTTTTGGGAGCGAAAGTTCTTTAAATTTGATGGACTGCATCTGACTAAGAAGGAGTCAGCATTGGGGCAGAAGTTTGATGTCTTTGCAGAATATTTAAACTAGCAAATGGGGAGAGGGTGCAGCGCGCCATACATCGAATAGGAAGAACACCCTCCCCTCACCTAGTGGTCAAACAGGAGTTCTGCATGTTTGCAGTTCATGTGCATCAACAAGTAGGAAAAGGTCCGGCTCCCCATATGATGCACAGGGAAACACCAGACCTCACCCAACAACTAACACACCAAAATCTGGCCAATGGAAAATCAGGTACACAAATGCTTGCAGTCTGGGAAATAAGATCCCAGACCTGCAGGCGATAATGACAGAGGCTAAACATAGAAACATAGAATTTGATGGCAGATAAGGACCGCTTGGCCCACCTAGTCTGCCCATTTTCCTACCTAACAGATAAGCTGCAGATCCTAGTTAGCCAACAGCTTACTTTCTCCTACCCCCCACTAGAACTGCTTTATGTCTGTCCCATGAATTCTGGAATTCCCCCACTGTTCTTGACTCCACAACCTTCTCAGGGAGGCTGTTCCATGCATCCACAACCCTCTCTGTGAAAAAATACTTCCTCACATTACCTCTGAGCCGTCCCCCCTCTATCTTCAAATTGTGCCCTCTTGTTCTTGCACATCTCTTTTCTGAAAGATGCTACCCTTGGACTTTGTTGATTCCTTGAGGTACTTGAAAGTTTCTATCATGTCCCTCTCTCCTCCTTTCCTCAAGGGTATACATATTAAGCTCCTTTAGTCTTTCTTGTATGTCTTCTGGTGCAGACCCTGCACCATTTTGGTTGCCCTCCTCTGGACAGCCTCCACTCTGTCTATGTCTTTGCAGAGATGGGGTCTCCAGAACTGCACACAGTAATCCAGATGGGGTCTCACCAACTGTCTGTACAGAGGGATAACAACTTCCTGTTTTCTACTACTGATGCCTCTTCCTATGCATCCCAGTATCCCCCCGCCTTACTTACTGTCTTCTCACATTGCTTGCCCACCTTTAGGTCATCTGATATAATTACCCCCCGGTCCCTTTCCATTTTTACTGTTGTCAGTATCTCACCCCCATTGTGTACTCTTCCCTGGTTTTGTTTTCATGTGCATTACCTTGCACTTCTTTGCATTGAATCTGAGCTGCCATACATTTGACCATTCCTCCAACCTTTCCAAGTCCCTTCTCATCCTTTCCACTCCATCTTGTGTATCAATCCTGTTGCAGATCTTTGTGTCGTCTGCAAAGACATACTTTTCCTTCCAGTTCCTCTGCTATGTCACTTATAAAGACATTAAAAAGGACCGGTCCCAGTACTGAACCCTGCGGTACCCCGCTAGTAACCCTCCTTTCTTCACTGTGTACTCCGTTTACTACTACCCTTTGTGTCCTGTTGTCTAGCCAATTTTTTATCCAGACTACCACCTTGGGGCCCACTCCAAGGCTGGCTAACTTGTGTATTAATCTTTTGTGTAGGACTGTATCAAATGCCTTGCTAAAATCTAGGTAGGCCATGTCCACAGCCTCCCTGGTCTACTACTTTGGTCACCCAGTCAAAGAAATCTATTAGATTCATCTGACATGACCTTCCCATCATGAATCCATGCTGTCTTGAGTCCTGTGCCCCACTGGCCTCTAGGTACTCAACAATTCTTTCCTTCAGAAGTGATTCCATCATTTTCCCTACCATTGAGGTCAAACTAACTGGTCTGTAGTTTCCTGCCTCTGTCCTGCTCCCACTTTTGTGAAGAGGAATCACATCTGCCCTCCTCCAGTCCTCAGGTACCACCCCATCCTCCCATGATTTGTTAAAGAGAGTAGCCAGCGGTGTCACTAGTTCTACCCTTAGTTCTTTTAGAATTCTTGGGTGAATCCCATCAGGCCCCATTGCTTTGTCCACCTTCAATTTTATTAGTTCTTTCAGAATTCTTTCTTCTGTAAATGGACTGGTATCACCCCATCTTCAGAGTGTTTCTCTTGTTTGGTTTGGTACCTCCTCCTCCTCCTCTTCCTTTGTGAATACTGAGCAGAAATATTTGTTCAGTATTCCTGCTTTTCAATGTCCCCTCTACCCACATTCCCTCCCTTTATTAAGCCTCAGTATCCTTCCTTTGGTCTTTCTTCACTCCCTAATGTACCTATAAAAGGTCTTATCCCCCTTCTTAACAGAATTGGCTATCCTTTCCTCCGTTTGGGCCTTTGCTATTCTGACTGCCTTCCCAGCCTCTTTCTGCTTTAACTGATAAAGTTCTCTGTCCTGTTCCTTCTGCGTTTCCTTATATTTCCTGAATGCTATCCTTTTCTCCTTAACCTTCCCTGCCACATCTTTTGAGAACCATAGCATTTTTTTCCTTCATTGTGTTTTATTGATTTGCTTTACACAAAGGCTTGTTGCCTCTGTGATGGCTGTTTTGATTACTCCCCATTGTTTCTCCGCCCCTCCTTCTTGCCTGTTTGCTAGTGTCCTCCACCCCTCCTTCTTGCCTGTTTGCTAGTGCTTTTCTAAGGCACTCTCTCATTTCCCAAAGTCAGCCCTCCTAAAGTCCAATACTCTTGCTTTTGTATAGCTTGATTGTATGGCTGTGTTTATCGTGAACTACACTGTTTGGTGGTCACTTGTTCTCAGATGGCTACCACCTCTAAATCTGAGATTCTTTCTCCGTCCCCATTTGACAGTACCAGGTCTAAGATTGCTCCTCCCGAGTGGGTTCCAATACTAGCTGTCTGAGGCATGCCCCTGTAGGGCATCAAGAATGACCCTGTTCTTGGATGTGCCTGCAGCAAGGTGCTCCAGTTAACATCTGGCATATTCAGGTCCCCCATCAACAATATCTCCCATTTTTCTACCATTCTAAGGAAGGCTTCTATCATTTCCTTGTCCATTCCCTTCCCCTGAGATGGGGGTCTGTATACAACCCCCATGCGGATTGTGATGCCATTTCCTGTCTCCAGGGTGACCCAGAGTGCCTCATCTGCTCCCTGTTTACTCTTTAGTTGTGTTGCTTTGATCCCTTCTTTTACATAGAGAGCTACTCCTCCTCCTCTTTTACCCTCCCTGTCCCTCCTGTAGATTGTGTATCCTGGTATGTTGACATCCCAGTCATGGTTCTCTGTGTACCATGTTTCTGTGACTGCCACAATATCCAGGAAACTCTCTTCCATCAAGGCCACTAGTTCAGGGAGCTTGTTACACAGACTACGGGCATTGGTACTCATCACCCTCCACTTTTTGATAGCTTTACCCCTTTTTGCCCCATTTCTGTCCTTACTGCCTTTGCCTTTTTTACATTTACCTCTGTTCTGCTCCCTAATAACTTCTCTACCTTGGTGTTTACCTCACTAATTACCATGTTTTGTGGGGGGAGGCTGGGATTTCCCTGCTCCTTTTCAGTGCCTCCCCCCTTGGCTAGTTTAAATGCTTGCCAATGAAGCATCTAAACCTCTCACCTAGGATCCTGGTTCCCCCCAGACAGATGCAGACCATCGCACCAGTATAGGTTTGCATCCCTCCAGGTGGCTCCCCAGTCCCCAATGAAGCCAAAACCCTGAGCTCCACACCAGTTTTTCAACCACTTATTGAATTCCCTGGTGAGCAGTGCCCTAGCATCACCCTTGCTATAGACAGGCAGCACCTCCGAGAAGGTTACCGTATGCGCTACTTGTCTAAGGCCCCTTCCCAACTCTACAAACTCCTCTTGCACTGCTCTGATCCCATTCCTAGCCAGGTCATTTGTCCCCAGGTGGACAATGATATCCAGCTCCCTCCCTAGTGCAGCTCCTCCCACAATCCTGAGGATTTGCTTCCTGTCCCTCCAAGCCATGGTGCCAGGAAGGCACCTTACCTCCCTCTCCCCTTCCTCCCCATTTCTACCCCCTAATGATTGAGTCCCCAACCAGGAGTTGTTTCCTTCCCCTGTGGGGTCCCATGCCACCCTTCTGTGGGTCTCCTTTGTGAAGGTTCCCAGCATCCTCCTTGGTCTCCACTGCAGGTGCCTCCATAGAGGAACCACTATCCACCAGAAGAGTGAATGAATTGTGGAGAGGTACAGCTGGAGGGATGCAACTCTGTTCCATCACCCTCTCCCTCCCTGAGCCCACCCTGGTCCAGCCTCTCCTCTTTCTTGGCAACGTCTGAGGTAGTGGCATTGGCCCTGGTGGTCCCTGGGTGGGGGAGGAGGTTTCACGAATCCTAGCCAGGTCAGCCTGGAGATGGGCAACCTCCTCTCTCAGACCAGAGAGGTGCCTGCAAATAAGGCAGCATTGCAGCCCCCAGAATGTCTCCGGGAACATTGCCGCCCCACAGCCATTGCACTGCACCACTCCTATCATGTCTTATTTTGTGTCCCCTCTCCTGTTTCTCTGTATGCTTACTCTCTCCTCTCCTTACAGCTCTCACCCTTCCTGTTCTGGGAGAGCAACTTCCTGTCTTTTAGTAGCCTCCTTCTTCCTTGCTCAATGTCAGACCACCAGCAGCTGGGGGAGAGTGAGCTACTTTTTCCTTCAGGGTTGACAAAACCAATGTTTCTCTATGATCCTTCCCTTCCTACTGCCAAACAGGAAGTTCCTGTTGGCAGTCAGATCCAGTGGCTATAAAAGTAGAACTGGCTTTGGGTGGGATGGAGGTCAATTAGTAAGAAAAAAGGCTAGCAACAGGAAGTTGTAATGTGAGTCACCTGCTTTTATAGTGTCTAAGCCACACCCCCAATTAAGCTCTCTCTTTCCTTCTACTGGTTTGTAAAGTCAGCTGATACAATACCCTTTCCAGCACAGAACACGCACTGACTTTCTTTCTTTCTTTTCTTTCTTGTTTTAACCTAAATAAGACCCTTCTACTTCTAATAAAGTATCTGTCTACTTAATCTCAAAAGACACTGACTTTTGCTGAGATATAAGTTTTAAATTAATAAGAAAAAGTAGCTTTTAGTTAGCTGCTTTCTGCTCTGACAAGGCTAGCAACAGGACATAAACTGGACATAGTAGCAATTAGTGAGATGTGGTTTACCAGTAACCACACTTGGGAGACTTCAGTACCTAGCTATGTACTGTTCAGAAGAGACTGAGGTGGAAAAAAGGAGAGGTGGACTGGCCCTGTATGTCAATGAAAATAGCAAAGCTACAGAAATTCAGAATACATAAGGAGCCAGAAGAACTGTGGGTCACCCTGAAACAGGAAATGGGACAACATATGAACTGGAGTTGTCTACAGGCTCCCAGACCAGGGAAGGACATAGACACATTACTGTTAGAAGATATACAAAACATGACAGCTAAAGGGGAGGTTCTGATAATGGGAGACTTCAACATGCCAGATACAGATTGGTCAATACCAGCAGGAACATCTGCCAGAACTAGACAGATGGTGGATTCCCTGCGAGGGGGGGTTCAAACAACTGGTACAACCACCCACAAGAGACAGGGCTATCCTAGATCTAGTACTGACTAACAGGGAAAGGATCACAGATCTTTAGGTAGAAGGTTACCTGGGGGCCAGTGACCATCACGTGGTATGGTTCAATTTGGCCACTAGAACTAAATCAGCCCATTCCAAGGCAAAAATATGGGACCTCAGAGTAGCTGACTTTGATAAGATGGCCAACAGAGTTAAGCTAGCCCTGGCAAAAAGAAATACAGGTGAGGAGGTACAGGCAAAGTGGGCAAGCATTAAGGATGCAAGACTTGAAGCAGCATCCCACTGTGTTAGAGAGAAAGGAAGTGCAAATGAAGAAGAAGGAAACCACTTTGGTTCTCAAAAACAGTAGCAGAAAAGGTCAGAGCCAAAGGCTGGCCTTCAGGAAATATAAGGAATGCATGGGATGTAGATAGGAGGCATACCAAACTTCCCTAAGGGAAGCAGGGAAGGCAGTAAGGCAGGCAAAGTCCCAAACTGAGGAAACACTAGCACAAACAGTAAAAGAAGGTGACAAGACTTTCTATAGATACATTAGTGAAAGGAGAAAGTCCAGATGGGGTATTGCTAAGATCAAAGGAGATAAGGGGGCATGTGAGGATGAGGACCATGTAAAAGCATCTATCCTAAATAGATACTTCTGCTCAGTCTTTACTGAAGAAAAGGTAGGGCAGGGCCCACAGCTCAGCACCATGGACATGGGGGAGGGAGGTGTGCACTAGTCCCTTCACAAAAGAAAGGGTCCTACAAGAGCTCGCTAAGCTCAGGGTGGACAAGGCAATGGGACCTGATGGCATACATCCCAGGGTACTAAAGGAGCTAAGGGTGGAACTAGCAGAGCCATTATCAGCACTGTTTAGTGAGTCTCTGAGCACAGGAGAGGTCCCAGAAGACTGGAGAAGGGCTCATGTGATCCTGCTCCACAAGAGTGGTAGCAGGGAGGAGGCAGGGAACTACAGACCAGTCAGTCTTACCTCAGTAGTGGGCAAGATTATGGAGGCACTCCTTAAGGAAAGGATAGTTCAACACCTGGAATCCATAGGAGCACAGGATCCAAGACAGCATGGGTTTACAAAGGAAGGT
The DNA here is from genome assembly GCA_016271365.2 of Neoceratodus forsteri. NCBI lineage: Eukaryota > Metazoa > Chordata > Ceratodontiformes > Ceratodontidae > Neoceratodus > Neoceratodus forsteri. The sequence goes on along the minus strand of CM057455.1, from coordinate 1,456,161,753 downwards.
CCTGTCAAACTAATCTCATAGATTTCTCTGACTGGGTAACCAGAGTGGTGGACCAAAGGGAGCAGTTGATGTTGCCTCACCTTGATTTCAGCAAAGCTTTCGATACTGTTCCACATAGAAGATTGATTAATAAGCTGGGTAGGCTCAGGGTGGGTCAGAAGTTGGTCAACTAGGTGGCAAACTGGTTGGCAGGCAGAAAACAGATAGTGGTGGTAAACGACATACAGTCAGAAGAGATGCAAGTCACAAGTGGGTACCTCAGGGATCAGTGCTGGGGTCAGTCCTCTTCAATATCTTCATCAGTGACATTGCAGATGGACTGGAGAGTAAGGTTTGTCTGTTTGCAGATGACACCAAGATATGCAACAGAGTAGATGATCCAGATGGGGTGGGCAGAATAAGAAGAGATCTGGATAAACTAGCAAAATGATTGGAAGAGTGGCAACTGGGGTTTAATGTAAAGAAGTGCAAGATCACGCACATAGGGGAAGAGAAACCCTGAAGCCACCTTTAGGCTGGGAGGGGGAGTTGCTGGCAGTCACAAGGGAAGAAATAGACTTGGGCATCATCATCACTGATGACCTGAAATCATTCAAGCAGACCACTAAAGCAGTAGATAAGGCTAGGAGGATGTTGGGGTGTATTAGTAGGGGTATCCCTCTTTACAAGACACTGGTTAGGCCCCATCTGGATTACTGTGTGCAGTACTGGAGGACACCTTCACAAGGACATTAACCAAATTGAGGCAGTCCAGAGAAGGGCAACCAATATGGTGTAGGGACTGCATCAGAAAACATATGAGGACAAATTAACGGAGCTCAATATATATATACCCTAGAGCAAAGGAGGGAGAGAGGTGATATGATCAAAACATTCAAACACCTTAAGGGCATTAACAAGGTGAAAGAATCTAACATGTTTCAACATAAGAAAAATAGCAGGACAAGAGGACACAGCATGAGATTAGAGGGAGGCTGATTATGGGGTAATGTGAGGAAGTTCTTTTTCACAGAAAGGGTGGTGGATGCATGGAACAGCCTACCTCAAGAAGTGGTGAATATGAATACAGTGCAGGGCTTCAAACAGGCATGGGATAGGCATAAGGGAGCAATACAGATGAGTATGAATAGATAGGCCATTGACAGAGCAAAGGCCGATGGCACATTCATAAGGTAGAAAAAGAAATGGGCGGACTGGATGGGCCTTGCAGTCCTTATCTGCCATCAACTTCTATGTTTCTATGTTTCTATATTGCTGTAGGCAAGTTGAGCTTTACCTGTCAGATAAGGTACCAGCCTGATTGCCAATTGTTGTTTTGGCCATTGGCAGGTTCTGACTACCCTTTCAAAAGTTGTCAGGTATGCTTTGACATCATCTAAGGGACACAGCTTTATAAGTTTAATGTATTTTAAGTTGTTTGCATTTTGTTGCTCTTCTGGACCTGTATCAGATCCTCCAACTGTGATAGCTTGCAAGACATCCAGCCATCACTGTTCCTGTCTCTGTATCTCTTCTCTTCTCTTCTCTTCTCTTCTCTTCTCTTCTCTTCTCTTCTCTTCTCTTCTCTTCTCTTCTCTTCTCTTCTCTGTTGCTCCTGTCACTGCATCTCTACTCTTCTCTGCTGCTTCTCTTCTCTGTTTCTCAGTCTCTCTTTATTGTATCGCCAACCATTTGAAGAAAGCAGACACGTTTCAGGTTTTGTCCCTGCCTGTTCTTCTTCCACAGCTGGTGTCAGCCATACAGTCTCAGTTTGGACTTTTGTTTCTGCTTCTAGTTGGGCTGCCATTCTTCTGGTAATCCTGTTGCAGGATCCATACCTGTCTTTTATATTTCCTTTGCTACCAGGTCTAGTACCCACACACACTCCTGGCTTGAAGTATGCATGGCATCCTACTACTGACACCAACTGTCATCAAGGAAGTGGGCAGGAAGCATAGGCAAACCAGAAGAAGTTATAAAATTTGCAAGTAACATGTTATCATTATTAATAACAATAAAATATAGCTAAAGTTGTACAGGATAGCACTTCACAAAGGCTGTACAAAAAAAAAAAAGCAAAGTCCATCATCTGAGAGTCTCTATAAAATCTCCATCTCTCTCTCTCTCTCTCTTTAACTCTCCAAACAAAACATTGCTGTCTTTTAATAACTTGTTTTTCCCTGGCAATTAAATTCTGCATCCTGTTCTTGTTAAACTATGTCTCCTGTTTTTGTACAGTATAACAAAATGTTGTCATTGCCCTTCCTGTGACCAGCCTGAAGAGTACATCTAGACTTCTTAACAGGTGCCACCAATTAATACATTTTGTCCAGAGCTGGCTTCCTGCTGACAACTCTGTCAACAAGCTTATGAAGGTCAAAATGCATCTCAGGGCTAACCCCCTGTGTTCCAAATAAATCCAAACAGCTTTCTGCAGTCATTTCAAACAACATAACTATATACATTTGCAAACCAAGGGATCTCAGCTTCCCATACAGATTCATACATATATATATATATATATATATATATACCTCTTTTAATCACAGACAAACAAGGGGAGAAAGAAAGAAACAGAAACAACAACTGAAGGAAGGGAGATAATGGGGGAAATTGTGGGACCATCGCAACGGCCAATTCCTAGATTCCAAAAGGAAAATTTGATTGCACAATCAGATAGGCAAGAGATAGACAAGTGACAGAATAGGAGAGGACAGAATAGATCCTTGCTTTTAACTGTGTCTGCATAACAAATGGGACAGTGTATTATCCCAATCCTCTCACATAAATGCTGATTCTTCTTTTCTTCTTCTTCCAGCCCAAACCTGCAAGCACCAAATCTATCAAGTTAATATGCAAAAGACATATCATGCCCAAGAGGACCTGATTTTGGCAACAGTATGTCCTCGAGCACAGGACATACTATATATAATCCTATATTTGATCTGCTCAAAGATAATGGGGTGAGACTTAAGAGGATGCAGTAATGCATTACACACAGTTGAACCCAGATCAGGGAGTGGACATTGCAGGAGTGCTACAAACCTTTGGGGCTCTGTTCACTTTCAAACTGGGGTACACTAGATTAGCAGAGTATAACATCAAGACAGTATCAAATAAACCTGATAAAGGGATCCCAGCTAGTGTCAGACACTAAAATGCTTGAAGAGAGAAGTACAATGAGACAATCATAGTGATAAAGGAATCTAAAGCCCCTTGGACATCCCCAGTAGCTCTAATCCCTAAAAAGGGGGGTTAACCCAGTTCTGTGTAGATTATCGCAAACTGTATTCCATCACAGTAACTGATGCATACCTCATGCCTAAAATGGAGGAAATCTTGGAACACCTAGGGAGCGCCAAATACTTCACCACCATAGATCTGAGTAAATGGTACTGGCAGGTGCCACTGCCAAAGGAGGCCTGGGAATGGTCCACATTTGTCACACCCTTTGGGTGATATGAATTCTTAGTCAAGTCTTTGAGATAAAAAATGCTTGAGCAGCTTTCCAGTGGTTGGTGAACAAAAGATTTAATAAAGCGGTGGAACTGCTTCCACTAATCAGGACTCAGCATCTACTGTACCTCTTATCTAGCATACAGCAGGTGCCTCATGCACCGTCCTTTAGCTGATTCGTGCCGGTATGTTTTAAAATATTAACAATAACAGAAGATTAAGATAAATGGTCAGGAGAGTCATATTTATAGGTTGATTCTGTTCTGAGTGCCTTTTTGTATAATTGTTGTTCCTCTGTAGCAGCATCATCATGGAGTGAAGCTGGGGGCTGTGGAACAGTTGTGCGAGAGGAGCACACGTTTCATTAAGATTTGCAAAGCTGTTCTTCATAAATTCAATAACATTGACAAATATTTCAAGACATAACTGTATGCGGAGATTTGAGATGATGGCAAAGCTTAGACTCTATCAGACAGGCTGTCTCATCATTACAGTGGGACTTCAGTCCCCCCCCCCCCATGGTAACAAAGGATACTCAGCTGGAATTTAAATGGAGCAGAAAGAAATGTGTAAAATTTAAAGGTCAGTTCACAAAAAAAAACATCATAGCAGTTCCTCCACTTTATTATATGTTTATAGGGCTAGTGGTGGTTATTTCTTTCGAGATAAGAATCTCATCTCGTACTGGTTTGGGCTGACAGAACCACTCAGCTTCACTTTGCGGTCCTCTCACCCAAACCAGCATGAGATAACATTCTTATCTCATAAGAAACAACCACCACTAGCCCTATAAACATATAAAGTAGGACAGTGGAATTTGCAGGTACATACACTGATTACAAGCAGGCAAGACTGAGCAAGTGCTAAGTAGTGCAGGGAGTCAGTGCAATATACAGGGGTAGCATCCCTCTTTACAACAAACACAAGTCCAAAATGAGTTTAGCATACTTACCACCAGCAGACACCTCAGAAGGACTTCAGTGAATAAAGATCACAATAGCAGTATTCTTACAGAGTGTGTCCCATGACGAAGCTCTTGTTGAGCAAGGTGCAAGCACATCTGGCTGTGGCCAGAAGTGCTCTCTTTTATTTGGCACATTTTTTTTGTTCTTGCAATAGAAATGTTTCTGGCCCTTTGATGGTAGGGTGGCTATTCAGCCCTGTCTCCACCTCACTAACTGGCGACTGCCTCCCCGGGTACTCGTCTGGTCTTTGGTACCCTCACGGCTTGCCCCCTGTGACAGGGCCAGAGGGGAGAGGGCCATCTTACCCACCTCTTCATTCCAAATATCCAGCTCAGACCTCAAATTCTAGGTAGCAGCATAGGCTGGGGGGGTAGGCAGGCAGGGCTTCATGAAGCCCTCACCATCACTTTTTTCTTCTTTCAGGTTCTGCATCACATGTATTCATGTGTGTGGAGACACACATGCATCATGCACTTATGGATCTCTCCCTACTTTGCTGTCTAAGCTGCACTGCCACTAGGTCTCCCCCTGGTGACAGTCAAGAGTCAGGCAAACATGTCTCACCACTGTGGAAGAGGAGAGCAATCATTCAGACACTCAATCATCCCCTTCCTGGCCAATGCCCAACAACCCAAGTTTGTTGCCAAATGTAGGCCACTGCTGTGGCAGGAGGTAAGATGCCCATCAGCCCTTCACACCACTAGGCCAGCTTGTATTTAGCAGATTTGCTTGAAATTGCATGGAATATGTTTTCTTAATGTTGCAAGACTGTAACTCTCAGGATCATTTATGCACTGTAGTCCTTCCAAGATGTCTGCTCTCAGTAAAGAGTGCTATACTTGTTTCGGACTTGCATACATTGATGATATTGCCATTTACAGCCAGATCTTTGCAGAACATGTGGAGAATGTCAGGCAGGTACTGACCAGGCTGCAAAAAGCAGGCCTCACTGTCAAGGCTGCAAAGTGCAATATAGGCATGTCAGATATGATATACCTGGGATACCATGTGGTGGATGAGTACATCAAACCCAAACCAGCAAAAGTGAAGGCCATAAACAACTGGGGCAGCTCTACCACCAATCAAAATGTGAGAGCTTTCCTAGGGAAGCAGGCTACTATAGGAAGTGTGTGTCAAACTTCAGTGATGTAGCTGCACCCCTAACTTACCTCACAGCCAAACAAGCACTGGACAAAGTGGTCTAAACTAAGAACTGTGATAAGGCATTTGAGCAGCTCAAAAGGGCTTTATGCCAAGTCCCTGTTCATCTTAGCCCAGACTAGGAGTAGGAATTTATAGTCCACACTGATGCATCCCCTTGTTAGTAACAGGACCAGGAAGAAGCCAGTAGCCTGCTCCTGTTACTAACAAGGAGGTGTTGCTCAACCAACAGTGGATAACACCTTTAATGTACAAATAGTAGGGGAGTAATAAAGGTATAATAGCCCCATAAGGGTTACACATTTGTATTTTCCTTTCCTGAGGAATGTCTGACAGTCATGCCATTGGTTTGCATTGCCAAGCTCCACCTTAATGTTCTGTTATTCTTACCACTTCAGATGGTTATAAATGAAGACCAGGTAGTGATGTGTGTACATGTAGGGTTCCATTTGTTAGAGCCCACAGACTGCCAAGGCCCCATGCTCTACTGTGGCTTATCTAATTTCATGCATTCAGCTTCTGGCTGAAATATACAACAGGATGCTCCTCTCCATCATGTGGAAAGTGGCTAAGTACTGTCAAGGCCACTTCTGCGAGCCTGAATGTAAGGACAAGTAGGGTGGGGAGGAGTAATACAGACTGCCAGAGGAGAAGCCACTCTGTGAATCACATGTAGCCAGAAGATGCCTGACCTGTTTGGAAGGAAAGCTGAAACCCTGCTACACCAAAGTCATTCCAGATGGGAGTGAGAGAGGAAAGACAGAGAGCAACCAGACACCAACTGGAGAGGGATTGCTGCAAACTGTGCCATCACACCCTCTACACCACATGGGAGATCCCCAGTAGTGGTGCTTAGACAGAGCTTTGATGGATCCAACTAACCTCCAAAATATCACTGATATCTGCCCTTCGGTATCCTCACAGGTGTTGTATATATATATATATATATATATATGCATATTCTTTAGAAAAAAACTGCTTTGATGCAACATTTAGGGTTCAGGCTAACAAAAGTAAGGAAATGTGGCTTTAGGTTTTCCAACCCTAAAACTCCAACATCACCATTAAAGCAAATCAGAGGTGGGTCTTCCTAGGAGTTGTCAACCTTAAAGCTCACCCACTAGGTATGTATGTTTCTGGGTGTATGGAGTAAAGTGAGCTTTGGGTTGAGAACCCTAGAAGACCCACCCTGATGTGCTTTAGGGGTGATGTTGGTGTTTTAGAGTTGGAAACCCTAAAGCCACATTTCCCTGCTTATGTCATGTTAGCCTGAACCCTAAATGCTGCATTAAATCAGTTTTTTGCAAACAATTTCCTTACTTACTGAGAAAGTATAATTGTGCTCTTATTTTCCTGTTCCTATTGGAGCATGTGCTCCCATGCATCCATACTTCTTGAGATAGTGTAATCGTATCCTTATTTGTCTGGTGGAGTGCAGGGCTCTCCAGGCTCTGTGCTTCCATCCCTCCATAGATTTATTTATTTATTTGCTTTTGATGACTGGGTAAGTACACTAGGCAAAAATCCTGCCTATTTTCAGGAACAACCTGGGAGAGTACAACTGCAGACATAAACAGTCATGTAACATACACTCAGAGACAATTACAGTAATGATCTGATTCCATAAGCATATTACACATATGGAAAGCAAAACAGAGAACACATTAATACAGTAATGAGCTGATTCCATAAGCATATTACACATAAGAAAAGCACAACAGAGAACAAATTAACAGAACATTTATGGATGAAATAAAATAAATTTGCAGAACACACATCCCCAAGTATGAGGAGTTAAATTGATAGCAGTGCTTTGATGACTGGAGAATGAGCGAATGAGGAACAGTAGGAAGAGCAAGAGCAGAGAATCAGGTAAGTATATTGCAGTCACATGCATCAAGTGCTTGGAGGTGAGAAAAAAGTGCGGTTTTAAAGGAGGCATGAGATGAAGAGAACTTAAGGCGGGGAGGCAGGGAATTTCAGAACTTGGGAGCAAAGTGGGAGAATGCTTGTTCCCCCATTTTAGTGGAACAGAAAGGGATAGAGAGTAGTTGAGCATCAGACGATCTCAGAGAGTGGCGCATTGCACAGGGGAAAGCATGGATGCAAGAGAGTCAGGCCGGGGAAACCTGGACAAGGAGTCAATGAAGCATCCTAGAGAGTAAGCACGACAGGCATTGGGTGACAGCCAGTGCAAGGAGGAGTAGAGCAGGCAATGGTGCATAAGATAAAGAGCCAAGAGGGCAAATCTACACACTGTTATAAGCAATGTCCCACTTATGTAGCACACCACCATTAGCCTGGGAGAGAAGAGGGAGAGCGTACAGCAGACTTGGGAGCAAGACCCCTCTTGCTACTGATATCCTGGCCTCCAGGGTTAAGGAGTGGTGAACGTGGTAAGCAGCACCAATCTTGGCATTTACCACTTTGCAAATGTCACTTATGTGAGGGAGAATTCAAGCGTGATTCTAACTTACACCCAGGTATTTAAAGGAGTCAGTAGTAGAGACTGAGGTCCCATCTAGGCAGACAACACATAACCTGGGGAATGAGTGGTGACTTTCCTAGGAGATCCAAAAAGCATTGCCTGAGTCTTAGGTAGATTGAGTAAGAGGAAGTTGGAGGCAAACCAGGATTGGAGTTGGTTAAAAGGAGATGACAAATGATCATTGATGACTTCAATTGAGCATGAGGCGGAGTAGAGGACTAAATCATCAGCGTACCTTGTGAAACAGCAGTGGGAGAGAGGGGTGAGAATATCATTAACAAATATGGAGAATAGTAAGGGCCCAAGAGTAGACCCTTGGGGAACTCCACAGGAGATGGAAGCAGGAGATGATAGAACCTTGCCAAAGGAGACAGATTGTGACCTGTTGTCAAGATAGCTACAGCACCAGGAAAACGTGGGTCCAGTGGCACCAAGGATCTCTAGTTTATGCAGGAGACATGGATGATTCACAAGATCGAAGAAGCTTTGGAGAGGTCGATGAATACTGCCCCAGTCAGAAGCCCCTTATCCATGTGGATATTACCTCACTCGTAAAAGGGTGAGAGGCATGGTGGTGCTGTGCCCTGCCTGAAACCATGCTGAATGGGGACTGGAGATTAAATTTGAGTAGGTGGGCTGAGATCTGGTTGTGGACTAGTTTCTCAAGGATCTTATTGAGTGTGGGGAGGATAGAGATAGGCCGATAGTTAGGATTTTAGGATCACCTTTCTTGAAGACAGGGATTGTCCTTGCAGATTTACAAGCTTGAGGCACTGTGGAGGTACAGATAGATAGGTTGAACAGCTAAGTAATTGGAATTGCCAGCATAGGGGCAGCGAGTCTGAGGATCCTGGGTTCAATTCCATCAGGGCCAGGACTGCCATGAGCAGAGATAGATTTCAGCAACTTTAGGACTTCGGAACATGACACGGGGGGGAGAGTAAGAGGGGGAGGAGCTACACCAGGGGCATGAGGAGAGGTGGCAGGCAGTGATACACAGGTGGGAGGGGGAACATTGGGAACAGAGGAGAAGATGGAGTTAAAGGCATTAGCAATGGTGTTGGGATTGTCACAATGAATATCGTTAATTAGCATGTCACTGGGAATCTGTGGCTTGGGGTTGCCCAGTACCATTTTAATTTGAGACCAGTAGTTTTTGGGGTTGGTGACAGAGTATTTGAGGAGATCACAATAATATTTGCTCTTGGCAAGGTGACCCTCCAGCTTACAGGTGTTTCGCAGCGAACGATATTCATCAAAGTCAGATTGCAGCAGGGAAGATTTCCATTTTGACCATAGTTTGTCATGGCGTTTAAGCAAAGCCAGGTGAGGCCTTTTCAACCACTTGGTCACCTTCCCTTTGACCCTACGAGTTGAGATTGGGATGTGTCTGCACTGTAGGGCCAGTAAGGTAGAGTTGAAGTAGTCCGTCGCAAAGTTAATATCAGTTGTGGAGAAAAGCGGCGACCAGTCTACACTTCTCAGATCACTACAGAACAATGCTGGGTCAAATTTGGAGAAGTCTGTAAAGGATAGAACTTTGGGTGGATTAACAGGAGGAGGGGATCCCCTCACACAGAAGACAGGGCAGTGATCACTCATGGAGTCAGGAAGAACACCAGCCAGGGAGTAATAGTCCTTGCGATTTGTGAGAATCCAGTCAATCAAAGTACGTTGTGTGGAGTTCTGCGTTGTCCTCGTTGGGGTCTCAATGAGTTGTAGAAGATTGGCCTTACTGATAGCGGAGAAAGGAGTGAGGAGTCTGGGCCTAGCCAATCAAGATTAAAATCACCCAGGCAAATAACCTCGTTGCTTTTTTGACACTGAGGGAATGAGGTTTATGATTTCCTCAAGACCAAGCTTGCAGTGTTTGTGTGGATTATATATGCAGAAGATATGTACTTTCTTGGCTCCACCCAGGAGTAGGTGAGTGAAGAACTCACAGTTATTTAGGGGAGGCGTGAGTATAAGGGAGATATTGAGGTGAGGTTTATAATAAAGTGCCAGCCCTCCTCCCCTTTTGGAGGAAGACGGTCAACCCTAAGCAGGTGATACCCATGAGCGAGTAACTAAGGTCAGAGACAGAGGGTTTCAACCAGGTTTCAGATAGGGCAAGGATGTCAGGTTTATTGACATGCACCCATGCCTCAAGCTCAGTGAGATTGTGCAGGAGACTCCAGATATTAATGTGGGCCAGAGAGATACCCGAGCCTGAGGAAGTAGGTGAGCTGAGCAGGAATTTGAAGTTGAGGGAACTGAGGTAGGGCCAGGGTTGGGTTCAATGTCCCGGAGAGTGCAAGTGATAACAGTATGATCCATAAAGTGGCCAACATAATGGCGCAGGAGGTAGCCCAGGTGAGGTAATTTTCCCACGCAAGGCATGTCTTAGGGCTGACCCACCAAGTTTGAAACTGAGGAGCACTGGGAAAATAGGCTGCTGACACCTCCGCTAGCATGTTAGAGTAGTAAAATCTGAGGAATGAGCATCAGAGCGGAGCACGAAAGTCCTGGCAAAGAGGGATAATGCATTTATGCCCAGTAGTGCAAGTAGTGCACTTGGTAGAAGACACACGGTCAGTTTACTCATCCTAAGCTTGTGCCAGATCACACTGTTATAGGTCAGGGAGTGCAGGCAGTAGTTGCAATGGGGAGCCCCAAGCAGATATGAAGTGTGTAAGAAATTAACAGAGGTGGGTAGGCAGGAGGGAGGTAAGATGCCAGGAACAGGAGGTTCAGACAGTCAGAGAGGACGGGTGATAGAGCGAAGGGATAGGAAGCAGTATAGAGAGACAGGAGTTGGAGACAGTATAGAGAAAGCAGTTGCGCTAAACAGAGTTCAGGAGAACATGGCTTGATGAAACAGCACCATCTGGTGATGGAAAAATATAAACTTCAGATGGAATTCTGGGGAGATAGGTTTTAGCGACCTACCAGTGAACAAAACACGTGAACGCTCACCCTATTTAAGTAAATCCAGCTAAGGGTGGGAGGGTATTGGGGGATGGGCGGGAGCAGCCACAAAGTGGCTGCGGGGAGTAAAGCAACAACCAATGCAGCATAGCAGTTCCCCGCTCAGTTCTCAGCAGCCCTGAGAATTTCTGATCAGAGCAGCCCTTACTTTAATGTTGCTTAGCTCTGAGTTCTAATGTTGCTTAATCCCGAGTTCTATTAATTTTAGTACTGCAAATCCAGCCCCGAGTCAGTTGTTCTAAGTTAGACAGAGACCCAAAATTTTGTACAATTCAAAGGAGCCCTGAGTAAAACAGAAATGCGATGCCAGCCCGAGTTAGACTAATCTAGGCGGTCCCGAGTTTCTCTGGGAATTACAGAGCAGCCCGAGAGCACGTCCATCCCAATGCAGTGGAGCTGGGAGCAGGTGCACAAAAGACTGCCCTAACTGGAGGGTTGTGGAGCTGCTGTGTGAACTGGGTTCCGATTTTAAAGAAAACTGCCCGAGGCACAGGTCCAGCAGTCCAGTTGCAGTAAAGGCAGATGATGATCACTGTAAAGGTGCACAAAATGCACCCGGAGTTCAACTATTTTACTCAGTAGTGATGCTCGTTCAGTAGCTTAGTCAGCGAGTAGTACATGAAATGTTAGGCGGCGTAGGAAAAAGGTGCCAAATTTGAAATTCGATGGCAGCAGGTCCATACCTTAATTCAGCGGGCAGTCTCCACGCAGCTCAGGGGCAGGATGCCCAGAGGTAGAGGTTAGGAGCTGTGGAGAAATAAATAGGGAGGGGTGAGTAGAGAACAAGGAACAATGGGAGGTACCTAGGGAGGGAACAGGTTAAGTGGCATCAGGTAACAGAGACAGAGGCAGTCCAGGAGGAGGGGGTAAGAGGAAGGATCTTATAGCAGTGGAGAACCAGGTTAAGTAGTGGGAAGGCAAGCAGGATTGCAGGTCAAGAGCAGACTGGGAAAATTAATTTAGATAGAGGGAGAGAGAGAGATTTAAGAAGGGCAAAGGTTCACAGCACATAAATGAAGGAAAATTAAGAAAAGACATATCCTATTTCAACCACACAGTACAGCAGTTTGTAATGAGGGTTCCACACAAACTAAAATTATTGTAAAATCATTCATTACGTAAAGCATATGTAATACAGAGTCAATATGTTGGTCTGTCTTAGCACTAATGAAGAGCCCCTGCCACAGTTTGCAAACAGTGCTCCCTCAGCTAGCACTCCTTTGCAAACTGTGTGAGAGGCCTTGGCACCATGCACCCTGCTAAAGTTGACCAGCATAACATTCTGTGGTGATTGCATATGCAGCCCATGATGCTTTGCATTGTGGGGCATGTGTGATTTGTATTTTCTGAAACTTGGCTTTCCAGCCAAATGCCCTTTGGGTAACCCTTGCCTCAGTGTTTACGCACAGAGGTTATTTGTCTCTTAAAAATTATGCTACTTTACAGTTTGTAAGGAGGGTTCCACTTAAATTAAAATTACTACTACATCAAGTGCAGACATGAAATTTCACAATGTTACCAGGAGTAAAGCAACAACCAACACAGCACAGCAGCTCCCCACTCAGTTCTCACAGCAGCCCGAGAATTTCTGATCAGAGCAGCCCTTACTTTAATGTTGCTTAGCCCCGAGTTCTAATGTTGCTTAGCCCCGAGTTCTATTAATTTTAGTACTGCAAATCCAGCCCCGAGTCAGTTGTTGTAAGTTAGACAGAGCCCCAAAATTTTGTACATTCAAAGGAGCCCTGAGTAAAGCAGAAATGTGAAGCCAGCCCGAGTTAGACTAATCTAGGCAGTCCTGAGTTTCTCTGGGAATTACAGAGCAGCCCGAGAAGCACGTTCATCCCAATGCAGTGGAGCTGGAGCAGGTACAAAGACTGCCCCTAACTAGAGGGTTGTGGAGCTGCTGTGCAAGCTGGGTTCCGATTTTAAAGAAAACTGCCCCGAGGACAGGTCCAGCAGTCGGTTCCAGTAAAGGCAGATGATGATCACTGTAAAGGTGCACAAAATGCACCCAGAGTTCGAGCAAAGAATAGTTGAGTGCCAACAGAACACTCAGTAGTGATGCTCGCTCAGGAGCTTAGTCACAGTAGTACATGAAATGTTAGGTGGCATAGGAAAAAGGCGCCCAAATTTGAAATTTGATGGCAGCAGGTCCGTACCTTAATTCAGCAGGCAGCTCCATGCAGCTCAGGGCAGGATACCCAGAGGCAGAGGTTAGGAGCTTAATTCAGCGCCGTCTCCATGTAGCTCAGGGGCAGGATGCCCAGAGGCAGAGGTTAGGAGCTTAATTCTGTGGATGGTCTCCATGCAGCTCAGGTGCAGGATGCCCAGAGGCAGAGGTTAGGAGCTTAATTCAGTGGGTGGTCTCCACACAGCTCAGGGGCAGGATGGCATTTCGCTACAGTTGCTCATAACTCTTAATTTTCAATATTTTAACCCAAATTATTAATATAGCCATTTCTTTACACCACCTTACATTACCAGATATGTATATGTATGTTTATGGGTAAGCACAGGGCCCACCGGGCCCTGCACTTCCAGTTGTAGGACAACATCAACCAAACTGTCAACATAGCCTTCCTATTACCCCATCTCATCAACCCAGTAGCAAAAATTGTCAAATCCCCACCTAAACGTCATTCCATGCCACCGCAGTATAATTCCACAGCAGGGGCACAAAAAGACATTTTGGGCAAGATTTGAAAAATGACAGCTGTCACATTCATGAGGTGATGTAAAGAAATGGCTATATTAATAATCTGGGTTAAAATATTGAAAATTAAGAGTTATGAGCGACTGTAGCGAAATGTCAACAGATGCATACAACTTTGCCATTTTAGCATATTTTGACCCTGAATTTTCAACATACAGTATCCTTCTTATGACTCCACCTCATGAATAAATATGGTGAAAATTTTGAAATCCTGCCTCAAAGGTTATTTCGCCAACTGATTGTGAAATCATCTTTCGGGCAGGATTTGCAAAACAACACCAACGTTGTTTAAGAGATGGGGCATTAAAAAGGGTATGTTGAAAATTTGATGTCAAAATCTTGAAAAATTACAAAGTTATGCACCAAAGTTGAGAACCCAGTTGAAATACATTGATTCCCCATATGAATAAAGCTCTTTTTCGTGAGTCATCATACGAAACAAGAATCTTGTTTTGTATCATGAGTCATGAAACAAGATTTATAATCTTAAAAAAACAACATGTGTAACTATGCCTGCACTATTTCTGCAACAGTTAAGTGCAGAATCCAGCTAAGGGGGTCCCAATAATCAAGCTACAGGTGTTGGTTGCTCACAGGAATGTCATTGTTGTGGGTTTCAAATGTGAAATTTTATAGAAAAAGGGAAAACAAGGTGACAGCAAGCAAAACAATGATTTTCCTCTCATGAAAAAGTTTGGCCCCATATTAAAAAATATTCTTTTTTCGTTTCATAAAGCCATTTTTCAGTGCTTACTGAGCATGCTCAGAACCAAGTATTCAAAATTTAAAAATTAAACAACTTTGGAATAGATTAATATTTTTTCACCAAACAAGCAAACAGCAATCTGTGGCCAGCCTCTTTCTACCCAGAAAGTTGCAGGCCAAAATTCAAAACCACCTGGTGCTAGCTAAGTTGATACAGAAAACCCATTCAAACCAATGGGAAAAAATCTGAAAAATTCACTTTTTTCACTACCTGTGATAGGTAGATAGATAGATAGATAGATAGATAGATAGATAGATACTTTATTTCTATAGCGCCCTTTTCAGGGACTCAGAGCACTTCACAATCAAAATAAATACAACAATTTTAAAATATACGTAGGTATAATATTAAAACCAATATCATTATCCAGCCACCATGGTATATAAAACTATCTATCCAATCAATTACAATTAACCTATATATCTACAAATTAAAAGCTTGGCTAAATAAATAAGTTTTTAGTCCTTTGAAGGTGTCCGCCAAGGGTGCCTCCCGTAGTTGTTTTGGTAGTAAGTTCCATAGGGTAGGTGCAGCCACCGAAACACTTGATCACCAGAGTGACGCAACCTAGCCCTAGGAATATCCAGGAGACAACCTCGGTGGAATGGAGAGCCTGGGACAGATGGTGAGAAACAAGAGATCTTGCAGGTAGACTGGTCCCCTTCATGCAGGGCTTTATAGGTCAATAACCCAACCTTGAAGGTAATCCTCCACCCAACCAGCAGCCAGTGCAGTTCATAGAGGACGGGTGCATGATCATACCTACACACACCCATCAGTAGTCTTGATGCTGCATTCTGCACCAGCTGCAGTCGGCGGAAGTTACCTCCAGATAGCCCTAGGTACAGGGCATTGCAGTAATCCAGTCTGGATGTTACAAAGCATGTACTAGTCAGGCTAGGTCCTCAGGGGTAACAGGTTCCAAACGGGCAATATTCCTCAGATGATAAAATCCACTCTAAACAATGGCCAACACCTGAGCATCAAGTGTCAGGCCACTGTCAAGGATCACATCCAGATTCTTCACCCATTCAGATGGGGTCAGCAGCATCCTCCCCCATATAAGACTAGGAGGTCTCCATAAACCCCCACCCCCCCACGATGACCCAGATCCACCACCAGCACCTCTGTCTTGTCTGGATTGAGTCTCAACCAGTTGTCGGACATCCAAGTCCAGATATCAGACAGGCAGTTGTTAAATACAGAGTCCACCATCTGGTTACTTGGTGCACAGGACAAGTATAGCTGGGTGTCATCTGCATGGCAGTGAAAACCCAGCCCATACCACCTGATAATGTCTGCCAATGGCAGCATGTACACTGTGAACAATAAGAGGGCAACAAGACCAACCCCTGTGGAACACCACAGGTTAGAGGCTTCGGGTTAGATGAGGTCAACCCCATCACTACCCTCTGCACTCTACCTTCTAGGTATGACCCGAACCATTTGATGACCTTATCAGACAGGCCACACCAAAACTGCAGTCAGTCAAGTAGCACCTCATGGTCCACAGTGTTGAATGCCGCTGAGAGATCCAGGAGGACCAAGATGGAATGATCTCTCCTCTCTCTAACCATTAGGAGATTATTAAGCACCTTCACCAGGGCAATCTCTATGCTATGCCCAGCCCTAAACCCAGATTGGAACATTTCATAGGTGGAGGAGGAGATGAGATGCTCCTCAAACTGACTTGCCACCATTTTTTCTATAACCTTCCCTAAAAATGGGAGGTTAGAGACCAGCCTGTAGTTGGTGAGGCAGTCCGGGTCCAATGAGGGTTTTTAATAGGGGTCTACCAAGGCCTCTTTCAGGGCCAGTGGAAGACCCACTCCTCAAGAACTCTGGACAATCTCGCAACAACAGGTGCAATCAGGTCCATACATCCAACCAAAAGTTGTGTCGGACCTGGTCCAGATCACAGTATATTGGCTTCAGTCTCGAGACAACCCTCACCACATCCTCCACCCCAACTGGATCAAGCTCAGCCCAGACAGGAGGAGTGCTCCAAGACACCACAGAGTGGACCCCACAATCCCTTTGAGGACGGTGGAGGAGATCTCAGCTCTGATAGTGGACATCTGTCAGAAAAAACAGAGCAAACTCCTCACACCTAGTGCTAGAACCTGCTCCCCACACGGAGGCAGGCAGGATGTAATAGCCCATCTACCATGTGGAAGAGCTGAGCTGATCTGTTGCTTGCTACAGCAATCTTCCTTGACAAAATGCTGCCTTCTTACAGGAGATTGCCCCTGATAATCCTTATATTGGGACACCAGGCCAATTTGTCCTCCATCAGGCCAGAGCCCCTCCATCATCTCTCTAACCTCCGACCTTAATCTTTAACTCCTGAGTTCCCCATCAAACCAGGGAGGTCTCCAATGAGTAGATAAGGGTCAGACATGAACAGTGCAACTGAGTGAAAGGTGGCAGTGATGGCCTCATTATAGGCTTCCACCGCCTCCTCCATTCCAATCACACAAGAAGTCCCCACACTCAATGGGTCCAGCACCACCGATAACCCAATGGGGACAAACCCACAAATGGCAGTACCGGACCATTTCCACAGAGGTGAGGGCTTCAGGGGGCCCCAAACCTGAACCTCATGGTGCTATGATCTGACAACTACTGGATCAACTCTAAGGTCAGTGGTCTCAAGCCCTAATGAAAATGCCAAGTCCAATGTGTGGCCGCATGAGTAGGTCACTGAGGTAACATTTGCATCAGGCCAAGCCCCTCCATGCTCTAAGGAGATCACTACCAAAGATGGAGAGCCGTTGTCTACCCAGGCATTGAAGTCCCCAAGAATTAACCATCTCAGGGACTCCAACACAAGACCAGCGATGAGCTCTCCCATCTCCCTCAAAAATTCACCTTCCCTACCTGGGGACACTAGAGCAGGAGGAACCTGTAACCGCACCAGGACCCTCTGCATGGCAACACATTCAAAAGACTCCATAAGACCCATAGGTAGCACCGTGAGGCCCAAGTCACAATCCACACATCTGACCAGAATGACACTTGGTACATCACGAGATCTGCCCCCACAAGATCACAGATGCAAATTTTCATGCAAATCTGTAAACAGTTGCAAAGTTACTAAAGTACAAAGTTGGAGGTTTAATACTGAAGTGCTCAGTACAACCTTAAATATAGGGCATGACTGGGCCCCTATAATATACATATCTATATATCAATATTTATAGAATGGGGTGAGCTTTAGGGTTGAGTTAGGAAGATTCACCCTGATTTATATAGGATACATATAGCCTGACTGAAGCTATCATATTTATCTTCACGAGAGGCATTAGAGGAATGATGAATACAAAGCTTACAGTCAATGGCAAAGGCAACAAAGATATCAGGGATCTCACATGTGAAGATATATTTCTGAGCATGCTCAGTGAACAACTTCAAAATATGTCAGGGATCTCACATGTGAAAATATATTTCTGAGCATGTTCAGTGAGCAACTTCATATATCTTTGTATGTTGGGTAACGATATCACTTTTTATCTTGCTGTTTATCAGTACAAATGTGTTGTATAAATATATAAGGGATATGCAATGGGCGAGTTAAATACATGATTTATGTGCACAAGAGCAGTTTTACCTCAGGTAACCTCACAAGTGGCATACACCACGAGTGAGGTGTCCGAGGTCAAACTGTTGGAGTGCACATAAATCATGTATTTAACTCATCCCCATTGCATAGTCAATTTATGCAATAGGGCAGGATTTTTCAGGATGCTCATAATTTCTTTTTTAATCACTTTAGGTTTTTTTTTATAAACTAGGGAATTTTTTTGCTGTTTTGTGTGTAACTATGCCTGCACTATTGCAAGGAATGGTAGCCTGGTTGTTAAGGTCGTAACATTCCTATGGTCTTAAGCATGCCACTCCATTGACTGACATTTCTGTGTGGGCAGGCTGAATAGTTTGTGAAACATGGCAGCTCCATTTCTCTTATCGAGGAGCCCATATGGTACTGGCATGGCATATTCTGTTTTCTATTTAAGTATTTATCTGGTGACCATGCCTTCAAATTTGTTTATCTGGTTGATCCTGTCTTTAATGATGTGGTTCCTGTGAAAAAGAGCGGTGAACTATGAGTGGCGAACTGCAAGCGGCTTGGAGAATAGTGCCATAGGATCCCGCATAGCATGTAGCTGGCAGTTGCTGATAGGTAAGAGAGATGAGGGAGGAACAGTCCTTTTCTTGTACTATAAGGGTTTAGCTGCTGGTTGGGAGGTTTTCAGGCAGCTTGGATGCAGCGGGCGCAAGAGCTCAGGTAAGAAAAGTTTTTACAGCCATCCTGAAGGAGAGAGAGCATGAGTGCTGCTGCATTTGCTGTATGCCACGAGTCACTCAAAAAGAACAAAATAGAGTTTGCTGGGAATTTTTGGTGCTCAAGTATGATTGGAGTTGCTGTGGTGTGTGTGTGAGGAGTGCATCAGGGTTAGAGAGTCTGAAGTGGGCTGCGAAGTGTGAAACGGTGTACTAACAAGAGGAGTTGCATTGAGGTATTACTTTAAAATGTTACAGGAGCAGTGGCTCATTTGGGAAGGTTAGTTTTGGAGTGGGTGATTGTTTGAAGTGCAGCAGTGTTGGGGACAGGGTGTAGCAGTCATAGCATGTGAGACAATATTAAAGTGAAAGTAAAGAAAAGTAGGTCCGACCAGCGGGGGATGATTGACATTAGAATGTTAAATAAACACTGGTTGACTGACGTTAGGATGTTAAATAAATCTGAACCACCATTTATTTAACAGCAGTGAGAATAAATTAATTTAATTAACTACTTTGGTGCCCACTCCTATTGCATAAATAAGGAATACGTGCTGGTAAGCTGTTCTATACATTATTCATTTGAATGTGCTGTGAGTGACCGAGAGTGACCTCATGAGTGGCAGAACCACGAGTGATCACCTCGAGGGCACAAGCAGCACATTCAAATAAATCATGTATAGAATGGCTTACCAGCATGTATCTGATTTATGCAACAAGTGGTCTTGGATTTTTTTTGAGGTGAGTTATTTGTTGCCTAGTTTTAAATTATTAAAATTTATTATCAATTTAATTAAGAACTATTTGTGATCAGGTCTTTACAGTTTCGTTGGTTTATTTATGTGTGAATGGGAAAGAAGTGTGTGGAAAGTGATTGGACAGCAGTTTGTGAATGAAAATAGTTTAGACATTTTGACTGGTTGCTATGACCATGGGAAAATCGATCTGATTGGCTGCAGGGCATGGTCTTGTGTGCCACTAGGATGGCGTTGGTTTTGTCAGTCAACACAAGGGCATCAGTTAGGGAAGGACCTCTTGAGTGTGTTGAAGACCAAAGTGGAGTTAACAGCCTACATCATGTGTTTGGGACCTGGATTTAGATTTTGGAGGTACCACGGAGATGGATTTACTTGTGACATCGATGGAATGGCACGTATGGTGGTTGCATTTACTTTGGATTAACATTCTACATTACTCAGGCTACAATCGGACTGGCAGCAATCGATGTGACCAACAGACAGGCATGGAGATAGTTGGTTTTCAGAGTGAGTGAGTCAGCAAAGCGTGGCGTCGGCGCGGGGTGGATCATGGTGGTTGACGGATGTCCAAGGTTATTGCTTCACAGATTCTTTGGCTGTTCTGGAGTTATTTGGGGGGGTCCTCTCTTTACTTTTAATATTTTTTAGTTTGCCTTTTTGTTTGTCGGCACACCTTTTACCCTTTGGAATTATTTTGGCTTTTTTGTTCTTTCTCTGGATGTATTTGCCATATGGAATGCATCATTTAAACCATTTGGATTTACTAAACAGACTGCAGAGACAACAATCAAAGTAAGGAAAACTCTTTATTTATTTTTACAAAACAAACAATAGGGAATAAAAAAACAGCATTTTATGGCGAACAGGTATTCTATACTGTTACTTATGAAGTTGATGAAGCTTATTTTTATTTCTTTTTTTCCTTTAAAACATGCTAAAGTTATGAATAGAATAACTTTCTAAATGTTTTTATGATTTTACAATTTACACTTGAAGCTAGAATACATATCTGAGTAGTCAGAAGTTCACAGTGTACCTTTGTGCTATAGTTTACTAATGTTAGCATTTATCTTATTAGGTAAAATCATTGTTCTTTTTTATTGAAATTCTTGTTAATATAGGTTATTTATTTGCATTCTGATTGTCTTACCAGTTTGCAGCAGAATTCATTATGAATTAAATCTTTAAGACATTTATACGTTCCATTGACAGTGTTTGCAAATGGTGTTGCAACACAGTTTATTGCTGTAGAACTGGGCATGCACATCAGTTTTTTCATTGCAGCGTATGATGAAAACATGTTCATTTAGAATAAAAGGCACAGAAATTCTCAGAGCTGAGTACTTGAAGTCCTTCTGCATAAAATGTGTTGCTGATGCTGTTTATACTGGTGTTCAGGTGTTTGTCAGTAGGTTTGCATGTACTTTGTCACTTTATGACCTATGACCTGTTGGGTAAACAGCAAGAAAACAAATGAATTTTTGCATTTGTACTGAATCACTTTATCAGTGCCTTTCTATTCAATTTTCAATTGACATGCCTTCTTGTCATATTTGTTGACTTTCACTGTCTACTAATTATGTTTCTGCAGATATATGGAGCAGGTGGAGAAATACTGAACAAGAGTAGAATGAGAGAAATCAGACAAGGGATTCATTGCTAAGCCACAGTACTATATGTAAGCAATAATACCCAACAGGGTGGGCAGTATTGGGAAATACCGGACCGCACAGGGATGCAATGAGGCCTGACGCCACAGGCGGAGGGCCTTATAGCACATGGAAGGTCCAGTATTTCCCAATACTGCCCACACTGGAAGGTATTATTGTGCCTAGAAAAAGGGCTACATGTGGCATTTTTCATGTAATAAATGAAGAGTCAAGAAAATAAAAAAAATTGTAGAAATGATTACAAAGCTGTTTTTTTCCATAAAATAGTCCCTCCAGTGGTATGTCAGTAGAGGGCACTGCAGCTATTTATAGCTGTTTCCCCTGTGAGATGTTCTCCTCTCCTCCCCTTTCCCTTGCTAAAGTGTAGTGTCCCTGCAGCATGAGTTCCTTTTTTTTTTTTGTTATATTTGATTTAGTGACATCCCCGCTTGTATGTGAATGTGATAATGGCCTGTCTGAAAAGGATTATACCAGAGTGGGAAGGCATCAATAGAGAAGAGGTATCTTTTTTAAATATTGAACCTGCATTTTTTTTAAATCATTTCTGTTTTTTTGTCTGCAGGTGAAAGGGAGAGCTCAAAGGTGGCAGTAGTGCAAGAGGGTAGCAGAGAGGAATGGGCCACCATGTTCTGCCAGTTTTGTAGAAAGCAGCGTGTAGCAGAGGGGAACGGGCTGTCGTGTTCTGCCAGTTTTGAATAAAAGCCTGAGTAGCAGAGAGGGACTAGAATGAGTGACCATGTTCTGGCAGATTTTGAAAGAAAGAAAATAGATGAATATGTCAGCTTGTTTACATGTTTTGATTGTCGGGTAGTTATGGTTACAGTCACGTAGGTGAATGTGATGACTCATCAGGGAGCACACCATCCTGCCCACTGGCTGTTCTGTGAAGTGGATCAGATTGTCGCTTTCATTCCCTTTGTGACAGATGTTTAGTTTGTTTTTCCTCGTAATTAAGGAGGGGTTGGGGTTTGCCAGTCACCATCCTGCCCACTAAGTGTGAGGGTTGGCCAGTCACTACGTCTCTCAGGAAGTCTCTTGCTAAGCGAGAAAAAACAATGGTGGCTAATGGCTTTGAACATTCGTGGGTGCACAAAGATACCCCAAGTAATGCAGCACCCTGAATGGGAACTTGTTCTGAGCTGGCTTGATCAATAAATACCTGCCCACTAATGTTGCTATCCTAGCCAATCAGAATGCTTGGATTTACTAGCCCATTTTCTAAGTCTTGCTTTTTGATGACCCTCAAACCTTCAAACAGGCATGGGATAGGCATAAGGGAGCAAACAAATGAGTATGAATAGATAGGCCACTGACAGAGCAAAGGCCGATGGCACATTTATAAGGTAGAAAAAGAAATGGGTAGACTGGATGGGCCTTGCGGTCCTTATCTGCCAACAGCTTCTATGTTTCTATAAACCTCTAACTCCTCTCCACTCCCTACCCAAACAGACACACCCATGCCTAGATCACAATCACCTACAAACATTGCATGTTGAAAAAATACTCTGCTAGGTGCTGTCACACTGTGTTCGGTTTGGAGACAGTCAGCCATAATGTCTACTTTTATTTAACCTTTTGGGTTGCTAAAATGGCTCTATGATGTTTTGATAGGACAATTCATGCATACACTATTTATTACAATCAAGGGTGGAATTCACTGCAAATTTTTGATGTAGATCACATTGCTTGTGAACTTCATTTATGCTACTTCAACTAGTCCACATACTGTTGAGATGCTTCATTTCATTTTATTTTTATCCTTGTAAGTCTGATGAGCAAACTGTCCATTTTCACAGATGACAAGCAATACAAAAAACCAAAAACAAAAACATATACAGTACATTAGAACACTTCACAGAACAATTAACAAATACATTCTTGAGTATACTGTAAGTACTTCTTTAATTTAAATTTAAAAGAAAGTGCAGAATTACAGATTAATAAATCACATGGGAGTGAATTAAAAAAAACTTGGTCCCCTGTATAATAATGAACATTGACCCATAGTTCTTTTAAAAAATGGAACATTAAATTTAACTTTGACTGAGTTCTAGTGCAATTAGAATTAACATATCTTAAAAAAAGTAAGCTTGCTGAATTAAGTAACAGGCCAGCTTTGATTTTAAATAGAAAGAGACACATCTTAAACTGAATTCTATTTGTAAGAGAAAGGCAATTGGAAGACTTTAAAGAGGGACGCTGGTCAAAAGTGCTACATTGCAGAATTAGAATAAGCATACCCCCAATAAATCTCATACCAAACATTAGGTTTCTGTGTTACTTCATTTTAAAGTTATGGGCTATTTTGTAACCCTGATTTCACTACCTGTTCAAAAAAGCCAGTTTCAGTGAAGAGGTGCTGATGATGTCATCTCCTGAACTCACAGTTTAGCCATCCCAGTCAGCAAGCTTATAGGACTTGTTTCTCCAAAGTTAAAAGATCATTCTGCAGTGGTTTTCACAAGTAAAACAGTCAGCACCATTCTAAAATAGTGCTATAGAATCTATGTGTTTTAGGTTTTGTAACAACATTGACAACTTTGTATTTTAATGCCTTTTTGGTTTGGTTCATTTCTCCAGAGTTGCAGGCTGCTGATACCATGTGAAGTGTCTGCAGTGCCTGTTTGGAAATTGTATTGCTAAAAGTGTTGCAATATTGGTAACTGCATTGCTGTTTGTCAGTGTCTGCTTTACAATAAGTTTTAATAGGGGCCCTATAGGTGATAATTCCTACTAGGGGTGGAAGTGTTAGCCCTTGTAAAACAATCATTGTAATGTGGAGTACACTGCAGATGAGCCTGAATATAGCTCAGGTAACAGCCTGTCAATGAGAAAACAGAAAATGAGCTCTGCTCAACTGAGTATCCCATTCTTTCAAACTTTGATGGTGAATAAAATATTGCTTGAATGATTAAATGAGTGATTAAGCATTGAGCTGGCTACTGCATAGAAACTTTTAGTAAGGTTTCAAAATAGCACTACCTTTCCCACCCCCATTTACAGGGTGATGGAATAATTGATTTAAAGTGCCATCCTGAAAAATCCTCTCAATTGAATGATAGGTGTGAATGATCACAGCCTTTCACCACATCAGAGATATCCAGTCTGCAAATCACATATTAGTGCGATGTGGCTTAGCATCCAGCAACCCAGGAGAAAAGGACCACAACAAAAAAGCACCAAAAACAAAACTATGAATTTGTCAACTTTGTTACAAAAACTGAAACAAACATAGGTTTTAAAGCAATGTTTATTGAATGCTGCTTCCTGTTTTACTGGAGAAAACCATTTGCACATAGTTATTCAACTTTGGAGAAAGCAGGTCCTGTCAGCTAGCTGACAGGGTAGGCTAGACTGTGAGTTCAGGAGATGGCATCATCAGCACCTCTTCACTGAAACTGTTTTTTTTGAACAGGCAGAGAATTTAGGGCTATAAAATTATTTTTAACTTTTAAACAAAGTAACTTAGGGATCTTAATTTTGGCATGAGGGTGATTGGGGCTGTTGATCCATATTCTGAATTTATTAATGCCAGTAATTTTTGACCATAGTCTCTCTTTAACAATAAACGATGATGGGTTCGGGCTGGAACTGAGAGCATAAACCTCAGTATAGAATTATATGTAACTGACAATTTTCCTAACAGTTTAGTACTTATTGAAGCATAAGCAACCAACCCATAGTCGAAAACACTAAAGAGGAAACTAT
Source organism: Neoceratodus forsteri (assembly GCA_016271365.2). Classification (NCBI taxonomy): domain Eukaryota; kingdom Metazoa; phylum Chordata; order Ceratodontiformes; family Ceratodontidae; genus Neoceratodus; species Neoceratodus forsteri. The sequence continues at coordinate 1,456,136,835 of CM057455.1, read as the reverse complement.
GTGCCAAGAGCTTCCTAGATTCAGGAGTTAATGCTTAACTCTATAAAGACTTTTTTTATGATAGAAAAAACATGTTCAAAAGTGAGGTAAGTGTCAAAAATGAGTCCCAAATATTTAAATGTGTCAACATATTCAATGGAATTTCCCTTATAGATGGAAGATTAGACAAATTGATATTTTTACTCAAAAAAAGCATGATTTTTGTTTTTACTGGGTTAAGCACAAGATAATTTGCAAGCAGCCAGGTTTGAAATGAATCAAAGTTAGCCTGAAGTTTATCCAAGACCTCCTTTGAGTTTAAGCTATCCTCGTAAATAACTGCATCATCTGCAAACATTATAATGGAGCTAGAAGAACATGAAGATGGAGCACCATTCATGAGAAGTGAGAAAATAAGTGGGCCCAAGATAGATCCTTGGGGGACACCACATCTGATAAACTTGGAAGAAGAAAAATGACCTTCAATTGATGTCACATGTGACCTATCTACAAGATAATGGGAGAACCATTTAATCACTTCATCAGAAAAGTGCATTTGTTTCATAATACAAAGAAGCACACTGTGCTCCACAAGATCGAAGGCCTTGGTGAGGTCCAGAAAAGAGCAGCAACTGAGTGCCCTTTAACAAGGGCTTTCTGGATGTCACTAGTGAACCTCACCAAGGCCGTTTTGGTATTATGCCCTGCCTTAAAACCGTGCTGACCGGGAGTTAGTAAATCATATTTAGTAAGGTACTCCAAGGTCTGATCTAATATAATTTTCTCAAGAATCTTGGACAGGGGTGGCAAAGGAGCTATTGGGCAGAAGTTAGATACTAATGAAGGATTACCTGCTTTATGAATAGGTCTAATAACTGCGTGTTTCCACAATTTTGGAAACACACCACGAACAATTGAAAAATTGAAAATGGTAGTAAGGAGGTAAGAAAATGTATCGATACCTAATCTAAGTATGTGAATATCTAAAGAATCAGTCAACAAAAATGGTTTAGGATCATTACTAAGTAAATAATCCTTAACTGTCAAAGGAGTCAGCTCGTTAAACACAAATTTAGAAAACAATTTGAGATGAACTCTATGATTGTTAACTGTTTCATGACACACGCCAGGATTGGGTACCCTTACATTCTCAAGGTCTCCAAAATAGTTATTAAAACTTTGCGCTATCAATTTAGGACACGAAATAAGCGAGTCATCATTTTGAAGAGAAATCAATTGGTCTTTCTTTCTCCTACCCATTAAGTTGTTTAGTATCTTCCAAGTTTGCCTGGAATTACCAAATACTTTATTCTGTTGTCTTATGAAATATTTTACTTTAGATTTTCTAATTTCTGATTTACACCTTTTCTTAAAATTTTATATGCGAAAGAGTCAGCATCATTACTAATTTTAAAATGTTTCCAGCTCTGATCACATAATTTCATAAAGATCTAACAATTCTTTTGTGATCCATTCATTCTTAGTAGAACAAATACGCATTTTTTTCCAGAGGTGCCAATTTGTCTATCAAAGACGTATACAACGTAATAAAAGTATTTAACATGACATCAATGTCCTCAGAGGATTTAAGCTGCATCCAATCTATAGTTTTACTTGCTTTAGCAATACCCTCAGGAGTTAGTGAAGAAAGTCTCCTAAATTCAATATACCTGGGGGTTTGTTTAGCGTATTTAACAGACCAATCACATGCCACTGGACAATGATCACTAATATTGTCAGACAGAACCATAGCATTAATGATTCTATCTGGCTGGGTTACCAAAATTGAATCAAGAATTGAACCTGAGTTAACTTTGTGATTATATCTAGTAATGTCATGAATCAGTTGATGGAGACCTAAATCAATTAGAATGTCACGAGTACCATCAGTCTCATTTGTATTCCAATTATTGTTAAAGTCCCCCAATAGTATCCACTCTCTGTTGGGAGGAAGATGGGATCTGAAACAAGAGACCAAATCAATACCATATTTAAACTTCCCAGGTGGAATATAGATGGAACTAATAACTAATCTCTTGTCCTGACCAAATAAAATCTCTATTGAAACAAAATCACAAGCAGCATCATTTATGTTGTCAAGAATCCTTATTGCACTAAACTTAGAATTTACATATGTAAGTGCCCCCCTTCCCCCACACATTTACCTACTCTGTCCTGACGAAACAAATTAAAATTAGGCAATGAAATTTTGGAGTCCAAGACATCGCTATTTAGCCTTGTCTCAGATAACGAATCACATCAAACTCTTTCATCTCTAGCAGCACCAAGAATTGGTCCCACTTTGAAGAAAGGCTGTTAATATTCAGATGGACAATTTTCAAAGTTGAGTGTAAATTAGAAGGGACAGTATTGCTAATCAAGCTGGGACTTGGTTTCTCCTGGCCTAGGCAACATGGGCCTGGGTGAGGATGCATAGAACCCAAAATGAGACGCAATAAAGCAAAAAATTGCCTAAGATGAATTTTATTGACCATTTTCTTTTCATTTTTTGTGACCGGATAAAATATATTAGTCCTAATACTACAAAAATAATGGTCAATAAAAAATCTCTGATAATTATGAGAAACAGGATAAGAAACCCATGTGATATATATACTGTATTAAAACCATCATAGCTATTGTAGCTATCATAACAATTATTCCAAACATTCAGTCTATCAGGTTGAAAATCAGAGAAGGAAGGGAGAACAACATCTCCCTCACAAGGCCTATGGCATACAAAAGTACAAGCTAATATAAAATAGATCAATATTGAATTAAACATTTTAGCATTTTAAAAGATATGCCAAACAGTCTGAGATAAATTATCCTATCTTAATAATGGCTATTACAGAATTTAGATCTCACTTTTTCTCGAGGGAGTGGGGCTAGCACCACTCATGCTCATGCCACAGTGCTCGCACTGTGTGTGAGTGCAGAATTTAAATGTCCTGACCCCTCCTTCTGTACAATGTCACTCTCTGTTGCTCTTCCCCACAGTCCCATTTACTGGCTTGCTTACCAGAACTGGGGCCCTCCAAGGAAATGGAGTGGGACTGTAGCAGGCAGTTGAAGCGGACTGTGGAACAAGGCTGCTGATGTAATAGCACACAGTCAAGAATCAGCAGGTGAGCAGCTGCAGACAGTCCTGAAGCGCTGAATGATACTTGCACTGTGTGTGAGTGCAGAATTTAAATGTTCTAACCCCTCCGTCTGTACAATGTCACTCCCTGTTGCTCCTCCCCACAGTCCCATTTACCAGCTTGCTTACCGGAACTGGAGGCTCTCCAAGGGAACGGAGCAGAACTTTAGCAGGCAGTTGAAGCGGACTGTGGAACAAGGCTGCTGATGTAACGGCACACAGTCAGGAATCAGCAGGTGAGCAGCTGCAGACAATCCTGAAGCGCTGAATGATACCTCGCTGTGTGCTAGCGGTCTACAGAGTTTTGTTTAATCATGTGGATCACACTAAAAAATTACAACTGTTTGCTGTTACCAAATGGGTTTTGAATGTCAATTGCTATGTATCTGTCAAAACATGAAAAGTTGAGCACACACACACCTCTAATAACAAGGGCACCAGTCTAGATACAAAATGAAACTTTTATTAACACATGACATTTGATGGCTGATGAAAAACATCCTTTCTCAAAGAAAGGAGAAAGGATGTTATTTTCATCCAAACGCCAGATGATTTACTGTATGCCCAAGAAAGAAACTGGCAAAATATGTTGAAATTGCCCATAGTAATCAGGAAGAGGCTCAAAACCAGCAGAAGGTATATTATGACCATGGGGTAAAGAAAAAGTTTGAGCCAGGTGAAAAGGTTTTGCTACTGTTACCCACAACAGAAAATAAGTTGTTAATGAAGTGGCAAGGGCCAGATAAGGTTCTTAGACGTACTGGCACTGTTAACTATGAGACTGAGACCCCTGACAGAAAAATCCTTCTAAGATATACCATGCTAACCTCCTCAAGAAATAGGTTGAAAAAATGCCAAAAGCTGCCTTGCTAGTTTTACCAGAAACTGATAAGGAAGATATTGATGTAGCTTATGATAGACTAGAACAAACTGTAAATGTTGATGCTGTAAAGGTGAATGTTGCTTAACCTCAGAACAAACTGCAGACATTTGTAATGTTCTAAAGACATTTAACAGTACTTTTACCACGGTACCAGGCTGAGCAAAAGGGGTTGGGCACATAATAGTGACAAAGAATGCTCGTCCTATTAGGCAAAAGTCATACAGGTTGCCAGAGAGGTTAAAAGCTGATGTGGTTAAGGAAATACAAAAAATGAAAGAATTGGGTATCATTGAGGAGTCGAGGAGTGCTTGGTCATCTCCCATGGTAATTGTAAACAAAAAAGAAGGGTGTGTTAGAATCTGTCTTGATTTTAGAAAACTTAATTAAGTGTCAGAATTTGACAGTTATCCTATCCCCAGAATAGATGATTTGGTGGACAGGCTGGGGAGTGCAAAGTATATCAGTACCCTCGATCTCACCAAGGGTTATTGGCAAATACCTTTAGCTAAAGAATCCAGAGATAAAACTAAATTTGCCACCCCTATAGGATTCTATCAGTTCACCACCATGCCCTTTGGTTTACATGGTGTGCCAGCTACATTCCAGCAGTACATGGATGTAATTTTATCCCTCACAGTGGTTATTGTGTTGTGTACCTGGATGATGTCGTGGTGTACAGTCCCAAATGGAAAAGCCACCTGGAACACCTACGAGCAGCAGTTATCCAAGTTATCAGAAATGCAGGTCTGACAATTAATCCTACTTTGTGCATTGGGCATGCAGGAAACTAGATATTTGGGCTATGAGCTGGGAAATGGAGAAGTCAAACCAGAGATTTCTAAAACAGAAGCTGAAGCTAACAGCCCTGTACCTAAAACAAAGAAACATGTCAGGTCATTTTTAGGGCTGGCTGGTTATTATCGGAGATTTGTTCCCAATTTTGCTGAGTTAACTACTCCCCTCACTGAACTCACAAAAAAAACGGTACCCAAATAATGTGAAATGGACTCCAGAATGTGATGAAGCTTTTCAAGCCATAAAGGCTGCATTATGTTCAGCACCTGTAGCCCAGACTTTGAGAAACCATTTCTGCTACAAACAGATGCATCCAAGGTAGGCCTAGGTGCAGTGCTAAGCCAAAATATAGATGGGAAAGAACATCCTATTGCGTATGTAAGTAGGAAATTGCATGACAGAGAAAAAAAGTTACTCCATTATAGAAAAGGAGTGTTCAGTAGCAAAGTGGTCCATGGAGTCCCTCAAATTTTATTTGTTAGGAACTAATTTTGTTCTTGTAACTGATCACAGTCCCCTCTGTTGTCTTAACCAGATGAAAGATAAAAATTCCAGAATCACATGGTGGTGCCTGGCACTGCAGCCATTTAAATTCTCTGTGATTCACAAATCTGGTAAAAAGAATAGTAATGCTGATTTTCTGTCAAGATATCGATCAGGAATTGAGGGTTCTGATGGTTGAAAAAAAACTAATGTATGGATTTGAACTGTACTTTTTGCTGTACTGCTAAAAAATGGATGCAAATGTGCTTAATGTCTGAATGCAACAAGTGTTATTAGAAAATAGAGTTTTGGAAACCTGTTTAATAAAGCAGGTTCCCTCTTAAAGAGGGGGATATATATGACAGGGTAGAATAGGACCCCATCCCATTTGTTTTGGAGAAAGTGTTTAAATGCAATGATCTGTATTCTTTCCTTTTTTGTCTCTTCTGTCTGGTTGAGCAACCAAATTTTTCTGTGAGACTTCGGACTTGATCAACGCGACCAGTCTCACAATCCTTTGCCTCTCACTGTCTCTCAGTTTTCTTGCTGTCTTTCTTCCTTGCATATCTGTATCTACTAATATAAAATATATGAGAATCAATGAATGAAAATGTAGTTGATATTGGGATCACTTTTATTTAGAAAATTGTGTTACTGTTGAAATGTATACATTTATAATTTGAGATAACTGAAAAAAGCTAGAGGTTACTTGGGTGCAAATGCCTGAGCCTTTTGCAGTTGCTGTGGGGACCTCAGGAAGTTCTCAATGTTCTAGCAGTTCCTGACATTTACAAAGAACAGGATGCTTGTAAAGGATGGGTGTTGGAAAAGAGCTATAAAAACAGCTAAGCTGAGCTGCAAGGGATATTTTTTACAAAAGATTTTATTTTGCTTTGCTTCTGTATATAGTTATTCTGAACAGGTTTATTTTATTTTATGTTACTGCAACTACAAATAAACAGTTTTGTGGAATTTTACAACTGCTCCTGGATTTTCTCTATGCTTCCTAACCTGTGCCTCGACAACACACAGCAAGCAACACACAGTCACACAACATATTGCAGATTTACAAGTGTTATGCACAGACTTTTTACCTTTTACTATTTATTTATATATTGTAATGAACAGATTTTACAAATACTGTTGAACACAATCACATTGATTTGTGCTTTACTTATAATGACACACACACACAAATAACACTGGAAATATAATGAAGGAAACCAGTGTATCACTGTTTTACAAACTGCTTTAAAATAGTTTTGACTTGCTTTTGTTTACTTTTTATTTTACAATGGTCTGCATTTACATTACTTTGTAATTTTATGCTCACATTACTGTTCTTCGAAATTAACTATTATTGTGTACTTTTGCTAGTTATTTATTATAAACTTACCTTGGACAATGAAGGGGTGATTGTTTTAGCATTTATTGTCCGCTGGTGGAAATAGGAACCAATTAATTCTTTTCAATTCTGTGGGACTGTCTGGAGGCATTCTCTGGAACTTGTGCTTGGTTTTACTTTAGTTTACACTGGTTGCTCAGCAAGCTAGAAATGTGATACTACTTCTCTTCATTTATTTTAGAGTAGTTGCTCAGGCTTTGAACCACTCTGTGACCTGAGATCTGCACTATTTCGGCTGGGGAAGCTCCGCTGTCTGCTAACTTTTGGATCAAATGTTTTCTTACTGAATGATTTGTTATTTTTTTCTCAATTTTGGATTCTGGCTTTGTTCATCATGGTCTTCATTAATGTTCCTAATTTATTTATGCCAACTGGCTGATTTTTGAATCACGATGCTGGAAGGTACTTTTTACAATTCATTACTCACTCATTTCTGTGAATTACTGTCTTCTACTGTGTTACTACCATCATTCTAACCTGGTTAGCATTGTACTCTTATTAACATGTTGTACCTAATAATCTGTACCTAATATTCTGCCTCTGTATTTCTGTCCCGGTCGCCCCTTGAAAAGGGACCTTCGGGGCTCAGTGGGTTCACCCTGTAATCAAAATTTAATAAATAAATCCTACATTTTCATGGACAAGAAGAATGGGAGTCTGCATTTAGACGTTTTGATGGCCTGTGACTTTTATAAAATAGATAGTTTGTTACAGGGCATCTCATGGACTTGCTTGGAGTGGCATATGCCCTGGGCTTTAGTTCATGGGTTTCGTGGGTTAGCGCCAAACTTTGTTTTTGTTTGTTGCTCTTTATTAAAATGGAGGATGTATTGAAGGCATTTTCATCACTCTTGCAGTTGATGTCTCCCATTTTATATTTCAACTTTCTGTATTCCCTCGGACACCAAAGAACATTGTGACTATTATGCACATGGTGTTTAGGACTGATTCTGGAGTGTGTGGCCCTTGTTGCTCAGTCTCATATAACTTGTCAATCAGTGTGTCCATTAGTTCATCTGCGGCTTCTGGTTTGTTGCATTGACCTTCACGTTTTAAAACTTTTTGCTTAGATTGAAGTACTTGCCTGTTGTTTGAAATTGAATTGAAGTAGATGGCGAGTGAAGGTACATTTTGCTTTCAGGTAGCACTTCAGGCTTTGAAAAATTGAGCGCAGCATAAGTGACTCATAGCTTGATCCATCTTTTTTACAAATATTCATGAAATAGTGACTTAGGAGTTTATCTAACTGTGCTGGCGGCAGGAGGTGTAGGTCGATATAATATTGAACTTTTTTGATACAGATGCAGAAGCCCTGAATATTCGTTCTAGTTTTCTGTGCTGTGCTCTGATTTTTTCCACTCTGTATGAAAGCTTCAACTGATTTCATGTCTATCTCTACGTCTGTGCTTGTTGTGGCCTGTTCTAGTAATTTTGCTGTTGTGTTTTGTGGCAAGGGACAGAGGTTTGAATCTAGGTCAAGGCTGTTTGTTGTACCTGCCAGGATTAGAGTGTCTGCATTCAGTTGCTGCGGTGGTTCCTCATTGTCTACTGCTGTGGTGATATTTTGATTGTGCTGTTCTCCTTCATCCTGTGGAATAGGCTCTGGCTGTAGGTCTAATAGTGACTCGCTATCATTTTCCATTTGTGTTAGGATTCCTGATAGCTCCATTTCAAATGAATTATCCAAAGTTTCCATTTCATTTTAGGCTGCAGTTATGATGCTTTTACAATAAATAACACTGGCTATTTGTGAACATGAATTTGTTAGTTACAGCTAACAATGGTGGTGACAGTTTTAAAACTGTAGGTGACAAGGTCATGGGGGCAGACATGGTTGCTGGTGGCAATGGCTCGGAGACACCGCTGCCATTATTTTCCCCAGAAGACATCCTGCCATTTTAATTTCCTGGCTTGATCACTATTTAAACTGTTATTACAGGCTCTGACAATAATGGCAGTATTCTCTTTATTGACATCATCTGTAACTGTTGATTCATGCCGTATTTTGTAATCAGAAATGGTGAAAACATATTTTTTTATGTGAGAATAGCGAGAGAAACACAGAATTGCAATAATAGCAATCTTGGTGAAAGGGGGACATATTTATTTATTCTGATTAGTGGCTGACTAATTTGCTGACTACTGGTGCTACATTTTTTAAATACAACACATATGCTGCTAGCTGCCTGGCTGGGTGATATCTTATACACCTATTGTGCACTCGGAGGTTAGCGCTGGGTGGGGAGGGGTTAATATCAGCAACAGCAAAATTATTATTATCAAAATATGGAAAATACATTCATTGATGGGGTAAAGATGTACAATCTGATTATTGGGTAGTTTGCTGCACTGTCTAATGCTGTTTAATATCTGTTATGCAGTATGATGCGCCATCTATCTCTGAGAAACAACTGTTTTAGTACTGTTTTAGCACTAAATTGGCACAGATGCACTAGCACTAACATTAGTGCACACATTACTGGACTGTTTAATCGCGATCAGTGTGTAAGGACACTTTGGGTGTGTTATCTGTGTAATTTTATTTTTAAACTGACGTGATTAATACTGTGCTATCCATTACTTATATGCTGACATCTAGCTGTCACACTGCTGTTTAGAACCATGCGAGTAGCACCAGAATTTACAATAGAATGAGGTGGATGGGAGAAAGATTCCATGAGATACTTACTGTACAAATAAATTGTGTATGACATACCTACTCTGTATATAAATGATTGTGACATATTTACAATGCACTTTACACATTTATGTACACAGTGGATACAATACATGATTTTTATGGAGCACGTATATTGTCTACACCTGTTGCATAAATATATTTAATTAATGAACTGTATCTAGAAAAAACAGTAAAAAAAAGCTTTTCTAAAACACTTACTGGGTGAATGGGCCTTTTGTAACCAATGTGTATTGAGAATAAATTTATTTATGCATCACCTGTGAGTATATCAAAGGGCACATACTGTATCAGTGATATTTTTCCTTCCCTGGGACCTAGAGTGAGAATTAAAATATTCTCACTCTAGGTACCAGGAGGGAAAATATTCTCACTGTAGGTCCTCATTGGCTGGAGCTGACAGTGCGAGCAGCATAAATAGAATGCACCTGCTCATTTGCATGTCAGCTCCCACTGGCAGCTTAATTTCACAGCCACAACCAACGAACCACTTTCACTTTCTACAATCGCTTTTTGTCTGCCATTTAAACAAGCATAATTTGAAAAAGCAACTATCAGCCACAACCAAAGTTTCCTTTCAAAACAACCCTGAAATCTCTCAACATTACTCACTAGCAGTGCTCCTACCTCCCCGTGGCAGCCAATACAAAACCCCATACTCTGGACCTGCACTCCAGTAATGATACTGCTGCAACACTGCTTACTAATGTGGTCAGAAGCCAGCTGCACCACTCCATCACAGGGTCGCATGCTTCAATGATCACTCTCCAGAAAGCCTCCTCCTCAATCCCAAGTGAACATCAAGATGTCCTGATGCAACTTGAATAAAAACACAACCCTCTCGGTCATCCTGACAACAGCACTCAGTCATCCAAAACATAGTAATGTAAAAAATAACCATATAAAACTAACTAAAAGACTTTGAGGTGTTGCATACATGGATCTGATGTATCCTTTGCCACTTGTGATGTCAAAGGTCAAATGCAACTTGGGGAAAATATCAGGGATATTTTCAATAGGGCATAGCATATCATATATATATATATATATATATATATATATATATGTATATGTATATATATTCTTATTCTCCATATTAAAAGTAGCAGTGTAAGTGGGTTTGTGGAGAAAAGAGATTTGTAGTCAGTGTTTGGGACTTCAGGTAGAACGTCAACAGGCATAGAATGGAGGTGGGAAGGTACAGGGAAGGTTCAACAGACAAAAAGTTTATGAAAGGAAGGAAATAACATGGGATAGTACAGTGTAACAGGTGTGGAATTGTAGTCTTTCAGGACACATTCTGGAGACTGAGGTACTGCCCCATTTGCACTCACCTCCCTGGGTTGAGAGCAGAGGTTGCTGGACTCTGAGCTGAACTGACAAGGCTGCAGAGAACATTCTGCCCCACCTTCTGCCTTACCCAAGTGCCAATAAAACTGTCACCTCTTGCCCAGAGGATGCAGAGGCAGAGTGATTGAACCTTTGTGGGCTCTGGGAAGGTGGGGGTGTCGGGAAGGATATGCACTCTGTAGCCTCTACCACTGCACAGTTCATTTGCTGTACTGGTTGGATGGGACAGCTGGGAGGAGGCACCCACAGCACTGGGAAGGGAAGGGAAGATGTGGCATTCCTCAGAATGGGAGGCCCCAAGGAGGGAGGAAGAGACCCCCAGTCAAGGATGAAGCAGCTGTTGATGGGGGACCCTCCATTAGAGGGACAGAACTGGGAGTGGAGGGGCAGAAGGGAGAGGGAGGTGAAGTGCCTCCCTGGTGATTTGGCTTGGAGGGATGGAGAGTGGATCCAGAGGATCGCTAGGGTGTCAGGAAATGGGAGGGAGCTAGATGTCATTGTCCACCTGAGAGCAAATGACCTGGCAATTCAGGTAATTTCAGGGAGCTGGGAGGGGCCTTAAGCAGTTAGCATGCACAGTGGTGTTTGCCAAGATGTTACTGTGTACAGCTGGAGAGAGGAAAGGGCTGTCCACACCAGGGCTTTTTATTCATTTATTCATTACAAATCAGGTTTACAACCTTTAACAATCTATTGAAGACATAGTGCATGGAGAAGAGCTTTGGCTCTGTTAGACTGGGGCAAACTAGCTGGTGAGTTTGTGACTGTGTGTTTGTAATTGAATTTGAGATCTTTTCTTAACTGCCATTTCTGTGTGCTTTTCCATTTAGTTTGAGCAGGATTGAGGGATTCTAGCTGATAAGTTTGTGACTGTGTGTTTATAATTGAATTTAAGGTCTTTTCTCAACTGCCATTTAAGATTGATTTTTCATTTAGTTTGGGCAGGATTGAGGGATTCTAGCTAATAAGTTTCTGACTGTGTTTGTAATTGGCTGTGTCTGAACTTCAAGTGCAGGCATCATATTACAGGGATTAGTGTAGTTTGAATGTGAGGCCTTAACTGCCATTTCAGTTTGAGTCTTCATTTAGTTGGGGCAGGATTGAGGGATTCTATCTGGTGAGTTTGTGACTGTATGTTTGTAATTGAATTTGAGGTATTCTTAACTGCCATTTCTGTGTGCTTTCCATTTAGTTTGGACAGGATTGAGGATTTTAGCTGATAAGTTTGTGACTGTGTGTTTGTAATTGGCTGTGTTTGGACCACAGTGAGTGGAGTGAGGAGCCACTGCCAGAGGAGTCCATGGCTGATTGTTTTTCAATACAGCCTGTGGTGTAGTCCCACCCCACAACCCACCCACCCCAGGGCTCTCCCTACATTTATAGGGTGAGTCCCATAGGGCCTTGCAACATCCTGCATCCATACAGAAAGTAGAGAAGAGAGAAAGCATAACAAAAACAAAAGAAAAACAAATATTTGGGAGATAACAAATAGTCGCTTTAAGCAGGTAGTTGATTGAGGAGAGAAACAGACATGATGGAGTGGCGAGTGCAATGGTTGTTGAGCAGCTGTCTTCAGGGAGATATTCTAGAGGCTGTGATGTTGTACTATCTGCAGGCACCTCTGGGCTGAGGGAGGAGGTTGCCTGTCTCCGAGCAGAGTTGGCCAAGCTGAAGGTGGCATCCACCCCACCAGAGACCACCAGGTTCACAACCTGTACCTCAAAGGATGCCAGGAAAAGGAGTGATTGGACTATGGTGGGCTCAGGAGGGTGAGGGGGTCAAAAGCATATCCTTAACCAGTCCCACTTAGTAATTCCTACACTGTTTTGGAGGAATGGAAAAGCCCCATTCAGGATCCTGAGACTGGAACCAGGGAGGATGGGAGGGTCCTCCTGGATGGAACCCCAGGGAAGGGAGGCAGGGGACTCCAGAGGAGGAGGAAGCTTCTCCTAGTGGGGGACTCTATGGTCCTGGGAGTGGAGTTAGGGACACTTAGCAGGGGAGAGACAGAGGTCAAGTGCCTCCCAGGAAGCACTGCATGGAGGGATGGAAGCGGATCCATATGATCACTATGGCAACAGCTAGAGGAAGCAGCTGGATGTCATTGTCCACCTGGGGACCAATGACCTGGCCAGGAGAAGGGTGTAGTTAACCAGAGTCCAGGAGGATTTCAGGAAGTTGGGGAAACCTGAAACAGATAGCACACTCTGTCTCATTCTTGAAGGTGTTACCTGTCCAGGGCACAGGGAAGTTAGGGCACTCCACATCTGTACCTTCAACTCCTGGTTGAAGGATCTGTGGAAGGAAGGGTTTTGACTTCATAGGGACTGGGGCCTGACCTTTTTTTTTTTGTTTGTTTTGATTTTGTTTAATTTAGCTTAAAGTGGAATTTAACGTAAAGGTTTCTGTGGCTGGAGTGACTGTAAAAGCCCGTCCACCCACCCCTTCCACCAGCCTTTCTTAAATGCTGAAATAACACTGTGGGTTGGATTTAAAGGCTGTGAGGGAGGAGCTTGGGGAGCTGCAAACTGATCTGAACCCTCACAGCAAGTCAGGAAGGAGAAATGAGGAACAGCCATATGAGCTAATTCTTAAAGATATATAAATATATTTTACTCATGAGTAGGTCTATAGTCCTTTTGAGTAGGATTGTGGTTTCCAGTTAGTACTGTAGTTGGCTGTCTTATGCTGTGTGCAAGAGCATTTGGGATTACAATTTCTGTTAGAGGCTGGGCTAGGATTAGTTAATTCTACTTGCTGTAGGGAGAGTTAGTGTGGAGAGGCTGTATAGGTAGTGTGGACCTTGGGTAGGATTGTAGGGTGCAATGGTTGTGGGGCAGCAATGTGGATGAACATACTGTGGAGGCTGGGAGGGTGCCCAATATGCCACAGACTAAGGAGGCTCAAGAAAGAGGTTCAGTGGCTTGGCAGGGAGCTGGGGAGGTTGAGGGATGAGGGAGGATGCATCAGTGGAGGCTGACATCTGAGAGTATTGTGGGGGCACCGCAGAGAAGGAACAGTGGGTCAAGAGAAGGGTCAGGGGAGGGAAAAACTAGACAGGAAGCCAGCTGATGAAGGTGGACTCTAGTGGGACCTAGAAAAGAGAAGCAGCAGGAGGGAGGAGAAAACACATAGTAAGGCAACGGGTAGGGAACTTGTTTGCTTTACTAGCAACACATGGGAAAGGAGACGAGGAGGAGATTACACAAGGGATAGCACTCCAAAGAGGAGAGAGTGAGGGCATTACTAGTGGAGAGATTGAGCAAGGTGTTTATTTATTTTTATTTATTTATTTATTTAGTTTTTGTTGACCGGTAAGTGCACTAGACAAATCCTGCCTATTTTCAGGCATGACCCGGGGAAGGGGGACACAGATGAATGCCAACTGACCTTGAACCAGATTAAGCTGTGTGGCAGGAGGAGGGATAATACTCGGAGAGGTGAGGAGGGAGAGGGAGGTTGGCAGTCAAACAGGGGGGTGGAGAGGTCTCAATTGAGAGGGGCAGGGGAAACACTGGGGCATGGTAAAGCACTGTCTTGAGGGCTCCCCAGAAATGAGAACCAGGGTGGGGGTGACGTATGGGCACAAGGAAAGAGGAGGAGGTACTGTGTTGGGGGACTCCATACTCAAGGGGATCAGATGGGGCAGCAAGGTGGAGAGTCACAGTCAGATAAGGGTGTAGTCCATACCAGGATTAAAGGCAGGCAAGGCAGGACAGGCAATCCTAAGGTGCTTAGGAGGGTGGAGGAAACCACATTGTGGTACATGTGGGGACAAATGACCTAGTGGGGAAATGGTGGAGGTAACAAGGGAGAGGACTGAGGAAGGGAAGTTCAGCGAGGAGACTGGGGAATCTGTGGCCTTTCTCTGAGGTGCTCCCAGTACCCTGCACAAGCACAGTGAGAAAGAGAGGGTTAGGAGTTGAACACATGGTTGGTAGAATGGTGTCAAACTAAGGGTATGGATTGTGGGTGGCTGGGGCAGTACCTGGAATAATAACAACTGTTTGCAAGGGATAGGCTGCACCTGAGTGGGGAGGGAGGGAAGGAGGTATTAAAGCAAAGACTGGGGCAATATATTGTGACAAAGGTGGATTTAAACTAGATGGGGGGTGGCAAGTGGACAGCAGGTAGGCAGGGATCCGATAGAGTGGAGTCACAGCTTACCCCCCAGGCTAGCAGAGGACTTGGGGTGGCCAAAAAATGAGGGAGTAGAAGGGAGGAGATGGGGGCCAGTGAAGGGAAGGGGCATGATGGAGGGTGGTCTCATTGAATACAAGAAGCTTAGGAAACAAATCAGCAGAGCTACAGGCAGTCTTAGCAGTGTGGAGGGAGGATATTGCAGCTGCCAAAGAAACATGGGCAACTGAGACTGGGACTGGGATCTGGCAATCCCAGAATACAAATTATACAGGAAGGACTGTAAGGAGGGAAGAGGGGTGGGGGGAAGTCTATGTGAGGGACAGGATCAAATGCACAAGGGATGAGGGGAAAGAAAGGAGAACAGAGGCAATCTGTTGCAGTTCCTAGACTCAAGGGTAGGAAACTGAGGTGTGGGTGGTGTACAGACCACTGTCCCAGTCTGAGGAGCTTGACAGGGAATTAGTGGGACAAATCAGAAAGGCATGTAGAAAAGGAAAGGTGGTCATCGGGGGGGATTTCAACTTGCCGGGGGTTGACTGGAGCATTCCGGTCACCTCCAGTGCTAGGGAGCAAGTGCTTCTGGATGTGATCTAGGAGGGTCTCCTGACACAGTTGGTTAGTGTACCTACTAGGCTAAAAAACACTTTAGATCTGGCATTGTCAAATGGGGAGGCAGTAAGGGAAATAAAGGTGGAGGACCCACTAGCCAACAGCGATCATCTAACGGTGTGGTTTAATATCATGATGTGCAGGGAGCCAGAGAAATCAGTTACTCGGGTGGTAAACTTCAGGGGGGTGGACTTTGGGAGGATGCAGGAAGTACTGAAAGGGAAATTGGAGGGCATAAGGCAGGAGACAGACATGGAGCAGAAATGGATATTATTAATTGGGGATTACAGAGGCAATGGAAGCCTGCACCAAGACATAGAGTAAGAGAAGCAGAGCAAGAAAACCATGCTGGTTGAACAGCGAGGTTGTAGAGTTGGTGAGGGCAAACGAGAGGTGTACCAGAGGTATAGGAGGATGGGGAAGGAAGTGGACAGGAGAATATGCAAGATGGTCCCGGGAGATGACCAGAAAGTGAGAAAAGCCAAGGCCCAGAGGGAGCTGAGATTAGCGAGGGAATTAATGGGGGGACAAAGACTTTTCAGATATATCAGGAGAAAAGGAAGTGCAAGGAGACAACAGTGAGGATAAAAAGGGGTGGGGTGTGGACGAAAAGGGGAGGAGTAGGCAGAAGCACTGAATGAATACTTTTGCTCACTGTTCACAGAAGAAAAGGGGGACCGTACCACCATGGGCTGGGGGTGGGGACGGGAGAGGAGGCGACAGATGGAAGAATTGAGGCAAGTAGAGTCCTAGAGGGACTGAGGGCACTGAAGGTAGACAAGGCACCAGGGCCAGATGGGATCCACCCCAGGGTGCTGAGGGAGATGGTGGAGGTGTTGGCAGAGCTGCTGGTGGATCTGTACAGTACCTCACTGGAGTCAGGATGTGTGCCACTGGACTGGAGGATGGCACATGTAGTACCATTACACAAGAGTGGGCCAAGGGATGAACCGGGTAATTATCGTCTGGTAAGTCTCACCACTATAGTGTGCAAACTCATGGAAATGATACTAAAGGAAAGACTGGTGTCGTACCTGGAGGACAATGGCCTCCAGGATGTGAGGCAGGATTGGTTCATTTCAGGGAAGTCTTGTCAAACCAGCTTGATACAATATTATGACTGGGTGACAGGTGAGCTGGATAAGGGTCATGCGGTGGATGTTCTTTACTTGGACTTCAGCAAAGCCTTCGATTCGGTGCCTCATGGGCAACTTGGGGGGAAGCTAAGTGGTGCAGGGGTAGGGGCAAAAATGACGAACTGGATTACAAGCTGGCTGAGTGGGAGGCTGCAACGGGTGGTGGTGAAAGGGGAGCTCTCAACTCCAAGGCCAGTGATGAGTGAGGTGCCACAGGGCTCTGTGCTGAGGCCAGTATTATTTGGGCTCTTCATATCAGACATTGCACATGGGGTGGTAAGCAAGTTAAGTCTGTTCATTGATGACACCAAAATCGGAGCAGTGGTGGATGGAAGGGAGGGATGGAAGCAGCTGCAGGGGACCCAAGCAAGCTAGAGGAGATCAGAGAGGTGGCAGTAGGTTCAATGCAAGAAGTGTAAGGTATGCACTTTGAGTGAAGAACCCAAGGAGAGAATACTGGCTGGGGGGGTTAAGCTGGGGATCACTGAGGAGGAGAAGGACCTAAGGGTAATGGTAACAGGGACCATGAACAACACTACCCAGTACAGGAGAGTGGCTGCAAAAGTGAACAAAATGTCGGGGTGCATAGCGAGGGAGTTTTCATCCAGGCGAAGAGAGGTAATCTTGCCCCTCTACAGGTCGCTGGTAAGGTCACACTTAGATTATTGTGTACAGTTTTGGAGGCCATACCTAAAGCGTGATATCAGGCTACTGGAGGGGGTGCAGAGGAGGGCAACAAAGATGATATGTGGAATGGAGGGGAGAGACTATGAGAGCAGACTAGGAGACCTGAATATGTGCTCTCCGGAGGATAGAAGAGATAGGGGGGACATGATAGAGACATTCAAGTATCTGAGGGGAATCAGTAAGGATGAGGCAGATGGGGTCTTTAAGCTAAGGAGGGGGAAGGACACCAGGAGGCATGGGCTAGGAATAGAGGGGGGAAGGTTTAGGAGGGAAACGAGGAGACACTATTTCACAGAGAGGGTGGTAGAAAAATGGAACACACTACCAGAATGGGTGGTATCATGTAAATCTGTGAACAGCTTCAAAAGGGCATGGGACAGGGAACGGGAGAGTGAGGGTGGGAAAGGTGGGGGAGGCAGTGGGATGACAAAGGGGAGGGGAGGTGTGGCAGCTGCAAACTAGGGGTCCTAGCTGCACACTCGAGCAGACTAAAATAGACCGGATGGTCTGTTTCTGCTGGCCTATTCATATGTTCATATGTTCGTATGAGCTTATATAAGGAGGACGGGCTGCATCTGTCCGAGAAGGGGACCTTGGTCCTTTGTGAGAAGTTTGAATGCTCCAGCTGTGAGCATTTAAACTGGCCAAGAGGGGGAGAGCCAGGAGGGTCAGGAGGCTTGGGACCCCCCCCATGGGAACATTAAGGAACATAAGTTGACTAAAGGAACAGCTAAAGCAGGCAGGGAGGGAAAGGCAGGTGAAGAATGTATAATGAATGATACGGTGGGGCGAGAGCACATAGGAAAGGAAACTGGTGTGGGGTGAAGATGCTGGAGGAGAACAAGAGCAGAGGGATGGCAGACTGTAAAACATGGAAGGTCATGCTAACGAATGCCCGTAGCCTAGGAAATAAGGTTCAGACCCGAGGCTTTGTTTGCAGATGCAGACCTTGACATTGCAGCAATAACAGAGATATGGTACTCATGCTAATCATGGCTGGGAAGTCAATGTACCCGGCTATACACTGTCTGGGGACAGGAAGGGTAAAAAAGGGTAGGGAGTGGCCCTGTACATCAGAGGTGGTATAAAGGCTACAGAAGTTCAGGGAAGATGGGGAGGCCAAGGTAATGTGAGTCAACCTGGGTCAGGGAATGGAAACAATACGCACAGGGTGATCTACAGAGTCCGGCACAGAGGGAGGAAGTAGACAGGAACTAGTGGAGAACATACACGACATGGCAGCTAAAGGCAAAATCCTGCTATTGGGGGATTTCAGTATGCCAGACGTGGATTGGGCCACCCAGATGGCTGATTCAGCCAGAAGCACAGCCATCCTAGAATCCTGCAGGGGGTTGGACCCAGGCAGCTGGTACATGAGCCAACCAGGGACAGGTCAATTCTGAACCTAGTATGGACCAATGGGAACAGAGTTGAAGAAACACAGGTGGAAGGGCAACTGGGTCCAGTGACCACCACATGGTATGGTTCAGCATGAAGACATGGATTCAGTTAAACCACACAAGGGCAAGAGTATTAGATTTCAGGAAGGTGGATTTCACTGAAATGGGTAGATGTATACAAGCAGTCCTGGGGAGGGGAGAAGTAATAGAGGTGGTGGAAGAACAATGGGAGAAACTGAAACGAGCCATAGTGGATATAACAAACCAATGCATTAGGATAGTGGCCAAAGGGAAAATAAGACGTAAACCACTATGGTTCTCCAAAGAGGTGAGGGACAAAGTTAGGGCTAAAAGGCTGAGTTTCAGGAAATATAAGAGGAGCCAAAGGGAGAAGGACAGGGAGGTGTACCTTGACTGTCTAAGGGAAGTAGGGAAGGCTGTTAGGAGGGTGAAGGCACAGACAGAAGAGGGCCTAGCATGGTCTGTATACAAAGGGAATAAAGCATTTTCTAGGTACATCAGTGAAAGAAGAAAAACGGGGGGGATTGTGAGGTTCAAAGGGGAGAAGGGAGAGTGTAGGAGCGGGATCTGGACAAGGCAGAAATACTGAACAAATACTTCTGCTCACTATTCACTAAGGAGGGGGAGGGCAAAGGACCACAGGTAGGTTGCAGAGGCGTGGGGGAGTGGACACCGGTCTATTCACAGTGGAGAGAGCATTGGAAGAATTCACATAACTGAAAGTGGATAAGGCCATGTGGCCAGACAGCATCCACCCGAGGATATTAAAGGAGCTGCGAAGGGAACTAGCAACACATCAGGTGGCCCTGTTCACAGAGTCACTCAACCCGGGGTGTTGTTCCAGAGGACTGGAGGAGGGCACATGCAGTCCCACTGCACAAAAGCGGCAGTAGGGAAGAGGTGGGGAACTACAGGCCAGTCAGCCTCACCTCAGTGGTGGGAAAGATCATGGAGATACTTCTGAAAGAAAGGATAGTGGAACATATGGAATCCAGTGGTGCTCAGGATCTGAGGCAACACGGATTCACAGCAGGAAGATCATGTCAAACAAATCTAATAGATTTTTTGATTGGGTGACTAGGTAAATAAATCAGGGAGGGGCGGTAGATGTTGCCTACCTAGATTTCTGCAAAGCCTTCGACACCGGCCTACATGGAAGGCTGATTAATAAGATGGGTAGTCTGGGCAGGGGAGACAAGGTGATGAACTGGGTTAGGAACTGGTTAACAGACAGGAGACAGAGGGTGGTGGTAAATGGGGTACAATCTGGGGAGAGGTGGGTGACCAGTGGGGTACCACAGGGATCAGTACTAGGACCAGTCCTGTTCAATGTCCTCATTAGTGACACTGTAAAGGGGCTGGAAGGAAAGGTTTGCCTGTTTGCAGATGACACCAAGATCTACAACAGGGTGGATACTCCAGAAGGGGTGCAGAAAACAAAGAGGGACCTGGAGAAGCTTGAAAGATGGTCAGATATGTGGCAACTGAGGTTCAATGCAAAGAAGTGCAAAATAATGCACCAGGGTAGAGGGAACCCTGGGGAGAGCTACAGGTTGGGGGGGAGCTGACTTTCACCAAACAGGAAAGGGGTTTGTGAGGTGTGGGTTTTTAAGGAGGACGCTGTTCCACAGATGTAGAAACTCAGAATCAAAAATGTTATTGAAGCTGGACAACTAAAGCGAACTTCAGACGAAAAATAAATAACATAAAACTACTTCAAAATAAACATGTTTCCAGGCAGCATCTCGGACACTAGAAGGAGCTAGGAACATCTCACTGGGGTCAGAGTACTTCTGTACCCCACCAAACTATCTACAGAACTGAACAAAGACAGGGCTTATATACCCAAAGGGTAACATATGACTTGTTTAACTCCTCCCTATGTCCTTCAAAAACAACAGAACTAGTCTATTTTTATTTATGAGCACAAAATAACATTTCTTTTTAAGTTGCAATGTTGTCAACATCAGTATATAAAAAAACAACTGGTTAATAAAGTTTTAGTTTCAGAAAATGCAGGAGTAGCTCCACCTCCTAGTGTTGTGCCTTTAAAGAAGGGAGGTGACCAGCAGGCCAGCTTTATAGTACAGAATGGGAAGTGAGACTCCACACAGAGAAGCAGGTAACTTTTTATGAGGGAGGAATTTGTTTGTTCTATAACTTATTTTAAGGAAATTAGTTGAAGGCATTCAGGCCATTCATTAGAAGCATTTTAAATAAAATTAAAAACACAGAAAGAAAACACTTTAAGCAAACTTTTTAAAAAAAGGGGGGGGTTTAAGGCCAAACAAACCACAGCATTTTACAAGTTGCTTTTACAGGTATTTTCTATATATGTAGCTTGTTTAGGTAATGAAATAATTGTTTTATAGGCTCTAATGAATGAATTTCTTATTGTACGCCAAACAGTTTAAAATGAAAGCTATTATTTATTTGCACAACACGTAGCACTTTATGACACTGCTATGCAGGACAAGTTTCAAACTAGAAAACCCTTACCCTACTTCAGACAGGAAGAGGGGGACTCTGTAGAGGTTTTGCACACACAAAAACAGGTTATTCAGCGTTCGGAGAAAACGGAAGGTAGGAAGGCTTCTAAAGTGGCATTCAGAGTGTTTACAAGGCAAAGAGGGCGGTTTCTGCCACATGGGCTGCTCGCATAATCGAGGAGCAGCCTCTCTGAACTATACAGGCTAGTTCTACCTCGCAGATGCTCCACGAACGTTTAGGGCTTAAACTAAATTATATACACAGAACAACTAGCTTATTATGCTAGTTCTGAATTACTATTTACTCTCTACATTTATGAGGAGGGAACCGAAAGGGGTAACAACAAAGGGGGGGGTACCTATTGCTAAACAGAAACGCAAACCAGAACCATACGAGCGTTTGAATATATAATGGGGTCATTACAGGACCCACATTGTGGATATATACAAGCGTTCACAATCCCCATATCCAAAAAGAGCTCATTCTAAAAAATATTTTATTCCTGTATATTTCACATTAGAAAGGTTCTGAAATGAGGGGGCAAACAACGAAAGGGATAGAAAGAACATTATATAGGTGGCCTGCCTATATAACATGGAAAGAAAGATGAGGAATTACAGCAAGAAAGTAGGAAAGTAAAAGGGCTGTTGCAACAGACTTAAAAATATATTTTGCCTGGTATATGGAGTTATCTGTCACATTCCTCCCACCAAGAAGAAACCAATGGAATCTTTCAGCAACATCATCATTGGTTTCTTTTACAGTTTCTGTAACAGAACAGATCTCCACTCTGTTTTTGAAAGGGAGATGGAGCTTAGTCTCTCTCCCAAAGCTCCACTGCAGAGTCCCTAAATGTAATATTCTTTGGGAGATACCAAACTGAAAGTATCTCCTATTCATTACCTACTTTTACTCCAGAGTCTGTTATTACCAGATTATCATCTGCACCATAACGTGATAAATAATCAGGCTAAGGTGTTTTTTCCTGCTCGGTGTTGTATTTCAAAACTGTAGGGTTGGAGGCCAAATACCAACGCATGATGCAAGGTTTTATCCTTCATTATGTAGCAAACATAATGGGTTGTGATCAGTGATTACCCAAAATTTTCTGCCTCATAAATAAAATTTAAGACATTTATGGCTCAATGAATAGCCAAACATTCCTTTTCTATCGTGGAATATTTAGTCTCTCTTAAATGTAATTTTCTACTAATAAATATGGTGGGGTGTTCTTCTTCCCATCGATTGGGACATGACACCCGATACCCTGATTGGATGCGTCTGTTTGCACTATAAATGGCTTCTGGAAATTTGGACTATGTAAATGGGTGAGAACAATTTTGCCTTTAAAAGGATAAATGCTTGCTCATACTGTACTGCTCCACTGAATCTTTCTAGTTTATTCTTTTTGTAAGTTCAATTGATGGACTGGCTATGTTCGTAAATTGGCCACAAACTATAATAGTAACTCAGCTAATCCTAAAAGGCTCTTACTGTACTTGTTTTTGTTTGAGGTTGGGGACTGTTGGCATAGCGCCCACTTTACCTATTTCAGGCTTCACTTCACCATTCTAATAATAAAGCTCAAATATTTGGAGTCTTTATGTCCACAATGAACACTTATTTGGATTTATAGTCAGTCCGGTCTTCTGTATAACTGATAATTCAGTTTGAAGGTGTATCATATGTTCCTTCCCAAGATGGACTAAAATAATGACGTCATCCAAATAGGCTGCACTATAGTCCATGTGGGATGTAACAGATAATCCATGCACCTCTGAAAAGTTGCCGGAGCACCATGCAGACCAAAAGGCATATTTGTGAATTGAAATAATCCTAAGGGGGTACTAAAAGCTGTTTTATCTTGTGAGACTGCATCTAAGGGTATTTGCCAATATCCCTTTGATAGGTCCAGAGTGCTTATGTATTGAGCATTACCCAACCTGTCAATAATATCATAGATCCGGGGCATAAGATACCCATCAAATCGAGATACTGCATTTAGTTTATGAAAATCTAGGCAAACCCTTACACCTCCCTCCTTTTTCTTTACCACCACCATAGGAAAACTCCATGGACTCATTGAAGGTGTAATTACTCCTAAATGTTGCATTTTCCTGATTTCCTTAATAACTTCTTCCCTCAGACTTTCAGGTAACCTATAGGGTTTATGCCTAATAGGCTTATTAGTATTTACTCTATGTGATGTTCAACTCCTTCAACCCTCCCAGGTGTTGAAGTAAAATAGTTTGGAACATACTGAGGATATCCTGTAGTTCTTTTCTTTGCTCAGGACTTAATTTGTTATTAATGGTCACATCCTTCATCTCTCCTAAACCATCTAGACGTTCATAAGCCAACTCTAATTCATTTTCATCTTTTCCCAGGTACACAAATAAAGATGTTTCTTTCTGTCATGCCAGAGTTTTAATAAATTAGCATGATAGATCTTATATTTTGCCTTTGTCTCGGCAGATAATTTCATAGTTTACCGGTCCAGTCTGTCTATGGACAGTATAGGGCCCCTGCCATTTCATTAATAGTTTATTCTCCATACATGGCAACAAAAGGAGTACCTTATCACCAGGCTGGAAAATTTTAGACCTTACCCCTTTGTCATAGTATTGTTTTTGAGATATTTGATGGTCTATATTACTTTGTTGGGCCTTCCTAGCATACTTTGCTAGTTTGCGGCACAATGAAGTAATATAATCTAGTGTAGACATGGGTACAGTATCAGACTTTGTTCCTTCCCAACTCTCTTTTAGTATGTCTAATACCCCCCTGGGATTTTTACCAAATAGTAACTCAAAAGGGAATACCCTGTGGAAGCTTGGGGGACCTCACGGTAGGCAAACATTAAGTATGGTAAATACCTATCCCAGGATTTGCCTTCCTCCTCTGTAAATTTCCTTAACATTTGTTTCAATGTTTTATTAAAACATTCCACCAGTTCATCAGATTGAGGGTGGTAAGGGGACGTAAAAATAGAATGTACCCCCAAGGTCTGGTAAAGACGTTGTAATACTTGGGAACAGAAGTTGCTGCCCCTGTCTGTCAGTATTTCTCTAGGTATACCCATTCTAGAAAATATTTTTACCAACTCCTCAGCAACCTTTTCAGCTGTAACTGTACGCGTAGGTATAGCCTCTGAATATTTTGAAAAGTAGTCACAAATAACCAGAATAAAGCGGTTTCCTTTTGCGCTTTTAGGCAAGGGACCTACTATATCCATGGCTATATGGGTGAATGGGGAGTCTACAGAGGGTAAAGGCTGAAGGGGCACTTTGTCTTTTCTACGGACAGGTGTTACTTTCTGACACTGTTCACATGATCTACAATACTCAGCTACATGATCGTATACCTGTCCAGTAGAATCTGTATAATAATCTCTGTAATGTGCGTTCCTTTCCTTGGTGGCCGGCTATAGGAATGTCATGAGCAAGCTCTAGCAGTTGATCCCTATAAGCAGTAGGCACCATTAATTGTAAAATAATCTCCTCAGTTTTTGGATTAATACACTTTCTGTACAGCAGTCCCTTATGCAGCACCATGCTGTGTTCTGTATTCTGTTCCTTGCCCACCTGTAAAAAGAAAGGTTTTAGAGTACTGTCATTCAATTGGGCTAGTCCAAAATCTGTTTGTCTCTTTAAGTCCTTCAAATCAACAGTATCTTTACAGTCTCTATGGAACTGCTGCCACATCTGTCTGTCTTGACGTTTTTCTTTTGTTTTTTTGTTTTGCCAGGAAGCTCAAATAAATCTTCTCCAAAGGGAAATGAGTGTTGTAAGATTGTGTCTCTTTTCTCTTGAGCTCTGGTAGTCATTGCTCCTATATTTGTAGCGGTGGCAAATAATTGGGAAAAGTCTGGATGATCATGCCCAATGATAACTGGCACAGGGAGATGGGAAACCATACCAACCTCCATTTTACAGGTAACAGAGTGGACTTGAATCTCTACCTGTAGTATTGGGTACTTATGTGTGTCACCATGAATGCAGGTCACTTGTGTTTGTGTTTGAGAATCAGGAATTGCAGGTAACATATTAGCTCTGATCAGGGTTTGTCTGCTACCGGAGTCTAATAACCCAACCATGTCCTTCCCATTGACTTTGACAGGTATAATATACTGTCCCCAATTGGCCAGCACCAAATGAGTAGGGCTGGTTTTTCTTCGGCAGAACCTTGTAATGTGCCCTTTCCTTGACAGGAATGACATGTTATCTGAGCAATAGAAGGTTTGGCAACATTTACACTTTTAGCAGTTCCACTAGCTACAGAGGTAGTAGTCAAGGAGGGCCTTACCACAGGATGGACTGTACTGGTTCCAGGATGCCCTTGTTCCTATTTGTTCTTGCAGTCAAGTAGTCTTCTGCTAACTGAACCGCCTTTCTTAGCCATCTCTGGTCGGTGTTCTCAAACCCACATCTGTACGCCTTGGGGTAGGATACGTAGAAATTGTTCCAAAACAACAGCCTCCAACATTTGTTCTTTGGTATTGGTGGAAGGTTGCAACCACTTAGTGCATAAGTCTTTAATCTTGTGAAGGCCTCCTGGGTGTCGCATGACTGGAATCTTAGAGTTTGAAACCTTTGCCTATACGCCTCTAAACATATGTCATAACTCTTAAATAGCTTCCTTCACAGTATCGTAATCTTCACTCATTGCACTGCCCACATTGCCATATGCTAATTCAGCTTTCCAGTAAGATAAGGTGCAAGACGTATCACCACTGTCTCTAGGCCATTGACAGGCCCGTGCTATGCTCAAATGTAGTCAGGTATGTTTCTATATCATCTGTTGCACTTAACTTAGTAAGTTTTATGTCCTTAGGATTATCACTTGGTGGGGGAGGTGGTCTACCAACACCAATAGCTTGTATGGCTCTCAAAGTATCTGCCCACCTGGCCTCATTGAGCTGCATATTCCTTTCCCTCTGTTTCTCCAAGGCAATTTGTTGGATGCATAGCCATTGCAGAAAATCTTGAGCATCTCCAGTAGGGGTTCCTTTCTCCAATTCTTCCTTCTCACCATCTTCCATGTGTTCACCAACCACACCATTCTCTTCAGGTTTCAGCAGTTTTCCGCTCAACATCTGGTAAGCCGGTCATCAAGGGCTGTCCCAACTTCTGCCATTGTACGAGTCAGCACACCCACCTGGTATTTCCTCCAGGGACATCCACGTCCCTCCTCCAATACTCTGAGCAGTATTACTGAATAATCCCACCACTGCCACCATATGAGGTGTGTGGGTTTTAAGGAGGATGCTGTTCCACAGATGTAGATACTCAGAATCAAAATGTTATTGAAGCTGGACAGCTAAAGCGAACTTCAGATGAAAAATAAATAACATAAAACTACTTCAAAATAAGCATAAGTTTCAGGCAGCATCTCGGACACTAGAAGGAGCTAGTGAACATCTCACTGGGGTCAGAGTACTTCTGTATCCCACCAGGCTATCTACAGAACTGAACAAAGACAGGGCTTATATACCCAAAGGGTAACATGTGACTTGTTTAACTCCTCCCTATGTCTTTCAAAAACAGCAGAACTAGTCTATTTTTAAGTATGAGCACAAAATAACATTTATTTTTAAGTTGTAATGTTGTCAACATCAATATATAAAAAAAAAACTGGTTAATAAAGTTTTAGTTTCAGAAAATGCAGGAGTAGCTCCACCTCCTAGTGTTGTGCCTTTAAATAAGGGAGGTGACCAGACGGCCAGCTCTATAGTACAGAATAGGAAGTGAGACTCCACACAGAGAAGCAGATAACTTTTTATGAGGGAGGAATTTGTTCTATAACTTATTTCAAGGAAATGAATTGAAGGCATTCAGGCCATTCATTAGAAGCATTTTAAATAAAATTAAAAACACAAAAAGAAAACACTTTAAGTGAACTTTTTTAACAGACGGGGTTTTTAAGGCCAAACAAACCACAGCATTTTACAAGTTGCTTTTACAGGTATTTTCTATATATGTAGCTTGTTTAGGTAATGAAATAATTGTTTTGTAGGCTCTGATGAATGAATTTCTTATTGTACGCTGCAAATAGTTTAAAATGAAAGCTATTATTTATTTACACAACATGTAGCGCTTTGCGCATCACCGGTGCTATGCAGGATGAGTTTCAAACTAGAAAACTCCTTACCCTAGTTCAAACAGGAAAAGGGGACTCTGTAGAGGTTTTGCACACACAAAACGGGTTATTCAGCTGCTCGGAGAAAAGGAGGTAGGAACGCTCTAAAGTGGCTGCTCAGAGTGTTTACAAGGCAAAGAGGGCTGTTTCCGCCACACGGGCTGCTTGCATGATCGAGGAGCAGCCTCTCTGACCTATACAGGCTAGTTCTACCTCGCAGACGCTCCACGAACATTTAGGGCTTAAACTAAATTATTTACACGGAACAACTAGCTTATTATGCTAGTCCTGAATTACTATTTACTCCCTACATTTACGAGGAGGGAACCGAAAGGGGTAACAATAAAGGGGGGTACCTAATGCTAACCGGAAATGCAAACCAGAACCATATGAGCGTTTGAATACATAATGGGGTCATTACAGGACCCACATCATGGATATATACAAGCACTCACAATTCCCATATCCAAAAAGAGCTCATTCTAAACAATATTTTATTCCTGTATATTTCACATTAGACAGGTTCTGAAATGGGGGGGCAAACAACGAAAGGGATAGAAAGAACGTTATATAGGTGGCCTGCCTATATAATGTGGAAAGAAAGATGAGGAATTACAGCAAGAAAGTAGGAAAGTAAAAAGGGCTGTTGCAACAGA
This sequence comes from Neoceratodus forsteri, assembly GCA_016271365.2. Classification (NCBI taxonomy): domain Eukaryota; kingdom Metazoa; phylum Chordata; order Ceratodontiformes; family Ceratodontidae; genus Neoceratodus; species Neoceratodus forsteri. The sequence continues at coordinate 1,456,108,820 of CM057455.1, read as the reverse complement.
CTTAAAAAAATATATATTTTGCCTGGTATATGGAGTTATCTGTCACAGGGTTATCATCTCTGATGACCTTAAGGTATCAAAGCAGTTCACAAAGGTGGCAGGGAGAGCCAATGGCATGCTGGGGTGCATAGGCAGGGGTATCACTAGCAGAAGGTGGGAGGTGGTGATGCATTGTATAAAATATTGGTAAGGCCTCACCTGAGTACTGCATGCAGTTCTGGAGGCCACATCTGTGCAAGGACATAGATAAGGTGGAGACTATCCAGAGAAGGGCAACAAAGATGGTGCAGGGCTTACACCACAAAACATATGAGGAGAGACTATGGACCTCAATATGTACTCACTGGGGAGAGGAGACAGCGGGGGACATGATTAAAACTTTCAAGTACCTCAAGGGCATAAACAAGGTGCAGGCAGGGACCTTTTCCAATGCAGAAAAGTACTAGCACAAGAGGCACAATATGAAATTGTAAGGGGAAGATTAAGAGGTAATGTGAGGAAGTGTTTCTACACAGAAAGGGTAGTCAATGCTTGGAATAGTCTGCCACAGGAGGTAGTGGGGGCAAGCACAGTGGATGGGTTTTAGCATGCCTGGGACAGGCACAAGGGAAGCTTGAGAGGGGAGGGAGTGATGAAAAGCAATTGATCACATAGGGTCAATGGCCACATACAATGTATAGGGCCTACAGGCAGACTGGATGGGCCTAGCAGTCCATCTGCCGACAATTTCTGTGTTTCTATGTCAAAGGAGGGAGGGAGTCAAAGCTACATGAGTGCAGGGCACCTGGAGGAAAAGGAAGGGCTGGAGGTGCTGTGGGTCATCCTAGAGACAGGAGCAGGGGCTGCTATCCAATAGGGGTGCTGTACAGACCTCCAGCACAGGGAGAGGAGTTAGATAAGGTACTTGAGGAAGGCATCATTTGAATGGAAAAAGGAGGCACTGCTAGTTGGTTACTGATCTGCCAGATGTTAACTGGAGCTCCAGCTGCAGCTTCAACAGTTAGCAGGTCCATCCTTGACTCCTACAAGGGACTTTTCTCAGGCAACTAGTCTAGGAACCCAGTAGAGACAGGCCAGTGCTGGACCTAATGCTTACTAAGAGGGACTGCAATGCAGATGTCATAGTGGGCAATCCCTAGGTACCAGTGAGCCTGCTCAGTAAAGGTTTAACATTAAGATGGGAACAGAGGTAAACCATACAGACACGAGGGTCCTGAACTTTAGGAGGGCAGATTTTAAGGAAATAGGAGACTGCCTTAGAAACTGCCTAGTGGGAGAGATGGGCAAGGAGGGGTAGAAGAACAGTGGGGAAAAATAACTGTGGGCATAACTAAGCAACCAGCTTCGAGGAAGCGAGTAAAAGCAAAAGGAAAAAAAAAAATGTTATGGTACTCTAGGGAAGGGGACACGGTGGTGAAGGAGAATAGGCTAGCACTCATGCACCAGGTATAACAGAGGGAAGCAGGTAAGGCAGTGAGGGGAGCAGAAATGCAGTCGGAGGAAAGGATACCCAAAGTGGTAGCAAATGGGGATTAGATTTTCTTTAGGTACATAAGTGAGAAGTGGAAAGCAAGGGGAGGGATAGTGAGGATAAGGAGGGTAGCAGAGGGAGATTGCACAGAAGGGGACCAAGAAAAAGACATCTTGAACAAGTACTTCTGCTCAGTCTTTACAGAGGAGGGAAGGGTGGACCACCCGGAAGCAGCAGGAACAAAGGGAAGGGGGAGATGGATGCAAGTCCATTTTCAGAGGGAAAAAGTCCTGATGGGATTTTCAGCTCTGATAGTGGACAAGGCTATGGGACTGGATGGAATACACCCAAGGGTATTAAAAGAACTCAGGGAGGTGCTGACTGCACCTCTGATGGCATGGTTCTGGAGGACTGGAGGAGAACAGACGTGGTCCCTCTAAATAAGAGAGGCTAGCAACTATGGGCCAGTGATACTCACCTCAGTGGTGGGGAAATAAATGGAAACACTGATTTAGGAAAGGTTAGTACAGCAGTTTGAATCCAGTGGGCTGCAAGACCAAAGGCAGCATGGATTCATTGGGCGGGGTCATGCCAGAAGAACCTAATTGATTTCTGGACTGGGTAACCAGGAAATTGATCAGTGGGCAGTGGATGTGGCCTATCTGTACCTTAGCAAGGCCTTGACACTGGGCAGCATGAGACTGATTAAGAAATTGGGCAGCCTAGGGTGGATCCAAAGTGGTGAACTGGGTTGGAAACTGCTTAAAAAGGTTAGGCAATAGAAGGTAGTGGTTAATGGCACTAACTCTAATGATGGAAGGGTGACCAGCAGGGTGCCTTATGGCTCAGTAATGGGACCAATCTTCTTCAATGTCTGCATAGGTGACACTGCAGATGAACTGGAAGGGAAAGTATGCTTGTTTGCAGATGATACTACAGTCTGTTATAGGGTGGAGTGGACAATCGGAAGGGAGTGGAAAAAATGTGTGGGGATCTTGGGAAACTTGAGGAGAGGTTGAGAACATGCCAGTTGGGGTTCAATGCCAAAAAGTGCAAAATCATGAACCTAGGGCATAGGAACCCAGGAACTAACTACAGGATGGGGAGAGGTACTGTCAGTCACTAAGCAGGTAAGGGACCTTGGGGTTATCATACCTGATGACCTCAAAGTGGCAGGGCAGTGTGACAAAGCAGTGAGAAGGGCCTGTGGGATATTAAGATGCATTGGGAGAGGTATCTCCAGCAGAAGGAGGGAGGTGGTGTTGCCACTGTATCACTCACTGGTGAGACCCTCCTGGAGTATTTTTTCCTGAAGGAGATTATTTCCTGAAGGACACACCACAGAAAAGGACATAGACAGGGTGGAGGCAGTTCATAGGAGGGCAACTAATATAGAGCAGGGGTTGCACCAAAAAACCCACAAGGAGAGACTGAGGGATCACAACATGTACACTTAGAGAGAAAGAACAGCGAGAGAGGACATGATAGAGACCTACAGGTACCTCAAGGGGTGAACAGGGAACGTGAGGGGAGTCTCTTTTGAATGAGGAAGAGCAACAAGACATGTGTGCATTCAGTGATACCACTGTCCACCTTGTCCTTTCACTACCCTCTTTTATATGTTTCTCTGGTTTGTCCTTGTCTGTTTCCCCACCACTCCTGCCATTCCTGCTATCATGGGGGGGGAGGATTTTTGGCCTCCCCTTTTCTGTAGTTTAAACCCAGTTCTTCTGCCATGTATTCCCCCAGCCTATCCTTTCATGTTCTTTTCCTTTCCCAGTTAAAGTGTAGTCTGTCATGGCTGTATAACCCCTTGTTTGACCATGCTTCACCCCCATTCCCTATAAAGCCATACCCCTCCTCTTTGCACCAGCCCACAAGTCATTCGTTGAATTCAGTGATTCTCCTTTTTATGGCTGGGGGCAGAGCCTACAGTCATTTTGCTTCATGCTCCTGAAAATGGTCAGCCATGGCACACTTCCATTGGATTTTTGGAAGTATCCTTCCGAAAGTCCAACAGAGCGTGAACACTCCACCACGGTCAGTCGCTATGGAGTAATAGCTTTCACTCATTTTGGCTGTTACTTATACATTCCGGGACAAGAACTGTGCATGCCGCCTACATGCATGCACAGTCTCCACTCAACGCTGCCATCTTGGGAATGGCAGAATGTCATTCATTTCACAACTAATGCGAGCGTGCTGGGTCGCTGCATGCCAGTTAGGGCCACCACACCGATTTGGAGAAGGGCACCTGTGGCACTCCGCCTCCAGAGCTTACAAACTTGCAACAGCCGTATCAGCTCTGGCTAGAGTCTGTTCTTGCTGTACTGGTCCTGGGGACTGGATAATTTCAGAAAATGCCAATGTGTTTACTGACTCCCCACATGACCTTGTTATGTCCTGAATCTCTCCTGAACCACCTCCACTTTCTCCAGCTAAGTCACTGGTACCAATGTGTAACATCAGGTCTGGTTTTCCCTCTCACTTAACAGCTCCTTGCATCCATCCCAGGCATGTTAGCTACTATTGTCATATTATGTGGGTCCTCCCTTCTTCCATATTTTATACCTTTGATAATTGAGTCTCGACGACTATTATTTTTGTGTTCCTAGCTTGTCCATTCCCTGTTACCTTGTCCTCCATTCTGATACTCCTACCTCTTGCCTTTATTTCATCCTGTTCCTTTACCTCAGTTGTTGTGTTGAGGGAGAGGGAAGTTGGCAGTCTAAACAGGCGGAGGGGGAGAAGACTCAGTTGAGAGGAGCAGGGGAGGAAGACACTGGGGCAAATGGTAAAAGCACCACCTTGAGTGGCCCCAGGAATGGGAACCTGAGTGGAGGTGTGGCCATGGGCACAAGGAAAGAGGAGGGGGTGTATTGGTGTTGGAGGACTCCATACTCAAGGGGATCAGATGGGGCAGCAAGGGGGAGAGGCACAGTTGGCTATGGGTGGAGTCCATATCAGGATTAAAGGCAGACAAGGCAGGACAGGCAATCCTAAGGTGTGCAAGGAGGGGTAGGAGGAAACCGCACATTGTGGTACATGTGGGGACAAATGACCTAGCAGGGGAAATTGTGGGGGTAACAAGGGAGAGGTTTGAGGAAATGGGAAGGTTGCGCGAGGAGACTGGAGAGACTGTGGCCTTCTCAGAGGTGCTCCCAGTACCCTCTGCAAGCACAGTGAGAAAGGAGAGGATTGGGGAGCTGAACGCATGGTTGGTAGAATGGTGTTAAACTAAGGGGTATGGGGTTGTGGACGGCTGGGACAGTACCTGGGATAGTAACAATCTGTTTGCAAGGTATAGGCAGCACCTGAGCGGAGAGGGGAAGGAGGTATTAAAGCAAAGACTGGAGAGGTATATTACAACAAAGATGGATTTAAACTAGATAGGAGGTGGCAAGTGGACAGCAGGTAGGCAGGGATCCAATAGAGTGGAGTCACAGCCTACCCCCCCAGGCTAGAAGGGAAGGACTCAGGGTGGCCGAAAAGGGAGGGAGTAGAAGGGAGGAGACGGAGGGTGATGAAGGGAAGGGGGGCAGGATGGAGGGTGGTCTCGCTGAATGTGAGAAACTTAGACAATAAATCAGCTGAGCTACAGGTACCTCTTGGCAGTGTGGAGGGTGGATATTGCAGCTGTCACAGAAGCGTGACAACCGAAGACCAGGACTGGGATCTAGCAATCCCATTGTACAAATTATACAGGAAGGACTGTCAGGAGGGGAGGGGGGTGGGGTGGCAGTCTATGTGAGGAACAGGATCAAATGCACAACGGACGAAGGGGAGGAAAGGAGAACAATCTGGCTGCAGCTCCTATACTCAAGGAGTAGGAAAGTAGGTTTGGGGTAGTATACAGGCCACCGTCCCAGTCTGAGCAGCCTGACAGGGAATTAGCATGACAAATCAGAAAGGTATGTAGAAAAGGGAAGGTGGTCATCGTGGGGGATTTCAACTTGCTGGGGGTTGACTGGAGCACTTTGGTCACCGCCAGTGTTGGGAGCAAGTGCTCCTGGACGTGATCCAGGAGGGTCTCCCTGACGCTGTTGGTCAGTGTTCCTACTAGGCTAAAGAACACTTTAGATCTGGTATTGTTGAATGGGGAGGCAGTAAGGGAAATATGGTGTGAGGGCCCACTAGCCGACAGCAATCACCAAATAGTGTGGTTTAATATCATGATGTGCAGGAGCCTGATAAATCAGTAACCTGGGTGGTAAACTTAGAGGGTGGACTTTGGAGGATGCGTGAAATACTGAAAGGGAAACTGAGGGATAAGGCAAGAGATGGTGGAGCAGAAATGGATATTATTAAATGGGGGATTACAGAGGCAATGGAAGCCTGCACCAAAACACAGAGTAAGAGGAGCAGAGCAAGAAAACCATGCTGGTTGAACAGCAAGGTAGTGGAGGTGGTGAGGGCAAAATGAGAGGCACATCAGAGGTATAGGAGGATGGGGAAGGAAGAAGACAGGGTGGATTATGCAAGATGGTTCAGGGAGGTGACCAGAAAAATGAGAAAAGCCAAGGCCCAGAGGGAGCTGAGATCAGCACAGGGAATTAATGGGGAGAAGAAAGACTTTTTCAGCTACATCAGGGAGAAAAGGAAGTGCAAGGAGACAACAGTGAGGATAAAAAAGGGTGGGGAGTGAACGGAAAAGGGGGAGGAACAGGCGGAAGCACTGAATTAGTACTTTTGCTCAGTGTTCACAGAAGTAAAGGGGGACTGCTACCACCGTGGGCTGGGAGGGTGGGGACAGGGGAGAGGAGGCGACAGATGGAAGAATTGAGGCAAGTAGAGTCCTAGAGGGACTGAGGGCACTGAAGGTAGACAAGGCACCAGGGCCAGATGGGATCCACCCCAGGGTGCTGAGGGAGATGGTGGAGATGTTGGCGGAGCCGCTGGTGGATCTGTACAGTACCTCACTGGAGTCAGGATGTGTGCCACTGGACTGGAGGATGGCACATGTAGTGCCGTTACACAAGAGCGGACCAAGGGATGAACCGGGTAATTATCATCCGCTAAGTCTCACCTCCATAGTGTGCAAACTCATGGAAATTATTCTAAAGGAAAGACTGGTGCCATACTTGGAGGACAACGGCCTCCAGGATGTGAGGCAGCATGGGTTCATTTCAGGGAAGTCTCGTCAAACCAACCTGATACAATATTATGACTGGGTGACAGGTGAGCTGGATAAGGGTCATGCGGTGGATGTTCTTTACTTGGACTTCAACAAGGCCTTCGATTCGGTGCCTCATGGGCTGCTTGGAGGGAAGATTACTGCTGTAGGGGTAGGGGCCAAAATTACATACTGGATTACAAGCTGGCTGATTGGGAGGCTACAACGGGTGGTGGTGGGAGGGGAGCTCTCCACTCCGAAGCCGGTGACGAGTGGGGTGCCACAGGGCTCTGTGCTGGGACCAGTATTATTTGGGCTCTTCCTATCAGACATTGCACATGGGGTGGTGAGCAAGGTAAGTCTATTCGCAGACAGCACCAAAATAGGAGCAGTGGTGGATGGAGAGGACGGATGGAAGCAGCTGCAGGGGGACCTATGCAAGCTAGAGGAGTGGTCAGAGAGGTGGCTGCTGGTCCGTCTATCCCATGTTATTCATGACCGACTCACTGTATATGATTGGTGCTGGCAGGATTACTTTAAATTCATTGAAACAGCTGGTTCTTAAGACCCTAATCCTCAAGATTTATTTAGCTTTCTTTGGTATATCTTTACTCTGTTAATTAGATCTTGGTCTCTAACACTCTGTGCACAGATATCTCCCTTTTTCTTTCCCACCCTACTTCTTGCTTCCTTTTTCTACCCTACACTATTTTCTACCTTCAACATACATCTCTTTTATTTATATTCCTCCTCTACTGTATAATGTTTGTATTCTTATAGGTATCACTTCATGTAATGGTTTGAAAGCCTGCTATAACTTGTTCTCGTACTCATCTTGCACTTAACTGATCTCTGAATTCATAATACTTTAATAAGTATAACTTTTGTTCACTGTTTATGATATAAATAAGACAAACTCTTATTTTATATATTTGTATATTTAAGGCATCCTCATTATATTCAACCTAAACTATGTGTTTTGCTAAGTGATACCCTTTTGTAATCTGTATGAGGTTTCCCTTTCATTATGTATGCCTGTATGTCTTTATATACTTAAAATTAATAGAAAGATAAACTCAAAAAAAAAAAGAGGTGGCTGCTGGGGTTCAATGCAAAGAAGTGTAAAGTTATGCAATTCGAGGAGAAGGACCCAAGGAGGGAATACTGGCTGGGGGGGGTTAGCTGGGGATCACTGAGGAGGAGAAGGACCTAGGGGTAATGGTAACAGGGACCATGAACAACATTGTCCAGTGCAGGAGAGCAGCTGCCAAAGCAAACAAAATGCTGGGGTGCATAGCAAGAGGGGTTTCATCCTGGCAAAGAGAGGTGATCTTGCCCCTCTACAGGTCGTTGGTAAGGCTGCACTTAAAGAATTGTGTGCAGTTTTGGAGGCCATACCTGAAGCATGATATCAGGCTACTGGAGGGGGTGCAGAGGAGGACAGTGAAGATGATATGTGGAATGGAGGGGAGAGACTATGAGAGCAGACTGGGAGACCTGAATATGTACACCCTGGAGGATAGACGGGACGGGGGGGGGCATGATACAGACATTCAAGTATCTGAGGGGAATCAATAAGGATAGGGCAGATGGGGTCTTTAAGCTAAGGAGGGAGGGACACCAGGGGCACAGGCTAAGAATAGAGGGGGAGATTTAGGAGGAAATGAGCAGACACTATTTCATGGAGAGGGTGGTAGCAAATGGAACTCACTACCAGAATGGGTGGCATCATGTAAATCTGTGTGTAACCCCTAGGTGATGCTATCCCAAGGGCTACTACCCCTGCCTGCTTAGCTAGTAGCAGGTTAAGAGGCCTGAGTTCTGAAATGGGTGCCTCCACCCGGAGGTCAGGGTTGGTAGTGGTCAAGTTAACCTGGGCACAGCCCTCCAGGACACTGTAACCCCCCTCTTTCCCCTCTAGTGGCCTGAACACTGTACAATAATCACTTTCACAATACCCCTGGTACACCACACAAGTACCCACACTGTTTGCACTTATCACCAGGGCTGGTTCCTCTGGCTCGACCCTGGGGACCCCTGTAAAACAAGGTTATGCACAGCAAATAGCAACAGTACAGTACTTTGAGCACAAACTGGAGCCACAGTCATATTATATGCAGAAAAAGTTAGATCTGATTTATTCAGGGGACCTGAACAAGGAAGGGGCAAAATCAGGTTAATTAGCTTAAAGGTTATATCAGTCAAGCAGTTATGCATGTGCTTTGAGTCCCCCCACACAGTCACACCTCTGGGTACCCAGGTGGAGAAGAGATGGGCTAACCAGGACTGTTGCCCAGGGTTGCAGCTGGTTGGGGCCCTGTGATGGAAAACACAACATGCACAGTACACAATATTTGTAATCAGGAGCCAGAGGGCTCAGTTCATAAAGGAAATGAAACAACAAGACAATCAGATGACACACTCAGATTAAGCTGTTGTTGCAGGGAGCTACCCTGGTATTTACTCACGATACCCAAGACTGGACACAGGCTGGACGAAAATCGAGACTGCAGGTGGTTGATCTGGAATGCCAGGAGAAGCAGGGCCCACATGAGTCGCAGAGGGCGCTTTCCTGTTCAAGCATGGAGCAGGGGGTTGATCACCAGGCAGGTCTCTCGTCGATGGCTTCTCTGTGCAGTGGGTAGTCTGGCTGAGCCAGTCTGGCAAGGCCCAGACCGCACTGAGACAAATTCGATACAGTCCATTTTGGGCTGGATGCAGCTTCCAGCAAGCAGTACACAGTTCACACAGTGGGGAAATAACTCACAACCCACTAGCAGCTGATAGCACATTTACATGTAAGGGAATTCTACTGTACCAGGCAAAGCGCCCTGGTCACAATCACAAAGTCTCTGCACATACGGGAGCTTAGGGGTAGCTGGAACTCCTGACAGGCCGATCACATTCAGCAAAATCTTTGGTCTTCTTCAGGTTGAGCCTGGCCCACTTCAGTAGCTTACTTTAGTCACACAAACTTGGATTTAGTCCAAAAACAGTTATCTTCCCCCTCTCAGGGCAGCAGGCAGAGATGCAAGCCAAAACTTAGCCCTTTCACAGTTCTCCCATGCAAATCCACTCAGGATTGCTGCTCAAAAAACACTTGAGCTCTTCTCATTTCACTTCCCAGCTCAGAATGAACTGAAAATTGCAAGCAGTGTGGGATTTCCCAAGATCCAAAAGGTCTGGTTGGCTGATCTGGCTGTCAGTCAAAGCAAGAGCTCCCCCTTCAGTTGCAAAAAAGGCGCAAAAAAGCCCCAAACTACAGTTCCTACAGATTTTGAGTTCAGACAGCTCTGTAGTCCGCTACATTTTAGGTCCTACCAGAAATGATTGGTTCAATTTGCAGTCCAAGACCAAGATAGTGAGACAAATAAAACAGTCCTTGCTGCAAAGAAAGCATGTTAGACAAACTACATTACCATTATCACTCTAAATGATTTTCAGCAAATAGTTACATCTTTCAACAGAGCTCCCTCTCAGATTACTTATGCTGCAATCAGGCAGCTCTTAAAGAGACAGTACACAGAGGCTATACAGGCTCTGGTAATCACATTTAAACTGCTAAAATGCAGGACACCAGCCTGGCAGTGAGCATTTAGGCAAGCTCAAGGAAGACTTTTTGGGAACCCCCATTTGTATGGGGGTTACATGTGAACAGCTTTAAAAGGGCATGGGACAGGGAACAGGAGAGTGAGGGTGGGGAGGTGGGTGGGTGGCAGTGGATGACAAAGGGGAGGGGTGGGCAGCTGCAAACTAGGGTGCTAGCTGCACACTCGAGCAGACTTAGATAGACTGAGTGGTCTGTTTCTGCTGGCACATTCAGTATATTTGTATTTCAGTGCCTCCCATCCCTGTATCCTTACCCCTTGTTGTCCCCACCTTTGTGTTACTTGCTTCTACTGTGCTCTCTTCTTCCTTACTGGTAGGTAATCCTTTGTAATCCAGTACTTTCTCCTGGTTTCCTCCTCCCTTTGCTTTCCTTGTGCTCTCTCTTTACTCTCCCTCATCCATGGTTTCTGCCTCTTGATTGACCCCAGGTGCCATCTGTTCATCCTCCCTACCCCTTCTCCACCCTAGCCTCCTTTATTTTCCTCCTGCTCCTTGCCTCCCTTCCTCCAGCACATCCTATCTATTAGAAGTAGATACCTGGAATAGCGAGCTACATTGTGCTTCCTTTAATCTTCTTAAGTTAACATTTCTCTGCCCCCTTCTGCCTGCCATTTGCCACTCCTCTCCCCTATTATTTTTAAGAATGTTGCTTTGCTGGTTCATTCTTAGTCTCTGTATCTTCCTGTCCTCCCTCCCTGCACCTCAATATGTTGCTTTGTTCTGACTCAAATACTTCCCTAGGAATCCTCTGATAATCCTGTCTACTTGCACCTAGTATGCCCTCTAGCATCCCATTAAGTCATCTTATTTCATTCCTTAAAATGTTATAACGCCCTCCACACCAGGCATCCTCCTAAATTCCATAGTGTTTCCACGAACACTGCAGCTCCACATGTGTTACATCCTACTATCCTTCCCCTGCTGTTATGCTTAGATAGCCATTCCCCTTCTTCTCCCCATACAATTTCCAGTTTCTGCTCTTGTACTCCCACATTGTTGCCCTTGTTCCTATTGCAAGTTTAGTTAAACTTACTGTATAAGCTTTTTATGTTTGCTTGCATGCATGTGCAAGAAACATAGTGCCATCATCCGAGATTTCGGAGGTGTGTCACCCTCTTCCAATTCAGTCAGTGTGTTGGCATGCGGCCCTGTAAGCCAATGCATGCTGGAGCTGTCTAGACAAGCTCCAAAATGCAGTGGCATACAGTTGAAAGGGGAGCTACGCTCAGTGAGCAGCGATAAGATATTGCCTGCCTGCGCGCAGTTCCCCTACACACACACACACACACACACGCATACGCAGGTGTGCGCCCCACCCTGCATCAGACACTGTATAGCCGACGGGGTGCCTAATCTCTGCCGGCTATGCTGCGCCCCCGCCTCCCAAAGTTTTCCAAATGCCACACTGGGTGCCCACCCCAGCATGGCAGCTCATGATATAGCCGACAGGGGTGCCCAACTCCTGTCGGCTCCACTGTCCTCACCCCCGGTACTGGGTGCCACGCTGGGAGCCCACCCCAGCGTGGCAATAGATGCTTTGGCCAATGGTGGTGCCCAATCCCCATCAGCTGAACGCCCCCCAACTGCCCATGTGCCACGCTGGGAGCCCACCCCAGCGTGCAAACGCCCCTGTCGCCATTGGGAAAAAGAAAACCTGTAAAGAAAAACGGTCCCACGAGTCTCCTGGCCCTCCCACAACCCGCACTCACCCACTACGCACCCTGCCTCCCCACCCCCACCCCATACTTACCTCTGGACCTCGGCGCGACGATCTTCGGTGGACCTGGAACACGTCTGCACTCTTCAAAGCCGACCGCGAACTGAGGAAATGCCGGTAAGCTGTATAGTGGGCTAGACAGGGGTTTTCAACTTTGTTGCATATCTCAGGCATTTTTTGGAATTTTTGCACCAAATTTTCAACATGGGGTTTTTGGGACCTCTTCTCATGAATGATGTCACTGTCATGGCGTTATTCGGGCACGAAGGGTGATTTCGCAGTCACTGTGTGAAATCACCTTTTGGGACCGATCAATGAAACGACACTGCCAGTGTTTATAAGGTGAGTTCTCAAGAAGCTTATTTTGAAAATTTGGTGGAAAAATTCCAAAAAATGACTGTTTTATGAGCGTGCGTTGCGCAGTTCCTACGCACGCTTGTAAGTTCGTCAATTTTCAATATTTTCACTCCAGATTTTCAACATTGCCATTTTACCACACCTTCTTATGAGTAGTACAGCTGTCATTTTTCACATCTCACCTAAAAACATGTTTCCGCCCATGTAGCAGAATGGTGCAGTCGGTGTGAAGAACCAATGTACTGGACAAATTAAGAAAACCACAGTGACACTGTTCATGAGCAGAGGTCTTAAAATGGCTATGTTGAAAATTTGGTGAAAAAATTCCAAACAATGACTGTTTTACGAGCGTGCGTTGTACAGTTCCTACGCACACTCGTAAGTTCGCGACTTTTCAATATTTTCACTCCAGATTTTCAACATTACCATTTTATCATACCTTCTTATGAGTAGTACAGCAGTCATTTTTCACATCTCACCCAAAACGTGTTTCTGCCCATGTAGCGCACAATGGCGCAGTCGGTGTGCGAAATCAATGTACGGGACAAATTAAGAAAGTCACAGTGACACTGTTCATGAGCAGAGGTCTTAAAATGGCTATGTTGAAAATTTGGTGAAAAAATTCCTAAAAATGACTGTTTTACGAGCATGCGTTAGCAGTTCCTACGACACTGAAGTTCGCAATGTTCAATATTTTCATCTAGATTTTCAACATTGCCATTTTACCATACCTCCTTATGAGCAGTATAGCTGTCATTTTTCACATCTTGCCCAAAATGTGTTTCCTACTTCATGTAGCTTATAACAATGTATAGTCGATGCTAAATCAATGTATGGGACACATTAAGAAAATCACAGTGACACTGTTCATGAGCAGAGGTCTTAAAATGGCTATGTTGAAAATTTGGTGAAAACATTCCTAAAATGACTGTTTTCCGAGCTATGCTATGCAGTTCCTATGCATGCTCATAAGTTTACAAATTTAATATTTTCATCCAGATTTTCAACATTGCCATTTTATTACACTTCCTTATGAACAGTACAGCTGCTTCATATGCCACCTTAAATGTGTTTTCACATGTAGCGCATAATGGTGCTGTTGGTGCGAAAGCAATGTTTGGGACAGATTAAGAAAATCACAGTTACACTGTTCATGAGCAGAGGTCTTAAAATGGCTATGTTGAAAATCTGATGACAAAAGTCCATAAATGACTGTGTTACGAGTGAGCATTGCGCAGTTTCCACGCACCCTCGTAAGTTCATGACTTTGTAATATTTTAAGTCCAGATGTTCACCAGTGGCATTTTTCCACACTGCCTTATTTACAGTACAGCTGTCATTTTTCCAACATGGCCGAAGTGTGTTTTCACACTTTCAGCGCAGAGATGCGTGGTCGCTGTGGGAAATCATTGTTCGGGACAGATAAAGAAAATCACAGTGACACTGTTCATGATCTGAGGCACCAAAATGCCTGAGTTGACAATCTGCTGTAAAAAATCCCCAACCTAATTATATTACGGTGTGCGTTGCACAATTTCGATGTCTTTCATTGACTTCACCATTTTTAAAATATTTTTACTGCAGATTTGCAACATTGCCATTTTTACACCTCCCATGAACAGTACAGCTGTCATTTTTTACATCCTGTTCAGAATGTTTTTGCACCTGTGGTGCTAAATGCTGTAGTCGCTGTGCATAAGCAGCTTGGCTAAGAAACTGATATTCCCCCGTTCATGAGGTGGGGTCACAAAAAAACCATGTTGAACATTTGGAGTGAAAATACCAACGAATGCCTGAGGTATTAGGGTTTCCAACCATAACGCCCAACCCTGTAGAGAATGACAGGCATCAGGGGTGTGACTTGGGATTCTTGCCTGTAATGCTCATACTATTCCACACCCTGCAGCCAGTGAGAAGCATCGAGGTATGCCTTGACTCTTCGCCCCAGAGTTCACCCTCATTCTCCATATCGCACCCATCTCACTGTATTTCCTAATGGAATGGGGTGCGCATAATGGCCAAAGACCCTTAGGAACACCATGACACTCCCAGTGTCTGCAGGGTGGGTGTACTGAAATGACGTGGGCTGCTTATGCCTGACGCACCCAAAGGCATACCCCAATGCCTGTCACTCTGCAGGGTGGTGGTGGGTTGGTTCAGTTCAGTACTTCACTGCCATTACTATTACGCAGCTCTGTAACTTCTACACTACCACTGCCAATGCCAACAAGCAAACATTCTGGCATTGACAAATGCTTGTTTCTTGTATATCACTCTAATACCTTGTGTCTTATATCCTTCAGTCTAATATCCTGTAATCCTTTGGCTGAAATACTTGGCCAGCAGAATTACCTTCAGACTGTTACACCGTAATTTCTAGTCTCTTGCAGTAATATCCATGGGGACCATGAGCTATGTTTATCCCTGCTATACTTTTTGCATTACACTGTACCCTGCTTATACAATACTAACATGTATTACAGTCTCAGCTTGCATTGTATACTTCTTTTTTAAACGTCATATGTTCTAGTACTTTACCTAACACAATGTCTCCTCTCCAAATATGCTTACACAAGTAGCAACTGTCTGTCCATTCTCCCCATCTTATTTCGTTTCTATATCAGCCCTCACCAAAACCTAGGTACCCTCCTTCTCTTCAAAATCTTCCCCAGGTGCTACAATTTCAACTAACACTTTCCCCTGTTTTACTATTTACAATTTCATTTAAAGCATATAAGTTATTTGTCCCATTAGGGCTCCCTTGCATTTCTGTACCATTCCTCACCAAAATCTAGGTGCCCTCCTTTCCCTGGTGCTACAATTTCAGCTAGCACATTACCCTCTTCATTTAAAGCACATATTTGTCCCATTAGGGCTCCCTTGCCTGAAGAGAGTCTGCTTACCTGTTGCAGTGAGCAGCCCCTTCAACATAAAGTCACTCTACCAGTTATTGTGCCCCTCTGAAGATCACGTGCCTGAAGAGTGTTTTGTTTCTCCGCTGCAGTGATCAGCCCCTTTGAGAAAAGTTTCTCCCTCCTTCCTTGCCTCAGTGCTCCTCCCCTTCTGTAGTCACCTGATTCCTGTGTATCTCCCTGAGCTTTTAAGACGTCGAAGAGGTGGGGGAGGACTTTTTTCAACCCGATAGCTCGGCTGGCTGGCATTCCGCTCTGCTGAGGTGCCGCTGGGGATCCTCTCTGCTGGGATGCCACTGTCGAGTGAGGGGAAGAGGGAGTCCCTGGATGGGACGAAGTCAACCTCTCCTGGCTGCTTTTGCTGTGCTGAAGCACAGGTTGTGCCTTTTTAAAGTGCCACCTGGCTTTTTTATTTGTCGCGGCTGCCTTGATTGGCCCTCTCTCCTGCTCTGCTATGCGGCCGATTGGTGCTGCTTGAATTCTTAACTCTGCAGCTGATTGGGTGCTGCTGACTTTTCTGTGGCTGTGGTTGGCATAGGTGCTGGGTTGTATGGGCCCATGGGGCATGGTCTCCATCACTATTTTATGACGTGGCCCAGCTTCAGCAATAAAATTGTAAAGAATACTTTTCTCCTTTTTTTGTTCTCTGTGTGAGTTGTGACCTGTGGGCAGTGCACCCTCTGTCTGAGCTGCCGAAGGCACCCCCCAATCTCTGACTGACCTTCATTGCCATTGGTGAGCTTTTAGTTGTGCTGACGCTTTTTCAAATTGGCGCCCTTTGGGAGCACGTGACCATTTGGCACGGGTACAGCGCTGATTCCCAATCCCCACAGTGGCAGTGCAAAATTATTGGTTTGCTGCAAAGGTGGTGGGAGACGGGACACACCATCCAGGATCAGGGCAGAGCAATGAGAGGCCCAGCCAGGGACCAAGAAGTAACAGTTGGTTACTGACCACCACCAGACCCACCAGTGTATGGCACAGCACAAGTTTTTGGACTCGTAGTTAGTTGAGCACTGACCATAGGGGAAGGCTGTGTGTGGGTCGTGTCTGGCCCAAGGGAGTCACTTGAATGAGTCGGTGGTGGTGTCGGCATAGGCTGTGCTGCAAGCAGCTGGGCAGCGGGTCGTGTGTGGGTCTGGTAACGGGGCATCAGGCAGGGACAGTCTGAAGAGGACTGGGAGTGCGGAGGAGCCACAAGGGGAGGAGGAGAGGAGTCCCTAAACCAGCAGAGCAACTAATGAAGTCCAGTCCCCAGCAGAGAGCAGCCACTGTCCAGGCACTAGCCAGCCAAGAGATGAAGAGTAGCAGCACCGTGGGTGGCAATGATAACTATCCCCCAAACACAAGACAGTCAACTTAGAGCCAGCAGTAGCCAGGTAAGGTGGGAATGCAGGGAAGCCGAGCCCAGGAGTAGCCCTCCTGGCCTGGCAGTGGGAAGAGCGAGAGCAGCTGGCTGAACTGCCTGATTCTTGTCTTGTTCAAGTTGGCTGTGTTGGTTCTCGATAGTGAGGCAGCCAGGCAGGCCAGTAGGCCACTACAGTTACTACTAGGCCACTGATGAGAAACAAAATAAAAAAAAAAAATTTAAATGTAGTGTGTGTACAGTGGCGTGAAAAAGTATTTGCCCCCTTCCTGATTTTCTCTATTATTGCATATTTGTCACACTGGATGTTTTCAGGTCTTTAGAGAAAATGTAATATTAGATAAAGGGAACCTGAGTGAACAAATAACACTTTTTTTTTTTTTATTTCACCTATTTAATGAAAAAAGTTAACCAACAACAACTGGCACTGTGTGAAAAAGTAATTGCCCCCTTACACTTAATAACTGGTTACGCCACATTTAGCTGCAATGACTGCAACCAAACACTTCCTATAATTCAATATCAGTCTTTCACATCGCTGTGGAGGAATTTTAACTCACTCTTCCTTGCAGAACTGCTTTAATTCAGTAACATTTGATAGGTTTTCGAGCATGAACTGCTCGTTTCAGGTTCTGCCACAGCATCTCTATTGGGTTTAAGTCTGACTTTAACTAGGCCACCTAAAACTTTAATTTTACTTCTTTAGCCATTCTGATGTGGACTTGCTTTTGTGTTTTGGATCATTGTCTTGCTGCATGACCTAACTACGCTTCAGCTTCAGCTGACGGAAGGATGACCGGACATTCTCCTTAAGAATTTTCTGGTACAGAGCAGAATTCATGGTTCCTTTAATTTTGGCAAGTCATCCAGGTCCTTAGGCAGCAAGCATCCCCACACATCACACTACCACCACCATGTTTGACTGTTGGTATGGTGTTCTTACTGTGGAATGCTGTGTTTGCTTTACGCGAGACATTATGGGATCCATGTCATCCAAAAAGTTCCACTTTAGACTCATCTGTCCATAGAACATTTTCCCAAAAGGCTTGGGGATCATCCAGGTGCTTTTTGGCAAATGTGAGACAAGCATTTATGTTCTTCTTGGTTAGCAGTGGTTTCCACCTTGCTACTGTCACATGAAGCCCATTTTTGCCCAGTCTCTTTCTGCTTGTGGAGTCATGAACACTGACCTTAGCTGAGGCAAGAGAAGCCTGCAGTTCTTTGGATGTTGTTTTAGGATCCTTTGAGACTTCCTGGATGATTTTACGCTGTGCCCTTGGAGTAATTTTGGCAGGCAGCCCACTCCTGGGAAGATTCACTACTGTTCCAAGTGTTCTCCATTTGGAGATTATGGCTCTCACTGTGGTTCGATGGAGTCCCAGAGCCTTAGAAATAGCTTTGTAACCCTTTCCAGACTGATAGAGGGCAACACATTTTTTCTGATCTTTCAGGAACTTCCTTTGATCATGGCATAATGTGCTGGTTGAATCTTTGTGCTGGCAACATGACTCTGATGGTAAGGGTCAAAATAAGGAGGTTTATATTGAGCAGGGCTGGCTGTAATCAAGCCTGGCTGTGTTCAATCAGCTGACTCTAATTATCCTTTAATTGGGTTGATTTAACTAGGGGCAATATTTTTCACACAGTGCCAGTTGGTGTTGGTTAACTTTTTTCATCAAATAAATGAAATAAGTAAAACAAAAAAGTGTTATTTGTTCACTCAGGTTCCCTTTATCTAATATTATATTTTGTCTAAAGACCTGAAAACATCCAGTGTGACAAATATGCAATAATAGAGAAAATCAGGAAGGGGGCAAATACTTTTTCACGCCACTGTAGATGCTCAGCATGTTCATGCAGCTGCAAGCGACTGAAGAGGCCAACATGCAACTTAATTTCAAATCAATTAGTGGTTGGTATGGCCTCTGTTAACTGTCTGCAACACCTGCTGCCCTGGGAATTTTTTTTTACATGGCATTTTATGAATGGGACCATTCGTTGTTGTCCTGTTATTTTATTTTATTATTATTATTATTACTAGTATTATTATAATGAAAGGCTAGTGCAGTAAATGGGGGCTGTAGGATCCAACCTTTGTCAAAAACCTAGTTAATTAAGGCTGTTAAAGACAAATTGAAACACTATTTGCAGGACTGGGCCTTAATAACCTGTATGGAATAATAGTAAATGTTTGGATTGTAGCCCCTGCCTGAGTAAGGTACAAGTGTGTGTGTGTGTGTGTGTGTGTGTGTGTGTGTGTGTGTGTGTGTGTCTGTCTGTCTGTCTGTCTGTGTGGCTCTGTGTCTTGCACCCAGAAATCAAGTACTTTTTTTACAAACGGTCTGTAGCAATGATAAGTAGGGGCTAGATTCTTGAACTCCTAAGTTTGCCCATGGCTACTGATGGGATGGGGTGGGGTGGGATGGGATGGGGTGGGATGGGGTAGCTCATGGTCATTGGTGAGTGCTTACTTTATCAGTGCATATCTGTGTATGTGGATGCCCCTTGTTACTTTTACTGTCAGTGAGACACTGCCAGGGGTATTGTCTTCAACAAGGCTGAATTCAGCACTGTGTTGGGAATATAAGCTGGTCAGCACGCAAACTGCCTCCATCACCTCCGCAGTGTATCCCCCCCCCAATGGTGCAGACCATATGTGCAAGGAACCTGGCTGCCACCTTGGCCTCCACAGTTACCAGGCAGCAAGGAGAAGTTTCAGCTTTAAATCCCAATTGTGCTTATTAGTTGCAGAATCTTTAAAAATATATCAAGGATTTAAATATCGAATTTTATAAGCTCCGCCATCCAGGACTCATGTTGCCTGCTAAACTGCACATCACCCACATGTACATTGGTGGCTCAGACTCTGACACAGTCCTAAAAAATTAAAAAAAGTTGCTGCTACTAATACTAATAAGGGTTACGGAACGGGATACCTGCAATTGGAGTCATGCGCTGATGTTAACCATATTACTGCAGCTAGGTAAATGTTAACTTATTGTAAGGGAAGCTCGAAATAATTTGTGGATTAATTGGCATTTTAAGACTATGAAGAGCAATAGAAAAGTTCACATACTAGTATTTTCTCAATATTGCTGCTGAGTTGTTTTGTGTTGATTTTTTTCCCACTCTCTTGTTTCCCGTGATCTTTTAATTTTCAGAGCATCTTATGTTAGTGGTACTTTGGTCATGGACTGTATTCAGCACTCACTATGCACTGCAGTGCATTTGATTATGCTATCTGGTTGGTCCCTGCCTTGTCCCAACCTCCCATGTGTGTGTTGGGGGGCGGTGGATACCGCAGAGGGGCCTCTGTAGTGTAGGGCTGTTATGCACTGGCCTAAGGGTGCATAGGGAACTGTGATTCGGGGCCTTAGACCTTTGTTTGATCCTTTACATTCCTTGTTACCAAACAAAGTCTAAAGTAGTATAGAAAGACCCAACCATGTGATTTAAAGCCTGATTCCACTCAGTCCAGCATACAGGGGTATGTGTAATTTGCCAGTCAGTGCAGCTAGCACCCTAGCCATTGTAGTTCATTGGATTCTCAGCCTTCAGTTACATTTGTTTCTCCACAAGCACAAAGGTCTGTGCAGGGGACTGGGCCGTCTGGGGAGGAGGGTAGAGGAAGAATTCCATCCAGACATCAGGATTCCAAAGGAAGCATGGGTTTGCTGTATAGTGGATCCCTGCTCTGCTAAGGCTGGAAATTGTGGCACATGGCGGCACAAGTATCCCTTTTTCAAGTGTTGGCACATTAAAATACAAGGTGTCAGTGCCACCATGCTTCTAATCCCTCCATAATGTTTCAGAGGGCTGGGGACAACTGCCTGGGGTGCCTGTTCATGACCCTAAATTCTCCTGAGTGGTGTGGCAGCCTGGGGGGACACAGAGCAGTTACAACAAAGATGCTCCTAGTTTAGCCCCTGTGCCCTCAAGAGAGCCTCTGCAGTGCATATCCCATGCTGTGAATTAGCAGTATCTCACTCGGATCCTGTGAATTTCCAGGCAGCATACCTTTCACCTGTATCTGATTATGATGGACGTCCTTCATTTTACTGCCTTAAAATTGCTCAGTCTGTCCCTCATCTGTCCCTCCATAGAAAATATGCTGCCATCACAGAGAATGTGCTCTAAATTCAGGCATTAAAGGAGAACTGTTCTGAACCTGCAAGTAACTTTCCCAGTAGAACTTGTTACTTGTTTTATCTTTATGCCTGTCAGTTACCACAGTGGGATTTCTGATTTACACTCTGGTACACGCCATTTAGAACGGCATAATGCAGTTTATGTCCCTTCTGTGCCAATATTGGAAGAGCAGAGCAAGGGATAGAAAGTACATCATACACTTCTAAAATGGTCCTTTCCAGCTGTGTAAATCAGAGACATACACTGGGATAAGTAAGCATCCTGTAGAGATGGAACAAAATCACATAATTTGGACCAATATTTAAAATAGACTTCACTATGAACAACTGACTTGCAGTCTTTCAGTGGAGCTCTTCATTAAAGCAGAAAGCCATATTATTCTAAGATGCTACTTTAAAAATAAACTTGTTACATGTAAACACAATGGTTTCCACCATGTTCTTAGCTTGTATCTCCATCTTGAGGATGTGTCCTCATTTTGGATGTCAGTGTCCTCATTTTGAGTGTTTGTGTCCTCATTTCAGTGATAAAAGGTTGAGAGGTATGTTTCCAGGGCCCCCAGTACCAACTGGGCCCCTCTCTCTGTATGTTAGTCAGATCGTTTTAATTCTTAGGTGTTGGGGGCATGAAGAAATGTTTCCTGGTGTTAAGAACGTGTGAACTGAATCCAATTATCTTCACATTCCTGCTTATGTTCTTAATTGCTGTTTTGCATACTGTCTGTGTATAGAGATTTATTGATTTATAACTTGTGACAGCTTAACTAATTATGTTAGTGCTCCTTCAAAGCAGCTCATAGGTATCATGTGACACAACAGCAAACGAAATATCAGGTTTGTTAGGGAAATCCCCCCCTCCCAAAATTCCTCCCTCCCCCCAAAAATGTGGGTTCCTCTTTGAAGTTTAAAAACAAGACTTTTAAAGAATATTTTCAATTTTTTTCTCATGCCTGAGGCCGGGGTTTAACCCCAGACCCCACATGTTACTGTACAAGGGCTCTGCTCTCATAGACCTTGCTGGGAGGGTTTGACCTCTGATTCCCTGAGCCAGGGGGCAGAGCTTGACCCCTGACCCTGGGCCCCACCAAAATTTTACAAACCCAGCTCCTGTGGTGGCTGGAATGGCTGGCTGTTTTCAGCCCGATGACTTGATTGGCTGGCGTTCCACTCTGCTGGGGTGCCACTGTTGAGTGAAGAGAAGAGGGAGTCCCTAGACATGATGAAGACAACCTCTCCCCTCGGGTCTTCCAGCTGCTTTTTCATCAGTAGCAGGAACGGTGCTGGAGTGTGGGGGGCAAGGAGCATCGGGAGCTACAAAGAGGCTGAAACAGGTTCAGGAGATGGCCACATGAGCCCATTAGTGGGTCATGTTCATTCAGCCTAGCATTAGACTCAGGACCTGAACTGTTAACACATTTCAGTGCAGGGAAATCCCTATTTTTAGCAGGTATCTTGCCTGAACCAAACTCTGAAAAAAATTAATAAAGAGATATTTTTGAGAATATCTTGTGCGTGTGGACCTAATGCCATTCTAACAATGATACTGCTTACCAAAGACATCACTACCTAATACTGCGATGGTACAGCCAGACGAGAGAAGTTTGAGGACAGTGTTGAGCAATTAACCTTAATGCAAGTGAGCCATTCCCTGTGGGTGTGTAGGCAAGGTGGCATACAGGCAACAGGCCAGAGAGGAAAGCCACTTCAGCTAGTCCATTGAAAAACTGTCCCATTAGAGCAGCATACAATCGTGTTCAAAAGACTTCAGAGTGAGCGTGACCATTGCAGGCTGCAATTGTTCTTGCTGCTAGTGATGGTGAAGCTCCTGGCCCTGAAAAACACCCTCCCAGCGGGATGCACAGGCATTACACCAGGGTCTTATCTGCCATAAGTTATACCCCCCAAATGGTAAGAATTGGTACCGCTTAGAGTGTATGCAATCCTTATTTTTTATCATCAGTAAACCAATCAGAATCATAGAAGCTGGTGAGGTACAAATTGAAAACCACAGGCTGGTATACATTTGCTTTTCACCTGTGTCCATAATTATTTGCATTTTTGGGACTAAATGAGATCAAATTACATGACTTGTGATGGATGCCTTTTATTACCACTGAAACCATGCGGTGTGAGCAAAATGTGACCACTTCTTTTAAAAATAGTTAGGAATTTACTAAACAGGCTGAAACTGTAAGAATGAATAATTTAACAACTTTGGGGCATCGACCCTTGCCAAGTGTATTCAGGGAATAACCAAAAGTGAGAAAGCATGCACCAAAGCCAAGAAACTAATCAAAACATAAAAATCCAGTCTTTTGGGCTTCTATTTTGAATAAGGGGCATGGTTTGAAATGGATTGCTATTAGTGTTACTTATGATGTAACACAATCCCCACCAAATACCCCATGGGCAACTCCTGTGTCTAGGGTGCTTTGATGGTTTGTCTCACTGGGAGCCAACCCCTGCGTATTGTACAGTTCCTAGGTCGTGGCTTTGCCCCACACCCCTGGAGCCATGGCTCACTGAGGAGCTGTCCACAAAGTCCTTGCACACTTTGGTGGGAACAGCTTTAGCCATGCTACCCATGCCCCTTGGGGAGAAGCAGTTTACCTTCCTGTCTGTCTCCCATACCAGAACAGCATCCATCCTCATGACAAGCCCACTGGTTTCTCATCTGGCGCAGCAGGCACTACTCATATTCTTCTTCCTGTTATCTTGGGGGTAAATTGAGCCATCTTTGATGGTCAAAAGACAGATTTTGTTTGCATCACACTGTACACTTCACTGTCCCCTGCATGGCAACTTGGGGTTGGCATTCATTTTTTGAACTGTAAATCCCATAACATTATTCCTGTTTGCATTAGCAGTTGCAATTGCATTTCAAACTCTGTACTCATCAGAAAGCACCTGGGGACAGAGCAGGACACAAAGGCACGACTTCCTTTGCAAAACAGGCATATTTATTTACAGGCTGGTGCACATACATAAAGGTAGCAGGAATGCATGTGGCCAGAGCCTTGACCCAGCTCTCATTTTGGGACCAGTTTCTAATCAGCATAAATCGCAGACATATTATTCGGCAGTAATCATAGTTCTGTACATGTCCCTGACAAGCCAGTTTTGGATTAGAATCTAGCAGCATTAACATATTTACATTCATATTTCACTTTTGCACACATACTTTTGGTGACACTAGGTGACATTACTCAGGAATAAAGTTACAGTTACTGTCCCCACACAGCTGTAAGTGGATCAGAGTATACCCAATACTGTTAAACACAGAAGGAAGAATTGGTGCCTCTGGCAGAGATCAGTGAAGGAATATACCCTTCCAGAACACATACACACTATGAGATAACATTACTTTGGTTGGCCTGTCCTTTGCCACATCCTTCCATGGAGGTTGGAGCCAGCGCCCATCAGTAACAGCAACAGTGGCTTACTAGATACCAGATCCATTCCTTATCCCTTGAGTTTAGATCCTTGGTTGTTAGCTGCTCTGATGTTATGCGGATTCACAGCCTCTTTAAGTCATAGGCTTCCTCTAGTTCAGGATTACATCTGATACTACTCCATCATTACCAGGAACCCAGGACAGATGGTGCAGAAGATATCAGGTGGCTTTTTGCAAGTGGACCTCCAACACGCCCCTGCAGTCCCTAATATTTGACCATGGAAGTGGCCCAGACACCTTGAGATCCACATTAGAGGGAGCTAGTTCCACATGGACCCAGGAATCCTAGCACTATTCCTCGCCTTGCAGGCACCCTTCTGTTGGTCGCTGTTGGAAAAGCATTGGAAAGTGCTAAAGCTGGATACTGATACACAGCTGCATCCTGGTCTGTGGAACCACTCTTGAGACTAGAACACTTTGGTGGCATAGCCCCTACTGATATGCCCCTAGCAGACAGGAACCCAGTCCCAGGAACTTTCACAGTTAATGGGCAACTGTCTGTTCAGTGGCTCAGAAACATACTGTCACTAGGCAGAACAGTACATGTTAAGAAAATAGGATGTACTGTATCTCGTTCACAGCTACAACATTTCAAGAAACTGGGACAGGTCTAGCTAACCCTTTATGTGCACAGTAAACACAGAAAGATAGAAATACAGACTTTGACGGTATATAAGGACCACTTGGCCCATCTAGTCTGCCCATTTCCCTACCTATTGGATAAGCTGCAGATCCTAGTTAACCAACAGCCTACTTCTTCTTACCCCACTCTAGAATTGCCTAATGTCTGTCTCATGCATTCTTGAATTCCCTCACTGTTTTTGACCCCACAGCCCCCTCTGGAAGGCTGTTCCATGTGTTCACCACCCTCTCCGTGAAAAAATACTTCCTCACATTGCCCCTGAGCTGTCCCCCCCCCCATTTTCAAATTGTGCCCCCTTGTTCTTGTACATCTCTTTCTCTGAAAGATGCTACCTCTTGGACTTTGTTGATTCCTCTGAGGTACTTGAAAGTTTCTATCATGTCCCCCTTCCTTGAAGGTATACATATTTAAGCACCTTCAGTCTCTCTTCATATGGCTTCTGGTGCAGACCCTGTGCCATTTTAGTTGCCTCCTCTTGACTGCCTCCACTCTGTCTATGTCTTTGTGGAGACGGGGTCTCCAGAATTGCATGCAATACTCCAGATGGGGTCTCACCAACTGTCTGTACAGAGGGATAACAAGTTCCTGTTTTCTACTGGTGATGCTCTCCATATGTATCCCAGTATTCCTCCGCCCTCCTTACTGCCTTCTCACATTGTTTGCCTACCTTAAGTCATCTGATATGACTACCCCAGGTTCTTTTCCATTTTGTTGTTGTTAGTACCTCCCCCACACTGTGTATTCAGCCCCTCGGTTTTGTTTCCCAGGTGCATTACTTTGCATTTCTTTGCACTGAATCTAAGCTGTCAGACTCTGACCATTCCTCCAACCTGCCAAGTCCTTTTCATTCTTTCCACCCCTGTATCAACCCTGTTGCAGATCTTCATGTCATCTACAAAGATGCATACTTTTCCTTCCAGTCCCTCCGCAATGTCACCTATAAAGACATTAAAGAGGACCAGTCCTAGTAATGAACCCTGCAGTTCCCACTAGTAACCCCTTTTTTCAGCGTGACTTTGTTTATTATTACCTCTGCGCCCTGTTGTCCAGCCAATTTTTAATTAGGTTGCCACCCTGGGACCTCACTCCCAGGCTGTCTAACTTGTTTACTAATCTTTATGGGACTGTGTCAAATGCCTTGCTAAAGTCTAGGTAGGCCACATCCACAGCCCCTCCCTGGTCTACTACTTTGGTCACCCAGTCAAAGAAATCTATTAGATTCATCTGACATGACCTTCTCACTGTGAATCCATGTTGCCTTGGGTCCTGTGCCCCGCTGACCTCTAGGTACTCAACAATTCTTTCTTTCAGAAATGATTCCATCATCTTCCCTACCACGAGGTCAAACTGACAGGTCTGTAGTTTCCTGCCTCTGTCTTGCTCCCACTTTTGAGAAGGGGAATCACATCCGCACTCTTCCAGTCCTCAGGTACCACACCATCCTCCCATGATTTGTTAAATGGGTAGTCAGTGGTGTCACTAGTCCTCCCTTTAGTTCTTTTAGAATTCTGGGGTGAAGCCCTTCGGGCCCCATTGCTTTGTTCACCTTCAGTTTTAGGAGTTCTTTCAGGATCCTCTCTTCTGTGAATGGACTGGTATTAACCCCCCTATCCAGAGTGCTTCTATTGTTTAGTTTAGGTACCTCCCCCCTCATCTTTTGTGAATACCGTGCAGAAGTTTTCATTCATTGTCATTGCTTTTGACTGTCACCTCTCGCCCACCCACAGGCACACATTAGTTTACTTGTGGGCTGTTGTGAACCCTATAGTACAAATCCTTTAGCACATTATTTTAAACAATACTTAGGTCCTTGTTACCCTGTTTTGACAGCCATGTTACAATAATACAGTAATATTTAATTGCTCCTAGTATGCTTATAATAACACCTGTAAATGTCTTAGTAAAGGAACTGAATTGAAATAGGAATAAACTGAAAAAGGTCATTAAAGAAAAAGTTATAGCTTCCCTCCATATAGTAGAATTCATATATACGTTGTTTCCCTCTCAAGCCGTAACAAGATTTCTCAAGGTTAATGACATCCAGTATCCTATTCAGCCAGGCTGCAACATGCCAGGCTCTGACATAATAGACTTTTTACTACTAGGACGGAGACTAGGGACTACAATTCAGATATTTTATTAAGCAATGTTTCTGGCTGGGTGGTTGCAAGGCAGGTTAATATTTCTTTCAGCATTTTCCTAAAGTGTTAGGTACTTGGGAGGTGGTGGGGCATGCATCCTCAAAATACCATGCTACCCAATTATTTTAACAACTCAGCCCTTGTCCTTGATATTTCTACATTTAAATCAGTGGGGCTAAAGAGAATAAAATAAGGAAGAAAGACTAAGGGAGGAAAGACAATAGAGTACTTTTGGTGACAGAAGGACTTAGGGTCCATCTGATTTACTACCCTGCTGCACAAGCTGCACAACGATAACTATATCACAATTTAACATCGACAAATGCTCAGTCATGCATCTAGGCAAGAAAAATATAAATGCAAAATACATATTAAGGAATCAAACCTTGAAGGAGGTACCAGAAGAAAGAGATCTAGGAATAATGGTATCAAAAATTGACCAGCCGACCCCCCGACGAACAAGGAGGTCGTGAGGGCTTGGAATCAGCCCTCCCCCACAGCGAGCACCGAAAAATTGACCAGCCGACCCCCCGATGAACAAGGAGGTCGTGAGGGCTTGGAATCAGCCCTCCCCCACAGTGAGCACCGAAAAATTGACCAGGTACAGCATCTCCTTTTCAAAGGGTACGCCTGATTGCCAGATCGTGACCCGTGCTGCAGCTTCTACGGAGGATTTTCAAAATGTCCTACTTGGCGCCTTTTCTCTTAAACAATTAACTGTAGGTGTACAAGTGGAGATAGTTTTTTTATTCTGCTTTTCATCACTGTAAGCTTCAGTCTGTGCAATTTCCAGCATGTTACCTTAATTAAGGCTACAGAATCCAGCCTGTATAGCAGTGAATGTAGCTTAGGTTACTTTAATTAATGTTTAGACTGCTTCTAATGTTATTCCTGACTACAGTTTACAAAAAAAAAATAATAATTGCTTAAAGAACCCAGCTTGTTTAGCTTTGGTGCAGGTTAAAAGTGCTTATAATACAGTGGGATTCAGGAGATTCAGTTTACTTTTACTGGCTGCAAACATCTTAATTAGGCTGCTAAAATCCTGCTGAAATCCCGATATAGACCAGCCCCCCTGCATCTTCCCCCTCTCCTTACCTACATAATCAGTCTCTCTTGCTCTCCTTCTTCCACAGCCAACCCCCCCGACGAACAAGGAGGTCGTGAGGGCTTGGAATCAGCCCCCCCCACAGTGAGCACTGAAAAATTGATCAGGTACAGCATCTTCTTTGCAAAGGGTTCGCCCTGCTCGCAGGATCACGACCCGTGCTGCGCAGCTCCTACGGAGGACTGCCCTGCCGCCCCCACCACCACCCCTGGTCTGCCTTTT
The DNA here is from genome assembly GCA_016271365.2 of Neoceratodus forsteri. Classification (NCBI taxonomy): domain Eukaryota; kingdom Metazoa; phylum Chordata; order Ceratodontiformes; family Ceratodontidae; genus Neoceratodus; species Neoceratodus forsteri. Next base: position 1,456,080,559 of record CM057455.1, on the reverse strand, counting down.
CTTATATAGGAAAGTAAGCAGTCACGTGGGGCGAAATAAACCTATCAACCCACTTCTCCATCTACAGCTTATACAAGCTCCCCACTAGTGGCCACTCTTCTCAGTCCCAAATACCCAACTATCTCTACAGTAAATATACTACCACCTCCAACTAACTATCCTCATAGCCTCTATGATCCCCCATATGGCTCTACCCTCCAAGATCTAACACTAAATAACAGCCACTCTGCTGACCAACATATAATTACCTAGTATGGTCCCATTTTGCAAACCCACCACTCCATGCTCACGTGGCCACACATGCTCATACTCCCTACCAGCACTTATTTTCAACCACCACACACGCAATACTCATTGTACATCTACTTTGATACCTACACAACCCCTATTCATCCTTTTGCCATTCTACTGGGTACCCAACCCCTTGTCATCATGATAACCAACCTCCCATACACACTCCTGTACCTATCAACACAATAATAGACCTACTAATTACCAAACTAGCGTACACATCAAAACAGCGCAGGATAGCACTCCCACGACATACTCTCCTCCCTCCTCCTTCTGCTGCTATCAGGTAATATACACCCCAACCCTGGACCAACCTGTTGTACTGTCTCCACTAACGGCAAACAAGAAGGTCTCCTACTAGCTACCCTTAACATCTGCAGCCTCCCCAAGAAGTTCACCCCCCTACAGGGCTGGATTGCCCAGCACTCACCCGATATCTTAGCTCTATCAGAGATACGGCTCTCGGATAGAATACCCAATGGTACTATCACCCTTAGTGACTACACCCTCGACAGAGCCAACAGGATTAGCAAGAGGGGAGGCGGCTGTGCCATCTACATCAGATCCTCCTTTCGCTCCCTGGAGGTCCATACACCTCCACCCTTGCATAGAGCCCAGATCCTAACTGTCAGGCTCAGCCTGGGCAACCCAAGTAAAAGCCTTTACATAATGGCAGTCTATATTCCCCCCAGCCATCAAAAGCTTGCTTTTGATTCCATGCTGGACAGTATCTCCCACCTCCCACCTAGGAGTGAAGTCATTTTACTGGGTGACATTAATGTCAACTGACTGTCAGCTGCCTCATCCCACAGCCAGGACTCCGCCTTAGCCTGTGACCTCACCCAGGTCGTTCACTCACCGACCAGACTGGACCCTAGAACAGGGACTTCAACCCTCATCGACTTTATCTTCACCAACAGGCCTAAGAACATCTCCCAAGTCACTGTCCTCCCGGACTGGATCAGTGACCATTCCCCCGTGACCTGCCTATGGTCCACAAAACTCACCCCTTCCACCCCCAACATCACTCTGCATAGATGACTCAAAAAAGGAACACTAATACAGTTTAAGTCTTACCTGGCCTGTTGCGATTGGTTCCCTATACACACCACACAATCAGTGGACGCTGCACTTACCTACTTTATAGCCACCTTCAACAGGGCCTGCGATATCTTTGCACCCTTCTCCAAGCAAATATTTAAGAAAAGAAACCTCCCTGGATCTCCCAAGCGCCACTCAATCAAATGCGCCTGAGGGATAACCTATGGTACAAGGCCCTTGACTCATAGCTCCCTCAGGACTGACAACAATACAGGGAGGCCCGTAATAAATGCACATGGGCAACCAAACAAGCCAAAACTGCGTTAAAAATAAACCTCACCTCATCTTGGGGCTCTGGAAAAAAATTCTGAGCAATATAAAGGATCGCTGTGGGAAAACTGTCTCACTACCACTGCTCAACTTACAGTAAATGGAGCTACCACTCATGATCCCTTTGCTATCGTGGATGCCCTCAACTCCTCCTTCTCTGACCTCTCACATATTCTCCTACTGGACCACTTAGACCCTAACACCTTCCCCACCAATGTCACCTAGGCCACCTTCCTCCATGCCCCCTTTAGGCTAAAAGCCATCTCTTATAACGAGGCAAAACGATATCTCACCAAAGCACTGCTGAACTCTCAGTACAGTAGTGATTCCCTGGACCTTAAACTCATTGCATTCGCTGGAAGTGATGCTGCCTCATCTCACAAAAATCCTCAACCTGTCCTTATGCCTTAACCAAGTCCCCTCAACTTGGAAGAGAGCATTAATCATACCCATCCTGAAGAGTGGCAATCCCACAGCCGCAAGCAATTATAGGCCGATATCAATCCTGCCACCCTCTTTAAGGCCCTTGAAAAATAGTCTCGACCAACTAACTGACTACCTATCCAAATTCAACCTGCTCTGTCATGAACAACATGGATTCTGGAGGGGCCACAGCACCTTCACAGCCCTCATTGAACTCACTACCTTCATCCATGAGGCTTTAGAGCATGGCTCTGTGGCAGGGGCTATCTAAGTTGATTTGGCCAAAGCATTAGATACAGTCAGTCACGAGCTCCTACTCCTCACCCTTCCATCCCTATCTTTGCTCCGGAGGACACCACCTGGTTCAAAGATTACCTCTCCAATCGGACACAATAAGTCAAAATAAATGCCTCTATCTCGACAAGCAAACTGATCGCACAGGTGTCCTACAGGGATCTATACTGCCCTTCTTCTTTACCCTCTTCCTCAATTCCTCCCTAAATCCTGCAGTGGTGCATGTGTTATATGCCGATGATGCGTAGTCTTTGAATCACCCGCATCCTGACTCTCCAATCAGCACTTAGAGCCACGTTAGGGAGATAGAAAACTGGCTCACAGAACACGCCTTATTATCAACTACAAGAAAACAAAGACCATGATCTTGCCCACCACCAAAGCCCCAATTGCTATATGCCACTAGTTGTTAAAACACCCATGGCTCCACTCTAGAACAAGTCCCCTGTTTCAAGTATCTTGAGTCACCCTGGACACCTCCCTTTCCTACCACACTCACATACAACAGGTCTCCTCTCTGTTAACACCAAGTTAGGATCCTTTACAGACATAAGCTCTGCCCACCCCCAGGCTATGCATCTCACGTGTCCTCCTCTTACTACCCTTGCTGGATTATGGAATCATCATATATGGCTCTACGGACCAAACTGCCCTACGCAGTATCAACCTCGCCCTTAATAAAGCCTGAAGACTAGCCTCGGGTAGTGACAGGTTAACACACACATGTGAGCTCTATAAACACACTGGCTGGCTAAATTTCCAAGGCAGACTTAAGTACTTTACCTGCCTCCTTGCCAAACAGATACAATTTAAACAAGCCCCTATTGCCCTCCATCCACTTATCCGCACAGCCCCCCACAGACGGACCCAAAGACACACAGCTAACACTACCCTTCTAGTTCCCCACTGTAGAACCTTGCTTGGACAAAGATCCTTCCGATATCTGGCCCCCACTGGCTGAAAAGTCTTCCGTCCACCTTCTCCTCGAAGCACAGTCTCACCCTCTTTAAATCTAGTCTCAAAACCCTGCTCCTTGACTCAGCTATCTGTGACTTTAATTAGGCCCTCTCTCTTACTATTGCCACCTCCATCCCCACTCCCTCCCTGTACATTGTACTACAGTGAATGGTTAGGCTACTATAGACACCCCTCTCCCATGTCCCTTTTGCCTGCTTACTACGACTCGGGGTCTCTAAGGACCCTATGATACTGTACCCTGTCATAGCCCTGGTGCAGGCCTGCTGATGTATTTTCTCTTTATAAGCAAATACTAATCTACTCGGACCTTGTATTAGTGCATTGAAATTGTACAGCTGTCACTCCTGTTTATGTAGTTTTCATGTATGTTCTCTGGATATTTTACTTTCCTGACGTGGAGTTTTGCAAATGAGTCTATGACTCAAAGGTTCACAATTCTGATTCTATTCAATAAACAAAACAAAAAAAAAAGAGCTCACTTTTAGGAACCATTGCCATGCCATCACTAAGAGAGAAAATGGAATATTGGCCAACATAAGTAGACACATTGCAGGTTCCCATGTATGTCTTACTGGTTAGGCCTCACCTGGAGTACTGTGCCCAGTTTGGGTCACCAAGTACAAAAACAGAGAATAAGACTCTGAAAAGAGTGCAGAGAAGGGCCACTAGGATGACTAAAAACCTCAGGGAAATCTGGGGATGTTCACACTTGAGTATCGGAGACTGCGGTTGGGGGGCACATGGCTGCTGTTTGGCGCTCTAACAAATCATGATTTGTGGGACTGTTTACGCTCAGATATGAAAAATCAAACACACAATACAAGATCCCACATTTTACAAATAAGAAAAGTGTAAATATACTAAAACGATCCTTTGGTATAACCAGAGGGTGGTAGAACTATGGAATTCACTCCCGAGGAAGTGGTTGGAAGAAAGAATATGACAGAATTCAAGATTGAATTGATGAGTACTGTGTTAGTAATAGTATCAGGGGTACTTTACTAACTGTTGGCAGTGAAATGGACATTCATCTACTCTGCTCAGGACAGACCTATGAAACCTATGTAGAAAGTGCGGACACACACAGAAGCTTCTCAGGCAGAATGCTACCCTGCTCATCCTGTCTAGCATCAATATCAGCTTCCTTTGCCTTTGCCTCTTTAACATCTTGTAGAGCAATTTACTGATCAGTCAGTGTTCATATCTCATGTAGGGCCCCTGTAGGGCAAGTATCCTCCCAATTGCTTTTAGGCTGGGCACAGGGTGCCACTACCTACACAGTCACTAGGTCCCCGCAGATGTTTGCTGGTGCTCCAGGACCTTTGCTCACACTAGTAAGGGGGCTTCATATCCAGAAAGAAGAAACAGTGCTGTGCTTCAAACCCAGAGAAAGATTTAAGAGGGCCCAGTGACTGGTCAGTGCAACACCCTGGGATGTGGTACCTTCCCACCTCTCCACTGTGACCATCCCTCCTGCAGACCAAAAGCAAACACAGCAATTACCCCAAAAGTATGCACTGTAGCACTGAAATCAGTAATGAGCTATAGCTTTCAACAGCAAAACACAACTTTATTTCGGGATGCAGCCCTGAAAGGGAAAAAGGATAGGTCATTACTAGATATGGCTGGTCTTCCTCTGCTGATGCAGGTGTGGTCTAAACCATGTATTATAGTGGACACTATCAATTGCCCTTCAAAGGCTTGATTCTAAATGGGACCTTCCTTAACAGCCCTACATGGAGTGGTCAGACATGACATTTCACCCTTCAAAGCACAGCCCAGAGCTGCATTCTGCCCCAACTCTGCATGCACAGTATACTATTATTGATGTGGTACTCCTTACTAGAAGCTCACCCTCTCTCCCATCTGGTACTAGGATTTTCCTTTCACTTTATGGGAGCTTACTGATAATGGTCCCTGGGTACCCAGGGTTGATTATTGCAGGATGATTGATGTTGCCGCATGTTGGCTGGCAGTGGTGAACATTACATTTAAGTGAGAAATTTGCTTAAATAGAAACTCCACAACCCCAACATCATGTAAGACTGCACAAACTTTGAACTTCAGGTATTTGTCAGATCCTGGCCTGATGACAACATGCAGAAAGCAAATTTCCTAATTACACAGTTCACTTCCCTTGAAGTCCTAATCTTACTCACGCTTCCCATTCGGATGACTCCTCCCTCGCTCTGCAGGGTCTCTGGCTCTCTGATCTCTACTGTCTGTCTTGATCAGCTGGGAGGCCTCTTTGGTCTCACTCCATTCATTCTCAGGCATTGTCTTCACTCACTCCACCTAGAGATTCAGCTTAAGCCCTCTCACTCCCTGACCACTGTGTGTCCTTACTGAACCACATGACATGACTTTCAATCCTTCTGGGTGGTTGTAGCCTGATTCCTGGTTGTGTTGTCTAACAGACCCTGCAACAGGCTTGCTGCCACTTCTCCTCTTTACCATGCACAGGCTATGGGCTTGGACCATAGCATCATCTTCCATACTGGCTAGCATGATGCCATTCTTTTCCTTCTCACCAGGCAAATAGCTTATTCTCAGTTCATCTTACCAGTCTGTGGTGGTGCAACTTGAACTCTCTCTCAACAGCAGTCCTGCATCTCCAAGATCTCTAACAGATCTGACCAAAGACAGATCAGCGCCTGCTTCTTCTGAAAATATGTTCAACTCCACTGGCTGATGGGACTCAGTGCAGTCTACGCTGTCCTGGAGGTCTGTCTCTCGAATGTCCACTGCACACAAAGGTCATCAGAATTTAATAAGTCCTCCAGCAGTCCCACGGGCCTCTGCAGCTTTGCTGCCCAATCCAACTCCCTGACTGGCTAGCAGCTAGAGTCAGGGGTTACCAGATGGTGGCAGCCATGCACTCCAGGGGCACTGTCCCCAGAATTCCTTTTTATAGAGGGCTCTGGCTCTTAATCAAATAAACTCTACCCTGGGCTCACATTGTGTAGTCCTGTTGAGGGCAGAGGAACAGATAAGGGGAGTAAAGGAGTATTTTACTACCAGTTTTCATGATTTACTCCCACTTTCTGAATTTAGGAATTTGTTTCCCACCCTGTATATTTACAGTATATTGGTACATATGCACAAAATTGGTAGCAGCATTCAATGCTACTAACTATGGATCCACATACTAACAGACTGTCAGCAGTAGAGGTGGGGTCAGAAACAGCGTGGTATCAAGTGCATACATGCATAAGACTGTTGGAAGAGTTATGCACTGGGTGGCAAGAAAGGCAGTTGCAACATAAAATGTTAAAATAGGGTCACCACACTACATAGCAGTGGAAAGTATCTCAAGACTCTTTACTGGTACCAGAGAAGGAGGATCAGTGGTTGCAGACACCCAGTGGAACTGTGACTCTTTTAGAGATGGGGATCCAAGACAGGTCAATGCATGGTATTACTACAATGTAAATGAAAATACTACCAGGTGAAAGCAGCTGGCAGTAAATACTTCACAGTCCTAAAAATTTTTTGGACCCCTGGTTAAGGGCTCCAGCTCGTCAGGGTACCAGTCATTGCTCACATACTGGTGGTGGGCAGCAGAGCTTTGATATTCAGCTGGAGCTGCACTGTCCCATGGTACAGGAGGCTCCAAAGAACTCACAAGCACTGCAGCTCCCTGTAAGTCTCCCATAGCAGAATTACAGCCATGGGAGCTAGAAGCAGGGCTAAGGTGGCAGGGTGATTGTGTAGAACATCGGACCACCACTACACTACCTGACCACTTACGGCACACTCTACATCACTTATAGCACACTCTATGCCACGTTGGCATGTAGGAGTTTTTTATTCGTTTATTTGAGTTGGGGGGCTTCACACCCATGCCCACATGTTAAAAAAGGGGGAATGTGGAGGTAAAGCCACCCAACTCAAATAAACTGACAAATCAACATCAACAGTAAGCACACAATGAAAGTAGCATAGAGCAGCTACAGTATAGCACTAATTATGTTATATTTATAGCTTTACACTATGCTAATAGTGGTTGTCCAATGTCCTACACAATTACTGGCAGCAGCAGTCCAGTTCATGTCAGGGGAATGACCAGGTATGCCCCACACTTTGGTTGGGGGAAGGGTTACACTAGCAGAGCACTGAACGAACTCAAAGCAAGTCCTGTGCTTTGAATGGTATCCTATAATCACTCCCTCTCTCTGGTAATTTTACAGAGGAAGTATGGGTGACTTAGTGGTTTCTCGGTTTCACAGTCCTCTGTGTTGGCTGTGTATTCAGAGGCCAGTGTCTTGGGAACAGGGTGGTACTCAAAGAGTAGGGTTAACATCTTTCTTTAAGAAGAAAGTTAAGTCTCTGTTATCATTTTCGGATTTAACTACATCCTGCTCTAATATGCAAACTACATGGGCCTTTTCTCTCCACCTGGCCACATTTTCTGGATTATCCAATACAGACAGGTCAGATACATCAGAACATACAGAATTCAGTTTGAACATTGAATCATCTTTCTTAAAGTAGCATGACTGTGCTTGTTTAGGACGCTTACAGCTTTTTCCAAATGTTACAGGCCTCTTTACCTGTGACCAAAGAACTCTGTGAAAATAGTCAGTTACTGGTCTGAGCATTTTTAGAAGGTCATTTCCAATCAGGAAGGTATTGGTTGTCTTACTGGTTACATAAACTGGGTGTTTGACATTAATTTTACCAAACTTCAACTCCATCCCAACCGTACCCATGGGTTTTACTTCCTGTCCTCCTTAACCACCAAACTGTAAGTCACCGGGAGGTCCTTTAGGTGCTTTGTTCCACATGAGACATTGGTAGGTTTGTCAAACAAGTTTCTAGATACCAGAGTCACTTCTGCTCCTGATTTAAGTAAAGCTTCATACTCCAGCTTTCATTCAACCTTTACCTCACAGTAAAATCTGTTGCCTTCTTTTGGAATCAGGGTGCCTAGGCAGAACCTGTTTCTTTAAACCTGGTGGTTGAGAAATTATACTCCATGAATGTTCAATAGGATCTTGCCTCCTGTGGGGAAGGAGGCACAGAAGCATAATTTCATTGACCACTCTTTTCATGTAAGTTTATTGACTCAGACTCTTTTCTATAGAAGTTTCAGGAATGGCTGTTTCATTAAGCTGGAGAACGTCAACGGGAGCAGGAACTGATAGTTACCTGTGTCACTGATGCCATTTGTGGCATGTGCTGTTGGGGCCTGCCTAGTAAGAGGAGCAGGTGGAGAGGAAGAGTTAGAGAACTATACTTGGAAAAGAGCTTTCAATGCCCGCATCTGTTTATCCATTTCTATTTCCATTTAATTTTTCACTTCTTCTAAGCTTGGGGAGTTAGGCTGCTGGTTACCCTCTTGTTCTCCATGCTGACTTTGCTGGTCATTGTTATAATATCCATATCCCCAGTTGTAACTCTTTATCCTCTATTATTAATTCCCTTTACATCCTCTACCACGCTACCCCAGGAATGAAATCTTGGTCTCGGTAGTCCTGTTGAAGCACCACAGAGTCCATCAAGGACCTGGGCTGAGTCACAGACTGATCTTGGGGCAGATTATTGCCTTGCTTTTTTTTCTTGTTTCTTGTGATTCTTGGGGCTCATGGAGTTCATTACCTTCCATGATCAAACCATTCAAACTAGTAACTTCTGGCAATTCAACTTGGATGGTTTCCTTTCTTTGTGGGTGGTTCCTCTGGTCAGGTATTCTCCCATTGTACCTCAGCCTCATTTACAAGCCACCCTCTCCTGGCCTTATTTATCCCTGGCAAGCATTAATTTATTGTTTATACTGTAGGTAATACTCAGAAATATAACTTTTAATGTCTTGTCTCTCAGTGTTGGGATCCCCACCTGCCCAAAGAACCACTGTTGTGACCAGGGAGAGTGACTGGACCTCCAGAAGGGAGACCCAGAGGCAGGAAGTAGAGAACCTCAGGGGAGAAGGAAGCTACTCTGGTGGGGACTCAGTTGTCCATGGAATGGATTTGGGCGAGGTAGCGGGATGAAGAGGAAGGTGAAGAGCCTCCAGGAGGCACAGCTTAGAGGGAGGGAAGCAGATCCAGAGGCTCACTAATGTGGTAGCAAGGAGAAGGGGCTGGAGGTCGTTGTCCATCTGGAGACAAATGACCTAGCCAGGGATGAGGCAACACAGAACAGGTGCAGGAGAACTTCAGGGAGTTTGAAAGGTGCCTTGGGAGGTAGCGAGCTCCATGACATTCTTGGAGGCAGGAGAGTTTAGGAATCTCCATATCAGAAGCTTCAATACTTGGTTGGAGGGCTGGTGCAGAGGAAAAGGGTTTGGCTTCATTGGGGACTGGGGACCCACCTGGAACGATGTGGGCCTGTACAAGGGTGACAGCCTATATCCATCCAGGAAGGGATGGCGGTCTCAATGAAAAATGTAAATGCTTCCTTGCAAGCATTTAAAGTAGTCGGGGGGTGATGGGAGAGGAGACACAGGCAGCCCACTCCCACAATTTAGAACAGCCAACAAGGAGGATCAGAATGAGAAATTGTTGTCAGATACAGCTGAAATTGATATGATGGGTATAGCAGTGGTAGGAGGTAGCAAAAAGAAGAAAACAAGAGGTAGAGGGAAGAAACAAGAGGGTAGAAGCAGGAATGGAAGGTGGGCAGGCAGTAAATGTGAAGGTCATGTATACAAATGTCCACAACCTGGGAAATAAAATCCCAGTCCTGGTGGCCTTGATGGCAGAAGCTAACCTGGACATAGTGGCAATAACAGAGATGTGGTACACCATAAACCACAACTGGGAAGTAAGTGTACCAGGTAATGCTCTATTCAGAATGGATAGGGAGGGTAAAAGGGGGGGGTGGACCTATACGTTCCAGAAGGTGTAAAAGCAACTTCGGTATAGGCTAAACAGTGGGAGGCTGAAGCACTGTGGGTCATCATTGAGCCAGGCAATAGCACAGCAACTCGTGCAGGGGTGAGCTACAGGCCTCCAGTTCAGGGGAAGGAGGTGGATAGGGTGCTAGTGGAAGAAATACACGAGCTGGCAACAAAAGGGGAGGTAATGACACTGTATTAGGTGATTTTAAAATGCCAGATGTGGACTGGACTTTCCCAGTGACAGCCTCAGCCAGGAGCCGTGACATCTTAGACTCTCTGCAGGGCGCAGATCTCAGGCAGCTAGTGCTAGAACCTACCAGGTACAGTGTGATTCTGGATCTGGTACTTATCAATGGTGTCAGAATCACAGAAGTCCAGGTGGAGGGTCACCTGGGGTCCAGCGACCACCACACAGTGTGGTTTAACATGGGTACAGGTACACAGTCAAGTAACACAAAGGGAGGATCTTAGATTTCAGGAGGGCAGATTTTGCGAGGTTGGGGATAAGTATCAAAGAAGCACTGGCAGGGAAGGATACAATGGCAGTAGAGAAGCAGGGCACACCTAAAAGGAGCCATAGTGGAGGTGAAAACCAGTGCATTAGGCCGAGAAGTAGGGCAAGAGAAGGAAGAAACCACTGTGGTTCTCTACAGACGAGTAGAGAAAGTAAGGGCCAAAAAGTTGGCTTTCAGAAATGTAAGACAACACAGAAGGAGGAGGACAGGGTGGTGTACCTAAATAGTCTGAGGGAAGCAGAGAAAGCTATTAGGAGAGCAAAGGCATAAACAGAGGTAAGACTAGCACAGATGGTCAAGAAAGGGGATAAGACATTCTATAGGTACATCATTGAAAGAATATTGTTTAATTTGTTATAGAAGTGATTTGCACAATTGTGATGTTTTGGTAATTGACAAAGCCCTCCGGCTGTTTTGTTTATTTCTCTTTTGCACAATACCACTGCCTGTCCTAATGTTTCAAGTAATCTGATGTGGAACCTTTGTAAAAGAGTCCCTGGCACAAATGTGTATCTGATTCCCTAAATAAATAAATAGGAAGGCCAAGGGTGGGATTGTAAGGCTCAGAGAAGATGAGGGGGTGTGGAGGGTGACTTGGAAAGTCGTCAATACTGAATAAATACTTCTGGTCATTTTTGCTGAAGGAAGTGAGAGACAGGGACCACAGCTAGGCAACAGATACACGGGGTAGGGGTAGGTGAACACCAGCCCATTCTATAGAAGAGAGAGTCCTGGTGGAACTCACAAAGCTGAGGTTGACAGTGCAATGGGATCAGATGGCATACATCCCAGGATATTAAAGGAGCTACGGATGAAGCCAGCAGCACCACTGACAGCCCTGTTCAGCGAGTTATTCAGTACAGGAGTGGTTCCAGAGGACTGGAGGAGACATGTGGTCCTACTTCACAAGAGTGGAAGCAGGGAGAAGGCAGGAAACTATGGGCGGCCAGCCTCACATCGGTAGTAGGTAAGATTATGGAGGCACTGCTTAGGAAAGGATTGTGAACACTTGGAATCCAAAACAACACAGGAAATGAGGCAGCATGGATTCACAGCAGGAAAATCATGTCAAACAAACCGATAGATTTTTTTACCGGTGATGAACGAGGTGAACCAGGGGGAACGGTAGATGTCATCTACCTTGATTTCAGCAAGGCCTTAGACACTGTTCCACATAGGAGACTGGTAAGTAACTTGGGTAGCCTGGGTGTGGGCCACAAGGTGGTGAAGTGGGTTAGCAACTGGCTTAGGGACAGGAAGCAGAGAATGGTGGTTAATGGGATCCAATCCGAGGAAAAGGGGGGTGACCAGTTGGGTGCCTCAGGGGTTGGTCCTGGGGCCAGTCCTTTTTTAATGTCTTTATTAGTGACATTGCAGAAGGGCTAGAAGGGAAGGTTTGCCTATCTGCAGATAACACTAAGATCTGCAACAAGGTGGACATGCCTGAGGAGGTGGCGAGGATGAGGAGGGACCTAGGAAGGCTGGAAAAATGGTCTGAAGAGTAGCAACTGAGGTTCGATGTGAATAAGTGCAAAATCATGCACCTAGGGTGCAGGAACCCTGCAGTGAGCTACAGGATGGGGGGGGATTGCTGGCGGTCACCAGGGAAGACAGGGATCTGGGGATTATCATCTCAGATGATCTAAAGGTGGCAAAACAGTGTACAAAGGCTGTAGGGAGGGTCAGTGGCATGTTGGGGTGCATAGATAGGGGTATCACTAGTTGAAGAAGGGAGGTGGTGATACCACTATACAAAACACTGGTGAGGCCACATCTGGAATACTGTGTACAGTTTTGGAGACCACACCTTCATAAAGATTTAGGGTGGAGGCGGTTCAGAAAAGAGTGACTTAGATGGTGCAGGGCTTGCACTAGAAGACATATGAGGAGAGAGAGTGAAATACCTCAGTATGTATACACTGAAAGAGAGGAGGGAATGGGGAGATATGACAGAAACTTTCAAGTATCTCAAGGGCATGAACAAGGTGCGGGTAGGTAACATCTTTTAGTATAGGAGGGGTTCAAGAATGAGGGGGCACGATATGAGATTGAAGGAAGGCAGGTTAAGGGGCAGTGTGAGGAAGTTTTTTTTTTTCATGGAAATGGTGGTGGATGCATGGAACAGCCTAACCCAGGAGGTGGTGGGAGCGAGCACAGTGGGGAATTCAAACATGCATGGATAGGCATAGGGAACCCTAGAGGTGGGAGGGAGAAGCTAAAGCCGATGACTGAGTGGGGTCAGCGGCACTGATACAGGTAGGCACTGATACAGGTAGGGTAAAAGAACAGACTGGTGGGCCTAGTGGTCCTTATCTGCCATCAATTTTCTTTATTTCTGTGCATCCTTTACCTCATAGTAGAAGTCCTTTGGGCTTTGATCTGCCCTGCACTTCATTTTATAGACTGCCACTTTGGTTTCCCGCTGAGTATGGGATTTGCCAGATATCTATTGTACACCCTTTCCACTGAACACCTTACCTTTTTAGATAGCCCAGTGTACCAAATGATGTGTTTAGGGTCTAGGGAATGGGTCCATCTGGTCCTCCCTATTGGTGTCATTTAAGGATTTAAAGCCTGTCTGTAAAGTACATATATACGGTTCAATAATGCAGTTAGATTTTTCAGCATCATACTTTCCTCCAGATAAACTCAGGGAAGCCCTCATTATGTTATACCATTTCTTTTTTAGGATCTCTTTGTTAGTTCTAGACCTTGTAGGGTATTCCACCTTAGATCTAGAGTCCTCTCCATCTGAGGATGAAGGACTAAAAGGTTTAGGCTTTTCTCTCTTTCCTCTATTAGTTTGGAAACCTCTTCATTTTCTTAGAATTGTCTACCACAGAACTACGCTTTCAAAGGCTGACTGCTGATCTACTTAAGCAATAAGACACTCCAGAGTGTGCATTGTGGTGAGGTAACAGCCACCTCAGGGACATTGTAGAAGCAAAGGCATCGCCAAATGCCTTTCAACCACTTGAGAAGTGTCATTATGCCACCACAAAGAAACCCTGGAGTGTCTTATTGTGATTATAAAATGGGTCCTAGATATTTTTGGGGTGGTGGTAAAAAAGAATGCTAAAAAAGTAAATCAATGGTAAACATTTTAATGATTTTTTTTAAATGTTCATCCATCCCCTTAAAAATAGTCTCAGCACATCCAAGAATTAGCATGCCACCTCAGTTTTAAATATTATGCACAGCAAAATACATGTTTTTCTAAATTTGCCCTTAACCCCCTATTTTCCCCAACCCACCCCATTTACATGTTTCCTCCCTTTTTCTCCTCCTTTTTTATATGATTTCCTCCATTTTCTCCACCCAGTTTTCTTCCATTTTTCCTACATTCAATAGATTTAATGTTTACCATGGATGGAATATAAGAATTCAAATCTCTGCCAGCCCGGTGCTGTGGAGGGCTGAGCTGCTGGCATCTCTCCTCCCACACCGCGCACCCAAGTGCAGTAGTGAGCCCAGGTTGCTGGGGATCAGCCAGGGTGGAAGAGGCTCGAGCATCCATAGGACTGCTCTCCTCTCCCAGGGAGGGCTGGCATGTTGTCTAGGCCTTTGACTACCATCAGGTGGAGGCCTGATGGCAGTGCAGACATGAGAGACATCACAATGGGTTGGGGATGCAGTTCTGTAGTACGTGTGTGTGCCTCCATGCACATGTAATTACATGTTGCCATGGCCTGGGGGCGTGGGAACCAAAAACCAGGAAAGAGGGACCTGGAAGCAATGTGAAGCCCTGCATGCCTCCCCCGACCAGTGCCATCACCTGGACTGCCAGAGCTATCTGGATTTGAGACTCTGGGGAGGGGATGGGCCTCTCTCCTCCAGCCCCACTATGTGGGGCAAGCTGTATGGGACTGTAGCTCCAGGTAGGTCCAGGCAAGGTGGTTGCTGGTTGGCAGGAGGCAGGGACAGGGCTGAGAAGCCACCCTCCAGGGTAAAAACTGCATAAAAAAAAAAGAGTTCAAACCTCTGCTCGGTTTTACTGGCAGAATGTTCTCCCCCACAATCACACAACAAAATGCCGCAGATGGAACCAGGGCTTCCATTTAAAAGATTTCCCTAGCAAGCAGGTGAGGACAATAGAGGACAATAGTCCTGGCCAGCAAAGCTACACCAACAATTTAAAACTAAGTACTGGAGTACCTCATTGTATAATTTATGTATGTGTGTAAGAAGAGGATCATGAGGGCAAATAACATTTAATTATTATTTTACTTAATTTAAGGCAGTTTTATTTTTTTAGGGCCTAGTTGAAGGTTTTTAAGGGTGGCAGCCATGTCTGTGATGGAAAACTGGCTGACACGGTTCACTGATTTTATGAGGGTGAAAATGCTTATGGCCAGGGACTTTTATGATCTGTGATGTTGTAGTGGATAACATCACTGTTTAGAAAGGTCCCTAACCAATCAGAAGTCAGAAAATTCCATTCCATTTTATAATCCTTTGATCATTTTATCTTGTGTCTCTCCTGCTGTATCTTTTATCAAGCTTTTCTAGCATGCCCAGTGCCATTTCCTCCAGTATCTACTGCAGTAGTTTCTGCATCTGGGTTCATTCTCCTCCTGTTCAAGAGGGACAGAATCAGGTAAAATGATTGTCTGGTACATCTTTGCAAAGATATTGGTTTGGGGAGGACAAAGCAAGTGGACTGCCTAATATGTCAACTGGTTCTTCCTTAACCCTCACATTCACTATGCAGGTGGTATTCTGTGGGGAAATTATACTTCCCCATAGGTTTGGTAGGTTATTGTTTAGGTTCTATAGGATTTTTGAGACTTGTACAAATTATTATCAGCTTCCCATGAGACTTTTCTAGGAAGTTTATTTGTTGTTTTTAATTTGCTAATGCCTCCTCTAAGTCCTCTTGATATTTGCTTAACTGGCCAACTATACTGGCTTTCACGTGACTAAACATTCCATTTGTCTTAGTCTTTCTTGGGTTTGCCCTACATGCACCACCAAAGTAACCTTTTCTATTTCTGCCACCCCTTTGCCTTTCTCTAAATGGCTGACTGCCTCAGATTTCTCTTAAAAGAGTCATGAACAACAAATGACTGAAACTCTCAGGGAGATATGGCAAAAAAACAAAACAGTTATTTGAAAAGCAGCAACATGACAAGACAATAAACAAAGACCCCTGGTGCTTTGTGCCACACTGGCACTTCCTCAGGGATGTGGGGCTTACTTCAAGTCATAGAATCATAGAATCACGTCGGCAGAAAAGGACCCATTGGCCCATCGAGTCTGCCCCTGCCCCCCCTTAGTCATATCCCTTCCCACTGACCCTCCCCTTCCTCCCACTTCAACCCCATATGCATGTCCCATGCCATAGATACATAGATACATAGACAGTGTCGGCAGATAAGGCCAATGGCCCACCCAGTCTGCCCATTTGAGCTTGTAAGTTCAGTTTGTTTTCCTAGAAGTCTGTTGCCCTTACCCTGACCTCCAGAATTCCTTTATGTCTATCCCATGCATTCTTAAATCCCGTAATTGTTTCAGCCTCCACCACTTCCTCTGGCAGGGTGTTCCACTTGTCCACCACCCATTCTGTGAGGAAATTCTTTCTCATGTTTCCTCTGAATCATCCTCCCTCCAACTTCATCCAATGCCCTCTAGTCCTGGAACATCTTTTTCGCTTAAAATAGTGTTTTCCTGCACCCTGTTCCTCCCTGTAAGATACTTGTATGTCTCTATCATATCCCCTCTCCTCTCCTCCAGGGAGGTTCAGTTCCTTCAACCTACCTTCTTGAATTCCTCCACCATATCAATCCCCACCACCTCCACTGGCAGTCTGTTCCAGGTCTCCACCACCCTCTCCATGGAAGAAACATCCTCACATCTCCCCTGTATCTTCCACCTCAATCTTAGGCTATGCCCTCTTGTTATAGCCCTCCTCTCCTTTTTAAGTAAGCCCCTCCCTTACTTTGTTGATACCTTTTTTCGATGAAAGTTTCAGCTGTCCTCTCCTGGTCTCCAGCTGAATCCAATGACACTGCTCATGTTTTCCTGTATACTGGCGATTTTGATTGGCCTTCTCTTTTCTTTTAGCTATTTATGTCTTGTATAGGTGTGGTTCCAGAACTGTATCTCATACTCTAAGTGACCTCACCATGGCTTTGTAGAGGGGCATTAGTACCTCCCCTCCTTCTGCTAGTGATGCCCCCCGCATGCCAACATTACGTTTGCCTTCCCACTGCCTTGCTGCATTGGTTTCCTACCTTGAGGTTGCTGAATATTATGATCCCCAGGTCCCTCCCCTGCTCTGCTTCGTTGTCACCACTCACCTTTATCCTGGTTCTAATTAAACGCACATTAACCAATGTTTTCATTTAAAAGCAGCCATAGACTTAGAGGCACACTACCTCAATTAATTTGGTCCCACAAATCTTTTTTTTTTGGCAACTCTTCGATATTAAGGAAAGATGGAGTCTTTTGCATGAAACAAAAGTGAATTATAGTGCAAACAAAGTGCTAAACATTTAATTTTCACCTTTTAATAAATAAGTAAGTGTTAATAGTGCAAAGTGCTAAACATGAAAAAACACATAAGTCATGGCATACCCAGATAACTGATTTAAGTTATATCTTAAAAAGACCAATACTGACTGTAAATCAGAGGACTGATAACTAATTGAAACAAGAAGCATTTAATACTGAACTTCTGAATCAATATCCATATACTAACTAGTAGTTAAGCTCAAAAGGATGAAGAAGAGAGAAGAAAGGGTAGGAAAGTGGCTCAAAGAAAAAGGGAATGAAGGAAAAGAAGGCAGGGATGGTTGTAGGGATAGATGGGGAAGACAACAAAGAATGGGGGAAGAAAAAGAGGGAAAGAGGTATGGTAATGGGAAGGGGTTAAGGTATAAAGAAATAGGGTAAAGGGTTAGGTTAGAGGGGGTTATGGGGGGGCGTTTTTCAAAAGGAAGAAATAGGGCAATTTTTGTGTACGTACAGGTTCCAAGGAGTATGAGCAGAGAAAAAGAGAGTGTAGAAAAAGACAAATCAATATTTATAATTTTTTTTATCCTATTTCAGAGTAACTTTTTATGTTCATATGCATGCAATCATGCATTCATATCAATATTTATAGAATTTACAATCTCTTAACCTTATCCCACCAGTTATTAGCCTTTTTATTACTTAAATTTTACTGAAATGTTTATTTGGCATACAGGGAAAACCATTTCACAGATTACAGAAGAGATGGTATTGTGTAGACAGGTACAGGTCAAGCATTACTGCAACAAGCCCTACAATGTCTTCTCGCTCTACCATTAGCATAAGCTGGCTCAGTAGGAGCTCTTAGTAACTGTGTGGGAGACCCATGGACTTGTACACCTTCCCTCCTGTTCACCACCCTCCTCCCTAGGAACTCTTCATATCCCTCCACTGAAATTTCCAGGAATAAAATCTGTTTGTGTCAGTACTGGAAGTAGCCATGGGTTTCATCTCTTCTGACATTTTCCTCTGATTCTTGTAGGTATGTGGTGAGTATCTCCATTTTATAGATGTCCCATACTGTGTCCTCCCAAATGCTCAGGGTAGGAGGGTCTGGCAGAAATTGGAGTTGGGTAATTACCTTCTTAGCTGCTGTAAGGATACTTAAAAAGTAAATGTGTGCTTTATTTGTATTCAGTGTGTATACATGGCTCAATGCTTTGTGATACGCAAGAGCTGAATGAGGTATGGTCAGGTGCTTACATAAGTTTGAACCGGATGGTGATACGATGCCTTTGATGATGGACTGGCTGTAGGGTCCATCTTTATTGACCTCACAAAGGCTTTGATATGGTCAACCATCAGCTTCTGCTGCAATACCTATTCACTTTAGGCCTGTCCACAGATGCGGTCGATAGTTCAGGAGCTACCTCGGGCCAGACTCAATGTATCAAAATAAAAGGCACTCTATCTGAGCTAAGAGAGGTGAGCCTTGGAGTCCCACAAGGCTCAATACCGGGGCCACCTTCAGCCACTTCATTAACCCCTGCCCGCAATCTGCCCAGCCATATCGTATTATATGTTGATGATGTGGTCATGTCCATAAGTGGAAAAATCTATCCTCTATCACCCACGAACTAGAAGTGAATTTTCACCAACTTGAGGCATGGTTCACTAATAATAAACTAATGCTCAATTACAAAAAGACTAAGAGCATGCTTTCGCAGTCCCACAAAACCAAAAGAAATTTGGGAAACTGCAGGTACAGAGTAGCAAGGGGGCTGAATTGGAGCAGGTAGACACTTTCAAATAGCTCGGGGTTCATTTAGATACTGCCCTTTCATTCACAATGCACGTTGACCATGTAGTCAAAACAGCCAATGCAAAACTAGGTGTCCCGTATCGATACAGACACTACTTGCCATCTGAGGCCCTAAAGCTGGTCACAAGTAGCACAGTGCTATCGACTACGGCCAAGTAATCTACGGCACTGGCACTGAAACAGCCCTCAAAATGGTAAAAACCCTTCTCAATAAAGCATGTAGGCTGGTCTTGGGAGCAGACCATTGGACTCACACTTGTGACCTTTATAAGGCAACTGGTTGACTACCCCTTCATCTCAGGGCCCAATACCAGGCCTGCCTTCTGGCAAAGAAAGCCTTGCTCAGGCAGGCACCTGAAACCACCTCTTGTCTATTCAAACTAAATAAACTGTCATTACACGAAGGGCATCTAAGGGTGGGTTGGTGGTACCCCTGAAGCACACCTCAATTGCCCAGTGATCTCTCTCTCTTATAGGGGACCCAAGTGGGTAAATAATCTCCCCTCTGACCTTCTTGAATGTGGCAAGGTCATCTTCTTCAAAGCTGGACACAGAGCTTTCCTAGCCCATGCCTGTATCTGTGAGTGCCCCAACAAAAACTAGGCAGTAAACTTACACTCTCAAAGTGAGCCCTGCCTATTATAACTCTAGCACTTGAATTGTCCCAAACAACTCCTCCCACCCACCACTCCTAGAACTACTGCTTAATTATCCCCCTTCTCCACTCACCACCATCACCACACCATGCACCACCCAAAATTCCCCCTGCTTACCATCTCCCTCACCATGCCACCCCCACCTGAACCACTCCCCTTTTTCACTCCCTACCCCCACCAGTCTGCACCATGGATCCTCCTATCCATATGATAATGCCCCTCAGGCTGCCACCCCCCAACACACCGCTACATTCTCCCTCACCCTACCCACCCCCACCTAAACACTTCCCCTGCTCTCACCTCCTACCCACCATGACCCTCTCTCCCCTAGTCCACACCAGGGACTCCTGTTACAATGACAAAGCCTTCTCAGGCTGTCACTATGTTACAGCATCAAAAAGAAAGAAAAAAAAAAAAAACTCTTTCTGGTAGCCTTACCCCTCTCATGCACTAGCTACCTGAAATGTGTCTCTTGTCCTGTGCTGAATTTCTGAACTAGCTGTTTTTCTTAAGAATAACTGACGATGAAGTAATCACTTTAAATTATATGGCTAATCTATAACCTAATTGGAAAGTGACTGTTAAGAACATCACTGCATTTTTTTTATGTATGCTATAAAACCCTCCTTGTTTGCCATAAAACCATGTAATCATGATATCATAGCATGCAGATGTCTCTGTATGTATACTGCTGTACTGTTAATCTCCTGTTTCTGTTCTTTGTTTTGACTTGGAGTTTTGTAAATGAGCCCTTGGCTCAAAGGTATTAATCCCAAACTGAAATAAATAAATAAATGTCAGTGTTTGTAGTACATAGTAACTGAGTACTGTAGTTGGTGCTTAGATACGTTAAGCTTGAATGGTACATAGGTCAATGCTTGTAGTACCTAGGAAATGGATGATATGGTTGATGTTTAGAGACATTTGAGCTGGATGAGATATTGTTGATGGTAGAACTCAATCTTTTGGCCTTTCTCTATATCCCACCTTTGGTGGAATGCTAGGTAAGTGTAGGATTAAAAGCCCAGCACAAGGTGAGATATGAGTGCCGGAGAAGGAGGAGAAGGTAGGGGAGGATGGAGGGCGAGGCTGCTCACTTTAAGCAGAGGGAGAGGACACTGAACAGTTAAATAGAGGATGGGGGAGGAGCTATGTCCCCCTCATTGAACCACAGGCCTAGCCTTCCAATTCAGTGTGTGATACATAGCTCAGTGCTTTGTGATACATAAGATCTGAATAAGGTATGGTTGGTGCTTAGATATGTTTGAACTGGATGGTAATAAGTCAGTGTTTGTAGTAAGTAGTATCTGAGTACTGTAGTTGGTGTTTATATACGTTAAGCTTGAATGGTACATAGGTCAATGCTTGTAGTATGTAAGAAGTGGATGATATGGTTGATGCTTAGAGACATTTGAGCTGGATGAGATATTGTCATTGGTAGAACTTGATCTTTTGGCCTTTCTCTATATCCCACCTTTGGTGGAATGCTAGGTAAGTGTAGGATTAAAGGCCCTAAAAGAAATGTAATAACCGATGTGATTACCTCCTCCAACTCCACAGAGTGTGGCCAATAGCACGCAGGACAGGGAAAAAAAACCCTAGGGGGAATCTCCAAGGATCCATGGCTACTGATCTGCCCATCCTTTAGGCATACTAAAAGGAGAGTAATCCTAAAGTCAGCAGTATGATAAGTTGTCTTTTAACTTGATCCAGAGTGTTGGTCGGAGAGGCATATCCTGAGCTAGATTGCAAGCGGGTAATCCTGGAAGATGAGGTACTGGAGACTGAAGTCCACCATGGAGAGGCATTTTCTTAAGTGATTAACGAATCCAAGTCTGTAATAACATAGATGTATAAGGCGAGGAGTTGTGCATATTCAGACAGCTCGGCTAGCGGTTGTTAATGGAATCACATCGTGGCAGGGCGAGAATGTAGAACTGGTCGATGGGTCAATCTGGAGTGCGATGAAGGAGAAGTCTGTTCGAGAAGATGTAATGGATTATGGTAAGCAACAGCTAGGCCCTCCGTTGCAGGGCAGGGTAAGAGAGAAAAGCAGATCCCATGTGATCCAACATGCATAGTTCCCATAGGAAGGCACTAGGCCCCCTTGTGGGGCAAAGTGAAATGTGGGGCATGAGTAGCCAGGCCCATGTGGGGTAAAGTGGATAGAAACCTCCAGGTCTCCTTGCGGGGTGAAGCAGGAATGTCTAAAGCAAGCAGATAGGCCCCATGTTAGGGCAAAGTAGGAGTGTGGTGAGCATCTAGTGAGGCCATGTCGGACCCTACGTGGTCCACCAATACTTGATTCCAATAGAGATGGCGAAAACTCCACATGGGTTGGTCGAGGAGATAGAATGTGGATGAGTAGACAGCCAGGCCCTAACTTGTGAAGCCAGAGGCATGGTAAGACCCCATGTGGTCCACTAGTGCATAGGTTAAAGTATGAAGGCGAGACCCCTATGTAGGTCGGCCAAGGTGAAATGAATGCATTGAGCAAGAGCCAGGCCCATGGGAGGGGGGGGGCGAATCAGTGATTAGACAAGATATCCCAGGATAACGCTGAGGCCATAGGTCAGAGCTGTAGGCCAATGTGGAGGAGACTTATGTGATGATGGATGTCCTTCGATGCTGTCAGAGGACACAGAGGTAGGATCAGCCAAAGTATTCCTTGATGGGAGCAGAACTTTGTGTAGTCTGGTGAGAAGATACAACTCTCTACTCACAGTAATGTAGAAAGGCTGATGAAGGCTAGACTTCCTTGTAAGATGTCCAAGTCCTGTTGCTTAAGTCAATGATGAGCAGGAAGACAGAGTTCCGGTAGATGGAGATATCCAGCTAATAGTGATGACTAGATGAGGGACAACAGTTAATCCGTGATCGAGGAAGCTGTGAGTGAAACGGCAGTAAAGCGTTCATGGACAGTCAGCATGGTTGAAGTTGAGTGCCAACAGAATATATTTGAGGATGTAGAATCTTAAAGGATGAAGAGGTCGGCAACGATGCCAGCAGGGAATGGTGATGAGGTACGAGTCTATGCGAATGGGAGGCTTGCCGGAAGCTGGATTTCCAGTGCACTAGCAGGTTACATTCGAGAACTGTATCAAAAGGGAGAATTGTCCTGAAATGTCCAAGAATTGAGAAATACACTATGAAATCTGCGGCGTGGTTACTAGGGTGGAACTGGACCAGAATGGACTGGAATACAGTAGAAGAAGTTATGGATGATGGAGTAGGTAGGCCCGGATGGGCAAGCTGGAGCATGAATCCCTTGAAGTCCAAAGTTAGCAACATGTCATGCTCGAATGATCGAGTAGGTATCAGGTGGTTAGCTTAAGGAAGACAAGACCCCTAAGTGGGTCTGCTTTGTTAATATGGAAAGCTGTTTAAGCAAGGGAATGTCCTGAGACCCGATGGAGTTGGAATGGCGAGAACCCCACATGGTTTCGCCATCACCATAATATGATATGCTTCGAAGAACCAGGGCAAACCCCCATGTAAATCTGCCTGTAGTGATCTGAGTACATTTGAACCAAGAGAAGAGCCCTCTCATGGGCATGTATGTATGTATTGGATGGCAGGACCCTATATGGTCTGTCGTTGCTATAGTATTGCGCTTTTCGAGCAAAAGTTGGCAGGACCCCCCACGGTCTGTCATTGCAGTAGAGGTGCATGGTCCAATATAAGGAAGAAAAACCTCAAGTGAGTCCACATGTAATATGGAATTATGAGCGATGAGGAGACGCCCACTTGTGGGCATGGATGTTGGAGATGAGGAGACCCCCCGCAGGTCTGCCGAACTGTAAGTAATGTGGATAACTAGGAGCATTCCGAGGTCCTATGAAGGCCAAGCTGAACCAGAGATTCCATGCTGGATGATGAGGTGAGTTAATGAGATGCCGAGAGGCCGGCGATAACCAGGTTGAAGCGAGGTGTAGTGAGGAAGATATGGAATGGTAATGTGCAACGACTGACAAGGCATCAGAATTGCATGATTCAAGGTTGCACTCATCTTGACGATATGAAGGTTCCTGAAAGTACACAGAGGACCCCAGGAGGTCCAACTAAAGTGACTGAGTGGCAAGCTAATTCCCATGTGGGTTAGCAGGTGGAATTGGGTGAGTCGAGCTAGGCCTCCACGTAGGCAGCTGGACTGGCAGGACCTCCACAGGTCTGCCCAAAGAGTAGAGAGAGAGTCAAGCTATGCCTCCATGTAGGCTAGCAAGACTGGCAGACACCCCAAGTAGGTCTGCTGGAAGCAGAGTAGAAGTGAATAAGGTTAGCCAGACCTCCACATAGGCTAGCTGGGCCTGCAGGACCCCACTGTCATAAGTCTTTTAGAACATAAGGAAAAGGACCTTGAAGGAAGGTAGATTGCTTGGAACATCCGAGGGATGAGACATGAACTACTAAGAGCTGTCTGGTACACACTTGAGCTGGAACTGGAATGAAGAAGTCAGAATGCAGGAAGAGAATCGCAGGATGATGAGTCACAGGCTAGACTTGCAAGCTCAGGCTGCAAAGTAGGTCTATTGTAGGCAGAGTTTAGATGATAAATCTGCAGTGTAGAGTCTAGGTGGATGGGCTAAGGAAGGGACCCCACGTGGACAGCATTGGTGAAAGGGAATACACTGAATGAGTTGAACTGCCCTGTTGAGGGGCGTAGCAGGAGGAACAGCGGACTCACATATGGATTTGCAATAGAAGACATTCGGAAGCACTGAGAAAAAAAACTCTGTAGATATAGTAGGAGATGGTGGGCCCTTCTTCAGCGAGTCAGATAGTATAAAGAATGCCGAGGCTATCATTGCAGGTGCATGAAATAAATGGTAAGCAAACTGAGTTGCATAATAACAGAACGAGTCTACTTAGCTGAGACTGTACTGTAGGTGAGAGGGGATGGGTGACTGTCCAGATAATGCTGTAGCTACAGCTATATGAGGCTTTAGGAATCTGCAGAGCCCACTGCAGGCCAAGAAAACAATCAATAAGCAGCAGGGCACAGTGGTGATGTCACACCTGAAGCACCGACAAGGGACCTATGGATCCATGTTATGCTGCATTAGGTCCCATGGGGATCCACATGTAAAATTAGGCTACAGACACTTCTTGCTCAGTTGCAATCCGGTAAAAGGATTCACTACATTCATTCATGTTAAGAAGTTCATAAGGCTGAAAAAGGTTTCATGGGTAATGACAAGCAACTGTGATGTAGTCTGAGTTGCCTTGTTGGAAGGGCACAATAAATATAAGAACAAAACACATGTAGCAAGTAAAGTAGCTATTAAAGCAGCAGTGCAATGAATGTAATGTATCATCTCTCCTTGCTGCTGCCAGGACTGATGAAAAACTGTCTGGAGCAGCACTGGAGAATCCAGGGAGGTGCTGAGTGGTGAGAAATCCAGCGGACATGCAGCGTGGTATGGTGCGAGCAGCAGCTTCAAGGAAACCAGCGAACAGTGAGGCGGCATGGTGCAAGAGGCTGCTTGAGGAGAAAGTAGCAGACTGCAGTGGTGGCAAGGAGCAAGAGGCTGCAGAAGAAGAACCCCAAAAAGGAGGAGACAGATGAAGCAAGGTATGGGGAGAAACAGAGGGATGAAGGGAGAGGGACAAATGAGCAATGAAAGGAGACAACATGATGGGAGGGGCAGGCAACAAAGCGAGAGAGAGAGAAGGCACAGGAGACACAGCAACAGGGGGTGACAGAAAGGAGCAGCTGGAGATGCAACAACATGACCAGCAAGGCTGCTTGCTCTAAGTAGAGGGAGCGGATGCTGGACAGTTAAATAAAGGATGGGGGAGGAGCTATGTCTCCCTCATTGGACTACAGGCCTAGCCTTCCAAACATGTGGTGGTAACCATAGTAGTAATGCCATCTGTAGAATCAGAGGTCCCACACTCATAACCACAACCTGTACATTATTTTCTACTGAAAGTCAGAACTGTCTTAAGACAGGGCAAGATCACAGAACATCGGAGTGCATGGCCACCTCCATCCCACAACCTCCCCATCAGGAAGCATCCTGTGTAAGAAGAAACTTAGCAGTGATTTGAGGGTTATGAAAGAACCTGATGGATGTTTTCAGCTCTATTTGCACTACTGGTAAGACCCCATTACCTTATGCTGTCTTAACCATGCTATGGTCCACTCTGCCTTCTGAAATTCTATTGTAATCTCAGCCTCCCAGGTGTCCTGGATGACCTGCCTATTGGCCTGTAGGCCACTCTGCAAGGTCTGATAACATACTGAGATAAAGTGGTCCAGCCATGAGTCCTGTAGGACCATGATAATTAGGTCCATAGGAGGGAGGTCAGCTTCCTCTACCACTAGGCCCAGCCATGCCTAGCAACAATGGCAAAGTTGGAGATATCTATAATAATCTTGCTCTTTAAGCTCAGACTCTCTGTAGTTGATCAAAAGATTTAAACTTATCTTTTGTTTATAACTGAAATACGTCTGTCAAGCCTTTTTGCTCCCTCAGTTTAAATTTGTGGTCCAGTCAGGCTGGAGCAAACGGAGTATCCTAAGCCAGAGCTCTAAGTGATTTAATTCCATCTCTATAGCAGGGCTATTTGAATAGGCAGTGCTATCCCCTCAATAGCCCCAGCATAAAAAGGATGGGGCAGTCAAGCTGTCTATCTGATCTATAGAACTGAAGAGCATCCTATGTGGAGGAAAGTGCAGGGACAGCGATGTATTATTGCCCTTGTATTCCACCCTGGTGAGGCCCCTTATGGAATATGGTGCCCAGGTTTGGTCACCCTATTTAAGGAGAGATATAGATAGACTGGAGGAGGCAAGAAAAGGGCTACACGAGTGATGAGAGGGATGCAGGATAAAAACTATACAGCGAGGCTAAATTCATTAAATCTGTTTTCTTTAGAATACAGAAGATTAAGGGGATATGTACTCGTTGTTTAAAGCCATAACTGAAGAGGAACTCTGAAGTAAAATAGGCTTAAAGTTTAGGATTAAAAATCATAATACTAGAGCACACCCCTATCAGTTATATGGTGAACAAATGTACAACTTGGCACAGAAAAAGGTGGTATAACCATAGAATTGTTCATATATGGAACTCACTGCCATTGAGGGTTGTGGAAAGGAATACAATGGAGGTATTCAAACAGAATTTAGATGGGTTACATCGATTGGGTAAACTCTAGAGTGCATTTTGTGACACTATGGACATTAATGTCCCCTTAGCTCTGATTTACCTATGATACCTATGATACACCAGTTACATTTGAAGCATCCCTTGGGGTTAGGTCCCAACCAGTTGGTTGAATCTATTGTTTGTTTTTTCTTCAAAGTGACTCAGGGACAATATTTCCCCCAGGTTTCTCCCCCTACCATACGTAAGCCACTGTCTTTCTCCAATTTCTTACTTCAGGATCCCATCACACCGTAGAATATGTCAATACTTTTAAATAGTTTTTCCAATTTGGGGCCCTTTTTCATGAATTTTGTAACAAAAGTAACTTGTTCTCTTTCTGTATTCACTCTTTTTTTGGGATATAAATAAGTTGTTCCTTTACTTTTTTCTGGCTTTCTGATATAAACCTTATCTGTCTACGCATTAGAGTATCCTCTATCCCTAAATCTTTTTTGGGGGAATTTTCTGTTCTGCTCCTCAGATACAAATTCTTTGAGCAGTTCTTGTGCAAATGCTGGAACTGCCCATACAGTATGCTTTTAATCAGAGCAGCAGGATGGGCAGAATCCACTACCAGCAGGCCAATGCCTGCCATCTGATTTCTTAAATAATGGCTGGCTATCTGACCCATGCTATCAACATGGAGAATAAAATCAAGAAAGTACAGTATATACTGGTTCTGTCCATTCAGCTGTAAATATCAAATTTATGTCATAGTTATTAACCAAAGAAACAAATGCATTAGTCTCCTCTAGTGTTCCTTCCCAAATACAAAAAATATTATCTATGAAGTGAATCCATTTTTATGTTTTTACTGAATTTGTTGTTTTCATTATTACAGGTGGTTCCTTTTTCCCAAGCCCAGAGAGAAACATTGGCATAACTGGGGCCATACTGGACCCCACTGCTGTTCAACATTTCTGCAGGAAGTAGTCACAAGTAAACAGGAATATTTTTCTAATTAAAACCAACTCTACTGCCTTCAGAATAAAATACTTTGAAATCCATTCTGTCCCTGGGGTATTCAAAGACTTCTCCACAGCCTGGATGCCTAAAATGTGCTCAATAGAAGTATAACGAGATGTAACATCTATTCATAACCAAATGCAAGTTTTGTTCAGTTGAAAATCTTTTAAATTTGTTAAGCACAAGTATGGAGTACTGGATGAATGATGGTAAATTACTCATACTGTCATGTAGGAAGAAGTCAGTGAACTAGGATAGGTTCTGTGTAAGGGAACCTATCCACGAAACAATGGGTCTACCAGGAGGACTCTGCACATTTTTATGTACTTAGGACAGATGCTAGAACATGGCCTCCATTGGATTTTCAATTTTTAAAAAAACATTTTCCTTCCCTTTCTGTTACTCAACCATTTTTGAGCATTGTCCACCAATGCAAAGAATTTTGTTTGAACTCTTCTAGTCAGATCCTTCTTTAGTTTCTCATATGCTGCCATGTCCATTAGTTGCCTGGCTGTGTCCTTTCTGTAGTCCTCTTTGTTCTGAATTACCAAGTCTCCACCTTTATCCACCTTCCATATTATTTTGTAACATAGCAAGAAATGTAAGTACATTCATGTACTGTCACTGGGTGAAACACCACATGTTATTGAAAGTCAAGCAGGTATTAATCCCCTAGTAATGCCCGCTTGACATTGGGACCATACTCAGAGAGACAGAGAGAGAAACAATCACTGAGTGTTGTAGACCTGTTATTTTTTTCTGTCTTTGTCCAATAGGTGACATTACTCAATGCTGAAAGTTAAAATAAATGCTAGCCAGGTGAACTCACCCACATGCTCGCTCGCTCGCCCGTGGGACCTCAGAGAAAATGATGAGCAGTTTCATCCAAGCATGAAAGAAAAAAGGGAACTAGACAGTCCAACAACAGAGACAGACACATCCATGGGGAAGATAAGCATAAGTCTGCATTGTTGAATTCCAATAGAGCGATTGCTAGCCTCATTATTCTCTTCAATCCAGAAATGCATTGTGGCAGTAGTACAAATAGATGCCAGATATGCAAATATTTGTCTTGTCCCATAATGCATTTATGACTCAAATGTGAAAACAAGCAAAATGAGTGACCTCACCACTGCAGAAGTACAGAGAAGGAATGGTTGGTAATATTAATGTTTTATGTAAGTGGAAACATAACATCCACAAATAGCAGCAAAAGAGCAGTCACAATATAAATGTGTATTGAGCAGTGAATGTGCACACACACAGCCATACATCTAGACAGCGTATCTGCTTAGTAAAAATGCTTACTTAAACAGCATATAATATTGTAATAAGCAGTATTGTGAGTTGCTGTTCATTTCTCTCCCACATAGAATTGACTTTTAACAGTATTCACACTGCACTTGCCATGTTACAAGCATATTAATCCATGACAAAGGAGGGCAGTACTAGGGAATTAATGGCTGGTGGTTGGAGGCACTCGGCCTGCGACCTTGTGTCCCCAACCAGGCATTAATTCCCTAGTAGAGCCCTCATTTGTCATGGATTGATGCTTACATGTCTGTCGTGTTTTTAGTTCTTGTATTGCTTTCTGTTCTTCCTTTGAGACATATTGCTTATTGTGTTATAGTTATAATTTTTCAGTGTCTTTTCACTCCTGAAGGTCCTGTTCTGTGGTGTACCTCAAGGATTTATCCTTTCACCCATGCTGTTCATTAAGTGCATGCTACCCCTGGCAGGGATCAGTAGACAATAATACAGTCTTTTTAATTTTTCCAAATCTGTTTGTTCTTCTTGTAATTCTACTGTAACTTTATCATAATGATGAGTGTCTTCCTTCATTAATAAATGAATTTGTTTGAGCCGGAGGAAGAGAAGGGACAGTGACAAGTAACGTTCCTCAAGGCTCAGTACTTGGTCCAGTGCTCTTTAAAGGGAAGGTCCTTCAGCCTTTTATTCTGTTTATCTGGGTAGTTTGTGAGCATGAACAATGCCTCTCTTCACCCTCCTGATTTCATTTGGATTTCAATGTAAAATGAAGATACTTACATCTGGTTTGAAAACCTGCATGACTCCATTGTAAAGGTCACAATCTGACTCATGTAAGGCATCCTGGAATTTTGTAACATTTTAGTGCTAGAGTCTGCCGTAGTTATACTGTATTAGTGCTGTTGCTGTCCTCTGCAGTCCCTACGTTCTTGTCTTATGCTGGCCATGAAACTTTTCAAACATAGCACGTGCACTGTTGTTTTCTGTAGTTTAAAGTGTATCTGAATTACAAAAAGCATGCTTTTAGAGAATACAGGGACTTCACAAGACATGACACAGAACTGAATGAGAATATAACTTCTGCTGGCTTGTGCAGGTATGCATTCTCAACTCCCATGAAGCCTTGCAAGAGTGGGGTCATGACCTCTGCAATGGAGACAAACAGGTGTTTACACCAGAGCAAAAACAGAGTGAAGCAACCTCATTTATATTTAAATTAGGATTACATTAGGGGGATGCAAGACAGTGAATCACTGTTCATGCCTACATACTACACAGGTATACAGAAAGTAGGTTGAGGTGACTTTCCCTTTAATGTCTTTATAAGTGACATTACAGAAAAACTGAAAAGGAAGGTGTGCCTCTTTGCAAACAAGCATTTGTCAATGCCAAATGTTTGCTTGTTGGCATTAGCACTGGTAGTGTAGGAGTTAGAGAGATGCATAATAGGAATGGCAGTGAAGTATTGAACTGAAGCCAACCCCACCACCACCCTGCAGAGACTGACAGGCATTGGGGTGTGCCTTTGGGTCATCAGGCATAACGGCCACGCCATTTCACCACACCCTACCCTGTAGACACCGACAAGTGTCACGGTGTGCCTTGGGGTCTTTGGCCTTATGCTCACCACATTCCATCAGGCAATACGGTGAGATGGGTGCAGTATAGGAGAATGGGGTGAACTTTGGGGCTGAAGAGTCCAAGGCACACCTTGATGCCTGTCACTGGCTGCAGGGTGTGGGTGGGGGTGGAATGGCATGAGCATTACAGGCAACAATCCCAAGTCACACCCCTGATGCCTGTCAGTCTCCACAGGGTGGGGCGTTATGGTCAGAAACCCTAATGCCTCAGGCATTCGTTAGTATTTTCACTCCAAATTTTCAACATGGGTTTTGTGACCCCACCTTATGAATAGTGGCAATATCAGTTTGTTAGCCAAAAGCTGATTTTGCACAGCGACTACGCCATTTGGCACCACAGGTGCGAAAACACATTTCGAACAGGATGTGAAAAATGACAGCTGTACTGTTCATGGGGAGGTGTAAAAAATGGCAATGTTGAAAATCTGGAGTGAAAATGTAAAAATACTGGTGAAGTCATGAGTGTGCGTAGAAACTATGCAATGCACACCCGTAATGTAATTAGTTTGGGGATTTTTTACAGCAGATTGTCAACACAGGCATTTTGGGATCTCCGCTCATGAACAGTGTCACTGAGATTTTCTTAATCTGTTCCGAACACTGATTTCCCACAGCGACCACACATTTCTGCGCCGGAAATGCGAAAACACATTTCGGCCAGGGTGTGAAAAATGACAGCTGTACTGTTCATAAGGAGGTGTGGAAAAATGCCAGTGTTGAAAATCTGGACTGAAAATATTACAAATTCGTGAACTTAAGAGGGTGCGTGGAAACTGCGCAATGCACGTTCGTAACACAGTCATTTTATGGACTTTTGTCACCAAATTTTTTACATAGCCATGTTAAGACCTCTGCTCATGAACAGTGTCACTGTGATTTTCTTAATCTGTCCCAAATAATGATTTCGCACACCGACTGCACCATTGTGTGCTACATGCATGAAAACACATTTTGAGTGAGTTGTAAAAAATGACAGCTGTACTGCTCATAAGGAGGTGTGGTAAAATGGCAATGTTGAAAATCTGGAGTGAAAATATTAGAAATGTGCGAAATTACGAGCATGCATAGAAATTGCACAATGCACGCTCATAACACAGTCATTTTTGGGAATTTTTTCACCAAATTTTCAACATCGGGTTTTGGGGGGCCTACCTCATGAACTGTGCAACTGTCATTTCATTACTCGGTCCCGAAAGGTGGTTCCGTGCAGTGACCACGACATCTCCTTTTGGGACTGAATAACAAAATGACAGTGACTGAGTTCATGAGGTGGGGACCCAAGAACCCCATGTTGAAAATTTGGTGAAAAATTCCCCAAAATGGCCAAGATATGCACCAAAGTTGAAAAAAAACATTTATGCCATTATACAGTTTACCGGCATTTCTTCAGTTCACGGTCAGCTTTGAAGAGTGCAGACATGTTCCCGGTCCACCAAAGATCGTCTCGCTGGGCTCCGGAGGTAAGTATGGGGTCAGGCGGTTGTGGACAGGTGGGTGCGCTGAGGGTGGACATGGTTTGGGGGAAGGGAAAACAGTCAACGAGGGACCGTTTCTTTTTTACAGTTCTTTTTTTTCTTCTTCAGGAAGATGGCGTGGAACTTTGTCATGCTGTGGTGGGCTCCCAGTATGGCAGCTGGAAGGTTATTGTTTTTGGGGGGTGGCAGTGGAGCCGATGGGGGATTGGGCACCCCCATTGGCCATACCGACTTCTGCCATGCTGGGGTGGGCTCCCAGTGTGGCATCTTCTTCAGGAAGACGACGCAAGACTTTTGCCACACTGAGGTGGGCTCCCAGCATGGCAGCTGGAAGGTTATTTTTTTGGGGTGAGCAGCAGTGGAGCCAATGGGGGATTGGGCACCCCCGTTGGCCATACCAACTTTTGCCACGCTGGGGTGGGCTCCCAGTGTGGCACATAGAAGTCTGTTTTAGAGGGGGGCAGTGGCGCCGATGGGTGATTGGGCACCCCTGTCAGTCATACAGTGTACGCGGATGGAGGGGAGCACATGAGCACACTGGGGTGGGCTCCCAGTGTGCTATGTAAGTGTTCGTGGGAGGGGGATGACAAACTGTCTATGACAGTTCAGATGCAGTGAAGATGTACATGCAGGCAATCTGCATACTGCCAGCAGCAGTGTGCAAAGTGCCTACTGCGTCTGACCGCTGATTGTGGCGGTGTTTTCCTCAGAACTGTACACCACTGCATCTGAACAGCTGTCATAGACAGCTCGGACATTCATTGGTGCGGTGCAGCCGCACCTGCAAAAGGGACCAGGGCATTGAAAGAGGGGGAGGCACACCTATGAAAACTCATATGGTGGCACTATGTTTCTTGCACATGCGTGCAAGCAAACATAATGATACCAAGATCTGCAATAGGGTGGATACTCCAGAGATGTGGAGAGAATAAAAAGAGACAAGAAAAAGCTTGAGGAATGATCAAGGGTATGGCAGCTGGGTTTCAATGTAAAAATACAAAATCATGCACATTGAGTGCAGAAACCCAGAGGCGGAGTACAGAATGGGGGCAGTCACTAAACAGGAAAGGGACCTAGGGGTAATCATAACTGATGACACTAAGGTGGCAAGGCAATGTGACAAAGCAGTAGGAAAACCATTGGGATGCTGGAGTGCATAGGCAGGGGTTTCACCAGCAGAAGGAGGAGGTGGTGTTGCCACTGTATTGGTCATTAGTGAGATCACTCCTGGTGGCGGTGTCAGTTCTGGAGAACATCTCAGAAGGACATAAACAGGATAGAAGCTATTCAAAGAAAGACAACAAAAATGGTGCAGGGACTGCACAAATATCCTATAAGAAGAGACTGAGGATCTAAACATGTGCACCCTGGAAGAGGGGAAATGATAGAGACCTCTAAATACCTCAAGGGGTGAATAAAACACAGGGCAGGGGCATTTTTTCAGAAACGAAGGTGTACAAGAACTAGAGGGCATGCAATGAAGCTGGAGGGGACATTTAGGAGAGCTGTGAGGAAGTATTTCTTCACTAAGAGGGTGGAGGATGCCTGGAGCGATCTTCCAGTGGGGGTGGTGGGGCAGCAGAACATACACACGGAACAGAGGGCAGACTAGGAAAGCCAAGCCGTCCCTTATCCGCCTAACAAATTCTATGCCTCTATGAGTCATCTTCCATTCCATGCCATTCTATTCTACTTTTATTTTTCAGTGCAGATTATCCAAACCCACTGATTTATTTTCAAATCTCAAACTTCTTGGCACAATAATATTCTCTTTGTAAGCTATCAAGGAGTCCGATTGTCCCAGATTTTTAGCTTCTTTTCTTTTAGTCTCTCAAATTTTACAAAAGTCTCTTTCAGTGCTTCTGTAGTTGTATCCGGATTATTTTTATTTGTTAGTCTGGCATGAAAAGCTATTCTTCTTTTAACACTTGAGTAGTGTCCTCTAAACAGCCCTGTACTAGTGGTTTCGCCACCTGGTTTACATTCACTTTGTTGGTCTTGCAGTTCCATCTCGCTTCAGAAGGCATTTTTAAATTTCACACAGGCTTCACACTTGTTTTATAATTGCATTGCAAGTCTTTTCAAATATAGACAATACAGTAGACACCGCGTAATGGGGACAGCTCCGTGGAATCAGAAATGTCTTGATTAAGTGGGTTTTCC
Source organism: Neoceratodus forsteri (assembly GCA_016271365.2). Classification (NCBI taxonomy): domain Eukaryota; kingdom Metazoa; phylum Chordata; order Ceratodontiformes; family Ceratodontidae; genus Neoceratodus; species Neoceratodus forsteri. Next base: position 1,456,046,248 of record CM057455.1, on the reverse strand, counting down.
AACTAAGCAGAGTTATTGCTGGCAGCAACATCCAAATGCAGAAATGAGAGGAGATCGATAAGGAGCACGTACACGTACTGTACATTTTATTTTAAAAATAGCAAGAATAAACAGTGTTTGGCTACAAGAATGGAACAATATCAATATCCAGCTGTTCATTCAAGCCCACAGGTTTCCCTGATAACAGACCTCATAGGTTTCTGTATCTGTTCTTTAGCCTGATGGGCACTTAGAAAATAATACTGTACTCTTTATTCTAAAATGTCAAAAAACAAACAAACACAAAACTTAAAGAGGGCAAAATGGTTACTTTGTGAAAAAATCTGTAAATTTGCTCTGACGACTCTGATTTACAACTGTGGAGTGTATTGCTTCCTCCACCTCTGCGAGCCTGTCGCACTGTGAGACTAGCCCATGCTGCTGACACCACCTCATGGCTATGTTAAGACCCTGCAATGCTTTGTTAGCTGACACAGTGTTATCTTTTAGATGTGTCTCTGGGGTCCCCTTCAGTTGGCTCCTTGATATCCATGTTAACAAAGTGATCTGCAGTCATGAAAGGGGGCTGGGGAACATCACGAAGGGCTGCAATCTCAGTGGTTTCTGTTGGTTTCTCTGCTCTGGTTTTGAAACTAGCCTTACAGAAACAGTTGTTAAGGTGTATTGTTAACTAGGGACCAGGCATGATGCAGGATGTAGATGGCATCCAGGAGTGTGACTTTTGTGCGATCTCTGTGGCGTGGGCAGATTCACCCTGGTCTATTGTGGCAATGTTTTCTAGCCACCAGGAGTGGAAGTGGCCTTGGTTTCAGATGACCCCCATGTCCATTGACTGAATTATGCTGGTGGTGTTTGGTGGAAAAAATGCCAATGTTATGTTTCTAACTTGTTGAGGAAGATCACAAGGGTGGGCACTGCAGTTGTCAACAAATAAGATGATGCAACGACATGAACACCTCAGCTGCTGGTCCCACTGAAGGAGTCACTGCTGGAAAATCTGTACTGTCATCCAGAAATTTGCTGAGTGAGTGTAGGTCACAGGCAGTGTGTACATATCTCTGTGGAAACATCTAGGCTGTTTGCTTTGCCTATTATCAGCATTTTCTTTTTCTGTGCCTGTCAAATTGGCATAGACCAAAACTGACACCGGTCCTTGGCTTTCTTACCCCCTGCAAGCTCAAGATCGTGAAGGGCATGTCCACACTTCTGGTAGCCCCATTACAACAGTATGGTCTCATCAACATTGAATATGTCTTCAGGGTTATAGCCAGAGACCATAGCTGGCAGAATTTTACTGATGCAAAATTAAGCAGTTACTGTGTCCCTATGTTCCCTTTTAAAAATGATGTTGTACCATGCCTTCCAATGGCATAACCGTCCCTCAGTGGCCTTAAATGTTGGATGCCCCATTTGCACAGCAAGCTCATGGGCCTTACTTTTTAAAATTGGTCCAGATAGTCATGCCCCCTTGAAGACTGCTTGCTAAACCAAAGAGACCGTGCATCCTCAGCATTACTGTTGTTGCTATCACGCTTCATTTTGTGCTGTGTGTTTGTGGTAGTTTGCCAGACAGCTGTAATTGTGGCTCAGTTTTGACTAATACTGCCGGCCTGGGATTTTGATATTCCAAATTGCTTGCAACACTGGCAAGAGGCTCTAGGGCTGTCAAGAGCCTCAAGCACACAAATTTTGTCTGAGTGTAATTTCAGTCCATTTAGCAGCCATTTTCACTGACCGTGTTTGGGTGCACACTGGGAGGGTGACTAGTGACCATTTAAATACTGAGCTACCAACCCTAATAAACAAGTGTGCCAATCCCAGTTAAGCAGTTAAGATCTCCATAGAGATTAATGGAGACAAAATAATTTCTAGCTGGGACGTCCCGATTAACCAGGTTGTCCCGACTAACTGCATCCCCATTAAGTGGTGCGTACTGTATAACATAAAACCTGCTTTAGTATAGGGGATATATCTCACTGGTCGCAGGCTCACCACTCTATTTCATCAGTCTTTTCTGGCTATTCACTTGCTTGTGTTATAGGGACACCATGCTTGTTCACTCTCCATGAGGTGTAAACACCACTAGAGTTACTGAATATTTGTTACCAACTATGCTAGCCACTTTAGTTACAGTTGTAGCACACTCACATCTTTCATCTTGCCATGTTTTTTACAGCTTCTGCTTTCAGGCCAATTTTCTTGCCACAGTTCTCAGCTTTGAACTCACTTGCCAATGTTCGGTGCTGCTTCTGACATCAAGCGGCAGTACTGCCAACAGAAAAAAATCGAAGCACAAACGGAAACTCTGACCTCTCCCAGTGCAAATGCATAAGAAACTGTTTTGGAATTGTCAACACAAATTCACGAACAGCAAACAGCTGCAGTGCTCACAGAGGTATAGTATAGCAAAATAACAAAATATTCATTTAAATAGCAGAAACATCATGAGACGCTGACTCATCACTGAATAAGTAATGCTCAGCCCTTTGTACTGCACTGGCACTTCCACAGGGGTTGGGGCTTAGTTTGAGTCACCTCTCACCTTTTATCCTGGGCCCAATTAAAAGCACATTAGCCAACTTTTTAATGTTAGGAGCAGTCACAGAATTAGAGGAACTCTACCTTAAATAATATATAGAGAATAAAGTATGGGTCTGGGTGTGTAAGGAGAATTTACACACACCCGAAGGGTTTAGTAGCATCTAACCCCGAGATGGTGGGTGTAAATTCGAGTCTACACACACCCAGACCCATATTTTATTTGATACAATTGTTGGGTTTCTCTTTTTCGCCTCAGCAATCATATGAAACAAAAAAGGCTGCTGTGCCATCGCAGTCCGATTCCGTCGTGGTGGGCAGTCGGCTTTCTCTTATTTAAACCGTTTCTTTTTCCCCAGTATTGTGAGGGAGGATACATTTAACTTAATGTTGTTTTACTTACTGCAAGTGTCCGTGGCAGTTCCTCTTCAAGTTCGCTTTGCGTCGGGAAGGTGACAGAGCGAGGAGTTCGAACATGTGCAGAGTGGGGAAACTGTACGTCTTTGCGTTATAAACGCTCCTTTATAATGGCAAATTACGCCACGGTTTCCCTATGGGAAAAAGAGGAAGCTGTTAATTATGGTCCTATAACTCATTTTCTTTGGCAACTTCTGGCTACTAAGAGGAGGTGGATCAATTTACATGAAACGCAAAGTCAGCTGTAGTGTAAATAAAGTGCTAAACTTTTAATTTGTAAAAATAAGTAACATGCTAATAGTGCAAAGTGCTAAATATGAAAAAGACATATTGCATACCCAAGGCTCTTTAAAGAGCACCTTGGTTTGTTTTAATTCCTTTCTGAACTCGCCAGTCGATTAAAGAAAACAAAAATTATGGTGGTCATGATGGTACCCCATATAAGTGCAGTGGTTAAGTGCACTGAGCTGCAAACCTGGAGACCTGGGTTTTAATCCCAAAGCCCCTACTTCCATACTGTGTGACTCTGAGCAAGTCACTTAACTTCCTTGTGCTCCCAGGTCACACCTGGAAACAAGCTTCGGCTTAGTGTGCCTTTCCTGGTTAAACAATTTCCCCCTCTATAAGGCAGAGGGCAAGTTCTCCACAAGCCAAACCAAATGTGCTGCAGGGCACCTTTGCTCACCCTAACTGGGTTCCTGAATTCTCCTGTTTAATAACTGCCTTCCCAAAGCAATGTGCCTTATCTCAGGTTCATATTGGTTTATTATTTTATTTATTTATAATGTTTGGCCTCAAAGGGTACATACAGTAGCTCTGACAGCTGTTTCCAGGTGTATTTTGGGGGTTGGTAACATGGACTGTTATGTGTAAATGACACAGTCCTCAACTACAATACCCCTCTCAATCTAATGTCAACAAGCCTTCAGTCTGATTTCTACAAAATGAAAAGTTTAGGTTAGTTTATCATCATCAATTATGTGTAATGGAAAATCAAGGAATACTGTTACAAACCATTGAGCTGAGGCTCATTTTCTTTTCCATAAAGATTTTTAGAGATATTTTCACTTTTTACATTATAAGTAGAAGTAAAGTACAATATAAGCAAAGATAAAGCAATGCACAGGATACTTCTCAAGAGTCTTGATTTGCCCAGGACATCCTGTGTTTCAGCCGTTTTTTCTCTTCTGCCCCACCATCCTGAATTTACTGTTCATTGTCCCATAAATGCTAACTGTTTTCCAAGATCGCCATGCCACTTGGTCCACGTTGTTTCACCTATGTTCCTTTACTGTGCGGCACAGAGCAAGCACACTGACATCACATGCTGACATCAACTCTCATCTACCAATCACCGGCCGTTGCTCGGTCAGTTCATGTTTTGGCACCTTCACCCACTGGGACCTGAATTTTTCAGTTCCCCCACTGGCTAAAGGCAGCCTCACGGTGCTCTTGGAACTCATTCAGTCGAGGAGAGTTCCAGAGCGCAGGAGAGAAAATCGTGATTGAAGCCACTGCCAGCATCTGGCTACTACTTTGCCAGCAGAGAGTCCTGAGTTCGATAACCACTTCTTGAGTCCTGCCCTGCCACTCAACTTCATTCTGATCGTTGCTTCCGCTACCGCGCTGAGCCACAACTTTTACTGAGCTTAAAGCAAAAGTAGCTGTCCTTAACTCATTTATTTAATAAAATTTACAAGCTTAGCTTTTGCTAGTGGCAACGCAGCAGTTCACCAGTTGGAGCAGCAGTGTGAGTGAGCGGAGTATCCAGCAGCAGTCAGCCTGCCAGCCTAGCCCAGTGACCGTGACAGAAAGAAAACACAATGGAGAAAACAGGAGCCCCAAGCCAGTGTACCTCTTTTTATTTGAGTTAAGATTAAGAAACTAAAGTACTTTGTATAACTAATAATAATGTGGCAGTAGTACTGTGAGCAAAAAAAGGCAAGGGCAAGGGCCAGGTAGCGGCAGCAGTCTGAGAGTGAGATATGTGTGGAATTGCCTGGCTGGACCTGCTTCTTCACCTGTCCCCTTATAGTAGCATACACAGAACCTGAACTTTTGGCAGGTGAATATTAAGTTCTGCCTTCTAATCAATCACTACACAACATACAGGTGTTTTAACAAAGCAAAGAGCAGCTTTTGTATACCGTTTCTATATGCAGCAGCTCTGGTGTCACTATTTACTCGTTCTGGTTGCCGTTACTTGTTGTAAACTATCTGTGCCTCAGAACAAATATGTAAACTGGGTCTGCATCTTGTTGCAAACAGACAGGGACAGAGCTTGTTGTAATTGCATATAAAATATTTTTAATACAGCATGTTTTTCTGGGATGCTGTTTTTTCATTTGGCCATTCATTTACTTCACCAGCAGCCTGCTATGGCTGCATATTTATGCTTATCAATATGGGGGCAAAATTTTTCAGTACATGTCTTGCAGACTACCATAAGCTGTGTGTATACTAGGCTGCTGGAGAAGTAAGTAAATAGCCAAATACATAAAACAGCATGCAAAACTAGGCTGTGGGCTGCTGGACAAGCAATATGCAGACCTGTCACCTGTTTTTTCTCAACTAATAAATATTGTTGCCACTGATCTTAAATGTTCTATATATTTAAAAATAATCACAACATATGGGCAAAGAAATAAAGAACAACAATATTAACATGAATCCCATGCTTCATGTGACTATAAATAGCTGCTAACATGTGAAATGTGACCCACTTTGGGCTGTGAATATGCAAATGTTATGCTAATGAAGTGTCCTTAATTTTGTCTATTGTCCCTGATTTTCTGGGGCTTTGTCCCTGATTTGGTCATCCGGAGGTTGAGAGGTTTGATGCACAGCATAGGTAAGAGCCACAGTAATGGAATATGACACTGAATCCCTTGACAAGCACTGTATACAATATAAGTCAACAACATTGAGCACAGTTGGTCTTGTCCTGATCCGATCTAAACAGGTATACCAAATTCACTAATAAATCTATATTAAAAAACTGAAATATTCAGAAAAGATAGCATGTATTCCCATTCAAAGTAAGAAATCAAAAATACCATCTGGTGTCTGCAGCATCATTTCTTGCAACATAAGAGAAAAGAACAGTCCACAGTACTTTACATTCTGTTGCCCTTAATACAGCCAGGTAAAGGAAAAATAAAGGGGGTCATGCTTCTGAGAGTAGCTCAATGGCACTCATAGGGGTGGGGGGAAGAGAGTTGTTGAGAGCTGAAAGCTTCTGCCCATCCAGGTCCTTCCAGAGAGGACAGCCAAAAGGAGACAGAGGTGGCAAGAACATATTAGTATCATAAGCAAATGGTGGGGTCCCAGCAGGGCCCCAGTAAGCAACACACAGTCCCCATATAGAGCTGAATGTTTGCTGCATCCCAGGTGCAGAGTAGGCTACCCTCTCATACGTACTGAAAAGGCAGAGCAGAGTCCCACTCTGGCAGAGCTGAAAGGTGAGGATCATGTTACTGGTTGGAAATCACTTGTTTAGCCACTGTGAAGGCTCCTGCTGCTCATATATCTCCTGGGCTGCGGACAGAGAAGAGTCGTCGGGAAAGATATGTTGGAGTCCCATTTTAGGGTCCCAAATAGGTTGCAGGGGCACTAGAGAGGAGGAAAATGAACAGTTGTGATTCCAACCCCTTCTTTGGATTTATGGTCAGGCAGTGCAAGATCATAAGATGTGCATCAGGTATGCCTGCATAGAGTGGCAATGCCAGCAATCACTGTATGGAAGATGTCCCATTAGTTAGAGGGCCTGTGGGGCTCTATAGGACCATTCAGGATTTTAAACTAAAGGGTCTTAGCTTGCAATTCTCAGACGGCTGTCCACTGTCTTTTATATCAGGGATTGCCAGCCCCAGCTCTTGCTCCACACCTCTCTGGACTACGAGGGTCAGGTGTGAGTAGAGTCTGAAAGCGGTGGCATAAGATCCCTGCAGCATCTTTCAAGGTCTGAGAGTATCTACTCACTGTTCAAAAAGTATCTTTGGGAGGAACGCTATAACCTTGGTGAAACCAGTCCCAAACAGCACTAAGGACCTGGAGGTATTACTAAAGGCCATTTTGGAAGGTATTAATGACTTGTAACTGTTCAAAGGATTTAAAGAGTAAGTGCCTAGTAAGGGTATAAATCTTAATAAATGAAGGTTTGGGGTCTTTAGATGCCTCTGTAATCATTTTGTTTTATTTGTTTCTGTAATCAGATTTTTATCATTTTATAGTGTAAAGTAGAGCATTGTTCTGTATAGAATTCCATCCCTTTCAAAATACTGTTGTACTAAGCATATGAGCACGACAAGGTGTGTGCTTCCACCACCCCAGGAGTGGCGTACTAACACACACCTTGGGTGCTTAGTGCAATTATACAATGGCTCAATGTTATACAAAAAAAATAAAATAAAAATATTTTTAGTAGATTCTAAGTGAGGCAGTATATCTTTGTTTCTGAAAAAAAATCCATAAAATCCATATAATCATCAAAAATCAACACAGTGATGTTGTTGTGTAATATCACCACTGTCTCAGCACACACTGACCAATCAGAGTCCAGGAAATTTTCTTGCCATTGTATAATACAGTTTAAATGTCATGGAATGTGATTGTATCCTTCTGTGGTAGAACAGCATTCTAGAACCTCTAGAAATTGCACACACCAGTTTCATTGTGAAAGAGAAAGAAAAACAAGTAAGTAAGTAAGATTTATTTTTCAGCATCCAATCCCATGGGCTCTGGGTGCCGCACAAAAGAACAATTAACAGGATCTCAATTTAAATCATAAAACAAGCTATAAAATTATTAAAAACTTCAAGCATGATTTAAAATACATCAGTAGGATAGGCTAATTTACAAAGATGGGACTTTAGGCTCCTCCTGAACACCTCCACCATAGGGGTCTCCCTCAGAGATCTTGCAAGAGAATTACAGCGGACCGGGCCAGCCACCCCGAATGAACGATCACCCAAGGTTTTCAGCCCAGTCCTTGACACCAACAGGAGGCCCTGGGTGGAGGAATGGAGGGAGCAAACCAGAATGACAGGACTGAGGAGGTCTGACAGGTAGCCAGGGCACAGTCATTATAAGGCCTTATAGGTGAGCAAGCCCACCTTGAAGAGAACCCGCCACCTGACCGGCAGCCAGTGCAGCCTCGCAGGACCGTAGTCACATGACAGGATCTAGGTAATCATGTCAGCAGCCTGGCCGCTGAATTCTGCACTAGCTGCAGCCGGCAGAGGTTCCTCCCTCTGACTCCAAGGTATAGAGCATTACAGTAGTCAAGTCTGAATGTCGTGAAGGCATGCTCCAGTGATGGCAGATCCTCAGATGGAATTAGGGGTTTAATCCGGGCAATGTTCCTCAGATGGTAAAAACTATTTGTGATGACAGCCAACACCAGTGCCTCAACTGTCAGCTCATCCTCGAGGATCACGCCCAGATTTCTCACCCTAGAGGATGCCATCAACAGTGTTGACTCCAGGACTAAGCCTGTTGTTGTCCCAGAAGCATCCCCAACCCACCTGCAGCCAGGTCCAATCACTAGAACCTCCATCTTGTCAAGGTTAAATCTCAGCCAGTTAGAGTTCGTCCAGTCCTGGATCTCAGCAAGGGATTTATTCAGCACTTTAACAGTGCCCCTTGTCCCTGGTACAAAAGACATGTACAGTTGAGTATCATCTGCATAGTAGTGAAAGCTCAAACTGTACTGTCTGATGATCAACCCAGAAGCAGCATATATACCAAGAATAGCATCAGTGACAGGACTGAGTCCTGAGAACTCCACAGATCAGAGACGGGGGGTGAAAGAAAAATTCCCCATCACCACCCTCTGCTTTCTACCCGAGAGAAAGGACTCAAACCAGCTAATGACACCACCAGTGAGTCCACACCACTCTCTAAGGTGATCCAGCAACATGATGAGATCCAAGGTATCAAATACTGATGACAGATCTAAGAGAATGAGAATTGACTGCTCTCCTAGTTCTATTGCCATGAGGAGGTCATTATGGACCAGGACCAGTGCCATCTCTGTGCTGTGCCTCGCCCTAAACCCAGACTGGAATTGCTCATAGATGTCACAGGCCTCCAGGTGTTCCTCAAGCTGCAGAGCCACTGTCTTCTCAACAACCTGCTCTAAAAATGGGAAGTTGGAGATTGGTCTATAGTTCACTAGGACGTCTGGATCAAAGGATGTTTTTCAGAAGGGGCTTCACCAGCACCTCCTTCAAGGCATTGGGGAAGACCCCCTCTGAAAGCAATCACCCGACTATCCCAGCAAACACCAGACCGTTGACCTCAACGCATCCCACTAGGAGATGCACCGGCCATGGTCCAGTTCACAGTAAGTGGGCCACAGCTTCAAAATCACCTCAGAGACCTCAGCCACCCCCATGGTCGAAACTCTGCCTAGGCAATAGGAGTGCCCCTGCTCCATCTGGACCCCATCCTGCAGATCTGGTCCAAACCCACTGGCAAGATCCTGGTCCAAATGGAGGATACCTAAAAAGCTGAGCTGATATATTCTTCCTGCCACAATCTCCTGGGCAGGAGCTCTGCCTTCTTAAGGTTGAGTGCCCTTTGATAGTTACCATAGTGATTTCTCAAAGCCAGTCTATCCTCCACCTTTATATGGCGAGGTCCTCGCCAGCAATGCTCAACCTCTGACCCACGGTCTTCATCAGCCTGAAAGCCCCATTAAATCAATGGGGTCTCAGGTGGGAAAACCTGGGTCGTATACTGACTGGTGCAATGGCATTGAGCACCTCAGAGATAGCCCTATTATAAGCTGCAACTGACTCACCCATGACTACTGCACTAGCAGCACTAACAATGGAAAATCAACCACCACCATCAGTCCCTCAGGGAACAATCCCTTAAGGGCAGTAGATGATTATCTCAACAGGGAGGGACCATCAGGGCCCCAAATGAGAACTTCACCATACAGTGTTCGGACCAAACAACCCAATCAATCTCGCGATCAGTGACCTCGAGACCCAGTGAGAATACCAGGTTCAGGGTGTGCTCATGATGATGGGTCAGAGGCAACTACCTGTGCTAGCCCTGTGATGTCATCAGCTAGGGGGTCAGAACCAAGTTTAAGAATTTTCATCAATCCAGGCATTGAAGTCCCCAGAATAAGTCATCTGGGTGACTCAACACCCTGTTGATGATGAAGTCCGTCAGCTCCTGCAGAAATTCTTCCCCTACCCGGAGGCAGAAAACAAGGAGAATTCTGCAGCCCGCACCTGGACCCCCACTCACCGCCACATATTCAAAGCGATGTGGAAGAACCCACCAAATGCACAGAAAGTTCAGGTTGGATCTAAAGCAGATGGCTACACCTCCACCCCTGCGATCCCTCCTTGGGCAATGTATCACGGAGTACCCAGCTGGGACCGATGCCTCTAAAACTGGTCCCACATTGTCTCCCAGCCAGGTCTCCATGATGCATGCCAGGTGCATCACAACAGAGGAAACAAGGTCCGGCATAATCGCACTCTTGTTCCTCATCGACCTGGCATTGCACAACATTGCCAGAAGGGGATCAGTGTAGGCTGTAGACCCTCTAGCTGCCTGCCCACGCAGTCCAGTGGGAACTCTAGGAATGAAAGCCAAACACATCGGGCTCTCTCAGGCTTCATTTATCCTAGGGCACTCCTGCTCCAAACCATCCTAATCCTTCTCACCTCAGCTCCCAGTGCCCCACCACTGCCCCCCGTCCCCTAGCAATACCCACCTCCCTACAATGCCTTATAGCCGCAGTGGGGGGGGGTCACAAAAGGGGCAGATGTCATGAAGCAGGGCTACCAGGTAGCTAATCCAGAGGGGCTCTAGAAATGCACACATTTCACATACAGTAATGCTATATACTGTAAAAATATACAAGATGAGCAACTTAATGCACAATCAGTGTGTTTGCGCTCGAGGTCAGGGGGAATCTGAAACCCATGTGGCAGAACACACTGATTGTGCATAGTTGACCATCCAGTATTCTCTATATTTGTATTTTGCCAGCTGCTATTAAAATATAGAATCCAATGGCATTCTTGTATTATGATGTCAGAAACGTTTTACTGGCAAGGCTGGCAGTGTATTTCAATGGGAAACTACAAACCTGTTTTCAGGTTTTCGTAGAGAAACAACATTTTCTACCACCAAAATATTATATATTTCATTGAAATATGTGATTTTTGATAGCCTGTGATCTTTTGTTATAATTTAGTAGGTGACATTTTCTGCATAACCAGATCTTACTTGGAAAGAAGAAAAGAGAAGTTGACTATCATTTTAAACATTGTAAAATCATACAGGTGGACCACAATAGTGCAAACATATACAAGACAAAGTTTTTTACAGCAAGAAGTATCTATTTCTTTTGAGAAACACAGAAAAATATATTTAGTTTCTCACTGAAATACATTGGGCTCCTAAGTAGCTGTCAGTTTCTGACATCACAATACCAGAATTCTACTGAATTCTTTTTTACTAGCAGTATGAAAACCAAAGGTGAAAGCCCACTTATTTCACTGCACTAACAAATATAAAGTAGAAAGTAATTACTAACACGTCAAATATAATAAATAAAATAGTTATCTCTTTTACTAGAGCGTAAACACCTGGGCCGGATATTCAAAGGGTTGCGCATGGCGCTGGTGTTGTGCCATGCGCAACCTCAGAATTGCCCAGCACAATATTCAAACGGGATTGTGCCTGGCACAAATCCCAATGTGCGGAGTGCATCAGTAATGTATGCAGCGCAGGAAGGGGTCGTGCCGTGTACTCCGCACATCGATGTTCAGCCGGGATGTGCTGAGTCCATGCATGCGCAACCCCTACTTGCGCTATACAGAGGTGAGCCCCGAAAAAAAGGAACAACGGCTGGCCACCCACAGGTGAGCTGCCATATTGCAGGGCACAACATGACAGCTGCCACCTGTGGGTGGCTATCCAAACTCTGGCTGCACCCCGTGGCGGTGCCCCCCCATGCCCAATCGCGGGTATCTGTTGAAATGAATAACGACCTATATCCCTGGTGGTCCAGTGGACTGCTGTCAGCCCAATCGCGGGCTTAAGTGTAAAAATACTAACGTCCTATATCCCTGGTGGTCCAGTAGAGTGCTGTCAGCCCGATCGCGGGCTTAGGTATAAAACAATTCATGTCCTATATCCCTGGTGGTCCAGTGGACCACTTGCAGCCCGATCACAGGCATTTGTATTAAAAAAGATAAAGTCCTATATCCCAGGTGGTCCAGTGGACCATTCGCAGCCCGATTGTGGGCATTTGTATTAAAAACTTAAGTCCTATATCCCTGGTGGTCCAGTGGACCACTCGCAGCCTGATCGTGGGCATTTGTATTAAAAATATTAAGTCCAATATCCCAGGTGGTCCAGCGGTACCCCCTCCCCACCTACCCACTGAGCCCCACCGCCCCTCCCCAGTCAGCGGGCGGCAGCACCTCCCGCCCTGCCACCCGCCCGCCCGCCGACTGACACTGTGAGCAGGGCTGTCGCCACATTGGTCACAGTGTGAGCCAATGATCGTGCATCCTGTACCGTACTACACCAGTCAGATATGTGAATGGATCCATTCACATATCTGGAATATGTATGGTACAGGCTGCGTGCCGATTGGCTAGCGGCTGGCAGGCCCAATGAGCACGCCACCTACAGTGTCGATCGGGTGACGGGAGGGTGGCAGGCCAGGTGAGCCTGCGCCGCTGACTGAGGCGGCGAGTGAGATCAAGGAGCGGAGGAGCCACCACTGGACACCGAGGGATATGGGACAATTTTCTATACAATGCCCGCTAATGAGCTGTGAGCAGTCACTGGACCACCAGAGATATAGGAGACGTGACTTTTCATACCTAAACCCGCGATTGGGCTAACAGCGGTCGACTGGACCAACAGGGATATAGGACGTGGAATTTTTTATACCTAATATCAGGCTGACAGCAGTCCACTGGACCACCAGGGATATAGGACGTGCTTTATTGTATACCTAAGCCCATGATCGGGTGTGTAGCGGTCCACTGAACCACCAGGGATATGGGACGTTGTTTAACTCTACATATGCCTGCGATCGGGCAGAGGAGCATATTGCCGCACTGTGCAGGGGGCATTGGTCCCCGACGGCTGCTGTCTGGCAGGGCGCCAGGTGCAAGTCGCTGGGGATCAGCGCACCTGCATGCAAATGGGGCCATAATGACATGCAAATGGCCCCATTTGTGCCTTGCATACATTATGGCCTCATTTGCATGTGCACTTTTGAATATCACGGTTGTTGCGCATAGTGCAAGGGAACTTGCGCTAGTGCATCCCCCTGCTCCACTCTGGCCACTTGCGCTGGCGCAGTGCCACTGTGCCATGCACACAGCGGGTGGCCAGAGTGCAATATTAAATGATGCTGTGCCATGGCGCAGCTCCATTGAATATCACCCAGTCAACGCCCCTGCGCAGCCAAGTTGCGCTGCACCCAGGCTTGCACCACAGCCTGGCGCAGTCTGAATATCTGGGCCCTGCTCTTTAAGGTTTCCATAATTTTCCTCCACTAAATCCCCCAAAGAATGGATCCAAGCCACTGGGGACAGGATGGGGGATCTTACCAACACAGAGTTGGAGGCTGAGCCAAAGGGGTGTCTTTCAGCAGTATAGGGCATTCCATCCTTGCATGGGTGCATCTCAAATACACATTTTCTGCTGGTGTTTAGTTCAAGAGGAGGCAGGCAACATTTTGTCCATAGCATGTTATTTTTGTCTCAATAACGTTTGTTTTTGTTTAAGCTGCTGCTATTCAGGGTAATGCTGTACTGGGATCTTTAGTTTTGTCATGGAGGATGCCACCCTCTAAAGATCCTTCAATTTGGCCTCCTTCTCTCAGAGTGCCCTGTCTCAGTCCCTACCCAAGAGAGAGAGAATGGGCTATCAATTTACCATGGGGAATAGCTTTCATAGCCTCTGAGAGAAGAGCAAGAGAGCTCTGGGGAGGTATTCAGGAGAAAGTACTGCTCAATTTTCCCTTGCAGCCAGAAAGAAAGGGAACCAAAGCAAGGCAGTATTCATCCTGCATTTATTCCAAAGACAGAGGACATATCCTATACCACTGTCAGAAGAACCAGGGCATGGTCCAAGACCCATAAACTGCCCAGGTCCACCTTCAAGTTGGAGCAGTAACTCCTGGGAAATAAAATGATGTCTATCTTCCTGTGTGTTGTGTGCATGAACAAGTAAATGGTGAAATCACATTCCCTTGGATACACTGCAGATGAGATATTAAGGAGCCCCACCTAATAGTAGGAGGATAGAACATCGACTCGGTGCCACATGGAAGGCTGGGAAGGAAGTTAGTAGGCACAGGGGCAGGTGCAAAGCTGGTGAGATGGGTAGGAAACTGGCTGCAGAGAAGGCAACAGAGGGTGGTGGTGGGTGGGGAGCTCTCACACCCAAGGGCAGTGACGAGCGGTGTCCCACAGGGCTCAGTGTTGGGACCAGTGTTGTTTGGGATATTCATTGCAGACATATCATGGGACATCAAGAGCAAGATCAGTCTGTTTGCTGATGATACTAAGGCTGGCGCGGTAGTGGATGACCTAGGGGGATGGCAGGGGTTGCAGGATGATCTGGCAAAGCTTGAAACCTGGTCAGACACCTGGCAACTGGGGTTTAATGCCAAAAAGTGCAAGGTGCTGCATTTTGGAATGAAGAACCCAAGGAGGAGTTACCAGCTAGGGGGAGTGCAGCTAGCCCAGACAGAGGAGGAGGAGGAGAAGGATCTGGGTGTGCTTATTACAGGGTCAATGAACAACTCGGCACAATGTAGGAAGGCAGCTGCAAAGGCCAACAAAATGCTGGGTTGTATTGCAAGGGGTATATCCTCAAGGAGGGAGGAGGTGATTCTGCCACTGTATAGGTCATTAGTTAGACCACACCTGGAGTACTGCATGCAGTACTGGCATCCGTATCTGAAGAGGGACATTAAGTTACTGGATGGGGTGCAGTGCAGGGTGACAAAGATGATCAAGGGGCTGGGGGACTTATCATACGAGAGGAGGTTGAAGGAGTTGAACATGTACTCACTGGAGGAGAGAAGAGACAGGGGTGATATGCTTGAAACCTTTAAATACATGAAAGGAATAAACAAGACGGGTACAGAGGGGCTGTTCAAAGTAAGGAGGGAGGGCCACCAGGGGCCATGATATGAGACTGGAGAGGAAGGTTCAGGAGGGAGATGAGGAAACACTTTTTTACAGAGAGGGTGATGGCTGGGTGGAATCGTTACCTGCAGAAGTGGTATGCAGTAGAACAGTGGACTGCTTCAAACGAGGATGGGACAGGACAAGGGAGGGTTAATGAAGAGGAAGGGTGGAAGGAGGGGCAGCTGCAGAATAGGGTGCTAGCTGCACATTCGAGCAGACTTGATAGACCTCTAGGCCTTTATCTGCTGGCAAATTTCGTATGTCTGTATGTTTGTATGGGTGGCCACCTGAGTCTCAAGATGAGGGCCCAGACTGATTCTATCTAAAACAGCATCAAAGGCCAAGTTAAAGTCACCTCCCAAAATAACATGAAATAATTCCCCTCCAGTTTCCCAAGGATGCTGTCAAAGAAGACAGTGTCCAGTTTGTTTGGGGCATGCAAACTTCTTAGTGTGATGGGTTCCCCATGATATATCCCCTTCACAAGTACAACATGTCCCTAATACTCCCTATAGGATTGGTGCATACACAGTTGAAGGTCTTTGGCACATAAAATTGTCACAACTACATGGTCTTTTAGAACAGAACAACCGGAATGTTAACTTGAGCTGTAATGTTAAATTTGACAGTCTTTCTTTGCAAACTTTCCAGTGGAGGTACTCAGTTATTGGCTCATTGTAAAGTTATTGGAAATGATCAAGGGGGAGCACAGAGAGAGAGAAAACAATGAAGATGACTGACTGAATGAATGGTTGAAGACGTGCTAATACAGAGATGAGGCAAACTAATGCACTGTCTTGAGTGCTGGGGGAGTGGGAAGCAGAAAAGCAAGTCAGTTAAGATGTTTTGATTGTGAAATATGATGTTATTGATGCAAAAAACAGCATTTCAGATTAAGTTTAAAGGTTTTAATTCCTATGGTAAAGGTTGCTGCATTCCAGCAATATCAACCGATTACTCAGTTATTACGGAGCTCTGTAATAGCACTGTTTCAGCCTTGGCCAAAGTGTCCAATGACTGGTTCACTGCTGCTGATGCCAAGCAAGCCACAGGTGCTGTGTTCCTTGACCTCAGCAAGTCACTTGACATGGTGGACCACAACCTTCTCCTTCTCTGACTTAGGTCTCTGGGCACGAATAGTCCTATAAATTGGTTTTCCAGCTACCTCATGGGCAGGTCACAAAGAATCAATGTGGATGGGCTCCTCTCGGACCCTGTGCCAATTACTAGAGGAGTTCCACAAGGGTCCATACTTGGGCCCCTACTGTTTATTGTCTACATCAACTCCATGGGCAATAACATCCACAAGTCTAAACTTCACTTCTCTGTGGACGATACAGTGCTGTACACCTACAAGCCCTCCTTATGTGAAGTGCACGTTGAGCTGCAGTCCGACTTCAACCAACTGCAACTCAGTCTTGCTCACTCCAAACTGTTACTCAATGCAAAGACCAAGGTCATGTATTTTACTTCCACCCACCAACTGACTCAAATACACAACCACCACTGCCCATCACAACCATTTTGGTGACACCCTGGACATTGTGGATCACTTTAAGTACCTAGGAGTCTGGTTGGACAGCAAACTGTCATTCAGCATTCACACTGATTGCCTTGCAAAGAAGCTGAGAGCAAGGCTGGGATGTTTTTATAGGAACAAATCCCTCTTTACAACGAACATCAGATGAAGTTTGATGTAAGCCACCGTCCTCTTTCTGTTAGGCTATGGAGATATCGTATGTAAGTGTAGTTCTGCGATGAATACGCACAAACTCGACACTCTTTACCATCGTGCACTGCGCTTCATAACAAATGCACACACAGGACACACCATTGTGACCTCTACCAAGCAGTAGGCTGGATATCCCTAGCAACAAAACAGATGATTTATATTGGTACATGGACAATGAAAGTTCTGTGGGACAAACTGCCACAGTACATCTGTTTGCTGTACATCTGTTTGCTCATGCACAGGTCACATAGCAAATACTCCTTGTGGAAATCTGAGCTCATTCTTCTGAACATGCCTAGAGTATGTACTAATCATGGCAGAGGTGCAATCACTTCGTTATTCCATCAGTCTGGAACAAAATGCAATCTGTACTAAGTCTTACTGAGCTTATTTCTGTGAACTGGTGTAAGACACCATTCTACGCAGATGATGCAATCTTTTATATTTATATTTCAGAGCTGGAAATACCAGTGCCAGAATACGTGTGTCTGCCAGAGAGTTTTGGTAACTTGGTGAGGAAAAAAATCAACTATTACAAATCAGAAACTATTTTAATTAATGGCAACTGCCTGGCAGGTTTTAAAGGACCTTCCTGTTTGCCTGGGCACCCATAATCAGATCCATTATTTGGGAGTGCAGCTAAGAGCTATGGTCTCTAAACTGTTCCAGGTAAATGACCATCCCTATATAGTAATATGCAGGCCAACTAGCAAGATAGATAATACTACCTTATCTCTGACAGAAGGAATAGACAGAGTGAAAATGAATGTGCTGCCCCGATTGATGCATCTGTTTCAGGCTTTACCAATTAAAATTCCAAAGTCATTTTGGCACAAGTTATTAAAAAATGTAAAGAAATTAATATGGGGAGGTAAGGTGTGGAGAGTTCGGGGAGATGTACTGCAGCTTCCAAAACAGCAGGGTCAGAATTATCTAGTAACATAACGGAAACCAGTCATCACCCAAATTAAACATCAGAAGGAGTCACACTGGTATGATCTGGAAAATGCTGGGGACCCAAACCTACTATTAATGGCACTTCCCTTGATCAACTTTACAATGGAGGTCTAGCAAACAGTAACTAATGTGTGGGTCAAACACATCATGTGAATACTGTGTAAAGTCTGGAAAGTGAACAAGACCCAGTATGACCTGGGTCCTCTCATGTGATACGATATAGTGGAAATTTTCTCCCTCTGATTTTAAATGGGATATTTAAATTGGGCCTCCTCAAAAACAACCCCTTGTGTGTTTGTGAGGAGGTCTGTTTGTTGACTTTGAATCAGTTTTCTACACTGAACACTTTGTTGAGGATGGTTTGCAGGACTGTTATTTTGTTAACTGTACGATGAATTTTCTCTATGAATAAATTTCTTACACGTTTGCATTCATCTGTGTGTAGCTTGAACTGACTATAGGACACTAGCTCCTCATTTCAGATTTTGTGGAACCAAGTGTTTTTTGTGTTCTGTCATTGTGGAGCTGGCCACCGCTGTGTTGGACCCATCCCAGTACTGAGTGCATCTCAGTGTTTTGGCTGTTGGATATTTAAATTGGGAAGTGAAGGGTCTCACAAGATTCATTCAATGTGTAGAATGGGGGACAGTTCTTAGTTTTGCAGATCTCCAACAGAGATGCCACCTGTCTCATGGAGAATATTTTAGATACCTACAAGTTCGACTCCTCCTCCCATCCAAGGGACACACTGAGACAGTGGGAAGACAACAAATGGAGCTGAAGGAATTCTTACACAGTGCAGCAATATTAAAAGACAAGTTTAGGCAGTGGTTAAAGCAGACATTCAGGACAGGAGGAACTCTACAGGTAGAGGGGTGCCAAGGTGCACAAATTCCTAACTTCTCTGGGGGGGGTCTAGGGGCATGCCCCCCCCCAAGAGATTTTTAAAAATTGTTGCCAAATGGTGCATTTTGGTGGCTTATAGCAGGCTGTTAAGCAGATTCATAACAGCCTACAAAAAGGCAGCAGAATGCTGAGGTATAGTAGATGGCAATGTGTGTTGCATGGTTAATTGTAAAAAGCCACTCCCTCTCCTGCAAGTTTTGTCCTGTTAAGATATTTTTTAAAGTACAGGTAAGTAAGGGTGCCAACATGACAGGGTGCCATGCAACTAGAAAATTTGGAGGGGGCACAAAATCCTAACCTCTTTAGTGGGCATCTGGGGGCTTGCCCCACAAAAGAGTTTTTGAAAATTTATGCCACATGGTGCATTCTGGTGCCTTTTAGCAGGCTGTGGAGCAGATTCAAAACAGTCTACTAAAAGGCAACAGAAAGCTGATGTACAGTAAACAAAGCAGCAATGTTTGAATTGCATGATTCATTGAAAAAGTCACTCCATAGTCCCTCCCCTACAAGTTTTTATTCTGTAAGATATATTTTTTTAAATGTACACTTAAAAGAAACTCCAACAGTTATGGAGCTCTGTCGTGGTATGCTTAAAACTAAGTAAAGTCAAATGATGCACTCGGGTGGCGTGACTTCTAGCTGGAAGGCTGGATACATCAGCGTGTGATACTGCATAACATATTTTGCAAGTCTCTCAGTAAAGACACTAAGAGTGTACAGTATACTATTGCATCTTGTATTTAAAGGCAGACATGTGGATCACTATCCATCTTGCGCTGGTGTAAGACAAATTGATGCATTCTTAGCCACTTTTAACAAATTTTATGGCATCAAATTCAGTCACTGGTGGGCCAGTGAGGCTAATAAACATCAAGTTAGACAGATGCTCAACAGTAGGTTTGTTACAGTTGGGCTGGCAATAATGTTAATTGCTGAAACCTTGTTCACAGTCTGCTGTACTCACAGGGATTGTGTTAATCATGGACAGCATCTTGCATAGTTACTGTCCCTTCCTGCAACCTCTAAATGATACAGTCATCAAAGTCACTCCTTACAGCATTCCATTCGGGAGCTGCTCTAGGTGTCTGAATCTATTCACCAGCGTCCATAATGTCACTTCTCCAAAGACAACCTCTTCATCCTGAGGCCATGAGTCAGGCTGGAGCATAGCAACAAACTTCACTAATACTTCCTCTGACATCAGTCTCATTGCCATCATATCTATCAAGGCATGTTAGAGCTGTTGACGACAAATGACATTGCCTCTCCCTGTCTGCTACCAACAAGACACCGTGGAACACTTTGCATTTAACTGCATCTTCAGCTTCTGTTGTGTGTGTGCCAGGCTGGTCCTTCATCTTGTTGAATACCTGTATGCAATGTTTAATGTACCTGTCAGTGTCAAACACTGTCACACCCTGATTCTGGAGACATTCTGACAAGAACCACAATTCATGAAGAGCATCCAGCATTATGCCCATGTTGAGGACGAAGGTAGTGAATGTCATCTTGTTCAGCAGACCACGACAGAGCAGCTTATAGTCAGAGCTTCTCTTAGCATCATCACAAACTGATTTCAAGTGCTGACAGTGCAGCAAAGACTTCCATACAGCATAAGCAGCACGGTAGCTACTAGCAACCCACCGAGTCAACAACAACCTATCAAGTTTAGCCACCTGAGTGAAGAGAGCCTCAGCAGTCATTTCTAATTCTCATGTGTTCTTAGGCGAACAGCTGTAAAATGAATACAATTTATCTAGAATTATCTTGAAGTGATTCACAGCATTGCACCAGTCAGCAGCATCGGCAACAGAAAGCTCCGATTGATGTTGAGGCAGTGCCACGCAAAGAGATTAGGATATCTGAGGTGTAGCAATGCTCCAAGGCCCCCTCTCTTACTGAGCATCACACCTGCACCATCACATGCGAGACAAACCCACATTGTCCTCAGCTCTTCATCTCCCAAGCCATATTGTAACAACGTGGATTAGGGTTGCCACCTGTCAGGTTTTTTACCTGGTGATCAGGTTTTCAGGGTCCCTATCAGGTAATCCGGTTTTGCTGTGTGCTGGTCAGGTTTTGAGCCATTTTGTGTTCATGTACTTTTAAAACAAATTCATTCATTGTTTCAGCTAAATGCCAGGTTACAAACAGGTTCTGTTGTCAATGTAGCCTTTGTTTGTGAATGACAGTCACCCTGGCAGGTGTAAAGTATGGCCATTAACACCTACTTAGCCTAATCTTTCCACTGCATCTTAAAGTGGCATAGCAGCACAGCTGCCCCCACCTTTTGTAACAGTAACAGAGCCAGTTGTCCTCCATTTTCATTTACTGGTAAACATTTTCATCTCTAACAGAATTTAGGCATTTTTAAATGTTTTAAATTATTGTTTTCCTCAAGAAAAAAGTATGGTCACTTCTTTAGCTTTGAAATAGTACTTTGGACAAGAACAGGAAATGGAGCCAGAAAAAGATATAAAGTATGAATAGTATTGTATGCTATTTACAGTATTTCCCCTGTCTCTCCCCAGATCATATCTGTAAATGAGATTTATTTGATCTCTGTATGTTTATTTGGTTAACCAATGTCAATAAATAAATACATAAGTAAATTAATTAGGAAGAACTTAGGAAAGTAACTTTAACAGGCACAGTACAGCATCGTAACATGTTTATTTAACTGCTGCATTGTTCTTTTTTATTGATATGACAAATGGACTTCTAGGAGGAACAATGCATGATGAGTCATGAAAAGGGGTGGGGCTAGGGGTGAAGCTTAGGATCCGGTTTTTGCTTCATCCAAAGGTGGCAACCCTAACGTGGATAAGAGCACATCGTGAATTCTCTGTGCAGTTGTGTCAGACTACTGTACCAGTTGAAGGAAGAACATAATGTGAGTTGATTCCTTTTCCATGTATACACGTATGTAAATGATCAAAGTTGATCTGTTGCTGACCGTTGTACTTTCATCAATCAGAAACGATATGGAGCATCTGGTCTGTACTATGTATCTCATTTGGTTCCTCCTCATTTCTTCAGAAATTGTGTCAATTATTTCAGAACAGGTTACATTAGACTGCAGATATGAGCCAGCAGAAGCTCTGTTTAGTGTTTGGAGCTCAGGTAGTTTTGCATGGTCAGTAAATTAGCAGTTCTCCTTGGCTACATAATATGCTGTTCTCATGACTCATGCGGTAGCTTCCAGATGCTCACTTGTCAACCTTTCAGCAACCTTCTCGATAACTTTTCATCATGTTTCTTTAAGAGTTCATCAGTGTTTTGGTGTCCTAGTGACTTCTTATGTTTTGAAACCTTCTTTCGGAGCGAGAGTATCTGCCTCGCTTTGTCTGTGCCATATGGTGAAATTCCACCAGCAGCCCATTGCTTGGCAAATGTGACATCAGAAACCAGGTTTACTTTCTTGCAGGTTGAGCAGCCGAGCTTCTGTTGAGGATGAACAACCACTTGTGTGCATTCTTGAAATACTCACCCTGATCAGCTGTCCAACAGTCAGGCAAATGGCTGGTCACAGACAATGAATCAGCCTCTCTGGTCTGACATTCTATGCTTTCAATATGCTCAGTGGATGTGGACGATGGTGACTACATAGGTGATGTAGACAGTACCACATCTGCCATGTTTTGTTGCTCACCAGAGGGTTGCAGCACTTCCAGAAGACTAGTTCTTCTTTCATTGTTCTCAGAGGAGGGCAATTTGGGTTGTTTATTAATTGATTCATATCGGTCCACCGAAAGTAACTCAGAGAGTCTAGGTTGCTGCTCAATGGAGAGGCGCGAAGTTTCTCTTTTGAAGAAATCAGATATTATCCTGGTACTATGCGCACACTGTTCCAATAATCGTCTTGATCTGGCCTTGCAAAACTCCACACCAGACAATTTCATAGACATAGCTATACAGATACCCTTGAATGTTGAGTTACAGGAATAAAAGATAGCGGAAAGGTCTACCCTGGTTAAACTGATCAATCCCCAGTCCGGTACTTAGTCTTTCAGACAGCTGAACTGACACTTGAGGGTTTTTTTTTTCTTCCACAGGAGATCCCTGTAAATCTATTTTTTTGTTTTTGTTTCAATGATTCTGTTCACCTGACTGAAAGGATCATCAAAATCCACCACTTGGCCCCTCCAGCACTAGCTGAGAGCCTAGCAAGCCGACATTGTGGCCCTCAAGACAGTCCTGTTGTCTGACTTTTTGTTTCTGTATTTTTTTCAAAAGATCCCTGCAAAGGGCTGTTTTTTTTTTTCTTAAATGTTTCTGCCCCCCTCACTGAAAGGGTCAACAAAATCTATCCCTCGGCCCTCCAGCACTTACTGAGAGCCCAAAAGACAATGCAGTCCTCAAGACAACCCAGTTATCTGTGTTTGTTTCTGTATTTTGTCACAAGAAATATTCCTGCAAAGGGCTGGGGTTTTGTCTATTTTCTACCTCCTCACTCAAAGGCACAAAATCACCCCTCCCCCAGTTCAGCAGTACCTCCAGCACTTGCTGAGAGCCCACTCAGGCAGGCAACACTGGCAGACCTTTTTGTGTTTTGTATTTTTTTATTTTCCACAAGATCCCTGAAAAGTTTTTTTTTTGTTTTGAATGATTCATCCCCTCAGTGAAAGTTTAAGGGTCACCAAGATCCACCCTCAGACCCTCCACTACTTGCTGAGAGCCCAACAGACACTGTGGTCCTCAAGACAACCCTGTTATCTGCACTTTTTCCACAAAACAATCCATGCAAATGGGCTGTTTTTTTTGTTGTTTGTTTTTGCTGTTTTTTATCCCCGTGCTCAAAGGTGCAACAAAATCCCCTTTAGCCCTCCAGCACCTGCTGAGAGCTGGATCCTGCACTCCACTTGCTGAAAGAAAGATCCCAACAAGGCAACACTGCAACCCCTCAGACAAAACAGCCCAGTCCAATAAGCTAATGTTTTGGAATCTGGGGTGGGGGGGGGAGGTTAACCACAAAACAGATCACAAAATCTTAGTTTAGTTAGAAACAATTAGGGCTAGGGCACCAGTGCAAAATGTTCACCAATCACTCCCCACACAGTCCCTAGTCTCTCTCTGCTCTGCTCCAGCAACTTGAAGACAGCCCCTCCCCCCAGCTGCAACCCTCAATGTCTAATCTGTTTTTCTTTTCTTTTTTTTTTTTCAATTCACCAAGTCACACAGACACTGCCCTTGATAAACAGGGCAGAGCTGTTAGTTGGCACTTGGCCTATTTCTGTTGGGCCCCCAAAAATCTTTCCCTAGTCCCCTAACTGCTGGTCAGCCACCATGGCAGCCCTCGGTCTCACTGTTCAGACTGGAAGTGCCAGTGCATCACCAGCTCAGCTCCCTCCTTCGAATGACTGAAAAACAAAATTATATTCTTTGTCTCAGGGCTCTTTTTTTTTATTTTCCAATTTACACACACACACAGTATAGATACAGTGGTGTCCCCCAGGATGAAATGCATTTTTAAAGCACTCTGCAGTATGCTGCAGCAAACCTACTGAATAAAGCAATATAATTTCAATGGCAATTAGTCCCTTTTGTCATGCAGGAAACTGTGGCATTCACTTCATTCTGGCAGTGTCACATTTTCCTGAATGACAAAAGGACTAATTGCCATTAATTTAATTCTTTATTCAGTAGGTCTGCAGCATTCTGCAGAGTACTACAAAATGCTGCAGAATTGGCTTTCATCCTGGGGGATGCCACTGTACGTGTTGTGGCCAAGTAGTAGCTACGTTTCTTCAACTTCTTCTCCCGACTCCTACAACAGCACAGTGAATGACTCACAGCAAGTGACAATGATTTATGTGATACAAACACATCAACTGCGCATGTGCAATCGATCTGCACATGTGCAGTTGATGTGTTCACCAACAGATGAATCCAGCCCGTGGCCTGCCTCTCTTTCTGCACACCAACTGCTGCATGGATAGACCCACAGACTGGAAAAAATTAGGTCATGTGATATCTGAAATGTTAGTAACCTGGTGTGCCCTGGACTGGAGTAGGTATACTGCAATGGGCAGATCGAGAGGAGGGATGACAGCCCGGGGTGGTGGGGGGTGGTATCTTGTAGCACATCAATCATGGGGCAGGGAGAGGAGGAGGAGAATCATCTCAGATTCATTACTATTAATCCGTCAGTCTCCTCCTTCCCAGAGTCCCAGCCGATGCATCAGTTTATATTAACGCATGGTCCTAGTACCAGCAGCTTGCCCGTCCTCAGGCTTAAAGGGACAGTATTATTTATAGGAAAAAATGGCTGGGGTGCACGCAGTTCCCTGAGTCCCCTAATGAGAACCCCAAGGGGGCCAGGTAGACTAGTCCCCAGATTTCTCTTCACTTTAATCACTGAGTTTTGGCATATTTCGCATGGTATAAAGTCCTAGGAAAAGAATTAATAAAACATGTAGATGGCATAAGGAAAAATTGTAGTCAGGAAGGTAGCATAGAGATTAAGATGGAGGATTGCAAACAGAGGTTGTCCAAGGACTGGAAAGCAACACATGTCATCCATTTGTTGGGAGTCCTCATGGAAGATCTGATTTGGTTTTCTGAATTCCCACAGTTACAAAGCACTTTAGAACTCCTGCATAAACTCCTGTTGGCATCATTGTGGGTGGAGGGGAACCTATGTCCATGTTTTTTGGGATGCTCAAAATTCCAGATCTTCTGGACAGCAGCTCATAAGGTTATACAAGAGACATGGGGCTGGTGTACTGTCCTTTCACTTTGGCAGAAATGGCATTAGGACTCCCATTGGCAGGACCCTTTAGGATCCTAACGAAACTGGCTATGATAATGCTTACAGTAGCTGTGAAATGTATCACTTTTTGGGTGTTAGCGGATATTAATCCATAAGCAAAACATGGAAAGATAAAGTAAAGAAATCAAAGACTTCAAGATGATCATTGCAGATCTTAATCTCACCATGGAGAAGTTTATGGACACTGGGCAACCATGGGTTGCTTTTCTTACTCAGAACTCTCAAGTCGCCTTGTTTTCTATTTTTTTCTCCTGAATTCTTCTAAAGCTGTCTCTCACATGAGCTTTGTAAAACTGGTAGACTTGCCCATGTTTGATGAGCAAGCTTTTGCCCTAAGGTTATATGAGTTTGATTATGGTTTATAGGTTCTGTTTTCTAATAACTCTGTGTATAAGATATTCATATCATGCTGATGCTTGAATAAACTTGAATTTTGAACAAAAAGTGCTTTACATATGTAGTGACCACTCAGGATACACCTCTCCCAGTCTTCTGAACAGCTGGCCTGGGGTGATGAAGATGTGCTATATTGGGTACTCGGATCTAACAGTGATTCGGTACATCCACCTGGGTTAGCCATAAAGGTTACCTGATTTGTTGACCCACAGAGCTTTATTACTCCTGGAACAATAGTGTTACCCTGGACCACACAGTCCCTCCCAAAACAAATGATACTGTGACACAATAATAAGCCCCAATTGGAAGGCTTGGCCTGTAGTTCAATGGACAAGCAGCCAGCCACTCCCACTTTCCTGAGCTATATAAGCAGTTCTCTCAACCTCCTTCTGGAAGCACTTTTTTTCTTTGCTAATGGAGGCTCTGTCTGTCTGTCTTTGCAGCTGGCTGGGGCCTACCCTGGGGCCACGGCCTCCCCACCTTGCTGCTTCTGTTTGTTTCTCTTGGACTTCTGCATTTGTTTTCCTGCTTCTGGTTTGTATTTTGCCTCCAGCTGTGTGCTTCTTTCTGTCATTACTCCTTGTTTTCTGTGTTTTGCGTGTCTTTGTTTCGGCCTTGTTTCCTGTTCTCCATGTTTGTGTGTTTTGGTTTTGTCTTTTGGGGCTTTGTTTCTAAGCTCCTAGCATATTCTTCTCTGAGCTCATATTACTTGCTCTCAGTCACTCACAACTCTCAAATTACTTGCAATGCAACTGCAACAATTATCTGTGTGTTTCAGTTCAACTATAGCTGCTCTCCATGTCACACTTAATTATTTTCACGTGATTGGGCTCACTGAATCATAGCTATGCAACTCAATCATGCTGTCTCAACTCCTTCTACTTACCTCATTGCTGAAGTTTCATTGCACTGCCAGGTGATAGCTACTTCAGAGCATGGTGTCTCCTTTCTTTCTATGTTTATTGAAGTTTACAACTCAGTGTACTCAATACAGATGCTGTTTCTATGTTTGTACACCCTGTTATACTCTGAGGTCAGCTAAGCTACTGCTGATGTTGTCAACTAGTTTCAATACCTGCATGTGGGTCTCCCTTCCATCACTTTCTTGTTTTTCCCACAGCGGGGACTTGGAGGTGTTTGAGGAGTCATGGCCCTGTGTGGCTAATTACTTATGTTCTAAATCCTGTCTCCGCCACGACAAATCTTCAGAGTATGTATCACCTTTACTGGCTTTTGAATGCCTGGCTGGCTTGCCCCACTATTCACAGTGCTGCTTCATTGCTACTATGTTTTGCAGACCTCACGTGCAGGTCCAACTATTGCTACACTGTTACTGACCTATGTGCAGGTCCACTCTTGCTTACACAATCTTTGCTTCATGCCTACCACCATCCCCTCAGCTTCAGCCTCTGGTATGTCTGCTGTGCTTATTACTGCATCCAATCTTTGCAAGATCTCAGCACGTAATGCTCATTCAGCTCCTTATCAGTTCTGGGGCATGCCAGCCATACCATTCTGGTGCAAGGTTTCTCTGGAGCCTACGGTCTCGCTCTGCATTTTAAGTCCGCATTTTGAGCATGTCTGACTTGGGGCTAGGTCCTTCTCACCTGGCCCATAGCTGGAAATGTCCTTGCTCCGGGCTTGGCTTTAGCTTTTCGCTGATGTGACAGCAGCTCCTGATGTAGAATTTAAGACTAGCTGTGAAGGGTGGTTCTCTGATCTCCTTTGGCTCTAGTGGTTCCTCTACAAGAGTTATCCATTGGCTTTAGTGGTTTCCTTAGCAAGGCACCTTCACCGTATATGCCCTATGACTGCCTCTGGTTTCACCGAGCTTGTTTAGGGGCAAGTAGACCAAGAGAGTGCCACAGCAGTCATTGATCTCCTCCTCCCACCTTGGTTGCCCCGATGTTGCAGAGCACTCTTGCAACCTTCACGCGCTCCCACTAGAGGACTGAGCAAGAGCTTTTCACCAAATTAGAATATTTTCTACCTCCCTTTAATTGGGTTTCCAAATTCAGCTGCAGAGCCATCACTAAATAAAATATCCCAGCCTGGAGGGAAGGTGACCTAGGCCTTGGATCCCCAGTGATTTCCTCCTCAGGTTTTCTCTCCACGTGCCTCAGGTCATAAAAGTTAGTTAGCTGTAGTTACTGTTTCCTAGTTCTATTAGATAGGTCCCACTGTTGGATGGAGATGGATGGTGTCCCTATTTGCTGTTCTCTCTCTCTCCTTAGGAGGTCCCTTATTCTATAGCACTACCCACTGAACTCATGCTGTTGCTAACCTGTGCATCTCATTACCTTATCAAGGCATCTCATTATGTTATCAAGCTGCCTGATGCTTTTCTACTACTACGTCACAGCTACTGTTTGCTTATATGCGTACTACTTCATTCTTTTGGGGATCCTTCCTGAGGTACCTTTAGCCACAGAAATCATCCGCAGCACCTCTAGGGGCCTTTGGTACCCCTACAGGTGGTAATTCCTCTGGAATAGAGAGTGCACATGGCCAAAACCAATCTAACACAGTTGCACAAGCATAACACTATACTGGCTGTGTAAACCATTGAATTGGAAGGCTTGACCTGTAGTTCAGTGGACAAGCAGCCAGCCACTGAGGAGGTTGTGAGTCAAGAACAGTAGGGGAGTTCAAGAATGCATGGGACAGACATAAGGCAGTCCTAGTGGGGGGTAGGAGGAAGTAAGCTGTTGGTTAACTAGGATCTGCAGCTTATCTGTTAGGTAGGAAAATGGGCAGACTAGGTGGGCCAAGCGGTCCTTATCTGCCATCAAATTCTATGTTTCTATACATCTTGTCCTGCCACCCTCTGATCATTTTAGTTGCTCTTCTCAGAACACCTTCAATTGATGCTACATCAGCCCTACTATGAGGCAACAAAATTGCCACAATGTGGCCTAACAAATGTCCTGTAAATGACTGCACTTCCCTCCATCTGCTTATCAAATGTCTCCTAATTCATCCAAGTATTCCGTTGCATTTCTTGGTTGTCTGTTCACAGTGTTGGGGATGTTTTAAATCAGGTGTTACTATAACCCTTAAATCACACTCACAGATGGAGTCCCAGAGTTCTACACTACCCAAATGGTATTTAGAACTTGTATATTTACCCCAAAATGCAATACAGCACATTTATCCAGGCTGTTGTCTGCTCACAGTGTTAGTTGTGTTTTAAATCAGGTGTTACTATAACCTCTAGGTCATGCTCAGAGCAGATTCCCTGATTTCTACACCACCTTAATGGTATTTTAGGTATTG
Source organism: Neoceratodus forsteri (assembly GCA_016271365.2). Lineage (NCBI taxonomy): Eukaryota > Metazoa > Chordata > Ceratodontiformes > Ceratodontidae > Neoceratodus > Neoceratodus forsteri. The sequence goes on along the minus strand of CM057455.1, from coordinate 1,456,017,057 downwards.
TATTTATTACAAGAAAATGTGAAATGGCACATTTATCCAGGGTCATAAGTACACAATCTAGGAACACCACAAGATGTTTTGCCTCATTCAAAGCATTCGATGTTCCAACATTCTAACATAGTAGACTTCCAGTTGCTTACTTGCTGTGAAATCATAAACATCCTTTGATTGTGACATCACAACCAGTTGCTATGGACATGATTCTGATGTCACAAGCAGAGGAGTATGACTTTAGGGCAGGGAAGGAAGCAGGGAGAGATGTGGTCTAACAAGCAAAGAGCCTCTTGTCATACAGCTCTCTTCAGTAATAAGAAATGGAATGTGCAGAAATTCATAATGTTTGGGAAGCTTACAAGAGTTGTCCTGTTGATGCTAACCATGTTGTTTTTGCAGAAACCTGGAAAATAAATTTAAGGAGCTGAGAGCCTCCACCTTTTTCAGCTCCACACCCACCAGCACTATCTGCATCTTAGCTAGATTCATTTGCAACCAGTCACTTGACATCAAAGGCTGAATCTCATCCATGCACTGTAGCAGGCACCTCATGGCCACACCAGTTTGTGAAAAAGGAAAAATACAGCTGGGTGTCATCTGACCTACAGTAAAATCCATGCTGTACTTCTGAATGTTCTCAGTTACAATAACATGTACACCCACCAACACCAGCCCTTGAAAAATGCCACAGCTAATACCACAACAGTATGACTGGCAGCCACCTAGCACCACTGACTGAGATCTCCCACCAAGGTAGGAGTGGACCAAATGAAAAATGGTGCCTGGAATGCCTGCTCTGGTTCACAAATGGTGAAGTAGTACATCATGACTGACAGTATGGTAGAAACTGCAGAAAGACCCAGCTGAACCAACAGGGGTAGCTGTCTTATCCATCGCTGTGAGGAAAACCTTTAACTACCAAACCAGGGCCATCTTGGTACAATGCCCAGTCAGAAAAAAAAACAGATTGACATGTTCCTTACATATCATAATGGATTAAAAGATACTACTGAAGCTGAACTGCCATTTTTATGATTATCTCCCCAAAAAAGGAATGTTTCTAAAAGGGTGATAACTCCCAGGGAGCTTAGGATCCAAAGATTCTTGTTTAAAGAAAGAGCACACCAGTGTCTGTTTTATAACACCTATAACACCTGGAAAATAACCCATTGTCTAAGGATGCACTAACAATTCTCACAATTATTTGAGCCACAACACCACCATAGCTAACCAGTAGCCAAGTGAGACATGAAGCAGTCCCACAAGTGGTTGACCACACCCCCCAAATCACCCTCTCAACATACAACTCCATAACTGGTTCAAACTCTGCCCAGTCCTGTGGAATATTGGTCACATATTGTACAGTATACCATCATGTTCCTTTCTTAGAACTAAAATGAAACTAGCAGAGGCCAAATCATTTTTAATCAATAAGATTTTCTGGAAGAAGGATTGCAAAATTGTTTTTATCATCTGGCAGGGCCAGAAACTCATGAGTTCTTGCATTTTGGATAAAGCAGCTCATCTAAAACTCAAAAAGAATTGTAAGTCAATTTCACCTGGATTCAATAGGTGAAGCAAAGAATTCTACCTTTGCCATGTGCACTGTATTCTAATACAGTACTGTGCTCACATAAAACTCTTTGTTGTCTTGCGGTTTGCTCACTGCAACACCAGGAGTAGTTCTGCAGCACAGGATCGCGCCTCAGGAAAGCATTCTTTTAGATACTGGGTCCACCTTCTGCTGCAACATTCCAGGCATAGTGTGTTATTATGCTAGGCTGTAAATCAGATTTATTTTATAAAGAATTTAGGACATACCCCAACCTTTTTCTAACATGTACATGAAGACAGGAGAGAGAGAGAGAGAGAGAGAGAGAACATGATTGGGACCTTCAAGTACTTGAAAAGGATAAATAAGGTCAATAAGGAGAGTCTCTTTAAGCTGAGTGACAACCATAACACTAGGGGGCACAGTCTTAAGCTGGAGGGTGGGAGGTTTAGGAGCGAGGTCAGGAAGCACTTCTTCACAGAAAGGGTAGTGGACACTTGGAATGCACTGCTGGAAGAGGTCATCTCATTGAAGGCAGTGGGCCGCTTTAAGAGAAGCTAGGATAGGCATAGGGGAAAGTAAGGATTATGGGTAGGGAGGATGAGAGGAGTGGGGAGGGAGGACAGGGACATTAGCTCAAGCTGTGGACCCTGCAATACGAGCAGACTTGACAGACAGTCTTCATCTGCAGGCTTCTTCGTATGTTCAGCCCACTACGAATGGCTGATCTGACAGTGTATTGTGAATACCAGTGCTCCCTATAGTCCTATAGTCAGTTCTGGTGTCCTACCATATGAAAATAGATTACAAGAAGTAAAAGATAACATTTTAAGTATGATATACAATATGTGGAGTGTGATAAGAAACTTTGCAAAAAACATTTAACCCACTTGCTATGCACCCGTACCACCAATGTCCTATGGATGGATGGATTACTGGCAAAATACATACAAAAGTACAAGAGGTTGCATAATCTAGTGGTTAGAGCGATTAACTGTGAAGCAGGAGACCACAGGTTTGAATCCCACTGCAGCCACTGGTTTATGTATGAACTTGAGCAAGTTACTTGCCTTCCAGTGTTTCATTCCCTCTCAGTGGCAAAACTGTGCTGAAGCAGGAACCACAATAAATGAGATGTTGCATCTCACCTGAGCTATTGGGGTAAATAAATTGCAGTATGAAGTCTCCTTTTCCTTTTGGTTCAGTACATGTTCTAAATAAATTGCATTTTATCTTCCATGCCTGAACAATCACCTAAGCATCTTATTTGTCACTGACATGAATCTGTCTGGTGTCAATTACTTCATTTAATGTGAGAGAGCGTGAGGTCAGTAAACTAGCAGTCACAACTAATAGCAGTACAGTTACAGCCCTGTGAAACAATACCATACTGAAAAGGCCAATCATCAAAGCGGAAACATCTAAATAGAAATACAGCAAGCAAAGAAGCAGAAACAAAATTCTCTGACAATCGTTTCAAAATAGATCTGTTGTGAATTTGATGTTGAATAGCAGCTGCAGCTGAATAAATGTGGTTCTACTTTGTCTAGTCCTCCCCATCTTTATATAGATACAGTGTATCCTATTGTTCCTTTCCTCTCATTCTTCTACTTCTACTGTAAAACTGTTCCTTATCAACAGCCAGCAAAAATGGGAAGGCACCATAGTTTGTTTTGAACAGGCTACAGCATTTCTAACAAGGCAAATCTCTCTTAACAGTGCACTGCAGTGTTAGTCTTGGGCATAGGACGCAGGGCCCCGTATTCAAATGTTTCATAAAGTACCACATAAAAGGTACTCTGAGCTGTGTATCTAGTGGGACACTATCACTGAAGCACAAACAATATTCAAAATTATAGACTGAATGAGAACTCCTGCCCAATCAGAGCGCTCCTTTCCCTGTGCACGTGAGACACACGTATTCTGTAAAGAGTGTCTCATACACAGCTGCCCTGAAATGGGCATGTTCAGGTGGTTAACCTATGCCGCAGTGACATACAACTGAGTGATGTAAAATACAATGCAAGCATTGCGCCAACAGCATCTACGGTGCCCAGACATTCTGCCATCCGGGAGGTGCAGTACCATCCCTTAGAAACAAACACAACTACCAACAGGAAAACATGAACAAATGAGTCGGCTACCAAGTACAAATGAATAAAATCATATACCCATATAGAAGCGCAATATTGCAGGGGGCTCCACCTTCCACACCCCCACTACTTAATATAACAAACTCCAGGTTGCAGCAAGGTAAACAGACAGGGTTCACCCATGCCACAGTGACATACAACTCAGTGATGTAAAATACAGCGCAAGCATTGTGCCGACAGCACCTAAACACATGGAGCTCTAAAATGGTTTATGCTCTACACGCAGAGCAACACAAAATTAAGATAGCCAAGAAACCTGTGGCAAAATCCCGCAACAAAATCACTACGCCAATAATCATTTGGCACATTAATGGATACTGTACATGTTCGGATAAGGTTTTCTAAAAAGTTAATTGATCTCCATCATTAATATATTAATACTGCCACCAAGACCACTGTTAAGGTTGTAAGAGTGATCTTGCCACATTTTTGGGAATCAGAACCACTCGCCTTTGGTTCACAGTTCTCATACCCTAAGAATGCATGTGAGACTGCTCTTATAACCATAAGTGGTCTCAGCAACACCACATACAGTTCAGCTTGCCAGTGACACTACACAGCACAAACAGTTTTGAATATAGCACAAAAGCAGAACATGAGGCAAACAGCACAGCACAACCACAAACCAAACCACAAGCCTGCACAAAAACAGCACAGTGACACCCAATGGCAGTCTGATGAACAGCGTGCACATCAACAGTGAACAAGTCAGGCCCCAGACCTGAAAGTCCCATATGGAAAATGTACAGCTGTGCATCCCATACTCCCTTTGTATGGGACGTGGAGCCTAACGCAGTACTGACTAACCATGAATGGTGCTTAGATACACAAGTACAATATCATCAAAGAAGTACAACAGGCATGTCATATGCAACCCATTTTTTGGACTGCACTGCCGAGTGCCACATCTGTCCAAATGAGGGTGGATATAGTCCAGGATAACTCTCATGTCTAAGGGTATTAGATGTCACAGCTTGCTAGGAGCCCCCTTGCAAACAGTTAAACATACATAGCATTTCTCCTCTTACCTCAGATCTTAGAAACAGAAATCAAGTCACAAAATAATCACACGGCACACCAGAATGACAATTCATGTGCAATCCTTTTTACTTACATAGAAACATAGAATTTGATGGCAGATAAGGACTGCTTGGCCCATTCAGTGTGCCCATTTCTCTTTACCTACACTATTACCACAGACCATGTCCAATCTATAACTCCTTCTCCCTGCCCCCTTCCTTTCCACTATGATTCCTTTGTGCTTATCCCATGTATTCTTGAATCCCACCACTGTTTTCGTCCCCTCTTAAGGAAGTAGGGTTCAAAGGTAGTTCATATTATGTGCTCACAACTCATTTCCAGCATTTTGGGGGGGCAAGTGCCCCTCCGTACAATTCATCATTTCTTAGGTCCAAATTGCATGTAAGTACTCCTCATAAACCCTCACATACTACAGACCTTTGCATGAGACTCTCAGGTCCCTTACTATTGAATTTGGCAATAAAATGCACTGCTCAGCCGATGTGAGAACTACTATTACTCCCACACTCAAATATATTACTAGATACAGCTCACAGCTCTGGGTTCAGTACCCTTTATGAATATTCTGTTTCCCATCCCTTAAGCAAATCATGCAGAACTAGGACACATGCTCTTTACCCTGCTGGTGCTGCTACTTTGGGTCATTACCATAGCCAAAGTCTAAGGCCCAGATGTTCTGCTTCTCCAGCACTGATCACAGCATCTTCCCCTGTACTTCTTACTTGACATCTTCAGGGAAACCCTCCAGGCCTGAAAGCCATCAATGTATATCCCTTGAGAGGATGCTCACCCAGGAAACCCACTTTTGCCTTTTCGTTTCAGGTATCTCTGCCCCATAGCCATCCATACTATTACCCAACCACCCTCACCGTCTGCCCAAGGGAATCCAAACCTGAAGCCAGTCACCCAAAAGCCTACCAGCCTGACCCAAGAGGGCAACCTGGACATGTGGGGAACCCATGATTTAGTCCCCTGATACCCCATGAAGGTGCACCTCTGTCCAGTAACCACTGTCCATTACCCCTCCTCCAAAAGGTTTCAAGCTGATCTGGCCCAGCTACATGCTTCACCAGTGAATCCCTCTCGGAACCCCCAGCAGAACTCCTGAGAACAACCAACCCCTAGATCTAATATTGTGGGCAAAGGAAGACTGACAAAAGTTCCGAGCCACCCCAAACCTGGCACCCTGCCACAAAGCCAGGTTCCTTGGAACCCCTCCACAACCCCCAATCATGCCCCAGGACCACTGGTGGTTACCCATGTCATTTCAAGCCTGGTACCCTGCCAATCAGCTAGGCTCATTAGTCGACCTCCCAGGGCCTGAACTGGCATGGAGGCACTGGGAATGGATTCTACCTAAAACAACTGATAACCTCTCATGGACCATAAGGACTTCAAACCCAAGGAATACACACTCCTCCCACCAAAACCTCCTCTTTCATACTTGTTCTCTAGACTCCTCCCCACCAGCTAAGAGACAAAATGATTGGTGCACTGGCACGAGTGCTCTGGTCTGATGGACACATTAGCAACTACTCACCCCCTTTTCTATGGAAAGGTTTGTTACACATACATGTGTTACACAATCCATTGTTCATACATATAATGCCTGTAACCCATATGATGATGGCAGAACTGGTTCTGTAACAAGGCTATGCTGCACTCTGAATGTAGCACAGTCCTACTGTGATGTCAGCAAACAGCACTGAGCAAGCAATAATACTTGATCAGGTGAGTTCCCCCTCTTGTTTGCTTTTCTATTTCCTGCCCTCCGCCACACACACACACACACACACTATCTTCTGCTAAACTTCCTTACCGTCAGCAGAACAACTGACAGAGTCTCTTCTGTACCCCGAAAGCAGACACACAGTCTGTTCAAGTTACCTTGAAGCAGCTGAATCAGTGCAGGACTGCGATCAGGAGGCAGTATGATCACAGTCCAGCTTCACTTGTATCAGCTGGGTTCATCGGCGACAGTGTGAAGTACGGCTGGCAAAGGAATGTGACACCTCTCCCCACCCCTCTCGTACAGTCGTCACTTTCATTTTAAAATCAACTGATTTTTGAGGCTTGCCAGTTTTTATTCAGAATCCTTTTTTATTTGTTTGTTTATTTGGTGAGTAGTCAGTAGTGGGAATAAGCAAGTGGCCTGGGTGAGTGGCATTTGCAAGCGAAGATGAGAATCGGTGCCAGTGTGCATGCAATTGGCCTTTGGGAACAGTATTTTAGAAGTGTCTGCAAGTAAATTATGATTTTTTTTACAAACAAATGTCAAATTACTATGTGTATATGTAAACTGCCACAGCATGGGGGCAGATGCCATCACTGAGTAACTTGCTCGCTCGCTCAGTAAGCAAGAAACAAACCAGCAACTAATCAGCTTTTCAAAATTCTAAGGCTGCCAGATACATATGACCACATAAGAGGGCAACTGGCACAGGGATTTGTTATATTCCATTCTCTTGCCATGTAAATGCATGGCTAGAGAATGGTGTTAGACAATCAGAGACCGAGAAATTACTTGCCCATTTTTTTAAAGTCACACTAAACACCATGCAAGCCAGTGAGACAGTTCTGAGTGGTGAACTGCTGCCAATGACATGTCCAATGTAAGAATAACCCAACAGTGGCGTGTGCTGTGAGTCCTGTGAACAACACACAATAGTATAGATAGGGAGCTACTAAGACTGCTCAGGTAATGCAAAATGACACACACACACAGGTATCCGTATTTTATGGTTGGCATTACAGCGCGCTGTATGAAGTAAACAACAGAAAGTGGTGGCCCATGGCACATCAAATGTACACAGCAGTAAACCAGTGTAAACTAAAACATAACTGTGTCATTGGCCTTCAACACACACTCACCACAAGTCACCAGGTGCCCACACAGAAAAATAAAACAGAAAAACTACTATAACAACATGCCCAACAAACAAGTATGAAACAAATGAAAAATCAATTAGAGAAGCCCATAACAAAAATAGCCATAGAAAGAAAAGTTACTGTGCCCAAGGATGGCCCAAATGTCTTCGACCACATGGATGTGGTCTATGGCACTACCCCTTCCACTTTCCTCGCCAGACTGGACACCCTCTGCAGCTCCTTCTGCCACTTTGCTACAAACTCCCCCACTCACAACCACCATTGTTCACTGTATTCATCCCTATCCATGCCCCCCCCCTCTCATCACCAGGCTTACTGTACCTCCTTTATATGCAAATACTGGTTTGGTTCCCTTTCCTCTTACTACAAATCTCTCCTCTCCTAACTCCCCCCTGCTTCCTGTTCCCTCCTTTCAAGGGACTATCACACTTTTGCCATTCCTCACCCTCCACTCCTCTGCTGGGCAATCTGCCTTCTCCTATCGACTTCCCCTCACTCTGGAACCAACTCTCCTCCTCCTCTCCTCTGTATCAGATGAAACTCTATCCCATCCCTACCTGTTCCTGTTACCCTTCCTCTTGTCTCCTCCCAGACAAAGCCGTAACCATCCTGGTAAGCAGCCAGCTGGTTCTCTGCTCCTGCCTTGGTTTCACTACCAGACAACTACAGTTTTACCTCCATTACGAGGTTAGGCAATAACTCATCTTATGAAATGGGCATCATAAAATAGGAGCTCTGGTTGGCTGCTAGGGATGTGATATTCATTCTGATACACAGGAAAAAGATCCAACACTGGGCAGTGGGCATCGATATAGGTGATGCTGCCCACTCAGAACCTTAACAAAACATAGCCATCTTGTTTGTGCCATAACTGGTGCCAGCCAAACTGTAACACATTAAATAAATACCTCTCACCTCCTGCTCAGATTGCCCCAGTCTTTAAATATTTCAATTTTTTTTAAATTCTTCTGCCTGTGGATGTAGCATGAAATGAACAGCCCACATGCTCGTTCATGTGTTTAAAAAAAAAGAAAAATGGAACAGCCACGATCTATATACCAGCCCGCCTGCTCCTCTATCTCTCTTCAAGCCCACCCGCTCACTCTTAAAATTCTTATTTTGATTTCTAAAAATCCTTGTACAGGTGGATGCAGCATGAAATGAACAGTGATGTATTTTCTTGTAATCACTATACCTCTCAACCGCTTGAGCTGCTGTCTCCAACCACCTCTGCTCACTTCTGCATCATCATAACGGCTTACAAAATGGTGTTTTCTTCCTAGCACTGCCTGGTGCCATAAGATACAGAAATTTAAAAAAAAGAAAATTATAATTTCTTGTTGAAGACTTTCTAAAGTGCTGTTACAGTAGCATGCTGCTAGTTTTGGGGGGTGACAACTACAGGGAAAAAAATACAAGTAACGATGCCTTAGCAGGTCAGAACTAGCAGGTCAAAAGTCCTCAACTCAAAAAAACAAAGAGGCGGAGGAACTATTTTGTTAAAAAGTAACACAAATATTTAAGCTTTTCACTAAGAAATACTGTTCATTTTACTTACGACATGCATCTCTATTTTAGATAACCATTTCATAAAGCGCAACAAAACACTCCAGGGTGTGTGTTAAACGCACTTTAACACATGGCTAAGGAGGCTGGATACTGGCGGTGGCCTCGTGCCTCCCTCGCCTCCTAGCCATGTGTTAAAATGTCTAACACACACCCTGTCTATATCTGTTACACCTGCAGGTCAATCACCTGTTGTCAGTACTGTTCTTATTCACTGAGTATTCCTGCCACTTCTGAATATGCACTTGTTAGTTGTTCTTACTGAACTGTACCACACTTTATTCTATGTACAAACAATGTTTTGTATTTATTCTACTACCGTACAAACTTTTTACCAATGTTTTTCCACTGTTCTGCATTTATCTATTTGTGCTGCTGTTTATCCATTGTGCACCTCCCATGGGTCACACCACGAAATGAGCATGGGCTCAGTGTGCCTCTCCCAGTAACCAATTTTCAAATAATTAAATAAAAACAAATAAAATGTGGCAGGTGCAGGCTGATCCCTAGCCTGTCTACCCAAACTTGGTTCTGAATGTTTTATAATAGGTCACTGACCTCACCTGTGCTGACTGCATGTTGTTCAGGTAGTACAGTTGGTGCATTAGTTGCACTATGTCCTCATTGGTGCCAGCAGAATCAGCATCCTGACTCATCTGCCCAGGGGTACCACCTGTAACACAAAGCAGAATCCTAACTAACCATGCAGTAAAGTTACTATAATGTATGGGGAAAGGGGAAATTGTTTAACCAGAAAAGGCACATTAAGCCGGAGCTTGCTTCCAGGTGCGACCTGGGGGCACAAGGAAGTTAAGTGACTTGCTCTGGGTCACACAAGTACACAAGTGGGGCTGACAGAATTCAAACCCAGGTCTCCAGGTTTGCAGCACAGTGCCCTTAACCACTGTGCTATACTGCCTTCATACATACAGCCAACATGGGGCATACAACAGACCCTGGCTGTGACAAGTCAGATATAAGCCACACTGGTACTATGCAGACAGTACAATTGAACCCATCTGTGACTGAAAATGTGTGTGTATGTCCATGCTCATGTGGACAGCTGTCCATTGCCTAGTGTAGAGCCAAGAGACTCTAACCTGATGGTAAAACATAATGCGGCACACAGATATGCAGAATAAGTTTTATTACCCTGTCACTATAGAGAAAAAACATAAGTAAGCATACATATCAATACTCACCAGAGAGGTACACATTACTAACTTACACCACATGTAAGGTGGCTAACCCAAAGAGACAGAGCCATTATGCAAAAGGTTCTATATGGCTGATAACCAAGTACTGTTACAGAGTAACGGGCTCATAGATGTAAATGTAAGATGTTATTCACATCCTCATTGGTGTAATCTTGGGCATATTGCACCCAAAAGATACAAACTTGTTGCAGAAGCACAGGATATATTTTGTGCTGACTATCTGACTTCATGAAACAATAGAATGACTATTCTAATACTGCTGACTACAGCAGCATGACTTCGATACAGTAGGTGGCGACTAGACCAAAAATATATTGCTGGACTCATTATATTATAGAGAAATGACATTCACTTCAAACATTATTAGTAAAATCAACATTCGTCGGTAGATGGCATTGCAGACCATGAATGTATTATTAGAGTAAAACAGTAAAACCATTAGTGCTGTTGTAGTGTGGTAATTCTGTCAATATTCCCTAACTAACATTAGTAAATGTTATACATCAGTATTATTATCCCTTATCTAAGATTATGGTAGGCAAATAATGGTCCTCAGTAGTAATGGCAGGTGTAGCAAGTCTACGTATCCCCCACTTTGTTACCTGGATAAGGAGGCAACACTAATAGGGTAGCAGGGTAAGCTATTTGGTGGCTGCATGAGATTCATACAAAAACTTTAATTGCACACAATGTTGCTTTAGAGTATTTCTTAAACAGAGCAAGGTAACAATCAGGAAATGATTAACAACACTTAAATTACAACAAAACCTTTGAAAGCGAGTTCTAACCAAGTATTGGACAATGCAGTGCTGAGGTCACCATCATGGAACAAAGCATTTAGAGCAACAGTTCTCAAACTTTGTCATAGTGAGCCTCACCTAAGCCATGGAAAGATGTTGAGCCTCCCCAAAATACTGAGATATTTGTGGGCCTCCCCATAGAAAAATAGCCTACTTTTCACAATACATCAGGAATAAATTTAAACATCTTTGCATAGCTGGCTTTCATGTTATTACGCTATTGTAACCCCACAACAGAACAACCTACTTGCTCAATATTTTGACTCTCAAACCATTGTTACCATTACTGCCATACCTTCATGGGTCAGACTGCTTTTCTGTTTCCCCTCTTACTGGAATAACCTTCCTGCTGACCTCTGCCTCTCTCCCCTCACTCTGCTCTTAAGCAACTTCTCAGGGATAATTTTGCTCCCTCCTGCTCTTATTCTTAGGACCTATATGGTTAACTCTTGTATTTAGACAGTTCTGCTGCCATTCTAATTGATCAATTGTTCCTCGCATTGTTGGTTTATTGTTCTTAATTTGTTTGCACTTTTATTCATTTTGTATTGCTTGAGTGTTTTGCAGTTACATTTTGAATTGTATTCTCTCACTACCCTTCCCTGAATACACCTGAAATAAGCCATGGCTCAGTGTACAGTACCTTCCCTGGTCACAGACTTGTGAATAAATATATAAATTCACCTACTGTTATCCTCTTTCAATTTGCCTTATCACTTCACACAAAATCTATATGTAACCCCTCACCCCTGCCTTTTTACTAAAATGACAAGTGGCATGCTGTTGGCGTTGGCAGCAATACCTGGTGGGGACCTGGGTTCGGGGAGGATGAGGTTACCTGGCACAAGGAACCTAGGTTTGGCTACTCTGCACAGGGGCACCCAAGTAAATCCAACTACAGGAAGCAATAACTGTAATGTCCAGAACCAGGACTGGGATTTTTCAGTGTGGCTTTATTCAAAACTAGCTGACACATGACAAAGCATTAATGGTCCCCCAAGGGGCTACATTCACTGTATGTGCAGATAGAGACTAAAAGTGGTCCACTTGAAGAATGAACCGAATTTTACAATTGTCTGGCTCTGGACCCACCAGGCACTCAGCCCGGACTTGCATGCGCTTGGATACACAGCCCGACTGGCCCGGCTCCCCTGCGGCCACTTGACTGACAGTCCATTTAAAGAATGAACCCAAACTTTAACTTGGAGAGACTCCCATCACACAAGGAATATATTTTCCCAAGCTGCAGCTCCCCACACCACTTAGAGTCTGCGACTCCTAGAGACATTTGATTTCTTACTTCCATTTGACTCCTATCAAACAAGGAGTATATCTTCCCATCCTGTGGTTCCCCACACCACGTACAGTCTGCGACTCCTAGAGAGAGATTTTCAAGTTGCGACCCACGTCTGGGTACCCACCTCATCACTGGCCAGGTGCATGAGGCAAGTAGCAAATCACAGAAGAAATCCATAGTCGACCAGTCAAATTTAAACTGTAAAATGCACTTTTTTTTTTCAACTGACTCCACAGCGGAGCCCATTTCAACCATAACATTGCCATTAACTCTGCAGTCTCTTACTTTACACAGAAAGCATTTCCAACGTCCAGGGCATATTTTCTCTGTTGCTACCCTAGTTTTCCATACTTTCCTTCACAGAAATTCATTTTAAAACTGACAAAACGCTGTAAACTTTTTGATGATGCAGGACAAGGGACACTCTTTGGCTTTACAGGTCCTTGGTAAACAGTTGGCATTTTTTAAACAGCAGCACAAGATTCACAGCACACAGCAACACACTAGGGAAATTGCTTCAACTTTTTTTTTGGCTACCGACTGCCAGATAACCAAGCGCTAGCCTACTTGCCCAAGCACCCTTCTTCCTGAACAAATCCAAAGCGGTGCCTCCATTTTGTAACCCCTCACCCCTGCCTTTTTACTAAAACAACAGGTGGCATGCTGTTGGCGTTGCAGCAATACCTGGTGGGGACCTGGATTCGGGGAGGATGAGGTTACCTGGTACAAGGAACCTAGGTTTGACTACTCTGCACAGGGGCACCCAAGTAAATCCAACTACAGGAAGCAATAACTGTAATGTCCAGAACCAGGGTTGGGATTTTTCAGTGTGGCTTTATTCAAAACTAGCTGACACATGACAAAGCATTGATGGTCCCCCAAGGGGCTACATTCACTGTATATGCAGATAGAGACTAAAGGTGGTCCACTTGAAGAATGAACTCAACTTTACAATTGTCTGGCTCTGGACCCACCAGGCACTCAGCCCGGACTTGCATGCGCTTTGGATACACAGTCCGACTGGCCCGGTTCCCCTGCTGGCCACTTGACTGATGGTCCATTTAAAGAATGAACCCAAACTTTAACTTGGAGAGACTCCCATCACACAAGGAGTATATTTTCCCAAGCTGTGGCTCCTCACACCACTTAGAGTCTGCGACTCCTAGAGAGATTTGATTTCTTACTTCCATTTGACTCCTATCAAACAAGGAGTATATTTTCCCATCCTGTGGCTCCCCACACCACGTAGAGTCTGCGACTCCTAGAGAGAGATTTTCAAGTTGCGACCCACGTCTGGGTACCCACCTCATCACTGGCCAGGCGCATGAGGCAAGTAGCAAATCATAGAAGAAATCCGTAGAAGTGGACCTGGTCACTAAAGATGGGGGGTGTTCCCACCTCCAGCTCCCACAGCCCATACCCTGCCATTTCTCTGGACAAACATAAACTTTAAACTTTGACATGTAGATTAAATGGTGGATGACCTGAAGCACCCCCTCTACAAACTTAAACTGTGAAAACGTAGATTAAACGGTGGATGACCTGAAGCACCCCCTCTACAGCATTACAGCATTACTTAAAATCCATTAAAACATTAGACTTTTTGACTGCTCCATTTGTTTGTCTTAGTTAAAATAGTCCTCTCAAATAGCAGTCCACATTCCAACTTCTTTATATTTCCAAACTGATGAAACAATTGGTTTGCCCCTTCAAATGGGGCAAAACACTCACCCAATTGTTGCAGGTGCCCCACGGGCAAAGTACCACTTCTTTTACTGTTATACAAGAACAGAAAACTGTAAACAGGCAGCTTCCTTCCATAGTGGAAATAGGGGATTGCCCCTGGAATCCACTGAGGGACTTTTCTTCCACCCCCCCCCGGAGGGAGGGGGCACTGAGACCTGGACAGCGGTCTCCACCACTTTCAAAAGGTAAACAGAAACTGCCTCCTTCCTGCTGGGAGATAAACAGGAGACTGCTTTGAAAACTCTAAAGTTCTAAATTCACTCCCTGAGCTTCAGATTCCAATGTGGCTTATGCAGCTGTGACAGTTCTATGGTGATGTCATCTCTCAAGTCTCAGCTGTGACTGAGAGCAGAGTGAGACAGTGTGAAACCCATTTAACTGGAGTTTCACAAGCTGCCTTCCTTGCCTACCACTAGGTCTTACTGGGATTCTAGTAACCCCGGGTAACAAGGGGGTTACATATAAAGTTCAAAATTGAAATATAATACTTTTTCAAGACTTGCTTGAGCCTCCCTGAACAGGTTGAGGCCTCCCAGGGAGGCTGGCCTTATCATTTGAGAACCCTGCTTTAGAGAATCCTGCCTTTGTAACTCTATTGTTAATGTGTACTAAATGTGTCTTTTCTCTCTGGTAGGGACTTCAGGTTTAAAGTAAGTGGATCAATATGTACATTAAACACTGGTAAATACTGTGCTATAGCACACAGATAGTCAGGGTCACTCTCTATGTAATCATGTTCCAGGAGGAACTGTGGTGATAACCATATGGCCAATGATAGAGCATTCCTGTGGGATGAAGCAAAAGTTTGGTAAGGGTATGTCACATATCAAAGGTCCATAAGAAAAAGTCCTGTGGTTGGAAGGCACCACTTTGTGAGCTGGATAGGGCAGGTCATGGAGGTGTTGGTCATCTAGCTGATGTGGCATTGGGTGGCTTCCTCAGAGGCATTCCTGGTGGCAGTGTTGGAGGTATTCAGAGTAGCTTGGTCTGAATTTGGAGAAATGCTAACTTGATCCATTGCAGGAGCTGCAGATACAATGGTATTATCAAGGGGATCATCAGGAAACTCTAATGACCAATCAATAGAGTCTGGTGAGTAACTGCAGACTGGTGCAGTTACATCAAACACATCACATCGGCAAAGATAGTGATAGCCCTGTTTGGCACAACAGTCTGTATGTGGGGCAACCAGAAGTCAAGGCAAGGATGAAACACCAGCAGTGGAGTCAGATTGATCCGTTCTCAGTAGATGCTGCCCTCAAGGTGGCCCATGGAGTAGATAACTGCAAGCTTGTCGAAATCTTTAGAATCCTTGTCAAAAACTGGAAGAGAACTGTGAATGTGACATACATAATGTCCCGAATACTGCAGTGGTGATTAGCGTAACAAGATCCTTGATTTGGGTGTGGTGTAACGTAACCCAAAATTGCATGCAGTGGCTAAAGAGAATGATACAGTCTTATCCATGCATTGATCATACAGGAATGGGATTGGCACTGGGGGCAATACCATTCAGCCATACACTTATGTTGGATCAAATCTAGGATCCTCCCTGATTTGAGATCTCGGAAGATATTTGTGATAGTGTTGAGTACAAAAGAACCATATGTGAAACATAGGATTTACCTGCCTATGTGCTGCTCTTGAGCTGCTTCATTATTCAAAAGAATTATTTGGTTCAACTTGTTTCTGGTCTCATCAAACAATCTAGCAATATCATGCATATTATACACTGTAAACCTCTGTTCCTGTGCTATACCACCTATACTGTGTAGCATGGGCGTTACCACATCATCAGCTAATTTGGAATGAAAATTTTATTATTTCTTTGAATTTTGGCCAAATTGGCAGAGTTCCAAATTGACATTCCAGAATCAAACATACCAGTAACAGTGCCTGCTATGCCTGCTACTCCTGCTGCACCCAATGCCCATTTTCTTTTTTACTTACTATTTTTATGCCCCTTCTCTCTCCACATCTGCCTCTCTCTCGGGTCCTCAATGCACCATTGCAGGCTGTGTCAGGAGGACCACAGATGTCAAACCCCATAGAGGCTCCACTCCTGGAATCTTCTAGAGCCCCAGATGACCCCGGGGTGGGGTGGAAGGTGCTTCCAATCCTTCCAAACCTTCCAGTGAGAAATGGGCATAGATCATCCATGGTCACTGGCACCAAGGCCATCTACTGGCGCAGATGTGGGGCATTTTCCTGGTTTCTTGGTCCCATCCCTGCATGTGCTGGCACATGGGGAGAGCCAAGGAGATGATGGCATGCAGACATGTGCCTTCACTCCAGGGTCTCCATGCCCGCCTCTCACTGTGCTGCTTCATCCTCAACTGCACCTCCACCTGTGGTCACCCAGGTGGCAGTATAGCAGTGAGGACTGCAATCCACCCTCCCCAGAGAAGAAGAGCAGCCCCATGGGTGTTTGATCCTTCTCCCCCCAACCGGCCCTTCAGCAGCCCAGGCTCACTACTGAACCCAGGTTGCTGGCATTGCAAGCAGTAACTCTACCACTGTGCCGGCGGGCTGGCCCTCAATGCCCATTTTTGATGTTTAGGCCTGAACACACCTTGGTGTGCAGTTGTGTGATGCCCTGCTACAGGGTCCTGTGCTCATGTTTGATATGCTGGCAATAAATCTAACAACATTATGGAATGGAAATGTGACACATTAGTTGATGAGCAATGACCGAATTTAGCCATTTTCCAGTGAGTTACATTCAGAATCAATGGAATGTGCATGTACTGCATGTTGTTTATGAGAGTTCCAGAAATTGATGTTGCTGCCAGAATGCTTTCAGGACCTGGTTCCAAGGTGGAGCATTGAAGAGGGTCACTTGGGGATGTTGGGGTCACTGTAAGGAAAAGTGCAACTGAAGCAATGTATAATTAAAACAGATTTTTTCACACAGTTACATTATGAAAACAAGTGCAGAAGTCTTCATGAAACTTTGCTGTGAGGTTTAAAGTCCTGTATGTCGCAGGGTAACTTGGCGTATGCACAAAGTTCCATTAGGGCAAATATGGGTGTTGGGCCAGCCTTTGAAAGTCCCTTTTGCAAGGCTGGCCACTGACAGTTGCTGTCCTTCAAGACTGTCAGTTTTCCAGTCAACCTGTAAAAGTGGAATGTAGTGGAGCAGTCTGGGGTGTTAAACAGATGAGGCATACTGATGAGTCCTGGTAGGACGAAACACGTGTCTATGTCTTCTGTTAGCACCCTTTGCAAACTGTGTGAGAGGCCTTTCGGCACCATGCAATTCTGCTTAAAGTTGGACCAGCATAACATTCTGTGGTGATTTGCATATGCAGCCCATGATGCTTTGCATTGTGGGGGCATGTGTGATTTTGTATTTTCTTGAGTTATTAGTATACTCAACATCCATCTTTCCTTTCTTGAGCAGTAACATGGGTGAGGGGAGGTCAATGTTTATGCCAATACTGTACTGGGGGAGGGACAAGGTCGGGTAAAGGGTAATAAGCTGGATCACTGGGATTCATGGCATGAAGAAAGGCATGTATGTGTGCCTGGTAGGCCTTGGTCTTCTGGAGCTTCTGGTGGTATGCCTCACTTTGCAGAAGTTTTTGGTGAGGCATCAGATGGATGCTCACCAGATCTCTAGGCCATAGGTCTAGGAGCAGTAGGAACAAAATAAATCTCCCTCTGGCATCCATTGCCTGGATTTTCAAAATTTTTAAGTTTAGCAGCTGAAAAGGGAGGAAATGGAACAAACAAATCAGTTAAGCAGGCAGATCTCCTTCCTCCTGATTGTGGAGGAAGGCATTTAATCATTATGCTGTTTTCGGGTTTACACTCCCTTGTAGAGTTTCAGTTGATTGGCATGGTACCACATATCAACTGGTTTCTTGTGGTCTGAAAGATGCACGTGGTAAACAGCTGGACTCAGTTTGTTGATAATGTCAAATGGGCCTTACCATTTACTTACAAATGGGTGTGCAGGTTTTGAAAATTTTAGTACCATGACTTTGTCACTAACTTGCCAGCTGACGTCTTTGAAAGTTTTATCAAAGTACTATTTAGACAGTTGTTGGGCTTGGCCCAAGTTGTTGCGCTCCAACAAATGGTTGGACAATATTGTCTCTCAGTTGGGTGGCGTAAGTATCTACTGACACTCTGCAGTGGGTGAACTGAGGTCGATCATCAGATGTTCTGGTAATTGCATTTGTCTACCAGTAATCACCTCAAAAAGTGTACATTTGGTTGATGCAGATGGGGAAGCTCTAATTGCCATTCAGAGTAAGGGCAACAAGGCATCCCAAGTTTTTCAATTCACAGCAGCAAACTTACATAACATCAATTTTATGTTTCTGTTAGCTCTTTCTACCTGTCCTGATGACTGAGGGTGGTATGCTATATGAAAATTTTGACTGACTCCCAACAACTTCAGAGTTTCTTGCACTAATTCCACTGTAAAAGTAGTACCTTTTTCAGAGTCTACCTTAAGAGGTAGGAGCCACCTGGTAAATACCTGTTCTACCAGGATTTTGGCAGTTGCTCTTGCCATCTGGCTTTTGCATGGGAAGGCCTCAACCCATTTTGAGAATAGGTCAGTTATCATGAGTGCAAACTTGTTGTTTTTGCAAGTACAGGGCAGGGCTCCAATGAAATCAAGTTGGAGGTCTTTCCAAGGGCCAGAGTGCTTCTGTGAAGGAGCTTGGCACTCTTCTTGCATGGGATGGGGTTATTCTGTGCATAGGTAATGCAGTTGTCCATATAATGCTGGACGTCAACTGTTATGCCAGGCCACCAGCCCATGGTTTTTAGTCTCTGGACTGTTTTATCCACCCTTTGTGTACACCTGTACAGGTGTCATGGACTTGGTGGATGAACTATAAATGAAGTGTCTTGGGGATCACCCAAAGTTTCTGATCACCTGCAGAATACAGGACCATGTTCTGATCCTGTGACAGATGGAGGCTGTCTGAATGTCTTTTGAATGGTTTATTCACAGACATTTCTTTCTCTGTATCCTTGGAGAGGTTGGAGAGGTATTCATATATCTCTTTAATCTTTGGATCTGCCATCTGTGTTTGGTCAAATCCAAAGGGTCTGCTTTGTGTGCAATGTGTCTTCTGGTTGCGCCAACAATGAATGGTGCACTGTGAAGAGCACGGTCCATAACCCCCAGCTCAATTTTTGGCTAAAGTGCCAGCTCGGTCATTGAACTCATGGAATGGTTCAGATTTATAGTGGGACTTTACTTTATGAATGTACATCCTGAATAGGAATTGTTCAGCTAGGCTGACAATGTGGATAAACAGATCCCTGTACTTAACAGGGGTACCATCTGAAGATGTGAAATAATGGGCCTTCCAAAAAGGAAGGAACTCTGTCAAGGAGTTGCACACTCAGGATGAGTCAGAAAAGATGATTGTGTCTTCCTCTCCCATCCCACTGATGATCTATAAGGCACAGACCACAGCAGCAAGTTCTGCATACTGGGATAACTTGACAATGCACTTCCTGGACACCTCAAACATGTCACCTGCTGAAACCAGGACCAGGACACCAAATCCTGTGATCTGTTCCCCCTCATGGTATGAGGATGACCCATCTGTAAAGATGCAGCATAGGGCAGGGTCTTTTAGAGTGCTCTCTGTTGTTGGGAGAAATGGGTCAGGTCCTGCAGGGCCAGTGGTTCTAGACCACACTCATGTGGATCTCCCTGATACAGGAGACCATATGCCAAGAGGGATGGCATTTTGGCAGGAAGTACCTTGCTATCTCTATCCTGCAGGAGTAGAGACCAATGTGTAAGCCTGGTGTTGGACACATTTCCATCTTTGATCCTATCTGTCTGTAGGAAGTTGGTGGGAGTATGGTTGGTGTGCAGTATAATAGAGCAAAACCCTATTATATAGGCAAAATGTCTGACAACTCAAAGGTTGCCAGCAGAGTTCTCTCACACAGGGTATACTTCAGCTCTACCATGGAAGCGTCTGTGAAGCATAGGCAATAGGCCTTAGAGTATCACTGACTTTTTGTGCAAGGACTGCGGACATGCCCACCTCAGAGGTGGCAGTCTCCAAATGGAATGGAAAGTCTGGGTTGGGGCTGACTAATGCTGGTGCAGAGGTCAAAGCCTGTTTCAGATCGGTGACAACATTTGTGTGTTCTGGTCCCCATTGCCAGGGACATCCTTTTTTAGGAGCTCATACAGAGGTGCAGCCTTTTGTGTAAAATTGCAAATGAAGTCCCTGGAGTAATTGACCATGCCTAGGAAACATCTCAGAGTTGCCACACTGGTAGGCAATGGCAGGTCTTGAAAGCCCTATACCTTGTTTAAGGCCGGGCTGCTGCCCTCTGCAG
This sequence comes from Neoceratodus forsteri, assembly GCA_016271365.2. NCBI lineage: Eukaryota > Metazoa > Chordata > Ceratodontiformes > Ceratodontidae > Neoceratodus > Neoceratodus forsteri. The sequence continues at coordinate 1,455,996,472 of CM057455.1, read as the reverse complement.
TAATGCATAGGCCCAGAAAGGTGACTTCTGGTTGGCATAACTGTACCTTAGCAGGGTTGCATTTGAGGCCTGCCCTATTCATAAGGGTAAGAAGCTCATCTAGGAGTTCCAGGTGCTTGTCCACACTGGTTGTTGCCAAAAGAAGGTCATCCACATACTGGAGGAGGCATTCTGGGGTTGAGAATCCATGTATGGCATCCTTCATTTTTTTCTTTGTTGTTTTACATTTTATATCTCCTGTCTATGTAATTGCAAACTGTATGTGTATGTGCCTCAGGACCTCCTTGTGAATGAGCTTGCTCAACGAAGTCTTTCCTGCAATAAACTTGAACTTGAACTTCATGTGATTATAAATCAGAGAGGGGCTATTATGGAACCCCTGTGGGAGACAGTTCCATGTGTACTGTCATCCTTCAAATGTGAAAGCAAATATGTATTGGCTCTCCGAGGCTAATGGTAATTACTAGAATACACTGGAGATAGCCGGGGTACTGAACCATTGCTGCTCAGGTTTGAGAAGCTTGAGCACATTTGGTGCAGAAGCCACAGTTGGGGCACAACTGGGGGTAACTTGGTTGAGTCTGCGATAATCAATGGTAAGCCTCAACCAAGGTTAGGTTTCTTCACAGGCCAGATGGGATAATATATTGTGCATACACAAGGCCTAATGACCCCTTGTTTTAGAAGGGAATCAATTACGGCTCTCAGAGAAGGTATTGCTTCAACTGGAAATGGGTATTTCTTCTGGCGTGGTGGATCATTGCCAGTAACCTGAATGAGGGTATCCATCCTTCCATGATCATGTTTGTGTTTTGCAAAGGCCTCACTGTGCCTTTCCAGAATTGGAGTGAGCTGGGGAAGTAGCTCATGATATTTATTTATTTATTTTTATTTTATTGGAGAGATCAGTTTTACAACCTTTGAGTCATGGACTCGTTTACAAAGGTACCTCATCATTTGGGGGGGGAGACAACAATTAAGTGAGTTAGGGACAGGGATGAACATACGGGTGAGATACATATTGCAGCATGACTGTGACGTCATACTCCTTGTCATCGATTTTCACAGCAGCTAACTTGTGTGAGTCACAAATGAGAAGCATCTGACCTCGTCCTGGTATTTGGAGTAATAGCCTGTTGGCCAGGTCCACAATGCATCCATACCGGGCTAGGAAATCAGTCCCCAAAATACTTTGGTGATGATGCAATACCATCGGGTCAAATCGATGTTGCACCTCTAGGGTGCCATCGGTAACTGGTATGAGTTTGGACCTGTAGGTAGTAACTACAGTTCCCTCAAAGGTTTAAGTGGAAGTGGATATCCTGATGGACCATCGAGACTGCTGTGGGTCATCCTGATGCAGTACTGAGACAGTGGCACCCATATCTAGAAGTAATTCAAGATGGTGGCTCCCAATTAGTGCTTCTATACATGGGCAGCCAGATTCATCCATCATGAGATTGGTGATGATGCGTAAAGGGGCCTGACACCATCAGTCCAATCCCTCTTGCTCCCGTGGGGAATGGGGGTCTACCACTCGGAGCATCTCGGTACGTTTATGGTATAGAGACTTTTTTGTTTCTGATTTCTTAGGTTTCTCCTGATATGGAGGCACTGATGGAACAGCTCCTGAGGCAATGGCTGCAATTGGCTTGGTTGGGAGGGTGGCTGAGAGTGATTTGACTCTGGCTTGAACTCCCAGAGATGGTTAACTTCATCCTGTAAATCCTTGTATGAAGGGCCAGATCTTTGTTTCTGTCCATCGTTGGCCTTCTCTTTCTGTTGCTGCCAGTAGTACTGTTGCTTTTCCTTCTGGCGGCTCTTGCTGTTTCCCCTTTTGGTGGGGTAGGAGACCTGTTGGGAATTCTTCTGCGTCCCTTCCACCATGTACTGTGTGGATGGCTTGGTGCTAGGCTGCACCGCGGCTACCTTGATCTTTGGGCCTGAGGCAGGTCACAGGCATAAACCTAGTGTGCACATTCTACCTTTTCCTTGATCTCTGCAAAAAGGTCCAATCTGGGGAAAACAGAGACCGCAACCTTCTCTCAAAGGGCCGGCAACAAATTTCTCAAAAATAAATGTTTGTACTCAACTGAATTGCAGTTGGAAAGCTCCTCAGCTAACTACTTTCCAATACGGTAGGCCATCCATAAACCACTTTCATACTGGTCTGAGGATTCCTTGGCAAATTGCTTCACTGAGTGGGCCAGCATCACGCCGACCAGATTGGGGTTGTGCAGCAACAGGAGGCTAGCGACGACTGCTTCAAACCCTACTGTGGTGCTGTCATGTACCATTGCCGGTAGCTTGGCCCACAGTGTAGGATTGACTGTCTGTTTCAAAACCTGTACTCTATGCTCTGCTGGAAGACTGAGCATTTTGCACTGATTCTAAATTTTCTCCAAATGGCAACTCAAATTATCGCCAGATGCCATTCAGCCTATCTTGTCCACAAAGTTCTGGATGGCTTGTGGACTGCAGCACATCAGAGGATGCTCTGAGTACACCACCATGGATTTCACCACAGCCTTGGCCATTGCCATGGTCACACCCCAGACAAGGGAGTTTTGACTTAGTCCACAAGGCAGAGCTGCTCAGTAAGAGTGTGGTTCCGCATGATATCAGTAACACTGTTGAAACAGAACAGTCACATAACTCACTGCTCAGCATCAGAAATAACTGTTGTCCACACCAAAAGGTTTTTGCAAAAATACAACAGTTGACTGAAAAGCAAGGTAGGCAGACCACCTCTGCCGAAGTGTAATAGAACAAACTAACATTTTACCCAATGGGCTTTGTCAAAGTATGCACCCCTAAGCAGCCTGTTCATTATATACACTGGTGAACAATTAATTCATTTACAAGTTAAAATGACAGTGCAGTCCTGTGATACATACTGGTGACAAATACTGAAGTCACAGCAGCCAGTAAGGTTTAAATAGTGAATAAAATGTATAAGGATGCACATTTTTACAGCTATATTAAAAATAGATAACTGTAGCATTATTTGGTCATTTGGAGAGTCAAATCAAGAATTTGTAATTGCACATCTTCTGAAGGTTAGTGCTAATACATTTTATGTTTACATCCTGACCCATAAATGCTAGGCTATCTAATCTAAAAGAGCAGTATTGAAATTCATACATATTCAGAATATACTTAGAAATCAAATTGGAAACTGCAGAGCTCCCAAGCCGGGGGCAAGGAAAGGGAGGGAACAAGGGGAAAGTGGGGGGTTGCAGAACAGTCACTCATATTTTGACAAGGCATCCCTCAGGAGAAAGAGTTCCTTCCATATGGAAATGCGTGACTTCTTCACATCACTTTCCAGTGGTCAACACCTGTAAAATAAAGATGAGAGAAAAAGAACTGACTTCTGAGTTCATGCACTCATTTTTGTAACCTTAAGAAACAGCACTGAATGGCTGAACAGGCTCCTATATGCGCCCCTTCAAAATAGAGTGTGTATACATTGAACCCTTAATAAGAGCTATCAACTCGGATCCAATAATCCAAGGGATAAAAATTGATGACTCAGAATTCAAATTATCGGCCTTTGCAGACGATTTATTATTACATGTCCAAAATACAGTCATCTCACTCCCGCAAGTACTAAAGCTCATTGCCAACTTTAGTGAATTTTCTGGGTACAAACTAAACCTATCTAAGACTATGGTATATCCACTTTCTTTAAGCCTCTCTAAGAGCTGGTGTCTCTCTTTGGGGTTGCGGTGGCAATCTGAGGCTCTATTGTATTTGGGCATTCGGGTTTCTAGGAACTTGGAGGACATGGTCAGTTTAAACCTTAAACCGTTATTAAAATCTATAAAGATTACTTGGACAGATGGTGAAGCTTCCTTTAACCCTTTCAGGCAGAGTCAATACGGTTAAAATGGTGATTCTACCTAAACTTTTCTACCCTCTTTCAATTTAAATATTTACCTCCCCAAGTCCTTTTTAAACCCTAAATAAGCTATGTTCTGACTTTTGTGAGAGCCCCCACATAGGCCTATAGCAAACTATGCAGTCTTGGTATGAAAGGCGGCCTACAGCTACCTGACTTCTACACGTCACTATTTAATGTACAAGTTGCAAGAGTAGCTTTTATGGGCTTGTGACCCTGGGGTATCCTTATCGGTCTTGCTCTTGACCGAGCCTTTCCAAGAAACTTAATTTAGACTTGAATCCTTTTTATATACTTCATGGGCTAAGGTCCCTAAAATAGCTAGAGATACCCTTTAGGATGGGACATTAGAGCCATGCATCAGCTTTGTGCAAGATTAAAAATACCAATTCTCTGATCTATCTCAACCCTTATTGAGAAATCCCAATTTTCTAATCGACAAACGACCGATTGCAAGATTTTTCCTTCCTCCTCTCCTAAGATCCGCATTGCCAATTTTTTTTCTGGGGGTTCGTTGCTGCCACTGTCGTCACTGATCCTAAAATTTGGGGTCAGGCCTTATTCCACGTTAAAAATGCTACAAATCCACAGTAGTATTAAGGCCTTTCTAGGTAAGAGCCAGTGTTCCGGTAGGGCAGGAGTTTTATTTAATGAGCTACGAGAACTTAGTTTATCAGGTAAGAGGATTTCCAAAATCTATAAATATATTTTAGAATGGGGTGATTCCACCTCTTCCCAGGTTCCTCTATATTGGGTAATTAATTTGGCTTTGGACTGGACGGAGGGGGTGTGGGAAAAAATTTGGAAGGACATTTATCTCTTAATTAAACAAGACAGGTTAAGAGATATCCAGTTTAAGTTACTACATAACTTATACCTGTCTCCGGCAAGATTATACCGGGTTGGTAGCTTGGGTTCCCCTGCATGCAAAGACTGTAACGACCCACTGGCAACTACAATCCATAAATTCTGGTTTTGTCCCAAAATCAAAAGTTTTTGGGCTTTGGTTAGACTATGGACTGGTCCGTATACTGATCTCTCAGCCTTTTTTAATTTGGAAACTTGTATATTTGGGATGTATCCTCACGTCCCAAGCAAAGTACAAAAGCACCAATTGGCATTGATTGCATCAGTTACCAAGTTGCTAATTCTACGCCACTGGCGAGACGATTGGACCCCTACATACAGGGAATGGTGGGAAGAATTCTTGAATGCACTTCATGTGGAAAGACTAGCCTTTATGTTGGGTAAGGCATCAAGTAAGTTTTTTGGATGCTGGGGGCGACTTTTTCAAAACCTCAAGGAAAAATTCGGATGTTAGGGGGGGCTATCTATTATACCACTTCTTTCTGTTTCCCCTTCTGTCCCTCCCTTCTTGTTTGTGGATTTCTTAATCTTATGTTTTTCCTTTTATCATCTACTTTCCTCTTCTATCTTTATTTCTGTCCTTCTTACCCTGCATTTGTAGGTGGAATTAAATCACATTGTTTTCAAGGTCTGTAATCTCTGTTATGAATTAGTACTGCAAAGTTTGGATAGCTGTGGGGGTTAGGGAGGAGGGAGGGTATTGGGGGGATTTGTTTAGCTTTTAGGTTTGGGGTTTGTTCAGTATCAAGTATTGTTTGTAACCTACCCTATGTGTTGTATGTGTTGTATATGGTATTGTTTTCAATAAAATATAGTTATTTGCAAAAAAAAAATAGAGTGTGTAGGCAAATAGAATGGGTTGAGTTTACATACAGAGAACTATTTAATCAGGAAGGGTTCCAATTCAACTTGGTCATTGAGACACATTTCTGAGGTACAGACTCCAGTCCTATAAATCAAAGTTTTCCCTCCTACTGAGAGCAAGTTCTCTGTCTCCTCCCTGTAGTCCCAGGCACACCTGTTTTATACCTGTAAATCTGATTTCATGTTCATTCTCATTACAGACTTTCATCATATGTGTAGCCCAAGCATATTCAGAATCTCTGTTCAGAATTGCCCTTACATGCTCCCACTCTCTCTCTTTTAACTTCCTCTTAGTATGGCCCACATAGCAGGCTCCACATTTGCATTCTGAGAAGTAAACCACCCACATTGTATCGCAATTAATAAACTGCTCAATACTGATAGTTCTAGCGTCATAGGGATTCCTAATAATTCTGGCAGGATTTATGTAGGTACAATATTTGCACCTGCCGCATTTTCTGCAGCCTTTCAGTAGAGGGGGGGGAAGCCAAGTGTTGTGTAATTGATTGTGCTGGGTGGAAGTGACCAAGTGGTCTTGCATATTTCTTGCCCTCCGGTATGCCATCCTCAGTGGAAATTTGGTAGTTTCTTTTAATCTGGGATCTGCATCCAGCACTTGCCGATTTTGATTCACAATCTCCCTAACCCTCCAGGAGCTTACATTGTAAGTGGTCACAAAGTTTATATGATCATTTTCTGATGGTTTATCCTGTCCCTCACCCTGATGCTGGCCTTACAGCAGGTGCTCCTGTTGATTCACTCTACTTCTTTGGCATCCTCCACAACCCTTTTAGAGTAACCTCTATCTATAAATCTGTGTCATAGATTCTTTTTCCTTCTCATAGACCTCTTGCTGGCTACAGTTCCATTTAATGCAAAGGAACTGACTTTTTGGGATATTATTAACAGTGTGCTTCAGATGACAACTGCTAGCCAGAAGTATGGTGTTTTTGTCTGTAGGTTTTCTATACAGACATGTGTCCACCCTACCCCCATCGGCCTTCATGATTTTTATGTCTAGAAAGGAAACCTCCTTATTATCTGCATGGCATATAAAGCAGAAGTGTGGGTTGCTATGATGAAGCTAATCTATGAATTCTCTTAGTTCTATCATGTTACTTTCACACACCATAATGATGTCACCAATAAAGCGTTTCCATACGTGGATATTTGTCAAGTATGGCTTATACCTGCACCATATAAACTCCTCCTCCCAATATGCAAGGTAAAGACTGGCATAACTGGGGATGAAAGTCACCCCCATAGCTGTCCCTCTTTCCTGGTGGAAGTGTTTGCCTTTAAATGAGAAATAATTTCCCTCTGAAACTATCTGGGCCATTTCTATGAGGAGATCAGTGTCTGGTCTTGCTCCTACATATCTGTTGTTCAGAAAATGTCTCATAGCTCTCAGCCCTCCAATATGGGGAATGCTAGTGTATAGGGCCTCCACATCAAAGGTTACCAAGATGGACTCTGGCTTGATCTCTAGGTTAGTTAGGATATTTAATATGTCCCCAGTGTTGAAAAGAAGGAGTGGTTTAAATGAGCGGTCTAATAGAATTGTCCACAAAGCATGCCAGGGGTTCTGTGACTGTCCCCACCCCTGACACAGTGGGTCTCCCTGGTGTCTTATTAAGAGTTTTGTGTACTTTGGGCAAGATATAGAATTGTGCCCTAAGTGGTGCTTTCACAGTTAACAGTGATTTCTCTTCTTCAGTAATCAGGCCAAAGGTGAATGCCCAACTCAGAAATGCACTACCCATCTTTTCAGATTGGGGTGGGTTCTGACATAATGGGTTTGTATGAAACCCTGTCACACATTTTTTTCACTGTTTAAACTTCACTGGTTGCTGTGACTTCAGTATTTATCACTAGTATGTATCACAGGACTGCACTGTCACTTTAACTTGAAAATGAATTAATCATTCACCAGTGTATCTAATGATTAGGCTCCATAGAGGGTGTATACTTTGACCAAGCCCATTTAGTGAAACATCAGTTTGTTCTTTTTCACCTCAGTGGAGGTGGTCTGCCTACCCTGCATTTCAGTAAATTGCTGTATTTTTGCAAAGAACTTTTGGTGTGGACAGCAGTTATTTCTGGTGCTGAGCAGTGAGTTCTGTGACCGGAGTTTTGACCCACCTCAGTCCATAGCAAGTTGATTATAGTCCCGTGGATCGCTGGGGACTGGGTCTCAGCCACGCCAGATTTTGTAATTGCTTGCTCCACCAAGGGTTCAACTTTGGATCTGTTGGACTTCCTCAAGATGGCTACTGGGGGTGGACGAAGCCTCAGCCCTCTGGTGTCCCAGGTTCTGCCATCTTGGACATCATCGTCATCACCTTCGTCATCTGTCAATGATGCCAGGTCGATAGGTAGGGCATATGGCAAAGCTTTCACATGACCCTTCAAGACTGCCAAATGCTGACACAATTTTGCCTGCTTTCCTTTACACAAAGAATGGTCTGTTCTAACTCCATGCTGTCCTTTACTAACATGATTTTGCAAAGCTCTGTATGCGGCGCACACTTTGCGATTTTCCCTGATCTCCCTGTCCAACACACTCTGACACTTACCCATCTCTTCCACCAACTCCTCATTCACATCTCACAAGGCATCATTCGTGTCAGTCAATACATCATTCAACTGTATTGCCTATTTCCTATCCTGTTGTAACCTTTCACAATCCCCTCTCAACTTTTCAATCTCTCTGTCTCTCTCTAGTGCAGTATTACGCATTGCTTACTGCTTCATTTCAATTTCTGTTCCCATTCCTTGCACTGCTCACCCACTTTATGGGATTTAGAATCTAGCTTCTCCTTCAAAGCTAGATCTGCTTCAACTGCCTATAGGGCAGCGACAGAGCTGCAACCATCACTCCTTTTGGTCATGTCTTTGACTGTAGAGTTAGTCTCAAATACAACATGTACAGGTGCCAAGTCAGGTGGGCATCAGACTTAGCACTTAGTAAAAATTACCCAGCCTCCATGGGAGGCTAGAAAGTTTGAGACTTTTTTTTTATTTATTTCAATTTAGGATTACAATACCTTTGAGCCGAGGCTCTTTTACAAAGGTTCCCGTCACCGTGTGCAACAGTCATCATTTTTAAGTTACAAACGCCAGCGTCACTGACTTACAGACATGTAATAACCAGCACAAAGACTTGAGCTATGAGCAAGACAAGGGAGAGGGGGGTCGATGGGGGAGAAGTGAGGGTAGGAGACTGAGGGGGTAGGAGGTGCAGGGGTAAGGGGTATGGGAGGTGGGTGGAGCAGGGGCAGGAGTGGAGATACAGGGGGGAGGTGGGCGAGGGTGGGAAACAGTGCAGCCAGGGGGCCTTTTTGAGGGAATATGCCAGGTAAGGTGTTGGGGTGCAAAGACTGATTGTAAGTGCTGGGTGCTGGGGCATGTGCAGCTGGAATGGTGGAAATGTTAAGATGGGCAATCACAGGATACAAGCAGTGAGAGGCGCAGTTTGGACTTGAAAAGGCCGAGTGTTGGACTGGTCACTATGTCACTGCCAAGAGAGCTGAGCCAGTTGGATGCCCAATAGGCAAATGATCTTTGTCCTTGGGTTGTGCGACATCATGGGATATGTAGTAGATGGCAATTAGATCTCCTTGTAGTGACATTCCTATGTCTAGGCTTAAGGAGGGCACAGACACCAGGTGGGCAAGTCTCATTATGATTTTCTTGGCCGTGATGCAGGTTTGGTATTTTATGCGTTTGTCCAGTTGAAGCCATCCAGATTGGGAATAAAGGTCACATGTGTGGGTATGGCGATGTGAGCCAGTGATGAGATGATAGGCCTTATTCAGGGAGGTTGCAATACACTTGAGAGCAGTGGTAGTTGCAGACCCATATATGATAAGACCATAGTCTATGATGCTGACAATGGAGCTTTGGACGGCCACTGACAGTGCTTCTGGGGTTAGGTGTTTCCTGTGCCGGAATAATATGCCTAACCTTGCTTTGGAAGACTTTACCACATTGCTAATATGGACAGCGTATGAGAGGTGGGGATCAAGGGTGATGCCAAGGTACTTGAACGATTGTGTTTGCTCTAGGATGGCTCCATGTTCTGTTGCAATGGAGAAGTGGAGTTGTTTGTTTTTGTTGTGGGGGCTGCAGAAGACCATAGACTTGTTTTTTTTTTCTGATTGAGAAGCAGTTCATGATTTAGGAACCAGGATTTGATGGAGGACAAGGTCAGCTGAAGTTTATTTTGTAATTGGTTTGGATCAGGGTCCGAGGTGAGGATCACAGCATCGTCGGCGTAGAGAATTATTTGTTCTGGGCAGCTGTCCGGTAGTGAGTTTAAGAATAGGCTGAATAACTTGAGTTCAGCGCTGAGGGCCACTGAAAGTTCCATCTCTTTCCTGCCATAGCCAGAGAATCGAAAGCATTCTGGACCACTTTGCACTTGCCTTCCTGGCAGTTACAGGACTGGGCTACAGAATCCTTCAGGTCGTTCCACTTTAGAATGCAAGGCATAGGCTCAGGCACCTTTGTTCATTCTGTCATGTTCAAGTTACAGAGCCTGAAAGTTTGTCCGTATTTATTGAATGGGAGGGCACAGGTTCGAGATCCTGTGATGTCCCTTTTTTCTACCATCCCCAAATTCTTTCTAATACCTGTTTTCTCAACTGTGTAACATTTTAACCAATCAGATCCGAGCCAGGGTCACCAATTTGTAGAGCCCATAGATTCTAACCTGATGGTAAAACATAACCCGAGACACAGATGTGCAGAATAAGAGTTTCATTACCCTGTCACTATACAGAGAAAAAAAAAAATAAGTAAGCATACATACCAATACACACCAATGAGGTACACAGAACTAACATATACCAAATGTAGAGGTGGCTAACCCAATGGGCAGAGCCGTATGCAAGATGTTCTATACGGCTGATAACCAAATTCCATTAATGGAGTAACAGGCTGATAGACATAAATATAACATGTTATTTGTATCCTCATTGGTGTAAACATGAGCATCTTGCACCCAAGAGATACAAACTTGTTGCAGAAGCACAGGATACATCATGTGCTGACTATCTGACTTCATAAAACAATAGAATGGCTATTTTTATATTGCTAACTACAGTAGCATGACTTTGTACAGTAGGTGGCACACTAGACCACAAATATATTTTGGGCTCATTATAGTAGAGAAAATCACATTCCTTAGAACATTATTAGTAAAACCAATATTCGTAAGTAGATGGCATTGCAGACCATAAATGTATTATTAGAGTAAAGCAGCAAAACCATTAGTGCTCTTGTAGTGTGGTAATTCTGTCACTATTCCTAACTAATGTTAGTAAATGTTACACATCTGTATTATCCTTATCTAAGATTATGGTAGGTAAATGATGGTCCTCAGTAGTAATGGCAGGTGTAGTAAGTCTACAGTTTATACTGGTCCACAATGCTTGAGGACACTGGTATTAAACACAAACAACAAGAGTGGTATTCCAATGGGAACTGGGATATACACCAGAATATTAAGTGATGGGATGATTGACAGTGACTGAATGTGCAAGCAATAGACCTGTTGAAATTGGTGCCATAGCAGGGTGAAAAACCATGAGTGATGGCAGTAGAAGACGTAACAAGGATAGGCACACAGACCTCCAGCATGGGATGGGAGGGTGGATAAGGATCTCCTGGAAGCCATCCAAAAGATGGAAAATAAGGGGTAGATGCTGCTGATGGGGAACTTCAATCAGTCAGATGTAGATTGGAAAATCCCATCTACACCTGCTGGTGGGGGACTTCAATCTGCCAGATGTAGATTGGAACACCCGAGCTACAGCTGCTCGTGGGGGACTTCAGTCTGCCAGATGTAGATTGGAACATCCCAACTACAGCTGCTGGTGGGGGACTTCAATCTGCCAGATGTAGATTGGAACACCGGAGCTACAGCTGCTGGTGGGGGACTTCAGTCTGCCAGATGTAGATTGGAACATCCCAGCTACAGCTGCTGGTGGGGGACTTCAGTCTGCCAGATGTAGATTGGAACATCCCAGTTACAGCTGCTGATGGGGGACTTCAATCTGACAGATGTAGATTGGAACATCCCAGTTACAGCTTCAGATAGCAACAGAGACATCCTGGACTCTCTGCAGGGGGCATTCCTCAGGCAGCTAGTAAAGGAGCCCACTTGTGAGGGAGTAGTATTAGACCTTGTACTCACTAACAGGAATTAATGTTGCAGACGTCGCAGTGGGTGGCCACCTGGAGACCAGTGATCACTGTACAGTGTGGTTCAATACAAGAACTGTGGCAGATGCAAACCACACAAAGGCAAGGGTCCTGGAGAAAGAGCAAGGTTTTTAAATCACCAGGCAATAAAGAAAAAGAAGAATGTTTAAGACGAAGCAGTATGCAAATTAAATAAAATGAACCTGAGGGGACTTTCTCTCCACATAAGATCTATGGCGGGGAGAAGATTCGCCCAAGATGCATCTGCTACTACTTTCAAAGTAGAAATGTCTCCAGATCTTACGAAAAAACGAACATATGAAATTTGCCAGCAGATAAAGGCCTAGAGGTCTATCAAGTCTGCTAAAATGTGCAGCTAGCACCCCTTATTCTGCAGCTGCTCCTCCCTTCCAACCTTCCCCTACATTGACCTTCCCCCTTGTCCTGTCCTATCCCCTTTTGAAGCAGTCCACTGTTCTACTGGATACCACTTCTGCAGGTAACGCATTCCACCCAGCTACTACCCTCTCTGTAAAAAAGTGTCTCCTCATCTCCCTCCTGAACCTTCCTCCCTCCCTCCAGTCTCATATCATGGCCCCTGGTGTCCCTCCCCTCCCTTACTTTGAACAGCCCCTCTGTACCAGTCTTGTTTATTCCTTTCATGTACTTAAAGGTTTCAATCATGTCCCCCCGTCCCTCCTCTCCTCCAGAAAGTACATGTTCAATTCCCTGAGCCTCCTCTCGTATGATAAGTCCCCCAGCCCCTTGATCATCTTTGTCACCCTGCGTTGCACCCCCTCCAGTAACTTAATGTCCCTCTTCAGATATGGGTGCCAGTACTGCACACAGTGCTCCAGGTGCGGTCTAACCAATGACCTATACAGTGGCAGAATCACCTCCTTCCTCCATTTTGTTGGCCTTTGCAGCTGCCTTCCTACATTGTGCTGAGTTGTTCTTTGACCCTGTAAGGAGCACCCCCAGATCCTTCTCCTCCTCTGTCTGGGCTAGCTGCACTCCCCCCAGCTGGTAACTCCTCCTTGGGTTCTTCATCCCAAAATGCAGCACCTTGCACTTTTTGGCATTAAACCCCAGTTGCCAGGTGTCTGACCAGGTTTAAAGCTTTGCCAGTTCATCTTACAACCCCTGCCATCCCTCTAGGTTGTCCACCACTGCTCCTACCTTGGTATCATCAGCAAACAGACTGATCTTGCTCTTGATGTCAATGATATGTCTGCAATGAATATCCAAAAACAACACTGGTCCCAACACCGAGCCCTGTGGAACACCGCTCGTCACTACCCTTGGGTGTGAGCGCTCCCCACTCACCACCACCCTCTGTTGCCTTCTCTGAAGCCAGTTCCCTACCCATCTCACTAGCTTTGCACCTGCCCCTGTGCCTTCTAACTTACTTCCCAGCCTTCCATATGGCACCAGGTCAAATGCCTTACTGAAGTGCAGATACAGGACATCCACTGCATGGCCCCTGTCCAGTTGCCCTAGTTACCCAGTCATAGAACTCCACCAGGTTGGTTTGGCAGGATTTTCCTCATATGAAGCCATGCTGTCCACTGTCCTGTAGTCCTTTGGCCTCTAGGAAGGCTACCAGCCTCTCCTTCAGGATAGCCTCCATTAGCTTACCCATGATGGATGCGAGGCTCACCGGTCTGTAGTTCCCCAGTTCATCCTTGAGATCACTCTTGAGGAGGGGCACCACAAGAGCCATCCTCCAGTCCTGAGGTACACACCCTGAATGTAGTGAGGCATTAAATAGGTCTGCCAAAGGTCCTGCAAGGACCTCTGCCAACTCCTTCAGTACCCTGGGGTGGATGCCATCTGGGCCTGGTGCCTTGTCTACCCTCAGTGCATTCAAACCCTCCCTAACTCAGCCCTCCATGATTTCCCCATGTGTCACCTCCTCCCCCCTGTTTTTACCATTCCTCTCCCCTTGGGTGTCACCCCCCTCTTCTCCTTAGTAAATACCGAGCAGAAGTAATCATTTAGTGCTTCTGCCTTATCGCACCCTGCTTCCACCCAACCCCACTCCTTCCTAATCCTTACTGTGTGGTCCTTACAGCTCATTTTCTCCCTGATATACCTAAATAAGTCCTTCTCCCCCTTCTTAATGCTATGTGCCAGCCTGAGCTCCGTAGATGCCTTGACTCCCCTTACTGCCCAAGTCACCTTGATCGATTCCGTCAAGTACTCCTCTTTGTCCTCCCTCCTTCCTGTTTTCTTGTGTAACCACCACCCAGGTATACCATTTCCATCTTGGCAACACTACTTGGTGGGCTGGGTTCAGGGAGAAATATGTCACTTGGCACATTGGCTAGGTTTGGCTACTCTGCAACAGGGGCACCCAAGTAACACCGGACACAGGAAGCAATAACTGTAATGTCCAATACCAGAAGTGGGATTCTAAAGTGTGTCTTTTATTCACATCCAACTGAATAACAAAGCATAGATGGACCCCCATGGGGCTACACTCCTGGTAATGCAGATTTATGGAGATCAGAACACATTCACTTTCACTTTAGCCCTCAGGCTTTGAAACACACTGGGCAGAGAGCCCAGACTTGTACTCTGCTCTGGGTTTCCCCTGGCTTGGCTCCCTTGCCAGCCACTTGGACTACCTTCCTTCCATGGCTCAGCTATCATGCCAGCCCTTTGGACACTTTCCGTATATCATGGAAACATTTACTGGTGGCTCACTAAACCACCTATGAGCACTTATGGCTCCATCAGAGAAACTTCCTCATCAATTCCACATCTGGGTTATTTCCTCAGGCACTGGCCAAATACCTGAGAGAAAGCAACAGGTGTCCCAAAGCAAACCCGTAGAGGTGAATTTGGTTACTACTGATGGGGGTCTCCCCACCTCTCGCTCCCATAATTCATACCCGACCATTTCTCTGGACTATAACACCTCATCTTTGAAAACACTATGCTGTGTAGATTCTCTTTAAATGTATTCACATTAAATCTACTGTCTTTACATCCAATTTGTGCTGAACTTGAACATACTTAATAAGTGGCTGCGTCCATTACTCTAGACCCCTCACAGTGTTAAGCAGTCCAATCCCCACATCTTCCAAACTATACTTGGCTGTCTTTTCCTGACCCCACAGTAACAGTCACTTTAGTTTCATCTTGTTTCAGGTGAAAACACATTGGCCCTTTAGGAGAGCAAACTCACCCCTTGGTTGCGTGTGCCCCACAGACGTTTTCGCTTCAAAGAAATCTCATCTAGAACTTCTGGTGCCTCAGCACGAACTTAACTCAGCTTCTTTTTCCCTAGCTGGACCAGGGGAGTTGTCCCTGGAAGCAGGCTGATTCCTTCCCCCCATCGCCGCAGGGATGGGGCCCTGAACCACTGAAAGTGGTCTCTACCACTTCACTTGGCTCTTCTTGTGTTCCTCTTCAGGTGAGAACACAAACCTACACAAAAAAATAGCTCTTTGACAGAGCTTAGGACTCTGAGGGCCTGCTTACGACAGAGCACCTCCTTCCTCTACTACAGACTGCAACAGACTCTTACAGACCGAATTCAGATTCCCCAATGTTCTACTCTAACCACCAACTGCAACATTCCAGTGTGGCTTATGCAGCTGCGACAGTTCTAAAATGATGTTATCCGTCAGTCTCAGCTGAGACTGAGAACAGAGTGAGACAGTGTGAAATCCATTTAACTGGAGTTTCACAAGCTGCCTACCACTAGGTCTAACTGGGATTCTTGTATCCCTGTGTAACAGGGGGGTTACACTTGTACCTTCTAAAGGCAGTTCTTTTCCTCCTTACCTTTTCCAAGACCTCCTTGCTCAACCAGATCGGTTTCTTAGTCCTAGACATCTTGCTCTGGGCTTTGCAACAGGTTTGGTTGCCTCCACTACTCCCAGCTTATGAACTCCCACCTCTAGTTGAGTGTCCATACTAGGCTGAATTCTGGCCAGGTGCCCTTTTACTACTTCCCCATCTTCCCAAAGTCAGCCCTCCTGAAGTCCAGCACTCTTGTGCCAGATTCCACTCCTTCCTTGCCCACATCCAATGTGAGCCATACTGAGTGGTGGTCACTCCCTGACAGCAGTTCTTCCACCGTAACTTCTCTCACAAAGTCCCCATTTGCCAACACAAGGTCAAGGGTATTCCCTAACCTGGTTGATTCACTGACTATTTGCAGCAGGAAGCTGTCCTAGAAGGCATCTAGCAGTACCTGTTCCCTTCTGTTCCTGGTTGTGGGGGTACTCTGGTCCACTCCTGGCATGTTGAAGTCCCCCACAATCACCATACTACCCTTCTCACAGGTCCTCCTGATCTGTCCTGCTAGTTCCCTGTCTAACTCCTCCATCTGAGATGGTGGCCTGTACACCACTCCCATTCTGAGAATCCTATTCTTGGAATCCTGGATTTGCATCCAAAGTGACTGCATACTAACCTCCTCCCCTTCCTCCCTTACACACTTAAGTCCTTCCTTCACATATAGTGCCACCCCCCCTTTCTTTCCCAATCACTCTGTCCCTATGAAATAACCTCTACCCTGGTACAGACAGGTCCCAGTTATTGTATTGGGTGGCTCATGTTTCTGTGATGGCTGCAATGTCCACCTCTCCCTCTGCCATGAGCACCTGTAATTCTGCAGTTTTCCTCCCAAGGCTCCTAGCATTAAGGGTAACCACCTTCCACCCTTTCCCACCCCTCCCATCCTGCCCTCCTTTCCTAGCATCACCAATAGTACTTGCCATTTGTCCTTTGTCACTGTTATGGGGGTAAGCTCATATGGTTTCCCAACCTGTGGTCTCTGCATGTCTCTTGCCCACTTGCCACCCCCCCTCCTAGTTTAAATTCCCAACTTCCTCTATGTACTCCTCCATCCTCTGTTTCAACACTTTCTTTCCCTCCTCACTCAAGTGTAGTCTGTCCTTGGCATAGAGACTACTGTCCTCCCAGGTCCCTCCCCACCCCCAATAGCTCATACCCTTTAGCATAAGACCAGGTTCTTAGCCATTTGTTAAATTCCTCTATTCTCAGCTTTCTTGTTGTGCTTGCCTTGGGCACTGGAAGTATCTCTGAAAAAGTTACTGATCTTTCTGCCCCCTCACATAATTGTCCTAGTTCCACAAACCTCCTCTGGACTATATCTACTGTCATGTCAGCCAGGTCATTCGTCCCAATATGTATAATTAAATGAGACTTGTCCCTACCCCTTCTAGCATATTTCAGAACAGACTGTCCCACCCTTTCCACTGTCATTCCTGGCATGGCCTCCACCCAAATGCGATTATGCCTCTCCCCCTTGCTACCCCACCTGACTCCTCTTAGTATTGAGTCCCCCAGCACTAAGATTCTACCCCTCTTACTCTCTGCTTGCTTCCATTCATCTCCATCTCTCATTTCCGGCTCCTCTTCTTCCTCCTGCACATTATTTCCCCTTTTGCCCCAGTTGCAATTCTCCCAGCAGAACTTCCCCCCCGCACTGGTTTGGTCCAGGCATTTATCAATTACTCCTCCAATTGCATCATTTCCCTGCACCTTCTTCCTCTCTAGCAGTGCAAAACTATTTTCTGAAGACCCTTCACAAATGCCCACTCCCTCTCTCTTCATAGTGACCTGTTCTCTCTTTTCCACTCCATGACTTTTGCCACTTCTCCTCTCACAAGTCCCTATCTCCTCCTTCCATTTGTCTTTTGTCTCCTGACCTGGTTTCCCTGGCAATTGTTCTTCCTGGCCTGGGCCCCTTTGTCTCCACTTCCCTTCTTCTGACCCTCTCCTCACCACTGTAGGCTCAAATCACCCTCACTCATCTCTCCTCCTCCTCCCACCCTCCAGTATTGGGCTAAACCCACCCCCAGTCTGCCTTGCCTGTCTTAGTTCTCCTGCAGACCCTCAATCTCCTTTCAAAGTTTCTCTATGTAGTTGTACACTAAACATGCCCCACTCCAGGCAATTTTAGAAATATTGGTGCATGCAGTTGTTGCAGCCTACCTCCCTACCCATTGCTATCGGTGCCCGCACCCCCCACCCCTTCAGATGAAGGATACCAAACACTCCCCCAAGTCTTCCCTCTCCACCCTCTATCAGTGCAATACATTATTTTCTTAATTTCCCTTACCCCCTTTGTTGTACACGTTTAACTAGATTGAGCAACCGCTTTTTACTTTCCTATCCTTCCTATCCACACTCAAAAAGAGACTTTAAGTAACTATTGCACAACCTTCTTCAAACTCCTACTCCTCCTTTCCACAATGGAAATAGCAATGCAAAGAAGTAACAATGAAAGCTTATTGATTTGCAGTTACTTCCCTTTCACTGAGATAGCAGTTATCTCTTCAGTCACTGCTGTTCCTTTCCTGAAATCTGCTTCTGCTATGACAGGTGCATGTCCTTTGCCCATTTAAGGAAGTGATGTCAGAACCCTGGTATAAAGGAAATCATGAACCTGGGGTGGGTGGGATCAGCCCAAGTCTTCCAGAAACAATCAGGTAGCTGAGGCCCTGGTCAGACTATTAGCACCCTTCCCCACTAGGCACTAAACTTTGCAGCTACTGAAGCCAGCAAAAGGAATCACAATTCTACTCAAAGCCCCCAAAATAGCTTTGCTACCAAAAGAAACATGTCTCAATTCAAACAGCTTCACCAACAACACATCAAAATAGGCTTGAAATTAGAATACATAGATCTCCAATTCAAAGAAACTGCCCCAATTAAATCACACCAATAGGTTTTAAATCAGAAGAGATAGGCCTCCACAAATGCAGCCTGCTACACAGTGAAACGTCAAATGAATGAGCCCACTTATAGCCACCAAAACAGGTTTCAAAATTCCAACAGCCCCAAAACAATATCCTGCTAGCCCCTTAGAAGTAGTAAGAAATAAAATAAATAACCTTCTACCAAGTAAAATCCACAAGAAACAATGTAAAAACAGCAAGAAGAAGATACTATACTGGAACTGATCTGATCCCTTCCCCTTCTGGATACATCTTTTAGACCATCTATTAGATAGCCTAACAGTGTCCAAAGTTTGCATCCAAAAAAAGATTCAGTTGCATCCAAAATGGACACAGCTCCAGCTTGTGTTTAATTTGGACATAATTGCATCCATTTTCTACTGCAGATTGTGACTTTTTTCAAATGGATGCAACTTCTGAAAATAGCAGCAGGGTTGCCTAGACACAAAGTGGACAGGCACCGGCAAAGCATGCATTTATGTCTGCGTTCAACTCTTTTGACATGCACATTTACCAAGAGCAAAACCTAACGCCATAGTAGCAGGTCATAAATCCACAGCAGAGTAGTTCAGTGCCTGTTACAACAACCACAATGTGTCCTGCAATACATGTGCACATACTGTAGAATATGTTGGCCTTAACATGAACCACAGCCCTCACTATAATAATGCCAGACTGCAGGTACTCACAAGTGTGGGCATGTACAAGCTGCTGCTGCTCCCCGCACCTATTCTGTGGCCATATACAGTATGTGTTGTTCCTGTCCCAGCCTTGGTGCCTGGTCCTGCTGCTTGTTGATTATAATGCAGGAAGCACTGCATAGCACAGTACAGACAATAGCATATCCAAGCATATGTCATACCATGCTGTGGACAGACCACAAATGTAAATGCCCTGTGAGCCAACATAGGAACACAATAGTAGGCACAGCACAGAAGTGAACATGAAAGTTGCAGAACACAGTGACCACATGTGTCATACACATGTACTATTCATCACCACAGTGACCTGCACACAGTGTCTGTCATGCCATGTACCATGGCAGATGGCACATAAAGCACAACAAGCATACCCCATGCAATGCTGACCATGCAGAACACATGTGGAAACAGTATGGAGTATACAGCACAGCAAGGGAGAGGACACACCACATACAGTGCACACTAGCAGGTCAGCAGGGCAATAGGGAGGCTACATGAGGCATAACCTCAAGTGAGTGTCCTGCATGGGCTACACACAGACACCTGAAGCAGGCCCTGAAATGCCAATGACAGCAAAGGCACTGTACTGATAGACATGTAACCACCCCCCATCCAGAGAGGATTGCAACTTGCCTAGCTCTAGGAGGTGCCCACTATCAAGCTTCACACTTATGCTCTGAAGACACAGGGCCTTCAGAGAACAAGAGTATAAGGGGATTAATGTAAATACGCAGAGGCACATAACTATTTCCACAAGCATATACAGAGTTGAGTAACATCATTATTTTGTGTCCTTATACCTCACACTACTGGCATGATTCTGCAGCTCTGGCAAGAGCTGCAGAGGTAGTCTTCACACACATAGAGCAAGAAATATCTTATTCCGGTAACCTTTTTGCCACAGATGTCAGCACTGGACTTACAGGTGTCTAGCTCCACAGGGGTCTGCAGTGGAGATGGGTCCCAGACTACCCTTTCATTCTGCCAGCTCCACAAAGGAAAGGTCCCAGGGCACTAGTTATTTAAACCTCAGAAGCTTTGCCTCAATACCCCCACCCTTATCTGCAGGTGAGAAGAATGCCAGCAAGAAACTCCAGTACATGCAGCATGCTGTGCAACGTTCAGGAGGATAAGTTTATCTGAACATCCAGTTCAAATCACTGACACTGAACATTAGACCTGGCACAGTAGAGGACCTGAACTTGGGAAGAACCCCCATGGGAGTCTGACCCTTACTTAAGGGGCACACTAGAGGTGGCCATCCATCTACCCACCCACACTCCATAGATCTGGAAATAACAACCATATACTGTAACTTCTGTTGAGTCCGGGTCTTCGACCTGAGCAAAGAGGCTACTGCCCCCAACCCCAAACTCACACATAGAAGAACATCTGGAATTTTCAGCATCTAAGTGTTAGAAGTAATAGGAAGAGTTACTCTATTCATAAGGGACAAACAGAATTAGTTTAGTTGGCATATTGGTCCTTGTAAGAACAGATCCAGAATCAAATGGTTTGATACCTTGTATTGAACCAACATACAGTGCCTAAGCTTTTGGACCAACCAAGCCCTTCCTCGGAAGCTTATGTCAGTTGTTTAGAGAATCACATTATATTAACATCCAGATCGTACATACACAGGAAAAAATTCTCATTGGTTTAAAATGCCTTTTCAAAAAAGAACAGAGATTGAAATGAGGGAACCAGATTCTACCAGTCTGCTACTGCTGAGAAACCTCCAAGGTCAAATGCCAGCAAAAGCAAATAACATGAATACTTGAGCAGACAGTCCCACTAACTTAAATTATGGATAAGCAGAATGAATGAATGTGTTATGTGAATACATTCTTAATTAAAAGCAAGACCTTCAGATTTAATACCCATATAAGTGCATGTTAAAATTTAATAATATTGTATGTAAAAAATATAAAACAGAAATTTTCTATATATGGAAATATGAGGGTATAAAGAAAAATTCCTGGTATGAACAACTGTTTCACACATTTATACAGTACTACACCTATCGGAGACATTTTCTAAACTATATTCTCAACCAGTTAACAAACTCCATAAACATTAAGACTTTCAGTGCTGTAACAGTATTTTTACAAGATAATATCAATTATCAAATTAGTGCCAAATAAAAAAAATCTCAGAACCTCCTAGAAAATGAGTTCATGCATCCTAAAATATTCAGAGTTCAATAATGTGTCTGTATATACTCAAATTACTATATGTACAGTAACAGTCTTAGAAATCTGAATAAAACCCAATGGAATTAACTCCCCACCCCAGGAAAAGATAACTAGTAGAAAGAAGTATATAGTCACTATGAATGTGAACCAAGAGTCCTAACACACAACAACATCATTATGACATGTTCCTGAATATAAACCTTTCCTCAATATAACCACACAACCTACCCCCACACTTTATTTCTCCAACCCTACACCACACACACACACAACCCCTCCTACAAAAACAAACACACCATCTCCCTACCTCAACACACACACACAAAGTTACCCCACAAACACCTTTCTATCTGGGATGTAACAGCATTCAGAAAGGTGTCTGTCTCTGTTTTCTGATGCCCCAGCTGGTTCACCAGAAAAACTCACCTCCCCCTTGCACAGAGCTATGAGGTCAAAAATGCAATTGCACTGGTCAAAGTCTGGTAGTGTGTGTCTCTCAGGTGATGGATGCTAACAGAGTTTTGCCCCAGGCAGAGTAAATCATGAACTACCTTAGTAATTTAAATCACAGCCATGACTGTTGTGTAAATAGATAGCTCTTTACTTAAAAGAAGGTCAAAAGTTACATAATGAGATACATATTTATTTTTTTATTTTATTGAGATATTCAGAAGACCTTTGAGTCAGGGACTCATTTACAAAGGTTCCATGTCGTACATAGGACAGAGACAGGGATGATATTTTTACAGGGTACTGTACATAACATTAAATTACAGTTTGCTAACGTGGTTTACTCATTTGTTCAGTGGATGCACCACTCGTCCAGGATACATGCTTTACAAGAGATTAGCACAGCCATAAGGTAGCAAGGAGGGGTTGAAGAGGGGGCTACTTGTCCAGGAAAAAGGATTGCTCATGTAGGCCATTGACAAGGAGGACTCAGAGCTGCTCTGGGTCAATTGCAGTCACAAAGGTTGGAGGCCAGTAGGTGATTACTTAGCCTAGTTTAGAAAGAGCCCAGCCTAGCTTCATCAGTTATTAGGCAGGGGAGTGCGTTAGTCCAGGAAGGGGCTCTGTAGCTGAAAGTTTGCTGGAAATGGGATGTCTGACCATGGGGTACACATAGCAGAAGTTTGTTTGTACTACGGGTAGTTTTGCCAGTTGGTGTTGGGTGGATAATTTGGTCCATTGGCGGGGTGAGGCCTAGGATTACCTTTTGGACATTATTTATTTATTTATTTATTGAAAATGTTTCACCAGGAAAGGCACACTGAGCAAAAGATGCTCATCTCACGGTGTGACCTGGGGGGTTACAGAGGAGGCAAGTATACATATACATACAGTATTTGAACTTACAGTAGCAATCACGGATCAAGTACATAGATGGGAGGATTACAAATTAACTTGTTGCATAGGCAGAGCAGTACAAAACCGCACCAGATCAGCAGGCAGGTATACAAACAGTATTTGAACTTTAGTAGAAATACAGATAATGTACATAGATGGGGGATTACAAATGAATGTGTTGCCTGGGCAAAACAGAAGACAGCACCAGATCAGCAAGTACAGGTTATACAAATCATGGTTACCACCAAGGTAAGAACAGTAGAGAACATGAACGTGAGGCATGGAGTACAAAACAAGGGTACACATCAAGGTAATACAAGAGATATTTAAGTGCAGTTTACAGAACAGGGTGGAGTGTCAGAAATTGGTGCCAGTAGCAGAGGTTGAGCTTCAGGGAGATCGTCAAGTAGAAAGGAAGGATTTGGAGGCGGGAGGAGAGAAGAAGGGGTAGGGTGTAGGCATATAGGGGGAGGAAGGGGATGGGGAGCTAGGTTAGGAAGGGGAGGGAGAAATTAAGAGTGTGAAGAGTATAGAGGGAGTATAAGTGCACATGGTAGTATATATGCCAGACAATTGGGCGATGGCCGGGCCGCTGGTCAGGCGCAGAGAGAGAGTGGGAGGAGGAGCTAGCGGGGGGGTGGTCATGGGCAAATGCAATTAGGTGCAAAGAAGTTAGAGAGGGCATAGGAAAGGGAGAGTTTGGATGAGGAATGGCAGATCTGGGTGGGCAGGCAGTTCCAGAGTTTAGGGAAGAGGTAAGAGAATGCAGATTGGCCAGTGGTGGTCCTACGATGAGGGATGAATAGTAGTCTAAGGTCAGTGGACCTGAGGGCATGTGAGGGGGTAGGAGGGGAGGATAAGGCAGATTCGAGGTAGGGAGGGAGGGAGCCGAGCCAGATGTTAGAAGTGAATTTAGTGCTATGAATTAGGTGACGGTTGCTCAGGGAGGTTAGGGAGAGGGAACGATAAAGCATGCAGATTATGCAGGTGTGATACCTGATTCTGTTGTCCAAGTTTAGCCAGCTGTGGCACTGTAGAGGAAGCAGATGTGAGTGAAATGGTCATATCCATGATGAAATGGCAGGCTTTGTTAAGCACAAGCCGGAGTCTGTTAAAGGCTGTGGAGGGTGCAGCACTGTAGACTAGAAATGCCGTAGTCTAGCAGGGAGAGGATAGAGGAGTTTATGGTAAGTTTTAACGCTTCAGGGGTGAGGCAGTGTTTGTACTGGTAGAGTACGCCTAGCCTGGAGCTAAGGCTGTTGGTAGGTGCAAGATATGGTGATTAAAGTTCATGGCAAGGTCCAGCGTGATCCCTAGATATTTAAAGTTGCTAACTTGTTCGAGAGGGGGTATGATTAGCAATGTGAAATTGGGGGCAGAGGTTTCTGAGTGGGTTCTGGAGATGGGAGAAAATAATAACTTTAGTCTTATTGTAGTTAATAATGAGATGCTGGGCAATGAGCAAGTTTTCGATTTCACGGAAAGAGTGCTGGAGAGTTTGGTGGAGTTTGAGGGGTGCAGGGTCAGAGATGAACAGGACCGCATCATCTGCATACAGGAGCAGGTTCCCAGGGCAGGTCGATGCGAGGGAGTTAAGGTATAGGCTGAAAAGTAAGGGTCCAAGTATGGAGCCTTGTGGGACACCGGAGTGGATAGGTAGGCAGTGGGACAGGACAGGGCCAACTTTGACAATCTGAGATCTATCGGAGAGATGCTGGTGAACCAGTTTATGGCATCATTGGAGACCCGTGTAAGCCAGGGTGTTCAGTAGTAGGGCAGGGTTTACAGTATAAAATGCCTTAGATAGGTCCATGAAGATGGCACCAGTGAGGTGCCCATGGTCTAAGGCAGAGTGGAAATGGGAGGTAAATTCAAGGAGGGCAGTGGTGGTGGTACAATGACCCTTATGGAAGTCATGTTGCTGTCTGGATAGGAGATTGTATTTATTAAGGTAGTCAGTAAGTTGGTCGGTGACTATTCATTCTAGTGCTTTAGAAAGGGGAGGTAGAATAGAGATGGGGCAGTAGTTGTTTGTGGATGTGCGGTCCCCACTTTTATGGATGGGTGTGATGTAGGCCACTTTCCAGTGGTGGAAATTTCCCTTGACAAAGGAACGGTTGAGAATGTGGGTGAGTGGGGCCAGGACTTCCAGGAGAGTGAGGCGAAGAAGTCTGAGGTCCAGGGAATCATGACTATAATGATGGTGGCTAATGGCTTTGGTAGGGGCTTAGCAGCCTCTGGGGTGAGGACTCGTAGGTAGAAAGGTGGAGCAAGGGGCAGATGGGGGGCTATATGGGCTGGCGGGGGATCAAAGAAGTTTGAAGGGAGCACATGGGAGAGATCAGTGAAAGCGGAGTTTAGGGCCGAGGCTATACTGAGGGAGTCAGTGGAGAGGTTTCCATCAACTTGCATTAGGTCAGGTGGCAGGTGTGGGGCTTTTCCGCATAGCTCCTTAATGTTTTCCCAGAACTTGCGTCCAGTGCCCCAGGTGGAGGGTAAGGTAGCTTCTTAGTTGTTCGCTTTGGCAGTGTGTATGGCCCAGGTGCACTTGTTTCGGGCCTCCCTATATCGTTGCCTGTCCAGAGGCCGTTGGGTCTCATTGGCAAGGTGCCATAGGGCATCACAGTGTCGTAGTTGGCCTTGGAGGTGGTCTGAGAACCAGGGAGCCTGATTTCCCTTGGACATTGTTTTGGTGAGGGGGACGAACTGGTCACAGGCTGCGTTGAAAGTGGTGATAAATAGTTCAAGGGCGTGGTCTGGATCGAGGGTGCTTGTTAGGGGTGTCCTGTCCCAGTCTCTGAGGTGGGCCTTGAGTTGGGCTAGTTTACCAGGCCCTAGTTTGCATTGTGAAGTAATTTTAGGAGGGGTTTTGAGGAGAGTACCAGTCCAGTTGCATAATACTGGTGAGTGGTCACTAAGGGCATCAGGGAGGACTAGGGTGTTGGTTATTTTGTGGGGGCAGTTGGTGAATACTAGGTCTAGTAGGGAGGATGTCCCTGTGCGGGCGTGTAGCTGGGTGGGGGTTTTGATGATCTGTGAGTGGTCGAGAGCCGCAGCCTCGTTGATGTAAGGGGCAGCTGTTTTGGCCAGACAATTTATGTTGAAATCCCCCAATAGTATTTTTTCATGCTTTGGGGGAAGGGTAGCAAGGTAGGACATGATGACTTGGAAGGCTAGCTTCTGGTCTCGGGGAAGGACATAAGCAGTGGTGATGAGGAGAGGGGAGGTTGACTTACTTAGCGTTAATTTTAGAGTGAGGGCTTGAGCCCTGGAAGTTAGTTAGGGCAGGGGGAGTATGTGGCCAGTGAGCGAGTCCTTGAGGTAGATAGTGCAGCCTCCCCCTCACTTGCCCACTTGGTCGGAGCGATAGAGACAGTATCTAGGGAGGTTTACTGCCAAGTCAGGGACAGAGGGGGAGAGCCAGGTTTCACTCAGAGCAATGATATCAGGGTGATGCTGGAGTACCCACCCCTGAAAGGAGTCCCATTTTTCTTGAAGCCTGCAGATGTTTAGTGAGGCAATGCATAGCCCATCTCCTGAGGATGGGTGGGATGGTAGGGGATTTATTGGGCCATGGTTTGGGTGGACATTTCCCGTCAGAAGCAGAAGAAGTATGAGTGACCTGAGGCGGTAGCATCTAGCTCGCAGAGATTGTCTGTGGCATTTATGCAGCGTGTGTCCTATGGTGGGTATATGGAGTTTCAGGGTAAGGGGGGCAGCTAGGAGGAGTAAGTGTGGAAAGTGGGGGATTCGATGTGGTAAGGGTGTGGACGGGGGTTGGCTGGAGAAGGAGGGGCCCCAGAGGGTTTCTTGCCGTGGGAGATGGTAACCAGGGGTGAGGGTGTAGATGTTGAAATGTCTGTGTAAGTGTGTGGTATATGGTGGGGTGCTGCCGACTGTTTATCCATCTGGGTTTGTAAAGGCTTGCAGCCCATGTGTAGTGTGGGGGAAGGGGTGGGGAGGAGGCGCCAGGCTGCACGAGGATAGGAAGTGTCAGTTTTGCTCTCCTCTGTCGCTGTAATGGGGGGAGGATGAGGTGTTTGAAGAAGTAGTAAGAGGAGGGTGATGAGTGTGAGAGGGAGCATGGTTGGGCTAGGGAGCTATATATGAGTCAGGTCTGTAGTATGCAAGAAGGGGGCCTCTAGTGGTGGGAGAATATAAGTTGCAGATGGGAAAGTTGACTGATAGGTTATTTCGTGATCATGTGATCAGAAATCTACCTATATATTGGAATGTCAACGAAAGGTGGTAGTGGGGCGGCGGGCAAAGCCAGCAGTTCCTGGACACAGTCGTGATTGGGGGGAGTTGCTCAGTAAGTACTGGTACAGTGAAAATAGGTGCTCCTGCTCTGTGGGGTGGGGAGAGCTGGCAGGAGCCCTGTGACCTCCTTGTAAGCAACTGTAGGGGTTCTGTGGAGGAGAGAGAAAGACAGTGGGAGTTAAAATAGGTAGGAGGAGGGGGGAAGTTTCACAGTGGGGGGTTGGGGGCTGGGCTGTATCGTGAGTAGAGATTGCCCAGAAAATTCACTTCATCAACTAAAGGGGAGTTTAAATATGCAGTTTGGAGACAGAGTCTAAAACAGCTAAACTACAAGATACCTTCAAGTAAATAATTAAATTAACTTCAGTAAAGCTGCAGTTGGCAAGTCAATTTAAAAGTAAAAAAAAAACTATCTGCACTGATACATTTTGTTCTTAAAGTCTTTAAAGTCTTGTGAGAGAAAAAAGGTGCCAAAGCAGGAAATTCAAAAAATCACAGCCAGCAGTTACTGGACATGGTCACGATTGGGGAGGCTGCTCAGTAAGTACGTGGCACAGTGAAAATCGGCGCTCTGATTTCCATGGGGTGGGGGAGAGCTGGCAGAAGCCCTCGCAACCTCCTTGTAAGCACCAGAGGGGTTCTAGCACAGTGAAAATCGGCGCTCCGGTTTCCGTGGGGTGGTGGAGAGCTGGCAGGAGCCCTCATGATTTTGTAAGCACCGTGAGGGTTCTGGCACAATGAAATTGGCATCTGGCTCGTGGGCTGGGGAGAGCTGGCAGGAGGCCTCATGACCTCCTTGTAAGCACCGGAGGGGTTCTGGCACAGTGAAAATCAGTGCTCTGGTTTCTGTGGGGTGAGGGAGAGCTAGCAGGAGCCCTCGCGACCTCCTTGTAAGCACCGGAGGGGTTCTGGCACAGTAAAAATTGGCACTCCAGTTTCTGTGGTGTGGGGGTCTGGCAGTAGCCCTTGTGACCTCCTTGTAAGCACCGGAGGGGTTCTGGCACAGTGAAAATTGGTGCTCCAGTTTCCAAGGGGTGGGGGAGAGCTGGCAGGAGCCTTCGCAACCTCCTTGTAAGCACTGGAGGGGTTATGTCTAACACAATAGAAGAACACTGTTACAGGAAACGTAAACAAATGGTTTTAAGTAACAGATGACAAAAGCACTCCTTATGCTCACAACGTGGTGTGCAAGACCATGAATTAATTGACCCCAAACCATCCTTCATGTTTCAGCCTGCTACTCTGGCAGAGGTTGAATACCTTATACTACAACTGGATCCCAAAAAAGCACTGGAGCAGATTTTATAGATCTGTATTTCATAAAGATTGGTTACCAAGTTTTAGCTGTGCCACTCACACATTTCTTTAACTTATCTCTATCCTTGGACACCCTACCTCCAATTTGGAAAACAGCCCATGTCATCCCTGTCTTCAAATTTGGTGACCCATATGACCTAAACAACTACAGACCAATTTCTCTTTTTCCAATACTGTCCAAGTTACTGGAGGAAATTGTGAGTAACCAGCTTAAGAACCACTTAGAATCCAATAGCCTGCTAAACCCACTGCAATCAGGCTTCAGAGCTCAACACAGTACAATCACAGCCCTGGCCAAGGTGACTAATGACTGGCAATGGGACCTAGATGATAGGAACTTTGTCTGTGCAGTATTTCTGGACCTAAGTAAGGCCTTTGATACCATGGACCATAGCTTACTTCTCTCTTCCCTTCTGAACATTGGCTGATTACTTTATATGGCTACAGCAAGTAAAGGCTGAAGGTGATTTCTCACCTCTCAAACCTCTTCTGTGAGGAGTGCCACAGGGGTCCATCCTGGGACCTTTGTTGTTTGCAATCTACATCAATAATATTGATACGAGCATAAAAGAGGCCAATACACACCTATTTGCTGACGTTACAGTGATGTACATAAGCAGACCAACACCTGAAGCTGCATACTGTGACCTCCAATCTGACTTCAACCAGCTGCAGATCCAACTCATAAAACAAAAGTTGCTTTTAAATGCCAAAAAAATGAAAGCAATGCTATTTTTGCCCTATATTCAGGCTCCGAACCCAACCAACTCTGGATCTTTTCCATTGATTACTACATTATTTGGTGAACCATTAGAATATGTAACAAATTTCAAATACCTGGGAGTCTGGATTGACAATCGACTATCCTTCACCTACCATATCGAGGAACTGACACAAAAACTGAGACTTGGACTATTTTTTAGGATCAAACACCTTCTCACTAAAGAAGCCAAGATGAGGTTGTTCTAAACTACTTTCCTTTCACTGCTAGATTACGCGGACTTCCTCTATAGCCAGTGTCCTGCCAAAATGCTAACCAAGCTTGATACACTCTACCATAGAGCACTAAGGTTCATCACTGGCCTCCCCTTCTCAACACACCACTGTTCCCTATCTGCGGCTGTGGGGTGGACTTCCCTGCCCTATCAACGTCAAAGAAACGCTGCACTTTGGACTTATAGAGCTATTACCAAATAACTGCCCCAGTATATTTTTGACTGCCTTCGGATAAGTTTGGTAGGTACCTACTTATGCACTAAGAAGTACCGCCTTTATCTCGTTGAAAGTACCAAAGGTAAAAATACGCTTTGGTAGGGCCGCCATAAGTTATGTGCTGCCCATTCTGTGGAACAAGTTGCAAAATAACATTGAAACTCATCATTCCTACCAACCTGTCTATCTTCAAGACTCTATATGCTCGTTTATTTAAGGAATCCTGCTAATGCTTTCCTCACCCCTAATCTTTCCATTTTGCTATAGGTAGTGCACTTCTATATTCTATCCGGCTTCTTTGCTTCCACCCCTGCCCATTTGTTCCCATCCATCTTCTCACCCTTAGCTCCTAAATACCTTATTTCTGGTCACTGTGCTGATACCTAAATACTTTTGATTCCCACAGCCATGCTTCGTTGCCCTACCTACCACTAATTAGGCAGGAACAGCACTCTATGGTTGCTGAAACTTGTACCCCTTGTTTCAGCACCTTGGCCCCTCTCCTCTTAATGCTCCCCACCCTTACTGCCCTAATACCTTTTCCCCTCCCCCTTCCCTTCCCACCTTCTTTTTTGCACTCAAGATACTTTCTCCCCTCTTCACCTGCTGTGCTCCCCTAGTCCTACTAATTATTTTTTTTGATTGCTGGAGATATGTTGTGGACATCTGCTGTAATATGCCTGTAAATATGCTTATGTTTCTTGTGCTGGCTCTTGTGTATATATACTGTCATCATTTACCAAATGCGTTGTACTCACTGATACTACCGCTTTCTACTTGACACTCTTTCTGAATACTGTAACCATTGTGAACTTTGATGTCGTCATTGTATTGTACACTGATCTTGAAGTTATCTAGGTCCATCTTGAAAATAAGTTTTGCTCAATGATGATCGCCTGGTTAAATAAAGATTTGATTGATTGACTGATTGAAAAGCAAAAGGCTATTAACTGAGTTATGCTATCCTTTCTTATCCTTCTGCTACGTTTGGAGAGAGACATAATTCCCATTCTATCTGTATAGCTCCCACGGACCTCTGTAGCTAGTGGAGTAGGCTCACAGCTTAAAACCTCTCGGATGGGAGGTCACTTGTTTGGAACTTTCAGACACAGCAATAACAGTCTCCTGGACTTACAACACAGCATTATATTTACAGGTATCTCTGTAACATGTAGCGTGACTGTTACCCCAGTGGGATATAATGCACAGAAAGGCATCCACCACTTCCGTAGTAGGCCTGGTGTTCTCCCCTCTTTATACAGAAAATGGGGTGTCTGGACAGGAGGAGGAGCCAATGGCCCTCACCCTCTGAGACCCTACTTCAAACAGATTCATCTGGAAATCAAACAACTTATCACATGTGCCACTGCTGACAGTCCAACCCACCTTGTCATCAGTGTCTTTCAACAACGGAGGAGCCTGGGGAAGTCCAAAGCTTAACCCTTAAGTGCCTTAACAACCTTTATGCCTACACTGGGGGGCATGAGCATGTGCTAGGAGGGCACAAGGCCACAGCTGCAGTAAAGGAGAGGGCTGGGAAAGAACTGATAGATGCTGCAAATGCTGTTGGCTGCATGGGCCATACTGTAGCAGGGAACAAAAGTGCATGAGTGCCATTCCAGACTGCACAAAGGAAAGGCTGGCTGCAACTTATGCTATTTACGTTGGCACAGGAGGTGGACCACATCCAGCCCTAACCTCAGCCCCAGTGGAGGAGTTGCTGGTGTCCACCTTAAGGAGGAACAGAGTGGAAGGTGTGGCTGATGGTGCTGAAACTGCCACTGATCCTTACTGCCAATGTAGGTGTAGTGTTACAGTAACACATGGGTGTGATCATATGTTCTCAAGGTGGCTCAGTACATAACACATGCAATGGGTAGGGGGTGCTGTAGTACTATGGTGTAGGCGATGATGCACACAGGAACATGGTGCAGTAACAAGGTGTTCACTTGCTAGATGCTCACTGTCACTAGGTGTGCATGCATATAGGACTTTTGACAGTGGTATACTGTCACGCCCAGTAGTAGTCATCTGCAGGCACTGTTCTTAGACTAGAATACAAGGTGCCACTGTTGCAGCCATGGTCTACAGCACAAAAACTGCAAGCAGTGTGTTTTTAAGTGCCACAGACTCACCTATGCCACATGATGTTTAGGAGAGGAGGGAACAGAATCATGCTATTTCCCAAGCTGCTATAGCAGTGCAGAAGGCTGCTTACACAGAGGTGCCATGGCTGTAGGTAAAACTGCAGGAGCAGAATCAGTGAACTGCTGCTAAGAATCCACATGACAAG
The DNA here is from genome assembly GCA_016271365.2 of Neoceratodus forsteri. NCBI lineage: Eukaryota > Metazoa > Chordata > Ceratodontiformes > Ceratodontidae > Neoceratodus > Neoceratodus forsteri. The sequence goes on along the minus strand of CM057455.1, from coordinate 1,455,964,583 downwards.
GACATTGGAACCTGCCCACTGGAGTCAGCCCAATGAGGCAGCCAGCAGTCGGGCACTCTGCACCTCAGAAGGGAGGTGGGGGGCCAGTAGCAGAGTGAACTCAGTGTCTGGACAAAGCAGGAGGAGGCAGGGAAGTAAGTGTCCTGTCAAACCTTTACCACAGCTCACATATCACAAAGTAGTGAGGAGTGTTAGGGTCATGCCAGGAAATGGGTATAGGTGAAACACCCTATCTAGGGTAGGTGTATAGCAAGCTAAAAGTTTGGTATTAGGTGTAACACCCTGTCTAGTGTAGGAATAGAAAAGGGTTTAAAAACAGCAAAGCTTGGGAACAGGTGAAACACCCTATCTAGGGTAGGAGTTAACAGGAGTTTGTAGCAAGCTAAAAGCTGGAATTAGGTATAGCACCCTGTCTAGTGTAGGGATAGAAAATTGCTTAGAGTCAGCAGACATTTGGAAATAGGTGAAACACCCTATGTAGAGTCGGGTAGAAAAAGGTTTAGAATAAACAAAAGATTGGGAAAAGGTGAAGCACTCAGCTGGCCTAGTGCACGGAGGGCTGAGGCATCACTGCTTTACCTCCTACCATGCTGGCGGCCCATGTTCACAGTGTGAGCAGGTTACCAGAGGACGGCCGGGGAGGGAGAGGATTGAGCATCTGGGGGGACAGCTCTCCTCTCCCATGGAGGGTGGGGAACATGGACCGGCACTTGCCTGACCCCCAGCAGTGGCTGGGGGTAGGCATGCCATGTCCCACAGACATGGGGGCAGAGGCAGAGCAGACACTTGACGTGCAGTGTGCAGACGTGTGCACTGTGTCATTGGCGGTATTGCACACTCCATTCGGCAAGGAGAAAAGGCAGAAAAATGGTCCCCTGCTGTGAAAGAATGGCGATTGTCCCCTGCAGTGCCACCCCAAGAGGGCACCTCCCGAGCTGGATACATTGTGGTGGGTTGAGGAGCTCCTCACCCCCTACCATGAAGGGTAAGTCATGGGGGCGATAGGGGAGGGGGTCCGATTCTCAGGAGATGGCATGGGGGTACGTCAGAAAGTAGTAGCCAGCAGGGGACCAAGGGAGAAAAAGACACACAAAAAAAAAAGTGAAGCACCTTATCTAGAGTAGGGGTTAAAAAGAGAAAAAAGGATTGTAAGTTAGCAAAGCAAAAACAGGCAGGCCAGAAATAGACATGCTGGGAGTGGTGTAGTGCAGTGGCTGTGAGGCAGCAGTCTTCAAGGAGAATTTCTGGAGACCGAAGTGCTACCACATCTGTGTGCACCTCTCTGGACTGAGGGTGGAGGTCACTCATCTCCAGGCTGAGTTAGCTAGGATTTGGGGGACCTCCTCCTCACCCCACCCAGGGACCACCAAGTCTGCCACTGCTGCTGAAAAGCATGCCAAGTAGGAGAAGCAGCTGGACTATGGTGGTCTCTGGAAGGATGTGGGTGGAGGGTCAGAGGCACATCCCCACTACAGTTCCACTACACAGCTCCTATGCTGCTGTGGCAGTGCAAGACTTTCCCATGGAGGAACCTGCAGTAGTGACCAAAGAGGATGTGGGGTCCTCCATGGTACATACCCCAAAGAGGGTGGCAGAGGACCCTAGAGGAGGAAGAATCAGCTCCTTGTGGGGGACTCCATCATTTGGGGGTAGATTTGGGGTCAGGCATGGAGAGAGAGAGAAAGAGAGAGGGAGGTAAAGTGCTTACCCGGCACCATGGCTCTGAGGGATGGAAAGCAGATCCAGAGGATCACTGGGGCAGCAAGATGGGAGGGAGAGCTAGATATCATTGTCCACCTGGAGACTAATGACCTGGCTAGGGATGAGGATAGGGTAGTGCAGGAGCAGTTCAGGGAATTAGGGAGGGGTCTTAGGCAGGTAGCACGTACTCTGTGGCCATTTATGAGGTGTTACTTATCTATGACAAGAGGGGTGGACTGGGTACTTCACTCCAGGAGCTTCAATGCATAGTTAAAAATCTGGTGCAGAGAAGAGGGATTTGACTTCATTGGGGGCTGTGGTTTTACCTGGAAGGATGTAGGTCTATACAGAGGAGATGGCCTGCATCCATCCAGGAGAGGCACCAAGGTCCCAAATGAACGGTTTAAATGCTTCATTGGCAAGCATTTAAACTAGCCAAGTGGCATGGCAGAAGAAAGCAGGGATAATCAAACTGCACACACACACACCCATGCAAGTGGAAGTGGTCAGTTGGGAGAACCCTAAGGGAGAGAAATCCCCAAAGGTACCTAAATATGGGAAAAAGCAGAATGGTACAAAAAAAGAGGGATAGGAATGAAGGCAGGGGGTAAGGAGAGTAGGCATGAGGATAAGGGGGGCTGTCAGGAGGGGTGGTAACAAAATTTGGAAGGCCATATGAACAAATGCTTGTAGTCTGGGAACTAAAATCTGGGGCCTAGTGGCCTTAATGGCAGAGGCTGACCTGGACATTGTCGCTATTACAGAGACATGATGCAATGAGAACCATGACTGGAATATAGCCATACCAGGCTATACTCTGTTCAGGAAGGACAGGGTGGGTAAGAAGGGGGGAGGAGTGGCTCTTTACACAAGAGATGGCAGAAAAGCAACTGATATACAGGGAATACGGGGAGTTGCAGAGGCACTGTGTGCCACCCTAGAGATGGGAAATGGAACCGCTATTTACACTGGTGTGATCTACAGACATCCAGCACCAGGTGGAAGAGTTGGACAGGGTTCTAGTGGAAGCCATCCATAAGATGGTGAATAAGGTGGAGGTGCTGCTGGTGGGAGACTTTAATCTGCTGGATGTTAATTGGGCAGCCCCGGCTGCAGCTTCAGCTAGCAGCAGAGACATCCAGACTCCCTACAGGGGGCATTCCTCAGGCAACTAGTAAAAGGGCCCACTCATGAGGGAACAATATTAGATCCAGTACTCACAACTGAGGACAGTGTTGCAGATGTCTTGGTGGGTGGCCACCTGGGGTCCAGTGAACACCAACTTTGTGGTTCAATATAAGAACAGTGGCAGAGTCAAACCACATGAAGAGTGTGATGTAGGCAGCCAACTCTGAGTGCTCGAGTGCTGTATTAATTTTTTTTTATTACATATAAAATATATGATGGGAAGGTCAGTCTGATGAAACTACTGTCGTACTGGAACTGGCACATCAAGACCCCCCAGGGATAAGTTTAAAGGACAGGAGGTATTTTAAACTGCAGAGATCTGGGGTGCAATTACCTTGTCAATTTGCTTTCATCCCAGGAAATAAGATTAACCATTCATAATGCCCTCAGGGAGATCCTTTTGACTTGCATAGTTGCCAGGAAGGACTTGTGGGGAGGGGTGTCGGAGGGAAGCCAGAGTGGACATTGAAGAAGTTTGATGTCTGGGCCAGGCAGGATCCAGATGAATTTGGAAGGTCAAATACACATTCCCCCAGGAAGCCTTGGGAGGACATCACAGAACCTGTTTATGTGTATGTGTGTGAGTGGCAGAACAAAAAACAGTTCTGACCAGTTACCCTGAGGAGAGGGAATTGAATACGTCACTTATCATTTTTTTTAAATCTTGTTGGGACATCCTGTGTGGTAACATATAACTTTTAATACACCAAGGCAGAGTTTAATGATCTCAGAGAGGAGACTGGCTCAGAACTCTTTTATCCAACTGACCAAGCCTTAGAGAAGCGCAAGACAATATTTATGACTGAGAGAAGAGAGACCCTCAAAGCACTGAAAGAAAGTAAGCATTAGACAAGATTAGTCTGAAGTTATAAATCGTAGGAATTGTACTTTTTTACCTGTTTGTTTTAAGGTTGTATGTGTTGGGATATATATTTGTTCTGTAATTATTGTTCTGTTTTGATATTTTTAAAATAATGATATATTTTTACAAACAAACCTGCATGGAGTGCCTTGATATTACTTTTTATTTTAAGTGGACCTTTTAAAGGTTATAAGTACACTGTGTATGGGCTTATTGTATACCAAACTGGGAAATGGATAGAGTTCTCTAAAGCCTTGCATAGAGTTCTAAGGGTTCATTCGAAAGACCTGGTTGGGTGTCCGTAGGCAAAGATATCTGGCTCCCCGAAGACAGAATTATCTGAGCCTGATAATTTGGTACGCTAACAAGAGGTTATCAGTTTGAATCCTTCCAGAGCTTGAGACTAAGGTGACTTGAACCCACAAAACAGACAAGAGGGTTACCTTGTCTGTTACACTGTATACAAATCATACGCTCAGAGGTTGGCACTTTGGGAGTAGAAGGCTGACCAGCTGAGTGACTTTGTGACAAAGGCAAGGTGTCCTGGACTTTAGGAGGGCCAACTTTGCAAAGTTGGGGGAATGCCTCAGGGATACCATGGTGGGGGGGGTGGACTTGGGTGGTGCAGAGGATTAGTGGGAGAAACTTAAAGGAGCCATAGTGAAAGCAACAAACCATTGCGTTAGGCTAGTAAACAAAAACGAGAGTCAAAAAACACCACTATGGTTCTCAAAAGAAGTGGCTGGGAAGGCAAGAGCAAAAAGGTTAGCTTTCAGGAGGTTTAAGGAGACAGAGGGAGGAGGACAGGGAAGTGTATCTGGAAAAGCAGAAGGAGGCAGGGAAAGTAGTCAAGAGCACAACAGCACACATGGAGGAGAAGATAGCCTAGGCAGTAAAGAAAGGGGACAAAACATTTTGTAGGTACATTAGTGAAAGGAGAAAGACCAGCAATGGGATTGTAAGGCTAAGAAGGGAAGGGGGAGAGTGTGTGAAGGGGGACCTTGAAAAAGCAGAAATCCTGAACAGTAGTCACAGAGGAAGGGGAAGGTGAGGGACCACAATTAAGTGACAGGAGCATCAGTGGATGGGAGGTGGACGCCAGTCTATTTATGGAGGAGAGCATCCTGAAGGAATTTACAAAACTGTAAGTGGACAAGGCAAGGCAATGGTGCCAGATGGATACATGCAACTGCCTTCCTGGGGAGGTTGTTGGGGCTAAAACAGTGGGGCAATTCAAACATGCCTGGGACAGACACAAAACAATTGTAGTGTGGGGTGGCAGGAATAGACTGTTGGTTAACTAGAATCTGTAGCTTATCCAGTAGGTAGGGAAATGGGCAGACTGGGTGGGCCAAGTGGTCCTTATTTGCCGTCAAAGTCTATGTTTCTAAAGGAGCTTAGAGAGGTGCTTGTAGCGCCACTTACAGCCCTGTTCAATTATTCACTGGAGATGGAAGTGACTCTGGAGGATTGGAAGAAGGCATATGTAGTCCCTCTTTACAAAAGGGAGGAGTCTGGCAACTACAGGCCAGTAAGCCTTACCTCAGTGGTGGAGAAATTAATGGAATCATTGATAAAAGAAAAGATTGTGGAATATCTTGAATCCAGCAGATTACAGGATCTGAGGCAGAATGGATTGACTGTGGGAGGTCATGTCAAACAAATCTGACCAGGGAGTTAGATCAGGAGGGAGCAGTGGATCTATCTAGATTCCAGTCAGGCCTTGAGCACTGTTCCACATAGGAGACTCACAAACTAGCTGGGCAGCATGGGACTGGGTCCCAAGATGATAGACTGGGTTAGAAACTGGCTGAGTAATAGCCGGTCCAGTGGCATGGAGGGCTGAGGCGCTGGGTGCCTTACCTCCTGCCATGCCAGTGACCTGGGGTAAGGGAACAGATTCGTGTTGCACGGGGGGGCTAGTGAGGAGAGGAAGTATTGAATGTCCCCAGACGCTTTCCTCTCCTTGGGGGGTTAGTGTGGCATGCTGCTTGCCTGACACCTGGCGGTGGATGGGTGCCAGAACATGCATGACACCATGTAGGTGGGGGATCCCATGTTCAGGATGCTGGGGCCATCTCTGCAGAAGCAGAGCTCGGACATCAGGTCCACTGCATGTCCATGGGCCCAGGAAGAAAATCAGAGGAAACCCACCCCAGTTAGTATGGTGAAGACCAATCCACTGGTGGCCGGGCACCACCACAAGTCCTGTGGCAGAGGACACTGGTGAAGGTAAGTCTCAGAGGAGTTAGATGATGGAGCTGGGAGGTGGCAGTCAGAAGGGGGCTGCTGGGGGAGACTAGGAGATAAAATGTATATAGAAAAAAAGAGAAATTTGTTGCATTATAGGAGACAGAGGGTTGTGGTAAATGGAGTTCACACCAAGGAGTGAAGAGTGACCAGCAGGGTGCCACAAGGATCAGTACTGTGGCTGGTCCTCTATGATGTCTACATTAGTGACATTGCAGAGCAGCTAGAAGGGAAGGTATGCCTTTTGCAGATGACACTAATATCTGCAACAGCGTTGAAATGCCGGGGGGGTGGAAAAAATGAGGAGGGATTAAGTAAGCTTGAGGAGTGGTCAAGAGTTTGGCAGCTAAGATTCAATGTAAAGAAGTGCAAAATCATGCATTTGGGGCACAGAAACCCAGGGGCGAAGTACCTGATGGGAGGAGATGTACTGACGACCACCAAACAAGAAAGGGATCTGGCGGTATTCCTATCTGATGACCTAATAGTGGCCTAAGAGTGTGACAAGACAGGGTGGAGACCTAGTGGGATGCTGGGGTACATATGGAGGGGTATCACCAACAAAGAGAAGGAGGAGGTGATACCGCTGTACAAATCATTGGTGAAACCTCATTTAGAGTACTGTGTCCAGTTCTGCAGGCCACATCTCCTGAAGGACACAAACAGAGTAGAGGCAATCCAGAGGAGGGCAACCAAACTGGTGCAGGGTCTACACCAAAAGCTCTATGAGGAGAAACTTAAGGACCTCAATATGTAAAACCTGGAGGAGGGAGAGGGGGATACAATAGAGACTTTTAAATACTTCACGGGTATAAATATGGTACAAGACGGAAGCATTTTTTCAGGAAAAAAGATGTTCAAGAAAAAGCGGTCATGATATAAGGCTGAAGAGAGGTAGACTCATGGGTAATGTGAGGAAGTATTTTTTTTACAGAAAGGGTGTTGGATGCATGGAACAGCCTCCTAGCAGAAGTGGTGGTGTCTAAAACGGTAATGGAATTCAAAAATGCATGGGAATCTTAGCTGTAGGAAAGGGAGGTTAAAACCGGTGATCAAATAGGGTCTGCGGTATTGCTGAAGGTAGAAAAAATGGGCAAACTAGATGGGCCAAGCAGTCCTTAGCTGCTGTCAAGTTCTATTTCTGTTTCTATGTTTGCCATACTGCATCTGACAAAGCCCTGAGGGCTGCTGTTGAGGGCAATACAATGGCCACTATGGAAGAGGTGGGTGCTGTGCAGGAGTTTGGACAGTATATGGCAGCACAGAAATGTATTGTGAGACATTACCCATACCTGCCTTGCACTTGCATGGACACAAGGGCAGAAACAAATTCTATTTGCTCAGCAAGTGGCACTAGGCGACACACAGTGGTGAGGTACACCATGTAGGAGAGCATGATCACTGCCTCGGACACCACAGTCAGGTGGATGAGTACCACAACTTTTCCCTCACTCACTGTGTACACCAAACCCACACTGACATGTTGTGCCACTCACTTTCCAGTGCACACCATAGCTGACACAGACAAGGGTACAGGGTGGTTGCTCCATCAACACCCTATCCCCTTTCCAACTGCAGACTCTCTGATGGACTTTCCTGTGAGCCCGTAAAGGCATCCATGTAAGCATGGTGGTTCTATGACAAGGAGGGTTGAGGTGCCACATAAACATGACACATGGCACGCAGGTACAGTAGGCAGGAAATGACACTGCCATGGCCAGTGGGGATTCAGAGTCTATGTTCAGTTTCCAACTCGCCCTAAGTGGTATGCTTCTCAAAAGTTTTGTTAGCCCACTCCCAAAGCAATATGTTTCTCAAATTTTCATTAGCCTTTCCCCAAAGCAGTATGCTTCTCAATATTTATGTTTACATTTTTTTCATGTTGATTCCTATATGTTGCCTGTGATAATTATTGTTTTAAATATATTTTGTTAAATACAGTTATTACTAGCTGATTCATATGCTCTGAGGGGGGTGGGCATGGCACAGGGTGACTCTTATGTCTAAGGGTATGCAGATGTTATGACTTTCCGGGAGCTGCCTTGCAAATAGTATTGATTGCTGCCACAATTTCTTTGGCCTTTCACTGAGACAGAGACTGGTATGCCAAGGTTAGAAATGATTACTGAACACCAGGAGGGTCGGTTCATCTGTGATCTTTACTCGGGTGATATCATGGCAGTTCATTCAGGCATCAATATTTTACTTGACCTAAAGCACAGAAACTCTTGCAGTTCATCATGTTCATTATGATGGTTCCTGCAGTCCACTGCTTGTGGCTTCCCTCAGGTCTCCCTTACCCCCATTTGACAATATGGACTTTCCAATCCCTGCATCTGGACTGAAGCATAATAAAACAGGTTTCACCCTTCTCCCACTACATAATGCCTGACTATTCATAAACATCTCAGGCATTAGCCCTTCTTTGTCAGTCTGTTGGTGATACCCCTCCAGACTTATTGTTTTAGCATGAATCGTCAATTTGACCTCTATCACCATATCTTGCACTTCAGGCATCCCAGCCCTCCACGTGCACATATGGGACACTACTGCCAAACCCAACAGAGTAGGTGTAGCAGCTCTGTCGAATTGCTCTCTGGGATTTCCCACCTAGCAGAATATTGCAGTCAGCCAACCCTGTTAAACAGGAATGGACCACATTCCAAAATCATGTTCATTACCCTAATCTTGGAATTATAGGACACTGTCACCTTCAGCATCTCCCTCCTCTCTATCTCCCCTACCATGCCATGTGTAGGGGGCTGCTGATGCCTATGTCCTTTGGGATCAACAAGGCCCCAATAGAGGGTGGGAATCCCACACACAATGGAGAGTTGTGCCACCCTGGCCTGAGTCCTGCACCCAACCACTCAATGGGACATACCCATGCCCACCCCACCAGCACTACCCAGCTCACCTGGCACCCAACACTTAAAGAGGAACTCAGGCCAATTTTTTGGTCATCAATAAATTCAGAATTTGGATCAGCATATCCTCAATCAGCCTCATGCAAAAATTCAGATCTGTAGGTTACTTCGTTTAAAAGTTACACATCATTTTGTAACCCTTAATTCACTGCCTGTACAAAAGAGCCAGTTTCAGAGAAGAGCTACTGATGATGTCATAACCTAAACTCACAACCTAGTCCTCCCTGTAAACTACCTTACATGACTTATTTCTCCTCTGTTACTTAAAACTGCAGTTGTAGTAAGCATCTGAAAAAGCAAGTCTGACACTGGGTGAGTCAGCACATGCACTTCCATAATAGGATTTGTCCAGTGCACTTACCCGGTCAACAAAAACTAAATAAATAAAAAAATTAAAATAAATAAATAATTTGCAGCTACAAGGTACAGTACTTCAGAATGTGATGGGTGTTGGAATGCAGCAGTAAACGTGGCTTTAGAATAACAATGTTGTGTGCAATTTTTAGAATAATGTGGGTATGAGAATTCGAAATGTCACCAGGTTACAACTGTCAAATGCAGCAATGACACAATCTCAGAAAGTAGCTGGAAAACTTAATTTCGGAATGTGGCAATGACACACAATTTCAGAATGCGGCAGTGATGCACAGGTTTGGAATGTGGCGGTGACACACAGGTTCAGAATGTGGCAGTGATGCACAGGTTTGGAATGCAACAGTAATGCACAATTTTGGAATGCAGTGGTGTCACACAGGGTCAGAATGTGGCGGTGACGCACAATTTCAGAATGCAATGGTGATGCACAGGTTCAGAATGTGGCAGTGATGCACAGATTTGGAATGAGGTGGTGATGCACAATTTTGGAATGCAGCGGTGATGCACAGGTTCAGAATGTGGCAGTGAGACACGTGTTTGGAATGTGGTGGTGTCACACAATTTTGGAATATGGCTGTGGCATATACTTATGGAATGCTGTGGTGACACAGGATCGGAATGCAATGCTAACACACAAGTTAGGAGTGTGGTGGTGATGCACTGGTTTTGAATGCAGCGGAGATGCACAGTTTCAGAATGCTGCAGCGGCACACAGGTTTGGAATGCAGTGGCGATGTACAGGTTCAGAATGCAATGGTAATGTACAATTTTGGAATGCGATGGCCATGAACAATTTTGGAATGCAGCAGTGACACAATTTCAGAATGCGGTGGCGATGCACAATTTCAGAATGTAGTGGTGACGCACAGGTTCAGAATGTGGCAGTGATGCACAATTTTGGAATGTGGCAGTGACGTCCAATTTTCAGAATGTGACAGTGATGCTAAGTTTCAGAATATGGTGGTGATGCTCAAGTTCGGAATGTTGTGGTGACGCATAAAACTGCTCCTTTCTGAATATATATGTCAAGTTTGATTTTGAGTTCTGACTTTGTTCTGCTTAACACCACCTCTGTGGGCTGGGCGTTCCATACACTGACAGTTTTGGATGTAAAAAAATTATTTGTTACTTCTGAATCTCTTTCCTTTTATTTTCAGAGGATGCTCTCTGGTTTCAATTTCTCCTGATTTAAACTCAATTTCCAGTTTTGTTAAAAGTACCGGGTTCTGTACTATGTCATTCATAAACAGAATATCACCTCTAGTACCTTGTCTCCAAGGACATCAAGTTTAGCAAACGCAGTCTTTCCTCACATTCTTTTCCAGTTTGTCCCTTTATCATTTTAGTGTGTCGTCTTTGTATTCGTTCCATACTAATATGCTCTTCTTTTCTATAAGGATTCCATAACTGGGAAGAGTATTCTAGTTGTGGTCTTACATAGGCTCTGTATAGGGGGACCAAGGCTTCACTGTCCCGTGATATTATATTTTTTCTGATTGCCAAGGATATTTTATTTGCCTTTAATACTGCTTCAGATGTTTGTTTTACAGTGCTAAAATCATCAGTCATTAATGTTGCAAGATCTTTTTCTCATGTAGATGACTCCAAAGGTACACCACACAAAGAATACATATATTGGGGGTTTCCTCTACCCAAATACATTGCTTTGTACTTACTCTTATTGAGTTGCACGCCCCATTTTTGCGTCCATTCCGAGATTTTATCTAAATTATATTGTATTGTTTCTACATCAGATATAGATTCAGATGGTCTTTGTATTTTGGTATTGTCTGCATATTTTGATACCAGCAAGTTAAATTTTCTGATAAATCAGAGATAAAATACCTGAAACAAGACTGGTCCCAAAACCGAGTCCTGTGGACCCCACTAGTAACCTCCCCCCCTCCTCTGAGAGGTGTCCATCACTCTTTAACTCCTGTTACACAGCCACTCTCTTACCCAATCAGTAATTAAAAGTATCAACCCTGGCATTTTCTAATTTTTCAATCATAGCCCAGTGAGGTGCCAGACCTTGGCATAATCCAAATATACTGTAACCACCCAGTCTCTTGGGGTTACTAGAATCCCATCAGTGTTAGCCTAGGAAAGTAGTGAGCAGCTGGTAGAGAGTATATTAGAAGTTCTGTACTCTATAGACCTCTCATTCTTTACATAGCTAGCCTGAGTGAGAAATAAGTGAGGACATTTAGAACTCTCACAGCAGCCTGAGCCACAGTAGAGTCAGCTGCTTGGGGACAGTTTATAATGTTGGGTTCAGTCACAAGAAGTCAGCAGCGGAGTGCAATAGTTCTCTGAGTGTGAAGGTGCCTGATAGCCTGTCCTGGACTGGGTGATGGACCTCTGGTCATTTTTCTCACCCTAGTGTGTGAGACAACAGCAGTACCACAGGAAGTGGTGGAAACCTGTAATTTCTCAACCTTAGTGGGTCCCTTCTGTGGGAAGTGGATGGGACTGTGAGATCCAGTTGGTCCAAGAGGCAATCCCCTAAGGTACCAGAAGATTGTCCAGTTCCCCAGATCAGAGATGGAGAGAGACACTCAGTGAAAGCTACCAGAAAAGGGGAGAAGTGTGTTTCTTCCAAGGTCTGTGTCTGTAACAAAGGAACAACCAAACCATGAGTACAGCTACATATACATGTTTTTTGGGAGTCAGTTGGTGGTGTATGTGCCCAAGAGAAGGCTAGATTACACTTCTCAGGACCCCAGTGTCACCATAACTCTGTGCTGAATGTAAAAGTTTTGTGTGGCTGTCTTTAGCAATCTGAGGAGGTTGAAGGATCCAGTTTGTGTAATGTGGAAGAAATGTCAGAGGCTGACTGGGGCCAGGGTGGGCAGAACCTCATCTAAAACTCAAGTCAGGGCTAACTGGTTCATGGAAGGGCACACGGTTACACTGCGGATGTTAACTAAGCCCATCATGTTAGGAGTAATGGGTTTAAAGTGTGTGGAAACCCCTATGTAATAGACACTTAGAAAAAAAGGAATGTTTGAATTTAAAGGATGTGTAAATCCCCACGTAATAGACACTTATGAGAAAATAATGTCCATGAGGTCTCTTGCAAAGAGGGATGAACTGTTCAAGGTTTGTTGATGAAAAAAATCAAGGAAAAGCCCAAACTGTGTTGTGCTGGAAAAGAAAGTGCTTGCTTATTGTTTGTAATGTACAGTACCAACCGGGGGGGACCACTCCTTTCTGTTTTCCATCTGTGTCATAATAAAGCCATACTATACAATCCCATTTCTAGTACTGGACATTCCATCTGTGCTTCCCAATGTAAAACTGTTTATGGGCCCCCTCAGATAAGAGACATAGCAGAGCCCTAGCACCTCTCTCCCAGAACTTGGTGAAAATATAAATGTTATTTTGTGCTCTAACCCCCCCAACCTCTTAGATGCTGAGCCAGGTATTTACCCCAGTGCCAGGGGTGATGCATATTGTTATGCCAATTTGTGGTTTGATGCCTTGTCTGTGTACAAGTCAGGGGGATGCTTGCTGCATGATGCCACTCTTGGCTGGGGTAAGGGTTGCAAAATTGAGGGCTCGTCTGAAGATCTTGGGGTAGAGGAAAAAGTTGCCATGCCAGTGCAAATGCTGAGGGTATGTCTGAGGTATTTCTGTCTGGTGGCAGTGCACCATAACATTAATCATTGTGAGAAAAGTTAAAATTGTGCTAAGGAAAGTGACATCTAAAGATTAGCTGCCTGTGTTTCTGAGGGAAAAATGTGCTGTCTGTAGTGCTTGTGGAAACTGTGATGCCAAGAAGTACTGTTGGTCACCCAGTCAAAAAATCTGTTAGATTCATCTGACATGACCTTCCCGCTGTGAACCCATGCTGTCTTGGGTCCTGTGCTCCACTGGCCTCTAGGTACTCAACTATTCTTTCCTTCAGTGACTCCATCACTTTCCCTACCACAGAGGTCAGACTGACAGGTCTGTGGTTTCCTGCCTCTGTCTTGGTCCCACTTTTGTGAAGGGAATAATATCCGCTTCCTCCAGTCCTCGGGTACCACCATCCTCCATGATTTATTAAAAGAGTATCCAGTGGTTTCACTAGTTCCTCCTTAATTCTTTTAGAATTCTTGGGTGAATTCCATCAGGACCCATTGCTTTGTCCACCTTCAGTTTTAGGAGTTCTTGCAGAACCCTTTCTTCTGTGAAAGGACTGGGATCGACCCCCTATCAAAATGCTTCTGTTAATTGGATTAGGCACTTCCCCTCCTCTTTGTGAATACTGAGCAGAAATATTCGTTCAGTATCCCTGCTTTCACTGTCCCCTCTGCCCACCCACCGTTCATTCTATTCAGCCTCACTATCCCTCCTTTGTCTTTCTCGCTCGCTGATGTACCTATAAAGGTTTTATCCCTTCTTAACTGAGTTGGCGATCTTTCCTCAGTTTGGGCCTTTGCTATTCTGACTTCCCTCCTGCTTCCTTCTGCTTTAACTGGTACAGCTCTCTGTCCTGCTCCTTCTGTGTTTCCTATACTTCAGAATACTATCTTTTCTTCCTGACTTTCACAGCCACCTCTTTTGAGAACCATAGTGGCTTTTTCTTTCATTTTGATTTGTTTATTTGCTTCACACAAGGCTTGTTGCCTCTGTGATGGCAGTTTGATGATTCCCATTGTTGATCACACCTCCTTCTAGCCTGTTTGCTGAGTGCTTTTTCTGAGGCACTCTCCCATCTTGCCAAAGTCAGCCCTCCTAAAGTCCAGGACCCTCACTTTTGTGGCTTGACTCTGTAGCTAATTTAATGTGAACCACACTGTTTGATGGTCACTTGTACAGATGGCAACACTTCTAGATCTGAGATCCTCTCACTGCCCCGTTTGAGAAGTCGAGGTCTAAGATTGCTCCCTCACGAGTGGGTTCTGAAACTAGCTGTCTAATGCCTGCCACCTGTAGGGCATCAAGAATTGCCCTGCTCTTGGATGTGGCTGCAGCAAATGTGCTCCAGTTAACATCTGGCATATTCAGGTCTCCCATCAACAGTATCTCCTTTCTCTGCCATTCTAAGAATGCCTTCTATCATATCCTTGTCCATTCCTCCCACTGACATGGGGTCTGTACACAACCCCTGTGCATTGTGGTGCCCTTTCCAGTCTCCAGTGACCCACAGTGCCTCCTCTCCTCCCTGTTTACTCTTTTGTTCAGTTGCTTTATCCCTTCCTTTACATATGGGCTACTCCTCCCTCTTCTCCCTGCCTGTCTCTCCTGTAGGTTATGTACCCTGGTATGTGCTATCCCAGTCATGGTTCTCTGTGTACCATGTTTCTGTGACTACTCTACGATATCGGGCATCCCTCTTCCATCAAGGCCACCAGCTCAGGAGCTTGTTGCCCAGACTACAGGCATTGGTACTCATTACCCTCCATTTCCTGATGGCCTTACTCCCTTTGCCCCATCCCTGTCCTTCTTGCCTTTGTCACTTTCTCCATTTACCCCTGCCCTTCTCCCTATCGACACCTCTATGTTGGTGTTTGCCGCACTTACTACCGTGATTATTTGGGGGCTAGGATATCCCTGCTCCTTTCCAGTGCCTCCCCTTGGCTAGTTTAAAAGCTTGCAATGAACACATTTAAACTATCACCTAGGATCCTGGTTCCCCTCCTGGACAGATGCAGCCCATCATACCAATATAGCACATCACTCAGGTGGACCCCAGTCCCCAATGAAGCCAAATCCTGAGCTCCACACCAGTTTTTCAACCACTGATTGAATCCCATGGTGTGGAACACCTAGCCTCTCCTATGCCATAGATGGGCAGCACCTCCGAGAAGGTTACCGTGTGTGCTACTTGACTAAGGCCCCTCCCCAATTCCATAAACTCTTCCTGCACTTCTCTAATCCCTCTCTTAGCCAGGTCATTTGTCCCTAGGTGGACAATGACATCCAGCTCCCTCCCCTGTGCAGCTGCTCTGGCAATCCTGAGGATTTGCTCCCCATCCCTCCAAGCCATGGTGCCAGGCAGGCACCTCACCTCCCTTTCCCCTTCCTCCCCCAGTTCTACCTTCCTAACAATGGAGTCCCCCACCAGGATTTGTTTCCTTCCCCTGCAGGGTCCCCTGCCACCCTCCTGTGGGTCTCCTTTGTGGAGGTTACCAGCATCCTCCTTGGTCTCCACTGCAGGTGCCTCTATAGAGGAACCACACTTTGCCAGAATGGCATAGGAATGTGGAGGGTACAGCTGGAGGGATGCACCTCTGTTCCACCACCCTCACCCTCCCTGAGCCCACTGTGGTCCAACCACTCTTCTTTCTTGGCAACCTCTGAGGCAGGCAGAGGCACTGGTGGTCCCTGGATGGAAGAGGAGGTCCCACAAATCCTGGCCAACTCAGCCTGTAGATGAGCAACCTCCTCCTGAGCCCAGAGAGGTGCCTGCAGATGGGACAACACTGCATCCTCCAGAACGTCTCCCGGAAGACTGCTGCTCCACAGCCACTGCACTGCACCACTCCAATCAT
The DNA here is from genome assembly GCA_016271365.2 of Neoceratodus forsteri. NCBI lineage: Eukaryota > Metazoa > Chordata > Ceratodontiformes > Ceratodontidae > Neoceratodus > Neoceratodus forsteri. The sequence goes on along the minus strand of CM057455.1, from coordinate 1,455,948,798 downwards.
GTCTTATTTCTGGCCCCTTAACTGTTTGCAATCCTTACTCTTTCCTCTGTTTTTTTTTCTCTCTCTCCTTACTTTCTGCCTGTGTGCCCTTTAAGCTCCTGATTGTCCTGTTCTGAGACAAGAATATCCTATATTTCTTGAGTTATATACTTGAGTTTATCCAACATGGAACTCAGGGTACCATCATTTTTACAGACTCTAATTGGGTTTGTTGCTCTCTTACAGAATTTCTCCCTTTCTGGAAGAAGCACTCCTTCCTCTCCTCTGACGGCAGTCCAGTGAAATACAAAGAATTGGTAATCTATATACATGCACTAGCACAGAAATACACACACAAACTTTATGTGCACAAGGTTAAAGCCCATTCTCTACATGATCCCTACCATTCATTCAGTGACACAGCAGACACCCTTGCTAAGGAAGGGACTCGAGGGGGGGATGTCTGGATGATGGAACATCCAGAAGCCAATGCGGCTGTACATGTTGCAGCCCTTAAAAAGGAAACCAAGTCTTTTTCTCCCCTGGACCTCTCAGCAGCCCAACATTTGGACACTGAACTCAAGGAAGTATTCAGATTCCTTGACAAAGGTACTGAACAGAGACTCCCTACACATAATCCCTATCACAGACATGAAGGTAAGTTACACTTATCCCCTGATGACAAACTCATATGATTTCAACCAGAGGATACTACCACCAAACTGTGGGTAGTACCCAGACATTTGAGATCCGAATTTTTGCATCAAGTACATGATACTCCTACTGGTGGACACCAGGGGCAGAAAACACCCTCAACATCTCAAGACCACCGCTTGGTGGCCTGGCATCTCAAAGATGTTAAACAATACATTGACAATTGTCTCGTTTGTGCACAAAATAACCCAATACCAACAAAATGAAATGCCAAACTTTTACCACAAAGACACACTGGCCCTTGACATGCCATCCAAATTGACTTTATTGGTCCTTTGACCAATACTAGTAGAAACAATAAGTATGCTCTTGTAGTAACCGACTTATTCTCTAAGTGGGTTGAGGCTTTCCCCACTAAGACATGTACTGCAAAGACAACTGCCAAAATCCTGGTGGAACAGATTTTCTCCAGGTGGGGCCTGCCTCTCAAGGTAGACTCCGACAAAGGAACCAGTTTTACAGGTGAGTTGATGAAAGAGTCCCTTGAACTCCTTGGGGTTCAGCAAAGTTCCACATACCTTATCACCCTCAATCCTCAGGTCAAGTAGAAAGGGCCAACAGACGGATTGAGCAAATGCTTTCCAAATTTATAGAGGACAATCCAAAGACCTGGGATTCCCTATTGCCTTTACTCCTTATGGCAATTAGAAGTCGCCCTCTGCCACCACTCAGCTCACACCCTTTGAGGTGATGAGTGGAAGACAGATGAGACTACCTGAACATTTGTTGTTTGACCTGCACACCCCCACTGCAGACCGAGTGTCTGTGGATCAGTATGTGGAAAAACTCAGAAAAGACCTCATACACCCACACTTGTACACTGCAAACTGCATGGGCAAAGCCCAGCAACAATCCAAAATACAGTTTGACAAACACGCACAAGAAGTGGATTGGCAGGTTGGAGATCAGGTAATGGTACTTCGATTTGCACATCCCACTCACTCCTTCTCCAATAAATGGGAAGGCCCTTACCCCATTGTCAATAAGCTCAGTCCGGCAGTCTATCAAGTTAGACTCCTCCACAACAATAAACTGACTGACGAATGGTTACATGCAAACCAATTGAAATTGTACAAAGGAACTTAAACTTACTTTTCCAAACCCCATTGGGCGGAATTGTACTAATATACTAATCTTTGATCTTCCTTTTCAGATATACTGACAAGATGGCTATCTTGTTCCTATCTCTCCTCCTTGCAGGAGTGATGCCTTGCACCAAGGCATGGTACCGGACCTCCTTGACAACTGGATCCTCCAGCATCCCCAGAGGAGTTTCCATCAAAATACCAGAAACCATGATTACTGTCCAGGAAGGTTCTGATGCTTACCTCACTGCCTCGGTCGTTGCTCCTGACAAATTGACCCTTCAAATTGAGTGGCAAATCATCACAGGACAAATTCTCCTGTGGCCAAACTCTCAGGGAACTTTTCAGGAGTTGGCACAATGCTAAATTATCCCCAGATGGTTCACTGTCCCTGTTACAAACTGCATTGAGACATTCTGGTTTGTACAATATCACTGCTCTAATTGATCCTTCCTATTGCAACTCTCTTTCCAAAGATTCTGCCCGCAGATTCTGTTCCATACACCACATGGCCTCTGCAGCCATGTATCTCTCTGTTTTATCTCCCACTGAAAAACAGCTTTTGGAATGTCCTAAACATAACCCTGGTCCCCGTAGTGGTCTTACGGCCACTGCCCTCCCAGGTTCCTTGATTAATAATTTACAGTTTATGCATATACCTGTTTTGTTTAATCTTACATACTGGAACATGAAAGAATTTGGTATGTGTCACAATACTAATACATCTGCATTTTATAGTACATTATTGCTTGATAGTTTAGCTGCATTTCAGATTCGTACTAAGGATCCCTTTACTGGGGTTTATTCTACTGAACATAGAGGTAATTTCAGGAGGAAATCTCCTTCTGCTACTCTTAACAATAAACGTAGTAAACGCGAAGTTGACAGTTCTGATGTTACAGGTGCTACAGAATTATGTCACAGGTCTTTGGTACTGCTATGTCCATTTGGAACAAAGCAGACATTGCTGCTATAAAAGTCACTCTGCAAAATTCTCCACTGGTTTGGTTAATAATATTTTACCACCATTATTGCATGGTGTTGATGGTCTTAGTCAGGAAGAAAGATTCACTGTATACAACATGCACAACATTGCAAAAGCATTTACTGACTCTAAAGATAAGATTAACGCACTCATACAACAAAATAATAGAGAAGCTGAAAGACAATACATCGGTAGGGAAATACTCTGTTCTGCATATGGTTCATACATCCTCACTACCATCAACAACCTCTTCTGTGACTTAGAAACTGGAAGAATCCCTGACATAATACATGATAGACGCATTTCCAAATGGTATTGTCCTAAATGCAAACTTTCAACTTGTGTTACTTTATGTATGCAACAGACTTTGTCTATCCCTCTCTCCACAGCACGAAACTTGGGGTTTGTGACCAGACACCCTAATACTGGTCCTTGTTTTTCTACTAAGAAATGGTCCATAACAGATACCACGTTTGTCTCTTTTACTGTCTCCTTACCACATTTTGATCCCACCACAGCCTTGTTCAACAAGCTGGCACTGGTGCATTCGATTGGGCATTTGGATGATGACATCTACAGAGAACGCCTGGATCTACCACCTCTACTGGTCTACCACTCCTTCTTGGATGCCTGGGTGGCACCGCACATGGACTGCTGTGTGAAAAAGCAATACATCTACTTGTGCCGATGTGATGTGTTCGATGTCATACGCCCTGTTTGTGGCTACTCTCCAGACAGCATTGATTGGACTTTCACTATGGATGATGACATCACTGAGAATGGCACCGACTCTTTTGACTCTATTCTGTCACCAGATCAACTCTACCAGTCCTATCGTGAGGAAGCTCATCGCCTGTCAACACAGATTTTGAAGACGACCTACACATGCCCTGTCCAGTTGCAAAATGGAGACTCCCACTGTCGCTCACAGTATAACTCTGATGGAAGTACTGTATTGTTACCAATCATAAGTCTTATACATATGGTTCTGTTACTTGTCCAATTGATTACCCCAACTTCTGTTTTGTTCCCCATCAGAAAACTGTTATTGGACATACCGTTATCACCCTGTTCCCTTATGAATGCAGATATTATTGATGGTAATCCAGATTACTTACTTACACTCTCAGAATACCTACCATACTTTAACGCATACATAGATCCACTTACACTTATTTTGAAATCCCTGTTAGATAGAAAGGACACACCTCATCCACATCAGCAATAATATAACCAAAGCCAATGAAGCTGTTCTTGACTTGATCAATGATGGAGATATGAATAATGCATTGACTAACACCTGGTTAGAAATTACTTTTAAAGGTTTTGTCATAATACAAGCATTCTTAATATTTACTTTAATTATTATGCTATGCTGCCTACGACGTACTCTGTGCCAACACCGTGAGCAGCTTGAGTTCCTTTACAAAGCCCGTGCCTCAGGTTTGTAAATGACCACTGCTCCTGCCCATTCCTTGGATTTACCTGTGTTGCCCTTGGAGGCAACAAGGGGGGGAATTGTTACACGAGGTCCCTGTACCCTAATTGATACCCTCGGGGTACACCGTAGACAGCTAATGTTTAGGCATAGGTTATACTAATACATAGGGCTAAGGGCATCTACCGTATAAGAGTAGATGTCAGTATATAATGCATATTGTTGTAATCCACTTTGCTTGCTAAAGCACACATATTATACCATGTATTTTCTGTCTGTTTCTTACTTGTCAGATGCCAAGACACCTGTCCTTGAAGTAATTATGATATGTAAGGCAACATTGCCATCCTTTGGTGATGTGCACCACTACACCTTGTTATGTAAAACTTTGTATAAGAACGTCTTTGTTCTAAAACTGATGACTTTACAGAATTATATAATGTTATCTTGGACCGTGGAGCCACCTCTAATTTAGCCAATAGGGCTCATCTCTGTAACTAGAAATGTTTCTATCTTTTGGTATCTATAGTAATTATCACAGGTATATAATGTTATGCACAAGCTTTACACCTCGGAGACCCGAGAGATCCCAAGAGACTACAGAGAAACCTCGAGGTGTAGGGAACGCTTAGCATTGGCTCCCAGTTCGTATTGGTAAGAACTGCTTAGGGCAACTGTGATTTATCCCTTTTGTAGTAATAAACTTGTCTGTGATTACTTGCATTCCCAATATTGCCAAGAACCTGAAAGTGAGGTTTAGTCCTCTTACAATGGTGTAGGCTTATCTATCAGAGCCACTGACTAGCACAAAGAGCGGTCCCATCAGATTCTGGCAAGTTAAGCAAGTCATTTGGGCTGCACAGGTTAACTAAGCTTTGCAGTATCTTAAATGCCCTCAAGCATCAGTCACTTTGGAAAGTTGTTTCAGTACAGCTTGGGCTATTACTTCACTACATCTCTCAAGGCAAGAGAATCATGAAATTTTGGCATTTCTCAAACTCAGCTTACCAAAGAATAACTTCACTATTTATTTGATCATTCAAATGTCCAACATGCAGCATCCACTACTGTTCCCACTTGTACACCTCTTGGTGGTTAGACTCACTGAATTCTTTCCACTGGCACTGGCACCAGTCTGGCTTACTACACGCAGCAGTAGTGACACAACTTCTCATCCTGATGACCTGCAACTACTTTCACATTGTTATCATCACTAAGCTTGGTATCATCATGTGTGCCACTGAGCACACACAGTCAGTATTAGTTAAAAAAACAACCTGTCATCACCCACTGTATATAGGACAGAAAAGGAAAGAATGACCAGGTCAGCCACTCACAGGTATGCAGTCTGACCTCATGTAGTAAGCAGCTAATTAACTACTACAGCTTTGACAGCCAGCAAGCAGTGTCTGTGCTCAAGCTACAGTATGCTCAGTTCATGTAAAATAAAACATTTTTAAAAGAAAAAGAGAAAGAAGAAAAATCAAATAGAAAAAATCCATGCATGGACAGAAAATACTGAGAAGGGCAATGTACTGCCCTACACTTAATGTATTTTCATTTATTTTGTCTGTCTATGCTTTTGCAATGCATATGTTGTTGTTGGGGGTGTTATTCTATAGTTTGAAAATCAATTGATCCAGAGAGAATAAAGTAATTGGCATGGAGGTAATACATAGACTACAGAGGGGTATATACCTTTAAGTCTACAATGAATAGTAACTATTACTGTAGCTGACCTTGGGCTGTAGCACTCATAATGGGTTTTACAGACTCTGTCACAACACCACAAACAGTAATCCACAGTAGCTGCATTAGAACACCTCCTGCCATAAGTAAGGTACAGTAATTAGTATTCATTGCTCACCTCAATGCTTTATGACCCCGTTTGTGGTCTGCTTTACCTCATGCTAATGATAGCATTGGAGCTGAAATGGTTCAGATAAATTCTCAAAAGTCAAACTGACTCTGTTAGCCCCAAATCAAAGTACAGTAGCCACCGGCCCATTCCTTTCACCCTCACAAAGGGCTTCAAAATAGTATATCCATATATTGCCTCTCACAAATTACTTAATGCAACATGTAATACAGTCTTAGTTTTGTTTAATTCCCTGACATGCTGGGCAAGGTAGCAACTATTTCCAGCATTAACAATATCCCTTACAGCATGATTTCTTTCTTTTCATCTTTTCCAGTCAGTTTTTACTTTATTTGTTTGTTCTAAATTAAATTACTCAATCATGCTATTTATGAAAAAGCAGTACCTTGCTTCTCAAAAGGATCAGAACCAAATGGTCCGGCCAAGATACAGTAGTGTGGTTCAGGAAGCCTACAGTAAATGTAGTCTTTCCACAAAGTAAAGGGTGATACACCTTGGCTTTATTAAGATTATCATCCTGAATATGGCCTAGCAAGTTTTCCATAGTGCAAACAATCAAAAGTTGTTTCATCCCAATATTTTTCAAAACAGAAATGTGTGAGTGACCATCCATAGAAGATCAAAGTTCTACCTTAAAGAGTAGTCTAATCACCACCACTCATCAGAACTTCATTACGCAACATTCCTAAAAAGTTAGAATTTCTAGAATTGCTGTTTTTTTGCCTCTAAGAGCACTGCAATGCCCTGTTACCTAGTTCTGTCCCCAAGTTTATGACTATACATGGTGGTGCTCTTGTAATGACTATGGTTCCACAGAGGATTATAACCTCCACTAGGGAATCGTCAGGAGTAGATGAACTCTGTGGGTCACATATCCTGTTTTACAACAGAGGTCTTTAGTAGTACAGAATACAATACTGTAACATTCTAATTATTTTTTAAAGAACCAATATTTGTTGGCCACTAAATAGTTTTGCTCAGCAATAATGTCTATAAACAACATACACAATTTTATGTTTGTTTGTGCATGTACATAGTACACATATTGGGGCTGCTCAGAGAGTCTAGGGGGTAGGGAGGTGTGCATTGTACCAACCAAGGAAGCTAAGCCTGCATAAGGCATGTGAGTGAAAACCTGATAGTGTCAAAGCTGAAGATGGTGCTTTTAAACTGATTGATGGGTGGAAACTTATCACATATGAAATAATACAGCTACACCAATCACAGGGCTGGACAATGGGCAGCTGTTCACTGATAGGGCTGAATGCAACCTTTCATGAGCATGATTAGCGACATTGAACATTAATGCTGCTGACTGGAAGCACTGGAAACAGCAATGCTTTCTTAATGTTGCAAGATTAATGAGATTTCCCACCCCACTAGGCCTCAGAGCAGGTTATTTCAGTGGCTGCCCTGTTAACTCTTCCAATACCATTATGGTAATGTACAGCCTTTTGATGCAGCCACCAGTTGCCTCTCTTTGCAAAAATCACTTGCTCTTTCTGTCTACCAGCTCTCCTAATCACACACTCTCCATTGCTGGGTTTCGATACCCTCCTTGCTTAATCATCTTTGCTAAAACAACTTGCTCCTTCCCTCTGCCTGCTATCCCACCCAACAATCTTCCATTCCTGGCCTCATTTGATTTTTCACCTGGGGGTTGTGCAATGGGGCTCCTGAAGGGCTTACTGCCCTATCTTAACTATTGCCACAAGGTATGGTGCTTGGGGGGGGCTCATAAGGATCAGGAACTCTGACCCTAACTCCATCTGATCATCTCCACTGTGCAGGCCTTTTTACCATACACTAACTGCTCAGCATCATTGAGTGGAATTCACCTTTCTATGTGTGAGGATTGTGGGACAGGTTAACATCTGAGGAATTGGACTGGACCAGAGAGATCAAGGAAGAGCTACTACAGCACTGAGACTTAAAGTCAAGTAGGGGCGCAGTACAATGGCTGCCTGGCAGCAGCCTCAATTTCCTAATATCACCCTCTGCTTCACTCTGCCAGCTCTTCCACCACTGTGAACCCTCTGTTACTGTGTCAATAACCACTTTTATAACACTACCCTGTCCTTCTCTCCAGCCCTTTCAAACCCACAAACCCTCCATTCCTGGTCTCTTATGCCTTTGCCACTCAGCTGCTGTAAGGGGCTCCTTGGGAGTGAGAGCCCTGATCTTAATTGTTGCCAGCTGGTGTGGCTGTATGAGAGGAGCTCACAGGTACTTCCCAGGCTTCCAGTCCAGTTGTGCTTGACATCTTATGATCCAGGCAGGAAAAGTCTGTTGTCCGTGTTCTGAGACAGTACCAAGTTTGAGAGCTGTGACATTATGGTTTTCATAGATATCGGGATTTGTTGATTATTATGGTTAGACTTATTTACATCAATAAACATCCACGGTTAGGTGGAGTCGTTCTGCAAGGTTATACTCACTGGTGAATCTGTGAAAATAAGCAAATTACCATTTGATGAGTGTCATAAATGGAATTTCATGATCAATGAAATATTTTTGACATACTTATGTTTTAGATGTGATTATATATTTATTACCAGCGAATTGAACTGCTGCATTTATTACTCAGCTCTAAACATTGCACGACTGAAGAAAATCATTATGGGTGTAACAACATGCAAGCAAAATTCTTCAGAATTGACCAGTGCTTGTTCTTTTTGTCTTTTCTGATTCCTGAATGCCAGTACAGGCTTTTGAGTTTTTTTAAACTTCATGCTCCTGTGCCAGTCCTGTCATAAAAAAATGAATACATTGATACAGTGCTGTACTGTTTACCATCAGAAACATGTGATAACACAATCCTAATACATCCATAGTATGAATATTCTATGTACATTTAACAGGTAAACTCAATGGAAGGGACTTTTAAAAATTGTGAGTGGTGGCCATCTTTCATGTTTTCAGTCATTAATTACAAAATAAGCTATAAAAGTTGTTTAAAATATCTGAGGACATTAAAAATACAAAACAAAAGAGCTCCCATGCACTTTTAGATTTTGAAGTGCAGGTCCTGGAACAAGCAGGAACAACATGTAAAGGACCAGTTCACAAGACTCAGACAATAATTTAACAAATATAACAATAATGTGCATCAGTGCAATACATTCAACACTCCATGTCAGAACTATCCAGAGCACATTCAGTGACACATGCTCCTTTTTTGGGGTGTTTAAAAAATGCACACTAGAATGCTAGAAATGCATTTTTTCTAAAAAAACTATATAATATTTTTAACAACTAACAAATACTGCTTCTTTAGTGTTGTGTAACTATGTTCCTATGATTCCTATGACGTTTGTGATGGATTCCTGGAACAGCCTTCCAGCTGAGGTGGTGGTGAAAACAATGGTGGGGTTCAAGAACACATGGGATAGGCATAGAGGAATCTTGGTGGAAAGGAATGGGAGAGGGAGAAAAAGCTCAACATCAGGATGGGTCTGTGGTGATATTGTAGCTCGGGAAAATGGGCAGACTGGGTGGGCCAAGTGGTCCTTATCTGCTGACAAAATCTGTATTTCTGTTTCTATGATATCAGCTCTGGCTTTTGAGCTGATGGCTGGATCCTCACTCTAAATGGATACATTCAGCCACCAAGCTTATAAATCTGACTGTATATTAAAGTGGCAAAGGGTCAAAACCGTGCATGGCAGAATGTTGTGCGGCTTGTAATCGTTGTGCACTTCACTGGTATTTTTTTCTTGTGGGGCTCTGCCCTTACTCCTATTATGGGGGCTGTGCCTCTGGACCACCTCCACTAAAGGATTCTAACTCCAGGGGGTCCAACACAGAGAGTGCACAGGTCTAGAATCAGCATAATGTTGTGCGCTATTATGCATCAGACATTATGACCTGGTACATATTAAAAAGTTGAGTGTGAAAACCTAATGATTCTGTACTTGCTTCACAAGAAATACATCCTGCATTTTAATGTAGGGTTTAAAAGAATAGCAATTTGGCAAAGCTTATTTGTTAGTTAAGTATGCTTTCAACTGTATCTGATCATTGACTGATTTGCCACAGACATTTGCATGCTTAATTTTTTTCAGATGTCATTGTGCTGGATTAAACGATACTTTCTAAAACTTTTAAACTCTGCTGTGGCAGTTACTCATTGAGAGTCATGCTTGAGAGTTACTACTGCACTAGTACAAGTCACCATAGAGTAACCTGTGCCCGTGCTGAAGTGATAGCAATGGGTATGAGCTCAGGACAGTAACATACAGTAATAACCTAGCAGCTCAGTAGAGACTCTAGGTCCATTGTTGCACTCCCTCATGCCCAACGTCATAGGCACAGATGAAATGTGTATGCTGTGCAAACAAATACCTATGTATAGACTACAATAATTGAAAATGTATACATCCCTATGGTGCTGTTTCTACTACATAATACATTTAGTTTCTACTAAATAAGTCCTTGGAGTGAGACTTAAAACCTATGATAGGAGATAAAAAGTGATATCAAATAAACCCCACTGACAAGAGTTCTTGACACATGACTGCTAATATACCTTACCATTTGAGTATGTAATTATAGTAGCAGCCCCGAAATCAAGCAGTATTGTACTCTGCTGTGTGCTGTGTAAGTGAACTGTATTATGTAGCAGAAAAATCAGCAACATGTGGATGTATACCTTTTAAATAAATTACCTGGGTGTCACATTTACAGACAAAAAGATCATTAGAAATTCCAAGAGATGCAGATTGGTACAGTATAATCTGTCTGATTAAGTTATTGATAGACGATGTTGCTCCTTTTCTTTGCATTTTAATGTTTTAGTGTTTCAATATGACAGATGAGCTTCAAGTGCTCTTTTATAATGCCTGATAATATTTACCTTTGCAGCAGTGTTGGCATCTTTTTCTGATTTCTTGCAATGAAGAAAGGGATCTCAGTGTTTATGGGTTAATTTGTCAGGTTCCTTATAAACAGTGTGATTTTGCAAGTTACTTGGTGGGCTAATGTTCATGATAAACTGTAACTGCCTTCCTCCACAGAGCTCAGTTTTAGTTGTTGCTAAACACAATTGATTCATAAGCCCTGTTACTTGTGGCAGGTCATTACAGTTAAGAAGGCAACTACAATAAAAGCTTAAGTGTAATGGCAAGTCTAATGTCTAATCCATCAATCAGGTGTAACATAGTTGAAAACACAGTAATCAATAAAGGCTGCTAAACTGAGTCTTGAGTGCCCAGAAAGGACATGTATCACATCATTGTAACTCTGTTGCTTACTAAAAAGCCATTCAATTGAATACATCAGTCCAGACATAATTCGTGCAGTACTTTCTACTCTAACGTGACTTTTAATATTTCAGATAATGTTTTCCAGTGTTGAACACATTGAGGAAAGATTTCCATCGGATGAAAAGGGGTATGGCAGACAATATCTTTTGTAAATAGGTTTCTTCCAGTAATCAAACATTTCTATGCCTTACTGCAGTCTCTTTGTATTCCGATAGTTGTCGAGGTCATGAACCAAGATGAGAATTAAACACATACAATATCATGTCCAGGTTAGTTGTATAACAGCAACCTCATGTTTGGGATGCCTGTTGTTTACTATGCATGGTACAACAGAAAAGGCACACTCCTGTCAGGTATGGATTGCTGAGAATATGTTTGGACTATTGGAGAGAGGATAAGATTTGTCAGTGAAATATAATGTATACTGTAGACAAGATATAATACTGTAGATGCTTTTCACATATGATATTTATCCGCAAGTAAGACACACTAAATAACAAATTAGTGTTTTTTCTCCTTCATGAGTGAATGATCACATCATGGTGGCAGCCTTATATAACATATTTATACATGGAGTGTGAGATTCTAAATCTGCAGTGCAATGCCAATAGGGACTGGTGAAAAATGTAGCCCCTTTTGTTTCTGCCCCGACACATGGGGCTGGATTTTCAAAGGCCTGAAAATGACGCAGGGTGCTTGCATCAAAAATAACTGATGCAAGGAGCAGGATGCATCAAAACTTGCATCAGTTCTGATTTTCAAATGGTGCTTGCGTCAAAAACAGGTCTGCATGCACCAGACTGGCTTGTGCCATGCTTGCACTGAAAAAATGCCTGTGCCATGTCGGAAGGGATGCCTTCATCACTGAAATGATGCACCATCCCCTTAGTTGGGATTTTCAAAGAATGTGAGTCCTGTCCTTGTGCCAAAGATGCATGTCACTGTTGAACCAGCCAGAGCTGGTCTAAAGGTACACTAAAGCATACAAAGAGGCCCATAATAGGAGACAGACCTGATTATGATACTGCTAAGGCCAATAGTCCCCTGCAGGACTAGTTTAGAATGTTTGTGGTGCTTAGTCTGGCCAATTCATCTTCTGTTCCTAACATTCTAACATTATCCCAACATTTACCACCTCTCAGCATCAGTATGCATCCTGTATCCTGCTCAAACATCTCCATCTGTTCTTTCTAGTCATTTAGTTTGCAATCTTGTCCTCATAAACAAGTATCCTGCTAACAACTTTCATTAGATCACCTAACTCTAATCTTCCTTCACAATGCTCCAAATACCCCATCTGTATCTTCCTTCTTTTCTGCCCCTGTCCCCTCACTGCTCCTTCTCTCCATCCCCCTCAAGGCTTCTTTTCACACTACCCCACTCCTCTTCCACTCTGTCCTCCTGTACTCCCCCATCCATAGCCCAAGCTTCACCCCTCCCTCTTCCTCTCCCCTTCCCTCCTTTCTCTCCCCACAATCTACCCAAGCCTTCCACCCTGAGGCTTCTCACTCTCGCTCCTTCAATCTGAAACTTGTTCACTGTATCCTTCTCTCCTGCTCTATTTCCACTTCCCTCTCCCTTACTTAAGGGGTTGAAGTCCCACTCTTTCCTCTTCCTTCTTTCATTCGTCTCCTCCTGGCTGGAAACATTGACTATAACTCCAGCCCCCTCCCCTCACGTATGGCCTTAGCATATTAACCTAAATGGTAGGTGCCTATTCCTATGCATGATGTACTCAATGTTTCGACTTCACAGTACTCTCTAGCCTTCTGTGCATATCTGAGTCCTGATTCTCTGATAGGGTACTTGACTAAGACCTGGCTCTCCCAGTCTTCCACCTTTTGGACAGGACCATGTCAAGTGCGGTGGTGGAGTAGTTTTATATGTACGTCAGAACCTATCCTGTACAATCAGTCCCTTCCTCTCATGAGCTCCTACTTGCCAAGCTATCCCTCCCTTCTAGTCTCCCTATTTGTGTAAGTGCATTTGTGCCTCCCCAACGATCTCTCCCTCCTCCCTTCTCAACATGCTGTCCTCTCATTCTTCCCATGCTGCCTCTTGCTCACTTATCCTCTTAGGTGATTTCAACTTAAATTGGCTTTCCTCCCACCTCAAGATCCACACTCCAAAGGATAGAGTCCTAAACCTCACCCAATTAATTTCTGAACCAATTGACTCAAATTCCCCCCAATCACCCCTATTGGATTAGATACTTGCCTCCTACCCTCCCAGCATCATTACAGTAGGCACACTACTGGATGCCTTAAGTGATTATAGCATGACGTATTGCATCAGGAAAGTGACACTTATGCACTCCACCCCCAAATACATATGATCTAGATCTCTCAGATCTCTCCAGATTCATGCCCTACTACTCTCTTACTGCCTCAGACTGGTCACCTGTCTATCATGCCCTTGATATTGATACTGCCCTATCCCACTTCCAAGCCATACTACTCACACATGGAACCTTCATGCCTCCTAAGAAAATTAAGGTCAAATGTGCCACCATCTGTGGATCACCCTGACCTTATTGCCTTGTTTAATCCCTCGACTTAGCATGGGCCTGTTTTAAACTATCCCCATCCCTATCCGACCTCCTATTTTACAGGTCACTCAGGATTTCACGCTCCATGGCTATCTGCTCTGCTAAGACCCTTTATTTTAAAAGCAACCTCCAGACTAATCTCAATTCTGCTGAAAAAATTGAGGAAAGTTAGCCCTCCATTTTATCCCCCGCTGAATCCACTACCCCTGTCCTCATGTGTAAATGGCTCACCAGTCCTGACTCTTCCTCTGTCACTGCTCATTTCAATTATTTCTTCACCACCTGTGCCCTACCCTCCTCCTGTAGCCCCCTAGTCTCCCTCTGCCTCTTCTCCTCCACAGTGACTCACAGGTTTCTGTTTCCCATCTTCCCCCCATGAAGTGTTACTTGCCCTAACCTCACTCAAACCCTCTGGGTCCAGCCCTGATGGGACAGACCCCAAACTCCTATGTATCTCGGCCTCTGTCATTGCCTCCACACTAGCTCACATTCTGAATCTTTCTTCTCCTCTGCACTATCCTGCAGGCCTGGAAAGTTGCTAGGTGCTTCACCTGCCTGAAGGTGGTGACCGCTCCCCCTCTGGTAACTTCTGGCCCATCTCTGCCCTTCTCTCCTTTACTAAACTACAGGAGACCCTCATCTGCTCCAAACTCACTAACTTCATTCATTCCTCTGATTTCCTCTTCCCCTTCAAGTCTGGCTTTAGAAAGCACCATTCCAGCATATCCTCCCTACTTCAACTTACTGACTCTATCCTCACTGAAATGGATCAGGGTCACATCATCTCAATTGTATTCATCGACCTGTCAAAAGCCTTTGACTTCTTGTCCCACCTCTCCTCCTTAACAAACTGCTCTGCTGGCCCTCAGCCAGCACTGCTTATAGTTCTGATCATACTTCTCACATTATCAACAGTCTGTACAGGTGGGAGTCATCCTGTTCCCCATCTATCCTAGTTGAGTCCCACAGGGATCCATGCTGTGTCTTGTCCTCTTCTTCATTTTCCTCAATGGCCTCCCTCTGCATGTGTATCCTCACACATCCATATGTACATTGTCGACACAGTTCTCTACATTTCTGGCCCTATGTCATCTGCTGTGACTGGACTGCTCCAACAGAAGTTTTGCAATGTACTGTGCTGATTCCATGAAAACCAGATCAGGGTCAACACCAGAACTATGGTGTCTATGAACTTTGGCACCTACTAGAAACTGGCAGGGCTCTTGTCCCCCTGCCCTCATTTTCACCACTTTAGAAGGCAGCCCTTTGGAAGTGGTCCCAACTTTCAAGTACCTAGGAGTGGGGCTTGACAGCAAGCTTGATTTCTCTTTCCATATAGACACGATGTATGCCAAACTGTATTCTAAACTAGACACCTTGTTCTGCAACAAAGACTGCTTCTCCCTTCAGGTCTGCAAGAAACTAGTAACCAAAATGGTACTCCCAGTCTTTGATTATGTGGATATAGTCTATTGTACAGCACAGATGTAACTGTTCCTATCTGTGCACCTGCTGTTTCAATTTGTATATATGCTTATTGCCTTCTGTTGTGTTGGTGAGCTAGTGCTCTAGACTACAGTTGCTTTTGCCTTAGTATAAGGTTGTTGCACTAACTTCACTGTTCCTAACTGCATAATAACTGAGTCTATTTGTATTTAATGCCTATTCACCCTTTCTCAGTTGCTTACTCCAGCACAGAGTCATAATCTCACAAGACATGGCAAATTCGTGCTGCCCGATGCAGCCGATTTATGCCATGAGGGACAAACCTGGTCCAAGATGCAGCATCTGGTTCCTACAGCTGTGGCTCAGTCCTGTGAGCCACGGCAGCTGCTTGTTGGAACCCACTCCCAGCAGAGGTCTTATCCTCTGCCTGGGAAGGCTGCTACTGGTGCAATATCGCGGCAGCAGTATACGCAGTATTGTACCAGTAGCGGTAGCATACTGCGCTATACCGGGTTAGCCATAATATTATACGCTATTAAGTGTGCGGCATTATGACCCGGTGGAGCTTACTCCTAACTGGTAATTATTTGTACTTGCTCATCTAGTGCTTCTTTTAACACCCTACTCCTAACCTGGCCCATTCATACCTGTGACTCCCTACCCTTATGTGGTTCTATGTGATAATGGCGAAAGCCTAAAAGCGATTGCCATTATCATGAAGCCAAAGTGGCGAAAACACTTTTCGCCACTCTGACACTGCGGCGCACAGCAAAACGGGCACCAGAGACTTCATTTTTGATGCTTTTTGTGGGCCAGCCCCCACACCTACTAAAGGATTCTCAATTCCAGGGGGTGCATGTCGGGGGGGTGAAAACATTTAAAAAAAAAAAGGTCTTGGCTTTGCGCAACAAAAACACACAAGCGCCCATACCCCAATCCATTATCCTGTGGACCAATGCTAGCAACCCAACCCACCACACCATGGGGTCAGCTCAACAACCCACCATGGCACCACCCTTCATATCCCCTCCCGCTCCTTGCTGTATGTGCTGACTCCCACCCCCCATGCGCGTACATATAGTGACATCCTGTCACTATACTCTTCCATCCCCCATCCAACCACCCTACCATCCTGTGACCATCTCTGCAATGCGCTGGGGAAGGGGTCACTGTTATTGTAGGTGCCTTTTACCCAATGCCAGTATCACGGGATACTTTTTGGGGGCATATCATATGGAAGGCCAATGCAGTGACCCTAAGCATCCCTTACTCTGTCACTTAAAGGTGTGAAGAATGCAGGGATCACTGCCTTAGAAAAAGGTTCCTGATTAGTCTGAAACATGTCAGGTGACCTTTGGGAAGCTGGCTGTTTGCACACACATCTTGAACTGCACTGCTTGTGCAACGAGATGTACTACCTGCACTACAAGATGTGCTACAAGAACGGATTTTACTTTTACATACTTCCAAGTGGGAATTTTAATTTTCTGTTTTTGTGCAAGCAGGAGCCTCAGGACCAATTGCTGAACTTGTTTTCCTGCTATATCCAGGAGTTCTGCAGTGACTGGATGAGTGGCAGAATGTTTTCCACACCGTGCTTCCTCTCCTGACTGACACATTAGACAAGGCACTTTGGGCCAGATATTCAAACTTTGCATGATGCTTAAACCATTTGCTGAGTTTAAGCGATAAGGATTAAGCGCGGGTCTGCCATATTCAAAGGCCAAATAGCGCACAAACTGCATCAGCACTGGGCAAACCATAATTATATGCAAGGGCAAAGTGAACATGAATACAGGTGCTATGAGATATTCAGCGACTAGCGCCACGCTAAGGTGTTGCTTGGCGACATATACGACCCTTAGCTTGCCTGAATTACCGCCCAGGAAAGCTGGTCTTAACCCTGGGCAAACAGCTTTGTATGACATTGGTGCTTTGCACAGTGTTAGTGCGGATTAGTGAGGCTGCGCAACCCTAACATATGATCATGACACTTAGAAAATGCCAGACATGGAGGACACATGCTGCTCACCACCATGATGCCAACAGCTGCCACGGTCCCAGCCAAGCACAGACAATAAGGGTGTTCCAGCCCACAGTGGACATCATGGTAGTGTGGCCATACAGCACACACCTGCAGACCATACGTCTGTGGTGACCAACAGATGCCAGCACACACATGCACCACTGTGGGCATGGTGGCAATTGAGGGGAGGGTGTACAGGTGGCTAGACCTCAACACAGCCCAGGTGCGGCCACAAGGCTGGGACACATCACGCAGTGCACATGGACCAGTAGTGGGAATACCCCACCACCTGTGTGCCTGTCGGATCTTACATGCCCCCCAGCCACATACTGTACAACTGTACAGATGCCATAACACATACAGCTGTCCCTGTATATGTCACTGAGCATCCCATGCCACAGGTGCAGCATCTGTGGAGCACACAACAGTGAAACAGTACTGTCCACTGTCAGTAATCACCTGCAAGCTGGGCCTGTCACTGTGTACAGTGCAGTGGTCATCACTGCCCTACATACCTTAGGCATTGCTGTGTCCCTCACACTGCCGGCCCCCTTGCTACTGTAGTGTCTGCTGTGCACTGTAGCATGGCCTACAGTGTGATGGTTGCATGCAGCACCACCACCACCTGTGCCTATGCTGTGTTGTCCCCTGGGACACACAGTGCTATGCTGTACTGCATACATGTAGCCTGCAGCAACCATCATGCACTGTTAGACTGACCTACAGGTGTAGCTGTGGCCAGATCTGGTCAGCCCTTGTACTTCCAGACTGACCCACAGGTGGAGCTGTGGCCAGACCTGGCCACCCCTTGTACTTCCAGACTGACCTACAAGTGGAGCTGTGGGACCCTGCAGTAATGCTGGGCTAATTGCATTCAAATCAGGGAATAATGAGATGCTAGTAAGGCTGTTTGCCCAGAGACTACCTAAGTAGGCTCATTTGCATGTCACTTTTGAATATGGCAAATCTTAGCGCCGGGCAAATGTGTTTGCACTGGGCAAACAGCTTAGCTCCGCGCTAAAGCTACGCTAATGTGTAAGCGCGGCACTAATGGTTCGGGGATTATTATACAGTTTTGATCGCTGTTCTTTCACATCTGCTGCTGCCTGCAGTTGTACTGGGTCCACTCATTTGCTGGCACACACATTGGCCACATAGTTCATCTCTATCTGCCCTCACGTTGCTGTGCACTGTGTTATTGTTGTGGTTTGCACTTCCTGGTTGCTATATTCAGTGCTGTCTTATTCCAGGGCTACATTTGCCCTGCACTCCCAGCCCAGTATGCACAGCCTCATTCCCATGCTATATTCGGAAGCTGTTTGCCCTGGGCTGTTCCTTTTGAATATAGCTTGCTTTGTGCTCTGGGCTAAGTTTGTCCACTGGGCAGTGTTAACTTAGCCCAGGGGCAAAGTTTTGAATATCTGGCCCTTTGTCTGTGTGTGTGCCTCTATAAGGCTATATGTGACAGTATACAGTAGCTCCTGAAGAGGCTGCTGGTGTTAGCGGTGGTATGGGAATAATGGTAAAGCTTGAGTTACACAAAAAACAATGGACAGTGAGACTTAGAATGCCTTGGATTGAATTACTGCTCCAGATATCACTAATAAAATGTGCAGTACATAAACCTGTTCTTTCAGAAGTGTGACTATCTGTGTGCATACTGCCTCATATTATTATACATGGGTGAACGTGTCTGGAAAATGTGAAGCATAATGGAAGGTTGTATTTGGGCTTTACTTCATTCAAAAGACTTTGAAAGTCAGTGTCTTCTATGATGGAGTATATCTGAAGATCAAGGACCATCTTTTCCTCAATGTGTTGTGTCAATCAGACAAAACTTGCTTGACTAGGTGACAGTTTACTATGGGCATGCCATATTTGGGAAGTGTGTGTTATTCTGTTGCAACAAATTCAGAAGTGCCAGTCTGCTGGCACAGTGATGGAGCTACTGCTTGCGATGCAGTTGATAGTTTGAGAACAAGCCTGGCACATGTTAAAACATACCCCCTGAATGATAGAAGACCTGGATATTAGATTTTGGTGAAGAGTCTCCATCGTGTTTTGATACCCCAGCATCTTTCCATGCCCCATTTTGTTGTGATAAGCAGTATTTTATTCTGAAGCTTGTTTATGCCACTAGATTTCAGCTATACCTAATGTAACCTTTTAGAGACAGACAGCTTAAAGGTTGTGGTTACACATTCTGCAAAACATATCTAGCTGTCTTCCTGGAGATGACAGTTGTTACATTCCAACAAGGGTTGTTTTGTAACTTGCTATTAACTGCTATTTCCAAATAGGCATGGTGAACAAATATGGGTCTCATTCAAGTATAAACAGGTAGAATACTCTGTTAATCAATAATTTTCATGTTAAGTGACATACTTGACATGAAACTATGCATTCACTCACATGTTAGAGTATAAGAACAAGAACTTATACTTAGAATCATTGATAGAATATAACACGGGTCCTTGCAAGGAAAGACACCAGATGGGTTCCTATGCTTATGCTAGTAATGGTTAAAGGTGACAGTCTTCTTGTTTTCTAACATAAGAATATACTTTGTTTACCTGATACTTAAGCTGTGGTAAGGAGGTTGGAACTCCCCTGCTTCTTACTGGAATCAGCTGTAGGAGAAATACATAAAAGGCTGACATATTTTATATTATGTTAGCTAACCTAAACCAAGCAGCCAAGACTAGCCTAGCAACCAATGAGCACAACAGCAGCAGCCATCCTTCCATCATGTGCTCTGTTGCAACCACAAACTTCTTTACCAGCCAACAAGCCATGTTGTGGGACTTCATACTTATAGGCAAGAGACATTTGACTAAAACTCTGAATGCAGTTTGATGCAGGTGAATCTTGATGTCAATGGCATAAGTTGCATTGGCTTTCTGAACTTTTAAAGACTCTGCATTACATACTGTTAGCCAAAGCCTTCCTCCTCTGATACAGTACTACCATCACAGTGATGCTGCTGGACAAGACCACAAACCAGCAAAGGTATCCAAGAAAACAAACTGACAAGAATAACTTCTCTTCAGCAAAAACTTTTGCCTGTTATCAACAAAAACTCGATAAGTATGGTCTCTTTTGCATTACATCTATAAAACCTGTATGACCCTAAAAGACTTATCAAAAAAACACTGTCATTGCCAGTTAGGATATTACTTGTCAAGGACTAGTCAAATGAATATGATAAACTGTTATGCAAAATGAAGTAGTGTTGTGCCAAGTCTGAAATATTGAGACTTAAGGATTTCTTGTTGACTACAGATGGTCAAGTTGTTATATGTACTGTCTGTGGAATTCATTATTGTTTGGGGCATTGCAGTAACATTTACAGTTCTCTTTCTGAACCACAATTGCATATTTTGTTATAGGCTGTCATTATTATTTTTGATGACATCACTGTTTACATGTAATGTGTGAATTGTAGAATGCTAACATTTCTCTATTTTTGTTATTATAACATACTGTACTTAAAAGTCACTACAGGCTTAGTGGTTCTGTTGAGATCATTATTTGAACTTAAGAAATTGGAGTCTTATTTTTACCTGGGTATTTGCATAACAAGCTTCATTAATAAGGACTTTCATTTCTCCTTAGGAGAATCCAGGAATAAAGGCAATAAGCCTTTATGACAGGAGCTTTGCCCATAGTCAGACCACTTGTGGATAAAGGGGGTCTCATAGTTGGTATACCCATAGAAAAAGGTTGCTAAAAGACTGAACTAACTGTCCCTCCACATAACAGAGGGCTAGCCAGGAGAAGGAGGGATGTGTGTCCAATTACCTATTCTACTCTGTGGGGGAGGGACACAACCACCAGCATATGTTTGAACTCTGGTGCTGGCTGGAGGTTAGGGTGCCTGGAAGTCCAAACTAGGGGAAGATTATCAGTGGATGTCAGCATGTTGTGAGCTGAAGCACCCACAGTGACATCCTGCATGTTATTACATGATCCCACCTCCAGGGGAAGCACACAGGCAAGATACAAGCAACCACATAGGAGGCTGATGGTCTGTTTAACCCCCCATGCTCTCTGGGCCTCACTTACCTGCTCTTCGATACCCCCTGACTTCATGTTAACTAAGATTATTGACAGGATTGCATGGGTAGCCACCTTGGAGCTGATGGCAACCCTGATGCCGGGGCAAGCAGGGGAATATAACATTGAGGTGTGTCACAGGTAGTCTGGAGGTCCATAATGTCAGATAGAGGGCCTCGGTTGACAGGAGGTGGCACTTGTAGAACAGCTGAAGGAGGTCCTGCTCATTTGGGGGCTGGAGAAAAAGAATTAAAAATAGAAATTCAGGAGAAGTTCTGATGGAGCATACACGGGGCCTGACTCTGGCTGGTGGTGGTTGAAGGTGCTTTTGAAGTAGCCTTTACAAGCAGAATGACCGAAGCTCCCATTACTCAAAAGTGCACATACATCATAGATGCAAACAGTGTACAACATGTTTTAAGTTAATGAACAAACAGCAGAATACCTACACAAGGACTCAGCATTTTGTACTCATGTATGGTTTCTCAAGAGACAGTTGTCCGTGCACATACACATGCACAGATGACTGTGATGTCAGCTGTTGTTGTGTTGCTCATACAAGATGGAAAGGGGGTTGGCTTGCCTTTATAAATCTGAATGAATTCATTTTATCTCAAGTAGGGGAACTGGAAGCACTAGAATGATGAAGAATGGGAGACTGCTATGCTTCTGAATTGCTCAGAGGGGGGTCTTCACTAGATTCACTGGATGGCCATCTTGGAAAGCTTCATGCAGTGGCAGTGGAATCACTGGGCATCTGGGGACTAATACACCATAATTTCCTTCACCATACTGCAGTGGAGCCAAGTGCCTTCTTGTCTAGTCACATCAGTCAGAATCTCCGGTGAAGAACTAGGAAGAATAGACAGAGACATCAATTTTTGATTCCTTAATTGCATTGAATTGCCTTGAGTTTTCAAACATTATGAATAGTCATAACCAAAGACATCACACCAGCAGTGTCTATGATTTTGCAGCATTTGGAAATTTGACAGTAGGCATCACTGTATCACACACCTAGCCCTATTGCTACCCTCGGGCATAACCCTGTGCACTATAACTCCCAGTCACTGTCTTGACTCCTTCACCACAATTGCTTACAGAACTGGTACTTGGTGGAGCTGGCATGGTGGAACCTTTCCTCTGCTCCTTTCCTTCTCCTTGCATTCCTTTCTCCTCCTGTTTTTCTCATGGCTTCTACATGTCACCATGGTACATGCCCACATGTTCATCACCCACTGTTTCTCAGCTCACCCACACTGAGAGACCTAGTATCCCACTACCGCAACCT
The DNA here is from genome assembly GCA_016271365.2 of Neoceratodus forsteri. Lineage (NCBI taxonomy): Eukaryota > Metazoa > Chordata > Ceratodontiformes > Ceratodontidae > Neoceratodus > Neoceratodus forsteri. The sequence goes on along the minus strand of CM057455.1, from coordinate 1,455,926,087 downwards.
ACATCACTTAGTTTTCACAAACACTCTAAAAAAAACATGGATTTCTGTGCCCTGCACCACCTAGTTCTGGGCAGAAACTGAAAATTCTAATCTAGTGAAAATGTATTTTCTAAAATCATGAATTTGATGAATTCATATCCTCCAAATGTGTTCCTTAAATTTTCTCCCCATTCTTCAATGTTTTCTGGCTGAACTTGGACAAATGGAGTAATACTGGACCTGGTACTTGCTGATGTCAGGGTGGGAGGCCACTTGGGGATCAGTGATTACCATACAGTATGGTTCAATATAAGGACAGCTGCAGAATCCAACCACACATGGCAGGGTCATGGATTTCAGGAGTGCAGATTTTATAAAGATGAGTGAATGCCTGGTGGATGAGACAGGGTGGAGGAGCAGTGGGAAAAGCCAAAAGGGGACACAGTGAGGCAACAGAGCTTTTGTCAAGCAAATGAGCAAAGGCAATAGGAAAAAGAGATCACTGTGGTTCTCAAAAGACGTGGCAGAAAGGTAAAGGCTAAAGGGGTGTAGTAGAAGGAAACACAAAGGGATGATGATATGGATGTGTATCAGGAAACAGAGGGAAGCTGGGAAGGCAGTAAGGAATGTGAAGGGCAAACTGAAGAGTTAATAGCTCAGGGTATAACAGAAAGAGAAGACATTTTTTAGGTCTGGGGCCCAACTAGAAAACCCTGTCTAAATCTAAAATTGGCAGCACCCCCACAAAAAGATTTAACACTTTTTGTGACGGATGGACCCCAAGAATGATTTTGGGAGATATGGTATTATGAAGTGGTAACTTTGAGAAATATGAATACTTTTCTAAATCATGTCAAACTGCTTTCACAAATTTCTTGAAAAACTCAAAATACTGACTCTCCTTTAACATGAGTATAATTTTGCAGTGTTTTCATCCTACTGTATATTGATTTCATTATGGAAAATTTACTTTAAATGTGTTCTCTGCTTGTTGTTTTGTCTATATTTTATTAAAAAATATCTTATTTCAGCATTATGTTTTACAGCTATAAAACATGGACAAAGGGTGTTTTCTTTTTAACATTTTACAAGATGAATAATATACTAATGAAAATAATTCAAATAACATTCTCTTTTTTTCACGCAGTAACAACAACTCAGAGGCAACAATATGGCTGAAGACCTGTCTGAGACTTTGACCCTCCTCACCAAAAAACCCCGCCTGATTAGTGACTGGTCCAAGTGTATCATCTTCCAAATAACAACACAGGAATACCTGAGGAATGCAACTCCTGGACTACTAAAGTCATTTTATAATGCATGCCTTGTTAGAAAAGATAATGTTTATCAGCGATTGCAGCCATTAGACACTGATGCATTATTAGGTTTGCCTGTAGTATATTATCATGCAGGATGTCATCAGTCCTACTCCAGCAAAATAAATCTGAAGCATTTCAAAGCAACAGTATGAAGAGGAAAACCCTCTTCCTACTTCTAAAAATAAAATAGAACATTCAACCACATCTACACTGCTTCATGCAGCACAGGTCCTCCATAGTGAACTCAAAATGTGTGATGGACTGGATATTAATCCAATAGATAATTCCACAATCAATTTAGAACAAGCATTAGACATGATTCCTGACAATGTGTACAGGTTCCTGAAATTGGTATTCCAAGGGGATGTTGATGCTGAATCTATTGAAGATGGCAGTCCTTTAGTAACAGCCATAAACAAGACCCTCCACAGACAGATATTATCAGTTGCTCAGGAGTTCATTCATATAGTATCCAGAGGTACAAAATATACACCTAAACATGTTGTCTTGCTTGTCAGTCACCTGGCCCATAGGGTGTTATGTTTGTCCTCCTTTAACCAAGTTTGGCTGTTCAGTGTTCCATTCTCTCAATGCCATAGGCCTGTTACTCCAAGCCTCCATGGAGGTGAGGTGGCCCTTAGCCAGTTTGATGTGATCTCCTTCTGTACCACTTGACACATAATTAAGGCAGAACTGGAAGTCCTCAGATGGACAGCTTGTAATGTGATGATTTCATCTACCATACCAACAGTAACATCTATTGTGTACTGTCCAATTCTGCCAGCATTACCTACTGAATGGAGTACAGTTTTCACTGTAATGAAGAACGTCTGCAAGATGTCTAGGACACTTGACCAAGATTACAGTGTCTTGACATTTGACAAGGCTATATATTGTAAGGCCAAAGAGGAATTTCAGAAAACAGTCTTGAGAATAGGTGGTTTCCACATAGCACAGACATTTCTGGCTGTAATTGGAATGGAGTATGAAGAGAGTGGTCTGGAAGACATCTTCATAGCACTACTAGGTGTATGGTAGCAACACAGCGAGCAATCTACTTAAAGGCAGATCATACAGCCATGGAGTGAGGGCCCACAAGCTTGTAATGGAGGCTCTGTCCAGACTGAGGTGGTAGGCATTTTGTAACTGGGTACAAGACAATGAGATTGATTGTAATGTAGACCTCATAAACAGCAAGTTTCAGGAATATCAAAATGCAGTATTTAACAATGATGCAACAAACCTAACAGCAACACTTTCCCAGCTTGGTGATGCCCTCAAGAATGTACATAATGCATTGCACAGATACTGCAATTTTGGAAAAACAACTTCCCAAACATTTGCATGCTGTGATGATTACATCAAACTGGTTAACATCCAAATGCGGTTCATTAGAACAGAACATGAAGAAACTGGGACCTGCATCTTGTGGTGGTTGTAGAGAGCTACCACTATTTTTGCCTTTCACCACACGACTATGCCCACTGGGTATCTTTGTACATCAGTGCTATGAAGCTTCTTCCAGATTGTGCCTCGAGTTCATGAGCAGTTATAAGGAAATCATGTTGTAGATAGGTCTAGAAATACATTCAGCAAAGTCTGGACAGACATGGCACTTAAACAGTAAACTGTGATAGTAAAGTAAAAGGGGTATAGTGGGTTTCACTTTGAAACCAGGAGCCTTGGCTAGATGGTTTATCATTGCTCATGAGTGCTCAGCTATCACAACTTCAACGAAGGTAATGTGTGATATGGTAGACTCAGACATTTCACAGGGAAAAAACAAGGAGTCTACACAACGTCGCATGCAACAAGATGAAGGAGATGTAAATAAGATTGTTAATGCAATCACCGACTCTATGACAAACCCATTTGATTTGAATGTTGACTTGATAGCACTCACCAGCATTGCAACTGACATTATTGTACCCGCAGACGTTGCCACCAAGCTTGTTACTGCAAATGATACAGAAATCAAATCAATGAAGCAATTTGTAGAAGACAGACTAAATTCATATACCACTGGATTCTTTGAACCATTGCTCAAGCTCAACATCAAGACATTTGCATCTCTAAGCAAGAAGATCAAATCAAAAGTTAGTAGCGATAAGACAGTGACTATTAGTGCAGACAGGGAGTTGTTTAGCTGTGTTATAGTAACTGCACAAACAAGAGAGATTGATCTGAAGGAAGTTTTTACACATGAGCTTTCCACAGTTCCATATGCTCTAGCACATTCTGATGGTACCCTGAACAAAACTGCAAAAAGTAAGCTATTGCCTGAATTAGAAAAAGAAGCACAGTCAATGTATCAGCTTCCAGCATCCAACAGGCCCCAGCTTGGATAGTGGATGGCATGGCTGTTATATAGATAGAGCAAGGAGGCACAACTAGCTTTGGAGAACTTGCTGAATTGGTCTTCAGAATAGTATGCCAGCCTCTACAGAATTATGAGAGCTGCAAAGAATAGATATCATCTTTGATCAATATGATATCAAAGATTTAATTAAAGTTTTGAGCATGCACAATGGTAATCCTCATAAAGCAATAAAGTCAAAATCCATGGTCCCAAAACACCCATCCCAATGCAGTGGAGTAAGTTCATTGGAAATCCAAGAATAAAAAATATCTGGTAAAATTCCTATCAGAATTATGTTGTGATATGGCAGAAACCTTACTTGGCCCAGATCAGAAAATGGTTATGCAGGCAGTTCAAGGACAGCCTCATTGCTCACATGGTCACTTCAGATGGAACTGTAGATCAAGAAGATGTATTCTCATCACACAAAGAAGCAAATATTTGGCTTCTACTTCATGTTGCACATGCTTAACAAGAATGCCATCATGTAGTGGTGTGGTCTCCAGACAATGATGTTGCAGTTCTCTGTGTACATTTTATTCACAAGTTGGAAGCAAGAGCTTTAGTTTCATACTGGTGTGAATGTTAATGCCAGGTTTATACCAATCCACACCATAGCAGCTGAACTTGGCCAACAACTATGTAGAATGTTACCAGTAGTACACACACTGACTAGATGAGATTCAACCAGCAGTCTTGCAAGGGTTGGCAAACTAAAGCCATGGAAGCTTGTCAGGAAGAATCCACACAAGTTTAGAAGCCTTACCAAGTTGGTCACTATGGTGGATGAATCTCCTGCACAGTTGAAATCAGTAGAACTTCTTATAAACCTTCTCTATGACCCAATAGCTAAGTCATTGAATGTAAATGGTGTGTGATATAATCTCTTCTGTTGTAAACAGACCTGGAATGAAGCCTTTCCCCCAACTTCTGATAGTCTTCTGCTACATACTAAGCATGCAATTACCAGACCTTACTCTGGAACCATGCCCTGGAGGCTCAGTCTGACATCCCATCCCCAATTGGAAATGGCTGGCATCACAACAAGGATGGACACATTTCTCCGACACTAATGACAAATCCACATGCCCCTGAAGCACTCCTGGAATGCATTACATGTGGGTGTAAAAAAGCCAAGTGTGAGTGCAACTGCAGTTGTTCCAGGCAGAGCATGGCATGCACACAGGCTTGCTTGTGTACTGGTAGTGAGGACTGTTATAATCCTCATAAAGTTGCCAGTGTGGATCCAGATGAGTCTGCTACTACAGATGATTCACACTTAGACATGTAGCATATGACAAATATATTGAAAAAGGCTAGACACACACATATACTGTCATATTGCCAATCGCTGAGAGAGTCCATTGGACATTAGTGTTTTGTTATCACCATGGTGTGCAATAGTACACCTGGCTTCTAATACAGTATAATGAATACGGTGTTCACAACTTTTGTGATAATGAATAATTTGTGCATTTATCAATACAAAACACAATGCCAACATTCTTTAAGTAATGAGCGTTATTAATAATTTGTGTCAAAGAAACCTTTTGTATGACTAAAATTTGTTTTTGTCTTTTAAAATAAATTATTAATAATTTGTGTCAAAGAAAACTTTTGCATGACTAAAATTTGTTTTGGTCTTTCAAAGTAAATTGCTTATATCCCATTTTATTGTTCATTTCTACTTTTAAACTTCTCATGACAACTTTAGTACATTTCTGTGGCCTTTTCACTTGTGCAAAATGCTGTTTTGACATGGGCACAAAAATCTTGCATTGGCATACTTTGCTACCACTTTACAAGATCACATCCACCTTAGATAAGTACCTAAGTGACACTTCTATCACAATAACATAGTGTTGCTTTCTGTACAGGGGGTGCTACAACACCAAAAATTTCAGGCCTGGGCCCCCAGACTGTGTGTTTTACATCTTGCATGTTGCAATAATATATTGCACTAATATATGATACAATTCTAAATCAGTCAGTACTTATAGAGAACGATCAGCATAAACACAACTATTTATATTACGTTTTATTGGAGTGGTGGTATTAATACATTTGCCCATATTCCTGTACTGTACATATGTATTTCAAACCCTCATACTTCCCCTATGTAATGATCCAAAAATAAATGTTCAAAATAGGTTTCTGTATAATAACACCGATAGAGACAGAAACATTTCTTTAAACTGCTTAATGGGGCTCCTTCTATAAAACTGAAATGTGCCATTATGCTTTTGTGTTATTATTCTGTAAAATGACATGGAAGTGAATCACCATTATGCATGCACTTGTACCACCTCCTGTCACAGACAGACATTTAGAGTCTTTAAAATACTACGCATTTATTTATTTGATGCTATTTGAAGAGACAGGTTTGTTTGGAATGGCATTTACTTATTACTATACACCTCAGCTGTTTAAAACATGCAGACTGTCATTTGCATGACTAATACTAATGGTTTCAGGATGATAATAACTCCAGAACATCAATGCATCCCAATAAAAATGCAACACACTGTACAATGTAATGTTCCTATAACACCAAACTTCTGAGATGCATCATACAAATAAAGTTGTTTCTTTGTTGTATATTTCATTATACTGTACTACTTCTTTTTATCTTTCATTTAATATTTTTCTGATGTGCATCTCTGCATTACAATTTTCATTATTTACTGTTTGCCTTTCATATTTTACAATGTTTTATATCTGGCCAATAGGTCACAACAAAAGGCTAGACTTAATGCTTTAGAAGTTCATCTTAAGGAGATCTCAGAAATTAATAATGCTCACTGTAATACATAGCATATCAATGATCATTCTGGGAAGCTGTATGTATAAACCCACTATGAATGGAGAACATGGAAGAACATGCAGTTGTTTCAAGACTAATCTGTCTGCACAGAAACATATGATGTAGGTGCAGGATACTGTTTCCATACTCTTGCCTTCTGTTGCTACTGCCATATGTCAACTGTTTTGATTTTTGCAGCTTTTACTGTTGCAACATAATACAAAAATACACCTTTGTTGATAGACTGAGTTCTATAGATGGCTGGCCAAAACATACACTTTCACCAAGTGGAGATTTGGGGCAGCTGACCAAAAAATACATCAAGCAGTCAAGCAGCAACAACAAACACAACATTAACAGCTGAAGAACACAAAAAAGTCACAGGAGGGAGTTTCAAAGGCAGGGGATGATGGCAAACTCCGTCAGTCCCTTACTGTGCCATTTGTTTGAAGCAAGGGGCCACTTGTGGCAGTTTTAGGGACTTTCCCTCCAGGACTGGTTTTCTACCAAAATCTGGCACAGGGTCAGTGGCACACCAGGGTTCACTGAAGACTACTTTTTGATGCAGCAGACAAAGGGCCCTTTGAAAATCTGGCCCATTGTTTTTTTGCTGGATGAAGGTGTTTTGTGTGAACAAACAATTCTATGTTTGCACATAAAGTGCATCTCAAGAACTTTTTGTGGGCACTATAATTGCATTTCTTTTTTGCAAGATGAAGATTTTTATGTACAATCAAAGAATTCTTTGAATGCACATAAAGTGCAACACTAAAATACTGGCTTGTGACAGTAGCATCTCAGTTGTTAAACCACAAATACTTTTACCATAACTTGGCAGTTTTAGAGTTTCATCATTGTCATTTTCAAAAATAGCAAATGATGTGTGACATGGCAAATCTTGATACCGAATGCTGTATTCAGATGAAGGCTGCTTTGAACAAAGGTATCAGGCCATGTTGTGCCACAGGTTATGATGGCATTAAAAGTGGCACTGCCTGGCACTAGGAAAAATTTGTACACCACATTTTCAGCATATTATTTACATTACTCCACCTCATGAACATGGGGGTCTTGGGAATATTCAAATCCAGGTTAAAAGGTGATTTTGTAGTCACTCGGTAAAATCACCTTTCATGCAGGATTTTAAAAATTCCACCAAGCAGGCTCATGAGGTGGGGTCATAAAAAGGGTATGTTAAAAATCTGATTCAAAATTTCAAAAAACAATGATGTTATGAAGAAGGGTTGACATTTTTCATTGTTCGTTACTTTGGCAATTTTCAATATTTGGACCCAACATTTTTATGATAGTCCTTTCTTGACACTACCTGATGAACATGACAAGTGTATGCCATCCTGCCTAAACTGTGTTTTTATACTTGTAGTATAAAATTATGTTTTGGCCTGTATTTCATAAATGGCAATTGTCATGTTCAGAAAGGTTGGTAATAAAATGACTATGTTGAAAATGTAGTGTCAAAATGTAAAAACAAAATAAAGTTGTAAAGAAACATTGTGTGCAAAGCTTCTCCTTGTGCCATTGTGCAGTGTGTGATAATCCTATGCTGACAACTTGAATTTGGGTATGAGCTCGGGACACAAGTGCACAGCATGAGGGTGGGGACTGGCAATGTTACGTGCCACCACTTATGGACTGCCATGGGATTTCGCAGTGTTTTGTCTATGTAGGTGATACCTGGTGATGGACCAAGTAGACATCCCTCGTTATGGGTTGATGCATCTGTCAAGGTCTGACAGTATAGTCTACTGTGTCAGGAGAAATGGGATGGCAAGAAAAAATTGCCCCTCCACCATCACAACACACAATGAGTTAGGACAGTGATCCCAGTTGTGGTGATACTTGTTCAGCTATGCGCATGTTGATTGTTGATGCAAAATAAGCTCCCTGAGCCCATTCTCAACTTGGGTTGGTTATGTGGTACTAGTAGTTCACAACAACCAAAACAATTTAAATTTTAAAAACAAATGTCCCAATTTGAGTACAACAGCTTTTGGACACCTCCCTCTGCCACCTCAAATAACAGGCAAAAAAGATTTCATCAGAAACAGAAACTTGGGAGAGGATAGTGAGGTCAGGTATGTTTAATCTTGTCCACATCCTACAGAGTTGTTCCACCACAACAACAGATACAGTTAGTAAGGACATTGCACAACTCCATCAATTGAATATGACACTGTATGTCCCCTCCATCCATCACCATGTCACCTGAGACATACAAAGTTTTCTTGTGAAACACAAACTTGGGGGAGGATACTGATCTTAGATGTGCTAAGTCTTATCCATCTCTGTACATGTTGCTCCCCACCATAACACATACAGTGAGTGAGGGTGGTGGTTCCTTTAATGATGGTAGCTGTGCAGCTCTGTAATATTTCTGCTCAAGAGATACCAAGTTCATTCCTGAGCCTGGGTCCGTCATGTGGTAGTACTACGTTGCAAGAAGAACAGTTTTCACTGTTTTCAATTTGTAAAACCATTGCTAGTCCATCCCCCTGCACCAACAACCAGAAAGAAATCATAAACTTGATAAATGCAGTTCTGAATAAGACAACCAAAAAGTTTAATAATGAAAGTATACATATTTATGTAGTATAAAAAGTAGTTTGAGCTATATAAATTAGTTAAAATGTAAAAAAAATACTTAAATTCAAATATTATTTGCAAAATAAATGAAAATGTAAACAAAATTCTAATTGGTTTCACAGAAATAAAATGTCTCTGTTTTTAAAAGGTGGACCAGGAGGTTGGTAGCTGATGGATGTCCTACTTCAGGGTGACAAACAGTAACAAGCTCCTTGGCTAAATGTACAAGAAATGGAAGCTACCATGAAGAGTTTAGGTCATAGGGCTAGAACTGGTGCAGTCAGTCTTCATCATTGCTATACTTTGGCAGTTCTCTCTGATGTTTGGTCCCTGTAGCACCATTAGCAGATGGGAAAGGACATGCATCTCTTCTTGTGGATGTGACCACATCTGTTGCAGCAGCTCATGGAGGTGGTCACTGCCTTGAATGTCTTCTCTCATGGCACCTACCAGTAAGAGAACAATGGCAGAAAGCTCTTGATCAAGTCTAACACGGTACTCTGTAGTGGCATGGAGTGCCATGATGGACCTTGTTAGCAGTGTTATCTTGTACATAAGCTGGTGCAGAAACTGCATGCCACTGCATCCAGATGGGTGAGCTGTAAGAGAGGAAAAACTATATAATTCATATATTATTATTGAACATGTATGCTATATTTATATGCAGGTTATATTTAATATAACCCTTACTATTGTGTTAAAGAACTTTAAATATTATATTGGTAACATTTGCATCGCTTCCTTTTTAACAATTTTTAACATAGTAGGAATAACTTGTCACTGTTTACATTACAAAAACATCACTATCACTGGTATAAATGAATACCTAGCAAGAATAACATGCTAAAAAATACTGTATATGTTGTTAAATGTTACAAATGACATAACACCATGTTCATTTCTGAGTAACTTTCATGTGGTATGAAAAGCAAGAAATAAACATGTTAAATACATGTGTTAAGAATACAACACTGAGAATGAAATGTGTACATGCTACAGAAGCGCAATCAATCAACGCACTGTTTTTTGAAGTAATTTTTTTTATTAGGTTTTTAAAAGCATCCTAATACAGAAAACCTCTAGTACAGACATCATAGAATAAAAACAACACATCACAGTACATGTATAACAATACAGGGTAGCAATCCTTCTACAACCTTATGGTAAAATTATCACAGACATATTGAAGCTGTCAGGATGCAATCCTTGAAAATAGGTATATGATCCTGCACAGAGCATGAAGAGGGAATACAACCTATTTGCACCCCAGGCCCAAAACTATGGGGGAGGAACAACTGAAACTGAGAAGTAGGAGTCCAGAAAGGGTGCCCATGTTGCCTGGTAAGAAATAAATATTTTTCTGGGAAAGTGGAACATTCTAGCCAGCCTGCTAGATTTTGAACTGCAGCCAGCTAATGCTTAAGCATGGGGATCCTGCCTGTATGCCAGCACTACAAGATTAGCCTTTTAGCCTCAATCTCCACTATTAGGAGCCAATGTATATTAGTTTTGGACAATGCAGTTCCTGGGGGGTGGGGGGATTACAAGAAAGGTAGAGTGGAGGTAGAGAGGGAAATTCTTCTGAAGGACATAGTTGCAACACCTGTGTGGAGGGGAGAAGCGGCTGCATGTTGAGTGCTCTGAGGAGGAGAGTACTGAGCAGCGAGCTGGAAAAAGCAAGACTATTTTTTAGAAAAGGTATGCCACTGTTGCATAATTAAAAGCTCTTTCCCAGGCCATTTTGTGCCACTGAGTATGGTGTTCTGTTTCCCTGCTCTGCTTTTTTTTCCTTACCAGGTCAAAGTTTGAGTGTTGGAGTAGTTGGCTGAGGTGGGAGAGAGGAGGCATCGAGTCCTATGGGGGACCAGACATAGGAAGACCTAAACAAAAAGTGGAGAAGTGAAGAGAGGTTGTGTCATGGAAGAGTGAAGAGAATAGTGCCACAAGAGCAGTGAGTGAACTAGAGAAGAATGGACTGAGACACGGACTGAGAAGTCAAGAGAAGTGGAGAAGCAGAGAAAACATTTAGAAAAGTGAAGAGTGGAGAGGTTCTAAGAGAGGTTTTTGAGATAAAACTTGTGGACTACTTGGTTAATAGGGCAACTAAACAACTGAACTAGGAGACAGCGGGTGATAAGATTTAAAAGGGAGCAGAGGAACAGAGGAGTGGAGGGTGGAGTGCAGAGAGTAGAATGCGGGTGGGTTGTTGTCGGCTGGGAGACAGACACCATAAAACTGGAAAAAACTTTTATTGTGCTTGGGTATACTTGGGTATAATCTCATGTACATGTTGTAATTATTACAAAATATTTTACAAGTATATAGGTTGTGGGGAGAGTAGTTAGGAATCTCCCTCCTACATTTTTCCTCCTAAAGACTAAATAATTTAGCTTATAGCTAAAAGATATGGGACAGGATTTTCAATGGGCCCTTAAATCCACACAAGCTGTGTCAAACAACAAGCTTGAGTCAGATCAAGGTGCACCAAATACTCTGCACCATATTTTGCAAGAAAAGTATTCCTTGGAACAAAGTCCTCCAAACCGATGCAAGAGGTCCACTGCATCAACAAAATGGTGTAAGAGATGAGAATAACACAAGCTGCACCAAAATAAATGGTGCAAGTTGAGGTAAAATGGTGCAAACTGAGTCAAGAAAATGAATCAAGGAACAAAAATGACGCAAACTGAATAAAAATTGGTGCAAACTGAGTAAAAAAATGGTGCAAGCTGAGTCACACAAATGATGCAAGTTGAGTACAAAATGACACATGGAACGAAAATGATGCAAACTGAGTAAAAACTGGTGCAAACTGTGTAAATAAGTGGTGCAAGCTGAGTCAAAAAATGGTACAAGTTGAGCAAAAAATTTGCAAAGGATGAGAATGATGCAAGCTAAATAAAAAACAAAAATGTCAGATGAAATGGCCAAGACTAAGCCCCCAAAATGTTCTAAACTAGTCCTGCAGGTGAATACTAGCCCTTAATAGCAAAATAGTCAGGTATGACCTCCTGCTGTGGGTCTATTTATATGCTCTTGTGTTCCTTAGTCCAGCTCTGGCTGGTCTAACTACGACATGCATCTTAGGCACAAGGACAGGAATTACATTCCTTGAAATCCCAAATAAGGGGATTGGTGCATCATTTCGGTGATGCAGGCATCCCATCCGACATGGCGCAGGCATTTTTTTTGGTGCAAGCATGGGGCAAGCCACTCTGGCACATGCAGACCTGTTTTTACGCAAGCACCATTTGAAAATCAGAACTGGTGCAAGGTTTGATGCATCCTGCTCCTTGCGTCAGTTGTTTTTGATGCAAAGCACCCTGCGTCATTCTCTGGCCTTTGAAAATCCGGCCCATAACTTTTAAATGTTATACTCAAGGTTTTAATTTAAAAAAACTGTTTATAAATCAATTTGTCAGTTTGAAACTGCATGCCACTAGGTCACATGATTGTTATTTCCTTCCCTGTTAAAAGGGCATGCGTAGCGTTCCGCAAGCGGATGCACCATTTTTCTTGGGAGTTGCTCCAGTCAAAAAAGCGAAGAATGCAACCTTACCTAGGATGGCCATTCTGTGGTCAGGTAAATGCTTTAGGTAATAGATAGGAGACTTGCACCAATGCCAAGGTAGCCACGGAGATCACACAGTCTTCTGGGAACATAGGGCCCATTCCAGGATGGCGTATGCTGGCGCAAGCCAAGTCACACCAAACCCCATGGTATAACCTGTGACTTGTGCCATGTGTTACACCAGTCCCTGTTCCAAAAGGCACCATGCACCATATCAGCTGCGGGCTATGCCACCCGTGGGATACTCTACCCACTATGCCACAACCTGCAATGACATAGTACAGGGGTGAGTTACAGCAGCAATTGTGCCCTATTCCAGAAGGGCAGCTGCCGTAATTCACATCCACAGTTCCAGGAGCTGCACTGGCAGAGCTATTTTAGAGCATCTCGGAGATGCTCTAAGGGGCATCCGTTGGTGCCATCCGATGGATGCCCACTCCGCAGCGTCACAGCAAAGGTCCCGCTGTGCTCCCGGTGCCCCCATGGACATGATCATGCCCCTTACCCACCAAATGTTGGGGACCCTTGGGGGTCCATTCTCCACTGTACCCCCCAGACTCCTGTGCCACCTGTCAAGCTCCCCATGCCCCCTGGTGCATGCCGTGGTGTTTCGGGGCATGGGGGCTCCGGGGGGGAAGTCTGCAGTATGCTGTGACTTGTGACATGAGGGGCTATTATGCCATGCCAGTGACATTAGCCTACGCATGTCGCAAGTCGCATGTTGTAAGTGCTGGGACCCTGCTGCTCTTAGAATATGATGCAGGGTGCCCGGCGTAGCGTCGAATGTCACAACTTGCATATGCCTGCGAGTTGCAACATTTGTCCTGGAATCGGCCCCATAGTCTCAAAGTCTCAGAAATAAATACTGGTAATGACTCACCACAATAGAGTTCTTCTCCATAAAGTGCTTGTTCTTTAATGAAATGTGCAAAGTAACAGCATAAAAAGGTGGTCACAGTAAAGTAAAACTCCACTCCCTCTTGATACTTCCTTATTCAACATCCTGCATCCTACATCACCTGATGCATTTTGCACACCAGTGCTTTCTCAGAGGTGTGTAGGATATAGGCAGGTAACCCTCATCAAACATCCCAAGTGTTTAAAGTGATACACACCAGTTATAAAACATCGTCACACTAATATAGAATTAAAACTGCTAACATATGGTCCGTAAACACAAGGGGGGTAATAGTTACAGACAATGCATAGTCATATAGTATACCAACCTATTCTAGGTAATTATTACAACTGGAATTTATTGCTATGTATGTATATGTCCACTAAAGTGCAATATTAATCAAGGAACAGGCAAGTTGCAATATACTTGGCATGTATTACACTGGAGAATATAAATCCCACTGAAAAAATGTCTCCAAAATATTCTTTAATGTTCCTTAACACATCATTCATGGGGGCAACAATTTTGTTGCTCCACCATTTCCTCAGGCCCCGCTGTGTATATCTGTTATATGTATCTATTATAAACAAAGTTTTAGTTTAGTTTCTTGTATTACATTTCTATATTCTCTTATATTCACACATCTGTGCACCCCTCCACCATACCATTGTCTATCTATACTTATTTATCACCTGACTTACAGTAACAATGTAGTATATATCTATATAGTATCTTTCTTCACTTTGTACTATACCCAGTTCTGATATTGTTTCCAACATTTTGTATCCCTAAATTTTTAAATACATTTTCACATCAAATATCATAATTATTATTCCAAACTTACACCCTGTAAACCTTTTCAATATTTAATATCCTCTCTTCTTAATTGTATCAGTTTGTACACAGACCAAAACATCTTTTATACACTTAATAGAGCGTTTTTTAAGCTCACCCTTTAAACTCTGTTCAAACACTTATTCCCTATTTTCTCGTTTCTTCAATGGTGTCTCTATAAGACCATGATGCTGTTATGTAAACAAAAAATGTGTTTACAATTCCTGATAGTTTAACTTAATTCTCAGTGTTTCAGTGCTTTTAAATAGAATGCTATTAATTAAATATCTAAGTAGTTGGAATAATTTCCATTTATAATTTTTTGCAATTCATCTGAAGTTCATACACTTTTCTTAACTGTTAAAAATAACACATCCTTTAGTCATTTAAATTTCTAATCCTACATTTTTAACATTAATCCCTGTTTTTAATATTTAAGTTAAGTCTTACTTGTTTGTCACTGTATATTTTATCAAGCGTCGCAGCGGTTCTCACAGTAGCCTTGGCCATGGGATACAGGACTCCTGCTTGGAGGATACATTGTAAAATATATTACCTTATACAATAGTTGTATCTCTATAATAAACTGTCTTACTCTTTTTTACCCACTCAAAGTAAAAAGAATATACTCACTTGCGACATAGCAATAACATCTCTCTGGCTATTGAGAGTGGTTGCTCAGCCCTAAATGCGATTTGTATCTTGCAGGAGGTGGGTTACTGATGTCACTAATGACATTATGATGACTCGTGCTTCAGCGGGACTGAGTCTGTCTGTGCGACCGGACAGTGTAGTGTGCTCTCCAGTGGCTCAGGTGGCTAAGAAGTTGACCCAGCAACTGTATACATAGTGATTACACAACCTGAACACATTTTACTATAAATATGGAATGTCGTCTCCCCAACAGTCACAAGTTGAAAGTCAATATGCATTAATGTGCTGCAGGGCAATCAGGTAATAAAATTCTGAGTGAACAATGAAGCCTTACCACAGCCACGGCAAATGGAGGAATGTGTCACAGGACCTGAGCTTACTAGCTGAGATTGCTCGCCACATGAGTCAGCCCACAGCAGTTCTCCGTGAGAGATGAGTTACAATAATAAAGTTTAGTATCAACTGGAATAGTAAGAAAAAACATTCTTTGTAAAAGCATACATTCACTTACATCACTTTCTTCACCCTGTGTGAGTTTGTGGTGCCCTCTGTTGTTGGGGTACAAGGTGAGGCTCTGGCAGGAGGGAGTAGTGAGGAGACTCTAGCAGTGGAGTGGCAGCACTTTCAGACCATGATTTCTGCACATGAGGAAGGTCAGTAAAAGTGCTAGCTTCCTAAGGAACATTCATCTGGATGGGAGGCTCTGGAGTTGCTTGTGAGGGCACTGGATTCATTGATCTGACAGTGTTGAAAGGATCAAAGTGGTGCTGGGTCAGGATAACAGACAACACTAATGGGCTAGCAGATGAGCTTGATAAGGGGGGAGCCACGGAGGTAGTTTCTTGATTGATTAGTTACCTTATGCCCAATGAGATGGACGTCTGCATTGCACCACTTCCAACATCTACCCCTACGCTGGTTCACCCACATACCTTGCTCACAGGCAATTATTAACTGTGCAAGATACCTTAAGATTACTTTTGCCCCAGATGGTTCAACTGCCATTTCACCAGTCCATAAGCCCTCCTTCAGTTGGAGCGCTGTGCAGAAAAATCTTGAAAGAGTGAGATCTGGTGCCCTTCCCAGTTTAGTGGTCCTCACTGCCTGGCAAACCTCAGAATATTCTCCTTTACTTGGTAGCAGAGCATTTTGAATAAAACGGGTCTCAGCCTTTCTCCATTTTTTGATCAGGGCACCTTGATCCTGTGTGCTCTTTTGATCTCAAGAGTGGGACAGCTGCGGGAATTGAGGGGTGCTGGTATCATTTTCTGGAGAAATAGGATGATTTAAGGGCCCTTAGCTCCTTCTGGTAGTCCCACCATATGCAATTTGTTGCATTTTCCCTGTTCGCCCGGTCATTGGCCTTGAAAAGGAGATACCTGAGGGTCCAGTCTTGCTCCCTGAGATGAGCTTGCACATCTGTTTCATTTCTCTGCAGGGCTGTGAGGTGGTGTTTAGTGCTCTGTACTTGTTGCCCAGTGCCCTCCAGTCCTTGTTCATTTGCTCCACCACTAGCTTAGTGGGCGCTGTGTCAACAAGGATCTTTTGTAGCAGTTTTGTAATGTGTGTCAGATAGGGAGACACAGTTGTTGAGTTTGCCATTGTCTCTGAGGAGAGGTTCCATACAGCAAAGCCATGAGTCCTAGATGACTGCCTCATGGCAACACCCTTTCACTTTCCTGATGAGAGAGGAAGTTCAACAGGGGAGTTATGAGCTGGGAACCTAGCAGAGGATGCAAATTTTACAAAATACTTGTACCTGTTGGTTTCTCAATGTAAGGGTAAGCAACTTTCATGGTTATGGATTGTATCATTGCTGTTGGGTGCAGGGATCAGGCAAGATTCTCCTGGGGGTAAACAGCTGTACTGAAGTTAAGCTGCCATCTTGATGGTGGCTAGCCACACCTCCTCTCAATCAACACATAATAAGCAATCAGCATACCAACACTATATACAGGCAGATACATGCAAATACTCTAATTTCGTTTTTATTAGTGCATATCCAAGCACTGAACTAAATACTACAACATGTACATTGCACATAAAATACAGACAGAATGGGGGGGGGTAGATTCAGCAGGAATCGCTTCAAACAAGGGTTGGAGTTGGATGTGTCGGCACATGAACATGCATATAAATACCTTAACCTTGTGATGAACTTCAACATCTTGTGAAATGTGAGTTTTGCATTTGCAGACCTGTTTGTCAAATGGAGGTTAAAATATGAATATGTAAGGTGAGAACTTTATAATAACACTGAAATTCCAATTCTTGCCTCTTCTTTTATAACAAATTATTATTGACGATGTGTTAGGTAGAGTCAGGGGCAGAAGTACTTTTTTTTGCATTCCAAATAAGCAACTGTTATGCTTAACTTTTGACCTCTTGAACCTTACAGACAACTGTAATAATGATAGTACTTAGGTATCTCAGGTAACATTTAAAAGTTGTAATATCACACAAACAGTGTAACGTAATTTTCTAATTACTGTAGAAAAGTAATGTTTAACATTAAACAGTGGCAGAGGGCAATTCATTTTATATTACAATTACAGCTATCTGTTAGCAGATAAGACAAAGAACAGACAACTGTTTACATGTCATAGAAATCACAGGCATCATTAGGCCACAGCACTTGTGCAGTAAAAGATAGACCAGCACACTATACTAGATACAAAACAACTTTTGCCTCGAGAATCGCAGAGTGCTGTAGGAAGTGGGTGTGTATATCTTACAGTGTGTGTGTACATATTTATATATTTTTTTTTCATGGCTGTAGAAGCACTGGACCCTGATGATGGATGTCTTTTGTCTCATCTGGAAACGCTTGTATGTTGTTTGTCTTACCTGGCTATGGCTGTGTGTATTGTTGTGTTTCTATCATAACTACTGACAGTTGAAGTAATCTCACACCACAATGTGGTGTTCCAACAGCTATTAAAAGATGAATGTTTCAAGTTAATAACTTACATTGCTATTGTCCAACCAGTGGTTGCATGTGGTGTGCAGGTGGTGCTGTGGAAGCACACCCCGAAAAACAGAAGTAAGTAAGAATATTAATAATATAAATAAGCAAAGAATTGTTAGCTGCCAGCACCATCAGTTCAGCCCTTAAACTGTTTAGCACCAGATTTTTCTCTGTCTGGAATAGTCATGCACCCTTCCCCTGAGAAAAACTAGGGCCCAAGGTTCTCACCTCCCATGCATTACAGAAGAGTAGCTTGCCTGTCACCCAGCACGTCACCTTGCCTGGCTAACCTGTAAATCCACTGGTTCCCTAACTGACCTGTTTAGTTACAGGGTCTTTCACAAGGCCTGTACTAGAGCCATTAGGCTTGTGAAGGCTGACCAGGGTTGGTCTTAAGGATAGGCAGACTAAGCATCTGCTTAATATTCCCATCAGTTGGGGGGAGCCAAAGACACATTACTGTTTTTACAATAATGAAATCTATGTGAGTCATGAAAACAAGCAGTATAAATATGTTGTCATTTGTGTGTGGGTGTGTGCAGGTGAAGTCTTGGGTCCTGTCCCATCCCATACCTGCCCTGGCCTCTGTCCATGACTAACACTTTTTTCTTTAAAAAAACTGGAAATCTCCGTCTTGGATCTGCTGTCTGAATGTTGCAGTGCACATTCAGCAGCAACCAGTAGTGTAACAGCAATTGTGATGGCAGGCAGAAAGCATCCCTCTGTGCCCTCATGCCTAATGGTTCTGTCTTTTGATGCCAGCAGCAGCAAGCAGAGAACACAGATACAATAGGAGCCAGGAGTAGTTGGCAACAGTTTTGTTGGTAGTATGCACTGAGGAAGAATGACGCAAGGGATTCAAAGTCCAACTGTTTATCATCAAGTGGCTCAGTGGTTGATGGCAACTTGGAGTGTAGTGGCACTGATGGAGAGTGATTTGGAGTTTAGTGGAGCTGACGGGCACTGGGCAGTCTGTGGATGTGGTCTGTCCATGTCAACAGGAGGGTTAGGATGGGCCAGGTGGCCATCAGCTCTTGGAGGTGGCAGCAGTGCACTGGACTGGGGGGCTGTAGTCTGAGGAGTGCTGGAGTGGGAGGCAAGAGTCAGGCCAGAGTTGGAGTGGAGACAGAGGAGAGTCAGGCTGGAGCAGCAGAATGAACAGGGTGTGGTCTTCAAAAGTCATCAACAGCAGTAACTCTAAGGTGAGTGAGCAAGCAATAGACTAAGCTAAATTCAGGCGTGGCTGAAAAAGGGCTGTGCCCAGTCCACTTCCTCATTAAAAATAAAACAAATAAATAGAAGTTGTTCATAATTCTGTGATATTTCCCCCAGTTCTCCCACATGTACCCTGTGCCAGCAGCCAGTGTTTCGTGTAGAGTCTCAAGAAGGAAGGTGTGAGAAGGGTTCAGCCTTAATCTACTGTCTAACTGGGATAAAGAATAAGGAAGCAATTTTTTTCTTATAGGAAAGTACAGTACAGAACAGAAAGGACCCCTGTTGTCAGACTCAGCAGAGTGTGTATACTATTGAGGTGTACTGTAGTAACAGCCTTTAAGCTGTCAATAAAGATTATGAGTGTGCTACATAAGTCAATATGTTTCTTGTCTGCTTTCATAATAATTCCAGAGAATACATGAACTGTTACTAAAAGTTTTCTTCTAGGCATTCTTTAATTGATATAGCAAGTGAAAGGGTATGATCTCTGCATAGTAGGCTATTATCAATGTCTTTTCTTTTGGTGGGGGAGAAGATTTAAAATAAAAATTCCTGTGGGTATTTGAAAGTTCACCTAGGGGTGACACTCACCCAAAGGCCAGCCCTGAAGTTGATTACTTTGGATCCACTTTCCTGACCAGAACAACTTTAACCTCATGCACCTTCCTCTGTCCTTCAAGTCAACCCCCCATCCTCAAGGTGGGTGACTCCAGTATCTCAGACCCTTCTGCAGTCACCTCATCTTTCAACTTCCTTGTTACCACATGTACCCTTTCCATCCTTCACACCTCCTCCCCTTCTCCCTCTTCTCTCCTACCTCCCCCTTCCCATGTCCTTCTCCTCTACCACTCCCACTGCTACCCTCAAAGCCCTCCTAGCACTAAACACACACACACACTGGTGTGGAAGCCCTGATGGCCTTGACCTCAAGCTCCTGCCCCCTCTCAACTCCTGCTATTGCTCATTGCTCTTTCTGTCACCAACTTTCTAAACCTCTGATTCTCACTTGACTGTGTTCTTGACTTGTGGAAACAGGCTACAGTTATCCACAATTTCTAATTTGGGAACCTCTCCATGCTTTCACCCCACTCTGGCTGAATTCTAGGAAAATCTGATCCTTTCTCAGCTGTCCCTCTTCTCAATCTAGATTTAGGAAGTCCCAGTCTACCTCCACCTCCCTCTTGTGAGTCATTGACTCCATTCTTTCAAGCATGAATCAGGGCCAGCTCATCTCCACCCCATTTTTGTCTACCTGGCCAAACCCTTCAACACTGTTTCCCACCCTATCCTCCGGGACAAGCTTAAGGTGGTAGGATTTTCTACCTGCTCAGCTGAGTGGCTGCACTTCTACCTTGAGGGCAGGTCTCAATCTGTCCATATTAGTGATGTCTTATCTCCTCTACTCCCTATCTGCTTTGGCATCCTCCAAGGGTCCATCCTTGGTCCTATTGTATTCTCCATATTTCTGAACGACCTTCCTTCTACCTACTCCTCTGTGTCTATTTACATGTATGCAGCATGGTACTTTAAGCATCAGGTTTCTCTGCCTCTGTCCTCATGGCTTGGCTCAAACTACTTCAGCAACATCCAACACTGGTTCCAGGCAACTCATTGAAAATGATTTCCATAACTTTTCGCAGTAGGCAGAGACTTGACAGGCTTGCCCCTTCCCCTTTCCGTACCCTTGATGGTGATGTGATTGAGAATGTCTCCTCCTTTAAATACCTTGAGTTCTGGTTGGATTGTCACATAGATCTCTCAGTTTATATGGGCATCATACACCAGAGGCTTCACCCCAAATTAGGTGTGCTTTACAGGAATAATGTGGGTATCCTGCTTCCTGGCCATAGAGAGGCCATCTCAAAGATGATTCCTCCAATCTTCGGCTGTGGTGACATTGTCTACAGTGCTGCTCCCAAGCCCACCTTAGCCAGAGGGGCCCCTCTTTCACTTCTTCTGCTGCACTGCCCAGGTCAGCCCCCTGAACCAATTGCTGTTCACCTTACTCTTCCCTCTCTTTTCCTACTCTTGATGCCAGGCACCTTGCTGATTGCACCGCCTTCATCTCCACAATATGGCTTGGTTCCCTGCCCTCATACTGTAGCTTTCCTCCCTTCCTCCTTAATTCCACATCTTCATCCTCCTACTGTCTTCAAAACTCTGGGTTGCGCTCTCCCCCCAGTAAAATCCTTTGCTGGCCAAGCTGCTTTCTCCTTCTGCTTCCCTAAACTTTGGGGCTATCTCCCCCCACCATTCATACTGCTCCTTACTCCCTCACACTAAAATCTGTCCTCTGTGAATTCATTACTCACTCCTGCAGCTCTCCTTAATCCTGGGTTCTGGTTTAACCTGCTGTCCTCCAAATTCCTTTCACCCCATATGCCCAAATTACAGTTACCTCAGTCCCTCCCCCTGGTCTAGGCCACTCTTCCTTGCTGTACACAATAGTGCCTTGTTCACTATACAATTTGCACTTTACTGCTTAATGTAGTTGCACTTCTGTTGCCATGCTTTGCACTATTTGTGCACTTTGTCCTTCTTAATTGTATAACTTGTATTATGATTTTTGTAACCTAATTGTTATAACTTATTTCTACACTCTTCTCATCCCCCTCCTCCTGCATCTGGAAACAAGCTTTTTTAGCTCAGTATGTCTTTCCTGGTAAAACATTTTGAAATAAATAAATAAAATAGATAAATAAATGAAACAATAATATGCAACATAGTCCATGTGACTTGTTTCTTTGTACATACATATACCATAATATATAAAGCAGATCTGTTCATATTATTTTTCTTTACAATTAGTAAATTAGTTGTAGTAGACATGGTATACCCCGATTAGGTAACAGAAGTCTGTTATATTTGCTCATAAAATGGAAAGGAAAACATATTCAAACTTCATTGACTAAGACACATGACGTAAATGTGCATGAAATTTCTATCAGTGCTTGGTCAGATACAAGATGTCATTTCTATCTTAAAAAACTTACTTGAGAGCCATTTTCATGAGCCTGATAAGTGACACCAGAGTATGCATTATAGGATTGTACTGCATTTTACAGTTGGGTGTGCATCAACTGAAGGTGGGTGGATGCAACAGGAGGGAGAGCTGTTCAGAGGATGGTGATGGACTGGCAGAGAGGGCAGGGTTACAGATAGGACAGGAGACGGCCCTTAATGGGACCGCTGCTCTTGAAGGTGATTAGGGCCCTGGAGCAAGTGTGCTCTTCAGCCAAAGAGTCCTGCCTATTCAAGACCATTTTCTCCGTCATGGCCAAGGGTGCATTCAGGGTTGGTGAGGTGGTGGCGGTCAAATGTGAGATGTCCCCTCGGGCACTACAACTTGAGGATGTCACTTGGGGGAATGATGAGGTGAGCATTCAACTTCCTAGGTCCAAAACTGACCAGAGGGTCCAGGGCACATTGGCAAGGGTCTAGAGGCACCCGGTGGATGGGGCATGTGCGGTCAGAGCCATGGAGGAATACAAGAATGTACAGGGGGCAGGAAAGAGGGCATGGTTCCAACATGGTGATGAATCTCCAGTGATGAGTTACCAGGTAGGGGCTGTCCTCAAGAAGGCACTCACATTCACAGGGAAGGATCCCATGGCATATGCCCAGCACTCTTTTAGGATGGGGACAACATCTGAGGTGGCGGCAAGGGGTGAGTTGGCAGAGGGGGTACTGCAAGAGGGGCATTGGAAATCCAGCTATGACAAAAGGTATGTGAGGTGTTGATGGATAACCCTTGTTCCTTTCCTTCCACAGAAGGCTCCAAGTGACAGGTCTGGATTGTGGGGCACTTGTTCATCTATTGGGCGGAGGGGTTTTTGGCCGCCATGAGGAGAGGAATGCAGTTGCACCCAGAAGTGGAGCAAATGAGAGTTTGGTGGAAAGGATTCCAGGGCATGAGGTGACCCAGCTCCTGCCCCTGCTGGAGGAGTTGCAGGTGTGGTGGCCCAGGCTGGACTGCATTAATATTCATTTGGGGGAAATGACCTGGGTGGAGTACCATGGGGTACCCTGGTAAAGGACATGGTGGAGGACCTGGAGAAGGTGAAGAGCTGGTGGCCAGATGTAGTGCTCAGCTGGTCAGAGGTCACATCCCGATGGGTGTGGAAGGGGGCAAAAGGGGTCAAAGCAGTGGAAGTGGCGTGGAAGTGCCTCAACAGGAAGGTAGCCGGGGTGGTGATAGAGATGGGAGGTACACATCTGGCACACAGAAATATCATTTGAGCAAGCAGAGGTAACAGAGCAGATGGGGTGCACCTGTCGGAATTTGGCATGTGTCTGTTCCTTAGGCCATTGGGGGACCTGATGGTGACAATTAATAAGAAAGGCCTGAGCTACTAGCCCGCAAGGGGGGGAGCCCCATCTTCCATCACAAGCTTGAGATGGGTCAATGGAAAGGGGGTGTGAGCAGCAGAAGAAAGGGGGGCAGGAAGGGGGCAGGGGGAGGCACCATGTGCTGGGGACAAAGGAACCCAGGCGTGGGAGTAAATGGAGGGAGCAGATAGAGCTAGGTGGTGGATCACCGTGTTCGCACCAAGCGGGGAGGGGAGTCCAGGTAAGAGTCTGGTAACTAGTTCTGGTGATAGAGGGAGAGCCAGATCAGAGTATCTGGACCCCGAAGAGCATCCAAAACAGAAGAAGGATCGATGAGAGAAGATGGGCAAGGAGGAAGACCTGGACTGATAGGTCCACAATAGGCTGATATGTCTAAATAGGCTGATATGTCAGATTGTAAAATGTACTGTGTGTTTCTATGATATAATGAGATGTAAAGAATGTAACATGTGCCTTTTAAATAAATACTGCCAGCGGCATCCAAAACCAGAAGTTGTAGGGTGATTCATTTCTGGTAGTGAATCAGGGGACAATAAATATTTTAATAAATTACAACTAGAAAGACTGTTGACTTATGTGTTGTGGTGGTCACAGTTCTCCAAGATGCACTCCCAGATGAACCCAGCTGAGAGTAGAGATGTGTCGAAATTAAAATTTGCTAGTAAAATTCCCATGAAATCGGCAATTTTGCCATGTGAAATATTTAGTGAAATTCCGCCATTTCATGAAATATTTTATGGGTGCAAAATTGTGAAATTTCACCTGCAAAATGCAAAATGTCACCCAAAAATGGTGAAATTTCACCTGCAAGTGGTGAATTTCACCATTTCACAGGCAAAATGTCATGCTCCGCAGGCAAAATTTTGCACTCCACATACAAAATTTTGCAACCAAGAAAAATTTCACGAAATGCTCAAATTTCGCAAAATATTTTGCATAATGAAATTTTGCAATTTTGACTATCTCTAGCTGATAGGGATCCACTGGTGTGCTCATGCCAGCCGGGGTTTCTTCTCCAACCGGCATTGAGCTCCTTGCAGATGCTCTCAAAGCAACCTCCAGTGTGGGTTCCTGGTAACTCAGGCCAGCTGGGCTTCATGCTCCAACTGGCTTCAAGGATCTCTCCCCTGCACCTTCAGAACTGTCCTCATTCTGCTTCTGATCTGGAAAACAGGAAGAAAAAAATGATTATTGTAATACTGTGATGCTATAATACTGTAGTACCTTAAAGAGCCACTGACAGCATTAGCAAAACTTTGAAAAAAAAAAAGTAGGATTTATATTCAGCTCCATCCCATATTCTTTAGTACTTCATATATTTTCAGTAATTCCCCATTTTCTTCATTACTGAAAAAAGTTGCATGAAAACAAGATCCCTGTTTCCTAGACTCTAACTACTCTCACTGCTTCTCTACATTTGACATCACAATCTCCTGTTTATGACATCATAATTATCTCTACAGCAACATATTTTGATGTCATAAACAGAATTATGATGTCAGGTGTAGGCAGGCAGCCAGAGCTCAAAGAGCAGATCTACTGTATGGATGCAAATACCCCTAGAATAAGGAAATAAGGGTGAGAACTACAGAATAAAATACAAACTATAAGCTACAGTCATGTCTGAATATAACATTTTTTCCAAAGTTGTCTCAACTGTGTCAGGAGCTCTTTAAATATCATAGCAACATGGACTGAGTGAGCATAGATTGACGCTGGATGAATGAAGTGGGTGCACCACCAAGGGGCGATTAACCCCAACAATAGAGCAAGCAGAACTGCAGTGCACTCCAGATGCTGCTACAGCTATATCTCAAAATGCTAATTAAACCAATTAGTCAATTAATCAATCAATCAATATCTTTATTTAACCAGGCGAACATCATTGAGCAAGCTCATTTTCAAGATGGACCTGGACATAGAACAATAAGACAGTAAATAACATTATAGTTACAGCAGTACCAGTCAATGAGAATTGAACTGGGGTCAGGACAATTAACAATATAATGACAATCAAGAAATAAAAAATCTGAGGACATAGCAATAGCACCACCACATAACAGCTGCATATATATTTACATATAGACCCTGACATTGAGCAGGGGTAATCATGGAAGGACACATGCTAGTTGGAGATGAGTTATCCTAAAGGATGGCAACACTCACATGCCAACACTAATATAATAAGCTAGGGCGGTGTACTGAAAAAGGCAGGAAGAGTAAGGGGGAGGAAGGGAAGGGAAGTAAGTGGTCAGCAATTACCCTTGGAAGGTACAAGTTGAAGAAAAAAAGGATGGAGAGGGCAGAATGGTGAGAGGACAATAATGGCACAGTTATGATACACGATACGAGGGAGGACATCAACAACTGGAGAAATGGCAGCTGTCAATGGAAGCAGTTACAGGCTTCCTCGAAGGAATGATTGTAACATGATTTGAATGCTGCTAGACTGATCGGGCGGAACAGTTTCAGGGTTTCTTGCATCTTATTCCACAGCAGTGGCAGCATACCGCTTATGGCAGACCGGCCAAACCGTGATCTGACCTTGAGCACAGCCAGAGAAATATACTAAGCACTTCTTAGCCCATACTTATATATGACTCTCAGTGGTAGACAGTCTGAGGTATAAGAGGGTAACCTCTGAGTGATGGCACTATAGGTCCACATGGCAGCGTTTCTCTGTCATTTAAAGCGTAGGGAAGGCCAACCCACAGCTGTATATAGAGCACAGTGGTGAGATGAGTAAGGGAGATCTGTGATAAACCTTAATGCTCGGTGATAGAGTGTCTCCTGTTTAGTTAGCGTGGTGGTAGGACCTTGACTATATAGAAAGTCTGCGTAGTCAATCAGGGAGAGGAACGTGGTTTGCACCAATCTCTTCTTTGCATCCTTGGTGAGAAAGTGCTTAATCCTGTAAAAGAGACCAAGTCTCTTTTTGAGTTTTTTCGACAGTTCCTCAATGTGATCAATGAATGAAAGTTTGTGGTCGATCCAGACCCCTAGATGTTTAAATTTGTCTACGAATTCCAAATGTTCACCAAGTAGGGTGGTAATCTGAGGAAGCATTCCATCAGAAGATGGATTTGTTGCATGAGAAAGGGGTGAAAAAAGCATTGCCTTAGTCTTTTTGGCATTTAAAAGTAATTTCCGATTTAGGAGTAGTAGCTGCAATTGATTGAATTCCTGCTGTAGATCACTACAGGCTGATCCAAGAGTAGGTCTGCTGACATAAAGCACAGTATCGTCAGCAAAGAGGTGAATGTTAGCATCTTTGATACTAGCATCAATTCTGTTGATGTAAATTGCGAAAAGCAGGGGGCCCAGTATAGACCTCTGTGGTACATCTCTCCGAATTGGTTTTAGTTCCCCTTCTGCTTTCACCTGTTGGAATTGGCCAGTGAGGTAGTTAGAGAATCATTTCAATGCTAGGGGGTCCAGTCTGATATTCTGAAGAGAAGACAGGGGCAAGCTATGGTCAACTGCGTCGAAGGCCTTACTTAGGTCTAGGAAAACCACACAAATTAATTTCTTTTCATCCAGCTCATGCTGCCGGTCATCTGTCACCTTTGCCAATGCTGAGATGGTGCTGTGCCATGGTCTGAAGCCTGATTGTAGGAGATTCAACAGGTTAGATGATTCTAGGTAGTTCCTAAGCTGTGAACTCACTAGTTTCTCCAGCAATTTAGACAGGATGGGAAGCAGGGAAATAGGTCTATAATTATTTAGGTCACCGGGATCTCCAGATTTGAATAGAGGGACCACATGGGCCATTTTCCATATGGGAGTGATATTTCCTTGTGAGAGCGATAGGTTGAAAAGGTACGTGATTGGCACCACTAGGACATGAGTACTAATCTTCAGGAAGAAAGGGTCTATAAGGTTGGCCCCAGCGTTTTTCCTGTCATCTAGCTGTAATAGTAATTTTTCCACCTCTTTCAAGGTTACAGGCTGTAGAGAAAAGGTTGCACCATTGTTGTAAACTTCATGATCCTGCACACCCAACTGTGCATGGAGGTTGCTTGCAGGAGAGGAATCAAAAGCTAGACCTGCAGTGGCAAAATGATTATTGAATGAATTGAGGATAGCATTCCTGTCAGAGACTGTAGTGGAACCAATTGTGAATTTTTTTGGCAATGAATTTACAGATGGGGAGCCTTCTAACTCCTTTAAGGTTTTCCAGAATTTGGAAGAACACTTCGTGGAGGATTCGAGTTCAGTATGATAGAAGTGCGCCTTGGCTTCTCTGATCATCTTAGTGCACAAATTCCTAGCTGTCTTAAAAAAAAGCCCAGTCCTTCAGAAGTTTGGTTGTATGTGCAAGTTTTCATAGCCGATCTCTGTTAAGCAATAGGGCCTTCAGGTTGGCAGTAAACCACTGGCAGGATTTGGCCTTCGCCCTGACTTTAGTAACTGGTGCATGCTTGTCCAGAACCCCATAATGATATTTTGGAAAATGATATGTGCTGTGCATACAGATTTTACAAGGTAAAAGTCTTGCCACGGCAGGGAGTCTTGCAAATCCAAGGTGAAAGCGTGAGCATAGAAGTTTCTTCTGCTTTTCTTCAGGGTGGGTTCAGCGACAGATGCCAGCTCAGGTGTAGGCCTAACACAGAGCCATTTTAAAGAAAAGAAATTATATATATAGTTTAAAAAAGCAAAATTATATTTACTATACACAGAAACTAAAAAAGGAGAAACAACAACAACAAAGTTAACAAAACCCTTTGGGCAACAGAGAACTTTTTTTAATAATTTGGCTGTATTTCTTACTGAAGGTTTGGGTAATAGGGTGTTTGGGAGATGTCAAGCTGTTAACTTCACAACCTGATATATGCTGGAAACATAACATTCACCACAAACCCCTCCATGACCAAGCATTTAATTTATTGTCTCTGGGCCAGCGGCAACCTGGTGAGGATGACCTCCAATGTACACGCCATCAATATTATCCCTTGACTCAAATCTATAGCTTCCCACTGCAATGTAATGACAACCCTCTTGAGGGGCCACTCAACTGCTGGTTGTGGGGGCAAGGTATCCTCTGTGGGGACTGGCTGGAAGGGCCCACCAGCTGCTTCCCCAACTGAATTTTGCCCTCCCTCCGATGTCCCCCCTGTTCTTGTGTTGATGCAGGCTGCTAGCTCTCTGCGTTTGGGGTTGATTATACCCTTCTCTTTTTGGGTTTCTGATTTGTTTTCTTTGTCTCTGCATTTCTCTTTTCTGGTGCTTCCTGCTTACTTTCTTCTGTTCTCACCTGGCTTTCGGCAGGACATTGATTGGCTTTCAGTGCCTTCTCACCTCTTTTTTTCCTCAGTGCCTCTGGTTTTCTGTGGAGTTTCAATTCCTTAAATATTTTGGCCTCCCTCCACTCCATCATAATGTGCGACCAATTTTTCTTTTGTGGGGGCTGCTGGACAGACCTTGGGATTGTGAAAACCCTGTCTGCGCCCCATCTTCTAGAGAGAGAGAGAGAAAGAGAGTGAGGGCAAGAGAGAAAGAAAGAGAGAGAGAGAGAGAAATCTTTTTCTCTCTCTCTCTTGTTACCAGGTAATCAATAACTTTCCATTTTGATTATTAAAAATGGTCCAAGAAAGGCCACATTCTGATTGGTTGTCACCATTCTGACAGCCTGACAGTAAAGTGATTTAAAAGTTTTTAGACATAATAAAGGCTTCCTCTTTGGGGAAGCTTATAGAGATAAAAATGTGCCTAACAGTGTTTGATTTTCTTTTCACACCCTGCTCGTGTGGGAAGGAATACTATTTTTGGCCTAAGGTACCATCCAGCTGATCCCTTCCTTTCCTGGTGCCTGCTCCTGCCTCACGCTGGCATGTGCTATGACATACACAAAGTGAGATACAGGACCTTGCAGTGTACTAGAGGCAATGTCGCATGCTTTTGATGCTGATTTACTTGTGCTAATTAACATTAGAGGGTAATTGAGGACAGCCATTGATTAGCAAGTCACTTGCTAATCAAGGTCTGTCCTTCCCTAATTACCCTTTAATTGCTAATCAACACAAGAAAATCTGTATCAAAAACTTTCACAATTGACCATAATGGAGCACACAGTTCTGGACCTTGCCATACATACATCACAACATATGCTACCATAGGGCCAGGGCAAGCACCAAGAAGGGAAGGGACCAGCTAGATGGTCGATATTGACAAAAATAGTATCCCTTTCCACATGAAGAGGGTGTGGAAAAAAACTATCAGGCACTGCTAGGTAGATTTTTTACTATTTTAACATTCTTCATAGGGGGACACATAATGAAACTTGATAAAACACTTTAATCTCTGTTACACTGCCATGCACAGCCTGATTACCATGGCATATGAATTCTTCCAATCAACATTCCATTCTCTATCACCACTGAATGACTAGAATGATGCATTCTGATTCTGAGCTAGCATTATTACTAATGGATGAACTATTTTATTAGAAATCTCTCTCTCAATGAGGAAAACATTGTGAAGCTACACTTCTAACACTTTTCTCTTGAAACCATTGTTTAATAATAGCATTAAGACACTCCCAGGAGTTAGATTATCATTCTGTTAAGGCCACCTCCCCCCCCCACCACAGCACACACACAGATGCTGATATACTGGCTCTGCTTGCACTGCCAACTGTATTCTTCCCAATGAGATAACTGAAGAGGAGACCAGACACATACCACCACTGATGACACAAGCATCTACTGGAATGCTCCATCTTCCTCCCCCAGCTGGCCCTTCAGTGACCCAGACTCACTCCATAATTTGGATCATTGGTTCAGTAAGACACAGAGCCACATCTGCAACATCAGTACAGCATAGGATGTTCAGTGAATTGCAAAAAGAAAAAGTAAACTTACCACCTTCGGGAACTTCACTGGTTCTTGTGCCTCTGGTTCTGCAGCTGCTTCCCCAGGACAATGTCCTATTATATGAAATGATAGAAGCATAAATAGTGCATTAATACATATACAGTGCTCCCTCTTTTATCTGCCAATTTCCGTACATCCTAAATGTTGGTGGATAAAAGATGGTGGTGGATAAATGAGGTTGAATTAAAGTGCTATGAACATATTTTTACTGGATAATCAGTAGTCACTTTACCCAAAAATTAAAAACTTTCATTTTAAAATACAAACAGTAACACAGTTTTATAGGATAGTGAAGGGCAGTGCTACACTACAAGGACATTATGAATTTGTTTATTTAGTTAGTTTATATTGACTGGGTAGGTACAATAGACAATTACTAGACAAGTTTGTACATTATTAGTGCTGTATTTTACAAAATATGTTCAGAGAAGAAATGCATCATAGAGTACAATTGACTGTGGACTTTGCACCAACCACACACAGTATGTCTTGGTGTCCTGTAGTCACCGATGTCATCATGAATGATGCTGCATTGGACATCTCATGAAAACTGAAGAGGAAACAATGTGCAGCAAATGTACATTCCTCTTCAACTGCTGAGAAGTGCTGTACTACCCCAAAGATACAAGATCATGTCATCAGAAAAAATAGTAGGTCTAACAGCAGTGATCGCATTTGACAATAGTGCAGGAGTAAATTGCTGTGCAAATGCTGCAGTGCAAACACTCCTACATTTTACAGCATTTGTTGTGATGCTGACTACTTCTAAATCAACACCAGTTAGTTGTTACACTTTTTTTTTGTTTTTGAGAAAGTTAATAAACTTTTATTACAGCAGATGTTAAGGCTGAAGAAATGCTGGCCCTAAAGGGGCCAGCAATTCTGCAGCCACAGATCTACATACACACTGCAAGACATAGACATCCACCTCTGTTTACAGATCTTCTGTATACACAGATAGAAATCCATGAAACCCAATATGCAAGCCATTTGTGTGTATACTGAAGCACAGCCTCATTTGTGTATGCCATGGTTGTATAATGCCTGTGGGTCATTTGAGCCACATTCAGCTTAATTTACTTTTGTTCAGTTGAATCCTGACTGGCATATCAATGCAGCAGTACAATGCCCCCCCCCCCAAAAAAAAAGTAGTTTTAGCTACAGTTAAGTAAAATATGACCATACCTGTCAAATCTACTTTTCTAGGTATAACAATCAATCAATCAATCAATACTTTATTTTTATAGCGCCTTTCAAAAATCAAGGTGCTGTACACTTTAAATACATGGATATAATAAAAAATAAATAAAACAGTAATACAGAAAGTTAAAAACAATCTGGGAAAGCTAACATAAATAAATATGTTTTTAACATAGATTTAAAGCTACTGATGGTCAGGCATTCTCTCAACTGATGAGGTAGAGAACTCCACAGGGTTGGTGCTGCAAAAGAGAAAGCACAAATGCCAGAAGTTTTTAAGTGAACCCTGGGAATCTCTAGCAATCCCTCATTGGTGAATCAGAGAAGACAAGTGGGAGAGTAGGGAGTCAGGAGATCTTTCAAGTAGTCGGGTCCCTGTTCATGTATGCCTTTGAAGTTAAGCAAGCCTACCTTATAGGTGATCTGCCACTGAACTGGCAGCCAGTGCAGTCTGCACAGCACAGGCATAATGTGGCTGGTCCCTGAAGTACCAGTCAACAACCTGACTGCAGCGTTCTGCACAAGCTGCAAGTGGCAGATATCATCCCCAGAAAGCCCTAGGTAGAGGGCATTGCAGTAGTCAAGATGAGTGGTAATGAAGGCCTGGACCAGTGTTGGAAGGTCATCCAGTGGAACCAGGTGTTTCACCCGGGCAATATTCCTCAGATCGTAAAATGAGGAATTAACCATGGCCGACATCTGAGATTTCAGGGTCAGGCTGTTGTCAAAAGTAATGCCCACGTTTTGCACCCAATCTGAGATAGTGAATTGAACACCATCAAGCCATAGGCCTGACACCAACCCAACCCCCGGGTGACCCAGGTCTACTACCAGCACCTCAGTTTTATCCAGATTCAGTCTCAGCCCGCTAGTCCTCATCCAGTCTTTGATCTTGGAGAGGCAGTTGTTAAGCACAAAAATCACATCAACCTGTCCGGGTATAAAGGACACATACAGCTGAGTATCATCTGCATAGCAGTGAAAACTCAAGCTTTATCACCTAATAATATCTCCCAATGACAGCATATACACTGCAAACATCATAGGTGCCAATATGGAGCCCTGCAGCACTCTGCAGAACAGGGGATGGCATCAGAGGAATAAATTCTGGTGACCACCCTCTGAGATCTGCCCACGAGGAAGGATCAAAATCATTCAAGGACTGTACCCAACAGTCCACAAAGGATCCGCAGGGACTCCAAAAGCACACCATGGTCCACAGTGTCAAAAGCTGCTGAGAGATCAAGAAAGACAAGATGGTATGAGCCTTTCCATCTGTCACCATTAGGAGATCATTTAATACCCAGACAAGGGTGGTCTCCATGCTGTGTCTCTTCCTAAATCCACACTGGAGAGTTTCATAGACATTGTGGCTCACAATGTGATCATCCAATTGTAACTCAACCACCTTCTCAATAACCTTACTCACAAAGGGCAGGTTAGAGACAGGCCGATAGTTAGCTGGGCAGTCAGGATCCAAGGATGACTTTTTAAGGAGTGGTCATATGATTGCCTCTTTTAAGGGATCAGGAAAGACCCCCCTCTCCAAGGCTCTCCAGACAATTTCAGCTAGGATCAGGCAGATAACATCTACACACCCCACTAAAAGGGGGGTAGGGCCCAGATCCAAACTACAACTGGTTGGGCACAATGCCTGGACAGTCTTCACAATGTCCATTAATTCTGGCCAGCTGAAATCCATCCAGACAGACTGGGTGCTCACCACTTCCCATCGACCTCTGCAACCCCTCTTAGGGAGAGCTGGGCTGATACCAGACCAGATGCTTGCAACCTTATCTGTGAAAAATTGAGACAGCTCCTCACACTTAGCCTGAGAAAAAGCTCTTCTGGACTGGAGACAGATTGGATTGCACAATCTGTCAACAGTTTTGAAAAGCTGAGCTGGTCGATTCTGTGCCACAGAAATCTCCTTTGACAGGAACTCTGCCTTCTAATGGGTGATTTCTGATTGATAGCCCTTATAATGTTCCATCAGTCTAAGCCTGTCAGCATCCAGGCCAGACTTCCACCATGCTCTATCCAGCCTTTGACCAACTCAACTCAACTCCTTCAAGGAACCATCATACCAAGGGGACCTTGGGCAAAGATTGAGTGATTGAACATGAACAGGAGCAATCAAGTCCAAGGCATGTTATAGGCCAGTACTAGATCCCCTGGACTCATGCTTTCACCCAGCAATCCCGATAGGTCCAGGACCATGATACACCATCTGGGGTAACTCCCCTTAAAGGGTGGTACCGGACCATGTCCGAAGGGGTAGGTCCATTTGGGGGAGCCCCAAAACTGAACCTTATGGTGTGATGGTCAAACCAACTGACTGGTTCCTTCCCTAAGTCTGAGCTCTCCATCCCTAGGAGGAACAACTGATCCATTGAGTGACTTCCTATATGGGTAGTGGAGGTAACCACCTGTGTAAGGCCCAGCATCATCATTAGCTGGAGGAGATTTTGACCAGATTGTGAAAGTTCATTGTCAACCCAGGAATTATCCATCTGGGAAACTCCAATGCCATGTCAATGATGAAGCCTGCTATCTCCTGCAGGAATTCTCCACAATCACCTGGTGGACGGTTGATGAGGAGTATCCTGCAACCTGCACCGTCTCTCATGTTACACTCAAAGGATCTGGTGGACCCCACTGGAACATCCACAAGGCCCAGTTTGGTCTTAAAAAAGATGGCTACACCTATGATCCAATCTCAGATGGTGGATCACTAAGAATCCAGCTGGAACTGCAGAAGCTAATACAGAGCCTGCATTTTCATCCAGCCAGGTCTTGGTGATACATGCCAGATCCACTGTTTCAACAAGATCAGCTATAATAGTCGTTTTGTTTCTATTGGATCTGGCATTATATATCATTGCTTGAGTTGAATGGGATGCTGAGGAAGACCTCGACTCCTGCCCAGCATCTGCTGAACCCTTGGGTATGGGGACAAGACAGGGATTACCCCTGTCCTGACACCATTTTGCTCCAGGGCATCTCTTGGTCCCCAGCACCTCAGTTCGCCCCCTTTCCATTTCCCCACCAGACACAGTTCTCCCCCTTCTCCTATGCCTCCTGGCAATCTCTAAAGCTTGACAGCACTTGTAGGTCTCAGTTGGTAAGTAGGGGCAGTCAAAATAATGCAATTCCTTGAGTCTGGTGGAGGAATACTGCTTGACCATCTTTAAGCCTTCCCAGTACATTCCTAAGATTCCCAGCAGCAGCATACCCTATACAATCAACACACACAATTCAGACTTATTACACCAACACCCCTCCCCCCCCAAAAACCAAAACAACCCCGTAAAATATCACACAAAATCAAAACTAAATATGCAATAATGTGTACAAATTAAATATCATTAAATACTTGGATTAAATAATCCAATTGTTTCACTGTGCACTGTGCAAAATTGCTTAGTCCCTCATAAAAGTCCAGATGATTGTCCCTTTGCACTCTCACTGCACAGGACTCAAGTTCAATAAATACTCATGTAGACAACCATCTTTCCCATGGCCACAGAAGCACCACAGGATAAAATATGATCAGTTACCAAAAGGCACTCTTACTGTTTTATCCCTGGATTAATGTCAAATCAACCCTAATTCCAGCCAGCTTCAGTTTCAACAAAAACAATCAGAAGGATGGAGAAAGTCTTCTTTCAGGGACGTTCTTCAGTTCTGCAAATCAATAGTCAGCAAGCCCTTGCTCCCTACCGTGCCAGTCTTACCTGAGGCAGTCACCTCCACAACTGCCCCAGGGACATTTCCTAGGCCACACACAATAGGACCAAAGTATTGGCAGGGTCACAGAAGGAGGAACCCCCAAAACAACCACCACAAGAGAACAATAGGCCCAAATAATCCTGTCCTAATGGACCTGAGGACACAGACCACCTACATGGGATACTCCCCAGAGGCCAAGAGATCTCCAGCCCTCAGGACCAGTCCTTCAACTGCCCCTGGACTAGCACCTCACGTTTAGGACTGAGCACTACTGACCCCTGGAGGATACCTGTCAGGGGGTTCCTCCCCCTGATCCCACACTTCACCCTTCAGGCAAATTCTGGGTTCACTTACTGGCAGCAACCCCACAGTTCTTTCCAGTAGAAAACTCCAGCAGTCCCAAATAAATCTCCAGATCCTTCAGCCACAAGTCCAGCCACAAATCCACCAGCCAAACCATCCCAATGCTGATCTGGTCTGCTCGTTCTCTCAGATGGCAATCCTCAGTAATCCTCCACACCTCCTCAATAGTTCCACTTTGGCATCCAACAACCTGAATCAACCAGCTTTGCAAAAATCTGAAGCTGGATGGTGAGGGCCAATTTTAAATGTTTTAAATATTTCTCAGCAAGCTATGATTTGTTGAACAGAAAAGTGTTCTAAAATAAAATTAAAGCACCATTGCTGTTAACTTTTTAAAAGGCAGTGAAAACAGAAAAGTAGAGCGAGTGATACACACATCTGTCTTGTAGCCTGCAGATGCTAAAATACTAATTTACTAACTCACTTTAATCCCTCACTGAACTGTTTCCCAAGCTCAAGTGAAATTAAACTGAGACAAAAAATAAAAATCAATCGCAACAATTCAAAACAATATAAAACAACTGCTCCTGCAGATGGCTAGCCCAGCGTAGTGTCCACCATCTTCATCTTTACATGCTATGCTGTGCACCATAAGTTTTTTTTTTTTTCTCAGTCCTAATCTAACTAGGTTTACAACAGTATTACAAAGCCAATGTGGGGCCATATTTTTCTTGAGAAACAAATAAATTGAAACAATTATAAAATACTCATATTTTGGCAGAACTACCATAGAACATTTTACCACCAAATTAAACTGGAAGGTGCCTGGAATCTTTTGCATTGAAAAAATGGTAGGGTTCAATTTGGTGTCCTATTTTATTTCACTGCTGCTTTAAACAATTTTGTTTCTATAACTGGATTTACTTTTTTATGTTGCTTGCACGCATGTGCAAGAAACATAGTGCCATCATCCGAGTTTTTGGAGGTGTGGCACCCATCTTCCCATTCTGTCAGTGTGTTTGCAGGTGTGGCCCCAGTTCCCCAATCACTGCTGCAGCTGTCTATGACAGCAGTAGAAAATGCAGTGGTCGTACAGTTGAAAGGGAGCTCCGCTTCAGTGAGCAGAGCTCCCTCTCCACACACACACACACACACAAAGCACGCGCCACTGCGTGCTGATCGCTCCCACACACATACTGTTTGGCTGATGGGGCGCCCAATCCCCATCAGCTCCATGCCCCCCAACAAAGCTGTCCTGGTGCCACGCGGGAGCCTACCCCAGCATGGCAAAACTGTTATAGCCGACGGGTGCCCAATCCCCGCTGGCTCCATGGCTGCCACGCCCCCAAAAGCTTTCCAGGTGCCACGCTGGGAGCCCACCCCAGCATGGCAAAGCTTGTTATGGCCAACAGGGTGCTCAGTCCCCGTCGGCTCCAGCCCCCAAACAGCCTTTCAGCTGCCACGCTGGGAGCCCACCCAGTGTGGCAAGCGTCCGCATCGTCTTAATAAAAACAAACAAACCTGTAAACAAAAACAGGTCCCTCATAGTCTCTCCTGCCCCCCACAACCTGCACCCACCCACTGTACACCTCTCGTTTACCCACACTTTCATCCCATACTTACCTCTGACCTCGCGCGACTTATCTTCGGTGGACCGGGAACACGCCTGCACTCTTCAAAGCCGACCGTGAACTGAGGAAATGCCAGTAAGCTATATAATGTAATGAATAGGGCTTTTTCAACTTTGTTGCATATCTCAGGCATTTTTGGGAATTTTGGGCCCAAATTTTCAACATGGGGTTTTTAGGACCCCTCCTCATGAATTCTTGCACTGTCATGGTGTTAATCGGGCCCGAAGGGTGATTTCATGGTCGCTGCTTGAAATCACCTTTCAGGACCAATTAATGAAACAACACTGCCAGTGTTCATAAGGCGGGCTCTCAAAAAGTTTATGTTGAAAATTTGGTGGAAAAATTCCTAAAAATGGCTGTTTTACGAGCGTGCATTGCGCAGTTCCTACTACACACTGTAATAATTTTCAATATTTTACCCAGATTTTCAACATTACCATTTTACCACACCTCCTTTGAGCAGTACAGCTGTCATTTTCACATCTCACCAAAATGTGTTTCTCCCATGTAGCGCATAATGGCGCAGTCGAGTGCGAAATCAATGTATGGGACATTATTGTAGAAAATCACAGTGACACTGTTCATGAGCAGAGGGGTTAAAATGGCTATGTTGAAAATTTGGTGAAAAAATTCCTGAAAATGACTGTTTTACTAGCGTGCATTGCGCAGTTCCTACCCACACTCGTAAGTTCGCAAATTTTTTATATTTGCACTCCAGATTTTCAACATTGCCATTTTACCACACCTCCTTATGAGCAGTACAGCTGTCATTTTTCACATGTTGCCCAAAATGTGTTTCTGTGCATGTAGTGTACAATGGCACAGTCAGTGTGCTCAATCAATGTTTGGGACAGATTAAGAAAATCACAGTGACACTGTTCATGAGCAGAGGTCTTAAAATGGCTATGTTGAAAATTTGGTGAAAAAATTCTCTTCAGCCATTCTGCGATGTTACTAATGAAGACCCTGCAGCACCCCACTGGTCACTCCCTCTCCCTAGACTGCACCCCATTTACCACCATTCTCTGCCTCCTGTCTGTTAGCCAGTTTCTAACCCAGTTTACCACCCTTTCCCCCATGCCCAGCCTACCCAGCTAGTTTATCAGCCTTCTATGTGGGATGGTGTCAAAGGCTTTGCTGAAATCAAGGTAAGCGTTGTCCACTTCCCCACCTTGATTCACTTCCTTTGTCACCCAGTCAAAGAAGTCAACCAGATTTGTCTGACATGATGTCCCCACTGTGCATCCATGTTGTCTATGGTCCTTGGCTCCAATGTCTTCTAGATGCCCCACTGTCCTTTCTTTAAGCAATGCCTCCATGATCTTTCTCACTACTGAGGTGAGGCTGAACAGCCTATTGTTCCCTGCCTCCTCCCTGCTGCTGCATTTGTGTAGAGGGACCACATGTGCCTCCTCCAATTCACTCATGTTGAATGACTCAGTGAACATGGCTGCCAGAGGTACTGCTATTCTCCTTCGCAGTTCTTCTTAATATCCTTGGGCGTATGCCATCTGGTTCCATTGCTTTGTCCACCTTCAATTTAGTGAGCTCCTGCAGGAATCTTTGCCTTTGAAATGACTGTTGTCCACCTCTTTCACCCCTTGGCAACTGCTGTACTTCTGTGGCCCCTGCCCTCCCACTTTCTGTGAATACTGAGCAGAAAGACACAGTGGAAGACTTGGGAGCAAGGCATGGAACTATCACTTCCAAATACCTAAACAGCACATACAAGCAACAACATTCGGCATTGATAAATGCTTGTTTTATTTGACATCAATGAAGCAGATATTTACTTTTATGAACTGCTTCATAACAAAAACAGAAAATAGAATTTTATGTCAGATAAGGACTGCTTGGCCTATACAGTCTGCCCATTTCTCCTTACCTATACTATTATGGCAAACCGTGCCTGATCTACAGCTCTTTTTCCTTCACCTTTCATTTTCACTATGCTTCCCTTGTGCTCATCCCATGCATTCTTGAACCCCACCACTGTTTTTGCCCCCACTAACTCTGCTGGAAGGCTGTTACAGGAATCCACCACTCTTTCTGTGAAGAAGTACTTCCTCACATTTCTACTGAATATGCCCCCCTCCAGCTTCATAGCATGTCCCCTTGTTCTTGAGCACCTTTTCTTCTGAAAAATACTTCCCTCACATATCTTATTTGCCCACTGTGAGTACAAGTGATAAGTGGGTGTAACTGATGCTGATAGGCTGATGTCTGTTGCTGCTGCAGTATCATCTTGTCTGATGTACAGTATACAGTTTCATGTTCTTTAACTTTGTTTCAGAGACTGAGGCATCACGAAGTGCAGGGAGCCTTCAGGATGATGAAGACGCAGAGATCCATTCAAGGATAAAATTAATTTATTTGCTGCATGTATCAGATTATGTCACTTGTGATGCTAACAGGGTTTACAAACTTGTGTACATTTTTAACATTTATTTAATATTGCGTATGTTATTGTAGAGAATATGTATGCCATTATCTTGTTCTATATATTTATTTATTTTTAGTTACCAGGTAGGTCACTAGACAACACATTTGCTTATTTTCAGAAACAGTCCAGGAGAATGCAACATAGGAGGTCATCACAACAGTATACAAATTACAAGAAACAGGGTGCAATACATATAACCAGGCAGTAGTACAGGGAAATAAGTAGAGCAAGGGAAATAATATACCAGATACAATATATGAAGTGCATTGAGCAAAATACAGTACTAGATACAACAGTATATATACAGTCAAGATACAGGAATATGTAATATTCATAAGAACAGTGTTCAGCTAAACTAGGCAAGGCAGCACAGTTCCTAGCAGCCTAAAGGCAGGTACATACAGAAGTCTGGTTAAGAAAAGTGTGTGACTCTCTTTTGAAGGCTAGGCTGGAGGGACATTGATGGAGCTTAATTGAGATGGAATTCCAAAGTGTCGGTGCAGAGTAGGAGAAGGACATTTCTCCTAGTTTTGTCTTGTTTTTTTTTGTATGTTTAAGGAACCAGTAACATTAGACCTTATTGAATAGGATCAGCTCTCAGGCACGAGTAATGCTGAAAGGTACGTGGGGGCCTGCTTAGTTACAACAGTAATCACACCTCCCTTAGTAAATCTGCACAAAGCTGGAGGAGGAGGAAGCCATTTTAGTTGTTGTATAGGTCGCAATGGTGTGTGTATCTGTGGCCAAAGAAAACCTTCAAATGTTGTCACAGGCCACGTTCCATTTTTGTAGAATGGTTTTGGAAGTTGAGTAGTAGACTGCCATCCCTTAGGTCAGTATGAGGAGCAAGATGCATAGGTATATGGCAATACAGGCTGTGGGTGTAAGTTTGTCTCTAATCTTCTAGGAGAGCCACAGTCTGATGTTCATAGCCATACAAGCAGCAGATATATTGAGCTGAGAAATCCAACAAGGTGTGAAGTGCAACTCCCAGTTAGTTAAAGAAGGAGACTGTGGTAAAACAGGATCCATCAGTAGATGCTAAAATCTTGGGGGGGTATGGCACATTTTTATCCTTGGGGATGAACCAAAAAGCCTGATTTGGATCTTGAAAATTTTCCTAGGGAGCCTGTTTGAGTGGAGCCATGCTCGTACTGATGGAAATTTAGAACAGGGTTGACAATTTAAGTCCAAGACATTGCAAGGGCTTGTGAACAGGACAAGGTCACTGGCATATAGGACTGAAATGTGGTGCTTAAGACAAGTCTGGATTGAGTTTATGTGTAAGGAGAAAATTAGGGGGCTCCAGTAAGGAGCCTGGATGGACCCCAACTATGGTAGCAGCAGGATAAGATGGGGCTTGACCAAATTTAACTTTCTAATGTCTATTGCCCACATAGCTGTTGAACTACTAGAGGACAGTGAAGGAGGTGTCTGAGGCCCTTAGTTTCCCACTGAGTAGGGTGTGGTTGATGAAATCAAAGGCCTTAGTAACTTCAATGAAGACTGCACCAGTGAGCAGACCCCTATCCAGGGTGATGGAGATGGAGGAGGTTAGTGACAGGAGGGCAGTAGTAGTGCTTTGGTCTTTCCTAAAGCTATGCTGTGCAAGAGACAGGAGGTTATTATTGGTGAGGTACTCATTCAATTGATAGTCACCCAATGTTTTTCCAGCAGTTTCTTGAGTACTGGTAGTGTTGCAATTGGCCTGTAGTTGTCAATGTTTTTTGCAAACTGGAATAATGTGAGAAATTCTGGATATCAGGGCCCATATGTGTTGTAAGGGGCAGGTTAAAGATTCTTGTGACAGAAAGTGCAAGTTCTGTGAACCTCGCTGCAGGTGACTACTTTGAGGTAAAAAGGGGGGTGACATGGGCAGGCATCAGTGATGAAATGGCCACTGGAAGAAATGGGGATAAGGAGAAGACTCCAGTGTAAGTAGATAGGTTAGTGAAAATTTGATTGAAGGCATTAGCTATAGTGGCAGGATTATTTCAATTAATTCCATCAGTATTTAGGTCCTTGAGTGTAAAGTTACTAAACTGGCCAAGGACTTTCTTGACATTTTTCCAGCAATATCTTGGGTTTCCAACAAAAGCATCAAACAGGGATTTAAAATTAAAACTTTTACTACATCAGATGCCCATCTTACATTCATACCTGAACATTCTGTAGCTAGCCAAATCAGTGTCAGACTTGGTGGCTTTATAAGTAGACCAGTTGGCATCCCTTTGTTTAATAAGGGCTAGCAGGGATGACCCAGTCATTTAGTGATGGGGCCACATACCTGCCTGGAGGTCAAGGGAGCATATTTGTTTTAGAGTTCTATCAGAACCTCATTGAAAACAAGAAGGGCATGGTTTATGTCATTAGTG
Organism: Neoceratodus forsteri; assembly: GCA_016271365.2. Lineage (NCBI taxonomy): Eukaryota > Metazoa > Chordata > Ceratodontiformes > Ceratodontidae > Neoceratodus > Neoceratodus forsteri. Next base: position 1,455,883,977 of record CM057455.1, on the reverse strand, counting down.
GCCCACAACTGTGACCAGTCTGCACTCTCAACCTCCTGTTTCAGTTCAGATGGGTCAAGTTTTGAGAACTCTCTGAACCATATGATTCTGGGGTTGGGGGCTGCTTAGTGGCCTTTGCCCTATAGACAAAATAAATGGGGGAATAGTCACTTATCGCATCAGAAAGGACATTAGCACAGTTTATTCTATCAGGCTGAGGGCTGAGAATCCACAGAAACATAGACGGTGACTGCAGAAGGAGCCAGCTTGGTCCATCTAGTCTGCCCTGTGTTTTGCCTTTTCAAGCCAATCAGAGTGGTGGTCTGACCATTATTTGCCCTTTGGTGGGTTCAGGAGAGGTGCAGGTGGAGCTGTAACTTGTTAAGTATACATTCAGTGTTTTTAGAGTTACCACTAAGCCAATTATTATTAAAATCACCAATCAGAAGAAATTCATTGTTTTGGATTCCTGGCACTCATAAGTGGGGAAGGGCCTGCTGACCACCTAATTGGGGAATACAGACACAGAAAATATGAAGCTTTTTTGAATTGCCCAGGAGGAGTACTGTATGACAAAATTCAACCTGTGGATGGGGGTGGGTGGGGGATAAGCAGTTTGAGGCCTTGAAATGGAGGTGATCCCTATAGTATATAATAGTTCCATCACCCCTCTTGAATATGAGACAGTCTGCCATAATGAAGTTATAAGTGGGCAAAGTGCAAAAGTTATCAGGAATGTGTGACTTTAGCCAGGTCTCAGTGATGTCAAGAATATGTAGTTTGCAATGATTGTCTCAAACTGTAAATTCATTCAGGTTTTTTGAGTGGCTCCGTATGCTGTGTGGGTAATCATAAGCCCCTTAACACCTTGCCATGGTGAAGGTGTTAGAACAGAGGAGGTCAGTGACAGAATCCCAGAGGGGCTGGTCACCTGGGGGCCTGGATTTGATTCAAGTGTTGATGAAGTAATCCAGCGCAGTATTTACATATGTTGCTTTGTAGATAGGGGACCAGTCTTGGAGGTTGAGGCATGTTTTGAGGTGTGACAACTGCCCACGTGGTAGGACTCTACTAGTGATGATATTAGGAGGGGGCTTGCGGAATTTGTTTGACCATTCACAGATGACAGAGGAATGGTCGCTAAGTGAGTCAGGGAGGACTGAGGTATTTGTGATATGAGTTGGGTGGCTGGTAAGAATCCAATCCAGGATGGTGCTGGTGCCAGATTTGTAATTTTTCCTGGCCAGAGAGACGACTGCCTGGGTGAGATTGGCTGATGAGACAGCATCCTTATGGACCCCTGCATCAGATGTGAGCCAGTTTATATTAAAGTCTCAAAGCAAAATAATTTCCGAGTTAGGAGTTTAGGACCTGACAAATTCCAAGACAGCGTTAAGGCCATTCCCTCGTTTTTTGGGGGGATATACACTGAGGCAACTGTGAGGGATTTGTAATGGGCACCTAATAAGCAGCAGCTGGGAGGGGGTTAGTGATGAGGTGTCCCAGTAGTGAATCTTTAAGGTAAATTGCACATCCACCACCTCTTTTGGACTTCCGGTCCAGCCTGAAAACATTGTAGCCTGGAAGAGCGATAGCCAGGTCAGGGATTTAGGGTGTAAGTCAGGTTTCTACAACTGCCAGGATATCTGGGCTGTGCTGTTTGGTAAAGATTTGTAGGGCATCCAGCTTGGGGAGTAGAACAGATGTTGAGAGATGCTATGGAGAGTGCTCCTGAGGGTTTTTCCTGGTAGATAGAGCTGGAGTTGATTGGGCCAGGGTTAGGATGGATGTTTCCTGACAGCAGCAAGAGGAGGAGCACAAGCTTCAGGGTGCACTAGTGTAGTCCCTGAGCGTGAGTCTACATGCCCATTTTTTGCAGGAACTTAGATTAGGTTGGTGGCCATGATCCCAGAGTGATGACGTGTGAAAGAGTGTCCAGGGCCTGTGTACAGTGGTAGGCGGGGACTGCCATCCATTTGCAGAAGGGAGCACCCGGGGAAGGGTGAAAGCTCATGATGGAGAGTACCTGAGCGATGATAGGCAGTGCCAAGTAGGATGCTGAGTGGGGGAGAGGGGAAGCAGGCTCCAGGGAGGAAGAAAAGTGGAAAGAGGTATGAGAGTAAGAGAAGCAGAAACTGCAGTGCATGGAGGGACAACATGATGTGACAGTCAGGAGGATTGTATTGTATTGTATTGGGTAAGTGTGCTTGTAACTGGGCTCTCTAGTGGCTAAAAGATATCATCTGCTAATGGAAAAGTCAATAGAAGAAAAAAAAAGTTTAAACTGAAGAAATTCAGCACTGAGTATTGAAACAGACCAGATATCTGAGGCAATACTGCATTAGGGGAAAAAAAGGTTAAAGTATACGGTGCTGCCGACACCACTGCACTAAACAAAATTCACCTAACCCTGAATAAAGCATGCAGATTAATTACCAGTGCCCTCAGACTCACACACACCTGTCAGCTATATGTCGATGCTAACCTGCTTACCCTGGATGAACGGCTCCGATACCAGACCTGTCTCCTCACCAAAAAAACCCTACTCGGGCTCTCCCCCCCTGGGGTAACAGCATCCATCCACCAGAGCCCTCCCACCATTGCAACACGGTCTTCCTACAAGACCACTCTAAAGGTCCCCAGAACAAGAACCAGCCGTGGCCAGAGGTCCTTCAGCTATAGAGCCCCAACCTGGTTTAACACTCTCCCTGCCACCATCACCAATGCCATCACCATCTCCACATTCAAAACCGCACTTCGGAACCACATCTTCAGCACTCGTAACTGCGTTCTGTCTCTGAACATAGCCTCCACCTCTTTATTTCTCTCCTGACAATGCCCCCGGCAGCTCTCCACCAACCATCCCTACACCACTTCCATGTCCACCATGCCTAGGTTTAACCTGGCCAGTGCCAGCTGTTTCAATGTTTATCTACCAGAATTGCTCACTTGATACCAACTTGTTTAATACCTGCTATCGATTACATGTACCCTGTACCCAATTGTATCTGTCTGACCACAATGTGACGTGGCACCTCTGGTGAATGCCTACTGATTTTTGGCAAATCTTTGCTATGTAACTGAAACGCAATGTATGTCTTTATGTGACGAAGTACCTTTGTAAACGAGCCTCTGGCTCAAAGGTTGTAAACTGATTCTTAAATAAATAAATAAAAAAAAAAATAAGCTGGCTGATGGTAGTGACATGGACAGCCAATAAGAGCTGTCCCAAGATAAAGGCAATTGTCCTTAGAAAATTTACAGAGACAGCCATGCAGCCTTGAGTTCCTGGAAAGCAGTCCAGGCCGTACCTGCTAGCAAGGGCTCAGGGAGTGTGGCAGCAGGCTCTTCTTGCTGTGGAGACGTGTAGACCCCCATCTGAGGCACTGTTAGCCCAAAGGGCTATGAGGATGCCTGAGGAGAATGGACACGCTAGGGTGAGATATAGCACCAGAAACAATGAGAGGTATCCTGCTTTGCAATTCACAAAGAAGCTTTGTCACAAATAATGGGAGTTTAAATTGTAGGGATGTATTCAGGCAGCGAGCTAGGTGCCAGCTGGGTCTGCAAAGAGAATAAATAAAATATGCTGAAATTGGGGTGCGGAGGGTGGAGGGTGGAGAAATTAACTGAAAGTGACTTTCACAGAAATACCCAATGTGGTAACAGAAACTCAGCACAGAATTAGGAATACAGTCTAGTTCTCTAAACTTCCAAGTTCAAATACATACAAGTACAGTTAGAAAAAAAAAGTTTAAACTGGAGAAATTCAGCACTGAGTATTAAAACAGACCAGATATCAGAGGCAATACTGGATTAGGGACAAAAAAGGTTAAATAGGCTGGCAAATGGTAGTGACATAGTCCAGGCAGGAGGAATTTAGAAATGCCTGGCAGGATGAGGAACCAAACACGGAGCAGAATTGTCCCAAGATAAAGGCAATTGTCCTTAGAAAATTTACAGAGACAGTCATGCAGCCTTGAGTTCCAGGAACGCTGTCCAGGCCGTACCTGCTAGCAAGGGCTCGGGGAGTGTGGCAGCAGGCTCTTCTCACTGTGGAGGCATGTAGACCCCCATCTGAGGCACGGTTAGCCCAAAGGGCTATGAGGATGCCAGCTAGCAAGGGCTGGGAAGTGTGGCAGCAGGCTCTTCTCACAGGTGGAGGTGTGTAGATCCCAGTCTGAGGCACTGTTAGCCCAAAGGGGCTATGAGGATGCCTACTAGCAATGGGTCAGAGATGTGCAGCAGGCTCTTCTCACCGTGGAGGTGTGTAGACCCTGTCTGAGGTGCTGTTAGCCCAAAGGGCTAGGAGAAGATTCCTTGCACAACCCTTAGTAAAGGTGATTCTATGAAAAAAACAGTAACAGTGCATAACTAGCATACTAGGTTACCTTTAGCATATCCACGTATATAGAAATGATTTTATGGCAAAAAGTTCTGTAATTTGCTAAGTTCATAAAAACAATTGACAGCATACAAAATAATGTCTAAAACATATAAAATACTTGTATATATGTATATATATATATATATATATATATTATTTGCAAAAAAAACATTGTTAATGCATACAGCAACAAAGTAGGGAAATGTGGCATTAGGGTTTTCAAGTAGTAGTTCAAAAAATAAGTCTCACTCAACCAAAAAAGTATGCTTCATGTCTTAATGTACTTTATTCAAATCAGTTTAATCCTGTATTTTCTTTTTGTTTTTTTTTGTATATATATATATATATCTACACATCCAAGATTTTAAGTTCACATGCTCCTGAAGAACTTTTCAAAATAGTAACGTTTCAGAACTTTAGATATGTTCCTTCATCAGACTTGGAGCTACAGTAATGCTATTTTCTCTGTTAAAATAAGAAACAAAATATTATTCTAATGTCAAAATTAATTCATAGTGTAAGATATAAGTCTTAATATTGATAGTTTGTATAATATAATAAGAACTCAGGTGGAACAAACCTGGCTTTGGACATGTTTATGTTATGTTCTTTTTCAAACAGGCATGCTGTGGAGCTGGACTCTGCGCTCTCTATAGCTTGATTAAAATCCCTTAGGATTTCTGTCAATAAATGATAAAACCTGAGTTAGTTCTACATATTAACTTGCAGGTCTAAAAAAGTATATATTCACTTGTAGTCTTGTTATTTTAACTTACTGGATATCCCAGAATGTTTTAATCTTATTTTGAGACCTTAAGCATTTCATATAGGTATTTATTGAACACTGTAAGAAAAAATGTAATGTTTTAGAAAAGGAAAAAGTTTTAGTTTTTATGTCCAAACAGTCGAAACATCCAAAAGGTTAGATTGTTTTACCTTAACTGATGATTAAAGAAAGATTTCTTTATATTAATCCACAAAAGACAAACAACAAATGCGCGAATGCTCCCGGTGCCATTGCACGCTGAAACTCCATGTACCAAGCTGTCTTCACCTCTCAGATGAACAAGAAGGGCCGGGCCACACAAGAACACAACTGTCAGCATGTTGACGTCATGGATGATGTCACCTGAGCGGCCCAGTCAATCATGAAACATTAGTGGATAAATGTAACTCCACTAAGTCTCCTTCTTAAGTTTTTGAATATTTTAAACAAGTTAAATCATTGCCCAAATGCCTATGATTGTAAATCTAGATCCAACTAAGGCCATTTAACTTCAGTGTCTTCACCAAAAACTCTTTTTAAGTCACCTTCTTAAAGATCTTAAATATATTGGTGCGTTGCTCCAATATTTATCAGCATTAGGTTAATGACAGTTAAAGCTATATAACCCCAAAATTCTAAGATATCATTTTAAATATCTAATGACGTTTATACTTGAATATAAAAAATGTTTTAACACAGGTAGCTAAAAAGGGACTACCTTGGTATAAAAAATATATACCTATTGCATAGATCACATGAATGCCAAAAAGCTTCAATTTTGTTTTCTGAAAGTCTGAGAATTATAACAAGAACAATTCTGTCAAGTATTTCAAATTAATAAAATACTATTAAGACATAGAAAAGGATTTTTACATGCCTTATAATAAACTAGAAACATTTATCCTGGACAAGGGAAATGAGGGGAGGAAAAAGGGGGGTGTTGGAGGGGAAGGGGTTTTCAACCTAACACCCCACTACTAACCTGTAGGCAACAACAGGGGTGGGTGTGCATTGGGGTTTCAACCCTAATACTCACCCCATTCCATGAATAAATAAGCTGAGATAGGTACAGTACATGAGAATGGAGTGAGCATGGGTGGGGGTGGGTCCTAAGTGGGAAGTGGGGTGGGCAGGTCAGATCATTGAGGGACTGTGTAGAAAAAACAAACATCAAGGAATGCTTTCTATTTTGCAGGCAGGGGCAGTGATTGTCGGGTGAGAGGTGCCACTAGACACCAGGGAAACAATAAAATAAAATTGTGACAGTGATCAGAGGGTGGGGGTGCCACTAGACACCAGGGAAATACACAAAAAAGGGACAGCAATCAGAGGCTGGGAGTACCACTAGACACCAGGGAAACAATAAAATAAAAAGGGGACAATGATCAAAGGGTGGGGGGTTCCACTAGACACCAGGGAAATAAAAAAAAAGGCACAGCAATTTGCGGGTGGTGGATGCCACTAGACACCAAGGAAACTACGAGAATGGCAATCAGAGGGTGGGGGGATGTTACTAGAGACCAGGAAAAAGATTTCCCATCATGAAAAAGGATCCTTTTCCATGACTCGTGATACAAAAAAGAATATTTTTTCATATCATGAGTCATGAAAAAAGATTTATAATCTGGAAATAAAAATTCAAAGGCATTTCTTGAACAGATAAGTGCAGAATCCAGCTGAGGGGGTCCTGATAGGCAAGCTACATGTGTTAGTTTCTACTCAACACATAATTGTTTTGAGCTATTTGATTTTGCTTCCCTCACTAACTCTAAAACAAAATGGCAGCAGTATGAAGAAAGATTTCCCATTTGTGACACAGAATGACCTGTTTGCAAAAAAGGATTATAAATTTGTGACAAAGGATCCTTTTTTTGAGAGGTACATCTAACTGCTCCCATTGAAAATAATGGTAAACTTTTATAACTTTGGAATGGATTAATATTTTTTTTCACCAAACCTTCAAAAGGCACATCTGTGTCTCAAGGCATTCCTACCCTAAAAATTTCAGACTAATATCCCAAACTGTTTTTGCACTGCATGGTGACAAAGAAATGAAAAAAAGGGGTAAATTTCACATTTTTTCACACTCCATATCTCCACACTCACACATGTGACTAGAACAAAGTTTGGCTCATCAAGAGATCATTGGTCCCTTATGATGCATGCAAAATTCCATGCAAATTGGTTGAATGGTTGTGAACTTATTAAAGTGCACAATTTTCAACCCTAACGACTGGGGCGCAACAGTGTTCCTATAATATAGCTAGATAGATAGATAGATAGATAGATAGATAGATAGAGAGACATACAGACAGACAGATAGACAGACAGACAGGCAGGCAGACCGGCAGATAGACAGACAGACAGATAGATAGATAGACAGACAGACAGATAGATCAACCACTCAATTACAGTAAGTCAAAGGAATTGTGGTATCAGTAATAATTTGGAGCATCAAAATAGTAAACAGTATACTATCAGATATAACCTATATACAGTATTGTAGTTCATACTTTAATTGCACATGACAGTTTATACAACAATGTATGTGCTTAAACAATGTATTACTGTGTGCCTTTTAAGGAGGGTGGGATCACAATGCATGTGAAAGGCTTTGATTAAACTGACTTCATTACTAGCCTGTTACCCTGATAAGAGCCTACTCAAACTATAGCAATATCTGCAATTGCACACAGTAACCGGGAATCTTTCTATGCATACTATAAGCAAGCAGTAACACACAATGAGGTGTGGATTATCTCTGATAAGAGGATGCTCAGGTGTGTTATAAGGCATGAGATGCTTGTGCCGCGTGTCTTATGCACCTGGGTGTGCTCTTATCAGGAGATAACCTACACCTCGGAGTGTGTTATTGCGCTTATAAAATGGGCTCCTTTGGTAAAGAAGTTATTTAAAAAATACATATAAAGAGTAGATAAAAAGCATATAATATATGATTATGAAGTAGAAAAAAAGAAAAAGTAGTTCCTGTCACTGTTTTGGTATGAAGCTGTTTAATTAAAACTTGGTACAGGCTATCATTGTCTGTGATGTATGTGCAGTGGATAGCAAAGCCATTTATAAAAAAAAAAAAAACTTTGAAAAGCATTTTGTTGTGCTGAAATATTTCAGAATTTACCTCCGCCCCCCGTGTTTCAGTTAACGCCAAAGGGAGTGAGCATGTTTGGAAATTAATGTGTGAGATAGTTGCTGAGGTAACTAGCAGGATGTTTGTTGTTCCCCTCTGTAACAGACAAATACATATTTCTTGTGTGTTTTTTACAGCTTTCTGCTGTTAAATCAATGTTTTTAAATGGCTGAGTGGCTGGCTAGCTTGTAGTGAGCTTGTCCATCAGCGGCTGCCGTAGGTTTCGTGCTTCGTGGTTCCGGAAGTATTACAGTGAGGAAGATAAAGAAACCGTGTTTTTTTTTTATTTTGCGGTTACACTTATGGAGTTATGGACTGTTGCAGGTGTTGAAATAGGGAGAGGAGTTACTGGGGGGGGGAGGAAGCACATATTGTGGAGACTTTAAAGTAGTGGGACACCGAGTGGGACTGACAGCTATGGTCTGCGATGCAGACAATTGGTGAGTATTTGATTTTTTCGTTACTGGTTGTGTAGAAACAGATACAGTACTATGGACACTCACTGCTGGCATGGCTTCTGCATTTGTGCCATCGTGTCTCTCCCTGCAGCTGGTGGGGTTCCGTTTGCTTGGGATCATAGTTGAGTGGGAGGGCTGCAGTGGTCAGGAAGAGAGTGGTGGCATGTATGGATTCTGTGATGTGCTGCAGTTTGCTTGGCACAACTAGTGCTGGTTGGCATGATACATCCTGATTAGGACATGGCTGAAAACATCTTTCAGCCAGTCAGGATGGTTGATTTCATTAGCCCATTTTATAATTAAAAGATGTGCTCCTTCTGTTTTTGGCATTTGAGTGTCAACAAATGTGTGCCTATAGTGCAGTAAGACAACTGAAATCAAATTCCACCCTAACAATGTAACGTGTGTAGTAAAAATTAATGATGTGATTCAACCGATATAAGAGGCATGTCTTTTGGTACTGTACGTGCCTATGCTTCTGCATCTTTGACAATGGTGTGTCTTTTAAAACTAAACCATATGCATCCTTTGAGGTTCCTGACCAACTTCAAGTTGAATGTGCATATTGTATCATTGCACACTATCCAACCATTTCTGTGTCTGAGCCAAGCGACACAATGACCAGAATACACAAAAGCTCCATGATGGAAAATGACTGCTTCAGTTGCAAAGTCCTGTTGTGCAAGCATAATTTTGCCTGCAGTAAAATCTGTTATTGGTGTCTGAACCCTAACTTCATGAGAGTCAAATCTTTGGATAAATATCAGAAGATAGGTTGCAAAGCATATAACTTTCAATGTTCTCTTACTCTGACCACCACATTTTCTCCACTTCCAGCCAGATGTTGAGTAAGTGAACAGCTCTTTAAATTTTACTAATGATTCATGTGGGAGATACAGAGAAATCTACAACATGTCAGCAATGTGTTCTTTGTAAATGTTGCCACAGGAAAAACATACATTTATTCAGAATATTCACTATCAAGTGCCTTCTAACTGGAATGCCATCCACTTATAATGAGTTAACAATTCCCCTTATGAATTCAGGAACAACTTCTTGAAGGTCATCACTGAATGTACTTTGCAAGTTGTAAGATGCAGGAGCACAGTATAATGGTGTCAGAGACTGCACAGTGTTTCTGTGTTGCTGACTAGGAGTTATGATTTTCTTCAGGGCATCACTTGCAGTGACATAGTTATGCTTCTAAACACCTCTGATGGTGCATGGTTTTTAAAATGCAACCTGCTGTGAGCATATTTTTGAAGGTACAAATCAGTGCTTTTGCAAACAGTTGTACTGCATGTTGTTTGTCTTACCTGATGATGGCTGTCTGTGGTTGGTTGTGTTGTCTTGACCTTCTGCTGCTTGGGAGGAGTTAGGGTTGAGAACCCTAACACCACATTTCCCTACTTTTGTGGTGTTAAGCTGAACACAGTTCTTTTTGTAATGAAAATTTTTTTCTCCGTTTCTGGTAGATCATTTAGGGGCCTAGCACAGTAATGGGGACATTTGTAATTTCTTTCTTCTTTTACCATCAATATTTTACTCTTAAGGTCATTTACTTAAACTGTAAATAGGAAGATAATGTCACTTGTGGTTTCCTGGTACTGTCCCCAATGTTTGGAAACAGTAACCATGTAATGTATGTAACAGGGACAGAGAATATGCAAAATGAAAAAACAAAACAATGTATAAATATTTTTGGTCTCCACATGAATTTGCAGTACGTTACTTCGTTTAGTTAATTCACTAAGCAACACCAAAATATCTGCATGCAACTGTGTGTGATCACCATCAATCTAACGCATGGTGCAGTTCTATGGGGTGAAGTAATTTCAAAGTTTTTTCTTACACAGAATTCCTGGGTATTCATAAATTAAGATGCATTTGTGTGTAAATGGGGATAAGAGTAGATAACATTTAAACATTTTTCTGATTACTTTACAAATTAACCCCCCAAAAACCAGTGAAAGATCAGTACATTAATGTATATAACAGGATGGAGAAAAATCCAGAAAGTGCAACTTGTCACTGAAAACATTGTGGAAAACATAAAATTAGGCTACTAAAGTCCTTTATTTTTTCCAATTAATATTTGACTGTGTAAGGTCATATTATTAATGCATTAATTAGAGGAAAAGTTATAATATCACATACCACCACAAAGGAAATTCATCATACAACAGATCAAGACCATTACTAAATAAAATAGTAGATACACACAATAAATTTCTACTAAAACCTTCACCAAAACTCTACACTTTACACAAACCACACTATATACATTGATTACTTCAGCCTCAATCACATCAACAAATGTTCGTACTGCCCAACTGCTTTACTGCTTCATTATTTTGAAGGCTTTGTTGACAGTTTCTATGCCTTCTACCACATAAGGCCCAATGGTCCACATATTATGTAGTTTGCATCAGCTTTGTCAATATCCTGCAGTACTCCTCATGCATGCCCAACAGGGCACTAAAGAAAACAGACCAGGGACCTGGACAGTGTAGCTGAATCCACCAGATGAGAACATGGGCAAAGGCCTACAGTGACATACCTTAGCAGATATGTGTAGTACTCCTCATGTGGAATAACCAGGGCCCTAAAGAAAATGTACCAGGGACCTGGAAGACCACAGGTGATGGCATAGCTGAATCCACCAGATGATAACTTGGGCATTGGCCTACAGTGACATACTTGGGCAAGTGCATGCAGTGCTCCTCATGTGGACCCACCAGGGCCCTGAAGACAATGGACCAGGGACCTGGAAGACCACAGATGACAGCACGAACAGCCCTCTTCGACCTGCCTGCTGTCCCAGGGGACCTGCTGGCACCTGCTACCCTCTGACCAACCCTGTCAGCATTTCCTGAGGTCTGGTGGCACCCATCCCCCCTCCACACCCTGCCTGCTGACCCAGGGGACCTGATGATGCCTGCTTCCCTCTCCCCAACCCTGTCAGCCTTTCCTGAGGCTTAGTGGCACCTGACTGCCACTCCACACCCTGCTTGCTGTCCCAGAGGACCAGGTGGTGCCTGCTTCCTTCTCCCCAATTCTGCCAAACTTTTCTGAGGCCTGATGGCACCTGTCTGCCCCTCCAGACCCTGCTTGCTGTCCCAGGGGACCTGGTGGTGCATACCTCCCTCTCCCTAACACTTTCTGCCTTTCCAAGGGCCTGGTGTCTCCTGTCTCCCACCCCACACCCTGTCCAGCTGTCCCTGGTGACCTGTTGGCACTAGCTTCCTTCTCTCTAACCCTTCCAGCATTTCCTGGGGCCTGGAGGCTCCTGTCTCCCACCCACACCCTTCCTGCTGTCCCAGGGGAGCTGGTGGTGCCTGCTTCCCTTTCCCATACTCTGTCAGCCTTTCCTGAGGCCTGGTGGCACTTGTCTGCCCCTCCACACCCTGCTTGCTGTCCCAGGGGACCTGGTGGTGCCTACCTCCCTTTCTCTAACCCTTTCTGCCTTTCCCAGGGCCTGGAGGCTCCAGTCTCCCACCCACACCCTTCCAACTGTTCCTGGGGACCTGGTGGCACCTGCTTCCCTCTCCCTAAGTCTGATAGCCTTTCACAGGGCCTGGTGTCTCCCATCTCTCACCCCATACCCTGTCAGCTATCCCTGGGGACCTGTTGGTACCAGCTTCCTTCTCCCTAACCCTGACAGGCTTTCCCAGGGCCTGGAGGCTCCAGTCTCCCACCCACACCCTTCCAACTGTCTCTGGAGACCTGGTGGCACCTGATTCCCTCTTCCTAACCCTGATAGCCTTCATGGGGCCTGGTGTCTCCTGTCTTCCACCCCATACCCTGTCAGCTATCCCTGGGGACCTGGTGGCACCTGCTTCCCTCTCCTTAATCCTTACAGCATTTACTGGGGCCTGGAGGCTCCTGTCTCTCACCCCACACCCTTTCTGCTGTCCAAGGGGACCTGCTGGCATCTGTTTCCCTGTCCCTAACCCTCTCAGCATTTCCTGAAGCCTGGTGGCACCTGATTGCCCCTCCACACCCTGCTTGCTGTCCCAGAGGACACCATGGTGTCTGCTTCCTTCTTCACAACCCTGTCAGCCTTTCTTGAGGCATAGTGGCACCCATCTGCCCATCCACACCCTCCTTTTCTGTCCCAGGGGACCTGCTGGTGTTTGCGTCCCTCTCCTTAACCCTGTCAGCCTTTTCTGAGGCCTGGTGTCACCTTTCTACCTTCCACACCCTACCTGTTATCCCAGGGGACCTAGTGGCACCTGCTTCCCTCTCCCCAACCCTATCAGCCTTTCCTGAGGCCTGGTGGCACCCGTCTGCCCCTCCACACCCTGCTTGCTGTACCAGGGGACCTCGTGGTGCCTACTCCCCTCTCCCCAAACCTGTCAGCCTTTTTTGAGGCCTGGTGGCACCCATCTGCCCCTCCACACCCTGCTTGCTGTGCCAGGGGACCTGTTGATACCTTCTTTCCTCTCCCTAACCCTGTCAGCCTTTTCTGAAGTCTGGTGGCACCTGAATGCCCCTCCACACCCTGCTTGCTGTCCCAGAGGGCACCATGTTGCCTGCTTCCCTCTCCCCAACCATGTCAGCCTTTCTTGAGGCCTGGTAGCACTTGTCTCCCCTCCACACCCTGCCTGCTGTCCCAGGGGACATGGTGGCACCTACTTCCATCTCCCTAATGCTTTCTGCCTTTACCAGGCCTGGTGTCTCCTGTCTCCCACCCCACACCCTGCCAAGCTGTCCCTGGTGACCTGTTGGCACTGGCTTCTCTCTCTTCAACACTGTCAGCCTTGAGGCTCCTGTCTCCCACCCCATACCCTGCCAGCTGTCCCAGACAGCTATCCTTGGGGACCTGGTGGCACCTGCTTCCTTCTCCCTAACCCTTTCTGCCTTTCCCTGGGCCTGTTGTCACCCATCTCCCATCCCACACCCTGCCAAGCTGTCCCTGGTGACCTGTTTGCACTGGCATCCCTCTCTTTAACCCTTTCAGCATTTTCTGGGGCCTGGAGGCTCTTGTCTCCCACCCCACACCCTGTCTGCAGTCCCATAGAACCTGGTAGCTCCTGCTTCCCTCTCCCCAACCCTGTAAGCCTTTCCTGAGGCCTGGTGGCACCTGCCTGCCCCTCCACACACTGCTTGCTGTCCCAGGGGACCTGGTAGCACCTGTTTCCCTCTCCCCACCCCTATCTGCCTTTTCTGAGGCCTGGTGGCACCTGTCTCTTCTTCCACACCCTGCTTGCTGTCTCTGGGGACCTGGTGATACCTGCTTCTCTCTTCTTAATCCTTTCTGCCTTTCCCAGGACCTGGTATCTCCTGTCCCCCACCCCACACCCTTCCAAGCTGTCCCTGGTGACCTGTTGGCACTGGCTTCCCTCTCCCCAACCATGTCAGCCTTTCCCAGGGACTGGTGTCTCCCATCTCCCATGCCATACCCTGCCAGCTATTCCTGGGGACCTGATGGCACCTGCTTTTCTCTCCTTATCCCTTCCAGCCTTTACCAGGGCATGGTGGCTCCTGTCTCCCACTCCACACCCTGCCAAACTGTCCCTGGTGACCTGATTGCACTGGCTTTCCTCTCTCTAACCCTTTCAGCCTTTTCCAGTGCCTGGTGTCTCCTGTCTCCCAACCCACAACCTGTTGGCTTTCCCTGGGGTCCTGTTGGCTCTGGATTCTGTCTCCTTAACCCTTTCAGCCTTTTCTGAGGCTTGGTGCCTCCCATTTCCCACCAAACACCCTGCCAGCTGTCCATGGGAACCTAGTGGCACATTCTTACCTCTCCCTATCAGGACAGCCTTTCCTGAGGCCTGGTGGTACTCTTCATCCCTCTCCCCAAAACAGTCAGCCTTTTATGTGCCCAGGTGGCACCCACCTCCAACTCACAAACCACCACAATGTCAATTTTAGTTTCATTTTAATAAATATCTTGTTTGTAACAGGGATGGATATTTACAGTTCTGTCCCTGTTACAAACAGGATTGAACTGGGGAGGGAGCTTTTAAGCTTACTTTTCAAAACCAAAAAAGACATAAATAGCTTTCTGCAGCATAAACATGTTAGGAAATTGTAGTAGCAGTGTATATTTCTTGGGTTTAATAACATTTTTTGCAGTCAAAAGTACAGTACATTTTTTATTTTTCTTTGCAGTACAAGCCAGCCCCACTCATCCCCCAGAGTAAGGCAGCAGCCATTTTAAAACCAAAGGCAGTTTGTTACACCACTAAAATAAATTCATACTAAAATGAACACCAAATACTGTAATAATTAGACACAAAAAAAGGAAGTGCTAAAAGTCTGGTTTGTGACAGAGACAGAGATTCACAGCACGTCTCCAGTTACAGACCTTAATATGAGAATTATGTCCCTGTTACAAACAGGCTTGAACTGGGGAGGTGTTTTTTTAAGTTAACTTCTCAAAAGCAAGCAAGACATAAATAGCTTTCTGCAGCTTAAACATGCTAGAAAAGTATTATAGAAGTGTATATTTCTTGAGTTTAATAACATTTTTGCAGTATACATAACATTTCATATTTTTTTACTGCACCAGCCCCCCCACCAAGCAAGCCAGTGCCCATTTTGAAACCAAGGGCAGTTTATTAAAACCACTGAAAAGAAAGGTTCCTAAAATTAGCCCCAAATACTATAATTATTGGACAAAAAGGGGGAAGCACTGAACGTATGGTTTGTAACAGGCAGTAGGAGGAGATGTAGGCAGTATAGTGCAGTGGTTTAAGTCTCTGAGCTGCAAATCTGGAGACCTGGATTTGAATCCCACAGCCCCCACTTGCATACTGTGTGACACTGAGCAAGTCACTTAACTTCCCTGTGCTCCCAGGTCGCACCTGTAAACAAGCTTTCAGCTTAGTGTGCCACCCCCTGGTTAAACAATTGCAAAAAAAAAACAAAAACCGAAAAAAACCAGGGATGGATATTGATAACATGTCACCAGTTACAAACCTTAAGAAGAAAAATGTGTCCCTGTTACAAATAGGATTGCACTGGGGAAGGAGCTTTTAAAACAACTTTTTGACATTAAGCAAAATTTAAAAGATAAACTAACTTTAAACTCACTGCCAGATGACAGCAGTACCACATCTTTATAGTGCTTACACCACTAAACATTAGTTTTCCATACTTTACCCTGGGCAATTATTGCCACTTTTGCCATTTTTATCACAAGATGCAATTTTCTGATTTTATATTATTTATTTCAATAGCAGTTATTAATTACATTGAAATAAATAATATAATGCTGAGTTGAGCCACAAAAAAATATTGCCCAATGTTTAAATCCCGTTGTAACAGAGACAGATACTGCCACTGCTGTTAGTGTTACAAACAGGATTGCCTTTAAATTTTCTCTGTAGCAAAGTGTTTTTGCAGGGTATATCTTCTGTGAAACTGTTACAAGTGGTGCTTACAGGTTTACAGTTTTATCTATCATTAGGCTAAGCTTTCAGGGCTACTGCATTTGTTGCTGGTTGATTGTTTCTGCTCTTACCTCCTTGTTTCTTTCATCTGTGGTTCTTCCTTTTTAACAGGAAAAGCGCCCAGCCACCCACACCCATCCTGAACCACTCCATGCTACACTCCTTTGTAGAGTAGCACAGTCATGACATTTCCTGCAGCAAAGCAGGAAGGGGAGGATCAGAGGGGCATCCCCACAGTGACCTCAATTACAGGGACACAAGCAATTTAACTTGTTATAACAAGTTATACAAAAACAAAACAAACAAAAAAATCTAACTTTTGCTTTCATGTTCCTCCTTCTAATTACTCAGACCAGGTTATAAACTTGACAGCTCAACTGGAATGGATATTATTAACTGCAGGCACTGTGGGACACTTTTCAAAAGGGCAGTTATACAGGATTTAGGATGCTGTCTTACATGCTGGACCATTGGTGATCTAAGGGCTCAGCTCCAGGCAGCATGGGCAGAGATTGCAAGCCTCAAATTGCATATTCAGGAGGAAATATATTATAAGAACCACCAGCCATTTTCCCAACATTCAACTAAAACACCTCAACTGCAGAGGATACTGTAGAATTACTTTCTATCACATCTGTTTAATTTAGCACTACTGACCCTGGCCAGCTGTTAGCGGTAACTAATCTTCACGGTCTCACATTGTGCAGTCAAACCCAAATTAGAACACTGGTAGCTTAAAATGATCAATGAAGTGATAGTATGTGCAATACACTAATTACCCAATTAGATACCTCTTTAAAGTCAGAGAGTGGTTAACTGGCTCTCATCCCTGCCACTGCTATGGTTGCATAATGTCTCTTATAAGCTGGTTGAAGCAGAAATCGTAAAGCGAGATTGCTCACAGCTAGATGATCCAATGCTGTAGTCAGAAAGTGATGATATTCCACTACATGTTGCCGAGAATGTTGTTACTGAACTTCACTGTGCATCACCCCCTCCAGCAAAAAAACGCCACTCTGAATATGCCGTATACAGCTGCGATGTGTGACATCAAATCGGGAAACACGTGGCAGACAGTGGAGTTATGAGTGCAGTCAGACTCTACAAGTCAAAGCACAGTAGAGAAATCAATGAGTCCACTGTGCGAAATTTCAAAAGGGACTACCACGACAAACTAAAAGGAACCCCTGACCCTAGTCTGCTTCCCCACAGCTTACCAACAAAACCCTGTGGGAGACCAACCCTTCTTCTTTCTGAAGTAGAAGATGAGCTAAAAAAAATCATTTGCAGTCTGAGGAGAAGGCGCAGTTGTGAATGCCAGAGTTGTCATGGCCATAGCCCTTGGGGTTGTAAAAACACACAACTGCATGGCACTCTGAGTTTGGTGGCAACCTATCATTTTCAAGGCAGTGGTCTTGGCTCTTTCTCCACTGAATGGGGTTCGCAAAAAGAAAGGGCACAAAAGCTGGCAGAAAGACCCCTGAGAATTTAGAGGATCTGCACTCTGCATTTCTAAAGTGTATTGCAACTGCCTCAGCAAAGGAGCTGATTCCACCCAAACTGCTCATTAATTTAGACGAGACCGGTGTCCAAGTTGTCCCTTGCTCCCAATGGACAAAGGCAGAGAGCGGGTCAAAGCAAGTAGAAGTGACTGGTTAGGGATAAGAAACAGGTCTCCTTGTCCTTGCCTGTACTTTGTCTAGAGAAATTCTGCCCCCAAATCATTTACAGGGCAAGACCAAAACAGCCTACCTGCTTTCCAATTTCCAGAAAAGTGGTGTATCACACAATCAGAAAACCATTGGACAAACACAGAAACAATGTTACTTTTCATAGAATCCATTCTTGTTCCCTACATAAACGAAATCAAATTAAAACACAAACTCCCCCCGTGAGCAGAGATCTCTGCTAGTAATGGATCTCTTTCGAGCACACAGTACAGAACAAGTTTTGCAGTACCTGGAGGATCACCGCATCATCCTAATTTTCGTTCCTACCTCATGTACTGATCTGCTCCAGCCACTGGATGTCAGTGTAAACAAATTGCTGAAGGACTTCCTAAAAAACAAGTTCACTGAGTGGTATTCTGGAGCTGTCTCAGCGCAGCTAGCCCTTGGTACATCACCATCAGCTCTGAGCGTAGACTTACGCATGACATTAATCAAAACAAAGCACATACAATGGCTGGTAACAGCGTTTGAAAAGCTCTGTTTGCAGCGTGAGGATGTGGAACACGGTTTCAAAATGGCAGGGATTAAGGAGGCACATTTCTCTTGTTTGTACACCACTGCCACATAAAAAGAAGTGTGACTGTCACTTGGTTGCTTTTTCAAAGGTACAAGTTCAGAACAAAGTACTGTAATCACAGAGTTCAGATGATTACTGACTGTCATTTAGTTCAGATATTTACTGTCTCTACTGCAGTGTTCTTAACACTTTAGCACTTTAGCCTTTACCGTGATTTCTCTTTCATTGTAAAAATTTTATAGTGCTGGCATTTTAGCCTTTAAAGTGTTTTCTCTTTCATTGTAAAAAATAAAAGATGTATTTTTTATATCGCTGACAAACTGAATTGGCTATATATTTTATTTAGCGGGCATAATGCTGTCTGCGAACATAGCGAATGTTTATTGGCAGCTAACATTAGTAATTCCACAGTAGTTGGTGTGGGAGGTTGGCAGGTGATTAGGTGGGGCAAATTGAGTGCCCCATCACTCAATGCTCACCAACGTATCACCTCCACAAACCGTATAAAAACTACAAACAGGTATCTGCCTCTATCTCCAAAATCAAACAAAGGGGTGGAGGACACTGCAGAGCAGGACACTGCTGTACAGGAGGTAGTGCTATAAAACTCACCCAAAACAGGGACCATAACCAAAAAAAAAGCAAAAAGGAAATCCAAAACACTTCTGATCATAGGAGACTCCATGATTCAGGGAGTTGATACCTACATCTAGCCAGGGGTAGCTGGTCAGATGTCTCCCAGGTACATCAGTGTGGAGAGACACTGACCACATTGCTAAAATTGTGCAGGATGCAGGAGAAAACATCAATGTCCTAACACACATAGGGACTAACAATCTCACCAGCTGGTCAGTTGTGGAGACCAAGGAACACCTGACCAGGCTGGGAGACAAACTGTCATCCATTTCATCCAGCATCTCCTTCTCCAAGATCCTGCTGGCCTGGGAAAGGGGGGGCAGATGGACGGAAGGTCAGAGAAGGGGAGATAGGGGAGCTAAACATGTGGCTCAAGGGCTGGTGCAAGGAAAAAGAACATAAATTTGTATGTAACGCAACAGTTTTTGAAGCGAAAGTTTTTTAAATTTAAAATGACTGCATCTGACTAAGGAGGGAGTCAGTGCATTGGGGCAGAAGTTTGATGTTTTTGCAGAATATTTAAACTAGCCAATGGGGAGAGGGGTGCAGCACCCAGTACATCAAAAGGGAAGAATATCCTTCCCCCCCTCAGCTACTGATCAAACAAGAGTTCATCATTTTCTTACTGCTTTGGACAAATGTGTTTGCTTTGATCCTGCCTGATCCCCTTGCTCTTAACCTGTTTTCCCCACTTCCTTATTGCTAGCACTTGTGCCTTTCCCAATGGTTGTTTTATGTGGTGTTTTACTATAATTGCTGCTTGAATCTGTTTGACTGTATGCCAAATATTAGCTTTTGCCATTTACAAGTTGTTGTTTACTTCCTGCCACCACTTGGCTTCCCTTGATCCCTTTCTCTCTCCCTCACCTCTCAGCCTTCCTTCACTCAACTCCCTGCTCCTCTCTTCCCCCGACCACATCTCCTGCACTCTCCTTTTCCCCTCCCTCTGCCTCCCCTTCCTTTCTCTGCTTGCTTGCCTCGCCTTTACCTCCTCCTGAGTCACCCCTGCCCGTTCGCTCATCCCACCCTCCCAGCTGAGCATTGTTCCCTATTACATCCACTTGCGTAAACTTACTCCTCCTCCCTGACCTCTTCTTCCCTGCCCTGCCGTCTCGGTTCCACTGGCTCAGCTTGGCGTTGTTACCTTTTCCATACTGCAGTAACTCTTGCTTCTCTCCTCCTCTTACAGCATCATCACCCTTGCCCTGCCGTCCTATAAGTTCCTGGCCCAACCGCATTCTGCTACCTTTTGCCGCTGTTGCCGTCTTTGCCGTAACCCCTGTCACCTTTCTCGCTTGCCATCTTTCGGCTCCACCGACTAGGCCGCAGGTTGGAACCTTGTATCGCCGCTGCCATATTTTCCGGTTTCTTTAACCTCACTCCCTCCCTCCCTCTCCTGCCATCCCTCCACTACTCCCTCCTACCTCCTATTCCTGCCACCGCTCTCTGTCCTTATATTCTTAGCCATTTCTTTAGCCCCCGCTTTGGCCCTTGCCCTCTATCCTTCCTCTATCCTTTCCTCACTTCCTCACCTTCCCCTTTGTAATTTTCCATCTTGTTTCTGGCTTACCCTACACCTATCCTCTCCCTTTCCTAGGTCCTTCAATGCACTTTATGTATCGCTCAATGGAAAATGTCCTTGAAATGTATTTTGCCTTGTATTTTCCTTTGTCATGCATTGTATCCTGCCATATGTATCTTCCTGTATTTCTGTATCATGTATTTTCGTTATCCTTACTGTATCGTTATGTTCTGTAATTTTACCTCCCGGGTAGTGCCTGAAAACAGTCACTTGCTGGCTAGTGCACTTACCGGTTAACAAAACTAAATAAATAAATAAATAAAATGTTTGTAGTTCATTTGCATCACCAGGTAAGGAAAAGTCCGGCTCCCATGCAATGCACAGAAATGCTGAACCTTGCCCAAAAACTAACGCACTGAAATCTGGCCAATGGAAAATCATACAGTACAAATGCCTGCAGTCTGAAACAAGATTTCAGACCTGCAGGTAACAATGACAGAGGCCAACCAGACATAGTAGCTATTAGTAGACATGGTTCACCAGTAACCACACTTCTGGGAGACTTCAGTACCCAGCTGGGTGTACTGTTCGGAAGAGAACGAGGTGCAAAGAGGGGGAGTAGCCTTTTATGTCAATGAAAATACCAAAGGTACAGGAATTCAGAATACACATAAGAGACAGAAAAATTGTGAGTCACCCTGGAAACAGGAAATGGGACAGCCATATGAACTGGGGTTGTCTACAGGCCTCCAGACCAGGGGGTGGACATAGATACATTAATGTTAGAAGATCTACAAAACATGACAGCTAAAGGGGAGGTTCTGATAATGGGAGACTTCAACATGCCAGATACAAATTGGTCAATACCAGCAGGAACATCCACAGAACTAGACACATAGTGGATTCCTGCAGGGGAGGACCTCAAACAACTGGTACAACAACCCACAAGAGACAGGGCTATCCTAGATCTAGTACTGACTAATGGGGAAAGGATCACAGATCACCAGGTAGAAGGTCACCTGGGGACCAATGACCATCACATGGTATGGTTCAGTTTTGCCACTAGAACTAAATCCTCCCATCCAAGGCAAAAATATGGGACTTCAGAGGAGCTGACTTTGATAAGATGGCCAACAGAGTTAATCTAGCCCTGGCAAGAAGAAATACAGTTGAGGGGGTACAGGCAAAGTGGGCAACCATTAAGGATGCAATACTTGAAGCAACATCCCATTGTGTTAGGGAGAAAAGCAAGAGCAAAAGAAGAGGACACCACTTTGGTTCTCAGAAACAGTAACTGAAAAGGTCAGAGCCAAAAGGTTGGCCTTCAGGAAATATAAGGGAACGCAGCGTGACGAAGATAGGAAGGCATACCAAACTTCCCTAAGGGAAGCAGGGAAGGCAGTAAGGCAGGTAAAAGCCCAAACTGAGGAAACACTAGCACAAACAATAAAAGAAGGGGACAAGACTTTCTATAGATACATTAGTGAAAGAAGAAAGTCCAGAGGGGATAAGAGGGAGTGTGTCGAGGAGGACCAAGGAAAGGCAGCTATCCTAAATAGATACTTCTGCTCAGTATTTATTGAGGAGAAGGTAGGGCAGGGCCCACAGCTCAGCAGCATGGACACAGGAGGGGAGGGAGGTGTGCACAAATCCCTTCACACAAGAAAGGGTCCTACAAGAGCTTGCTAAGCTCAGGGTGGATAGCGCAATGGGACCAGATGGCATACATCCCAGGGTACTAAAGGAGCTAAGGGTAGAACTAGCAGAGCCATTATCAGAATGGTTTAGTGAGTCTCTGATCATAGAAACATAGAAACATAGACTTTGATGGCAGATAAGGACCGCTTGGCCCACCTAGTCCACCCATTTCACTAACTAGAGGATAAGCTGCAGATCCTATTTAACCAACAGCCTATTTCTTCCTACCCCACAAAATTGCCTTATGTCTGTCCCATGCATTCTTGAATTCTCCCACAGTTTTAGACCCCACAACCTCCTCAGAAAGGCTGTTCCATGTGTCCACCACCCTCTTTGTGAAAAAATACTTCTCAGATTGCCCTGAGCCATCCCCCCCTCATTCTTCAAATTGTGTCCCCTTGTTCTTGCACATCTCTTTTTCTGAAAGATGCTACCCTCTTGGACTTTGCTGATTCTACTGAGGTACTTAAACGTTTCTATCATGTCCCCCCCTCTCCCTTCTTTCCTCAAGGGTATACATATTAAGCTCCTTTAGCCTCTCCTCATATGGCTTCTCTTGCAGATCCTGCACCATTTTAGTTGCCCTCCTCTGATCTGCCTCCATCCTGTCTATGTCCTTGTGGAGATGGGATCTCCAGAACTGGATGCAGTACTCCAGATGGGGTCTCACCAACTGTCTGTACAGGGGATAACAACTTCCTCTTTTCTGCTGGTGATGCCTCTCGCTATACATCCCAGTATCCCCCCAGCCCTCCCTACCGCCTTCTCACATTGCTTGCCAACCTTAAGGTCATCTGATATGATTACCCCCAGGTCCCTTTCCATTTTTGTTGTTGTTACTACCTCCCCCATTGTGTAATCTTCCCCTGGGTTTTTGTTTCCCAGGCGCATTACTTTGCACTTCTTTGCATTGAATCCAAGCTGCCATATTTCTGACCATTCCTCCAACCTTGCCAAGTCCCTTCTCATCCTTTCCATGCCTCCTTGTGTATCAACCCTGTTGCAGATTTTTGTGTTATCTGCAAAGAGGCATACTTTTCCTTCCAGTCCCTCTGCAATGTCACTTATAAAGACATTAAAAAGGACTAGACCCAGTACTGAACCCTGCGGTACCGCACTAGTAACCCCTCTTTCTTCAGAGTGGACTCCATTTACAATTACCTTCTGTGTCCTGTTGTTCAGCAATGTTTTACCAGGCTACCACCCTGGGACCCACTCCAAGGCTGGCTAATTTGTTTATTAATCTTTGTGTGGGACTGTGTCAAATGCCTTGCTAAAGTCTAGGTAGGCCATGTCCACAGCCCCTCCCTGATCTACTACTTTGGTCACCCAGTCAAAGAAATCAATTAGATTCATCTGACATGACCTTCCCCACTGTGAACCCATGCTGCCTTGGGTCCTGTACCCCACTGGCCTCTAGGTACTTAACAATTCTTTCCTTCAGAAGTGATTCCATCACTTTTCCTACCACTGAGGTCAAACTGACAGGTCTGTAGTTTCCAGTGTAACCCATAGGTGGCGCTATCCAAAGGGCTACTACCCCTGCCTGCTTAACTACTAACAGGGTGAGGGGCCTAGGTCCAATGGTGAGTTCCTCCACCCAGAGGTCAGGGTTTTTTTGCAGTAGTTAAACTAGCTTGGTCACAGCCCTCTGGGACACTGTAACCCCCCTTTCTTCCCACTAGTGGCCCACACAATGCATCAGGAATATCTTCACAATGCACACTTACCCCCAGGACTGGCTCTGTCGACTGGTCTCTGGGGACCCCCTGTAAAACAAGATGACACAGTGCAAAAACCACAGTACAATGCTTTAACATAAATGAATACCTCAGACAGTGTAACTCTGCTGAAACAAACAGATCTGATTTATTTAAGGAGCTGTAACAAGGATAGGAGTAAATCTGGTTAATTAGGTTAAACACATTAATAATCACAGTACTGTGCGCATATTCTGAGTCCCAAATTGCCACTTTTACTGGGTACCCAGGATGGGGGGGGGGTAGCCAGGATCAGTGCAGCTGGTTGGGGCCCTGTGATGGAAAAACACTGGCACAATACCCAAATTGTAATCCGGAGCCGGCTGGCTCAGTTCGTGAAGAAATGAAAAAAACAAACAATTAGATGACACACTTGCAATTCGATAAACAGATGACAGAGAGCTACCCTGCTTTTGTACTCACAAACTCAATGCTGGGAACTGGATGGAAGGCAGATTGTCCTGGATTGCCAGGAGGAGCAGACCATGTAGACAAGGTCCTTGTGACTGGACCCCACTGCAGTTTAGAGCAAATGGATGTAGTCTGGATTAAGCTGGGGTTTACTTCCAGCTTCATGCACTCAATTCACTGTACAGGGGATTTGAAACGCGATTCCCCACAAGCACTACACACATTTATATGTAAAAGGAAAGCACTATACCAGGCAGGCTGCTTCTCTATCCCAATCGCAATTACTGCCCAGTACCCGGGAGAACACACAGCAGATTCAGTTCCTGACAGACCAAGCGTGATTCAGCAATTTCTCCAGTCTTCTACAGGGTGAGCCTGGTTTCTACTCTTCAGATCTCCGTGATTCTCTTCACAGGTCGGATTCAGTCTGAACAGGTGCTTGCACAAGCTGCAGACTGAAACTCAGGGCCTTACACGTGCTTCCCGCACGAAACTATAAACCGCAGAAGCACAGAGCTCCTTGTCTCTTCACTGCCAAAACTCATCTGATCTTTCCAGTAGACAGAGCTGGGCATTTCCTTTGAGTTCCTCCAAGTTCAGTTGGCTGGTCTGGCTGTCACTCACAATAAACCCCCCCTGTTGGTGCAAAAAGGCGCCAAAGTCCAAACTACAATTCCCAGAGGCATCTGCCATGCAGTCCCATTGTGGCTGGCTCAACTTAAGAGTCTAGGTTCTGATTTGCCAGCAGCAGGCTCCATTTTAAAGGTCCCCCACGCTGATTGGTCCAGTTCAGCAGTTCCATTCCAACATAGAGGGGAAACACACACAGAGTCCCAGCTGCAATAAAACAGGTTAGATGAACTGCAACCTCACAAATGCTGCTAAATGATTACAGACAAACAGTTACAGCTTTCAGATGGTCTCCCTTTGCACTCTTAGCGACTGCAAAAATGGAGTGAATTGGCAGCAGCCTGGGCAGGATTTGGGCATTAGAACACACGGTCCTTCCTCCTCAATTAATTATGGTCACAAGCAGGCAGCTTTTAAAGAGACAGTACCAGATGCTCTAAAAGCACTCACACTCAGCTTAAATGCTGAACACTTCCAGACTCAGAGCATTCAAACAAGCTCCTGGAAGACTTCTGGGAACCCCCATTTGCGGGGTTACACCTGCCTCTGTCTTGCTCCCACTTTTGTGAAGGGCAATCACGTCCAGCCTTCTTCCAGTCCTCAGGTACCACACCATCCTCCTATGATTTGTTATAAAGGGTAGTTGGTGTCACTAGTTCTCTGCTTAATTCTTTTTAGAATTCTGGGGTGAATTCCACCTGGCCCCATTGCTTCATCCACCTTCAGTTTTAGGAGTTCTTTCAGAGCCCTTTCTTCTGTGAAAGGACTGGGATCACTCTCAAGAGTGCTTCTGTTAATTGGATTAGGCACCTCTCCCACCTCCTCTTTTGTGAATACTGAACAGAAGTATTCATTCAGTATCCCTGTTTTTTCAATGTCACTCTCTGCCCACCCACCATCCACTCTATTCAGTGTCACTATTCCTCCCTTTGTCTTTCTATGCTCCCTGATATACCTATAAAAGGTTTTATCCCCCTTCTTAACTGAGTTGGCTATCTTTTCCTCAGTTTGTGCCTTTGCTATTCTGACTACCCACTCTGCTTCCTTCTGCCTTAACTGGTACAGTTCTCTGTCCTGCTTCTTCTGTGTTTCCTTATACTTCCTAATTGCTATCTTTTTCTCCCTAACCTTCACCGCCACGTCTTTTGAGAACCATAGTGGCTTTTTCTTTCATTTTGATTTGTTTATTTGCTTCACACAAAGGCTTGTTGCCTCTGTGATGGCAGTTTTGATATTTCTCCATTGTTGCTCCACACCTCCTTCTAGCCTGTTTGCTAGTGCTTTTCTAAGGCACTCTCCCATCTTGCCAAAATCAGCCCTCCTGCAGTCCAGAACCCTCACTTTTGTATGGCTTGACTCTGTAGCTGAGTTTATCGTGAACCACACTGGTGGTCACTTGTTCCCAAATGGCTACCCACTTTTAGATCTGAGATCCTCTCACTGTCCCCATTTAAGAGTATGAGGTCTAAGATTGCTCCTCATGAGTAGGTTCCAAAACTAGCTGTCTGAGGCATGCCACCTGAAGAGCAACAAGAATGGCCCTGCTTTTGGATGTGGCTGCAGCAAAGGTGCTCCAGTTAACATCTGGCATGTTAAGGTCACCCATCAACAGTATCTCCCCCTTTCTCTGCCATCCTAAGTATGTCTTCTATCATATCCTTGTCCATTCCCTCCCCCTGACATGGGGGTCTGTATACAACCCCTGTGCAGATTGTGGTGCCATTTCCCATATCTAAGGTGACCCACAGTGCCTCCTCTTTTCCCTGTTTACTCTTTTGTTCAGTTGATTTTATCCCTTCCCTTACATAGAGAGCTACTCCCCCCTTCTGCCCTCCCTGTCTCTCCTGTAGGTTGTGTACCCTGGTATGTTAACATCCCAGTCATGGTTCTCTGTGTACCATGTTTCTGTGACTGCTACGATATCCAGACATCCCTCTACCATCAAGGCCACCAGTTCAGGGGAGCTTGTTGCCCAGATTATGGGCATTGGTACTCATTACCCTCCATTTCTTGATGGCCTTACTCTTTTTTGCCCCATCCCTGTCCTTACTGCGTTTGTCACTTCACTTTCTCCATTTACCCCTGCACTTCTCCCTTTTGACATCTCTATGTTGGTGTCTACCTCACTTAGTACCCTGATTTTTTGGGAGGGGCTAGGATTTCCCTGCTCCTTTCCAGTGCCTCCCCCCTTGTCTAGTTTAAATGCTTGCCAATGAAGTATTTAAACCTATCACCTAGGATCCTGGTTCCCCTCCTGGACAGATGCAGATCATCACACCAGTATAGGCCTGCATCCATCCAGGTGGACCCTCAGTCCCCAATGAAGCCAAATACCTGAGCTCTGCACCAGTTTTTCAACCACTGATTGAATCCCATGGTGTGGAGCACCCGAGCGTCGTCTGTGCTATAGAGAGGCAGCACCTCCGAAAAGGTTACAGTGTGTGCTATTTGTTTAAGGCCCCTCCCCATCTCCACAAATGCTTCTTGCACTGCTCTGATCCCTTTCTTAGCCAGATCATTTGTCCCTAGGTGGACAATGACATCCAGCTCCCTCCCCTGTGTAGCTGCTCCTGTGATCCTAAGGATTCGCTCCCTGTCCATGCAAGCCATGGCACCAGACAGGCACCTTACCTCCCTCTCCCCTTCCTCCCCCAGTTCTACCTTCCTAACAATGGAGTCCCCCACCAGGAGTTGTTTCCTTCCCCTGTGGGGTCCCATGCCACCCTCCTGTGGGTCTCCTTTGTGGAGGTTCCTAGCATCCTCCTTGGTCTCCACTGTAAGTGCCTCCAAAGAGGAACCACACTTTTCCATCACCCTCACCCTCCCTGAGCCCACTGTGGTCCAACTGCTCCTCTTTCTTGGCAACCTCTGAGGCAATGGCAGTGGCCCTGGTGGTCCCTGGGTGGGAGAGGAGGTCCCACAAATCCTGGTCAACTCAGCCTGGAGATAAGCAACCTTCTCCCTCAGCCCAGAGAGGTGCCTGTAGATGGGACAACACTGCATCCTCCACAGGTCTCAGACAAGATGGACTGGAGGGTAAGGTTTGTCTGTTTGCTGATGACACCAAGATCTGCAACAGAGTAGATGATCCAGATGGGGTGGGCAGAATGAGAAGAGATCTGAATAAACTGGCAAAAATGGTCAGACGAGTGGCAACTGGGGTTTAACTCAAAGAAGTGCAAGATCATGCACATAGGGAAGAGAAACTCTGAAGCCACCTATTGGTTAGGAGGGGAGTTGCTGGCAAGCACAAGGGAAGAAAGAGACTTGGGCATCATCATCACAGATGATCTGAAACCATCCAAACAGACCATTAAAGCAGTAGGCAAGGCTAGGGGGATGTTGTGGTGTGTTAGCAGGGGTATCACAAGTTGTAAGAGGGAGGGAGGTGATAATCCCTCTTTACAAAACACTGGTTAAGCCCCATCTGGAGTACTGCATGCAGTACTGGAGGCCACACCTGCACAAGGACATTAAAAAAAAATGGAGGCAGTCCAGAGAAGGGCAACCAAAATGGTGCAGGGACTGCATCAGAAAACATATGAGGACAGATTAATGGAGCTCAATATGTACACCCTAGAACAAAGGAGGGAGAGAGGTGATATGATTGAAACATTCTAATATCTTAAGGGCATTAACAAGGTGAAAGAGTCTAACATGTTTTAATATAAGAAAAATAGTAGGACAAGAGGACACAGCATAAGATTAGAAGGAGGCAGATTAAGGGGTAATGTGAGGAAGTTCTTTTTCACAGAAAGGGTGGTGGATACCCAGGGAGGTAGCACCAGAGGGCATGGTTTGAAGTTGCAAGGTGGAAGGGTGAGGGGGGAAAGAGGAGGAGGTTTTTCACTGAGAGGGTGGTGGATCCTTGGAACGTGCTACCTGGCAAGCTGGTTCAGAGATCCACAGTGGAGGGCTTCAAGAGAGGGTGGGACAGACACAGAAAGCAGATGTATCAGATGATGGCCTGGCCCGGGGGGTGGGGATGGATGATAGGGGTTTCTGGAACACAAGGGGGGGCCTGGGTACCCAACTAGGGATCTGAGGTTCGAGCAGACTCGATAAACTGTAAGACCCTAATCTGCTGGCAATTAGTATGTTAGTATGATACATGGAACAGCCTACCTCAGGAAGTGGTGGATATGAATAAAGTGCAGGGCTTCAAACAGTCATGGGATAGGCATAAAGGAGCAATACAGATGAATATAAATAGATAGGCCATTGACAGAGTAAAGGACTATGGCACATTCATAAGGTAGAAAAAATGGACAGACTGGATGAGCCTTGTGGTCTTTATTTGCCATCAACTTCTATGTTTCCATGTTTCTATGTTACATGAACTGTACCCTCAGAACAGTTTGCAGAGAATTCCCAAAGGATGAAATTGACAGTACAGTGGATCCCCTTAGCTATTATGAGCGAGAAACAGAACTTGGGTGATTGCTACTGTTTAGACTAAAATGAGGTATTTTACGGACTCACTGTAAGCTGTTAAATGATATTAAACATATTTCACTATGTTTTCTGTAGATCGTAGTGATGATTTGCTTAAGTTTTGTTGTTTGGAACCTTTAAGTTTTTTTTAATCATTATGATGTAATGTATGATGTTATCACATTTTTGGTATTTAAATGGCATGGCAGGCTCTGGAACTCCACCCCCTGATGTAGCCTTAACTGGTGAAGCACTGGGCTAGCACCTCCCAGGCAACTAGCCCACTAGGTGTATTATTTTGCCTAATAAAATTATAGCAGCCTGGTTTGGAGTCTCCTAGCATTTCTACAGTACTTTATTTTCTGCCACAGAGTGCAGTTTTGATTTGTTGTTTTTGTAAGGGGAAAAAAAAGGACCCCATGATAATAAAAAGAAATTAAGTAACTACAATGTTTTTTTTCTCCTATTAACGAGGTTAAGGCTAATTTGACAGATTCAAGGAAGACGGTCTTTCACAGGACAGCAAACTGAGACTAGTAAACCCCAATCTGGCATCTGTAACTAATGATAATAACACAGAACATCAGGAGATACAAAAAAAAAGCACAATGAAAAAGTTCATCCTTTTAAATATATCAGAAACCTTTCATAACTCTCTGGCTAAGACACCTGAAATAACTTATATTGATAATACTGAACAGAACAAATATATTACCTCTTTGAATTTTTTTTTGAATGTGTGAATTAAGAAGAACAACTGGTAATAGACACAAACCTATTGAATCAGTTAACAGCAAATCTGTCAATTTATACACTCAAAGCTTTAGCATATCCCTTTATGTCCAGTGTAGCTTTGATTGAGGCCTTGGCTGATGTCACAACTAAAATAGAACAGTTCAAAACGGAAATTGTTGGCAAAATGAATGATATACAGACTCAAATCTCAACATTCTGGACACATAATAATAGACCAAATTTATCATTTTTGACAATTATTATTATAGAGTGAGGGAGTGCTTCCGACCAATTGGAGCACTCCTTTCTCCTGTACATGAGAGACTCTTATTCTGTGAAGAGCATCTCATGTGCAGATACCCTGGAAACGTGCATGTTCGGGAACTTTTAAAAAAAATATATATTATTGATCATGCTCAATTAATAATATATTAATATGTCCCTCATTGCTGTTCATTCCATATAAGTGTGGTTTCACTTGCCTTCAGCTAGAGCCAAACAGCTCAGCTTTGCTTTGTTGTTCTCATCCCAGTTGAATGTACGTGAAAGCACTCTTATACGGCAATGAGTGGCTCTGAGGTACATATTAACATATATCCCAGATACACCAGTGGAGCAAAAAGGAAAAAGCAAAAAAGCAAAGGGAAAAATTCTAAAAAACAAAACAAAAAACAAACAGACAAAAAAACAACAACAGAGAAAGCTAAAGATTATGGTGCAAAGCAGCAAAGACTGAAAAGACAAAGTAATATGGATAAACAGATAATAATAGAGGACTTGGTCACATCAACAAGAACTGAGTTACCTAGGACACAGGTCTCTGAGAAATTAGCAATTAAAAAATGAAGCTGACCTACGTCTATGTCAGCAAACTGATGAAACTCCTACATGTCAAACAATCTATAAATCAAAAGGATATTTTCAGAGTATCAAAAGCTACAGATGACCCATTATTAAACTCAGATCATAAGATCCCAGAACAACAAACTAAGCTTGGATATGTACCAAATACAACAAATTCCCTTAAAAATCTAGAAACATTTAATTTTAGTCTCACAGGAAATGAAACAACCCTTCAATTAATGGGTATCTATGTAAAAAGAAAATGAGACCTGACATAATTTGTCAGTTTTCATTATGCTTTTGTTCCACTCAGAATTAGAGGTCCACAATTCAAAAGATAACATTATAGCTATAATTAGTGTTCTAGAAGAATCTGAGCATCCTGTCTATGTTACGGTCACAAGTTTAAATTTTGCTAAACTAGCCTGATTAAAAAAAAGATTGATGCAGTTGGGTATAGACATATATGTTCCAGTTACATAGTGTACAATTGATAAATTAGTATTCAGTACAGATCAAACTAGAACTAATATTGATTCCAAGATTCTTTAGTATACTCTGATATCCTTAAAATAGGACTTCTCAGAAAAACCTATAGTTAATGTGCCAGAAACCATACAAGGGGAGACAAGTGCAAGATTGTCTTTTCTGGAATGGAAAAACAGAAACTGAAAATAACCTAATGCTATAAATTACTGTATACTTGCTGTCAAAGGTACTCAATGTGAATTTTACAAAATGATATTATCAAAATTCTTTGAACTTTGCTAATCTCAGTATCTTGTCAAATTGATATTCATTTAAAAAATGAACAACTAGCCCAAACAATATTGGATAAAGCCCTTCTATTGATCATACAGGCAATCTTAGTCTTTCAAACATAAATATTGCCAACTGCAATAATAAATGGCAGAATATCTCTTACAAATAATGCAACTATACAAAATAATTTAGATGCAGAAGACATATCTAATTTCATCTTTTGGAATATAGCTGGAGTCTCCTCTAGTAGCCTACTTAGATTTCAGTAAGGCCTTTGACACTCTCTTCACAGAAGACTAGTAAACAAGCTAGGCAGCCAGGAAGTGGGGCCAAAAATGGTAAACGGGGTAAGGAACTGGTTGCAGGATGGGTGTCAGAGGGTGGTGGTAAATGGAGTTCTCTCTGAGGAAAGGAAGGTGACCAGGAGGGTGCCACAAGGATCAGTACTGGAACCAGTTCTCTTCGATGTATTTATTAGTGACATTGCAGAAGGACTAGAATGGAAGGTGTGCCTTTTTGCAGATGACACTAAAATCACCAATAGGGTAGACACTCTGGGGTGCGTGTGGAAAAAAATGAATAGGGATCTAAGAAAGTTTGTGGAGTGGTCAAGAATGTGGCAATTAAGTTTCAATGTAAAGAAGTGCAAAATCATGCACTTAGGGCATTGAAAGCCGGGGCAGAGTACAAGATAGAGGGAGTGGTACTGTTGACCACCAAATGGGAAAGAGACCTGGGGGTAATCATATCTGATGACCTAAAGGTGGCCAAACAGCGTGACAAGGCCGTGGGGAGAGCCAGTGGGATGCTAGGGGCATAGGGAGGGTATCACCAGCAGAAAGAGAGAGTGTTGATAACACTGTTTAAATCATTGGTGAGACCTCACCTGGAATATTATGTTCTGTTCTGGAGACCACATCTCTGGAAGGACATGCACAGAGTAGAGGCGATCCAGAGAAGGACAACGAAAATGGTGCAGGGTCTGCACAACAGACCATATGAGGAGAGACTAAAGGAACTCAATATGTACACCTTGAAGGAAAGAAGGGAAAGGGGGATATGAGAGAGACTTTCAAATACCTCATGGATATAAATAAAGTACAAGAGGGATGTGTTTTTCAGAAAAAAAGGTGCTCAAGAACAAGGGGACATGAAATAAAGTTGGAGGGGGTAGACTCAGGGGAAACATAAGGAAGTACTTCTTCACAGAGAGAGAGTAATGGATGCCTGGAACAGTCTTCTAGTGGAGGTGGAGGGGGTCAAAGCTGTGTCGGCATTCAAGAACACATGGGATAGGCATAAGGGAACATTAGTCATTAGGGAAGGGAAGGCTAAACCGAAGATCAAGTAGGGTCTACGGTATTACAGTAGGTAGGGAAAATGGGCAGATAGGGTGGGCCAAGTGGTCCTTCTCTGCTGTCAAATTCTCCTTTTCTATGTTTTTAATCTAGCAGATAAAGAATGGTGTTCATTTACTGACAAAAAATCACTGTTATTTGTCTACAAGAAACATTGGCTAATAATGTTATCAGTCTTAATGGTTAGGAAGCATTTTGGGTGCCTGCAGTAAAATCCAAGAAATATGGTAGACATGTGGCCAGTATTATTTGTGAGAATAAGACCGAATTAAAGGGACACTGTCAACCCTTTTGCACCATATTATTTCTAGTTCAAAACCAACATGTTGTGATTGCTTAACTTCTAAAATTCATTGATGTTGCTGGTTGTTATGCAGGCCTCATTTCTTGGTGAAACTGAAATGCATGCTAATGGTGTAATTATACCCAACCTTATTTTGTTTCAAAGCATTGATCTCTCTTATGGCATATTTCCTGAACTTTGGAGCACACCCAAACAGTGCAGCCACTCATGCTGCACTAGTACCCTCTCCTTCCACTACATCTTGAGTATTTAGACTGAGTTGGGGGCATTTGCAAGTCCTGAAGGGTGAAGTGGGAACTGATAAATGACTGTAAAGAAAAACATTGTTGTGCTGTAGCACCAGTATGGTGGGCAGTCTGTTTTTATCTTTTAAAAAAGAAGAAATGAATCAGAATCAGACTGAGTAGCTATTTCAGCAAATTCTACAGATGGTGAGTAGTCAGGAAATGTGTTTTTTAAACTACAGACACTTTGAAGCCCAAATGGGTTGACAGTGTCCCTTTAAAGTTACAGATATCACCCGTATGGACCAGAATTGTACTATAACATGATTATATGGAATACATAAGTGTTATTTTGCTGAATGTATACATACCACCTAAAAGCTCTTTACTGTCCACTGAAATTAGTTGGATAACGTAAACAAAGGATCCAAAAATGATAGCTAAACATCTGGTTGCATGTGTCTTATTAACATAAGACTTCAATGCCAGAATAGTAGATTTTGGTAACATAGAAATTCTGGAATCATATGGTTTCATGTTTCAAGATTTTTATTGATCGACCAGAAGTCATTTCACCAATAATACATGCAAAGAATGCTCATATTTATACAAGATCTAGTTAATTAAAAATTTAAGATGTTTACATTAGCACAATAAAACAGAAAAGTAGTTGAGCAGTATTTTTCCTATGTCTGAAGACAGCATTGAGAAAATTGTACACTACTTTAGCATAATCGATTATCACTGGATTTGAAAGCACATAAGCTGAGATATTCAAAGGAGTTGTGCCAGTGCAACCCCAGAAATGCACCCTGGGGCAATATTCCAAAGGGAGTTGTTAGCACAATTTCTGATACCTGGGTGCAAAGATAATGTATGCAGCACATCTCCAGGGGTATGCCCATGCATATGTGGCACATCCCGATATTCAACCCA
The DNA here is from genome assembly GCA_016271365.2 of Neoceratodus forsteri. Lineage (NCBI taxonomy): Eukaryota > Metazoa > Chordata > Ceratodontiformes > Ceratodontidae > Neoceratodus > Neoceratodus forsteri. The sequence continues at coordinate 1,455,849,339 of CM057455.1, read as the reverse complement.
GGATGTGCAGTGCATCTGTTGGCACAACCCAGAGATGTGCTGCATACCTGGGCTCAAAGTTGAGCCGAAAAAACAATGGCTCAAGTGCCATTCACCTATCAGTGGGCCGCTGAGTGCAGTGTGAAACACAGCAGCCATCGGCGTGGGTGGCAACCCCCAACACCATGCACAAGCACCCACATAGTCCCTGGTAGTCTAGTGGTCCCCCCACCCATACCTCTGATCACCGTATTTAATTTCATTTAATAGCCCTGTGGTCCAGTGGTTCCCCCTCCCTCCCTCCCTCCCATACCCTCCGATCACTGTGGTATCATTTAATTTATTGCCCTTGGTGATCAGTGGTCCCCCCTCCCTGCCCATACTGTTGATTACTCATAAATCTCTAGATTTCCTGGTAGTCTGTGAACCCCTATCCCACTCGGTAACCTGATGCTCATAGTATCTTGATCCCCTGGTGGTCCAGTTGGCACCCCCCCACCCAGACCAGCCCAGCCCAGCCACCCCACTCTTACAGTCAACCCACCGGATACCTCCACAGCTGCCCACCCAATGACAGCTTACAGTTGCAGCTGCAAGCCATTGGTCCCGCCAGTGGACCAATGGGCTCAAGCTGCTACTGTAAGCTATCATTCAGTGAGCAGCCCCAGAGGTATGTGGATGGGTTTGCTGCCCGTCGATGATGGGGGAACTGGATGGGCTGGGGTCCTGTGTGGGTGGAGGCACCACTAGACCACCAGATAAATTGTTTTAGTTAACTTATGGGTGATCGGGCTACTGGTGGGTGGGGTGGAACCACTATATGGACTGCCAGGAAATCTGTTTCAGATGGGAGCGATTGGAGGTACAGGCAGGGAGGGGCAAACCACTGGATCACTGTGGCTATTATATGACATTAAATATAGTGATTGGAGTGTATGGGCAGGAGGGGTAAACCACTGACCACCAGGGCAGTATTTAAATGTTAAAACATCTGATAGGTTGTACAGGATGGGGAGGAGTACTACTAAGGTCCCAGGTACAGGGACACAAGGTGTGCAGGCACCTAGGAACATTTTGCTGGCCAACCCTGCACAAACCATGCAATGAAGAGAATGATACGCAAAATGGCACCATTTGCACCTTGCATGAATTATGACCCCATTTGCAATATTGGTGTCTGAATATCAGGAATTTGTGCACAGTGTATCTCTGATGCACTGGCACATTTCCCATTTCTGGTATTCAGACCTGTCTGAGGGGATGTACTGGCACATTGTACTTGTGCAGCATGCATTATTTGATATATTCAGAAGAGATATGCCATGGCACATCTCTTTTGAAAATATCCCTTAGTTGCTCCAGTGCAACCACTTGAGTAATTGCCAGGCGCAGTTCTGAATATAGGGTCCATACTGTACATAAGATCTGTTAGGGCAATCTTATAGATAGCAATCTGATTTATTTGAAATTTGTCTTTCCAGTTTTTAAACAATGGGCATTGAAACAAGATATGAATATGATTCTCCATATGTTCTGTGTTACAAAAACACTCCAAAGAAAAAGGAGAGCAAGAATTTTTCTGATACTGATACTGGTACCTTAATTCCAAATGTTTTAGAGGGAGAAGGTCAAAATGAATAAGTTTAATAATATGGTTCTGTTCCAGATTAAGAGTCATTAAATATGGTTTGCATCTATGAAATATTTTGTTTTCTGCAAACCATACAGAACAATTTGAGGTCTTTATGGAGGCAAAATCTTTCTCTCTCTAACAACAAAAAAGACTATCTTTAAAAATGCCTTTATACAAAATACTTATGTTAGCTAAGAAGTCACTCCATAATCTTTGGAGTCCCAACTCATAAAGTGTTTTCAGAGGTGTATGAATCCATGGAAATGTAATATTGTTACCAATCCACTGAATGTTTTTTTATGACATCTTAGTGGCCATGGGTTTGAAATATAGACTACAATAAGGTCAGCTAGACAATGTGTAATATTCACTTTGTATTTAAGATTAGTGTATGTAATTAATGGTTTGTATGAAATTGTGATAATTTTATGGTTTTAGATATGTATTTAACTGTAAATTGTAATGGCATGGTGCTCGAGCAATAAAAACTTTGAACTTTGAACTAAGGATTCCTACTTTCATGAATGCTTCTATGGGGAGGCAACATATTTCCAACTTTACTTGTGCTGTAGAAGTAGATTTCGGACTTTAAGCAGTGATTTATAGAACTTAGACAAATAAACCTCTAAAATAAAGGGGCAGAATAGCCCAACCTTCAGCAACATTCAGATTCAACGGGTTCAACTTTGCTACTGTTGCAATCAAAAGTGGGATAAACAGAATCCCATTAAGTGAATTAAATCAAAGTAAAGCTATAGAATTTTTTTTCTTACTTTTCAGTTTGGAATCTATATAAATGATCTCAACATGCCCTATAAAAAGTACTGAGTCCCTTAAAATGAGTGTGGGAATAGACTGACTGGCACTATTATAGAGAATTCCTCCTATTATTCAGTGAGACTTCCAGGAGGCTCAGAAGGCTGTACAACTTAATTTTGTCCCACTTTACAAAGTAGCATTGATTATTTACTATGCATTCCTGGAAATCTCTTTCTCTTTAATAAATTCAAGATTGAAATGAGAGCAGAAAGTGATCATGCAACCTTACAATTATAAATTATTACTAATGCTATCTCTTTAAACCTGAAAGTGCTCCCTCCCAACCTTCGCTTAATGTGTGGGGCAATGAACGGTCAAAAATGGAGGGGATGGTTCTTAGTAAAGTCAATACATTATTATGCAGTTCAAATGTTAGTGAATTACTCCTTTCAATTAATCAATCTGAAGATCTCAAGTTCTCTTCTGAAATCTTTGAAGATGTATTTACTGTTGTGCACCATATACTGTATACAGTATGAATAAAACTGTAGCCAGATCCAAGCCTCACACATGGTTTAATCAGACTTGTAAGCTAGCAATGAAGTGGCAAACACAATTAATAAGATGGGCAAAAAAACTTCTAAAAAAACTTTAATATACTTAATAAACAGAGCAAACAATATGCACTCCTGTTAAAAAGGGGAAAATAACATTTTCAAAAGGAACTCTGGAATAAGATGTTTAAAGCAATCAATATGAATGATAAAACTAATTTTTTTATTTTATTTTATTTATTTAATTTGTTTTTGTTAACCGGGTAGGTGCACTAGCCATAAAATGACTATTTTCAGGCATGACCGGGAGAGTACAACAAAAGAGAACAGTGGAACAACAGCAACATGGGTACAGTAATAAAATAGAGGAACAGTACAGCAGTGCTACAAAATATAATGAGTAGAAACAACAAATAATAATGGCAAGCATTATACAAGTAATGGCAGTAAGATATATGATAAATGCAGAAACCAGTTGGTCCTTGGTAGCTGAAAGCATTTTCACATTTTAATCATATTTGCCTATTTATATACTAGGATCCTTGGTAGCCAAAGACACTTTCATATTCCAATCATTTTGCCAGTTTTATACCAGAGGTTACTTGATAAAACATCACAAAATATTTGTTCAAGTATGGAAGTATCAAGGCTGACAATAGTGGGAAATTCTATAACTCTAGGCTTTTCTCGTGGTGTGTTGGTTTTCCATGTGTGAGGTGAAGCAGGCTATCATTACTTTTGCTTCGGATAAAGCAGCAGGCTGAGATGTATTTCCTTGTGAGATGTACTGTACAAGAAACACTCCAAACTTAAGGATACTAATATTAATTACCTTCTCCAATAACTCAGACACAGAATCAGCCCTACTTCATGGCAAAAAATATAATACTAGTTCATAAGTCAGGATATGTGTATGGTCCAAATAATTTTCTCCCAGTTTGTTGGACTGTATGTCTAAAAATGTTTTCCAAAATACATTAAGGAAGACTGATTGCATGGCTGAATAAAAATAAAATATTAGCTCAAGCTCAGGCAGGATTTATGTCAGGTTTCTGTACCACAGATAACATTTTGTACTATCTGTAACTCATTATTTAGAAAAATATTGGAACTTAAAACATATGAAACTTTATGCTTTTGTGTTTCTTTTTTAGCTGCATTTGATTCATTAACCAGAAACATATTAGAGCATGATTACTTTGGGCATTAATAATACAATGTTAATACCAATTTTTCAATTGTGTAAGAATAACACAACAGTGGTCAGGTATGATAATCAAGGCAACATATCGATTCCATTTATCACAGACAGGAGAGTGAAACAAGGATATCTCTAGCTCCCCCTTGTTTAACATTTATGTCAATTTTTTGCTTCAGTATGATATAAATTATTTTATAACTCCCCAAAAATAAATAGTAAACCATATTCTATATTAGCTTACACAAATAATATGGTCATTCTATCCCTTTCCTCTAGGGGAATTGCAAAATAGTGAAAATGCCTTTAAAACTTCTTGTGATGCACTGGAATTAAAGATAAATCCCCCAAAATATCAAACATTGTTACATTTGGCACAAAAAAACACATTCCTTCTTCTTAGACTAGGAAAACAATAGAAGTAGTAAAACACTATTATTTAAATTTTGGAGTCAAATTTACAAATAATGGAATGTGGTACCAACATATTTAACAGTAAGCTTCTAAAGCATTTCATATTGTCAAAGTTCTTTTGAAATGCAATTATAATGAGCCAGTCTGGTGATGCTGGAGGTTGAGGCACCGGATGCAACACCCTGTGCCACACCAGCGACCTGGTTTTGGGAATGAGCCTGGGCCGCTGAGGGTCAGCGGGGGGGAGAGAATCGAGCATCAAGAGGACTGCTCTCCTCTCTCAGGGAGGGAGAGATTGCCATGCCACCTGCTGATCACCCTCTAGTGGTAGCTGGAGGAAGATATGGGTCGGGAGGCATGCAGCCGTGCATGACATTGAGGAAGGGGTTGGGAAGAAAAGTGAAATGGAGCTGGCAGGCTCTGTGATGGCCCCAGCTGTGCCTGGGCGCTGATCCCTGGAATCTGGATGCTGGCTATCTAGGGAGGGAGAAAGCTGACACTTCTTGCTCCCGGCCCTGCCACGAGAAGGGGGTAGCCCATGGGGAATTTCCCAGGGTGGCTTGGTGTGGGAATGCCGGGGCTGGAGAGATGAGCTCCTCCAAGGGAGGAGCCATAGCTGCCTGCCAGGTCCCTCATAAAGAGAATAAAAACAAATGTAACTATAATTATGGGGTTAGCTAAAGTCTTCCAGCCCTGGTAGCAGGTGATATAAAAGTGAATGTTATTTTATTGAACAGAGCAGAGGTATGGGCGCAAATTACAATACTATTCTGGAAAACCACTTTTATATTATTATGAGGCCTTGACTAAGATAGCTGTGTCCACTTTAACCTCAATAGTAAGAGCAAAACTTGGCAAAATTGATCTTCATTCACAAATCAGAATTCATCTCATCAATAATTCTCCCTGAGCAAGTCACTTAACTTCCCTGTGCTCCCAGGTCGCACCTGTAAACAAGCTTTCAGCTTAGTGTGCCACTCCTGGTTAAACAATTAAAAAAAAAAATATTATTGCAATAATCTGCCCCTTTCTTGTCTTCAGGAAAAAACATCTTTGAGACATTTGGATTCTCTATCAAGTTAGTAAAGATCAGTGCCACGTAATTTGAAGGATTTAATTGTAAACCATATTTGGCTAGACTATTCCAGAAATATGATTTCCTCATCATATATAACTACTATAAAAAATATATCAAACTGCACATATGAAAAATTTAAAACATCTGGGGACAGATATTCGGTAATGGGCAGAAGCAGAATGCAAAGGTTTGCATTGCATTTGCCCTTGCACCCGACTCTGAGGATACTATATTCAGTCAGATAGCACACCAGCGCTATCTGACTGAAAATAGGACCATGTCTGGGCTGCTCTAAGTTGAGTAGCACTGCTCAGACATGGATTTAGGCTGTATGTTCATGGAACTGCACACCCAGACCTGATAGTGCCAGCAGCCTCTGGTGCACTATTCAGTCGGCAACATGCAAATGAGCTGAATGGGCATGCAAGGTGCTAAGGGCCATATGCACACCCATTATGGGCTCATTTGCATGGGAAACAGCAGATGGTTTCTGCCCTGCATATGGCCACCTACAACAGTGGGCATGGTGGTGGGCAGTCCCCCCATACCCCAAATGCCCATCCCTGAAATGCACATGGTATCCCTGGAGTCCAGGGGCAACCCCATCATCTGCTTAGCCACTGCCATATTATTAAAGCTGTTCCTGGTGTCTAGTGGAACCTCCCCACCCTCTGATCAGCTGCTGCCATGGTATTAATGCAGCCCCTAGTGTCTAGTGGCACCCTCATACTGTGATCTGCTTCTGACAGGTTATTAATGCTGTCCCTGGTATCTTGTGGCACCCACCACCCTCTGATCACCCCTTCCCATAGATGTACAGGCATTCTGTGGTGTTCAGTGGTAGCAAACACCCACTGGGCACCCATCCCTGTGTCTCCCATTGACCCAGTTGCTAGCAGCTCCCCATTGCCTGCACCAAGCACACCACCCATCCCCCCATACCTCACTGTCCAGTGCTGCATGTGGGATCCAATTCAGTGACTGGCATAGCCCTCCTTTCATCCCCTTGGCTGGCCAGTATATGGCATAACAAAGAGTGTGTGTCCTGTGTACTGTATAGGGAGTACAGGTACTGTCTACAGTAGACAGCACACACTTTCCTTGTCATATCATATGGCAGCCAGTGCTTGCCCTGCCTTGGGAAAGTGCCACCACACAAATGGTCTTGGAAGCACCAGGGCTCCAGGGAACTCGCAAGGGAAGTTAGGGATCTGTAGGGTTGGAAAGACACTGTACACAATGTAGAATGTAATTATTCCCTTTTAGTTCAGGGGATGAACCTGGAAACATTGTATCTGTGAGGTGGACAATAGACCCCACATGAAGCTGGGAACCATCTGACCAGTATACAGCAGCACAGTACTGTATGATCACTAGACAGGGGGGATTTGTGTGAAAGCCACAGGATTATGTGATGTAATGTAGTGTGGGGTATGGCTCGAGACAGAAGTTGCAGTACATGGTGTGCAAGTACTATCATAATGAGATTAATGGCCAGGGAAATAATGAAGAGGTGTGTAACACCTAGGCAGCTATTAAATAAAACAAAATTAACAAAGGACTATGAAACCAAATGATCCTTTTCAATTTTCAATGTTCAAAGTCTAGTGTCCCAAACAAATATTTTATGAAGATGCAAAAACAGATTGGACCATGGGATGCCTCAAAAAACTTATTGTTATTCACTCCCCACCCCCACAGCATGGTTAAGTGAAAAACCCAAAAGTTATTTTTAGTTGTGACCACTGTGATCACTGTTCCAATGCCGTCAAATTAAAAGAGTTTACAAATACTAGCAAAAATTAAAAATTTACTAGCATTCATTTCTTAACATATGATTCAAATGATGTGGTTTATGGAATCAAATCAAATCAAATCAATTTTTATTTATATGGCATCTTTCAAATTATCAAGGTGCCTCACAGAACAATTAAAACAGTTACAGTGTAAATCACATGCATTATAAATAGTATAAAATGGGAAAATAAAATGGTATTCAGTTAGTCTCCAAATGCCTGGATCCATAAAAAGGTTTTAAGGACTTTTAAAACCCTCCTCAGTTGTGCACTCATGTAGCTGATGGGGTAGAGAATTCCAAAGGGTGGGGGCCACGTGCATAAATGCATGAGCCCCAGAAGATTTTAAACAAACTGTTGGAATCTCTAGCAACCCTTCGTCAGTCGAGCGGAGCGATCACCCAGGGCAGTAAGGGACCAGGAGCTCTTTCAAGTAGACCGGACCCTGTCCGTAGAGGGCTTTGTAAGTCAGAAGACCAACTTTGAAGGTGATTTGCCACTGTACTGGCAGCCAGTGCAGTTCATACAGCACTGGAGAAATATGACAGGACCAAGGTTCCTGTCAATAACTGGGCTGCTGCATTCTGCACCAACTGCAAGTGGAGAATATCCACCCTCAGAAGCCCTGGGTATAGGGTGTTGCAGTAATCCAAGCACAAGGACACAAAGGCATGGACCAACCTAGGAAGGTCACTGGATGGAATGAGATGCTTGACTCTGGAGATACTCCTCAGGTGGTAAAAAGAGGATCTGATGACGGCTGACACCTGCGATCGCAGTGTCAGTTCATCATCAAATATTACCCCAGGTTTCGCACCCGTTCGGAGGTTGGAAGTGGCAAACCCCCAAGAAAAAGTCCAGAGGGTGACTTCACCACCAACCCCCCTATCCAGTGACCCGGGTCTACTACCAGCACCTCAGACTTTTCTGAGTTCAATCTCAGCTAGCTCAAACTCATCCACTCCTGGATTTCAGTGAGGCAGTTGTTAAATACTGAGAGGGCTCCATCCTGGTCAGGTGTGAAAGAAAGGTAGAGCTGGGTATCATCAGCATAGCAGTGAAATCTCACCCCATACCTTCTTACAATGTCTCAGAGCGGTAGCATGTACACCTCGAACAACATGGGGTACAGCAGCGACCCCTGAGGAACCCCACATGATAACGGAACCGGGTCAGAGGAATAAATCTCTGACACCACCCTCTGAGTTCTTCCAGTGAGGAAAGATGAAAACCACCTGAGGACCATACCTGACAGGCCACAGATGAACCTCAAGTGGTCGAGCAGAACCCCATGGTCCGCACTGTCAAACGCTGAAGAGAGATTGAGAAGAACCAAGATGGAGTGGTTCTTCTGATCTCTAGCTATCAGGAGATCATTGAGCACCCAAACCAGTGCCATCTCAGTACTGTGCCTCTTTCGAAAACCAGACTGGAGAGGCTCATAAACATCATGGATGGTCAAATGGTTCTCCAGTTGTATGGCCACTACTTTCTCGATCACCTTCCCCATAAAGGGGAGGTTCGAGATTGGTCTGTAGTTTGCATGGCAGTCTGGGTCCAAAGAAGCTTTCTTCAGGAGGGGTGTCAGAACCGCCTTCTTCAGGGAGCTAGGAAACTCACCTGTTTCCAAGGAGCACAAGACTACCCATGCTAGGACTGGGCCAAGAATGTCATCACAACCCAAAATCAGGGTAGTTGTTCCCAGATCCAAACTACAGCAGGTAGGGTGCACACCCTGGACAATCCACATGATGTCCACAAGCTCAGGCTGGTTGAAGGTACTCCAGGAAAACTAAAGGACAGTGTCCAAACACCGGTCTAGAGCCACGCCCATAGAGTGTGCTGGTTGGAGTACCGCCCTGATGTCAACCATCTTAGCTGCAAAGAATCGAACAAGCTCATCGCACTCAACTTGCAAAAACACTTTTTGGACCTGTAGACAGGCTGGGTTGCACAGTCTGTCCATGGTTCGAAAAAGCTGAGCCAGTTGATTCTGGGCAGCCTCAATCTCCCTGGACAGGAACTCTGCCTTCTTATGGGTGATTGCGGATTGATAGGCTTGATAATGGTCCATCAATCTGAGGTGATTGGCATGAAGGGCGGATTTCTGCCAGCAACGCTCTAACCTTCATTCTAGTCGCCACATCTCCCTCAAGGACATATCAAACGAAGGGGACTGAGGGTGAAGGGAGAGAGGATGAACTCGGACAGAAATGACATTCAGGGCTATAGAAATGGCTGTGTTATAGGCCACCACTAGGGCCTCTGGGTCACTGTTTGCCAATGGAAGAACCGATAGGTCAAGCACCACCACCAGGCTTCAGAGCTTATATCTCATAAAGTTGGTAACTGACCATCTCCACAGGGGTAGGCCTACAAGGGGGGGATGCAAACACTGAACCACACGGTATAGTGATCGGACTATCCAACTGGTTCCACTCCCAGGTCCGAGGCTTCGACCCCCAGGAGGAAGACCAAGTCAAGAGAATGACTGTGTTTATGGGTAGCAGTAGAAACAATCTGTGTAAGGCCCAGAAGAAAATGTCCTTGTGGATTATTGAATGAAAAGAAAATGATTTAGTCATCAAAGTTAAGGGTAAGTGAGCGCAAAAGTGCTATGAGGCAGGAAGACCGGAAATCTTCATTGGCCAGGCATTTTTTAAGAGAAAAACACCAAATCTCCACAGTTAGATTTTTTGCATTTGACAAAGTAGAAAACCCACCATGGGGAGGTGATAGAGGTAAATTATTGCTGAGAAAGGAAGTGTGGTGGATAGATACGTTAAATACTATCTTTGTCAGACATGGGCTTAATGAGGAGAGTGAATGGATTTCCTTTAGGTAGATATTGTTTTAATTCACCCAACGTTATCCTTTTTTAGTTATCAGCTTTCCAATCATGTGCCACAATACACCTGTGGTCCCTGCTTCCTGGAACAGCCCCCACCCAGACACACACGTTTTGTGCACAGTTTAAAATAATATCATTATTTTTGCCACAATAAACCTGTGGTTCCCTCTTCCGGAACTGCCCCCCACACACACACACTTTCAGTGCACAGTTTAAAATAATATCGTTAATTTTTCAAACAAAATTCTTTGATTAGGGAAGTTAGCAAAAATGTTTAATGTCCCTTTCACAAATGTATTTGCTTCAAAGGTTTATAAGCTTCAGTGCACCATCAGAGTACCCTAGTGGCTTCAGCTGCAAAAGGCTGCTATTTTGCAGCTTTAAAGGAACTTCTCATATTGGGTCCAGGCAACCAAACGTGTCACACCTGATGGTGATGATGCTATGATGCTAGCCTCGGAAGGTATCACTGGTTGCCTGTTGATGATGCATAGCTGGGTTAGTTTAACTGGCAGCAGTAGGAGATGGAGATCCCTTCTGAAAGCAAGCAAAAAGCCTATGTAGTGAGACACAAAAATGCAGTCATCAATTTGGGGTAAAAATCATTAGTGTTAAGGCTTTCTCAGAATCAAGGTAGCTTTCTATTTGAATTTAAAATCAAAATGTATTGCTTTTTTTCTTTTTAAAGGTGGCAAAGCACCAGTTATCTTGCAACCTTCATTTAGGAGCCCTCTAAAGTACCATAGTCAGTGTCTTCCTGAGGTGAGACTTATAGAAATTGTATCTATAGTGTTTCACAGGCAACTGCTTTGGTTATACAGATACTACAGTTTGGACATTTTGAAATAAGTATACTTAGGCACGTTAAAGTGTATAAAGTTTAGAATGGTGTGTTTTAAGTCAGTTTGAAATAAGTTAGTAATGTAACACAAGTTCAAGTTTATTGCAGAAAACTCCATTGAGCAAGCTCATTACAACAAGGAGGTCCTGAGGCACACGTTTACAGTCAAATACACGATACATGTAGAGAATAACATAATAGTACATTAGGTGCAGAGTAGATCCATAAAATACATAAATCAACAATTAAAATAACAATATTAAACTCATATTAAAAGTAGCAGTATAATTTGAAAACTTAAACCTAAGGAAAACATCTAGAATAGATACAGCAAAAGACAAATAAACAAGCAAAACAGAAAAATTTAGAAACGAAAATGAGAAAGTACTGAAAACTAAAGAAAAAGCAAGTAAAACAAAACTATCTGAAAAATAAAAAATCCATCCAAATGATAAAACAAGCAAAAGCTTTATAAAGTAAAATAAATATAAAAATAAAACATAAGCAAAAAGCCGCTGCAAAATAGGCTATTTAAACTTAACAATAAAAATAATCAATACTAAACGCTAAATGAAACTAAACTTAACAACAATGAAAGTAGAAAATGCAAACAACAATGAAAATAAAATTAAAACACTATAAATGTCTTTTATTTAGAAACAACTAACCAAAAAATTTCATAGAAACTATACTGGAATAACTTAAACATATACACTTTAATGAACCACCTATGGTGTGGGTGGGAAATCGGTCACTGTCTGTGGTTTGTTTGTTGTTCTCTGTGCACTGGATGCCTGTGTGCAGGGGTCCACGGTGCATGCACTGTGTCCATGGCACCCCTGTCAGACTGTCCATGGCCTGTGCAGCTGACACCCTTGCATATCTGTGCTATGCACGGTCTGCTGGCATGTCAGTGGTGACTGTCCATGCTGGACAACCCCTGTACAATGCCAGGTTGCCTCCTGTCACCAGTATGGTGCACGTCTGCCTCGGGTGGCACTGTGGCCTCCACTGTTGTTGTCCCCTCTCCATGCCGTTGCTTGTGTCTGTTGCAGGGGATGTGCTCCACTGACTGTCACTTGTGCTCCGGCCGCATGCTGGTGGCGTATGGCTTCATGTTGCATGCGCATGGTGGCTGGTACACCTGTGCCATGGAGGGTGCTAGCCATGGGTACATGGCTGCTCTGGCCACACGCCAGTGGGTTTGTTGCCCTGCTACTGTGTCCCTGTGTTGGTGTGCCCTTGGGTATGGGTGGGTGTTTGTCCGTGCACTGTGTTGCATCCTGTGTGGTGCATGCTTCCATGCACCACTGTGGGCATCTGTACTGGCTGTTGTGGCCAGTGCTGGGACAGGGTGTGTCCTTGGAAGGGTGTGCAGGGTGCTGTACTGCTGGTGGTGGGGTCCAGGGCAGACCCTGTCGCATGCGGGGTATTTCGTGTGCCGACACATGGTTGGTCTCTCAGCTGTACCTCGGGGGGGGGGCCGTGCAGGGCGGCACTGTGTCTGCAGTTGTTGCATTGGTGGCTGCTGCTGCAGGGTGCTCATGGTGGGGCTGCCTTGCATGGCTCCATGGTGTACAGGGTTGCATTGTCACAGTGGGAGTGGTGGCATACATGGGGTGTCCTGCACTGTTGGGCGCTGCTCCTGGGCAGGGTGTCTGGGGATCGCCGTGCAGGGTGTGCTCTGCATTGGTGGGATGGTGTAGCATGGGGTGGCTGGACCTCCTTGTGTGCCAGTCACAACTTGCCAGGGGGTGTGCTGGGGCACCATGCCCCAGCTGTGGGATTGTTGCTGGTGTCCATGGGCCGGTGGTTCTTCCAGCTCTCTCGGTGTGTGTGGTTCATGGGCTGTGGGGCTATGTCTGTTCTGCTGCATGCTCCTCTGCCCATATCTTCCATGTGGGTGGTGGACCCCTGCATCCTGTCCCGCGCATCCCTGGTTGTGCTGATACACTGCTACCCTGCTCCACTCGCGCATCCCTGGTTGTGCCATGGTGCAGTTGGCATGATATTCAGTTGTGGTGGCACAGTGCATCTTGGCTCATGCATTGTTTGAATATCGCGCTGTTGCATAGGCGCACTGAACTTGTGCCTGCTCCTCAAGTATTGCACTACTTTGTGGTGCAGTTTGAATATCTGGGCCTCAGTATTTTTTTTATTGTTTACATAGGCATAGAAGCTTTTTCCCATCTTTGATGTGTGCTAGCCTGAATTCAATTTTGCTTTTCTCTTTCTAATATTAGTTTTGCATTTCTTCAAGGCTGCCTTTTACTTACACCTATTGGCCCCGATATTCAGAATTGCACCTGGCAATGCACGATGTGGTGGCACAGCGCAACTGAGTTGTGCTGGTGCAACTAAGGGATATATTCAAAAGAGATGAGCCATAGTGCATCTCCTCTGAATATATCAGGTAATGTGCACTTTGCAAATATGAAGCATTGGCGCATCCCCCCAGATGACTGAATACCAGGACTGGGAACTGTGCCAGTGCAACAGAGTTACACTGTGCACAAAATACTGATATTCAGCCAGCAGTATGCAAATGGAGCCATAATACATGTAAGGCACAAATGGGGCCATTTGCATGTCATTATGGCCCATTTGCATGCATTGTGCAGGGCAGGTCACCAAAATGTGCGTGGCACCCTGCACAGCATGCGGTGCTGCCAGAGGGGGTCTTGTGGCACCCTCACCCACCCCGTAGCCATGATCCACATTAAATAACAACTGCAAAATACCTTGGTAGTCTAATGGTCCCCCCCCCTCCTGTAGCCCCAATCCCTGTAAATACCATGTCCATATTTCCCTGGTAGTCTAGTGGTCCCCCCCCCTCCTGTTGCTCCGCTCATCTAGAAATAAATGTTAAATATGTTCCAGGTAGTCTAGTGGTACCCCGTCCCTCCCCATAGCCCGATTGCTGAGAAATAATGTGTGTTCTCTGGTAGTCTGTTATCTGTCTTTCTTCCTGTAGCCGCGATCACCGATATAACTGTTAGTATTATATCCCTGTGGTTATGGCACTTCATCCTTCCATTTCATAGGACCCCTGCCCTACTGCTACTCCCTGAGTGCAGTAGCAACTTATTTCACATATCACGCTGCCCGCCAATGATAGCTTACAGTACAGTTCATTGTTCACATGTGGACCACTGCTTGTAGCATACCAATATCCTTCCAAATATGAACAGTCATTCATTCACATTTGTGAATGACTATTAGAGATGCACTACAAGCCATTGGTCACAGTGTGAACCAATGGGCTTGCAGCCGTTACTGTAAGCTATCATTCAGCAGGCAGCCATGGAGGTATACGTGGGTTTGCTGCTGCCCACCAATAATGGTGGGGGGTCTGGATGGGTAGGGGGTCCTGTGTGTGGGGGGGGTGGGGGTGCCACTGGACCACCAGGGATGTATTGCTGATGGTTTTACAGGCAATCACAGCTACAGGAGAGGTGGGAGTTCCACTAGACTACTAGGGAATTATAATACATGCATTTCTCGGTGATCGGGACTACGGGGAGGGAGGGGGGAACCACTAGACCACCAGGGTAGTTTGAATGGGGATTTTTCCGCAATCATGGCTACGGGCAGGGAGGGGGGTGCCACAAGACTACCAGGGAATTTATATGAATATATTTTAGCTGATCGGGTTTACAGGGAGGGAGAGGGGTCTTCTAGACCTCGAGGAACGATATGGGTGCTTCTGCACAGTGTACTGGGTGGACAGGTGGCCACCCACGACTGGCAGCTGCTGTGTTGCGCCTTGCAGTACAGCAGCTCACCTGTGGGTGGCCACCATTTGAGCTGTTTTTTTCAGGCTCAACTTTGCACCTCGGTATGCGGTGCATCCCAGGGTTGTGCAGGCATATGTGCCACACATCCTGGGCTGAATATTGGGATGTGCCGCATATGCATGGGCACGCCCCCTGGAGATGCGCTGCATGCATTATCTTGCATCTTCGCATCGGGATTTGCGCAGTACCTCTCTCCCTTGCATTGTGTCCCAGGGCGCATTTTTCGATTGTGCTGGTGCAACTCAGTTGTGCCAGGTGCAACCTCTTTGAATATCTAGGACATTGTATTAATTTTTTCCCTTTTAGGGCCCTATAAGCTCTTCTTTTATGGTCAATAGTTTTTTTACCCTTGTGGTGAGTCATAGGCACTTTTCCTGTTTTGTTATATAATATTCTGTTAGGTATGTATTTGTTTACTAATTTGTGTAATTTATATTTGACTGTAGACCATAGCTGTTCAGTTGTTGTATAATCGTATTCCCAGTCCCACTGGTTGAGTTCTTGTTTTATGCAAATAAAATTTGCCCCATTGTAGTCTTTTACTGCAGTTTTTCCTCCTTTTTGATTGCTGTATTTATGAAAAGGTTATGAATGATATTATGGTCCCCATTTAGCAGAGGCTCATGTATCTCTACGTTATGCACTTTTTCTGGTATGTCTGTTAATATAAGGCCCAAAGTG
This sequence comes from Neoceratodus forsteri, assembly GCA_016271365.2. Taxonomy (NCBI): domain Eukaryota; kingdom Metazoa; phylum Chordata; order Ceratodontiformes; family Ceratodontidae; genus Neoceratodus; species Neoceratodus forsteri. The sequence goes on along the minus strand of CM057455.1, from coordinate 1,455,833,758 downwards.
TTTGTGTTTCTGGTGGGTTCTTTGACCATTTGCTGTAACCTGTTTACCAAACATAAATCCGGAAATATTTGATCCTGATTTGCAATGGTTGTTCCAACTTCCTAGTCAATCTCAGGGGTGTTAAAATCACCTACGAGTATAATTTCCTTGCTATTTAATTTGCCTTCAATATTGTCAAGTGAACGTTGATGTTCCTGTATGCTTATGTCAGGTGCTCTGTAGCACAAGCCTATCAGTACTTTATTTTGATTTTCCCGAAGTAGTTCCATCCAGTGATAATAGCGAATGAATATTGGTGACCATCAAAATGGCCACTCCATATTCGGCACTATTGGGTGAGTGACCCAAAAGGGCAGCGAGTGGTTCTACCATGAGGGTAGGGGAAGGCGACCAGAAAGAGGGAATGGCAAGGGGAAGGGGAGGATAGGGAAGAAGGTTATGTGGAGGAACTGTCCCTGCTGCCACTGAGCCAGCTATGTGGTGTGGTGGGAGGCTGGCTCCGACAGCAGGTACTGGGTTCGGGGCTGAGGATGGGAGGGGCTGAATTTTGCCGCTGCCTGTGGCTCCCGGACTTAATTTTTTGTGGCGAATCTGTGCCCCTTCCTGACATGCACCCCAGAGTTAGGGTCCTAATTCAGGGGCCTGGAAAAGAATTCCTGTGAGGGGGACATAGGGGGAACCCCCGCAAAAACACTTTTGGTTGCCAGGTTTTGGTTCGCCGGTAAGTGTATATCGCTGATTTGCTTTTTTTGGTGATATACACTCACTATAATAGCAATTTTGCTTTTGTTATTATGACATAGAACCATTCCATCTATATTATTTCATTAGGGTCATTTACTAAGGTATCTTTGATCTGCCTACATTTTATGCCACATGGGTACGATGTGCATGTAATGAGAGACATACTAACAGATGAGAGAAAGAAGTAAGTGCCTCTGCAGGGACTTGAACTCAGGCTGCCCGGAATACCATTCTGATTGTGCTACCAGCTGTGCCACCGAGGCAGCTGGACACAGGCCTGTCCCTGAGCATATTACTCTTTCTCAGATGCACACACTGGTGACTGCACAGATAATTACATTATTTCAAACACATGGGTGCCATGTGCATTTAATGAGAGACATACCAATAAATGAGAGAAAGAAGTAAGTGCCTTAGCTGGGGCTTGAATGCAGGATACCCAGAATACCGTTCCAATTGCGTTACCAGCTGCACCACCAAGGCAGCTGGACACTGGGCTGTCCCTGAGCATATTACTTTTTCTTAGTTTGAAACAGTAGATTTTCTTTTTTTCAGTAGTGGATTGTAAAACCAATGGTAAATCAGTTTTAAACCACCACGGCAATGTACAATCGCCACTTTTTCAGCCAGACTGTAAGTGACAAAACCGAAATGAGCAAGCGATTAATCTGAAATGATTGGGGATGCCGCAGTAAACACAGCTAATGGTCTTATGACAGTTCTGGACCTGTCAGGTGTGTTGAGTGCTATAAGGACCCAGGAGCTGGTACTTGCCTACAATAAGGCAGTGACAGCAGCTCTGGATTCCATTGCTCCTGTTCATGTTCGCCCCTTATTCTCCGCCTCCAAGTCCCCATGGTTTGACGAGGCTCTGAAGAAGCTGAGATAAAAGGGGTGAAGGTTGGAGCATCACTGGCAGAAATCTGGCCTGGAGGGTGTAAACTTAAATTGATGGTACATTACAAAAATATCAATCAGCAGTCTCCCATAAGAAGGCAGAATTCCTGTCCAGGGAGATTGCTACACAGAATCAACCACCTCAGCTTTTCTGGACTGTTAGACTGTGCAATTCATCCTGTCTCCAGTCCTGGAGAACATTGTCACAGGAAAGGTGTGATGAGTTTGCTCAATTCTTTGCAGATAAGATTGCCAACATCAGGTGGGAGATCCACTCAGCTCCCTTCAATGGGCCTTGTAGATGTTGGCACGCGGTCTCAGACACTCAGTTTGTCTGATCCAACTTCGTCCAGCTGGAAATCACAGACATTGTATGGATCATCCAGGATGTGCACCCAGTTTACTGTAGTTTGTTGGTCCCAGCAGAGATAGTCTGGTGTTCGTTGGAAATGGGGGTGTTTCCTGCACCTCTAAAGGAGGCGGAAGTAAGACCCCTTCTTAGAAAGGTTTCCCACGATCTGGACTGTCTAGCAAATTCCAGGCCAATCTCTAACCTGCCCTTTGTGAGCAAGGTTATTGAGAAGGCAATTGCAAAGCAACTGGAGGTCCACTTAACCACCTACGATATCTATGAGCCTTTTCAGTCCGGATTTAAGAAAAGGCACAGCATGGAGACAGCCCTTGTTCGGGTGCCTAATGATCTCCTGACTGTGAGAGATCAAGGGAGCCATTCCATCTTGGTTCTTCTTGATCTCACTGCAGCATTTGACACTGTGGACCATGAGGTGTTATTGGAGCACTTGCAGTTTTTCTGCTGTCTGTCTGGGACAGTCCTTAGATGGTTTTGATCATTCCTCATGGGTAGGACTGAGAGAGTGGTGTCCAGGATTTACTCCTTGGTCCCTCTTTCTCTACCCTGTGGGGTTCTGCAGGGCTCCATTCTTTCATCCATGCTGTTTTGTGATGTATATGCTGTCATTAGGAGCCATTATAAGGCAATATGGGCTGAACTTCCACTGTTAGCAGATGATACTCAGTTCAACATGTCCTTTGTACCTAAACAGGCTGGAGCCATCCCGTGTTTAATAGTTGCCTTCAAGAATCCAGGACTGGATGAGGACCAGCTGGCTGAAACTGAACCCAGATAAAACTGAGGTGTTGATGGTGGACCCAGGTCACCAGGGTTTAGGCTTGGTAGCCGGTCAACCACCTGGATTTAAACTTGATGGGACCCAGCTGCTTGCCTCCGATCAGGTGCGAAACCTTGGTGTTATTATCGACAGTGGCTTGACTTTGAAACCTCAGGTGTCCATTGTCGTGAAAACCTCTTTTTACCATTTAGGAATATTGCTCGGGTTAAGCACCCAGTGTCCTTTCTGTATTGGTTCATGCCTTTGTGACCTCCCACCTTGACTACTGCAACGCTATTGACCTAGGGCTACCGGGGATTGATCTCCGCCGACTGCAGCTGGTCCAGAATGTGGCAGCCAGGCTGTTGACTGGTTTACTTATATCTTGCCATATCATGCCTGTGCTCCATGGCCTGCACTGGCTGCCAGTCTATTGGCGGATCACCTTCAAGGTCGGTCTCCTGACCTATAAGGCCCTACATGGTCAGGGACCGAGCTATCTGCAAGATCTCCTTCACCCTTACCACCCCTTCCTGTCTCGCCGCTCCTCCGATGATGGATTGCTAGAGGTTCCCAGGGTTAGGTTTAAGACCCCTGGTGCGCAATCCTTTGCGTTTGCAGCCCCCACCCTGAGGAACTCTCTACCTTGTCAAGTAAGGGAGTGCCTGACTGTTGAGAGTTTCAAATGTGCTTTAAAGCTTATTTATTTAGCTTAGCTTTCTCAGATTTTGAGTAGCATGAATTATACTTAGTATTTATTAGATTAATTGTATCTGTGTTTTTACTTAGTTTTTATTATTTATCTGTTTTTACTGTACAAGCCTTTGATCTTAATTGGAATTGTGCTTTTATAAATAAACGTTTTATTGATTTAATTGAAAGTGGCACAAGAGCATTCTATTCTGATTCTGTTTTATCATAGTAGTGAACAGATCCAGAAGCAGATGGTTTGATGCCTTTTATTGGGCCAACATAGATGTTACAAAAGAAAACAATGTCTTGGCTTTTGGACCAACCAAGTCCTTCCTCGGAGACTTATGACAGTTGTTCAGAGAGTCACATTCTAATAACACCCAGATCATACATACTGTAAAACCACCAGAAAAAATTCTCATTGGTTTAAAGTGCCTATTTAAAAAAAATCACAAATATTTTAAAATTGTACAATTTTAAAATGTTTTAAGTGTTTTAAATTTGTGATTTTTTTGAAATAGGTACTTTAAACCAATGAGATTTGTTTCTGTTTTTTATGTATGATCTGGTGTTAATAGAATGTGACTCTCTGAACAATAGTCATAAATTCTGAGGAAGGACTTGGTCCGAAAGCTAAGACATTGTTTTCTTTTGCAACATCTATGCAGGTCCAATAAAACTTAACAAACCATTTGCTCCCTGAATCTGTTCTTACAAGGACCAACTAACCTATTTCTGTATGTCACCATAGTAGTGATGCACTCAATCAATCAATCAATCAATCAAATCTTTATTTATTCAGGCGATCATCATTGAGCAAGGCTCATTTACAAGATGGACCTGATAAGGTCAAGGTTCGAGTTGATACACAGCAATTACATCACATACTTATAAGACAGTTATACATACAGAAAAAAAAAATTACGTTTAAAACACAATAATATACAGTGAATTCACATGTTGAAACTCGGTTAAGAGAAGGTTAAACTAATATCAACAATATGTACAGTACATATATATCCCAATGAGGGTCATGACAGTCACACACATAATGAGTACAAGGATGGTGAAGGGATATTGGGTGCCATATACTGGGGTGTCTGACTGGAAGGAATATGCCATATGTGATTGGAATATAATTTGTGGGATGACTATTCTATCTAGTGGTAGCAACTGCATTTCTCTGTGAAGAAGGCTGTACAGTGCTGCTTAAAGGATGTAAATGGAATGATAATGGACAGTTTTAGGATTTATGTAGGTGCTCCATGCTATAGCTAGAGAATAGCTGATTGTTGCCTTCCTATTTTGGTGTTGACTTTGGGCAATTTGAGCAGGATGATATTGTTGCTTCTTAGGCATAGGAGCTAGGAGTGTTCTGGTTGAAGCAGTCCAGGATATAGCTTGGGAGTTTTTTGATAAAGCTCTGTAGATCCATAGAGCTGCATTTCTGCTCCTCCTGACATGAAGGGAACCCATCCAATTGGCGTCATAGAGAGAACAATGGTGGGTATTATATGGCAGGTCTGTAATGAACCTTATAGCTCTATGATATAAGGTATCCAACTTTTGAAGGTAGGAAATGGGGCAGTGACTATAGAGGAAGTCTGCATAGTCAATGATTGATAGAAAGATGGCCTGGACTAATCTCATCTTTGAGCCTCTGTTAAGGAAGGATTTTAATCTATAGAGGAGGCCAAGCCTTAGGCGGAGCTTTTTTAACAGTTGTTCTAGATGCTGAGTGAAGTCAAGTCTGTTGTCAATCCACACACCTAGGTATTTGAAATTTTCAACATACTCCAGATTTTCTCCAAGTATAGTGCATAGCTGGGGAAGATTGATTGAAGAGGATGTGTTGAAGTATTGAGTTGTGAACATCATTGCTTTGGTTTTCTTTGCATTTAGCAGAAGCTTTTTCTCGTAGCTGATATTGTAACAGGGAGAATTCTGTTTGTAGGATTTCATGAGCAACTGTAGGCGAAGGGTTGCTGACATACAGAACAGTGTCATCAGCAAAGAGGTGTACTGAGGACTTGGTAAGGGTTGAATCAATTTTATTTATATAAATGGCAAAAAGGATAGGACCCAGAATGGTCTTAATGGGGATAGGTCACCTTCAGCTTTTACCTGCTGTGATCTACCGGAGAGGTAGCATCTGAACCACTTAAGGGAGGATGGATCTAGGCCAATGGAGTGTAGGGATGAGAGTAGCAGTTCATGGTCCACGGTGTCGAATGCTTTGCTCAGGTCCAGGAATACTGCACATTGTTCTTTTTATCCAATTCGGTTTTCCAACCATTTGTGACCTTGGCTAATGCAGTGCTAGTGCTATGTTTGGCCCTGAATCCAGATTGAGCTGGGTTTAATAGGTTAGTATTGTCCAGATATTCCCTTAACTAAATACTCACTAATTCTCCAGCATCTTGGATAACACAGGTAGAATGAAATGGGCCTGTAGTTATTAAGATCCATAGGGTCCCCTGATTTTAGAAGAGGGACTACTTGGGCTGTCTTCCACAGTGGGAATGGAGCCAGAGTTTAGGAAAAGTTAAAGAGGTGTGTTAGGGGACTGCAAGCACATGGCATGCAATCTTTAGAAAGAAGGGGTCCAGAAGGTCTGCCCTGCACTTTTTTGGTATCCAGATGCCATAATAGAGCCTCAACTTGTTTCAACAGTATAGGTTTGAAGCTAAAGGAAGAGTCAACTCTTTGATCACCAATGTAGTGGGAGCTTAATTGGTCCCTTAATAGGTTAGCTGGGAGGTGTCAAAGGCAAGGCCAGCTGTTGTGAAATGGTTGTTGAATGCATCCAGGATTTCCATTTTGCCAGTAATGGGGCCATAGTTATTGTGTAATTGAGTTGGAAGGGGGTTGTTAGCGTCCTGGCCCATCATACCCTTGATGGTGCCCCAAAATCTAGTATGATTATGGTAGGAGGAGTCGAGTTCGGGCCAGGTAGTAGGCAGCCTTTGCATCCCTGACTTTCCTGGTGCATTTATTCCTGGCTTTCCTAAAAATCATCCAGTCATTTGTATTCTTAGTTTTTCTTGCTACTTTCCAGAGTTTGTCTCTCTCCAGCAGTGCAGCTTTGAGGTCAGCTGAAAACCAGCAACAGGATTTGTTTTTTATTCGGATACTAGAGATTGGGGCATGGGTATTAAGGGCATTTATTATAATGCTATTTAGCACCTGTTGAGCTTTTTCTACAGAATGTGCAAGGTAGAACTTTTGCCGGTGTGGAGAGTAGGCTAGATCATGCAGATATCCTTCAATATTGATGTTTTTCTTGGATCTCCTCATGAGGAATTTTGCAGGATTTGTTTTAATGCTGTTGGATCTTACCCCCTGCGATGGGGCAGTGGTCACTTATGTCACATAGGAGCACTCCAGCATGTGTGAATAGATGTGGTTTACTCACTAACATGATATCAAGTAGTGTACTGTTACTACTATTCTTTGTATTTAATCTTGTTGGTTCATTAATTAACTGTGTGAGCCCATAGGTGTCACAGAATGATACCAGAGGTGTAGCTGCCTGGGTGAGCCAGTTGAAATTCAGGTCCCCTAGGATAATGACTTCTTCAGTACTGGACTTGACCAGGTTTCCCAGGTGGGATAAGAGCTTGTGTTCAGCAGAGGGGGGTCTGTAGCATCCAATTAATTGGAAAGCTGCTGTATTGGGAGAGAGACTTTAGGATAGGCACTCAAATTCCTTGGGCATAGATGTTGCAGCAGTACAGGATACAACTATACCAGCTTTTGCATGATGCTACTCCACCTCCCTTGTTTGGCGATCAGCTCTGAATAGCTGATAGTTAGGTAGGTTAACTTCCCTGTCCATTGTGATGGGCTTGAGCCATGTCTCAGTTATCACAAGAAAGTCTGGCAAGGTATGGTCAACCCAGGCTTGTAACAATGTAAATTTTTTCAACAGACTGCATACATTAATATGCAGGAAACTGAGGCCTTTAGTTGAGGTTAGGTCTGATGGAGAGGTGATACTTTCAAGAGGTCCAGGGTTGATTTCCACATTACCAATACAGAGCAATAGAAAGATCAGTAGTTTCATGAGGGCTGCCAGTGATAGGGAGAGGGGGCTGTCTTTGGTCCTCCTTCTTTTATTCTGTTGCCACTCTTTTTTTTGGGTGCTCCCTGTGGATTTAAGGTAGAGTGTTGGGATACCAATTAGCAGTTTGACGACTAGGCTTGGGGGGGGGTCTATATACCCAGCAGTGGGGCCTTGACTGAAACACATATGTGGTGATACATGTATCTTTATGGTGATTGTACCACTGTAGTCGATGCAGCAATGGCAAGGCATATATGAGGGTTTGAGTGTCAGCTGAGGGGGATGTTCCAGAGAAACTGGGCTGGTTGACCACTCTAAATTGTATAATAGGGTCATCTTCTTTGTGGAACCCTATGGCTGATAGTGACAGGAGTATCAGAGGTACGCTCCCCATTCTGAAGGGGATATTGATAGTTGGCAGTGGGGAGTAGTGAAGTTGCTGATTGGTTGGATCAGCAAGCTGGTGTGACTCTCTGTTGGTTTAGAGAAAATGCTGTGGGCGGGGAAGAGATTTTGGCGGAAGATGTCTATAAATTAACACTTAAGAAGAAGGGGAAGGGCGGGTGGGCAAAAATTTTGCGCCTTTCCGACTGCTCCCTCGCTGTTCCTCCGGCCTTGTGGTTCCCAAGTTCGGCTAGGTGCCGCTGACCGCCTGCTGGCGGGCGAAGCCCGGCGCTTAGCTGGATGCTGTGGGATGAAGGATGCAGGCTGGAGAGAGACAGAGGAGGGTGCAGCAATTAATAAGGGCAGTAGCAAGTGTTTTCTGAGCGTCACTGACCAAATCTGCACTACAAAAGGACTGTGGGGTGGTCCTGTGGCGCCTCAGTGTCTGGCCCACCTTACATATGCAGACAAGGAGCTGTAATTACATTAAAGAGCAGTAAAATGGCAGTTTCCTTGCAATACAATAGTGGATAACAGCACTTTTTTGATGGTTTACACAGATAAAAATAGAAGGAGAGTGGCGCCTCAGCGCCTGGCCCACTGCTGCTAACAGGATCCAGCAGAATTCAACAGAATCAACAACAGTTTCCCTCTACAGATGTCTCACCAGAATGGAAGCAGCTCTTCTGGGAAACTTGCAGTAAAACACCAGGGGAAGAGTAAAAGACAAAACAAAAAAAAAATCAAGTCCCACACAGATTTCGGCAATGCAAACTGAGCCAGTGTAAGTCAATGGGGCAGGAGAGCCAATCGCTGCTGTGCCTGGTGGAGTGCTCACTTACCGATTGGCTGTGCCTTTCCCGACTGCTCCCTCGCTGTTCCTCCCGGCCTTGTGGTTCCCAAGTTCGGCTAGGGAAGGACTCCTGCTGGCGGAGCGAAGCCCCGCGCCAGCTGGGTGCTGGGGTGAAGGATGCAGGCTGAGAGAGACAGAGGAGGGTGCAGCAATTAATAAAGGGCAGTAGCAAGCATTTTCTGAGTGTCACTGACCAAATCTGCACTACAAAAGGACTGTGGGGGGTCCTGTGGCGTCCTCAGCATCTGGCCCACCTACATATGCAGACAAGGAGCTGTAATTACATTAAAGAGCAGTAAATGGCAGTTTCTCTACAATACAATAGTGGATAACAGCACTTTTTGATGGTTTACACAGATGAAAATAGAAGGAGAGTGACGCCAGCGCCTGGCCCACTGCTGCTAACAGGATCCAGCAGAATTCAACAGAATCAACAACAGTTTCTACAAATGTCTCACCAGAATGGAAGCAGCTCTTCTGGGAAACTTGCAGTAAAACACCAGGGGAAGAGTAAAAGACAAAACAAATAAAAATCAAGTCCCTCACAGATTTCGGCAATGCAAACTGAGCCAGTGTAAGTCAATGGGACAGGAGAGCCAATGGGGCTCAGGAGGGTACAACAACCCTTTGACATCACTACTATGGTACGACAACACTGAGATTGTTGCTGATTTCGGTATAAAATAGCACTCTCCTGTATACTGAACGCAACTTATGCACAAAAGTGACCAGAAGGTGCAATCCACAGGATTTCAAAAAATATACTGTCTCTAGAACAACTTCCCAGTCTCACTTTGCTCAGTTTTCTCTCTTCCAAAATCCCTGCTCCAGAGCCACTCAGCCCATATTTGCTCCTGCTCCTAAGCTCTTCCTTTAGAGTGTAGGTTATGTCTACTTAGCCAGTTCTGGTTCTGGTGGCTCTCAGTGGCCGTCTTTTAGTCACATGCTATTCTAGCTACTATGAGCATACTGGAAGTTTACTCACCTGGTAAAGGTGGTTGTGGGATCACATCCGTATGGCACTACCAAAACCATTATTTCTCAGATTACATCCAGCTTGATAGGCTGCTGGATGCACATGTGACTTCAAATAAAGTCCAATACCCTTAGCCCCTGGACCGTCCCAATGATCAAAGTTTCAGTGTCTTTCAAAGCTTTATTACATGGGATACCTGAGGAATGAGACTTTTATGTACAACAGCATGAGAGAGATTAGTGATCCCATAATGTCACAGCTAAGGTAAAAATACTATTTGTTCTATTCTGCTTTATTCTACACTGTAAGATTAAGGCAATCTAGAACTCAACATGTTGGGCTGTGGTCAGGATCAGTCTCCATCTCAGGAGGGGCCTGGAGTGCAGTAGAGATGTGCTCCCACAGTCAACTTTACCAGGTGAATAAACTTCCATTGTGGGTTGCAATCTCTATGGCACTCCCAAAACCAATACCTCGTGGATTTTAAAAAGCTGCATATGAGACGTCAGGGTGGGGGAGACTGGTCATTTATGGAGCCAGACTGTCTGACAGCAAGAAGCAAAGACTGGCTGAAGTTGGCTGTGGGTGATGTGGAAGTGTCCAGTCTGTGATGCTTGGTACAGGTATGGATGGTTGAACAAGTGGCAGCTACACAGATCTCGCCTGTGAATGTCTGCTCATGGAGGTGGCTACTGCCCCAGGTGAGTGAGCTCTGAAGTTCTGAGGTGGAGTAGCAACTGACACCATGTATGCCTCTTGTGAACATTGAAACATAGAATCTGATGGCAGATAAGGACCGCTTGGTCACCTAGTCTGCCCATTTCCCTACCTAATGGATACGCTGCAGATCCTAGTTAACCAACAGCCTATTTCTGCCTACCCCCTAGAATTGCCTTATGACTGTCCCATGCATTCTTGAATTCCCCCACTGTTTTTGACTCTATGACCTCCTCAGGGAGGCTGTTCCATGCATCCACAACCCTCTCTGTGAAAAATACTTCCTCACATTACCTCTGAGCTGTCCCCTCTATCTTAAAATTGTGCCCCCTTGTTCTTGCACATCTCTTTTTCTGAAAGATGCTACCCTCTTGGACTTTGTTGATTCCCTTGAGGTATTTGAAAGTTTCTATCATGTCCCCCTCTCCCTCCTTTCCTCAAGGCTATACATCTTAAGCTCCTGTAGTCTTTCTTCATATGTCTTCTGGTGCAGACCCTGCACCATTTTGGTTGCCATCCTCTGGACAGCCTCCACCCTGTCTATGTCTTTGCGGAGACGGGGTCTCCAGAACTGTACACAGTACTCCAGATGTGGTCTTACCAACTGTCTGTTCAGAGGGCCAACAACTTCCTGTTTTCTACTGGTGATGCTCTCTCCTATGCATCCCAATGTTCCCCAGCCCTTCTTACTGCCTTCTCACATTGCTGGCCCACCTTAGGTCATCTGATATGACTAACCCAGGTCCCTTTCCATTTTGTTGTTGTCTGTATCTCACCCTCATTGTATACTCTTGCTTGGGTTTTGTTTCTTAGGTGCATTACTTTGCACTTCGTGGTTGACTCTAAGCTGCCATATATTTGACCATTCCTCCAACCTTGCCAAGTCCCTTTTCATCCTTTCCACCCCACTTTGCATATCAACCCTGTTGAAGATCTTTGTGTCATGTGCAAACAGACATACTTTCCCTTCCAGTCCCTCTGCAATGTCACTTATAAAGACATTAAAAGGACCAGCCCCAGTACTAACCCTCATACCCCACTAGTAACCCTCCTTTCTTCACTGTGGACTCCATTTACTACTGCTCGCTGTGTCCTGTTGTCCAGCCAGTGTTTTACCTAGGCTGCCACCCTAGGAGCCACTCTCAGGCTGGCTAATTTGTTTATTAATCTTTTGTGCAGGACTGTGGTCAAATGTCTTGCTAAAGTCTAGGTAGGCCATGTCCACAGCCCTCCCTGGTCTACTACTTTGGTCACCCTGTCAAAGAAATCAATTTGATTTGTTTGATATGACCTTCCTGCAGTGAATCCATGCTGCCTTGGGTCCTGTATCCACTGGCCTCTAGGTACTCAACAGTTCTTTCCTTCAGAAGTCATTCCATCATTTTCCCTACCACTGAGGTCAAACTGACAGGTCTGTAGTTTCCTGCCTTTGTCTTGCTCCCACTTTTGTGAAGAGGAATCACATCCACCCTTCTCCAGTCCTCAGGTACCACACCATCCTCCCATGATTTATTAAAAAGGGTAGTCAGTGGTGTTACTAGTTCTTCCGTTAGTTCTTTTAGAATTCTGGGGTGAATCCCATCAGGCCCCATTGCTTTATCCACCTTCAGTTTTAAGAGTTCTTTCAGAACCCTTCCTTCTGTGAATGGACTAATATCAATCCCCCTATCCAGAGTGCTTCTATTGACTGGATTAGGTATCTCCCCCTGCTTTTCCATTGTGAATACTGAGCAGAAATATTCGTTCAGAATCCCTGCTTGTTAGCTGTCGCTGTCTGCCCAACCACCTTCCTCTTTATTCAGCTTCAGTATCCCTGCCTTCGTCTTTCTTTGCTCTCTAATGTACCTATAAAATGTTTTATCCCCCTTCTTAACCGACTTGGCTATCTTTTCCTCCATTTGGGCCTTTGCTATTCTGACTGCCTTTCCCGCTTCCCTTCTGCTTTAACTGGTACAGTTCTCTGTCCTGCACCTTCTGTGTTTCATTATACTTCCTGAATGCTATCTTTTTCTCCCTTACCTTCCCCGCCACTTCTTTTGAGAACCATAGTGTTTTTTTTTTTTCATTTTGATTTGTTTATTTGCTTCACACAAAGGCTTGTTGCCTCTGTGATGGCAGTTTTGATGTTTCCCCACTGTTGCTGCACCCAACCTTCTTGCCTGTTTGCTAGTGCTTTTCTGAGGCACTCTCCCATTTTGACAAAATCAGCCCTCCTGAAGTCCAATACCTTTACTTTTGTGTGGTTTGACTCTACAGCTAAGTTTATTGTGAACCACACTGTTTGGTGGTCGCTTGTTCCCGGATGGCTACCCACTTCAAGATCAGAGATCCTCTCTCCATCCCCATTTGAGAGTACCAGGTCTAAGGTTGCTCCTTCCCGAGTGGGTTCCAAAACTAGCTGTCTGAGGCATGCCCCCTGTAGGGATACGAGAATCGCCCTGCTCTTGGATGTGTCTGCAGCAAAGGTGCTCCAGTTAACATCTGGCATATTCAGGTCCCCCATCAGCAATATCTCCCCTTTCTCTGCCATTCTAAGGATGCCTTCTATCATTTCCTTGTCCATTTCCTCCCCCTGAGATGGGGGTCTGTATACAACCCCTGTGCAGATTGTGGAGCCATTTCCAGTCTCCAGGGTGACCCACAGTGCCTCCTCTCCTCCCTGTTTACCCTTTAGTTCTGTTGCTTTGATCCCTTCCCTTACATAGAGAGCTACTCCTCCTCCTCCTCTTCTTCCTCCCTGTCCCTCCTGTAGATTGTGAGTAGAAGTAAGTAAAAAGTAAGTAAAATTTATTTTTAAAGCTTTGAAGCCAAAGCACTGTACAAATAGAAACAATTAAAATACATACATATAACATAAAACAACAACAACAATATAATCACAATAAAATCACTCTCCATATGCCTTTTGAAATAAATAAGTTTTTAATTCTAACTTAAAACTCTCAACGGTCAGGCAGCTTCATATCCGACGAGATAGAGAATTCCACAGGGTTGGGGCAGCATAAGAAAATGCCCGTGCTCCAGAAGTTTTTAAGCGGACCCTGGGAACCTCTAGCAACCTCGTCGGCAGAGCGGAGCTGAGGAGAGGACAGTAGGGAATAAGGAGATCTTGAAGATACCGCTGTCCCTGTTCGTAGGTTTATAGGTCAGTAACCCGACCTTAAAGATGATCCGCCACTGAACCAGCAGCCAGTGCAGTTCAGCGCAGCAAGGCGTATATGACTTCTCATAGATGTCCCAGTCAAAAGCCTGGCTACGGCGTTTCTGCACCAGCTGCAAGCGGCGGATATCAACTCTCGTAGCCCTAGGTACAGGGCATTGCAGTAATCAAGGCGAGAAGTAACAAAGGCATGGACCAATGTCGGAAGGTCAGCCGGAGGAACTGGGTGTTTCACCCGAGCGATATTCCTAAGATGGTAAAAGGAAGATTTGACAACGGATGACACCTGAAATTTCAGGGTCAAATCATCGTCAATAATAACGCCCAGGTTACGCACCCAGTCTGAGGTTGAGAGCTGGGCACCATCGATCCATACGCCCGAAGGAAGCCCAGCCCTACAACCTGCCTCAAGGCGACCTGGGTCCACCACCAACACCTCAGTCTTATCCGGGTTTAATCTTAGCCAGCTGGCACTCATCCAATCCTTGATCTCGGATAGACAGTTGTTAAGTGTAGAGACTGCATCTTCCTGTCCGGGACTAAAGACAAATACAGCTGGGTATCATCTGCATAGCAGTGAAACCCAAGCTGTATTGCCTAATAATGTCTCCCAATGGCAGCATATAGACAGCAAACAACATGGGTGCTAAGATGGAGCCCTGCGGAACCCCACAGGGCAGGAGGAAGGTATCAGAGGAATAAATTCCGGTGATAACCTTCTGTCTCTGCCCCATGAGAAAAGATTGAAACCATTGCAGAACTGTACCAGATAGTCCGCAATAGAGCCGCAGGCATTCCAAAAGCACACCATGGTCCACAGTGTCGAATGCTGCAGAGAGATCAAGAAGGACTAGAATAGTACAAGCCTTTCGATCTCTCGTTATCAGGGGATCATTTAGAACCCGGACAAGGGCAGTCTCAGTACTATGTCTTTTCCTAAATCCTGATTGAAGAGTATCATAGACATTGTGATTTGTAATATGGTCATCCAGTTGCAGTGCAACCACCTTTTCAATAACCTTGCCCAGAAAGGGCAGGTTAAAGACAGGTCTGTAGTTAGCTGAGCAGTTCGGGTTCAATGAAGGTTTTTTTAGGAGTGGTCGAACGACCGCCTCCTTTAGGGGATCAGGAAAGATCCCCTGCTCCAGAGATTTCCAAACAATTTCAGCAATGGTCGGACAGATAGTATCTACGCAACTTAATAATAGAGGCGTAGGGCTCGGATCCAAACTACAGCTGGTTGGACGTACAGTCTGGACAATCCTCACAATATCTCGAATTCAGGCTACCAAAGTCAAACCAGGTGACACAGGTGTTTGTTTCCTCTGCCAATCACTGCAAACCCTTGAAGAGTGAGCCTGGCCAATATCCACCTAATGCTGGCAATCTTATCAGCGAAAAACCGAGCAAGCTCATTACACTTTATTTGTGAAAATCTCTTCCAGACTGTAGACAGAGTGTACCCTGGTATGTTGACATCCCAGTTATGGTTCTCTGTGTACCATGTTTCTGTGACTGCCACGATATCCAGGCATCCCTCTTCCATCAAGGCCACCATTTTGGGGAACATTTTATCTAGACTACGGGCATTGGTACTCATTACCCTCCATTTTTTATGGCTTTATTTCTTTTTGCCCCATCCCTGTCCTTATTGCCTTTGTCTTTTTCTCCATTTACCCCTGCCCTTATCCCTATCAACTGCTCTATCTTGGTGTTTACCTCACTAACAGCCCTAATTTTGTTTGGGGGGCTAGGATTTCCTTCTCCTTTCAGTGCCTCCCTTGGCTAGTTTAAATGCTTGTCAATGAAGAATTTAAACCTATCACCTAGGATCCTGGTTCCCATCCTGGATAGATGCAGACCATCATGCCTTTATAGGCCTGCATCCCTCCAGGTGGAGCCCCAGTCCCCAATGAAATTAAATCCCTGAGCTCTGCACCAGTTTTTCAACCAGTCATTGAATCCCATGGTGTGGAGTATCCTAGCCTCATCCATGCCATAGACAGGTAGCACTTCCGAGAAAGTTACAGAGTGTGCTACTTGTCTAAGGCCCTTCCCCAACTCCACAAACTCCTATTGCACTGCTCTGATCCCATTCTCAGCCAGGGCATTCATCCCTAGGTGGATAATGACATCCAGCTCTCTCCCCCTTGTAGCTGCTCCCACGATCTTGAGGATTCATTTCCTGTCCCTCCAAGCCATGGTGCTGGGCAGGCACCTTACCTCCCTTTCCCCTCCCTCCCCCCAGTTCTAACCCCCTAATAATTGAGTCCCCCACCAGAAGTTGTTTCCTTCCCCTGTGGGGTCCTCTGCCACCCTCCTATGAGTCTCCATTGTGGAGGTTCCCAGCATCCTCCTTGGTCTCCACTGCAGGTGCCTCCATAGAGGAACCATGCTCCGCCAGAGTGGTTAATGAATCGTGGAGGTGCACAATTGGAGGCATGCACCTCTGTTCCAGCACCCTCACCCCCCCTGAGCCCACCGTGGTCCAACCACTCCTCTTTCTTGGTAACCTCTGAGGTAGTGGCAGTGGCCTGGGTGGTCCCTGGGTGGGGGAGCAGGTTTCCCGAATCATTGCCAGGTCAGCATGGAGACGAGCAACCTCCTCCCTCAGACCAGAGAGGTGCCTGCAAATAGGGCAGCAACGCAGTTTCCAGAATGTCTCCCAGAAGACTGCTGCTCCACAGCCAGTGCATTGCACCACTCCCCACATGTCTGTGTCCCTTCCTGTTACAGATGCTTTTGTTTTGTTGTTGTTTTTTTTTTGTTGTTGTTGTTTTAGTGTGTGCAAGCCTGTAAGATTGTCTCTACCCCTATTCAGTGTATGTCGTGCCTTTAAGGGTATGAACAGGTGTATGTTGTTAGCAGTTTTGGGGAAGTGATGTCAGAACTCCTGCTATAAAGGAAGTTATGTGCTTGGGCAGGTGGGGTGAGGGAAGGGTGGAAGGGAGTAAACCTATGCCGTCCAGAAGCAATCAAATACAACTCTGACCCTTCACCCCGGGTAGTGCCTTCTTTCCTTTCAGACACCTATTTCACAGAGGATAAGTAACAGGTCTAGTCACAAATGACTGCAAATATCTCCCAGCTACAGTTCGTCCCTGGCAAAATAAAGTTAAAACTAAGACAAGTCAACCCCAAAAACAGAATCAATACTAGTTACTTACACCAGTCCAAAAGGTAATAATTCAGTTCAGTGTAGTCTAGAAAATAACCTCCATGATTTAAGGAAGCTCTGGCTGCTTTCTCTCTCTCTCTCTCTCTCTGTGTGTCTCAGCAGACAGAGACCACAAACAACTCCTGTTTTAAGTCCACAGTTCAACTAGGCCCCTTTCAGCTCCTCCCCTTAACAGACTCCTATTTCACAGAGGTTAAGTAACAGGTCTAGTCACAAATGACTACAAATATCTCCCAGCTACAGTTCCTCCCTGGCAAATTAAAGTTAAAACCAAGACAAGTCAACCCCAAAAATAGAATCAATACTAGTTACTTACAGGTCCAAAAAGTAATAATTCAATTCAGTGTAGTTTAGAAAATAACCTCCTTGATTTAAGGAAGCTTCTTCTCTCTCTCTGTGTCTCAGTAGCTGCGATAACCTTCTTGGTTTACTCAGATGCTGCTAGGCCTTTCTTGTATCCTTTCATTATGAAGAATAGTCTATTGGTTCTTCTCAGGCTTTTGATCCAGTTGATGTGTGTTTTAGCACTCTGGGCATGTCCAGTGTAAGAAAATCCATATCATGTGGTGCCATGGAGTTTGAGTGAAGTGAGGGGAGCTTGATGACCTTGTTATCATGAAAGGATGAGGTTAGTTTTGGAATGAATGAAAGCATGGTTCTGAGGGTGACTCTGTCATGGAAAAATAGTAGAACTGTTTATGTGATAGTGCACTGTGATCGCTATCCTTCCAGCAGAGCATATAGCCACTAGTAACATTAATATGAGGGCCATCCACCAGAACTCTCCCAAGTCCATTGGCTCAAATGAAGACTTTGTCAGTGCTTTCAATACCAGATTGAGGTCCAAAGGGGCTGTAATCTATCATGGTCTGGGTTTGAGTAGGGCCGCTACCTTTAGAAACCTGATCAAGTCTGGATGGGACCCTGGAGGGTGTTGTCTATCAGCCCTCTGGTGGTACTCTATGGCTGACAACTGGACTGTCATAGAAGATGAGGATAATACTTTGTCTAGTCCATGTTGAAGAAACAGTAGTATTTGAGGGACATTAGCCCTTTCTGGGTCAATGTTGTGTTGTATGCACTACCTTGAGAATATTCAGTGTCTTGTTAGATGCCTGTTGCAGAAAAGCTTCTGGTCTGTAGGAGGATGTTAATTACTCTTGTATGGTAACCCACTCTCAACAGTCTCTTCCTTTCAGGAGCCAGGTGGTTAGTCTGAGCAGTGAAGGATTAAGGCATAGGCACAATAGGTCCGGGCCTAGGGCCTTATCTACTAGGGAGACCCTTCATTAATTCCACCTTTATTCTCTTTTTCTTCATCCCCCCCCCCAGTACTAAGACCGAAATGCAAAGCCATTGAAAATGCATTTGGGGGGGCGGGCCAGACGCCGCTAAATTCCTTAGGGCAGTGAAGCACAATTCAAATTTGTCCAACTGTGGGACCCTGACCTGCCATGTGTCTGTGTCTGAATAATCTGAAGAGCAACAGCAGCGATGGTGAGCATGAGCATAAGAATGAGCTAGCCCAGGCCCAGCCAAGACCTTAAAGTCTAGACATAAACAAAGACACACAGTTAAATTTGAGTGGTGTGGTGGTGGTGCAAGCACATGCTGTGTGTTCTGTTTGTTGCTGCCACATTGAGTCACATGATGCTCATGGAGATACGGATTGGAGGCTTTGTGTGCTAATAGCCGCTTGCCTTCCTGCCGGAGTCCCATAGTTTGCCTCTCCTTGTTTGGCGCTGGACGAATCCACCTCGCCACCCAATTTGCTGCATTTGCAGACATCATTTATGGACAGTTTGGGCTTTCCTTTCTTTGAGACAGACATTATCTCACCCCCACTCTGGAGTGAGTGACCACCCTATTGAACCGATTGGTAGTATAATTTATTTTTCTGCCAGGGCTATCCTCACACGGCTCATTCAAGAGCTCTCCCATCTCCCGACTGCCTCATCAGCCTGCCACCGATGAAAATCTGACCCGTGCCCCCCTCTCCGTGACCTGCCTGCCTCCCATCTTGCTTGTCACCAGTCCCCGCTTGGGCCTGCCCACTGCCCAGCAGAGTATATGGTTCATGGCTCTTTGCCTGCCTTGCTGCTGCTTCTCTGCTACATCCTGCAGCTGCCAGAAGAAAGTCCACTCCTCACACCTCCTGACTGCTAGTCCCATGCTCCGACTCACTAGGCCAACTCTAGTTTGGTTCCCTCTCCTCCCACAGAGCAGACAGCAAGAGAATAAAGGTCTGTCTAAGTCTGACAGAACACACAAGTCAACAGAAGAACCAGGTAAGGCAGAGAGGCAACAAAGTCAACATAATAAAAATTAATGAAGCTGCAGCCTGCACAGCACAACGAGTGATAGGTACAGTCAGTGAATGAAGTCATGAAGTGCAGAGGGTAGAGTAAGTAGAACAGGTTGGGAGGGGTACAGCGAGTGAAGATGGGTACAGTGAAGTGAAGGAGGAGGTACAGCAGATGGGAGAGGGGTACTGGTACAGCAATTGGGGAGAGGTACAATGGTGGGTGAGGAGCAATTGTTTTGAGCTGGCTACAGGCTGAAGCTGCATTTTAGTTTTCATTTTGCACTTGTATCTGCTTTCAGCCCAGTTTCAATGCTATGCTTCAGCACATTAGAGGCATCCATGTGCGGTGATATCCTCCACTTTTTTTTGCGGGGGGGATCCGACTTCCTTTTTTAACAATCCTATTTCCTGCTTGCAAGCATCTCCAAACACTGCCACTACATCTGAGTTCACCAACCCCAAGCAGAGGGGAGCAGCACTTGGAGGAAGGGTAGAGAGGATAGAGAGGGGAAACGGTAGCTGGGAAGGGGTACAGTAAGTGGAATAGGGCTACAGCAGATGGGGAGGGTACAGTGGGCAAGGGAGCAATACAGCAAGTACAACAGGGTATAGCAGTTGGAGGAGAGTGGAAGTAGACTGGGAGAGGGACAGTGGGCAGAAAAAAGGATGGGGAGGGGTACAGTGGGTGGTGGGGGCGTGGTACAGCAGTTGGGGAGGGGTACAGAAGGTGAAAGCGTGGTGCAGTGAGTAGGAGATCAGTAGAGTGGAGAGAGCTGTACACCGAGCAGGGGAAAGGTGCACATATGGGGAAAAGATAGAATGGGTGGAGAAGGAGAGATTCACTCTTAAAGGAGCATTCCATGTTAAATATTTTCTTGTGGTTGTTCGTCCCTTTGAATCAAGCCAGATTGTCAGTGCTGGAGATCAAACTCCTCAACTGGTCCACATGAATGGTACAAGAAGGGCAGCCTCGACTCAGGCTCCCACTGCCAGGCCACTGATCTGTAGAGCACAGCCAATGTTCTTTACGAGTAATGTATACCCCCTCCTGCCTACAGGGAGGATGAGTGATTACCAGAATACCAGGCCACAGAGCCCACTGATAGGTAGAGCCTCAGACAGGGAGTCCAGTGGGCGGAGCTTAGAATGCCAGTTGATAGCAGAGTGAGGCCACTGAGTAAGCAGTGGTCCCTCATAGCAGCAGCTATCTAAGGATCCACTGTAACAGAGAAACAGAACTCACTGTCCAGTTGCCTGGTAGCCTCAAGGGATGGGCACCAAGACAGCTGTGGTGACTCCAGGGGTTTTAGAGTAGAATAGGTTCTGACCCAAGGTATAACCTCACAGACTGCAAGAAATAAGAGGGGTTTAGTAGTCCAAGAGTGATGAGAGGAGGATACAACCTAAACAAGGGGATCCTTAGGTCCAGAGTCAGGATCGAAACTCTTTGTACAGTGCCAGCATAGACAGCATGTGGGGACCAGGGTTCCCATGTGTGTGCAAACTGTACTACAGTGAAAGTGCAGCAGTAAAGAGTGGCAACTGTTTAAACATCTTGCAGTGTGGTATTATTCTGTCCAGGTAAATGATTTAAACCGAGTGCACTCCATGGCTTGGGAGAAGAGACTAAAGTGTGCTTCAATATTGTGCGTGACTCTCTGTCAAGCAGTACCACCTTATCCCAGACAACAGAGGGTTTCCCTGGTCCAAGCTGGCCACTGATGACACCAAGAAAGGGCTATCAGATGGCACCAGCCTCAGCTGAAAGATTTGACAGCAGCTGCTGAGTGGGCTGCAGGATCTAAGTACATCTGGTCCAGGGGTTGCATACACGTGGTGTGTGGGTGGTGGTGGTGGGGGTATCACAATGCAGCTGACCTGGGCACCGTGTTTTGCCATTACCACATCTATATGGAGTCTGAAACTTTATTAATTTGTTTAATTAAAGCAAAATGAAGCTTCTTTGTATTTTCAGTAGGTTATCATGGGAAATAAATTGCAAATTAGAATCTGTGGTTCAGCCCAGTTCAGTGGTGCAGGGGATGGTTCATGGTGCTGGTATACGTGAGACAAAGTTTCTGTCCTGGAGCCCCACTCTCAACCCTAAGTTGTAGGAGTTTGGCTTACCAAAATTGGGGGGAGGGGACAGCATTGCTGTTTATGACCCCAGTGGCCTCAGTTCACACTCCACAACCAGGGCATTTGCAGGGTCTGAACAAGAAGTGACTGGTACTTGGGTGGGGCGGGGGGCTAGCAGTTCAGGGAATGTGTGAGTAGTACCTGGGCGTGGTATGACTGGCACTTTGGGATCATGTGATCAGCACATTGGGTGTGGCCAGAACGTTGGGGGGCTATGACTGACATTTTGGGGGACTGTGACAGACACTTAGGGAGCATGTGACCAGCACTTTGGAAGCAGCTGGCTGGCACTTTTGGGGAGATTGACTATCATATTGGGGGAGTGTGAACAGCACTTTGGGGAGGGAGAACAGGACATGACCAGCACAGGGGGGGCATGTGACTGGCACTTTGGGGGCTATGACTGGCAGTCTGGGAGCACATGACCAGCTTGTGGCTACATGATCTTTGACCTTCATTGAAGCTAAATAAGCTTAGCCAATTGACAGGCAACCCCACGCAGTGCTAAAGCAAAAAGTAGCTGATTCTAACATTTAGAGAGAGAAAAATAAAGGAGCAGTGGAGTGACTCAAGATACTTTTTATTTTTTTACATTACCACATATTTTCATAAGATAATATACTCTGTAACCCACACTTCCCTTTTTTCCTCTGGGTTATTTTTAGAGCTTGAACAAGAAGCTCAAGGGTTACAGCTGTAATGCTAGAGCTCTAATTTATTGTCTTTGAACAGATGTATGCACTTTAGGTGAAAAAGAAGTAGAGACGTAATGTAATGCTTGACTTCAAGGAAAATATTCAGCACGAAGAGCTTCACACCCCTGTAAGGGCTTGGTATAACGGGCGTGGCTTGCTAAAAGGTGGCATGACTTACACAAATGGGGCCCCAGAGGCCCAGATTTCCCTTGGCCTGGGGCCCCATGGAACCTTAATCTGGCCCTGAGCCTGAGGTGCCGTGGGTTAGGATGATGGATTGGTCTCTGTGTCAGTAAGTCATCTCTGTGGGGTACTGTCCAGTGGTCCAGAGTCATGAATACTACATCACAAACTAGGGGTGTCAGGGCCAATAAGGAGTTATGAGAATTACCATTGACTTCATATGACAGCTTTTACTAAGAACTTGTGGTACCATTGGAAAAGGTGGGAAAGCATATGCCCTGTGGAACGTCCAATCCAGGGACAACACATCTATACCACTGAATTGGTGTTCCCTGAACCTCAGATAGAATTGTTGAGCTTGCGCATTTTTGGATTTGGCCATGAGGTCTACGTGTATTGTGCCCCACCTGTTGTCCAAGTGTTTGAAGACTGACAATGCAGGTGCCATTCTCCTGGATATATCTGTTGGCAGCTCAACCAGTCTGCCATAGTAAATTCAGTTTGTCCACTAGATGGATGGCCACAATGTGTTGTTAGGTTGGCTTGTGCCTAGCTGAGAATTTTGGCTACCTTACTCTGCATATTATTTCTTCTAATGCTCCCTTGCTTTGCCATGTATGATACCATTGGCAGGTTGTGTGACCTTATCAGAACTGATTTAGTCCATATTGCCTTTTGAAAGTGGAGAAGAGAGCTGAGCACTGCCCTCATCTCTAGAATATTGACTAGTAGTCTTGTCTTTGATTTGGACCAGTGGTCTTGAGCTCTCCTGTGTCCTGTTGATTTCCCCTTGGGTTTTTTCCATACATATTTTATGCCCCTTATTTTTCCCCCTTTTCCCCCATCCTCATTCTTGTCCGTGCGTTCGCATGTGGAGGCATGCGCATGCCGTGACTTGAGACATCTTCCTGCGACTTGCCACTCCCTTCTGCCTATGCTAGCCACCAGACCTCCACCCAGTGGCAGTGGAACTACGGGGGAGCAATGACCACCCTAAGAAAGGAGAGCTGCCCCATGGCTGCTCAATCCTGCTCTTACCCTCCGCCTCTGTGCCAGGTCCCTGATGACCCAAGTCCATATCCGTACCCGGGTCATCGGTGTGATGAGAAGTAAGGCACCCAGCATCTCAGCCCTCTGCACCATTGGGCCATGATTTCCCTTGTTCATCTCCCCAGCCTATTAGGCTGGCATCCATGTTTATTATTACTTCATACTGTAGTTCAGGAGGTGCCCCTCTTGACAAGTTGTTTCTTTCCATCCACCACTTTAGAGATAGGCTGTTTTCTGAAGGGGAACATTCACCTTAAGATCATTGTCCATTTCTGCCACCATCTGAAATGCAAGAGCTTGTAGTAGTCTCATATTCCAGCATGCCCATGGTACCAGATTGGTGCATGAGGAATTGTGCCCAGAACTTGCAGAACTTTTGCCAGTGTGATTGACTTGGACTCCATTAGGGACTGTGCCTGGGCTATGACATTGTCCAGCCTCTTTATTGATGGTCTGACCAGACCTATAGCTGTGTATATTTGAGCCCCCAGATGTTCGATCTATTGACTGGTCATGTACATGGTCTTTTCTAAGTTTATGACCCAGACATGTTTTGTAACATGTCTAGAACATGTTTGATGTCTTCTTCTGTTGGTATTTGGATCATGTTCTTATCAACCAGTCCTGCAGGAATAAGATGTGTATTCCTTGTTCTCTTAGCTTGACTGCCAGTACTATCAAGACTTTGGTGAACATTCAGGAAGCTGACGTCAGTCTGAATGGTAGGGCTTGGTACTAGAAGTGGTGTCCCTTGATAACAAAACTCAGAAACTGGTGATGAGATAGCCGAATTGTGATGTGAAGGTAAGCATCCTTCATATCTATGGAGGTGAGGTAATCCCCTTGTCTTATCACTCTGAATGTTGTTCTGATAATTTCCATTTTGAATTTCTTTGGGTGTATTGACTTGTTTATGAATTTCAGGTCTAGCACTGAGCATAAGTCTCCTGTCTTTGGTGGCAGTCCACAAAGCTCTTGTGTGCAAAATATGTTTTGGGTCAATGGATGGTAACTAGAGTGTTGTTGTTTGTCCTTGTCGAGATTCTTCTCTTCTTCCTTTACTTTCAGGAATTGTTCCAGATCCTTTTCAAACAGTGTCCCCTTTTAAATGGCAATTTCTGCAATAGGAAGTTTGATTTGTTATCAGCTTCCCATAATTTCAGCCATAGGTAACACCTTACTCTGTTTGCCACTGCTGCCTTCATGGATTTGATCTTGAGTGCATCCACCACCATGTCAGCCAGGTATTTGGCTGTCTGGAGAACATGTTGGCTGAGTTTTGACTGGGAAGATGAATCATAGGGATTTAGTGATGTCTTCTAGCCATGTTATTTGAGCTCTGGGACTATAAATAGTGGTTGCTGCCCTGGTTGCTAGACCTGTCACTTTAAAAATCTTTTTGAGGCCTTCACCCATCTTTCTATCCACTGGATCCTTCAATGGTGCTGACCCTTCAGCTGGCAGTACCATCTTTTTACTCAGAGATACTATCTGTGGGTCATCTATGGGTGCATTGCACCATATGTGTTTTTTTAAGCTGGTCTTGTTTCTCCTCCCCAGTAAGTAAGTAAGTAAAATGTATTTATATAAGGCGCCCTTCCTGAGCTCAGGGCGCCTTTATAATACAATACAATAACTATATTTAAAATCAATAAAACTGATAACAAGGCAATAACAACCACTCAAGTAAAATCCTGAAAATGCCTGGTTAAACAATTACACGGTCAGGCTATCTTGTATCTGGCAAGGTAGAGAATTCCGCAGGGTAGGTGCCATAAAGGCAAAAGATCTTCCTCCAGATGTTTTCAGGGATACCCTGGAAATCTCTAGCAATCCCTCACCAGAGGATTGCAGTGAGTGGGAGGGGCAGGAAGAAAACAGGAGTTCTTTCAGGTAGTGAGGTCCCGACTTGTGTAGGGTCTTATAGGTCAGCAATGCGACCTTGAAGGTGATCCGCCACTGTATAGGCAGCCAGTGCAGTTCACGCAGCACAGGTGTTATATGACTGGATCTAGAAATTCCAGTCAACAACCTGGCCATCGTGTTCTGCACTAGCTGCAAATGGCAGATGTCCACCCCCAGTAGCCCTAGATAGAGGGCTTTGCCGTAATCAAGATGACTGGTGACAAAGGTGTGGACCAAGTTAGGAAGATCTTCAGGCTCCATCCCACCGACTCCCCCCGCCCAATCACCCCAGCTTCCACCAAGACCTACCTCTGTCTCCCATGGCTTACAACTCCCCATGGCTTACCCCTCCCCCCCACGGTGTGGTGGTGGGGATCTCTCTCAACCCAGAGGGTTAAGGATCTAGAGGACTGTGCTTATGTCACTGGGTGCACAGCCTGTGAGGGGCGGTGATCATCCTACCATCCAGCATGTCTCTTCCTATTTTTTTGTCCCCTCTCCATGGCATGAAGTAGCATGCATTCAATGGCATCAATAGTAGTACGATGCATGTTCCCATGTATGGCACATAGGATGCCTGCTGCTCGTCTGCCTCCCAGTGTACTGTCCCCCAACCTATGCTAGGGGACACTCAAGCTCCAGGCGCAGAGACACCAACTCCCCAGAGGAGGGGGAGCAGTCCATTGGAAGCCTGATCCTCCTCCCATCTGACATCCTGAGCTGGTTCCTGAACTTGTATCATCAGCACTGCAAGTGATAGTGCTCCTGCTGTGCCAGAGGTCTGGCCAAATTGCACCACATTTTCAGTTTTTCTTCTTGCACAGGATACATCTTGTCCCAAGATTCTTTTTCTGGGATCCTGGTGGGCTCCACTACCTCCCGCCCTTTTGTGATTACTTCTTCGATGGACTTGCAGACTGGGAATACATTGCTAGTTTTATGCTAAGGTAGGAGGATGGGAATTAATTTTCTTTCCAGAGGTGGTGGGGGTGGATCAAAAGCCACTGTGGTCCTAACTGACTGACCAAAGATGGGAGTGCATCATAGAAGCATAGATTTGCTGTCAGTGACTGCTGGTCCTCTTCCACTCCATCATGTTGATCCGACTGATTGCCCTCATTGCCTGAATCTGGTGTGTTACCATCAGGGTTTGGTCTCTGGGGCAGAGGCAGTTCAGGTGTTGGTTCGTTGTTGATACTCTGAGTCAGATGTGTAGTAGGAGTAGGCATTTCCTCCATGCATTCCATCATCTCTACCATAAAGGCCTGCTTCACGTGCTCGCTTTGGGCAATGGGGGTTGTGGTGTTGGAGTTCTCTTTTCGGGGGGCACCCACGTCCATGTCTTGTCTATTTCAGATTTTTATCTCAGACCTAACGACCAATTGCTCCTCTGACTGAGTCAAATATGCAGACAATGTAAAGATTAGTGGTCCCTGTCTTACTACAGAACAAACGCAAGCAATACAAAATTATTTAGACAATATTTAATTGGGTAAATTCATGGGGCATGAGATTAAATTACAGCCAATGCAAGGTTATGCATCTGGAAGCTCATCCGTTTACAGAGTACCATTTTGGGATTAATACCATAGAAAATACTACTCATGAGAAAGATCTAGGAGTATTTATTAGTAATAATTGGGGGCATGAGAAGCAGATAAATGAGGCAGTTAAAAAGGCAGACAGAGTAATTTGGTAAATAAAAATAAAAAAGTATTAGGTCTAGGTCTCTGGCAGTTATGTTACCCCTGTTCAAGGCATACGCAAGGCTCCATCTAGAACATGCATCTCAACTCTGGTGCTCATATGAAAAATCTGAGAATCTGTTATTGAAAAAAAGTACAAAGAAGAGTCACTAAAAATATTGACGGTTTTCATAATCTGTGTTATGATCACAGAATTACGTCATTGAACCTTATGTTTCTGGCCACATGTCGCCTGAGAGATGCCTTTTATTATTTTTTGATATTATTAATGACCCTTTTTGTTTTTGAACTGGGTTTTGAATTTAAAAATGACCACGGGTAGCATCTTTCAAAAAAAGAGGTGTGCAAGAACAAGAGGGCACAATTTGAAGATAGAGGGGGGGCGGCTCAGAGGTAATTTAAGGAAGTATTTTTTCACAGAGAGGGTTGTGGATGCATGGAATGGCCTTCCGGAGGAGGTTGTGGAGTCAAAATCAGTGGTGGAATTCAAGCATGCATGGGATAGTCATAAGGCAATTCTGGGGGGTGGGGGTAGAAAGAAGTAGGCTGCTGGTTAACTAGGATCTGCAGCTTATCCAGTAGGTAGGGAAATGGGCAGACTGGGTGGGCCAAGCGGTCCTTATCTGCCGTCAAATTCTATGTTTCTGTTTCTATGACCATTGTGACACCAGAGGTCACCCACTTCAGGTTTCAGGCAGAAGGTTTAACCGCATACACAGAAAATATTTTTATACCCTAAGAGTGGCGAACCCATGGAACAGACTCCCTCTGGAGGTGGTAATAAGTAAAACAAGGAATTAATTCAAAAGATGTTTAGATAACCTATTTCTGTCTGGTTTTAAGCTCAGGTATTATTAGTTATAAATTCGGAAGCACACATGGGCTGTATAAGCCTCCTTGCTTCTAACCTTCCTTAGTATGATCCTTAGTATGACCCATGGTTTCCTCCTCCTCATTATTTGTTCCCTGTGAGGAGGAGTCCGAGCTATCAGGATTGTATACTGGACATAGTGGACCGAACTGATTAGGTAACAGAGGGACAATGCAAGATTTGCACTTTTTTACTTTGCCCATCTTCAACCTGGTGGGGAATTGGGAGAGGAGACATAATCAGAGACAAAAATGTAATGCCAGGTTAAAGGCTGTGTTAGGTAACAGTGATTGTGATATTGAAGGAGCTTGAGTGATAAAGGCTTCAGCCTGTAGTCCTAATAATTGGCTCAGGACATAGCAATATATATAGGCATAGTAGCTGGGGTGATAGATGAATGACCCCTGTACTAAGTATAAGTCACTGAGGTCATGGCAATAGGCATCTGGACCCAGGTTTACCCACTAAAATGTCCTGTGTTTAACTATTATGGTACTTCTAGCTGTGAACAAGATGGCCATCAGAAGTGATGCGCCACATCACTTCCACTAGCCACAGGTGCCTGCATGCCTTTCTCAATATGGCTGCCAGAAGTGATGTGGTCACATGTCTTCATGGACCATGAGGAGCCATGCGCATGCATGGAAGAATGGCTTATGTGTGAGCATGCAATAGGCAGGGCAGAGACCTTGTAGGATGCCAGAATTAGGAGAAGCCATCATAATGGCATTTTTAAGGAGCAGTCATGTTTTGCACCACCTTCTGCTCAGCAGTCCAGAAAAACATGGTACTCAGTTGCGTCTCCTCTGGTGCGTGCTCGTAGAGGTGGTTCACGATCAGCATTAGGAGCTTTAGCCAAGGGAAACATTATTGTTCCAGGTTTATTCAGGTACATAATACATATTTTTTAAACCTGATTATTTATAGCAATGATTTATACCCCTTGGCGCGTCTGCTGTTCTGACTCTGGAGTTGCTGCAGTAGGGGCTCCTGAGTGATGGCCTTTGTGGCCATCACCAAGCTAGGAAGTACCTCCAATGTGTAGAGGGGAGCACTTGCTAGCCAGCCATGATAGGAACTGTGAAAGCACTCACACCAGTAATTCAGAAGGACTCCCATTCCCACTGTGGGGGGGGGGGGTGGCTTCCAAGATCATTTTTCGGTGCCTGTACAAGGTGAATCTTTTGAAGATGCAGGAGACACATAAGAAACACTATTAAGGGTCTAAACACAGTTTATAACTGCACTACAGATAAAATAGTTGTTTGCTTGATGCCCGTTATGAGTCTGGGGTCTCCAAGGTAAAAATAACAGTGGGACCCAGGCACACAGAGGGAGGCAACATACAAGTAAAGGCTAGATAAGTGTAAAGATAGGTGATAAGCCTTGCTGATGCTACCCTAGTATTAGATCTGTGCAGTGCTCACAGAGCTTATGAAGATGTTTTACCTTAAAGGAAGAAAAACCATAATTGTTTTGCTGAAAGCCGGAGCTAGGTGAATGTGAAGCAGCCTGACTGTTACACGTTAGAAAACAGATGCCTGGGATGGTCCATGTGCTGGGTGTATTGGATTTCATCTGAAGTCACATGTGCATTTAGCAGCCTATGAGGTAGACATAATCCACGAGGTAATGGTTTTGGGATTGCTGTAGAAATTGTGACCCACAATGCACTTTGTATTACTATATGGTATTTACTCTATACAGTATTTATCACATACTGTGTCATGCACGGTTACACTTTATGCAGTGTTTTGTGGATATAACTGCTGAGTGTTACCAGCGGCTTCTTTTTATTACTAATGTTGTATTCGTCACACTGCCTCGTTATGTACAATTGCACCTTGTATGATGTTTGCTTTTATTTTTGTAACGCTCCCTGCTCTTTCTCCCCAGAACATTCCTGGAAATTAGTTTTGGTTCAGTGTGCCTTTCTTGGTCACCAACTTTTTAAATAAAAATAAAAAAAATGAAAATACCTGAAGACCAATAACCTAGAGTACTGATTAACGCAGAGCTCCTGAACTCGTTAGACTCTTACATGAGTTCATCGGTTTATTGGGGAGGCTGGTAAATCAGTACACTCCTTAAAGAATAGCTGCCTTCCAAAACACAGGAGATGGACAGATACTGTACTCAGAAGAGTTACTTTGTGTGATTGGACACGACACGCATTTCTGATTAAATGTATTTATTTAATTAGTTTTTGTTACTGGGTGCAGTAAGTAAACTAGACAAGACACTGTCTAGGTTCAGCAATGACCTGGGAGGTTACAGTTGGGTAGGGGTTGGGGAGTGGGTGTACCTGCGGAGGCATGGCAGAGTGCAGCATGCATGATGCCCATTATGCTCCACTGGTCCAGTGTCAAGAGGCTTACCACTGTGCCAGCCAGTGGGCTGCTATAAGGGATGAACCCCCCCCCAACTGGAGTCCAAACTGCTGCATGGCACCCCCCAGCCACAGACTCCAGCCCTGGCCTCCTGCATGCCACAGAGGACCGGGGGTGGATACCAGCTGTTGGGTGCAGGTTGCCACACCTCGGTAACATCTCAGTGACCTGTATGGGACATGGCAGTCCATACATGGATTGCCATATCCCATGATCTCCTGCTCCCACTGAGCAGGGGATCCACTTTGATGCCAGTTGGGGCTTCCAATAGGAAGCCCATGGTCTGGTCCACATTCAGGCCCCCAGCGGGCACCAACCTATGCTTGGACCAACGGAGTCACGCATTAGGCCAGTGGGGGAGATCTTGCATCCTGTACCTGTGCTTCTTGTGGCGGCTGACTACGCAGTGCATAGTTGCACAGCCTGGTATGCACCCCAACCGGTACATGACCCCAACTGGGCAATCCGCCTTCCACTCGGCCGCTCAGCTGGAGAAGTCAGCTGGCTGTGCCAACCTTTCTGCCGACCTTTGCAGCCTCTCATCAAGCTGTCCCTGACCGGACAATCGGCCTTCCACTTGGTGGCTTGGCTGGAGAAGCCAGTCGGCCGCCCAAAACTTACTGCATGCCTTTGCAGCCTCTCATCTAGCTGCCCCTGACTGGGCAATCTGCCTTCCACTAAGCAGCTCAGCTGGAGAAGCCAGCCAGCCGCACCAACCTTCCTGCTTGCCTTTGCAGCCTCGCATCAAGCTGTCCCTGACTGGACAAATCCACCTTCCACTCGGCGGCTCAGCTGGAGAAGCCAGCCAGCTGCGCCAACCTTTCTGCCTGCCTTTGCAGCCTCTCATCAATGTAGGCACCCTGCACTTTCCCAGGACCACACCTGAAGCTTTGATTGACTATTGCCTCCCGAACTAGCCTCTTGATTGGTTGGTGCAGTTGTGGCTCTCCCTCAGGATTGGCTAGCTGGATCTTGGCTTTTCTTCCCCGGTCTGCTTCGACTTCCCTAGCGGCGTTGATCTCCAGGCCGCCTGCTGTTTCTGGAGGACTGTATCAAGTTAGCTGCAGCAGCAAACTTGAATTTTACTGGGAGCCTTAGTGAGCATTAATGAGGGGACTGAGGTCTGGGTCTGAATGTGGATAATGTATTTTAATTTACTCTGTTTAATACTTGGTGTAAAATTGTCATTCGAACTGTACTAGCTGATCCTGTCCTACTTTTTCCTCAACCGCTTGTCCTGCTCAGCATACTCCCTCATTTCTTTCTTTCTTTTTTCTCCTTGTATCCTACTGGCTGTGGCAAAGTATCTGCTTGCCCATACAACTGACTTTGCCTTTTCTCTTTAGCCCCTTCTCATATCACTCTACTGCCCTGTAACACCCCTCGCTTTGCTCATCCTGTGTCCCCCTGACTGTTACAATTTTAAATTTGGATTTTTTGATGGCACCAGCCTAACGACCCCCCACCAGTCCTCTCCTTCTCCCTAGACTCCTGTCTTTTGTTACTTACTCCCAGCCACAGATTAAAGGCAGGATTCACAAAACAGATTTGCTGGGCGCAAATGAGATGCACTGACCCGAGACAGTGCGATTTACAGAAAGATGCACTGCAAGATGCCCTGTGCACATCCCCTCTGTGAATTGCACAGATACAGAATGGCGCAATAGGAGATGCCCCAGTGCAACAGGATTGCGCCAAATCACCTAGGGCAGCATAACAGTGAATATGGAGCAAGTCAGCAAGGGACGAAGGAGCAACAGGGGGAACCTGCAGTGGCACAAAGAATGCATGGGAACACACCTGTAGGGATCAGCCAGAGTGTCAAAGGGCTCAACAGTGGCCACAGCAGAAGAGGCGAACAGACAGAGCACACAGAGCAACACCCAGAAGCACCTGACACACCCCACACAGGAGCTCAGCTGGCACATATGACAAGCCTAGGGGTGCCTGTTAAGGTGTGCCACAGCTGCTGAGGGCACTGTGCAGCATGGAGGTGTCTCCAGGCCATGGCTTCCTACACAGGAACCCAGTGGTGTGGAGAAAGGAGATGTCTCACAGGGGCACACCAGTGGACAGGCACAATGGTGGACAAGCCAAATGCCATGCACCGCATAGGAGTAAGAAGTCCACAACCAATGTGGACCGCATGCAAAGCAGCACAACAACAGGGCACCAGTGCAACAGATGCAGCCCACATGTACTATACATAACAGGGGCACTGAGAAAGGCAGCATGACACAATGCCCACCCACATGCCACAGGCAACAAGGAGGGCACATAGTGAGGCTATGTCAAGGGGACAGGATGCATGTTTGCACAGTAACACAAGTGCACACATGTGTAAGGCAACAAAGGGACAGTGGACAGCAGCAGCAAACAAATACAGAAAACATGCACAATGTACATTGAATGACCACAGACACCAGTTGCAGTAGAAAAAGATTTAGTAACAGCAATGGCACACAATAAACTATTTACAAGAACAACAAGGAAGGTAAGGGTGGGGGACTGTACATGTACAAAAACAGGTATGCAGGAGGGTGAAGGTGTGTGTGTGTGTGTGTGTGTGTGTGTGTGTGTAAACAGCGTACAGCAACAAACAATGTGGACGGGGAAGACATGTGAGGCAAAACAGAAAGGGGCTAAATACAAATGTCCATGTCCCTAATGTACGGGATGTGCCACAGCACGGCATCCACGCCTACGACCCCTAGTACACAGCACCCTGACCAGCCTGGTCACATAGAAACATAGACTTTGATGGCAGATAAGGACCACTTGGCCCACCTAGTCTGCCCATTTCCCTACCTAGAGGATAAGCTGCAGATCCTATTTAACCAACAGCCTATTTCTTCCTACCTCCCACAAAAATTGCCTTATGTCTGTCCCATGCATTCTTGAATTCTCCCACAGTTTTAGACCCAACAACCTCCTCAGGAAGGCTGTCCCATGCGTCCACCACCCTCTCTATGAAAAAATACTTCCTCACATTGCCCCTGAGCCGTACCTCCCTCTATCTTCAAATTGTGTCCCCTTGTTCTTGCACATCTCTTTTTCTGAAAGATGCTACCCTCTTGGACTTTGTTGATTCCACTGAGGTACGTAAACGTTTCTATCATGTCTGATAGTTCTGATGGCGGTGCTGGACCTATCGAGTTGGCCGATGGAGTGCAAGGAACCAGATGCCTTAGTAGTGCACTATAATAATATGGTGTTGAGAGCACTGGATTCCATTGCGCCTGTCCGTGTTCGCTCCCTCTCCCTCCGCCCTCGATCCCTTTGGTTTGATGGGACTTTGAGGGAGTTGAGGAGGAAGGGGTGAAGATTTGAACGCTATTGGCGGAAATCGGGCCTGGAAGGGATAAGCTTAGATTGATGGCCCATTATGTGGACTATCAATCAGTGATCTCCCATAAGAAGGCAGAATTCCTGTCCAGGGAGATAACTGCATCAAGAAACCGACCTGCTCAGCTCTTCCGGACCATCGACAGACTGTGCAATCCAGCCTGTCTGCGAGATCGGAGAGCTTTTTCACAAATACAGTGTGATGAGTTTGCTCGGTTCTTTGATGATAAGGTGTCATCAGTCAGACAGGAGATCCACGATATGCGTTCAAACGAGCATTGCAGTGACCAACATGGGGTTACATGTCCGCGGCCTGTCTGGGTGGACTTCGACCAGCCAGCAATCATGGATATCATGAAGATTGTCCAAGGTCTGCGACCGACTTGCTGTAGTTTGGATCCTGGTCCTACGCGCCTCCTTGTGGGTTGCTTGGATACGATCGGACCAATCCTTGCGAGGATAGTTTGGGGTTCTTTGGACCAAGGGGTGTTTCCGGAGTCTCTGAAAGAGGCTGTGGTGACACCCCTTATGAAGAAATCTTCCTTGACCCCGACTGCCTTGCTAACTACAGACCGATCTCTAACCTGCCTTTTTGGCTAAGGTTATTGAGAAAATAGTCGCTGACAGCTTGATGACTTTCTTACCACCCATGAAGTCTATGATTCTTCCAGTCCGGTTTCAGAAAAGACATAGTACCGAGACTGCATTAGTTCGGTACTTAATGATGTCCTAATGGCGAGAGATCAGAAGAGCTGCTCGATCTTGGTTCTTCTTGATCTCTCTGCAGCATTCACACCGTGGATCATGGAGGTTGCTGGATCGCCTGTGGCTACGTTGTGGATTATCTGGGACAGTTCTTAGATGGTTCGATCTTTCCTCACAGGCAAAGTCAAAGGGTAGTTTCAGGGATTTTTTCCTCTTCCCCTTTGCTCTGTCTTGTCAAGATGCCGCAGGCTCTGTGCTTTCTCCCATGTTGTTCACGGTGTACATGCTACCATTGGGAGACATTATAAGCGTTATGGGCTGAGTTTTCACTGCTATGCAGATGACACTCAGCTCTATATGCCTTTGCACCGAACAAAATGATGCTGTCTCGGTTCTTAACAACTGTCTTGCTGAAATTCAGGATTGGATAGTGCGAACTGGTTGAAGTTAAACCGGACAAGACTGAGGTTTTAGTCGTTGACCGGGTCATTATGTAAAGAAGTTGACTCCTGGGGTCCCTCTGATCTTTTATTAGATACCCAGTTGAGACCTTCTGAACAGGTGCGAAATCTGGGCATTATTTTGACAGTGCGCTGACACTAAAAATGCAGGTGTTGGCCACTGTCGATCTTCTTTTACCATCTGAGGAATATCGCCGGATAAAACACCTTATTCCACACGATGACCTGCCTGTGTTGGTTCACGCTTTTGTTTCTTCCCGTCTTGACTACTGCAATGCTTTTATATCTAGGGTTGCTCAGTAGATCTCCATCGCCTGCAGCTGGTGCAGAACGCGGCAGCTAGGTTGTTGACAGGGCTACCAAGAACTTGTCATGTCACACCTGTGCTGCGTGAACTGCACTGCCTGCCAGTGCGATGGAGAATCACCTTCAAGGTCGCATTGTTGACCTATAAGACCCTACATGGCCAGGGACCAGGCTACCTGCAAGATCTCCTATGTTCTTATCGTCCTCTCTGCCCACTCCGCTCCACTGGTGAGGGATTGCTAGAGATTCCCAGGGTCTGCTATAAATCATCTGGGGCCAGGGCTTTTTCTTTTATGGCCCCGACCCTGTGGAATTCTCTACCTCGTCAGGTTAGAGAGTGCCTGTCCGTGGAAGCATTTAAGAGATCATTGAAAAGTTATCTATTTATGCTGGCATTTGATTAGTCTATTTAATGAATATATTATAGTTTGATGCTTTTACTTATTAGTGTTGATGTTTTATCTCTGTTTTGTATTAGTGCTTTGATTTTCTGAAAAGCGCTTTATAAATAAATTTTGATTGATTGATTGATTGATGTCCCCCTCTCCCTCCTTTCCTCAAGGGTGTACATATTAAGCTCCTTTAGTCTCTCCTTGTATGGCTTCTCTTGCAGACCCTGCACCATTTTAGTTGCCCTCCTCTGAACTGCCTCCATCCTGTCTATGTCCTTGCGAGATGGGGTCTCCAGAACTGGATGCAGTACTCCAGATGGGGTCTCACCAACTGTCTGTACAGAGGGATAACAATTTCCTGTTTTCTGCTGGTGATACCTCTCCCTATACATCCCAGTATCCCCCCAGCCCTCCCTACCACCTTCTCACATTGCTTGCCAACCTTAAGGTCATCTGATATGATTACCCCCAGGTCCCTTTCCATTTTTGTTGTTGTTATTACCTCCCCCAATCGTGTAATCTTCCCTGGGTATTTGTTTCCCAGGTGCATTACTTGCACTCTCTTTGCACTGAATCCAGGCTGCCATACTTCTGACCATTCCTCCAACTTTGCAAGTCCCTTTTCATCCTTTCCATGCCTCCTTGTGTATCAACCCTGTTGCAGATCTTTGTGTCATCTGCAAAGAGGCATACTTTTCCTTCCAGTCCCTCTGCAATGTCACTTATAAAGACATTAAAAAGGACTGGACCCAGTACTGAACCCTGCGGTACCCCACTAGTAACCCCTCTTTCTTAAGAGTGGACTCCATTTACAATTACCTTCTGTGTCCTGTTGTTCAGCCAATGTTTTACCCAGGCTACCACCCTGGGACCCACTCCCAGGCTGGTTAATTTGACTACTAATCTTTTGTGTGGGACTGTGTCAAATACCTTGCTAAAGTCTAGGTAGGCCATGTCCACAGCCCCTCCCTGGTCTACTACTTTGGTCACCCAGTCAAAGAAATCAATTAGATTCGTCTGACATGACCTTCCTGCTGTGAACCCATGCTGCCTTGGGTTCTGTGCCCCACTGGCCTCTAGTTACTCAACAATTCTTTCCTTCAGAAGTGATTCCATCACTTTCCCTACCACAGAGGTCAAACTGACAGGTCTGTAGTTTTCTGCCTCTGTCTTGGTCCCACTTTTGTGAAGGGGAATCACATCTGCCTTCTTCCAATCCTCAGGTACCACACCATCCTCTTATGATTTGTTAAAAAGGGTAGTCAGTGGTGTCATTAGTTCTCTGCTTAATTCTTTTAGAATTCTAGGGTGAATTCCATCTGGCCCCATTGCTTTGTCCACCTTCAGTTTTGGGAGTTCTTTCAGAACCCTTTCTTCTGTGAAAGGACTGGGATCGACCCCCCTCTCCAGAGTGCTTCTGTTAATTGGATTAGGCACCTCCCCCACTTCCTCTTTTGTGAATACTGAACAGAAGTATTCATTCAGTATCCCTACTTTTTCACTGTCACACTCTGCCCACCCACTATCCATTCTATTCAGCCTCACTATCCCTCCCTTTGTCTTTCTACACTCCGTCATAGACCTATAAAAGGTTTTATCCCCCTTCTTAACCGAGTTAGCTATCTTTTCCTCAGTTTGTGCCTTTGCTATTCTGACTACCCTCCCTGCTTCCTTCTGCCTTAACTGGTACAGTTCTCTGTCTTGCTCCTTCTGTGTTTTCTTATACTTCCTAAATGCTATCTTTTTCTCCCTAACCTTCACCACCACCTCTTTTGAGAACCATAGTGGATTTTTCTTTTGTTTTGATTTGTTTATTTGCTTCACACAAAGCCTGGTTGCCTCTGTGGTGGCAGTTTTGATATTTCCCCATTGTTGCTCCACCTCTCCTTCTAGCCTGTTTGCTAGTGCTTTTCTAAGGCACTCTCCCATCTTGCCAGAGTCAGCCATCCTGAAGCCCAGAACCCTCACATTTGTATGGCTTGACTCTGTAGCTGAGTTTATCGTGAACAACACTGTTTAGTGGTCACTTGTTCCCAAATGGCTACCCACTTCTAGATCTGAGATCCTCTCGCTGTCCCCATTTGAGAGTACGAGGTCTAAGATTGCTCCCTCATGAGTAGGTTCCAAAATAGCTGTCTGAGGCATGCCACCTGAAGGCATCAAGAATGGCCCTGCTTTTTGGATGTGGCTGCCGCAAAGGTGCTCCAGTTAACATCTGGCATATTAAGGCCCCCCATCAACAGTATCTCCTCTTTCTCTGCCATCCTAAGTATGCCTTCTATCATATCCTTGTCCATTCCCTCCTCCTGACATGGGGGTCTATATACAGCCCCTGTGCGGATTGTGGTGCCATTTCCAGTCTCTAAGGTGACCCACAGTGCCTCCTCTCCTCCCTGTTTACTCTTTTGTTCAGTTGCTTTTATCCCTTCCCTTATATAGAGAGCTACTCCCCCCACCTCTTCTGCCCTCCCTGTCTCTCCTGTAGGTTGTGTACCCTGGAATGCTAACATCCCAGTCATGGTTCTCTGTGTACCATGTTTCTGTGACTGCTACGATATCCAGGCATCCCTCTTCCATCAAGGCCACCAGTTCAGGGAGCTTGTTGCCCAGACTATGGGCATTGGTACTCATTACTCTCCATTTCTTGATGGCCTTACCCGTTTTTGCCCCACCCCTGTCCTTATTGCATTTGTCACTTTCTCCATTTACCCCTGCACTTCTCCCTATCGACATCTCTATGTTAGTGTCTACCTCACTTAGTAACCTGATATTTGGGGGGGGGGAGCTAGGACTTCCTTGCTTCTTTGCAGTGCCTCCCCCCTTGGCTAGTTTAAATGCTTGTCAATGAAGTATTTAAACCTATCACCTAGGATCCTGGTTCCCCTCCTGCACAAATGCAGACCATCATACCAGTATAGGCCTGCATCCCTCCAGATGGAAGCCCAGTCCCCAGTGAAGCCAAGTCTCTGAGCTCTGCACCAGTTTTTCAACCACTGATTGAATCCCATGGTGTGGAGCACCCTAGCCTCACCCATGCCATAGACAGGCAGCACCTCCGAGAAGGTTACCATGTGTGCTATTTGTCTAAGGCCCCTCCCCATCTTCACAAATGCTTCTTGCACTGCTGTGATCCCTTTCTTAGCCAGGTCATTTGTCCCTAGGTGGACAATGACATCCAGTTCCCTCCCTGTGCAGCTGCTCCTGCGATCCTGAGGTTAGTCCCTGTCCTCTCAAGCCATGGCGCCAGGCAGGTACCTTACCTCCCTCCCCTTCCTCCCCCAGTTCTACCTTCCTAACAATGTAGTCCCCCACCAGGAATTGTTTCCTTCCCCTGTGGGGTCCCATGCCACCCTCCTGTGGGTCTCCTTTGTGGAGGTCCCCAGCATCCTCCTTGGTCTCCACTGTGGGTGCCTCCATAGAGGAACCACACTTTTCCAGAATGGCATAGAAATTGTGGAGGGATGCACCTCTGTTCCACCACCCTCGGCCTCCTTGAACCCACTGTGGTCCAACCACTCCTCTTTTTTGGCAACCTCTGAGGCATCGGCAGTGACCCTGGTGGTCCCTGGGTGGGAGAGGAGGTCCCACAAATCCTGGCCAACTCAGCCTGGAGATGAGCAACCTCCTCCCTCAGCCCAGAGAGGTGCCTGCAGATGGGACAACACTACATAGTCCGGAACATCTCCCGGAAGACTGCTGCTCCACAGCCACTGCACTGCACCACTCCCAACATGTCTTTTTTCTGGCCCCCTAACTATTATTTGGAATACTTACTCTTTCCTCTGTTTGTTTATTTCTTTTTTTTTCTTCTCTCCATATTTACTTACTGTCTCTGCACCCTTTTACTGTAGCTCCTGATCTTCCTGTTCTGAGACAAGAAGTTCCTATATTTCTCAGTAGTCTCCTTACTTGCTCAGAGTCAGACCTCCAGCAGCTGGGGGGTACGGAGAGCTACTCTTGCCCTTCTAGGATGGTGAGTCTTTTGTGGCTCTGTGATCACTTACTTCCTGCTCCCAAATAGGAAGTTCCTGTTGTCAGTTAAATCCTGTGCCTATAAAAGTAGAACTGGTTTAGGGTGGGGGAGGGAAGGAGGGCAATATAGCCCAAGTAGAGAAGTTTTAGTTATACCAGTAGCTCATTCCTCCTGGTGTTCTGTCTGTTCTCTGGCAGAAGCTATCTAGGGCAGTGTTTATATCTGGTCTTAACCTGGACCCTTCTAGCTAAGCCACTCCCCCTACTTTGCAAATCTTTCTACACTTAGTTAATTTCACAGATAAAAATTCCCTTCTGACACCTGTGACAAGCACCTAGATAAGTACACAGATAACACAGATAACAGATAATTTACTTCAACTACCTCTGATAAACACACTAACTCCTTTTTGTTGTTGTTGTTTTTTACCCTAAATTGAAGGTCCCAGTACAAGAGATCTAGTTCTTAGTCCCAGTAGAGAAGTTTTAGTTATACCAGTAGCTCCTTCCTCCTGGTGTTCTGTCTGTTCTCTGGCAGAAGCTATCTAGGGCACTGTTTATATCTGGTCTTAACCTGGCTCCTTCTAGCTAAGCCACTCCCTCTACTTTGCAAATATTTCTACACTTAGTTAATTTCACATATAACAATTTCCTTCTGACACCTGTGACAAGCACCTTCAGCAGCTGTCCCTGATGCCTGTAGAGTGGCTGCAGCATCCTCCATAAAGACCTCTGGAGCGGGAGTCCCACTAGCTGCAGTGGTCCCTGATGCCACTGATGAATGGGGACACGTGGCCGTATACCCCTTGGACCTACACTGGGGGACACAGACAACAGGTACTAAGTTTCATGTTCCACACTGGCTCCCCCCACCCACCACGCGAGTGTGCAGGAGGCATCCACCATGCAAATGGCCAAAAGTCTGCCAGGCACATTGCACACCAACAACAGGCTGGCACACAGTGCCACACTGTGACCATGCAGTGTTACTCAGGAAGCACATGGCCCACATGTGCATGCAGGGGTTTGCACAGAAGGGCATGTTGCCATGCCCCACACAGCATGCGGAAATGCCAGCAGGCAGCACAAGCATGCAGGCCCTGTCTGGATACCACTGGAGCACTACAGGGTGCTCACAGTGCGCATGATATGCACACATGGTGGATGTACACACAGGGGCCAGGGGCACTGTGGCCCAAGCACATGCTTCCATGCCCACACCCCATGTGTGTGTGTGCAACCAGCAGCACACAGACATGCAATGGGCAGCTGAGAGCATCACCCCCCCGAACACACAGAGGATGCACAAGACAGACACTCACCTGCACCAGCAAGTCCCTGTCCATAGGCACTGACACCAGCCCTATTGCACCTGGCCTCCACCGTAGCCATGGCCCACCACCTGCCTGCTGGCCCTGCAAGAGGAACAAAAGCAGTGAACATCATGAGGAGACAGGAAGTGTCATATGCCCGCCACCACCCCAGCAACAAAACCACTGCCAGCATGCAGTGATGGCAACACCACCACAGTGCTCCAGTGATGGCACCCCTGGTTCCATGCATCCACTCACAGCAACTCTGCCCACCATGTGTGCAGCTGGACAAATGCAATGCCAATGGCTGTGTCACACCACACATGCCACAGTGGCCCTGCACCCCCCATGCTCCATGCCACACACACCCACTCCCTGTGGCCATGCGGGCACTGCCCATGCTGTGTTTGGCCCACAGGCCACATGTGTGTGTGTGTGTTTGTGTGTGTGCTTGTGCGTGCAGTGAGCCAGTCCCCCAAAACCCCATTCTGTCCCTGTGCATGCATAGTACTGTGACTTACCTTTGTGTTGCACCACACCCCTGCATGCATGTCCTGTAGACTCCTCAGCCTGACTGGGTCCTTGCACTACAGATCACCATAACGGTGCCTGCATTGCTCTCCATTATGGGCAACCTCCGTCCTGCACACCAGCTGCACAGCAATCCTGGCCCACACCACAGAGCATGGCTTCGTGAGGTCATCAGACCCAAAGAGCTGTCCCTACCCTGCAGCACCAATGCCACAAGGTTGTGGAGCTCCACCTCACCTCAGTTCATGGCCCTTGGGCCTGTGCTCTGAGCATGTGGCATGATCCCCCTCAGTGTCAGCAGGTCAGATGTTCACAGACAATGGTGCAGTTGTGCAATGGCACAGTCACGCCACATGCACACTAGCCCATCGTGTGATGTACTGCGCATGGCATGGCAATGCGCAATTGCCACCAATAGTACATCATCACACATGTGCACAGTGCTCTGCACAGGCAGGAAACCAAGGTCAAGGGACATGGCTGGGTCGCGCATGTGTACTCTGCGTGTAGCCGCCATCTTGTGACTGGCAAGCAATGCCACGCATAGTGCAGTGTCACTGCGCATATTGCCGGTGTTGTGCTATAATCCACAGGTGCATAATGCCACCCCATTGCATGATAAATGCACACAATGAGACAGGCGGCACTGTGGTCATCATGCATGTGGATGAGTATGCACAGCTAGATGCAATCACACAGTCAATAATACTGGACTGTCAGTGCTATGTCTGTCAAGCCACTAACCCAGCATTGTGCATGTGTGGCATTGCGCTGTGACAGCTGCCCTATGTCCCACATGCATGCACTGAAAATGCACCATATGGAGATGTGCTTAACACAGCAGATGCACCCTGCTGATTGGGATGAGCTGGGGGTAATTATGAAATTCACAGACATTGCTCCTAAATCAGTTAATTGCCATATTCAGGGGCATCTCACCTGTTTAGCATCGCATTACAGATGCTCCCAATCTCATTTGCACACCCTGAGCCATAAATGCTTCTGAATGTACCTCCACAGAGCTCAGGTGACTGAGATGAATTGCATCCTTGAAGGTAGGTTTGTTTACATTCTTCCAAAGGCAGCCTGGCAGCACAAAAGGACAGTGTGAGGCCTAGGACATACAGCCATGGTCCACACCTGTTCCTGGTTAACAGGCACATCCAGATGAGTGCCCCACAGTGTCCCACTGTTCATACTAGGTCTCGCTTGGGGGGGATGCTGGTGTGTGGTGTAGAATGGACCACAGAATGATGACATGTGTGTCGCAGTCCTGACCCCCATCCAGTGGTACATAGCAAGCAATGCCAATCACGTGTAGGACATGTCAGCAACATGTACCACTGCTATAGAACTGATCCTGTCAATGCCCAGCTGTCCCTGACAGTCCCAGATTCTGTTCCAGTAATGCATGGTAGGTGGGTATGTGGGCTGCAGACAGGGTGCTATGACCCTGCAGCAGCCAGACACCATGCCTGCACATATACAGAGCTACCTGTTGTGTGCTATTGGCTGCATATTCACACCCACAGAAACCAACATGCCTGAAAAGGACACAGCTGCTGGACGCAGCTGTACCAGTTTCACTAGTGACGAGGACAGGGCACTAACCGAGTCATACCTGCTGCACAAGAACATCCTCTCTGGCAGGGGTGGCAGTTAACAGCTGTGGGATGAGGGCTAGGAGAATGTGGCACAGCATGTCAATGCCAGCAGAAAGTTTAACAGGATGCCCCAGAAGTGCAAAAAGCACCTGAATGACGAGAAGAGGAGAGCCAAGGAGAAGGAGGTGCACATAGAGGCCTCCCTGAGTAGGACAGGGGGTGGGCCGCAGACAAGTGTGCACTTTACACCCACAAAGGAGCTGCTGGTGGCCAGCATGGGCCGGGCTGTTATGCAGTGTGTTCCTAGAGGAACTTCCAGACGGGCGGCAGTCCATCACAGCACTGTGAGTATACATGCCCAGGACATGTGCCTGTCCGTGTTTGGGTGCCATGTGTGCCCTGACAGCCCTGCTGTGTGTGACTATCTGACCATGTGCCTGTGTGTACCAACCATGGTCCTGTATGCCCCATCCATTGACCATAATGCGCAGTTGCATGAGAGGCTTGGCACATGGTGGTGGTGGTGGTGGTGGGGAACCCGTGGTGTTGTGTTCCGCTGCACACCATTGCTAACATCCCAGTGGGTGGTGGCCAGGGTGTTGTCACAGTCCCACACATTAGCAAGAGGGCATGTACAGGCACTGGGCCTGTCAAGCTGTAGCCAGTGCATGGCTGCATTAGCAGAATAGGTGTTGACTGTCAACCGCATGGCATGTCCAGCACTCCACTGGCACATGTGTATGTCCACCTGCACATGCCTGTCTGAACACTACTGTCATCCATGTTTATAACCATGTATCCCTTCTTTCTGTTACAGCTCCATCACACCTCATGGATGCTACCATGTCTGGTGCATCGCAGAGTGCCACTTCAGAGGATGATGTTGGTCCATCTCACCAGGCAGCAGCCAGGTCTGGGGATGTTGCTGTCCCAGGCCCGTCACACACCACAGCTGCCCCGAATGAGTGGTGGCATGGCCTTCCAACCCCACAGCAAGCGGTGCCATGGCTGGTGAATGGGATGGCACTTGGCTGGAGGGGTTCCTGGGTTTCGCTGATCCAGGGGACATGATGGACATTGCTGATGCCCTGTTGGTGCTGGCATCTGGTACACAGGGGGTGTACAGTGATGTTGATGATGATCCTGATGCCACACAACTTTGGGAAAACATGGACAACAGTGTAGCGCACAATGCACAGGTGGCACCAGCAGGCATTGGTGGTCCTGTGGCCCCTGGCACACCTGCAGGGCCTGCACAGCTGCCCACAGTGATGGTTGCTGTGGGCTCTGTGCCAGATGCTGCTGTGGTGGTGGGGACCACCAGCATGGGTCAGCAGAGTGCTGTGGTTCTGC
This sequence comes from Neoceratodus forsteri, assembly GCA_016271365.2. Taxonomy (NCBI): domain Eukaryota; kingdom Metazoa; phylum Chordata; order Ceratodontiformes; family Ceratodontidae; genus Neoceratodus; species Neoceratodus forsteri. The sequence goes on along the minus strand of CM057455.1, from coordinate 1,455,789,734 downwards.
TGCAGGTGGCAGTGGCCAGTGATGTAGCCGTCCTTGGATGTTCAGCGATTGCACAAGCCCAATCCCCACCCATACCCTGGCCTGCTGTAGTGCATCCACTGACAGTGGATGTGCAGCAGCAGGCCATCACACCACCTGCCCGTTGGTGCTGTCCCCATGAGCCTTCACCTGCTGACGAGATTGAAGGCTATGCACACCTCCTGTGGGCCACTGTGGAGGGGCAGGCATCCCTACGGCCAGAGCTCAGGGTCCTTCTGGTGCTGCTGCCCAATGAACATGAGTTATCAGCCACATGGTGGATGTTGGCAGAGGCACACCTACTGTGGGTGGGCATGACTGCAGCTCTGGAGTGGATTGCACATGCTGCCAAGGTGGCGTGTGCAACCAGTGCACCATGTGGCTGCCCGGCCTCTAGCTGAACTCCCAGGAGTGCCTCATGCATGCCCAGGCAGCAGCATCTGGTGGATCCATTGCTGCTGACTCCATCACCACACCTCTCCATCCTCATCATCCCCGTATCCAACATGGATCATGGGGCCAACACACCAGTGAGCACCTGTTCATGGTCTCGCTGCCTTACCCCTCCAGGGATGTTGGCAACCCCCCCATGGCCAGTGACACTGCATCAGTGACCACCAGTCATGGGCATGGCTGCCCACATGTCCAAGGCAGCTGTGGTGCCTCCCACTGATGCCTGGGTGACAGCTCACATGGCCCCATTGCCTGCACCCTTTGTGGACCACTCATCTGGCTACCTGTGCCTGGGGTGGTGTGGGTGGCATGCGTCTGCCCCAGTGTGTTGCCTGTGTGGGTCACCTGTGCAGTGATACATGCATGTCCGGGTGTGCCACTATTGTGCTGTGTGGTATGGGCATGATGAGTGCGGTCCTGTGTCTGCTGTGCACATGTGCCAGCAGCAGTACACTGATCCATGCCATCCTCAGCACATACACTGTGCCCCCTGGACATGTGGAGCCTGCTGTGTGTGTGTGCATATATGCATATGTGTGTGTGTGTGTGTGTGCATGCACATCATTGTCGCCCTCACAGGTGCATTACACTGCGGCACTGTTGCGGTAGAGTACCCTGTGGTGTGTATCTGGGTGTTTTGGTGTTTATGGGGGGGTGGGGTGCCAGCCGTGTGTTATCCACCTGTGTTACTCACCTGCAGTCCCCAAAATGCTCCTCCACATTGATGTCCCTGTGCCACTGAGCTCTGGTGACCAGCTGTGGGTCTCATCTGGGCAGTGGCGGTTCATCACGTCACTCCTGGACTGCTGCATTCTCGCCCTCCTCATCATCATCCTCATCCTCCTCCCCAGAACTGTCACCCTCCTCAGCCTGGACAGGTATTCCATGGTCAATGGCCATGTTGTGCAGTAAACAACAGGCCAGGAATATGCTACAGGCCTTCTTTGGGCTATACTATAGGGCACTACCCGACCTATCCAGACTCCGGAAGTGCATCTTCAGCATGCCAAAGACACGCTCGATGATGGCTTGCATAGCGATATGTGCCTCGTTGTACTGCTCTTACGCCTCTGTTCCTGGTCAGCAGAAGGGTGTCAGTAGCCAGGGTCAGAGGGGGTATGCCACATCACCTGTGGGGAGCAAGAGCAGGCCGTTACTCCACTGCATAACTGTTCATAGTGCCCTCCCACCATGGCGCACTGGTGTGTCTATCAACTCCAAACTCCGGTCCTTGTGTCGACCGTTCCTGGCCGCCTACATCCCCCTCATGACTACTACAGCCTGGCCAAGCTGCACATGTCTGACTGTATGTGCCTGTGCTTGCAGCCATGGCTGCCCACACATGTTTCAGTCCCCATTTTCTGCCCACACATGCCCAGCAGTTGACCATGCATGGCTGCTTGTGGTGTGCTCTGCTGGGCCACTTGTGCCAGCTGTTGCACTGCACACCACCTCCCATGCTTTGCTGTTGTGCTGCACTGTCCCCCTGTCTGTGTGGTTCCATCGGTGTCCCTCCTCCATTGTCCTGCCTGTGCATATCCCCCTGTGCATTTTGTATCATGGCAATCACACACCTGCTCCCTCTCCTTTCATTTGTTGCACCATGGTGGCCTGTTCATGGGCAGTTCTGCTTGCCCTATCCACCTACAGGATGGCTGCTGAGTATGTTCCTAGTCTCAAACTGGCAGCAAAGGGTGGACTGGTGCCATATGAAGGCATCATGTGTACTCCCAGGGTGTGTGGCGCAGACATTGCTGATGCACCTAGTGGCATTGCACACCACCTGGCAGTTGACTGAGTGCTAGCCCTTGCGGTTGACATATGTCATGGCATCATCACCATGTAGTGCGCGGATTGCCACATGGGTGCAGTCAATGGCCCCTGTGATGCCTAGCATGCGTGCCACCCTGTGGAACTGCTGCATGGCTTTTGTCTGCTCTGCCTGTGTGCTTGGGAAATGGATGAATTCTGAACCATGTGGGAGCAGTGCGGTGAGGAATTGTGTGAAGAGACGGGACATTGATGGCTGGGATATGCCAGTGGTGTCTCCAGCTGTCCTCTGGAAGGTTCCCGTGGTGAGCAGGCTCATTGCTGTTGTCACCTTGGTCTCCACTGATATGGCATGACCTCTTCCAGTGGGTCCCTGCATTTCATCATAGCACAGCTCACAGAGCTGCCTCAGAATAGCCCTGTTCAGGTGGTATCGGCTGACTGTTTTGATTTCTGTCAGCTGTTCAAATGTTAGTCTAGCATGATACCATTGCACGGCTGGCCACCTACAGTGCCGTCCACCACCACATTGCTGGTTCACCTGTCTCCTGATCCCCATTAACATTCCCACCATCAAGAATGGTGCTCCATCCATTCTGTTATTCTGCTGCTGCTCTCCTCCTGCTTATTGCTGCTATCCTGCGGTCAGCCTGCTGGGGGCTTGCACTTAAGTCTACTTCTTTTATACTTATCTCTACATGGCACATTTGGTACTTGCACTGTGAATGTTCTGTATTTGTGAAATTCATTTTGATCTGTGAATGGCTCTGCACTGTATATGCAGGTACACGCCCCCTCCAGATGCACTGCATATCATTACATTTGGTCTCCAGCACATTCTGTTCAGCGCAGCGCATCCGGGTTGCGCCATGGCATCTGTGCTCTCTGCGAATGGCTAGGTGGTGCATTTCCCAGTTGCGCTGGTGCATCTCATTTGTGCCTTGTGTATCTGCTTTGTGAATCCTGTCCTAAGTCATTAACTTAGTGCTTAACCTGTTTCATTTGTTCTAGCTCCTCCTGGCCCTATAACAAATCATTCTCTCCTTTTTTGTCTTTCTGTCTGCAGCTGTCCCTGACCAGGCAATCGCCTTTCATTCGGTGGCTTGGTTGGAAAAGCCAGCCAGCCGTGCCAACCTTCCTGCCTACCTTTGCAGCCTCTCACCAAGGTAGGCACCCTGCACTTGCCCGGGACCAAACCGGGAAGCTTTGATTGGCTATTGCCTCCCGAACCAGCCTCTTGATCGACTGGTGCAGTTACAGCTCTCCTCAGGATTGGCTAGCTGGATCGTGGCTCTTCTTTCCCGGCCTGCTTTGGCTTCCCTAGAGGCGCTGATCTCCAGACTGCCTGCTGTTTCTGAGGGACTGTATCAAGTTAGCTGCAGCAGCAAACTTGAAATTTCTCCCACCCATTCCGCCTGCCTCTGGCACTCTTTAAATGCACCTTTTCCCCCTCCCTTTTTTCTAGGGCCCCTTCTGTATTGGTGGTTCCTTATCTCTTACTTGTCTTCAATATTTATTAAAGGGACAGTACACTGCCTCCCCCATTGACTTAAGCTGTTGTTCCTCCTGCCACAAGATATATCTCTATCCATCTTAGAGTCTAATTCCCATTGCTGCTATTGACAGAAGCTGTCATTCTTCCTACCCCAAGACTTATCCCCATCTGGCAGAGGCTTTTTAGAGCCTAATCCTCATCACTGTTACAATAACTACTACCTACCCCTAGTACATTAGCACCTCTCCTAATGCCTGGCCACAAAATGCAATGTACAGTACTACTACTGTGCTGCACAGTAAGTGTACTGTTCCACACGCTAGATCCACATGCTTCATGCTCCACTGTGGCCAACTGCTATATGGAAAGCCCCAATGTAATTGTACCGATCCTCACAGTCTTCCAACCTCCTTCCTAGATCATGCTTTTCATCCTTACTGGCAGCATGGTATCATCCAGGCCCATAATGACTGGTACTCCTCTTTACCTAGACACACCCACTTCTTACACTCGCCTCAATTACTTGAGGCTAGGGTGCTTCCGTATGCATCCTTGGATCTTCTCGGATCTTGGCTGAGCCACCCTCTGTCCTCTTCCCCCAATTTAAAAAAAGGGGTAAGACTCGACTCATCAGACTACTTATAAGTGCCATTAAAAACTACTTCTGCTGCTACTTTTGTGCTCGGGCAACATTGAGCTTAACCCTGGCTCTTGTGCTCCTATCACTGCCCCCTCTGAACTGGCACAGCTAAAGGGGATGAGGCTATTGCATATCAGTGCTGCAGTCTCCTCAAGAAATTTGACTCCCTACAATCCTGGATTCCCTGTACTAAGCCCAATGTCCTGGTGATCGCTGAATCTTGGCTCATACCCTCTACACTGGATAATGAAATTAATGTCCCATCCTACAATGTATTTAGAATGGGCAGGCACTCTAGAGGAGGAGGGGTGGCTATTTGTAGCCAGGAAAAATATCTGGTTTCTGTCATAGACTCTACCTCGTTAACCAAGGAATTTGAATGCCTAACATTAAAGGTCCATTTGTCCCTTTCCACCTATCTCTGCATCATAGGCTGTTACAGACCTCCTTCAGCAGGGCTTAAGGTGCTAAACCATTTGAATAATTTACTGGATTCGCTGTCCTCCGAGGTTATTATCTTGGGCGACTTTAACCTGGACTGGTTCTCTGACAGTTCAAAACCATTAAAACAGGCCTGCGACTCCATCGGGCTCACGCAGCTCATTACGGAAACCACCAGGCCAAATAAGAAAAACTCAGCTAATAGTAAGCTAATTGACTTCATATTGGTGAATAAGCCACACCTCTTCTTCCATTCAGGTATCTTTTTTAATGATATTAGTGATCACTGCTCTATAGCATGTGTCAGATCGGCACCCAAGCCAATTTCTTCTTCTAGGTTCACTTTTAAAAGGAACACATATAGTGTTGATCCTTTTGTCTTCCTAGCTGCCCTACAACATTCAAACTGGCAAGATTTCTACTTGGCCCCCACTTTGAACGAGGCCTACTACCCCTTCCAGAGCATTATCCTTGGAGCTATAAATCAGCATGCGTCTTTAGTGAAGGTTCGTATGAAGAAGAATTCAAACCCCTGGTTTACGGCTAATCTCAAAAACTCTCTCTTTAATAGGGACTTCTTATGGAAAAAGGCTTGTTAAACTAAACTTCCTGCTGACTGGGCAGCTTTTAGAGCAGCTAGGAATCAATGTACAAAACTCATCAGGACTGAAAAAGCCAGATATTTTCACACTAAATTAGATTCTGCTTCCAAATGCTCAGTGAAATTTTGGAAGACTCTAAAAGATGCCCAGGGCTGTACCCCATCAAACTTGCTCCCAACTAAAATGACCACTGGTACCTCCTCTACCATTGACAAAAATGAGATTCTTGACCTCCTCAATAATCATTTTACCACAGCTGGTCTTGCCTTCAACTCCTCTCCTGCCAATAATCTTTGCAACCACCTGTGCGCTCATGATCTACCAGGTACAGCTTGGGACACCCCCACCACTATTTGCAGTCTTCTCTTTCTCTCCTATTTCACTGAAGCAGGTAGAAGATTTACTATTGGAACTGGACACTCGTAAGAGTAGAGGTGCTGATCAAATTGATTAATTTTTTTCTAAAACTTAGTTATCATGTCCTGTCTGCCCCCATCACGCACCTCTTCAATCTGTCTTTGGCTCTGGGTGACAAACCACTCATCTGGAAAACTGCCCATGTCATCCATCTACACAAATCCAGTGACCCTAGTGACCTGAATAATTATAGACCAATTTCCCTGCTTCCTGTCCTCTCAAAAATGCCAGAGAAACTAGTAAACACCCAGCTTAGGAACCACTTGGATACCTTCAATCTCTTAAATCCAGTTCAATCAGGTTTTCATCCATGTCACAGCATAGTATCTGCCGTCGCGAAGATTACTAGTGACTGGCAGAAAGCCCTAGACACTAAAAACTATGTGTGTGTGTCTTATTTCGTGATTTAAGTAAGGCATTCAACATTGTGGACAACAGCCTACTACTGGACACTCTTATAGACTTTGGTTTGGACGCCCAGGCATTAAAACGATTTTCTTGCTACCTTTCAGGTTGGTAGTAGCAAGTTAAAGCTGACTGTGTACTTTCTTCCTTGAAATCACTCCAGAAAGGGGTACTGCAGGGTTCCATCTCAGGTTCTCTACTGTTTGTGCTTTATATTGACAATATTGATGCAGGTATCAAAGCAGCCAATATCCATCTGTTCGCTGATGATACGGTGCTCTGTATTGATAAACCTACCCCAGATTTGGCCAGTAAAGCTCTCCAGCAAGAGTTCAACTGTTTACAGCTAAACTTACTAAAACAAAAGCTGTTATTAAGTGCTAAAAAGGCCAAGGCCATGTTCTTCCCTCCCCTCATTAACACACCTAATCCCTCCTCCCTAGGTTTAGTCCCACAAATCACTACCCTCCTGGGTGAATTCTTAGAGTTTGTGGTGAGACTCAAGTATCTTGGGTTCTGGATTGACTGCAGACTTTCATTTGCCGACCACATTGAAGAGCTTCAGAAAAAACTCAAAGACAAGGTGTATTTTACAGAATCAAGCACCTTCTTACTCAAGATGCCAAAACCAGGCCGGTTTAAAGCACATTCATTCCCCTTCTGGATTATGCAGATTTCCTTTATGGGCATGGACCTGTCACAGTGCTAGCAAAACTTGACACCCTCTATCATAGGGCAATAACATTTGTTACTGATGCACCTTAATCCACTCATCATTGTACCCTTTATGCCCTGGTGGGCTGGACATCTTTAAAGTTTAGAAGGCAAAAGAATGCTGCATTCTAGATGTTTAGAGCACTTATGGGGAAGTTACCACAGTATATTGCAGATTGTCTGCCTCGGTGAACACCAGGTAGTTACTCCCTGAGAAGTCATGCATACACCTTGCTCCTCATTCCAAAAACTACTTCTCGTTTTGGACTAGCATCCATAAGCCATGATGTTCCTTCCCTGTGGAACAAACTTCAAAAAACGTTGGAGCTAGTAATCCCTGTAAAACTGTCCTCCTTCAAACTGCTATTTACTTGCTCGTTTAAGGAATCCTGTAACTGTTTCCATGATATTTAGTAGTCTGGGACTTTGAGCTCTTATTGTGTGGTCCCAGCCATCCTTTCCCACTCTCCACTTTTCCTGTGTATCTGGTCTATAACCCCTCTGATTCCCCATTTGGATGTCTTTGCAAATATTGTATGCATACATATATACATATCTCGTGACTGTATTTGTAAATATTGTATATATCAGTTCTGTGTATGTCATTTAGTATTTCTGTGTATATACTATGTAAGAGCTGCGTCTGCACCCCATTGTACTTCATTCTCATGTATTATACTCCTTGCAGTGTGTCACATTATTGTATTATGACCAGGTCCACCTTGCAAATGAATTCATCTCAATGGTGTTTTGCCTGGTAAAATAAAGATTGATTGATAGATACGTATTAGTGCATAGGGCCCATAGACAGTAGTTTTCAAGAAATATTTACTTTAGTTAGGTTTAAATAATTGTTGAGTAGGGTTGCATTGAATTCTGATCAGGAGGGAGTTCCAGAATTTGGGGGTGAAATAGGAAAATGCAAGCATCCCCATTTTTGTGTGACATTTTGGCATTGACAGTAATGCCTGATCTACAGCCCTCAGGGTAGAGGCTCTGGCTGGTTTCACATGAAGTGTGTCTAAGGAGGAAGGGGTTTGGTGTTGATCTACTTTGTCAATTAGACAGTAAAGGCTAAAGGTGGGTATAACAGCAGTTGAAAGCCAACCCAGGCTGGAATAAAGAAAACAATAATAAGTTTAACAAATCAAACTGGCACGTACTGTGTAATAATAACTGGGGAGCTTTTTTCCCTAGGGGAAACCTGGTTAGAATTTGTCGTTATGACTGGCTGGTTATAACGGCAAACACATGCCAGGTTTCCCCTGCTCTGGGCATGCATCAGCCTCTAGTCTTCTTCCTCAGCAGCCAGCTGCTGCAACTTACCTCCGGACACTGTCACTTCACCACAGCTTGCACTCGGCAGTGAATTTAATAAAATTAATAATAAAAAAAAGAAAAACAAAGGTGGTATGAGAGGGAATGGGGACACAGAACACAAGCCGTGGGTTGTGGACAGACAGCAGCAGAGGAGCTGACAGACAGCCGAATGGGAGCTGCTGAAATGGGAGGGAACAGAAGAGAAAACATGCAATACATACCGGAAGGGAGGGAGGGAAGAAATACACTGAGAGCCATGGGCTGAACTTCTGTGTCTGAATTAAAAAAAAAAAATTAAAACAAAGGGAGAGTTTCTAAAAGCTTCTGACCTCATACCACACGTCATCTGCATTGGACGGCGGCTGACTACAGATGTACATTTATCTTATATAATTGCTGTGGCAAAAAAACGCTCCCAACAATTATATAAAATAATGGCCAGGTATGTGTGTATAACTTGAATTTTACACACACCCTTGATGTGGGATGCCTTAATAAACCCCCTTGAGCTTTGCTCTCAGGGTCTATGTGGCATCCCACACCTCGGGGGGGGGATAAAATTCTCATTATAACCCCCTACCCAGCCATTATTCTCTATGCTATATGTTACATACCACCTTCTTGAATAGAATTTGGAAGTGCTGAAATAGGATAAGACACAATAACTTACTATAGGCAGTGGGATGCCTGGTATTATTGCTATGTGAGCTTTAGGGGTTAGAGTTTGTTCACCCTGTATACGGTGCCCATCCAAGAGTTTACAGACTTGCAGACTACATTTATGTGTAGTAAGAAATCAAGGGCATGAGCAATTTGAAATTAGAAATTTGAATCCAACGTCTTGAGTAAGAAGCCATCACGGCATGTTATTTGTAGTATTTGAAACCCCCCCTTCCTGTCTAGGGGTATCCAGATGGTAATCAAATTGGGAGAGGGGCACTTGACAAACACAAGCAACCACTGTCCAAGGCATGTGAAGCAAAGATAACTCGTTACCTGGGTTCTTGAATCTTAGTGACTGGGAGTCATGAAATGGGGAAGTAGGCTCCATTCTTTCAGCCCATCTCCTACCTCTGTGGAGCAATGTTCATTAAAAGACAAACAGGCTTGCACAGTCATTTTGAATAAGTTCACTGTCCACTCCAGAATCAAAATGCAAAAATGATTTAATGAAACTTGAAAAACAGTAACAACCACTCCATGGAGCAGGGACTATTAAACGGTGGGTTTCTTTCACAGACACAGCTGGGACATCTACTGCAACCGTCTCTTCTGTTAACAGACTATTTCATGCAGATCTCCCTTTAGCCAAAAAGGCTAGAATTCCTGACAGCATTTCTAGGGCCGAAAAGGCCACTATGTGAGGTAGCTTAACACTGATACAATTCACTGACTCATCTCTCATTCCTTTCTCTTTCTCTCTCTGTAGCAGTTACATTTCTTTCCCTTCACTCTCTCTTCAGGCAATTCCATTTCTATACCTTCACTCTGGCTATGACAGCACGAGAAGTTTCTACTGTCCCAAACCTTTACGCTCTCTTCAGTTCATTTCCATAGCCTGTTCTTATACCTTCTCCACCCAGGGGCTATTTCTTAATGGAGCAACTTTTCTTTCCCTTCAAGTTCTTAATTCTGTACTTTTTGATTGATGTTCATAAGCAAGAACTGAACCACCAGAACCCTTTCAGTCATCCAGTCGCTGATACCTTGGCTGGTGGCTGGGCCTTATTCTGGAGTTTTGGGTGCCCCAGACCTGATCCCAGTCCTATCAACACACTGCACTTATGCAGTGATTCCAACCTCTGAACTGACTCATCAGGGGGACTCTGTCAGTGCCACACAGATCACCCAATGGACTGCCACCCCACTGGGGTCACAAACATCACTCCCCCAAATGGACTTTTGCTGCCTTCACAAGCGGCTCAAACTGTGGGTTCCATCTCTGTGGCAGCCTACAACCTGGGGATTGGGGTAGCTCTGCCACTGTTACACCTGCAACTGCTCGGACTTCCGGTGACATCAGGGCATGATATGGCAGCTTGAGCTGCTCGCTCTGCTCCCCACTGCCTAAAATCTAAGCTAATTGCCTGGTAAATGATGGCATCCCCTGCCAAACAGCGGCGAAACAAAGCAGGGAAACTGCAGTTGACTCCCGCTCAGAAGCTTAAGGCGATGTTGCAGGATGAAGACATGGAAAGTAATGAAGAGGGAGAAGGCACTGGAGAGATGCAACAGGCCATGAAGCATGGCAGGGCCCGTGATGATGACCTGATAGAAACCATATGTCAAACAGCTCGTACGGTCACAAAAATAGACCGGTCGCTGTCCGACTTACGAGCGGATCTGGGTAGGATCGACCATAAAATGGATCAAATAGAACTGTGCCTCTCAACTGTCTCTGAACAAATGGACAGATAAGACAGGCTATTGCTCTACCTACTGGCAAGGGACCGAGAGCTAACGTACAGGCTCGAGGGCCGGAGTAGACGGCAGAATGTCAGGATACACGGGGTCCCCGAAGGTCTGGAGAACAGAGCAGCAAATACCATAGAATTCATACAGGATCTACTTAGGAAAACTCTCGACCTGCCAGAAGATTTTGATTTAAGGTTGGACCGGGTGCATCATTACCTGGCCCCGAAGCCAAGTAATCCTGAGGCCAGGCCAAGATCCTTCATAGCCCAGTTTACCTTATATGCCAGTAAAGAGGAGGTGTTGCGGCAAGCCTGGAGAAAGGGCTAACTGGAATACGAGGATCATAGAATAATGATCGATAATGATCATACGCCGTTGGTACAGGAAGCCCAGAAAATGGTCTGGCCGATAGTAAAGCACTTGAAAGCCAAAAACATAAAAGCCCAGGTGTTACATCCAGCGAGACTAAAGATCACTACTGAACAGGGAGTCAGAGTTTTAAAGATCTCCAGGCCGCGGCACCTTACCTCAAAGAATTGGTAATAGCCACACCGCCACTGATGAAGGAAAGGCTGGAGAGGGATCTGCTGGCGTCCGCATGGTCAGTGGCGCAGAAGGGTGTCATGAGAAAGGGCTCGTCACAGTGGATGCAACAGACCTCGCTCTGCTTGGATATCGGCGCGGTATTAAGGAAGCTTGGGGACCCAGCACTGATCAACAAAGGGGCTTCACACTTAAAAACTGTGTCGGGGAGTGAAGAGGTTGGAGAAGCTGAAGAAACTAGAGGACCGGGCCCATCGAGAGAAACAGACACTTGAAACAGCCATTAAGAACTATGAAGTGATCTTTCTACTTACAAATGAGTGATCAGCAAAACCCTCCCTTTTTTTTTCCTTTTTATTATTTGGTCTTTTCTGGGCTGAGGATCCCGATGCCTCTTAGAATCTCCAAATAGTGCCACTAGGGGACTACATCTCCCCAACCCCCGAGACACGGAGGGGTCGCAGTGAGTACTGGCTGCACTTTTCCCACAGCAGAACCACCCCAAACAAACATAACTAGCCCCCATTCATCACACCTGGCCCTAATGTTTCGGGATTCTGGGGTGAGGGTGAGGGGGAACAGCAGGAAGGTAAACATGGGGCAGCTCCTTTTTAAAAGGTCACGGTACAAATGGCAAAAGAATGCATATCTAACTGAGTTAACTTTAACACCTATGAGCAATGAACCAGCAGAAAGAGGGCTGAGGCCTTGACATCTTGTGGTTCCGGGGGGGGGGGTAGAGGGGGAAATCTTAAACCTAATTAGCCCCAACATCATCGGGCTGTCGGCCAAGGTGACGCCGGGTAAGACGGTCCGGTCCAGAAGTGGGACTTGGGGGTGGGGCCGGACCCCAACAAACGCCTTTACAGAAGGTCGCGGCTGAGGCCGAGGGTGAATTCGCGATGTCCTCCTGGATGACTGCAGACCTTGTGGGGGAGCATACCTCCACCCTGGACAACTGCAAGGCTGGACGGCATCAAAAGGCACCAATGAAATTGGCAAGGCCCAGACTCCCCACCTTCGTACACTAGGTCCTCAGCTACAGGGGTGGTTATGAAGAGGGAAGGCGACGAAGATGCAAAAGACCTGAGGGCACTCCTTGATAAATGGAGTTAGAGCAATAATCTGCGGCTCTAGGCTCGAAGCAGGGGAAAGGACCACTATATTGAAACTTCTACGATGATGTGCACTTCTAAAGTTTCTCAGGAAGGGTGGTGGAATGGGGGCTTCTAGGTTTTGGGACCGCGCAACCTTAGGCCATCTAGGTTATGAAGTTATGATGGGCAAGAGGAATGCTTTGAATGTGTTCTTTGGTCGGTGGGGGGGGGGAAGGGGAGTAGGATGCCTATGTATATGTGCACTGGCAACAGGAAGGGGGCGTTTCCCAAGGATGTTCCTGGGGCCCACAGGGAACACTCATTGCACAGCTGAGCTCCCTGTCATGGTCTGTATTATCAGACACCCTTCAGCTGGCAATCATCATTCAGCTTTCCTTAGGAAGTCAAACCAATGGATTAGGGGCAGCCCGGCAGAGAGAAGTCTCGGCTGTGGCTATCCAGCATTTAAACCAGCTCTTGGCTTGGTGTTGGATGAGGCCAGAGCAACAGTTCAGTTACTCAATAGTTGTAATGAATGTTTTTCTAAAAGTTGTAAATGTTTATGTTAAAAAGTTCGATGTCTTGCAGGAATATTATCAAGTGAAATGGTTAAAGTACAGTAGATTAGTGTTCAAGAAAAAGGTATGTACATATATCTGGTTAGAAAATGGTTAAATGTGATACGAAATTTATGTCGCTTAATATAAACGGATCAACAAGCCCTATTAAGAGGAGGAGGAGGATTCAGCAATTCATTGCATCCCAGAAATGCGATGGGGTTTTCTTACAGGAGACCCACCTCTCCCCTCCGGAAGCTTTAAAACTTAAATCAAGGTCATTCCCTTTAATATACCACTCGTCTCTTCCGGCAGGTAGAAAGAGGGGGGTGGCGATTCTCCTCTCGGAAAATCTCCACTTTCAACAGCAGGAGGTGATAGAGGATCCTGAGGCAAGGTACCTCATAGTTGTAGGGACTATTCAGGACATCCAGGTCACTATGGTTAATGTCTACATCCCCCCAGGGTCCCCGTTCAGAATTTATTCAAACATTCTCAAACTGGTGGCAGAAAAGGCCAAAGGCATACTGATATTGGGCGGGGATTGGAATGTAGTTTTAAACAAAGCACTTGACTCAACATCTCAAATCCCGAAGGTGAATGCAGCGAAAGCACGCTCCATAGAAGTAATGCTGGAACAGTTGGGCCTGGTGGATATTTGGAGGGAGAAGTACCCTGGAGCGAGAGAATACACTTGTTTCTCTCCAAGGTTTCGAGTATTCTCCAGATTGGATATGTTTTTCACATTCTCTGGAGATTTAAGTAGATTTCATTCTACCTGGGTAGGAATGACCATTCTTTTGAATCATAGTCCGGTTTACTTAAAGGTGGAGCTGGTACTGCCCAAGCGCAGCACACATTGGAGGTTGAACGCCTCTCTACTTCAGGATAAAAGGGTGATGGAGGAGATTAAAAATCATTTGAAAACAACAATGCAAGAAAACAATAAACAAGAAACCACCCCACAAATCTTGTGGGACATGGTTAAAGCCTCTCTGAGAGGCAAATTGATATCCATAGCCTTTCACAAGAAAAGAGAAATGAGACGGAGACAGCAGGAATTATTAGCACAGATAAAAGAACTGGAAAATGCCCAAAAAACCAAGTGGGACGGGGCCCGGGATAGGGAGCTGACAAAATGTAAAAACCAGCTACAAAAAATCCAAATAGCTGAGACAGAGAAGGCCCTATTTTACTTAAAACAAAAATACTACGAGGGAGGCCCCAGAGGAACCAAACTACTGGCCTTTAGATTGCACCAATATGTAGCAAAGGCCACAATAACCAAAATAATATCCCCTAGGTCGGGCCAATTGGTCAGACAGGCCTCACAAATAGCTGAGGCATTTGTTGAATATTATTCAAATTTATACGGCCCTAATGAAAAAACTTCAACACAGGACAAACAGAACTGTCTGAAGTCTATCCCTCTTTCACCACTGACACCAGATATGATAAACGAGTTGACCAGGCCAATCACGCAACAAGAGATAGTTTCTACTATTAAGAAACTTAAGCCTGCTAAATGCCCAGGCCCGGATGGGTACGGAGCTGAATTTTATAAGGCCCTTACCTTGGAGACTGCCCCTCTGCTTTTAAAGGTTTTTTCAAATATTTGGGCTGAAGGGGGACCTTCCCCGCCTTCCTGGCAGTACGCGACTATTACAATTCTCCACAAGGAGGGAAAGGACCCCACAAGGTGTGAATCATATCGTCCTATATCACTACTTAACCACGACTACAAGATATTCACATCAATTATAGCCTCCCGGTTGAATCTTATCCTGCCGGAATTGATTCATATGGACCAATCTGGTTTTGTCAAGGGTTGGCAGGTGCCAGATGGAGTGCACTCTGCCCCGAACATGATAGACAAAATTCAACGTTCACACACCCCAGTGTGCCTAATGAGCCTGGTTGCCGAAAAGGCTTTTTATAAAGTCTCATGGGACTTTTTATTTACAGTGTTGGAACAAAGTGGGTTTCCCAAAGCATTTATAGACACTATAAGGTCACTGTACACAGGCCCCCAGGCATATGTCAGGGTGAATGATGGGCTCTCGGAGAGATTCAGGCTGGGCAGAGGCACTCGTCAGGATGCCCCTCTCCCCTTCTGTTTGCCCTCTATATTGAACCTCTGGCAGAGGTGGTGAGGAGGGAGGAGGGTATCATGGATAGAGGTGGGGGTATTCAGAAAAAATCTTATTATGTCGCTGATGATGTCCTGTTGTGTCTGTCTCAGCCACATAGGTCCATAGGTCAGATTTGGTCTATACTTGAAGAATTTGGAAAACATTCAGGATACTCATTAAATAAAACTAAAACAGAAGTCCTGAGCTTCTTCTTTAGTCCATCTGAGGACATCCTCCGACTTCTCCCCCGAACTGGTCTGCTGATAAAATGAAATACCTAGGGGTAAATATCACTAAACATTTCTCTAAATTATTTAAATCAAATTACTCCCCCCCCCTTACAACCTTAATAAAAAAAGACATGGAAAGGTGGGCTTTAACTAATATGCCCATGTATTCAAGGATTCAGGCCATAACAATGAACGAACTGCCCAAATTTCTGTACTTGTTTCAGTGCCTACCACTACACATACATAAGTCAGACTTTCTGATTTGGCATAAAATGATTTCCAGATTCATATGGAATAATAAAAGGCCCCGAATAAACTTAAAAATCATGCAGACCCACCAAGGCGGAGGCGGTAGGTCTCTACCAGAGTTAGAGGACTACTTCCTGGTCATCCAATTAGAAAATGCACTACAATGGGTAAGTCCCAGTTCCACCTCCAATTGGCGGGGAATTGAGAGGGGAGAGGAGGAGGGAGGAGGCCGGATACCCTTGAGGGACCGGATAGTGAACCCCCCTTACGTCTCATTGCCAACCTTTACCTAGATTACACTCGGTGGGGGACAGTATCCATTCTGTCCAGAGGTTATGGCAAAAATATAGACTACAATCCTCCTTATGGCCACTAAAAAGCTTGGCTTGGGCGGAAGACTTTCCTCCAAATCAATTAGACCTTACATACAAACAATGGGGGTAAATTGGGCCTGGAGTATTTGGGTCAGTTTGTCCATGGAGAATTGATCCAGGATTTTGCCTCCCTTAGGAATAGGTTCGGACTTAAAAGCTCGGATCATTTTAGGTTCCTTCAGGCCAGAGCATACATAACATCTCTTCAAAAGAAAGAGGCGGACCCTGCCAGGGCTGCCCCTTTGATAACAGCCATTCAGAAGATACAATCCACCACTGCTCAGAAGGGACTTATCTCGCATCTTTATAGGTCCCTTAGATCAGTAAAAGTTGACCCGTTAACCAGGATTAAAACTAAATGGCAGAGGGAAACCAACCCAGACTGTCCGAATCACGATTGGGGAAGCATTTTTAAAGTAGTCAGAAAAACGACCAGGTCCCTCCTTTGGCAAGAGTATGCCTGGAAAGTAAGGGTTCATTACTTCCTGACCCCAAAGACCTTAAACAAGAGAAATACAAATTATCCAGCTGGCTGGCGGAGAGGATATGGGGAGGGGGAGACGGACTATCTCCATATACTTTGGGCATGCCCGACTCTGCAAAGGTTTTGGGCAGAGGTTACATCAGCCATAGGGGAAATTCTCACACTAGATCAACCTCTTGGCTGGACTGAGGTGATCTTGGGCACCCCTCCTGTGGGCATTAGGGGACCGGACTCCATGTACCTATGGGCAATTTTAATTACAGCAGCATAAGGCCATAACTGGTAGCTAGCAACCCCTGCTCCCCTAGGGAAGAAGGAATGGGTAGCAATTGTACAGAGTCTAGCAGAGCTTGAAGAGCTCACATTTAGAATAAACCATAAGACCTCATTGTACATCCATAGGTGGTCGAGATGGGAGGTTTGGAAACAAACAGAGGAAGAGACATAGAGGGGGAAGTGGAACTAAGTAATCCTCCTCCTCTGGGACCTAGTTAGCCTTGTGAAATTAGGAATGAGCTTGTGTGTCCTATTAACTTGATCTGGGATAAGTACATTTCACATGAAATGAAAATACTGCATACTGTAACAGCAATTCTTTTTACTGTACTGATAAATTATGTAAATGTACCTGAACTTCCTGCAAATGATCAATTAAAAAAAATAAAGTTTAAAAAAAACCAAACACCTGCAACTGCTCGGGCTGCTATTCCCAAGCCGTACCCCAGGCCCTATTTGCCATAGTGGGCCTGCCCACAGTAAACAATTCTGATCCAACAGCAGAACTACCCATGGGCAATCTTTCCTTTGAGCATTTAGGCCCTATCGGTACTTACCCTACCAAGGTGCCAAAGTTCACTTGGCGGGCCTCCATTTTTTCTTTCTTCTCCCCAGGCTCTGGCTCCTAAATGCACCAACAGCTCCTGTCTACTTTGCTCCATTGCTCCCTTTTCTGCATGCCCAAACCATTGCTCTTACATTGTGGATCTTCAAGGGTGGAGGGCTGGGGCAACAAGTGGACCACTTAAGCCCCGCCATGTCCCTGAGGCCGAATTTGTGAGCTGAACCCCCGGACTCTTCTCTCCCCAGGACTCTTCCTTCGCCACCAAATTCTCTTGCTGTTTATACCTTTATGGAGGGGCCCCACCTGCAGAAAACAGGCATCACCACATCACAGACTCAACAGCACCTCTCTCTTTCTCTCTCTCTCTCTCTCTCTTTGCCTAGCTACCCATAGCAACCTAAAATTAACTAGTAAGCACTCAGTGGGTGCTTACATATGTTAAATCCACCATGTCATTCCTATACAGATGCAAACAACACAATCTGAGTTTTGCTTAAATTTGAAACCAGATTAGTTTGTAAAAGTCAATTCTGAAGTGAGGTAAAATCCATATTAATGTCTAGTAAGCTTCTCAGTGTGATTTGACCTACACAGGAGTGCAACATTCTTCACATTCAGAGGGACAGTACAGCAGGAAATGTTAAGTGGTAGCGAGAATAGCAAGGGACCTACAGTAATATGGATCCCTGCGGAACATCCTTTTGGATACAGGCAACATCTGAGGTTGCTTTTTCAAATTTTAAAAGTTGCTTTCTGTGGCTAGAGTAGTTTCTAAACTAGTTTAGTGCAGTAGTGGAAAATCCCAATTCAGTGAGCTTAGTTCAGAGCAGCAGGTGGTCCAATAATGTCAAATGCCTTAGTCAAATCTATGCATATGGACCCAGTAGTTTGATTTTATCCATTGCCAGAGAAATATCATTGGTTAGAAAAATGGGCTTTTTATTTACTGGCAACTGATTGGCTAGTACCCTTGCTAAGGGGGTACATTAACTTTCAGTAGATCCCGTGAAATAAAAAGTACTGGCCTATAGTGCCCCTTCACCCACTAAGTTTCCTAGTGCCCACCCTGCTTCCTAATTGGCTAAAACACCTTATTTGCATTTCAAATTGTCGCCATTTTTTCACATCTCTTAGTGAGAGAGCTAGCGAGAGCCCCCCATTCAGTCCTTACCCAGACACTATACCCATTAATATAAAAGAAATAACAGCAGTATAAAAACAAAAAGAGAAAAACAACTTTTCCCCCCTTCTTTTCCACTTGCCGATGGAGTGATTGATAGAGCATGCCAGTTCCCTGGTACAGTGCTTCTCGACTGTGCTATACCCCTGATCTCCCCCACCTGTTAAAGAAAGGAAAAAAAAACAACAGCAACAACCTTCTCATCTGTAAATTGCAGCAGCCCCTTCAAGACATATCGCGAACAACATTACCTAACATTTCCTGTCCGCTAGCAGGTCTGTTGTTGTTTGTAGCTCCTCCGGTCCCATACCTGCATGGAGAGGCTACATCCCTTCACCAAACAGCACTCCTCTTCACACTCCTGGCCCTCACAGCAGGAAGTGAGGACCGGGAACCAATAAAACAACAATAACAACAACAACAATAACAGAAAACTGTAAGAACTGAGTTCTGGTCCTCAGGGTAGGCAACGAGGACTGGGAAACTGTTAACCCTCCCCCCAAAAAAAAACAATAGTAAAAATCCCCAGGGCAATCAGCAGAGATCAGAATGCACTTTCTGCTTCTATGTGCAGGGTCAAATAAGGTTGTGCTCCTAATAGCCGGAAATTCTGAGGTGGGAAAAAAAGCCTGTTTAAAGTGTGGCACAAAACAGTTTTTTTTTTTCTTTTGTGTAGTGCAATAATGATGACAGTAGTAGAAAACCCTGTTCCAGAGGTGGTGGTAGGGAGAGGGCAAAAGTACTACAGAATAGCTCTGTGGAGGGGTAGGCAACAGAAGATGGAAAATTTCAGAAACAAGAGACTAGTTTACAACCAAGCGACTTAAATGTCATTCTTTTTCTTTTTTTTTATTTTTTAAAATCCCACATAAAACTGCCACAGGTAGCCCATTTTCTTAGCACAGAAATACCCTCCAGGGTGAGCTGTATGGGCAATGCCGGACCTTCCAGGGGTTATAAGGCCCTCCGTCAGTGGTGTCTGGCCTCATTACACCCCTGGGTGGTCCGGTATTGCCCAGTACCACTCACTCTGTTGGGTATTATTGCTTGCTTAGCTTGAGCTTTAGAGTACTATGCTCTGGCCTAAAACCATGCTGAGCTGAAGATCTGTAGGAGATTGATTGTTCAGGTAACTGGTGAGTTGGGCAGATACAATTTTTTTCAACAGTTTATTTAACAAAGACAGCATAGCAATAGACAGGTAATTATTATTATTTTTTGAATTTCCGTTTTTAAGTTTGTTTATACACTGGGATGGTGTTTTTGGTCTGCAGGTGTGACATGCTGCTAGCCAGTGAGCAACAAACAAAGTAGCCTCTCCTCCTTGCCAGCTAAGGGTGCTGTGGGGCTCGGGGTTTATTTGAATGCATATATGTAACCATTTCTGCAGAGAGCTGTAGCCCTTTGCATGGCAAAATCATACAAGCACTACCTGTCGATACTTTTCTGCTGATAGTCCTATGTTAGTTTGAATGAAATTTGTCAGCTGAGGTGTCAGTCTGTTTAAGGGGTGATGATTTGCTGGTTAAAGTGTCAATCTGCCAGTCAGGTAGATATGTGGTGGATATACTGCTGATTTGGAGAGCCATGCGGCTCTGGGTTTCTGGCTCCCCCGATACTGGCAGTGGCTCATCAATTTCCTGCTGAGTGGGCTTGCTGTAATGCTGGCAGCTCATCAGCTGCATGCAGTGCAGGCCTGGTATAATGCTACTGGCAGGCAGTTAAATGATTGCCCATGAAATGGGATTGGTATAATCATGCTGGTCACCAGCTCCTCTCGATCGTCTGCCAAGTGGTCTTGGGGTTATGCCTCTGGTTGGTGGCTGGATTGTCTACCAAGTGGGCTAGCTATAATACTGTCAGTCAGTGGTCTCTCGATTGTCCAAAGAACAAGCTTGCTATAATGTTTACTGGTTGGCATTTCCTCTCGATTGCCCACCAAGCAAGCTTGGTATAATCATGCCGGTCTCTGGTTCCTTAATTGCCCACTGAGGAGGGCAGCAGCTCCTCAAGTGCCCACCTCAATTGATAGGTGTGTGTATGGTGGGGGAAAGTTGAAATTGTATGTGTTATTACTATTAGGACTTCTGCAACAGACAGATACAGCAGAGAATGTAAAACAGATGTTCTGAAAATGACTACACCAATTGAATATGGGATTGTATAATATTTCACAACAGATATTTTAGTCCCACATTCATCAAATCATGTTGGCATTTTAAAAATGTTACACCTGTCATGGAGTCATGCTGTAACATAAACCTAGTCAGTCCACCCACATATCAAATATAGATAGCCAATGATGGTGTCTGTGAACTGAGCGAAAGTTGTGAATTATATGACTTGATGAATGTAAGTAGGTTGAGAGATGGGAGAATGGGTTTAGGGTTGAGGAGAAGGGAGAGGAGTAGAGAAGGATGACCAGCAACATTGCAGAAGACATTCTGTAAAACAGAAAGAACCAAATAAATTGTGTAATACTGCTGACATACACTCTGCATGCATTAGGTGGGAGATGGGGTTACATATAGCTTCCAGCCAATGATTATAGAAGTCCAACACAGAAGTGATGTGTAGTGATTATTTCCTGAATGGTGTGTCACAGTATGGAGTGCATTTCATCAGTATGTTATACAATAAATTATTAAAAGTTAAAAATAATCAACTGAGGAACACAGAATTTAATAAATCATTACAAACCATGCACAAAGTACTGCAGGACCCATTAATGTATTTATCAAAAATTTTAAAAGACAATAAAAACAAATAAAAATATACAACTTACTTAACTAAACTCTGATCTGTCTTGATAAAAACATTAAACTGTAACCCACACTTAATTAAGCATGATGATGATGACTACATCAATGTATCTGATGAGCAAGCACAAAACAGATAGTTATAGTTGGTGGATGGAGGGAGATCTGAAAAGAACAAATGAGATGAAACGCCTCAGAAAGGCTCGTAAATTGTGCTGGCCCAGTGGTGCTGGAGATTGAGGTGCTGGTCGCTACACCTCATGCCACACCAGTGACCCAGGTTCAGGAACGAGCTCAGGCTGCCAGGGGTCAGCAGGGGTGAGAGAGGATTGAGCATCTGGAAGACTGTTCTCCTCTCTCGGGGGAGGGAGGTTCTGTCGTCCCACTCATTGACTGCCCTCTGGCATTGGCTGAAGGGCAGTACAGGTCGGGAGGCATGTGCTGGCATGCTTATGTTGGTGGGGAGGGGGGCAGAGGAAAATGAGGAAAAGGTGGGAGCTGGCAGGGTACGTGATGGCTCATCGCATCCCCTGGCCGACCTGGCTTCTGGATTATGCTCTGGGGAGGGAAGAAAGCTAATGCTTTGTTCCCTGGCCCCACTGTAGGGTGTAAGCTGTGGGGGAATTGTGTGGGTTGTTTTGAGTGTAGACACATAGGCACAGAGGATGAGTCCCTCCGAGGGAGGGCCATAGACACCTGCCAGGGCTCCAGGAGTAAGAAACCTCTATGGAAAAGAGAAAGACTCGTAAATTTAATTTGAGCTGGCATGCATAAAAAATGTAAAATGCTTACAGATTACAAAAAAATCTGACTATTTACACACAGTCAGACTGTAACATGATTAATTCTTTAGGGATCTGTCTGACAAAAATGGGAACTAAGTAGTTAATTGTTTGGATTTACTAAAACTATTTATTTGGTCTTCTGAATCTCACCAGAGGTTTTCCTGGGCTTGCTAACAACAGGGGAAAAACACTGGGGCCCAGATATTCAAAAGGGTTGCACCATGCGCAACCCACTGATGCGCCACGGTGCAATATTCAAAAGGGAAAAGTGCACCGCACAAATCCCGATGTGCCAGAGCGCATCAGTAATGTATGCAGGCACATGTAGGGGGGGTGTGCCCATGCATAACCTGCACAGCCCGATATTCAACCCGGGATGTGCAGAGCCATGCATGCGCAACCCCTACTTGCACCAGCACAAAGTTAAGCCCCCCCCAAAAAAAGGAACAAATGATGGCCACCGAGGTGAGCTGCGCATTGCAGGGTGCAACACGGCAGCTGCCACCTGTGGGTGGCCACCCAAGTTCCGGCTGCACCTGGCAGTGCACCCCCATGCCCGATCGCGGGCATTCGTAAAGACAAAACCCCGTCCTACATCCCTGGTGGTCCAGTGACCCGCTGTGTGCCCGATCGTGGGCATCCGTTTTAATAAAGAGAACCCCCCCATCCTATATCCCTGGTGGTCCAGTGGACTGCTATGTGCCTGATCGTGGGTATCCATTTTAATAAAGAGAACCCCCCCATCCTATATCCTTGGTGGTCCAGTGGACCGCTATGTGCCCGATCACGGGCATCCGTTTTAATAAAGAGAACCCCCCCCGTCCAATATCCCTGGTGGTCCAGTGGACTGTTTCCACCTGATTGCGGGCATCTGTTTTAATAAAGAGAACCCCCCCATCCTATATCCCTGGTGGTCCAGTGGACCGCTATGTGCCCGATCGCGGGCATCCGTTTTAATAAAGAGAACCCCCCGTCCAATATCCCTGGTGGTCCAGTGGACCGTTATGTGCCCGATCATGGGCATCCATTTTAATAAAGAGAACCCCCCCCGTCCAATATCCCTGGTGGTCCAGTGGACCGATTTCCACCCGATCACGGGCATCTGTTTTAATAAAGAGAACCCCCCATCCTATATCCCTGGTGGTCCAGTGGACTGCTATGTGCCCGATTGCGGGCATCCATTTTAATAAAGAGAACCCCCCCGTCCAATATCCCTGGTGGTCCAGTGGACCGATTTCCACCCGATCATGGGCATCTGTTTTAATAAAGAGAACCCCCCCCGTCCAATATCCCTGGTGGTCCAGTGGACCATTTCTGCCTGATCGCGGGCATCTGTTTTAATAAAAGAACCCCCATCCTATATCCCTGGTGGTCCAGTGGACCGCTATGTGTCCGATCGCGGGCATCCATTTTAATAAAAGAGAACCCCCATCCAATATCCCTGGTGGTCCAGTGGATCGCTATGTGCCCGATCGGGGCATCGGTTTTAATAAAGAGAACCCCCCCCATCCAATATCCCTAGTGGTCCAGTGGACCGTTTCTGCCTGATCGCGGGCATCTGTTTTAATAAAGAGAACCCCCCCGTCCAATATCCCTGGTGGTCCAGTGGACCGATTTCCACCCGATCCACGGGCATCTGTTTTAATAAAGAGAACCCCTCCAGTCAATATCCCTGCTGGTCCAGTGGACTGCACTATGCTCGATTGCGGGCATCGTTACAACAAGCGTCCTATTACCCTGGTGGTCTAGGTTCCCCCTCCCCACCCACCCACTGAGTCCCACTGCCCCGCCTCCCCTGGTCAGCTGGTGGGTGGCACCATCTCTCCCCCACAGCTTGCCGACCGATACCTCGGTTGGATGCGTCTATTGGTTCACAGCGTGAGCCAATGGGCGCAGTAGTTCCATGCCGAGCCATTATTATTCCAGATATGTGAATGAATCATTCACATATCTGGAATGTGTAGTTCAGAGGAGGAACGCCCATTGGCTCACGCCAGAACCAATGGGCGGCAGCCCTACCAAGGTGTGTCAGTCGGCGGGCGGTAGGTGCAGGCGGTGGGTGCTGCCGCCAGACCACAGAGTAATAGGACGCTTGTTGTAATTGATGCCCGCGATCGGCAGAGTGTGTCCACTGACCACTAGGATATTGGGCGGGGGTTCTCTTTATTAAAACAGATGCCCGCAATTGGGTGGAAATCGGTCCACTGGACCACCAGGGATATTGGATGGGGGGGTTCTCTTTATTAAAACAGATGCCCGTGATCAGACGGAAATGGTCCACTGGACCACCAGGGATATTGTACAGGGGGTTCTCTTTATTAAAATGGATGCCCGCGATTGGGCACATAGCAGTCCACTGGACCACCAGGGATATAGGATGGGGGGTTCTCTTTATTGAAACGGATGCCCATGATCGGGCACATAGTGGTCCACTGGACTACCAGGGATATAGGATGGAGGGGTTCTCTTTATTAAAATGGATACATGAATCATTCACATATCTGGAATGTAGTATGAGAGTGCATGCCCATTGGCTCACGCTCAGAACCAATGGGCATGCAGCTCTACCGAGGTGTCAGTCGGTGGCTGGCAGGGCGGCAGGCAGGGTGGCTGCCGCCCACCGCTGACCTGGGGAGCGGGCGGTGGGGCTCAGTGGGCGGGTGGGAGGGGTACCCTAGACCACCAGGGTAATAGGATGTTTTCTGTTGTACTGATGCCCGCATTGGCAGAGGCGGTCCACTGGACCACCAGGGATATTGGCTGGGGGTCTCTTTATTAAAACAGATGCCCGCGACATGGAAAAAATGGTCCACTGGACCACCAGGGATATAGGAAGGGAGGGTTCTCTATTAAAACAGATGCCCGTGATCGGGCACATAGCAGTCCACTGGACCACCAGGGATATTGGCCGGGGGGGGGTTCTCTTTATTAAAACAGATGCCCGCAATTGGGTGGAAATCGGTCCACTGGACCACCAGGGATATTGGATGGGGGGGTTCTCTTTATTAAAACAGATGCCCGTGATCAGGCGGAAATGGTCCACTGGACCACCAGGGATATTGTACAGGGGGTTCTCTTTATTAAAATGGATGCCCGCGATTGGGCACATAGCAGTCCACTGGACCACCAGGGATATAGGATGGGGGGTTCTCTTTATTGAAACGGATGCCCATGATCGGGCACATAGTGGTCCACTGGACTACCAGGGATATAGGATGGGGGGTTCTCTTTATTAAAACGGATACATGAATCATTCACATATCTGGAATGTGTAGTATGGTATGGGCTGCATGCCCATTGGCTCACGCTGTGAACCAATGGGCGTGCAGCCTTACCAAGGTGTCAGTCGGCGGCTGGCAGGGCGGCAGGCAGGTGGGGTGCTGCCGCCCACCGGCTGACCTGGGGAGGCGGGCGGTGGGAGGGCTCAGTGGGCGGGTGGGGAGGGGTACCTAGACCACCAGGGTAATAGGACGTTTGTTGTACTGATGCCAAGGATGGCAGAGGCGGTCCACTGGACCACAGGGATATTGGCTGGGGGGGTCTTTATTAAAACAGATGCCCGCGATTGGGCGGAAATGGTCCACTGGACCACCAGGGATATAGGAAGGGGAGGGTTCTCTCTATTAAAGCAGATGCCCGCGATCGGGCACATAGCGGTCCACTGGACCACCAGAGTTATAGGAAGTTTTTCTATCTTTACAGATGCCCGCGATTGGGCTGCAGGGGGTGTCGGTCCGCGACGGCTGCTGCCTGGCAGGGCGCCAGGTGCAAGTTGTCAGGGATCGGCGCACCTGCATGCAAATGGGATGCAAATGGAGCCATAATGACATGCAAATGGCCCCATGTGCACCTTGCATAAATTATGGCCCCATTTGCATGACCCCTTTTGAATATCGTGGTGCTGTGAATGGCGCAATGGCACTTGTGCTAGTGCATCTCCATGCTCCACTCTGGCCACTTACAGGTGCCACCGCGCCATGCACAGTGGGGGTGGCCAGGGTGCGATATTCAAAGCTGCTGAGCCATAGTGCAGCTCCGTTGAATATCACCCAGGCCACACCCCTGCACAGCCAAGTTGAGCTGCGCCCAGGCTTGCGCTACAGTCTGGCGCAGTTTGAATATCCAGGCCTGGGATTCTAAGTCACTAGCAGACCATCCTTCTGGACAGTATAATAGGTAATAAATCTCAGGAATGACCAAAGGAGGGTGGACACACTCACATGCACACATATTTTGAAATGATTGGACCATTAAAATACAAAATGATTGTTAAATTGATTTTATTGGACATCTGCAGGTTTTTAAGTTGATTAGGACAAGGGCATTCAGACTTGTACAGAATTTAAAATGGTTGTTCAGTTCAAAGGGATGACCCATCACAGAGTTTCAAATGTGAGCTATAAATTTAGAGGATTACTGTGGAGCAGTGCTTTTTGCCTGGGACTCTTCATGATAAGCAGATGTCTGTCTTCAGCTAAGGTTTGTGTAGGAGTGAGGGATATGTTTAGATATCGGTTTCTCTTTGAGCTTAGCTTAGGCAAGTACTTTTTATGTTAGGTTAAAGCAGTCCTTAGAGTTTTCCTTTCTGACTTCTGTTATTTAAAACCATTTGTTTATTGTTCCTGTAAAAATGTTTACCTCTCATTTATACTGTTGATGTCCTGGAATTGCACCCAGACTCTTAAAGTAAAATATTTCTATTTACATAGCAGTCGTGAATGTGTCTTAATTGTAAGGTAGTTTATTTATTTTCTCTGGCTAAGGGAAAACTCTGTTGGCATCCATCATCAGAGAAGCATACTACCAAAGTTAACCTGTGGTGACCTTCCTAGCCTTGTGCAAGGAGAAGTGAGGTCCTGGGGAACCAGACTGGTGGCAGCTGAAAAACAAGGAAACAGACAACTCTCTAAAAGCAGTTACAGCCAAAAGGGAGAGGTCGTCACAAACTTATTTATTGCATACTACAATGTCTCGCTTGGGCACATTGTTTTTTTCTCAATTGATGCTGTATGTTATTTGCCTTAGTAATTTGTTATTTCTTTTTACTTTTCAGTGACCACAAACAGACATATCAATATATCATGGTATATCAGTTTATCAGTTTACAGTAATTGAAGTGAGATGGCACCTGTCAGCTGAAGTGAACTGATTGTGCCTCTTGCTGTTCAGGATTCATCTGTTGGAGGGAAGATAGGAGGTTACTGGATGAAGAATGGTGTTGCTAGATCCATTGAATTGGCAATGTACTGCGTGACAGTAATGAATAAAATGAGCAATTATTTCGAATATAATCATACATAACTGAAAATCTTACTACTTCCCCCCAACAACACCTTGTTCCTCCAAACAACATGCAAAAAAAAAAGCATAGCGCCTCAGATCACCACATGATTAGGTAGACATGCAATAGCTGATCCACTTTAATAGGTCACACAGTGATGCAAGCGGTGTGTTAAACATATCTCAGCACAGTTCTATTTGTGATAGCTACTCAAACTAATAAGTGAGGTGGTGCATCTCCTTCAAGGTAGTGGTACCATCCTGTACAAAGCCTTATATGATATGGGCCTGGGCTACCCGACCTGAACAACCTAAATAGCTTCAGACCTTTCTTTCTCCTGCCAGTGGTCTCCAAAGTACTAGAGCACATACTGCACAAACAAATCATCAACCCGCAGTACAGTCACCACTGCGACCAGGGTACTTGATGTCATCAATCTGGCCATAGACAAAGAAAAGTACAGTATGTTGGTGCCATCTTCATCAAACTGTCAAAGGCCTTCAATACAGTGGACCACAGAAAACACAGGAGCTCAGAGGTAGCCAGCTGGTTTGGCAATTATCTATTAAGAGATCCCCATGGGTCAACCCTTTGCTGTGGACCCTACAACCACAAAGCACAGCCCCACAGTCTCCATACTGGATAAATGTAGATGCACACAGTGCAGTATGCTTGGTACCATCTGCCATTCTAAAAAATGTAACCCACAATGACATGCACCCCATGTATGTGGCCTGCTGTGTTGCAATGTATTATGCATACTATCATTAAATGTATATGTGCAGTATTGTGTTTATGGAATGCTCCTGGAGACCAGATGTTCCTCCCAACTGGTGTAGGGGTTGAGGCTCCTGTACATAGATACAAAGATACATGCAGTAGATACATAGACACTGTTGGCTGATAAGGGCCTATGGCCCACCCGGTTTGCCCATTTGAGCTTGTCAGTTCCCTTTATGTTTTTCTAGAAGTCTGTTGCCTTTTACCCCCAACCTCCAGAATTCCCTTATGTCTATCCCATGCATTCTTAAATCCTGTGATTGTTTCAGCCCCCATCACTTCCTCTGGCAGAGTGTTCCACTTGTCCACCACCCTTTCTGTGAAGAAATTCTTCCTCACGTTTCCTCGGAATTGCCCTCCCTCTAACTTCATCCCATGCCCTCTAGTTCTGGAACATCTTTTTCACTGGAAAATAGTGTATTCCTGTACCCTTTTCCTCCCTGTAAGGTACTTGTATGTCTCTATTATATCTCCCCTCTTCCTCCTCTCCTCCAGGGAGTACATATTCAAGTCCTTCAGCCTGTCCTCATAGGACTTGTGATGCAATCCCTGTACCATCTGTGTTGCCCTCCTCTGAACCTTCTCTACCCTGGCTATGTCCTTACATAGGTAAGGTCTCCAGAATTGTACACTGTACTCCAGGTGGGGCCTCACTAGCATCTTGTATAGTGGAATTATGACCTCCTGTTTCCTACTGGTGATGCTCCTGCCTATGCATCCCAGCATCCTATTTGCTTTACCTACTGCCTTGTTACACTGTTTCCCTGCCTTGAGGTCATCAGAGATGATAGCTCCAAGGTCTCTTTCCTGCTTGGTGCAAGCTATATTCTCACCCCCCAACTGATATGTTGATCCAGGGCTTTTGTGCCCCAGATGCATTATCTTGTACTTCTTTGCATTG
This sequence comes from Neoceratodus forsteri, assembly GCA_016271365.2. NCBI lineage: Eukaryota > Metazoa > Chordata > Ceratodontiformes > Ceratodontidae > Neoceratodus > Neoceratodus forsteri. The sequence continues at coordinate 1,455,760,851 of CM057455.1, read as the reverse complement.
AATTTCAACTGCTAAACCCTTGAACATTCTTCAAGCATCTGCAGGTCCCTCCTCATTCTATCTACACCCTCTGGTGTGTCCACTCTGTTACAGAGCTTCGTGTCATCAATGAACAGAGAAATTCTGCCTTCTAGGTCATGAGCAATGTCACTGATGAAGACGTTGAATAGGACTGGTCCCAGTACTGATCCCTGTGGTACCCCACTGGTCACTCTTTCCACTCTGGAGTGACAGCCATTTACCACCACCCTCTGTGTCCTGCCGCTAGCCAATTACCCACCCACCGCACTACTGTCCTGCCCACTCCCATATTCTACAGTTTGTTTAATAGCCTTCTACGTGGCACAGCGTCAAAGGCCTTGCTGAAGTCCAAATAAACCATATCCACTGCCCTACCCTGATCTACCTCCCTTGTCACCCAGTCGAAAAATTCAATGAGGTTGGTCTGGCATGACATCCCCCTGGTGAAACCATGCTGCCTTGGGTCCTGTAGTGCATTGGCAACCAGATGTTCCACCAATCTCTCCTTCAGTAGTGCTTCCATGATCTTCCCCACTACCAAGGTCAGGCTGACTGGTCTGCAGTTCCCCACTTCCTCTTTGTTCCCACTTTTGTATAAGGGGACTACATCTGCTATCCTCCAGTCTTTGGGTACCTCCACTGTTTCCAGTGATTGGCTAAACAGGATTGCCAGAGGTTCAGCCACCACCTCTCTTAGTTCCTTTAGGACCCTGGGGTGCACCCCATCTGGACCCATTGTTTTATTGACTCTTACTTCTTCCAGTTCCTGTAGGACCCTTTCCAGTGTAAAGGGACTTGTGCCCATTTCTGTGCTGTTCCCACCCCTTGAACTCCCTTCAGACCCATTACCCCTCTCTTCCTCAGTAAAGACTGAGCAGAAATATCTGTTCAGTATGTCAGCTTTACTGTTGTCATGCTCCACAAGGCCCCCATACTCCCTCTTAAGTCTCACTATCCTTCCCTTTGCCCTTCTTTTTCACTTATGTGCCTGTAAAAGGTTTTGTCCTCTCTACCCACTGATTTTGCAATGCGCTCTTCTGTCTGAGCTTTGGCTTCCCTTACTGACCTCCCTGCCTCTCTTTGCTTCTCCTAGTACTTCTTTTCCTCTTCTGCCTGCATTTTTTGCATTGCCTAAATGCGATCTTTTTGGCTTTCACTTTCTCCGCTACCTGCTTGGAAAACCATAATGGCCTCCACTTCCTTTACCCCTTGCTAACCTGCTTAATGCATAATTCTGTTGCTCTTGTAATCCCTATTTTAAGTATTGCCCACTGTTCCTTCACCCCTGATTCCCTCCCCATTCCCAAAAGTGCCTCTTTCAAACATGTCCTAATTTTCCCAAAGTCTGCCCTCCTAAAATCCAGGATACGTGTTTTTGTGTGGTTTGGTTCTGCTCCTTCTGTGATTTCAAACCACAGTGACTGGTGGTCACTGTTCCCCTGGTGCTCCCCTACTGTTACCCCTATCACACTGTCCCCATTTGTGAGCATGAGGTCCAGTACTGCTTTTGAGGAGTTGGTTCCATGACCAGTTGTTTAAGAAAAGCACCTTGAAGGGAGTCCAGGATAAATGTGCTCCTGGTTGATGCTGCTGCTGGGACGCTCCAGTCCACATCTGGAATATTGAAGTCTCCAACCAGCCCCACCTCCCTCTTGTCTGCCATCCTTTGGATGGCTAGCATTAACTCCCTATGTGTCTCTTCTTCCTGGGCTGATGGTCTATAGACCACTCCTGTGCAGATGGCTGACCCCATTTTCCTTTCCAGCTTAACCCACAGTATCTCTCCCCCATTTTGTTCCTCCTGGATCTCTATGGCATTTATGCAATCTTTCACATTAAGTGCCACTCCTCCTCCATTCCTGCCTGCCCTGTCTGTTCTGAATATGTTGTAGCCAGGTATGGCCATCTCCCAGTTGTGGTTATTGTGACAGAAATGGGAAGGAAAGAGTTAATGGTTTGGATTTTCTAGCTGGTGTTTTATTAGCAGTTTGGAAAAAAAACACACACAGGCTAAAATCCACTGTCCAGCAGCATCCACAAGCTGGAATTCTCAGTCCTCCCTAGCTGCTAGATAAGAACTGGGTCATAAATCTTGAGTGGACATCTCCACACACACAAGCCAGTTTGAAGATATTGGTTCACTCAGATATAAACTTAAGGGTAAAAGGGAATATAATTGGTCACTGATAGGTGTTCACTATGATTGGGACAATTAAATACATACATGTTAGATGGTTGGTGCATTCAAAGGGAGAATAGGAATGACCTATTCTCAAGAGAGTATGTAACCTTCTGAAAGATAGAGAAGGGTGTTCCTCTTACTTTGGAAGCTGGAAGGGGAAACACAAGCTTACAGCCTACCCTTTTAGCTATGTCTGTGGGAGCTGGCAGTTAGCACAGGGTCCAGCGTCTCTTGTAAGGACAGGGAAGGGTAAGTTTAGTACTAGCATATTGCAGTAATAACCTTTTTCTTTTGCCATCTGTTGTTTAAAAACATTTGTTTACTTTTCCTGTATCAGTGTTATTCTCTTGTGTTGTAAATGTATAGCCTGTAAATGCTCAGTGCACTTTCTGTTAAGTAAAAAGATATTTATTTGCTCAACAGTTGTGACTATGATGTCATTTTTCTAAGGTAATATTTGGTTTCCACTGGCTGAGGTAAACTCTGTGTAGCATCCGCCACCCGAGAGAGACACACTACCAGACTTTAACTTGTGCAATTGCATGTTTAATTATTCAAGTTTGTAGACTTGAAGGTTGGTGCTGGATGACTCCAGCAGGTGGCAGCAAATACCCGAGGACAGATACCTCTCTATAAGCTGTTTCAGCCCAGAGGGAGAGGTGGGTTGTCACATATTGGTTGGCAGTGGTGGGGTGATGACAGCAGACTGCGTAGCACACTGAGATACAGGGTTTGCCTGTGGAACAGTTACCTTAGTGTTGCAAAACAGGATATATAAGGGAATACATTTGTACAACAGTTTTATTTGTTTCTAGTTAGCACAGTATAGCGTATCAGTAGGAAATGAGCTCCATGGCGTATGACTCACTTACCGTGCCACGGCTTTGTGAAAGGTGCCAGGAAAAGGGGATTCAGCCTGAAGGTCTACAACACAAGAAAAAGGCAGACCTCATAGCTGCCCTCTTGGCACATGATCATAAGCAGACAGTCTCTGGGGTTGAGTCAAGAACTGATGTAGCAGACCCCCCAAACTAGCTTGAGGCACTGCGACTGCAGCTGTTGCTGCAAGACAAGGTGCTGGAGGTGAAAAGACTGGATGCTGAAGCAGAAGCAAGAAGGCTGGATGCAGAAACAAAAAGATGGGAAGCAGAGACAAAAAGACTGGAAGCAGAGAAAGAACTGGAAGAAAAGAGACTGGCAGACAGGGAGAAAGCATGTGAAGAAAGAGAAAGAGAACTCCAAGACAGAGAGAAGGAACGTGAAGAAAGAGAAAAGGAACGACAGCACGAGAAGGAGATGATGACCTTGCGCAGCCAGCAAACCGTGATTAATGGTGGAGTGAGTTTCCCTCATGAAGCCAAAATTAATTCTAAATTGTTCCCTCAGTTTAAAGAGGGAGATGACCTTGATTTGTTTTTAAGGTCATTTGAGGGAGTATGTGACCAATTCCAGTTGACAAAGGCTTCCTGGTCAACTTATCTCACACCCTTACTCATGGGGAGGGCTTTGCATGCTTTCTCTAAAATGAGTAATAAAGACTATGCTGATTATGATAAAGTTAAAACAGTGTTGTTGAAACATTTTGAATTAACTCCTGAGGCTTATAGAAGGAAATTTAGGGAGTTAAAGAAAAGCCCAGAAGACAGTTATGCAGAACTGCAGGTTCAACTGCATACTTACCTTGATAGGTGGGTGGAGGGGGCTAAAGCAACCACTGTAGAACTAATCAAAGATGTATTGATGAGAGAACAATTCCTTAACATTGTACCTGAGGACATATGCGTATGGCTCCTAGACAGACTCAACAGAGGTGGCAGCAAGCGCTGACATGTATCTGTCTAGCTGGCCTTACACACAGCATAAGTCTTATGGTGAGGGGGCAGCACATGGTTATAAGGGATCCCATGAGGGGCAGCCCAAAGGAAACCAGCCTGCACATGAGCCCAAAGTAGAACAATCTGGTTCTAAGGGGACTCAAGAGATAGAACCCAAGAAATGTCATATTTGCAATCAAGTGGGACACTTGAGATATAACTGCCCTCAGAAACTGGTTAAGAGGCAGAGGTATGGAGGAGGGGTGATCAAAAGAGCACTGGTGTGTTTGTGGGGTGTGTCCAGTCAGAAGAACCACTCTCCTCTGATGAGAATCTGCATCCCATTACAGTTAATGGAATAGTAACACAGGGACTGTGGGACACAGACGCTGACATCTCCCTGGGAAGGCAGGATCTCATCTGGGCAGAGCAGATGGTGCCTGGGAAATACTCCTGGGTCCGGGTATTCACAGGGCCAGCAGTCCAATTACCAATGGCTAGAGTCTTCCTGAGCTGGGAAGGGGGCCATGGAGAAAAGGAGGTGGGGGTTGTAGAGGACCTACCTATAGATATGATTGTGGGGAAGGATTTGGACCCCAGGGAAAAACTGGTGTGTGTTGTAACTCATAGTCAGGCACAAGGGCAAGCTTCTGAAGGTGAAGAGGGGGTGACTCCGGGTGGTCCAGCCACACCCTCAGCAGCTGTGGAAGTGTCTATTGCCCAGGGAAGGGGCTGGCTAGAAGCAGCAGTCCAGAACCCCAATCACAAATAGAGGAGCCCACAGGACTTCCTTCAGAAGGGGCACTGGGAAGGGTCAGATGAGGGCAGCTGAGTGCTGCACAGCAAACTGACCTACCTTGCAAAAACTGAGGGAAATAGCTCATAGGGCTAAGGGTCCTCAGGGGGTAAAGAATCAATTTACTGGGACAATGGGCTGTTGTACAGAGAATGTACAACAGAGGAAGGGCTAGATGGTGAGGTGCTCCAGCAGCTGGTAGTCCCTAAGGTTCACCGACTGCAGCTTTTGGCCCTTACTCATGATAGCCCATTTTCAGGCCACTTGGGGGTGAGGCGCATGAAAAAGCATCTGACCAACAATTTCTTCTGGCCTGGTATTGGCAAGGATGTGGCAAATTATTGCAGGACTTTTCCACAGTACCAGCAGGTAGGGAAAATGGGGGACAAGGCAAAGGCAGCTTTGGTGCCCCTGCCCATTATTGATGAACCCTTCAAGAGGGTAGCTGTGGACATAGTGGGACCATTGAGCACCCCAAGTGCACTGGCAAGTGGTATATCCTGGTAGTTGTCGACTATGCCACAAGATACCCAGAGGCAGTGGCCCTAACATCCTCTGAGGCAGAACCAGTGGCAGATGCACTGCTGGGAATATTTAGCTGGGTGGGCTTTCCCCAGGAGATACCGTCAGATCAAGGTGCCAATTTCATGTCAGAGTTAATGAGTAGTTTGTGGGAGAAGTGTGGGTAAAGCAGCTCAAAACCTCCCCATACCATTCCCAAGCTAATGGTCTGGTGGAGCGATTTAATTCAACCCTTAAGACCATGCTAAGGAGTTTTGCTGACCAGCATAAGAGGGACTGGGACAAATATTTGCCTCATCTCCTATTTGCATAGAGGGAAGTCCCACAGGAGTCCACAGGGTTCTCACCTTTTGAGCTCCTATTTGGTCATAGGGTGCAGGGGCCCCTAGATTTGATTCGGGATGAATGGGAGGGTGACTGTGCCTCCCAAGAGGAGTCTGTTGTGGAGTATGTCCTGAACTTCAGGACCCACCTTAAGGAGCTCATGGGGTTTGCTCAGAAGCACTTGGCCACTGCACAACAGTGTCAGAAAGTCTGGTATGACCGCGGGGCTCGAGCCAGAGAATATGAGGTGGGACAGCGAAGTGATGGCACTCATCCCTGTCTGACAGAATAAATTACAGGCAGCATGGGAGGGGCCATTCTCCATTGTCCAAAAGGTTAGTGATGTCAATTACATGATAGAGCTACCAGACAGGAGATGCAGACGACAGGTGTATCACGTTAACATGTTGAAGCCTTACCATGACAGGGAGGAATTGGTCCTCACTGTATGCAGTGTCCCAGAGGAAGAAATTGAGATGGATCCACTGGTGGACTTGCTTGGGGAGGCCCGGGTTGCATCCTCTGTGGACAACCTTACCCTCTCTGAACAGCTGACGCCAGCCCAGGTGCAAGAAATTAGGGGTGTGCTGAGAGAATTTGAGGACATGTTCACAGGGGAAACTGGGGTACACCACGATGGCAGAGCACCATGTGGATACAGGGACCCAGGTTCCCTGAAACAGTCCCCCTACAGGGTACCTGAGCACGTTAAGCAGACTGTGAAAGAGGAGCTCAAGAAGATGCTGAAACTTGGAGTAATCCAGGAATCTAGTAGCCCTTGGGCATCACCTGTGGTGTTGATCCCCAAAAGGAACGACACCACATGATTCTGTGTTGACTACCGGAGGCTTAATAGCTGCATGGAGTCTGACACCTATCCCATGCCCAGAACTGATGAGATCCTGGAGCGACTGGGGGGAGCCAAGTATTTGACCACAATAGACCTAACAAAGGGCTATTGGCAGGTACCTCTGACCCCTGCAGCCAGGGAGAGATCAGCTTTTGTTACTCTATTTGGTTTATACAAATTCAAGGTAATGCCATTTGGAATGAAGAATGCACCTGCAACCTTTCAAAGGCTTGTGGATCACATTCTGTCTGGGGTAGGTGAGTTTGCATTGGCTTATATGGATGATATAGCCATACACAGCCAGACCTGGGATGAGCACATCAGGAATGTATGGGATGTGTTCCACAGGTTAAAGAATGCAGGTCTGACAGTCAAGGCGGAGAAGTGCCAGATAGGTATGGCAGAAGTGTCCTACCTTGAGCACCGGGTGGGTAGTGGACACATCCGCCCAGAGCCTGCCAAGGTTGATGCCATCCTGGCCTGGCTTACTCCTACCACAAAGAAACAGGTCATGGCATTTCTAGGGACAGCAGGGTACTACCGAAGGTTTGTTCCTCGCTATAGTGATCTGGCTAAGCCCCTGACAGACTTAACCAAGAAGGGAAAGCAAGATACAGTGAAGTGGTTAGAAGGCTGTGAGGTCTCTTTTCAGGAGCTAAAGAAGGCCTTAAGCAGCCCAGCTGTATTAGCTAGCCCCAATTATAGTCTAAAGTTTATGGCCCATGTGGATGCCTCAGATCATGGGCTGGGGGCTGTGCTGAGCCAAGTTACCCAGCAGGGGGGAGGAGCACCCAGTTATGTACCTCAGCCGAAGGCTTTTGCCCAGAGAGGAGGCATACGCTACAATCGAGAAGGAATGCTTGGGAATAGTGTGGGCCCTTCAGAAGCTGCAGCCTTACCTATATGGGAGAGAATTTACTGTGATCACAGATCATAATCCCCTGATTTGGCTTCATAGGTCAAGTGGGCAAAATGGAAAACTACTACGTTGGAGTTTGGTACTGCAGGCATACAACATGACCATCCAGCATCGCAGTGGCAAACAAAATGCAAATGCAGATGAGCTATCTAGACAGGGCTAACGGCATGGCTGGATACTTTTGGGCACTTCCCAGTAATTGCATGAACGGCTGTGCCACTTGGGGTGGCCCAAGGGACATGCCTTCATTATCTGGGGGGGGGGAGATGTGACAGAAATGGGAAGGAAAGAGTTAATGGTTTGGATTTTCTAGCTGGTGTTTTTTTTAGCAGTTTGGAAAAAAAAACACACACAGGCTAAAATCCACTGTCCAGCAGCACCCACAAGCTGGAATTCTCAGTCCTCCCTAGCTGCTAGATAAGAGTTGGGTCGTAAATCTCGAGTGGACATCTCCACACACACAGGCCAGTTTGAAGAGATTGGTTTACTCAGATATAAACTTAAGGGTAAAAAGGGAATATAATTGGTCACTGATAGGTGTTCACTATGATTGGGACAATTAAATACATACATGTTAGATGGTTGGTGCATTCAAAGGGAGAATAGGAATGACCTATTCTCAAGAGAGTATATAACCTTCTGAAAGACAAGAGAAGGGTATTCCTCTTACTTTGGAAGCTGGAAGGGGAAACACAAGCTTACAGCCTACCCTTTTAGCTATGTCCATGGGAGTTGGCAGTTAGCACAGGGTCCAGTGTCACTTGTAAGGACAGGGAAGGGTAAGTTTAGTACTAGCATATTGCAGTAATAACCTTTTTCTTTTGCCATCTGTTGTTTAAAAACATTTGTTTACTTTTCCTGTATCAGTGTTATTCTCTTGTGTTGTAAATGTATATCCTGTAAATGCTCAGTGCACTTTCTGTTAAGTAAAAAGCTATTTATTTGCTCAACAGTTGTGACTATGATGTCATTTTTCTAAGGTAATATTTGGTTTCCACTGGCTGAGGTAAACTCTGTGTAGCATCCGCCACCCGAGAGAGACACACTACCAGACTTTAACTTGTGCAATTGCACGTTTAATTATTCAAGTTTGTAGTCTTGAAGGTTGGAGCTGGATGACTCCAGCTGGTGGCAGCAAATACCCGAGGACAGACACCTCTCTAAAAGCTGTTTCAGCCCAGAGGGAGAGGTGGGTTGTCACAGTTATCATTACACCAGGTCTCTGTGATGGCCACAATGTCCAGGTCCGACTGCACCATGGCAGCCTTCAGATCCTCCATCTTGTTTGCTAAGGATCCTGGCATTGGCACACATGGCTTTCCCTGATATGAACTCCCTGGACTGTTTAGCTGTTATACTCCAGCCCCCTCCCTGATTGTCCTTCTCCCTGGTGTACCCTGCTGTCTGCCCTTATGTTGAATTCTGCCCCCTTTTTGCCTATCCACCCCTTGGGTGCCTATCTCCATCTTTTGCACACTGCTTTGTAGAGATATCCCCTCCTCCTGTTCACTGGTTTCACTGCTAGCTATAGGGGGTGGGAATTAGGTACCCTCCTTGCTGGCCTGCCACCCCCATTGGCTAGTTTAAATACTTGTCCATCTAGCATTTAAACTTATCATTGAGTACCTAGATTCCCTTCCAGGATGGATGCATGCCATCAGGCTTGAACATGCCCCCATACCTCCAGGTGGGTCCCCAGTCACTGATGAATCCAAACCCTTCCTCGCATCACCAGTTCTTCAACCATCTGTTAAAGTTCCTGGTGCATGCACCCCTACGCTGTCCTATGCCTGCCCTAGGTAGTACTTCTGAGAAGGTGACAGATGTAGCTACTTGTTTGAGATCCCTCCCCAGTTTCCTAAACTCTTCGTGAACTTCCTTAGGCTCCCCATTTGCCAGGTCATTAGCACCTACAGTAGGTGGATAATGACATCCAGCTCACCCTCCCGTCTTGCCTTCCCGGTGACCCCCAGGATCTTCCTTGCATCCCTCCATGCTGCGGCACCTGGTAGGCACCTCACCTCCCTGTCCTTCCCCTCATGTATTCCTAGCTGGATCCTTCTTACGATAGAGACCCCCACCAGGATTCACTTCCTCCTCCTCCTCCTCTGGGGTCCACTGCTCTCCTCACTGAGGCCACCTCCTTGGTTGACCTCCATGTCCTTCCCTTCCACTTCTCTGGGTACCTTTGTTTGGTTGTCTCCATTTTCCAGTGCAGCATATGAGTTCTGGAGTGGAATAGGATTTGAGATGTGCCTCTGCCTGACACTACCTCACGCTACCACCGGTCTTCCGTAGATGATCGTGTTTGCTCCTGGCTGGGTTCTGCTTTCACTTAATAGTGAAGGGGTTCATCTCCACAAAAGAAAAGAAATGCACAGTGCCTCCACCCAGAGAAAGGTTTAAATGGGCTAGGTGATGTATCAGTACAACACCCTGGAATGCTATACTTGCCCACCGCCCCACTGTTGTCACAGCTTCTGCAGACCCCACACCAATTCAGCAGTATCCCCCAATTAGTATGCACAGTACTATGGCAGACAATGATGAGAAATGAATTTGCAGTAAACAAAGCTTTATTTTCTGGAATACACAGCCTGGAAATGGAAAATTACATTAGTGCACCACATTTAAAGAAGGCCTTGTCAGGTGTCATTCTAGGTAGGCCTGATACGCAACCCCTTTAATTTCCCTGCTAGGCAAGGTCAAACTACTCTCCATCCACATGCCCTTGACCAAATAACAATTACTCTGGCTACATTTAGTCATAGTCATACCTGACCAGGCAACAGCCTTCCATTCACCAAGCCCCACACAGAAACAAAGCACAGTTACTCAACAGTCCTCCTGTGCTGGAGGTCACTGCTCTCCTCACACATTGTACCAGGCTATACTTCTTATGCTTAATTGTAGCTCCCCCACACACAGTCACTCGGAACCTCAGATGTTGATTTGTGAGCCAGCCCGGTGGCACTGATGGTTGAAGTACTGAACGCCACACCTTGTGCTAAGTCGGTGACCGGGGTTTCGAAATTAGCCTGGGTCATCAGGGGTTGTGGGCGGGGGTGGCTAGGAGATGGATTGTGTGGCCCCTAGGCAGCTCTCCAGGTAGGACCCAGTCGTGACCACTGCAAGGTTGCCCCTGGATAGAGGCCTGAGGATACTGCAGATGGGAACGGCTAGGGAGGGTTCTGCGGATCACTGCGTGCGCATCCTTCCACATGCGCATGAGCAACCACGGCAAGGAGAGGGGAGAAAAAAGTGGAAAACTGGAGCTGGCAGGCTCCATGATGGTCCTGCAGCACCTGCACTGGGCCCTGGAATCTAGCTGTTAGTCTCCAGGAGGGGGAGCAAAAGTCGACACCCTTCGGCCTTGGCAACCCGTGGGGGACTTAACGGGAGGGACAGGTGCGGGAGAGTTGGGGACTGGAGAAAGAGCCCCTTCCTGGGAGGGGACGGAGCTGCCTGCCAGCCCCCTCTGGAAGGGGAGGAAAAAACCTGAATAAAAAAGAAGATGTTTATTTGTGCAGGCCCAATGTATGGTAGTTGCTGCTGGTTTGCCAGTATTCATGCACTTTAATTTAGAAAATAAATTCCCCCAAACCTGAAGTCCATGCAATTGCTAAAATGGCTTTAAAACCTCTCAAAGAGAGTTTTTTGTAAACCAGCCCAGTGGTCAACTTGCAAACGAACTCCAAAAAAGCAGTATTTTCCCAAGGTAGGCATGCCCTGATTTTACTCCCAGTCCCCCAACTGGAGGGCTCTGTTTGTCTCTGTAGGCCTCTGGTGTGCTGATCTCTGGTTCAGACATGCTCCTGCCTCAGACTTGCTTCACTCTCTGATGAGCAGGATTCTCAGCTTCTTTCCAAACTGGTCAGCATCTCTTCCTTTCTTCTTTCTGACTCAGCTGCTGACACTTCAGACTTGCTCACATGTCTCAGCTTGAGAACCCCCAGGACAGTGGCAGTATGACACCTATCTATAGCGCCGCCTGCCACGGAACCTGAATCTGCACCCTGGATTTCAGTGTCTTGCTCTTGCGCTGTTTCTTCAGCATCATCCCTCATGCTCGCTTGCGTGCAGTTGCCACTCTCATCCTCCCAGGAACTCAGTAGTTGCCTTCATTGGACGTTCTCCAGGACCAGGGCCCAACTTGGCAGAGCTCACCCTCTGGATCAGTCAGCAGTCCTGTCCCATCGAGATCTCTCTCAGATCTACCAGCCTCCAGAATAGTTCTCTTTTTATATCCACAGTCTGAAGCCATCTCCCATTGCTTCACGCAGCTGTCAATCTACAAACATGATGCCCTATAGCTCATTGAATGGTCACCTGAATTACTGTCCTTTCCTCTCCCATAGGCCTACAGGAGCTTGGTGTAAGCCCCGAGCCCTTTGATTAGCTATCTAGGGGTCAAGGGTCACAAAGACAGTGGTGTCCATGAAGGCTGGCGACACCAATCTTTAACTTGTGCTCCCAGATGTTTCTGCCTTGTTTAACATGTCCACCTCTCTTTTGCTGGTGGCTGGGGTGAGCTGTGTCCTCTGGTTGTAGCAGGACTGCACTCTGAAGGTTGCTTTGTTGGCAGCGGCCTCCTGCCTGTAATGTTCAGTTGTGACAGAAAAAACACTAAGTGCAGGAGGCACTGATGAACCATGGTTCCTGTTCAGTCTTGCCAACCCCTGCCAGTTCCCTGTCCACAGAATCTGGGTCCTGGGAGCCATAGGAATAAAATCACAGTGGTAGCAATCCAATCCCGGAAATAGGGGCCCCAGGTATGCCCCATTTGTAGGGGAGTTACACTTTCACTCAGCTGCAGAAATGGCTGTCCTCTGCCATTAACTATAAGGGTTCAAATCAGTCCAGACCTACAGCAATAACATTTAAAACACTGGCTAAACTAGACACCTGAATCATAGTCAGGTGCATTTTACAACATTGCTACTTAGACAAATGATTCCTGACTAGCAGCACTTAGTCAATATTATATTGATCTTTACTGTGTCCCACAAACCCCAGGGTACCACTAAACTGGATACGAGAAAGGGACCTGGGCTTGACATATAATCCCCTTTTGCCCTACATGAAGGGGAATATCGGTGGGGGACACCCCGAAGTCATAATTCAAATGCAGAATAAGCTTCACAAGGCTCAAAGAGCATCTCGCGGGGGCCATCTACTTTCTTCTCAGCTTCTGAGGCCTCAGCTTCTTAGGGTTCTAGTCCATTGTCCACTTTTGACAATTCCAGTTCGCCGTCAGGTTCCAGAGCCTCGATATCCTTTTCCATATTTAAAGGGTCTTGTTCCTCATTAAGCTGTTGAGCCAACATGTCACCCTCCCAAGATAACTTTTCTTTTTGCTAAGCACTGGGTTGAAAGTCAACTGTTATGAAAGGTTCTCTTGAAGGATCAGGGCTTCCCTATTTGGACAATTGTCCACTTTAGGCATAGCAGTTGGAAACAGACTGGGGATGTCCCTGAAGGAATAATATTGTGTCACTTGAGCTTCCTTATTTGAGGAGTCACAGTCTTTCTGCACCAGGGCAGATTGGGATGTGTTACGGTGTGGGTTCTACAGGTGGACACAGAATCACTCAGAGACAACAAATAAGGTGCAACCTACTTGTTACTTAGTGGGATGTTTATTACTTCATAAACATCTATTCAGCACCAAGAAGAAAATAAACACATGAAACAAAAAAAACAAATAAACAGCAAAGCAATAGCCTTCTATAGCACTCTATAGAACCTCTCCCACTCTTGGTCAGGAGGAACTGACCCTATCTGTTACCTGCTCAGGTAGTAGTTAAGTACCTGCCTATCTGAGTCAGGTGACCAAGCATCATCCAAATTTCAAAACATGTTCAATATCCCCACAAAATTGGTTTGAACAGCAAATACGTATTAGAAATACATGAAGAATCCCATTGTAGAGCCTACAGATGTAAAATAATCCCTCTGTGAAGAAGTTTAGTGACTACCAAGAGTTCTGGAAATGATTGACAGCATGATCAAGTTTAAAACTGAGCCACCAGGGGCCGCTGTTCCCCTATAGAGGACTTGAGTTCTCTGGAAGAGCTCCAGGAAACCAGACCTCCCCTTTTTACTCAAAAGAAAAACACTGAAATTTTTCTTTCTAACAGCAACCTGGGCAGATATTTAAGGCAGCAGACCCATTTCTAGGTAAAACATTTTAAAATATTCCTTTATTTTATATTTTATTATAGGTCTATCTGTGTTTTACATATATATATATCAGAATAAATAATGAACCAAAAGAATCCCTACTGTGCAACAAAACTCCCTATTTATTCAATATAGGATGCTGCGTTAGGGGATAGTGGCAGCAGAAGCTTCCTGTAATGACAAGCTGTCGGTTGTACTAGAACGCCGATGGCTTACATTTGCTCTAGTTGCTGCAACTGGGGAAAGCCCTAAATTAAGGCTTTTGATAAAAAGAAAAAACCGAACAAACAGAGAAACACCAAGGGCAGACTGTTAATACAGTCTGAAGCGTCCAAAGTATAATAGCTGACTAATCAGCTCCAGTGATGAAATGTCAAGCCGTCGGCTGAAATTTACAAGCTGACGGCTGACACTTTCTCTTTTCATTGCTTAGCAACCCAAAGGACTCTCCTGTCACATAGGAGAGCTGAAAATGCAAGTGATTTGTTTAAGGGGGAAAAAGGACTCCTCCAAGAAACTATCTGGGAGATAGAGAAGCATTTTCAATCAAAACGGAGCGCGAGTGCTACGCGACGGTGCACACAATCGTGAGGGCTTCGCGATCGTGCGAACAGTCGTGCCGTAACTCACAATAGCGCTTGCTTTCTATTAACACAAAACGTCTGACTCTAAGGGTTTTCAGGGTACTGCTGTTTTCTTTCCTGAACCAACCAGGTATTCACTTCATACCATCTATATCTAATATATATATTTTATTTATTTATTTATTTAGTTAGTTTTTGTTGACCGGGTAAGTGCACTAGACAAATCCTGCCTATTTTCATGCACGACCTGGGGAGGGGGATACAGATGGATGCCAACTGACCTTGAACCAGATTAAGCTGTTAGGGGTATTTTTAGTGAATGAGGGAAATTTGGCCAGGACACTGGGGAAGTTCCCCGACTCTTTTCGAGAAGTGCCATGGGGTCTTTAACATCCACCTGAACTACCACCAATCCAGGCAGATGGGATGTCGGTTTAACGTCTCATCCGAAAGATGGCACCTCAGAAGTGCAGCACCCCTCTCATGCTGCACCTCAGTGTCAGTACTGGGATATTAACCCAAGTGCCAGATGTGGGACCTGAACCCACAGTCCTCTGATCTCCCCGGCCTCAGAGGTGAGAGTGCTACCTACAGAGCCACTGACACTGCAACACCCCTGTATACCACATAAATTCACATATATATATATATATAGGCAGTATAGCGCAGTGGTTTAAGACTCTGAGCTGCAAATCTGGCGACATCCAGCAGACCAGACCTGGGTTTGAATCCCACAGCTTCCACTTACATACTGTGCGACCCTGAGCAAGCAAGTAACTTAACTTCTCTGTGCTCCCAGGTCACACCTGTAAAAAAGCTTTCAGCTTAGCATGCTACTCCTGGTTAAACAAGTAAAAAAATCTTAATGGAAGACAGTTCGGCAATTACTTCTTTTATCTGTCTGAACTGTTGTTCCACATCAAAAACAATGCAGCACAGGGTACATAAAATAAAAGGGGAAAGGAGAATGCTGCTTATTAAATATTCACTACCATTGCAGAAAGTCTGCCAATTTATATAGCTTATTGACTATTAAGGATCTAAAGGAATACAGAGAAAATAAAGAGGGAATAAGGGAGGGGAAAGGGGTGACGTTGTAAGGAGGTGGCCTGCCTCCATACAGAAATACAGGGGTAGCCGTAGGAGAGAAGAAAATAGTGGTTGCAACCAAGAGGAAAAGAAAAAGAAGGTCCAAAACCCAAGTGGCAGGGACTGACCCTGTCACAGGCTATCACAGCTCTCTGTCTCCGACAGGCTTCTGTCCCAGGTCCTTTAGGCAGCTTGGGTGTCATGGTGTTCCTGGGAAGGTCTGTGTGCCCAATAGGGAGCATGATTCTGATGCACTTTTTTTTTGCTTTTTCAGGCTCTCCCTCTGAATTTATGTGGTATACAGGCACTTTCTGAAGTTGTTCCTTGACATTGAAAGGGGTGTTGCCCCACTAGTCAGTTTATGTTTGCCAAGAACGGCCAAGTTCCACACCAAGACTTTTTGCTCTCACTTTGCTGTCATAACATGTCTTGTTGGCCATATTTCTTTGCCCAGTCATCTCCACTGCCAAGTGATAAACATCATCCAGTTGATCTTTAAAGAAACTTACCAGCCTCAGCCTGTGCACCAGATATATCAATGCCTTACCTCAGGAGAATGATGTTTATGTACAGATGACCGAAAATATTCCAAATGTTAAAATGTAATAACCCTCGTAAATTTACTTTCATCCGGTCACTCGGCCTTCCTGGTCTGAAGAACTGCCCATGCACCGGCCCCACGGGCAGCTACGTTGTGATGTAAAGCCAGGCAGAACGTGGGGACATGCTCCATTATAATCTATGGGGGGCAGCTTTCACATTGTTTTTATATATTGTAATGGTCATTTGGTGATGAATCAAGGGCACTGGTCGACTAATCAGCTGCATCAATAGTTTCTACAGAATGTGAACAATCATAAAATGTGTTTTTTTAAACTAGGGGCACTCTGAGGCCAAGGGGGTTGACAGTGTCCTTTTAAGTCAATGCGCAAATTGCAAATATGTTTCAAGGTGAGCTTTGTCAGCCAAAACTCCAAAGTACAGGCCAATCAGTAGGCTGGTCTTTTTGCAAAACATCAAGTAGTATGTGGAGAACAGCCTTAGTGCATTTATTGGCTTGCACCATTGCACTAATTTGTAGGCTCCACTTGACTTTATCCTTTAGGTTCAGGGCACCCAGGGTTCTATGTGATATCGGTGATCGCTGTTAGGGGAGTGTACATCACCGAATATAAAAAAGGCTATGTACGCCACGGCAAAAAAAACAAAGCCGACATGGATCTACTTTGTTATAGCTCCCGCACTCCCCTAACTGAAGATTCTCTACTCTAGGGGAGTGCATATTGGGGGGTGTGGGAACTTGTAAAAAAGTAAACAAAATGCTGCAATGCAAAACATTATTGTGCTCCCCAGACCCGAACCCTGTATCTTCCCCACCACAGCTGGCCACCCTCACCACCACACTAGACAGCCAGCTCGGCAGCCTTCTGCTGCACTCTCTCCCACATACCTTCCTTCCCCTTCCATCCCCCATGGTGTGGTTCCAGTCGCCTTCCTTCTCGCCTGTCACTACCCTTTCAGGGTAGCCCACAACACAGGTGCTGAAACTGAGTCACCATTATTGCAGTCACTCAATCTCAGTTGTCCTGTTCACTGGATACCAGTGCCCAGCATGTTCAGCAAGGTCTGGTTGAATGCTAGGGCTAGGGATCACCTTAGGGTGATATGGAGTTGTTCATGATTTCTTAATCCACCACAGGGTCAACATTCCTCTTATCAAACAGCTTTCAAAGTCCTATCCCTGATCAAAATGTATTCATTTTGGTACCCCATAGTGGACAACGACTTTGTGCATGAGTATACAGGCAACAGTAGTGACTTTTGATCTTTGGTCACATAAGCTTGGGCATAGGGAGAGAAATGGTCTGTGATCATCAGGATGTTAGCAGTATTCTTGGAGTCAGGCTCCAGGCTTAAAACAAGTATTTGCCAATGCTGAATGTTGGCTTGCTGGTGTTGGCATTGATAGTGCAGGAGTTAGAGATGCATGACAGTAGTGGCAGTGTAGTATTGAACTAACGCCAACACCGCCCCCCCCCCCACAAAGACTGAAAGGCATTGAGAGTGTGGCTTTGGGTCGTCGGTCATAACGCTTACGCCATTCCACCTCACCCCACCCTGCAGACACCAACAGGTGTCGTGGTGTGCTTTGGGGTCTTCGGCCCTTATGCTCACCCCATTCCATAAGGAAATAAGCTGAGATGGGTGCAATATAGGAGAATGGGGTGAACGTTAGGGCAACAGAACCCAAGGCACACCTCAGTGCCTGTCAGTGGCTGTAGGGTGTTGGGGGGGGTAGAATGCTGTGAATAGTACGGCTGACGAACCCAAGTTATACCCCCGATGCCTGTGAGTCTCTACAGGGTGGGTGTATGGTTGGAAACCTTAACACCCTGGGTGTTTGTTGGTATTTTCACTCCAAATTTTCAGCATTGGCTTTTTGGGATCCCACCTCATGAACAGTGGCACTGTCATTTCATTACTCAATCCTGAAAGGTGATTTCGCACAGCAACTATGCCATTGGGAGGCACAGGTGCATAAACACATTTTGGGCAGGATGAAAAAAATGACAGCTGTACTGTTCATGAGGAGGTGTGAAAAAATGGCAATGTTGAAAATCTGGAGAGAAATTATTAAAAATTTGCAAACTTATGAGCATGCTTAGATACTGGGCAACGCATGCCGGTACCGTGGTCATTTTTGGGAATTTTTTCACCAAATGTTCAACATGGGAATTTTGGGACCTCTCCTCATAAACAGTGGCACTGTGATTTTGTTAATCTGTCCTGAAAGTTGATTTCTCACAGTTACCATGCCCATTGTGTGCCACAGGTGTGAAAACATGTTTCAGGCAGGATGTGAAAAATGACAGCTGTACTGTTCATAAGAAGGTGTGAAAAAATGGCAGTGCTGAAAATCTGGAGTGAAAATATTAAAAATTGGTGAAGTTAAGAGCGTGCATAGAAACTGCGCAACGCACGCTGGTAACACAGTCATTTTTTGGAATTTTTCACCAAATTTGCAACATGGGTTTTTTGGGACCTCCCCTCATGAACAGTGGCACTGTTGTTTCGTTAATCGGTCCCAAAAGATGGTACCGCACAGCGACGGTGAAATCACCTTTCAGGACCGAGAAACGAAATGATGGTTACATGTTCATGAGGTGGGGTCCCAAGAAAAGAAAAATTTGGGGCCAAAATTCCTAAAAATGGCTGAGATAGCAACCTAAGTTGAAACCCCCCATTATAAAGCTTACCGTCATTTCTTCAGTTCGCAGTTCGGCTTTGAAGATTGCAGATGTTTCCTGCTTCAGAGAAGATCATGGCTCCCAACCTCCGGAGGGTAAGTATGGATGAGCGGGGGTGCGGGGAGGTGGGTGCCCAGAGGGAGGGTGGAGATGGGAGAGAGGAACAAGGGAGACAACGGTGGATAGTTTTCTGCTTTTCATGGAAAAAACAGACTAAGAGGGAAGGTTTTCTTTATTTATAGATTCGGACTGCTTGGCGCTTACACACACAAAAAAAATTGGCACACTGGGGTGGGCTCCCAGTGTACATCAATTTGGGAAGGGGGATGCCGACACGGGGTTTGGGCACCCTGATGTTGGCAAGCTGAATAGACAGATTGGGGGGGGCCGCATCTGACACTGGGAGTGAGCATCCCGGTGTCGGAAAAGGGAAACTGTTTAACCAGGAAAGACACTCTAAGAGGGGGGATGCCAACATGGGGATTGAGTACCCTGATGTCTGGATTATGTAGTGGATTTCAGGAGCCGCCATATGTATTTAAATGTTTCACCAGGAATGGCATGTAATGGAGGTGTGTCAGATCTGCCACTGCAATAACGAGCCTGTCTCTGATTGCAGCGGCAGATTCGTTTCAAGTTGGTGGCTCTCTCTGAAACTATTGTCATTGGTAGCATGCTCACTGGTTGGCAGCTGATGGAAACACCGACAAAAGCATCCCCTGGATGTGTCACAACATTGACACACCTCTGAAAGTGCTACTACCCCAATATGTTGTTTGTGCGTGCGCGCAAGCCAACGTAAAAAATCAGTACAGACTGAGTCCATGGGAGTACTGACTTCAAGCTTACTAGTTGAACTGCTCTTTCTAACAAAATCTTTCACTGAACACAACTACATTGCTTGCAGTACTCCTCCATTTCACCCCCCATCCTGGAGCAGCAGAACCTTGCACAGGCCAAGCCCAGGGTCGGCTTCACTCTCAGATGTCCCATCTCATAATGTAGGGCCTTCATCACCTTCATCACATTTTGGTGGAATTCTAAAGGCAACAGCAGTTGTCTTCTGCTGAAACATACTAACATACTAAAATGCCAGCAGAATAGGCCTAACGGTCTTTCGTGTCTGCTCGTTTGGTCAGCCTCCACCCTGGGTGCTGACCTTGCTGCCCCCCTCGCCTCCTCTGGCTTCTCCCTTCCCAGTTCCGGATATTCTTGCTGCATTGGATTTTGCTTCCAGAACCCTTCCCCTGTACCTGTCCCACCCCCTCTTGAACCCCTCCACTGTCTCTGCCTCAACCAGCCCCCTAGGCAGTGCATTCCATGGCTCCACCACCCTCTCAGTGAAGTAGCACCTCCTCCTTTCTCCCCTGAATCTTCCCCCCTCCAGCTTCCACCCATGCCCTCTAGTGGCCCCCTCCTCCTTCCTTCGAAGCACCCTGACTGTTCCTCCCCTATTTACCCTCTTCATGTACCTGAAGACCTCTATCATGTCCCCCCGGTCCCTTCTCTCTTCCAATGTGTACATATTTAGCTCTTCGAGTCTCTCCTCATAGGTACTGTCCCCCAAGCACCAAATCATTTTGGTTGCTCTCCTCTGACCCTCTCCAGGAGGGTAATGTCCCTCTTTAAGTGTGGCCTCCAAAACTGCACGCAGTACTCAAGGTGCGGCCTCACCAAGCAGTTATACAGAGGAAGAATCACTTCCCTCCTTCTGGAGGTGATCCCCCTAGTGATGCATCCCAGCATCCTGTTGGCATTGGCTGCTGCCCTCCTACAAGTCAGGGTGTACAAGTTGTTCATCTTGACATCTACCACCACCCCCAGGTCCTTCTCAGCCATCGAGAGTTGTAGCATTCCCCCGGGGTGTACACTTGGCCTGGGTTTCTGGTCCCCAGGTGGAGTACCTTGCATTTCCCTGCATTGAACCTCAGCTTCCGCTTTCTAGACCATCTTTCCAGAGCCTCCAGGTCCCCCTGTAGGGCCACCCTCCCCTCCTCCCCATCCACCATCGCCCCCAGTTTTGAGTCATCCGCAAAGAGAATCATCTCACTCCTGATTCCTGTCCTTATGTCAGAGACGTAGGCGTTGAACAGGAGGGGCCCAAGGACTGATCCCTGTGGGACCCCACTAATGACCCTCCTTGGGGATGAGACTATCCCGCCAACTATGACCCTCTGGGTCCGGTCCTGGAGCAATTGTCTATCTATCTGATTATCTGGTTCCCCACACCCATTTCTCCCAGCTTATCCAACAGGCCCACGTGAGGAACAGAGTCAAATGCCTTGCTGAAGTCCAGAAAGAGGACGTCCACTGGTCTACCAGGTCCAAGGCACTCATCACCCAGTCATAGAACTCCACAAGGTTTGTCTGACACGATTTCCCCGGGATGAATCCATGCTGTCTATCGTCCAGGCACCCTGACTTTTCCAGGTCCCCCCCTAGCCTCTCCTTGACAATGCCCTCCATCACCTTGCCCACCACCGATGTCAGGCTGACAGGCCTGTAGTTCCCTGCCACCTTCCTTGATCCCCCCTTGTGGATAGGCACTATATTCGCCACCTTCCAGTCCTGGGGCACCCACCCTGTCCTCAGAGAGCTGGTGAAAAGCTCCGCCAGGGTTTTCACCAGGACATCGGCAAGTTCCTTCAGCACTCTGGGATGTAATTTATCCGGCCCCGGTGCTTTCTCTGTCTTAAGGGAGCTGAGGGCTTCCCTCACTCTCTCTGCTGTGATTTCCACTTCCGGTACCTCTTCTCCCTGCTTAGCCCTCCCCCCTCCTGTCAGTGATGCCTCCCCTTTCCCCAGACCCGCCGATCGGTAAGGGTCCCCCCCCTCCTCCATGCAGACCTTTTGACTCATGGTATAGCAAAACACTGGATCTTGTCTGTGTTCTCTCTGAATATCAAACTGGGTCAGGAGAGGCAAAGATGTTTTCTTTAGTGATGAGAATTCACAATAGGTGGAAAACATTCACTAGATGTCCAAAAGCTATCAACAAAATTACAATATTTGCATAAGCGGGGGATGGTTGCTCATTAATGTCAAATCTAATGCACACAGCTCTCATGGTAGGTTCAGGAATCTTAATGTAACCCCTTCTACAAATGGGGGTTTCTAAAATGTCTTCCTGGGCTTGCTTAAATACCCACTGCCAGGCTGGTGTTTTGTGTTTAACAGTCTAAAAGTGCTTGCTTGCGAGTGCCCTGTAATCCTCCATGCCTATCTCTTTAAGAGGTGTAATTTTCATGTTTTATAATTAATCTGGGTGGAGGCCGAGTGGTTTCTGCTCGAGTCCCACCTGGGCTGTGTTACAGCCGCTTCATTCAGCCATCGCTAATTGCGCAGAGTAAGCCTTACTAGGATCTGTGATTGTTTGTTGATTATCTGCTTTAATAATAATAATAATAATAATAATATTGTAATTTGTCTAACTTTCCTTCCTTTGCAGCATGGACTTTTCTGCTAAGCACCACCATTTTAGTTCAGGACTGCCAGTTTGGACCAATCGGTATCTTTGGGGACCTTAAAATGGAGACTGTCCCCAGAGGTCTTGTGGGGTGAATTTCTGTAGGAATTGTAGTTTTTACTGTTTAACTCCTAGATGGACCTGGAGGGGGATCCCTTGCTGCGACAGACAGATGGATCAACCAACTAAACCTTGTGGATGGATCAACCAAACAAACCTTGTGGATCACTGGGAAAGCCCAGAGCTGCCTGCAGCAGTGAATCAATGTGTAGCTGGAGTTGAGAGAGTGAACAGCTTGAGTAATTCGAGCAGCTGCTCCTGCATGGTAGCGTGGGGGAATCGGTGGGAAGGCTGTGTCTGGCCTGCCTACCACCATCTTCTTGAGTGAAGAAGTGTGCAATATTATATCGGACTTCATCCAAAATTGCTGTGATTGTGACCGGAATCCTGAATTGTGACAGAGTGAATTTCACCTGGTGAGGATGAAAGAGTTGCTTCTGAGCGATTGGCCAGTCAGGACTTAAAATAACCGCAGAGCACACGGTTTGCACAGAGAAACCATTTAATTGCAACTGGACTGTCATCCGAACTGTGGTACTTCACTATTGTTACTATAATTGTGCTGAATGTGTAGTGTGGGTCGCGATTTGGTTTCCCACAGTGTTGAATGTGTCACTCTAGCTGGAAGCTACATCCAGCAACTAACCGGACTGCCTTCTGAATTATTCACTTGGTCTGGGCCTCACCATCTTGGCCTAGCTCGCCGCGCATGCTGCAGAGATTCATCTGATGAAAGACCCGCTCAGGGATTCGGCTCCCTGCTCAACAAAATCAAACAGGATTTGACCACCACAGTGTGTTGTGTGGGCCCTGCTTCCCCTGGCAAACCAGCAAACCATCCTGAGGTCTTCATCTCATCAATCCTGCATCCTGGTCTGGGTAGCGTGAGTAAACATCAGGGTAGCTCCATGCAACAAAGCTCAAATCAAAGTGTGTCACCTGATTTAATTGCTTTGGTTGAGCATTACGAACTGAGCTATCCAGCTCTGGAATACAAATTGTGGGTAAAAGTGCATGTTGTGTTTTTCTTTCCTAAGGGTCTCAACAACAGCTGCAATGCCGGCCTACCCCGGGCAACACTTCAGGCTAGCCCGCATAACAACTGGGTATTCATGGTGTGTTTGACTGTGCTAGAGGGACTCTTAGGGTGTGCATGTTTAACCTGCTGAATCAGAACTGAAATCAAATACTAGATTGCAGCCCCACCCTTGTTCACGTCCCCTAAATAGATCAGATCCAAGTCTTTCTGCATTTAAACTGACTATTGTGTACCTCTGTGGAGGGAATACTGTGTTGCTTTTACCTTTCTCCATTGCAGGTCTTATTTTACAGGGGGTCTCCAGGACCAGCACAGCTGATCCAGCCCTGGTGGTAAGTGTGCCAAGTGCGGGTTAAGAATTGTGCCTTGATGTTAACTGTGATTATTTATCTACTGACAAGTGTAAGCCACTAGAGGGGTCAGAGGGGGGTATCAGTGTCCCAGAGGGCTGTACCCAGAGCAGCTATGCTACCCTTAAACCTACTCTCCAGCTGGAGGCGCCCATTTAACGAGCTCAGGCCCCTCAACCTGAGATTAATCACGTAGGCGGGGGTAGTATCCCTTGGGTTTGCGCCACCTAGGGGTTACATTAACACAGTCAGTGGGATCACAGTCCAGAGGGTGCCGAGACAAGGCATCCACAACCACATGAGTTAGGTCCAGACAATATTCCACAGAGTAGTTGAAGGCAGATAAAGCAAACAATCAGGAATGCCTTTCTGCATCCAGCTTGGCCATGGTTTGCATATACGTTAGTGGATTATTCACTTAGTTGTAAAGAGAGTTAGGGTGCTCCTTGGCTCGGTTGTGCTCAATTTCAAAGACAGTATATCAAAGGCAATGAGAAAATGACACTCCCTTCCCCTTTCTGAAGACAAAGTACTCAGATACCAGGCATTTGATCAAACACAGATTCCTCCTTTATTAAGGTGCTCACAGATACAGGTGCAAACTGAGTACAAGTAATGGCATAGTAGGCAGTTCACAGAGATGCCAGCTGGCATCCCTCAGCTAATGTTTCAAGACTTGTGCCTCCTCAGAGCTGAGCATTTCTGAAATTAGTGTTCTCTTATGCTCAGGCAAAGTTTGACGTCAGACATTGCCATAGAAACCACAACACTCAGTTTTTAGTTTAGTTAGTTTTTGTTGACCGGGTAAGTGCACTAGACAAATCCTGCCTATTTTCAGGCACGACCTGGGGAAGGGGGATACAGATGAATGCCAACTGACCTTGAACCAGATTAAGCTGTTGGTGGTATTTTCAGTGAATGAGGGAAATTTAGCCAGGACACCGGGGAAATTCCCCTGCTCTTTTCGATAAGTGCCATGGGATCTTTAACATCCACCTGAACTACCACCAATCCAGGCAGATGGGACCTCGGTTTAACGTCTCATCCGAAAGACGGCACCTCACAAGTGCAGCACCCCTCTCATGCTGCACTACAGTGTCAGTATTGGGATATTAACCCAAGTGTCAGATGTGGGAACTGAACCCACAGCCCTCTGATCTCCCGGCCTCAGAGGCGAGTGTGCTACCTACTGAGCCACTGACACTAAAACAAGTGGTGCGAAGCAAAGTTTGAAGACAGTGTGCAAAAATCTTGCTTAGAAGTTCAAACACTAATTTCAGAGTTGTGCAGCTCTGAGGATGTGTGAGGAATGAAACATCAGCTGAGGGATGCCAGCCAACATCTTTGTGGACTGCCTACCCTGTCATTACGTGCTCTCAGTTTGCACATGTACAGTATCTGTGAGCACCTTAATAAAGGAAAAATCCATGTTTGATCAGACTCCTGTTATCTGAATGCTTTGTCTATTAGAAGGGGAGGTGAGTGCCATTTTTCCACTGCCTTTGAGTTTGTAGATTATTGTTGGTTTAGATGGTGATCTTAGCTATGCACAGATAGTTGCATATTGATCGAATATGGCCTATTGGAGCACCAGGAATTCCAACTTGTGCACTTCATAACTTTGCTCACTGGGCATACTGTAAGAATGCAACTGGCAAAAGCGACTGACTTCAAGCCTTCTAGCAAGTCTTGGTTCAAAACAGCCCCAGACCGTGTAGACTAGCACTATTGAGCAAAACATAGGGCTTTTCTAGATTGGCATAAGTGAGTGCTGACAAGTTGGTTAGGCAGTGAATAATTTCTTTGAATGCCTCATCATAAATAGTATTCCATCTGGTCCCAAAAGACTCATGAACTTTAAAGTAGGTTGGCAGTTCCTTTCATTTCTTAGGTCCCAGCTTTCAGGCCTTGTTGGTAGGGGGCTATCCTTGGGTCCAGCTTAAGAGTAGCCATGCTAATTGGGTATAGTCTTTGACAAACTGCTTATAGCATCCGCAGAAACCACTGCAGATCTTTGAGGTTCCTGGGAGGGGGGAGGTGCAAATAGTCTGGGCCTCAACCATACTGGGATTCATTTGAATTCCATAGGCAGACACAATATGCTCCACATACTTCAAAGAGATTTGGAAGCATTGGCATTTGTCCATGGATAGTCTGAGCCCAAACTCTTACAACTGTTCCATCACCTTGAATAAACAATTCTTGTGTTCTTTCAGAGCTTTACAAAATACTATGACATTGTGCAGGTACACCAAGCACTATAACAAGCTCATGTACCACATTATCCTTTCTATGAGGTTTTGGAAGGTATCTGGGGCCCCATAAATACCTTGCGGCATGGGCAGAATGTCATAGAACCGAAGAGGGAAAGCAATCGGGCTTAAGCAAGGGGATCAAATAGTAGCTGCTGCACAGGTTTGGCACAGAGAACCAGAAGCTACTGTGGAGGCAATACAATACATCTTGGATTGGGGGCATGGTGTACTGATCTGGTATGGTGCACTTGTTGAGACTCTACTCCAAACACGTTTGCACTTCGCTATTCTTTTTCTGGACGGTGACAATGGCGGACATGTAGGGACTCCTAGATTCTTACATAATTCCAGTCACTAACAGCTCCTAAAGAGTCCCCATACATCATCAGTATCAGTGGGTGCCAAATGCCAAGACTGCTCCCTGATAGCCATTGGTTGTGCATCCGGATCTGATGCTCCCTTCCCATGACTCATTCATGAGCAATGGAGGGTATAGAATACTTGAGTCTGGATGGCCAACCTCTGGCTAGTTCAGGTCTGCTATTCCTCTGGCAATGGTGAGTTACCACAATTGAAATGATCCAGGTTCAGTTTTTTTAAAGAGGCCAGTTCTTCCAGTTTTCAGCTGTATGGCAGTATTGATGCAGTACACTTTAGCCAGTGTCTTGCACCTTCTAAGGATTATGGGCCACTCCATTATAGTTTTGAATTGAACATTTATGCAGCACAGAATAGCCTGGGCTCAGACAGATAATACCTGCACCAACGTTTGCAAGTGGTGTGGCTATGGTGTGTGAACTGTGGTGCTCGCATATAGCACTGAAGTGGTTTCCAGGTGTCTGATTTTGGGAGCTAGTGGAGAGGGCAGGCTGTGGCTGAGGCTGATTCCAGGAGCAACTGTTGAACCACGTTTGGGAGTGAGAAGGTTGTTGACCATTCATGATTAGGGTGATCTACCTGGTGTCTTGAGTCCGGGAGTACTGGTCTGGAGTGGAGCCGGAGGTGGCCGCATGAGCGGGACCATTGAGCCGCCTTCTGAAGTGAACTTCGCTGGATTCTGGGAGCCGTGCTGAGAAGGGTTGCTGTTGTGGAGCTCAGAGGATGACGTTAGCCGAATGGGCTTGTCCTGAGGTAGGTGTGGAATGAGGCTGTTTTCCCCTGGGGGGGTCGGGGGTGCTTGCTGGAGGGTGGGCATTTACCATAGCTCCTGGAGCTGCAGGGGGCTGCCTGACGGGGGGGGGTCAGGCTGCTCCAGTGGCTTAGGAGGGGGCAACTAGTTGCACTCTGTTGCCTGCCTGGTGGCTGGTTCGGGGCCCTGCATTTGGACCATCAAGCAACCATAAAAGGGATTTATTTTCTCTGGACTGGTTCTGTGGAGATCTATCTGGCAAAGAAATTGGTAGTGACTGCTCCTGAAGTTTAAGCCAGGTGGTATCACATATTTTATCCAAGTTCTTTGCAGGCAGTGAGAGGGCTTCTTTTTCTGGTTATAACACTTTATGAAAGTCCATTGATGTGGCAGTGAGAGGGCTACATCTATTGGACAAACATTTTGTGGTTAGAGGGTGGTAAGAGCCCCCGTTTCCAGCCTCAAACTCTTTTTGAAGCTATGGCATGACTTTGTGGACATTGCTAAATCATATCCATCAGTTATAATTTGGACAGTAATTGCTGGACAATAACTGTAAACAAATTTAGTGCACTACTGCTGCTTTGACTGCTGTCTCTTCTGTTTTGTTTTGTGTTATTTATTTTTATTTCATTTAATTCTTTGGGTTTTATGTATGTATGTATGTGTTTAAAGTAGTAGTTAGGTTAGTTTTTGTTTGTGGGGTAGTTTGATTTGTTTGGGGTATTTAGGGGCATTTTAAGGGTGTGAGTGTGAGACTGATTGTATGGTTGATAGGTAGCTGCTGGGTGGCAGGATATGTTGGCAGAGAGCTTCGATGGGTGGGTACTGCTCTCCCACTGAGCTTCGGGCCCTCTGCCTCTTTGATTAGCTCCTGCTACCAGTTGAAGTTTATAGGTGCTGTCACGCCTTGGGTGTAGCGAGTGGGCATCAGAGGGGTGGGAAGGGGGCTTGGCAGGGGAGCAGAGTGGGCAAATTGAGGTCATGGGCTCACGGAGACTCCCTGGGATGAAATGAGCCTAGGAAAGGGGTCCGCCCTACCTGGTGCCCATACCCAAGGGCTCCGCTTTCTGTGGGCAGATAGCATGGTCAAACTCGACTGCTCATCCAACCCAGGTGGTGTTAAACAATACCAGATCGATCAGAAACAAGATGGCATTAGTTGCTGTTCTTATTGGGTCATCTGACCTGACATGCATCACTGAGACCTGACTGGACAAGAATTCTGGTCCCATTTTGGAGTCAGTGGTTCCAGCCGGGTACTCAGTGATACACCAATCTTCAATCTTTCCATTACATCTGCTGCTGTGCCATCCTGCTGGAAATCAGCACATATCCTCCCTCTATTTAAATCTGGTGACCCATGCGATGTAAACAACTATAGGCCTATCTCCATATTGCCTATCCTTTCTAAAGTTCTCGAAAAACTGATCCATATTCAGTTAAAATCTCATTTGGAAACCTTCTCTCTCATTAACCCAGCTCAATCTGGCTTCCGGGCTAATCATAGCACAATCACTGCACTAGCAAAAGTAACCAATGATTGGATCTCTGCTATAGATGCTAAGAAGGTAACTGGTGCAGTCTTTTTGGACCTCAGCAAAGCTTTTGATACTGTTGATCACAAACTATTAGTCAATTGCCTTGCAAAGTTGGGTGCCACATACCATACCACCCAGTGGTTCTCTAGCTACCTAACTGGAAGATTCCAAAAAGTAAAGGCGGAAGGCTTTTTTTCTGCTGCCTTGCCAGTTGCAAGTGGAGTCCCCCAAGGATCCATCTTAGGCCCTATCTTGTTTTCTCTGTACATCAATGACTTAGATGCTGACATATCTACGTCCAATCTGCACTTTTTTGCAGATGATACTGTGTTGTATACTTCTGGCTCATCGTTATCTGAAGTCAAGGGAGTGCTTCTAGCGGACTTCGCACAACTTGAGCATAATTTAATAAAGGCAAAGCTTCTGCTCAATGCCAAGAAGACTAAAGCGATGATATTCTCCGCAGTGCTGTCTCAGGCCCCCCCAATACTCTTGCCCAAGACTTCATTGTCACCACGCTAAACGAGCCTCTGGAAGTTGTAACCAAATTTAAATATCTAGGTATCTGGATCGACAATAAATTATCTTTCAGTGACCACATCGAAGATGTCTCTAGAAGGTTAAAAGCAAGGTTAGGTTTCTTCTACAGAAATAGGTCCCTTTTCCCCCTTGAAACTCGAAACAAGCTTGTACAGGCCACTTTTCTCCCCCTATTTGACTATGGCGATGTAATGTATTCCTCCACCACTCTTGCAAATCTAAGTAAACTGGACATCCTTTATCACTGTGCGTTGCGGTTCATTACCAACTCCCCTTACCGTTCGCACCACTGTGACTTATATGCAGCTGTTGGTTGGACATCCCTTACTACTAGACGCTGCTCCATGCTGGGCTATGGACTCTTAAACTGCTCCTGCAGAAATTGCCAAGCTATCTCTCTCTCCCTTATTAGTATCTCACATAGTGCATACTCGTTAAGAAAATCTGACTTTATTATGCTTGACATACCAAGGACGCGGACTTCCTTTGGTAAACGTGCTATTGCATATGCCCTTCCCTCCATTTGGAACCAATTACAAACCGTACTGAAACTAACTAGCACAGTTTCAATAAACTTCTACAAATCGCTAAGTTCAGCCAAAATAAAAGACACCTGTAACTGTCATTAAGTCTCTTCCTTCCCCACGTGTGCCATATTTATCCACTGGTAAGGTATAATTGATTTGTCATATTAACTGCTTTCCCTTCCCCTTCTACTCCTGGCTTTATCTTTGCTTACGCTCCACTGCTACTCTATCAACTCTCTCCTCCCTCCCATATCAGTTGTAGACTGTTGTTTGTTCTAGCTGCCAAAATACTGTATATTTGATTTGATTTGATTTGATTAAATCAAATCACACCAGTCATCATGTTTCATTTATCAGTATGCGACCTATAAGTCGCTTCCCTGTCTCACATCAATGTTTACCACCTGCGGTCACCCTATGTGGTACCCTTGTATGTATATCCAGCCTGCATCATGTAACGTGTATTTCATGTGTATACTGTTATTACCTATCTGTGTTTGTACTTTAAGTGTTTATGTCACAGGACCTCCTTGTGAATGAGCTTGCTCAATGGAGTTTTCCTGCAATAAACTTGAACTTGAACTTGAACTTGAACCACCTGAGGTTGGATCATCGGGGAGGGGTAGCCATTTGTTTTAAGACAGAACTGGGCCTTGTAGATGTGCCAGTTGGGATCACTAGATCCTTCGAATGTATTATGGGTACAGGGGTGGGTTGTAGGATACATCTTGTCTACCGTCAATCTGGGAGTGAAAAGGATCTCCTACAAGAAGTCACGGATTTCATGATCAAGATGGTGTTGGAGTCCCCTAGGTGGTTAGTGCTGGGGGACTTCCATGCCTGGGTTGATGGTGAATTCTCACATTTTGGTCAAGATTTCCTCCAACTGATGGTTTTGTTGGGCTTTACACAGGTGATTACCTCTGCAACCCACATACAAGGTCATTTCTAGTGTTTCTGCTGGGGATGGAGATCTCTGATGTGGTGGTGGAACCCATCAGGTGGTCTGATCACCACACTATAGGGTTAATTTTCGTGGCCCCCCCCAATAGACCTGTCCCTATGGAGATGGACTGGTACCGCCCTTTTCGGGGTTTGACCCCTGATGGTCTTATGGGGGTTCTGGACCTATTGGGGAGTTTGAGTGTTACCATGGACCCAGAGAATCTTCTACTAGCCTACAATAAGGCAGTGGGGGGCTGCTCTGGACTCCATTGCTCCTGTCAGGATTTGCTCCCTCACCCTTCACTCTCAGTCCCCTTGTTTTGATGGGACCTTGAAGGAGTTGAGGAGAGTGGGGAGAAAGTTGGAGCGACGCTGGTGGAAATCAGGCCTGAGTGATGACAAACTTAGATTGATGTCCCATTATAGGGATTATCAATCTGCGGTCTCCCGTAAGAAGGCAGAGTTCCTGTCCAGGGAGATTGCAGCCACGCGAAATCAACTGGCTCAGATCTTCAGAACTGTGGACAGACTGTGCAATCCAGCCTGTCTCCAGAATTGGGGAGATTTTTCACAGAAGTGTGATGAATTAGTTTGATTTTTCACAGATAAGGTTGACACCATCAGATCAGAGATCTGCACCACTCACTCAAATGGGCAGATCAGTGCAAGACCGCAAGCACCTGGTTTGTCTGGTCAGACTTTAGCTAGTTGGTGATCAAGGATGTTGTGAAGATGATCTGGGGTTTGTGACTGACTTACTGTAGTTTGGACCCAGGTAACACATGCCATGGATGTAACTGGACCGGTCCTTGCTGAGTTAGTTAGGTGTTCATTACAGACTGAGGTGTTTCTGGACACCCTGAAGGAGGTGGTGGTTCACACCTCTTGAAAAAAACCTTCTCTCGACCTTGACTGTCTCACAAACTACAGGCTTGTCTCTAACCTGCCCTTTGTGGGTAAGGTTATTGAGAAGGCAGTCGTGTTGCAGCTTGAGAAGCATCTGACCACCCACAATATCTATCATCCTCTCCTGTCCGGTTTCAGGAGGAGGCATAGTACTGAGACCACATGGGTTCAGGTACTTAATGATCTCCTGACAGCGAGAGATTGGATGAGTCATTCCAACTTGGTCCTCCTTGATCTCTCTACAGAGTTTGACACTGTGGACCATGGGGTTTTGCTACAGTGCCTGCGGTTACTCTCTGGGCTATCTGGTACATTCCTCAGATGGTTTAATTCCTTCCTCACTAGCAGGATGCAGAGAGTAGAGTCAGGAGTATTCTCCTTGGCCCCTCTACCCCTGCCATGTGAGGTACTACAGGGCTCTGTGCTTCCCCCATGTTGTTTGCAGTGTACATGCTGCCATTGGGGGACATTATTAGGCAGTGTGCATTGAGCTTTCACTGCTACGCAGATGATACTCAACTGTACATGTCCTTTGTGCCTGAACAAAATGATGTTGTTTTGATCTTTAACAACTGCCTCTCTGTGATTCCGGACTGGATGAGTGCCAATTGGCTCAGGCCGAATTCAGATAAGACTGAGCTGTTGGTTGAGGACCCAGGTTGTCAGGTAGAGGGGTTATTGGCTGGGCAGTCATCCAGGCTTTGGCTGAGAGGCAACCAGCTGGTGACCTTTGACTGGGTGCAGAATCTGGGCCTTATGCTTGATAGCGAGCTGACACTTAAGTGTCAGGTTTCGGCCGTTGTCAAGGCCTCATTTTACCATCTGAGGAATATCGCCCGATAAAACACCTGGTCCCACCTGATGACCTTCCGATGTTGGTCCACGTCTTTGTGACCTTGTGCCTTGATTACTAAAATCCCTATACCTAGGGCTACCGGGAGTGGACCTTCGATGCCTGCAGCTGGTGCAGAATGCAGCTGCCAGGTTGTTTACCTGCTATCAAGATCTTGCCATGTCACTCCTGTACTCTGCAGCCTGCACTGGCTGCTGGTGTGGTAGCGGATCACCTTCAAGGTCGGATTACTGACATATTAAGCCCTACACGGACAGGGACCGTGGTACCTGAAGATCTCCTCTGTCCCTACCACCCCCCCGTCCTGTCTGCTCCTCTGATGAGGGATTGCTAGAGATTCCCAGAGTCTGTCTGACTACTTCAGGAGCCAGATCATTTGCTTTTGCAGCTCTGACCTTGTGGAATTCTCTACCTAGCCGGGTTAGGTAGTGCTCATCCATTGAGGCCTTCAAATCTGCCTTAACAACTTCTTTATCTGACTTAGCATTCTCTAATATTTAAAGCCCTGCTGTTTTATGATCTGTTCTTATGTTTATAATTCTGTTGAATTGATGTTTTATGATTTTGTATACAACACTATGGTCTTATTGGAATAGCATGTTATAAATAAAGATTGCTTGCTTGCTTAACCATTAGGCCCCCCAGACATCCATGTCCTAGTGGAGCCTCCACCCTCAGAATCTGTTTAGTGGCATCATTCCTCAACCTGACCACATTGCTGACTCCACATTCAGCATTAGGGGGGTTAGACAAGGTACTCCTCATCCCACCATCACATGATGCCAACTTCACAATCCAAGTCTGGGACCATTGATGCTGCTGTTTTCTGTACACTTCCCTCACTAGTCCATGGACTAGCAAAGCTTGTCCACTGTGTTAAACTTCCATCTCTTCAGAGAGCTGCTTCAGCTGGCCGAACATGTGAGTATTCATTCCAGTGATCACAAGGACATTGCTGTAAATCCCTCATTCAGGACACAGTAACATCAGGGTGTCCATGGGTCCTCCAACTCCCACTACTTTGTCTAATAAATGAATGTCAACAGTGGTGCATCACTGGTAAGGGTAAGGCTTGTCACTAAGACCCCAGAGGTGTAGTCCCTCTTGTGTCAATAAGAGAACATATATCAGTGCTGTTCACAAAAACCCTTGAAAATCAGAGTGACCTGGGATCCACTACCCAGCACAATAATGGTCATTGCCCTCCACTGTCTGTATCCTTTTGTACTGATTTGAATGTAGGAGAATTGTGGCCTTCTTCTAATTGCTAAGCTCCCTATTAAATACCAGTGAGCCTTTTATTGGCCAGAGCACACTATAAGTAATGAAGCCAGGAGAGTGGTCACTCAAAAATGCAGAGGAAGCAAGGAGACCTCAGCTCTGATAAGGCAAGTTAAAATGTGATGTTTTATCTGGCCGATGAAGGTGGTCACTTTGCCAAAATGGTCAGGCTTAATCATGGTTCAGCTGGATGATGAGAACCAAGATCCAGTCTGAAAAGTATGAAAAGTAAGAACATTGGAGTTAATTTGAAAAAAGTGCAGGCTTTGATGCAGCAACTTGGGAGGTGGGGTGGGGGTAGTGCACTGGTACCTTAACCATATCTTTCTGTTCGGTCACACACCAGGAGCCACCAACTAATTTCACTAAATTGTAATGTAAATACAGTGGTTGAGCTTGCAAACCCTTTGTACTGATTTGAATGTAGGAGAATTGTGGTCTTCTTCTAATTGCTAAGCTCCCTATTAAACACCTGTGAGCCTTTCATTGGCCAGAGCACACTATAAGTAATGAAGCCAGGAGAGTGGTCTCTTCAAAAACATAGAGGAAGCAAGAAGACCTCAGCTCTGATAAGGCAAGTTAAAATGTAATGCTTTTTACCTGACCGATGGAGGTGGTCACTTTTCCGAAGTGGTCAGGCTTAATCATGGTTCAGCTGGATGATGAGAACCAAGAGCCCCTCCAAAAAGTATGAAAAGTAAGAACATTGGAGTAAATTTGAAAAAAGTGCAGGCTTTGATGCAGCAAAATGGGGGGATGGGGGTAGTGCCCTGGTACCTTAACCATATCTTTCTGTTCAGTCACACACCAGGAGCCACCAACTAATTTTAATAAATTGTATTGTAAATACAGGGGTTGAGCTTGCAAACCTTTTGTACTGTCTGTAACCTTCCCTTTGTGGGTAAGGTTATTGAAAAGGTGGTTGCACAGCACCTGGATGATCATCATACCATCCACAATATCTACAATCCTCTCCAGTCAGGATTTCAGAAGAGACATAGTATTGAGACAGCCTTAGTTTGGGTACTCAATGTTCTCTTGATAGCGAGAGAGATCAGAAGAGCCATTCCATCTTGGTACTTCTTGATCTCTCTGCAGCGTTTGACACCGTGGACCATGGTGTGTTGTTAGAGCATCTGTGGTTTATCTGTGGACTGTCTGGTGCAGTCCTCAGATGGTTTCTGTCCTTCCTCATGGGCAGGTTTCAGAGTACAAGTACAAAAGATTTTATTGATCGGCTTAAGCCATTTCAATATTCTAAAATAATGACATACATACATTCATAGGTTATAAAACTTCATAAGTTATATAAGTTATACATAGCACTGTACACAGTTATTGCCACAAATCATTCAAAATGAGAAATTAGTTCATATTTAATGATGTGATGACTTCAGGAATCTAGCCAGTTTCAATAGGACATTAATATCTTGGGAAGAAAAAAGGTAGAGCAAAATATCATCAAAGGGGAGACTGAGACCACCAATAATGTTCCCCAGCAATTTCTTCCTATTTTTCTCATGCATAGGGCATAATAATACAATGTATTTAAAGTTGTCTTGTACTTTATGAGTACATTTACAAAAGGATTCAACAACCTGATCTTGCTTATGTCTATAAAGAATGTATTCTGCATTATAAATTGCCATCCTAAATCTCATTAGGTGTCGTCTTAAGCATGGGTCTGTAACTTTTGATAAATATTCCTCATCTCCCCATTGTTTTTTCAGTTGTTTATACCAATTTTGCAATTTCAAATTGAATAATTGTGAAAAAATAAACTGGGTTTCCAGATCTCTAATCCTGGTTTTAACCTCAAAAACTATTTTTACCCATGGTTTGGTGTAGACAGAGTAGATCAAGTGTCCTAAACCAGATGGAAGGATATCCTGTTTGATTACTTGCATGAGGGGGAAGGCAAATCCCATTAATGAGTAGCTAATGTCTTCCTCAAGACATATCCTAAGAAGCCTATCTTCAGGTGATGTTGAAGTTTTAAGGAAGAACATAACTTGTCTTTCGTAGATCAGTGACTGAACTGAATATTGTCCAAGTTCTAATTTAATGATGCTAGTGGGGGTTCTTTGGGGGACCATAAGAATATGTCTATGTAGTTTATTAAGTACTATATTTAATGATTTGGAATTTACCTTACCCCAAATCTCTGAGCACATAAAATGCTTGCTTTAATTTTTGCATTGATAATTCTTATCATTCCCTTAACTGAGGATTTTCCCATCTTAGCATTAAATATCCTTATTGCATTAGTTACAGATTTCATTTTATTCATTATGTGTTTCAAATGTATTTGTCATGATATATTTTGTGTAAATCTGACCCCCAGATAATCAAAATAGGACACAATTTCTATCTTTTCTCCATCTATCCAGAATCTGGAGTTCTTTTGAGAATTGTTTCCAAAGATGATCAATTTAATTTTATTTAGGTTGATTTTTAATTGTTTATCTTTACATAGACCTGAGAAGTATTCTAATTTCCTCCTCAGTCCTAGGGCTGAGGTAGAAATAAGAACAATACCGTCCGCATATGCTAGACAATTGATTCGATGTTCAAAAACTTTTGGAGAATGAAAATTGAGGTTAGATAAGTTGGTCAAAATGCTATTTATATATATATTGAATAAAGTTGGTGCTAGTAGACATCCTTGTCTCACACCAAGATTTGTGTTAAAGGGGGAAGTAGTATGCCCATACTGATCATATTGTACTTTGGCCCAAGTATTCTCATGAAGTTGAATCAGTATGCCTAATAAGGTGGCATCCAAACCTAAACTTTCCAATGTTTGCCACAGAATTTTCCAGCTAATGCTGTCAAAGTCCACAAAACAACAATATAATTTCCCCTTTTTGACCTTGACATACTTCCATACCAAATGGTATAAAACATAACAATGTTGGATGGTGGATCTTCCCTTTTGAAATCCATTTTGAAACTCACTAATTATAGAGTTTGTGTCCAGCCAATCTGTTAATCTTTCCAGAATTATTTTTGTAAATTTTTTTTTTGCAGTTAATCTTTTTATTATTATTATTAAAATATAATAAAACAGCAATTTCCACATATGAAAGACAACATGAATGGACAAATTGACAGGATATGACAATATATTGATGATTAAACAACATTAAAAAGGATTGACAGCTATATAGTCTATAATCAGTCAAATGTTACAGCATTGTGGATGAATATATCTAGGCTAGATTGTCTAAGATTAGCTAAGAAGGTAAGGCTAAAGATGAGGGAAAGGATGAATACTGAAAGTTTGTGCAACACTGTTGTTGAATCTTATCTTACACAATTGTATATCATATAAAAGTGGAAGAGCTGTGAGAGAAACAAGACTTATTCATAATGTCAATAGAAAGAAAACACAAAAAGAACATAAAGAGAAAAAGAGAAAACAACTAATAAGGGAGACACTAGCAGTAATGGTTATCAGATAGTGTTAAGTAGGGGTAACCTTTATAACAGTCCATACATTAAGTATTAGAAGTATCTGACGATCTTAAATAATTAAAATAGTCCTGTCAACATCTATTATGTGCCTTAAGTCGCCCAGAAGAAATATGAGACATACGGTACAGGGAGGCATACTGAGATAAAGTCTTAAGAATATCAGAGAAATTGGGGATTACAACAGACTTCCAATGTATAAGTAAACGGCGCTTAACTTGGAGAAATAGTATGGTCAGCCATCTATTTTGAGCGTGGGAGATTGTATTATTATAAGAGCTGAAAATGGCCAGTATAATATGTTTGGGATCTAATGAAAATAACTGTCCAATTACTCTGACTGCAAAGTTGTGAGTAATGCACCATAGATTCTTTAGAAGAGGACAAAGCCATAGAATGTGAAATAAGTCCCCATTAGGAGAATTACAGCGCCAGCAGTTATTACTGTTCATTAGACCCATATGCTGTAATACCACAGGGATCCTATACTATAAGTGAAGGATTTTTGTTTGTATAAGGGAACTGCACACATCTTTAAAGGTCTTGTGACAAGAGAGCCAACATCTATACCATTGTAAGTCTGCTATATTGTAATTTAATAGTTGACTCCATTTCTTTTTAGCAGCGAGAGATTGGTCCGTAAGTGTACCTCTGGTGTTTATGTAGATTGTACTGTTCAAATTAGATGAGATGTTAAGCCATTGTGAGATATATTGATCATGTAAAACTTGTTTGGGTAAATATTGGAAATAGGAGTTGCAAGCAGTACAGAGCTGTAGATATTTCCAAAAATCATGCTTTGGAAGACCCCAGAGGGTACAAAGGTCAGTAAAGGACTTGAGTTTGAGGTTATTTGGTTTGAGTATATCATTTAAGAAGAAGATGCCTCTATTTTTCCAATTACGGCAGAAGATTGGGTGGTTATCCAGAGAGATGTTTGGGTTACCCCAAACTGGGGTATAGGCCAGAGGTGTAGGATTAGATTTAAGGTGTTCGTGTATTAATTTCCAGTAGAATACTGATGAGGAGATTGTAGGGTGGGATTTTAGTTTCAGAGGGAGTGAGTTATAAATGTAAGATGTGGGGATGTTCCCAGGACATAGGGAGGATTCCATAGTAACCCATAAAGGTGATTTTGCCATTGATTTAAGAAACCATTTAATGGTTTCAGATGCTCGAAAGGCCCACAAGTATGCTTGGAACCAGGGAAGCCCAAAGCCTCCTTTTGACCAATGTGAGCGGAGTTTTATATGACTGAATCTGGGAGGTTTCCCTTCCCAAAGGAGGCTGCCTATTAGTTTATCAAGTTTGACAAAAAAAATGGAAGGTAAAATGAAAGGAATGTTAGCAAAAAGATATAAGATTTTGGGAGAAATGGTCATTTTAATAGCAGAAAGTTTCCCTTTAAATGAAAGGTTAAGCAGTTTCCATCTATTGAACATAGATTTAAAATTAGATAACAAGGTGCTAAAGTTTGTATCCCATATTTTATGTAGTTTTGGAGTAATTTAAATGCCGAGGTAGGAGAAACCATGAGGTGCCCATCGGAAGCTCAAAATTGTATTCATAGATGATTTACAGTGTTCGTTTAGAGGTAAGGTTTCAGTTTTATTATAATTCAAGGCTAAGCCCAGTGTAAATATTTTTTGAGATATATCAATCAAACTAATTGGGTGGTATATCTTTGGATCTCTAGGATTTTCTTTTTTAAAAATCAGGAATATTATTGAGCCAAGCCAACTTTCTGGGTATTCTTGTCTCTGAATAAAGGAATTAAATGCTATTTGAAAGATTGGTATCCACCAGTCTGGAAATGATTTAAATAAATCACCTATTATTCTATCAGGACCTGGAGCTTTGTTTGAAGATAATGAGCACAGTGCGTGCCTTATTTCCGAGTCTGAAATAAAAAATTGTCAATGGGAAATAAATTGGAAGAGAATGCAAGACACAGGAAGAACCTCCTCTTCTCTAGAATAATATAAATTTTGAAAATGCAGAGTCCAGGTATCAGGTGAGATAAAGGCATCCACTTTAGAAGATACTTTCTGATATCCTACAGTCACCAACTGCCAAAAGGACATCCCATCCCTTTGGAGGACTAATTTCCTTAATTGTTCCCATAATTTATTTATTTATTTAATTGTTTCACCAGGAAAGATACACTGAGCAACTTAATGCTCATCTCACGCTACGTCCTGGGGGAAGGGGAAAGGGATATACAGAGTACAGATATACAGAAATACAGAGTATAAGTTCAGGTAAATACATACAGATGGTGTAGTTATACTTGCAGTTATAAAACAGGAACATGGCACATGAGACAGTATAGACCGATGTAGAGTTTCAGTGCAAGCAGATCTTAGGAACAGCTTACAAAGTAGAATCAGTACAGGTATCGAGCAATAAGATACAAGGTTGACAATGCATAAAATACAGACAGTACACTAGTGCAATATGCAGCAGGGTGAGCACATAGGAACCAGTCACCCCTATTTAAGAGCTGGTCTATTAGTATAAGTGCAAGTGGGGGGGTGAGAGGGGGAGAGGGAGATGGAGAGAAAGACAGAGAGGGAGACAGATAAGGAAGGGGGGTCAGGAGCAGGTGCAAGAGAGTGTGAGGTAGTTGTGCAATGCAGTGGTAAAGGAACAGAGGGAGGAGGAATGGCAGATTTGTGGAGGGAGAACATTCCACATTTTAGGCAGGTGGTAGGAGAAGGCTTTTTGGCCAGAGGTAGTGGTTCTGCAGGGGAGTGATAGGGTGTGAGTGTCAGCATGGGATCTCAAGGAATAGAGGGAGAGGGTAGGGGTGCCAAGAGAGGAGAAGATATATGAGGGGAGAGAACCAAGCCAGAATTTAGAGACAAATTTAGCACTGTGAAGCGTGCACCGGGAGTGCAGGGGAAGAAGGTTGAGTGCGCGGTAGAGGTCACAGTGATGGGTACAGGAGGGGGCATCAAGAGCAAAATGACAGAAGGAGTTAAAGAGAGAGTCCAGTCTGGATAGGTGGAACTGTGGGGCAGCATCATAAACTATGTCGCAGTAGTCGAAAAGGGGCATGATCATCTTCTGTACCAGCTCACGCCTGGCGGCGAGTGGGATGAAGCTGCGTTTTCTGTAAAGTGCCCCAAGCATAGGCCTTATTTTTTTCAGAATGGCATCAATATGTACAGAGAAGTCAAGGTTTCTGTCCAGCCAGATGCCGAGATACCTGAAAGAGGTGGAGTCCTCTAAAGCTGTCCCATCGAGGGTATGGAAGGAGGGGAGGTGAGTTAGCCTAGCGAGTCTCTGCCTTGTGCCAAAGGACATGGAGACCAGCTTCCTGGCATTTAGAAAGAGTTGATGAGAACTAAACCAGAATTGGACTTTGGTGAAGTTGGACTGAAGCCTGGTAGTAACATCAACAACAGTATTGCCAGAGGTAAACAGTACTGTATCATCCGCATACATGTGAATGCTGGATGAGGTGCAAACCCTGGGGAGGTCATTTAAAAAGATGAAGAACAGAATGGGGCCTAGCACAGAGCCTTGAGGGACTCCAGTGGTTATAGGCAGGAGGGAAGAGATAGCATCAGCAATTCTTATTGATTGCGACCTGCCGGACAGGTTGGCACTGAATCATCCTGTTGCAGATGGGGATAGACTAGCAGCTGAAAGGCTGTGATGGAGGAGGGGGTGAGAAACAGTGGCAAAGGCTTTAGCCAGGTCTACAAAGATAGCTGAGGTAATATGCCCTTTGTAAAAGCCTGAAGAGATGGTGTCAGTTAATCTTAAGAGTGAGGTGGTGGTAGAGTGGGATTTCCTGAAGCCAGACTGGAAGGGGGTGAAAAAAGCAGAGTCTGAGAGAAACAGAGAGAGTTGTTTGAGTGCTATGTGTTTCTGTAGTTTAGCTAAGGTTGGCAGTAGGGAGATAGGATGATAGTTACCAGGGGAGGAGGGATCGCCACCCTTCGGGAGGGGGAGGACAACAGCATGTTTCCAGACAGAGGGCACAGTGGCAGTCACAAAGGAGAGGTTTAGTAACAGGGAGAGTGGGAAGGCTATGGCAGGAGCAGAGATGTGTAGGAGCCTGGGGTCAAGGCCATCAGGCGAGGAGCCTTTGGTAGGGTTCAGGGCCAGGAAAGCTTGAAGGGTAGAAGCAGGGTGACGGGAGAAGGAGAATGGGGGAGGTGTAAGGGGTCTGGAGGAGGGGACGGGGCAGAGGAGCAGAGGTAATGCGGATGGGAGGAAGGGGTGGCCTGGGGGCGAGGGGAGTAGGAGTAAGGTGGGGGACAGTGCAAGGGACACAAGAGGGGGTCAATGGGGCAGGGGAAGTGCTAGGGAGGGTACATAGCAGAGAAGAGGCACAGGTGGCGATGTGGGAGTTGAAGCAATCAGCAATATCGATAGGTTCTGAGAGAACACAGAATGATTGTGCCTGAGGGAGGGGGGTGGAGGGGTGGAGGAAGACGAGAAAAGGGAGTGAACAACCTTCCAGAATTTAGAAGGGCTATTTGTATTGGTTTGGAAGTTGGATTTGAAATGCTCTGCTTTAGTAAGGCGGATTGCTTTGATGCAGCCATTCCGCAATTCACGGTAGCGTTGGTGATCTCCAGGGCAGTTGGAGGCTTTGGCTTTGCGCCATGCAAGATTGAGAGCATGTTGGCAGGCCAGAAGCTCAGGAGTGACCTAGGGGAGGTGGCCGCCGTGAACCCTGGTTTTGCGGGTGGGGCATGGGAGTTCCAAACCTGCAGAAACTTAGAAGTGAAGTAGGCAAGGGCATTGTCCACAGAAGCTGCTGTGATAAGGGGGGGACCAGTCAGTTTACGTAAGGTCATGAAGCAAGGATTGCAGGTCGAGTGATGCGAAGGGACGAATGAGAATAATTTTAGGAGGGAATTTAGGCCTGTGTATTTTCCGCACTACGAATGTCATATAATGATCACTAGTAGAGTCAGGAAGTAGCCCTGAGGCCACTACTCGGTGTGGATGGGAGGTAAGGACCAGGTCCAGCAGGGAGTGGTTTAGTGTTTTATGGTTTAGATGAGTGGGTTCCTGGGGCAGCTTATGGAGGTTTAAGGCTTCAGTAGTGGAGTGGATGTTAGCCAGCGATGGGGCCAACCAGTTCAGATTTAAGTCGCCCAAGATGAAAAGTTCGCCACCGCCGGCGAGTGAGGAGAGCTTAGAGACCAAGTCAGTGATGTTGGAGTGTGGCTTACCAGGGTGACAGTAAACTCCTGCACTAAAAATGGGGCCTGTGTGGGGATAGGAGATTTTTAAAAGGAGAGCCTCTTGAGATGACTGGACAGATGTGTTGAAGGAGGGAGTGATTTGGAGGGTGGAGGAGGCATAAATATCCACCCCACCACCTCGTCCGTTCCTGTCCTGTCCTGTCTAGTTAAAGTAAAGCCAAGGATAGCTATTGCCTGATCAGGAATGGATCTGGATAGCCAGGATTCAGTGATCACAATGATATCAGGGGCATAGTTCTGGACTAAGGGTTATAAAAGGGAGATTTTTGGAGCAAGACTTCTTATGTTTAGGTGGATGATTTTAAGTCCATTTGGTAGAGAAAGTGGATTTGTGCCTGGGTGGGCACTGTCTGGTGCATGGCAGGTGCAGGACCAGGGTTTGGGTGGATGTTGCCGGATGCTAAAATGAGCAGGAGAATAAGAAGCTGTGGGAGCCTGCATCCTTTGGGACAGCGATAGAGAAGTCATTTACTAATTTTAAGGGGGAGGGTCAGAATGATAGGTGAGGATGCTATCTTAAGGAGGGTAACAAACTGAGTGTGCGCCGACATGATCGTGGCACAAGGGAGTATATGGCAGTGGGGTAGGGAGGTAGCAACCGGGTGGGGCATTGTTCCAGTGGGGCATGCTAAATTGTCAACCACCATAAGGGATGCCTGCAGACTAGGTTGGTCTGATGACAGCTGAGTACAGATTGACAGAAGTATGAACGGGATGAGCCACAATTTTGAAGTCTGCCAGGACTCCATAGTACACCCAGTGATGGCGAGAGAACACAGGAGGTTGATGACTAGAGTAAGCTAGCAGCAGCTCAAGAGGGGGAGCCACAACCTCATGCCTCTATTGGTGGAGAAATATAAGGAGCCAATGGGAAATTGGGTAGATAGAAAAAAGCCGGTCAGGTGATCAGTGGTGACTACAAGTATAATTGTGGAGCCATGGGTGGGTGGGAGGGAGTGGGGATAGTGGTGAGCTGGCGCACAGTGCCAGTGGGGTTCAATGGCTGGTGACAAGTGCCGTACCTGGAAGGCTGAGGATCCAGGCAGGAGGACTCAGGCGGTGGCCTGAGGAGCGCCATTGGTCCGGGGGCTGAGCGGGTCGGTTGTTGAGCCTGCGGTCCCTAGGAGAGAGGTCCCAGCTGGAGAGGAGAGAGAGAGGGAGAGATTAAGTAGCTGGCTGAGTGCAGGAGGTACAGACAGCACAGCAGGGATCCCACTTAACACAACAAAGGGACCAGAGATTGGGCGCCAAAAAGTCTGGACTTCAATGGAGCAGCACGAATTCCCTAGGAGATCTGTAATCACAGCCCTTTTCTTAATATTTTAACAGCTTAAACTCTAATACAGTTACAATTGAGCATACATTTTGGTAGAATCTTGAAATTATTGAGCAAAATTGGTGGCTTAGTAGGAGCAGAGACCAGGGAGAGCTCCAGACCAATCGGAGCGGGCCCAGGAAAGGCGCTCGCGTTCTGACTGGCTGGCGACAAGTGCTGTACCTGGAAGGCTGAGGATCCGGGCAGGAGGACTCTGGCGACAGCCTGAGGAGCGCTGTCGGTCCAGGGGCCGAGTGGGTTGGCAGTTGAGCCTGCGGTCCCTAGGAGGGAGGTCCCAGCTGGAAGGCTGAGGATCTGAGCAGGAGGACTCGTGCGGCGGCCTGAGGAATGCCGTCGGTCCAGGGGCCTAGCGGGTTGGCGGTTGAGCCTGCAGTCCTAAAGCGGGAGGTCCCAGCTGGAAGGCTGAGGATCCGGGCAGGAGAACTCAGGTGGCGGCCTGAGGAGCACAGTCAGTCCGGGGTCCGATCGGGTCGGTAGTTGTGCCTGCGGTCCCTAGGAGGGAGGTCCCAGGTTCTCTCCCCTCATATATCTCCTCCTCTCTTGGCATCCTGACCCTCTCCCTCTATTCCCTGAGATCCCATGCTGACACTCGCACCCTATCACTCCCCTGCAGAACCACTACCTCTGGCCAAAAAGCCTTCTCCTACCACCTGCCTAAAATGTGGAATGCTCTCCCTCCACAAATCCGCCACTCCTCCTCCCTCTATTCCCTTACCACTGCATTGCACAATTACCTCACACCCTCTTGCACCTGCTCCTGACCCCCCTTCCTTATCTGTCTCCTCCTCTCTGTCTTCTCTCCATCTCCTCTCCCTCTCACCCCCCACTTGCACTTATACTATTAGACCAGCTCTTAAATTGGGGTGAC
This sequence comes from Neoceratodus forsteri, assembly GCA_016271365.2. Classification (NCBI taxonomy): domain Eukaryota; kingdom Metazoa; phylum Chordata; order Ceratodontiformes; family Ceratodontidae; genus Neoceratodus; species Neoceratodus forsteri. Next base: position 1,455,716,518 of record CM057455.1, on the reverse strand, counting down.
TGGTTCCTATGTGCTCACCCTGCTGCATATTGCACTAGTGTACTGTCTGTATTTTATGCATTGTCAACCTTGTATCCTATTGCTCGATACCTATACTGATTCTACTTTGTAAGCTGCTCCTAGGATCTGCTTGCACCGAAACAATACAGCAGCCTATATTGTCTCATGAGCTATGTCCCTGTTTTATAACTGTATGTATAATTACACCATTGTCAACCTTGTATCCTATTGCTCGATACCTGTACTGATTCTACTTGGGGCGTGTGTTTCTGTTTTTCTGTTTCCAATAGTTTTTTGTATTTAGCTCTTTCTTTAATTATTAGTGTTCTATATTCTTTATTAGTAGGATGAAATCTTCTTTCTTCTAATCAACCTATTTAAATCTTGCTTCATGTTTGACGATATTGTACCATGATTTCGTGTTCCTTCTAAGTTTAGTCGTTACAAGCTGTGTGATCTTACAGTGGGGATGTAACAATAGGCCGAGTTTCAGCCAACATCCAAGAATTTCAGAAGAATCAGATGTCCCAGCTAGAGTGCATCAAAGATCATAAATCTCACCCTCATTAAGAATTAAATTAAACTGTTCAAAAGAAGATGTTCCCCATTTAATTATTTTTTCATTAATGAACTCCAGTCCTTCATCAATATGTATTGAGCTATTTTGAGGTAGCTTATCTATTCTTATTTTCACCAAGACTGGAAGATGAGCTGATTCTGCTCTTTCTAATGTCTGTAGATCTATAACTTTCCTAACAGCTTCCAAATTGGTGCATACTAGATCAATGGTCGAATGACCATTGGTTCCCGATACTGTATATATAATTCTCAGTTTTATCTCCAGTGAGTCTTCCATTCAAACCACAATAATTATATTCTGCTAGAGTTTATACAACTCTTTGCCTCTAGCATTACTCTTCTTATCCAAACAGTTCCTATTTGGATCTATATGGTGATTAATATAGGGAAAAAAAGAAATAAAGTGTGGCTGGTTTCGTGAGCTTTGAGTTACCGGGATTCTTGCATAGAAATCCCCCAAGAGGATGACAGAAACATTCTCTTCGCACTTCATTATTCTATCTAGTTCAATTTTCAACCCTTAAACTGCAGACTTCTGAGAATTGTTTAATTTCTTTAAGGGAGGTAAGTACGTATAAGTGAGAATAAGTTTATTACAAATCGGCCCTTCGGACAGATTTATCATCAAAGGAGCTGATTTGAAAGCTTCTAAAATTAAGTGAGGTATGAACAAAAGTTGACAAACTCCCTTTTAGTCTCCAACATTTCTTTCCTTTGTCAGCAGGCATTATATAGCCAGCACATCCTGGAATTAGGGGTGTCATTAATTCAGTACACCACATCTCCCGGAGGCATATAACATCAAATTTCTCAAAAAAACTCATTAACTGCATCTGCAATTTTGAGATGTAAATCCTCAATATTCCAAGAAAGAATACTAATGTCAAGAGGGTCAAAATGTTCTAGTGTTAATTCCCTCAATTCATCCAGGGAGTCTTGTAGTCAATTTGGGTTTCAGAGAGTAGTGTCGGGGATTTATTCCTCTGGCACCTTCTCCCTGCCCTGTGGGGTGCCGCAAAGTTCTACTCTAGCACCCATGTTGTTTGTGGTGTACATGCTGCCATTGGGAGACATTGTAAGGTGGTATGGGCTGAGTTTTCACTGCTGTGCAGATGATTCTTAGCTATGCATGTCCTTTGTGCCCGAACATGAGGATGCCATCTCAGTATTTAACAACTGTCTCTCAGAGATCCAGGACTGGATGAGTTCCAACTGGTTGAGGTTGAATCTGGACAAAACTGAGGTTTTGGTGGTGGATCCTGGTTGTCAGATAGAGAGGCTTTTGGCAGGTCAGCCTTCTGGACTTGGCTTGGAGGCAGTCAGCTGATGGCCTCCGAACGGGTGCGAAATCTGGGCATTATTCTTGATGACAAATTGACACTTAAATCTCAGGTGTTGTCTTTCATCAATACCTCAATTTATCATCTGACAAATATCGCTCAGATCAAGCACCTGATTCTGCCTGACAATCTTCCAAAGCTGGTCCACGCCTTTGTGAACACTCACCTTGACTACTGCAACTCCCTATACCTAGGGCTACGAGGTTGATATTCGCCACTTGGGCGGCTGGTGCAGAAATGTGGGCGGCCAGGCTTTTTGACTGTTTTTCACACCTAGCATGTCACGCCTGTGCTGCACAGCCTGCACTGGCTGGCTATTTAGTGGCTGGATCACCTTCAAGGTTGGCTTGCTGACCTATGAAGCCCTACATGGACAGGGACCTGCCTACCTGCAAGAGCTTCTTCATCCCTATCGCCCTCCTCCCACCCGCCTCCTCTGATGAGGGATTGCTGGAGGTTCCTAGGGTCCGCTTGAAGACTTCTGGAGCTCAGGCATTTGCATTTGTGGCACTGACTCCTGTGGAACTCTCTACCCGGCCGGATAAGGGAGTCCGTGAGGGTGGAGAGTTTTAAGTCTGCATTAAAAACACATCTTTTTAATCTTGCATTTTCAGTTTCTATTTGAAATATATGTTATTACTATACCATATTTATTTAGTAGCTTTTATCTGAGTCTAACTTATTTGTTAAAGTGCTTTGATACTCTGTGAATTGCACTGTAGAAATAAAAATTAGATTGATTGATTGATAATCTCTCACCATGGCATCTGAGTCCTCCCATTTCCTGGTGATCCACCACTATCTTTCTATCAGTCTTGTAGCTTGTCATCCCATTTCTTAAGTTTTTGGGAATAGGCATTCTCCTCCAGATGCCCATCTTCTCCATGTTGGTAGCAGCACATCTCTGCCTCATGCGCTTGTTTCTGGGTCAGTCTGTGATGGTGACCAATCATTCTGGCTAGCTGTGTTCTGCTGTCATAGTTCCTCCACTAGTTCAGTCAGGTTCCTCATCTGCTCTTGCATCTCATTGATCTCATCTGCATTCACTTCCTTTGAGATGGTGTTGACAGACAGGGACCTGTGGGCCATCCCTGGTAGTGTTTGAGGAGTATCTTTTTTTTAGAATCTGGGACTTCTTCCCCTATACTTCTCTCACCAAGTCCCCATAGGATGGCAAATAATCCATCTAATCTTGGATACAGTTTAGTCTGAGTTCACAGCTCCTTGGAGTACCTTTTCCACCTGAATTCAGTCCATATAAGCAGTCACCTAAGTCCCTTTCCACTATGCCTTTTGTATGCTTTTTTGCCATCTGTATGAAGAATTCAAAACAACTTTTCACCTTCAGCCTGCTCCAAGAAGGTCAGCTATTTCATGATCCAACCTGAGTTTTCCACACCTTCCAGCATGGATATACACTCAAACAGGGTGGGATTAGGTCATGCAACCCAGTCCTCACAGGCACTCTCCTATGTTGTCTGATTTCTCCTCATCTAAGTACTTCAGTCCTTGCACCATTTGTGTCACTTGTTCAATCCAAGAATCCAGATCCTCCTCTCCACTTGGGGTGGGATGATGCCAGAAAATATGAAGTCTTTTATATTTTTGATTTCTCTCAATGGCACGGTCATCTTTTCCATCAATCAGCCCACAGAGTCCAATATGGCAGTGCAAGGGCTGCGTTGAGGCTGCAGATCTTTGAGGTCTTGAGTGGTGTTGCCCTGCTTAGAAAGCCAGGACATTATTTGAGTTTCCAAGTCGACCTCAGACCCCTTTGATGAAGACACTATCTGTAATACACCCTTGGCTGAAAAGTGTCAAGGCGCCCGGCTAGGGCCATCAAAGGTAAGGGTGGGGTTTTAGTTGGCTAGGTTCACTTCCTACTCACTCCCCACTATTGATTAGCAGTTTAAGTCCCCTATCTTACATCAGGCACAATTTTTCAAGGTTCCAATTATGGGGAGACTTTCATCTAAATGTGTCAAAATTGCCTCCTTTGCTCATAGTGTCTGGGACATTCTGGACCAGGGACACTTTCTGGGTTCCATCTTTCCGCTTTACACCTGATCTCTTCCTGAAATACAATTCCTCTAGTTGTGGGTTCTGAACTTTGAAATGTTTACTGGGGTAGATTCTCCTGTACCATACTGGGGGTTCCCGGTGTAACTTGTTGATAACAGAGATAGAACCCAGTGGTGCCTCCAACATGTGTGTCCTCCACTGAGCAGACACCTTTCCCAATTGGCATAGGGGTTGAGGCACCTCTACCTTACATTGCAACTGGACTGCTGTAGTAGATGTTTGCAGTGGCTCCTGTCAAAAGAGAGGGAGTTTGTATCTAAGAGAAAAGAAATGTGCAGTGCCTCCACCAAGAAAAAGATTTAAGTGGGCTAGGTGATGTATTAGAATAACTGCCTGGGATGCTGTGCTTGTCCACCTCCCCACTGTTTTCACACCTCCCACAGACCCCACACCAATGCAACAGTATCCCCCAGCTGGCATGCACAGTACTATGGCATACAGTGATGAGAAATGGCTTAGTAGTAAACACAGCTTTATCTCTCAGAACACACAACCTGGAAACAGAAAATATATTAGTGCACCCACATTTAAATGAGGCCCTTGTTATGTGCTCTTCTAAGTGGGCCTGGTACACAGCCCTTTTAATTATCCTGTTAGGCTGGGTCAAAGCACCAACTGTCCACATGCCTTGAACTAAATAACAATTACTCTGGCTGCATTTAATCAAACCCTGCCAGGTGCCAGCCTTCCAAGACTCACACAGCAGCACATCACAGTTACTTGATGGTCTGTACTGAGGCTACTATCCTCCTCCTACCTGTATCAGGTTATATCCCTTATGCTTAACATGAGTTCCTCACAGTCCTGTGGTGCCTCATGTATTGAATCAATGCAGGCCTCATGTAGCTGCCATGGGTTGGCTGATGTTGATGCATTTAATTTAGAAACAACAGATTAATTTCCCCAAACCCAACGGCCATGCAATTACTAAAATGGCTTCACATCTTCTGAGAGTGAGGTATTTGTAATCTGGCGCTGGCCAACTGCAGACAAACTCCAAATAAACAGTATTTTCAAAAGGCAGGGCAAGCTCTGATTTTACTCATGGTTCTCCTACTGGGTGACTCTGTCTGGCTCTACAGGTCTCTGGCACTCCAGTCTCCTGTGGTAGCTCTGATTCAGTCAGGCTCATTCCTTCGCTCACTTCACCTCTCTCATGGGCTGGTTCTTGGCTTCTTTCTGGACTGTTCACCATCTCATCCATCCTCTTCTTCTCTCCTCAGCTGCTGAGGCCCTGGACCATCCCAAATGTCTTGGCTTCAGAGGCCTCAGGCTGGTGGCCACCCAATATATACAGTAGCTGAGGTGCCTGCTATGGAACATGGATCTGCCGCCCTTGATTTCAGTCTGTTGCTCTGTGCTGGATCTTCAGTGTCATCATTTGTGCTCATTTACATACAGTTGCCACTATCTTCCTCCCAGGAATTCATCAGCTACCTTCTCTGGATATTTTCCAGGCACAGGGCCCAACATGGCGAAGCTCAACCTCAGAGTCAGCCAGCAGGTCCTATCTCACCAAAATCTCCCTCATATCTGCCAGCCTCCAGCACAGTTCCCTTTTTTCCCAGGTCCTGCTAACTCCTGCCAGTCCCCCATCCACTAAGTCTGAGTCCTAGGGGTCAGCAGAGCAAAGTCATAGATAGTAGCAGTCTATGCCCAGAAATTGTGCCCCCTGGTAAGCCCCATTTATACAGGAGTTGCACTTATTTCATGAACTATCTCCATATTAGTTTGCCACTGAATGTCCTACCCCTAGGTGCTGTACTGTTGCCCTGTTATATCCCCACATCAAGCTCATTGCTCTTTACTGGGGCAGGGACATCGTGGCTGAAACAGCTTTGCAATCTTCTTCCTTGCTTAAAGTTGAAGCTATGTTTTCCAAACATGTTTGTGACATGAATGACCTTAAACTAGCAACTCAGCAAAACACTGTCACTATAAAAATGATTGATTCTCATCTAGCAGCATCTGAAAACAAAATTAAAATGAATGAAACCTCAGTACATGAACTGCATGCCACTGTAAGAGAACAAGATTGCACTATTGGACTTTTACAATCTAAACTAGACGACATTGAAAACCGCAGTCGCAGAAATAATCTGCAATTTTTTGGTTTCCCAGAAGGTGAAGAACTCAAAGATACTATGACCTTTCTCTTGCATGTACTGCCAGGTTTGCTGCACTTACCATTGGACCTCAATTTAACTATAGAGTGGTTGCATCGGTCCTTAGGCCCCAAGCCTGCTACTGATCAAAGACCCAGACTGATCCTAGCAAAATTCTTAAACTTTGCTCATACTGAACTTATTCTAAGGAATGCAAGGGAAATCGGTACGCTCATTTGGGAAGACCATCGAATCTATATCTACAGAGATTTTTCTAAAGAGGTCTCCATGAAACGACGGGCATTTGCTCCTGCTAAATGCATTTTACATCAAATGGGCATCAGATTTGCATTGTGTTACCCTACGATCATGAGACTGTTCTTGAATAATACAACAAAAGACTTTAACTCTCCTGAAGCTCTGTTATCATACCTGGAAGGCCTGCAGCACAGCGCTCCTTGTAGCTTACAAGACAACCCAGCTCTAGTCGGAACTGTGACTGACCCCGCAACAAGCAACAGTTCACCTAGTCCTTTTACCCTCGAAAATCCTCCTGAGCTTTCACGGCATCCAATGTAGTCCCGAGGACTTACCTTCCAGACAATCTGTTTGGATTCAAGTGAAAAATCGCCCTGGGTCTGCATCTAAAGAAATACATTCTGCACTCCAGAAAATGTGCACAATCAGCATATGCTGACAGCTCGTGCACAACTTCATTTCCGCCATTCCCTGCAGAACACATATGCACCTCTAAGAGATGTTAGCCACTTTCCCCAAGAAGATCTTTCCTGGGAAGACTGTGCCATAGCTGATACTAACACAGTGCATCTTGTATCAGGAAATATTTCAGCAGACACCTCCTGGGCTGAAGTGGTTGCCAGCTCCCCAATGAAAAGCATGGAGCCTCCAAAACAGAAACGCAGAAGCAAGCCTAAAACATGAGGCTTCACTGGTGTCTTTCTGTAACTCACAGGAACAGTATTTTATTAACATCAACCCATGAGTTGCTATGCTATAGTAATTTTAATATTGGTTTATTTAGCCCTTGGAAGCATGATTTTCAATAGAGTATGCATACCTCCTTTCCACCCATATGTATGGTGATTAGTGATGTAAACACCAAGGTACAGAAGTTATTAGGAGCAGAACAGATTTAATGTAAAAAGGCAAAGGCAGTAAGGACAGAAATGGGGATAAAAGAGGTAAGGCTATCAAAAGTGGAGGGTGATGAGCACCAATGCCCGTAGTCTGTGTAACAAGCTCCCTGAACTAGTGGCCTTGATGGAAGAGGTTGCCTGGATATTGTGGCAGTCACAGAAACATGGTACACAGAGAACCATGACTGGGATGTCAACATACCAGGATACACAATCTACAGGAGGGACAGGGGGGTAAAGAGGAGGAGGAGTAGCTCTCATGTAAAGGAAGGGATCAAGGCAACAGAACTAAAGAGTAAACAGGAGCAGATGAGGCACTTTGGTCACACCCTGGAGACAGGAAATGGCACATGCTGCATGGGGTTGTATACAGACCCCCATCTCAGGGGAGGGAATGGACAAGAAAATGATAGAAGGCTTTCTTAGAATGGCAGAAAAAGGGGAGATATTGTTGATGGGGGACCTGAATATGCCAGATGTTAACTGGAGTACCTTTGCTGCAGGCACATCCAAAAGCAGGGTCATTCTTGATGCCCTACGGGGGGCATGCCTCAGACAGCTAGTATTGGAACCCACTCGGGAGGGAGCAATTTTAGACCTGGTACTCTCAAATGGGGATGAAGAAAGAATCTCAGATTTAGAATTGGGTAGCCATCTGGGAACAAGCGACCACCAAACAGTGTGGTTCACGATAAACACAGCCATACAATCAAGCCATACAAAAGCAAGAGTACTGGACTTTAGGAGGGCTGACTTTGGGAAAATGAGAGAGTACCTCATAAAAGCACTAGCAAACAGGCAAGAAGGAGGGGTGGAGGAACAATGGGGAGTGGTCAAAACAGCCATCACAGAGGCAACAAGCCTTTGTGTAAAGCAAATCAATAAAACACAAGGCAGGAAAAAAATGCTATGGTTCTCAAAAGAGGTGGCAGGGAAGGTTAAGGAGAAAAGGACAGCATTCAGGAAATATAAGGAAACACAGAAGGAGCACAACAGAAAACTTATCAGTTAAAGCAGAAAGAGACTGGGAAGGCAGTCAGAATAGCAAAGGCCCAAACCGAGGAAAGGATAGCCAATTCTGTTAAGAAGGGGATAAGACCTTTATAGGTACATTAGGGAGCAAAGAAAGACCAAAGGAGGGATACTGAAGCTTAATAAAGGGAGGGTATGGGTAGAGGGTGACAGTGAAAAGCAGGATACTGAACGAATATTTCTGCTCAGTATTCACAAAGGAAGAGGAGGGGAGTTACCTAAACCAAACAAGAGAAACACTCTGAAGATGGAGGTCGATACCAGTCCATTTACAGAAGAAAGGGTTCTGAAAGAACTAATAAAATTGAAGGCGGACAAAGCAATGGGGCCTGATGGGATTCACCAAGAATTCTAAAAGAACTAAGGGCAGAACTAGTGACACGCTGACTACTCTCTTTAACAAATCATGGGAGGATGGGGTGGTACCCGAGGACTGGAGAAGGGCAGATGTGATTCCTCTTCACAAAAGTGGGAGCAGGACAGAGGCAGGAAACTACAGACCAGTTAGTTTGACCTCAGTGGTAGGGAAAATGATGGAATCACTTCTGAAGGAAAGAATTGTTGAGTACCTAGAGGCCAGTGGGGCACAGGACCCAAGGCAGCATGGATTCACAATGGAAGGTCGTGTCAGACGAATCTAATAGATTTCTTTGACTGGGTGACCAAAGTAGTAGACCAGGGAGGGGCTGTGGACATGGCCTACCTAGATTTTAGCAAGGCATTTGATACAGTCCCACACAAAGATTAATACACAAGATAGCCAGCCTTGGAGTGGGTCCCAAGTGGTAGCCTGATAAAAATTGGCTAGACAACAGGACGCAAAGGGTAGTAGTAAATGGAGTACACAGTGAAGAAAGGAGGGTTACTAGCGGGTACCGTAGGGTTCAGTACTGGGACCGGTCATTTTTAATGTCTTTATAGTTTATATTGCAGAGGAACTAGAAGGAAAGTATGTCTCTTTGCAGATGACACAAAGATCTGCAACAGGGTTGATACACAAGATGGAGTAGAAAGGATGAGAAGGGGCTGCAAGGTTGGAGGAATGGTCAAATGTATGGCAGCTCAGATTCAATGCAAAGAAGTGCAAGGTAATGCACATGGGAAACAAAAACCCAGGGGAAGCGTACACAATGGGGGGTGAGATACTGACAACAGTAAAAATAGAAAGGGACCTGGGGGTAATTATATTAGATGACCTAAAGGTGGGCAAGCAATGTGAGAAGGCAGTAAGGAAGGCTGGGGGATACTGGGATGCATAGGAAGAGGCATCAATAGTAGAAAATAGGAAGTTGTTATCCCTCTGTACAGACAGTTGGTGAGACCCCATCTGGAGTACTGTGTGCAGTTCTGGAGACCCCATCTCCGCAAAGACATAGACAGAGTGGAGGCTGTCCAGAGGAGGGCAACCAAAATGGTGCAGGGTCTGCACCAGAAGACATATGAAGAAAGACTAAAGGAGCTTAATATGTATACCCTTGAGGAAAGAAGGAGAGAGGGGACATGATAGAAACTTTCAAGTACCTCAAGGGAATTAACAAAGTCCAAGAGGGTAGCATCTTCCAGAAAAAGAGATGTGCAAGAACAAGGGGTCACAATTTGAAGATAGAGGGGGGACGGCTCAGAGGTAATGTGAGGAAGTATTTTTTCACTGAGAGGGTTGTGGATGCATGGAACAGACTCCCTGAGGAGGTCGTGGAGTCAAGAACAGTGGGGGACTTCAAGAATGCATGGGACAGACATAAGGCAGTCCTAGTGGAGCGTAGGAGGAAGTAAGCTGTTGGTTAACTAGGATCTGCAGCTTATCTGTTAGGTAGGAAAATGGGCAGACTAGGTGGGCCAAGCGGTCCTTATCTGCCGTCAAATTCTATGTTTCTATGTTTTATTGTGACACTTTCTCTCCAGCAGTACATCAGTTATGGAACCAATATTAATATTTTTTTTTTTGCTGTTTTAGCTAATTCTGTTGTGATTAGGGGCGAACAGATCTGCCAGTACTCCCCTTATGCTTTGCCTGCCACGGCTCATATATATTTCTGGTCATACAAATGGCAAACTATGGCTACCAATGGCAGCTTCATCTATAAATGTGTCAGCTATGCTATTAACATTGCTGTCTTGCAAATATTACTTCTTCTGGCAGTATTGCCTCTCATGCGATGTCTCCTCGCTTTTCTAACTATCTCCCTATACACATCAACTTGATGTCTGGGCCCTTTATAGCAACCTTATCCTCTTCATTCGTCAACTTATGCAGGCTATTTTCGAACAGTTTTGGTGCACCCCATTTTACATAATTTTACCTGAAGTAATTCTGTACCTTCCCATATGGAGTTACTGCAGCCTAAATAATAATAATAAAATAAAGAATATTTACTCTTTGTTCTTTTTCATGCAACCAGAACTTCCTGGCTTATCTCTATAAATCCAGTAATTCGGTCTCTTTTCTAATCAGGCTATATTCGATAAATCAACTCCATAATCAGTTCCTTTATCATATACCTGATCTGCACCATATCAGTTCAAGCTTGACTTTATTACCTTTCCAATATGTACTATTTTAATAAGCTATATGCATCTAGATGTATGTATATATATATATATATATACACACATATATATATATATATATATATACATATATATATATATATATATATATATATATTTATAAATGGTGTGGTAAAATCATAGAAATTCCAGTAACATGATTGGACAGAATGCATCACATGACCGTGCATTATTTCCCAACGACCGCACGCCTCCCAGTACGACCGCACGCCTAAACTACTTTCCAGCCCTCAAAACCTTCTCACCAGCAGTGAGATCACTCCACGCCTAATGCAGTTAAGCAGCCACATACAAACACACACACACACACACTGTTACTACTGCACACTGTCTCACCACCCTAAATTCTAAAAAACAACATAATACAGCCCATTTAACAGAAACCTAACTGTGTATAAAAAAAGAGAAACTACAGTTCTCTTACATCCTACTCTCACTTTCTGTTAAAAAACTCCCTTCTACACAGACTTGCCCGATCGTGTACCACTTTCACTTTCCTACCTGAAGTATAGCGTGACCGAGCAGTGCGCATTACAGTAACAAGCTGTTACCAGTTGAAACTAAGTCCTTTTGTGTTAAAAACATATAAGTCCTTTCCTCCTGTTACTTTCTCTACTTTCAGTAATACAAGGTGCAGAGTGTATTTAGATCGAGGGGAGGCCTAAGTGAGTCGACAGCTTTAGCGAGCAGACGCTCTTGTGAGCCGAGTGTTGCCATGACAACCTCGCCCTGGCTTGCGCTCACCTTGAAGCTGCCGCACTCACACGCGCGCCCCTCACCTGCTCTAAATACACTCTGCACCTTGTATTACTGAAATTAAGACAAACTAACAAGAGGGAAAGGACTTTATATGCTTTTTAACACAAAAGGACTTACTGTCAATTCGAATAGCTTGCAATGCGCACCGCCCGTCACGCTTATACTTAATCACTGCCTCTCGCTCGGACTACTTTCAAACTCTGCCAACATATAATTTACTACATACAAAGAGCCATTACAATAAACCAACACAACCTAACAGAAGGTACACACTTTTCATCCTTTTTAAACACAGGACTTACTTTCAACTCTGCCAGCATATCATTTCCACCTAGACAAAGGATTATTTTTCCACCCACCCCCAAAACATGTGTGGCTATTTTATAAGATAGATATACATTTGGTTGTCGCGCTGCGACGCCTTGGTGAGTGAATGACTCGCCCGCGGCCTCGCAGCATCACACCGCACACCAAGGCGCATGTATATCAGAGCGCACAAGACACCCTAGAGTGGTATATCTATTACTATATATATATATATATATATATATATATACATATATATACTTAATACTAAGTAATATGAAGCTGCTGCTTGGGGAGCCACATATCAAGCTAATATCTAATATGATATAATTTTGAAATGCAATGAGATTGCCTGCAGATTTAATCTCTTCATTCCTTATAAGACTTAGCGTTTAAAAGAACATTACAGCAACTTAGCTCTACAGTAACTTTTGAACTTTATATATCTGGTTCCCTATCTCTGTTTTTTTCTATTTCTCTTTTTTCTATATATATTTACCCCCCACTTTCTGATTATGCATAAAATATATGCGGTTGGAATGGGAACATGCATACCCATTAACTTTATTATATCATAGCTACTTAAGAGTTAATTACCATTATACAATGGTGTGTGAAAATCCTGTAACCTCATTGGTCAAAACATGTCACATGACCGTGGGTAAATCCTGCATAACCCACGGCTGAAGAATGGCATTTATAAGAAACATAAGTAAACCCATTTTACATTTATTTTACACATGGGTCCACTGTATAATCGCAATAAGGCACTCCAGGGTGTGAGTTATTGGGTGATTTACCCACTTCTTGTGTGGTTAAGTCACCCGGCTGCGCCTCATGACACACCACACAAGGCGTGGGTAAATCCACAATAACCCACACCCTGTTGTGCCTTATTGCTTAAATAATACCTGAATATGTCCACCATACCTGGAAATGTTAGTTCATTGTTTCTTTCCTACAAGGTACTTGATGTGATATAGGTAGTACTCTGGAATTCTGTAAAACTGACTTAATTTGTATCTAAGAGACATATATCCTCATTACTCATTAAATTAGACACATTGATAGATCATAGATCTCAACTATAAGAAAACCAAGTCAATGCTTTTCTGTGGCTCCTACAACAAACATAGGCTTACACCCTTAATATTACAAACTGCTTGGGTGCTATCCTCGAACAGGTTCACTCCTTTAAATATCTGGGGATCACCATAGGCAGCAACCTATCTTACAGCATTGACATAGATAGCGTGCCAAAACTACAAACACATGCATTGGTCTCTCTACAGGCACAGGCAATGTCTTACCTTGATGCCTTAAGGATAGCAGTACAGAGCTTGGTGGTCTCTCTAATCGACTATGGTCTGATTATTTATGGCTCTGCGACTGACACAGCCCTCAGGTGCTTATCCTTGGCCCTAAACAAAGCCTGCCAACTCATCACAGGATCCCACCGACTCACCCATATGTGTGACCTCTATGTCCAAACAGACTGGCTCCAGTTATCAAACCGTATCAAGTACCAAACTTGTCTAATGGCTAAGAAAATTATGTTACATCTTGCTCCCCCCGGAGTCCAAAGTCTTCTCCATACAGCACTCAACCCCCGCCTCACAAGGGCTTCAGAAAATCAAATGTTGCACATTCCTCAGTGCCGCACCACACAAGGCCAAAGATCCTTTGTGTACCGAGCTCCTAGCTGGATTAATGAACTCAACAAAGACATCTCCTCTCTGCAAAAGCTAGGCCCATTCAAAGCCAACCTTCATCTCCACCTAGCTGCCTCTCGCTCCTGCGACTGTCCCTCATAACCTGATCTCCCTCCTAGCACTTCTACTCCTACCCCTTCTCTTCCTCTTCCTACAGCCTACCATCCCCTCCCATTTTTGCCCCCTACCCCCAAGCACTTTTTTGAGGTCTGACAAATGCCCACGGCTGCACCACTCTTTTTGTGTCCATTCCAAGCCTCAGCTACCTCTGACTACCCTGCCCCCTGGTACTCACTTTCCCTCAATGTAATATATTTCAGCTGCTTAAAAATGTCTGTGCACCATTTCTGCACTGTTACTCAACTCTATGTAATGTTTGTATTGTACCTCAATTGACGTGGAACCTTTGTAAAAGAGCCTTGGCTCAAAGGTACTTGTAATCCTAGACTCTAAATAAATAAAAAATAAAATAGAAGTGTGGACTCACGCTCTTCTGAATATCTATCTCTCATTCTCACCCTGATGTGAGGTGAGAGGTTGTGGTATTTGTTTACTGACCCATATCTCTCAACACGTCCAAGATGATACTATTGTGTTATAAGATTATTATTTATTGTTTTAAAGTGTTAATGTTTCTGTTTATAGCTCATAGTTTAGAGAGACATGTATGTTGGTACCCTGGAACCCTAATGGTTACTATCACTTATTGGTCCTGTCAATCATTATGCTGTTATCCTGACCACAATTATAGACTAACAATAATGTTTGGCCTGTTGCTGTCCTCTGCTCTAGCTTACTGTCTTTTCTCTTTTTCGCTGGGTGTGTTGAATCCTATTCTCTTTGCAAATCATTTTATCCTCATTTTGCTACCATGACTGACTTTTTAATTTATACATGGAACGTAAAAGGACTCAACACACCTAGCAAACATAAATAAGTGCTAAACCACCTTAAAATACACAAGGCTAAAATAATATTTTTGCAAGAAACTAAGCTATTGGCTGAAGATAATGACAGGCTTAAATGGGACTGGGTCGGTCAAGTATATGCCTCTTCATTCTCCTCTAAAAGGCATGGTGTTGCAATTTTACTCCATAAAAATCTAAAATGGTCTCTTTTGAATTCTATCAGTGATACAGAAGGTAGATGGATAATTGTCTCTTTTGACACTCAAGCTGGTCTATTAACTCTGTTAATGTATATGCTCCAAATTCTGATAATCCTGAGTTCTTCCACAACTTAGCCCAACAGTTAACTTTACACAATTTAAACAATTCTCCTGTTTTGATGGGTGGTGATTTCAGTCTTGAAATAGATGCTTGCTTGGTCAGAAGGTACACGTTTGTTGATGTACACCCCATAAGTACAAATGCTCTCTCACTTTTATCAAAAGACTTTGGTTTATCAGACACCTGGAGGCTTTTTCACCCTAGAGACCGTGAATTTACATTCTATTCAGCCCTTCACGAATCCTGCAATAGGATTGAACACTGGTTTTCGTCACCTACTATTACTGAAAATGTAATTCAGTCTTCTATTTTAACCTTACTTATATCTGATCACCCCTGTAAAACTGCATCTTATCTGGGTCCTCCTTCTCTCAAATCTCCTTCATGGTGATTAGAGCCACTTTTACTTAAAGACCCTGAATTTTTACCTTGGGTTAAATTACAAATACAAGACTTCCTTTCTCATAATAATACCTCAGATACCTCTATGAGCATTCTTTGGGAAGCACTCAAAGCCACAATTTGGGGGAAAATGATAAGCTTTGCAGCACATAGGAAAATGTTAAGAGAACAACAACTTCTCAATTTGGAAAATCAATTAAAAATTAAAGAAACTCAGTACTTCAACATATCTCGCCCTGATCCCAACTCCTCTTCACTTAGAAATCCTTCAATTACGATAAGAATTAACAAACTTATCTCCCGAAAAACAGAACTAGCCTTATTTAAACTTAAACACAGATTCTGGGAAGAAGGAGACAAAAGTTGGAAACTATTAGCTTACCAACTAAAATCTCAACAAATGGAAAGACATATTGCTGGTCTGATAGATAATCTTGACCAAATACATGCAGACAGTCCCACTATAAATAAGATCATGATGTCTTACTATCAAAAATTATTCTTGCCCCTCACCCCGGTGCAGGCCACCCAAATTCAGAATTTTTTGGATAAGGTTTCACTCCCCCAGCTCTCTAAACTTGAAAACAGAATTATTAGATAAACCCTTCATGTTACAAGAAGTTCAAGATGCACTATCACCCCTTAAATCCGTCAAAACCCCTGGGGGAGATGGTTTCCCCGTTGACTTTTACAAACCTCTTACAAATATACTTTCTCCTCTACTCTGTAATGTCTTCCAGGAAGCTACTCGCTTGGAAAATTACCTCTAATATGACTGAAGCAATTATAACAGTACTTCTCGAGAAAAACAAGGACACCTCCTAGTTGGGCCAGCTATCGTCCGAATTCTTTACTTAACACTGATGGTAAAATTTTTGCCAAACTTTTAACTCTTCATCTAGAACCCCTTATCCCTAAAATGATCCATTGATCCCAAGCAGGTTTTGTTAAAAATAGAACTGGTTCAGATCATTTACGCTCTCTATTTAATCTTATGTATAAAGCCAATTCCCTAAAATCTCCAGCAGCAGCAATAGCTATAGATTTTGAAAAAGCTTTTGATTCTCTTAACTTGAATTACTTATATCAAGTTCTAGCACATTTTGGTATTGGCGATCATTTCTGTTCTTGGATTAAACTGCTTTATATGTCTCCTCTGCTAAAATTCTGACTAATGTTATATTTTCTCCATCTTTTATTTAGCCAAAGGGACCAGACAAGGCTGCTCTTTATCTCCATCCCTATTTATTCTAGCTATGGAGCCCTTGACAGCTGCCCTAAGACAATTTAATGATATCGAAGGGATCCTGATCATTGGCACTAGATACACATCATTATCTTACGCTGATGACCTTTTAATTTTGTTAGAAAACTTAGAAACTGCTGCCCAACCTCTTCTTAATCTACTTAACAGCTTCACTAAACTTTCAGGATTATCACTAAATTATAGCAAAACCGAAGTCCTCCCCTTGAACCCTTTCTGTAAATCTTTTATGAATGTCCCTCTAGGTTTTCAATCGGCCCCTCAAGGCATTTCATACCTAGGTATAAAAATGATCCCAAACTGACGTCACGTGATGCGGTGTACTGTCTAGACGCCTTGCTTCACAGCTCCTGCTACCCATCACCTATTAATCCACTTTTTGAACTCTACTAACCCTTATAACAAGTTAGAAATCTCTCAAGTCGGTGCCAAACTGCCACAGCATTGCTACACAGCACCTGGAAAACTATGGAGATTGAAATGCAAAGCAGCTTAACTCAAGCATATGCCTCCTGCTTCTCAGAAAAGCCAGAAAAAGCCAACGCCTTTCCTCCACTCATAGCCGAGAATCGGATGCCTCCTCTTCTGACCATGAGCCATTAATGCTGACACAGTTCCTTGAAGAATTCAAACCGTTCAGAGAGGAGGTTAGATCTGTCTCCTCAGACCTCAAGTCCATTGCTCAGACACTGGAAGTACTCTCTCGTCGAACCGGGGATAATGAAGCCCGGCTCGTATCCCTAGAAAAAACTGTAACAAAGATAGATCCTGAATTGGTAACTGCCTGGCAGAGACTGTCTAAAATGGAAGCTAAGATAGAGGATATGGAAGGCCATAGCAGATGAAATAATGCGGTGGTCATCGGCCTTCCAGAGAGAGAAGAGGGCATAGATGCTATTGGCTTCACCCAAAAACTAATTGAGAAACTGGCAGGGCCCTCACCATACGGCCCAAAGTACATCATCGAGCGTGCCCACTGTGCTCTAAGACCTATGCCACCGGCTGGAGCCCATCACGTCCATTTATGTTTCGCTTCTTAAACTACTTGGAGAGGCAACATTTTTCTCTAAAATTAGGAAATCTAGGAGATTCGCTGGAGGGGTATATTACAAGTGGCCCAGGACCTCCTGCTATATGCACGACAACGTAGGGCTTCTTACCACCTTTAGTGTCAAGCTGATCACCGCGGTATCTGCTTCAGAATGGGGTACCCAGCACGATTACAGGTTTCCCTAGCAGGAACCTGGACATCGTTTGAAGACGTGGATTCTGCAAGTACTGGTCTGAAATCTGCCCTTCCCGACCTGTTCAACAATCGCTGAAGATTGAGTGGAGGCACCTAATTAGAGGCTTTAAATAACCACGTCTAAGTGGTAAATCTCTGCTGTTGCAGTTCTTGACATCTATTCAGCATCCTCCCGCATATTTCTTACATATGCTTACTACTGGAATCTGCTATGGCTCCATGGCGCTGGACTTCAGGACTACCTACTTCACCTCAGGTGCCTCGTGAGCCTACATTTTCTACTTCTACCTGCCTGAGTAATGATGATCCATATATCACAGATACGGTGCACATTCACATAATTGCAGTGATAAGGGTAGCTGCCTTTTCAACTAAATAATTGTGCCGCTAAGGGGAGTATGTGCCCTTTCATTGCCTGATGCGATCTACACGCTGCAGTGGCTCTAATTAGATTGGGGGTTCTTTTGAAGGATAATGCTGAACTCCACTCTGCTGATATTTTACCGATGGTCCTATGGCAAAAGCGACAAGTGACTGTTATGCTAAATTTAGAACAGTTACATCAGATTCTTCCTTACAAGGCCTTGTTGTCGGGACTCTAGTTTTGACATTTGACTTGTAACATCAAGATTCTAATCTCTGCTACCTACTGATTCCTTTTAGTACTATAGTGGAGTATTTCCTAATTTTCTCATTAATATGGTTCAAAATAACAATGTTTATTGCTGTTATAATATGTTGCATTATTCTTGTACAGTTTTTTTTTTTTTACCAGCTTTGTTTGCTAATTGGTTAGTGGTCTAAATATTCATAGTTCTGGATGGTGGGTTGGAGGATGGGGGGCTGGTGTGAGGCATGTCTGTCGGGGAGCCGATATTCATGGGCCGAGTAAATCTTCATCTGAGGGGGAGGGGTGACTTGCTATAAGATGCATGACTGTAATGTATCAGGGTTTGGTAGGATACAGTGGGACATTGGGATAATGGGGTGGGAGCTCAGCATGGCCTCACACAATAGATTGCCAGGATGGATTTTTTGTTTAAGTATACAGTGCATCATACTATACTCTTTCTAACTAAATGATCAGAAATTTCTCTTTTGCAACCTGGAATGTCAAAGGGGCACATCAGAAAATCAAACAATACAAGCTTCTCAAACACTTACACCTTCTAAGAGCAGATGTCACCTTCATTCAGGAATCACACCTGCTAGACACCGAAGCACCCCAAATGAGATGGCATCTATCGGCCAAGTTTTCTCTGCAGGAGGTAGCACACAAAGTTGTGAAGTAATGATTCTCCTGACTAGGGCTGTCCCATTTGTTTCTATCCAGACCATCAGTGATCCCTCTGGTAGATTTATCATTGTCAAAGGCCTACTACACACTACTGAACTGGTGCTAGGCACTATTTACGGTCCTAATATAGATTCTCCCTCTTTCTTTATTCGACTGTTGAATACCTTAGCTTCGTTCCTATCCCTTCTGATAATACTGGGGGAAGATTGGAACCTGCCATTCGACCCTACATTAGACCATTATGGTTGCTCCCACAAAGGTTTATCTCCAGCACAACGAGCCCTGCGAGACCTAGTTGATCACTTGGGCCTATACGATATTTGGAGAGCCCTCCACCCCTCAGTTAGAGAATACACTTTTATGTCACCAGTACACGGAACAGCATCCTGGTTGGATTACATCCTACTTTTGCAGTCACTTCTCCCAGGGATGATAGATTCTGATATTCATCCGGTTCCCCTCTCTGACCACTCTCTTGCTATCTGCAGGCTCAATTTCGCCTCCTGCCTAAACCTGGAGGATATTGGAGATTAAATAACTAAATCCTGAAGGACCCTGGTGTAATACAGTACATTTCAGACCATATTACTGAATTTATTACTGTTAATCAGGGTCAGCTAATAAACCAGATATAGAATGGTGCTCTATGAAGGCATATCTGAGTTTTTTTTTTATTGGACTGGCCTCAACTAGGAAAAAAAGGAGAGAGAAGCGTTTACTCAATTTACTTGCACAAATCAGGACTATGGAAGCCCAACCATCACCCCAGACCACAGAATGCTTTAGACTTGATCTTATAAAACTAAAGGATGCTTACTCAGAACTCTTACGAGAGAAGGCTGAATATGCTATTCTGAAGGCTAAAGCCAACTATTCAGATCAGGGGGAAAAAGCTGGCAAGTTACTTGCCATGAGAATTAGACAACAAGAATCAACCAGATTCATCACTGCCATCTCCTCCTCTGAAGATGGCTGTCTTAAGACCTCTCCTGAAGACGTTGTCTCCGAATTTGTTAAATATTACAAACAATTATATGGCCCCATGGTAAATCCCCCTCCCCTCCAGCTTTTGGATGACTACCTTAAGGGCTCACATCTACCTTCTCTCTTAGAGGCCCAGTACCAGAAACTTTTGCTTCCCATTTCGGAAGCAGAGATTGTGAATATCATTAAAGATCTCCCCACAGATGAGACCCCAAGGCCGGATGGCTTCACCTCCAATTTTTACAAAGCCTTTGCTAGCCAACTAGCATCACCTCTGTTATCCCTCTTGCAACATATCCTTTCAAATACAAAATCTGATAAAACCCTTTTTGAAGCAATCATTGTCTTATTCCCCAAACCCGGTAAGAGAGTTGATTCAGTTACCAGCTACAGACCGATTTCCTTTTAAACCGTGATATTAAAATTTTAGTGAAGCTCCTAGCTAATAGACTTAACTCAGTTTTACATGATCTTATCGGCCCAGAACAGATTGGTTTTATGATGGGCAGATCCTCTGTGGACCATTTACGACTCTGGCCCATGTCCTCTCAGTGTCCAGAGATACTGATCACCTAGCAGTGTTGGTGTCCCTGGACACCAAGAAGGCCTTTGATAGAGTGAATTGGTCTTCTATTCAAGACCTTGCAGGCTTTTGGATTCCTCCCAAATTTATACAATAGATCCAGTTTTTTTATACCACCCCCTCCGCTCGTATTTACAGTAATGGGAGACTATCAGAACTTTTTCAGTTTCAGTCGGGTACTAGACAGGGGTGTCCCCTATCCCCTCTCTTATTCAATATATACTTAGAACCTTTAATCCGTAGACTGGTGGAGTGTCCCCGTGTACAAGGTATTGTTATAACAGGCTGTGAAGTTAAGGTATCTGCATATGCGGACGACCTTCTCCTTCAACTAATCAACCCAACTACCTCCATACCATATATGTTAGAACTCATTAGCGAATTTAGCTCCCTGTCAAATTACAAACTAAATGTAGATAAAACAGTCATGTTTCCTTAAATTATTTAGTGAGTGTGGAGCATGGGACTAGCAGTCAGGAGGTGTGAGAGTGGACTTTCTTCTGGCAGCTGCAGGATGTAGCAGAGAAGCAGCAGCAAGGCAGGCAAAGAGCCATGAACCATATACTCTGCTGGGCAGTGGGCAGGCCCAAGCGGGGACTGGTGACAAGCAAGATGGGAGGCAGGCAGGTCACGGAGAGGGGGGCACGGGTCAGATTTTCATCGGTGGCAGGCTGATGAGGCAGTCGGGAGATGGGAGAGCTCTTGAATGAGCCGTGTGAGGATAGCCCTGGCAGAAAAATAAATTATACTACCAATCGGTTCAATAGGGTCGGGTCACTCACTCAGAGTCGGGGGTGAGATAATGTCTGTCTCAAAGAAAGGAAAGGCCCAAACTGTCCGCAAATGATGTCTGCAAATGCAGCAAATTGGGTGGCCGGGTGGATTGCGTCCAGCGCAAACAAGGAGAGGCAAACTATGGGACTCCGGCAGGAAGGCAAACGGCTATTAGCCACACAAAGCCTCCAATCCGTATCTCCGCAGAGCATCATGTGACTCAATGTGGCAGCAACAAACAGAACACACAGCATGTGCTTGCACCACCACCACACCACTCAAATTTAACTGTGTGTCTTTGTTTATGTCTAGACTTTAAGGTCTTGGCTGGGCCTGGGCTAGCTCATTCTTATGCTCATGCTCACCATCGCTGCTGTTGCTCTTCAGATTATTCAGACACAGACACATGGCAGGTCAGGGTCCCACAGTTGGACAAATTTGAATTGTGCTTCACTGCCCTAAGGAATTTAGCGGCGTCTGGCCCGCCCCCCCAAATGCATTTTCAATGGCTTTGCATTTCGGTCTTAGTACTGGGGGGGGGGATGAAGAAAAAGAGAATAAAGGTGGAATTAATGAAGGGTCTCCCTAGTAGATAAGGCCCTAGGCCCGGACCTATTGTGCCTATGCCTTAATCCTTCACTGCTCAGACTAACCACCTGGCTCCTGAAAGGAAGAGACTGTTGAGAGGGTTACCATACAAGAGTAATTAACATCCTCCTACAGACCAGAAGCTTTTCTGCAACAGGCATCTAACAAGACACTGAATATTCTCAAGGTAGTGCATACAACACAACATTGACCCAGAAAGGGCTAATGTCCCTCAAATACTACTGTTTCTTCAACATGGACTAGACAAAGTATTATCCTCATCTTCTATGACAGTCCAGTTGTCAGCCATAGGTACCACCAGAGGGCTGATAGACAACACCCCTCCAGGGTCCCATCCAGACTTGATCAGGTTTCTAAAGGTAGCGGCCCTACTCAAACCCAGACCATGATAGATTACAGCCCCTTTGGACCTCAATCTGGTATTGAAAGCACTGACAAAGTCTTCATTTGAGCCAATGGACTTGGGAGAGTTCTGGTGGATGGCCCTCATATTAATGTTACTAGTGGCTATATGCTCTGCTGGAAGGATAAGCGATCACAGTGCACTATCACATAAACAGACTTTTCTACTATTTTTCCATGACAGAGTCACCCTCAGAACCATGCTTTCATTCATTCCAAAACTAACCTCATCCTTTCATGATAACAAGGTCATCAAGCTCCCCTCACTTCACTCAAACTCCATGGCACCACATGATATGGATTTTCTTACACTGGACATGCCCAGAGTGCTAAAAACACACATCAACTGGATCAAAAGCCTGAGAAGAACCAATAGACTATTCTTCATAATGAAAGGATACAAGAAAGGCCTAGCAGCATCTGAGTAAACCAAGAAGGTTATCGCAGCTACTGAGACACAGAGAGAGAGAGAAAGCAGCCAGAGCTTCCTTAAATCAAGGAGGTTATTTTCTAAACTACACTGAATTGAATTATTACTTTTTGGACCTGTGTAAGTAACTAGTATTGATTCTATTTTTGGGGTTGACTTGTCTTGGTTTTAACTTTAATTTGCCAGGGAGGAACTGTAGCTGGGAGATATTTGTAGTCATTTGTGACTAGACCTGTTACTTAACCTCTGTGAAATAGGAGTCTGTTAAGGGGAGGAGCTGAAAGGGGCCTAGTTGAACTGTGGACTTAAAACAGGAGTTGTTTGTGGTCTCTGTCTGCTGAGACACACAGAGAGAGAGAGAGAGAGAGAAAGCAGCCAGAGCTTCCTTAAATCATGGAGGTTATTTTCTAGACTACACTGAACTGAATTATTACCTTTTGGACTGGTGTAAGTAACTAGTATTGATTCTGTTTTGGGGTTGACTTGTCTTAGTTTTAACTTTATTTTGCCAGGGACGAACTGTAGCTGGGAGATATTTGCAGTCATTTGTGACTAGACCTGTTACTTATCCTCTGTGAAATAGGTGTCTGAAAGGAAAGAAGGCACTACCGGTGAAGGGTCAGAGTTGTATTTGATTGCTTCTGACGGGTATAGGTTTACTCCTCCCACCCTTCCCTCACCCCACCTGCCCCAAGCACATAACTTCCTTTATAGCAGGAGTTCTGACATCACTTCCCCAAAACTGCTAACAACATACACCTGTTCATACCCTTAAAGGCACGACACACTGAATAGGGGGTAGAGACACTCACAGGCTTGCACACACTAAAACAACAACAACAAAAAAAAAACAACAACAAAACAAAAGCATCTGTAACAGGAAGGGACACAGACATGTGGGGAGTGGTGCAATGCACTGGCTGTGGAGCAGCAGTCTTCTGGGAGACATTCTGGAAACTGCGTTGCTGCCCTATTTGCAGGCACCTCTCTGGTCTGAGGGAGGAGGTTGCTCGCCTCCATGCTGACCTGGCAATGATTCGAAACCTGCTCCCCACCTCAGGGACCACCCAGGCCACTGCCACTACCTCAGAGGTTACCAAGAAAGAGGAGGGTTGGACCACGTGGGCTCAGGGGGTGAGGGTGCTGGAACAGAGGTGCATGCTCTCCAATTGTGCACCTCCACGATTCATTAACCACTCTGGCGGAGCATGGTTCCTCTATGGAGGCACCTGCAGTGGAGACCAAGGAGGATGCTGGGAACCTCCACAATGGAGACTCATAGGAGGGTGGCAGAGGACCCCACAGGGAAGGAAACAACTTCTGGTGGGGACTCAATTATTAGGGGTTAGAACTGGGGAGGGAGGGAGGGAGGTAAGGTGCCTGCCCAGCACCATGGCTTGGAGGGACAGGAAATGAATCCTCAAGATCGTGGGAGCAGCTACAAGGGGAGAGAAGCTGGATGTCATTATCCACCTAGGGATGAATGCCCTGGCTGAGAATGGGATCAGAGCAGTGCAATAGGGAGTTTGTGGAGTTGGGGAAGGGCCTTAGACAAGTAGCACACTCTGTAACTTTCTCGGAAGTGCTACCTGTCTATGGCATGGATGAGGCTAGGATACTCCACACCATGGGATTCAATGACTGGTTGAAAAACTGGTGCAGAGCTCAGGGATTTAATTTCATTGGGGACTGGGGCTCCACCTGGAGGGATGCAGGCCTATAAAGGCATGATGGTCTGCATCTATCCAGGAGAGGAACCAGGATCCTAGGTGATAGGTTTAAATTCTTCATTGACAAGCATTTAAACTAGCCAAGGGGGAGGCACTGAAAAGGAGAAGGGAAATCCTAGCCCCCCCCAAACAAAAATTAGGGCTGTTAGTGAGGTAAACACCAAGATAGAGCAGTTGATAGGGATAAGGGCAGGGGTAAATGGAGAAAAAGACAAAGGCAATAAGGACAGGGATGGGGCAAAAAGAAATAAAGCCATAAAAAATGGAGGGTAATGAGTACCAATGCCCGTAGTCTAGATAAAATGTTCCCCAAAATGGTGGCCTTGATGGAAGAGGGATGCCTGGATATCGTGGCAGTCACAGAAACATGGTACACAGAGAACCATAACTGGGATGTCAACATACCAGGGTACACTCTGTCTACAGTCTGGAAGAGATTTTTCACAAATAAAGTGTAATGAGCTTGCTCGGTTTTTCGCTGATAAGATTGCCAGCATTAGGTCGGATATTGGCCAGGCTCACTCTTCAAGGGTTTGCAGTGATTGGCAGGGGGAAACAAACACCTGTGTCACCTGGTTTGACTTTGGTAAGGCGGAATTCACAGATATTGTGAGGATTGTCCAGACTGTACGTCCAACCAGCTGTAGTTTGGATCCGAGCCCCACGCCTCTATTATTAAGTTGCGAGATACCATCTGTCCGACCATTGCTGAAATTGTTTGAAATCTCTGAGCAGGGATCTTCCTGATCCCCTAAAGGAGGCGGTCGTTCAACCACTCCTAAAAACCTTCATTGAACCCGAACTGCTCAGCTAACTACAGACCTGTCTTTAACCTGCCCTTTCTGGGCAAGGTTATTGAAAAGGTGGTTGCACTGCAACTGATGACCATATTACAAATCACAATGTCTATGATACTCTTCAATCAGGATTTAGGAAAGACATAGTACTGAGACTGCCCTTGTCCGGTTCTAAATGATCCCTGATAACGAGATCGAAGCGTTTGTACTATTCTAGTCCTTCTTGATCTCTCTGCAGCATTCGACACTGTGGACCATGGTGTGCTTTGGAATGCCCGGCTCATTATGGACTATCTGGTACAGTTCTGCAATGGTTTCAATCTTTTCTCATGGGGCAGAGACAGAAGGTTATCACCGGAATTTATTCCTCTGATACCTTCCTCCTGCCCTGTGGGGTTCCGCAGGGCTCCATCTTAGCACCCATGTTGTTTGCTGTCTATATGCTGCCATTGGGAGACATTATTAGGCAATACAGCTTGGGTTTTCACTGCTATGCAGATGATACCCAGCTGTATTTGTCTTTTAGTCCCGGACAGGAAGATGCAGTCTCTACACTTAACAGCTGTCTATCCGAGATCAAGGATTGGATGAGTGCCAGCTGGCTAAGATTAAACCCGGATAAGACTGAGGTGTTGGTGGTGGACCCAGGTCGCCTTGAGGCAGGTTGTAGGGCTGGGCTTCCTTCGGGCGTATGGATCGATGGTGCCCAGCTCTCAACCTCAGACTGGGTGCGTAACCTGGGCGTTATTATTGACGATGATTTGACCCTGAAATTTCAGGTGTCATCCGTTGTCAAATCTTCCTTTTACCATCTTAGGAATATCGCTCGGGTGAAACACCCAGTTCCTCCGGCTGACCTTCCGACATTGGTCCATGCCTTTGTTACTTCTCGCCTTGATTACTGCAATGCCCTGTACCTAGGGCTACCGGGGGTTGATATCCGCCGCTTGCAGCTGGTGCAGAACGCAGCAGCCAGGCTTTTGACTGGGACATCTATGAGAAGTCATATTACGCCTGTGCTGCGCGAACTGCACTGGCTGCTGGTTCAGTGGCGGATCATCTTTAAGGTCGGGTTACTGACCTATAAAGCCCTATACGAACAGGGACAGCGGTATCTTCAAGATCTCCTTATTCCCTACTGTCCTCTCGTTCGCTTCCTCTGCCGAAGGGATTGCTAGAGGTTCCCAGGGTCCGCTTTAAAACTTCTGGAGCACGGGCATTTTCTTATGCTGCCCTAACCCTGTGGAATTTCTATCTTGCCGGATAATGGTTGCCTTGACCGTTGAGAGTTTTAAGTTAGAATTAAAAACTTATTTATTTCAAAAGGCATATGGAGAGTGATTTTATTGTGATTATATTGTTGTTGTTGTTTTATGTTATATGTATGTATTTTAATTGTTTCTATTTGTACAGTGCTTTGGCTTCGGAAAGCGCTTAAAAAATAAATTTTTACTTACTTTTTACTTACTTACTTTACTTACACAATCTACAGGAGGGACAGGGAGGGAAGAAGAGGAGGAGGAGGAGTAGCTCTCTATGTAAGGGAAGGGATCAAAGCAACAGAACTAAAGGGTAAACAGGGAGGAGAGGAGGCACTGTGGGTCACCCTGGAGACTGGAAATGGCTCCACAATCTGCACAGGGGTTGTATACAGACCCCCATCTCAGGGGGAGGAAATGGACAAGGAAATGATAGAAGGCATCCTTAGAATGGCAGAGAAAGGGGAGATATTGCTGATGGGGGACCTGAATATGCCAGATGTTAACTGGAGCACCTTTGCTGCAGACACATCCAAGAGCAGGGCGATTCTCGTATCCCTACAGGGGGCATGCCTCAGACAGCTAGTTTTGGAACCCACTCGGGAAGGAGCAACCTTAGACCTGGTACTCTCAAATGGGGATGGAGAGAGGATCTCTGATCTTGAAGTGGGTAGCCATCCGGGAACAAGCGACCACCAAACAGTGTGTTCACAATAAACTTAGCTGTAGAGTCAAACCACAAAAGTAAAGGTATTGGACTTCAGGGAGGGCTGATTTTGTCAAATGGAGAGTGCCTCAGAAAAGCACTAGCAAACAGGCAAGAAGGTTGGGTGCAGCAACAGTGGGGAAACATCAAAACTGCCATCACAGAGGCAACAAGCCTTTGTGTGAAGCAAATAAACAAATCAAAATGAAAGAAAAAAACACTATGGTTCTCAAAAGAAGTGGCGGGGAAGGTAAGGGAGAAAAAGATAGCATTCAGGAAGTATAATGAAACACAGAAGGTGCAGGACAGAGAACTGTACCAGTTAAAGCAGAAGGGAAGCGGGAAAGGCAGTCAGAATAGCAAAGGCCCAAATGGAGGAAAAGATAGCCAAGTCGGTTAAGAAGGGGGATAAAACATTTTATAGGTACATTAGAGAGCAAAGAAAGACGAAGGCAGGGATACTGAAGCTGAATAAAGAGGAAGGTGGTTGGGCAGACAGCGACAGCTAACAAGCAGGGATTCTGAACGAATATTTCTGCTCAGTATTCACAATGGAAAAGCAGGGGGAGATACCTAATCCAGTCAATAGAAGCACTCTGGATAGGGGGATTGATATTAGTCCATTCACAGAAGGAAGGGTTCTGAAAGAACTCTTAAAACTGAAGGTGGATAAAGCAATGGGGCCTGATGGGATTCACCCCAGAATTCTAAAAGAACTAACGGAAGAACTAGTAACACCACTGACTACCCTTTTTAATAAATCATGGGAGGATGGTGTGGTACCTGAGGACTGGAGAAGGGTGGATGTGATTCCTCTTCACAAAAGTGGGAGCAAGACAAAGGCAGGAAACTACAGACCTGTCAGTTTGACCTCAGTGGTAGGGAAAATGATGGAATGACTTCTGAAGGAAAGAACTGTTGAGTACCTAGAGGCCAGTGGGATACAGGACCCAAGGCAGCATGGATTCACTGCAGGAAGGTCATGTCAAACAAATCAAATTGATTTCTTTGACAGGGTGACCAAAGTAGTAGACCAGGGAGGGGCTGTGGACATGGCCTACCTAGACTTTAGCAAGACATTTGACACAGTCCTGCACAAAAGATTAATAAACAAATTAGCCAGCCTGAGAGTGGCTCCTAGGGTGGCAGCCTAGGTAAAACACTGGCTGGACAACAGGACACAGCGAGCAGTAGTAAATGGAGTCCACAGTGAAGAAAGGAGGGTTACTAGTGGGGTACCGCAGGGTTCAGTACTGGGGCTGGTCCTTTTTAATGTCTTTATAAGTGACATTGCAGAGGGACTGGAAGGGAAAGTATGTCTGTTTGCACATGACACAAAGATCTTCAACAGGGTTGATATGCAAGGTGGGGTGGAAAGGATGAAAAGGGACTTGGCAAGGTTGGAGGAATGGTCAAATATATGGCAGCTTAGAGTCAACACGAAGTGCAAAGTAATGCACCTAAGAAACAAAAACCCAAGCAAGAGTATACAATGAGGGGTGAGATACAGACAACAACAAAAATGGAAAGGGACCTGGGGTTAGTCATATCAGATGACCTAAAGGTGGGCCAGCAATGTGAGAAGGCAGTAAGAAGGGCTGGGGGAACATTGGGATGCATAGGGAGAGGCATCACCAGTAGAAAACAGGAAGTTGTTGGCCCTCTGAACAGACAGTTGGTAAGACCACATCTGGAGTACTGTGTACAGTTCTGGAGACCCCGTCTCCGCAAAGACATAGACAGGGTGGAGGCTGTCCAGAGGATGGCAACCAAAATGGTGCAGGGTCTGCACCAGAAGACATATGAAGAAAGACTACAGGAGCTTAAGATGTATAGCCTTGAGGAAAGGAGGGAGAGGGGGGACATGACAGAAACTTTCAAATACCTCAAGGGAATCAACAAAGTCCAAGAGGTAGCATCTTTCAGAAAAGAGATGTGCAAGAACAAGGGGCACAATTTTAAGATAGAGGGGACAGCTCAGAGGTAATGTGAGGAAGTATTTTTCACAGAGAGGGTTGTGGATGCATGGAACAGCCTCCTGAGGAGGTCATAGAGTCAAAAACAGTGGGGGAATTCAAGAATGCATGGGACAGTCATAAGGCAATTCTAGGGGGGTAGGCAGAAATAGGCTGTTGGTTAACTAGGATCTGCAGCGTATCCATTAGGTAGGGAAATGGGCAGACTAGGTGGACCAAGCGGTCCTTATCTGCCATCAGATTCTATGTTTCAATGTTCACAGAGGCATACATGGTGTCAGTTGCTACTCCACCTCAGAACTTCAGAGCTCACTCACCTGGGGCAGTAGCCACCTCATGAGCAGACATTCACAGACGAGATCTGTGTAGCTGCCACTTGTTCAACCATCCATACCTGTACCAAGCATCACAGACTGGACACTTCCACATCACCCACAGCCAACTTCAGCCAGTCTTTGCTTCTTGCTGTCAGACAGTCTGGCTCCATAAATGACCAGTCTCCCCCACCCTGACGTCTCATATGCAGCTTTTTAAAATCCACGAGGTATTGGTTTTGGGAGTGCCATAGAGATTGCAACCCACAATGGAAGTTTATTCACCTGGTAAAGTTGACTGTGGGAGCACATCTCTACTGCACTCCAGGGCCCACCCTGAGATGGAGACTGATCCTGACCACAGCCCAACATGTTGAGTTCTAGATTGCCTTAATCTTACGAGTGTAGAATAAAGCAGAATAGAACAAATAGTATTTTTACCTTAGCTGTGACATTATGGGATCACTAATCTCTCTCATGCTGTTGTACATAAAAAGTCTCATTCCTCAGGTATCCCATGTAATAAAGCTTTGAAAGACACTGAAACTTTGATACGTGGGACGGTCCAGGGGCTAAGTGGTATTGGACTTTATTTGAAGTCACATGTGCATCCAGCAGCCTATCAGGCGGATGTAATCTGAGAAATAATGGTTTTGGTAGTGCCATACGGATGTGATCCCACAACCACCTTTACCAGGTGAGTAAACTTCCAGTATGCTCATAGTAGCTAGAATAGCATGTGACTAAAAGACGGCCACTGAGAGCCACCAGAACCAGAACTGGCTAAGTAGACATAACCTACACTCTAAAGGAAGAGCTTAGGAGCAGGAGCAAATATGGGCTGAGTGGCTCTGGAGCAGGGATTTTGGAAGAGAGAAAACTGAGCAAAGTGAGACTGGGAAGTTGTTCTAGAGACAGTATATTTTTTGAAATCCTGTGGATTGCACCTTCTGGTCACTTTTGTGCATAAGTTGCGTTCAGTATACAGGAGAGTGCTATTTTATACCGAAATCAGCAACAATCTCAGTGTTGTCGTACCATAGTAGTGATGTCAAAGGGTTGTTGTACCCTCCTGAGCCCCATTGGCTCTCCTGTCCCATTGACTTACACTGGCTCAGTTTGCATTGCCGAAATCTGTGAGGGACTTGATTTTTATTTGTTTTGTCTTTTACTCTTCCCCTGGTGTTTTACTGCAAGTTTCCCAGAAGAGCTGCTTCCATTC
Organism: Neoceratodus forsteri; assembly: GCA_016271365.2. NCBI lineage: Eukaryota > Metazoa > Chordata > Ceratodontiformes > Ceratodontidae > Neoceratodus > Neoceratodus forsteri. The sequence continues at coordinate 1,455,685,654 of CM057455.1, read as the reverse complement.
TGGTGAGACATTTGTAGAGGGAAACTGTTGTTGATTCTGTTGAATTCTGCTGGATCCTGTTAGCAGCAGTGGGCCAGACGCTGAGGCGTCACTCTCCTTCTATTTTTCATCTGTGTAAACCATCAAAAAAGTGCTGTTATCCACTATTGTATTGTAAGGGGAAACTGCCATTTTACTGCTCTTTAATGTAATTACAGCTCCTTGTCTGCATATGTAAGGTGGGCCAGATGCTGAGGCGCCACAGGACCCCCCCACAGTCCTTTTGTAGTGCAGATTTGGTCAGTGACACTCAGAAAATGCTTGCTACTGCCCTTAATTGCTGCACCCTCCTCTGTCTCTCTCCAGCCTGCATCCTTCATCCCACAGCACCCAGCTGAGCGCCGGGGCTTCGCTCCGCCAGCAGGCGGTCGGCGGCACCTAGCCGAACTTGGGAACCACAAGGCCGGGAGGAACAGCGAGGGAGCAGTCGGGAAAGGCATAGCCAATCGGTAAGTGAGCACTCCACCAGGCACAGCAGCCGATTGGCTCTCCTGCCCCATTGACTTACACTGGCTCAGTTTGCATTGCCGAAATCTGTGTGGGACTTGATTTTTTTTTTGTTTTGTCTTTTACTCTTCCCCTGGTGTTTTACTGCAAGTTTCCCAGAAGAGCTGCTTCCATTCTGGTGAGACATCTGTAGAGGGAAACTGTTGTTGATTCTGTTGAATTCTGCTGGATCCTGTTAGCAGCAGTGGGCCAGACGCTGAGGCGCCACTCTCCTTCTATTTTTTATCTGTGTAAACCATCAAAAAGTGCTGTTATCCACTATTGTATTAAGGAAACTGCCATTTTACTGCTCTTTAATGTAATTACAGCTCCTTGTCTGCATATGTAAGGTGGGCCAGACACTGAGGCGCCACAGGACCACCCCACAGTCCTTTTGTAGTGCAGATTTGGTCAGTGACGCTCAGAAAACACTTGCTACTGCCCTTATTAATTGCTGCACCCTCCTCTGTCTCTCTCCAGCCTGCATCCTTCACCCCACAGCACCCAGCTGAGCGCCGGGGCTTCGCTCCGCCAGCGGGCGGTCACGGCACCTAGCCGAACTTGGGGAACCACAAGGCCGAGGAACAGCAGGGAGCAGTCGGAAAGGCGCAAAATTTTTGCCCACCCGCCTTCCCCTTCTTCTTAAGTGTTAATTTATAGACATCTTCCCGCCAAAATCTCTTCCCCGCCCACAGCATTTTTCTCTAAACCAACAGAGAGTCACACCAGCTTGCTGATCCAACCAATCAGCAACTTCACTACTCCCCACTGCCAACTATCAATATCCCCTTCAGAATGGGGAGCGTACCTCTGATACTCCTGTCACTATCAGCCATAGGGTTCCACAAAGAAGATGACCCTATTATACAATTTAGAGTGGTCAACCAGCCCAGTTTCTCTGGAACATCCCCTCAGCTGACACTCAAACCCTCATATATGCCTTGCCATTGCTGCATCGACTACAGTGGTACAATCACCATAAAGATACATGTATCACCACATATGTGTTTCAGTCAAGGCCCCACTGCTGGGTATATAGATCCCCCCCAAGCCTAGTCGTCAAACTGCTAATTGGTATCCCAACACTCTACCTTAAATCCACAGGGAGCACCCAAAAAAAAGAGTGGCAACAGAATAAAAGAAGGAGGACCAAAGACAGCCCCCTCTCCCTATCACTGGCAGCCCTCATGAAACTACTGATCTTTCTATTGCTCTGTATTGGTAATGTGGAAATCAACCCTGGACCTCTTGAAAGTATCACCTCTCCATCAGACCTAACCTCAACTAAAGGCCTCAGTTTCCTGCATATTAATGTATGCAGTCTGTTGAAAAAATTTACATTGTTACAAGCCTGGGTTGCCCATACCTTGCCAGACTTTCTTGTGATAACTGAGACATGGCTCAAGCCCATCACAATGGACAGGGAAGTTAACCTACCTAACTATCAGCTATTCAGAGCTGATCGCCAAACAAGGGGAGGTGGAGTAGCCATATATGCAAAAGCTGGTATAGTTGTATCCTGTACTGCTGCAACATCTATGCCCAAGGAATTTGAGTGCCTATCCCTAAAGTCTCTCTCCCCAATACAGCAGCTTTCCAATTAATTGGATGCTACAGACCCCCCTCTGCTGAACACAAGCTCTTATCCCACCTGGGAAACCTGGTCAAGTCCAGTACTGAAGAAGTCATTATCCTAGGGACCTGAATTTCAACTGGCTCACCCAGGCAGCTACACCTCTGGTATCATTCTGTGACACCTATGGGCTCACACAGTTAATTAATGAACCAACAAGATTAAATACAAAGAATAGTAGTAACAGTACACTACTTGATATCATGTTAGTGAGTAAACCACATCTATTCACACATGCTGGAGTGCTCCTATGTGACATAAGTGACCACTGCCCCATCGCAGGGGTAAGATCCAACAGCATTAAAACAAATCCTGCAAAATTCCTCATGAGGAGATCCAAGAAAAACATCAATATTGAAGGATATCTGCATGATCTAGCCTACTCTCCACACCGGCAAAAGTTCTACCTTGCACATTCTGTAGAAAAAGCTCAACAGGTGCTAAATAGCATTATAATAAATGCCCTTAATACCCATGCCCCAATCTCTAGTATCCGAATAAAAAACAAATCCTGTTGCTGGTTTTCAGCTGACCTCAAAGCTGCACTGCTGGAGAGAGACAAACTCTGAAAGTAGCAAGAAAAACTAAGAATACAAATGACTGGATGATTTTTAGGAAAGCCAGGAATAAATGCACCAGGAAAGTCAGGGATGCAAGGCTGCCTACTACCTGGCGAACTCGACTCCTCCTACCATAATCATACTAGATTTTGGGGCACCATCAAGGGTATGATGGGCCAGGACGCTCAACAACCCCTTCCAACTCAATTCACAATAACTATGGCCCCATTACTGGCAAAATGGAAATCCTGGATGCATTCAACAACCATTTCACAACAGCTGGCCTTGCCTTTGACACCTCCCCAGCTAACCTATTAAGGGACCAATTAAGCTCCCACTACATTGGTGATCAAAGAGTTGACTCTTCCTTTAGCTTCAAACCTATACTGTTGAAACAAGTTGAGGCTCTATTATGGCATCTGGATACCAAAAAAAGTGCAGGAGCAGACCTTCTGGACCCCTTCTTTCTAAAGATTGCATGCCATGTGCTTGCAGTCCCCCTAACACACCTCTTTAACTTTTCCCTAAACTCTGGCTCCATTCCCACACTGTGGAAGACAGCCCAAGTAGTCCCTCTTCTAAAATCAGGGGACCCTATGGATCTTAATAACTACAGGCCCATTTCCATTCTACCTGTGTTATCCAAGATGCTGGAGAAATTAGTGAGTATTTAGTTAAGGGAATATCTGGACAATACTAACCTATTAAACCCAGCTCAATCTGGATTCAGGGCCAAACATAGCACTAGCACTGCATTAGCCAAGGTCACAAATGGTTGGAAAACCGAATTGGATAAAAAGAACAATGTGCAGTATTCCTGGACCTGAGCAAAGCATTCGACACCGTGGACCATGAACTGCTACTCTCATCCCTACACTCCATTGGCCTAGATCCATCCTCCCTTAAGTGGTTCAGATGCTACCTCCGGTAGATCACAGCAGGTAAAAGCTGAAGGTGACCTATCCCCATTAAGACCATTCTGGGTCCTATCCTTTTTGCCATTTATATAAATAAAATTGATTCAACCCTTACCAAGTCCTCAGTACACCTCTTTGCTGATGACACTGTTCTGTATGTCAGCAACCCTTCGCCTACAGTTGCTCATGAAATCCTACAAACAGAATTCTCCCTGTTACAATATCAGCTACTCGAGAAAAAGCTTCTGCTAAATGCAAAGAAAACCAAAGCAATGATGTTCACAACTCAATACTTCAACACATCCTCTTCAATCAATCTTCCCCAGCTATGCACTATACTTGGAGAAAATCTGGAGTATGTTGAAAATTTCAAATACCTAGGTGTGTGGATTGACAACAGACTTGACTTCACTCAGCATCTAGAACAACTGTTAAAAAAGCTCCGCCTAAGGCTTGGCCTCCTCTATAGATTAAATCCTTCCTTAACAGAGGCTCAAAGATGAGATTAGTCCAGGCCATCTTTCTATCAGTCATTGACTATGCAGACTTCCTCTATAGTCACTGCCCCATTTCCTACCTTCAAAAGTTGGATACCTTATATCATAGAGCTATAAGGTTCATTACAGACCTGCCATATAATACCCACCATTGTTCTCTCTATGACGCAATTGGATGGGTTTCCCTTCATGTCAGGAGGAGCAGAAATGCAGCTCTATGGATCTACAGAGCTTTATCAAAAAAACTCCCAAGCTATATCCTGGACTGCTTCAACCAGAACACTCCTAGCTCCTATGCCCTAAGAAGCAACAATATCATCCTGCTCAAATTGCCCAAAGTCAACACCAAAATAGGGAAGGCAACAATCAGCTATTCTCTAGCTATAGCATGGAGCACCCTACATAAATCCCTAAAACTGTCCATTATCATTCCATTTACATCCTTTAAGCAGCACTGTACAGCCTTCTTCACAGAGAAATGCAGTTGCTACCACTAGAGATAGAATAGTCATCCCACAAAATTATATTCCAATCACATATGGCATATTCCTTCCAGTCAGACACCCCAGTATATGGCACCCAATATTCCCTTCACCATCCTTGTACTCATTATGTGTGTGACTGTCATGACCCTCATTGGGATATATATGTACTGTACATATTGTTGATATTAGTTTAACCTTCTCTTAACCGAGTTTCAACATGTGAATTCACTGTATATTATTGTGTTTTAAACGTAATTTTTTTTTTCTGTATGTATAACTGTCTTATAAGTATGTGATGTAATTGCTGTGTATCAACTCGAACCTTGACCTTATCAGGTCCATCTTGTAAATGAGCCTTGCTCAATGATGATCGCCTGAATAAATAAAGATTTGATTGATTGATTGATTGATTGAGTGCATCACTACTATGGTGACATACAGAAATAGGTTAGTTGGTCCTTGTAAGAACAGATTCAGGAGCAAATGGTTTGTTAAGTTTTATTGGACCTGCATAGATGTTGCAAAAAGAAAACAATGTCTTAGCTTTCGGACCAAGTCCTTCCTCAGAGATTTATGACTATTGTTCAGAGAGTCACATTCTATTAACACCCAGATCATACATAAAAAACAGAAACAAATCTCATTGGTTTAAAGTACCTATTTCAAAAAAATCACAAATTTAAAACACTTAAAACATTTTAAAATTGTACAATTTTAAAATATTTGTGATTTTTTTTAAATAGGCACTTTAAACCAATGAGAATTTTTTCTGGTGGTTTTACAGTATGTATGATCTGGGTGTTATTAGAATGTGACTCTCTGAACAACTGTCATAAGTCTCCGAGGAAGGACTTGGTTGGTCCAAAAGCTAAGACATTGTTTTCTTTTTGTAACATCTATGTTGGCCCAATAAAAGGCATCAAACCATCTGCTTCTGGATCTGTTCACTACTATGATAAAACAGAATCAGAATAGAATGCTCTTGTGCCACTTTCAATTAAATCAATAAAACGTTTATTTATAAAAAGCACAATTCCAATTAAGATCAAAGAGCTTGTACAGTAAAAACAGATAAATAATAAAAACTAAGTAAAAACACAGATACAATTAATCTAATAAATACTAAGTATAATTCATGCTACTCAAAATCTGAGAAAGCTAAGCTAAATAAATAAGCTTTTAAAGCACATTTGAAACTCTCAACAGTCAGGCACTCCCTTACTTGACAAGGTAGAGAGTTCCTCAGGGTGGGGGCTGCAAACGCAAAGGATTGCGCACCAGGGGTCTTAAACCTAACCCTGGGAACCTCTAGCAATCCATCATCGGAGGAGCGGCGAGACAGGAAGGGGTGGTAAGGGTGAAGGAGATCTTGCAGATAGCTCGGTCCCTGACCATGTAGGGCCTTATAGGTCAGGAGACCGACCTTGAAGGTGATCCGCCAATAGACTGGCAGCCAGTGCAGGCCATGGAGCACAGGCATGATATGGCAAGATATAAGTAAACCAGTCAACAGCCTGGCTGCCACATTCTGGACCAGCTGCAGTCGGCGGAGATCAATCCCCGGTAGCCCTAGGTCAATAGCGTTGCAGTAGTCAAGGTGGGAGGTCACAAAGGCATGAACCAATACAGAAAGGACACTGGGTGCTTAACCCGAGCAATATTCCTAAATGGTAAAAAGAGGTTTTCACGACAATGGACACCTGAGGTTTCAAAGTCAAGCCACTGTCGATAATAACACCAAGGTTTCGCACCTGATCGGAGGCAAGCAGCTGGGTCCCATCAAGTTTAAATCCAGGTGGTTGACCGGCTACCAAGCCTAAACCCTGGTGACCTGGGTCCACCATCAACACCTCAGTTTTATCTGGGTTCAGTTTCAGCCAGCTGGTCCTCATCCAGTCCTGGATTCTTGAAAGGCAACTATTAAACACCGGGATGGCTCCAGCCTGTTTAGGTACAAAGGACATGTTGAACTGAGTATCATCTGCTAACAGTGGAAGTTCAGCCCATATTGCCTTATAATGGCTCCTAATGACAGCATATACATCACAAAACAGCATGGATGAAAGAATGGAGCCCTGCAGAACCCCACAGGGTAGAGAAAGAGGGACCAAGGAGTAAATCCTGGACACCACTCTCTCAGTCCTACCCATGAGGAATGATCAAAACCATCTAAGGACTGTCCCAGACAGACAGCAGAAAAACTGCAAGTGCTCCAATAACACTCATGGTCCACAGTGTCAAATGCTGCAGTGAGATCAAGAAGAACCAAGATGGAATGGCTCCTTGATCTCTCACAGTCAGGAGATCATTAGGCACCAGAAGGGCTGTCTCCATGCTGTGCCTTTTCTTAAATCCGGACTGAAAAGGCTCATAGATATAAATGGGTGGTTAAGTGGACCTCCAGTTGCTTTGCAATTGCCTTCTCAATAACCTTGCTCACAAAGGGCAGGTTAGAGATTGGCCTGGAATTTGCTAGACAGTCCAGATCGTGGGAAACCTTTCTAAGAAGGGGTCTTACTTCCGCCTCCTTTAGAGGTGCAGGAAACACCCCCATTTCCAACGAACACCAGACTATCTCTGCTGGGACCAACAAACTACAGTAAACTGGGTGCACATCCTGGATGATCCATACAATGTCTGTGATTTCCAGCTGGACGAAGTTGGATCAGACAAACTGAGTGTCTGAGACCGCGTGCCAACATCTACAAGGCCCATTGAAGGGAGCTGAGTGGATCTCCCACCTGATGTTGGCAATCTTATCTGCAAAGAATTGAGCAAACTCATCACACCTTTCCTGTGACAATGTTCTCCAGGACTGGAGACAGGATGAATTGCACAGTCTAACAGTCCAGAAAAGCTGAGGTGGTTGATTCTGTGTAGCAGCAATCTCCCTGGACAGGAATTCTGCCTTCTTATGGGAGACTGCTGATTGATATTTTTTGTAATGTACCATCAATTTAAGTTTACACCCTCCAGGCCAGATTTCTGCCAGTGATGCTCCAACCTTCACCCCTTTTATCTCAGCTTCTTCAGAGCCTCGTCAAACCATGGGGACTTGGAGCGGAGAATAAGGGGGCGAACATGAACAGGAGCAATGGAATCCAGAGCTGCTGTCACTGCCTTATTGTAGGCAAGTACCAGCTCCTCTGGGTCCTTGCTAGCACTCAACACACCTGACAGGTCCAGAACTGTCATAAGACCATTAGCTGTGTTTACTGCGTGCATCCCCAATCATTTCAGATTAATCGCTTGCTCATTTCTCGGTTTTGTCACTTACAGTCTGGCTGAAAAAAGTGAGCGATTGTACATTGCCACGGTGGTGGTTTAAAACTGATTTACCATTGGTTTTTACAATCCACTACTGAAAAAAAAAGAAAATCTACTGTTTCAAACTAAGAAAAAGTAATATGCTCAGGGACAGCCCAGTGTCCAGCTGCCTTGGTGGTGCAGCTGGTAACGCAATTGGAACGGTATTCTGGGTATCCTGCATTCAAGCCCCAGCTAAGGCACTTACTTCTTTCTCTCATTTATTGGTATGTCTCTCATTAAATGCACATGGCACCCATGTGTTTGAAATAATGTAATTATCTGTGCAGTCACCAGTGTGTGCATCTGAGAAAGAGTAATATGCTCAGGGACAGGCCTGTGTCCAGCTGCCTCGGTGGCACAGCTGGTAGCACAATCAGAATGGTATTCCGGGCAGCCTGAGTTCAAGTCCCTGCAGAGGCACTTACTTCTTTCTCTCATCTGTTAGTATGTCTCTCATTACATGCACATCGTACCCATGTGGCATAAAATGTAGGCAGATCAAAGATACCTTAGTAAATGACCCTAATGAAATAATATAGATGGAATGGTTCTATGTCATAATAACAAAAGCAAAATTGCTATTATAGTGAGTGTATATCACCAAAAAAAGCAAATCAGCGATATACCCTTGCAGCGAACCAAAACCTGGCAACCAAAAGTGTTTTCGGGGTCCCCCTATGTCCCCCTCACAGGAATTCTTGTCATGGCCCTGAATTAGGACCCTAACTCTGGGGTGCATGTCAGAAGGGGCACAGATTCGCCACAAAAAATTAAGTCCGGGAGCCACAGGCAGCGGCAAAATTCAGCCCCTCCCATCCTCAGCCCCGAACCCAGTACCTGCTGTGTCGGAGCCAGCCTCCCACACCACACCACATAGCTGGCTCAGTGGCAGCAGGGACAGTTCCTCCACATAACCTTCTTCCCTATCCTCCCCTTCCCCTTGCCATTCCCTCTTTCTGGTCGCCTTCCCCTACCCTCATGGTAGAACCACTCGCTGCCCTTTTGGGTCACTCACCCAATAGTGCCGAATATGGAGTGGCCATTTTGATGGTCACCAATATTCATTCGCTATTATCACTGGATGGAACTACTTCGGGAAAATCAAAATAAAGTACTGATAGGCTTGTGCTACAGAGCACCTGACATAAGCATACAGGAACATCAACGTTCACTTGACAATATTGAAGGCAAATTAAATAGCAAGGAAATTATACTCGTAGGTGATTTTAACACCCCTGAGATTGACTAGGAAGTTGGAACAACCATTGCAAATCAGGATCAAATATTTCGGATTTATGTTTGGTAACAGGTTACAGCAAATGGTCAAAGAACCCACCAGAAACACAAACACTTTGGGCCTTATATTAACAGACATACCAGAAAAAGTGCATAACGTAGAGATACATGAGCCTCTGCTAAATGGGGACCATAATATCATTCATAACCTTTTTCATAAATACAGCAATCAAAAAAGAGGAGGGAAAAACTGCAGTAAAAGACTACAATGGGGCAAATTTTATTTGCATAAAACAAGAACTCAACCAGTGGGACTGGGAATACGATTATACAGCAACTGAACAGCTATGGTCTACAGTCAAATATAAATTACACAAATTAGTAAACAAATACATACCTAACAGAATATTATATAACAAAACAGGAAAAGTGCCCCTATGGCTCACCACAAGGGTAAAAAAAACTATTGACCATAAAAAGAAGAGCTTATAGGGCCCTAAAAAGGGAAAAAAATTAATACAATGTCCTAGATATTCAAAGAGGTTGCACCTGGCACAACTGAGTTGCACCAGCACAATCCGAAAAATGCGCCCTGGGACACAATGCAAAGGAGGGAAGTACAGCGCAAATCCCGATGCACCGGGGTGCAAAGATAATGCATGCAGCGCATCTCCAGGGGGCGTGCCCATGCATATGCGGCACATCCTAATATTCAGCCCAGGATGTGGCACATATGCCTGCACAACCCTGGGATGCACCGACACCGAGGTGCAAAGTTGAGCCTGAAAAACAGCTCAAATGGTGGCCACCCACAGGTGAGCTGCTGTACTGCAAGGCAACACAGCAGCTGCCAGTCGTGGTGGCCACCTGTCCACCCAGTACACTGTGCAGAAGCACCCATATCGTTCCTCGAGGTCTAGAAGACCCTCTCCTCCCTGTAAACCCGATCAGCTAAAATATATTCATATAAATTCCCTGGTAGTCTTGGCACCCCTCCCTGCCCGTAGCCATGATTGCGGAAAAATCCCCATTCAAACTACCCTGGTGGTCTAGTGGTTCCCCCTCCCTCCCCGTGAGTCCCGATCACCGAAATGCATGTATTATAATTCCTTAGTAGTCTAGTGGAACTCCCACCTCTCCTGTAGCTGTGATTGCCTGTAAAACCATCAGCAATACATCCCTGGTGGTCAGTGGCACCCCCACCCCCCACACACGGGACCCCTACCCATCCAGACCCCCCACCATTATTGGTGGGCAGCAGCAAACCCACCGTATACCTCCATGGCTGCCTGCTGAATGATATTAAGTAACGCTGCATAAGCTTGATATTCACACTGTGACCAATGGCTTGTAGTGCATACTTCATAGTTACTCACAAATATGTGAATGAATGACTTCATTCACATATTTGTGAAGGAATATTAGAGAGAGTCGTAGCCCATTGGTCCACAGTGTGGACAATGGGCTTGCAGCTGTTACTGTAAGTCATTTGGCCCAGGCAGCAGTGGAGGTATGTGGGTGGGTTTACTGCTGTCTGCCGATGACGGGGGGTAGCTTGGTGGGCAGGGGGTCCTGTGTGGGTGGGAGGATGGGGGGGTGCCACTAGACCACCAGGGATGTATTACTAACAGTTGTATCGGTGATCGCAGCTACAGGAGGGATGGGGGGGTCTACTAGACTACCAGGGAATTTTTGTACATTTATTTCTCAGCAATCGGGCTATGGGGAGGGACGGGGGTACCACTAGACTACCTGGAACATATTTAACATTTATTTCTAGATGAACGGAGCAACAGGAGGGTGGGGGGACCACTAGACTACCAGGGAAATATGGACATGGTATTTTACAGGGATTGGGGCTACAGGAGGGGTGGGGGACCATTAGACTACCAAGGTATTTTGCAGTTGTTATTTAATGTGGATCATGGCTACGGGGTGGGTGAGGGTGCCACAAGACCCCCTCTGGCAGCACCGCATGCTGTGCAGGGTGCCACGCACATTTTGGTGACCTGCCCTGCACAATGCATGCAAATGGGCCATAATGACATGCAATATTCATTTGTGCTCATATGTATTATGGCTCCATTTGCATACTGTTGGCTGAATATCAGTATTTTGTGCACAGTGTAACTCTGTTGCACTGGCACAGTTCCAGTCCTGGTATTCAGTCATCTGGGGGGATGCGCCAATGCTTCATATTTGCAAAGTGCACATTACCTGATATATTCAGAGGAGATGCACTATGGCTCATCTCTTTTGAATATATCCCTTAGTTGCACCAGCACAACTCAGTTGCGCTGTGCCACCACATGCGCCATTGCCAGGTGCAATTCTGAATATCGGGGCCAATAGGTGTAAGTAAAAGGCAGCCTTGAAGAAATGCAAAACTAATATTAGAAAAGAGAAAAGCAAAATTGAATTCAGGCTAGCACACATCAAAGATGGGGAAAAAGCTTCTATGCCTATGTAAACAATAAAAAAAAATACTGAGGCCCAGATATTCAAACTGCACCACAAAGTAGTGCAATAGCAGGAGCAGGCACAAGTTCAGTGCGCCTATGTGCAACACGCGCGATATTCAAACAATGCGCAGGCCAAGATGCACTTGTGCCACACAACTGAATATCATGCCAACTGCACCATGGCACAACCAGGGATGCGCAGTGGAGCAGGGTAGCAGTGTATCAGCACAACCAGGGATGCGCAGGGACAGGATGCAGGGGTCCACCACCCATGGAAGATATGGGCAGAGGAGCATGCAGCAGAACAGACATCGCCCCCCACAGCCCATGAACCACACAACCTGAGGAGAGCTGGAAGAACCACCGGCCCATGGACACCAGCAACAATCCCACAGCTGGGGCATGGTGCCCCAGCACACCCCCTGGCAAGTTGTGACTGGCACACAAGGAGGTCCAGCCACCCCATGCTACCACCATCCCACCAATGCAGAGCACACCCTGCACGGCGATCCCCAGACACCCTGCCCAGGAGCAGCGCCCAACAGTGCAGGACACCCCATGTATGCCACCACTCCCACTGTGACAATGCAACCTCAGTACACCATGGAGCCATGCAAGGCAGCCCCACCATGAGCACCCTGCAGCAGCAGCCACAATGCAACAACTGCAGACACAGTGCCGCCTGCACGGCCTCTCGAGGTACAGCTGAGAGACCAACCATGTGTCGGCACACGAATACCTCGCATGCGACAGGGTCTGCCCTGGACCCCACCACCAGCAGTACAGCACCCTGCACACCCTTCCAAGGACACACTTGTCCCAGCACTGGCCACAACAGCCAGTACAGATGCCCACAGTGGTGCATGGAAGCATGCACCACACAGGATGCAAACACAGTGCACGGACAAACACCCACCCATACCCAAGGGCACACCAACACAGGGACACAGTAGCAGGGCAACAAACCCCACTGGCGTGTGGCCAGAGCAGCCACATGTACCCATGGCTAGCACCCTCCATGGCACAGGTGTACCAGCCACCATGCGCATGCAACATGAAGCCATACGCCACCAGCATGCGTCGGGCACAAGTGACAGTCAGTGGAGCACATCCTGCAACAGACACAAGCAACGGCATGGAGAGGGACAACAACAGTGGAGGCCAAGTGCCACCTGAGGCAGACGTGCACCATACTGGTGACAGGAGGCAACCTGGCATTGTACAGGGTTGTCCAGCATGGACAGTCACCACTGACATGCCAGCAGACCGTGCATAGCACAGATATGCAAGGGTGTCAGCTGCACAGGCCATGGACAGTCTGACAGGGGTGCCATGGACACAGTGCATGCACCGTGGACCCCTGCACACAGGCATCCAGTGCACAGAGAACAACAAACAAACCACAGACAGTGACCGATTTCCCCACCCACACCATAGGTGGTTTCCTGCCAGACACACACACACGTATATCCCTGCACCACCCCTGACACCATGCACACCACTGCAGCTGAGCACCTGTAGCCCGCTGCAAATCAGAGACCACCACAGTTGTCATAACAAAACAAATGTATTCAAAAGAGGTAACAAACAACTATGTGCAAATATTTACAATAGGGGAGGAAAGGGCCACATACCAGGTGGGGCGGGTATGGGGCAGGGGTGAACAAATGGGAGAGGAAAGAAGGGGTGTGAGGGTGGATCCAGGGGGTAAGGTGGGTCCGGGGGCATGGAGGGCCTATTGTCTGCCCTGCTCTCCACTCCTGTGGTGCCTATGTGTCCTCCTCCTTCTGACTCCATGCTGCTCCAGTCGCTGAAGGATCTCAAGGGACGCCCTCGGCAGCTGCAGCAGCTCCTGCATGCCTCTCTCTAAGGCCATCAATTGCTGTCCACCTAGGACAAGGGGGCAGAGTCAATACATGTGACTGTCTATCCCTCTGCAGCCCACCCATTGTGCATGGCATACAGCCGTGGACCACGCCGCTGTGATGGTGTGCGACCACCCACAGTGATTGTGTCAACAAGACCTGCCTGCCCAGGTGCACACAGCCATGCAGACCGCTGCATACACCCACCGCCCAAGTCCTGCACAGCACCACCGTGGCCATACAGTGACATGGCTATGCGGTGTGAAGACAGTGGCACAGCCATGTACCCGGTGCACGCATGGACCACCAGCGATGCACACCCACACATGCAGTGCCACAGGACAGTGCTGAGTGTACCATGTGGCATGCATGTCAGTGGTGACAAGGGCTGGTGGCCATGCCCCGCCACCTACCCCTCAACACAGCATGCACAGAAGTTCCTGGAAGGAAGGCACTCACCTATATCTGCAACAGCTGGGCGCTGCTGCAGTATGGGCCCTCCAGCTCATCCCTGCTGCCGGGCAGCTTCACATTCATGCTGTGCCCATGCCTCATGGGCACGGCACCTCTCCTCAGGGCCTAGGGTGCAAACATGGAGAGGGGAACATTAATACAAACCAGTAGCAAAGGCCCCCCCTGGTGTGTGCGATCCCACACAGCCCTGCCATGCTACAACCCCACCATCACCAACACTGCCCACACTGGATGGCCCCCACCCCCCTGCATGGTGGACACATGCACACCGTGATACCCGAATGGACGGATGCTACCAGTGTATGGATGGAGCACCTACCTGGATGTGGCAATGCGCCTCACCTGGTGCATGCCCTTAGCTGGGCCAGCCTATCTGGGTCCCTCCGCCAGAGGTCCCCATAGCAGTGGCGACACTGCTCTGCACTGTGGGTGATCCTGGTGGCCTCCTCCAGTGCCTCTGCCACCTCCTCCCACACAGTACTTCTGGTCCTTTCTAAGGGGTCTTCCCGAAACAGGTCCCCAGCATGGGGCTCAACAATGGCCACCAGATTGGCCAGTTCAAGCGGGCTCCACATTGCTGCTCTTCTCCGTGCCATCTTTCGTGCAGCCAGGATCACAAAATGGCGTTCAGTATCGCATGTCCCCAAGTGCAGATGCTGCACGGTACAGCGCTGCCATTCCCCATCGCGCTGTCACCGAACAGCGAGATAGGGGTGCTCCCGTGCAGACGCATGGTGCCTAGGGGGCAAAGGTCACCCACAAGGTCAAGGGTCTGTCATGCACGGCCCACCACAGTGCTATTGGGACTCTCTGCATGTAGCGTGGTAGGCTACCTGTGTGTGATGCCCTGCAGTGGCCTACCATGCTGTGGCACCATGGTGCCTACAGCGCTCCAGGGCACGAGTGCCACACGCATGAACAGTACACTAGCACCACTGGCACAGTGGTGGCCATGCCCTGCACTGCCTCCCGCACTCAGCACGTCATCAGCATGGCAGGCGCCGGTGTCTGCACCCAGGGCATGAGCCGTGCAGTGCCTACTGCACATGTCACAGAGCTGCGCCTTTGCCTGAGCACGCTCAACACAATTGCGCAAGGCGCAACAGCGCGATATTCAGCCAGCATATGCAAATCAGCTCATCAGCTATTCCATGGCACAGCCATTGCATTAGCATCCACTTAAAGTTGCGCCCCACCTCACTTGCATGCCTTGCGCTATATAAATGTGACATGGGGCTGCACAGGACATAGTTTGGTATTGCAGTCTATTGTGGTGGGTTGCATGCTGTTTGGAAGTGTGGACTGTGGTGTGTGGGAGATGGATAGGACTGCACAATCAAAGGTAACACCTGTCATTCCCACAGGCTCTATAATGGCCGAATGTGAGGAAGAGGAGGAACAGGGACATTGGAGAAGGAGGAGGCCCAACTTCACCCTGGTGGAATCAGATGCCCTGTTCAAGGCCTGCCTCGACAGGGAACCACTGCTCAGCAGACAGTGGGGAACACCACAGGCCCATGCTGTGGCATGGGGTGAGGTTGTGCGTGCCGTGAACCAGCATGGAAGCCACTAGCGGTCCGTGCAGGAATGTAAAAAGAAGGTCGGCACGGACAAGAGGAGAATTAAGGACTAGGTGGCTGCCATCAGGGCAGCACGTGCTGCAACCGGTGGTGGACAGCTGGATGTGCCACGCCTGACACCACAGGAGGAGCGGATGGCCGGCAGCATGTGGCGTTGTGCCATAGAGTGCATTCCGGGTGGTGTCTGCCAGATGGGTGGAAGCCTGTCACTGCATGGTAGGTCCTGTGCTGTCACTGTGTGGGAGGTGGGGGGAATGCCACAGGGTAGGGCGGAGACATTAACACTACTGTGTTCCCTTACAGCTCCTGAGTGTCTACATGGGTCAGCGGTGGTGGGTGTATCCACCATGGGCGAGGCCCTGGACACAGAGGAGCGACCATTCACCTCCACAAGTGTCCGAGAGTCAGGACCACCGCATACCTGCCTGTCTGTCCGGACTGAAGATGGTGGTGCTGGTGAGGATGAGGCCCTGCCTGTGTCCCAGCATGCAAGCGGCCACGGACTCCAGCATGATGGCACATGGACTAGTGTCAGATCAGAAACCGATGATGATGGATCATACATCCCAAACAATGATACGTGTGGGATGCAGGATGGTCTTACAGCAGGGAATGGCACAGGCGTAGCCGTGGGTGGTGCCGCCATGGAGGCCTGCATGACATCACAATCCCAGCCTGTGCCTGTATGCCCCAGTGGGGCAGCACTGGAGTGCGTCCAGGCTGGTGGGGCTGTTGTAGATGCTGTGGTGGCACCAGTGAACCCTGGCGATCAGCAGCCGGAGGGGCAGCGCCAGCAGTCGGCCAATGGTGATGGGGGGACAGTGTTGGGGGGTGGCATCAGTGCACCACGTGTGGATGTGCCCCGGCATGGCTCTGGTGTGCAGCGCCCATCATCAAGGGGTGCTGCCCGGCATGGCCAGGAACACCATGAGAGACAGCATGCCGATCAGGTGGATGACCTCTTTGATGAGCACAGCCACCTACTCCAGGCTTCAGTGGATCAGCAGTTGTGGCTTGTGATGGCAGTGGATGCACTCAGTGCAGTTCTGCTCCAGGCAGAGGAGTGGCGCAGCAGGGACCATGGTCTGCTCCTGGCAGAGATAGCCCGGCAGTGGGAGGATGTGACCGCTGCCATTGACAGGCAGACACGTGCATTCACTGCTGTCTTGGCCACTTTGGGCACCCAGTTCATTGCCCATGTGCCACAGACACCGCACAGTGTCACGTCCACCCCCCATTCCCGGCATTGTGTGACACCTTCCATGTCGACACCGAGTTCAGCTGTTGGCATACCGAGCACGCCGGGCGTGGGCATGTTCGGTGAGATGCAGACCCCTGTGCGAACACGGTCGTGTTCCCACAGCATCACCCCTGGGGGACTGTCGGTGCCACCCCATGAGGCCAACAGTCAGACTTGCGTGGCTGGCAGGTCTCAGCGGGGCCGCACATGCATCCGTGGCGGCTGTGGCAGTGTGCCGCGTGACTGACCTGTCTCCCACTATGGCCACTGTCTGCCACTGCCCTGTGTGCAGTGTGTTGTGCAACATGTGACGCACGGGTGGGGTACCCAGCCCTGCACACACACGGTCCATGTGCACACCCTCCTGGCTGCTGGCCACTGTGGCGTGTGCATGATGATGCCTGCGTTGCGCTGTCCGCCAGCGTGCAATGGTGCTCAGTGTCTGAGACATGCACAGTGACGCTCACTGGGCGTGGTTGTGTGTGGACCTGTGTGTGGCTAGGGGTTGCAGTCGGGGTTGGTGTGCCTTCTACCCCTTGTGCATGTCTTTGTGTGTGTGTGTGTGTGTGTGTGTGTGTGCGTGCATGAGCACGTGTCATGTTTGGCCTTGCCCATCCCTGACGGCGTGTGCGGTTCCACACTCAGACCCATTCCCTTGCTGCCATCTGCCCTTGGGGTTCATCCATGCCTGTCTGTGGGTTGTGCACTTGCCATTGGTGGTTGCACATGGCCCCATGACCTACCTGTGTTGGCCAAAGTGCTCCTCTGTGATGGTGTCCCGGGGCAGTTGTGCCATCCGGATCAGGCAGGGGTCCCTTTGCCCAGGGGGTGGCTGCCCATCACCATCTGGACCGGCGTCCTCATCGTCCCCATCGCTGTCCCCCACTTCGACCTCTACGGCTATCCCACAATCATTGGCCATGTTGTGCAGGATGCAATGGGCCAGGAATAGCCCACAGGCCTTTGAGGGGCTGTACTGTAGGGCACCGCCAGACGTGTCCAGGCACTGGAAACGTGCCTTCAGCATCCCGAACACCCGCTCGATGACATTACATGTGGTGGCATGTGCCTCATTGTACCATTGCTGTGATAGGGTCACGGGGTGCCAGTATGGTGTGAGCAGCCAGGGACAGAGTGGGTAGCCACTGTCACCTGTGTGTAGAGGGTGGACATAAGTATGGTGGTCTGCGTCGCTCTGCCATGGGCTGTCAAGGCCAGTACTCATGGCACCTCTGACTATGCATCCCCCCACAGCTGCCCATGTCATCCTGCATGATGTGCATTCTCACCCACTAGGTGGCCAGTGGGGATGTCCCCACTCTTGAACCTGTGGCACAGTGTGGACTGGTGCCAGATGAAGGCATCATGGGCTCCCCCAGGGTGCATGGGACAGACATTGGTTATGCGCGCCCTGGCATCACATACCACCTGGCAGTTGATGCTGGCAAAACCCTTCTGGTTGATGTATGATACACCATCCGGGTCAGACGGCGTGCGGATGGCCACATGGGTGCAGTCAATAGCCCCGAGCACACCAGGCATACGTGATACCCTGTGGAACTCTTGTATGTGTGCTGTGCGCTCTGCCTGTGTGCTGGGGAAACAGATGTACTCCGCAGCATGTGGCAGCAGTGCACTGAGGAATTGTGAGAGTAGGCATGACACGGCTGACTGGGTTATGCCTGTTGTGTCCCCTGTTGGTCACTGGAAGGTGCCCGTGGTGAGCAGGTACATGACAGCTGTCACCTTTGTCTCCACTGACAGAGCATGGCTCCGTCGTGTGGGTGCCTGCATCTCATCACTGCACAGCTCACAGAGCCACCTCAGGATCACCCGGTTCAGGCAGTACCGGCCCACAATCTCTGTGTCAGTGTAGTGCTCAAAGGTGGCGCAGGCTCGGTACTGCCTGTTGGGGGCATACCGCCAACGGGCCCTTCCACAGCTGCACCTCCCTGCTGCCTGCCTTCTCACACCCCTCATTACCACCTCCATCTGGAAGGTGGCACTGGCTATGTCCCTGGCTGGTGATCCCCCCCCCGGCAGCTGTTATCCCGTTCTCCCCACTGTCCTTTGTGACTCCCCTGCACCGGATACACCTCCAGCCTTTGGCTGTCCTGCCTACTGCCACTGCTCCTCGGTCCACTGTGGCACTTCCCTGTCTCTCCTGCACAGTAGCACAGGCTCTCCACTCCTGTCCTGTTCCTGTTTGTTCCCAGGTGTGCCCTGTCTTGCTCCTGCATGGTCCCACTCACTGCTACCCTCTTTCTAGTTGCTGTCACCTCACTCCCACCTCTGGCTTCCCTGTAGCGTCCTTGCACCTCTCTCTTGTTCCTTTTTATTTTGGATCATTTCTGCTATTGTGCAACTTCCCCTATTGCGCATGGCACATGCTGTTGAATATCGCACTGCGGCATTTATTCATGGTTCCTCCCCCTACAGTTGTGCATGCATTCATTACCATTGCGATCTTGCGCATTGCAACTTGCACATCGCATCTGCCTCCCACTGAATATCGCACAATGGTGCATTTTCGTACTTGCGCTGGCACGTCTCTGTTGCGCATGGTGCATCCATTTTGAATATCTGGGCCTGAAAGTACTATTGGGCCACTGAAAGTCAACAATACTGAGTTATCTGATCCACAAGCAATGGCCCAAGAATTTAATAGGTACTTCTGTTCTGTTTATGGTACTGTGCATCCTAAAATAACTACACCAGACAGGGTTAACAAAGCAGATACACTACCAGAAATGACAAAAGATGAAATACGGGACAAATTGAAAAGAAAAATAAAAAAAACACTGCATCTGAGACTGCTAAAAGAACGGGGGAATGTCTAATAGACCCTTCACATAAGATATACAATATGTCCATCAGTACAGGTGAAATCCCCCTCGATTGGAGCTCTGCTATGGTAGTCCCCATCTATAAAAAGGGCGATCATGGGAGTGTGGCTAACTATAGACCTATAAGCCTTACCAGCATAATGGGTCAAATTTTGGAATCACTGATAAAGGATAGGTTGGAACAAGAAATCTTAACTAAAATCCTTGTGGATAACACCCAACACTGGTTTAAAAACTACAGATCCTGTCTCACAAGTAATCTGGTGTTTTATGAGAGAGGGAGTGCCCTATTAGATACAAAATCCCCAGTGGATGTGATCTGTAAGGCATTCAACAAAGTCCCACACTCCATCATGACAGAGAAAATGCATCACATGGGAATAAACACAACTATTGTGAATTGGGTGGAGGCTTGGTTGAGTGATAGAACACAGATTATGAGAATTAGAGGCCATGTGTCAGGTGGCGGATCTGTCACGAGTGGGGTGCCGCAGAGATCTGTGTTGGGCCCTGTCTTGTTTTCTATATTTGTTTTGGAAATGGCAGAAAAAGTTACTAGTTTTACAATCAAATTTGCAGATGACACAAAAATTGCTGCAGAAGTAAACTCTGACCTGGGGGATAGAATCATTAAAAAAAGACCTTGCCAGTATCGAGGAATGAGCAAGGATAAATGGAATGTCATTCAACACTGACAAATGTGTTGTTGTGCATCTAGGGGAGTCCAACAGTTGCAATAAATACTCACTGATCAGGAAGCCATTGAAATCAGTGGACAGCGAAAAAGACTTGGGGGATGATTATTACCAAAGATTTCAAATTCAGTAACCAGTGCAATAAGGTAATCAAAAAATCCAATATGATCATAGGTTGCATAAAAAAAGTCATTTTCATCCAGAAATAGGGCTTGTATCCTTCCACTGTGTAGGGCATATGTAAGGACTCACTTGGACTATTGCTTACCACTATGGAGTCCATACCTACGAAGGGATGTCAAAAGAATGGAGGGTGTCCAGAGGAGAGTAACTAGACTGGTGGATGGAGTGCACAATATGAACTATGAACAAGGGCTTACTGAACTAAATCTATACACACTGAAACTCAGGTGAACTGGGGGGGATTTATTGCAGATGTACCACATAGCTAGGGACAAACAACTACTTGCAGATTTAGGACTGACAGAAAACCAAAGGGAATTCTCCCTTATAAGCCATAGTTGTTAGTTAATGTTAACCTTTCCCAAAAGAAATAGTAAAAGAATCTTCTATACTCAAAGGATAGTAGCGTTATGGAACTCTCTGCCCAGAGAAGTGGTTGAAGTGGATTCTTTTACTACCTTTTAATTCAAATTAGATCAACACCTACTAACTCCTTTGGGTACCTAGTAACCCTCTTGGTGGGAGATGTACCACAATAGGGATATAGCCTTCTGTACATCTACAAACTCCAAGTATAATTCCAAGTATGTGTTTGAAATAATGTATTCATCTGTGCAGCCACCAGTGTGTGCATCTGAGAAAGAGTAATGTGCTCAGGGACAGCCCAGTGTCTAGCTGCCTTGATGGCGCAGCTGGTAGCACAATCGGAACGGTATTCCAGGTGGCCTAGATTCAAGTCCCAGCTAAGGCACTTACCTCTTTCTCTCATTTGTTGGTATGTTTCACATACATTAAGCAGTTTCATTTTTATGCTTATAGAGTGTTTTGTTTTTTTAACTTGAGGGGGTTCAAGTGCACACTGGCTCATGTATTATAAAAGACAATGTAGGTGTGACCGTGCACAGACACAGCTTTGTTGTCATCTCAGGATTGTCATAACAACCACAGACCACTTGAGCTGAAAGTTGGCATGACAACCTCTTAATGCCAATGCAGCATTGCTGTGCACTGTCACCCATACATTATCCTCAAGTTAGAAAATGGGTTGGGAAAATCCCTAAATCTGATTGGCTTAGGCAACCAGCTACCCGGGCCGGTATCAGGCAACAGAGACCGGAAAACAATGAGACCCAGTCTCTGTTGTCTGATTACATTCCAAATGCTTGTGCCAGTAGAACTTTCAATTAAAAAACACAGCCATCTTTTAAATCTCGGTTAGCAAGAGCCGTTCCGTCATCAGCAGAATCCGATGTCTTTCCCATAACTTGATTTCTCCAAGTGACTAATCATCCCCCAACATAAAAAAATATAAATAAAATTATTTTATTGAAAAAACGAGGTTCGGTTTTCCAGCAGCCCATTTCAAACTTTCAACCCCGCGGGTCTTCTTTTTTAAAAAGCGCCAGCACAGTCGCGTGCTCAGCACCGTTACCACGTCCCGTAACTTTCTTCCAGACATGCCCTACCTCCTCCATGCTCGCTGCAGAAAAAACTGACTGAACAGCGCAAGTCCTTGCACTATAGGGCACAGGAGTGTCATTAATCAAAGAGTCTCAGTAATCCATTTTGATTTTACACAGCCCAGTTTATTGCTGTACAAGCTGCAGCTGGTGGGGAGAGAGAGACAGCACTTTTATCATTTTCAGCGGCTCTCTCCGTGTAGGCACTAGTAACGGCTTCAGTGTGAGTTCCAGGAGACAGCTCAGGGACTCTTTCTGGTGGTGGGAAAGAGAGAGAGAGACTGCAGTATATTAGTTTTCCTTTTTGAAACAAAGCAGCACTCTCTCTCTCTCTCTCTCTGAGTAGACCACATTAAAGGCTTCAGTGTGAGCTCTGGGACACAGCTACGGACTGTTTGTGGGGGGCAGGGGAGAGCAGAGAGCGCCTTTTACAAATTTCAGCGCCTCTCTCCTTGTACAGTATGCTGTAAATTAAGTTATTTTTCCCGTGATGGTAACGTGAAATTGTCCTCTTTTCTCCTTGAAAAATACAGCCGTACATATAATAGACAATAAAAATGAAGCAGATGACTTACAATAGCAAAAGCTATTGTGGATCACGCTGATCTAATGAAACGCTTATTTAAGCTGAAGTCTCACAAACAAACTTCTGTTGCCAGTGGCGATGGGGGTGGCATGAACAAAAAATAAAAAAATGGTATAGAAAAGCAAAGGTGCCTCATCTTAACAGGCTGGGGAGGGTGCTTTCTAGTCATTCTGATACAGGTGGAGGAACTATTTTATCTCAAAACTTATATTGAACTATTTTATTAACAGTTTTTATTGACTTTTTTTTACAGTGCCTATTTTCTTAAGCGCAATTAATATCTCTTCCAGGTGGTTATTAGTTATACCGACCTTCCAGGGTTATATAGGCCCCCCGCCTCGCGGCGTCGGGCCTCATTACGCCCCTAGGCGGTCCGGTATAGCACAATACCGCCCACCCTGTTGGGTATTATTGCTTACATCATCCTTGCCTGAAGTTGAATGAATCGATAAAGAAGATACAGTACAATGGTGAAGCTATAGCTAAGTGGTAGTTTTTCTACTTTATCTCGATAACACTGTCTCAGGCGTGTCAACTAGTCTGTGTTGTTGAGAACTGTTTCAGCCTGCAGGGAAGAGCAGCATCATTGTTAATGGCACCCAAATTTTTCCACGTGTTGTTACGAGATATGGCTTGAATATGCAGATGAATGCAGATGACACCCATATTTATTTCTCATTATAGTGTATAGTAGGACATTGTTCTATATCAAAATCCATCCTTTAAAAAATGCTGTTATACCACAGTTCAAAGGTCATGGAATGTGATTTTACCCTTCTGTGGTAGAATGGCATTCTAGAACCTACACAAGTCAGTTTCATTGTGAAAGAGAGAAAAACACAATGCACACATTTCACATAACACTATACATTATAAAAGAAATTCTGGATGAGCAGCTTTATGCATAACCAGTGTATTCTGCCACCTCAGGGTTCTGATTCCCATGGACCTCTCGAGCTTCGCTCTTGAGATCAGAGGGAATCGGAATCCCTTTGTGGCAGAACACACTGGTTGCACATAGTTGCCCACCCAGTATTCTCTATATACAATAGGCTTGGATTTTCAGAATCCTGACTGTCCAGGAACATTCCAAAGCCATGTGGTTTAGAAAAAGAAACCCATGGCATCACTGTTCTTCTAGGACCAGATACTAGAATGCACCACACAAAAATACAATACCTCTGAAAATTATTTTCTCTTTAATTTCTGTCAGTCATCTTGGTTAAGTTTAAAATCTAGCCCTTCTCACTTGCCATAATGGTTAAAAACCTATTTACAGCTTTTTTCAAAAAAACACCCATTAACCCACACTCCACACTACTACTGTACAAAATTAACAGTTTAAGACAAACTTCCACTTTGTTTACATAGAAACATAGAATCTGATGGCAGATAAGTATCATACAGCCTACCTAGAGTGCCCATTTCCCTACTCGGTGTTGACAGCCCAGATCCTATTTGATCTGCGGCATGCCTTCTCTGCCCATCTCCAGGGTACACTTATGTCTATCCCATGCACTCTTGCTTTATAGAAAAAGCCACAAAATGCATGGTGCCGATTTCTCATTCTCTTAGCTACTACTGTTCGTGAGACCATCTGCCTTTCAGATTCAGCTGCTGAGTCCTAACGGGCTGCTAATGCCACCTCTTCACAAAACTTCATACACAGAAATATTTTAATACCATGGTAGCTACCCACGAAAACAGAAAACTACATTGCCAAACTAACAATCATGCCAAACATTACTTCAGTAATACTGCAGTGATACCTCAAATGGAATCACAGTTTCCCAAGTGAAGCTCCACTGACAGTACTATTTTGGTTGCCTAGGGAGGACCAAGAAAGTTTGCCCTACAACTTGCTGGGACTGCAGGTAGGGTACAAGAAGACCCTATATGGAGTATCACCTGAACGGCATCCATTCTAATTTACTGAAGTTTGCTTCCCCAGTTGTTGCCTACCCCTTAGCATACTTATTTAATTTTTCCCTGAAGACAGGAGAATTCTCTAATGCCTGGAAAAAATCGAAAGTTGTGCCCATCTTTAAGGGGGCCAATATATCAGAGCTTGGCAACTATCACCCTATTTTTCTTTTACTCCAGGTTTCAAAGATTTTTGAAAGGATCGTGGCCACTCAGATTGTTGGGCACCTTGAATCTCAGAGTCTTTTGAATGGTATGCAATCAGGATTTAGGAAATCATACAGTACCATCTCAGCCCTGGTTAAAGTTACTGGGGATATTCAGGCTGCCTTGGTTGGGAGGACACCGGTAGGTGCAATTTTTGCTGATTTATCTAAGGATTTTGATTCATTGGATCATGGTGTCCTCCCATCCAGGGCAGCCTCCCTGGGGATAGTGGGACCTAGTTTGTGTTGGCTCGCTCCATATTTAATTGATAGAACTCAAATGATCTCCTTGGGAGGCTGGACATCGGGCTTTGTTCCTGTTGGATCGGGAGTCCCCCAGGGTTCCATTTTGGGTCCATTATTGTTTAATATCTATGTTAATGGATTACATTTTTCAAGTTCAACTGTTCTTTTTCATTTATATGCTGATGATACCATTATATATACCTCAGATTTTACAGTAAACAAAATTCAAGTTAAGTTACAGAAGGCCTTTAATGAGCTGCAGATTTTTCTTAGAGATAGTAGTCTAGTTTTCATATCACCCCTTTTTGTCGACACCCCGACGGCGAAACACAGAAAAAGACCATTACGGCGATATTTGTGGTAATGGTCCTTCTTCTGTGTTTCACCTTCAGCCAGTGGTCTGCCCCCTTCCCGGACCAACTCCAACCTGGAGTTGGAATCCTAGAGTCCGGGGGGTGTGGTGGGCGCTGCCCCCCACAGAAAACACCCATTTAAGAGGCGGCACAATACCTGCGTCGGTATTGTGCCATCGCTTTGGGGGAGGTCAACATTCTCACTGATGAGAAAACTTGGTGCTTCCTCTAGTTTTAAACTCTAAAACAAAACACAGCCATTATTATTTAATCGATCTTTGACTGCTCAGGAAAATTTGATATTGAAGGTGGATACCCTGGAGGGATCCCCAATCCAGCAGGTTAAGTCTTATAAATACTTAGGCCAATGGCTCGATGAGCTCCTAAACTGGGGAGTTCACATAAATAGTTTAATTAAAAATGTAGGAAAAAAACTTGGAGCCCTGTACAAGGTCAGATCCTGCATGAACCCTAAGGTAAGAGGGAGAGTTATTAATTCAGTGATAATTCCTATGCTGAACTATGGGGACTTTATCTATGCTAGCGGTAAAAAAAGCGACTTGGAGAGATTGGAGGTGTGCCATGGTAGATTAGCTAGATTCATCTTGAAAGGCCCCATTCCACTCACAAGTGTTTCTTATACAGTCACTTGGAATGGTTGAGACTTTCAGAATGCAAACAGGAACACCTACTTGTATTCATGTATAAGTGCTGGTTGGATACCTTACCCCCTTACATATTTGTAGGGGTGACAAAACCAGATAAACTGAGTTCATTAAGAACAGCAAATGCCCCAGATTTTGAAATTCCAAAATGTAAACTAGAAATTGGCCAGCAATCTGTCTTGTATATGGGTCCCCTTGAGTGGAACAAATTACCGGCAACCATTAAGATTAACAAGGGTAGAAATCTTTGGACAGAGATTAAGTCCTGGTTTAGGAAGTTTGTTATTAGCTCCAGACTATGTTTCCCTCATTGAAATTGTAGCACGTTTTTATGCCATTACCTGCCTGTAGCCTTGAATGAGTGATTTTATTTAATTTGTACTTAATGCATATTGAATGTGTACATTTATTTATTCATTGTTCTATGTTCTTTGTATTTTCTGATTGTTTTGTAATTCCTAGGACCTCGTTGTAAATGAGCAACAGCTCAATCGAGATAAACCTAATTCATATAATCTGTATGAATAAAATATTTTACTGCTACTACTTATTACTACTACCACCATTGTTTTGCTCTGGTAATACCAGAAGGGACATTTGGATATGTACAGCCCCAGAAATGCAAGCCAGTTCTGTGTGGGTAAAGTGAGGAGAAAGTATTGCTGAAGCACTGAAATTTAAATGTTGTTTTCCCCCAAGAGACGCCCTGAATGAGAAAAACTGCAGCCAGAGTAGCTGATGGAGATTTAAATACTGCTTAACTTTACTTTTGAGTGTGTACATTAAGATTTGTGATTGAGTGATGTTTTTGGTTACCCTCTGGTCCCTCAGCCATGGTCTCACACCACAAACTGTCCTTCTGTAAAACCCTGACCATTCCCCTCCCCAAGGTGGAGGGCTCCTCGGTCCCTAATCACCGATGGTTACAAATATACTTGAATGCTTGCAAACTAAAATAATTATTAGCTTGACATCCAGTTTTCAAAAAGTAGGGCTCACAGCACCATCCAGTGGCACAGATATGAAGCACCAGATATTAGTACACAGAAAAAAAGGAACTACTGTTTGCTTTTAAAACAGAAAGCATTTTAAATGTCTTTTCATTGTTTTGTTAAATATTACATTTTTCTAAGTTATTTTACATGTAACCATCTGTATAATTACAATAAGACACTCCAGGGCATGGGTTTCTATTTGTAAAGCACACTACAGGCAGTTTAAGGCACTTGACACATGAGGCTCATGTCTCCCAATGCACCTGGTCATGCAGTTTATGAACAGAAACCCCCGCCCTGTCATGTCCTATTGCTTACTTGTCAACTGATCTCCATAGGTTACTGCCCATCACTAGCAACTGCCCATTGAAGATAGTGGATTGGTTAAATGTGAGTCAGCAGAGGCTCAATTCACACAAAACAAATGTTCTGCTGGTTGGCAGAGAAAAACAGCTGTAGAGCTTTAAAGGGTCTCTGCACCCCAACAAATATTGGGAAGGAGCTGTGTGGTCAAGACAGTGCACAGTTTGGAATCATTCAAATTATCTTTGAACTCAGATTTTAGCCATGCTCCAGGGGGTGGGGTTTCACACTAATGAGACATCAGAGGAGCATGCAATCTGCTTCCAGCCTCTGATCTGGTGACAATAATACATACCTTTGTTACCTCTGGGTTCAAAAAGGAGAACCTGCTTTTATGTAGCGCTATTCAGACATGATGTAACCTAAAACACTTTACAAGCAATGAGAGAGACTTGTGGTGAAGTGACTTTAAATGCACAGAGGCGGCCATTCTGGTCATCAACACTAATGCACAGTTATGGACAATTGCCAGAACTGGTTTTGAGAAACAGAATATTGGACACTGCGAAAATTTCTTACTGTTATGAAAAGTGCCTTGAGTTTATTTTGCTTCCACTTGTACACCCACCAAGACAGCACCAGAGATGGGCAAAAGGGACCTCGTTTTAATGTCTCATCTGAAGGACAGCAGATCCTGGCAGTACAGCACCCCCTAGTATTGCAATGAAGTTTCAGCATTTAGGCTATGAACCCAAGTACTGATGTGGGACTTGAACTCGCAACCTTCTGGCCTAGAGGCAGATGTGCTACCAACTGAGTCATGTTGAAATCGGATCTACGACACCAGGTCGACAATTATATTGTCGACCGGCATCACAGTGACAGGCTCCATGTCGACTGTGATTTGCAGTTGGCAGGGAGCCGCGCACATTGCACAGTGTTTTTTCTTTGGGGGCTTCACCCCTTCAACCCCCCACACAGGGGGTTCTGCCCCCTGCACACCCTGTACTATTAGAGTCCAACTCTGTGTCCTCTATGCCTACTCCCCACCACTACTACTTCCCTCTGATCATGCTCCTCCTAGTCTCCTACTCTCCCTCCTCCTAAAGTGTTCCTCCTCCTTCTTTCTCTACCCTGAATCTATCTCCCTCCTGTGAGCTCGATCACTGCCTTGTGCAGGCAGGATCCATAGCACACAGTGGGCAACAACTTTACCCCCTTTCCCCTATTTCTCCTTTTACTGCACCCCCTCAGTCACTGTTAGATCACTGCCTTGTGCAGGCTGGGTCACTCAGCACACTGGTGGGGTGCTACCCCCCCCACTATAGTTGACCAGTGCTACCCCCTCCCACAACATCCCTCCACCAACACCCCCCCCCGCATCACTATATATAAATAACTCTCATCGCCTATACCTGTGTCCCACCAAGTAGGGCTGTCCATCGCCCTGCCCATAGGGATACCAGGACACTGCTGAATTTAAACTCCCTCTTCCCCACCGGATACCCCCACCTACAATATCTCTCTCTCCTCACCTCTGCCACACTCTACCTCTCCTCTCCTTCCTACCCCCCTTCTGGTTAACATAGCCTAACACTGGCCTACTCCTACACTCAATTAAGCACTTATAACCTACCCCTATACCCCTCTTATATGCACTTTAGTCCACCCTGTTGTCTCTGTTTGCCTCAAAAATCATGTTCTGCCTGCATCTCTCTGTAAATTTCCTTTCCCTTCTTCCATTCTGCCCTCCGCAAATTTTCATTCCCTCCTTCCATTCTTCCTCTCTTTACTACAATCACTGTAAATCTTGAATATCTATTTTACACAAATGGCAACCAATTACTATTGTGTCACCTTACCATCTAGTGCTACATACTGTTGCCAAGTTATTATATGTGTTCCAGTGTTACCAATTGTTACAAATTGTTGCCAAATTATCATTATGTACCTTTGCATATTAATTATGTTGACCGGTATGTATAGGCCCATATTGACCGGCACCCTCAGAATGTTTTTTTTTTTTTTTGCACTGTTGTCCACCGTAATTGTAATCTTATGAAGTGTACTGTATTGTATTTATGCCCAGGACCACCTTGAAAATGAGCTTGCTCAATGGTGTTTATGCCTTGTTAAATAAAGTGATTGATTGATTGATTGATTGATTGAAATTGCTGTATGTGTCTTCATATCTACTATAGTTAACTGTTGCATTTTTAGCCAACGTGTTCCACCTGTAATCCCTCCTGCTCCCACATACCTCTCAAGTGTCCCTGATTTTCAGGGACGTCCCTGATTTTGCCTCAAAATTTGACTTTGTCCCTACTAAAATTTGTGTTTTTGTGGCTAAACAGTGGGGACTGTAAGCACAAAACAATGTCAAGCATTAAAGTTACAGTCTTGTTCTTCTTTAGAAAATGCATTTTGCACTAAGCCTCATATTCTACCAGCTTTCTGGGTGGATAACTCTAATTTTGAAGATGTGTCCCTGATTTTGGTCTTTTGTTCCTGATTTTTTTAAGCCTTGTCCCTGATTTATGAGGCAGAAGGTTGAGAGATATGTGCTCCCATTGTATGCAAGTAAGCAAATTGTATTCCACCATTGTAACATTTCTCTGTATTCAATCCCATTGTTCCCTACCCCACAGGTCGCACTGGGAGACGAGCAACTTGTTGCTCAGTGTGCCTTCCTGGTGAAACATTTCAATAAATAAAAGTTGGTTCGGGGAGGGGGTGCAAGCAGGGCTTCAGTTAATTCCATTCTGGGAGTATTTGACTCCCAAAAATAAGACAAAAACTTCCAAAATAAAGGGGGAGGAAGTCATTGACTTCCAAATGTAAAAAACAAAACTGGATGACTTCCAAAACTGAAGGCACAGAAGCTAAGAAATTATGGATTGTTCTAAAAGAAATTGTATTTTGCCACTAATATTTGTATTAACATCCATCAACTGATCCTTCTTAGAATACTGTCTTTCAAACTGTGGGATCTGGGAAATATTTTGACTTCCCAAAAATTGAATGACTTCTAGATTTTGACCCAAGGAAGTATTAGACTTCCACAAAAAATAAATTAACTGAACCCCTGGGTGCAAGATAATAATAATAATAATACTTTATTTCTATGGCGCCTTTCAAAAACCAAGGCGCAGTAAAAAAATATTTTTAAAAACCCATCAAACAGTTAAATTCTTAAAATATATAAAACAGATGACACATTCTGAACAAATAAAATCAATCACTGAATGCTTTAATCCATAAATATGTTTTCAGGGTCTTT
Source organism: Neoceratodus forsteri (assembly GCA_016271365.2). Lineage (NCBI taxonomy): Eukaryota > Metazoa > Chordata > Ceratodontiformes > Ceratodontidae > Neoceratodus > Neoceratodus forsteri. The sequence continues at coordinate 1,455,655,130 of CM057455.1, read as the reverse complement.
TTAAATCCCTCCACGGTCATGCACTACCGTAACTGATGGGGTAGAGAATTCCAGAGGGTAGGGGCCACATGCATAAATATACGGGCCCCAGAAGATTTCAAACACACCCTTGGGATCTCTAGCAACCCCTCGTCAGCTGAGTGGAGCGATCATCCAGGGCAGTAGGGAACCAGGAGCTCTTTCAGGTAGTCCAGACCAAGTCTGTGTAGGACTTAGAAAATCAAAAGACTCACTTTAAAGGTGATCCACCACTGAACTGGCAGCTGGTGCAGTCCGTGCAGCACAGCGACATATGACTGGACTAGGAGGTACCAGTCAAAAGCCGGGCCGCTGTGTTCTGCACCAGATGCAGGCAGCGGATTTCCACCCCAGGAAGCCCTAGGTAGAGGGAATTGCAATAGTCCAAGCGCGAAGACACAAAGGCATAGACCAGCGTAGGAAGATCGCCAGATGGAACAAGGTGCTTAATCCTGGAGATATTCCTCAGATGGTCAAATGAGGACTTGATGACAGCAGACACCTGCGAATGTAGAGTCAGCCCTTCATCAAAAATTACCCCCAGGTTATGCACCTGTTCAGAGGTCAGGAGTGAAACACCCCTGAGATAAATTCCGGAGGGCGAACTAACCCCCAGCTCCCCCATCCAGCACGCCGGATCCACAACCAGCACCACTGTCTTTTCCAAGCTCAACTTCAGCCAACTCGAATCCATCCACTCCTGGATTTCTTTGAGGCAGTTATTAAAGACCGAGACAGCTCCATACTGGTCAGGTGCAAAAGAAAGGTAGAGCTGGGTATCATCAGCATAGCAGTGAAACCTCAGCCCATACCTTCTTACAATGTCTACGAGGGGCAGCATGTACACTGGGAACAACATGGGGGACAACACAGAGCCCTGAGCAACCCCACAAAGTAGAGAAACTGGGTCCAAGGAATAAACCCCGGAAATCACTCTCTGCATTCTTCCAGAGAGGTAAGATGTAAACCACCTGAGGACTACACCCGCTAGTCCACAGATAAACCTCAGGTGCTCCAGTAGAACCCCATGGTCCACAGTGTCAAAAGCTGATGAGAGATCTAGAAGAATCAAGATGGAACGGATCTTCCAATCCCTAGCCATCAGGAGATCATTGAGCACCCAAACCAGTGCTGTCTGAGTACTATGTCTCTTACAAAAACTGAACTGGAGGGGTTCATAGATATCATGGATGGTCAGGTGGTTCTCCAGCTGTATGACCACTACCTTCTCAATCACCTTCCCTAAAAAGGGGAGGTTGGAGATTGGTCTGTAGTTTGTATAGCAGTCAGGGTCCAAAGAAGCTTTCTTCAAGAGGGGTATTACCACCGCCTCCTTCAGGAAGCAAGGAAACTGACCTTTTTCCAAGCAGCACCAGGCTATCTGTGCTAGGACTGGACCAATGGAATCAAGACAACCCAAAATCAGGGAAGTTGGTCCAGGATCCAAATTACAGCACTTAGGGTGTGCACCCCGGACAATCCACATGATATCTATGAACTCCGGTCAGTCAAAGGTACTCCAGGAAAACTGAGGAGCAGTGGCAGTGCGCTGGTCCAAAGCAACACCAATAGAGTGTGCTGATTGGTGCGTCACCCTAATGTCGGCCACCTTAGTTGCAAAGAATCGAGCAAGTTCATCGCACTCTATTTCTGAAAAGACTTTTCGGACTTGTAGGCAGGCTGGGTTGCACACTCTGTTTACAGTGTGAAAAGGTCGATTCTGAGCAGCAGCAATCTCCCCGGACAGGAACTCTGCCTTCTTACGGGTGATTGCAGATTGATAGGCTTGATAATGCTCCATCAACCTAAGGTGGTCAGCATCAAGGGAAGATCTCCGCCAGCAACACTCTAACCTTCGTGCTAGTTGCTGCATCTCCCTCAAAGTCCCATCAAACCATGGGAACTAAGGGCAAAGGGGGAGAGGACGAACTCGAACAGGAGCCATGACATCCAGGGCCGACGAGATAGCCATATTATAGGCTACCACAAGGGTGTCTGGGTCACTGTTTGCCACTAAGAGGGTCAATAGGTCAAGTACCACCACCAGACATTCAGAGCTAACATCTCATAAAGGGCGATACCTGACCATCTCCACAGGGGTAGACCTATGAAGGGGGGTGCTAAAACTAAATCCCACCGTAAAATAATCAGACCATCCAACTGGTTCCACCCCCAAATCAGAGGCCTCAATCCCCAGGAGAAAGACTAAATAGGGGAAAGTGTTGCCAGGTCCAGGGCGGACTTCCACAGCAACATGTTGATGTTGCAGGCATTGACGTATATCGCTATAGAAGTGTTGCTGTGTGGAAGGCATACCACTGACATCCAAGGAAACTATGAATATGCTCTATAATGTATATAGGCTCCTACCAAAGTTTACAAGTCATCTTAAGATTGTTCAAAATACTGCAGCGACTTTACTATGGAGGGCCCTTGCAAGCTTCAAAATATTGTTACTCACTTTGAGAGCCTATGTGGTTTGGGCTCTTCATTCCTTACTGAGTTCCTGGTGCATTACATCCCAGTGCATCAACTAAGTTCATAGGTTCATAGGTAAGTCAGACAAAAGTAGGCCATAGCCCTTCGAGTTTGCCCATTGTTATCACAGCTATTTTATTTTTATTTTTTTATTTGACGGCAGATAAGGACCGCTTGGCCCACCTAGTCTGCTCATTTTCCTACCCAACAGATAAGCTGCAGATCCTAGTTAACCAACAGTTTACTTCCTCCTACCCCCCACTAGGACTGCCTTATGTCTGTCCCATGCATTCTTGAATTCCTCCACTGTTCTTGACTCTATGACCTCCTCAGGTAGGCAGTTCCATGCATCCATAACCCTCTCTGTGAAAAAAAACTCCCTCACATTACCTCTGAGCCATCCCCCCTCTATCTTCAAATTGTGCCCCCTTGTTCTTGCACATCTCTTTTTTTGAAAGATGCTACCCTCTTGGACTTTGTTGATTCCCTTGAGGTACTTGAAAGTTTCTATCATGTCCCCCCTCTCCCTTCTTTCCTCAAGGGTATACATATTAAGCTCCTTTAGTCTTTCTTCGTATGTCTTCTGGTGCAGACCCTGCACCATTTTGGTTGCCTTCCTCTGGACAGCCTCCACTCTATGTTTTTGCGAAGATGGGGTCTCCAGAACTGCACACAGTACTCCAGATGGGGTCTCACCAACTGTCTGTACAGAGGAATAACAACTTCCTGTTTTCTACTATTGATGCCTCTTCCTATGCATCCCAGTATCCCCCCAGCCTTCCTTCCTTATTGTGTCATGTACAAATTACCGAAATACTTAACTAACCTATTCTTGAAGATTGCTAGATTATTACTATCAACCACATCATTAGGTAGTAAATTCCATTTTTCCACCACTCTTTGTGAAAATCAGTGTTTCTTTCAGTCCTGAACTACTCTCCCTTCAACTGATATCTGTGCCCTCTTAAATCTGGTCTCATCAATTTCAGACATAAGGATATACACTTCTGTAATTCACTATCCCTTGAAGCTTTACAGACCAAAATCAGGTCCCCTGTCTCTCTTCTCCTCTCCAATGAATACAGATCAAGCTCGCTTAATCTAGTATTATAGTCCTTTCCCCTGTAAGTTCCAAATCATTCTCGTCACCCTACGTTGCACTGCCTCAATTCTTGCCGCATCAGTTCTGTAATGTGGACTCCAAAACTGAACACAATACTCCAAGTGACGCCTGACAAGTGATCTGTATAATGGCATAACCACTGCCCTTTTCCTGCTCACAAAATTTCTCCTAATGCAAGCCAATATTCTGTTACCTTTGTTTATTGCACTTTCACACTGTGATGTATGTTTAAATGAATCTGTAACCAGAGTACAGAGATCTTCCTCACATGTGCTTTCCTTAAGCTTTATGCAGGTTAGACAGTAGTCAGCTTCAGAGTTATTCTTTCCTAAGTGAATTAGGATACACATTTCTCCAGTTCCTTCACATATAATCTGTTAGTAGTACCCATGGCCAGGATTAGGTCCATGGGTAACTGGGCCTTCCCTGCTGCAGTGCCATGTTTGTGGAACTCCCTTCTCCAGAGGGTGAGAACAGCTAAATCATTAAGAGAATTTAACAGGCCTTTGGGATTATGAATGCTGAATGCTGACTGCTGACTGAGTGGTGCTGTGTCGATTTATCTCCTTTTGTGAGGCATCGATTGTTATTATGGCTGCTTGGACCATGTGTTTGTTTATTGTGTGATGTGTGTATTTTAATTGTAATGCACTCTGGTGTTACAGAGAGTGTAGATAAATATATTATGATAATGATGATGACAATCAGAAATGTTTAATAGCCAATTTTGCAAGACCTGACCTCTATGAAGGAAAAGAGGAGATGTTTCTATATAGCAGTGTGTAAACAGAGAGGATACAAAATAAGGCTACTCCCAAAAAAGAGTGGATCTGGTGGGGTTAAGAGTTGATGAGGGAGTTGACAATTTACGAATGACACAGAAGGGCGGCTATAGTCATTTTCTTTTTTTATGGGCTCCGTATCCACTCTGATATATACTAATGAATCCAGGAAACCCTTACTTAGTGCAGAGCAAGTTCTGAGAGGGTTGTAGCACATGACATCTTGTTACTCTTTAATGAAAAAGCACTCTTTAGCCCATAAAGGTTAACCGTAAAATAAGCAATTATTTTTCAAACTAATTCAGCATGCCAACAGGGACTGTAATCAAGGAAGGATTATACTAGTAACACTATAATGAACAGTTTTCTTACTGGGGTGAAGGAGGAACTATACAAAAATTCACTGTTTTTGGTTGATTTATATTCCATTATTTTAAGGAGTCATATCATTCCAACTTCAGTCTGTTGGTATTAAGAGGAATACTGTGTGGGAAATGCCTGAATGAGAAAAATAAGATCCTCTGTGCCAGAAGTCACTACTAAACATGTCTTTGGTTTTGAAATACCTTTGCAGCTGCAAATTATAAGACTCTAGTACGGTGCTGTTTGCAAGTGCAAGCCAAGCAGCACTGCACAAAACATTATACAGTCTGTAGTGCACATCAGTGTGCTGTTCACAAAGCCACAGCACTGTTTTCTGTATTTGCCTGCAAGGCAAAAAAGGGCTTTAGATTTTTTTTCCATCTGCTGCCTTTTATAACACCTCATCCTTAATTTGAGTATGATTTTGATGGTTAGTTATTTGTTTCTTCAGTTGTTTGGTTGGTTTTATTTTACTTAATGGACCATTATCCAATTTCTTTTTTTTTAGGTTTTAAACTCACTGAGAAAAGCTAGCATGTTTGCACTGTCATAAGCAGTTAAACTTCAAACTACAAATTGCAACTGCACCAAAGCTGCAGAGTTCCCAAGTATTCAGTTACAGCACAGTAAAAGAAAAGATGTTCGCCTAATCCCTTTTCATGGGCTATTCTGTTGTCAGGGAAACAGGATAATGCCTGCTGCAGTTTTACATTTCCTCTTGTTTTTGCAGCAAGGCTCCATGCTCTGTGCCAGTAATTGTGTTTATTATTATTGTAACATCAATCGGGAGACACAGGTCCAAAAATTTATATTATATGCCAATCATCCATGGGTCGTTAGCATTTTAAAGCTGGCCTTGTAAGGTACAAAACATGTTAATGGCGAGCCCTATGTTACATTAATGGAGCACACGTGTGTATGCACTTTTCATATTGAGAAATGCTTACACAGGGTCTTTGCATGTAAACAGCAGTGATTCCTTGTGTTAAGGCTGCCCCTTAAGCAGGGCAGATTCAGCAAGAGACCTTTTTAGCACTCAAACCATGGACACAAACAGCGGTGCTGGAAGACTGTAAAGGTTGGGGGGTGCTGAAGGTCGGAAGGGCACTTGTTACAGTATAAAGGGCACTTTTTCCGAACCAGCTGTTGATATACAGAAATACAATAAATGCACATTTATGATGACAGCAATAATGTTAAAAGTACATTTATACCATATGCAAATATTTAATACTGAATATTAAGTCCTCAGCTGTTACCATTACCTCCGATAGCTCCTTATGAAGTCAGAACCTTCCATTGCTTAAGCTGATGCCAAATGGCTGCCCAGTGGAAAATAAAAGATGTTATACACGCATACAGTCTGTATACAAATGTGTTATAGTTTACAATAAGAAAAAATGTCTGCCCAGGCAACAACTGCACAGACTAGTGCAGATAGACTGCAGCCAAGGAAGGGTTGGGGGGGGTCACCCTGCTCAGACATGATGGACCAGGAGTTCCTTTTGATCTTACATTCTGCTGTGTGCATTTAGCAGTAAGATGTGACCCCCAGCACAGAGGAGGATCCTTTGGAGTAAATACATCCAAATAAAAGGCAAACAACAATCCTTAAAAGGGGGAAAAGCCATTTCAGTTGCAGTTACTGAGCTGGAAAACATCTTTCATGTCCCCTTCTTGAACCCACCATCTGCCACCCCTGACTGCAGCTGATCAACACACAACAATAACAACGACAGTAACAACTTTGAGTAGAGGCCGATATAACTAAGAAGAAAAAAGATCAGGCTAACTTTACCCAGCTGAATAAAGCTCTAGACATGTTTGCTAGCCAAAAGGGTGCTTCTGGGCCTACCACCCTGTGCTTTAACAAATTGCTTCTGCACCGTTGCCAACCAATACAACAGCAGGAACATGGTCAGGAATCTGTATCCAGTGCATTGAAGTCCCCCAATAGCAGCATCTCTCCCTTTTCTGCCATTTTGCCAGTGGCTTCCACCAGTACCTTATCTAACTCCCTCCTCTGCCTGAGGTCTGTAGATGACACCAGTTCAAATAGTGGCTCCATTCCCCATCTCCCAGGGTGACCCACAGCATATCACATTCAGCACACTATGGTTCTGTATGTAACTGAGTGTGGTAGTAATAGTATATATATGGAATATATAATGGACTGCGGTGGAGTAACACATTTATCTCCACTAGTGAGTGGTAAGACCCATAACTTACGAGTGGCGAAGCCACGAGTTAGTTATAAAGGTCTTTTCACTCATGTATGGAGATAAATGTGTTGTTCTACTGCAATCCATTATATATTTGATATATACCACACCATGTATAGTGTTTTTACTGGTGTTTTACTTCATTTTAGCTTAAAACTGCCTTTCTTTCCATTGTAAGTTCCCCTATCTGGCCCATTGTTCTCTGTGTTCCATTTCCATATTCTAAGTGGAAATAACATGTTCTAAGTTGTATAAATGGTGTTCTAAGTGAAAATAAATATTTATCCCAGAATAACATGATTTATTTACCCAATTTATTCGTCACTGGTGTGGTATATATGCTTTTATCATAGTCAGCACAGTTGACTTTCAATACTTCATCACATTCAACACTTTTGTTCACTGTATTAGTTCCTTTGCTCTTAGCCCACCAGAATCATTTACATTTTAGCAATGTACCTAATAGGTGCCACCATGCCTACTAATTGTGGAAAATGGGAAGCTTAGTAGGTAAGCATTTTTTATGTTATTTAAAAACATATTTTTTCAGGTTGGTAAACAGAGACAGAGAAGGGCTTCCAGCTGTGACAGAGTGTGAGTGTGTGTGTGTGTGGGGGAGGGTCTGAGGAGTAAGCAGGAGAAATGCAACAAAGATACGCAACTCTACAAAAATTACAGCAGTTACAGTAAAACAAAACTATGAGTATATGTGCAATAGGCTTGGGACCTGGAGATCCAGGTTCAAATCCCATAGTAGAGCAACTTAACGGTTGTATGAGGCTGAGCAAGTCAATTAACACTTATCTTCTCCTTGGTTTACTCTGCTTATCTGCAAAAAATGAGACAAGCAAGGCTACTTCGCTAAGTGTCAAGCTGGGCTATCCTGTGTCAAGAAATAACAAAACAAAGTGGGCCAGATATTCAAAGAAGTTGCACCAGTGCAACCTCAGAAATACGCCCCGGGGCAATATTCAGAGGAGTGATGTGTGCAGCGCAAGTCCCGATGGGCCAGGGTGCAAAGATAATGCATGTGGCGCATCTCCAAGGGGCGTGCCCATGCATATGTGGCACATCCCAATATTCAGCTGGGATGTGCAGCTCATGTGCCTGCACAACCCTGGGATGCACCACATGCCTGGGCTCAAAGGTGAGCCTGCAAAAAATGGCTCAAATGGTGGTCACTCACAGGCGAGCTGCTGCACTGCCAGGAGCAACACAGCAGCCGCCAGCCGTGGGTGGCCACCCACCCACCCAGTACACTATGCAGAAACACCCGCATCTGCCCTGGTGGTCTAGTAGACCCTCTGCCATCCCCGCAGCCCCAATCACAGTAAAATAAATATATAACTCCTCCCTGGTAGTCCAGTGGCACCCTCCTCCCACCCCGTAGTGCCGATCACCATAAAATAACCCATTAACTATGCCCTGGTAGTCTAGTGGCACCCCCCTCCTGCCCCATAGCCCAATCGCTGAAAATAACATGTAAATATATCCCTGGTAGTCCAGTGGTACCCCCAACCCTCCCGATCCTCTGATTCCCATACATGTACAACACTGTCATTCCATGGTAGTCTAGTGGTCCCCCCACCCTTTCCGTAACCTCGCTCGCTGATCCTATGTTACAGCCCCCTTCCTGGTGGTCCAGTGGTACCCCCCACCTCCCCATGCACACAAGACCCCTGGCCCACCCAGCCTCTCACAATGGCGGGGCAGCAGCATACCCACCCGCGATACCTCCGAAGTTGCCCGCCGACTGACAGCTACTGTATGAGCTTGCAGTGCATACTGTAATAGTCATTCACAAATGTGTGAATCACATATGACTACTACAGTTTTGAAAGGGCAGTTTACTATGTCCTAAGAAGCTGGGGGTGCTACAGCACCATTAGCTCCCCCCTTCCGACTCTGGACACAAAGTCTCAAAGACAGTGGCTTTAACCACTGAGCTGCGATAGTGCCCACTGCCCAGTGTCAGTTTCCTTCTTTTTTTTTTTTTGTAGTCTTTGGTAACCAGGTAAGGCCCACTAGGCACAAGTGCCTGTTTTCAGGGGCGACCTGGGAGCACTGGGCGGTTAAGTGACTTGCTCACAGTCACACAGTATGCAAGTGGAGGTTGTGAGAATCAAACCAAGGTCTGGTCTGCTGAATGTACCAAGCTCGTTCATAGCTTGTTACTCTAACCTCTTGGCTATACTGCCAGCCCCTTGTCTAGTCGTGTCAGTCGGGATCTTCAGAGAACAACTTGCAAGAATAAATAGAGAAATCACTTGCTTATTGCTTCATTGCATTGAATTTCCTAGTGTTTGCAAACATTGTGACTAGTTATCACTGAGGACACTGTAAGAGTAGTAACATTTGAGCACCTAACACTGGGTACCACTGTAAAAGGACGTTTCCAGTGGTTAGGACTGTGCATTTATGTTTCTATTGCTATCAGTCTGTCATAACTAGAGGGCACTGAAGTTAGAATGCTCAGCACTATAGTAACACACAAAGTAACATAGTAATTCAATGGGCGGGCCTGTCAGTGCAGCTGCTCTTGATACCAGTGACACGAGTTTGGAAACAAGCCTGAAACATCTGCGGCTAACCCGTTAGCACAGCAGTTGGGCTACCACTTGTGATGCTGGTGACCCAGATTTGGGAACGAACTTGTGTCATCATGGTCCGGTCAGCAGGTGAGAAGGATTGAGCATCCCAAAACACGCTATCCTGCAATGAGGAGGGAGGGCACTTTCCTCTAGTGACTACAGGTGGCAATGCAGCTGGAGGGCCAGTGTGGACAGTGGAACCTTCACTGATGATGGAGCATAACTGCACTCAATGTATGCATACCCCTTTATGTCCATGAATGCAATGTTATGACGAGTCGGGGGGGAGAAAGGAAAAAGGCCCTGGTCCTCATGGACAAACAACTCCAGTACAGCTGGGCCTGGGCCCTGCCCACTGAGGAGCATGCTCCCTGACAAAGTATCAGTGCGTTCAGGGGTAAATCCCCCTTCCCACCCAGGAGACAAAACTGTGGCAGCATGGAGGAAGGTCAGAGCCTCAGAGAGGCAAGGGTATCATCTGATGGTACCAAGGGGCTCTGGAGGGTGATGGAGACCAAAGAAGTGAAGGGGGCCAAAACAAAGACTAAAAAAAGCTTGGGTAATTAGAGACTGGTTGGGGAGGAGGACTGAGCATCCCAGAGGAATGGTTTACTCCTCCAAGGATGGACAGCAGCTAGCTCTGCTGTGATACTGCCACCTGGGTGACCACAGGTGGCAGTGAAGTCAGAGCAGCTTCATGGGGAGTGGGGCAGCAGCTGGTGCTGTGCATTGCATGTACATCCTAGCCACCAGTGACCAGCACCCTGAGGGAAAGGGAATGAAAAGCCCTGATCAATGCAAGATGACTTTCTGATGTCCTGTAGTCCCTGCACTGGCAACTTGTCCTTTCTCTTATTCTGGATCCTGACTGTGGCAGGAGACAGTGCCAGCGTCTGGGGGGGGGGGTGCAAGGAATGCAACTGCACCCAGGCCCTGAGTCCATTTCTTTTTTTCTGACAAACAGGGCTGCGAGAGGGGGGGCAACTGGGGTAGTTTGCCTCAGATCCCTAGCTTGAGAAGGCTCCCAATTTCCAAAAGCAAATTGAAGCAATATGTAATGTGGAAATGCAAACTGCATATGCACCCCATGGCTGCGCTTCAGTCTGAGAGGTGCAGTATTCACTGTCAGCTTGTCACATTTTATCACATCTTATACTGTGACAGTAAGAATGAGAAAAGGCAAGCTGCCTGCCTGTCCTTTAAATAATGTGCACTGGCATGTCATGAGTTGCATGCTCGGCCGCTCATACCTGAGTCAAGTTGAATCTGTCTCTTGGCTCCTCCTCCTCCTCCTCCTTCTGGCTGCTGCTGCTTCTTGAGTCCCAGCTCAGCTCTCTCCCATGAGGCTCAAGTTGTGGAGGAGGGGACAGTTGGACGAACCTGCTTGCACTTGAGCCAATTGCAGACAGTAACCTGACTAGCTGCTATTTGGTCAGGTGGGTGGGAAAGGTCGGAAAGGGGTAGGCCTCATGGGGAGAGGGGTCAGTTAGTAAAGTGCGCAGCCATGTTATGGATGGATGTGATGCTGTGTGCTGGGCTTCTCTGCCACTCCTGAGTTTAACATCGTCTTGGGCTCCTTGCTAAGTGGCTGCTGGCTTTAAAACAAAACAGAAAGCTAAAAAAAAGGGTATGGGGAAATGGGAAAGAAAGGGAGATCACACTGCCTGGGGGAAGGGGAGAAGTGAAGGGAAGGCCACCGTTGTCTGTCTCGTGTGACTGTGCACTGCTGTGTGCTGGTGTTTTCTTAAAACTCTAAGTGGCTTACTGAGTAAGTGGGCAAGTGACATAATTAACAAAACAAAAAAGACAAAACAAGCAAATACAAAAAAAGGAACAAAGGAGGGGAAAGAAAGAAGGGAGAACACCTAGGAGTGGGTCTGAGACGTTAATGCCTAAGTGACTAGTGACTTACTTAGTAAGTGGCTTAGCAAGACAAGAAAAAGGAACAAAGGAAGGGAAAGAAAGAACGGTGATTAGTAAATGGAAAGGAGTATACTGGAGGACACTGGCTGTGAGCTGCTGCCTCTTACACTGCGAACCAGCTCAGGTGTAGCTGCTTTTGTAAACTTTAAGTAGTTCCCACTGGGGTCCTTGTGCTGTTGCTGTACATATATTGGCCCACTTTGTCAGTGTTCATGAGTTGGGGGTGCTGTCAGGCACATGTTCAGTATTAGAAAATGCTAAAATGGAACAGCAGAGGCGAGAGCATTAAATTTGGAAAAGAGGTGATCAAACTCCATGCTGAGCGGGTGTGGGGGCTTGGAGAGGGCTTGACCGTTTTCTCATCTCCTCTATATTTCTCACTTTCTGTTTGGACCCTGTTTACAGGTAGCCATATTTTTGTGTCCTGTCAACTAAAAAGGGGTTATTGTTAAACTTCAGGAATCAGGTTTCCTGCCATCCTTTTCCTTCTGTTTAATTTATTAGAGTTATTTATTCAGTCTGGGATGACGCTATAACTGTTCTACTGGGATTGGTTGTATTGGGTATTGGGGTATTGGTGGACTGTCTGTCAATCAAAACATCAATCGCAAATCAAAGAACTAACATAGCAGATTGTCTATCTGTAGGTGGGCCACCATCGGCGGGGTTATACAGCGAGAGCTCTGACAATAAGTCAGTGTTAAGGTCGTGATTGCTCTGCTGCTGTCTGGCAGCAGATTGATGTGACACTAACGGATGGCAACTAAAAAGTGTGCTCCATATTAAAATTTTAAAATTGACAATATGTGATCAAACCTGCTACCACAGAACAAGCCAGGTTGTGCATAATATAAAGAACAAAAAAGACAGCTACAGTTGTCTCAGAAAGAAGCAGAAATTGCTAAAAAAAAGTATATCGTAAATGGTTAAGTTGGCCGATAATAACAACAGTGTTATCAGCCGCTGGAGGAAGTACTACAAGTGGGCAACCGTCAATCTCCTCACGTGAAACAGCAACAGCAGTGAAGGCATTAGAGGGGGTGCAGGAATCAGACACTGACTCTGAAACAAATGTACAGCAACAACAAATACAACAAGATATTGAAGAATCATGTTGAACCCAGTCAATCACCATTAATATCCAATTTTTATGACCCAGCTACTTGGCTTGAAATTTTTACTAAAGAGCTTTGAGTTGAAATTGTGAAGCATAAACCCCAGCAGCTGAAGGAAACTGACACTGAATTCCCAAAAGCTGCTGGTCACTGCATTACTTCTGTAAACTATGAATGTAAAGTGAGATCCACAAAGATTCACAGACCTTAGTTAGTTTACTCCAAGTCTGTAGACGCTGTATTTTGTTTCTGCTGTAAGCTGTTTGGTGAAGATAGGGGAGTGTTTACACAAAGGTTTCTCCACCTGGCAAAAGTTATCACAAAGGCTGTCTCAGCATGAAGCATACCCATCACACATGGAGAATTTCTATAAGTAGAAACATCTAGAACTAAGGTTACAGAACCAGACTACAATAGACAGGAGTCTGCAAGAAAAGGTAAATAAGAAAAAAGAATGATGGCATGCTGTGTTTTGTAGAATTTTGGACAGTGTTTTAACTTAACAAGATAAAACTTAGCCTTCTGTGGTTCAGTAGACTGTTTCTATGTGGACAACAATGGGAATTTTTTAAATTGCTGGAATTGCTGTCCAAGTAAGACCCTGTCATGGCTGATCATTTACAATGTGTTTAGCAAGGAACCAACGTTCATTACTTAAGCAAGGACAGCCAGAACAAATGTTTGCAGATGTTGGCTGAGACTGTGACTAGTAAGATTTGGGACAAAATACAAAACGTTCAGTACTACAGTGTGCTGATGGATTGCACTCCATATATTTCTCACAAGGAGCAATTATCAATAATGATTTGCTATGTTGCAATCAATGGAAACCAAGTTGAAGAGCAGAAGAGTTTTCTGGAGTTTCTCCATGTTGAAAATACAATAGGAGAGGCTTAGGTTGAATTATTGCCAAATTGATTTAATGAACATAGAATAAAAATCGAAGACTGCTGGGGCCAGTGTTACAACAATGGGGCTACCATGAGAGGTGTCCATCGAGGAGTTCAAGCAAGAATATGATGGGTGAATGAATATGCAGTGTATGTGCCTTGCTGTCCTCATAACTGGAATCTTGTGTTGGAACATGCAGCTGTATCATCCATGGAAGAACAGACTTTGTTTGAAGTATTGCAGCATCCTTACAGAACCCTTTCAGGGTCCACTAAATGTCGGAACATCCTCGTTAAGCACATGACAAACTATATACTCAAGCCACTTTCAGAGACCCACTGGAATGCTTGCACTGAAGCTGAAAAGGCAGGCTCTGAACAACTGCCCAAGTTGTTGAAGGCTTTACTCGAAGTATCAGAAAGTGACAACTGTGACAGCGAGACGTTGTCTGAAATCACAGGCCTTGTGAAAACACTGGAATCATTTTCATTTATTATATGTTTAGTTGTGTGGAATGAAGTGCTTGGCACCATCAATCACATGATAGTGATTTTACAGTCACCCGACTTAGACCTGTCAAATGCAATTGATGTGGTTTTGGCAATCTAAGAACAACTGTCTAATTACCAAATACAAAGCTTTGGTACAGCATATGGGGAAGCAAAGGTGATAGCCCGAAAGCTGGACATTGAACTGTGGAGTGAGGGCCCACAAGCGTGTAATGGAGGCTCTGTCCAGACTGAGGTGGCAGGCATTTTGTAGCTGGGTACAAGACAATGAGATTGATTGTGATGTAGACCTCATCAACAGCAAGCTCCAGGAATGTCAAAATGTGGTATCAAACAATGATGTACTGTAACAAGCCTAACAGCAACACTTTCCCAGCTCAGTGATGTTTTCAAGAATGTATAGGATGCATTGCACAGATTTCACAATTTTGGAAAAGCAACTTCCCAAACATTTGCATTCTGGGATGATTACATCGAAATCATTAACATCCTAGTGCAGTTCATTATAGCAGAATGTTAAAGCAACTGGGACCTGCATCTTGCAGCGGTTGTAGAGCTGCTGCCACTATGTTTTGCCTTTGACCGCACCAACTATGCCTGCTGGGTATCTGTGTACATCAGTGCTATGAATCTTCTGCCAGACTGTGCCCCCGAAGTTCATGAACAGTTTGTGCAAGGAAATCATGCTGTAGCTCAGTCAAGAAATAAATTCAGCTATTGCCTAAATTAGAAAAAGCAGCAGAGTCAATGTATCAACTGCCAGCTTTCAACATGCCCACAGCTTGGATAGTGGATGGCATGGCTATTATACAAGTGGTCGAACAAGGAGGTGCAACTAGCTTAGAACTTGCTGAACCAGTTTTCAGAATAGTATGCTAGCCTCTTCAGAGTTATGAGAGCTGCAAAAGAGAGGATATTGTCTTTGATAGTTATGATATCAAAGATTCAATTAAAGCTTTTGAGAGTGCACAATGGCAATCCTCACAAAGCAATGAAGTCAAAATCCATGGTCCCAAAACACCCATCCCAACACAGTGGAGTAAGTTCATTGAAAATCCCAAGAATAAAGAATGTCTGGTAAACTTCCTGTCAGAATCATGGTGTGATATGGCAGAAACTTTACTTGGCCCAAATTAGAAAATGGTTATTGCAGGTGGATTCAAGGATGGCCTCATTGCTCACATGGTAACTTCAGATGGAGTTGTAGACCAAGAAGATCTAGTCTCATCGCACGAAGAAGCAGATACCCAGCTTCTACTTCATGTTGCAAATGCTCTACAACAATATCCTCGTGTAGTGGTGTGGTCTCCAGACACAGACGTTGCAGTTCTCTGTGTACATTTTATTCACAAGTTGGAAGCAACTGAAGAGCTTTGATTTCATACTGGTGTGAATGTTAATGCCAGGTTTATACCAACCCACATCATAGCAGCTGAACTTGGCCAGCAACTATGCAGAATGTTGCCAGCAGTACACACACTGACTGGGTGTGATTCAACCGGCAGTCTTGCAAGGGTTGGCAAACTAAAGCCATGGAAGCTTGTCAGGAAGAATATACACAAATTTAGAAGCCTTACCAAGTTTGGCACTATGGTGGCTATACCTCCTGCACAGTTGAAATCAGTAGAATTTCTGATAACCTTCTCTATGACCCAACAGCTAACTCAGCGGATGTAAATGGTGTGTGATATAAGATTTTCTGTCACAACCTGGCCTGGAACAAAGCCCTACCCAACTTCTGATAGTCTTCTGCAACATATCAAGCATGCAAATTACCAAACCCTTATATGGAACCATGCCCTGGTGGCCCAGCCTGACATCCCATCCCTAACTAGAAATGGCTGACATCACAACAAGGATGGACACATTTTTCCAACACCAATGACACAGACACCTGCCCCTGAAGCACTCCTGGAACTCATTACATGTGAATGTAAAAAAAACAAGTGTGAGCGCAACTGCAGTTGTTCCAGGTAGCCCATGGTGTGCACAGAGGCTTGCTTGTTTACTGGTGGTGAAGACTGTTATAATCTTCATAAAGTTGCCAGTGTGGATCCAGATGAGTCTGATACTACAGGTGATTCCGTGATTCCTGCCTGCCTGGAGGTATTCCTGCACAAATATTCCTACTTCTGATGCTAGCATTGGAACAAAGAGATTGAACCTTAACCACCTTGACCTGCCACCAGAGTACTCCTACCATGGAGAGTGGGAAGCCCGCACAGTGGGAGACTAACTGGAGCCCACCTGCTCCTACTTGCATCATTCATTCCATGAACTGATCATTAACCAGTTTGTGGAACCCCTGTTGCAGGACCTTCCCAGCCTTATGCTTTTTCCATGACCTACACCTAGTGATTGGCCCTCCACAGGCTACTGATTCCTCTCAGGTGGCTAGGAGGCTAGAAGCAAACCCCTGCTACTCAAAAATATGTAGGAAACTCATTCTAATACTTCTGCTGATCTCTGGCAATATTCACCCTAACCCAGGTACTCCACAAACCCATACCCATCACATGGCATCCAATGGGCAAACAAAGCGTCAACTAAAGATTGTAGCCCTGAACATTTGGAGCCTCCTATCAAAGCTGGCACAGTTCGAGGCCTGGGTTGCACACTTACAACCAGTTATCATTGCACTGACCGAGACCTGGCTCACCCCTCGTACTGATGACTCAGTAGTCTCCATCCCTGGATACAACCTTCACAGGCAAGACCGAACAGGGGAAAAAAGGTGGTGGATGTATAATCTAGACCCGTACCCACTTGCAATGCCATAGAGTCCAACTGCTCTTTGACAGTATGGACTGTGAATGCCTAACACTAAAAATCCTCCTGGGCAAGGGAAGAAAAATCTGTATGGCATGGCAGTGTACATCCCCCCTGGGCGTCAGAAAGCTGGACTTGAAGTCTTCTCCAATTACTAAACCCAGATTAATCTGAATAAAGAAACCATCATCCTGGGGGATTTTAACTCTAACTGGCTGTCAAGCTCCTGTGCTGCCCATAAAGATCTTATATCAGGTCTCTACCTAACACAGATGGTGAGGAGTAGCACCAGGTCTAATTACAGCACAGGAGCAAGCACTTTGTTAGACTGGGTGTTGACCTCAAACCCGGAAAGGCTATCTGAGGTCAAGGTTCTCCCTGACTCCCTGAGTGACCACTCATCAGTTATGTGTGAGTGGTCAGCTGAGCAAGCCAAGTCACCCCCAAGGCTGGTAAGGAACAGGGTTATAAGAAGAAATGCCATTACCAACTTTTGGAACTACCACACATGCATAGACTGGAGCTCCCTTGACACGTGCCTCTCAATTTATTCAGCCCTTCAGACCTTCCTCATGCAATTCAATGCAGCAGCAGACATGTTTGCACCATATCACATGAAAATGGTGAAAGGTGGGTGCATGGACTGGGTCACCCCTGAACTTCTTACCATGATGAAACAACATCTGGCAATGAGCTAGGGAAACAGGGCTGAACTCTGAAGTCCAAACCTACAAAGTGGCATGAAACAAGTGCACCTGGGCTATCAGGCAGGCCAAGACTGCCTACCACAAGAACAAAAAGATGCAGAGCTGGGGTGACGGGAAGAAGTTCTGGTCTGCTGTTAAGAATCTTATCGGCACTAATAACAGGAGGCCCCCTCCACGTTTCACCATAATGGTGAAGTTGTACTAGATGATGCTACTATGGCCAACATTTTTAACAGTGCTTTTACGGACTACAGCGCTGTCCTCCCCGTTAGATCAGATAGCTACCCGGGTGGAATATTCCCCTCTGACCACCTGCCCTCTTCCACCAATCGCAGTCCAAATACCAAACCTCAGCCTAACTTCTACTTCAAGCAGGTGTCTATTAAGGAAATGAGAAAATACCTTACCAGAGTCCTAGTCAAAACCAGGATGGGAAGCAATGGCATTGATATGAAGCTACTCTCCATTGCCCTACCTGAGGTCATCGTACCCATAACCAAACTATTTAATCTGTCCCTCCAACTATCCGCTTTCCCCACCACATGGAAATCTGCTTTGGTCACCCCAGTACTGAAAGGTGGAGACTGAGCAACAGTATCCAATTACAGACCCATATCAATTCTGTCCCCACTCTGTAAAGCACTTGAGAGAATCATAGCTGACCAACTTATGGACCACCTACATAAATATGACCTCCTCTGCCCACAACAACATGGTTTCCGAAAAGTTGCACAGCACCGCAATGGCCTTAATCGAGTTCACAAGCTAAGTGCATGAGGCACTTGACCAAGGCCAACTAGTGGGGGCAATCTTTAGCGACTTAACCAAGGCATTCGACCTTGTTGGCCACCAGCTTCTTCAACAACGGTGCGGTAGTCTGGGGTTGTCCCCTGACATAGTAAAATGGTTCTCTAGTTATCTCACTGGGAGTACCCAATGAGTGAAAATTAATGGAACCCTCTCTGAGGCACATGATGTCTCTGTCAGGGTCCCACAGGGCTCTATATTGGGACCACTATTGTTCAGCCTCTTTGTAAACAACCTGATGGAAGCATGCCCCTCCTTGGGGATCCTGCTCTATGCTGATGACATGGTTGTTTTCTCGTGGGACTCCTGCCAAGCATCACTC
The DNA here is from genome assembly GCA_016271365.2 of Neoceratodus forsteri. Classification (NCBI taxonomy): domain Eukaryota; kingdom Metazoa; phylum Chordata; order Ceratodontiformes; family Ceratodontidae; genus Neoceratodus; species Neoceratodus forsteri. Next base: position 1,455,636,510 of record CM057455.1, on the reverse strand, counting down.
ACCAAGAACCTGCAGCTCAACTTCAGTCTCCTACAGGACTGGCTGAAGGATAGCCTACTAGTACGCAACAGTAAAAAGACCAAGATCGTCTCGCCTTGGCCAAGAAGTGTTGGATTTCCACTATACGCCAGCACCCGGTTCAGGAATGAGCCTGGGAGCTGGAGGGCCAGCCAGGAGGGAGGACTTGAGTGTCCCAAGGACCGCTCGTCCTCTCCGGGGGGAGAGGGGCACCAGAGCTCGGCCCTTGTCTGACCCCGGGTGGAGACCCGAGGTACAGCAAGCGCAATGCTCCAACAGAGGGGGCTACGCACCAGACATCGGCGCTTCAGTGCCTTGACGTCCGGGGACCTGGCACATCGGGAGAACATCAGGAAAAGAGCCTTGCAGCCTACCGGTAGACGGAGCACCAGGCCCCGACCTTCAATGCCCCTACCTGCCCGGATGACAGCGTGCCGACAAAATACAGAGAAGCGCCGGGGTGTAGGGGCTCCCACCCCATACCCACCTGGGGGGGTACAACCACGGCTCCATGGGGCACGGACTGCACCGGTCACCAGGTAGGTCAGCGAGGGCTGATAAGGCCGTAGGTGTCTCCTGAAGATGGGGAGAGCTGCGAGGAGGGGGAGCATAAAGAGAAAGTAAAAAAAAAAAGTAAAAAGACCAAGATCATGCTCTTTGCAGGGCAGCAAAAGAGAAAATCTATTATGCCCTTCACAATTACTAATACCCCTCAATCCATCCTTGAACAGGTGTCCTCATTCCGGTACCTAGGTATCACCACTGATCAATCCCTCACCTACGACGAACATATATTCAACATCACTACTGCTGCCAATAGAAAGCTAAGGACACTATATAGACTCTGGTCCTGCTTCACTCCCGAAGTCAAGTTCCAGGTGGTAAGAGGTACTATCCTGCCAATTCTGAACTACGGAATTGTGATTTATGGCACAGCCACTGAAACTAGCCTGTACAGAGTCCATACTACTCTCAATAAGGCCTGCAGACTTGTTCTAAATGCTGACCACCTTACACATATGTGTGAACTCTACATTAGGACCAAATGGCTCCCCCTTATGGAACATATCAGGTTTCACTCCTGCCTCCTAGGAAAAAAGGCCCTCCTAGGGATTTCTAGCCTGCCCCAGCTGAACATGCCACCAGATATGCTATAAAAGGTGCCCTAGCTGTGCCATTCAGAAGAACCGCTCTGGGGAGGCAAGCCTTTGCAGTACAGGCTCCCACCTGGCTAAACGAGCTCCCTCATGACACTTCATGCACAGCAAACTTTGGCCATTTCAAAGCCAAGCTCAGGAATAGTATCACCCCTCCTGAACGCTACTACTGTCATATATAACCTTGCAACCCTAGCACCACTCTTCCTGGGACCTCACATGACCCTCTGTACCTCAACTAGTAACCACAATTTAAGTCTCTCTGTGTCTTGCCTACTAACCATAATTAGGTCTCTCTACTTCCCCGTATTCTCTACTGTGAGGCTCTCTCACACCTTTCTCCCCTGACTATCTGTTCTCACCTATGGATCATACCTTCCCTCCTCTCTCTCTCTCTTGCTACCTGCATACTGTTCAAGGCTCCCAGCTGCTAATCAGGTGCCCTGAAATGACTCACTAAGGTGCCGGCACTTATTCCATGTTATGGCATCTGGGGCTCACCTCACTGTGCATTGTGTGTTATATGCTCACCTTATCATATTCCTACTATTGTATATATACTTTCCGAAGTGTTATTGACAAAACTCTTGGGCAGCTACTGTAGATGGACCAGTGACTTGCATGTTCGTCTCATAACTATGCCATTGTACATGTGGTATCTGATGTGTTATTGGCTAGGCCTGTTGGCTGTTACTGTTCTGTTTCCCCTTGCCCTCCCCCACCCCCACTGGCGAGGACCCTCTGTAGCAGGCTTTTAGCTTGAAGGTTTTGTAATTCTATTTTTCAAATAAATAAATAAATAAATAAATCAGACTTTACATGTAGCGTATGAGAAATATGTTGAAAAAGGCTAGACACACATATATCCTGTCACATTGCCCGTCGCTGAGAGGGAGTCCATTGGATATTAGTGTTTTGCTAGCACCATGGTGTGCAATAGTATACCTGGCTTCTATCATAATGAATATGGTATTTAAAACGTTTGTATAATCTGTGCATTTATCAATATAAACCACATGACCAACATTCTTTTTATTTATTTTATTTTTTATTTATTCAAGTCTCAGATTACAGCCTTTGAGCTATCAGCTCATTTACACAGGTTCCACATCAAAAACAATTACAATACTGGACTAACAAACAAAATATAAAATCAGGTATGTGAACTACAACAACATCGAAGTACAACAACTATGTGCAGAGTATACACAGTTGAGGCAACAAGAGGAGAGCTTAAATGGCTAACACGGTACTAATCAAGATTACTGAGAGGAAAAAAGTATGAAGATTCGAGGCGGGGAACAAGGATATCCAAGGTTCCATTTGTCAGGGATGATGGAGGGTGGTAGGGTTGGAGGTCAGATAGGTAGTTTAAGTAGGGTAGGGGCAGAGAGGAAAGGATGGTTGAGAGGGGGAGAGGTGAGTGGTGGAGAGAGAGGGGTGGTGGGGAGGATTATGGGAAGAGGTAGTGTAAGGTGGGGGATTATGAAGGGGAAATGGGGACAAAGGGAGTGGAAGATGGTGGAGGAGACAGTAAGGGGAATCTGGAGGGCTGCAGAAGGGAGAACAGAGTTGCTATGAATATAGGGAGGGTGGCAGGAGGGGAATGGAGGGAGTAGGGAATTAGTTAGAATGGTCTGAAACAGACCTAGTGGGATAGAGTGCTGGTGTGATCAGTGCAGGGTCAAGGCCACTTACACTTATTATTGGGGGCAGAAGCAAGTCATTTGACTAGAGAGGCGGGAGCGCAGTTTACATTGGAAAGGCACTAATTTGTGCTCAGCTTGTAGGTCTCATGGTAGTGAGTTGAGCCATTTTGGGGCACGACATCCAAAGAACTGCAGCCCTTGTGACATGTGGTGGAAGGGGACCTTGAGGAGATTGTTGTGAGACCTTCTGTTCAGCCTGGTTGGTACTACTGGGCTTAGCATGGACTGAACCCCAAGAGGGGTCAGGCCAAGGGTGGCTTTCTTGGCCAGAAGACAGAGCTGGTATCGAATACGGTTCTCCAAGTTCAGCCAGCCTGTAAGTGAGTATAGGTTACAAGTGTGGGTTAGGTGCGGAGCTCCCAGGAGTAGCCTGCAGGTTTTGTTCTTCAAGTAATGAGCCTTATTAATCATTTGTGTCAAAGAAACCTTTTGCCTGACTGAAATTTGTTTTTGTCTTTTAAAATGAATTGTTTAAATCCCATTTTATTGGTCATTTTTACTTTCAAACTTGTCTTGACAGCCGGCCCGGTGACACTGAGGGTTAAGGCACTGGACGCCACACCTTGTGCCACGCCGGTGACCCGTGGTCAGGAGTGAGCTTGGGTTGCCAGGGTGTCATCTGGAAAGAAGAGGATTGAGTGTCTGGGGGACAGCTCTCCTCTCCTGAGGAGGGTGGGGCCAAGAGCCACTGCAGCACTGGTTCCTGGTGGTGACCAGAGATGGTGCACGGTAGTGCAGATTGTGGGGACAGTGGTGGCAGACATCAGATGTGCAGCATGTGGGTGCATGCACTGTGACATCCTAGACATCACTGCACACCCTTGCTGACAACAGGAGTGGAAGGAGGGAAAAGGAAAATGGAATCCTCCAGCGCACGAGGCCTCAGCCTACTGGCACCACACCGGACACACCAATATTCTTCCTCCCAGCCCGGCTCACCAGGAACTTCCCAGTATGCGAGGTAAGTACCTGCTGGATCAAGACCTGGGTTGTGTGTAGGGGGAAGGAGGTTAAGAATGGAAGCTGTGGCTGGTGGGGCACCAAAGGTCGAAGGGCTGAAGGAGAACCATAGGTTCACCCCCGCCGAGGAGGTAAGGAGTACAAACGAAATAAAAAAAAAATTGTCTTGACAACTTTAGTACATTTCTATGGCCTTTTCACTTGTGCAAAATGTTGTTTTGACATGGGTACAAAAATCTTGCATTGACATACCTTGCTATCACTTTACAAGACCACATCCACTCTAGATAAGTACCTAAGGGACACTTCTATCAAAATAACATAATTGTTGCTTTCTGTACGGTGGTGTTACGTCTCCAAACATTTCAGGCCTGGGTCCCCAGACTAGTCAGTCAAAACAGAAACATTACTTGATTTAGAGCAGCTATGTTTTGATAGTTTGCATTTTAGAGTGCTCCTAGGTGTGATTTGGAGAGAGAGATGGAAGTGGAATGTGTTTACAAAAGCATTTACAGCACAATTATTTGGGTATTTATACTGTTCTTACTGGCAGTGCCCTGACATATTTATCCATTTGTCAGTAATGATGGGCCCTGATGAACTAAAAACTCTTTCAGAACTGACACTGAATGTTGGGCAGCTCAAAGGGCATGTTACCGCAGAAGACTGCTTTTTAACTTTTGTTGCCCAGTTCAAAAACAAGAGCTTCTGCTTATCAATGTTCAGGTTATTTGAGTTAGTCAAGCATGCCTCCTCCATACATTCTGCAGACTTAAGACTGATGCCCACTTTTCTTCCATTACCTCTTCAATATCCACTGGTGATAATACTACTCACTGTGGGTTGAAACTACTACTAGGGTGGCATTTAGAGGTGGTGGTGGTGATGATACTAGAGTCTAATGTGTCCTTTGATGTATTGGGTACACAGTATTGGGACCATTTTGAAAGGATTGTGATTTTTGGTGTTTTGATTCAATTTTTATCTTGGTGAGCTTTGCTGTCGGTTGCCATGCATATGTTATTTCAAGCAAGGGATTCTTCACCTGCTGGAATGCATCCCCCTACCCCCCTCAACAGAAGGACTGGGAGTTCATGTTTGTACCATGAGTCAAATAAGGTGGCAACGTCGTGTTATGTGGATCCTCAGATGCATTTTAGGAGAGTATTGTGATCGAATGGTGTCTACGTGTGTTCCACAAGTGTAGTGCAAGCAGAACTATTGCTTACTTCCTGTTGGTGTTGCACAATGTCTGTCCCAGCACACACAGAAGGGGGACTGCTTGGCTTATACGAACATATGAAAATTGCCAGCGAAAAAGGCCATCACAGTCTAGGAAACTGTGTGACTATTAACTACCTTGGTGGTATGTTAATAAGGACGTAAGATGAGAATCAGTTCCTCCATGAGATGCCACTGTTTTGTTGTTCAATTCATGTATTTATTTAAATTTTAATTTTAGTTAACTAAAAAAAGAGGACTAGGCAGTTCTGCCTATTTTTGACCTTGTCCCTGGGGAGATACAAATAGGAACCAACCGACGTTGAACCAGATTAAACTGTTGGTGATATTTTACTGAATGGAGAAATGTGGCTAGGACACCAGGGAAGAGTAAAAGTCGAACTGAGGGACAGGAAAACAGGCAAAAAAGAAGTGATGTATTTGAGTGGGCTTGTCATTTTATTTTTCCTTTGTGTGATAGGCTGTACCCCAAACCCCAGTAAAACAGTTGCTACTCTAAATGGCAACAGTAATTATAATGTTAAAAAGAGGATCACAACTTTTTCAATTTTACAGGACCTACGACCAGACATCATCTTTCTCCAGGAAAGAAGACTGCACTCATTGGTGGATATCAGTGTGACTTGACTTGACAGTGTGGCAAAATGTCTTGGTTATGAGCTCCCACTTTCTGGTCTCTGGGCAAGGACAGATGTAGCGGGGAAGGTATCCTTTTCTTTATTTCTGCAGTGAAAGTTCTCACATTGATTAATTTGGTCCCTATAAAGGTTTTAATCCTAAATGTACAACATAAGAGTTTAGATCTATGTCTTCTAAATCTGTATGGGCCACAAACAACAACGGAAAGAACTGACACATTTAAAGTAATCTGTCCATACTATTGTATAAGCCCCCTCTCGCGGGGTGGGCTTACTACCTTTGCTATTTTTCCATTCCCCCTCCTTCATGTTCCCTTTAGCTAATATAGGGGGAGATTCTCTGTTCTACCCAGTAGATGGTGGAGTTCACCTATATTTAAGCCCTGGGTTTTTGGAGGGGCAGGGAGAAAGTTGGAGATTCGGTGATCTGGTAGGGTCAGAGTGGCCAGGTGGCCTAAACACTCCCCAGTCCAAAAGGTGTCAGCTGGCAGTGTCGGTGCAACAAGTGGGAGGTTTCTGAGGGAAGGTGGTAGGAGTTGACGGCCGTTTTGGGGCCCGGGATGCCATTGCTGGGTCATCAGGAGGACTGAAAGAGGAAGAGAGAGAGACAGCAGAACCATCTGGAGGCTTGGGGTCCTGGTTTCCCAAAAAGAAAGGGAGTGGAATCAAGACAGTGGAGCTGCCGTGGTGGTTGCAGGACCACAGCAGGGCTTTCTTGGAGGTGGCAGGTTCAGGGAGCCATTCCTGTGTGGCATGCTGCTGGATGTAGGAGAGGAAGGCCGCATCCTGCGATTTGCCATTAGGGCCTGTCATGCCCGTTTCTGGGGCAGGACCTGTTAGACCCATTAAGGGATGCGGCTTCAGGAAACAAGTTATGTGTATGGAGGAGACCATAGTCATGCTGTTTGACAAGCCTTTGTTTCGCTCAGAATGTAAGGAAGGATTTGGCACTTGGTTTGACTCTGGTGGGAAACAAAGTTTGGGAGCAGCTGTGGGAGGCATTTAGGCTGCGTCATGCCCCAGTATGTTGAGGTTCAGTGGCAGGGAGGAGTAAGGCACTCCCCCGAAGGAAAAGGATCAAGGAAAAGTGGTACAGAGGAGAGGGAGTGAGGTTAATTTGGGAAAGGTGGAGCCAGTTTGGTCTATAAGCTAGGCCAGAAAATCAAATAGCTGTGGATGGTGCAAGTGCCCTTTGCTTGTTGTTTTTCTTACAATCTCTCAGCCCCATGGAGCTGCTCCATTAATTAATTTAAATTCTATGGATCACTTTTGTGAACAAAAAATTAAATGTTTTATTTTCACTTTTATATAGTGGTGCTAGGTTTTTAATGAATTAATTTGCACTTTTCCTCCTGAGAAGGTTTCCATTTCCCCCTCTATAATTTTTAAGACCAGTAGAAGTAGTGGTGTCTGGGACTTTTCTAGCCTGGTAAGAGGAGGCCTGTTCAAGAATGTATCATTCGCCAGGTAAGGCCTGTTTTGTTCCAATTTCTGTGAGGATGTGCCAGGAGGAACTCTGGTTCTGTGCCCCTCCCCCTCACTATACCATCGGGACCCCTAGACAGAAATGGAGGGTGAGAGGGGTTACATATATATATTGAAGGGCATTCTTTTGGGTGGAGACTTCAATTGTGGGTTTGGTGCTAGTAGCATGAAGGTCGACACAGAAAAAAAATATACTGTGAGGCATCATATTAACAACAAAGAATAAACTCTGCCAACTTGATGGTAATTACAAATTACACATTCAGTAAAAAAAAATACAACCAACATCTTCCCCTGGTTCAATTTCAGTTGGCTTTCATCTGAATCCTCCCTCCCCCACCAGATGAGCCTGAAAATAGGCAGAATTGTCTAGCCCTCCTTTCCTGGTCAACAAAAACTAAATGAAAAATCACACTCTATAAAGCTGCAGTATCCTGCAGAATAGAATACTGGTTCCTATCGCCATGGCCACGTACCATACAAGCAAAAACTTTACCCAAAAAAACATTGGATCATAGGCTGTTCTGATTATGATGGGACATAATTCTCAGCCTAAAGTGGGTCCATACATGTAGAGGCAAGACTGCTACCTGTTATCAGACACTGGTACTGTGGCCAAGGTGTGAAATTTCATTGTAGGTAAAAAAAAAAAAAGTAACTGATCACATATGATGACCAAATAGAGTGGTGGGAGGATGCTAAGGGGTAGCTGAAAAATCTTTTTGTAACCTTAGAGACAGCAAAAAGGAGATCAGAATACATAAAATACACGGACCTTGGCCATCAATTAAAGAATATGTTGTTGGGTGCAGAAGGAGCCAAATATGATTATTCTGTTGAAATTCAACATCTAAAGAAAGACATGGCCAGATTCTAACATCAGAGAATGCTGTCTCCGTTACAAGAACAAAAATTTAGTACCCAGGGCAAGAAAGACCAGTAACCCATTCGAAGACTGCAGAGACAGAATTTACAAGAGGGTTGTGACACAGCTGAAAGGCGAGAATGGAGTCCTCTATAGTACATACACATAGTTAAAAAAATTGCTGTAAATACTTAGGTGCAGAGTACATTTGGCGAGTCAGGAAAGGACCCTAAGGGTTGGGACTCCTTTTCAGAAGACTTCAGCTCTCACCCTGACCCTCTGACGTGCTTATGTCCTTGCAGTCACAGATTACTAAAGTGGAGATTGTGATGGCTATACCTACTTTTAGTACGGGTGTGGCCCCAGGAAGTGATGGACTGCCTGGGGAACTGTGTAAATATTTTGCAGATGACCTTTTTGTGCTAGTTCTACTTTATAACACCTTGTTACTGGGACAGAACCATGGTAGAATACTACTTCAGGGATTTTATTCTTTTCTTGCATAAAAAATGGGTATTATACAGATATTTGAATAACTGGTGTCCACTTAGTTTATTAAATTCAGATATTAAAATATTGACAAAATACTTAGTACAAAATTAGCAGCAGCAGCATCTCATCTTATCTCCCTGTCTCAAACGAGTGCCATTCTGGGAAGATGTAGTCATGATAATCTGGCTGTAGTGATAGCTGTATTTTTTTATTCATTTATTTAAATGTTTCACCAGGAAGGTACACTGTACAACAAGTTGCTTGTCTCCTGGTGCGATCCGGGAGGGGGGGGTTACAGTACGATGTGGAATTAGTCATTAAATTTACATAAATCAGAACTCAGAAAAAATTCGTACATTAGCTTTTAAGATGATACACACAATATACATGTGTAGAGTGGGTTACAGGATTAATATTTAACATGACTGAGAATTATATATACAGTAATATGCAATGCCCAGGCTGGATGGTAAGTGCAAGAACTGTGCAGGTTTGAGCAAACTAAAACCAATATAAGTGCTGAGAAGTAAGGAGCCGGGGGGGGATGAGGGAAGTGGGCAGAGAGGGACAGGAACAATTTAGGGATATTAGGAGGCTGGCGGGGGATGAAGGAAGTGGACAGGGAGGGATGGGAAATGGTCTAGAGCTAGCCCCTCCAGGATGCAGAGAACCCTGCCAGGGGCTGAAACTCATGGGGGCCTGGAGGTAAAAAAAGGGGAGGGGGTTGGTAATGTTTGAGAGGGGAATGAAATAAATTTGCCTAAATATTGGCCACTCCAGGATGCTGAGAACCCTGCCAAAGGACAGGTTGGGGGGGGAACAAAATAGGATAAGGAGTAGAGTGGAGATAAAGGAGTGGGGGGAGAGGCAAATAGCTCAGTACTAGTCCCTTTCAGGATGCTGAGAACCCTGACAGGGGACAGGACATGTACAGACGAGCATGGCATGGGGGTAGAAGGGGCAGGAGTGGGAGCAAGGGGGAGGAGAAAGTAGAAGGTGGGGAACTATATAGGAAGGCTCTGGGGAGGAGGGAGGCTATTTACAGGAGCAAGTTGAGCCAGTAGCAGAGCAGACATGAATGGGACTTAGGTAGGGACGGTAAAACAGAAGCAGATGACAGCAAGAAAGTTATGCAAGGCAGAGGCTAAGGAGTGGGGGGAGGAGGAATGTAGTATTTGGGGAGGGAGAGAGTTCCAGATTTTAGGGAAGTGATGGGAAAAGCCTGATTAACTGATAAGGGTGGTATGCCGGGGGGGCAGCAGAGTACGAGTGTCGGTAGATTTGAAAGAGGGGGAGAGGACAGTGAGCATGAGAGGTAGGGAGGAAGTTCACCTAGCCAGAATTTGGAAGTGAGTTTGGCACAATGAGCAAGCATATTAGCAAGCAGGGAAAAGACAAGGCATGATATAGGTCACAATGATGAGTGCACGGTGGAGCATCAAGAACAAATCGGCAGAAGGAAATAAAGAGAGAGAGTCCAATCTGGTTAAGGAGGATTTGGGAGCGGCACCACAGACTGCATCATAGTAGTCAAAAATGGGGAGGGTCATCTTCTGGACAAGTTCACACCATGCCGTAGGAGGGATGCAGCTACTGTTTTTAAATAAGGCACCAAGCTTGGGGCACAGTTTTTTCAGAATGGCGTCGATATGACCAGAGAAGCTGAGGTGTTGGTCCAGCCAGACCCCAATGTATCTGAAAGAGGAGGTGTCCTCTAGAATTGTCCCATTAAGGGTCCCATCAACCTCTGGTTGAAGGTAGGGAGGGAGGATTATCAGAAGGTCTTCTCTTGTCCTTAGACCTGGAGAAGGCCTTCAACAAAGTTTTACACTGATATTTGTTTCTAGTTTTGGAAACATATGGATTGCCACAGACTTTTAATATATGGCTTCGGTTGTTATATTGGTATGCAACAGTCTCACCTTTGGTAAATGGAGCCTTGAGTTCTGCATGCAGTGTTAAGGGGGGGGGTGAGACAAGCTGGCCCCATCAGCCCTGTTTTCTGTATAAGTAATAATGTATGGGCACCCATACACAATGAGCCTGTGTTTCCATCGAAGGGTTGAGATATCAGCCTATGAACATAGAAACATAGACTTTGACAACAGATAAGGACCGCTGGGCCCACCCAGTCTGCCCATTTCCCTACCTATTGGATAAGCTGCAGATCCTAGTTAATCAACAACCTACTTCTTCCTACCACCCACCAGAATTGCCTTGTCTGTCCCATGCATTCTTGAATTCCCCCACTGTTTTTGACCCCACGACCTCCTCAGGAAGGCCATTCCATGTGTCCACCACCTTCTTCATGAAAAAATACTTCCTCACATTGCCACTTAGCTGTCCCCCCTCTATCTTCAAATTGTGCCCCCTTATTCTTGTACATCTCTTTTTCTGAAATATGCTACCCTCTTGGACTTTGTTTATTCCCTTGAGGTACTTGAAAGTTTCCATCATGTCCCCCCTCTTCCTCCTTTCCTTGATGGTATTCATGTTAAGCTACTTTAGTCTCTCTTCGTATGGCTTCTGGTGCAGACCCTGCATCATTTTAGTTGCCCTCCTCTGGACTGCCTCTATCCTGTCTACATCCTTGCGGAGATAGAGTCTCCAGAACTGCATGCAGTACTCCAGATGGGGTCTCACCAACTGTCTTTACAGAGGAATAACAACTTCTTGTTTTCTATTGGTGATGATTCTCCCTATACATCCCAGTATCCCTTTGAACAGGGCTGCTACAGCTCCCAACAATCAGCTGGTCCTTCACCGCTGATCAGAACCATGAACCCTGGACTCCAGGCCAAGCAAGCTGCTTGCCCTTTGAACAGGGCTGCTACAACTCTCAGTGATCGGCCGGTCCTCCGCCGCCGATCGGAACCACGAACCCCGGACTCCAGCCCAAGCAAGCTGCTTGCCCTTTGAACAGGGCTGCTACAGCTCCCAGCAATCGGCCAGTCCTCCACTGCCGTTCAGAACAACGAACCCTGGACTCCAGCCCAAGCAAGGTACGGCAGAAGCGCAGCCAATTGAATCTCAGGTGCCTCTTGCCTTTCTGCTCTGATTGGACAGGACCACTTCTCTCTCCTTGCTGTCTGGCGCTCCATATTTTCACCACACATTTTTAAATGTATTTTAAGGATTGCTAGCCTTTGTTACACTGACCCTGTGACACTCTGTGAATTTAGAGCATTATTGTAGAGTCTGCTTGCCCTTTGAACAGGGCTGCTACAGCTCCCAATGATCGGCCGGTCCTCCACCGCCAATCAGAACCACGAACCCCTGACTCCAGCCCAAGCAAGGTATGGCAGAAGTGCAGCCAATTGAATCTCAGGCACCTCTCGCCTTTCTGCTCTGACTGGACAGGACCACTTCTCTCTCCTTGCCACCTGGCATGCCATATTTTCACCGCACATTTTTAAAAGTAATTTAAGGATTGCTAGCCTCTTTTACGCTGACCCTGTACACTGTGTGAATTTTTGGCCCTCCCGCCCACCTCCACCCCTCCACTGATTAAATATGTTATCTTCCTGACCACTTTTATCCTCCTTTTCTATTCATACACAACCTGTCACTGGCCCGCCCTACTGCACTCACCCTCCAATCCACCTCCATGTCACTCCTCTCCCTCCCTCCCTCTGTCTCCCTCTTCATTGTTCTGCTCTTTAAGACAACCTCCTCCCCACCCATAACAATGCCTCCATGCCTGGCTACCTGCGCTGCTCTTCTCTCTCTTCTTCTGCATCCTCTCCTCCTATCAAGCTTGCCCCCACACGCCCCCTTCACCACCTTCTACTTGCCTAGCCTGCCTAGGTACCACCAAAAACCGCAACTGGCAATCCACCTCTGAGCGCCCATATGTCTGGTCCCACTCAGGCGTACGGCCTAGCCCCTCCCTTATCCTTCCCTCCTTGTCTTGAATGCTGCCTCGGCTGCTCACCCCCTGCCCTGCCACTATAAGTTACTCAAGCCTACCCACTAAATGTCGCTCTCTCTCTCTCTCTCTACCGTGCTTACACAGCTGTCTGCTCGTTACCTAACTATCACCTCCCCTCCTTGCTGCTGGTGACATCCATCCCAACCCTGGCCCCTTCCCCCATTCCCCCTCCCCAAACTTTCCCCACCACTGTGCCAACAGGGCCCCCTCCCTGAGGTCTATGCCTACTACATCTAAATATTAGAAGCCTCCCCCGCAAACTGGACTCCCTTCAAGTTCTCGCCATCTATTATGCCCCTGACATAATCATCCTCTCCAAAACATGGCTTAACAAAAACATCTCAGATGCTGCTGTCACCATCCCTGGTTACACCCTGGCTCTCCAAGACAGGGCCACCAAAGGTGGCTGAGTCTCCATCTACTTAAAATCGGACATCCACTTTTCGACCATCCTAGCCAAAACTGAACCCAGTGCCTATGAGATATTAACACAACTGTTCCTCCATTTCTCACTCCCTATCTATATCACCAGTATCTAATGCCATCCAGGTACGCCCTCCTCTACTATCACAGAAATCCTAAAGCACACCTCATCCCACACCACCATAGGTGAATCATATATCATGGGTGACCTAAATATCAACTGGTTATCCCCAGCTCTCACCAAAGAATGGACCATTATAAATGGACTAAACCTCTCTCAACTCATTAATGAGCCCACCTGCCTAAACCCTAAAACTGAAAACCACTCTCTACTGGACTGGGCTTTGACCTCCCACCCTCACCGGGTCATCAAATCTGGCCTCCTTCCTGACTCCCTGAGCGACCACCACCTTACTTATCTCATCCGGAAAATTCACCACCCCAAATAAACCCAAAATTTCTTGATCCAATGCTCATATAAGTCTCTTGACATTGCTCCCCTTCTAAATGACCTTGAACAAGCCAACTGGGTGGCATCTTCCTCCACCCTCTCAAATCGATGCTGCTCTCCATCACTTCAAAAACACCTTACTCAGTGTCTGGGATAAACACACCCCTATGCATCGCACTAGGGTGCGTGGAAACCATCTTCCCTGGATCCCCCCGGAAGCCCTTGCATGCCTTAACACCTGTGACCAAGCTTGGAGTGCCCATAAGTCCTCCAAATGCCCACATTCTCTAAATATTGGATGCTTAGAAACAAGTGTACCAGAGCTACCCAGCTGGCCAAAGCTGAATACTTTAACTCCACTCTCCAAACTAACCTAAATAATCCTAAGTTTTGGAAGGTTATCCGCTCCCTCTTCTCCCCCCCCCAACGCCACCCCAACTACACTACTCAACATAAATAATGCCCTCCTCTCAGAACCTAGTGCTGTCATAGCTGAGTTCAACTTGTATTTCACCACCTGCGCTTCCTCCCTTCCCTCATCTCTGCCCACACCTGGTCCATCCGGACGCACAGTGGGTCGTAAAAATCAGTATGTGCCCTGCACCTTCTCATTCAATAATATCTCGGCAACCAAAGCCCTTTCTGCCTTGCTTGCACTCAGCCCTTCTAAAGGAAAATCCCCTGATGATCTGGACCCCAAGCTCCTCCACCTAGCAGCCGCTGCCATTGCTGCCCTACTTGCCTCCTTACTTAACCTGTCTTTTGCTGAGGCTACAGTCCCCCAGGCATGGAAGCATGCCATAGTCATCCCCCTGCCTAAAGGTGGCCCCCGCCACCACAACCTCTAACTACCGACCCATCTCCCTCCTCCCTACACTTGCAAAATTACAAGAACACTTAGTGCTCTCGCAGCTTACCACCTTTCTATCTGATTCCAGCTTCTACACTGACTTCCAGTCCAGATTCAGAAAAGGGCATTCCACTGCCTTCTCCTTGACTAGGCTCACTGACGCGATTTACACCAGCATGAATGATGGACAGATCACCTCTGCTATTTTTGTTGACCTAGCCAAAGCATTCGATACTGTCTTGCACACTGTACTCCTCTCCAGCCTTGCTGAAGCAGGTCTCTCTGCCTATGCCACCAACTGGTTCTGCTCCTTCCTCTCAGGCTGAACCCAATCCGTACGTATCTCCAACGCCATCTCGGCCCCCTTACCCATCACTACCAGCATCCCCCGAGGCTCTGTGCTCAGACCATTACTTTTCTCAATCCTTTTAAATGATCTACCTCTAGCCTGCCAGTCATCTGCTATACATATCTATGCAGATGACACCATCCTCTTCTTCTCAGGCACCACCACTGAAGCAGTTGCCTCCACCCTCCAAGCTGATTTCGACAACATTCAGCATTGGTTCGGCTCCCATCAGCTCTCCCTAAACGCTAAAAAAACTGTCTCAATGACCTTTGGCACAAGACAATGCCTCCAGACTCCCGTCCCTCCCCTCCTTCCTAACCCTTGATGGGCAAGTACTCAATGATGTCCCCTCATTCCGGTACCTTGGGGTCTGGCTTGACCATCACCTGTCCTTTAATGTTCATATTGATGCTACAATAAAAAACTGTGCCCCGTGCTAGGAGCTCTGCACAGAAACCACCGAAGCCTCCCATTAACTGTATGCCGTGAGCTAGTCCTGAAGATGATTCTCCCTTCCTTTGACTACTGCAATATAATCTACAGCTCGGCTCCAACATCCTCCCTATCCAAGCTTGACACCCTGTTCAATGCCTTCTGCCGCTTTGCTCTCAATGCCCCCCCCCCCGCACTCATCACTACAAGCTATACCGTGCCCTGGCCTTACCATCCCTAGAAAACAGGTGCCTCATTCACTGCGCTAAATTCACCTCTAAGCCCTGGCTAGGCACCCCCTGCCTAACTCTCCTCCTTGCTACTCCCCCCACCCTCTTATGCCTTTATAGCCACTGACTCCCGCTTACTTGCTATCCCCAGGTGGATGTCCACTACTGGCCAAACTGCTTTCTCCCATCGCTTTCCCAAAATCTGGAATGAGCTACCCCCTCAAATCCGTCATTCCTCTTCTGCTAACTCACTCTCCGCAGCCCTCACAAACCACTTCATGGTAAACTGCACCTGCTCAAACCCCTGATTCCACCCTCCTCCCCTCTGAGCTGCTCAAGTGCCCTAAACTACCCCAAGACACACACTCCTAGTTGTGTAACATGCACTTGCTTTCTAGGCACTTATCTGTCCTCAAATTGTTGTTTCTATATACTGTGAACTGTGCTATAATTGATTATTAGTCTCTGCCTGTACTGACACAATTGTGAGCCCTCAAGTGGGATCCTTTTCCAAATTGTCACTGTATAACTGTCACTGTCTAGTTGTGTATCTGGCAATCCTCTGTTTCCCCCCAACCCCCAGGTCGCACCAGGAGACAAGCATTTTCTTGCTCAGTATGCCTTTCCTGATAAAACAATTTCAATAAATAAATAAATAAAATCCACCCCTCAAGCCCTACTTACTGCCTTCTCACATTGCTTGCTTATCTTTAAGTCATCTGATGTGACTACCCCAGGTCCTTTTCCATTTTTGTTGTTGTTAGTACCTCCCCCCATTGTGTACTCTTCCCCTGGGTTTTTGCTTCCCAGGTGCATTACTTTGCACTTCTTTGCATTGAATCTAAGCTGCCATACGTTTGACCATTCCTCCAACCTTGCCAAGTTCCTTCTCATCTTTTCCACCCCCGTTGTGTACCAACCCTGTTGCAGATCTTTGTGTTGTTTCAAAGAGGCATACTTTTCCTTCCAATCCCTTCACAATGTCACTTATAAAGACATTAAAAAGGACTGGTCCCAGTACTGAACCCTGTTGTACCCTGCTAGTAACCCCCCTTTCTTCTGAGTGGACACTGTTTACTATTAATCTCTGTGTCCTGTTGTCCAGTCAATTGTTTACCCAGGCTACCATCCTGGGACCCACTCCCAGGCCAGCTAATCTGTTTATTAATCTTTTGTGTGGAACTGTGTCAAATGCCTTGCTAAACTCTAGGTAGACCACGTCCACAACCCCTCCCTGGTCTACTACTTTGGTCACCCAGTCAAAGAAATCTATTAGATTTGTCTGACATGACCTTCCCATTGTGAATCAATGAGTGAAGCTTGAGAGGTCCATGATGGTATCTCAACCCCAAGATGGAAACACAAAGTGAGTTCTGTATGGTCACCCATATTTTATTTGTTATAGTCAAGGCCCCTACTTTTCTGCGGCAGAGAGTGACCAAGTTCTGCGGCAAGACTACCATTTGCCGCAGAACTTCTGTGGCGGTGGTTTGTAATTTCTGTGGAAGTTCTGCGGCACTAACAAACTACCACATCAGAGTGTCAGCTTGTCATCCTGACTTCACTTTCATGGCAGTGGTTATAGCAATCAGGATGGTGGAAAGCACAGTAACGCTAGTTCAAAAATTAACAGACATGGAAATAATTGTATGCCTAAAAAAGCAAAACAAATGTCTCTCCCTTAAGGTCCTAGCCTATTGCATAAATTACATATGCAGAGGGGACCTTATGTGATAAATAAGGTATTTCTATACGCAGTTATCTGTCCCACTAATGAGGTCTCTACTGTTTATCACTTATATATTTGTATGTGCTTTCTACACCACTCATGAGGTTCCCACTGTGTATCACTTATAGATTTATATGCAATCTGTAACATACATACAAATGTGTGTGTGTGTGTGTAGTGAGACAGAGATACTGTATGTGTGTGTGTATATATATATATATATATATATACATATATATATATACATACATATAATTTTAATTTCCATGAAATTGCATCCTCATTCATACAGGTCCCATTGGAAATGGAATAAATGCAATAGAGGAGTTATTGCAAAACTCATTTTTCATGTCAACCTGCTTCCCCTGACACACTATGTAACACCATCAGGCCATGACATGCATGTGAACTGATTGTGAGATAGAGCTTTCCAGACCATCACAATGTGTCCACCATGTAACAGAACACTGCACCATACCTTCCCAGACTCAGAGCAGTGATGTGATCCACCAATCCTTTTGCTGCCCAGCCAGGTCCCAGAGGTAATCTCTGACCCTGAGTTGCCAGCACGGAAATACAGCATGCTACCCTCTGGCCCAACAGCTGTCCCTACACACAACATTTCTCCATAACCTTTAGGTGATTCTAGCAACCAATGACAATATGTAATCAATAACCCTGGCAAAAATGCATACAGTGCAATTATTTAACGGGTCTATTCTTTCAACAGGTCTACACATTATTATATTCCACTGTTCTGGGCATAATTATTTTATTTTTCTTAAAAATGACAGTATAATTCATTTTACCAGTTATTCATATCAGATGGCATCTCTATACCTTAAAGGCACAAATAAGTTTGTACAAAGTGAGGTATGGACTTAACAGGTCTGTGCTATTGACAAGGTTTTGTTTAAGTTGGCCCTAGTGCAATAATGTAAGACTGAAAATTGTATTAGGCTGTAGTGCAGGTTGAGCAAATATCACCAAGCCTGATATGCTGTGCCACAGTCTATGGCAGTGGGAGCTGTGGTAGATAAGTGACAGCCATTTCATTAGCTAATGTATGATGTTATAGCACTGATAACATCACATTCTGAGCATATGGGGGGGTTTGGATATAAAAAGAGGGGAAGGGAACCAGATTCTATGGATAAACAGAAATATTAATAAAAAATCACCAAGAAGAGTGCATCCTGCGGCACCGCAGAAGTTCTGCGGTTGATTGCAAGTTCCGCGAAAAAATCTGCGGCCGCAGAATTCTAGGGGCCTTGGTTATAGTGTATGATTTAAAAAAAATGCTGCTGACCTGTCTTCTTTTTTTTTTAACCAAGGTTACAATAATGCTGAGGTACAGTGAGCAGAGAAAGTAAAACCAGGCAGTGAGAGTCAGCACGAGGGAATTGCAGCTGCAGTTAATAATAGAACATGCACAATAAGGTTTTTAGAATGTGCACAGCAACTATAGAACGTGCACAACCAGGTTTTTAAGCTGCTTGAATTCCATGCACAATAAGCTTTAACCATACTCTAGATACAGGGCCGGATATTCAAAAGGGTTGCATCATGCGCAATAGGGTTGCGCATGCGCAAGTCTGAAAATTCGCCATTCTGCCATATTCAGCGGGAAGCAGTTGCACCACTGAAAACATACTGAGCAACAGCGCAATGCAAATGAAGGCATGCGCAGCCGAAGGGGGTGGATCCATGCATAAAGGCGCAATCACGATATTTAAAGGCTTGAACGTCGCAGCAGTGGATCGCGGCGGAAGGTGCGCCACGGCGGAAATGAGCCAAAATAAAAGGCTCAAGGAAGAGGCACAAGAACACTACAGGGAAGCCACATGAGGCAGGGAGACAGACAAGGCAACAGTGGCAAACAGTGCAGGCCAGGGAGTGCACAGGAGAGAAGAGGGACAAGGGAGGGTGTGTGGGGCCACAGACTGCAGATGCCAGTAGGTGTACCTGGTGCAGTGGAGGTAGCAGTCAGGACAGCGGGGGATGGGGTAACAGAGCAACAACAGCCAGGGGGGAACACAAGCCAGGGACATGGACAGTGCCAGCTTCCTCATGGAAGCTGTAATGAGAGGGGTGAGAAGGCATGCTGCAGGGGTACGTGGCCGTGGAAGGGCCCATCGGCGGTACGCCCCCAACAGGCAGTACCATGCCCGCATCAGCTTTGAGCTGTACATGGATGTAGAGATTGTGGGCTGGTACCGCCTGAACAGGGCAATACTGAGGCGGATCTGTGAGCTGTGCAGTGATGTGATGCAGGCATCCTCACGACGGAGTCACGCTCTGTCAGTGGAGACAAAGGTAACAGCCTGCATGTGCCTGCTCACCACGGGTACCTTCCAGAGGCCAACAGGGGACACCACAGGCATAACACAGTCGGCCACGTCATGCATCCTCACCCAATTCCTCAGCGCACTGCTGCCACATGCTGCTGAAGTACATCCATTTCCCCAGCACCGCGGCAGAGCGTACAGCAAACATGCAGGAGTTCCACAGGGTAGCACGTATGCCTGGCATGCTAGGGGCGATAGACTGCATTCATGTGGCTATTCACATGCCACCTGGCCCTGATGGGGCAGCATACCGAAACCGGAAGGGTTTCTCGAGTGTCAACTGCCAGGTGGTGTGTGATGCCAGTGGGCGCATCATCAATGTCTGTGCCACACACCCTGGCGGAGCACATGATGCCTTCATATGGTACCAATCTGCACCGTGCCATCAATTGGAGAGTGGGGACATCCCCACAGGACATCTAGTGGGTGAGTATGCATGTGGGAATTGCAAAGTTGGGGCAAGGGTGGGAAAACCACAGATGCCATGGTAGTGGCACACAGGGATATGGGCAATATGGACCTGAACATGATACTTATCTCCACTATCTCCACACAGGTGACAGTGGATACCCCTCCGTCCCTGGCTGCTCACCCTACCGGTGCCCATGACCCCATCGCAGCAATGCTATAATGAGGCACATGCCGCCACGCATAACATCATTGAGCGGGTGTTTGGGATGCTAAGGCATGCTTCCGATGTCTGAGACACCTCGGCGGTGCCCCACAGTACAGCCCCTCAAAGGCCTGTGGGATATTCCTGGCCTGTTGTATCCTGCACAACATGGCCAAAGACTGTGGATAGCCATACAGGTCGAGGAGGGGGACAGCGATGGTGACGCCAATGACACCGGTGATGATGGGAATGAGCAGCCCCTCCTTGGACGACAGGACCCCCGACTGATCCGGCAGGCCCAGCTGCACCGGGACACCATCACGGAGGAGCATTTTGCATGACACAGGTAAGTCAAGGGGCCATGTGCAACCAACACTGTCTAGGCACAACCCACAGGCACACAGGGTAACACACCAGGGGTGCATGACAGCAAGGGGAGTGGGAGGGTCCAGGCGCACAAACACACCATCAGGGAGGGGTGAATAGTCATATGGACACACACACACAAACACACCAGGCACAAAGCGTACATGGGCAGGTGCACAGCAGAGCAGGAATAGACATGACAAACACACGGATCAAGGGACCACCCCCACCACCTGTACTGTCAAAGTACATTTGTCAGATGCTGGGCACCCTTGCACCTTAGTGTACAGTACAATGCAGGCATCATCATGCACATGCACCTGTGGACAGCAGTCGGGTGGGTGTGCAGGTGGTCCGTGTGTCGGCGTGTTGGGCAGGGCACCCACGAATGCACTGCCCACCGTGACACACATTGCACACAGGGCAGCATCAGACAGGGCCCGCACTGGGAGATAGGTCACTCAGGTGGCACTGTGCCACAGCCACCTCGGATGCATGGGCAGCCCCGCCGTGACCCAGCAGCACTGGCAGGCTGATCATGGGCCACATGGGGTGGCACTGATGGACCACCAGGGGTCTCACTGTGCGATCACGACCTTGTCCTTACAGAGGTGTGCAGCATGCCGAACATACCTGCAGCAGGTGTGCTCGGGATGCCCACAGCAGAACCAGCGTCCAACAGGCTGGGTGTCCACGGCGCCTGGGAATGGGAGCGGAGATGCATCGTGTGGGTGTGCGGTACAGGGCACCTGATCTGTGCCCAATGCGCCACGACAGAGACCACTGCCTGGGTCAGCCTGTCAATGGTGGCGGTCACATCCGTCCGCATTCTGACCATCTCTGCAAGGATCAATGATTTGTCCCTGCTGTTCCACTCCACAGCCACGCACAGTGCCTCCGCAGGGCGTTGCAACCCGCATCAGCTGTCTCTACTGATGCCCGCAGCAGGCGGGTGTGCTCGTTAAATGGGTCCTGTGCCACATCGGCATTCTGACCCCCAGGGTATGGAAGGTCCTGATGATCAACACCCCTTGAGGGTGGGCGCTGTTCACCAGGACCAGGTGTGGGCAAGTCAACAGGCGGTGTGCATGTGCCACCGCTGGACCCTGTACCCCCAGATCTGGTGGGTGACTGCTGCTGCTGCTGCCCCTCCAATTGCTGTGTCCCAGGGACCACTCGTTCCACTGCTGTGGCCGCAACAGTGTCAGAGACCTGCACAGCCAATGGTGCTGCCCCACCGGTGCTGACAGGCACAGCCTGGGACTGTGTTGACGTGCTGGCACACACGTTGGAACCAGCTAGGTCCAAGGGCACATGCTGGCCTGCTGTGTGTCTGTTATGAGACACACACATGTCACTGCCCATTGCAGTCCTTGCATCATCAATGGTGCAGATTTGTGCAACAGCCACCTCCTGAGACACAGGCTGTGCACCCCCACACCTGACTCACCAACAACAGAGGTGGCAGCCTGGCGTGCATGCTGGTGCAGTGCATGCCGGCTGGCAGCAGAGGTGGATGGACCCTCCACCAACACTGGCAGGTCTTCCACACTGCATGGTCCCACCACCACCATCCCCTGCAGACGAACAGGATCTGTAACAGAAAGTGAGAACATGTTAGTGCATGTGATCAACCTCCCCCCCCAACACCACCACCATGTCATACCGTGCAGTGATGGGCTTCCACCTGTCTGGAATCCACCTCCTGGTACGCCCTCTATAGCACTACGCTGCATTGATGCAGCCAGACGGTCCTCCACCGGGTTCAGCTCTACCACCTCTGGCTGGCCCCCGCCTGTGGCAGCGTGTGCTGCCCTGAGGGCTGCCACCTTCTCTTTGACCCGTCTCCGGTCTGTCCCCATCTTTCTTTTGCATTCCTGCACGGAGCACTGCTGGCTTCCATGCAGGTTTACCGCATGGGCTACCCCCTCCCATGCAGCAGCACGGGCCTGAGGGGTGCCCTGCCGTCCACTCAGTAGTGGCTCCTCTTCCAGGTAGGCCTGGAAGAGTGCCTCTGTCTCTGACTTGGTGAAGTTGGGCCTCCTTTTTCGCCCACCATCTTCATCCTCACCTGGTCATTGCTCGGTCATGTCGGTCTGTATGGGTGGAAGTGAACACCTGTCACTGTGCAGTCTACAGCGTTATCCCATGACCATTGCCCAGAACATCACACAGCTTGCAACTCACCTCTCACCTGCAGTAACCGAATCTGGCCAGCGCAGTCCACTGTCGCATATTTATAGCGCAATGCATGCAAATTAGGAGTGGAGCAACTGTAATGAGATGCAAATCACGCCACTGCACCTTTGAATGGCTGATCAGATGATTTGCATGTGTCAGCTAAATATCGCGCCGTTGTGATTTGCGCAATACGGTTGAGCCGGCTGAGCCAATGGCGCAGTTCTGTGACTGCGTAGTACACCGCATTGCACATGCCCAGGTAGCTTATGCAGGTGTCTGCCGTGCTGATGACATGCTGTGCACGATCAGCAATTCAGGACACGGCCACCATTGTGCCAGTGGCGCTACAGCACTGGTCACCAAATGGCGCTGTGGCACAACTGCGCAATAGTCCACTGTGGCACCGGCACACAGGTGACTGATCTCGCAGGATGTGTAGGCGTCCGATGGCGCTGTGCATGGCCTTGCGCCACTGACCCATGACTTTGTGCCCGACCTTTGCCCTCTGGCGCTGTACATCTGGCATGTGTATGGCTCTATCACGCTGTTTGGTGACAGCGCGATGTGGACCGATGGTGCTGTACGAACAGCGCGATAGGGACTCATGGAGTTGTATTGCGCAACATTTCCATGTGGGGTTGCCGCACTGCGGAGCGCCATATTGCCACTGTACATCTGTAGAATGGCACGCAGGAGAGCTTCACAATGGGGGGCCTTGGAGCTGGCAAACCTGGTGGCTGTGGTGGAGCCTCACCATGGGACACTGTTTGGGGGAGTGCCCCTGCAGATGGCACGCACCCATGTGGCAGCAGGTGGCCACTGCCCTAGAGCAGGCCACTGGGCGGAGGAGTACTCCTGAGCAGTGCAGGCACCGCTATAGTGACCTGCAAAGGAGGGAGCGTGCTCTGCTGGAGTGCCTCAGGTCTCGTGCCAGGAGGGGCATTGTGCCTAGGCCAGGTGGGTGTGCTGTGTATGCACCGGTATTGTCCACATGGGTGACACTGTGTAATGTGACCTGCGCATGGGGTGGGTTGAGCTATGGTTTGCTGTGAAGGTGTTTGCAGGTGTGTGCTGTTTGGGTCTGGTTGTGTGGGCAGGCACACTCAATGGGGCAAGGGGCTGTCTGCTTTGGGGTCTCACTGATGTGTTTCTCTTCATTTGTCTCCCACAGGCGTGGAGGAGCGGAGGCAGGCCCAGGCTGAGGCATGGGATGGCTTTGCCGGGGTGGCTGGCAGAGGTGGTGTGCCACAGCCACAGCAGCAGCAGCAGCCACAGCCACAGCAGCAGCAGCCGCAGCAGCACCAGCAGCAGCAGCTTGATGAGGGTGAGTGTCATTACATCATGGATGCTATTGCATGCTGGGGGGGCACGGCCACCGTCCATGGACAACACTACCATGCACGTCATCACTGTCCAGTGGCACTGCATGTGTGTGTGTGCATCACTGGTGGTCCATGCATGCACTGGGCACATGGCTGTGGCACTAGCATCCCACCACATAGCCATGTCACTGGGCAGCCTTGGTTGTGCTGTGATGGACATGGGCAGTGTGTGTGTGTGCAGTGGTACACATGGCTGTTGCTGCCTGGTTGGGCATGTCTTGTGCACGGTCACTGTGGGTGGGTGCTGTCCATCACAGGAGCGGGGCACTTGGCTGTATGCCATGCATGATGGATGGGATTCAGGGATGTGGACAGTCACAGCCATTGACTCTGATCCCTTGTCCTAGGTATCCAGATCCTGCGTCAGATCGAGCGAGCACTGCGGAGGCTCACACAGGTGGCCATGGATTCCCACGCCATCCTTCTAGACATGCAGCATCATGGGATGTGGTGCCAGAGGAGGCCTCAGGCCTAGCAGCAGGAAGAAGGAGGGCAGGCTGCCAGGTGGTAGCTGACCATCACCACACCCCACCTTCCCTCTCCCGGTTGTTCACCCCTGCCCCTTACCCACCCCTACCTTATACCCATACACCCACCCCTGCTTTGTATATATGTACATAGTTGCTTTGTTGTTATTGTTATTGTTATTCTTCTTCATTACATTTATATTTTGATATGAATACTGTGGTGGTCTCTGATTTGCAACTGGCTATAGGTGCTCAGTTGCAGTGGTGTGCATGGCATCTGGGGTGGTATGGTCATGGGTATGTGTGTGCGTGTGTGTGGGGTGGTGTCTCTGGTGTGGGTGTGGCTTCCAGTCAGTATTGCTGTGTGCTGCCACCCACTGCTGGGTACTCATGGTGGGTTTGGCTTGTACAGTTCTGTGGTTCACGAGGCTGCAGTGTGCCGGAGGGGGCCTGGGGATTCCTACAGTGCTGGTCACTGCACATGGGTGGTGTCTTGGGGTCACAGTGCTGGGTGTGCTGTGCACACGGGGGGGCTGCTGGACACTGGGGTGGTCCGCCCCCTTTGTGTGGCAGTGTCAGCTTGCCAGTGGGTGTGCTGCAGTAACACGGCTGGGATGTGCTTTCTTTGCTTGTCTCCATGGTCCGGTGGCTGTTCCATCCCTCCCCCAGTTATGCTGTGCTTGGGGTGTGGGGGTACATTGTTGGTTCTGCTGTGTGTCCCTGTGCCCATCTGTGGCATGGGTGGTGGGCCCCTGCCTACCTCCCTGGTTGTGCAGTTCCATTGCTCTGCTGCTGGGGGTCTCTTTGCTTGTACTATGGTGCCTCTGGACTGCTCAGCTGGGCTGCCTTTGTTGCGCTATGGCGCATCATCTCTGCTCAGCTTCCCCTTCCTGGTTGCACTATGGCACAGGTTGTGCGATATTCAGACGTTGGCTGGTTGCACAATTTGCCTTGCTCCATGTTTGAATATCGTGTCTATTGCGCATGTGCGCAATGGACTTGTGCTTGCTCCTGCTGTTGCGCACTTTTTGGGCACAGTTTGAATATCCAGCCCACAGTATTTAGTATACAGCCAGTCCTATGGAAAATCAATCAGGATCTGAAAATTAAAGGTCTTGACATCCCTGTGGATCTGTTAACAATCAAATCCTCTGCCTATGCAAATTATATTTTTCTTTTGCTGAGAGACCGTGCCTCAGGACGTGGGGAAATAAAACATTTAGATACATTCTCGAACTGTTTGGGGTTGAGTTTGAACATTAATAAATGTGTTGGGATGTTTTTTAATGCCTCTGACTCCTGAAAGATGTTGATTTGGAGGGCATTACTTTTACTTCAGAACCAATAAAGATACTTGGAATATGATTTGGGAGAGGCAATATGGCACTATATACAGTAACTGGAAATTGAAACTGGCAGAGGCACAGATAGCACAGAGGATGTCTTGGCCCATGTCAAAGTGATAAAACATATGTGATTATGACTTTTTTGGTTCCTATATTTTTATATTATAATTTTGTTTTTCCCCTGCTCTATTAATTTTGTTTTTTCTATGCTCTGTCTGTTGAAATATAACTGTATAGTATATTTTTTGGCCTACTGTGGGGCAGTTGTCTTAACCCAGTGAAGAGAGAGCACACATATTAGAAGATCAAAACATATTTGTCAGTGTCAGTGGCTCAGTAGGTAGCACACTCGCCTCTGAGGCCGGGAGATCAGAGGGCTATGGGTTCAGTTCCCACATCTGGCACTTGGGTTAATATCCCAATACTGACACTGTAATGTAGCATGAGAGGGGTACTGCACTTCTGAGGTGCCATCTTTTAGATGTTAAACCGAGGTCCCATCTGCCTGGATTGGTGGTAGTTAAAGTGGATGTTAAAGATCCCATGGCACTTATCGAAAAGAGTAGGGGAATTTTTATTAAAACAAAAAATATAAAATGGTATTACATCATACAGATCACAATATACAACAAAATTGGAAATAAACATGAAGAGAAACTAAAGAAGTATTGCATCATACAGTAATAACAAACAATAGCAACCCTCCAACCCCGAAACTAAAAAAATAGAAAAGGAACTAAATGGAAAAAAAAATTAAAAATCAAGGTGGCTCATAACACCAATTTTCGCAATTTCTCCAATGATGGAGTAATTCAGTCTGAGAAAGAAAGGACAATTCATGTAAGTAAAGGGACTGAAGCTGAGACATAACCATACAGATGGTGTCAGGCTGCAACCACAGGATGTGATGAAAAACCCAAGCACAGCGAGCCAACCAAATATAATATTTCAAGAGACCCAGGACAATACTCAGTGTACCAGGATGATACTTAACCCAATCTGCTTTGTAGATACCCAAAACCAAAATGTCATTGTCAATAAAACCGAAATCTGGACAATGCCAAAAGGATACCAGTGTAGACCAGAAGGACTTCACAAAGGGGCAGTCAAAAAACAAATGATGCTGGGTCTGTAAGACACCAGGGCAAGTATCTCTAGGACAAAAACGATGGGTAATTTGCTTGTGTTTATGTGAAGCACGAACATTCAGCCTGCCATGACAGGAAAGCCAGGTAGTATCCCAGAGATAATCAGGCAATCTGGAATTTGAAAGCAACTGGAGAGTAACATGCACAGAATCAGGAGACCCATATGGAAAAACTAAGGGTTCCCAAAAATGACTCTCAACAACATGCTCATAAAAGGCCTTTTTGGAAAAGAGCAAGATAACCTCTGGAGTAATACGCCAATGCTGTATACGTTTAAACATCACTTCCATATAACCAGGAGCATAAATCTTCCACCACAGCGTGTGAAAATGCCAAGACCCATTATTCCATAAAACAAGCAAACTCTGTAAATCATGGGAAAGCCAAAAATGGCAAGGCTGGGAATGACTCCCCAAAAGAGGCTTAATATTATAATGAACAAAATTTGTAAAATAAAAGGCGACAGGATTTACCATGGCCAAACCACCCTGCCCCACCGAGAGGTAGGTAAAATTACGCTTAATAGGATTAAGTCAGGAACCCCACAAAGCCTGAAAAAATAAACTATACAATTTAGTCTCCATATCCTGAGGACGTGGAAAAATCACACTAAGAAATAAAAACACAGGTAGTAGGAGGGATTTGATCAAAAGCACCCTTTTTTGGGGGGAAATCTGCATACCTTTCCACTTGGCCAAAAGGGCAAAACCCTCACTTAATTTTAAATCCCAATTTAATTTCCTAGCATCCGAAGTACCAAAAACAATACCCAGAATTTTCAAAGTACCTCTGATCAAACAATCAAGCAATCAATCAAAATCTTTATTTAACCAGGCGATCACCGTTGAGCATAACTCATTTTCGAGGTGGACCTGGGGTATACAGGATACAAACAGGTCAGAAGATACACTGAATAATATACAATGCAGAAAATAAATGTGACACTAGAAAAATATGAACAGATATTAACAACCATAAGCATGTACAGAAAGACAGTTGTAATTTGGGTAAACTGATGACACATCAAGCAAAGTATATATACATATCAACAATTTAAAATAATATAGCGGTCAATGAGTACAGCAGAATAATAAGTGCTCAGTATACACTAAAGTAAAGGTCCAGGGTAAGGGTGAGGGTTAACAGGCTATTCTGGAGGTATTTCAGAGGAGGCAGCAACAACAGAGTAAAGAGAAGGGTCAGGAATAGGGACATAGTTGAATTGAATGGAGAGAAGAAAAGGAACAAAAACAAGAAGATGATAATGGACTGCAGCAATAGCAGGGAAACTATGTCCGGCTAACAAGAGGGTTCAGGAGGAGAAGAGAGACAAGGGGGTACTGAGAAACAAGCCAGAGATGACAGAAGAGGCAAAAGCAAGGGCATGGGAAGGGGAAGGCAGAGGAGGGGCACAAAATTATAAATATCAAACACAGTATAACTGTAGAGGCAAGGCTCAAGCTAGACTAGAGTTATGGGATTAACGGCATCAAGTGAAACAGGTGCATGGCTCTTTATTATGACTTAGGTAAAGGGATTTGAAGTCAGAAAGGGAGATAGGATGGGTTAGTTTCAATGTTTTTTGCAGCTTATTCCACATCTGGGGTAGTACATAGCATAGTGCTGCTCTGACAAAATGTGATTTTGCCTTATATACATACAGAGCAATGAAGGAAGCACTTCTCAGGGCATACTTGCTGAGAGAACATATCGGGAGGCAGACGGAGATGTACTGATAATAATAGGGATACCAGCCACAGTGATGAGGCTACTGAATTGCGGTCCAAACTGCAAAGCCCTACTTTTAGAAACATTAATCTTGGCATTAGAAATATCTGAAAAGGCCTGAAAAATGTGAAGTAAAGCAGTCCCAGAACAAGGATCAGCTAAAAAAATACAAATATCATCAGCATAAGCCAACACCTTTGGAACAGAAAAAAGGGTAGATGTAGTAATTGGTATGATATCTGAAGAAACAGTAATCTTCTGTAAAAGGACATCAAGACCCAAAACATATAAAATAGAAATCAGTGGACACCCTTGTCGAACCCCTTTAGATTGTATAATAACATTACTCTGAAAACCATTAATCAATAGCGAAAAGTGGCCTTCTGATAAAACAACTGAATCCATGAAATAAATTGATCAGGAATACCATGAAAGCGAAGAGTCCTATAAAGAAAACAATGGTCAATCCTATCAAAGTCCTTCTCTTGATCAAAAGACAACAAAACAACAGAGAATCTATTATCAATTCCAAACCGTACTACATCTTGAATTTGGATAAGGTTATCAGTAATAGTCCTAAACGGAACAGAACAAGTTCGAAAATGAGAAACAATAGTGGGGGTAATAGCATTAAGTCAGTTAGTCAAAATTTTGGTAAATAGTTTTAAATCAGTATTTAATAGGGAAATGGGCATCCAATTTTTGAGATCTGTATGGTCCCCAGCCTTAAAGATCAATATCATGCAAGCTTGCAACCATGCATGAGCAACAGATTTGGAAGTGAGAATAGCATTACAGAGGTCAGTCAAAACAGGAACTAGAATTTGCTGAAACTGTTTATAAAATTCAGAAGGAAAGCCATCAGGACCCAGAACTTTAGACACAGGAAGTGCAGCAATATTATTCATGACCTCCAATCGTATAATAGATTTGATCAAAAATGCAGAGTCATAATCTGACAAAGTATGGGGTACCAAATCAGAAAAAAAAAAATAATCTGAAAGTAAAAATGCAGAAGTAGAGAAAAAGACAGTATAAGCAGTTTTAACATAATTCAAAATGTCAGCACTAGAGTGAACCAAAACCCCAGAATCAGTTTTTAAACTCTGAATAACTTTCTTTTGAATTTGGGATGAATTACTTTTAAAAATATCCAAAGAACCTTTTTGAAGCCGAGTTCCATACCGATGTTCAGCAGTCAAAGTTCTCGACCTGTCATAAAGGTACAATTTCATCCTAACACATAACTCATCAATTTGGGAAGTAAAACAATGACCAGTAGTAGATTGTAAAGAAATGAGCCTAAACAACTGATGTCTTAAAGTCAAAAAATTCAAATAGGCAGCTTCACTATGCAGTCTACCTCTAGAAGAAAAAAAACTTTTAAACTCCAACTTAGATTGCAACCACCAGTCTAACACAGAATCATAAAAAATCATAACAGAAAGGCAGGCGTTAAATAATTCAAGACAGTCCTGAAGCAAATCTTGCTTAGCTAATAGGGAAGCATTAAGCTTCCATATACCTTTACCCATACAGGCAGTATCACCCAACACAAGTAAAACATGCAGTTCCAAATGATCTGAAATAGTAGAGGCTGCAGTCCATGCACCTTGCAGCTGGGTATGCTCAGAAACAAAAATAAAATCAATTCTGGTCGAAAGTGAACTTCTAAAATAAGTATGCCCCCCACCCCATGATGAAACTTCCGATAAGAATCCACCAGTCCTGCAGTTTTCATAATGGAATTCAAAGAACTGGTATCACAAAAAAGTTTAGATGTAGAACCAGTCTTATCAGCCACATCTAAGGGGCAATTAAAATCACCAACAATAAGAACCAACTTTGCCATATGGAGGTAAGGTCTCAATAATTGAAAAAGGGAAATCCGCTGACTTTTGGTCTGCGGGGCATAAATTGTACCCAGTCGAAGAAACACATCATCAAAAAGAACATCCAGTAACAACAATCTACCAGGTTCCACATCAAAAATCCTAACAACTTTAAAATCCCAAAACTTAAAACAAAATACCAACACCAGAACAGGACTCAGTCCCCAAAGACCAAAAGGAGGGACCCCAAGGCCAGGATCGTTTAACCAGAGAAATATCACAGAGTGATCCCAACCTGGTATCCTGTAAAAAAAAAACGAAAAAAACATTAGCATTAGAAAGATGTAGAGCTGAAAACAAAACTGTCCGGCATTTGATATTTTGGAGACTGTTAACATTCAAAGTTAGTAAGTGTAAAGCAGTGCTAGACAAAATTAGAAAATCAAAAAATTTAAGATTTTTCTTTCTAGTCCTTTTGTAGGTTTTGCCTTGAATACGATCTTCTTTACCCTCAGAGGGTTCCTTGTGAGACGAAGCCACTGAGGACAGGTCAGAATCTTCACCCTCATCAGCTGCACAAGACTGCAAAGCCGCATAACTATTCCTCATCTGGATAGAATCTCTCCTAGAAATTTTTGGTCTAGGGGCAACTTGTCTTGTTTACGTTTGTTACCCACAACCACAAAATCATCAGCCGGAGGCGAGGGGGGGGCATAGGTGCAGGTTCCTCAAAGGAAGCTGAATCCTGGGGCAACTGAGAGTCTAACATAGGCGTAGTTGCCAGAGGCTCAGAAGAAACAGGTTCCAATACGACAGGGACAGTAAGTGGAGAAGTGGGCAAAGAGACAGGAATAAGAGATTGATGTGCAAGCTGAGATTTTTCCTGCACCTCCAGAACCATTTCCTCTTGGTCATAAAAGGAACCCTTGTTATGAGCTGCCCAAGGACATTGCCTATAAGAGTGTCCAGTCTCATCACAAAGGTTGAAATGAATAGGATTAGGGCAATAATGGTTAGAATGTCCAGTTTCCAAACATAAAACACAAACACGTACTTCACAGGCATTACTCAAATGGGAGAGGGATCCACATCTATGACAAGTTTTACGCTGTCCGGGATAAAAACAAAAGCCTCTATCCCTGCCAATGGAGAAACTACTAGGCAAATGTTGAATGCCAGAATCAGTAGTTTTAAGCTTAACTTTAAGCCGCCAACCCACAGTCCATATATTTTCATAATCCAAAATGGGAGAAGGTCTGTCCATGGCTTCCACTCTCTGTTTAACCCCAGTGCAGGATATTAGAGCTATCCACCCCCTCATTTTTAAACAGAATGTTAATTGTTTTCCATGCTGGCTTTGTCAAAGGTATAATAATGAAGGGAGTCCAGGCGGGAGTATGCTTTAGAGAGGAATATTTAAGCCAAAATCTGTTGAGTAGCACTGGGGAACGTAAACTAACATCAAACTAGGTGTCCCCCGAAGTATGTATGCGAGCTAAAATCTCAGTAGCAGTAAAATGCATTGTGTATTTTAAAAAAGTCCTGGCAACATAAGCCCTATCAGGAGGTGTTTCAAGGACACCAGCATACTTAAAGCGCACCGCATTTTTGCATTTAGCCGGTTCCCCCAAATTAGCAAACAAATCCAACAGCTTAAAAGGTCTAGTAAGAATGGCAGGCTCTGGAGCTGGACGATGTGCATCAGTATTATTAGGAAGCAAAGCGGAAGAGTCAGGCAACCCAGGCTCAACTAAAGTAGTAAGGGGAACAGTCATGTCCATGAGATCAGCCCAAGAAGTGGAAGGTTTCTCAGAATCATGAGGCATAACAGAAGGGGCTTGCACGTTAGAGGATTGTAAAACACTTACTTGAAGGAGAGAGAGGTCCATAGCAACAACCGATTCAGAGCCAGTTCTTGAGTCCTTGTTAGGTAATACAAAAGGCGCAGTATCAGGAGGCACAGAGAGATTGGAAGCACCCGCCTTACAGGCAGTACCCAAAGTAAAGTGAGCAGGTTGTGGAGAAACAGCCACAGAATCAGCAGATACTGGTACAGGAGACAAACCTTGAATCTCCGCGGCAGTCGGATTTGAAGGGGAGAGCCAGGTAGAGCTATCAGCTGTTCGTTCCCAGCCCGCAGCATGGAGAGCTTGATCCGGGGACCAAGCTGATCTAGAACCCAGCATGCCTTGAGAGGACAAAGAAGAGCAATCACCATAAGAGAGGGCTTCCCGAGATTTCCCAGGAAAATGTCCCTTGTCAGACTCCAAAAAAAGTAAGGCTTCATCTTCTTTGTGTAGCAAATGTAGTAAAGCTTCCTGACACTGGCAGACCGCCAAGAGACGAGAGTCAGGAACCAAATCTTGTTGTCGATGAGTCGCTCATAACAGTGCATGCTTAGGAGAAAGAAGTTCTAGAGCTACAGTGGTCTGCTGCTGAAAAGCAACAACCTCAGGACGTAGTAATCCAGTAGCTTGAGAAACAACCACAGAAGATGGCAAATCCACAGAAGCAAAGGTAGAAACATGAGCAGTAAACTCAGGTCCAGTAGGTAAAGTAGAAGTAGAATCCATAGCTTGAATTGGTATAACAGAAGGCAGAGCTCCGGCAGCAGCACCTTCAGCTCCTCCACCAGTCAGCCATCTTGCCCAAACAATGGACAAGAGGTCCACCTACTGCAAGAGTAGGGGAATTTCCCCGGTGTCCTGGCCAAATTTTCCTCATTCACTAAAAATACCACCAACAGCTTAATTTGGTTCAAGGTCAGTTGGCATTTATCTGTATCCCCCTCCCCCCGGGTCATGCCTGAAAATAGGCAGGATTTGTTTAGTGCACTTACCCGGTCAACAAAAACTAAATAAATAAATAAATAAAATAAAGATCAGAGAAGGGGTGGACTACAGATGGTCAGTCCTGTTATAACACTGTACACACTCACAGCCAGATTGTTATATGCAAATGATTTATTAGGCTTTTTTACTTCTCCTTCTACCCACCACTGGATTGGTATGCACGGCTGACTTACCAACCAGACAGTTGTGGAAGCCTGTATGGGAGAGAAGGAAAAGTACATGACTGACACTGGAGACAACAGGAATTGTGAGACTTGGATAACTTTGAAGTATGACTTGGACATAGTTTTCAGCTGAAAGAAAGGTACATTTACTGGGTTGTTCTGCCACTGTGACAGACACAGCTTGCAAAATGAGAAATAAAAACAACACTTTTAGAATAACCTCTTACAAAGACTGTCATTTATACTGTGTTCACATATACTTACTTTTATTTCCCACAGGTCTGCACCTGCTAACCCTGGTGACTGTAGGCTATACCTGAACCCACCAGCCCTCCAGTATACCAAAACCACTAGCAGTAGGCCACCCCTCGGCCCTCAGTTGCTGTACTTTCATTTTACAGATTCATTAAGGACATGCAGCAGCTACTAG
The DNA here is from genome assembly GCA_016271365.2 of Neoceratodus forsteri. Lineage (NCBI taxonomy): Eukaryota > Metazoa > Chordata > Ceratodontiformes > Ceratodontidae > Neoceratodus > Neoceratodus forsteri. The sequence goes on along the minus strand of CM057455.1, from coordinate 1,455,602,692 downwards.
GCCTCTACCCACCTCAGTCATCTCACTAATCCCTTTTACACGGATACGCTTCCCTGATAGCTAAACAATTAGCATTCACTAGTACTCTATATTCACTTAATCTCTACATCTCCTATACTTTATTGCAATTCACTGTAAATTCACGGTAGAATTTTAATCACATCTGAACAACAAATACTTCTAGGCAATCAAATCACACCCCACACCCCCATCTCTGAGCAAAGTCTGTTTAATTGTACCACTTTCCTTAAATGATCTCTGGAATTCTGATAACAAAAGCTGGACCCTTTGGAGACAGCAGTTGAATCCTGGTGTTGCTAACTTTTGAAGACAACAGGGACACTGAACATGCTGCTGCCAAACTTGTTAGATGCAAGCTCAAACAACTTACAGGAAGAGGTATCATGTGCAGCAGGCTATAACTATACTCTCCCTGTTCTCACATACTGCCCTACTGATCCCATCACTGGGATACAGGTGATCCCCTTTGGTTGGGCTTACTGTATTAGAGCTAGTCCCCCATGCCCTGTGTCACCAGACGTGGGTTTTGGATAACATAACACAATTTCAGGCAGACCACAAATCAGGTGCATAAAAAACACAAGGTTGCGTTTATAATTTTATTTTCATCAAGTAAAATATACAGAAAGCAAAATGGTATGTCAGACAACTGCTTAGCTTCAACAGTTTCTAAGGCTTTTCTTCAGCCTAACAGTGTGAAAGCACACACTACCAGGAGGTCTTTCACCTTCCTCAGTCAGTATTCAACTGACCTCCCAATCTATCCTCTCTCAGCACTGAGGTAGGGCTTTTTATAAGCTCACTAGAAGCTGTAAAAATTGTCCACTGCCTTTTGATTAACAGCAGACATAACATAAGACTAGCAACTAGGGGCCACTGTTGCACAACACAGAAGTACAGTTACGTAAGAACTTACCATAGCAGTAGATCTTCGAGAGGAGCTCTTACAGCAGGCTATAACCATTCGGACTAATACCGCAGGCCTTAGGACCCACCAGAAAAAATTTAGCTAGCAGTACCCAGTGGAGACCGCCCCCTGACATCTGCTCCGCCTTGACGTTGGTCATGCTATATAAGAGGGCAGACCCCGGCTCCACCTCAGTTCACCCGCAGAGGACCCATGAATGGACCCCAGCAAGCAAACAAAGCTAAGCGTGTCCTAGACATGCTGAAAAACTCTTCAGGGGGAAGGAGGGTGGGAAAGCAGCACCTGCTGCAAGAGCTCCTCTCGAAGATCTACTGTTACGGTAAGTTCTTACGTAACTGTACTATCTTACTTTGAGGGGGAGCTCTTGCAGCAGGCTATAACAATTAGGAGAGAATCCCAAGCAGTCCCACACCAAGGAGGTGACTAGCCCAGGGAGGAGGAGGATGACAGAAACTGACGTGACAGCATAGCTTAAAGGCTGGGAGTCTGCATGTTAAGATAATAGGTCCTGAAGGGCCGCCAGGCCGAAACCGGCTTAGCGCCTGGAAGCAATATTCAGGCTGTAATGCCTAACAAAGGTGTGCACTGAACTCCAAGTAGCAGCTGCACAAATGTCTCGAATAGAGACATTCTTCAAGGAAGCGAAGGATGTAGAGGGTCCTCTGGTGGAATGACCTCTAACCACTCCCGGTAGAGGTTTGTTGTATTTGTTGTAACAGAAAACTATGCAGTGGACAAGCCACCAGGAAATGGTCTGTGTAGACACTGGTTTGCCTAGGGGTTGAGGTGCAAAAGCCACAAACAATTGCTTCAATTTACGGTGTAACGCTGTGTGCTTGAGGTAATACCTCTGAGCCCTGTAACATTCAATGTGTGTAGGAGAGCTACCCCACTGTTAGCAGGGGTAGAATAATAGACTGGACGGTCAACTGACTTTGGGTAGAAACTTAGGATTTGTTCTGAGGGAAACTCTTTCCCTATGAAAAATTAAATAAGGCTCCTTACACATCAGGGCCTAAAGCTCAGAAACTCTTCAAGCTAAGGTTACAGCAACTAAAAAGGAAACCTTTCAAGAAAAATAACGCAGCTCACATTCTGCTGCGGGTTCAAAGCGGGCGTAAGCTTCTCCAACACAAAAAGGAGGTCCCAGGGAGGGATAAGATCGCTAATGGGAGGTCTCAAATGTAAAATGCCCTGTAAAAAGGTGCAGGCCACGTCCAACTGAGCTAGGGCTCTGTCTCAGAAGAGGACATGATAAGCAGAGATAGCCCACATATGCACCTTTATGGAAGAGTAGCTCAAGCCTTGCTGGTATAAGTAGAGGAGGTACTGTAACGCTGAATTCACTGGGCAGGTAAGGGGGTCCAGATGGTAAGACGAAGCCCATAAACAGAAGCACTTCCACTTCACAGCGAAAGTGGAGCAAGTATAGGGCTTCCTCGCTGAAACAAGGAGGTCCGCCGCCTCCTGGGAGACCCCATACCTTGATTTGACTACGTCTGCAGGAGCCAAGCATGAAGGTGCAGGGACCTGAGATCTGGATGAACCAGCTTTCTCTGATCCTGGGACAGCAAGGGCGAGCATATTCGCAGTGGGATTGGAGGTTCTGACGACAACCGCTGAAGTAGTGGGAATCAAATTTGCTGTGGCCATAGCAGGGCGACTAGGATCATCCAAGCCCCCTTGGCTTGTACTTTCAACAAGACTATCTGAATGAGAGGGAGGGTATAAAGAAACTTCCCTGCCCAACAAAGGGATAATGCATCTGGCCAGAAAACACCAGGCGCGTGCTCTCGCAAGCAGAAAATTGGCAGTTTGGCATTGCATGGAGACGCAAAGAGGTCCAAATCTGGATGACCCCAAGTGTTGAAGAGCTGGTCTGCTACTGACTGGAGTAGCTCCCACTTGTGCGCCTTGGACTGAGACCTGCTTAAGCTGTCCGCCAAGGCATTTCAGGCACCTGAAACATGAACGGCGGACAGAGAAATTTGATGCTCCAGCACCCAGTACCAGACTCTCATTGCCTCCCTGCACAGGGGGTAGGAGTGAGTCCCCCCCTTGCTTGTTGATGTAAAAGACAATGGCCATGTTGTCCATCTGAATGAGAAGACAGCCTGGCAGCAGGTCCTTCTGAAAGGCCCTTAGAGCATTGAGGACTGCCTGCATTTCCAGAACATTGATGTGGAGGTTGCGCTCCTCTTGGGACCAAATGCCCTGAGTCTGACAGTCCCCTTTGTGCGCCCCCCAACCCAAATCAGAGGCGTCTGTCATCAGAGCCTGACTTGGAAGCTCCTGTTGAAATGGGACCCCTTTTTCCAAATTCAGGGGGTCCAACCACCAAAGCAGGTTCCTCCTGACTGGCTCTGAAATCCTGACCAGATGGTCCAGACCATTGGAGCTTTGGTCCCACTGCACCCTGAGCATCCACTGTGGAACTCTCATATGGAAGTGGGCCAAGGGAATTACAGGGATAGCTACTGCCATGCGTCTCAGAAGTCTGAGGAAGGTTCTGGCTTGGACCTGAGGGGTTAAGAGAACCATTCTGGCCACTTCTAGCAGGCGATCTCCCCACTCCTGGGGGAGAAAAGCCATGCCCTGAGCTGAATCCAGGACTGCACCTATGAGGATGAGTCTTTGGCTGGGCTCTGGGGATGATTTTGGCAGGTTCAGGGTGATCACCACCTCTCAGAATAGAGTATAAGTGTCTCCGAGAGCTTGAATGAGGTGCACCCTTGATAGGGCTGCTAACAGCCAATCATCAAGGTAAGGAAAGATGTAATACCCTTTGCACATTAGAGCCACAGCTACTACTGCCAAGCATTTGGTGAAGACTCAAGGAGTGGAGGAGAGGCTGAATGGCAGAACCTGGAACTGGTAATGCTCACCCTGGAAGTGGAACCTCAAGTACCTCCTGTGAGGGGGAAAGACCCTGATATGCATGTACACATCTTGCATGTCCAGGGAACAGAGCCAGTCTCCCTGGTGCAGCAGAGGAATGAGACCTGGAAGGGTCACCATCCTGGACCTTCAGTATTTTATATAATTGTTCAGAGAGCTGAGGTCCAGGATGGGCCAAAGGTCTTGAGTTTTCTTTGGAACCAGGAAGAAATGGAAGTCGTACCCTTTTCCCCTCTGCTGCAGGGGGACTGGATCTATTGCCCTTTTCACAAGAGGGCCTGGATCTCTCCTTCTATAAGAGGAATGTGACTAGGAGGATATCTTGAGGACCTTGGTGGAGTTTCTGGAGGGGATCTAAGTGAGCTCCAGCATATGTCCCCTCCTTACTATGTCTAGGACCCACTAGTCCGCAGTGATTCTGCTCCATCCCTCCAGGTGGGGGGAGAAGCAACCCCCTAATGCCTCCCCTGGTGCCTCCGCAGGAGGCGGGTCAATGGGCAGTCATTGGGCAGAGCTGGAAGTGGGGAGAGAGGTTTGGAAGGACTTTGGGCCTCAAAAGGGAGTGCCTCCAGGTTGCTGGTTACTGGTCTTCCTTTTAAAGCCAGCTCTCTGATCCTGTTGGTTTCCATGGGTAGACTGGCCTGAGAACTTATGAAAAGGCCATTATCAAAAACGCTTCTGGTCCCCCTTATACAGTACATTTGTTGGATGGACCAGATGGATTTGCCCGACTCTTGGAGATGAGAGACAAGACCCTTGGTCTCCAACCCAAAAAAGAATGGAACCAGGAGGTCCCTGATTCCGGACTGCAGATCCTGCTGGAATCCTGAGACTCTGAGCCAGGTGTGGCATCTTAGGCAGACACCTGATGCTGCTGTCCTAGCTGCTGTATCTGCAGTGTCATACAAGCCATGCAGAACATGGGTGCCAACGTCTGAGCCCAATTTTAAAATGTCCAGGAGTTGTGCCTTATGCGCAGAGTCTGGCAAGACATTGGCTAACTCCTGCCCTTTTTCCCAAAGCGCATTCTGGTACTGAACCATGTGCATGAGGAAATTCAGGGAGCGTATGGAGCAGGTGGATGCAGAGTATACTTTCTTGCCCACCTGGTCCAAATAGCTGGACTCCTGATTGGGAGGCTGTGAGCTGAGATGTTTTGGCTGCCGAGATTTGTCATGAGCAGCTGTTATAACAGTAGAGTCAGCCTGAGGGTTTTCCATCAGAAAGGGCGCACCCCTCGGTGCTCTATGCAGCCTGTCTGACTTTTTAGGAACTGCCAGGACTGCGGCCGGATGCTTCCAAGTTATCCTGGTAAGGTCTTGGAATGTGTCGACCAGAGGAGGCACCACTAAGGGTTTAGGCTCCTTCTGCCTCAAATAGCATGCTAGCCTCCAGCATTCCAGAGTCAGGTCCTCTCTCTCCCATTCATTAGAGGCCTGGATGTGCCTCATGACGTCCATAAAAGTTGGATCATCAGGAGGCAAATGGGGTAGATCCTTATACCCAGGAGAACCCCCAACCCCTGAGAAAGAAGAGGAAGAGGAGGAAGACCAGCTCCCGGCCAGTGAAGAGTCCGAGCTGTGTCTGTAAGGACTACCTTCTTCTGAATGCCTGTTACTCCCAGACCAACGATGAAGCAGTGACCGACACCTGTCCAGGGACCGGCGCTGGCTGGTAAAGCGAGCCCGCCTAGAGGAAGATCTATTGTGGCTATGGGACCTGCTCTTGGGCCTGGACCGATGAAGGCTTTCAGACCTAGAACGGCACCATCGACAGTCACTGGACCAAAACTGGGAATGCACCACTGAGAGGGAGTGGTATTTAGGAGGTTTACACTGCTCCTCAGGGGTTTTGACTGGCGACTCGATGGGCAAACCCTCGGTATCCTGGTTGTCTGGTCGGTCGAGAACCAGAGTCAGGTCCTGCTTCGGTGTAGCCTCATCTTTTTTAACCTGGCTCCACCAGAAGGAGAAGAGTTCCTGCAACTTCTCCTTGTTAAAGACAGATGCTGCGGTTCCCTTCAGGGGAATAGGAGAAGCTGGAAGGTCTGGCAGGGCTTTCGGGGAAGAACCTGGGGATGAGCCCTCTGGAGTACAGGACTTCAGGGCCGGCGATGGCACCTTGACCGGCGCAGGCTCACCGGTAGTCCCATCAGCATTAGGCACTTTAGCTGGCACTGGTGGCTTGGCCAGGGCTGGTTTGGACTGGCGGGACCCCATAGAGGCCTTAGCTTGGGAGTCCCGGACCTTGCTAGACAGCTTATCCAAACCAGGTAAGGCCATAACCGAGGCCTTCTTCGGTGGAGCCGAGGCATGCGTTGAAGTGGAGGCCTTGGTTGACTCTGCCAGGGAGGAGGAAATACACAACGGCTTAACCTTCACCTTGGACAGCTTAACAAAAGGAGCTCCCGCCGGAACTGACGTCGGTGTCTTGGAGGTAGCCTCTGACCTCGACTTCTCCTCATGCTTGGAGTGCTTTGAGCGGTCAGATACATACTAACATACTAAAATGCCAGCAGAATAGGCCTAATGGTCTTTCGTGTCTGCTCGTTTGGTCAGCCCCCACCCTGGGTGCTGACCTTGCTGTCCCCCTCGCCTTCTCTGGCTTCTCCCTTCCCAGTTCCAGATATTCTTGCTGCATTGGATTTTGCTTCCTGAACCCTTCCCCTGTACCTGTCCCACCCCCTCTTGAACCCCTCCACTGTCTCTGCCTCCACCAGCCCCCTAGGTGAGTGCATTCCATGGCTCTACCACCCTCTCAGTGAAGTAGCACCTCCTCCTTTCTCCCTGAATATTCCCCCTCCAGCTTCCACCCATGCCCTCTAGTGGCCCTTCCTCCTTCCTTCAAAGCACCCTCACTGTTCCTCCCCTATTTACCCTCTTCATGTACCTGAAGACCTCTATCATGTCCCCCCGGTCCCTTCTCTCTTCCAAAGTGTACATATTTAGCTCTTCGAGCCTCTCCTCATAGGTCCTGTCCCCCAAGCCCCAAATCATTTTGGTTGCCCTCCTCTGGACCCTCTCCAGGAGGTTAATGTCCCTCTTTAAGTGTGGCCTCCAAAACTGCACGCAGTACTCCAGGTGCGGCCTCACCAAGCAGTTATACAGGGGGAGTATCACTTCCCTCCTTCTGGAGGTGATCCCCCTAGCGATGCATCCCAGCATCCTGTTGGCCTTGGCTGCTGCCCTCCTACAAGTCTCAGAGTTGTTCATCTTGACATCCACCACCACCCCCAGGTCCCTCTCAGCCATTGAGACTTGTAGTATTTCCCCAGGGTGTACACTTGGCCTGGGTTTCTGGCCCCCAGATGGAGTACCTTGCATTTCCCTGCATTAAACCTCAGCTTCCACTTTCTAGACCATCTTTCCAGAGCCTCCAGGTCCCCCTGCAGGGCCACCCTCCCCTCCTCCCCATCCACCACTGCCCCCAGTTTGAGTCATCTGCAAAGAGACTCATCTCACTCCTGATTCTGTCCTTATGTCCAGATCGTAGGCGTTGAACAGAAGGGACCCAGGACTGATCCCTGTGGGACCCCACTAATGACCCTCCTTGGGAAGAGTTATCCCACCAACTCGACCCTCTGGGTCCGGTCCTGGAGCCAATTGCCTATCCATCGGATCATCTGGTTTCCCACCCCATTTCTCCTAGTTTATCCAACAGGCCCCGTGAGGGAACAGAGTCAAATGCCTTGCTGAAGTCCAGAAGAGGACATCCACTGGTCTACCCAGGTCCAAGGCACTTGTCACCCAGTCATAGAACTCCACCAGGTTTGTCTGACACGATTTCCTGGGATGAATCCATGCTGTCTATCGTCCAGGCACCCTGACTTATCAGGAGCCCCCTAGCCACTCCTTGACAATGCCCTCCATCACCTTGCCCACCACTGATGTCAGGCTGACAGGCCTGTAGTTCCCTGCCACCTCCCTTGATCCCCTTGTGGATAGGCACCATGCGCCACCTTCCAGTCTTGGGGCACCCACCCTGTCCTCAGAGAGATGGTGAAAGCTCTGCCAGGGGTTTCCCAGGACATCTGCAAGTTCCTTCAGCACTCTAGGATGTAATTTATCCGGCCCGGTGCTTTCTCCGTCTTAAGGGCTGAGGGCTTCCCTCCTCTCTCTGCTGTGATTTCCACTTCCAGTACCTCTTCTCCTGCTTGGCCCTCCCCCACCTGCCAGTGATGCCCCCCTCTCCCCAGACCTGCCGATTGGTAGGGTCCCCCTCCCTCATTATCTCTGTCTCCTCCATGTATGATGCAGCATCCCCATTTTCCCTGGTGAAAACTGAGGTGAAGTACTCATTTAGTACCTCAGCCTGCTCCTCTGGGTCTTGTGCCCATCTCTCCCCTGATTTAATCCTGCTAATCTGCCCCTTCACCTTGTCTTTCCCCAATGTATCTAAGAACCCTCCCTCTCTAATTTCCCTGGCCAGGTTCTGCTCCTTCCTTGCCTTGGCAGCCCTCTCACCACTCTGAGTGGCCCTTCTAGCCAACAGCTCATACTCCCTCGATCCCTTTCACTCCTTGAGCACTTGAATTTCTTATAGGCTGCTTTCTTTCCCCGCACCACCTCCTGGACCTCCCTGGTCCACCAACAGGGTTTTTGGGCCCTACCGCATTTTCGTCTTACTCTTGCACAGGTGCTGGTAGCATCCTGCACCCCTCTCCTGATGATTTCCCACCTACTATCAGCGTCCATGTCTGACCCAATCCCATCCAAATGCTCCTTAAGGATCCTTCCCATTTCCTTAAAATCCACCCCCCTGAAGTCGGTTACTTCCGTCTTTGTGCAGCCTTCTACCCCTCCTAGGTCCAGGCAGAACCAGACCGTGGCATGGTCACTCCCTCAATGGGTCCCTTACCTCCAGGCCCCCAATCTGGTCACTGTCTGCCAGGACCACATCCAGTACCGTGCCTCCCTGGTCGGTTCCCTCACCTGCTGAGTTAGGGAGCGTCTTGAAAGACATCCAACAACCTCTGTTCCTGGTCACAGAGGATGTCATAGTCTCCCAGTCTGTTCCTGGCATGTTTAAGTCCCCTAACACCACCACCTTTCCTCTGCCCAGTCTGCAGTGTCTCCTAACATCTGCCACCAGACTGTCCTCCAGCTCCTCCGCCAGAACAGGGGTCTATACACCACTCCTATTTTTACTCTCTTGCCCCCTTGTTATCAAGGTGGCCCAAATCGCCTCCACGGTTCCCTCCGCCTCCTCAACTCCCCTATGCAAATGCAGTTTTACTATCATTGCTACCCCTCCCCTTCCTCCCCTGTCCTTTCTGAACATAGTGTAACCCTCCAGGTTCAGGTCCCAGTCATGTCTTGCAGTGGCCCAAGTCTCAGTGACCGCTGCCACATCCACTGCTCCTCAGTTAACATCGCCTGGGCTCAGGCATTTTATTGCCCAAGCTCCTGGCATTTTGCAGGACTACCTTCCACCCTTTCCTTTGGTTTCATTTCCCCTGCTCGTGTTCCCTTGGGGATTCTGTTTTCTCCTGGTCTGCACTTTTCCAGTTGGTCTTTTCCTGCAATCCTCCTGGTCCCCAGCGGGGTGGAGACAGAGTCCCTCCTTTATCGACATCCCCTTGACTGCCTTTTCTCCCATCCCACCCCCTTCACAAGTTTAAACCCCACTTTTCACCAATGAACTCCCTAGCCAGATCTGCCCTAGCCAGAGGAGGACACCTTTTTGTGGGGAGTGCGAGACCTAGACCGATGGCGGGACCGGTTAAGGTCCTTGTCCTGGGACTTCTGAAACTTGTCCCAGTGCTTGCCCTTTTCCCCTGGAGAAGTTGACAAGACATCCATTTTCTTCTCTAGCAGGTGGGCTTTCAATGCATTCAAGCATCTGATGTGGGTTCTGCTGGTGAAGCCCTTGCAGGTCTTGCAGGAGTGTAGGTCATGGTCTAGCCCCAAGCAGAAGACGCACTCTTCGTGGCCGTCCTTGGATGGAATTTGGTGGCCACAGGCACACTTTGTCTTCTTGGGACTGGAGGAGGAGACCGACAATGGTGAAGACATGTGACAGTACAATAACCAGAGAAAGGGTAAAACGAACTGGATAACATTAGAATTGCAGAGAAAAAGGTTGGAAATCCAAAACTTTGCTGGAAACTGCTCAATAGCACACTAAGGCTTTCCCAATGAGAGTGGGCCTATGGTGGGAAAAGAACTGAGGTGGAGCTAGGGTCCATCCCTTATGTACTATGACCGACATTGGTAGGAGCCAACATCAGGGGCGGTCCTCCCGGGTACTGCTAGCTAAGTTTTTTCTGGTGGGTCTTAAGGCCTGCGGCATTAGTCCTAATGGTTATAACCTGCTGCAAGAGCTCCCCCTCGAAGTAAGATCAGTTATTTGGCACCTGGAGCACATTACATAACTTGTTTACAACATTGTTAAAGGTCTGAGCCCAGGTCAGAACATTCTGTACTCTCTTAAATTCTCTTGCAGGTTCATATTACCTCATGCTGTCTGCTGCAAAATATATCCTAGAAGAGGGCTGCTAACATCTAGAAAAAGAAGACATATGGGAAGCCGTTCAATTCAAAATTACAGTTTTCAGAATATAATTAATAGTGAAATGTCTACGACTAACAGCAAAATGTTTACAGCATAATATTATCAGAATGACAAACATGAAAATGAGTATATCACACACTGAAATGATTATGAGACCTTCTGAAATGGGGATGACCTATACCAAAGTGTGTATGACACATACCAAACTGCATATGTCATACACCAAAATGGATATGACATACACCAAGATAGAAACAACACTTATTAAAATAAGTAGGACACATACTGAAACAGGTAAGATGCATACCAAAACTGAAATGGATATGACACCTAGTAAATTGGGTATGACATAACAAAAATGGTATGACACACTCCATGTTGAAATAACAATGACATATATTGAAATGGATACGACCTATACTGGAATGGCTATAGCACATAGCAAAATGGGTATTATATACCGAAATGGGTATGAGACAAACTTGATTGGATATGGCACACTCTAATTGTTGCGATTCACACTAAAATAGTTATGACACACAGCTAAATGGATATGACCCACATTGAAATGGATATGACACCTAGCAAAATGGGTATGACATACTGAAACGGGTATGACATACACCACAATGGTTATAGCACAAACATACATGGATATGACACACACCGACATGGGTATAACAAATACTGAATTAATTATGACAAATTCCAAAATGGATATGTCACATCTTGAAATGGGTACGACATTTATCAAAATGGGTAAGACACACAACAAAATGGGTATGACAAAAAAACAAAATGTATGCGACATGCACTAATATAGGTATGACCCATACTGAAACAATTATGACATACAGAAAAATGGATATGACACAGACTGAAATTATGACACATGCTGAAATGGATATGACCTATACTGAAATGGTTATGACACATACTGAGATAATTATGATACATGCTGAAATGGATATGACCTATGCTGAATATGACACATGATAAAATGTGTACAACACATATTGAAATAATTATGACACTTGCCAAAATATGACATATGCCCAAATACAAAACCAAAATTCCTGCAGCAGCTTGTCAAGGAGCCCAGTAGTGGGGTAACATACTTGACATGGTCCTCACAAATGGGGATAATGTTGGGGGAGTGGGGGTGAGGATCAGCTTAGGAGAAAGTGACTATAACACAGTGATCTTCAGGGTTAGAGCAGGGTATGAAGCGAGTCAAACCATCACGAAGGTCATGGACTTCAAGCAAGTAGATTTTCCCAAGATGAGGGAAGTATCTGGATTGAAATGAAGGGGGTGGAGGACATAGGGGGTGAGAAACTATAGAATAAGATCAAGGGGGCCTACTTAAAGCCACAGAGAGAGCTGTGGGAGGGAGGTGGGAAATAGCAAAAGAAGGAGGAGACGCGGTGGTTCAACAGGGAAGTGAGAGGGGCAATAGGGGAGAAGAAAAGAGCTTTCAGAGAATGTAAAAGTACACAGGGGAAGGAGGATATGGAAACGTACACGGAGAAATTGAGGGTGGCAGGGCAGAGGATTAGGAACGCAAAAGCAGAAACAGAAGAGAAAATTGTTAGGCAGGGCAAAAGGGGGGACAAAACTTTCTTTTGATGCATAGGAGAAAAGAGGAAAGCAAGGCAGGGAATATGAAGGGTAAATGGTGAGGGGGAATTACCGGTGGAAGAAGATTTTGAGAAGACTGAGGTGCTCAGTACATACATCATCTCAGTCTTCACAATAGAGGGTGAAGAAGGGGACCAGTGTTAGGGAAGGGGGGATGTAGGGGTGGAACCTAGTCCAATCAGTGAGGCCAGAGTAAGAGAGGAATTGGGTGTGTTGAGGGTAGACAAGGCTAAGGGCCCAGACGCCCTGCACCCTAGGGTGCTCCGGGAGCTAATGGAGCACTTGGTGTCACCAGTAGCAAGATTATCTAACTTGTCCTTAGATATAGTACAGGGTAGGTGCCAGAGGACTCGAAGATGGCTGACATGGTGCCACTTCATAAAAGTGGCAGCAGGAGGAGGCTGGCAATTATTGGCCAGTCAGCCTCACATCAGTAGTGGGTAAGGTGATGGAGGCGATATTGAAAAAAAGGGTAGTTAATTACTTGGAAGATCAGGGGCTGCAGGATATTGATCAGCATGGCTTCAGTCGGGGTAGTCATGTCAGACGAACCTGATCGAGTTCTTCGATGGGGTGATGAGGGTGATTGATCAGTGGGGGGGGCAGTGGACATGGTCTTACTGGACTTTGGTAAGGCCTTTGGCACTGTGCCCCACAAAAGGTTGGTCAATAAGCTAGAGACTTTGGGAGTGGGACATAAATAACAAGGTGGGTGGAGAGCTGGCTGACAGGTAGAAGCCAGAGGGTGGTGGTCAATGGGGTACATTCTGGGGAAGTAGAGGTGATGAGCAGGGTCCCCCAGGGTTCAGTGCTGAGGCCTATTCTGTTTAACATTCGGGCTGCAAGGGACGGTCTACCTTTTTGCAGATGACACGAAAATGCAATGGGGTGGACATCTCAGAAGGAGTGGAACTTATGAAGAAAGATCTAAGGTTGCTGAAGGGTTGGTCGAAAACACGGCAACGAAATTCAATGGCAAAAAATGCACACTGATGCACTTGGGACAGAAGAATCCATAAACCACATACACATGAGGGGTGCAGAAAGGGTTGCATCTGAGCCAGAAAAGGATTTAGGAATCATGATCACTGTCAACATTAAGGTAGGGGCCCACTTCAGTAAGGTGGTGGGCAAAGCGAGTAGAACGCTGGTGTACATAGGGAGGGGAAAACTAGTGGAAAAAGGAAGGTGCTAATGTCACTCTACAGTTCCATGGTGAGGCCACACCATGAGCATGTAGATCAGTTCTGGAGACCTCACCTCTGCAAGGACATAGATGGCATGGAAAGGGTACAGAGAAGGGCCATTAAAATGGGGCATGGGCTAAGTGGGAAGTCATACCAGCAGAAGTTGAGGGTGTTGAATTTGTACCCACTGAAGACCAGAAAGAGGGGGGATAAGATAGAAACATTCAAATATATGAAGGGGGTCAATAAAGTGGGGGAGAGCTTATTCTCATGGAAGGTAAATGCAGAGACTAGAGGACGTGGACTGAGGGTGGAGGGAATAGGTTTAGGGGAACATTAGAGGGGCATTACTTCACTGAGAGGGTGGTGGCACCCTGGAATGGTCTGCTGGAGGAGGTGGTGCAGGCCAAAATAGTGGAGGGATTCAAGATGGCATGGGACAAACACCAGGGGTGACAAGGGGAGAGATGTGGAATCTGTGGGGGGGACAAGTAAAGAGGGAGGGTATGATACATTTTACTATGAATATGGACCTTTCTGAAATAGATACGACCCATGCAGAAATGCATATAACACATACCAAAAATCAATAAGAAAATACTGCAATGCATAAAACATATACCAGAATGAATAAAACACACACTGAAATGGATATGACCCATACTGAAATGGGTAAGACTCATACCAAAATGGTTATCACATGTACCTAAATCATTAAGACACTTAAATTATTATAATGTATACCAAAATGAATGACACATACTGAATTGTAAATTATATTTATTTACTATTTTGATACTCTTGCCGAATGCATACTGTAGTAAATAAATAAAATGGTTGTGAAGCACTGAAAACAAAATGATATATTACAATGTGTATGTTGCACACTGAAATGAGCATACAGCAGACTGAATTGTTGCTAAACTTGCAAGGCGTAGACTGTATAGAGTGTAACATGTGCCAAGGTGTTGATACAGCAAAATGAAATGTTGTGATACACCAAGATGAGTATAACACATACTGAACCGAGTATAAGACACAGTGAAAAGCACATGACTTGTGTAACCAGTCAGAGTGCAGCATCACCCCCTGAGATTCTGTAGGACCCCAGCAGTTCCTGTTCAGCTTTACTGCAGGTAGGAGCTCCTTAAATTGTGTGACTAAGGAAGGAATATGCACAATGTGTATTATTAAATTGTTAGTTTGCTACTGTACCTGTTTCAGTTTTTGGTTTTTAGCTGTTTTTTTAAGATCTTTGTTTTCAAAAGTTTTATTTGGCTTTCAATAAAACATATTGTTATATGTATTCTTTGTGTAAGGTTACACTCAACACCAGATAAACCCATCCTGTACTTGTCTTCTTCCAGTGCTTTGCAAAGTTATACAGTATGCTGTCTTGTGTAATATTTTTATTTGCCCTGTAAAAGAGGGAACATTACCAAAAAAAAACTAACATTAATAATCTAGCTCCAGGGTTAGCTCATTCCTGTATGTTTTAACTGAATTTCACCAGTAGCGTAGCAAATTCCCAGAGAGCCTGGGTGCAAGGATATGTTATAGGGCCCCCCTGGTTTTGAATAAACATCACAATTATGATTTGGGCCCCTCAAATCTTGTGGGCCCGGGTGCGACTGCACCCTTGTAGCTACGCCCCTGAATTTTACCCGCTTACTGAAGGTTAGAGGTTTTCTTTGCTGCCTTCTGAAAACTAATGTCAGCATTTTACCAATTTAAAAACAGTAAAGGAAATTTATCAGCCATTTATTCTGTAATAATAAGTGCTAGAAACACATATGTTATATCACTGGAAAGCTGTGTATCTCCTCTTTCTAATACTATAAACCAGTTGTTTGTAGCTTATGACATTATGTAGCAAATAGCTCCATTATTAATGTTCTATGTTTTTCAAAAAAATAGCAATTTGTGAATCTAGTTATCCATCAAATGATTCATTTCACTGTATTTTGTCCTCAGGTTCCCTGATTTTTTGTAAGAAGAGTGTTGCATGTTTACGGGCTTCAGTAAGCTGAACTAATCAGTCATTAAAGGCTTGGGAAGCATCCACACCCAGGTTACTGAGCTTGGGTGATATTTTCACAGCAGATATGCTCAGCGCATCTCAGAGATGTGCCCAAGCACTATATTCAAAGAACAGAGATAGGCCGGCTCATCTATGGATGCACCGAATATAAAGAATAATGTATTGGGCGCATCTGGAGGGGGCATGCTAATGAATGTTCCGCACAACTCTCTTTTCAGCCCGAATGGGTGGCACGATACTCCCAAATGAGATAGGACCAGAAGAAGTAGTACTAAGTGCAATCCCCCGACAGGCAGCTACCAAGATCGCAGGTTGTGTGAGCACCAGTGTGGTATCTGAATGCGCTTGTCATCAGTAAAGACAGTACTCTGAGCAGTGCATGTTATAATGCAGTGCATTTTGTGAGCACATTCTGATATATACATTAAAAACACCTTTCCATAGAAGTTGGACTGCTGGTTGTGTTATCATGTTGAGGGAACAGAAAGGCAGCACAGGGAAAAAGAATGGGGCACCATTCCTGATAGTGGAGATAATGAGGTGTGTGAGGAGAGTAGGGACATCCCTAGCAGCCACCTAGTGGATCGGTGTGCAGGACACCACGCCCACACAATGCACTCTGTGGCACAACACATGGCAGGAGGCAGTGCTAGGGGAGCAATGACAGGAAAAGTGCAATGCCAACACCCATTTAGAACTGTTGAACTGGGTGACCTGCCAGAATAGGGCCTACAAACACAGTGGCATTGGTGTGCCAGAGCACAGGGTGGGCAGGGCAGGGGCTCAGCACAGCAGACACAGGTGGCAGGGTGGCAGGTAACACATGCACCCAGTCACAAATAATGTCAGGGGCATGGAAGAGAACCATGGCTGGACAGGCCAGTGGCAGGTAGGACCACTAGCAGGGATGGGATGGTGCAGGACAGTACAGTAGCAGGTGGGGCCACTAGCAGGGATGGGATGGTACAGGACAGGAGAGTGGCAGGTGGGGCCACTAGCAGTGATGGGATGGTGCAGGACAGGACAGTGGCAGGTAGGACCACTAGCAGGGATGGGATGGTGCAGGACAGCACAGTAGCAGGTGGGGTCACTAGCAGGGATGGGATGGTGCAGGACAGGAGAGTAGCAGGTGGAGCCACTAGCAGGGATGGGATGGTGCAGGACAGGACAGTGGCAGGTGGGCCACTAGTATGGATGGGATGGTGCAGGACAGGAGAGTGGCAGGTGGGGCCACTAGCAGGGATGGGATGGTGCAGGACAGGACAGTGGCAGGTGGGCCACTAGTATGGATGGGATGGTGCAGGACAGGAGAGTAGCAGGTGGGGCCACTAGCAGGGATGGGATGGTGCAGGACAGGACAGTGGCAGGTGGGCCACTAGTATGGATGGGATGGTGCAGGACAGGAGAGTGGCAGGTGGGGCCACTAGCAGGGATGGGATGATGCAGGACAGGACAGTGGCAGGTGGGCCACTAGTATGGATGGGATGGTGCAGGACAGGAGAGTGGCAGGTGGGGCCACTAGCAGGGATGGGATGGTGCAGGACAGGACAGTGGCAGGTGGGCCATTAGTATGGATGGAGCGGTGCAGAACAGGACAGTGGCATGCATATCCACAGTTAAAGCATATTTGGATGTAGGCCAGGTTCCACTGGATGCAGGGCAACACAGGCTGTAACATGAGGAATGTAAACAAACGTGCCTCCAGGGCTGCAGTACCTGTTGGTCACCTATGGTGTGGGGTGGCACAGGGCAGCCCAAGTACAGTTCAGCACATTCAAATGAGGTTTGGAGCAACTATAATGAGATGCTAAGCAGTTCAGTTGGGCCTGAACTTGGCAATGAGGCCATTTGCATACTCTGGCTGAAAATTGCTTATTTGCTTTCGGCCCATCTCAATCTGCAGGGCACATCTGATTAGTTTGGCACATCTCTGGATGGTGCATTTCCTCACATGCACGATATGCTGGGCACATTTGATGGATTTGGGGCATTTCTGTAGGGCGCATTTCTACATATGCATGATAAGGCATACCACACTTGACATGTGCAGTGGAGCATGTCTGGCAGTAACGGTTGTGTATTGCACATCTCTCAGCACTATGTGGTGATGTACCATTGCCCGTACGTTGTGCATTCCTATGGCACATCTGTGACATGCGTAGAGCAGAGCGTGTGCGCCTGTCATGCATTGTGTGCGACCCAGCCACTGTCACTGCAGTGCCCCATCTTTGCTAACCAGCTCCAGGTGGACCTCTACGACATATGCCATGTGTGCAGGCTACAGGGCTCAGGACCCTTAGCTGGAGCACCACTGAGTTGGCCAACCTGTTGTCACTGGTGCTGCCCCTGGAGGGCAACCTGCGTGGGACACAGGCCTTGCAGGGGATGAGCTGTTGTGTGGGTCAGGGTGGCGGTGCACCATGTGCACCACAGTGGGATACCGTGCACTGCAGAACAGTGTTGGCACCATTAGGGTGAACTTCCTGCATGGCCTCTGCCCTCCAGGGGCAGCATCATTGCTGGTACATTCGTATGTTCATATATGCAAAACTGTGGGAAACTTTAAAAGGGCATAGGACAGAGAACAGGGGAGAGTACGGGTAGGGGAGGCTGAGAACGGCCAAGGGCAGACAAAAGGGGAGGGAGAGGGGCAGCTGCAACGTAGGGGAGCTAGCTGCACACTCGAGCAGATGTTGATAGACCAGGAGGTCTGTTTCTGCTGGCACATTCATATATTCATATGTAGATGGCCAACAGATAATACAGCCCTCGAGGTACGTTTGTTTACATTCCTGATGTTACAGCCTGTGTTGCACTGCATCCAGTGAGACCTGGCCCACATCCAGTATGCTGAAACTATGCGCATGCATGCCACTCTCATGTCCTACACTACCCAATCCCTTCTAGTGAGCCCACCTGCCATTGTCCTGTCCTGCACTGCCCTATCCCTGCTAGTGGCCCCACCTGCCATTGTTCTGTAAAGCCATGGTTCTCCTCCATGCTCCTGACATTATTTGTGCCTGGGGGGTGTTATCTGCTGCCCTGCCACCTGTGCCTGCTGGGCTGAGCCCCTGCTCTGCACACCCTGTGCTCTGGCACACCAATGTCACTGTGTTTGTAGGCTCTATTCTGGCAGGTCACCCAGTTCCACAGTTCTAAATGGGTGTTGGCATTGCACTTTTCCTGTCATTGCCCCCCCCAGCACTGCCTCCTGCCATGTGTTGTGCCACAGATTGCATTGTGTGGACATGGTGTCCTGCACACCGACCCACTAGGTGGCTGCTAGGGATGTCCCCACTCTCCTCACACACCTCATTATATCCACCATCAGGAATGGTGCCCCGTCCTTTTTCCCAGTGCTGCCTTTCTATTCCCTCAACATGATAACACAACCAGCAGTCCAATTTCTATGGAAAGGTGTTTTTTATGTACATATCAGAATGTGCTCACAAAATGCACTGCACTATAACACACACTGCTCAGAGTACTGTTTTTACTGATGACAAATGCATTCAGATACCACACTGGTGCTCACACAGCCTGCTATCCTGGTAGCTGCCTGTTGGGGGACTGCACTTAGGACTTCTTTTAGTTCTAGCTCTTCTGGGAGCATCGCGCTGTCCATTCGAGCTGATAATAGAGTTGTGAGGAATGTTCATTGGCACCTTCCCATCCAGATGCTCCCAATACATTATACTTTATCTTCGGTGAATCCGGAGATGCGTCGGCCCATTTCTGCTCTTTGAATATAGCGCTTGGGCACATCTCTGAGATGCACTGAGCACATCTGCTTTAAAAATGTCACCCAAGCTCAGTAACCTGGGTGTGGCTGCTGCCCAAGCCTTTAATAACTCAGTGGTTCAGAACATGTACTGAAGCCTGTAAACATGCAACACTCCTCTTTTAAAAAGTCGGGGAACTGGGGGCAAAATACAGTGAAATGAATCATTTGCTGGATAACTAGACTCACAAACTGCCATTTTTTTGGAAAACCTAGAACATTAATAATAGGGCTATTTGCTACATAATGTCATAAGTTACACACAACTGGTTTATAGTATTAGAAAGAGGAGATTCACAGCTTTCCAGTGGTATAACATATGTGTTTCTAGCACTTATTATTACAACATAAATGGCTGATTAATTTCCTTTACTGTAATTAAATTGGTAAAATACTGACATTAGTTTTCAGAAGGCAGCAAAGAAAGACTCTAACCTTCAGTAAGCGGGTGAAATTCAGTTAAAACATACAAGAATAAGCTAATCCTGGAGCTACAGATTTTTTTTTTTGGTAATGCCCCCTCTTTTACCGGGCAAATAAAAATATTACATAACACAACATACTGTAACTTTGCAAAGCACTGGAAGAAGACAAGTACAGGATGGATTTATGTGGTGCTAAGTGGCCTACACAAAGAACACACATAACAGTATGTTTTGTTGAAAGCCAAATAAAACTTTTGAAAACAAAGATCTTAAAAAAACAACTAAAAAACAAAAATTAAAACAGTTACAGTAGCAAACTAAGCAAGCAATAATACCCGACAGGGTGGGTGGTACTGGGCAATACCGGGGTGTAATGTGGCCTGACACCGCAGGCGGAGGGCCTTATGGACCTGAAAGGTCCAGTATTGTCCCTACCGCCCACCCTGGAAGGTATTATTGTGTTTAGAAAATTGGCCAGTGTATTATATGTGCTTGAAATCAAGTAAACTTTATGATTACATGTTAAAATTGTTAGCTGTTTGATTCATTTTGTGATCATATAGTTCCTCCGCCTGCATTAAAATACTGTTTTGTTTTTTTTTACATTGGGACGTTTGTCATACAAGGGCCTCTGTAAATGTCTTGCAGCCAGTTGTCAAGGTTACCCCCATCCACACAGACACTTCCCGTTTTCTCTCTCACTCTGTTTATTTGATGCTGTTTTTTTTTCTTTAAAGTTGTTTCCCATTCCACCCGCCATGTCGTGCTTTTTTTTCCTCTTAAGTCGTTCACTGTTCCTGCATACCGCGCTATGATCAGAATGGAGCAGGATGAATGGGGCCAGAACAGTTACCAGGTGTTCTCCGTGACTGAGCAGGCAAAGATGATGACCAAGTAAGTACCGCTCGGTTGTTTACAGGGTTGCTCATAAATTTTGATGGCCTAGGAGAGCGGCAGGCAGCAGGGGCAAGCAGTACTTGTGTATTTTGCTGCTGTGAAGAGGCTCACGCTGCCTTTTTGAAAGCCGTGGTAAAATGAAGCCAGGGGAGCCAGTCTGAACATTCAGTCTCTTTTTATTTGTAAATGTGACAACAGCGAGTGCGATCTGGGCTAGAGCGAGCGAGCGGGCGGGCGCATCTCTTGTTAAGTAAGTAGCAAGAAATGGTGGCTGTTGAGTTTGAAAATCAGGGTGCACATGGATACCTTCAGTTATAGGGTACCCCGAATTGGCACTTGTTGTGAAGCGGGCGTCTGTGGAAAGTTAATGTACCCCTCTGTAATTGCTCTCAGTCAATCGGAGAGCTGCATGTATCTAGCCCATTTTCTAACATTTAATAATAAATAGTGTGCATATTCCTTCCTGAGTCACACAATGTCAGGAGCTCTTACCTGCACTGAAGCTGAACAGGAACTGCTGGAGTCCTACAGAATCTCAGGGGTGATGCTGGACTCTAATTGGTTAGAAAAGTCACGTGCTTTTCACTGTGTGTTACACTCAGTTCGGTATGTGTTATACTCATCTTGGTGTATCACAACATTTCAGTTTGCTGTATCGACACCTTGGCACATGTTACACTCTATTCAGTATATGCCTTGCAAGTTTGGCAACAGTTCAGTTTGCTGTATGCTCATTTCAATGTGCAACATACACATTTTAATATATCATTTTGTTTTCAGTGCTTCATAACCATTTTATTTTTTTACTACAGTACACATTCAGCAAGAGTATCAAAATAGTAAATAAATAAAATTTACAATTCAGTATGTGTCATTAATTTTGGTATACATTATAATAATTTAAGTATCTTGATTTAGGTACATGTGATAACCATTTTGGTATGTGTCATATCCATTTCAGTATGGGTCATATCCATTTCAGTGTGTGTTTTATTCATTCTGGTATATGTTTTATGCATTGTAGTATTTTCTTATTGATTTTTGGTATGTGTCATATGCGTTTCTGCATGGGTTGTATCTATTTCAGAAAGTTCCATATTCATATTAGAATGTGTCATATTATTCCTCTTTACTTGCCCCCCCAACAGATTCCACACTCCTAGCACTTGTCACCCCCTTGTGTTTGTCCCATGCCATCTTGAATCCCTCCACTGTTTTGGCCTGCACCACCTCCTTCAACAGACCATTTCAGGGTGCCACCACCTTCTCAGTTAAGTAATGCCCCCTAATATTTCCCCTAAACCTACCCCCCTCCACCCTCAGTCCATGTCCTCTAGTCTCTTTATCTGCCTTCCCCGAGAATAAGCTGTCCCTCACTTTATTGACCCCCTTCACAGATTTGAATGTTTCTGTCTTATCCCCCCTTTCCTTTCTGATCTTTAGTGGGTACAAATTCAACACTCTCGACCTCTGCTCGTATGACTTTCCACTTAGCCCATACCCCATTTTAATGGCCCTTCTCCTGACCCTTTCCATGCCATCTATGTCCTTGCATCGGTGGGGTCTCCAGAACTTAACTACATGCTCATGGTTTGGCCTCACCATGGAACTGTAGAGTGGCATTAGCACCTCCCTTTTTCTACTAGTTATTCCCCTCCCTATGTACACCAGCATTCTGGTCACTTTGTCCACCACCTTGTTGCATTGGGTCCCTACCTTAATGTTGTCAGTGATTATAAATCCCTAAATCATTTTCCAGCTCAGATGCAACCATTTCTGCACCCCCATTGTGTATGTGGTTTATGGATTGTTCTGCCCCAAGTGCATCACTGTGCATTTTTTGGCATTGAATTTCAGTTGCCATGTTTTCGACCAACCCTTCAGCAACCTTAGATCTTTCTTCATAACTTCCACTCCCTCTGGGTTGTGCATCCCATTGCAGATTTTTGTGTCATCTGCAAAAAGGCAGACTGTCCCCTGCAGCCCCTCTGCTATATCACTGATGTGGATGTTAAACAGAATAGGCCCCATCACTGAACCCTGGGGGACCCTGCTCATCACCTCTACTTCCCCAGAATGCACTCCATTGACCACCACCTTCTGGCTTCTACCTACCAGCCAGCTGTCCACCCACCTTGTTATTTTGTATCCCACTCCCAAAGTCTCCAGCTTATTAACCAATCTTCTGTGTGGCACAGTGTCAAAGGCCTTACCAAAGTCCATTAAGACCATGTCCACCGCCCCCCACTGATCAGACACCCTCTTCAACCCATCGAATAACTTGATCAGGTTTGTCTGACATGACCACCCCTGATTGAAGCCATGCTGATAGATATCCTGCAGCCCCTGATCTTCCAAGTAATTAACCAAACTTTTTTTTCAGTACCGCCTCCATCACCTTACCCACTACCAATGTGAGGCTGACTGGGCAGTAATTGCCAGCTTCCTCCCTGCTGCCACTTTTATGAAGTGGCACTACGTCAGCCTTCTTCCAGTCCTCTGGCACCCACCCTGTACTGTATCTAAGGACAAGTTAAATAATCTTGCTAGTGGTGACACCAGTTGATCCCTTAGCTCCTGGAGCACCCTAGGGTGCAGGGCATCTGGGCCCATAGTCTTATCTATCCTCAGCTCACCCAATTCCTCCCTTACCCTGCCCTCACTGATTGGACTGGGTTCCACCCCTACATCTCCCCCTTTCCCCTAACACTGGTCCCCTTCTTTCACTCTGTATTGTGAAGACTGAGATGACGTATGTACTCAGCACTTCAGCCTTCTCAAAATCCTCTTCCACTAGTAATCCCCCCTCGTCATTTACCCTTAATATTCCCTGCCTTGCTTTCCTCTTTTCCCCTATGTATCGAAAGAATGTCCCCCCTTTTGGCCTGCCTAACAATTTTTTCCTCTGTTTCTGCTTTAGCTTTCCTAATCCTCTTCCCTGCCACCCTCAGTTTCCTCCTTGTAAGTTTCCATATCTTCCTTCCCCTGTGTCCTCTTATATTCTCTGAAAGCCCTTTTCTTCTCCCATATTGCCCCTTTCACTTCCCTGTTGAACCACAGTGGCCTCCTCCTTCTTTTGCTCTTTCTCATACCGCTGTCTGTGGCTTTAAGTAGCCCCCTTGATCTTATTCCATAGTTCCTCACCCCCATGTCCTCCATCCCCTTCATTTCAATCCAGAATACCTCCCTCTTCTTGGAAAATCTACTTGCCTGAAGTCCATGACCTTCATGATGGTTTGACTCGCTTCATACCCTGCTCTAACCCTGAAGCCCACTGTGTTATAGTCACTTTCTCCTAAGCTGACCCTCACCCCCACTCCCCCAACACTATCCCCATTTGTAAGGACCATGTCAAGTATGTTACCCCACTACTGGGCTCCCTGACCAGCTGCTGCAGGAATTTTGGTTTTGTATTTGGGCATATGTCATATTTTGGCAAGTGTCATAATTATTTCAGTATGGCACAGGTCATATCCATTTCAGCATGTGTCATAATTATCTCAGTTTGTGTCATAACCATTTCAGTACAAGTCATATCTATTTCAGTATGTGTCATACTTGTTTCAGTGTGTGTCATAACCATTTCAGTATAAGTCATATCCATTTCAGCATGTGTCATAATTATTGCAGTATGTGTCATATCCATTTTGCTGTATGCCATAATTGTTTCAGTATGAGTCATACCTATATTGGTGCATGTCACATACATTTTGTTTTTTGTCATACCCATTTTGTTGTGTGTCTTACCCATTTTGATATATGGCATACCCTTTTCAAGATGTGACATATCCATTTTGGTATTTGTCATAATTAATTCAGTATTTGTTATACCCATGTCGGTGTGTGTCATATCCATGTATGTTTGTGCTATAACCATTGCAGAGTATGTCATGCCCATTTTGCCGTGTCATATCCATTTCAGTGTGGGTCATATCAATTTAGCCATGTGTCATAACTATTTTAGTGTGCATTGCAACAATTTTAGAGTGTGCCATATCCAATCAAGTTTGTCTCATACCTATTTCAGTATATAATACCCATTTTGCTATGTCCTATAGCCATTCCAGTATAGGTCATATCCATTTCGATACGTATCATTATTATTTCAGCATGTGTCATACCATTTTTGTGTAGTTCATCCCCATTTCAGAAGGTTTCATAACCATTTTGGTGTGTGATATACTCATTTTCATGTTTGTCATTCTGATAATATTATGCTGTAAACATGTTGTTATTAGTCATAGACATTTCACAATTAATTATATTCTGAAAACTGTAATTTTCAATTGAATGACTTCCCATAATGACACAAACTTTTGTTATTCTTATATGAAAACTGTCCTCTCATTTTGTAACAGTACTCTTAGTTTTGTAACTGTACTTAATTTATAATCAGTATGTTGGACATCATACAAAACATATAAACTGCTTGGGGAAGGGGTTCCATTTATCCCAGGGGTGTCCACTGTGACAGGGGTCACCCTGTCGCACCCTGTCTGGAAGTAGGCCTCTATAGGCTGGACTCCCTCTGGTCAGGATCTGGACCCTTCAGTTCAGTCTCCTTGCTCAATCTCTCCCTAAACTAAGCTGTGCAGCTTCTTTTACACTGCCTGAACTTTCTCTTTTTCCCAGTCTGCCCCATGATTGGACAGCTAACTGATTCCACTCCTTATTACCAATTAATAGTATATGGTTAGGGCTTACTATGTATGGAAATATACGACTACTCAAAAGCTGTTCTGTATATTTTTAAAGTTATTCTGCACATTCTAAAAGTTGTTGAGCACTTTCAGTCATCAAAGCACCTGTGTTCCCCCTCATGCCAACTCCCGATGCTTCATTCACTTGACCGTGACTGCTCCGTAAAACAAAGAACAAAATAAAAAAAAATAATCTCAACCATGGTTTTATTAAAAAATGTGTCTGGACTAAAATAAACAAACTACTTAGCAGCACCAGTAACTGATTAATATTTGGCAGTTAAAGTCACCGGAAGACAGAGGTTTACTAATGATCTTCCCAGTGGCTCACTACCATCTGCAGTTACTGTATGTATTTCATAAAAATAGTGCTGCTCTGTCTGTCTGTTGGGGGGGGGGTGAGAGCAGGTGGGTGGATAGTGCTTTTATAACCTTTTAATCTTCTATTGATACCTTTTGACAGCACATATATAGCACAATAAAATACAGTAAGGCAGGTAACAGTTCTCCTATACAGTTAAATTAAAGTGAGCACCAGTTTGAAGGGCTTTTCTGTTCTGTACTACAAACACATTTTTTTAATTGACTGTACTTTTTGCATCCCTGCCTGGCAGTCATCGGCCTTCCTCTCCATCCTAGCCCCATTACCTGCTGTCCCTGTGACTTACCTCTGACTTGTCAGTGCCTCACGGTTAAAGCTGGATTGTGGTCGGGAGCCCAGTGAGCAGTGTGGGCACTGTGGAGGGGAGAAGGCTTCACTTGCCACAGGCCAGGGAGGCATTTCAGCTTTGTTCCCCTCCCCATAGGAACTTCGTGAGCTGAGACCCAATGGACAGCAGCATGCAAGCATGCAGACACCTGGACCAGAAAGACCCCGGCAGCCCCGCTACCTGTGGTTATCCAGGTGGCAGTAGCGTAGCACAGCAAGCATCCCACCCTCCTCAGAGGAAGACAGCATCTTCTGGGATGCTTGAATCTCCTCCCCAGTCGACCCCCGATAACGCTGGCTCATTCCCGAACCCAGGTTACTAGCATCATGAGCAGTAGCTCTACTGCTGTGCCAATGGGCTGTCCTGTACTACAAACATTTTAAAACCATATTCTATAATAAATGACATGTGGTGACCACACACAACTCATGCTGTGTTTCTTTCTCAGGGTTGAGATAACAGCAAGGACCTCTTGAACTTTGCTTTCAAGGTCCATAAGCTGTTATCTCAACCCCTCAATGGAAACACAGGCTCATTGTGTATTGATGCCCATACATTATTCCTTATATTGTGATTCCATCTTGGAATCTTACATGGGTCATCATGAAATCCTCAGATTTAAAATTACTGACCAACTGCATGAAAATTCCAAGCCTGCTCTACCCTGTTAACATGGATTCATTTCTCTTACAGGTTGCATAAAGCACCATAAAAATGTATTAAAAATAAAAGCAATCTCATTTCCACTACCCTAGCTGGAAAGCTGACCTCTTGGTCTCTCTCCAGTATTTTTTGTAAATAAAATGAGCCAAAGGAACCCCAAGTTGCTATTAAATTATGTTTCCCCAGTGTGGAAACTGTCAGTGTGCTGTGTACCTTCAGCTATTAACTCAGAGGAGAAAAATGTCTAAATTCATTACTTTCTCCTGATGTCTTCAGGAGAACTTTAACAAAACATAATATTTAGGCGCAGTTCAGCTTGTATGTCACATCAGTTCTGTATTTTTCCTCCCCATTATTTTTTAACTGAGGCCATTTGTATGAAAACAGGATCTTTGCTCCTGAAGAGTTAATCTATTCCTGTTGCTTTCTCCCTACCTGAGGTCATAATGCACACTGCTTGTGACATCACAATTACTCCCATGGCAGCAGATTGTTATGTCACAACAGAGGATTATTATTTCAAGTAGGGAGTAAGTTCTAGAGGCAGATGAACTGTAAGGGATAAATATCGTATTAATGCAAATTTCCTCAGTAATAAATAATGAAGAGGAGAAATCTACAGAATGTATACTGAATGCAAGTCGAATTGCACCTAAATATTATGTTTTTTAAAGTTTTCCTTGAGGTGTCAATAGCTCTTTAAACAATAACTTTCCCACCTCTCTGAGGTTGGAAATAATTTATTCATATGTATGTGGTTTGAGCTCCTCCCAGAGGCTGCACCATAGGCTCTAGGAACTACTCATGCCCAAGAGCACACACCCTCTCATACTCTCCTCCCTGTCAGCACGGCTTCTGGACTGCAGACAATTTTCTGGACCACTCCACCTTCACATGTCAGCAGCTCCCCTTTCATGGCCACTGAGACACGTGGGACTATTTTTCATGTGATAGCCCACCCTTAAATCTATGTTTAGTCTATGAGTGGTGAGATTCTGATTAAACTGGCTGAGTTATGGGCAATAGTAAAAAAGTTGCAATTTTTTTTCAGTATAAATTGTGCAGTATCATCCTCTCAAGCACACCAGCTACAAACAGCTCAACACATATATATATATATATATATATATATATATATATATATATACACACACACACATTTCTGTGGTAAATCAATGATGGTTTGCTTTATCGGACCATGAGCTAGCTTGCTGTATCCTTAATTTGTTCATTTATTTACTGTAATAATGATAGTGTTTTCCTTGTGTCTTTGCTGGGTACATTTATCTCCCACAGTCAGACTGATGCTGCCTATGATGGTGCCTGATCATGAGCCCACCCCTATTTCTCTGATGGACTCTCTCCTTCTCTTCCAATCCATCACAGTTTATTATTTATATTTTGCAGCCAGTCCTTATGTTTTAAACCTGATGTTTGTCACCTGCCAATTAAAATGTTCTGCTTTGTATAAAAATGTACAGTCTGTGTACCAGTGAAAGTGCTTGCTCTCCTTTCCTGCCTGACAGGCCTGAGCCTGTTTAGCAACTGTGGTAATAGTGCACTTCTCCCCGGGTCAGCTTCTCACTCAGGATCTGCCCTTTCTTCCTAGGATTGTAGCAGTTTCACTGAAAGCCAGTCTGATTTAAAGGAGCCTCCATTTCAGTTGTAAGAGCACCATCAGAGCTGTGAGAGTGACAGGGGTTGCAGTTTGAAAGTGCCTCTCTCCTCTCCACAGAGGATCGACACGTCAGCTCACCACTGGCCTCAGGGCTGCTGAATCTCTGCCAGTCAGGCAGATGAAGTTCCTAGGGGACAGAGCTAACTGAGCTCGCTCTCCCCCATGTAAGTTGTTGCTGCCAAGCAGCCCACTCACTTGCAGCCCTTGCACTAAGGACAAGCACAAAGGATGGTATCTGGAGTCTGCCAGGAGACAGCCAAGGAGACAGCCAACAGCCAGAAACCATGCCAGTTGGAACCCAGGTAACACTGTATTATTTGGGGAGAGGGGTGTTGGGAGAAAGCTTTCTGCAATCGAACTGGGTGAGTACTGCAGACAGTTAACACTGTTACCTATGTAAGACAGAAAGAAAAAAACAGTATTGTTTGCTGTTTGTGGCATACCTGTATCTGTGACATAGCTAGGGTAATTTAATTACTAGGTTGTGTTGTTTGTACATTAGCAACTCTAATGGCATACAGCTTAGCCTTAACTGGGTTCCAGGAAACAAAGGGAGAGCAGGAATAGGGAATGTGGGGAGTGGTGCTGTGCAGTGGTTGGGGAGCGGCAGTCTTCAGGGAGACCTTTTGGAGACTGCAGTGCTGCCCCATCTAAATGCAGCTCTCTGGGTTGAGAAAGAGGCTCACTAGACTCAAGGCCAGTTGGCTAGGAGTCAGTGGACTGTCTCATCCAGCCAGGGGCCACCAACTCTTTTATTGTATTTTTATTTATTTGGTTATTTAGTTTTTGTTGACCGGGAAAGGAGAGCTAGACAATTCTGCCTATTTTCAGCCTCGTCCCGGGGAGGGGGGAGATACAGATAGTAAACAACTGAAATTGAACCAGATTAAGCTGTTTGTGGTATTTTTTTAGTGAATGGTGGTGATCTGGCCAGGACACCGGGGAAAGTTCTTGGGGGATCTTGGTAGTCAGTGAATTTTATACCTCAGTCTTTTTTTACATGGCTTTTGCAGAGCAAGATAATTTACCATATATTATGATTTGTTGTTGGAATGGGTCTCTCTCTGTTGTAAACAGTATGAACTCAATACTGATCGTATCTTTATTTTTTATGTTATGTATGATGAAATACTTATTTTACTTTATCTTGTTTCAGATTTGAATATTTATGCTCATTTGATGTATAACTTGTACTGTATTATTATTTGATTTTGAAATTATAATAAACAAAAATTTCCCTACTGTTTTCGAGAACTGCCATGGGATCTTTAACGTCCACCTGAACAACCACCAGCACAGGCAGACAGGACCTCAGTTTAATGTCCCATCTGAAAGATGGCACCTCAGAAGTGCAGCATCCCCCTCATGATGCACTACAGTGTCGGTATTGTGATTTTACCCCAAGTGCTGGGTGTGGGGCTTGAACCCACAACCTTCTGCTCTTCTGCCCGAACATCATTACCTCAAAGGATGCCAGATAAGAGGTGCAGCTAGACTACAGTGGGCTCAAGAAAGGTAGGGGTGGTGAGATCTGGAAGGCTGAGAAGGTGGATCACAGGTACATTCCTCAACTGATGCCACTACAAAATTCCTACGCTGGTCTGGCAGAGTGGGACTGCCAAGAGGAGGCATCCACAGTAGTGGCCAGGGAGGATGTGTGGACCCTCCCTAGTGCAGACCCCAAAAAGGGTGGAAGAGGACTCCAAAGGAGGGGGAAGCGACTTCTAGTGGGAGACTCAATCATCAGGGGGACAGAGCTGGGAATAGGAAAGGGGGTGGAGAGGGAGGTCAGGTGCCTACCTGGTGCCACTGCCCGTAGGGATGGAAAGCATATCCTACAGATCACTAGGTCAGCAGTAAGGAATGGGGTAGCTGGCTGTCATTGTCCACCTGAGGACAAATAACCTGGCTAGGGATGGGGCTGGAATAGTACAGGAGGAGTTTAGGGAACTGGTAAGTGGTCTTCGGTAGCACACTCAGCAGCTTTTGTGGAGGTGCTGCCTGTTTATGATAGGATGAAGGAGAGGGATCTCCGCACCAATGGCTTCAACTTGTGGTTGACAGAATGGTGCAGAGAGGAGGGGTATGGCTACTTTGGGGACTGGGGGCCCACCTGGGAGGATAAGAACCTACACAGAGGTGATGGCCTGCATCCATCTGAGAAAGGAACCACAGTCCTCAGTAGATGGTTTAAATGTTACTTTGATGAACATTTAAGCTAGCTTGGGGGGGGGTGGTGGTGGAAGAAATAGAGGAGGCAGAAACTGCTACCCCCACAGGCTGAGATAGAGAGTAGGAAGATCCCAAGGGGAGCGAGTCCCCCCAGGGTACAAGTTAACCAAAAAAGCAGGATGATAGCAAGGAAGGAAAAGAAAGTCAAAAGAGAATGGGGAAGGGGGGCAAAAGAGAAAAAGGGGGAAGCAACAAGCAAACAGCTACCAAATTCTAATACTAGAAGTCTGAGAAATAAGATCCCAGACCTACAGACCATCATGGCAGAAGATGACCTGGATATTGTGGCCCTTACGAAGTCATGGTGCACTGACAGCCATTACTGGAATATAACCATACTAGGCTACATGCTGTTCAGAAAGGACAGGGTGGGAAGGGAGGAGTGGGGTGCTTTATGTGAAGGAAAGCATAAAAGCAATGGAAGTACAAGGAATTTGGGGTGGGCAGAAGTGTTGTGGGTCATCCTCGAGTAAGGAAACTGAGCCTCTATTCAGGCAGACATGATCTACAGGCCTCTGGCACGAGGGGAGGAGTCAGAGATATAGAATAAAGTATGGGGTGGTATGTGTAACAAGAATTTTACACACACTCAAGGTGTTGGATGCCACATAAACCCTAAGAGCAAAGCCTGAGGAGTTTATCTTGCCATCCAACACCTCGAGAATGTAATGTAAAATTAATTCTACCACTTCAACTATTCATACTCTATACTGTGGTTTCACTTTCTTGCCACAGCAATTATATAAAATAAAGTGAAGTTCTGTTGCGGCCACAGTCCGGTTGCTTCTAAGTGGAGACCGCAGTCACTTTGAGATACTTTTTTCTTTTATTTTTCCATTCTGGTACTTGGTTTTGTGCAGTAGCGATTTTAGAAAAAGAAAAATAGCTTACTGCTGCGTTAGAATGACAGTACCACTTTGGGTGAGAAGGCAAGGTGGCGAGTATTCACAAAGGCGGAAGAGCTGTTACTGAGCATGCGCAGAGCAAGGAAAACCCTGGAGCATATTCGCTATTATAAACACTCCTTTATAACGGTAAATTATGCCACAGTTTCCCTACAAGAGAAAGCGCATCCCAGTTGTTATATTGAGAATAATGTATAGGCAACCATACAAAACCAGGCTGTGTTTCCATTGAGGGGTTAGATGACAGCATATGAAGCTCAACAGTGAAGCCTGAGAGGTCCATACTGTCATCTTAACCCCCAGATGGAAACGCATGCCAAGCTGTGTGGTTGCCCACATTTTATTTTTTATAGTATATGTTTTTTTTTTCTTTTTTATACCGGAGAGACAGACCCGTCACTGAAGTGAAAACAAAGAATCTTGCCATTTCTTTGTTCTGTTGTATGACCAAAATCGAATTTACAGACTTTCGTAAGTTAAAACGTACAGCTTTGGCACTGGGTGGTTAGTAAACAGCTAGATGTGGAATAAATTAGAAATTTAAAATTGTATGACCTTTGAACTGTGCAGAACAACCATTCAGAATGTGCATAACAACACTTTGGAATGTGCACAATGGTTTACAATGTGCACAACAAGGTTTTTGAGCAGACTGATTTTTATACAGAACAAAGGCTACCAATATACTATAAGGAAATGTTAGAAGCAACTGGCAAAATGGCTAAAAAGGGGGAGTGCTACTGGTGGGGGACTTAAATCTTCTGGATGTAGATTGGAGCCTTCCAGCTGTGGCTTCAACTAGAAGCAGGGACATCCTGGACTCCCTGCTGGGGGGTGGGGGTGTTCCTCAGGCAACTAGTCAGTGAACCCACTCAAGATGGGGCAATAATAGACCTGGTGCTTACTAGCAGGGACAGTGCTGAAGACATTAAGGTGGGAAGCCATCTGGGGACCAGTGATTATCGTACAGGTGTGGTTCAATATAAGAACAGCTGCAGAATCTGGTTACATGACAACTCGTGCCAGTCATTTTGCTGCACAATACCTTGCCCTGTACTCTTCACTCTGGTGTGGATTGGCACCCTGCACATTTTGTCCCTGGACAATTCACCCCCCGCATAAATAATAAAAAAAAAATTATCCAGGGATGAATTGTGCAGGGTAGTGATTCACACCAGAGTGAAGAGTCTGGGCTGAGGAGTTGGACAGCGAAATGATCGGCACAACTTGACATGTCCTCATGGAATCCAACCACACGATGGCAAGGGTACTGAACTTCAGAAGGGCCGAGTTTATAAAGATGGCTGAATGCCTCAGGAATGGCCTGGCTGGTGGAAATGACCTGGTGGATTGAGGAACAGTGGGCCAAACTTAAAAGGGAGCATAGTGAAGGCAACAAACCTCTGTGTCAATCAAGTACACAAAAGCAAAAGGAAGAGGAGACTGCTAAGGTTCTTGAAAGAAGTAGCAGAAAAGGTACAGGCTAAAACAGTAGCATTCAGAAGCAGGAGGATAGGGAAGTGTATCGGGGAAAATAGAGGGAGGCAGGGAAAGCAGTAAGGACAGCAAAAGTGCAAACTGAAAAAGATTAGCTCAGGCATTAACAAAGGGGACAAGACATTTTTTTAGGTATGTTAGAAAAAAAAGAATTCTGGAGGTCAGGGGTAAGGGGCAACAGACTTCTAGGAAAACATAAACTGAACTTACAAGCTCAAATGGGCAGACTGGGTGGGCCATAGGCCCTTATCTGCCGACACTGTCTATGTATCTATGTAAAGGGAGGGATTGTAAGGTTAAGGGGGGAACTGTGTGGAGGAGGACCAAGAAAAGGCAGACATCTTGAACAAATACTTCTGCTCAGTGTTCACAATGGAAGGGGATGGGGAAGGACCGTGAAAAGGCATCAGGAGCTTTGATGGTTGGGAAGTGGACACTAGTCCTTTCTTTGAGGAGAAAGTCTGGAAAGCACTCACTAACCTGAAGGTGGGCAAAGCTGTGGGTCCAGATGCAGTGCATCCAAGAGTGCTGACGGAGCTCAGCATGATACAGTACAAGCTGCACTTCTGGCAGACCTGCTTAACAGATCACTGGAGATCAGAGTGGTCCCAGAGGACTCTAGAAGGGCAGATGTAGTCCCACTTCACAAAAGTGATAGCAGAGAAGAAGCTGGCAATTATAGATCTGTCAACCTGACATCAGTGTTGGGTAAGTTAATGGAGACACTACTAAAGGAAAGGATTGTGGAATATCTTGAATCCAGTGTGTTACAAGAGCTGAGGCAGCATGGTTTCACAGGGGGGAGGTCATGTCAAACGAATCTGATAGATTTCTTTGACTGGGTGACAAAGGATTTAGATCAGGGTGAAGCGGTAGATGTGACCTACCTAGATTTCAGCAAGGCTTTCAGCACAGTTCCACATAGGAGACTAGTAGGCAAGCTGGGAGGCTTAGGAGTGGGTCAAAAGTTGATAAACTGCCTCTCCTCCCCTTTCCTATTACCAAATCTACCCCCCTGACAGTCAAGTCCCCCACTAGAAGTTGTTTCCTCCTTCTCTGGGGTCCTGTACTGCCCTCCTTGGACTCTCCAAAATGAAGGGCTCCCACATACTCCCTGGTCACTACCACAGGTGCCTCCTCCCGGCGGTCCTGCACCACCAGAGCAGTGTTGGAATTACGTAGTGGTACTGGTTGAGAAATGTATCTCTTCTCACCAACCCCACCATACCAGAGCACACTATAGTCCAGCCGCTCCTCCTCTCTGGCTTCTTGTCAGGTAAAAGTGTCAGATTTGGTGGCCCGGGGGGGGGGTGGTTCTCAATCCTAACCATCTATTCTGTTCACTGCAGCAAAAGAAACATATCACCAGACTGTGCTAAGACATGGTGAATAAAATGCATCATGTGGAAAAGCTGATACACATGGTCAGACTTCAGAAAGATTTGTTTTAACAATACTGAACTAAAAAGCCCTAAATGCATTGGGACTGCATTATTTCCAAGAGTTTCTGATCCCCTACCCCATTCTCCAAGCTGAACTACTTGATCCCAGGGACAGGGGCTGCTTTGAATCTCCATATACTAACAAGCCAGCCGAGTAGGCCCTCTGGTCTATCGAGTCTGCTCAGGGGATCAGTGCCCTTACTGGGCACTGTCACAGCGTCCCCCTCCCACCCTATCCAGTCCCCCCCTTCCCTTGGCAGAGTGCAAAGATACACCCTCCCCCTATACCTACCCTAACGTTTCTTGAATCCCTCCACAGTTTCAACAGCCACTGGCTCCCTGGGCAGCGCATTTCATGGTTCCACCACCCTCTCAGTGAAGTATCACCTCCTTGTCTCTCCTCTTAGTCTCCCACCGACCTGCCTCATCAAGTGCCCCCTGGTGTTCCCCCCTTCCCTCAGCTGAAGCACCCCATCCTGGCTTACCCTATTTATCCCCTTGAGATATTTGAAGACCTTGATCATATGTTGTCTCAAATCTGTGGGGGAAGGGACATGCCAATGCTGCTGCTGCAGTCCCTACCCCCGTGGAATATACTGCCTGTTGACACTCGTTTTGACTCTTCTTGTGGTACACTATTGATGCTGTTAATTCTCATGTGTTAGCTGCCTGTGTTTCTCTCATTATGCGTTTTTGCAAATTTGTATGTTTGGCAGCAGTGCTCTGAGCCCTTGAAGGATGCCATAGAAATACAACTCCACTACTACAACTACTGCTACAACACATCGGCTCTGTGTGGGTAGTATTTATCAGCCCCAAGGTAATTAATTTTGCCCCATAAGGAAATAGCTTGCTATACAGAAGATGTTTGGGGGATACATGGAGCTGAAAGAAAAAGGGGTGTGGAACAAAAAAAACTTGAAATAAGACCTATTGCTAAATGGTAGGGCTACCGCTTGCACTGCCAGAGACCCATGTTCAGGAACAAGCCCGAGTCACTGGGGACTGGCTGGGTGGGGGAGAACGTGCCAGAGAATGCTCTCTTCTCCAGGGAGGGAGGGAGGGCTGTGTTCCTTGCTATCACACTGCCACTAGAGTGACTACAGTTGGCAGGGCATCTTGGGAATGACAGCAGAGGAAAGGACACAGCCTGACTCTCACACACAGGGCATGCACGTCAGTATGCATGGATGCACACAAGTCCTTGCTGGCAGACATCCCTAGGAGAATGGCATGAGACCAAGGAAATGCTCCACAGCACAGCGGAATGATGCCAGCACTCGTAGGTCAGGGGACCACTGCTCCCAACCCCCCCTCTGGTCCCAATACCGGATGGGCTCAGTGAAAACAATGTAGCCATTTGGTTCCCTGAAGGGAGCCCACCACACAAGGGTAATGCCCTCATGGAAGGAGGAATGCCCATAGTGGACCCCCTGGGACCAGATAAATGACACAGAAGGGAGGAGTATGGGTCTAGGAGGTCACCCGGTTCAGGTGGGGCAGGCTCAGTGACTGGGGAATAAAACGTATAAAAAAAGAAATATAAGGCATTGAACTGGGCAGGGTCATTGATTTAGTCTGAAATGGAAATGTAAGATATATAAGCTGATTTAAAACCCGTGTACATAAATATTGTAGCTGAAAAGATATGCAACTACAAAACATTAGTGAAAAAAAAGTGCTCTACATGCAGCAGGCTTTTAACGTTTGACTTATCCTCCTAGAGCTTACAGCACTTTTTTTTTTTTCTTTTTTTACCCACCTGGGATACGCTCTGGCTTACACCCCAGAACGGAGCTGTGGGAGGGATCCCAACCACCCGTCGGATGCTGGTATATGGCCCCAGGATGCTTCTACCTGGGGTAACACCTTGGCTTACCCCCAGGGTGAGGCCTTTGGGAGGGGGGCTCATCCTTCCACAGGACACCGGTATACTTCCCTGGTGGTGCTGTGGGGGTGGTGTGAGACCTGTGGCGTGAGGCAGGCGGCATCCCGCTCTGCCCTTTTTTCCCGCCATTTTCACCCCAGGAGGTGGGACATGCCAACATTTGTCCCTGCCTCCAGTGACAGTATAGGTGCTGGCAGCCACTCCCCCCCCCGGCCTCCGCCAGAGGTTATTAGTGCGTCGGGCACTTGACCACCCTCCCCCAGAGAAGGAGAGCAAGCAGTTCCTCAGATGCTCAATCTTCTCTCCACCCTCCGGCTGGCCCTCTGACTCTCAAGTCCATTTCTAAACGTGAGATGTTGGCATCACAGGTGGAAACCTAACCCCTGAGCCGGCAGGCCGACATACAGCACTTTCTGTTATTCCTTTTCATTTTTCCCCTAGTCCAGCACTACAATGATTGGAGGAGTCACCATGGTAGTGCTGATCTTCTGACCTAGAGCATGGGCAAGCAGCTGCCTTTATGGTTGACATCAATTCCACTCCATATTCAGCTGACTGGGAGTATGAACGCTAGGCAACCTCTGCCCTCTGTCTCCCTAAGGGCCAGGTGCCTCCCCTCTGCCATACTCAGCAAAGGATTCTGGGAGCTTGTCTGTGAGCCCTAGTCACCCACTGCTACTACCATGCCACTAGGCTAGCCAGCCCTAGTAGTCTTTATAACTAACTATGTTATACAACGTGGACAGTTCCAAGGGGAGCTGGGGGGGGGGGGGTTGAACCATCGATCTTGCTTAATGCTGACTTTTTTATTAACTTATCCTGCTCCTCTGCTCTTTCAGTCTACAGCATCCCCTACTGCATAATCTTGTAGAAGAAGATGAAAATGAAAACAAATACAAAATCATACCTATTACGCCTCACTTCAAACATCAGTTATATTAAATACTATACTAGGGGCCTCCCTCCCTAAGGATCAGATGAGAGGTTTGTTTCTTCCTACAAAGATTTATTCTTAAACTCAAAGAATCCAAAAATAATTGCTATTCAAACACTGTCATGGAAGCAAAAGGCTCTTACAAGTTTTCTTCACTTTATTTCAACTGCAGTAAATGTTCTCTGTTGAGCTCTGGCAGAGAGAAAAACAACTACTTCATTAACGTCTCCATTGCCTAAATCACCACTGCGGAAAAACAAGGGGACAGATTAGATTTGCAGTTCTTTCTTTGTGCTGCAGCATGGAGGTGCAGAGAGACCACTTAAGGATTCATGCAGTATTCGGGGGAAAGGACTGCATTAAATACTGGTGCCAAAACGGGGGCTTCTTTAGACAGCTGCAGTCTATCTTTTCCCAATAATGTCAACATGCCGTTTACTTCAGCTAATTTAATCACCATCAAGTTCACTGGAGCTTGATTTGCTGGTGTTGCAGGGAGCTCTGGGCTGTTGGTTTTGTGCTTTGTAGCAAACTTTTTCTGTGAATCTCAGAACACAAAATGAAGTGCCAGAACAGAGTGGTCTGATTGCCTCAGCTCTGTGGCACTTACTGACGAAATTTATTGAGATAACCTTTCACCTCCTGTATTTAAGCCAGCAATAGGCCTGGCCCTGGATTTTTTTGATTTATGAGTATACAGTGCCATTTCTTTATAGCTGAAGGCTGCATATGAAAATGTAGCAAATGATGACCAAAAGCATAAACAAATTGGGGTATTCCTGTGACCATGCCACAGATTCATCTTTAATAGATTTACTGACATGACAGGTTTAGATGCACCATTGACAGCTCAGTGTTGACACACTCTTAAAAATGTTATTTTGCTGGCCCGGTGGTGCAGAGGGTTGAGGCACTGGTGCCTTACCTCACACCACGCCGTCGACCCGGGTTCGGGAACAGACTCAGGTTGCCAGGGGTCAGCAGGGGAGGGGGAGGATTGAGCATTTGTAGGACTGCTCTCCTCTCCTGGTGTGGGTTTCAGGGCCGCTTCACTCTGTGGCAGCCCCTGGTGGAGACCGGGAGCACTGCAGAAAGTGTTGCAATGTGGGAAGTGCCAAAAAATGGGAAAAATTGCTCCTGATTGGCAAGATGATGGCATCCGGTCTACTGGCACCCTCCAGGCTTCTTGCAGGCTAGTCCACC
This sequence comes from Neoceratodus forsteri, assembly GCA_016271365.2. NCBI lineage: Eukaryota > Metazoa > Chordata > Ceratodontiformes > Ceratodontidae > Neoceratodus > Neoceratodus forsteri. Next base: position 1,455,564,508 of record CM057455.1, on the reverse strand, counting down.
TCAGCAGCGCCCCAAGGTTGAAGTAAAATATAGTGTGTTGGGCCGCCCCCACTGGTGCCTTCCCCCTCTGAGGAGAGGGACCCACTCGGTGAGACAGTAACACCGAGCTACCTCAGGGGTTGGCTGCAATATGAGGCAAGGGCATGAGGGGGCTAAATGGAGGAGTGCCGGCAACCTTGGCTGCCTGAAGGAAAGGCGGATCCGGGGCATGGTAAGGGAGAAAATAGATAACTCAAAAAAAAATTTAATTTTAATGCTAAATCTACCAATTCATTATCTTTTATTTTGTTTTGACGCACAACATCTTGATATACCTATAGGAAGCTTTTGATTCTGTTTGACTCATGGAAAAACCATACTAGCTGGCTTCAGGCAATATCGTGAAGTCTAAGGCTCCAGCCATAGCAAGTGGCAGTGGCTCCAGTAGGCCTGAATGGAGTCTGAACCTACAATAAAAACCATGTTATTAGTGGTCAGACAGCTTGATAAGAAAGCAGAGGCTTTTAACACACAGGTAATGACTTAAGAAGTTACAACAGACTCTGCGGAAGTCAAGGAAACCTCAGGCCCAAATAACAAAGCACTTGTCACTATATAAGGGATTGTGAAAAAAATAAGTTGTTGTGTCTTAGACTTGAGCACTTCGAAAGTATAGTGACATCACCAAACCTAAGACTGACTGGAGTTCCAGAAGGTGAAGTCAGTGATCCTGTGGCTTATGGAAACAATCTTTTCTGGCAGATATTTGGGTGTAAGAAGGGGTTACCATTCAGAAAATTTATAGGCATAACCCCTCCTCCCCAAAACTGTGGGGCTTACCTTTGTGTCCCAGATCCCACAGAACTGCTGCCATCCCTTTTTGCTCTCTTTGGCCCACAGGACAGGTAATACGGAAGCAGGACTTGAGCATGGACTGCAGGAACTGGAATTTCGTTGGCATCTCCTGTACCACTTTTGAACTGTAGCTCTCACCACACTTCCCAGAGCTGCCACAAATAGTGAGAGAATGATCATGTTGTCAAAGGGCTGAAAATGACTGAATGGAGCCCTAAATGACACTGGAATGCAGCACACACTTCGCATACTGTAGATTAACTGGGTCAGGCAAGCAAAGTTTTAATGGGAGGAGACCAGGCTATATGAACTGTTGAGCCAGTGCTCCTGCAAAACATGGATGCCATCACATTGGTCCACCATGACCTTTCCTCTTCAGTAAATCAAGGGGCAGGATCAGAAAAAACATCAGAGGCCGGAGGCCTACAGGAGGACTCATTAATTCAGGTGCACTTTTGCCAGTCAATGGGAGATCATGGCTTGGACCTCCAGATCTGAATGGATTTGATTTACAGCCCTAAGGATGAATGTAAACTGTCTTGGAGAGAAGTGCAGGGAATGTGCTGGCTCTGGTCACATCTCTGCAAGGACTGCTGTCCAGGACAGCTCGAGCTGAGCTGTGACAGGCTATACATCTGCGTAAGACAAACTGTGAGTAAAAGCCATTTTCAGTGAGGAAAAAACAGTCGGAGTTGCATGCTAGCCAGCATGGAAGATGATGTTGAAAAGTGCCAGGGTAGTGAGAGGGACTTGCAGCAAGGCTGCTGTGGGGTTGGTAATGGGCACCATAGCCAAATGACAGGCTGTGACTGCCCTGAGGATTTATTTATTTAAAATTTGGTGACTAGGATGGGCACACTAAATCAGGGATTGTTTCTAGGCGAGACCCAGGGGAGGGGATGCAGCAGGGAGTGAAACAGGCATAACAAAGTGGAAACCACAGGTGCATGAACATCAACAATGAAACTGGAGGACTTGGCCTGTTGGCTGGTGCAGACACACAGTGGTGAGAGCAAAGGAGGCCCACCAAACCTCTGGATGGAGACAGTGGAGCAAGCACCAGAGAACAAGTGAAGCAGGAGAATAGAGAGGCAGTCCAGCTGATTGAGGGAGAGCTCGGCAAGCTAAGCTCCAGAGCCCCTGCAGAGTGAGGGAGGATTCCTCTGGTTGGAATCATGGGTAAGATCAGGGCATATCCTGCTTCAATAGGGAAGGGAAGTGTAATTATGTCGGGAATTGCTTTTTGCAATTTAACCATTGGCAAGGAAGTTACAAACAACTAACAGACAAGGTTTCAAATCTGACATTTAAGTAACTGCAAGGTCTTTGGGTTGGGGTTTATCTGAGCAGTTGCTTGCCATTTAACTGGTTATGCACCACTGCTGGCCAACTCACTCACCATCAACAGACCTGCATCGATTCAGCACTTCCCTTACAAAAAAGATTTATCAGCAGCAATATAAACTAAAATAGTGCTGATATACTGCTGCAACCCAAAGTGACTGCAAGAAGTGCAAATTTCAAGTAAGCAGGTGGTTGCAGCTAGTTGGCATACTGCTACAACCTATAGGCTCTATGCATGAATGGGCTCAAAGTTCGTGCGGTAGGTGTGTACCCTATATGTGCAGCTCTGTACCAACGGACAGGTGCGCACCAGCTAGTAATCACTAATGCTAGCCACCTGTCTGTGGCCCCGCACTCCGACGTGCAGCTGCACATTGCTCTCTTGGGTCTGCGCGGGGAGAGGGGGCGGAGTGCAGGACACAGAGATGCCTGCCTTGGATCCTTGAGTAGATCCCATTTGTGCCCATGCAGGGGTGCATGGGAAGGCGCAGACCCCACAGATGTACAGGGACATCATCAGCACCCATGAGCAGTACAGTTATACATATGGCCATGCTGCCTGGGACTGCAGAGCACAGTAATGCCTTACTGTACGGCTCGAAAGAGGCCCCCGTAGCACTGGTATGCCATCCTGGGGAGACAGCGCATGCCATTCCTTACCAGTGCTGCCACATTAACACCAGGTAGCATACCTCTCAACAGCCCCTGCTGTTTAGGGATGTCCCTGACTGTGCCTCCACCATGCCCCCACCCCCAACCCCACATAAAGGCTGGTTGCCTGACAGATGAGTGGGGAGCACACGCACTAGATGCTGGCAACCTGTTCGGTTATAGACATGGTCCACAACAGCACTTGCATCATATGCCGAGCCCCTCACGCATTTGGCTGGTAGCAGGACTGGTACTGATGTGTACAAGGTGTCCCTGCAATGGGGTCTATGACCCTGATGCTTTACCGCCCTGTCCCTGACTCTTGAGGTATGGGGTTGGAAGGTATGTCAGGCATATGAGCAAACTGCAGCTGCTGGACATTCATAGATCGCCTGCCCAAGTTCCATGGGTGTGCCCACCCCATGTCAGCATGCGCTGCCCTATACCATCTCACCCTAGGGACGGCTAGTCACCTGCCCTACCAGTGGCCCATGCCACTGTGGTATACATTGTGAACCCCAGCCATGGACACTGTGAACATCACAATGAACATCACGGATGACCGCCCATACACAGGGACACATGTGAGGGACATACTAGTAGCGGCACCGGGCACTGTGTACAGACCACCATGTACATAGCTGTATGGTTGTACCCTATTGTGAACTGGACTGTAAAACACCTGGCTGACATATCGCATACTGGGCATCTATGCCTCTCCATGTCGCATACATGCCAAATGTGAGAGGTGCCATGGATATTTCCGTGGTATACTCTGGAACATCCCTGATACTCCGGGTCAGTCAGGTGGCATGCACTGATGTTACCCATTGGCCTTGCCATTTGCAAATCTATGTGTGTGCATGGGATGCATGCATAGCACTTATGGCAGGGTCCCCCTGCTGTAACTCCCAGACCCCAGTGTGCAGCATTCCACACCTTTGTGACTTGTGTGGAGTGCAGACATGCCACTGATACACTCCAGTCCGCCCCTGGTGCAAAGTGGCATGGTCAAGTGGGGGATCCGGTGCACAACTCACTGGTGCACTGATAGTGACTGCCTCCAGACCCCCCACTGCATGGCATTTGCACATAGGGTTGCCTATGCATACATGGCGAGTAGGCAGTCCAGACTTTGATGCATGGAGCCCTATGTTTACAATGATTCACAACCTTCTAAAGTTAGCAAAAAGGTTGCAGAAATGTTGTGGATAGCTGCTTTCTCAAAGTTAACAGTAAGGTTGCAAAAAAGGGTTCATATTACTATGAAGGTTGTTGAAGGATAACTATAAAATCAACAAAAAAAAGTACAAGTGCAGAGGAGGATTAGCTGGACCTGGTGGTCAACATGGAGAAGAGATTGAAGTAAGATGAGAAGGGGGCTGCAGCCGTTGTCATGAATGTTGGGATGGGGCTGGCCCTGTGGCTCAGCAGTAGAGGTGGTAGTAGCCGATATCCATAAAGCTGACCTGCTGGCCACTGCCAACTAGGACAGTGCCCTGCTGACACACGCTAGTGAGTACAACAATAATGCACCATTCCACCACAACTGTGTCCTGCCCAGCCACTAGCTGTACACCTGCCCCTCACAGATTCCAATGAGGCCAGCAGAGGGAGTGGCCCTCAGAACGAAGAGGAGGCTGACAGCATCATGCAGAGGGGCCAGCCAGCCAGAGCACAGGCAGTTAGTCACTGACCGCCCCCCCCCGGACATGGCACCTCACACTCTGCAGAACCACAGTCCTACAGCCCAGTGCACCAACCATAGCAGGAAAAGGGCACAGACATGGTTGTGGATGGGTAGGGGCATGCAACACAGATAGTCACAGCAGTGGTACCTGACTGCCATGCAGGACAACATCCCTGCACATAGCAGTGCTGAACAATCAGGCAGCAACCAAACAGCATTATTGCCTGGCAACACCAGCATTCCATTGTATAGCCAGCAACCCTGGTTCCAGCAGTGGTGACGAAGGTCCATTGAACAGGACAGGGCCATACAGAAGGGGTAACGCTGCTGCATTCCTACTTGGCTGGTACTTCCTGGAGGTGTGATGGATGGAGCAGGACTAGCTACAGGGTGGCATGGATAACACTGTTGAGTTCTGTGCCCTCATGGCGGAGATTCAGAGGCTCCAGAGTCCAGGAGGGTGGGCAACCTCCTTGAGGGCATGCTGGGGAACTCAGATTTCAGGCCAGTAGTGGTGGCAGCACACTGCCTGTACAGCTTGCTCCTCTGCCCCTGCCCTACCTGCACCACTGCACCATCACAGCCCAGTGCCACATAAAGAGATAGGTCCAACACCCCCCCAGTGCCCACAGCCCCCGAGCCCTCCCCCTGACTAGTCATTCATGGCAACAAGGGCAGTACCAGCCCAAATGGGATAGCACAGATGGCCACTGGGTGGGGGAGGCAAGGCAGCTATCAAGACCCACAACACTCCTACACCCACAATCACATACACACACACATACGTTGCACTCATGAGCACTCCGCACTGCCAGTCATTACCATGCACTAGGGTACAATGTGCATGCACCATCATATCTCCTACCACACAGGCATGGTTCGGAACATTGTGCACCAGCCAGTGCCATGCTTCCTTCCCCCCCAATGTCTCTGCTGGCCAGATGCCTGCATTTGTCTTCAGGTGTGCCAGGTTTTGCAACAGGAAGTACTAACAGGGATGTCAGCTGACTTGCCCAAGGTCACATGTGTAGCCCCCTCCCCATGTCTATGAGTACACTGATGGAAATCTATGGGGAAGGGAGCATACAAACAAAATGCCACTTACTTGACCTTCCAGGAATGGAGTGACCTCCCAGGTGCTTGGATGCAGTCAGGGCCAGTACAGGGCTGCACACAAAGGGGATTGGCAAACAACATTCCCTAACAATAACTGAATGTCCAAAATGGAAATAAAATCTAACTAGGATCCTTTTTATTCTCCAAACTCATGAGCATATTATTAGAGATGACAAAAATCTTAAATCACAGGGTTTGTTGGAGATAGTCCATTTCTCTTGGTTCTTTGTCCCAGAGGAGAAACATCCAGAGGTCCCAAATCAGAGGTCCTCCTCCCAAGCAATTTTCAAAGTTCAGATTTAGTTCTGGAGCTGCGTACAACCAAAATGGGTACAGGCACAAAGTCTCAATTCATTCAAACAATGCAGTTTGTAATCCAGCCCTCCCAGGACAGATTTACAGTGTCCACAGACAGATAAATAGTGACTGACATTTGTCAGGGGTACTTTAAACAACAGGTCACGCGAACAAACTTTACTGTCTCCGGTTCCTCCCATATTGAGGCATCTGTGAGGAGCAAGTTAAGTAGACTGTAGTCCCAGAAATTTCGAACACAGCAAGTCATACAAACAATGCAAGGGGCCTAGAGTTCTGTGGAGATGTCCTGAGACTCCAACCTTCCTTCCACCCACGAGACCTGGTACCTTTCACCAACTGCTCACCAATGGAAGGTCCGCAGTAGCCCTGGACAGAGTTCCCTTCCCATGCATCAACATCTGTGTAAGCATGCGACAGCCAGCTACAAGCCCTTAGAGCTACCTTTGTTCCACCAGTTTCTCCTTCACTGATACACAGAATGTTGGGACTGGGGGGGGGGAATTCACCAAAATTTAGAACTGACTAGGAGAGGCCCTCACACGCTGGGGGTCCCACTTGCCACATGCTAAGCCTCTCTCCCTCTCCTATGCATTGACCCTTGTGGTGCAGAGGGTTGAGAATCAAATTAATTACAGTTTCTGGCTATGTCCCTGCTTTGGCAGATCTATGTGGATCATCACACAATTTAATAAGGCTAAGAGAGGCAGTCACTCCCTGGGATTCCAGCTGTAATAGTTCCTGCCAGTCACCTTCTCCCAAGCACTGATGCCCATGGCCCAAAGCGTATCTGGCCAAATTACAGTCTCTAAAGAGACATGAACTTTTCTCTCCTACCTGGCTGCAGGGAGGCTGGGCACCAAAAAGGTGAAAAAAGCTATCATTAAGTTCAGAAAAAATACATTTCACCTCAGGACTGACAGTGTCAGTCTCTAACTCTCTTTCTCTCTCAGAACAGAATTCTCCCTCAATAATCTTCAACTCCTCCACAGGAATTCACCCTCAGGGGCATTTTATTGAAGGCAACTGCCACAATCCCCAGGAAAGTTGGTTGGTATCTCTCTCTGGAAACAAGAACTCTAGAGGGGTCTGTGGCAGAATGTGCCAGGCAGGCAGCTCCCCCACAAACTGATGCAACTGCTGTGGCATTCCACTTCCTACTAGTTGGCTCTTCCCCTTTAGAACTCTGGAGCAGACCAGCTAATTCAGCCTTCTAAGGGATCCAGAAGTTAATCCTTTTGGGCCTCATAGACCTCCTTAAGGAGCTAGAGCTCCTTACAGGGGCTACACATGGCAAATCAGTAGATGTTGTGGGATCAGAAGTGGAGATCATTTCTTTCATAGTTCAGTGTTCTGAGTACAGACCCTAGTTCACTCATTTATTCCCTCCCAGCCAGAGGAAAAGTGCAGTAATGTGGCTGCCTAATAGGTGCAAAAGCAGTGATACTTCAGGGAGATCATCAGTGCAAGATTCCTAGTTGTATATTTTGTTAACAATCATTTGCTCATGTATTTCAGATCCAAGGAGTAAAGTAAATGTGAGACAAATCAGCGTGTTCACTTGAGAACAATTAGCACACTTTGTGTTGCTATGCACCTGTACTCATTTACATAACTATACTATCTGGTTTCTTTAAAGTAGTCTGCAGGGCTCCCTTGAGAACTGAATTGCTTATCCCAGCTTTCAGTAATCACCTATTTCAGAAGTGTTTTCCTATGACTGTGCTGTCTATTACTAACATCTTCCAACGTTACTTAGCCCGATGCTACTTACAGAATGGGCTTTTTCCCTATCGATGATACATCAAATGAACAGCATAAATACAGCACAGTGAAGAATATAATGAAACTCAGTGTACAGTGATGTACCAGCTGCTACTGTACATGGCCACCTCGCTCTGCAGGCTTGTAGAACGAAACAAACTATTGGTAAAACCATCTCTCTCTGCCTAGTGAAACTCATTTGTGTTGTGTGTGACACACCTTCAGTGCCTGGCTTCATGACTTCACAAACAATCAGAAGGTAACACATTGCTTCTGGTGGTACTTTAAAAAAAATCAAAGCTTTGTTTGAAGCAACTATTAGGCCTATCATGAAGACAAACATTTGTTTGATTAGAAACACATTTGCACTTTAAAGGACTGCAGACGTTGCTTGTCCAGTAGAGTTTACTTAAAGCCAACTACATGAACTAGTGAAGGGAGGCAATCTTAGGTATGGGGTATAATCTCTAATTGCCAAAGTCCAGTCCTGCTGGTTAAGGTAATTTATGAATAATACACCTGCATTGGGCCCTTTGCTGTGTGCTTGTGCATAATTATATTTCTGCATTTCCAAATAGCTTCTGAGTTAGGAAAAAATAAAACTGACACTAAACTCAGACAGATAGCAGATGTAGTCAGTAGTCACACTGCCTGTAGTTAGGCTAAAGATATGTTACTAATGGCCCATTAAATAACTGTGCAAGACATTAAATTTGGTTAAATCCCAAGTCTACAATATCTTCTTGACTTTTTAATATCCAGATCACAGTTGATTAATATTGTACAGTGTGGAACTAATTCAAATTAAACCAAGCCTGTTCATTTCCTATTTGAAACATAATGGGTTTGAAAAAAAGGTGCTGAGCAGATGCTGAGGTTGTCATTGCTGCACTGAACATTTCATGTCCCGCCTTGAGTTACAAATCTTGGCTGTGAATTTCTTCCTAAATTCAAGCTGACTTGGCTCTTTCCAACCTTCCTCGGCACATGTTTGTCGTAGAAAGGCTGTAACAGAAAAAAATACATGGGTAAGAGTGTGTGTGGCACCCAGTTTTATTTATTACCAAGGCCCTAGAAATCCTGAGGCCCAAAAGTGGAAGACGGTCCATATAATGGGATGCACAGATGCTGAGGTTGTCATTTCTGCATTGAGGATCTCATGTCCCGCCTCGAGTTACAGATCTTGGCTGAGAATTTTTTCCTAAATTCAAGCTGACTTGGCTCTTTCCAACCTTCCTCGGCACATTTTTGTCGTAGAAAGACTGTAACAGAAAAAAATACATGGATAAGAGTGTGTGTAGCACCCAAGTTAATTGATTACCAAGGCAAAATCATAAGTGGGCTCACAATAGTCCGACGGATGTGTCTTCAGGCTCTCAGCCAGATGTTTAATTTTAATGCTAGGCACACTGGGAACTAATTCTCTTGTAAGCTACCACCAGCCCTGTTATTCTACCTCAAGACCCCAGGAGTCCAAAGCCTTTATAGAGTCTGTCACCTTCTGTGCTGTCCCACTCAGTATGACTCCAACAGAGTTACAAACAACCCCAAAAGTTTTGTAAATCACCATTTTCCACACACTGGGACAGGATTCCTTGTAGTCTTGGAAGTAAACAATCCTTGGGCAGTGTATTGTCTGTGGGTGATTTACTGATTACACATCAAAATTATACCAGAAATTAAATGTAGTGCTTGACGTGCTAGTCAGGTAGCAGTGTGCCTGCCTTGGGCATACAACTTGACATGGCTTCTCCATGTCAACACAACTCCAGCCAGCGAGTGGAAGGGAGCGACCTCTCACTCCCCCACAGAAACTGACTCACAGTCTTTATCTCTGCAGTTATTCTTTAATGTGCAGACATCTGAGGTCACACCAGAAAAAAATTCCAAAACACAATACATGTATCCATAACACTTGTATTATTTAAATGTCTTAATCTGCCACTTCTCCAAGCCAAATGTTTCACCCATCAGGCTTCTTTATTTTATTTTACTTAATTTATTTATTTCATAGAAGCTTGATGGTGGAAAAGGACCATATTGGCCTATCTAGTCCGCCACATTTTTCCCCCTACACCTCCCTCTCCCTGCCAGCCCCTGCCCTTCCCCTGATATTCAGCCACATATGCCTGTCCCATGCCATCTTGAATTCTTTCACCGATTTAGCCCCCATTTAACTATAAATAGTTATTTATTTAACTGTTTCAGAGGTTTTACTGGGAAAGACATACTCAGCTGGTATCAGCTTATTTCATGATGTGCCCAGGGGGAAGGGTTCTTCTGGGAGAGGTGTTCATTTTCTGCTCCTCTTTATATTAGTATCTCTCAGCTAACATTCTAATATGCACCCAAACATAGAAGCGGGAAGTTCCTTCTGCATGGGCATCTCTAGCAGTTGACCCAAACAACGTTCTAAGAACCCAAAATTGAATCTGCTAGGTAAACATTTTTTGAAACTTTGTCAGGTAGTTATCCACAGCCAAAGCAATGTCTTGGCTTGCATCTTTGTCAGCTACCTGCACAGTAAGGAATCATTGCACAGAAAAGACTGGCGAGTCGATTTCTATGAGTGTACGAGGGGTAATGCCTGTCTATTTGCTGGTCATGACTACAATGACACAGAGGAGCGGTGAGTGGTTCTTGTCTGCAAAACTAAACCCAGCTCTGTTTTCATACAAAGTCATTACAGTAATAAAGAATAAGATGGAATGAACTACAGAAAATATATGACCTGGAACTTGAACTGTGTCTAAATAATCAAACTTCACAATTTTGTCAAGAGACATCAGCAGCTCTTGCACTGCATACTAAAAATTGAAAAATTAAGTTAGAACTGACATCCCCAAATTTTTTTTCAGGAATGATCCATTAAGAAAACAAGCATTTGTCAATGCCGAATGTTGTCTCGCTGGCATTGGCATTGGTAGTGCCAGAGTTAGAGATGCATAATAGGAATGGCAGTGAAGTACTGAAGTGACACCAACCCCACCACCACCCTCTACAGACTGACAGGCATTGGGGTGTGACTTTGAGTTTTCAGCTATAACGCTCATGCCACTGTACCTCACCATACCCTGTAGACACTGACAAGTGCTGTGGTGTGCTTTGGGGTCTTTGGGCATTATACTTACCCCATTACATAAGGAAATATGTGGAGGTGGGTGCAGTATAGGAGAATGGGGTGAACTTTGTGGCTGAACACTGCAAGGCACACCATGATGCCTGTCACTGGCTGCAGGGTGGGTGTGGGGGTGGAATGGCATGATCATTATAGCTGATGATCCCAAGTCACACCCCTGACGCCTGTCAGTCTCTTGGGGGGTGCTACTGTTGGAAACCCTAACACCGTAGTCGTGTGTTGGTATTTTCACTACAAATTTTCAACTTGGGCTTTTTGTGACCCCACCTCATAAAGAGCAGCACAGTCAGTTTATAAGCTGAAAGGTGGTTTTGCACAGTGGATATGCCATTTGGCTACACTGGGATGAAAACACATTTTGGGCAGGAATGTGGAACATGACAACTGTATTGTTCATGAGGAGGCGTACAAAAATGGCAACGTTGATAATCTGGAGTGAAAAAAATGAAAAATTGGTGGAATCATTAGCATGCATAGAAACTGCACAACACACACCCGTAACCCAATTATTTGTGGAAGTTTTTTGCCACATTTTCAACATAGGTATTTTGGGACCTCCTCATGAACACTGGCGCTGTGATTTGGTAATGTCCCAAGGTGATTTCTCACAGCAACCACACCATTGTGTGCCACAGCTGCAGAAACGCATTTTGGGCAGGCTGTGAAAAATGACAGCTGTACTGTTGACAAGGAGGTGTGAAAAAATGGCAGTGTTGAAAATCTGGCATGAAAATATTGTAAATTTGTGAAGTTACAAGGGTGCGTGAAAACTGCGCAACGCACTCTTGCAACACAGTCATTTAATGGACTTTCACCGCCAAATTTTCAACATAGGCATTTTAAGACTTCTGCTCATGAACAGTGTCACTGTCATTTCCTCAAACTGTCCCGAAAACTGATTTCGCACAGCAACCATGCAATCCTGCGCCGGACATGTGAAAACACATTTCGGCCAGGATATGTAAAATGACAGCTATACTGTTCATAAGGAGGTGTGGAAAAATGCCAGTTCTGAAAATCTGGAGTGAACATATTACAAATTCACGAAGTTATGAGCGTGCATGCAAACTGCGCAACACATGCTTGTAAAACACTCATTGTATGGACTTTCGTCACCAAATTTTTAACATAGGCATTTTAGGACCTCTGCTAATGAACAGTGTCACTGTCATTTTCATAATGTGTCTCAAACATGGATTTCCCACAGCGACCACACTATTCTGCGCCAGAACTGCGAAAACACATTTCGGCCAGGATTTGAAAAATGACAGCTGTACTGTTCATAAGGAGGTGCAGAACAATGGCAATGTTGAAAATCTGCAGTGAAAATATTGTAAATTTGTGAACTTATGAGCGTGCGTGCAAACTGCGCAATGCACGCTCATAACATAGTCATTTTATGGAGTATCATCACCAAATTTTCAACATGGCATTTTAGGACCTCTGCTCATGAACAGTGTCACTGTCATTTTCTGAATCTGTCCCGAACACTGATTTCCCACAGCAACCATGCTATTCTGCACCGGAAGTGTGAAAACAAATTTCAGCCAGGATGTGAAAAATGACAGCTGTACTGTTCACAAGGAGGTGTGTAAAAATGGCAATGTTAAAAATCTGGCATGAAAACATTGCAAATTTGTGAAGTTATGAGTGTGCATAGCAATTGCGCAATGCACGCTCGTGACTATTTTTGAATTTTTTCCACCAAATTTGCAACATAGGCTTTTTGAGAGCCCACTTCATGAACACTGGCACTGTCATTTCGTTAATCAGTCCTGAAAGGTGATTCTGCGCAGTGACTGCAAAATCACCTTTCAGGGCAGAATAACGCCATGACAGTGACAGAATTCATGAGGAAGGATCCCAAAAACCCCATGTTGAAAATTTGGTGCCAAAATTCCAAAAATGCCTGAGATATGCATCAAAGTTGAAAAAAACCTATTAATTCCATTATACAGCTAACCAGCATTTCCTCAGTTCGTGGTCGGCTTTGAAGAGTGCAGGCGTGTTCCCGGTCCACTGAAGATCATTGCACCAGACTCTGGAGGTAAGTATGGGGTGAGGGGGGGGTGTGGGGAGGCAGGGTGGGTGCGGGTTGTGGGAGGAGGGCAGGGAGACGGCGAGGTACCTTTTTTTTCCATAGGGTAATAAAAAAAAAACATTGTGGGACAATTTTTTTTTAAAGGTATGTGGCATGCTGGGGTGGGCTCCCAGTTCGCCATCCAAGTGTTTTCTTTGGGGGATGAGTAGCTGATGGGGATTGGGCACCCCATTAGCACATACAGAAGGGGAGTGGGGACATGAGCTGAGGGGGACTGGGCACCCCCTCGGCAACAGAAAGGGGACATCATGCCGATGGGGTGGGCTCCCCGTCGGCAGATCTAACTGGGAAAGGGGCTGAAGCCGATGGGGATTGGGGCCCCGTCAGCAAGAAAAAAGCTTTTGGCAGGTGCATAATGCAGAGGACTGAGCACCCCACCGGCACACAGCGAAATGGGGAGGGGAATTATGCTGACGGGAGGCTCCCATCGGCATTGTGACAGGTGGCGGCGACAGTCACTGCTGCCATGTTGCCTGCACATCGGGAGTTGTGATGTGGTCATGCTTCATGACAGCTTGGCTCTCATTGCAGTGGACCTTTTCTCAGATGTTATGGCCGCATTAGATATGCAGGGTGTCGGCCCCTGCCGGTTACCCCCCCCCACTATGGTGACATTTCGCCAGCGAGGTCCCCACAGCGACTACAGTGCCAAACCACGGTGGAGACCCGCTGGAACCCGCACTGTCTGTCGGGGTCCAGTACCCCCAGTTAGCTCCAACTGGAGTTGAGAATCTTGCGGGGCGTGGGGCGAGCCTCCGTAGAAAACAGGAGAACAAAGTGCGAACCGCAGCCCACTGCAGAATGCAGTCGATCTGCCAGTGTCGCTGACGGGATGTTCGACAAATTTTTTGTCGGACTCCCATCATGGATCCGGCCCCTGCTGCTGGCTGATTGGGGAATGAGGGACGCACCTACTGATGTGTGCTCTGCATTCACCCAACAGTGACCGTGCCTCCAAATCTGCTGCTACCGCAATATGTTGGTTGCGCATGCATGAGCCTACATAAAAAGAGCAGTATTAGTGAAGACAATGAGATTTTTTTTGTTTGCTTTTTTAGGAATGAACCATTAAGAAACATTAAAAAATAAGAGCAGTATTAGTGAAGAGGGAGGTAGCAAGCTGGGGCATATATGTCAAGATGTAAAATAAGTAAAGAAGGTGGATATTTGAAATAAGCATTTGTCAATGCCAAATGTTTGCTTGCATGCTGTTGTACTGGATCTTGCTTGTATATATTTTTACTATATATTTACCCAAGACAGACCAGCTGAGATGTTATATGTCATTTGAATGGGGTCCTGATTTTATACATTTTATACTGCATTTACCCAGGATAGCAGAGGTGAGATACAATCTCTTGTTTTTAGTGTGATCATGCTTTTATAAGTATTTTACCAGGACAGATCATCGGAAATGCAACATCTTTTCAGTGGGATTCTGCTGCAGGGTCCTGTTTATACACAGTTTTGCAAAATATTTACCTAGGATAATCCAGTTGAGATGCAATATCTCATTTTCAAAGGAATCCTGCTTTTGACACACCATTTTGTGCTGTGATTGAAGGATTGAACAGTTCAGATGCTTTCTTGTTTTTAGTTGGATCCTGCTTTTCCAATTTTTACATTGCATTTACCCAACTGTTTTTCCACAATTTGACCCCACATTTTCAACATAGTCTTTTTATGACCCCATGTTATGATCAAGACAGGTAGATTTTTTATATCATTAATCAATCACATTTTACTTAGTATAGTGCACTTTCTCATTTTGGATCAAGGCACTTTACAAGCAAGACAGAAACGATTAAAAATAATAAATATGTCAACAATAAAATAAAACAAACATACAATTTCCTAATAATATGACTAAAACTAGCTCTAATCAGGTTGGAAGGCCTGGCTAAATAAAAATGTTTTTATCTCCATCTTGAAAGATTCTATGGTGGTCAAATTTCTTAGTGGCCAAGGGAGAGAGTTCCACAGGCTTGGTGCCATATACGAAAAGGCACGAGCACCAGATGTTGCTAGACAACCCCTCAGAACCTCTAAAAAACCCTCATCAGCTGAACAAAGGAAATGGGCAGGGTGGTAGGGTTGAAGGAGGCCTTTCAGGTAGCCTGGCCCCTGACCATATATGGCTTCATAAGTCAGCAAGCTGACCTTGAAGGGGATCTGCCACCTAATAGGCAGCCAGTGCAGAGAGTGCAGCACTGGTGTAATATGACACAATCTTGGCAGACCAGTCACCAATCAGACTGCGGCATTCTGCACTAGCTGCAGGTGGTGAAGATCAAGCCCCGGTAGCCCCAGGTAGAGGGCACTGCAGTAATTGAGCCCTGAGGTCAAAAAAGCATGAACCAGTGATGGCAGATCACCCAGGGGTGTGAGGTGTTTAATCATGGCAATGAATCTCAGATGGTAAAAGAAACTCTGAACCACAGCTGACACCTGAGACTTAAGTGTCAGACAATAGTCCAGGACCACACCAAGATTTCTTACCCCAACTGAAGTGAGCAACTGAGAATCCTCAAGACTAAGCCCAGAGACTCAGCCAGATTGCCCATTTGCCCCCAGGTGACCAGGTTCCATCACTAGTACCTCAGTCTTGTCCAGATTCAACCTCAGCCAACCAAATCCAGAAGTAGCATGCTCAAACCTTTTATGTTACTTCACACACTAGAATTCACATTTCTTCTGCGGAGTGCTACTAGGTTGTGGCATACAACAAACAATCAAAAGATACTAGCACACAGCCTCCTCCCACCACACACACACAGAATTCCAGTCTGAAGCTAAGAGGACCCACCCTCACATGGAGCTTGAGGTGTAAATAGCCAATTTTGGCAGTGGAAAGTTTAAATATGTTATGCTGTGTGGGCTGGGGGGTTGGTGTGCAAGTATCTTTGGATTGTATGTTGTATGCCACAACCTAGTAGCACCCTATAGAAGAAATGTGAATTCCAGTGTGAAGTAACATAAAAGGTTTAAGCATGCTATTTTTGGATTTGTTTGAGTTTTGGAGTCTGTGGTGCTCCTTTTAGCATGCTCCTTTGAAATACCTGTGTAAACTCCTTGATGCGAGCACAGTATATAAAAGGAGTCAATTAGTCACATTAGCCATTGAGGGACTGGAAAGTTAGGGACTAAATCGAAGGGTCCCACCTTGACGTTGGTGATTTAGCTTACTCAGATTGGAATTCCAGTCTGAAACTAAGAGGACCCTCTCCTCACATGGAGCTTTAGATATAAATAGACAATTTTGGCAGTGGAAAGTTTAAATATGTTATGCTGTGTGTGGGGAGGTTGGTGTGCGCTAGTATCTTTGGATTGTATTCAACCTCAGCCAGTTGGCCTTCATCCAGTCCTGGATCTCGGCAAGGTACTGATTAAACATTGAAAGTGCTTCCTGCTGCTTGGGTGCAAAAGACAGGTATAGCTGAGTATTATCTGAATAGCAGTGGAAACATAGCCCATACTGTCTTATAATGTCCCCTAGTGGCAGCATATACACTGCAAACATGGGAGAAAGAATGGAGATCTGCAGAACCCCCACATGGGAGGGGTAAAGATGCCAAGGAATAAAATCCCCAACACCACCCCCTGCGTCCTCCCAGTAAGGAAAGATTGAAACCAGTTGAGGACTGTACCAGCTAGTCTGCAACAGATCCACAGGTGGTCCAGCAACACCCCATGGTCCACGATGTCAAATGCTGCGGAGAGATTGAGGAGGATAAGGATGGAACGCCTTCCTCTATCCCTCGCCACCAGGAGATTATTAAAGACCTGCACCAGGGCAGTCTTGGTGCTGTGCCTCTCTTCCTGAAACCCGACTGGAGAGGGTCGTAGATGTCATGGGCTAACAAATGGGTTTCCAGATGAAGGGCAACCACTTTCTCAATAACCTTTCCCACAAAGGGAAGGTTAGGGACTGATCTGCAGTTAGCCAGACAATCCAGGTCCAGTGACGGTTTCGTTAAGAGTAGTCTAACGACCGCCTCTTTCAGGGGCCCAGGAAAGAGCCCTTTTACTAGAGAAACTCGGACTACCTTGATTAAGATCGAGCCGATGACATCAACACAGCCTACTAAAAGGCACATTGGGTCTGGTTCTAAACTACAGCAGGTTGACCTCAACTCCTGAAAAACCCTCACAACATCCGTGACCACCACCTGGTCGAAGTTGAACCAGACAGACCAAAGGCCCACGACCCCCGGCCCATCACCACACACCCCACTAGAGGGTGCCAACTGGATCCTTAACCTAATGGAGGTGATCTTATCAGCATAAAACAGAGCAAACTCATCACACCTTTTTTGTGAAAAAACTCCCCAAGACTGAAGACGGGCAAGATTACAAAGCCTGTCAACAGTCCAGAAGAGCTGAGCTGGTCTGTTAGTTGCTGCAGCAATCTCCCTGGACAGGAACTCAGCCTTCTCTTGAGAAATTGCTGATTGATAGTCCCTACAGTGGGATATCAATATAAGCTCATCCTCCACAGATTGGAATCTCTGCCAGCATCACTCCAACCTTCAACTCCTCATCTTCAACTTCCCGAGAGTCCCATCATACCAAGGGGATCCCGGTTGTGACGTGAGGGGACGAACATGGATAGGTGTGATCGAGTCGAGGGCTTCTGTCACAACCCTATTATAAGTCACAACCAGCTCCCCCGGCTTGTCACAAGCACCCATCACAGTACCTCAGTCTTGTCCAGATTCAACCTCAGCCAACCAAATCCAGAAATAGCATGCTCAAACCTTTTATGTTACTTCACACACTAGAATTCACATTTCTTCTGCGGGGTGCTACTAGGTTGTGGCATACAACAAACAATCAAAAGATACTAGCACACACCAACCCCCACACACACACACAGAATTCCAGTCTGAAACTAAGAGAACCCACTCCTCACATGGAGCTTGAGGTGTAAATAGCCAATTTTGGCAGTGGAAAGTTTAAATATGTTATGCTGTGTGGGGCTGGGGGGGTTGGTGTGTGCAAGTATCTTTGGATTGTATGTTGTATGCCACAACCTAGTAGCACCCTATAGAAGAAATGTGAATTCCAGTGTGTGAAGTAACATAAAAGGTTTGAGGATGCTATTTTTGGATTTGTTTGAGTTTTTGGGAGTCTGTGATGCTCCTTTTTAGCATGCTCCCTTTGAAATACCTGTGTAAAATCCTTGATGCGAGCACAGTACATAAAAGGAGTCAATTAGTCACATTAGCCATTGAGGGACTGGAAAGTTAGGGACTAAATCGAAGGGTCCCACCTTGACGTTGGTGATTTAGCTTACTCAGATTGGAATTCCAGTCTGAAACTAAGAGGACCCTCTCCTCACATGGAGCTTTAGATATAAATAGACAATTTTGGCAGTGGAAAGTTTAAATATGTTATGCTGTGTGGGGGGTTGGTGTGGGCTAAGTATCTTTGGATTGTATTCAACCTCAGCCAGTTGGCCTTCATCCAGTCCTGGATCTCGGCAAGGTACTGATTAAACATTAAGCGCTTCCTGCTGCTTGGGTGCAAAAGACAGGTATAGCTGAGTATTATCTGAATAGCAGTGGAAACATAGCCCATACTGTCTTATAATGTCCCCTAGTGGCAGCATATACACTGCAAACATGGGAGAAAGAATGGAGATCTGCAGAACCCCACATGGGAGGGGTAAAGATGCCAAGGAATAAAATCCCCAACACCACCCCCTGCGTCCTCCCAGTAAGGAAAGATTGAAACCAGTTGAGGACTGTACCAGCCAGTCTGCAACAGATCCACAGGTGGTCCAGCAACACCCCATGGTCCACGATGTCAAATGCTGCGGAGAGATTGCGGAGGATAAGGATGGAACGCCTTCCTCTATCCCTCGCCACCAGGAGATTATTAAAGACCTGCACCAGGGCAGTCTTGGTGCTGTGCCTCTTCCTGAAACCTGACTGGAGAGGGTAGATGTCATGAGCTAACAAATGGGTTTCCAGATGAAGGCAACCACTTTCTCAATAACCTTTCCACAAAGGAAGGTTAGGGACTGATCTGCAGTTAGCCAGACAATCCAGGTCCAGTGACGGTTTCGTTAAGAGTAGTCTAGACCACTTCTTTCAGGGGCCCAGGAAAGAGCCCTTTTACTAGAGAAACTGGACTACCTTGATTAAGATCGAGCGATGACATCAACACAGCCTACTAAAAGGCACATTGGGTCTGGTTCTAAACTACAGCAGGTTGACCTCAACTCCTGAAAAACCCTCACAACATCCGTGACCACCACCTGGTCGAAGTTGAACCAGACAGACCAAAGGCCCACGACCCCCGGCCCATCACCGCACACCCCACTAGAGGGTGCCAACTGGATCCTTAACCTAATGGAGGTGATCTTATCAGCATAAAACAGAGCAAACTCATCACACCTTTTTTATGAAAAAACTCCCCAAGACTGAAGACGGGCAAGATTACAAAGCCTGTCGACAGTCCGGAAGAGCTGAGCTGGTCTGTTAGTTGCTGTAGCAATCTCCCTGGACAGGAACTCAGCCTTCTCTTGAGAAATTGCTGATTGATAGTCCCTACAGTGGGATATCAATATAAGCTCATCCTCCACAGATTGGAATCTCTGCCAGCATCACTCCAACCTTCAACTCCTCATCTTCAACTTCCTGAGAGTCCCATCATACCAAGGGGATCCCGGTTGTGACGTGAGGGGACGAACATGGATAGGTGTGATCGAGTCGAGGGCTTCTGTCACAACCCTATTATAGGTCACAACCAGCTCCCCCGGCTTGTCACAAGCACCCATCACACCTGATAGGTCCAGCACCTCCATCAGACCGTGTGGGATCAAACCCCTTGTAGGGTGGTAATGAACCATCTCCATAGAGGAGGGTCTTTTGGGGAGGGCATCAAATGAGAACCTCACAATATGGTGGTCCAACCAGATGACTGGTTCCACCATGAGATCCATAATCTCCAGTCCCAGTAAGAAGACGAGGTCTAGGGAGTGGCCATGTACATAGGTTGCAGCGGTAACAACCTGTGTTAGGCCCAACGAACACATCAGTTGGAGGAAGTCATGGAAATCATGTCTGTAAGGTAGTTTCAAAGAGGTACTGTGAAAACATGTTTCAGAGGGGATATGAAAAATACCACCCATCATGTTCATGAGGTGGGGCAGCAAAAGGCCTATGTTGCACATTTGGGGCCAAGATCTGCAGAAACCAAAAAGTTAGGAGTAAACTTTGAAAAAAAATTCAATATCTCTCCCAAACTTTATTGTTTTTGACATTTTGACCCCAAGTTTTCAACACTGTTATTTTAGGACCCTATCTTATGATCAGGGCAGGTGGACTTTTTTTGTATCCTGTTTGTAATTTGACATTGTAGAGCATAGGTGAAAACATGTTTCAGAGGAGATTTGAAACATGACACCTGTCATGTTCATGAGGTGGGGTAACAAGAGGGCTATGTTGAAAACTGGGGGCCAAAATCTGTACACATTGCAATGTTATAAGTAAACATTTAAAAATGTCAATGTTTATTTATAACTTCATTGTTTTGTGACATTTTGACCCCAGGTTTTCAACATTTTTATGACCCCCTTCTTGTGAACTTAACAGGTGTTATTTATAAAATGCTGGCCAAAACATCATTTTGTACCACAAGTGGGCAGGATTTGAAAAATGACACCTGTCCTGTTCATGAGGTGGTGTGAAAAAAATATTTATGTTGAAAATTTGGGATCAAAATATTGATAATTACCAAAGCTTTGAGCATGCATTGAGAAATTTCAATCTTCAAATTATGTTGTTTTTTTAATATTTTGACCTGAAATTTTCAACAAAGTCTTCTTCTGACCCCACCTCATGAACCCAGTAGGTGAAATTTTCAAATTCCACCCAAAAGTTGAAGTGATTGCGAAATCATCTTTCAGCCAGATTTGAAAACTTTCAGCTACCTTGTCATGAGGTAGGGTCCCAAAAAGACCATGTTCCAAATTTTTAGGGAAAATGCTACAAAATGACCAAGTTATGAGTACGAGTTCAAAACACACAAATATATTAACCTGCGCTTACCTGATTTTCTCAGTTCCCGGTCAAGCACTGATGAGTGAAGACATGTCTCCGATCCAGAGAGGATTATGATGTTGTACCCCTGGTAGGTAGGTAAGTAAGGGGTATGGAGTGTTGGGTGGTGGGTGCTGATTTGGAAGTCAGGTGGGGGGAAGGTAAAGATGGCGATGGCAGCACCAACAGACAACGATGGACCATTTTCTTTTATAAACAGAGTGTAAAGAAAATTAAAAAGACTAAGAGGGATGATTTTATTTCAGGTACTGACACTGGGGACTAGCTATCCCAGAGCTGGTTTAATAGTCATGGGGCATGGAAGGTGATAGGGAGGTGGGAGAGATACTTGGCAGAGGGTGGCATCTGCTTGAAAGGGATATGGAAAGCAGTGGAGAGGTGAGGGGGATACCTGGCAGAGAGTGGAATATGTCTGAAAGAGGCATGGGCAGGGGAAGCGACGGAGAAGTAGGAGGGACACTTGGCATAGAATGGGATGACTGACAGGGGCACAGGAAGCGATGGGTAATTGGGAGGGATACTTGGCAGCGGGAGGGATTCTTTTTATGGTTGGGAAAGGAGGATGACCAGCAGGCCAATCGTGATGCTGCTTAGATAGCTGCTGGGCAGTGTCATGCAGATGAAAGTATACAGCCGCTTTGGATTGGAGCAGCTATTTCCATTCAGCTACATAAAATTTCTGTGCAGCAAACTAAGAACAGTGTAATGATCAATGTCGCTGATCATTAAGCTGTCACTGTCAAGTCCACTGCAGCCTTTTTTATTTAGTTTTTTAACTTTCTCTTTATACTCACCCCAGCCATCGACATTCCTCTCTTCAGGAGTCGATTATGCCTTGTATGTCCCCGCTCTCCTACCTGACCTTTCTGAGCAGTCTCATACCCCATGGAGCCTTGGTGTACCCCCAGGTGGGGTAGAGGTGGGGGCCTTTTTACCCCATGCTTCCTTGTCTCATCAGGATGCAGGTTTGGTGGCAGGTAGGAGGCTTTGAGGATCGGGGGTAGCACTCTGTCTACCGGAGATGCCGCGGCCATTTTCCCATTTTTCTGTGGATGTCGCATGATCCCCTGACATCAAGGCACATAGCGCCGAAGCCCACGACATCCTCCCCTCGCTGCACCTCAGCACATGCTGTGCCCCAGACCTCCGTCTGGGGCCAGTCTTGCACCGGGATGTCGACTCCCCACCCTCCCTGGAAAAGATGAGCTGTCCTTGGGATGCTGAAACCTTCTACCCCATCTGGCCCTCCAGCTTCCCGGGCTCATTCCTGAACCCAGGTCACTGGTGTCGCAAGCAGAAATCAACTACTTTCTTGCGCCCGGTGCAGCCTTTTTATATAGCACATTTTTATTTCCACTGGCGGCAACGGCTCGGTGGCAGTGGTACCAACATCTGTGCTCCCTACCCCCTCCAGCTTGTTGGAGTTCATGCTGTGTGGTAGTAGGGGCTTAACTTCTTTTGGTATTTATTGCTTTTCTTTGGTCCCCGAAACCCCACCCCTGAGGACACTGGCACAATGACCAGAATCCAGGCTGTAGATTTACTAATACATGGCTCAGCCAAGCACCTAACATTGTCCCCCCCTCTCCACACCATGAGTCCCATACCACCACCCCTGCATCCACAGGTGGCGGTAAGGAGGTGGTGCAACAGCACTGCCCGCCTTGGAGGAGATCATCCTATGAGATGCTCAAACCTCTTCCCCCAGCCGGCCCCAGTGACCCAGACTCATTCCCAAACCCATATCGGTGTCATCATGGGCGGTAGCACTACTGCCATGCCGATGGGCCAGTCAAGTCCACTGAAGCCTGAGCTGCACTGGATCAAACAGTGACACACCTCTGAAATACCATTCTTCTGACAAGGTGTTTGCTCTGCATGCAAGCGCAAGCAAGCATATAAACTGACATGAGGCAGATTCTGAGCAAAACACTCTGAAAACAAAAATGTATGGATAAAGCTGGCAAGGCTCATTAAAGACTGAGTGTTATATAACCTGGTTTTGCTGATAGCAAACTATAATTTCTCTTTAAAGAGCGATTATGAAAATAGAAAAAGTTGAAACTATTAGAGTTACAACAGTTATGTTTCTTTTTTTAACATTTGAAACTGTTTGCCCCCATACCACCACCTTCTGCTACTATCTGGCCACACCGGCTACCTCCCAGCCCAATGTGCTTCCCCTCCCCAT
Organism: Neoceratodus forsteri; assembly: GCA_016271365.2. NCBI lineage: Eukaryota > Metazoa > Chordata > Ceratodontiformes > Ceratodontidae > Neoceratodus > Neoceratodus forsteri. The sequence goes on along the minus strand of CM057455.1, from coordinate 1,455,541,294 downwards.
TGGAGCCAGTGACCACATAGTATGGGGCCTCGAGAGTACCAATGGCTGCCATACAGGTGGTACAATAGACATGGGATTTTCTGTTTTTTCCCATTCCCCTAAGCCCTCTGTCCTCCATGATGCAGGGCAGTTTTCTATCAGACCTCACATGCATGCAGTGACATCCCTACAGAGAAGGCAAGCTCCCTGGCTGACCACAGGGGTTACTATGGTGGCCAAACCACAGCACTGTCCCTCCCAGGCTGGGAGCTCTTCCCTGCCACACTGCCATCCCAGCATCCTTGGCTGCCCAATCCAGCACCTGAGTTCACTTTCAAACCTGGGTTGCCAGGACAGGAGAGCAACACACTACCTGTTGGCCACTGGGAAGCACCCTATGTTTTCTTTCCACCTTTTTCTTTGACTTCAGTTTTTTCTTTTCAGCAGTGAGCACAAACATTAAAAATAAGTGTCACAAAAAGGTTAAATAAAACATATTTTATTTGCTTCTTAAAAGAACTACTCTACGTATCATGAATACAAACCATATACCATAAATGTCAAAAGAAAGAAACTATTTCTGAATCTACAGAATAATATAAACAATATAAAAAGTATATATTATTAGCATGTTAGACCAATGGTTAATAATATAAACAATAAAGAGAAAGATGATTATGGACAAACCATAGGTCCACTGTTTGTTTAATAAAGATGGTGAAGAGCACAAACTCATAAGACGATAGAGTGTCATGAATACAAGCCATACATTGGTAACTTTCTACTACACATTTTAAAAGTAATAAACTATTTCAGCATCTACATAATAATAGAAACACTATAAAATTATGTACTGTGTAACAAATGAAAGGAAATATACTTTTGATGCCTATATCTACAATTTCTTTCTTATGTAGTTAAAACTGCATATTGAAAGTAAGTCTGAACTGTAAAATGAATATCTTCATCTCAATAATTCTTCTGCAGACTATCTACAAATATTTTTGAACTGAGTGCATTTCCCTGTATGATAGCAAACAAGCTATTTAAATATAATGATTGCCTTTAATTAGTTAATCCACTTTGCACAGCTTGGAGGGTACCTTCTTTCTAATTAGATAGAATTACATTTTAATCCACCAAGGAGGCTGTTAGAATAATTTTTCCAACAGATATGAATTATTTTGTTAGTCAAGATACTCAATACAAATAATTTAGGATCCTACTTAATGGGGATTGCAAAAATATTCTTGATTTTCCCCATAATCCTATTCCCAAGCATTTTGATCACTGGACATTCCCATATTATGCACAAGCGAACTCAGAGTTCTTTTCTATTTTATGTGAATTTTCTGAAGATCAGTATTCTTGATGGACGACTTTGAATTGTACACCTCTTAAACTGGCATTTGGGCTGGACAATTTAATGTTTTTTTATCATTTTGTTTTATAATTTTATTCTTTTTTTTTTACTTCCCCCTTTCTTATGTCTTCCATATAATTCAGATAATGCAGTATATATTCACAGACTCTTTCAAAAAGCATCCCACTGTCCCCAACTGACCTCACAATTGCTGTTTGTGACATTACAACCCATCGCCATGGTAGTGAATGGACCAATGTTCTTTTTCTGTTAATATTTCTATGTTTCTATATTTCTGTGTCAGCAATGGGATGTCATAAACAAAGACACTATGAGGTCAGTTGGGGCAAGCATATGCATTTTATAGAGACTTTATGGATAGGCTACCAAGATGTGCTATACATCCTAGAAAGGAACACTGAAAAATTAAAATGTATTCTCTAGAACATTTTAATAGCTGAAACACCATACAGTAATTATAGCAGTGCACGCTGAAGTACAGAGCTGCTTTTTAAGTAAGAGGCTATTTAGTTTTTGTTGACCGGGTAAGGGCACTAGACAAATCCTGCCTATTTTCAGGCACGACCAGGGGGAAGGGGATATAGATGAATGCCAACTGACCTTGAACCAGATTAAGCTGGTGGTGGTATTTTTTAGTGAATGAGGGAAATTTGGCCAGGACGCCAGGTAAATTCCCCTACTCTTTTCGATAAGTGCCATGAGATCTTTAACATCCACCTGAACTACCACCAATCCAGGCAGATGGGACCTTGGTTTAACGGCTTATCCGAAAGACGGCACCTCAGAAGTGCAGCACCCCTCTCATGCTGCACAACAGTGTCAGTACTGGGATATTAACCCAAGTGCCAGATGTGGGAACTGAACCCACAGCCCTCTGATCTCCCAACCTCAGAGGCGAGTGTGCTACCTACTGAGCCACTGACACTATACACTCAGGTGGAGAGAGAAGCAAATTTCCTGCTTAGTATATCAAACTCAAGAGTGTTGGTATTTACAAACTGACAATATATTTGGGTGTCTGATCATAAATACAACAAAAATAGTGCAACAAACTTGCTAAAAAATAAACCAAAGAATTCTGAAACTATATATGAGGGACAGAAAATGACTACAGTATTAGATTATTAAAGATAGGAAAGGGTTAATGGGTTTGTAGTTGTCCTTTTAAAATGGTTTGTAATACTGAAATAAACAAGTAAGTATTTCAATATTCCTTTTCAGAAGATGGTTTTGGATTGGACCTGTAATGTTGTCAGCATGGTGTAAAGTCTAATACAATACAACTTGAACTTGGGACTACACCAGGAGTAGTTTTCAAATAACTTTTTATGTTTGCTTGAACGCATGTGCAAGAAACATAGTGCCATCATCCGAGACACCGGATGCAGTGGCATACAGTTGAAAGTGAGAGCTCCGCTTCAGTGAGCAGAGCTCTCCTCCCCCATGCACGCAGGCATGCAAGCACTGCATTTTGCGTGCTCGTGCGCGCTCCCCCGACGCACACACTGATGGCCGACGGGTGCCCAACCCCGTTGGCTCCAGGCCCCCAAAAACAAGCTTCCTAGTGCCACGCCGGAGCCCACCCCAGCGTGGCAAACATAATGGCCGACGGGTGGTAATCCCCATCGGCTCCCGCCTCCGGGCCCCCAAAACATTTCCAGGTGCCACGCTGGGAGCCCACCCCAGTGTGGCAGAAACTGTAATAGCCAATGGGGGTGCCCAATCCCCGTTGGCTCCAGCCCCCAAAGCAGCCTTCCCAATGCCACGCTGAGGCCATCCCAGTGTGGCAAGCGTCCACCGTCGTCCTCCTTTAAAAAAAGTCCCTGAAAAAAAACAGTCCCTTGCAGTCTGTTGTCCCCCTTCCCCACCTGCGCCCACCCACTGCACACCCTGACTCCCCACACCTCCTCTAACCCCATGCTTACCTCCAGACTCTGGCGTGATGATCTTCGGTGGCCCGGGAACATGTCTGCACTCTTCAAAGCCGACCGCGAACTGAGGAAATGCCGGTAAGCTGTATAATGTAATTTTTCAACTTTGATGCATATCTCAGGCATTTTTTGGAATTTTTGCGCCAAATTTTCAACATGGGGGGTTTTGGGACCCCTCCTCATGAATTTTGTCACTGTCATGGCGTTAATCAGGCCAAAGAAGCGATTTCACGGTCACTGCGTGGAATCACTTCGGGACCGATTAGCGGAATGACAGTGCCATATTCATGAGTGGGCTCTCAAAAAAGCCCATGTTGAAAATTTGCGAAAAAATCCTAAAATGACTGTTTTATGAGCGTGTTGTGTAGTTCCTACTTAATGCTCGTAAGTTTTCCATGAATTTTTAATATTCGCATCCAGATTTTCAACATTACCATTTTAACACATCTCCTTATGAGCTGTACAGCTGTCATTTTCACATCTCGCCCAAAATGTGTTTCCGTGCATGTAGCGCACAATGGCGTAGTCGGTGTGCGAAAACAATGTATGGGACACTTTAAGAAAATCACAGTGACAGTGTTCATGAGCAGAGGTCTTAAAATGGCTATGTTGAAAATTTGGTGAAAAAAATCCTAAAAATGACTGTTTTATGAGCGTGCATTGAGCAGTTCCTACGAACGTTCGTAAGTTTGCGAATTTTTAATATTCACACTCCAGATCTTCAACATTGCCATTTTAACACATCTCCTTATGAGCAGTACAGCTGTCATTTTCACATCTCGCCAAAATGTGTTTCCAAGTGGCTACATTAAATGGCGACGGTGTGCTTTAAAACAATGTATGGGACACTTTAAGAAAATCACAGTGACAGTGTTCATGAGCAGAGGTCTTAAAATGGCTATGTTGAAAATTGGTGAAAAATCCTAAAAATTACTGTTTTATGAGCATGCGTTATGCACTTCACGCACGCCGTAAGTTTCGCGATTTTTAATATTTGCACTCCAGATTTTCTACATTGCCATTTTACCATACCTCATTATGAGCAGTACAGCTGTCATTTTTCACGCCGCCCAAAATGTGTTTCCGCATATGTAGCGCGCAATGGTGCAGTCGGTGTGCGCAATCTATGTTTGGGACAGATTAAGAAAATCACAGTGACACTGGTCATGAGCAGAGCTGTTAAAATGGCTATGTTGAAAATTTGGTGAAAAAATTCCCAAATATGACTGTTTTAGGAGCGCACGTTGCGCAGTTCCTATGCACACTGGCAAGTTTACGAATTTGTATTATTTGCATGCCATATTTTCAACATTTCCATTTTTACCACACTTCCTTATGAGCAGCACAGCTGCTATTTTTCACATCTCGCCCAAAATGTGTTTCCCCACAGGTAGAGCACAATGGTGCAGTTGGTGTGCGAAAACAATGTTTGGGACAGATTAAGAAAATCACAGTGACACTGGTCATGAGCAGAGATCTTAAAATGGCTGTGTTGAAAGTTTGGTGACAAAACTCCATAAAATGACTGTGTTACGAGTGAGCATTGCACAGTTTCCACGCACCCTTGTAAGTTCATGAATTTGTAATATTTTCAGTCCAGATTTTCACCAGTGGCATTTTTCCACACTTCCTTATGAACAGTACAGCTGTAATTTTTCACAACATGGCCGAAATGTGTTTTCACACTTTCAGCGCAGAAATGTGTGGTCACTGTGGGAAATCATTGCTCAGGACAGATAAAGAAAATCCCAGTGACACTGTTTATGATCGGAGGACCCAAAATGCCTGTGTTAACAATCTGCTGTAAAAAATCCTCAAACTAGTTACATTACGGGTGTGCGTTGCACAGTTTCTATGCATGCTCGTGACTTCACCAGTTTTTTTAATATTTTCACAGCAGATATTCAACATTGCCATTTTTTACACCTCCCCATGAACAGTACCGCTGTCATTTTTCACATCCTGTTCAGAATGTGTTTTTGCACCTGTGGTGCCAAATGCCGTAGTTGCTGTGCAAAAGCAGCTTTCGGCTAACAAACTGATATTGCCACTGTTCATGAGGTGGGGGTCACAAAAAAACCATGTTGAAAATTTGGAGTGAAAATACCAATGAATGCCTGAGGCGTTAGGGTTTCCGACCATAACGCCCCACCCTGTATAGAATGACAGGCATCAGGGCTGTGCCTTGGGATTGTTGCTTGCAATGCGCATACCATTCCACCCCCACCCACACCCTGCAGCCAGTGAGAGGCATCGAGGTGTGCCTTGGATTCTTCAGCCCCAAAGTTCACCCCATTTTCCTATACCGCACCCATCTCACCGTATTTCCTGATGAAATGGGGTGCACATAAGGGCCAAAGACCTCAAGGCACACCGTGACACTTGTCGGTGTCTGCTGGGTAGGGTGTGGTGAAATGGCGTGGCTGTTATGCCTGATGACCCAAAGGCACACCCCAATGCCTGTCACTATCTGCAGGGTGGTGACAGGCTTGACTTCAGTTCAATACTTCACTGCCATTCCTAGTATGCAGCTCTGTAACTCCGACACTACCAATGCCAATGCCAGCAAGCAAACATTCGGCATTGACAAATGCTTGTTTAGTTAGAAGCAAGGGGAATCTAGAACTTCTGGGTGACTGGTATAGCAAGAGACCATTATATGGTATGAAATGGAACTATGCAGCACTCCTTTACTAGACAATAAGGACTGACTGGAGTTTGCCTCAGGCACCAATACTCTTTCTACTGCTTATTCTACTAATAAAGGACTAATGCAGAGATCCCTGTTTTTTTTTAATTAAAATAATGCTAAAAATGCATCACGTGATTTAAAAATTGTTGCAGAGCTGCATGCGGGGAAACTGGTCTCAATATTCTTTACAGAGAAGAAATAAGAGCTGCACTCAACAACCTCCATAAGGGGAAGGGATCTATCCCTCCTGCACAGATATACCAATGAAATCAGTACAACTCACAGACAGCAGCATCAGGGTTGGTAGTTCAGGAACACAATGACCTAATGTGTTTCATTCCAGGGTGCACTTCATCAGCATTCCACAAAACTTAACACTAGTCTGTATCATTTATAGTGCAGTCAATTAGTAGTGTTCAAATAAGAACAATAGATAGGTTCTGCTGCATTACAAGGTAGTAATTCCATCAAGAGGTTCTGGGGACACAGAAAACCTTGAGAGCGAAGCTCGAGAGGTTTCTTTTTTTTTAAATTTAATATTTATTGCAGTTTCCAATGTACAGTACATCATAGTCACGATACATAAAGTGCGAACATGTACTTTGAGCATATCTGAAAAAACCAAAAGAAAGGGGGAAAGAAAAAGAAGAAAAAAGAAAAAGGCCACGCCTACCCCAAACTAAAAGCCCCCACCTCCCCCTAGCATCCCCCCCTTACATACCGCCCATCCCAGGTTAAACTGCCCAGAATCATGGATTGCAAAAGTATCTGTTCTCTGCATTTATTGTGTTTGTGACATTCACAGAGAATATAGCGCTAAAAGCGAGGCCCAGATTTTGTTAAATTTGCTCTGTCTGTTCTGCAAACTGGCAGTCATCTTCTCCATTCTGATACAGTCCAATAATTCCTTCAACCATTCAGTATATGATATAGCTTCGTTATCCTTCCAATGTCTAAGCACCAGTTTTTTGACTGACATAGATATAAGAGCTATGTGATATTTACGTGTGTTTACCGGGATTTCTGAGTAATTTCCTAATAGGCAGAATGTCGACCGTAAACAGCTAAATCAGAATCCCAACAAAGGGTCTGCTCTTTTGCTTGATTTTATACTAGGGGGTTATTTTAGAACAGTGCCAAAATGTGCACTAGATTGCCCTCACCTGGGCCATTCTCAAACAAATGGCAGAAGAGGCCCTGTCGAACTTAGCTATCTTCTGAGGGGTATAATATAAATTGTGCAGGATATGGAACTGCATAAGTCAGAGCCTGTCCTGTGTAATAAATTTATGGCATCCTTGCCAGAGTTTCTCCCAATTAATGGGTGTCTCCGGAAGAAGCGTTGTCCAATAATCAGTAGGTCCAAAAGGCCCAGGATATATTTTGTTGTATAGGGCTTTGAATATTTGGAAACTGCATGAGGGAGACCTACAATTTGAATCAAATCCACCCAGAAAGGGGTAGTCCCTAGTAACTGGGGGTTTGCCCCTATAGTTTTCACCAAGATATGTCGCAATTGGAATCATTTAAATATATTAGAGTCTGACATCCCTAGCTTTCTTAAAATTTCTGTGGATGAAGCCTATTTTTGTTCTGCCTCCTTCCAAAAATAGCTGAGCTTGGCTTCCCTGAGTTGTGGGATCCATAGAGGGGAAAGAACTTTCCCATCTAGTCTGATATTGGGATTGCCCATCAGAGGTTGCTCCAAGTCCGAGCAATGGTTATATTTAATAACAGAGCAGAACTGGGAGAGTGGACCCTCACCGACATAGCGATAGGTGACACAAGCAGTGGCTTAGGGAGGCTCTTGGGTTGCACGAAGAGCAGCGCTGCAGGAGAAAGATTGTGACTACGGATTTGGGCAGATTCTATTTGGACTCAGAGGGATATGTATTCCCCAGGGTATCTAGGGCCATTTGGGGTGAGCCACCTCAAGTATTTACTTGCATGGCTGGCCCAATAATAAAGGCCAACATGTGGTACCCGGAAACCCCCTTTAAGCTTTGGGGCGGCTAACTTGTACACGGCTAATCGGTGACCTTTACTGGCCCAAATGAAATTAGAAAAAAGTGTTGTGCACATTCTTGAACCATGATTGGGGTAACCAAATGTTCGGGAGATTAAGTGGGTAGAACAGTCACCGAAAGACATTCATTTTGATAAGGCTAACTCTGCCCCAAATAGTCAAGGGGAGAAGGGACCATCTATTTAAAAATTGAACAATAGTGTTTAGTAGGGAATCTAGATTGTATTTATGCAAAAGGTCATGCCTAAATATTTCAATGACTTTCTTTCCCAGGACAGGCCTAATGCACTGATCTCATACCTCATCACTCTTTGGTTGAGAGGGAAAACCACCATTTTCCCCACGTTTAATTTGTAGTTAGAAAACAGACTATATTCTTCGATAGCCTCCAAGAGATGTGGGATGGCTTTTTCGGGATATGAAGTGCAGAGAAGTAAATCGTCTGCATAGGCTGATACCTTGATTTCGATGCCCTGTACTGATATACCTTGAATCTTGGGGTGAGCCACCAATCTTTGAATGAGAGGTTCTAAATATAAATTAAAAAGAAGCGGGAATAGGGGACATCCTTGCCTCATGCCTGGAAGCACGGGAAACCTGTTGGAGCTACACCCATTGCATAAGACTCTGGCTGTTGGGGACTTATAGAGGGCCTGTATCCAATTTTGGAATTCTAAAGGGAGGCCGAAAGCATGTAACGTCCGGAAAAGGAAGTTCCAATCTACTCTATCAAATACTTTCTCGGCATCCAGAGAAACCAAGGCCGCTGGGTATTCCGCATCTCTGGATGCCGAGAAAGCATGAGCCAGAGTTCGAATATGGTCACTAGCCAACCTGCCCTTCATGAAGCCCACCTGCTCCACTCCTATTAAATCTGGAAGAACTGTGCTTAGGCGGTCTGCTAGCAGCTTACTCAGAATCTTAATATCCTGATTAAGTAGCGATATCGGCCTGTAACTTGCCATATCCTCTGGGGTTTTACTGGGTTTTAGAATAAGTATGATTAGCGCTTCAAACAATGTGGCATCTGTACTCTTACCATCTAGAATCTGCTGGAACATATGGAGGAGCAAAGGGGTAAGATTCTTTGCAAATCCTTATAAAAATTGGATGAGAACCCATCAGGCCCTGGGGACTTGTCATTGGGAGGCTATCTACTCTCAAAATCTCCCTCCCGGTTAAAGGGCGCATAAAGCAGCTTGCTGCGCTTCTGTGAGAGTGGGCAGCTGTGATTCATTTAGGTAATGATCCAGATCCTTACAAGAGTGGGGTTCGCCATCGGCTAGTATAGAGATTGGAAAAACTTTTGGAATTCTGAAGCAATTTCTTTAGGGTCAACCATTAGTGAGCCTTTATAAGACCGAATTGAGGCAATGAATCTGGCAGACTCTTGTTGTTTGACACGAGAAGCCAGAAGATCTGGCACAGCTCTGCGCTGTGCCACAGGTTCGAATGTGGGGACATCCCCACAGGCCACCTAGTGGGTGAGTATGGCATGGGCAAGGGGTGATGGGCAGAACATACCTTGGGATGGGGGAGGGCAGGGTGTGCATGTTGGTGTGGGGGCCACGGACAGGCAAGGGGCACAGCATAGAATAGCAGAGGGCCAACCATGTCATTGTCCACACAGGGGACAGCACCTATCCACTGCAGCCCTGGCTGCTCACCCCCTACTGGTGCCCATCATCCCCAGCAGAGGAACGCTACAATGAGGCACACGCCAGCATGTGCAACTTCATTGAGCGAGTCTTTGGTATGCTGAAAGTATGGTTCCGATGCCTAGACAGGTCAGGTGGTGCCCTACAGTACAGCCCCTCAAAAGCCTGTGGCCTATTCCTGGCCTGCTGCATACTGCACAACATGGCCATTGACCGTGGGATAGCTGTCGAGGCTGATGAGGGTGACATTAGTGGGGATGATGGAGGCAATGGGCCAGAGGGAGGTGGACAGCCACCCCCTGGGAGGAGGGATCCCCAGCTGCTACAGCAGGTGAGATGACACTGGGACACCACTGCACAGGAGCACTATGGTGCACACAGGTAGGTGGTGCGATACACATGCATGGGCCACACAAACAGGTACAGCACACATGCAGAGGTGTGCATGGCATTGGGAATCCACACACAGAGGCATGAAGCATGGGTAGGGGAGACAGGGGCACACACAACCACACACAGCACCTCTTACAGCCCCCGCCACACACACACACACACACACATACGCACACATGCACCCACACACACAGACATGGGTATGTGGCGTGGATCAGATGCATCACACCGGTGCACAGGTGCAACCAGTGCAAGACTTCCATCATCACACCCACGCCATGACACACAGGCACCACACCAGTGGTAGGCACACACACACACACCATCCATGTGTGCACTGGGCAGCAGCTGCAGACCTCAGGTAGGGCGGCCCGCACATCAGATCTGCTGCAGGGAACCATGGCCACCATGGCCACTGGGATGGCCATGCCAGGGCCGTTCGACAGCTACAGGCTGTGCATCAGCCATGGGAGGGGTGTGCAATAGCCTCCCAGGGGTGCAACCACGGGACCGCGACCGTGTCTGCATGGGGGTGTCAAGGCACCCAAACAGGCCAGCCCCAGGCGTGTCTGGGATGCCGACATCACAGCCTGGCGTCGACTGCACTGGGGTTGCCCGATGCCAGGTACATGGGGTGGACAGCACACTGTGGGGGGGTCCTCTGTGTCTGGCCATGCCCTGTGGTGGCCAGCAGTGCAAAGCCTTCCAAGATCGCAGTGGCAATGTGATCCAGGGATGTAGTCGTGGCCTCCTGTATGCGATGCATCCCTCCCAGGATCTACGCAATGCCCCTCTCCAGCTGCGCGGCTAACTGGCACACCTCCACGCACAGTGTACGCACCCCAGTGGTGAGCAGCACCTGTTGCTGAACAGATGTACGCAGCAAACGGGTGTGCTCAGCCAGCAGGTTGGCATCCTGGGGCTACCGGGTCAGATGCTAATCCCCATCTGGTGACCGGCCACACTGCACAGCCCCCCTCTCTGGTGGACGCTGCACAGTGGGGTCTGCAGGGGATTGGGCATGGAAGGCATACTGGCAGCAGACCCTGTGTCCCGCACCCTGCTACTGTCACCCATCTCGCCGCTGCATGCCACCCAATGCTTGCATGGCTGTACCACCTTCACTGCAGGGCACAGCCAGGGCAGTGCACAAAACTGAACCCGCAATGGTGGCAGGCAGCTGTTCCATCGCTGGCAGAGTGCTGGGCATGCTGCCTGTGTCAGTGGCCAGCATGGGTGTCTCGCCCACAATGGTGGCCATGCTGTCCAGGATGAGCGTGATGTCGACATTGGTGTCAGACCCCACCCCGATCCGTGTCTCTGCGCAGAGGACACCAAGGCTGGCATCCTGCAGGAACACATCCAGGGTCTCGTCCGACCCCAGGTCCAGGACATCCGCCTGCACAGTAGTGGTGAGCTGCAGTCTGTTGGGCCCCAGGATGCCAGTAGAGGTAGATGGCTGGTCCTCTGGGACCGGTCCAGCGTCCACGGCTGCTGCCGCTGCCCCATCATCTGCACAGAGGTGTGCTGATGCTGCAAGAGGAAGAGAGGGCATGTTAGAAATGCATTGCCCACATGTGCCCCCCTACACTGCCACTGCATGTGTCCTGCAGCATGGCATGCATATGAGTGCACACACATGCACGTGACATGCATGCCGGCTGCAAGCATGCCAGCATGGCCGTGTACACACCCTCCACTCTCCCCCAGCTGTGCGTGGCTGACATATTTACCATGCAGTGATGGGCTGCCACCTGTCTGGAATCCATCGCCAGGCACACACTCCACCATGTTGCGGCGCATGGTGGCTGCCACCAACTCCTCCTGCACCATGAGTGGTGGCACATCTGCAGGCGCCCCCATGGTGGCATTCTGGGATGCATGGATGGCCGCCACCTTCTCCTTGATGTGCCTCTTGTCCGTGCCCACCTTCTTCCTGCACTTCTGTGCTGACCACTGGTGGCTGCCCTGCTGGTTGACGCATGCCACCACCTCCTCCCAGGCCCCAGCCCTTGCCTGTGATGTGCCCATGGCATCACTCAACAGGGATTACCTGTCAAGGTAGTCATCGAACAGGACCTCTGTCTTCACCTTTGTGAAATTGGGCCTATGCTTGCAAGCAGGCCCATGCTTCTCACCCTCCTCACGTTCCAACATGTCACTTCCTGTGGACATGGACAGCACAGTGTGTCAGTGGCAGCATCACCCTGTTCCATCCCACCCTGCTGTGCTGGCTGCTCCCAATGAGCTGCAGTGGCATGCACAACTTACCCCGAAAGGATGCAATACCGATCCATGGCCTGTGCTGTTCCATGGCACTTATATAGCGCAACGCATGTAAATGAGCTTTGGTGCAATGGTAATGACATGCTAATGCCCCCAGTGTGCCACGCATTGGCTGAAGAGCTCATTTACATGTGGCATCTGAATATCGCGATTTTGCTCCGTGCACAGTGAGACTGCTCCGGAGTAAGTTGCAGTGCAATGTGCATGTATGCGCAGTGCATAGGCCCGCAGTGTGCATGTGCCAAACGGTATCATGGTGACATTCGTGCACTGTGCACTGACTGTGCGATTGGGGTCATGGTGCATGATGCACCAGGCCTCCTATCATGCACATGCGCATTGCACAGAGTTGGGTGACCCCTGACCCCTTGGTCACTCACCCACCCAATGATCCCACCTAGCCATACCCATTCTGCGCATCTTAGAGACTGCGTGATGGGAAGACACAGCGCATGTTCCTTCGCATCGCACATCTGGCACATGTCATGGCCACGAGCGCTTACTGCCGCCATTTTGCTCACCAGCTTCATTTCACAGCATGGCGCAGTAGCAGTCACCATGAGCACAGAAATGGATGCAGGTCACGTTGGTCAACCTGGTCGCCTGTGTTCAGCCCCACGACCCCCCCAACTGTTTGGCCAGATTCCCCTGCAGCAGCCCAGGGTCGCAGTGTGGCATGGGATTGTTGCCACACTGCAACAGCAGACCAAGGTGGCCAGGACGGGGGAGCAGTGCCGCCACAGGTATGGCAACCTTGTGTGGAAGGACCCAGAGTGCCTGAGGAGGCTTGCGGTGCATGTCAGGTGTGAGGCTGTGCCACAGCCAGGTGAGTAGGCCCATATTGCATGTGTGCCCTGGTGCTGTACTGTGGTGTTGGCTAGGCTGCCTGGCATGCCCTGCAGAGTGGTGCACTTCCATCATGCATATCGCGGGGTGGCAATGCCAGCTGCCGCTTGCATTGCCATGCGGCTGTGTGGGTCGTGTTGGCAAGGGGCTCAGCCTGTGCACAGGAGTGGGGGTGGTGGGCAGCTGCTGTGGATGTTTACTGATGTGTACCTGTCTATGTTCCATTCCCAGGGACTGAGAATCGCTGGAGGGCGGTGGTAGCAGCAGCGGCAGGACAGCAGGCTGCAGCGGGCCACAGAGGTGGTGCAGGAGTGGCTTCAGCACCAGTGTGGCCACGGAGGGCAGGTAGGCACTGGCATGGTCCTTTGCACAATACATGGGGGGTGACGGGAGTGTGGGTGCAGGAATAGCCACCTGTGCCATGTGCCATGGCAGCTGTGTGTGTCACACTGTGCGTGGTACTTGCCACTGTGGCACATCCATTGGACACGTGTGCCAGCTGTTAGTGGGGTAGGAGTGTGCCCAGCTGCCACTGACGTTGCTGTGGTGCTGCCGGTGCACTGTGCCTTGTGGCTGTCATTGCGCAGTTGGGTGGCCATTGTGCAGTGGGGACCACCTCTGTGCACTGTTGTGGTATACCGCGTTGCTGGCAGGCATTGGCCCACCCCCCTGTGGGTGGCCAGTACGGGCCCTCCGGGTGTGTGTGTTCCCACTGCCCACTGTGCGCTGTGGGTGGGCATGGTTCCTTGGGATATTGCACTGATCACCTATCCTGTCTCTTGTCATAGATGTCCAGTGACGGAGGAGGCCCGTCTACTGCAGGCTGCTCCGACAGCGAATACTTATAACATGAACAACAATGGAGGCTGTCCTGCAGGTTCGTCGCCTGCTGCTGGAGGATAGGAGGCAGCGAGGGCACCAAGGGGTGGCAGGCCATGGCCACTGGTGAATGGGCCCCAGCACTCCCCTGTTTCCCCTGCTGTACCTCCCCCTACAGTCCCCCATCCCACTGTACAGTCCCTGTTCCCTGTCCCCTTCCCTCGCTTTCCTACTCTTTCCCACCCCCTTGTGGATGTAAATAGTTTGATTTCACAATATATATTTTTTGACTTACTTGCCTGTGTCAGTGTCTGCTTTGCAGGTGGCATGCAGAGCCATGCTGCAGTGGCCCAGTGTCTGTCCATGTGGTGTGCATGTGTCAGGGTGTGTGTTGTGCTTCTGTGGTTCAATGCTGTCTGCTGTGGTGTGTCCCACTGTGGTAGTGTCCTTCCCCTCAGTCGGTGGCTGTGCCTTGGGGTGCCCATGGGGCAGCTGTCAGGGGTGTGTGGCAGGTGTGTGCGTGGCGATGGCATATGGCCATGGTCTTTGGTCGGGTACTGGCTGCACGCTGTGTTGGGGCCCCTGCTTGGCATTGTGTGGCCTGTCCCATGTGGTCTGCTGCGCTACGTGCCTCCTGGCACATTCTCTGCCTACTCTGTGGTCGCCTGTGTGGCGTGTGTGTATGCTTGGCTGCATGGTTCTGGGTTTGGCCTGCTCTGGTCTGGCTTTGTGGGAGGGGGCATGGCCTGCAGCCTGCGGGGGGGGCTCCATTGGTGGCTCTCCATTGGCACCTCCTGTTGCCTACTATCTGTGCCACTGTTGTGTTCTGGGGGGGGTCTGGGTGCCTGTGTGTGCCCTGCTGGTGGTGGTGGCCTCCTGTGGCCTGTCACTGTGCTTTCCTGGCTCTATCCCTGGGTCTCTTCTCTGTACCGTGCCCCCCTCTGTTGCTCTGCTGCTCTCGTTCCACAGTTGCGCTGGAGCATCTCTTTCTTCACCATGGCGCAACTGTGTTTGAACGATGGCACAACTGTGTATGCACCATGGCGCAACTGTGCCATATTCAGCTGGGTTGCGGTGGTGTAGTGCGGCCGGTGCAACCTCTGAATATGGCTCCTGTTATGCCACAGCACATCAGATTTGTGCTGCGCTGGACCTGCACCGGCCTTTAGCGCATTTCTGAATATCTGAGCCTATATGTATATTGTTTGAATTAAGCTGATAATTTTTTTCTCTCTTCTGTTTAAATTATGCAGTTTTCAGAAAATCAATACAACTTGAAATGACAATATCGGTACAATAGCTATCTCAGTCAAATCTCTGAGAAGGATGAAAAAGAAGAATCCACATGAAAAGTGAGGCTTCATAATCCTCTCAAACAAGGTGTGCAATGATTCCTCGCAAACTTTGTTAAATAAAAAATTATGTCAGATTTTATTATCCACTACTTGTACTCAGAGTTTCTTCTGTGATTTATATCTAGCTATCTCATTAGTTGTTTTCTTTAAACCTAATTGTTGGAATTCTAATACACTGCACGAGCACCTTGTAAAATACTGAACACTACTAAATGACTGCACTATAAAAGATGGAGAGTGCTTATGTTTTGAGGACTTCTTTGTTCCTGAATAACCAGTCCTGATGCTGCCATCTGTGAGTTGTACTGATTTATTACAATAAAACTATATTTCATAATAGACTATTGTGAGCATTGGTATATCTGTGCAGGAGGGGTGCAACCCCTTATGGAGGTGGTTAAGTGCAACTCATTTCTTCTCTTTACATTAGTTTTAGACTGAGCACCTTGCAGACCTTTGAGCTGCTTTTCATGTTTGCTTGCACACACATGCACAAAGTGAACATATTGTGGCTACTCAGAAATGTAGGAACAGCAGAGCCTTGTCAGTGTATCATCCAATGTAGTTCAGGCTGCAGGAGATCTGTCACGGACAGCCACATGAGGAGCAGACTAATAGTGATGATGTGTAGCCTGGCTGATGGACAGAAACTTTGCATGGTTGAAAAGAGGCAGCCACACCAATCAGAGTGCAACTGCATCCTTTCTTCTACAGAATGCCACCAAGCAGCCAGCTAAGCAGTGCCATGAACAGTTTGCTCCTCATCCTCTACCCTCCCACACCCGGCAGCACTGAGGTGCCCACATCTGGTACCACCAAACACTGGGATGCCCAACCTACAGTGTCCATCCTGCGACTAACATTTTGGCACACTGAGATGCCAGAATCAATTGTGGCCTCTCACATTCCCCGGCCCTGGTTTACAGTGTTCATGGATGCCAGTAGAATAAACCCCTCAGGCTGCTCACTGGCCGCAACAAGTGTAGACATTGGGGTGCCAGGTAGGACTGTCCCCGAGCTCCCCCACCCTAGCTTTCAGTCCAGTCATCTTATTTAACCCCCACACCCTACAACACCATGGTGCCCCCGTGCCACCAAACAACACTTGGTTCCCAATCCCAGTTTGCCCCCATCTGCCCCCCATCAACGCTCTTGGACACTGAAGTGCCAGAAACAAGTAAGGACTGTTGTGTTACTGGCCCTGGTTTTCAGTATTTGTGGAAGCCAGGAGAATGAACTCCTGAGGTGGCTCACTGGCTGTAACAAGTGAAGCACCTGAGGCACCAGGAAGGTCTGTCCCTGACATCCCAGACTTGGCTTTCGCTCCATGAAAAGGCCGGGGGAGCAAAAGATGCTAGCGACATTCCAGCTGCAAGACTGCAGGCTGCATTTCATGAGGCACAATCAGCACCAGGAACAGTCCCACTGCTGTAGTGCCCCCCTGTCTGCTGCTTGCTGTTCATAGGGGTGGAGGAGAAATGAATTTCATGTGACTTATCACCTACATCAAGCATGGTACATGAAGGAAACATGTATGTCGTGGTGCATTCTCAGCCAGGCCCCAGTTAACAGTGTTTGTGAGGGCCAGGAGAACAAACTCCTCAGATGGCTCGCCGGCTACAACAAGTGTGGCACCTGAGGCACTGGGATGGACTGTCCCTGAGCTCCCCATCCCCGGCTTTCAGTCCAGGGAAGAGCCAGGGGAGCAAAAGATGCTGGCAACATTTCAGCCACAAGATTGTTGCAGTGTGCTCCCTGGCCCAGTGGTAAAGTTTGCAGAGGGCCAGGTAAGCATGAAGATATGGAGCTCTAGCCAACCAAGAAGATGCTGCTCAAGGATACTGGTGGTGGTACTGGGTCCCAAGCCCGGACAGAAGGTAAGCTTCTTGTGTGGGGGAAGGGATTATAAAGGCATCACTGGATGCCGCAGTCAACCCTGGACAGCCAAGGCAAAGAAAGGGAGAAGGGAGGTAAAGGCACGGCCCCCACTTTTCTGCAGCACAGTGGGACGAAGTTCTGCGGCAAGACTACCATTTACCGCAGAACATCTGCAGCAGTGGTTTGTAATTTCTGCAGAAGTTCTGCGGCACTAACAAACTACCACATCACCGTGTCAGCTTGTCATCCTGACTTCACTTTCATGGCAGTGGTTATAGCAATCAGGATGGTGGAAAGCACAGTAACACTAGTTCAAAAAATAACAGACTTATAAAAATAATTTTATGCCTAAAAGAGCAAAACAAATGTCTCTCCCTTAAGGTCCTAGCCTGTTGCATAAATTACATATGCAGAGGGGATCTTATGTGATAAAGTATTTCTATATGCATGATATCTATCCCACTAATGAGGTTTCCACTGTCTATCACTTATATATTTGTATGTGCTTTCTACACCACTCATGAGGTTCCCACCTTGTATCACTTATATATTTATATGCAATCTGTAACATACATACAAATATATGTGCGTGTGTGTGTGTGTGTGTGGTGAGAGAGACAGAGATACTGTATGTGTGTGTATGTGTATATATATATTTTTATATTTTTTTATTTCCATGAACTTACATCCTCATTCATACAGGTCCCATTGGAAATAGAATAGAGGAGTTATTACAAAACTCATTTTTCATGTCAACCTGCTTTCCCTGACACACTGCGTAACACCATCAGACCATGACATGCATGTGAACCGATTGTGTGATAGAGCTCTCCATCCCATCACAATGTGTCCACCATGTGACAGAATACTGCACCATACATTCCCAGGCTCCGAGCAGTGATGTGTTCCACTAGTCCTTGTGCTGCCTAGCCAGCTCCCAGAGCTAATCTCTGAACCTGAGTTGCAGGCACAGAAACACAGCATGCTACCCTCTGGCCCAACAGCTGTCCCTGCACAAAACATTTCTCCATAACTTTTAGGTGATTCTATCAACCAATGACAATACGTAATCAATAACCCTGGCAAAAACGTGTACAGGGCAATTATTTATTTAACAGGTCTATTCTTTCAACAGGTCTGCACATTATTATATTCCACTTTTTGGGGCATAATTACTTTATTTTTCTTAAAAATGACAGTTAAATTCATTTTGCCAGTTATTCATTTCAGATGGCATCTCTATACCTTAAAGGCACAAATAGGTTTGTGCAAAGTGAAGTATGGACTTAACAGGTCTGTGCTATTGACAAAGGTTTTGTTTAAGTTGGCCCTAGTGCAATAATTTAAGACTGAAAATTGTATTAGGCTGTAGTGCAGGTTGAGCAAATATCACCATGCATGATGTGCTGTGCCACCGTCTCTGGCAGTGGGAGCTGTGGTAGATAAGTGACTGTTCATTTCTGTTGCAGAATGCAGTCATTTCATTAGCTAATGTATGATGTTATAGCAATGATAACAACACATTCTGAGCATATAGGGGGTTTGGATATAAAAAGAGGGGACGGGAACCAGAGCCTATGGATAAACAGAAATATTAATAAAAAATCACCAAGGAGAGTGAATTCTGCGACACCGCAGAAGTTCTGCAGTAGATTGCAAGTTCTGCACAAAATTCTGTGGCCGCAGAATTCTAGGGGCATTGGGTAAAGGCATGACAGCCTTCATTCTAATAACTTCTAGTGGATGACTCTGTTCATTTGAGGTGGCCAAACGGGGACAAGGAACAAGCGGGAAACTACAGACCCCGTGCCAGACTAACCTGACAGTTTTCTCTGATTGGGAGATGAGAGAATTGGATATGGGCCATGCTGTGGGTTTGCGCTACTCTGGCTTCAGCAAGGCTTTTGACTTGGTGCCTCACAGACACTTGCTTAAAAAAGATGGAAGATCTGAGTGGGCTAAGGTCACAATGAACTTGGTAGGTAACGGGCTACAGGGGAGGCAGCAGAGGGTTGTGATCAAGAGGATCAAATCAGATGAGAGGGAGATTATGAGCAGGGTACCGTAGGGATCTGTCCTGGGTCTGATCCTCCTCAATATATTCATCAGTGACATTAGCAAGGGAATCTGGGGTGGGTTGTGTCTCTTTGCAAATGACACTAAGCTCTCTGGAAGGGAGGATAGTGATGAAGAAATTGGGGAAATGCAGAGTGACTTACAAGAGCCAGAGGGGGTGGACTAGGTTTGGCAGTTGAAATTCAACACCAAAATGTGCAAGGTAATGCACCTAAGGAACAAGAACCCCAGGGCAGAGTACTGGATCGGTGGGGTAAGACTTCACACTATGGCTGAGTAATAGGACCTTGGAGTTATCATAAATGACTCCTTTAAACAATTGAGTCATTGCAACAAGGCATATAGCAAAGTGAGTAGGATGCTGGAATGTCATCAGGAGGGGTACTGCTACCAAGACGGATGTGGTAATACGTTCCCTATTTTGATCCTTAGTGAGGCCACACCTGGAGTACTGTGCCCAGTTCTGGAGTCCTCCCCTCAGGTAGGACAGGGATAGGCTGGAGATGGTGCAGCACAGGGTAACAAAAATGTTTCAGGGCCAACAGGACAGGTCCTATGAGGAGCGACTCAATGCCTGAATGTGTATTTGCTGGATACCAGAAGGGAGGGGGCAGATGTGATAGAGACCTTCAAGTTCCTAAAAGGAATAAACAAGGTGAACTGCGTGGAACTATTTAGCTTGAATGCTAATTCATGGTCACATGGACATGACTGGAAACTGACAGGAGGGAGCTTTGGGGGAGCATAATGAAGTATTATGTTACAGAAAGGGTGGTGGAGCTGTGGAGCAGTCTACAAGCCGAAGTGGTAGGTGCTAAAACCATTGTTGGTTTCAAGCATGGCTGGGACAGAAGGAAGGGTATAGCAGTTGCTCAGGGCAGCAGAAACTGGTAGGAGAAGTGGGGAATGGTGGGGAGGGCTAGGACAATGGAGGGACAGCAGGTCCAAGGGCTAAGTAGGGAACTCAGGCAGACTGGATGGACTGTTGGTCTTTTCTGCCATCACTGTCTATATTTCTGTCTCTAACTTCCCCATGGTACCTGGCAAACAAGTACCGTAATTACTTGTAATTACTCTCCACTTTTGCCATGCTTTGTACTGTAAGTAGCTTGTATTTGTGTGTCTTTTGGAATGGACATGTGCACACCCTATTCAGCTACACTGTTAATTAAGCACTTTTTGTACCCAGGGACTCCCAGATAATGAGATATTGCATCTTGTGGAGAAACACTGCCATCTATTTGATGCAAATTTAAAACAGATAAACAAATAGTAGGGGAAAACCCCCTTACTGAATATGCATCGGGAACAACAGAAATGAAATATTTCATTTTCATTCTTTGTTTTTGCACATTCCATCATCAGCCCAACACTCCCCTCTGCCCTGTCACTGATTTTCTCATGGTCCTACTAGTTTTCCATCATTTAGCCAGGACCATGCATGGTGGAGGGTGGAGTGCCATGTTGGTCATGTGTAAGCCTGTGGGAGAGTGCCGAACTGGACTGGGGCACTGTCCTCCAATCGTTCTCTCCTGGAGCATCAGCATGCAATGATGCACATCCATATGTATGGTGGTGTGCATGCATGCATGACATCTGGTGGTAGTTCTCTCCATGCATGGTGTGCCTGCATGTACTATCACCAGGTCTTCACTAGGTGGCAGTCAAGCAGTGAGACACATTGCTCCCCCACCGAAGGATGGAGAGCTTCCCTGGAATGCTCAATCCTGCCTGCCATGGCCATCTCCCAATGATCCAAGCTAGTTCTTAATTCTGGCTTGATGGCATCGTGAGTGGTATCCCTACCTCTGCACCGACAAACTGGCACAAATTAAACCTTTAATATTTTGCCACTGTCTTGTGGCGGGGCCATATTTGCATCCCACTATCTGGTGGCGGGGCCATATCTGCATCCCATTAACATGTGGTAGGGCCATATTTGCATTCCCCTATCTTGTGGTGGGGCCATATTTGCATCCCACTATCTTGTGGCTGGGCCATATTTGTATCCTACTACCTTATGGTGGGGCCATATTTGCATCCTACTATCTTGTGGCGGAGCCATATTTGCAACCCACTATCCTGTGGCAGGGCCATATTTGCATTCCACTTTCTTTTAGCAGGGCCATATTTGCATCCCACTTTCTTTTAGCAGGGCCATATTTGCATCCCACTTTCTTTTAGCAGGGCCATATTTGCATCCCACTTTCTTGTGGAAGGGCCATATTTGCATCCCACTATCTTGTGGCAGGGCCATATTTGCATCCCACTATCCAGTGGCAGGGACATATTTGCATCCCATTTTCTTGTGGCAGGGCCATTATTGCATCCCACTATCTTGTGGCAGGGCCATAGCTGCATCCCACTATCTTGTGTGGGGCCATATCTCCATCCCACTAACTTGTGGCAGGGCCATATTTGCATTCCCCTATCTTGTGGCATGGCCATATTTGCACCCCCTTATCTTGTGGCGGGCCATAATTGCATCCCACTATGTTGTGGAGGGGTCATATTTGCATCCCACTATCTTGTGGCGGGGTCATATTTACATCCCACTTTCTTTTAGCAGGACCATATTTGCATCCCACTTTCTTGTGGAAGGGCCATATTTGCATCCCATTATCTTGTGAGAGGGCTATATATATCCCACTATCTTGTGGCAGGGTCATATTTGCATGCCACTTTCTTTTGTGGCAGGGCCATATTTACATCTTACTATCTTGTGGTGGGTCCATATTTGTATTCCACTACCTTGTGGAGGGGCCATATTTGCATCCTACTACCTTGTGGCAGGGCCATATTTGCATTCCCCTATCTTGTGATAGGGTCATATTTGCATTCCACTATCTTGTGGCAGGGCCATATTTGCATCCCACTATCTTGTGGCAGGGCCATATTTGCATTCCCCCATCTCATGGCGGGGCCATATATGCAATCCCCTAATTAGGGTGGGGCCATGTTTGCATCCCATGATAGTTTTGTGCATGAAATAGACTTCTACAGATGCCAACATTAAAACAATAAATATTGCAATTTACATCCATAGCTCAGCATTGAAAACGAGGTTTTATTTTTTACTGATAGAAAACAGGTCTCCTTTTCTGTGACCAAATCAAGCAACTGTAGTTTCTAAAAATCCAGGCTTGTATGTTTTGCACAGCAAATGCACAGAATGACAATGCTGTCTGAACCAATCCCTACAAGGGTGGAATTTTTTCAGAATCTGGTTACTCCTTGAATAATCACAGGTTTCTTGATGCTAAAGAATGTGACCTTTACAGAGGTTGTTTGTCTTTATAGGAGGTATCTCATTATTTGCCAAGAACCAGGTAAATAGGATCATTTTCAAGCAAGTCTCAGTGGTTTCCCAGCAGTAACTGTCTCTATTCTAAGCTTTTTGCAATGCAGCAAAAATGAAAACAGTTCTGCCATGCAACTGCAGGATTCTGCTGCAAATGAAGCAAAGCCAATTTTTTTTCCATCCTCTGTTCATCCTCCGAGGACACCTGGGTGGCTGCTTTAGCCCTGCTCTGCTCCCTGCACCACTGGTGTCCATCTCCCCCTGGTACTTACCTTCCATCTGGGTCCCCACGGATTGTTCCTCTGTAGCAGGGTGGAGAGGGGAGGGCCATCTTCCCCCCCAGTTACTCATCTAATTTTCAGCCAAGGCATCCTAGGTCAACGCCGTAGGTCCACAGGGAGCGATAAGTGCTTCATGTAGCTCAGGCTCTATTTTCCTCTGGCATTTTCCTCCCTATGTCCATATTTACCAGTCTGGGAAACAAGCTTCCAGAGCTAGTAGCCCTGATGAAAGTGGAACACTTGGATATTGTGGCAGTCACAGAAACATGGTACACGGAGAACCATGACTGGGATGTCAACATATCAGGGTACACAATCTACAGAAGGGACAGGGAGGGTAAAAGAGGAGGTGGAGTAGCTCTCTACATAAGGGAAGGGATCAAAGTAACAGAACTAAAAAGTAAAGGGGGAGGACAAGAGGAACTCTGGGTCACACTGGAGACAGGGAATGGCATCACAATCTGCACAGGGGTTGTATACAGACCCCTGTCTCAAGGGGAGGAAATGGACAAGAAAATGATAGAGGGCATTCTCAAAATGGCTGAAAAGGGAGATACTGTTGATGGGGACCTGAATATGCCAGATGTTAACTGGGCAACATGGACTGCAGCCACATCCAAGAGCAGGGTCATTCTCGATGCCCTCAAGGAGCATGCCTTAGACAGCTAGTGGTGGAACCCACTCGGAGGAGCAATATTAGACCTGGTACTCTCAAATGGAGAGAGGATCACAAACTTAGAAGTCAGTAGACACCTGGGAACAAGTGACCACTGCACAGTGTGCTTCACAATAAACACAACCATGGAGACAAGCCATACAAATACAAGGATACTGGACTTTAGAAGGGCTGACTTTGGCATAATGTGTGAATACCTGAGGAATGCATTAGCAAATGGCCAGAAAGGAGGGGTGGAAGAACAATGGAGAAAAATCAAAACTGCCATCATGGAGGCAACAAGCCTTTGTGTGAAACAAATAAAGAAAACAAAGTGGAATAAAAAACCACTATGGCTCTCAAAAGAAGTGTCAGGGAAGGTTAAGGAGAAAAAGGCTGCATTCAAAAAGTATAAGGAATCACAGACGGAGCACGACAGGGAACTGTATCAATTAAAGCAGAAAGAAGTGGGGAAGGCAGTCAGAAAAGCAAAGGCCCAAACCGAGGAAAGGATAGCCAACTCAGTTAAGAAGGGGGATAAAACCTTTTATAGGTACATTAGGGAACATAGAAAGGTTAAGGGAGGGATAGGGAAGATTAATAAAGGAGAGGGGAGGTGGGCAGAGGGAGACTGTGAAAAGGCAGAGATAATGAATGAATACTTTTGCTCAGTATTCACAAAAGAAGAAGAGGAGGAGTTACCTAAACCAAACAGTAGAAGCACTCTGGATGGTGGGGTTAATACCAGTCCATTTAAAGAAGAAAGAATACTGAAAGAACTTCTAAAACTCAAGGTGGACAAAGCAATGGGGCCTGACGGGATTCACCCTAGAATCCTAAAAGAGCTAAGTGAGGACCTAGTGACAAGACTAACCACACTTTTTAACAAATCATGGGAAGATGGGGTGGTACCTGAGGACTGGGGGAGGGCAGATGTGATTCCCCTTCACGAAAGTGGGAGGAAGGCAGAAGCAGGAAACTACAGACCTGTTAGTTTGACCTCAGTGGTGGGGAAAATGATGGAATCACTTCTGAAAGAAAGAATTGTTGAGTACCTAGAGGCCAGCGGGGCACTGGACCCAAAGCAGCATGGATTCACAGCAGGCAGGTCATGTCAGACGAATCTAATCGATTTCTTTGACTGGGTGACCAAAGTAATAGACCAGGGAGGGGCTGTGGATATGGCCTACCTAGACTTTAGCAAGGCATTTGACACAGTCTGGCACAAAAGATTAATAATCAAGTTAGCCAGCCTGGGAGTGGGTCCCAGGGTGGTAGCCTGGGTAGAAAACTGGCTGCACAACAGGACACAGAAGGTAATAGTGAATGGAACACATTCTGAAGAAAGGGGTTACTAGTGAGTACCTCAGGGCTCAGTATTGGTCCAGTCCTCTTTAATGTCTTTATAGGTGACATTGCAGAGGGTCTGGAAGGAAAGGTATGCCTCTTTCATGGATGACACAAAGATCTGTAACAGAGTTGATACACAAGGGGGTAGAAAGGATGAGAAGGGACTTGGCAAGGTTGGAGGAATGTCAGACATATGGCAACTTAGATTCAATGCAAAGAAGTGCAAAGTAATGCACCTGGGAAATAAAAATCCAGGAGAAGAGTACACAATAGCAGGGGAGGTACTAACAACAACAATAATGGAAAGGGATCTGGGTGTAGTCATATCAGATGACCTAAAGGTGGGTATGCAATGTGAGAAGTCAGTAGGGAAAGCCAGGGGGATACTGGGATGCATAGGGAGGGGCATCACAAGTAGAAAAAGGGAAATGGTTATCCCTCTACAGAGACAGTTGGTGAGACCCCATCTGGAGTACTGCGTGCAGTTTTGGAGACCTCATCTATGCAAGGACATAGACAGGATGGAAGCAGTCCAGAGGAGGGCAACTAAAATGGTGCAGGGTCTACATCAGAAACCATATGAAGAGAGACTGAGAGAGCTTAATATGTATATCCTTGATGAAAGGAGGGACAGGGGGGACATGATAGAAACTTTTGGTACCTCAAGGGAATCAACAAAGTCCAGGAGGGTAGCATCTTTCAGAAAAGAGATGTGTAAGAACAAGGGGCACAATTTAAAGTTAGAGGGGGACAGCTCAGGGGTAATGTGAGGAAATTCTTTTCATGGAGAGTGGTGGACGATGGAACTGCCTTCCTGAGAGGTTGTGGGTCTAAAACAGTGGAGGAATTCAAACATGCATGGGACAGACATAAGGCAATTATAGTGGGGGGTTGCAGGAAATAGGCTGTTGGTTAACTAGAATCTGCAGCTTATCCAGTAGGTAGGGAAATGGGCAGACTGGGTGGGCCAAGTGGTCCTTATCTGCCATCAAAGTCTATGTTTCTATGTTACCACCTCATGACAGCCGGTGCAGTCTCTGTCGACCTCGACAGCAGCAGCGTGTTCTGGGCATGTGCCACCCCTTGCAAGGGAGCAAGCTCCCTGACTCACTACAAGGGGTCACCGCAGTTGAAGCCAGGCCGTCTCCCTTCCTGGCTGGCTTATGCTCCCATAAGTATCACTCCCCAGCCCAGCTGCCTGATCCCAGCAGAGCCGGACTCCCTTCCAAACTCAGGTCACTGTCATGGAAGTGAGGAGCGCTTCCACTGAGCCATTAGGTGGCTCTCCCAAGCCAATTTCTAAGGACAAATCTCCCATACTAAACTACAGTAGATCCATGCCATCATTTACTGTATAAATTTAGATAAGGCTAAGTCTGTCTACCTATTCTTACTGTTTAAGCAAATATTTTTCAAATAGGTCTTTCACATAACACCACAGGGGGCATTCCATGGAGGAACAAAGCTGGACCAGTAAGTCCTGGGGAGGTGGTTACCGGTGGGGGGGCATTGGGGACAGGGTCAACAGGAGCTCTGCCTTCCCCAGCCAAGGAGCAAAAACACTTAAACAAAAAAAAAAAAGAAAAAGTGTTATGAACGTATGCCAATTGATTGCAAAAGGTAATGTTACAGTGACGGAAAAAGTGCAGAAAGTCAGAAAATCCAAAGATAGTGTTTGATAGCTGAATGACATACAGCTTGGTAAGGCAACTCCATATGCACAGTTTGGTAGAACAGCTGTAGTTAGGGTAGTCAATCTGAGAAAACAAACTTTCCATGCTTTGAACACCTACCTAATGATGCTTTAACATCATTATGGCAATGAATTGCCATACTTTTTCCTTAAAAAGGTGCCACCTCCCCTCAATGACTGGTCTGCCAGAGGGAAATCTGTCAACCTTCCCCATCTCAGTGGCACCCACCCCCTCTCCCTGTCCTCTGCAAAGCACTCTCTAGTGCCCACTAGTACCCCCTTCCCCAGTCCCATGTCAAGGATTCCCTGATGTGCAGTGGTATCCCTTCCCTTGAAACCATCACACAATGCAGACAAAACCCACTCACTGGTGTAGTCTTTTAAGTTCTTTTACCCCAAAATCTCAGTTACAATATGTAACATTTTAAGGCATGATATCTCAGTGTTTCATGGTGTCACCGAGCACTTCTGCAGGAATGTGGAATGCCTGTTTAAAATCATAACCACAAAACTTTTTCCCTCTTCCAACTAGAAGTAGTGTTAGACCTCAGAACTAGCCAATCCCAAACAAGCACAACTATGTATTAAGATAGCTCACTCGTGGCTTCACCACTCATGAGATATCACTGGCCTGTCGTGAAGATAAATGTGATATCTTCAGTCAGGCAATGTTTCATATAAAAGGAATATACATGGGCAGTTGTTAGATAAATTACTTATTTTCTCTAGTGCTATCTGACCTTGGGTAACCTCACGAGTCATGTGAGCCACAAGTGATGTGCCCAAGGTCAGACAGCATGAGTGAAAATAAATCATTTATCCAACAAGCACCCCATTGCATATTATATTTATTCAATAAGCAGGGGCTTGTTTGTTTTATTTGTTGATGTTTCTGACAGTGAGTAAAATAGAAATATTTTTAAATTTGCATGGTTTCTTTTGTGCTTTTCCCAGTTGTTGCACCTTACCGAGCTTGTTGCTACGCTGCTACTGGGAACACCATGTCACGATGATGCTTTGATGTCATAGCGGAGCCGCTGATAGACTGATGAAGTAAAGCTGCCGAAAAATTGAAGAAAAAATAGCGGACTTGCATAGCAAGCGGTGAAGCTGCCCATCATGGCCATTTCTTAATGTTTGAAAATTCTAAGTGAAGTTTTGTCAAGGACAGAACATCCCAACTGGCTGGCTGGCAGGCAGATGATTGGATTTGAAACCAGTGTGACTGTCAAGTTTAGCAAGAGTGAGCAGTACTGTTTTGTTTACTCCTGCAGAAGCAAGTATGTGTGCAACCAGAGTGTGTTTCGCAGTGCGGGAGGGGTGTAAAATGGAAAAGAAAATTTAAATTGCGGTTTGTTTGTTTTAAAATAAGAAATGAATGCTAGGTGAGAGGCAGTTCAGCAGGCGTCACGAACAGCGTGTAGTGGTGTGGTTATGAAAGAATGAGTACTGTATCATGGCGTTTGGAAGGGAGAACTGATAAAAAAAAGTTTTGCAGCATATTTTATTTTTACCAGTTCAGGAGAGTGAAGAAAAGCTAACCAGAGGAGTCGACCAGTGGATACTGATGTGGTGTACTGTTTCTTTTATTTATTTATTACTGAGGCAAAGCAACATGTTTTGGAAGGAACTGGCAGTTTAAACTTGCAGAAAACGAACATAGGGACAATGGAAGCAGTGCCATCGGGTGGACGGAGGGAGAGGGGCGTCGCCACAGAGATGATGAACTTACTAGCTGTATAAATCAGTGATGATGAACTTACTGTACATATAAATGTAAGATTTTACATTTACATATAGCTGCTCTGATAAACTGGTTTATCAGCAGTTGTTTCTGTCCATGCCTATTGCATACTATACACATACATACACATGGATGAGACTTTTCCCCCTATAAAAGTTGTTAGCAGCTATTTCCCTGTATACTCTTTTCTTGTATACACAGTTGTGATCAAAACTAACAGTAACTCATCCAAATGTACTAGATAAAACTAACGATGGGTAAGTCTGCTATACTCAGAAATAAACCCATCAAGGGGGCTAAGCAGATCATAAAGCCTTAAGCCCAATGGTCTCGTAGCTTTATAATCTGGTTAGCCCCATATATATGTCCACACTTACGTACAGTCTGGACATTATGTGTATTTGCATGTGGATCATGGTTACTCAGACCTCACCTCACTCAATGTCAAGTGACCTGCATGTTTCCTGTGAGGAATCTTAGCCAGCCCCTTACATCTAGTAAGAAGGCCCCGTGTATCGCTGATGACCATTGGTGAGTAGATAGTGGTTACAGCAAGCTAGTATCCAGTGGAACCACCCTCCTCTGCCCCAGGTCTGGCACTACCTGATGTCCAACAGCACCCCTGGCTCCCGACCCCAGCTGTGTGCAAATCAAACTCTGGTATCCAGTGACATCACATTTGCCAGTGATTTTACACCCAGCTCTGTATATCCTATTGTAAATTTGCACATTAACAGACCAGCTATACAAGTTTCAAAATATTAACTTAGTTAAAAATTAGTCAATACACTTTAAACACGTAAAAAAGGCAAGTTTGTGCTGCTCCATGAAGAGGGATGAGTGATCTAATATTGGACACTACATCGAAGACACGAGTGATATTCTGTAAGGAACACACACTTTCCCTAGTTTTAGTTAGTCTTCCTGAGGGAGGATTCTGCAGTGAGAAAAGGGTATGTTCTTACTCTATCGTATTCTGAAAGGCAGTTCTGCACCACTGAGACTTCTGTAACTGTGCCAGACTTGTTTCAGAACAACACAAAACACAAATAAAAGAGGTCATTATTTGTTTCTGTATCACTACAAAGTTTCAGACAGCAGCTATTACCGAGCAAATTATCATTCTGAACTGCATGTGGAAGGTCCTGCCAAAAAAAGCAGTATGTAGATAGCTTCAATATGTGTCCCTGTACAAATCTGACATGAATGGGAGCTGATGCCAAAGGGAAAATAAGAGAACTATTAGACAGTCTGCAGTGATTGGGCAGTACTGTATATGTGGCTTAAAAGGCAACACCAGGAAAACTTTAAGGAGTGAGTGAGATGTTTCAAGGGCCAAGTCTCCACATATGAAGTCAATAATGACAAGCTACTACAATATAATCAGGACCCTTTTAAACCAGAACAGAGAATGAAAATAAATCTAACCACTGTCAGTTTAAAAATAAAGAAGATTTTTCTAGGTCACCTATTATCTTACACACCTACAAAAGTTAAAAAAAAACATTTAGACTGGAATTTGGGATAGCTGCTTTCTAAAACTAATATGAACATTTATAACTTTTGCTAGGTAATTTGTGTTCAAATACAGTACATTACAATACTAATCTAAAAAGACAAAGTGGCATTAAATGCAGACATTCTAAAAGTTTCAAGGGAGTTTCCAGTTTCCTGCAAACAAATGCAGCTGGCAACAGCAGGGCTCAATTCTTGTAGCACTTCCCAGAAGTTTGAATGTCAAGACATTCCTGTCATTACTAAAGGCCCTGACACAAAAATGAGACCTTTGCCCCTTAGACATCATCTGATTTTGCTGATTTTCCTGCCCTGAAGTCATACGCCTCTGTTTGTGACATCAGAATAATTTCCATGGCAACAGGGTGTGATGTCATCAGCAGAGGATTAGCACTTTATGGTAGGTATAAGCAGCTTGAGCAAAGGGGTGGTCCTGAAATTCAAATCTGGAGGGACATTTTTGCATACCTGAGTTTTGTTGAAGTCAGCTGGGAAATCGTGGCAGAATACTGGAAAAGCTCTCTAAGACTGCATTAAAATAGACGTCATGCTGTAACAACCTTCTACTGCCACTGCAGGGCAAGGGCTTGTTTACTAGAATTGTAGACCATGGAGCCTACTGATTGGAAGATCCTATTTGACGGCCAGTGGACAGAGCTGTTCTTGGCAGTTTGTCAAAATGGCAGTCTGATAGTATCGTACAGGTCTCTCTGCCTTCCAGGCACCCTTGCCTTAGGTTGCTGGTAATGATTGGTGATTTGGAGCCTGAAGGCTATTTAGTGTAGATTGCCATTAATGTTGTGGAAGTATAAGGAAGACAGTAGGTGGGAGTGAGTATCCTAAGGGACTGCTCCACAAGGAATGTTCCTGGTGACCTTGCAGTGCATGGAAGATGTCAACAAAGCAGGTGTTCACCATCTGGGGGCGATTTCATCTTGTGTCCGAGAGATGCTGCCAGCTGTGCTGAAGATGGTGAGAGCACTGGTGACAGAAGCTAAGCTGCTGAAACAGGTAGGATATGGGCCTACTAGTGTCTAGGGAATTCCAAGTCGAGATGAATACCGGTGATTCTGCCTTTGGCAGAGGGCCTGGGTAGATTGCCAGCTGCTACCAGAAAGCAGGCTGAGGTATGCATGACCTGTGGTGTGCTCAGCAGACTGCCCAGTGAAAGTAAGGACCTGGTAAATGTGAGGTGCCCAGAGCTACAGAAGCCATTAGCTAGGAATGAAAGTCACTACAGCATTCACTATAGCAGTGCTGCCTCCTGTACACTGGCTGAACTGACGCCACGGTGTCAGGTTAGTATATAAAAAAAGCAGTGAACCCAAAGCATATAGTGAGGTGGGAGATGTGGTAAATTCAGAAGGATGAGTAGGAATGCTCTTTCATGAGGTATAACCTCACCCACTGGTGAACAGCAAAGAATAAGTGGCATCATAGGGCTCCAGTGAGTGATGTGTAAAGGGTACAGTCGTTGTTAAGAGACCCTAAGCTTTTGGCATATGGCCAGGGTCAGAATCTTGCCTGTCTTGCAGTGCTGACATTGAGAGCACTTTGGGGATTGTGTTCCTCCTGAATGCGCAATTGCAAATATATTAGTAAAGATGACAACCCATCATGTAGCAGAGTGATTTATTTCTGGTCTAACAGAGTGGACATTGAGTAAAAGTTCACTGATGAGTAAATGGGAAAAAGTGTAAAGGCCACTGTAAACAGCTAAAGCCAAAGCGATTATTTGTAACAGGGGTCTCCTCTGGCAAGGAGCTACCATCTACACCTAGATACATAGGGTAACCCTGGGGCTATGGCCCACCCCTGGGTATCTACCTGATGCCAAGTGAGGGTTATCATATGGCATCAGCCCTGAGCTGACAGTGTAGTAACAGCAGCCACACCTGAGTGGGCTCCTTGAACTACCTGTCAACTAGTGCAGGAGTGTAGAGACCGAAGGAGGAAAGGGGGGCAGTTACACAACTCTCATAAATTAGCAAATCAGAAAGCTTCTTACATACATCCAATCAGATCCATAATGTACTGCTACACATGTATTTATGCTATTCCAGTGAGCATAAATTCTGGCAAATATTCTCGACATCTACAGAGTGGTCAGACCTACAGTGAGGATATGGCATTGATCCTCACTGTAGGTGGTGGTGGTAGTAGTAGTAGTAGTAGTGGTAGTAGTAGTAGTAGTAGTAGTAGTAGTAGTAGTAGTAGTAGTGGTGGTGGTAGTAGTAGTAGTAGTAGTGGTGGTGGTAGTAGTAGTAGTAGTAGTGGTGGTGGTAGTAGTAGTAGTAGTGGTCTTTGTTTTTTTATGGCTCCCTTCCCTAGAGGATCAGAGTGCTGTTACAAATAACACAAAATACAAAAATACCTTAAACTCTACCCAATAAATACAAATAAAACAATCACAAAATAAATATATATGGCTGATCAGACTCAGTTAAATCCCAAATGCCTGCATAAATAGAAACGTTTTCAGACCCTGTTTAAAGGCCTCCACCGAGGTGGCCTCCCTCAAAGTCCTAGGCAAGGAATTCCAGAGGACCGGGGCTGCTACCTTAAATGCCTGGTCCTCAGATGATTTTAGTCTCACCCTAGGGACCGCAGGAGGTCTTCCTCTATGGAGTGGAGAAGATGCCCAGGAGTGTGAGGATGCAGGAGCTCTAACAGTTAGCTGGAGCCAGCCCGTGTAGGGCCTTGTAGGTCAAGAGACCCACTTTGAAGGAGATTTGCCACTTCAACTGCAGCCAGTCCAGTTTGTGCAGCACTAGTGACACATGACAGGACCTGGAAAGGCCTGTCAGTTGCCAGGTTGCAGCATTTGTCAGCAGCTGCAGGTGTCACAATGCACCTCCTTTGAACCCAAAGTATAGAGCATTGCAGTAGTCGAGACCTGAAGTCACGAGCACATGTACCAGCATGGCCAGGTCATTAGGCAGGAAGTGGGACTTAATCTGGTTAATATTCTGTAGATGGTAAAAACCACTCCATACCACCACTGCCACCTGAGCCTCCAGTGTCAGCTCATTATACAGAATATCTCTCAGATTTTTCACCTTGGTGGAGGCTAATAACCTAGAGGGGCTGGGCCAAAGCTCAGTCTCCTTCTCGTAGGCCTCTACTCCTCCCCCCTGACCCGGCTCCACCACCAGCACATCAGTTTTTGCAGGGTTCAGTCTCAACCAGATCGATGACATCCAGGTCTGAATCTTGGACAAGCACTTTTTTAAGCACATCAGCCTCCCAGGTGCAAAGGACAAGTACAGCGACATCAGCATAACAATGAAACCTGACAATCTACTTATTTATTTTCAGACCCCAGAGGATGCTTTAACCTCTTTATGGTAGACCCTTAAGGACTTTGGGGCTTATTCCGATTACACTCTGAACACAACAAAAACTGAGGTCCTTCAATTAAATTATATCCCCAGCCTTTCTATTCAAAATAATTTTTGTTTTAAATGGGATATGCAAGCTCTGAAATATCTGGAGTTATACTTTCTCCACAACCGGCTCAATTACACACACACACACAAAATTGTGATTTTTTTAACCCAACAGTTCGTTCGAGACCTAGATACATGGTGGACTGTTCCACTCATATTAATACAGCGCATTGACTGTATCCAAATGGTTCTGTTGTCTAGATTTTTTTATCTGGCACAGACACTTCCAATTAACCCCCCCCCCGGCTCACTTGTTTCAGAAATGGGACAAACTGGTCTCCAGATACATCTGGAATGGGAAGACTACTTGCATTAAATTGTCCACTTTACAGTTGCCACATATGAGGGAGGGCTTGCCTTGCACAGCCTTTCACTTTATCATATTGCCGCCCAGATCCACTCCCCTCTGTGCTGGCTGATTCCCACCTATGTTGCTCACTAGAAGACCATGGAACTTAGGATGGCAGTCATTCTGTCTCTCGCATTTGTTTTGTTTACCCAACCACCCTGTTCTCACAACCCACTTTATTCTAACCCCTACACTTTCAACACTCTTCATGTCTGGTATCGGCTCCTCGCTTCTCAGGCCTTCTACCCAGTCCAGTTTCTTGTCACCACTTTTTATGTTGGCTCACGTAGACAATATTGCGGTAGTAGCAGATTTGGAGGCGTGGTCACTGTTGGGCGAATGCAGGGCATGCATCAGAAGCTGTGTCCCTCATTCCCCAATCAGGCAGCAGGAGGCACTGACCTCATGCATGCATAATGTGGCCATCACAACAAAGAAAAGGTACGCTGCAATGAGAGTGCAGCTCTCATGCAGCATGACCGTTACACGCCTCCCATGGTGCAGGCAACATGGCGGCAGTGACTGCCGCCACTGCTGCCTGTTACAATGCCGATGGGGAAGCCCACTCCCTGTCGGCATAATGCGTCTCCCCCCTTTCATTGATTGCCAAGGGGGGTGCCCAATCCCTCTCGGCATCATGCAGCCCCTCCTCCAACAGTTTTTCTTTGCCGATGGGGGGCCCAATCCCCGTCGGCTTTTAACCCCTGTATTTTGCTGATTTGTTATGTGCCAATGGGGGTGCCCAATCCCCCGTCAACTAAAGCACCCCCCCACCCACAAACACTGAGGTGGCACGCTGGGGAAATCCCACCTGAAAAACGAAAACCGTTCCGCGATGTCTTTTTTTTTTTTTAAACCCTGTAAAACAAAAACGGTCCTTTGCTGTCTCCCTGCTCCCTCCCACAACCCGCAGCCACCAATTATGCGCACTTGCCTCCCCACCCCCACCCCACTCCCATACTTACCTCCGGAGTCTGGTGCGGCGATCTTCAGGGACCGGGAACACGCCTGCACCTTTCAAAGCCGACCGTGAACTGAGGAAATGCCTGTAAGCTGTATAATGGAATAAATAGGGTTTTTTCAACTTTGATGCATATCTTGGGCATTTTTGGAATTTTGGCACCAAATTTTCAACATGGGGTTTTGAGAGCCCTCCTCATGAATTCTTTCACTGTCATGGCATTAATCGGTCCCGAAAGGTGATTTCTGTCACTGCACGGAATCACCTTTTGGGACCGACACACCATGACATTGCCAGAATTCATGAGGTGGGCTCTCAAAAAGCCATGTTGCAAATTTGGGGAAAAATCCAAAAATGACTGTTTACGAATGCGGTGTTGCGCAGGTTTCACGCATGCTCGTGAATTTCGCGAACTTGCAATATTTTGAGCCAGATTTTCAACATTGGCATTTTTCCACACCTCCTTGTGAACAGTACAGCTGTCATTTTTCACCTCCTGGCTGAAATGTGTTTTCACACTTCCCGTGCAGAATAGCGTGGTTGCTGTGGGAATTCAGTGTTCGGGACAGATTACGAAAATGACAGTGGCACCGTTCATGAGCACACATACGAAAATGCCTATGTTGAAAATTTGGTGATGATACTCCATAAAATGATTGTGTTATGAGCGTGCATTGTGCAGTTTGCACGCACGCTCATAAGTTCACAAATTTATAATATTTTCACTCCAGAGTTCCAACATTGCCATTGTTCTGCACCTCCTTATGAACAGTACAGCTGTCATTTTTCACCTCCTGGCTGAAATGTGTTTTTGCACTTCTGGCGCAGAACAGCGCAGTCGCTGTGGGAAATCCATGTTCGAGACACATTATGAAAATGACAGTGACACTGTTCATTAGCAGAGGTCCTAAAATGCCTATGTTGAAAATTTGGTGATGAAAGTCCATAAAATGAGTGTTTTCTGAGTGTGCGTTGCGCAGTTTGCATGCATGCTCATAACTTCGTGAATTTGTAATATGTTCACTCCAGATTTTCAGAATTGGCATTTTTCCACACCTCCTTATGAACAGTACAGCTGTCATTTTTCATATCCTGGCTGAAATGTATTTTCGCATGTCTGGTGCAGAAGTGAACGATCGCTGTGCGAAATCAGTTTTCGGGACAGTGTGAGGAAATGACGGTGACACTGTTCATGAGCAGAGGACCTAAAATGCCTATGTTGAAAATTTGCTGCCGAAAGTCCATAAAATGAATGTGTTGCAAGCATGCGTTGCGCAGTTTCCACGCACCCTCGCAAATTTGCAATGTTTTCATGCCAGATTTTCAACACTGGCATTTTTTCACACCTCCTTATCAACGGTACAGCTGTCATTTTTCACATCCTGCCCAAAATGTGTTTCCGCACCTGTGGCCCACAATGGCATGGTCACTGTGGAAAATCAACTTTTGGGACTGATTAACAAAATCACAGCGTCACTGTTCATGAGGGGAGGTCCCAAAATGCCTATGTTAAAAATGTGGCTAACAAGCTCCCACAAATAACTGGGTTACATCCGTGTGTTGTGCAGTTTCTACGCATGCTAATGACTTCACCAATTTTTCATATTTTCACTCCAGGTTTTCAACGTTGCCATTTTTTTATGCTTCCTTATGAACAATACAGTTGCCATTCTCCACATCCTGCCCAAAATGTGTTTTCGTCCCTGTGTTGCCAAATGGCATAGCCACTGTACAAAACACCTTTCAGCTTACAAACTGATTGTGCCGCTTCTCATGAGGTGGCCTCACAAACAGCCCATGTTGAAAATCTGGAGTGAAAATACCACCGCACTCATACGATGTTAGGGTTTCCAACTGTAGCACCCCACGCAGTACAGACTGACAGGCACCAGGGCTGTGACTTGGGATCACCGGATGTAATGCTCATGCCATTGCACTCCTCCCCCCACCCTGCAGCCACTGATAGGCATCGTGGTGTGCCTTGCCCTGTTCGGCCACAAAATTCACCCCATTCTCCTATACTGCACCCACATCAGTGTATTTCCTTATGGAATGGGGTAAGTATAATGCCCAAAGACCCCAAAGCACACCACGACACTTGTCAGTGTCTACAGGGTAGGGTCACGTACAATGGCATGAGCGTTATAGCTGACAACCCAAAGGCACACCCCAATGCCTATCACTCTCTACAGGGTGAGGGTGGGGTTGGCATCACTTCAATAATTCACTGCCATTCCTATTATGCATCTCTACCTCTGGCACTACCAAAGCCAATGCCAGCGAGACAACATTCGGCATTGACAAATGCTTGTTCATATAACTACCATTTATCCTGCTACTCTGGACCATGACTACCAGAGATGGGACCGACTTGGTCTAATTTTCCCCTTTCAGTTTTTAAGAGGGAAGGAGATAATTTCCTTTCCTGAGCTACAGAGACAATTTTCTCTGAGTCCAGGTGATCATTACTGTTACTGACAGGTAATACATTACTTACAAGGTGCATTACGGCACTGGCCTCAGACAATCCACTGCCATTACTGTTAATGCTCCTTTTTAGGGTGTTCGTGGGACAAATCTTAACCTCACTAATTTCCCAGGCATATCAAGCCCTACTGCAATTAGAAGGGGGCAATCTAAACTACATCAAGACCCACTGGGAAACCAATTTACAGATCCAGATTACTCCTCTGGACTGGGATCGATATCTGACATGTTCCTAGGGTGACCTCCTCTTTTCCTTAGAAGGGATTCTCCTGGAAGACCTATATTTTTTCTCTCAGACACCCCAAATTGTAGCTAAGTTTAGCCCTACTTTGACAGTGACTTGGTGGGGTTGTGCACCCATGGCTACATTTTTGGAGTTGCCCAGTCTTACAACCCTTCTGGGCTCAACTTTCTTTCATCCGACGGGATATCTATGGAGTGTATTTTTACTTATCGGACCGTACCATACTTCTTCTAGATCTTCCAGAAGGGTTCTGGGACCCTAACACACACAAACTGTTAAATATATCCTTAGTGGTTGCTAAAAAATCTATAACAAAATCATGGCTTACAGATAAGGTATCTATCACGCAACTCTGACAGGATCTTTTGTGGTCCATTTTTGATATGGAGAAAATAACGACGCAGCTGAATCATGCAGTCACCAGGTTTGATATGATTTGGGCACATTGGGGTCACTATATGTTAAATCAGAAACAGGATTTTGTAACTTGAATGTGTAACACTTTTTTTATGTTCTTGAGTTCTTTGCTTAGATACTGGTGGGGCTGTAAAACCATTGCTTGGTTGTCTGTTCTGTTTGTTTCTGTTTGTCTTGTGACAATTGCAAAACTTTTAATAAACAGAAATTAAAAAAAAATCAAAACAATGAAACCTAAGCCTATAGTGCCTAATGATCTCACCCAAAGGCAGCATATACACTGTGAACAACATGGGTGACAAGACTGAGCCCTGGGATACTCCAGAGGACAGAGCCACTGGGCACAAGGAGTATTCTCCCAATACGACCATCTAGGTCCTACCCTTAAGGTAGGACTCAAACGTAGTCTATCAAATTGACGACTACTGTTGGCTGCTGGAATTTTGTCACTGCAACAAGGGCAAAACTGAAAGGGGTGATCTTGATTTTTGATCACCCCTCAATCCTGTTGCCCTTTGTCCCCACTCAGTTTTTACCCCCTCTGGGGCATGCCTGCCCCGGAGAAGGTAATATTTAGTTCTGGGAGGTAAAGGGGGCTTTGTCCCCTGCAAAAGCAGATCGTTTCCCAGGAGGGCGCTCTGGCACTGTACCTCCCGAGAGACCAAATGCCTGGTGCTGCAGTGTTTGGCGACATTTTGCTGGTGCCATAATCGGCCTCGACAAAATGTATGTCGCTGTGAGTTGGTGGAACCAGACTCAAACCAGCTGATGACTTTGCTGGTGAGTCCCAGGTATCCCATGGATCAGTCCAGTAGTGGCCCAAAATCCACAGTGTCAAACGCTGATGACAGACTAAGGAGAATGAGAATTGACCACTCTCCACTGTCACCGTGCACCTGAACCAGTGCAGTGTCTGTGCTATGCATTGCACTAAACCCAGACTGGAGGGGTTCATAGATGTTAAAGGCAGTAAGGTGTGCCTTGAGCTGTAGCACAATCACCTTCTCAATAACCTTTCAGAAAAGGGGGAGGTTAGGGACAGGTGGGTAATTCGCTAAGACGTCCGGGTCCAAAGATAGCTTTTTTAGCAGAGGCTTAACCAAAACACTCTTCAGTGACTTTGGGAAAAACCCTCTGACAAGGAGCACCGGACAATCTCAGCGAACACCGGGCCCATATGCCTCATGCAGCTCACTAGCAGCCATGTTGGGCCTGGATCCAGGTTACAAAATGCTGTTCACAGCTCAGAGATCACCTCACACACCTCATTCACCATCACCAGATGAAACTCTCCCCAGGACCACCAAACCCGACCCTGACTCCCAGGCTCCACCATGATGGGCAGTGATGGCCCACTTGGATAAATCCTGGCCCTAATGGAGGGCACCTTGTCCAAGAAGAACCAAGCAAACTCCTCACATTTCATGGAAGAAAAAGCTCTTATGGGCTCCAGACAGACTAGATGTTAAAGCCCATCTACCATCCAGAAGAGCTGAGCCAGTCAGTTCTTCCCAGCAGCATTCTCCCTAGACAGAAAACATGCATTCTTATGGGTGATTGCTTTCTTATACTCATCATAATGAGACATTAGAACCAGTCTGTTCTCCTGGTCACTAGACTTTCTCCAACAATGCTCCAACCTTCGCCCCTTGGCTTTCATCCCCCTAAGCTCACCATCGAACCATGGCAAGCCAAGGCGTGACACCTATGGGTGTATACGGACCAGCGCTAAGAGGTCAAAGGCCTCAGCAACCACTGCATTATAGGCTGTCACTGCTGCCTTCGGCTCCCCAGCCATGACCTCAACACTTCTGAGGTGTTCAGCACCACCAACAGTCCCTCTGGACGAAGCCCTCTCAAAGGGCAGAACCAGGAAACCTCCATAGGGGATGGATCACAAAGGGGGGTTCTTAAAACTTAATCCAATAGTGCAGTGATCCGACCAAATGACCAGATCAAGCTTGAGATTATTAATCTCAAGCCCCAGTGAGAATACCAGGTCCAAGGTGTGGACGTATTGGTAGGTTCCAGAAGTAATCACTTGTGCAAGGCCCAGAGATTCCATACTCTGGAGAAAATCCTGAGCAAAGTGTGAGCTCTCATCATCAACACAGTTGTTAAAGTTACCAAGAATAAGCTATCTAGGTGGCTCCAGCACACTGTCGGTGATGAAAGCCATTATTTCCTGCAAGAACTCCCCCCTTGCAGCCCAGAGGACGGTGCACAAGGAGGATCCTGCATCCTCCACCTGGACCCCCCACACACAGCCACGCATTAAAATGACAATGTATTCCCTATTGGGTGCACCACCAGGTTCAACTTAGATCTAAAACAGATGGCCACCCCTCCCATGATCCCGCCTCAGGCAGTGGGCCACCAAGAACCCTACTGGGACTGACGACTCCAGTACTACATTAGAATCATCCCCCAGATATATCTCATGATGCAACACAGGTTGACCAAAGAAACAAGGTCCACTATAATAGCAGACTTATTAATTATTGACCTGGCATTGCATAATAACACCCGAAGTGGATGGAAGCAGAAAGCAGTCCCCTCAGCTGCCTGCCCACTCAGTCTGGTGGGTTCCCTGAGTAAAAGGACTATGCACGTCTGCCCTCTCTCCAGTCCCCTTTTCCTTCCATGTTGTTTCTTGGTCCTCAAAACCCCAATAGGCACCTCCCCATCAACCCTAAACTCGCCCTGCCTCGTCCTCCCACTCTCCACCTCCCTACACCGCTGATACACAGTGGCTGATGGGGGGGGTCACAGATGGGTGTAGGCTTCTAAATAAGGACAGGGAATAGCAAAGTCTGGGAGTCTGTAGCAAACAGCACATCATGGGACTACTTAATTAAAACCACACACCACAACCCCAACCCCAAGAATAAATAACCCAAGCACACACACTATTCAGGAATCACTCCCTAACTAACATAATAAAAAATATCTAATACTCTAACACTCACAGCCACCATACACACTCCCTAATGTTTCTAACAAAGAAATAGATGGTCTCTATTCAAAAAGCCCCACCACCCTTCCAACCCACAAGATAAAATACCAGGATAAAATATAAGTGTCACAGTCCGCAAGAAGTCCAATAAACTTAGTGCCAATATGCATACCATAGATCTCAATTTCAGTCTCTCTCTTTATCACAAAAGAAAGTCACTGTTAATCCCCTTAAACAGGCTGACAGAAAAAGTCAATTTTATAGGAACTGGTACTGCTCTCATCAGACCCTCTTCAGGTAAATGCCACAGCCGCTCAGTTTCCACTTGTTTCCTTTACATAGACGGGTACTGCTCTCACCAGACCTGCTTCAGAAAAGACAACTAAAAAGAAACATAGGTCAGTACTCATTCCAAAGAGATTTTGCTGCAACTTCCTGAGGCAACGCCATTTAAGGAGGCAGTATAGCGCAGTGGTCTAAGGCTCTGAGCTACAAATCTGGTGACATCCAGCAGACCAGACCTGGGTCTGAATCCCACAGCTTCCACTTGCATACTGTGTGACTGTGTGAACCTTGTGCTCCCAGGTTGCTCCTGTAAAAAAGCTTTCAGCTTAGTGTGCTATTCCTGGTTAAACAACAACAACAACAAAAAAAACACCATTTAAAACTGAAATATTCATGAGCCATCTGGCTGTCTCACTGCCAGACGACAATACAGTCCTTCTCCTTCTGATGGCTCCACTCATAGTCTGCTGACGCAACACCGACAGTGCTCCAGAGTTTGAGGGGGGTTGAATTACCACCTCACGTCATGCTATTTCTGCAACCACTGGTGTTACAGTCAGACGTTCCATGGTTTCTTGGTTGCTCCACAGGAAACTATACCATACTATCAGCAAGTCAGAAGCATGACTTACTGACTTGTCAATGTCAGCAGCTTTGGACAGTTGTAGTTATTAATCCAGAACTGATTAGACCAAACTGAGAACTAAGCAGTCCAAAAAACAGCGTGGCATGGGACTCTGGGTAAAATAACAGCCTGCTGTAGGGGCCAGCTTACATTCAGAGCCTAATGCTAAAAAAAAACAAGGGCTAACTCCTTGTTCTCATTCACTCAGTCCCCGAACTATCACTAAACCCTACTACTACTACTACACTAATCTAAAATTAAAAATAGGTGAAAGGGACAAATAATACGGCACTAAAAAATAATAACACAAAAACACTGAGATGCTAAAACAGCGAAATGACTAACGGCACAAACTTCAAAATTACATGTAAGCCCCTGCAAAAGCGGTGCTTATATTCCATGATTTAGCACCCCTGTTCCACTCCTACTTCCCACCCCCGAGCAAAAGAAATGGGCTTAGTGCTCTGGGAGTTAGTGCTCCGAATGCCTCAAGGTGGCAGCAGAGGGCAGAAATAGGGTATATAAAGGAGTGTACAGGAAGTAACTGGGCCTTTCCAGCCCGGGCAGTAGGCCTGGAGCTGGAGGGGGGAGGCTGGAGAGTAGAGTCAGGACAATGTGGGCAACATGAGGGAGCTTGCACGGTCCAGGAGAGTCAGTGGGGAACCCCCCCAAAGCAATGTGGAGTCAGGATGGTCTTTTGCGCCGTTGCCGACGAGAAGTGGGGATGTGGAACTCCGGTGGGGACACAGGTAGCCAGGTCCTGCATCGTTGGGGGTTAGGGTGTTTAGGGAGGCTTGAGCAAGTCCATCTGGAAGATGCAGAAGCCCATTAGTAGCCTAATGTTGGTGTTTTCCCAGGTCACCAGGGCTGGGAAGGCTGTGGCAGGGCCTTCTCAGGAGGGGAATTGGTGGCAGAGGTTTCTGGTGTAGCAGGGCGGCCTTTGGGTGGGGTCGAGGGAGCCTTTCACCCGTAGGTGGGGCCTGTTTGGAGGGACAGGTCCTGTGACTACTGGTCCAGTAAGGCCGAGCGGGCTGTGGACCCAAAATTGGTAGGCCTTGGAGGGTGGTCCCCATGCTGGTGGTTTAATGCAAGCCCAGAAGTCATAGTAGGGATGTGGGCCTGGCAGGGACTCCCCGTAGGAAGGAGGTGGTAACTGCACAACAACCCCGAAGAGAAGTGGGGGCCATGGAGTGCTGAGGCGAAGGCGAGTGAGTAGAGATGTGCCTCAGCCTGTATTGTAGAGCCAGCCATTTGTAAGGAAGGTCAGGCCTGGATCGTCAGGAAAAGTCCTGGATGCCCTGTGGAGTAGGCCTAAGCCACAAGGGTCCAGGTGGGGAAGGCAGCTCGCTTTCCCACACCGGAGAGAAAGGGGGATGACCAGTATCACAGAGAAAAACGGACCCATCTGAGAACAAGTAAATGGAAGATCTGGCTTACCAGATCCTTATATGCCAGGAGATTGCAGGGATCCAGGTTCTTGGATAGAGCACCCAAGGCGGATAAAGTAGAAAAGAGAGTGTCCTTCAGGTGTCTGTTAAAACAGTTGTCCTGCTGTCCGTCAGGTCCAGCCTGGTGTAAAACGTTTGTAGCTTCATGGAGCTGTGTATATATTCTTGCTGAAAAGGAGTGGTGACCCCTGTATCACTTCAGTCATTTGCTATGCAGGTGACAATAAAAGCCAGTTGGGGAAAAACAGTGGTTTGTGTCTCATTCATCAGTGAGAGGGAAGTTTTAATGAAATGAAATACTTGTCTCCTCTCTCACTGTTGCAGTTTGATTCATTTGTCACAAGTTGTATTCCAGGGGAGTGAATCCAACCCCTGGGGCTGCAGGGGCTCCACAGGATCTCCAGAGAGGAGTCGGGAGGTCCTGCTCTGGTGGGCAGCTCAGGAAGAGAGTGCATTTTCTGAGAAGTTTGGAGGTAATTCAGAAACTGTGAAGACATCAGCAGGTAAGGACCATCAGTTTTCCATGGTCCAGTGTCATAATGTCTCGTATGCTAGTTCTTGAGTGGCCTTTTCCTTCCTACCTGGACCACTTGTGATGATTTAAAGTTATGCCCCACAATGGGGCAGAAAGGGAGGGGTTACATACAGGGCTCCACAAACAATCACAGAGCTCCTGCCAACACCACACCCAGTGTGGCGGCCGTCTTTTTTAGGTCCCCCATGCCAGAATTTATCCACTCTGTAGAACATCACTGGTTGCAGCTGGCAGTGCTAGCAGCACACTTTCACATTCTTTGAACACCCCAGCTCACTAATGCCTTGGCTTCAGCTCAGATCCTTTCAGTGTGAAAACATCTCTCAAACTGGAAAGATCTCTCCTGGATTTTCAACCAATGTAAACATTGACAAATGTATTTTTTTTAAATCACTTCCACACTTGATTAACACACTATCACAAAACATACCCACCCCCCTACTTTATTGGAATCAGCACTTTCCTTCTCACTGGCAAC
Organism: Neoceratodus forsteri; assembly: GCA_016271365.2. Taxonomy (NCBI): domain Eukaryota; kingdom Metazoa; phylum Chordata; order Ceratodontiformes; family Ceratodontidae; genus Neoceratodus; species Neoceratodus forsteri. The sequence continues at coordinate 1,455,497,198 of CM057455.1, read as the reverse complement.
TTTCCTTCTCACCGGCACTGTCCTTCTGTCCCTGGCTGACTGGCACCAACACACTACTTCCCGGTGTACACCCTCTTCTCTGGACACTACTGCAACCTCCACTTAGCACCCCAGCATGCTGCATCAGAGTTTACCGGCAGTAGCAATCGGAGATCACTTATGACTGCGCTAATGCAATGATGCAGAACACACAAAAGCATCATGAGTGGCACACTCGATCCAGCAACCGCTCAGTCATCCGAAAAGAAACAAATGAAAAAAAAAATGAAACAAAAATAAGTATCCTACTAAAAAAAAAAAAAAGGAATTACATCAATGGAATATGTGATGACCCAGGCAGAAATATCGGCAGTATCCTTCCCTAATGTAGTTTGACCTTTGACACCACACGTGACTCCACTACCCACGATGTCAAAAGGTCAAACTACACTCAGGAAGGATATCACTGTTATTTCAGCATAGGCCATCACATATCGCTTGTATCCGTACCTATCACAGAGTATCTCTTGAAAATAAATGACTTATGTTTTCCCACCCATGAGGTACCTTTAATAATTCTCAAACATAATAATGAAGTATTGTGGTGATGAAAGGGACTTAAGTCCATCTTGTCTGCCCAGTCTGCAGCACAGCATTGACTATACCCAGTTTGAGTATGGACACACATCCAATAGTAACACATGGAATGTCACCACAGCTCATGCATATTGCATGTCAAATGCTATTCACCCTCAGTAATCTGCCTAGCCCTGCTTTTAACACCTGTACTACTCTAGCTAGTTTGTTGCATGCTACTTCAAGAATAAACCCTGTGACTTACTTAGGTATGTGACTAATCATCTAATGAGCACTTACTAGAAGCTTATCACTGTGTGGTTCTAAGATTCAATACAGCAGACGTTCAAAAGTAAAATGCAGTAAGTAAAACTTAACAACGTTAACTATCCTTGGCATCTAGTGGCAACCCCTCCAAAACTCAGCCGCTGTACCAAGTAGTCCCTGGTGTCCAGTTGTAGCCTCTCCCTTACCTTTACCCTGCCCCAGCGTAAGCAAAAACCCTGGCAATAAGTTCTAGTTCTTGCCTAACCCTATTCCAGTGCCAAGTAATCTCTGGTATCCCATGGCACCCCCTTCCTCACCCTACCTCAATCTATTCATTCTGTGGTGTACAGTGACACCCCCTCCCTCACCCAGCACCAGTTTCAATAATTTCTTGAATTCCAGGGGCATGTAATCACCCTGTGCTAGCTGCAACAATTCCAGTGAGAACCGTTTCACCCTGCCTCAGTTGCCAGCAAGCTCTAGCATCCTGTAGCATCCAGTTCACCACTGACAGCTGCTGGTAAAACCCTCCTCTCACTTCTGTAACCGTCTGCAATCTAGGAAATGCAATCACAAACTTATCATGTAATATATGCACTGATATATTTGTTAATTTGCAAGTATCAGAAAACATGTTCCAAATAACAGACAGCTGCAGGTATGATGGTATTTAATAGTTGCCATCAGGTGGTTGTGGTGGGGGGGATTCTTTGGTGGTAATGGAAATAGGGTTCCATTTTTGCCATTGGGGCAGACATGGACATGCCACCAAGTCTGGAATTGTTGGAGTACCACGGAATACTAGTGGGTTACCAGGGATGGGCAACTTGTGTCTGCAAGTAAATACAGAAAGTGTACCAACAGCATAGCTGGGCTCCTAGTGACAGGAAGTAAATACACAACATGTGCCCCGAGCAGGGATGGGCTCCTAGTGACAGGAAGTAAATACACAAAGTGTGCCCATAGCAGGGATCAGCTCCTGGTGACAACATGTAAATATACAAAGTGTGCCCCCGGAAGGGATGAGCTACTGGTGACAGGAAGTAAATACACAAAGTGTGCCCATAGCAGGGATCAGCTCCTGGTGATAACAAGTAAATACACAAAGTGTGCCCATAGCAGGGATCAGCTCCTGGTGATAACAAGTAAATACACAAAGTGTGCCCATAGCGGGGATCAGCTCCTGGTGATAACAAGTAAATACACAAAGTGTGCCCATAGCAGGGATCAGCTCCTGGTGATAACAAGTAAATACACAAAGTGTGCCCCCAGCAGGGATGAGCTCCTGGTGATAACAAGTAAATACACAAAGTGTTCCCACAGCAGGGATGGGCTCCTAGTGACAGCAAGTAAATACACAAAGTGTGCAAGTATGCCCATAGCAAGGACTGGCTCCTGGTGACAACAAGTAAATACACAAAGTGTGCCCACAGCAGGGATAGGCTCCTGCTGTCAGTGGCAATATGATCACATCCTAGGCACAAATACATTAATGGTGAAATTGCTAATGTACAGTAGTTACGTTCTTTTTGAGAAATCATGGGTGCATGCCATGAAAACACCATATGATAAAACCAATAAAAACTACTAACATGCTTTTGCCACAAGCATTACTAAATTCATTAAAATTTTTGGTTTTTTAGACATTTCATTTGAAAAGTGACAAAAACTACTTGTTTGTTATAGGATGCAATGACCCTGAAAGTTTCAAATCTTTACCATTTTTCCATTTGTTTGAAAGCTATAAAAGCATCCTCATTTACATATTTTTTCTGTATTTTGACATTTTATAGCGTAAAAACTGCCTAACAGAATGGTTCCAAACTTTTGGGGCCCCATTTTCAAAAGGTTAGCACGGCAAAAACCAGGTTTGTGCCATGCTAATGTGGAATAGTGCCAGCTGTTGGGGCGTGCTCCATATTCAAGGGACACATACAGGTAACAACCGCAGCGCCCATCATGCAAAATTTGTGCTGCACCTATGTAGATGAGGATTCCTCATGAATATGCGGCCCAGCACAATATTAAATGTTTTCAGAAGCACTCAAAGGCCATCAACAGCGGTGCAACTTAACACTTCTGAAACCCAGCCCTTAACAGTGCGCAGAACCGTCTGCATACTGTCAAGGGCTAGGTACCCTGGTGGTCCAGTGGTCCCTCCCCTGCCCTGATCCCTGTCCCCATCTAGTAATAAAATAAAATAGGTAGTTCAGTGGTCCCTCCCCTGCCCTGATCCCTGTCCTTACAGAGCAATAAAATAAAATTGGTAGTTCAGCTGTCCCTCCCCCACCCCATTTCATAGAAATAAATCCCCGGTGGTCCAGTGGTCCCTTCCCCACCACCATTCTTGGATCACCATCCTGATCCAAAGAAATAATTTCCCTGGTAGTCTAGTGGCCCCCATTCCCACACCCTGGCAGGATAGTGACCAACCACCCTGCCCCAACCCAACCCATGCTGGCGACTGGTACAGCCTTTCTCACACCACAATGGGCAGCTGTTGACTGAACTATCAATTAGCATGTACAGTACAAAGTACATGCTCATTGGTTGGCCCAACCACTGAGCACGTACTATGCACTGTATACACTCATTGACAGTTCAGTTAGCGGCTGGCCATGGTGGTGTGAAGAAAGCTCTGCCAGTCACTTGCATGGGTCGGGTAGGTGGGGAGGGTGGTGGGTCACTACCTGCCGAGGTGGGTGGGACACTAAACTACCGGGGAAATTATTTCTTTGGGTCAGGGTGGTGATCAGAGAATGGGAGAGAGGGGAGGGACCACTGGACCACCTGGGATTTATTTCTATGAAATGGGACAGTGGTCATGTATCGGGGCAGGGGGGACTGTTGAGCCATTAATGTTATTTTATTTATATATGGGGACAGGGATCGAAGCAGGGGAGGGTCTGCTGAACCACCAATGTTATTTTGTTAATATATGGGGCCAGGGATCAGGGCATGGGGGGTGGACTTCACCATGCACACTTGGGCTGGGTGCTTGCCTGCAGATGAGCCCATAATGGGCATGCAAATGGCCCCTTAGTGCCGTGCATGTCCAATGAGATCATTTGCATGTTTGGGCTGAATATTGCCCATGGGGGCCACGGCACTCATCAGTGTGCACCGTGCTTTACCTCTATGTGTGGCCTTCAGCTCCACTGTCTGGTAGTGCTGCGCCAAACATGGCAACCGCTTGCGCACACTGTGCTATCAGGGTCCAATATTCAAACAGCATGATCAGTTCGGATCACGCTATCTGTTTGAATATGGCACCAGAGCTGACCGGCCCTATGTTTTTGTGCAGCGCACCTGTTTGCACATGTAGCCGGCCAGCTTTGAAAATGGGACCCTTGGGGTTTTTAGACTGTGACCCAAGGGGTGTGCATGACTATTTGCAGGTCCCTAGATCATTAGACTACTGTGCTGTAAGTGGCTGAGAATAAAGTTTTAACATATCAGTGCCTATGCAGCCCTATTTATAGTAATTCTTCGGTGCCACTGTATCACATGGTTTGTCCTTTTTCCTACTGAGTTCAGCTAGTAACACTGGGTTTTGCTTCTTTGTAGTTTTTAGCTCAACTGGTCCTACAGGGTTCTCAAACTGCTAGGCAATTAAACATGTACTAGCAAGAGCCACTATGGCTGCAGTTGAGGTTGGGGCAGCTGAGGTCTGGCAGAACACGGCTGACTATGCTGCCGTGTCAAAGACGGTGGCGAGGAGTTTTTCACACATGCACGATGACTCACGCATGTGCAGTGAGCTCCAGTGGCACAGTCTGCCTTATCCAAGATGGCGGCAACAGTTATCTGCGCATGCGCACTGGGCTCCAGTGGCCATATTGGATATGGCAGACTGTGTTGCCAAAGTTCCTGTGCATGCCCGAATTATCATACATGTGTGGAAAACTCTATGCTGCCATCTTGAACATGGAGGACAGTGCCATGCTCCCGTTGATACCAATGGACAAAATAGCATCGTGAATGTGTGGTGATTGCTATTCATTTCCACTGTTTAAAAAGTCTGTTCATGCCAGCCTGGTGGTGCTGAGAGCTGAGGCACTGGATGCCTTACCTCAAGCCACGCCAGCGACCCACGTTCGGGAACGAGCACGGGCCATTGGGGGTCGGCAGGGAAGAGAAGGATTGAGCATCCATGGGACTGCTCTCCTTCTCCTGGGTGGGGGAATTTCAGTTGTCGGCGCTCCACTGGCCCCTACGGGCTGCTGGGGGGGCAGCACGCTGATGCTGCAGCTAAGGGGAGGAGATGGGACTGACGTTTGGAGAGAGCGCATGTGGAAGCATGCGTGGCTCTCACCGCAGGTGTCATTGCACACCCCACCTCCACACACAAGAGAGTAAAAGTGGAAAATAGCCCCGGAAGAATGAAGTTGTCCCTGCAGCGCTGCCCCCGAGAAGGCACCTCCCTGGCATTGATCCATTGGGGTGGGTCGAGTCGCTCCCCACCACCCTACCATGAAGGGTAAGTCGTGGGTGCACAAGGGAGGGGGTCTGACCTTCAGGGGTTGGCGCTGGGGTGACAGCTGATGGCAGGCTTGCAGCTAGAAACTCCGGAAGAAATACCACAAAAAAAAAAATAGTCCATTCGTAACCAGTGAGCTCCCTTTTCTCTAAAGAGATTGCAAGACATCTGCAGGGCTACGCCCACTGCAGCCGTAAAAATGGATACTGGACAGGAAGAAGGCTGAATTAATATGGGGCCCTAAATAAATAAAAATACAGGACTATTGCAAATCATATACACAAAAATATATTCAGGGGTGATTAAACAGAGCTCACACATGCCCCAATTTACAGTTATATTAATAAATGTAAACAACAAGGTTTATATACCCTTTAAAACTGGCAGCACATATCTTCATATTCTGTGAAACTACTTTAGCATTTAGTCACAATCAGGGCTTAGGTTGCTATCCGTTAATTTAATGCAGGAGGGTCATGAGACACAAGGTGAAATAGAGTGTCTTATGCCCCTTGGGTTAGATTAAGGTAGCACAATCTCTGGCATGCCTAAATCCTATTATTAAACTAAAATGTTAATTTTTTTTTAAACTGCATATTTTAATAGTTACAATTCTAATTATACTATTGCATATGAAGTTTAAAAGTCATTAACACAACTGTTTTAGAATGCTGTCATCCAACCAGGATGATCCATCCAGCTATTGTTTTACAATGCTCTTCACCTAAAACACAGTCTGAAAGAAGCAAGTCACTTACCTCCAGAAATGCACTTAACATAGATGAAAGCACAACAGCTGAGGGAAAAAACACTCAAAGCAGAGAAGCTGGCACAGTAGCCTTCTTTCAGTGTCTCACTGTCACATTATCCGCAGGGCATATAACTGACTGAAGCTACCTGCTTCACAGTCAGCAGCAACAATTATACTGATGTCGCGGAGCTCCCCAAACTCATTAAGGAATAAAGTTCTGCACTGTTTCTAAGGTTTTGGCATTTCCAAACAGGTGCAAATAAACCCAGTTTTGGACTTACTAAATTTATTGTATAAAACATATACTGGAAAAGTGTTGCATACTTAGAAAATGATGCAATATTGAGTATCTAAAGAGGTCTCACATTCATTCTCCTTTGGGCTTGTCGTTTATGACCTCATTAGACATCTCCATGGAATTATTTCTTTGTATACTACACTTAATTAACAATAGATAGATAGATAGATAGATAGCTAGACAGACAGATAGACAGACAGACATGCAGTGGTTGTGGGTATATCATAACCAAAATATCAGTGATAAATTTTCCTGTCACAAGACTTACAGTGAAAATACCATGATAGTCCCACGGCAAATGAATACTCTCACTCAAGGTCACATGACTTACAAATATTCTCACAGCAGGTTCCTCAGAATATAAAGCCGATATCATTTCATTCTGGGACTTGATCGTACTCTGAAAGCCCTGGGCATTAGGGGGACTAATTTCAGAAGAATGAGGGAACTGCTGCAGGGAGAAACTAGAGGGGTAAGAGCGATAGAGAAGGGAAAGCTAAATGGGAATTGATAAAAAATGCGATAACAGTGGTCTTACATCTCTGTGTAAGGGTAACTAGCAAAATGAAGGGGGTAAAAAAAACCATTAGGGTTAACGAGGAAAGTAGTCATGAGAGCTAAGAAAAGGATGTTTAAAAACTACAGAACCAGAAAAGCAGAAAGGGACAGGATGGAGGTTCACAGCAAGATGAAAGGAGCAAACAGGATAGTGAGGAGGGATAAGGAAGACACAGAAGTGAGAACTATGGAAGTTAAGAAGAAGGGAGATAAGCCTTCTTTCGTTACATAAGGGCAAAGAGGAAGGAAAGAAGAGTCAAGCTCAAGTAAGGAGAGGAGTAGGAAAAGGAAGATAAAGATAAGGTGAACTTCTAACAGATCCGAACATATGAACCTGCCAGCAGATAAGGCCATACGGTCTATCGAATCTGATCGAATGTGCAGCTGCCAGCCCTTATGCTGCAGCTGCACCTCCCTCCTCGCCCCTCTGGTGACCTTCCCCTTTACCCTGTCTCATCCCCTTTTGAAGCAGCCCACCATATTACAGGATACCACTTCCTCTGGTAATGTGTTCCAACCTGCCACCACCCTCACCATGAAAAAGTGTCTCCTCATTTCTCTGCTGAACCTACCTCCCTTCAATCTCAGATTGTGCCCATGGGTGTCCCTCCCCTTTCTTAACTGGAAAAGCCCTCCCATGTCTGTCCTATTTACCCCCTTTATGTATTTGAAGGTCTCAATCATGTTTCCCCTGTCCCTCCTCTCGTCCAGGAAGTACATGTTCAGCTCCTTCAGCCTACTCTCATAGGGCAAGTCCTCTAACCCATGGATCATTTTTGTTGCCCTGCGCTGCACTGCCTCTAGTACCCTAATGTCCTTCCTCAGGTACGGCCACCAGAACTGCACACAGTACTCCAGGTGTGGTCTAACCATTGACTTGTACAGTGGCAGAATCACCTCCCCTCTCCTGGAGGATATGCCTCTGGCGATACAAACAGTATCTTGTTAGCCTTGGCAGCTGCCTTTCTACACTGTGTGGAGTTGTTCAATGCTCCCATTATGATTACTCCAAGATCCTTCTCCTCCTCCTCTGTCTTGGCCAGTTGAATACCCCCCCCTCCCCAAATCTGGTAGCGCCTCCTTGGGTTCTTTACTCCAAAATGTAGCACCTTACATTTCTTAGCATTGAACCCCAGCTGCCAAGTGTCTGACCAGGCCTCCAGTTTTGCCAGATCATCCTGTAACCCCTGCCACTTCTCTAGGTCATCCACTACTGCTCCCATCTTGGTGTCATCTGCAAACAGACTGATCTTGCTCTTGATGCCTATCGATATGTCTGCTATGAAGATCCCAAATAACACCAGCCCCAGCACAGTTCCCTGTGACACCCCGCTTGTTACTGCCCCGGGTGACAAGAGCTCCCCTCCCACCACCACCCTCTGCTGTCTCCCTTGCAGACAGTTTACTACCCATCCCACCAGCTTTGCCCCAGCCTCTGTGCCCTCCAGCTTGCTACCTAGCCTCCCATGTGGCACTGAATGGAATGCCTTGCTGAAGTCAAGATACAGGACTTCCACTGCATGGCCCCTGTCTAATTGCCTGGTTACCCAATCATAGTACTCCACCAAGTTGGTCTGACAGGATCTGCCCGAGACAAACTCATGCTGCCTGCTGTCCTGCAGCCCATTAGCCTCCAGGAGGAAAACCAGCCTCTCCTTCAAGATTGCCTGCATCACCTTACCCACGATGGATGTGAGGCTTAATGGTCTGTAGTTCCCCAGCTCATTCTTGGCGTCACTCTTGTGGAGGGGCACCACATGTGCCTTCCTCCAGTCCTGTGGTACACATCTCAAGATCAGAGAGGCATTGCACAGGTCTGCAAGTGGTTCAGCCAGGACATCCGCCAGTTCCCTTAGCACCCTGGGGTGTATGCCATCCAGACCTGGTGCCTTGTACCACCTTCAGTGCCCTCAAGCCCTCCAGTACCCTACCTACTGTGATTTCCTGTCTTCTCCTCACCCCCATTACCACCCCCAACCCCTGGGTACTGCCCCCTTTTCTTTGGTAAATACAGAGCAGAAGTACTTATTTAATGCTTGCCTATTCTGCCTTAGTGTCCACCCCCAATCCTCACAATTTGGTCTCTGCAGTTCCTTTTCTCCCTGATGTACCTATAGAAGCCCTTCTCTCCATCTTGAATGCCCTGTTAGCCTGAGTTCCCAGGATGCCTTGGCTGCCCTTGTCACTTCCCTTGACTCCTTTAGGTATTGCTCTCTGTCCTCCCCACTCCATGTTCTCTTGTATCTTCTAAAGGAGGCTTTTTTTCTTGCTACTTTCTCCATGACCCCCTTGCCCACCCAACTAGGCTTCTTTGCCCTCGACCTCTTACTCTGGACCCTTGTACATACTGATATTGCCTTCTCTATCCCCTTTTAATGACCTCCCACCTCTGATTAGTGTCCATATCTGGATTGATCCTTGCTAGAGCCCCCTGCACTATTTCCCTCATCTTCCCAAAGTCGGCCCTTCTAAAGTCTAACACCCTTGTGACTGATCCTACTCCCTCTTTCCCCAAATTTATCCTAAAGACCTAAACCATACTGAGTAATGGTCACTCTCTGCCAGTGTTTCCTCCACTCTCAGCTCCCTCACAAACTCACCATTTGCCAGGACTAGGTCAAGGGTGTTCCCTAACCTGGTCGGCTTGTTGACCATCTGCAATAGGAAGCTGTCCTGGAAGGCATCCAGAAGTACTTGCTCCCTCCTATTTGTTGTAGCTGGGGTACCCTAATCCACCGCTGGCAGGTTGAAGTCGCCTACAATCACTGTACTGCCTCTTCCTCAGATCCATCTGACCGCCCCTGCTAGTTCCCTATCTAACTCCTCGGTCTGAGAGGGTGGCCTGTAAATCACTCCCGTCCCGAGGGTCCTATGTCTGGAGACCTGGATCTGCACCCATAATGCCTCTGTGTTGCCTTCCTCCCCCTCCTTCCTGATGCATTTCAGACCTTCCCTCACATACAGTGCCACCCCTCACTTTCCTTTTTACCCTGTCCTTCCGAAATAATTTATATCTCGGTACTGCCAGGTCGCAATCATGGTAGTGGGTGGCCCATGTCTCAGTTATGGATGCCACATCCACTTCCCCATCCAACATAACAGCCTGTAATTCTGCAACTTTGTTCCCCAGGCTCCTAGCGTTCAATGTTACTACCCTCCACCCCATTTTCCTTACCCCTCTCCCTACTTCCTTCTCCTTCTTTGGCCCCCCGACACCTCCCTATGTCCCCTGCCACCAGCATGGGGGTAAGCTCGTTTGGCCTCCCTGCCTGAGAATCCTGCTGGGCTTCTGCCCTCTTGCCACCCCCCATTACTAGTTTAAATTCTCGTTGTTTGCCAAGTACTCCTCCAACTTCTGTTTCAGGACCCTTCCCACTCAAGTGAAACCTATCCCTGGTATAGAAATCCATGCCCTCCCATGTGTTCCCCCACCAGCCCATACCCTTAGAAACATAGAAGTTGATGGCAGATAAGGACCGCAAGGCCCATTCAGTCTGCCCATTTCTTTTCTGCTTTATGAATGTGCCATTGGCCTTTGCTCTGTCAATGGCCTATCTATTCATACTCATCTATATTGCTCCCTTATGCCTATCCCATGCCTGTTTAAAGCCCTGCACTGTATTTATATCCACCACTTCCTGAGGTAGACCGTTCCATACACCCACCACCCTTTCTGTGAATAACAGCTTCCTCACATTACCCCTTAATCAGCCTCCCTCTAATCTCATGCTGTGTCCTCTTGTCCTGCTATTTTTCTTATATTGAAACATGTTAGACTCTTTCACCTTGTTAATGCCCTTAAGGTGTTTGAATGTTTCAATCATATCACCTCTCTCCCTTCTTTGCTCTAGGATATACATATTGAGTTCAGTTAATCTGTCCTCATATGTTTTCTGATGCAGTCCCTGCACCATTTTGGTTGCTCTTCTCTGGACTGCCTCAATTTGGTTAATGTCCTTGTCCTTCAGATGGGCACCAATCCCTTAGCCACAGGTTAAATTCCTCAATCCTCAGCTTCCTTGCCGTGCTTACCCTGGGTACAGGAGACACCTCTGAGAAGGTTACTGATCCCCCACCTTCTCACAAATCTGCCCCAGCTCCACAAACCTCTCTTGGACTACATCAACTGTATTATCTGCCAGATCATTGGTTCCCAAATGCAAAACTATGTGAGGTTTCTCCCTACCCCTCCTAGCATACTTCAGGATGGATTTCCCCACCCTGTCTGCTGTCATGCCTGGCATGGCCTCCACCCATATTCTACTATGCCTCTCCCCCTTGCTCCCCTATCTGATCTCCTTCAGAACTGAATCCCCCAGCACTAGAATCCCACCCCTGTTTTCCTGTACTGCTTGCCCTGTCTGTCCCTTGTCCCTTCCTGCCAGGTTATTTGTTCCCAAGTGCAGCTCAGCTGTTACCCCTTCCACCCCCATCTCTGCCCTGCCCCTCCACCCCATCCTCCTCTGATATCACCATCATTTTCCACTGGTCCTCACCTGCCCCACCTCCCTGATGCCTCCTTCCATTTATCTCCTCATATCCCCCACCCCTCCCCTTAGCTGCCAAGCCTCTGTCCAGTTCCCTAACCCCCGGCCCCTTATCCTTACCCATCGAAGCCTTGCATCCTTTAGCCACCCTTCCAATGCCCACTGGGCTGCTAATAATCCCATCCACTCTAGTCTTGCCTACTTGATCCTCCTGTCTCATCTCCTCTAGTGAAACCAGCACTGAGTCCTGTTTTGTGACACCCCCCCCACTCAGAGTCGTCTCTGTCATACTATTGAGAGGCCTGCATTTGAAATCTGCTCTGGGGCCCTTCCAGCCTGTTGTCCTCCACCCCCTTCATCTGTACATAGCGGTTCTTGAGGTGGCCCTATTGGTCCATATACCCCTTTCACCCTCCCCCCCAGGTCTGGGCTGCCAGCAATATTCTGGGACACCCCCATGTGCCTTTGGTCCTGGAATGTTTCCCCAGTCTCTTACTTTCACTCTACCTATCTCTACCCTTAACCACATAATCTCTTCCCTGAGCTGTTCCAGTTGTCTACACACCAGGCAACCCCCTGCTCGTCATGTGACCCCTAAAAGGATAGCTGCCCCACAGTTGTTGCAGCCTACTACCCTCCCCGTGCCCCTACCTGATCCCCTGCCACCCATCCAGCTTGTTCATGCTTCATACTGCCCGCCCCATCCCCTTGGACATTTCCCCTTACCAGGGCGAACCATGATATCTGCTTCCGTCTTCCCTTTGTCCTGTTAGGAGTAATCTGTCAGTCCTGCAGCAACAACACTTGTGAGCGCCAACCACCAATCCGTACTGAGCACCTCCCCTATAAAGACCGATTAGCCGGGGAGGGAGGGATGGCGGAGGGTTGGTCGGGCCTATCCAGTCCCTCTCTCTCGAGTCAATCAGTTGCAATTTGCTCCCACTGCACCTCCCAGTCCTTTCGGCGCTCCCTCCATTCCCCACACCAGCAAGTATCCCAGCAAGGGCCTCAGTCCTGCAAGCCCCTTTCCGTTTTGTGTCCTGCTGGCCGAGGAAAATGAACAGTAAAACCCCCTGGACAGTCAGGTATTAAAATGTTTTACAGCTACTAAGCCAACAGTAAAATGAAGACAGAAAAGAAACTACACACTTCTCTCAGGGCGGTTTCTTCCTCACCCTTCGCCCTGATCTTCCCTATTCACTCACTGCTCCTCCAGTCCAATGGTTCCACGTCCTCAACCACAACCCCTTGTGCTGCTATGGTGCCATTCCCCTCACCCCCTTCCCACTCCTGTTGCTCTGCTTGGTCTGCCTGCAAGGGTCTGGACCTCAAAATTTGTAGGCCCCGCTCCCTTTGTTTGACTTTGAGGGCTTTTCCCTTTCATTGATTGGCTCTCCCTCTGCACCCCCCAGTCCTTCCAGCACTCCCTCCATTCCCCACACCAGCAAGTATCCTAGCAAGGGCCTCAGTGTTGTACCCCTTCCCGGTTTGTGTCCTGCTGGCCAAGAAAAACCGAGAACAATACTCCCTGGACAGTCAGGTATTAAAATATTTTACAGCTACTAAACCAACAGTAAAATGAAGACAAAAAAGAAACTACACACTTCCCTCAGGGCATTTCTTCCTCACCCTGATCTTCCCTGTGCACTCGCTGCTCCTCCGGTCAGATAGTTCCACGACCACTACCCTGTGTGCTGCTCCGGTGCTGTTCACCTCACCGCCTTCCCACTCCCATTGCTCCATTTCGATGTTGCTGTTCAGTGTAAACAATTAAAGACAAGGGGCCAGTGCCTTACTGTGCCATCAGGGTGAAACTGGGGAGGGAAGGTGTCAATGTGACTCCCACTCTAGTTAAAAGGGACTGGAGAACATAACTGCACTCAAAGTGGATAAGTCCATGGCCCTAGCTGAACTGCTACCAGAGCTATTTAACAGCTCACTAGCCATGGAAACAGCACCCAGGGACTAGAGGATGGCAAATATAGTTCCTCTGCACAAGAGTGGGAGTAGGGATTATCTAGGGAACTGCAAACCTAGCAGCCTCATGTCTATTGCTGGTAAACTGCTGGAGACTACACAGTTGCAACAAGAGACATGGTCAGATAACTTGTTGCTTAATAAGTATGCTCCAGGGCCAACTGTATTGATTTCATCAGTTAGTTCTCTCACAGTTGTCTCTATCTATTTTTAACCAGCAGAGCCTGCAACAGCTAGTATTACCAATCAATTCAAGGCTCACATTTAACTTATGGTGTACCTTAATCTTGCTCCTCCTCCTCAAACTGTGGTTTAAATTCTCCCCTCTCTCTCCTTACAGAGCACAGTGGGGTCGTGAGGGCTCTGGAAGCAGCCCTCCCAACGAACATGACGCCACCCCCGTGAAGTGAGGGCCCAGCAAGGTACGTGTTCAGTGCCAGCAGCAATCGGAGACAGCGTTGCCCCGCCACCCTTGGTGAGCATTGAGCTATATAGCGTGTCTCATGTGACTCTCCATAACCTATCAGCCCACTCTCCCATTTGCAGCTTATCTGCTGCAATCTCTAGTGGCCGCTACTCTTGCTTCAGTCTTTTAGACACAATGCTACCTTTTTGTCTTTTGTTATTTTACCTGTTCCTTCCACTAGTCTCCATCCCCCCAGTTATCTACCTGCAACGGCAACCACACACCCCTCCTATCCCCCACAGCACAACTCCCCTGACTCTTTGTACTGCCAACACCCTTCAACAGCTGCCCTATGACCACCTGCACAACTGGGATATTAGTGCAACCATTCTGCCCCCCTCCTTTCACTCAGGGCAAATGGTCCTTTGTTTCACAGCCCCTTGTAGCACTCTGCCAACCCCTCACGTATCCACCCCCTTTACTAGACCCAAATCTTACTGGCATAAATCCAAACAATTTATGGTGCTGCTACTCCTCCTGGCAGGGGATATCGAAGCCAACCCTGGACCCACCACTCCCAACACCTCCGCTCTGCTTTCTCTCCCCAGAGGTCTCAGACTCCTGCACCTCAACATCTGCAGCATCCTAAGCAAAATAACCGCACTGCAACCCATTGTTCTATCACTATGCCCAGATGTCCTAATCATAACAGAGACCTGGCTAAAGCCCCATCACGTGGACTCTGAGTTATCCATCCCTGGCTACTCAATCATTAGGCACGACCGCCAAGGCAAAAAAAGAGGGGGTGGTATTGCCATGTATATCTCCACCAGGTTACAGTTTACCTTGGTGCAATCTCCCCCTTCCCCAGCACAAATTGACTCTCTTCAAATCAAACTCCCACTTCCGTACTCCACCCCAGTGTATGTTGCTGGCTCCTACTGTGCACCTGGCACCCCCCTGCCCACCATCCTAGTACACCTGGATGCTCTAAAGTCCTCAGCATCACCAGGCGAGCTCCATATCCTAGGTGATTTCAACTTCAACTGGCTAGTCAAAGACAGTGCCAAGCTTCACACCAAAATAAACGCCTGAACCTCACCCAGCTAATCGCGAACCCCACCCGTCTAAACCATAGAACGCAAAATCACTCTCTCTTGGACTGGGCCCTATCCTCACACCCACACACGATTCTAGGAGCTGGTCTGCTCCCTGACTCCTTAAGCAACCACCATATGACCTACATAGTCAGGAAAGTACACAGGCCCACAGCACCCCCCCCCCCAATGACTCTGCTCACAAGGTCATATAAGACTCTAGATCTAGCATCTCTCCTGCATGACCTAGTTCACATAGACTGGTCCTTCATCCCGAAGGCGCTCTCCATTGACTCCGCACTTGAAACCTTCAAGGCCATATTCCTTACTGTGTGGGACTCCCATGCACCCCTGAGAAATAAAAGGGTTAAAGGCGCCCACCTTCCCTGGGTCTCTGGCGCTATCATTAGCCAATGCCACTCCAGGGACCAGGCATGGAAAACTCACAAGAAAACAGGCACCCAATTGTCCCTCCAATGCTATCGTGCCCTCTGCAACTCCTGCACCAAACTTACATATCAGGCCAAAAAGAACTACTTCTTGACAGCCTTCAACTCAAACCTTAACCACCCAACAAACTTCTGGAAAACAATCAAATTCCTCCTCTCCCCCTAGTCCAACCACCCACTCCGACCCTAACCATCCAGGGTGCTACCATCACTGACCCCAGTGGGATTGCCTCTGCTTTCAATACCTTCTTCACCAGCTGTGCAGACTCTTTTCTATCTGCTCTCCAGCACCCACCCACCCACAGTGAGTACACCCCCGAATCTGGAGCCCTCCTGCCAGCCCTTCAGTTTCTCTTTTCGTCCAGTCTCCCCAGCCAAAAATACTACAATCACTGCGGGCCCTTAACCCCATCAAAGGTAGATGCCCCACGGGTTTGGATGCAAAAATGCTATACTTGTCTGCACCCGTCATAGCCGCCCCACTGGCAGACCTCTTCAACCTCTCCTTTTCATTAGCCAAAATACCAGCCGACTGGAAGCTGGCAACTGTCATCCCACTCCCCAAAGAGGGCGTCCCCTCATCGCCGGGAAACTATCGTCCCATCTCTCTCCTCCCTATTCTGGACAAACTGCAGAAATGTCTTGTTCTTGCCCAACTCACCTCCTATCTAGACGCATCCTCCTTCTTCACCCCCTACCAATCAGACTTTCGCAAATCACACTCAACTATCACCTTCCTACTAAGGCTCACCAATGCCATACTCACCAGCATGGACAAAGGGCACATCACCTCAGCCATTTTTAATCGAGTTGGCCAAGGCCTTCGACACCGTCTCCCACTCACTGCTTCTATCTAAGCTAAAAGCTGCCGGACTCTCCGGCTCGGCCTCCAGCTGGTTTCATGCTTACCTGGTAGGTAGACACCAATCAGTAAAAATCGGCACCCACATCTCTAGTCCTCTGCCTGTCACTGCCGGTGTCCCCCAAGGTTTCATCCTGGGACGATTACTCTTCTCCATATTCTTAAATGGTCTCCCATTGGTGTGCCTGCATTCATCCATCCATATGTACACAGACAACACAGTTCTGTATGCCGCAGGCCTCTCCTCCCGGGAAGTGACCAACGTACTCCAACAGGATTTCAATGCAGTCCAGCACTGGTTCCGATCCAACCAACTGTTCCTAAACTCCAAAAAAACAATCCCGCTAACCTTCAGCTTACAGGCAAGACTCTCCCGCCTAGCTGCTTGCCCATGATTCCAATCCTTGGACGGGACCCCTCTGGATGTGTGCACCTCCTTCAGATACCTAGGTGTCTGGCTTGACCAGTACCTTGATTTCTCAACACACACAGAATCCATCCACAAGAAACTGCTCCCTAAACTTGGCGCCTTACACCGCAACAAGGGTAGTGTCCCCACACTGTCCTGGAAGAAAATTGTTCACAAGATGATTCTCCCATTATTTGACTATGGCGACATAGTCTATGGCACTGCTCCCCCCTCCTCCCTAGCCAGTTTGCATACACTCTTCCACTCCTTCTGTCGCTTCATTCTGGACTGTCCACAATTGACTCATCACTGCGACCTATACAGCTCCCTAGCCCTGCCCTCTCTCCAGGCCCGCAGACAGATTCACTGTGCTAGGACCGCAGCCAAATTCTGGTCCCAGTCTCCTCCCCTATACCTCGCAGCTGCCCTCTCATCACAGCCTCCACCTGCCTATTCCCTGAGAAGCACGGACTCCAGGCTCCTCCATTTCCCTTTCATGGGCACAACCAAAGGTCAATCTGCCTTCCAATTCTGCATGCCCAAACTCTGGAATGCGTTGCCTACTGACATTAGACGCACCACTGACTCTCAGCATCTCAATCTCCTCCTCAGTGCCCACTTCTCCACCAGCTGTACGTGTTTCTAGCTTGTACCCACCATCGGCCAGAGCCCACTAATGTGGGATTATGAGTGACTCGCAAGACTAGTTGTGGAGCTGTTCCACCAGTTGTCCGCTAAATTATCCCAGCTAAAAATTTTGGAGCTTCATGTATTAGCCATTATGACTGTTTTACAGTGTCTCTCTGTATAAATGAACTGGCCTGTCTTTCACAATTGTTTTATATTGTAAATGTACTGATGGGATATGTCCCCCAGGACGCATCTGGAATCGAGCAGCTCCCTGCTCAGTATGCTTTCCTGGTTAAACTCTTAAATAAATAAATAAATAACTCCTGAGATTCCTGTGATATCTCTAGAGAAATTTTCTGCCTGCCTGCAATATCACTGTAGGGCCACGAGAGAGAACTTCATTATAAATACTGAAAAATATTGAGAAATATCTCACCAGGAGTATTGTTCTACGTACCAGCTCGAGCGAATAGTGGGATTAAGCTCACTCTTACCACTGGTAGGAGATCATCAGACCTCCACTTACATTCAGTGGTGTTATCACACTATTAACTTCCTGCCAAAGTTTCAGTTGCTTTAACCCAGCCATTTAGGCGCTGGGCTTGTTGCTTCAAATTTTAATGTTGTGTCACCAGTTTAAGGTTTTTATATCTGTTAGGTTTGTTCATGTTTTTCAATTATTCATTGAGTGACGTTACATTAAGCAGCAACAGTGGTACTGGATAATGAGGCCAATGGCAGACAGTTCCTTTATACTTTCCAAATGGGATCTCTTAAAATAGTCTCCTAATACAGAGGGATATAATTCCCCAGTGAAGAGAGTCAGAATACTTGCAAAGCTAAAGTGCAAGAACAGTGACGTTTCCTTTTTACATGAAACACACTTGTCACAGGGAGAACACCTTAAACTGAGACGGAGCTGGGTAGGGGAGGTAATAGTAACCTCTCACCCATCTGCGAAAAATGCAGAAGCAGCTATCTTAATTAAATGGGATTGCCCCTTTAAAAGTATGTCCTCTGAAATGGGTCTAAAGGGGAGACTGGTCATTCTACACTACAAAATTCCTAAGCCGCTCTGAAAGTGCTGGACTGCCAGGAGGAAGCACCTGTGGTAGTGACCAAGGGGAATGTAGGGTCCTTCCATAGTGGCGAGCCCCAGGAGGGTGGTAGGGGACCCCAGAGGAGGAGGAAGCAACTTCTGGTGGGGGATAGATATAGGAATAGGAAAGGGGGAAGAAGCAGGTAAGGTGCCTACCTGGTGCCACGGCCCAGAGGGATGGGAAGCGAATCCTGAAGATCTCTGGGGCAGCAAGATAGGAGGGAGGGCTGGATGTCACTGTCCACCTGGGGACTAATGACCTTGCTAGAGATGGAGCTGGGATAGTACAGGGGGAGAGTAGGGAGCTGGGGGGGTCTTAGACAGGTAGCTCGCTCAGTGGCTTTCACTGAGGTGCTGAGATGCTGCCTGTCTATGACAGGGGACAAGACAGAGGACTCCCCACAAGGAGCTTCAACTCATGGCTAAGGAATGGTGCAGACAGAGAAAAGGTTCGGCTACATTGGGGACTGGGGACCCACCTAGGAGGATAAGGGCCTATATAGCAGTGATGGCCTACATCCGTCCAGAAGGGGAACCGCAGTCCTCAGTGGATGGTTTAAATGTTACTTCAATGAACATTTAATTTAGCCAAGGGGAATGGCAGAAGGAATTGGGGAGTCAGAAACTGTCTTCCTCCACAGGCTGAAGTAGAGAGTAAGGAGCACCTGGGGGGAGTGGAATCTCCCAGGGTGCACATTAATAAAGGGAGCAGGATGGTAGAGATAAAGGGGGAAAGAAACAGGAGCATTAAAAAGAGAGGTGGGAAGGAGGGAGGGCAAAAAGGAAAAAGGGGGTCAACAAGCAGAGTGGAATCAAAATCTGGAAGGCCATGTGTGCGCGAATGCTAGAAGTCTAGGAAATAAGATTATTGATCTAGAAGCCATCATGGCAGAGGCCAACCTGGATATTGTGGTGAATACTGAGCCATGGCACACTGAAAACCATAACTGGGACATGGCCATATTGGGCAATACTCTGTTCAGGAAAAACTGTATGGAAAGGAAAGGAGAAGGTGTGGTGCTTTATGTGAGGCTAAAGCATAAAAGCCATGGAGCTACAGAGAATACAGGGGAGACAGAAGTGTATATAGGTCTCTCTGAGGATGAGGAATGGAGCCACTATTCACAATGGAGTGATCTACAGACCTCTAGCACAGGGGCAGAAATTAGATAAGGTATTTATTTATTTAAAAGTTTTACCAGGAAGGCATACTGATCAAAGAGGTCCAAAAATACAGTAATAAAGAATGCATACAAGACAAAATAGGAGTACAAGTTCAAATAATACTGTGCATCAGCTGGAATTAGTGCAAGGCAGTTGGACAGTCTACGCTAAGATACACACAATACATCAGTACTGCTGGTCAGTGTTTTAGTTTGGCACAATAGGAATGTCTGGCCTCGGGTGGACAGGATAATTAGTGACATGTGCAGGTGGAAGAAAAATGTGCTTTAAGTAGTAAATTGAGGTGCTGGGTGGGGGAGGCATGCCGAATGCCCATGGAGAGGGAGTTCCACAGTTTAGGCATGCAATAACTGAAGGCTGCCTGGCCTGCAGCAATGGACATGTGAGATACGGATAGAAGCCTGGCATATTGCATCACAGTGCATAGGCTGGAAGGGCCGGGGTAGATAGTATAGATGTGAGGTAGGTGGGCAGGGAC
Source organism: Neoceratodus forsteri (assembly GCA_016271365.2). Taxonomy (NCBI): domain Eukaryota; kingdom Metazoa; phylum Chordata; order Ceratodontiformes; family Ceratodontidae; genus Neoceratodus; species Neoceratodus forsteri. The sequence goes on along the minus strand of CM057455.1, from coordinate 1,455,477,210 downwards.
TGGGTCCAGAACTTGGCCATGATCCAAGTTCAATGGGACAGTCTTCAGTCCTGAAGAAAGGAGAAGCCCAGGGTCTGGTAGAGGGCGCAATGATGGGTGGTGGGTGGACAGTCCAGGGCGAAATGACAGAAGGAGTGGAAGACGGGGTCCAGTCTGGCTAGGGTGGACTTGGGAGCGGCACTGTAGACTACATCCCTGTAGTCAAAAACAGGGAGGATAATTTTCCGTACAATGGCACGGCAAGCTGGCAGCAGGATGCAGCCATGATTTTGGTAACGAGCCCCCAGCCTGGGATGGAGTTTTTTGTGGATGGCATTGATATGTACAGAAAAGTCAAGGTGCTGGTCAAGTCAGACCCTGAGATATCTAAAGGAGGTACAGGCCTCCAGGGATGTCCCATCCAGGGTGTGGAATGTGGGGGTGGTGGGGAACCATGAGAGTCTCTGCCTGGTGCCAAAGGTCATGGAGACTGTTTTCTTGGCATTGAGGGAAGAGTTGATTTGCGCAAAACCAGAGCTGGACCTTAGTGAAGTCCTGCTGCAGCCTGGTCACCACATCATTTGTCATGGGGCCAGAAGTATACAGCACCCTGTCATCCACATACATGTGAATGGATGTGAGAGAAGCGGTCCAAGGACGGAGCCCTGGGGCACATTGGTAGAGACAGGGAGGGGGCAGAGGAGGTGTTGCCCATGCAGACCGATTGGGTTCTACTAACTATGTAGGAGTGGAACCAGTTGGTAGCTACACTGGAGAGTCCAGCGAGTAAGAGCTTGGACAGGAGGAGCGAGTGAGACACAGTGTCGAATGCCTTTGCCAGGTCGACAAAAATAGCTGAGGTGATGTGGCCTTTGTCCATGCCGGTTTGGATGGAATCAGTGAGCCTTAGTAGGGAGGTGGTGGTGGAGTGGTTCTTCCTGAAACCAGACTGACAAGGTGTGAAAAAGGATGTGGAGTCAAGGAAGGAGAAGAGTTGTGCAAGGACCAGGTGTTCCTGGAGTTTAGCCAGTATGGGAAGGAGGGATGTAGGGTGGTAGTTTCCAGGGACGGATGGGTGGCCACCTTTCAGGAGTGGGATGACAGCGGCGTGCTTCCACTCAGATGGGATAGAGGACAGAGAGAAAGATAGGTTGAAAAGCGCTGCCAGTGGGGAATTAATGGCTGGAGCTGACAGGTAGAGCATTTTGGAGTCCAGGCCAGTGGGGCATTTACCTTTGGGCAGGTTCAAGGTGAGCAGCACATTCAGAACATCTTGCGGGGTAACCTGGCAGAAGGAGAAGGAGGAGGCATGTGGTGTTGCTTAAGTGGGGGTGGTAGGGGGTGAGGGGGAATTTGGGGTAGATGGTGAGGGGAAATTTGGGGGAAGATGGGAGGTAACATAGCAGTGACGAGGTGCAGCTTGTGACAAAGGAGTTGAATTCAGAGGCCACTGTAAGAAGGTCAGTTACAGTGGAGCTGCCTATGTTTAAGGTAGGGATTGGGGGCTGGGACGGAGGGGAGAAAGGTGATTTGACCACCTTCCAGAATTTGGCTAGGTGATTTAGGTGGAAGCCATTGGCAAGATGGCAGAAAAGGGGGAGGTGCTGCTGATGGGGCACTTTAACCTGCCAGATGTGGATTGGAGCCTTCCAGCAGTGGCTTCAGCTAGAATCAGGGACATCCTGGACTCTCTGCAGGGGGCATTCCTCAGGCAACTAACCAATGAACCCTCTCGTGACAGGGCAATACTGGACCTGGTACTCACAAAGAGGGACAGTGTTGCAGACATCAAGGTGGGAAGCCACTTGGGGACCAGTGATCACCATGCGGTGTGGTTCAATAAAAGGACGGCTGCAGAATCGAACCACACAAAGGTGAGGGTCCTGGACTTCAGGAGGGCAGATGTTAAAAAGATGGGTGAATGCCTCAGGGATGACCTAGCAGGGGTGGGTGACCTGGTGGAGGAACACTGGGTAAAGATAAAAGGGAGCATAGTAAAGGCAACAAACCACTGCATCAAACAAGTGAGAAAAAGTGAGGAAAACAAGACCAGTATGGTTCTTCAAAGAAGTAGCTGAAAAGGTAAAAGCTAAAGGGCAGCATTCAGAAGGTATAAAGAAACTCAGTAGAAGGAGGAAGATAGAGAGGTGTATCGGGGGAAGCAGGGAAAGCAGTAAGGAATGCAAAGGTGCAAACTGAAGAGACAATAGCCCAGGAGGTAACGAAAGGGGACGTTTTTTAGATATGTACTGTAAGTGAAAAGAGGAAGACCAGGGGTGGGATTTTAAGGTTAAAAAGGGAAGGAGGGTGGGAATATGCAGAGGGGGACCAGAAAAAGGCAGACATCCTGAACAAATACTTTTGTTCGGTGTTCACAGAGGAAGAAGAAGGGGAAGAGCCACAAAAAAGTAACAAAAGCTTTGGAGGGAGGAAGGTGGACACTAGTCCTTTTTTGGAGGACAGAATCCTGAAGGGACTTGTTAATCTGAAGATGGACAAAGAACTGGTGCCAGATGGGGTGCATTCAAGGGTATTGAGGGAACTCAGGGAAATACTGACTGCACCTCTAACAGTTCTATTTAACAGCTCACTGGAAACCGGAGTGGTTCTGGAGGACTGGAGGAAGGTGGATGTAGTCCCACTGTACAGAAGTGGTAGCAGGTAGAAGGCTAGCAATTATAGGCCAGTCAGCCTGACATCAGTGGTGGGAACGTTAATGGAATCCCTGTTAAAGGAAAGGATTGTGGAATATCTTGAATCCAGTGGGTTACAAGATCCAAGGCAGCATGGTTTCACAAGGAGGAGGTCATGTCAAACAAATCTGACAGATTTCTTTGACTGGGTGACCAAGGAACTAGATCAGGGTGGAGTGGTAGACATGGCCTACCTAGATTTTAGTAAGGCATTCAACACTGTTCCACATAGGACACTAGTAAACAAGCTAGGTTGCATAAGAGTGAGTCCGACAGTGGTAAACTGGATAAGAACTTGGTTAGTGGATAGGCGACAGAGGATGGTGGTAAATGGCTGGGACTGGTCCTCTTCAATGTCTTTATAAGTGACATTGCAGAGCAGCTGGAAGGGAAGGTCTGCCTCTTTGCAGATGGCACCAAAATCTGCAATAGGGTGGACACTCCAGGGGAGGGGGGGGGAGGATGGGCAGAGATCTGAGAAACATAAAGGAATGGTCAAGGGTATGGCAGCTTGGTTTCAATGCAAAAAAAGTGCAGAATAATGCACTTAGGACACAGAAACCAAAGGGTGGAGAACAAAATGGGGGGAGTGGTATTGATGACCACCAAGCAGGAAAGAGACCTGGGGGTAATCATATGGGATGACGTAAAGGTGGATAAGCAGTGCAACAAGGTAGTAGGGAGGGCAAGTGGGATACTGGGGTGCATAGGTAGAGGTATCACCAGCAGAAAGAGGGAGGTGATTTTGCCTTTGTATAGCTCACTGTTAAGACCCCACCTAGAGTATTGTGTCAAGTTCTGGAGACCACATTTCCAGAAGGACATGGAGTGGAGGCAGTCCAAAGGAAAATGGTGCAGGGTCTGCATCAAAAGCCCTATGAGGAGAGACTAAAGAACTTCAATATGTACACCCTGGAATAGAGGAGGGAGACAGGAGATGTGATAGAGACCTTTAAATACCTCATGGGTGTAAATATTTATTTATTTGAATCTTGGTAACCCAAAAGCCCTTCACTCCCCCCCCCCACACACACACACATACTCTCTCAGGTCAAATGACTCCCACACCTTGATTGTCCCTCGATGCAGGACCACTATAGGAGAATCAGCATTTACTATTGCTTCCCCAGCTCTGGAACTCACTCCCACAACACATTTGTCAGTCCTCGTCCACTGGATCCATTTCATCCGCACTGCTAAACTTCTTCTCTCCAAACTGCACCTGCTCCTAACTCATATTCTAAATTATCCCTATAAATGCTGCTCTACCAACCACCAAACCTCTTCTTCTACCTCATCACAGTGGCTCTCTGTCCTATGCTTTAAGGTGATCCCTTTCCATGGGGATCGACAGCACAACTAGCTGCCCACCCCTCACCTACTTACCCACATCACACTCCCAACACCAGTACTACTGCTTTCTACTCACACCTGTCTACTGCCTCCTGGCTCTTCCCATCTCCCTCTAATCTACTTATTTAATTAGCACTTACCAGCACTTGTGCCTCATGTTCTGGCCAGCACTTATTGTTTCATTATCTGTATTGCACAATGTTATGTCTAAATGTCTATAGGCATTTTCAGTTGTTTAACACTACTTTTTATACATTGTATAACTGAATTTTGTCATATTTGTGGCCTTTTGGCAATGTCTGTTTGAGTTCCCAGCTACTTATTATTATTTTATACATTGTAAAACTGAAATTGTTCCATATTTGCGGCCTTCATTGGCAAATGTACAATTCTTGTTTTTCTGTACCCCTTCCCCCAGGACTCACCGGGAGACAAGCAATCCCTATTGTTCAGCGTGTTTTCCTGGTGAAACTTTACAATAAATAAAAACATTACCAGGTGAACCCACTGACAGCATGCAGTCCCATTTTCAGAGGCGACCTCTGCAGAACAATACAGTACAATACAATACAATGCAATACAATACAATACAAAGAACCGGACTACAAACAATGAGCGGAAAATGTTATGACTGAGGATATACAATCAAAGCACGGTTGACAAGGGCAGCTAAACAGCAGTGAGAGTACTATAGAGTCAGGGGGCGTAAAAGGTAACAAAAGATGCAGCAGTGAGATAAAATACAAAAATTACAATGTTGTATACAATGAGATATACAACATTTACAGAGAAATATACATAGTTACAAAATTTCAGTGTAGTCAATTCAATTGAGGTTTCTTCAGCAGAATAAAAATAGAATTAGGGTGTTTTTTTATTTTATTTTTTTTATTTATTGAATTCTAGGATTACAAATACCTTTGAACGAAAGGTTCATTTACAAAGGTTCCACGTCAGAGTATAAAAAATGAGAAATACAAGCAGAATGAGACAAAAAAGAATGAACAGGACAACCAGATACATGAATTAACAATAGTAGTAAGTCGTCATGAACATTTTACAAGTTAGAACAGGATTGTGGGGGCAACAAGTAAGTAAGAGGCAGTCAGTAATAAGACTTTGTCACACAATGCAGGTTTCAATATTAAGTGCTGGGGGGACAGAAGATGAAAAGGGGGGGGATTAGGAAAGAGAAGAGTGAGGTGAGAGAAAGGGTAGGAAATAGGAATTAGGAAATGAGCAGAGCGAGAAGGGGGGAAATGAGGAGCAGGGGCAGAGAGGGAGGGAAGTAGGGGCAGCCTAGCTGGTGCAATCATAATTGCTAAGACTAGAGAGGTGCAGGTGCAGGTTATGTTTGAAGGGACCAAGTTTAGTCTCTGACCAGACTGCAGGAGGGAAACCATTCACTAGAGAGGGGGCCCTGGCAAAAAAGGAGTGTTGAGCTTGGGTGGTGCGACAAAAGGGAATCCGGAAAGAGGGATTGTCAGCACTATGAGTGCTGCGTGAGTAAGTGGCTGGTGACATCAGGCCACATGTAGCAGGAGGGGTAAGGCCAAGGTAGGTTTTCTTGGCCAGGAGGCAGGTCTTGTAGGCGATCCTTCCTTGTAGGTGGAGCCATGATGCTTGTTTATAGAGCTCACTGGTATGGGTTCTTTTACCAGCACCTGTCACAAGACGACAGCATTTATTAAGAGCCATTTTGATTCTTCTTAGAGTGGTGTCAGTGGCTGCTCCACAGAAGATCAGGCCATAATCAATAATCGAGTGGCCAGAGCTGGTAACAGCTACACGCATAGCCTCTTGGGTGAGGCAGTTGCAATGGCAGTAGAGCGTACCTATTCTAGAGTTAATAGCTCTGGAGAGAAGTTTTACATGTGCAGCATAGGAGAGTGGACTGTCTAGTGTAACACAGAGGTATTTAAACTCACTGACTTGATCTAGGTGGAGGTGTTGCTTATTCGGGATATGTAGTTTAGCCATTTTGTATTTGCTATGGGGGTTGACAAACAGCATGGACTTGTTTTTTTTGTAGTTCATCAACAGTTTATGTTGATCAAACCACTTTTCAATTATGCTAAAATTTAACTGCAGGTCAGAGGATAGTTCATCAGGGTTAGCATGTGTAGAGAAGATGACAGCATCATCTGCGTATAGGATCATATTGGTATTGCATGCAGCTGGAAGATTGTTTAAAAATAGGCTAAAAAGAAGTGGTCCAAGGATGGATCCTTGGGGCACACCAGAGTGCACTAGGAGGCAGTCAGAGAGCAAGCTCCCAATTCTGACTCATTGGTGCCAGCCCAGCAGGTAATTTCAAACCAGATTATAACTTCTGTGGATAGACTTAATGCAGACAATGAGTGCAAGAGGAGCTGGTGATTAACCATGTCGAAAGCCTTTGTCAAATCCACATACATGGCCCCAAGCAGCTGTCTGGAGTCCAAGGCCCTATGAATATGTGTTGTAAAGGTGTATAAGGAGTAACAGAGAAAAGAGAAGTCATGCATTGAAAAAATGCACCACAGATTATTAATTTGAAAGTAAATAGGGTACATAGAAGACAGTGATTAGGAAAAACAGATGCAGGGTAGGAGGTTTGAGCAACTGTGTAGCAAGCAGTTTTTTGAATAATGACAGGGAAGTGCAAGAGAGGAGATGAGGCAGTAGGGTGTTCCAGGCTGTGGTGGCAGAGTAGGCGAAAGATTGCATCCCAGCAAGACAGCGGGGTATCAGAGTTGCTAGAATAAGTAGTGTGGAAGACCTGAGTGGACGAACAACTTCTTTATGATAGACAATTCCCTTTAGACAAGGTGGATTGAAAAGATTCACTAGTTTATATACAAAGCATGTTGTGAGGTACCGTAGCCTTGAGTCATAATCCGGCCAATGTAGGGAAGTCATGATATCACAATGGTGTTTTCTAGGTTCGGCCACTAAGGCAAAGTGCCCTATCCTATAATAGAGTTGTCGGAGCCTGGCAATAGATGAGGGCTTTTCAGAGAGAAGTAGTGGTGCGCTATAGAAAAGTATAGGGAGGAGGGATGTGATAGCAATTTTCTGGCAGGAGGTGGCTGATAAAAGGGTACGGAGACAGTATAACAGACCTACCTTCTGGTTGATAGTTTTAGTTAGCAAGGAGACGTAGGTCTCTAAAGAGAGGGCTGAGTCAAAGTACAATCCTAAGTATTTAAAGGTTTGAACTACTTCTATGGAATCCCTGGAAATTGAGTAGATTTTGAGAGGGTACTATGAAGAGGATTTAGAGGAGGGACTGTGGAATAACATGGCTTTGTTTTTTTTGGTATTAAGAACTAGATGGTTATCTGAGAATTATGATTCGGGTGTATTGAAATCTACATTAAGACTCTGATTAAGCCAGTCCATGTCTTTGTAAGAATGGAACATAATGGCGGCGTCAGCATATAGTTGCACTGATGCACCACCGCAGAAGTTGGCAAGCTCGTTAATGAAGAGAGAGAAAAGTATCAGACTTAAGATAGATCCCTGGGGTACACCATGTGTTATAAGCCTGAGAGACAACAGTGAACCAGATCACTTCACTCTTTGAGATCATCCAATGAGGCAGCTCTTTAGCCACGTTAGCGTTAGGCAGTCAAGATCCAGGAGGTTAAGTTTTCGTAGTAGGAGGTGGTGGTTGACAAGGTCAATGGCCTTTGTCAGGTCAACAAACACCACTCCTGTAACAAGGCCTTTGTCACTTGCATCAAGAATATTGTACTATAGTCATACTATAGTTCTTTCTAAAGAGTACTATAGTTCTTTCTAAAGCCATGAAGGCAAGGGGTGAGTAGGTGGTGTCTCCAAATAGGACTGTAATTGCTTATGAAGTATCCTCTCTTGGATTTTAGCTATGGGGCAGAGAATTGAAATAGGTCTGTAGTTTTTGATGGCATGGAAGCCACCCTTGTGGAGGGGGACTACCACTGCCACTTTCCATTTGCTCAGAACAGATCTGGTAAGGAAGGACTGGTTTATTAGATTATGAATAGATGCAGCAAGTGCAGGTGCCCCTAACTTAAGGAACTTGGGCCCAGTGGTATCATGACCAGGGGAGCGCTCTTCCTTGATTTTTAATAACAACCTGAGAGCTTCCTTTCTGGTTGTGGTTTTTAAGTGGAAGGCAGGGCATGAGCCTAAACTAAAATGGGGATGTGTGGGGATGGCAAAGTCAGGTGCTGGTAAAAGATGCGAAATGTACCTATCTAGGTCCATGAAGAATTGATTTATTCCCACTGCGTGGAAGGTGGGGGTCTTGTAGGAGGTTGCCACCTGAAAGAATGGAACTAGGACACTGTGCTGATTTACCCTTGATTAGAGTGTTAATCTGTTTCCGAAATTCCTTTGGCTTGCTAAGGTTTTCTGTTTGGAGTGAGCGGTAGTAGGCCCTCTTGGCTCCCTGGAGCTTGGATTTGCAAGAGTTTCTCAACTCTGAAATTCTGGCAAAACATTAATGCGATCACCGGGAAACCAGATAAAACAGCACCAACTATGTTGAGTCTAGAAGGGTCCATTACACAGGACCTCAGGACCATTGCAAATGTCTTCAGTAAAGCATTCACTGATCTTAGTACAGTGCTCCCCCCTGACTACCTAAACCCAGCTAATGAGGATATACAAAGACCGTCAAACTCCCCACCCCCAAAACCCACCCATCTGTTCTACCTCAGAGTTATAACTCAAGTGGGGGCAAAAAATACCTCTTGAATGTACTCAGTAAGACCCGGTACAGTGGTGATGGCTTAGACTTGAAACTACTCTCCCTTACCCTTGATGAACTGTTGCCACCTCTAACAAAAATTCTCAACCTCTCCCTCATCACAAGTAAATTCCCCAAGCTGTGGAAAGCCGCAGTTGTAACCCCTGTTTACAAAAGCTGTAATAGGACAATTCAAACAAATTACAGACCAATCCCCATTCTCCCTTTAATCTCCAGTGCCCTTGAGTGGATAGTATACAATCAGCTCGTAGTCTCTCTTGATAAATATCAACTGCAATGCCAACAGCAACATGGTTTTAGAAAACTCCACAGCACCACAACTGTGCTGACTGAGTTCACGGGGTACATACATGATGCCTTCAATCATGGTCACTCAGTGGGGGCTGCCTTTATAGACCTCACCAAGGCCTTCGATACTGTCAACCACGATCTCTTCCTGTCCCAATTAAGTGTCACGGGTTTATCACCCAACTCGCTGTGCTGGTTCAGGAGCTACTTCTCTGGATGGGTACAGCAGGTAAAAATAGCTAACACACTCTCTGAATCCCAACGTGTGAGTACTGGAGTTACGCAAGGTTCCATATTAGGCCCTCTACTTTTCAGTCTTTTCTTAAATCAACTTCCCCAAGGTTGTCTATATAAAATCCTCCTCTATGTGGATGACGCAGTCATATACACTAGCCACCCTGACCCCAACACCCTGGAACAACGGCTACAGCAGGACTTTAAAAATGTTGAGGACTGGTTCAGTAATGCAAGGTTGCTCTTAAATTATAAAAAAACATGCTCTTTGTCTCAACCCACAGTCGAGTCAAGTCATCCACGATTAAAATACGAAACAAACAAAATAAAGCTATCAAATGGTCCAGAACTTTAAATATCTCGGCATTACTCTTGATAGCTCTCTCCTATTGAACTCATGTTGACCTCATCGCCAGGTCTGCTAATCGTAAGCTGGGACAGCTATACAAACATCAGCACTGCTTTACTGAAGCAACCCTTCAGCTTGCTATAACTAGCTCGGTCTTCTCAATCATTGATTATGGCCTTGCTATTTACAGTGTGGCCCCCGACACCACCGTCAATTGTATTGCCATCACCTTGAACAAAGCCTGCAGGTTAGTCCTAGGTGCACCACGCCTAACTCATACCTGTAACCTTTACTCACAATCTGGCTGACTAAATTTGGTAAATAAGATTCATTACCATGTTTATCTTCTAGCCAAAAAAGTGACCCTAAGTCTTCTACCTCCTGGCACCTGTTCTGTGCTCTGTTTAGCTGAATCAAGTAGGCCGACTAGAGCATCAAACAATATCTCTTATAAGGTCCCCTTCCGGTGCACCTCTTAAGCCCAGAGATCTTTCGGATACCGGGCTCCACTTTGGTTTAACTCCCTCCCAGCTCATCTACTTTCTGTCTATAAAATTGGTCCATTTAAAACCAAACTCCGAACTCACCTGACTAGGCAAATGAAATGCACTTGCTTCCCATGACCCAATTCTCTTTGCTGCTGGGCTTGGCTGCCCTCCTGAATAAGCACTTCTATACTCTCCCAACCTGCAACTTACTACTACTATTCCCTGCTCTTCCCAGTCTCCTGCCCCTCCCCACCCTCACCTCCACCCAGAACTCACTCATCACCTCTTCCCCGTCCTACCTCACTCCAAATCCTCTTCCCAAATTCCACAACCTTTCCTACCCCTCTGTTTACAACCATGACATGGTAAACCAGTTCTTATGGTTTCCACACCATTTCTATAACCCGTTCCTTACTACTTTAATGTCCACGCCTTTAGCTAACCCCTTGCCATTCTTTCCTATCTTGTTTCCATAACCAGACTAAGACACTGTGTGTATGTCAAATCTTAGATAATTGACACTGTTTTATGACCTCTGTTAATGTACAATTGCTTCTGTTTTGCTTCTACTGTATGTTTTGTTTTTTTCTACCTGACGTGGAACCTCTGTAAATGAGCTCATAGCTCAAAGGTTGTAATCCGAGACTTAAATAAATAAATAAACTGTGGCTAGATTAACCAGTCAGAGTGACAATGACTAATCCTGAAGGACTTTCAGGTAGCATCCCAGCAGTTCATGAGGGCCAAGGAGCTTTGTTTCCTTTGGACCTGCATTTTGTTAGGGGTGCATGCTTGTTGATAATGCTGGTAAAGGTGATAATAAAATAATCTAGTGCCTGATCGATAGTGGGCAGGTGGTTAGTGGTCCCCAATAAGCATTACTGATTGAGGTCAGAAACTCATTTATGCTAAACTGTGTCATATTTCTGGATTCCAGGATTTTGGGAGGAGGAGCTTCAAAATTGTTGTGCCATATACAATAGACAAGAGAGTGGTTGCTGAAACAGTCGGGGAGTATACCGGCTGACTTGATCCTGTGGGAGCAACTGGACACTGTCCAGTCTAAGAGGGTTGATGTGCCTGTTTTGGAGTTTAGTCGAGTGGGGTTGTTTATGTGTTGTGTGAAGTTATTGTCTGTAACATTAAATGGGCCTTACTTTTATTAGGGGAAAGCCAGTCATTATTAAAGTCCCCACAAAGTACTATATCATGTGAGGGAAAATCAGAAGGCGATGACATAAGGGATGGTAATATATTTGTGGCATCTTTGGGAGGGAGAGATATACAATCAATTATTTAATTTTTTTGCCTTACCAAATGTTAGGGATATGAATAAAGATTCTACAAAAGGAAGATTTTCAGCCGGAGAGGTGATTTCTGAGGCAGACAGACTACATTTTACGTAAAATAGAACACCACCTCCCTTTTTACCCACACGATCTTTCCTGGAGCACGAGTAGTCTTGGGGGTTCACCTCATGTTGGTTTATGTCAGGCTTTAACCATGTCTCTGTTGTGCCAAGAATGTTGGGGTTATGCTGATCTGTCCAGGACTGTATCTTGGCCACTTTGGGGCAGAGACTTTGTGCATTTAAGTGGGCAATTTTCAATGCAAGTAAGGAGTAGAAACAAAGGTAAGAGGGTAACTAATCTTAGTGCAGATAGGCCACCAGGACTATGAATACTCCTACTTTATAGAGTGAAGGAAATCCCGTGTGTTGATCCCTAGGTGGAATGCATCCTTTTTACACATATGATGTAGATAGTTAAGGGGTGATGCAATCTCAGGGTAATGAGCACTGACAGGGAGAGATACAGGACAGGCATGAGGGTACTTTAGACTGTGTGCAATGACAGTGCCCATTATCGAGAATGATAGAACATAAAGAAGAGCAAGCACAATTCCTTGTTGTGACATGGTGTACACAAGAGATTGGAGTTTTGACCATATAGTATAATGATTAAGCTTTGATTTGTGATCCACTAGGCTCAAGGTAAAGGAAAAGGTGATTTTGGAGTATGCAGAGGAGTGAGGAGGGGAGGAGAAGAGGAGAAGAAGTTGTCTGGACAGAGGCAATAGGTGTGGGGTGATAAAAGGGCAGAGGGAGGGGGAACTTTAACTAAGATTTGGGTGGCAGAGGGCAGGGGGAAGGGGCTAACTTGAACAAGGAATTAGGGTGGCAGAGGGTTGTGGTGTGCAGAGAGGGTTGAGGGTGCCAGGAAAGAAAGGAACATGGCAACACTCAAATTAGGATTTTCCATGTGTTGTGTTTATAGCCAAATGTGAATTTTTATACAACCAAGGGCAGGGTATGGCATTCCCCTGTGTGGTGTCACCAAAAAAGCTTGCATAGTAACAGCAAGTGATTAGTGTACACTTCTCAGCAGGGAGCCACTGTATCAAATTTCCCTTTTGCAGTATGACTAGGTTTGCCACTACCCTAGCAGAGAGAGATCACATGCCCTCTAATGGTGATTCTGTATAGGCTGCTAATGGAAAACTGGGGACTTAGTCACATGACATGACCATAGCTGTGTAAGAGAGACCAGCAAAGGGTGGAGAGCCACCGCAAAGCAGAGGCGGGTACAGCAGACAGTAATCAGTTGTTTTCACTAATAAAACATCTATTGGAAAGCAAGGCTGTGCTTATAAATTTAAGTTATATTTTTACAAAGAAAAATCAAGTTGTAGTGTAGTGCAGATTTGAACTGGAAAAAGGCACCAAGTTCAAGAAAAGGTCCAGACAAGCAGGATGCCTCTGATCCTGAAGTTCGTACCTAGTAGTGGAGTGGCGGTTGAGAAGCAGCTCTGTGGAAAGGAGGTATGCCCGAGGAAAGAGGGTTACTGGCAGTGGAGTGGTGGGTGTTCAAGGAGCAGCTCCATGGAAAGGAGGTATGCCCGAGGGGGGAGGGTCACTGATAGTGGAGTGGGGGTCGGTCATGGAGCAGCTCTATGGAAAGGAGGTATGCCTGAGGAGGGAGGGTTACTGGTAGTGGAGTGGCACACAGTTGAAGAGCAGCTCCGTGGAAAGGAGGTATGCCTGAGGAGGGAGGGTTACTGGTAGTGGAGTGGCACACAGTTGAAGAGCAGCTCCGTGGAAAGGAGGTATGCCTGAGGAGAGAGGGTTACTGATAGTGGAGTGGTGGTCGGTCAAGGAGCAGCTCCGTGGAAAGGAGGTATGCCTGAGGAGGGAGGGTTACTGATAGTGGAGTGGTGTGCGGTTGAGGAGCAGCTCTGTGGAAAGGAGGTATGCCTGAGGAGGGAGGGTTACTAGTAGTGGAGTGGCGGGCGGTCAAGGTGCAGCTCCGTGGAAAGGAGGTATGCCCGAGGAAAGAGGGTTACTGGCAGTGGAGTGGTGGGTGTTCAAGGAGCAACTCCGTGGAAAGGAGGTATGCATGAGGAGGGAGGGTTACTGGTAGTGGAGTGGTGGTCAGTCATGGAGCAGCTCCGTGGAAAGGAGGTATGCCTGAGGAGGGAGGGTTACTGATAGTGGAGTGGTGTGCGGTTGAGGAGCAGCTCTGTGGAAAGGAGGTATGCCTGAGGAGGGAGGGTTACTGGCAGTAGAGTGGCAGGTGGTCAAGGAGCAGCTCCATAGAAAGGAAGTATGCCCGAGGAGAGAGGGTTGCTGGTAGTGGAGTGGTGGGTGGTCGAGGAGCAGCTCCATAGAAAGGAGGTATGCCCAAGGAGGGAGGGTAACTGGTAGTGGAGTGGCACAGGAGGGGAGTATTTTGCGGAAGAAAAGGTGCTCAAGAACAAGGTGACATGCTATGAAGCTGGAGGTGGGTAGAATCAAGAGAGATGTGAGGAAGTACTTCTTCACAGAAAGAGTGCTGGATTCCTGGAACTGCCTTCCAGCGGCAGTGGTGGGGTTCAAGAATGCATGGAATAAGCACAAAGGAATCACAGTGGAAATGAGGGAGGAAGGGAGAAAAAGCTGTTGATCGGGCACGGTCTGATGTAATAGTGTAGGTAGGGAGAAATGGGCAGACTGGATGGGCCAAGTAGTCCTTATATGCTGCCAAATTCTATGTTTCTATATTTCTGTGTTTCCATTCTCACAGGCCAGATACATGGGGCATGCTTTCATTTGGTGAGTGTTTATGCCCCTAATGATCGGTCAGGTGCATTCTTTAAAGCTGTATATGGTAAAATAGCCCAGTTGCAGGATGGTCAAATTATCATGGGTAGAGACTTTAACTGTGCTCTAGCACCCCAAGAGGAAAGATCCTCTGGTCACCTGGGGACCAAAAGAGTGGCTGTCAAGACCCTCAAAGCCTTGACCGAAGAGATGGGCTTAGCTGATGTGTGGAGGCAGTTGCATGGGAGAGAAAGAGACTATACTTTCTATTCCATTCCTCATAATGCATACAGTACTCCAGAATAGATTTAGTTTTTATGCAAAAAAAAAACTATTGTACAAAATATACTCAGCAGACATTCATAATGTCACACAGTCTGACCATGTGCCCATTTCCCTGTGAGTGGCTTGGTTGCCAGGATAAAAAAATCGCTATGAAGTTTTAATACATCCCTGTTAAATGACAAAATATTCAAGGCTAGGGCCTCACAGAGCCTTAAAGATGCGTTTGAACTAAATCAGGGGTCAAATTTATCTAAGGGAATTATTTGGGACATGGTAAGGGCAGTAGTATGGGGTGAGATCATTAGTTACACCTCAGCAAAGCAGAAAATGGGTCATAAAATTAATCAGAAAATGTTAGACAACATTACAGAATTAGAAAAGTGCCATAAACAAAACCCTGGGAATGGCAGGGTACTGACGGAGTTAACTAAAGCTAGGCAACAGTTGAAAGAAACAGCAGAAAAGGAAGCCAAGGGTTAAGGTGAACGGGACAATTTCAGATAGCTTTAACATCGAACGAGGGACCAGACAAGGCTGTCCCCTTTCACTCCTTCTTTTTGCACTAAGCATAGAACCCTTGGCAGTGGCAGTCAGACAGGCAAGAGACTCAGGGATTAAGGTCAATAGGTATGATAACCACATTTCACTGCACAAAGATGACACACTGATTTATTTAGGCAACCCAGAGCAGGCATTGTATACTTTTGGCCAAGCTTCTAGGTTTAAACATCGATAAAAGTGACATTTTAACAGTTAGTGATGAGATACCCAGGGACCTTGAGGCTAACATTCCATTTAAATGGATTCAGTATAAAGTACGATATCTGGCAATTCATATTCCCACTAGGTTACGCAAACTTTATTGGGTCAATTGTAAGTTAATAAAGCAGCAAGTTCTCACAGATATGAACTGATGAGGGCTCTTTACTGCTAACCCTCTCAGACAGGTTAGAAACTATTAAAATAAATGTTCTGTCGAGATTTCTTCTCCTATACTGTACTCTTCCATGCCTATACCATACCAGGATTGGAAAGACCTGAAACAGAAGTTAAAATGTATTTGGGAAAGCAGACAACCTAGGATATGCTAGAATATACTCACAGAAAGTAACGAGGCCAGGGGTCTGGGTCTGCCATATTTTACACATTACTATGAGACTACCCAATTGGAACACCCTACTGAAATTGTACACAGTACAGAGCATAATGGCTGGGTAAACCTTGAACGGGGGCACATCAGTTTATCCCCATGAACGTACTGCTCTGGGCAATCACGCAGTGAGACCTAAAAGATGTTGTTAATCACTTGACTAGGCATACACTGCAGGTATGGCTTAAAGTTAAATCCAGATGGGCAGGCCAAGAACCAATTTGGGAAAAAAATACCCTTCCACTGGTTGCCACTATTCCCTTCTGCCAAATGGGGTCAGAATTTCCGTAGCTGAACTAGAAAAGGTCTAGTGAGTTTAATGCAGTTTGTGAGTACTGAGGGCCCATTCAAATGTTTTCAACAGCAACAGAGGGAATATGAGCTGTCACATCAGGACTTTCATAGGCACCTGCAGTGTAGAGTTTACATCCTTAAAGATCCAGAGGTATTAGGGTTATGTAAAACACCTTCGCAGGGTATAAGCTTCATATGTAATTCAGCCTTAGCTGTGGAACAAAAGGGATTCATATCCCAGGTTTACAGGCTGTTGAAGGGAACAGCAGTTCAACAGGCCATAGCTCAGGTTCAAGCCAAGTGGGAGACTGAGGCCAGTGCTAATATTTCTCCAGAAGGCTGGACAAAAATCTGGTGGGGGATACACAAGACAACAGCCTCCATGTCCTGGAGTGAGTTCTGCTGCATGATCTGTGACACATTCTTCATTACCCCAGTAGTATCCAAACATTATGGCACCACCGGTACAGATACTGTAAGTGCTGGAGGGGGTTGGGGGACTAGGCTCATAGTATCATGTGTTTAGCAACTGCTCGGAGATAAAACCATTCTGGGTCACTGTGGCAGAAGCAATTCAAGAAATGCTAAACTTGTTCATTCCCCCAGGGTTTGAATACCTTGTGCCAGGGCTCCCACCCAGAGAAATGAGAACTTATAAGAAGTATCTTTCTTCATCCTAATAATGGCAGCATGTAAAGCTATTATTCAATGAGGGCTCACAGCAATGACCCCTCAGGGCAGTGGTTGCATAATGTCCAGAAAATCAGAAGCGTGGAGACCAGACAAGTTTAATGCCCGCTGGCTAGCCTTCTTTCACTATAGTGAGGATAAAGAATACATTTCAGTGCTCAAGCAATTACTAGGTTAATATAGACTTTGGGATTATTGCCTAGTACATAGACAAGTCTCAGAAAAAAAGACTCTGACTCCACTCACATGAATTATTTAAGTTTATTTAATAGTGTATTTTAAAATAATTTCTTGGGTCATTCTAGTGCATCATATACAATTTTAATAGGTCAAAAGGGTACTTTATATTTTGGAAGACACTGGAGGAATGTTATATGAGATGATTTCGATGCCAAGAAGGTCTTTGACACAGCTGGGCAGAATTATAAGGGATAATGTGGTCTTACTTAGGCTCTTACAACTTAAAACTCGGGCCAACGGTGTACTCTATCAGGTTTTCATAGACTGATCCTTCTGAACAGCTGGAAACATTCAACATATTATATGTTTGGTTGTATGAAACCTGTGGATATACATGGTAATATAATGCTACCCTATGTTTAACCTGCATATGTTCAATAAAATTTGACAAGTTTCAAAACAAGAATATCTTGTCATGTCTATTGCTGCAGACAGTCAGCACATTGCAATAGGGTGGTGGTAGGGGAAATAGGGTGTTGGCCTGCATAGGAAAGGGGGTCACCAGCAGGAGAAACGAAGTACTGCTGCCACTGTAGAAATCCCTGGTTGGTTCTCACCTGGAGTACTGTGTGCAGGTTTGGCGTCTGCGTCTAAAGAAGGACAGAGACAGAGTGGAGGCAGTGCAGAGGAGGGTAATCAAGGTGCTCAATGGGCAGCAGGAAGAGACTTACGAGGAGAGGTTGGCAGGTCAGAAAATGTACACGCCTAAGGTAAGAAGGGAGAGAGGGGACATGAGTGAAATTTACAAGTAGCTCCCTATAGTAAACAGAGCGGGCAGCGAGGACTTGCTCAGAGGAAACATAGACATCATGGGCAACTCCAAGAAGCTGGTGGGGGACAAGTTTAAGATCGATATCAGGAAGTACTTTTTTACAGAGAGGGTGGTGAAGGAGTGGAATAGGATGCAGAGAAGGTGATCTTTTTGAAGTCCTGGTGGGGGGGTGATCAAACAGTGGGACAGATACAAGGGCTTGGGAAAGCCACACCAGAAAGGAAGGATGAAGTACAGAGTGAAGAGCCTCTAGGGTTCTCTCATTCAACATCAGTTATAGTACATAGGAATGGGTAGGCAAAAGGAGCCAGTGATCCTTTTTTTGCCAAGAGATTCTATATGGCTATGTTTCTATGTTCTATTGAATTTATAGAATTTTAACTGTTACTATAGCACATCCAACTTTAAAAAAAAATGCAACTGCATAAATCAAATATAATAATCATAATAAAACATGCCTTTTATTTTACGTATAATCTGTGACCCTTTTAACATTATATAGAAACATAGATCTTGGTGGTAGAAAAAGACCATTAGTCCTTCCAACCTGCCCTAGTTAGTTAATTTGTGGATTCAGTTATGTAATGGGACCACAAACCATTTGGAAAATAGCAGGAATATTTTTTTTATAAGACCCATGCAGTACCATATGATTTATTTATCTGAGCATAGCATGATATAATTTCAGTGTAGGACACAACAAGAAAATATCACTGCTATTTTGGTCATGAACTGCCCACCAACATTTCATAACTAGAGACTATCGATCACCAACAACAGCGTAATCACTCTATGCCTCTTACAGAAAACCAAGTGTTCATAGGGCATGGAGTGGATTCAAGCATAAATAATCAGGTACATAGCAGGATTCATCAGCCACCCACTGACGAATCAGAGTTTTAAATAGCATGTTTTCATTTACTAGCCACCTATGACCCATTTCACCCCTGCTTTGCTCGTCCGGGGAATGGTGGCCTGTTAGAATCACCAGGCTTTATTCCAAAGCCAGGCTACAGCCATGAGTAAATGAAAACAAAAACACAGTGACACCTCAGAATCTTGAAAATCAGGAGGTCCTTGGTCATGTAATTATGCAAACACTTGATCTACGTATGGATGAATTTAAGGAAGGGAAAAGAGACATGTGATTCTAGCAGACCAATGTTCCCATGAGGAAACAATTTGACATATCCCTTGCAACTCTGCATTCACTCGTAGAACCCCAATAGACCACCGTTTTATTTAAAATTCATCCTTTCCCCTCCCACCTCAGTATTCCCTCCCAGAACTCCCAATAGTCCATCCCTTTTCAGTTTTCGTGTCTCTCTCCTCTTCCTTGCTCAGCTCTGACTCCCAGAACCCCCAACACATTCTGATATGTTGTAAAGATGTATCCCTCCTATTCTGAGCTCAGCATTACAGTATGTCCCTGAACCCCAAGAGACTACCATATTTTGTTAAATGCATCCCTTCCATTGCTAGCTAAGCATTCCCTCCAGACCCCAGCAAACCCCTTATTGTAGTTTAGACGTATATCTCCCCTACCAGCTATTTTCAGAAGATACAGGTGTTTTTTGTAAAGGACAGCAACACCTTTTTTAGTAGTTTTCACTGTTAACAGTAGCCACTTGTTGCTATCCTGGGTGCCTCCACTTTTTCTTTTCATTTTTAGAGTTCTTTGTGCCCCTGACTCCTTATTTTGCTGCACCCCCAGCCCTGTCACCAGCCTTCTGCTGGATTCATCTCACTTCCTTGTTCCTCTTGTGTGGGGCCATTGGTGTGGATAGGTCCCCTGTTGGAACAAGTCATGGCTGGTGCAGAGATGGGTGCCTCAGTTGGTTGTATGGAGCCTATGGAATTATGATGGCTTCATGCTGAGACAGCTGATTTTTTCCCTATTTGCTCCTAATCCCTCTGGATGTTGCTGACTAAGGACATCAGCGACGCACACACGCTATGCATGCTCACATCAGGCACTGTCCTACCTTCCTGAGCAGTTCTCATCTGTACTGCCCCCTGTGGTTGCCCAGGTAGAGGCACTGCAACAGACATCACTGCCCTCCTCCCCAAAGGAAACCATTTGCTGGGATGCTCAGTCTTCCTCCCCAAGCTGGCCCCTAATGACTCTGGCTTGTTCCTGACCCTAGGACACTGACATCACAAGTGGCAGCACAAATTCTCATCTAACAGGCTGGCCCTGCCGTCTCCGCCTCCCAACTGTTGAAATCCCATTTGTTTTTAGGAGCTGTATTAGCAGTGAGAGTATGATGTTGTGCTGCCCATTTAAACACTTTGGGCTCTAAGCATCATGCCTATGCACCATGTATCTCAGGCACGTAGGCAACCATATGTGCAAATGCCATGCAGCGGGGTTCCTCCGGATCCCAGTGGCATCCACCAACTGTGCACTGGCCAGTTACATACAAGATCCCATGGCCGCATGGAAGACACCGCACCATGGGCGGTCCGGGGGGGGGGAGGAGTGTCGGGGGGCATGCCTGCACTACAGTGCCAGGCCCATGGGGATGCAGGTTATGGCAGGTGGGACCCTGCCATAACCCTGTGCATGACCCCAAGGATAACACTAGTTGGCTACGGTGGGACCGGAAGACAACCCTCTGTGTTGCTCCAGTCCACTTGGCAGATGGGGAAGGCTGGGGGCCGCCAGTCGGGCGAGTGCCCATACTCTGTTCATCTTGGCATCCATGCCTTCCCATGCACCCCCACTCCCAGGGCACAAGGGATCCACTCTGGGACCTGGGTTGTGCACCTGATTGGATGCCTGTCCAGGTCCACCGCTCCACACCCATCTGTCCCCTGCAAACCTGTGCACTGGTGGGAGCAGAGCCACAGACAAGTGGCCAAGTATAGTGAATACCACCAGTGCGCACCTGTCTGTGGGTGTGGAGCTGCACGGACAGTGTACACATCTATGGCGCATACTTCCTGCCTCATTGATGCATACAGCCCTTTATCTTTATACAGCAAGTTGGAATGTCGTAAAACTCTCATGAAACACAAATGGAAGTAATTTAGAGAAAAAAACCTGTTCTACCACACTGAAGGTTCTCTAAATGGGGTATTTTAGACTACTGCTACTGCCTGTTTTTTTTAGACTCTAAATCAGCAGACAGATATACCTGCACTGTAACATCTAATGACCAGTATGGGATCACGTTCTTACGGCTAATGAAGCGCCCAAGAACAAACAAGATTTTACTAACAGGCAGTGAAATAAGTAGATTTGGAGTGACTGGACACACTAGATCTTCCTAATGCCAAATCACATTTAACATTCAGACTTGGGCACAAACCCAGGTAAGTCACCAAGATACCTTGCCAGTGCTCTGGGACATGCCACTGTGGAGCTGGTGTAATTTAGCAATAACAGCACAGCGGTCAGGGTTCAAGAGGTAGTAGCTAACTGGACTAGGGAGAAATAAACATTGAGGCCGATGGTCGAGGTGTTTATTAACTCCCTGGTCCAGTTATCACCAAGGAAACCCTCGAGCACTATAGCTGTTATCACTACTATACTTTAAAAAAGGAAAACAGTTTTGAAATAAACTGTTGAAACTGGCACTACAGTGTATCCATGAGAAACCAGAAAATGTTAGGCAGCTTCTTACAGATGCACTGTAGAGCTGCTCTCAGTCAATCAGAACATAGGAATTAGCATACAGTCCCATTATTGAGTCTCCTGTCCAGTCTTGCCAGAATAACCGGATAGTTGCTCTATGTTTTGATTGCCTAAGAGCAATCTTTTTCGGTACAATTGAAAATTGTTTAGTAAAATAAGCTTCTTTGCCATTACAATATTCAGTATGCCATAGGTACCTCTAGGTCAGACTCTTCACTTGTCTAATAAGCTACAATAACTTTGGGTATGAGCATATGTGTGTGTGTGTGTGTGTGTGTGTGTGTGGAGGGGTGTTTCATGTTTTAGAAAAATCTCTAGGAAATGTAATAAAGAACAGTTTGTTAGATGTCAATGTCAGTGAGCTAGCTACAGCAAAGGAAGTGATTTCATGAAGGAAATTAGTCTAATGCATGTTTTACGTTACTATACACAAGCAAAGAAAAATGCAGTGTAGCCACCTCATAAATAGGGAGAATATTCGGGACCACATTACACCCTTTCCTCAAACTAATCATTTGTTTTTAAGTCTGCAAATGTATTCGTGCTCTTTATTTATTTATTTTTTTGGGGTGGACTCTTTTTCCCTCCGGTCACAGTCTGCGGAGCCTCTCTCAGGCATCCTGCCTACTCCTGCCCCGCCTGAAGTCCTCCTACCTGTGCCTCCTCTCTCCCCCTCCTCTAGCCATGATCGGTACCCCCAGCTTAATCCCTCTGGGGTGGGGCCGCCCCCCCTCTTTGGGCACTCTCAACAGTCAGCTCCGATGTGGCAAAGGACCCGGGTGGAGGAACCTGGAAGGCCAGACAGGAAGGACCTGGCTGTGGGCATGGGGGCAGGTACCTTCGCCTATTCCATAGACTTGGGTTTTCCCTGTTCTGGTGAGCTCTTCTCCCCTTCCTCCCATGGGTGTGCACATCCCAATGCACAGCACACGGCAACCCCTGCCTGCTTCAGGCACGCCATCCATGTGCTGCTCAGTGAGCTACAGCACTCCCAGTCTCCACCAGGAGCTGCTGATGTGCCGGGCGATTCCCAGCCTCTCCCCCGGGAAGAAGAGCAGCCCTGCTGGTGCTCAATCCTTTCCCACTCCTGCTGTCCCCCTGCACACTGAGCTTGCTCCCAAACTCGGGTTGCTGGCATGGTGCAGTGTGTGGCATCCAGTGCCTCAACCCTCAGTGCCACCGGGCCAGCCACATACTCTTTATTTTGACCCACAGTTATGAGAAGATCAGTTTTCTTCAGCTGTAATGAGCACTGCATCATGTTCAATACTATGCTATCATTAATTTGTACATCCTTGTAGAAGGCAGTAACATGCTTATCTGGACAAAGTAAATTGCTAAAAGGTAATTTATAGCATACCTTCACAGGCGGCTACTTTAACCCGATCAAGGGCTTTTTCTTCTTTGTTCTTGCCTTTCAGTCCCAGACCACGAGACTCGGACAGCTCTTTGGTGGTGAAAACCAAGTCGATGACTCCGTTCAGTAGGCAGCCTCCCTGGTGCACCTTCTGCTCTCTTGCCTTTTTCACCACATTGTACAGTTTGTTGGAATCCACAAGTACCTGAGCAAATCTCTCTGGGTCAGCAGGATCAACTACTAAAGGCCTCAAATACTTGTCCTGAAAAACACATAAACAGTATGTTTAAAACAAAACAAAAAAAATCAATAACCTAGTTTATTCCAAATTTATCACTTACTCTGGTGTTAGATTAAAACTGTCACCAGCTCCCATGTAGTACTTTCTTTTGTTTTTGTTACAGAAGGAAAAGAAGAAACAAGAAACACAGACACTGTCAGCAGATAAGTGATTGTGGGTTCATCCAGTCTGCCCATATAGATATTACTACCTCACCCCTGACCTAGTGTACTGGGGATTATCCTACTTTGCCCCTTCCCGAATCTCCTACCTCCCTGGTTCCCCCGGTGGAACTATGAGTTCCCTTGCTCTGTTGCAGCCATGTTGGAATCCATTTATAGTACCAGCCTGCACCACTTCTGCTAACTATCTGTTCCATGGCTCCACCACTCTCGAAAGGAAGAAGAACTTCCTTACATACCTTCTGAATTGACCCCTCCCCCAACTAACCTCCAATCATGCCCCCTTTAACTGCATAACAAATAGGTATTCACTAAGTCTATTTTCCTTAGAAATTTACAGGTCTCTTTCATTTCATGGCAGCCTCAGGCAGGAAAGTACACTTGGGAGTGATTTAGAGATCTCCAGGGCAAGGGGAGGAAAGGGACAGAGAACTCATGGCAGAACTTGAAAGAGGGGTAGCAAAGGGAGAAGTAGTGGTGTTAGGAGATCTGAACCTGCCAGACAACGATTGGGAGTTCCCAGTGGTCAAGAGCACCAGGAGTCAGGCCTTGCTGGATGCCTTCCAAGACTGTCTATTGGTGCAGCTACTTAAGGAACCCACCAGGCAGACTGCAGTCCTTGATGTGGTGCTCACCAACTCAGAGATGGTGGGAGTGGTGGGAGTAGGGGAGCCGCTGGGGAACAGCGACCATAACTCTGTTTGGTTTAAATTGTCCCTTGGGGCCAGCAAACCACAATCGAGAACTGAAGTCCTTGACTTTAGAAGGATTGACTTTAATAGGATGAGAGAACTGGTCAGAAATAAGTTAGTTGGGGTTCAGGACATAGGTGGGTGGAGGAGACATGGGGTAATTAAGGGAGCAATCTTAGAGGCATCTAAAGTATGCATAAGAACAGTAACAAAGAAAAAACAGGTTTAAGAGACCACTATGATTCTCAACAAGGGTCAGGGAAGCAGTAAGGGCCAAAAAGAAGGCATTCTATAAATACAAGAAAAAGCAGGAGGAGGTAGAATGGGAGGATTACCTACAGAAAATAGGGAGGCAATGAGGGCTGTTAGGGAGGCCAAAGCTGACACAAAGCTGTGTATTGTGGAGGGGGCCAGGAACGGAGAAAAACTGTTTTTCAGATATATTAGTGAAAAAGGGTGGGGGAATCATAAGGCTAGTTGAGGGGGGTAGGGTGCTAGAGAAGGATGGGCAAAAGACTGCCATCCTAAATGACTACTTTTGGTCAGTTTTCACGAAGGAGGACAGAGGGTCCGTGCCAGAGAGTGGCATCAAAGCAGCCGCTAAGGGAATCCCGGAATTGAGACAGCCATTTATTACTAGTGAAAGAGTTCTGAAAGGGCTGGCTGCCCTTAAGATAGATAAGGCCCCAGGACCAAATGGGTTGCATCCGAGGATGCTCAGGGAATTAGCAGTGGAGCTGGCTGAACCACTAGTATGTCTGTTCGACAGCTCACTTAGGCCTGGGGAAGTTCCAAGAGATTGGATGGTGGCAGGCATTGTACCACTTCACAAAGGGGGGGGGATAAGGAGCAACCAGGGAACTACAGGTCTGTCAGTCTAACCTCTGTAGTAGGGAAGCTGATGGAGTCACTGATCAAAGAGAACCTCATAGACTACCTGGAGAGCAACAGGCTACAAGATAGTAAACAGCATGGTTTCATGGTAGGAAGACTTTGTCAGACTAACCTGATAGTTTTCTTTGACTGGGTGACAAAGGAATCAGACAAGGGCCATGATTTGAATCTGCTACTACTTCGACTTCAGCAAGGCTTTTGACTCAGTACCTCACAAACAATTGATCAAGAAGATGGAAGACCTGGGTGTACCTAAACCCATAGTGAACTGGGTGGGTAACTGGCTAGAGGGGAGACAGCAGAGGGTGGTGATCAATTGGGTTAAATCAGAGGAGAGGGAGGTTATGAGCAGAGTTCCAAAGGAATTAGTCCTGGATCTGATCCTCTTCAACAGGTTCATTAGTGACACTGGAGAAAGAATCAAGGGCAGGTTGTGTCTCTTCGCAGATGACACAAAACTATGTTGGAGGGTGCATAGTGACGAGGGAATAAGGGAAATGCAGAGAGACCTACAAAAGCTAGAGGGGTGGTCAAAGGTTTGGCAGTTAAAATTCAATGCTAGAAAGTGCAAGGTAACGCACCTAGGGAAAAAGAATCCCAAGACAGAGTACTGGGTGGGAGGAGAGAGACTTAGCACTACAGCTGAGGAACAGGATCTGGGAGTTATCATTAGCAACTCAGTAAAGCAATCGAGTCACTGCCCCTCATGAACAAGGTAGTGAAAATTCTCAAATCCTAACCCAAAAGGTGATTTTGCAATGTGACCACGAAATCAACTTTTGGGCCTGATTTGCATAATTCCAGTGCTATTGGTCATGAGGTGGGGTCCTATGAAGGCCATGTTGAAAATTTGGGGCCAAAATATGTAAAAATTACAAAGTTATGCTTTGAAGTTCAAAACCCATTTGAAATACATTGAACAACACTTACCTTAGTTTCTTATATTGCAGTCAGCAGTTCCAGCAACAAGACACATCTTCGATCGGAGAATGGATCTTCGTCCTGGGACATGGTCAGGTGAGTGAGGGTGTTTAGGGGGTCTGGGATGGTGGGTGCCAAGTGAGAGGTCAGAGTGGGGTGTGTGTGGGGTAGATTGAGGATGGATTATTTTCTTTTTTACAGGTTTAATGAAAAACAAAAGCATCAAGGTACAGTTCTCATTATTTCAGGGCTATTCTGACACTGGGGTTGGGCACCTTTGTATCAGGCTTGTGTTCAGTGGCACTGGAGGTGGGCATCCCAGTACTGCCACCCACAAAAAGGGAACTGAGGGGGGCGACCTAGGGGATCTACAGAAGAGGTACACGGGATGGGCACCCCAGTCCACATATATATTAAAAATATACATAAAGATTGGAAAGGGCAGGCAGCCAAGCAACCTGGAGGGGAGGGGGAGAAAGAAGCAGTACCAGAGTGGGCACAATGGCCCACTTAGTAGATAGAAAGACAGATAGATAGATATCATGTGGTCACTCTCAGGCTCCTAATTCTGAAAGCCGATCAGCTGCTTACTGCAAAGACCTCTTTGATAGGAGCCACTTCCGTCCTTTCAACTACACAAAGTTTCCACCCAGCAAGCAGTAAGTAGTGTCAGGACCACAGTACGTGGTCATTAGTCTGGACTGCCAAGCCCCTTCTAGCTTGAGTTGCAATGGGCTCAGCAGTGACACACCTCTGAAATGCAAGTTATTGTAACCAAACATTTCTTGCACATGTGCAAATAAATGTCAAAAAGGTTCCGTTAAAGACCCAAGAATGTCCAGTTCCATAAGTCTATTGGATAATGCCACAAAACTCTTTACATGGATAATTCTAAGTAAGCATTTATTTATTTAGTTTTTGTTAACCAGGTGGGTGCACAAGACAGCAGAGCTGCTTATTTTCAGGCACAACCCAGGAGGTTACATATAGTAGGGTAAGGCATAAGTATCATCTCAGAGTTCCAAAATGGATTTAGGCCAGGTTATGCCACTGTTGAGCATTGATTTGTACTATCACATGCAGTATATTTCAGAAAAACAACTGTACTGTATAATGAAACAATAACCTGCACTGATTTTAAGGGACCAGTCAATTCGCTATCTAGAAATGTATTATGTGCAAAGTTGAGAGATTTGGGCATAGGTGAAGAATGACTAAGAATAATTACAGGTTTACACATGGAAACATGACCTATAGCAATGTAAGGCTGTTTGCTAGCCCAAACACTTTTTAATTTATATATCAACAACATTCTAGAGAAACTAATAAAGGCTGGTGTAGATCTCCTGAAAGAGAAAAGGTTACTCACCTGTAATGATAGTTCTAGGAGTGGTATATGGTATGCATCCACACACTCTGGCAGCTCCAATGGAAGGGCGATGATTGGCTGGAGCGTTTACAAGCTAAACTCCTCCCACCAGCTGGGCACATATATCCCCCGACTCTGCGCCATGACATCAGATTTTGCATGCTGGAAGCAGGGTCAGGAGCCACTTACCAGGGGTGCTGGGTGGATTGTGTGGATGTGTACCATATACCACTTCTAGAACTACTGTTACACCCATATATAGTCTCTAGGTTCTCCAGTTCTCTGCTAGTTTGACTGGCTATTTATCATTCAGACATTCTGTAATACTGTGAGTTATTTGTATATGGGCCTCATCAACTTGTACTCTGGACGTTGGATGTTCAGCTATGTCATTTATGGTTACTTGAAATTTAATAAACTTTTTAACTGCAAGAACTATGGTTACAGGTGTTTAACCTTTTCTTCCAGGGGCATGGATATGGAACACTATCTTCATTCTGGCAGACTCCAAACAGTTCTCCTGGAGGAGGGGGCAAGGCGTACACCCCTACTTGGCAAAGAGAGACTGAAAAACCAAGGTGCTAAAGTATGCATCCTGGCATTACTCAAGGTGTGTGCTGACTTCCAGGTAGCAGCCCTACAGATTTCCTGTATGGGGATATCCCTGGAAGCAGCCACTGAGGCACCAATATGTCTGACGGAATGAGCCCTAATCCCAACAGGAAGCTCCCAACAAGCCAACTTATAGTAGAGGTTGGTGCAAGATGTGATCCACCTTGCAGTCGTCTACTTTGCTCCTGGTCTGCCAGGTGCAGCTTCAGCATAGGTGACAAACAGCTGGTGAGCCTGACCCCAATTCCCAGCCATACACTCCACATAATAGCAGAGCGTACTCCACAGGTCCAGGGCATGGAGCCTGTGGTCAGCCTCCGAAGAAGGGTTGGCAAAATATACCAGTAAGTTAATCAGCTGGTTAAGGTGAAACTCTGAAACCACCTTCAGGAGGAACTTCAGTTTGGGGCAAAGGATGAACTTGTCCCTAAGGAAGACCAGATAAGGAGAGTCCACCGAGAGCACCTGGAGATCCTCAATCTTTCTGGCAGACGTGATGGCCAACAGGAAGGCTGACTTCCATGTGACCCGCTCCAATGGCCTGCCCATGAGCATAGCCAGGTTCAGCAGTAAGTCCCTCGGTGGAGGTGGATCATGCGCCAGAGGGGACAACAACCTTGAAAAAGTACCCAACCACCTTCTCCTGGACCACAGTTGGCATACTGACCCAGGCCCGGTAAGCAGAGATGGCTGTCAGGTGCACCTTAAAGGTCATCGCTTGTAGTCCCAGCTGGGAAAGGGACCAGAGATAGTCCAGGATACTAGCCACCGATCATGCAAGGGGATCAAGCTCCTTGCCCTAGCACAAAATGGAAAGTCTCTTTCTTTGAAGGAATAGCACCTATGAGTCGACTCCTTTCCAAAGGCCTCTCCAGTCTGGAAGATATGTTCGGATAGACCCAAGGCCTGGAACTCTAGCCACTCAGGAACCAAGCCATGAGATGCAGGAACTGAAGGTCTGGGTGCAGGACTGTCCCTCGAAGTCTGGCCATCAGGGTTGGGTGGAGAGGCAACTGCCACAGAAGCCTACTGCTGAGGCTGAGGAGATCCCAGAACCAGAACTGTCAAGGCCAGTCTGGAGCTGTCACGATCATCCATGCCTTGTCCTTCCTAACCTTGACCAGAACACTGTGAATCAAGGGGAAGGGAGGAAAGGCATGTGCGAGGCCCTGAGCCCCCATCAGTGTCCCGGACTGTGGGTGTCAGACACAAAACAGCCTCAGTTTGGCATTCTCCCATGAGGCAAACAGATTCACCGAGGGTGAGTACCAATGGGAAAACAGGTGGTTTACTGCCTCCTGATTCACAGACCACTTGTGCAATATCTCTCCTACCCGGCAGAGAGAGTCCACCAGCTGATTCTTCTCCCCCACAACATGAATCACAGGGAAATCAGTGCCTAGGCTGTGTATGAGGTTCTAGGTGTGGAGTGCCTCCTGACACAAGGGAAGGGACTGCACGCTGCCCTGTCTGTTCAGGTAACACATGGTCATTGTATTGTCATCTGGACTTGAATGCCCTGACCCCTGATCAGCACAGAAAATTCCATGGTGGCCAGCTGCACTGAATGGAGCACCAGCAGGTTTATGTGGTGATGGTACTCCCATGGTGACCAGAACCGACTGATCGTGAGGTCCCCCAGCTGCGCTCCCCACCCCACCAGAGACGCTTCTATCATCAGTGTAACGCTGGCTCTGAGTGGACTAATGGGATTCCTTCCTCCAGATGCTACAGGACTAGCCATCACTGGATGGCATCCCACATTGGCTGGGTCACTGTGATCAGCTGATCCAGGTGACCTAGGCACTGGGACTATTGATGGACCAGCTCCCACTGGATGGGGTGCATCTGCCAGCGGGGCCAATGGACCACACTGGTGCAAGATACCATATACCCCAGCAGTCACAGGAAGTCCCAAGCAGGGTGCAAGTGCCCAATATGAAATGATCGGGCAAAGGAGATAAGATCCAGTACCCACTCCACCAGGAGGTGGGTTTGGCTCACAGGGACTCTAGTTCTGCCCCAATGAACCTGATCACCTGCTTTGCTACCAGTTCAGACTTGTCCCGGTTGACCAAGAGGCACAAATCTCTGCAGGTCTGGAGAGCCAGGGCTGTGGATCTCACCACAGCTTCTTTGGATGGACTGCTAGCCAGTCATCCAGATAGAGATAACCTTTGACCCCAAGTGCCATAGGTAGGCCACCACCACTGCCATGCTCTTGATGAAGACCCTTGGAACCGAGGAAAGGACGATCAGCATGAGCTGGAACTGGTATAGGACCTCTAATGCTTGGAACTGTAGGTACTGGCAGTGGGACCTGCAGACAGGGATGTGGAAGAACACATCCTGAATGTCCAGGGAGTAGAACCATATGCCTTGCTCCAGGGATGGTATAATCTGGCTCAGAGTGACCATCTGGAACTTGCGCTTCTGTATATACTGGTTGAGAATGTGAAGATCCCATATGGGGGTGCCACCCCCCATCTGTTTTAGGACCAGGAAGTGCCTGGACATGTAACCATGACCAGCCAGGGTGTCCAGGACATGGGCTATGGCTCTTTCTGCAAGGAGCTGGGCAATGTCCTCCCTGAGGGCGGAGAATGTGTCCTGAGACACCCTGAACTCTCGAGGCACCTGGAGGCATTAGGGTGGGAGGGCTTGAAATCAAGAGATAGTCCTCTGCTCACTAGGTCTAGCACCCACTGGTCCATTGTGATAGCGGACCAATGTGGAAAGAAGAGACACAGCCTGTCTCTGATAGCAAGAGTGGTCAGGGACACATGGAAGGATGACACCCCCAACCCATTTCTGGGAAGGCTTGGTGGGGGCACCAGCTGCTGCTGCCAGAGGGGCACCATTACCCCTGCCACCCCCTCTTTAGTGCACTCTGACTCCCAGACTTCATGGGGCACCAAGTCTAGAACTACCCCTACTGGGGCTGCAGCTGGGGAGGTGGTGACTGAAAGGACTGGTATTGAAAAGCCAGTTTCTACAGCTTTTTCTTTGGGTCTCCTGGGACAAAGTCACCAAGTCCAGGGTATATTGGACTTCTTGACCTGCATGAGATGTCCTTCCTTCCTTCCCAGAGCCAAAGAGGTTGGTGCCCCGAAAGGGAACATCTGCTAGCCTCTGTTGAATGTCCACCATGAAGGTGGACAAGCACAGCCAGAGCCTGTGATACACAGAGACAGCTGCTGCCACCGCACGGCACATGAGTCACCCATGTATAAGGCTGTCTGACCATAATTGGCCATCATAATGGCATAGTTAGCCTGCCGGAGACCCAAGGTAGCTGCAGTGTACACCTTCTTTATGGTGTGTTCAGACTTATGGGAGTCCTTGTACAGGGGCTTGTTCCCATTCCCTTGGTGTCCAGACTTACGGGACACCAAGTCGGTAACCAGCCCCTTCATAGAGGGGTGTTGTTAGAACCCTGAGAGCCAGCTAGTAGGGACTGAATACTTGTGGACCTGCAGGTCGAGGGTGCCGGGGCAAGATGCTGGATGCTGCCAAAGCTCCAGGACCAGTCCCAAGATGGCCTCAGCCACTGGGAAGGCAGCCCCCAGGGATGCGCCCTGGGCCAAGATGTCCATAAGAGGATACGTGGCCCTCTTCTGGACTGGTTCTAACTGGACACTTGTGGATTCAGATATGAGGCAAAGTAGTGCCCGGAATGACACCAGCCCTTGGTCGGTGGAAAAAAGAGCAGAGCCCCAGAGGAGGCCATGGACTCCTGATCTGAGTCAACTGAGGACTCCTCAAAGATGGCCTTTGGCCATAAATCATTACGGACCGCCCAGGACTTCTCACCTAGGTGATCCTCACTGACAACCAGCCTGGCAAGCCAGGGGTCTGAATGGCCAGCCTCCTTGGATGGAGCAGTGGTCTGCAGCTGTCAGGGTGGTGGCTCCACCATGATCAGAGGAGAAGCAGGTGTTGAATGCACCCGTGTGACCTGGGACGGTGGAGTAACTACTGGTGGGTGCCAGGGGAGCATCGGACCTTAGGGCAGAGCCCTACCCTATCCTGTGATGGCCCACTACTGCCAGAGGAACTCCTCAGAGCACCAGCATATTTTGTGGCAGTGCCTCTTCTCACACAAGGTGGTGGTCCCTCCCTGTCAAATGGGATTGTAAGCACGAACACCTCAACCTCGACCATCATTCACCCAGTTGACGATGGGCAGGGTTCCTCCTGTGATTGGCTGTAAATTGCATGCTGGCACACATTCAAAAGCATGGGCATGGAAGGCCAGACCTTGGCTGGATGCTTGTCCTGAGCAGGGTAGTCTGGGGACACAAATCGAGCCACATCCTCCTAGGACCAGGGGCCCCAAGGTCTGTGAGACTGATTCCTTGATCTTGTCCAACAGTGGATCAACTAGATTGAGAAAAATCTCAGTTGGCTGGCAGAATGAAGTCAAAGTCGACTGACTCATCAGCATGGTTGAAGAGTCCTCAACCTGCTCCTTGACCAAGAAGCACCCAACCTCCGCCGAATGGTCAGGCAAGTCGAGGGACCGGGAGGACTGAGATCTTTCTCCATCCCATGAGTGGTGATGGTGGTGTGAAGATTTCTTTCATGGAGGGCAAGGCTCTGCACCATGGTCTGGAGCGACAAACACAATTCATGGAACTGACCCATGATGGCCCCTCCAATGCTGGACCCAGGCAGGAACAGCACCAATGCCAAGGAAGTTCCTGCTGTGGTCAGGTCCGCTTCAAGGGCAGCAATCTGAGCTGCAGACCCAGCAGCCACTAAGGTCTTTTTACTACCCTTCAATCAGTCCTTTGGATTCTGGTCCTAAGGCTAGTCTATAGCGAGCTGGAGCTTCCTGTCCTCGAGGGACTCAGGGAGCATGAATAGGAAAAGTCTGCACCCAGCCATGTCGTGTTGCCTGCCCAGGCAGTACACACACGTGTCATGTGGACCAGTGACCGACATCTTCTGACAGCACTGAACGCAAAACTTAAATCCTGGCTTCCTGTGATCCATTGTGGAGGTGAGATGGAGTCGAGGAAACTGCTGAATCAAATAAGGACTTTGAAAATGTTGCAGTAGTGATTCACCAATGGCGCAGAGAAAATCCTAAGTGGAGCGTGAAGGAGGTAACCTGTTCATCCAGTGGAAAGAAAGATCTAACATCACAGGGTGGAGTCAGGGGATATATCCTCCCAGATGGTGGGAGGAGCTTAGCTTGCAAACTTTTCTGTCAATCATCACCCTTCCAGCGTAATTGCCAGAGTGTGGCTAGTGTACCATATCCACACCACTAGAAACAACAAATCTTCAAAACCAGCAATGGCTATGCAGATTAAATTATTTTGCTGTCACTAAATCATTAGGATAACAAAAAGAACTTAACAGATTGAAAAGTCAATGCAGTAATACAGAGTTAAGTATAATTATTACAAAGTGAAAAATTATGGTTCTTGCAGCAAAATATTTAGATACTTCCATATAAGTACTGGAAGTAATCTGTCCCTGTCACAACAGGTGTTTTACCTAGTAAAGAAGCCTTTAACTACTCTCCTTGTTTTAACAAAGTTTAATAGAAAGTGCATAGGTAACGTAGTCATGGCCACTCTAAAAGGAGCAGAAATTTAATCAGACACCCAAGTTTTGCATGCAATTGAAGCCTGGGGTATGGCCAACCTTGAAAGGTTGGAAAAAGTTAATGCCAAGAGTCTCATGGCTCTTGAACCCTCCTCATAGTACTTCTGTTTCAAGAACCGGAGAACACACTCCGTTTTGATATCTTATAATTGTTGAATCTGTTGTCTAGTAACCTCTAGCAAGGGAAAGACAGCTTCATCTCCCTCTGTGTGTTATTGCTGTAATTCCCGTAACTGGCACTGTAGACCCTCCAGTTGGACTTCCTGGCTCTTTTTATATTGTGTAGAAAATTTTAATCTCCCCCCTTAGGAACAGTTTCACTGTGTCCCACAAAATACCAGGATGGACATCCTCCTTAGTGTTGTCAAGAATGATTTGAGAGAGACAGTTCTGAACCATATCCTGAAAGGTGGGATGGTTAAGAAGAAAATTATTAAACTGCCATAGAGCTTGACCCCTATCAGCTGTCCAGTCAAGGGTCAACACCAGCAGACAATGATCAGACAGAGATGATGGCAGCACCTCACAGTCCCTAGCTAAATACAAATGTTCCTCAGAGCTATGAAAAAAGTCTATTCTAGTATAGATTTTATGTGGCGCTGAGTAGTGGGAATAAAGCCGTCAACTAGGATTAAGTTGGCACCAAATGTCCACCTATTTCATTTCCTGAAAAAAAGTATGTGCCCACCTTTTAAAGGGTGATCATCTGGGAGGATGAGAATTTGTAGTGTCTTTGTTATCATAAATCAAATTATGATCTCCTCCCAAAATCAACACCCCTCTCTGATGTTCAACAATTTTTTGGCATAATGATCGTACAATATCAGGGCTAGCTTCTGGGGGTGTATAGGGACTAGCAAGGGTAATAGAGAGGCTTTCCAAACAACCAACTACTATAGAAAAGTGCCCTTCAGAATCAGTATGACTAGTTTCTAGGTGAAACTGGGTGCTATGCTGTATTAAAACTGCCGTTCCTCATCTTTTACCTCCTCTATAAATTGAGGCAATAACTTGTGAAAAGCCAAATTTCACCAGTTTTTGATGTTCCAATCTAGATAAGTGTGTTTCCTGTAACATGACAAAGGTGGGGCGGCATCTCTTTAGTTGGGCAAGCACCTTATATTGTTTAACAGGATCATTCGGTCAACTAACATTTTGTGAACAAATCTTAAATTTCAAAAGTTGTGCCATTGAGACCTGAAAAAATAGACACCCATCCATGCAAGGCCCAGCCAAAGAACCTCACTCCAGTCAAAAAAAACATGGTCACCCAGTTCCCTTCAGCAGTTCTCGAGGGCCAGGAAATAGGAAATCCAAGCTCTCTTTGATTGCAGTGAGCTAAGAAAAACCACAAGTATAAGGCCATAATCAAGTAGAAAAGCTTCACATAGGACCACAATAAAAAAAATAGTGTCTGACTTAGAAAAACTATAAGTAAAAGCGATTACATTAGCCCATAAATTATAAAAGATATACAAAATTAAGTCATCTCTCCAGAGTGTTGTCAAAGCAGTGTAACTTGTAGCGCTATTCATTAGAAAACAAACCACTGATTGAAAAAAGAAGAAAAAAATATAACCTGAACAAACATACCTTGCCCAAACTAACAAGTCAACTAAACAAACCTATACTATCTAATAACATACCCCCGCCAACAGAGCAGAGGCAATAATAAATGAACCACCCCAAAGAATGCAAAATCTGAATAACTATAGGTTGACCTCCAAGGTATGGAGCCAAAAGATCCCAATGGGGATGCAGGAGGAACAATCTGAGCTTGCCAGAGGTCTCCTGGGGTAATACAACCCCTTAGTAAGAAACTAATGCAAAGCTCAAAAACAGCCATCTAGTCCCCTAAGTACCGAAGTGTATATGGTAAAAAAACTGACTGAAATTGAAAGGGAGGATTACCCAATTTCCAATTTGGAAGAACCTTAAAGAGGAAGGAAAGAAAAAGAGAGGGGAGGGGATAAAAAGGTAACAAAAGAAAAATGGTAAGATCGTGTCCATTAGGGTGAATGCTTGAATAAAAGAGGGAATAACCCCCAACATCAGATGGCCAAAATAGGTGTCTCCACCCTAATGCTCTCCTCCCCACCCCTTAAATTACCAAACCCTAAGCCATGTCTCATCTTACTGCTCCCATGCCAAAAGAAAAAAAAGATCAAATAAGCTAAACTTAGCATATCCAAAATAAATAGCTAGCGAAAGAAATAAATCCCATCCACCCTCCATGCTTATAGATATGAAAGATGAAGAAGAAGAAGAAAGGAGCTGCAGTATAAGGGTTGCTAGCTGCACACAGTTCAATGTGATAATGGTGACTATCAAAGGGTGATCACCGTTACGACAAAGTCAGAGCATCGAAAATCAATTCTGGCACTCTGACTCCCCGGCGCACAACAAAACGGTGCTGGGGACTTGCATTTTTTACATTTATGTGCTTTTACATTTTTTACATTTACAGGCTTTGCCCCCAAGACCCACTTACTTAAGGATTTCAACTCCGGGGTGCTTAATGTGGGGGCAAACATAAAAAATAAAATTCGGACCAGGCTAAAAAAACGAACCTGCGCCTGGACCTGAACCCAGCACCCTAGCCACCAAAGCTGCTAGCTGACCTGCTACACTACAGGGCAGGCTCGGCAGCCTACCACAGTGCCACCCCTCAGATCCCCTCCCACCCCTCGCTGAGCGTGCTTGCTCCCCCCGCATGCAGACCTGTAGCATGCTCACTCCCACCACCCCCATGCATACCTGTAGTGACTTCCTGTCACTACAGTCACCAATCCACCCCATCTGGTCGCCGTAGCTGCCCAGTAGCCACTGTGCCATGCGCCACAATTGAGTCACCCTTTCCGGGGTTGCTCAATCACGGTCGTGCACATCATGGTATACCTTGCACACTTGAGCAGACTCGATAGACCATGAGGCCATTATCTGCTGGCAAATTTGTATGTTCGTATGTAAGAACAACACAATACAGCAGAGCAGGTAAGCCTTGATTAATCTAAGAGCAGTCAAGTCGCATGCAGCATAAATAACCTTTGGAATGCTAAAACTAAACTGAATCTGTACAAAACCTCTGTCTTATGGAGCCAGGGCTATTGTAAAACCTTACTCATTTGCAATGGTACCCAACATTGCTGCAGATAATTATAAAAATACAGTAAAGGGAAACAGACATGTAATGTACAAATCAAAATAAGATAACAAAATGAACAATATCCAACCTACACATCAAGAAAAACACAAATAAGACACTGTACATTGGTAGACTAGACTGGCCTAACCCATAACAAAGTCTATATACCATAAAATTACAGACCAGTATACAGTATTTAACTACTACAATAAAAGGGGGATTCAAAAACCCATACTCTTAGTGGAACCTAATCTCAAGCCAAAATCTAGTCGGCCTGAGAAAACTGCCTCCAGTTCAAATAGTCCTGAAACATCAGAATAAAATGCTAAATAGTCCATAAAAGAGAGTCCAGCAGCCAGTCAAAAGTGGGTGACAGGACCCTGCCAAGTTAAACCACCTCAAGTCGAATCTAGGGATCGGACTCATAAACGAAAATCCAGCTCAAATTCATGTCTGAACCAGGAGGCCAGTTTGATCTATAATCCCAGATCGAATAAAGCAAACCAAGTCAGAAAGAAAAACCCAGCTGAACCTCGAGAAGAAGGAGCAATTCCAGGGTCCAAACTGGGAAGCTCAAACTGAATTAGCAACAGAACATCAAGTCAGCTTAGTATGCAGTCTCTTCTGTCCCTCCATTTCCCATAATTAAAATAAGAAGAAAGAAGCTGATCTGATGAAAGCCATCATCGAGGAGGTACACAAAAAATGAAGATCGCTGCATGAATATGTTTTGGTCCAGCAAGTGTAAGTAAGTTCAAAAACTTGATCAAAAACAAAAACACAGGAGCAGTCCAAAAGACATATCCAGAGAGCACACAATAAACGGCTCCAACTTATAGTCCCGAAAGACAGGGTAGGTTCACCCTACAATCCAATTTATTATATCCATACTGGTTCAGAGGAAAAACTATTAACTGAAAGAGCAACAGTAGATAATGCCCAGTGATGGTGAATGCAGTTTATCTCGGCAATAGAGCAACCCTGGGCGAACCAACAAAGTCTCTAAGGGCTCTGGGATGCCAAAGCTATGCAGCCAAGTCTCTCAGGTAAAAAGAATAAAATGCAGTGTCCAAATATTATAGGCAAGGGAGTCAGATGGAAAGGGCAACAGTACAGACAATACCCCGATGCCGAAGTATTAGCTCTTTCTCATTTGAAAGAGACTCCCACTCCTGCACCCTGTTCATCCCTGTGAGGTACTGGTAAGTCTCTATCATGTCTCTGCTCGCTCTCCTCTCATTTGGGTGTACATGTTGAGATCCCTTAGTCTCTCCTCATAGGGTTTCTTGTGCAACCCCTGTACCATTTTAGTTGCCCTCCTCTGGACTGTCTCCACCCTGTTTATGCCCTATTTGAGGTGAGGCCTCCAAAACTGGACACAGTACTCCAGTCGGGGTCTCAC
This sequence comes from Neoceratodus forsteri, assembly GCA_016271365.2. Lineage (NCBI taxonomy): Eukaryota > Metazoa > Chordata > Ceratodontiformes > Ceratodontidae > Neoceratodus > Neoceratodus forsteri. The sequence goes on along the minus strand of CM057455.1, from coordinate 1,455,439,466 downwards.
CAGCAAGTGACACAGTGGCAATGACACCTCCCTCCCCCTGCCGAAGATACCCATCATTATGTACCCCAGCATTCCAGTACCTTTACCCACTGCTTTGTCACATTGCTCTGCCACTTTGAGGTACTCAGTGTTATGCTAACCTCAGGTCCCTTTCTTGCTTAATGACTGTAAGTACCACCATCCACATATCCCATACCCAGCTCCTGGGTTCCTATGCCTTAGGTGCATGATTATGCATTTATTGGCATTGAGCCACAATTCCCATGCTCTTGAATACTCCTCAAGTTTTCCAAGACATCTGTGCATTCTCTCCATCCTCTCCTGAGTATCTATCCTATTACAGATGTTGGTATCATCTGTAAAAAGGCATTTGTTCCCCTCCAGTTCATCTGCAATGTCAGTTATGAAGCTACTGAAAAGGACCAGTCCCAGTACTGAGCCCTGTGGCACCCCGCTGGTCACTCTCCCATCATTTGGGTGGGTGTTGTTAACTACCACCCTCTGTTGCCTATCCATAAACCAGTTTCTGACCCAGTTCACCACTTTGGATCCACCCCAAGGCTGCTCAGTTTCTTTATCAGCCTTCTGTGCAGCACAGTGTTGAAGGACTTGTTATAGTCCAGACAGGCCATGTCCACTGCCCTCAACTGATTTATTTCCCAGATTACACAGTCTAAGAAAACAATCAGATTTGTCTGGCATTACTGCCCCCCCCACACACACACACACACACACACACACCATGAATCCATACAGCTTGTGATCTTAAACTGACTGGCTCATTGATTAAAACAGCTTCATCATGAAAATTACTTAAGCATTTTTTAAGGATTACACTGCTGAAGTTTCTGTTTTAGTAAGTCTCTCTTTTTTGATCAGAAGTATATTGTATTTAACTAGATAACTGAATTTTTGGGAATTTATCCACCCTTTTGTAATGGATTGTAATAGCCCATGTTGGATGAACACTAAAGATTTATTTTTTACTACTACTACTGCTGGACTTTCCACCATTCCAGCCATTTATTAAGTGCTTGCTTGTATTTAAGATCCTTTTATAAGATAAACTAATAGGTTGTTTAGTTGGCAATACCTAATCATTTCACATAGCATAGGGAACTCATCATTGTCCTCGCTTCTGAATAGTAAAATGTGGCCAGCATTTGTGTGATTTCAAAGCATTGTGTACATGTTTTTGCATCTAATTCATATGAATTCATTAAGGTTTTAAAGGACACCATCTCATTCCCTCTAACAATATGTCTCAAAATATTTAGACCCTTTGTAGCCCACATATCAAAGTAAGCATTAGCCTACCAAATATAATGTGCAGATTATGCCATATTAGCTGTAAATCATAAGCAGTCTAATTTACTTCCAAACTTCTGTAGAGATTGAAAGCCTGCAATAAGATATCTCAACAGAAGTATTTAGCCTATTGTTTGGTAGATGTTTTTGAGTTAAATGTACTAGAGACCACAAAAAAAAAATCATAATTGGAAAGTCATACTGGTATGTATCTGTTCTGTGTGCTTAAGTTATTTGGTTCATACCTTCTTACAGTACGTAATGTGATATTTTAAGGGTGTACAAATAGACAAAGCAAGCGGGACTATTAAGTCAACCAAGTTACCTAGGACCCGAATTTCTGGTATACGACACCCACACAATGCCCCCCAAGACACACACACACACACACACAAATATACTGTATAAAACTGAGAATTTATGAAATGCTTTGGAAAATTATTCTGTAATATTCATTGTCAACTTATTAAGGCTGTAGTTAACCGAGAAGAACGTTCATTGTTACAACCGTAGTTCTGCTACTAGTATTCAGTTCACATCCACACTTAGGCAGTCTTCCACTGAGCATGCGCAGTCACTTTACCTTTTTTAATAAACGGTCTGCCAGTGTGGATATGATTGACTGATTTGAAAATTGTTAACCAAGAAAGGCACTCTGAGCAAAGGCTTATTTCCAGGTGGAACCCGGAGGGACTAGAAAGGGAATACAGTAAATCATACACAGCAGTAAAGAAGCAATCCAAAAATAAAAGTGCAAACAGTGAACAATTCAACATGGTATAAGTGCAAATAATAAAGTGCAAACAGTGAACAATTCAACATGGTACAAGTGCAAATAATAAAGTGCAAACGGTGAACAATTTGACATGGTACAAGTGCAAATAATAAAGTGCAAATAGTGAACAATTCGACATGGTACAAGTGCAAATAAAGTGCAAACGGTGAACAATTCGACATGGTACAAGTGCAAATAATAAAGTGCAAACAGTGAACAATTCGACATGGTACAAGTGCAAATAATAAAGTGCAAACAGTGAACAATTCGACATGGTACAAGTGCAAATAATAAAGTGCAAATAGTGAACAATTCAACATGGTACAAGTGTAAATAAAGTGCAAACAGTGAACAATTCGACAATGTACAGGTGCAAATAATAAAGTGCAAACAGTGAACAGTTCAACATGGTAGAAGTGCAAATAATAAAGTGCAAACAGTGAACAATTCAACATGGTAGAAGTGCAAATAATAAAGTGCAAACAGTGAACAATTCAACATGTTAGAAGTGCAAATAATAATAAAGGGTGAACAGAAGTTGCTTGTGTGAGCAGAACCATTACACAATTAAAATGACAAAAGTGGGTTGAAACATTTCAGTGTAATAGCAGTTGTGACACGAACTGACCCCGGTGAGGGGGGGGCACAGCAGGGGTGGAAAAGGGCACCTGGGACAGGTCAGGTAGGGGGCTGAGGAGTGGAAGGTGGGGAGAGGAAGAGCTTTATCTGGTGCCTAAGGGAAACAGGAGGATGAGAGATGGAGAGAGGAGGGGAGCAGGTTCCAGAGGGAGGGAGGGAAGGCAATAGTAGAAGGCTGAGTGCCCAGCAGAGGAGTAAGGGTGGGGGAGGGAGAAGGTGTTAGGATCCCTGGAGTGGAAGAAGTATAAAGCAGAGGGAATGGGTGAAAGGAATGTGGCTAGATAAGATAGTAGGGACCCAAAGCAGTGTTTGGAGATGAAAATGGCACAGTGGAACTGGCAATGTGAGGGTAGGGGGAGGATGGATAAAGATGAGTAGAGACATCAGTGGTAAGTATTGGGGTTGTTAAGAAAATAACAGAGGGTGTCCAGTCTGGCAAGGGAAGAGGAGGTGGCAGTACCACAGACCACATCCACATAGTCAAAGACTGGGAGCACCAGTCTGGTAACCAACCACTGGTGGATTGGCGGAGACAGGCAATCTTTGTTACAGTACATGGCTTCAAGCTTGGGGTAGAACTTGGAGTGGATGGCATGGATGTGACACAAGTCCCCTTTGAAAATACAACCTGATGGATCCATGGTAGATCTATCTAAAAAGCCTCCTATAATTGTTTGCCCAGTACTGTACATGATGGTCATCCAATCATTTAAAATCAATAAAATATACAGAGACATTCCATGACTGTGAATTTCCTGGAGACAATTAAAGAGCAGCTGACACCTCTGGGACAACTTACAAAAGCTGAATAATCAAACAGAGCTCATATTTATTACAACTTCGGTATTTCTCTTTTCCCTGGTCTTTATTACTCAGGAAATTATAAAAACAGGATATTTCTCTATTAGATTTCATTTGCATCTGCTTCCTATTTGCCACTTCTCATTTATTCATTTATTTAGTAAATTGAGATGATTGTCTGGGTCGCATGTCCCCTTTTTCTGCTACAAATGACTTACTGTGCATTACATGAAAACCAGAGCTCAGACAGGTACAAAATTACAAAACTGTTACACGACATGACTGCAGAGGCAAACAGAATTCGCAAACATCTGAGACTGCAGTTTAATCTTATAAATGATACTACTGTAAGTGAAACCATTTTTGATACTGAGCTCATTTAAAAGAACGGGGTCAGTAACAGGAAAAGACTGCTTCCTAAACTTAGCCTTGAAGGAGGATATGCTAACCGTAGCCTCAGTTAAGGAATGCAAACTGTGAGAAACTTGTCACATTTGAATTAAATTAGCAAGGTCATCATAACTTGGGATGTAAAAGTATGATTAAGAAATTTTAAGTGATCTTTAATCTTCTGCTCTAAATGCTCTCCTCCATGACCTTATGATTAATTTCTGCAACTGCAACTGACTCCACCTGGTCCAAGCCTCCAATTTGCACCTTAAGTTCACATAATCTCTTCAAATCCTAGACATAATATGGTTTCCCTGTCTACTCATGTATTTATTTTATGTTCTCATTGCACTGTACTTTTTTTACAATCATTTTATTTTTGAATTTTTAAGTGCAACGAACATCAAGACAGTATCAATACAATAAACTCACACAGTAAAACAAAATAATGTATCAACATATTTGTGAATCGCATGATGGATCTCTATCAATTGTTGAAGTAGTATAAATATTAATGTGAATTAAAACAATCAAAACTAAAATGAAATAAACTAATCTTGTTTAACTTAATATCTACAGAAAACATTGTGTGCAGAAAGGAAAGATTATAACATAACTTTAATTATTTTGAAGGTTTACTTGTGTGTGGTTATCAAAGTCCACCATTCACCTTTTAATGTAGTTCATAAAGGGTGACCAAATATTGTCGAGGTTATCAAGTGTATCCAGTTTGGCATAGCTAATCCTTTAACTGATTGTAGTACTGTTCATGCTTTTCTAGCATTCTTCCATGGGGTTAGGTGGGTTTGCTTTCCGATAGAGGATTAACCCTTTAAAACAAACTGCTACAAATTGTAAACAAATCCTTTGGTTGTAGCTCAAATGTGATAGCTTGGATAAGTCACCAGGGGCCAGATATTCAGAACTTTGCCTGGTGGGCAAAGTGATTGTGCCCTGTTTGCCCGGGGTTTGTGCCCATGCACAATATTCAAAGGGGACTGTGTTGTATCCTAACAGGCTTAACCCACGCAAAAACAAATAATGTACGTGGTAGGGAATGGGAAGGGCGGGGACAGGAATACTGGCACAGTACAATATTCAGCACATTTGTGCTGTGCAAAAGGGCTAACACAGGTTACTTTCCACAGCACAAATACAGCCAAGAAGAAGCCGACTTACTCTGGGCAACCCTACCAGCTGGCGCAGGAACTGCAGCCAACATCTACATTGGCGGTGCAGCAGCATACCTGCATCCTGGTGCCTATTTGTCCCCTCCACCCTCCATTCACTAGACCTGGTATTAAATAATAGGTCTATGGTGCCTAGTGGGCCCCCCTGCCCTCAGATTGCTAGCCCTGGTACATGAAAAATAATTCCCTGGTGCCTAGAGGTCCCCCTGCCCTCTGACCACTAGCCCTGTTAGCATGAAAAATAAATCCCTGGTGCCTAATGGTACCACCTCCCTCCAATCACCAGCCCTGGTACATGAACAATAAATCCCTTGTGCCTAGTGGTATTCCCCCACCCTCCAATCACCAGCATTGATACAATAAAAATAATACCTGGAGCCTTGTTGTCCTCAACCCTCTGATCACCAGCTTCTGTATTAAATAATACATAATTCTGGACAGGTACATTGAAACTCCTGACCCAGAATTAGCTCCTCTTCTACAGGTCCCTGCAGTTCTCTGCGATGTGCACTGGTGGGTTCTGGCTGCTCCAGTTCTACCACTGGCTGCCCCCTCCTTACAGCTTTGCCCTGTGCTAGCTCTGTGATTCTACTTCTAGCTGCAGTCTTTAATCCATGCAATTTTAAATAGTGTATTTTTTCCTGCCCTCCCACCCCAATGTATTTTTTCTCACCCTCCCACACCAACCCCAGCCTCTATTAAATACAGTTAAGATCCTTCCCTCCATCTCTCATTGGCTCATACTATCATCTCTTCTCACTGGTTCCTATTATCCCCTACTCACGCTACCCCCTCTCCCTATCTGTCACCCTCGCTGAGCATCCAGAGTGCTAAAATAATACATTTCACTGCCACTGCCACACAGAGTGCAATTAATATTTCTCACTGTTACATAGTCTTCATTTGGCTGCTCCTGTTTTCTCCCACATATCTACAACTGACCTACTTTGTCCACCTCCCCCCTCTGCATTTCACTTCCTCTGTCCCCTTCTGCTATTATTCTCACCTCTAGTCTATTTCTTCTTGTTACTTACTTACAACCTACTGCTTACTGCTACTCTTTCTTTCCCATATCTCTTCCTTTTGTTTCTTCTACCACCATTTCATTCACGATGCTCCTTCTCCACCTGATATGCCTCCCCTCCTTTTCTCCTTGACATCTCTTCCCCCAACTTCTCTTCCATCCTTTCCCCATCCCCCATCTCTGCCCCCCCACCTCTCCTCCCCTCCTCCTGTCAGCCTCTGCTACTTCACCACCCCCGGCACACCGCAGCCGAGATCCACATTGGATCTGGATCCCTGTTGCCCTCCCTGTGTGCCCTCTTCTCATTCCAAAATGGTAACACAAACATTATGACCTCTTTGGTCCACAGCCGTCCTCTCACTCCTTCGAAACAATGGCTAGCTATGCTCACAAGACTACTCATCTCACTACTGCTACTCACTTCTGGTGATATTGAGCCTAACCCCAGCCCTCCACTTATCTCGTCAACTGAAAGGCCAAAAGGGCTAAGACTTCTGCAATTAAATATTCGAAGTCTACTCACCAAAATTGACCTTTTGCAACCACTCATGACTCAGCTAAAAGCTGCTGTACTCACTTTAACAGAGTCATGGCTCAGCTCCAAAACCCCAGACTCCGCCTTCTCCATCCCAGGATATTCATTCATCTGCCAGGACCGTAAGTCCAGGGGAGGTAAAGTCGCCATGTACTTATCCACAGCTATCAAATACTCCATCTGCCTTTCTGAGTCTTCTCCCTCTGTCTTCCAAATGATACTTGTAAAGTTATCCCTCCCTTTCTCCCTTCTCATCTTTGTGGGGAGAATATACTGCTGCCCAAACCTCCTCGCTTCCTCCCTCTCCTCCCTCACAGACCTACTCGCCACCTTTTCCTCCACTGCTACCCCAGCAAACTATTCATTTTAGGGGACCTAAACATAAACTGGCTATCCAGCTCACAATCAAAAATCTGCAACCATGTGTCTTCCCTAAACATAACGCAACTTATTTCTGACCCAACACATCTCAGCCATAAATCAGGGAAGCATACCCTAATCAATTGGGTGCTGACCGCTCATCTCCACCATGTTATATCCTCTGGTATCCTCTCTGATGCCCTCAGCTATCACCATATGGTCTACTGTGTGCAAAAAATTAACTGTGCAAAGTCTCCTCCCGTCATTCTTAACTTCTGTTCCTACCGGTCCCTAGATTTATCCTTGCTTTCAGAACATGTCCACTATCGGCTGGTCGCCAATTACCTCTGCCCCCTCCATTAACTCAGCCCTGTCCTTTTTTTAGCACACAGTTCCTGAATGTCTGGGACCATCATGCATCTTTTAAATGGGCAAAGGTTGCTGGCCCACTGGTGCAGATGCACAATCGCCATCTGTGGTGCCGACGACCCAGGTTTGGGAACAGACTCGGGAGTCAGAGGGCCAGCCGGTGGACTGCAACCCTACTCTGGGGGAGGTGGGGTTGAGTGACCAACACACGATGGACCCCTGGCAGAGGCTGGGAGTTCTGCTGTGGGCAGCGCCTGCCCGTTTGGGGGCGGAGCGGATGCAGGTCATCACTGCACATCCCTGCCCCCGTGAGGTTCACAGCCTACACAAAAAAAATGCCGGCCACACTAATGAGCCGGCTCCACTGCCATCCCCTCTGGCCACCAGAGTTCGCATATGAGTGGCCCCACTTGGGGGGGCAAGCCTGAGTATGAGGGGGAGTCTGACGGAGTCTGGAGAGCCCGTAGGGGCTAGGGGAGCCGGCACGAAAAAAAACAATTAAAAAAAAAAAGAAAGGCAAGCGTCCACAGTAGCCACCTCCCCTGGGTCACTGCTGAACTCTTAGCTTGCCAACATGCAAGAGACAAAGCTTGGGTTATGCATAAAACCTCTGGCTCCCCCCCTTGACCTACAGCATTATCGCTTGCTCTGTAACACATGCACCACGGCCATCCTCCTTGCCAAGGCCAAGTATTTCCAATCATCTTTCCAGGCAAACATCAATAATCCTTCCAAATTCTGGAAAATTGTCCATTCACTGTCCCCCCACCTGCCCACTCCTCAGCTCCTGTTCTAATTCCCGGCTTTCCCCCATGCCCTCCTTCTACTATCCATAGGCTACCTCTAGTTGTAACCTCCTGCACCCCTTTGCCCTACATTCCCCCTCTCTCCAACTCCTTTTCTGCTGGGACAGCCCCTTGCAGGTTTCTCTGCACCCTAAAGTGGAACACTTCTTGGCTTGCCCCATTCCACCTTGCCCTCCTCACCCTCTTTCCCCTCCCTCTCTCCCTCTCCTGCCAGGCCCAGTCCCCTGTAGGGTTCTCAGCATCCTGGGAGTGTATCGCTCTGGCCCCTACCTTTCCCTGGCTTGCCCCCTTCACCCTCACCCCCACCCCATCCCTCCCCACCCTCCTCCCTTCTTCTTCTATTTCCACCTAGCACCTCAATATCCTCTGTCTTCTCCTTGTCCTGCTAGGCCCTGTCCCCTGCAGGGTTCTCTAGCATCCTGGCGTGTATAGTTCTTGACCTCCTCCTCCCCTGCCTTGCCCCCCACTTCAGTCCAACCCCTTCGTTCCCCACCCTCCCTTCTTCTTCTGTATCCACCTAGTACTTATTATCCTCATTGATCTAATTAGCACTTTTTAATCCCTGTGCTCTGCCTGCTACTTTTTGGTCCCAATCTGGCATATTCCCCATGGGTTACCCCTTCCTGGGTTGCCACTATACAAATTATCTCTGCATATTGTTCTGTCTACTCCTGCTTGCCTCATCTTCTATCTCTGATTATTACTTTGCTATCTGATACTCTCTCCATATGTAATGTCTGTTACCTCGGACTGAGTTCAATTGCGATAGTACCTCTCTCTTTATGGAATTGTGCTGCACTATATGTATTTTATGTTGTTATGTTTTTGCTTATTCTCCCCCACTATGTAACCCTCTCCACTCCAAGATGCTTCTGCAAATGAGCTTTTTACAGTTTTTGTTGTCTTTCCTGGTGAAACCTTTCAAATAAATAAATAAATAAATAAATAATAGGTTCCTTGTGCCTAGTGGTCCCCCATGCCCTCTGATCGACATCCCGGGAAGTAGGTCAGAACTCGCTGGTGTCCAGTGGTCCCCCCTCACCTTCTGATCACCAGCCTGGACTAAAATAACAACTCCCTAGTGTCTAGTGGCACCCCCACCTACCAATCCCCATCCTTGTACACTATCACAGAGTCTCTGGTGTCTAGTAGTCCCCACTGCACCGCAGGAACCAATCACCCACCCTGCCGACACACACTTCCCTTACAATACAGGGGATGCATGCTCCCTGTCATCGCATATGGTGGTCAGCCAAGGTGGTGAGAGTAGGACTGTGCCAGTCACCATATAAGCTTCTTCAGCACCAGCGCTTCAGGTGAGGGGTGGGTTGGCAGGGTGGGTGGTCAGTGCCCACCATGCAGGGGCCGCTAGACACCACAGACTCTGTAATAGTGTATGGGGACTGAGATCAATAGGTGGGGGGGTTGCCACTAGATACCAGAGAGTTGTTATTTTATTCTGGGGCCCATGATCAGAGGGTGGGGGGTGACCACTGAGCACTAGGGACCTATTACTTAATATCTGAGCTGGCAATCAGAGAGCAGGGGGTCCACTAGGCACCAGGGCTTTACTGTTCATGTGCCACGGCTGGTACTCAGTCGGCAGGGGGACCACTAGGCACCAGGAATTTAGTTTTCATGTACAGGGGCTGGCAATTGGAGGGCAGATGACCACTAGGAACCAGAGACCTATTATTTAATATCAGTGCTAGCTATCGGAGTGTGGAGGGGGGCCATTAAGCACCAGGGATTTATTGTTCATGTACCAGGCTGGTGACTGGAGGGCCAGAGAGACCACTGGGCACCAGGGACCTATTATTTAATACCAGGGCTGACAATCAGAGGGCAGGGGGCCACAAGGCTCCAGGGATTTATTGTTCATGTACCGGGGCTGGTGATTGGAGAGTGGGGGGACCACTAGGCATCAGGGATTTATTTTTCATGCACCAGGCCTGGCGATCAGAAGGTGAGGAGACCACTGGGCACCAAGGACCTATTATTTAATACCGGGGCTGGTGGTCGGGGGGCACTAGGTACCAGGGATTTCTTTTTCATGTAGCAGAGCTAGCAATCAGAAGGCCAGGGGACCACTAGGCACCAGGGAATAGTTGATTCTTATAACACTGGGCAGTTGGAGTGGCAGCAGAGCTGGTTGCAAGGGCGCAAATCTGCTGCTGTTTCCTATGCAAATGTACCCATAATGGGCATGCAATTGGCCCATTAGCGCCTTGCATGCCCAATGGGCTCATTTGCATATGGCCATATAACTATCACGCCAGGATCTCCTGGTGCTATCGGGTCTGGGGGTGCTGATCCCTCCACTGTCAGGATCCATGTCACGGCTGTGCTACTCAGCTTAGCGCTGCGCCAGCATGCTCTTATATTCAGCCAGATAGTGCCAGTGTGCTATCTGACTGAATATAGCATCCTCAAGGTCCTGGGCAATGGGCAAGTGCAGCACAAACATTTGTGCTCTGCTTTGCCCATTTTTGAATTATAGAGTGGGTTCAAAGGGTAGGGTAGTTGAGAGAATATCTGAATATTCATGGTGAATAAATTTTCATGTTTGTCTTATTAAGGCAGGACATACCATGTGACAAAGATCTGCATCAAGCTCCTTGAACCTCCAGCATTTACCATCGTCCAGGAAGTCCCTTCCTTCTAACCTAGCAGGACTCATGTAAAAATAGTGGACTATTTTAAATGAAAGAAGTTTACTATTAAGATCTTTGTACACTCTGTATGCATTTAACCATAATTTTGAGCCACTGTCTAAGGATCTGTACATTCCCAGATCAGGTTCCCAGTTAAGTTTAGTATCAAGTGTGGGTATGGCATCATTGTCATCCATTAGTTGGGAGATATCCTAGGAGAAAAAACAGATAGGCTTTTGGCTTTCCAGTTATAATATGATAGAAACCAGAATTTAATACATTCAGTAGAAGATGATAATGGGCAGTTAGTCACATACCCAAAAACATATGAACATACGAAGATGCCAGCAGAAGAAGGTCATTTGGTCTATCAAGTCTGCTCATGTTGCAGGGTCCACAGCTTGAGCTAATGTCCCTGTCCCCTCTCCCCACTCCTCCCATCCTCCATACCCATGACCCTTACCCTCCCCCTATACCTGTCCCAGCCTCTCTTAAAGCTGCTCACTGTCTTCAATGAAATTACCTCTTCCGGCAACATATTCCAAGTGTCCACCACCCTCTCTGTGAAGAATTGCTTCCTGACCTCCCTCTTAAACCTCCCACCCTCCAGCTTAAGACTGTGCCCCCTCATGTTATGGTTGCCACTCAGCTTAAAAAGACTCTCCTTGTCAACCTTATTTATCCTTTTCAAGTACTTGAAGGTCCCAATCATGTCCCCTCTCTATCTCTTGTCTTCCAGGAAGTACATGATCAGTGCCCTCAGTCTCTCCTTATATGCCTTACCCTGCTGACCAGCTGTCATCTTTGTAGCCCTCCTCTGGACCTTCTCCAGCAGGTTAATGTCCTTTTTGAGGTGTGGGCACCAGTACTGAACTTCAAACTCTAGATGTGGCCTTTCCAGTGACCTGTACAAGGGCAGTATAACCTCCTCTCTCCTAATACTGATCCCCTAGATATACAACCCAGCATCTTGTTTGCCTTTGCTGCCACTTTCTTGCACTGTGTGGAGTGCTTCAGGTCACTTGGGATCATCACTCCCAGGTCCTTCTCCCTCTCAGATGCAGATACTCGGACTCCACCCAGCTAGTACTCTGTCCTAGGATTCTTGGCATAACTTTGCATTTCTTGGCACTGAAGTCAAGCTGCCAGATCCTGGACCACCTCTCTAGCTTTTTCAGTTCTTTCTGTAGGCCCCTGTATCCCTTCAGCCTTGTCCACTCTCCCACAGAGCTTGGTGTCATCTGCGAATAGGCACATTTTGCCCTTAATGCCATCTCCAATGTCATTGATGAAGACACTGAACAACACCCTCCCCAGCACCGAGCCCTGTGGAACCCCACTGGTTGCCTGTCTTGTGCCAGATAACTCCCCCCCCCCACAACCACCCTCTGGGTTCTGTCCTTCAGCCAGTTTTCCACCTATCTCGCCATCTTTTCCCTAACCCCAGGATCCACCAACTTCCTGATCAACCTTTTGTGTGGCACAGAGTCAAAGGCCTTGCTGAAATTAAGATAGGGGATGTCTACCGCTTGGCCCCGGTCTACTGTGACACAGTCAAAGAAGTCAATCAGATTTATTTGACATGCTCTCCCCCCATGAACCCATGCTGCCTCGCATCATGGAGACCATGATCCACCAACCTTTCCTTTAGTATGGCCTCTATGAGCTTGCCCACAATGGAGGTCAGACTGACTGGTCTGTAATTCTCTGGGTCATCCTTGGGACCGCTATTGTGGACTAGCACTACATGCACTGTTCTCCAGTCCTGTGGTACTATGTCTGTCTTTAGTGAACAATTAAATAGGTCTGCCAGTAAAACAATAAAATAAATATTCTGCTCCTTTTATGAAAAACTGTACTCGCCTGAAAACACACCTGATGATCAGGAAATAGAAGACTTCCTGTTAAACAGAACCACAAATAAGCTCACCGAGCAAGATAATCAATTTCTGGAGACTAGCATTAGCAAACAAGAAATAATGGAAGTAATATCAGAACTTCCTAACAACAAACCACCTGGTCCTGATGGATCTATAAACAAATTATATAAACAATTTAAAGAAGACCTAACCCCAATTCTATACCAACTATTTAATCACTTTTCTAAGGAGAATGGACTTCCATCCTCCTTCTATAAAGCTATAATTACACTGATTCTAAAACAAGATACGCCCTCTGAAAAATGCGGTTCTTATCGCCCAGTATCATTACTAAACACGGACTATAAGATATTCTTAAGAATGCTAGCAAAAAAGACTCTCAATTGTCATATATAAAATGATCTACTCAGACCAGACAAGAATTATCCCAGGACAGAAACTGACAGATAACATATGCCGCACGGTCAATCTGTTAAAAATCCCACCTCACAAAAATGCAGCACTAATCACCCTCGATGTGGAAAAAGCATTCAATAGGGTAGCCTGGGAATATCTTTTTGCAAACTAATACAAATAATCTCTCTCAACCCTTATTAAGTAGTATAAATCAATATAGCTCTCAAATAATTTAATAATTTAAATAATTTATTAATGATTTATACTACTTAATAAGGGTTGAGAAAGGTTATTTGTATTAGTATGTTGATTCTCCCATCTCTATCTCCCCTTTAAAAACTTAAAAAGGAACTTTGGGATACTCAGAAGTTTTCATGATAATATCTTTTTGAGCCTTACAGAAGTGTGGTTTTTTTTTTGGGGGGGGGGGAGTCATCTTTTTAATTAAACTAATATACGAATCTCCTAGCGCCTGAATAAAAACACACACTCAAATTTCTTGTTACATTAAATTAAAAAGAGGCACCAGACAGGGATGTCCCTTCTCCACTTTACTTTTTGATATATATATATATATTGAAACACTTGCACAAGCAATACGACAATTCTAAAAAATAAGGGGCCTGATTCTCAAAAGCTTACACCAGGAGAAACTTGACTTACGCAAAAAAAAAAAAATGGTGCAAGTAGCAAGTTACGCCAGCAGTTGTGACAACTGGTATTCTACAAAGCAGCCTGCGACATGCTGCAGGCTGTCTGCATCAAAGTGGACTTCTGCCACCAGTTACGCCTAAGCCCCCTGTGACTTGGTGCTATGGGGTTTACGGCAGTAGTTGTGCCCTATTCTGGAAGGGCAGCAACAAAGTCCCCCAAGGCACTATTCTCTAACAGCCCCCCAAGGATATCCACTGAAGTACAGTTACACCAGCTTTTAGGTAGTGTAACTGTACTTACACCCTCTGGGAGTTGTGGCATTGTGCCCCCAGCCCATCCCCAGATGACATGTCACACTCCCCCACCAATGCCCTGCAGGTCTCAGTATGCCCCCCAATGTCCCATCCCTGAGTTGTGTAAAAACAGCCCCACAGGGCATAGCATGTCCCCCAATGCCCCATACCCCAATACAGTCATTTGTAGGCCCCAAAGGACTTGGTATGCTGCCCAATGCCCCGATCCCTGACACAGTAATTAGTAAGCCCAGAGGGGCTTCCTATGTGCCCCAAATGCCCCGATCCCTGGTACTGTCCATTGTAATCCCTGAAGGGCTTAGTATGTCCCCTAATGCCCTGATCCCAAAAATGCATGAGAATAAGCCCCACTGGGCTTAGCATGTCCCCCCACCCCAATCCCTGATCCACCACAAATAGTAACCCCCATGCCATGCAATACCCAACAATCCCTGGTAGTCTAGTGGCCCCCCACCAAGTAATGCATACCACCTTGCCCCCCTACCCAGCTAGTGACTGACACAACCCTCTTCTCACCTCTGCTGCCAGATGCTGACTAGCCCCATCCATGCACGTACTACTGTACAGTACATAGTATGCGCTCAATGAATGACTTGTGGAGCTGGTTGTTGCATTATCAGGGAAGGAGCATAGGTGGGCACTTGCGCCCTTCAGGACCATGGATGCAGCTTGTGAAATGCCCCCAGGCATGCCCTTCATTTGGCATACCTATGGGAATGTCACAAGTCTGGGACACCTTGTGGGGACCCTGTCCTCACAGAATCGGCAGGGTCCTTGAGACATGGTACCCCTCATGCTGCAAGCAGCATGTAGGGGTGCTTACAGAATCAGGCTCAAAGGGTATAAAATACAAGGAAGCATATCATGTCATCTCAGTATACGCTGATGATATTTTCCTTTATGTGGAGGATGCATTCATGGCCATCCTCTCATTAACAGACTTAATAAACAAATTTACAGAAATTTCGGGATACAAAATAAATTCAGCAAAAACCGAGATTCTACCAATGAAGAGGGATTTCCTGGTCACATAAGATGAAATTAGATTTAAATGTGGTGTAAAAAGAATAAAATACCTGGTAGTGGATATAACACAAAAAAGGGATGATCTATATAATGCTAATTATGATGCAATGATACAAAAAAATGCTTAATGACATGAGAAGATGGCAATTATTACCTCTGACTCTAATAGGAAGAATAAACATAGTAAAGATGAAGATTCTACCAAAATTGTTATTTCTTTTTCAGGCTCTTCCAGTATGAATTCCAAAAAAAACCTTCATCTGTCTGGAGACTGTGATCAGGAAATTCATCTGGCAGAACAAACCTCCCAGAATAAGTTTAGTAAAATGATATGCCACAACTGACAAAGGGGGTTTGGGACTGCTTAATCTTTAGTGGTATTTCTACAAGGTGCAAATGGTGCAGATCAAACCTTGGTTCACATTAGAAGGAATTATGGACTGGGTGAGAGCTGAAGTGGATAGATCACTGTTAAGAAATCTAACAGAAGCCCTTCATGGAAAACAACAGAACAATGAAGAAAATAAAACCTATTTAGAATCTACTAAGGTCTCAGTTAAAATATGGGCAGAACTGCATAAAATGTTACGACGGAAAGAAGCTGTAACCTCGTTTACTTACATCAAACTTATACCAGCTCTCAAAGACAATCGTTTTATCCACAAATGGGAACAAAATGGGCTACATCAAATAAAACAGCTTTATTATCAAGGGAAGATCGTGGATTTTCAAAATTTTAAACAAAGGTACAACCTAGAAGATGGGCACTTTCTCACAGATTTGCAAATAAGAGATTGCATAAGAAAAACAAGAAGATCCTTGAATGAAATTAAAAGCTTTTCTATTGAAGAAATATTAAGTAAGGGCCCCAATAAAAAAGATAATTGGACAAATATATGATAAATGATTAGAAAAGAAATCTCCCAAGCTGCTTAAACTATATAAAACTTGGAAAAAAGACCTAGGCCCACGATTATCAGAAGACAAATGGCAAGAAATTATCCCTAAAACCTTAGAAGTCTCAATATCTTTCATAGGGTATATTATACCCCAACAAAACTGCATAAATTCAATAGTAATCTAACAGACACATGTCCTAGATGTACAACTATAATTAGATCCCTTATACATATGCTGGTAAATTGCCCCAAAGTTAGTAAACTACTAGAATACAATCTTTTCAACACTAATGCATGGAACGGCCTTCCGGAGGATGCATGGAACGGCCTTCCGGAGGAAGTTGTGGAGTCAAAAACAGTGGTGGAATTCAAGCATGCATGGGACAGTCATAAGGCAATTCTAGGGGGTGGGGGTAGGAAGAAGTAGGCTGCTGGTTAACTAGGATCTGCAGCTTATCCATTAGGTAGGGAAATGGGCAGACTGGGTGGGCCAAGCGGTCCTTATCTGCCGTCAAATTCTATGTTTCTATGTTACTAAGCAGGATATTGGGAGTGGATTTTCCTTATGACCTGGAACTGTAATATTTGGAAGCACTTTTTCACAACCTTTAGAAGACAATAAGAGAATATTATTAGATATATTGCTCATTAATGCAAAGAAACATATTTTGCAAAATTGGAACAATAGGGAATCATTGCATGTAAATAACTAGTTAAACTGACTGTGACAATTTAGAAAGAACTTTTTACATACAAGAGGGAAACGCTCTCCAATTCAGAGCTACAGTATATGGGATCCTTTTTTAGAATATTTGAACTTAGCACAAAGAAAATCTCTATCTCCCTTTACAAACTACCATTAAAAATACTTAGATCCTTTATATATATATTATTTATTTTTCCATTAAAGGCTGACCAGATGGTGGTGGCAGACTTCTCTTTTGATTTTCTGAAATTTGATGACTGGTGAATGATTCCCTGAAATAAATAAGGTAACATACCGTGGTCTGATTCCAAGAAAAAAGGGGGAAAAAAAAAAAGAAAAAAATCCATTACTTGGGAGTATAATAATCTTACTCCTTTTTTGTGGTTAATAATCTTAAGTGTAAGCCCCCAAATGGGCTTACCAGTGAGGGCTGTAGCCCCCAACGTTCCCCGCCCAGTTCCGCAGGTGGCTCCAGGAGGGCTATGAACCTTGGAGTCCCTTGGTGTCTTCACTGCTATGGCTGCCAGATTATTCAGTTCCTCAGCCCCATGCCAGATAGGGGCCGAGGTCTGATCATGTTTCTGCACCTCTTGACACTTGAGAGCAGCCTGTTCTGTCCCTAGAGCTGCCAGGAAAGCCTGGACTGAAAGTAAATAAACAAAATTGTTTCCCAAGCATTACTGGGCATGCGAGGCCATCAGGAGTAAAACTTTAAAGGAGCTGTGGCTCCAAAAGAGTTTTGTGGCTATGGCCACAATTTAGATAACATCTCTGGCTCCAGGGCAGGCAGTGAAGCTGGGGAGTGAATGTATTCTGGAGCAGAGAGTCTGGTTTTGGAGGGGAAGTGGTTTCTGCCCTTATAAGGGCCTAAATAATAAACAATAAGGACTGAGGGTTTGGACTACAGATAAACAAAGATGGGAGCCACCATAAGATTACAAAAGTCAGGGGACTGCTGGGAAAACATCAGAGGGCACAGAAAACGTCAGGATTGTGGCAGACAATGAGAGAAAGAGCTGCCAAAGGTTATAAACAGGACTGTTTTGCCGCCCAACGAAGAGAGTTTTCGAGAGAGTGGAGTGTGTGTGTGTTATTGGGGAGGGGGAGAGAAGACTGCTGTGAGCTCTTGAGCCCAAGTCCTGAACCTGTGCTCCCACTGGTTTGGCCACAGACTTCTCAGAGACATTTACCAAGCTGTACTGTAGGAGGGATAGAGACTGAGCTGTGCTGCTGAGACTGGGATAATTTTGCTCCCTGTTGGACCAAAGGCTGGGGTTGTATTTTGAAACCTCAAGTCAAGTCAAAGTTCATTTGCAGGAAAGAAACTTCATTGAGCAAGCTCATTTACAAGGAGGTCCTGAGAGACAAGTAATGTGCAATGCACATACAATAAGCCAAGGCCAAACATATAACAGGAATACACAGGGCAATATACATTAACATACAGCTTTCTAAGGGAAATCTATACATGGAGTAGGATAATTTACAAGGTTAAGACATTGAAGTACACAGGCATAAACAGTCAGGTAGATGGCACGGTTAGCAGTAGGCAGTAATTAAAACTTCCAATGATATATGTAGCGATGAGAAAACCTGGAAATGAGGGTATGAAATTATAGGAGAGAAGAGAAGGAGGAGTCAGCCGTGAGTAACAAGGAGGAGGTGGAGAGGAAGGTAGGCCAGGTAGGGATAATAGTGGAGGGAGGTGGAGCCTGTGTTGTCAAGAAGACTCGGGAGAGGTGGCCCTGAATGGTGAAGAGGAGGTGGAGTGGGTAGGTAGACTAGGTAGGGTAGCTGTGGTAAGGGTGGGTAGGGAAGAATAATGTGGAAAGCAAGCAGGGTAGTGGTCAGGTAAGTAGAGATCGAGGCATGGGGGTGTAGTTCTGGTAAGATGGAGGGGAGGTAGGTGAGTCAAGGTAAGTATATGGGGGGGACCTTAAGTGAGGTAACCCATGACGATGATGAGAGAGGGTGATGGCAAACGACAGTGTAGAGCATAACGGTCAGTAGCATTGACAGAAGTCACATAACTTGCTAACAAGCAGTTTTTTGAAACTGCTCAGGGGGAGTAGCTGATGCAGCTTGAGGATAGATTAGGCTTTGTACCAGGCTACTGGTAGGGCATGACTTATGGCCGAGTCCCCAACATGAATGCAGATACTAGGGGCCTCCATCGTAATGTAAGTGGTACTACGGAGTGTGTATAAGGAGGTAGTTCACCGGAAGAGTTTGTCTACATATGGGGGAGCTTTAGCAAGAGGGCTTTATTTAGCCAGGTGAGGGAGTGAGAGAATCATCTAGTAACTAATGAAGTCCAGCCCAGTGAGGCATAAAGGTCGATGTGAGTGTGACGATGAGCATTTGAAATGAAATGTATTGCTCTGTGGTATAGTGTATCCAATTGGTAAAAGAGGGAGCCTGCATAATGGCCACAAAGGATGTCCGCGTAGTCGAGGAGCAGCACAAAGGTTGTCTGGACCAGTCGAAGTCTGGCATCAATGGTAAACGGAGATTTATTACTATAGAAAAATCCAAGTCTCTGACATAATTTCTTAGCAAGGGAGGTGTTATGCACAGAGAATGTTAGATGTTGGTCTAGATCGCAGCCTAAATATTTGAAATTGCTAACTACCTCGAGGTCGTCTTCAAGAAGGGTCTTTATAGGGGGCAGGGATAATGGATCCTTTTGACTGGCAGTTTGAAGGTTGGAATGGAAGTACATGACCTTTGTTTTTTTTTTGCATTTCAAAGAAGTTTATTTAGACTGAGCAAGGCTGAGCTGGAGATGGTCAAATTCTGACTGGAAGCCTGACAAGAAGAGTAAAGCCTCAGAAACAGACTAAGCTTCTGTGTCCCCCCTCAGAGGGGTAATTGCAAGACCAGAGCTTGGCAAAGGGAGAGCCTGTGAGTGCTGTGTCAAGCAATTGTGAGAGGGCCCAGCACCACTGTGAAAAGAGACATCCAAAGGGAGAGTGCTGGGGTTGAGACTGTGAAAAAACCCAGCTGTGACCATGTGACCAGGGTGTGCAACAGAGGGATATAGGAGACCACATCAATGACTCCCAGGACCAAAAAAGAGGAAGAAGACCAGTGGAGGAAGACATCAATAGGCCTGCCTGGTAAAAACTGTCTACAAAGGTCCCCGGGCAAAATTGGCAATGCCAGGCAGGTGAAACTCAGCACTTCATTTCTTCAGTTGTC
The DNA here is from genome assembly GCA_016271365.2 of Neoceratodus forsteri. Lineage (NCBI taxonomy): Eukaryota > Metazoa > Chordata > Ceratodontiformes > Ceratodontidae > Neoceratodus > Neoceratodus forsteri. The sequence goes on along the minus strand of CM057455.1, from coordinate 1,455,419,539 downwards.
CAGATCTGTGACCTTGTGGTGCACCACCATCCAGAAAGCTCTATGGTATTGTGCAACTGCCATTTTGGCTGCAATTCAGTCATCTGAAAACCCCCTTTGTGAACTTCTGAACTGTAAGCACCCCGATTTGGAGCTCTGGAGAGTCTTTATTAGCTAACTAGCTAGTTAGGTTAAAGGGGGTAAGTTCTGGGCCGGACTGCGTCAATTTCCAAGTTGCACCCAGGCAGAAAGTTTTAGGTTGAAATTGGTTAAAAGTAATTTGGGCCATGACAAAAGACCCCAGACCTGCACCACGACCCCAGTGAGGTACCCACTGCATCAAGAGACAATTTTGGGTGCGCCCCACTGGGGGAGGCGGGGTTTACATTGCTGGGTATTAATGATTTGCAAAAGTGTTGTGCTTCTTGATATTCTCCCTTTTCCCCTTCCCCAAATAAACACCTTCATTGTTTGCATGTTAACTACTCTTGCTGTGACTTATTGTGATAGAGTTACTCAGGGTGGGGATTGTTATTGTGTGGAGAAAGTGTCTTGGGGGCAGCTGATTGTATTTTCCTGTGGGGGGTGATCACCTGTCATTTGCCCATAGGTATCCCCTACCACTTCCCTGGGTGGAGGCACCATGCTGCCTGTCTGATCCACTATGAAACCCAGGCCAGCCCCTTCAGAGGAGTTGTATTTTGTGGAGGGACCCCGACAGCCCCAGAGCCGACAAGGTGAGTCAAAGGGCTGTTACATAAGGAATTGTTCAAAGTCCTTGTTAATCAATTTTGTATAATCACAAAGAGATTCCAGCCATATTGGTCCTTGCAAAACAGGAGAGGATGGAAAGTTTGATACCTTTTATTGGACCAACAAGTGTATTGTACAATGATGGAATTATACACAAGCTTTCGGGGCCACACAGGTCCCTTCTACAGGTGAATAGCAAAATTGAGCAACATAAGCAGTATTTATATCCACTGTGTAGCAATTAAAAATCAGGAAGTGAAGTAAGAAGGTGACAAAGGGGACTAGAGATGAAACTCTAAGGTGCAAAATAAAAACACGAGAAGAAATGGGGAGGGGGGGCTAAGTAGGAACAGGTCAGAGGGAGATGAAAGGGAGCTAAAGGGAAGACAAAAGCATGCAGATCGGATCGGAGATCAGCAGCTAGCTTTAGGGTAGAATAGACAGAAGATGCCTACAAGATGTAAGGACATAAAACAAATTAGGAGAAACAAAAGATCAAAGGCCTAGATAAAGAGAGTGTGAGGTAGTATAAACAGAGATGTGAAAACAAGAGGGAATGGGTGGGACTGAGCTAAGGAGTTAGTGGAAGAGGCAGGGAGGATATGAGGTATAGGTAAAAAAAACAAATTGGGCAGAACTCAGAGAAAAAAAATTATAGTAAGAGAAATACAGAACCAAAGTGTGATAAATAATGACATGATTTAGTACACAATAAAAAAGAATTACAGTTTACCAGAATGTGTCACAAAACCGATGTCCTGATTCAGTCCAGAAATGTTAGATTTAAATTGTTTAATATATTTCAGTTCCCATGTCCTTCTGTCCTGAGTATTTCTAAAGTTGCCTCTTAGTATCAAGACAGATAAATCCAAGAGAGAGTGATCTGTTTGTGAAAAATGGTTTCCTACAAAGTAAAACAAACTAGTAAAGGGTAGCACGGATTTGGAGGTATGCGCTAAACAGGAATATATGTAGACCATACAGTTCTTTTAATGAGTTAAATGTATATAAAGTGTTGAAGTTAGGATCCGACACATTCCTTATATTTCTTTTGCCACTCTGTGGCACTTATTGTCTTTGATTTCAAATCAAGTGTGGAATTGGTCACAGTGGAGTCAATTTTGTTAGGAATGCACTCAAGAGTATATCTTTTAGTGAGTACCTTAAGAGCAGTAGTAATGATAATGTGGGATTTAAGTTTAATAGCTACACCAAATCAGCCAAACTCCACACACTTCTTTTTCACTCTTCAGTCTTTTATTTACATGTTCAGCTCAAAAAGAATCATATACTGACATGCCCGAAGTTTCACTCTTACTGGCTTCATTAGGGAAGTACACAGTTTTCTTTTGGTAATTCCTCATTGTCAGTGTTTTTGAATATAATTTCAGCTTTATAGCAAGCTACAGTACTTTGTTTCTATGATTCAGCATTATGTTCTGTGACAGCAGCAGCACTTTCTGCTGCACCTTCTGGTATATTCGAAGGTGCTGGCAGGAAATGATGCCGCTGCGACAGAATATAATGTTGAATCATTGAAACAAATTACTGCAGCTTATTATAAATCTGAAATAATATTCAAAAACACAGACAACAGAAATTACCAAAAGCAGACTGTGTACTTCCTTAATGAAACCCTTTTAAGGGTGCAACGTCGGGCATGTTGGTGCATGCTCCTTTTTGAGGTGAACACATGAAAATAAAGTGAAGAATGAAAAAGAACTATTTGGAGTTTGATTTTATTGTAGCTGTTCCACTTGGACAGCGAGTGCCTTAATCAGCCCCTGAAGTAAACCATGGAGGACTAGTGAACCCATTCGAGGGTGCACATAAAGGAATTTGCTGTTGTGGAATTTAAGTTTATCAAGGAGGGGTAAGAATAGGAACTCCGTGATCCTATGTGGGTGAACGAGGTTTCATTCCATAGATACCCAGATGGGTTCAATGATGTCTGAATTGTGGAACCAAAATCTGGTTTGCCTGACAATGAATAAATTAGTGCTATTTTTCACCAGTTTTGGAGTATGAACCCACCTAGTGTCCAATCAGATCTTGATTTGTTTAAGCTTAACCGTTGGGGTTTGTTATCCCAAAGCAATGTTTTGAATATTTTGTCTAACTTTAAAAAAGCATTTATTTTCCATGTTTATCAGTATGTCATTGAATACATAGTATAATTTTGGTACAGTAATCATTTTATTAGAATTGAATTTCCCCCAAAGTGAAAGTTGGAGTTTCTTCCATTTTTCTAAGTCTACTGATATTTCTTGTATTATGGGTTCCAGGTTAATTTGTAATAGTTTTATAATAACTGGGAATGTTTTCTCCTATTGGAAACTTGGGTTATAATTCACTGTTATAACTCACGGGTTATAACGGCAAACACATGTCAGGTTTCCAACACTCCACGCATGCGTCTGCCTCTGCTGTCTCCACTAACCATGGTGCCAGACAGTCGCGGCGACTTTAACACAGCACTGCACACCCAGGACTGTACACCGCCAGTATGATTCGGCAGTAAGTAAAAAAAAAAAAAAATAGAAGACTTGCCTCCTGTTCTAAACTTGAAAAAAAAGGTCTCGGGAGCTGCTCAAGCGCTGACTGCACTTCCTCCACACTGGACTGGCTTCCTCCACACTGACTACAGCAGTTTCATTTTATATAATTGCTGTGGTGAGAAAACACTCCCCAGCAATTATATAAAATAAAACACTGGGTTGTGTGTTTAACTTGAGTTTTTATACACATCCCTCGCTGTTGGATGCTTAAATAAACCCCTCGAGTTTCGCTTTCAGGGTTTATGTAGCATCCAGAACCTCGGGGTGTGTGTAAAAACTCATTAAACACACAACCCCATGCATTATTGTATATGTAACTTTTGAGGGCACTCTGATACCCAAGTATTTATGTTTTCCTTTTTCAAGTCTGTATTTATATTATGTTTAATGTGTTCCAATTGTGAGGTGGTTGCCTTCAGGAACACAGCCTCAGTTTTTCTCCAGTTCACATTTAGTCCAGCTAACTTCCCAAATCTTTTAAAATTTTGTTAAGGGTCTTCAAAGATGTTAATGGGGATGACAAGGTGATAAGAAGGTCATCATCATAATCGAAGACCTTGACTGTGTGACCATCAGTTTTTATCCCTACTATGTTTCTATTTAGGGCACTAGGTTTGATGAGAGGTTCACTTGCCAAGAGAAATAGGATAAGGGAGAGGGGTGAACCCTTGCTTTGTGTCTCTCTGTAGTGCAAAGCAGAGTGACACAATACCATTGGAGAGCAGATATGCATTTGCTCCTTTATATAAAGTAGAGACCCAATACATGAAGATGTCACCAGTTTCAAAGTTCTTCAGTATCTCTTGCAAAAAAAACCACTCAGGGTTTTACCTCTATCAAAAGACAAGGCCCATGCAGGACTATTTAATTTATTTTAGGTATACATTACAGCTATGAGTCTGCATATATTATCTGCTCCCCATCAGTTTTTCAAAAAGCCCATTTGCTGTTTCCCTATGACTGTATGAATTACAGACTTTAGTCGATTAGTTAAGATTTTTGCAATAATTTTGTAATGTATCTTTAAGAGGGATATAGGTCTGTAGCTTTCACAGTGAGTAGGTTCTTTTTTCTTCTCATGAATTAGGGTCAGGGACACTGGTTTACCGGGATTGAGAAAGGGCATATTCCATTTTGCACATTGTAAAAAATGGTATTGTAACCGGTGTCTGCTAAGCCACAATCCGCTTTTACCGGTGTTTGGTTTTGTGTACTTTATTTAACAATTTTTAACTCTGCTAACATGCATTTTAGCAATTTGGATTTCCATTATTACACATCCTTCCATCCTTGTACCAATTTAAAGTTATTTTAGGTACAAGATGTGATAGCAGCAGCAACACTACAGCCCCCATCCCTAAGGTGTACTGGAAGCAGCACTATGGCCCCATCCCTCAGGTACAATGGCAGCACCAACAGCACTATGACCCCCATCCCTCTGGTGTGATGGCAGCAGCAAAAACACTATGACCTCCCTCCCTCAGGTGTGACAGAAGCAGCAACACTGTGGCCCACATCCCTTAGGTGTGATGGCAGCAGTACTACATTCACCATTCCTCAGGTGTGATGGTAGTATCAGCACTATGGCCCCCATCCCTCAGGTGGGACAGCAGCAGTACTACATTTCCCATCCACCAGTGGTGATGGCAGAAGCACTACAGCCCCCACCCCTTCGGTGTGATGGCAGTAGCAACAATGCAGTCCACATCCCTCAGGGGTGATGGCAGTAGTGACAGCACTATGATCCCCTTTCTTCAATACCCACACCCCACATGCACAAGTTACAAATGACTTGGTCTCTTTGCTTGTTAGAACTCAGATGTGAATTAATCTGAGCCATCACCGCTAAGGTGGACTACCTTTGTTTTTTCCTATCTATAATTTAACTGCCTGAATTGGATTTCTGCCTGTGACACTGCTGACCAGGGTTAGGGAACAGACTTGGGTGTTGGAGGGCCAGCTGGTGGGTGAAGGCTTGAGTGTCCAACAACCACTCACCTTCTCCTGGGAGGGAGGGTGGGTTCATGGCTCAGCATTTGCTGGCCCCTGGTGGAGGCCAGAGGCACAACAACATGTCAGCCCTCACTGCGGGAGGGAGCGTGATGGATGTCAGCTTGTGCCTTGACATCGTGTGGCCTGTCACACTCCCAAGAAAATGGGAAAACACCCACTGACCCAACCGAAGGACAGCTGTTGGTCCCTCCATAAGCCAGAATCCCCAGACATGTGTCCGTTCTGACCCCTGCCATGCCCAGGATACACTGGAAGCTCTTTGGGACAATTCTCCTCCCCTGGTAGCCTACCACAGGGGTAGGGGCCCACTCAATGAAGGGTTACTTTGGGTTATCTAGTAGCACAGCAGTAAGGGGCAGTGGATGGTGGTCGGCACTCAGCAGTGATGGTAGGGAGCCTTGGCAGGCCTGAAGGAGAGAATGGCCAGGGGGTTAAAAACTGCTTGAATTTGCTTCTTTGAAATAAAGTGTCTTCACTTAAAAAATCCACAAGTGATTAGTGGAGGACATTCAAATGGATTTATGCATCTACCAGACATGTGGATGCTTTTTTTTCCCTTGGTGTCCATGAAAAGGGTGTCTCCCAGTTTTCATGTCTTTGTTCAGATGTGAATTGAGCACTACTCTGCCCGGCAGCATCATATAGCCCCTGCAGTCTTACCTTCTGTACGTCATTGACTGTGCTTTCACAATCCACTGGCCAAATATAACTACACTTAAATACTTAACATCTGCTTTTTGATGAAGCAGTCTATCAGAAGACCTTTTGTTGTCACAGAGACTGAAACAGTAGGTGGGAGAAAAGCTGCAAATGATCCAATTCACCTAAATGGGGTGCTGACTGTGAAGTATTTTCATAAGTAGTAAGGCAGTTTCTTCTTTGTGAACATACTTCATTCAGACTAATTTTCATTCAAACAACTGAGGATTGTGGATGGCCCTACTGGTTATAAACTTGAATAAGCTAGTTGGTAACAGTGATCCTGCATTTAACAATCTACAACCTAGATGCTTATATGCAAAGAATATAATAAACACCTGACTAAAATCTAAAAACAAGCTTATAAAACACATAAAATGTATCTGAACATTTATCTTCACCTATACAAAATAATTTCAGCCCAAGTAAAACTCAGGTAAATTACATGGTACCCTGACTACTATTCTGTGATGTAGTAAACATATATTGGTATTTTTTTTATATTCTTTGTAAAGCAGGTAAGGCCCACTAGGCAGGACTGTCTGTTTTCAGGAGTGACCTAGAAGCACTGGGGAGGTTAAGTGACTTGCTTGGAGTCACACAGTATGCAAGTGGAGGTTGTGGGAATCAAACCCAAGTCTGCTGGATGTACCCAGTTCATTCACTGCTTGTTACTCTAACCACTAGGCATGGGTGGTTAAACTGAATGGCTGATTACTACAAAGCAGTGCAGGTGATTTCCTTACTGACTCTATATGCAGCAAAGCAGAAAGAATGCAAAGCACAGCAGCATTCATTTTAAGATGCTGAAATCTGGGTCAGCCTGCTGGCGCTGCGGTAGCACTATTGCTTGTAATGCCAGAGACCCAGGGTCAGAAACGAACTCGGGTTGCTGGAGGTCTGGCCAGGGGAGTAGGATCGAGCACCCGGGGGACTGCTCTCCTCCTCTGGGGAGGGTGGGCTGCAGGTCCTGCTGCTTTACCACCACCTGTGTGACCACAGGTGGTGATGCAATGGTGCTGCAGGCTGATCAGGAGGGGAGGACCCTAGCCAGGATCTGGAGCAGTGGCATGTCTCTATGTGACCCACCTCCTTGGATCTCCTCTAGTGCCAGTGCCCTCAGGGACAGAGACCAGGAACAATCACCCCACACTGGCCACTGGCAGAAGTGACCCAGGTGCCCCAGACTTCATAAGCAGGCTCCATGAGGGACCCACTGAGCTGCCTGACACACACACTAAGGGAGTGTGGATAGGTCCTGGGGTCCCCTCCCTTTCCACCTGGCGGGGGTACAACCTAGGCAGGATAGGGGCAGGACCACAGGAGCTCCTGAGCATTACCTGGGGGTGAAGCTAAGGGATACCCAGCCTGAAAAGTGGAGACTGATGCTGTGAGAAGGGGACATAGAAAGACAAAATAAAAAAAAAAATGTAAAAAAATGCTGAAATCTTAGCGATTCTGTGCAGTGACATGCAATTTCTGTGAGGCACCTGTACAAGAATTCAAAATCCACAAACCAAGCAGGATTCCATGATTGTTACCGTTAAAAATGGAAAACCTGGGTCCCTGATTAGGGTGATAAGGGCTTCCTTTATTGTAAGGGGAAGTGACTCTTTGGAGAAGGTGTCACCACTTGTTTTGCACAGCTGTGCTGTGATGCTGGGGGCTAGTCATTTGTACAGTTTATAGGAGATGCCAGCTGGTCCTGGTGACTTGCCAGATGGAGCCTGGTTTATGGCATCTGGTATCTCCTGAGTGGATATGGATTTATTAAGTTTATGTTTGGCTTCTTCAGAAAATTCAGGGAGTTTTGCTTTTGTGAGGTATGCCTGGATATCTCCTAGGGTACTATCTGCATTGGATGTATATCATTTTTTTGTAGAACAAATAATCAACATGAATTTATTTCTCATGAATCCACTTATTTATTTCAGTGTGGTGAGAGCACCATGGTTCTCATTCTGTATCCCTGTGATGATGTTATTTTTATGTTTGCTTGCACGCATGTGCAAGAAACATAGTGCCATCATCCAAGTTTTCCAGAGGTGTGTCAGCCTCTTCCAATTCAGTCAGTGTGTTTGCAGGTGCGGTCGCAGTGCACCAATCACTGCTCCAGCTGTCTGTGACAGCTGAAAATGCAGTGGCATATAGCTGAAAGGGAGAGCTCCGCTTCAGTGAGCAGAGCTCCCCCCCTCAACACGCATGCACACATATTGCGTGCTGACGTGCCCCCCCCACGCACATACAGTATAGCCGATGGGGTGCCAATGACCGGCCGGCTCCACGCCACCCACCCAAAAAAAAGTTTTTGGTGCCACGCTGGGAACCCACCCAGCGTGGCACACGCCCCAGAGTGGCTGACGGGGGTGCCCAATCCCCCGTTGGCTCCAGCCCCCCCAAAACAGCATTAAAACTGCCATGCTGGGAGCCCACCCCAGCGTGGCACATGTCCGTATGGCCGATGGGGGTGCACAATCCCCCGTTGGCTCCAACCCCCCCAAACAGCCTTACAGCTGCCACGCTGGGAGCCCACCCCAGCATGGCACTAGCCCGTATGGCCGACGGGGGTGCCCAATCCTCCATCAGCTCCAGCACCCCCAAACATCCTTTCCAGCTGCGTCGCTGGGAGCCCACCCCAGTGTGGCAAACATCTCGCGTCGTCTTAATAATTTAAAAAAAAAAAAACTGTAAATTAAAAAACGGTCCCACAGTCTCCCTGCCCCACCCACCCACTGCGCACCCTGCCTCCCACACCCCTCACCCCATACTTACCTCTGGAGTCCAGCGAGACGATCTTTGGTGGACTGGTACACGTCTGCATTCTTCAAAGCCGACCGCTGAACTGAGGAAATGCCGGTAAGCTGTATAATGTAATAGATAGGGTTTTTCAACTTTGCTGCATATCTCGGCATTTTGGAATTTTGCACCAAATTTTCAACATGGGGTTTTGGACCCTTCTCGCGAATGCTGTCACTGTCATGGTGTTATTCGGGCCCGAAGGGTGATTTCGCAGTCACTGTGCGAAATCACCTTTTGGGACCGATTAACGAAACGACACTGCCAGTGTTCATAAGGTGGGCTCTCAAGAAGCCTATATTGAAAATTTGGTGGAAAAATTCCAAAAAATGACTGTTTTATGAGCGTGCATTGCGCAGTTCCTACGCACGCTCGTAAGTTCATGAATTTTCAATATTTTCACTCCAGATTTTCAACATTGCCATTTTACCACACCTTCTTATGAGTAGTACAGCTGTCGTTTTTCACATCTCACCCAAAACGTATTTCCGCCCATGTAGCGCACAATGGTGCAGTGGGTGAAAGAAATCAATGTACAGGACAAATTAAGAAAATCACAGTGGCACTGTTCATGAGCAGAGGTCTTATAATGGGTATGTTGAAAATTTGGTGAAAAAATTCCCAAAAATGACTGTTTTAGGAACGCACGTTCCGCAGTTCCTACGCACGCTGGCAAGTCTGCAAATTTGTAATATTTGCACACCAGATTTTCAACAGTGCCATATTACTGCACTTCCTTATGAGCAGTACAGCTACCATTTTTCACATCTTGCCAAAAATTTGTTTCTGCACATGTAGCGCACAATGGTACAGTCGGTGTGCGAAAACAATGTTTGGGACAGATTAAGAAAATCACAGTGACACTGGTCATGAGCAGAGGTCTTAAAATGGCTATGTTGAAAATTTGGTGACAAAACTCCATAAAATGACTGTTACGAGTGAGCATTATGCAGTTTCCACACACCCTCGTAAGTTCATGAATTTGTAATATTTTCAGTCCAGATTTTCACCAGTGGCATTTTTCCACACCTCCTTATGAACAGTATGGCTGTCATTTTCCACAACATGTCCGAAATGTGTTTTCATACTTTCAGCGCAGAAATGCGTGGTCACTGTGGGAAATCATTGTTCGGGACAGATAAAGAAAATCACACTGACACTGTTCATGATCGGAGGCCCCAAAATGCCTGTGTTAACAATCTGCTGCAACAAAATCCCCAAACTAGTTAATACACGGGTGGCGTTGCACAGTTTCTATGCACGCTCATGACTTCACCAGTTTTTTAAGATTTTCACATCAGATTTTCAACATTGCCATTTTTTACACCTCCCCATGAACAGTACCGCTGTCATTTTTCACATCCTGTTCGGAATGTGTTTTTGCACCTGTGATGCCAAATGCCGTAGTCACTGTGCAAAAGCAGTTTTCGGCTAACAAACTGATATTGCCACTGTTCATGAGGTGGGGGTCACAAAAAAACCATGTTGAAAATTTGGAGTGAAAATACCAACGAATGCCTGAGGCGTTAGGGTTTCCAACCATAACGCCCCACCCTGTAGAGAATGACAGGCATCAGGGGTGTGACTTGGGATTCTTGCCTGTAATGCTCATACCATTCCACCCCCACCCACACCCTGCAGCCAGTGAGAGGCATCAAGGTGTGCCTCGGACTCTTCGGGCCCAAACGTTACCCCATTCTCCTATACCGCAACCATCTCACCGTATTTCCTGATGGAATGGGGTGCGCATAAGGGCCAAAGACCCCAAGGCACATCGTGACACTTGTCAGTGTCTGCCGGGTGGGGTGTGGTGAAATGGCGTGGTCGTTATGCCTGATGACCCAAAGGCACACCCCAATGCCTGTCACTCTCTGCAGGGTGATGGTGGGATTGACTTCAGTTCAATACTTCACTGCCATTCCTATTATGCAGCTCTGTAACTTCTACACTACCAATGCCAATGCCAGCAAGCAAACATTCAGCACTGACAAATGCTTGTTACGTTTTTGTTTTTACCTATGTGCCAAAAGTTTACCATTTACCAGCCTCTTCCCCAGATTCACAGAATGTTTGTTTTGTATGAAAGAGGCTGTATTCAATCTTATTACTACGGCAACACTGATCTAGTATTTTAGGTTGATTATTTGCTTAAGTATGTAAATGTTTTTACTTGGGTCTTTTTTATTTTCTTGTTCTATCTCAGAAAGTTACTTTTCCTTCTCCTCCAGTTCTCCTTTTTTTGTTTATTTTCTTTTGTGAGAAGAAGAAACCTATAACTTCACCCTCTTTTATAGGCTTTAAAGCGATTTACCAAGTTTTGACATATGAACGCATGTACTGCAAGGTGACTGCATACAGAACTGATTGGCAATGTATTTTGATAGATGCGTAGCCTATTTTAGCTAATTAAATCAGGTTTCCACCCCTGCAAACCAGGAAGTGTCATTTTGTGTACTGGAGCCTGTATTTGGTGACCTTTGACACTCATTGCCTTTGCAATGTCACCACAGGGAGATCTGTGCTCTGCAATTAAAATTAGCTCTTGGTCACAGCAGTTCTGTCTTGATAACAGAGCTCTTGGTCACAAAATGCAGCACGACAATGGTAATGTCAAATAGTTCATTTTCAGGGTCCAATGATGAAAGCATTATGTTGTCCTGCACTAACAGTGATCTTTCAGGCACTGACATAGTGCCACAATTTGACAGCCGCTGCATAGTAGATCCCCATAGGGATGGCCCTATGACAGCAGCGAGAATGATGTGGGCAGTAGCTCAGGCAGTCACAGCAGTAGTCCCAATCCATTCCAGTACAGCAATTAGAGCAGACTTAGCAACACAGACTGTTACTATTATATTTTGCTGCTTAGTGCTACGGTTTTGTTCCCGTCATTGCTGTCATTTTACTGTGCAAAATCAAGGTATGGTGTATGTTCTGTTACTCCTGGCATCGATCTGCCCACACAAATGCTAGTGATAATACCCTGGGTTTTTATATTTATTTTTTTGGGGGGGGTGGGGGAATTGTTTTCCCTATGCAAACGAGTTGTTGGCTGCTCCAGCTTGACACTGACAGCATGGCTCAATCTGGTGGCATTGCTTGAGCAGGATAAATGGCTCACAATTTGTCCAAATCCAATTTCTCCAAATTCCTCACATGGTACTAATTAGTAATGACCTCCCACCAACTGATTTATCAGTCACTCACTCTTATGGAGCACAGGGTGGAAATTACAAGCAGGCACCTTGTACCCCAACCACTCAACCCCCAGCTGCACACATACACTTAGAAAAATGCTGCAACATATAATTTTTATTATCTGTAAATTATTTATACTGTTTGGGTCTGTCTTTGCCCTAGTGCCAATTGGTCTGCACTATAGCTTTCTTCTCTGTGCATGTGTGTTTGGGGGTGGGGGTCCTGCTTGTACTTTCCCCCTTAGATGTACCAGTGATTGAGTAATGTGTTGAAGTCACCGGTTCCCCTGTTTATGGCATGTTATAAATTTAAAAACTACAAATTATTGCACCAGTTTTGTGTTACCTGTAAGCACTCAGGAGCTATACAGACTGCAGCTGTCATTAGTGTCTGCATAAGCATCTGTAATACCATCATGGCATTGGCTTATTGCCACTACATGTGTGCCTCCAGATGCATTATGAGTTGAGCAAAAAAATACACAGTACAGTCGGTGATCGTCCCCCAACCCCCAAGGTTAAAAAATGACACTGCCAATACCCTTCTCACGGAGAAAGAGACTGCATTTATGTTTAGATAGCCTAAGTATCATTTGATTGGTCCACTACAAAAAGGGACATATCCTTGTGGCAGGTACTCAAGGGTTAGGCTATATTTGAACCACCCTTCCTCACTTATGTCACCATACTGCATTATCACTTCGGTCTGTGTCAAGCCGTTTGTATTTTTCCATTTTTTTCATTACAGTGGATCTCTGATGCACATGCGTAAAGTGTACAGCAAATACAACAGATGCTGCACTATACTGTCTCCCATGCCTTACTGATGTCATGGAGCATTGTGTAGACTCCCTGCATTCATTGCTGCGTGGCCCATATTTTGGTTCAGATATTATTCCCTAAGTATGCCGAACTGATGAGCACACTTTGCAATATAACACCATAGAAGCCATACATTGGTACCACAGTGTCGGGAGAGGATGGCAACTGCAGTCTCTTCTTTTGCTGATGCTGCGGAGCACATACAATGATGCTATAATCCTAATTATAAATAAAGACTGTATGTTAAAATGTTAAAAAACTAAGTGTTTAATTTTGAGATACACTGTAAACTATGTACAGTATATAGCTGATTTTATTTCATTCATTTATAAAGGTGCTGGCAAGCTGGAGAAACATCTCAGTGCACCATGCCCCTTTATCCATGCACATCTAAGCATACTTTGGTGATCAGTGTTATGGTGCTTGCATGAGAACACCAAATGAGCCCAAGAAAACACAGGAGCACAAGAAAAAATATAAATTGTCTATAATGATGGTGACAATCAGAAATGCAGTAGCAAAGGCAGTTTACTGAAGCAATCACACTGGAAGCAGCACTTGCCAAAAATACACAGTTTATTGCACTGTTCTCCTGGGATTGGACTGTGCAGCTCAGTGCTTATACTCTTACTGCACATTACAATTCTGAACTGTTGAAAAAGTCATCCATTTAACACAGACCTCTGTGTACCAATACTGAAAAGCTTACTGCAATTTATAGATCTGCCCAGTTCAAAAGTCGTCCTTTTGTGTCCCAATACGCTACAGATTACAGCTCCACTCAGTTAAAAAAACGTCTTTTTTATACAGACTTCTTGTTATAATTATGTACTTGCAGCACTTAACTAAAACTGTAACACTGTACTCAAGCAATGTAGATTGTGATGTTCCTAGAACCGATGGACCTAGGACACAGATGTCAGATGAGTAAAATTAAAAACAGGGAGAAATCATCACTTCTGCAAACCCAAAAGCAAGTATAACAGCTGCCAATATAACAAACAGTTTCAGTCATCAGTGCTGTAATTTTGGCCAGTTCAGTTTTGGATCTGCACTCACTGAGGCTAGGTCCAGGAAAGAGGAATGAATGAGCAGTGAGAAAGGTGCAGTGGGAACACCTTCCCTGTGCTGATGCCACTCATGCATGCGGATGCACTGCTCATGTGCGAACTTCAAACAAAGAAAAAAACATGCACAAACTGTGGCACAAAAATGTTAAAAAACTAAGCATCTGAATATATTTAATACTTAACTTCAGGGCAGCTGAGCTTTGCATCACTCAATGAAGGGAAGGTGATCTGCAAACATGACATTGGGGGAAGTTGGTAAGTCACTTTAAAGGCCTCCCAAACATTAAAGGGACCAACCTGTCAGTTATCATTTATTTCAAAACAGGCCTTGGATTCTTTTAAGATCCAGCTTTTAAAATCTTTGGGCTACAGTCACAAAATGTCTGAAATACCCAAAGCTGCAAGAAAGCCCTTGCACAAGTGGGTTGCCACTTGCAGATCTGCAGGTTTCTGCAGTTGTCTCACAGTTGTGGGAATTCACAAAAGTGGAGCCAGATTAGAACCAGCTCTATGATTTACCTTGGCTTGCGAACGGTGCTGCCTGGTAAATCTCAGCAGCTCCGGAGAACTGTTACAGCCACTGGGACCAGCGGTAACATCATCTACAACAGCTGTGCTGTGCATAGCAATCTCTGCAGCTGTGGAGATTTTGGTCTGCAAATAAAGTTGCAACATGGTACTTAGTCCCAGAAAGCTTTATGAATCTAGCCCTTTATCTTTTAACAAACAGATGTGAAATCTTCAATATTTTTCTTTCTGATCCTATTGTGGTGGAAGTAAGGAAAGATTTAAAAGACCATGGTCAGAGAGGGTCATGTCATTGTTATCTAACATTCTATTTGTACATATGTTTGAGGAAATCATAAGATAATCAAGTCTGCTCTAAGGGGTGTGGTACGGGGAATAAAATGAATAGTCTCTCCCTCCAGGGTGAACTAACCTCCATGAATCTAGAATATTTTAGTTTTTGAAAAGTGCTTTCAAGGCTCTGGAGGTTTCTAAGTCCTGACTGGAGTTTACATGCTTGCTACAATCCAGGTTTATATCCAGGAGTCTGTCGAAGTCTCCTCTTATTATTTGATCACGGTCAGATAGTGAGGAGAGCTCCACAAAAGCCTGTTGGAAAAAAGGGAGACTGACCATTTTGGGGGGCATAAGCATTGCAGATGGCTATTTTTCTGCCTTTTAATATGCCAGTTAATATTTGAAATCTCCCTTCACTGCATAGTATACGATCAGTTTTTGTAAAGTTTCTATTTTTTTTTTCATCAGAATCATAACAGCTCTTTTCTTAGAAGAGAAGCAGCTGTGGGAGACTTGGCTCACCCATTCGCCATGCCATTTGTCTACTTCTTTAGGGACTAATGAGAGCTGTATCCTCATGTTTGGATTATAGGTGGTTAAGTACTCTTTTCCTTGTGATGGGTGAGTCAAGCCCCTTACATTCCATGTCACAATTTTACAGGAAAACATAATTTTCAACTGCAAACTGGTATTTAATGACAAAGCCTACAGGATCAGTTCCTTTAAGGTAGCAGGATACATAATATAGCAATATGTTTTAATGATATTTCCTGAAGTCACCATGGTAGGGTCAGCTTTAGAACCTAGGAAAATGGCTCACGTAAAAGTGGGTGTAGTTAGATTATTGATACATTTCCCTTACTGAAAGGGTTCAGTAAATGAAAAAAATTATTGTTCTCAGACAAAGCAGTGTCTTACACTTTTCTGCTCTAACAAACTTAGCTACTGATTGTAAAATGACAAATAAACATGACTTGATAAGATAAAGAGCACTATATTGTTTCATCTATGCTGGTTCCAAAAGTTGAACAGCAAGTAACAGTGCAAATGTGGCCTGGTGGCATAGAGGGTACAGGCATCCATGTTTCACCTGCCACCATGCGGGCGACCCAGGTTCAGGGATGGACTTGGGTCGCTTGGGGGCTGGCCTGGTAGAGGAGGACTGAGCATCTGGTGGACTGCTCTCCTCCACTGAGGAGTGACAGCTGTAGATCCTGGCACTCACCTGACTTCTAGTGGAGGCTCAGAGGCAGGCAGCCAGTGCTGGCAACTTGGGGGCCTAGAGGGCTGGTGGCCATAGATGTCCCATGTGCGGTAGAGTGCATGGTTACATCTGGATGGCATTACATGTTCATCCTCCAGGTGCAGTACAGGGAAAATGGCCAGGTGCAATGCAAGATGACACCAACTCCCTGCAGGCTCTGTACTGTTTACAGGGCCCTCTCCTGGAACCGGATCCATTTGTCGATGGTAAAGTGTCAGCCATTGACCTCTGTCATGGAGGGTAAGCCATGGTGGAAGCAATAGGATAGAGGTAAGTCCCTGGGACTCTGGGTTAGTGGGCTGGGGAGTTCGGTGGATGGCTAAGCCTGCACTGCAGTGGGGAGGAAAAGCAGCATTAATGGCAAAAAAACAGTGAAAATGGGAGCAGCAGATATAGGTTGAGATGAGGGTAAACATGCTGCTCATTTGGGTCAACAGACATTGAAAACAACAGAATAAAGTAAAGAGCTGTCACGGTTGCTGTCTTGTAGATATCCATGACAGCTGCACTGATCTTGGTGTATAACACAGTGTCTTCCGTCTTTCTTTCTATTCAGTAATAACCTCAATGACTATATATAACAAGCATTTGTCACTGTCCAACATTGGCTGCTTGTTAAACAATTTGTTTTTTGCAATTCTGACCCCAAATTTTGAAGATACGTGTTTTAGGATTTGCCTTATAGGCATGACATGTGCCATTTTTAGTATATTGGTCAAAATGCAATTTCGCACCAGAGGTGTGAAAACACATCTCATCCAGGATTTTAAAAATGACACACGTCACATTTATGAGGTGGTGTTGAAAAATGACTGTGTCGAAAGGTTGGAGTCAAAATATTGAAAATGAAAGTGAAGTTATGAGTGAACATTGAAATGGTGTAACGTTCAATCATAACCTGGGACTTCGACTGTATTTGTACACCAAGGGGCCAATTCTACAAATGTTACGCATGGCGCAAAGTGAATTTGTGCCAACAGGAATGGCGCAAGTAGCACTTTGCACAATGAGTTCCAACATTTGGGATTCTGCAAAGCAGCCTGCAAAATGTCGCAGGCTACTTGTATCAAACTGGAATTACCCCACCAGTTACGCCAAAACCTTGCTGCGACATGGTGCAAGTGGATTTATGGCAGCAGTTGCCCCTATTCTGTAAGGGCAGCTGCCATATCCCCTATTTTGGTATTCTAGAACAATCCCTGGAGAACATCCGTCAAAGTACATTTACACCAGCAATTAGCTGGTGTAAGTGTATATTGCATCTATCGGGGGTTGTACCAATGTGCCACCAGCCCATCCCCCAGTACATGTAGCCCCCCCCTCGGCCCCGACACCCAATGAGACACATAGTAAAAGCCCTACAGGGTTAGTGGAACCCCCATGCTCCGATCCCCCAACACAGTGACAAGGCCCGCAGGGCTAGCGGAACCCTCCCCCTCCCCAAAGCTCTGATCCCCAAACCCTAATGTCTGGTCGGTACTGAAAAGTGAGCAATAATACAAACAAAAACAAACATTCTCACTTCCCCATTAGCCCTGATAGCCTAGTGGCCCTCCACCCCACCCAACCAGCAGTGCCAGACCACCCCACTGCCTGCGAAAACCACCAACTGAACTCTGTATGAGCAGCAGCTGTCATTCGCTGAGCACATACTACTGTATTTACAGTAGTATGCATTCATACAGAGCTCAGTCAGTGGCTGGCAGTGGTGGTGAGAAGTGGGCTGTGCCAGCTGCCAGCTGGGTATGGGTTGGGGGGAGCAGGGTGGTCTGGCACTGCCAAGTGGGGGAGTGGGGGGCCACTAGACTACCAGGGCTAATGGGGATGTGGGAATGTTTGTTTATTTTTGTTTCATTGCTCAGTTTTCAATACCAACCAGACACTGAGGTTCAGAGATCAGGTTTTTTTGGAGGGGGAGGTTCAGCTAGCCCTGCAGGGCTTATTTGTCTCTATATTGGGGGACTGGGGCATGGGAGGTTCCGCTAGCCCTATGGGGCTTTTTGTCACTATATTGGGGAAACGGGGCATGGGGGTCAGTTGTGACCTTACACTGTAGATGCCATGGGCTTGCACCAACCCGTTTAGGTACGCCCTCTGTTTGGCGTACCGATTAGGTTGGCACAAGTCACTGGACTTAGCCACAGGTTCCCGCCTGATAGAGAATTGGGCGCAGGGTCCCCATTGCAATGGCATTTGATGCAAGCCACCTTTGGTGTGACTTGCGTCAGCCCTTCTAGAGTCAGCCCCCAAATGTTCAGTATAGCCTTCCTATTAGCCCACCTAATGAACGCAGTAAGTGAAAATTTTCAAATCCCCGACAAAATGTAATTTTGTGCCACAGGTACGAAAACACATTTTTGCCAGGATTTGAATAATTACAGCTGTTACATTCCTAAGGTTCTGTGAAGAAATGGCTATGTTGAAAATTTAGGGTCAAAATATTGAAAATTACCAAAGTTATAAGGCTGTGTTCACAAACTTCAATGTATGCTTATAACTTTGTTGTTTTTTAATATTTTTGCACCAGATAGCCTTAATATGGCTCCACATCATGAACAATAGGGGGGGACATTTTCAACTCCTGCCTGAAAGGTGACTTCAGGCAGCAACTGCAAAATTACTTTTCGGGATGCGAATACACATTTTGGCCAGGATTTGAAAATTACAGCAGTCACATTAATAAAGAAATGGCTATGTTGAAAGGTTGGGGTCAAAATATTTAAAATTAGCAAAGTTACGAGCCTGCATTTGTAAATTCCAACATAAGCTCGTGACTTTATTTTTTTTTTTTTAACATTTGCACCCCAAATTTTCAACATACCTGTAGCCTTCTTATGACCCCACATCATGAACAATAGTGGAGAAAACTGTCAACTCTTACCTGAAAGGTGATTTTGCACAGCGACTGTGCAATCCCATTTTGGGATGGAAAAAAACACATTTGGGGCAGGATTTGAAAGACGATAGCTGTCATATTCATGAGGTGCTGTGAAGAATTGGCTAAGTTGAAAATTTGGGGTCGGAATATTGAAAATTACCAAAGTTATGAACCTGTGTTCACAAACTTCAATGCAGACTCATAACTTTGTTGTTTTTTAATATTGTTAAGCCAAATTTTTAATATCACCTTCTTATGACCCCACCTCATAAACAATGGTGAGAAAATGTTCAACTCCTGCCCAAAAGGTGATTTCGGCCAGCAACTGCAAAATCACCTTTTCGGTCAAATTTACCTAATGTCACTTGCATTGTTCATGAGGTGGTGTCCCAAAAAAGGTATGCTGAAAATTTGGGGCAAAAATATTGAAACATGCCCAAGTTATGCTACTAAATTCAAAAGCCCATTGAAATACATTGAATTACATACCTGATTTCTTCAGTTCGCGGTCTAGCATTAAAGAGTGAAGATGTTTCTGTGGTCTGGAGAAGATGACAGCATCGGACCCCTGCTGGGTAAGTAAGGACTTGGGGGCGTGGGTGCTAAGTGGGAGGGTCGGGGGCAGTAATGGCACAACAGACAATGATGGATGGTATTCTGTTTTACAGGGATTAGAAAAGCAAAGGCAACAACAAATGAGGGACAATTTTCTATATTACAGATGATGGCATTGGGGGATTGGGCACCCCAGTGTTATGATTACGGGGGGGTGCTGAGATGGAGGGTAAGGTGGGGGTACAGGGTTAAAAAAGGAAACAAAAACTATGATGGATAACACTGGGTGATTGAGCACCCCCAGTGTCAGTGTTACTTTTGTTGTCAGGGAGTGCTCAGAGGAAGGGTCGAGTGGGGGGGGCAGTTACAGGGGCACCAGCTACAGAATCGAGGGATGGTTTTCTTTGTTGCAGGCATTATATAAATAAAATTAAACAAAGCGGCAATGCTGGGAGAATTGGGCACCCCCACTGTCAGTGTTATGTTTGGGGGTCAGCGGGTGCTGAGAGCGAGGGTCAGAGGGGGCCAGTTACTGTTGGGGGGGCAGAAACAGACATTGATGGACTTTTTTTGTGATACTGAAGCCTCAACAAATAGACTAAAAAACAGACTAAAGACAAGCCACTCAGTTGTTTGCTGACGGCTTCATGCAAATCAAGGGGCAAAGGCCCTCTCTGACCGGAGAGGATCGGTCCTTTGAAATACACAAAGTTTCAGCCCACCAAGCGGAGAGTGATGTCAGGACCACAGCCCATGGTCACTGGTGTAGACTGCCAAGCCCTTGCTTTTGTGAACTGCAATGGGCTTGGTAATGGCACCTCACTGAAATTCCTATCATTGCTGCTAAACATTGGGTGTGCAAGCGCAGCCAATATAAAAAGGAGGGGACTAATACAGATGGGGGATATAGGAGGTGTACTGGAAGATTAGAAATAATAAGGTGGAAGGAGGGGGCAAAAGGGTTAAGGGAGGGGAGTGGAGGTGGGGATGTGGGAGGGGTATGAATGAAAAGGTTGATATGAAGGATATCAGGTCTTCAGGTATCCAAGACAACAACAGACATTTACGTAGACCAGTTTTTGTTATGTTTCAGGTTCATCTTGTTTAACTGTGAAATGGATTTTATCATAGCCACCCAGAGCTGGCCTTGCAAACAAAACTACACAACAGGTGTTCTCAGTAACAGTGCAGCAAGATGAATTCCACAACCTTGGCACAAATGTCCCATGGACCAAAAGTCTCTAAACTGACTTGCGTTGATAATTCTAGATTTATTGTTTGCAAACAGGCAAACAGAGCAGACAGTACAGGAAACAACAAAAAGCCCAAAGTCCAGTGCCACTACATTGTTTTTTCAAGCTTTGTCTCCTCCACTGCTTGCACAATTTGCCTGTTTGCACACAATAAATCTTGAATTATCAACTTAAGCCAGCTTAGAGACTTTTGTTCCAGAGGACATTTGTGCCCAGTTTTTTGAATTCCTCTCACCCGGAGCTGGACCTTCTATGAAGATCACCCATGGGCATGCTTTATTCATTAATGGCCTTTGGTCCCAGTAGGCCATCCCATAAGATTGGAATCCTCTAGGAGATGTGAGGCGTAGGTTTGCTGTGAACCTGATCAACACTGTCATAGAGATGCATAACTGGCGTGATGGATTACCACTGTGCTTTTGATATATGGTCCTGATATGGTTTGGGGAGGACATTCTTCATAGAGATACTCTTCCCCAGTGTGCCACCATAAGAACCTTAGCTGGAGATAGTTAATGCCCTTTTATCCTAATCAATTATTGATTTCTTGGAGAGTATTTATAGTTTACAAGTGTGAAGACAAAAGCTGGTTCTAGTTTCCCAATCAGGAGTAGGAAATAGTGAGGAGAAGAAATTAGGGGTGGGGTTAGGGTCCAGATGGACAAAGGAGTAAAGTGAAGAGTATAAATGGGGGGGGGATGGTAAGATTCTATGCAAGGCTGGTAAGGTGAAAGGGATAACTAACGTTGGGGGATGTACTGTAAAGAAATGATTTATTATCAGAAAATATTTTCCTAAAATACCTGAGGCAAATTGTACCATAGAAGTCACATGGCATATAGTATATTTGTAGCAAGGCTGCATGCAGAAAATTTGCATCGAGAATGATATTGGATTCTGCAGAGATCCTTATACAGTAAATTAATGGTCAAATCCATGTGTAGATGCCTTCATTTCATGTTTTCCCCGTTCTCGAGAAGAGGACTCTATCTAAGGTGCTAAGAATTAAATGGCAAACTCAGCATTATGTGACTGAATAGTGGAGTACTATATGTTGGATAACTTATGGAAGTATGCAGTTATCAGTTCATTGGTGGTGTCCTCCTTTACGTTGACATGGAGGAGGTTCAAAAGGGATGATGGTGATGAGTGTGATCTGAGTGTCCATAGGAAGAGAAGTTACAATGTTATTTTCTTCCTTCTGGGTGGGGATAATTAGGCCATCAGTCTTCCTGTCTGAGGAGCATAGCTCTCGTGTGGGTTTTACTGCAGAGTTAGGACTAGAAAATGCATGGAATCCTGTTTTTCCCTCTGGAAACAAAGCAGCATTTTCTACTGATGGAGTGCCATTTTTCTATATAGGAATGTTGCATTTTAAGAGACAGGGGCTGTTTTGTTTTGCCCTAGACTCATTTGCTGCAGTAGACCCTGTGAGTGCATTTATGGCGTTTTGTATTGTTGTAGGTCTGCTAGTGGCATGCGCATTGGGGTAGGTGCCTCATGGCTGCATTGACTACTGTGCCCCAAGTTTGAATCACAGACCTTGGGCCAAACTGATTTAACATATCTACAGGCATCAAGCGGTTCTGTGAAGGCCTAGACTCTGCCATTATAAGCAGTGATAAAGGAAGCAGGGTACTTGAAGAAATAAACCACCCCTCTTTTTTGAAGCTGTGCCCAGATAGTGTCAAACTGTTTCTGTTTCTGTACTGCTTCAGTAGAAAAATTCAGAAACAGATAGAGGTTGTAGCCATTCCACTGAAGTGTTGTCTTTTGCCTGACCAGCCTCAATTCTTGCTCTTTAATTGAATACTGCATGTTAAAAAGTTTTTCAGTACTGGTCTCATTTTTGCTGTTTTCTTTTGATTTTGGGCCTAGAGTACCATTCTCCATCCTGGTTGCTCCTTCTATCCCAAGGGAGGTGGGACAAGGGTACTGCAGGATTTCAGGCAGAAGTTGCTGTAAAAATGCTATTGTGTCCCTGACCTCCCACATCCTCCAGGACACCCACCAGTCTAAACTTATTTTGACAACCTCTGTTCTCGAGGCCATCACGTTTACCATTAATTTTTCTCAACTGTTCTTTTTAAAAAGTCAGAAGATTTTTCAAATTGGGTGAGTGAATCCTCTGTTAGCCCGATCCCAGTTTTGGCTTCATCAGTGCTATCTAATATTATTTTATTGCTGGCTTGACTATCATTTACTGCCAGAGTTAAACTGTTCAAGTCTTTTTGAATATGTGTCAACACTGTAAGGACTGTGGTAAGATCAGTGGAGGATTTAGCCTGTGAAGGTGGTGCCTTTAATTCAGTCCCCACCCAGACCGCCCCTTTACCTTCATTGGCTTCTGCAGCATCCTTAGCACAAGTCAAACTGCCAAATTTGTGCTATTTTTAAAACTAAGAAAAACAGGCATGGTAGAATCCCAAAACATTCGAAACTGCCGACTGCTGTCAGGAATCTGTTGGTAGGCTTGTTGAGGGTCACCTGCCAGTTCTTCTGATGTTTTTTTTAGTTAGGATATTGAAGATATAAAGGAGCTGGCAAGTTAGACTGCCACCATGTCAATAGTGCGCATGCAACCTCCTCATTGCACCGTACCTGCACCTATAATTCACTGCTTCTGTTTTCTTTACAGTTCACTGTGCACCTTATTGTATTCTAAACACTCACTATAATATTATTTTGCACCTTATGTATTGATGTTTTATGCACTGTTATTCCTTATTTACCCTTCCTAGCACACATCTAGATACGAGTTGTTACTAGCTCAGTAAGCCATTCCCGGTAAAACATTTGAAATTAAATTAAAAAACAAATAAACCATCAAATTTTATGTGTAGAACCATATAAATCCCAGGACATCTAGAGGGGGCACTGTGGAGCAGCTGTCGGAATGCACGTACTAATTTGCAGCTCTGAGTTTTGGTTTATTTTATACACGTTTTACAATAATTACCTGTCAAACTCAAGAGTTTAGTGTTGTATTAGTTGCCGACCATACTCATCATTGATATAGGGTCCAAAAAGATCAGAAACAAAGCATGCAAAGTGTAGAGGCGTATTTTGCTCCTCAGGCAGTGGGGTTTTCCTCCAAAGCTACCGGACATGATTTGTGTGAAGTGCAGGTAATAAGGATGCTGCAAAAAGTTCTAGCTACTGGACAGAACACACAACAACAGCTGGCTGCTGTGGACTTGAGCTCGGGGGATTTAGATGGCCAGATTGCAGAAAACAAGGCATCTATTGCGGCAGTGGTGCAGGGAGCAGAGTGGCAAGATGTAGTTAACACCACCCTGGTAAAAGACATTCAGTTTTTAAAAGCTACGACTGAATCATCGGAAAATACACAGTATCAATCTAATGTCAGGGTGGTGGGGTTCCCTCCAAATTTTGCCAGTTTGAGTTGATTCCTTGCCTGGAGCACATGATTTTTACTAACCTGTCCCAGCTCTCTGCAGATGCTCAGGTGAGGATTATAAAGGCCTTTGCGATTCCAGTTAGAGCACAGCCTAAGGAAAGCTCAGAGTTCAAAATCACTGATGGTAATTGCTACACAGTCCTCACAGGAGATGAGGATACCCCTGCTGCAGGCTGCTAGGTCATATGAACACACTGTCTGGGAGGGAAGTAGACTGTCCCCCCCCCAATATTTCATCACAGACACATGGCAATAAATGAAAGCTTCAATCAGTGAAGAAGATTTTGGCACAGAAGAGCACAATGCACAACTTTTCTTTCCAATTCATGTGCGAGTACAGTCTGGCAATGAACATCATGTCTATACCGATCCTGATAATGCTATGCAGGTTGTCAAGAGACAAGATACAGGGGACAAGCCAGACAACAACCCAGAATATGAAGGGGACAATGACTGACTGGTTGCCTCTGCTTTTTGTGCAACTCCATGTATAAAAGTTTCCTCATTCCTGCTCAGCTGCTTATGTTATTTGGCTCCTTTTGTATATTAATAAGAGGCTTAGAGTGTTGAGGACAAGTTGGTATATTACTACCTCCTGCTCCTCTGTACACATTTATTTTTCTGGTTACAGACTTTTTATAGAGATTCGTTACATAAGCAAATCTGTTTTTTTTGACATGCTTGTTGATATCCTAGGTGCCTTTATAACTGAGGCTATGATAGTGTACAGCGTGCAAGCACACAAATCTCAATTTGTGAACCGAATACTATCCCATTTGCAATCCTTCCTCTCACATACATCAGTATGAGATGCTTGAGTGTGTGAGGTTAAAAGCAATGTCATTCAGACAGGGACATCTGTGTTATCTCATGTCTTACTTCTAAGTGATTGGCCCTCCACTACCCTTTTAATCATGTGAGGGGCAGGGAAGAACAGAAAAAAGACATTGAGTTATGACAGGTGAGAGCGACAGACCCTATGGCTTCACTGTCCTAGCTGGACTATAACTCCTTTGCTTCACTGAACTGTGGTCTTTGGCTGGTGTCTGAACAATTTTTTTTCAGTTAGTATGTTTAATTAAGATGTGTTTTTCTGATTGCACACTGTCTGTGGGCTGTCGTTTGTCTTTATGTATGCGTATGTGCTTTACATTGCATAACTCAATAAACAAAGTTCAAAACAAAATCCCAGGTCACCTAAAGAAAACTTGTTTTGTCAAATGAAGACTACAGTATGTTCTTAGCTATAATAACTAGAAAATATTTAGCTGGAACAATTGTTAGTATCTTCCAGTCATTTCCAAAAGTAATATTTTATGATATTTTGTAATGCTTGAAATTGTATTTTGAAAGCAGTAACATTTGAACTCTTAGGAAGGAACCTTAAGCTTTTTTTTATTAAATAAAAGCTTGGGGCCAGATTTTCAAAGGGCAGATGCAAGCTGCCACAGTGGCAACTTGTGCCAACCACCCCACGTCACGGACCCTGTGCCCAATTCAGTATCGGACAGGGTCCCTGAGCCTGCGTCCTGCAGCTTGTGGCATTTGTTAAACAGATGCCACATCCACCAAGAATGCTGTAAGCATGGGGCAGCCGGCCAGCAGCTGCACCCATGGAAAGAGCGATGCCAGTGGTCACCCCCCAAGCCACGATCCACCTGTAAGTTGGCATATCACAATACACGTCACATTCCTTGTGATCTAGTGCAACCCCAGCTCCAGTCCATCCCTAATGGATTACTTTTAACAGCCCTGGTGATCTAGTGGCCCCCCCACCCTGGCAGATAGTGCCCTCCAACCCGCTCCCCCATTCCAAACCCCGATCCCGTGACCGGCACAACCCTCCTCATACCACCACAGCTGGTTGCTGAATGAACTGGCAGAGCACATACTGTATACAGTATATGCTCTGACAGTTCATTCAGCAGTTGGCCATGGTGGTGTGAGGAGGGCTGTGCCAGTTGCGAGATCAGGGTTTGGAATGGGGGAAAGCAGGGTGGAGGGCACTTACCTGCTGAGGTGGGGGGACCACTAGATCACCAGGGTTGTTACGGCATCATATTAGTAATACATTAGGGAGCAATCGAGGCTGGGGTGGGTGGCACTAGATCACCAGGGATGTGACCTGTATTGTGATATGCCAACCTATGGGCGGATTGAGGCTTGGGGGGCCCACTAGATCACCAGGGTTGTTATTGTATTATATCAATAACAAACTATGGACCCATCAAGGTGGGGGGGGGCACTGGATCACCAGGAATGTGTTTTGATTATATGCTTATGACACTGTGGGGGGGTGGCGGCACAGTGGCGCTCAGTTACCAACCCTCCCAGAAGGTGTCTAAGTACTGTTACGCCTTCTTTTTGCTGGTCTATTGGTACTTAGAACATTGTCCTCTGGGAGGGTTCTCTGAATACAATTTAAGGGGATACGGCAGTCTCCGTCTGCTGCAAGGTCCCTAGCACCATGCTGCAGCCCTTTTTGTGTCACACGGCTGGCACAGACCCCTTTTGCCACAAGAAGCCTGTGTCTGATGTAGTCTGCTTTCCTGAATAGCTCCTGGCTGCATCTTTAGAAGCAAGGTGCCAGGTGCGGCACAACTGTTTGCTGCAAGCACCTTACATTGGACATACGTCTTTGAAAATCCAGCCCTTGGAGTCCAGCCAGCATGAATAGAGCCTAAGAACACAGTTCTCATGTGTCGCTACATGTCAATATGTTTTTAAAAATAGCAGGACTTTAAAAATGTAATGAACCATTTTATGTTTTTATATATCAATATGTGGTAGCTGAAGCAATACCTTATACTGATAAATACAAAATCACACATGCTCCCACAATGCAAAGCATCATGGGCTGCATATGCAAATCACCACAGAATATTATGCTGGTTCAACTTTAAGCAGAATTGCATGGTGCCGAAAGGCCTCTCACACAGTTTGCAAAGGGTGCCAACAGAAGACATAGACACGTGTTTCATCCTACCAGGACTCATCAGTATGCTTCATCTGTTTGACACCCCAGTGGAATGAACCAGCTACCTTAAGATGGTTGATCTGGGTTATGTTGAGGTGAACCCAATTAAAACAAAAAACAGTTTAAAAGACATACTGATATCAACTTAGGTTTAAAAAAAATATATATGTTTCTAGCCATTATGAGTTTCCAGCCACTATGGTTTCAAAGTTATACCATTTTAGAGAAATTAACTTTTGAAAGATCGAACTTTGGAACCATTGTGGCTAGAAACATTTCTTTAATTGAAAGCTTGGACTCCAACTATTAGGAATTAGCTCTGTCAATAACTGTTTGTAAGTTTCAATACTATAAATTACATGATGATTTAAAAAAAATCATTTTTTATTAAAATGTTTTTAATTTTTTCAGAATATTAGTAATATTACCCATTATTTATTAAGAAGCTGTGTAATTTAAACTTACTTTTCATTCATTTTGTGCCCTTGATTGCACTGAGAATATCTCACTCTCCTCACTAGCAAGAACTACTTTTCTGTGCTTTTGCCAACTCTTCCTACAAATGCATCGGAAGATAATAATCTCAATACAGGCATCGCAATGATGTTTTCGTTTATATCTTATTTCATAATAGTGGATGCAGAACTCATAGACTTAGTAGAGGTATGCAAATACCTTCTGGGGAATGTTCATCAAATATTCATTAGGGGGTGGGAGCACTTTTTTCCAACTATTAGGCAAGTATTCTCACTTGGCACCCCCCATATAGTCTATATTCCTTATATGATGTTTGGTACTGAGGCCAAGATAACTATATAAAAAAATCCACCCCTTCCCAGGTGAACAGGCCTAGTCCTTTGGCTATCCCACTCCCTAATGATATAATTTGTTGCCCTCCCGCCCATTCCCCATTCGCTCATTGTGTTTTTTTTGTAAGAATTTGCTGGCTGCTGGCACTGTGACACAAGTTTGACATCCTTTTGAAAATGTATCCTTCTCCCTAGCTGACCTTCCTCCCCAAATCAACAAAGTGTCATTATTTTAATGGTGGGCCTGCATCCTGACCCCTATTCATAATTTGGGCAGGGTCAGCAGTAGCTGTGAATCTAGGCTAGACCAGTTCTCCCACTACCTTGGTGCTGCATCAGCTGAATGATACAGTGCAAGGTGTACATGACCAGGAGGAAAGGGGTGGAGTGGTGTTCATCATCAATGAAGTGCACCACTCTGCCTCCTTCCTTCCAGTCGTGCCCACCTCACATTGTATCAGCCACCTGATTTAGACTGCTACTGGATGATGGTGTGCTGAGGGAGGGAGGCGAGTGGGCTAGCCTGGATTTACAACTACTGCTGACCCCAAAAATCATGAATTGGGGGTCAGGAGGGTGGCCCCGCACTACAGTAATGACACCTTGAGGAATGGAGAAACATTTTCAAAACAGTGTTAGCAACTGTTTTTAAATCACTATGGTAGGAGGCTGGTGGAGACAAGAATTTACTGGGGTTGTAGATGGTATGGTCTAGGGACTTGCCCTGGCTAGCTTGGGAGGGGATAGGGTTTAGTGGGTCATTTTTTTGTGCCTCCAAAAATCTAATTCTGAATACCCATGCACAGAGAGCAATATTCAGATCCATGTATGATACTTATGATATTCAGGAATTAATATCTGGGGCTTACACACCCGAAATATTCATGTTCTCTCTTTGGAGGAGAGTGTGCCTTCAAATATTTAGAATTATTCATTATTCCCCCGGTTCCCTACCCACAACTCACCCACTGGACCCACTGTAGTGTGTATACTTCTCTATGTTACCCACAGCCTGTCACTTGCCACACAGCAATCTTCCTCACCCACCACTTCCTGAAATCTGACACTGGATAACAAAAGGGCCAGCACACTTGCTCCCTTTATCTGGTATTATACTGTATCTGCCTTACACATTCATCATCATCTGGATATAGTGGAATGGAAACAAGGCAAACCCTAGAGCAGCTGGGTTGGCTAATTTTGTTCATATACACAATTCTGGAATTTCCTTGAAAAGCATGGAATTCTATACAAAGTTCCATGCTTTTCAGAAATGTAAGAAAAAAAAAATTACAAATATTAAGCACTGAGACTCATTTTCCATGTAACAGCCATAGAATTATTGCCAAATACTGTATGTTCATGGAACAAATTCCCATTATGTGTACACATTTCCTAGATTTTCCATGGACACAATATCTACTTTATCAACTGAAAAGAATTCCATTATTTCCACGATTTTCACAGCATTAAGCAACAACTTGCATGACAACCACTGAAACCATGGACAGAGACTGGTTTTCCATGTCTGCAATGCAAACCACTTAGTACTGTAATTCTGTGATCCAAAGTTACAAAAAACCAAAACTCAGTCCAGTGACATTTTTAGTGTTTTATTGAACATTTGTAAATGTTAAACTTTCTTAACTCAATTATACCTCGGCGGCCATTTTGTATCAAGGTTAAGCAATGGAAAACTTAGACTTCAAAAAGCGTTCCAGGTGGTAATGAGTTAACTAATACATCAAATGACTTTGGCTGCTATAAACTATTAACTATTGCAATGTTCTACCATGCTACCATTCTGTTAATCAGTTTTGTATGTAAGCAATAAGACATGACTGGGTATGTAATTATGGGTGAATAATTACACGCCTTGGGTATGTTGTGCGAGTGCCTTTAAACACACCCGGGAAATGCAATTATTGGCTATAATTACACATTGCTGTAGTATCTTTTTGCCATTACAAAATGACTTTTTAAATGACAATAGAGAAATACATTACAAAATCTTCTTTTGTTTAAAATAAGAGAGGTCCCCCCAATGTGTAATTATGGTAAGATAATTACACAATTGGAATGCTCATTATCCAGTCAAATTCATCTGTCTGTCTTAGCCATTTTCTAACTTCAAATGAATCATATAAATCTTTTTGACAGCAAATGTGCTTTCTTGGTATATGAAAAAAATGCTAAATGATGGAGGTGCTGCAGAAAGTTAACCCGGATTGTTACTGTAATAATGCCAGTTATCCAATAGTCAGAGGGTACAATCTAAAATGGCATCTTGTCTGGGTTTTGCATGGTATCTAATCTAAACACTTAACATTAACACTGAGCAGAAAAAATACTTTGATGATACTTAACATTAAGCAGAAAAAATATTTTTATGACGGACCTTGACATTTTCTTGCTGCAATTGTGTATTTTGGTAACTAAATTTTAACTGTTTGCTTGCCTCTGTTTTCTGGATTGAAAATTTAAAAGACTTTTATTTTTATATACAATGCTTCAATTTTTCAGCATACAGAAAAAAAAAAACTGTTCTTCTCTATGATCCCATGGTCACATGCTATCATGAGCTGCCATGTAAAATGCATCATGCGATGCAACTGAAAATTGCTACTTAAAGCAGCAGTATTTGTCATCATGTTGTTTGTTATTTATTATAGTGATACTATATTTCTGACAAAAACATCACTATACCATTTTTTTTCCTTTTGTTTCATTCCTGATCTAAATGTTCTTGCTCCCTTTCACTGTACACCATAAAAAAAAACATTGTAGTATTTTACAGTGTCATAAAATGGGGAGGGAGATAGTTGTATCCTGATTGGTCAGCAGCTGTGCACTGTGCAACCATTACCAATGGTTAAAAAATGATGGCAAAAAATACAACTGGGGCCTGATATTCGTAAGTTTGAGTGGGCACTAACTGGTCTTTGCCTGCGCAAACTGGGGTTTGCACTGGAGCCCCATATTCAAAAGAGGCATCTGTGTGGGCAAAGAGGGTTAGAGCCCTCATAAAATTATAATGTATGTGTGCAGGCAAGGGGAGAGGCATGACCATGAATATGTGTACTATCCCATATTCCGCCATTTTGCGCTGTGCAAAAGGGTTTAGCACGGTCCTTTTGCACAGTGCACATACCGCCAAACAAAACTCCAACTTACTCCAGGCAACCTAGCAGCTGCCAGAGGTAATGCAGCCACCTAATCGGCTGGCCACTGTGGGGGCACACCTGACCCTGTGATCCCTGGCACACACACCCCACCACCAATCACCGGCCCATTCTGTCATATATAGTAGCCCAGGTGCTAGTGGTCCCCCCCTCAACTGATCGCTGGGCCATTCTGCCTAAAAAATATGTCTGATGCTAGTGGCCCCCCCCCCAAGCTGATCACTGCTCTGTTCTGTCTCCCCAAAAAAAGAACCCTGGTGCTAGTGGTCACACACACACACCGATTGCCATCCCGTTCTGCCAAAAAGATCCCTCATACTAGTGGCACCTCCCCGATCACCAGCCATACTACCTAAAAAAAATCAACCTGGTGGTAGAGGTAACCTCCCTCCACCAATCACCAACCTGTTCTGTCAAATATAGTAGCCCTAGTGCCAGTGGTAACCCCACCTCTCTCCAATCCCAGCCCCTGCTGCAAAACAGTAATCCCTGGTGCCAGTGATAACCCCCCCCCTTCCAATCTCTGCCCCTGCCTCAAGACATTTATGCCTGGTGCTAGTGGTGCCATCTTCCCCCATTCAACCCCTACATATATACAACCCCTCCCTGGCATCCTGTGGTCCCCCCCGTGGCACCAGGCACCACCCCTCCACTCACCATTTCCAGAGCAGTGGTGCCACGGGTGCATACGTGACTGGCACGGCCCTCCTCACACCTCCTTCACCTACCACCATATGTACAGTCAGGGAGTGTGCCTCTTAGATATAGGACAGGGTAATGCACTCTGTCCTATAAATAAGAGGCACACCCATGACTGCCATACAGCGTGTCAGCTGAGGAGGTGTGAGTAGGGCTGTGCCAGTCACCGATGCACCAAGTGCACCACGCTGGGGAAAGGGTGAGTGGGGGGGGGCGGTACTGTGGGGGGGGACCACTGGATGGCAGAGAGGGGTTGTGCATACACTGGTGTTGAGACTGGAGTGCGGGAGGGCACCACTAGCACCAGGGATAAATGTCTTGAGGCAGGAGCTGGGATCGGAGGGAGGGGAGGTTACCACTGGCATCAGGGATTACTGATTTTCAGGAGGGGCTGGGATCGGAGGGAGAGGGGTTACCACTGGCACCAGGGACTACTGTTTTGCAGTAAGGGGTGGGATCAGAGGGAGGTTACCACTGGCACCAGGGATTACTGTTTTGCAGCAGAGACTAGGATTGGAGGGATAGGGATACCATTGGCACCATAGCTACTATATTTAGGCAGAATGGGCCAGCGATCAGCAGGGAGGCGGTTACCACTAGCACCAAGGATTCTTTTTATTTTAGGTATAATGGGCTGGTGATCAGCGAGAGGGAGACCACTAGCACCAGGGATCCTTTTTTTGACAGAACAGACTGTTGATCAGCAGGGGGGCCACTAGCACCAAGGATCTGCAAACATGACATACAAGATTTCAGTTGTGGCACAGTATGATGGCTGCATGCTAATAGACTTATAGGAGGCAGTATAGTGCTGTGGTTTAGGGCTCTGAGCTGCAATCCTGGAGACCTGGGTTTGAATTCCACAGCCCCCACCTGTTTACTGTGTGATCCTGAGCAAGTCACTTAACTTCCTTGTGCTCCTAGGTTGCACCTGGAAACAATCTTCAGCTTAGTGTGTCTTTCCTGGTTAAACAATTTCCCCTTTCCCTCACATGGCTAGGATCCAGGCAATTGGGGGTGGTGGTACTGCACTAACCTGCCTTTCTACCCATGCAAATGAGCCTGTAATGGGCATACAAAGGGCCCCTTAACACCTTGCATGCCCAGTGGGCTAATTTGCATGTGTCCCTTGGAATATTAGAACTAGCACTCTGGCGCTTTTCACTGTGGTGGCCTATTTCGGGAGCCCTGTCATGCGGTGCTAAGTCGCGCAGTGCTGGGCCGACATGACCCTATAGTCAGTCGCATAGCACCAGTGCGCTATTCCACTGAATATAACATTTTTGGGCTCCTGGGCAAGCACAAGATGCAGCACAAATTTATTTTCACCTCTTTGAATATTGGGCCCCTGATCTCCTTTATAAACATGGCTGCCACTTTTACTCACTAAAAATTCTGCTAGGCAACTAAAAGCAAAACACCCTCAAAATAAAACAAATAGTTGATTACATGTTTTTTCCCCTTTATACGCCACTCCTTGCATATACAAAGACTGTGTAAAATGAAGTGCTAGTCACAGTTTTCCTTTCTAGAGCTTATTTTCTGACCATGGAAACCCTCTGTTATTATTTTGTGATCTTAATTATGTATTTGTGTTTTATTTCTTGAAGGTGTGTTTATTTATTTGTATAGTGCCCAGAGCCTCTGGGATTGGACGTTTTTAAATAAATTTTGCTTCGCCCTGCCTCTTCCTATCCTCACCTACATACGAAAGAAATCTTTGCTGCTTACCCAACCACAGTTAAAACTGAATCCCTGGCTTTACTGTGGCTTTCTGTTATGTGTGTCTGTGTTGGGGAGAGGTGAATATCCTTCCAGCAGAATTCTGCAGAAATCTGAGTAAGCAATAAGACATGACAGAGTGTGCATTATATTGAAATAATCACACGTCTCGGGTGCATTGTTAGGCACAGGTGAACCTGACTGCCATTAAACACACTTGAGAAGTGCAATTATTTCAACATAATGGCACACCATGGAGTTTCTTATTGCTCTTATAAAATGGCATTTACATATATGACTTAAAATGAATGAAAATAAGAAGTATTTCAAAAAGATAAAAATTGGACCTTTTATTGAAATATGCTTCAATTTGAGCTCTGAATACAGCAAACAGTCCCTATTCTGGTAACTGAGGGGTTAGCTAAAAAATATAAAACATAATGAAAACTGTTGCACACATTTTTATAAGAAAAAAAAATGTTACCTTGCATTTCAAATCAATACAAGTACTGTTTATTAATGAAAATGTGTTCAAAATTTTAAACCTGCCAGGTTGCCTTTTTCTGGGTTGGGGTGATATATTTCACCTGAAAACATCAATATATGATTCAAATGCATGTGCTTTTATAAACTTCAGGAATGTATTTGAGTAGTTTGGGTCTGCCTCTGCATATGTAACTGTGTTTTCCCACCTTTTCTCTTTGTTTATGAAGTATTATTGCCACCTTTCTTCATCCTGTTTTCTTTCTTTTTTTCTCTGTCTTTCCCCACATTCAAGATATGGAATGTTTACCATGGAATACATGGATTCAAAATTCTGCTCAATTCCACTAGCAGAATGTTCCTATCCTAACATACTGCACACACACACACATACACACATAAAACAAAGGATTCTTCTAGAGCCACAGACTCAGTTATCTCACTGTCAGGGCAAGCAGAAGATATTTCTCTAATAACAGGTAAAGATAAAAGGAGGATGTTTCATAATCAGCAAAGAAACAATTGTAATGAAAATGATGTACAATACTTAATGTTTATAATTTGTTTATGCATGTAAGGAGAGTGTGATGATCAGGGAAACAACATTTAATTAATTTGTTTTTTATTTAAAGAGCTACTGACACCTCAAAGAAAACTTAAAAAAACTATAATAATTAGGTACAGTTCTGCTTGTATTCCATTTATAGTTTATATATTTCTCCTCCCCTTAATTTATTACTCAAGAAATGTGCATGAATATATGACTGTTGTCCCTTAGAGTTCATTTTGAGTTCATCTGCCTCTATAGCTTACTCCCTACTTCAAGTCATAATCCTCTGTTGTGACATCACAGTCTGTTGCCATGAGAGTAACTGTGATGTCACAAGCAGTGCTTTATGACTTCAGGTAGGGAGAAAGCAACAGGAATAGATTAACTTTTCAGGAGCAAAGATCCTGTTTTCATGAAAATTACCTCACTACTAAATAACAGGGAGGAAGAATACAGAACAAATGGAAACTAGAAGCTAGACGGTGCCTAAATATTATGTTTTGTTAAGTTCTCCTGAGCGTGTCAGCAGCCCTTTAAGTTAGTTTTATTTTTAGAGCCCAGTTGAAGGTTGTTACAGTGTAAAGGCAGCAGCCATGTCTATGATGGAAGATTAATTCTGGTTGTAGAGGGACTGATGGAAGATAGTTCTGGTTGTGGGACAACTGATTTGTTTATTGTGTGACATGGTTTAGGACCAGGATGACTGTGCATTATGCTCTAATAATGCATGGTCACCTGACTGGTTTTAACCAATTAAAGTTCTTTGATTTTTGACCCATTTTATAAATTCCTATATTCCATGATTTAAAAAAAATATGTCCTTTGTGATCACATGGGGAGAGACTATTTTTACTAGTTGTAACCAATGAAATACCTGTTTTTGTAAAAAATATAAATTGTATTTTTTTTTTAATATTCTTGATTTGTCCAGTTCATAAGTGCAGTAAGACACTCTCATGATGTGGGTTGTTATATGACACCCACCATTCCAGGGGCTGAAGGCACTAGGTATATGAGTGCCTTTTGCATCACAATGTACGTGGTCTTGTTTACCATGTAGCACCCCCTACCCTACCCTGTCATGCCTTATTGCTTACTGATTTAACAGCATCATCATAATAAAATCCAGTATTTACAGTCAACAGATAACCTCATCAGAAGAGTTTTTTTTAAATACTGTAATTGGTGAAACATAGAAACACAGAAACAAAGAATTTGATGGCAGCTAAGAACCTCTTGGCCACACAGTCTGACCATTTTTCCCTACGTGCATTAAAACCTCAGGACATACTTGATCTACAGCACTTTCTTTCTCCCCCTGTTCCTTTCCACTACGATTGCCTCATGCCCATCACATGCATTCTTGAACCCCACCACTGTTTTCACCCCCACCACCTCTGCTGGAAGGCTGTTCAAGGAATCCACCACTCTTTCTGTGAAGAAGTGCTTCCTCACATCTCTCCTGAATCTACTCCCCTCCTGCCTCATAGCATGTCCCCTTGTTCTTGAGCACCTTTTATTCTGAAAAATACTTCCCTCCTCTGCCTTATTTACCCCCATGAGGTATTTAAAAGGTTTCTATTAGACCCCCTCTACCTCCTGTCTTCCAGGATGTATATATTGAAGTCCTTTAGTCTCTCCTCATAGGGCTTTTGATGCAGACCCTGCACCATTTAGTTGTCCTCTCCTGGACTGCCTCCACTTTGTCTATATCTGTCCAGAGATATTGCCTCCAGAACTGGGCACAGTACTCTAGATGGGGTCTTATCTGAATGATCTATATAGAGGCAACATCACCTCCCTCTTTCTGCTGTTGATACCCCACCCTATGCAACCCAGCATCCTGCTAGCCCTCATGACTGCCTTGTCACACTGCCTGACCACCTTTAGGTCATCAGACATGATCACCCCTGGGTCTCCTTCCTGTTTGGTAGTTGTCAATACCACTCCACCCATTCTGTAGCCTGCCCCTAGGTTTCTGTGCCCTAATTGCATTATTTTGCATATTTTGACACTGAAACCTAGCTGCCAGACCCTTGACCACTCCTCTAGATCTCTGCTCATCCTTTCCACTCTCGTCCCCAGAGTGCCCTCCCTACTGCAGATTTTGGTGTCATCAGCAAAGAGGCAGGCCTTCCCTTCCAGCTCCTCTGCAACAACACTTACAAAGACATTAAAAAGGGCAAGTCCCAACACTGATCTTCCAGGCACTCTGCTGGTCAGTCCCCCATAGTGAACTCCATTTATCACCATACTCTGTTGCCTATCCTGAGCCATTTTCTTATCCAGTTTACCCTATTGGACCCACTCCTAAGCTACCCAGCTTCCTTACTAGTTTCCTACATGGAACAGTGTTGAAAGTCTTACTCAAGTCTGGGTAGTCTACATCCACCGCTCCACCCTGATCTAATTTCTTTGTAACCCAGTCAAAGAATCTATCAGATTTGTTTGACATGACCTCCTCCATGTGAACCGATGCTGCCTCTGGTCTTGTACCCCACTGGATTCAAGATATTCCACAATCCCTTCCTTCAGCAGTGATTACATTAAAGAGGGACTATGGTCAAAAGTGCTACATTGCAGAATTAGAATAAGCATACCCCCAGTGAATTTCATATCAAACATTAGGTTTCTGTGTTACTTCTTTTTAAAGTTATGGGCTATTTTACAACCCTGATTTCACTACCTGTTCAAAAAAGCCAGGTTCAGTGAAGAGGTGCTGATGATGTCATCTCCTGAACTCACAGTCTAGCCCTCCCTGTCAGAAAGCTTATAGGACCTGTTTCTCCAACGTTAAAAGTAATTCTGCAGTGGTTTTCACAAGTAAAACAGGCAGCACCATTCTAAAAACGATGCTATAGAATCTATGTGTTTCAGGTTTTGCAACAAAGTTGACAATTTGTATTTCAATGCCTTTTTGGTGTGGTTCATTTCTCTAGAGTCACCATGCCTCCAAATTGCTGATACAATGTGAAGTGTTACTCTGCAGTGCCTGTTTGGAAGTTGTATTGCTACAAGTATTGCAATGTTGGTAACTGCATTGCTGTTTGTCAGTGTTTGCTTTACAATAAGTTTTAATAGGGGCCTTATATGTGTTAAATCCTTCTAGGGGTGGACGTGTTAGCTCTGGTAAAACAAACATTATAATGTGGAGTACAATGCAGATGAGCGTGAATATAGCTCAAGTAACAGCCTGTCAATGAGAAAACACAAAATGAGCTCTGCTCAACTGAGTATCCCATTCATTCATACTTTGATGATGAATTAAATATTGATTGATTGATTGAGTGACTGGGTGATTAAGCATTGAGCTGGCCAGTGCATATAAACTCTTAGTAAGGTTTCAAAACAGCACTACCTCTCCCACTCTCATTTACAGGATGATGGAATAATTGATTTAAAGAGCCATCCTGAGAAATTACCTCAATAGAATGATAGGTGTGAATGATCACAGCCTTTCACCACTCAAGAAATATCCAGTTTGCAAATCTCACATTAGTGTGCTGTGACTTAGCATTCAGCAAACCTGGAGAAAAGGACCAGAACAAATAATCACCAAAAACCAAAATATGAACTTGTCAACTTTGTTATAGAACCTGAAACACACATAGGTTTTAAAGCAAGGTGTATTGAATGGTGCTACCTGTTTTACTGTAATAAACCTTTTGCACATAGTTTTTAAACTTTGGAGAAGCAGGTCCTGTAAGCTTGCTGACAGGGAAGGCTGGACTGTGAGTTCAGGAGATGACATCATCAGCACCTCTTCACTGAAACTGACTTTTTTGAACAGGCAGAGAATTTAGGGTTGTAAAATGATTTCTAACTTTTAAACAAAGTAACTTAGGGATCTCAGTTCTGGCATGAGGGTGATTGGAGCCATGTTGATCCATATTCTGAATTAATTGATGCCAGTAAATTGTGACCATAGTCCCTCTTTAACTTTCCCACCACCAATGTCAGGCAGACCTGCCTGTAATTGCCAACCTCCTCCCTGCTACCACTTTTGTGTAATGGGACTACATCTGCCTTCCTCCAATCCTCTGGAACCACTCCTGTTTCAAGTCAGCTGTTAAATAGGACTGTCAAAGGTGCAGCCAGTACTTCCCTGAGCTCCCTCAATACCCTTGGATGCACTCCATCTGGTCCCATTAATTTGTCCACCTTCAAATTAGTGAGTTCCTTCAGGACTCTCTCTGAACATGGACTAGTGTCCACCTCCCTCCCTCCAAAATTTCTGTTACTTTTTTGTGGCCCCTCCCCTTCTCCTTCCTCTGTGAACACTGAATAAAACTATTTGTTCAGGATGTCTGCCTTTTCCTGGTCCCTCTCTGCGTAGTCCCTCACTTGCCTTTTTAACCTTACACTCTTACCCCTAGCCTTCCTCTTTTCACTTGCATACCTAAAAAATGTCTTATCCACTTTCATTACCTTGTGGGCTATCCTCTCTTTAGTTTGCACCTTTGCATTCCTTATTGCTTTCTCTGCTTCCCTCTGTTTCCCCGATGCACCTCCCTATCCTGCTCCCTCTGAGTCTCCTTATCCAGTACCTTCTGAATGCTGCCTTTTAGATCTTTTCAGCCACCTCTTTTGAGAACCACTGTAGTCTTTTTTTCTTCTTGCTTTTGCTCATTTATTTGATGTAGAGATTTGTTGCCTTTATTATGCTCCCTTCTAGCTTTGCACATTGTTCCTCCACCCCACTAAGGCCATCCACTCCCCCCCCACCAGGTCATCCCTAAGGCATTCACCCATCTTTATGAACATACGAATATTGCCAACAGAAGAAGGCCTAATCGTCTACCAAGTCTGTTCATGTTGCAGAGTCCTCAGTGCCTAATAAAGTCTCCCCCCACACACTGACTAATACATCCCCCTTCTTGCCTACCCCCTTGACCCTGACCTTCCCCTTTATCTATTCCACCTTCTTTTGAAGCCATCCCCCATCTCCAGGGAGACCACTTCCTCAGGGAGTTTGTTCCACCCTATAACTCTCTCTGTGAAGAAATGCCTTCTGATCTCTCTCTCTCTCTCTCTTGAACATTCTTCCTGCCAGTTTAAGGCAGTGCCCTCTCGTGGTTTGCTTACACTATGACTGAAGAGGCCCTCCCTGTTCACCACGTTGATGCCCTTCAGGTACTTAAACATTTCAATCATGTCCCCTCTTTCCCTTCTCCCCTCCAGGGAATACATGTTGAGGTCCTCTATCTTCTCCTTATATACCTTGCCCTGCTAACCCCAAACCATTTTTGCCACCCGTCTCTAGACCACCTCTAGCAGGTTAATGTCCTTTTTCAGATAGGGTCTGCAGTACTGTACACCATACTCCAAGAGCATCTGGACCAGTGATCTGTATAGCAGGAATATGACCTCTTCCCACCCACTAATGATTTCCCTGGCAATGCAGCCCAGCATTTTAGTGGCTTTGACTCCACCTTCTTGCAGTGTGAGCAGTGTCTCAAGTCACTAGTAATAGTCACACCCAAGTCTTTTTCTTCCTCAGATTTGGTTACCTCCTGCCCACCCCACCACCCTTTTTAGCCTTACATTCCCACCCTCTGGTCCCTTTTCTCCCTGCTATATTGAAAACAAGTATTTTTCCTCTTTCTTCATCCCTTCTGCTAGTTGCAGCAGTTCCTTCCTGGCCTTGGCCAGCTTGAATGCTTTACCTGCCACCTTGGTGTTTCCTTGGTCTTCCTCTCTGTCCTCCTCCTTCTGGATACTCCTGTACTTCCGAAAAGCAGCCCTCTTTTCTCTGACTGCCTGTACTACCTCCCTGCTAAACCAACTAGGTACTTCGGTCCTATATCCCCTTTCAGCCTGACACACTCATTTGTGGCAGCTGCTATCCCATCTTTGATGAATGACCACTACTGAGCCACACCATCCTCTCACTGAAGCTAGCCAGGTGTTCCCTTGGCAGTTCTCCCATCTTCTTGAAATCCACACTTCTGAAGTCCAGGACCTCAGTCTTGCTGTCTGCCTTCTGCTTCTCCATGTCCAAGATGAACCACACTGAGTGGCAGTCACTCCCTCACAGGGGCTCCTCAACCTAGATGCCCTGAATATGGTCCCCATTTCTTAGTACTATGTCCAGGATGGCTCCATCACTAGTGGGTTCTGTGACACCCTGGGTGAGGAACCCACTCTGCACCTGCATCCAGCATTAACTGACTCCCTGTGCAGGCTGTGGCTGGAATTTTCCAATCCCTTGGGTGACAGAAGTCACCCACTATCATCACCTCCCCTAAGTTGCAAGCAGCCACCTAAGATGGTGGCCATTTTTAATAACTTGAGTCATTAACTGCAGTCAAGAAACAGTTAAAGATGCTGTTTTTCTATAAATCTGAGGAAGTTAAAAAAACTGATTATGTATAAAGATGTCGGAAATACATTTATGCTAAAAAAACTAAATGGTTAGAACTTTTGCTGACTAACAAATACTGGTGCTTTAAATGACTGAAACGTGGAATGGTTGATGGTTACCTCTACTGTAACTGCAATTTGTATACCATTGCCCTACCCATCCATGAGATAGGTTAGATTGATATCTATGCCCAAGACTGGGGCAACAGGGGCACTGAGTATTGACAACCACCTTAGTAATATAGACAAATGCCTATAAATTAAAAAAACCTACAATTTAGTTTGAAAGCAGCTGTACCTAATGGGATTGTCTTGCAGTTACAGCAGGTGTTGCAGAGTTAAACTTTGCTGTGTGGGAACTTCACAGTTTTCAGGAACTGGGAAATTTCCAAAGCGAGCACAACAATTTTGCGAAGTGCCCAGTTCACAAAATTTTTCCCCCACAAAGTGCACACTTCATGAACTGCAAAACTTTGCAAAGTGCTAAACATTCACAGTGAACACTCTATGCAGCATGCCTGTCCCTAGTTGTGGTCCAGTCCTATTCAATGCCACCTGCCTAATTATTTTTAACACTTTCGTGAAAGGTTAAACATTTTAAAATTAAGTTGTAATAACCTCATTACATGCACCAGAAAGATGGTGCTTGCTCTAGGCTTCTGGAATGTTTAGCTGCTTATGCATGCTTCTGACATGAAGCTTCTACATTAGATAGCAGGTGAAGGGGCCCCTTGAAGCCTGGAAGCCTTTGTCTGTGGGCCTTTCCCCGCAGAAGGTGGTTAGGAAGTGTAGGACAGGGAGAAGGTGAAAAAGGTGTGGATCAGTATAGTTAGGTGACAGCCAAAGGGAGGGGGGTTAGACTGGACTGGGAGGAGGAGCTAAGAGGCTATTTAAGGGCCAACATATGGAACCCCATCCTCTTTGCACCCTCATCTAATTTGATTCCCACCCTACCACCT
Organism: Neoceratodus forsteri; assembly: GCA_016271365.2. Classification (NCBI taxonomy): domain Eukaryota; kingdom Metazoa; phylum Chordata; order Ceratodontiformes; family Ceratodontidae; genus Neoceratodus; species Neoceratodus forsteri. Next base: position 1,455,377,733 of record CM057455.1, on the reverse strand, counting down.
AGAAGTTGGGGAAGGGGGCTGAAGGCAGATAGAGAGCCCGTTACCCCAGTAAAGGGGACTGCTTTATGGGTCGAGAAGGAATTTTCTTGTTTTTTTTCCCACAAGGATTTTTTCATGTTTTACGCCTCATCTAACAGGATAGTGGTAAGAAATAAGAGTAGATGTCACAGTCATGTAAGTGTGGCAGCACGGTAGTTTCACAAGTAGAGTACAAAGAGGGTAATGGGGTGAACCTGACACTGTCACAGATGGGTTCCCCTCAAGGCTGGCATGAGGTGAGCCCCCAATGATGAGAAGCCCTGCGGGCCAGTCAACAGATAGCTGCTTTGGGTTTTGGCCTGCATGTGTAGTGCGCTCGGTGGGGAGACACATGGTACAACCCTTATGCCTCAGAGGCCGGGGCCCCTTTCAAGGCTATGCCACTTTTTATGAGATTACAGGTCGCCCTGGAGGAAGTGGTGGACTGCACAGAAAGAGGCTTGCTGACACTACCAAGCTGCACACATCATGATATTACTATATGTGGTTGTTTATCAATAAACACATGGCTGTGGCCATTTGTTCCAACACACTATGTGTGTCTCTTCTGCTCAGATGAAGGAGATAAGGGACCTACCAAGGCAATAGGAGCATGCAGGTAAATGCAGGTTGTGACAGGACTCAAGGATCAGTGGCATCTTTTCGGCATCATGTAAAGGAAATGACAACTAAATTTGAAAATGCTTAACAATGTTTTTACAAAAGTGGTTAAACAAGCTGGCCCGGTGGCTGCGGAGGGTTGAGGCGCTGGTCGCCACACCTCGAGCCACGCCGGCGACACGTGTTCGAGAGCGGGCATGGGATTGCCATGGGTCGGTGGGGAGGAGATGGATTGAGCGTCAAGGGACTGCTCTCCATCTCGGGAGGGGGATTTGGGCAGCGGCTTGCCTGACTTCAGCGGAGGCTGGGGGCTCGACAGCATGTAGCTCGCAAGCTTGGGGGGTGGGTCATGGCAGACGCTGATTGGGGCAGCACGGAGCCGCAAGGGCAGACCCAGTCGCTGGCATCATTGCACCATGACCGCCAGGAGCAAAACAGCGAAAAAGCGAGCCTGGCAGCATCGGGTTGTTCTCAAGAACATTCCTGGAAGGGTGCCTCCCTGGCATGGATCCGCTGGGGTGGGTTGAGTCGCCCCACCACCCTGCCATGAAGGGTAAGTCGGTAAGTATAAGGGAGGGGTCTGATGTCCGGGATGGCGCTTGAGGAACAACGGGAGGATAATGAGGCCGGAGCTCTGGAGGAGAGAAAATAATACCCATAAAAAAAAAATAAAAGTGGTTAAATAATACTTAAACCCTTTAACATGCAGGGTCACCTCTACAAAAACTTATATCAATGAGTTCAACAGAGGAAGTGCTACCTTTTGAAATATGTAGCACATTACTAAAATGGTGGCTGTTTAATGTGGTTTCTTCATAATTGAAACTTGTAAACAAACCACAGTCTAAATAGAGATGGACCTGCATTTTAAAGGGGAAATTAAGTATCCGTTAAAAATAGCACCAGAAAAGGGGCAAGGATTGGGTCCAGACAGCAATGCAATCCCAAACAGATCCTGCTCTAACCCTATTTGTTGCATTGCTACTTTAAATTTACAGTAACTTAGCCTGCCACAAAACAGCTTGAAAATTTTCTGACTGAAGCTAGAGGTGAATAGCTTCACTTGTGTGTGCCACAAAAGCAATTAATTGACAGTTTAAGGCCACTTACATAATGCAGATCTAACAGAATGGGTTCGATAATACTTCTGTTAACTTTTTTTTTCAAAATAATAAAACTGTGATTCACAATAAGACTAAGTTTTCAAAACAGTTACAGTACTTCTTTTGCACAGTGACAAACACAATTTACAAATACACAGTATGTACCAAAAGCAATATAGTTTTCTACTGTATTAACATATGTAAATAATACAAAATACTAACATTAACTTTTACAAGGAAAAAACCCTGAGGTTAAGATATATAATTATTCATGTCTGACATGCCCTCAAATGTTAACTTCAGCTGCTCTGTTTTTTAAGCTCAGTGTGTTATACAATATGTCCCTCTTATGCATTAATAACAGAAGTAGTAAAATGTAGTGCCTAATAGTCAAGCTCACAATGCCCTATACGTGCCTTGGCTCTGAGAACAGACAATTTACTTTACTAAAATAATAAGGCTCATACTAATTTAACAGAGTGAAAGAAGGGCCTCCACACATCAAGATCACCCCCTAAAGTCTCTCACAGGTAGTATTCATTATTTTGTCCCTTCGCAGGTAGCTATCAAGGTTTACCTTAAAGTCCTCAAACATGGACAGTTTATCAAACATTTGGAGAGGCTGTTCCATATTCCCATGGAATACTGAGTGAAGAAGTATGTCCAACTCTTGGTCCTAAAGGGTTTCCACACTGTCTGCCTGTTGTAACCCCTTAGAGAAAAAGATTGTGTCTTGATTGTTATATTTCATTATTTTATGAATGACTCATTATTTATATTATACATGGTCAGTAGGTCTCCTCTCAGTCTGATAAAATGGTGGCACACCACACTCTCCCTCTGATACAGAGGCTGATCATAAAGGGCCACATCATGAATCACAGTGCATCATGGGAGTGTAGAGCATTCTGGGATCTGCTATGATGCTTGGCATTGTTACAGAGCTGGGGTTTTTAACTAGTTTGATGTAATTTTTAGCATATCACACCTTGCCGTCAGCACAGTGCCAGCGCTGCCACTAATGGTGCTTGTGACCCGGGTTGAGGAAGGAGTCTTGGACATCGCAAGGCTAGCCTGAGTGAGGAAACTGAGTATCACAGAGGGTGGTCTGCTCCTCCTCCAGGGAGAGTGGGTGACTTACTCTGCCTTACCACTGCCAGCTGGGTGGACATGGGTGACAGGGCAGGCCAGAGTAGAGTGGGGTGAGAGATCACTGGCTGCCTTTGCAAGGCTCCATGCAGTAATGTAGACATACATGTCTACAGTGCCACTGTCATGGACATCCTTTAGGGTTTGGGAGGAAAGAATGGAAAATACCTCGGCCCGTGAATGAGTCACAGGAATGGTGCTCTCAGACTCTGCACAACTAGACACCACTAAGGGCACCAAATCTAAAGTTTGTTTAGGGGTATGAGGCAACATTAAAAGCCCACTGCAAGGGGTAAGTCATTGAGCAGCTAAGAAGGGTTGTAAAAGGTGATGGAATTAGAGGTCAGTGTAGGGATGAATGGGTGGCAGGTCCAAGAAAAGCGGGTATAAAAAACAATAAATAAAAAAGATAGATTTACCATTTCATAATAATATTTCCATCACATGAAGGATAATTTTAATTACTTAACACATTAGAAACTACTGTTTTTTAAATGTAATTATTTTGATGTGTATAAGAATGTAATGTGGAGCATGCAGATTATTTAAGCTATGATGTGTGGGACCTATTTGTAAATGAGCCTCAGCTCCAATGGCTGTATTTCATCTTTTCCTAAATAAACGACTCTCAAAACCTTGATTTTGGAAATTGTCTGAAGAGCCTTAGCAGGCATTAGGAAAAATAAGTGATCCTCTTCTTTGTACAGGACATCTTTCTTTTAAGAATATTTTTTTCACTTCTGATATACATTGTCAAGTATTAGCTACAACTTAATTACTGTAACAGTGATGGTCTAAGTTAAATAACAACAACCTCGGTATAAACCTCGAACAAAAATCCCAAACTGTATTGACCAAGGAGTATTTTGCTCAGCTACTGCATCCAGTTCTGTACAGTCCTGTGTTGAGTGTGCCCATCAATAAGGTGCTATGTTACAAAGTAAATGCAAACCTTTGCACTGATTATGTTCTTGAAGGTTTTAAGATTTCTGCAATTCGAATATTAATCATAGCTGTTGAGATACTTCTGCCATATTTCTCCTTGATGACGTCTATAAACATAAATAAAAAGAAATGCTGGTGAGAAGAATTAAGTTACATAACCCTGATCAATCACAATTTTCAGAAAGTTGCCTAATCCAAATGAGAGTGGGTTGCATTTGATACTGCTGGAGCGGTCAATAAATCGTCAGAGTAGACAGGAAAATGATACACCAAAGAGTTACCAATTATTAATCTTAAAAACGGTGAATTAATCATTTGGAGGTGGATGCAGTGGCATAAATTAGCAATACTTTCTATTCTGTGTTAACTTTTTCAATTGATATATAGGAAATTTCAATCTCAAGCATATGTGATTTAACCTTTCCATGATTCTAATTTACGTCATTCGCCACTGGAGCAAATCATGTAACCTTCTAATTTAAATATAGAATGTAATCTGACATTTTACCATAAATGACCTCCAGATTTCTTTTATTTTCCAGCCCTGGTCGTGCTTCCTGCTGTTTGTTTGAGGGCATCCCACTTAAGCTTCGGCCTTTATACTCCTCCTCCTTGTACAAAAGTCTAAAAAGTAACTTGCTTGCCTTTGAAAAACTGCAAATGCTTTGTATTTTCTCCCGTAGTTGGTTCTGAAATTAAAATACATTTTTTGAAGTTAATATTTTGGATCATCATATGATAATTTACTCATGTAATGCAGTATTTGTTCCAAATTGTGTTTCTGCATTCCTAATACCTGCTGTAATTCTTACACTAGTATTACGATAGTCGATTGCTGCTGTTACTACACTGCATGTAAGAATTTTTGTTCACTGCTCTCATCAAGGACACAGTACTTACATACTAGAGACACTGAATACATCCAACATTTCTGTTTTCCAACCTTACATTGGAGGAAGGATATAACTCCCCCTGCATTTCAAGAAACTATAACACAGAAACTATAATGTTATGTACTGTATACTGTTTGACATGTGTAGGTTCAGCATTTGTTCACATTCCCTTGAGGCTGGAAACTGTGCAGAGCATGTGGGTGTTGCCCTGTGTGGTGGCAAGCTGAAAAATAAAGGCTGCCATGTTAGAACTCCTTTTTGGTGTGCTTATTGGATTGGGCCCCTAACAAACAATACATTGATTTCTGGACACACATCTCACTGTGTTCTTAATTAATTCTGAACACCCCTTCAGATCTGCATATGAGGTTTCCAATATCATTATCATATTTCAGGCGACTATCAATTTTTATTTTTATTTATTATTTTTCGGATTACAATACCTTTGAGCCAAGAATAGCTAGTTTACAAAGGTTCCACATCAAAGAGAGGATGACAAACAAACAAAGGTGGCTGTTACATGACATTGTGACAAGCAGTACATACTAACATTGTGCAGGCAAATTAAAAAATAAACAATAAAACAAGGATGGTATTGCATAATGGTAAGGTTAGGGGTAGGTTAAAGAGCAAGGAGATGCAGTTAGTATTAGCAGGGGTAGGATAGAAGTAGTGAGAGCATCCTGCAAGAGAAATAAGCAGCCAAAGGCTTTGTCAAGTCAGGGGAGTTGGGTACGGGTAAAGCAAGGTTAGGCAGGTAAGGATAGGGAGGAAAGGAGTGGGGAAGGAGGGGGAGGTGGGGTGAAAGGTGGAAAGTGGACAAAAGAGGAGACAGGAGGGTGGCTACCCTGGGGTCTGGAAGGACTACTGCAGCTGTGTCAGCGGGCACATTCACAGGAACTGATGGATGTGAGATACTGATGAAGAGACCCTTTAAAAGGACCCAGTTTTGGGAGGGCTATGATATCATTAAGCAGTGCATTAAACCAGAGGGGTGCTCCATATGCAAATGAGCATTGTCCCTGGGTGGTCCGGCATCTTGAGACGTAGAGAAGTTAGTTCACAGAGTTCCGAGTGTGCTGGGTGCTGCAGTACAGGTTGAGTAGGTTTGTAGTTCCAGGGGGAAGGAGCCCAAGTATAGCTTTCTTAGTGAGCAGGCATGTTTGATTTTAGATCCTTCCAGTAAGCCGCAGCCAACTTGTTTGTTTATAGAGTTCACATGTGTGGGTATAACGAGTTGCTCCAGTGAGATGATGTCCGGCTTCATTAAGCACCACTGCTATGCTGCGAAGGGAGGTGTTAGCGGCTGTGCCATAAATGACCAATCCATAATCAACAATGGAAAGAATGGAGCTGTCTTGCTTTGTAATGACAGATGGTGTGTGTGTGTGTGTGTGTGTGTATGTGTATGTGTGTGCATGTCTATATACAGTAGTTGTACACAATAAGACACAACAGGGTCTGTTTGTTATGTAATAAATGCACACCCAGGTGTGCAGTGAGGCCAAGCCTTAACAACCCACACGCTGGGATGTTCTACTGCATTTTTCAAATGGGGTATTTAGTAACATTTTAAAAAAATCCTAGAAGTTTCAATATATAATTATTTTTAAAACCTTTTCATAAAAAGTGAGCATTAGTATCGCTAAGTCCGGGCCATCAGTGTGTGTGCCTGTGGGTGGGTTGGGCTAAGATAGCCTGGTTTTATAAGGGCTGGCAGAGGCCGATTTATTGCTTTCCTTGTTCCCCCTGCCCACAACATAGTAGGGATTTTAAAACAAACTGGAGGTTCACATATGTCTTCTGTGTTTGCAGCATAAAGATTGATGTGAAAAAGAACTGACAACAGCCTCTAAGTTCTTCTTAAAGAACATGCTTTCAGGGCCTCTTTTTCTGCATGTTAAAGGAGTGGAGGGAGAGGCTGGCCTGGCTGGATTAACACTTCACAATACTGCAGCGGTGTTTCACCACATTGCAGCAGTGCTTGTTTAAATGAACTATCAACTTGACACACTTTTTTGTGTTCTCCACTGGAGCAAAATTAATTTTTTTGTGTTTGCAGAAAGAGAGGGCTGACTTGGAGGGAATTTCTGATTGACTGATACTTTACTGTCATATGTGTGCTATACTGAGGAGCAGGTGGCAGATGGGCAATCTGAATGTGAAACACTGACTCAGATGTTTGCTTGTTTTTTGTCCCTTGCAGAGCAATGAACTGAAATTTCGGGAGCAGTATTTTGCTGCACAATATATATTTTTTAAATCATGTATGCATGTCACTGCGGTGTCCACAGTGTAACGGGGAAGATTTGAAAAACAACTGCCTGCTCTGTTAGGCTCTCTTCTCCTGCTGGAGCGGCAGATGGAACTTAATAAAGAACTGCTGACTTGATCAGGCTCACTTCTCCCCTCAAGAAGAAAAGCCAGCTTGGCTAACCTGTCTTCTGCTCTGGGAACAATGAGCAAAATTTGAAAAAGAACCAGGATTTCATTTCTTTGCTCAGAGGGGATGGTAGAAGAGAAGTTGGTTTGGCTGGCCTATTAAGTCTTTTGCCAGAAGATCCCATGATTTTTGGATGGAATGCAACACTTTCTTTAATTGAGCAGGGATTTTATAGCGGTAAGGTGGTTATGGAATATCTTTGAAGGGTGGTGGGGAGTTGGAGTTGATAAGTTGTACTCCGTTACGATGTCCACCTGAACTGCTTATTTTTCTGAGAGATACTGATAGTGGTGATGCTGCAAGTTGTTGAAATAAGTCTGAAACCATTGGTTGTTGCTCACTAAATTTATAACTACAGAATCTTTTTGACCAATCAGGACACAGGAAATTCCCTACCCATTTCATAAACTACATGATGGAGAGAATGAAGGCGAAAGAAAAGAGTGTGTTACTGAGAGATAATCCTCCTACCGGACTACCTTCACCCCCAGCACAATGTAACAGTCGATGTACAGACAACTAAAACACAGTCAATGTCTGACACCCCACTTTTTACTTCAAACAAGTTACTGCATCAGAAACCAAAAAGTACTTAAAATGCATCCTGGGCAAAACTAGGGTTGGCAGTGATGGACTAGACATGAAGTTGATTACTCTCACACTTGACGAAGGCACTCTGCTCCTCACTAAGATCTTTAAAGTAGCCCTCAGACAGGCTAAATTCCCCACTCAATGGAAAGCAGCCTTGGTAACAGCAGTCCATAAAAGTGGAGATCATGCCATCTACTCCAACTACAGACCAATCTCTATCCTGCCCCCCCCCCCCAAAATCAAAGGCCCTGGAACTAATCATACTGGATCAATTTGTGAATCATCTTAACAAGTACAATATCCAGTGCCACCAACAGTATGGATTTAGAAAAGCCCATAGTACTACTACTGCATTTGTAGAGTCCACTAACTACATTCATGAGGCACTGGATGAAGGCCAACTCATTGGGTCTATCTATGTAGACCTAACAAAATCATTTGATACAGTTAGCCACCAATTATTGATCACAAAACTTTATGCACTTGGGCTATCCTCTGAGACAGTGAGCTGGTTCAAAAGCTACCTTACCCAGATAACCCAATGAGTAAAGATAAGTGGTGTACTATCAGATAGCAAGCATGCCACACTCAGTGTCCCTCAAGGGTCCATACTTGAACCACTGCTCTTCAGCCTTTTTATAAACACCCTCCCAGATGCATGCCCATCTAGTGCTCTGCTTTATGTGGATGATGCTGCAATCTTTGCTCGTAGCCCTCAGATAAGCTCACTGAATCAGGAGCTCCAACTTAGCTTCCAAACAACTGGAAGAGTGGTTTAGGAAAAATAACCTACTGCTAAACTACAAAAAAAACAAAGATCATGATATTCTCCAACCCCCAGAATAAGGGCAAAGTGAGCCAAATGGTTATTTTGGACAGTAGTGGTGAACCGCTTGACCAAGTGTGCACCTTCAAATACCTGGGAGTCACACTAGATAACTCCCTTTCCTTCACCCCACACATTGACTGAGTGGTTAAAACAATAAATGCTAGACTAGACACCCCCTACAGGCATAGGAACTATCTGACACAAGAGGCCATAAGAATCGCTGCTAACAGTTCAATACTGTCTGTTACAGACTATGGACTAATAGTGTACAGTGTAGCCTCCGAAACAGCTTTAAAAAGAGTTAAGGTGGCACTAAATAAAGCATGCAGCCTGGTTCTGGGTGCTTGGAAACTAACACACACCTGCGACCTCTATGCTCACACTCCAGGGGAGGTTCATGTACCAAGTATGCCTCCTTCGTAAAAAAGCATGCCTAGGGAGCACTGCCAGAAATGCTCTCCAGGTGCCTTCAGAAATACCTCACTAGCCCAGCGCTCCTTCTCCTACAAGGCCCCTCTGTGGCTCAAAGGACTCCCAACTACTCTAACAACTGTCCAGGACATTGGGCAGTTCAAAAGTGAGCTCCATTCACATCTGATTCTGATAGGTAAATGTGAGTGCACCAATCAGTCTGCTTTATCTCTGCCTATAACAAAGCCCACCCCTGTATGTTCTCCTCTGTCCCATAATACCTATACCCTATACTCTCTCATTCTTGCACCCCCCTCCCCCAATATTCCCTCTTTTTCTATCCATGCTTGGTGCACCGGTTCCAAACCTACCTGGTAAGGCTGGTTTTGCCCCATGCCCCATCACCCTACTCTTCCCCTTTTGACAAGGCTATATATTGGCTGCCATTTAGCTGTCACCTGTACTGATTTTGCATTGGCCTACATTGTACTGTCCCTCATACTGTGTAACTCAGGAAATGATTGTGCATGTTAAACACCTTTGTATATCTCATTGTTTTACTGGACGTGGAACCTTTGTAAATGAGCTACTAACTAAAAGGTTGTTGTAATCCGAGACATTAAATAAATAAATAAAATAAATAAATAAGACCAGGGAACAAATTATTAAGACAGAACTTGTACAGTGGAGGGATAAGAATGGATGAGCAAGACAAGATAGGGATTATAAAGAGTGGTGGAGAGATCTGGATTGCAGGCTGGAAAACCCTCTTTCGTTTAAAAAAAATGATGGTTGGCATTTATAGGTAGAGTTAGAATGCAGTGCAAATCATTGCAGTATGTGGCAGCATGTATTACGTGGGTCCTAGCATGAGCTCTTAATCAAAACATTTGCGGAAATTGGCTACTTATGAGAATTAACATGTTAAGTGATGCAGAATCCACGGCAAGACTTCTGTTCCATTATTTATCAGTTCAATCACACTACCTTGCTCACCTTTGTATAACCACTAAAGAGTTCTTCTTTTTTCTGCTCAAGCTGAAACAATGAAGATGATCCTATTTTAGGGGGTGCACACCAAGATTCTTTCAATGTTTGTTGCTATAAGGAAATCAAATATTACACACGTTAAGATGGTGCGTTTTTGTAGTACCCATTTTGTTACACCTATATCAGCAGCCTCATTCACTTTTGACTTACATTTGATGGTGTTCACAAGTTGCTTTCAGCTCTCCTCTGATCTGGCCCGTTTATATTTCCAGTGCTGTACACCACTGCAGAATGTACCTTTTTAAAATGGTTCCCGATACACAAAGAAATACAGGGATGCATTCTGAGACTTGTCATCTCAGGTAAAGGGGGAAATATTGTGGCTTTACTGTGGGTTTATACTAGAATTTAAAGACTGCAGAATCCTTTCGGGCCATCAGTGAAAAAGTGTAGCACAACAGCTAAAAGGTTTGTCAGCCAAGATTGCATGTACCTAACTCTGTAAAACAATTTCAGACGCAGACTTCACAAAATGTCCCGGAAATTGTGGGTGCAACTGGGGAAACTTATATCCTATTGTTAATCTCCAGAATTTTGATTTCAAGTTGGTTTCACAGTAGTTATAAAAATACAACAACACAGTCTCTCTAACATGAATGTTTTTTAATGCTGTTCCAGTGACATGATGTCAGTGCCAGATGAATCAACTGGTAATAGTGGGTGTGCAAGGGACCACAGGTTGTGAAACACTGCTTTACAAAAACAGCCAAGCAAATGCTAAGTTCACAATAACACTGAATTTTACGCTGTTGTATATTCTATCATGATGTTATTGTCCCTAAATTAAAACCACATAACAGACAGTTATGCTAGAGTATACCATCATTATATGACTTGAACCAGCTAATATCATACTCTTTGTATTATAAATCATGACATCATTTTTAGCCAATCAGGATTGTTAATGTCTAAACCAGTCCAGGTGCTCTTATAACCATAATAGAGTTTCAAATGCAAACAGTTCTAAAATTCTGAAGTTCTAGTTCAACTGGCATAGTCTATTTCTTAAACAGAGGTTTGTCTAATTTTATGCAATGTAAAACGTTTAGATTTTAAATTAGTTTTTTTAAAGTAAAAATCTTCATCATAATTTATAATGTGTTTATATGTACAGTTCCCAATTATCTTATGGTGGTAAGAGTTTATTCTCAAGTCCTTTTTGTGCCAGAACTGCTCAGCTTTGGTTTCCAGTGCACCCACCTAAAGAACTCGAGAAACCACTTGTCTTTTTTCTATGTTAATAAAGCTTTTTCTCTCACTGGTCAGCGCGGGCCGGATCTCAGCACTGTCCCTGCCATCTCTTGCCCAGCATCTATCTCTCCCTGGTCTCTGAGCCCTAAATCCCACACAGATTGCCCCCACTGCAGGGCTGGGAAAGGGGGGCCATCCTCCCCCCACCCAGACACTCTCTTCCAGATTGCTGGGCCAGAGACCAGGCAATGGTGTGGAACAGATGTAGGCAGGCAGGGCTTCAAGTAGCCTGCACCAACTAATTTTCCATTTTCTCCCTGTGTCCCTCCAGAGCCACGGCATCACATAAGCATAAGCAGGTGTGTGTGGAGGCATACACATGCTATGGAACTGCAGCCCCTCCCTACATGCCCAGGCCTCCACCTGGGGGCAGCCAAGCTAACAAACCTCCCCACCCCAGGAAAGGAGAATTGTCCTCTAGATGCTCAATCCCCCCCCGGCATGACCCATGCTCGTTCCCCACACTAGGTCACCGGCACGGTAAGAGGTAAGTTGCTAGGTGCTTCAGCCCTCTACACCACTGGGCCAGCCAAAATAACTTGTCTTACTTTATTTATTTAGTCATAAATAAGTAAACAAGTACCTGTCATCCATGATTACAAAGACAAAAAAGGTTGTAAACTATTCATACATTATGAACCTAATAAAATGCTACAGTAAGATACATCTCTCATAATTTTTGATACACATATAAGGGATTCCACACTGTATATATGACATATAAATTGCAAAACACTTAGTTACTCACCCCATTCCATAAGTAAATAAGCTGAGATAGGTACATCATAGGAGAATGGGGTGAGCGTTAGGGCTGATGACCCCAAGGCACCCCCCGATGCCTGTTGGTGTGTGCAGGGTGGGTGTTGGGGTGTTACAGTTGGAAACCCTAAAGCCACATTTCCCTGCTTTTGTTGCTTTAACCCTAACAAGAGCATTAACAAAGTTTTTTTCAATTTATTTCCTTACTTTTTGAGATAGTATAATGGTATCCTTATTTGCCTGTGGGAGCACATGGCCCTCAGGGCCCTGCACTTCCATTTATAGAACAGCAGTTACCAAATTGTCAGCATAGCCATCTTATTACCCCACCTCATGTACCCGGTACAGAAAATTTCAAATCCCTGACAAAACGTAATTCTGTGCAGAGTAATAAGAAGTCTAAGATGAAAATCTGGGGTAAAAATATTTAAGATTTCCAAAGTTAAGAGCATGCACAATGACATTGCAAGAAATGGTCATAACTTTGATATTTTTACATATTATGACCCAAAATGTTCAACACAGCCTTTTTAAGACTCCGCTTTATGAACAAGGGCAGCAAAGATTTTCATATCCTACTGGAAAGGTGAATTCACCAAGTGACTGCAAAATCACCTTTCGGGCAGGAGTTGTGTAATGACAGTCATATTGTTCATGAGGTGTGGTCTCCAAAAGGCCATTTTGAAAATCTAGGGTCAAAATGTCAAAAAATGGCTAAGTTATGCATAAAAGTTGAAACCCCCATTGAAATATATTGAACCACGTTTATCTTAGTTTCTCATATTGCAGTCGCCGGTTCCAGCAGCAAGACGTGTCTTTGATTGGAGAGAGGGTCTTGAATCTGGGACCTGCTCAAGTGAGTGAGGCTATGTGGGGTGGTGGGTGCTGAGTGGGAGGTGGGGGTGGGGGGCTGAGTTTTCTTTTTAAAGGTTTGGGGAAAAAAACATTGAGGGGCCACTTTCTTTATTTCAGGTTGTGCCTGAAATGAGAGGGTAGGGGTGCCACTAGACACCAGAGAAATTGGGAATGGCAATTGACGGGTGGGAGGTTGCCACTAGACACCAGGGAATATATAATTTAATAACAGTGATAGCGATCTGTGGTGGGGGGGTGCCACTAGATACCAGGGAAATCTGGAGATCAGCGGGTGGAATAGTCTATGTGTCTAGAAACAGCATTAACAAACATCATAAAGAACAGCAGTAAATCATAATGGAGCAAGGGTAAATTTGAGTATAAACTACATTTCACTATGCAAAATCCACAGCAGCTGAGAGATATGCAAGGGAGCTGCAGCTGCGGCAGAGAGCAGGGTCCATCATTCCCACATTGCAATAAGCACATCGAGTTGTTTGTCTGTGTATGCATCGGGTGGAGTTCAAAAGTGGCTCGCCTACGTGTGTAGTTATGGGACAAGATAAAGCAGACAAGTAAAGGGCAATGTTGCTGCATCAAAACTCTGCCAACGGTGTTCTTACTGGGGTTGTCCTCCTATACTGATGTGATGTTCGTTACACACTGCAAGGCATAACTTTCATGCCTTTTTGGGGAAAAATATGTGTGTTCAATAAATGACTTACGTCATTACACAGACATCTATATAAACAAGACTTAGTGTGTGTCTGAATTGTAAAGAATTGACTCGAAGAAACCCAGTGTGGGCACTTGAGTTGAGTATTATTATAATGAGAAAGCAACAACAGTGTTTTACGTCCCTTTCCCATTCCTGGAGGATGACCCCTTCCATTATTTCTTTGAAGGGGGAACAAAGCATGTATCTTTTTGTGTTTGTTTTTTTGTTACACAGTGGGGAAATGACCAAGAGCAAACCTTCTCATTAACCCTGCAATCATTGGACTGAAAGGGAGTCTACCAGATCAGCTTTTGGGAGCTGGTAGGAGCCCCATAGCTGGCCGAGGCAATGGTGGCCAGGTTGGGCTGTTGCCAGGACTGCATTGTGTAGGCTAGTATGTGTGTGTGTGTGGGGGTAAAGTGTTGTTAGGTGCACCATTGTAAAATATGTGTTTTATCTATGTACATCACTTTATTTTATTGTTTGCATCCCAATCCCAATGAGATGAACTCTCAGGGTAATTGTGAAACAGTTACGCAAGGGTTATATCTGGCTGTTGGGGTTGTTGCTGCTTGGTGAGCCCTGAAGAGATGACACAACACCACACATAATGTTACTTTGCAGGGGATGGGTGTTGTACATGGGCCGCCACAGTCCGAGTGCCCCAGGCCCCCAAATTCTTGATCCAAGCCTGTAAGGGGGACAGGCAACTCTGAACATTGCCAGGGACACAATGGATTGGGGGGTGCCATTAGACAAAGGAGAAATGGCCGCTCAAAGCTGACAGCTCACACTGCAGCATGCAGCATGGGTTCAGCTGTGTCTGCAAAAGCCAAGAAATTCTCACTGTTCTCATACAGAGAATGCAGTGAAAAGCTCCTCTCACTAAGCTAGGCATCTGTTATTTTGGGTGCCCACCAAATGTATTTGAGGCTCCTATTTTCAAAAACAAACAGCAGAATCTAGCTAAACAGGGTCCATTTAGTTAGGTTCTAATATTTGTTTGTCAAAATGCCTGCATTTTTATGTACCACACTTGTTCCAATTTTTTTGGAATTTTTTTTTTAATCATTCAATCTGTTTATCATTCAACCTTTTTGTTTTTTAAATCATTCAATCTGTTTTTCATTGTTCAATCTGTTTTTTTATCATTCAATCTGAGTAGACTGACTAGTCCAAGCAGTCCTTTGCTGCCAAAAAATTCTGTTTCTAAGTTTCTATTAATAGCAGTACATTTGAAAGCAAAAAATGTGATTTTGTAGCAATTTTAAGTTACAATGAGCCGCCAGAAACAGAGCACAGTAGGAAGATGTCTGTTTCTGTTGGACATTGGCTCCGTTCTCGAGAATGCACTCATACAAATAACAGACAGAGTAACCGAACATATAAACATACACAACAGAATGAAGTCCGTATCATTCTTATCTCCCATGAAGGTTGTAAACAAGTGATGACAAGGAGTGTTTGTAAGAGGCCATATTAGAGTTGAATGAATTTGGAAGACACAGAAATGTATGTCTCATGATACAGTGTTTAACAGTCTCACCAATCAAGTGGCAGAAGTGGGGAAAGCTAAGTCACCATAAACTATAGTCCAAACCTGTTGAGCACTTCTTAAATTTGCATGTGCAGTTGTTCTAAGAAAATCCAGGTAATCATTTTCCAAGATTTAAGCTAAATTAGCCAGTCCATTCTCAAACAAGAACTGGCACACAAATAGGTCACCATGGCTGGGATTGTGAAATTCTCGATAAGTACTATTCTTTACCAAGTTGGATCAAAATTAGATTGTTGGTATTATGATATAGTCAAAAATACAACAGGCAGCCAGCCCGGTGGTGCTGAGGACTGAGGCACTGGACGCCATACCTCGCTCTATGCTGATGACGTGGGTTCGGGGAACAACCTCGGGTTATCAGGGTGCCGGCATGTGGGGGGAGGAGGCCGGGACTGAGCAAGCTGGCAGGCTGCTCTCTCTCCTGGTGGTGGGTTTCGCCCTCAGAAGCCGCAGCCTCACTGGGTGGCGGTCATGTGAGGTAGCACACGGAGGAGGGGTGGCAGAATGGTGGGCTGACAGGGCTGAGCTGGCTTCCCGGCAGTGCATGCCCCACACACATATGGCCATGTGCCGGGACTTGGGTGGGAAGCCTACAAAAGCACCATAAAAATCTCTATTAAAAAATGCAACAGGCACTCAGAGTCTGGAACTCAGGACTAATTTGGTTACCAAAAGCACATAAGCTGAGCAATGGAGCACTCACACAGCACAGAAGGCTCATGGTAGCCATGTTCTGCTGCTTCACAATCACATGATGTGCAAGTTAAATGTCAAAATGATGCTGCCTCCTTCTTAGTCAACTGCAATTATTAACAAGCTCTTAAAAATTGGCACCTGCACTGCTGGAAAGTTTTTCACATATCTAAAAAAGTAACTAATAAATAAGGAATATCCCATGAGGTAGCTTTAAATATGCATGTTGTTTGGTATGGAATGTTGGTGTTACTGCACCCTTGCGTGAGTGGCACAGTCACAAATGCACAGTGGCAATAACAACATTCCAAACCAGATAACATTCATATTTGGAGCTGCCTCATGGGATAGCAGATGTATACCATGGGAGTTCCCCCTTTTTCTGTGTGTCTCTTGCAGCTAAAAATGATGCTGTATTATGTAAAGTATCTTTTTACACATTTTCTTTATTTTCCACTTTACTAATGATGCTGCACCAAGCCTTTTACTTTCATGGTTAAGTGACATTGCCACTGTTTGATGTGCTGCTCCCAGGGAGCTAATTCATGTGAAAAGCATAGGACGTGGCTACTACCAAAATAATACACTGTAGCTACTGTGCAAATAACATGTTATTTGCACAGTAGCTACATCTTCAGTGAAAATAAGTTTTTATACAATGAGCATGACAGTAAAATGCTCGAGTTAAAAACGCTATCACAGACACTGACATACCCAGTTCATAGATAACAAATATATCTTATGAAACGGGTTTGTCACACCTGCTATGTCCACACTCCGGTTCATCACAAAGGCAGTGAACCACGTGGCAACAGACTGAACCGTAAAAAAAAAATAATAAACATCAGAGCGTCACTGTAATGGCATGTGTGAACAGGATGAAAAAGGGTTTTGCAGATATGTGGTGAAACCGGGGGTAAGGAAAATTGGAAAGCACTTCGATGGCTCACTGTATAATGCAAATATGCCACGGTGTAGTGTTTCATTCAATTTTTATCTTCACTCGAGTGTCTGTGCCCTCCTGAGCCCTGGTCACAGACCTCTCATGAAGATAAAAATCATATGACATGCTACACCATGACATATCCCCTATTTATCTACCAAACGCATTTGCACTCCCATGGTATACAGCTTTTTTTTTGTTACTAACCCATGTACTATATGAAATAAAACTAAAAACTGTTGCATACTTGTGAAATAATGTCATTTCAGGAGTCTAAAGAACTCATAAATCCAGCTGCCCCTAAGGCCCCTGGTTTATGAGCTTGATAGCCGACCTACATGACATTAGTTCCTTGCACACTACACTTATTTATTTATTTAAAACTTTGGTAACTGGGAAAGACACACTGAGCCAAGGCTTGTTTCTAGGTGTAACCCGGGGGGACGTAAGGAAAAATATATACAGACAGACATGTGAGACAATATATACAGATATACAGACAGCATGGGAGTAGTTATATTCAGATTTTACAGTAAATAAAGTCAATTTTCAGGCAACAGTGTGAAATTATAATAAAATAAAGGAAATTCAAATTATTCAGTAAATAGTATATACAAAAGCAGAGTGAGAAGACTAGGCTTGCTGGCAAAGGCACCTAGCTTCACCTGAGCTCTTTTCTTCTAGGTTTGCTTGTAAGGACAAAGTAAGGAACAACATTATCAGTGCAAGGAAAAAAATAGGCTTCTTTTGGCTAGACATATTTACTGTGTGTTACTATTTTCTTTTGTGCTTACAGGTTTTGTTACTACTTTTTGCTTACATTTTACTGCTTTATTGTTCTCTGATTCAAACTGCTGTTGGAGGGTATACTTTCTGCTGCATTATTACAGGGTGTGCCTACAGGTTTGTAACTGTTTTACACTTACAGTTTACTGCTGTATTCTTCTCTAATTCAAATTGTTTTTTGCAAGGTATATCTTCTGTTACATTGTTCTGCAGGTTGTGCTTAGAAACACAGAATTTAATGGCAGATAAGGACCGCTTGGCCCACCCAGTCTGCACATTTCCCTACCTAATGGATAAGCTGCAGATCCTAGTTAACCAGCAACCTACTTCTTTCTACCCCCAACCCCTAGAATTGCCTTATGGCTGTCCCATGCATTCTTGAATTCAACCACTGTTTTTGACTCCACAACCTCCTCCGGAAGGCCATTCCATGCATCCACAACCCTCTCTGTGAAAAAATACTTCCTTACAGTACCTCTGAGCCACCCCCCATCTTCAAATTGTGCCCCCTTGTTCTTGCGCACCTCTTTTTTTTGAAAGATGCTTTCCTCTTGGACTTTGTTGATTCCCTTGAGGTACTTGAAAGTTTCTATCATGTCCCCCCTCTCCCTCCTTTCCTCGAGGCTATACATATTAAGCTCCTTTAGTCTCTCTTCATATGTCTTCTGGTGCAGACCCTGCACCATTTCAGTTGTCCTCCTCTGGACAGCTTCCATCTTGTCTATATCCTTGTGGAGATTGGGTCTCCAGAACTGCACACAGTACTCCAGATGGGGTCTCACCAGCTGTCTGTACAGAAGGATAACAACTTCTTGTTTTCTACTGGTGATGCCTCTCCCTATGCATCCCAGTATCCCCCCAGCCCTCCTTACTGCCCTCTCGCATTGCTTGCCCACATTTAAGTCATCTGATATGACTAGCCCCAGGTCCCTTTCCATTTTTGTTGTTGTTAGTATCTCACCTCCCATTGTGTACTCTTCCCCTGGGTTTTTGTTTCCCAGGTGCATTACCTTGTACTCCTGGATTAAATCTAAGTTGCCATACATTTGACCATTCCTCTAACCTTGCCAAGTCCCTTCTCATCCTTTCCACCCCACCTTGGTGCATCAACTCTGTTGCAGATCTTTGTGTCATCTGCAAAGACACATACTTTTCCTTCCAGTCCCTCTGCAATGTTGCTTATAAAGACATTGAAGAGGACCGGTCCTAATACTGAACCCTGCGGCACCCCACTAGTAACCACCCCTTCTTCAGAGTGGACTCCATTTACTATTACCCTCTGTGTCCTATTCTCCAGCCAATTCTTTACCCAGGCTATCATCTTGGGACCCACTCCCAGGCTGGCTAACTTGTATATTAATCTTTTGTGTGGAACTGAGTCAAATGCCTTGCTAAAGTCTAGGTAGGCCATGTCCACAGCCCCGCCCTGATCTACTACTTTGGTCACCCAGTCAAAGAAATCTACTAGATTCATCTGGCATGACCTTCCTGCTGTGAATCCATGCTGCCTTGGGTCCTGTGCCCCTCTGGCCTCTAGGTACTCGACAATTCTTTCCTTCAGAAGTGATTCTATCATTTTCCCTATCACTGAGGTTAAACTAACAGGTCTGTAGTTTCCTGCTTCTGCCCTGCTCCCACATTTGTGAAGGGGAATCACATCTGCCCTCCTCCAGTCCTCAGGTACCACCCCATCCTTCCATGATTTGTTAAAGACTGTAGTCAGTGGTGTCACTAGTTCTATTCTTAGTTCTTTTAGAATTCTGGGATGAATCCCATCAGGCCCCATTGCTTTGTCCACCTTCAGTTTTAAGAGTTATTTCAGAACCCTTTCTTCTGTAAATGGGCTGGTTATCAACTTCTGTATCCAGAGTGTTTCTATTGTTTGTTTTAGGAACCTCCCCCTCCTCATTTGTAAATACTGAGCACAAATATTTGTTTAGGTATCTCTGCCTTTTCACCATCACCCTCTGCCTACCCCCTCCCCTTTATTAAGCCTCACTATCCCTCCCTTAGTCTTCCTTCGCTCCCTGATGTACTTAAAAAAGGTTTTATCCCCGTTCTTAACTGAGTTGGCTATCTTTTCCTCAGTTCGGGCTTTGCTGTTCTGATTGCCTTCCCAGCTTCCTTTTGCTTTAACTGATACAATGCTCTGTCCTGCTCCTTCTGAGATTCCTTGTACTTTCTGAATGCTTTCTTTTTTCTCTTGAACCTTCACTGCCACCTCCTTTGAGAACCATAGTGGTTTCTTACATTGTTTTGTTTTGTTTATTTGCTTCACACAAAGGCTTGTTACCTCTGTGATGGCAGTTTTTATTATTCCCCATGTTCTTCCACCCCTCCTTCCTGCCCATTTACTAGTGCATTCCTTAGGCACTCACCCATTTTGGCAAAGTCAGCCCTCGTGAAGTCCAGTACTTTTGCCTTTGTATGGCTTGACTCTATTGCTGTGTTTATTGTGAACCATACTGTTCGATGGTCGCTAGTTCCCAGATGGCTACTCACTTCTACATCTGTGATCCTCTCTCCATCTTCATTTGAGAGGACCAGGTCTAAGATTGCTCCCTCTCGAGTGGGTTCCAATACTAGTTGTCTAAGGCATGCCCCCTGTAGGGCATCTAGAATAACCCCACTCTTAGAAGTGGCTGCTACAGCTGCACTCCAGTTAACATCTGGCATATTCAGATCACCCATCAGCAATATCTCCCCTTTATCTGCCATTCTAAGTATACTTTCTATCATTTCCTTGTCCATTTCCTCCCCCCTGAGAGGGAGATCTATATACAACCCCTGTGCAGATTGTGGTGCCATTGCCTGCCTCCAAATTGACCCACAATGCTTCTTCTCCTCCTTGTTTACCCTTTTGTTCTGTTGCTTTGATTTCTTCTCTTATGTAGAGAGCTACTCCTCCTCCTCTTTTATCCTCCTTGTCCCTCCTGTAGATAGTGTATCCTGGTATGTTTACGTCCCAGTCATGGTTCTGTGTGTACCATGTTTCTGTGACTGCACGATATCCAAATGTTCCTCCTCCATCAAGGCACTAATTCAGGAAGCTTGTTACCCAGACTACGGGCATTGGTACTATTATCTCCATTTTTGATGGCTTTACCTTCTGTAGCAGCATCCCCACTGACCTTTCTACCTTGGTCTTTTTCTCATTTAGTACCCTGTTTTGTAGGGGGAGGCTGGGATTTTCCTGCTGCTTATCAGTGCCCCCTCGACTAGTTTAAAAGCTTGCCAATGAAGCATTTAAACTGACTGCCCAAAAGACTTGTTCCCTTCCTGGCCAGATGCAGACCATCCTGCCAGTATAGGCTGGTGTTCCCTCTGGGTGGAACCCCAGTCCCCAATGAAGCCAAACCCCTGTGCTCCACACCATTTTTTCAACCATTCGTTAAACTGCATGGTGCAAAGTACCCTCGCCTCACCCATGTCACTGACAGGCAGCACCTCTGAGAAGGATACTGTGTGTGCTACTTGTCTTAGGCCACTCCCCAACTCTACAAAGTCCTTCTGCACTGCTCTAATCTCATGATGAGCCAAGTCATTTGTCCCTAGGTGGACAATGACATCCAGCTCAGACTCCCGTGCAACTGTTCTCGTGATCCTAAGGATGCGCTTCCTGTCCCTCCAAGCCATGGCACCAGGCAGGCACCTTACTTCAGTTTTCCCTGCTCCCCCCAGTTCTAGCCCCCTAATAATTGAGTCCCCCACCAGCACCTGTGGTGCCCTCTGCCTCCTTCCTGAGGGCCTCCCTTGTGACAGTTGTCTGCACCCTCCTTAGTCTCCTCTGTGGGTGCATCCATAGGGGAACTATGCTCCCCAGAATGGTGTATGGATTGTGGAGTGGAACAACTGACTGGGTTGCCTCTGTTCCACCACCCTTACCCTCCCTGAGCCCACTGTGGTCCAACTGCTGTGCTTTCTTCACAACCTCTGAGGTAGCAGTGGTGGCTCTGGTGCTTCCTGGATGGGGGAGGTTCCCTTACTACTGTCCAGTCTGGCCTGAAGACGGGCAACTTCCTCCCTCAGGACAGATAGTTGTCTGCAAACAGGGCAGCATCTCAGCCTCCAGAAAGACTCCCGGAAGACTGCTGCCCCACAGCCATTACATTGCACTACTCCCCACATAACTGTCTACCTTGTTTAGTTTTTTTTTTTTGTGTGTGTCTGATTGGTTTGTTACACAGAAATATATGTATTTATATAATGTGTATGCTTGTATTGTCAGTGCAGTGTGCTAGAGAGGCTATGACAGTAATATGCACCTTGCCCTCTTGAGGAAATGATGTCAGAACCCCAGGTATAAAGGAACTAAGGTATAAAGGGGTTCTTCCGGTACATTGGGGAGTGGAGAACGGCTGGCACAGGGGATACATGGAGGGGAAAAGGGGTTCTTCCGGTACATTGGGGAGCAGAGAAAAACTAAGGGCCATCTCAGCAGATTGAGATCAGAAGGAGGGTGGGTGGAAGAGGCGAGGGACCAGGCAGAGGTATTTAACGAGTACTTTGCCTCTGTGTTCACTAGGGAGGGGGATGGGATATCTACAAAGCAAGGCACAAAGGGGATAGAAGCGGCAGGGAGTGGGATCAGGGGAGCAACAGAAATGGAGCAAAAGGGAGGTAAAGGTACCCCAGGGGTGTCACATCTGGATAAAGATAAAAAGACCAGTAAGGTGGAGGGGACGGATGATGCCATCCCCACCAAAAGGGTGTGGTTTGCCCTCAAGGCCCTAAAGAAAGACAAATCTCCTGGGCCGGATGGCATTCATCCGAGAGTACTATGGGAATTGGCGGACATACTGGCTGCACCCCTGGCGGAGCTTTTCAACAGGTCACTTGAGACAGGGAGGGTACCTAGGGATTGGCGAGAGGCACATGTGGTACCAATCCATAAAGGGGGGTCGAAGGAAGTACCAGGAAACTATAGACCCATCAGTTTAACCTCGGTGGTGGGAAAATTAATGGAGAGTATACTAAAGGAACGATTGGGGGTTTACTTGGGGAGATGGGAGGTCTGGATAGTCGGCAGCATGGGTTTGTGCCAGGTAGATCATGTCAAACCAACCTTGTGGAGTTCTATGAATGGGTAACATCAGAACTGGACAGGGTAAGCCTGTGGATGTATTATTCTTGGACTTCAGCAAGGCTTTGACTCTGTCCCCACAATGGTCTGGTGGAGAAACTGATGGGGTTAGGAGTAGGCCCTTTGATGGTCAGATGGATTGAAAACTGGATAGCTGGACGCACTCAGAGAGTAGTGGTCTGTGGGAGCTCTCGAACCCTACAGAGGTTGGTAGTGGGGTACCACAGGGCTCGGTCCTGGGTCCAATCCTGTTTAATGCATACATATCGGACATCAGGGATGGTATAGGGTGTGAAATGAGTCTCTTCATGGATGACTCCAAGATGGGAGCAGTAGTTGAGGGAGAAGAGGGGAGGTTGGCCCTGCAAGGGGACCTGGACACCCTGGAAAGCTGGGCTCACACATGGAAATTAAATTTCAATATCACCAAGTGCAAGGTGTTGCATCTTGGTCGGGAAACCCTAAACACAGGTACACCCTGGGAGGAGGTGCTGGAAGCCTCAACAGGGGAAAAAGACCTAGGGGTCATGGTGGATACATGTATGAATAACTCTGAGCAGTGCAGGAGAGCAGCTAGCAAGGCAAACAGGATGTTGGGATGCATCTGAGAGGATCACCTCTAGGAGCAAGGAAGTGATTCTGCCGCTGTACAATGGACTGGTTAGACCCACCTTGAGTACTGTGTACAGTACTGGAGACCACACTTGAAGAGGGACATACAGCTCCTGGAGAGGGTACAGAGGAGGGCAACTAAGATGATACGAGGGCTAGGGGATTTGACGTATGAGGACAGACTTGAGGAGCTCTGCCTGTTTTCATTGGAGGAGAGGAGAGACAGGGGGGACATGATTGAGGTCTTCAAGTACCTCAAGGGAATAAATAGGGTAAACATGGAGGGGATCTTTAGACTAAAGCAGGGAGGCATCACCAGAGGGCATGGTTTGAAGTTGGAAGGTGGAAGGGTGAGGGGGGAAAAGAGGAGGAGGTTTTTCACTGAGAGGGTGGTGGACCCTTGGAATGCTCTGCCTGGTGAGCTGGTTCAGAGATCCACAGTGGAGGGCTTTAAGAGAGGGTGGGACAGACACAGAAAGTGGATGTATCAGATGATGGCCTGTCCCGGAGGGGGTGGGGATGGATGATAGGGGTTTCTGGAGCACAAGGGATGGGAGGGTCTCGGCACCCAACTAAGGATCTAGGTTCGAGCAGACTTGATAGACCATAAGGCCTAATCTGCTGGCAAATAGTATGTTAACTATTTCCAGGAGTGGGTGGGGTGAGGGGTGGGAAGAGTTTGGGCCTAAACTGTGCCCTCACGAAACAATCAGCTAAAAGCTCTGACCTACTGCTGCGATGAGTGCCTTCCTGTCAGCAAAATGCCCTACACAACAATTTGACAGAGAAAATACCCTGCTAATCAAACAGAGAAAAATCCAAACATCCAAGTCAGACACAGGTAAACCGCCACAGCCCTGCTTACAGTTTTTTTTTTTACTTTTTTACTGCTTTATTTTTCTCTGTAGCAAAGTATTTTTTGCAGGGTATAGCTTCTGTGAAATTGCTACAGGTGGTGCTTACAGGTTTTACAGTTTTATCTATCATTAGGATGATCTTTCAGGAATAATTACAAGAGCATATACAAGATACAGACTGAGGGATAGTGACTGCATTTGTAGTTGGTTGATTGTTTCTGCTCTTACCTCCTTGTTTCCTTCATCTGTGTTTTTTTTTTTTGGCAGGGAAGGGTCCAACCACCCACCCACATCCCCAATCACCCCATGCTATACCCTTTCATAGAGTAGCACAGTCGTGACATTTCCTGTAGCACAGCAGGAAGGGGAGAATCAGAGGGGTATCCACACAGTGACCTCACTTACAGGGGCACAATAAATTTAACTTATTATAAAAAGTTATACAAAAACAAACAAACAAAACAAACACCCCCATTCAAAAAAAAAATCAAACTTGTGCTTTCATTTTCCTTCTAATTACGCGGACCAGGTTATAAACTTGACAACTCAACTGGAATGGATATTATTAACTGCAGATACTGTGGGACACTTTTCAAAAGGGCAGTTATACAGGATTTGGGACGCTGTCCTACATGCTTGACCATCACAGATCTAAGGGCTCAGCTCTGGGCAGCATGGGATGAGATTGTGCACCTCAAATCACATATTCAGGAGGAAATATATTACAAGACCCACCCATTTCCCCAACATCCAACTGAAGCACCTTGACCGCAGAGGAGAGTTGGTCCGGGAGGCTGACAGGTGGTTAGGAGGGGCAAATCAGTGCCCCATCACTTAATGCTCACCAATGTATCACCTCCACAAACCATATAAAAACTACAAACAGGTATCTGCCTGTATCTCCGAAATCAAACAAAGGGGCAGAGGACACTGCAGAGCAGGACACTGCAGCACAGAAGCTAGTGCTACAAAACTCACCCAAAACAGGGACCAAAACAAAAAAAGCCAAAAGGAAATCCAAAACACTTCTGATCATAGGAGATGCCATTATTCAGGGAGTTGATACCTACCTCCAACCGGGGGTAATGGTCAGATGTCTTCTGGGTACATCAGCATGGAGAGACACTGACCTCATTGCTAAAACTGTGCAGGAAATTGTAGAAAATTTCGACATCCTGGTACACATAGGGACTAATGATCTAGCCAGCCGGTCAGTTGTGGAGACCAAGAAACACCTGACCAGACTGGGAGACAAACTGTCATCCATTTCATCTGGCATCTCCTTCTCTGAGATCCTGCTGGTCTGGGAGAGGGGGGCAGATGGACGGAAGGTCAGAGAAGGGGAGATAGGGGAGCTAAACATGTGGCTCAAGGGCTGGTGCCAGGAAAAAGGACACACATGTGTAGGTAACTGGCAACTGTTTTGGGAACGAAAGTTCTTTTAATTTGATGGACTACATCTGACTAAGGAGGGAGTCTGTGCATTGGGGAAGATGTTTGATGTCTTTGCAGAATATTTAAACTAGCAAATGGGGCAAGGAGTACAGCACCTGATACATCAAACAGGAAGAACACCCCTCCCCTATCAACTGGTGATCAAACAGGAGTTCAGCATATTTGTAGTTCATTTGCATCACCAGGTAAGGAAAAAGGTCTGGCTCCATATACGCTGCACAGGGGAAAAGACGGACCTCAACCCGCAACTAACGCACCAAAATCTGGCCAATGAAAAATCATGTACTCAAATGCCTGCAGTCTAGGAAACAAGATCCCAAACTTGGAGGCAATAATGACAGAGGCTAAACTGGACATAGTATCCATTAGTGAAACATGGTTCACCAGTAACCACACCTGGGAGACTTCAGTACCCAGCTATGTACTGTTCAGAAGACACCGAGGTGCAAAAAAGGGGGGAGTGGCCCTTTATGTCAATGAAAATATCAAAACTACAGAAATTCAGAATACACATAAGGAACCAGAAGAACTGTAGGTCACCCTGGAAACAAAAAAATGGGACAGCCATATGAACTGAGGTTGTCTACAGGCCTTCAGACCAGGGGGAAGATATAGACACATTACTGTTAGAAGATATACAAAACATGATAGCTAAAGGGGAGGTTCTGATAATGAGGAGACTTCAACATGCCAGATACAGATTGGTCAATATGAGCAGGAACATCCGCCACAATGAGACACATAGTGGATTCCCTGCAGGGGAGGGCCTCAAACAATTGGTACAACAACCCACAAGAAACAGGGCTATCCTAGATCCAGTACTGACTAATGGGGAAAGGATCACAGATCTCCAGGTGGAAGGCCACCTGGGGGCCAGTGACCATCACATGGTATGGTTCAATTTGGCCACTAGAACTAAATCATCCCATTCCAAGGCAAAAATATGGGACTTCAGATGAGCTGACTTTGATGAGATGGCCAACAGAGTTAAGCTAGCCCTGACAAGAAGAAATATAGGTGAGGGGGTACAGGCAAAGTGGGCAAGCAATAAGGATGCAATACTTGAAGCAACATTCCATTGTGTTAGGGAGAAAAGCAAGAGCAAAAGAAGGAGGAAACCACTTTGGTTCTCAAAAAAAAGTAGCAGAAAAGATCTGAGCCAAAAGGTTGGCCTTCAGAAAATATAAGTGAACACAGCAGACAAAGATAGGGAGGCATACCAAACTTCCCTAAGGGAGGCAGAGATGGCAATAGGGCAGGCAAAGGCCCAAACCAAGGAAACACTAGCATGAACAGTAAAAGAAGGGGACAATACTTTCTATAGCTACATTAGTGAAAGGATACAGTCCAGAGGGGGTATTGCTAAGATCAAAGGGGATAAGGGGGAGTGTGTGGAGGAGGACCAAGGAAAAGCATCTATCCTAAATATGCTCAGTATTTACTAAGAAAAAGATAGGGCAGGGTCCACAGCTCAGCACCATGGACACGGGGGCAAGTCCCTTCACAAAAGAAAGGGTCCTACAAGAGCTTGCTAAGCTCAGGATGAACAAGGCAATGGGACCTGGTGGCATACATCCCAGGGTACTAAAGCAGCTAAGGGTGAAACTAGCAGAGCCATTAGCAGAACTGTTTAGTGAGTCTCTGAGCACAGGAGAGGTCCCAGAAGACTGGAGAAGGGTCTTATGATCCCGCTCCACAAGAGTGGCAGCAGGGAGGAGGCAGGGAACTACAGACCAGTCAGTCTTACCTCAGTAGTGGGCAAGATTATGGAGGCACTCCTTAAGGAAAGGATAATGCACCTGGAATCCATAAGGGCACAGGATCCAGGACAGCATGGGTTTACAACAGGAAGGTCCTGTCGAACTAATCTCATAGATTTCTTTGACTGGGTAACCAAAGTGGTGGACCAAGGGGGTGCAGTTGTTGTCATCTGCCTTGACTTCAGCAAAGTTTTCGATACTGTTCCACATAGAAGATTGATTAATAAGCTGGGTAGGCTCAAGGTGTGTCAGAAGTTGGTCAACTGAGTGGCAAACTGGTTGGCGGGCAGAAAACAGAGAGTGATGCTAAACAGTATACAGTCAGAAGAGATGCAAATCACAAGTGGGGTTCCTGAGGGATCAGTCCTAGGGTCAATTTGTTTCAATATCTTCATCAGTGTCATTGCAGATGGACTGGAGGGTAAGGTTTTCCTGTTTGCAGATGACATCAAGATTTGCAACATAGTAGATGATCCAGATGGGGTGGGCAGAATGACAAGTGATCTTGAAAAACTGGCAAAATGGTCTGAAGAGTAGCAACTGGGGTTTAATACAAAGAAGTACAAGATCATGCACATAGGGAGGAGAAACCCAGATGCTACCTATAGGTTGGGAGGGAAGTTGCTGGCAATCACAAAGGAAGAAAGAGACTTGGGCATCATCATCACAGATGACCTGAAATCATCCAAGCAGACCACTAAAGCAGTAGGTAATGCTGGTGGGTTGTTGGGGTGTATTAGTAGGGGTATCACAAGTCGTAAGAGAGAGGTAACAATCCCTCTGTACAAGACACTGGTTAGGCCTCATCTGGAGTACTGCATAGAAACCTAGAAACATAGAATTTGACAGCAGATAAGGACCGCTTGGCCCACCGAGTCTGCCCATGCATGCAGTACTGGAGGCCACACCTGCACAAGGACATTAACAAAATGGAGAGAGTCCAGAGAAGGGCAACCAAAATGGTGCAGGGACTACATCAGAAGACTTATGAGGACAGATTAATGGAGCTCAATATGTATACCCTAAAGCAGAGGAGGGAAGAGAGGTGATATGATCGAAACATTCAAACATCTTAAGGGCATTAACAAGGTGAACGAGTCTAACATGTTTCAATGTAAGAAAAATAGCAGGACAAGAAGACACAGCATGAGATTAGAGGAAGGCCAATTAAGGGGGTAATGTGAGGAAGTTCTTTGTCACAAAAAGGGTGGTGGATGCATGGAATGGCCTACCTCAGGAAGTGGTGGATATGAATACAGTGCAGGGCTTCAAACAGGCATGGGAAAGGCATAAGGGAGCAATACAAATAAGTATGAATAAATAGGCCATTGACAGAGTAAAGGCCTATGACACATTCATAAGGTAGAAGAAATGGGCAGCCTGGATGGGCCTTGCAGTCCTTATCTGCCGTCAACTTCTATATTTCTATGTAGAGGTGGTGTAGGAAAGGATGCATCCTCAGTACATCATTCCCAATAGTTACATGACAAAGACAGCTGGTTTTAACAGTGCTGTTAAGATAAAATACAATTTGTAGCTTGATAGTAAAATAAGGAATAAAAATAGAGGTAGCGGTTCTGTGGGCAGGATTAGGTAAAATTGGCAGTGGAGTTAGGAACAGTGGCAAGGGGCAACTGGAGCAAGCCTAAGTAGGCGTTTGGGCGCTAGGAGCAAGGATGCTAGCTGGAGGGTGGATGGGCTTTGGTTCCAGAGGAACGGTAGTGAGAAGGCAGACTGGCTGGCATTTTTATGGGGGTGAGGGAAGGAAAGGATCGGGACTCCCTGGAGCGGAGTGGGTATGTGGAGAAACTAGCAGGGGGTAAGAGGGAGAAGAGATAGGAGGAGAGAAGTCCAAACCAGAATTTTCCTATACAGGCAACTAAGTGGGTTTGACAGCAGTGGGCAAGGGCGAGGAGATGGAAAGGGGGGAGTAGAGGGAGCAGTGGTGGGCCCGGAAGGAGAGTTAGCAGTGAAGTGGCAAAAGAGGTTTAGGATCGTATCTAGTTTGGCATTGGAGGAGATGGGAACAGTGCAATAGATGATATCTGCATAGTCACTCACAGGGAGAATTGTTTTTGAGATCAGCTCATGGTACACATAGAGAGAGGCTTTCGTTGTTAGGGTACAGGATCTTGAGTTTTGGATGCAGTTTAAAGTGCATGGTGTCAATATGGAGTGAGAAGTCTAGTTATTGTCGAGCCATACCCCAAGGCATTTGAAGGCATTTTATTCTATGTACTATGTACCTTTATTATAGTGATGCTGTACTGTCAGTATTATTAGGGTTGCAAAAGCACTTCTATGTTAAACCCAGTATTAGCATTGTGTAATATCGCAGCCATCTTTGGATGAAATAACCTGAATTTAGCATGCACATTCTTTGCTCGCTGACAGAACAAAAACAGCTGACAGCCGAAACCTGAAACTTTCAGGTCAGTTAGAGTTTCGCCCAATGGTGAGTCTTCACAATGGGGCCTAACTAAGAAAAATATTTTAAATTAACAAAAAAAGATTACACTATGCAGTTCTGTTTGCAAAAAATTTTCAGAAGGCTTTTCTCATAAATGAGGGCTGCCATTACATGACTCAGAATACCATTTTCATGTGAATTCCACCATTTAAATTACTCTCAGTGGTCGCAAAAATGGTAGTATTCAGTTTTCCCTACAAATCACATTTTGGGTAAGATTTAAAAGTTGCCACTTATGTGCCCCTGAGGGAGGGTGGTAACTTGCTGATTAGTCACAGTTTATTAAAAGAATGTGAAAGAAATGATAAAGTTATAACTAAAAGAAAACGTGAGGTAAGAAAAAACTTAAGTCTGTGTGCATGTGCAGTTTGCAACTTTTCAGACTTCGTTTTTTCACACCTTTTTGGAATTAAAACAGTATTTAATTGTTTTCTCATCTCAATTTTTCTTTTACTCATAACATAGCATTTTTAATATTTTCATCAAACTTTTTACTTATCTGCAAGTTACCAACCTCCCTTATATCCACATAAGTGCCAACTGATAAATCCCTCCCAAAATGTATTTTCAGGGTTGTGTCAAAGAAAAGAAAGTTTTGGGTGGGATTTAAAAGTTTCCTCTTACTGCATGTGGACATGATGGAGGGTGACTAATTACAGAGTAGTGAAATTTTGCTGAAAACCTATTAAAAAACTAAAGTTATAAGTAAAAGAAAACTGAGGTGTGATAAAAGTATGTGTGCATGCACAGTTCACAATTTTTCTGACATGTTTTCACTTGTTTGAGAAAAAGGACAGGAAAAAATCCAAAAAAGGAAGCTGTGCATGGATTTAAGTTTTTTTTTTACTTCAGCTTTCTTTTACTTATACCTTTAACATTTTTTAAGATCTTTTTTTTTCACTAAAATTTCACTAATCTACAAGTTAAACACCCTCCTTCACAACCACATCAGTGGCAACTTTCAAATCCCAGACAAAATGTGTTTGCAGGATTGCCGCTGTAGAGCTGTCTACAAAGTAAGCTGCTGGTCTGCAGCCTTGTCTGATGGGTCAGCTGCTTCATGTATGGCCTGCAGGACCATGTACAAAGCAAACTACAAGTCAGGCACATTGCTTGAGGATTCACTTTCTTTGTGTATGGCCCACACAACCATGCACAAAGCAAGCTACAAATATAGGGAAGTGTCGGATGGGTGTGCTGCTTCATGTATGGATGACAGGGCCATGTGCTAAGCAAGCTACAAGTCTGAGGCACTGTCCAGTAGTTTCCCTTCTTTATGTATGGTGTGCAAGGCCAAGTATGAAGTAAACTATGGGTCTGGACCAGTGTATGACAGGTAAGCTGCTTCTCACATTGCCGTCTGAGCCATGCATGAAGAAAGCTAAAGGTTTGGCCCCATGGTGGACAGGTAAGCTCCTTTGTGTATGGCTTACATGACCATGTGCAAAGCAAGTTACAGATCTGGGCCAGTGATGCACAGTTTACTTACTCTGAGTATGGTCTGCAGGACAAACAGATTTGAGGGGGTAGTTCAGTGTGGCCACTTACATGGTCACAAGGAGAACCTCTGATATACCTTCCATGGAAGTTTGGTCCTATCTCTAAAATTCTCCAAGGTACTGTATGTTGGTGTGTGAAAAGCAGCAAAGTTGGTGCAAATGCAGCTTTTGTGGGACTTAGTTGTTTTTTTTTTTACAATATTTTGCAAAAAAAAAAACTAAGTTCTGCAAACTGTGCACTGCGCATACGTACCAACTTGGTTTATTTTCACACATAGAATGTTTTGGTCACCGTAACTTAGAAAAATTTACAGATATGCTGCCCAAATGTGCATGCAAGGTATATCAGGAGACCTCTTCTCAACCTTGTGAGTGGTTACTGTTAAATTGCCTCTAAAATAATGTTTGGAGTAATACCCCTAAACAACACATGTAAGGGGCAATTTACTATTGACCAGATATGTGGTCATGGGGGGGCTTATAACTAACTTACAGTATCCCCAATGTTTATGAAAACAAATGTTTAAAATTGGGCAACACATGTCCATCTAAATATTTGTACAATAAAAAAAAATCAAGTCTTACAAATTTAGTGATGTGCATGTATGGGGACTTAGTTTATCACAGCATAATTTCTACATATCCATGACATGAACAATTGAAAGCATTTTGGGTGTAAACTTGGGGGGGGATGACTTAGTAGGGTGCCTGAGTTGCAGAGAGAAGCATCTTTTGTTTTCTAAATAAACTGTTCCTGATTGCAAGATTGATAGTGTTTCTCCTGGCTATTTCAGTTGGCCATGCTTTATCATCTGGCACTAATTATTTTTTTTAACTTTAATTAATTTAACTTTGCCTCAAAAAATAATCGGTTAAAATAGAAACATTTTAATGTAACTAACGGGACCTAGTTCAGCCCAGCACAGTTACATAAATGTGATAATAACATCTCTCATAAATGCTAAAGATGCCAGGGTCAGAAAGGAACAGTATATCATATGCTAGCATCCTGCCCAAGTTACTTAGATTTTGGTCGGACATTTTTTGACTACTGTCAGAAACTGTGGAGAGAAATTTCCCCTTTGATCTTGGCATTGTGATTTTTTTGGACAGATGAGGATGATGACCAAAGTGAACATCATTAAATCAGATTTATGTGGCCATTATGATAGGTAAAAACAGAATATTAACCCACTGAAAGGAAACCGAACCACCAAAATATATGGAATGGATGGCTTTGACAGTAGACTTAAGTAAAATAGAAAAAGGATATTCATAAAATGCAAAACAGTTGGCATATATTTGAACAAACCTGGACTTCATTTACTAAAAAACTTTATTTATATACAAATTACAATACAAAAATAAAAAAATAAAGAGAGCTACCTTTTATTACTTTCCTATATAGATTTAATTTAGTCAGGATGGTTTAGGATAGTGTTTAGATTTAGGGTTATAATTATGATGCTGAAACTTCATGAATGATTATCATGAATGAATCCACCCTCACATCTAAGCAAAACAAGCAAACAAAAAAAAAAAGTTAGGACCACCTTCAACACCACAGACTGTTATGTAGTCAAAATAAAATTCTACCAAAAATGGGGTTTTGAGGTTCCCCCCAATGCGGCTGCTTTGTGAGTGACCGGAAGGCTGCTACAAGTCTGGCATAATATGTGCGATGATGCAGTTGTTTCTGGGTCACTTGCAAAGTCCTCTATAGGTCCAGATCAATGCATATGATAACGCAACCACATTAGATACGGCCCTCTGAACATACGACCCTGAAGGGTCATATGTAAAATAAGCTACAATGGCTATCTTTCTCAATAATGATGAAAATTCATTGCAAAAAAACCTATGTTAATTCATAAGTCAGGGTTTATTTTTATAGAGGCAATAACAAGGGAATGCCATGTTTGGGTTTCTGGACCCAAGTTTGCCCACCTCATTCACCGCCACCATGAGCCCTGCAAACTGAATGCAAAAGCACAACACAGGATTCAAAAATATGTTTTAACATCACAGACTAATAATATAGTACAAGGACTACAGTTACACCCATGACAAATACTGCCCTCATATGTTATGAGACACAAAGCCACAGCATACTGGCCTCAGGCAATGTGATGTCACTGCAGCTTCATCACTGACCCACAAAGGCAACTCACTAGGTCCTCTATAGGTCTGGTGTAATGCGTAGGATGATGTGCCTGTTTTGTGAGTGGCCTGCAGAATCACTTGGGATGTCTGCTACACATGTGGTGAAATGTGTGTGATGATGCAGCTGCTTCCTGTATAGACCAGAAGGCCACTTCTGAAATGTGATACAGGTCTGGGGCTATGCGTGTGATAATGAAGCTGCTTTGCAACACACACACACACACACACACACACACACACACACACACACACGGTGCTTCAGCCTGGTATCCTGCAAGCTGACTGGGGTGTCATACAGACAAGGCACACTGATGAGTCCTGGTAGGATGAAACACGTGTCTGTGTCTTCTGTTGGCACCCTTTGCAAACTGTGTGAGAGGCCTTTCGGCACCATGTATTTGTGCTTAAAGTTGAACCAGCATAATATTCTGTGGTGATTTGCATATACAACCCATGATGCTTTGCATTATGTGGGTATGTGTGATTTTGTATTTCTTTGCAACTTGGCTTCCCGGCCAGTGCCCTTTGGGATAACCACTGCCTTAGTGCTTGCGCACTGAGGTTCTTTGTCTTCATACAAGTGCAGT
The DNA here is from genome assembly GCA_016271365.2 of Neoceratodus forsteri. Classification (NCBI taxonomy): domain Eukaryota; kingdom Metazoa; phylum Chordata; order Ceratodontiformes; family Ceratodontidae; genus Neoceratodus; species Neoceratodus forsteri. The sequence continues at coordinate 1,455,343,631 of CM057455.1, read as the reverse complement.
GCCCATTGTCAGTGTAACTGTATTCTTCATACTATGTTATTCACGTATGATGTTAAAACATATGTTTGAAACCTGGATTGTGTTATTGCACTCAGTTCAGTGGTGTTCACAAGGGGGTGGATGGAAAGAGCAGAGTTAGGGTTCAAGAACCCTAACACTGAATTTCCTTACTTATGTTGTTTTAATAATAAACCTTAATTTATGCATTAATGTTGTTTTTTTGGTAAGTGTAGTATACAGTACAAGGAAATACACCCATCTCGGGAGCTAATCAGATGATAAAGCCATGAGTCCAAAGGTGAGTGGCTTTATGATCTAATTAGCCTTCTATGTGGGTATATTGGTACGTTTCTGAGTATAGCGGACTTAACCATGGACTGTTTCTATAATACAGTGCATCAGGATGGTAAACTTTTAACTTAAAGAGAGTTCTGAGTTTGCCTTTTTCATTCTGAGTCTAACTGTTTTGCTGTAGTGTAGTTGTGTTTTGGTATGGTAATTGGCCCTAGTATTTTGCCGAACTGCTGGGACCTCATATATATGAAGGCATGGCTGTGTTGGGCCATCCTTTACTGTGTTAGTGCCAGGCAGAGTCTGTCATAGTCTGCGGTCAACAGCGGAGTTTGTAGTAAAGAGTTTTGTCTGGGGTTGGGAGTGGCTGGAGTCTGCAGATAGGACTGACTTGTGTATTTGGGAGCAGCTTAAATCTGTGGTCAGGAGTAGGTGTGAGCTGGATGGGGGGGTCTGGCATTGAAAGACATAGCAACAGTAGCGCAGAGGGTCTGGTGACAAGAGACTTGTCAAAGGAAGCATGGTGGGCCTGGCGTCTGAGTAGAGAGATGGAGCATTAAGGAATATGGCTGACAGCTGTTTGGTGAAAGATGGGAGGGAATTGTTGCTTTCTGTGAGGCTGCTGTTACAGATTTTTTGTTTGGGTAGGGTTTTAAATGCAGGTGTAGGACTTGTCTTTTTTTTAGTGTTTTCTGGCAAGTGTGCTAATTGGTATGAGATGTTACGCAATTACTTTGGAAGGTTAATTGATGTGCTCTTTGCTTAATGGGTTTTTACAAAACAGCAGCATTAAACACAGCTTTGTGATTGGTTATTCTTAGTGCAATGTGGAAGCACAATGCACTATGAATAAATAGACTGCTGCATGCAGGGCAACTCATGGAATGTGTGGTCAAGAACCCCACATTTGGCATTCTTTTTGGAACTTTGACGAAATCTTAAGTCACTATTTTTTTGTCCCGTTTTCCCCATTAACTGCACAATCACCTGTAAAATCGCAGTGGCAGCTTTTTTAAATGTTAACTTCAACTTACCTCTAATGCAAGAGGCAGAGGAAATATTTAATTCTATTGCAGAGTTCACTGAAAATGATGGCAGACGTCCTGGCAATGAAACCCACCCTGCAGACCAGCTGTCCAATTTGGAAACTATGGAGGCAGCCAATGAGGCCATTGATAAGCTGCCCATCACAGAAAATGCACAAGTAACCTCTGGAACTGAAGTGGCCAAATCAGGGAATCAACAGCCACCGCAGGAACAGTAGATGATAAGAGAATTTTATGCTGCAGTAAGAAACTCATCTGGCAGTGAGTACTCAAACACCCTGCACTTACCTATGATGACCTGCAGAAGCTCAGGAACTCACCAGCCCTCTCACCTGACACAGCCACTGGTCTTCTCAGAAAAGTATAGGTAGACATGCAGCTGCTCATGGCCAGGTGCAGCAGGGAGAGACAGCATGAACTAAAGCCCTCAAACTATATAATTAATCAGGATGGGAATGGGTTACAATACATTTCCCTGAACTTCAATTAACACACAAAGAACCATAACAATCCATCGGAAAAGGGAAAAGAAAACCTGAAAGGGTTTATGTGGGGAGAGACCTGGTGACCCACTGTGTCCCGTGAAGAGCTTCAAGAACTATATCAGCAAGCTGCACCTGGAGTTGAAGGCATTGTACATGCACCCTAAGCGTTTCCGGCAGTCCTTCCTAGAAAGGTCTCGAGTGTGGTACACCAAAGGAGCCCATCGGAGTTAAGTGTCTATCCACTATGATGGGAAGACTGAGCAAGGAAGCTGGACTGTCAAAAAAGTACAAAAAAACACTCACTAAAGACCGCAGTACAGCTATTGTCAGATGCAGGGTTAGACAGCAGAGAGATTATAGCGGTGTCAGACACCAGAATGAATCAAGCTTGAGAAGTCATTGGTCGGCCTCTACAAATGACAGGAAGAAGTGGAGTGACATCCTTTCTGCACCCGAGAAAATGTCCTCCAAACAAAATCCAGTGCCTCATTCCACACAGAGAGCGCCAAACAGTGCAACACCATGAGGAAGCTCCACGCACAGCAGTTCTGGTCCTTTCTTCATGCTGAACTGTATTTTAATGCACCAGTGAACTTCATCAACTTTAACAGGTGATTTTGTTATTTTGTCCTCCCCAGACAATGAGTGCAATGCATGGTAAAATGCCGTTTATTTATTTTCTCCACTCCATCCCAAAGTTGTGGGACTATTTTTCTTCCACACAGCTTAAAAGTATCTAAATTAATGTTATTTATTCCAAACGTAACACTGGGTTTTGTCTTTTTCTTGAATGGTAGCTATTTTATAGGTGTAATAAGACACTCTGGGAATATACATTGCACTGTGATAACTGCACTCCCAAGGGCAGATGGCACACAGCCTACAGCCTTGTGCCAAACAACGCCCCTGAGAGTGCATTTTTCACAGTGCAATATACTCCTCATCGTGTCTTATTGCTTATATAATTTGTTTGTGTTGGTCTTTGCAATGTTTTTGTCCTCTATGAGTGTTTTGTTCCAGTGGTATATAACTTTACTCGAGCAGGTATATAGCTCTAATTAAGGTGGTATACAGGGAAATACAAGAGCATGCCTCCTATGTATAAAAAAAAAATCCCATCTATGTGAAATATATCTTTGCAAAAAAATCTGTTGTTAATGCACCAGCTAGGGTTCAACTTAACAAAACAAATGCTGGGAAATGTGGTGTTAGGGCTTCCAACCTAACTCCCACCCACCCCACCCCAAGAAGCAAAGGAAAAACATTAGGATTTCAGGTCTGTGGAGTCTTGGCAAATCAGTGGTGGGGTCTTCCTTGGGGTTTCAACCAAAATGCCCACCTGAGCAAACAAAGTAAAATGTGGTCTCTTTCTTCATGCAGGGTCTGAAGGGCCCTGCATGAAGAAATCTACAACAGATTCTTTTGGCAACATGTGACAAGATATACTTCTCTACCTTTGAAGAGCGTAAAACTATGAGGCACTGGCTTGGACCTGTACCTTGTGCTTCAGACAGTAGGCTATGAGTGTAGAGGAGGGGAGAGCTTTAGGGTTGATAACCCCAAGGAAGACTCTACCACTAATTCGCCAAGACCCCACAGACCCAAAACTATAATGTTTTTCCTTTTGCTGATTGGTTGGTGCAGTGAGGAGTTAGGGCTGGCAACCCTAACGCCATATATCCCTACTTTTGGGACATTCATTTGAGCCCTAACTGGTGCATTAACACAATGTTTTTGCAATTCATGGGGCTGTTTGGCAGGCTGTTAAAGTGCAGGGCTCTCTTGGCCCTGCCCTTCCATGTGGTTGTGGATAAAGATGCACAGGGCAAAGATTCCACCTCTCAGCCAGTACACAGGGTCCTCTCCATGGCTGCTGAGGTACAAGGCCCTATGCCAAGGGAAGAGTTCTCTTCACTATATGATACCTGCACCCATGCAGGCAACCCTGCCCCTTTCTTCCCTGGTTGGTGGGTGATGTCACGTAACAGTGCTGTACCCCTAGCCTCATACCATCCAGCTGGCTTACTAAGCTTGCACCCAAACTCAGCTCACCAGCATGGGATCACAAAGCACTACCCACTGGGGTAAAGACTGGCACTATACTCAATATTTCTTACTAATTATATTTTTTTAATTTTGACCCTACATTTTCAAGATAGTGGTTTTATGACTCCTTCTTATGACATGCAGCATTTATAGGATAAAGGCTAAAATGTCATTTCACACCACAAGTGCAAAAACTTGTCTCGTTCAGGATTTAAAACATGACATCTATCACATTTATCAGGTGGTGTGAAAAAAATGACTATTTTGAAAACTGGAGTAAAAACATTAAGGATCAGTGAATTTATGAGAGAATGTTATAATAGTGAAGGAACAATTGGGAAAAATGAAAACTGCCATCACAGAGGCAGTACGCCTTTATGTGAAGCAAATAAACAAATCAAAATAAAGGAAAAAAACACAATGGTTCTCAAAAGAGGTGGCAGGGAAGGTTAGGAAGAAAAAGATAGCATTCAGGAAGTATAAGGAAACACAGAAGGAGCAGGACAGAGAACTGTACCAGTTAAAGCAGAAGGAAGTGGGGAAGGCAGTCAGAATAGCAAAAGCCCAAACCGAGGAAAAGATAGCCAACTCGGTTAAGAAGGGGATAAAACCTTTATAGGTACATTAGGGGAGCAAGAAAAGACCAAGGGAGGGACAGTGAGGCTGAATAAAGGGGAAGCTGGGTGGGCCAAGGGTAACAGTGAAAAAGCAGGGATACTGAACGAATACTTCTGCTCAGTATTCATAGATACATAGACAGTGTTGGCAGATAGGGGCCTATGGCCCACCCAGTCTGCCCATTTGAGTTTGTAAGTTCAGTTTATGTTTTCCTAGAAGTCTGTTGCCCCTTACCCCTAATCTCCAGAATTCTTTTATGTCTATCCCATGCATTCTTAAATCCTGTGATTGTTTCAGCCCCCACCACTTTCTCTGGCAGGGTGTTCCACTTGTCCACCACCCGTTCTGTGAAGAAATTCGTCCTCACGTTTCCTCTGAATCGTCCTCCCTCCAACTTCATCCCATGCCCTCTGTCCTGGAACATCTTTTTTGCTTAAAAATACTGTATCCCTGCACCCTGTTCCTCCCTGTAAGATACTTGTATGTCTATCATATCCTCTCTTTCCCTCCTCTCCTCCAGGGAGTACATGTTCAGTTCCTTCAACCTGTCCTCATAGGACTTGTGATGCAACCCATGCACCATCTTTGTTACCCTCCTCTGAAAATTCTCTACCCTGTCTATGTCCTTACGTAGGTATGGTCTCCAGAACTGTACACTGTACTCCAGGTGGGGCCTCACTAGTGTCTTGTATAGCAGAATTATGACCTCCCTTTTCCTGCTGGTGATGCCCCTGCCTATGCATCCCAGCATCCTATTTGCTTTACCTGCTGCCTTGTCACACTGTTTCCCTACCTTGAGGTCATCAGAGATGATAACCCCAAGATCCCTTTCCTGCTTGGTGCATGCTATATCCTCACCCCCCAACTGATATATTGTGCCAGGGTTTTGTGCCCATATGCATTATCTTGCACTTCTTTGCACTGAATTTCAACTGCCAAACCCTTGACCATTCTTCAAGTTTCTGCAGGTCCTTCTCATTCTGTCTACACCCTCTGGTGTGTCTACTCTGTTACAGAGCTTTGTGTCATCAGCAAACAATGAAATTCTGCCTTCTAGGTCCTGCGCAATGTCACTGATGAAGATGTTGAATAGGACTGGTCCCACCACTGATCCCTGTGATACCCCACTGGTCACTCTTCCCTTTGTGGAGTGACAGCCATTTACCACCACCCTCTGTGTCCTGCCGCCCAGCCAGTTACCTACCCACCACACTACTGTCCTGCCCACACCCATATTCCCCAGTTTGTGTAATAGTCTTCTATGTGGCACAGTGTCAAAGGCCTTGCTGAAGTCCAGATAGGCCATGTCCACTGCCCTCCCCTGATCCACCTCCCTAGTCACCCAATCAAAAAATTAAATGAGGTTGGTCTGACATGACCTCCCCCTGGTGAAACTATACTGCCTTGGGTCCTGTAGTCCACTGACAACCAGATGATCCACCAATCTCTCCTTCAGTAGTGCTTCCATGATCTTCCCCACTACTGAGGTAAGGCTGACTGGTCTGTTGTTCCCCGTTTCCTCTTTGTTCCCACTTTTGTATAAGGGGACTATATCTGCTATCCTCCAGTCTTTAGGTACCTCCCCTGTTTCCAGTGATCAGCTAAACAGGATAGCCAGAGGTTCAGCCACCACCTCTTAGTTCTTAAGGACCCTGGGGTGCACCCCATCTGGCCCCATTGCTTTATCAACTCATTACTTTCAGTTCCTTCAGGACCCTTTCTCTCGTGTAAAGGACTTGTGTCCATTTCTGCACCATTCTCACCCCTTGTACTCCCTTCAGACCCATTACCCTCCTCTTCCTCAGTAAAGGCTGAGCAGAAATACCTGTTCAATATGTCAGCTTTACTGTTGTCATCCTCCAGCAACCCCCATCCTCCCCTTCAGTCTCACCATCCCTCCCTTTGCCTTTCTTTTTCACTTATGTACCTGTAAAGGTTTTGTCCCCTACCCACTGATTTTGCAATGTGTTCTTCTGTCTGAGCTTTGGCTTCCCTTACTGACCTCCCTAAGCTTCTCTAGTACTTCTCTATCCCCTTCTGCCTGTGTCTTTTTCTATTGCATGAATGCAATCTTTTAGCTTTCACTTTCTTTGCTACCTCTTTGGAAAACCATAATGGTCTCCCTCTTCCTTTTCCTCTTGTTAAACCTGCTTAATGCATAGTTCTTTTGCTCTTGTAATCCCCATTTTAAATACTGCCCACTGTTCCTCAACCCCTGATTCCTGCCCCATTCTCTAATGCTCTTTCAAGTATCTCCCATTTTCCCAAAGTCTGCCCTCCTAAAATCCAGGATATGTGTTTTTGTGTGGTTTGGTTCTGCTCTTTCTGTGATTTCAAACCACAATGACTGGTGGTCACTGTTCCCCAGGTGCTCCCCCACTGTTACCCCCATCACACTGTCCCTGTTTGTGAGCACAAGGTCCAGTATTGCCTTCTGCCGAGTTGGCTCCATGACCAGTTGCTTGAGGAAGGCACCCTGAAGGGAGTCCAGGATAAATCTGCTCCTAGCTGCTGCTGCTGCTGGGATGCTCCAGTTCACGTCTGGAATATTGAAGTCTCCAACCAGCACTACCTCACCATTGTCTGCCATCCTATTCATAAAAGAAGAGGAGGGGGAGGTACCTAATTCAATCAATAGAAGCACTCTTGATAGTGGGGTCAGTACTAGTCCATTCACAGAAGAAAGGGTTCTGAAAGAACTCCTAAAACTGAAGATGGACAAAGCAATGGGGCCTGATGGGATTCACCCCAGAATTCTAAAATAACTAAGGGGAAGAACTAGTGACACAACTGACTACCCTTTTTAACAAATCATGGGATGATAGTGTGGTACCTGAGGACTGGAGAAGGGTTGATGTGATTCTCCTTCACAAAACTGGGAGCAAAGCAGAGGCAGGAAGCTACAGACCTGTTAGTTTGATCTCAGTGGTAGGGAAAATGATGGAATCACTTCTGAAAGAAAGAACTGTTCAGTACCTAGAGGCCAGTGAGGCACATGACCCAAGGCAGCATGGATTCACAGTGGGAAGGTCACATCAGATGAATCTAACAGAGTTATTTGACTGGGTGACCAAAGCAGTAGACCAGAGAGGGGCTGTGGACACGGTCTACCTAGACTTTAGCAAGGCATTTGTCACAGTTCCACACAAAAGATTAATAAACAAGTTAGCCAGCCTGGGAGTGGGTCCCACGGTGATAGCCTAAGTAAAAAAATTGGCTGGACAACAGGACACAGTAACAGTAAATGGAGTCCACTCTGAAGAAAGGGGAGTTACTAGTGGGGTGCCGCAGGGTTCAGTACTGGGACCGGTCCTTTTTAATGTCTTTATAAGTGACATTGCAGAGGGACTGGAAGGAAAAGTATGCCTCTTGCAGATGACATAAAGATCTGCAACAGGATTGATACACGGGGAAGGGGAGTGGAAAGGATGAGAAGGGACTTGGCAAGGTTAGAAGAATGGTCAAAAGTATGGCAGCTTAGATTCAATACAAAGTAATGCACCTAGGAAACAAAAATCCAGGGGAAGAGTGCACAATGGGGGGAGGTACTAGTAACAACAAAAATGGAAAGGGACCTGGGGGTAGTCATGTCAGATGATGTAAAGGTAAGCAAGCAATGTGAGAAGGCAGTAAGGAAGGCTGGGGGGATACTGGGAAGTATTTTATTTATTTATTTAAACATTTGTTAATCGGGAAAGGCACGCTGAGCTGAGGCTCAATTTCAGGTGTGACTGGTGGGGGGGAGAGAAAATACAGACAATAAACGCAGAGAATTAGTTAACAGAACAATAGTAGCTAATTGCAATCAATATATAACAGCAGTGAGAGCAGAAACATGACATGTGATAAATATCTAGAGGTGAACAATACAATAGTAAGTGCTCTATATAATGAATCTTTAATAAGTGCTGGGGAGGGTTGTCGGAAGGTAAGTATAAGGAGAGACATTACCAGTAGAAAACAGGAAGTTGTTATCCCTCTGTACAGACAGCTGGTGAGACCCCATCTGGAGTACTGCATGTAGATCTGGAGATCCCATCTCTGCAAGGACACAGACAAGATGGAAGCAGTCCAGAGGAGGGCTACTAAAATGGTGCAGTGTCTGCACCAGAAGCCATATGAAGAGAGACTAAAGGAGCTTAATATGTATACCCTCGAGGAAAGGAGGAAGTGGGGGGCATGATAGAAACTTTCAAGTACCTCAAGGGAATCAACAAAGTCCAAGAGGGTAGTCTCTTGCAGAAAAAGAGATGTACAAGAACAAGGGGGCACAATTTGAAGATAGAGGGGGAATGAATCAAGGGCAACGTGAGGACGTATTTTTCATGGAGAGGGTGGTGGATGCACGGAACAGCCTTCCTGAGGAGGTCATGGGGTCAAAAACAGTGGGGGAATTCAAGAATGCATGCGATAGACATAAGGAAATTCTGGTAGGAGTTAGGAAGAAGTAGGCTGTTGGTTAACTAGGATCTTCAGCTTATCCAATAGGTGGGGAAATGGGCAAACTGGGTGTGCTAAGCAGTCCGTATCTTCTGTCAAAGTCTGTTTTTCTATGTTTCTGTATTTTAATGCACACTCACAACTTGGTAAATGAACGAAGTAGGTGAAAATGTTCAAATCTTGTCTGAAATGTGATTTCACGGAGCAATTGTGAAATCACCTTTCAGCCTAGATTTGAAAAATGTCACCTGCATTGTTTAAGAGGTGGGGTCCCAAAAAGACCATGTTGAAAGTTTGGTGGAAAAATATTGAAAAACAGCAGTTATGAGTGATCGTTGAAATATTTCAATGTTTACACATAACCTGGTCATTTTACCACATTTTTCCACCAGCTTTCACCATAGCCTTCTTAATCCCACCTCATGAACCCAGTAGGTGAAAATTTTCAAATCCTTCCCAAAAGGCGACTTCACACAGTGATCGTGAAATCACCTTTCAGGACAAACTTGAATAATTTCACCTCCTTTGTTCATTATATGGGGTCCCAATGCTGAAAATGTGGTGTAAAAACATAAAAAAACAAAGTTATGAGTAAAAGTTCAAACCCCACTTAAATACAGTACATTAAACCGGACTTACCTTATTTCCTCATATTGTAGTCACCAGTTCCAGTAGCAAGCCATTCTTTTTATTGGAAAGTGGATTTACTATGTTGGACAGTTTTAGGTTAGTGAGGGTGTGTGGGGTGGTGGGTGCTGAATGGGGGGTTGGAAGGGTGGAAGTGGGGATGTTCGGGGCCATATTGGCGATGGATCATTTTCTTTTTTTCAGGTTTAACTGACAAAACAAAAAAAGATTAATGAGGGATGGTTTTCTTTATTTTACAGGGAAGTCAACACTGGGGATTGGGCACCCCAGTGTCGGGACGATCTTTGGTAGCACTGGGGGGGTGGACACTCCAGTGATGTCATCAATTTTTTGGGTGGGGGCAAGGGGATGATCTGAAGGGGAAGGGTGTTGAAAGAAACAGTACCAGGGTGGGCTCTCCAGTCTGCTGTTATTTTTTTCCAGTATAATATTATGATGGGAAAGCGAGTGACCTGGAAAGGGGGGGGGTAAAGAGTAGCAGTACAAGGGGTGGACACCACGGTCCGCTTAACATACTTAGATAGGATAGGTAGGTGGGCGGGTAGGTAGGTAGAATGATAGATAGATAGACAGACAGATGGATAGACAGAGGTGAGAGAGAGAGAGCTATCAGGGGATCACCGGCTCACTGCTCCAACTCCCACTGCAGCTCCACAATTTAAGAAAGTCCCACTGTTCTCATACTGAGAATGCAGGTGAATGACTCCTCTTGCTAAGCTAAGCACTCAGGATTTTCGGGTGCCCAGAAACAATATTTCCATGCATATTTTCAAAAAACAAACACCACAATCTAAACAGGTTCCATTTACCTAGTTCAGGTGTTTGTTTTTTGAAAAAACGGCACTGTTATGTATTTTCAATATTTTTATTTAAAAAACATAAGACGGTAGCCATCACAAGGGTATGTTTTTCTCATGACAAGTAAATCACGAAAAATAAGCCCTCACGATGAGGAGGGGAGCGAGAGAGAAAGATCAAGGGATCACCCACACAGGATAGACCTTTGGTCTTTTTCTGATGTCACTGTCTATGTTTCTAATGTTTCTTTGTTTCTATGTGTTTTTTTATTGTTAGTATCAGAGCATTATCCAACAACCCTACTTTAAATGCTTATAACTCTTGAACAGTTTAATATTTTTTTCTGTTTTTTAATTTCTTTATTGTTCATATTAGAGGGTTATCCAAAAACCATACTTTAAATCCTTATAACTCTGGAACAGTTTAATATCGTTTTTTATAAAACCTTTGAAAGGCACTACCTCAGCAAAAGTTGCTTCTATCCTGAAACCTTTGTGAAAAAAAAATCTATACTGTCTAGGCTGTGTGTGACAGCAAAAAAAAAAACAGTATAGAGGAAAAAAAATCACTTTTCTAAAAATCAGTATTCCAGATCTAGAAAACTGCAAAAGATGCTGCCACGAAACTGTTCATGTCTTGAGACTATGCCACCCTGACAGCTTGTGCAGATTTTTAGGCTATTCTGTTGAACACCATCAAAGTTATTAAGGTACAAAAATTGGGTTCACGCTTGAGCACTTCACCCAACCTTAACTATATTGGCACCAGCACACCAGTGTAGATAGGACTGAGCATTAGATTCTACAGTATGTTAAACCCTTACAATTGCACCTGAATAGCTTTTGCAGTGTTTGATGAAATTAGCTGAAATGTTGCAGGCATTGTCTAGTAGGCAAGTTCTAAATACGTGGAAAGTTTTGTGATCGTAGCTTGTCTCGTTTCTGAGATCCGCTTATGTCATTTTTCTGTAGACATCTGATTTTTTTTCCTATACTTAACATGGGTTTTTGGTTTTGCTGTCATGTACAGCCTACATCGAATGGAATATTTTCTGAAATTTTCAGGGTAGAAGCATGCTGTGTCAAGATAGTGCCTTTGAGAGGTTTTGTGACAAAATATTGAATGTTTTCAGAATTATAAGGATTTAAAATTGTTTTTTTTCCTGTTTTGAGTAGCTCATTAGTATTTTTTGGATAACATTTTTTTACAACACAATGAATTCCAGTCACAGACCCTTTTTGTTTTCTCACCACTTGCTTCTCACAGCATGAAAAAAATGTTTATGTCATGATGGCTGCCATCTTGTTCTTCCCTTTCAAACTAAAAAAACATGAAAAATAAATACAAATTATGTAATTAAAAAAAAAACACCTGAACATTGCTAAACAGGACCCATTTAGCTAGATTTTAGTATTTGTCTTTTAAAAGAAATGTCCAGAAATACATTTCCTGGGCACTCTAAAATCCTGGGTCCCCAGCTTAGCGAGAGGAGCCTTCACCCATATTCTTTGTATGAGAACAGTGGGACTTTCATGAATTCTGAAGCTACAGCCGGAGTTGTGCTGCCGGCTTCAGTTCAAGGACTGAGACAGTGATCCCCTGTTCTGTCTGTCTATCTATCTATCTCACTCTAACATTTTTCTTAAGTGGACCGGGGTACCTTCCTCCAGTACCACTTCTTCCCCCCCACTCCCGGTCGCCCGCCCTCCCTTCCCAGCTTTTTATATGCTGTATAGTAGGATATAGTTGCTTCTATTTTATTTTTGTTACATTCACGGGAGACCCCCTCCCATGAAAATAAAATAGAAGTAAATATTACCAGTTATACTGAACACATCCAGTGTATGGTGCTGACAATTTTATACATACAGTTTGTAAATGCTGAAACCACACTCCATTGGAACCCATAGTGAAGAGACCTATGCTGTACTCTGTATACAGCATGCAGCATAAATAAGTGAAAGTTTTCTAATGTAGATGCCAAAACCAGATGACATCCCCAATGACCCACCATGTGGTCCCAAATGTCTGCTGCCGACTGCTGCTGTGAAAATATCACAGTGCATAATAACACAACTCATACCACATTAGCGTCTTTTTTGTGTTTTCTGACCTGTTTTCATCACCAACAAAGAGTAGAAGAGCAGCTGAAATACAAACACAAAAATGCCGACCATGGACTTCCAGCTTTTATTTATTTATTTACTAATTGTGATCTAGGAAAACCATTGAGAACAAGCTCATTTCACAGGTTTCACATCAGAGTTAATACAATGAATGAACAGACAGTAAAAATAACAGTAAAATGGTGAAAACTGTATATACATTAAATAAACGGTTCCATGTCATAACGACGATCGCGGAAAGGCGATCATCGATACGGTGAGTGTATAGCGCAGAAAATCTATTTAGGTGATGTACACTCCTGGCGCACATCAAAAGGGTGCTGGTGACTTAGGTTTTTGTTCTGTATGCAGGGGGGCTTCCCCATGCATCCCCCGCGTGGAGGGCTTCACACCCCACTACTAAAGGATTCTTAACCTGGGGTGTCGGGGTGCAAACAGGACAAAAATTTTGGGCTGAGTACAACAAAATGTACATGCACCCGGACCAACCCAGCACCCTCGCACCTAGCCTGCCACCCACCCACCCACCATGCCATGGGGCCAGTCGGCAGCCCACCGCCACACCACACCACAAACCCTCCATCCCTTCTGCCCATTGCTCACTGCTTCTTGCTCTCCGGCGTGTATATATAGCTTACATCCTGTCACAATATTCACGGACCCCCATCCAGTCGCCCTACCTCCTCGGTAGCCCTGTTGATAGGCACCACGACTGAGCCACCCTTTTTGAAAGCATCTAATCATGGTCGCCGATGTCACTGGATACCTAAATAAACCTCTATGTACAATCAAAATAGCAGCAGTCCTACAAAGATTAGTGATTCTAAGGTGTAGAACAATAGGGTGAATAGAGAGGCAACAGTACAGAAGGGAGCAGGAAGAGACGCAATTGGTGGAGAGAGTAAGTACCCAGTGGGCCTTAGGAAAAGAACTAGTGAACAGGGAGAAAGTCCAGCCAGAGATAGGTCATGTCTGTTTGAGACGGTCTAGCTATGTAGCAGAGTAAAGTTGGCAGTGAAATGAAGAATTGAGGGTGGGGGGGATGGTTTGATGAAATTGATAAGAGGAAGGGGTTAGTAGAATAAGTAGTTTAAGTGTGTGTGGAAAAAGGAGCAAATTGATCAGGAGGCCATAGCACAGCAGGCAGTCAAGTATTAGAGAAAGCAGACACAGCTGGACAAGGAAACAAAGTGGTTCCTGAGTTCCCGTTTGAAAGTGCCAATCTTGGTTTCTGAGGTCAGAGTTGCAGGAAGATTATTAGTCCATTTGGAGGCCTGGTAGGTGAAGACTCTTTGCCCCAGAGCTATGCAACAGTGGGGTACTTTAAAGGTCATAGTATCCAAACTTCTTGTTGGGCGGCTGCTGTCAAAAGAGGTGAGGAGCTTCAGCAACCCTGGTGGCAAGAGGCCCAGAGTGACCTTCTTAGACAAGAGACAGGTTTGGTACTGTAGTCTACCTGTGAGCTGGAGCCAGTTAGACTAGGCATATAGATCACAGGTATGTGTCAATCTTGTTGCCCCTCATAAGGAGGCAGCATGCTTTGTTCAAAGCGGTAGAGATACGATGAAGAGCTGAGTCCATTGCCGATTCATAGATTACTAGCCCATAGTCCACTAATGATACCACAGAGCAGGTTGAGAGCATCGGGTGTAAGGCTCCACCTTTGTCTGTACAGCAGAAAAATGTGGGTAGTGACCGCTTTAGCTGTAGTGTCTATGTGAGTGGCAAATGACATGGTACTGTCCAGGGTGGCTCCCAGGCATTTGAAACTGGGAACAAGTTCTAGCAGAGCCCCTGCCTGATTTTTTATACTGAGAGGGAAATTTCTGTCTGTTTTGTGGCTGTGGAACATCATGGTCTTCGTTTTCTTGTAATTCATTACAAATTTGCGGTCCTTGAACCAATTCTCAATTACCAAGAAATTATCCTGGAGGGACCGCTCACGCGACTGAGGGTACTTGTCACTTGCGAAGAGTACTGTGTCATGTGCATAGAGCAGAATAGGGCAGTGGCTGGCAGAGGGAAGGTGATTAAGGAATAGCCCAAACAGTAGGGGCCCCAGGACAGAGCCCTGGGACACCCCAGAAAGGACAGGTCTACTGTCAGACACTGTTCTATCTTCGCCTGTTGTGACCGATTGGGGAGGCAGCTTCTGAACCATCGAACTATGTCCTGCGAGAGTCCAATAGATGCCAGCTCTTCAACCAGCAGGAGACGGTTTACTGTGTCGAAAGCTTTTGACAAATCTATAAACGTTGCCCCAGTTAGGGCTCCATTATCAAGAGTTATGAATGTAACCTGTGAACTCTAGTAGTGCACTTGTGGTATTATGTCCTCTCCAAAAACTGTGCTGCTATGGACACTGGAGGTTATACTTGTCCAAGTATTCAGTTAGTTGGCCGCAACTATTTTTTTCTAGAGCCTTGGATAGTGGCCGGAGAATTGAGATGGGTCTGTAATTTTCCTATAGTGCTCTGTCTCTGCTCTTGTACATGGGTGTCACTAGGGCAGCTTTCCACTGGAGTGGGAACTGGGAGGGACATAGTGAGGCATTAATGATGTGCATTAGAGGTCGACGAATGTCGTCAAGGGTGAGCCCTATGAATTTAAGGTCGAGGGAGTCACCACTTGATCGTGCCTTGCCTTGGACCTTTTAGAGGTATCTCCTAGCTTCACCTGTGGTGATAACTCTGAAGTGGAAGGGTGGGTGAGAGGTTGGCTGGTTAACAGAGCTGTTAGGCAGGGGGGTGGGGAAGAGCAGGGAGGAAAAAGTCAGGAGGGAGTACACCAATGAGGTCAGCGAAGACATTATTGAAAGAGTTTGTGCTATAGTGCTACGATCTGTGGTGGGAACACCATCAATACTGAGCACTGTCAGTGCCGCCTTCAGTTCTTTCCCTGCGAGTTCACTGAGGTTGGCCCAGAAATTCCTGCCATCCCTCCAGGTGCATTTTAGGGCTTCCTTGAAGTAGTTATTTTTTGCTAAGCGTATAGCCCTAGTGCAGTCATTATGTGCTTTTTTGTACTTTTGAATGTCAGCCAGTTTACCAGAGGCAAGGGCACATTGCCACAGGTGATCCCTGATTTTCATTTGCTCAGAGAGGTCAGGAGAGCACCATGGGTTACTATGGCCTTTGACTTTCCACATCTTAAATGGTGCATGCCGATCACACACGCCATTAAATAGTTGGATGAACTGACTGAGTGCCACATCGACCAACTCAGTGGACTAGACATTGTCCCAATTTTGTTGTCCAAGACCTGCTTTCAGCATTTCAAGGTGCCCAGGCCTAAGGACCCTATTTGTGATTGTTCTGGCTGGGAGTTTGGTGAAATTATTAGACCAGCTGAACAGAACAGAAGAGTGGTCTCTGTAGGCATTTGGAAGGACCGTGGACTGGTAGAAGTGCTCTGGTCAGTTGGACAGGACCCAGTCCAGCAGGGTGGAGGCACCAGTCTTATAGTTGGTCCCAGTGGTCCAAGCGACTAGTTGGGTGAAATTTACAGCTGTGATGGCATCTCTACATTGTCTAGTAGCTGGAGAGAGACAGTTGGCATTAAAGTCTCCCAGTAGCACAGTTTCATTTTTGAGACTGAACTCACCGATGCATTTCATGAGTGAGTCAAGACCAGGGGCTTTCTGTCCTGGATGTATGCTGTGAGAACAGTCATAGTTTTATTAAACTTCCCAAGATGCAATTTTTAGTGCTATGGCTTGCATACTATCACCCGTATCAGGTAGTGTGAGGGTGTGAGCCTGGAGGCTATTCCTGATGTAGATAGCACAACCACCCCCTCATTTGGAGATCCGATCAGTCCTATAGACTGTGTATTCAGAGATTAAGATAACTGCATCCTTTATTTTTGGGGACAGCCAAGTCTCGACCACAGATAGGATATCGGGTTGTGTTGACATATCCAGGCATTCAAGTAATCCGTCTTAGGTAGGAAGCTACAGATATTTATTGAACCAAATATCAGCTGACCTTTGCACTGAGTTGAGGCAGCAGTGTCGGATCTCTGGGCTTGCCTCTGGACTTTACCTAGAAACTGGACAGCACCAGATACCTGCTTTGATTTTACTTAAAGTACTAGTGTACTGCCTAAAACTAATATTACATTTTAAAAGCAGCCAACCATTACCTTTTATATCTGAGGTACTTTTTTTCTCCCTTTGTTTATTTAGAAGATTGTTTACCTGATGTTATTAGGTGTGATATGTGGAACAGCTCTTAGCCTGGCAGCTGACATATCTTGCTCTACTACCCCACACTACATCATCAGCATTGTGACCTCACTGACTGTGATATCACTGCTACTTAGGAACAGCAAGTGAGTGACTGACAGATCATTCACCTGTGATGTCACAGTCAGTGAGATCATAATGCTGATGATGTAATGTGGAGCAGTAGAGTTAGATAGGTCAGCTGCCAGGCTATGAGCTGTTCCACACATACAGCACAATATTATCACATAAAATACGTTCTGATGAGCAAAAGGAAAAAGAAAAAAACTTCAGAAAAAAAAAATTACAACTGACTACTACTTAAAATTTGTATTATTTTCCTATTTGCCTGTTTTGGCTCCACTAGTTGTTTGTAGACTTTCTTTATTCCTCATTCATTGGTCCCACAGGTCTCTCTCTAGCTCTGCCCCCAATGCTGACCCATTGTCCCTCTCTGTCTGAAACCCCCTTACTGACCTTACCTCCGATCTGGCCCATCCTCCAGTTCCTCTTCCAGCTGACCAACTACCTGGTTCTGAGCACCCCCCCAAGTAAGGGCCGCCAACTCCTCTGGCACTCTATCTAAGTGTCTAGTGGCTGCCGGA
This sequence comes from Neoceratodus forsteri, assembly GCA_016271365.2. Lineage (NCBI taxonomy): Eukaryota > Metazoa > Chordata > Ceratodontiformes > Ceratodontidae > Neoceratodus > Neoceratodus forsteri. The sequence goes on along the minus strand of CM057455.1, from coordinate 1,455,326,303 downwards.
GGGAATGGAGGAGCCGGAGTTCAGATGGGGCAGGCCCGACATTGAGCGTGGGTGGGGTAGGCCTTCACCTACCCGCATGCCAAGGTTTTTGTCATTTCCTTGGTTCCTGGGGACTCGGACATGTAATAACATCCAGCGCAAGATGGGTGCTCTCCTACACCCGCCCACAGGACGTCCACCACAGCCCCCATACCCCATTGTTATGGTCTCCACAGTGCGTGACCCACATTCACCACCAGAGGTTGCCTGAGCTGCGGAAGACTGTACCACCCACCCCTAGGAGAGTAGAGCAGTCCTACGGATGCTCAAGTCTTTCCTGCCCCTGCCAACCCTTGATGACCCGAGATCATTCCCGAACCTGGGTTGCGAGCGTGGTGTGAGGTGTTGCATCCAGCGCCTCAACCCTCAATGCCACTGGGCCGGCCAGCTCCACTAGTTGTTTAAAGTAATCAGCTGCCCACTTTGGGTCACAACTCCAGCCACCAGCATCCTTTGTGGCTTTATCCCTCCTTTCTCAAATTCTTTTTTTTCGCAATTAACTTTATTTTATTGTCATATTCACAATACATAATAAACAAGGAACATAACCAAGAAGAGTGGAAAAAAAAAACTTGGCCAAGAAACAAAACAGAAAGAATCCATCGTACATACATATATATCAGTAAAATCATTTATAACAAAACCCAACTACAATCCTACCCCCCACCCACTCACCCACATTGTCCATGTGACCAGTAGGTCCATCATTGCAGCAATACCTGCCAAAATTGCAATGTCCAAATGTAACTAAATGTAGGCACATAAGAAGGAAGGAACATTTATGTAGGAGCTAAAGCCTTCAAGAATGATTACAAAGGTATCCAACAGGCCTGGAACTTGTGCCACTTCTGATTGGATAGGGCTACTGCCCATTTCGCATTATACACGCACAGAAATTCCTGAAGCCATTCTGAATAGGTAGGAGTCCAATCTCCTCTGCAATGTCGTAGTAATACTAATTTAGTGACAAGCATGATTAGAGCTAAATAGGTCTTGTCTCTGGCATTAGAAATAACTGACTAGTCTCCAACAAGACAAACCACTTCAGAAAAATAAGAAAGATGCCCCCCCCCAAAAAAAGAGATGGAAGACCCTCCTTACAATAGCCCAGAGAGCACTTGCCCTCGGACAGTCCCCAATTTTATGTAAAAGAGTACTCTCTTGGGTATCACAAAATTCGCAAGAAGGGGAGGCTAACTTGCCCATCTGGTAGAATCTGGTGGGAGAATAGTACGAATTGTGCATGATGTTAAACTTAATCAATCTGAGTCTATCTTGTTTCACTAAGAGGTATGGCTCACTCCAGATCTGTATCCATTGGGGAGCAGCTAAGCTGTAGTACCTACTTACAACAGAAAGCCTCAGGGCAGACAAAGTTACAGACCTGTGTTCCAAACTCTCTATATAGCCAAGAAAGGGCTTTGTCCTTAGCTGATAAGGTGGCCCAGAGTTTAGATTGTGCACTCGCCTTATCTGACCAGGAAGGTTGACCCAAAAAAGCCTTCACACCATGACTTAGTTGCAAACATCTAAAATAAAGCACTGATGGACACGATACACTAGCTTGAAATTCAGAGAAGGAAACAAATTTATCATTACAAACAAAATCTCTCAGGACATTAACTGGCATGTTTTTCCACTGAGAGCATTTTATCGGGAAACCTGAAATAGAAAAGTTATGATTGCCATATAGAGGCTGGGGTCTAGTTGTAAAGCCTTTAACTGGTGCATGTTTCTGGATACCCGAATTCCTAAGTAAGACAGTGCTTGGTGTTAACACTGTAGCCCTAATTCCTTCATTTCCCACTTAAATGAGTGGCACAACAATGGGTGGACAACTGTTTTGCTCAAATTTAGCTTGTAACCAGAGAATATACCAAACTGCAAAAAAAGTTGCAAGGCAGCAGGTAGAGAAGTCTGGCAATTGGAAATGTGGAGAAGTATGTCATCCACAAAAGCGGATAATTTTAATTTGTGACCAGCAATTGTAATCCCCCTTATTTTCTGGGAAAGATTAATCTGGCAGGCAAGGGGTTCAATATCAAGACTAAATAAATATGGGGAAGGGGGCAGCCCTGAAGAGTTCCCCTTGTTAATGGAAAAGCCTCTGACAGCTCATTATTACACAGAATACACGCTGTTGGCATAGTCTACAAGACTTGTATTTTGCGTATAAATCCACCAGGGAGCCCATATTGCTTTAGTAAAGTAAATAGGTATGACCAGTTGACACAGTCAAAAGCTTTCTCTGCATCCAGAGAAACCAGCAGCGTGTTAGTACTGGATTCCCCGGATGCAGAGATAATATGGAATAACTTCTGAAAGTGATCACCAGATGTGTTCCCTGCCACAAAAACTGCTAGTTCGGGGCCCAAAAGGGAAGTCCATACTCATGCCAGACACATTTGGCCACTATTTTTGCATATATCTTCATATGTAGGGTCCCTCCCCGGTTTAGGCAAGAGAACACTTCTACCTTCAAACAGGGTTAAGTCATTTGGTGGGGGGACTCACCCAGGAAGTTAAAGGTATAAATTAAGATTGGAATGAGTTCCTCTGGAAAGGTTTTATAAAATGGAGGGGAGAACCTGTCAGGGGCAGGGGCTTTGTCAGAGGGAAGGGATGAAATGGCTTCTCTAACCTCATGTTCAGTGATAGGGCCTAACAAAGAGTTGCACTGGTCTTTGGACAGTAGTAGATTTGCTAGGCCCTCCTTTCTCGAATTCTGTAGTCCCTCCCTGACCAGAGTAGCTAGACTTTAAATAACAATAACCCCCCCCAAAAAAAAACAGTTTTCCAAATTCTAACTCCATCCAGCTCCCTGTACCCCCACACTGAACCTGTAGTATTTGGCCAAGGTAGCATGCTGTATAACAGTGAAGGTGGTCTGCATTGTAGTAAAATAATCTTCTGCCTGCTTCAGGCCACAAATCCAAACAACAGCATCCTCCATGACTCCTGCCCTCCCTCCCTCCCTAACCTGAATAGTTAGAGCTAGATAAAAAAAAAAAAGAACCCAGCTTTCTGAATTCCAACTCCCTCCTGTTCCCAGTACCCAAAACTGGACCTATTTTCAGCCAAGCTAGTGTGCTATGCAACACTGCAGGAGGTCTTGCAGCATATACAGTATAATGAACTGCACTAATATGCCAACAGAGCAAATATCACAAAATATAACAGCCCTGAATTTAAGCTGTTATGCAGTATGATCTTATATATAATATAAGTGGACTGGGGTGCCCACCCCAATACCTTTTCTCTTGACCCACCTCCCCTCCAGGTCACCCACCCCTTGTTCCTACTATGTACATGCAACAGTAGCCTGACACTAGGGTGCCCTGTCCCGAGTTTTGGAATATTCCGTGAAATAAAGAAAAACATCCCTTGATGTCTTTTTTTTTTTTAACCCTACAGAAAATAGAATGGTTCCTCACTGATCTTACCACACATACACACACACACACACCCCCACCCCACCCCGACCTCTCACTCAGCACCCACAACTCTCACCACACCCTCACTCACCTGAGCATGTCCCACGCTGCAGATCCACTCTCTGATCACAGTCATGTCTTGCTGCTGGAACCAGCAACTGCAATATGAGAAAATCAGATAAGAGTGGTTTAATGTATTTCAAAGGGGTTTGAACTTTGAGTCATTACTTTGACATTTTTACGTATTTTGGCCCCGGATTTTCAACATGGCCTTTCTGGGACCCCCACATGACCAACGGTGGTAGAAATATGCAAATCTGGCCTGAAATGTGATTACACAGTTGCTTTGCAAAATCACGTTTTGAATAGGATTTGAAAATTTTCACTGCCCTTGTTCATGAGGTGGAGTTATAAGAAGGCTGTGTTGGAAATTTGGGGACAACATATGTAAAAATGATAAAAGTATAGTAATACAGAATTTTTTATATGCTCACCTACAACTTTGGTAATTTTAAATATTTTGACCACAAAGTTTCAACGTAGCCATTTTTTCTCACCACCTCATGAGCATGACAGCTGTTATTTTCCAAATCCTGGCCAAAATGTGTTTTTGCACCTGTGGAACAGAATGACGTTTCGTCACGGATTTGAAAATTTTCACCTTCTGGGTTCATAAGGTGGGGTAATAAGAAGGCTATGCTGAAAATTTGGTCTACAAATACGGTAAAATGACCACGTTAACTGAACATTGTAATATTTCAACATTCACTCATAACTTTGCTAATTTTCAGTATTTTGACTCCAAACTTTCAACTTTAGCCATGTTTTCACACTACCTCATAAACGTGATGGGCATCACTTTTTAAATGCTGGATAAAATGCGTTTTCGCACTTGTGGTGCGATATGATGTTTTGGCCAATATACTATAAATGCCACATGCCATGTTTATAAGGGGAGTCATAAAACAATTATCTTGACAATCTGGGGTCAAATAAAAAAAAAATTATGATTAATAGACTTTGTGTGTAGCGCCAGTCTTGACCCCAGAAGGTATGCTTTGGCACTCCATCCCAGTGATCTGAGTTTGGGGGTGAGCTCAAAGACTCAGCTGGATGGGGTGGGAGAGGGCACTGTTATGCAACCCCCCCCCCCGCAGCCAGGGAATGAAAGATGCAGGGTCGCCCGCACAGGCCCAGGTACCACACAGTGAATACAACTCTTCTCTTGGCATAAGGCCCTGCACATCTATACCCATGGATGGCAGAGTGCCCTGTACATTAGTTGACTGATGGACTCTTTGCCCTGTGCATCTGCAGCTGGGCAACATAGAAACACAGGGAACAGAGGGCCCTGTGCTTCTGTAGGCTACCAGATAGCCCATGATTTCTTGGCATCCATTGCTGCACGCAATGGCCCAGCACTTCTGTAGGCAGATAGAATATTCCCTTTTTTCCCTTGGGCCCTACACATCTGCATGTCTTCAATTAAGTCCTAGAGGGACCTACGTGAATGAATATATGATTCCACTGTCTCAAAAAGAAAGAACATTCTTTGCAAAAAACTGCGTTAATGCACCAGTTAGGTTCAAGTTAACATAGCAAAAGTAGGGAAATGTGTTGTTATGGTTTCCCACCCTAACTCCAAACCCCCACCCCAAGCAGCAAAAGACAAAAACATTAGGATTTGGGGTCTCTGGAACCTTGGCGAATCAGTAGTGGTTCTTCCTTGGGGTTGTTAACCCTAATGCTGACCCTGTTCCCTGAGCAAACAACATCAGATGTGATCTCCTTTCATCACACATGGCCCTGTGTGAAGAAAACTACAACAGATTGTGTTGGCAACATGTGGTAAGACAAACTTCTATGCCTTTGAAGACTCTATCACTATAAGGCATTGCCTTGGAGCTGTACCTTTTGCTTTGTACAGGAGGCTAAAGACTGAGGGGAGAAGTGAGAGTTAGGTCTGACAACTCCAAGGAAGACACCACCAGTGATTCACCAAGACTCCGGAGACCCCAAATCCTAAGGTTTTTTCCTTTTGCTGCTTCAGGGGTGGGGTGTGGAGCTACGGTTGGAAACCCTAATGCCACATTTACCTACTTTTATTGTGTTAACTTGAACCCTAAATAGAGCATGAACAATTTTTTTTTGTAAAAAATATATATAGTTTAATGTTTTGGGGAATAGAGTATGGGGTTAGTAGTGCTTATGTAACTGTACTTTACTTTTGGCCTTTCTCCATTCCCGTCCTTGGTATGTAAGCTGGGTAGTGAGTAGGGACTAGAAAGCCCAGCATCAAGGGTGGATAGAGTGCCGGAGAAGGAGGAGGCAGGGGAGGATGGTGGGTGTTTCACAATGTGCTAAGCAGAGAACTGCCATTGGAGTCTGGCCTTTGAAGGGGATGTGGAAGGAGCTATTGGACCACACTGAACCTCGGGCTATAGTCCTCCCATTCAATGTTTGGGTGAATAGAGTATGGGGTTAGCAATGCTTGTGTAACTGTAGTTTACTTTTGGCTTTTCTCTATTCCCACCCTTGGTAGGTAAGCTGGGTTGTGAGTACGGAATAGAAAGCAAAAAAGCATTACCAATGATATTCAAAATAGTATGATTACCTCCTCCAACTCAGGGAGAGTATGACCAGTAGCACGCAGGAGAGGAACCCCCCCCCCCAGGTGGAGGAAACCTCTGAGGACCTATGGCTACTGATCTGCCCATCCTACAGGCAAACTAAGAGGAAATGAACCTGATTCTAGCAACCATAAGCTAATTTCCAAGGAAGGTGAACTGCTTGGAGAGATGACGGTCCATCTTCAAATCCATGGATGATGCCTTCTGGAAGGACAATTCTGAGGTTGAAGAGGTAGGTCCATTCTGAAGGAGCATCCAAATCCTGAGAATGGAGAAGGTTGAGTTGAAAAAGGAGGAATGTAGTCCAGGTTTCCAAGGTGATGATGTCCAATGGGATTACAGAGACGAAGTAGGCATGAAGAGCATGATTTGATAAACTTTGCTACCAGACACTGGATGGTGGGAAATATGATGAATTATGAATTCAGAAGGTAAACAATCTGACTTTGTAGAAGGTTTAACATTCAGGTTAAAGTCTGGAGGTTTCGAGTTAAGCAGTGAGCAACAGGTTGCAATGTAGGCACCCGTGAAGAAGAAGGAGTCAGACAGAATCTTAATGTGCCTGGTAGGAGCAGTGACGTGGAAGATTTTAGACCGTTGAAGGATGGATGGTATATGCAATAGAGATTGCAACTGAATGTATATGGAATAACTGGAAGTTCAGTATGAGGAATTAGAGAGCTGATTTGGGTATTGATGCTTTAATAATTTTGTCAGTGTCAGTGGCTCAGTAGGTAGCACACTCGCCTCTGAGGCTGGCAGATCAGAGGGCTGTGGGTTCAGTTCCCACATCTGGCACTTGGGTTAATATCCCAGTACTGACACTGTAATGCAGCATGAGAGGGGTGCTGCACTTCTGAGGTGCCGTCTTTCGGATGAGACGTTAAACTGAGGTCCCATCTGCCTGGATTGGTGGTAGTTCAGGTGGATGTTAAAGATCCCATGGCACTTATCAAAAAGAGTAGGGGAATTTCCCCAGTGTCCTGGCCAAATTTCCCTCATTCACCAAAAATACCACCAACAGCTTAATCTGGTTCAAGGTCAGTTGGCATTCATCTGTATACCCCTCCCTCGGGTCGTGCCTGAAAATAGGCAGGATTTGTCTAGTGCACTTACCCGGTCAACAAAAACTAAATAAATAAATAATACTTGTATAGGCTCTTGCTAATCTACTAGTAGAAAAAAGTAGCTATGGATATTTCTGCGGTGTAATTGCCTGTGACATGAGCCGAGGTGGCCATGACTGTTTTGCCTTATGGTGATCCAATATCTAAATGCTGGAGGAAGCCCGGAAATGGATATTTGAAAGAGTCTATAGACTGATCTGACAATGGGAAGTCGAGAGTGATGGGAGTATCAGCGTGCCTAGCATTTTAGTTGGATATAGATCTGTTAAGAGGAATGACTGGGATAGTAAAACAGGCAGGTCGGCTGCGGATGTGCAGATTGAGAATCAATGGAAGCTTGCTGTCAGTAAAAGTCCACACTGGAGGGAGTATTGGAGGTGAATCATGAGGGATGAACTAGAAGGACCGCTGGATGGGCAGCTGACCTGATTGATGGTAATATGATGAAAGAATGTAGATGATTGCACGAAGTATGGTGACATCCGGGGGCTAGAAAACAGTGGCTTGGATTGTTACACAAGGTCCCTGCACCCTAATTGGTACCCCCACAGGTACACGGTAGACAGCAAGTACTTAGGTATATGTTATACTAACACATAGGGATAAGGGCATCTACCGTACAAGAGTCAATGTCAGGATATGTATGCATATTATTGTTATACAATTTACTTTCTAATACACATATGTATTTCTTGCTTGCAAGATGTTAGGACACCTGTGTTCTTGTAATGATTATGATATATGAGTTGGCATTGCCAACTTCTAATGATTTGTATTATTACACTGCTATATGCAAACTGCAGTCCTTTGTCTTTACAAAGTGATGACTACTACAAAATTGTATAATATTATCTTGGACTGAGAAGCCACCTCTAATTTAGCCAATAGGGCTAATCTCTGTAACTAGAAAATGCTTCTGTCTAACACTAACCACGGTAGTTATCGTAGGTATACAATGTGTAACCCCCTTGTTACCCGGGGTTACTAGAATCCCAGTAAGACCTAGTGGCAGGCAGGGAAGGCAGCTTGTGAAACTCCAGTTAAATGGGTTTCACACTGTCTCCCTCTGTTCTCAGTCTCAGCTGAGACTGAGGGATGACATCACCAATAGAACTATCGCAGCTGCATGAGCCACAATGGAATCTGCAGCAAGGGAGTTGGAATAGAATGTTGGGAGGTTTGAACAGAGTCTGTGGTCAGCTGGAGTTGGGAGCTTGCTGTAAAAGCAGTACAGCAGCTCAGTGTAGGCTCTTTGAGCCTCAGCCCTGACAGAGGATTACTTTTAGGTAAAAAGGGTGTGTATCTCCACCAAAAGAGAGAGAGAAAAGATAATTGAAGTGGTGGAGACTGCTGTTTCGGGTCTCAGTGCCCCCTCCCTCCGGGGATGGGGGCGGGAAAGGGCTCCCTGCATATTCCTGGGGCAACCCCCTGGTTCTGCTACTAATGGAGAAGCTGCCTATTTGTTCCAGAGTTTTTTTGGAGAAAAAGAATATTTGTGAATCGCCTGTGGGGCACCTGCAACCAGAGGGTGAGTGTCTGCTCTTCCTGAAAGGGCCTATGTTTTTCACCCTGGGACTTGTGTGACATGTGGAGATTGGACTAATGAAATAGTGGGAGGCCTAGAGTAATAGGCTTAGCCAAAAAGTAAAAGTAGGTTCAAGTCCAGTGGTTATTGGGAATTCAAGATATGTGGAGGAGATGTGACATACGTCTACCCAGGAATCTACATTGCCAAGCTATCAGTAAAGGAATTGTTTAGTTTCCATAGAAATGGCTGGGTATGGACTGTGGGAGCTGGAGGTGGGAGACCCCCCATCTTAAGTGACCAGGTCCACCTCAACGGATTTGCTCTGTGGGTTTCTACTTTGCCTCAGGCACTTGGCCAGTGATGAGGGAAGTACCCAGACATGGGATTGGAAGGAAAATTCCCTCTAGGAGTCGAAGACTCTAGTGTGGTTTGGGGAGCCACAGCAGGATGATTCGTTAATTTCCCAAAATGGACCGTGGATCAATTGGCCGGCGGGGGAGCAGGGCCAGTGGGGAAAACCCAAGTAGTGTACAAGTCGGGCTATGTACCCAAAGCTGCATGCAAGTCCGGGCTGTGTGCCTGGTGGGTTCAGAGCCTGAGGGCTGGAAATAGTGATAAAGTGTTCTGTTGTCTCTAATCTGCATTACCAGGAATGTAGCCCCCTGGGGGTCCATCTATGCTTTGGTTGTTTAGCTTGGATATGAATAAAAGCCACACTGTAGAATCCCATTCCTGGTTCTGGACATTACAGTTATTGCTTCCTGTGTTCGGATTTACTTGGATGCCCCTGTGCAGAGTAGCCAAACCTAGGCCCCCTGTGCCGAGTAACCTCATCCTCCACAAACCCAGTCCCCACCAGGTACTGCTGTCAGCTTCAACAGCATGCCGCCTGTCGTTCTGCTAAAAAGGCAGCCATTTTACAACTAAAGAAGGTGTTCAGTAAAGTGGGACTTTCAGTTACAGTGAAGTTTTGTTTGTTTTTCTGCAGTTACAGCCTCAGGACCAGCTCGCTATCCGGAGCATACCCGGGTTGCAGTAACAGCAGCAGTAAATAGACTGAGGGATATTGAAAAGTGGTGCTATGGAGGACAACTGCCTCCTCATGTGGCAGTTCCTGGATATCCAGTGCATGTATGTCAAATATGCTTGAGAGCTGGAAGGGACGTCTTCACGATTCCTCACTGTGCTGGATGCCTAGAAAAATATGGCTTGTATAAAGCGACTCAAACTCGTTTGGCTCCCACATGGACAAAGGTTCAGGAATCTGCAGTTGGCAGCACACAGCACCAGGCGGAGCCTGTGGAGGAAGGCCCCTCGGGGGAGTATGGCACAAAGCTAGAGGGTGCAAAGTTTCGGATGCTGGGTCCCATAAGAAAAGTTCGGATAAAGCATCAATAGACCCCTGGAGGGGGGCCTAGCCCAAGTCTCTTAGGCGAAGATGAGATGTGCGGGAGGCCTTCAAGTGGAAGGTGTTGACCTCCATGCCTAGTGATGAGTGGATAGTCTCAGGAGTGAGAACGACTGCTCACTCCTGGGCTCAGATCCTCAATGAAGAGGAAGATGAGGGGGAACCTATGTGGCCTTGTGTAAAAGGAATGGGTACACAGCCTCAAGATCTTGCCTCGGAGGAATGCATGGAAGAGAGTGGTGATGCCACTGCCCTGACTTTGCAAGAGGAAGAAGTCAGGGATCCGTTTCCAATTTCTTTAAGGATGCATAGCTGGCAGAATTAGGACTGGCCACCCCCAAGCCAGGCCAGCAGTCTCAGCTTGACTAAAGATAGTAAAGTGGAGAGAGTGGTTCGTAGGAAAGCGAATGAGATCTATGGTATGACCTTTCCTACCTTTCCTTGGAAAGTCTGGGAGGAGATTGAGAACAGCAGGAAATCCTGGATCTGGGTCGAAGCAATGAAAGGTGTGCATCCTGGGGCCAACAAGCATGTGAAGAACAGACTGTTTCACGAGAAGTATACCCAATGGAAGAGAGGCAGGACACTGTTTATGGACAGAGTGCGAATAGTGGACGGAGAGGGACAAGAAATCTCCCACTGTGTGAATTATGTGCGCCCAGATGGGGTAATAATTCAAGCTTCTGACCCCCGGTACTATTGGCCTCAGTGTAAGGACCTGCCAGCAAATGTGCCTGCACCTACTAAATGGAAAGCCGAGCAGTGGTAGTCAATACTGCCACACCAGACTGTGAAGTACCTTTATTGATCCGCCATTATGGACATCCAGGACTCAGGTGCCCCACATTCATCAGTTCTACAGTGTACTGGACTTTCCAGAATCCATCGACTGGCCCACCAGATGACTTCAGATCCAGAGAGGACACCAGCCCAGCTGTATCCTGAGCCATCGCCTGGTAATCGGATGATGTCGGACCAGCTGTTTTTCTTTTTGTTCCTGTTATAAGGTTCCATCTCCAGAGATGACATCAGCCCAGCAGTTCCCAGATGTGCCCTCCTGTGGTTCCCGGAAGATGTCCACCCAGCTGTATCGGAAGAAATGCTGCCAGGGAGAGTCTTCGTCAGAGGTGCAGGTCGGTTCAGAATTTTCATACTACAAGGAGCTGGTAAGTCCGAACTTTTCTATCTTTATGACACTGCAATACACACCCTACACTAGCAGACTCCAAACTGTGTGAACTGTCCTCAAAGACTCTCCCCTTAGGGACTTTGGCCTCTTAGAACTGTGCTTCACCGGGCTCCGGCCCAGGAGAGACTCTTTATTTGACTAGCCTTTGGGCACTGCGGTCACTAGTTGGGACTTTTAGGGCACTCCATCCCCCCAGTTGTGTATTGTAAATAATGTTGTTTTCTAATGTATATACTGCTTTTCTACCTTTTCTAAAAAAAAAATATATATTTTTGGGATTCTCCAGTGTTTTGATGGTAGGGGTGTAGGTAGACTGTGTATGCAGATTAGGAGTGTGTGTTGTCTTTCTTTTTCTTGCAGGTATTCCTGGGCAAGATAGAAGAGAAGACAAGAAGAGGAGGAGGGGCTCATCGGAGTTCCTCATTAGTACTTTAGTGTGTAGTAATTTAAAGTACTGTGGTGTTGTTATGATTGTTGTTACTGTATTAACCCTTTCTTTCCACAGGTGTGGTTGTGGGGGTAGGGAGGAGGCAGTAAAATGGTATAAAATGTGGTATTTTATTGGTGTGTGGTTGCAGGTTGCCCAAGGTCAGGGAGGTCCCCGGGTTGTTTTTGTTTTTGGGGTATTAAGTAGAAGGCAGATAGGTTTTCCCTAGAGGGTTGGGGGGATAGACAGGCTGTGGTCCTGAATGGCCATAGGGACCACAGTGCTGATCTATCAGGGCTATGCTCTGGATAGTTCTACCACAGCCACTAGGCATCCATAGTAAGTGGATAGAGTAGAGGCTGATATGTCAGCTAAAGGCCTCTAGGCCCTTACTATTGCCTGCCTGTGCTTGCACATGGTAGGAGGGGGCCTGATCACCCCCCCTCTGCAGGTAGCACATAGGGTGGGATGGCCTAAGGCCGAGTAAATAATGACTGCAGACAGTTGTTTTCCTGGTCAAGGGTGAATGTAACCCCCTTGTTACCCGGGGTTACTAGAATCCCAGTAAGACCTAGTGGTAGGCAGGGAAGGCAGCTTGTGAAATTCCAGTTTAATGGGTTTCACACTGTCTCACTCTGTTCTCAGTCTCAGCTGAGACTGAGGGATGACATCACCAATAGAACTATCGCAGCTGCATGAGTCACAATGGAATCTGCAGCAAGGGAGTTGGAGCAGAATGTTGGGAGGTTTGAACAGAGTCTGTAGTCAGTTGGAGTTGGGAGCTTGCTGTGAAAGCAGTACAGCAGCTCAGTGCAGGCTCTTTGAGCCTCAGCCCTGACAGAGGGCTACTGTTAGGTAAAGAGGGGTGCATCTCCACCAAAAGAGAGAAAGAGAAGATAACTGAAGTGGCGGAGACCGCTGTTTCGGGTCTCAGTGCCCCCTCCCTCCGGGGATGGGGGCAGGAAAGGGTTCCCTGCATATTCCTGGGGCAACCCCCTGGTTCTGCTACTAATGGAGAAGCTGCCTATTTGTTCCAGAGTTTTTTGGGAGAACAAGAAGATTTGTGAATCGCCTGTGGGGCACCTGCAACCGGAGGGTGAGTGTCTGCTCTTCCTGAAAGGGCCTATGTTTTTTCACCCTGGGACTTGTGTGACATGTGGGGATTGGACAACTGAAATAGTGGGAGGCCTAGAGTAATAGGCTTCACCAAAAAGTAAAAGTAGGTTCAAGTCCAGTGGTTATTGGGAATTCAAGATATGTAGAGGAGATGTGACATACGTCTACCCAGGAATTTACATTGCCAAGCTTTCAGTAAAGGAATTGTTTAGTTTCCAGAGAAATGGACGGGTATGGACTGTGGGAGCTGGAGGTGGGAGACCCCCCCATCTTTAGTGACCAGGTCCACCTCTACGGATTTGCTCTGTGGATTTCTACTTTGCCTCAGGCACTTGGCCAGTGATGAGGGAAGTACCCAGATGTGGGATTGGAAGGAAAATTCCTTCTAGGAGTCGAAGGCTCTAGTGTGGTTTGGGGAGCCACAACAGGATAATTGGTTAATTTCCCAAAATGGACCGCGGATCAAGTAGCCGGAGGGGGAGCCGGGCCAGTGGGGAAAACCCAAGTAGTGTACAAGTCGGGCTGTGTACCCAAAGCTGCGTGCAAGTCCGGGCTGTGTGCCTGGTGGGTTCAGAGTCTGAGGGTTGGAAATACTGATAAAGTGTTCTGTTGTCTCTAATCTGCATTACCAGGAATGTAGCCCCGCGGGGGTCTGTCTATGTTTTGTTTGTTCAGCTTGGATGTGAATAAAAACCACACTGTAGAATCCCATTCCTGATTCTGGACATTACAGTTATTGCTTCTTGTGTTCAGATTTACTTGGGTGCCCCTGTGCAGAGTAGCCAAACCTAGGCCCCCTGTGCCGAGTAACCTCATCCTCCCCAAACCCAGTCCCCACCAGGTACTGCTATCAGCTTCAACAGCATGCCACCTGTCGTTTTGCTAAAAAGGCAGGGGTGAGGGGTTACAAATGTAAGACATTACGTCTTCTACCTCGGAGACCCCAACAGACACAGAGAAACCTCAAGGTATAGGGAACGCTTAGCATTGACTCCCAGTTCGTATTGGTAAGAACTGCTTAGAGCAACCGTGATTATCCTTTTGGTAGTAATAAACAAGTTTATTACTCTAATGCAACATGTCTGTGATTCCTTGCATGCCCATTATTGCCAAGAACCTGAGAGTGAGTTTTAGACCTCCTGACAATTGGTGACCACGAGCAGGCAATATATGGTGTTTGCAAAGTTTCACTTCTTGCTTACAACTTTTCCCTTCCCAGTGAGGACTGTAGGTGTGCATTTCCGCATCACCTCTCCTATTTTATGACCCCTTTGTAATAACTTGCAAAGTCTGGCTGCTTTCTGGGTGTAGTCAATGCCAACTTGACTCACCCCACAACAGTCTTGAATTGCAAGCTTACAAGTCCACAGTAGCCCGACTGTGAGCAAGTGCATATGTTGAGGATTGATACATAGCACGGCGTCTTTTCACAGTTTGATTTTCTGTTCCCTCCCACACAATGGCCACTGTTTCAAATATCTGCGCAGAACTGAGACTCGATGTCTCCAATTTCCTTGCCTCCCATGGAGGATGGGCTGACTTCACGCGGGATGCAACTCAATCCAAAAACCCTGTACTGGGGATTTCAACTCAGTACTCAGAAAAGAGACAAACAGCTAGAAAGCAAGAAGCTAAAGGGTTGTTGGTTGTGGCTCTTTATGCTGCTCTGGAAGCCTCCGAAGCGAGGTTTTGAACCCTTGAACTGCAAATCTGATCTCTTAAGCAAGAGATGGGGTTGCAGGAAACTGAATGTGTAAGACGTGAGCAGGATTTGGAGTCAGAGCTCCAAACACTACGAAATGAAAAGGATTCCCTTTTGCATCATTCTGCACAGGCAGGAAAGCAGGAACTTTGTATGTTGAAGCAGGAGTGTGAGGGTTTCAGACAGGATAAGGGACAGGCTTTGCAAATGAACGACTTGTTAAGTAGAACGAGTGAACAATCGAGTGAGGAGTTGGGAGAGATACAGGACAAGATAAACCAGGTACGTTACGACTTAGAAGTGGTTCCTAGGGACAATTGCGAATTGAGCGCCACGTATAGAGTTTTACAAAAACAGATACAGGATGAGATGGAAATGACTGTTGCAAATGTAAATCCAAGATGGCAAAACTGTGCCATCAGTGAGAGGTGCTGGCTGGACATGTCAAGGAGATGGGAGGTGTAGCCCCTGCCATGACAACGTCATCTGAGGGGGAGGTATCAGATGATGACATCTCGCAGTACAATGCCCAGTCACACCCCTACTGTGGCCCAGACACCCCACCCCACCATCCACAACATGGCGGACACCGGTCACACATAACTCGTGTCATATGTCATCGATGTCATGACGCACATCATTGGCCACCCCCATGACAGGGGGGGAAGCAGGCCCAGGCCTAGTCCCGAGGGCACCACCGGTAGCCATTATTAATGAGGAAGACAGGCAGGAGATAGAGATGATGATCGAAAGTGCAATAAGCACCATCTCTGAAAGAAGTAAACCTGTTCTCAAAACCTAAATTAGGCAGCTTCTACACAAGGCTGGGATGCAGTATGGCATGGTTCGGTCAGTGGCAACAGCCGCGTCCCAGGCAGCCCTGGATGATGCCCGAGGCCATCTACCTCCGTCTGCTCGGCCCAATAATCCCCTACAAATGTTCTACTGTTCAGCAAATAGCTGACAGCATCGGTCGGATGAGCCCATCCGACAACCTCAGCTGCCACTTGGAAAAGGTGCGTTCTAAATGTGAAATGCTTAGTCTCGCTGCAGACTACCAGATCCAGATCCTACGCCAGACCATTGATCCAGGACTGTGGGCAAAACTCATCGATACAATCCACTAAGATGGTACTGCCACCTTTGGCGAAATAGCAGCTGAACTCATTTCTGCACAAAGCCCGGGTGTAGTAGGAGTGATGCTCACATACCCTGTAAAACAGAATGCAAAAGAAAGTCCAGCGACTTTCCACCAAAGGCTCTGGATGGCCTACCGAGCAGGGAAGCATCTTGCACAAGAAGCCGCAGATGTAGACCTTATCGAATATAAAACCTTGTTCCTTAGGAACATGATCCCAGCAGTAAGAGAGAAGGTAGAGCCAACCACATATCCCACCATGGAGAGGTTTGCCGACATTCTTCGGAAAACCGAGAGTTTATCAACTTTACATCCGTGATGTAGGCTCTGGTTCCAAGAAAGTAGCTGCCGTAGAGACTACTCCGGAGGCCACAATACACTACATGGTGGAAGGGCAGGCCCAAGAGAAACAGCCCCTCCCTATAGACAACCAACACCCCCAGCAGGCCCAACAACAACAATAATCCTGGGGTGGGAACTGGAACTACCACAAAAACAAGAAACACCATAAGAATAATAAGGGCAAACCACAAAGATCAGGTCCTTCATATAGGGAAATAGCCATTGAGAACCAGAAATTCTGAGAACTCCTTGGGCAAGTCCGCTCTGTAGCTGTTCTGGCTCGGGCCCTTGCTGCCATACAACCAGGACAACGGGCCTCAACAGGCCATGGGGATATCGGAAGTCAAGGATCCCAGGCCCACTCAGGCCTGAACCCGGAAGCGGCTCCCTATATACAGTATCATCAGTGCAGCATGGTGAAGTGGTTCACAGAAGCCAGGCCCAGATGCTCCACGAGCTTCCCCATGCCTCCACTGGTACAGATTGACAATTACAGGCCCCAGTCCATATTGTAAACAAGCTGGTCTTGGATACAAATGGAAGGCCCTGCACTGAGGCCAAGGTTGGGGGCTTACTGACAGTAATGATGGATACAGGCGCGGTTGTGTCTGTATTACACGATGATCATCCAGATACATCCCCTTGGTCCACCGAACAGAGAACCAATATGTCGGGGGTAGATGGAACTAGGTTACCTACATACCGTTCCTTGCCATTACCTGTGGAACTGGGACACCTGAAGGCCAATCACACCTTTCAGCTGATGGTACTGCATGATCACCCTAGTATAATTGGAACTGACTTTCTAGCACCACACAGCTGTGTGGTAGACCTAGCCAACATGTTACTGATACAGATTCAGGGACAATACCACACCATCATGATCCCTGATTCACACATGGTGGCGACAATTTCTGAAAACAATAAAGAGTATGACATCATAGACTTGTTCAAGAATCATGAGATTTTCCCAAACTCCTCCCCATTCTACAAAGGCATCTGGAGGCATTTGCCACCAACAAGCATGACTGTGACAGGATACACACTGTCATTGAAGTGACAGGCCTAACACATGAGAGGCAATGGCAATACCTCTTTCCATTTGAGGCCTTGCCTTCTCGTAGGGAAACAATAAAATCACTCCTCAAGCAAGGTGTGATCAGGACATGTGTTTCCACTGCCCATTCCCCAGTGTGGCCTCTGAAGAAACCCACAGGTGCCTGGAGACTTACTATTGACTACAGGAGACTGAACCAGGTCACCCCTAGTTGTGCCCCAACTGTGGCATCAGCACCTGATGTGCTGCAACTTCTGACCCCTGACCAAAAATGGTTCAGTGCCCTGGACATCTCCAATGGTTTCTGGTCATTGCCATTGGCCCCCAAGAGTCAATATAAGTTTGCCTTCATCTTTGAGGGTAGGCAGTACACGTGGACCTGCTTACCACAGGGATTCCATAACAGCTCCTCCCTGTTCCAGCTACACATGATGGACACCCTTGAGGGTTTCTCTACACCCCAGTGTCTCTTGCAGTATGTGGATGACCTGTTGTTGTCAACAGCCACACAGGAACAACGCCTGGATCTCTTGGACGAACTACTGACCCTCATTCAGAGGGCAGGTCTCAAATGTAACCTGCAAGCAGCACGAATTCATGTCAGAAAGAGGTACCTTTCTGGCTTATGATCCACAGATCAAGGCCAAAGCCCTGCCTGGAAGAAGGTACAAGGGCTGCAGGATTTGCCACTGCCCACCAGTGTGGCTACTCTTCGAAGGTTTCTAGGTATGGCAAACTATTCCAGATATTTTATTTGCGATTTTGCTCAGAAGGCCACCTCGCTGTGTGAATTACTGAAAAAGGATGTGCCCTGGAATTGGGGCCCTATTCACACCCAAGCTGTGATGTCACTGAAACAGGCTTGGCCTCAGCTCCAGCTTTGGTGAACCCCAATTCAGCCCTGCCATTCCATCTGGAGTGTGCCACATCTGACATTGCTATGTCTGCTGTGTTGGCCCCAAAGGTCCATGGCACCCTGAGACCCACTGCATATGCATCACAGCTCTTGACCCCAGTGGAACAGAAGTATAGCCTTTGCGAAAGGAACCTTCTGGCCACCTACTGGGCCATCAGGCACTTTCTGTATATCATTGGGTACTCTCCATTGATTATCAACACAAACCACACCCCTACAACCTTCTTGCTATCAGACAGAGTGAAGGATGAGTCAGTCTCCAACACCAGACTGACACACTGGTCCCTCCTTCTCCAGAACAGAGATATCAAGGTCCACCCAACCAAAATGCCATCCATGCTGGCACATGGCCTCCTTTTTCAAGGAGAACTCCATGACTGTACACTGCAGCCACCTGATCTACCAGATCTAGGTTCTTTCCTCCCTGCTACTCCACAAATACTGGAAAACACCTCACTGTGTCATGTCTTTACTGATGGTTCAGTCTCTTACTATCAGGGAGAACAAATTGTAGGGATGGGCATATTAGTCATTTACCCTTATGGTAACACTGTGAAAATTTATGAACGTTGCAGTGTAGCATCATCACAGTATGCTGAGATGGCAGCGGTGGCCTGAGCCCTCGAGTTCATCCAGCATGGAACCGAGGATACCATCATTTTTACAGACTCTAACTGGGTTTGTTGTTCCCTTATAGAATTTCTTCCTTTCTGGCAGAACTCCTTCCTCTCCTATGATGGCAGCCCCGTAAAACACAAGGTACTGGTAATATACATTCATTCACTGGCACAGAAGTTTGCACACAAGCTCTATGTACACAAAGTTAAGGCTCACTCCATCCATGACCGCCTATCATGCCTTCAATGACACTGCTGACACCCTTGCAAAGGGAAGGGGCCTGGGGTGCACCTGGATGATGGATCATCCAGAGGCCAGAGCGCCATACACATTGCAGCAGCCGGAAGAGACCTGAACCTTTTCCCCTTGACCGTCAGAAGTTCAGCAGTTGACTCTGAACTCAAAGATGTGCAGATCTTTGACAAAGGTACTGAGAAGAACTACCTAGCCACAACCTCACCAAAGGCATGAAGGTAAGTTACACCTGTCCCCTGATAAAGCTCATCTGGTACTAACTAGATGACACCCCAAATTTGTGGGTGTTGCCAGACATCGGGCTCAAATTTTTGCACCAAGTGCAGGATACCCCCACTGGTGGACATCAGGAAGTGGAGAACACACTCCAAAGGCTAAAGACCACTGCCTGGTGGCCTGGTGTCACCAAGAATGTCAAACAGTACATAGACAATTGTCTTGTTTGTGCACAAAATAACCCCAGCCCTACCAAATGAAATGCCAAGCTGCTACCACAAAGGCACTCCAGCCCTTGGCATGCCATTCAGATTGACTTCATTGGTTCTTTGACCAATACTAGCAGAAACAACAAATACGTCCTTGTGGTAACTGATATTTTCTCCAAGTGGGTTGAAGTTTTCCCCACTAAAACATGCATTGCTAAAAAAACTGCCAAAATCCTGGTGGAACAGATTTTCTCCAGGTGGGGCCTACCACTCAAGGTACACTCAGACAAAGGAACCAGTTTTACAGGTGAGTTCATGAAAGAAGCACTTGAACTCCTTGGAGTTCACCAGAAGTTCCACATACCCCTATTACCCACAATCTCAGGTCAAGTAGAGAAAGCTACAACAGATGGATTGCTACAAATGCTTTCCAAATTCATTGAGGATAATCCCAACGATTGGGATTCCCTATTGCCGTTACTCCTTATGGCAATTAGGGGTACACCCTCAGCCACCACCCAGCTGACACCCTTTGAGGTGATGACTGGTAGAAATATGAGATTACCTGAACATCTGTTGTTTGACCTGCACATCCCCACTGAAGACCATGCATCTGTAGATCAGTATGTGGAAAAGCTCAGACAAGACCTCATACACATTCATTTGTATGCTGCCAACTGCATGGGCAAAGTCCAGCAACACTCCAAAATACAGTTTGACAAACATGCACAAGAAGTGGATTGGCAGGTTGGGGATCAGGTAATGGTTCTCAGATTTGCACATCCCACACACTCCTTCTCCAATAAGTGGGAAGGACCCTACCCAATTGTCAACAAACATAGTCCATCAGTCTATCAGGTTAGACTCATGCAAAACAACAAACTGACTGACAAATGGTTACATGCAAACCAGATGAAACTGTATAAAGGAGTATAACTACTTTTCCTCACCCCCATTGGGTGGAATCGTACTGATTTTCTAATCTTTGATTTTTCTTTTCAGATACTGACAAGATGGCTATCTTGTTCTACATTCTTCTCATCTCAGGAGTTATCCTCTGCATCCAAGGCATGGTAAAGCACCTCCTTCCTCACCTTGATCCACCTCCAACTACCCCAGAGGGAGTCTCTATCAGTATACCCGACAATTTGATTACTGTCCAGGAAGGTTCAGATGTCTACCTCACTGCCTTGGTTGTTGCTCCTTATAAATCTGCCCTACAAATTGAGTGGTAAACCAAGTCGTAAGGACAAATTCTCCCTGTGGCCAAGCTTTCCAAGGGAACTTTCCATGGTTGGCTCAACACAAAATGATTCCCAAATGGTTCTCTATCCTTGCTCCAAACTTCTCTTAGACATTCTGGCTTATACAATATTACCACTTTAATTGATCCTTCATATTGTAATTCCTTGTCTAAAGACTATACCAGGAAATTGTGTGCTGTACACAACATGGCCTCTGCCCCATGTTTCTTTCTGTGTTACCCCTTACAAAACAAACAGCTTTTGGATTGTCCAAAACACACCCCTGGTCCTCGTGAGGGTCTCATGCCACTGCTTTACCTGGTACACTCATTATCAACTTAAGCAATTTATGCATATACCTATTTTGTTTAACTTGACTTACTGGATATTAGAAGAATTTAGTATGAAATAATAATACTTCACTGTTTTATAGTACTTTTATTGTTTGATAGCTTAGTAGTAGTTTTTCAAATTTGTACTAAAACCTATTGCCGGGTACACCACCGGAAAGCATAGAGAGGTAATTTTAGAAGAAAACCTAATCCTAATGATCAAAGTCATAAATGTAATAGATGTGAAACTGATAGCTCTGATGTCACTGGTGCCACAGGCACTGTTACAGGTCTTTTTGGTACAGCCATGTCTATTTGGAATAAAGCCGACATTGTTGCTATCAAGTCACATTTACAGAAATTCCAAACTGGTTTGGTAAATGAAATTATTCCCCCTTTATTGCATGGTGTGGATGGCCTTAGTCAGGAAGAAAGATATACTGTATACAATATGCACGATATTGCTAAGGCATTTTCAGATTCCAAAGATAAAATTAACGCACTTATTGCACAAAACAATAAAGAAGCAGATAAGCAGTACATTGCCCAAGAGATATTATGCTCAGCCTATGGCTCTTACATTATTAGCTACCATCATAATCTTTTCTCCGTGATCTTGAATCAGAAGAATTCCTGATATTATACATGATAGACATATTTCAAAATGGTACTGCCCTCAATGTAAATCCTCCAGCTGTATTTCTATGTGTATGCTGCAGACTTTAACTATTCCACTTTCCACAACTAGGAATTTGGGTTTTGTGACCAGACATCCTAACACTGGTCCCTGTTTTACTTCCAAGAAATGTTCTAGTAAGGATACTGTTTGTTTGTTTTACTGTCTCTTTACCACGCTTTGATCCTACTACAGCTTTGTTCGACTAGCTCACAATTGTACACTCCACTGGGCACCTTGATGAAGACATCTACAGAGAACACCTCAACTTACCTCCTCTACTGGCTTTTCATCCTCTTCGGGACACCTGGGTTCGTCCGCACACTAACTGTTGTGCAAAGAAAGGGTACATTTATTTGTGTCGATGTGACGAGTTTGATATTATTAAACTTGTATGTATTGTTCCCCAGACATTATTGATTGGTCCTTTTTGCAGATGATGAGCATCACCACTAACAATGGTACAGACTCTCAAGGACTCCAACATTGGCTCGTGATGATCCCAAGCTTCCCACCTGGGTTTTACCAAGAGGAGGCCTACCACCTGTCAACATGGATTTCCAAACAAACTTTTACTGCCCGTTCCACAATTGCAAAAGTGGAGACTGCCTACTGTTAAATGCAAATATAATTCAGATGGAGAGTACTGTGTTGTTACACACACAAGACTTACATTTACACGGTAATGAAAATATGTTATTGATAGTCCAAATTTGCTGCTGTGCCCCATCAGAAGTCAGTTATTAGATTGTCATTACACCCATCCTATCATGGACGCTGACATTATTGATGGTAACCTGATTATCTGCTTACTTTTCTTGAGACACTCTTACTTCTTAATGTACACATTGATCCTTTAACTTTGATACTGAAATCACTGTTAGACAAAAAGATACCTATCTCATCCACATCAGCAATATATCTCCAAAGCTAATGAAGCTGTGCTTGTACTTATTAATGATGGTGATATGAATAGTGCACTTATTAACACTTGGTAAGAAATTACCTTTAAAGGTTTTGTTATTATACAAGCATTTTTGATATTTTTCCTTATTATTATGTTTTGCTGCCTACGTCGTACATTATGTCAACATCATGAACAGCTGGAGTTCCTTTACAAGGCTTGCATGTCAGGTCTGTAAATGGCACCAGCTCCCTGTCCATTTCTTTACTCTTGCTGTGTTTCCTCTTGTGAGGCAACAAGGGGAGGAATGTTACATGAGCTCCCTGCATCCTAACTGGTACCCCCACAGGTACACCATAGATAGCTAATACTTAGGTATAAGTTATATTAACATATAGGGATAAGGGCATCTACTGTATAAGAGTAGATGTCAGGAGATGTATGCATATTATTGTTATACACTTTACTTTCTAATACACATATGTATTTCTTGCTTGCAAGATGTTAGGACACCTGTGTCCTTGTAATGATTATGATATATGAGCTGGCATTGCCATCTTCTGATGATCTGTATTATTACATTGCTATATGCAAACTATACTCCTTAGTCTTTACAAAGTGATGACTACCACAAAATTGTATAATGTTATCTTGGACTGAGGAGCCACCTCTAATTTAGCCAATAGGGCTCATCTCTGTAACTAGAAATGCTTCTATCTTACAGTAACCATGGTAATTATCATAGGTATATAATGTAAGACATCATGTCTTCTACCTCAGAGACCTCAAGAAACACGGAGAATCCTTGAGGTATAGGGAACGCTTAGCATTGGCTCCCAGTTCATATTGGCAAGAACTGCTTAGGGCAACTGTGATTATTCTTTTGGTAGTAATAAACAAGTTTATTACTCTTGTGCAACGTGTTTGTGATTCCTTGCATGCCCATTATTGCCAAGAACCTGAAAGTGAGGTTTAGACTGCCTGACAGGACAGAATAACTTTAGTGAGGCCCACCTGGAGATCCAACGATGGGAGTTCTGGGAAGGTAGCTGGGAAGGTCTTAGGACATCCAATGCTATTGAAGAAGTAGGAGTTGAGTAACGAGATCGTCAGAGTCAGAGCTTGTAGGAGAAGCTACAGAAAGGTAAAATGGATGATGTCGGTACTGCTATAAGGTATCTTGTGGTTCCCATTATCTATAACAATGATGATGATGACAGAGTCAGTGCATGATGGAAGGAAGTAGGTCACTTTTCCATGCAGATAGGTGTGGAGGAGGCTCTACTAGATTTTAGATCCTATGAGACACGGGAGATAGGAAATCCATAGTGCTTGAATTAATAGGATGTGTAGGGAGCATCTAGTAGACTCGGATGAGGGATGAGATCTTTCTATAGTCCAGTCGAATGTCCTTTTGGGAACTGATCCTGGGGAGATGATTGAGAAGTATAGAGAACTCTATGGTGACATAAGAGTCTATGAGGCATGTTGTCCAAGGGATGTTTGCTAAAAGAAGTTTTCCTCGGGTGAAATGAACAAGTGCTCCATTGAGTAGTGGATGGGAGCTGTTAGGATGGCCAGGGTAGGAGTGTGAGCTAGATGAATGGGAGGCATAGTTGATTGGGTAGGAATACTGGCCAGAAATAGATGTTAACTGCCCAAAAGAGCCACAGCAAACAGGAAGGAGCACTGAGCCACAACAGTGGAAAGGAGAAGGCAGCCATCCAAGAATGAAGGGGAAATTCTGGAGCCGATGTCCACGGACCAGAGGAGGAGTCCGAGGAGAAGACAGCATAGGCCAAGCAGACTGACGTCAACAGGTGCAAACAGGAACAGAACCAGGGCCAGCGCCACAGGAAACTGAATCAGAATGGGTGAAATCTGCTGCAAGCCATGAGGTAGAGCCATAGAAGATGAATAAGTGAGTCCAGGTACCAAATGCTACAACATTGAGATGTGCGAGTCCCACTTCTGAAGATGATGGCAAACAACAAGGGTAGAGAACAGAAGGCACTGCAGCAATGAAGCATGAAGACCCCACTTCCAAAGGAGAAAAAGAACTCGCACTGTTGTCAGGAAGGAGTGACCAGCAGCAAGGAAGTCCAGGAAGCAGTTAAATTGAATGGAGGCAGAGAATGAACGAGCTGACAGGAGTCCAAATCCAGAGTGTGAAGAGGTCAAGGCAGGGACGAGTATGATGAGTCCATGGAAATGCAGGAAATAGACTGTTGAGGAAGGATATGGAAGGCAAATACACTACAGGGTTCCATTCCTGAAGGGAAGCGGCAACCAGGTAGCAGGTAGAAAATGCAAGAGGTTGGAACAGTTGATCACAGAAATAGGATCCCATCCATGATATTAGAGGCTAGATGATCATCACGCAATGCCGCCAGGCAAGGCAGGACGGGGAAGGCAGATGGGGTAAAGCAGTCCCATTCCTGAAGGGAAGTGGCAACCAGGTAGAAGGTGGAGAATGCATGAGGCTGAAACGGTTGTTTGCAGAAACAGGCTCCAATCCTAGATATCCAAGGCAAGACAACTTCACTCGAAGCTGCCAGGTGAAGTAGGACGGAGAAGGCAGATGTGGTAAAGTGGTTCCATTCCTGAAGGGAAGCAGCAACCGGGTGTTGGGTAAAGAATGCATAAGGACGAAATGGTCATTTGCAGACACAGGCTTCCATCCCAGGTATTTGTGGTGAGATGACCTTTATTCGATGGTGCTAGGCAATGCAGGATGATGATGGCAAATGGGGTAAAGTGGTCCCATTCCCAAAGGGAAGCAGCAACCGGACAGTCTGGTAGAGAATGCATGAGTCTGAAACCATGGATTGCAAATACGAGCTTCCATCCCTGGTAGTCGGTACCAGACGACCTGCAGTCGATGCCGCCAGGCAGAGGTAGAATGTTGAATGCAAATAGGGTATAGTGGTCCCCTTCCAGAAAGGAAATGGCAACCAGGTATCAAGTAGAGATGCATAAGGCTGAAGCAGTCAAATGCAGACTCAGGCTCCCCGTTCTGTTAGTCGAGCGAGATGACCTTGACATGAGGCCACTAGGCATAGGTAGGATGATGAAGACACATAAGGTACTGAGATCCCGTTCCAAAAGGAAAGTGGCAACTGGGTAACAGGTAGAGAATGCATCGGCTGAAACAGTAGATTGCAGAAATGGCTCCCATCCCTGGTAGTCGGGACAAGACAACCTTCACGCAATGCCGCCAGGCAGAGTTAGGGATGGAGGATGTCAAGGTCATAGTAGGTGGTGGTAATTGAAATGGAATCCCATCCCCGGCAGACAGGGCAAGCCTACCTTCACTCAGTGCCTCAGAAGGTATGAGTTAGGGATGGAGTCTGGAAAAACTGCTGGTATGGTTCAGCAAGGAAAGGGCAGGAGGCTACGTAGGATAGTAGGTAAACAGGCAGGATAAAGGGGAATGCAGCAATGCAGAGTGGGAGAAAGTGAGGAGGAAGTCATCAGGAATGCCAGTAAGGGGGAAGGAAAGAAATCCAGGAGGGAGCATGCAGGTAGCTAGGTAAGCAATGGAAGACTGAAAGCTGAGAATGCTGCAATGGTAATTATCCATGTAATGGCAGCGGAAGCCATGTAAGCAGGACGGCAGGTAACTGGAAGCTGGAAGGTGAGCAGCACCAGGGTAAAACAAGGAAACAGAAATCCTGAAGCTGAGCGGGGTATATGTGCTGGGAGCAAAACAGTAGGGGGTACAATTGCCAAACTAGGGGTAAAGGTAACACAGGTCTGGATGGGAGAAGGGGCATATAGGGAGATGGTATGGTGGAGGGAGGAGTGAAAGGCCCAAAAGGAAAACCAGAGGAGCACGGAGGGGCAGGGAAAGATGGCAGACAAGGATCAATGGGGATAGAGGAAGGGAGGGCAGGGGAAGGGAGGGATGAGATGATGAACTTAGGAGAGGGAAACTAGAGAGCCATAGGGTACCACTGGTAGACAAATGAGCTACACACATAGTGAAACCAGTTAAGGCACAGCAGCCCAGGAAGCCAAAACAGGTAGAGGGGGAGTGCAGGAGGAAACAAAAAACCCACAGAGCAAGGCAAAAGGAGCATCCCAGCACCTGTAGAGCACAACCAGAGCATGCTGAACAGGGAAAATGGAGGCCTGGAAAAGGCACAGCACCAGACAATACACTGCATGACTCAGGTAGGCAAAATGGGAGTGAACTGGGGACATGAAGTGTCGCTGGTGGGGAGAGAAGGGAAGGCAAAATTCGAACATACCATGCAGGGAGCGAAACCACTAAGTAGCGGGAGGGCTCAAGGCTGATGTATGGACCAGTCCAGTCCGGTAATGGGTGGGTAGTGCTGAAACAGCATTGCAGGCCAAAAACAGACAAAGCTAGACACAAACATAGGGAGATCAGGAATTCCATACAAAACGGGACCAAATGCAAGCAGGAGACAACAGGTAGGGGGGCATCCGAGGCAGGGGCAGGTAGCAACAAAAATGGAGTGGCAACCCAAACGGCTCAAGCGACACTGTCCGACAGATAACAGAAATGCGGGACAGAAAGGTGAGACATCCTACAGCAGATGGGAGTGAAGGTCAGGCAGTGCACAGTGAAACGGAAACACTTACCCGTAGGTAGAAACGTTGAACACCATCGCCGTCTCAGGTACAACTCCCAGGCACAGGCTTGCACAGCAGGTAAGCCAGCAGGCGCAAGGGGATGATGCCACACCCATAAAGACAGAAAAAAGAAGCGGCAGCTCTAGATGGAGAGCACCAAATGGAGGAACCGCCCCAGGAGCCGCAAAGAGGCACAGGGAAGAGGGAGGCAAATGGGAGAAAAACAGAAAGCAAGCAGGAGGAGGCAGCACAAAGATTGCATATGTCCTTTAGAACACCGCACAGGGCGATCACAGGGACAGAAGCAAGGAGCAGAGAGAGGGGAGGAAGCTCAGCCAACGAGCCACACAGGAGCCGAGGCACTGGCAGTTCACAACACGCTAAGCGGAGAACTGCCATTGGAGGCTGGCTTTTGAAGGGGATATGGGAGAAGCTATTCCCCCACATTGAACCTCGGGCTATAGCCCTCCCAAAGCTTGTTCTCAAAATACAACCACAATACAAAATCAAATGTTAACCTAGCACTCATAATTGGGGCATTGTGGCTGAGACTCTGTAAATTTCAAGAATTAGTAGTAATGATGCATGTACCAGTTTGGATTCCGTATTAATTAGTTCTCAAGACAAAGCCACAAATGTAACAGAAAATCACAAGGTAAACTCAAACATATTTAAGTCTTCACAAAGCAAAACGGAAGTTTGAGGAAAAGCTTGCTATGTCTTCAAAAAAAAAATGGTAAACAATTCTATGGATATAGTAATTCATTAAATAAAGCACATTCAGAATTAACAACTACAATGGTAAATGAAGAAATGATAACTGATCTATGTAATATAGCCGAAACATTTAATACCTATTTTTGCTAGATTTATAACCCTCCAAAATCTGATACATACACTAATAAAAGTAAAATTACTGAAGGCAAGCATGAAATCCAATTAGAATATATCATTACACAAATAAACAGATTAAAACATCATAGTGCACCAGGTTTATACAATATTACCACAGATATGTTTAAGCTGATGAAAGCGAGTATCAGTGTCCCACTAAAAATACTTTTTGTAAGTTCTTTAAATACAGGCACCATACAAAATGAATGGAAAGTAGCTAAGGTTACACTGATTTATAAAAAGGGCTGCAAAATGCAGAAAAAGGCTGTAAGAACAGGGATGGGGCTAAAAGGGGTAAGGCCATAAAAAAAAAAAACATGGAAGGTGATGAGTACCAATGCCCGCAGTCTGTGTAACAAGCTCCCTGAACTAGTGGCCTTGATGGAAGAGGGATGCCTGGATAGTGTGGCAGTCACTGAAACATGGTACACAGAGAACCATGACAGGGATGTCAACATACCAGGATACACAGTCTACAGGAGGGACAGGGTGGGTAAAAGAGGAGGAGGAGCTCTCTATATAAGGGAAGGGATTAAAGCAACAGAACTAAAGAGTAAACAGGAAGTTGATGGGTCACCCTGGAAACAGGATATGGCACCACAATCTGCAAGGGGGTTGTGTACAGATCCCCATCTCAGGGGGAGGAAATGGACAAGGAAATGATAGAAGGCATCCTTAAAATGGCAGAAAAAGGGGATATATTGTTGATGGGGGACCTGAATATGTCAGATGTTAACTGGAGTACCTTTGCTGCAGCCACATCCAAGAGCAGGGTAGGATATGGCCTATCTAGGCAAGGCAAGGCAAGGCAAAATTTATTTAAAAGACGCCCAATCCCAGAGGCTCTGGGCGCCATACAAGCATTTAAACAAACATATTTAACATAAAAGAATATAAATTCACATATAAATACAAATCAATAAAAACATTTTTAAACCTTACAATAAATCCATCTCTAAACATTAAATGCCTTAGAGTAGAAGAAAGTCTTTAGCTGGGCCTTAAAAACATCCACCGATGAAGCCTCTCTGACCATAGTGGGTAAAAGAATTCCACAGAACTGGGCTGCGACACTAAAAGCTCTATCGCCAGCTGTTTCAGCCTAGTTTTGGGAATGGTCAATAGAGCATTCATTCGATGAGCGAAGAGCGAGGAGAGGCAGGTGACAGAAGGTCTAACAGGTAGCCAGGCCCTGTCCTGCAAAGATTATAAGGTGAAGACCCACCTTAAAGAGGACTTCCACCTGACCGCAGCCAGTGCATCCACGTAGAACTGGTGTAATGTGACAGAACTTTGCTGCCCTGTCAACAATCGGGCAGCCGCGCTTTTGCACCAGCTGTAATCTTCGTAGAGATCCTCCCGTGACCCGAGATAGAGCGATTACAGTAATCAAGCCTAGATGTGACTAAGGCATGTATCAAAGTAGGGAGGTCCAGAGATGGAACAAGGGTTTAATTCTGGCAATGTTTCTGAGATGGTAAAACAGAGTACGAACCACAGAGGATATTTGGTCCTCCATGGTTAAATCTCTGTCCAGAATCACGCCAAGATCGGTGCACCGAGAGGAGGCTTCAATGGCACAGACCCTAGGACAAGCCCAGTTTCTGTGTCAGAGGCCATCCTATCACGAACTCTGTTCGACTCCACTACTAATACCTCCGTCTTATCAGGGTTCAGCCAAACCAGCTAGAGGCCATCCAGTCGCTGATCTCAGCCAGACAGATGTTAAGTACATCCACTGCATTGGATGTTCCTGGGGCAAAGGAAAAATATAGCTGAGTATCATTGGCATAGCAATGAAAACTCAAGCCATACTTCCTAATGATCCCACCCAGAGGCAGCATATACACTGCGAACAACATTGGAGCCAAAACTGATCCCTGAGGAACTCCACAGAGAAGCAAACTGGGTATAGATGAGAAATTTCCCATCATAACCCGCTGCCTCCTGTTAGTTAGAAAGGACTCAAACCATTTGATAACATTACCGTGAGTCCACATAGATCCCTAGCGCAGCAAGCAGCACACAATGGTCCACAGTGTCAAAGCTGATGAGAGATCAAGGAGAACAAGAATTGTCTTGTCTCCTCGATCTCTAGCCCTGAGTAGTCATTCTGCACCTGAACAAGTGCAGTTTCAGTACTATGTCTGGCACGAAAAGCCGACTGAAAGGTTCATAACCTCGTGAGAACTGAGGTGTTCTTCCAATTGAAGCGCTACCACTTTCTCAATAACCTTTCCTAAAATGGAAGGTTAGAGATTGGACGGTAATTTGCCATGATCTCCGGGTCCAAAGATGGCTTCTTTAGAGGGTCTTACCAGAGCCTCCTTCAAGGCATCCAGAAAGACACCCTCAGACAAGGAACACCGTGATAATCATGGCAAACATCAACGTAACAGAGCCAACGCATCTCATTAAGAAACGCGTTGGCACTGGGTCCAGTTCACAAAAGGTGTGCCTCACATTGGTTACCACCTCAATAACCTCACTATCCTCCACTGGTCTAAACTCTCCCCAACCAGACGGAGTGCACTCAGAACACATCAGACGATCACTGCCAGCTATAACATTTCTGGCTGAAGGAACCACCCGCCGGATCGCAGACACCCTATCCGAAAAGAACTGAGTGAAATCCTCACAATCCGTGTTGGGAAAAAACCCTTCGGCGCAGCAGACAGGATGTAAAAGTCTGTCGACAGTCCGGAAGAGTGAGGCCGGTCGGTTCTTTACGGCAGCAATCTCCCTAGACAAAAACACTGTCTTCTTACGGTTAATTGCCTCCTGATAGCCAACATAGTGGACACGCAGGGCCAGTTTGTCTGCATCCAGACAGGATCTAGTCCAGCAGCGCTCCAATCTCCGACCCAGTCTCTTCATCTCCCTGAGCTCACCATCAAACCATGGTGACCTCAAGTAAGAAGTCCTGGGTCATACACGGACAGGTGCGAGGGAGTTTATGGTGTCAGATAACACCTCATTATATGTGTCAACTCCGCCACAACACCTCCTGCAATGCATCACCCACTTAGACAAATCTGCTGCCGCTAAAACCTTCAGGGTCAAACCCGTAGGGCGACAGCAGATCATCTCAACAGGGGAAGGGCTATATGGAGCCCCAAGCGTGAACTGAACTGTGCAATGATCAGACCAGATAACTGGATTCACCTTAAGATCGCTAATATCAAGTCCCAGTGAGAACACCAGGTCCAACATGTGGCCATCCCGATGAGTCGGTAAAGTAACTACCTGTGTCAAACCAAGGGAGGACATGATCCGGGAAAGTTCATAACCAGGTCCATGATTCACATCGTTGAACCAAACATTGAAATCCCCCAGAAAAACACATCTGGGGGATTCCAATGATGCAACGGCAACGAAATCTGCAACCTCCTGCAGGAACTCTCCCATCAACCCAGAAGGGCGATAAATAAGAAAGACCCTGCAGCCCACACCTGATCCTCCCCGGATGGCCACACATTCAAATGAACCCGGAGCTCTCACTGGGTGCACGGTAAAGGTCAGACTGGATCTAAAACAGATGGCTACACCGCCACCCCCGCTCCCACTCTGGGACAGTGCACCACGGTATACCGGGGGACCGCAGTCTCAAAAATTGGGCCCGCATGCGTCTCCACCCAGGTCTCAGGATAAACGCCAGATCAACTGACGAAATCAAGGCAGCAATACTGCCGCCTTATTTCTGATTGATTCATGCTACAAAGCACCACCTTCAGGGGATTTGGGATGATGCAGCCCCACAGGTTACCTGGCCATTTGATCTAATAGGCTCCTTGGGATGGACACCAAACACGACCGACCTCTCCATGTGCCCGTTGCAACCCAGGGTGCCTCCTGGACCTGACAACTTCAATCCTCTTATGGCCCAAATTAAGATTACGCAAGCAATCGCTAGCCCCACCAATCCCCACCTCCCAACAACGCCTGATAATAACATCAGAAACTGGAAGGGGGATGAAAGGGCGCAGGTCACGCAACATCAAGCCATCATAGACTATTCTAACTCCTCTCAATCCTCCCATATCTATTTAGGCACAACAAATACAAACCATCAAAATAAAATTAATAACTAAATAAAAATAACCCACCAAGCCTAACTCTAAAATATAACAAACCTACAAAGAGGTTAAATAATTAAAATATTACAAGTTTAAATACAACAACATGTTAAAACGAAACCTAATCCTCCTACATCAACTGAACATTTTTCAGTGCCGAGTGGCACTCGCGCCACTCACTACGCTCGCGCTTGCGAGCGGTGCAAGATATTTATAAATGTTACCACGGGACACACAGGTCCTGACTCCCCCCAGTTCACTCCAGAAGGCTTGACAGGTAACACCTGCTTGCAGTCTCTCACACTGCGCAGGTGTAATCGGCCCCAAAGCGTCTTGTTCACACTCCAGAAGTAAAGGGATCAACTTCCTGACTCTCAGGACCTCCCAGCTGTCGGCTGAAATAGCGGCTAAAACACTGCACACACAATAACGCTTACATGCGAGATATTTATAAATGTTACCACGGGACACACTGGGTCCTGACTCCCCCCAGTTCACTCCAGAAGGCTTGACAGGTAACACCTGCTTGCAGTCT
Organism: Neoceratodus forsteri; assembly: GCA_016271365.2. NCBI lineage: Eukaryota > Metazoa > Chordata > Ceratodontiformes > Ceratodontidae > Neoceratodus > Neoceratodus forsteri. Next base: position 1,455,293,689 of record CM057455.1, on the reverse strand, counting down.
CTCACACTGCGCAGGTGTAATCGGCCCCAAAGCGTCTTGTTCACACTCCAGAAGTAAAGGGATCAACTTCCTGACTCTCAGGACCTCCCAGCTGTCGGCTGAAATAACGGCTAAAACACTGCACACACACAATCTAGATTTTAGCAAGGCATTTGACACAGTCTCACACAAAAGATTAATACACAAGTTAGGCAGCCTTGGAGTGGGTCCCAAGGTGGTAGCCTGGATAAAAAAAACTGGCTGGACAACACGATGCGAAGGGTAATAGTAAAAGGAATCCACAGTGAAGAAAGGAGGGTAACTAGCGGGGTACCACAGGGTTTGGTACTGGGACCGGTCCTCTTTAATGTCTTTATAAGTGACATTAGAGAGCACCTGGAAGGAAAGGTATGTCTCTTTGTAGATGACACAAAGATCTGCAACAGGGTTGATACACAAGGTGGGTGGAAAGGATGAAAAGGGACTTGGCAAGGTTGGAGGAATGGTCAAATATGTGGCAGCTCAGATTCAATGCAAAGAAGTGGAAGGTAATGCATCTGGGAAACAAAAACCCAGGGGAAGAGTACACAATGGGGGGTGAGTTAATAACAACAACAAAAATCAAAAGAGACCTAGAAGTAATTATATCAGATGACCTAAAGGTGAGCAAGCAATATGAGAAGGCAGTAAGGAGGGCTGGGGGGATACTGGGATGCATATGGAGAGGCATCAACAGTAGAAAACAGGAAGTTGTTATCCCTCTGTATAGACAGTTGGTGAGACCCCATATGGAGTACTGCATGCAATTCTGGAGACCCCATCTCCACAAAGACAGACAGAGTGGAAGCTGTTTAGAGGAGGACAACCAAAATGGTGCAGGGTCTGCACCAGAAAACATACAAGGAGAGACTAAAGCAGCTTAATATGTATACCCTTGAGGAAGGGGGGGGGCATGATGGAAGCTTTCAAGTATCTTAAGGGAACTGAAGTACAAGAGGGTAGCACCTTTCAGAAGAAGAGATGCACAAGAACAAGGGGGCACAATTTGAAAATAGAGGGGGGATGGCTCAGAGGTAATGTTAGTATTTTTTCAGAGATGCTTGTGAATGCATGGAACAGCCTTCCTGAGGAGGCTGTGGAGTCAGGAACAGTGGGAGAATTCAAGAATGCATGGGATAGGCATGAGGCAATTCTAGTGGGGGGTAGGAGGAAGTAAGCTGTTGATTAACTAGAATCTGCAGCTTATCCATCAGGTAGGGAAATGGGCAGACTAGGTGGGCCAAGCGGTCCTTATCTGCCATCAAATTCTATGTTTCTAAAATGAATATGGGAAATTACAGGCCCATAAGCCTTACCTCTGTACCACGTAAAATCTTGGAACACATAATAAAGGAGAAAACTGTTGCACAGTTAGATAAAATACCAACATTTGATAGTAACCAACATGGTTTTAAGTGTGGAAGATCATGCACAACAAATTTGGTTTGTTTTTATGAATATATGTCAACAGTTGGACAGTAGCAAGCCACTGGATGTCCTGTTGCTGGATTTTAGCAGAGTGTCTGATTATGTACCATACTGGGCAGTAACTGACAAATTAAATAAATATGGAATTGACACACACACACATAATTATCTGGATAAATGAGTGGCTTAAATTCAGAACTCAGAGGGTCTGTATAAAGGGTTATTTGTCAGAGGAGTAGAGGGTGACCAGTGGGGTGCCGCAGGGGTTGGTGCTGGGACCTGAAATTTTCCAATTATTTGTTGCAGATTTGGAAGATAATGTCCAAAATTATATAGTTAAGTATGCAGATGATGCAAAATTGGGAGGGCCATGCAAAACAATGACTCAGATCAGGTCAATCTAGGCAGATATAGACTCAATAGCCAAATGTCAAGTAAATGGGGAATGACATTAAACAAAGACAAATGTTGCATCCTGCATATGGGTAATCAGAACACAAAGACACAATACTTGTTACAAAACCAAGTTATACAATCAAAGACATTTGATAGGGATCTTGGTGTTCTAATCGATAACCAGTTAAACTTTAGAGATCATTACATAAATGTTATGGCTAGGGTGAACTGGACAACTGGGGCTATCAAAAGAAACATCAGGAGTAGAAGTGAGGAGGTGATGAACTTGTATTTGTCATATGTGAGACCACAGCTGGATAATGCTACCCAGGTCTGGAGCCCATATACAATAAGGGAGAACAATAAGGTGGAACAGGTTCAATGCAGATTGACCAAGTCTATTAGGACACTTAGATTCAATGCAGATTGACCAAGTCTATTAGGACACTTAGACACATGTCTTATACTTCAAGGTCACAACATTTAAATCTGCATGGTTTGGAACTGAGAAGGAAAAGAGGAGACATGCTATTCTGTTTTAATATTATGAATGACATGCACTTAACTACAGAGTTAAATACGATTACAAAAATATTAACTCTATTGCAAGAGGGCATCTGCTACAGCCAAAAATAAATCATTTTAGGACTAAAAAAAGGAAATATTTTTTCACACAGAGAGCAGCTAGCCTTTGGAATAAACGTCCTGAGCATGTTATTATTAGTGAAAATAGAGAGATATTTAAAAACAGACTGGAAAGTTATATTTTCAACAAAGGTAATATGATATATTACAATGACTCTTAAAGGAGCTAGATGTTGGGTCTTGGCCTTTTTTTGCTCCTAAAATCCTAAATGAATCCTAACTGAATTTACTGCTGGGATTCTAAAACTATGAAAAAGCATGTCTATACCAACTTTGACCATAACTTGATAAGTTGTGCTATATAGACAGAAAAATGCGAATAAAAGCTAAAACTCAGACAATTAGGTTATTTTAATTAGCAAAAACAACAACAAAACAAAAAGAAATTGGAGCAGTTAAGGGAGCTTTAGACATTTTAGGCAAGAGGCAAGATGACGGCGATGCTGTGCCGCAATCTCTGAGCATTTTTACGCTGCCCTGGGAAATCCGTGTAATTTAGTTTTAGTATTTTAAGTTTTGTTCGTTCATAGCTATTTTTACCTTTCCGGTTATTTTCCGCTTAAATTTTTTTCGCATTATGCTTCCATTCACTGAAAATAATCGGGGTCTTCCAGTGTTCTCCTGTGTTATTAAAGTGTCAAACAGTGATGGACTGCAACTGATTGGACTGTCTGGTAAAACTGTGGCCGAGGTCTCTGTTTTTCGAGTCCTCCCCCTTTTTCGCTAGTGCTGGCTGTTGTCCGAAATAGTGTCGGTGCTTTGGTGGAGGTCTATTCTTCTGGATTAAGGGACTGGCTTTTTTGGGCAGCGGAGCGGAGGATTGGAACCATGGGGAATTGATTGTTCAGACTGCTGATTGGAGCTGTGGTGTTCGTTTGGGTCCCTGAGGATTGTGGAGCTCGAGAGGGGACCTTTTTTGGCTGTGTTTGGATCTGTGTTGAGCCTTTCGTTTTTTTCTTTGGAGGTAAAGAGAGTTTGGGGGCTGACAGCTCCTGGCCTCCTTGCAGGCCCCTTTGTCCATGTCTGTGGGCTGCCCTTCGACACCTGTCCTCTGGAAGGTGGTGGCTGAGAGGTGCGCTATTTGGCGGCAAGCCTCTTGGCTCTTCTGATCCACGCCGGATCAGCTGGAGAGCTGACCAGGCAGCGGTAAGGTCCGTTGAGAGGAGGGTTGTTCTTAGGGTAAGTCCCTGGTACCGGCAGTGGCCTTCCGGATCCTTTCCTCCGTGATTCTAACTTTGAAAGTCTTTTTTACAAAAGAAGATTTTTATTTCGCTGCTGCCGTTAAAGCCTTCCAGAGGACGAGTCGAATTCCGTGGGGCTCTTGAAGAATGAGACAGTTCGAGTAGCAATTCATCGTGGTGGTGAGAGCCCATATGGGATTGTAAATCTAACTGTACTTTTGTTTTTTCATTAACTCTCCGGGACCTGTTGACCTCAGTTTACTATTTTGGACATCTTTTCTGCCTGTTCTGATTCCCACTGGGTGGTGAGAGCTCCTTGTGGGGTCCGAGTGGGGGCCCTTTTTTTGTTTTTTTTGGGCTCTGTTCATTTGCTTTGCTGGTTTTGGAAGCATGGAGGAGAAACCATGGTTCCATATATGGACATTTTTTGTGGTGGAAGGTGGGAGCTCCACTATCTCAAATTTGACTTTTCAATACTTATCTGAACTGGTTATTATTCTTAATGAATTATTACTGTTTGTTTATTTAGATATTTTGATTTCACAGTTTAATTTGTGCTAAGTTGATTTGTGTGGTTAAGTTTTAATATTTTATTTTAATTTTACTGGGATTTCTGGGGTGTTTTGAGATCATTGTTTTGGCCTGATGTCTGTGGATGCTGCTAGATACTGTTATTCCACCCCCCCCGTCATGCACTATTCATCCGCCGCTCTTCATGCCCTCGCCCTTCTTTGCCCCTTGCTTTTCCTGTTTACTAACGCTGTGAGGGCTTTGGGAATTGCGCGTGGGGGGTTCAGAGGGTGTGGGGCGGAACAGCGGGGATGGGGAGGGTGCTTGCTTGTGTGGTTAAGTCCAGAAGACACCCTGGGGCGAAATGGAGTGCTGAACGTGGTCCTTCCTGTTTGGTCCCCATACCCAAGGACACCATCACTTGTTTAAATGATGGGCAGGTGGTCCGGGCTTCCCAAGGGTCCTATCCAACTTGGGTGGTGTTGTGCAATGCCAGGTCCGTTGTGAACAAGACTGCTATTGTAGCGGACTTGGTAGGCACGGCGGACCTGGTCTGCATCACTGAAACCTGGTTGGATAGTAATGCTGCCCCAGTTTTGGAGGCGGCAATCCCAGCTGGGTATTCGGTGATTCACTGCCCGAGATTGGATCGTAGGGGTGGGGGGGTTGCAGGCTGTTTCAAGACCGAATTGGACCTCGCTAGTGTTCCAGTGGAGGAGACCAGATCCTCTGAATGTGTCGTGGTGGCAGGTGGGGGCTATAGAATGGCGCTTGTCTATCGTCCACCCGGTGACGAGAAACTATTTCTAAAGGAAGTGGCGGATTTCGTCCTCGACCTGGTATTTGAATCACCCAGGTTGATGGTGCTGGGTGATTTTAATGACTGGATCGACAACGAACTCTCGCAATTTGGTCAGCACTTCCTCCAACTGATGTGTTCATTGGGCCTCTCACAGGTGGTTATCTCTGCCACTCATAAACATGGCCATTCTCTCGATCTGGTCTTCCTGCTGGGGTTGGAGGCCTCCGATGTGGGGGTGGAACCAGTGGGATGGTCTGATCACCACACTGTGAGGTTCAATTTTTGCACCCCCCTGCGTAGACCTACCCCAGTGGAGATGGTTAAGTATCTCCCTTTACGGGATGTTACTCCCACTGGTCTAACTGCAGTTCTTGACCTATCAGAATTTCCTGGGTTGAGCTTTAATCCTGAAGCGATGGTGCAAGCCTATAATAAAGCTGTCACCTCCGCCTTTGATTTAATTGTTCCCACTCCAGTCGGCCTCTCTCCCTCGCCCGATCCCCTTGGTTTGATCAGGATCTGAGGAGTTGCAGAGATTAGGTCGCAGGTTGGAGAGATGTTGGTGAAGTCCGCTTAGATGCCGACCATCTTAGACTCCTAGAGCATTATAAACTCTATCAGTCAGCAATTACTCATAAGAAGGCAGTGTTCCTGTCTGGAGAAATTGCTGCTGCTCAGAATCGACCGGCCCAGCTCTTTCGAACCGGAGACAGGCTGTGCAACCCAGCCTGTCTGCAGGTTCGTCATGCTTTTTCACAGTTGCAGTGTGCGTGGAGCTTGCTCAATTCTTTGCAGATAAGGTGGCCGCCATCAGGGCCGAGATTTGCGCCGCCTCCTCCATGGGAGTTATGGTGGTCCAGCCTATGGTCACAAGCACACCGTTCACCTGGAGTTCCTTCATAAGGCCGGAAATCGAGGATGTTATGAGGATTGTCCAGGGTATGCACACCACCAGCTGTAGTTTAGACCCGGGTCCCACAGGTCTGATTATGGGCTGTGGGGAGGTTATCTTCCCGGTTCTAGCCAGGATAGTCTAGTGTTCCTAGACACTGGTGAATATCCCCGCTCCCTGAAGGAAGCGGTGGTGACACCAGTGTTGAAAAAGGCATCTTTGGACCCCGACTCCCTGGCAAACTACAGACCCATCTCGAACCTCCCCTTTGTTGGGAAGGTAATCAAGAAAGTGGTGGCAGCCCAGTTGGACAACCATCTTACCATCCATAACATCTACGATCCTCTTTAATCAGGCTTTCAAAAGAGGCACAGCACTGAGACTGCGCTGGTTCGGGTCCTCAATGATCTCCTGATGGCGAAAGACCAGAAAAAACGGTCCATTTTGGTCCTTCTGGATTTGTCAGCAGCATTTGACACCGTAGACCATGGGGTGTTGCTTGAGCGCCTGAGATGCATCTGTGGTCTTTCGGACCTGGTGCACAGATGGTTTACTTCTTTCCTCACAGGTAGAACTCAGAGGGTGGTATTGGGGATTTTTTCCTCCGATCCCACTGCTCTGACCTTTGGGGTGCCTCAGGGCTCTGTACTGTCCCCCATGCTGTTTGCGGTGTACATGCTTCCCCTCGGAGACATTGTAAGATGATATGGGCTGGAGTTTCATTGTTATACCGATGATACCCAGCTCTATCTGTCCTTTGTGCCTGACCAGAATAGAGCACTCTCAGTGTTTAATAACTGTCTCAGTGAGATCCAGGATTGGATGAGGTCCAGTTGGTTGAAGTTGAACTCAGGGAAGATGGAGGTGCTGGTTGTGGATCATGGCCGCCGGATTGAGGGGTTGGGGGCACTTCAAACCTCTGGTTTATTCCTGGGGGATGCGGAGCTCCCGACCTCAGAATGGGTGCGAGACCTGGGGGTGATCCTTGATGATCAGCTGACATTGCGTGCGCAAGTGTCAGCGGTTGTTAAGGTATCCTTTTACCATCTTAGGAACATCACCAGGATCAAGCACCTTGTTCCATCCAGCGACCTACCCATTCTGATCCACGCCTTTGTGACCTCGCGTCTGGACTACTGCAACTCCCTTTACTTTGGGCTGCCTGGGGTTGATATCCACCGCTTGCAGCTAGTGCAGAACTCGGCAGCCCGGTTGTTAATGGGGACTTCCCGTTCCTCCCATATTACACCGGTGCTCCGAGATCTGCACTTGCTGCCGATTCAGTGGCGGATCACCTTCAAAGTCGGACTTCTGACTTACAAAGCCCTACACGGTTTGGGCCCTGATTACCTGAAAGAGCTTCTGGTGCCTTACCTACCGACACGACCACTCCGCTCGGCCAACGAGGGGTTGCTAGAGATCCCGAGGGTAATTTTAAAATCCTCCAGCGCCCGAGCTTTTATGTTCATGGCGCCGACCCTCTGGAATTCTCTACCACATTGGATTAGAGAGTGCATGACAGTGGAGGGTTTTAAAAAGGGCTTAAAGTCTTTTTTATGGAGTAAGGCATTTGCAGATAACTTGGATGCCGATTAATTGCTTTGTAGTCAACTGAGTTTTTTAATATGTTTTAGTATGTTTTATTCTGCGCTTTTATTGTAATGCGCCTTGGTTTTGAGAAAGGCGCATATAAATAAAGTTTATTATTATTATTATTATTTATAACTAGTATCTTTTCACAAGCCAATAGAGGCAGATACCTCTTGTATTTATGAGCGTGCTGTTTGTTAAAAAAAATCTTAACATTTTGAAATCTCACCTGAGTATGCTAAATCTGTGTGTGTGTGGGGGGAAGGGGTTGCTCTTTTCTACTTTCCATGCTTTCAGCACCTTTACTGTTTAATGAGCATGTCCTCTGTATATTTTGTTTGGAGCTTATTTAATTAGGAGGCAGTTTGTTCTAGTGCTTAGGAAGCTGAGATGGAAACCTTGACACCCAGTGTTGGATCTCGTAACCACCACTTCAGTTCAATTCAATTCAATTTATTTATTTATAAACTCAGGACATAAGCATTGGTCAAAACTCATTTCAAATAAGGCCCTGAGGGCAATCATAAACTAGTAATGTATAATAGCCCACACAATGTTCAAAAAACTAGAATTCATAAATCCAACAACAGGATGAGCCAAAGTAGGTTGGGCAACAGGGTTTGTGCTTAAGGTCTTCCTTGTGAAATCATGCCTTTATTTTGCATAAATTACAGTTACTTGTACTGTTTAGTTTAGTTGGGAAATGACCTTTTTCAAAAGTGTTCAAGTCAATACGCAATACACAATAACATCATAAAACATACAACCATTGAAACTATTTACAGTTTCAAATTTGTTTGTCATAAAAAGTGGACAACAGTTGACTTTTAAAAGAGAAAAATTATCTGCATTTGTAAACAGTAACCAGTAATGAATTCCATGCATTGACTGCTCTTGCCAAAAAAGAATGTTGCCCTATAACAGAGTTCCTTAATGGAATTTGAAACCCAAGTTCAGACATATTACAAGTAGCATGTGTGTTTTCAACAAAAGTAAATAATTTTGGACAACCTCAGGAATAAGTCCCTATCTAACCTTTTTACAGACCAGTGCTAGTTGATATCATGAAAGGACAGCCAATTTGTAAAATCATAAGGATCACATCTATGTGAGTTAGATCTTAATTCAAGACAAATTTACTAGCTCATTTAAAGGCCAAACCATTTTTTTTCTAGAATAGCGGGATTTGTGGCAGAATACAGTACAGTACAGTACACAATCAATAACAGACATTATAAGACTTGAAAATAGCAATTTCTTAATTTCAGTGGGAAAAAATACCTATTCTGGTATATCACCCCTAAAAGTTGATTTACATTACAGTCTGAACAATATAATCAACACGTGAAAAAAAGGATAAATTGAAGTCTGAAATTACTCCCAGGTACTTAACTCATATATTTGTTCAATAACATCACCAGAAGTTGTGGTGAGAGGGCTAAGTCCACAGTCAATTTGCTCCACGACATCAGCTCCGGTTACAATCAGCTCCCACGTCAATTCGTCCCCAGACAATCCGTCCCCAGCATATTATAAAATAAACTCCAGGTGGGTACAATTTACCCACCAGATGAGGCAATGTGCACGAGGGTTGTAGAAGTGGAAGTCGTACTGTAATTGTTGTTAAAGTACAGTACAATATGTAGTGAGAGCAAACTGACCGGGGATAAACTGACATGGGAGCCGACTGACACCAGAGTTAATAGTTTGGGGTGAGTTGTCTTGGAGCAAAACGACCGGTGTGTAGAGAGACAATATCAGGCAATCCCTTCTGTCTACTTCCAAACAATGAGGGTTTTTTTTAATTAATAACTAATTTGTCAACACTGACAAGTTTTAATAAAATCAGATTGTAGTTGTGTCTCCAAGAGACCCAATCAAGGTTCCTAGTTAAAACAAATGTGTAATCTGAGTACATAAATGCTTTGGAATAGACTAACATGCATTAGATGTTTTAGTACTAAATAAGCTGAACAACAGGAGCCCTGAGATGGGGAACCCCTCTTTTCAGCTCCTGCACAGTAGAATATGCTTAACCACTGTGAGCATGGAAGAAGTGGGGAAGGGAATTCCACATCACTGGGCTGGAATTCTCAATCAATTTCCTTAAAAAAATTGGGGCCAAATAATTCTTGACTGTCAGTGGACCGAAGTCCAGGCCTGGTACTACGCAGCTGCAATAAAATTACTAAATAATCCAGTGTAAGTCCTTTTAGGGATGTGAACATAAATTAAATGCTGTGTATCTCCTACACAATTTGAAAGAAAGACAGTCAAGGTGATGATACATGCAGCAATGATGCATGAAACATTGACACCCTGACAACACCCCTGACATTTTGTTGTACAGCACATCTAGTATGTGAAGAAACTCTTTAGGAGCTGATGCATACACAAAATCAACAGGGCTTGCTTTGACAGCCCTCAATTACAGCAGAATAAAGATTTTTTAGTTTTAAAACTATTTGGTGTTATTAAATAGTGTTTAAAATAAGTCCTGACTACAATACGGTGCAACACATATATATTTTGGTGAAGATATTGGTGTAGACAAATAAAAAACCAGAACAAGTCTTTTAACGTCATTGTTTAAAATAGGAATGTTAAAAGAATTAACAATCAAAGATGTTCTTTTTGAGCCCCTGATGGCACTGTTTTTGGAATAGAAAACCTCATCTTTGGTGGATGCTCTAGCATATACTGTCAATGTGACTGGACCGACACGTTGAGGCCACACTACAATAATTTTTTTTTTTTGCTGAGTTAAGAATCAGTTTATATTCATAATGAAGAAATGCTGGAAATCATCAAACCTACAGTATTTCATGCATTTGTTGGGTTTTTCTGAGGGCTTTTTAGTAGAGAAGAGGATAATGTCTTCCACCTTCTGTTTATGTCCCCATTTCACCAACTGTTCCCCTCTGGCCTCCAACCCATCCAGCTCCATCACCAGTGATCCCCGGGACTTACCTGGGATGTAACAGTACCTAGTCATGGTGCAGAGCCTGCGGGAGGCTGGCAGGTGTTATCCTGGTGCATGGGGGTTTTCCACCATGATTATTTTTATCACTCCCTGAGTGCAGCAAGCGTGCCACTGTGCAGACGTTCAGCGTGAATATGCCGCATGCACTTGCACCCCTCCTCTAAGAGGTGTCCACTGCTACTGACACACAGCCTCTGTCAGGTGTCAGTAATGCAGCAGAGTGTACTATCCAGCCCCTTGAAAGGAAGAGAGCTGTCTTTGGATGCTCGGTCCTCCACCTTCCCCAGCTCGAAGAGGATACAGACATTTGCATATAGAAGGTACTTGGGTTTGTGATATTATTACTACTGACTTCCTTACTCAGGTTAATAAAATAAATAGAAAATAACAGAAAGACAAGGACCCTAGGGATCTCTTTAGTGAGTGCCCTGCACCCTGACCCAGCCTTCCGTACAACCACACACTGGGACTGCCCATGGAGGTAACAGAAAATCAGAGGAAGAGCCCAAAGCCACATTCCAAATCCAATAACATAGCTACCGGACTGAGATGATCCACTGTGTCACCAGCTTTCAACAGATCAACAAACAATGCAACAGTCTTCAGACCCCTATCCCAGATAAAGCAATACATGAGACAGGGTGGAGACTGCTGTGGTTTACCAGAAAGCCCAGCTGAACACAATCCAGGATGTCAAGCATTATCAAAAACATTTGAACTGTGTACTGACAAGTCTTTCTAGAATCAATTGTGATATTGAGCAAGGCACTTAACCTCCATCTCTCTCTGATCTAACATTCTCTCACCACCCTCTCCTGGACTGAAAAGCACTTTAGGATACAGTCTGTATGAAATGCACTACAGAACACCAAATTTCTTTCATCCTTTCCTAAGTTAGCATGGCTGACAGGCTAAATCTATTCAGAATTGGTACTAAGCCATGACTATATCAAAGGTTGACCACAATAGTATGAGAGGCTTTTACAGTACAACCACAAATGCAACACCAGATCACAACACAGAAGACACATATACTATGTCACCATAGTTGAAATTCTACAGCTCTCAAAATATAGTTCTAAGATATGTCTGTAGCTAAATTTGATCACCATTAAAAAGGTGAGTCATAGGCTAGCCCACTCCATTACAAGTCAGGAAATGCACTTAATTAGGTCATCATGGTTGAAATTATGAAACAAGGTATTTTTGACAAAATAAGCGGGGTTTGTATTGTCTTGTCCTTTGAAGAGAAATTGATGATCTCTTGTATTATTGTCAGGGTACAAACACCCCAACTTAGCAAGAAGCACACTAGTTGGTGTAAGCGATGGCACAAACAGAACAAGAAGTAAATACCAAAACTTTTATTATTATGTTGGCTTGCACTTGCACGCCAGCCAACATACTGCAGTAGTAGTACATTTGGAGGTGCGGTCACAGTGGTGAATGCAGGGCACGCATCAGTAGGTGCGTCCCTCATTCCCCAATAAGCCAGCTGCAGGCGCTGACACCTGCAATATGTAAAGTGGCCACCAGATCTAACCAAGGTGCAGCTGCAATGAGAGCCAAGCTCATCACACAGCAGCACGATCACATGCCTCCTGACATGCCTTTCCTGGTGAAGCACTTCAATAAACATGATGGCACTGACTGCCGCCATGCAGAGTGCCAACTTCAGGGGTGCCCAATCCCCCTGTCGGCATGCCTAGACCCACTTCATTTGCTGATGGGTGAGCCCACTCCCCATCGGCATAATGCCCCCTCCCATTTGAAGTGTGTGCCAAGGGGGTGCCCAATCCCCCTCGGCATCATGCGCCCCCCCAAATGTCTTTCTTTGACAAAGGGGGGCCCAATCCCCATTAGCTTCAGTCCCCCTTCATAGTTTAATTTGCTGACAGGGCAGCCCACTCCCCATTGGCATAATGCCCCCCCATTTGTTGTGTGCTGATGGGGGTGCCCAATCCCCCTTGGCTCTTGCCCCCCCCTTCGGTATGTGCCAATATGAGTGCCCAATCCCCCGTCAGCTACAGCACCCCCCAAATCAGTCAGATGGTATGCCAGGAGCCCACCCCAGCATACCAAATGCCCCTGTAAACAAAAAAGTCCCACTAATATATATATATTTTTTAACTTGTAAAAGAAAACGGTCCCTCGAGTCTGTCCTGCTCCTCCCCAACCCGCACCCACCCTCCATGCACCTTACCTCCCACACCCCCTCACCCCATAGTTACCTCTGGAGCATGGTGCAATGATCTTCGGTGGACTGGGAACACATCTGCACTCTTCAAAGCTGACCACGAACTGAAGAAATGCCGGTAAGCTATATAATGGCATAAATAGGTTTCTTTCAATTCTGGTGCATATCTCTGCCATTTTGGGGAATTTTGGCACCACATTTTCAATATGGGGTTATTGGGAACCCTCCTCATGAATTTAGTCACTGTCATAACGTTATTCAGTCCCAAAAGGTGATTTTGCAGTCATTGCGCAGAATCACCTTTTGTGACTGATTAACAAAATGACAGTGGCACTGTTCATGAGGGGGGCTCTCAAAAGCCTATGTTGCAAATCTGTGAAAAAAATCAAAAATGGCTGTTTTACAAGCATGCGCTGCAGTTTCCACTGTGTCAGAATTCGTGAATTGATAATATTTTCACTCCAGATTTTCAACATTGCCATTTCCCACACCTCCTTATGAACAGTACAGCTGTCATTTTACATATCCTGGCTGAAATGTGTTTTTGGACTTCCAGCGCAGAATAGCACGGTCGCTGTGGGAAATCCATTTTAGGGACAGATTAACACAATGACAGTGACACTGTTCATGAGCAAAGGTCCTAAAATGCCCACGTTGAAAATTTGGTGATGAAAGTCCATAAAATGACTGTGTTACAAGCATGCATTGCGCAGTTTCCATGCACCCTTGTAACTTCACAAATTTGCAATATTTTCATGCCACATTTTCAACACTGCCAGTTTTTCACACCTCCTTATGAACAGTACAGCTGTCATTTTTCACATCCTGCCTGAAATGTGTTTTTGCACCTGTGGTGTACAATGGCATGATCACTGTGGGAAATCAACTTTTGGGACAGATTAACAATATCAAAGTGCCACTGTTCATGAGGGGAGGTCCCAAAATGCCTATGCTGAAAATGTGTTTAACAAAATCCCCAAAATAATTGGGTTACGGACATGCATTGTGCAGTTTCTATGCATGCTGATAACTTCACCAATTTTTCATATTTTCACTCCACATTTTCAGTGTTGCCATTTTTTTTACACCTCCTCATGAACAATACAGTTGTAATTTTTCACATCCTGCCCAAAATGTGTTTCCGTACCTGTGGCGCCAAATGGCGCAGTCACTGTGCAAAATCACCTTTCAGCTAATAAACTGATAGTGCCACTTTTCATGAGATACAGTCACAAAAAAGCCCATGTTGATAATTTGGAGTGAAAATACCAACACATGCCTATGGCATTAGGGTTTCCAACTGTAACGCCCCACCCTGTAGAGACTGACAGGCATCAGGGGTGTGACTTGGGATCATCAGCTGTAATGCTCCCGACATTCCACCCCCACCCTTCAACCAGTGACAGGCATTGAGGTGTGCCTTGGAGTGTTCAGACCCAAAGTTCACCCCATTCTCCTATACTGCACCCACCTCAGCGTATTTCCTTATGGAATGGGGAAAGTATAAGGCCCAAAGACACCAGAGCACACCACAACACTTGTCAGTGTCTACGGCGTAAGGTCAGGTAAAATGGCATGAGCGTTATAGCTGATGACTCAAAGGCACACCCCAACGACTGTCAGTCTCTGCAGCATGGGGGTGGGTTTGGCGTCAGTTCAATACTTCACTGCCATTCCTATTATGTGTCTAACTCCTGCACTACCAATGCTGATGCCAGCGAGACCACATTCGGCAATGACAAATGCTTGTTACATCTGTGATTGGCTAAATCACAAAAAAAACTGTACAAAATGACATGCAAGGAGCGAACCTGCAGCCCCATCTGTAAATAAGCCTACATATAATTAGATTGCAATGCCCAATATTCTGAAAAACTCATCATGTACTACTAATGTTTTTCTGTACCAAGCTTAATCACATTTGGATAGCTAGATCTCAAGATGCTGCCAAAAATTAACAGCACATCACAAGCCAGAATTTGTGCATAATTAGCTCAGTACAGTTGTGATTATGGAACTCACAAGAATTAGTGTCAATGAATGTCCATGCCAAGTTGGTAGATCAAATCAATCAATCTTCATTTGTATACTGGAAGGTATGTGAGCAAAAATGCCCATTTTCACAAACGTCCAGTGTAAGAGATACCAAGAAGGTATGACAATACAAAACAGAGTCTAACAGAAACAAGATCTATACAGAGGAAACAATCCAAACAAGTGGTTTAGATATATAGAACAATGTCAAAGACTAACAGTTGTCCAACAGTTGCAGCAATTTTCGAAAACTGAAAAACAGGAGGCAATCGATTACAATAAAGTAAAAAGAGAGAAACACATAGAGCGGCCTGAACATTTACATGTTACATATGGAGAGCAGGAAAGAGAAGGGAAGTGGCATAGAGGGATCAGTAACCTACGTGCTAGAGGTGGGGAAAGTGCAAGTGTTTTGTGGTTGGTTGTAATCGCCTCCATGATTGAAATATGAAGAAACCTAGGCTAGAAGTGGGTGGTGAGTGAAACTAAGTTGGGGGAGCAAAGGGTAGGGGGGATGGGTGTGGGGGAGGAGAAGGGAAGGGGTAACAGGGACTAGAGTAAAGCAAGGGGAACTAGAGATAAGCAAGGTGGAGAGCAGCCAGGTTTAGCTGAAGGGCCAGTCGGGGTAGCTGCAGATGGAAGAACTGAGTATGTGAACTTTGAGGTAGAAGCTGAAGGTGTGGATGGACCTACAGGCTTGGATATTGGGGGGCAGTTAGTTGTACAGCTTAGTGCCCTTATAGGTGATCGAGTTCTGAGCTTGCTTAGTGTGGTAGAAAGGAGTGTCGAAAACCATACTTGAGGCCCCATCTGGTCACCCGCACAGTGGTAACGAAGGGGAAGAGAGAAATCACACTGGGCGGCAGCAAATTCAGTTGTATCTTATGGAGGACTGAGAGCATTTTTTTGTTGGAACTGCCCTTCAAGGGTGGGCCAGCTAAGGGAGGAGTAGAGGGTACAGTGGTGAGTTTTCCATGGTACACCAGTGATGAAACGGGCAATGTTGTTGCAGGCTGATCTTAGTTTGGAGTAGAGTAGAGATGTGGTGTGGGGGGAGGGGGAGAAGATGATGGGTTCATAGTCGATGAGTGTCAGGAAAAGAGAGTTAGCTAAGCAAAGCCCGGTTGTAGGGATAAGGAACTTTCTTATCCTAAACGGAAGATCAAGTCTGTTGTGGGTCTTCTGTATGAGGTTGTTAACATGGAGATTAAAGGAGAGGTGAGGGTCCAGGAGGAGCCCATGGTATTTAAATTCAGGCACCTGTTCAGTTGGGTAGACAGAGTTATCAACTTATGTAAGGCCAGTGACAGTGTATTTTCTAGGGCCTGAAAAGACCATAAACTTGGTCTTCTTAGAATTTAGGACCACACCATTTCCGGAGAACCAGGAGTGCAACTTCGTGAAATCAGACTGTAGATTACTGAACATGGTAGCAGGGTTGACATCACTACTATATAGTGCCGCATCATTAGCGTAGAGGACAAGTTGTGTATTAAGGCAGACAGAGGGGAGATTATTAATGAAAAATTAGAAAAGGAGGGGGCCCAGGATTGAGCCCTGGAGGCCCCATATTTGATCAGGCATTCGCTGGAGAGATGACTTTCAATGGAGGTTTTATGGGATCACCCAGAAAGGTAGCTTCTGACCCAATCTATGACACTGATGGAGAGATGCAGATCTTTGAGGGTGTCAAGTAGGAGTGCATGGTCCACAAGGTTGAATGTCTTGGTCAGGTCGACAAATACTGACCCGTGTATTGGCCTTTGTCACTGGCCTTAAGGATGTTGCTAGTGAACCTGGCCAGGGCAGTTTCTGTGCTGTGACCAGATCTGAAGCCATGTACAGCACAGAAGAGTAGGTTGTTGGCTTTCACGTAGGCAGTAAGTTGAGAGTGGACAACTTTCTCAATGATCTTTGATGGAGGGCGAGAAGGGAGATAGGACAATAATTGATGACCTTACTTCTGGACCCAGATTTGAATAAAGGTTTGATGGGGGTGGGTTTCCAGCATTGAGGAAGGTATGAGAGCAGAGGGAGCTGTTTAGAAGATTGGTGATGGGGATTGTAAGGACATTAATGGACCGTTTAAGGATTTTGTAGTCGATACTGTCAGTCTCTTGGTTGGGTTTCGGGTTGTTCCCTCGAATAAGTTTGACAGTGTCTGCGGGTTTTACAGCCTTACAGAAGAATTTGGGGGAGGCCCAAAATTGGGGTCAGGGTAGAGGTGGTCGGGGGGAGGAGAGATGGGTGAGGGAGAAGGGGTGGCTGGTTTGTACTTTTCAAGGTCACTGAAAAAAGAGTTAAAGATGTTTGCCACCTCCATGGGGTCGTGGGTGAGTCTACCATCATGAGACAGGGTGATGGGGTCAGTGTTTCTGAATTTGCCAAGAAGAAAGTTGAGGGTACCCCCAAAGTTGATGGGGGTTTGAGGATTCCCCAAGTTGTTTGTTTTCTAGGAAGTTTATTTTTGCCTTTCTTATAGCCGATTTGCATTCGTTTCCAAAGGACTTGTAAAGGGCGAGCTGAGCAGGGTCCCTTTGTTTGTGGAAATGGGCCCAGGCTTTGCCCCTTGTTCTCATTAACAAAACATCTGGGGAGACTCATTCATTAATTTTCCTTCTTGTCCTATTTTTTTTGAAGGGAGAGTGTTTATCCCAGATGTTAATTAGGATGCTGGAGAATTTTTCCAGGATGGCACTGCAGTCGCCTGGCCCATATGTGAAGGACCAGTCAACCAGGCTGAGATCATGCTTAATTATTTGGATGTTCCGATCAGTTATATTCCTGGTGAGGATAAATTTAGGGGGTGCTTGGGAAGACAAGCGGACCATAGACAATAAATGGTACATTGATCGCTGATACAGTTGGGCAAGACTCCGGTGCCGATGAAGCGAGAGGGATGTGTGACGATGATCCAGTTGATTAGCATTTGTGTTCCTGTTTTATAATTAGGTCTGGTTGATGAGGTGATAAGGTGGTGGAGCCTGAGATTTGCAATGCAAGATTTAGCTGTATCAGCTTGGCAGGAATCCCAGTTGATGTTAAAGTCTCCAAGGAGGATCCAGTCACTATTAATAGGGAGAGAGTGCTTCAAGGCCAGGAACGACTCAAGGTCAGTGTGCGGAGTTCCCGGGGGAAGGTAGGCGGTCGTGAGGGTAAAGGTTTCATTTGGTCCTAGGTGGAGGTGGATGGAGAGGCTTTCAAGGAGGGGAAGATTCATAACTGGGGTTGTGTTCTGTGATTAGGAGAATTTGTTGGAGACATAGAACATGCATCCACCTCCCTTTTTTGATAATCTGTCCTTTCTGATAGAGGAGTAGCCACTAAGCTCAAACTCCCCATCGGCAATCTTGTGGGAAAGCCAGATTTCTAAGAGAGCTATCACATCAAAACTGTGCATGGCTACCCAGGCTTGGAAAGAGTCAAAGTTAGCTGGGAGACTCTGGATGTTGAGGTGGACTATGCTTATGTTTTTATCTTTGCTGGGGCAAGGTTGCGAGGTGGAAGTACTGGAGAATTCTGGACCGGGATCAGGATGGATGTTCCCAGAGAGGAGTAAGAGCAGGATGAGGGGTCCTAGAGAGATATGAAATGAAGGGACGTGACTTAAGATTTTTAGATCTGAGGCATTTTATTATAGTGACTGGTGTGTGCTTGGTGAGACACCAGGGGCAGTAGAGGGAGAGGGGGGTATGGGATAATCCGGGAATGGATTTTGAAGGGGCCGTGGATGGGAGGATGGGTCAGGAGGAATTGTAAAGGTGAAAAGGCCAGGAGGGGAGGGTGGAGGTGGGACTAGAATGCCTGAAGGGGTTAAAGCAAGAGGGTGTGAGGATGCATGGGGGGGACTGACAGCAATAACAAGAGAAAGGGGAGGAAAAACATGGCAGGTAAAAAAAGAAGAAAAAAGGTAAGGACAGAAATAGACAGGGTCAAGGTAGGGTACCCAGTTATTGCAGTGGAATAGGTACCAACTATGGTGTACAAGGTACATGGTTCAAGACCATATTGGGGTCTAATTAAACTGGTAGATCAGCAGATGGGATAGACAGCACTTGTAGGTTCCACAGGCAATGATCTCACAGTAAAAAAGAAAATGTCTGAGGAATAAAAGAGAGCAAGGGAGAGAGACAGAGACAGTGAAACCTGAGAGAAGTAGGGGTGGGTCACTGGGGGAGAGAGAGAGAGAGTACATTTAATAAAGGAAGGAGGTGGGTAGTTTGAGCAAGGAGACAGGGAAAAGTCTCAGAGGTTTAGCCAAGAGGGAAAGGAAAGCCGGGGAGAGGCCCAGGAAACAAAGAAAAAAATGAAAAAAGAACAAACAGATGGGGGTTGCGGGCTGGGAGCAGGTAGCTGCTTTGGGGGGGGGGTCAGACCCCAATTCAGCAGGGGCAAACAGACTAGAAAAAACACAGAATTGCAGTTAAATTACACTCTAAGTTGCAGTTAAATTACACTCCAGGTTGCAGTTACAATTTAAATTACAGTCTAAGCTGCAGTTCAAGTAAACAAAGAACGAACAGTCTAAAAATCAAAAATCACCCAGAGAAAGAGCTGCAGTGATCTCAGTCCTTCGCACTGCACAGAGAAAGAGCTGCAGTGATCCCAGCTCTTCACCCTAATGAAATAATAATAGCGACAGTCCGAGGGCACTGCTCAGTTGAAGAGGCAGTCTGTTAAGCTGGCTCCAGATCCAGTAGAGCAACTTCAGTTTCAAACTGTACCATACCTTAGGCAGTGGGGAGCAGACAGGTGGCTGATGCCTGGAAGGATGTGGAGGAGCTGACCCATTCAGGGTACAAGGATCCCCTTAAGCAGTGGGGGAGCAGGCAGGCTGCTGATACCTGGAGGGATGTGGAGGAGCTGATCCATTCAGGGTGCAAGGATCCCCTTACGCAGTGGGGAGCAGGCAGGCGGCTGATGCCTGGAGGGATGTGGAGGAGCTCACCCGTTCAGGGTACAAGGATCCCCTTAGGCATTGGGAAGCAGGTAGAAGGCTGATGCCTGGAGGGATGTAGAGGAACTGACCTGTTTAGGGTACAAGGATCCACTTAGGCAGTGGGGAGCAGGCAGGCGGCTGATACCTGGAGAGATGTGGAGGAGCTCACCCATTCAGGGTACAAGGATATTTCTTTTTATCTGAAAACTGGATACCAAAAACAGGCACACTTAGCCAAGGCTTCTTTCGAGGTGCATTCTGGGTTTAGGGAGAACAGGAAGATACTTTACATAAGTGATAACAAAAATGGTTACAGGGTATAGTAATGAGATAAGCAGTTATCAACATATAACCAGAAATGTAAGTGCGACTTACGTATGCACTTATGAATAGACTGAGACCTTCACTCTATATCCATTGCTCAGGGATTTTACCCCACAGGGGATAATCAGTTGTAGTCTTCAGAACATACCTATGTGTAAAAGCATTAACTGCATTTATATTCCAAACCTATTTAAAATTTGTGTCCAACTTCTTACCCCTTGTTTTTTTATTGTCGTTGTATGTCGATGTACAGTAGCCACATATCACTCATTGTCACTGTGTGAATTATGTACAGTATAAGCATCCTCACAGAAGAACCCACTATGTGTTCAGATGTAGTAGTCTCTTGTCTTGTCTTTTTGTGTATTACACAGTACTGTAGTTTGGCATTCCGTTTGTTCAATAACATTTTGTTGTGTAACTGCATAATGATCCCCATATAATGGTTTCTTGACATGACATGGACCCACGTTATATCACAACAAAAATAATATATATTGAATCAGGATATGTATACAACAACATAGTTCAACTATTATTGATATACAAACAAATAGCTTAAATACAGAAAATTCCTGAGGTAATTATCTGTGCCTCACAGCTAGGACAGGTTGATTAACATCATCCTAACAAACATAATTTAGTATTTCTCCATTTAAATACAAATTATATTCCTGTGGAAACAAATAAGCACATTACACATTACAAACCCATTTTCAATCTAATTAATTAAAATGTCCTTCCTTCCTTCCTTACAAAATTGGTAGCACAGAAAGGCACACTACACCAAGGCTAGTTTCCAGTTGCGACCAGGGAGAAGGGTACATGGCAGAATACATCAGATAGACAAAAAAAAAAAACAACTTTTTAAATGCAGTGCAAACAAATACAAGCTAGTGCAAATGAAAACCATGCAAATACAAAATGTTATGTCAAGTTTCCTATAATGCACAATGGTGTGGTTCTTTATAAATCTAGGGGTAACTGGCCATCAAAACAAGTACTCTCTGGGATACAATACCAATGGGTCTGACTCCGTGGTGCCCAGAGGCAATGAGCTGCCAGAGAAGCTTGTGATCCAGGTTTACATCCCATGATTGGGACAGCAGCAGCACTGGTCAGCATGAATCGCAATGAAAAAGAAAGTTCTCGGGGGTTGCTCCATGACATTACCCTTTGAGCAATACCTGCAGAAAGCCTGGTTGTGATGCTGCTGGCAACATCAGTGGCCATGTGCATCTTAATGTCCCCTTCCAGCTGTCATGACTGTGCATACTCATGTAGGGGTGGTAGATGGGACCTCAAAAGGGAAACACTCCCCACTGGAGGCACAATGACAATGGCAACCAAATGCTGCCCACATCCAATGGGCATACCAAATGGTCAGCCCCTGCCTCCAACCTCTGTATATGCTGTGATCCATTTCCAGTCACTGAGTTTGCCCTGACCTGGAAGAAAAGGGAGGCCCACCCTGGAGGGTAAGCCAGAGCTATGCAGTGAGGTAGACGGATACTGGAATATGAAGGAACTGCCAGCCTACAAGGTAATAACTGGCAAAAGGGGGAAGGAACTGCAAAGTTAAGTCAAGAAGGGGACAAAAACAGATCACAAAAAAAATTACTATGGACAGGTGTATTGTTATACTTCTTCCTAGCCATGTTTAACCTCACAGTGCAGACGAAGACGCTGTTTGGGTTGAAGCATCAGGACATAGGGTGTTCGCCAGCTCCCCATGGTTCCGGAATAAATACTTGTTCAAAACATTTTTTTTTACCTATAGTGTTGTAACTCCATGAGTGTAGAACTTTTTGTAAATTGTTTGCTGCGCAGGCCAGCCACCTTGTTCTGAACTACCTTCTGCCTTACCCTGGAGCGCGCTGCTCCCTTGTTTGAGTTCCATCAGCAGACAAGCCTAAAAAGTCCACAATGTTCCTAAGCTGTGATGACTCAAAGTATCATTTTTGGGTGATAATGTAGCATTTTTTAAATGTTGCTGCTATACACATTGACACTTAGCCCACCTTGACCCAGCCAAACTCAGCCCTACTCCACTGCGTCTCCAGCACTTACCTCTGGGATTCCAACCCAAGAGATTCACACCTGCCCCATGTCAGAGCCAGTAGTGCTGGGTTCAACCTCCTCCTATTGCAGCCATGAGTTCCTGGGGGTTGCCACAAGTGGTCAGTGGCGATGGTCCAGACAGAGTGTGCCAGGATCTCTGTGCCTGGTGCAGGCCTTTTTTCTCAGTTTTCAGTCCTGCCCCCTAGGATACCAGCAAGCAGAGGGATCCAATCAGAGGCACACAAGCGTGCCTCACACAGACCCCAGCCGGTGTCCTACCTCCCATGTGTGCTGCTGAGTGCAGTACCACCTGTGGTCGCCAGGGGGCAGTAAAGCAGTGGCAGCTGCAGTCCTTCCTCCCAGGAGGAAGAGAGCATCCAGTGGACCACTCAGTCTTCCTCCTCCAGTCGGCCCTCGATGGTACTGGGTCATTCCTGAACCTGGGTCGCCGGCATCATAAGTGGAAGCACCACCGCTGCGCTGAGAAGTCGCTCAATAATGTAATCATTTATGTGCTACTGGTTGGCCTCAACAGGGCTCCAAGACTAAATGATGATGCAGGGAAGATAATATCTATTACACTTGTCCCCATGTATAACACAAGGTTCAGTGTGTGACTGGCTGTAGAAATTTCTTTTCACCAGACCCAGCAGTTAACTTAACTGCCATGTGTTTAATTCTCTCCTGGGTTGCACCTGGAAAACAGTTTCTGCTCAGTGTGCCTTTTCCAGCCTCAGAAATCGAAATAAATAACATCAGTAGTCTGACGTATAGCCTAGAGGTTAGAGTAAGCTTTGTATGAGCTTGGTACATCCAGCAGACCTGCATCTGATTCACACAACTTCTACTTGCATTTTGTGTGACCCTGGAGAAGTCACTTAACCTCGTCAGTGCTCCTGAATACTTACCTGGTTACCAAAGAACAATAAAAACAATAAAAAAAAACACATATAGGTACTCCAGTCAGCCCATGCACTGAAATCCTTGAAAATCCAAAGTTGAAAAAATTCCAAAGAAGTCAGAAACACATCAAATTCCTGGAGGAACACTCCTTCAAGAGAAGTGGTTGAAGCAAAGATGGTGCAGGGTTTAAGGTGGAGTGGGATAGGTACAAAGTATTGGCAACTGAAGGAACTGAAGGAGGGGAGCTGAAAGGAGAGGGGACACAGCTCTACACAAAGGACTAAGCTACCAACAGAGGGCCCTGTCTTGAGCATGCCCTGCAATAGGCCAGAGCAGTAGTAGGTGGGATCAGAGCAGACTAGATGGATTTCTGGTCATTTTCCATTTGTAAAAAATTTCTTTTTTTTTTTATGTACCAATCCTAGAGCTGGTGCCAGTGTAGCTCAGAGCTACACACTCAGAGGATCTTGTCCACTCTCCAGGTAACACCATACAGACTGGCATGGATCTAACACACATAGCCACTCCACCAACCTTCTGCAACACAGAAAGAGTGCAGATTCAATGCCATCATTCACCCATTCAGCTATGTGATTTTCTGAACATCTGGATGAGAGGTGTGATTGATTATTTGTTCTGGCTTGGGAAGGCCTCCTATATACATACTGACCTGGGGGCGTATAGTTGGATCTTTTATCAAAGGGTGGGAAAAAGGAAATTATCACATGCCTGTACCCAGTGAACTGACTGGATTGCAAACTGGGAGTTGCTGATCATCCTGGAGGGGAGGAGGATAAAATAAAAGTGTCAGTTTCAATTTACAATTTATTTATCCAGGACAGTCCCACTAAGACACATCTAATTTCCAGTGGCGTCCTGGTTCAAACAATTTCCACAGCTGGGTGGCATGAAGCACTGGGAGGTTAAGAGGCTTGCCTAAAGTCATGCAGTGAGAATTTGACTCTCTCGTGGTGTTTGAACTTGTGAACTCCTGGACTGGTTCCCATTCTGATGTTCTACAACCACATTGCCTCTACCCAGTTTCATGAATGTCTTTGTCACTGCAGTACCACCAATGTAGTTGTCACCTGTACTAAAGGGGCTGATAAGGACACCTTCTGAATACTTCAGAGGACGCACTGGGACTCAAGAGACTAGGAAGAATCTCTGTACACCCACGGATGCTTAATCTTGAGGTGGTTGATTAGTTATCTCTTTGTCAGACTCACATTTTATTTACCACAGTGACAATAGTGATGACTGGGGTCACAGTGGTGGTAGTCATGGTTGGAATCCTAATGGTGGAGGTAGCTGGGGTCATACTGGTGTTATCAGTGGGCGTCATTATATCAATAAAGCCCTCCTACTACTCCCATAAAAGGGTAGAGCTAGAAAAGCCCTGTGGACATTGGTACTACCTGCTCCAGTGCTAGCTAGCAGACCCACAGGCACTGAAATTCGAAGCAGGCTTTGAAGGTTTAAAAAATAATTTTTGCTAGCAAACAGGGCCAGACCATCACTCAATCTTACCATGTTAAGTTTGTACTGCAGTATTGCTGGGGCTGAACCAAGCACATTTTCGGAGTTTATCTGCTATTGTAATGCAGGACAATGATGATGCACAAATCCAAAAACATAGCATTCATTTTGTATAGTACACACAATGGATTCTCACCCCAGGGATTCCTCAGGACAGTTGTCTGCTGCGGACTGCAGGAAGAGGGAACTGGCCAGCCGCCTGCTTGATTCACAGATGGATCCAGGTCCGGCACCTAGATGACAAGAGAAAAAACACACCTCAATAAGTAAGGCCTGGCCCACTAGGAACTGCAGCAGATTTGACATCTGCATGCACAAAGCAAATGCGCACATGCAGGTAAGTCATACCTCATGTACTGCTTGAGGGGGTAGCTACAGTAGTTGAATGCCCTTCTTGGTTGTACACAGACCACAATCGCTTACCATAATGGCAAAACATGCCTCTTGGTGAGTCAAGCCTGATTTACAGAGAACTGTAGCAGTTTAGAGAGCTGAAGGCACACAGTCATGCGTACACAGAAGGCAGCATCAGTTACAAACATGCACAGACAGGTCTTGCTTGCTGAGCTGCATAAGGTGGCAGACTGCTGGTAGCCATTGTCGGTCATACATGAAACTAAGCCCAGAACCCAGGTAAAGAAACAAACAAAAACAAAATCTCCCTAAGTCAGTCCTGACTCACAAAGACGGAACCATACAGATGTCAGACTGAAATCCCTATCTAATTAATTTATTCTTCAACAAAAGGTCACACTACAAGTATTTTCCAAGCAAGAACCTCTCAGCAAAGTTTGTCTCTGGCTACAGAGCACTGAGCAACACATCTGTCTCCCCACCTGTGCTAAAACACACAGGGCAGTGATGTGGCTGAGTTTCCAGAAATGTATTTATTTATGTATTTATTATTTATTTATTAGCTTTTGTTTACCGGCTAGGCACACTAGACAAGGGGTGCCTATTTTCAGGTGTGACCCGGGAATGGGAAATGGCCCCTCATTAGCAAGGAAACTCCAGCAAGATTACAGTACCTCAAATAGTGCAGACCATTCATTTCTGAATACCTAATACTGTAATATTTATGGTATTCAGGAATTAATATTCGTTATTTATTCTACCCTAAGGCACACACACTACATGTGTGACACTGTCTTTCTGCATCCTAACATTCAGGACAAAAGTTGTTTTGTTTTATTTAGAAAACTAAAGTAAAAAAAAAACTTGCCAAAAAGCCAATAAAAAAAAATCAATGATATATACAGAATGACAAGAACTTATAAAGAAAAGAAGTTACACAAGACCTATAGGCATACATCTACAGCATCTTGAAAGTTGCCCGTGACAAATACTGTGGGAACTTATAGCGGTGACCGCAGAATGAAAACAACCACATATTCAGATAACTGCACAGGCAGTTGGTGGCAAAAAGCACTGCTGGTGCCCACTGATCAGGAGCAGGTCTCTCACCAACCAGCAATGAGAACAAACTGTTTTAAATGCTAATCACATTAGCGAGCTCAGAGTTTATATCTGATGGTTGCCCTATTTACACTTTTAGCTGGAGGTAACACAGTTGGGAATATCATGCCTTGGAGTTTTTCATACATTTTACAGATGCAGTTGTGCAAGCAATGGCACCATTCAGAATATCTTGGACAGTCAGAAATCGGTTGCCGAGGCTAACGACAGTTACTCAAAAGCTAGGAACTCCTCAACATGTTGACATGCTGTATACATTGTACTAACACTGGAAGGATCTGAACTGTGACACTTACCCCTTTTCTTATGCCAACAAATACATGTGCAGTTGTACAGTACATTATATTTGCATGTATGAACATACAGTATGAAGAACAAAAGACCTTTAGCACTTCAGCTTGTTTCCTCCACCACCTCAGCGAGTATAACCATATATTCATTTTGCTGCAGGTACTGTACTTCGTTTACTTAGTTTTTATTTACCAGGTAGGGGCACTAGACAAATCAGTTGGCTATTTTCAGGCATGACCTGGGAGAAAACAACAGGGGTGGTCAAAAGTAAGGAATGGTTACAACAAATCTTCAGTACAAATAGGGTTCAGTACGTAATGGACAATAATAAAGTGCAAGGATGGAAAGTGTTCAGAGCACTAGTAATATAACAAGGCATATGGTCATTCAATACAATACATTTCTATATTCAATAATGGACATATAGAACAAAGTTTCAGGGTATGTATCTTCAGTTTGTGGAGAGCAGGACAGAGAACTGTACCAGTTAAGGCAGAAGGAAGCGCGGGGAAGGCAGTCAGAATAGCAAAGGCCCAAATTGAGGAGAAGATAGCCAACTCGGTTAAGAAGGGGGATAAAACATGTTATAGGTACATTAGGGAACAAAGAAAGACTAAGGCAGGGATACTGAGGTTGAGTAAAGAGGAAGGTGGTTGAGCAGAGAGCTACAGTGAAAAAGCAGGGCTACTGAATGAATACTTCTGCTCAGTATTCACAATGGAAGAGCCTGAGGAGATACCTAATCCATTCAACAGATGCACTCTGGATAAGGGGGTTGATATTAGTCCTTTCACAGAAGAAAGGGTTCTGAAAGAACTCTTAAAACTGAAGGTGGATAAAGCAATGTGGCCTGATGGGATTTACCCCAGAATTCTAAAAGAACTAAGGGAAGAACTAGTAACACCACTGACTACCCTTTTTAATAAATCATGGGAGGATGGTGTTGGTACCTGAGGACTGGAGGAGGGTAGATGTGATTCCCCTTCACAAAAGTGGGAGCAAGACAGAGGCAAGAAACTACAGACCTGTCAGTTTGACCTCAGTGGTAGGAAAAAAGATGGAATCACTTCTGAATGAAAGAATTGTTGAGTACCTAGAGGCCAGTGGGGCACAGGACCCAAGGCAGCATGGATTCACAGTGGGAAGGTCATGTCAGACAAATCTAAGTGATTTCTTTGACTGGGTGACCAAAGTAGTAGACCAGGGAGGTGCTGTGGACATGGCCTACCTAGACTTCAGCAAGACATTTGACATAGTCCCGCACAAAAGATTAATAAACAAATTAGCCAGCCTGGGAATGGGTCCCAGGGTGGTAGCCTGGGTAAAACACTGGCTGAACAACAGCACACAGAGGATAATAGTAAATGGAGTCCATAGTGAAGAGAGAGAGGGGTTACTAGTGGGGTACTGCAGGGTTCAGTAGTGGGGCCAGTCCTTTTTAATGACTTTGTAAGTGACATTGTAGAGGGACTGGAAGGAAAAGTATGTCTCTTTGCAGCTGACACAAAGATCTGCAACAGGGTTGATAAGCAAGGTGGGGTGGAAAGGATGAAAAGGGTCTTGGCATGGTTAGAGGAATGGTCAAATGTATGGCAGCTTAGACTCAATGCAAAGAAGTGCAAAGTAATGCAACTGGGAAGCAAAAACTCAGGGGAAGAGTACACAATGGGGGATGAGATATGGACAACAGCAAAAATGGAAAGGGACACGGGATAGTTATATCATATGACCTAAAGGTGGGCCAGCAATGTGAGAAGGAAGTAAGGAGGACTGAGGGGATTCTGGGATGCATAGGGAGAGGCATTACCAGTAGAAAACAGGAAGTTGTTGGCCCTCTGTACAGACAGTTGGTAAAACCACATCTGGAGTACTGTGTACAGTTCTGGAGACACCATCTCCGCAAAGACATAGACAGGGTGGCGGCTGTCCAGAGGAGGGCAACCAAAATGATGCATGGTCTGCACCAGAAGACATATGAAGAAAAACTGAAGGAGCTTAAGATGTATAGCCTCGAGGAAAGGAGGGAGAGGGGGGACATGATAGAAACTTTCAGATACCTCAAGGGAATCAACAAAGTCCAAGAGGGCAGCATCTTTCAGAAAAAGAGATGTGCAAGAACAAGGGGGCACAATTTGAAGATAGAGGTGGGATGGCTCAGAGGTAATGTGAGGAAGTATTTCTTCACATAGAGGGTTGTAGATGCATGGAAAAGCCTTCCAGAGGAGGTTGTAGAGTCAAAACAGTAGGGGAATTCAAGAATGCATGGGACAGACATAATGCAATTCTAGTGAAGGGGTAAGAGGAAGTAGGTTGTTGGTTAACTTGGATCTGCAGCTTACCCATTAGCTAGGGAAATGGGCAGACTAGGTGAGCCAAGTGGTCCTTACCTGCCATCAGATTCTATGTTTCTATGTTTTCTATGTTTCTATGTAGTGGCGTGGAGGGCTGAGGCATCGCGTCTTACCTCCTGCCACATCAGTGACATGTGTTCGGTGGTGAACATGGGTTGCTGGGCGCCGGCCAGGGAGGTAGAGGATTGAATGTCCAGATAACAGCCCTCCTCTCCCTGAGAGGAAATGTTGGTAGTTCTGCCGAATGACTGCCCCCAGGTGGAGGCCTGAGGGCAGAGTGGGCCGGGAATGCCAGTGGAGTGAGGTGCTGTGGGACTCCACAGTGTGTACACACCTCCACGTGTGCACCCCAGCAATGGGGAAGGGAGAAAACTAGAAATTGAGGAGGCTGACTGGCAACATGAAGCCCGGACCATGCTCTCAACACGTGCTTTCCCAGCATCTGGATGTGTGTCACCGGAGGGAGGGGAAGGGAGGATGGCTCTCCCCTCCCATGCCCCACCACGGGGGGAAATCCACTGGGGACTCGCCAGGGACCAGGCCAAAATCAATAGAGAGCCCACGGTTCAGAATGGATAGAGCCCTCTTGAGGAAAGAGCCAAAAGCCACCTGCCAGCAGACCTGCAGGAGACAAACCTTGATAAACAAATGCACTAGTTAGGGTAACTTAACACCACAAAAGTAGGGAAATATGGCATTAGGGTTTCCAACCCTCACTCCCAACCCCCAAGCAGCAAAAGGAAGAAATATTAGGATTTCGGGTCTGTGGATTCTTGGTGAATCAGTGGTGACATCTTTCTTGGGGTTGTTAACCCTAATGCTCACCCCATTCCCTGCGCAAAAAACATCACACATGATCTTTATTCAGGCAGAGCCTGCAAAATATGCAAAAATGACAGTTATGAATCAAAGTTCAAAATCCCATCAAAATACATGAACTGCACATAGCTTAGTTTCTCATATTGCAGTCAGCAGTTCCAGCAGCAAGACGTGTCTTGGATCAGAGAGTGGATCTTTGCTGTGGGGCGTGTTCAGGTGAATGAGGGTGTGTGGGGGTTGTGGGGTGGTGGGTGCCGAGTGGGAGGTCCGGGTGCGGGAGTCAGATCAGCAAAGGACAATGTTCTTTGTTTACAGGGATAAAAAAGAACAATGACTGACATTTTTCTTTATTTCAGCTTATTCTGTCACTAAGGATTGGGCACTCCTAAAAAACTGGGAACAGGGGACAGGCAAACTGGAGGGAAGGAGAAGAAAGAAGCAGTACTGACTGTGGGCTCCCCAGTCCACTAAATTGATTGCTAGATAGACACACACACACACACACAAACAGACACTGGAAGACAGACATAGACCAGACAGACAGACAGACAGAAGAGGGATCAGCAGCTCACTCCTGTCACTGCACCCCACAGCACAAGTTTCAACTGCGGCTGCAAATGTCAAGAAAGTCCCACTGTTCTCATACAGAGAACACAAGTGAACAGCTCCTTTCGCTAACCTGAGCACCCTGGATTTTGGGGTGCCCAGAAAGGTATTTCTGACTACTTTAGAAAAACAAACAGCAGAATCTAGTTAAACCGGTCCTGTTTAGCTAGGTTCAGGTGTTTTTATTTCTTTAAAAACAGCATATTTTTTATAAATTTTAATGTTTGTGAGTTTAAAATGAGGAAAAAAATGGTGGCCAACATGATCAGTATTTCTGTCAGCACGAGAGGTAAATTCTGAAAATAAACAGTTGCGATTGTTTTTCTTTACTGTTCACAAGGTAAATAATGAAAATAAGCAATCACAATCTTTTTTTTTTTGTTACCATTCACATCAGGACGTTAACTTAAAATCATTATGGCTCTGGAACCACATGATATTTTTTGATGAAACCATATGTTCCATGTGATAACGGCGACCGCAGAAAGGCGATCACTATTAGGGCGAATGTACATCACCAGAAATCAATTTCGGCAATGTACACTCCTGGCACACAGCAAAAGGGTGCCGGGGACTTTTTTTTTTTTGGGGCTGTTCCCCTCATGCCCCCGCGACTTCTATTAAAGGATTTTCAACTTCAGGGCATACATGTCGGGGGTCAAATGTGGAAGAAAAATGGCCTGGCGAACAAATCGAACGGCGCCTGAACTGGAACCCAGCATCCTTGCAACCCTAGCCTGCCACCAACCCACAACGCCACAGAGCCAGCTTGGCAGCCCACTGCCGCACTATGCTCACAAACCCTCCCTCCCTCTCACCCAGCTCCCCCCCCCACGCGCATGTAC
The DNA here is from genome assembly GCA_016271365.2 of Neoceratodus forsteri. Classification (NCBI taxonomy): domain Eukaryota; kingdom Metazoa; phylum Chordata; order Ceratodontiformes; family Ceratodontidae; genus Neoceratodus; species Neoceratodus forsteri. The sequence goes on along the minus strand of CM057455.1, from coordinate 1,455,262,859 downwards.
ATATAGCAACATCCAGTCGCTATATTCATGGACCCTCCCCCATCTGGTCACCCTCCCTGCCTGGTAGCCCTGTGGACAGTAACCGCAATTAAGTCATCCATTTTTAAAGCACTCAGTCGCAGTTGCCATTGTCATGGGCTACAAAGCCTTCCAAAGGCACACCCTTGGCATTGTCCCCTTCGACCCTAAAGATTTAATGAAAATATTCCAAACATCTAGGCTGCAGGTGAGAGCAAGGTGTTTTCAGCGCACTCAAGAATCATAGTTTTGGGAACATTTCCAAAATGTAATGCTTATTTTGGCCATGACAGGACTGTGCTGTGGACACAGTGACAAGCACAGGCACAACTGATGCATTAGTGGGAACTGCATTAATAGTGAACAGCTGCAACTGTTGGTGGGTACTGGGTGTTAAGGTGCACGTATCGGGGGAAGCTGTCAATTCAGATACTCCAGATTTTCAATTAAGAAAGAACTGGATGATCAGTACTGTACCGTATTTATTTATAATAGTGTGAATGAGTGCAGTTTTTACAGGATTGTACTTTTGCCTCCAGAAGAGGCACTCAACCCCCATAAGGTAAAACCAGAGACAGGTGAAGTACAGTACTAAATCTTTGTGAAAAGAATCTTTATGAGGATGTTGGCTGCAACCCCTTAAGTACTGGGAGAGATGTTATATGCCGCAGGATAGCTGTACAAAAGACTCACAAAAAGAGGGCTGTGTGGCACTATGTAAAATTTTTGTTGCTGTCTAATACACTCACTGTAGCATAACTACAACTTTTCTGTAGTATGGTGATCAGAACTGTAGACTATACTGTCACAAATTCACTTAGCAGGTCAGGCCCTCTACTCCCAAAGTGCCAACCTCCGAGCGCAGTCTTGTGAACAGTGTAACAGACAAGGTAACCCTCTTGTCTGTTTTTGTGAGTTCGGATCAATCTTTGGTCTCAGTTCTGGAGGAATTCAAACTGTAACTTCTTGCTAGCATACCCAATTCACAGGCTCAAATATATCTGTCTTCAGGGGGTCAGATATCTTTGCCTATGGGCACCTAACCAGGTATTCAGAGATGAACCCTTAAAACTTAATAAAGACCTCAGATTTAAAATGCTTCTGTTTCTAGTTTGGTACCACCATACAAGCTATATGTCTGCTAAACCATAAATATTTCTTAGCAACAGAAAGCAATTCAAAGACAGACCAGGCTTGCTCTGAAATTAGAGTTTTTACTAAAATATGTAATAATATGTCAAACATACAATACAGAACTCTTATAACATAAGACATACATATCTTTAAACAAAACAAGGTTTAAAACAGTGCAATTCCTACAGCTATATTTAGATTTTGTCTAGCTTTCTAAATACCTGTTTTCAGTGCGCAGATGTTTCCTTAGTCAATGTCAGATACAAATGCATCTCTATAGTGAAAGAGAATAATCTTTTCAAGCAGTATTGGCCAACTCCTTTGGGAAGAGGTCATCCAGTCCCTCCTCTGGTCAAATATCTAAGAAAAATATATTTTTATACAACCACAGGATGTAATTTTATTAATCTATACTATACAGCTATACAGGATGTATTAATTCTGCAACCTTAGCATAACTCAAGTTTCAATGACACCTTTTTTGATCTCATGCTGTACCCTCTTCACACAAGCTTCATAGGGTCATTTACAACCTTACACCTCTATGTAACATCCTAGCTTCCCTTATTTTAACGTCATAAAGCTAGTTTATGATTTCTCTCTTAACAAAATTAACTTAACAACTCTGTAATTAACTCAGAGAAACAGGATCCTTGAGAAAAGTCTTCCAGTAACACATTGTCTCTAAAAAACTGAGTGTGTGATACATACTGTCAGTAGCTCTCTTGACCTGCATCTGTCAGCTAAAATCTGAGGGGGGGGGGGGTGAGAGAGGTAATTCCTACAGCATTTGATTTTCAGCAGAGACAGTCATAATACATTTTATATAAAAAAATATTATCCAGCACTCAGAACTGGCTGTCTACGTCACATATATTTTGGATGGTCAAGTCCTGGGCTGGAGTTATGAATTTGCGCTTAAAGTATGCAAAACTACAGAAGTGCACACCTCTCAAGTGTCCCTCACTATGAGGGATGTCCCTTACTTTACCCCTTAAAAGTGCTCTGTCTCACATCTGTCCCACACTGGAAAGGTGCTGCCACATGCAGAAGGGTCTGTAACTCAGACTTTAAAGACAACTTGAAGGTTTGGACAACTAAAAGCAGTGGTTTCTATGATGTTGGCAGCATGTACCTTCATGTCCAATTATGGGTCCTTCATTCTGAGGACCAGTGTCTCAGACTGCCCTTCATTTTGAGTGCTTACATTCCTCGTTTCCATGACAAAAGGTTGAGAGGTTTGCAGAACTGACTTCAAGCAAATGAGCCATTCAAAAAAAAGATAAGCAAGAATGGTTACTAAAATAAAAAAAATAAAAATAAATGCACTCAAATGCGTGGAAATTAACTGTAAGCCAGGCTGGATGTTATTTTGAGTCAAGATTCTTGACTGGTACTGTACAGAGGACGAGTGAAGCAGTTCCTAAGAAGGAAGTCTTGAGAGTTAGAAGCTGAACACTGAAAATGTATATTCTGAAACCAAACTGCAGTTTTTTATTTTGTGACAAGTCAAATGTTTCCATTGAGTCCAATTAATGCCATGTACTGCACTGTTAAATGATGTAATACACCCATCTTGTATTATAATACCATATTACCTCCTAATGAACTCTGTGCAGATATCATTCAGATTTCTCAGTCTCCATAAATGCAGTACATCTTTATTACACTGTATTATAACCATCCAGTTTAAATATGCATAACTCCTTTTAATTGTTCAATGTCAAAATTACTCTTAAGAGCAATCAAAGGTTTTCTTCAGCAATTTTGTTTAAGTGCCAGTCCCTCAAAGGCCACCAGGGAGGGCGATACAACATCTGGTAGTTGTAAATAATGGTCACATGACTGTAGGCATTAATGCAAGAGGGACAGCAAGTGTCTGAGCTCTTTGAGATGGTTTTGTTCAGCATGTGCTTGCTAAAGTGCCAAGTTAATGATTAGCATGTTCTCTCAATATGGGAACCATTACAGTACCACTGCTCTCCTCTCTCTCTCTCTCTCTCACTCTGGGGAACCTTTCTCCAGATCCTAGCTAACACAACCCTACCCTTGAAGATGGTGGAACATTTTAATTCATGGCATTGTGAATGTGGGTCCTGCTGTACCTTACCTCAAGATAAAGGAGTGTGAAGAACATGAAAGGAAGGCGAAGGGGAGAATGACAAAAGCAATAAGAAAAGAGCTTAGAGATGAGGACGCCTGAAAATGTGCTAGTCTCATACTGTTTGGGAATCTTATATATAGCAAGCTGTGGTGAGAGCCAAAACAGCTGCGCTAGTGCATTAACTAGTCTTTGTTTTTTTCTCTTTCAGATATTTCCTGAAGAAGACCTATGATCGAAACGTGGATTTTTAACTCTGTTTTCTGCGTGCATTTAATATAACCATTTTGTTCTGCTTTTAGACCACATGCTGACGCAGCGCCTTGTTTTTGTTTTTTACATTTTGTATGCTAGTGCATTAACCTGATAAAGGATACATAATAAAGGTGTGGGCTTGGACTGCAAAACTACATTTACATCACAACATCAATACGTAATTAAATAGATCAACATAATGCTAATGCTGCCCTTGTTGGCTATTCACACACACACACAGATGTTTTGTCAGTCCCACTGTTCTACTCAGGCTATGTACAGTCCGCTGAGACTGTACTTAGCCCTGGGAGGACAGTGGTACCCGTAAATAAAAGATCCAAGCTTATAAAAACTCAGGCTGTTGAATCTCCCACTGCTGCAGGCCAGCTCAGACATCAGCTGAAGTATATTCTGGGATTTCTGGTTACAGCAAATGTCAGGTTGGGAGTCAGCAAGATACAATGTATTATACTGAAAAAAAAAATGATTCTTAGCCAATCAGAAAACAGAGTTACTGTCCAGTTATTCCGAAAAGAGTAGACAGTAGACTGAATAATGGGACAGTGGCTCTGTATTCTGATTGGCTAAAAACAATAATTGGACAGGGGTTCTGCATGCAGATTGGCTGCTGCCTGTGCACTTAAAGTAGGCAATCAGAGAGCAAGCCTAGTTTGTCCTTCCACTTCAACATGCAGCAGGCAATCAAAGACATCTAGTAATGCTGCAGCGTATCTGTCAGAAACAGTTCCTGCTCTCTCACAGATATGCTATAGAGTGACAAACAGATCTGGCAGTTTAAATTTTTTTTTTCATTATAATAGCAATAATAGCAATAGTGGTCTGGGTTTCCTCTGTAAGAACCAGACCAGGAGGGTTAATTAACACCTTGGTCTTTGGCCTCATTGTTTATTAGCCCTAGTCATGGTATTACCTCGAAAACCCAGATCACTATGGTATTATTGCTATAATATATTGCAGCTAAACAGCAAGTTTAAAAAATAATGTTTTCTGCACACAAACTGCACACTGGAACCATCTCCACACTTGGGTATGGGGTTCTTAGAGATAACTATTCCCATTTAATAACTCTGATGTGTTCATCCCCTTTTGCAAAGCCACTGGCTTAAAGAAATTAAAGAGGTGCAGATCCTTTATCTGTAAAACTGAGCTGCCCTGAATACATGCAGCTCAGTTTTCATGAGAACCAAGTCGAACTCTGCTGGCTGTGCTTGAATCTCAGCCGTGTGTGTGTAGATTTCTTCTACTGGTCCCTCCAGCCCCATCACCCCAGCGTCCTCCAGGACTTACCTTGTCCAGGATGTGCCCCAGATAGCTGGGTGCATGGCCTGCGGAAGACTGGTGTCATCCTACCGGTCGTCAGTGTTCCTGTTTTTCTCCCCTGACATGGAGGAAGAGATGTGCAATGGTGGTCCATTGTGTTATGTTGGTGTGCTAACCCCCAGCCTCCAGTAGGGGTCAGGCTTACACTGGCCACTGATCCCCTTCCTCACCAGAGGAAGAGAGCAGTCCTGGGATGCTCGCTCCTCCCCGCTGACCCTCCAACTCCTGAGGTCGTTCCTGACTTGAATATATCTGTGTGTGTGTGTGTATATATATATATATATATATATATTCCCCAGCCTCCCAGCTTGCATGCCTATCATGTGGCAGTCTGGCAGAAGAGGTTAGAGGTAACCAAAGGGGAGTGGGAGAGTGTGCACAGTATACAAACTTGGGTTTGCTTATGCATGAACCGGACTATACTGTATATAGCTGTGGGGCTCTGTTCTTAGCACCATTACATCTTAGCCAGTTGAGGGAAAGGGAGCTCTTCTTCATGGTGCTTGCGGTTGTCCATTTTTGCTGGTTACCCTTCAATTTATCATCAGCAGGCCAAACCAGGAAGGGGGAAGGAGTGGGGAGTTGGCAACAGACTGGACAGGTGGAGAAAACTAAACGAATATGAAAAAAGGAAAACTGTGTAAAGTCAAACACTTTGGGGAGACTTGGGGGTTGTAAACCACTTAGACTGCAGAAAAAAAGTAAAGAGATTGAGAAAAAAGAATACAGGAAAAAAGGAAAAACAGAAAAAGAGAGAGAATGTAGTGGGATGCTCACTCTAGTCTGTAGAAAAGAGCAGAGCAAAAGAGATATGTTGAAGAAAGAGAACACTGAAAAGGTAAAAAAAAGAATATAGAAAACACAAGAGAAAGACAGTGTTGGGGAGGCGACTGTTAATACTAGCAGCAGTCAACGTATGTACAAGTGCACAGTACCATCTTACACTGCACAACGCAGCAGTTCAGAGTTGAAAGAAAATTTGAAAAAGAAACTTTTTTTTATTTAAACTAAAAAAATAAAAGAAACATGCTTCAAATTGACCAAAACACCAACCGCAACAACAGTGGCAATGGTAGCAGTCCCTAAAGACACAGACCGCAACCACCCTAAATTTAATATCCAACTCCAAGAAGAGGGAGGATCTCAGGGAAAAGGAGAAACTTAGGGGCCGAGGAATCTCAGCCCTCGGCTGTTAGAAGAAAAAATAAGTTCACTTTGGGCAGGGGAAAATAATAACTTGCTATGTCGGGAGACCAGGAACAGAACCCTGGTCTCTTGCATTGTGTTGGCCAAGCTGCTGCTGCCTTAACCCTCTCTGTCACGGGAGCAGCTCAGCCAGTTTTTGCACTTTCCCTGTTCTTCAGAAGTGCACCTCCCCCCCCATTGTGTAATCTTCCCCTGGGTTTTTGTTTCCCAGGTGCATTCTTTTGCATCAGAACCTCCTAAGCCTCCTGTAACTAGATCTGCCATGTGTAGACATCAGGCTAAACACAAAGCAATCTGGGACTGCTCCAATAAACCTTGAAGTAGCAAGCTGTTCAAGAGAGTTTGGACTCTGAGTCAGGGGGAAAAGTATATTATCCCACATATTATCCCACACCGGACCTCGCTAAGTGCGCCAATGCAAGAAATCTTGGAAACAAAATTCCAGACATAGAAGCCATTATGGCAGTGGCTGACCACCATGACTGGGACACGGCCATACCGGGCTACTCTCTGTTCAGGAAAGACAGGGCAGGGAGAAAGGGTTCTTTTATACTGTATGTGAGGGAGGCAGCAGCAGCTTGGCCAACACAATTCCACTGCCTGTAAGTTTCTCCTTTTCCCTGAGAACCTCCCTCCTCTTGTAGTTGGATATTAAATTTAGGGTGGTTGCGGTCTGTGTCTTCAGGGACTGCTGCCATTGCCACTGTTGCTGTGGTTGGTGTTTTGGTCAGGTGTGGTTGTGGTGAGCAGCATTATTCCGTCGCTCTTCTGGACTGTGCTGTTTTGAGCTGCGGGTTTGACCTAGTGCCTCCCTCGTTGGTTCTTTGACTAGCTGTTTAAGAAAAGACCCTTGTAGGGAGTCAAGGATAGCCTTACTCCTTGCTGAAGCTGCAGTCAGAAAGCTCCACTCCACAACAGGCAGATAGAAGTGACCAACCAGCAGCACCTCCCCCTTACTCATCATTCTGATAACGAGCTCCCCACGTGCCTTATCCAACTCTTCTCCTTGTGCCGAATGTCTGTACACCACGCCAATACAGGTAGCAGCCCAGGAGCTTGTCCCCAGGGTGACCCACAGTCCCCCAAGCCCCTCCTTTTTCTCATGGTGCCCCTGTAACTCTGTGACCTTGATTCCCTCCCTCACATACAGTATAAAAGAACCCTTTCTCCCTGCCCTGTCTTTCCTGAACAGAGGGTAGCCCGGTATGGTCATGTCCCAGTCATGGTAGTCAGCCACTGCCATAATGGCTTCTATGTCTAGAATTTTGTTTCCAAGATTTCTTGCATTGGCGCACTTGGCGCTCCATGCCTTCCCTTCCCCCTGCCTGCTGTCCTGCTTACCCCTCCCATTACTGTCTGTGCTTTTCCCTGAAGCTCTCCCTGACTCTCATCTTCCCTTTTTATCTTCCCCATTCCTTGTCTCCTTCAGTCATCTACCCTCGCTTACCTGAGTTTTATCCCCTTTTTTCTGTTTTGACCACATCCCTGCCTTTCTGTGCCCTTGTCCTGGGTAGTTCTCTCCCCTTGGGCCCCTCCCTTTCTGCTGCTCCATCATATGGGGGGGATTGTTGCCTCCCTTGGTTGTACTGCCTCCCCCTTGGCTAGTTTAAATGCTCATCCAAGTAGCATTTAAGCTTCTCTTGAAACATAGACTCTTATATTGTGAGATACGGACACTTGAGACATGGGCATTCATAATGTGAGACACCGACACCCTGAGACATGAGCCCTCATAATGTGGGACATAGACACTTAGGCCCTTATAATGTGAGCTATGTTTCCCAGGTGTATTACTTTGCACTTCTTTGCACTGAATCTAAGCTGCCATACATTTGACCATTCCTCCAACCTTGGCAAGTCCCTTTTCATCCTTTCCATCCCACCTTGTGTATCAACCTTGTTGCAGATATTTGTGTCATCTGCAAAGAGACATACTTTCCCTTAAAGTCCCTCTGCAATGTCACTTATAAAGACATTAAAAAGGACCGGCCCCAGTACTGAACCCTGCAGTACCCCACCAGTAACCCTCCTTTCTTCACTGTGGACTCCATTTACTATTACCCACTGTGTCCTGTTGTCCAACCAGTTTTTTACCCAGGCTACCACCCTGGGTCCCACTCCCAGGCTGGCTAATTTGTTTATTAATCTTTTGTGTGGGACTGTGTCAAATGCCTTGCTAAAGTCTAGGTAGGTCATGTCCCCAGCCCCTCCCTGGTCTACTGCTTTGGTCACCCAGTCAAAGAAATCAATTAGATTTGTCTGACATGACCTTCCCGCTGTGAATCCATGCTGCCTTGGGTCCTGTGCCCCACTGACCTATAGGTACTCAACAATTCTTTCCTTCAGAACTGATTCCATCATTTTCCCTACCACTGAGGTCAAACTGACAGGTCTGTAGTTTCCTGCCTCTGTCTTGCTCCCACTTTTGTGAAGGGGAATCACATCCACCCTCCTTCAGTCCTCAGGTACCACACCATCCTCCCATGATTTATTAAAAAGGGTAGTCAGTGGTGTTACTAGTTCTTCCCTTAGTTCTTTTAAAATTCTGGGGTAAATCCCATCAGGCCCCATTGCTTTATCCACCTTCAGTTTTAAGAGTTCTTTCAGACCCCTTTCTTCTGTGAAAGGACTAATATCAACCCCCCTATTCAGCGTGCTTCTATTGACTGGATTAGGTATCTCCTCCTGCTTTTCCATTGTGAATACTGAGCAGAAGTATTCATTCAGTATCCCTGTTTTTTCACTGTCGCTCTTTGCCCAACCACCTTCCTCTTTGTTCAGCCTCAGTATCCCTGCCTTACTGAGTCTTTCTTTGCTCCCTAATGTACCTATAAAAGGTTTTATCCGCCTTCTTAACCGAGTTGGCTATCTTTTCCTCAGTTTGGGCCTTTGCTATTCTGACTGCCATACCTGCTTCCTTCTGCTTTAACTGGTACAGTTCTCTGTCCTGCTTCTTCTGTGTTTCCTTATACTTCCTGAATGCTATCTTTTCCTCCCTTACCTTCTCTGCCACTTCTTTTGAGAACCATAGTATTTTTTTCTTTCATTTTGATTTATTTGCTTCACACAAAGGCTTGTTGCTTTGTGATGGCAATTTTGATGTTTCCCCATTGTTGCTCCACCCCACCTTCTTGCCTGTTTGCTAGTGCTTTTCTGAGGCACTCTCCCATTTTGACAAAATCAGCCCTCCTGAAGGCCAGTACCTTCACTTTTGTGTGGCTTGACTCTACAGCTAAGTTTTTCATGAACCACACTGTTTGGTGGTCGCTTGTTCCCAGATGGCTACCCACTTCAAGATCAGAGATCCTCTCTCCGTCCCCATTTGAGAGAGTACCAGGTCTAAGATTGTTTCTCCCGAGTGGGTTCCAAAACTAGCTGTCTGAGGTATGCCCCCTGTAGGGCATCGAGAATGGCCCTGCTTTTGGATGTGGCTGCAGCAAAGATGCTCCAGTCAACATCTGGCATATTCAGGTCCTCCATCAGTAATATCTCCCATTTCTCTGCCATCCAAAGGATGCCTTCTATCATTTCCTTGTCCATTTCCTCCCCCTGAGACGGGGGTCTGTATACAACCCTGTGCAGACTGTGGAGTCATTTACAGTCTCCAGGGTGACCCACAGTGCCTCCTCTCCTCCCTGTTTACCCTTTAGTTCTGTTGCTTTGATCCCTTCCCTTACATAGAGAGCTATTCCTCCTCCTCTTCTTCCCTCCCTGCCCCTCCTGTAGATCGTGTACCCTGGTATGTTGACATCCCAGTCATGGTTCTCTGTGTACCATGTTTTTGTGACTGGAAATGGGCAGACTAGCTGGGCCAAGTGGTCCTTATCTGCTGTCAAAGTCTATGTTTCTTGTCCATCACTAGTGACCATCTGTCTGAAGGGAAGCAAGTGGTTTCAGTGGATGGTCCAGTATCCAGTTGTATCTCCTTCAGGACGGATCTTGCACACAGGCATGTTATGCACCTTTTCAACCACAACATAGGGGGTGCTGCCCCATCTGTTGGCAATTTTGTGCTTCCTTGGTATTCCTAAGTTCCTCAGCAATACATGGTCTCTAGGCAACAATTCGTGTGCCTTTACCTATTTGTCGTAACTCTCTTTGTTAGCTGTATTTTGCTTGGCTGCAGTGTCTGTGGCCAACTTGTAAGCAGAACTCAATTGGTCTTTCAGTCTTTGAATGTACTGCAGGTAGGTCTTGGGCCCAGCTCCATCAGTAGAGACACAGAAACATAAATCTTCATGGAGTCTGGCTTTCCGGCTGAACATCAGGCTGCAAGGAGAGAATCCTGTAGCATCATTTTTGGTGGAGTTGTAAGTGTGAACTAATGCACTTACTTGCTTACTCCATTTTCTTTTGTTCTTAGGGTCGAAGGTGACCAACATGTCAAGATGTGTCTGACTGAACCTCTCGGGCTATGGATCACCTTGAGGGTGATAGGGGGTTGTGCGAGACTTGCTGATCCCCCAAAATGACAACATTTCCTTTACCAGATGACTTTCGAAGTCCCACCCTTGGTCTGAGTGTATTCTTTGTGGGGTTCTGCAATGCACATATAGGATAGTGGATGGGCAACTACAGTATGCACAACCAGTGTGTTGTGCCACTGAGGGGTTCTGATTCCCTGTGACCTTGAGAGTAAAGCTCGAGAGGTTCATGGGAATCATATCCCCGAGGTGGCACAACACACTGATTGTGCATAAAGTTGCCCATCCACTATTCTATGTAGTGAATGGGCATCCATGCCTATTTCGGACACTGCACTTTGTTTCAGTGAACTGGTGGTTGGGAGGGCACTTGAGGGTTGGTGGTAGGCTCAGATTACTGACACACTGTGCTGAAGATATTTCTGCAAGTTCAAGTTTAAAAAACCACAACTTCCAGCTTAATTGAATAGGGGAAATCAAGTATGTGGCAGCATTCCAAGTTGTTCTGCTGCAGTACTGACATCACTACTGCAGCAGAAAAAAACATAATGATGTCACTACTGCAGCAGAACAAACATATTCCAGGCATGGAATTCCATGCATAACAGCATTCCACCATATACTATAAAAAAAATTCTCCAACAGCACCTTGGCAACTGTGGAGGCTTTTTGATCCTTTGTCGGGTACACCTGCCCATATTGGGAGAAATGATCAGTGACTACCAAGATATTTGAAATGTTCTTTGAGTCAGGTTCCAAACTGAAAACATCTATGCACACTATGTCCATAGGCATACATGTCACTATGTTGACCAGAGGGGTAGCATTCTGTGGTAAGTCTTATTGCTGTACACATCTGCTGCAGTTATTGCAATATTGTTCCACATCACTCCCCATACATGGCCAACAGAAATGAGCATGAGCCAAGTCCAACATGCGCTCACTCCCTAAATGTCCCATGTCATTGTGCAATGCACTGAACATCACATTTTTTAATTTTGAGGGTAGGACCAATTGCAGGTGAGGGAACACTTGTAAGCCTTGGATTTCTGTGTACAACAAACGGTCTTTCATTTTGAGCTTTGGCCACTCTCACACCAAAAATTTCACATCTGGATTGTTTGTGACTGCTTGGGTGGCAACACCCCTTTCTTCATGGTGCTGACAATATCTTTAATACTGAAATCCAAGCTTTGTTCCTTTTGCAAATACTGGGGAGTCAGTTGTGGCAATGTGTTTAAGTCCAGAACAGCCAGGTTACAATAGGCAGTTGGGAGACAATCACCAGCACCAAGGTTGTCCACAAGATGAATGGCATTTGTAGTAGAACGCTGCTCATCTGTGTCAACCTTTTACAGTTTATTCTGGAATTTGTACCCATGTTTGTTTGTCTGTGGTGGATGACATTGGGCAATGAGAAAGTGCATCAGCATCTATATGATTCAGTCCAGGCCTGTATTCCACACAGTAATCATAAGTTGACAATGCTGAAAGCCACCTGTGTCCACCTGCATCAAGCTTTGCCGTAGTTGGCACATATGTCAGTGGACTGTTGTTGGTCTTGACTGTAATGTGTGCCCCACAAAGGTATTCATGAAACTGGTTCACAATAGCCCACTTGAGAGTGAGGAACTCTAACTCGTGCAAGGGATGCTTTTGCTCAGCACTGTTCTGGCTCCTACTGGTGAAGGCAACTGGACGCAGTCCTTCCGGATAACTTCGGTAGAGAACTGTTCCAAGACCACTGAAACTGGCATCCATATGTAAAACAAAAGGCTTCTTGGGGTCTGCATAATCTGACACTGAGGTGTGAGTCATGCGATAAATTATCTTCCCAAAGGCTTTGTCACATTCAGCATTCCATTGTTGTCCAAATGGCTCAGAGGATTTAAAATAAGACTTGGACTCAGCAGAAGTCGCAAAGGTCTTTTTTACTTTTGTTCATGGGTGGATAGCTTTGTGTCAAGTTCAGTGGTGGTCTCACCACTCGGGTATAGTCTTTAACAAATTATCGGTAATACCCACAGAAGCTTAGAGAGCATAGCGAGTCTTTCAGGTCTTTGGATTTCGGCCAAGTAGCTAAAGCTTTGACTTTGCTTGGATCAGTTTGAATGAGTTAAGCTAACACAATATGTCCAACATACTTGACTGAACTTTGAAAGAACTGGCGCTCGTCAATGGAGAGTTTGAGCCCAAACTCTTGCACATGATCTAAAACCTTTAGCAGTCTTGTTGCCTCATGTACCTCCAGGGTCTTCCCAAACACAATGACATCATCTAGGTAGACCAAACATTCCAGTAGATTCATATCTCCAACAGCTCTTTCCATAAGTCACAGAAATGTTGCTGGGGCACCAGATATAACTTTAGGCATTCGGAGAAATTCATAAAACCCAAGGGGACATATGAAGGCAGTTTTCTCCCGGTCTTGGGGAGCCATTACAATCTGATAGTAGCTGCTTCTTAGGTTGAGCACCAAAAAACAATTACTCCCATTAAGACAATCTAAGGCATCTTGAATCCTTGTCACAGTATATTGATCTGAGATAATTCGTCTGTTAAGAGTTCGCCTTGCTCACCTCCTGACCGCCACCGGGATCCACACAAATGGGTAAGAAGTTCTCCTTGGACCGGGAAAGCCGTGTGTGCCACCACTGGCCCAGCGCACTCAGGGGGGATCCTGCCTAGTCTGCTTAGCCCTGACTGGCTGCAGCACCATGCTAACTTTCAGAATTAGCCCAGGGCCGTAGCGCCCACTGAAATCAACGGAGCTTTGCTGAATTTTTTTTTTCTCTCCCAAGGCACCGCTGTCCTATCGCCTCCATCTACTTAGATTTGGGAGCTACTGTGTAATAGACTGCTATAATCTGTTTGAGCCAAATCCGAATTTGTTTGTATTTGTCTACTGTTTTGCTGCCGAATCCAATTGTTGTTAAAAAAAAAAAAATGTCTTGCCTTTAAAACCCAGCCTAATCTGCCATCCTGCCATTCTCCCTTTCTCTAAGCTCTGGGCTTGAACTGCCCCATCTACCAAGTTTCTCCCTTTCTTTGCTCGCTTGCCTAAATCTCCAACTCATCTCTTCTCACCTCTCCCCTAACTCCCACAGGCGCCAGGTCAAGTTTCCTCTAAATGCTTGTCTGGTACCCCCCCAGCTCCACGCCCCCCATTTCTGTTTTCTGCACCATGTCACTGCCTTTTGTTTTGCACCTCCTCATCCCCCCCTTATTAACTTCTGCATCTCCTTCCTCCCTCCCCAGATTTTGAGCCCCTGACAGGGCTGCATTTGCCCTGAAGGCGCGGCCACGACTATGGACCCTGCCGCTCCGCCGCTCACCTCCTGGCCGCCACCGGGACCCACACAAGCAGGTAAGAAGTCCTCCTTGGACTGGGGAAGCTGTGTGTGTCGCCATTGGCCAAGCACGCTCAGAGCTGTATCCTGATTGGACCCTGCCTACTCTGCTGAGCCCTGACTGGCTGCAGCGCCTCACTGACTTTTAGAATTAGCCCAGGGCCATTGCGCTCACTGAAAGCAATGGAGCTTTGCCAAATTTTTTCACCCGCCCTTCCCCACCTCCACTGTTTATTAAATAGACCCCTCACACCCTGTCGACGGCTCCCTCCTTCCCTCCTACTCCCATTGGTCTCTGGATCCCTGCACGCCTCCCTGCTTGTTTGCTGCTGCTGCTTTTACTGCCTTTCTCCAGCTCCTTATTCCTTTCTCTCCCTTTTCTCCTCTATAAGAATGCGTACCCTCACCACTAGGCCCTACCTACCTGTCCTACTCCTTGCCCTCGCCCCACTGCTACATCTCCCCTCAACCTGTTTCCCCTTCCCTCTCCAAAGCTACAGGTTGAATCACTCTTATAGCCGAACTGGCATCCTTCCAAATGAAACCATCTCTGACACTAGGGGTCACCAACTCACAATGTACCCTCACCTTCTTCTCAGGGTACGGTGGGCACCGCTACCTCCCCAGCTCACTACACTCCTTCTGTACCCAAAGAAAACTACCTCTACCTACTCTTCTTCAAAAAATAACTGCAAGCTCTCCCTTAGGGTATTACGCCTGGCAACCTTGAAACTCTCACCTCCTCCTCCTCCTGCTATCAGGAAACATTCACCCCAACCCTGTCCCAAAGTCAGCTAGGATCTCCAACCAAACCCAGCAAACTGGCACCCTCTCCATTATCTGCCTGAACATCTGCAGCTTACTACCCAAATTTGACCAACTGCAAACCTTCGTGAGCACCCACCATCCTGATATTCTGGCTGTGGTTGAAACCTGGCTCACCCCCTCGGTTCCTGATCACGCTCTCTCCCTCCCAGGATATAATATCTTCAGGCTGCATCATAAATCTAAAAGAAGAGGGGGATGTGCCCTGTATCTAAAAGACAATCTGAAGGGAAACACTGTCCACATTGACACACCAACAACCAACACCCAACTACTGCACATCAAAATCCTTCTTGGTGCACAGAATAAAGCCCTATCAACCATCACAGTGTATATCCCTCGTAAAGAACAGGGACCGGGCCTCTACGTGGTATTGGATTACATCAAAACACTCCCGCCTAACTTTGAAACCATCATACTCTGTGATTTCAACATAAACTGGCTGGGTGCCGAGGCTAGAGCTGCCAGGGACTCGGTCACATCAGCCAACCTCACCCAGATACTGGACTCCCCAACTAGAAAAAACTACAAAACTGGCACCAGCACCCTACTGGAATGGATCCCGACGTCTCACCCCTCCCAGATTACAAGATCCGCTGTTCTGCCGGACTCCCTCAGTGATCACTCCCCCGTCAGCTGCACCTGGTCAAATAAATTCTGCAAACCACCTCCTAAAGTCATCCTCAGCAGAGTACTACCCCAGGGACAGCTAATCAACCTAAAAACACACCTACTTAATCAAGACTGGTCCACCATCGACTTGGCTACTGACACAAACACAGCACTGGACCATTTCATTCGCATCTTTAATGTAGCCTGTAACATCTTTACCCCAATAAAAAAAAAATGCAAAGTTAAATCTCTCTGCAACCCATGGCTCTCGGGCACACTCCTAAAGAAGTTAAAACACAGGGACTACCTCTGGGAACAGGCCAGAGCAACAGGAAATTAAGCAGACATCCAAAAATATAAAACAGCAAGAAATGACTACACAAAATCCATTCGCCAACATAAATCTGACTACTACAAGAAAGCACTCACTGACTCATGGGGAAATGGGAGAGCTTTTTGGAATAACATAAAAAACATCACAGGACAGGAGACCAAATCATCCCCGACTGTTCTCAAATTAAACAGGAGTATTACACTAGACCATAAAGTCATTGCCAATACTCCCAACGATGCCTTCACTTGACCTCAGTAGTGTCCTCTCCCTGACTATTTCAATGTCAGTGACACTCCTCTTCCCACCCATCAGTCTCTACCTGATAATCGCCCCCCCTTCTACTTCAGAACAGTTAACAAAAACACAGTCAGGAAATACATCTCCAGAGCCATCAGCAACACCAGAGCAAGTGCTGATACACTGGAACTCAAGCTTCTGTCACTCATGCTAGAGGAAGTATGGATCCTCTCACCAGGTACTTTAATCTCTCCCTCTCTCAGCCAGTTCCCAGATAAATGGAAGTCAGCAACAGTCACTCCAGTCCACAAAAGCGGTGACCGGACCACTTATGGGAATTACCACCCAATCTCTATCCTCCCACCCCTCTCTAAGGCCCTGGAACGAATAGTAGAGGACCAACTCACAGACTATCTGAGCAAACATAACATCCTTTGCCAGCAGCAACATGGATTTTGAAAAGGGCACAGCACTGCCACTGCCCTTCTTGAGTACACTGGTGCCATCCACAACTCCCTAGACTATGGTCTCCTAACTGGGGCTATATTCATAGACCTGTCAAAGGCGTATGACACCATCACCTCCTGCTTTGTGAGCTACTGGTCACTGGTCTCCCAACTGAAACTGTGGCATGGTTTGACAGCTACCTTAGAAACTGGACCCAATGTGTAAAAATAATTGATGTACTCTCAGATACTAAAGAAGTTCGCTCTGGTGTCCCCCAGGGCTCCATCCTAGGCCCACTACTCTTCAGCCTGTTCCTCAACACTCTCCCTGCCTCCAGCCCACTACAAATAATACTCTATACAGATGACGCCGTGATTCTTGCCTCCCATCAAGACCCTTGCCACCTACAACAAACTCTTCAGCATGGCTTCACCTCGGTTGAAAACTGGTTCAAAGAACATAAATTAATTCTTAACCAGAAAAAAAACAAGACCATGATCTTCACCAGCCACCAAAACAAGCACAAACATCTTTAACTATCCTTGAACACCTGCTTAGGTAGTCCTCTGGAGCAGGTGGAATTTTTTAAATATCTAGGAATCACCTTAGACTCCCACCTGTCCTACGCTACCCACATAACCAATGTTGCAAAAACTGCGAACTCCAGACTGGGTATACTCTATAGCCTGCTGACACCCTGACCAAGGGCCCTCACTGCCTATTCAAAGCTCCATCGTCTCCCAGATAGACTATGGCCTTGTCGTCTATGGCACCGCCACTCGCACGGCACTCAGAAGGATGTCCACCACCCTAAACAACGCTTGCCAACTCATCATTGGAGCAAAACACCTCACACACACCTGCAATCTTTATTCTCAAACGAACTGGCTGCAACTTGAAAATCAAATTATTTACCAATCCTGCATGGTGGCAAAGAAAATCCATTTAGGGGTCACCCCTCCTGGAGTCTGCACCCTTCTCCAAACAAAAAACAGCTCTAGAATCACCGGGGGATCAAAGCCTCAACTGTTTCAGATCCCTCGCTGCCGCACAAACTAAGGCCAACGATCATTCGCATACAGGGCCCCCACCTGGTTTAATCGTCTAACCTATGACACTATCACCACCACTGGTCTTGGTGCCTTCAAATCCAGGCTCCAAAACACCCTTGTTGCCTCCAGCACCTGTGATTGCCTTGGCTAATTACTTTGTCTCCTAAGCCTCCAGTGCTCACCGCTGCCGGGCCCAATGCCCACCACACTTGCCCTCCCAGGGCCACCTTCTGCCCCGCACTTGCCACTGACAATGCCTCCTGGCTGCCTCGCACTCTTTCTGATCCCCATGCTATCCCACCCACCAACCCTTTTCAATACCCTGCTCCTCTCTCACCCTGCTACTGCCCTCTTCCTTCCTCCCCCCATCGTCTCTTCATCACTTGTCTTCTTTTTGCAACATGTGTAAACCTTGTAACCTATGATGTTAAACCATTGTTATGACATGGAACCTTTGTAAAAGAGCTCTGGGTTCAAAGGTAATTTCTAATCCTAGAACAAATAAATAAATAAATAAAATAAAAAAATAAAAGAGTTCAATAGTCTACAAACATATGCACAGCTCTATTTTTCTTGCTCACAGCTACTACTGCCGAAGCATATCAACTTCTTGACTCATGAATAATACCTACAGCTAACAGTTCCTGTAAGTGCCTTCTCATATCATCAATATCTGCTGGTGCTAATTGGTTGGACCTCTCATGGAAAAGGAATTATTTGTAAGCCAGATATGGTGCTCTTCTCTGATGACATATCCCACTCATGAAGTGAAAACACTTGTCCTTTCAGCTAATTCTCTTCCTACACAGGTCTTCCACTTCTCAGGTATGGGGGACTCGCCAAACTCAAAAAGTTCTGGTCAATGCCAGACTGGGCACCATCTTTGGCTGGGGTTGGTTGCACTGCAGTATCCGCACAATAAACATGAGACAAAGTGTGTCCTTTCCTGATGATAATGTCTATATCTGTAACATTATTCACCTGGACAGTGACTCATTTAGCATAAGAATGAGCTCACACCGGCAACACACTAGGCTTCCCCAATTAGCCCTTCTGGCAGTCCATGTTCATCTGGAGCATCCAGCATTAGGATCGGATTTTTTTTGTTTTTTACTTATTTGTTATTGGTTTGCACTAATAAAAACAAGTAGAATACATCCAGAATTCAATGCATGTAAAGGTACATAAACATGCAATGGTAGGATTCGATACAATTCTAGATTGTGGTACATCGAATGAGGGATAATACCATAACATGTAGTTCACCATAAAATTATTAGTATGAGCTAGTGCTACCAAGAACAAGGACAGTCCCCAAGTACAGATCTATACAAGATATATGCCATCCATACAATAGACTGTGTGTCCTCTATTAACTGTATGAGGAGAACAAACAACTTTAGAATGTGCCATGGCCCCTAACCAAAACCAGGTGTGCTTTTTTCAACTACAGTTGTTACATTATATTTTTAATATTCCCTGTTACAAAAACATGGTTTAAACTAAATCAGTTTGCCAATTTTACTGTCTAACATTATTGTATCCCACAGCTTAATGAAAATAACAGTAAACGGGAGCAAAACTCTTGGCAAGTAGTGACAGTGGTCAGTAACCTTGTGGAGACAATAACGAAAACTTTCAACTAGAGGTGCCATATTCAGGGAGCAGTGGTGGAAAGATGCCATTTTAACCAAAACAAAACATAACTAAAATGCAACCGTTTGAGACTTTCTCTAATATAAGCAACTGTGTACTATATATCAAATAGTGAACATAAACGTTGACACTGCCATATTAAACGTACGTCTCTTGAACAATCATTTGTCCCTTCCCCACCAAAAAGCATCTCCTGACCTCTTACTGACCATGTAAATAAAGTCCATGTCACAGTCCCTAGGAATTGCCTTCCAATTCAGAATCCGATCCTCTGGCTATGAATTTTCGGCCATTACGGGCTACGATTTTGCCCACATCTTCCAGATAGGTAAAGATGTATGTTCTGCCTCCATACACAATTTTCAGTCTGGCAGGGAGCATCAACACATGCTGGACTCCCAGCAAACAAAGTTGCTGTCTTACTCCATCAAAGGCCTTCCATCAGGATCGTGTGGAGTAACTGAGGTCTGGGAAAAGGTGGATGACTTTGTCTTGCCACTCCCAAGTTTTCAGCCCGTCTAGCGATATGCAGCATCTCGTCACGTTCAACCTCATCGGCCAGCACAATCATCACAGCCCAGGGAGGTGGATCATCGTCCATGGCTCGACGAGGAGTAATTAAGTAATGTTTTTTGATGTTAAAATCCTGGAAGTGCAGATGACCAACTAGCCATTGATGTATGACGGTTTTAAAATCATCGTCTCCGGCAGCCTATGGCACACTGAGCATCTGAATATGTGTAGCTCTAGCCTGGTTTTCTAAATGCTTGAGTTGTAATCAGAGCATCAAGTTCTCTTTTACCAGGCCTGCTGCTGTCATAAGAGCTTTACTGGCTGTGTCAGAGGTGGTCTTAGCTTCTCACTGAACCATGAGCACTGTCGCATCCAGTGTGGTAACCTTGCTTACTAGGGCTTCCAGTTTGGAGTCCATGGACTGAAATGTCTGAAGTAAAGCTGTGTTCGTGGGTTGCCCAGCATCAACCGTTGAGTAGAAGTTGATGGTGCTAAGCTACTTAGGGTCTTGTCAGCTTTCTGTCATGCTCCTTCAGGCACTTGGCCACCTCTTGTATTTCTCCCCATTATACCAATTTTGGTATCGATATGCTCAGCTTCCTTCAGCACAGGTAGAGGTGTCAAGTTAAATTGCTCTAATTGATAAATTAGCTTATTTTTAAAGGAAAATACTGCTGGTTTGATCAAGAGCTCCAAACACCTACATGTGTGCAGTTCAGCAGTTGGCTCTGCACCCCTCCGATCTGATTTTTGCCATCTTTTTTCAGGTACACCATGCCTTTGACACTGCACTCGGCATTAGATGACAGAACCATTTCTTCAGTGTTACGGCACCCTTCTGCTTGGCTTCCCTCTCTTGACAAAGTTGAGCCAGGTGACCAAACATGTGAGCATTAGTTCCAATAAGTACGGGCACACCGTTGTACATTCCGGACACACTAATGCTGTTTCCACAGGGTCTCCAACTCCGGTTACTCTGGAGGAGGAAGCAATCCATACTTTGAGGTACCATGGTACAGGTAGGATTGTCACTCAATCCACACGCATTCAAACCTTCCAAGGGCTGTAGTTTGCAATGGGAAAGGTGCTGATTGTACCAGTTCTTGAAAATGATTGCCACTTGGGAACCACTGTCTAGAACAGCTCAAACAGTCACTCTCTCAATAGTAATTCTAGTCTCAGTGGAAGGTCCAACGAGTTTGTCAAGGTCAAATCATGAAATCTCAGGGGCTTTGACTGAAGACTTTGTTACAGACAGGGTAGGGCTCAGTTTAGCTGGGGATCCACTGAGATTTCCTTACTGTTGCCTCCAGTTGAGCAATCTTGCATTCACTTTGCGTATGTCCTCTGGGGATTGGCACTTTAGCTTTGTATGGCCATCCTCACTACAGTGGTAACAAAATATTCCTTGCCAGGTAGGTTATGGATGGGATAGCCCATCAGATGACTTCCAGTCAGGGCTATTTGCCTTTTGAAAGTTCTCTTTGGATTCTCTGGCAGGTGCACTGCCGGCTGCGGATCCTCACTCACTAATTCCCTCCTTCTTACGTGCAACTTTCTGTGTGTTACACTTCTTCAATTCATTCAACAATGCCCTTAGTTCCCTCACTTGGTTCTGGAGTTCACTGGTGGCTGCAGAGTTAGTTACTTGGATGACAGCCCCCATCACAGATGAGTTCTGGTTGGGGGTAGTGCCTTGCTGGCCTGGGTGGGTGTCAAATCCTTTACGTGAAGTCAAAATGCTAGTTGAGCTGGCTCTCAGCTCTTCAAATTCCTTAATAAGCTCTTGGATTTCATGAATATCACTGGCAGGCCCTCTCTCACTAATGGGAGTTACAATTGCCATGCCAGCATAGGGGTCCCAAGATTCCTCTTCGACTTCAGCTTCTTGCACTTCCTTCATCAGCATGCTATAGGAGGGAAGATAACCCCTTCAGTCTTGTAACTGTAACTTGAGCAATAATAAACTGGAGGACCATGCAAACCTGAGTAACTGCTCCAGCCTGACTCGGTTTGGTTCACTTGAGGCCACAGCTCCTTTCCTGAAACCTTTCTGTAGTGCTCTCTCTTGTCGAGTCGAATAAACTGACAATGGTTCTCCCTTCCGTTGTTCGGCTGCTTTACATTTCCACATAAGATTTTCACTAGATTCAGTGCGTCCAAATACATTCTCTAAAGCAATCAGATACAGTAGCATCTGCATCCGTAGCTCTCAGAGAATGAATAGCAACTAAAGCGAGCCCACAGAGGCTTTCTCCCAGGCGTTTTCATTTTTCAGCTGCTGAGCTCTGCCAATCTTGCATGAAAGGAGCAGCATAGTCCATCCAAGTCTCTAGAGTATCTTCACCTGCTGAACTGGACTTTGTTCCTGAAAACATACATAATCCATGATGAGAATCCTGAACAACTGACAACACATAGGTGAGTCCTCCTCCTGAGATCTAGGATGGCACACACCCTTGGACATCAAATATTTTTTGTATCTCTTCAATAGACTTCCCCCTCAGCCAGTAACTACTAACTGAGTCTTTCTTTAAACCCTTCAGGCTTGGGTGAGACTGCTGTTTTGGAAGTCACACTAGCATGAGTCACTATTGTCAATGCCACACTGGAACCTTCTGGGGTTAGTATGTCAGGCACTCTAATGGCATCAATAACATTTCGACATTCAAGTAACACAGTTAATGTCCCTTTAGTGGGGTCCATCACCTGGCCTTGTAAAGTGACAGGGCCCAAGCTTTTGACTGCAGACAGGCTCTCCTCTATCTTCCCTTTGTCTGTCCTGGATGGGACTCCTAGGAGCAAGAGGGCTTTCTGAGGAGCCACATTTTACACCAGCCAACTAGTCTATTGTAGGCCATTGTGTCAGCAAGATTCCAGGGTTTGGGGGCTAGAACACTGTCCTTGTGAGCAACTGCTTCCATGTGGGGCCCAACTCGTAAACAGGAGATCCCAGTGGTGCCTCCAAAGATGTAGCCGGGTCACCATGGATGTTACAGTTACTACCCCTGCCTTGTGGGCTCAAACAAGGTTGAGGGGCCTGGGCTCTGTTTATCCTGGATGGGGGGTTTGTTTCCAGTAAAAGATTAAATAGCACAATGCCTCCACCCAGATTTAAATTTAAGTGGGCCTGGCGACAGAACAGTACAACCCCCGGGATGCGGTAACTACCCACCTCTCCTCACAGTCACCCCACACACAGAATACCAGGCACTGCTGTAAGAGTTTTTAACACATGCAGTTATTAGCTATCTCTAATAATATGCTCACTAATAACATGCTCATTGGAAAGTTGTAAAAAGGTTAACCAACAATTTATTTACAGAAGGTAGGTATTATTTATTTATTTTATTTAGTTTTTGTTTATTGGGTAGGTGCGCTAGCCATAGGGATGACTATTTTCAGGCACGATCCAGGAGAATTACAGAGATGACAAACAGCTGCAAAAATACAGAAGAAGATTCCAAACATAGTAAACAAACATCAGGGTTGCATCATAACACCAGAGTACAATGTACAGAGCAGTTACATAAAACAAGGGTACAATGTACAGAGCAGTTACATAAAACAAGGGTACAATGTACAGAGCAGTTACATAAAACAAAGTTACATTATCAGGTGCAGAGGGTTTATACAAACATGGTAAAGTATGCCAGGTTAATGCAATTAGTGAAAGAATGGCATGTCAGAGGTAGGTCACAGTAAAGAAATTCAGTCAGCAGCAGTTTATATTGAGCTATTTACAAGTAGGGCACAACCAGCAAATCCACGGAGAGATAGCCAGTACGGCTCTAGGAAATGCATAAGGCTGATAAGGGTAAGTGGGAGGGCAGCAGGGGATTAGAAGTGGATATGGTTTGAGTTTGGAGCAGAGGTAAAGCTCAGAGAGAGGGAGCTTATTTTGAGAAAGAGAGAGGAGTAGAAAAGTGAGGGGAGAGTAACAGGGTGAGTGAGGAAAGAAGGTATAGGGAAAAGGGAGAAGGATGCAGAGGATAAACAACTTTAAATGATTTAAAACAACAAGCAATCACTTTCTCTGTAAGCAAAGGAACAGGTACAGTGCCCACCTCCCACCAGCATATGCAGTAGTGCAATTTAATACCTTCTTAACCTGTACAGGGGGCACTACCACGTCCCCGACTGGTACCACACTCCCCCCAGTTATTTAAATTGGGAGCTTCCACTAGTCTTTGCTGGCTACCCAGCCGCTGAAACGTGGCAGGCCCACTGTTGGTGCAGCCGGCTGGCAGGTGTTGGTGCACTTTAAAACCACTGGTTAAACACAAACCCCTTCAAGCTGCTATAAATGACTATTTCAGGTAGATCCATGCAACTCCTGGCCAGATGGCCAAACAGTAGATTTGAAAAAACTATGTACAACACCCCCAGTTGCAAGGCAGACCCCGAGTTTACTCATAGTTCTGGAGATACAGTTCTTACCAGGTCCGGGCAACAGGCATATCTGTCAAGCCGCAGCTCTGGGGGTGCTCTGAACAAGGATGCAGGCTGTGACAGTATGAATAGATGGCAGACTCTCTTGGCAGGCTTATCACCTCTTTCTGCTTCCCTTGCAGCTTGGAATAGACCAGTCTAAGGGCCAGGGCCACACACTTCACCCACCCGTCCAGACCCCCAGCCCTCAGGGTGAAATGATAGACAGTGCTTTGCTGTGACACTGCCCAGCCAAGTCCCCAGACTGTCCGCTGGCTTATCGCCTCCTCCTGGAGCTCAGGAACACAGTCTTCTCCACTCTGCAGGCTAACAGCCATGATCACTTAGTCCAACAGACTGGATCACCCATTCTGTCTGTAGACAGGATTCAGTCCCTCAGTGGTTTGGCAAGTGTCCAGGCTCTGTTCAACAAAACAGCACTTCACACTTAAAAAACTGGCTTTCCAGATAGTGAACAACTTCTGAGAGGCCTCCAGAAATGCTACTGTGGAACCCTCAGGCATACCTCCAAGCTTTAGCAGGCACACAGTCCAAGTCTTCCTTACTTGTAAAGCGCTCAAGGCAGACTGCTCCAAGCTGAATCTGCCCCCCAGGTCTGAAGAGATCAGATGCAGTGTCCCATTGGTCCATCATGCTGTCAATCCATAAAATTAGTACTCAGAATGTTCACTGGATACCTGATTGGAGGAAGGTAAAGGTGCCAAGAGCAGTCTTCTCCTCTTACCCAGGAGCCACTGCCAGAGTTATCCAGGCTCCTCAACCTCTTATTGGCTGAGACAGGGGTCAGGGGTGTCAAAGATGACTTCTGCAGTTCAGTTTGCACAGAGACCCAACTTTAAAATTTATTTTACAGAGTTCGTGAAATATTTTAACAGTAATGGACCTCATGGCTTGACAGAGGCTCCTCTGCCCTATTGTCCATTGTCAAACTGGATGCTGGCAAGGACTGCCCCTACCTTTCGTGAGTGCCATAGCACTCTACCCCAAGGTGGCAAGCAGGGCCATTCACTTATAACAGCCTCGGCTGCTTCTTACAGCTATAAGCACTTTCACAGTGTTCTGCTTTTCTCCCCCTTCCATGTGTCTCTGAGCACCCTTAACCACTTCTGAGTTCCTAGGGCTGGAGCACAAGAAGGAGATGTTTAGTGAGATGCCAGAGCAGCTTTGATTAACAGCACTGTAGCGCTGCAATAGAATGTGCGAGCCACCCACCAGCTCGCATGTTCGAGCAGGCGTCAGTTCAAACGTTCATTCACAGAACTGCACAGCGCTCGCTTGAGGTTTTACCACCGAGTTGGCAGTTTATTTTACTTTAAACCACGCTCCTCTGCTCCCCCACAGGATACCAACCCCGGGGACCAGCAGGAGCAACACAGGAGGCCACTCAGGACCAGAGACCAGTAAGAACAGGTGGCTGGGAGGTAGCAAGGCAAACCCCAACCCGTGGGGGCACTATGTTTCCATAAGTGAGAATAGGAAAGCAAGGGGAGGGGTGGTGAGGCTTAAAAGGTGTGGGGAGAGAGACTGTGCAGAAGAGGGCCAAGAGAAAGCTGACATCCTAAATGGGTAGTTCTAGTTAGACTTCACAGTGGAGGAGGGGCAGACCACAAAGGAGTGGCAGGAACAGGGGTTAGGGGTAGGTGGATAGACACAAGTCCATTTTCAGAGGGATGAGTCTGTAAGGGACTTGCAGCTCTGATGGTGGACAAAGCTATGGGACTGGACGGGATACATCCAAGTGTTCTAAAAGAGTTCAGGGAGGTGCTATCTGCCAAACTAACCACCTTATTCCATAGATCGCTGGAAACAGGCATGGTTCCAAAGGACTGGAGGACAGCTGATAGGGTCTCTCTACATAAGAGTGGCAGAAGGAAGGAGGCTAGCAATTATAGGCCAGTCAGCCTTACTTCAGTGGTGGGGAAATTAATGGAAACCTTGCTTAAGGAAAGACCGGTAGAATATCTTGAATGAAGGTGAGCTGATGCAACTCCCAGCTCACGGCAAACGTATGTCAGTCTCTGTGTCCCTATAATAAAATGTGCTGGAAAATGTATTACAGTGTTTTAAGCTTGTAACTCGAGGTTTTGAAGATGTGTCCCTCACGAGTACAATGTCTCTCATTCTGATTGTCTGTGTGCCTTATTTCAGTGATAGAAGTATGAGAGTTATGGTTTTGTAGCTGTTCATATAATAAACAAAAAAAAAACATGGAACAGAAATAAAAGCTGGACATCAGCCATATGTTGTGCTAGAACAGTAACATCGCGCTGTGCAAAAATCTCAATAAATAAATCACAGCTCACAATTTAAACCAAAATAGAAACTATTCAGCTAAATAGTATTCCAACTGCGTTAGTAGAAGTGTTACTGAGTTCATCACAGATGTGAATTTACTTTGCACAATACTTTGGCTGTAAAAAAAAAAATTGAACCATTGACAAAACAAAAACCACCACTTTCTCATCTCAGTGTCAGTGGTAAACCCTCTCACACTGCGAAAACTACTAAGTGGATTAATTTATTTCCATATGTCTCTCCTGGAATACCAAATAACATGAAGCCTCGCTTGGTAACATTTTATTTGAAAAGTACTCATTACATTTTTAAACTAAGTGCATATTTGAAATCAGCAGGAAAAGACAAAAAAATGATTAATAAAATTAATTGTATATGGAAAGATTTGAAAATTGAACTACTTTCTGTTACAGAGGAACACAAGACGTTTACGATTACTTTTATACTGTTCCAGCATTTTTTTTAATTTGAGAATAGGGGTTCATTTTATAAGTGCAATAATCCCCTCCAGGCCCATGAGTATACTGGGCATTAATGCACTTCCCAGTTGGTTGGAGGTTACTCGGGCTGTGCCCTCATGCCTCACAACGCACCTGGGGCGTGCATCAATGCCTAGTATATCCATGACCTGTCGTGGGTTATAGCTTACAGCATTAATAGTGTATATATTTTGTATCACTGCTTCTTGAGAGAAAAAGTGGATGTGCTGCTGGCCGCACACAATCTGTTCCTCAAAATACCAAGACACACTATATGTAATTCCTCCCTGTGTCAGTCTGTCAGTGCAAAGAACACAAAACTACAGTGGTGCTGCTCTAGAAAGATTTAATGTGCACAGTGGAGCAATGCAGGACTGGACAATGCAGTTTAGGTATGGCAGGGTTTCGTTTTACAACAACATTTGCAACTGTTGATAGCGTATAAAAAAATACGTTAGATCACAAAATGCTTTGAACAGGTGTAGAGACAGCAGTTAAATACATCCAAGCATAATGTGCCATTTAAACTGAAAGAAGCCCTCCCCAGGTTCCTCTCGCTGCACACCTGGTCCGAAGTTCCCCAGATCGCCATCGGAAGGGTCATGAGGGCTAAACTGAAAGAAGCCCTCCCCAGGTTCCCCTCGCTGCATACCCGGTCCGAAGTTCCCCAGCTAGCCATCGGGAGGTACGAGAGAGAGAGAGAACTGTGTCAGTTTAAATCTTGGTGCCTTTTTCTTGCTCATCCCGGGCGCTCTACTGAGAGACTGTGTAGTTTTTATAGCTAATAGTACAGTCGCTGCAGCCTGCAAATTTGTTACTAAATCCTGGCTGGTTACTATCACTAAATACAACTCTTGTTGCAGCCTGTTAGTTTTTAAAGAAAATCCTGTCTGCTAAGTGTAATTTATTGAAGCAGACACTGCAGCTCACTCGAACCTACTGCTGCTTGCTGGATTTTTTCACCCTCCCTCCCACCTCCTCCCCCCACCCCCTCACAGTATTAAATGCTCCATCTGACTCTGCCCATTGTGGCTCCCTGCCAGTGCACATTCTGTCTCCACCTTCTGCTGCTCTCTGCCTGATGTTCATTGGGCTATGCAAACCTACCACTCCTCTCACCACTCAAACCTATATGCCTCTGATTTTAGAACTGCACAAAACTCTTGCCATAATCTTATTTCAAAAGGGTGTTTCTTGTTTCCCTTCTTATTCCTAGGTTGAACTCGAACCAGGACTCGTTGTTTCTTCTACTCTCTACCAGAATTATTTTAAAACATACCTTCCCACTTGTCCAGTCAGTCCCTTAATTATTTTTTTTCTTTTTACTTTCAGTCACTGGATACTTTAGGTACCTTTACAAAGTCATAGCCTGAATATTAACATGCAGAGCTGCTTTACTTGAGTACAGGCAGTACTGAGATTCTGTTTAACCTGCATATTTTGGCTTGTTGTGCAGTACATCGACCTGTGCCTGCCACTCATTTTATCCTTTATCCTTAAGTGTCCCTATATTGTTGCATGGGATCTAAGAAAGGTCATTAAGCTAGGTATTGTGTGGCCAGGTCCCAATTTACACTCCTACAGCGACACCAGATTGAAGCTGGCAGCTGTGATCTTTTTCCCCTAGTCTTCCACTAGGACAAGGCCGACGAACAGGGAAAACAGCCACTAATATAAAACAAGGGTTTTCTCCCGCAGGCACCTACCCCAAATTTCCAACTTAATAACTGATTCCACCAGGAGATATACTGGTCTTCCAACATGGCCCCAGAATACTCTTTATACAACTATGGTACCACTTGCCTTAAGTCCTGCTAGACTAGTAACTCACTGGCCTCTCTCCCAAATAGGGGTGTACTCTTGGCCCTCGTATACATACTGTCTCTCCTCTGGGTGGACATGTGCTTAGGGAAGGACTTCTTGACCCCACGAGGCAAAATCCAAGTGACCCTGATCCTTGTGGTCATTACTACTGGACTTCTCCCACAACTAAATATGAAAGCCTCATAGCACACAAGTTGGTAAAGCGTGGCTCCTATTACGTGGTGATCCATGATGCACGCAGAAGGCTCCACAGCCTCTCAAAACCTTCAATTAGGCAAGTGCCCTTTGGGGTAACCCTTGCCTCAGTGTTTGTGCACAGAGGTTCTTTGCCTTTTAAATGTTTTTTTTTATTTTAATGGGTTCACCACAACATAACCCAGACAGACCATCTTAGGGTAGCTGGTTCATTCCACTGGGGTGTCAAACAGACGAGGCATACTGATGAGTCCTGGTAGGACGAAACACGTGTCTATGTCATCTGTTAGCAGCCTTTGCAAACTGTGTGAGAGGCCTTTCGGCACCATGCAATTCTGCTTAAAGTTGAACCAGCATACTATTCTGTGGTGATTTGCATATGCAGCCCATGATGCTTTGCATTGTGTGGGCATGTGTGATTTTGTATTTTCTTGAAACTTGGCTTCCCAGCCAAATGCCCTTTGGGGTAACCCTTGCCTCAGTGTTTGAGCACAGAGTTTCTTTGTCTTTTAAAGTGTTAGCTTGACTACTTGCTCTTCTTCTACTCCGTGCAGGAGACGTTCAGCCTAACCCGGGGCCCCCTCTAGACAATTTCCTTGTATCTATCCCCCAGGATCCTCACTGGGCATCATCAAAAGGCTTAAGGACAGTGCACATGAACGTATGCAGCCTTAGACCTAAAATCCATGAGGTCCAAGCCTGGCTTAACCTCTACAAGCCAGACGTCTTTGCAATCTCAGAGACCTGGCTCAAGGCCCATATTCATGACCACGAGATCATGACCCTTGTGTACAATACCTTCAGACAGAACAGGGCAGGAAAGAGAGGGGGAAGGGTCCTAATCTATATGAAAGACACTCTAAATGTGAGTCTACTAAAGTCCAACCTTGGTAGCTGCCAGGATGCGGAGTCTATCTTCATCCATCTAACCCTTGGTAATGCTAAGCATCTCACCATCGGCTGTGTCTATAACCCTCCTAAGAATGCCCAACTTGCTCTTGAGGGCATCACCAAATTGGTTGGCAGTAAATTAACCAATGAACTCCTAATAATGGGAAATTTCAACCTGAACTGGCCAATGGCCCCAACAAGGTCCTCATGGGTACGATCCAAGACGCAAACCTGGAAAAGGTCATCTCTCTGCCTACCAGGCTTAATTATAAAACGGGGAACCATACTACTCTTGACTGGGCTCTGGTATCTAACTCCCTCAACATACAGAAAGCAGGTATATTGGCTGACACCATTAGTGATCACTCCCCAATATTCTGTATTTGGAAGAACAGAGCACCAAAGATTCCCCCCAGGATACTCACAGTACGTGACTTCTCCAATTTCATGCCAGCAAAATTTAATGACTATCTAAGTAGCCTGGACTGGATCCTGATTAGGCTCCTCCCGACATTGGACGAGGCCCTTGCCTACTTCCAAAATTCACTCCTCAATGCGGCATCTCTATTTGCCCCTTTCAAAAAACTTTGTACAAAAGGAGGCTGCCATAAATGGATCTCCCACTCTGTGAAATCTCAGATGAAAAGAAGGGACAAGGCTTGGAAGAAATTCCCGGATCTCCCACCTTCCTGCAGACCTGGTTACTTACAAAACCCTAAGAAATAAAGCTAGACATCAAACTTGCCAAAAAGGAGTATGTAACCTGCCTCCAACGGTCCACACTGGGGAACCCTAAGCTTTTCTGGGCACAAATCAATGAACTGCTTAAGGGCAACTCCAAGGAGGCACAAGGTCAAATTGAGGTACAAGGACAGTGCATCAGTAATTGCCAGCTTATAGCCTCAGCAATCAACCACCACTTCACCAACTTCGATGCATACAAGGTAGGGCTACCAACATCCATGCCTGTACAGACTTTTGATGAATCCCCCTGTCTGAACAGACCCCAATTTCACCTGAGATTTGTCAAGGTGAGCGAGGTCCATAAACTTCTGATAGCCCTCAAACACAAAGGCTCTAGTGGCCCAGATGGAATCAGTCCGAGGCTACTCCAGGAAGATGCATTGTCCCTGGCCAAACCTCTGACCTGGATCATCAACAGGTCTTTACTTGAAGGGTATGTTCCATGCCAGTGGAAGGCAGCCAATGTGGTCCCCATTTACAAGGGTGGCTCTAGTGAACAAACTGGCAATTACAGGCCCATGTCCCTGCTGTGTACCCTGGCCAAATTGCAAAAAAGACTATTTTATGGGCAACTGAGAGACTACCTGGAGCTCCACCAAATCCTAGCCCCTTCACAGCATGGCTTTCGGGCAAACCATGGGACAGACATGGCACTCATCAAACTCACAGTGGACCTATTCAGGGCAATGGATGAGGGCATGTCGACGGGTGCTATCTTCATAGGCCTGTCCAAGGCATTTGACCTTGTGGACCACAACCTTCTTCTTACTAAGCTTCAAGGCATTGGGCTTGATGTTCAGGCCCTAAACTGGTTCAAGAGCTACCTCTCAGTCTGCTCCCAAAGGGTCATGTGGAAGGGAGAGCTTTCCGCCCCTTTACCCATCAAGGAGGGTATGCCTCAGGGCTCAATTCTTGGCCCCCTCCTGTTCTCTCTCTTCACAAATGACCTAAACCAGCACTGTGGGGATAGCTCAGTAGTTCAATACGCAGATGATACTGTCATCTTCCGAGCCAGGTTCACACCTCATGAAATGTGCCCTCTCCTACAAGGGGACCTAAACACACTCGAGGCCTGGCTCACATCAAACAGAATGATCCTCAACGCAGCAAAAACAAAAGCCATGCTGTTTGGTCCTAGATCCCTTGGCCAGGATTGGACCAGTTCCCTAAAATTTACTACCCTTGGGGATAAACGAATAGACGTAGATGACAACATAAAATACCTAGGGCTAACTATTGACCAGGGTTCCACCTTTAAGCCCCACATTGACCAGGTAACAAGGTCTATCATTGTCAAATTTGGCACCATGTACAGGCCAAAAAACCAACTTATCCCAGAGGCTAGATGAGCAATCGCCTCCAGTGTCCTCCTACCCACATTAACCTATGCTGCCCCGGTAATCCAGGGCATGGCAAAGGGCGAGGTTAGCAGGCTTCAGGTCCTGTACAACAAGGTTGTGAGGTTTGCGACAATGTGTCAACCAAGAAGCCACCCCTGCATCTCACTAGCCCAGCTGCAATGACCTTCTTTCGAGGTTCATCTACAGTATCTCCTGCTCTGCCATGCATACAAATTGCAGAGTCCAGCAGCCCCACCAAGCCTAACAGGAATAATCATGGCTAAGCCTAACCCTCGAATGCTCAGGACCTCGGGTCAGTCCCTACTGGCAATCCCCAGAATCAAGACTCACAAGGGAGGCAATTCATTCGCTCTCACAGCCCCTAAACTATGGAACACTTTCCCACCTCTAGTACAGAAAGCCCCCTAGCTACCAATCTTTTGCGCTAAGCTTAAGTCCCATTTGCTCAGGACAAGCTCATGCCACTGTGAGGGTATAGGATAATAACCCCCGATCCTAATCACAACACCCATCCCCCCTCTCTTCTCACCTTAATCTACATTAAATCATGCCTTAAATCCTTAAATCTTTCAAGTGTTGCACTTATGGTCTACGATTTGAATAATTGCCTGTACTGTTATCCTCATTATCTTGTCTACTTCTTGTAACCCTATATCACCTGGCTGTATGTATTGTATTGCTTCTGGATCACCGGATTGTATGTATTGTATTGCTTCTGTTCCCCGGATCGCCCCTGAAAAATGGGACCTTCATGGGCCCAGTGGGCCAACCTGGTCATCAAAATTCAATAAATAAATAAAAGGAAGAGGTGGGCAATATCTGATAGTGCACCAAAGTTAGGTCAGAATAGGTTTTAAAAAAATAAATGAGACACCACATTCAAAACTTTCAAGTAGAAATTAATAAACACAGCACTACAGAAGCTGAAAACTGCCACCTGTGAGGCTTTCCAATTGAAACTGAATGCCTCTGCCTGCTGCTGTCAGACAGTCAAGATCTCCTGTGGAGCAGGATGCTGATGTCTGCCACTTGCAAACCAAGTTGCTCACCCATTGGAGTCACAATACCTTTGTTGCCCCACTCCAACTCACAACCACCACAAAAAACACATACACACAAGAAAAAAGTGTTCCATGTGTGGCCTTCTTACTGAGCAGCTTATCCCCAACACACATCAGCTGGCAGGCTTGGGGGATTACTTCAGTATCAAACTCAGCTCCATGCAGTGCCCCATCCCCCAGTCAGATTGCTCCAAACAGCGCCACACAGGGCACCCACCTCCCCCAGCCTGACTGCTTCAAATAGTTCCATACAGCGCAACTCCCCCCAGGTCTGGGTCACTACAAATAGCTCCATGCACCCTCTCCTGGACTGCTTCAAATAGCTTAGTGCTGCCCCCCGACCCCATTATGCACTCACGCATCAACCATCCTCTCAACACATAAACAGCAGGGGTGAACAATCACTCAACAAAAAGTTACAGATTAAAACACAAGCATGAAAACACACACTTTAGCAAAAAACACAACTGTGAGAATACTACATCAGTGCCAAACTCTCAAACGGAAAACAGACCCTCTTGGACATCTGCACCACCCAATCAGTAATAAGTACAGCGTCAGTGACATGACACCACGTGTTAACACCTGGAACTCTGGCTTTTTATTTGTAATCAAGCAGCACAGTTTCAGCTTAGTGCAAGCAAAAATAGCCTTGGTGGCTGCATTTGAGAAAAGTTGCTTTCTTTATACACAATGTGATATAATAATACTTTCTGTCACAGCTCTTTTTTTTTGAAAAGGAATAAAAGTGTACCTCTTGCTTGCACTCTGGTTTCAGCATATTCATGATCCCCTGTATTTTTGAGTCATCTGATCTCAGTCCTTCTGCAGTCACCCCAATGCCCATGTAGTTTACTTGACTGACTTGAAATTGAATTTTATCGTTACTGAACTGGATGTTCTCAGATGGTGCTCTGTCAATAACCTGGCACAGTATTCTGTCGTGCTCACTATCATCCCCAGCAGCTATGATCATAGCATTTGCTGTGATATGCACTCTGACGATGACTCCAAAGACCTGCTGGTTCCTTTTCTAGAACACCTCACTGGCAGGCTTAATACCAAAAGACATTTGCTAGAATCTGTATCACCCCCTGGTGTATTGACGGTGCAGAGGTATGATGATAGTTCATCAAGTTTCATCTGCCAATATCAATTTTTTTTAATTATTGTATTTATTTGGTTTTTGTCCCCGTTTTCTCTCACCACCTATGCCACAGTTGCATGTGTGTGTGGAGGCACATGCATGCTGTGGCTTTGAGGCACCCTCCCGCTACTTGCTGCCCCGCCTGCCTACACTGCCCATCAGACCTCCACCTGAAGACAGCGGAACTATGGTGGGGGTGGGGGGTGACAGAGATCCTCCCTTGGAGAGGAAAGCTGCCTTTACAGCCACTCTATCCTGCTCCCTCCTCCCCCCCGGCTCCCCGATGACCCTGGCTCGTTCCTGAACCTGAGTCACTGGCGTGGCGTGAGGTAAGGTGCCCAACGCCTCAGCCCTCTGCGCCACCAGGCTGGCGCCATTATTCATTTTAACAATGGATGTAACTGTGATTACAGGTCTTGTCCAGATAATTGTCAAGATTAACCTTAAAGCTGTTTGTTTCATTGTTTCACTAAACACTACTAAATCTTGTATGGAGTTCCATAGTGCTACATGCAAAATTTCATGCAAATCTGTTAAATAGTTGCAAAGTTATTAAACTGCAAAAATTGAGGTTTAACATTAAACTGCCTAACTAACCCTAAATATAGTTTGAGTCGTCTGGTCAGTTCCAGGTGTCCCTGGATGGGACTAAGCTCAAAGTTACCTCCTCTTTCAAAGTTACCTCCTCTTTCAAGTATCTTGGGGTCTGGCTGGACCCACATCTTGACTTCGCTGGTCATATTGATGCTATCCACAAAAATCTGCACCCCAAACTAGGTGCTTTATATAGGAACCATGGATGCATCCCACTGCCAGCCCACTGAGATCTTGTTCAGAAAATGGTCCTTCCAGTTTTTGACTACTGTGATGTAGTCTACAGTGCCACCCCGAGGACTTCAATTGCCAGACTGGACACTGTTCAACTCTTTCTGTCATTTTGCTATTGACTGCCCTCCTCACACTCACCACTGTCTCCTCTACAAATCTCTCTTTCCCCTCTCTCAAGGGCAGGTGCATTGCCCACTGTGCTGCTTCTTGGGTCAGTTCTGGTCTTTATCTCTCCCCTTCCCCACCTCTCCTCTTCTCTCTACCTCCCTCCCTCCCCCTCCTTCTCACTCCCTCAGAACCCTTGACTCTTGTACCTTCGCCATTCTCTCTAAGTCCACCTTAAGCTGGTCAGGCTGCTTTCTCCCTTTGGTTCCCCAAGCTATGGACTCTCTCCTCCCATCTGTCATGCCCTCCCCATGCCCTTCTGCCCTCCTTTTGACTTAAAATCTCCTCCTCCCTGCACCTAATCCTCCTCCCCTCCCCTCTCCTCCCCTTCTTTCCCTATCAATCCGCCTCATGCCCCCCTTACCTCTGTGTCTGATTCTCGGTGTCTGTCCCTGTTGGCTACCTATTTGTACTTCTTTGAACATTTAATCCTTGTACAATTTATCCTGTACAAATCATTTTAGTGATGACTGTTAGTAGTTCAAATCATGTATTACATTCCCTTTTTATCATTTTTCACTTTGGTCACTGTCTGATCTGTAATGATATTGTATTACTTATCCCACTCCTCCCTCTTGCCTGCAGGACACATCTGGAAATGAGCAGTTTACTGCTCCGTATGCCTTTCCTGGTGAAACTTTTGAAACAAATAAATAAACAGTGGCATGGTAGTACCACTATATTTAGGGTTGAGTAGGCAGTTTAATGTTAAACCCCAATTTTTCTACTTTAAAACCTTCTCAACCGTTCAACAGAGTTGCACAGAATTTTGCATGTGTAGTCTCGTGGGGTAGATTTCTTGATGTTCCAAGTTTCTTTCTGATGGAATGTGTGGATTCTGACATCTGGATAGTGCAAAAAGTGAATCCTTTTTCGTATGGGGCCAATACTTTTTCATGAGGGAAAAATCCTTTTCTTATTTTGCGTTCCCCCCAAAAATTTTCAAAACCCACAAAAATGACATCTTGTAGAGAGAGACCAAAACATCTATCTTGCTTATTGGGACTCCCCTAGGTGGATTCTGCACTTAACTGTTGGAAAAATTAACATAGAAACATAGAATTTGACAGCAGATAAGGACCGCTTGACCCACCCAGTCTGCCCATTTCCCTACCTAATGGATAAGCTGCAGATCCTAGTTAACCAGCAGCCTGCTTCTTTCTACCCCCAACCCCTAGAACTGCCTTATGGCTGTCCCATGCATGCTTGAATTCAATCACTGTTTTGACTCCACAACCTCCTCTGGAAGGCTTCCATGCATCCACAACCCTCTCTGTGAAAAAATACTTCCTTACATTACCTCTGAGCCGCCCCTCTATCTTCCAAATTGTACTTGCTTGTTCTTGCACACCTCTTTTTTGAAAGATGCTACCCTCTTGGACTCTGTTGATTCCCTTGAGGTACTTGAACGCTTCTATCATGTTCTCTCTCCTCCTTTCCTCGAGGCTATACATATTAAGCTCCTTTATCTCTTCATATGTCTTCCAGTGCAGACCCTGCACCATTTTAGTTGCCTCCTCTGGACAGCTTCCATCTTGTCTATGTCCTTCATGGAGATTGGGTCTCCAGAACTGCACACAGTACTCCAGATGGGGTCTCACCAGCTGTCTGTAGAGGGATAACAACTTCCTGTTTTCTACTGGTGATGCCTCTCCCTATGTGTCCCAGTATCCCCAGCCCTCCTTACTGCCCTCTCACATTGCTTGCCCACCTTGTCATCTGATATGACTACCCCAGGTCCTTTCCATGTTTGTTGTTGTTAGTATCTCACCCCATTGTGTACTCTTCCCCTGAGTTTTTGTTTCCCAGGTGCATTACCTTGCACTTCTTAGCATTAAATCTAAGCTGCCATACATTTGACCATTCCTCTAACCTTGCCAAGTCCCTTCTCATCCTTTCCACCCCACCTTGTGCATGAACCCTGTTGCAGATCTTTGTGTCATCTGCAAAGAGACATACTGTTCCTTCCAGTCCCTCTGCAATGTCGCTTACAAAAACATTGAAGGAGACCGGTCCTAATACTGAACCCTGTGGCACCCCACTAGTAACCCCCCTTTTTTCAGAGTGGACTCCATTTACTATTACCCTCTGTGTCCTATTCTCCAGCCAATTCTTTACTCAGGCTATCATCTTGGAATCCACTCCCAGGCTGTCTAACTTGTATATAATCTTTGTGTGGGACTGAGTCAAATGCCTTGCTAAAGTCTAGGTAGGCCATGTCCACAGCCCCTCCCTGATCTACTACTTTGGTCACCCAGTCAAAAAAATCTATTAGATTCGTCTGGCATGACCTTCCTGCTGTGAATCCATGCTGCCTTGGGTCCTGTGCCCTCTGGCCTCTAGGTACTCGACAATTCTTTCCTTCAGAAGTGATTCCATCATTTTCCTATCACTGAGGTTAAACTAACTGGTCTGTAGTTTCCTACTTCTGCCCTTCTCCACTTTTGTGAAGGGGATCATCAACCCTCACCTCAGTCCTCAGGTACCACCCCATCCTCCCATGATTTGTTAAAGAGGGTAGTCAGTGGTGTCACTAGTTCTACCCTTAGTTCTTTTAGAATTCTGGATGAATCCCATCAGCCCCATTGCTTTGTCCACCTTCAGTTTTAAGAGTTCTTTCAGAACCCTTTCTTCTGTAAATGGGCTGGTATCAACTTCTGTATCCAGAGTGTTTCTATTGTTTGTTTTAGGTACCTCCCCTCTTCATTTGTAAATACTGAGCAAAAATATTTGTTTAGTATCTCTGCCTTTCACAGTCACCCTCTGCCCATCCCCTTTATTAAGCCTCACTATCTCCATAGTCTTCCTTCGCTCTGATGTACCTAAAAAGGTTTTATCCCCTTCTTAAATAGGTTGGCTATCTTTCCTCAGTTCGGGCCTTTGCTGTTCTGACTGCCTTCCCAGCTTCCTTTGCTTTAACTGATACAATTCTCTGTTCTGCTCCTTCTGTGATTCCTTGTACTTTCTGAATGCTTTCTTTTCTCTTGAACCTTCTGCCACCTCCTTGAGAACCACAGTGGTTTCTTACATCGTTTTGTTTTGTTTATTTGCTTCACACAAGGCTTGTTAC
Organism: Neoceratodus forsteri; assembly: GCA_016271365.2. Classification (NCBI taxonomy): domain Eukaryota; kingdom Metazoa; phylum Chordata; order Ceratodontiformes; family Ceratodontidae; genus Neoceratodus; species Neoceratodus forsteri. The sequence continues at coordinate 1,455,224,842 of CM057455.1, read as the reverse complement.
CTCTGTGATGGCAGTTTTATTATTTCCATTGTTCTTCCACCCTCCTTCCTGCCCATTTGCTAGTGCATTCCTTAGGCACTCACCCATTTTGGCAAAGTCAGCCCTCCTGAAGTCCAGTACTTTTGCCTTTGTAGGGCTTGACTCTATTGCTGTGTTTATTGTGAACCATACTGTCCGATGGTCGCTAGTTCCCAGATGGCTACCCACTTCTACATCTGTGATCCTCTCTCCATCTCCATTTGAGAGGACCAGGTCTAAGATTGCTCCCTCTTAAGTGGGTTCCAATACTAGTTGTCTAAGTCATGCCCCTTGTAGGGCATCTAGAATAACCCCACTCTTAGAAGTGGCTGCTGCAACTGCACTCCAGTTAACATCTGGCATATTCAGATCACCCATCAGCAATATCTCCCCTTTATCTGCCATTCTAAGTATACTTTCTATAATTTCCTTGTCCATTTCCTCCCCCTGAAAGGGGGGTCTGTATACAACCCCTGTGCGGATTGTGGTGCCATTGCCCGCCTCCAAATTGACCCACAGTGCTTCTTTTCCTCTCTGTTTACCCTTTTGTTCTGTTGCTTTGATTCCTTCTCTTATGTAGAGAGCTACTCCTCCTCCTCTTTTACCCTCCCTGTCCCTCCTGTAGATAGTGTATCCTGGTATGTTTACGTCCCAGTCATGGTTCTGTGTGTACCATGTTTCTGTGACTACCACGATATCCAGATGTTCCTCCTCCATCAAGGCCACTAACTCAGGAGCTTGTTACCCAGACTACGGGCATTGGTACTCATTGCTCTCCATTTTTGATGGCTTTACCTTCTGTAGCAGCATCCCCCACTGACCTTTCTACCTTGGTCTTTTCTCATTTAGTACCCTGTTTTTGTAGAGGCGAGGCTGGGATTTTCCTGTTGCTTATCAGTGCCTCCCCTCTTGACTAGTTTAAAAGCTTACAAATTAAGCATTTAAACCGACTGCCCAAAAGACTTGTTCCCTTCCTGGGCAGATGCAGACCATCCTGCCAGTATAGGCTGGTGTCCCTCCAGGTGGAACCCCAGTCCCCAATGAAGCCAAACCCCTGTGCTCCACACCATTTTTTCAACCATTTGTTAAACCGATATGTCCTTTTCAAACATTTTCAATCCTTTTTCGTGACTCACTTCTACTTTTTTCATTTGGATGTGATACAAAAAAATTTTGTATGAACACAACCATATTTCCTTGGTGTCTAGTGGCACCCCCCACACACACTCAGCTTACCATCCCAGTAATTATGGTATTATTCCCTGGTGTCTAGTGGCACTCCCTCTTGCAATCACCGTCCCCATAGGTGTAACCCCCCTGCAAATGGGGGTTCCCAAAAGACTTCCAGGAGCTTGCTTGAATGCTCCAAGCCTGAATGGTGTTTGGCGTTTAAGCCATTTATCAGTGAGTGTTTTTAGAACCTCTGGTACTGTCTCTTTAAGAGCTGTCTGCTTGCAGACATAATTAGTTTGTATGGGGACTGTGTGTTTCTTTGATTGAGTACCACTCAAGCTGCTGCCAATTCACCCCATTTTTGCAGTCACTAAGGTGCAAAGGAACCTGTCTGAAAGATGTAACTGTTGCCAAAATCATTTGGTAATAATAAAATACAGTTGTCTAACCTGCTTTCTTTGCAGTCAGAACTGTCTGCCCTAGTTCCCATTCTGGTTTGAACTGCTGAACTGGACCAATCAGTGTGGGTAAACTAGCTCTAAAATGATGCCTTGAATGAATCAGAACTTGGGACTCATAATCTGAGCCAGCCACAAGAGGATTGTATGGGCAGTGACTCTGGGAGATGTAGTTTAGACTTCAGTGCCTTTTTGGACCAACAGCAGCAGTCTATTGTGGTGACAGCCAATCAGTCAAGAACTGGGAGGAACTCAAAGAAGTGCCGGTTTTTGTGGGTTGGAGTTTTCAGTTGAGCTTTGGCAGTGAAGAAGGAAGAGCCTAATGCTTTTGAGTGTGCAGTTTAGTCAAAAAACGTGTATGAGCCAGAGTTCGGTCTGCAACGGCGCAACAGCTTGTTAGGACTGAATCAGTCCTGTGAAAGAATCAAGGATCTCTGAAGTAGAAACCAGGCTCACCCTGAGAAGACTGGAGGAATGCTGAAAATTACACTTGGTCTGTCCAGGAACTGAATCTGCTGTGTGTTCTCGGGTATTGTGCAGTAATTGCGATCGGGATACAGTGCAGCTCTGCTGGTATAGTGCTTTCTTTTTATGGATGATGTGAAGGGTTTGTGTACCTCAAGTGAGCCTAACTGACATTGAAGGACCCTACATCTTATTTGGAGGTCGTGATTACTAATTCAGGTGCGCTCCTGTTGAATTGCCATTAAATCAAATGAAATTACTGTACTGCTGACTGTTTAATTCTCCTTTTCTCTGTGAAAGGCCCTACCAGCTACCACGGTTTGGACTAGCCACTAGGGCTTAGGTACCCAGGGACAGTAACTGATAGGGATGAGCCTGTGCACAGAGCCATAGATAGATTATTAGAGTGATAAGCTAATTAACAATTCCCCTGTCCTTGTTATATCCCCTAAATAAATCAGAGCTGCTTGTTTTCAGTAAAGTTATACTGCCTGAGGTATTTGTCTATGTTAAGTACTGTACTGTGATTGTTGCACTGTCTCATTTCACAGGAGGTCCCAGTGCGGAACCAGACCTGGGGTGAGTGCTATACTGTGAAAGTAATTCTGATATATTGTGTGGGCCACTAATTGGGAAGAAGGGGGTTGCAGTGTCCCCAGAGGGCTGTGACCAAGTTAGTTTAACTATTGCAAACCCTGACCTCTGGGTGGAGGCACCATGAGTGGATCCAAACCCCTCAACCTGTTGGTGGCAAATCAGGCAGGGGGTAGCCCCTGGGATAGCGCCATCTAGGGGTTACATCTTGGAGGCACCGCTGGGATTGTGTGTCACTCAGTGGCCATGACCTGAACCACTGTTAGAAAAAATGTGTCGCGAAGAGTAACATGCACCGGCTAGTGGGTGGTGTACTGGGGAGAGATCGACCCCCAAATGCTATGCTCTTATCCTGGACATCCTGAGTATGTCCTGGACACTGTGCAGGAGTACTTTCCAAGGTGGAAGGTTTACAAAACCCTGTGGTGGTGGGTCGGCATGCTAATCTGCTCACCCACACTTTCCTGGCCCTAGTAGAGTTTAAGGATCCCATAGATAGTCTCAAAGTGCCACAGACCATTACCCCAGAGGCCCTCACTGCTTGGAAGTGATAACTAAGGACAGTAAGACCGGGGGAATCCACCCCACCACTATCTGAAACTTTTGAGGAGAAATTGCTGAATAGTTGCTGGGAGAGGGAAAACTGTGGAGGACTTGAAGAAACTATTCTTGCCACCTGGGGTGTTGCTCCCCAACACCCCTCTCCTGCTCCAGTGCTGCCCGTAATGGTGGCTGAACCAATGCAGACTCCTATTTCTGCACCTGCCATTAGTCACGACTCTCACCGAAGGTTGAGATCTTCTCTGGCACCTCCCACCCCCAAGGGAGGATGACTGGGAGACCTGGATGAACATGTTGCCCCCAAGTGCTAGAATGGCAATGCTCGGGAAGGCGGCGAAGAGGGTTGAGTGAGGCCTCGAGGTCCTGCCCTGGCTACCATCCGTGCTAAATGGGCCAAGTAACCTGAAAGCGACTGCACAGGCCTATCTTGAGGCCAGAATGAATGTATAGGGCCCAGATTCTGATGAGGACCTATGGTGGAGAGTAATGCACAACAGTACCAGGAGTTGTCCTGTGTGTATCTCTGGCTGGAAAATTGTTGCAGAATGCCTCCAGAAAGAGTAGTAGCCAGGATTGAACTGGACGAACCAGACTGGACAGAATCCTTAAGTCTGCCCCCTTCTCAGAACTGCTGTTGCTTCAGTTACGCCTGGCAAATCGACTGGAATCCCCACCCTCCTAGATGAGTTAATGAGAGAGAATTAGAGTTGAGAAAAGGCGACCTCGGGAGGTACCTGCACAACAGCTGTGGCTCTGACCCACAGTGACTGAGGTGACCCATCAAGTGAAGTTCAGGGCAGGGTTGACAGTCAATGAGTGCTCTGACAAGGAAAAGATATGCCACAATGAGGCGAACTGTTGAGAGAGATCAAGGGAATTCAAAAAACAGTCCCTTTATGAAGGCCACGCCTGCAAATGCAGGCACTGACCTATATCTGACTGCATCTGCTATGGGGGTGGGGGTACCCACCCATGTATCTCCTGCTGATAACAGCTCCAAACTCAATTCCTTGACCATGGAAGTGGAGAAACTGACGAGATGTCTCCAAATGCTTATCATGCAGTTGAACCAGAGATGGCGCAGGTTTCCAGTTAGTAATACCCCGCTCTGGCTCCCAGTGTGAAGCATCGACCAGCTCAAACTCCAGAAAGTATGTTTTGCTATAATTGTAGGAAAGATGGGCACATGAAAGGGAATGCCAGTCCCAAAAGACACTGACAAAGTTGCATATAGGCTACAAGGAGCCGGAGAAATCAGTGGTTAAGGGTGCCGCGACATGATCGATGAGGCACCAAAATGCTAATTCACATCCTTTTGTGGCAAGGTCAGTTGCTGAGCCCCCCTACCGCCTCTCCAGACTGGTCCAGAATAGTGGGTCCCTCATGGAGACCACTGTAAAGGTGAATGGAGTGTCTACAAAGAGCTGTATTAGACAGTGGCTCCCAAGTGACAATTATGTTCCAGGATTGGTATCAGAAGCATTTGTCAGGCATTCCCTTACAACCATTAGAAGGACTGCATGTATGGGGGTTGAAGTGAGAAAGCCTACCCTATTCCGGGTATATCGAATTGGCTGTCTTTCCCCACCTCCGTGGCTGGAGTGGCCGAACAAGTAGAGACCCTAGCCTTAGTGTGTCCCCCCACTGGACTGTATGATGGTGTCCCTTTGTTGATTGGAACAAATGCTCACATGTTAGGAAGGCTGGCACAGTTGTGTTATGAAAACAGGGGTCAAAGACTAGTAGAGCTTGAGTTCGGCTTTAATTAAGAGGCCTATGAGGCACAGAGAGATGCTGAAAAACAGAACCAGAGGAACGGTCGGAATGTATGGAAGAAGGATCCTGAGTCTCTGATCCTGGCGCCAAATGCCCAGTGTACCCACAGGAGAGGTCCGTATCAGAAAGGATGTAAGAATAAAATATTAATGTTGGATGCACCAGATGGAAAAATGCCAGGAGGGACTGCTGGTCAAGCCTTAGTATTTTGCCATAGAGCCCGTACTTGTAGAGGTAATGGTCCAAAGTTCATAATGTATCTAGAAAGAGACATTCGAGTAAACAGAGGTTGCATCTGGCTATGTGCATTGTTTTGAACACTGCAGTGCTACCCAGCAGCAAGAGTTCAGGAAGAATGACAGATAACGCCTGACTTGTTTGATTTTGGTGACATCCCCGCTGCCAGCTGAATGGAAAGTGAGGATCAGTGGCTTGCCCAGAGAGAGAGACCAGTGTTTTCTTTAAGGAATGGGATGTAGGATGCGTAACGAGGCTGAGCACAATATCCGGCTGCATGATGAAAGACCATTACGTGAGAGGTCTCGGCCTGGCACCTGCTGACATAGATGATGTGAGGCGGCATCTGCAAGAGATGTTAGCTGCTGGTGTAATACAAAAATCCGACCCATATACTTCCCCCATTGTTGTAGTGAGGAAAAGAATGGAACGAAGTAAGGATGTGTGTGGATTATCGCTTTTGTAAACGGCGGACCTCCTGATCCAGTACAATGCCCGCATTCCAGAATGCTTTTGGACTGCCTAAGCGAGAGCAAGTGGTTCTGTGCTGGATCTCCACGCGATGGGGAGCACTACAGATCGATGACCACAGAGGACGACCGTGAGAGACGGCCTTTATCTGTCCGCTTGGCTTCTATGAATTCATGAGGATACTTGCCTCCAAGGGATTTCTGATTGCCCAACCACTTTTCAACGATTGATGGAGGCGTGAGTGGGGACATGAGACTACTAGAAGTGCCTGGTATACCTAGATGATGTCATTGTGTTTGGCAGCTCACTGGAGGAACATGAGGCAGATTATTTAAGGTATTGGACCGACTGGAGGACTTTGGCCTTAAACTGTCCATTGATAAGTGTCAATTCTTTCAAACATCAGTAAAGTATGTGGACACATAGTATCCACCTGAGGAATAGAGACCACCCAAGTAAAGTTGAGGCTCTTGACCACCTTGGCCACAGCCCAAAAATCTAAAGAACTGCAAAGATTCACAGGATTCTGTGGTTATTAGAAAGTACGCTCATCAAGGACTATTCAAGTGATCCGCCCTTTATAACCTTACTCAAGGGTACCCCAACCCACAAAAATACCAAAAGTCAGCGTCCCTCAAGACTGAAGAGTGTATTTTCATCCGGTGAAGTATTTGGAGCCGCTAGGACTCCTGATTATGAGACTGCTTTCATGAGGATGTATATCAACTTACCCATGCTCCAGTGCTGGCCCTGTGCGATCCAGAAAACCACGTCCTGCACACTGATGCTGGCTTGCAAGGGTTGGGGGCTGTGTTGTACCAAAACACGAGAATGGCCTGAGACCAGTGGCCTTTGCCAGTAGAACCTGACCCCATCGAAAAGAACTATCCTGTACATAAGTTAGAGTTCCTAGCTTTTGAAGTGGCTATTGGCTGACCAATTCCATGATACTTGTATGGGCTAAAATATAGTAAAAGCAACTGACAATAATCCTTTGACCTATGTGCAGACCTCAGCTAAGTTGGATGCCACTTTGTATAGGTGGCTTTCTGCATTATCTACATATGACTATGCTCTCGAATACCCAGAGCAGGTCTGAACCTGAGAGATGCTGATGCTCTCTCCCGGAGGCCTGTTCCCCAGAATGATTGGGTCCGATTGGCAGAACCTGACATTCGGGCACTCTGCCGGAAGTTTGACGGGGAGGAACAAATGTCACATGGGGCATGATGGACTGCATGGTGGATTAGCAGGAGCCTCTCAATTGCATACCTGCCTTATTGCCACTTTTCTGCAATAGACATTGGTGCACTGCCTCAGCTGGACAACTGACAGTATTGACGGGGCTCAACCCGCGATCCCATGATCAAAGCAGCTTTAGAAGCCCTCTATGCAGGAAAAGATGTGTCAAATTACACCCACTGGTTGAGAACTGCACTGTTATACAAAGAAGGTCCTAAGTTGAAACAGTCAATAAACTGTTATACAGAGAAACAGTAGACAGAGGGGACAAGTAGACAAACAACAACTGAGTGCTGCCCTGCCTTTGAGACTCAGTACTGAGGTCCTTACACAACCATGGGGCACCTTGGTATAGAACAGAACACTTGACTTGGTGAGATCCAGATTCTATTAGCTAAGATGGGGGCTGATGTGGAGCAACACATTGAACTTGTAGTCGCTGCTTACAGAGAAGCTTTGCCCCAGAGGGCTGCCCCTTATTAACATCACCACAGTGCACCCATGGAGCTGGTCTGTATTGATTTTCTGAGTTTGAGTCAGATCAAGAAATATCAGTAATGTGCTGGTGGTCACTGACCATTCACGAGATATGCCCAAGCTTTCCCACCAAAGACCAAGCATCCCTGTGAGAGCACTTGTGAAAAGCTTTTTGTTCACTGTGGGGCTCCACAAAGAATCCATTCTGATCAAGGGAGAGACTTTGAGAGTCGTCTGATCAAAAGATGCTTTCTCTGTGGGGGTCGAAGTCAGAACCACTCCTTACCACCCCAGGGGACCCACAACCTGAGCGTTTCAACGCACTTTGCTAGATATACTGGGAACCCTGCACCCAAAGGACAAGCCTAGATGGAGCCAACAAATTAGCACCCTGGTACATGCTTATAACTGCACCAAAGTGATGCCACTGGATTCTCCCCTACACGCCTGATGTTTGGAAGAAGCTCGACTACAGTGATGTGTGTTTGGGGTCTCTCTGATGCGGGTTTCAAGCTGACAACTATTACAGTATGTGCAAAGTTAAAGGCCCAGCTAACTCATGCGTACCAACTGGCTCAAACCATGGCTGCCAAGAAATCTGGCCAACAAGAAAGGTATGATAAAGAAAATTTGAAAGCACAGGAACTCCAGGAGAGGGAGATCAGGTATTGCCCTAGAAATCTGGGACTGCTGGCAAGCACAAGATTGCTGACAGATATTTCATCTCCCTCACATTGTAGTGGGCAAACCAGATGATCTGCCAGTGTACAAAAGTAAAAGGCCTGAGAATAATTCAAAAGATGTAAAAACAATGCATAGAAATCATTTACTGCCCATTGGACAAATCCTGATTGGTCTGAGCCCCCAGAAGATACCCCTCTGGACCAGTGACTAGGCTGCTGCTAAGAAAGATCAAAGAAGTCTCTGCACCTACAGAAGCAGAGTACAATGTGCCCCTGCACAAGTCCCAGTTGAGCATGACTGTCCAGTCCATATCGGAAGAAAGTGAGAGTGACTTTGAATACTATCCTTGCTGAACTGAGTCAATTGTTTGAGCATCCCTAGTCAATACTGGAGATGAAAGCTGGGCCTTCTGGACTGCCTAAGCCCCAGCTTCATCCCTGAACCAATGCTCCCAGTAAGTGAAGTGCAAAGCATCAGATCAGATGAAATGGAATCATTGTGCATGGTTGAACTGTTTGAGCTTTCAGGGAGGAAAATGATAGATTGGGCAGACTGGTGATACACCCAAACAAGAAGAGTATTTTGAGTGCCCTGACAGTCCTGCCAGTGTCCAGCTCTCCCTAAGAGGCAAATGTTGTGGACTCAGAAACTGTAACTCCTGGAGCTGAAAGTGCCCCAAGTTCTAGCCTCTCTACCCATGGAGACTCCCTGACAAGTGAGAACAATGCTGAAAATGAGGCTCAGAGTGCAGAGACATCAACAAGCTCCCCTAGAAAAGACTGGTCGAGCTGTAAAGCCTGTGGTGCACCTCAGTTATGATTCCCTGGGCCGGCCAGTGGACCTGCCTCTCAATGTTGTCCATAAAGGAGTGTATGTGTCCCGAGCTCATTGCCCAAACTGGCGTTAGTGCTAACTCAAGTTACTTGTGTTGCCTCTAAGTATGGTGCCCTTGCCCGTCCAGCCCCAAAAGGTAACACTGATAGGGAAGGGTCCCCCTCTCTTCAGGTTTCATGTACAAGGTAATAACTTGAGTTATAGTACAATGTGTGTGTTATACTGTGTAAAAGTGGCGATACTGCAATGTTTCAGAAATGGTTCTTGGTAAAATGATGTATTGACTGATGATTACAGTGTGAGCCTAATGCAAATGTATATGGTTGCAGTTGAACTTATGGGGTGCTCTTGTGGCGGACGTCAAGCTTTTAAGCCAGGAAGGTGTAACCCCCCTGCAAATGGGGGTTCCCAAAAGACTTCCAGGAGCTTGCTTGAATGCTCCAAGCCTGAATGGTGTTTGGCGTTTAAGCCATTTATCAGTGAGTGTTTTTAGAACCTCTGGTACTGTCTCTTAGAGCTGTCTGCTTGCAGACATAATTAGTTGTATGGGGGACTGTGTGTTTCTTTGATTGAGTACCACTCAAGCTGCTGCAATTCACCCCATTTTGCAGTCACTAGAGTGCAAAGGAACCTGTCTGAAAGATGTAACTGATTGCAGAAATCATTTACAGTAATAATAAAATTACAGTTTGTCTAACCTGCTTTCTTTGCAGTCAGAACTGTCTGCCTAGTTCCCCATTCTGGTTTTGAACTGCTGAACTGGACCAATCAGTGTGGGGTAAACTAGCTCCCTAAAATGATGCCTTAGACGAAATCAGAACTTTGGGACTCATAATCTGAGCCAGCCACAAGAGGATTGTATGGGCAGTGACTCTGGAGATGTAGTTTAGACTTCAGTGCCTTTTGGACCAACAGCAGCAGTCTATTGTGGTGACAGCCAATCCAGTCAAGAACTGGGAGAACTCAAAGGAAGTGCCAGTTTTTGTCGGTTGGAGTTTCAGTTGAGCTTTGGCAGTAGAAGGAAGGGCCCTGTGCTTTTCAGTGTGCAGTTTAGTCAAAAACGTGGTAAGGCCCAGAGTTCCGGTCTGCAGCTGTGTAACAGCTTGTTGGGACTGAATCCGTCCTGTGAAAAGAATCAAAGGATCTCTGAAGTAGAAACCAGGCTCACCCTGTAGAAGACTGGAGGAATTGCTGAAAATTACACTTGGTCTGTCAGGAACTGAATCTGCTGTGTGTTCTCCGGGTATTGTGCAGTAGTGCGATCGGGATACAGATGCAGCCTGCCTGGTATAGTGCTTTCTTTTATATGGATGTGTGAAGAGGTTTGTGTACCTCAAGTGAGCCCTGCTGACATTGAAGGACCCTATCTTATTTTGGAGGTCGTGAAGTACTAATTCAGGTGCTCCTGTTGATTATACATAAATCCAAATGAAATTACTGTACTGCTGACTGTTTAATTCTCCTTTTCTCTGTGTGAAAGGGCCCTACCAGCTGCCACGGTTTGGACTAGCCACTAGGGCTTGGGTACCTAGGGACAGTAACTGATAGGGATGAGGCCAATGCACAGAGCCATAAATGAATTATTAGGTGATAAGCTAATTAACCTGATTTCCCCTGTCCTTGTTATATCCCCTAAATAAATCAGAGCTGCTTGTTTCAGTAAAGTTATACTGCCTGAGGTATTTGTCTATGTTAAAGTACTGTACTGTGATTGTTGCACTGTATCTCATTTCTCAGGAGGTCCCAGTGCGGAACCAGACCTGGGGTAAGTGTATACTGTGAAGGTAATTCTGATATATTGTGTGGGCCACTAGTGGGAAGAAAGAGGGTTGCAGTGTCCCAGAGGGCTGTGACCAGAAGTTAGTTTAACTATTGCAAACCCTGACCTCTGGGTGGAGGCACCCACTTGGATCAGGCCCCTCAACCTGTTGGTGGCAAATCAGGCAGGGGTAGTAGCCCCTGGGATAGCGCCATCTAGGGGTTACATAGAGATTTTTTCTTTGCCTAGTGTCTAGTAGCACCCCCCACCCTTCGATCACCCGATCACCATCCCCATAATTATAGTATTATTTTCTGGTGTCTATTGACAAACCCCCACCCTCCGATCGCTGTCCCCATAGAGGTTTTTTCTTTCCCTGGTGTCTAGTGGCACCCCCCACCCTCCAATCATCATCCCCACAATTATTTTATATTTCCCCGGTATCTAGTGGTGCCTCCCACCCTTTGATTCTCACCCCCGTAATTATTTTGGGGCTGGCAATGTAGCCTAGAGGTTAGAGTAATGAGCTGTGAATGAGCGTGGTACATCCAGCAGACCTGTGTTTGATTCCCACAACCTCCACTTGAATACTGTGTGACTCTGAGCTAGTCACTTAACCACCCCAGTGCTCCCTGGTCACCCCTGAAAACAGGCACTTGTGCCTAGTGGGCCTTACCCGGTTAGCAAAGGAATTTTAAAAAAAATCATATTTCCCTGGTATCTAGTGGCACCCCCACCCTCCCATTGCCATCCCTGTTATGTAGTATTGATTCCCTGGTGTCTAGTGGCACCCCACCCTCTGATCTCTGTCCCTGTTACATAATATTGCTTCCCTGGTGTCTAGTGGCACCCCCCACCCTCCGATCGCCGTCCCCATAATTATGGTATTATTCCCTAGTGTCTAGTGACACCCCCCCCACTCTCAAATCGCCATCCCCATAGAGATTTTTTCTTTTCCTGGTGACTAGTGGCACCCATATCCTCTGATCACCGTCTTCTCTGAAATAAAGAAATTGGTCCCTTTATGTCTTTTTTTTACACCTATAAAAAAGAAATCAATCCCTAACCCGATCCGACCCCAATCGACCTCCCACTCAGCATCCACCACCCTGCACCCCACCACACCCCCTCACTGACCTCAATAGGTCCCAGGGTGAAGAGCCACTCTCTGATCAAAGACACATCTTGCTGCTGGAAACGCCACCTGCTATTTGAGAAAGTAAGGTAAGTATGGTTCAATGTATTTCTGTTTTTAAAAAAAAAATTCTGTTTATACCCCCTACATTTCTGGCCCTTCCAAGGACCCTTCAGGACCAGAGGGATGCTCCCAGGCCCTCCCAGTTGTGGTCATGCCCTCATGGAGCCTCGGTTATGCTTCCCAAGCAGAGTCAGAATGGGGACACTTTCCATTGACATTCTACGTTTCGTCAGGGTGCACCATGATCTGGTGGGTGATGAGGGCCCAGGGAGCTCCTGTGGGCAGTCATCATAGAAGAAGCCGGGGCCATTTTCCATTTTTCTCATCCTCCCCTGAGGCGTCACATACAAGGACGTCAATGCTGGTCCCGTACTTGCCCATGCATGCGTCTGTCTGCCAACATCAGCGACGCCAACCTCCACCCCACTCTCCATCTATCAACCTCCGCCACCCATGGTCAGCCAGGTAGAAGACTTGTAGTGAAGATGGGACCCTCCTCCAGGAGGCAAGCATCCATGGGACACTCTAACCCCCTTCCCCTGCTGGCCCCTGACTACCCAAGGTTGTTCTCGAACCCGGTTCACCAGTGTCGGCAGCGGTAGCACTACCGCTACACTGACGGGCCAGCCTGTTTCAATGAGGTTCTCAACACTGATGCATAACTTTGCCATTTATGTATATCTTTACACCAAATTTTCAACCTGGCCTTTTTGAGACCCCACCTCATGAACAATGGCAGTGGAATTAGGAAAATCCAGACCAAAAGGTGATTTCATGGTCCTTTGGTAAAATCATCTTTCAGGTGGGATTCGAAAATTTAGACCATCCTTGTTTATCAGGTACTGTCATAAGACGGGTATGCTGAAAATTTGGGGTCAAAATATGTAGAAATGGCAAAGTTATGTGCATCCATTGAAATTTTGTTACACTCACTCATAACTTTGGTAATTTTAAATATTTTGACCCCAAATTTTCAACATAACAATTTTTTGCACCACCTTATGAACATGGCAGCTGTCGTTTTTCATATCCTGCCAAAACTGTCTTTTTGCACCTGTGGCATGGAATAACAGAATCACATTTTGGTGGGGATTTGAAAATTTTCAGTACCAGGTACATGAGGTGGGGTAATTAGAAGACTATGCTGACAATCTGGTTGCTGTTGTTCTACAAATGGAAGCGTAGGGCCCAATGGGCTCTGCGCTTCCACAGCAACATATATACATATACACATCTATGTAGGGATTGCTCCAACAGGCAAATAAGGATACAATTATTCTATCTCAAAAAGTAAGGAAATTCTTTGCAAAAAACTGCATTAATGCAACATTTGTGGTTCAGGCTAAAGCACAATTAGTAGGGAAATGTGGTTTTAGGGTTTCCAAACCTAAAACCCCACCCCCTTCCCAAAACAAATCAGGGGCACAGTCTTCTTTGGGGTATAGAATGGGGTGAGCTTTAAGGCTGACAACCTCAAGGAAGACTGCACCCCTGATATGTCTTAGGTGTGGGGTGGGGTTTAGGGTTGGAAACCTTAAAACCACATTTCTCTATTTTTTGCTTAGCCTGAACCTTAAATGTGACATTACCGTAGATTTTTGCAAAGAATATTATATTTATAGATATATATATATATATATATATATATATATATATTTATACAATGGGGTGAGAGCTATTCCAGTGTAATAAAAGGATATATTCTCACTGGAGTGAGATAAATGCTGCTGACGTCAGCGCAGTGAGAATAAATCCATTTATTACACCTGCGCAAAGCTGCACAAACCTGCCCAAACAGTAACTTATGCAACAATAGGACCCCCATTATATAAATCATACACATGATGGGCAGATCGTGGGATATGGAAAATATTCTCACGAGTGCCGTACAGAGCTCACTCTGCAGGAGTGAGAATATTTTCCATATCCCACTTTTGCCCATCATGTATCATATATATATATATATATACACACACACATATACACACATATATATATTATACTGGCACAGTAGTGCCAGTATAGTTAGGATTGCAGAGCCACTTCTATGTTAAACCCTAAATTTTGCACTTTAATAACTTTGCCACTGTATGACGGATTTGCCAGAAATTTTGCATACGCGGTCTGGTACCATAGATCTCTGGATCTGGCAAGTTGCATTACAGTCGGATGAGCGGTTGCGGAGGTGCAGAATGCCAACAAATGCACATTTCTTTGCTCATGCCTACAGCCTGAACAATTTGTCTGTTTGGTCTGAAATCTTCAGAAAAGATGCAGTCTTTGTCACTGATGTGCCTTTTGAAGATTCGGTGAAAAAATATTACACCGTTCAAAAGTTATTCAAAAAACAAGTTTCCCATTATAGTCAATGGGAAAAAAAACATGCGTCTCTCTAAAACTGCCGCCACTACATTTTACTTTCGCAAATGGCCCTTTTACGTTCATGTGGTAGCCATCGTTTTTAGTTAGAGAGAGAGAGAGAGAGAAAAATGCCTGGCATTTAAATTTTGGACCCCCTAGGTAAACACTGACTGTTGTGTTTACCTAGTCGGGTCCTGAGGATGCCAGCCCTATCTTTTTTGGGGGGTAAACCCCCCCAGAAATGCCATTTTTAAAATCGGCACTCAGTACTGTCACAAATTGTGACAGAAATGGCAGACAGACTTTTGCAAATCACGAAAGTGTTGTGCTGTTTTTGCGAAACTGATGCAATTTGCGACAGTATTTTGTCCAAAAACTGCAAATATTTGCCATCCTCCTGCAACATAACGGTTGGGGCTTTTGGGCTAAAATTTGCAGGGTGGCAAGCCTTAGTCCCACAGATGTGCCTTTTGGTGGTTTGGTACCAAAATATTCAACAGACATAAAGTTACAGCATTCTGAAGTTAAGACATTTCCCATAGGATTACATTGCGGCACCCGTATCTCGAAAACAAAGCGAGATACGGGTTTTTCGATACCCACAGTTTAGATCACCTTTAGGTGATCTAAGCTACAAAAACAAGTTTGGGAATCATACATTACACCTACAGAGGAATTTTTTTCCTACTTGCAATGGTTACGGAGATATTGGCAAAAACATGTTACAAGGGTTCCTTTGGAGTACTATGGTGCTGCTGTATGGCTCCATAGCAATGTGTAAGTGGGAGCGCAGGGCCCGGAGGGCCTTTCCTCCCACATAAGCATACCATTACACTAAAATTGGACAATGTGAAGGAAGCAGAGGGCCCGGAGGGCCCGCACTCCCACGAACACATACCAGTTACCAGTTTCATTACACCTTCTAAAAAATAAGAGAAATTCATTGCAAAAAAAAACCATTAATGCATCAGTTAGGGTTGATAGCACAGTGATAAAAGTTTGTAAATATGATGTTGGTTACCCCTACCACCCACCCTCCACCCACCAACAGGCATTGGGGTGTATGTTGGGGTGTCAGGCCTAACTCTCCTCCATTCTCCTACACTGCACCATCTCAGCTTATTTACATGGAACGGGTGAGAGTTGGGCAGACGACCCCAACGTATACTCTGATGCCTGTTGGTGTGTGGAGGGTGGGGTGGGGTGCTAGGGGTGTAACACTAACGCCACATTTCCAAACTTTGTCGCATGTGCTATCAACCCTAACTAATGTAGTAACAGAGTTTTTTGCAATGGATATATATATATATATATATATATATATATATATATACAGATGTAGTATATAAATATTATAGGGGTACAGTAGCACCCCTATAGTTAGGGTTGCATCGACAGTTCAATGTTAAACCTAATTTTTTGTACCTTAATAACTTTGCTGTCGTTTAATGAATTAGCACAACATTTGACATACATGGGCAGGCTGTCAGAGTTTTAAGATGTGAACAGTTTCATGACACCATCTTGTACGGTTCTTGAGATACAGATGGTCAAAAAAGTTAAAAAGTCTACCCTATACTTAACATTGCCTATTTTTTGCTCTCACCTACAGCTTAGACCGCATGGAATTTCTTCATGAAATTTTCAGGGATGATGGGGCATGTGCCAAGGGTGTGCCTTTGGATGGTTTGGTGAAAAAACATACCATTTTTGAATTATAATGATTTTTTAAGATAACGTTCAAGTTCGACTGGTAAAAAAAAATTTTCATAACTGTTCATTTGCATGATTTACCTCTCGTGTTGAAAAAAAAAATCATGTTGGCTGCCATTTTCTTTTCTCTCTTTCAACTAACAAATATTGAAAATGCATAAAACTAATCTGTTTAAAAAAATAAACACCTGAACCTAGCTAAATGAGACCCATTCAGCTAGATTCTGCTGTTTTTTGTATTTTTTTAAATTTGCCAGAAATACATTTTCTAGGCACCCAAAATCCAGGGTGCCCAGCTTAGTGAGAGGAGCCATTCGCCCATGTTCTCTGTATGAGAGCAGCAGAACATTCTTGACTTCTGCAGCCTCAGCTGGAACTTGTGCTGTGGGCTGCAGTGATAGCAGTGGGCTGCCATTTCCTTGGTGTCTAGTGGTGCCCCCCCACTGCCATCACCTTTATGTGTGTAATGTTGCCCTGGTGTCTAATGGCAACCCCCCCCCCCGCTGACTGGCATCCCTCTCATATATTTGTATTTCCATGGTGTCTAGTGGCACCCCCCACACTCTGATGGCTGTCCCCATAATTAGTTTAGTTTTCCCTGGTGTCTAATGGCACCCCCAGCCTCCAATTGCTGTCCCCATAATTAGTTGTTCTTTCTCTGGTGTCTACAGGCACCCCCCCCCACTCTCTGATCACTGTCCCGTAATTAAGTGATCTTTCCCTGTGTCTGGTGGCACTCCCGACACTCTGATTCCCATCCCCATACTTGAATTGAGGCAAACAGGGAAGATCTTTTGGTGACTAAGAAAAAAGCTAGTGAACCTACTAGGATGCACTTTGTCAACACGTATAACAGTCTGGGGCTAGTGAAAAGATCCTAAAAGATAAATGGAACATTTTGAGGATAGACTCCTTACTGAGAGCAGTTACAGCCCCCCCCCCCCGATGGTCTATAAACGAGGGAAGAATCTATTTGACAGACTGATACATAGTTTACAAAAGGAATATAGATCCAACATTCACACAAGGGAGAGTTAGTTACCATCCAGACCATATGGCACATTTTCATGTGGAAACTGTACATTTTGCAGTTCTATTTTGAAATGTAACACCTTTACCTCTGTTAACACAAATAGGGTGTTTGAGTCCAAATCCTTTTCAGTGTCACTGACAATCTGATATATATTCTTGCCTTCATAGTGGTTTTTCTTAGCTTGCAATCCCAAACAATTCCATAAATCAGTATTCTGGAAAGCTTTAAACACAAGACCCATGTCACCTCACAACCTACGCCTCTCCAGGCTATACATATCGGTTTAAGTTCTTAGCCCAGTCCTCTCATTCCTCCTACAGTCCTAGTTGCTAGTCTATAAATCCCCTCTAACAGTCTAATATCACTTTTGTATTGCGGGGCACAAAATTGTCCACGTTACTCTGCATGTGGTCGCACCAATGAATTGTACAATGGAAGTATCACTGCCCTGTTCTACAAGTAATATTTCTGCCTATACTGCCAATAATTCTATACCCTTTCCTCACCACGTTTGCTTTGATTTTCAAAATTTAAATCACTAATGACTTTTATTCCCAGATCCCTTTCTTCTTCTATTTCTTTTAACTGCTCACCATAACGTTTGCATGATGCCTATGGGTTTCTGTTTCTCAGGTGCGTGACAGTGCATTTGTCTAGATTAACTTTTAGTCTAGCCTTGCTTGCCCATTCTTCCAATCCTTTCAAGTTATGCCTCATCATTTTGATACCTTCTTCACTGTCTTTAATAACACCTATTTCAGTGTCGCTGGTGAATTTACTCATCCATGCACCATCTGTGCATCGAATAGAAGTGACATATAGATTGAAAAGAAGTGGTCTCAACACTGATTCCTGTGGTACACCACTTGTCACATATCCTCATTCTGAAACATGGCCCTTTATAGTAACCCTCTGTGCTCTGTCAGCCAGAAACCTATCCAGCTAACCAGCGTGATGTGAAAACCAAATTCGGCAATTTTGTCTACCAGTTCCCTATGTAACACAGCATCAAAGGCCTTGCTGTAACCCAGACATACTAGATCCACTGGAAGCCCTGCATCTAATCCCTACTGACTGGCCAATCAGATTCATCTGATATGATATTCCCTCTCTAAATCCATGCTGGCTGTTATCTAGCAATTTGTTTTCTTTGATAAAAACTCAGTTTCCTCTTAACATACGAACATACATACATACAAAATTGCCAGCAGATAAAGGCCTTATGGTCTATCAAGTCTGCTTGGTTGTGCAGCTAGCAACCCTCATACTGCAGCTCTTTCATAAAGGTTTCTAACAACTTGCCTAGCACTGAGGTCAGACGTACAGGTATATAATTTTGATAATCACCTCTCAAGCCTTTTTGAAATCACATGTGCCTCCCTCCAACCCTTTATCGGCATACTAGTATTTAAATATTCCTCAAATAAGTATTTTAGAGGTTTTGATAGTTCTAGTGCCAGTTCTTTGATCTCCCTTGGCTACATGACTTCCATGGGTGTAAAAATGTGTAAACCTGCTTGAGCTACATTCAGCTAACAGGGGTTTAAGCACAGACTTATTAATCCATTCTTCTCATTGATCACTAAGTTATAAACCCAGTCTGTATGTCCGTCAGCATCGGCAATGATTTCCATTTTTACTAGGTAATCCAGGGTGTTTCTGAGTTCTTCCTGTTGACTAAACAGATATAAACTTATAGATAACACTGTGTTTTGTACTTAGGTGTAACACCTCAAGTTGTATTTTGCTGGGAAACGTATGGCTGGTATGGTATCATAGTAGTGTTTCATGCTTCTCTGCTACTGGAGTAGGTATTGTATTTTTAAGTAGGGACTGACTGTTTAGAAACTTATAGCTAGAACTGTATTTTGTAGTTAGTACTGGTATTATGGGTAGGGTAGCGGGCTGTAATGGATGTGGGGTGGCAGTTTGGATTAACATAGTGTGGAGTCTAGGAGGGTGTCCAATCTGTATCCAGTTGAGGAGGCTGGAGGAGGCAGTGCTGTGGTTTGGTAGAGAGCTGGAGAGGATGAGGGGAGGGTGAAGGGGCCTGGAGCCCGGAGGGTCCCATCCAGGAAATAACATGAGGGCACCGAGGGGGAGGTACAGTGGCTCAACGGAAGTGATGGGAGGGAGTACGGGAGGCGGGAACAAACAAGGGCTAGCGATTAGTGGAAGGCTAGAGTCAGGGAGGGAGCAGAAGCACAGCCAGGCAGGATGGGCAGGGAATAGGTTTGCTGTGCTGGCGACACTGGTGGGGGAGTGATCTCCAGGGGACAGCAGGAGAGGGAAGAAGAGGAAACCCACAAGGGACAGGAGTCAGTCAGAGGAGGGCGACAGGCATGAAGGGGACAGAAGCACTGCTAATGGGGTGGACAACAGGGGCGGAGTAGAAGAGGGGGGACCAGGGCAGAGGGGAGGGATGTGGGTGATAGGGAGGGAGTAGTGAAGGGGGAAGGGGACAGGATGTGGGGAAGGGGAGAGAGCAGTAGGGAGGAGGCAGGGACAAGGAACGAGGAAGGGGGTGTACTAGTGCTGGGTGATTCCATACTTAAAGAGATCAGATGGGGTGGCAAGGGGACTCAGGCTAACGGCAGACAGGGCAGGCGGTTCTTAAGTGCACAAGGAGGGGCAGGAAGAAATGACATGTAGTAGTGGTGCATGTGGGCACTAATGACCTGGTGTGGGAGACGGTGAAAGTAGTGAGGAGGAGGTTTGAGGAATTAGGAGGGCCATGTGAAGAAGTGGGGGAATCAGTGGCCTTTTCAGAGGTGCTCCCAGTACGCTACACAAGTATGGGAAGGAAAGGGAGGATTGGGGAGTTCAACAAATGGCTGGAGGATTGGTGTCAGTCTAAAAGATACAGGGTAGTGAAGGACTGGGGCCGTACCTGGGAAAATAAGGATCTATATGCAGGGGATAGGCTGCACCTGAGTGGGGAGGGGAAAGGGGTATTAAAGCAAAGGTTTGAGGGGTACATAGCATCTGGGATAGATTTAAACAAGGTGGGGGGTGGCAGGAGGACAGCTAGTAGGCAGGGATCCCAGAGGGGGAAGCAAAGCGTGCCTACCCCCAAGCTATCAGAGAGGTGTTTGAAGGTGGGGACACAAGGAGGGATTAGGAGGGAACAGGGTGAGGGGAGAAAGACACAGGTTGGAGGGTGGTCTCGCTAAATGCGAGAAGCTTAGGTAACAAATCATCTGAACTACAGGCTCTCTTGGCTGTGGGGAGGTGGACATTGTGGCCATCATAGAGACATGGGCCACCCAGAACCAGGACTGGGATATGTTGATCCCAGGGATCAGGATATTCAGGAAGGACAGGACTAGGGGGAAAGGGGGTAGGCCATCTGCATGAGGGAGGGGATAAGGTGTATGAGAGAGGTGGGTATGGGGGGCAGGACAGAGGCCCTGTGGATGCAGTTTCAAGACTCTAAAAGAAAGACACTGAGGGTTGGAGTAGTGTACAGGACACCAGCACAGGGGGATGACCTGGATAGGGAGTTGGTCAAGCAGATTAGAAGAGTCTGTAGGAAGGGAGACACCATAGTGGTGGGGGACTTCAACCTCGTGGGGTGGACTGGAACACCCCAACCACCACGTGTGCAAAGGACCAGAGATTATTAGATACATTTCAGGACTGCTTCCTGGTGCAATTGGTCCATGAGCTGACTAGGGAGGGTAGGACTCTGGACCTAGTATTAACAAATGGGGAGGATGTAGGGATCTGGGAGTGGAGGATCCCCTGGCTAGGAGTGACCATCATACGGTGTGGTTGACACCCAGTATGGGAAGGTAACAGGAGGAACAGGTACCAGGGTGATCGATTTTAAGGGAGTAGACTTTAGAAGGATGGGGGAAATTTTGGTTGAGCATCTGGTGGGAATTCAGACATGCATGAGTGCCAGCCAAAAATGGAATATCATTAAGAAAGGGCTGGCAGAGGCTACTGAGACCTGCACCAGGACACGGAGCAAGAAGTGGAGAGCAAAGAAGCGGAGCTGACTGACTCTGGAGTTAATGGAAGGGGTGAGGGCCAAGAGAAAAGCATTCCAGAGGCTTAGGAAATCGGGAGGGCAAGGGGACAAAGACCAGTACACGAAGAAGTCCAGGGAGGTTACCAGGCTAGTCAGAGTGGCCAAGGCTCCAGAGATCTGAGACTGGCACAGGGAATCAAGAATGGGGAAAAGGACTTCTTCAGATACACTGGCGCGAGAAGAAGAAACAAAGACCAGATTGTGAGTATTAAGAAAGATTGGGGGGTGGATGGGTGTTGAAGGGGGAGGACCAGGCAGAGGCACTGAATGAGCACTTCTGCTCTGTGTTCACGAAGTAAAGAGCGGGCAGATACCCCATGGGAAAGGTGGAGTGGGCGGGGGCAAATGATGTCAGAATTACAGAGGACAGGGTGTTGGAGGGACTAAGAGCACTGAGGGTGGACAAGGTGCTGGGGCAGGATGGTATTCATCCTAGGGTACTTAGGGAGCTAGCGGAGATCCTGGCAGGACCACTGGCAGACCTGATCAGTACACCACTGGACATAGGATGTGTGCCACAGGACTGGAGGATGGCCCATGTGGTGCCCATTCATATAAGTGGCCTGAAGGATGATCCAGGCAACTACAGACCGGTGAGTCTCACTTCAATCATGGGGAAACTCATGGAGTCAATCCTAAAAGAGAGGCTGGTGACCTTTCTGGAAGACAATGGGCTCCAAGATGGCCATCAGCACAGTTTTGTATCGGGTAGATCCTGCCAGATGAACCTAGTTGAGCACTGTGACTGTGTTACCAGGGAACTGGACAGGGGCCATGCAGTGTAATTCCTATATTTGGACTTCAGTAAGGCCTTTGACTCGATGCCACATGGGAGGCTCAGGGGGAAAACTGGAATACACTGGAGTGGGGACAAAAATGGTCAACTGGATCACCAACTAGCAAAGGGTGATGGTGGTGGGGGGAACACTCATCATTAAGGGACGTTATGAGTGGGGTGCCCCGGGGTTCAGTACTGGGATTGGTGCTGTTTGAGATGTTCACAGACGATCCAGAGTAGGATCAGTCTGTTTGCAGATGATACTAAGATCAGTGCAGTGGTAGATGACATAGAGGGGTGGAGGGGAATGCAAGAAGACCTGACCAAACTACAGGAATGGCCAGAAACATGGCAGTTGAGGTTCCAGCGCCAAGAAGTGCAAGGTACTGCACTTCGGAAAAAGGAACCAGGGAAGGAAATATCAGTTGGAAGGGGTATAATTGGAAAGCACAGTGGAGGAAAAGGTTCTAGGGGCGCTAATAACAGGGACAATGAACCACTCAGCTCAGTGCAGGAATGCGGCTGCAAAGGCAAACAAGATGCTGGGGTGCATAGTGAAGGGAATCTCTTCCAGGCACAGAGAAGTGATTCTACCCCTGTACAGGTCACTGGTCAGGCCGCACCTGGAATACTACCTGTAGTACTGGTGGCCATTCCTGAAGAGGGACATCAGATTGCTGGAGGGAATGCAGCGTAGGGCAATGAAGATGATAAAGGGACTCAAGGGAAAATCCTATGAGGAGAGGCTGGGAGAGCTGCAAATGTATTCATTGGAAGAGATGAGGGATAGGGGGATATGATCGAAACCTTTAAGTACCAAAAGGGTATTAACAGGAATACTACAGAAGGGATTCTTCAGATCAGAAGGGGGAGGGATACAAGAGGGCATCAGCTGAGATTGGGGGGGATTCAGGGGGGAAATCAGGAGGCACTTTTTCACGGAAAGGGTGGTACACTCTGCCCTAGGAGGTGGTATCATGTAGAACGGTGGGAGTATTTAAGAGAGGAAGGGAGGGTGGGGCAGCTGCAAGTTAAGGGGCTAGCTGCACAATCAAGCAGACTCGATAGACCATGAAGCCTGTTTCTGCTGGCATTTCGTATATTTGTATGTTAGTACTTTCTGACTGGGGTGCACAACTAGTGTTGCGCTCTCTTCCGACTTTTTACCATGTTCTCCCTTCATCAGGCTTATGCCAGTAAATACATCAGCATAGCCTTTCACTAGAGACTCCTTTGTCATAGATGTGATAACCTGAGTTATTCATTTAATCAAATGTAATTTCTCACAAGTGAATTTTCCCAATATTGACAAAGCTGAGAAATCTGCAACATAAAAAGGAAAGCTTCCTTTTGCAACTTTTGCTTTGCAGTCAAAGTTGACTCTGCCCAGTGGCTTATCTTAAAACAACCATAAGCAGTCAAAACAAGTCTAGCTTTCACTAGGGAACCACACTGGGCCAATTTGCTATAGATTTTGTGGCAGAACATTTGCCAAGGCCCTGGTGTCCAGTTTAAGGTCACAGGAGTGCCCGCTACATCAATAATTGCATGCTTCATGTGATTATCTTCCTCATGCACACTACCTTCTG
Organism: Neoceratodus forsteri; assembly: GCA_016271365.2. Taxonomy (NCBI): domain Eukaryota; kingdom Metazoa; phylum Chordata; order Ceratodontiformes; family Ceratodontidae; genus Neoceratodus; species Neoceratodus forsteri. The sequence goes on along the minus strand of CM057455.1, from coordinate 1,455,201,385 downwards.
TCAACTTCTCAACAAAAGAGATTGTCACTGTCAGAGTCACTGTCCTGCACGACAGAGTTCATTTTTCTGCTGTGGCACATCATGGGGAAGTAGTTTTAGCATTTACAATTGCGACATACTTGCCCAAAGGCTGGACACTGGCATAGCTCACACTTCCTTCTGCTCTTGCCATTGGGTTTATAATCATTGCTACCTTTCCCATGATTTGAAGGTTTGGCATTATGTTTAGGTCTTCCTCCATGCTTAGAATATCTGCCTTATCAATACACGCTGCATTGGCATGAACACTTTTTGCTTTTAGGCTGGTTGCTGTCATTGCTTCAATTTGAGCTTTACTGGCTTCCAACACACAGCACATATCAATATTTGTATTCTGAAAATTTAAATCACATTCACATAGTAGCCTCTCCTTAAACGTCCCATCTATAATGTTGAAAACAATCTTGTCTCTTATCATGTTATCTGGTCCATAAATCTGTAACTCTTTGCCTTGGTGCATAGCTCTGTTACACACTGATCAACTGACTCTCTTTCAGCTTGCTGTCATTTCCAGCATTTACAATGTTAAATTACTACATTTTTTGGGGGGTTGCAGCATGTTTGAAAGATGTCAAACACTTTTTCTACAGTACATCATCCTGATCATCATCTGTGGGAGGTATGTAGCCCAGGCGCCATATGCCGGTGGGCTACTACCCGTCTGTTGACCTCAACACAGGTTAAAGGGCCTGGATCCTGCTATGGTGGAGCTTGGGAGTTCTATCCCAAAGACATAAATAAAATAGCGTGGTGCCTCCACCCAGAGTGAATTGCAGTGGGCCAGGTGTATGACTGGTACAACCCCCTGGGATGCTGTACCTACCCACCTCCCATTCCAACCACTCCACACACTGGATGCCAAAAAGTTCCCCAATACCATATACCACATACATTTTACAGTTAGTTTCCACAAAACACCCTTCACACAACAATTGCAAACAGCAAAAAAAAGCTTTATTTTGGGGAAGGGCTAGGGTAGGGGTACCGGGAGCAGGAATAGTTGTGGAAGGAAAAATGGTTCGAACCAATTAATAACAACAGAGCCCCTAGACCAGACCACCCCAGAGCCCACCCCCACTGGTACTAGTGACTTCCCTCTGTCCTTTCTGGGTACCCAGGAGTTCGCAGGCCTTCTCGGTGCCACGGGTTGGCCAGCGGTGGAGCCCTAGGAACAATCCAAACTGAAAGTTAACAGTTAAGCCTTTACCCCCCTTAATTGCCAGGGCAACCCCTAGGTACTGACGGTCCTGAAGATCTGAGAAGTTCCTGAAGCAGAGTGCTTTCACCAGTTCAATCTCTGGGAATTCAGTTCAAGAAGGGCAGAACACATGGGTAGCAGTACGTATTCTGAAGACTTGAGCTTGCTTGAAGGTCTGGCTGCTTGTCCCCTTGATTGAAGATCTTGCAGCTTATCACCTTCAGCCTATTCAGGCCCTTTGCAGAGCTCCCACGTAAAGTACACCAAACTACTGAGGACCTAGACCTAGAAGTGGCTCCACAGCCCGGCTCCTTAACAGGACATGAATGCCCTAGCACTTCAGCACACGCCAGTGGCCCCCTACAGCCAGCTGACCCCACTCGGTAGGGGTTAGCAAGTTCCCCACCTGGCTCTGAGTTAAACTGGGAATTTTCTGGTTTCTCTTTCCTCTCAACAGAAAACAGCTCCCCTGTACAGGCAGAACAGTTTCTCCAAATGTACTGCTTTCCAATGCCTTTGGGAAACAGACTCAAAACTCCAGAACAACAGTTCCTCTCCTCAGCTGGATTTCAGCTACAGCAACAGGTTCCTGAAGCACAGGACACCTGCTCACCTTTTTCTCTTCCAGTTCTCTGATTCAGAACAGCAACCACCTTTACTCTGGCTCACACAGAGTTCTACATCTCCTTGTATCAGATCAGGATTTTCTCTCATTTCCACTGGTGCATGATGGCTGCAGCGGAAGCCTCCTCAAAAACAGCAATTTCCACAAGATGCCTGGAACGATAAATACATATGCCTAGTTCCTCTAATCAGCTTAAATCCTTCACCTTCACTCCTCAGACAAACTCCACTTTAAGACCTGTGAAAGGCCTGTTGAAGTGTTCTCACACAGCACTGAGCCCCTCTTGATTCGATCAGAGCCCAGCACAGACAGCTCTGCTGTAGCTGAGACAGAGAGCAGCCACCAGTTTCCTTAAAGCAAGGAGGTGATTTAACAGAGTACATTTAATTGAATTCTTAATTTTGGGGCCAGTGTAAGTAGAAGTCAGTGTTTCAGTTCTCTGTTTTTGGGGCTCACTTTACTTAGTGCAACTTTTATTTGCCAGGGAGGAAATCTAGCTGGGGGAATATTTGTAGTCATTTGCGACTAGACCTGTTACTTAAACTCTGTTAAATAGGTGCCTGAAAGGAAGGAAGGCACTCATTGGATAAGTGGGTCAGGTTTGTAGTTGATTGTTTCTGGAGGCACAGGCTTAATCCCACCCCTACCCCTCACCTCCTCACCCCAACTGCATCATTTCCTTTATATCAGGGGTTCTGACATCACTTCCCCAAAAGTGCAAAGGACATACACCTGTTCATATCCCTAACAGCACAGCACACTGAATAAGAGGTAACACACTCACACACACTAAACAAAAACAACAACAACAACAAATTTCAAACAGAAAGGGAGACAGACATGTGGGGAGTGGTGCAATGCACTGGCTATGGAGCAGCAGTCTTCTGGGAGATGTTCTGGAGGCTGCATTGCTTCCCTTTTTGCAGGCACCTCTCTAGTCTGAGGGAGGAGGTTGCCCGTCTCCATGCTGACCTGGCGAGGATTCGAGAAACCTCCTCCCCCACCTAGGATCTCCCAGGCCACCACCACTGCCTCAGAGGTTGCCAAGAAAGAGAAGCGGTTGGACCACAGTGGGCTCAGGGAGGGTGAGGGTGGTGGAACAGAGGCGCATCCCTTCAGTTGTGCCTCTCCACAATTCATTCGCCATTCTGGTGAAGCATGCTTCCTCTATGGAGGCACCCACAATGGAGACCAAGGAGGATGCTGGGAACCTCCACAAAGGAGACCCACAGGAGGGTGGCACAGGACCCCACAGGGGAAGGAAACAACTCCTGGTGGGGGACTCAATTGTTAAGGGGGTAAAACTGGGGAAGGCAGGGGAGAAGGAGGTAAGGTGCCTGCTCTGTGCCATGGCTTAGAGGGACAGTAAGTGAATCCTCAGGATCATGGGAGCAGCTGCACAGGGGAGGAAGCTGGATATCACTGTCCACCTAGGGACAAATGACCTGGCTGGGAATGGGATCAGAGCAATGCAGCAGGAGTTTGTGGAGTTGGAGAGGGGCCTTAGACAAGTAACATGCACAGTAACTTTTTGAAAGTGCTGCCTGTCTATGGGAAGAGTGAGGCTAGGGTACTCCACACCATGGGATTCAATGACTGGTTGAAAAACTGGTGCAGAGCTCAGGGATTTGGCATCATTGGGGACTGGGGGTCCACCTGGAGGGATGCAGGCCTATACTGGCGTGATGGTCTGCATCTGTCCGGGAAGGGAACCAGGATCCTAGGTGATAGGTTAAAATGCTTTACTGGCAAGCATTTAAACTAGCCAAGGGGGGAGGCACTGAAGAGAAGCAGGGAAATCCCAGTGCCCCCCCAACAAAACAGGGTAGTTAGTGAAGTAGACACAAAGGTAGAGAAGTCAATAGGGATCAGGACAGGGTAAATCAAGAAAAAGGCAGTAAGGACAGAGATGGGCCTAAAAGCGGTAAGGCCATCAAAAAAAGGAGGGCGATGAGTACCAATGCCCATAGTCTGTGTAACAAGCTCCCTGAACTAGTGGCCTTGACAGAAGAGGGATGCCAGAATATTGTGGCAGTCACAGAAACATGGTATGCAGAGAACCATGACTGGGATGTCAACTACCAGGATACACTATCTACAGGAGGGACAGGGAGGGTAAAAGAGGAGGAGCAGTAGCTCTCTACATAAGGGAAGGAATCAAAGCAACAGAACTGAAGGGTAAACAGGGAGGAGAGGAGGCACTGTGGGTCACCCTGCAGACAGGAAATGACACCACAATCCGCACGGGGGTTGTTTACAGACCCCTGTCTCAGTGGGAGGCAATGGACAAGGAAATGATAGAAGGAATCCTTAGAATGGCAGAAAAAGGAGAGCTATTGTTGATGGGGGTCCTGAATATGCCAGATGTTAATTGAAGCACCTTTACTGCAGGGTCATTCTCAATGCCCTACAGAGGGCATGCCTCAAGACAGCTAGTGTTGGAACCCACTCGGGAGGGAGCAATCTTAGACTTGGTACTCTCAAACAGGGATGGAGAGAAAGTATCAGATTCAGAAGTGGGTAGCCATCTGGGAACAAGCGACCACCAAACAGTGTAGTTCACAATGAACACAGCTGTAGAATCAAGCCACACAAAAGCAAGGGAGTTGGACTTTAAGAGGGCTGACTTTGGCAAAATGGGAGAGTGCCTCAGAAACGTACTAGCAAACAGTCGAGAAGGAGGGGTGGAAGAACAATGGGGAAAAATCAAAACTGCAATCACAAGGGGAAATAAGCCTCTGTGTAAAGCAAATCAACAAAACAAAACAAAGGAAAAAGTCACTATGGTTCACAAAAGAGGTGGCAGGGAAGGTTAAGGAGAAAAGGTTAGCATTCAGGAAATATAAGGCAACACAGAAGAAGCAGGACAGAGAACTATATCAGTTAAAGCAGAAGGAGGCAGGGAAGGCAGTCAGAATAGCAAAGGCCCAAACTGAGGAAAAGATAGCCAACTCTGTTAAGAAGGGGATAAAACATTTATAGGTACATTAGGAGGCGAAGAAAGACTAACAGAGGATATTGAGGCTTAATAAAGGAGAGAATGTGGGCAGAGGTGACAGTGAAAAAAGCAAGAATCTGAGCGAATACTTCTGCTCAGTGTTCACAAAAGAAGAAGAGGGAGAGATACCTAAACCAAACAATAGAAGCACTCTGAATAGAGGGTTGATACCAGTCCATTCACAGAAAAAAGGGTTCTGAAAGAACTCTTAAAACTGAAGGTGGACAAAGCAATGGGGCCTGACAGGATTCACCCCAGAATTCTAAAAGAACTAAGGGGAGAACTAGTGACACCAACTGACTACCCTCTTTAACAAATCACGGGAATATGGGGTGGTACCGGAGGACTGGAGGAGGGCAGATGTGATTCCACCTCACAAAAGTGGGAGCAAGGCAAAGGCAGGAAACTACAGACCTGTTAGTTTGAACTCAGTTGTAGGTAAAATGATGGAATCACTTCTGAAGGAAAGAATTGTTGAGTATCTAGAGGCCAGTGGGGCACGGGGAAACCCAAGGCAGCATGGATTCACAGCGGGAAGGTCATGTCAGATGACTCTAGGAGATTTCTTTGACTGGGTGACAAAGTAGTAGACAAGGGAGGTGCTGTGGACATGGCCTACCTAGACTTTAGCAAGGCATTTAACACAGTCCCATACAAAAGATTAATAAACAAGTTAGCCAGCCTTGGAGTGGGTCCCAAGGTGGTAGCCTGGGTAAACAATTGGCTGGACAACAGGACGCAGAGGGTAATAGTAAACGGAGTCCACTCTAAAGAAAGGAGGGCTACTAGCGGGGTACCGTAGGGTTCAGTACTGGGACCGGTTCTCTTTAATGTCTTTATAAGTGACATTGCGGATGGACTGGAAGGAAAAGTGTGTCTCTTTGCAGATGACACAAAGATCTGCAACAGGGTTGATAAACAAGGTGGGGTGGAAAGGATGAGAAGGGACTTGGCAAGGTTGGACAAATGGTCAAATATATGGCAGCTTAGATTCAATGCAAAGAAGTGCAAATACACCTGGGAAACAAAAACCCAGGGGAAGAGTACATAATGGGAGGTGAGATACTAACAACAACAACAAAAAGGGAAAGAGACCTGGAGGTAGTCATATCAGATGACCTAAACGTGGGCAAGCAATGTGAGAAGGCAATAAGGAGGGCTGTGGGATACTGGGATGCAGAGGGAGAAGCATCACCAGTGGAAAACAGAAGCTGTTATCCCTCTGTACAGACAGTTGGTGAGACCCCATCTGGAGCACTGCATGCAGGTCTGGAGACCCCATCTCTGCAAGGACATAGACAGGATGGAGGCTGTCCAGAGGAGGGCAATTAAAATGGTGCAGGGTCTGCACCAGAAGCCATAAGAAGAGAGACTAAAGGAGCTTAATATGTATACCCTTGAGGAAAGAAGGGAGAAGGGGAACATGATACAAACTTTCAAGTACCTCAAGGGAATCAACAAAGTCTAAGAAGGTAGGCTCTTTCAGAAAGAGATGTGTAAGAACAAGGGGGCACAATCTGAAGATAGAGGGGGGATGGCTCAGAGGTAATGTGAGGAAGTATTTTTTCACAGAGAGGGTTGTGGATGCATGGAACAGCCTTCCTGAGGAGGTCATACAGTCAAAAACGGGGAATTCAAGAATGCATGGGAAAGACATAAGGCAATTCTAGTGGGGGGTTAGAGGAAGTAGGCTACTGGTTAACTAGTATCTGCAGCTTATCCATTAGGTAAGGAAATGGGCAGACTAGGTGGGCCAAGTGGTCCTTATTTGCCGTCAAATTCTATGTTTCTATGTTCTATGGTTCTATGCTCCAACTGCCCAAAGTCCCTGGGATTGCCCTAGAAAATCCTGCCCTCTGATTGGCTGATTTCAGTCATCAATCATAAGCATTAGCCCTCTTTGGCTATTTATTGGAAAAGCCTCTTGGCACCTGAAAATAGTTCACACCTCCTCCCACCAGTCCTCTCAAACAGTTTTAATTAGATGACTGGCCATCCATTAGGGGCCAAAGGATCTCAACATGGCTGCTGGTAAACAGTTAGTATGCAGCTCCATTTAGTGTCCCAACTTTAGTGTCCAGTTGCAGCTAGACTAGACATATTTGTTTTACATTTTCCCCACTGATATGTAGCAGCCTCTTTTCCCTTTCCAGTCATTGCACAGTTTTTTGCCACCTTTCCTCCAAGCCTGGGGGGGTTTAGCACTAGCGGGAGACAAGCAAACCTTGGGTAATGACTTGGGAGTGACATATATGTCTTTGTGCACTACGAGTAGGGGTAGGTCAGTGGGTCAGGGTATCGTAGGTCAATTTGAGTAAGGGCTTCACAGTTCTCCCCAACCTTCTTAGAGGTTCTTGCTCTCTGGCCCCATTAGTCACCTCCTGTTCAGAGGTCAAAACAATGTCTCTTGCTCCTGTGCCTGCCTTCACTTCCTCAGCTGTGGGGGTTTCAGTCACCATATCACTTCCATCATTCTGACTAGTGGTGCTCTCTGGTGTCCATTCATACAGCTCAGTCAGACCAGTATTCAAGTTGAAAGTGAGCTGTCCAAAAGGCATTGTCTCAGGAGCTGCTCTGGAACCAGTCAAAAGGTTCAGCTGGACTAGTGTTCAAGTTCGAGGTGGTCCCTTCAAGGGCATGGTGAGAGCAGCTTCCTGTTCAGCACCCTGTTCCACAAGCACAGCTGATTCCACTTCCCCAGATTCATCATCATCCCCTCAGTTCCCTGTCTCTCTTGTAGTAGGCCCCTCTTCCACAGACACAGTCTCCAATGTCAGAGGTGTTCCCCAAAACAATCTAGCCAGTTCAGGAGTGGGATGGAAACAGACAGGTGGACCATCAAACTCTCTTTCTGTCTCATTAGCTGACTTGTCCCCCTCAGACATTTCTTCTATTGGAGCAGGACCAGCCCCTGGGAGGTCACCATTTTCTTTCTTCTGTCATCTGCATGCAGCAGCTCGAGTGGTTGGAGGTGTAGGAGGATCTACTGTATCAGAGGCCGAGCCCACCACCTTGTCTCCAATGGACAGTGAATGATTCCTATGGAACACTTTGTATCCTCAAGTTTCCCCTTCTGGTTGAATCTTATACACCGGCAACCCCTTCAGCTTCTCCAGTACTACATATGGTGTGCTTCCCCAGCTATCAGTGATCTTATGTTTTCCAGGAATGCCCAAACTCCTCAGTAGGACCCTGTCACCTGGCATCAGATCTTCTGCATGTACATTCTTATCATACCTCTTCTTGTTGGCTTGGTTCCTCTTGTTCGCCATCTCAGAGGCTAAATGATAGGTGTCATTCAGCTGTTGTTTTAACTTTCGCACATACTGTAAGTAGTCACCCTCTTTAATACCATCTGCTGATACCTCAAAGCACAGGTCAACTGGCAGGCAGGCCTGCCTCCCAAACATGAGGCTGTATGGAGAGAACCCGGTGGCATCATTCCTGGCACAGTTATAGGTGTGGGCCAGGGTGCTAACTCACTTGTCTCTGGTGCCCAAGGTGCCCAGCATGTCTCATAGGATTCAGGTGAATCTTTCAGGCTGGGAGTCACCTTGGGGGTGGTAAGGTGCTGTTTGGGATTCTCTGACTACCCACACAGACAATAGTTCTTTTATTAGCCAACATTCAAAATCACAGCCTTGATCTGAGTGAATCATCTGTGGTGCCCCATAATGCGTAAAGAACTTCTCAACCAGCATCTTGGCCACAGTGGATACCTTCTGATCACTGGTGGGGTAGGCTTTGGCATATAGAGTAAAATGATCTGTGACCACTAGTATGTCTGAGATATCTCTGGAGTCTGGTTCCGAGGTAAGGAAGTCAATACACACCAGCTCTGTAGGGGCATTTGTGACAATGTTGACTAGTGGGGCAGCCCTTTGGGGAAGCGCTTTTCTCGGGATGCACCAGTGACATGTCTTACAGTATTCATCCACATCCTGTCCCATTTTGGGCCAATAAAATCTATTATGAACCAGGTCTAGTGTGCGTTCACTGCCCAAGTGGCCCATGTTGTCATGGAGAGCCTTCAATACAGTTTGATGGAATCGGTCTGGCAACACCAGTTGTACTCTGGGCACCCCCTGATGACCTCGCACCTCTCTGTACAGCAAACCATTCCATATGTTTAGCTTCAACCACTCTTGCAGCATCAATCGAGCATCAGGTTCTCTTGTGGTTACTTGTGCTGGCTCACCCCCTCTCTGTAAAACTTGTACAATTTCTCCAATGGCCGGGCTAGACCGCTGCTCTCTTATCAGATCTTGAGTAGTTAGCTGTGGCAAGGACCTCATGTCCAAAGCAGTTAGGTTGCAATACGCTATGGTGAGGCAGCTTCCAGAGGCTCCTAAACTGTCCATCAAATGTGGGACATTCTCAGCAGATGGGGACTTTTCAGTAACAAACTTTATGCAAAGTGCCTTTGCAACCTGCTCAGGTTCTTCTCTCAGCTGGAGTGCTCTTCTTGATGAGCTTGGGGAGGGTGTCTGGACAAGGCATCAGTGTCTATGTGGTTTAACCTGGGGCAATACTCGGCGCAGCAGTCATATGTGGAGAGGGCTGACAGCCAGCCATGACCAGCTGCGTCCAACTTAGCTGTAGTCTGTATGTATGTTAGAGGGTTGTTATCAGCCTTTACGGTAATTATCGCTCCGTACAGGTAATCATGGAACCAATTCACAATGACCCATTTCAGCACCAGGAATTCAAGCTTGTGCACAGGGTATTTGCGTTCTGCAGGATTCAAACTCCGACTTGCGTAGGCCACTGGACGCAAACCCTCTGGGTATTCTCGATATATGACCACCCCCCCAGGCCGCTGAAACTAGCATCAGTGTGTAAAACAGAGGACTTAAGTGGGTCTGCATAAGCCAACACCAGGACATGGGTTAAGCAGTAAATTATGTCCTCAAAAGCCCGGTCACATTCTTCAGTCCACCTGGGGCCAAATGGCTCGGAAGGTCTGAAGTGTTGCGGTGCCTCAGTGAAGGCCCCAGGCCATTTCTTTTTTTTTTTTTTTAAACTTTTGTTGACTGGGGAGTAGCCCTGTAGCAAATTCAGGAGGGGTCTGACCATCCGGGTGTAATCCTTTACAGACCTCCTGTAGTACCCACAGAATCCTAACATCCACTGCAGTTCCTTCAAATTCTTAGGCATTGGCCAGGTGGTAAGCACCTCAGTCTGTCAGTCTGGCTGGCCGTAAAGCCTAGAGGTTAGAGTAATGAGCTGTGAATGAGCTTAGCACATCCAGCAGACTGAGGTTTGCTTACCCCAACTTCCACTTGCATACTGTGTGACTGAGCAAGTCACGTAACGAGCCCAAAGCTCCCAAGTCACCCCTGAAAACAGTCAATTTAGCCTAGTGGGCCTCACTCGGTTAACAAACAATAAATAAAGAAATAAAATCTTGCTGGGGTCTGTCTGAATGCCCTTTCCTGACAATATGTGCTTGATACATTTAACAGAAGAACTGAAGAATAGGCACTTATCGATGGAGAGTTTTAAGACAAATTCCTCCATACGGTCTAATACTTTTAACAGCCTTGTTTCATGTTCCTCTAGAGTCCTCTCGAAGACTATTATGTCTACTAGGTACACCAAGCGTTCCAGCAGATTCATGTCCCCAATGGCCTTCTCCATGAGGTGCTAGAAAATAGCAGGGGCACCCGAAATGCCCTGGGGTATCCTCAGAAACTCATAAAACCCCAGGGGACAGATAAAAGCGGTCTTCTCCTGGTCCTGTGGGGTCATGAGAATCTGATAATATCCACTTCTCAAGTCCAGTACTGAAAACCACTGGCTGCCATTGAAGCAATCCAAGACGTCCTGAATCCATGGCATCGTATACTGGTCGGGGACAGTTTGTTTATTCACTGTGCAATAATCCACACATGTCCTAATGGCCCCCACTTTTCTTCCTTACTACTACTATGGGTGAAGCATATGAGCTTCTACACTCCAAGACTATGCCTGCAGCCATCATTTCTTGAAGGTGCCTCCTCACATCATCTATATCAGTTGGGGAGAGCCATATGGACCTCTCTCTCTAAAGGGGCGCCGATCTGTAAGCCTTATGTGATGTTGCTCCCATCACACACCCAACGTCCCATTCATGTATGGAAAACATGTCAGTTCTTGTTGACAGCTTTTGTCGAGCTTGGGCCTTCCACTCCTTGGGGATAAGGGAATCACTCCGGTCGAACAGACTGGGGACAATACCAGGTGGGACACCTCCCCCAGGAGCAGCTGGCTGTACTGCCATGTCAGCACAACAGACTTGAACTGAAGTATGTCTGTTCCTGACAACCACTTCCTTGTCCATCACTTTTTTTACGTGCACCGTGACTCTTCTGACATAAGCATGCGCACGTGCCTGTAAGACACTGAGCTTTACGAGCAGGCTGGCTGGCAACCCATGTTCCTCGGGGCATCCAACATTAAGATCTGGTTTCTCATCTCCTTCTTTAGCCATACCACATCACTGATATTACACTCCACATTGCGTGGCAGCGCTATTTCTTCTGCATCCCGCCTCCAGACTATACACACTGATTCATCCAGCTCTTCTGCTGGGGGCTGCCCCTGCTTCCTGTACACTTCTTTTATTGCTGGGTGGATGGGCAACTACTTCCCCTGTTGTTCAGCCTCCTGGGTCTGGCAAAGTTGGGCCAGCCATTCAAACATATGGGCATTGGTACCCACCAGCGCAGGCACCCCATCGTATATAACAGTCTCTGGGGAGAATAAAGCTAGGGTCTCAACCGAATCTCCCACTCCAGCCATGTTGGTTGGGAAAGCCATCCAAACTTTGACATAACCCAAACAGAGGTAGGATTTTTCACTGAGTCCCCATACATGTAACTCCTGCAATGGTTGCAATTCTAACTTGGACAGATGTTTATCATGCAAGGACTTAAAGATGACTGTTACCTGGGAGACACTATCTAAAATGGCATGTGTGGCCACTCCATTTATGGTGACGGTGGTCTCTGTTGATGGCCCCACCAGTTGGTCCATGTCAAGGGATGCTGAAGCGGTGGCTTCGGTAGAAGATTTCCTCACATAAACAGTGGAGCTGGGTTTGTTGGGGGCCTCCACTCCCTTAACAGGCCTCAATGATGTTTTCTTGTGGCTGAGGCACTCTTCCCAACAACCGATCCCTCACTTAAGCTGGATCTTCTTTCAACCGGCACTCTCGGCTGCAATGTCCATCCCACCCACACCTGTAGCAGAAATTATCTCCTCTTCTGGATCCGGTTGGGTAATGAGCTGCAGGGGATGGCTGGGGCTCTGGATGACTTGTGGGCCCTGGGTACGCTATTGTGGCTGAAGCTGAGACAGGAGCAATTCCCTGGGTTATAATCACTCCTTGTTGGGGGTCTCCTGCTCTTAGCATATCCTGGTTCTTTAACTCACTGACAGCATAACACAGTTCCTCAAGTCAAGTTTCAATCTGGGGAACCACAGGGGGCACATGGGCCTGCACTCCCAGGCCCATCACTGGAAGGGTGGCTGGAGCTGACCAAATGGGTTGGCTAGAGGGAACCTCCATAGACCTAACAGAACCAGCATTAACTTTATCTAGTGCCTCCCTACAGTCCTTTAGCAACACTTTGAGCTCAGAAACCTCAGAGAGGGAAGTGACTTCCTGAATCTGGGTTGCACCTACTATTGCCAGAAGGGGTCCCCATTGAGAGTACCCTTCCTCTACCTCACTAACTTTCCTGAGGAGGACACGGAATGAGGGAGTATTACCCAGCCTATCCATCAGGCCCAACTTTAACAATAATAGCTACAAGTACCTGGTGCCCCTCAACACCTGTTCCAACCTGGTGTTATTTAAATCCATAGCCTGTATCCCCCCCTTTGCAATACACTTTTTGCAGGGCTTTCTCCAATCTCTGCACATATTGCGAAAGGAGTTCCCCTCTTTGCTGGCAAGTTGCCCTGAACCCCCACCACAAATCTTCACAGGTCTCAGTGCTACCAAATACACTGTCCAGTGCAGCTGTATAATCCTCCACACTAGCCTTGGGGTCAGTGGCCCATAAGGACCAGATAGCATCAAGGGCAGGGCCTCGTAAACTCACAGTTAGCTTTTGGCATTTTTCTCCCTCACTACACTGCCAATCCTGTAGCAGTGGTATCACATAGTTTATCCATGACTCACAGTCCTCCTCCCCTGCAGGGGTGGGCTTTACCCCTGAAAACATTCTCAGCTTTCTATAGGATTCTGAAAAGGCAGGCCCATATCCAGGCTAAGACCTCACATTTTGAGGGGGGGTCAGTTAGGGCTCGGACACTCCCTACCCTGGGGAAACTGTACTGAACATAGTAACAATGGCCCAGGCATCCGACAACCACTCTGGCACTAAGGCTTCAGGTACCTAGGACACTTCTATAGCATTTTTACATTCCATCAGCATGGTCAAGGTCCCTGAAACAGTGTCAAGCATTTTCCCCCGCACTTTTACCTGATTCAGCCTTGTTTCTGTGGACAAATGCCATTCTATAGCCCCCTCTTCCATCTTGGGGGGGGTACCCCTAAAAGCAAAAGGGATTTCTAGGATCCATTTTCAAACCGCCACTCCATTCCACTAACTTTACCTTATCTTTCTCCCTGGGCCTAACTTTAGGCCTGGGGGTACAACTAGGGGTTGGGGAAACGACAGTTGTCTTTCCAGTTTAGCCATCCACGGCAGGCGTGGCTGGTGAACGGGAGATCCCAGCGGTGCCTCCAAAGATGTAGCCCAGGCGCTGTATGCCAGTGGGCTACTACCCCTGCCTGTTGACCTTTGCACAGGTTAAGGGGCCTGGGTCCTGCTACGGCGGTGTTTGGGGGGTTCTATCCCAAAGAAATAAAATAGTACAGCGCTTCCACCCAGAGTGAATTGCAGTGGGACAGGTGTATGACTAGTACAACCCCCTGGGATTCTGTACCTACCCACCTCCCCTTCCAACCACTCACACACAGAATGCCAAACAGTTCCCCAATACCATATACCACATACACTTTACAATTAGTTTCCATTAAACACCCTTCACATAGCAATTGCAAACAACAAAACACAGCTTTATTTTGGAGAAAGGGCTAGGGTAGGGGTACAGGGAGCAGGAATAGCTGTGGGAGGAAAAATGGTTAGAACCAATTAATAACAGTAGGGCCCGTAGACCAGACCACCTCAGTGCCCACCCCCACTGGTACCAGTGACTTCCCTCTGTCCTTTCTGGGTACCCAGGAGTTCACAGGCCTTCTCAGTGCCATGGGTTGGCTGTCGTTGGGGCCCTAGGAACATCTGAAACTGAAAGTTAATAGTTAAGCCTTTACTTCCCTTGATTTCCAAAGCAAGCCCTGAGTACTGAAGGTCCTGAAGATCTGAGATGTTCCTGAAGCAGAGGGCTTCCACCAGTGCAATCTCTGGGAATTCAGTTCAAGAAGGGTAGAATAAATGGGCAGCAGTAAGTATTCTGAAGACTTAAGCTTGCTTAAAGGTCTGGCTGCTTGTCTCCTTGAAGATCTTGCAGCTTGTCACATTCAGCTTGCTCAGGCTCGCTGTAGAGCTCCCACGCAAGGCCCACCAAACCACAGAGAACGCAGACCTAGAAGTGGCTCCACAGCCCGGCTCCATCACGGGTCATGAGTGCCCTAGCACTCCAGCATGTGCCAGTGGCACCCTGCAGCTGGCAGACCCCACTCAGTAGGGGTTAGCAAGTTTCCCACCAGGCTCTGAGTTAAACTGGGAATTTTCTGGTTTCTCTTTCCTCTCAACAGAAAACAACTCCGCCATGCAGCCAGAACAGTTTCTCCAAATATCCTGCTTTCCAGCACCTTTGGGCAACAGATTCCAAAAGTCCAGAACAACAGTTCTTTTCCTCAGCTGGATTTCAGCTCCAGCAACAGGTTCCTGAAGTACAGGACACCTGCTCACCTTTTTCTCTCACAGTTTCTCTGATTCTGAACAGCAACCACCTTTACTCTGGTTCACACACAGTTCCACACCTCCTTGTATCAGATCAGGATTTTCTCTCAGTCCCACTGGTACAGGATGGCTACAGCAGAAGCCTCCTCAAAAACAGCAATTTCCACAAAATGCCTACATCTAATCAGCATAAACCCATCACCTTTATTCCACGGACAAACTCCGCTTTAAGTCCTGTGAAAGGCCTTTAAAAGTGTTCTCACACAGCACTGAGCCCCTTTTGACTCGATCAGAGCTAGCACAGTGCTATAACTGCCCCAAATCCCTGGGATGTCTCTCGAAAATCCTGCCCTCCGATAGGTTGATTTCAGTCATCAATCACAAGCATTGGCCCTCTTTGGTTATTTATTGGAAAAGCCTCTTGGCACTTGAAAATAGTTCACACCTCCTCCCATCACTCCTCTCAAACAGTTTTGGGTGCCTAATTAGATGATTGGCCATCCATTGGGGTCAAAGGATCTCAACATGGCTGCTGGTAAACAGTTGGTATGCAGCTCCATATAGTGTCCCAACTTTAGTGTCCAGTTGCAGCTAGACTAAACATATTTGTTTTGCATTTTCCCCACTGATATGTAGCAGCCTCTTTTCCCTTTCCAGCCACTTCCCAATTTAACATTTTTGATCTGCCCCTTGCCTGTCACTGCTGCTGAAATTCACCACCCCCAGGCAGCAGACAGGCTCTTTCATTATTATGCACCCCGCCCTCCTCATTAATACTCTTTCTCCCCCCCCACCAATCCTAGCGCTATTGGCGCTGCTTAAAACATTAGTTACATCTTCTCTTTCACTAGTTCCAGGTATTCAGTCCCCAATCAGCTAAAGAAATGGACTGGGACACTGGAGGGGTGTTTGGTCCAGCCACGGAAAATGGCCGAAACCCCAATGCGCAAGTGCACATGCCCGGACCCCCGGGAAGTAAACTGAGCACGGTGGCTCTGCGGTCCAGCTCCTCTGGTCCCCAATTTAAGCTGCAAGAGTGAGAAATGGCCAGACAGAGACTTAAGGAGGGAATCAGGGACTCAGACAATCATCGAGGACTGTAGGAGAATGGGAGAAAACAGAGCTCACAATGGGTATTAAGGTAAGCCCCCATAAGGGGGTTACAGGTATTTTTCAGAGGTATGTTTCTGAGGAAAGAGTGCTCTAGAACAAGGGGTCACGATATGAAGCTGGAGGGGGTAGGTTCAGGAGAGATGTGAGGAAATACTTCTTCACAGAAAGGGTGGTGGATGCCTGGACCACTCTTCCAGTGGAGGTAATGGCCAATGGGGGTGAAAACAGTGGTGGGATTCAAAAACGCCTGGGATAGGCATAACGGAATCATAAGGCATAGGAAGGGGTGGAACAGAAAGTGCCATAGGCCTGAAAGGGTCTGCAGAGAAAGCAGCACAATGAAAAAGGGCACACTGGATGGGCCTAGCGGCCCTTATCTGCTGTCAGTTCTGTTTCTATGTTTCTATCTGCTGAAACACATAGAGGATTGTGTATGAGTAAGCATACACAACAGGGCAGTTGTGATCGAGAGGTTTCCATGGTAACCAGAGACCTCAAGAGCGCAACTCGAGAGGTCAGTCACCACAGAAACCTCGAGATCCTACAGCTGCCTTGTTTGTGTATGCTTGCTCAAACGCAATATTTTATAGTGTATGGGCAAGCATAATCAGCGCTCCGTGATCCCCTAAACAAGTCAAATAAGGCTTACTTAGGGATGTGTAGCAGCGAGCCGACTTCCGCATCACCATGGGCTGCTCAATTGCGCTCGCGCGAATGCGTTCGATCTTGTTGTGCTGCACCGGTGACGTACTCGGTGCAGCTCAACAAGATAGTGACGCACTGAGGCAAGCACAACAACGCTGTTGGGAGCATGGATTTTCATGCTCAACAGCGTTCTACCATATACTATAAAGGAATTGTACACTTTGAGAGCATTCTCCCACACACAATGAAGTAAATTTGCTACCTGAATTATCAACAGGCTTCTCTGAGGCACCAGAGGCTTTCCTATACTGTTCAAATTTCTGCATCCATTTTCTCCAGTTCTCAAACTGCCTTCCATGGAAAGGGCTGTCAGTGGTCTGAATTATTCCATCATATTTTCTGTATTTTTCAGCAGTTTCTGTCTTTTTATACAGCAGTTTTTACCAGCTTCTGACACCAGGTAATGGATTTATGAGTCAACACCCACACTTCAGGGAGCTTGGAGTGGACTTTAATATAACAAGCATTTGTCCAATGCTGAATTGGTCATCGCTGGTATTGCTGTTGTACCGGGTCTTGTTTGTACACATTTTTACTATATTTACCCAGAATAGAGGAGATGAGATGCAGTATCTCATTTTCAGTGGTGTCCTGCTTTGACACATTGTTAGATTGTAATTACCCAGGATAGGGCAGCTGAGAGGCAGTACCTACTTCTAAATGGGTTCCCACATTTTGAACCCAAATGTCCAACTGTCATCTTATGACCTGACGTTATGATCAAGACAGGAGGAATTTTTAAAATCTCATCCAAAAGGTGATTTCACTGTGCGACTGTGGAAACAAGATGGACACCTGCAATGTTCAGGAGGTGGGGTAACACAAGGAGTATGCTGAAAATTAGAGGCCAAAATCTGCAAAAAATAAAGTTATGAGTTAGTGTTGGAACAATTGTTTGATCATAACTTAGTTGGCTTTTCACATTTTTATCTCAAATTTTCAACATTATCTTTTTATGACCACTCCTTCTGAGCATGATAGGTGTAATTTATAAAACAATGGCTGAAATGTGATTTTGTGCCAAAGTGTTAAAACACATTTTGTGTAGAATTTGAGAAACGACAGCTGTCACATTCATAAAGAGGTGTAAAAAAATGGTTATGTTGAAAAGTTGGAGTCAAAATATTGAAAATTACCAGTTACGAGCGTGCATTGAAAAACTGCAATGTAGACTCATAACTTTGTTGTTGTCTCATATTGTTACCCCAAATTTTCAATATAGCCTTATAAACCCACATATCCTTATGAGGCCACCTCATGAACAAGGGTGGGGAACATTATTAAATCCCACCTAAAAGGTGATTTCGTGCAACAAGTGGGAAAACACATTTTGCCCAGGATTTGAAAAATGGCAAGTGTCACATTGATGAGGTGCTGTGAAGAAATGGCTATGCTGAAAACTTGGGGTCAAAATATTGAAAATTACCAGTTATGAGCCTGCGTTCGTAAATTTCAATGTAGACTCATAACTTTATTGTTTTGCAATATTTGTACCCCAAATTGTCAACGTAGCCTTCTTATGACCCTACCTCATGAACAAGGGTGGAGAAAATGTTCAACTTCTGCCTGAAAGATGATTTCAAGCAGTGATCATAAAATCACCTTTCGGGACAGATTTGCTTAATTTTACTGCCACTGTTCATGAGGTGGGGTCCCCATAAAAGGCTTGTTGCAAATCTGGGGCAAAAATATTAAAAAATGGCCAAGTTATGCCACTAAGCTCAAAACCCCATTGAAATACATTGAACCGCATACCTGATTTCCTCCGTTCGTGGTCCAGCACTGAAGAGTGAAGATGTGTTTGCAGTCCAGAGAGGATTACGGCATTAGACCACCGGTGAGTAAGTAAGGGTTTTGGGGGGGTGGGTGCTCAGTTGAATGGTTGGGTGGGGGACAGTAATGGCCGTAACAAACACTGATGAACAGTTTTCTTTTTTACGGGGTCTGTTTAAAAAAAAAACATATGAGGGACAGTTTTCTTTATCTCGGGTTGTGACACTGGAGGACTGGGCACCCCTAGTGTCAGTGTTATACTGGGCAAGGTGGGTGGGGTAGAAGCCAGCATGGGGAACTGGGCACCCCTGTGCCAGAATAGTCAGGTCCCAACACTAGGAATTGGGCACCACCAGTGTCAGTGTTATATTGGGCAGGGTGGGGGGTAGAAGCCAGCATGGGGGATTGGGCACCCCGATGCCTGAAGATTAACATGGGTTGAGCCTGGGAGGGGGCAGGAACAGACATTGATGGACGGTTTTTATTTTTTACAGGGTGTATTTAAAAAAAATAAACTACGAGGGATGGTTTTCTTTATGTCAGGTGGAGACACTGGGGGATTGGGAACCCCCAGTGTCAGTGTTATATTGGGCAGGGTGGGGCGTAGAAGCCAGCACAGGGGATTAGACACCCCTCTGCCGGAAGATTAACACAAGTTGGGCTGGGGGGGACAGTTACAGTGGGGCAGCAACATACAATGATGGGTGGATTTCTTTTCTACAGGGTGTATAAAATACAACTACAAGGGATGGTTTTCTTTATTTCAGATGACGACACTAGGGACTGGGCACCCCAGTGTCACAGTTATGTGTTTCTGAAGGTAGGGAGGTGGGTGCTGAGTAGAAGGGTCGGGTGTGGGAACAGTAAGGGCGGAGATAGCAACAGACATTGATGCACAGTTTTCTTTGTTACAGGGTGTAATTCATCAGCAGGCTGATCATGACAGATCAGCTGTGCTTGCTGGGCAGTGTACATCAAAGGAAACAGATGACCTATGATTGAGTTGGTTCTTTCCTTTGAGATACACAAAGTTTCTGCCCAGCAAGCCAGAACACGGTCATGACCAGCCTGGCTGATAACTGGTGTGACACGGACAAGCCACTTGCAGACCATTCTGCATTGGATTGACAATTGTCAAACTCCTCAAAAGCCACTCTCCTAACAAAATATTTGCTGCGTGTGCTCGCATGGTGAACATTAAAACAGCTCTAAACATGCTATAGAGATGCAAGACACACTGAGAACCAAAGGGTGGCACTATACTTGCAGCATTAATGTCATATATACGTTATATATACACAATGTAATATCATACTTTCTGTCATAGTGGGCTTTGCAATACCAGTTTGAAATCCTTGTACTTACAGCTAGGATACGAGACATGGTTGTTTCCATTTCTGGTTATGCAAGGCAAGGCAATTTTATTTCTAGAGCACCCGATCTAGAATGGCTCAGGGTGCTTATCAAGGAGAAATAATAATAAAGCATGCAATCTGTAATAATTTAATAATTCATAAAACAGTAAAAGAAATAGGGGCATGAGCTCACAACTCAATTATCAGCACAGAACACGAACCCAAAAACATGGCACTTATGCCCCTTTTTAAATGCCTCCAACAAGAGAGGATCTCCTCAGATGGTACAGCAAGGAGTTCCAGATGGACAGAGCTACCGCTGAGAAACTATCTCCAGACTGTTTTAAGTGGGATCTTGGGATGGCCAAAAGTACTTCCTTAGTGGAGCAGAGTGAGCAGCCGGAAGTAAACCAGGCCAAGTCGTCTTTGGTGTAGCCAGGGTCCAAGCAAGACAGTGGGTAGTAAGGGAATAACATAGCCATGTCTGTTGGTCTCAGTCTCAACTGAGATGTCATATTCGGGTCCCCCTTTCCCTCTACCCATGCACGCCTCCTGTGCAAGCTATCCTTACCTCCTCCCTCCCAGAATTCACTGATGGCATCTTCTGCTGCCCTAGTGCCAAGCCCAACGCCCTTCCTTTTTTTTTTTTCAATTGTATTTATCCTCCTCGGTGGGTCACCCAGTCATCTGCCAACCTACTGGACTCAGGGTCATTCGGGGACTTGTAATGCCATGCGCGCCCTGGCAGATCCCCAGAGCCAGCCCAGAGGCTTTATCCTTGGGTGGTCCCTGACATTTCCTCCATTTTCTCCCCCTTGGTCCTTACTCCCGAGACCCTGGAAACGGTGATGCATGCACATGAAGGCACACATGCACACTGTAGCTCCAGAACCAGCCTCTTCCGCCCTCCCTCGGCCTAGAACCGGCACTTCTGAGAGTGACGCAGCCACTCCAGCCTCCACCAGGCGGTGGCCAAGCTCCGAGGAGACCAAGTTCTCCTTCCCGAGGTGGAGGGCCACCAACCGGCAGCCTCAGCATCCTCTCCCCGCTGATCGGCGGACGACCAAGCATATTCCTGAATCCGGGTCGCCAGCATGGCGTGAGGTGTGGCATCCAGCGCCTCAAGCCTCTGTACCACCGGGCCAGCCCAACACCCTTCTTGATCTCCTTTTCTTCTCCTCCACTCTTGCCTCTGAGGCTACTGGCTAGTGGATACTTCAACACCAACTGACTCACACCCTCCCCCCAAAAGGTCACCCAATAAATTCAGTGCCTCTCCCTCATCTCTGAGCCCATGTACCTCAACCTTATCACACAGATTCATAGACATGTGTCAGCAAAAAAGGACCTTATTGGCCCATCGAGTCTGCCCATTCCCCCCTACTTGCCCCCCTCCAAGATTCCCCCCTCTCCCCATGACAGCCCCTTGTGTTTGTCCCAGGTCTTCTTGAGACTCTCCACTGTACTGGCCCGCATCACCTCCTCTAGCAGTTTGTTACAGGGCTCAGCCACTCTCTTCATGAAGTAATACTTCCTAACGTTTCTCCTAAACTTTCCTCCCTCCACTTTCAATCCATGCCCCCTAGTTCTTATATCTACCTTCCCTGAAAATAAGCTCTCCCTCACTTTATTGTAAGCATTCTCTCTGGGACTGGGTCATCTCTCATCCACTCTCTGTATTAGTTTAGGTTAGTTACTTATGAGCATCATTCTTGAACAGTGTTTCTCAAATTAGGCCATCGTGACCACATGTGGCCACTAATGCAATGTTCTGCAGGCACAGATCTTTTCAGAGCCCCAGTTGCAAAGGCAAAGGACTGGAAAATTTGTTATCTTTCTACAAAAATGTGACATACATTTCACATAAAAATACATTAGGGACCTGCTTTAATGTATACTGTGTGAAAAGAAATGTATTAAGACTTGGTGTATATCAAGGGGTCTGAAAGGTGGGGGAATAAGGAGTGAGGACCAGTATGTTCTGGTGGCTGCACTTTGAGGCCACCAGGATTCGGAGATTGACAACCACAAACCTAGAAATTCAGAAAACTTTTTAGCTTATGTCAACACAAGCTTAAAAGTGCATCACAGACAAAATAAATACAAAAAACATATATAAAAACAACAAAAATAGCAAACAGCAAAAAGCATCAAACAGCAGATGTCAAAGTATTCTTGAAGCTGACACCATCCCAAGTGCAGTCATTGACCAGAGGATGGTGCACATATGGAATAACATATGACAGGGTATGCAGCTGTAAGAGAATAATGCAAGCCTTGGGTGACTGTTAGGCATGAGGTATAGACAAGTGCTGCAACCACCCATGACACACATGATTCTTTAATGAACATGCACCCTGGAGTGCGTTTGTTTATTTAGTTTTAGTTAACCAGGTTTATGAAATGAGTAGGCAATTTCATGCAATCTGATTGGCCAAAAGGGTTCAGAATCCAGTGCCATAAGGTGCAACAACCACTGGACTGGGAAACCCTTTTGGCAAGCAGTACAGAGTCTACGTAGGTATTAATGCTTTTTCAAATTCTAAATCGGAATGTTAAGCGGACATGTTACTAAAGCACTACAGTTAAGTAAAACCAAAACTGCCAGAAGTAGTAAAATGGCACAAACATGAGAACCCGTGTTATTACACAATTCACACTGAGAATAAAACCAAATTCCAACTTAGTACCACATCGTTTTTGGAGTACTGACCTTTTGTAGCTGATCCTTGAACGTCAGTAATTTTAGGCCACACATCCAGCACCTTGGAGTAGCTGTAGGCACTGACAAAGTGATCTCTGCCACAGTAAATGTCCAATAAACACACTGCACGCTCGCTTACCTTCCCTCCCGAAGATCTGAAAAGTGATAACAGCTGCGACGGTCCCACAGTCACCAAATACTTTGTTTAAAATAATAGAAAACATTGCAAAGGCTAACAGCCAACAGTTTATTAAAGTTTCTAACATCCCTACACGAAGCCTGCAGCAGAGGAGTGTAGGGCATCTCCAGCTCCGTCTCCGCATCTGTGTGGAGAGCGTGGTGCATGATGGTAAGCAAGCAAAAAAAAAAAGGAAAACAGAACACAATGTTAACACAGAGTGTAGTTTGAAAAGGGCTCTGTCATTTTAAAAAGTGGTCAGTTCTTAATGCTAATAAAATAGTCCCTGTGACCTTTGACACCAAGCAGACACTCACCAAGCTTCATATACCCTAGTCTCAAGGACTCTGGTAGGCTCCACCCTTTGAAACAGGCTCATCTTTCAAGTACTTTGGTGTTTAGCTGGAAAGAAAACTTGAGTTTTCTAGCCACACTGATGCCACCCATAGAAAGAAGAAAGCTGTATCAAACTTGGAATCCATTTATTTTCCCAATAAAAAAGTATATAACAAATGGGGAAGAAGCCTTTGTGGTTCAGCAATAAGGCTAGAAGACTCATCATCAAAAAGCAGGCCAGGTTTAGTAAACTGAAAAAGAACCCTTCAGCTAGCAATATTGCCAACTACAAGTGCATATTAAGATAACTTAAACAAGAGAGGAGATCAAGATCTAGTACAGAATTTAGGCTACCTAACAGCAAGACTAACAGCAATAACATAACATATAATAAACCTGAAGACATGGCAAATGAATTTAATAAATTTTTGGGGTCAGTCTTTACTCCCTCTGAGCAAAATGTAGGTCTGCCACCTTGCAAAGTGATAGAGTCTGACCCCAACCACTTCATTACAACTGACAACATATTAAAAAAACTAAAATCAATAAATGCCAATAAATCACCAGGCCCAGATGGATGAAATCCAAAACTTCTGAAGGAACTGGCTAATGAGCTTGCTCCACTCATAGCTGATACAGGACGTAGATCTATACTAGAAGCATATCTGCCCCTAGCATGGCACAAAGCAGTGGTGATACCAATTTACAAAAAGGATGGTAAGCAAAACCCCGCTAACTACCATCCAATAAGCCTAACGTGGGCAAAATAATAGTGAATACCTTTAAGGAAGAGCTTAATGGAATCCTAATTGATACTGGGCACGCTGATCTTACACAACATGGCTTCACTAGCAATAGATCCTGTGCCATGAACCTGATTAGCTTTTATGAATATGATGGGCGACATCTGGATCAGGGTAGGGCAGTTGATGTATTGATGCTGGCCTTCAGGAAAGTATTTGACACCATATCTCATAACATATTGATAACCCAATTAACTGAACTGAGAATCAATCCAATTTTGATCAAATGGATACAGAATTGGTTAACAGATAGAACTAACAGTGTCAGAATCAATGGATTCATGTCAACAGAGGTAGGAGTCTCCAGT
Source organism: Neoceratodus forsteri (assembly GCA_016271365.2). Taxonomy (NCBI): domain Eukaryota; kingdom Metazoa; phylum Chordata; order Ceratodontiformes; family Ceratodontidae; genus Neoceratodus; species Neoceratodus forsteri. The sequence goes on along the minus strand of CM057455.1, from coordinate 1,455,177,330 downwards.
GGTGTACCGCAAGGCACCGTGCTGGACCCCCTATTATTTAACATCTTTATAAGTGATTTAGCAATCACATGTGGTACTAAACTGATTAAATTTGCAGATGATGCTAAATTGGGAGGTACTGTGGACACTGAGGCTGACAGAAGGAAGGTATTGCAAGATCCAGAAAGCATCAATAGTTGGGTTAATCAAAATAACATGAAATTTAATCTTGATAAATGTGCTATATTGCAGTTTGGCAAGAATAACATCAGGCAAGAATACAATATTAATGGGGTCAAAATAAGATCAGTAATTAAAGAACGTGACCTGGGTGTATATAGTGTATTAGCAATGACCAAAAACAGTGGTCACAATGCAAACACATAGTTAGCAAAACTGGACATTTAATTAACTGCGTATGAAGAACGTTCCATTCCAGATCAGAAACAGTGCTTTCACTCCTATATAAACCATATATAAGACCACATCTGGAATACCACTCCCAGCACTGGAGCCCCTACCTCAAGAAAGATGTACATATTGTGGAGAGTTGTCAGAGGAGATTTATTAAGCTAATACCACAATGTAAGAATAAAGTATATGATGATAGATTAGGGGACCTGGGATTATGGAATCTACCACTGAGATGGAAGAGAGACAATACATTGCTTTTGTATAGACTACTTGAAGATCCTAATTTAATGGAAGAACTTGGTCTAGTTTATAAGAATATAATATATGATCTAAGGGGGAATAAGCAACAGTTGGTGGAAACGGTACCAAGAAGCCAAGTGAGGAAGTCTGTTTACGTACCTAGAGCAATAAGACTTTGGAAACAACTTCCAGGTGATATTATAGAAACAACCAATTTCCTATCTTTTAAGGCTCAACTAGACACATTTTTTAGGGAAGTCAACTCTGGTTATCACCACTGAGTAGTGGGGACAGCATTCACGGGCTCCAGCCTTCTGTTGTCCTACAAACAAAGTATTAGCCGAAGTATAAAGCTTATCCCCATATTTGGTGATATTATTGCAATAAAATCTGCCCCTCCTCCTAGTCTACTCCAAGATGGTCCTCAGGATGATCTTCCAGACCTTGGAGTACATGGATGTCATTTGTAGTGCTGCCCCCAAACTATCCTTTATGGACTAGAACCAGTCTTTTACTCCTTCTGATGCTTTGCCTTAAACTGCCCCCCTTCCATACTCAACACTGCTCCCCTTATTTCACTCTCTGCCTCCCCTCTCTTGAAGGCACATACCTTTCTTGCTGTGCTCTAGTATGATCCAAATTTTGGTTTTGCTACTTTTCCTCCTTACTGTCACCCTCTCTCCCTTCCACCTACTCTCACTGATACTCTTTACTACTGTTTCGTCTTACTCTCTTGTTGAAAAACATTGTTTGGGCATGCAGTATTTTCCTCCTGCCAACTCACTTCTGGAACAATCAGTTTTCTACATGACATTCCACCATCAAAAAATGCCCCCCTGGATGATGGAGACTCAGGGAGGGAGGGCCTGATGCGGGTCATGTCCTCTGGTGTGGGGGTGCAAGAACACAGAGGTGGGGACAAGACAGAGAAAAAGTGGAGTATAAATCAGGTAACCAAAAGTAAATGATTAAAGGAGACAGGGAAAGGAGGCGATAAAAAGGGAAGGGGTGGGTAGGGGGTGCTTTAGGAGGCAGCACAGGCAAGAAGATAGGGTTAGCAGGGAAGCAGGCAGGGAGGGAGTAAGGTATGGGTAGCTCTGTGTGCTAATGCACAGAGTCTGGGAAACACAATTCTGAACCTGAAAGCCATCATGGCAGAGGCTAACCTGGATTTGGTGGCCATAACAGAGTCGTGGTGCACTGAGCACCATGACGGGGCCATGACCATACCTGGCTACTCCCTGTTCAGGAGACAGGACAGGGCCATCCTTGATTCCCTACAAGGGGCTTTTCTCAGGCAGCTATTCAAAGTTACACAAACAGGAGATCCTTCAGGTACCCTCTTGGTATTGTGTTGAATTATTAGCCAAAGGAGAGGTTGATAGGGGCCAAGTCCAATGTCACAGTTAGCACTGAATCAGCAAAACAAAGCTCAGTGGCAACTTCTTCAGTCGACTTTTGTTAGATTATTTTCTCCAAAACAACCTCCATGAATCTGGTGTTTTGGCAGTACCGGGATTCATCAGGAAAAGGTTTGTTGCCTATACATAAAATCATAATAACATTGCAAGTTCATATGCATATACACTAGTGATAAAAAACACAGAAATTAACACTTCTCATCAATTATTTATAAATCTTAAATCAATAAATATCAATGGGCTAAAGTCCTTATGAGTGTAACAGCTGAGTCATAATCCTGTGTCTAGGGGTATATGATGGCATCATCACAGGAGAACGCCCACTTTAGGCTATGACTACTAGAAAACTGCACCAATACCAGTCACCTTGCAATAACTGATCCGGAGCAAACAGGATTCTTTATGTATAACTGGTCAGGCTCAGACGCAACTGTACTGGAATAGAGAGCTACAAAAAAGAAGTGCCTGAGCTCCTGGATAGGTTTGGGACCAGGGGTTACAACAGAAATTCCCTACAGCAGCTTCTCACTAGAGCACATCAATTAGAGGGCAGCCCCTGCTAGAATCTGAAAAGAATTACACCCATCGGTGAAAACATGATGTTTGTCACCACGTATTGCCCAACTACCATGGACCTCAGATCCATTATCCATAGAAATTGGAACATGCTGGGGCATGATCCCGACTTATAGGAAATAGCAAGGAATGGACCTAGGGTCACTAAAAAAAAAATAAAAAAGCGAAAAAGTATTGGGGACATCTTGGTACGGAATAACTACACACAAGAGAAACAACCAAAACTGCCTTCCTCCAAAACTGCTAGTTTTCTTTTTGTCATTTATTCCCAAGAACTGCACAACTTGCAAATTTAGTGTCTGGAGCAATAATTTCACAATCTGTCTCCAGCAGGCATGAGACAAGTAGCAATTTGACAGTTTATAACCTGCTCCACCTCTTTGGTGTTGTGAACCCTGTGGTGCTCCGGTGGTAAAACGTACATTGCAGAACTGTAAGCTCATTAAAAGAACATATCCAGGAGCACTACAGGGTGATCAACAACAGGAAACAGGCTCACCCCATTGAGAAGCACACTGTACCTGTTGCTCACGAGGAAAAGGCTACATTCTGATACAGGGGTTCTGAAGCTATCCCCAGTAATCCTGGGGTGGGTGGAGACAGGGTACATACTCCACTTCAGAAAGAATCTATGTGGATGTTTAAACGAAGAACACTGAAACTGAACAGATTCAATGATTTTACAGATTGGGAAAAACTCTTATGATTTTGCAGTTTTCAGTATTAATTCTGTTTGTGTATTTTATCGTATGATCTTTTTTTCCCAGCCAAGTATTCAAGTTTATTTAACTCTTGTTCCACTTTCAGGTTCAAGCTCTTGCAGCTCCATTACATGGCCATACTATTTGAACTGAAAGATCCTCTGTTTTTAGCTTGTTCCATTGTTTTAATTTTTCCCCATTCCTTTTTTCTTCCCCTTCCCTCATTCCTATTTTTATATTTATTTTTTCTCTTCTTCCTCTTTCATGTTTTTCTCCATACTTTTCTATTCTACATGCTGTTTCTTATCTTTCTCACCTTCGGTTTATTTCCTGCTCCCTGTTCCTGTTAATATTATACAGGCAAAGTAGTACCTGTATATAAGGGTTGCATTGGGATTTCTTTAAAAAAGGCCATTTCCAAATGTTCCTAACTAATTTGTCTTAGATCCTAGGACTCTAAAATTTGGCATGCATCATCTCAATTCTATAGTCTACGAATGTGGAAAGTCTTATAGGAATTGGGTTGTCTACTTTGAATTGAGTGAGTGCTGCATTTATGTATCTTTGTGCTTTTTAACAAAATATTTGCCCAAAGATAGAGACAAAAGTAGAAGTAGTTAAGTTACAAAACTTACAAGTTTGTTAGATGTTATGGAACAGTAGGTCCTTTTGGTGGTTTGGTGAAAAAATGTTACTTTGTGTTGTAGTTATAACAATGTTTTTTTACACATGCTCAGTTCATCGAAACAACAGCTAAACACAATCCACGGCACAAAGTTTATATTTTGGAATTCACAGGTTCGGTATTATGGAGCTCTAGGTCCTTTTGGTAGTTTGGTGAAAAAAATGTAATTCACTTTGAAGTACTTAATGAGTTATTCTTTGCACATGTTCAGTTCACTGAAAAAAAAAGTTAAATATTGTATTTCACTGACTAGAAGACATCCTTCAATAAAAGCCACCAGTATGTGCACTCTTGCCTAACATAGAAACGTTTATTTACGCACTACTGAATACAACTGCTGCATCATTTTTACGCCTGTGTACTCTGTTGCTGCCTCTCTGTACACCTGCTTTACTATAGTTAATATGCTGACGCTGTCATGTTTTTATATGATTACGTCTTGTTCACTACTGTATGCAATGCTGTATCATTTTGTGCCAGCTCTTGCACCATAGCCTCTGTGTGTTCAGTTCTCCTGTACTGAGTATGCAGATTTCTAACTTGTATTTGTATTCTGTATTCATAAATGTAGTTTCTCCCTTCTACCCCTTCCCTGGGTCGCACCTGGAAATGAGCCTAGGTTCAGTGTGCCTTTCCCCGTTACCAACTTTTAAATAAATAAACTACCTGCTGCAGATCCAAATGAATGCTTTTAATAAAAGTCTCCCTCAAGTACAAGCCACAGCTTCTAGTCAGGGTTGAAGTGATATCAGATTGAGCACTGTGGGTGGGACTCTGATTTATACCTTCATAGATATGATCATTACTGTAGTTTTTTTTTTTTAACTGATTATCTATGTTGATCTTTCTTACGAAGTAGACCAATAACAATAAACTTGGTCAAATCCATGATGTGTAATATTTTATTTTTAGGACCTAAAATTCTGATTTTGCAAAATTAGCCACTCTCAAATACAAGCCACCCTTGAATACAAGCCACAGATGAAAGATAGCATTTAGATATCTTTTTTTTTTTAAATAAAGGTTTTCTTTTCTCCTCAGCCAGTCCAACTGGCTCCTTTCGGCTCTGTCCCTGCCACCCCCACTGGTAACCACCTCCCAAGGACTCACCTGTCAGCCATGTGCCCCCACAGACTGCCCCCCTTGGCAGGGCCAGAATACCCCCAATTGCTGTCAGTACTGTGCGATATTAAAGACCTAAACCCTGGTAGACTAATGGACACACCTCCCTCACCCAATCCCTGACAGAACTGTGAACTGTACTACAGCCCTTACCTGGCAGCCTATTGGACCTCCTTCCTTTAACTGAACCCTGTCAGTACTGAGGAACTGTATTAAAGCCCATCCCTTGCAGCCTCGTGAACCCCTTTCCTTACACAATTGTTGTTGTTATTTTGGATCTGTACAAAAGCTTTTAAACAACTAGAGTGGTGGCCAGCCCGGTGGCGCTGAGGGCTAAAGTGCTGGACGCCACACCTCACACTACGCCGGTGACCTGGGTTCAGGAATGACTTCGGGTTGCCAGGGTGCTGGCACGGGGGGGGGGGATAGGAACAGGATTTAGCAGTGGCTCTCCTCTCCTGGGAAGGGAGAGGCGCCCGCCCGTAGTACTGCCTTCACCGGATGGATGTCTGGTGATAGGCAAAGATGGTACCAGAGTGACTGGTAAGGTGGAGCGCCCCATAGGGTGTGCATTCGCATGCCTCCAAACATATGCATCACATCTGGGACACACGGGAGTGGGACTGGGGAAAAAAAATGAAAAAAGTATAAAATACTTATGGGAAAAAAAAACAACTACAGTGGGTAAATTAATAGCAAATGTGAAATCCTGGATGAAGGACATTGGAGCCACAATGACTAATGGTAAATTATAGTAAAGAAACAGCACAGGAACATCACACCAGTACACCCTGTTAAATTGCCATATTCATCTTACAGTTTAGATACGCTATGCTAAAAAAAAAGGGGGGGATTTCATACTTGGATTTAGTTGCTCGAAGATCCTGAAACCCTCAACAAACTCTGTGCCAAATGCTGAGTTAAATAATAGTTTCTTTTGTTTTTTGCTTGTAAGCAGTCGATTGGTACTCCATGTGGTTACACTAAAGCTAGCAGAGATCTGTAATGAAATGTTGCAGAAAGAACCAGTTTTTTGTCTGAAAATGTTTTTGTGTTAAAAAAACAAACTAAACCCAGATCATTATTTAATTCTTGTGGTTGTCAGATATTCAATTCCTAAATCCAGAAGGACTCTCACAGCAGCAACTTTTTTTTTGCTATCCCCCTCCTTTTTTACGTTGCAAAGCCCTTCCTTGAAACTGCTTGCCTGGAACTCCAAAAGATCCAGAAGCAAATGATTTGATACCTTTTAATGGACCAACATAGACATAATAACTAGAAAAAAGTGCTCTAGCTTTCGGACCAATCAGTCCTTCTTCAGAAGCGTAATGGTAGTTGTTTAGAAAAAAACAATACTTTTAATAGCTAGATCATGCAGAAAAACAGAAAAAAATCCCCATTGGTTTAAAATACTCATTTAAAAATTACAGATGATGATGTCAGAGAAGTTTAACAATACCATGTTACCTTCAGCTGGGAGGGTTCCAGGGTCAAAGATGTATGGTGTGTGAGAGTTTTCTGTTTTCTGCATGATCTAGCTGTTAAAAGTATTGTTTTTTTCTAAATAACTGCCATTACGCTTCTGAAGAAGGAGTGGTTGGTCCGAAAGTTAGAGGACTTTGTCCTTGTTGTTACATCTATGTTGGTCCATTAAAAAGTATCAAATCATTTGCTTCTGGATCTGTTCTTGCAAGGACCAATATGGCAGATACTAAGTCTAGACTGGAACTCCAAATGGAATTTAACTTGCTAAATTATAACCTTCTGCATTTAAAAACCATTGCACAACACCAAAAAGACTAAAGTTATGATCCTCTCACCCCAAGACAAACTGAGCAACCTAAAATCCCACCCCTCAACCTGCAGATCTCAACTATCATAGGCGAACCTATTGAGGCTGTCAATAAATTTAAATATCTTGGCTTTTGGCTTGATCACAGACTTTTCTTTTCTATTCACAGTGAGGAACTTTCTGAAAAAACTCAAGCAAAGACTTGGACTCTTTTTATGTTAGCTCGTGCTTGCGCGCCACCAATATATTGCATTAGTGGCAGATTTGGAGGTGTGGTCATTGTTGGGTGAATGCAGGGCATGCATTAGTAGGTGCGTCCCTCATTCCCCAATAAGCCAGCATGCAGGCGCCACACCAGGAATACATAATGTGGTGAGCACATCAAACAAAAGATCCGCTGCAATGACAGCCACGAGTGGCATGCAGCAGCACCAAAACATGCCCTCTCTGCGTGCCTTTCCTTTCCTGAAGCCCTTCAAGAAACATGGCGGTGCTGATTGCTGCCGCACGGAGAGCCGACTTCAGGGGTGCCCAATCCCCCTGTCGGCATGCCGTCAGTCAGTTCATGTGCCAATGGGGGAGCCCACTCCCCGTCGACATAATGACCCCCCTTCGCTATGTGCAGAGAGGGGTGCCCAATCTGCCGGCTAGCCCCCTCAACACTCAGATGGCACATTGGGAGCCCATCCCAGCATACCAAATGACCTCATTAAAAAAAAAAAAAAAAGTCCTGCAATGTTTTTTTTTCCCACCCGCAAAAGAAGAAAACGGTCCCTCGCGGTATGTCCTGTTCCTCCCAACCCGCCCACCTTCTGTGCCCTGCCTCCCCAAACCCCCACCCCATACTTACCTCCAGAGTCCGGCGCAATGATCTTTGGTGGACTGGGAACATGTCTGCACTCTTCAAAACTGACCACAAACTGAAGAAATGCTGGTAGGCTGTATAATTGCATAAATAGGGTTTTTTCAACTTCGGTGCATATCTCGGGCATTTTGGGGAATTCTGGCACCAAATTTTCAACATGGGGTTCTTGGAACCCCTCCTCATGAATTCAGTCACTGTCATGGCGTTATTCGGTCCCAAAAGGTGATTTCCCAGTCACGGTCACTGCGTGAAATCACCTTTTGTGACCAATTAACGAAATGATAGTGCCACTGTTCATAAAGTGGGCTCTCAAAAAGCCTATGTTGCAAATTTGGTGAAAAAATCCAAAAAATTACTGTTTTACAAGAGTGCATTGTGCAGTTTCCACGCACCCGCGTACCTTCATGAATTTGTAATATTTTCACTCCAGATTTTCAAAATTGGCATTTTTCCACACCTCCTTATGAATAGTATAGCTGTCATTTTACATATCCTGGCGAAAATGTGTTTATGCGTCCGGCACAGAATAAGCCTTGATGCGCTGTGCAAAATCTTTTTTCGGACAGTTTGAGAAAATAGCGGTGACCGGTTCATGAGCAAAGGTCCTAAAATGCCTATGTTGAAAATTTAGTGAAGAAAGTCCATAAAATGACTGTGTTACAAGCGTGCATTGTGCAGTTTCCACGCACCCTTGTAACTTCGCAAATTTGCAATATTTTCAAGCCAGATTTTCAATCCTGCCATTTTTTCACACCTGCTTATGAACAGTACAGCTGTCATTTTCACAACCTGCCCAAAATGTATTTCCACTTGTGGTGCACAATGGCGTGCCGCTGTGGGAAATCAACTTTGGGACAGATTAACAAAATCACAGCGCCACTGTTCATGAGAGAATCCCAAAATGCCTATGTTGAAAATGTGGCTAAAAAATCCCAAAATAATTGGAGTTCTGGATGTGTGTTGCACAGTTCCTATGCATGCTCATGACTTCACCAATTTTTCATATTTTCACTCCAGATTTTCAACGTTGCCATTTTTTTTACACCTCCTCATGAACAACACAGTTGTCATTTTTCACATCCTGCCCAAAATGTGCTTTCATCAGTGTCGCCAAATGGCATAGCTGCTGTGCAAAACCACATTTCGTCTAACAAACTGTGCCGCTCTTCATGAGGTGGGATCACAAAAGCTTATGCTGAAAATTTGGAGTGAAAATACCAACAGACGCCTACGACGTTAGGGTTTCCAACTGTAACACCCCCACCGTCAAGACTGATAGGCGTCAGAGGTGGTGACTTGGGATAATTGGCTGTAATGCTCATGTCATTCCACCCACCACCCTGCAGCCTGTGACAGCAGGCATCGGTGTACTTGCAGTGTTCGGCCCTAAACGTCACCCCATTCTCCTATGCTGCACCGGTCTCAGCGCATTTCCTTATGGAATGGGATACGTATAAGGCCCAAAGACCCCAAAGCATACCATGACACTTGTCAGTGTCTACAGGGTAGGGTGAGGTAAAATGGCATTATAGCTGACGACCCAAAGGCATACCCCAACGCCTGCCAGTTTCTGCAGGGTGGGGATGGGGTTGGCGTCAGTTCAATACTTCACTGCCATTCCTATTGTGCATCTCTAACTCCTGCACTACCAATGCCAATGCCAGCGAGACAACATTCGGCATTGACAAATGCTTGTTTTGGATTAGACACTTGTTTACTTTTGAAGCAAAACAGAGGCTTGGCATGACAACTTTTTTGCCCCTCATTGACTACACCAATATTCTATATCAACAAGGCACCAAGTCAGCTCTTGCAAAACTAGATACTCTTTACTATAGGGCAATAAGGTTTGTCATCATTAATGCCGCCTCCAACACTCACCATTGTGTGCTCTATGCACAACTAGGTTGGGCGTCCTTGGCAGCTCGGAGATGTAGAAATGCTTCCCTATGGGCCTATAGGGATCTCTTCATGAATTTACCTCCATATATCCATGATCTTTTTACAATCTCTTCTAGCTCATACTCTCTTAGGCACTATGGCCCAGATATTCAAAAGGGTTGCACCATGCGCAACCCACTGAAGTACCCCAGCACGATATTCAAAAAGGAAAAGTGCGCCGCTAAATCCCAATGCACGCAGTGCATCAGTAATGTATGCAAGCGGCCAGGTAGGCGTTCCATGCATAACCTGCACAGCCCAATACTCAGCCCGGGATGTGCCGGAGCTATCACATCGCAACCTGTGCGCTCAACACAAATTAAGCCAAAAACAAAGGAACAACAGATGGCCACTCACAGGTAGCTGCGCGTGCGGGGTGCATACGGCAGCTGCCACCTGTAATTGGCCATCTGGTTCAAGCTGTACCTAGCGGTGCCCCATGCCCGATCGTGGGCATATGTTTAAAAATAAAGTCCCCGTCCAATATCCCTGGTGGTCCAGTGGACTGCTATGTGCCCAATCATGGGCATCCGTTATAATAAACCCTCCCCTTCAATATCCCTGTTGGTCCAGTGGACCGACTGCTGCCCGATCGCGGGCATCTGTTGAAATGAAAACCCCCATCCAATATCCCTGGTGGTCCAGTGGACTGAATGCTGCCCGATCGCAGGCATCTGTTTCTCAGACAACGTCCTATTACCCTGGTGATCTGAGGCCCCCTCCCCACCACCCACTGGTCCCACGCCCGCCCCCGGTCAGCGGTGGCGGCAGCACCACCCGCCAGCCACCCGCCGCCCGCCGACTGACACCTCGGTGGGGCTGCACACCCGTTGGTTCACGCGTGAGCCAATGGCGTGCAACCTACATACTATTCAGATATGTGAATGATTCATCCCCGGAATAATGCAATGAGGCTGCGCCCGTGGCTCATGCTGTGGTGGGCATGGCCAGCAATAATCGGTCGGCGGGCTGGCGACGAGCAGTGCTGCGACGCCCGGCAACGAAAGGAAGGTCGGCAAGCGGTGAGAACTGGAACCACCAGGGTAATAAGGGTGAAAGTCCAGGCGATGGGACACCAATAAGGGCGAGAGGGGTTCATTTCAGCAGATACCCGTGATGGACGCATAACATCACTGGACCACCAGGGATATTGATAGAGAACTTTCATTCCCACAACAAATGCCTGCAATCGGGCTGCAGGGGGGCGTCTGTCCCCGACGGCTGCTGCCTGGCTGGGCGCCAGGCACAAGTCGTCGGGGATCGGTGCACCTACATGCTAATGGAATGCAAATGGGGCCATAATGACATGCAAATGGCCCTATGTGCGCCTTACATAAATTATGGCCCCAGTTGCATGTCACCTTTTGAATATCGCAGGTGCTGTGAATGGCGCGATGGCACTTGCACTAGCGCATCTCCATGCTCCACTCTGGCCACTTGCACTGGCGCAGTGCCACTGCGCCATGCACAGTGGGGGTGGCCAATGTGCGATATTCAAAGTTGCTGGGCCATGGCGCAGCTCCTTTGAATATCACCCAGGCTACACCCCTGAGCAGCCAAGTTGAGCTGCGCCCAAGCTTGCACCACAGCCTGGCGCAGTTTGAATATCTGGGCCTATGACTTTATTCAACTTGATGTGCCTTGAATCAGGACCTGGTTTGTCACTGCCTTCCTCAGCTACTCCATCCTTTCCTTGTGGAATACCATTCAAGACTCTTTAAAACTAACTCAGTTGATTGGTCCAAACTCCTTCAAATCGTTGTTAAAATCTGTGCCGACTGAAAAACGCCATTGTTATGCCTAGCTTACCATTGCACCATGTACGCTCTAACCTCCCAGTATAAGCACTTTGTAGTTAACCTTGACTCCTACTCTCTTATTCTTTTCTCCCCTTACTGTTACTTGTGCCTTATCCCTTTTCCCAACTCTTCCCTCCTTTACTCCTTATCCTTTGCCTACTCCTGACTTACCATATCTTCCTACCCACTGCCACCATCATCCACTTTCCTTCCTTTTCACTCTTCCTCATGTCCACTGTCTTCAAAACTACCTCCTAATATACCTCCTTATACAGTATCCTGTCACCATGTTATGTACTCTGTAACTACACTCGTTGTATCATGCTACTTTGATGGTATGCTTATTGTGTTGTACACTCTGACTTGTCTTATTCTGTTGCAACCATATGTTCTGATGGTATGCTCTTTTGTATTGTTGTTTTAATTGTTTTTGCACTGTCCTCCAGGCCACCTTGTAAAGGAGTCTGACTCAGTGGTGTACTTCCTGGTAAAATAAAATTGAATCGAACTGAAAAATTGAGTTGAATTAACTTCAAAGTGTAACAAATCTGAGTTCCATAATTCTGAGGTTAGCCACTGAACCATTACCTTTTTTCTTGCAATGTTTGGCCATTGCATATTACATGCTTTCCACCCTGTTGTCTGTTTTTGTGCTCACATATTCACTGCTTGGGTGCTCACTTTGTTTGGCCTATATATACGCTGTGCCACGGGGAAAGAGCAGTATATAGACTACTGCTAGAGTGTTGCAATTTATGAAGTTTTTAATAGTGTACTTTTTTCCTCTACGTGAGTGGACAAAGTTTTTATTTTCTTACGGTGTTTTTCCACTAGTTGTAACCGCCACAGCAGCAACTGCTGCTGTAGTAGCCAAGTTGGGCATATGGTACTTTTCTCCATAAAGAGGCTATGCACGATTCTATCCTTCACATTTCTTCCTCGATGGTAGGTGAATGATGCTTCAGTGGTGCCATATTCCCTCAGTGCTAGTTCTGCTCCTAATATTTGCCAGAACTTTTTAAGGATTTCTCTGATTTTAGGTGCCTACAGGCAGAATTTGGTGCTGAAAGTAATCTTAAAACTACTATCAGTTTGGCCCAGTGACATTGACGGTTGAGGCATCTGCCTTACCTCACGCCACACTGGCAACCCATGTTCAAGTGAGCCGGGTGCCGGGATTGGCTGGGTGTAGGAGGATCGGCGTCCAGCGAATCTCTCCCTCTTTTGGGGGGCAGTGTTCATGGTGCAAACTGTACCCAGTGGAGACTGGGTGCACTGAAGCCATGGACCAAGTAACCGAGGGGACAGCATCAGGCGGCCTTCCTGTGGGCATGCACTGGTCAGCACTGCACATCCTGTGCAAGGGGAGATGGGAGAAAAAGAAAATCCCCAGCTGCCGGGTGAGGCGACGGTGGTGTTTCGGTGGCCAAGCACACATGCCCAATGCCAGCTCAGAACTCAACCTGACTCTCCTAGGTCCCAGCCTCCTCCTGTAGGGCCAGTTGGAGAGGGTGGACCACATCAGATTCCTCAGGCTGGTTCCATGGCGCTTAGCAAAGGGGTTCACTTAGTACACTGGTGACCCAGGTTCGCGCCCCGACCCCGAGTACCAGGAGCAGAGACTATCAGAGAGGGTATCAAGAGCATCCATTGAATGCTTGCCTCCCGGGGATCAGGGCCTTGGCACCTGTGGGCAGAGTGGGTGATGTGCTAGGGGGACTTGAGGTCTCGACACATCCCCTGACGTCCCTGACTAATGTTGACGACCAATGCGCAGGCTCCAATTAGCAGTTGTGCAGGCCAAAAACAGAAAAAGTGCCCCCCCAACTGGCAAAATGATGACCATCGGTCCCTTGTCGCCATGAAGCCCCGGAGCAAGCCTGGCCTGACTCGGCAGCACCCGGGATACACAGGCTCACCTATAGGCGCTCCTCCCCCCAGAAGAGAGGGACCATCCTGACAAAATATGTCGGGTTACATGGATGGCTGCTATAGAGGTTGGTGGATGGCGGCAGGGGACAGGATGGCAGCGGGGACCTAGGCGGTCTGAAGGAGTGGCCAGTCAGCACAAAACCCATGGTCAGGGCGGAACTCCTTACTCTGTGCCAGACTGAACTGACAAAGGCAGCCATTGATGATGCACAGTATCCCCTTCGTGCCAGAGCGAGTGACAAGGAGGGGCTACTGTGCATCATCAATGGCTATCACACAGGAAGGAGTTCCGCCCTGCTCATGGATTTTGTTTTAGGGGCCAATTCACAGCAACTGTCCATATACCATGCATTAATGCACAGTCAGGTGATGGTGTTGTACCAAACAGGTCACTACTTTTTAGTAGCCCATGTTAAAAAATCCTTTACATTGCCTTCTTTTCCTAAATTATAAGAAAATAAATTGCATCTACTGTCTAGGAAGATCCTGATAGTATGCACAGTAGCTTAAATTATTCAGTTCTAGACAGACATTGGTCAGACGCAATAAGATTTCCATGATATTTCGAATCAGGCAGTTTGGCAAACAGCCACTGGAAAATCATGACCATAACATGGTTTAGGGCTACAGTTGTCTGTACATAAACCAATGTAACATTATAATGGGACTGTGAGTTTTGTATCGTTTATGCCAGTACTTATTAAAGATGCTGTGGCATGCTAGAGTGCTGTTTAGTTACTATGTAATTTGAGATTTGCAAAGCTATAATTCATAACTGCTGCCATGCTTATGTTTTGATCCTTAGACCCTCTTGCAAACTAGCTGTTGTATATACATGTGGCTATCCCACCTCAGAAACATTTCAATGAAATAACACGAAATAAAAAATATTCTTCATTGGCCTTTTCATCCCTATTGTACTGATGCCCTCTAGTGGCAATTTAAGGAACTGGCCAAGTCTAGTACTGAGCTAGACTCTTCTGCAGCTGAGAAAAACTCAGTGTTGGGATTTTTGAACTTCAGGTGCTGAACAGGAACACATTCTACACTTTCTGTTTAACCAGACACCCCAAAAAAAGGGCTACAAACCTGTTAAATCATTGTGTTGCATATTACATTAGTTACTATTTTTTAACACAGTCCACAACACCATGATCCAAGGTTTCAGACAGACTGAGTGATTTGCAAGTTGGTAGGGTTATATATCCAATGCAGTGAAAGGCCTGTATTATTAAAGGCATTGGATTTGACAGTGAAATTATGTCCAAGGTAATATTTTTTTTAGTCTACATTTTCTCCCGTTTTTCATGACCCTCTTTACCCCGCCCCATGCATGCAGCACCGGCCTATCTCTTCTGGTTCTATGGTGCCCTCCTTCTCCATGCCACCTACACTACCTCAGGCCTCCACCTGGGGAAGTGGACGAGGGGCAACAGGATCCTCCCAGGAGAGAGAGCGACCTCAGCTGCTCAACCCATTACCTCCCTGCCCCCGCCAGCTCCCTATGACCCTGGCACATTCCCAAACCCAGATCACTGGATGTCCAAGGTAATCTTAAACGGAACAATTTTTTTTAAGATGGTACACTGCATAGTGTCACTTCCCCAGCCTATTCCAGAAATGATTTCAAAAAATGTTAAGAGCAATGAGTCTTCATTCTTAAGGGGTATGCTATTAGTATTTCAGTGTGGCCATGCCTAGTGTTGCAGAGGTTTTCCAGTCCCAGTCTGTAGAGAAAGAGTGCATCCATATTGCATGATGCAGCACATTTCTGCTGACTTTATGAGGTGGACAGCAGCCAGTTCACTGGGAAAGCCACCAACCGTTCTAAAAAGTATGCCTGTCTGGCATGTTGCAGCATAACTATGCTGCCTGGATAAGAAAAGGCAGCAGGTACAGCAACCCACATGACAGGCCACTAATGGTTCCAAAACACTTGCCCTTCTGACATGCTGCAGGGTCATTGGCTAGATGGAACCACATGCAATCACTTTTTCCATGGGTGCAAGCAGACAGACAGGCATAGACAAGTGGGTCTGGTAAGAATGAGCAGCAGTAGTAATGAATAACACACACTGCAGTGAAGTGCATGGGTCTACAGCAGTGGACTACTTGTGTTAACAGAAACCCTCATCATGCTAGCGCAGTCAGTACCAGTAGAATAAGTGTGATCATGCGCTCATTCACACTGATACACTGCTAGCTGTCTTGCCAGCGCATACAGGTCCTCCGTGGTGCAGTCCATCAGCCACGTCATCAGAGGGCTGGCCATGTGGGACAGTGGGACACGTAGTGAGTAAGCATGGTGGGGGCAGGGTCACAGGATCAACCAGATAAAAACAATACATTACAGGCTAGTAAGTACATAGAGAAATGCATTTTTATTGCATTTCTTTTCATTGGGACCTAAAGATACTGCAGCATTCTTGCAGGGGAGGTGAGGATTTCCCCTTTACACACACAGCATGGGGTTTCCATGAGGTGCCACTATCAGGGCTGTCAAACTCTCACTTGCCAATACCATGTTCCACCATGTACTGGCCTTTTGTTGCTTGTGGGCAACACCTCTTGCCTCCTCTGGTGGAGGGGAGATTTGTTTTTCATCGGTGTCAATAGCTTATGAGCCTTGACTTAATGGGTAAAGTGAAGCCAGACAACAGAGCCCCAGCAGGTTGCCGCACTGTGTAAAGCATGAGACAGTGGCAGAGAGTCTCATTCTCTGAGTCTTCAGTGATGCATGGTCTGACACTACAAATCCCGGTGTGAGCGACTTTGATGTCAGCGGCTCATTAAATGGTCTCCTCGGATCTGCGCTAGCCATTGGATAGGATGGATGCAAGATCAAGAGCTGCTATATCAGACTTGTAATTTTAAACCATCTAAGCTACAAATATTCAAACGCATTACCCTGAAGTCAGTCAGACCTTGCACCATTACCTTGCCTGACTTACTTTGCAAATGTGTGAGCACAAATGCAAACAGACGTTTTCAAACCCAGGTAATGGCCTGGGAGAGCCAAAAAGCAAGACCTACAAGCCACCATCAAAGCAGCTGTCAAACATGGAATAAACATAAATTCAGAACTTGCTGCAGATCTTTTGTTTTATTTTGTTTTTTTTATTCTTTGGTAACTGAGCAAGGCCCACTAAGGCACAAGTGCCTATTTTCAGGGGCAACCCCGGAGTGGCTAAGTGACTTGCTCAGAGTCATACAGTATGCATGTGGAAATAAAACCCAGGTCTGCTGGATGCACCAAGCTATTTGCAGCTCTATTCCTTCTAGGCAATACTGCCAGCCTATGATTTTCTGATATATCCAGGTGACGTTCTAAACAATCTAGGCCTTGGAAAAATAATCTGATAAATTCTCTATGTACATGGTATGTATTGAACAAGCAGTAACTGAGCTATGTTGTAAGTTGGGGACGCAGCAGAAAAAAAGTGATAGTAACCTCCTTTAAGCTCATGGCTGGACATAGCTGCCCAGACTTTGGTTAGAGTCTGGAAAATGAATCTATTTATTTATGGCATTTTGGTAACCAGGTAAGCCTGCTGAGACCAGAGGTCCCTTTTTCAGGAGCGACCCAGAATTCGGTACATACAAGAGCTTACATGTACAAAATGGCAAGACAGTACATAGATGACTGCACAAGCAACAAAACAGGTATATAAGAGTAATTTGTTAGAAACCACAACAGGTTACACAGTAACCAATTACACATGAGCAGCATATTAGCGAATCAACATCAGCGATATGACAATATATTTATTTATTTGATATTATCCCAACCTGGATAACCCCATGAGCTGCAACATCTCAATTCCATGGGGGTCTCAGGAAGGACCACTGCAGACAGCAGGCTAGATTAACACATCAATCAATGCTCATGTATAAACAATACCTAAAACATAAGGAAACAAAATGGTAATATTAAATGCACACTGAAAATACAAAACAGAGTTCAAATCAACATTTTGACCATAGATCTTCTACAGGAATTATCTGAAAGAGAAAAAAGCAAAGTTAGCAAAGTGTTTTCTCTCTTGTTTCCTTTTTTTTTCTCTTTCAGATAATTCCTGAAGAAGACCTATGGTTGAAATGTTGATTCTAACTCTATTTTCTGTTTTCACCATGCATTTAATATTACCATTTTGTTTGGTTTTCAGATCACATGCTGAAGCAGAACGTTTTTTCTATTGTAACCTCCTTACAAATGGGGGTTCCCGGAAAAGTCTTCCTTGAGCTTGCCTAAATGCTCACTGCCAGGCTGGTGTCCTGCGTTTTAGTAGTTTAAATGTGATTGCCAGAAAGTGCCTGGATAGCCTCTGAGCACTGTCTCTTTAAGAGCTGCCTGGATTGCAGTCATATGTAATCTGAGAGGGAGCTCTGTTGAAAGATGCAACTATTTGCAGAAAATCATTTACAGTGATAATGATAATGTAGTTTGTCTAACCTGCCTTTGCAGCAAGGCCTGTTTTATTTATCCCCACCATTTGGCCTGGGACTGCGAATTGGACCAATCAGTTCCGGTGGGACCTAAAATGGAGCAGGACTACAGGAGCTGTCTGGAGTCAAAATCTGTAGGAATTGTAGTTTGGGGCTTTTGGTGCCTTTTTGCACCTGAAGGGGGAGCCTCTGTTGTGACTGACAGACAGATCAGCCAACCAAACCTTTTGGATTCTGGGGAAATTCCATGGCTTGCTGGCAGTCGAGTGACATCTCAGTTGGAAGCTAACTGAGCAAGAGCTTGAAACAGTCAAGCAGCCGTCTGAGTAGTTTCGCGTGGGAGAACTGTGGAAAGGCCTGATTGTGGCCTGCATGTCTGTCTACTGCTCCTGAGAGGGAGAGAAGAAAATTATTTCAGACTAAATCCAAGTTTGTGAGAACCAAGTAAGCCACTGATTTTTTATCAGGCTCATACCTGAAGAAGACCAAAGATTTGCTGAATGTGATCAGCCTGTCAGGATTTCCAGCTGCTTTTGAATCCCCGGTTTGTGCAGAGACTTTGCGATCATGACTGGAGAGCATTTTGCCTGTTACAGTAGAATTTCCTTGCATATAACCATGCTGTGTATTGAAAGTGGGTCAATATTTGGTTCCCCACTGTGTGAACTGTGTTCTGCTTGCTGGAAGCTTTATCCAGCCTAACTGGACTGAATTCACATTCATCTCCATTCAGCCTGGGCCATGCCATACTGGCCCTGCCAGACTACCCCACTGCACAGAGAAAGCCACCGATGAGAGACCTGCCTGGGGATCAGCCACCTGCTCCACGCTTAAACAGGAATGATGCCTCAGTGAATCGTCTGGGCCCTGCTTCTCCTGGCACTTCAGATTAACCACTTGCTGTCTCGATTTTCGTCCAGCCTGTGTCCAGTCTTGGGTATCGTGAGTAATCATCAGGGTAGCTCCCTGCAACAACAGCCTAATCTAAAAGTGTGTCATCTGATTGTCTTGTTTTCTTTTAACAAACTGAGCCCTCCAACTCCAGATTACAAATAGTGTGTGTTGTGCATGTTGTTTTCTTTCATCACAGGTACCTAACCAGCTGCAACGTTCCTGGCTAGCCCACCATTCTCCATCTGGGTACCCAGAGTGTGTGACTGTTTATGGACCCTGAAGTGCATGCATAACTGTTTGATTGATAGAGCCTTTAAGCAAATTAATCTGATTACTCCCCTCCCTTGTTCAAGCCCCTTAAATAAATCAGATCTAACTCTTTTTGCATTTATCCTGACTGTGGTTCCAGTTTGTGCAAGAGTACTGTACTGCTGCTTTTTTTTGCTGTATATAACCCTGTTTTACAGAGGGTACCCAGGGCCGAGCCAGAGAAAAGCTCTAGTGGTAAGTGCAAACAGCGTGGGTACTTGTGTTGTGTATCAGGGGTATTGTGAAAGTGATTATTGTGTATTGTTCTGGCCACTAGTAAGGAAAGATGGGGTTACAGTGTCCCAGAGGACTGTGCCCAGGTTAGCTTGACCACTACCAACCCTGACCTCCGGGTGGAGGCACTCGTTTCAGAACTCAGGCCCCTTAACCTGCTACTAGCCAAGCAGGCCAGGGTAGTAGCCCTTGGGATAGCGCCACCTAGGGGTTACACTATAAAACATAAAGCTATACACATAGTATAAAACTGAAGCAAAAGTAACAACACAAAATATGATTAAGTACAGAGCTGCATAGTGGAATAGCAACAATAAAGAATCAAGACCATAATACACATCATGCACGATACCAAACTGAGGGAAACTTAGGGTTGACTGGTTCCAGTATGGGACCTTAACATGATTCTGGTGACCCTTGTGGCACCTCCTTTTGAACTGTCTACTACCTGTGAAATGGCCTTCCTGTCCTGGAAGACCCAATTTATGGTGGCTATTATTTATTTAAAGTTTGGCAAGCAGCTTCCAGGTCTTGCTATCAGAGCAAGGAGGCAAGTGACTGAGGCAGCCATTTCTGCTAGAATATTTCAATTAGAAATCTAAGGGTTATCGTAAGGATCAATATTCATAGATTCATAGATTTTGTCGGCAGATAAGGACCGCCACAGGCCCATCCTGTCTGCCCATTTACAATAGCTCACAAAGCAACCAGTGACCCTTATTGGTCATTGGCTTAGCTATTTCTTTCTACCTCTATTATTCCTTTGTTTCTATCCCATACATGTTTAAAACCCACCACAGTATGGGCTGCCACCATTTCCTGGGGCAGGCTATTCCATGCATCTCCCACCTTTCCATGAAGAAATACTTCCTAATATTTCCCCTTATGCCGCCACCCTTCAATCTCATGTCGAGTCATCCTGTCCTTGCACTACTGTTGAGATGAAATATGTTTTCCCCTTCTACCTTGTTTATGCCCGGCTTGAGGTACTTGAATGTTTCTATCATGTCACCTCTCTCTGTCTTCTGTTCCAGCGTGTACAAATTTAGGTCCCTCACTCTCTCCTCGTAAGGCTTGTGATGTAATCTGTTCACCATTTTGGTTGCCCTCCTCTGCCACGTCTCTATTTTGTCACTGTCCTTTCGAAGGTGTGGTCTCCAGAACTGTACACAATATTCAAGGTGAGGTTTCATCAGGGTTTTGTACAGTGGAACCATTACTTCCCTCCTTCTGCTGTGATTCCCCTTCCAATACATCCCAAAATCCCACTGCACTGTCCCACCGCCTTGGCAGTCTGCCTAGCGTCTTTCAATTCATCTGTGATTATGGCCTCCCAAGTCTTTCTCCTTCTTAGTTGCTGTCACCAGCTCCCCCCCCCCATCCTGTAGCACGCTTCAGGGTTCCCGCTCCCCACATGCATTATTTCGCATTTCTTTGCGTTAAACCTTAGCTGTCATGCCCCTGACCATCTCTCCACCCATTCCAGGTCCCTTCTCATCCTTTCCACACCCTCTGGAGTATCCACCTTGTTGCAGATCTTGGTGTTGTCCGCAAACAGACAAACCTTTCCCTCCAGCCCATCTGCTATGTCACCGATGAAGACACTAAAGAGGACTGGCCCCAGTACTGACCCCTGAGGTACCCCACTGGTCACCTCCCTTTCCTCTGATTGGGTTCCATTTACCACTACTCTGTTTTCTGTCTCTTAACCAGTTGCCAATCCAGTTCTCCACTTTGTGTCCCACCCCCAGGCTGCCTAGCTTGTTGACTAGTCTTTTATGTGGGACCGTGTCAAAGGCTTTGCTGAAGTCGAGGTAGCCAATGTCTACTGCCTGCCCTCCCCCGTCGGCCTTATTGTCACCCAGTCAAAGAAATCTATCAGATTTGTTTGACAGGATCATCCTGAAGAGAACCCATGTTGCCTGGGATCCACCAGCCCATTGGCTACCAGGTGTTCCACAATTCTTTCCTTGAGGAGTGCATCCATTATCTTCCCGACTACAGAGGTTAGACTAACTGGCCTTTAGTTCCCTGCTTCTTCCCTACTACTGCTGTTGTGAAGGGGGATGACGTTTGCCCTTCTCCAGTTCTTTGGGACCACTGCAGTGTCTAAGGACTCATTGAACAGGGCTGCCAGTTCATACTTCAGCTCCTTTAGGACCCTGGGATGTATGCCATCTGGACCCATGGCTTTGTCAGCCTTTAACTTTGCCAGTTCCTCAAGGAACTTATCCTCTGTGAATGGACTAGTGTTTACCTCCCTATCTTTAACTCCCCCGAAGTCCAACGGTGGGCCTTACCCATCCCTTTCCACAGTGAAGACTGAACAGTAATATTCATTCAGGATTGCTGCTGCCCCCGTCTCCTCCACTATCTCCCCCCTTGGCCCTTCTAAGCTTTGCTATTCCCCCCAATTTGCCTTCCTTTTCTCACTGATGTACTGGAAAAATGCCTTATCCCCCCGCTTAAATGACTGAGCTATTCTCTCCTCCACTTGTGCTTTAGCACTCCTTACTGACTTTTCTGCCTCTCTCAGGCACTTATGGTACCTCTCCTTGTCCTCCTCACTTTGTGTCTCCTTATACTTCCTGAAGGCTAGCCTCTTGGCCCTTACTATTTTCCACCACACTTATTTATTTATTTATTTATTTAGCTTTTGTTAACCGGGTAGGTGCACTAGACAAGTTGTATGCCTATTTTCAGGAACGACCCGGGAGAGTACAGACAGGTATTACAGATACAACAACACAGCATGGCAGGTAAGCTAGTACATTTTGTAACTAAGTACATTGAGTCAGCAAAACAACAAGGCAAAGCAGAGATCATCTGTAAGACAGAAGATGGTAGAGTACATAGCGAGCAAACATTAGGGTAGTATTGAACACACATAGCATAGACAAGTGCATACAAAAGTTGGAACAGGATCGTCAGCCAATTCGAATTCAGATTGTGTTCCAAGTAAAAGAGTGCTGTGGGGGTCTGGTACCTAGGACAATAGTGCTAGAGAGGCTTAGGGCACTCACACCCTGAGGCCAGCTTCAGATGTCCCCACAGGGATTTCCGGAAACACAGGTGGGAGGGGGCGGGAACCTGCTCAGAAAAGGAGTTCCAGAGCCTAGGAGCACATGCAGTGAAGTCCCTGTCCCACATGAGGGTGCGGGTGGGGGGTACTTTCAGTATTCCTGGACCCTGGGACCTGAGAGGGTAAGAGGGGCGGTCAGCAGGAGCGAGGAGCTGAGCCAGCCCCGTGGGGAGCCAGTGCTGATGACTTTACTCACGAGGCATCCTAGTCCAAAGTTTAGGTGATTAGTCGGAGAAAGCGAACCTAGCTTGTCATAGAGTTCACAGTGGTGGGTGAGGCAGGCGGCAGCCAGGGCGAAACGGAAGATATTGTAGTACATCGTGTGCCACTGAGTAAGAAGGGTTTTAGAGGTATGCGCAAATAGGTGGAGACCATAGCTGAGAGAGGGGAGTAGTACTCCCCTAGCAAGTGCCAGGCGAGCAGCTGGGGTCAGGTTATATTTGGCCCTATAGGCCAGACCCAGCTTACAGTTCACAGCTCTGCAGACATTGAGGATGTGGCTCCCTAAGTCCAGCTGGGGGTCAAGTGACACCCCGAGGTATTTGAGGGTGGTCACTGTGTGGAGGGAAGTTCCATCTGCACAGTTGATGCACAGAGGGACTGGAGAGGCATGTATATTGGCTGAGGATCCAAATAGCATAGCCTGCGTTTTTTTCAGGTTGAGGACCAACTTCTGTTGGGTTAGCCAAGCCTGTATGTTCTTAAAGTCCTCAGACAGGTGGTGATTGAGGGTAGCTGTATCCTGGGAGTGGGCCAAGAGAACCAGATCATCCGCATAAAGGGTGACCTTACAGTTAGTTGCAACGGCTGGGAGATGGTTAATAAAGAGAGAAGAGAAGGGGTCCCAAGACCGAGCCCTGAGGAACACCAGAGGTCACGGGTAAGGGATCTGAGAGGACTTTATTGAATTTGGTCAGCTGTACTCTGCCATGCAGGTAGCCAGTTAACCATTTCTGAGCTGTGGGGGACAAGCCAAGGGACCTCATCTGTGTACAGAGCAGGGCATGGTCAACAAGGTCAAAGGCCTTGGACAAGTCAATGAACACTGCTCCAGAGAGTTTCCCTTGGTCCATGGCTGCTCTGATACTGGAAGAGACCGAGACCAGGGCCATGGTTGTGCTGTGCCCTTTACAAAAGTCGTGCTGGGCGGGGGACAGCAACTCGTGGGCTTGAATGTACTCTGAGAGTTGCTCAGCTACTACTTTTTCAAGGAGCTTGCTGATGGCCGAGAGGATGACGATCAGCCGATAGTTGTCAGGGACTTTCGGGTTGCCCTGCTTTAGCACAGGGACAGCTCTGGCCACCTTCCAGATATCAGGAAACTCCCCTGTGGCAAGGGACAGGTTGAGGATGTGGGCCACAGGGGAGGCAATGTGTGGGGCTCCTAGTTTCAGAAGCTTGGGCTCCAGGTTATCTAGGCCAGCACTGGAGTACTGGGAGAGGCCAGAGAGGAGAGTAAGCATCTCCTTGTCAGACACAGCCCTTAGGAAGAAGGGTGGTCTAGGGGGGTCGGACTCCTGCCAGTCCGGGGGTAGGAGGCAGCTGCTGCTCTTGTCATTTGAGACATTAGAGGAGAGGGCAGATAGGTCAGTGAAATGGGAGTTGAGAGCATTTGTAATCGTATATGGGTTGTTGCAAGAAACCCCTCCAATTATCATGTCTGTTACTCCAGAGTTAGAGGAACCGCTGACCAGAGTTTTTATGTTACTCTATAACCTTCTTGGGTCATTTGCACAGCTGAGTAGGGCAGACTTGCAGGAGTCACTTTTAGCGACCCTAATAGCTTTTTTACACTCATTTCTGAGTTTTCTATATTGTTGAAGCAGGGTCTGGTCAAGGGAGCGTTTGAAGTGGGCCCAGCACTTGTCCCTCGCCCGCATGAGGGCAAGGAGGCTCCCGTACAGCCAGTTTGTGGCTGAGCCCCTTACCCTCCATCTTATAGTTGGGGCATGCCTGTCTTGCAGGGCCCCAAAGGTGCAGAGAAACTGGGTTACAGCTGTAGAGGGGTCGGGGCACTATACACCCCTGACCAGTCCGTAAGCCTTAGGTCCTCCATAAATGCATCCGGATCAAGCCTGGAGAAATTTCTGATGTGGATGATTTTGTGAGGAATCTTTGGGGAGGGGATTTTTCATACGCAGAAAACCGGGGAGTGATCTGAGATGGAGTCAGATAGGGTCTCTGCCGAGGAGATCCTCTCAGGCGATTAGACAGGATCTAGTCCAGTAGGGAGCTGGAGGCTCCGTTTGCCGACCGTCGGGTGGGCTCCTGTACCAGTTGCGTCAAGGTTAGGCTAGCAAGTAGAGGCTCAAACTGCTTTACATTTCCATCGGCCCAGTTTAAGTTCATGTCACCCAGGATAAGGAGTTCGTTGTTACCAGTACTGGGGCCAACAGTATCCAGGAGATGGGTGAGGCCCTGAAGCCTTCCCATTGGCGGGTTATAGGTGCATACAACATGCAATTTTTTTGTGTTGCCGAGTAAGAGCATGACATGAAGCAGCTCACAGGGGGACAGGGGGGATGCCTGGTGAGTCACCAGAGATATTTTAAGGTGGCTCCTGAAGTATATTACGATGCCACCACCCCTCTTGTTATGAGACCTGTCCAGTCGTATGAGCTCATAGCTTGGTAGCACACAGACCAAGTCAGGGATCGAGGGCTTAAGACAGGTTTCCGTTATTCCAAGGATATCAGGCTTGTAGAGTACGACCCATGCAACAAGCTCATCCATATTGGGAAGCAGGCTATGAATGTTGAGATGAGCCACTTTTAACTCCTTGCCCAGCCGCCATTCTTGAGGAATTGAGGAGGCCTGGAGGGTAGGGCCAGGATTAGGTTCAATGTCTCCGGCCAGGGCTAGGATCAACAGGAAAAGCCAAAGGAGGTGTCTTCTGAGGGAGGAACTCCTGGTCATAGGCTTGCGAGCTAGGCATCGCCTTATCCAGATCTGCAATTACAGTGTGGTCTTGGTACCCGACCGCAAGTGAGAAAGCAGGGTCTCCGAGTGAATGCCAGAAGATTAGAGAAGGTGAAGTCAGGTACCTTGCAGGGGGAGGTCACCTCGCAGGGGGAAGTCCTTTCACAGCCATCCCACGTGGTGTGGATAGGGGCGGTTACCACTTGGAGGGTAACTAGTCCCAGGAGGAGGCCAGCAAGGATGATGGAGCAGGGAGGAGGGGGCGGGACGGTACCCCTAGTGGCCTTGGGAGACTCCATACTGGGGGTTGAACCTTGCTGTTCACTGTGACCCCACATAGGTAATGCCTTCGGAACTACAGTGGGATGGTCAGGAGGGGACAGTGTAGAGCAGCTAAAGCAGAGAGGTGGATGGGTGGGACAGTCTACTCAGTCCCTGAGAACCAAAGAGGCTTTCTTCTCCTTTTACTCTTGTCTTGAGACCTGACGCATTGTTCTGTTACCTCCACTATAGCCTCTTTGATGTGTACCCATTTCTCCTCCACGTTCCTGCCTACCCCTCTCATTTGCAGGGTTTCCTTTAGCTGTAGTTCCATTCTGGTAAAGTCCTCCCTTCCAAAGTCTAAGACTCTTGTTTTCATATGAGTTGACTGGATCTCCGTGTCCACCTTGAACCATGCCATACTGTGGTCACTGGACCCTAACTGTCCTTCTACCCTAATATCTGATACCCTATCCCCATTGGTCAGCACAAGATCCAGGATTGCTCAGTCCCTGGTAGGTTCCTGAATAAGCTGAGTCAGGCCAGCCCCCTCAAGGGAGTCCACGAAATCTTGTGTCCTCACCGAGGCCCCTGCAGGGATGGACCAGTTCACTTCAGGCATGTTATTTTCACCCATTAGCAGCAACCCTTTGCTGCCATTTCATGCAAGTTTTCCAGCAGCTGCTTGTCAATTTCCTCAGCCTGAGACGGGGGTCTGTAAACAACCCCAGTGCGTATGGCAGTTCTATTGCCTGGCTCTGGGATGATCCATATTTCCTCTCTTTGCTTATGCCTGTTTAGAATTTCAGTCACCCTTATGCTTTCTCTTACATAGAGGGCAACCCCTCCACCCCTTCTGCCTTCCCTATCTTTTCTGAATCGGGCATAATACAGTACACGTATATCCCAGCTGTGATTGCTGGTGTACCATGTTTCAGTTAATGCCATTATGTCCAGATCAGCCTCTGTCATTATTGCCACCAAGCTGCGGGCATTTGTGTACATGATCTTCCATGAGAAATGGCATTTTTTTTTGTTCCCTCCTTATGCGTCACTCTCTGCTTCATCCTACTTTTTGCAGAGTGTTTTATGTTTTGCCTCCTATTTATTACGCTACAGGATGCTTGTGGTCCAAGTCCAACTTTTGGTGGTGATATTATTATGTTCTGAGCATAGCCTGTCTCTAAGGATGAGGCTTAGCAGGGAGCAAGACTGTTGCAGTGCCTGTGGGGCATTCTTCTCCAGGGTTACGCTCTAGAGTAGGCTCACCGCCCCTTCCGCAGGACCTTTGTAGAGATCCATGCTCAGCTAGTAACAGCAAGGGAAAAGATATCTTTCCTGTGGCACCATCTCAGCTGAAGTGCACAGCCCACACCCTCAATACCCTAGAGGCCACTGGTCCAAGGGGGTGGCTAGTGGTGGGGAGCGGGAAGGGTGGCAGGGGTTGCCACAAAGAGGTAAATCAACCCCACACCATCCTGACGACAAATCCCTTTGCACCCATGGAGGGAACTCATGAACCTGACTAACTCTTCTGGGAAGGGATTCTGGGCAAGTTGGGAGAAATTGCAGTGATGAGCTGGTGGCACCAAGGAGTGAGAGTAAGAAGAAGGTAGCTAGCACAGTCTTAGTAATCAGGGATTCTATGATCAACGGAGTAGAGAGGGTTGTGGGTGGAGGGAGGAGGGGTGAGGAATGGTCAGGTGCCTCCTGAGGTATGAGCCATTTGGGGCATAGACAGAATAGGGAAGATAGCGAAGGAGCTGGTATACTTGTGTATCAATGAAATAACAAACTAACCTGTGCCACAAGTGAAGCAGAACTTTCAGAGGCTGGGCCTTTTCTAAGGTTCTCACTGTGTGGCGTAGTGAGGAGGGGAAGATAAAGTAAGGAGGGAAGAGATAGAGGAATTAAATGGGTGGTTAAAGAGATGGTGTCAGAAGAAAAGGTACCACTCTGTGGGAGACTGGGGGGACTCCAGGACAGGGGGCTCTTTAAAGGTGACGGCCTTCACCTGAGAAGAGAGGGAACCAGCATGTTGAAGCAGAACTTTGACATCTACATTAGTCAGTTAAACTGACTGCTGAGGACACTGAGGCTAGGCGAACCACAGTAAAGGGAGTGAGATGGTAGCTTTCTATTAAAGAAATAATCAAAGACAAAATAAAGTCAGTACATCCAATTCATTAAACAAGTCAGAACAAAAAAAAGTAGATCAGTCACTGACTCCCCAGAGAATGTCAAAATCAAAATTCCCTATACCGAAGAAGAAACACATGCAGCCTCTATGCTCATGTAACTCCATAAACTGAATAAACTTAACTCGACTGATCTATATCACTCCAGTAGTGTTCAAACATAATGCTAGGCAAAATCCTGTATACCTCTGCCCTAACTTCCCTCAAGCCATTCTTTAAGCAACTTATTAAAGCAGCAGTGCAGTGAAACTGGGCAAAAAAATTGACCCTACCTTTTTTTCCACGATAAAAGATTTCAGGCATCTTCCAGTTTTATTTGGTGGTTCAATTTTCTAATTACATCAAAATGTGAGTATTTTATAAATGTTTTAATTGAATTTTTTCTCAAGAAAAAAAGATGGGCGTCACATTTTTCATGGAAATAGCATTGTAGGCCTGACAAGGATTATTTATTTATTTATTTATTGGAATCTCGGATTAACACCTTTGAGCTAAAAGCTCATTTACAAAGGTTCCATGTCGTAAGGCAGGAGACAAGATACGAGGACATTACAAAATAGATAGGGGTATATACACAGCAGGCAAGTACATTAGATACATACAGATAGAGATTCAAGCAAGTACAATTAAAATACATCAGGTAGGAGATGTCAACTTTATTGCAACAGTACTAGGACCATACCTAAGGTGGACAAGAAATTTATAGTGTTGGCTGAGCTTTAGAGCGTGCAGGTAGAGTTAAGGAGGGTCAGAAGTGGTGATGACCAAAGAGGGATGAGAGAATAGATGACAGCATTGGGAGGGTGGTGGCAGAAACAAAGGTGGTGACAGATAAGGGGGTAGAGTGGTCAGAGGGGTGGGATTTGGATAGGAATCTACCCAAGGTTATGTAAGTAGGTGATAGGGCAGGGCTGGGTAATGTGTGTGGGGGTGAGAGGGATATGGGAAAGGGTTTTAATGTAAGGTGGTGAGGTGAGGGGGAAATGAGGGAGGGGTGAATATGTGGGAGGCAATATTAGCGAAGAGAAAGCAGGAAGGCGGGGGGATAAAGAGGGGGCATGGGGTAAGTGCTCAGTGTGGTCACATCAGGCAGGGGAGGAAGTGGGGGAGAGATGGGTGCTATGCAGGACAGATAAGCTATCAATAACAGTAGGATTAGACACAGGTAATGCAGTCGCAGGTACTAAGAGTGACCAGGAACTGCAGCAGCTTGGCATTAAATGGGCATAGTTTTGTCTCCTCAATCAGCTCAGAGTTAAGGGAATTTAGCCAGCAGGGGGCTCTATATTTGAAGGACCGTTGCTCTAGTGAGGTCCAGTGGAATGGAATAATGAAGGCAGCTTTACTTGACCCCCTAGTTAGTCTGGAGGAAGTGGAGTTTCTTAGCAGTTGCCTCACTCCAGGGGGGAACAAAACCAAGGGTGGAATTTTTAGCTAACAGACAGACTTGGTACTGTATTCTACTATTCAAGTTCAACCAACCAGTGCTTGAGTATAGTTCACAAATGTGAGTTAAGCAGTCTGCTCCCAGGACTAGTCTGCAGGCTTTGTTTAAGACAATCTTGATTCGCCTAAGTGCTGTATCAGTACCGGCTCCATAGACTACCAGACCATACTCTGTGATAGAGAGCAGGAGTGTACATAGAAACATAGAATTTGACGGCAGATAAGGACCGCTTGGCCCACCCAGTCTGCCCATTTCCCTACCTAATGGATAAGCTGCAGATCCTAGTTAACCAGCAGCCTACTTCTTCCTACCCCCAACCCCTAGAATTGCCTTATGACTATCCCATGCATGCTTGAATTCCACCACTGTTTTTGACTCCACAACCTCCTCCGGAAGGCCGTTCCATGCATCCACAACCCTCTCTGTGAAAAAGTACTTCCTTAAATTACCTCTGAGCTGCCCCCCATCTTCAAATTGTGCCCCTTGTTCTTGCACACCTCTTTTTTTGAAAGATGCTACCCTCTTGGACTTTGTTGATTCCCTTGAGGTACTTGAAAGTTTCTATCATATCCCCCCTCTCCCTCCTCTTCTCGAGGCTATACATATTAAGCTCCTTAAGTCTCTCTTCATATGTCTTCCAGTGCAGACCCTGCACCATTTTAGTTGCCCTCCTCTGGACAGCTTCCATCCTGTTTATGTCTTTGCAGAGATTGGGTCTCCAGAACTGCGCAGTACTCAGATGGGGTCTCACCAGCTGTCTGCACAGAGGATAATAACTTCCTGTTTTCTACTGGCGATGTCTCTCCCTCACGCATCCCAGTATCCCCAGCCCTCCTTGCTGCCCTCTCACATTGCTTGCCCACCTTTAGGTCATCTGATATGACTACCCCCAGATCCCTTTCCATTTTGTTGTTGTTAGTATCTCACCCCCATTGTGTACTCTTCCCTGGGTTTTGTTTCCCAGGTGCATTACCTGCACTTCTTAGCATTGAATCTAAGCTGCCATACATTTGACCATTCCTCTAACCTTGCCAAGTCCATTCTCATCCTTTCCACCCCACCTTGTGCATCAACTCTGTTGCAGATCTTTGTGTCATCTGCAAGAAACATACTACTTTTCCTTCAGTCCTCTGCAGTAACCCTTATAAAGACATTGAAGAGGACCGTCTAATACTGAACCCTGCAGTACCCCACTAGTAACCCCTTTCTTCAGAGTGGACTCCATTTACTATTACTCTCTGTGTCCTATTCTCCAGCCAATCTTTACCCAGGCTGTCATCTTGGGACCCACTCCCCGCCTGGCTAACTTGTATATTAATCTTTTGTGTGGGACTGTGTCAAATGCCTTGCTAAAGTCTAGGTAGACCATGTCCACAGCCCCTCCCTGATCTACTACTTTGGTCACCCAGTCAAAGAAATCTATCAGATTTGTCTGGCATGACCTTCCCGCTGTGAAACCATGCTGCCTTGGGTCCTGTGCCCGTCTGGCCTCTAGATACTCGACAATTCTTTCCTTCAGAAGAGATTCCATCATTTTCCCTACACTGAGGTTAAACTAACAGGTCTGTAGTTTCCTGCTTCTGCCTTGCTCCCACTTTTGTGAAGGTGAATCACATCTGCCCTCCTCCAGTCCTCGGGTACCACCCCATCCTCCCATGATTTGTTAAAGAGTGTAGTCAGTGGTGTCACTAGTTCTACCCTTAGTTCTTTTAGAATTCTGGGATGAATCCCATCAGGCCCCATTGCTTTGTCCACCTTCAGTTTTAAGAGTTCTTTAAATGGGCTGGTATCAACTTCTGTATCCAGAGTGTTTCTACTGTTTGTTTTAGGTACCTCCCGTCTTCCTTTGTAAATACTGAGCAAAATATTTGTTTAGTATCTCTGCCTTTTCACAGTCACCCTCTGCCCACCCTCCTCCCTTTATTAAGCCTCACTATCCCTCCCTTGATCTTCCTTCGCTCCTGATATACCTATAAAGGTTTTATCCCCCTTCTTAACTGAGTTGGCTATCTTTTCCTCGGTTTGGGTCTTTGCTGTTCTGACTGCCTTCCCAGCTTCCTTTTGCTTTAACTGATACAGTTCTCTGTCCTGCTCCTTCTGTGATTCCTTGTACTTCCTGAATGCTTTCTTTTTCTCTTAAACCTTCACTGCCACTTCCTTTGAGAACCATAGTGGTTTTTTACTTCGTTTCATTTTATTTGCTTCACACAAGGGCTTGTTACCTCTGTGATGGCAGTTTTTATTATTCCCCATTGTTCCTCCACCCCTCCTTCCTGCCCATTTGCTAGTGCATTCCTTAGGCACTCACCCAATTTGGCAAAATCAGCCCTCCTAAAGTCCAGTACTTTTGCCTTTGTATGGCTTGACTCTATTGCTGTGCTACTGTAGAACCATACTATTCAATGGTAGCTAGTTCCCAGATGGCTACCCACTTCTACATCTGTGATCCTCTCTTCATCTCCATTTGAGAGACCAGGTCTCAGATTGCTCCCCTCGAGTGGGCTCCAACACTAGTTGTCTAAGGCATGCCCCTGTAGGGCATCTAGAATAACCCCACTCTTCAAGTGGCTGCAGCAACTGCACTCCAGTTAACATCTGGCATATTCAGATCACCCATCAACAATATCTCCCTTTTCTGCCATTCTAAGTATACTTTCTATCATTTCCTTGTCCATTTCCTCCCCTGAGAAGAGGTCTGTATATCAACCCTGTGCGATTGGTGCCATTGCGGTCTCCAAATTTACCCACAGTGCTTCTTCTCCTCCCTGTTTTCCCTTTTGTTCTGTTGCTTTGATTCCTTCCCTTATGTAAAGAGCTACTCCTCCTCCTCTTTTACCCTCCCTGTCCCTCCTGTAGATAGTGTATCCTGGTATGTTTACGTCCCAGTCATGGTTTTGTGTGTACCATGTTTCTGTTTCTGCCACAATATCCAGATGTTCCTCATCCTCCATCAAGGCCACTAATTCAGGAAGCTTCTTAGTCAGACTACGAGCATTGGTACTCATTGCTCTCCATTTTTTGATGGCTTTACCTTCTGTTGCAGCATCCCCCACTGACCTTTCTACCTTGGTCTTTTTCTCATTTAGTACCCTGTTTTGTAGGGAGAGGCTGGGATTTTCCTGCTGCTTATCAGTGCCTCCTCCCTTGACTAGTTTAGAAGCTTGCCAATGAAGCATTTAAACTGACTGCTCAAAAGACTTGTTCCCTTCCTGGACAGAAGCAGACCATCCTGCCAGTATAGGCTGGTGTCCCTCCAAGTGGAACCCCAGTCCCCAATAAAGCCAAACCCCTGTGCTCCACTCCATTTTTTCAACCATTCATTAAACTGCATGGTGCAAAGTACCCTCGCCTCACTCATGCCATTGACAGGCAGCACCTCAGAGAAGGATACTGTGTGTGCTACTTGTCTTAGGCCCCTCCCCAATTCTACAAAGTCCTTCTGCACTGCTCTAATCTCATGATGAGCCAAGTCATTTGTCCCTAGGTGGACAATGACGTCCAGCTCAGACTCCCGTGCAGCTGTTCTCGTGATCCTGAGGATGCAATTCCTGTCCCTCCAAGCCATGGCACCAGGCAGGCACCTTACTTCAGTTTTCCCTGCTCCCTCCAGTTCTATCCCCCTAATAACTGAGTCCCCCACCAGGAGCTGCTTCCTTTCCTTGTGGTGTCCTCTGCCTCCTTCCTGTGGGCCTCCCTTGTGAAAGTTGTCCTCAGCCTCCTTAGTCTCCTCTGCAGGTGCATCCATAGGGGAGCTATGCTCCCCCAGAATGGTGTATAGATTGTGGAGTGGAACAACTGACTGGGTGTGCCTCTGTTCCACCATCCTCACCCTCCCTGAGCCCACTGTGGTCCAACTGCTGTGCTTTCTTCGCAACCTCTGAGGTAGTGGTGGTGGCTCTGGTGCTCCCTGGATGGGGGGGGGTTCCCTTCCTACCATCCAGTGCGGCCTGGGGGAAGGTTCCCTTACTACTGTCCAGTGTGGCCTGAAGACGGGCAGCTTCCTCCCTCAGGGCAGAGAGTTGTCTGCAAATAGGGCAGCATCTCAGCCTCCAGAAAGACTCCCGGAAGACTGCTGCCCCACAGCCATTACATTGCACTACTCCCCACATGTTTATCTACTTTTTTTTGTGTGTGTGTGTTTGTGTGTGTGATTGGTTTGTTATATTGAAATACATATATTATACAATGTGTATGCTTATATTGTCAGTGCAGTGTGCTAGAGAGGATATGACAGTGATATGCACCTTGCACTCTTGAGGAAATGATGTCAGAACCCCAGGTATAAAGGAACTATTTCCAGGGGTGGGTGGGATGAGGGTGGGAAGGGGTTGGGCCTAAACTGTGCCTCACAAAACAATCAGCTAAAAGCTCTGACCCACCGCGCATGATGAGTGCCTTCCTATCAGCAAGATGCCTTACACAACAATTTGACAGACAAAATACCCTGCTAATCAAACAGAGAAAAATCCAGACATCCAAGTCAGACACCGGTAAACCTCCCCAGCCCCAAAACAGCCTGGTGGTTTGTGCTCTGAAAGCAGTCAGCCCCAAAATAAGTCAGCTGTGCTTTAAACTCTTCCTGCATTGAAAATCTTAAGAATTGTAACACACGTAAAGCTAGATCCACCTCCCTCTGTTGTTCTGTAGCCAGAAATTTCCATTTTGTACACAATCTCCAACAGTTACACCACCCCAATTAAAAAATTTACACATCCTTTCCAAATGGCACCCCCTTCCAAACAAGTCAGATTGTTGTCAGATGACTCCTGTACTCTCTAAAGAGGTTATACATGTATTGGACACTCCTCAGTGGCTTACACTAACCCAAATACTACAGATTAGAATGATAATATTAACAGAGTGGTTTATGGTTTGTGACAGGCACTCAACAAAACTGTACACAAATGTGTACAGTGAGTATGCCTGTCTACACCCTTGATAAAGAGCACGGAGCTGTTAACTGCAAGCTTTATGGCACTTTCGGTGAGGCACTGCCTATGCCAGTAGAGCTGACCTAGTCTGGCACTAGCTGCCTCGGCAACATGGTCTACGTGCTGGCTGTAAGGAGAGAGAGCTGTCAAAGTAGACACCAAGGTACTTAAAGGTGGTGACCATTTCGAGTGTATCAAACTTGTTATTGTAGATATTGAGATGATGGGACTTATGACGGCTTTGATGGGAGGCAAACAACATTGTTTCAGTCTTAGTGTAGTTGAGCAAGAGTTTAAACTGAAGGAACCATTTTTCTACAGCAGTAAAGTCGTCTTGCATGCCTTTTTCCAGCTCTCCTGGAGTAGAGTGACACGTGTAGAGAACAGCATCATCTGCATATAGAAAGATCTTATCCTGGCAGACTTTGGGGAGCTCATTTAGAAACAGACTGAACAGCAGGGGGCCCAAAATGAAAACTTGAGGCACCCCTGTGTTGACATGCCGATGATCGGATAAACGTCTAGAATCTTGGCCTGCTGGGTCCTGTTAGAGAGGCAATTCTGGAACCAGCCTAGAGAGAAACAGAGGGTATACCAATGCTAGAGAGTTGTGTGAGAAGCAAGTTGTGGTTGACCATGTCGAAGGCCTTGGTGAGGTCGATTAACATGGCCCCCACCAAGAGCCCTCAGTCAAGTGCTTTATGGATATGACCGGTAAACTCAAACAATGCCGTTGAAGTACTATGTGCCTTCCGAAAGCCATGCTGTTCCTAGCATTGAAGGTTGTATTTATCAAGGTACGTACCTCACTGATTGTACACTATCCTCTCTAGTGCCTTGGGGGGCAGAATTGAGATTGGCATGTAGTTGACTAAGCAGGTTCTGTCCCCGCTTTTAAAGAAAGGGATGACCACCGCAGCTTTCCAGCATTGCGGGAAAATGCCAGTGGTTATTGAGAGATTTAGGATCCAGGTTAGAGAGGAGAGTAGCATATCCAGGGTGAGAGCCACAATCTTTAGGTCAAGCGAGTCCCCACTGGATCTAGTTTTCCCAAGAACTTTTTCCAAGTATTTGTTTGCCTCAGTTGTAGAGATTACCTTCAGGTAGAAGGGAGGTGCTGTGTGTGTTGGAGGGATTCAGTACAACTAATGGCGTAGCTAGGCACAGGTCGGAGACAATCTGGAGGAATCACCCCACTAAGGTCTGTGAAGGTCTTGTTGAAGCCATCTGTGACAGTTTTGGGATCCTGGGTAATCGCACCCTCAATGTTTATTTGCGATGGAGGTGATTTACTTGCTCTGCCTGTCAGGGTTTTGATATTGTCCCAGAATCTGCTGCTGTCGCGCAAAGAATTGTCCAGTTCACGTTGAACACGAGATCTTTTTGCAAGGTGGATGGCTTGAGTGCACTTATTATGTGCTGCTTTGTATTTCTGTATGTCAGAGGGGGACCCAGTGCTCTTAACCCTATGCCACAGGTTATCCCTGACCCCGATGAGCTCAAGAAGCTGTGGTGTGATCTATGATTTGCTAGTTCCTTTGATTTTCCTCATTTTTAGAGGGGCAAAGATGTTGCAGGCTGTGTTAAACTCATTGATAAAGCACTCAAGAGCAGCATTCACGTCGGCAGCAGCGTAGACCCCCTCCCAGTCTACCTGGCGGAGGTATGATTTTAGTGAGGCAAGATGTCCAGCTTTTATAATTCTGGAGGTTATTGTTTTTTTGGGGGGTTTCAGGGTCTTGTTAGTCCAGGAGCACAAGACTGGTGACTGGTCACTGATAGAGTCGGCTAGCACAGTGGTTCTAGTTATTCTTTGTGGCCTGTTGGTTAGTACCCAGTCTATGAGAGTACTTGAACTGGTGCAATAGTTTACATGAGTGGGGGATTGAACGAGTTGGACCATATCTATGGCCACTGTTACATCCTGGTAAGATGCAGCATCTGGGGATAACCAATTTATATTAAAGTCCCCTAACATTATGATTTCAGATTGATGGCGATTATTAGATAAATAATCAAGTGCTAGTCTGAAACCAGCCTCTTGATCTTTAGGGGGTATGTACACAGAGATCATAGTTAAACATTTTCCCTGGGATCCAAGTTGAACCTGGATGGGGAGAATTTGTGATCTTCCACCAGAGGGTGGGATGGGGAGTGCCCTGCACTGAATTGAGTCATTAACATAAATGACACATCCTCCCCCTCGTTTACCTCGCCTGTCCACCCTGAAAGTTGTGTAGCCCTCAAGCTGGATAGCAGAGTCAGAGGTTCTAGGAGTGAGCCAGGTCTCCATGACTGAGATGACATCTGGTTTATGTTGGGCCATCTATACCTGGACAGCATCATATTTTGCTAGCAGGCTGCATATGTTAAGAGATGCAATAGTTATCACACCAGCCTTGCAGTCTGCTGGTGGTATTGAGGCACTAGTACTAGGTCCAGGGTTTGGGTTAACATTCCCCGAGAGCAGAAGGCGTAGCCAGGCAATTCTAAGAGCTTGTAGCTTTAAATGTTTCATTAGATAGGACTTGTTGTGGGAGTTGGCTATTTTATTCTTCACTTTTGTGGTGACTATCAGCATATTCAGCTGAGCCGGCAGGATAGCGGATGTTCATTCAACTGCGTCCCATGCTCTTGTGGGATGGCAGAGGGGTGGTATAGTGGGATTGCCAGAGGTGGTCTCAAAGCACCTTGTAGTTGGAGCTGGAAGCTGGATTGCATTCCACATTATTTTGGAGAAGGGTAAGTCAAGTGTGTGTTCCTGCCCACTGCTGTTATTGGATAGAGGGTGAGGGGGTGGCAGCATGGAAGTGATGAATAGGAGGTTAAACAGAAGTGTTAATGTCAACATTCTACAATGTGGGAGGAAGAGGTGAGGCAGACATGTTAATGTCAACATTCTACAATGTGGGAGGAAGAGGTGAGGCAGAGCCAGGGTGACAGGATAGGTTTGCAGGTTTATCAAGATGAGTGTTACTTTTCTGGCAGAAAGAAAAGGTAGTAACAGTGTGTAAGCAGGTAACAGGCCCTTTACGAGAGGGGGAGTACTAGCTGAAATTGAGGATAGCAGGGGCGGTACTCTTGGGAGAAAGTGAATATAAACAATAACAGGAGAAGGGGTGGGGGACAGTTGAAAAAATTCACTCTGGTGAGCCCTCCCAAACACAGTTAGCTCTCGAGGAGGCACAAGATAATTAATTTTGGGGGAAACGGGGCTACAAGCAGAATTTTAAAATGCCAAGGTACCTACAAGTGAGCCACCATCTGCAATTAATTTAACAGGTGGGCTCCTGTAGATGGCTCAAGTTTGGGGAGATTAATCCAGGGTTTTAGTCCGGCCACAGAAACTGGAGGGCAGAGGGCTTACTGCAGCTCCAGCTGGGCTGTAGCCTTGCTCCAGTGAGGTAAATCTGGGGATCTACTTAATCCCAGGCCAAACCTGCAAGGAATAAAGTAAAATAAAATGAGGAGCCGCTTATAAAATATTGAGGGGTGGTAGGTAACGTAATTAGCCGGGGGGGAGAGGGTTCCACACCTAGACTGATCTCCAATGCTATGCTCACTCACTCTGAGTTTTTAAAATTACAGCACAGAGCTTGAGGGAAATAATTAAGTCAAAACCCCCTGTGAATGTGAAGTCTAGTGAGGTGGTCACTGAGGGGGTCTGAAGGTGCCTCCTCAGATCCTAGGATTTAAAATTAAGGCTAGGTCCTTGGTCGCACACACAGCAAAGCGCTGATAAATAGCACCAAATTTATACTGGGAGTTGCTAGCTGGGGCACTGTGTCCATTGCTGGATCTGCAGTCGTACCTGTTTTGGCTGTTAAGATCAAACACATGAAAAAAGACTCATGGCTCACAGCATAGGGTGTACCTAGACAACTATAACTGACGGGTATACAGATATTTTTCTTCACTGTAGCTGAAACTAGCTTTTTTGGAAAAACTTTTTTTTTTATCTTTAACGTTATGTTTATTGAGTATGTCAAAATAACATATACAGCAGTCACTTCCCAAGGTTCCAAGATATAGTAATCATGTAATACTTAAGTTATACAAGGGATCGTAAAGAGCACCTTTCTCGGTGTATTAAAACACAAATAGGAGGCTCCTTTACCTGAATGTGAGTTCCTCTATACAAGTTTTAAAATGATCTGCTGTGCCTCTTAGGAAAGGAAGGGATTGTATTTTGCCCCAGTGGGGTTAGCCGCTCGATCCCTTCCACTTTCTGGCTTGTTGCTCTGTCCCCACACTACCTTGTTTTGTGATGTCACTATGGGACCCGTGCAGGGACGTGCTTTATGCAAGTATATGGAGCATCATTTTAAAAGCTTTATTCAGTATTTTAATCAGACTTTTAGTAGAAATTGAAGCCAGTATTCAAGTAACAAGGCTCTTGTTACTTGAATACTGACTTCGATTTCCACCAAAAGTCTGATTAAAATACTGAGAAAAGCTTGTAAAATGATGCTCCATATACTTGCATGGTACACATCCCCGAGCTGGTCCTATAGTGACATCACAAACAAGGAAGTATGGGGACAAAGAGACAAGTCAGGGAGTGAAGGATCGAGCTGCTGGCCCCCTCGGGGGGGGGGGTGGCCAAATACAATCCCTTCCTTTCCTAAGGGGTCACAGCATATCGTTTTAAAACATGCATGGAAAAACCCCCATGTAGGTAAGGAAGTCTACTATTTATTGTAATGGCACAGTCTGAATTGTGAGGAAGGGTGTTCTTTAAGACTTATCACTCTTTGTTACAACATGGGACAGCATCTCAAATAAGTGTAAAAGATACAATGGTGACCAATAATGTCCCAAAAAGGCCTTCTGCACCATGACCATGGACTATGATCCAAGTCAGTCTGAAACTCTTAGAATGGTCAAATGATAATAAAATCTGATACATACTTAGAACATCTTTAAATGCAGTAAAATACCAACCATTTTATTATTGCAAACCCTTTAGAAATGGAAGAAAACAACCTTTCGTAATGTGTAATAAAAATACACACTCCATGGGATCCATGCTGCAGAGCAAACTATATATAATAAAAGCCCACTGAAAAAAAGAAGCTTAAGCAAGCATAACAAACAGTGAGCTTAATCAGGAAATGCAGGTATGGATCGTGGTACCCGATTCGATATTAACTGGCCGTGGGAAATTAAGAGCTATGTGCTGGGTGTAGTCAGTGGAGTGTACACAAATAACGGGTGAAGAAAATAAAATTACGGCTACCTTTGAGCCACCAACTCCCATCCTCAGCACTTAAATACAGCCAAAAACAGAGTCCAGTCAGGAACTTCCTGAAAATACAGACCAAACAGGGCTAGCCATAACATAAAATAAGTTCAAAGAAAGTTACAAAGATCACTCTCCTTCCTCTACAGCGTCTCCGAGTGTAGATGTGCTGTTAAAATCAGCTTTGATCTTAATGAGTCTCTTACCTGCCTCAGTTGGGTCATTAAACAAATAAAATCTTATCAACATAAGTAAGTGTAATTTGGCAGGGTAAAGTAGTACATGGGCAAGCCCCAATTGGCACAATTCAGAATGGACAACATCAAAAGACTTCTGTCGCTGTCATGTGGCATATGAAAGGTTTGGGAAGTAAAAGATGCATGTGCCATCAATAAGCTGCACCTGGCCTTTAACTTTTGCTGCCTGTAAAATCGTCTCCTTGACAGCTGGTCCTGAAGTGATCAAGAGGGTGACCTGAGGTGTTCCCTCCTGAGCTGGGTGTCATCTTGGAGTTATCCGATAAGCTTGAAGTAAGGCTCTTGCTTGTTGAAAGTCTATAGTGATGTGTAGTAAAGTAGCCACGTACTTCAACAGGTCTTGCCCCTCAAGCTTCTCCGGTATACCAAGAATTCTAACATTTGCAAGGCATGCTCTATTTTCAAGATGTTCCAGCCACAATCTGTGTTTCAGGAAACACAGGCTGATTCTGAACTACAAAAAAACGAAAGTCATGTTGTTCAGTGGTGCTCGCAGCAAACACAGATCCAGTGCCCTAACCATCAGGAACTCCACTGGCGTCTCACTTGAACAAATTCAACATTTCAAGTATCTAGGGGTGACCATGGATAGCTCACTATCATATGCCCAGCATGTTGAGAATGTTGCCAGTTCTGCCAGTATCAAGATAGGGTTACTCCATAGACAAAAACACACTCTAACACCTGAAGCCTTAGACTAGCTATCTATAGCTTCTTAGTATCCATTGTTGACTATGGTCTGGTTACCTACTGTATGGCTCAGCTTCCACCACTACCCTCCGCAGAATATCTGTGGCACTCAATAAAGCATGCCAACTTCTTACTGGAGCAGCACACCTTACCCATACATGTGAACTGTATGTGCAAACAGGTTGGCTTCAGCTAAATGGGAGGATTCACTATCAAACCTGCTTGCGAACTAAAAAGGCACTTCTCAGGCTCCTGCCTTCTGGTGTTACAAACTTACTCAACCGCTCTTACAGCTCCCAGCACACGCGTAGCTCAGTCAACCAACTCTTCTCTGTCCCAAGATGCCAGACTACACAAGGGCAATGATTGTTTGCATATAGAGCACCACTATGGTTTTATGCGCTGCCCAGTGATATCTCTTCCTTACCAAAATTGGGACCATTTAAAGGCACTCTTCATCAGCATCTTACAGCTAACAGTTCATGTGACTGTTTCAACTGACATAGCACTACCTCAGCAGTACTGACATATCTTTGTGTACCTACTTCTCCCCTTTCTCTGCAAATTACCACTTTCACCCTAACCGCTCTGCCCTGTTTCCTGCCTCCTTCCCCGATCCTTCTTTCACCTCACCCCCTCACCCTCCACCTTCTTTCCACTGTTTATCTTCACTTACCTGAACTTTTGTTCTCACAGATCTACCTATACCTATTTGACAAAGCACCTCGGGCACCTTTTATTAGGTTATTTTTGATTTCCTACTGATTCATAGTTTTAATTTTAGTTTCAAGGTTAATGTCATTTTAAATACTTTCTTGTCAGAATTTTATGTAATACCACCTGTTATATGTCTGTCACCTTTCCCGCTGATGTGGAACCTTTGTAAAAGAGCTGTTACGTGCTCAAAGGTATTATAATCCAAGAATGAATAAATAAAATAAATAAATAAACAACTGAAGCAGGCAGTTTTCCTGCAACAGCCCGCCAGTGGCAGTAACAGCCTTCTCAGCCACAGATTTAGAGTGTTGTGACTCCAAGGCTACCAAATCCAGTTTTGTTTCGACGGTTGATACTCTTGCGGTAATGCCATCCATCTTTCTATCTAGTTCTTTCATGAAGATTTCCAGATCCTTAACAGCTTTCAGGACGGCCGTGTTCAAAGGCTCTGCCCTGGTGCCTTGAGGCTGACTTGGCTGTTGTGTAGTTTTGGGCCTCCCCATATTATTTAGTTCAAGAAGCACAGTAAACCAAAAGAATAGTTCCCTTAGATAATATGAAGGAAAGGAAAACAGTGCTGATATTTACTGTTCTTATAAAAGCTCATAAATAGTCCCAAAAAAGAAATTAAACTGCAGTAATCTAGAGCTCCAAGGAGAGACACCTGGTTCTGTCCAGCTGCTAGCTATGCACCCCAAAAAAACATTTTTCGTTGTACTGCTGCCTTAAAGAAATGTATTCTCTATTAAACTGTAATACCTGAACCATCATATTTTCTGAAAGTACATGCTGAAGTACAGTACTGTTCAAGATCCCACAGTGCATGCATGGCTCTGCTGGGATTTGAACATCCATGCACCTATATTCAAAACTCCCTTACAAACACGCTCAAGTGCCAGTGCCACACATCTCAGATGTGCCGGACCAAAACAATGAGATATTCAGAAGATGCGTCATGAGAAGCACTCACACGTGTCTGGCTGAATATCCTGAAAATCTACCCGATCCACAGTGGTGAGATACCACAGTTTGTGCAGTGGGAGATACACGATTGCGCAGTAAGTGACCTGAGTCCCTTGTGGAGCATGGGGAAATGCATGATGCAAAGCCACTTGCTTGGTGTGCAAAGTTGCAGTATTCAGCCTGGATATGTAAATGACCTCACTGCACATTCCAAGCCCATCTCCCACATGTGCAGCTCATTACTGGAATGTATTCAAGCTATCTGCATACCCCGGACATGCTCAGTTCCAGCTGTGCAGGGCTGCCACACCACTCCACAAAAGAGAACAGGAGGT
This sequence comes from Neoceratodus forsteri, assembly GCA_016271365.2. Taxonomy (NCBI): domain Eukaryota; kingdom Metazoa; phylum Chordata; order Ceratodontiformes; family Ceratodontidae; genus Neoceratodus; species Neoceratodus forsteri. Next base: position 1,455,134,938 of record CM057455.1, on the reverse strand, counting down.
ACTGCAGCCTATCAGGCAGGTGTAATTGACTGTTTGTGTGTGGGTGGGTGGGTGGGTGGACTGCATTGGCCTGGGTACAGTGCTATTACCCATAGCCATGTACAGGGCTGGACTGGGGTACAGGGGGCCCACCTGGACATGCAACTGGGGAGGGTGCAAGGTGACACACAGTCTGATCAGTATATCACATGCATGTGATACATCAGCTCCATATGCAGCGTACAGTCACCTGCAGTGACCCCCAGTATGACAGGAACATGGTGATGACTGCAAGGAATGGCAGTGTGCAGAGGGCAATCATGTACACTAGTGGGTGGGTCTCACTTGAGTGCACCTATGGCGTACCACCATGAGTGTGTACCACAGGTCAGTCACTGGTCTATGCCAGACTGCCACCAGGCTACCTGGGTGCCATTGCCCCAGCTAGCACCCTTGGCGCATGCCATGGCCAGATGGCACCCTGCAGGCTGCATGGATGCAGGCCATGGCCACCAGTACATTTGCTGCACTGTGGCTGTCCGCTCCACTGGTGTGTCTGGGGGGGGGTACCTAACAGCACTGGCATGGGCTCCTGGGTGTCTATGTCCAGAGTGCAGTATGGGAGGTTGCTCCCTGGACAGTGCCTGTGGTGACACGTCACCTGTGGCTCAGGGTTCATCCATCCTGGCATGACTGCTGTGTGTGGGTGCCTGGAGCATGTCCTCGTGCATCTCCAAGGGCTGTTTTCAGATGGCTTGCCTGCAGTTCTGTGGCCTGCCAGTGGGTGGTTGGCAGGCCATTTAGGCATGCCTTTTCCATACCTAACTTTAGGCAGCTCATCTCTGAGATGCGCCACACATTTTGGCTGAATATAGGGATGCGCGGCACAATCATGGGAGCGACCCCTCTATATGCACCGCATGCATTATAGATGCATGATGGCACATCCGGAGATGCATGATGCACCTCTTCCTTTTGAATATCTCGGTTCCACTCATTTTCTGAGATGCACAGAGCATCTCCTTTGAAAACGTGGGCCCTGGTCTCCTGGTGCACATGCCTATGCTTCACACTTTAGGCCACACATGGCCTTAATACTTGGTTGACTTTAGACTGCCTACTAACCATGCTCAAAAAAGAAAACAGGGTCAGTAGCACTCCAGTGTTTAAAAGGAAACTGACCACACACAAGACATTATGCTGCCAGTATTTAATCCAGATCCTCAACCTTACAAAATATTTTTTTATTTCGTATGTGTGCAAAACTCAAATACTGGCAGCGCCGTCGTGTGCAGGCAATTCTGTTAAATACTGGAGTGCTACTGACCTGTTTTTAGTCATTTTTTAGGGTAGCTGACCTTATTCATAGCACCTAATTCCTTTCACCGAGTTTGGTTGATAAGAAACATTTTGAACAGACTACTAACTGTGCTACCCAGCTAAAACAACAAGATAAAAATGATTGTCTTAAGAAGAAAATACCATTCTGAAGATTTTATTCTTATAATGGTATAATGAAGTTCTGGGAGACATGTGAGTCATCAGTTTAATTATTTAATTGCATCAACAAACAGCAGAGTGTCTGCCATAGTCAGTGCAGTTTTTCAAACTTTGCAGTACTACACTGTAAATATTACATCACACTTGTTCACCTATTATATTTCTCCCCAAAGTATTATTTTGCCCTAAACATTCACTATCCTTTCCTATCAATAATGTCAGATCTACTGTGTATAATGACTAGGCCACTTACTTCCTATATAATCTGAAGTAAAATATATATTTAGTAGTTGGCTACAAAGTAGGTCAGGGGTAGTAGCTGCCTTTGTTGTACTTACGTGAGCCGTTTTTCTTATCTCAGTTGTTGGAGGACTGCTGAGGTTTCTATCCCCAGCTTCATCGTACCATGGCGGGCTGACAATCCCCTTCAGTTGTTCCAGAACCATTCGCAGGTAATACACTGCTGATTGTCGAGTTTCTTGAGAAAGCAGCCTAAACGGTACTATAAAAAAAAAAAGAGACAAGCACATTTGTTAGACCTCTTATTTGGTATTTGGCAATAAATGTCTCCATCCAAGTACTAACCAGCCCCAACCCTACATAGCTTCTAAGATGAGACAAGAACAGGTACATTCTTTAAGGTATGACTATAGGCAGCAATAAAACAAAAAATGGGAGTTGTCCCACCAGACAAAGACCTGGCACCCCATTCACAGTCAAAATGTTGGAGTGCAAGTGTTTAAATGGGTTTGTACCCCTTACTGCTAAATGCAAAGGGCTTTTTGCTACATTGGGCACTGTGACAGCACAGAGAAAGAGGCAGTGGCAACAATGATAAGGGTGCCAACATGGAGATGAGCATCTGGCCATACAAAGCAGATCCCCAGCACCTCATCCTTGCTCGCAAGACAAAGCGCTCCCAGCCCAGCAAGAACTGCTGGAAGAAGTTCTGCAGCTGGTTCTCTGGCTTTCAGAACAGAATGTAAATGAGGGAAAGCATAGGCAAAAACAAAAGGAGAGAGACAGGGAAGTGGATCCACTAGACACCAGGGAGTGTAGTAATAAACAACTAATAATCCAGAGGACCACAGCACACTGTAGAGTGTAGTAGTACACAGAATATTACTCAGACGATCACTGGGCACCAGAGAGTGTAGTAACACAAAACATATTACTCAGAGGCCACTGTACACCAGGCAGTGTAGTAATACACAGAACATTACTCAGAGGACCACTGTACACTGTATAGTGTAATGCAGTAGTACATAGCACATTACACAGAGGGTCACTGGGCACCAACATGTATAGTAATACACAAAGCATTACTCGGAGGACCGCTACCCAGTTTATAGTGTAGTAGTAAGTAGCAGATTACTCAGGGGGACACTGGACACCAGGCAGAATAGTACTACACAGCATCATGTTCAGAGGTCACTGCACATCTATGAGCTTAGCAATACACAACATACTACTCAAAGGACCACTGCACACCTGGTAGTGAAACAGCACACAGCGTATTACTAAGAGGGTCACTGGACACCAAGGAGTGTAGTAGTATGCAACACATAACTCAGAGTAGTACTGGACACAAGGGAGTGTAGTAGTAGTACACATTATTATTACTCAGAAGATCACTAGACACAAGGAAGTGCAGTAATACAGTATATCTTACTTATCGGATCAGTGGACAACAGGGAGTGCAGTAGTCCACAAAATAGTACTTAGATGACTACTGAACACCAGGGAATATAGCTGCACAGTGTATTACTCAGAAAACCAGGGAGTGTAGTAGTACACAGTGGGTTACTCAGAAGGCCACTGGACAAAAGATAGTGCAGCAGTACACAGAGTATTACTCAGAGAATAAACAGGCACCAGGTAGTGCAGTAATACACAGTGTACTACTCAGAAGGCTAAAAGACACAAGGGACAATACTTGTACACAGAGTATTACTCAGACAGTCAATGGACACAAGGGAATGTAGTAGTACACAGAGTATTACCCAGAAGGTCACTGGACTCCAGGGGGTGTAGTAGTACACAGCATATTATTCAGAAGGTCACTAGACCACCAGGGAGTGTAGTAGAACACGCATCATTACTCAGATGGTCACTGGACACAAAGAACTGTAGTAACACAAAGGCCATTATTTAGTGGATCAATGGACATCAGGAATGTAGTAGTACACAATGTATCACTCAAAGGGCCACTGCAAACAAGGGAGCAGCATATTACTCAGAGGGGCACTGGAAAACAGGGTGTGCAGTGGAACACAGAGTATTACTCAAAGGGTTACTGGACACAAAGGAGTATGGTGGTACACAGTGTATTACTCAGAAGACCATTGGACAACAAGGAGTGTAGTAGTAAACAGTGTATTACTCGGAGGGCCACTGGGCACAAGGGAGTACAGCAGTATACATGGTATTACTCAGACTGTCACTGCACACAAGGGAGTGTTGTAGTACATAGAGTATTACTCAGAGGCTCACTGGACATCAGGGTGTGTGTTAGCACAGCATATTACTCAGAGGGTAACTGGACAGCAGGGAGTATAGAAGAACACATTGCATTACTCATAGGGTCACTGGACACAAAGGACTATAATAATACACAGTGTATTACTTGGAAGGCCACTAGAAATAAGGGAGTGCAGTAGTGCACAGCATAATACTCAGAAGGTCACTAGACAGGGTGTGCACTGGAACAGAGTATTGCTCAGAGGGTTACTGGACACAAGGGAGTACAGTAGTACACAGTGTATTTCTCATAGGACCATCAGACAGCAATGAGTATAGTAGTACACAGCGTATTATTCAGAGAGCCACTGGACACAAAGGAGTGTAGTATTACACAGAGTATTACTCAAAGGGTCACTGAACACCAGGCAGTGTAGTCAAACATAGCATATTACCCAGAGGATCAGTGGACACCATGGAGTATAGTAGTATACAGTGTATTAATCAGAGGATTTCTGGACACAAGGGAATGTAGTACTGTAGTAGACAGAGTATTACTCAGAGGGTCACTGGACACAAGGGAGCATAGTAGTACACATAGTATTACTTGCAGGCTCACTGGACACAACAGAGTGTAGTAATATATAGAGTATTACTCAGAGGAACACTACACACCAAGCAGTGTAGTAGTATACATCATATTACTGAGAGGGTCACTGGACACAAGGGAGTATAATAGTACACACTGTAGTACTCAGAGGGTTGCTGGATACCATGAGGTGTAGTAGTACACAGTGTTATTACTCAGAGAGTCACTGGACACCAAACAGTACAGTAGAAGATACCACAGGGTCACAACGGAGTGTAGTAGTACTCACACGTATTCTTGGAGGGCTACTGGAAGCAAGAGACAGTAGAGTACACAGCATATTACTCGAGGGCCAGTGCACACAAGGGAGTGAAGCTGTACACGGCATATTACTCAGAGGACCATTTAATACAAGACAGTGTAGTAGTACACATCATATTACTCGGAGGGCCACTGGACACAAGGGAGTGCAGTAGTACACATATTATTACTCGGTGGATCACGGGACATCAGGGGGTGTGGTAGTACATAGTATATTACTCAGAGGATCAATGGACAGCAGGAAGTACAGTAGAACACACTGCATTACCTAGAGGACACTGGAACAAATGATTGTAGTAATACCCAGGCTATTATTCAGTGGATCGCTGGACACAAAAGAGTGTTGTAGTACACAGCGTATTACTTAGAGGGCTACTAGAAACAAAGGAATGTAGTAGTGTACAGCGTATTACTCCGAAGGCCACTAGACACCAGGTGTGCAGTGGAACACAGAGTATTACTCAGAGGGTTACCGGAAACAAGGGAGTATAGCAGTTCACAGTGTATTACTCACAGGACCACTGGACAGCAAGGAGTGTAGTAGTACATAGTGTATTATTCAGAGGGCCACTGGACACAAGGGAGTGTAGCAGTACACATAATATTATTCAAATGGTCAGTGGACACCAGGCAGTGTAATCATACACAGCGTATTACTCAAAGGATCAGTGGACACCACGTAGTGTAACAGAATACAGTGCATTGCTTAGAAGGCCACTGGACACAAGGGAGTTTAGTACTGTAGTAGTACACTGTATATTACTTGGAGGGCCACTAAAAACAAGCAAGTGTAGTAGTATACAGCATATTACTCAAAAGACCACTAGACACAAGGGAGTGCAGTAGTGCACAGCATATTACTTAAAGACTAACTGGACACAACAGAGTATAGTAGTACATGGAGTATTACACAGGTCACTGGACACCAGTCAGTGTTGCAGTACACAGGGTATTACTAAGAGGATCACTGAACAACAGGGAGTACAGTAGTACACAGTGCATTACTTAGAAGGCCACTGGACAGATTGGAGTGTAGTAGTGCACAGAGCATTACTCAAAGGGTCACTGGAGACAAGCGAGTGTAGTAGAACACCAAGTATTATTCAGAGGATCAATGGACACAAGGGAACAAAACAGTACACCAAGTATTACTCAGATGATCACTGCACACCATTGAGTGTACCAGAACACACCGTATTACTGAGACGGTATTACTGAGAGGGTCACTGGACACAAGAGTGTGTAGCAGTACTCAGCATATTTGTCAGAGGGCCAGTGGACACCTGGGAGGTAGTGGTACATGATGTATTACTCAAAAGGCCACTGGGCATCAGGGAGTGTAGTAGAACACAGAGTATTACTCAAGGGAACACTGGACACTAGAGTGTAATAGTACACCGTGTATAACTCAGAGTATAACTAGACACAAGGTTGTGTAGTTATACAGAGCACATTACTCAAAGAGCCACTGAACGCCACAGAGTGTAGTAAAGCTAACTGTCCACCACTGAAACAGCGAGATCGTGATCTTACTGTCTTTTGTATGATCAGATTAGCGCTTCACAAAAGAAAGTTCAAAACCACAGCAGACAAAATCAGAAAAAAAGATTTGCGTTTAAGTAACAGCATTAGTAACAAGCATTTGTCAATGCTGAATGTTTGCTTACTGGCATTAGCAGTGGAAGTGCAGGAGTTAGAAAGATGCAGTATAGGGATGGCATTGAAGTATTGAACTGACACCAACTTCACCCCCACCCTGCAAAGATGGACAGGCATTGGGGTGTGCCTTTGGGTCATCGCCCATGACTGTCACGACATTTCACAACACCCTACCCTTCAGACACTGACAAGTGTCGAGGTGTGCCTTGGGGTGTTTGGGCTTTACATTTACCTCATTCCATAAGGAAATACGTTGAAATGGGCGCAGTATAGGAGAAAGGGGTGAACTCTGGGGGCAAAGGGTCAAAGGTGTACCTCGATGCCTGTCACTGGCTGGATGGTGGGGGTTGGGGATGCAATGGCATGAGCATTACTGCCAACAGTCCCAAGTCACACCCCTGACACCTGTCAGTCCCTACAGGGTAGGGCGTCATGGTAGAAAACCCTAACGCCCTGGGCATTTCCAGTATTTTCACTCCAAGTTTTCCACATGGGCTTTTTGTGACCCCGCTGCATGAACAGTGACACTATCAGTTCGTTAGACGAAAGGTGATTTTGCACAGCGACTGTGCCATTTGGTGCCACAGGTGCGAAAACACACTTTGAACAGGATGTGAAAAGTGACAGATGTACTGCTCATGAGGAGGTGTAAAAAATGGCATTGTTGAAAATCTGCTGTGAAAATATAAAAAAAGTGGTGACGTCATGAGCATGCATAGAAACTACGCAACGTACACACATAATGTAATTAGTCTGAGGATCTTTTACAGCAGATTTTCAACACAGGCCTTTTGGGACCTTCGCTCATGAACAGTGTCACTGTAATTTTCTTAATCTATCCTGAACACTAATTTCCCACAGCGACCGCACTATTCTGCGCTGGAAGTGCAAAAACACATTTCGGTCTGGGTGTGAAAAATGACAGCTGTACTGTGAAAAAAATGTCAATGTTGAAAATCTGGACTGAAAATATTATAAATTCGTGAACTTACGAGGGTGCGTGGAAATTGCGCAATGCACACATGAAACATAGTCATTTTACAGACTTCTGTCACCACATTTTCAACATAGCCATTTTAACAACTCTGTTCATGAACAATGTCACTGTGATTTTCTTAATGTGTCCCGAACATTGATTTCACAAACTGACTGTGCCAATGTGCGCTACATGTGCGAAAACACATTTTGAGCGAGATGTGAAAAATGACAGCTGTACTGTTCATAAGGAGGTGTGGTAAAATGGCAATGTTGAAAATCTGGAGTGAAAATATGTCAAATTCTTAAAGTTACGAAGCGCTAGAACTGTGCAACGACACCGATAAACAGCAATTTTGGAATCTTTTTCACCAAATTTTCAACATAGGGTTTTGGGGTACTTCATGAACTGTTACACTGTCGTTTCACAAATCAGCCCCGGAAGGTGGTTCCACACAGTGACCACGAAGTCACCTTTCAGGAACAAATAACAAAATGACCGCGTTCATGAGGTGGGGTCCCAAAAACCCCATGTTGAAAATTTGGCGAAAAAATTCCCAAAAATGGCCGAGATATGCACCAAAGTTGAAAAAAAACCATTTATGCCATTATACAGCTTACCGGCATTTCTTCAGTTCACGGTCGGCTTTGAAGAGTGCAGACGTGTTCCCGGTCCTCCGAAGATCGTCGCGCTGGCCTCGCGGAGGCAAGTATGGGGTGAGGTGGGGGTGTGGAGAGGTGGAACACTCAGAAGGTGGGCGTGGGTTGGGGGAGGGGGGCAAGACAGTCAGCGAGGACGTTTTTCTTACAGGTGATGTTTTGTTTTTTAAAAGACGACGCAGGACTTTTGCCACGCTGGGGTGGGCTCCCAGCGTGGCAGCTAGAAGGTTGTTTGGGGGGGCAGTGGAGGGGGTGCCCTATGACTGCTGCCATGCTGGGGTGGGCTCCCAGCATGGCACATGGAAGTCTGTTGGGGCGGGCAGTGGAGCCGACGGAGACTGGGCACCCCCGTCGGCTATGTGGACTGTTGCCACGCTGATGTGAGCAAAAAGGCGGGGCACCTGGAAGTCTGTTAGGGGAGCAGTGGAGCTGGTGGGGGATAGGGCACCCCCATCGGCCATACAGTGTGTGTGGGGGGAGTGCATGAGCACACTGGGGTGGGCTCCCACCGTGCTATTTGGTTGTTTGTTGGGGGGGGGGATGGAGCTGTATATGACAGCTGTTCCAATGCAGTGCCAACATGTAAGCACTTCGGCAGTATGCAAATTATCTACACGTTACCACCGCTGACTGTAGCAGTGTTTTGCTTGGAACTGCACGCCACTGCATCTGAACTGCTGTCATACACAGCTTGGACATTTATTGGTGCAGTCAGGCCACACCTGTGAGAAGGAGCAGGCCACTGGAAGAGAGGTGGCACACCTATGAAACTTTGTATGGTGGCACTATGTTTCTTGCACATGCGTGCAAGCCAACATAAACATGGAGCTTGTAGAAAGTACCACTGCAAGTGACAGCTGTGACTCAGCTGAGTCTGACAGCTGGTCCTCCGATGTAACAGCTTCCATGACAGAGCAAGTGAATGCTCTATCCCAACTGTCGGTAAATGCTGAAGAACAGACATAGGCTGTTCATAATGAAACTTCTGCCATGCACGCAACCATGACCACTGTAGCTTACTCAGATGAAAATTCTGAGCGAAGTACTGTGGTGGTCATTGCGTCTCCCAAGCCTGCATTCCACAGAATGGAGACCGTAATGGAGTTAAGCGAGACTACCCATGAAGAAGTACAATCTATCAACCTACAGAAAAGGCTATGATGCCTAACACTGGTGATGTGGGTGAAGATCAGCCAACCATGCCACACACCGCAGTGCTGTCAGAACAGGTATGTGGAAACCACTGCACACCAGCTCTAAACAAAAAAGTATTTAAAAAAAAAAAGTAGAAAACATTACAGAAATCAGGCAAAATATGCCTTACTTCTGTACTACTTCATTTGCTGTGTGACTAGGTGCTGTGTTTTTTTTTTGTTACTGACTTAAGTGTTCAGGCGGGTGGGGGGGGTACACACTTCCATAGCAGCTTGCCCATTTGTTTTATATCATCTACACTACTGACAGGGGAGAGGTGGATCCAAGCATGCTGAATCCTGAATGCCTTGCTGGATGAATAAAGAACACATGTGTAGAGTCTATGGGCCCGATTCTCAAAGCTATGAATTTGACAGACTTGCGGACTTTGGGATTCTCAAAGGCCTCCTGCACCAAACCGGGACCCAGTTCGCCAGACCAGCCCTGTGCCACACTGCTGGGTATGCCAGGGCACTAGGGGGATTGCGCCAGGGACATGCCACACCATCCCCTTTTTTGGCATTCTCTAAAGCGTACAGTGACAACAAAAGCAAACACTTGTTAGATCAGCCAGGGCAGGTCTAACAGTCCATGTGCCACCCACAGAGCCCTCGCTGGGTGGGAGGGAACATGTGCTGTGGTTTCCCATGCCACACAACAGCCATGGCATAGTGGGTTTATCCTGACCAAAAGTTTGAAAATAAAATGCAAAAACATTTTAGCATGACTACAAACTGAGTCACAAATAGGGACCCCAGGAAATGATACTACATCCATTTATTGGTTTATTCTCTCCATTATCAATATTGCCTACTCTGGAATACATGGGAAAACTATGGCAGAGTACTTAGCCAGACAAGTGGCAGATACTGCACCAAGTGCCTTAGAAGAGAGCTCTTATGAAGGTGAATATGTTATGGTTTGCATTGCACAACTGGCTGCATTCAATGAATCAGGAGCTTGAAGTCACCTTAGGATTTGTTGCACTCAGTTTTGAAGAAAATAAACTTTAATCCCTGGATACAGCATGTTGGAAGGAAGTGTCCCCAACAGAGTAGAGCTTGAAGTATAATAATTAATATTCTTTATGGAATGAAGCAATGTTCAGTAATCTTTCTAGTAACTGCTATCTGGGAGACATCTTACTGAGGGTTTTGAAGTAGGTATGCCATCAAGACCGCGTCGGAATAACAGCAAAGTGAAATTCGCACTGAGGAAATATCGTCAGTTAAAACTGTGACATGTAAATGATAGCGTCGGGATATTATTGCACTCTTAGAGTTGGCAATCATAAATTGCCCCGAGTTGACAATCGTAAATCAGCCACCCACCCAAAGTTGGCAGTCATATCCCGAGTTGCAGTGTTATCATTACTGTGCTCTTTCTTTGTGAAGCGCAGTTTTGGATGCTGGTGTTTTACCATCGACCACGCTGTCTTTGTTTTTACAGATTTGTCATGGGTCCTTTGAAGTTCTGCCTCTGGAATACAGTATATGAATAGGAGCTACTTGGGTGAACATGTCAGCATAAAGTTGGACCAGCATAACATTCTGTGGTGATTTGCATATGCAGCCCATGATGCTTTGCATTGTGTGGGCATGTGTGATTTTGTATTTTCTTGAAACTTGGCTTCCCAGCCAAATGCCCTTTGGGGTAACCCTTGCCTCAGTATTTGTGCACAGAGGTTCTATGTCAGCATAAACATTCATATACAGTTTTGCTGGACACAAACAAGAAAAAGGGGCATGTGGAAATTAACCTTACATGCAAACATACGAAGAAGCCTGAAGAAGGTCATTTGTCTACCCAGTCTGCTTGCAGGGCCCACAGCTTGAGCTACTGACCCTGCCCCTTTCCCTCTCCTGCTATCCTTTCCATCCTCCCAACCCATGATCCTTACAGTACCACGATGCCTATTGAAGCTTCTCTTAAAACTGCCCAGCATCTTCAACAAGATCACCTCTTCCGGCAGCGCATTCCAAGTGTCCACCACCCTCTCCATGAAGAAGTGCTTCCTGACCTCCTCCCAAACCTCCCCCCTCCAGCTTAAGACTGTGCCCCCTCATGTTATGATTGCCACTTAGCTTAAAGAGACACTCCTTATCTACCTTATTTATCCCTTTCAAGTACTTGAAGGTCTCAATCATTCTCCTTCTCTCTCTACTGTCCTCCAGGGAATACATGTTCAGTGCCCTCAACCTCTCCTCATATGCCTTACCCTGCTGACCTGCTATCATCTTTGTAGCCCTTCTCTGGACCTTCTCCAGCAGGTTATTGTCCTTTTTGAGGTGTGCACACCAGTACTGAACTCCATACTGTAGATGTGGCCTCATCATGACCAATACAAGGGCAGCATAATCTACTCTCTCTCTCCCTCCTACTACTGATCCTCCTAGCTATGCATCCCAGCATCTTGTTTGCCATGCTGCTGCTCTCTTGCACTGTGTGGAGTGTTTCAGGTCACTAGTGGTCATCACTCCCAGGTCCTTCTCTTCCTCTGATGCAGATACCCACCCAGGTAGTACTCCGTCCTGCAATTCTTGGCTCCAACGTGCATAACTTTGCATTTCTTGGCATTGAAGCCAAGCTGCCAGATCCCAGACCACCTCCCCAGCTTTTCCAAATCATCCTGTAGGCCCTGTATCCCTTCAGCTGTCTCCACTGCCCCACAGAGCTTGGTGCTGTCCACAAATAGGCACATTTTACCTGTAATGCCATCCCCAATGTTTTATTTATTTATTTTTATTTATTTCATCATTCGGAAATAACCTTTGAGCAAAGTGCTCTTTTTCAAAGGTTCCACGTCAGAACAGGGAAATTATACACATAGAAGACATCACATAAAATGTTCCATTTTACTTTGACATGAGAAGTAAAAGTATTACAAATCTAGAAGCTTTAAATGTTTACATTTGCAGCAAGTCCATACACTGGAGGATTTAAGAGTGCATTGTGCTGGAATAGCAGTTTTAGAAGAAAGGTGAGGCGGCCAAAGGATGGCATTGTCATTGGTGAAAGGAACAGGGGAAGGGGCATGGAGGGGAGAGAGGAAGGGGATTAGGATGAATAGAATTAGCAGGTAGTAGTAGTAGTAGTAGTAATGAGTCCATGAGGCCATGGATGGACAAACAAAGAGGGGGGGTAGGTAGGGTAAGGCTTGAGTAGTTTAGGTCAGGGAGTTTTTGGAATGGTGTTAACAAGGTAGGCCAAGGGAATAGGGCCAGGCAAGGGTACACTTGGCAGCAGTGTGGCAACCCAAGGCAACAGTAAGGGATGGGATGTGGGAATACTTAGTAGAGGGGAAAAGGAAGTGCAGTACCAGGTGTAAAGTGCAATGTCATTGATAAAACACTGAACAACACTGGCCCCAGCACCGAGCCCTGCAAAACCCCACTGGTGACCTCTCTGGTGCCAGATAACTTTCCTCCACACAACCACCCTCTGGGTTCTGTCCCTCAGCCAGTCTTCCACCCATCTGGTCATCTTCTTCCCAACACCAAGATCCACCAACTTCCTGATCAACCTTCTGTGGGGCACAGAGTCAAAGGCCTTGCTGTAATCCAGATAGAGGATGTCTACTGCTTAGCCCGTCTACTGTCTTAGTGACCAAGTCAAAGAAGTCAATCAGATTCATTTGACACGATCTTCCCCCCATGAACCCATGCTACCTCGCATTCTGGAGACCATGCTCCTCTATATATTTCACCAACCTTTGCTTAAGTATGGTCTCCATGAGCTTGCACATGATTGAGGTCAGACTGGCTGACAAAAGGAAAGAAGCACCACAACATAGGAAGCTATGTAGGCATGACAGCTCAACTAAATTGACACTTGCATGATCCACCATTTGGTAGGAAGATCAATAATTTACACGAGGAAGACTTTATTACTGCCAACAATGTTTTAATTGGTCTCCTCAAGACCATCCATAAAGGAGGAGGAGGAGGAGGAGGAGACAAATCAACACACTACCCCAGAATAAGCGACCCAGATCTACAGAAGCTAAGAAACAGTGCAGTACCCAACCCAGGTACTGCATCCAGATTAGTATAGAAGGTATGGTTTGATATGCAATTACACTTTGCTCATCAAGGACACAAACGACTCAGACAGCTAAAGCCATCATCCTTTATCATGAGGACAGATCAGAATGGCATGGAGTATGTAACACTGCAATTTAATGAAGACACAAAACCACCATGGAATCCATAAGGCCAACAAGGAGAGACTAAGAGGTTACATGTATGAGACACAGAATGGCACTCTGTCCAGTGGCCTCATTTAAGAAATATTTATCCAAAATCTCACCAGATGCTGATGCATTTTACTTGCATCCCAAGAGACAGAATCAGGACTTTCTTGACGTGCAGGCAGTTTGGTACTCAAAATCTCCTATGGGAGAATCATATCTGGCTGGGATGATGCCTCGCCTTAGTACACTTGCCTGCCTAAGCCTTCGTTACACAAATCACTCTGTTCACAGCATAGCTGTGCACTTACTTAACACAGCTGGACTGGACTCTAAAGAAATCATGTCAGTAAATGGTCACTGTAATGAATTGTCTATCAACAGTTACTGGTGCACTCCAACATCTGACAGGCAGAAATGGTCATCTGTTCTATCTGCTAGATCTGGCAACCAAACTGAATAAAAATGTGAGAGAGCCATTGTCCACCACCAAGATATTAACAGGTAACTCAATGGCATTACAAACTGCAAAGTATCTGCCAACTCGGGATCAATACCCAAGCAACTGTAAGATTAGTGGTGGTGTCCATATTCATAACAATTAATATATAAATTAATAATGGAAGGTGGTTGTACTGTGTTTACGTTCTTGTCTAGCTATGCAGGAGATGTCAAATGCATAGATGCAGTTAATTTGAGTCTATTGTTGATGTTACAAACAAAAAAAATGTGAAAATAAAAAGCATCTGTGCAGTTATTGTCTAAATGTGCATAGATATCTGAATAAGTGGTTCAACATGCATTTGGGACACAAAAACAAAGGGAGGAGTACATGATGGGGGGAGGTACTGACAGTCATCAAACAGGAAAGGGACCTGAGGGTAATCATATCTGATGACCTAAGGGTAAGCAAACAATGTGAGAAGGCTGTGGGGAGAGCCAGTGGGATGCTAGGGTGCATAGGAAGAGGTATCAACAGCAAGAAGAAGGAGGTGGTGATGCCACTGTATAGATCATTGGTGAGGCCTCATCTGGAGTACTGTGTCCAGTTCTGGAGACATCACTTAAGGAAGTACATAGACAGAGTACAGACAGTTCAGGGAAGGGCAACAAAAATGGTGCAAGGACTGCACTAGATGTATGAAGAGATACTGAAGGACCTCAATACGTATTCCTTGGAAGTGAGGAGAGAGAGGGGAGATATGACAGATGTTGTGTTTGGTGGCCGGAAATAAGCACCTTAAACATATCAGGGTCTTGGTAATAAGGAAAAACATGCACCACAGAAATTTAGGCCTTCTCTGTTTACTTCTATTCAGCTCAGATACAGGGGGAACACTTATCTAAACACACATAGGAAGAGTTCTAGGAAATACATTCTCTTAAAGCTGTTCTGTCTAACAGTTCTTAAAACTGTACTACACATAACAATCCCTCCTGACTTAGCTAGAAAGTACATAAGTCAATAATTCAGAAAATAATATGAAACAATTAAAGTTAATACTGCAATGTCCCTTTTAGTCTATGTCATTAGACTATATCTCTACAAGTCCATTCTCTTTGGTAGACGTCTTATACATCCTGACTGACGTAGTAGGACTGCAGGCTGTTGCTCTGGAATCTGATTAGCATCAGTCACATCTTGTCTCAGTTGCTGTGGTTCCACTATCTCTTCCTGTTCTTGTTCTAGAAGAAATAATGCTGGATAACTACCCCGACTCTGGGTATCCCTGTTTTGTTTTGTCTCAATTCTAGTATGTAATTGGTCCACATGTTTTTTCACTCTCTTCTGGTCAGTCAGTCGAACAGTATAGATATTTCTGAACTTTGTTTCTACCATGCCTTCTAGCCATCTCTTCGGGCCTGCATACATCCTGACCCACACGAGATCATTGGGTTTGAAGGATCTGGTCTTAGGAAGCATTTCAGTTACTGACTTACAGCCTAGAGGGTGAAGAAGGTCCAATTGAGTTTGAATCTGATGTCCAAACAATAATTCTGCAGGGGATATTCCCGTGACACAATGTGGTGTTGTTTGATACATCGCAGGAAAGTCCAAAAGGGCTATCTGTATCGCTGTTGGTGTAGTAGGATTAGCTTTGTCCATACTCTTTTTAAAAGTCTGAACCAGGCGTTCCGCTTCCCCATTTGAACTTGGATGGTAGGGAGGTGAGAAAATATGGCATATACCACGTTGCTGGCAAAATGCTTGGAATTCAACAGACGTGAACTGTGGTCCGTTATCTGAGACAATCACTTGCGGAAAACCATGAGTAGCAAAGACAGATTTCAACACTTTAATGGTACTCTCAGTAGCTGTCGAAGACATCTGATGAATTTCTGGCCATTTACTATAAGCATCAGTTAAGAGTAACCACATGGAATTTAAATAAGGTCCGGCAAAATCAATATGCAACCTTTACCAGAGTTTTTTCAGGTCATTCCCAATGGTGAACTGGAGCTCTTGCCGGATTTCCCATTGATACAGCACAACCTTCACATCTTTGCACAACCTGGTATATGTCTCTGTCAACGGAAGGCCACCATACGTGAAGTCTAGCTAGGGATTTCATTTTAGCAATGCCTGGATGGCCTGCATGCAAAAGAGTCAACATATTTGAGTGATAACATTGGAATACTATGACCCGCAATCCGCCTAGAGGACACCCCTAAGCAATGGACAGCTGCTGTCTCTTTGTATAGTAGGGTTGCAATGCAGTCAACAAGTAGAGCCTTGCGGCCAACCCTCAAGCGTATACTGGTATACTTGCTTCACAACTATATCTTGACTAGTCACTTTTGCAATGTCCTTGGCTAGTACTGGAAGCTGATCTAGCTGCTGTAGCTCCATTGTACACACAACAGTAGAGTCCTCAATATCTTTGAATTGCACTGGAAAACAATCTGGCCCCACCTGGCAAATTAATGGCTCTTCTTTAAGTCCCACGTCGAACTGCATTTCTCTGGATACTGGTAACCTTGACAAGGCATCCGCATCTCCATGCTGATCCGTTAGTTAGTATGTAACCTCAAAATTATAGGTAAACAAAATCAATGCACATTGTTGAAGTCGGCTAGCGGCTGTTTCTGGAATTCTTTTTCTGGACTGAAAATTGTCACTAGTGGTTTGTGATCCGTCTTCAGGTGAAACTTGCGACCTAGCAAGTATTGGCGAAAATTTCTGGACTCCAAACACAATAGCTAATGCCTTTCTTTGAAGCTGGGCATCATTCCTTTCAGCTGCAGTGAGTTTGCATGAAACATGGGCTATCGGCTTTTCCACTCCTTCTGGATCTGTATGGAAAAGGACAGCTCCTATACCCACAGGACTAGCATCACAGGCCAATGTGATAGGTAAGTTAGGGTCATAGGGAGTTAAATTACTCACATTGGTTAGAGAGAGCTTGATGGCTTGAACTGCCTTGCTGTGGCCCTTGGTCCACTTTCACAGAGTACCCTTATGTAACTGTTCATTTAGGACAGCACATTTAGTGGCTAAGCCAGGTATGAAACTGTTATAGTAGCGCACCATACCCAAGAATGAGCACAACTCTGAAACATTTTGCGGTTCAAGCATGTGCACAATGGCTTCCACCTTTTCATCATTCAAATTCCGTCTTTGTCAATAGTGTGACCTAAGTACGTGACACTTGCTTGACAAAATTGGCATTTTTCTCTCCTGAGTCAGAATCCACTCTGTTGCAATATCTCTAAAATCCTTTGCAAGTTAAGTAAATGTTCTGCTTCTTTCTTGCCCGTGACAATTATGTCATCCAAATAACAAGCAACACCTGTTTTATCACCCACCGTTTGCTTAATCACTTTTTGAAAAATGGCAAGTGCGGAACTAAGGCCAAAACATAACCGTTTGTACTCGTACAGTCCTTGGTGTGTAGTAATCACTACCAATTTCTGAGAGTCTGTATCCAGCTCCACTTGAAGGTATGCATCAGTAAGGTCCAGTTTAGAGAACCCCACATCACCATTCAGTCTGTGAAAAAGTGCCTCAGGTAAGGGTAAAGGAAATACATCTGTACTAAGTACTGGATTAAGTGTCACCTTAAAATCTCCACATATTCGAACCTTACCAACTGGTTTAGATACCAGCACAATTGGAGTAGCCCAGTCTGAACTTGAAACCTTTTCCAGCACACCCGCATTTTCCAGTCTGTCCAATTCTGCCCCAACCACCGGTTTTAAGGCAAAAGCTAGTTTCCATGGTTTACAAAACTTAGGAACTGCATTAGGCTTTGTAGCTAGCTTGGCTTTAGCTGTTGTGCAACATCCCAGGCCTTTTCACAACTCTGGATACATGTCTAAAATCTCCCCAAGCATGAACAGGTTACTGCTTTGTGGTACCTGGACTGCAGCAAGTAGGCCAAAATCTGCTGGATCAACATGAATGTTTAGAAGAACCTGAGCATCTCTGCCCAAAATGTTGACACCCTTTTTTGAAACCAGAAAAGTTAAAGGTGTATCAGGAGAATCAGCTCTGCATACCAAAGTGGTAAATGAGCCCAGTGGCTGAATTCCTTGCCTTTCAGATGCATGCAGCAACTTACTACAAGGAGACAATGGTGGCTTACCCAGATCAGACCATGTTTGATGGTTAATAAAAGTAACTGGGGAAGCAGAGTCTACCAATAACACGCAACTGATGCCTCAGTTGTGGCAACTGAAGTAACACATAAAAGGAGGAACATCTTTAGTCTGCAATTGTGGTGCAACAGGAGCCACTGCACTGTCTGTGCTCTCTGAACTGACCACTGCAGTTCTCCTGCTTCTGCGAACTTTAGCAATATGCCCCTGACGTTTACATGCATGACACTGAACTTCTCTGAATTTGCACTGGTCCCTGCTATGCTGAGACGACCCACATGATGCACATTTGTACTGGCCATGCAATTTGGATGCAGTAGTTGCATTTTTCTTTGAAAACAGTGGTTTAGACTTAGGTTTGAGCTGTTTCAATTTGGAGTTTACGTCAGTTACTTGTACCTAATTTTAAATGTCCATCTTAGCATTTGCTTCATTTTCTGCAGCCTCATACATTAGTGCCATCTGTAAAGGTTCATCAGCAGATTTCTTGATACTTACAGAAAGTAACTGCTGAATATGATGTTCACTATTCAACCCCATAACAAACTTATCAGCTAAATTAGATTCAAGATGCTCCCTGCTCCACTCACATGTGAGAGCTAAGCGTTTGATCTCAGCCAAATAAGATTGTAATGACTAACCTGGTTTCTGCTGGTAACTGTAGAATCTATAACGTTCAGCCCTTGGGAAAGTTGTTAAAATGTATTGTGCATTCAATTTAGCCTTTAGCTCTTGATATAACAAATCCTCCAGCCTGTCTGGTGCACACAGACTGCATACAGGTTTGAAGGTTTCACTCCCCAAGAAAGTACAAAAAGCTTGAATAAGCTCATCCTGTTCCTGATCATTTGCTGATTGTATGGCAGGAGTAAGTAATAACCACTGATCAAACCATCTCGGGGTTTTAAATAACTGATTAACAGTTTTTTTCTTGGGACAATACTAACTGTACAGAAAGTATTTATATAGGTTTTCTAGAAGTGTTATGTTTGTTAAACACAGTGAGGCAAGTGCTATGCATTTTCACAATATTTTAGAACTTTTATGAGCAAAACGCTAATCAATTTTTAGAGTTAAATAAATCCCTGCATCTGGACCATGAATCCCAGTCTGTTCCTGTAAAAATCTCAAAGCTGGATGAAGTTTCCATGATATAGCACAGTTCCAAATTGCTTACTTGCCTCCAATGCAGAAAGCCAGAAAATGGTGTAATTCAGTAAGCTGGAGCTATTAAAATTTCCACCACGTTTGTCACCAGTTTGCTGTGTTTGGTGGCCGAAAATAAGTACCTTGAACACATCAGGGTCTTGGTAATAAAGAAAAACATGCACCACAGAAATTTAGTCCTTCTCTGTTTACCTATATTCAGATCAGATACAGGGGGAACACTTATCTAAACACACACAGGAAGAGTTACAGGAAATGCATTCTCTTAAAGCTGTACTGTCTAACATTTCTTAAAGCTGTACTACACATACCAATAGAGACTTTCAAATACCTTAAGGGTATAAATAAGGTAGAAGGTAGCATATTCCAGAAAAAAGATGTTCAAGAACAAGGGACCATGATATGAGGCTAGAAGGGGGTAGACCCAGGGGCAATGTAAGGAAACACAGGTTACTCACCTGTAACAGTACTTCTAGAGTAGTATATGTTGTTCATCCACACTATCTTGCAGTGTTCTTTCCCCTTTAATTCTTGCTGGAAGGTCTTAAATATGGCTCCTCCTGCCCACCCGGGTGGTATATCCCTCAGCTCCACCCCATGATGCCAGCTCTTGCCCACTGGAAGCAGAGATTGTACATCGAAGCCAGGGAGGTTGGGTGGGTCCATGTGGATGAACAACATATACCACTCCTAGAACTACAGTTACAGGTGAGTAACCTGTGTTTCTAGGGATGTGGATATGTTGTTCTATCCACACTATCTGGCAGACTCCTAGCAGTTCTCCAGGAGGAGGGAGGCAAGGCATACACTCCCTACTTAGGAAATAAGGATCGCAGAACTGAGGCCCCAAAACTAGCATCCCGGCATGACTCTAAGTCAGTGTGGTAATGGGAAATGAAGGTGTGTGCTGACTTCCAGGCAGCAACCCTGCAGGTTTCCTGGATAGGGACATTCCTAGAAGCAGCTACCGTCACAGCAGTATGGCTGGTGGAATGAGCCCTTAGCCCTCCGGGAGGTTCCCCACCCGCCAACCTATAGCAGAGATCAGTGTAGGATGTAACTCACCTGCCAACTGTCCACTTGGCTGCAGTTCTGCCAGATGCGGCTTCAGCGTAGGTGATAAACAGCTGGTGAACCTCTCCCCAAACTCCAGCCGTGCACTCCTTGTAGTATGCGAGTGCTCACCTCAGGTCCAAGGTACGGAACCTGTATTCAGCATTAGAGGTGTGATTGGGGTAGAACACCAGAATAGTCATCACCTACTTCAGGTGAAACTGTGACACAGCCTTTGGAAGGAAATTCAGGTTGGGGGAGCGCAGGACAACCTTGTCCCTATGGAAGACCAAATAAGGAGACTCAATTGAGAGCGACTGGAGCTCCCCAATCCTTCTGGCCAATGTGATAGCCACCAAGAAGGTGGTCTTCCATGACAAGTGTGACATCTCGCACTTGTGCATCGGTTCAAATGGCTTGCCCATGAGCTTTGCCAGGACCAGCAGTAGATCCCATGGTGGTGGTGGTGGTTCACACACCGGAGGGCATATGGGATTGAGGCCTTTGAAAAAGTACCAGACCACCTTCTCCTGCACTGACTGCTGACCAGCCCATGCCTGGTAAGCAGAGATGACTGCCAGGTGAACCTTAAGGGTCGTCGACCAAAGTCCCCCTTTGGAGAGAGAGACCATAGGTAGTCTAGGATGCTAGCCACACACCAAATAGAGAATCTCTTCTAGTTGAAGTCATAGCACTTCCTGGTCAATTCCTTGCAAGATGCCTTGACTACAGTGAGGACATCTTCGGAGAGACCCAAAGCCTGGAATCCTAGCTGCTCAGGAACCAGGCTGTCAGGTGCAGGGATTAAAGGTCAGGGTGGAGTACCTTCCTCTGACTGATAGAGAGTAGATCCGGGTGCACTGGGAGCCATCTCGGTAGCCTGCTGCTGAGGCTGAGGAGATTGGGACACCAATACTGACGTGGCCAGTCTGGAGCCACCAGGATCACCTGCGCCTTGTCCCTCCTGACCTTGAGGAGCACCTTGTGGATCAAGGGAAGAAGAGGAAAGGCATACAAGAGGCCTGGGGTCCTCAGCCTCAAGAAGGCATCCCCCTGCAGTGGGCACGAAACAGCCTCAGCTTTGCACTCTCCCTGGAGGCGAACAGGTCCACCTGAGGGGTGCCCCACTGGGAGAACAGACTATGTACTACCTCTGGATGGAGAGACCACTTGTGGGACACTTCGCCCACTCAACTGAGGGCATCCGCCAGCTGATTGGAGGCTCCTGCCACATGAATGGTGAGGAGATCCACCTCCAGTTGGCTCACAAGAGTCCAGATGTGAAGAACTTCCCTACACAGATGTAGGGAGTACATCCCGCCTTGCTTGTTAAGATAGTACATGGTCGTGGTGTTGTCCATCTGGACTAGAACCACTTCACCCCGCACAAACGGGACAAATACAGTCAGCACCAGACAGACTGCTTGGAGCTCCAGTAGGTTGAAGTGGCATCGGGACTCCTCGGGGGTCCAGAGCCTGTGGACCCTGTGTTCCCCCAAGTGGGCACCCCAGCCTGTGAGAGAGGCATCGGTTATCAGAATGACTGTCGGCTCGGGACAGACAAATGGGATCCCTTCCTGCAGACTCTCCGGGATGGTCCACCACTGGAGAGTGTCCCACATCTTTTGGGTCACAGTGACCAGCTGGTCAAATGACCTAGGCACTGAGACCACTGGCTGGCCAGCTCCCACTGCAGGGAGCACATATGCCACTGGGTCCATCAGACCACGGAGGTGCAGGCAACCATGTAACCCAGAAGGCACAGGAAGTCCCAGGCAGGGCACAAGTGCCCAACCAGAAATGATCAGGCAAAAGTGGAGACAACCTCTGCCCTGTCCAGCAAGAGCTGGGCTCTGGCTCAGCAAGAGTCGAGTTCTGCCTCGATGAAGCAGCTCACCTGTAAGGGCACAAGTTCTGACTTGGCCTCATTGACTAAGAGGCCAAGGTCAATGCAGGTCTGGAGGGCCAGGTCCCTTGACCTCTCAACTTCCTGCCTGGAGGGACCCGCTATAAGCCAATCATCCAGGTAGGGGCACACTCAGACCCTTCAATGCCTTAGCTGGGCCGCCACCACTGCAATGCATTTGGTGAAGACCCTGGGAGCTGAAGACAGGCTGAATGGTATGGCTTGGAACTCATAGAGGGTTCCCTCGGCTCGAAATCGGAGGAACCTCCAGCGGGATGGATGGATCGGGACATGAAAGAACGTGTCCTGTAGATCCAGGGAGCAAAACCACATGTTCTGCTTGAGAGATGGTATGATTTGGGACAGAGTTACTATCCTGAAGGTGTGAGAACTGAGAAACTCATTCAGGTCGTGCAGATCTGGAATGGGTACCAGCCCCTCCATACGTTTTGGGACCACAAAGTACCTGGAAACAAACCTTGAGTTTACTGGGGGGAGGAGCTGACTGAGTATCTGCAGATACCTTCTCCTCCCGTGGGGTGCGGGCTCAGCTTGGTGGGTACTGCTCGAATTCCAGAGGCAGAACCTGGCCGACCACTTCCAGAACCCACCTGTCCAGGGTAACAGTGGGCCAGGCGGAAAGGAAGTGGCAGAGCCAGCCCCCCATGGGAGGACACAGGGGAGGCCTGACGCCGGGTCCCTTCCCTCCAGGCTTTCAGACCACTGAAGCTACTGACTTGGGCAGAGGGCACCAAGACTGAGCCTGCTGCTGCTGCTGCTGCCCAGACTGGTACTGGGCTGGCTTGGCCACAGAGGCAGAAGGCTGAAAAGGCTTGCACTTCTGCTTGGAACATTTAGATTCCTTCTGGATGGAAGCAACAGACTCCAAGGTGACACTGGTCTACTCAATGCATTGTAGGTGATTGTCAACCCCGGGACTGAACAGGTCGGTGCCCAAGAAGGGTACAGCCGACAATTTGTGCTAGGTGTCTGCCATAAAGATCGAGACCCTCAGCCAAGCCCTGTGGTGCATGTTAACTGCAGCCACCACCGAATGAGCACAGGACTCCCAAATGTCCAGAGCCATCTGGAGCTGCCATTTGGTCACAGCCCGACCCTGATCTCAGACCTGCTTGACCATGGTCTGGAGGTCTGTGGGGAGACGAGGGAGCACCTCATCCAAAGAGCCCAGAAGAAGTCTGCCATGATGACAGCTGAGTCCGCCTGACGGAGACCAAGCGAAGAGGCAGTATAGACCTTTTTGGCCGAGTGGTCCAATTCTTTGGGCTCCTTGTCTGGTGGTCTATTGAAGTCTCCTGTATTGCCCGAGCACTGAAACATGGAGTTGGCCACCAACCCCTCGGCCAAGAGGTGTTCCATGAACCCTAAAAAGGGAGCCAATGGGCACCACGTAAATGCAGGCAATCTGGGCCGATGGCGCAGGGCAGGATGCAGGGTGCTACCAAAGCTCCAGGAATGGGTCAACAATGGCTTCGGCCACTGGGAAGGCCTCTGTCAGAGAATCCCCTTTGTCCAGAATATCTGTTAGGGGACATTGAGCCCGCTTTTGAATGGGCTCCAGAGGCATCCCCATGGATTCGGAGACAGAGGATGCCCATGAAGGACGTTGAACCCTCCTCCATCAAGAGACCCCCCCCCAATGACTCCTCATCGAACAGACGGGAGTGCAGCGAGGAGTCCTCTGACTCTGAAGAGTTCACATAGACCGGCTGACCATCTGTTTCACCCTCGATCCATTGCGGACAGTCAGACGTAAGACTGACCGACAGCCTGTGTGGAAGACCCTTGGCAGGCCAAGACTCCTTGATCGGAGCCCCCAAAGGAGGCTGTTTGGGTGGCGGCTCTACCACTATCAGTGGACAGGCTGGCTTCAGCCAAGCCAGGAGGGTCTCCACCAGCTCCGTAGGTGAAGGGATGGTGTAGACCAGCTCCAGAGATGTTGCCATCAGCCTAACAGACAACAGCCATGTGATGGCAGATGTGGGAGCCAGGGTCGACTTCGGACCAGCCAACAGCAACCGCTACCACATAAGGTCTTCGTAGCACTGGCACAGCCTCTCCTCTTCAGAGGATGAATAGCAGTGATGCAGCTTCTTGTAACACACAGAGTGGCATTGATGGCATTCTTTTGACCTTTCAGACGAGGAAGACCAAGACCTCAACCTCGACCACCGGGGGGGGGGTGACGGGGTGCTTGGAAGGAACCAGGGAGTTCCGCGGCTCCTCCAGGTCATGGCTAGGGACCATAAGGAGGTTTTCAGCAGGCTGCATCTCCTCATCGGTAGGTCCCGGTAGGACCAGAGTCCTAAACAGAGAGTTGTCGGCCTCATTGAGTGACAACGGGTCGACGGGGTAAATGGCAATTTCAGCAGGGTCATTGTCCCCTGTCTTTGCCGGCTGGTCTGATGGGAGCACCGTGAAGCCAGTGGCCAAGGCCACAGTTTTGACTGAAGTTAAAACCGGAGAATCCTGAGACCAAGAAAGTTCTCAATCTCAAGAACAACGACGGCGAGGCTTCTCCTTTTCTCTTGACTCCTTCGACTCTTTTTCCCTTTTCCGGGAGCATGAGCTGTGTGCTGCCGACGGGCCCTCCCCCTTAGTCGCAAGAGGCTGGCACAGCTCCTTGAAGGAGTCTGTAAAGGTGGAGCCCAATTTCAGCAGAACAAAGGCCAAGGTCGAAGAGGACTGATCGGCCGCCCAAGCTGCCTCCTCCTCCTCGAAGGCCTTCATCTGCTCTAGTTGCTTGGTGGACCCCGCAGCCGCAGAGACCAACCAATGCTCTTCGTTGGATTTGACTGGCAGGTTCCGTTTTTGTGGATGGCCAAGCTGCAAACAGGTGAGATGATCATCGAGTACCTTAGATTGAAATGAGCGACAAAACTCGCAGGCCTGGATATCGTGCTCAGAACCCAGGCAGTAAACGCACGTGGTGTGCAGGTCAGTACGCAACATCTTCTACCCACAGGGGCACCAGCAGAACCCAGGTGAGGACTTATCCTCCATCATGGTCGTGACTGAAGATTGTTCAGAAAAGACTCTTACATGTTTAAGTTTTGGAAGTAAATCTGAATATTTGAGCACCAGGGCCTACTCGACACAGGAGCAGTAAGGAGGGAACCTGCTTATTCCAGCGGAAAGGAAGATCTGGCATCATGGGGCGGAGCCAAGGGACATAACACCCGAGTGGGTGGGAGGAGCCAGCTTTAAGATCTTTCAGAATGAATTAAAGGGGAAGGGACACTGCCAGATAGTGTGGATCGAACATATCCACATCCCTAGAAGTATTCTTTCACAGAAAGGGAAGAGGATGCATGGAACAGCCTCCCAGCGGAGGTGGTGGGGCAATAACAGTGGTGGAATTTAAAAATGCATGGAATAGACATAAGGGAACACCAGCAATAGGACAGAGAGGGTAAACCACAGATCAATTAGGGTATGCGGTATGTACAATAGTTAGGGAAAATGGGCAGATAGGGTGGGCCATGCAGTCCTTATCTGCCGTCAGCTTCTATGTTTCTATGTTTCAACAGTGTGAGTGTAGATTTACATGGTGTTACTGTTTATGTAAGCTAGTACAGGTAATTTTAATATGTCTGTATGTACATCCCTGTGTGTGGTCACAGTTGGAGATGTCCTGCAAGTCTGTTCTGCACTAATGATCTGTTAATCATCCTGTGAGGGTATAGTGTGAGAAAACCATATCGGCAAGTTCCACCAACTTCAGGAAGATAATGAACTTCACTGTGCCATGTGCCACAGTACCACATCCTCCACTAGGGGAAAATTAACAGCTAGTACCTTAGTAAAGAAAGAAGGTATGTGTAACAATAATGTTAATGGGCCATTAATCACCGGGGGTGTAATATGGTACAAGGTGCAGCCGAGTTAATCATTTTTCAGAGTTTTGTAGAACTTGGACGCATAGTGCATAACAATAAAGCCCTACAGGCATTTTAAAAGATCATGAACATGAATACAGGTAATACCTTCCCTAAGCAAAAAGTTACCTCTGAAGGTTATGTTAATAGCTTGTTAATCAGCCACAGGGGAAGGGTCAGGGGGTGTAATGTGTCACATGATGTAGCCAAGTTAATCATCATCCAGAAGTTTGTAGAACTCGGCCACATAACATGTCACTATACACCCTATAGGCTGATAATTTACGCAATAAGGCATGACTAGGGGTTATGTTAATGGTCTGTTAATCAATGTCTAGCGGCGCAATGTCTCAAGAGGCATAGCTGAGTGTCACATGTCCTAGAGAGTGATCAACTGACCATTATACAATGGTTTAAATCTAAAATCACAAACCCTGTAATCCGGCTGGCTGGCTGGCACCTTCACCACCATGATAAATCCTCCAATATACCCACTGTAAAAGGTGCCAGCCGCCAATCAGCCACATTAAAAATGCTTCCTAAAATCACTGCAGGCATGACAAGCCTGACACTGGCAAAGATGGCAATCCCTGCTAAATAGCCATCTTGCCGAACTGCTGTACTGGTCCCGTTCTAATCCACCCCGATGCCATAACTAGTGAAAACTCTACCAAACAACAAAGAACTCAACAGCAACCAAAGTAAAAGCAGTCAGGAAACCCAAATTTACAAAACTATAAAACAAATCTTTACCTTTCATTTTTCACCACCACTACCGGTTACCACAGAGGACTTCCTTTCCCACGCTAGCCCATTACCTCACTCGGGTAACACCCATGCACGTACGACGAAACTCTCTAACAAGGTACCCCAAGTGTATCTCAATAAATGCGGATATAAAAAAAAAAAAAAAAACCTCAACCAAGACACAGTTTAAAAAAAGCAACCGGGGAACACATTTAAACATTTCTTGCTCCACCAAAACAAAAAAACACAGCAATTGGAAGTACAAAGCAATACTGTGCATGCGCAGTTTCCCTATAATTCGAGTACCCAAGAACTACTTCTTCCTATGGAGTAATAAACACACATAAAAACAACAAATTAATACATAAAAAAAACAAACATTTTATTTACTTTTTTTTTTTAAAGAAAAGAAAGGCCACTGTATAATAGCAATATGCCACTCCAGGATGTGGGCATGTGGTGGGATTCACCCACTTCTGGTGTCCACTCGGCTGCACCTCGTGACCAAACCACACCAGGTGTGGTAAATACCACCATATACCCACACCCTGTCATGGTATATTGCTTAAGTAACCTACCCCTGGGAGTGCCCCAATGCTGTTTGCACCCCAGTTGGGCACTGACTTGCAGACATTTACAATACCTTACATGGATTAATAAACCACAGAAGGGGAGTTACCTTCAGTACAAAAAAAAAAAGAAACAAGGTGCCTTAGAATAATGGAACAAGCTACGAAGCTGAAGCAGACTGCTTCAGCAGAGCTGTGAAGCACTTCCTCAGATAAACATGCTGCGTTCCTGGAAAACAGACTCCTGGTGGATATTGGGGGGCGGGGGGGGGGACGACACAGGCAGGAGTTCCAAAAACTGGCCAAGATAGGCACAAGGGAATCACAGGAATACAGAAAGGACTTGAACAGAGCCATTCATAAATAGATCTGCAGAAAAAAAATGCAAGGTGCCCAAAAATGAGAAAACACAAATGGTGTGCACAAGGAACGCGGTGCTGTCAAGCAAACAGAAGCATTTTTCAAAACAAAAGGGCTTGGGCACTCACCACCACATGAATACGCTACGCTGCACACCGAAGTAAAAGATAAAAGACACTTTTATTACATAAAATGCAAATACATTTGCCTAATGCGTTTCTGGTCCATCACTTGACCCTTTCTCAAAATGAGCAGACTGGGAAAGCCAAGCGAGTCTTATCTGCCATCAGCTTCCATGTTTCTAGGTTCCTAGGAGATGAGCGTAATCACCACAAAAAAAAAAACATATTTAGTTTGCCTATGAAATTTTGTTTCAGAGAAACTGCTTAATACAGCGTAATATCATAGTTAATCATATACAGTAATCTTCATGTCACCCCCCACACACACACACACACTTTTGGTGGTAACAATCACAGCTGTGTGGTAATGCAGCAGGTCCACTATTTACAACAGTTTAATAACAGAATGATATGCTGTTGATGCCACTGCAAAAAATAAGAAATGCAGTCTCATACCTTCACCATCACAGATTCCAATCATACACAAGGCATGCAAAAATTTCACTGCTTTAGAAGAAAACATAACATTTTATTTTAATTAAAAACTACTGCTCCAATTTCACATGCCAGATATTCAAATAAATAACTTGCTGCATATTCATAGTTGCACATTCTGCCTGCTGAGGCTCTGGTTGCCATGGAAACATCCTTTGACAGCAAATATCATGGCAACACATGACAGTAATAGAGACCCGAGCCACTGACTGGAAGCCTCGTTAAGAAACATATGCAGGATCATACCGTTGCCAAATAATCATGACATCAGTATACAACGATGTGCAAGGCTAATTTATTTCACATGACACATAACTAAAAAGAAATGCACAAAAAAAATCCATGCTACACTTCAAAAATTTCACATCAAATGTAAAATCCTTTTCTGAGTTAAGACACGCGTCACTACCTCATGGTAACTAAGCAACAGCAGCTACGTCTTGCATTGACTCCGACCAGGAAGTGTGTGAAATGGCACTTCAGTAACAAATTAAAATCTTTCCAAGCAACATCCTGAAATGTCAACATCCTTGCATACATAAGGAGTGAGTCATGCGAAAATTAATCACACATAAGCAGACTGCCCGTCACGGGGTTGCCAGGTGACCATTTCCCCAGCAATCACATGGCTCACGCTCCGTACGAACCAGGACTGACTGGTAGAGGAACTATTTGACTGCATTTTCCACAGAAAACAAAAAAAACAACAACAAAACATTAAGGTACAGAAAAAACTGTGGTTTCTCCTTATTATAATGGCAATAAGGTATGTCTCAGGGTTATGTTATGTTAATGGCCTGTTAATCATCCACTTGGGGGCATGTGGCACTCGGCTGCACCTTGTGCCACATTACACACCCAGGGAGGTGATTTACAGGCCCTTAACATAACTCTTAGACATAACTTATTGCTTAATTACTCAGAGGATAACTGGACACCAGGTATTGTAGTTATACACAGCATATTAACCAAAAGGGCCTCTCAACACCACAGAGTGTAATAAAGCTCAGCATATTACCCCGAGGACCACTGGACGCCAAAGAGTGTGGTAGTACACACTGTATTAGTCAGAGAACCACTGGACACAAACTATTACTCAGAGGGTCACTGGACACACGGGAACGTAGTAGTACACAGCACATTTCTCAGAAGATGATTGGACACCAAAGAGTGTAGAAGTACTCTTGATAAAGCTGTTAGGCCATTATGTGAAATGTTGAGGATTATGTATTCACCCTCCTGAGTTTAATAAAATCTATTTGTCCATCCTCCATGTGCCAGATTTTTTGTTTTAATCTCAAAGTTATGCATAACCATGGCACCAGGGCTCCGGCTGTGGATTTTTTAATTTTTCATATTACTCAAAGGGTCACTGGACACCAGGGAGTATAGTAGTACACAGCAAATTAATCAGAGAACCACTGGACACAAGATAGTTTAGCAGTAAACAATGCATTACTCAGAGGGTCACTGGACACCAGGGAGTACAGCAGTACACAGAAAATTAATCAGAGAACCACTGGACACAAGAGAGTGTAGCAGTAAACAATGCATTGCTCAGAAGTTCACTGGACACCAGGGAGTATAGCAGTACACAGCAAATTAATCAGAGAACCACTGGACACAAGACAGTGAAACAGTAAACAATGCATTACTCAGAGGGTCACTGGACACCAGGGAGTGCAGTGGAACACAAGGTATCACTCAGAGGGATTGAAGTAGTACACAGCATGTATTACTCAGAGGATCAGTATACAACAGGGAGTGTAGTAGTGCACAGAGTATTACTCAGAGGGCAACTGGACACCAAGCTGTGTAGCAGTACACAACGTGTAACTCTATTTTTTTTTTTTATTTTAAGTGAATGATTCAGAGAATATGGCTATCACAATCGTCATCTTAACATTCTGCGACATCCCATCTCATCCTTATCAAACACCCTCCCTGCCACCTGTGTCCTCATTTAATAACTAGATTAATTTAAGTTTGATCTAAAACTCATGAATGGGAGCCAGATCCTAAGGTACAGCCCAAATTGGTTTTCCATTTTATAATGCATTTCTTCAACTCTATGTAAATCTATCATACCCTGAACCCACTCTACAAAAGATGGAGGAGATACATCTTTCCAATGAACCAATATAAGTTTCTTTGCCAACAACAAACTCATAGATCATAATTCCATAACATCCCCTAAATCCACCCCATCTCCTCCCGGTCCAAATAAATCGATTCCCGGGACAAATGGAAAATCTCGGCCAATAAGTTTCCCCAATAACCCAAATATTTTTTGCCAAAATGATTCCAACTTGCGACAGGAAACCAACATATGATCCAATGTACCTCTAACCTCCCCACATCTTGTGCACAATTTTGAATTATTAACACTTGTTTTATTTAACCTCACCAGTGTCAAATACGCTCTATGTAATATATTTATATAAATTTGTTTTAACCTATTATTCTTAAATGGGAGATCTTCTAAATTAATTAAAGAGTCCCACCTAACATCTGATATGAATTGCCCTCTTTCTTTTTCCCAACTTTGCTTAAGTCTACCCAAAGAGACCAATCCACCCTTTTGCCTCAAGTACTGATAAATTTCACCAATTAAATGTTTTAAAGAATACAAATTATCAAAAAAAGACTCCACCCCCCCATAATAACCATTAATGATTTTTGATTATTCTTATATATTAAGTTCTTTACCTGAAGGTATGCAAAAATGCTCTATCAGATAAATCATATCTATCTCTTAACTCATCAAAAGAATAAAATCTGTCTTCAGTCAAAAAATCTTGCAGCGAACGCAAGCCTTTTTCCCCCAATTATATTTGTATTTATCCCCTACCAACAGATGGGAGAAAATGTTGATTATTGACAAGAGGTGTACTATAAATTAATTTATTATTTGCTCCCAACAATCTCCTAGCCAAATCCCAGGCCCAATTTGTAGATTTAATTGAATGAAGAGCCTTAGCGAACAAAAAAGAGTTTGGCTTATTTATATTAACCCCTAGACTGTGTCCCAAGAATGAAAACGGAACTTTCTCTGCCTAAATCTGAAAGCAAGCTGGCATCTCCTCTCTATCCTGAGCCCAATATCCCAAACACTCCAATTGAGCTGCCAAATAATAATATTCAAAATTAGGTAAAGCTAGCCCCCCCCCCTTTTCTTTTGATAATAATAATTTTTTTAAAGCAATTCTTGGTGTCTTGTTTCCATAAAAATTTATTAATTGCCCTATTTAAAGTATCAAAAAATACTTTAGGGATAATGATAGGAACCGTCTGAAACAAGAATACCACCTTTGGCAGAATATCCATCTTAACAACATTAACCCGCTCAATCAACACTAAGGGGAGATTTTGCCACCTTATAAGATCCTCTTCAATTTTTTAAGAACCGGAATAAAATTTTTCTCATATAATATATTTATTTCTGAAGAAATATAAACCCCCAAATACTTCATATATGGTTTATGATAAGTGTATAATAGATGACCTCTAAATAATATGCTTTCCTGTAAGTTCACCACTGCCTCTGTCTTGCCCCAGTTAATTTTATATCCCGAAAACCTACTATATTTTGCAAATATTTCTAATAGTTGGTCAAAGTCCTTGGCTAGGTCAGTCAGAACAACAAAATGTCATCTGCATACAATGATATTTTATGTACCTTTCCTCCTACCTCAACACCCCTGACCTGAGGATCTCTCCTCAACAATACAGCCAATGGTTCTATAAATAAAGCAAAAAGCAGGGGTGACAAAGGACACCTCTGTCTAGTGCCTCGCTCTAACTCAGCATAACATGCGCAATTCTGGTTAGTCTTAATTGAATCCAGAGGCGCATGATAAATCAATTTTATCCATTTCAGAAATGTTCCCTTGATGCCGATACACTTCATTGAGCAAAATACAAATTCCCATCTCACCCTATCAAAAGCTTTTTCGGAGTAAATGTCTTAGCGCTCATTACAGGAACTGCTTTGTAAATTATGTAAGTTATCATGTTATTATGTAAGTTGTCCTGAGACCTTTGACTAATGTATTGCTATGTACCTGACTGATGTATTTATGTGCTGTCTTAACTTATACACTGTAAAAACTGTCCTATCTTTTTGCGAATGAAAATATAATAAATACAAAGTATAAAAAAAAAAAAAAAAGCTTTTTCGGCATCAAGGGAAAGAACAGCCAATCCTATATCCAATGCTGGATCTAATAAATTGATTGCCCGTCATAAACTATGATTTAATCTTCTGCCAATCACAAATCCACTTTGATCCATATGGACAATTTTTGGAATAACACACGCTAACCTACTGGCCAAAATTTTAGCAAATATCTTGTAATCATTGTTCAACAATGAAATAGGTCTGTAAGAACCACATAAAACTGGGGGTTTATCCTTCTTCAGAAGTAAAATAATAGACGATTGATTAAAAGTTGGTGGAAAATCCTTATGTGTCTGAAAGTTCTTAAATTAAACAATAAAGGGACAAGATCTTCCCGAAAATATTTATAAAATTCCGAGGAATACCCATCTGGTACTGGAGTTTTATTATTTGACATATTAATTATGACATTATTCATCTCTGCCATTGATATTTCCATGTTCAGACCCTCACTATCCAACTCCAGAATCATGGGTAACTCAATCCCTTTTATATAGTCCTCGGTCTCCAGATTATCCACTAACCCCTTCTCTTTATACAGATTTTTATAGAATTTTTGAAATTCCACATTAATCTGATTTGTGTCAAAAATCCTTTTCTCGGGCTGGCCCAGTGGCGCTGAGGGTTGAGGCGCTGGACGCCACACCTCGCTCCACACCGGCGACCTGGGTTCGGGAGTGGACTCGGGCCACCAGTGGGTCAGCTGGGGGGAGATAGGCTGGAGCATCCCACGACAGCTCACCTACTCCGGGGAAGGTTGAGGCCACAGCCCGAACACTTGCCTGACTTTTAACAGATCTAGCTCCATATAACACGAGCATGATCTGAAATCAAAATAGCATTATATCTTACAAACACTACAGATTGCAAGACAGACCCTGATATAAAAAAATAATCAATCCTCGACAAACAATTATAAACATTTGAAAAAAAAGAAAATTTCTTCAGATCTTGATACAAAGCCCGAAACGGGTCCAACAAAGCCAAATCCTTAGTATAGTTCTTTATGAGTTGTACCAATCTTATTTTACGTTCTGGGGCTGAAAGCACCCTATCTAACTGAGACAGTGCTACATTAAAGTCGCCCACTATTATCACTGGAGCGTTTGAGACTGCAGCCAGTAAAAAAAAATATTATTTAAAAAAAGACAGATTTTCCTCATTCGGAGCATAGATATTAATAAACAAAAAGAGCAAATTGCCCCACAGTAATGTTTGCACTCACCCATCGACCCTCAGTATCCACTCCAGAATGTTCAATCTTAGGGTTTAGATGCTTTTTAATAAAAATAGCAGCCCCTCTTTCATTACCTGAAAATGAAGTTGAACTACCTACTGCTTTGAAGAGGTTACAAAAGTACACCACATCCTTTCTCCCAAAATGCGTTTCCTGTAGCAAGACACAATCAACTCTTTTCTTGTTTAAATAATTAACAGTTTGTTTAAGGTTAATCCTATCTCTGGCTCCCTTCACGTTCCAAGTCAGTATTCTAAAAGCCTGAGTCATTATATAGCAGAAGAAAAATTATTTCCCATTTTATTTTAACCCCTAACACAGGCGGCAGGAAAACATCCCCAACTAGTCATACCCCTTTCTCATTCACTCTTAAATAAACTACATTTTTAATTTTTCCAAATGCCCCTTTTTTTTCATAAACATCCTATTAGTCAACCTTTTAATCCCGCCCCCTTCCCCCCATAACCTATTCCCCTTTACAGGCTTTTCTCTCCACAGAAAAACCATCTCCCTACCCCCAAACTCTAAGATAGCTTACTTTAAGCTGTATGTATAGATGTTATATCTTGAGCCGCTTCTGCTTCCCCACCATTACACATATTTTCCTATCTAATTACCATCTAAATACCCCCTCACCTTCCCCTATAGATCTGTGAGTCAAGGAGTTGTGAATTCAGTAAATCCCCTATCATGTGGAAAAGTTCTTGCCTCTTGAGGTGTGGAAAAAAAAGGCTTTTCTCTCTATAGAAATCCTAAGTTTTGCAGGGTGAAGTAGAGCAAAAGAAATACCATGTTTCCTTAACTGGTCCCTAATACCATTAAAAGATTTGCGCTTACTCAGAACTGGGGGGTCAGGAAAGGCCTGCAATTTCATTCCCTTATATACAAAGCTTTTTTCTTTCCTTCCTTTAGCCAAAATCTCCTCTCTGTCTTGGAATTGCAAAGTCTTGATACACATAAATCTAGGCCTGCCATCATCCCTTCACTGCCCAAACGCTTTGTGTGCCCTATCTATCTCAATTTTATCCTCTGGATATTTACGTCCCATTACTGATGTTAACATTTGTTCACAATAAGACAAAGAATTCTCCCCTCAACCCCCTCTGACAAGCTACTAATCTTAATATTCACTCTTCTTGACCTAGCCTCCAAATCTTCAACTTTATCTTTTAACATGACCAATTCTTTGTTTGCAGTAACCAAATCTGTTGTCATTTTAGGCATCATATCTTCCATATTAGACACCCTTTGCTCCACCTGATCTGTTCGCAATACAACTTCATTCATTTTTTCCACTATATCAGAGAATTGTTTTGTCCAAAGAAGCTATTGCCATATTTATATTGGCAAAACCTAATCTTAATTCCTCTAACACTAAAGTACTTTCTATATTAGCAGATGCTCTCCCCAGGAATGTCTTGCCATTGGGGGGGGGGGGGTCAGGTCAAGTCAAATCTGCCTCCTGTTTTTTTCTTTCATCGAATAGCCCACCCTCTCCTTTATTGTGTTTCTCTGATTGTTTCAATTTCCTTGTTTTTACTGAGGAGGCCATTTCCAAGTTTGGATATAAAGTTTTTTGACACACTGGAGACTTTAAGTATGTCATAATGGACTGTTGAAATAGTGAAGCTGGCGTTTTAATAGATTTTTCCCAGTAGTGCACGATGTCACACTCTCTGTATTAACAACTTGTTTATCCATTTCCTGTTTACTCGCACACTCTGAGATCGAACTTTCAGTAATTATACCCTCTTTTATAGACAAGCTCTTCCTTTCTCCCCCTCCTCTCTTCCAGCAAACACATCCCCTGACAAAAAATGTCCCCTTTCTCATCCAACATCCACAAATAACCCGTCCCGCTCCAGAACACCCTGTTTCAATTCACCAGTAGTCCCAAACTATCTTGTTGTGGATAGGTAATTCTCCGTTTGGATGCCCAGAACACATATATTTTCTTCATTCAGCTTTTTCAGTTCGTCTGCACTTCCCCTCTGGAGTGAGTTATTAAAATCTTCTGCCCCAATAGCTCCCGGAGAAATAAAAGAAGCATTTGATGTACCTGTTACTTGGGCCACATCACTACCAAACGATTTTACCAAATTTTTTAAATATACATCACCCAACAAATTAGATTAATTCAGGGCTGTATTCATTCTCCTCAGTCTGCATTTTCCAACCTGACAGTTCTGGCTTGGAACCGTGTCGCGACACCTCGTGAACACACCAAAACTTTTTAGACATACCCGGGGCAGAGAAAAGTTAACTACTGACAACTTCCTAACTCACAGAACTTGCCTTTACAAAAAAAAAAAGCTTAATTGAATTTGAAGAGAAGGGTATTCATTTAAACCGGAAAAAGACAAACGGGGAGCGTTCCACGAAGCGCTCAGCTCACACAGGTCCTGTACTCAGCCTGCCATCTTGTGTGCATTCCCCCTCACACAACGTATAACTCAGAGAATTACTGGACACCAGACAGTGTAGCAGAAAACAGTGTATTTATTGTTTTAGTTATTTAGTTAGTTTTTGTTTACTGGGTAGGGTACACAAGGTAAGTAAATGCCTATATTCAGGTACGACCTGAAAGAATACTGCAGTGTGAACAAATACAAGATGATGCGGAGCACAGAAAAAATAGTCTGGGGCCAGGCAAACAACATAAAATAGGAGCAATAAACAGTTTAATATGTTTACGTACATGAGTGTAACAGTATAAATATACAATAGAACATTACTGTAGATGGGCTGTGAGCTTGTAAAGTTTCAAGGTAGAATTAAAGTGAGAAATAGCAGAGGCCAGAAAGAACAGAACAAAGTGTGTAGGCAGTTTTAGAATACTGTGCTGGGTTGTAAGCACTACTTGGTAAGAAGAGAAGGATGAAGCCAGCCCGGTGGCACTGAAGGTTGAGGCGCTGGATGCCACACCTTGCACCATGCTGGCGACCCCGGTTCAGACGCGATCCTGGGCCATCAGGGGTCGGCGAGGGGGGACAGGATTGAGCGTCCAGAGGACTGCTCTCCTATCCCCAGGGAGGGATCCAGGGTGCCACCGCTCTGCAGCGGCCCCTGGTGATGACCGGGGGCACTACTGAAGTCGAACTAGCAGTATGGAGTCGTCAGATGTTGGCACATACGTGCCATGATGTCACTGCATGCTCGCACTCCCGGAGCTACCAAGAACAGGGAGAATGGCAGCACAGACCGCGGCAGCTTGATGGCCGCTACTCCATCGGCCAACGATGCCTGGACAGCGAGTGCCAGCATTGGTTCCTTGCCTGGCACGGGACCAATAGAGGGTGCCCCTCTAGAAGGTATAGTTGCATATACCAGCTGGGCGTGCAACTTCAGGGTCCTTGGTGGAGTTGGAGCAGTGGCTAGAGTATGAGGGCAGGTCAGTGGCTGCAGTTATGAAAATGATGATATGATTAAAAAAAAAGAGAGAGGGATGCAGAAATCCACAAGGGCACTTTAGCTGTGTAGATTCAATCAACCTCCTTCCCGTTCACAATAGCCATTAGCCACTTTGGCTTGTAATGTCCCCCTTACAGTAATTTTCACTGCTACACTTTCATGGTTCCTTGCAGATTTCTGCATCCCTCTCTTTTTAATTCATAGATATTAACATACTGACCCTTCTTATTGATATCAGCCATCTTGGCTCTCAATTTTATACTGGCACACTGGTTTCTTGTAGTTTGGTTCCTACTTCGCCCCCCCCCCCCGGCTAACATTTTGAGAATTTTTCTCACAATTCACAATTAGCAATTTAATCAATATTTTACTGAACTGCATCTTCTATTATTTCTACATTATTATGAAGCACTTCAGCTATGCAGATTCAGACTCCATTCCATTTATAACAGCCACTTTGGCTTGTAACATTCCCCTTTAATGCTTTTAGTTGCAGCTCTTTCCGGGTTCCCTTGCAGATTTCTGCATCACTCTCTTTGCAGCATTTGCTAAAACAG
The DNA here is from genome assembly GCA_016271365.2 of Neoceratodus forsteri. NCBI lineage: Eukaryota > Metazoa > Chordata > Ceratodontiformes > Ceratodontidae > Neoceratodus > Neoceratodus forsteri. The sequence continues at coordinate 1,455,097,110 of CM057455.1, read as the reverse complement.
CCCACACATTTTGTTCTATTCTCCTTGGTCTCTGCTGTTTCTCCCATTTTACCTTTGGACTTTACAACCATGCAGCATCTACGGTAACTAATATAGGAATTGGCTGTTGGTTAATTAGGATCAGCAGCTTATCCAGTAGGTAGGGAAATGGACAGACTGGATGGGCAAAGTGGTCCTTATCTGCCGTCAAAGTCTATGCTTCATGATTGAACAAGTGCTTTCAATGTGTTTATAAATATCTACATACTATACATGGGATATTTTTCTATGTCATTTTTTCAATGTTATTTGTGTCTCTTACTGTTTGCACTTTTGGTGTGCACTGTGTATCTGGCATATACTGCGGCTTAGTCATCCTATGGATACATATACCTTTAACTCAGCTGTACAGCATATATGAGACTTCCTTAAGTACCATTAGCCACTCCACTAGAAGAAGACTCATTATGAGTCAAAGCACCGGGGACTTGTTGCCAAGTTGTTTACTAGGGGACGGTAAATAATTTGACTCATTACTACTCTAACTCCATGTTTTATTTGTGAATTACTCTAAATACCACAGTTGTGACTTTCTGCTGAGTGTGGCATTTCCTGCTTTTGTAAGCCACCTGACCAGAAGCAGCCAATCAGCAACGTTGGATTTTGCAAACTCCTCACACTGTGCATGCATTTGGTCCCATTTCCAGCTCTCTCTCAGCAAAGATGGATGTGGCACTTGAGATCTCTCCATTCCCTACTCCAAAAGAGTGATCTGTGATAGGAAAAATTTGGAAAATCACTCTAGTTAGCTAGTAAACAGTTGTTAACTGTAGTTTCAGGCAGGTAGGCCAGTAAAACTGCATACTGCTGTACAGAGGAGCGGAGAAGGCAGTTTGTGCTTGCTGCAGCTGTAGACCTGCAGCAACACAGGGACTTTAGCAAACAGGGAAAGAGGTAGTGGGGGATTTTCGAAGGTTCTATCATCATTTTTAATTTAACTGATTGATGGTGGTGCGGGAACCTTTAATCCATTTCTGTATTTTTTTCTGCCTGTGCAGAAGCCAACCAGCCAGCCAGTCAGTGAGTGACAGTGAAGTAGGCGGCAGTATGAAAAACTGGGGTCTGGATTTTTGAAAACTGCACCACAGGACTAGAGACACCACCGATGCATGCAAATGCATTATGCATTTGCATGCATCTATAGTGTCTCTAGTCCTGTAGTGCAACTTTAGGAAATCCAGCATTCACCACATTTTTTTTCTTTTTCATAAGCACTTTATCCTCCTTCCTGCCTCCGGCTGCCACCTTCTGACCGTCTCCCCCAGCCCTGTCACCCAGGTATCACTGGGACGTACCCCTGCCCAGTCGCCAGATGCGGAGCCTGTGTAAGGTCGGACATCATCTTGCAGCTGGAGGTGTTTTTTCCTCATCTTCTCCCTTTACCTGTTGCTGGGGTGCACACGCAGGACATGCGCACGTAGAGGCATGCGCATGTCTGCAGAAGTTCCACAGCACCATCCCTATGTCTAGCCCCTCTGACCCACACTATCCTCCATTCTCCATCTGGGGGTAGTCATTCAGCAGGAGTGCCAGTCCTCCCTCCCTGGGAAAGGAGAGAAGTCCTCCAGATGCTCGATCCTCTCCCTCCCCTGCGGACCCCCAATGGCCCATGCTTGTTCCCGAACACGGGTCGCTGGCATGGCATGAGGTGTGGCGTCCTGCGCCTCAACCCTCAGCGCCACTCAGCACCACCGGGCCGCCCTCATTCACCACATTTTCAAAGTGTGATGCAGTTTTTATTCTGTAGGCTAATTACAGGAGCCCACCAGCTCATACATACTTGTGATTTACATGCTAAAACTGGGTGTTTTCATCTGAAAGGCAGGATGAAGTACCAGACCTGTCTGCTGGCTAAAAAAAAAAAAAAGAGTCCGGGCCTATCCCCCCTCACCCGGTGTCCAAAACCTACTAAGCCTAATGACCAATCCCCACCAAATTAGAGGACTGGACAGCCAGCCCGTCAAGGTCCCTTTTTGCTGCACCTCACAAGGACAAAGGTCATTTACATAACTTGCCCCCAACTGGATCAACTCACTCCACTGTGACATCCTGGCCAAATCTAATATTGGCCCTTTCAAACGTAAGCTACGCCAGCTCCTTTCAGCACTCTGTGGCTGTGACTGCCCTCCCTAATCAGGAATCTGTAGTACTATCACTGCTGTCCCACTGCCGCACTTAGCAGCTAGCCTGCCTACCTTAGACCACCTTCCACCCTCAACATCCACTTTGCTCCTTATCCTTTACTTTCCCAAGCCCAACCTCCTCAACCCACCAATCCCACCTGTTCCCCTTGCCCTCCGTCCCCCCTCCTCCCATTCACCCCTTTATAGGGCAAAGCCTTCTTGGCTGATTCTCACTGTCGACAATGTGTACTCAACTGTCTAGTCTATATGTCTTTTTTTGAATAATTCTTTAATCATATCCCTGTGATGTCTGTAAGCCCACCTAAAATGCATAGTACCTGTTAAAATGTATATACCTCTGTATCATCTTCAATTTGCAATTGTACGTATACTGTCTTCAGGACTGGAGATCTTTTTCACAATTGAAGTGTGAGGAGTTTGCTCAATTCTTTGCAGATAAGGTGTCCTCCATCAGGTCAGAGATCCTCTTGACTCATTCAAATGATCAGAGTGGTGGCTGATGGGAGAGTACGGACACCTGGTCTGTCTGGACGGATTTCAACCCGCCAGCAATCGTGGATATCATGAAGATCGTTCAGAGCTTGCGACCGACTTACTGTAGTTTGGATCCTGGTCCAACATACCTCCTGGTGGGGTATTTGGATGTCATCGGACTGATCTTGTGGAGATAGACTGGTGCTTGATGGACCAGAGGGTGTTTCCGGGCATCTTGAAGGAGGCCCTGGTGACACCCCTCTTAAAGAAATTTTCCTGCAACCCAAACTGTCTTGCTAACTACAGACCAGTCTCTAACCTTCCCTTTTTGGGGAAGGTTATTGAGAAAGTAGTCGCATTGCAGCTCGAGAACTTTCTTACCACCCACGAAGTCCACGATCCTCTGCAGTCTGGTTTTAGAAAGAGGCATAGTACCGAGACAGCACTAGTTCGAGTACGTAATGATCTTCTGATAGCGAGAAATCAGAGGAGTCATTCGATCTTGGTCCTCCTTGAGCTCTCTGCAGTGTTTGACACCGTGGACCATAAGGTGCTGCTAGAACACCTGCGGCTCCTCTGCAGACTGTCTGGTGCAGTCCTTACGTGGTTTAAATCTTTCCTCACAGGCAGGACACAGAGGGTGGTATCAGGGATTTTTTCCTCTGCCTCCTTCTTCCTGCCTTGTGGGGTTCCGCGGGGTTCAGTTTTGTCCCCTATGTTGTTCACGGTGTACGTGCTGCCGTTAGGAGACATTATAAGAAAGTACGGGCTGAGTTTTCACTGCTATGCAGATGACACTCAGCTCTACATGTCCTTTGTGCCCTAACATGATAGTGCGATATCGGTCTTTAACAACCGCCTCGCTGAAATCCAAGACTGGATGAGTGCTAACTGGTTGAAACTAAATCCGGATAAGACTGAGGTGCTGGTGGTGGATCCAGGTCAGCGGGTAGAGAAGTTGACTCCTGGCCAGCCATCTGGCCTTGAGTTAGGTGGTAACCAGTTGAGATCTTCTGAACAGGTGCGGAATCTGGGCGTTGTACTTGACAACAAATTGACATCGAAAGCGCAGGTGGCATCAGTTGTCAAGTCCTCATTTTATCATCTGAGGAACATCGCCCGGATAAAACACCTAGTTCACCTGAGGACCTGCCTACATTGATTCACACCTTCGTGTCCTCTCCTCTGGACTACTGCAGTGCCCTGTACCTAGGGTTACTGGGGGTGGACCTCCATCACCTGCAGCTGGTGCAGAATGCGGTGGCCAGGTTGCTGACAGGGCTGTCAAGATCTAGCCATGTCACACCTGTACTACGCAAGCTGCACTGGCTCCCGGTGTGATGGAGGATCATCTTTGAGGTCGCGTTGCTGACCTATAAGACACTACACGGACAGGGACCGGGTTACCTGCAAGACCTCCTTCGGCCCTACTGCCCCCTCTGTGCCATCCGTTCCGCCGCTGAGGGATTGCTAGAGGTTTCAAGGGTCCGTTTGCAGACATCTGGAGCTAGGGCTTTTTCTTTTGTAGCCCCGACCCTTTGGAATACTCTACCTCGTCGGATTACAGAGTGCCTGTCCATCGAGGCTTTTAAATCACTCCTGAAGATCTACTTATTTGAAAAGGCCTTTGCGGAATATGGCTAGCCCCGGAATTGCTGCGGTTTATTTTATGGTTATTTTAATTTGTATGTATATTTTAAGGATATTGTTTAACTCTGATGTTTTTTATATTGTACCAGCACTTTGGTTATAGGAAAGCGCTCTATAAATAAATTTGACTTTGACTTTGTATAATCTCTGACCTAAAATGTATAGTACCTGTTAAAATATTTAATACCTCTGTGTCATCTTCAGTTTGCCAATGTATGTCAACTGTGTACTTTCTGACGTGGAACCTTTGTAAAAGAGCTCTCAACTCAAAAGGTATTTGTAATCCAAGATCTTAATAAATAAATAAATAAAATATGTTTGCTGACCTACTGTAGAAAAATGATGAGTGCAACTTGCGGTACAAAGTTAAATGACATTTTATTTGGTCTTACAGTTGTGTCGCAAGTAAAGCAGTTGCACTACAATGGTGTCGCAAGTTGGTGCACGCAGCAGAAGGGGCTTTGAAAATTTAGCCAGTCCATTTGATCTTGGCACAGTCCCCGTGTACCCTTACAAACACATGATATCTGGTACAGAACCATTTTCCCTCATGGCATTGGTAAAGGTGAAAAAAAAAAACATTGCATTTGAAAGATCTAAATTCCCCCAACCTATTTATAGTGGCTCAATTTCAACTGCTCTAAACTGGAAAGAGTACATTACACTTTAGCGAGGGAACAAGATGATATATGCAACCCCCCCCTTCAGTTTGGTGACCAAGTCCATATAAGAACTGATGGGGGTGGCCATGGCCCAAGGTGACTTCTATTTCTGGGGGAAAAGGGATGTTATAGCTTGCAGGAAGCCCCCCTGCAAACACATAAGGCACTGGCTGCCACAATCATTCCTGAATTCACTGAGACAGTAAGAAAAAATTACTTACCACAGTAATCTTGTTTCTTCTAATGGAATCTTGCTGTATTCTGACAATATGCAGTTAGCCCTTCCAGTTCAACTGCCCCACAGATGAAAGAGTTAACTCTATGCCATAGCATAGAACGTTGAGCTAGAGCTCGGTTTTCAAACCCCTGTCCCTAGTACATTCTATGTAACCGTCAGATTACTGCGAGCACTAACGTAGTTACTACTAAGCCTATCTATATTAAATAATAAATCACCCAACATGGCTAAAAAACAGGCAAAGGGCAACTAGAAGACGCAAGTCGAGAAGTGCCCAAGAAAAACATAGCATCCCAGAAGTGGAGCACTTAAATTTCTACTGACAAGCAGGACATGCCCCTTTTAGGTTCTGTTAGGAGGCGGGGAGGGAGGTCAGAATACAACAAGACTCCATTAGAAGAAACAAGATTACTGTGGTAAGTAATTTTTTCTTCAAACAACATGAAGTCGTCCTGTATTTTGACAATATGCAGACTACCAAGCAGTGCCCCCATGGAGGTGGGCACTGAACCTACTTAGGAAACAGGCTCTGCAGTACTGCTGTGCCAAACCTGGCATCACTCCTGCCAGGTTCTATCTCTGGTGTGCTCCATCTCCTGAACACTGCATTCAGTATTCCCTTGTTCAGAGACCACTTGTGGTGACTCTGATTTATTCTGCTGAGGGCATCTGCCAGTACATTCTGCTTGCCTGGCAAGTGCACAGCTGAGAGGGAGATCTGAAGACAGTAAGCCAGACTCCAGATCTTCATTGCTTCCGTACACAGGGAAGATGACTTTGTCCCTCCCTGCTTGTTGATGTAGTACATGATGGTGGTGTTGTCTGTTCTTACCTTAACCACCTTCCCCTGTACCATCTCTGAGAATGAACGAAGAGCCAGGAACACTGCCCTGAGCTCTAACAGGTTGCTATGGAGCAAGGACTCCTGATGAGACCATGTCCCATGAGCAGTGTGGTCCCCCAGGTGAGCCCCCCATCCCAGGAGTGAAACATCCATGGTCAGAACTACTGTAGGAGATTGTTGGAGGAAAGGAACACCCTCCCTGAGATTGTCCTTTTTCAGCCACCACTGCAATGCCTGTACCAAGGTGGATGTCACTGGAATCAGTTTAGATGGGGGACCTCTTTTCTGGGACCTAAAGGATCTGAGGTGAAACTGAATGTCCCTCATCTGAAACCTGGCTCCTGGGACCACTGCTGTGGAGGCTGCCATGTGTCCCAAAAGCTGAAGAAAATTTCTTGAAGGTCGGGACACCTGCAGGAGAAAGGAACTTGCCATATGGATGAGGTTGTCCACCTTTTCTATTGGCAGGACAGCCTTTGCCTGAACCGTGTCCAGCTCTGCTCCTATGAGAACACTAGGATCTGGACAGATTCCAGTACTGATTTTCTTAGGTTTACCAGAAATCCTAAGGACCCTAGGGTATCCTGTACCAGGGCCAAGGCTTCCCTCACCTGCTGAGGGGACTGTCCAAAGAACAACCAGTCATCCAGGTAGGGAAAGACAGACACTCCCTGCCTTCTCAGGTAGGCCACAACTACTACCAGGCACTTTGTGAATGTTCTAGGGGCAGAGGTCAGACCAAAGGGCATTGCCCTGAACTGATAGTGGCCTGAGGGCAACTTGAACCTTACATACTTTCTGTGGGAGTGCCTGATAGGTATGTAGAAATAAGCATCCTTGAGGTCCAAGGAGGCTAACCAATCTCCTTGTCTAAGAGTGGGGGAGGATTTTGGTTAAAGTCACCATCTTGAATTTGGGATTTTCTATGTGCATGTTGAGATGCCTCAGATCTATGATGGGCCACCACTCCTCAGTCTTATTTAAGGTAAGGAAGTATTTTAAGTGCAACCCTTTTCCTTTGTGAAGGACAGGGACAGGTTCCACTGCTTGTTGCTCTGTAAGTGTGGAAACCTCTGCCTTCAACAGAGTTGCCTCTGAACTGTTGGCAGGTTTGAAAGACTTTGCTCTGGTTCTTGGGAACTGTTTGAAATTCAGAGCAAGTCCCTGGCTCACTACTTCCAGGACCCACTTGTCTGAGGTAATGGATTTCCAGTCCTGGAAGTTGTGAGCCAGTCTACCCCCTACTGGCAGAGGGGTGGTGGCCCTGGCTGACACGTCAGGGTGTCTGTTTGGCAGGAGTCTTAGGCTGGGAGGTGGATGCAGCTCTGCTCAAACCTTTCCTACCTCTGCCCCTGAAAAAACCTCTCTGCTGCTGGTAAGCAGGGAATACCTGTGCCTGGTAGAAACGCCTTTGATAAGACCTGCCTCTGCTCGGCCTAGGCTGCTGCTTTTGTGGGGTTGAAGCCTTTTCTTTTGCAGCTGCACTTTTGTAAGTGGTCCTGTACTCATCCATTTTCTTCATGTATAACTTTGTTTGCTCCCCAAACAGAGAATTTTGGATGACAGAGATGTACATTTTGGGGAGTGGCTCAACCAGAAAGAAGCCAGGTGTTTAGGATTTAAAAACTGACCTAGACAGCTTCTGGCAGAGAACAGCAAGAGGAAGGAGGTGCTGCTAGAACTATATTTCTCTACTGGGACTATATTGCCCTCCTTCCCTCCCCTCCACCCTTAGCCAGTTCTACTTTTATAGACACAGGATTTGACTGACAACAGGAACTTCCTGTTTAGCAGCAGGAAGGGAGTGATCACACAGCCACAAAAGACTCACCATCCTAGAAGGAAAACAGTAGCTCTCTGTCCGTTCCCCCCGCCCCCAGCTGCTGGAGGTCTGACTCTGAGCAAGTAATGAAACTACTGAAATATAGAAACTTCCTGTCTCAGAACAGGAAGATCAGGAGCTTAAAGGGCACAGAGGCAGTAAGTAAGTAGGGGAAAAAATATATAATAAATAAACAGACGAAAGAGTAAGTATTCAAAACAATAGTTAAGGGGCCAGAAATAAGACATGATGGGAGTAGTGCAGTGCAGTGGCTGTGGAGCAGCAGTCTTCCAGGAGACATTCTGGAGAATGTGGTGTTGTCCCATTCCTGGGCTGAGGGAGGAGGCTGCTCATCTCCAGGCCGAGTTGGCCAGGATTTGGGGGACCTCCTCTCTCACCCAGGAACCACCAGGGCCACCGCCTCTGCCTCAGAGGTTGCCAAAAAAGAGGAGCGGTTGGACCACAGTGGGCTCAGGGAGGGTGAGAGTGGTGGAACAGAGGCGCATCTCACCAGTTGTACCTCTCGACAATTCGTATGCCACTGTGGCTGAGTGTGGTTCCTCTATAGAGGCACCCGCAGTGGAGACCAAGGAGGATGTTGGGAACCTCCACAAAGGAGACCCATAGGAGGGTGGCATGGGACCCCACAGGGGAAGGAAACAACTCCTGATGGGGACTCCATAGTTAGGATGGTAGAACATGGGGAGGGAGGGGAGAGGGAGGTAAGGTGCCTGCCAGGCGCCATGGCTTGGAGGGACAGGGAGCGAATCCTCAGGATCGTGGGAGCAGCTGCACAGTGGAGGAAGCTAAATGTCACTGTCCGCCTAGGGACAAATTATCTGGCTGGGAAAGGGATCAGAACAGTGCAGGAGGAGTTTGTGGAGTTGGGGAGGGGCCTTAAACAAGCAGCACACACGGCAAGCTTCTCGGAGGTGCTGCCTGTCTATGGCATGAGTAAGGCTAGGGTGCGCCACACCATGGGATTCAATCAGTGGTTGAAAAACTGGTGCAGCACTCAGGGGTTTGGCTTCACTGGGGACTAGAGGTCCACCTGGAGTGATGCAGGCCTATACTGGCGCGATGGTCTGCATCTGTCCAGGAGGGGAGTCAGGATCCTAGGTGATAGGTTTATATGCTTCATTGGCAAGCATTTAAACTAGCCAAGGGGTGAGGCATTGGAAAAGAGCAGGGAAATCCTAACCCTCCGACCCAAAATATCAGGGTAGTTAGTGAGGTAAACACCAAGATAGAGACGTTGATAGGGTGAAGGGCAGGGGTAAATGGAGAAAACAACAAAGGCAGTAAGGACAGGGATGGGGCAAAAGGGGGTAAGGCCATCAAGAAATGGAGGATAATGAGTACCAATGCCCGTAGTCTGGGCTACAAGCTCCCTGAACTGGTGGCCATGATGGAAGAGGGATGTCTGGATATCGTGGCAGTCACAGAAACATGGTACACAGAGAAGCATGACTGGGATGTTAACATACCAGGGTACACAACCTACAGGAGAGACAGGGAAGGTAGAAGGGGGGGGAGTAGCTCTCTATGTATGGGAAGGATAAAAGCAACGGAACAAAAGAGTAAACAGGAGGGAGGAGGAGGCACTGTGGGTCACCTTAGAGACTGGAAATGGCACCACAATCCGCACAGGGATTGTATACAGACCCCCATCCCAGGGGGAGGGAATGGACAAGGATATGATAGAAGGCATCCTTAGGATGGCAGAGAAAGGGGAGATATTGTTGATGGGGGACCTGAATATGCCAGATGTTAACTGGAGTACCTTTGCTGCAGCCACATCCAAGAGCAGGGCCATTCTCGATGCCCTATAGTGGGCATGCCTCAGACAGCTAGAGATGGAACCTACTCAGGAGGGAGCAATCTTAGACCTCATACTCTCAAATGGGGACAGTGAGAGGATCTCAGATCTAGAAGTGGGTAGCCATCTGGGAACAAGTGACCACCAAACAGTGTGGTTCACGATAAACTCGGCTGCAGAGTCAAACCGAAAGAGTTTACTGTTATACCTATGTGTTGTACTGCTATACTGTGTATTTTGGTTTGTCTTACTGTGACAAGGTACCTTTGTAAATGAGCCTATGGCTCAAAGGTTTTCCAAACTGCTGTTTAAATAAAATAAATAAAAATAAAAACCATAGAAAAGTGAGGGTACTAGACTTCTGGAGGGCTGAATTTGTCAAAATGGGAGAGTGCCTTAGAAAAGCTCTAGCAAACAGGCAAGAAGGAGGGGTGGAGCAACAATGTGGAAACATCAAAACTGACATCACAGAGGCAACAAGCCTTTGTGTAATGCAAATAAACAAATCTAAACAAAAGAAAAAGCCATTATGGGTCTCAAAAGAGGTGGCAGGGAATATTAGGGAGAAAAATATAGCATTTAGGAAGTAAAAGGAAACACAGAAGGAGCAGGACAGAGAACTGTACCAGTTAAGGCAGAAGGAAGCAGGGAAGGCAGTCAGAATAGCAAAGGCCCAAACTGAGGAAAAGATAGCCAACTCGGTTAAGAAGGCGGTAAAACCTTTTATAGGTACATTAGGGACTGTAGAAAGACAAAGAGAGGGATAGTGAGGCTGAATAGAAAGGACGGTCGGTGGGCAGACAGGGACAATGAAAAAGCAGGGATACTGAACGAATACTTCTGCTCAGTATTCACAAAAAGAGGAGGAGGGGGAGGTACCTAATCCAATTAACAGAAGCACTCTGGATAAGGGGGTCGATCCCAGTCCTTTCACAGAAACATAGAAACATAGCATTTGATGGCAGATAAGGACCGTTTGGCCCACCTAGTCTGCCCATTTGAGATGTGAAAGAACAAGGGGACACAATTTGAAGGTAGAGGGGGGAAGGCTCAGGGACAATGTGAGGAAGTATTTTTTTCACAGAGAGGGTGATGGACACATGGAACCGCCTTCCTGAGGAGGTTGTGGGGTCTAAAACTGTGGAAGAATTCAAGAATGCATGGGACAGACATAAGGCAATTCTTGCGGGGGGGGGTGTAGGAAGAAATAGGCTGTTGGTTAACTAGGATCTGCAGCTTATCCAGTAGGTAGGGAAATGGGCAGACTAGGTGGGCCAAGCGGTCCTTATCTGCCATCAAAGTCTATGTTTCTATGTTCTATGACAGGAAAATTCATGGCCTTTGACTGGGTATCCTGAGAAAGGTTGGTACACCTGAGCCAGGAAAATCTCCTCAGGGAAACCGCAGTAGCCATGACTCTAGAGGACACATCATTAGAGTCCACTGCAGCATGAAACTGGACTTTGGATGCCTCAATGCCATCCTTGACTATCTGCTCCAGGTACTTGGCCAGTTGGGGTGGAGCAGTCTTACCCAAGTCCAGGACAGATTCCCAACTGGACTTTTGGCATCTGGCTACATAGAAACATAGAATTTGACGGCAGATAAGGACCGCTTGGCCCACCCAGTCTGCCCATTTCCCTACCTAATGAATAAGCTGCAGATCCTAGTTAACCAGCAGCCTACTTCTTTCTACCCTCACCCCCTAGAATTGCCTTATGGCTGTCCCATGCATGCTTGAATTCAATCACTCTTTTTGACTCCACAACCTCCACCGGAAGGCCGTTCCATGCATCCACAACCCTCTCTGTGAAAAAATACTTCCTTACATTACCTCTGAGCTGCCCCCCCATCTTCAAATTGTGCCCCTTTGTTCTTGCACACCTCCTTTTTTGAAAGATGCTACCCTCTTGGACTTTGTTGATTCCCTTGAGGTACTTGAACGTTTCTATCATGTCCCCCTCTCCCTCCTTTCCTCAAGGCTATACATATTAAGCTCCTTTAGTCTCTCTTCATATGTCTTCTGGTGCAGACCCTGCACCATTTTAGTTGCCCTCCTCTGGACAGCTTCCATCTTGTCTATGTCCTTGCAGAGATTGGGTCTCCAGAACTGCACACAGTACTCCAGATGGGGTCTCACCAGCTGTCTGTACAGAGGGATAACAACTTCCTGTTTTCTACTGGTGATGCCTCTCCCTATGCATCCCAGTATCCCCCAGCCCTCCTTACTGCCCTCTCACATTGCTTGCCCACCTTTAAGTCATCTGATATGACTACCCCCAGGTCCCTTTCCATTTTTGTTGTTGTTAGTATCTCACCCCCCATTGTGTACTCTTCCCCTGGGTTTTTGTTTCCCAGGTGCATTACCTTGCACTTCTTAGCATTAAATCAAAGCTGCCATACATTTGACCATTCCTCTAACCTTGCCAAGTCCCTTCTCATCCTTTCCACCCCACCTTGTGCATCAACTCTGTTGCAGATCTTTGTGTCATCTGCAAAGAGACATACTTTTCCTTCCAGTCCCTCTGCAATGTCGCTTACAAAGGCGCTGAAGAGGACCGGTCCTAATACTGAACCCTGCGGCACCCCACTAGTAACCCCCCTTTCTTCAGAGTGGACTCCATTTACTATTACCCTCTGTGTCCTATTCTCCAGCCAATTCTTTACCCAGGCTATCATCTTGGGACCCACTCCCAGGCTGGCTAACTTGTATATTAATCTTTTGTGTGGGACTGAGTCAAATGCCTTGCTAAAGTCTAGGTAGGCCATGTCCACAGCCCCTCCCTGATCTACTACTTTGGTCACCCAGTCAAAGAAATCCATTAGATTCGTCTGGCATGACCTTCCTGCTGTGAATCCATGCTGCCTTGGGTCCTGTGCCCCTCTGGCCTCTAGGTACTCGACAATTCTTTCCTTCAGAAGTGATTCCATCATTTTCCTATCACTGAGGTTAAACTAACTGGTCTGTAGTTTCCCTTCTGCCCTGCTCCCACTTTTGTGAAGGGAATCACATCGACCTCCTCCAGTCCTCAGGTACCACCATCCTCCCATGATTTGTTAAAGAGGGTAGTCAGTGGTGTCACTAGTTCTACCTTAGTTCTTTTAGAATTCTGGGATGAATCCCATCAGGCCCCATTGCTTTGTTCACCTTCAGTTTTAAGAGTTCTTTCAGGACCCTTTCTTCTGTAAATGGGCTGGTATCAACTTCTGTATCCAGAGTGTTTCTATTGTTTGTTTTAGGTACCTCCCCCTCTTCGTTTGTAAATACTGAGCAAAAATATTGGTTTAGTATCTCTGCCTTTTCACAGTCACCCTCTGCCCACCCCTCCCCTTTATTAAGCCTCACTATCCCTCCTTAGTCTTCCTTCGCTCCCTGATGTACCTAAAAAGGTTTATCCCCCTTCTTAAATGAGTTGGCTATCTTTTCCTCAGTTCAGGCCTTTGCTGTTCTGACTGCCTTCCCAGCTTCTTTTTGCTTTAACTATATATTTCTCTGTCCTGTTCCTTCTGTGATTCCTTGTACTTTCTGAATGCTTTCTTTTTCTCTTGAACCTTCACTGCCACCTCCTTTGAGAACCATAGTGGTTTCTTACATCGTTTGTTTTGTTTATTTGCTTCACACAAAGGCTTGTTACATCTGTGATGGCAGTTTTATTATTCCCATTGTTCTTCCACCCTCCTTCCTGCCCATTTGCTAGTGCATTCCTTAGACACTCACCCATTTGGCAAAGTCAGCCCTCCTGAAGTCGGTACTTTTGCCTTTGCATGGCCAGACTCTATTGCTGTGTTTATTGTGAACCATACTGTTCGGTGGTCGCTAGTTCCCAGATGGCTACCCACTTCTACATCTGTGATCCTCTCCATCTCCATTTGAGAGGACCAGGTCTAGATTGCTCCCTCTGAGTGGGTTCCAATACTAGTTGTCTAAGGCATACCCCTGTAGGGCATCTAGAATAACCCCACTCTTAGAAGTGGCTGCTGCAACTGCACTCCAGTTAACATCTGGCATATTCAGATCACCCATCAGCAATATCTCCCCTTTATCTGCCATTCTAAGTATACTTTCTATCATTTCCTTGTCCATTTCCTCCCCCTGGGGGGGTCTGTATACAACCCTGTGCGGATTGTGGTGCCATTGCCTGCCTCCAAATTGACCCACAGTGCTTCTTCTCCTCCCTGTTTACCCTTTTGTTCTGTTGCTTTGATTCCTTCTCTTATGTAGAGAGCTACTCCTCCTCCTCTTTTACCCTCCCTGTCCCTCCTGTAGATAGTGTATCCTGGTATGTTTACGTCCCAGTCATGGTTCTGTGTGTACCATGTTTCTGTGACTCCCACAATATCCAGATGTTCCTCCTCCATCAAGGCCACTAATTCAGGAAGCTTGTTACCCAGACTACGGGCATTGGTACTCATTGCTCTCCATTTTTTGATAGCTTTACCTTCTGTAGCAGCATCCCCCACTGACCTTTCTACCTTGGTCTTTCTCATTTAGTACCCTGTTTTGTAGGGGAGGCTGGGATTTTCCTGCTGCTTATCAGTACCTCCCCTTGACTAGTTTAAAGCTTGCCAATGAAGCATTTAAACCGATTGCCCAAAAGACTTGTTCCCTTCCTGGACAGATGCAGACCATCCTGCCAGTATAGGCTGGTGTCCCTCTGGGTGGAATCCCAGTCTCCAATGAAGCCAAACCCCTGTGCTCCACACCATTTTTTCAACCATTCGTTAAACTGCATGGTGCAAAGTACCCGCCTCACCCATGCCACTGACAGGCAGCACCTCTGAGAAGGTACTGTGAGTGCTACTTGTCTTAAGCCCCTCCCCAACTCTACAAAGTCCTTCTGCACTGCTCTAATCTCATGATGAGCCAAGTCATTTTGTCCTAGGTGGACAATGACGTCCAGCTCGAACTCCGTGCAGGTTCTCATGATCCTAAGGATGCACTTCTTGTCCCTCAAGCCATGGCTGGTCAGGCACACTTACTTCAGTTTTCCCTGCTCCCCAGTTCTATCCCCCTAATAACTGAGTCCCCACCAGGAGCTGCTTTCTTTTCCTGTGGTGCCCTCTGCCACCTTCCTGAGGGCCTCCCTTGTGACAGTTGTCTGCACCCTCTTTAGTCTCCTCTGCGGGTGCATCCATAGGGGAACTATGCTCCCCCAGAATGGTGTATGGATTGTGGAGTGGAACAACTGACTGGGTGTGACTCTGTTCCACCACCCTTACCCTCCCTGAGCCCACTGTGGTCCAACTGCTATGCTTTCTTCGCAACCTCTGAGGTAGTGGTGGTGGCTCTGGTGCTCCCTGGATGGGGAGGTTCCTTGCTACTGTCCAGTTGGCCTGAAGACAGGCAACTTCCTCCCTCAGGGCAGATAGTTGTCTGAAAACAGGGCAGCATCTCAGCCTCAGAAAGACTCCTGGAGACTGCTGCCCCACAGCCATTACATTGTACTACTCCCCACATAACTGTCTACCTTGTTTAGGTTTTTGGTGTGTGATTGGTGTGTTATATAGAAATATATGTATTTATATAATGTATGCTATATTGTCAGTGCAGTGTGCTAGAGGATGTGACAGTGATATGCACCTTGACCTCTTGAGGAAATGATGTCAGAGCCCCAGGTATAAATGAACTATTTCCAGGGGTGGGTGGGGTGAGGTGGTGGGAAGGGTTTGGGCCTAAACTGTCCCCTCACGAAACAATTAGCTAAAAGCTCTGACCTACTTCTGCGATGAGTGCCTTCCTGTCAGCAAGATGCCATACACAACAATTTGTAATGCTGCTTCAAACCAATTTGACAGAGAAAATACCCTGCTAATCAAACAGAGAAAAATCCAAACATCCAAGTCAGACACAGGTAAACCTCCCCAGCCCCAAAACAGCCTGGTGACTTGTGCTCTGAAAACAGTCAGCCCCAAAACACATCAGCTGTGCAGAAGGGCAGACACAGAAAACAGTATTCAGCCTCTGTGGGTTTAAACTCTTCCTGCACTGAAAACCTTAACAATTGTAACAAAAGTAAAGCAAACTCCACCTCCCTCTGTTGATTGAAAGACTGCCTTTTCTGATAATTCTAAGTTCTTTATTTCACCCTTCAGTCAGAAGTATCCTCCACCTGAAGAATATTAACTTTCCTAATGTAAACCCTCACCCCTGCCTTTTTACTAAAACGACAGGTGGCATGCTGTTGGTGTTGGCAGCAATACCTGGTGGGGACCTGGGTTCGGGGAGGATGAGGTTACCTGGCACAAGGGACCTAGGTTTGGCTACTCTGCACAGGGGCACCCTAGTAAATCCAACTACAGGAAGAAATAACTGTAATGTCCAGAACCAGGATTGGGATTTTTCAGTGTGGCTTTATTCAAAACTAGCTGAAACATGACAAAGCATTGTATGGTCCCCCAAGGGGCTACGTTCACTGTATATGCAGATAGAGACTAAAGGCGGTCCATTGGAGAATGAACACATTTTTACATTGTCTGGCTATGGACCCACCAGGCACTCAGCCCGGACTTTGCATGCGCTTTGGATACACAGTCCGCCTGGCCCGGCTCCCCTGCCGGCCACTTGACTGACGGTCCACTTGAAGAATGAACCCAAACTTTACTTGGAAAGACTCCCATCAAACAAGGAGACTCCCAAACTGTGGCTCCCCACACCACTTAGAGTCTACGACTCCTAGAGAGATTTGTTTTCTTACTTCCAATCGAACTCCCATCAAACAGGGAGTAAATTTCCCATCCTGTGGCTCCCCACACCACTTAGAGTCTGCGACTCCTAGAGAGATTTTCAAGTTGCGACCCACGTCTGGGTACCCACCTCATCACTGGCCAAGTGCATGAGGCAAGTAGCAAATCACAGAAGAAATCCGTAGAGGTGGACCTGGTCACTAAAGATGGGGGGGTTTTCCCACCTCCAGCTCCCACAGCCCATACCCGGCCATTTCTCTGGACAAACAGAAAACTTAGAACTTTAATATGTAGATTGAACGGTGGATGACCTGAAGCATTCCCTCTACAGCATCATTTGAAATCCAATAAAACTTTAGACTTTTTGACTGCTCCATTTGTTTGTCCTAGTAACATAGTCCTCCCAAATAGCAGTCCACGTCCATTTTCCAACTGAAGAAAACAATTTGTTTGCCCCTTCAAATGGAGCCAAACACACCCTTTCGTTGCAGGTGCCCCACAGGTGAAGTAACACTTTCTTTGCTGTTATACAAGAACAGACTGACAAAAACCAGGCAGCTTCCTTTCATAGTGGGTAAAGGGGATTGCCCTTGGGACCCACAGAAACTTTTCTCCCTCCCGGAGAGGGCACTGAGACCTGAAGCCGGTCTCCACCACTTAAAAGGTAAAACAGGATGACTTCTTTCCTGTTTGCTTTAGGACAAACTCAAGACTGGCTTTGAAAACTCCCAAAGTTCTAAACTCACTCCTGAGCTGCAGATTCCAATGTGGCTATGCAGCTGTGACAGTTCTATGGTGATGTCATCTCTCAAGTCTCAGCTGTGACTGAAAACAGAGTGAGACAGTGTGAAACCCATTTAACTGGAGTTTCACAAGCTGCCTTCCCTGCCTACCACTAGGTCTTACTGGGATTCTAGTAACCCGGGTAACAAGGGGTTACACTCGCTTTGACCAGGAAAATGACTGTCCCCAGTCATTATGCACCCGGCCTTAGGCCATCCCACCCTATGTGCTACCTGCGGAGGGGGGTGATCAGGCCCCCTCCTACCATGTGCAAGCACAGGTAGGCAACACTAAGGGCCTAGAGGCCTATAGCTGACATATCAGCCTCTACTCTATCCACTTACTATGGACACCTAGTGGCTCTGGTAGAACCGTCCAGAGCATAGCCCTGATAGATCAGTACTGCAGTCCCTATGGCCACTGAGGACCACAGCCTGTCTATCCCCCCTAACCCTCTAGGGAAAACCTATCTGCCTCTAACATAACATCCCAAACAAAAACAAAACCCGGGGACCTCCCCGACCTTGGGCAACCTGCAACTACAACACAGCACTTTAAATTCTACACAATAAAGCACTGATGAGCCCCTCCTCCTCTTCTTGTCTTCTCTTCTGTCTTCCCAGGAACACCTGTAAGAAAAAGACAAAAACAAAACACACTCCTCATCTGCATGCACAGTCTATCTAAACAATAACAACAACAACCACCCCTACCATACAGAAAAAACACTGAACAATCCCAAAAAAGAATTTTTTTTTTTTTTTAGAAAAAAGGTAGAAAAACACAGTATTTACATTAGAGTACAAAAATGACATTGGTTACAATACACATTTGGGGGGATGGAGTGCCCTAAAAGTCCCAACTAGTGACCACAAGGCCCGAAGGCTAGTCCATTAAAGAGTCTCTCCTGGGCCGGAGCCCCGTGAAACATAGTTCTTAAAGGCCAAAATCCCGAAGGGGAGAGTCTTTGCAGACAGTTCACACATTTTTGAAGTCTGTAGTGTAGGGTGTGTACTGCAATGTCATAAGGATAGAAAAAGGGTTTTTTTTCGGACTTACCAGCCTCTTGAAGTATTCGAACATCACAAACCTGGTCCCTGACGAAGACTCTCCCTGGCAGCATTTCTTCTGATACAGCTGGGCAGACATCTTCCGGGAACCCACAGGAGTGCACATCTGGAAACAGCTGGGCTGATGTCATCTTTGGAGAAGGAACCTTAGAACAGGAACAAAAAGAAAAACAGCTGGTCCGACGTCATCCGATTACCAGGCGATGAACAGGAAACAGCTGGGATGGTGTCCTCTCTGGATCTGAAGTCATCTGGTGGGCCAGTAGATGGTTGCTGAACAAGACAGTACACTGTAGACTGATGAATGTGGAGCACCTGAGTCCTTGGTTATTCATATTGGCGGATCAATAAGGGCACTTCACAGTCTAGATGTGGCAGTATTGACTACCACTGCTCGGCTCTCTCATTTTGTAGCAGGGGCTTAATTACTGGGAGGTCCTTGCACTGAGGCCAATAGTAGAGGGGGTCAGAGGTTTGAATTATTATCTGCCTGACGACATAATTACACAGGGGGAGACTTCACGCTTCCTCCTGGTCCACTATTCTCACTCTGTCCATAAACAGTGTCCTGCCTCTCTTCCACTGTGTATACTTTTCGTGGAACAGTCTATTCTTTACATGCTGGTTAGCCCCAGGATGCACATGTTTCATTGCTTCATCCCAGATCCAGGATTTCCTGCAGTTCTCAATCTCCTCCCAGACTCTCCGAGGAAAAGTAGGAAAGGTCATACCAAAGATTTCATTGGCCTTTCTATGAACCAGTCTCTCCTCTTTAGTTGCTTTGGTCAATCTGAGACCGCTGGCCTGGCTTGGGGGTGGCCAGTCCTGGTTCTGCCAGCTTCGCATCCTCAAAGAAATGAAAAATGGATCCCTGACTTCTTCTTCTTCTTGTAAAGCCAGAGCAGTGGCATCACCACCTTCTTGAACACATTCCTCCGAGGCAAGATCTTGAGGCTGTGTACCCGTTCCTTTCTCACAAGGCCACATAGGTTCCCCCTCATCTTCCTCTTCACTGAGGATCTGAGCCCAGGAGTGAGCAGTCGTTCTCACCCCCGAGACTATCCATTCATCACTAGGAGCGGAGGTCGACACCTCCCATTCAAAGGCCTCCCACATCTCATCTTCACCTTCGAGACTTGGGCTAGGCCCCCCCACCCAGGGGTCTATTGATACTTTATCTGAACTTTCCTTCTGAGATCCAGCATCCAAAACTTCAATTTCAGATTCAGTCTCTAATTCTGCACCCTCTAACTTTGTGCCAAACTCCCCCGAGGGACCTTCCTCCACAGGCTCTGCCTGATGCTGTGTGCTGCCAACTGCAGATTCCTGAATTTTTGTCCATGTGCGAGCCAAACGAATTGGAGGCGCTTTATACAAGCCATATTTTTGTAGACATCCAGCACAGTGAGGAATCATGAAGACATCCCTTCCAGCACTCAAGCACATCTGGCATACACGCACTGGATAATTAGGAATTGCCACATCAGGAGGGAGTTGCCCTATATAGCACCATTTTTCAGTATCTCTCAGTCTATTTACTGCTGCTGTTACTGCAACCCGGGCATGATCCGGGTAACGAGCTGGTCCTGAGGCCATAGCGGCAGAAAAACAAACAAAATTCACTGTAACTGAAAGTCCCACTTTAAATGAACACACTCTGTAGCTTTAAAATGGCTCCTCTGCTACTGTGTTTACTTTACTACCCCACCCTGTAATGGCGGCGGCAGCACTCCTGTGCATCAACATTCAGACTTTGGGTCAAGCCACTGCGCACCCGATTTACATCAGCTACTAATAACTTTTACTCAAACTGCACAACTTGCTCTGTTCTGGCTGTTCACACATTTACAGGATTTTCCTTGGACTTTTCACATGCTGGCAACATTCATTTAATTACAGTCCCTTAAAAACTTCAGGTTTCAGCACAGGATTGCCTGCTTCTACTAGTGTTGCACTTTACTTTTTACAACCCACAGTCTCTCTCTGGCTGCAAACTTTACACTGAGGCTACTTTCATTGCTATGCACACATTTAATGGCTTTACAGACTTGCACTTGCCAGCATGACATCACACAATCGCTACTTGCAAAGCGACTATACAGCTGCACACACATTTTATATGGCATTACTGAAAATCACTGAGCAGTTTTTTAATTGTTTACTCACTGTTATTGTAGCAAATTGCTGCGATGGGGTAAAACGGCCTGCAGCCAGATTTTGAAGGCCTCGGAATGCAAACAGGCGAGCAGTCTCCGCGATCGTCGTTTTAACCACAAAATCCACTAATTCCACGATCGATTTGTGGGTTGAGCCCGATTTTAAACTTAAAAGTCACTTTTTGAACTGTTTCACAGCGCTTTGAATCCTCGTGACGCTCCTCCACTGCCAGTACACGCACTACTCTCTGTCTCCCTCTCGAATGCTGAAGCAGACTCAGAAGAGCTGGCTGAGGGGCGGGACTAATGGCAAACTGACCAACCACACGATGCCATGCAAATGAGCCTCTTCTTCCTCGCGAGGGCTCCTCTCCTCACGGCGATCGACAAGCAGTCAAATTTAAACTGTAAAATGCACTTTTTTTTTTTTAACTGACTCCACGGCGGGAGCCCATTTCAACCATGTAACATAGCCATTAACTCTGCAGTCTCTTACTTTACACAGAAAGCATTTCCAACATCCAGAACATATTTTCTCTGTTGCTACCCCTAGTTTTCCACACTTTTCTTCACAGAAATTCATTTTAAAACTGACAAAAACGCTGTAAATAATTTTGATGATGCAGGACAAGGGCACACTCTTTGGCTTTACAGCTCCTTGGTAAACAGTTGGCATTTTTTAAACAGCAGCACAAGATTCACAGCACACAGCAACACACTAGGGAAATTGCTTCAACTTTTTTGGGCTACCCACTGCCAGATAGCCAAAACGCTAGCCTACTTGCCCAAGCACCTTCCTTCCCGAACAAATCCAAATCGGTGCCTCCATTTTTGTAACCCCTCACCCCTGCCTTTTTACTAAAACGACAGGTGGCATGCTGTTGGTGTTGGCAGCAATACCTGGTGAGGACCTGGGTTCGGGGAGGATGAGGTTACCTGGCACAAGGGACCTAGGTTTGGCTACTCTGCACAGAGGCACCCAAGTAAATCCAACTACAGGAAGAAATAACTGTAATGTCCAGAACCAGGATTGGGATTTTTCAGTGTGGCTTTATTCAAATCTAGCTGAAGCATGACAAAGCATTGTATGGTCCCCCAAGGAGGTACGTTCACTGTATATGCAGATAGAGACTAAAGGTGGTCCATTGGAGAATGAACACATTTTTACATTGTCTGGCTATGAACCCACCAGGCACTCAGCCCGGACTTTGCATGCGCTTTGGATACACAGCCCGACTGGCCCGGCTCCCCTGCCGCCACTTGACTGACGGTCCACTTGAAGAATGAACCCAAACTTTACTTGGAAAGACTCCCATCAAACAAGGAGACTCCCAAACTGTGGCTCTCACACCACTTAGAGTCTACGACTCCCTAGAGAGATTTGTTTTACTTCCAATCGAACTCCCATCAAACAGGAGTAAATTTCCCATCCTGTGGCTCCTCACACACCACTTCTTATCGAGTCTGCGACTCCCAGAGAGATTTCTCAAGTTGCGACCCACGTCTGGGTACCCACCTCATCACTGGCCAAGTGCATGAGGCAAGTAGCAAATCACAGAAGAAATCCGAAGAGGTGGACCTGGTCACTAAAGATGGAGGGTTTTCCCACCTCCTGCTCCCACAGCCCATACCCGGCCATTTCTCTGGACAAACAGAAAACTTAGAACTTTAATATGTAGATTGAACAATGGATGACCTGAAGCACCCCCTCTACAGCATCACTTGAAATCCAATAAAACTTTAGACTTTTTGACTGCTCCATTTGTTTGTCCTAGTAACATAGTCCTCCCAAATAGCAGTCCACATCCATTTCCCAACTGAAGAAAACAATTTGTTTGCCCCTTCAAATGGAGCCAAACACTCACCCTTTCGTTGCAGGTGCCCCACAGGCAAAGTAACACTTTCTTTGCTGTTATACAAGAACAGACTGACAAAAACCAGGCAGCTTCCTTCCATAGTGGGTAAAGGGGATTGCCCCTGGGACCCACAGAGAACTTTTCTCCCCCAGGGAGGGGGCACTGAGACCTGAAACGCGGTCTCCACCACTTAAAAGGTAAAACAGGATGACTTCCTTCCTGTTTGCTTTAGGACAAACTCAAGACTGGCTTTGAAAACTCCCAAAGTTCTAAACTCACTCCCTGAGCTGCAGATTCCAATGTGGCTTATGCAGCTCGACGACAGTTCTATGGTGATGTCATCTCTCAAGTCTCAGCTGTGACTGAGAACAGAGTGAAACAGTGTGAAATCCATTTAACTGGAGTTTCACAAGCTGCCTTCCCTGCCTACCACTAGGTCTTACTGGGATTCTAGTAACCCCGGGTAACAAGGGGGTTACACTAAGGAATCTGCTTCAAACCAAAGACAATTGTAACTTATAAGGTTCACCACCCTCTGTTGTGAGCACTACTCGCTTTCTTGCAAATCTTAAATCCAGTGTTGCAGCTTCCAGCCAGAGGTAGCTTCACCTGAAGACTATTAGGTTGATGGCAGATAAGAACCGCTTGGCCCACCCAGTCTGCCCATTTCCCTACCTAATGGATGAGCTGCAGATCCTAGTTAACCAACAGCCTACTTCTTTCGACCCCCAACCCCTAGAATTGCCTTATGGCTGTCCCATGCATGCTTGAATTCAATCACTGTTTTTGACTCCACAACCTCCTCCGGAAGGGAGGGCTGACTTTGCCAAAATGGGTGAGTGCCTAAGGAATGCACTAGCAAATGGGCAAGAAGGAGGGGTGGTAGAACAATGGGGAATAATAAAAACTGCCATCACAGAGGTAACAAGCCTTTGTGTGAAGCAAATAAACAAAACAAAACGATGTAAGAAACCACTATGGTTCTCAAAGGAGGTGGCAGTGAAGGTTCAAGAGAAAAGAAAGCATTCAGAAAGTACAAGGAATCACAGAAGGAACAGGACAGAGAAATGTATCAGTACATATGCCATGAAGGAAGCTTACCTAATCCCCAGAGAAGAGACCAAATATTGCTTCCTGACCATGGAGTCAAGTCCTCCGAGAGTCCTTCTCAGGAGGATGAGAGGCTAGAGGAATGCCAGGCTTGTCACAGGCAGCAGACTGGACAACTCCTACATGACTGCAGTGGTTATAGAGGAACTCTGTGCCACTGCCTGAAAGCATATACTTCCTATCCATCCTTTTATCAACGGGGGAATAGAAGTAGGCAACTGCAAAATTTTATTTGTCTGCTTTTTCAAGGACTTACGGAGAGGTATTGAAAATCTTTTGGAGTCACGGACATCCATCATCTTGATGAAATCTGGCTCCTCCTCCTCCTCAGCTGCCTCCAGAGTAGGGAGCTGTAAGGTTTCAGCAACCTTTTTGTAGAATGAATAATTGGAGGAGGGCTCCCCAGGCTGTCTGGGATGGGAGGCAAAATCTGGCCTATCCAGGGAAATATCAGGCTCAGTGGGCTACCCCAAGCCTTCCTCTTCTTCCTCTTTTTCTCCTTCTTCCCACTCGAGTTCATAGTAAGTCTCAGTGTAACCCCCCTGCAAATGGTGGCTCCCAAAAGACTTCCAGGAGCTTGCTTGAATGCTCCGAGCCTGAATGGTGTTTGGCATTTAAGCCATTTATCTGTGAGTGTTTTTAGAGCCTCTGGTACTGTCTCTTTAAGAGCTGTCTGCTTGCAGACATAATTAGTTTGTATGGGGGGGACTGTGTGTTTCTCTGCTTGAGTCCCACTCGAGCTGCTGCCAATTCACTCCGTTTCTGCAGTCACTAGGAGTGCAAAGGGAACCTATCTGAAAGATGTAACTGTTTGCCAGAAATCATTTAGAGTAATAATGAAAATACAGTTTGTCTAACCTGCTTTTCTTTGCAATCAGAACTGTGTTTGCCTAGTTCCCCATTCTAGTTTTGAAGTGCTGAACTGAACCAATCAGTATGGGTTAAGGTAGCTCTAAAATGGTGCTTGTGGACGAATCAGAACTTGGACTCGTAATCTGAGCCAGCCACAAGAGGATTGTATGGGCAGTGACTCTGGCAAATGTAGTTTGGACTGCGGCGCCTTTTTGCACCAACAGGAGTATGGTTGTGAGGACAGCCAATCTAGCCAAGAACTGGGAGGAACTCAAAGGAAGTGCCCGGTTTTGTCTACTGGAGTCTCAGTTTAGCTCTGGCAGTGAAGAGGAAGGGCCCTGTGCTCCTTCGAGCAGTTTTAGTCCGGAAACGTGTAAGGCCCCAAGTTTCGGTCTGCAGCTTGTGCAAGTGCTTGTTTGGACTGAATCTGACCTGTGAAGAGAATCAAGGAGATCTGAAAAGTAGAAACCAGGCTCACCCTGTAGAAGACTGGAGAAATTGCTGAATCAAGGCCGGTCTGTCAGGAACTGAATCTGCTGTGTGTTCTCCCGGGTACTGTGCAGTAATTGTGATCGGGATAGAGAAGCAGCCTGCCTGGTATAGTACTTTCTTTTTCCATATAAATGTGTGTAGTGCTAGTGGGGACTCGCGTTTCAAATCCCCTGTACAGTGAATTGAGTGCATGAAGCTGCAAGTAAACCCCAGCTTAATCCAGACTACATCCATTTGCTCTGAACTGCCTTGGGGTCCAGTCACAAGGACCTTGTCCACATGGTCTGCTCCGCCTGGCAATCCAGGACAATCTGCCTTCCATTCAGTTTCAGCATTGAATTTGTGAGTACAAATCGGTAGCTCCCTGCCATCATCTAATTGCAAGTGTTCCATCTGATTACTTTTCCTTTCTTTCTCCATCGAACTGAGCCTACCGGCTCCGGATTACAATTTGGGTATTGTGCATGCATTTTCCATCTTCAGGGCCCCAACCAGCTGCACCAAATAGGCTAGCCTCTTACTGCCTGGGTACCCAGTAAGAGTGACATTAGGGACATTTGGGATTCTGAAATATGTGCACAGTACTGTGATTATTAATGCGTTTAAACTAATTAACCTGATTTGCCCCTGTCCTTGTTATATCCCCCTAAATAAATCAGATCTGCTTGAGGTATTCGTCTATGTTAAAGTATTGTACTGTGGTTTTTGCACTGTATCATCTTATTTTACAGGGAGTCCCAGGAGTCACACTGCCCGAACCAGTCCTGGGGATAAGTGTATACTGTGAAGGTAATTCTGATATATTGTGTGGGCCACTAGTGGGAAGAAAGGGGGGTCGCAGTGTCCCAGAGGGCTGTGACCAAGTTAGTTTAACTACTGCAGACCCTGACCTCTGGGTGGAGGCACCCGCCATCGGATCCAGGCCCCTCAACCTGTTAGTGGCAAATCAGGCAGGGGTAGTAGCCCTTGGGATAGCGCCATTTAGGGGTTACATCTTGGAGGCTCACCACTGGGATTGTGTCCCCTCTAGTGGCCATATTTACGAACCACTGTTAAGAAAAATAAATAAATGGGTACCCTGACAGAAGTGGCTGTGCACCGCTGGTGGAGTGGTGTACTGGGAGGAGATCGACCCCAAAATGCTATGCTTATCCTGGACATCCCCTGGGTATCAATACGGACACTGTATAAGGAGTACTTTCCAAGGTGGAAGGTTTACAAAACCCTGTGGTGGTGGGTCGACATGCTAATCTGCTCACCCACACTTTCCTGGCCCTAGTAGAGTTTAAGGATCCCACAGATAGCTCCAAAGTGCCACAGACTATTACCCCAGAGGGAGCCCTCACTGCCTGAAGAGTGATAACTAAGGACAGTAAAGACCCGTGGGGAATGAGCCCCCACCACTATCTGAAACTTTGAGAAGAAATTTGCTAAATGGTTGCTGGGGAAGGAAACTGTGGAGGACTTGAAGAAACTATTCTTGCCACCTGGGGTGTTCTCCCCAACACCCTCTCCCGCCTCCAGTACCTGTAATGGTGGCTGAACCAATGCAGACCCTATCTCTGCACCTGCCATTAGTCACGACTCTTACCAAGGTTGAGGATCTTCTCTGGCACCCTTCCCACCTCCCAAGAGGAGGATGACTGGGAGACCTGGATAGACTATGTTGCCCCCCAAGTGCTAGAATGGCAATGCTCGGAAGCTGAAAAGCGAAAGAGGGTTATTGAGAGCCTCCGAGCTCCTGCCCTGGCTACCATCCGTGCTAAACAGGCCAGTAACCCTGAAGCGACTGCACAGGCCTATCTTGAGGCCTTGGAGAATGTGTATGGGAGCCCAGATTCTGATGAGGACCTGTGGTGGAGAGTAATAAGTGCACAACAGTACCAAGGGGAGTTGTTGTCTGTGTATGTATCTCGGCTGGAAAAATTGTTGCAAGAATGCCTCAGAAAGGTTAGTTTGCCAGCGATCGAACTGGACCGAACCAGGCTGGACAGGATCCTTAAATCTGCCCCCTTCTCAGAACTGCTGTTGCTTCAGTTACGCCTGGCAAATCGACTGGAATCCCCACCCTCCTATGATGAGCTAATGAGAGAAATTCGAGGAGTTGAGAAAAGGCGACCTCAGGAGGGACTTGCACCAATAGCTGCAGCTATGACCCGAGTGACTGAGGGTGACCCATCAAGTGAAGTTCAGGGGCAGAAGTTGGCAGTTAATGAGTGCTCTGAGAAGGAAAAAGATATGCCACAATGGGGTGAACTGTTGAGAGAGTTTGGGGAAGTAAAAAACAGTCCCTTTATGAAGGCCACTCCTGCAAGTACAGGCCCCGACCTTCATCCGACTGCATCTGCTATGGGGGTTGGGGTACCCACCCATGCATCTCCTGCTGACAACAGCTCAAAACTCGATGTCTTGACCATGGAAGTGGGGAAATTGATGAGATGTCTCCAATGCTTATCGCGCCAGAACAGAGATGGCACCATGTTTCCAGTTAGTAGTACCCCGCCTCTGGCTCCTAGTGTGATGCCTCAGCCAGCTCAAACCCAGAAAGTATGTTTTGTTATAATTGTGGAAGGATGGGCACATGAAGAGAGAATGCCGGTCCCCAAAAGACACAGACAAAGTTGCATATAGGCTACAAGGAGAGCTTCGGAGAACAAATCAGTGGTTAAAGGGTGCACGTAATGATCCCAGTGGGGACCCCAAAAATGCTAACTCACGTCCCTTTGTAGCAAGGTCAGTTGCCCAGGCCCCCGCTACCGCCTCTCCAGAATGGTCCAGAATAGTGGGTCCCACCATGAAGACCACTGTAAAGGTGAATGGAGTGTCTACAAGAGCTGTATTAGACAGTGGCTCCCAAGTGACAATTATGTTCCAAGACTGGTATCAGAAGCATTTGTCTGACATACCCTTACAACCGTTGGAGGGGCTGCATGTCTGGGGGTTAAGTGAGAAGGCCTACCCCTACTCTGGATATATCCGAATTTGGCTGTCTTTTCCCACCTCTGTGGCTGGAGTGGCCGAGCAAGTAGAGACCCTGGCCTTAGTGTGTCCCCCTACCGGACTGTATGATGGGGTTCCTCTACTAATTGGGACTAATGCACATATGTTTGGATGGCTGGCACAGCTGTGTTATGAAAAACAGGGTCAAGGGCTGGTAGAGCTTTAAGAATTCGCCTTGATTAAGAAGGCCTATGAGGCACAGAGAGATGTTGAAACAGTAGAACCAGAGGAACCGTTGGAATTGTCTGGAAGAAGGATCCTGAGTCTCTGATCCTGGCGCCAAATGCCCAGTGTACCTTACAGGGAGAGGTCCGTATCAGAAAGGATGTCAAGAATAAAATATTAATGTTGGATGCACCAGGCGATGGAAAATTGCTGGAGGGACTGTTGGTCAAGCCTAGTATTTTGCCTGCTAGAGCCCATGCTTATGCCAGAAAGGTAATGGTTCAAGTTCATAATGTGTCTGACAGAGAGATTCGAGTAAACAGAGGTTGCACCTTGGCTAATGTGCATTGTGCAGACACTGCAGTGCTACCCAGCAGCAAGAGTTCAGGGAAAAATGACAGAGTAATCCTGACTTGTTTGATTTCGGTGACTCCCCGTTGCCAGCTGAATGGAAAGTGAGGATCAGTGAGAAGCTTGCCCAGAGAGACCAGGTGTTTTCTTTAAAGGAATGGGACGTAGGATGTGCGCAAGGAGCTGAGCACCATATCCGGCTGCATGACAAAAGACCATTTCATGAGAGGTCTCGACGCCTGGCACCTGCTGACATAGATGATGTGAGACGGCATCTGCAAGAGATGTTAGCTGCTGGTGTAATACAAGAATCCAGAAGCCCATATGCTTCCCCCATTGTGGTAGTGAAAAGAATGGGACGGTAAGGATGTGCGTGGATTATCGCACCTTAAACCGGCGGACTATCCCTGATCAGTACACAATGCCCCACATTCAGGATGCTTTGGACTGCCTAAACGGAAGCAAGTGGTTCTCTGTGCTGGATCTCCGCAGTGAGTACTACCAGATCCCGATGGCTCCAGAGGACCGTGAGAAGACAGCCTTTATCTGTCCGCTTGGCTTCTATGAATTCATGAGGATGCCTCAAGGGATTTCAGGTGCCCCAGCCACTTTTCAACGATTGATGGAGCGTGCAGTGGGGGACATGAACTTACTAGAGTGCCTGGTATACCTAGATGATGTTATTGTGTTTGGCAGCTCACTGGAGGAACATGAGAGCAGATTATTTAAGGTATTGGACCAACTGGAAGGCTTTGGCCTTAAACTGTCCATTGATAAGTGTCAATTCTTTCGAACATCAGTAAAGTATGTGGGACACATAGTATCCACCGAGGGAATAGAGACCGACCCAAGTAAAGTTGAGGCCTTGACCACCTGGCCACAGCCCAAAAATCTAAAAGAACTGCAAAGATTCCTGGGATTCTGTGGTTGTTATCGGCGTTTCATCAAGGACTATTCAAGAGTGATCTGCCCTTTACTTAACCTTACTCAAGGGTATCCCCCAACCCACAAAAAATACAAAAAGTCAGCGTCCCTCAAGACTGAAAGAGTGTATTTTCATCCAAGTGAAGTATTCGGGGCCCGCTGGACTCCTGATTGTGAGACTGCTTTTCATGAGATCATATATCAACTTGCACATGCTCCAGTGCTGGCCTATGCCGATCCAAGAAAACCTTATGTCCTGCACACTGATGCTAGCTTGCCAGGGTTGGGGGCTGTGTTGTACCAAGAGCACGAGAATGGCCTGAGACCAGTGGCCTTTGCCAGTAGAAGCCTGACTCCATCCGAAAAGAACTATCCTGTACATAAGTTAGAGTTCCTAGCTTTGAAGTGGGCTATTGTTGACCAATTCCATGAGTACTTGTATGAGGCTAAAATACTAGTAAAAACTGACAATAATCCTTTGACCTATGTGCACACCTCAGCTAAGTTGGATGCCACTGGCCATAGGTGGCTTTCTGCATTATCTACATACGACTATGCTGCTGAATACTGAGCAGGCCTGAACCACACAGATGCTGATGCTCTCTCCCAGAGGCCTGTTCCCCAGAATGATTGGGTCAGAGTGTCAGAACCTGATATTCGGGCACTCTGCCAGAAGTTTGACAGGGAAGAACAAATGTCCACGGACGCAGTGGACTGCATGGTGGATTGCTTGGGACCCTCTGAGAATTGCCTACCTGCTGCTTATTGCCACTTTTCTGCAATAGACATTGGTGCACTGCCTCAGCTGGACAATGACAGTATTCGGTGGGCTCAATCCTGCGATCCCACGATCAAATCAGCTTTAGAAGCCTCTATGCAGGAAAAGATGTGTCCAAATTACGCCCACTGATTTGAGAACTGCATTGTTATACAAAGAAGGTCCTAAGTTGAAACTGATCAATAAACTGTTATACAGAGAAACAGTAGACAGAGGGGACAAGTAGAGAACAACAACTAGTGCTGCCCACTGCCTTTCGAGACTCAGTACTGAGGTCCTTGCACAACCACATGGGCACCTTGGTATAGACAGAACACTTGACTTGGTGAGATCCAGATTCTATTGGCCTAAGATGGGGCTGACGGAGCAACATATCTCGAACTTGTAGTCGCTTCTTACAGAGGAAAGTTTTGCCCAGAGAGGGCTGCCCTCCCCTTGTTAACATCACCACCAGTGCACCCATGGAGCTGGTCTGTATTGATTTTCTGAGTTTGGAGTCAGATCAAAGAAATATCAGTAATGTGCTGGTGGTCACTGACCATTTTACGAGATATGCAAGCTTTCCCACCAAAGACCAGAAAGCATCCACTGTGGCCAAAGTACTTGTATAAAACTTTTTGTTCACTATGGGCTCCACAAAGAATCCATTCTGATCAAGGGAGAGACTTTGAGAGTCGCCTGATCAAAGAGATGCTTTTCTGTGGGAGTGCGAAGTCCCTAACCACTCCTCACTACCTCAGGGGGACCCACAGCCTGAAAGTTTCAACTGCGACTTTGCTAGATATGCTAGGCACCCCTACACCCAAAGGACAAGCCTAGATGGAGCCAACAAATTAGTACCCGGTACATGCTTATAACTGCACCAAAAGTGATGCCACTGGTTTCTCCCCTACCGCCTGATGTTTGGAAGAGAAGCTCGACTGCCGGTAGATGTGTGTTTTGGGGTTTCTCCTGATGGGGTTCAAGCTGACAACTATTTACAGTATGTGCAAAGTTAAAGGCCCAGCTAACTCATGCGCACTCAACTGGCTCAAACCATGGCTGCCAAAAGAAATCTGGCCAACAAAGAAAGGTATGATAAAAAGGTGAAAGCCCAGGAACTCCAGGAGGGAGATCAGGTATTGCTAAGAAATCTGGGACTGCATGGCAAACACAAGATTGCTGACAGATGGCACCATCTCCCTCACATTGTAGTGGGCAAACTAGATGATCTGCCAGTGTACAAAGTAAGGTCTGAGAATAATTCAAAAGATATAAAAACAATGCATAGAAATCATTTACTGCCCATTGGACAAATCTTGATTGAGTCTGAGCCCCCAGAAGATGCCCCCTCTGGACCAGTGACTAGAGCTGCTGCTAAGAAAAGATCAAGAAAGTCTGCACCTACAGAAGCAGAGTTAAAGTGTTCCTCCACAAGTCCCAGTTGAGCATGACTGTCAGTCCATATCAGAAGAAAGTGAGTGTGACTTTGAATACTACCTTCTTACGAACTGAGTTAATTGTTTAGGGCAATCCCTAGTCAATACTGGAGATGAAGCTGGGCCTTCTGGACTGTCTAAGCCCCAGCTTCGTCCTGGAGCCAATGCTCCCAGAAAGTGAAGTGCAAAGCATCAGATCAGATGAAATGGAATCATTGTGTATGGTTGAACTGTTTGAGCTTAGGAGGAAAATGATGGACTGGGACAGACTGGTGATACACCAGAACAAGAAGAGTATTTTGAGTGCCCTGACGGTCCACTGCCAGTGTCCAAAAGCTCTCCATGTGAGCTAAATGTTGTGGACTCAGAGACTGTAACTCCTGGAGCTGAAAGTGCTCCAAGTTCTAGCCTCTCTACCCCCATGGAGACTCCCCTGACAAGTGAGGACAATGCCGAAAATGAGGCTCAGAGTAAAGAGGCTGTAGCCGTTCCCCCTAGAAAGACTGGTCGAGCTGTAAAGCCTGTGGTGCACCTCAGTTATGATTCACTTGGGAGGCCTGTGGACTTGCCTCTCAATGTTGTCCATAAAGGAGTGTATGTGTCCCCGAGCTCATTGCCCAAACTAAGCGTCAGTGCTAACTCCAAGTTACTTGTGTTGCCCTCTAGGTATGGTGCCCTTGCCCCGTCCAGCCCCAAGGTAGCTGATAGGGAAGGGCCCCCTCTCTTCAGGTTTCATATACAAGAGGTAATAACCTGAGTTATGGTACAATGTGTGTGTAATACTGTGTAAACAGTGACGTACTGCAACATTTCAGAAATGTGTTCCTGGTAAAGTGATATATTGACTGATGATTACATGTGTGAGCCTAATGCAAATGTATATGGTTGCAACTGAAATTTATGGGGGTACTTGCTTGACGCGGACGTCAAGCTTTCCCAGGCCAGGAAGGGTGTAACCCCCCTGCAAATGGGGGTTCCCAAAAGACTTCCAGGAGCTTGCTTGAATGCTCCAAGCCTGAATGGTGTTTGCATGCAAGCCATTTATCTGTGAGTGTTTTTAGAGCCTCTGGTACTGTCTCTTTAAAAGCTGTCTGCTTGTAGACATAATTAGTTTGTATTGGGGGACTGTGTGTTTTCTGCTTGAGTCCCATCGAGCTGCTGCCAATTCACCGCTTTTGCAGTCACTAGGAGTGCAAAGGGAACCTATCTGAAAGATGTAACTGTTTGCCAGAAATCATTTAGAGTAATAATGAAAATACAGTTTGTCTAACCTGCTTTCTTTGCAATCAGAACTGTGTTTGCCTAGTTCCCCATTCTAGTTTTGAACTGCTGAACTGGACCAATCAGTGTGGGTTAAGGTAGCTCTAAAATGGTGCTTGTGACTAATCAGAACTTGACTCAGAATCTGAGCCAGCCACAAGAGGACTGTATGGGCAGTGACTCTGGCAAATGTAGTTTGGACTGCGCCTTTTGCACCAACAGGGGAGGCTATTGTGAGTGATAGCCAATCCAGCCAAGAACTGGGAGGAACTCAAAGGAAGTGCCCAGTTTTGTCTACTGGAGTCTCAGTTTAGCTCTGGCAGTGAAGAGGGAAGGAGCCCCATGCTTCTTCGGCAGTAGTTTAGTCGGGAAACGCGTAAGGGCCCCAAGCTCTGGGTCTGCAGCTTGTGCAAGTGCTTGTTTGGACTGAATCTGACCTGTGAAGAGAATCAAGGAGATCTGAAAAGTAGAAACCAGGCTCACCCTGTAGAAGACTGGAGAAATTGCTGAATCGCTCCGGTCTGTCAGGAACTGAATCTGCTGTGTGTTCTCCGGTACTGTGCAGTAATTGCGATCGGGATAGAGAAGCAGCCTGCCTGGTATAGTACTTTCTTTTTCCATATAAATGTGTGTAGTGCTAGTGGGGACTCGTGTTTCAAATCCCCTGTACAGTGACTTGAGTGCATGAAGCTGCAAGTAAACCCCAGCTTAATACAGATTACATCCATTTGCTCTGAACTGCCTTGGGGTCCAGTCACAAGGATCTTGTCCACATGGTCTGCTCCACCTGGCAATCCAGGACAATCTGCCTTCCATTCAGTTTCAGCATTGAATTTGTGAGTACAAATCAGGGTAGCTCCCTGCCATCATCTAATTGCAAGTGTTCCATCTGATTACTTTTCCTTTCTTTCTCCACGAACTGAGCCTACTGGCTCCGGATAACAATTTGGGTATTGTGCATGCATTTTCCATCTTCAGGGCCCCAACCAGCTGCACCAAATAGGCTAGCCTCTTATTGCCTGGGTACCCATTAAGAGTGACATTAGGGACATTTGGGATTCTGAAATATGTGCACAGTACTGTGATTATTAATGCATTTAAACTAATTAACCTGATTTCCCCCTGTCCTTGTTATATCCCCCTAAATAAATCAGATCTGTTTGTTTCAGCAAAGTTACACTGCTGAGGTATTCGTCTATGTTAAAGTATTGTACTGTGGTTTTTGCACTGTAT
The DNA here is from genome assembly GCA_016271365.2 of Neoceratodus forsteri. Classification (NCBI taxonomy): domain Eukaryota; kingdom Metazoa; phylum Chordata; order Ceratodontiformes; family Ceratodontidae; genus Neoceratodus; species Neoceratodus forsteri. The sequence continues at coordinate 1,455,063,286 of CM057455.1, read as the reverse complement.
CATCTTATTTTACAGGGAGTCCCAGGAGTCACACTGCCCGAACCAGTCCTGGGGGTAAGTGTATACTGTGAAGGTAATTCTGATATATTGTGTGGGCCACTAGTGGGAAGAAAGGGGGGTTGCAGTGTCTCAGAGGGCTGTGGCCAAGTTAGTTTAACTATTGCAAACCCTGACCTCTGGGTGGAGGCACCCGCCATCGGATCCAGGCCCCTCAACCTGTTAGTGGCAAATCAGGCAGGGGTAGTAGCCCTTGGGATAGCGCCATTTAGGGGTTACATCTGGATCATATGAACCAGTGGGAAATGAACCGGTAGATGACCGAACTGAGGGGCGCGTGTTCGTACTCTGTCGCAGTTCACCTGGTTCTGTCTGTAATGACTGTACGATCCTAATCGCTTCAGCTATTTCATCCGCGGTTGGAGCTGGAAATGTAGGCTCTGAACCGGCAGATTTTTCCTTTTTTTTTGCTTGTACTGATTCCCCGGTATCTGCTTTTTGTTTGGTCGAGGAGGTTTTGCTCTGGCCAGAAGGCACCTCCTCCGGTTCCCCAGTACCCTCAGGAGCCGAACCGGACCAGCCATCCGGGTCAGTGGACTATTTGGCCATTCTTTCCTTCAGCCTGCCTAAACACTTAGCCAGCATGGCTTTAGGAGAGTTTTCACAAATTTGGCAGTCTGTTTTCAGGTGGTCAAACCCCAGACAATGAACACACATGAGGTGGGGGTCCGCCTTGCCAAACACCTCCCCACACTCTGTGCAGTGCTGAAACCCAGTGGAACTGGTCTTTTTCTTGGGTTTCTCAGACATAATGCACTGAAGCCAAAGTTACCCTTTGTGTGGCTGTTAGGCTAGAATAACTAAATTAGTCTTCAGTTATCGACCCGTTCAATGGTCGATGGAAAAATAATTATAAAGACTCAGTTTATTTTAAACCGAAAACCACTGGATCCCAAACAAACACTTAAACTTTAAGAATTTACTTCAAGAAATACTCAAATCGGTCCTCTCTCAGTCACGCGTGCTGAAAAAGGACCAGAGACTTACCAAATGGAAATTCAATCTAATCTAATCTTACCTGTACCATACACTGAGGTTTGAAAAACTGAAAACAAAATGCAGTTGAAATAACCGACGTAAAACACCACTCTGAACCGAAGCGGGCAAGGAGAAATCTCCAGGGTGACTTCACAGGCAGGCAGAATAAAGAATCTGATGGTTACATAGAATGTACCAGGGACGGCCGGGGGGTGCTGTGGAGCCCAAGCAGGAAGGAGCATAACTGAAGGAGCTCTACAAAATAATTATTAAAATACTATTTTAAAGTATTCTGTCTGATAGTAATCGACACTAAAACTACAAAAAACTGTTTCGGATTTCCCACACTCCAAAATGGGAAATCCTTGAAAATATCAAACTCATGGTATAGGAGCGAAATCCAAAACTCAGTCTGCAGCTCTAGCCACGAGGTCTATCCAGGCCAGATCAGAGGAATCTGCCGAGGTGTTGGGAGACGAGACACTGCCAACAATCGGTCTGAAACTTTCTTGACTAATTGCCTCGGTGGGCAACTTGTCTGATAAATTTGATGGCCTTACAAGCAGAGTTACAATCCTGGAAACTACAATGGACTCTGTTCAATCCACGGCAATAAATGCAGCGAAAAGGGTCAACTCAGCTATGGGAGCTGTCTCCACAGAGATAATAGAAAGCTCGCATTGGAAGGCACATTTGGAGACTCTACAAAATCAAATTCGTTCTTCAAACATTCGCATTTTGGGGATGCCAGAAGAATGTGAGGACGATCATATCTTGCTTTTTCTACAGGAATGGTTGATTCAACAATTAAGGGATGAGATCGCCTCAAAAACACAGTCCTTCCAGAAAGCTTACAGAGTTTTGCAAAGAGGAAGGCCAGATAACCCAGAGGCACCGAGAGCAATCGTGATGGGGACGACAGCTTGGGCACCAGGGACACACTCCTGACCTTGGCATGTTGTTGGGGTCCTGTGTTACAGGACGGGCAAAGGATTTATCTTTTTCCGGACATTGGCTACGCCACGCACCAGAAGAGAAAAAGGTTTGACAGCTTGCAGGCCATGCTCCAAGAGGCCTTGCTACCACACAGCATAATCTTTCCTGCAAAGCTCTGTATAGTGCATAAAGAGAGAATTTATCTCTTCACAGACCCGAACAATAAATTAAAATGAAGCCAACAACATGCATCAGTTAAGACTCACCCAGTTTCTTCAGAAGAGGGATCGTCTGACAAGGAGAATACCTGAAGGTACAAATTCGGCCATCTAGTCCCATAAAAATCTGGTTGTATTTCTACCCCAATGTAGGAGGTTTTTGGTGGAGATCTTATCTAATAAAAAACTGTATTCTTTTCGGGACTTTACTTATTTTATTATAAACACACCGGGACTTTGAGCAGTTTTCCTTCGAGCCCCAAATATAGTCATTTTCCGACCAGTTAGTCAATAGACTATAGTTTCTTTGTGGGCCTTTATTTTGTATTATAAACATCATTGTTAATGCAAGGTCATGAACATAATTAAACAAAGTTTCTTATTGAAAGAATATAGTATGGAATCTAATGTTGTAACCTCTACAGCGCCAGTAGCTTAGTTCATAGAATTTAAATTTTAGCAGAGTTAGAACTCCTATCAGTTTATTTTTATTTTTTTCTACATTCAGTGCAGAATAAGCTATGTTTATGCATGGTATTCTATTTCACCCTGCTTGAGGGATGGACACTGGGACTGGTTCTTCTGAACTTTTTATGGAATCTTTACCATACCGCTCATGAGCTTCATATACACAGCAATAAGTCTGTATAATTCTTGACTGTTTTATTAAGGTATTCCCCCCCAGGAAGGTATCAAAAGGCAAAGAAAGATTAAAGTGTACTGAGAGGAGTGGCACTCTCATGTGTTGTTATTACTTAAATGCAATGTCTTTGCTTGAGAATCAAATTGTATGTTTGTTTCTAAAAATAATAAACATAAAGTTTAAAAAAAAAAAAAAAGAATGTACCAGGGACAGGAGTTTGAAAACTGAGCTCGAGCTCAACGTTCTATGCTATGGCATAGAGTTAACTCTTTCATCTCCGGGGCAGTTGAACTGGAAGGGCTAACTGCATATTGTCAGAATACAGCAAGACTTCATGTTGTTTGAACCAGTGAAAAGATGAGGCAAATAAACATTGAACATTCAGTATTCAGCTCAACCCCTTCCTTCAACAGCAACAGATGGTCTGAGCAGCAAATAGAAGGTAGTGGATCCTTCTCTTCACTTTTCTGTTGGCAGAGCTGCACTGTGCCTGTGCTAGCCTGTTGCCACTTACTCAACTCCCTCACTCCACCCTACCCTACCCTGGATGGACACTAAGTAGTCCAGGCCATGTGACCCATCCCTTCTGGGACTATCCCCCCACTTTCCTTGTTTTTATACTGCTTTGCCACTAGGAGTCACTGTTGTGCATACTAAGGCACACTGCATCTTTAGCATAGTTTAACCATTTCTATATCAGCTCTTAACCCTGTCCTGTGTTAGCTCACTCTTATCAGACACATCCCAAGTGTTCCTCCCTTCCTCATCCCTCCTAAGCCCCCACCGGGATTCAAACCCTCAGCCTCCCACACCGTAGTCGGTGGCCCTAACCATTAGGCCATCCAAGTGGCTACATGTTATCTAAGTTTTTATACCCTTAACCCCATTTTGTCCAAACCATTTCTAGACCCTCTGTGCCACTGCCCTCCCCCATTTCCATTACAGATCCTGAGTGACTAACTGGCTCCACTAATACTCACTATTTAAATCTACGCCCTCTTCTCCACTAAGACTCACTATTTAAATCTGCATCGGAGTACTGCTCCAACTGGCACCCGCTACACACTTTCCTGCTTCACGACTGCCATGTTTGACCCTAAAGGCTTAGCTATACGTGCCCTGATCATAGTGGAAGTTACATCCACAAGCCAATACAAGCACCAACCGTTTTGGTGCTGCCCCCACCCCCGGGCCTGCCACTACGTGCAATATCACCGGAATCAGCCATCACTTCACCAGACAGCCTGGTCTCTTTACCAGCCCACTGTACTCACCCACCCTCTCCCTGCTAACCGCCTTGCCCAGCCATTATGCTATAAATTGCATGGGCCAATTAGTAGGCTCAAACCAAAATACAAGTTTAAAATATTTAGACGCTTCCTATTAAGGATAGCTATGCTGCTCCTCCTCTTATCAGGTAACATCCACCCAAAGCCCAGCCCTGTACAGCAGCTACACTAACATGGATCTAACTCTGGAATGTTAAAGGTAGCCTCAATCAATATCTGCAGACTCCTGGCCAAATATGACGTTCTCCAAGTCTGGGTCACCCAGCATAGACCAGATGTGCTATCGGTGGTTGAGACCTGGGTAACCCCCAAGACCCCTGCCTCTGCTATTTCCCTGGATGGATACACCCTTTTTAGGCATGACAGGATGGGCAAAAGGGATGGGGGGAAGTGCTATCTACCTTAGTAATACACTACAGGGGCATGCCTTTCCCCTACTGGACATCAGGAAACCCACCCAGACCCTGGCCATACGACAGCGCCTAGGGACCAATAGTAAGACTCTCACTGTAGTCTCTGTCTACATCCCCCCCCTCATAACCAGGCCAGTGGCATCAATGTGGTTACTGAATATCTGTCCAACATACAACAAAATACCAAAGTGGTGCTTCTAGGGGATTTTAATGTGAACTGGCTGGTCCCTGAAGCTAACCCCTTCAAGGATGCCATCTCCTCTATTAATGCTGCCCAAATGGTTGATTCCCCAACTAGGGTTAAGTACCAGACTGGCACCAGTACACTGATTGACTGGATAGTTACTAACTGCCCTAAAAGAATCACAGGCACCACAGTCCTCCCTGACGCCATTAGCGATCATTCCCCGGTCTTTTGCCTCTGGTCGAACAAATTCTCTAAACTACCTGGAAAAACGGTAACACATTGTGTCCTAAAGCCTGGGTAGCTCAAACATTTTAAGGCCTCCCTGTTACAAACAGACTAGACCCCTATCAATACTGCTCAAAATGTAGACCTAGCCCATGAATATTTAATTGCTAAATTCAAAGCGATCTGTGATATCTATGACCCGGTTAAAAAGCATAAGGTGAAGGGCTTAGTTAACCCCTGGATTACCCCAACCCTCTTAAATCTCATGACCAACAGGGTCCTGATTGGCTGTTGCATGTGCAGCTTGTTTTGACCAAAATGGCTGCTGCACACTGTGCATGCTGAGGAGGAGCTGCAATAGCAGGGATTGTAAATGCTTTATATTGCTATAAAAAGGCATGCCACCTTTGCCTCAATAGCTAAGTTTGTTACAGTCCTTTCCAGTCTATCTTGTGCAGCCTTCTGGTACACCAGTATCTGCCTGTTTGTCTTGGCTTTTTGACCCACAAGCGAATGAGTGCTGGAGGTGGAGTAGCCAGATCCTGCGTGGCTCTAAGACAAGCAACCCCGCGTGGGGATTGTTTCAACTGGACAAACACTGTGGTTGATGTGGAGAGGAGAGAAGAGAAGGAGGAGAAAAGCAGAGGAAAGTTTGCAGTAAATGCCAGAAAGCTGGACCACTGGACTGTTGGAAGTAAAAGAAAAAGGCAAAATCTGAGCAAACCTGAACACTGCACTCACCGGTTGGTCAGGAACGACCCCGTCTGTGCACTGCAGAGGGGAGTACGAATATTTGAATTGTACTCACTTAAGAGTTATTGTAACACCAAAGTTATACGGGTGTTAAAATCCTTGTTTTTTGGTCTAAATAACCCCTCTTTTACAAAAGTGGTTCTAGAGTAAATCTTAAGTTTTATTTGTGGAATGCTTCAGACTAGTGAACACCTGCGTTTTACTTTGCTATAAATGTTTAGCTTTATTTTTTTTAATTTTCACGTTTCTTTCTTATGTTTTTAATATTTGTGCAACTTAAGGACCTTGATAATTAGTTTTAGGTTTTTACACACATGTATTTTGCATTAGTATTTGATTGCAAGGCATTGGCTGAGGCCGACCACGTGTTGCTGGCCCATAAGTGTGCATGTGTGGCGTTCAGAAGCCAGATTCACCATTATCGCAGAAGCAAGTAAGCATGAGTAGCAGGCTGCCTACTGCATTTTTAACTCTGCAACACGGAGGCAGTTTGGGCTTGGCACTATGTTTTTAAAATAAAAGTGAGTAACCTCTTAACCAATTTCAAGGTGGATATTTATTTTTAAGTACAGATAGTGTGATCTCAGGGTTAACTAAGGCTTTTCTATGGTAGAGATAGTTATTTGTTGTTTGTGATTATCAGACACTGGGTACTGCTGTAAAAGCACTAAGTTTTCTTGCACAAAGTTCGCTTTCTGCTTCTCTGCTTGTACTTGTACAAATAATTTATTGTGACCATACCCTTACGTCTTATTTTTATACACTATTCCATAGAAAATTGCAGCACTGGGGTTTATCTTCCAAAGTTTGGCATCTGCTTTGGCCTTTGCTTCAGGGAAAAGGAAAACGATACAGATTTAAAGAGCCAGTGTTATGAAGGGAAGCACCTGAGCTGAATGACCCAAGGGGGGGATCCCAGTGTCAAGATTCTTAATTAAGATGTAGCTGCCTGCTTGGAATGGATTGCCCTTTGTAGAAAAGTCGGTGTTTATTTTCTGCCTCGGGACAACGGAAAATTATTTGAGGAAAGCTGGTACGACTTTGTGCAATATAATTTAAGGTCTGAAATTAAACTTTCCTTGGAAGCCTGATCTGTACAAATTGACTTTGACTTGCTCTGGGAAAAGCTGCCATTTCCCATTTTGCACGGATGGCTAGAGTTACTTAACCATGTTACATTTCTCTGGCCTGTTCTTGAACATTATTTGGTGTAGCAATCCTTTTGTGTGCAATATCTTTTTAAGATTAAGACAATATGGTGTTTACTTAAGCAATAAGGCATGACAGGGTGTGTGTTATCATGTAATAACGTCACTCCTGGGCTGGGTTGAAGCACGATGCGAAGCCGAGTGCTTCCACCACCCCAGGAGTGACGTTATTACACAATAACACATACGCTGGAGTGCCTTATTGCTAGTATACCATGGCTCATTTTTAAATAAAAAGCAGTTAAAAAAATGTTTTTAGTAGATTTTTAGTGTGTCAATATATCTTTGTTTCTTAAGAGAAGTTGAATATAGTCCAATGCCAAATCCACAGAGTGATGTTATTGTGTAATATCATCACTGTCTCGGGCACATACTGACCAATCAGAGTCCAGGAAATTTTCTTGCCATTGTATAATAGAAAACAAGCTGCTGATGCTGAAATGGAGGTAGAGTTTGAGTATGATAATGCCGGGGGGGGTTGGGGAATACTGTTATGCACATGGCTGATGTAAATAATGTACAAAGTGATGAGGATGTTAGTTATACATCAACTGAATTTAGTAACAGTAAAATTGTAACAAAAAACAGAAGTCTAAAGGAAAAAACAAAACAAAAATTAAGCGTAGAAAAGAATGCATGGTTAAAACTGGCTAAGCATCTGAAGACAAATAAAATTAAGCACAGTGAATTAGAGCAATTAGGTGCAAATCAGTATAAACAGATGGAGATTAACAACGTGTTCTGAAAGCAAATATGAATTCCAACCTTTTTTTTTTTTTTAGCTGGAACAAGTACGAAATAAATTAGAAAAAGATCCTATGCAACCTATGGAATCTATGGAGTATTCCAGGCTTTCATCCACTCCTACATAATTTGATGTCACTAATTCTAACCTGTGCAGCCAGGAAAATGTAGTACCAATCTCTGATGTTGTAGCACAGGTGGCTCAGTTAGTCAGGTAACAGTGTTAGAGATAAGTGTGACCACGGATTTAAAAACATGGGACTCTTCCCTCTCATCCCCTAGCTTTATAAAATCCTCCCAGCTTGGCCTGAACAATATGAATCTGTACCTTTGTTTTTTTCCCCCAGAGACATTTACTCCAATACCAATCAGGGAAGGTACTGACACCCCCCCCCCCATTGCATGCCAACAGGAATGAAGTATTAGAGGAACTGCTAACCACAATCTCTGGTTTAAAAAAGCTTCATATGTCAGCTAAATCCTATTGTAGAAACTGTATGTCAGAGGCAGTAAGTAATTATCCTTTTGAATTAATTGAAGCTCTCAAGAACTTTATAAAAATCCATATGCTGCCCACCTAATGATTTTGGATCAAATGGTGGGAGTACAAAATGAGACAGAAACTCTTAAAATATTGCCTTAAACAGTTTTAGGCTAGAAGACATACTAGAAAAATTAAACAGAATTGTTCCAAGTGTGGGTTCTCCTTCTCTGCCACTGGAAGAGTCAAACCAGTTGAGACCAGATTTCTTGGTTGTGGAAATTCCCAATTCTCCCGATAAAATGAAGCAAAAAAAGAAAGGCAAAAAGAAAAGGAATAACAAAAAGATAAGTGTAGATAGTGCTGCCTGGAGATTGGTGCAAGATCTGCATCTTTCTCATAATGATTTAACCAATTCATCTAACACTGTCCAGTCTGTAGTTGCAAGATAGCATTCAGGAAGTATAAGGAAACACAGAAGGAGCAGGACAGAAAACTTGGTTTACTTGGTTTTGAAGGACAAAAGAAGGCCGAAGCCCATCTAGATTGTCCCCCACCGCCATGGTGGGAAGATTAAACAACAAGGCCCTGCTATTTTGGTACTTGTAACCACAGGTCCACTCCTTTTTTAAATGAATGAATGGAAACACTATCAACCAGGTTTTGTGGCAGATTGTTCCATAATCTAGGTCCTCTTACCGTAAAATAATATAATCTTTTATTAGTTCTAGATTTAGTTACATAGATCTGTTTATTATGGAGTTGTGGACTTGTCTTCCTATTTGAAAACTGTAACCCACATTGCCGCATTAGGTCCTGGGATTTATGAATCTTATACATAAATAACAGATCCCCCCTGCTTCGTCGTGTCTGAAGGGAATGGAGCCCTGTCTCTTGTAGCCTATCACTATAGTCAAGATCTGCCAGGCGGGGAACCATTTTTGTTACCCTCCTCTGAGTGCCCTCAATCCTGACAATATCCTGCCTCAAATAAGGGTTCCAAAATGGGGATCCATAATCAGAATGAGGCCTTATATGGGTCCTGTAAAGTGGAATAGGACATTCCTCAGTCCTTGAGACAAATGTGTGTTTTATTCGAGTAAGCAAAGCATTTAATGCTTTAGCTATCTTGATACATTGTTCAGATGCAGAGAGTTTATTATTCACGATAACTCCAAGATCCCATTCATAAGATGAAACTTTAAGAGGTGTATTATTTAAAAAAATATCTGTTTAGGGTTATTTTTACCAAAGTGCAACACTGCACATTTATCTGAGTTAAGCAACATATCATTGGTGGTTGCCCATTGTTCGATGGTTTTTAAGGTGTTACTAAGTAGTAACCTGCTAAACTCGGTATTGACAGCTCCCCCAATTTTGGTGTCATCAGCAAATTTTGAGAGAGAGATACCTGTATTAGCTTGCATATCGCTAATGTATACATTAAACATTAACTGTACCAATTAAAGCAGAAGGAAGCGGGGAAGGCAGTCGGAATAGCAAAGGCTCAAATGGAGGAAAAGATAGCCAGCTCAGTTAAGAAGGGGGATAAAACCTTTTATAGGTACATTAGGGAGCAAAGAAAGATGAAGGCAGGGATACTGAGGCTGAATAAAGAGGAAGGTGGTTAGGCAGAGAACGACAGTGAAAAAGCAGGGATACTGAAGGAATATTTCTGCTCAATATTCACAATGGAAAAGCAGGGGAAAAGACCTAATCCAGTCAATAGAAGCAATCTGGGTAGGGGGGTTGATATTAGTCCTTTCACAGAAGAAAGGGTTCTGAAAGAACTCTTAAAACTGAAGGTGGATAAAGCAATGGGGCCTGATGGGATTCACCCCAGAATTCTAAAAGAACTAAGGGAAGAACTAGTAACACTACTGACTACCCTTTTTAATAAATCATGGGCAGATGGGGTGGTACCTGAGGAATGGAGGAGGGCAGATGTGATTCCCCTTCACAAAAGTGGGAGCAAGACAGAGGCAGGAAACTACAGACCTGTCAGTTTGACCTCTGTGGTAGGAAAAATGATGGAATCACTTCTGAAGGAAAGAAATATTGAGTACCTAGAGGCCAGTGGGGCACAGGACCCAAGGCAGCATGGATTCACAGCAGGAAGGTCATGTCAGACAAATCTAATTCATTTCTTTGACTGTGACCAAAGTAGTAGACCAGGGAGGGCTGTGGACATGGCCTACCTAGACTTTAGCAAGGCATTTGACACAGTCCCACACAAAAGATTAATAAACAAATTAGCCAGCCTGGGAGTGGGTCCCAGGGTGGTAGCCTGGGTAAAACACTGGCTGGACAACAGGACACAGCGGGTAATAGTAAATGGAGTCCACAGTGAAGAAAGGAGGGTTACTAGTGGGGTACCGCAGGGTTCAGTACTGAGGCCGGTCCTTTAATGTACTTTATAAGTAACATTGCGGAGGGACTGGAGGGGAAGGTATGTCTCTTTGCAGATGACACAAAGATCTGCAACAGGGAAGATACGCAAGGTGGGGTGGGGTGGAAAGGATGAAAAGGGACTTGGCAAGGTTGGAGGAATGGTCAAATATATAGCAGCTTAGATTCAACGCAAAGAAGTGCAAAGTAATGCACCTGGGAAACAAAAACCCAGGGGAAGAGTACACAATGAGATACTGACAACAACAAAAATGGAAAGGGACCTGGGGGTAGTCATATCAGCCAACCTAAAGTTGGGCCAGCAATGTGAAAAGGCAGTAAGGAGGGCTGGGGGAGATACTGGGATGCATAGGGAGAGGCATCACCAGTAGAAAACAGGATGTTGTTGGCCCTCTGTACAGACAGTTGGTAAGACCACATCTGGAGTACTGTGTACAGTTCTGGAGACCCCATCTCCACAAAGACATAGACAGGGTGGAGGCTGTACAGAGGAGGGCAACCAAAATGGTACAGGGTCTGCACCAGAAGACATATGAAGAAAAACTAAAGGAGCTTAAGATGTATAGCCTCGAGGAAAGGAGGGAGAGGGGGGACATGATAGAAACTTTCAAATACCTCAAGGGAATCAACAAAGTCCAAGAGGGTAGCATATTTCAAAAAAAGAGATGTGCAAGAACAAGGGGGGACAATTTGAAGATAAAGGGGGGACGGCTCAGAGGTAATGTGAGGAAGTATTTCTTCACAGAGAGGGTTGTAGATGCATGGATCAACCTTCCTGAGGAGGTCGCAGAGTCAAAAACAGTGGAGGAATTCAAGAATGCATGGAACAGACATAAGGCAATTCTAGTGGGGGGTAGTAGGAAGTAGGTAGTAGGATGTAGGCTGTTGGTTAACTAGGATCTGCAGCTTATCTGTTAGGTAGGGAAATGGGCAGACTAGGTGGGCCAAGCGGTCCTTATCTGCTGTCAAATTCTATGTTTCTATGTATCTAGAAAGGATAGAGACCTGATTCAGGAAAGAGCCAATCAGGCAAACTCAGTAACCCATAAAAAAGAGATGTTACATGGTGTCCTCCAGAGTACAACAGTACAGTCACCTCAGGGAACTGTAACACAGAGGGAAGCTAGTTTTTGATATACATTTATTTACTAATGCATTTAATACTTTTGAGTCTAAGTTAAAAAGCCATAAGGCAAGATCTGAAAAAAATGGTCTGAGTTTACTGGAGATGTCAATAAGCCCAAATTACAAGAGATGTCCTTATCTCATCCAATCAATGAAACTCATGAAATGGTTGATATTGATAGGTGTGCAATTCTATACCTATACGGCTATAATTGGGATATGAATAAAACGGCTTTGAAAAATAAAGAAAAAATTGTGCACCTATTAAGGGCAGTCTCTGGGGCCAATAGTTTTGATAAGGATTTCATACAAATTTGGAAAAATAAAGATGAGTCTGGCATAGACTGTCTTTATGTTTTGCACTTCACCCTGTCAAGCTTATCATATTTGGATAAATCATGCTGCCTTAGGCAAACTTGGTTGTCACACAGAGTATGTGAACAGAGATGTGCTGAACAATAGGAGACACTCCAGGGATGGTGATTGCTCTCAAATTAGTGTTTTGGTTTTAAAATGCTGCCTAAAGAAAAGGAGGGTAAATTGAAAAATGCTCTATCAAATCTATTTGTACATTTTTTGCAAAGTCCCTCTGATAAAATAAAGATCCTTAGGGCCAATAGAAGGACTTCTGAGAGCAATCATGGTCAAACTGACATATTAATACAAGGCCCAGAGGTTGCTGATATGATTCTGCAAAAGGCTGAAGCTTTGGAGGATTTAGATACTCATATAATCGATACTGCAATTCTTGGTACTAGCTGCAGTGGAAAGACAGAAGTAGGCACTCTGGAGCAGAATACATTGATTAACAAAACAATAACTTTATTTTATCTCGCTAAAACACCAGATGAAACTGATCACAAGCTGAAATTTATAATGAGAGACTTGTTTGAACATACGTCGAATATCAGCAGGCTGGCAGCGGACTCTTTTGCAGAACATCGTATTGGACATGACCCTGAGAATGATCAAATTCTAATCAAAATAACTGGATGCCTATAATAAACTTTTAGCTCATACCTCCTTACTCGATAGGTTTGGGGTACATATTGTAGAATGCGATGATTCAAGAGATATTAGGACTTATGAAAATAATATATCCACATGAGAAAAACAACCTGTCAGCTATGATCTGAGTAATTATTCAAGTGGCTCAGCTAACCAGTTAACATACAGTGTCACTGTTAACAATAGATACAACGCTCTACTTGAGCAGGAGGCTTGACTCGAGACATTGAGCAGGGAGGGTGACAATTTTAGTCTGGAAACTGAGTCCTCATGGGCACTGCTCTCATGGAACATTGCTGACTTGTTCAATAAGTTTGTAGATACTGACTGGATGGACTTTGTCTGTAAACATCATACAATATGCCTTCAAGAAACCTGGCACATGGAAAATTCAGAAGTAGTACTAAATGGGTACAGTTCCTTTATATTCCTGGTAATAAGAAAATAAATTCAGGTAGAGCGCCAGGTGGCCTTGTGACATGAGTTAAAATTTATAAGAACCTTGTGCTACATCCTAAAGCTAGTACATCATTTGCCCAAGCTTATTTTAATACAAATATCAGATTCTTCCTGCTGTCTATTAAATGTTGATATCCCACACACAAACTCAAAATATTTTTTTCCAGCAGTCTGGGAGGCACTGGATTCTTTAATACACCATAGCTGGGCCTCTACAGCCTGTGAGAATGTCCTTATGTGTGGTGATTTTAATGCACGCTTAGGTAGTTTTGATGGTTATGCAGATAATGACATACATAACTGGCTATATGAAGATACTCATAAATACGTTAGATTATCTGTAGATACAAGACAATCTTCCTGGTAAAAACTCATAGAACTTCTTACAGTATATAACCTGGCACCTTTAAGTGGCAGAATAGAGGGTGACCTAAAAGGTAACTTTTCGTATTGCAATGCAGTTGGAGCAGCAGTTCTTGACTTCCTTTTTTGGGATGGCCCTATGGAAATTTGGACCTCATTAGAAACTCCAGTGAGAGGCGAAAGCAACCACTTCCCTCTTACTCTGAAATGGGGGCATCAGCTCAATAGTAACATAAATAAGCTAAAGATTTAACACTTGAGTTACTGTTTACTATCACCTCTAAATGTTTTGATATTATCAGAAATGCAATTCTTTGTAAACATGATATAAAATCTAGGCATACGGTCAACTGTTCGTGGTTTGATAATGATCGTCACTGACAAAAGAAAATTCTTACACAATTCATTAGAGCTACAAAGTTACTGAGAAATAAAAGCACACAAATCACTAAATGAGGCGTGGGAAAATTACAAAGCTTGTTTGAAGGCTAAACGCTGGGACTATCAACTGAAACAATGGGAACAGATACTCACTGTAATACTTAAAAATTATCAGCGATCATTTTGGCTTCTTATAGCCAGAGGCACAAATAACAGCAAACAGCAATTTGAAACACATATACCTCTAGAACAATGGATTTCCCACTATACTAGCCTCTTTTCTGATCCAGGTATTAGTGACTTGACCCCTGTAGAGGAAGGGGCTATAGACAAGGAAAACTTCAGGCCTTTTACCTATCATGAAGTATACTTTGCCATTAATTTGAAAAAGAAAAAAGGCCCTGGCCCCGATCTTATACCTCCAGAAGTTTTTCTCACTGCTCCTTTCCTCTGGACCAGGCTGCTTGTTCCTTTTTTTAATCTGTGTATATTAAATATTGCCGTATCATGGAAAGGTGCGATAATTGTTTCTATACTTAAAAAAGGCGATGAATCTGAGACAATATGTACAGGCCCGTATCACTATTGGCCATAAATGGAAAACTATTTGCTAAAGTCATTTTAGATAGGTTGCTAGAGCAAATGGTTAAACTTGCCAATCTTTCTGAATACCAAGCAGGATTTCGAGCTGGATATAGTACCACAGACAACTGTTTTATTTTACTACACTTGAGTGAAACATATGTAACATTGAGGAAGCAAAAACTCTTTGTGGCCTTCATTGATTTCAGCGCCACTTTTGACAATGTATCATGTGTTAGTTTGTGGCAGATTATGCTACAAAAAAGGGATTCAACCAGAACTGATTAGTTTAATAAAAAAGCCTCATCGTGAGACATGGGCACAAATAGGGTAGGAACAATGGGTCAAGTATCTACAAAAATTTTAACAAACAAGAGGGTTAGGCAGAGTTGCGTTACTGCACTAACATTATTTTTATTTATATAGACAATTTGCCTGTTCATCTTTTTAATTCTGATACAGATTCACCATTAATCAATGCTCTCTCATGAACTAACCCCTTTTCCATAATACTAAGAGTATCATGATCGTCCTAATTCAATGCACCGGGCTGACCAATGCCCCTCCTCTTTTCTCACTAAAAAAGCTACCTTCTACATATCTTCCCTCTCTTGTCTACCCCCTCTGGCCTATTTCCTCCTCTCTCCTCTCCTCCCTCCACCCGCCACCTCCTCTTTGCACCTCCCCTACCCACCCCCAATTTCTAAGGCCACTCCTCCCCCACTGCCCACCCACCGTTGTCCCCCCACCACCACTACCCACCACCTCTCACCTGCCACTCCCAATGACAAAGCCTCTCCAAGGCTGCCACTCAATTCTCTCTCAGCTTCAACCAGTCTTCTTTTCTGGTTACCTGCCTCAACTATGTACTTGCTGACAGAATTTATTCCTTCCGACAGGGCTGACCCCAGTCAGCTGCCATTATGAGATCAGAGGGCTGTGGGTTCAGTTCCGACATCTGACACTTGGGTTAATATCCCAATACTGACACTGTAGTGCAGCATGAGGGGGGGGGGTGCTGCACTTCTGAGGTGCCGTCTTTCAGATGAGACGTTAAACCGAGGTCTCATCTGCCTGGATTGGTGGTAGTTCAGGTGGATGCTAAAGATCCCATGGCACTTATCGAAAAAGGGTAAGGGAATTTCCCCAGTCTCCTGGCCAAATTTCTCCCATTCACTAAAAAAAAAAATACCACCAACAGCTTAATCTGGTTCAATTTCAGTTGTTTACCATCTGTATCCCCCCCTACCCCCGGTCACCCCTGAAAAAGGGACTTCTAGGCCCAGTGGGTTACCGAGTCAATAAAATTCAATAAATAAATAAGTATGAAAGACTGCCTATTTTTCTCTTTATAATTTCTAAACAATTCGTAACCTTATTGCAATATGTATGCCTTGCACAACCTTTCTCATTTATTATTGCCTACCGTGTAATCTTGCTTTTCATGTCAGCTTTGGTTTCCTAATGTATCTTGATGGATATCTACTGTTGATGTCTCATCTATTGTTGATGTTTCCTTTTCTTTTATGTTTCATTGTTGGCTGACTTGGAGCCTTTGTAAACGAGCCCATGACTCAAAGATATTAATTCCAAACTGAAATAAGTAAATAAATAATTAGTACCAGGCCGTGTCCAGCCCTGGCCTATGTCGATGATTTTGCACTTTTTGCCTTATCTCAATCAGGACTCCAAAAGAAACTTGAAATCTTAAATGAATACGCGCAACATTATAATCTAAAAATAAATGATGACAAAAACCAGGCCCTAGTATTTGACTCTAAGAATTGTACCAAACTCTGGCAAGTGGGAAATAATAGAATAAAGACTGTTAAATCCTATGTATACTTGGGACTAACTCTGTCAATTAATGGCTGTTGGAACCAGCACATGAAAACCCTGCTAATAAAATTTAAACAAACAGCTGGCACCTTAACAAAACTCAGTAACAGATATGGGGACAATACAGTCTTGCCCTTATTGAAAGTAGCTCATGCCAAATATATTTCACCGGCCCTTTATCTCTGTGAAATATGGGATGGTGAAAAAACAAAGATACGGGGGTGTGGCCTGACTAGGCTGAAGATGGCAGCATAGCTCTGACTCTCTGCAAGGAATCTAGAATCTAACCTCATCCTCTTCATACCAGATCTTTTTTTGTGTCAACTCTAAGGATCAGTCTCTGCTTATCCTGCTACAAACAATCTGTAAGTCATTTTGAGCCTACCTAACCTCAATCAGCAATATTAACTGTGCATTGTACTAGGCCTCTATTTTGGTCATCATGGCTGACTCCTACTCACATTCTAATTCACTAGCCAGAGTGGAGGCTATGTTCTTGAAACTGGTAGCAGATATCAGTGATCTGAAGACCTCAACACAACAGAATGCTGAAATGCTGAATTCTTTTGATAAAAGAATTACTATCAATGAAACTACAGCAACACAAAATGCAACCTCCATTCATGATCTTCAGGCCACAATACGGAATCAAGACCGCACCATAAAATCTCTATAATCCAAAATAGATGACATTGAGAACCGTAATTGTAGGAATAACTTACGTTTTTTTCGGCTTCCCCGAAGGATCCGAGTTGGGGGATACAACAGCACTTCTACTGCACATTCTCCCTGCAATGCTAAAACTGCCCCCAGAACAGCAATTGATCATTGAACGATCCCACCGCACGTTAGGTCCCAGACCAAACCACGACCAACGGCCTAGACCTATCATAGCCAGATTCTTGAACTATATGCATACAGAACTAATTCTACATAGAACTAAAGAAATCGGTGTTCTGACATGGCAAGAACACAAGATATCTATCTACAGAGACTTATCCACAGAACTATCCACCAAACGGAAAGCGTATAATACACTGAAACCTATACTACACCAAAAAGGACTTAAATTTGCCTTACGCTATCCCTCCACATTGCGTCTCTTTATGGGTTCCTCCTTCAGAGATTTCAGTATGCCTGAAGCCTTAGCTGTTTTTTTGGATGTCTCTCTTGACTGCCCTTCCATTGCCAAATCTGTTGTACCACGTGGGGATGCTGACATTTCGGATTCCAACCGGACCGGGGAGGCTGTTGCGCAGAATACAGGAAGGTGTTTCTCGGAGCCAACAATCCCGAATACTACTGCTGTTGAGGTTCCCCCCAAGGCAATTATCTAGACTAAAAAAAAAAAAAAAAGAAACAAAAACAGCTACTCCGAGTCGAACAGGTGCTCGAGTAAATACTGGAAGTGCAGAGAAAGCAAAACTCAGCACTCTGTAATAGGCGTTTTTAAACAGGCATAATTTTATTGACAAAAGAACGCTAAACCTAACAACAAGGAACATAGATAAAAATCCCAACCGGTTTCATGCACTGCACGTCATCAGGGGGTAGTAACAATTAAAGCCAAACACCTTTTTATAGGTTCACCCTTAAAGGCACACTAACCAAAAAGGAATATTACATCCATTGTCATCTCATATAGATACTTGTAATTATTATAATAAATCCATTATATCTACTAAATGTTCCCTTTACCCTAACCTAAATAGTGTAAAGCTAATAAAAACTAAAAACTAAAGAATGCAGCAGGCCTACTAAAAAGAGATCAAATCTGATACAATTATAATCAACATCAAACTACAATACTTTTCTTTTCTTTTAATGTAATAGTAATGTTATACTATACTAGACAGGAAATCAGCTCCCAGCCATCGGGACACACCGAATGTTCCATGTCCAGATATTAAGCCAAACAGCACCATTTCTCTGTGAAAAAAAGAAAATATACATTAGTGTAGAATAATTGCAACTATAAACAATACATCAACTCTATCTTATCATTTAATCCTGGGGCTACAAGAGCCCTAATGTGAAAATCAAAACTCTGTATTTCAACTTAGCATCCAAGTCTCCTCCCGAGGCCCTAACTACCACTTCAATGCCACAAAATTTAAATACATGTGCCAAAGTGTCACTAGTATTTTGGTCACAATGTATTGCAAGAGCACTTCTATTGTCTCTGTGTGCAATCGATCTAAGATGTTCACCCATCCATTACCTTTAATGGACGTGTGGTTTTACCCACATAAAATGCCATAGATTACATTCATAGTACTGCATGTTAGAGACTTTCATTGCATGCAGCACTATGAATGTAGTCTTATTTAGCAACTTGCACAATGTGGGGTATTTTATGTGTGGGTAAAACCACACGTCCATTAAAGGTACGGAAGGGTGAACATCTTAGATCGATTGCACACAGAGACAATAGAAGTGCTTTTGCAATACATTGTGACCAAAATACTAGTGATACTTTGGCACATGTATTTAAATTTTGTGGCATTGAAGTGGTAGTTAGGCCTCGGGAGGAGATTGGATGTTAAGTTGAAATATAGAGAGTCCTTTTGATTTTCACATTGGGCTCTTGTAGCCCCAGGATTAAATGATAAGATAGAGTTGATGCATTGTTTATAGTTGCAATTATTCCACACTAATGTAATTTTCTTTTTACAGAGAAATGGTGCTGTTTGGCTTAATATCTGGACATGGAACATTCGTGTCCCGATGGCTGGGAGCTGATTTCCGTCTAGTATAGTATAACATTATTACTTTAATATAAATTAGCATTAAAAGAAAAGAAAAGTATTGTAGTTTGATGTTGATCATAATTGTATCAGATTTGATTTCTTTAGTAGGTCTGCTGTACTTAGTTTTTAGTTTTTATTAGCTTTACACTATTTAGGTTAGGGTAAAGGGAACATTTAGTAGATATAATGGATTTATTATAATAATTACAAGTATCTATATGAGATGACAATGGATGTAATATTTCCTTTTTGGTTAGTGTGCCTTTAAGGGTGAACCTATAAAAAGGTGTTTGGCTTTAATTGTTACTACCCCCTGATGACGTGCAGTGCATGAAACCGGTTGGGATTTTTGTCTATGTTCCTTGTTGTTGGGTTTGGCGCCTTTTGTCAATAAAATTATGCCTGTTTAAAACGCCAATTACAGAGTGCTGAGTTTCGCTTTCTCTGCACTTCCAGTATTTACTCGAGCACCTGTTCGACTCGGAGGAGCTGTTTTTGTTTCTTTTTTTGTGTATTATTTTGAACGTGCTCTCCGTTATTGGCTTTTGGGCGTTTTATTATTATGCCTATCGGGACTACCCTTTTATGTTGTAGTGACTCTTTCTTTTATGTCTAAGTGCTCCCGTGAAAAGACCGTGAAATATCTGTGGATTTCCCTCAATTATTAGTTTGAAAAAGCAAGATTTAAGTTGGATAATGGTGTTGGTTGCCCTTTGATGTTGAAGTGACTCTTACTCTGATGTCCAGTGCTTCCGTGAGAGACCGTGGAATGATCTGTGGATTTCATTCAACTACACGTTCGAAAAAGCAAGATTTAAGCTGGTACAGTGAATATATTTATTGAATTATTGAGCATCTTGCCTGTAGTGTGTGGATGACCATGCCAGCTTGATTTCTGTAAAAGGCGTCTTTACGTGGTACAATCTGAATCGCAATTTCAGCTTACTGCCAGTTCCAGCCGGTGAGTAGCGTTGTGTGGTGGGACTCAAATCTTTGTGCAGTTTGTTTTGCTGGTCATCGCAAGTTCATATTATCGGGAAACGCTTGGCAAAAAGCTTATTTAATCTTTGACTGTATTCAGATGTGGGCTAAGAGTTTGATAATCTCATGCTGGTGACACCGTAAGTTTAAATTACCGGGAAGTGACTGGCAAAAGTGATTGCTTAAACTGTGACTGCAATTAATACGGTGGTTGAGAGTTTGGAACCATATAAGAAAACTAGGCAATTTGTCTTTCTCCTTTTTACCTGGTTGTTTGTATATTGAGTACATACCAAGTATTTATACACCTGAATAAAGCTGTTTTTATATCAGAATTCTCAGCTTTATTGGATCTTTATGTTTGACATTATTGCCTCGTTTGGGAAATCCAAATAACAAAAACATATATTTTTATTTATAATATTAGGTGTTTTTGGGAGCCTTGAAAGGACTTTTTGGGTCACTATTACTCTCCTTTAATATAGACAATAGTCAGTGCAGGAGCTTAACAGCTATTATATGCATACTATGACTACTGGAGCTTTTGGAGAGAAGTTATTGGGCAGTTCCACAGGAACATATGCTAATTTTGTTTTCTCTGCAGCAGGAGAAGCAGATCTTTTTCAAGATACTTTGGATACAATTAATGATATACACACTACAGTGGGTGATGCAACTTTTCAGACTACTGATATTAAAAAGCTTTATTGATTTGGAAAGGCAATTGTGAGAGGACGCCACTATTGGGGCAAAACAACTTTAGAGGCATATTTAAAAGTGGACGCCTCCCCGGGGATTACGTGTCCTTAATAAACCAGGATACGGCTGGGATAGAGAGACATTCATTACAGATTGGCATAATTCATTACAATTAGGCACCAATGCATTGATGAACTCAATTATTAGAGATTATGATGCACAAAGGGAAGAAGTGACTACAGACATGAAAAGTAAAGAGGATATAGTGGCTGGTTTCAAGGAACACCCAGATTACAGTATATTTGAGAGAAAGTTTAAAGAAAACATCCAGAAAGAAGAAAATAAAATCAAACGTATTAAATTGCACAAGTTTGAGAGAGATAGACTTGACTATCAGAACAATCGAGTTTGGGATTGGAATCACCAAAAAACTTCACATAAGTCTGTTAGACAGGTCCCTGCTGTGCGTAGAAGGGATAAAAGTATTTCCCCCAATCAGCCCAGATCCATTTTACGAAACCGAGGTAATTCTCCATACTACACCTCAGCTAGTGAATCGGAACAGGAGGATTTTTTCGAGGAAGACTTGGCCCCTTTGGACAAACGACGGTCGGTTCAATTCCGAGAGCTGGTCCAGGAACCAAGGAACCAAAGGAACATGAAGGTGAGGAAACTGGTATCAGGGAATCATCTGGACGGAGAAAATCCATCAGAAGAGGAGGGAGGAAACACAAGAATTACCACACGAGGCCGAAGTGGCAGATAATCTCTGAAAATATTGTTACTAATATTTCAAACATCATCTTGACAGAGGCTGAGATTCAAGTATTACAGAAAGGACTTTCTTTTGTGCCTATACAGGACTCCAAGCCATTTCAACTTTATTTGGATTTACATCAGTTTACTAGAAATTTGAATTTGAGAGCATATTATAATAGTAGTAAAATGGGTTTTGGAAGTAATTATGAAATGGAGGGGGTCCAGGATTTACCATCGACTATATTAGAGGTAAGCAAGTTCAAACCTAAATCTACTTTTATGCCTCCATATAGCGATGCAGTTCTTGTGTTTGAAAAGATTTGTGAGAGACAATTCAAAGAAATATTGGATCAGGACTGTCCACCCACATATGTGAACATATCTAAGTCGGAATCTGAGGCCCTTAAGAGCTTAGAGAAGAATAGAGATATAACTATCAAACCTGCAGATAAGGGTGGGTCAGTTGTGGTAATGAACACTTCCAGTTATATACAAGAGGCATGGAGACAACTGGAAGATGTCACTTTTTATAAATCATTAAGCACTGACACAACTAAGCAGTATAAAGCAGAAATTGATAGTTTTCTTTTTTCAGCAGAAAGTGAAGGTTTAATTGGACATAATGAACTATTATTTTTAGAAGTGAAATATCCAGTATTGGCCTGTTTCTATATGCTTCCTAAAATTCACAAAGATTTGATGAATCCACCAGGGCGTCCTATTGTGGCAGGGATAGGGTCTCTTTTAGAGCCACTGTCACAATATGTAGATTCCTTTATTAAGAAACATGTTAACATGTTACCTTCCTTTATTAAAGATGCAGGGCATTTTTTAGAGATTCTGGATGACATGCAGATAGAACCAGGGTGGTTTTTGGTATCCATGGATATTACTTCTCTGTATACCAATATCCCACATGAGGAGGGTCTTCATGCATTGGATTATTTTCTTCACAAGATGAACAGGTTTCCTTGGTAAAAGAATTTTTATTAGAATGTGCAGAACATGTACTTACAAAGAATGTTTTCTTGTTTCAGGAACAATTTTTTTTGTGTTAAAGGTACAGCAATGGGTGCGACTTTTGCACCCAATTATGCTAACCTGTATCTGGGTTATGGGAAAAGAATCATGTTTATGATAGAGATGTTAATCCATTCTATGACAGTATTGACATCTGAGCCGATATATTGATGACATCTTATGGTGTGGCGTGGCACTTTGGAAGCTCTATTTTCTTTTGTTAAGTACTTAGAAAATAGCAATGTGAATTTGAGATTCACTTTACAACAGGATTTGACATGTGTATCTTTTTGGATGTAAGTATTACTAAGGAAAAGATGGTGCCCTTAGTACAAGTCTGTTTCAGTAAGAAACAGATAGGAACTCACTATTACATGCATCTAGTTGCCATCCTGCATTTGGTGTCTAGTATACCAAGGCCCAGATGTTGAGAGTAAGGCGAATTGTAGTAAAGATGTGGATTTCATAACCCAGGGTTCAGACTTGTGCAATAGATTTGTAGAAAGAGGATATGCTTATGGTATGGTTCAGGAGGCCTTCAAGAAGCTGTGTGTATGGATAGGAAGGACCTTATTAGACAAAAAATCTGAACACCTAAGGAACAGAGGGTTAACTTTGTCACTACCTATACCAGACATTCTAAAGCTATTGAGCAGATTATACGGAATAATTGAATGTTTTGTTGGGTGATCCATGGCTGTCTGAAGTGAATCGACATAATCCTAGGATGGTTTATAAGAGAGGGCAAAATATACTGGACAGGTTGGTACATAGTTATACTACATCTTCTGATATGGGTACTGACAGAGTTTCTCTTCTGTTCCGTGTGGGATGTTCAATTGTGGTAACTGTAAATTTTGTAAGTCCACACTTAGGTGTAAACCTTTACAAGTTGTAATTGTGCCAAAACTTATGATATAAGAGACTTTATCACATGCAGTACTATGAATGTAGTCTATTTAGCAACTTGCCAATGTGGGGCATTTTATGTGGGTAAAACCACACGTCCATTAAAGGTACGGATGGGTGAACATCTTAGATCGATTGCACACAGAGACAATAGAAGTGCTCTTGCAATACATTGTGACCAAAATACTAGTGACACTTTGGCACATGTATTTAAATTTTGTGGCATTGAAGTGGTAAAGTTAGGGCCTCGGGGAGGACACTTGGATGCTAAGTTGAAATATAGAGAGTCCTTTTGATTTTCACATTAGGGCTCTTGTAGCCCCAGGATTAAATGATAAGATAGAGTTGATGCATTGTTTATAGTTGCAATTATTCTACACTAATGTATATTTTCTTTTTTTCACAGAGAAATGGTGCTGTTTGGCTTAATATCTGGACATGGAACATTCGGTGTGTCCCGATGGCTGGCAGCTGATTTCCGTCTAGTATAGTATAACATTACTATTACATTAAAAAAGAAAAGTATTGTAGTTTGATGATTATAATTGTATCAGATTTGATTCTCTTTAGTAGGCCTGCTGCATTCTTTAGTTTTAGTTTTTATTAGCTTTACACTATTTAGGTTAGTAAAGGAACATTTAGTAGATATAATGGATTTATTATAATAATTACAAGTATCTATATGAGATGACAATGGATGTAATATGTTCCTTTTTGGTTAGTGTGCCTTTAAGGGTGAACCTATAAAAAGGTGTTTGGCTTTAATTGTTACTACCCCCTGATGACATGCAGTGCATGAAACCGGTTGGGATTTTTATCTATGTTCCTTGTTGTTAGGCTTAGCGTTCTTTTGTCAATAAAATTATGCCTGTTTAAAAACGCCTATTACAGAGTGCTGAGTTTCGCTTTCTCTGCAATTATCTAGACTGCAGGAGAAATTCCTATCTGGCCCTCGACTGCCTGACCGACCTTGGTGTTCCACTGTGGACCTACCCGACTCCATTTGCAACATGACTCTACATACACAAGTTAATCCCTCCATTCCTCTGAGCAACAAGTTTGCCATTTTAAGTGAGGAAATACACTCATCACAAGAAGATCTAATGTCACACCATTCGGACGATCAATCTACTAACCTACCTAATGCAGTTCAGGGCAACATTTCAACTAATTCTTCCTGGTCAGAAGTGGTGGCAAGTTCTCCCATTAAATCATTAGAACCACCAAAAAAAAAAAGCAGGGCTAAAGCAAAGAGCAAAAACTCTAAAGCTGAAAAAAATGCTCACAAAACAAGGGTGACCTGATATCATTTGTTTAATTCATGGCATTTGTTCCCCCTGGCATATTTAAGTCCAGGATTGTTCACTGGAAAAACAGTATTCGCATTCCAATACTTTGACACACGTTGCATAGCCTTCACAACCGTATAATATCGCTCCCAGCAGGTTGTGAATTCAGAATGCTGTACATTGCGATTGGTCTTAATTAACACTATAAGTGTTATTTCCATGCTTATTAATTTATAATGTCAACGGAACCTTTTTTATTATTATATTTTCAAGTAACTTTTACTACTTGTTGAACTGTGACTACATTTTGGCATGACTACTGATAACTATTCTTTTTAGTTTTTCAACAACCCGCATCTATCTATATTCACAGCACCTGGAGACAACAAAACCTTTTTATACCCCTTACTTAATTCTTGCATTTCTCGTCTGTACTACTCGTTAATGAAACTAATTCGGCAGTACTCCAATCATGTACACCTCAGGTTTTTTTTTTTTATTATTATTATTATCCCACTTTCTATTATTATCACCAAAGAAGCCAACTTTTATACATATTTATATATACCGGCTGGCTATCTTCGGTGTACTGGTGCAATCGATATTTGTTCACTACTCTTGTAAGTTTCCTATATACTCGAAGCCTACTATACAAAGGGAACCCATCATCACATCCCCACCTTGATTTGGAGCTCACTAGGTCTATTTCCTAGATCTAGTCACTCCATTCATCATTCATTTAGGCAATTTCCAAGTAGAAAAAATTAACATCCTCCTTTTTACAAGCTCTCCATTGTCCCTTGTTATTACCAAAGCCGGCCATTCCTCACATTTCACCTGCCTATATGTACTTTATGCTGTGGGAATTATACTATTTTACCCATTATTATTTACTCAGTAGTGTTTACCTTTTTTTTATGATTAAACCCTGTGCAGGAAATTCATTCAAAGTCCTACCAAATGTAGTTACTCTTGACCTTTCCTGCAAATATAACTACACTGAACTGTGTATTTGGTTCCCTTGACACCTTCTTACCCGGGCAAACTGATTTTTATAGCCAAAGCAATTCAGGCCATTTGCTTTAATAAGTTGACACTCATATCAATTTCAGAATTACCAGTTTAACAGTATGATCCGGTGATATTTTTCTTTTTTTATCTTAACATGTAAACTTTTGTATTATGTTGAGGTTTTTTTTTTTCCTTTCTTGATTTCCTTGCTACGTATGAAGCAGATCAGTTTCTAGTCAAGCTCCTCTGAATTATTGTACCATTACTATTATACTTATTGGTTCAGACCTCAGCATCGGACCAACTTCTTATAGTTGGTTCTCCCAGTTTGTTCCTAACCTTTTCTACGCCCTGGTGTATGGTGAGAGAGTTGCTTAGCTTTTTCTTAGCTTACTCCTATCTCCCCTCACTTATTAAAAACTTGTTGTTACTATTAGTTGGTTAACCTTGTTATTAGAATTTAATGTTTCTTACTTCTCTATATAGTTATAATGTACTTATTAGTTAATATCCTTCCTATTAATGACCTCTCTTCTTACTATATTTTCAAAATGATATCTGTGCCTCCCATATTTTACACACTTCTTTTTTGGTTTGAGTACACCTGCTAACTTCTGCATATACATT
This sequence comes from Neoceratodus forsteri, assembly GCA_016271365.2. Classification (NCBI taxonomy): domain Eukaryota; kingdom Metazoa; phylum Chordata; order Ceratodontiformes; family Ceratodontidae; genus Neoceratodus; species Neoceratodus forsteri. The sequence continues at coordinate 1,455,036,943 of CM057455.1, read as the reverse complement.
TATACTTTGTTTATACTACGATCATCTTCTGCTTCATTTATTTATCCCTTCCCATTCCAGTGATTATCACCTCTCCGTCACACTGATAGCATGAATGATATACTTCTACATACATGGAATGTGAAGGGACTTAACTCTCCTAGTAAGCGAAAACAAATTATTTCACATCTCCAAAAATATAAAACACAAATTGCTTTGCTTCAAGAAACAAAATTACTAGCAGAAGATGTTCATAGGCTTAAAAAATTCTGGGTTGGTCAAATATATGATTCCTCCTATACTTCCAAAAAAAGAGGAGTCGCTATTCTTATACATAAAAACCTTAAATGGTCCCTTATGAACTCCCTCTCTGATAATGAAGGCAGATGGGTCATGGTCAAATTGAATACCACTTCTGGTCCTATCCTACTTGTCAATGTTTATGCACCCAACTTCGACTCTCCAGAGTTCTTCCATAATTTAGCTCAACAGATTTTATCCTTTAACTCAGATAACACTCCAATTATTCTTGGAGGAGATCTTAATTTAGCTTTAGAAGCTAGCATTGATAGGAGTACCTCCACCATAGATACTCACCCCAGAAGTATTAAAGCCCTTTCATTACTAATGAAAGATACTGGTTTAGCAGATGTATGGTGTCTTTTTCACCCCCGGGACCGGGATTTTACCTTTTATTCCTCCCTACACAAAACATACAGTAGAATTGACTATTGGCTAGCCTCCCCTGCCATAATGGAGAAAACTATTGATTCTTCTATCTCCCTCATTATAATTTCAGATCATTCTCCTGTTAAATTGTTTCTTTTATGGGGTCCATCAACACTTAAATCTACTTTCTGGCAGCTGGACCCCCTCCTTCTTAAAGACCCCGAGTTTTTACCCATGATTAAAGCTGAAATTCAAGACTTCCTCTCCCACAATAATCCTATCGAATCCTCTATGTCCACTGTATGGGAAGCCCTTAAAGCCATGATCCGCGGGAAAATTATCAGCTACACTGCACACAGAAAAAAAATACGAGAACAACAACTGGCTGACTTGGAAAAATCCCTGAAGGTTAAAGAGAACTTATATTTCTCCTCTAATAAGCATTGTCCTGACTCTCAACTTCATCTTGAAATTCTTCAACTTAGAATTAAAATAAACAACCTAATTTCTCGTAAAACCGAACTGGCCCTGTTTAAACTTAAACATATATTTTGGGAACACGGTGATAAAAATGGGAAACTTCTGTCTTGCCAGCTCAAAGCACAACAAATGGAATGACATATTTCAAGTCTTAAGGACGAGCAAGGTATAATTCACTCTGATAACTCCTCCATAAACCATATTATGAAAACTTTTTATCAAAAATTATGCTCTAATACAAACCCGCCTCATATCACTCAAATTCAACAATTCCTAACAGCTTTACACCTTCCTCATCTCTCCCCCATGAAGTGAACCCTTTGGATGAACCCTTCTCACTTCAAGAAATTCAGAAAGCTTTATCATCTCTAAACCCCGGCAAATCCCCCGGAGGTGACGGGTTTCCGTTGACCCTCTATAAACTGTTTCTGAAATATTTTGCCCCTTCTCCTAAATGTTTATCAAGAAGCTTCCATTACTGGCAAACTCCCCTCATCCTGTACTGAAGCGGTTATAACCCTAATCCCTAAGAAAGATAAAGATCCCACACACCCAGCAAGTTACAGACCAATCTCTTTATTAAACACAGATGGGAAGATATTCGCTAAACTACTGACCTCTCGACTTGAACCCTTGATCCCCAAACTAACTCATAACTCTCAAGCTGGATTTATTAAACATAGATCAAGCTCTGATCACTTACACTCCCTTTTCAATCTAATACACAAAGCAAAATCTCTTAAATCACCTGCGGCAGCCATAGCTATTGATTTCGAGAAAGCCTTTGACTCCTTAAATTGGGAATACCTCTATCAAGTTTTATCTCATTTTGGCCTCTCTCATACCTTCTGCTCCTGGATTAAACTACTGTATAATTCCCCTATTGCTCAGGTACTTATTAACTCCATCCTCTCCTCCTACTTTCGGTTGGCACGAGGAACTAAGCAAGGCTGTCCCCTATCACCGTCTCTATTTATTTTAGCCATGGAACCCCTATCTCCTTGCTTGCGCCAATCTGCCAGCATTAACAGCATTCCCGTGAGAAATTCAAGATACGTTTCTCTCTCTTATGTGGATGACCTCTTAATCTTACTTGAAAATCTACATGAGGCTGGACCCTTGCTAATAGATTTACTTAATAAATTTACAAATATTTCAGGCCTCACTTTAAATTATAGTAAATCAGAAATCCTCCCCCTTAATGACCACTGTAAAGCTTTTATAAACCTTCCTCTTGATTTCCGCTGGTCTCCACAAGGTATAACGTATCTCGGTGTCAAAATAATTAGTAACTTAAAGAAAATATGGGACATCAATCTCAACCCCTTATTAGATAATATTAAAACAATCCTGGACAGATGGAAGCTCCTTAATCTCTCTTTCATGGGGAAAATCGCAGCCATTAAGATGTCCATATCTCCCAAAATTCTTTATCTTTTCGCCAACATACCCTTAATTTTACCATCCCCTTTTCTTGCTAAAATTGATAAGTTAATGGGTAACTTCATCTGGGATGGGAAACCACGAAGATTCAATCGTAATAAACTTCGATCTCACTGGAAAACAGGGGGATTTGGACTCGCCTGGTTCAAAGGATATCTCTGGGCCTTTCGAGTGGCCCAAACCATTAAATGGTTTCAAAAACCTTCAGTTCCTTCTCTACTTTGGATCGCAATGGAATCTGCACTTTGCCCCGGAGGAGTTCCTACCTCCTTTATTTTTAATCCCCTTCCCTCAAAAACTAAAATCACACCCGACTATACTCTCCTCTGCTTTCTATTGGAAACTTCTCCACAAATTTTTGAAATCTAATCCTAAGCCTTGGTTTTACGATCCCCTATGGGGCAACCCACTGCTTACCCTGGAAAACCACCCAATCTTCTGTTGTACGTGGAAGAATAAAGGAATTTTTTTCCTAGGAGATATCTTGGACCAGAATTCACTCACTTTTAAAACATTCTCAGATTTACAGGCTACTTGGAAACTCCCTAATCAGGACTTTTGGAAGTTTTTACAAATTCGGTCAGCTTATAACCTAGTTTCTAGCTATATATATAAGCACACTCTTCTAGAACCATGCATTTCACACTGGGTCAATTTATCTGCTAAACTGAACAGCTATATTTATAAAGATATTATTGATAATCTCCCCGATCAATCCATTTCTGCTAAGAATAATTTAACTACAATATATCACCTTTACAATGGAGTAAGTGCTGGCGTTCAGCTCATAACATATTTAGAGATACTTGTAGCTCCCTAATACAAATAAGATTCTACATTTTTGGTACAGAACTCCCTCTGTTCTTTAATGTATGGGCCTCCTAAATAATAACAACTGCTGGCGTTGTAACCAAATCAATGGGGATTTACTGCACATCTTATAGACATGTGCCCCTGTCAATAAACTATGGCGTAAAGTTTATTTACTTCCAGAGTAATAGGACAAAAACTGCCCTTTGACCCCAAACTATTCCTTCTGGGCATCCCTATTCCTGATAAACTCTCCCTCTCACATGCACATTTTAGATGGCTCAACATACTTTTTCTTTTGGTTAAACGTCTGCTTCTTATGAAATGGAAATCCCCATCTATCACCACCCTTTCTGATGTGCTTCAAAGCCTCTCTCAGTATGCATCACTAGACCGTTTATCCCATGTTATTCATGACCGACTCACTGTATATGACAAGTGTTGGCAGGATTACCTCAAATACATTGAATCTGCTAGATCTTCCAGACCCAGTCCTTAGATGCATCAAACCTCTCTCTTTCTCGATACTACTACGCTCAGATATCTCCTTTTCTCTTTCTTTATTACTCTCTCTCTTTTTCTCTCTGTCCTACCCCCTTCTTACTCTTCGTGTTCACCCCTTTTTTGTCTTCCTCCTCCATTAGTATATAGTGTACGTACTCCCAGCGATATCACTTTATGTAATATTATTAGGGTTTTGCCATAATTATCCCAGTATACATTTTGTAACTGATTACCTCTCTTTCTGAATTCACAATTACCTTAATAATTGTAACCCCTTAGTTCAATACTTATAATACAAATAAGGTTAACTCTTATCACTATCATATGTTCATAAAGCTCTTTATTTTTATTTTACCTACTCATACAATTTGCATATAAAGTGATTTATTTCTATGTATTTTATATGGAGGATACTCTTCACTGTATGTGTTTGTATCCTTTTTACATTTAAATGCAATAAAAAGATAAAGTTAAAAAAAAATACTAGAAGTCCCATTAAATAAATAATATCATGTAGACTTAGGTGTAGGGGGTTCTACTCTGTTCCTTTGATCAGAGCAGAACTTGGAGCTGACAGTTTGGAGGCAGTTGCTAAGAAAATAGGCTACTGGATCAGGGTTACTAGAATGGAGTCCCATAGATTACCCTATGAATATTTAATTGAGAAAAACAAATGGGTTAGCCTGGGATGTAAGCAACTGAGATGGTATAAACATCTTAATACTGCATTACAGAACTATGGTCCACAATATCTAAAGGTCTATGTTCATAGGGGTATAAGGGCTAGTCAGAAGTATGAAACATATTGCTCAAGAAAAATTGTAAATTACAATAGGGGGAGAGACATGGAAGTCATAGCTGGACTTAAGATATCACCTTGGCTTGTCCAAAATAATAACCTGCACACCTATAGATTCTATGTGGATGTCCTTACAGATAATGTATTAAGAAACCTGTATACAAGATACAGAATGGAATTGTTCAAAATTAACATATTAAAAGCTAGGCATGCAAGCAATAATACCCGACAGGGTGGGCAGTATTGGGCAATACCGAACTGCCAGGGGCAAAATAAGGCCCAACGCCACAGGCGGAGGGCCTTATAGCCCCTGGAAGGTCCGGTATTACCCATACCACCCACCCTGGAGGGTATTATTGTGCCTAGAAATTGGGCTGTCATTTTTTTTTTATAGGAATACAAAATAAAGGAAAGTAATTCTATAAAAATTACTAGAAATCAATTGTTTGCCCTTTCTTGATAAAGTAGTCCCTCTACTACTGGTATTGGCAGTAGAGGGTGCTGTTATGCTTGCTGTTGTGCTATTTAAATTCCCCTCCCATCCCATCAGTGTATTTCTTTCTTTCCCCAACTGATGCAATTTCTTTTTTTCCCCCAATGTCCTGTCAGTAGAAGCGAGAAGGGAATGCAGATACTGTTGCTTCAGAGAATGAGGAAATCCTTTACTGAAGCAGCCGATCTGCAGCCACAGTAAGCTGTGCATCCTTGAACAAGGAAATCCATTACTGAAGTGGCCAATCTGCAGCTGCAGTAATCTGTGCACCCTAGTAAAATTTGAATACAGGGAAAGGTTTTCGGGTGGTGGCCGTCAAGTACATCGAGGCATTTTAGGTTTTGTTAGTGCTTTTCTAATCTTGAGAGGTCCAGGAAGCAGCCATTCTGAGTTTAACTGCTATGAGGTGTCTCGCATCACACGTAAAACATCGCAGTGACATCAGGTCTGACAGATTGGTCTGACGGCTTCTATTTTGTTATCCTTTTTTTTTTTGTATTTGTGGCTGCTACTTTAAAATTCTTAAAAAAGGAAGGCAAACTTGGGGGGACACTTGACTGACTGGCTGATGGGGGGGCAGCATAACTTTCGGAAGAGAGCGAGTGGGTGGGCGGGTGGCTGGCTAGAGTAGGAAGGAGAGAGAGACAGCACCATCGGCTCTCTTGGAAGAGGTCGTGTAATGAAATAAAATTAAAACAAAGTAGTTATAAAGGGAATCCAGCTGAGATTATGTGCCTAGGGTCAGGGAGCTGGTATTGGGGGACAGTATCTCTCGCTAAGCGAGACAGAAACATGGCAGCATTTGAAATTCAAATGAGGGGCTTTTAGCCAATTAGGGAGCAGGGTGGGCACTATGATTCTTCAGTGGGTGAGGGGGCACTACAGGCTGGTACTTTTTATTTCTTGGGAATCTATTGAAAGTTAATGTATCCCCCCTGGCAGGGGTACAATCCAATCAGATGCCAGGAAATAAAAAGCCCATTTTCTAAGGGAAAATAATAGACCAAATGGCAACATTTTGTAACTGTACATTTAAGGAAACTGAGGATTTATTTCATGTTATATTCATATGTAGCTGGTACATAAAACCTTGGGCTCACTGGTTATATCCTCTATGGTCAGGGACAGGAACTACAGATAAATGCACTGTGTTAGATATATTGTTCACCACAGAAGATGCACATACAGTAAATAAAGTAGTAGGTTATCTTAGGGCTATTTCAGTCATTTGTATGAAATATGAATAAGAATTGATTACTGCATCTCCCTGTCTACAAAGTCAATCTGGATGTCTTTTACTGTGTGAAGTGTATATTATGTATTTTTAAACTATCATGATATCTTTTTATGCAATTAATATGCTATAATATTTGTGGTTTTGTATTCTATGTCTGTATGTCTTGTAATGGTCTTTGACTGAACAATAAAACTTTTCATCATGACCAACAGAGATAACCTCTGGCATTGTGCTTGGGTCTCAGCAAGCAAACTGACCAGCAGCAATCTAGTGCTGCTAGGAATACCTGTACCAGGGAGATCCGCCTAGTGAAAATTAACCACTTCAAAAAGGAGCCAGCAACCTCCTGAGGTGAAAGCAGGCAATTCTGGATTAACATCAAAAGCCTCAAGGGCATCTCCAATAAGTTCTCCTCTTCCATGTCGGAGATAAATGGGGTAGTCACCCAGGACCTCAAGCTCATTGCTGACACTTTCAACCTGGCCTTCTCTGACCCGAGTGGTATACTTCCCCCTGACTTCTTCAATGCTACAAACAACTCAACTGGCACAGGGAGCTGTGACACCCCTCAAGGTCACCCTCCTTTCAGCTTTAAGACAGTTTCCAGGAAGGAGACTAAAAAGTACCTGCTAAAGGTGCTCAGAAAGTCTAGGTTTAGTAGTGACTCACTAGACTTTAAGCTCATTAGCCAAACTGTTGATGAAGTCCTAACACTGCTCACAAAGCTATTAAATAAGCTCCTATGTCTCCGCCAATTCTCCCAGTGGTGGAAATCAGCTGATATTACACCTATACACAAGAGCGATGACCATGCCCAATACTCTAACTATCGCTCAATCTCAATTCCCCCCCCCCCCAAAGGCGCTATAATGTATTGTGGTGGATCAATTAAATGAGTACTTAGAGAAGTACCAAATCCAATGCTTACAACAGCATGGTTTTCGGAAGGCGCACAGCACCACCACTACCTTCCTTGAGTACACCTCCTTTATACACAATGCCCTTGACCGAGGACAACTTGTGGGGTGATTTATATCGACCTCACAAAAGCTTTCAATACGGTCAGACACACCCTCCTCCTAAACGCCCTCCATGAGACTGGCCTATCGATCAACACAGTTGGATGGTTTTATAGCTACCTTGGAAGTAGGTCACAACGGGTCAAAATAAGTGGCATTCTATCTGATAGTAGGCAAGTGTTATCCGATGTCCCCCAAGGCTCGATCTTGGGCCCATTACTCTTTAGCTTCTACCTCAACAACCTCCCCTAAGCATGCTCAAATAACATGCTGCTATAGGCAGATGATGCCATCATTTATTCCGGTCATCCTGACCCACTTCCCTAGAATCACAGCACCATGCTAGTTTCTCTGCCATTGAGACCTGGTTTAAAAACCATAAGCTGCTAATGAATTACAAGAAGACTAAGACCATGCTCTTCTCTAGCCCATGCAACACGTACAACTCGCACAATCTGACCATACTGAACAATGAAGGTTCTCCACTTGAACAAGTACCCAATTTAAAGTACCTTGGGATCATGCTGGATGCCTCCCTCTCCTTTGGTACACGTGCTTGTTGCAAGGACAGTCACACCAACTGGTTAAACCTGAAGGGCAGAATCACCTATCAAACCTGCCTTCTGGCAAAAAAATTAAAAAATTAGCCTTGGTCAGTCTACCCTTGTCACTCAGAAATACCTAATCCAAGCATCCAACCCCCACCACACTCGGGGAATGTCTAGACAGGCATATCAAAAGCCTTTCTGCTGCACATCCCAGGCACAGTGTTGCTTTTCACACAGAGGGACCTATTGGCTAAATAACCTCCCCGTGGGTATTCGGAAGAGTACAGGATTGGCCCTTTTAAGTGCAATCTTAGGAAACATCTCACTGCACTTGTAGCTGTGACTGCCAACTATGTCTCCCCTCTCACTACATGGCTCCTTTCCTCTGTTTCCACAAGACACCTTTCCTCTCCTTCCCACCCACCCTCCTGTTTTCACTCCCTACCTCCCACTCCCTCACTTTAGCTCCCCCTTACCTCAACCCCCCTTCACTCACTATATCATTTCCCTCCCATCCACCTACTCTTGATATTTCTCTCCCTCCCTCCTTTACTCCCCTTTGGTTTTCTATATGGTCTCTAGCTACCTCCCCACCCTCCCATATCATGCCTGCTCTCCCCTACTTCCCACCCCACCCCATATATGTGTCTGTCATTTCCCCACTTCATATTGTAACCCTCACCCCCAGCCTTGAACAACGCCTACCTCTGGCAGCATCGTTTGTCTCCACACCTCATGTTAATTTTTCCCCATGGTCTAGATCGTTTTTTAAACATGTTTTGTTGCACTTGACTATTCCTCTGAATGTATCATGACTGTATTCTCCCATGCCTTAATTGTACTTATTTTGTTTCTTATTGAATTGTATGTTAAAATTATTGTTTTTATATGACATTGTATTCTCTTATTTTTCTGATGTGGAACATTTGTAAAAGAGCCTCTGGCTCAAAGGTATTGTAATCCAAAATATAAATAAAAAATAAAATAAAAATTGGAAAAAAAAACATCCTCAGTGACAATGCATCTGCTGTCTTTACTGGGGTGATACTGGAGAAGTCATTTAGATACGTGTTCATGAAAGTTCATATGGAGTTACAACAACTTTGCATTTCATACGTCAGACACTGCATTTCATTTATGGTATTTTAGAAGGCCTACAACCATATGTCCACAGGTCCTTACTGCCTAGCTGTCCTGACCTCCTTTGAAGCATTATGAACTCTCTCATCCCTGATTCAATAATGGCTTCATTGGCCAGAAATGGGTGGTCCCCCCCCCGACACTGTACTTCTGCCTATGGCTCAAGCATGAGCCTGGAAAACATTTATCCTTACAAAAGTGCTTAATGGCACTCTAGTAAAGTGCTCCAAATGTCCAGAATCACTGATGCTTACAAAAGCCATTGAACTGGCATTCTCCAGGCCACACTTCAGCGCCTTAATGATCCCTGGCCCCCACACTTCACTTATAGGACACCACAGACAGATCCCCAAGAGTGGGTCACAGGACTCCACAGACCTGTCCTCCTGCCCCATGGGCTCTGTCACCTGGCAGAATGGCACAGCCAGTCCAGCCCCATATCCTAGGAATGACACAGATTCCCAAGTCATGCTCTTTAGCTGACCCTTGAATATTATGGAAAGCTGTAAGTTTCAGCTTCTTCCTCTTATCTGTTAACTGCTCTGAGGCTCACCTTCATGTAATACTTTCAAGTTGGAAAGCCATCAGTACACACTCCTTGAGGTGGGTGCCTCTCGGGAATCTTGCTACTTCTCAGTTGCTAGCTGACTTGCTGCACTTGAAGTCATGCTTACTGATGCCACTATCCCTCAGGATCTTTGAAAGCCCCACGAGGGTAACAGTCCTCTGCAATGGCGAGTTGTGCAACCCTGGACGGAGTTCTGCATCCAGCCACTTGAAAGAACACAGATTGTGCCTGTCCAGCTGCCCTGGCACCCAGCATCTAAGCTGGCGATGCCTATAGGAGGTGCAATACTCCACAGCCAAACATGAGGCATCGAGCTGACCTACCCTCCGCCCCGTGGCATGGGATCTGCCCCCCCCCCCAAAAGAACCCACTAAACCTCTCCAGGTGAGGATGCTGCTATGTAAGCTACTAATCAGTTGTTGTTAATTGAACCGAGTATGTAAGGGACATTTTCCAGCTATAGCATCATCCCCCTTATGAAGAGATAGTGGACTCGAAGCACTGGGGATGCTATCTGTACTTCATACTGGCACTGTAAGCTAAAATTAACAATTTAAATAACAAGCAATTTAATGCAGCAGAACTTTTGAAGTGTGTGCTGCTATTCTTTTTGTACTGTGTTTTCATGGGATCTGGGTCCCACTGCAAAAACCCATCAAACACCTTCAGACGAGGCACCATGAAACATAGAAACATAGAGGCTGACAGCAGATAAGGACCGCAAGGCCCATCCAGTCTGCCCATTTCTTTTACTACCTTATAAATGTGCCATCGGCCTTTGCTCTGTCAGTTGCCTATCTAGTCATACTCATCTGTATTGCTCCCTTATGCCTATCCCACGCCTGTTTGAAGCCCTGCACTGTATTCATAGCCACCACTTCCTGAGGTAGGCCGCTCCATGCATCCACCACTCTTTCCCTTAATCGGCCTCCCTCTAATCTCATGCTGTGTCCTCTTGTCCTGCTGTTTTTCTTGTATTTAAACATGTTAGACTCTTTCACCTTGTTAATGCCCTTAAGGTGTTTGAATGTTTTGATCATATCACCTCTCTTCCTCCTTTGCTCATGGGTATACATAATGAGCTCTGTTAATCTGTCCTCATATGTCTTCTGATGCAGTCCCTGCACCATTTCGGTTGCCCTTCTCTGGACTGACTCAATTTGGTTAATGTCCTTGTGAAGGTGTGGCCTCCAGTACTGCACGCAGTATTCCAGATTAGGCCTATCCAGTGTCTTGTAAAGAGGGATTATTACCTCCCTCTTACGACTTGTGATACCCCTACTAATACGCCCTAACATCCCCCTAGCCTTACCTACTGCTTTAGAGGTCTGCTTGGATGATTTCAGGTCATCGGTGATGATGATGCCCAAGTCTCTTTCTTCCTTTGTGACTGCCAGCAACTTCCCTCCCAGCCTATAGGTGGCTTCAGGGTTTCTCTTCCCTATGTGCATGATCTTGCACTTCTTTGCATTAAATCCCAGTTGCCACTCTTCTGACCATTTTGCTAGTTTATCCAGATCTCCTCTCATTCTGCCCACCCCATCTGGATCATCTACTCTGTTGCAGATCTTGGTGTCATCTGCAAACAGACAAGCCTTACCCTCTAGCCCATCTGCAATGTCACTAATGAAGATATTGAAGAGGACTGGCCCCAGGACTGATCCCTGAGGTACCCCACTTGTGACTTGCATCTCTTCTGACTGGATACCATTCACCACCACTCTCTGTTTTCTGCCCGTCAACCAGTTTGCCACCCAGTTGACCAACTTCTGACCCACCCCGAGCCTACCCAGCTTATTTATCAATCTTCTATGTGGAACAGTGTCGAAAGCTTTGCTGAAGTCAAGGTAGGCGACATCAACTGCTCCCCCTTGGTCCACCACTCTGGTTGCCCAGTCAAAGAAATCTATGAGATTAGTTTGACAGGACCTTCCTTTTGTAAACCCATGCTGTCTTGGATCCTGTGCCCCTATGGATTCCAGGTGTTGCACTATCCTTTCCTTAAGGAGTGCCTCCAAAATCTTGTCCACTACTGAGGAAAGACTGACTGGTCTGTAGTTCCCTGCCTCCTCCCTGTTACCATTCTTGTGGAGCGGGATCACATGAGCCCTTCTCCAGTCTTCTGGGACCTCTCCTGTGCTCAGAGACTCACTAAACAGTTCTGCTAATGGCTCTGCTAGTTCCACCCTTAGCTCTTTAAGTACCCTGGGATGTATGCCATCAGGTCCCATTGCCTTGTCCACCCTGAGTTTAGCAAGCTCTTGTATGACCCTTTCTTTTGTGAAGGGAGTAGTGCTCACCCCTCCCCCATGTCCATGGTGCTGAGCTGTGGGCCCTGCCCTACCTTCTCTTCAGTAAATACTGAGCAAAAGTATCTATTTAGGATAGATGCTTTTACAGGGTCCTCCTCCTCACATGCCCCTTTTCTCTCCTTTGAGCTTAGCAATACCTCCTCTGGACTTTCTCCTTTCACTAATGTATCTATAGAAAGTCTTGTCACCTTCTTTTACTGTTCGTGCTAGTGTTTCCTCAGTTTGGGACTTTGCCTGCCTTACTGCCTTCCCTGCTTCCCTTAGGGCAGTTTGGTATGCCTCCCTATCTTCATCCCGCTGTGTTCCCTTATATTTCCTGAAGGCCAGCCTTTTGGCTCTGACCTTTTCTGCTACTGTATTTGAGAATCAAAGTGGTTTCCTTCTTCTTTTGCACTTCCTTTTCTGTCTAACACAATGGGATGTTGCTTCAAGTACTGTATCCTTAATGCTTGCCCACTTCACCTGTACCCCCTCACCTGTGTTTCTGTTTGCCAGGGCTAGCTTAACTCTGATGGCCATCTTATCAAAGTCAGCTCCTCTGAAGTCCCATATTTTTGCCTTGGAATGGGATGATTTAGATGTAGTAGCCAAATTGAACCATACCATGTGATGGTCACTGGCCCCCAGGTGACGTCTACCTGGAGATCTGTGATCCCTTCCCTGTTAGTCAGTACTAGATCTAGGATAGCCCTGTCTCTTGTGGGTTGTTGTACCAGTTGTTTGAGGCCCTCCCCCTGCAGGGAATCCACCATGTGTCTAGTTCTGGCAGATGTTCCTGCTGGTATTGACCAATCTGTATCCGGCATGTTGAAGTCTCCCATTATCAGAACCTCCCCTTTAGCTGTCATGTTTTGTATATTTATTTATTTAGTTGTTTTTTTTTTGTTGACTGGGTAAGTGCATTAGACAAATCCTGCCTATTTTCAGGCACGACCCGGGGGAGAGGGATACAGATGAATGCCAACTGACCTTGAACCAGATTAAGCTGTTGGTGGTATTTTTAGTCTTCCTTCTTAGATCCTCCTGACAGCTGGGGGGCCGGAGTGTTCCACTGCCACAACAGACCTGGGATTCTGCCACCACCTAGAGCCTGGTAGGCCCACTCCACCTACAACTCCGACGGACCCAACTAGGCTTCATGTGGTCTAATTTTGGTGCATACAACAGAACTGAATTGCACTCTCCTAAACTTCTTGCCTAAACTCCTTTTATCCCTGTCCCTAGACTCCTCGTTCACCCACTAAGGACAGATGGTGGTGCCAAGGCACACAGTGCTCCGATGGACAATGCTAACAACCCAGCCCCCACTGTAGGGAGGGGGTTATTACATCTCCCCTCCAGTTAATTGTTTTCAACCTCAGAAATAGCAAGGAGGGTGCTGGTTTATTTTATTTAAAATTCTGGTAACCGGGAAAGGCACACTGAGCCAGGGCGCAATTACAGATGTGACCCGGGGGAAAGGGGAATTAAATATACAAAATGTACAAAATATAGTAATAACATTGCAAAAGAACCAAGATAAAACTATTTACAAACACAAGTGGTCCCAGAACAGGGGACATAGGATCCCCAAGATATTTATACAATATAAGTTATAAATAAAGCCAGTATACAATTCTAGTTATAAATAGTGCAGTAAGACTACAGAAGTGGGTGCCCTTGTCATTTGAAGAGGCAATGGCCATCATTATAAAAGAGGAGACAGTAGTAGTAAGTCGTGGGGTAGAATAGTGGGTGGGGAAGGGAGGAGGAGTCAGTAGCCGAAGGAGACAATGAAAGAAAGAGATAATATGTAGTACACAGGGGGAGGTGCATGGAGCATGGAGGGGTGTGTTATCAAGGAGGGCCAGAGGGGTAGCAGCTACAGGGGAGTGGGGGGAGACACTTCAACTGATGTTTTAGTGCAGACTGAGTTGGGGCAAGGCAGATGGATTGGGTAAGTTGGTTCAACACAGCTTGTAATCTGCAGAAGGCAGCTTTGCCCACTTGGGAGTGTGGGACCGGGAGATGGAATGAACGACAATCTCGTGATCTGAGGCCATAGCCTGACAAGGGAGAAGGGGAGAGGAGGTCCGATAGGTAAGAAGGGAGGGAGGCAGACCAAAACATGCCTATGAACACAGCGTAATGAGTGAGGCGGCAGGTAGCAAGGGATGGGAGTCCAAGAGAGGAGTAAATGGAGCAGTGATGGGTGCAGAAGGGGAGGTTTGAGGCAATACAACAGAAATCATTGAATAGAGGTTCCAGTTTGGAGAGGGATATTTGTGGGGCTGAACTATATACTGCATTTGCATAGTCAAAGGTGGGGAGGATGAGCTTAGTAACTAGTTCTTTGCGGATAAGGGGTGAAAGGCAGTTCTTGATTCTATAGGGGGCACCCAGTTTAGGCCCGAGTTTGGTGTGTATGGAGTCGATGTGTACAGAGAAGTCTAACGAGGGGTCCAGCCAAACTCCTAAGTACTTAAGGACTGTACTGTATCTATCGGAGTGCCATTCATGGAGAAGAAAGAGGGGAGAGATGATAGTTTGGCTAAATGCTGGGAGGAGCCAAAGGCCATGACAACGTTTTTTTTGGTATCACACCTCAGGCCATTAGCCTCGAACCACTTGAGGGCTTTCATAAAGGTCTCTTGGAGGGATGTCTGGGTGGCAGTGAGTGAGGGGCCAGAGGCAAAGATGACCATGACGTCGGTGTACATGTGAGTGTGTGTAGGCGAGCAGATAGAGGGAAGGTCATTGACAAAGATGGAGAAAAGAGTGGAGCTGAGAACTGAGCCTTGGGGGACGCCTGACAGGATGAGGAGGGAGGCGGACTTGGCCTGGTCAAGTTGCACATACCGCTTTCTACCAGTGAGACAGGACTTGAACCAGGCTGTGGATGAGGGCGAGAGAGCCGTAAAGATGATAGCATACCTAGGAGGAGATTGTGGGAGATGGAGTCAAACGCTTTGACAAGATCAACAAAAATCTCCAGGGTAATGTGTCCTTTAACTATGGCAGTGTGGATATGATTTGTAAGGCGAAGTAGGGGGGAAGTGGTGGAGTGGGCACGATGGAAGCCAGATTGGAAGGGGCTCATTGAGTTGGAGGAGTCGAGGAAGGACTCTAATCTGGAAAAAATGAGTTTCTCCTGAATTTTTAAGATGGTGGGTAGGCGTGATATGGGTCTATAATTGCCCAGTTGGGCAGGGTTCCCTCCTTTGTGGAGAGGGATGACTTTGGCTAATTTCCAAGTGCTCTGCACCGTACACTGAATGATAGAGAGGTTTAGAAGGTGGGTGAGTGGGGGAGCTATAGCAGGGGCAGAGATCCTCAGGAGTTTGGGATCAAAGCCATCAGGGCTGGATTTGAAGGGATTTAGACCTTTTAGGGTGTGGAGAACTCCGGGAATAGTGATGGGGGAGCGAGAACCCACTGGAGGAGTGGAGGGACAGGTTGGGGGGATGGGGCAAGGGCACAGAGGGGGGAGGTGTGCCAAGTAAGCCAGGGGGGCCGCAGATGGTGAAGAAGTGGTTTATAGAGGAGGTGGCTAAGGAGGGATCAGAGCTGGAGGGGTCGGAAATGGCAGATGTGGAGGAAGAGGCAGAGTCTAGTAGAGGGTGGAGGGTTTTCCAAAAATCAGCTGGAGACAACAAAGTGTCATTCAGCTTGTCTCTGAAGAAGTTAGCTTTCGCTATGTGCACAGCCTTGGAGCAAGCATTATATAATGTTCTATAGTGCTGTAGGTCAGCGGACCTGGAGGAGGACTTGTAGGTGTGCCAAGCCAGGTCTCTTGATTTAAAAAGCCAGATTAGCTTGACGGAGATCCAGGGGAGATGCTTCCGGTGGAGCCACAGCCTTTTAAGAGGGGCATGCTGATCCCAGATTCTGAGGAAAGTGGAGGTGAAGGATGTGAGGGTGGAATCTACATTGGGGGCAATAAAGACGCCTGACCAGTCAACTGGGTGCAGGTCGTATAGGAAGGCCCTAATGTTTAGGGATTTGAGTGTGCAGAAGCACAGATACTTGGGAAGGGAATGGAGGTGTCAGGATACTCTGCAGCAGTGAGTCATGCAGTGGTCACTAAAGGCATCGGGAAGCATACAGGCGGATTAATATTTTTAGGGGTGGTAAGTGAGGATCCAGTTAATTAAGAAATGGTTGGAGGAGCGGGGGTTTAGCCTAGTCAGTTCCATTAGGAGTTGGACTAGGTTTAGTGCCTCTATTCCTTGAATAATGGACTTTTTTTTTTAAACTCTTTTTCTAGCCTCTGGGGCCGGAACTTTCTTGGGCCTCACCTCTGGCCAGTGCTGCTCTACCGCCCACTGTGAGCCCCACCATCCTCAAGGATGTAACTGTTCCTCCCCGAGCCCCCCCCCCCGGAGGACACTGGGCCCGAGGAGATGGAAGCAGCATTGGAGGGGCTCCAGTGTTGGATGTGTGGCAGCATGGCTCAGGGCGGGCCATTGCCTATCCGGCCCAGAGGGTTTTTTTCCCCCTGTGGTGTTTACACCTCCCCGACGCGGGACGTGCAATGCTGTCCCAGCCTGAGACTTGGGTGCTCCCAACCACGTCCGGAGGACAGCCGCCTGACGTCTACCCCTTCGCTAAGCCCCATGTGCGTAGCAGTGCCACCGGTCTCCACCGGGGGCCTCTGGCACACCAGGCTACCCCTGGTACCCTCCCCGAGAGAGGAGAGCAGTCCTACGGATGCTCGATCCTCTTTCTCCCCTGCCGACCCCCGGCGGACCTTGAATAATGGACTTGACAGAAACCTAGAGCCAGTTCACATCATAGACTTCCAGAAGTAACTCTCCCTTTTTGGACAGACAGACTAGGGATGCAAGGGAGGAGATTAGGGCAGATGGCTGAACTTTGGAAGAGAAGTAGCAAATGACTATGAAGATGGGGGTTGTTACTGGGAGGGTCAATTTAAGAAACAGTAGCTCATGGGAGGAGAGGGAGGCTTCCTGGAGTACAACAGAAGAGGGAAGGGAGTCAAGTACATAGGCCACTACACCACCACCTCTTTTCCCCCATTTGGTCTGTATAAGGTGTTACCAGGGAGGTCAATAGAGGAGTTAGGGATCTTTGAGGACAACTAGGATTCGGACTCAGAGGATATCAAGGGAGTGCAGAGCCACCAATGATATAGACTCCAATACATGGCACAATGGTGACTGATCAGACCACCCTTTTACCCAATGTCTAATTTGGGCACCTACAACACAGTTCATCCACCCTATGGCAGAATCCCTCCAGAAAAAACAGAATCCCCCCAAAATAACTACTCTACTTTGCAGTACAAGAGGACACACCACCTACATGTAACCCAACCCATTAATCTCTGGGCTACACACACATGCAC
Organism: Neoceratodus forsteri; assembly: GCA_016271365.2. Taxonomy (NCBI): domain Eukaryota; kingdom Metazoa; phylum Chordata; order Ceratodontiformes; family Ceratodontidae; genus Neoceratodus; species Neoceratodus forsteri. Next base: position 1,455,019,595 of record CM057455.1, on the reverse strand, counting down.
ACACACACACACACACACTCCAGTCATGCAGACTGACATACAGGAGGCTGCATGAGGACTTAACCACTCCGGCCACTCAGTCAAGTCAAGCTCCCCACTTGGACTGTTCCTGGTCTCTGTGGCAACTGATCAAGCCCATGCTCCCTATCCCAACGGGTGGAGCAGCATGTCTCCCTTGGCCCCTTGATCAAGCTCCATCTGAACAAAGTGCTGGAACACCTGTGTGTGGTGTAATCACATTAATGTTATGCTCACTTTACACTAAGCACCTATGTAGGTGCCTCCACTGAACTGAACTGAATAACTCTTACAGAAATAAACTTCAGTCCTGTTGTACTCATTGTGTGGATGTCTATTTTCTATTTCTGAATGAGCTACCAATGAGGTCAGTGTGCACAGTCTTCCTGCTTGACTACAGTGGCATGTCCCAGCCTTCTCACTCAGGGATAGATCCTCCTGACCCTAAAATCACTCAGGCTGGTTCAGGGGGATCTGACTCCCTGCTCCCCCCCCCCACATACCCACGTGGGATGTTACTATCTTATTCTGGACATCCCCTTGACCAGGGGCCCTTCTAAAAGCATAACCAGAATTCCCATTCATCCTCCCTCAGGAAAGAGAGAATCCCACACAAATTGCCAGAAAAATGTTTTTTCCATTTACTGAGATCATATGTATGCACTCCTTGGCAGGAATTGTCCCACAGGACTATCAAAGCAACATCTGGTGCCATCATATCATGGACTTTTACAGAGTACTAACATTGTTGCACTATTATATAGATCCCACTTCACAATCTGATAGGGTCTAGGCCACAAAAATGAAATGTCCAATACTGGTGTATTACATCAAACGTCAGCCTAATCTGGAACAGTAGGTGCTTCTTGCTGCATACTACTCTACCTACCTGTAGAGGAAACACTGTTAAAAGACAAATATCAAATGCTTTAGTCCATAAAAGATGAAGTCAGCCTCTGATGCATCCTGGCCAAGGTTCTGTTCAATATCCTGCCATGCACAGTAATGTTTCACGATCATAGCTACAACAACCCAACATGAATTGATCAACAGTTAGTCTCATGTTCGGCAATGTCACTTATGGTCACTTGTTGTCAGGGTTCCAGTACTGGTTCAGGGGAAGCATAAGCAGACTCTCACCAATTCTGTACTCACATTGACGTTGGGTCTGGAGTCCATCAAGGATCACATACATTCCACCATGCATTTTGATGCTCTGCCCCATTTGACACTGGTTCACTGGTTTAGCACATTCTGCATCTTGGCCTCCTTGAATCTGAGATTGGATAAAGTCATATGATGGATATGGTCTTCAGCCACCTTCGGAAATCAGGCATCCTGGCAGGCTTTCACAGTGGGCCACAGCCACACCAAATAGTACAGAAACTTGAAGTGCCACCAACCAGACACTCAGCAAGTGATCTTCAGGTCAACCTAGCGCAGCTGTATCAGGTCTGATGGTCCCCAGCCCACCTATAGCCAAATCTCTATTTTCTACACAGTGGGAAGGCAAGCTACTGGGTTTTTGCTGTCCAAGAATCTCCATTTGTGGGCAGAAGGCATGAGGGCACCATTGGTGAAGAGTATGTTGGTGGCAGAGAAGGTGACTTCTTCCTGTTATGGATCAGGGATAGGGCTCGAAAAATCTCCCCACTCCAAACCCTCCAATCCAGACTCTGAAGGCATGCTGTTCTCCTTCAGCACTGTAGGTGGCAAGCTGACAAAAGCTGTTACAGTTATTGGAGGAGAGAGAATGGTGAGCATGGGCAACTGAGCTGATATGGGCCACATTATGTATGCAGTCTGGCTGCCCCCTGACTGGGCTAAATTAATTGCTTCCATTACCCCTGGCCATTCCTGAGGGAGCAGTTGTAACTTCACCATCTCCCAGGCTAGGTACCGCCACTGGTATACCATGTACAAGGCAACTGCGATTGAGCGCTTTCAAAAAGGGTGATTCAATCACTAGCCTGTGCATAGGGCTACCCTGTACGAAGCGACCAGATAGGGTTCACGACATAGCAATGGAATGTCGCTATGTATACATGCACACGGGGTGAGGAGGACCACCAGGTGGAAGGGTAGGGAGGGTTTGTGGGGTGTAGTGTGGTGGTGGGCTGCTGAGCTGGCTGTGTGGTGTGGTGGGTTGTTGGCAGGCTGGGATTGAGGGGTGCCAGGTTGGGTTCTGGGCCAGCTTATGGTTTGTGCGGGTCAGTTTTTTTTTACTTTTGCACCCACCTCCCGGGCATGCACCCCCATAGAGTTGAGAATCCTTTAGAAGGGAGGTGTGGGGGGCGAGCCAAGAAACCTAAATCTCAGGCACTTTCTAGCTGATCGGCGTGAGTCTACATCGCAGAAATTCATTTTCAGAGATGCAGACTAGCCCAAATGGCAATCGCTATTCCCCAACTGACGTTATTACATGGAACCCTCCACTGATCTCAGGTTCGCATCGGGTAGGGCCTCTGCCTGTTCCTCCACTTTGGGGGTGTCTTCTGGCACAGTTACTCCTGGTGATGAGACCACAGGTTCTGTGTCATTACTGGCTGGTTTCATTTTCATTTAATTTTATTTCATCTTTATTTAAACTCGTAAGCAGATTAGCAAAAATGCAATTTTTCGCAGCGGCCAGTGAAACATGGCTGGTCAATGCAATCAGTCTTCTGGCTCTGGTGGTGCACTGGGTCTCTGACATTTCCCCTGGCTCTTCCCACACCCCTATCCAGGGTGCAGGAACTGGCAGCTAGGCACAGGCACAGGCACTGCTATGACTTCCACCCAGCACTTCATCATGGCATGCTTCACATAGTCTTACAGTCTCTATGTCTCTGCCTCTGTAGTCTTACCACTGGTACTTCATGACCCATCTGCATTTACTGCACTTTCTGCATTGACACACGTCCTCTGCTCAGGTCATGGCTATCGACACCACTCAACTCAAGAACCCCTTTCTTTCTGCCACTAACTGAGTTTCTGATGCCATGATGTTGCACTGGCCAAGACCTGAGTAGCACTCTACCTCATACAGCATGAGAAGCCAACCCTGCACAATCGCTGCTTCTGCCCTTTCATGGCCCCAGGGAACTGACCTACCTTCTCTGTGCGACTGACAGCGGATGGTCGTTAACACAGCTCACCACGCAAGGTTCAAGCACAATCTCTGTGAACCCAGTGTGAAGAAATCCATGCTGCAGACCATTATATAAAATTTTCACACCTGCACTTACATGTTCCAGGTCACATCCTGTTCAACCAATCAGAGCCCTTGCTGCCTCAGGAACCTTCAGATTGGTGGGCAGAATCTTCATCCTCCATGTGCATCTCCAAGCATTCGTCAACAGAATAAATTCTTCTTGTAGCACAGTGGTCTAGAGGCCTACAGACTCTCCTATCTTATTTACGCCATCCCATCAACATTCAAATCCACTGTACAAATTTGCTCTTGCTTGTTTTTTTTTTTTTTTTTTTTTTAATTCCTTTCTCGTTCAAATATTTCCCACATATTCAAATCCCAGATGGGATTCCACTTTGCAACCACCCCTTTTGCCTGTCAACCGATTCCTTATAAGCTCTGATGGCGTGGGCATAGTCCAGGGTGATGGGTGACTTCCATGTCTAGGGATGTTATAGCTTGCCGCCCCCTTGCAAACAGTTACAGCAGCCACAATCACTTCTGAATTTCACAGAGACAGATCGGTGTAAAGATGAGGAAAATGAACACTGAACACCCAGAGTGTCAATTCATCTGCTGTCTTTACTGACGTGACACTGGAGAAGTCATTTAGGTACATTAGGTACACATTCATGAAAGTTCATATACTGTAGAGTTACAAGTCTCAGAATTTCATATGTCAGATATTGCAGTTCATTATGATATTTATGGGGCCCGCAACTTTAGGGCCACAGGTCCCCAAAGCCTAATGGCCCTGACCTCCTTTCAAGCATTATGGAGTCTCTCAGCCCTGATTCAATAATGGCTTTGTTGGCCAGAAATGAGGGTTTTCCTATTTCCCCTCACACTGTACTTACAATATGCCTGCAACTTGAGCATGAGTCTGAAACACACTTATCTCTAGAATAGTGCTGAATGGCACTTCAGTTAAGGCACTCCAAATGCACAGAATAGCTGCTGCATACACGAGCCACCAATCTGCCATCTCCATGCCAAGCTTCGGCATCCTAAGGATCCCAGATCCCCACACTTCACTCATGTGGCACCACAGACAAATCCATTAGAGGGGGCTTTCAGATTCTGTGGACCCCCACTTCCCCAGGATCTCTCATCCAGCAGAAAAGGGTAGCCAGCCCAGCCCCATATCCTAGAAATAACACAGATTTCCAAATCACACTCTTATCTGACCCCTGGATATTATGAAAAGTCATCAGCCTAAGCTTCTCCCTCTTCTCTGATGACTCCTCTGATGCCTATCTTCCTGGAATCCCGCTAGGCCCAAAAGCCATCAGTGCACTCTCCTTGCAGGGTGCCCTCCTGAGACCCCCACTCCCTCCTGGTTGCTCCCAGACTCTGCCTCTGAAAACAAGCATGCTGGTGCTGCCACTCCAAGGGATCTTAGAAAAGCCCTGCATGAGGGTGAGGGTCCAATGCAATGTGGAGCTGTGCCACTCCAGCCCAAGTCCTGCAGCCAGCCACTTGATGGAAGACAGCTTGTACCCACCCCTCCAGCACACAGCTGCCCTGGCACCCAACACCTTAGTTCTTGATGCTTACTTGAGGTCCCATATTCTGCACCCCAAATGTGAGGCATCGAACTGACCTGACCTCCGACCTATAGCACAGGATCAGAGTCCCCCACGCGAGAACACCATTCAGCATGTCCTTATGTCAAAAGCAACAGAGAAGGACAAAGTCACAGCCTTTTTCTGCACAAAATACCTTGAATGGCCATTTTGCAGAGTCTCATGAGCCATTTCGGGTTGATCCATTAGGCTACAGGGCAGAGAAGACGCATTCATCCCCTCACTTGGCACAACTGGCTGTGAGGTTCATAAGCTGCCCTCCCTATGAGTGTGCCATCTGAGAGGACATTGGCGCAGCTAGTGATGTGCAGCCTCATCATTCAGTGCTAGACCCTGAACACACCCAACAGGTTGCTTTCAACAAGCTTAACTTGCTATTACTTGGGTACACATATGAGTTACCCCCATAAAATAGAAATAGTCTGCTTTTGCTGACTGTTTTTTGCCATAATGCTCAGCTGCATATTCCCCCATGCTTCCTTCCCACAGCGTTGCAGCTTCTTTATAATATAAATAACTTTTTCTGAACCAGATATAACTCCTCTTCTCGTTGTCTTAATACATATCATCATGTACCGCATGTTAAAACCGCAACGACGCGGAACAAAATCACAGCTATAATAGCCTCAAGGTAAAGTCAAAATCCAGTGGGTGCTTGCTTCTCACGTTATAACTTCCTAACAATGTGGCTGTGAACTCATCACTCTGCTTTTATATGAAACCTACAAAAATAACTTTTTCCCAAACTTCTTTTTTTTTTTTATTAAAGACCCAAACAGCCCCAATATTTCGCTGATATGGCTTGTTTAGGGAACTATTTTTACGGTTTTCATTATTTTGCTATCCCTTTATTGCTTGCAGCACTGTATCTCACATGCAAAAAAAGACTGCCTGCTTTCATTGCTCTTTTAAGATCCTTTCATTTTCTTTTATCACACATCCACTTTGCTGCCACCCAGCTTACGCTAGGGGTGTGGCGGTCATACAACGGGACATGGTCTGTGTCGCCACTTCCCTAGAGGACAGCCATCCACGGGATACTCTATTCTCTCTCCCCTGGGTGGCCCAGAGCAACCATGGTCCATTCAGAAACTCGGTTCACCAGAGTAGTTAGCAGCACTGATGGTACTGCAGTGCAACAGGGCTGGTTCTTTCTGTTCATTTTAACCAAAATATTTGTTTTTCTTTTTTAATGATTATTTTCCCCTCCATGCTGTTCATCAGGGATGTACCCTGTAATCAGACAGTGAATGGGATATATCCTGTTCAGGCTCTATAAGCCATCATTGAGACACCATGGAGTTTTTTTTTCCAGTCAGGCCCATCCCCTGACACAGCACCCTACTCCACTCCAGAACCTGGCCCATTGGGGCAGCCACACAACCAAAACATTTTGACCTCACCATGCTGGTCTCCTAGTGGGTTGGGGATCCATGCAAGGAGACTAACATGGCACTTTAGAAAAAATGTTCTGTAAGGCCTTACCCTTGGGCCCTCCTTGAAAATCAAAGGATATAAAACAAGCATTTGTCAATGCCGAATGTTGTCTCGCTGGCATTGGCACTGGTAGTGCAGGAGTTAGAGATGCATAATAGGAATGGCAGTAAAATACTGAACTGACACCAACCTCACCCCCACCCTGAAGAGACACATTTTCAACATAGGCATTTTGGGACCTCCCCTCATGAACAGTGGCACTGTGATTTTGTTGATCTGTCCCAAAAGTTGATTTCCCACAGCGACCACGCCATTCTGCACCACAGGTGTGAAAACACATTTTGGGCAGGATGTGAAAAATGGCAGCTGTACTGTTCATAAGAAGATGTGAAAAAATGCCAGTGTTGAAAATCTGGCATGAAAATATTGCAAATTTGGCGGTTGGTTAAGGGTGTGTGGAAACTGCGCAACGACGCTTGTAACACAGTCATTTTATGAACTTTCGTCACCAAATTTTCAATATAGGCATTTTAGGACCTCTGCTGATGAACAGTGTCACCGTAATTTTCTCAAACTGTCCCAAAAACTGATTTCGCACAGCAACCGCGCTATTCTGTGCCGGATGTGCGAAAACACATTTCGGCCAGGATATGTAAAATGACAGCTGTACTGTTTATAAGGAGGTGTGGACAAATGCCAATTTTGAAAATCTGGAGTGAAAATATTACAAATTCACGAAGTTACAAGCGCGTGTGGAAACTGCGCAATGCACACTTGTAAAACAGTCATTTTTGGGATTTGTTTCACCAAATTTGCAACATAGGCTTTTTGAGAGCCCACCTCATGAACAGTGTCACTGTCGTTTCGTTAACTGGTCCCGAAAGGTGATTCCACGCAGTGACCACGAAATCACCTTTCGAGACCGAATAAAGCCATGAAAGTGACTGAATCCATGAGGAGGGGTCCCAATAACCCCATGTTGAAAATTTGGTGCCAAAATTCACCCAAATGGCCGAGATATGCACCAAAGTTGAAAAAACCCTATTCATGCCATTATACAGCTTACTGGCATTTCTTCAGTTCGCGGTTGGTTTTGAAGAGTGCAGACGTGTTCCTGGTCAACCGAAGATTGTGCGCTGGGCTTGGAGTTAAGTATGAGGTGAGGGGCGTGGGGAGGCAGGGTGCGCAGAGGGTATGCCGGGCTGCGGAGGCTACCAGAGTCGACAAGGGACCGTTTTTCTGCTTTGTAGGTGTAAAACAAACAAACAAAAAATCACAGGAAGGTTTTTCTTTTACAGGGGCATTTATTTGGCATGCTGGGGTGGGCTCCCAGCGTGCCACCTGACTGTTTTTTTGGGGGGAAGGTTCTGTAGTCGACTGGTGATTGGACACCCTCGTCAGCACACGACAAATGGGGGGGCACATTATGCCGACGGGGAGTGGGCTCCCCATCGGTAAGGGGATTTGGGCACCCCCTCGGCACACACTGTAAATGGGAGGGGGGGTTGCATTATGCCGACGGGAAGTGGGCTCCACTGTCGGCAAATGAAGTGGGTCAGGGCACTCTTCGGTGGCATGCCGACATGTTTTTATTGTAAACTGGTCACCAGAAAAGGCATGAGAAGCTTGGCTCTCATTGCAGCGGACCTTTTCTTTGATCTGGTGGCCAATTTACGTGTTGCTGGTGTCAGCGCCTGCAGCTGCCTTATTGGGGAATGAGGGACGCACCTACTGGTGCCTGCCCTGCATTCGCCCACAGTGACCGCACCTCCAAATATGCTACTACTGCAGTATGTTGGCTGCACAAGCACGAGCCAACATAAAAATGAGCCATAAAAGCAGGCAGCTGTTTTTATTTGTGTGATAAGCAAGAAAAGGATAGCACAATGATGAGGACACTCCAATAAACAAGCCCTATCGGCAAAAAACTTGGGTTAATAAGTACGGTTTTAATAAAAAAATGTTAACAACTTGCTATTGGAAACATTCTGTATTTTCTGGCTTTGTGCTGAGAGAGTGGATCCTCTACACTACTACACCTAATAAGATCTTGTTTATCACTATGCCAAAATAAGGAGGATCTGCAAGCCTAGTTGTCTTATTTACTCGTGTCTTCTTTCTTCGTTTACTGTGTCTAATGCTTGTTAACTCGTGTTTAAGTAGCCTTTCCGTATGATGCCCGACTCTCCGACTTGACTGCAGCTAGGCATTTTTAGATTACTGACACACAAAATGCCTGACATTGGCCAGCCTGGCCTGGCACACTCATCGTTGTGACTGAGCACATTTTTGTGCGTTATTATTAACGTATGTCCCAATGTTTAATAGCATGAAAAACCAATAGCAGAGTTCAGAGGCTGGATAAGGGAATGTAACGCTGCAATTCGGAAAGATCAAGTGGCAGCCAGAGCCTGAGGTGGTGGTATGAGTCATGGCAGCATTATTCAGAAGTGGCGTGCCTTGAGTCCTGCTGTTACACAAAAACTGCTATTATCAATGCTTCAAATGTATTAGATTTACCCAGTGAGTCCAACCCACCACCAGTGATGTGATGAATGTCACTGGACCACCAGTACTGTGCTGCTGCTTTCTTATAGATGCCCAGACAGGATCATGCAATGATATTCAAATACCTTTGCTGGAAGGAAACAGGATGGTAAGTATTATTTGTAGGGATTTTTTTTTGTGTGTGTTGTGGGGGGGTCTGCTGTAGGTAGGAAAGGTTTAACGTACATTGTGTTCTAACAGCAAAGGTAAGTAATTCAAGTTTTTTCATTTGTTTGTTTACTGTGGGGGTGGGGTGGGGAGGCTACAGGTGGGAAGGAGATGTTTGCTTTAACTGTACAGCTTGATAGTTAGCCTCTTAAACATGTTTATAGTGTATGGCAGAATGTGATTGTGTATGGAAATCCATACACGTGAAAAAGTTGTTCTGCTGCACTAGTGACGTGCATACTAACATAGAACGACTTTTCGTTCAGCGTTAGTAGGCATGTCACAATACAACCACCCCAAACAGCGCTGCTCATTGGATAGGGGGTGGTTGACGAGCTGCGTGCATGAGCTGACTGAGCGAGCGGCAAAAATGAGAAGGGATGGTCCAGTGGCAGGGACTGATTGCAGGGAAAAACTAAAGTAAGGGTACTTCTTTTTTGGGGCCATACACTATATAGAAAAGTGTATGGGAACCCCCAAACACAACCCACTATTCTAATACCTTGTGGTTTCGCTCTCGAGGTCCTCATCATCATGGAAACCACTCAGTATTAGAATAGCGTGGTTGTGTATGGGCTCCCATACACTATCTTATATGTTCTTCTTATTCTTCAGGTACAGATTACCTGGGTGATGACAGATCCTGTTGCTGTGTAGTTCCAGCCCGGATCAGAACTGATATGGTACATAGCCCAACGTTATTGAGAAGACAAACAGTAAAACTGCAGCATATTGAAACAAAAACAAATCCAAACAACACACTGCAAGAGAAGTGAGAGACAGAACTAACTCAAGAATCTGAGAGAAAGAACTCAAGATTGAGTGCAGCAGACATTAAGTTATGGTAAACTGCAACCACCTGCCATGCCCTGTATCAGAAAGACAAAGAATGTAGAATTTCATCAACAGGAGAAGGCCTTACTGACCCATCTGTCTGTCCAGTAGTGGTCTGCCATTGTTAAATGTATTTTACGATTTTTTGGCTGGGAAAGGCACACTGAGCTGAAGCTAGTTTCAGGTCTGTCACAGCATTATAGGGTGGTTAAGAGACTTGCTTTGCTCAGGGTCACACAGTATGCAAGTTATTATTACCATACTACACAGTTATGTTTTCAGACCAGCTCCTTACTGGTGCCACTGCCCTGCTTACTCTTGTACACTTCTCATAACCCCCTCAACCCCCAGCTGACTATAGCTGATCATCCTTGTATACCGCACCACAGGGAGAGGACCAGTACTTTAGAGGGAAATCACCTCCCCCCCCCCAGCAGGCCCCCGCACGTCCAACATGGCGTGGCCAGTAGCCACTCACCACATACTGGTCCTGGTCTTGGTAAATGTGATGGGTAACCTGTAAGGTTGTGAGAAGATCGGTGACGGAGTAGGATAGTGGTGTGCCGCCAGACATCACAGAGCAGTGAAAAAAGCTCTATAGAAAAAAACAATCCATGTACCACATACAAGTCTGACAAAAAGCAGCCTATTTTATTTCTAAACTGTAGCTTAGCACTTGTCACTTGATACAAAAGTGCACAAAAAACTTTTTTTTTTTATGTGCACCGGTGACGGATTGCCTGCTGAGAAAAGTTGTCAAAATACTGTATATGATCTTTTAATGTGCACCAGTGTTTGATTGCTTGCAGAGCGGAAACAGGCATAGTGCTAATAGTTTTGTTTTTTTCACTTTTAGGGAAACAGCCCCCCCACCCCAGCAGTTCTCCTGAGAAACACTGAAAATGATAACAAAAAAGTGTGAAAAAAATAACCTTCTCTAACTTGGGATTTAGAAAGAGGACAAAAACTGTCAGGATTTCTGCTTTCTGGCTAATTTAACAGGTGGAGAGAGAAGAAGATTTTGCTCTTTCACAGCAGCTCAGATGTCTGTCTCCCTTGTCTATATCTTCTACAAGTTCTGGGTTAGATGGGCTGCCTTCAGTGAACTTCCAAAGTGGCCCCTGATTCAACAGGAAGCTTTAGGAAATCTGGAAGTCTCACACACTGTTCCAGAGGCCAGATAATGAGTAACAAAGCATGAATAATGAATATATAACCCACCCCCTCCAAATACAAATACTTGAACAAATATCTGAAATAAGATATTCCAACACCCCTGGTATCTTGTAATGTGTAACATTATGAATATAGTGCAGGCACCCTACCAGGGCTGAGAGTACCATCCAAAGGGCATGTAGCCGTCTCCCTGTGGCTACAGGTGATGTGATTTGATATGACCTAATTATTTGACATGGTAACCATCAAATGTTACTTGCTAGCTTTCAGGTCAAAACTATGCGGTTATGGCGTTTCTGTAAATAAAGCTGTAGGGCCCTTTACCAAGGGGGCCTGCTGGATCACATCCCACACACAACCATGTGTGCCACCTAGAGAACCTTCAATCTGCCCACTCAAATCTCTTTCACCAGTGGGTCACAGCCTGGGCACCATACCACTAGGGATTCAGCATCTTTTCCCTTTGGTCCTGGAGATGAATCTCCTACCTTATCATCCTGCTTTAAATCTCAGCAAACTTCACCAGTTGTCATCAGGTGTGATGACTCTGGATGGGCCAGTATTCGGAGGTCCCCCAACAGGATCTCCCTTAATGCCTTTGGGGGAACCCTCCTCAGGCCCGAGGACCATTAGTTGATCTCCCGTAAGGGGAAACCCCCTTGGGTACTGCACACTCCTTTTGATCTACTACTGCTCCTCTCTATAAACAACACAAGTGTCGTGACCCACAGCCACATGGGATCTGCCCCAGGTTCCTGAGGATCATCCGTGTTAGACACCAGGGTCTCACCCACAGTTCCTAAGATGCATTTCAAGCCTCAAGGTGTCCGGGATTTGTGACACTCTTTGCATCCTAAGTATGGCTGGCACCCAGCTCTTGCTGTGTGTGCAGCAGGAGCCTTCCCTCCTTGTGCTTCCTGTGCCACTGGTCTGCATCCTGCAGACAGCTGCCAACCAGGTCAAAACCGGAGCACCACCTCTCCTTACTACTGTGAGATTTATTTATTTGAAAACTCATGACCGGGAAAGGCACACTGAGCTGAGGCTCATTTGCAAGTGTGACATCGAAAAGGGTTACAGGGGGTACAGCAAACATAACAGTACATTTCATGGAACAGAATAACGTGCAGACACAGTACAACATATAATTTACTTCATAGGCACATCACCTGAAACAAATTAAAGTGCAGATTTTCAGATGTCGTGTCTATATAAGTGCTAAGTAATTCTGAATAATATCACAGACAAGCACTGCAGTACACTAGAGACCTTTTAGGTAAGAGTCAAACCCCTGTGCTATCAGTGTCACCAGAAAGTGCCTCCTATTGGAAACAGGTTCAGGTGGGAGGTGGAAGGAGTTTCAGCTGGCGATTGAGAGAGCCTGGGGAGGTGGAATGTCAAAGGGAAGAGACCCGCTGGTTCCATGGTGTTGAAGTCGATAGGTGAAGGCGAAGTGCCCAGCAGAGGAATGGGGATGAGGAGTGGAGAAGGTCCACTGGTCCCTGGAGTGGAGGGAGCATGGAGAAGGGGGAACTGGAGAGAGGAGTGAGGAGAGGTAGGAGAAAGGGAAACAAACCAGTATTTGGAAGTGAAGTGGAAGTGTGACTGGTGAAGTGACGGTAGGGGGAGAATTGATAGCAAGAAGTAGAGGGAGCAGTGGTGCATACGAGGAGAGTAGTTTGTAGTGAAGTGACAAAAGGCGTTGCAGAGGGTGTTCAGTCTGGCTAGGAAGACCACATCCACATAGTTGAAAACCAGGTTCACCATTCTGGTGACCAGCTTCCCACAGATGTGCAGGGGTAGGCAATCTATATCATGGTACAGGGCACCCAGCCTGAGGCAGAGTTTTGTATGGATTGCATCAATGTGGCTGAGAAGTCAAGCTTACTGTCAAGCCACACACCGAGTTACTTGAAGGACTGCATTGCTTCAAGAGGGGAGCCATCCAATGTGGAGAAGACTGGAAGTCTTGAGAGGCAGGCCAGTTTCAGACTGGTATCAAAGGTCAAAGACACTGTTTTTTTGGTGTTGATCTGGAGATGGTTGGCATGGAACCAGCGCAGAATGCAGCGGAAATCCCGCTGGTGCAGGTCTTCCACAGATGCAGTAGGGGGACCAGAGGTGAAGATGACTGTGCATCTGCATACGTGTGCATATGCAAGTTAGCACAGGTAGAGGGGAGGTCATTCAGGAAAACGGAGAAGAGGATGGGACCTAGGATAGAACCCTGCATGACCCAGCATGGATGGGAAGGAGTAGTGATAAGATGCCTCCAAACTGTACCGACTGTTGATGCCCCATTAGGCAGGAAAAGGACTAGTCAATGTCAGGAGCTGAGAGACCAGTAGAGCTCAGCTTGTCCAGAAGGAGCAGGTGGGACACTGAGTCGAAGGCTTTGGCCTAATCAATGAAAATGTCAGCCATGATGAGCCCTATCCATCTTAGAGAAGATGAAGTCAGTGACACAAAGCAGGAAGCAGACTGTGGAGTGCTGCTTCTGGAAGCCAGACTGGAAGGGGGAGAGGAAACTGGAAGATGAGAAGTAGTGTATGTAAGCACCCTTTGGGAGCTTACTAGTTAATTTTAGGTTGCTAGGGGTAGTTAGGCAAAGAGAGGGAGCTAGTGGTGCTGCCGTGGCTGGGATGTGGTGCTGCCTGCTGACTGTAGGTGGAGCTCGCCTCAAAGGGTATATATAGGAGGTTTTTGGCACCAGAGGAGGGAGCCAGGGAGAAAAACCTGAAGAGGGAAGGTGGGGGGGTTTGGCCTGCAAGTTCAGCTGGAGGGCCATGGCAGAGCTGGGGTGGTCCACTTGTTGCCCCAGCCCTCCACCCTTGAAGACCCATAATGTGGAAAGTGATGGGTCGGGTGGCGTGAAGGGGAGCAATGGAACAAAGGAAAGAGGTGCGTCGGTGTATTTTGGAACCAGACCCCAGGGATGGAAGAAATGAAAAAGGAGGCCCTCCAAGTAAACTTTGGCACCTTGGCAGGGTGGGCACCGATCGGGCCTAAAGTCCAAACAGAAAGATTGCCCCTGGGTGAGTTCAACTGTTGGATTGGATGGTTTGCTGTGGGTGGGCCTGCTATGGCAGTAGGGCCTGGGGTGTGGCTTGAAAGTGGCAGCCCTTGCAGTTGGAGGTGTAATGGTGGCAGAGTTACCCCTATTCCTCTGGCTGGAGGCCACCACAGAGTTGGGACCCACTGGGTGAGATGCTTCTGGAGGCAGGGAAAGTCCATTTGGGAGAGTGATGTTTGGGACCCCATCAAGGTGGCAGTCCATTGGGTGATCTGGTGTGGAACTGGCAGAGGTCCCCCTGATGAGTAAGTTCATACGTTGGAATCGGAATCGCTGCATGAGGGGAGATGTTGTTGGTTTCAGGGCCCAAATAGACGTTGGGGAAACCATTCTAGGCACAAGGCATCAGTGACTGGATGTCTGAAAGGGTTCTGATGGTTCAGTTCTTGCTATGAACATCAAACGAAACATACAAGAATAAGACCTTGAAAGGAAAAAAAGTTAAGCTCCATTAAGTATTAGCCCCCGGGTGCAGAAAGTTTGAGACCAGGCACATGGACGTGAGCTAGAAAGTGTGATCGGGTTTGGGACAGTAGAAATGTCTCATGTTTTCATAAACCCAGATTAAAAGTATAGGAATGGAACTGCCAGAAGAGCATCTAAAGGGAAAGACATGGAACTGCTGGAGAGAGAAAGCTAAGGAATAAGATATGAGTTAGTAGCATATAGGCCCCCCGGGATGAGTGATGTTCTAGAGGATGGTTTGCTGGACAACATCATTGCCCAGTGTGGACCAAAAGGGGAAGGAGTGGTGTTGATGGGGGACCTTAATATGCCAGGTACAAACTGGGGAACCATGTCCTCTAAGGTGGCCAAGGAGCAGAGGCTGCTGGATGGCTTCCAGGATGTGTTCTTAACACAGCATGTGATGGAGCCCCACAAGGAGGGGCATGTCCTGGATGTGGTTCTGGCAGATGGGGACCTGGCAAGGGACATGGTTGGCCAGGACCCCCTGACTGGGAGCGACCCAATACTGTCTGGTTTCAAATAAGCACATGGGGGAGGGGTGAGATCTAGGACACTGGCAGTGGACTTGTGGGGGCAGACTTATGGGCATGGGAAATATTCTCAAGGATCACTTGAAGGATTACCTCAATGACAAGTGTGGAAAGGAGATGGGAGGTCATAAACGAGGACTTATGAGGCAGTCAGGATCTGCGCTAAGTTGAAACGTAAGGAGCAAGGTCACATAAACCATGCTGGTGGTCCAGTGAGGTACAGGTAGCAGTCAGAGAAAAGAGGCGCCTATAAAAAATATAAAACAACAAGAGGATAGAGATAAGGAAATGTACCAGCTTGCATCTAGAAAAGTCACCGTATGGTGAGGGAGCAAAGTCCAGTAAAGAGCAGTGGCTGCACAGGGGATACATGGAGGGAAAAGGGTTCTTCCGGTGGGGGAGCGGAGAAAAACTAAGGCCATCTCAGCATATTGAGATCAGAAGGAGGGTGGGTGGAAGAGGCGAGGACCAGGCAGAGGTATTTAGCAGTACTTTGCCTCTGTGTTCACTAGGAAGGGGATGGGATATCTACAAAGCAAGGCACTGAAGGGATAGAAGGCCAGTAAGTGGGACAGGAGCAACAGAAATGGAGCAAGAGGAGGGAGAGGTACCCCAGAGGTGTCACATCTGGGTAAGGATAAAAGGCCAGTGAGGTGGAGGCAGGATGATGCTATCTCCACCAAAGGGTGTAGTTAGCCCTCCAAGGCCCTAAAGAAGACAAATCTCCTGGGCAGGATGGCATTCATCCGAGGAAGTACTATGAGGATGGGGACATACTGGCTGCACTGGCGGAGCTTTTCAGCAGGTCACTGAGACAGGAGGGTACTTAGGATTGGCGAGAGGCACAGTGGTACCAATCCATAAAGGGGGTTGAGGAAGTACCAGGTAACTATAGACCCATCAGTTTGACCTCGTGGTGGAAAATTAATGGAGAGTATACTAAAGGAACGATTGGGGTGTACTGGAGGAGGTGGGAGGTCTGGATAGTCGGCAACATGGGTTTGTGCCAGGTAGTCATGTCAAACCAACCTTGTGGAGTTCTATGAATGGGTAACATCAGAACTGGACAGGGTAAGCCTGTGGATGTATTATTCTTGGACTTCAGCAAGGCGTTGACTCTGTCCCCCACAATGGCCTGGTGGAGAAACTGATGGGGTTAGGAGTAGGTCCTTTGATGGTCAGATGAATTGAAAACTGGCTAGCTGGATGCACTCAGAGAGTAGTGGTCTGTGGGGAGCTCTTGAACCCTAGAGAGGTTGGTAGTGGGGTACCGCAGGGCTCGGTCCCAGGTCCGATCCTGTTTAATGCATACATATCGGACATCAGGGAGAGTATAGAGTGTGAAATGAGTCTCTTCGCGGATGACTCCAAGATGGGAGCAGTAGTTGAGGGAGAAGAGGGGAGGTTGGCCCTGCAAGGGGACCTGGACACCCTGGAAAGCTGGGCTCACACATGGAAATTAAATTTCAATATCACCAAGTGCAAGGTGTTGCATCTTGGTCGGGGAAACCCTAAACACAGGTACACCCTGGGAGGGGAGGCGCTGGAGGCCTCAATAGGGGAAAAAGACCTAGGGGTCATGGTGGATGCATGTATGAATAACTCTGAGCAGTGCAGGAGAGCAGCTAGCAAGGCAAACAGGATGTTGGGATGCATCGTAAAGGGGATCACCTCTAGGAGCAAGGAAGTGATTCTGCCGCTGTACAATGGACTGGTTAGACCACACCTTGAGTACTGTGTACAGTACTGGAGACCACACTTGAAGAGGGACATACAGCTCCTGGAGAGGGTACAGAGGAGAGCAACAAAGATGATACGAGGGCTAGGGGATTTGACATATGAGGACAGACTTGAGGAGCTCTGCCTGTTTTCATTGGAGGAAAGGAGAGACGGGGGGACATGATTGAGGTCTTCAAGTACCTCAAGGGAATAAATAGGGTAAACATGGAGGGGATCTTTAGACTAAAGCAGGGAGGTATCACCAGAGGGCATGGTTTGAAGTTGCAAGGTGGAAGGGTGAGGGGGGAAAAGAGGAGGATGTTTTTCACTGAGAGGGTGGTGGACCCTTGGAATGCACTGTCTGGTGAGCTGGTTCAGAGATCCACAGTGGAGGGCTTCAAGAGAGGGTGGGACAGACACAGAAAGTGGATGTATCAGATGATGACCTGTCCCAGGGGGGTGGGGATGGATAATAGGGGTTTCTGGAGCACAAGGGATGGGAGGGTCTCGGGCACCCAACTAAGGAACTAAGGTTCGAGCAGACTCGATAGACCATAAGGCCTAATCTGCTGGCAAATAGTATGTTAGTATGTTAGAATGTGTCAGTACCAAGCTACCTCAAGTGGAGGCCTCTTTCGGTCTCAAAATTGCTACCAGGAATTTAGCCCTCACAGCTTAAGTGAGATCTGTGTGAAAGGAACCAGTCTGATAGCCCAAGAGAATGTTGCAGTAGATTTTCCAGCTTTGTCTGTGAAGGAAACCCACCAAATGCACTGCCCCAAAGCTCCATGGAGAGGTTGTTACTGTTTAATGTTAATAAATTGTTTTGTACTTTTGATTATGGAGTGGGCAGTGATCTTAATCAATGAATTGTGCCTGCTTGTCTGCTAACAAACATTGCCCCTACAGACGAATGAGATCTGCTTGTGAATGATGCCTGCTTTCCCCATTCTTCTGACTTCCAGTCACTACCATCTTTGAACCCAGGTAACAAGTTGTTTTTATTCCAAGTCCTTGGACTGTGGTGACTTGTGTTGTAAAGTGCCCCCTCCCAACAATTTTCCATCTGCATACCCCTAGACATTGAGATGGGGGGTTTACATGTAAAAGAATATA
This sequence comes from Neoceratodus forsteri, assembly GCA_016271365.2. Lineage (NCBI taxonomy): Eukaryota > Metazoa > Chordata > Ceratodontiformes > Ceratodontidae > Neoceratodus > Neoceratodus forsteri. The sequence goes on along the minus strand of CM057455.1, from coordinate 1,455,001,751 downwards.
ATAGACTAGCGTCTCTTCCAGCTTAGCAAGGGAGGGGAGGAAGGAGATATGACAGAAATTGCCAGGGCAGGAGGGGTTTTCCCCTTTGTGAAGTGGGAGGACTTTGGCAATCTTCCAGGATTGGAGAACAGAACAGACAGAGAATGAAAGACAGAGCAGGTGAGTACGTGGAGATGCAACTGCAGGAGCTGAGAGGTGGAGGAGTTTAGGATCAAACCCATCACGGCTCGACTTTGACTGGTTGAGGGAGAAAAGGCAAGCAGGGTTTCCTGAGTAGTGATTGGGGAGAATGAAAACCCAGGATGGATGGGGGAGCCAGGACAGAGGGGGGGTGGGGGGGCACATGTGGTGAAGAACTCACTGACGTGAGCAGCAACAAAGGAAGGGTAAGGCACAGGTGAACCGTTAACCAGATAGGATGGGGAGAAGACTGGGCAGGGGGTTCAAAAAGGGAGTGGATTACTTTTCAGAATTTGGCTGGGGAGTTAAGGTTGTTCTGGAGGTTGGCTTTGAAATACTGTGATTTCATGACCTAGACAGCTTTTGTGCAATTATTTCGTGGGGTCCTAATGAGAGTAGCTTGGTGGGCACTAGCCAGTGACCTCCTTCCAAGGCACTCATAATGGCACCTGTGGTTCCTAAAGGCACTCTGACACTACTAGCTTTCCTGCTGGCCATGCCTAGAGTGTCCCAGACTACCCCTTGCCTGGCACCCTGAGGGCATCAGCCAGGCTTGGGCAACCTAACTGATAGTCCCTCAAATGTCCAAGTCCTAGGACTGCAGTCTTTAACAAAAGACCTCAGACAGCACAAGGGACTTCCTATTTCATCTGCTTTATAGGTCCCCAACCCCCTCCCAACTATATTCTTGGGGGATGATGCAGGGGCACTAGTCCTCATGCACTCATATGAACCACCTCCCCCTTCTATCAGGAGGGGGGTTGATACACATGAAAGACATACACAGCATGCAAGGAACATAAATTCACGTTCTATACACAAATTCTGCAAGGAAAATTAATCTTTAAAATAAATAATGAAAAAAGTAACCATACTAGCATTCTGAGCTGCCTGAAGCATCTGCTTTAAACGTGCATTTTCCTTCTTCAGCATCTGGTTTTCCTTGATTAGCTTTTCTAAAACGGCAAAGGGATTCTCCGCTTCCCCTTTTTCCTCTTCCTGGGGCTGGAGATCATTCCAAGGCATTCTCAGAAAGTTGTCCTCTGCCGGACTTCTCAGCTTCAACTCCTCTGCTTGCTCAGATTTGACCACTGGTGTTAGCTCGCTCCAGGCAGGCTCACTCCAAGCAGAGGGCACCTGAGCATTTGTTATGGGCATGAAGGATTCATTAACATTAGTCATATGGTGAGGCAGGCTCTGAATTTCACCCATTTTTCTCCTTTTACTAGGTACGCTTTCATCCTCTTCAGTAACACTACCACTGACTTCCTGCAGCTGAACTCTGCATGCTGAGGGCACATTTGTACTGACACTGTAATCATTCCTGTTTCCGTCCCTCAGAAGCAAATCCAGGATTTCGGAAGCCGAAATGCCTTTGTTGTCATCTATGAGCTTTCTGTAGTGCCCCTGTTTTTCTGTGCAAAGATTCAGACCTTTAAAAGAAGATCACACCTGTTAATACTACACCCCTTTTTAGTTGTTTAAAATACTACACTGGAACACCCTATGAGACTTGACATCTCATTTTCATAGGGGTTCCAGGGAAAAAGCAGATCAACATAGAAAGTTGCACAGAAGACAAAGGGAAATTAGAGTCCTACTCTGCGTACTAACTGGTTCCAATATACATTCAGAGCAAACTATTAACACATCCATAATTAGTCACAGTACTTTACCCCACAGATTAGAGCAGCATTCATTGAAACAGCTAGTTGAGAGATGTCAATGCCACATGTTTGCTTGCTGGCATTGGCATTGGTAGTGTAGGAGTTAGAGAGGTGCATAATAGGAATGGTAGTGAAGTATTTAACTGAAGTCAACCCCACCACCACCCTACAGAGACTGACAGGCATTGGGGTGTCCCTTTGGAGCATCAGGCATAACGGCTATGCCATTTCACCACACCCTACCCTGCAGACACCGACAAGTGTCACGGTGCGCCTTGCGGTCTTTGGGCCTTATGCTCAACCCATTCCATAAGGAAATACAGTGAGATGGGTGCAGTATAGGAGAATGGAGTGAACTTTGGGGCCGAAGAGTCCAAGGCACACATCGATGCCTGTCACTGGCTGCAGGGTGTGGGTGGGCATGGAATGGTATGAGCATTACAGGCGACAATCCCAAGTCACACCCCTGATGCCTGTCAGTCTCTACAGGGTGGGGCGTTATGGTCAGAAACCCTAACGCCACAGGCGTTCATTGGTATTTTCACTCCAAATTTTCAACATGGTTTTTTGTGACCCCCACCTCATGAACAGTGGCAATATCAGTTTGTTAGCTGAAAGCTGATTTTGCACAGCTGACTGACGCCATTTGGCACCACAGGTGTGAAAACACATTTTGAACAGGATGTGAAAAATGACAGCTGTACTGTTCATGAGGAGGTGTAAAAAATGGCAATGTTGAAAATCTGGAGTAAAAATATAAAAAAACTGGTGAAGTCACAAGCATGCATAGAAACTGCGCAACTCACACCCGTAATGTAATTAGTTTGGGGATTTTTTTACAGCAGATTGTCAACACAGGCATTCTGGGACCTCCGCTCATGAACAGTGTCACTGTGATTTTCTTTATCTGTCCTGAACACTGATTTCCCACAGCGACCATGCATTTCGGCGCTGGAAGTACGAAAACACATTACGACCAGGGTGTGAAAAATGACAGCTGTACTGTTCATAAGGAGGTGTGGAAAAATGCCAATGTTGAAAATCTGGACTAAAAATATTACAAATTCGTGAACTTACAAGGGTGCGTGGAAACTGCGCATTGCATGCTCACAACACAGTCATTTCATGGACTTTTGTCATCAAATTTTTCACATAGCCATTTTATGACCTCTGCTCATGAACAGTGTCACTGAGACTTTCTTAATCTATCCCGAACATTGATTTTGCACACCAACTGTGTCATTGTGTGCTACACGCACGAAAACACATTTTGGTTGAGATGTGAAAAATGACAACTGTACTGCTCATAAGGAGGTGCAGTAAAATGGCAATGTTGAAAATCTGGAGTGAAAATATAAAAAAATTGCGAAGTTACGAGTGTGCGTAGGAACCGCGCAACGTACGCTTGTAACACAGTCATTTTTGGGAATTTTTCCACCAAATTTTCAACATAGGATTTTGGGGGGCTACTTCATGAGCCGTGACACTGTTGTTTCGTTACTCAGTCCCGAAAGGTGGTTCCGTGCAGTGACTGCGAAATCACCTTTCGGCACTGAATAACAAAATGACAGTGACTGTGACTGAGTTCATGAGGTGGGGCCCCAAGAACCCCATGTTGAAAATTTGGTGAAAAAAATTCCCTAAAATGGCCGAGATATGCACCAAAGTTGAAAAAAAAATTTATGCCATTATACAGCTAACCGGCATTTCTTCAGTTCGCGGTTGGCTTTGAAGAGTGCAGACATGTTTCCGGTCCACCGAAGATCGTCGCGCTGGGATCCGGAATTAAGTATGAGGTCGCGGTGTGTGTGGGGAGGTGGGTACGCAGAGGGTGGGCGGGCTGGGGGAGGGGGGCAAGACAATCAATGAGGGACTTTTTGTTTTGTTTTCTTATTCAGGAAGACAACGCAGGACTTTTGCCACGCTGAGGTGGGCTCCCAGAGTGGCAGCTGGAAGGTTATTTTTTTGGGGGGCGGCAGTGGAGCCAACGGGGGATTGGGCACCCCCGTCAGCCATACTGACTTTTGCCATGCTGGGGTGGGCTCTCAGCGTGGCACCTAGAAGCCTGTGTTTCTTTTGAGGGGTTACAGTGGAGCCGATGGGATTAGGCACCCCGTGCCCATAAGGACTTTGCCACGCGGGTGGGCTCGCGTGGCCCTGGAAGTCTGTTTGGGGGCAGTGGAGCCAGCGGGATTGGGCACCCCGGTCATACAGTGTACGGGGGTGGAGGGGCGCATGAGCACGCTGGGGTGGGCTCCCAGCATGCTACATAAGTGTTCGTGGGTGGGGAGGGACGACGAACTGTCTATGACAGTTCAGATGCAGTGAAGACGTACGTGTACGCAATTTGCATACTGCTGAAGGCAGTATGCAAATTGCCTACACATTATCAACGCTGATTGTGGCGGTGTTTCCTCAGAACTGTACGCCACTGCATCTGAACAGCTGTCATGGACAGCTCGAACATTCATTAGCGCGGTGCAGCCGCATCTGCAAAAGGGAGCAGGGCATTGGAAGTGGGGGAGGCACACCTACAAAAACTCGTATGGTGGCACTATGTTTTTTGCACATGTGTGCAAGCAAACATAAAAATAGCAGGTCCCCTCTCCCTATTAGCTATGCTGCAAATGATCCGAAAGGTTTAATGTATTCCAAGAAAAATGTTCAGGTGGTGGGAGACACAGACTATGTAGAAACATTAGGGAGCTTTATTTCATACAAGGGTAGTTATCTTGTGAAACAGACTAACTGGGTGAGGTGGTGGGGTATAGCAATGTTCAACATTCAAAGCAGGACTTTATAGATTATTGACAGAAAATAATATGCAGTTACAACACCAATGGGTCAGCACTTGCACAATTAAGGTAACAAGTCACAAATACAACCAAAACTGGAATTCTATTAACACTGCACAAAACAAAAACTGAAACTGTATTTGGCAGTGTCACTACTGTACAGCAAGAGAGAAGGACAAGCTGAGTCTTAGGCAGGGACATTGGCTTATGGTGCTTGGAAATAGTTCCAATCCTATTTTTGCCCACCTTCCATGCCCCCAGGAGTCTCCCTATTTCATGCACTCGCATCTGTGTGGCTCCTCTGCCTGCCGGGCTCACTCTCGCTGATGTCATCTGCCATCTGTCTCCCAGTGATGTCCTCTGGTGCCTGGATCAGGTCAATCCTTCTCTGGGAGTCCCCCTTCTCCCTATGTGGCTAGAGAAGAAGAGGAAGAAGCATGCCACTCAAGTCACTGTTCTGGCTCGAGGGGCTGGGTTGCGAATGCATAGCCAATGAGGGCCTGGCAGTATGAAGAAGCAAGCATGTGGAAGCCATCACCCAAGACCACATGGCCAAGCATTTCTCCTCATTCTACCCACCCACCCTCTGAACCTCCAATCTGAAGTGTACCCATTTCGGTGCCTTTGGGGAGGAGCCCACCAGTGCATGGTCACATATGTTGTCCATGGCGGAACACTTCCTCCAGGTGCCGCTTGGGGCTTGAACCCAGGTCCCCAGCATGCCACAGCAGTTTCTCATCCCTCAGTACCACAGAACTGGCCCAAAAAACAAGACTCTGACATATCATACCAGTGTTGTCTGTATTCCCAGTTATGATGAACCAAGAGGGTTTCTACAGTTCTGATGAATTCCCCTGAATTCCATTTTTTTTTCCATAGTGCTTTTTGCAGGCTCTACAATGCCGGTTCGGACAACTAAGTTGTCGACCACCATCTGGCGACAGATTCATGTCAAAAGCGCAACTTGTGGTTGACATAAATCTGACTGGAACCCAGCTGTTTTTTCATTGGGGTTTTGCCCAGTAACCCTGCAGAGGCTCTGCTCTACAACCCGCGATCTAGCGCGATTCTAACTCTGAGTCAGAGTTGGATCGGGAAGGGGTTGCAGGACCGGGAGAGAGAGTGCCGGATCTCGGGCAGACTATTACAGCGAAACGTCGATGTTGTCGGCATTGACATTTTGCTGTAATAGTGTCACCGTACTGAGGCTGCGCTTTTGGCTCCCCATTACCTACCTGCCTTTCTTGGTAAAGGGAGACATGTGTTTATTTCTGGTTTTCTCCCAATTACCCCAGAACACAGTTGCGCATGTACGTGGAGGCGCACATGCACTCTGTTGCACCAAAGATGGCCCCCTTCCCACCCCCCAGCCTAATGCCAGGGTTCCCTTGTGACTTGGTGCTACCACCTAACCTCCACTGGGTGGCAGCCAAGAGCCAGGAAACCCTCACATTCCACCCCGGAGAGGAGAGCTGGATCCAGATACATTTAATGCTGCATGTATGTGTGAAACAGTTATTTATACTAGGGAACTTTTCTTTGTACCCTCTTATTTCCATATATAGAAAATTTCTGTTTTATAGTTTTTTAACATACAGTACTATCAAATTTTAACATGCACTTATGTGGGTATTATATCTAAATATCTTGCTTTTAATTAAGAATGTATTCACATAACACACTCATTCATTCATTCATAATTTAAGTTAGTGGGACTGTCTGCTAGAGTATTCATCTTATCTGCTTCTGTTGACATAATCTTCTCTGTGTCCCAACCTGGCTTTCATAAGGGCCACAGTTCGACAACAGCTCTTCTCAAATTCACTAATGCCGTTAAGACAGCTATGGACTCTGGCCTCTTTACTGGGGTTGTTTTCATCGACCTTACAAAAGCCTTTGACCTTGTTGATCATGCCTTACTAATGACTAAAAATGGCTTTTCCCCTGAGGTGTTTACATGGCATAGGAACTACCTCTCTGACAGACTGCAGTTAGTTAAATACTGCTTTGCTTCCTCTCAGCTCTCTATCATCAACATTGGGGTACATCAAGGCTCCATCCTTGGCCCCCTTCATTTCTCGATCTTCATTAATGACATCTTTACTCACACCTCTCACTCCTATTCCCTTCTCTACACTGATGATCTTGTCCTCTACCACAGTGACAAGGATGTTACTGAACTCAACACTACCCTCTCGACTGACTTTTGCTTTATCAATGACTGGCTCACTAGGCACAAACTAGTCCTTAACAGTAGTAAAGCCCAGGCCATGCTATTTGGGTCTGCTCCTAGACTGAAGAAATGCCAACACCAACTAGCTGTCTCTGGCACCTCTGGCTTAACTTTGGATAATGCTCTGTCTTTCAAATATCTTGGTATCACCCTTGACCCTTCCCTTAACTTTGACCTCCACATCACCTTGACCTATAAAGTGTCAACTCTATGACAGGACTGGCCTACAGAACTGGGCACGCTCTCACTCCTTCTGCCCGGGTTGCAATAGCCCAAGGCATACTCCTGCCAGCCCTTATTTATGGCTCAACCACATACACTAATGCATCTAAGACTAGTCTACTTAAATGGAACACTACATATAATAACATTTGCCATAATGCTTTGGCCCCACATTGATGAACTCACCATTGCCTTCTCTACAGCAGCCTCAATTGGCTCTCATACTTGGCCCACCATATCTACTCTCTTGGTGTCCTGATTGATAATATACTGCGATCTGGTGTCCCACCTTCTCTTGCTCTGCTACTAACGCCTCAGAACCACCACTATGCCCTCCGCTCTGTGGATCAGAGGCTACTACATGTACCTAGATGTAAAACGGCTATGGGAGCACAAGCTTTCTGTCACCTAGCCCCCGCTTAATGGAACTCCTTGCCTCCTAATATTCGTCTCGCCCCTACTCATATCAGCTTTAAACACTACCTCAGGAATCACCTACTACAATCTGACCGTCGCTTCTGCTTCTTTCCTCCTTGAGCACACAGGCACCCTTCAATATTGTTGCCTTGACCTGCCCTTTGCACTTACTATTCACCTACTTCAGCTCTTGCCAATCTCTATGCTCAGAATCTACCTGACCTCTTTTTCCCTTCTCCCTCCTCCTCCTTTACCCTGCTGCCTGTCCCTAGGTTTCTAGCAAGCATAGCCTATTAGCTTTTCTTACATGAATTTTTAATGTTACTACTGGTATTATTAGCTGGCCCTCTGGCACTGAAGGTTGAGGCGCTGCACGCCACACCTCACGCAACGCCAGCGACCCGGGTTTGGGAGTGAACTTGGGTTGTCGGGGGTCAGCAAGGGAGGAGTTCGAGCATCCAAAGGACTGCCCTTCTCCCGGGAGGGTATTGGGTTTGCCTCACTCCCCCAGCTGCCCTGATGGAGATATGGGGACCCTGCTGGAAGTGATGCCACAACAGTATTGGGGGCGGAGCAGCGGCAGACGTTTGCACATAGGTGCGCTGACGTCACTGCATGTCCGTGCTCTGAGGGGACAGCAACACAAGCCAAAAATTCCCAGAGGACCAGGAAGGCGACAGAGACCCCGGGAACTGGCACCCACATCCCACCGCTGGATCAACCCTCCACCTGCCCCGGCCCTGGACCACACCTCTAATCTCAGACAGGCCACCAGGTAGGTGGGGCTGGCCCTGGGGTGATCTGGGGGGATGAGTATATCCGTGTGTTCGGGGCCTCCGGGGAGGGTGGTTTCAGGTCGGGAGTAGAGGTGTCAGTTGAGAGGGTACTCCCAAGAGATGCCCTGGTCCACCAGAGCCAAAAAATAATCTACAAAAATAAAAAAACTATTGGTATTGTTCCCTACTATTGTATCCAACCCCCTGATTTTTGTATTGCACTGTTATATCCTACTGGCAATTGAACTGTACTCTACTTACTCTGTACGGCCTGTATTTGTATTTTTGTTGTACTCTTCTGGGTTGTGCCTGAAAATAGGCATTTTTTTATGTCTAGCACACCTACTCAGTAAACAAAAACAAATAAATAAATAATAGGTAAGCCACGGTATTGTTATCATATGAAGACTTTATTCTTAGCTAAATAGGAGCAATTCATTTATTTCTATAGTCAACTGACAATGGACAATCCAATCCATGGCATATCTTAATTAAAGACAGTGCCCTAAAACTAACCCATTACCTAAGCAAGTGCACCCAGCATCAACTGGCCATTGATCATGGAACACAGTATATACTACAATTTGAAATATGTAAAGTTTCACTAGAATTATATACAGAATAATACATGGGGTAGTGTATATAACAAGAAATTTATACACACCGGAGGTGTTGGATGCTACATAAACCCCAAAAGTGAAGTTTTGGTTTTTTTGCAATTTACTTTGCTTTGTTGTGTCGCTCCTTCCAGAGCTCAGTTCGCTACCCTGTGCTCCGACCACCCCCTGGACTTACCTGCCATGGCAACCCGTTCCAGGCTTACCCCCACTGGGTGGGGTCACTGCCCAACCCAGACCCCATGGACCTGAAGTTGGAACTCCGTCAGGAATCCCCCCCAGAGGAACCCCTTGGCTTGCCCCCCAGGGTGGGGCCATGGGACCAGCACCGGGAGGGTCGGGAAATGATTGGGCATGGAGCAGAGTATCATAGAGGGAGGCAGCGGGCATATATATATATATATATTTTTTTTTTTAGTGAAGTGTGGATCCCTAGGGGACGTGCAATGGCGTCTCGCGTCCACCGAGATAGCGGTACTGGACACAACAGGTACTCCCCCCCACTCCCGGAGAAGGAGAACAGTCCCCAGGATGATCAATCCTGCTCCCCAGCCAGCCCTCCTAATTTAGAGTCAGTAATAACCTGGGGGATGTCGGCACCATGTTTGGATGCCTTGCTTTTTTTTTTTTTTTCGCTACAGTATATAAATACAACTTCATCTCTATGTCAGTAGCTGCAGTTGGGCTGAAGTGGGAGGCAGTGTGCTCATGTGTAGAGCAAGGGAAACCTGGCGCACATTCGCCTTTATAACCAGCTGTTTATAATGGTAAATTATAACTGGGTTTCCCTGTGGGAGAAAATGCTCCCCAGTTCTTATATCACAAATTAACCCCCTTTAACGTTTCTCCAATTAATCCTACTTTTATCCACCCTTTAGCTTAATGTTCTTGTAGTAATACTACTTAATGCTGGTTGCTTTCATTTGTAAATTTCAGAATAACATAATTACTTTCCACTTTACTCAATCACCATGGTACGGTTTAGGGTGTCACAGCAGGGGTGGAGCTTCTCCTGCTGACTGCTGCACCACACTGTCACCCCCAGTGTGTTGCCCTTACGCTACAGGCCTTTAGCTCAAGGACTACAGCTGAGGACCACTAGGTTGAAGTCTAGAAGTACTGATACTCAGGCACTGCCCCTTTCCCAAAACAGCTCCTGAATGGAGCAAGCAGTCTGTAGGGCAGAGTCAGTGAGAGTGAAGCCTGCTGCTGCAGGTTGCCGACACAAGGTTTAATCCCAGCACAGTTCCAGTTGTTAAATCCAGTGCTGCAGCTGACTGGCTCCTATTGCTTTTAGAACAAGAACAGCTGATATTGATGCTTCTGCAACATGCAGTGGCTGTTTCAATGCTCCTCTCCTTGTGACATCAGAATGAATTCCACTGTGACAGACAGGGATGTCATAAGCAGAGGATTATGACATCTGGGCAGCAATAAGTAACAGGATCAGATGAAACTTAGGAGAACATGATCCTGTCTTAAAGTCTTCAGTAATTTGAAACTAAATAAATACAAATTGTTTCATAATTTGGTCTAACTAGAGTCCTCACTGTGTTGTCCCCTAAATTTAGAATTAAATAGTTATTTACGCCTCACAAATGATAAAATGGTTTGAAAAAAAACTTACTTCTGAATCTCCACAATGGCTGCATATGGAAGCCTCTCAAATTTCTGAAGAGACCCCGGCCAATTTTATTTTTAATGCTTTACCAAGGAAACTAAAATGTCACCCAAGTATAAGCTCCTCAGTCTATTATTGTATTAAACTTTATAAATGGCTGGGCACAGATCCTAGACCCTATACCTATACCCCTATCTAGGGCAACTCTAAAATTACTCTTGAAGGGAAACTGTTGTTTTTTAGTTCATGGAGACTTAAAAGAATACAATATTTGGGTGATATTTTAGTCTCTGATTCCATTGTACTGGACTCTTATTCTTGCTTACAAGCTTGTTAGGGTTTACCTAGGCAGGAGTTTTGGAAATTTTTACAAATTTGTGCAGCTACACTGTCCATAATCCAAGCCAAACAAACTCAAGTTTTACACCAGTAGTACCCTCTGGGCACTTACTAGTTAATTTTGTTTGCTAAGTGTAGCTAGGCAGGAAGAGCTAGCAGTGCTGGCGAGTCTGGGTGTGGCCTGCTGCTGCCGGCAGGGGGCCTCTCCTTGGTGGTATAAAAGGGAAGGTTTTGGCGCCTAATGGAGAGGAGAGAGAGAGAGAGAAATAGAGATGGGGAAGAGGACTGGGGGGTTCGGCCAGATGGCCATGGCGGGGCAGTGGTGGGCTTTTTGCCACCCCGGCCCTCCACGCTTGAAGACCAATGATGTGAGAGCAATGGTTCAGGTGCAGAAAGGGGAGCAATGGAGCACTGGAGTGAAGCAGATGGGGCCTGTCTGTGCATTTGGGAGCCAGAGTCTGGGAAGAAGAAATGAAAATGGAGGCCTGCCAAGTGAACTTCAGCACCTTGGTAGGGTAAGCACTGACAGGGCCTAAAGCCCTAAAATAGAGAGAGACTGCCTGTGGGTGAGTTCAGCTGTTGGGTTGGAATGGATTACTGTGGGCAGGCCTGCTATGGCAAATAGAGCCTGGGGCATGGCCTGGAAGTGGCAGCCCTTGCAGTTGAGGGTGTAACGGTTGCAGGGTTACCCCTATTCCCCGAGCTGTAGGCCGCCGCAGAGATGGCACCCACGGGGTGAGCCACTTATGGAGGTAGGGAAAGTCTATTTGGGGGAGTGATGTTTGGGACCCCAGTGGGGTGGTAGTCCATTGGATGTTCTGTGTGGTACCAGCAGAAGTCCCCCTGATGAGTCCGTTCAGAGGCTGGAATCGCTGCATGAGCAGAGCATGCTGGGAGTGACTGGGATCAGGTCTGGGGACCCCAAAACCACCGAAATAAGGCCCAGCAACTGGCCGAGGCATCAGCTATTGGATGTCTGAAAGGGTTCTGGTGGTTCGGTTCTTGCTATAAGAACATCAAATGAAATAAGACCGTTGAAGGGAAAGAAAAGTATGCTCTATAAGACATAGCCCCCAGTGGAGAAGGTGTAGAATCAGGCTGGTGGAAGTGAATTGAAGAGAGTAAAAGGGTTTGGGACAGTAGAAATGTCTCATGCTGTCATAAGCCCAGAGTGAAAGTATAGGAATGGAACAACTTGGTGTGCTGGCCAAGGCACCTAGCTTCACCTGAGCTCTTTCCTTCTAAGACTGCTTGAAAGGCAGAGTAGAGAAACTTACCAGACCAAGGGAAAAGGATTAAGACTTATTTTGGCTAAGCAGATTTACTGTTTGGTGTTGTTTTTATTTTTTTACTCACAGGGATTTCTACTGTTTGTTGTTAACATTTCATAGTTTTATTTTTCTCTGTTGCAAAGTGTTTCTTACAGCGTATATCTTCTCTGAAATTATTACAGGTGGTGCTTTACAGGTTTTACAGTTTTATCTAACATTAGGATAAGCTTTCAGGGTTACTGCATTTGTTGTTGACTGATTGTTTCTGCTCTACCTCCTTGTTCTTTCAGTCCGTGGTTTTTTTTTTCGGCAGGGAAGGGCCCAGCCACCCACCATCCCCAACCACCCCACACTACACTCCTTTTATAGGGTACCACAGTTGTGACATTTCCTGTGGCAGAGCAGGAAGGGTGGATCAGTGGGCCTCCACAAGGTGAGCTCATTTATAGGGCACTAGTAATTTAACTTGTTGTTATAACAAGTTAAACAAAACAATCAAACCATTACTTGCATTTTTTTCCTTTTTTTCTTCTTCTAATTACTCTGACTAGGTTATAAACCCAGCAACTTATCTGGAATGGATATCATTAACTGCAGATACTGTGGAACAATTTCCAGAAGGACAGTCTTACAGGATTTAGGACACTGTCCTACATGCTGGGCCTTCGGAGATCTTAGGGCTCAGCTCCGGGCAGCATGGGCAGAGATTGCATGCCTCAAATTTCATATTCAAGAGGAAATACATTATAAGAACCACCCGCCACTTCTCCAGCATCCAACAGAAAAACCTAGACCGGAGAGGGTAGTTGGTCCAGGAGGTTGGCAGGTGGTTAGAAGGGGCAAATCGGGTGCCCCATCACTCTCTGCTCTCCAACACATTACCTCCAAAAACCATATAAACACTACAAACAGGTATCTGCCTCTATCTCTGAAATCAAACAAAGAGGCAGAAGACAGAACTAAAGAGTAAACAGGGAGCAGATGAGGCACTTTGGGTCACCCTGGAGACAGGAAATGGCACCACAGTCCGCAAGGGGGTTGTATACAAACCCCCATCTCAGGGGAAGGGAATGGACAAGAAAATGATAGAAGGCTTTCTTAGAATGGCAAAAAAAGGGAAGATATTGTTGATGGGGGACCCGAATATGCCAGATGTTAACTGGAGCACCTTTGCTGCAGGCACATCCAAGAGCAGGGTCATTCTTGATGCCCTACAGGGGGCATGCCTCAGACAGCTAGTACTGGAACCCACTCAGGAGGGATCAATCTTAGACCTGGTACTCTCAAATGGGGATGGAGAAAGAATCTTAGATTTAGAAGTGGGTAGCAATCTGGGAACAAGCGACCACCAAACAGTGTGGTTCACGATAAACACAGCCATACAATCAAGCCATACAAAAGCAAGAGTACTGGACTTTAGGAGGGCTGACTTTGGAAAATGAGAGAGTGCCTCAGAAAAGCACTAGCAAACAGGCATGAAGGAGGGTGGAGGAACAATGGGAGTGATCAAAACAGCCATCACAGAGGCAACAAGCCTTTGTGTAAAACAAATCAATAAAACACAACAAAGGAAAAACGTTATGGTTCTCAAAAGAGGTGGCAGGGAAGGTTAAGGAGAAAAGGACAGCATTCAGGAAATATAAGGAAACACAGAAGAAGCAGGACAGAGAACTTTATCAGTTAAAGCAGAAAGAGGCTGGGAAGGCAGTTAGAATAGCAAAGGCCCAAACCGAGAAAGGATAGCCAGTTCTGTTAAGAAGGGATAAGACCTTTTATAGGTACATTAGGGAGCGAAGAAAGACCAAAGGAGGGATATTGAAGCTTAATAAAGGGAAGGGAATGTGGGTAGAGGGTGACAGTGAAAAAGCAGGGATACTGAACGAATATTTCTGCTCAGTATTCACAAAGGAAGAGGAGGGGGAGTTACCTAAACCAAACAAGAGAAACACTCTGAAGACGGGGGTCGATAACAGTCCATTTACAGAAGAAAGGGTTCTGAAAGAACTAATAAAATTGAAGGTGGACAAAGCAATGGGGCCTGATGGGGTTCACTCAAGAATTCTAAAAGAACTAAGGTAGAACTAGTGACACCGCTGACTACTCTGTTTAACAAATCATGGGAGGATGGGGTGGTACCCGAGGACTGGAGGAGGGCAGATGTGATCCTCTTCACAAAGTGGGAGCAGGACAGAGGCAGGAAACTACAGACCAGTTAGTTTGACCTCAGTGGTAGGGAAAATGATGGAATCACTTCTGAAGGAAAGAACTGTTGAGTACCTAGAGGCCAGTGGGGCACAGGACCCAAGGCAGCATGGATTCACGATGGGAAGGTCGTGTCAGGCAATCTAATAGATTTCTTTGACTGGGTTACCAAAGTAGTAGACCAGGGAGGGCTGTGGACATGGCCTACCTAGATTTTAAGCAAGGCATTTGATACAGTCTCACACAAAAGATTAATACACAAGTTAGCCAGCCTTGGAGTGGGTCCCAAGGTGGTAGCCTGGATAAAAAATTGGCTAGACAACAGGACTCAAAGGGTAGTAGTAAATGGAGTACACAGTGATGAAAGGAGGGTTACTAGCGGGGTACTGCAGGGTTCGGTACTGGGACCAGTCCTTTTTAATGTCTTTATAAGTGACATTGCAGAGAAACTGGAAGGAAAAGTATGTCTCTTTGCAGATGACACACAGATCTGCAACAGGGTTGATACACAAGATGGAGTGGAAAGGATGAGAAGGGACTTGGCAAGGTTGGAGGAATGGTCAAATGTATGGCAGCTCAGATTCAATGCAAAGAAGTGCAAGGTAATGCACATGGGGAACAAAACCAAGGGAAGCGTACACAATGGGGGTGAGATACTGACAACAGTAAAACAGAAAGGACCTGGGGTAATTATATCAGATGACCTAAAGGTGGGCAAGCAATGTGAGAAGGCAGTAAGGAAGGCTGGGGGGATACTGGGATGCATAGGAAGAGGCATCAATAGTAGAAAACAGAAGTTGTTATCCCTCTGTACAGACAGTTGGTGAGACCCCATCTGGAGTACTGTGTGCAGTTCTGGAGACCCCATCTCCGCAAAGACATAGACAGAGTGTAGGCTGTCCAGAGGAGGGCAACCAAAATGGTGCAGGGTCTGCACCAGAAGACATACGAAGAAAGACTAAAGGAGCTTAATAAGTATACCCTTGAGGAAAGAAGGGAGAGAGGGGACATGATAGAAACTTTCAAGTACCTCAAGGGAATTAACAAAGTCCAAGAGGGTAGCATCTTCCAGAAAAAGAGATGTGCAAGAACAAGGGGGCACAATTTGAAGATAGAAGGTGGGCGGCTCAGAGGTAATGTGAGGAAGTATTTTTTCACTGAGAGGGTTGTGGATGCATGGAACAGCCTCCCTGAGGAGGTCGTGGGGTCAAGAACAGTGGGGGACTTCAAGAATGCATGGGACACGCATAAGGCAGTCCTAGTGGAGGGTAGGAGGAAGTAAGCTGTTGGTTAACTAGGATCTGCAGCTTATCTGTTAGGTAGGAAAATGGGCAGACTAGGTGGGCCAAGCGGTCCTTATCTGCCATCAAATTCTATGTTTCTATGTTTCTATGACACTGCAGAGCAGGACACTGCAGCACAGGAGCTAGCACAACAAAACTCACCCAAATCAGGAACCAAAACAAAAAAAGCAAAAAGGAAATCCAAAAAACTTCTGATCATAGGAGACTCCATGATTCGGGGAGTTGATACCCATCTCCAGCCAGTGGTAATGGTCAGATGTCTCCCAGGTACATCAGCATGGAGAGACACTGACCGCATTACTAAATTGTTCACAAAGCAGGAGAAAACATTGATGTCCTAGTACACATAGGGACTATCGATTCACCAGCCGGTCAGTTGTGGAGACCAAGGAACACCTGACCAGGCTGGGTGACAAACTATCATCTATTTCGCTCCAGCATCTCCTTCTCTGAGATCCTGCCAGTCTGGGAGAGGGAGCAGATGGATAGAAGGTCAGAGAAGGGGAGATAGGGAGCTAAACACGTGGCTCAAGGGCTGGTGCCAGGAAAAGGACACAGATTTGTAGGGAACTGGCAACAGTTCTGGGAGCGAAAGTTCTTTAAATTTGATGGACTGCATCTGACTAAGGAGGAGTCAGTGCATTGGGGCAGAAGTTTGACGTCTTTGCAGAATATTTAAACTAGCAAATGGGGAGAGGGTGCACCATTTACACGTCAATGGAAGAACACCCCTCCCCTCAGCTAGTGGTCAAACAGGGATTCAGCATGTTTGCAGTTCATTTGCATCACCAGGTAAGAAAAAGGTTTGTCTCCCATACGATGCACAGGGTAATGCCAAACCTCACCCAACAACTAACACACAAAATCTGGCCAATGGAAAATCATGTACACAAATGCTCACAGCCTGGGAAATAAGATCCCAGACCTGCAGGCAATAATGTCAGAGGCTAAACTGGACATAGTAGCAATTAGTGAGATGTGGTTTACCAGTAACCACACTTGGGAGACTTCAGTACCTGGCTATGTATTGTTCAGAAGAGACCGAGGTGCAAAAGGGGGAGGAGGGCCCTGTATGTCAATGAAAATATCAAAGCTACAGAAATTCAGAATACACATAGGGAGCCAGAAGAACTGTGGGTCACCCTGGAAACAGGAATGGGACAGCCATAAGAACTGGGGTTGTCTACAGGCCCCAGACCAGGGGAGGACATAGACACATTACTGTTAGAAGATATACAAAACATGACAGCTAAAGGAGGTTCTGATAATGGGAGACTTCAACATGCCGGATACAGATTGGTCAATACCAGTAGGAACATCTGCCAGAACTAGATACATGGTGGATTCCTGCAGAGGGAGGGCCTCAAACAACTGGTACAGCAACCCACGAGAGACAGGCTATCCTAGATCTAGTACTGACTAACAAGGAAGGGATCACAGATCTCCAGGTAGAAGGTCACCTGAGGGCCAGTGACCATCACATGGTATGGTTCAATTTGGCTACTACATCTAAATCATCCCATTCCAAGGCAAAAATATGGGACTTCAGAGGAGCTGACTTTGATAAGATGGCCAACAGAGTTAAGCTAGCCCTGGCAAAAGAAACACAGGTGAGGGGTACAGGCAAAGTGGGCAAGCATTAAGGATACAATACTTGAAGCAACATCCCATTGTGTTAGACAGAAAAGGAAGTGCAAAAGAAGAAGAAACCACTTTGGTTCTCAAATACAGTAGCAGAAAAGGTCAGAGCCAAAAGGCTGACCTTCAGGAAATATAAGGAACACAGCGGATGAAGATAGGAGGCATACCAAACTGCCCTAAGGGAAGCAGGGAAGGCAGTAAGGCAGGCAAAGTCCCAAACTGAGGAAAAACTAGCACGAACAGTAAAGAAGGTGACAAGACTTTCTATAGATAAATTAGTGAAAGGAGAAAGTCCAGAGGGTATTGCTAAGCTTAATGGAGAAAAGGGAGCATGTGAGGAGGAGGACCCTGTAAAGGCATCTATCCTAAATAGATACTTTTGCTCAGTATTTACTGAAGAGAAGGTAGGGCAGAGCCACAGCTCAGCATCATGGACACAGGGGGAGGGAGGTGAGCACTACTCCCTTCACAAAAGAAAGGGTCCTACAAGAGCTTGCTAAGCTCAGGGTGGATAAGGCAATGGGACCTGATGGCATACATCCCAGGGTACTTAAGAGCTAAGGTAGAATTAGCAGAGCCATTAGCAGAACTGTTTAGTGAGTCTCTGAGCACAGGAGAGGTCCCAGAAGACTGGAGAAGGGTTTAGTGATCCCGCCCACAGGAGTGGTAGCAGGGAGGAGGCGGGGAACTACAGACCAGTCAGTCTTACCTCAGTAGTGGGCAAGATTATGGAGGCACTCCTTAAGGAAAGGATAGTGCAACACCTGGAATCCATAGGGGCACAGCATCCAAGACAGCATGGGTTTACAAAAGGAAGGTCCTGTCAAACTAATCTCATAGATTTCTTTGACTGGATAACCAGAGTGGTGGACCAAGGGGGAGCAGTTGATGTCGCCTACCTTGACTTCAGCAAAGCTTTTGACACTGTTCCACATAGAAGATTGATAAATAAGCTGGGTAGGCTTAGGGTGGGTCAGAAGTTGGTCAACTGGGTGGCAAACTGGTTGACGGGCAGAAAACAGAGTGGTGGTAAATGGTATACAGTCAGAAGAGATGCAAGTCACAAGTGGGGTACCTCAGGGATCAGTCCTGGGGCCAGTCCTCTTCACCATCTTCATTAGTGACCTTGCAGATGGACTAGAGGGTAAGGCTTGTCTGTTTGCAGATGACACCAAGATCTGCAACACAGTAGATGATCCAGATGGGGTGGGAAGAATGAGAAGAGATCTGGATAAACTAGCAAAATGGTCAGAAGAGTGGCAACTGGGATTTAATGCAAAGAAGTGCAAAATCATGCACATAGGGAAGAGAAACCCTGAAGCCACCTATAGGCTGGGAGGGGAGTTGCTAGCAGTCACAAAGGAAGAAACAGACTTGGGCATCATCATTCATCACTGATGACCTGAAATCATCCAAGCAGACCTCTAAAGCAGTAGGTAAGGCTAAGGGGGTGTTAGGGTGTATTAGTAGGGGTATCACAAGTCGTAAGAGGGAGGTAATAATCCCTCTTTACAAGACACTGGTTAGGCCCCATCTGGAGTACTGTGTGCAGTATTGGAGGCCACACCTTCACAAGGACATTAACCAAATTGAGGCAGTCCAGAGAAGGGCAACCAAATGGTGCAGGGACTGCATCAGAAGACATATGAGGACAGATTAACAGAGCTCAATATGTATACCCTTGAGCAAAGGAGGAGAGAGGTGATATGATCGAGGCATTCAAACAGCTTAGGGCATTAACAAGGTGAAAGAGTCTAACGTTTAAATATAAGAAAAATAGCAGGACAAGAGGACACAGCATGAGATTAGAGGGGGGCCGATTAAAGTGGAATGTGAGGAAATTCTTTTTCACAGAAAGGGTGATGGATGCATGGAATGGCCTACCACAAGAAGTGGTGGCTATGAATACAGTGCAGGGCTTCAAACAGACATGGGATAGGCATAAGGGAGCAATACAAATGACTATGAATAGATAGGCCACTGACAGAGCAAAGGCCGATGGCACATTTATAAGGTAGAAAAAGAAATGGGCAGACTGGATGGGCCTTACGGTCCTTATCTGCCGTCAACTTCTATGTTTCTATGTTTCTATGTTTCTATGTTCTATGTCTATGTAACCAGAAAAGAGTCTGAAGGGAAAGAAATGTAACTGCTGGAGAAGGAAAGCAAGGAATGAGATCTGAGTCAGTAGAGGATGTCAGTACCAAGCTACCCTTTCTCAGAGGCCTTTTTGGGCCCCAAAATGCTGTCATAAATTCTAGCCTTTACGGCTTAGGGGAGATCTGCATGAAATAAATAGTCTGTTAGCACAAGAGACTGTTGCAGTGATCATCCAGCTGTGTCTGTGAAAGAAACCCACCGTTTAATACTCCCTGCTCCATGGACTGGTTGTTACTATTTTCAGGTTTAATTAAATCATTTTTACATCTTGATTCTGGAGTGGACAATGAACTTACTCAAAAGGACTGTGCATGCCTGTCTGTTTTCTAACAAACTTTACCCCTACAGGTGAGGAGATCTGCCTAATGAATGGCGCCTGCTTCCCTTGTGTGACTCCCAGTCGCTAAGATCCAAGAACCCACGTAACAAGTATATTTGCTTCAAATGCCTTGAACTATGGTTACTTCTGTTTGTGAAGTGCCCCTCTTGCATTTTTGTTACTACCTGGATACCCCTAAACAGGGAGGCGGGGCTTACACGCCCATTACGTCTTGGCTTAAATGTAAGTCTGGCAGAGCTGGACTGATTTATAGTTGTATTATAGATCATCTACCTAACCAATCTTTGACGGCAAAAGCCAAATGGGAATCTGTCTTGCAACTCAAAATATTGGAATCACAATAGAGGAAATGCTGGTCCTTTTGCCATTATACTTTTAAAGATGTTTGTAGTATGCTTATTCAATACAAAATACTTTATTTTTGGTATAGGACCCCATCAGTTCTTTGTCATTTAAATCTTTTATGAAATGATACATGTTGGAGATGTAATGCTCCTGGGGGTAATAATTTGCTTCATATAGTATGGTCCTGTAGATGTATTATTCCTTTTTGGCAAAAGGTCCATCGTTTTGTGGTAAAGGTTCTTGGGTACGATAGTCCTTTTGTAGCTACACTGTTTTTAATGGGTATCATAGACTACGCTCCCCGCCTTGCGCACTTTCAACATAGATGGTTAGCCATATTATTTATGCAGGCGCAACATCTCATTTTAACTAAATGAAAGTCCCCTATGATACCTACATTTAGTATTTACTTGCTAGACTTACACAGGCAGCTTCTTTGATAGACTTTCCCATTCGGCTTCTGGTCAACTGAACGGGTTTAGGAACTGTTGGAATGATTACTTCAGCTTTTTACAATCTTTTAACTCTGGGGCTACTTAGGCCTCTTTTTAATACCCAGTGACCATCTCTTTTAGTATATATTTTGTTATAATCCTTGATCTCTCGGGGTTTTGTAACATATATATGGTTGCTACAATTTCATCTTTGTTATTGTATGTGCTGTTAATTATGCTGTTCTGCCTCAACATTTGTGCATCTGGAAATTTATGGCACATGTATCTATGCTTTCTGATACCTATACCTTCTGTGTTGATGGAACCTATGGAAAGTACAGTTACGTAAGAACTTACCGTAACAGTAGATCTTCGAGAACAGCTCTTGCAGCAGGTAACACTATTAGGACTGAAGCCGGCAGGCGTCAGGACCCCCCGGAATTCTTCTAGCTAGCCTATCTTCCATGGGGACCTCCCGACTCGGTTCGCCTCGGCGTCGAGCGTAGTACAAAAGGGGCAGTCCACGAGATTCCCCAGTTCTCCCGCCGGAGACTTCCGCCACAAGATGACATCAGAATGGGAGACCGAGGATCCATCATCAGAAGACGAAAGGGCATAAGCCCCTGCCAAAGGCTCTGAAAGCCATTTGCCTCCAAGGTGGAAGGTGGGGGAGGTACCTGCTGCAAGAGCTGTTCTCAAGATCTACTGTTACGGTAAGTTCTTATGTAACTGTACTATCTTACTGAGATACAGCTCTGCAGCAGGTAACACTATTAGGACTGATTTCCAAGCAATAACGCAGAAGCATACTGGGAGGAGGAGATTAGAAAATATCCATGCCAAGTCCTGACTCTAGGACAGGAGACCCTGTAGCACAGCCGAGCCAAGCCAATACCGGCTCTTCGCCGTGAGGCAATGTCCAGGCTGTAATGCCTGATAAAAGTGTGTACCGAGCTCCAAGTAGCTGCAGCACAAATGGCAGAGGTGGAGACATTACGCAGTGCTGCAAAAGAGGTAGCCACCCCCCTTGTGGAATGGACCCGAACTGTACCCGGGAGGTGCTTCTGTTTAGTATTGTAGCAATATGATATACACTGGACAAGCCAGCGAGAAAGTGACTGCTTCGAAACTGGTTGGCCCATCATCCTCAGCAAAGGAAGCGAAGAGCTGCTCGACTTGCTGGCGTGTTTCGTTCTGTTTAGGTAGTACCTTGGACAGCGGTGAACATCCAGGGTATGAAGTAGCGCTTCTCCTCTATTGGAGTACTTAGGAAAATAGACAGGCAGGTCAATGTCCTGATTAAGAGTGAGGGTGGCGACCACCTTAGGCAAAAACTTCGGATTTGTCCTTAGGGACACTCTGTCCTGGTGGAAAATCAAGTAAGGTTCCTTACACATAAGAGCGTGAAGCTCGGAAATTCTCCTTGCTGACATAACAGCAACTAATAACATTTTCCATGACAGAAAACGCAGCTCGCAATCTGCGGCAGGTTCAAAGAGGGGGAGCGTGAGTTGTTCCAGGATGAAGAGTAAATCCCACGGAGGGACAGGGTCCTTAATAGGTGGCCTAAGGTGTAATACCCCTCTCAAAAAGTCTCGAGATACATCAAGCTGCGCCACTGTGCACTGTCCCACCGGGAAGTGGTAAGCAGAAGTTGCGCAGAGGTGCACTTTGATAGAAGAGTAGGCTAGACCCGACTGGAAAAGGGAGAGCAGGTAATCTAACACCACTTTCACCGGGCAACCTAGAGGGGAAAGACCGCGTGCTTGCGACCACAAACAAAAACGGTGCCATTTCATGGCGTATGTCGCATGCGTGGCCGGCTTCCTGGCCGCAGAAAGTACTTCTGCCACCTCGTCCGAGACCCCGTGTCGCAAAATGGCTATGTCTCTAGCAGCCATGCATGCAGGTTCAGTGAGCGCAAGTCCAGCTAGACCAGTGAACCTTTCTCCTGAGACAAGAGATGGGAGCTGAAAGGCAACGGGAGCGGAGGTTCCCGGGACAGCTGCGTTAGCAAGGGGAACCATATCTGCTTGGGCCAGAAAGGGGCTACCAGGATCATTGTTGCGTGCTCCCTGCGCAGTTTGAGAAGAACTCTCTGGATCAACGGGAAGGGAGGGAAGGCGTAGAGAAATCTGTTCGCCCAGGAGAGGGACAACGCGTCTCGCCAGAAAACACCAGGCCCTGGATCTAGCGAGCAAAAATTGGTCAGTTTTGCGTTGGATGGGGAAGCGAACAAGTCCAACTCTGGAGTTCCCCATCGTAGAAACAGATCCTCCGCTACCTCTTGAAGGAGTTCCCATTCGTGGACCCTGGCCTGGGAATGACTCAGGCCGTCCGCGATTGTGTTGTCCACGCCGGGAACGTGAACTGCAATCAGGCTCACGCCGTGTCGGATTATCCAATCCCACACTCTCATCGCCTCCCTGCAAAGGGGGTAAGAGTGTGCACCTCCTTGTTTGTTGAGGTAATACATCACCGCCGTGTTGTCTGTCTGAAGCAGAAGAGTACTCGACGGGATCTCTGACTGAAAAGCCAGCAGGGTATATAGGACCGCCCTCATCTCCAGGACATTGATGTGGAGGTGAGCCTCCTGAGGGGTCCATGTTCCCTGGGACTTCACCCCGTTCAGGTGTGCACCCCACCCCAGTCCTGAGGCGTCTGTGGTGAGGATTACCTCAGGGGACGGCGCTATAAACGGGATACCCGCAGAGAGTGTACCTGGGTCTAGCCACCACTGCCAGTCTCGAATCACGGCATTCGTGATTCTGACCGGATGCTGCATGTGGTCTTGCCTTTGGTCCCACTGCACCTTGAGCATCCACTGGTCACCCGCATGTGGAGCCTTGCCAAAGGGATGGTTGGAATGGCCGCAGCCATGTGTCCAAGCAAGCAAAGGACCGACCTGGCGGGGGACGGGCTTCTTCTTCGAAAGATCCTTGATGAGGGATCTGATGCATTCCGCTCTGTCGTCGGGGAGAAAGGCTTTCCCCCGGACGGTGTCCAGAACTGCTCCTATGAACTGCAATTTCTGGGACGGTACGAGGAGTGACTTCTCATAGTTGATGAGGATGCTCAAGGACTGAAACAGTTCCTGAGTGCTTTGAATAGCCATCAACAGTGCCTCTTTGGAGGCAGCCATGAAAGCCAATCGTCCAGGTACGGGAACACGTAGTGGCCCTGTCTCCTTAGAAACGCTGCCACGACTGCCATGCATTTGGTAAAGACCCTGGGGGCCGATGACAGTCCAAACGGAAGAGCTCAGAACTGGAAATGGTGGCCAAGAAACTCGAAGCGCAGGAACCTCCTGTGCGCTGGAGCTACAGGGATATGCAGGTATGCATCCTGCATGTCTAGGGACGCTAAGAAGGCGTCCTTCTTTAGCATGGGAATCAGACCTTGAAGAGTCACCATGAAAAATCGCTTGTAGGCGACAGACAGATTGAGGTCGCTGAGGTCCAGGATTGGACGGAGGTCCCCTGTTTTCTTCGGAACCAGAAAGAAGTGAGAATAGTATCCGAACCCTCTCTGGTTCTCTGGAACGTACTCTACCACTCCCTTTTGCAGGAGCGCAAGTATCTCTTGCCTGACAAACAGTTTGTGCTGACCCGAGTAACGGGAGAGCAGAGGAGGCCTCGAGGGTGGCTTGTCTGCGAATTCTATAAAGTGGCCCCTTTCGACCAACTGAAGAACCCACCTGTCGGTAGTTATAGACTGCCATCCCGGCAGGTAATTCGCACTACGACCCCCGACCTTGATGTCCCATTGATCCTGAGGGGCGGGGGTCGGGAAGGAGTCACGCTGTGGCGGCTGAGGGACCCGCGGGCTGGGCCGGCTTAGCTGGGCGCTGGCTTTAGCCCGCGGGCTGTCTACTGGGCTCTGCGGAACCAGAGCCCCTCTGCTGTGGACCAGTGCGGGGACTGTTGTCTCTGCGTCCGTCACGGAAAGCAGCTTTGGTTCCTATGAAAGGAACTAAGCCTCGGTCGTACATTGCCTGGACCGACCGCACAGCCTTCCGGCCTCTTGGAGCTTGGTGAGAACCTTCTCTCAGAGGGCTCACCAAAGAGAACTCTCTCGAAGAGGCGCCCATGATATTCTTCTGGACGTCTGGGGTAACTCCGGAGACACGGAGCCATGAGTGTCTCCGGAGGCATACGCCTGAAGCTGCCGCTCTGGCCGAGGAGTCCGCGGAATCATACGCGGCACGCAGCACCTGGGTTCCCACGTCCGAACCCGTGCGGAGGAGCTGCAACATCTCCTCCTTCTGCTCACCTTCTGGCATTTTTTCTGCCAAATCCAGTCCCTGTTCCCACAAGGCGTTTTGGAACTGCACCATGTGGGTCAAGTAGTTCAGGGATCTGATGGCGCATGTAGCAGAAGCATACGTGCGCCTGCCCATAGCGTCCAGCTGTTTGGACTCCGGGTCCGGTGGCAGGGTGCTCAAATGTTGCGGTCTTTGGGACCGGTCATGAGAGGCTGTTATGACCAGAGAGTCGGCCAGAGGATGTTGCGCCAAGTACTGGTCCTCCTTAGGAGCCTTGTACAGGTGGTCAGCCTTCTTCGGCATCGCTGGGAGTGAGTGTGGACGCTTCCACGCTGCCTTGGTGACGTCCACAAAAGTGTCCACCAAGGGTGGTACCACCACAGGCTTAGGATCTTTCTGCCGAAGATACCTGGCGAGGCGTAGTCTCTCGGGGTCTAATTCTTCCGCAACCCAGCCCATGTTCTCTTGGATATGTTGCATGATCTCAGAGAACGATGGGTCATCTGGAGGAGATCTAGGAAGCTCACGTGGGTCCGGAAAGGGGATGTGGATCAGAGAGGGGGATCTGGATCCTGAGAATTACGATCCCGTGTCCTCCGTCGAAGGTGAAAGGCGGCGTCTTCTGGGT
Organism: Neoceratodus forsteri; assembly: GCA_016271365.2. Taxonomy (NCBI): domain Eukaryota; kingdom Metazoa; phylum Chordata; order Ceratodontiformes; family Ceratodontidae; genus Neoceratodus; species Neoceratodus forsteri. The sequence goes on along the minus strand of CM057455.1, from coordinate 1,454,976,295 downwards.
CTCTTGGGGCTGGGTGACCCTGAAGAAGATCTAGACAGAGGTCTCCTTTTATCTGGTCTCCCCCTAGGAGGATCCGTAGGCTCCTGGGGGGGAGGTACTCGGCCTGCAGCCCCAGATGGTGTGGGGGGCGCAGGAGCCGGAGGAGTCGCAGGAGGAGGAGGAGGAGGAGGAAGAGGAGGAGGTGCGGGAATCATATCCTTTTTACTGGTATCCCACCAATAAGTGAAGAGCTCCTTGACCTCAGAAATGCAAAGACCCGACGACGGACCGGGCGCCGGTGGTCGGTCGTCGGGTTCCAGTGTCGGCTCCTCAGGGGCCTCAGGCTGAGGAGAGGGTCCCCTGGGAGGTGTGACGGGACCGGGTTCGCCCGTCTGGTCCTCGGCTGGCGTCAACTCCTCCTCCGTGATAGTCTCCTGACCGACATCGGCAGGAGGCGTCGGGGTCCTTTCCTCGACATGTACTGGTGTGGACGTCGGTCCCCCTGCCGACAACCGAGGCGTGAGGCCTGACCGGCGACGGACGTCCTGGTGGTTTACGTTACCCCTGGGACCAGAGGTCGACGCCGACGCAGCCGCCGATCCAACGGTCTCTTGAGAGAGGTAAGCTCCTTGGTCTTCGCTGAGAAGGAGGAGGCAAGGAGGCAGACCTGACGTCAGGCTCAGAATGGCAGGAACCCGACTTGTGGCGATGATGATGGTCCCCAGACCTAACCAGGGCTTTGGCCGAAGATGGGGGCCTGGAGGTCTTGGCCTGTGAAGAGGAAGAGGATCCCGAAGGTTTCTTCACCGCAGCGGGGGGAGGCTGAGAACGGGCCTGGGAGGGCGAATGGTCGGACCGGGAGCCGGAGCTATGAGAGTCGGAGGCCCTGGACGGGGACTTGGAGGAAACCTTCTCCCTGTGCTTTCCTGAGTGTTTGTGGGCCTCTGCAGATTCTCCCTGGAGGAGTCCATGGCCTTGATCCTCTCTTCAAGCACGCGCCTGTAGAGGCCTTCTGACGGATCCGAGTCCGGCTGTTGAATCCCTGGCAGAGCGTGCAGGACCGGGTGTCGTGGTCTGGGCCCTAGGCACCGGACGCAGGCCGAATGACGGATCATAAGCGGTTGCTTCCACAGGCGCACTTGAGGATGGCGCTTCAACAGAGGTTGGAGAGGACATCAGACATGTCCAGACTAGAAAAAGCGAACTTTTCCCGAAGGAAGAACTTAACCGTGCGTCATGGCGTAAGAAACGCAGCGAAGGTCGAGACATGTAAGTCGACGGTGGAAAGAATTGGGAATTCATGGGACCGCCCCCTTTTGTACTACGCCTGACATCGGAGGCGGGACCGACATCGGGGGCGGTCCCCGCTGAAGATAGCTAGCTAGAAGAATTCCGTGGGGTCCTGACGCCTGCTGGCTTCAGTCCTAATAGTGTTACCTGCTGCAAGAGCTGTATCTCGAAGTAAGATCTTATATTACCACTGTCAGTATTATGGTACACTGTTACTTATACGATGTCAATGCACTTTTGTTTTAAAATTCTCATAAAAAGATTAACTACCGAATTCGCTGAGGGCGTGAAAGAAGACTTGAGCATTCCCCAACTGCTCGTCTTCTCTGTGAGAGCAGGGACCATAGCCATATTGTATGACCTCAAGCAAAGGCTTGGAGGACAACAAGTTTATCACACATGAGGCGATGTTGACATCAGCATATAGCACATAGATGTCGGGCATACACCACACGCTGGGAGAAAAAATGGCAGAAAAAGGGAGCACTGGAGCGCCGAGGGGAAGGAACGTCAGGTACAACCCTGATTGCTCCCACCTACCTAGCCTTGATAGGGGGAACTTACGAGACTAGAAAGTTCAGGATGCATAGCCCCACCTCGTACCCTCCTGGGGGTTAAACCACGGCTCCATGAGGAATCCTCCGAGATACCAGGTAGGTGGAGAAGCGGGGTGTGCCTAGGCGTGTCCCGACTGAGCGGGGCTCCAGGGCTGGGAGTACAAATAAAGAGTTAAAAAAATAAATAAATAAAACTATTTCTTTGGATGCTTGATTCATAAGACTGTTTAGGCTTCTGAATCTGTAGCACTTGAGGACCTTGTGAATGTGAGGCACTCAAATTCTAAACTGTATTCGGCAAACAGACTTTACTTAAATACAAACTAGTGTAAAATCAAGATGGGCTCCAGAGTTTTTTCCAATGCTGCACCAGTTTTTTTGAATCAACTCCCTTGGCTCGAGTTTCAGAAGCCCACATTTGCCACGAGCCCGGGTGCACCAAGAATATTTGCGCACAGGGCTTGCGACAATTACCGGTCCAGCAATCAGGATTTTTGATCCCATGCACCAAATGCTGCAATATAGACCAACTTTTCCTGGTCTAGCTTGCGGCAATCCTGGGGACCCGTTTTACCATGCTTGTGCCAAACTGCTGGCACAAGCTGCCATAAATTGAGTGAAATGTTGCAACTGCGTCTAACCTACTAAAATCGGGCGCAGTTGTGGCAAAGACAATTGGTGCAGCTGCGCCAAAGAAAGGATTTAACGCAGGGCTTGATGCACACCCTGCATCACCCTTTGAAAATTGAACCCCTAACTCAGTTTGCAATACCAGTTCCTATTTGACTTTCAAATTTCATTTTCATCCATATTTGTTTAATATTTCTAACTGTTGGATTTTATTGACTGTTGTTGACTGGGTAGGCCCTCTGAGACTAACAATGGGGGAGGGACAGATGACTGAGTTGAGGAGGGAATGGGCACTGATCAAGGTACTCGTATTGACCACCTTGGGAGGGCTAACAACCTTTGGTGTTTACTTTTTGTTTCCTCAGTGACTGGGCCCAAAAATCAATACAGAGTAGCTAGGGGTTCCAAGTATTTGAAAAAGGTACTCACACACCACTAGTACTTTTTTTTTAATAAATTCCAGCATTTTCTCACACCTGGCTCAACTGACAGCACCCCCAGCACCGTCACTAACCTTCTTCTGGATTTACTGGTTATCCACCAGTCACCCAGGGTCATGGTAGTTGTGTGAGCATGGGCCTGCGGGGGGTGCCGACGCAACAGCAGATCAGGGCTTTTTCCTCTAGCTCCAGATCATCTCCCCAAAGGTGCTGGCACGCAATGACTCGCACACAAGCATGTCCAGTGTCTGGCGGCTGCCCAACACCCTGTCAAGGACCTCCCACTGTGCCGCTACCCGGTCTCCACCAGGTGACAGTTAAGTTGCGGGATGCAGCATCTTCCCTTCCCGAGGGAGGACAGCTGTCCTTGGAACACTCAATCCTCCCTCTTCTGGCCTGCCCCAAGTGACAGGAGTCCATTCCCAAATGCAGGTCATCAGACATGGCGAGCAGCAGAGCTACTACTCCACTATCAGGCTAGCACCCTAATGGTTCTTATGTACACACACACACACACACACACACACACACACACACACACGGCCAGCACCACCCAATAGCAGTCTGGCTCTCAGTCCCTGCCGGAGGCACCACTGGGAAGAAAGGGCTTTGTGTGCAAGCAGAGCCAGTTGCCCAGACCGACTGTAGTAGTTTACAGGACCCTATCCGTCACACCAACCCAGGTGAAATGAAACAAAAGTGCTTGTGCTCTAAAGTGCCACAGGACAATTTCTGTCCGGAGTTCCCAAAGTGCAACTATTCCTGCCCTAGACCTTGGCTCCCTGATGAAGTTCAAGTGATCACAGGGTTGGACTAGGGCACAGGGGCCCACCTGGAAAGTTAACACTGGGGCCCACCTGGAAAATCAAGAGGGGAGGGCCCAGGGTGCTATACTTATATCAGTAGTCCACTTCAAGATACACTAGCTCTGTGTTTGCATCTTACATTTACTGGCACGGCCCAAAATACCCCATTTAGTTAGCAAAAATAGATGACAAAACCAAAGACTCTTAGTTAAGCTATGCCAAGACAAAGAAGCTGTTGTTGGCTGCAGCCAAATTTTGTATTATTAGAGCAAGAGATAGAAACAAAAGAGAGGCACACTGCATCAAAGAACTATCACTTCATCTGACACTGATGTATTGCACAGGGAGTCTCTGGAACTATTTTGGCTAGCGTTTTTCTGACTCCCCCATGAGTTCTCCAGCACAGTTGCTTCAAGGGAAGTCTTTCCTTTGAAAGAGGCAGATAAAAGAGAGATTGTGATGTGCTTCCTAAGTTAGAGTCTGGCTTAAACAACCTTAGCTGGCTAGGTTCTACTTCTTCTATCCTGCACATCAAGGATAGGAACATCCATTCACCTAATGCATCTGAGATCATGTTATCAGTGTAAGAGTTCATGCTGTGTCTGTTTCTTTCCATCCTCACCCACTATGCAGAGTTTCAGTAAAAACAGCAATATAGGAGGTAAATAATCCTACCTATAAAATGGCAGCAAAACATCCACAAACCTAATGGAAAGACGCTGCAGAACCGTTCATATAAATGCTGCCAATGCATGACCAGGTACTAAACATAGACTTTGAAGGCAGATAAGGACTGTTTGGCCCACCCAGTCTGCCCATTTCCCTACCTACTGGATAAGCTGCAGATCCTAGTTAACCAACAACCTATTTCTTTATAACCCCCCAACAAGAATTGCCTTGTCTGTCCTTTGCATTCTTGAATTCCCTCACTGTTTTTGACTCCAAGACCTCCTCAGGAAGGTCATTCCATGCGCCCACCACCCTCTCTGTGAAAAAATACTTCCTCAAGTTGCCCCTGAGCCGTTCCCCCTCTATCTTCAAATTTTGTCCCCTTGCTCTTGCATATCTCTTTTTCTGAAAGAAGCTACCCTCTTGGACTTTGTTGATTCCCTTGAGGTACTTGAAAGTTTCTATCATGTCCCCTCTCTCCCTCCTTTTCTCGGGGCTATGCATATTATCCTCTTTTAGTCTCTCTTTATATGGCTTCTGGTGCAGACCCTGCACCACTTTAGTTGCCCTCATCTGGACTGCCTCCATCCTGCCTATGTTCTTGCAGAGATTGGGTCTCCAGAATTGCATGCAGTACTTCAGATGGGGTCTCACCAACTGTCTGTACAGAGGGATAACAACTTCCTGTTTTCTACTGGTGATGCCTCTCCCTATACATCCCAGTATCCCCCAGTCCCCTTTATGCCTTTTCACATTGCTTGCCTACCTTTAAGTCATCTGATATGACTACCCCCGGGTCCCTTTCCATTTTTGTTGTTGTTAGTACCTCCCCCCAAATAGTGTAATCTTCCCCTGGGTTTTTGTTTCCTAGGTGTATCACTTTGCACTTCTTTGCATTACATTTAAGCTGCCATACTTCTGACCATTCATCCAACCTTGCCAAGTCCCTTCTCATCCTCCCTACCTCGTGTATCAACCTTGTTGCAGATCTTTGTGTTGTCTGCAACTAGACATACTTTTCCTTCCAGTCCCTCTGCAATGTCACTTATAAAGACATTAAAAAGGTCTAAGTTCTTGTTTTTAAGACAGACAAACTTATGTACTAGATCAAATTCATGCACCCTAATAAAAAAACAAAAAAGTTAAAGCAACCTATGCAGCACCACCTGCTTGCTCAACACAAAAAGCAGATTATCAAAATAAAACATTTCGTCTTTCAAAACATATTTAAACAACGTTTTTCATTTGAACAGTTCTGTAATAATTAACCCTTAGGCTGTTGCCGACATAATATCTTGTCCTAAAAACCTATGAGTTCTAAATCTTTTGGCAGTCAGTATAGTAAATAACAGCAAGCCATTTTAGAAGTACAATAAACCACTCCAGGGTATTCTGATGCACTTTTCAGGGGCAGAAGGACACTTGGCACCGCATACCCCTGGGGCATACATCAAAATCCGTTGATGCACCCCCTTCTGTGGCTTATTTCTCACCATTATAAAATGGATCCAGGAATGTGTGATGATTCAGGAAATGTAGTTGGCCAACAAGACAGCAGCAGTTGTGGTATAATGTCTTAAAATCAAAAAGCTCAATCTCAGAGGCCTCATCACATCTCTGGAATTCGTACACTCTCCTTACATTCCTTGTTGGCAGCCATTTACCCCCACCACACTGTCCAGCACAGAAATTCTTTGGTATTAAAAAAATGTCCATACCCTAAGAACAACTTAGTGCCCCAGTGCACTTTTGCATTAAGGCCCCAAAATAAAAAATAAAAAAAAGAATGCCCATCCCCACCTCCCTGTTTGCCAGGTTTCATCCCACCTCCTTCCATAGTGCCAGAAAATAAAATGTACAGTACTACAAAAACTAAAACAGAAGCTATGATTTGTGCCAGTAATATGACTGAGGCAAAAAATGGGCTATACATTTCAGTTAGTTTCTCTCAACAATAATTTAGTTGAGGATATTCCACCTTTTTGTTATTAAGAGAGCAACTTTTCCAAATGGGACACTGTGCTTTGCAGAGTAGGTCGCTGACTCCATGGTCGAATCAAACAATTCTAGTTTAGATCTACTTTTTGAGTACTGATCAAGTTTCAGTCTCACAAAAGATAGAAACTGGCCAATCAGAATTACCAATAATAGATTATCCAGTTGTACAAGTGAAATGAAAAGTGTGACTCTCACTGGGACTTGAGCCCAGGACCTTAGCATTCCATACCTTGCTCTTAACCACATGAGCTATAGGAGCCTCAGACAATTAGGCTTCCTGGGTTTTCCCTTGAATCACACACATTCCTTTCAGAGTGTTGTGTAATGAGCAATGTAGGCAGTCTCAAAGACCCAAATAACTTCCTATTTCTCTCTCTCTCAATGCAGTTTAGCCACTGCTAGGCAATTTGAAAATCCAGTTGTACAAGTGAAAAGAAAAGTGTGACTCCCACAGGAACTCAAACCCAAGACCTTGGCATTCCATGCCTTGCTCTTAACCACATAGATTATAGCATTTTGGTTTATATGACTACTACAGAAGGTATCCTAAAAGGAAAGGAAAGGGAATGGAAGCGGAGGGGAGGGACAGAGGCCAGGCAGTAGGAGTTTCATTTACTTAGCAGAAGTTTTATTTATTTATTTAGCACCCAATCCCAGAGGCTCCGGGCACCGTAAAAACATAGCAAGAACAAAAATACAAATAACATAATAAAGTAGAACCAAAAACATAAAAATATAAGCTCCGCAGGCAGGATGAATAAATACAGAGACAGGTGGTTTAAATTAAATGCTGGCCTAGACAAGTGAGTCTCTAGGCCCTTCTTGAAGGCCTCCACCAAAGATCCTCTCTCTCAAAGACCTGAGAAGTGAGTTCCACAGGACCAGACTAGCTCCCTCAAACATGCGGTCATCTGATGTCTTCATCTTGGCCCCGGGAACCACTAGGAGGCATCCCTCAGTGGATTGGAATGGGTAAGCTAGACAGTAAGGAGACAGGAGCTCACTCAGACAACCTAGGCCCAGTCTGTGTAGGGCTTTTATAGGTCAGTAGACCAACCTTGAAGGAGAATCGCCACTCCATCAGCAGCCAGTGCAGATCACGCGACTGGGGTCACCAGACACGACCTTGAAAGGCCTGTCAGTAACCTAGACACTGCATTCTGCATTAGCTGCAGGCAAAACAGATGGCCACCCTTCCCCCCTTCAATCCCGCTGCAGACAGTGAACTATAGAGAAGCCAGCTGGGATCAATGCCCCCAAACTTGGCCCTGCATCATCAAATAGCCAGGTCTCATGATGCAAGCTAGATCGACCATGGACACAAGGTCTGATATAATCGCAGACTTGTTTCCCATCGATCTCACTTTACACAACTTTGCCCATAGGGGATGAGTGAAAACTGCTGGCTTGCTAATTATCTGTCCACTCGGTTTGGTGGGAACCCTGGGAATGGGAACCAACCACTTCTGGCATTTCACTTGGTCCCATTTCGCCACCAGTGAATGTACTGTATCTTAACTTCAATAAGGCCTTTGACCTGGTCCCCCACAGGCAACTGATCAAGAATTTGGAAGATCTGAGGGTGGGGATAAGTTGGAGGGATAGGCTGTTAACTGGCTGGGAGGGAGAACACAAAGGGTGGTGCTCAGATACGAAGGTCACCAATGGGGTTCCATAAGGGTTGATGCACGGTCTGGTGCTGTTCAGTATGTCTATATATGACAATGGGGATGGCGTAAAGGGCAAAATCTGCCTCTTTGTGGATGACAACAAGCTCTATGGAAGGGAGAACATGAAATGGGGTCAGGGATCTGAGGGAGGACTTTGCAAAATTACAGAGATGGTCTCAAATCTGGCAGATGGGGTTCAATGGAAAAAAGTGCAAGAACCTGCACATTGGGAACAAAAAAACCAGAACAGGGTACAGACTAGGAGGAGTGATCATCATGGTGTCTGAGGAAGAGAAAGATCTCTGGATTGCAATCATGAATCTGAAACCCCGTACGTAATAGAAACATAGACAGTGACGGCAGAAAAAGACCAACAGTGCATCCAGTCTGTGTTTCCTATTTAGTCCTGGGGCCTACTGTTCTTCCACGGTCCTAGCCTACCTTCCCCCCTCCATTGTCCTCCCTGATTCTAATGCCCTGAGCAAATACCATACCCTTCATTCTGTCCCAGCCATGCTTAAAACTGCTAATGTTTTTTGCAGGCACCACTGCGTTTGACAGGCTGTTCCATAGCTAAACCACTCTTTCTGTAAAACAGTATTTCCTCATGTCCCTCCTGAACTTCCCTCCTGTCAGCTTCCACTCATGACCATGTGGCCATGAGCTTGTAATCAAGTTAAATAGTTCCCTGCAGTTCTTCTTGTTAATTCCTTCTGGAAACTTGAAAGTTTCTATCATACTTGCCCTCTCCCTTCAAGCCTCCAGTGAGTACCTGTTCCGTGTCTTGATGCACTCGTCATAGAACACGCCCTGCTGGCCCTGAACCATTTTTGTTACCCTATGCTGCACAATCTAGAACCCACCCCTATCCTTCTTGATGTGATGGTGTGGCCTCACCAAGGATCTACACAAGTGAAGTAGTATCTCCTCTTTTCTGCTATCAATAGCCTTCCTGATGCATCCAAGCATCCCATTGGCCTTGCTATAAGCCTTGTTGCACTGACTCAATTCCTTTAGGGAGTCGCTGATGAGAACTCCAAGATCTTGTTCCTCAACTGTGATACTGAGTCTTGCCCCTCCCATCAAGTACTCTGTCCTGGGGTTCTTGTTCCCTAGGTACATCACCTTGCACTTTTAGGCACTGAATTTCAACAAGTCCATTAGTGATAATCCCTATGGTTGCACAATATGAATATGATATATTTAGCAGCGCAATATAGCGGTTTGCTGTCAGTGTTGTATAAGGAGTTGTTGAGCCTCCAGGAAAGGGTGCCATAAACAAATAAAATCTACTACTACTACTACTACTACTACCACCACTACGACCTTCGTGATCTTTTTGGAGGCAGCAAGAACAAAAGCACAAGGGGAAAGAGTTGCAAACTGACTGGAGGTAGGTTCAGGAAGGAGGCCTGGATGTATTTTTTCATGGAAAGGGTGCCAAAAGGGTGGAGCAAACTGCCAGAGGAAGTTGTAAACCAGACAACAGCTGGGGATTTTAAATAGGGATGGGATAAGGTCAAGGGGAGGGTAAGGCTGTCAGGGGAAGAAGGCAGAGTGCCTCATAATATACCATGCATGATCTCCCCAATTAAGCAGACTAGATAGACAGTGAGGCCTTCTTCTTCTGGTCTTTTCTTATGTTGATATGTTTGTATGAAATGTTTGAAAACACATCTTTTACACCAGTTAAAATGTTCATGTAATGGATGATTTTATGTATTTACTGTACTATAGTTTGGAAAATATTGCCCCAGGTCACTCCTTAAAAATTAACTTTTAGCTCAAGGGTCTTTCAGCTCATCACTTACATTCTTGGGCCAATGTTCTTCTCCATTTTTATCATTAATCTCCAGTGAGAAACCAAACTAGGGATAATACAGGCTGATGATCTTGCCCTTGTCTTTCGCTCCAAAACTTTTCATTCTATTAATTCAGGATTAAACAATGTCTTTCAGCTAATCCAGTCAAAAACAGACTGGCAATAAAGTCCAAAAAAGCTCAAGTCATGCATATCGGCACTCCTGCAAAGATCAGTTACTGCCCTAGGAACCTGACTGTATCCTGCCCTGATGGCCCCACTCTGGAGGCTGTCTCTTCCTTCAAGTTCCTTGTAGTCACCCTAGATCCATCCCTTGACTTTTCCATCCATACCACTGCCATCTGCAAGGTTGATGACTTTAAACTGGGCATGGCTTATAAAGCCTAACATATAAGCTCGCCTCACCACTGCTAGCAGTATCCTCCTCCTCCCTAGCCCAAATAATGGTTCCCTTACTTTTGTGAGCTTCCCTAAACTGTAATGTCCAGATAGGATGTGATGTATAACAATACTGTAACTGTTTATTTATTTATTTATTAGCTTTTGTTGACCAGGTGCTGAAACAGAAAATTGACTTACCCATCACTGTGACCTGTACACTAACCTAGGCTTGCGATCCCCAGCCAGTGTCTGTTTGTTCACCCTAAGGTGCTTCATTGATAAGACCCTCTGGGCTTGTACTGATCCCTTGATGGATACCTTCTTCCAGCACTCTTTCTAGGACTACTCTCAGAGGTCTAATGATGAGCCCACCCCCTTGGAACCTAAAGGCTCCACCCTGATGGGTGACAAGGCCTTTTCTACCTTTGCCCCCGGGACTTGTAACTACCTCCTCTTGCCAGTCCTCTGGGCCTCTTTTGATAGTATGTTTTCAGACGGGCACTGTGGAGTCACCTGCTGACTAGCTCAGCTTATAGCTGCACTTGACCGTTTTGGTAACCTTGCCCTGGATTCACAAAGGGTGACACAGGGCTTACGCCAAGCCCAGCGTCAAACCCGGTGGTCAGCACAGCTGCACTGAAAACGCTCCCACAAACTGAGTCCGATTCAGGAAGATTGGGCACATTTGTGACACGTTTCCCACTTTACGGCAGCTTGCACCAAATATTAGGTGCAAGCCCCATAAAAAGGGTACCCATGCTGCATGCCAGACCAGAAAAAGCAGGCCTAACTTGAGGCAATCAGTGCACGGGATCCAGAATCCCAAGTGCTGGCCAGGGAATGCTGCAAGCCCCTTGCGCCATATGTTCGGCGCACCTGGGGCTTGTGGCATTCTCGGGAGTTTTGTGAATCGGGGCCATTATTTCTAACTTGCCTTACTGTGCCCTATACTACATTTACGTTTCAGGATGGTATGATCTGTAATGTTGCTTCACCTTCTGGTCCACTGCCTGTATTTCGGTAGTCTGTTGCCCTCATAGTAATTTTACAAAAGTAAGAGTCTCTGGCTAACTCGACCAGTAATTGCTGTGACACACATTGAGAAATGATATTAACATGAGAAGGAGAAATTATTGTAAATAGAGATCATATTTGAGAATATGAATTCTTAAAGTATGTTATACTTTATTATAGTTCCCCAGAAGAAGCCTGGCTTACAGGTGAAACATTGGGACTTATTCAAAATAAAAGAGTTGGAATACTACAAGGGTGTCGTAGCAATTACTGCTCGAGTTAGACACAGACTCTTTCTTTTGGACTGTACGTTGTGCCAATATTTTGGCAAGCTCCACCAACCATCATTTGAAAATTCAAACAGAGCTATAGGCGATTATCCAGGGTAACTAGTGGACTTGTTGTGATTTTGTCATCCGTTATTTGTGCACCTGTAAATTTGATACTTTCACTCTAATTCTCCTGGGTTGTTCCTGAACATAGGCATCTTCTGTCTAGTGTTCTTATCTTCAACAAAAACTAAATAAATAAATAGTTATACTGGAAAAGATTGCTTTCAGTCAGTCAGAACAGGAAGCTATTGTCCAGTTATTCTGCGATAACCAGACAGGAAACTCAGCAATGGGACTGCATGCTAATCACTATTTTCTGACTTGTTGAGAGCAGTGCTACAGTGTGCCTGTGAGAAACTGCCTAACATTTCCTGGTTTCTCATAGAAGTCCTGTAGCACTGATTATGGTGGGGTTTTTTTCCAAAAGATTTTTTTCAGTATAATAGCAATAACAGCTATAGTGCCCAGGGGTTTCCTCAGTAATAACCAAAACCTTTGGCCTCAGTGTTTATTAATCCTTAGTCAAATTATTACCTCATCAACCATGACCACTGTGCCGGTGTCGCTATAATAAAACCACCCTGAACTCCCAGCTATTAGGTTTAATACAGGGATGGGGTACAGAGGGGAGGCAGTCAGTTGTGGTGGCTGTGGGGAACTTTTCTCTAGGCATATGCTTTGGAGAAGGGGGCACTGCCCAATCTGCAGGACCCTGGCAGAGTTCCACAGCCAGATGGTGGCAGCAACAGAAGAAATATCTCAGCTGTGTCATCAGCTCAGCTGGAGCACACACTCCCAAGAGGCCCACTGGTCAAGGGCGGTGGAGAGTGGTGGCAACTGGGAATGAAGACAGGAAGCAGGATTAGCCACAGGGAGATTGTTCTGCCCAGCACATTCAGATGGTGAACCACTTTGCACCACTAGATGAGGCACAGGTACCTGACTCGGTGTGGGGCTCTGAGTCTGTTGGAGGAAAGGGGCAGGACAATGTGATGGCACCCAAGGGGATGAACAGGAGCAAGTGTACCAAGAGAGTCATAGTAGTCAGGGACTCAATGATTAGGGGTGTAGAGAAGGTGGTGAAGGGGGGGGGGTCAGGCAGGAGGGGAATGGTCAGGTGCCTTCCCGGTATATCGACCATACAGGATTTAGACAGGACAGGGAGGACAGTGGAGAGGGAGCAGAGGAAGTTGGGGTGCTGGTACACCTGAGTGCCAATGAGCTGGTGAACCAGTTGGTGGAGATGGTGAAGTGGAACTTTCATTGACTTGGGAAAAGATTATTGGCACACTCAGCCTCCCTGGTCTTTTCTGAGGTCCTCCCTGTGTGGGGCAGGGATGTGAAGGAGAGTAGAATAAGAAGGGAGGAGACAGAGCAGTTTAATGGGTGGCTTAAGGGTTGGAGTCAGGATATGGGGTACTATTTTGTGGGGGGCTTCTGGGACAGGAGGCTCTTCAAGGGTGATGTACTTCACCTGACAAGAGAGGAAGCCAGTGCACTGGGGAAGAAGTCTAACGTCTACAGTATATCAGACAGTGAAACTGACTGTGGGGAAGACTGAGACTAGGGTAACTATAGTAATGGGTGTGAGGAAGGGGAACCTAGATAGTACTCCCACCATATATGGGGGCTTGTAGCAACACAGCAGGTAGAAATAGTGACCAAACTGGGCTATGGAAAGGGACAATAGATGGTGTATGAAACCACTTTGAAAAACAAGAAGCTAACAAGATGAGGGAAGAAAAAGTGGGAAAGCTAGATAGATAGAGAAAAGAGTTTGAATGTTAGATGGAAAGGAGTCTGCATTAACATCAGGAGCCTGGGTAACAAAATCAGTGAGCTCCAAACAATGATGGCAGATACTGAGATGGACCCTGTGACCTTTACTTGGGCCTCAGAAAATGACAACTAGGATATGACTGTCCCTGGGTATCCAATGAGGGATAGAGGAAAAGGTAGAGGGGAAGGCCTAGCCCTTAATGTCAAGGATGGCATTGAGATAGTGGAAGATGGCTGCATCAGGGGTAACAAGGGGGAAATGGATTCACTGTGGATGTAACTCACACCAGACGTAGACAAGAAATTACACTTGGGGTGATCTGCAGACCACCAGGGCAAGGGGAAGTGAGGGGCAGATGCTTTGTGAAGAACTAGAAAGGGGAGTGGCAAAGGGGGAAGCAGTGGCAGTGTGGGATCATCAGTTGGGATGTTCTGGTGGCAGGAGTACCAGATGCAAGCCTTGCTGGACACATTCCAAGACTGTGTATGGGTATAACTAGTTAAGGAACCCACCACGCAGAAGGCCTTTCTCGACGTGGTGCTCCCCAACTCAGAGGTGGCAGGAACAGTTAGAGTTAGAGAGCCACTAGGGAACAGTGACCACAACTCAATTTGGTTCGAACTGGCCCTTGGGGTCGCACCTGAAAATAGGCACTTAGCTGTCTAGTGTGCTTACCTGGTTACCAAAAGCAAATAAATAAACCCTCACTCGAGAGCTGAGGTCCTTGATTTCAGAAAAGCAGACTTCAGCAGGTTGAGGGAGTTGGTTTGGTGCAAATTAGTCAAAGTTGACAGCATAGGAGGAGTAGAAAAGAGATGTGGGGCACTAAATGGAGCCATTCTTGAGGCATCAAAATTATGCATGAGAACAGTAATTAAAAGGAACAAGTTCAAAAAATCATTGTGGTTCTTGGCAAAAGTCAGGGATGTGGTGTGGATCCAAAAAAAGGCCTTCTATAGATACAAAGAAAAGCAGTGGGAGGAAGAACGGGGAGACTATTAAGAAATAAGGAGGCAAAAGAGGGCAGTTAGGGAGGCAAAAACAAACATGGAGCAGCATACTGAAGAGGTGGAAAAAGGGTGGGAAAAACATTTATTCCAGGATATTAAGGAAAAAAGGAAGAATGAAGGGGGAATCGTTAGGCTATCAGAGGGAGGCAGGGTGACAGAAGAAGAGAGGCAAAAGGAGGAGGACAGCCAAAGGGCTGCCATCCTAAATGATTACTTTTGCTTGGACATCACTAGGAAGGACAGCAGGCCCTTGCCAAAGAGTAACATCACAGCGGCCACAAAGGGCATCCTGAAGATGAGGCAACCAGTATTTAGAAGCAAAAGGATCCAGAAAGGGCTAGCTGCTCTAAAGAGAGATATGGCCCCAGTACCAGATGGGATGCACCCAAGGGCATTCAGGGAACTGTCTGAACACTTGTTAGGGCTATTCAGTAGCTCGTTACATACGGGGTAGTATCGAAGGACTGGAGGGTGGCAGACTTAGTGCTGCTTAATAAGGTGGTGGAACAAGGAACAGACGGGGAACTAGAGACCTGTCAGGCTTACCTTAGTTGCAGGGAAGCTGATGGGAGTCATTGGCTAAGGAGGACCTCATGGACTACCTGGACAGCAATGGTCTCCAGGTTAGTAAACAGCACGGGTTTGTGGCAGGGAGCTCTTGTTGACCTGATAGTCATCTCTGATTGGGTGATGAGGGTACTATACATTGGCAGCACCATGGATTTACTCTACTTCCACTTCTGCAAGGCTTTCGACTTAGTGCCTCACAGATGCTTCCTGAAGGAGATGGAGGAGCTTGACATGACTGGGGATATAGTAAGATGGGTAGGTAATTGGCTAAGAGGGAGGCAGAAGAGGGTTGTGGTAAATAGGGTCAGGTCACTAGAGACGGAGGTTGCGAGCAGGGTAACACAGGGATCTGTCCTTGGTCCAGTCCACTTTAGTATGTTCATCAACAACATTGGAGAGGGAATCCAGGGCAGGTTGAGTCTCTTCACAGATGACACTACGCTGTGTGGGAGGGTGGAAATCGATGAGGGAACCAGGCGCATGCAGAGTGACCTGCAAAGGTTAGTAACATGGTCTAGATTTGGCAGTTGAAATTCAATGCCATAAAGTGCAAGGTAATGCACCCATGAAACAAGAACCCCAGGACAGACTACTTGATGGGTGAGGTTAGACTCAGCACTACAGCTGAAGAATGGGACCAGGGGAGTTATTTATCAGTGACACCTTCAAGCAATCAAGCCAGTGCAACAAGGCCTATAGTAAGGCAAACAGGAAGCTGGTGTGTATTGGGAGGGGTATTGACAACAGAAGGAAAGAGGTAATTCTAACCCTTCATAGCTCTTTGGTGGGGCCTTACCTGGAGTACTGCGCCCAGTTCTGGAGTCTTCGCCTCAGAAAAGATATGGACAGGCTGGAGTGGAGACGGTGCAACGAAGGGTCACAAGGATGATGCAGGGCCAACAGGGCAGGTCTCACAAGGTGCACCAGAAGGCACGGCACATGTAGTCACTGAAGAAGGTATGGGATAGAGACCTTCATGTTCTTGAAAGGAACAAACAAGGTGGACTGCAGGGAATTATTTAGGATGAGTAACAGTTCGAGGTCACAAGGGGCACAAGTGGAAATGGACAGGAGGGAGGTTCAGGAGGGACATGAGGAAGTATTATTTTACTGAAAGGGTGGCAGAACTGTGGAATAGCTTATCAACCAAAGTGGTGGGTGGTAAAACCATTAATGGTTTTAAGCATGACTGGGACAGAGTGAGGGGTATAGTGGTTGCTTGGATGACAGAAACTGAGAGGCAGATGGTGCTGGATTAGGAGGTCTAGGACCTCAGGGGTCAAAATTAAGTTTTGCAGCCACTAGCCAGCAGGGCTAGTGACTAGGTAAATCTATTGGCCCCACAGACATTTCCGCTGGCCCAGTTGATGAACACACTGAAGTGTTGTCTTCTCTAGTACAAGCCTGCAGAACTAGTTGAATGAAACTCTTACTAGACCGTTACAAAATCTACTAGCATTTGGCTAGCAGTCTGGTGCCAATTTTGACTCTTGGGACCGTGGATGGACAGTAGGTCCTGGGGTTAGACAGGGTACCACAGGCAGACTGGATGGACCATTAGTCTTTTCTGTCATCACGGTCTGTGTTTCTATAGTTCTAAGTAATGATTATTACTTCTTGACTACCATGAATAATGGGCTTTCGTATTCAGAACCAATGAATAGTACTCAGATTTGTAGTACAGTTTTGTTACTCAGGATCCTTTTTTTAATGTCAAATAAACCCTCTGATCCTCCCCAGGTAGCCATAGCTAGTCCCATGGCCACTCCCTTACCATTCCATATTTTTGCTGCCCACCTACCCCTAGCCTCATTGCCCCAGAGCTTAAAAACGCCTTTCCCCATATTCTAGTTCCTGGCATTATGTGAAAAGTCAACAGTGTCTTTTCAGCAGCATACCCTCTCCTTAGCCAGTCCTCACGAAATCATTTACTAGGTGGCAATGCCCCCAATCCATGATTTCGGGGGGGGGGGGGAGTTCTCAGACCTGGCTAGCTAAGTTTCCCCCTCTGCCCATAGCTCACCTTCTCCATTAATCAAGTTCGCAAGACTAAAGCAAGTGGCTGGGTGCTGAGTCAAGAGGGCAGGGAGAGAGCAGGTGCATCATTGATGACACGAGGAAAAATGAACAATCAGTCTTCCTGGTCTACCCTTCCCTCCAGATTTGGTGTCTGCCAGTCACTCCAGTGCTGCAGACTTGATGAATAGTGCAGGTGTGCTGTGGAAGGAGAGGGACAACTGGGCTAGCTGGGTTCCAGAGATGCTGCCCTTCCCCAAAATCATTAAGAAATGACTGTGCTGTGAGGACTGGCTGAGGAGGGTGGTTCTGCTGAAAAGACACTGTTAGCTCCTGACACAGTGCCAGGACCCAGCATTTGAAAAAAAAAGGCTGTGTTTTAAGAATTAGGGCAACAGGGATAGAGGAAAGTGGCTGGAAAAAGAAAGGGAAGGGGAGGGTGTCCCAAAGGAGTACCTGACTACCTAGATGGGGGGAAAGTCTTCTTTAAAAAAAAATAAAAATTGAATAACGAATACAAATACCAAATAGTTTGGGCCCAGAATAAGAATACTTGGTTGAATATTTGGCTGAAGGTACTGTATTAGCACATGCAGAGTTTTCAGCTCGGTCTCACAGCTGTGTAAATGGATCATGGGAACGTGGCAGGCGTTGAGTGTAAAAATCCTCTAAGTACACATTTAAATCAAACGACAGCACAAATCCACCTTTAATTTCACATACTGGAAAATAATTCTTTTGAGGTACGTTTTAAAAAATATACACAAAAATAAACCTAAAAAAAATGTATGGGCCACCCCACTGGCCTAAAGTTAGCGCAATGTGGTGCCATGCAAGGGACGCAAGTTCCAAAGCAAGCCTAGGTCACTGCATTGGGAGACAGGCCTAACCACAGCAGCTGCTGCTCAGCAGTGCACTGAGGTCAGGGAGGGAAGATGTGGGCACCAGCGCCACAGCAGCTTTGGCAATAGGCCACGGGAGCTTACGCCCTCCGCAGGACGTCACATCATTGCATACAACTGAGGCAACCAATGGGTTTTGTCCATGCCAGGGGAGACATTTGTTCCCAGGGAGAAAAACGGAGGTAAAACCCCCATGGCCATGTGTACAACGGCCTAGGCTCTGATGACCCCTCTGGGTCCTAGTGCCTGCTGACACTAGCTCCTAGTCCCTACACAGGACTGCCTCGGGAGGATGGACCTCCCCTTGAGGTCCCTGCTACGGATAGGAAGACCCGTGGAAGATGCCAGGCTGCACTGGGCCACAGGAATATAGGGGCCAACAGGGCTGTCCAGGTTATATCCCTGTGAAAAGGGTTCCCTTCCTGACAATGACCATGGCTGGGAGTAAAATCTGTATAAAGAAAAAGCATTCAATATTTAAGAGGTAACATTGCACCCCCCACCCCTCCTCCTCTCCACCTATACTTTCTCAGAGTCCAGGCAGTTTTTCTACATTACTAGTTTGCTCAGTTTTAAGTTTTGCCCCAGCACAACTTAGACCCGCACCAGGGATTCATAATTATCAGGCTGAGCAGGCACTATCTATCACCCCTCTGCTCAGTTAGCTGCCTAATCTGTTAAAATTGAATACACAAGCCACTTACCAGCACACACAGCCAGCACCGTGCCTTCCTGTTCCTGCTCTCCCAGGATCACCTGTTTGCCCTGCTCATCAATAAAATGGTATGGGAACTTGCAGGCCACTTGACTTCCCACGACCACAGCTGAGGAGCTACTGCTGCTGCTGCTGAACTGCAGCTCTGACACTCGTTTAGTCCAGACGGAGGAATCAGAGGCAATGAACACACAGGCATACTGCTCTTCCACAGTGCCTCCGTTAAACATCTTGTCAGCATGCAATTACAGGAAAAGGAATTAGCAGAAAAAAAAAATGTAACCTGAGAAGAAATCTGCAGAGCCTAACAGCAGCACTGTAACTTCACACAGCACAAAGGAAAACAACAAACCGTAACTGCAAAGCTGCCTGGCATTCAGGAAGCATTTCATTAGCCCTCAGTCTGCTTTTTGTCTCATGCTTTCACATGAGAAGTGCATTCACACATTAGCACCCTACAGATTTTGGGAAAGTATGCCAGGCTAGGACTCCACGGATCCCAGAAAAACAATGGATGCAGTGGCATTCAGCTGAATAGCTTCTGCATGCTTTCTGATTAAAATGGAGAACAAGTTTCAGTGCTGTCCTTCGACCTCTGATGTCATCATAATGATTAAGATCATCTGACGGGGGATGGGTAAAGAGGCTTAATGCTCTTCAGAAAGGCGTTCTATTAAATGCAAGAGAGAGCAGGCCCTCTGCTGGCAGCAATAAATGGCTGCATTGATCCTGCTAATATTTACAGTATGTGCAGAACTGAATTTAAAAGCATGCAGAATATTAAAAACACGCAGCAATAGTAGAACTTTATTTTTTACTGTCTCAGATTCCACTGCATCTTGGTCCAAAGGAATTGCTGGCATTGTTTTTCTTGGCTGATATAAAAGCTGCAGATTCTGGAGATTTATTCAAAATTGGAATAAATGTACATAGAGAAGTGGATTTTTGTATTGGAACAGACATTTAAGTTACATGGAGTAGCCAACACTGCAAACTACATCAAAAACAGAAATTAAATTAACTTTGTAATAAAAACTCCTGACTGATAGTCTGTCACATACACAAAGGTTTGACAAGCTCAGACATTTGGAGATGTTTGTTTTGGAGTCTTGCAGAAAACCGTGGGGACAGGCTCTGAAGCTCAGGTGTAATTCAGGGGTAATGTTAAGAGGCACTCTGTTCTTCTAGAAGGTGGTGAACTTACAGAGCAGTTCACCAAAGGAGATAGTAGACATGAAGACAGTACAGGCCTTTAATGTAAGCCTGGGCACATTTCTTCTTTGCAAGTGTAACTCGGGCGTCGTGTACCAGCGGGCTACCACCCCTGCCTGATGATTACGATACAGGTTAAGCCGCCTGAGTTCTGTTCTGGTGACAAACGGGGTTCTTTCCCAAAGATATAAATAAATAGCATGGTGCCTCCACCCAGAGTAAAATTACAGTGGGCCAGATATTTGTGTAGTACAACCCCCTGGGATGCTGCAACTACCCATCTTCCCTTCCAGTCACCCCCCACATAGACTATCACTTTAAACTGTAGCACTGTAAAACACATGCAGTTAGTGACTGCAACTAATAATACGCTCACAGGCAGCTTTAACAGTAACAACAATAACACTTTTATTATAGGGAAAGGAGGAGATGGAAAAGCAAAGAAAACAGCAATTATAATACTAGATAAGCTGACAAACCCCTGAACAATAACAACAGTGCTCACCCACAACAACGGCAACAAAACATTTACATTGCCCACCTCCCCACTGGTACCATTGTCCCTACAGTCGAACTGGGTACCCAGATTAAGGTGCAGGCCTGATTGTCGCCATGAGCTGGCCGTCGTTCGGGCCCTTGGAATAAACTTCAAACAAACTGTAACTTACTACAAACTTTAATCTAACTCCCCAGGTCAGGGAAGACCCTGTTTTGCTCATGGTTCTGAAGTCACAGTTCTCAGGGTCTGAGCAGTGTCTGAAGGCAAGCAGGAGGATTGGGGCATTAAGAAGCAACAGCAGGCTCAGTGGATGAGGTAGAACAATCTGGCAGCTGGTTTCCTGGCTGGCTACAGGATCTGGTAGCTTGTCAGCTTCTTCCGTGCTGGAGTACGGGAGCACTGCGCAAGGTTTCCTGGTCCACAAAGAGTCCAGACCCAAGGAGTGACCCCACGGTCCAGCTCCCCCAGAAGGGTCAGGAGTGCCCTAACATTCAGGCGTGCACCCAAGGCTCCCTGCATCCTGTTCCACCCCACTTGATAAGAGCTAGCAGTTCCCTTACCTGGCTCCAAAACAGGCCTGAGCAGGTTGCAGTCTCTGTCTCTGCCTGGAATAGGTTCAGCCACACCAGGATGAAGCAGCAACAGCCCCTTTGCTTCACACCTCTGCCGGGGCAATCTGGACTGGTTAGCAAATAGCCTCCTGGGTGGCAGCCCAGCCTTGAAACAGAAAGATTTCAGAAATTCAGTAAAGCTCCCAGGCACTGGAGTTCTGTAGGCTTCTTTCCACATCTGACTTCAGCTTTAGGCCCACTTGGCAAACAACAAACTCGGGCAGACAGCCCGAACCCTTTTTCCAAGCTGAGGGTTTTCTCAGGATGTTGCAGAATTCAGCTGCAAACACAGGCTTTCCAGGCAGTAGAAAATCTTTTGGCAAGTTCTCTGGCATTTGGCTGCGGAATTCCTAGACTGGCTTCCAAACTTGTGCTCCAACACAATTTGAGCCCTCCTGACTCGCTCAGAGCCCATGCCAGATTGCCCCAAGCTGTAACTGTACCTGGTGTTTCACTGCAGAAAATGGCAGCTTCTGATTGGCTGAAATTAGCTGTCCGTAAGAAATATTATTAACATTAATTCCGTTGGATTATTGATTGAATGTTGATTTGGGTGCCTACAATAAAGTTCACATCTCTCCCACTAGCCATTTCTTTAAGTTTTGGGCACCTTGATTGCTGATTGGCTGTCTTGGAGGGGGTCAAAGGATCACAATATAACTGCAGAATAAACAGTCTACAGTATGTGCAGTTTATATGCTGTTCCAAATTTAAAGTTCTTATGCAGTCAAACCATACAGGCTTTATAAACTTGTGCTCCACAGTTCTATAGCAGCCTCTCCCCTTTATCACCCAGGTGCTGCGTTCCCTGCCTGTCGCTGCTGCCGAAATACACGGTTCCTAGGCAGCTAATAGGCTGTCATTAATATTCATGACCCCTATTAATATTTATGAGTGCCTTCCTAAGCACTCATTGGTGTTTTTAAAATAAACAATTTTCAGTCTCTTGACGTGCCTCCTACGACCCCTGACTAGCTGATTCTGGGAGTCAGGAGCACTGGAGAGGCTTTTGCTTAGCCGCTAATAGTAGTGAGAAAACAAGACTGCACTACTGCATATGTGCAGACCACCGCTCGCACATTTGTGCAGTAGGCAGCACAGCAGTCCCGCACCTTTGTTCTGGCCCCTTTCTACAGGAGAAACAGGTTGTGGGGCCGGACAGAGATGCAGGGGCACAAAAGGACTCGGGGCTGGTGACGGAGAGCTGAGTGGGGCTGTAGGAGGAAAAAGACAGTGCCCGAGGGGGCAGAAAGGTAAGTCCCACCTGTGGGCATACCTCTCAACTGTCCCTGATTTTGCCGCAAAATTTTACTCTGTCCCTCCTAAAAATTGTGTTTCCATGACCAAACAGCGGGGGTTATAAGCACAAACTAATGTCAAACATTAAAGTTACAGACTTGGTCTTCTTTAGAAAATGTATTTTACACTAAGCCCTTTATTCTACCAGCTTCCTGAGTGGATATCTCCAATTCTGAAGGTGTCCCTGATTTTGGTCCTTTGTCCCTGATTTTTTTAAGCCTTGTCCCTGATTTATGAGATAGGAGGTTGAGAGGTATGCCTGTTTGGGGGGGGGGGTGTTGCATTAAAGAATCACTGGATACCCTGGTTAGCAGAGTGGTAAAGAATCCTTTTAAACTGGTACATATGCAACCACCACCACTCCTTTGGCCCTCCCCCCCCCATGATCTGTCTCTATCCCCTGAAGAGGGTAAGCATGGCCCAGGACAGCTCTTGTGTCTAGGGGTATATGGATGGTACAGCTTGCCAGGAGCCTCTTTTAGACTTTTCAGCAATGGCTGCCACACTGTCATATACAATATATTTAACCAAGACAGGCCTCAAGATAGTAAAGGAAAATAATTACACAGCACGGAGAACTGCAACTTTACCTCCTCATCTTTACTGGAGTAACACTGGATAATTTATTAGAGTACACTTCTATTCAGGCCACAGAGACCACATAGTTCATCATCTGATACGTCATTCGTTGCGGTAATTCTGCAAGGCCTTCACCCTGTGTCTGCTCCGGGGTCCCCAGTGCAGCCACGATCCTGACCCACTTAAATAATTGCAGAATCTTCAGGTCCCTCATTCGTACTCGGCTCTTCTTCAGCCAAACCAGGAACTTGCCTAACAGCCTTCTCTTATTATCTAGCTGCAGCTTGGGCAAGAGCATGGAAACATTTCATACAATTAGGGGCTGAGTAGCACGCTGAACTGGCATCCTGTGATCCAGAGTTACTTGTTCATATGGGCCACAAGACTGGCCATCTACCACATAAACATTGACGTAGTGAGGGAGACTTTAACTCCTTGGCAATTTTATAGATATTTTTTTATTTTATTATTTGTAAACATAAGCCACAGCCAAAGTTTCATGGCCCTGGTACTACCGTAAGTGACTGGGAACAAATGTAATATTTCCAAAATATTTTTAGTCCACAAAACCCACACTATTAACTTATTTCTTACTACTTCCAAATTAATATAAACTGTACATATTTGCCAATAACCTACACTTATTTTTATGTTTATATGAAACCCATTTCAAAAAAGCAGTTTAATACATTTACACTATATGAGATAATTGTTTATGCCTAGGTGCCAAAACAATTCTGTCTCTGTGTACACAGGCCTCATGCTGCTTTGAAATGCACTTACAGGCATCAAATTGGATCCATGACAGTCGGTCGACAATTTAATTGTTGACCGACGTTACAGTGACTCCCTTATGTCGACCACATTTGCAGTTGGTATAAAGGGAGTCAATGGACACATTGTTTTCTCTGCCCCCTACATCCCCCACTACTAAAATAATCTACTCTGAGTCGGAGTTGTTTTGGGGAGAGGGTGCAATTCCCCAGAAAGCAGTGCCATGGTCCTGCGCCGACACTACAGCAACCTGACGCTGTTGTCACTGTAGTGTCGGGCTCTGTAGAATTGTTGTGGTATCATCAGTATACCTAGGGATGTAAGTTTGTCATGGCAGTCATACACGTCATTGATTCCATGACGTCTGATCTTTATTCGGGACTTCCATGACTTCCACTAGTGTCTTCAGAATGTAACAATGATGACAGTGCCACACCATTTACTACTGTTTACTAATGATTTCATGAACAATGAGTCATTAAAACCTCATCCATGACAAACTTTCATCCCTAAGTTTACCCATCAAATTTACAAGCCAACCTTCCTTAATTCTGTTTTATCGAGCTTTCTGAAAGTAAAAAAAATAATTTAAAAATACAAATTCCAACTTCTCTGCTTAAAACTCAACTCTGATCTTTTTTTTTCTTGAAAAAGACATACTTAGATAGAAGATGTTTCCTTAGTATTCTGCTGTACAGGCTTTCCCAGCTGTGTCACTTTCCCTTCATTTTTATGTTGTCTTACGCATGTGCAAGTTACATCTTACGGTAGTAGCACATTCAGAGGTGTGTCAGTGTTGGCAAATGCAAGGAACGCTTTAGTGGGTGCATCCCTCAGCCACCAATTAGCAAGCATGCTAGCAATAACAGCAGTTTCAAAGAGAGCCACGGAGTTGAAAGAAATCTGCCGCTCCAATGAGGTGCAGTTTCCTCAATGGAGCATCAGATGACAAGGCTCCGTTATGTGTCTTTCCTGGTGAAACATTCCAATAAATATGGCGGCTCCTGCTGCCCGCCACACAATTCCCACAAAGCAGACATCAGGGAAGCCCAATCCCAGTGTCAGCATGCCCCCCCCAGTTCAATTTGTTTGCCGAGGAGGGTGCCCAATCCCCATCAGCATCATGTTCCTCCCCCCCACACACACACTTTCTTTGCCAACAGGGTGCTCAATCCCAGTTGGCATCATGCACCAAACTCCATGGCACACTGGGAGCCCAACCCAGTGTGCACAAAATCAGGTTTTTGCCTGTAAATAAAGAAAACTGTCCCCTGAAGTCCGATTTTTTTTTTTTTTATCTGTAACAAAAAAAAAACAGTCCATTGTCGTCCCGCTGCAACCCCTCCCCCAACCCGCACCTACCCTCAGCGCACCCTACCTCCCTACACCCCCCACCCCATACTTATCTCCGGAGAGCCAGCACTGCAATCTTCTGTGGAGCGTGAACATGTCTGAACTCTTTAAAAGCCAACCAGGAACTGAACAAAATGTGGTATGCTTTATAATGGCAGGCAATGGGGGGGGGGATTGGGTTCAATTTAGATGGATATCTCAACCATTTTTGGGAATTTTGGCACCAGATTTTCAACATGGGGTTCTTGGGACTCCATTTCATGAACACATGTACTGTCATCTCATTACTCAGTCCCAAAAGATGATTTTGTAGTCACTACGCGGAATCACCTTTTGGGACCAATTAACAAAACAACAGTGTCACTGTTCAGGAGGTTGGGTCCCAAAAAGCCCATGTTGCAAATTTGGTGAACAAATTCCCAAAAATGACTGCGTTACGAGCAAGCATTGTGCAGTTTCCACACACGCTCGTAGCTTCGACAATTTTTAATATTTTCACTCCAGATTTTCAACATTGCCATTTTTTCACACTTCCTTATGAACAGTACAGCTGTCATTTTTCATATCTGGCCACAAATGCGTTTTTGCACCTGTGGCACACAATGGGGTAGTCGCTGTGGGAAATCAACTTTCGGGACAGATTAACAAAATCACAGTGCCACTGTTCATGAGGGGAGGTCCCAAAATGCCTATGTTAAAAATGTGTTTAAAAAATTCCCAACAATAATTGCATTATGGGTGTGCGTTGCGCAGTTTCTACGCACACTCATGACTTCACCAGTTTTTTCATATTTTCACTCCAGATTTTCAGCATTTACATTTTTTTAAACCTCCTCATGAACAGTACAGCTGTCCTTTTTCACATCCTGCCCAAAATGTGTTTTCGCACTTGTGGCGTCAAATGGCGCAGTCACTGTGCAAAATCACCTTTCAGCTAATGATCTGATAGTGCCACTGTTCAAAAGGTGGGGTCACAAAAAGCCCATGTTGAAAATTTGGAGTGAAAATACCAACAAACACCCGGGGCAATAGGATTTCCAACCATAACGCCCAACCCTGTAGAGACTGACAGGTGTCAGGGGTGTGACTTGGGATTGTCATCTGTAATGCTCACATCATTCCACCCCACCCCCACCCTGCAGCCAGTGACGGGCATTGAGGTGTGCCTGGGAGTCTTCGGCCCCAAAGTTCACCCCATTCTCTTATACTGCACCCATCTCAGCGTATCTCCTTATGGAATGGCGTGAGCGTAAGGCCCAAAGACCCAACGCACACCACGACACTTGTCAATGTCTGCAGGGTAGGGTGAGGTGAAATGGTATGAGCATAATGGCCGATGACCCAAAGGCACACCCCAATGCCTGTCAGTCTCTGCAGGGTGGGGGGGTGGAGCTAGCATCAGTTCAATACTTCACTGCCATTCCTGTTACACATCTCTCTAACTCCTGCACTACCTGTGCCAATGCCAGCAAGACAACATTCAGCATTGACAAATGCTTGTTGTGTTACAGTTTTTGGCCAGAAGAGACACAGTAAGCTGAGGCTTGTTTCCAGGTGCATCCTGAGTTCACAGGGAACTTGAGTTACTGGCTCATGGTCACACAGTATGCAAGTGATGGTTGTGGGATTCAAACCCACTTCTCCAGCTTTGCATCTCAGTGCTCGTAACCACCATGCTATACTGCTTCCAGCCAATAATGTGCAGTTTCACAGGGGATCAATCTGTAAATATGAATGGCTATGTTTCCAGCTCTTTACCAATGAAAACCTGTTTTTAAAAGTTAGATATAAATATTATGTGCTATCCTAACACAGTTAATCAAACATCCTGTGTAAGTTTGTCAAAGAGCTAATTGACAGTTTAAAGCAGCAGTTCTAGATTTAAAAAAAATGGATCTTTTGCAACAGTGTGTTTCCCTATGCTCTGTTCGGCACTTACCTGGTAATCTTTCTTCTTTTTGCTGTACTATCACCCCGCAATTTGCTCTGCTTTTCTTTGTTTTTGTTCACATTTCTCCCACCCGCCATGTTGAACTGGAGCCCTCTGCTGCCAACTGCACATGTGAATGCTCGTAATACTGCACAGGGACAGTGGGAACATGCAGTGCAGGGTCCCATGGAAGTAAACAAATGACGCGATGCAATGTGAGGTGGGAGCTCGGCTGCAAATTAGGCACCAACCATATTTGCTGTGGATGCACAACAATGGAAATAAATTTTAAATATCTAAAAAAACTAGCGCTCGCTAGAAAAAATTATTTACAGATATGGAAACTGGAACTATGGCTCCACTCTTCCAGCCAACAAGCAGAATTTTGATAATAACTTCCTGATTATCCAGTACTGCTGCTTAAACCTAGACACCAATGCAGTTATATAAAAAAATACTCTCTGTCTTGGCTGTATTACCTTTTGCAAATGAATATGTTTGCTCTGGGGAAGCTTTGTGTGAACATTTAATGGTCTAGTTTCATGGCTGCTGTCTATTCCCTACAGACACCATCTTGGGGAAAGTTTAGAGCCAGTATTAGACTGTCTTTATCAAAGTGTAATATGCAGACATAACAAATGGTTGCTCTGCAGATTTTATAAACTTCACTTTTCAGCTGTCTATCATGGCTATTATGCCAAATCTAATCACATGTGCCTGCTCTGGAAAAACTCCATGTAATCATTAAAAATGTCTGCACTTAAATTGGCTCTGCCTTTCTAAATGAACATCCATTTACAGAAAGCTAATGCACTCTGAAAAAGCTCTATATAATCATTTAAAATGTCTGCATAAAAATGTGTTGCAGAACAGCACACATTAGTTTGCTGCAGTCAGGCATTTTAGCAGCTGGCATCACTAGGGCTTATACAGCAGCAGGACAGATAAGAAACAGCAGGCACCATTATGGAGTGGCAGTTTATGAAAAACAATCCGGTGCCGATTGTTTTATGAGTGCATTAGCTTTCCCAAAAATGATGTTTGTTTAGAAGGGCAGAGAACATTTTTGTTTTTTAATTGCTGACTTCTAGTGTGGTACAGGAAATTTTCCTTACTGAGCCCACCAAGAGCTGAGGCCCTTGTTGCTCGGTCAGTTGGGGTGTCTCCAGCACTCACACACAAACCTAATTTTACTGGATTGCACCAGTGTAACAAAGGTGGTAGCAGTGCCACGTGCATAACCTGTGAGTGCCTTGCTGCGGTGCCTGTCACGTACTGGTGGCAGTGGAGTTGGATTCACTGTAAACAGGTTGGCTGGGTAAAGGTGAAACTTACTATGTGAAATTTTGCTCTTGTGTGGGTTGCAATTAGAGTTCAACATGTTCCAACCAAAGGAGCAGTTAGCCCATGGGTACCCCAAGAGGAGGCAGGTTGGAGATGGCCTTCCTTCATGACCAACTCTTTCGATGGATAGAACTGAGAGTGAACTGATTGACTGGACCAATCTGAGCTCACAACTAAGTTGAATGATTGGTATGCAGCAGCTAAGCAGAAACTGATTGGACTTTTGTTTTGGGGAAAAGCTCCTGAAGTGTATCAGAGACTAGAGTCTGACAACAAACAAAATTATACTGCTTTACTAGTGGCCATAAAACAGATCCTCTAGTGGGAAGGTTTGTCAGGACCTAGAAACATGCGGACAGCCATTGAGGACCAGATGCCCACCAAGGGACAAAGCGATGCCACCTAGCAAATTATGATCTGTACTATCCTGGGACTAGGCTACTCTCGTCGAAGCGAAATAGAAGGTATTCTTTTCTTTTAAGCTTCTTTTCACTGAAATTCACAAAGTTTCTGTCCAGCAAGCACTAAAAAGTGCCATGATCAGCCTGGCTGATGATTGGTGTGACACTGTCGGGCCCACTGCAGACTGTCTTGCATTGGACTGACAGTGCCACATCTTTCAAATCCACCATCATAGCAACATGTTCGCTTTGTGCAAGTGTGAACATAAAAAGAGACTGAATAGAAGTAAATTAAATCAAGTGAGTCATACCTTTTTTGTGTAATATTTTTGTTGTTTTGCACAAAATACATAGCAACGTATATACTCATAGGCTTAATTACCATCATACTGCCAACATTATTAGCTTGTAACAATAATATAAAATAACATCTATGTCTATGTAATAATTCATTCTACAAATAATCATGTCTCCTAGAATAGCCTCCTTATAGCTATTTCCTTTTTCTGTATGCTTTTACATGTCACGCCTGTGATAGTATACCATCAGGCCTTTGATTCTCTTCTCTTATTCAGATCCTTCCCCTTTCTCCTGGAACTCCTCCCCTCTCTTCTATTCCTATTTCTTTTAGGTGACCCCCTCTCTAAGCATTTGGGCCTCCAATGGTAACACAGAATCTAAGAACTTCCCCCACTCCAATAGAAATCTGTCTTCCTTTTCTCTTAGGACATACATCAGATGGTCCAATGCCAGATTTTGTATGGTGATATTCTTCCACTGTGTTGTTGTGGGCGTCATACAGGACACCCATGTGTTTTCTATGCATTGCCTTGCTGTGATTAGCAGTCTTATTCATGTAGGTTATGGTGTCGACCACTCTTCCCCTATATCCTCTATTCCAAACAACAGTACGAGCAATGTATCCATGATTTGTTTCCCCCACACCCCAGTTAATTCTTGCACAACTGCCCTACAGAACATTCTGAGTGCTGCAGTCCCAAAAGTAGTGGAAGTATGTGCCTTGCGCTCTTCCACACCTCCCACACATAGGTGAGATCTCAGGGCGGAACTTGTGAACCATACTTATGGGGCAATAGAGCCGATGTAGAAACTTATATTGGTGTAACCCCCAGTCTGGGTGCCTACCTGCATGACCCCTTCATTTTCCATTTTTCCCTACTGTCCCTGTGTGCTCCCCATTCTCTGGACATCTAAGTGGTTGTGTTGGCCCGTTTTGGGCCTGAAATGTAAAGCATGGCATCTCTGGTTTATTTTGCTCCCTGGAGCTTGTGGCGAATGCACATGCATGCAGGTGTACTTGATCTTGCTGACTGCTGCTTTTGCAGTCAGCCAGGGAGTTCCTCAGCAGTCCTAGTGCCCCTCTTTGGTTTTATGGGGACCATTGACCAGAACAATGTGGCTCAGATGCCATTTTAGGGGCTGAAAATAAAGACTGGAAGCCGGGCTAAATATGGGGTCTCATGCATATTAATGAGCCTGCATTAATATTAATGAGGGAGCTGCCTGCTACCTAGGGGGACAGGGTTTCAGCGTCAGTGACAGCAAAACTACTGGGGGTTATTATACAAGTGTGGGCTTGTTGTACAAGGCAACGTTAGGGCTACAGTATGATGGGGGCTATTATGAAATAGCATTGTTTGCTTTGGCTGCACCAGAGTTGGAAATTGAAGAACTGTGTTGGACTGCATAGAACTGAATGGGAGCTGACATATTGTTGATGCTTTGACCTCAACCAACAGTCAGTCAGCTATTTAGGTGCCCAAAGGCTATGCCAAAGGACTCCTGGGAAAAGGAGGGAACTCATTCAGGTGCCTAAAGCATGCTTCAATACACAATCAGTAAATATTGATCTCTATGGTTATTGACAACTGATAGGCTCAAACAGCCAATCAGGAGCTTGGATTCTTGAGTATAAACCATAGGATTTGTTGGGTTTTAGTCATTCTGTTACCAGGTTCTCCTTAAGCTAGGAGTCTTTCTGTGAAGGGGCCAGACAAGGCAACCGGAGAGGACAGCATCAGAGGAATCCATGATCTTAAGGGAAGTACTTATCCAGGGTTATTTCCAAGGTCAGTGGAGGGGTGCTTTATTTTGTCCAGCAGGGTGGACTGGAAGGGGGGGAGCATATTGTTTGAAGATGTGGATTTTGCTGCTCCTTACATTATCTGCAGCTGAAAAGGGGGTGCATATTGTCTGAGGGTGTTTATTTTGTGCTGCTATATTTGCTTACCCTTTCATCCAGCAGGGTGTGCATGCATTACAGGTCTTAGCCTGGAGAGTGTGTGAATTATTTAATTTGCTGGGCTGCAATATCGGTGGTGGTGGCATTCTTCCATCCGGCAGGGCGTGAGGGGTGAGACGGGGGTTTGACTGGGGAGAGCAGCAGGACAGGAAAGGAGCTTGAGGTCTGCTACTAAGGGGTGCTTGCATAGGGACAAGGGCGAGGAGCACAGCTCCAGCACCAAAAGCTGCATAGGATTGCAAGACACTGCAGGGGAAGGAAGAGCCCAGGGGCTCTGGTGGTGCGGGTTAAGCTAATTGACTCCTGCAGAGTCGGGGCAGCCTAATCCCACCACCCCATCCCACCCTCCCGGCTACTACAGATTTATTGCGGTCATGGCCCTCGGACATTGGCTGCTGCTACAGTACCTTCAGATTACTATTGATGGATAGGACAGACAGGTGCAGGTACTAAGGTCCCCAACTCAGCAAGCCAGATGGTGGGAATCTGAGAGTGTATGAAGGTGCATGACTCCGGTAAGTCAGAAGATGGGTACCCAATAGGTTGGGAGAGGTACACTAGTGGAACTAAATAACAATAATAAAGGAAACATTAAGAGCAGCATTAACAATTGTTGGTAGTCAAAGGCTATAATAAGAAGCAGGAAATGCAGCAGGGCAGGGAGGGGTACACTGGGGTGGAACAGCTGTAATGAGGGTGGTGGGAGGTACAGGGGGCAGCAGGAAACAAAGGGAGCACCATGGGTAGAATAGTGGGCTGCAATGGGTGTGGGGCAGCTATTGGGATGAATATATTATGGACACTAGGAGAGTGTCCAATCTGCCAGAGGCTAAGGAGGCTGGAGGAGAGAGTGCAGTGGCTTGGTGGAGAGCTGTAGAGGGTTAGGGCAGAGGGGGGAAGGGGCATGAGGGCCACACCCAGGTGGTATCAGGAGGGCACATCTGGAGAAGAACATCAGGTTGGGGGAGGGGACAGGGAGGTGCTGCAGGAGCACATCTGAAATGGGGTCAAGTGGTAGAAGCAGGCAAGAGATGGGAAAGGAGCCAACACATGGCAATAAAGGGGTGGGGAGCAACAGGTTTGCAGTGCTAGCAACAATGGTGGAGGAAGAGGAGTTAAGGGAACACCAGGAGAGGGAGCAAGAGGGGAGAGGAAGGGAGGGCACAGGAGTCAGACAGATGGAGGGGAGTGGCAGGGGAAGAGGGGTACACCTGAGTAAGAAACTGGGGCAGCAGGGGTGCAAGGGAGGGACAGTGTTGATAGGTCAGGCAAGGGTGCATAGCTGGGGGGCGGGGCTAAGGGAGGAAGGTGAATGACAGCATAGGAACAAGGGGATGGGGAGCGGGTTGGGGGAGTCATAGGGTGAAGAGAAGAGCACAAATGGGCAAGGAAGTGCAGATGTTAGTAATAGACAAGGAAGTGAATGGGGAGGGAGGGAAGGAACGGGGCAAGGAGAAGGGGGGTGCTAGTGTTGGGAGACTCCATACTGAAGGGGATCAGATGGGGCAGTAAAGGGGAAAGACATAGTCTAATATGAGTCCAGTATATCCCCGGGTTGATGGTGGGCAGGGCAGGACAGTCTGTTCTCAAATGCACAGGGAGAGGATGGAAGAAACCATATTTGGGGTGCACATGGGTATGAATGACCAGTCGGGGGAGATGTGGAGGTAGTAAAGGGGAGATTCGAGGAACCGGGGAAGATGTGTGAGGAGGTAGGCAAATCAGTGGCCTTCTCTGAGGTCCTCCCAGTATGCTGTGCAAGTACTGTGAGGAAGGGAAAGATAGGGGAGTTCAACACCAAGCTGAGGGAATGGTTTTGTACCAAGGAGTGTGGAGCAGTAGGGGGCTGGGGCAGAACCTGGGACAATAATGATCTGTATGCAGGGGACAGGTTACACTTGAGCAGGGAGGGCAAGGGAGTATTGAAGCAGAGGATAGAGGGGTACATAGCAACAAGGGTAGCTTTAAACTAGGAAGTGGGGTGGCAAGTGGACAGCTGGTAGGCAGGGTTCCAGGGAGGGGAGCCAGATGAGCCAACCCCCCAAACTAAAGGGAAGGGCAGCAGGGTAGGGGCAAAAGGCAGGGCAATTCGGGGAGGGAAAGAGAAAGGAGCAGAATGGAGGGTAGTGTCACTGAATGTGAGGTGCCTAGGTAACAAATCAGCTGAGTTACAGGCCCTCTTGGCAGTGGGGCAGTTGGACATTGCTGCCATAACAGAAACTAGGGCCACCTAATACCAGGATTGGGATATGATGATCTCTGGATATAAGCTGTTCAGAAAGGACAGGGCAAACAGGAAAGGAGGGGGAATGGCAATCTATGTAAGGGAGGGAATAAGGTGCATAAGGGAGGAGGGGAGGAAGGCAGAACAGAGGCCCTGTGAACACAGTTTCAGGATTCAAAGGGCAGGGTACTGAGGATAGGGGTAATGTATAGGGTACCAACTCAAAGGGAGGAGCTAGACAGGGAGTTGGCAGAACAGATCAGGAGCATTTGCAGGAAGGGAAACACAGTGGTGGTGGGGGACTTTAACCTACCTGGGGTGGACTGGAGCATGCCAACCACCACAAGTGCTAGGGAGCAGGTTAGGTTGGGAAATACTCTGGACCTGGAGGTTGAGGAGCCAGTGACTGGGAGTGACCACCACTCAGTGTGGTTCACACTCAGAATGGGGAGGCAATCTGGAGGTTCAGGTACCAGGGTGCTTGATTTTAGTGGGGTAGACTTCAACAAGATGAGGGAAATTCTCATAGGTCACCTAGAGGGAATCCAACCAACCATGGATGCCAACCAAAAATAGGGTATTATTAAGGCAGGGATGACAGAGGCCACTGGGACATGTACTAGGGCACAGAGTAAAAGGGGAAGGGCAGAGAAGCCCTGTTGGCTGACCAAGGAGGTAATGGATGGGGTGAGAGCCAAGAGGGGAACTTTTCAGAGATTCAAGAGATCGGGAGGGGAGACGGAGAGGAGTATACTGTGACAGGCAGCTCCTGCCACTCTTGAGGACCAACCTTTTCTTAAATCTGTTGCAATAGTTCTTCTATTTCTTAGCCTAATCTATCCTTTACAATTTCTATTCCATAAGGTTGGCCACTATGGGCACCCCCTTCCCTTTCTTGACTATGCTATAGTGTCCTCTTTAATTTTCCTTTTCCCCTCTCAGGTCCTCATACAGGGAGGTAATTGTGGTGACCTCCAAGCTTATGTAAAACAGGTTGTGTTTATCATTGCTGGATTTACTATGTAATAGCACTATGTCATAAAATACCTTGAGGTATGTACCTTATGTTTATGAAACCTATGAATCTTGAAAATACCATGACGCTAGGTATTTTTGATGATGGTAAAAAGTACTAGGTGACTATTATAGAAATTAAGTTAGTTGTGCTATTTAAAATGCATGTAAATTGCTGTAAACTGAACAAGTCTGAAATGTCATGGTAATTTGCATATACCATATGACGCTTTGCATTATGGAAGTATGTCTGATGTTGTATTTCTTTGAAATTTGATTTCTTGCCAATGCCCTTTGTGGTAACCCATGTTTCAGTGTTTCTGCACTGAGGTTCTTTGTTTTTAGCTTATGTTTTTTTTTTCTTTTTGAGCCCCCACTACCCAAGCAAGCGGAGCCCACATAGGAATAAAGGGTTTTCACTGAAAAGTGGTTAGATCAGAGATCAGTGTCAGTAGGTGCTGTCTAAGTGCAGAGAAAGGACATTCATAGTCTGTAGCTGCAAACTGATATACTGAAGAAGGAATATGCTATTGCTGAAGCTTATTTCCTGTATTTTGAATAAACAACACACAGAGATTGTGTGTTGAACCTGAAGTTCGGTGTCTGGTCCATCTGTTATCCCACAACCCCTCCACAGACTTGGTGTCAAAAGTGGGATAACTTACTGGAAGCATCTGGACTGGCTGAAGAGGGATGTTTTCTGGTGGATATCACCCAGATATCCCAGGTGGACTGATGCACCAGGAGTTGCCAGAGGAGAACCCGAAGAAGAAAGTCCGTCGAGTTCTGACCAGAACCATGGCTGACAGATGGGGAGAAGCTACTGCCTGGACTGGACCTGAAACTTGGAGGAAGGCCAAACCTGAAGAGATGCAGGTCAAAACAGACTGGAGGTGTGAGGGACAACACCCAGGAGATGTTTTTAATAATGGTAAAAAGTACTAGGTGACTATTATAGAAATTAAGTTAGTTGTGCTATTTAAAGTGCATGTAAATTGCTGTAAACTGAACAAGTCTGAAATGTCATGGTGATTTGCATCTATCCCATGATGCTTTGCATTATGGAAGTATGCCTGATGTTGTGTTTCTTTGAAATTTGATTTGTTGCCAATGCCATTTGGGGTAACCCATGTTTCAGTGTTTCTGCACTGAGGTTCTTTGTTTTTAGATTTTGTTTTTCCTTTTTGAGCCCCCACTACCCAAGCAAATGGGGCCCAGATAGGGATGAAGGGTTTTCACTGAAAAGTGGTTAGATCAGAGATCAGTGTCAGTAGGTGCTGGCTAAGTGCAGAGAAAGGACATTCATGGTCTGTTGCTGCAAACTGATGTACTGAAGAAGGAATATGCTATTGCTGAAGCTTATTTCCTGTATTTTAAATAAACATCACACATAGATTGTGTGTTGAACCTGAAGTTTGGCGTCTGGTCCATCTGTTATCCCACAACCCCTCCACATATACGATAAAGTCCAGGGAGGTTACAAGGCTGGTCAGAGCCGCCAAGGCATCCAGAGAGCTGAGGTTGGCCCAGGGCATCAAGGACGGAGAGAAGGATTTCTTCAGATACATTGGTGAGAGAAGGAATAACAGGGACCAGATAGTGAGGATTAAGAAGGACGGGGGTGGGTAGAGAGGGGGAATGAGCATGCAGAGGCATTAAATGAGTACTTCTGCTCTGTATTCATGGTGGGGGGGGGACAGATACTTCATGGGAGTGGTGGGGAGGGGAGGGGGTGACAGATGCAAATATTACAGAGTGCAGAGTACTGGAAGGACTGAGGGCACTGCAGGTGGACAAGGCACCGGGACCTGATGGCATTCACCCTAGGCTATTCAAGGAACTGGCAGGGTGCCTGGCAGGACCACTGGCTGACCTGTTCAATACCTCTCTGCACACAGGATGCGTACCACAGGACTTGAGGTTAGCCTATGTAGTGCCCATTCACAAGGCTGGCCCAAAGGATGATCCAGGTAACTACAGTCCAGTGAGCCTCACGTTAATTGTGGGAAAACTCATGGAGACCATCCTTAAGGAGAGGATGGTGACATTTTTGGAAGACAGTGGCCTCCAGGACAGGCAACAACATGGGTTTGTCTCGGGAAGGTTCTGCCAGACAGACCTGTTTGAGTACTATGACTGGGTGACCAGGGAGCTGAACAGGGGCCATGCCATTGATGTTCTGTACTTGGACTTCAGCAAGGCCTTTGATTCCGTGCCACATGAGAGGCTAGGGGGAAGCTGGAATATGTAGGGGTGGGTACTAAGATGGTCAGGTGGATCACTAACTGGCTGAAGGGCAGACAGCAGAGGGTGGTGGTGGAGGGGAAACCATCATTGCCAAGAGCGGTAATGAGCGGGGTACCACAGGGGTTAGTGTTGGGACCAGTGCTGTTTGGGATATCCATAGCAGATATCTCACACGGGACCCAGAGTAAGATCAGTCTGCTCGCAGACGATACCAAGATGGGAGCTGTGGTGGATGACATCGAGGGGTGAAAAGGACTGCAGGGAGACCTGACTAAACTACAGGAGTGGTCAGAAACATGGCAGTTGGGGTTCAGTGCCAAGAAGTGTAAGGTATTGCACTTTGGAGCTAAGAACCAGAGAAGGAGCTATCAGCTGGGAGGGGTACAGTTGGGGAGCACAGAGGAGGAAAAAAGGACCTGGGGGTGATTATAACAGGGAGTATGAACAACTTGGCACAGTGCAGGAAGGCAGCAAATGAAAGCCAATAAGATGCTGGGCTGCAGAGCAAGGTAGATCTTCTCTAGAAGGAATGAGGTGATCTCTCCCTTGTACAGGTTGCTGGTCAGGCCACACCTGGAATACTGAGTGCAGTACTGGTGCCCATTCCTGAAAAAGAACATCAGACTGTTGGAGGGGGTGCAGTGTAGAGCGTCTAAGATGATCCAAGGTTTGGAGGGGAAATCCTATGAAGGGAGGCTGAACATGCTTAACATGTATTCTCTGGAGGAGAGGAGATATGGGGGGATAGGATCAAGACCTTTAAGTACCTAAACGGGATAAACAAGGCTAATACAGGAGAGATATTCCAGATCAGAAAGGGAGGGATACCAGAGGGCATCAACTGAAGTTGGAAATTCAGGAGAGAAATCAGGAGACATTACTTCATGGAGAGGGTGGTCGACAAGTGGAACACACTACCAGAGGAGGTGGTTTCATGTAGGATAGTGGGCTGCTTCAAGAGGGGGTGGACAGAGTGAGAGGGGAAGGACTGTCGGGTGGGTGAGAAGGGTGGGGCAGCTGCAAAGTGAGGGGCTAGTTGCACAATCGAGCCGACTCAATACACCATTTCAGTCTGTTTCTGCTGGCATTTCATATATTCATTTGTGTGAAAGAAATTGGACTGTCAGAGGTCTTGCTCAGGTCTCAGCTGTGGACTGTGCTATGGAGAGCAAGTTAAAGAAGGAGAGTGAGGGACTGGACTGGATTTTGAAACTCTTCAGGTACTGTGAACTGTTCTGTTTTAATTGGAGAAAATAGCTGCTGCAGAAACCCTGCACTGTGTGAAGGAATGATCTGAAAGAACTGAGTTGCTGATTGACAGAGGAATAGAAGTTGGAAAAGAAACTGTATTAAGCATCAGGACTCTGCTTGAACTTTTGGAAGAGGCAGAGCATCTCAGGATCAGGGTGCTAGCCAGTATCTGTGAATGTGCTGTGAGAGTGGAACAGTGTGACTGAGAGCTGTGTCCCAGCTGAAGCTGAAAGGAACCTTTCGCGGACAGTTAGAACTGCAAACACTGAAGTGAACAGGGGGTTTGACTAGTTCTGAACCTTTCCCTGCAGATTGCTATTGTCTGACTGCAACTCGGAGAGCTAGCACCCGTTAGCACACACCATTGCTGCTGTTTAACCAGGAAGGTCCTGAGCCATTATCTCTCGGACTCAGTGCAGGGACTACTGAGGGCTCCTACTGTTAGGGAGTTTTCATCAAGAGCCAGGGAGGGAACTCGCTAACCCCTTCCAAGTGGGACCAATTGTCTCAGGAGGTCACCGGCGCTTGCTGGGGCGTTAGGGCACCTATGACCCTTGCGGGGAGCTGGGTTGTGGAGCCACTTCTGGGTCTGGGCCTTCTGGGGCTGGTGTGGACCTGCCATTGAGCTCTGCAATGGACCAGAAGCGACTGAAGGTGACAAGCAGCCAGATCTTCAATCAAGGGGACAAGCTGCAAGACCTGCACGCAAGATCTAATCTGCTTGGGGAACAGAGACCATCCTCCCTTCTGTCCATTGCTGCATGAATCGAGCGGAGCTCCACACTCCAGGACAGCTGAAAATTATTACGCCAGCTATTGTTGAGGTCTGCAGACTGTGAATATCCAGGACCTGGTTCCTGGATTCTGAAATGGGTGTGTGATTCTAAATTTAAAAATACCAACCTTCCAGGGCCCCAACAGCCGGCCAACCCTCAGCAACATCCAGCCTGCAACTAGCGGGTACCCCAGGGACTCCTCAGGGTGTAAACACCGGTACCAGTGAGGGTGGGCAGCCGGGGGTGGACTGGCTTGCAGGCCTCTATGACTAATGTTTTATTTGCCACTAACTTTCCTTTTACTTCTACAGCTACTCCTCATCCAGATACCCCTTTCCTAGCCCTTACCACCAACAAAGCTGTAAGTTTGATTGTTGGTGCTGCTGAGTCAAGAGAGGTTCTTTACATTGTACCTTATAACTGATTTATGGTATTTGGTGGGAGAGAGTTATTTGGGATCTTGTGTGCAAGGTGGCTAGCCAGGGAGGTGGGTAGGTGCTGTATCCCAGAGGACTGTACCATTCAGTCATCTGACCCACTTACAACTTACTCTGGGTGGAGGCACCACACTATTATTCATAACTTTGGGAAAGAACCCTCAACTGTTACCGTAGCAGGACCCAGGCCCTTTAACCTGTACCAGGGTCAACAGGCAGGTGTAGTAGCCCATTGGCACATGGCGCCTGGGCTGCATTGGAATTCCTTATGCTCGTTACATACCAAAAGTCCTATATGCGTACTAAGCACTGTACTCCAATTCTCTTCAGTGATTCTCAGACCTATGTCCACCTCCCATTGCTGTTTAATTTTTCCAGACGTATCTGGGGAGAAATGTCTACCTTGCCTCACTGCTCTTCCTATTAATCCTTTCTCATCTTTCTGGGCTCTGTATACCTCCTGTTCTACTTCCATCAAGCCTGCTGTCTCCACTGACTCCCTGTGTAAATCTCTGGCATATGCCCTAATTTGGAAATATTGAAATTGATGTGACTGCGGAATCCCCAGGCTCTGTCAGATATCCCCAAATGAGCCAAACCTCTCTCTATTATATAGATCCCCCAAGCATCTTTCCTCCCACATACACAATCCTGGGTCCTCCAGTCCTGGTAGGAATCCTGGGTTACCTGCCACTGGTACCAAAAGCATTTGGTCCTCCTACACTCCCCTTCACTTTTTAATTTTCTCCCACACTTCTAACGTCCCTGTCACCAGTGGGTTGGGGTTCTGCACCCGACTAGAAGCTCTCCTTCCACCAGCAGCCTGGTATGCTGATGCCCTTCCTGGGCAATCTTCCTCTTCTATTCCTACCTTTGTCGCCACTGGTCCCCGATTTACCCAGTCTTTTATATACCTGTGTCTTGATTCCCAGGTATGTTAATGAGTTCTCCACCCTCTGCAACATCCACATGTCCTCCCTTCCCCCTCTCCCCATTCCCCCAAGCACATCAATTTTGACTTATTCAGGTTCAGCTTATGTCCAGAAAAAACAGCAAAGGATTCCATCACCCGCAGTAATGCTGGCCTCGATCCCCTGGGCTCCATAATAAAAATGAGCAGATTGTCTGTGTACAAGGTAATCTTAGGTTCTCCCACTGTAGCCTCCCATATCCCGCTAATTGCTGCTTCTGTCCTTACTTTAATTGCCAGTGGCACTATGGCTAGGGCAAACAACAAGGGGGATAAGGGGCACCCCTGTCTTGTACCCCTATATAACCAAAACTCCTCTGAAGGGGCCCCATTGACCAGTACCCTTGCCCATGGTTCTTTATATAACATTTCTACTAATTCTAGGGACCCTTCTCCCCCAGACCAAATTTATTAATTACCTGGAATAAGTACTCCCATCCAATTCTGTCAAAGACTTTCTCGGCATCCATAGACAGCACGCAGGCCCATCCCGGATGACTAGAGCCCCACTGAACCACATTCAGCGGCCTTTTCATATTGTGGTAGGATAGACGCCCCCGTACAAAATCCGTCTAATCCATATGCAGCACCAAATGCCTTGCCAACAATTTGCCATAATTTTAATATCACAATTTAATAATGGTATAGGCCTATAAGAAGTGCAATCAAGGATGTCCTTTCCTAGTTTCAGTATTAAGCATATATTTGTTTCACTACATGTTTTGGGGAACCCCCCTTGCTTCTTCCATTACTGCTCTTACTGGCTGTGCCAGCACTGGCCATAGTTCCTTGTAGTTTTCTGCCACTAGGCCATCTGGGCCCCCTGCCTTACCCCTCTTCATCCCCCCAATGGCCTG
Source organism: Neoceratodus forsteri (assembly GCA_016271365.2). NCBI lineage: Eukaryota > Metazoa > Chordata > Ceratodontiformes > Ceratodontidae > Neoceratodus > Neoceratodus forsteri. The sequence goes on along the minus strand of CM057455.1, from coordinate 1,454,935,673 downwards.
CATTACCTTCTCTGTTGTCACTTCCACCCCAAGAACTTCCCTTTGCTAGTCTGTGAGGTTTGGAATATCTGTATCATTTAGGAAGGCCGCAGTCTGCTCCTCCTTGCCCTTACACTCTGCCTTATTTAACCTCTGGTAGAATTCCTTAAAATTGTCTTATCAGTGGACTCTCATGCAGTACTGTATATTTCCATATTTATCTCTGATTGCAATGATGTGACCTTGCCAGCAGTGGTCCTGGTTTATAACCCTGTTTGTAGAACTTCTGCCTTGCAAATAACAGTCTTGCTATTGTTTTCCCCGTTAGTAGCAGATTCAGCACTTCTCGAGTCATCATCAGTTCTCTTGCTGCTTCCTCCCCTCATCTTTTGCCACTCTTTGTTCTAGTGCTTTTATTCTCTCTTCCATTCTTAATTGTTTTTCCCATCTGTCCTTTTTTACTTGAGCCACATAACTAATTATTGCTCCCCTCATATAGGCTTTTCCTGCTTCCCAGTATACAGCTGCGGAGTACACCGTGCCTGTATTAACACTAGCATATAGCTCCCATTGAGTTTTCAACTATGTTTGGAAGTCCTCCTTGGCCAATAGGTATGAAGGGAACCTCCAGCTAGGCCTCTGCTCCTCTTCTCTCCACCCTTGAAGCACGAGATGGACCACTGCATGGTCCAGGATGTGTATGGGACTATGGTGCACCTCCAGTATTCTGCTGAAAGTTTTTCTGGTCACACAAGTATAGTCTAAACTTGACCAGGATTTATGAGTGTTGGAGTAAAATGTGTACTCTTTTGCTCCTGGGATAACCGTTCTCCAGCTATCCACCAATCCAACTCTGACATTCCGGCTTGCCAGGTCACTGTACCTCTATCATTTCTTACTCTGGCCCCTGAGTAGTCTAGTCCAGAGTCCATTACACAATTCAAGTCTCCTCCCAATATAAGACTGTGAAATGCTCCTTGTGTATAACATCCAACATTTGTTGATAAAAATGTGGCTCAGAGCTGGTCAGGGCATATGCACTGCCATATGTTCATTTTCACCATGTAATTCCCCCCTCCACAGAAACAGATCTACCCTTCTTAGTGTCTTTAACCACCCTACTAACTTTCAGGGGAAAATTTCTATGCAGCAGTACCACAACAACCCCTCTTTTGTAAGATGAGTAAAAGGCTGCATGGCAGGCCCCCACCCATCCTCCTTCCAATTTAGCATGTTTTGCCGGTGTCATGTGTGTTTTCTGAAGCAGTGCCACATGTGCCTGCCTACATTTCAGGGCCTCTAGAATTTTTGTTTGTTTTATTGGGGAGGCAAATCTTCTTACGTTCCAGGAGAAATTTATTTATTTATTTTTTTTAAAGGAATCAGATATTGACTTATCTCCCTATGATTGTTCTGAGGGATATTTCTGTCAGTTCATCATTTTCCTTAAGCAAAAGGGGACTAAGCTTTCTAGCATGGGATTCTGATGTTATTATTTCCTAATTCTCATTTTTTTTTAGTTATTGCTAGGGAATACCATTATGCTTATGCTACATTTATCAAAAAATGCTCCCACATAGATTCAAAATATGCAAGACAATCTCTCTGGTAATAAAAGATTCTTTCTAACTTTGCACAATCTGCAACCAAGTTTGTCCAATTTTTAGTTGTAGGTGGGTTTCTAGCCTTCCAGTACTGTAATATCGGTTCCTTAGCATTTATTAAAGCCCAATGTAAAACTCAACAAATTCTTTCCTATCTTCATATAAAGGCAAAAAGTATTTGCCAAATATAAAAATTCCAGGGTCAAATAGAATATCTAACCCTATTATTTTTCCCAATATTGTTCTAATATATCCCCAGTATTCCTTTAACTTAGGACATGTAATATGCATATGTGATATGTAGCCTATCTGATCTGTATACCTGGGGCACATACATGAAATTAAAGGGTGACATTTATAGAGTCTTTCTGGGGTAAGATATATTCTATGTAATATATTAAACTGGATCTGCACCAGCTTATTATTTTTAGAAACATTTAATCCCATCTGTTTGTATTTCCATCCATTTTTGTTCGTTCAGATCATGACCAATATCTTTCTGCCATGATAATTTAAGTTTCTCTAAGTGTGTTATCGTGTTTTCAGCTATTATATGGTAGAGTTTTCCTATCAATTTCCCATCTGAGGCTCTATTTACTAACACATTGTCTATTGAGGATAGAGGCAAGCATTTGAGTGTGTGAGCAGTTTTCTTGATATAATCCCTCAACTGTAAACATGCTAAATAATGTCCATTTTCTAAATTCACTTTATTTTAAAGGGTGGAAAAATTCTATAACATTTTCATTCTTGTAAAGGTGTTTTAATTGCTATATCCCTTTAGTTTCCCAGTTATTAAAAAATACATTTTTTTTTATACTGGGAATAGTCCTTATGTATTATATATATATAAAAGGTGATATTCTGATTTTCTGCTTAATGATCTCATGTATCTTTTGCCAGATCCTTACTGAAAGTTTGGTTGTTGCTAGACATCATCTCTATTTTTTCCTGCCTGAGATCTAAATAATGCATACCTATAATATCCTTAAGAGGGGTGTAGGCTTCTTCTATCTGCTTCCAACTGGAGAAATCCCCTGGTACAACCCATTTACTGATTTGTTCTAACTGTGCCACCAAATAGTATCCAGGAGATAATGTTAATCTTATTTCAGCTTCCATATTGGAGGTTCAACAATTTCATATGTATACCTCCTTTACCCAGGGTCTTCTCTCTGTCATTTACATCTTCCACTCTTAGACAGTATTCATTAATTCATAGAATGTTAATGGTAACATTAACATCAAACATAACAATAAACAACCACAGATAAACCCTTAACGTGAGTAACAAACATTTTTTGAAAACAACTCTCCTGGGTCCCCCTCCTCTCTCCCATGTAGTCAGTTTATTTCTAATCATATCTAAATTCGTGTCAGTATTGTCTTTATCCAATCCATTTATTCTTTACTCCTTATGCACATGCCTGCCCCGTCCCACCTTTATTCTGTTCCATTTCTTTTTATACAGTTTTTTCAGTTACAAATCTCATTACTGTCTTTTGTTGTTAGCTCCCTCTCTTTGGTTGAGGGTTTACTACACTTACAGTGTGTGCCCTCAGATTTCATCGCTGCATGCTTCACCCCTTCCCTGGCTGATCTCCCCCATCCTTTACTTCATTATCCAAATCTCCCCTCCTTTTGTCCCAATCCTTCCTCTTTGTGGCTGCCAGCTCTACCCATTTCCCCCTGATGCCTGTCGCTTCTTTTCTCCCCCCCCCCGTATCTCCAGACATGTTCTACAGTTGCTATGGCTCCCTCCCTCCATCTCAGTCTTGTTGCACTTTCACCTCCCTCCTGCATTCCCCCTTCAGTCATCCATCCTCCTACCAGACTGCCCATGTCCCACGCTCATATTCTAGGCCTCCTATTCCTTGTATTAAGGTAATTAAGGTGCCCCCCACTACCTCCACAGCCTCTGTCCATACTCACCACCCACTGCTTACCAGTCCCCATTATGCCACCTCCATGCTCCCCCACCAACCTTGTCTGGGTGTATCCCACCCTAACCCTCAGCCTCCTCTCTGAGCCAGTCACCACCAATACACCTGTCTGAAGGTCTCCCTCATTTCCATGTGGTCAGCCTGGCTCAGGCTCTAGTGAGGTTGGGGGACACTTCCCCGAAGGGCCATCCTGACATCAGTATCCAGATCAAGAGGGTCCGAGTTAACAACTAACCCACCCAAGTTACACCAGGGACCAACTTGATTACCCACCACTTTTTGCCTCCAGTTCTCTGCGAACATCATCCTCCAGCTCCATAACTCAGACCCACTCTCCCCAGACCATGTGTTTCTGCTGTAACTTCCTCACCCCTGCTGATGGTATCCCCATCCCTGACTGGCTATTCAAGACACCCATATCCTTTACTTGAAGATCTCTCTTTCAGGCCCAAGACCCCAGGAATCAGAATAGGGAATGGGAGAGGGGCCACAGAAACCATGTGCGGTTCTCTCTCTCCCACCTCCCCTTATCTGCCAGTGTCCTGATTGCTTCATGCCATCATGGGCCATGGGTGTCTCCATCTGTATTCTTGCCAGGTCACTCATCGCATCTACCATCTTCTCTGTCCTTCCTCATTGCAGGCAGTATCTGGGAGAAAGAACTGTCAGCAGGTTCAAGCAAACAGCATAACAGGTCCCAGAGCACAACCAAGTCCATCTTGTATGGGGGAAGAAGGAGCAGTCTGCTCCATGTCATTTCTGTTGCACACCTTCATTACTTTAACGTGCTGGTCCCCCTTGTGTACAGCAGGAGACAGACACCAGTTTTGTATATTTTTCCATCCCAAAGGGATATCCATTCAGCACTGACATATCCACCCAAAGTTTGTTAATTTCCCCATTGCCAGGTTGCAATAAACACAAATCAGGTAGTCAATTTCAGTAGCTGTACCAACACTACAGCAGTCCACAATCTATGCTCCTTAGCTGTACAGCCACAAAGTTCCTCTGGATTTCCAATTCAGATGGGCAAAGGATCCCCAGGTCCCTCCAGTCCATAAGAAATCAGCAATGATTAACTTAGAAAGGGCAAGAGTATTTTATTCGATATCAAATGCAGCCCTGTTAATTTTATATTTTTTTTGTTCCAGTCTCCAGTGAAGCTTCTCAATTTCTCCACTTCCCAAAATGACAGCGGGGCATCCTCCTGTCTTATCTTCACAGTTGCCAGGTTTGCAAAGAAAAGTTCTATCTTACGTTCTCACAACATGTCAATTGATGGATTAAACTGCTGTCTTCATTTTTGCAGTCACACAGAAAAGTTCTGCTGAATAGTTAACCTGGATTGCTCAAACCTTAGATCTTTAAATGCCCTGTAGTCCATGAGAACAGCCTTCTTGTCGCTGAAATGCTGCATACGAAATATGATCTAGCGAGGTGGCTTATCTGCTGGTGGTTGCAGTGTCAGGGCCCTGTGACCCTCTTCATTTTCACTCTGCCATGCTTTGGAGCCTTCCCCAGCAATTTCGGCAATGCTGCCTCACAGAACTCCAACATGCTTGGTCCTTCCATACCCACTTGCAGTCCTCGTAGCCTAAGGTTGCTCCTCCTATTATAATTCTCCTAACAGTCCACTAGACCTCTTACCTCCTCCAGTTCCCACTCCATCTTTGCCATCTTGTCTGGTAGCTGCCTCATGGCATCCTCTACCTCTGGCACTCATTGCTCCACTTCTCCAGTTCTTTTGAATTGTTGTGCACATTGCAAGGCTTTTTCCACCAGTTTGTCCCCCAATTTAGCAAGTTTAGGGTTTAATTCTGCCAAAACTTGCTCAGTGACGGTCTGGCCCAAAGCCCCCATCTCCACCTCTGACAATGATATTTGATCTGTCCCAGCCATTGGTACTGTCTCTGCCTGGGCACCTTTCTTGGTATTTTTAGCCATTTGCCTTGTGGATTTTGCAGTCGGTGGTATCAAGTATTCCTCCATGGTGTTTCTGATGCTGCTCTGTAAGTTTTCCTCTATCTTAGTTATATAAAACTGCACAGAATGTAAACTTTTATTTTCACTGTGGGATAGAGCTCTGGTGGGACATGTCCTATCAACTTAGCTGCTCATTAGTGCCCCCCCTCAAGTCATACCTTTTAATCTGATCTTTGAACTTGGAGTGACATCTTTAGCATGTCTTGAAATTAAAATATTTAACACAGTTTTAAAATCTATACCACACATACCTTTAATGAAGGAACTACCAATGTGATAAATACAATGTTTATAATACCACCAATAGCTTAATCTGGTTTTGTAAACCAGTATGCATCTGTACACATATTCCATTTACCTTGCCCCGGGTCACACCTGGAAACGAGCCACAGCTCAGTGTGCCTCTCCCAATCATGAGCTTTCAAATAAAGAAATAAATAATATTTTAACCAGGGTACCAGTCATCATATAACCTTTAACAACACACAAAACAGAATAAATAGGATTAGTATATTAATTTAAAAAAAAACATGAAAGTCATTATCAAGCAAGGAAAATGAAAACCATTATAAATTGTATTTTATCACCATCTTTTTTCTCACAGTTGCAATTTTTAAAATGAATTTAATTTCCCTTCTTAGTGTCTCATGATAGTGTGGTTTTCCAGGCATTTGTGCTTGTTCATCAACCATGGACAATCTTGTCGATGAATCATGGACGAACCATGAATGGAGTCACCATGGACAAAGATCAGTGACAGAGAAGTGATTGCCATAGATGACCATGGGCTACCATGTTTTTTGATGAAAACATGGACATCTGGAGAGTGGGATTGCTATCTGATATCAGACGCCATATAGACAATCAATCACATGTCTGTATGTAGGAACCAATAAATGCCAATTAAAATGTCATTCTTTAACAGTACACAGCTGCTCAGAGGCATGCCTGCAACCTTACTGGTACCCCCAGAGGTACACCGAAGATAGCTATCATCTAGACATATGTTATACTAACATATAGGGCTAAAGGCATCTACTGTATAAGAGTAGATGTCGGGATATGTATACACATAATTGCTATACACTTTGTTTTCCAATATACACATGTCTTTCTTGCTTACAAGATGTTATGACATCTGTGTCCTTGTAATGCTTATGATACATAAGTAGGCATTGCCATCTTCTGATGATTTGTATTACTACACGGCTATGTGCAAACTGTACCTCTTTGTTTCTACAAAGTGATGACCATAACAAAATTGTATAATGTTATCTTGGACTGAGGAGCCACCTCTAATTTAGCCAATAGGGCTCATCTCTGTAGCTAGAAATGTTTCTGTCTTACAGTAACCATGGTAATTATCTTAGGTATGTAATATAAAACATTTTGTCTTCTACCTCGGAGACCCCAGGAGACACAGAGATTCCTCGAGGTATAGGGAATGCTTAGCATTGGCTCCCAGTTCCTAATGGTAAGAACTGCTTAGGGCAACTGTGATTTTATTTTGGTAGTAATAAACAAGTTGTATTACTCTTAGGCAACGTGTCTATGATTTCTTGCATGCCTATTATTGCCAAGAACCTGAGAGTGAGGTTTAGACCGCCTAACAATTGACAACCACGAGCAGGCAATATTTGGAGTGTGCAAAGTTTCGCTTGTTGCTACAACTTTCCCCTTCCCAATGGGGACTGTGAGTGTGCATTCCCGCACCATCTCTCACATTTTTCACCCACTTTGTAATCACTTGCAAAGTCTGGCTGCTTACTGGGTGTGGTCGATGCCGACTCACCTCACCCCAGGGCAGTCTTGAATTGCAAGCTTACAAGTGCACAGTAGCCCATCTGTGAACTAGTGCACCTGTTGTGAATCGATACAGAGCACGGCACCTTTTCACAGTTTGATTTTTTGTTCCCTCCCACACAATGGCCACCGTATCAAATATCTGTGCAGACCTGAGACTCGATGTCTCAAACTTCTTTACCTCCCATGGAGGATGGGCTGACTTTGTGTGGGATGCACATCAATCCCAAACTGTACAGGGGATTTCAACCCAGTACTCAGAGATGAGACAAACAGCCAGAAAGTGAGAAGCTAAAGGGCTGTTGGTTGCGGCTCTCTATGCTGCTTTGGAAGCCTCCGAAGTGAGATTTTGAACCCTTGAACTGCAACTCTCCTCTCTTAAGCAGGAGATGGGATTGCAGGAAACTGAACATGTAAGACGTGAGCAGGATTTGGAGTCTGAACTCCAGACTCTGCGGAATGAAAAGGATTCCCTTTTGCATCATTCTGCTCAAGCGAGCAGAAACTTTGTATGTTGAAGCAGGAGTGTGAAAGTTTGAGACAGGACAAGGGGTAGGCTTTGCAAAGGAATGACTTGTTAAGTAGAATGAATGATCAGATGCATGAGGAGTTGGGAGAGCTTCAGGATGAGATAAACCAGGTACATAATGACTTAGTAGTGGCTATCAGGGACAATCGCGAATTGAGCACCGTGTGAACAGTGTTACAGAAGCAGATGCAGGATAATGTGGATCAGAATGTTGCAAAAGTGAGTCATGAGGACTGTGAACATAAAATGGCAAAACCGCGCCATCAATGAGAGGTGCTGGCTGGTCACGTCAAGGCAATGGGAGGCATAGCCCCTGCCTTGTTGACATCATCTGAAGAGGAGGAATCAGATGATGACATCTCCCAGTACAACACCCAGTTACACTCCTAATATGGCCCAGACACCCCTCCCCACCATCCACAACATGGTGGACCCCTGTTGCATGACACCACATCCCTACGTCATTGACGGCATGACGTACATCATGGGCGATGCCAACATGGTGACCCCCATGATGGGGGGGAGCAGGCCTAGGCCTGGTCCCAACGGCACCACCGATAGCCATTATTAATGTGGAAGACTGGCAGGAGATGGAGAAAATGATTGAGAATGCCTTAGGCAACGTGTCCATCCCTGAGAAAAACAAGCAGGTTCTTAAGACCCAGATTAGGGAGCTTCTGCAAGAGGCTGGTACAAAGGAGGGAATGGTCCATGCTGTGGCTGAAGCCACAGCTCAGGCAGCCCTGGAAGGTGCCAGAGGCAATCTACCTCCACTTGAGTGTCCCAATAATCCACTACAAAAGGCCCACTCTGTTCAGCAAATAGCTAACAGTATTGGCCAGATGAGCCCGTCCAACAACCTCAGTTGCCACTTGGAAAAGGTGCATGCTAAATGTGAAATGCTGAGCCCCGCTGCAGACTACCAGGTCCAGATCCTATGCCAGACCATCAATCCTAGCCTGTAGGCAAAACTACCTGATGTCGTCCGCCAGGATGGCCAAGCCACCTTTGACGAAGTAGCGTCTGAACTCATCACTGCACACAACCCAGGTGTGGTAGGAGTGATGCTCGCATACCCTGTGAAGAAGAATGTGAAGGAAAGTCCAGTGACCTTCCACCAGAGGCTCTGAATAGCCTACCGAGCAGGGAAGCACCTTGCAGGAGAAGCCACAGACGTGGACCTCACTGAGTATAAGACCCTGTTCCTTACTAACATGATCCCTGCAGTAGGAAAAAAGGTAGCGCCAACCACCTATCCCAACATGCAGAGATTTGCCAATATTCTTTGGAAAACAGGGAGAGTTTATCAACTCCACATGTGTGATTCAAGCTCCAGTTCCAAGAAAGTAGCTGCCGTGGAAGCCATTCCAGAGGCCACAACGCACTACATGGTGGAGGGGCAGGCCCAGGAGAAACAGACCCTCCCCACAGATAACCAACATCTCCAGCAGGCCCAAAAACAACAACAACAACCCTGGGGTGGGAACCGAAACTACCATAAGAAAAAGAAACACCATAAGAAGAATAAGGGTAAACAACAGAAACCGGACCATTCATATAAGGAAATAGCTGATGAGAACCAGAGTCTCTGAGACCTCCTTGGGAAAGTGCATTCCGTAGTGGATGCTATTCCAATATGGGCCATTGCTGCAATACAACCAGGACAGCAGGCCTCCACAGGCCACGGGGATATGGGAAGTCCAGGCTCTCAGGCCTTCTCTGGCCTGAATCTGGAAGTGGCTCCCTATATAGCATCAGTACAGCGTGGTGAGATGGTTCACAGGAACCAGGCCCAGACTCTCTTTCAAGAGCTTCCCCATGCTGCCACTGGTACAGAATGACAATTACAGGCCCCAGTCTGCATTGTAAACAAGTTGGTCTTGGATACAAATGGAAGGCCCTGCACAAGGCCGAGGTCGGGGGCTGCCTACTGTCAGTAGTACTGGATACAGGTGCGGCTGTGTTTGTATTACAGGATGACAGCCCAGGCACATCACCTTGGTCTACCAGATGGAGGACCAATATGTCTGGTGTAGATGGAACTAGGTTACCTACATACCGCTCCCTACCACTACCTGGGACACCTGAAGGCATATCATACCTTTCAGCTGATGGTATTACATGATCACCCTAGTATAATCGGAACTGAATTTCTGGTGCCACACAGCTGTGTGGTAGACCTAGCTAACATGCTACTGATACAAATTCAGGGACAATATCACACCATCACGATCCCTGACTCACATGTGATTGCAGCAATTTCTACAAACAATAAAGATTATGACATCATAGATTTGTTTAAGAACCATGAGCTTTTCCCAAAGTTCCTCCTTATCCTACAAAGGCATTTGGAGGCATTTGCCACCAACAAGCATGATTGTTGCAGGATGCATATTGTCATTGAAGTGACAGGCCCAGCACATGAGAGGCCATGGCAATACCCCTTTCCACCTGAGGCCTTGCCTTTTCTTAGGGAAACAATTAAATCACTCCTCAAGCAAGGTGTAATCAGACCATGTGTTTCCACTGCAAATTCCCCAGTGTGGCCTGTGAAAAAACTCACAGGCACCTAGAGACTTACTATTGACTACAGGAGACTAAACGAGATCACCCCCAGTTGTGCCCCAACTGTGGCATCAGCACCTGACGTGCTATGACTGCTGACCCCTGACCAACAATGGTTTAGTGCCCTGGACATCTCCAATGGTTTCTGGTCATTGCCATTGGCCCCCAAAAGTCAATATAAGTTTCCCTTCACTTTTGAGGGCAGGCAGTACACATGGACCTGCTTACCACAGGGGTTCCATAACAGCCCCTCCCTGTTCCATCTGCACATGATGGATGCCCTTGAGGGTTTCTCTGCACCCCAGTGTCTGTTGCAGTATGTGGATGACCTGTTGTTGGCCATAGTCACACAGGAACAACATCTGGATCTCTTAGGCAAACTACTGACCCTCATCCAGAGAGCAGGCCTCAAGTGTAACCCAGCAAATGCACAACTATGTCAGAAAGACGTACTCTTCCTGGGCCTGAGGATAACAGACCAAGGCCGAAGCCCTACCTGGAAGAAGATACAAGGATTGCAAGATCTGCCACTGCTCACCAGCGTGGCCACCCTTATGAAGTTTCTAGGTATGGTAAATTATTCTAGAGATTTAATTTGTGATTTTGCTCAGAAGGCAGCCCCTCTCTATGAACTACTGAAAAACGATGTTCCCTGGACTTGGGGGCCTCATTCACACCCAAGCTCTGATGTCACTGAAACAGGCCCTGGCCTCAGCTCCAGCTTTGGATAACCCCAATCCAGCTTTGCCATTCCTTCTGGAATGTGCCACCTCTGACACTGCTATGTCTGTAGTGCTGGCCCAGAAGGTCCATGGCACCCTGAGACCCATTGCATATGCATCACAGCTCTTGACCCCAGTGGAACAGAAATACAGCCTTTGTGAAAGGAACCTTCTGGTCACCTACTGGACTGTCAAGCACTTTCTGTATATCATTGGGTACTACCCCCAATCATTAACACAAACCACACCCCAACAACCTTTTTGCTATCAGATAGAGTGAACGATGGGTCAGTCTCCAATACCAGACTGACACACTGGTCCCTCCTTCTCCAGGACAGAGACGTCAAGGTCCACCCAACCAAAATGCCATCCATGTTGGCACATGGTCTCCTTTTCCAAAGAGGACCCAATGACTGTACACTGCAGCCACCTGATCTACCAGATCCATGTCCTTTCCTTCCTGCTACACCACAACTACTTGAGAACACCTCATTGTGTCATGTCTTCACAGACAGATTAGCTTCCTATTATCAGGGAGAACAGATAGCAGGAATGGTCATATTAGTAATTTACCCTTTTGGTAACACTGTTAAAATTTCTAAGTGTTGCAGTGTGGCATCATCACAGTATGCGGAGATGGCAGCGGTGGCCTGTGCCCTCGAGTTCATCCAACATAGAACCGAGGATACAATCATTTTCACAGACTCTAACTGGGTTTGTTGTTCCCTTACAGAATTTCTTCCTTTCTGGCAGAAGAACTCCTTTACCTCTTCTGATGGCACACCAGTGAAACACAAGGAACTGGTAGTATACATTCATTCACTGGCACAGAAATTTGCACACAAACTGTATGTACACAAGGTTAAGGCCCACTCTATACATGATCCCTATCATGCCTTCGATGACACTGTGGACATCCTTGTAAAGGAGGGGGCCCAATGTTGGGACACCTGGATGATGGACCATCCAGAGGACAGAGTGGCCATATACATAGCAGCTGTCAGGAAGAAACTTGAACCCTTCTCCCCCCTGGACCTGTCAGAAGCCCAGCATGCTGACTCTGAACTCAAAAATGTGTTCAGATTCCTGGACAAAGGTACTGAAAATAATTTACCTACCCATAACCCCTACCGAAGGTATGAAGGTAAGTTTCACCTGTCCCCAGACGACAAGCTCATCTGGTACCAACCAGATGACACCCCCACCAAATTGTGGGTGGTCCCTCATCATCTCAGGTCTGAATTTCTGCACCAACTGCATGATACCCCCACTGGTGGACACTAGGGAGTGGAAAACGCACTCCAGAGACTCAAGACCACAGCATGGTGGCCTGGTGTCGCCAAGGATGTTAAACAGTACATAGATAACTGCCTTGTTTGTGCACAAAACAACCCCATCCCAACCAAATGAAATGCCAAACTACTACCACAATGACATTCTGGACCTTGGCATGCCATACAGATTGATTTTATTGGTCCTCTATTGAATATCAGCAGAAACAACAAATACACCCTTGTGGTAACTGATCTTTTCTCTAAGTAGGTTGAGGCTTTCCCCACTAAGACATGCACTGCTAAAACCACTGCCAAAATCCTGGTGGAACAGATTTTCTCCAGGTGGGGCCTATCTCTCAAGGCAGACTCAGACAAAGGAACCAGTTTTACAGGTGAGTTGATGAAAGAAGCACTTGAACTCCTTGGAGTTCATCAAAAATTCCACATACCCTACCACCCACAATCATCAGGTCAAGTAGAGCGGGCCAACAGATGGATTAAGCAAATGCTTTCCAAATTCATTGAGGACAATCCCAAGGATTGGGATTCCCTACTGCCATTGCTCCTTATGGCAATTAGGGGCACCCTCAACCACCACCCAGTTGACACCCTTTGAGGTAATGACTGGTAGAAACATGAGATTACCTGAGCACCTGTTGTTTGACCTGCACACCCCTACCACATACCATGTCTCTGTGGACCAATATGTAGAACAACTCAGACAAGACCTCATACATACACATTTGTATGCTGAAAACTGCATGGGCAAAGCCCAGCAACAGTCCAAAATTCAGTTTGACAAACATGCACGAGAAGTGGATTGGCAAATTGGGGATTAGGTAATGGTTCTCAGATTTGCGCATCCAACACATTCTTTCTCCAGTAAGTGGGAAGGACCCTACCCAACTGTCAACAAGCTCAGTCCAGCAGTCTATCAGGTTAGACTCATGCAAAACAACAGATTGACTGACAAATGGTTACACGCAAACCAGTTGAAACTGTATAAAAGAGTATAATTATTTTCCCTCACCCCATTGGATGGAATAGTACTAATCTGCTAATGTTTGATTTTCATTTTCAGATACACTGACAAGATGGCTATCTTGTTCCATTTTCTCCTCATCTCAGGAGTTATCCCCTGCATCCAAGGCATGATAAAGCACCTCCCTCCTCACCTTGAACACTTGCAACTACCCCAGAGAAGTCTCCATCAATATTCCCGACAATTTGAGTACTGTCCAGGAAGGTTCAGATGCCTACCTCACTGCCTCAGTTGTTGCTCCTGACAAATCTATCCTACAAATTGAGTGGCAAACCAAGTCTCAAGGACACATACTCCCCATGGCCAAACTTTCAAAGGGAACTTTCCATGGATGGCCCAATGCCAAATTATCCCCAAATGGTACTTTGTCCTAACACCAAACCTCTCTTAGGGTTTATACAATATAACTGCATTAATTGACCCATCATATTGTGATTCATTGTCTAATGACCCTGCCAGGAACTTTTGTGCTGTACACAACATGGCATCAGCTGCCATGTACCTCTCTGTGTTACCCCTCCACTGAGAAACAGCTTTTGGAATGTCCAAAACTAAACCCTGGTCCTCGTAGTGGTCTCACAGCCACTGCTTTACCTGGCTCATTGATTAACAATCTATGCATGTACCTGTTTTGTTTAACTTGGCTTACTGGAATATGAAAGAATTTGGTATGTGTCACACTACTAATACATCACTGTTTTATAGTACTTTGTTACTTGATAGCTTAGCAGCTTTTCAGATTCATAACCAAGACTCTATTGCTGGGGCACACTACATGGAGCACAGAGGCAATTTCAGGAGAAAACCTAAACCAGATGATCAAAGTCATAAAAGAAATACCTGTGACACATCTGATGTCACTGATGCTACGGACACCATCACTGGTGTTTTTGGTACTACAATGTCTATCTGGAATAAAGCCGACGTTGCTACTATCAATGCACATTCACAGAAGTTTCAAACTGGTATGGTCAATGACATCGGTATCCTGTGAGGTGAGCTCATGGGGAAGGGCGCCGTCCGTAAAAGCAAGTCATTCCCATGAATCCTCACGGCGATGGGAGGGTAGGGTGACCGGATGGGGTGGAAGCGAAGAGACAGGATGTTGCTATATGTACACGCTTGGGGGGAGCGAGCATGGGCTGGGAGGGGGAGAGGACCTGTAGGGGGTGGTGCTGTGGTGGGTTGCCGAGCTGTGTTGCGGCATCAGGGGTTGGCCTGTGGTTGGGGTGGGTGAGGTACCAGGTTCAGGTTCCTGGCGCTGGTGCGATTTTATTGCGCCTGGCCCAAACCTTTCATTTTACAAATTTTCACTCCCCCTGACATGCACTGTCCCTGGAGTTAAGAATCCTTTAGTAGGGGGTTGCAGGGGTTGAAGCCCCCTGCATGGATGGGGTGAGGGGGTGCAGCTCCCCCACACACAAAGCATTGACATTTATGCCCCCGGCGCTGTTGTTCTGTGCGCCAGGGTGTCAGAGTGCGGAAAATGTTTTTGGCACTCTGACTGCGCAATAATGACAATCGCCTTTAGGCTTTTGCCATTATCACATAGAACCAATGACATCATACCCCCATTATTGCATGGTGTGGATGGCCTTAGTCAAGAAGATACACTGTTTACAATATGCATGACATTGCTAAGGCATTTACAGACTCTAAAGATAAGATTAATGCCCTTATTGCTCAGAACAATAAAGAAGCAGATAAGCAATATATTGCCCTTGCTGCCTATGGCTCATATAATCACTGCCATCAACAATCTCTTCTGTGATCTAGAATTCAGAAGAATACCTGACGTTATACATGATAGACATATCTCTAAATGGTATTGTCCTCATTGCAAATCCCCTAACTGTGTGGCCATGTGTATGTTACAGTCTTTAACTATTCCTATTTCTACTGCTGGAAATTTGGATTTTGTGACCAAGCACCCTAATACTGGTCCTTGTTTTACTTCTAAGAAATGCTCAATCAAGGATACTATGTTTGTGTCTTTTACTGTTTCTTTACCACATTTTGATCCTACTACAGCTATATTTGATAAACTAGCATCCGTTCACTCCATTGGGCACCTTGATGATGACATCTACAGAGAATGCCTTGACTTACCTCCTCTACTGGTTTTCCATCCTCTTCTGGATGCATGGGTCTCACCACACACAGACTGTTGTGCGATGCAAAGGTATATTCATTTGTGTCGATGTAATGTGTTTGATGTTATTAAACCTGTATGTAGATATTCCCCAGACAGTATTCATTGGTCTTTTTCCATGGACGATGACATCTCCACCAATGACACAAAATACCAGGACTCAACATCTGCTCCAGATGATTCCAAGTTATACCAGTTTTATTGGAAGGAGATTCACCACCTGTCAACATGGATTTCCAAACAGACTTATACTTGCCCAGTACAGTTACAAAAACGGAGACTGCCTACTGTGAAAATGCAATATAATTCGGATGGCAAATTTTGTGTGGTAACTAATTTTAAGACTTTTAAATATGGAGAAAAGACATATTTTATTAATGATTCCAATTTTTGTTTTGTTCCTCATCAGACCACTGTCATGGGGCACACAGTTATTACCTCTGTCCCCATTATGGACCCTAATATCATTGATAGTAACCCTGATTATCTGCTTACTCTTTCAGAGTATTTACCCTATTTTAATATTCATATTGATCCTTTAACTTTGACATTAAAATCACTTTTAGACTTGTTATTATACTTTGCTGCCTACGGTGCACATTACACCAACACCGTGAGCAGCTGGAGTTCCTTTACAAGGCCCATGCGTCAGGTCTGTAAATGACCCCTGCTCTCTCTCCACCTCCTTACTCTTGCTTGTGTTGCCCCTTTGTAGGCAACGGGGGGAGGGGGGAATGTTACACGAGGTCCCTGCACCCTTATTGGTATCCCCAGAGGTACGCCGTAGACAGCTAGCATTTAGGTATATGTTATACTAACATATCGGGCTAAGGGCATCTATCGTATAAGAATAGATGTCAGGATATGTATACACATAATTGCTACACACTTTACTTTCCAATATACAAATGTATTTCTTGCTTACAAGATGTTAGGACATCTGTGTCCTTGTAATGATTATGATATATATGTCGGCATTGCCATCTTCTGATGATTTGTATTACTACATGGCTATTTACAAACTGTACCTCTTTGTTTCTACAAAGTGATGACTATAACAAAATTGTATAATGTTATCTTGGACTGAGGAGCCACCTCTAATTTAGCCAACAGGGCTCATCTCTGTAACTAGAAATGTTTCTATCTTACAGTAACCATGGTAATTATCTTAGCCAAGACATTACGTCTTCTACCTCGGAGACACGGAGATTCCTCAAGGTATAGGGAATGCTTAGCATTGACTTCCAGTTCCTAATGGTAAGAACTGCTTAAGGCAACTGTGATTTCCTTTTGGTAGTAATAAGTTTTATTACTCTTATGCAACATGTCTGTGATTCCTTGCATGTCCATTATTACCAAGAACCTGAGAGTGAGGTTTAGACCTCCTGACACCTAGTTATACAAAACTGCACAAAATTTAAACTATTATTTTCACCGTGGTAAAGAGCTCTGGTGAGACATGTCCTATTGATTTAGCTGCTCATTAGTGCCCCCTCAAGTCATACCCTTTAATCTGATCTTTGAACTTGGAGTGACATCTTTAGCATGTCTTGAAATTAAAATATTTTACACAGTTTTAAAATCTATACCACACATACCTTTAATGAAGGAACTACCAATGTGATAAATACAATGTTTATAATACCACCAATAGCTTAATCTGGTTTTGTAAACCAGGATGCATCTGTACACATATTCCATTTATCTTGCCCCGGGTCACACCTGGAAACGAGCCACAGCTCAGTGTGCCTCTCCCAATCATGAGCTTTCAAATAAGGAAATAACAGACCTGTTAGTTTAACCTCAGTGGTGGGGAAAATGATGGAATCACTTCTGAAAGAAAGAATTATTGAGTACCTAGAGGCCAGCGGGGCACAGGACCCAAAGCAGCATGGATTCACAGCAGGAAGGTCATGTCAGATGAATCTAATCGATTTCTTTGACTGGGTGACCAAAGTAATAGACCAGGGTGGGGCTGTGGATATGGCCTACCTAGACTTTAGCAAGGCATTTGACACAGTCCCACACAAAAGATTAATAATCAAGTTAGCCAGCCTGGGAGTGGGTCTCAGGGTGGTAGCCTGGGTAGCAAACTGGCTCCACAACAGGAAACAGAAGGTAATAGTGAATGGAATACATTCTGAAGAAAGGGGGGTTACTAGTGGAGTACCTCAGGGCTCAGTACTGGGTCCAGTCCTCTTTAACATCTTTATAGGTGACATTGCAGAGGGTCTGGAAGGAAAGGCATGCCTCTTTTCGGATGACACAAAGATCTGTAACAGAGTTGATACACAAGGGGGGGGTAGAAACGATGAGAAGGGACTTGGCAAGGTTGGAGGAGCGGTCAGACATATGGCAACTTAGATTCAATGCAAAGAAGTGCAAGTAATGCGCCTGGGAAATAAAAATCCAGGAGAAGAGTACACAGTAGCAGGGAGGTACTAATGACAACAATAATGGAAGGGATCTGGGTGTAGTCATATCAGATGACCTAAAGGTGGGTAAGCAATGTGAGAAGTCAGTAAGGAGAGCCAGGGGATACTGGGATGCATAGGGAGGGGCATCACAAGTAGAAAAGGAAGTGGTTATCCCTCTATACAGACAGTTGGTGAGACCCCATCTGTAGTACTGCGTGCAGTTTGGAGACCTCATCTACATAAGGACATAGACAGGATGGAAGCAGTCCGAGGAGGGCAACTAAAATGGTGCAGGGTCTACATCAGAAACCATATGAAGAGATTGAGAGAGCTTAATATGTATACCCTTGATGAAAGGAGGGACAGGAGGGACATGATAGAAATTTTAAGTACCTCAAGGGAATCAACAAGTCCAGGAGGGTAGCATCTTTCAGAAAAGAGATGTGTAAACGAGGGCACAATTTAAAAGTTAGAGGAGCGGCTCAGGGTAACGTGAGAAATTCTTTTCATGGAGAGAGTGGTGGGACATGGAACCGCCTTCCAGGAGAGGTTGTGGGGTCTAAAACAGTGGGGGAATTCAAACATACATGGGACAGACATAAGGCAATTATAGTGGGGGGTTGCAGGAAGTAGGCTGTTGGTTAACTAGAATCTGCAGCTTATCCAATAGGTAGGGAAATGGGCAGACTGGGTGGGCCAAGTGGTCCTTATCTGCCGTCAAAGTCTATGTTTCTATATTTTAACCAGGATATCATTCATCATATAACCTTTAACAACACACAAAACAGAATAAATGGGATTAGTATATTAATTAAAAAAAAACATGAAAGTCATTATCAAGCACGGACAATGAAAACCATAGTAAGATTGTGGCTACTATGTGAAATCATTATAAATTGTATTTTATCACCATCTTTTTTCTCTCATTTGCCATTTTTAAAATTAATTTAATTTCCCTGCTTAGTGTCCCATCATAGTGTGGTTTTCCAGGCATTTGTGCTTGTTCATCAACCGTGCACAATCTTGTCGATGAATCATGGACAAACTATGAATGGAGTCATCATGGACAAAGATCAGTGACAGAGAAGTGATTACCATAGATGTCCATGGGCTTCCATGTTTGTTGATGAAAACATGGACATCTGGAGAGTGGGGTTGCTATCTGATATCAGACGCCATTAAGATAATCACATGTCTGAATGAAGGACACATGCCAAATAAAATGTCATTCTTTAAAAGTACACAACTGCTCAGAGGCATGTTTTTTTACTTCAAGCAGCTCTGAAGGTTACCTTTCACTTTTTCAACTCTTTGTTTATCAGCCTGGAACATAGAAACACAGAAGTTGATGGCAGATAAGGACTGCAAGGCTCATCCAGTCTGCCCATTTTTTCTACCTTATGAATGCGTCATAGGCCTGTACTCTGTCAGTGGCCTATCTATTGAACACATTAAGGGCAAATGGCACATCACAGTGATTGGCACACTATGGTGATCCCACATATTTAGCTTTCCCCAGTGTCAATGTTCACCCCATGGGGGATGTAGGGGCAGAACCCCCTGTATAAACACGGATGTGCACCTTTGATGGCTTCTTGGTCTCACAAATGGAGTGACGGCTCCGAGAGGAGTAAAATCCCAACAGAATAACAGAGGTGAAGAGAACTAATGAACCTGGAAGAGGTAGGGGCAGGGAAGGAGCAACGGGCAGGTGGCAGAAGGAAACTGGGGGTTGGGGGGCAGCTACAGATGTGATGTCCATAGTTGCTGTAATGTGCCTTGCCATAGTTTGTGGTCACCGAAATGACAATCTGTGACAGAAAGCTCCTGCCACTCTTGAGGACCGACCTTTTCTTAAATCTGTTGCAACAGTTCTTCTGTTTCTTAGCCTAAGCTATCCTTTACAATTTCTAGTCCATAAGGTTGGCCACCTATGAGCATCCCCTTCCCTTTCTTGACTATGCTATAGTGTCCTCTTTAATTTTCTTTTTCCCTCTCAGGTCCTTGTACAGGGAGATTATTGTGGTGACCTCCAAGCATATGTAAAACAGGTTGTATTTATCTTTGTTGGATTTAGTATGTAATAGCACTGTCATGAAATACCTTTATGTATATACCTTGGCCTGGATATTCAAACTGCGCCATTCTGAGGCGCAAGCCCTTGCGCTGCTCAAAATAGTTGCGCAGGGGTGTGGCGGTGATATTCAAAGAGGTTAGCTATGCACAACTCCTTTGAATATCTCTCCCACCAACACTTGCGCGTAGGCGCCAGTGAAACTTGCGCCACCGCAAGTTACCGAGATGAGCATTAAACTTGCGGTGGCGCCAAG
The DNA here is from genome assembly GCA_016271365.2 of Neoceratodus forsteri. Lineage (NCBI taxonomy): Eukaryota > Metazoa > Chordata > Ceratodontiformes > Ceratodontidae > Neoceratodus > Neoceratodus forsteri. The sequence goes on along the minus strand of CM057455.1, from coordinate 1,454,915,330 downwards.
TACCATTGCGCCATCGCAAATTTCCGATATTCAAAGGTGACATGCAAATGGGGCCATAATTTATGCAAGGTGCAGGGGCCATTTGCATCTATTTCTAGCCCCATTTGCATGCCATTTGCATGTAGGTGCGCCCGATCCGAGGACTTGCGCCTGGCCACCCTGCCAGGCAAGCAGCCGTCGAGGACCGACGCAGAAATGCAACCGATTCGCGGGGCATTACAGAGTACATGTAACACCCCCACACGTCCGAAGCCCGATCGGCGGGCATAGCACGATGTATGAACCCCCAGTGCCCGATCGCGGGCAGATGTAACCCCAACTCAAATATCTCCCTGGTGGTCCAGTGGACCGTAAAGCCCGATCGCGGGCAGAATCATCACAACCCCCAAACATCTCCCTGGTGTCTAGTGTCCCCCCACCCACGAAGCCCCTCACCCGCTCCCCGCGGCGGCGGGCGACAGCATCCACCGCCTGCCGCCCGCGCCCGCCGACTGACTGTCCGGTAGGGCTGCCGCCCGATACGGCATGTCAAGCCCATTGGCGTCAGCTCTGCACCAATGGGCATGCAGCCCTACCGACAGTCAGTCGGCGGGCGGCGGGGCGCAGGCGGTGGGATGCTGTCGCCCGCCGCCGCGGGGAGCGGGTGGAGGGCTTTGTGGTGGGGGACACTAGACACCAGGGAGATGTTTGGGGGTTTAGATGATTCTGCCCGCGATCGGCTCTTTACGGTCCACTGACCACCAGGAGATATTTGGCTGGGAGGGTTACATCTCTGCCCGCGATCGGGCACTGGGGGTTCATAGCACGCTATGCCCGGCAATCGGCCGGATATGGGGGTGTTACATGTACCTGTACCGCCCGCATCGGCTGTGGGAGATGTGTGGGCAGGGGGGAGTCGTAGTTACACTCATGCCCGCGATCGGGCTGGTGGTGGGGGCACAGGGAAGAGTTGGGGCCAGCCAGGGTGGCAGCTGCTGTGTTGTGCCCTGCAATGCAGCAACTCACCTGTGGGTGGCCCTCAAGCTAAGCCTTTTTTGGGCTCAAGGTTGTGCAGGCGCAGGTTGGGGTTGCGCATGCATAACTCTGCACAACCCGACTGAATATCGGGTTGCGCCCAGGTTAGGCATGGATCCTCCCCTCCTGTTGAGCATGCATTCATTTGCATTGCTCTCTTGAACAACCTGATGCCAGTGGCGTAACTGCCTCCTGCTGAATATCGCAGAATGGCGCATTTTGGACTTACGCATGCGCAACCCTGTTGTGCATGGCGCAACCCTTTTGAATATCCAGGCCTTTATGTTTATGAAACCTGTAAATGTCGGAAATATCATGGCACTAAGTGTTTTTGATAATAGTAAAAAGTACTATGTGACTATTATAGAAATTAAGTTAGTTGTGCTATTTAAAGTGCATGTAAATTGCTGTAAACTGAACAAGTTTTAAATTACATGATGATTTGCATATATCCCATGATGCTTTGCATTATGGAAGTATGTGTGATGTTGTATTTCTTTGAAACTTGATTTGTTGCCAATGCCCTTTGGGGTAACCCTTTTGCAGTGTTTCTGCATTGAGGCTCTTTGTCTATAGCTTGTTTTGTTTGTTTTTTCCTTTTTGAGCTCCCACTACCCAAGGAAACAAGGCCCACATAGGGATGAAGGACATTCATGGTCTGTTGCTGCAAACTGATGTACTGATGCAGGAATACGCCATTGCTGAAGATTATGTCCTGTATTTTGAATAAACATCTCACAGAGATTGTGTGTTGAACTCGAAGTTCGGTGTCTGGTCCATCTGTTATCCCACAACCCCTCCACACGGTCGCTGTAAAATAGTCACCCGAATTGCATTTACTCAATAAATTCACTCAAATCACATGTAACCATTTTGTTGCCTATACTGTATCTGTATTGACAGGCAAGCCACTCTGTAAATGTGCTGAATGGGATATGGTAAATTAGGGAAAAGATCGAAAAGCATGGCCTCAGGTACAATTAATGGCTGGAGACAGTTCTTTATCCCCTGCAAGGTTTCCCAATAGTCTGTATGACTGCAGACCAATACTGTACTATATCCATTTATAGTCGAGAAATTGCTTCAGGGTAGGTACATATTTTCTGTGAACCATCCCTCTGGTGTACAGTACCTTTCTTTGGGGGTACAAGGCTTGATGGTGACTTCAAGGTTTTGGTCAGGGGACCATGTTACCCCCTTGCGAGCAAATTGCGGTTTAAAAAGTTGCTTCTGCCTGTGCCACATTACTTTTCTAGCAACTGAGAGGTTAATGTGTACAGCTCCTAACTGACACAGTCTTGCGCTGCTGCAACCTGTACAAGTTTCCTCTTAGGTAGCATGTTAATTTTGATATATCCTGTACTATTCCAAACCTGTACAAGTTTCCTCTCGGGTACTGTAGCATGTTAATTTCTATATATTCTGTACTGTTTCAAACATGTACCAGTTTCCTCTCTGGTAGCTTGTTAATTTTGATATATCTTGTACTGTTCCCAAAAAAATCTATAAACAAAGGACCCCATTACGTCTGGATTGATATGGCATGGGAGTATAATTTAGGGATCCCCATTGCAAGAAGGAGAGAGAAAGCCCCAAATTTGAGACATATGAAGAGAAGTCCGTGATCTGGATAGAAATCAAACTGTTCACATAGCAGCTGTTTTGCACTACTAGTCTTCCTGTCTGATAAGCCACTTATATAAAGCCCATGTGCAGGTGGTGCCCACTAAGGAAAGAGAAAGAGCAGTAACCAAGTAGAATGTCTCGAGTTTCCCGGAACAATTGTTAATACATAACAGTACTCAGCCATTTGGAAGACAGGGTTAGCATCCTACAGAATACCCCAGGGTTGAGAAGGAGATATGTGCAGAAGTGATAATTTTCCTCTGAGTACTGTGCCAGGTATTGTTAAAGTGTATATAGTTATGAACAGTGACTTTCTTAAGCTTTAACTGCTGTGTACATTTGCCAGTATGTGTTGAGTGACCCATGTTTGGAGCCCATCTCAGACTTTTGATTCACAGCTGACACTGCAGTTGTATGGCATGTCCTTGACGGAACGGGCTCCACTATCCCAAATAAGACGAAGCATACTGGACTTTGACAAAGGGCATGTAGTAGGGGATATGCTTACTGGAGACAGGGTTCCCGAGAAGTGCAATCAGTACTGTACTAAATAGAGTATACAGTACCATTTGAGGTCTGCGTGCAACTTGCAAATAAATGTACTCCTGTTTGACTATACTATGATGTATGAGTGTCCTGTTCTAATACCTGATGCCAGGGGATAGAGAAACTACTAATGATAATACTGTTTGAAATGATTTGTTTAAGAATGGGGAATCAAATCTGTAAATAAGTTTAAAGTCAGTCACACTGCTATGAAGAGTGTCCAACCAGCTATACAATCCTGCCAGTAGAGTATTCCCTCAGGGTCTGTAAACCCCTGGGAACCTGCTAAGCTAAGACATGTTTTGTAGATATAATTCTCCTGAGGAGCAGCACCTTGGGGTTCACCCCCAGAAAGAAACCATCTCGGGTGGAGGCCTCACCCTACTGAAGTTCTGTTACTCAGTGATGAACACCAAAGAACCTAAGCTGGCCCCCTCAGAGTAAAGGATGTGTCCCACAGAACCCTTGTATGGTCCTACAGACAGCCTGAAACATCTGGGCACCCATGCTACACACTGAAGGCAATGTCTGTCATCATCCCCAGCTCCTGTACCCCTAAATGCCTTCCCAGCTCTGGAAGGCCTATGCTATCATTGCTGACACAATAGGCCTGTCTCTTCCTGAATTCTTGAGAATTAACATGGCAGAATGTGTTTCTTATTTATCAAATCCTATTTAACCATTGAAATGGAAGCCCCTTTGTCCCTTAAGCCTTGTGTGATTTCACCATTCACAAAGACAGGGTGTATATAAACAGTGGAGTTAGTGAGGAATGCAGGCTCTGCTCAAGCCACTAGCTGCCTCTCTCACAGAGTTACTCCCTCTCTGTGCACTCTGCTTCTGTTTTTGGGTCAATCATAAGATAAATGCCCTTAGTTTCTGGCACATGTAACACCGCTTCTACCCTGACTCTAGTTTTGGATGAATTGGTGTTTGTGCTCTGGTGTTTAAATTGAGGTTTGTTTACCATAGTATATCCCCAAGTGTACCTTTAAAACCTCCTGCTGTCCCTCCCCATTTTGTTAGCACTGGGCGTGTGACCTGCTAGTAACAAACTGATGAATCCTATATGCTGATTCATTTATCATTCTGGGGCTCAATCCACCAGCCATACACACAATATCTCAGGTACAGTCTACAGAAACTGTTCCAGCAGAAGCACTTTTTAGGGCTGCAGTGGGTGAAGCCCTGCAGACCTCTTGCTGTCAAAAAAGGACTTTGCACATTCCTTCTGACCAAGCAACATGTTGGAGTTGCACCACAGTCCCCTCCACCAGACGTGAATAACTGTGCTGTCTCTTTTCATTGCAGCAGTCCCACAGAGCTATTTTTTTCTGTATGTGGCAGGAATGTCCATCCAGATGACCAGTGTTGCACCGCACTCCTTTTTTTCTCTCTGAGCGAGTGGCTGTTACTTATGCAGAAAAACAATGTCTTTTTGTGAGCCACCAGAGATCTTTTCCCTAGGGCCTGAGCAGAGCAGACAAAGTGTTACAGTAAATATCACTTCTAGGGCAGTCCAGAGTCCGACTGCACAAGAAACTCACAGTAACAAGCATTTGTCAATGCTAAACATCTGATGCTTGTTAAACAATTTTTTGGTTTTTGAATGTTTTGACTCCAGCTTCTGAAGAGACTTGTCTTAGGATTCATCTTATAGGTATGACAAGTATCATTTATAGTATATTGGCTGAAATGTAATTTCTCACCAGTGGTGCAAAAACCTATCTTGTGCAGGATTGTAAAAATGACATGTCATGTTGATGAGGTGATGTGCAAAGATTGCTACGGTTTGGGGTCAAAATATTGAAACTTACCAAAGTTACAAGCCTGTCCGTAAATTTCAACATAGGCTTATAACTTTATTGTTTTCTAACATTTTTGCCCCAAATTTTCAACATAGCCTCCTTATGAATCCACCTCATGAACAAGTGCAGAAAAAAATCTTCAGCTCCTGTCTGAAAGGTTCGCACAGCGACTATGAAATCACATTTCAGGATGCAGAAACACATTTTGGCCCAGGATTTGAAAATGAAAGTTGTCACACCATTGAGATGCTGTGAAGAAATGGCTATGTTGAAAATTTGGGGTCAAAATATTGAAAATTACGAAAGTTACAAGCCTGCATTCACAAACTTCAACATACTTTTTTTTTCTTTTTTTATACTTTATGTTTATTATTTTCATGTAAAAAACTTACATACAAATACTTCATACAGGGTAATAGACATAGTCCATACATAAAGTTGATAAACGTAATACGACCCCGTTTTCTTTTACAGTAGGAGAGGGGGGATAACCAAAAATTATTCAAAGGAAATGTCCCAGATATGCCAGCCTTCTAAGTGGCATTGGAATTTCCTTAGAAGGGAGAATTAACAAAGGTAGTAAGACACAATCATAGATACTGCTATTAATCCAATTGGCAAAATATATTAGAAAAAAGGTAATACATGCTATTTCTCAAAGAGTGCTATACTCCATGAAGGAAGCAAGGTCAATAACAGCTGTCAAACAATCAGTATTCATACATTAATCTTTCTTAATGCTTAGATATATACTGGGTATCAAAACAGTAAGGCAAGAAGACAGTCCAAAGTACATGCAGAGCATTATAGTCAATATTTGGGAACACTAAAGCTACATAGCATAGATATGCTGGGAAATAATTATGCGAAAGGTTGAATAAACCACCATAAGGACTACAATGACCAGCATCATAAAACCATCCAATATCAATACGTAGTGAATCCCCCAGCCATCATATCAGCTATGAGCCCCAAGCAGAATAAACCCCAGAAAGAAATTAGTTCCAATGTCCCCCAAGTTCAAGACAATGGCTCTGTGCATCTAACTGAATGCAAACTTACCTGTGGTGAAATCAATCCAACCGGACACAGCACAGATCGTTCCAGCTTCCATCTTCCTCATCTGTCTAAAAACCAGGCCCAAAAACTGGCATAAAGCTGCTCCCCAAATTCGCCATCGGAACCTCCAGAACCAGCACCAAATGGGACAGTTATCAAAACCCCGGGTGAGCACAGTACCATCCATGGAAGAAGCAATTAGATCCGAACTCACTGCATCCTGCAAGCGATCTTGTCTCTGTGATATGGCGACAGCCTGGGTCTCACTTCTTTCAGCTGCCTCATGGCCTCGGTGTAGTGCATACTGTCTGTTCCATCTTACAGCGATCCCCAAAGCAGCAATAGACCATTCAGGATGCATCTGCCTCTCTTCAGTTGGAGCCCTAGAGACGACTGTGTGCTTCTCCATCCTCGAAAGAGAAGTTCCCAGTTTAGCACCTATATTTTGCAGTAAGTCGAGGAACTGCTGCCATTGACAGCTCTGCTGTAATTCCAGCTTAGTGGTACATGGAGGATCTGCGGCCTTATTTATGCTCCCAGCTTTTATTTTAATGGTTGTAAGAGTAGGATTTCTGATGCGCTCCATTGTAAATTTGATATTATACAATGGGCATTAAAATCATGCATAAATCCTGTACTCTCATTGGCTACCTGGCACTCCTCTCCCATTGCAAAAGCTACAGTCACCCCAAGGGAAGAAGTGCCAGGCAGCCCTCAAGCATATCACCCACCCAAAAATCACTGCGGGTCCCATTTCAGTAAACAACAGCCGCCAACTTAATCACTCGGTAACTCACACTCCCTCTCAAACCAAGCCGCAAGTTTCAATAAAAAAAAACAAAGCACGCGAAAAATGTATACTGTAGCTCCTTTGAATTAACTAAGGAAAAGGAGCTACAACACATGCTCAGCACACTGGAAAACAGCACTCACGAACTCCACATCAAAAGTCAGCACGTCTTCCACTCTCGGCGCCGTTCTCACCACGCGACTAGACTCCTCCTGCTCAAAGCGACACCGTGCTATCAAACCACAACTTTCAATTAAAAAAAAACACACACACACAAAATGTACAGCTTCTTTAAATTAATGAATGAACCTGATCTACAACAAATGCTGAGCACACTCCAGAACAGCAGTCATGGAACTCCACCACAATAAAACTCGGCGCGTATTCTACTCTTGGCACCATTCTCACCATAGACCAGACTCCTGCTCAAAGTCACACCGCCTATCAAACAAACCGCAACGCAATGCACTATTTTCTGTGGCATACTAACACTTTCACTATTTTTCCTATTTAAAATTAAAAAAAATTACTAAAATAAAATTACTAAACATTTATATATAACATTGTATAATAGCAATATCCCACTCTACGGTGTTGGTGATGTTAGAATTTCATTCTTGGTGTTGTTGGTCACTGCCTCATGACCGAACAACACCCTCAGGGCGTGGGTAAATCTTAGCATCACCAACACCCTCTGATGGTATATTGCTTAATCAGTCGATAGCCAGCCAGTTGATGAAGTCTAAGCTAGTGCCAAATCTGACATTTGAACAGCCAATAACACTATTTTTAATAAAATATAGTAGCTGAAGTGTAGCACGTTTTGGAAAAGCTTCCTGCCTAGAGAACGGCTCTCTAGCTCCCCCAACATAGGTTCATAACTTTGTTGTTTTTTAATATTGTTATGTCAGATTTTCAACATAGCCTTCTTGTGACCCCACCTAATGAACAATTGTGGAGAAAAATGTCAACTCCTGCCCGAAAGGTGATTTCATGCAACAACTGCGAAATCACCTTTCAGGATGTGAAAACACATTTTGGCCAGGATTTGAAAAATGACAGCTGTCACCTTCATGAAGTGCTATGAAGAAATGGCTATGTTGAAAATGTGGGGTCAAAATATTGAAAATTACTAAAGTTAAGAGCCTGTGTTCACAGACTTCAAAGTAGGCTCATAACTTTGCTGTTTTTTTAATATATTTACACCAAAGTTTCAACATAGCCTTCTTATAAACCCACTTCATGAACAATGTTGGAGAAAATTTTCAACTCCTGCCCTAAAGGTGATTTTGCATAGCAACAGCTAAATCACCTGTTGGGACAGAGTTGCCTAACGTCACTTACATGGTTTATGAGGTGGTGTTCCAAAAAAGGTACTGTGTGTTGAAAATTTGGGGCAAAAATATTTGGAAAAAATGGCCAAGTTATGCCACGAAGTTCAACCCCCCCCCCCCCACTGAAATACATTGAAATGCATACCTGATGTTCTCGGTTCATGGTCCAGCATTGGAGAGTGAAGATGTGTCTGCAGTCCACAGATTATTACGGCATTGAACCCCTGGTGGGTAAGTAAGGGCTTGGGGTGGTTGTGGGTGATGAGTGGGAGGGTCAGGTGGGGGGAATAACGACACAACAGGCATTGATGGATGATTTTCTTTTTACAGGTTTATAAAATAAAATAAAAAAAAATGAGGAATGTTTTTCTCTATTACTGATTGTGACACTGGGGGATTGGGCACCCCCCAGTGTCACTGTTATATTTGGTGGCACCAAGGGTGGACTCCCTGGTGCTGCATTGCTAAGGGGCAGGGTGTGCATGGCAGCTGGCCTGGGGATTGGGCACCTCGGTGCCCTAATATTAACATGGGTTGGGCTTGGGGATGGCAGTCATGGCAGGGGCTGCAACAACATCGATGGACAGTTTTCTTTTTTGCAGGTTTAAAAGAATAAAAAAAATAAGGAAATGACGAGGGATGGTTTGTCAATTACACGTAGCGACACTGGGAGATTGGGCACCCCCCCAGTGTCAGTGTTATATTTGGCAGCACAGGGAGTGGGCTACCCGGTGCTGCATAACTAAAATGGGCAGGGTGGGGGTAGCAGCTGGCACAGGGGATTGGGCACCCTGTGCTGTTATAATGACGTGGGTTGGGCTGGGAAGGTACAGTTATTGCGGCGGCTGCAACAGACATTGATGGACGGTCTTCTTTTTGACAGGTTGACAGGCTCCTGATGTGAAAAGCCACTCAGCAGTTTACTGATTGACTTCATATAAATCAAAGGACCGAAGCCATCTCTGATTAGACCAGATTACCACAAATCAGTAAATTTGGGTTGTGCTATGCTACCCTTTTGAAAATGAGGGCTAAGGAGAGGAATGGGCTTTCACACCCTTATAAGTTATGCTTTATGTTTGTTGAGACACTGTTTATTTATTTATTTTTATTTATTTATTATTATCAGGTTACATACCTTTGAGTCATAGACTCCTTTACAAAGGTTCCACGTCGGAGATACAGAGACATTAAATACAATACAATACAAAATTAAATACAGTAATAACAAAGGAAACTAAACAGTTACAAGGAAGCATGCACTGCAGGCAATATTGTGTCAAAGGCCGACATGTAACAAAGTATATCAGTTGGTGTCATACAGAGCACAGAAGAATTGCATAGACAGGCACATACACTGCAGATCAGTGGTACCAGTCCAGCACAAGAAGTAACTTGATTACATATGAGGATAAGGCTGGACAGGGGTGTCCATTGTCAACTTTTAGCATGCACCAGGGATGGCAAGACCAGAGTATGGTTCGTTGTCAATTGGGAGAGGCAGGCCGTGCTTGGAGTTAATGACAGTTACCTCTGAGTCTTGGGTGAGTAGGTTTCACAGGTGAGCCTTGAACCGCCCCAGTTTTGGTTCAGAAAAGAGGGAACTAGGGAGTGAGTTAAGCCAAACAGGGGCCTGGTACCTAAAGGTTCTTTGACCCAGGGAGTCTTGCAGTGGGGAACCTGGAAGCGAGTTGTCACAGATTGCCGAATGTGCCGGGTGGACAGGGGAGATTGTAGCAGGGGGTAAGAGCAGGTGGAAATAGGCCAGCAGAGATTTGTTTGGTAAAAAGGTCTGATATTTGAGCCTCCCATCAAAGTTTAGCCAGTAGGTGGTAGAGTAAAGGGTGCAGGTGTGTGTGAATTTGTCACAGCTAGTGGCTAGTCTACAAGCCTTATTAAGGGCTATCCTGATTTTGTTAAGGTGTGTGTTGTCAGCCGCCCCATAGAGTATGATACCATAGTCTACTAGTGATAGGATTGATGAGGAAACAGCTAGGTGTAGAGCTTCAGGCAGGAGGTAGTGCTTGTACTGATGGAGTAGACCAATACGCACATTGACAGCAGTGCTCAATTTCCGAATGTGGTCATGGTAGGTGAGTCCAGAGTCTAGGGTGATACCTAGGTATTTGAATGAGGTAACCTGCTCAAGGGGGTCATTTTGGGAATTCAGTATGAGCAGATCTAGCCCCTTGTTCTTATTTTGGGCATGGGCGAACACCATTGATTTCATTTTTTTATAGTTCAGGACTAGCCTGTGCTGGACGAACCAGGATTCAGCTTCCATAAAAGATTTTTAGAGAGCACATCGGAGAGCTGTGGGGTCAGTATGGGAGCTGTAGAGGATGGCATCATCTGCATACAGGAGTAATTTCCCAGAGCAGGCCTTGGGTAGGGAGTTGAGAAACAGGGAGAACAGTAGAGGGCCTAGAATTGAGCCCTGTGGGACCCCTGAACTGACTTGGAGTGCATCAATGTACACCTAATGTAAAATTGCATAATCATAGGAAACCTAGCCCTTATAAGGGTATCAGAGCGTATTTATCTCTGTGTACCCTGCTATCAGTCTTACCAGAATGATCATGTTTAATTTACATATGTAGAAGGATGGTAAGCTTAACAATTTTCAGTATGGGGAGCAGGAGGGAAGAAAGGATGCCAGAGTGGGACTGAAAAAATCATTCATGCTGGTTACTGCAATCGTAAGGGTAGGATCAAGACAGGAAGAAGAAAAGTTCAGCAGATCATTATGAGATCTGAAATGTGGACCTTACAGAACTGTGATCGCTACATGCCATCAATGGCAGCAGGCAGTGATGAAAAAAGCTTAGTGTGGCATCGTGGCACCTATGTTGTTTAATGGACTCAATGTATAGTAGGTTAACAGTCGTTGAGGTTTATAGGTGTTTGTTGTTACTGTCTACAGTATAGGGCTAAGAAACTGCATTTATACTGTTTACATATCTGCAGGTTCATCGTCAATATAACCATCAGCATTACGTTTACCACTCTATGAAGTCATATTTTGAAAATATGATCTGCAAAGTTGGTTTACATTTCATTCGCTACTGTATTGTAACACAAAGACCATACTTCAAGTATAAATTGCTGAAGTGATAATTTTTAGTCAAATGAAATACTAATGAAATTTATTTAAAATTTGGAATTGCAAGTTCAAATCTGTAACAGCTGTGTAAATTAGTACCTGACATGGATAACTCTTAGTATGATATCTGAATCAGAACTGTTTGATAAGATACATAAACTGCTGATCAAAACATATCATCTTTGTCTTTACTGAATCAATAAACTTCATGAAATAAAAAATGTTTGATAATGACTTACTAAATTATAACACTAGTCTGATTGGTGTAGACATCTAATCATGTATTAAATGTAATAATAGCTTATGTTAATTGTGAGTACACAAAACCTGTTTATTGTCCAAATGGATCAGGATATGTGTCCCTGATGCGCCACATGCAACTACTAGGTATGGGCACCCTTACCCAATAACCCATGGTGTCACAAGACATATTGTCTTTAAGCAGTGAAACGCCAGCATCGGTTCAAATCTTCATCTATTGGGATGGCAAGCACATCTTTCCAATCTGCTGCTACAATGATCAATACACTTAAGATCGAGGACTAGGACATCAAAGTCCTACATATAAAACACAAGATAAGAGTAGTGCTAGGCAAGTCACAAGGTCTTGTAATGGTGAAACATTAGACTTACCATATATAGAAATCTAAAAGGTGTGTGTGGGGGGGGGGCATGGCTTGCCTGGCCATATGATGGCAGCTTGATTCCTTTATTCTGAACTCACCATATTTTCATCCTGCAACATCCTAATAATCCTGTCATCCTAACTTGTCCTTGTTTTACAGGGTGTTAGCCACTTACTTGCTGCTTAACCCACTGTTTGTCTGGTCCCCCTGCACCTCAGCCATGGTGGCCACTTTGGAACCAACTGCAGATACCAATCTACAGGAACCAACATCCATGTTTGTACGTATGATGTCCCAGCTCAATGAACTTGAGACAGCCACTCAACACACATTGGTGGATATCATTAAGCTGTCCCACAGAACTAATGTAATGGAGCTCACTCCGAGGTCTAAAATGAAAGAATCATGAGCTACTTCATGGATCAAGGTACACATTATATGGCTGGAAAAGGGTTGAAGATTTAGAAAATCAGATCCAGCGGAACAACCTACAATTTGTGGGGTTTTCCCCCCCAAGGGCTACAAGGGCTTCAACATGATTCACTTCCTGCAGAAAGTTTTATCTGAGCTCCTGGGCCACAAATGGGCTGGCCCCATTGAGATCAACAGGGCCTGTCATTTGCTGGTTCCCAAGCCACCTCAAGGTGCAAGTCTAAGGCTGATCTTAGCCCACTTTCTATGCTTCATGGATTGGGAAGAAATAATGCAGGCTGCCAGGCAGAAACATTACATCTCCTGGAAAAGACAAACAATCAAAAATTTGTGGATTTCTCTTCAGTCTCCAAGAAGCCTCACACTTTCATGACAGCCAGAAGGGCCTGCTTTGACCTGGGGCCCCAGTATTCACTCAGGTATTCTGTGACACTGAGCATCACTGCCAATGTGGTTTCGTGGTTATTCGATGCTCTGGAGGTGGCAGAGGATTTCCTTACAAAATATACTATCCTCAGCTGAAGTTGGACAAATATAAGCCTCACACTCACCAACAGGGGGCCAGGAGTAAACAGTTTGACATGGACATCACCCTGCCTCCTGAAAACACCCAATCTATCTCCTGGCAGCCTGGTTCTCTGCTCCCTTCCCCTCCGAAGGGTGATGATCCTTGGCACCTGGTACCCAAATTAAGGTGTAAAAACAGAAAAGAAGCCAGAAGAGGGCAGACGAAAGGATCGATCGCCATGCATCGGATCATGCAGTAGGAGCTGCAGCACCAAATCTAAGGACTCCTCCAGATCATCTGGGGCAGACACAGCTGCTAACAGGTTTGCTCCTTTGAAGGACTTGCTTGCATTACATAGGACAGGATTAATAACGACCAGCTCCTAAACAAATTTTACAAAGTAAAACATTTTATTGGTGGAATTTCAACTAAAAAAATGACTCCATAATGGGAAGGCTTTAAGCCTGAGGTTCAGTGGGTACAGCAACTATGTCACTCCCCCATCAGGCCTTAAAAGGCCACTCCTCCTGAATGTTCCAGAATTCGTCTCTTCATTGTGGCTGGAGTCACTGCCCCTCCACCTTCCTCTCCCTGTTATTTTCTTCACTTTACCAGTATGTTTGCGGTCGCCTCCAGCTGCCGGCTCACTCATTTTCCCCCTTATGTTTCTTTGCCGCTCCATAGCTTTGTTTCAGTGCCTCCCCACCCTGCTTCTTCCTCCTCCAGCCGCTTCCTCTGCGGCCGTCCTCTCTCCATTTCTCTCATTCTCCCTCCTGCCCCATACCTTCTCATTATTCGCTATGGGCGGATCTTTCCCCTGGCTTCCCTGTTCTTTTCCTGCTCCTTGTTCTGCTGGCCATACTTTTTTCTCGCCCCGGTGCTTCCCAGTTGCCCACCCTTAATGGGCCTCACTTTCCCCATTCCCTACCCTCGTTCCTCACTGTGCTGCCTCCTGTCTTCTTTCCCAGCTTCAGTCTCTGCTCCTCTTTTGCTGAGTCTGATCCATTTTTGGATCGGTACATCAGTGCTCCTCACCTGCCGTTCCAGGTGGGCTCTCACTACCTCGCTCGTTCAGGGCCTCTTCCTGCTGTACTACTCCTGTTATTGCTACATGCATGCTGTGCTGTTTCTGGGATTTCTGTCATGTGCATCTCCTTTGCCTGTACCCTCCACTAGGGGCAGAAAACATTCCACCATGTTCTCAATGTCCCATTTCCCTGCTTGCTCCTGGACTTCCTTCATTCCTCAGCACTCTTCTTTCCATGGTCTGCATATCCTTCTGGATTACCTCCTTTGCTTTCCCCAAGACCTGGCAGTCCATTGACTTAATTTTCATAGACAGTTGTACTACCTCAGTACATCAAGACGTGCTATACAGATCACTCCACCATCCTGGACAACCTCTCAAGTGGCTCTCTCGGTTCACATTGCTGCCTGTTTCTGGGGTGTCTACCCCTGTCACCTCAACTAGTTGCCCTTCTTCTCCCATTCCCTCCACCATCCATTCTGCTCCCTCTCTGACCTTTGCTTTCTTTTGGGGTTTTCCCTATCTAGCCATCACCTTCCCGATTCATATCCTCCTCTTACCCTAGTCCGTCTGGTGTTCAGGTGCCTGATTCTGGTTCTCCTTCACTCAGTCTGACCTCAGGGTCTACTCATTTACATCACTTAATCAAGCACACCTCTCATTGGGTCCTATGCTACCTCATCAAACTGCCACATTTCTGCGGTTATTATCACCATCGGTCCTCTTATGCCCACATCTGGGTATCCCTCGTTCATCTGACCTCTAAGTGGGTCTACTCTTCCATATCGACTACTCGAGCATAACCCTATCTGGTTCATGCTACCTTGACTCAACCTGCTCTCCACTTGAAGACATGCCTTCATGTCTATTGCCCCTTTGCTAGGGGCTGGCAGGCTTCTTTCCATCATTGTTCATCGTTCATTCACATCTCACCTTAAACCATTCAGGCTTTCAAGGCGTCTTTCCATAATCCTACTTCCTCTCTTGCTTTTGAGCATCTAATTGCAGACATCGCTCGCATCCCTTGACAGCTGTCCCTTTAGAAGGACAGAGCGAGAGCTTCCTCTAAAATTCAACTTTTCCTCCTTCCTCAATCTCTACTTTAAATTGCTGTAGCTGAGCCGTCCCTAATCAAAATGTCCTTCTGCCTGGAGGGAAGGTGACCTAGACCTTGGATCGCCAGAGGTTTCCTCCTCAAAGGGTTTTTTTTCCTCTCCTCCATGCCAATGGTCACAATATTAGGCAGGGTTAGTGCTTTCATAGGTTCCTTAGTTAGGTTCTGCTGTTGGATGGAGTTGGATGGTGGCCCCAGCTGTTTCCTCTCTCCTTAGGAAGTCTGCCTTTCTGCATCTCGTCAGATTTCCTTTTATTCATTGTCCTCACCTTTTATCGTTCTTCTCCTGGCCTTCCTATCTATGTCATCACATTTATTTCCGGTATAGATATCTTCTCATTTCGTACCTCTTTGATGCTTGACACCCTTTTGGGTATTCTTTTTGGACTTCTTCCTAAGCTGCCTTTAGCCAAGAGAATTATTCCCATGGCACCTATAGGGGGGAACCCTCCTCTTGGGTTTCTTGCGTCACACCCCTACAGGGTGGTATATCCCATGGATAGAGAGGCGAATAGTCACAATGTTTTGAAGTCACACACGCATACATCTCATCCAGTTGCGTAAGCACAACTGAATGGAAAGGCTTTAAGCTTGAGGTTCAATGGGTGTGAGCAACTATGTCACTCCCCCATTAGGCCTTAAAAGGCCACCCCTCCTGGATGTTCCAGGATTTGTCTCTTCATTGCCCCACCAACCACCCCCTTCCTCCTCCAGCGGCTCATCTCTCTTTCCTGTGGGCTTCTTCCTAAGCTACCTTTAGCCAAGGGAATTATTCCTGTGGCACCTATAAGGGGGGAACCCTCCTCTAGGGTTCCTTGCATCACACCCCTACAGGGTGATATATCCCACGGATAGAGAGGCGAATAGCCACAATGTATCAAAGTCCTACCAGCATACATCTCATCCAATTGCATAAGCACAAGTGAACTAAAAAGAAAGGACACTGGGACACATTTTCAGACACAACTCACTTTATTACACTGTGCGGAAAAAAAGCAATGTAGCATTTTATTACTATTAACAACAGGAACAAATAAAGTTGTACAGGATAGCTCTTCACAAAGGCAGTGCAAACAAAAAGACAAAGTCTTTCATCTGAGCGTCTCTTAGCAACTTAAATCTCAATCTCTCTAACAAACCAAAAAACATTGCTCTCTTTTTATAAGATGTTTTTCACTGCCAATTAAATTCTGCATCCTATTTTCATTAAGCTGTATCTCCTGTTTTCAAACAATGTAACAAAACATTGTCATTGCCCTTCCAGTGACCTGCCTGAAGAGTATATCTGGACTTCTTAACAGGTGCCACCAGTTAATACATTCTGTCCAGAGCTGACTTCCTGCTGACTAGCGATGCAGCGAATTTAAAATCCACCAGCGAAGTGAATGCAAAGTGGCCACTTTGCCTTGGCACTTCGCTACGCAGAGTGCCCCATAGGAAAGGCTCACTTCTCCTTGTTATTACTACTTCGCTTTGTCATTTCACCTTAAACGTGAAGTAAGGTGGAGTGACAACAATGTTGGCAGCATTCCACCCTCTCAGTTACCAGAATAAATGTGCATCCCCAAAGTGCTACTGTCTTGTGTCCAGAAAACTCCCCAGTGCTGATGAAGTGAAATGAGAGTGTAACAAGAAATGCAAAGTCTCCCAGAATTAATGGCGCACTCAGTCATGCATGCAGTGGTCAGGTCACACACAGAGTCGCCAGAATTAATGTGCATCCCCAAAATGCTACTGTCTGTCTTGTGTCCAGAAAATTCCTCAGTGCTGACGAAGTAAAATGAGAGCGTAACAAGAAATGCAGTCTCCCAGAATTAATGGTGCCATGCAAATGCACAGACAGATTAAGATTGCGCTGCACACTCAAGGGATGCATACGAAAAGGCACAACAACACCTAACCAGTGCTCACAAGTCACAAATCCAAATCTGGAAAGGAATACATTTTGCCAGTTGTAGGATTAGTGCATGGCAGTAACAATCCACAACCACTACCAGTAAAGATACCACAAAGCAGTATAAAGAATTCATGCAGGTGCAGTGGATAGCAGGTTCACACTAGAGATGCAGCAAATTTAAATGTCGTGGGTGAAGTGTCTGCAAAGTGGGCACTTTGCATTGCCACTCCAATACAAAGTGCACACTCCACCTTGTCATTACCACTTCGTGTTATGGTGGAATGACAACGCGAAGTGAGGAGAAGTTGTTGTTTTCAATAGACTTCGCCCTGCTTTTTAGCCGTAGTCAGGCAAGAAAAGGAAGGAAGTGAGTCATACAAGCAGACACCTTCACTTTCTCCTGTGCAGACGGAGACAGGGAGAGAGGGGAGTGTGTTGTTTTGTCACTGCTGAGACTTGGAGATCAGAGCGAGAAGATTTAAACATTGATTTATAGACCCAACAGTTTTTTTTATAGCTGTCTTTTCTGTACTCTTTTTTTACTTGATGTGTTCTTTCTGTAAATTTACTTTTCTTACCTTTATAGGTAGTTAGTTGTTTGTCTGTGTCTGTGTGACTGTGTGTGTGTTATGTGACAGTGTGAGTAGTCATTGTTCAGACTGAGGGAGCGCAGTAGGAGAGATGGACCAGGGTGAGGGTCTGAGGGAATGTCTGGGGCAGGGGCAGCTCTGGGAGAGCGTGGTACTGGTAGGTGTCATACCATGTGGATGCGTGGTGAGCATGGCCTCCAGTTCCTGTTGGACCGATTGAAAATTCTGAGTGCCCCCCCCCCTCGGAAGCAGGACCAGCACCGCCTCCTGACTCTGAGGCACTTGAACTACCACCACCACCATGTCCAGCACCAGCTCCAGCACCAGGTCCTCTGGAGCAGGATGTGTATGTGCTCCTGGGTCCAGGTATGGATCCAAACCCTGCTGAGCACCATGACCAGCCAGCTGCCAGTTCATCTGGCCCTCCCCTGCCTGTGCCTGGTCCTACCCGCACCTCCATTGTTTGGCAGTTTTTGACTGTGTCAGTGAGGACAGCAGTGTGGTTAGGTGCCACCTATGTGAGGTGGAGGTGCACCGTGGCCCCCGGGGGACTCACCTGGGGACTGGGAGCCAGTGCACCCTCACCCATATGCACAATCACCACCAGTTGGAGTGGCAGGCTGCCACTGAACGGGCCTTGCCTGCACCTACTGGCTCTTCTGTGGCAGAGGGTGCAGCTGTGCATGGTGGTGGCCCTAAGAAGAGGAGGGCAAGAGCAGCACCTGTTGCTCCACCAGCACCTAAACCACCACTACCAGGTCAGCCTGTAGAACGTGTGGACCCCAGAGAACTGCATGTAATGCAGACTGACTTGGCAGTTCTCTGGAGTGCTGTTGAGAAGAACAATGAGAGGGTGAGTGCTGTCCAGCAGCAGTTGGATCACATAGAGGGACATCAGTTGCAAATTATGTCCATGCTGGAATTGCTGCTGGCTCACCATGGGATCCCACATTAGTTTTTTTTCTCCTCACACCATGATGTGCCCCCCCAACACCTTCCTTGCTGTGTTATAAAATGTATTCCGCCACCATTCCCGACCCTTGTATGTAATAATGCCCTTTTTTTGCTGTCTTCTGTATGCGTGATACTTTGCATTCTGAGCAGTGCAAGTATACTGTGTGCTAAACTGCATGTGTGCAGTCAGTCTTTTTTCCAGCCTGTGTATGTATTGCAGACACTGTCCAACTCCCTGACTTAAAAACACTTATTAATGAATACAATGATGGGATGGTGAAGCATGGAGAGATACTACAAAACAGGCTTACAAAAGTTACAATACATCCAAGTAACCAGTAAAACAAAATAATGTTGTGATTCGTGATGTGATCATAAATTGTGATTTGTGACTACATTTGTAACTGTGATGATGAAGAAACACGAATGCCTACGGCTGTACTTCCCCGGGCCCCAATGAGGTGTGGCACAAAACTCCCCAACTTGAAAACACTCATTAATGAGTACAGTGGTGGTGGGGTGGTGCAGTATGGAGAAATACTACAGAACAGGCTTACAAAAGTTACAATACATCCAAGTAACCAGTAAAAAAAAAATAATGTTGTGATTCGTAACGCGATCGTAAATCATGATTTGTGACTGTATTTGTGACTGTGATGATGAAGACTGTGATGTGTATCATTCACAAATGACTCGTGAACTATGTGATGGTCCTGACTTAAAAATGCATATTAATAAGTGCAATGTTTATGCAGAATTATGCACCACACTAGTCGAGTACTCTGAAGGGAAGCCAAAGAAACAACTGTGACTTAAATTACAGATGGAGATTGGGCCCTAAAGAGATGCAAATGCACAGACAGATTAAGATTGCGCTGCGCACTGAAGAGATGCAGATGCAAAAGCATAACATCTAACCAGTGCTCACCATCAGAAATTCAAATCTGAAAAGACCACCACATCGGGTTGGGGCTAGCTATGGGGAGGTACTGTACTGTTGCAGTAACAGTCACTAGTACTAGTACCAGTACCAGTAAAGATACCACAAAAAAAGTACAAAAATTACACAGCTGCAGTGGATAGCAGGTTCACATTGCTGAAATTACTATGTGGCACAATAAAAGGTGTCTGATTTGATGACACGCGTCACACTCATACTCACAAACAAAGTAATGCGTAGCAAATTGAAAACTTCAGTAATATAACCACGTATTTTAAACAAACTAAAATTATGCACTGCTGCTGCACAACAATCGGCAAAAAAAAGGCAAGAATTATTGAAAATATTACTGTGTGTACATTAACACAATTATACAAGAAAAATATTACCAGAACCGAAAGAACTGTCTTTCTCTCCAAGTTAATCTACCTACACCACAGCTGCAGTCATATGCACCCCTCCCCCAAAGCACACTTTCACTGTCTCCTACTACACAGATCAATGTTGTGCATTAACATTCAAAATCCACACACAAACAATAAACGCTCGATGATATGAGCACAGGAGGGTTTCCTACAATCGATGAACTAAGTCTGAGCAAAAAAAAAAAATTACTCAAAAAGGCTTTCTGAACAGCTTTTAGAAGGTTTGAATCACAGAGATCTCTCAGCACACTGTCTCCTACAGCTTCCTACACACACTACCCTGAACTGAGGCTGTGCAAAACAATATAGCGCCCATGTGACCTAAAATCCCATGAATCACTGCAAAATTCACCTTCGGAGCTTAAAAACAAGACGAAGTAAAGCAAAGTACATTGCTTTCAATGTACTTCGCCTTAAGATTTGGTGGAGTAGTGGTTTGGGAAGGCAGAGTAACGTGAAGTCATTGTTCTCAATGGACTTCGCATTACTCATCATAATGCAAAGTACTCCGCTTCGTGTTGCAGAGCACTCCTCAAATCCGTTTTCACTCTGTGATTCACTTTGTGAAGCGAATTGGGTCCACTTAGCCCACCACTACTGCTAACAACTCTGTCAACAAGGTTCTGAAGGTCAAAAGGTTTCTCAAAGTCAACCCCTCCTATTCCAAATTGTTAACTTTTCTAGCAAACCAAAATAGCTGTCAGCACTGATTTCAACAATATCATTATATACATTTGCAAACTAGGGGATCAAGTTTCACATACAGATTCACATATATTTCTTTAACCACAGAGAAGCAAGGGAAAAAAGAATAAATAAAAACAGCAAGTGAAGGAAGAGCGATAACAAGGAAATTATGGGACAAGAGTGAACAATTTCTAGGTGCCACAAGGAAAATGTGATTGCCCAATCAGACAGGAAAGAGATAGGCAAGTGACAGAACAAGCGAGGACAGAATAGATTGCTGCTTGTAACTCTCTCTCTATATAACAAATGGGACAGGGTCTTATCCAAACACAGTCACATCGCTCACCTCAGGATTCTTTTTGGAGCAATGACGTGTTCAGAGTCCTCTCTGCTGGGGCTCCTGCCGGAGTTCTAGTACATTTCTTCAGTGACCTTGAACTGCAGCCCCACATGATGTGGATTGGTTAACCTTCCTCACAGGGTCAACACAGAAAAGATGAGACCTGGCACTGATGGTCTAGAAAAACCTTAGATACAATGATGCCGGCTGCATTAAGAATCAAACAGCCCAGACATGATATGGGTCCTGGGAGACTTCTGCACAGCAGGAGGATCATAAAAAGTCACATGCACTCAGGTATACCCCTCCACAGGCTCCAGCCCTGACCACTCTGGCCATACACAGAGCCAAGGAATAGCGAATCTGAACTTCCAGCTCCTTCACATCACTCTCCAACCTCCTAGAACCCCCTCCCCACCACCACCACCACCACCACCAGAACTTCCCTTGCTGTATCTTATGCATGCCCTCTAGAGGAGCACACTACTACTACTACTACTTTGCACCCTTCCTTAGCTGGGGGAATGTTGGGCACTCCCAACTCAATGGCCCCATAAAGTGGCTGAGTTATTATTTACACATTTATAGTTCTGTTCTTATGTACAGTACATGTTGGCCACCTGTAGTGACCCTTTGAAATCTGTTGTTGCTTCATGATGTCTGCATCTTAGCAACTTTGAGAGAAGGACCTTACTTATTTAATTTACAAGGAACATACACATTAATGATACTGGTGTTTTTAAGCACAGTGTCAGTTTCTGTGAAGAAGACAACCACAACATAGAATGCACTACACCTACTCACACATATACAGCATGGACACGCTGGCTGTTCAGCTTCATTACTTCTGACTTGTACAGCCTGTCTGCACTGACAGTTTTAACAAAGTTTCCTGACAAAGTGAATCACAAGAACTACCTTCACTCTAAAGGATGTCTTGCTGTCTTACCTAGTGTCAGTTCAAGTGGGGGTGAAGAGGATGTGAGTACAGCAGACTCGGTAGTAATAGGTAAATACAGTGCAAAAAAAATTAGGTCATCAGTGTTGGTCTGACCCTTACATATGGGGAAGGGGGGTGGAGCAGAAGATTAAAGTGCCTGAAGGAGACAAGGCTGTAGTGGGAATAATGTTACCATGGTAACTATCTGCGGTGGCCCAGTAATGTGTAGATCCAGGAACAAATGATTAGGCAGTAGTTGGCATGCATGGGAGTTGTAGATTTTTTATATGTTGGGCTTACAGTTGACCATATTATGCAGTAGCAGCAACATTAATTCCTCACCAACTATACTGAGTTCTGTGCTGCAAGTCTACATCACTTTTTGGCACTGACAAATCTTTAGGTCAAGTACCTTTTTGATTAACGTGAATCCAACTTATTGCACAAAACGTGTCATCCCATTGCAGAGCTGAACACTATGGCTAGAGATGGGCAAGTAGCTGTCGCCAATAGGTAACTTTAGATACTGTCATTTTCCTTTAGATTAAAATTATTTGGTTACCTTGTGTTTCCTAGCCACCCATAGCTACTTCCCCAGCAAAGTAGATCATTTGTTTTTTGCGATTATTATTTTTCATCTTGCATTTTTCCCCACACAGACATCCACCTCAAGTATCTGGCAGTATAGACTATTTGTCAGAATAAAGATCTGTGACTGAGCTTGGTACATCCTACAGTCCTGGGTTTGAGTCCCACAGTCACCTCTTGCATACTGTGTGACCCTGAGCAAGTACCCTCACCTCCCCAGTGCTTCCAAGGACTTGTGCTGAGTGGGTTTGACCGGGTTACCAAAGAATTAAAAAAAGAAAAAAAAAACTATCAGGGTCACCATATCCATACCCTACCTATGGCCAGGAGGTCACTCAATCAGTTCCCTTCACATCTGACTCAAATTCTGCTTCTTTGTTCTGCTGCCATGGGGTGCACAAATGTTGGCTGCTCTCCCCCTCCCATTCTGAGAACCAAAGCCTCACTTCTATGATGCACTAAGCACGGTAGCCTGTCCCAGTGTGGAACGTCAGGGATTATTGCACACAAACCTTGGCCACTCCTGGAACCCAGACATTCCATAAATCAGTTAGTTTCAACATGTTATTTACCAAGGATAGTTAAACTGAGATGCAACATTTCATTTTCAGTGTGATTCTGCTTCTGGAATGAGCCCACATCTAGAATACTGTTCACATTTCTGGAGTGCTCACCTTAAGAAAGACAAAGACAGGCTGGAGGCAGTGCATCATAGAATAACCAAAATGATTCAGGGTCAACAGTCGGATTTTCGCTTCCACGAAAGTTTGAAAATCATTTTGCCAGATTTCACAGAAATTCTAAATGGATGAAATGCGGTTTAATGTATTAAACTGTGGGAAAAAAATCTGCAGAACTGATCACTGTCAGTGTTCAGTTCTGCGGCTTTTTCACTCACAGTTTAATTCATTAACCCTTCCCCCCAGCCAGTCGCTGGCCCCTGGTCTCAGCCTCCACTGGATTGCTGGCCCATATCACAAAAAAATTTTGTGGTGTCCAGTTCCTCCACTCACCCGCCGATCACCCCTCCATATACAAAATAATAGTATACTCAATCCTCATTCTTGGGTGTCTAGTGGCCCACTGGCCCCCCCCATCTGCCGATTGTTGGCCCCATATAAAACAAATATCCTCATTCCCTGGTGTCTAGTGCCCCCACCTCCTGATCACCAGCCTTATAGAAAAACCTTTTTGTGTCCAGCCCCCCCAGCCACTGATTGCCTCTCCATATAAAAAATGTAATATTCTTTCCTCATTCCCTGGTGTCTAGTGGACCCCCCACCACTCCACCTTGGCAGGTAGTCCATCACCACCCCGCACCCCACATTCATTCCCAACCCCAAGCAGGTGACCAGCACAACCCTCCTCTCTCCTCCACAGCTGACCGCCCACTTTGCAGAAAAAATGAGTGCATGCTTGTACAAGCACGTTCTCATTCATTGAAGCTCCCAGTCATCTTACAGCACAGTTTTCAGGGTGTAGAGAAGGGGAGGGGAGGGGGCTGTTCCGGTGACCCGCTGGGTGGTGGGATTGGGCAATGGCATTGTGGACCCCGGAGGAATCTACAGCGTCATTCCCCCATCCCACCCGCCCGTGGGCAAGCAGAAACAGATCTCCCTTCTCTGTCCCCCAGAAAACTATGCTGTAAGATGACTGGGAGCTGCAATGAATGAGCATGTGCTTGTACAAGTATGCGCTCATTCATTCTGCTCAGTGGGAGGCCAGCCACGGAGGAAAGAGGAGGGCTGTGCCATTTGGGGTTGGGATGGGGGAGGGAGCAGGGTGGTGATGGACTACCTGCCAGGATGGGGGGTCCACTAGACACCAGGGAATGAGAAAATAATATTTCATTTTTTTATATGGAGGGGTGATCGGAGGCTGGGGGTGGGGACTGGACATCAAAATGTTTTTTTTATATGGGGATAGTGATTGGCAGGTGTGGGGGCCACTAGACACCGGAAATGAGTTGTTTTTTTTTTATATGGGGCTGGTGATCGTTGGGTGGGTGGGCCACTAGACACACCAGGGAATGAGGATTGATGATATTATTATTTTGTATATGGATGGGGTGAATGGCGGGTGGGTGGGGGGACTGGACACAGCAATTTTTGTTATATGGGCTGGTGATCGGGGGAGGCACAAGAAACCTGGGCCAGGGACCAGCGAGTGGCGAGGTGGCTGTATCATTAAATAATACATCAAACTGCGGATGGAATAAATTGTGCAGTTTAATGTATTATTAAGCAGTTCAGACCAGAAATTCTGCAGAAAAATGAAAATCCGCAGAAAATGGTGGGAGTTTCCAAACTTGCCATAGGCAAAAGTGCAAAATCTTTTGTGGAATTTCCTCAATTCTGCAAAAGTTCCGCCAAGGCAGAATTTGCATCTTTCGCCCACCCCTAGTCAACAGGGCAGATCCTATGGGAAATGGCTTATGGTAATGAACATGTACTCACTGGAGGCCAGAAGGTAGAGGGGGACATAACAGAGACCTTCAAGTCCCTGGAAATAATGAGTAAGGTAAATTTTGAGGAAATAGTCAGGAGGAGTGGTGAGTCAAACAAACAGGGTCATGAGCGGAAGCTGACAGAGGAGAGATTCAGGAGGGACATGAGAACGTTTCAATTTACAGAGAGGGTGGTTGAATCATGGAACAGCCTATGAGCTGATGTGTTAGGCATATAAACCATCAATGGTTTCAAGTGCAGCGGGGATACAGCTAAGGGATTAATATTTACTTAGAGGGGAAGCCATATGACAGAAAGTAAGGGGGAAGAGAGGGCACGAACCCCATCTAGACATTAGGTTCTGGGGTAGCATAGTGTACAACAGGGCAGACTGGATTGACCAATGATCTTTTTCCTGCTGATACTGTCTATGTTTCAATGTTCCTGCCCAGCGTACCGCTGGAAAGACTGTATCACATTAATTTAGCTGGATGGTCATTTTTTATAAGTTTATGGTACTAGTTGCAAAGTCTCTCATGAATATTATAAAGTAGTCTAACTGCAACAACTAGTCAGTGCTCAGAATTAGAGTACCTATTATCCCTCATACAGATGCCACCTCCTGCTTATCACTGTGCTGACTGATGCTGGCAACTCGAAGCCTGTCACTCATAGTCACATCTGCCAGAAACCATTGCAGCTAAACTTATCAAGGGAACTCTCAGCCCATCTATCTATGGCTCAGCCTTTAACTTAGTGAGGGAAACCTGGATAATTCCAAAAACATAACACTGCTCCTCATGGAGTCACCGTCATTAAGCACCTTCTGAGTGGTGTCACCACATTCTCTAGTCTGTGGAATGGGCCTTACCATTAACAAATGTAACAGGGAGCAGAAAAAACAATAAAAAAATAAACTTGATTTTAAAAGCTTTTAAATGCCTCTGACTCTTTTCTTTGACAGCAGTTAGACTGCTTCATAATATATCAAAAGGTATACTTCTGTGTGTTTCTTACAGCATTATAGATCAAGGGAGCATTCCCGACCAATCACAGTCCCCCCTTCAGTTGCACGTGAGGTAATCGTATTACCATAAGAGTACCTCACGCGCTGAGCCACTGTAACGAGCTTCTGGATGAATGCTCATGCCATAATTTTTTACTTAATACAGTTAGCGATCTATAATAGTTTTATGAGCCCATTTGGAGGGCCTCTTATGGGTCTAAAAGTGTCGCTGCTTGCATCTTTACGACCACAGAACTTTCACCTTCAGTTTGCAGTCCTCTGGTCCAAAGAACATGCAAGGCAATACTCTCGCATCCATAAGAGGCCCACCAGGCAGTCCCATAAACTTACATAAGAAGGTTATCTCATGCTGTTTGGGCTGACAGAACCACTCAGCTTTGCAGTCCTCTTGCCTAAACAACACAAGATAACATTTTGTATGTTGTAAGAAACACACACAAGTATACATAATATGTATGAGTGTCACCTCACATGTTCTTAGGAAGAGAGACTTGTGAACTAAAGATTAGCAGTTCTGGCATCCTAAAGATGTAAGATGCAACACTTTATATCCATAAGAAGCTCTCCAACCAGACCCATAATGTTGTTATATAGACTGCACAGATTTGTTTTATGAAAAGTAGACATAGAAACATAGAAACTCTTGGCAGAAAAAGGCCCGCTGACACATCATGTCTGTTCATACCCACCTAATGTTAAATGAGAAGGCCCTAGAGACTCTTCACTCTTGACCTCCTTTACTGGTGTAGTCTCTATCAAGCTCTTCTATCTGCTCTACCCACGTTTGAATCCCCTCACTGATTTTGAACAGACCACCTTCTCCAGGAGCCTATTCCACCTCATGACAACCTTTTTTTTTCCAAAATGTTGATGGGGTGGGTGGCCATTAAGTGGCCTGTTACTGTGGCACAGCATGTGAGCCTCTTACGAAAATAGCAATGTCTCACAAACAACTGAAGAAACCACTGTGATAGTTCAAGAGCATCACAGGATGCTCCCATGATCTATAATCCTCTAATAATGTCATATTGACAGTTATAGTAGTTACAATAATCTGATCCAGTCTTCTGGTTGAAAACAATGAATTGCAATAACTATCACTATCAAGTGAAAGGCAGTCAGAAACATACTAACATACTAAAATGCCAGCAGAATAGACCTAAAGGTCTTTCGTGTCTGCTCATTTGGTCAGCCCCCACCCTGGGAGCTGACCTTGCTGCCTCCCTCGTCCTCTCTAGCTTTTCCCTTCCCAGTCCCAGATATTCCCTCTGCACAGGACTTTGCATCCAGAACCCTTCCCCTGTACCTGTCCCATCCCCTCTTGAACCCCTCCACCGTCTCTGCCTCCACCAGCCCCCTGGGCAGTGCATTCCATGGCTCCACCACCCTCTCAGTGAAGTAGCACCTCCTCCTTTCTCTCCTGAATCTCCCCTCCAGCTTCCACCCATGCCCTCTAGTTTCCCTTCCTTCGAGCACCTTGACTGCTTCTCCTCTATTTAACCCCTTCATGTACTTGAAGACCTCTATCATGTCCCCTGTCCCTTCTCTTCCAATGTGTACATCTTTAGCTCTTCGAGCCTCTCCCCATAGGTTCTGTCCCCCAAGCTCCAGATCATTTTGGTTGCCCTCCTCTGGACCCTGTCCAGGAGTTCAGTGTCCCTCTTTAAGTGTGGCCTCCAAAACTGCACGCAGTACTCAAGGTGCGGCCTCACCAAGCAGTTATACAGGGGGAGTATCACTTCCCTCCTTCTGGAGGTGATCCCCCTAGTGATGCATCCCAGCATCCTGTTGGCCTTGGCCACTGCCCTCCTACAAGTCTCAGAGTTGTTCATCTTGACATCCACCACCACCCCAGGTCCCTCTCAGCCATTGAGACTTGTAGCATTCCCCCCCGGGTGTACTCTTGGCCTGGGTTTCTGGCTCCCAGATGCAGTACCTTGCATTTCCCTGCATTAAAACGCAGCTTCCACTTTCTAGACCACCTTTCAGAGCCTCCAGATCCCCCTGTAGGGCCACCCTCCCCTCCTCCCCATCCACCACAGCCTCCAGTTTTGAGTCATCCGCAAAGAGACTCATCTCACTCCTGATACCCTTCCTTATGTCAGAGACATAGGCATTGACGAGGAGGAGCCCAAGGACTGATCCCTGAGGCACCCCACTAATGACCCTCCTTGGGGATGAGACTATCCCGCCAACCTCCGATCCTGAAGCCAATTGCCTATCCATCTGATCATCTGGTTCCCCACCCCCATTTCTCCCAGCTTATTCAACAGGCCCCTGTGAGGAACAGAGTCAAATGCCTTGCTGAAGTCAAGATAGAGGACGTCCACCGGTCTACCCAGGTCCAAGGCTCTCGTCATCCAGTCATAGAACTCCACAAGGTTTGTCTGACATTATTTCCTTGGGATGAATCCATGCTGTCTATCGTCCAGGCACCCTGACTTTTCCAGGTTCCCCCCTAGCCTCTCCTTGACAATGCCCTCCATCACCTTGCCCACCACCGATGTCAGGCTGACGGGCCTGTAGTTCCCTGCCACCTCCCACAATTCATCTAACAGGAGGTATACTGTAACTCAAACTTTAATATTGTTTGTGTGACCAACCAAATGTTGGAGTCCCAGTTTCATTATTATCTAGCAGAGTATTGGGACACTATCACAGCACAAAAATCTAAGGCCAGAAGGGACTTAAGATCCACCATGTCTGCCGCCTGCTTCATAAGCAGGTATGAATAAATATGCTATGCAAACACATATTAACGTAAAGGGGTTCACTATACAGGAACTACTGTATTACCCATGGACATCCAATGATTCCTTTGGGTAACAGATATTTGTCTAGGATTATGCCGAGAGCCCATACTGTCTTCGTGTCCAGAGTCCCTGCTGGTAGGATGTTCAGTTGGTTCACTGCCCCATAGCAGAAGACATGCTTTGTAACCTTACCCTGGAATGTACCACCACTATACTTCAGGGACACCATATCTGATCAAGACCGCCTTTTAAAAAGGGCACTTGTTTGATCAGGGGTCTTTCCTGAAAAACAGTAAATGACAAAAGAAATAACTATTAATCACCTGTCTGTCTGATCATATTCACACCATCAAGTATGCAGAAAACTGAGATCATGTCCCCTCTCGGCTTTGTTTTCTCCAGTGTAAAAACGTTAAAGGAGAACTGCCCTGAATCTGCAGCTCTGTGTGTTCTGTAGAAGTTGTGTTTCTAATACTGGTCCAAATTCTCTTTTTGTTCCATCTGTACTGGCCTTTTAGTAGATTCACTGTATGGTTTTACACTGTGGTGGGCAGTACCATTTTAGAACAGTGTGTGATGTACTTTATGTCCTTGTTAAAGAACTTACGTTGTTTTCACAATGCATTCATGTTCTACTCTGGAACTCTGTGGCCCAAAGGGGACATAAACTACATCATACAGTTGAAAAATGGCACTTACAAGCAGTGTGTTTATCAGAAAAACACACTGTGTTTATTGCATGGCCACTAAAGATGGAACAGTAACACAGAAATGGATCAAATATATGAAAAAAGCATCTAATGGGAAAAATGACTTACAGGTTCAGTGCAGTTCTCCTGTAGGGATCACCAGACTCTCCTCAGAACTTTTACTGCCCCAATACCCCATATCATTTCATTGGCTCTTCATTGCATCTTGACTGCCTTTTTGACAGTGTCCTTTTTGTACTGGAGAGCACAGAACTACATGCAGTTCTCCAAGTGGGGTCTGACCAAAGCCTTGTAACATGGCAGGATAACTTCTGTTGTGCTGCTACAGGTGCACTTTGGCACTCTGCCTGCCCTTTTAACAGTGGATGAATGCTGCATGTCATACTTTTCACAGGTCACCGTAGATGTTGCGGTTACTACCCCTGCCTTTTGGGCTCAAACAAAGTTGAAGGGCCTGGGTTCTGATTTTCCTGATTGGGGGTCCAGATCTTTTAAGTTTTGCATGGTTCTTCCATCCAGACTAATATTTAAGTGGGCCTGGTGTCAGAGCAGTACAACCCTTTGGGATGCAGTACCTACCTGCCTCCCCACAGTGTGCTCTACCCATGCAAAATCACAGTGCAACCTTAAATTCAACAAAAATGCAATTAATGACTTACACTAAGAATATGTTCATGAGACAAAATGTGAAAAACCGACAAAATACTGTATTTATTAGGGGATATTCACAAGAGGATGGCAGAATGCAAGCAACACAGTTTTTTATACTCATTTTATTAAATGATTCATCAATGAACTACGATTATGCAGGACAACTCATAACATTCTGATGTCATATCATAAACTTAGTCTTTAAATATACAGTGATAAAATAAAAGGAAAAACATAAAGAACCATCAACTATAAGGGCCAGCTATCATATTACATCGAAGGATAGGAATGATGTTACCCAGAGATGTATTAAAGGATCATAAAATAAAGCTTCTATAAATTTCAATTCACTGAGGTACATCAATGAGTCCATTTCCATTGAGTGTGCAGTTTTGGTAAAGTTGACATATTAAATATATTGGCAGGGAAATAAGATAATAAAATAAGAGGCCATAGTTCTAAAACTGAATACTAATAAAAGTCATCCAGGCAGGAGCCTACCAGTAAAGTCCCATAATTATAAACAGGAATAATAAATAAATAAATCATGTTTCATAAATAATTAATTTAATAATACTATAATGGTAGAAAAATAAAAGTAAGAGGTTGATAGGTTTAGCTTACAGGGCTCCCAGATCTACAGGGATTCCTGTATTTTACAGGAGCTTGGAACCATCTACAGGGAAATGTTTCCCATAGACTTGAAATTAGTCATACAGGAAAGTGGCAATTTGGTTTCCATAGCAAATAATGTAATCTATAGGAAAATACCAGAAAATTGGCTAGGAGATACACGTAAAATGACAAATCAATCTGGGAGCACTGAGCTTATGGAACTCTGATATAGCTCCCACCTTTTCCATCTATTTATAAATGCTGGGGTTCTTTGCTGTAAATTAAATATGAGCTCTTCAAATTCCTGAATGTGTTGGATTATACAAGTCTGCTCCATTATTGTTGGTGGATCAGGCTGGAGCCATCTCTTTGTTATTGAGTTAAAGGTTGCAGTCAGATGAACCATCCATAAATATAATGCCTCTCACCCTTTATGCTGCGAAGGTTCAAGCCCTAATATCAAATGTTCATTTATTAATGGTTCTGTCAATCCAAATACAGTATATTGGTTATGTGTGTGGATATCTCCTTCCAGAAACTCTCCAGCTTGGGACAAAGTAGAAAGATATGGGTATGGGTGGCCTCCTCGGAGCCACAAACCCTCCAGCAAGCAGGGAATGTTCCTGGAGACCACTTTGAAAGAAAAACAGGGACCAGAAAAAATCTAGTTCTAATCTTCCATGAAAATTCTCTCCAAATAGGAGATGAAGTGGTGTTCCAGACTCCCTTCCATATGCCCTGCCACTGTTTTTCACTCAGAGGTAAATTAAGCTCTTTTTCCCACTTTAGCTTAAGGGAGTCAGCTTGGTGGGCTTGTCCTGACAGTAAAGCCTGATATATTAAGGATATACTGTAGCTTTCTTACCCCCACTGTGAAGTCCAGATCTTAATAAAAGGGAGTGTCTCCTACTGTTTCTGTGAGTGTAGTTCTAAAACTCAAAGTTGTTTATTAATAAAATCTCTACTCTGAAAAAAAAATCTTAGTCAGTCTGAGATTTCCCACCCAAACTGGTGCTGTGCCTGCTCGAAGTAAATAATTACATTATTTTGCATAACCTGCCAGAGTGCAAAAATTCCCTTGGCAGCTTGTAGGCCAGACCAGGTGTCTATCTGAGAAGGAGAAAAGTGGGGGTTTCTCAGTCCACCACCTATACCTCCAGCAATGGGCTTTAAAGACTCTACCAGAGGTATCCCTTCTCCAACCTTCAATGATGACCCAAGTCTCAGTAGGAAGACGTTTTTTCACTTGCATCATTTGAGGGAAGTTAAACAGTAAGGCAGGTACTGTAGAGGAAGTGGCAAAGTTCTCAAAAGGTCTATCACCCTCCAATGAACTTTTTTTTTTTTTTGTATTATTTGTTTAGCTCCCCTGTGCCCCCATCTGCTACTCCTTCAGGCCAACTGCCAAGGACAATCTCCCCCAGTGGTTCCGATGCCGATCCCTGACCCCACATCGCAGCCACCTCAGGGTAACCCTACATAACCCTTCATCAGGTGGGTCCTCCTCTTCCAAGGAAGAAGGGCCTGGCAGCCAGTGGCATTGGCCCTGGGTACTGCTGTGGTCTAGTTGGCTTCTCGGAGGTTCTGGAAGGCACTGGTCTGGGCGGCCATCATCTGACAGTGTGGAAGCACCATTTTCTGTGTTTTCCTCCTCTGGGTCCCTGTGCATCGCATCTGTGCTTCCCCCTGGTCTCCACCAGGGGTCGCTACAGAGCAATGCCTCTCCCTAGCTCGCCCCAAGAGAGGAGAGCAGTCCTCTGGATGCTTGATCTTTCTCCTTCCCCTGCCAACCCCCCGGCGCCTGAGTCCATTCCCGAAACCCGGGTCGCCAGTGTGGTTTGAGGTACGGTGCCAGTGCCTCAACCCTCTGTGCCTCTGGGCTAGCCCCAATGAACTTTGTAATTGGAGTTTCCCCATAGCAGGGCCAATTTAATTTGGGCCGCAGTCCAATAATTAGGAAGGTGGACAAGGGCCAAACCTCCAAACTTTTTAGAGAGAATTAGTAGTTGTCATTTGGGGGGGGGGGCGCATTTATACTGCTAAACAAAGGAGAGGAAGGCAAATTGCCAGTTCAACAACTCCTTAACAGGAACCAAACAGGGCACACATTGAAAAAGATAAAGGAGTCTTGGGAGAGCATTCATTTTCAGAGTTTGAACGCTATCATATAACCTCAGAGGGAGGAGATGCCATCGTCTCATATCAAGTTTAAGTTGGGCAATTAAAGGGCTATAATTTAAAGAAAAAAAGTTGTGTGGGGTTAATTGCTATCTGTATACCCAGATATTTTAAAGATGACAGGTTCCATCGCATAGGATAGGCCTGACAGAAATGTAAAGGGACATCATAATTGAAGACCAAAACCTCTGTTTCTGTGTGTTTAGTGTATAGGCTAATATGGCCAAGAAAACCTGTAACTGTTCAAACAGGGCTGGCAGGAAAGCATCCGGGCTCATTAGCTAAACCAATGCATCATCAGCATAAAGTGCCAACTTGTGTTCTGTGTTCGCCATATGGATCCCATGGATATCCTCGCATTGTCGTATACTTTGAGGGAGTGGCTCTATATATAAGGCAAACAATAACGGAGAGAGAGGACAACCCTGACGGGAGCTCATCTTCAAAAAAACCTATCTGAAATATGACCATTTGCCCTAATAAAGACCTGAGGTGTATCATATATCAGAAAAAGAAAATTGACAAAATCAGAGGGGAACCTGAAGCCAGCAAGGACCATTTTCAAAAAGGCCCATGAGATCTTACAAAGCTACACTATTTTTGGCAGAAACTTATGAACTGGATGTGCAGGACTGAAACTAAGTGCCTGACTAGGATTGGCCAGTAAAATGCTTAAAATACAGTAACAACACCCATCCTCCCCCACTAGGCAAGACAAAACAGAAGTAAATATGACTGTAAACCTGTTGGGATTACCAGCCCACCTGTACTGGGGGCACCACCCACTGGTACCAGTTTTAACCCTTAAACCTTAAAAGGAGCTCCCTGTGCTTCACTGGGTACCCAGCCACAAGAATGGTGCAGGCCCAGTGACGTTGCAGCTGGTTGGCCAAAGGTGGTGTACTTTAAAACAGAAACAGTTAAACCCCAAACCCACAGGCCATGCAGTTGCTTAAATGGCAAAGCCTCCAAATGAGGTCTTTGTAACTCCTGGCCCATCAGCCAAATGTGTAGATTTTATGCCAACTCTATATGAACCTCCTAGTTGCAGGGCAAGCCCTGAGAGTACTCACAGTTCTGTTGTAACAGCTTTCCTGTCAAGTGGGGTTCTCTTCCTCCTTCCTGCAAGTACAAGTCTTCTCAGCTTGATGGTTAAGTTCTACAGTTGGCGGGGAATGGGGGGCAGCTAGAAGACGCATGTCTCAGCTGCTTCTGGATGTAGGTCAGGCTCTTGGTGCCTGCAGTCATCAAGACCTCTCTGGCTCTTCTCACCTCCTGCTCTGCAAGACAGATCAGTCTAAGGAGGTACGAGAGTGACCACTTTGGTGCCTCAGGGATCAGTGCTGGGACTGATCCTCTTTAATGTCTTTATAAGTGACATTCAGAGGAGCTGGAAAGGAAGGAAGGAAGGTCTGCCTCTTTGTGGAGGACACCAAAATCTGCAATGTGGGGGGGGGGGATGAACAAAGATCTGAGAAAACCAGAGTGGTTAAGGGTATGGCGGCTGGGTTTCAATGCAAAAAAAGCACAAAATAATGCACTCAGGGCACAGAAATCCAGGGGCAGAGTACAAAATGGGTTGAGTGGTATTAACAACTACCAAGCAGGAAAGAGACCTGGGGTAATCAAGTCTGATGGCCTGAAGGTGGCCAGGTGGTGCAACAAGGCATTTGGGAGGGCTAGAGGGATGCTGGGGTGCACAGTGAGGGGTATCACTGCAGAAAGAGGGAGGTGGTTTTACTGCTGTATAGATCACTGGTGAGACACCACTTAAAGTACGGTGTCCAGTTCTGAAGACCACATCTCCAGAAGGACATAGACAAGGTGGAGGTGGCACAGAAGAGGGCAACTAAAATGGTGCAGGTCCTGATTCAAAAACCCTACAAGGAGACCAAAGGACCTCAATGTGCACACTCTGAAAGGGGGGGGGGGAATATGACTGAGATCTTTATATGCCTCGTAGGGATAAATAATGTACAGGAGGGAAGTATTTTTCTGAAAAAAAGTGCTCAAGAACAAGGGGATATGCAATAAAGCTGGAGAAGGGTAGGTTCAGGAGAGACATGAGGAAGTACTTTTTCACAGAAAGAGTGGTGGATTCCTAGACTAGCCTTCCAATGGAGGTGGTGGAGGTGAAAACAGTGGTGGGTTTAAGACTGAATGGGACAAGTACAAGGAAATCCGTAGTGGAAATGAAGGGGGGAGGGAGAAAGAACTTTAGAGCAAGTAGTGTCTGTGGTGATAATGTATGTAGGGAAAATGGGCAGACTGGGTGGTCCAAGCAGTCCTTATCTGACATCAGATTCTATGTTTCTATGTTTCAGGGGGCCACATGCCTCACACCCACGTTTAGGCTTCAGAACCCTAGTGCAGAGCATTAGCTAGTACCTGGCAGTGGCACTAAATGGCCTTCTCCTAGACTGTCTGCAGACTTGATGCAGGCTTTTTCTCACAGTTGTGTTCAAGCATTCGCTCTCTGTTGCCCACAGGCTGGCAGTTGTGGCATGCAGTTATCTCTTTTTCTCAAGGCAGGCTTCAGTCCCTTTCATAGGAAAAATGTCATCAAGACACTTTCAGTATGTACACAGTTTAGTGTCTGTATACACAGGTTGTAGAAGCCTTGGAAGTCACTCCCTGATGGTTGGATGTGGAAGCTCAGCCAGGTGCTATACCATTGAAACAGCTAAACAAATACCGTGAAAACCATTACAGCAACAAAATCGGCAGTTCACTGTAATGGTCACATAGTACCTTCGACATGGCTCCTCCTGGTGTCATGCCCCCTCCCAGAAATAACTCTGACCTGGAGTTGATTATTTTGAATTCCCGGGGATGCGGGGAGTGCAGCTCCTCACAAAAAAAACACCTGATGGCACGATGCCAACTGTCGGCATTGTGCTGTCACTGTAATGCCATTCAACAAATTTCCTATCGAACTGGCATGGTGGAATCCAGCCAGGCTTCCTTGAATGGCTCTCACCAGCAGCACTAGCCCACTTTACTCTCTGAGAGCTCACTGCTCATTTGCCTACTTCAGGAACTGCCCTCAATATTTTCTTGAGGAACGGCAGCTTCTGACTGGCACGGTAGGCTGCCAGACAGAAGAATTAGTATGCAGAATGTTCACTCAGCGCCCTATTGGCTGGCAGAAGGGGTGCAAAGCATACAGCACAGTCATTATGTGTGGTTCATAGCTCAGTGCTTATGTCACATACTGTAGTTGGATGATGTAGATGGTTGTTGGATACAGAGGCCAGTTACAATGATTATAGTATGTATGAATCGGATAGTATGAGCAATGAGCTTGGACACTTGAACTGAGAATCGTTTGTTATTATTTGATGGTTTGGGCTTTTCTCTGTATCCCGCCTGTAGGGAGGAAGCTTTGTCTAGTATTATGAGACCCCCCGGTGGGATAAGAGTGCCGCAGAAGGAGGAGGTGTCAGGGGAGAATGGTGGGGGAGTGCGACTCGCTCTAAGCAGAGCAGGAGGGCTGCAAGGTTTAAGAAGGATGGGAAGGAGCTCTTCCCCCGCATAACCATGGGCATGCGCCCTTCAATTATGTGTGGTTCATAGCTCAGTGCTTATGTCACATACTGTAGCTGGATCATGTAGATGGTTGTTGGATACAGAGGCCAGCTGTTAAGTAAACAATGGTTGCTAGGTACTAGTAGTATGGAATGATTTGGCTTAGGTACTTCAGTATGAACATGATCAAGTCAATGATTATAGTACGTATGAATCAGATAGTATGAGCAATGAGCTTGGATGCTTGAACTGAGAATCGTTTGTTATTATTTGATGGTTTTGGCTTTTCTCTGTATCCCACCTGTAGGGAGGAAGCTTTGTCTAGTATTATGAGACCCCCCAAAAGAAAAATGATATCAACCATTGTTCTGTATCTGACTGATGAAGGAGCTGAGCAGGAATACACCCCTAATAATATGAATAGATGATCACTTCCTCCAACTCCGGAGAGTGTGACCAGTAGCATGCAGGAGAGGAAAAACCCCCTTGGGGGGAAACCTCTGAGGACCCATGGCTACTGGCCTGCCCATCCTTCTGGGCATACTAAAGGAGAGTAATCCTAAATAATCTAATCGGCTAATCCAAACCGTAAAATGTAGAACCCAGTCCAGAGAAAGGAGAACTGAAGAAGTATGGAATTGTGACATGTCAGGTGAATAGAGCAAGCATCCATCCAGTAAACCCCAAGTTCGAGAGTCCATGAGCAGGCCGAAAGAATGGAGTGGCATTCGTTGTTGAAATGAACGTGAAGTGAAGCGTGGCAGGTGGTGAAGCACTCTGGCAGGTTAGGATGACTTCGCAGAGGAGATCCAGGAATCAAGGCCCAGCAAACACGTCAGAAAGAAAATTGTTGAGTCAAGTTCAGCATGGCAAGGTTAGCAAATGAAGGCCATGCTGATGAAGCACAAGAACTGACACAAGCTACTTAATAGGGAGGACGAAGCAGTAGGAACTTCCAATTCAGAGGGGAAGTGAGCATTAAGTCGGTAGAAAACGTAGTGAATATGTAGAAGTAGGTCAGATGTGTTTCCAGTAGTACGAGCAAGTAGTATAAATAAGTGGACCTGTATGTAGGTCAGTTGATGGAGTAAATAAAGCTACAGAAGCAGACACAGTAGCAGGGAAGTAGTATTGCAAGATGAGGTATGTAAGAAAGTGAGGGGCATGAAGAGTGGTACAAGCCAGGGAATCAGAGAGCTTCCTGGATTCAATAGGTTGGGTAACAATGTTGACATCTGCAGTTCAAGCCGGGATGATACCGTAGCTAGAATTGACTTGTGAAGAATATCCTGACGAGTCCCGAATAGTCGAGCATAGGAGTCCTAGATGGCGATAACTGAAGAGGCTGAGTCAAATGAAGTAGCATTGTCACAGGGTCCGAGAAGCAGTAGAGCATAATCAGGATAGTGAAGGTCTTCAGGAGAAGCTCAACTAAGTGTCCTGGAAAGAGTGAAGCAGCAGTAAGTCCACACGGCTGAAGCAGCAGGGCAAAGTATCCAAGAATAGATGATGAAAGAAGAAATGTCCAGATGCAAATCCATAGTAAAGGAGCTTCCGGCTGGCTGACACGGCAGCAGGCAGGCATAAAGTAGAATGTGAGAATCTCCAGGCCTCGAGCTGGGCGAGGCAGAAGTAGAGCAGAAGTAGAGAAACCTCCCAGCCCAAGGGGCGAAGGCAGGTCATAGAATCAGGTGATTAGTAGGTAAATCTCCCAGCCCGATGGACGAAGGCAGGTCGAGAAGCAGGCGAATAGTAAGTAAACCTCCCAGCCCAATGGGCGAAGGCAGGTCGGAGAAGCAGGCGATTATAGTGCAATCCAGATGTGAGTCCATAGTAAGGGAGCTCCTGGGGCTGGCCGACACGGCAGCAGGTAGGCGAATGGTAAATATGAGAATCTCCAGGCCCCGAGCTGGGCGAGGCAGGTGTGGAGCTCCTAAGGCTAGCAAATGATAGATAGGTGGATGGAGTAATTGTATCCAAGCTTTGATGCAGGCGAGGCAGGATGAAATAGAATTAGGATGACTTCCAGGTTTCTGCAAACAGAGACTAGTATAATACGTGGAATGGTAGAAGGCTTGCAACAAGACTACTGACTGACGAATCCAGTTCTGGTAGGTACGATAGGAGTAGAGTATATTCCAAGGTGATGATATAGAAAGCAACGGCTGTAGAGCTGAGCGGGATTCTGGGCAAGCTGTGAGGGAAGTAAATCTGAAGTACAGATGCGAGGTTAGGAAGCAGATATGAAGTACAACAGGGCGAGCCCAATAAATAAGGAAGTGCAGGTGGACCGCATAACTAAGGAGAAGAGCTAGCAAGTAGCAAGTGATGCACCAAGTTAGACAGGTGCTACGAAATAGAACATTGCAGCTAGTTCCTTGGGCGAGATGTGCCTCTTATCCATCAGCTGGTGAGGTAAGTAGAGAGGCAGCTAGCTCCAAGTAACATGAAAGTGCAGCCAGACCTATGATTGTCTGCTGGTAGTAGTAGAACATGGCAGCTAGTCCCTTGGTGAGATGCGCAGCTTGTCCGTCAGCTGGTGAGGTAAGGTATAATGCAGGGAGCAACAAGGGCTAAGACACAATACGCAATGAAGTAGAGTCATAAAAATCAAAAGAGAGTAGAAACGAGTCACAGAGTCCAGTAAGTAGATCTTGAGAACTGAAATCCAGGAATATAAGGCACTGTAACGTAGAACTTGATCCTACAGATAGTTCCAGGTGGAGATGAGTAGACATCAGGCGGGAGGTAGAAAAGGGGAGAGTAGGGTATAATTCGGGATGGTTATCACAAGCTAGGCAGTAAAGTAAGCCAAATGTCCCGATATGCAGTGGTAGTAGTATGCAGTAGACAGAACAATAGGACCACATGTAGGTCATGCATGGTAGCATACAATTAGGAAGAGCAGAAGGCAGATAAAGGAATGGGACCGTCTTGGCACTAGTAGCTTGTATGAGCTGTAAAGGTAAGGGGTGTTACCGTGGACAGGTTGACATTACTGCGGCAAAGAGCAGGCTGACAGCTAACACATCCAGCCGTTAGGATATGAGTAGCATGTGCGCACTGTAAAATGAGTTGCAGTTGCAGAACTTGAGTAATGGTTACGAATCTTAGCAGCTGTACTCTGTTGCTATAGCGACCGCTTCCTCTAGCGACTGCAGAGGTAATAACTTGTCAGCTCAGCAGGAAAAAGTTGTCCATGGGTAAAAGCTCCCTGTGTCTTGCACGCCTGACATATGGCGACAAACGCTAGAATAAGCATCAATTCGTAGATTTTCATAGTGTCCAAAGTAGCCGTCCAAGCGACAGAAGCAGCACTATTAAGGGGACAAAAGAATGGACTGAGCAGGCTGTTGTGAGGGGCTACACATCAAGGGCTCAAGCTGAAGGCTAACAATTCCAAGCAGCAGACTAAACTGGAGGGAAGCCGGTGTCATCCATGGCAGCAGTACGCTGGAGGGAGAGCAGATAGTGAGTCCCATGAGTCTAAGGGAGCAGCATGGAAATAGCAGGCAAGTCTGAGGGTAGGTAGAAATGGTACATTCATGTTGGTGTACAGTCCAAACAGCTAGGCAACTAGAAGAGGGAGCAGGCAGGGAGTAGCTGGCGGAGCAATAGCTGAAAGGAAGCATGAAGAAGGCAGGACAGCAGCGGGCAGCATGGAACCTTGTGTAATGGAGGCAGGACTGGAAGCACCGACTGAGAACAGCGGAGAAGGAGAAGAAGCGGTGATGAACTGGTCATGGAGCCGGGCTGCTCTTAGAGTGAGGGGGATACAGAGGCAAGCACAGAGAATAGTTTAGTAGAAGTAACCAAGCAGGAGGGAGGCAGCAGTCGGAACTAGCAACAATCTGCCCCAAAAGAAAGACTGACACGGATGAAACAACAGGCGAACAGAGGGAAGGGAACCAGAAAACCCATGAAAACGAACAAACGAGGGGAGACAAGCAAGCAAGCAGCAGGCATGCAGGTAGGCAGGCAGGCAAAGGGAGGGGCACCAGGAGAGAGCAGTCACGTACCAGCAACGTCACGTAATGAGTGCGACTCGCTCTAAGCAGAGCGGGAGTCTGCTGCAAGGTTTAAGAAGGATGTGGGGAGGAGCTCTTCCCCCACATAACCACAGGCATGCGCCCTTCAATTCTCTCATAGTGCTTGTCTGATCACATGCTCAGATCCCTGACATCTAACTGTTTGCCAAGGAGGTTAGGGGACACAAGATGGTAGCTATCTTCAACTTCCACTTTAATTTTTTTTATTGGATATCAAATTGAGATAAGGTTATCTCTTTTCCAATAGTATCCAACACTTAACATGACAAAGACAAAAATACAGACTTACATATAAGCATTTCAGTCACAGTATAAAAATATGAAAATCAATCAGACTATCAATAATGTAAAATCATAATTCATACATAGCAATTTCAATGTTTGTTATACAAAGTGGCCAAGGATGACCTAAAAGACTCAAACGGCAACATTACAGTCACGTTTAATTGTTTGGATAATCATTTCCATGTTCTGGGGACTGAGCTTGATAAGGTTCTGTCCCCAAAGCTAGTCTTACATCTTGGTACATATAAACATGAACATATGAAGACCTTAGGCAATACTGTTGTAGTGGCCTGATTTTTATTAGCTGCAGTAGAAAGTCTGGTATAGACTGCGTTATACATTTATAGACCAATGAATTCCAGTGAATATCCCTCCTTTCAAACAATGAAGGAAAAACTGATTCTTGGTACAGAACAGCAGTGGGTTCTGTAGGGCAGGTTTGTTATGAATCTTAAAGCACTATTAAATAAGACATCCAGCAAATTCAATAATGATTTTCTAGTGTTCTTATAAACTACATCTCCATAGTCCAGTACTGGCAGAAACATGAAGGTAACCAATAACTTCCTAACCTTTCAATTTAAAAAAAGGATTTATTCCTATAGAAGAAACTCAATAGTCTCTTCAATTTATTTGACATAGATGTTATATACAATTCAAAGGTCAGATTTTTATCAAGTACTACCCCTAAATATTTGTAAGACTCCACATAGTCTAGAACAACTTCTGACAAAGATCTAATTTAGTTGTAGTTATCTCTTTTGTATTTTTCCTCTTGAATAACATCCACTGTGTTTTTTTTTAAGTTTAAGAGGAGTCTTAATTCTATAAGCTCCTTCTGTGTATTTGAAAAGTCCTGCCACAGAATTGTCTCACAGTAATGAAAATGTTCTGGCAAACACAGTTATTTTTGGGGGCTTCTGTCCTGCTGTTATATATGCTGCCCCCCCCCCCCCCAGTTCTGTAGGTGCACCTGTGCCTTGTGATCCAGCTCTAATTTGTGTTTGTTGGGGTTTACGCTGGCTCACTGGGAGCTGCGTGATGAACTCCTCCTGCTGTGCAGGGTGTTTTCCCTACTTGGCTGTGA
The DNA here is from genome assembly GCA_016271365.2 of Neoceratodus forsteri. Classification (NCBI taxonomy): domain Eukaryota; kingdom Metazoa; phylum Chordata; order Ceratodontiformes; family Ceratodontidae; genus Neoceratodus; species Neoceratodus forsteri. Next base: position 1,454,873,652 of record CM057455.1, on the reverse strand, counting down.
GACGCTTTGTCTTGAAAGTGCAGAGGCATCAGACTCATGTTTGTTTGCCTTTTGCTGCCTTCCTAATGTCTCCATCCCTCCTGATAGCTGATGGTGTCACTGGGGCCAGAGCACACTGAGAGGAAACTCCTTGCACTGGCCTTGGACTGTGATGGTGAAAAACAATGTGGTGGGTCGGGTGTGCTCAGCAGTGTATGAGCAGTCATTGCATGTTTGAGCAGATGGGCAGTCAAACATGCCCACATTGCAGTGTAGCTGAGTGCCAATCATTGCAAAGAAATGTGCAAAAAGGCAGTTTGAGCAGCAGCTACTCGTTTGTTCGAGCAGGTGGTTGCTTGAACCTGCACACATCCTCTGCAAACGTTCAAGATCTGTCGAGAAGGCAGCAGCACGGCAGTTCGCTTCTCTGATCCCCAAACCAGACTACAGTCCCAGAGGGCCAAAGTGAGCAAAAGATGGCAGTCCTCATTGGGGCAGCAAGGAGTCCATATAAGCCCCCACCAATTGGGGGGGGCATTACATAACTTCATCCCCTTGTCTATTATGACCGTAGTAGTTTCCTCCTCCTGGCAGTAGACAGCTGTGATTCAGTGGTGCAGGGTCAGTGCAGTCTAAGAGGGCAGCCAGCCTCAAACAAACTACTTGAATTTGCCACATTTGTTGATACTGCTGCAGTTTGCATTCTGCACTGATGGTGGACTGGTATATCTAAAAAAACAAGAACTACATCCGGCATGTTGGAGTAGTGTGTTTCGAGTGAAAGCTAATCTTGTTTTGGTTTTCCTTTGCCTGCTCCACTGCAGAAAGAGGAGCCCCACATAGTGTGTACTGTAAATCCTACCTCTGTTTTCCTTCCCCAAGTTAGCACCTTGCCTTTAGTTCCACGCCTGAACTTCTGCAAGGCCTTTGATTTGGCACTGCATGGGAGACTGATACAGAAGAAGGGGGATTTGGGACTTATGAAAGGGCTAACTAGATGGATAGGAAACTGGTTGCCAGGTAGAACCCAGAGAGTGGTCTTGAATGGCAAATTCTCTTATTTCAGGGGGTCAGAAGGGAAGTGCCACACGAGTCTGTCCTGGGGCCAATACTATTTAACATGTACTGTGAATAGGCACCGTCGGCAGAGTTACAGGGTAAAGTGCGTCTGTTCACAGATGACACAGAATCCTGCGTGAGAGTGGATAGTGATGAAAGGATTAGTAGCATGAAAAGGAAAGTACAAAAATTGGAGCAGTGATCCAGACTCTGCCATCTGAAATTCAATGCTGTCACTTGAGTCCGGTGCTGGGGGGGGAGTGCACTGGACACGGAGGATTATTTTGATATGTAAGCCCCGTCTCATTTTGAGAGAGGCTTAGGCTCCCTTTAGGGACCCATTTTCCATTTCCGTTGCCCCCAGGGTTTATGGATTTTTGTGCCCTGGGGGTGCAATTTCTGTTAGCGCCACTTGGTGGTAGCAGAGAGCAGGATTTTAGGGATTTAAATAGGCAAGACGGGAAGAGGAACGGGGGGAGTTCTCGGGTAGAGAAAAAGAGAGCTGGACACCAACAGGCACTGCAGGGTAGTGCAGAGGGTGGGAGGTGGGGCCCTCCCCAGCCCCCCCCACACACACCCTTTAGGCATGCTGGCTTCTACAGTGGCAATGCGTCGGGTCCCCCTGGGTGAGCATCCGTGGGAGGGTTCCAAGAGTCAGGTAGCTGCGACTATTTACTGGGGGTTCCTGGGCTCTGGGAGATGGTAGAGAAAGTAATGGAGGTGCAGGATAGGTAGTCCCCAGGGTCCAGTTTAGGACCCTGTAGATTGGAAGTGGTCTTGGGTTGTCAGGGTTGCGGTTGGTTGTGGCAGGACTGCTGCAGCTCGTTTGGCACAGCGGCCCAGGGACACTTTTGAGAGGGCAAAGGGGGAGCCTCTAACCCTGATAAGGGTCTGTTTGGAGGGACAGGCCTGGGGGCTGCCAGTCTTTAGCCGAGTGGACCACAGAGTGCCTTGGAGGTATACCCTGGATGCTGGTTTGCACATATCGGGCAGCAAGTGGTTGATGAGGAAGGGACGGTTGGGCTGCAGTCATCTTTGGGTCAGGCTCACTGAAGAGCTGGGATGCTGTTTGGAGAGGCAAGAGATGCTGGGAGACCAGGCAGACCAGGAGAGCGACCTGGGTGAGAGAGAATTGGGGTATGGTGCGGTGGGTTTTGCTGGTACTGCACCATCCGTGTCCCTTGTAAGGTTGGAAAAGGGCCAGGGAACGGGTTGAGGGAGAAGCTGTATGCTTTCCCACTGGACAGGAAAAGGAAAAAGGAAAAAGAAATAGGATAAAACCCCAGCTATCTTGAGCAGTGAAGAGTTACAGTGCCTTCAGAAAGTATTCACCCCCTTGGATTTTGTCACATTTTGTTGTGTTACTACCAGAATTTTTAATGCATTGAAATTATTTTTTCCTGCCTTGATTCACACAGCATACTCAACAATTTAAAGGGGCAAAGATTTTTATTGTGTAACAAAAAATTTATGAAACATTAAAAACTGAAATATCTTGTTTACTTAAGTATTCACCCCCCCCCCCAGTCAGTACTTTGTAGAAGTGCCTTTGGCAGCAATTACAGCTTTGAGTCTTCTTGGGTATGTCTGTATCAGCTTTGCACGTCTGGATTTGGGGATTTTCGCCCATTCTTCCTTGCAGATTTGCTCAAGCTCTGTCAAGTTGGATGGGGAGTGTCAGTGAACCACAATCTTTAAGACTTTCCACAGATTCTCAATGGGATTCAAGTCTGGGCTTTGGCTGGGCCACTCAAGGACATTCACCTTCTTGTTCTGAAGCCACTCCAGTGTTGCTTTGGCTGTATGCTTGGGGTCGTTGTCATGTTGGAATGTAAATCTTCGCCCCCAGTCCAAGGTCTATTGCAGACTGATGCAGGTTCTCCTCAAGGATGTGGCTGTATTTGGCTCCATTCATTGTTCCCTCTATCCTGACAAGTTCCCCAGTCCCTGCCACTGAAAAGCATCCCCATAACTTGATGCTGCCACCACCATGCTTCATGGTAGGGATGGTGTTACACGGGTGATGAGCTGTGTTCAGTTTGCGCCAGGCATAGCGCTTTGCATTCAGACCAAAGAGTTCAATTTTTGTTTCACCAGACCAGAGAATCTTTTGCCACATGGTCTCAGAGTCTGCTACATGCCTACTTGCAAACTCCAGGCGTGCTATTATGTGGCCTTTTCTCAGGAGTGGCTTCCGTCTAGCCACTCTCCCATAGAGGCTACATCTTTGAAGTGCTGCAGAGATTGTTGTCCTCTGGACAGATTCTCCCATCTCAGCCATGGAACTCTGTAGTTCTGTCAGGGTGGTCATTGGGTTCTTGGTCACTTCCCTGACCAAGGTCCTTCTTGCCCAGTTGCTCAGTTTGGGAGGATGGCCTGCTCTAGGAAGGAGTCTGGGTGGTTCCGTAATCTTTCCATTTCCTAATGATGGACTTGACTGTGCTCCTGGGAACTTTCAACACCCTAGAAATGTTTTTATACCCCTCCCCAGATCTATGCCTCCTCACAATTCTATCACGTAGTTCTATGGACAGCTCCTTGGTCTTCATGGTAGAGTTTCTGCTCTGACGTGCACTGTCAACAGTGGGACCTTATATAGACAGGTGTATTTCCTCTGAAATCATGTCAACCATTTGAACTTGACCACAGGTGGACTCCATTAAAGTTTTAGAGTGATCTCATAAGGAAATTGGATGCACCTGAGCTCAATTTGGAGTGTCATAGCAAAGGAGGTGAATACTTATCAAATCAAGACTTTTCAGGTTTTTATTTTTTTTTATTTTAAATTACATGTAAAAAAAATTCCAGAAGTTTCATTCCACTTTAACATTATAGAGTAATTTGTGTAGATACGTGACAAAAAAATCCCATATAAATGTTTTTTAATTTGAGTTTGCAACATCACAAAATGTGACAAAATCCAAGGGGGTGAATACTTTCTGAAGGCACTGTAGGTACTTGCCAGTGCCATACGGATCTTTGGAGCTTCATAGTCCAGGTTATGTAGGTCATCAGGTTCCAAAATCGAATCTGCTGTATATGTGACCTATTTATTTATTTATTAAGATTTCAGATTACACCTTTGAGCCAAAGGCGCTTTTACATAGGTTCCACGTCATTGTACAAGAATACACAACAAACAATACAGGATAACAATTGCTCAAATACAATTCCAAATTTAAAGAAAATAAGAGCAGTGGGATAGAAGCAGCTGGGGGTGTTGTCAGCAGGAGGAAAACTAGGCAAAATAGGGGATTTAGAGGGCACAGAGGGGGACATTGTTGGGAATATGAGAGGTTTAAGGAGTGCCCATACCGGGAGAAACAGCAGAGGTGAGAGTTAAAAAGGTAGCAGAGTTGAGAGTAGGGCATTGGGTATCTGTAGCTGTAAACTTGGCACCCTTAACATGCCATAGGGATTAGGCAAAGCAATTGCAGGAGGCATTGGATAGCTATAAAATTTCTTGCTCTGCCTTAGTTCTGCCATCCCTATGTGTATAAAGTTTAGCCCCATGGAGCTGAAGTTTGATCTCAAGTCATAAGCGTACCCCTGCAGCCCTTCTAAATCTTTTGGGCTCAGGAGAAATAAAGTGATTTTGTTTTAGTAAAGCATCGGGAGTTGGTCCCAGTCTGTGAGGGAGGATCCTAATGAAATGTAACTCCTTAAAGATTAACCTTCCAAATGAGTTACGTTTCAGGGGGCCTAGTTTTAAAAAGGAAAAAAATCCTGCACCTCGGTGGTTTCGGGATCAAGGGGGCCCAGCGGCTGAAGAAGAAAGCCTAGAAGCCAAGGACCTCTGTGAGGAGTTGGGGTGACCAGTGTATTTCATGGCCACTATCCTTGAAGTCTTCTCAGCCATCTGAAGACATCTTCCAGTAGGCCCAAACATTTTTTCAAGTTTCGGAACCCGTGGGATTATGTCTGTTGAGATTTCTGTGTGTTTGAGCTGCCCACCTCCTCTATGGGAAGATTGTGTTTTGTTTTGTTCCAAGACATTGGGAAGGGGAGTGTGGGCCACAGATATAAACCACAGACCAGTAGCACACCCCTAGAAAATGCAGGAATTTATAAGAAATGTGACTATATATGTTATCTGAGCAGGGGTAGAGCTTTTCCCTCTGATGTAATTGACATTCAGTGCCAAAAAATGTTACGTGATACACACTGGGAACAAAAATCTGCAGAATGGACTCACTAATTGTATCATGGCAGAGCACTCAAAGGAGGAAAGGGGTATAGAATGATAATAAACAGCAGTTCAAAAGCTGTTTCCCGATGCATGCCGTCGTGTGGGAAAGCCAACAGGGGGATAGGATGAAGCAGGCAGGATTTCGCTAGTTGCAGCAAAGCGACGATGTTGCCACTGCACAGATCACTTGTTGGACCACTCAAGTGGAGGGCTAAGAAAATGATTCAGGGGTACCAAGGTAAGACAATCTGAAAAAAAGTGTAAACTGTCTAAACATATACTCTCTGGAAGACAGGAGGGAGAGGGGGATATGATAGAAACATATAAAGACATGCAGGGTGGACATTACAAAGTTTATTTATTTAGGTATTTGCCTATATTTGTTCTGAAGGTTTTACCAGGAAGGACATACTGAACTGGTAAATGCTTGTTTCCAGATGTGTCTTGGGGGACTTCAGGATAATAAACATAGTAGATGAAGATGAGTTCCCCCTTACAATGTCAAAAGTCTGTCATGTTTTGGGGAAGGCCATGAAAGGGATAAGCATCGTCGACTGGACTAACTGGACACAGTACTCCAGGTGGTGGTCTCATGAGCAAACAATGCAGGGGCAACACCGCCTCCCTCCTCTTGCTGGAGATTAGCTTACCCTGTGCATCCCAGTATCCCACTAGCCCTACCTACTGTTTTGCCACACTAGCCTGCCACTTTATCATCATCAGATATGATAACCCCAAGGTCCCTTTCCTGTTTAGTGACTGTTAGTACCTCCCTCCCCATCCTATACTCAGGTCCTGAGTTTCTATGTCCCAGGTGCATGATTTTGCACTTTTTGGTATTGAACTTCAGCTGCCATGCTCTTGATCACTCCTCAAGTTTTCCAAGGTCACTATGAATTCTCTCCACTCCCTCCTGAGTGCCCACTCTATTACAGATTTTGGTGTCATCTGCAAAAAGGCATACCTTCCCTTCCAGTTCTTCTGCAATGCCACTGATGAAGACATTGAAGAGGACTGGCCCCAGTATTAAGCACTGCAGCACCCTGCTGGTCATTCCTCCTGATCAGAGTGAATGCCATTACCACCATCCTCTGTCACCCATCCATTAGCCTGTTCCTTACCCAATATCTTATTTTGGATACCACCCCATGGCTCCTCAATTTCTTTCTCAGTCTTCTGCGTGGCACAGGGTCAAAGGCCTTGGTAAAGTCCAAATAGGCCACGTCCACTGCCTTCCCTTGGCCTATTTCCCTGATCACCCAGTTGAAGATATCAATCAGATTTGCCTGACATGATCTCTCCCTCCCAAAGCCATGCTGCCTCTGGTCTTGTAGCCAGTTGGATTGTCCTTGTGTCTGTGGTTTGCCTCTGTTCCCATCTCAGTGTTGAACCACACCGTATGATGATCACTGGTACCTAGGAGACTGCCCACTGAGACATCAGCAGTGTTGTTCTGGTTTGTAAGCACCAGGTCTAGCACTGCTCTATCTCTAGTGGGTTCCTTGACCAGCTGCCTAAGAAAAGCCCCCTGTGTCGAGTTAAGAATGGCCCTGTTCCTTGCCAAAGCTGCAGTTGGGAGGCTCCAATCCACATCTGGCAGACTGAAGTCCCCAACTAGCAGCCCCTTCCTTTTATTTGCCATCCCGATGATGGTTTCACCAAGTGCCTTATTCAACTCCTCTCCCTATACTGAAGTCTGCATACCACCCATGTATGGATAGCAGCTGTAGTACCTCTCTCTGGGGTGACTCACAACACCTCTAGCCCTTCTTTTTCCTGTGGCTGCCTCTGTACTACTGTGGCATTGATTCTTTCCCTCACATATAATACAACCCCTCCTCCCTTCCATGTCTCTCCTGAACAGAGCATAGCTCAGTATGGCCATGCCCCAGTTGTAGCTGCCAGTGTACCAGACTCCATTATGGTTATCAAATCCAGGCTACCCTCCACCATAATGGCTTCTAGGTCCAGAATGTTATTTCCCAGACTCCTTGCGTTAGCGCACATGGCTCTCCATACCTTACTCGCTCCCTGCCTGCTTCCCCCTCTTCCTGCTTAATCTGTTCCCTGTAGCTCCCCCACCACCACTTGTTGTTCAGTATAACTATTAACAAAGGCAGTGCAAACAGAGAAAACAAAGTCCTTTGTCTGAGGGTATCTCTGATTCCAAGTTTCAGTCTCCCACCAGCAAAAGATTGCTGCTCTTTTTATAGCAAGTCTTTGCCTGATAATTAAATTTCTTCATCCTGAGCTTGTTAAGGAGACATCCTGTTTTTCACAAAATGTTCTAGTCAGTTTCTTTGTAGAGCAGGCTTGCAAGTAGAACAGTGACCCAAGCTGGCCTCCTGCTGATAGCACTACAAAAGAGTCTGCAAGCAAGCCTGAGAGGAGCCAAAAGTGCATCTCAGGCTAACTCCCTAAATTCCAAATAGCTTTCTGCAATCATATCAACAGTATAACTACATACATTTTCAGATCAAGGGATCCCAGTTTCACCCACAGTTTCACACAAAGATTCACATTTATTTTTATAACGGCAGATATGCAAGGGGGAAGAAAAGACAGAAACAGCAAGTGAAGGCAGAGAGACAGCGAGAGGCGGAGAATTGCAAAACTATTAGAGTTATCAGTTCCTAGGTGTCATGAGAACATTTGGTTGCACAATCAGACAGACAAGAGACAGAAAAGGAGAGGATAGAACAGATCCTTGTGTTTAACTCTATCTGCATAACAATGGGACAGGGCCTAATTCTACCCTGTCACAGTACCGATGCACCCCTCCCCAGATTTGTACATGTAGCTCTGCACCCCTCCCAAAATGTATACTTTTGCTCTTGCATACCTTCTAACATTTGTTCTTGCACCCCTGCACCACTCCACAAATGTGTAGCACACATCCCACAATTTGCACTTGCACCCCTGTATTCCTCAATGAATCATGTACTTGCACCCCACCTAAAATTTGTGATTACACCCCTGTTGAAATAGGCATCCCTTCCAAACTTTGCTTCCCTACCATCTCACAAGTCTGTAGAAAGGACTGGGTTTCACACTTGGGGAGTAGTATGTGAAAGGTACTGTACATATTTTTGGAGTATTCCGGGGCAAAGAGTACAAATATGTAGAAGGGTGTAGTGGCAGATGTATGTGAAGGTTGCAAGAGAAAGGATGCAGATTTTTGGCAATCTTGCAAATTTTGCTATTTGTGCAGGGAATGGGGCAAAAAGTTTGGGAAACTGTGAAATGAAGTTTGGGATGGGTACTGGAGAAGGGGTAGAAATCTTGGGGAGGCAGAAGGTAGGGGTAAATAGTTTGCAGAGTATTGGGTAGGTGTAAAATTTGGAAGTATGAGGGGCAGGGCCGCACATTTTGGGAAGGGAGTGTGGTACTAGGTACAGCTTTTTATTGGGTAGAGGGACAAACTTGTGGAAGGCTGCAGTTTTGGGAGAACTGTGCAGGGAAGGTACACTTTTCAGGAGTTATGGTGTGGGGGTACAAATGGTTAGAATATATGTATGGTATAAATATGGGACATGCACAGATGTCGACATATCTTGAGTAAGCGGGTATGGGTACAAATGATGCTGGGATAGGGTAGGAGTACAAATTCTGGGAGTGGTGCGAGGAGTGAGTGCAGCTACAGCTATAATCAGGGAGCGTGTCAGTCTGATTAGAATGCTTTATAGGAAGGTCACTGAAGAACACAGTTCTATAATCCAGCCTTGAGTAATAAACACATACAGTCTGGTCATAATAGCAACAGGACTCACACTAGCTAGTCATTTAGAAAGCTTTACAGGAAGGTCACTGTAGAACACAATTCTATAATCAAGCCCGGTGGTAACATAACACACACAGTTTGGTCATGTTATCAACAGGAAGCTGCCAGTAGAGTTTAACAACATTTCTGATGTGGTAGAGACTATTTCTGACCATATCAGATATCTATTCATCAAGTCTCATGCCATACTCAAGCGCGCCCCCCCCCCCCCACACACACAATGTCATACCACCTCTGAGGTAAACAGCCCCTTACGATCAAAGATGGACAGGGGTGAGCTCAGTTAGTTCTTCTAGCAGCTTCTTCTACTGGAATCACCTTAGCATGACTTTGAGTGTGATCATCTGAGTCAGTGTGGATCCATGGGAATAAAGTCTCCCAAAATACCTCTCAGATTTGCTTTTCTGACAGTCCCTGTGTGTATTATTGTATTATGTGTATCTGCATACTTGTGTGTCTACTTGCCTGTGGATATGGGTAGGTCTTTTTCTGCCTATGTTTGTGTTCGGTGTGTGTCTCACGGGACATGTTCAGAGTCAGGCTACCAAGTATTCTCTCTATATTGTTTAAAGGTTTTGATTTTCACGTGGAAGCATTCTGAGATACAATTTGTATGAGAGATGCTAGACAATATTATGGACCAACAGCACAGAGGCATCACTGCTGTTCATGTTGCAGGTAACTTGGGTTTGTGCCCTGAGGTTGGATCATTGGTGGGCTGGGGGAGGAGGAGGATTTAACATCAAAGAATACATTCTCCTAGTGCCACCTCAGTAACCACAGGAGCAGTGCACCTGAGGACTTGTACAGTACTGGGCTGGGTTACCTGGCTAAGCTCTGTATCAAGTATGCGGAGACATGCATGTATGCACTTAGGGCACAGTCCTTGGTACCAGAGAAGAGAAAATGATAGCAATCCCACAGTAAACAAGAAGATGCGAAGTCCTTTAGGGCTACACTCCTCTGCCTGTAACCCCTTCTCAAGCAGTAGTGTGTCCAGATGTTCTAATTACCCGGCCTTGATAACCCATCATGGGAAGCAATGAGGGAACATAGGGGCCCCAGAAAAGTGTGTTGATGGAGCTGGAAAATGACCACCATTAGGGCTCTATGGCGGATGATGGCTGGAGGCCTGGTGTAAAAACAGAAAAATACAAAAATAAGTTGTATAAAAAATTGTGTTACCTGTGTCTGCATGTGCAGGCATGTATCCAAGCCCCATGCTGGCTGGGGATACATATTGGCTGTGACCATCTCTTGTTCCCTGTATTGTTTGGCAAAATATGGCAAAGGGAAGAGATAGGAGAAGGATATTACAACCACAAGGCAGTACACACAGTGACATAGTAGATAGGGGACCTGTAAATAATCGCACTGACTTAGTATCTCTCTCTTTCTCCCTTCACCTGGCTCTCTTCCAACTGCCAGAGAGGGCATTGCTAGCATTAATCAGCTCAGCAAGCCATGTTCAAAAGTTTCCTGGATTCTTCAGTTAGGAAGGATCATTAAATACATTTCTAAGTCACGACTAACAAGAAATGATGCATAACTTTTTCCACACAGTTGGCTTCCCAGGTACCCTGGGTGCTGTGTTATGTATGCATATGGGCATCATTGCTACCATCTGAGAATTAACCTACTTACAGTCCATGAACAGGAACAGCTGTTATTCAATTAACATGCGGGAGACTTGAGATGCTGTATTCAAGATAACCAATGTGGCAGCCCATTTCTCAGAATGCTCTCAGGATTCATGCAGTTTAACACTTTCAGTTTTAACCAGGCTGGAGGATAAGAATGTAAAAAGTACGGGCAACTAGAAAATAACAACTTTTATTGAACGGACAAGTAAGCTGCAACACACAAGCTTTTGGGTCCATACAGGCCATTTCTAGTAACTCACCATCTACACAAATGCATTTATTCTTCAAAATTCTGATAATGCATGAGTATTGTCCTTGTCAGGTTTATATAAGAGAGTAAACCATACTTTATTTTAATTCATAAAATGGCAAGAAAAAACTAGCAATGTCATTGGGCAAGAGATGTCAGTTGACCGTACATTAAAACTCGATAAATGCACAGTCAGCTGCTGAATCTCATTTGCATCTAAAAAAAAAAAAACCCTAGTAACACACATATCAGTAAGTCAGTTAAAAAAAAAGCTAATGGTCACCATATTGATATTCTCTGTCTTTACTACTACCATTATTTAAACATATTTTAGATATTGTGCTGACACTATCAGAATAAAGAAGCAACAATGTGTAATTCAGCACACATTCTGAATGATTTTCCTACTATTTACATAAACTAAAACACTTCCCTACACCTTAGGAGGCAGTATAACACAGTGGTTTAGGGCTCTGAGCTGCAAACCTGGAGAGCTAGGTTTGAATCCCACAGCCTCCACTGTGTGATTCTGAGCAACTCACTTAACTTCCTTGAGTACCCAGGTTGCACCTGGAAACAAGTTTTGGCTTAGTGTGCCTTTCCTGGTTAAACAATTTCCCCTTTCCCCTTAAAGTTAACTCTGTGGCCTCTGTTTTAAAGAGAAGAGTTTTCCCTCAATCCCACCACTAGGCAACACCACATCATCCAGTGCTTCTTGATCAGTCTCGTTTCCCCACTCCTTGATCAGTCTTATTTCTGTACTGGAAATGCACTCCCAGCCTCTCACATTAAAACTAAAAACTCTGTTTACCTTAATATACTGTTTCAAACCAGATACGCTTATTTTTTAACCCACCAACTCTCTCTCTCTCTCTCCCTCTGTGGGGGGGGGGGCTGCAACAGATAGTTTCCTCAGGGTGTGCATGACTGAAGACAGCTTGACAACCAGTTGACTTCAACTGCAGGGGTTGAGCACAGTTCTCAATGATGGGAGAAGCTGAATAAGCCCACATTGAAATTTAACTGACACAAGTTTGTACTCTTCTGCTGTAGGGGGAGCAATGGAGGGGGATGTAATGGACATGGGGGGGCATGATGGACATGGCAGAATCAGTGTGAGTCAACTGCACAGCCGAGGTGGCACAGGAAATAGCTTCCACAAAGACCATAAAAAACCTACAAAAAAATGACATAACGACTGTTTCATTCCTTGGCTTCGCTCCTGCTATTCAGGTGGTGTGGGGCAGCCTGCTACTCAAGCATTCAAAACAGTAGTAGAGCAGACTGACTGCAAAAAAAAAACAAGAGAAATGTAAGGGACTCCACATACAGTACAGAGCACAAGTCTGGGCTACAATGCCACAGCACCACCTGCTGGTGAAATGCAATACACATAGAGGAAATTATTACAGGTGGTACTTTACAGGCTTTACAGTTTTATCTATCATTAAGCTAAGCTTTCAGGGCTACTGCATTTGTTGTTTGTTGATTGTTTCTGCTCTTACCTCCTTGTTTTTTTCATCCGTGGTTCTTCTTTTTTGGCAGGGAAGGGCCCTGCCACCCACCCCCATCCCCAACCCACCCTTGCTACACTCTTTTATAGGTAGCACAGCTGTGACATTTCCTGTAGCAAAGCAGGAAGGGAGAATCAGAGGGTATCCACACAGTGACCTCACTTACAGGAGCACAAGTAATTTAACTTGTTATAACAAGTTATACAAAAACAAACAAAACAAAAAATCAAACTTTTGCTTTCATTTTCCTCCTTCTAATTATTCGAACCAGGTTATAAACCCAGCAACTCATCTGGAATGGATATTATTAATTGCAGGTACTGCAGGACACTTTTTAAAGGGCAGTTATACAGGATTTATGATGCTGTCCTACAAGCTGGATCATTGGAGATCTATGGGCTCTGCTCCAGGCAGCATGGGCAGAGATTGCACACCTCAGATCGGATATTCAGGGGGAAATATATTATAAGAACTGCCCGCCATTTCCCCAACATCCAACTGAGGCACCTCGACCGCAGATGGTAGTTGGTCTGGGAAGTTGACAGGTGGGTAGGAGGAGCAAATTGGGTGCCCCATCACTCAGTGCTTTCCAACGTATCACCTCCACAAACCATATAAAAACTACAAACAGGTATCTCCCTCTGTCTCTGAAATCAAACAAAGGGGCAGAGGACACTGCACAGCAGTACACTGCAGCACAGGAGCTAGCACAACAAAACTCACCCAAAACAGGGACCAAAACAAAAAAAGCAAAAAGGAAATCCAAAAAAACCTTCTGATCATAGAAGACTCCATGATTCAGGGAGTTGATACCTACCTCCAGCCGGGAGTAATGGTCAGATGTCTCCCAGGTACATCACCATGGACAGACAATGACCACATTGCTAAAATTGTGCAGGAAGCATGGGAAAACATCAACATCCTGGTACATATAGGGACTAATGATCTCACCAGCTGGTCAGTTGTGGAGACCAAGGAACACCCGACCAGGCTGGGAGACAAACTGTCAACTATTTCGTCCGGCATCTCGTTCTCTGAGATCCTGTTGGTCTGGGAGAGGGGGGCAGATGGATGGAAGGTTAGAGAAGGGGAGATAGGGAAGTTAAACATGTGGCTCAAGGGCAGGTGCCAGGAAAAAGGACACAAATTTGTAGGTAACTGGCAGCAGTTTTGGAAGCGAAAGTTCTTTAAATTCGATGGACTGAATCTGACTAAGGAGGGAGTCAGTGCATTGGGGCAGAAGTTTGATGTCTTTGCAGGATATTTAAACTAGCAATTGGGGAGGGGGTGCAGCACCCGATACATCAAATAGGAAAAACACCCTTCCCCCTCAGCTAGTGATCAAACAGGAGTTCAGCATGCTTGTAGTTCATTTGCATCACCAGGTAAGGAAAAAGGTCCAGCTCCCCATACGACACGCAGGGGAAATGCTGAACCTCACCCAACAACTAACACACCGAAATCTGGCCAATGGAAAATCATGTACTCAAATACCCGCAGTCTGGGAAACAAGATCCCAGACCTGCAGGAAACAACGACAGAGGCAAAACTGGACATAGTAGCCATTAGCGAGACATGGTTCACCAGTAACCACACTTGGGAGACTTCAGTACCTGGCTATGTGCTGTTCAGAAAAGACCGAGGTGCAAAAAGGGGGGTAGGAGGTGGAGTGGCCCTTTATGTCAATGAAAATATCAAAGCTACAAAAATTCAGAATACACATAAGGAGCCAGAAGAACTGTGGGTCACCCTGGAAACAGAAAATGGGACAGCCATACAAACTGGGGTTGTCTATAGGCCTCCAGACCAGGGGGAGGACATAGACACATTACTGTTAGAAGATATACAAAACATGACAGCTAAAGGGGAGGTTCCGATAATGGGAGACTTCAACATGCTAGATACAGATTGGTCAATACCAGCAGAATCATCCAGCAGAACTAGACACATAGTGGAGTCCTAGCAGGGGGAGGGCCTCAAATAACTGGTAGAACAACTCACAAGAGACAGGGCTATACTAGATTGAGTACTGACTAATGGGGAAAAGATCACAGATCTCCAAGTATACGGTCACCTGGGGGCCAATGATCATCACATGGTATGGTTCAATTTGGCTACTAGAACTAAATCATTGCATTCCAAGGCAAAAATATGGGACTTCGGGAGAGCTGACTTTGATAAGATGGCCAACAGAGTTAAGCTAGCCCTGGCAAGATGAAATACAGGTGAGGGGGTACAGGCAAAATGGGCAAGCATTAAGGGTGCAATACTTGAAGCAACATCCCATTGTGTTAGAGAGAAAAGCAAGAGCAAAAGAAGGAGGAAACCACTTTGGTTCTTAAAAACAGTAGCAGAAAAGGTCAGAGCCAAAAGGTTGGCATTCAGGAAATATAAGGGAATGCAGCGGAATGAAGATAGGGAGGCATACTAAACTTCCCTAAGGGAAGCAGGGAAGGCACTAAGGCAGACAAAGGCCCAAACCAAGGAACCACTAGCACAAACAGTAAAAGAAGGGGACAAGACTTTCTAGAGATACATTAGTGAAAGGAGAAAGTCCAGAGGGGGTATTGCTAAGATCAGAGGGGATAAGGGGGAGTGTGTGGAGGAGGACCAAGGAAAAGCATCTATCCTAAATAGATATTTCTGCTCAGTATTTACTAAGGAGAAGTTAGGGCAGGGACCACAGCTCAGCGCCATGGACACGGGGGGAGGGAGGTGTGCACTAGTCCCTTCACAAAAGAAAGGGTCCTACAAGAGCTCAATAAGCTCAGAGTGGACAAGACAATGGGACCTGATGGCATACATCCCAGGGTACTAAAGGAGCTAAGGGTGGAACTAGCAGAGCCATTGTCAGAACTGTTTAGTGAGTCTCTGAGTACAGGAGAGGTCCCAGAAGACTGGAGAAGGGCTCATGTGATCCCGCTCCACAAGAGTGGTAGCAGGGAGGAGGAGGCAGGGAACTACAGACCAGTCAGTCTTACCTCAGTAGTGGGCAAGATTATGGAGGCACTCCTTAAGGAAAGAATAGTGCACCACCTGGAATCCATAGGAGCACAGGATTCAAGACAGCATGGGTTTTAACAGGAAGGTCCTGTCAAACTAATCTCATAGATTTCTTTGACTGGGTAACCAGAGTGGTGGACCAAGGGGGGAGCAGTTGATGTTGCCTGCCTTGACTTCAGCAAAGCTTTTGATACTGTTCCACAGAGAAGATTGATTAATAAGCTAGGTAAGCTTGGGGTGGGTCAGAAGTTGGTCAACTGGGTGGCAAACTAGTTGATGGGCAGAAAACAGAGAGAGTGGTGGTAAACAGTATACAGTCAGAAGAGATGCAAGTCATAAGTGGGGTACCTCAGGGATCAGTCCTGGAGCCAGTCCTCTTCAATATCTTCATCAGTGACATTGCAGATGGCCTGGAAGGTAAGGTTTGTCTGTTTGCAGATGACACCAAGATCTGCAACAGAGTAGATGATCCAGATGGGGTGGGCAGAATGAGAAGAGATCTGGGTAAACTGGCAAAATGGTCGGAAGAGTGGCAAATGGGGTTTAACACAAAGAAGTGCAAGATCATGCACATATGGAAAAGAAATCCTGAAACCACCTATAGGTTGGGAGGGGAGTTGCTGGCAATCACAAGGGAAGAAAGAGATTTGGGCATCATCATCACAGTCCACAGATGACCTGAAATCATCCAAGCAGACCACTAAAGCAGTAAGTAAGGCTAGGGGGATGTTGGGTTGTATTAGTAGGGGTATCGCAAGTTGTAAGAGGGAGGTAATAATCCCTCTTTCCAAGACACTGGTTAGGCTCCATCTGGAGTACTGCATGCAGTACTGGAGGCCACACCTGCACAAGGACATTAACAAAATGGAGGAAGTCCAGAGAAGGGCAACCATGCAGGGACTGCATCAAAAAACATATGAGGACAGATTAATGGAGCTCAATATGTATACCCTAGAGCAAAGGAGGGAGAGAGGTGATATGATCGAAACATTCAAACATCTTCAGGGCATTAACAAGGTGAAAGAGTCTAACATGTTTCAATATAAGAAAAATAGCAGGGCAAGAAGACACAACTTGAGGTTAGGAGGCCAATTAAGGGGTAATGTGAGGAAGTGTTTTTTTCACAGAAAGTGTGGTGGATGCATGGAACGGCCTACCTCAGGAAGTGGTGGACATGAATACAGTGCAGGGCTTCAGACAGGCATGGGATAGGCATAAGGGAGCAATACAGATGAGTATGAATGGATAGGCCATTGACAAAGTACAGGTCTATGGCACATTCATAAGGTAGAAAAATGAGCATACTGGGTGGGCCTTACAGTCCTTATCTGCCGTCATCTTCTATGTTTCTATGAAATACAGAAAAATTTATTTAAAATTTGCATTATCTTTGCATATATATTTAACTAAAGAGTTTTTACTTGGAAATAAACTGTTATGTTTTTAAAAGTACTTATTGACAGATTTTTTCTTGCCATTTTGTAAGTGTGATAAGCTACTCTATGGTGTGCATTAAAGGGTTTTAATACACTTCCTGGGGGCATAAGGACACTCAGCCTATGCCCTTGTGCTTTAGCATGCCTCTGGGAATTGTGCATTAAATAGCAAATAATGGATGGG
This sequence comes from Neoceratodus forsteri, assembly GCA_016271365.2. Taxonomy (NCBI): domain Eukaryota; kingdom Metazoa; phylum Chordata; order Ceratodontiformes; family Ceratodontidae; genus Neoceratodus; species Neoceratodus forsteri. Next base: position 1,454,856,614 of record CM057455.1, on the reverse strand, counting down.
TAGGTTGTTATAATAAGGGATTTTACACTTTCATGAGTGATGCCACATTAACCCAAGAGTGAAGCCTCCGAGGGTTTATTAAGGCATCCCACCCAAGGGTGTGTGTAAAATTTGAGTTTTACACACCTACCCATCCTTTATTTTGCCTAATTGCTGGGGATCATTTTTTTTGTCACAGCAATTATAGAAAATAAATGGATTTGCCTATGGAGTCGACCGTTGGGGTTTCAGCATGGTCCATAGCAGCTCGGCTCCTAAACTGAAGTAGTGTTTATTTTAATTTTTCTTCACTCCAAAAATGTAGATTGCTGTGCCCAGTAATATTTAAAAAAAAAAAAAAAAAAGAACTTACCACCAACTTCTTCTGTTGGGGAAGGGCACAGAGAACAGAAGGATCTTGGATGTATTAGAAGTATGGCAGCTTGGATTCAATGCAAAGAAGTGCAAAGTAATGTACCTGGGAAACAAAACCCAGGGAAGATTACATAATGGGGGTAGTACAACAACAAAAATGGAAAGGGACCGGGGGTAATCATATCAGATGACCTTAAGTTGGCAAACAATGTGAGAAGGCAGTAGGGAGGGCTGGGGGATACTGGGATGTATAGGGAGAGGCATCACCAGCAGAAAACAGGAAGTTGTTATCCCCTGTACAGACAGTTGGTGAGACCCCATCTGGACTACTGCATCCAGTTCTGGAGACCCCATCTTTGCAAGGACATAGACAGAATGGAGGCAGTTCAGAGGAGGGCAACTAAAATGGTGCAGGGTCTGCAAGAGAAGCCATATGAGGAGAGGCTAAAGGAGCTTAATATGTATACCCTTGAGGAAAGGAGGGAGAGGGGGGACATGATAGAAATGTTTAAGTACCTCAGTGGAATCAGTAAAGTCCAAGAGGGTAGCATCTTTCAGAAAAAGAGATGTGCAAGAACAAGGGACACAATTTGAAGATAGAGGGGACGACTCAGGGGCAATGTGAGGAAATATTTTTCACAGAGAGGGTGGTGGACGCGATGGAACAGCCTTCCTGAGGAGCTTAGGGGTCTAAAACTGTGGGAGAATTCAAGAATGCATGAGACAGACATAAGGTAATTTTTGTGGGGAGTAGGAAGAAATAGGCTGTTGGTTAAATAAGATCTGCAGCTTATCCTCTAGGTAGGGAAATGGGCAGACTAGGTGGACCAAGTGGTCCTTATCTGCCGTCAAAGTCTATGTTTCTAAGGATGGTGCATGCTTTGAACTAGGGAAATTGGATGCGTGTTCGTTGTTATAACCAGCAGGTTATAACGACAAAATTTATAACCCGATTTCCATATGGGAGAAAATGCTCCCCAGTTATTATATATACAATAATGGATGGGGAAGTGTGCTTAATTAGAAATTAATGGTTGCCTGAGGTGTAGAATGCTACATAAACCCAAGGGCGAAGCCGTGGGTTTATTAAAGCATCCCACACCGAGGGCAACCAATATTTCGGACTTAAGCACACTCACTTTTATTAATTATAATTGGTCAGCAATTTTTGCCTAAGGAGATTGTGCTGCTGTTACACAGACATACACACACACACACACTCACTCACTCACTCACTCACACTCTCTCTCTCTCTCTTTTAGTGAGAAAAGAGTTTCATCGTGAGGAGTCTATTTTTTTTTTTTTAATAGCCATTTCTTTTTACTTTGAAGACTTTGGGGTTTCACACTGTTGGGATCGCGCTTACCTTTGAGAAGCGCTTCGGAGCTGTTTCTTGGGTGTTTAAGCACATCTGAGCAGTTTATTGTTCTGTAGTGTGGGTTGTGGAAAGCAGGATTAACCAGATACGTTTTTTTTAAATAAAAAAACAACACAACGACTCCCCATGTGGCAGCTCCTCAGTAAGCGCGATGAGGAGCCGCCATATTTTTCATAGTGTTTAGCCCGCCCATTAACAGTAGAGAGCCAATCAGGAATGGCTCCTCTGGGACTGACGTGGCACGTGTTTGCCGTGATAACCCGCGGGTTATAATGGCAAATTATAAGTGGCTAAGCCTATGGAAAAAATTGCTGGCCAGTTATTATACTCCTTTAATGCACTCCCTGTCATGGCTTATTAATTACAGGTTGCTTATGCAAGGTTGGATGGGGACATGTCCAATGTGATCATTCAGCCTAGTTCAATCCATGCCCAATGTAATTAGATTCATAGAATCATAGAACTTGATGGCAGAAAAAGACCCATGGTCCATCCAGTCTGCCCTTACCCCCCTAGACTACCGCCTCCCTCCCTGAGAACCCCCCCCCCCAGAGCCCTTTATGCCTGTCCCAAGCCATCTTGAATCCGGCACTGTCCCCACTCCCCATAACCTTTCTCTGGAAGCCTGTTCCAGGCATCCACCACCTTCTCCATAAAGAACTGCCCTCTCATGTTCCCCCTGTAGTGTCCCCCTTGCAATCTTAAGCTATGCCCTCTAGTAGCGGTGTCCTTCTTCAGTTGGAGTACGCATTCCGGGCCCCCTTGGTTCAACCTCTTGATGTATTTGAATGTCTCTATCATGTCCTCTCCCTTCTAGTCTCCAGGGTGTACAGCCTCAGTTCACAGCATCTCTGCTCATATGGTTTACCCTTCATCCCTAGCACCATCTTGGTTGCTCTTCACTGAACTGTTTCAATCAGGTCTATGTCCTTTCGCAAGTGAGGCCTCCAGAACTGGACTCTGTACTCCAGGTGCGGTCTCAACATAGCTTGGTACAGGAGCACTAGGACTTCCCTCCTCCTGCTGGTGATTCCCCTGCCAATACTAGCCAGCATCCCATAGGCCTTCCCCACCACCCTACTTCACTGTTTCCCCACCTTAAGGTCACTAGAGACTACTATACTCAGACCCTTCTCCTGCTTCGTTGCCCCGATTTCCTCCCCTGCCATTTTGTACTCTGTCCTCGAGTTACCATGCCCCAGGTGCATAACCGCACACTTCCTGATGTTGAATTTCAGTTGCCAGGTCTCTGCCTACTCTTTTAGTCCCTTAGATCCTGTCTCATGTCCTTCACCCCATTGCAGATTTTCATGTCATCCATAAAGAACGCCATCCATCCTTGCAGTCCTTCCGTAATGTCACATATATAGATACTGAAGAGGAGCGGCCCCAACACCAACCCCTGGGGTACCGTGCTCATCACTTGCCCCTTGCTAGAGTGCCCCCCCCTTCACTACCACCCTCTGGGTCCTGTCAGCTAGCCAGTTTTGCACCCATCTAGTTATTTTGTCCCCCACCCACATACTTCCCAGTTTATTGACCACCCTTCTGTGGGGGACAGTGTCGAAGGCCTTACTGAAGTCCAGGTAGGCCATGTCCACTGCCCCCGGGTCTACTTTCTGCGTCACCCAGTCAAAGAATTCAATAAGACTGGACTGGCATGACATCCCCCTTGTGAACCCGTGCTGGTTGTTCAGCAATCCATTCCCCTCTAGGTACTGTGCTACCCTTTCCCTGATGAGTGCTTCCATGACCCTCCCCACCACTGCGGTAAGCCTGACAGGATGATAGTTCTCCTTTGCCTCTGTAACCCCCCCCCCCTTGCTTATTGGCATGACTGTGGCTCTCCTCCAGTCCTCTGGCACTTTCCCAGAGTACAAGGATAGGTTGAATAGCCTTGCCAGCAGGGCAGCTAACTCCTCCCTTAGCTCCCAGCTCATCCTCAGATGCAGTCTATCTGGTCCCATGGCCTTGTCCACTTTCACCCTACCTAGTTCCTACCTGACTCTCTCCATACTAAAGGGACTCATTTTCACCCCTACCCCCTACCCCCTACCCCATCTTCCTCATCCTCCGCCCTTCCCCCTCCTTCGTAAAATTTGAGCAGAAGTACCTGTTCAGCTATTCTGCTTTCATGAAGTCATCTTCCAGGGGCTCCCTTCCCTCCCGCCTTCCCTCCCCCAGAGCCTTGTGATCTCTTGACTAGTCTTCCTCCTTTCCCTCACGTACCTAAAAAATTGTCTTTTGCCCTCCCTTGGCCTGTCTCGCAATCTGTTCCTCCATTTCAGCCTTTGCCTTCCTAATCTGGAGGCAGTATGGCGCAGTGGTTTAAGGCTCTGAGCTGCAAATCTGGAGACCTGGGTTTGAATCCCACAGCCTCCACTTGCATACTGTGTGACCCTGAGCAAGTCACTTAACTTCCTCATGCTCCCAGGTTGCACCTGCAAACAAGCTTTCAGCTCAGTGTCTCTTACCTGGTAAAATAATTGGGTAAAAAAAAAAAAAAAAATCTTTCCTTGCTAGCCTCCTCGATTCTCTGTAAGTTTCCCTGTCCTCCTCCTTCTGTATTTTCTAAATGCCCCCTGCCTGCCCCCTACCACCCTTGCTACACCCATGTTGAACCACAGAGGCCTCCTGCTTTTTGCTCCCTTCCTTACCCTCCTTATACATATGTGTGTGGCCTCCTTGACCCGGTCTCTAATAGCCCCCCATAGGTCCTCCACTTCCCTTATATCCCCTAAACCACCCATCCCTTTCCCCACTAACCTTCTCATCTCGTTAAAGTCTACTCCCCTGAAGTCCAGTACCATTTGTGCTGGTCTGGGCCACCTCCCTGCCCACCCTTACCTTAAACCCGATGGTTCTATGGTTGCTATTACCCAGCTCCTCCCCCACCACCGCCTCCTCTATGTTTTCCTCATTTGTAAGGACCACATCCAGTAGGTTACTTCTCCTTGTTGGTTCCCTTATTAACTGCTGAAGGAATGCCCCCTGTAATACCTCCAGAATTTCCCTGCTTTTAGTTGAAGCTGCGTCAGGGATGGACCAGTCAATGTCTGGGAGGTTCAGGTCCCCCACCAGTAGCATTTCCCCTTTTAGAGCTTCCCTTGCTATGTCCTGCACCATCTTCCTATCCTGCTGTTCCCCTTGGGTGGGTGATCTGTACACCATGACAAGCCTCAACAACTCCCCTGTCCTTCTGCCTATCATTGCCCATAGTAATTCAGTCTCCCCGTCACCCTCCCTCTCCTCCATCACCTTCACATTGTCCCTTATATACAAGGCCACCCCTTCCCCTTTTTGTCCTTCCTGATCAGTCTGAATCCTGGAATCTCTGTCTCTCATGTGTGGAGCTCCATCCACCACGTCTCCGTAATTGCTATTATGTTCAGCCTATCGTGTGCAATGGTGGCTATTAACTCCTCCATCTTGCTTGCCAGGCTCCTAACATTAACTACCAGGCCTTTCCACCATTGTCTCCCATCCACAGTTTTCCCCACTGGCCTGCTAGAGTCCCCGTCTTCAATTTTGTCCCGGGGGGACCTAGGGTCCTCCATCTCAGCAGTGGAACTGTGGGGCTCCACATCCAGCCCCCCCTCACTCAGTTTAAATTATACTCCTTCTCAAAGAACTCCCCCAGTCTGCATCTCAGCACAGCAGGCCCAACCCTGCTGAGGTGCAGTCTGTCCGGGGCATAGAGGCTATTGTCCTCCCAAGTTGCCCCATCCCCCATCACTCCGTACCCCATCTGCCTGCCCCATCTCTCCAGCCAGTCATTGAATTCCTTTACCCTGTGCATCCTTTCCGTGCTGGCCCTTGGTACCAGCAGTACCTCTGAGAAGGCTAGAGACTTAAAGCCTAGCCCTCCGTAGAATCTAGACAGAGCCTTAAATCGCCCCTGTACCTCCATGAGACTGTTGCCATCCAGGTTGTTTGTATCCAGGTGGAACACTAGGTGTACATTCCCTGCCCCATAATGGGATGTGGTGGATCACCCCCAATGCTGTCATCCCTGGCATGCACGCCACCCACACTGTGCTTCCTCTGCCCCCCCCCGATCCCCTTCAAGATAGAATCCCCTATCAGAAGTATCCTTCGCCCCTCCTTTCTCTGGTTTAGCTGCATCCCAGTTTTCCTTCCCTGTGGCGCAGGTGTCTGAACTACCTTCCTGACTCTTGTATCCCCCTTCCCGTCCCCATGCCCCAGTCCCCAACACCCTCATGCACTGCATCCTCTCTTTCCCTTTTCCCATTTCCTTCTTCTGCCCCCCCATTCTTCCACCCTACTTCTCACCTTTTGCCTAGCTCCTGCCTGCGATCCTCTCCATGGCCTGGAGACACTGGCATCCTCTACCAGCTCCTTCTTGCTGCTCCCATTTACTCCAGTGTTGCCCTATTCCTCCATTTGTCCTTCCAGTGACCCTGTACTCCCCCCACCCTCATCCGGGGTAATGTCCTTCTCCACTTCTGCTGCTTGCCGTCCCTTTTTTCCTGAGAATTCTCCTTTCTTGCCAACCATCCTCTACCTAACCTGGCCCCTGACCTTCAGCTTCTCTTCCTATACTTCCTCTGGACCCTCTTGCATCCTACTCTCCCCCTCCTGGTCCCCTTATTGCTTGCCACCTCCTCCTCCTCCCCCCCCTTGCTCCCTGCCCCCCTTGGTTCCTCTGAGTCCCTGTCCTGGTTCCCTCTGGCTATGGTTGCTGCCTGTGGCAGATACCTATTTGATACCGTGATCCCACCTTTAGTGTGCTTATCCTCTTCCTGCGATGCTGAGCTCCTAGTCATGGACCCCAAAGCCCCCCTTCTCCTATTCCCTGTATCCCCTACCATGTGCCATTGTTCACATTCTCCCCAGTCCAGCCTCCCTGGCCCTACTTCTCGGTCACCCTTCCCCCTGGGCTGGCCTGGTCTTCCCTGGTTCAAGCTGGCCCTGGGTTCCATGTCTTAATAGCGATCGAGAAACAGCGATCGCTATTATGGCAAGCGTACATCGCTGAAAATAATTTGCAGCAATGCACACTGACAGCCCCAGAAAAAAAGTGCCAGAGACCTACAGGTCTTATTTTTTGTGTGGAGGCTGTATTACATCCCCTCGTGAGGGGCTTCTTACTGCACCCCCTACTTATGGATTCTCAACTCCAGGTGGGGTGCATGTCGGGAGGGGTTAAAACTGGACAAAATACATGCCACCAGGTGGAAAAAAAAAAAAAAAAACCTGCACCATGCTGGACCAGAACCCGGTACCCCATGCCTCCCAGCAGACCACACTCCCCACGATGCCAGCAATCCAGCTCAGCAGCAGCTCACCGCAACCCCTCCCACATGCCATCCCACTCCTGCCTCTTCCTCCCTGCGGGTGTGCGCACAAGTGTATATGTGCAAGTTCCTGTTGTGGTTTTCGCCAACCGCAGTATCAGGTCGCCCTCCTCCCCCCAGGTTGCCATGATCACAGTTGCTGAGATTGACTCGCCATTTTTCTAGGCGCTCAATCTCGGGTGCTATGGTCATGGACTGCTCTGGTCCTGCATCTCTGAGTCCTCCCCCCCAGCCTCTCTCCAGCTGCCGTTATAGATACATCTCCCACCCCTTACCCCTTGCCCTTCATCCAACTCTCCAGCTCAAACGTCAGCCTACACAACTCTGTCTCCAATCCTTTTAATCTGGCACATATGGGACAGTGGTCTATCCTCCATAGTGTATTCATGGCCATAGCTACCCCACACCCACTGCATCCAACTAGCCTGCTCCCCTCCATCCTGTACCAGCAGTCCTCATGCCTGCCCAATAGCAGCCCCGCTCAACCTAGCTGCTCCTGTTAGCCTTTCCTGATGGTGCCCCCTTTCCCTACCATTGCCCCACTCCCCCCCCACCATCTTTCCCTGAAGTTCCCCCATCCATTCCCGGCCATTTGGTCACTCAAGTAGTACCTTTCCCTCAAGAGAAGCACCTTCAGATTTGTTCCCTTCCTTCCTAGTTATGCCTGTACACAGTTCAAAACATTAGCAAAACTTGGCAATGTAAACAATTCAGTCCCAAATAGAACCCTGATCACCCTGTACCCTCCCCCACAACAAACAGCTGTAAAGAGTTTACAACAGTGAGCAATTCAGTCCCAAGTAGAACCCCGACCACACTGTACCTTCCTCCACAACAAACAGTTGTAAACAGTTCACAATATTGGCAGATTTTAGTGATGCAAACAATTTCAGCCCCCAAGTACAAGCTTGGACCTTCCTGCTTCCCCACAACCACTACCACAAGCAGCAGCTGTACACTTTCTACTCCAGCAAGCAGCACAGCCCAGTTTGTCAAATTTCCATCCAGTGCTCTTGTCTCTATGCTCAGGTCCCATCCCCTTCAAAGTTCAAGCAACCCAGTTCCTTTTAAAAATGTTCAGAGCCCCCATGCCCACTTTAAAGTTCAAGCAATCTTAGCTCTTTTTCGAAAATTCCCTGCCAATAATCCAACATTCCCCTCCCAGATCCAAGTTCAAGCACACAGTTCAGAGTTCAAGAAATCTCATCTCTCTTTCCAAATTCTCCAGTCAATATTTCAGTGCTCCACTCCCATCTCAAAGTTCAAGCACACAGCCCTTTCCTATGTTCAAATGCCCAGTTCAGAGTTTCCCACGTTCAAATGTCCAGTTCAGAGTTTAAGCACACAGCTTCTCCTTCCCCCAGATCTCCTGGCAAATCCCTTCATCCTTCCCTTTGCTGGCTCCTCCTCCCACCAGCATTTAATAGAGGCCAGGGAGGGTGGACGGGATGAAAAAGAAAAGCTCCCCTTGCGATCACAGCTCCCACGGCCTGGCTCCTGGCTTTTTTAAAGCCTGGCTACTTTTGAAGTTTGGCACCTCCTGCCCTGATTGGCTGTCTGTCTTCCTCGGCCACTGATACGGCCAATCAGGGGCACCCTCACCACTGACTACGGCTTCCCACTCCTCCTGCCCAGCTCCACTCACTGCCAACTGTGGTGTCTTCTCCTGCCGCCGATGTGGCCAATCAGCCCTTCCCGCTGCCAAATGCAGCCTCCTGGACAGCTCCCTTTGCGACCATCAATTCAGTGTGATCATTCGATCCAGTTCAATCCATATGCAATGCATGCATGGGCCCACAAGTGCTGTGTGGCCTTGAAGGGTGTTGCCATATAAATAGTGGGCATTTACACCCTCTGCAACCACTGGAGAGTGGAAACCAGGGATTTTCAAACCTTTTGAGAGAGGTATGTGAAGGAGTCAAAGGGAGGTCAAAAGATTTGAGGTGCAGCAATGCCACTGCTGTCCATTCAAGCTAAGAGATATGAAAGTCCATGATTGGGATCCTAAAGAACTGTATTTGTTTCACTGTATGGCCTCACATACTGTTAGGCGGGGCTCATACAAGCCCATGCCAAGCCTTCTGGGCCTCCAGTCATGGATATGATAACCACCCATTTGGGATGAGAGAACTAGTTTAGGTGGACTCTAATGTGGCTTCTGGTGATCACTAAAATCATTGGAAGGACCCATGTGCATTCTTGCACAATGGCCAGGGGACTCCTCTCCCAGCCATTCTACAAACAGGGCTGGGAAGTGACGGTGCACTTGCTTCTAATATATGATGAGTTAAAGTTGCATAGCCTGGGGAATTACCACAGGAAGGCAGAGGTCATTCTGCCGAAGCACAAGTCACTGGTAGACCACACCTGGAGCACAGTGTGCAGTTTTGGTGCTGTATCGTAAGAACTATATCAGCTTTCTGGAGACGGTCTAGAGAAGGGCAGACAAGTTAATCAAGGTCCACCAGGGCAACACCTATGAGGAGAAGCTCAGGGAACTCAGTATGTACTCTTTTGAGGAATGACAGGAGGGGAGACATGACTGAGACCTTCAAGTACCTTAAGGGTATTACCAGGGTGTGCATTGATGGCCTCTTAAACCTTAGCGGGGAAAAAACCACTAAGGGGCACAGCCTAAAGCTGGTGGGGAGAAGGTTTAGGAGGGAGATGAAGAGGCACTTTTTCACTGAGAGGGTTGTGGCTAAGCGAAACAAACTGCCAGGGGAGGTATTATCTCTAAAAACAGTGGACAGTTTCAAGAGTGGTTGGGGCAGTGAGAGGGGGAAAGCTGTGGGTGGAAGAAGGAAGTGGGGGAAGTTGAGAGAGGTCAAAATGGAAATGGGAAGGGGCAGTTCCCCTTGTAATTACATAGGAAGCTGCACAATCAAGCAGACTAGATAACACTCAAGGCTTTTATCTTCTGGTATGTTTGTACGTCATTTTATTTTTCTATATAGATTTTTATGATATTTTTTCCCTTTTTCTCCTCTCCCTGTGCCCTGGGAGTGCATGCACGTATGGAGGCACACTCATGCCACGCCTCAAGGCACCAACCCACTACACTGCCACCCCTCCTGCCTACGCTACCCACTGGTCCTCTACCTGGTGGGAGTGGAACTATGGGGGGGCGACAACCACCCTGGGAGAGGAGAGCTGCCTTCCGGCTGCTCAATCCTGCTCCCTCCCCCTGTGCCTGCACTCCAAAGACCCGAGGTCATTCTCAAACCCAGATCACTGGCACAGCATGAGGTAAGGCATCCAGTGCGTCAACCTTCAGAACCACCAGGCCAGCTCATTTGTATGTCATTTTAGATGGAGAATGAAGCACCAGTGGGTTTATTATAATGGCTTTAAACCTTTTTTCAAGTCCCGACTCTGGTAGGTAAATAGGAGACAGATAGCAGACATCACTGACTGACAAGTTGTATTGTAACATTTTAATAGGTGTCACAGTTTATTTGTAATATTGCACTGAGAATTTACTTCCTAATTATTTTTGGCATCCTGTCAGGGTTCTTGCATTCATAAAATAAAAAGCATTACTATAATTGCTTTTATGACTACATACAGAATGATAGTTTAGGGAGGCAGTGTGGTTAGAGCACCCACTTGGAACCAGGACATCCAAGCTCAACTCCCCAGACCCTCCTACTCTTTATGTGACCAAGAGAATTCCACTTAACCTCCCTGTGGTGCAGTCATCCCAGCTGTGTAATTGAGTAAATAGCAGGACGGACTCAAATGTAAATGAGAAGCTGCATTTCAGTTGGGCTGCCCTGGGTAAATAAACTGTGATATGAATGATTGATTGATTGATTGATTTCAAAAGTCTTACCAGGAAAGACATACTGATAACTCCTTTCCAGATGCATTCTGGGGGGAGGATTATGGAAGTTAATATAAGAGGAGAAAAAAGTAAGTTACCTACAGAATTACAGAAATAGTAATCTGTACTGCAAGACATTACATTAAGCAGCACAGTCATAAACATTGCACGGTAAATTAGTACTAACAGATTCTTGCAGCCGATAAAACTGAGCTTTGAATAAAAATAATGATGGTCAAATAATGATTGAAGGATGTATGTTACTGTAAATTTGTACTTCCATTTGGCTAGGATGACATCATAAAAGCATTTCAGCTGACCACCACAGTTCTGGTACAGTACTTACTCGCATCTCCCCAGAATCAGCAACCCCCCCCCCCCCAGTCACCTACTCTGTCCCCCCATTCAGCAGGTCATATTTTTATAAAAAGTATTCCTCTCCTGTGCCTTATTAACCCCCTCTAGGTGGGCTCTTACCAATAATCTTTATACAGGCCACATCAGCTCCCTCCTTCTGCTGGTGATAGCCCTTCCTATGCAACACGTCATCTCAGTAGCACTTTGCAGTGTTGTAGATCTTGCTGTCATCTGCAAACAGACATACTTTCCCTTACAGCTCCTGTGCTATGTCAGTTATGAAGACATTAAAGAGGAGGTGTACCAACACTGAACTGTGAGATATTCTGCTGGGTACCCTACCCTCCTCAAAGAAAACTCCGTCAACCACTACCCTCTGCCTCCTATACCACAGCAAGTTTCTTATGCAGGCTACCACCTTATTTCCAACCCCACAGGCTGGACAAGTAGGTTAACACTCTCTGATGTGGAATGGCGTACAAAGACTAGATGAAATACAAGTAGGCCACATTCACCACAACCTCATGATCCCACTCCTTGGTCAACAATTTCAGCAGATTTCTTTGGCATGACATGCCCTCTGTGAATCCATGATGTCTTGGTCCTGTAACCCCTTTGATTTTGCACTTCTTCAGTCCTCTGGGATCTGTATGGTCTCCAGTGATCTGCTGATCAAGTCTTTGACAGCTGCACTTAGCACCTCTGAGGTCACTCAGCACCCTTGGATGCACCCTGTATGGCCACATAGCTTTGTACACCTTCCAGTTAGCAAGTACTCTCTCTTCCAAAACAAGAGTGATGTCTATGTCTCTCCCATCACCACTCCTGTTGCATTTTACCTGGTCCCTCCCCTTCCCCTTGCAGTGTGGAAACTGAGCAGAAGTACTTGTTGAAGATGTATGCCTTTTCTTGGTCACCTTTAGTACAGCCATCACATCCCTTTTGAACCACATAGTCACTCCCTTTGTCTTTCTTTCCTCAGTAACATACCTGGGAAAAGGTGCTGCACCTCTTGGGATAGTGCCCGAGTTATTATTTTGTCCTTCTGTGCCTTTGCGCTGGTTACTGCTTTCCCTGCCTCCCTCTGTTACCCATGTTACACTTCACCATCCTCCTTTGTATGGGTGTCCTTATACCTTATGAAGGCTTCTCTTTTACCCTTTACCTTTTCTGCCACCTTTTTCCAGAGCCATAGTGATGATGGCATCTTCCTTGTGCTTTAGCTTTCTTTGTTGACGCAGAGGTTTCCTGCCTTCACCATGCCCTCCTTTATTTTGGCACACTGTTCCTTCACTCCACCCCATATCTTCTTCACCTGGAAGGTAATTCATGAGGAGTTCACACATCATTAGAAAATGTGACTATGTGAAGTCCAGGATCCTTGCCACTGTGTGGTTTGATTTTGCAGCTATTGTTCCGTTGAACCACACATTATGATCATTAGTGGTCCTTAGAAAATGGGCAAGTGTGAAACCAAATTGTGGTTCATTAAAAGAGCCAATCAGCCAGGTGGGTATGAGACAACAGAGGCCAGGAAATAATTAGTCCCAGTCTTTGTTGCCCCATTTAGTTTGGAAAGAAATGGGCCAGCAGAATGTTGTAAAAGCAACTGTTGCCATGTCTGTTGGCTCACTTACAAAGCCCTAAATTGTTGGCCAATCCCCCCCCATCCCCTTGCAGGATCATTCGTGGCACACTGTAAAAGTAAAAAATGAAAGCAGATATACATGTAGCTGACATGCACTGGGGCCGGAAAATCTTTCAGAGATGTGATCCACAGCGAGACTGCTAGCCCTGGTAGCGCAATTGTTCATGAGAGCAGTGGTATTTTCTTCAATTTCTATACTGCAGATGGATGCCCATCTGTGGTATGGAGAATGAAGAAAGCACCATTAATCTCACACACATTAGCAGTCCCTGAGCTAGAGGTCGTTGTCGCTGAAAACAGCAAATTGTAGCCAGTCACAAGCACTGTTATCCATGTGACAGGCACATTATTTAACTGATGACTGGTCATTAAAACTGGTGAGGCCATCAATGACTGTAAAAAAAAAAAGTCAGATTTTCACTTTTCAATTTGACATGACAACATTGACAACCGTTGACAGAATGTTTTCTAAAGTTAATTGGAGAGATGAAATACCCATGAAACTCAAACAGAAAGAAATAAATGTAAGTGACCATTTTGTTTCTGTGACTAACACCAAACTAGATGTAACTGAAAGTGAGAGACTGGAAGAAATCACCAAGAAAAACATTAAGTGGGCAGTAGTTGTAATGGAAGAATGGGCAACACACAACATAAATATAGACTGGCACAATGACACATTTGAGCAGTTAAATAGCAATCTCCACAAGTTTTATGTTGAAGCCAGAACTAGCCAGGGTGAGGAATACTCTGTTGTTGGGTATTGTGCCTTAACAGCTGGGATCAACTGCCACCTAAATAGCATAGAAACAGCAAGAAACATCAGTTTAAGTGATCCCCAGTTTTGTTCATCCAACAATGTTCTACAATCTGTGTTAAAAAAAATTTAGGATGGTATAGAAAGATACATCCAGCCACTACCCCACTATCTCAGCATCGGACCTACAGAAACTGAGGTACAGTGGTGCACTACCATCCTAGACCACACCTTGCCTGGTTCAAAAGGCTGGTTTGACATTCAACTCCATAGGGCCAGGCACGGCCAGGAGGGATTACATGACCTAAAGAGAGATTCTTTTGAGATGAAAATGGATGAGAGTGGCACAAAGTACATAACTCTAAGTCAGAACGTGGACACCAAAAACTATAAAAACCCTACTGAAGTGAATAAAGAGAACACCAAGGGATTCATCTTTGAAAAGCTGGAAAATCCACTTTGTGCAGTAAAATCCTTCTTGAAGTATCTGTTTAAAGTGCCTCTGAATGCCAAGGCTTTCTATGTACACCCACGGCGATTTCCTCAGCACTATTTAGACACCCAACCTTATTGGTATATGTAACCGGTCAGTTCCTGGGGTTACTAGAATCCCATCAGTTTTAGATCAGACAGATAACTGGGCAGTGTTCAGAGGGATTAAATGCTCTCTGTAAAATATTACATAATCATTTGCCTGGCACTGCTGAGCAGAGGATGAGGTAATGCTTTTTGGAACTCTCGCAGCAGCATAAGCCACATTTGGCTAGCAGCTGTGCTGGAGCTATCAGAATGTGAGTGTGAAGTTCAAGTTTGAAGGGAGAGGAGCTCACAGAGAGTTCTGAGGGCAAGAGGGCCTGCTGGCACTCTTGCTCGAAAGGGAAGGACCCTCTGATCAATTTTCTGCCACAGAACAGTAATCCAAAGGCTGGTTTCCTGGAAGTGGTGGCTACCAGATTTTGTGAAACCCTGGCGGGGAGATTCTTCACAGAGTAAGAGGAATAGGACTGAAAGTTCAGTAAGTGATTTGGGGCAACCCCCAATTGATTGTAAGAGCTATCAGCAATGCCCAATTTGTAGAGATTTGTCAATACACTTTAAAGAAATGGACTTGTGTGAGATCTGAGGATTTCAAGTACTGTTTAAGTGGGGGTATCTGGTGCCTTGTCAGATACTTGGCGCAGTGGACCCTGTGGAACAAAGTGTGTGAAATGTAAACTGTTTAAAGGGAGGTTTTCTGGTGTTTGTCAGATACAGGTGCCATGGACCATAGCCCAACATTTGTGAAGAAGGATGTATCTAGCAGCCCAGTGGGTTGGAGAATCCAGACTGTCCTAAAGTAATGGCAGAGATAATGCAGTTTGTCGCCAGAGTTAGTAGCCCTGCATTCTAAGCACAAATGGATCTACCTGGTTACCAGAGGAAAATGTGTTTAGGTGTTAACATGGGTCACCTAGTTGCTTTAAAGTAATGCCAGTAATCCTGAAATAGGACTGGTAATAGATTTCGTAAGACCAAGGTCCTGGAAAGATGGTCTGGGCAGCAATTTCGTAAGACCAAGGTCCTTGAAAGATGGTCTGGGCAGCAATTTCGTAAGACGAAGGTCCCTGAAAGATGGGATGGGCAGCAATTTTATAGAAGTCTGGTAACCCTGAAATAGGGCTGGACATGGTGTGGAAAAATGTGTGTGGAAAGAGAACCTTTGCTTGAAGAAAGTTTTGGAAATGTTTTGCCTGCAAATGTGTTATTTGTCATCAATGGCTCCATCACCACAGACCCACACACCATCTCCGACAGCCTCAACAACTCCTTCACCGACCTCAGCTCAGTCCTGCCCAAGAATTTCTTCAATCCAGTCCTCCACACCCAACCTCCACCACCCCCCCCCCACCTCCGGACCATAACCCTGCAAGAAGCCAAGCCATACCTGCACAAAGCCCACAACAGCACCAGCACTTGCAACGACCCTCTGGACACTAGGCTACTTCAGCGAGTACTGGACGCAGTACTCACCCCCCTCACCCACCTGATTAATTGCTCACTATGCCTAGGTCAGTTGCCTCTTGCCTGGAAGATGCCAATCATCACCCCAATTCACAAAGGCGGAGACCGCACAACCCCCAGTAATTACCGACCAATTTCTATCCTGCCCCTGCTTTCCAAGGCGCTGGAAAAAATCGTGGCTGACCAGCTATCTGACTACCTTACCAAGCACAGCATCATGTGCAGGGAGCAACATGGCTTCCATTCAGGGCACAGTACCACCACTGCCCTGCTAGAGGTCTCCAATTTCCTCCCCACAGCACTGAATACTGGGCACCTGACTGAAGCAGTCTTTATCAACCTCTCCAAGGCCTTTGATACGGTCTGCCACCCTCTTCTTCTTTACTCCCTGCAGAATATCGGTCTCTTTCAGGGACCCCTCTCCTGGTTTGACAGCTACTTATCATCCAGGTCCCAGCACGTAAAAATCAATAGCACCCTGTTTAACGCCCAACATGTCTGCTCCGGAGTCCCCCAAGGCTCTATTTTAGGCTCACTGATCTTCAGCCTCTACCTAAACAAGCTCCCCACCCTCTGCTCCAAAAAAATGATTCTCTATGTGAACGATGCTGTCCTCCTCGTCTCACACCCCCACCCCACCACCCTACAGAACACCCTCCAGCACTCCTTCACCAAGACTGAGCAATGGTTCCTTGATCACAGGTTGGTCATCAACCTAAAAAACATTAAATCTTGCTCTTTGCCTACCATCAGAATAAAATGAGAAACACCCCACTCCTCATCCTCTCCAACACCCAAGTCCCTCTTGAACAGGTGAATAAATACAAATACCTGGGTGTCACCTTTGACCCTGCCCTCACCTTCCACCACCATATTGCAGCCCTCACGTCAGCCATAAACATACAGATTGGTCTCCTCTACCGCCACAGGGACTGCCTGCTGCCGAGACGCTTTGTACGGCAGTCTCCTCATCAGTTCTATTCCTGGTAGACTATGGCCTCCATATCTATGATGCTGCTGACAAAACTGCCCTCAATAAAGTGCAACTATCCATTAATAAGGCCTGCAGGCTCCTGTCAGATGCTGACAGACCGCACCCACACCTGTTCTCTCTACTCGCTCGCCAACATTCTCAGTTTTGAAGAGAGGCTCCTTTACCAGTCCTGTCTGTTGGTTAAGAAAATACTAATGGGTCTCTCCCCTCCAGGGGTGACCTCCTCTCTCAGTGTCGCCTCCACCATAGTATCGACCCGCAGTACTTGCAAACCCACCCTCACGGTACTCAGCGTCAAGAACTCGCTCGCACAACGGTCCTTCTCATATAGGGCCTCTCTATGGTACAACTCCCTCCCTGCTACTATTGACAACCTCCCTAGAATAGGCCCCTTCAAAGTTGCACTCAGAAGCCACCTCTTCGCCTCACACTGCTGCAACTGCTGATAGGCCCGTGGACCCCTCGACTCGACTCTCCAGCCGCCTTCAGCCCCCCCGACAATGTCCCCTTGGACAGCTAATCCCCCATGAAGAGCATCTTTATCAGCACTCCCACTCTATTTTCCTCCCCCCCGATAATCCACTTCTCCCTGCTCCCCCCCTTAGCCAGTCCCTCATTCACTATTTGGGCAATTATCTCCCCGGCAATGCCCACTCATGTACCCTGTATCCATATGAAGTTATTCTGCATTATATCTCTATTAGATGAAGTTATTCTGTTATACCTCTCTTATACCTACTCATGTACCTACATTACTGTATGAAGCCTTGTTATTATATTCCCCTGTTACTATGTGATGCTCTGTTTATTATAATCTGTATGTGTCTGACGAGGAGCCTTTGGCAATGAGTCCATGACTCAGATGATTGTAATTCCGATTTGTACAATAAATAAATTTGTCATGTACAGTGCAAGCCCTGGGGGCTCCACCTTTATTCACTGTTAACTTTGTGTCAGGAATAAAAAGCTATACAGTAACATCCCAAATTCCTGGTTGTGGACAATCCATCTTTGAGTACAGGAGTGATGTTTTTGGGGCCTCTCAGATAGGAAGCACAGCATAGCCCTGGCATCTCTCTCCCAAACTCGGTTAAAACAGAAATGATATTTTGTGCACTGCACCTCGACCTCTGAGGTTAGGGTTAGTAAGCTACCCTACCAAGACAGGTTGAAATCACTAGGACTATATGATTTACAAAAAAGAAGGGACAGAGGTTGACATACTATTACTTTATCACATCTTAAACAATAAAGAACTTGTGAAGGAATGTAATATGACACTAACCATCAAACCAAACAACCTTAGGTGTCACAATAGACAACTACGCATTCTCAATACAATTACAACAAGCGTAAACATTTTTTCACAATTAGATCTGCCACACTTCGGAATTCACTCCCACAACGTATAGTCAATATTACTAATTTTATGAGGTTCAAAAATGAACTAGATATGTACCTCCTGAGGAATGGTAGCTAAATCTGCCCCACATGGTGTGGGGAAGGCAGTCTCTATGGGCATAGTGCCTACTTCCACCTCAACAAACCGAGTAATACTGAGCAAATGTGACATCTGTCATGTACAGTGCAAGCCCTGGGGGCTCCACCTTTATTCACTGTTAACCTTGTGTCAGGAATGAAAAGCCGTACAGCAACATCCCAGATTCCTGGTTGTGGACAATCCATCTTTGAGTACATGAGTAATCTTTTTGGGGCCCATCAGATAGGGGACACAGAATAGCCCTGGCACCTCTCTCCCAGACTTGGTTAAAACAGAAATGTTATTTTGTGCACTACCCCCGGACCTTTGAGATGCCCGAGCCAAGTATTTACCCTAATGCCAGGGGTGGTACTTATTTTCTGCCAACTTGTGGTTTGTTGCCTTGTCTGTGGAACAAGTAGAGGGGTCCCAATTGCAAGATGTTGCTCTTGGCCGGGCCGAGTAGTGGTTACATATACAACTGAGCTCATGGGGGAAAAATTACCTTGGTTCCTTGATGTCGAAGCTCAGTACTGAAGCCCAGCTCTGAAGCAGATACACGAACCATAGCATTAGAGCTACAGCTGTCCAGCTCCTTTCTGATGCTGGTTTACGAAATCATGAAATAACGGTGACTAGACATATATCCGAGACAAGTTTAGCTACTTATTGGAGATCTTCAACAGCTGATCGGAAACAGCGGAGCTCTGTTCTAGGAAGCAATAACAGCCTGTTATCTACAGCTCAAAGAGCCACAGTTACATAGAATGAGGCCGATTCTGAAAGGTCGGCGCAAGCCACGCCAAAGGCAGCTTGAGCCGAATGCTGGTGGGCCAGGGACCCTGTGCCTGATTCTCTATCGGGTAGGGTCCTGGCAACAAAGTCCCATGGCTTGCTGCCTACTTGTCCCTGTGCCACACAGATGGTGTAACAGGAAGGTTTGCCACAAGTCCTGAGTCAGCCCTACTGCAATAGCACCATGGACAGGTGCCTGGTGCCTAGCACCCCTCAGCCCCAATCTCCGATCCCCTTTTAAAAATAGGTTTAAATTTCCCTGTAAGTCTAGGCACCCTGCCCTGCCAATAGCCCCAAACTCCGATCCCCTTGTAAAAAATCATTGTAATTGCTCTGTAAGTCTAGGGCACCCCGTCCCCCAACACCCCTGATCTCCGATCCCCTTGAATAAAATTGCTCTGTAAGTCTAGGGCACATTCCTTGCATTGGGCTGCTTCATTGACAAAGTTGTTAGAACTGCTACCCCTCCAGCCTAAGCGGCACTATTCAAGCCTGTTAACTTAACATACCTACTTAGGTCCAACGACTCATCTGTGTTCCTTGTTCCTAAAACCTGTACATTTATGGGTGGCAGGGCATTTGCTGTCTGTGCACCTAGGCTATGGAACTCTCTGCCTGTACATGCTGGCTGCGCTACCTCCCACATTAGATTTAGAAGGTCCCTCTGGGATCATTTGTGGTTAACCTCGGCCTGCAACTGTACCGAATCAGTGGTGTCCTCTCCCCTCCCCCTTACAAATGTTGCACTTTATCACTCTGTCTGGTCTCTATTTAGAGCCCTGCCCGAGTATAGTTTTTAATTTAACTGTTAAATTGTTAACTTTATGTGCTGTTACCTTGCCTCATAGTTAAACCTTGTGTTGTCCGTATATCTTTTGTAATCTTGTTCCACCTTGCCTGTTTACTCCTTGAGCTGTAATCTCCCAGGTCGTACCTGAAAATAGGCATACACTTATCCAGTGCGCTTACCTGGTAAACAAAAGCTAAATAAATAAATAAGCAAACAAATAAAGGACATGCACAATGACTCAGCAGCCCTCAACTGCTGGAGGAAGGGAGCCTGGAACATTCCAGGACCCAAGGCCTCTGCACACATTGAAGTGTTGGTAACCGAGCTTGAACAGGCAGAGTGTGAAAGCCTGGCTGCCGCAGGTTGCGAAGTCGGGGGGGTCAGATGACCCCTCACATTTGTAGCTAAAGGGTCAGACATTGAATTAAACAGTGCCCTGGGCTGAGGTGTTCTATGCAATTCTGACCCCCCACTTTTTGGTACACTCCTCTGCCACTGCTGGCTGCATGTATTTCTCCTAAAACAAACACAAATATGTAAGTGTCTGCCACACTGGGCCAGATTCACAAAGGGTGATGCAGGGTTTGCATCATACCTTGCATCAAACCAGGTGGTCTGCGCAACTGCGCCAAAAACTTTGCTGGACACTGCTCCCAATTCAAGAAGATCGAGTGCATTTACAACAGTTTTCCCAATTTACAGCAGCTAGTGCCAAATATTTGCCACAAGCCTCGTAAGAAGGGTACCCAAGATTGTCGCAAGCTAGACCAGAAAAAGCTGGTCTAACTTGCGGCAGTTGGCTCACGGGATCAAGAATCCAGATCATCACCTGGGGAGTGCTGCTAGCTCCATGTGCCATATGTTCAGCACACTTGGGTCTTGCAACATTCTCGACCCTTTTGAGAATCTGGCCCAGGGTCTTTAGAAGGGAATGTGAGTTATATGGTCCAGATGAGAGGAATACACTTTGACAATTATGCCATCTGTGAGCTTTCATGGGCTGCATGGTCCTAACCACTTTATCCTTTATATTTCAACGTTATTCATTTTGCAACATGTACTAAATTAATTTTCCCCAAAATCAGTGCTGGAAGCTGAGGAATTGGGGGAAATTATACCTTAAAAATCATTCTACTCATTGAAACAGAGTGCAGTGATGGGGACTTGTAACTTTCCTGTTTTTTTTTTTGTTGTTGTTGCTTTCATATAAAAGTAGCACAGAGGACTATAGGAAGATTCATCAGAAAAAGACTTATAGCCCATCATGTCTGTCCATGTTTCTATCTGACCCATATCTATCTACCCGTGGTCTTGCCTAGGCCATATGCCCATTAGTGGGTAAGCCTCCCCACCCCCACCCTCCACCCTTTGCCTCCTTAGTTTTACACAACCCCATATACTGTAGCTGTCCTACACTCCCTTGAAACTTGTCACTGTCATGGCATTTACCACATCATTTGGCAAACTACTCCATCTATCCTGTGAGAAAATACGTCCTCATGTCATTCCTTAATCTACTCCCTACCAGTTTATACTCTGGATATTTAAAGGTTTCTAACATGTACCCTCTGATATTCTAAGACTGGCCAGACTGGCCTTATATGCTTTACCCTGTTGATTCTGTGTCATCTCTGTGGCGTGTCTTTAGAGAAATTCTATACAGTCCTTATCCTTTTTTAGCCAGCTCCAGAAATGAATACAGTACTCCAGGTGTAACCTCACCATTAACCCATACCGGGGCAACAGTGCTCTTTCCTTCTACTGGAACACATCCTCCCTATACATTCCAGCAACATGTTTTCCTTCATGAGTGCCTTGGTGCACTGGGTCTCTGACTTGATGCTGTCAGTAATGAAGACCGCAAGTCACTTTCTTTAGTGGTCAAACTGATTTTTTTTTTCACACAGCAACCAATAACCCATCTTCAAGGCCCCCTTGCCTATGTGTATAATGCTGGCAGTATAGCCTAGAGGTTAGAGTAATGAGCTATGAATGAGCTTGATACATCTAGCAGACCTGGCTTTGATTCCTTCAACCTCTACTTGCATAATGTGTGACTGTGAGCAAGGCACTTAACCTCTCCAGTGCTCCTGTGTCACCTCTGAAAACAGGCATTGTGCCTCGGGGGCCTTACCCGGTTACCAAACAAAAAATAGTATGCTTAACTTTGCAGTTCCTGGCAATAGACTTTAGTTGCCATACCTTGAACCACAGCTCCCACTTTTCTAGGTCCATATTTATGTCACTAACCTACTCCTCAGAGGGTACCCTGCTGCAGAGTTTAGTATTATCTGCAAAGTGGTACATTTTTCCTATGATTCCTTCATCTAAGTTGTAGACAAACACATTAAACAGTACAGATCCCATTACCGACCTCTGTGGTACCCCACTTGCGACCTCTCTGACCACTGAATGTTCACTATTTACTTAAAAAAAAAAAAAAAAAAGTTTTTTCCATGATGCCCAATCCAGAATTAGTCCCAGTGTATTTCCTGCAGTAGGCAGCATCCTTGTAAAAAAGTGTAAGACCCCTCCCTGGTCTACGGGTTTAGCTGGTGCAGTTTGTTTTATTCCGGAGGGGAACAAACATCACATTACTTATTTGACTAGTCAAGTCTACAGTGACCTTCCAGGAGTACACAGTGTCTTCAGGCTAGTGCAGGGCTGCAAATAAATAGGAGTAAGTAAACAGCACATTCCAAAAAAATGTTATTGTCCACACATGAAATAAAGTCCAAACATAACAAAATTACTAAACTTGAGCTCATGATCATATTATTAGTAGACCAATGCAAAATGCAGGGTACTGGGATTTTCCAGCTGTTTCAGTCACAAGCTATTTCTGATACACTTTCTTGTGGAGAGAAATTCTGGTTCTCGAAGGGGATGTTGTCCCAAGAGGTTTAGGTTGTCCCATAAGTGCTTTGGTTAGGATGAGCCGCAGACAGCCCAGGAGAACAGATAATTTTCCTGCCAAAAATAAATTCTCTCAGTAAATTGAGGGCTCTCTCACAGCACCTTGCAGGGCTCCCTCATTACCCAGGAATGCTCTCTCACAGCAGAAATTCAAGTGAACATATAAAGGTTAACGCAGTGTTTTTCTTGTGACCACACCGTGGATCACTTCTTGGCAAAGTCTCAGGTTCACTCATCACAACAACTTGCATTCTTCTTCTCAGGAACAGGTTACAATCTTACCATGAGAAGAGCAAATGACCAGAACACTATGACAACATACATTTGTAAATGCAGAATGTTTGCTTGCTGGCATTGGCATTGGTAGCGTAGGAGTTAGAGAGATGCATAATAGGAATGGCAGTGAAGTACTGAACTGAAGCCAACCCCACCACCACCCTGCAGAGACTGACAGGCATTGAGGTGTGCCTTTGGGTCATCAGGCATAACGGCCACGCCATTTCACCACACCCTACCCTGCAAACTCTGACAAGTGTCACGGTGTGCCTTTGGGTCTTTGGGCCTTATGCTCACCCCATTCCATAAAGAAATACGGTGAGATGGGTGCAGTATAGGAGAATGGGGTGAACTTTGGGGCCAAAGAGTCCAAGGCACACCTCGATGTCTGTCACTGGCTGCAGGGTGTGGGTGTGGGTGTGGGTGTGGGTGGAATGGCATGAGCATTACAGGCAGCAATCTCGAGTCACACCCCTGATGCCTGTCAGTCTCTACAGGGTGGAGCATTATGGTCAGAAACCCTAACGCCCGAGGCGTTCGTTGGTATTTTCACTTAAAATTTTCAACATGGGTTTTTTGTGACCCTGACCTCATGAACAGTGGCAATATCAGTTTGTTAGCCGAAAGGTGATTTTGCACAGTGACTACGGCATTTGGCACCACAGGTGCAAAAACACATTTTGAACAGGATGTGAAAAATGACAGCTGTACTGTTCATGGGGAGGTGTAAAAAATGACAATGTTGAAAATCTGGATTTAAAATACAAAAAAAGTGAAGTCACGAGCGTGCATAGAAACTGCGCAACACACACCCATGATGTAATTAGTTTGTGGATATTTTACAGTAGATTGTCAATGCAGGCATTTTAGGACCACCACTCATGAACAGTGTCACTGTGATTTTCTTAATCTGTCCCGAACACTGATTTCCCACAGCGGCCACGCATTTCTGTGCCGGAAGTGTGAAAACACATTTCAGCCAGGTTGTAAAAAATGATAGCTGTACTGTTCATAAGAAAGTGTGGAAAAATGCCAGTGTTAAAAATCTCGACTGAAAATAGTACAAATTCGTAAAAGTACAAGGGTGCATGGAAACTGCGCAATGCACGCTTGTAACATAGTCATTTTATGGACTTCTATCACCAAATTTTCAACATAGCCATTTTAAGACCTCTGCTCATGAACAGTGTCACTGTGATTTTCTTAATCTGTCCCTATCATTGATTTTGCACACCGACCACGCCATTGGGCACTATATGTGCAAAAATACATTTTGGGCAAGATATGAAAGATGACAGCTGTACTGCTCATAAGGAGGTGTGGTAAAATGGCAATGTTGAAAATCTGGAGTGAAAATATTACAAATTTGTGAAGTTACAAGAGTGCGTAGGAACTGTGCAACGCACGCTCATAAAACAGTCATTTTGGGGAATTGTTTCACCAAATTTTCAACATACGGTTTTCAGGGGACTACCTCATGAACTCTGACACTGTCATTTTGTTACTGGGTCCCAAAAGGTGGTTCCACAGAGTGACCGCAAAATCACCTTTCAGGACAGAATAACAAAATGACAGTGACTGAGTTCATGAGGTGGGGCCCCAAAAACCCCATGTTGAAAATTTGGTGAAAATATTCCTCAGAATTACTGAAATATGCACCAAAGTTGAAAAAAAAAAACATTTATGCCATTATACAGTTTACCAGCATTTCCTCAGTTCACGGTCAGTTTTGAAGAGTGCAGGCGTGTTCCGGTCCACGAATCATCGTGCGGACTCTGGATGTAAGTATAAATTCGCTGGGGATGTGGGGAGGTGGATGTGCGAAAGGAGTGGGTCTTGGGTTGGGGGAGTGGGGCAAAACAATCAATGAGGGACCGTTTTTGTTTGTAGGTGTGTTTTCTTTTAGGAAGATGATGCGGGACTTGTGCCATGCTGGGGTGGGCTCTCAGCATGGCAGCCACTTTGGGGGGTCAGTGGGAACTACGAGGATTGGGCACCCTCGTCGGCCCATACAGACGTTTGTCACGCTGGGTGGGCTCCCAGCGTGGCAACTGGAATCAGTTTTTGGGGGTGTTGAGTGGAGCCGATGAGGGTTGGGCACCCCCATCACCATTCTGACTTTTGCCATGCTGGGGTGAGCTCTCAGCGTGGCACCTAGAAGTCTGGGGGGCCTGCAAAGCCGATGGGATTGGGCACCCCCCACAGCCATACCAGCGCGGCGTATGAGCACAATTGGAGTAAGCCTCAGCATGCTACTTCAGTGTTTGGGGAGGGGGGAACATGAAGGGAGCTGTCTATGATAGCTGTGTTCAGGATGCAGTGCTGACTGTAGGCACTTTGCATACTGCCGATGGCAGTATGTAAATTACCTGCTGACAGCAGTATGCAAATTGCTTACATGTTACAACCACTGATTGCAGCAGTTTTTCACTTTCAACTGTACGCCACTGCATCTGAACAGCTGTCATTGACAGCTCGGACATTCATTGGTGTGGTGCGGCCACGCCTGCAAAAGGGAGCAGGGCATTGGAAGTGTGGGAGGCATACCTACGAAAACTCACATGGTGGCACTATGTTTCTTGCACATGCATGCAAGCAAATACAAAAATGAGGACAGTGCTTAATAAATACAGATGTGACCTAAGTTTTGTAGACTTTTTAGGTCATCAGTCTACTATGAATGGATAATTATTTTCTGCTATGAGAAGGAATGTAGGTAACCAAGCTGAAACCATTCATTGTATGGAAATGTATTTATTTCACTCTGGCTGGCCCAAGTTTTCTAAAGGTACTACACATGAGCTCATACTATCTGACAATTAATTATTATTCTTGTTAAACATGACCATTTTAACCGTCGGCTAGGTGGTGTAGAGGGCTAAGGCGCTGGTGCCTTACCTCGACCCACACTGGTGACCTGGGTTTGGGAATGAGCCCGGGGCATTGGAGGTCAGCATGGGGGGGATAGCTGAGCTGGATGGAGCTGCCAACAGGCAAGCTCTCCTCTCCGAGGAGGGAGTACAGCATCCCTTGGCTGATGGGAGACCCTAGTGGAGGATGGAGGGAAGCTCAGGCCAAGGTGACCTAGGCACTAGACCTGGGGTGGCGGACGGAGGCCATGTCCGGGGCTGTTTGGTGCATGTGCGCCTCCACGCGCATGCGTGCTGACTCTTGGGGCCTCTGGGAGAAAACACTCAGAGGAAAAAATGCTGGTCAGCAGGATGAAGACTGCGCCGCTCCCAGGCCAGGCAGATAAGAGCCGGTGATTCCAGGGGACAGGGCTAAGGGGGTTGATCGGATGGGGGCCGAACAGCAGGGAGGAGTATAAAGAAAAATATAAAAAAAACATTTTTTAAATGACCATTTTAATACTGTATTATTTGAGATAGACCTCAAAAGTTTAATTGTTCAAGCATTGACTTTTTTTATATTGTACAATGTTAATTGCAGCTGCTAATTGTAACTTTGGATGTTTGTATCTATTTATGTAATTGTGTAGCCACCCCACCTCCCTGATTGTCCAGAGATACCTGATGTTATGAGCTGGGAAGGGGACCTACTCTGAAGGAACCCAGAACCAAAACAGTAACAATCTGGAAGGAACAAAATAAAGTGTACCTTATCATGGCCTGGGTTCTACCTGCAGAAAGATGGTACTACTACCCCTCGCATCTGCTTTGGATACTTAGCTAGAACCAGGAGACCTCTTCTTTCTCGTCTTCTCCATGAAGTCCCCTACCAGCACCCCAGCCCAGAAGCACAGGAACAAACACGGACTGAAAAGTAAAAGCCCACCCCCCCCAAAAAAAAAAGACTGGTTAGAAATTCATTAGTCTCTCTACAATTCATCATAAAGCTACTTTCCCAATTTAAAAACTCCCGATGCTCTAGATTCAGAAACAAACCAGTTTATTTCACCTGAGGTCCCAGTGATTTAAAAGGACCCAGGGGTCCCATTGCTTGCTTACAGTGCCTTCTCCTCCAGCTCCATGGATCACAACTATTTACAGAGTTAGGGTGCACATTACTGGGAGAACTGATGTCCTAGGCAGTGTGACAGGGTTGAATAAGACCCTGTCCCAGCTGTTATGGAAAGAGTTTGAATGCAGGAATCTGTTCTGTTCTCCCCTTTCTGGTCTCTTCTCTGTCTGGTTGTGTAATCAAATTTTCCTGTGAGACCTAGGATTTGATCACCCCAATAGTCACGCAATTATTTGCCTCTCGCTATCTCAATCTTCCCTTGCTTTTTGTCTTTCCCTCCCTTGCATATCTGCTGATGTAAAAATATATGCAAATCATTATGTGGCAGTGTAACTGATTTTGGGATCCCTCTGTATAGAAATAGTGTTAATTTTTGAAATGTATATAATTATAGTTCGAGATGATTGCAAAAAGCTACTGGAAAATCAAGAGGTTAGCTTATTGCAGTTTTAAAGCCTTTTGCAGAAGAGCTGTGGAAAAGGAACCTCAGCTCAGGCACACTGTGCTCCTGCCAACACCTGCCTGAAACACACAAGAACACTTTGGAAGATGCTTGTTAAGAAGGGAAGGGGGTTGGAAGAACTTGTAAGACAGAGTTGCAATTGCTTGGAGGATGGACACACAGAGATTGAAGGAAAATTCTGATGGATCTTCACTGTTTTATACTGCTTTTGTAAATAGTTTTACAGAACAAGTTAATTTTTTTGTTACTGCTAGTACAAATAAAATACTTTCTGTGAATTCTACAATTGCACCTGGTTTTTCATGTTTCCTGACCTGTGCCTCAATGACAGATGGTGTCAGTCTAAGTGGGATTTATGCCGTGCATACTCTGTCCCAGGAGTTTTGTGTGTGGGTACTGGACCTAGTACCAAGGAAGCATAGAGAAAAGTATGGATTCTGCAACAGCAAGTCCAGGAGCGGTTACCAGGAGAAAGGGCAGTCAAACTAGCAGAGAGAGAAGTCCAAGCTCAGATTGTACAGCCAGCACAAGTTATAGAAAAAGAACAGGCAGTGACAGAACCTGAAAGCCTGATGGACTTTTTCAAATGGCGGGCTACACAACAAAAAAAGACAGAGAAGCAGAAAGAAAAAGAGATTCAATGTTTAGAAGCACAGAGGAGAGAAGAGATGGGAGCAGTGTTGGCTGGATGCCTTGCAATCTATCAAAGGCAGAGGATCTGGCACAGATCCAGACAAGCAACAAAACACAACCAACTTAAAAGCCATTAAACTTACAAAGTTGTGTATCGTGGGGTTCAATTCAGAAAGACAGTAGGAATCATAAAATATTGTGTAAAACACCCTGAGGTGCTGTTTTATTGCCAGGTTTGAACAGATGGCATTTTCAGATGTAAACTTTTGTCAGGTTACTATAAAAATACAGAGAGTATGGGCTGGGAGTTTAGCTAGGAGACTTCTCACTAGAACACTGCAGTTGGACCTTATAATGCCTTCTAGAGACCAAGAACTGAACCCATTGCACGGTATGGTCACCCTGCCAATACCCCCTGGGTTTCTGCAAGCTCCTCTGCAGTCCGAGTATCTGCCCACTCAGGCCTCTGCAGCTTCTCACCAGTCTGAGTCCTCTCCCTTCGGTAAATTCCAGGTGAGCAGCTTCTAGCATCCAGGTAGCCCAAACCTGACCTTTGGAGGTCCAGGGCCAATCCCAGGCCACAGTGATTCCTCCTTGCTTTTAGGCTTTACAGGACTTTCAAACTGAGCTTCACCTTAAGCTTGCCTCACCTTCACCTTTGGGTAACCAGGATCTCAGTAATTCAACACTGCATGTCTCTCTCACATTTGGCTGCTTCTCTGGCTCCACACTGCTTCTCCCTGAGGTTCCTCTCTGCTCCTCAGCCCAAAGTAAAATCTAAACTGTAGGTCACCTGACCATCCCTTACATACAGCTCAGGTGTCACATGATTTATCAGTCATGTTCTATTAAACAATTAAAGGAATACCAGATTTACAATTTGCACAACTGCATTATTTTCAAAGAAATATACAGGATACATATATAGGGGCAATTGTTATACAATGCTAAATCCCTTACAAAAGCATAAACACAAGAACATACAAACAAATATCATTTTCAGAAATTTTATCCCTCTAAACTAATCACTTCCTGGCAGGACAAGACCCAAGCCTTCCCTATATACTAATGCAATTAAGGGCCAGCCCTTCCCTAAAAGAACATCTTTCTAAACTGGCTGCAGCTGCTGAGATAGCAGCAGCAGAAACACAGACCCAGGAGCTTCTGAACTCCCAGCTTCAAGGTACAAACTACCTTTAAAAAGCATAGATTCTTCTAGAGATGAACTCAACCTTTAACGGTTATCCTGCATATACTTTTATAGTTTATACACATCTCTTTTTTTTAAAGCTATCAAATGCTTCCTTATATCATGTTTTGTTTCACAGAAAAATAGTCTCAACTGTTTCCTAAAATCAGCAGCAGCCTGTAAACAGCAAACTATTTAGCACAGGTATATATATGCCTGGATTTACTGCTCAGCACTTTGTTACACTTGTACCGGGGAGGGTTGCATCCCCCCATTAAATAGCCAAACTGCCATGTTCAGAGTTTCTACAGCAAGGAGAGCTTTATTCATTTGTTAGCTGGCAGATTACACCCCTTGGGCAGTTTCTTTTACTTTTATTTAAAAGCAAAGCCCTCATGTAATACTTCTTATGGTGATCTCTATATACCAGCATGCCACATTCTTTGGGGGGGGATTGCAGAACATGAACTGGATTGAAGACTACCCTGATAGTGGCCAGCTAGCAAGGCTCAAAGATAAACAAAATATAAAGTACAACAAACTTAGAGAAGAAGGAAAAGGTAACTACAACTTTATTTTACTTCCAGGGACTACTGCATGCTATACATATCCCTAATTTGGCATCATGGGGTAAACTTTGTTGAAGCTGAGCTGCTTTATCCATCACTACAGTTTTCCAGCTGGGGTATGGTCACCCACCCTATCACATTGTGTCCCTCCGATGATATTGAAGCATACCTGACAACTTTTGAAAGAGTTGCCACAGCCTGTCAATGGCCAAAGCAGCAATGGACAATCAGACTGGTACCCTACCTGACAGGGAAAGCCCAACTTACCTACAGCAATATGGACACTGCAGAGTCAGAAAACTCTGACCTGGTGAAAAGCAAAATCCTGAAAAGGTATGACATCTCGGGAGAGACCTACAGGCAGAGATTTCGATCTCTGAAGTACAACTCAGTCCACAATCATCGAGAAGCCTTCACCCAACTCAGAGAACTCCTGATAAAATGGCTCCAACCAGAGGACAAAACAGTCCCACAGATCATCGACACATTTGCAATGGAGCAATTCATCAACATTCTACCTACAGATGTGTAGCTTTGAGGAACACTGACCAGAAAGTGGGGAAAAGGCTGTTTCTTTGGCTGAGGACTACCAAATAACCAGACAGATGCCACAGCAATGAGGTAACAGCCAAGCAGCGGTAAGACACTCTTTTTCCCATTTAAACTCCAAGCCTGATAAGAACTCTGGTGGGGTAAAAAATCTGTGCCCAAAGATGCTATTTGCTATAACTGTAATAAGCCAGGCCATATTGCAAGAAACTGCCATAGTAAGGAGAGTGGTACTGGAGCAGATTTGTCCTTGGCAAATTGGGGCAAGTACTTAAGAGATGTGAAGATGGGAGATAAGACTGTGAAGGGACTCATTGATTCGGGAAGCAGACAGACCCTAATGGATGTTGAACTGCTGGGAAAACACTGCGCAAAAGGACCAGCTACTGGTGTCATCTGCATCAACTGGGACACTCAATACTATCCCACCACCCAAGTGACTCTGACCATTAAGGGTGTGTCGCACCAAATGAAAGTGGGGGTAGTACCTAAGTTACCTGTACCTGTGATTATTGGAAAAGACTTTCAAGGATTTACTGAGTTAATCAAGGAGGGAGTAAATCCTGATGTTTCAGCAGCTGTGGTGACAAGAGCTCAGGCAAAGAAAATTTCAGATGGTGGGGACGCTTTTCCTTTCAGTGATTTTGATTCGGACTTGTCTGAGCACAGCTACAAGATCTGGAAATCTAGGTAAGATAGACAATGCCTGAATAAGCTGTGGCAAGAAATGACTGATGGACATGAAGGGTTAAAATATGAAAATGCTGAAACTAAATTGATAACTGATTGTGATTTTCTTTCAGAACAAGCTAACAATATTTCTCTCCAGGGTTATTTTAAGCAGCTGGAGGTGAAACCAAAACAGGGTGGACCAGTTTTTAAAAATATAATGGGTTACTGTACAGAGTTTGGGTTAAACCTCAGACACAGGAACAGACAGAACAATTGGTTATACCACAGAAGTATAGAACAGAGTTTTTGCAGATAGCACATGATAGTCCTGTGGCTGGTCACTCAGGGAGGGATCGCACCCTTGCCAGATTGCTGTATAGATTTTACTGGCTTGGAATTCATGAAGATGTTGCTTCCTATTGTAATTTGTGTGCTGAGTGTCAGAAAGTAGCCCCAGTCACCAGAAAAGACAAGGTGCTCCTGGTGCCCCTACCCTTGATAGATGTGCCTTTTGAGAGAATTGCAATGGATGTGATTGGTCCTTTAGACAAAAGTATAAAGGGTAATAGATTAATCCTAGCAGTATGCGACTATGCTACTCGATACCCAGAAGCTGTTCCAATGCGTACTGTTACAGACTCAAAAGTGGCAGCAGAGCTTGCAAAAATTTTCAGCAGAATGGGCATACCTAAAGAAATTATTACTGAACAGGGTAATAATTTTAGTGCTGCATTATTTAAGGAGCTGTACAGACAACTACGTATCACTGCTATAAGAAGCTCCCCCTATCACCCTCAGATAGACAGTCTTGTTGAGCGTTTTAGCCAAATCCTAAAACGCATGTTAAAAAGGTTTGTAAAAGGGGAAAGGAAAGACTGGGACCAATACTTGTCTTACCTACTTTTTGCTTACAGAGAAGTGCCACGGGCATCAACAGGGTTTTCTTCATTTCAAATGTTGTATGGTAGGCAGCCAAGAGGGCCACTGGATGTGATAAAAGAAACATGGGAAGATAACCCCACTCAGAAACAATCTATATCATCTTGTATGTGTGCCCTAAAAAAGAAACTGGCAAAATATGTTGAAATTACCCATAGTAAACAGGAAGAGGCCCAAAATCAGCAGAAGGTATACTATGACCATGGGGTAAAAGAAAACGTTTTCGAGCCAGGTGAAAAGGTTTTGCTACTGTTACTCACAACAGAAAATAAACTGTTAATGAAGTGGCAAGAGCGTTATAAGGTTCTTAGACATACTGGCACCGTTAACTACAAGACTGAGACCCCTGACAGGAAAAATCCTACTAAGATATACCATGCTAATCTCCTCAAGAAATGGGTTGAAAAAATGCCAAAAGCTACTTTGCTAGTTTTACCAGAAACTGATAAAGAAGATATTGATGTAGCTTATGATAGACCGGAACAAACTATAAATGCTGGTGCTGTAAAGGTAACTGTTTCCATAACCTCAGAACAAACTGCAGACATTCATAATGTGCTAAAGACATTTAACAGTACTTTTACTACAGTACCAGGCTGAGCAAAATGGGTTGAGCGTGTAATAAGGACGAGGAATACTCATCCTATTGGACAAAATACATACAGGTTACCAGAGTGGTTAAGAGCTGACGTAGTTAAGGAAATACAAAAAATGAAAGAATTGGGTATCACAGAGGAGTTGAGAAGTGCTTAGTCATCTCCAATGGTAATTGTAAACAAAAAAGAAGGGGGTGTTAGAATCTGCCTTGATTTTAGGAAACTTAATCAAGTGTCAGAATGTGACAGTTATCCTATGCCCAGAATAGATGATTTAGTGGACAGACTGGGGAGTGCAAAGTATATCAGTACCCTCAATCTCACCAAGGGTTACTGGCAAATACTTTTAGCTAAAGAATCCAGAGACAAAACTGCATGTGCCACTCCTGTTGGATTCTATCGGTTCACCACCATGCTCATTGGTTTACATGGTGTGCCAGCTACATTCCAGAGGTACATGGATATAATATTATCACCTCACACTGGTTATTGTTCTGCATACCTGGATGGTGTCGTGGTGTACAGTCCAGACTGGAAAAGCCACCTGGAACACCTGCGAGCAGTTATCCAAGCTATCAAAAATGCAGGTTTGACTATTAGTCCTATCAAATGTGCATTGGGCATGCAAGAAACCAGATATTTGGGCTATGTGTTGGGAAATGGAGAAGTTAAGCCAGCAATTTCTAAAATAGAAGCTGTAGCTAACAGCCCTGTCCCTAAAACAAAGAAACATATCAGGTCATTTTTAGGGCTGGCTGGTTATTATCAGTGATTTGTTCCCAACTTTGCTGAGTTAGCTACTCCCCTCACTGAACTCATATAAAAATGGTACCTAAATAATGTAAAATGGACCCCAGAGTGTGATGAAGCTTTTCAACCCATTAAGGCTGCATTATGTCCAGCCAGTGTTTTAAGAAGCCCAGATTCTGAGAAACCATTCTTGTTATAAACAAATGCATCAGAGGTAAGCCTAGGTGCAGTCCTGAGTCAAAATATAGATGGGAAAGAACATCCTATTCTGTACATAAGTAGGAAGTTGCATAACAGAGAGAAAACATACTCCACCGTTGAAAAGGAATGTTTAGCAGCAAAGTGGGTCATGAAGTCCCTTAAGTTTTATTTGCTAGGAACTGACTTTGTACATATAACAGATCACAATATTCTGTGTTGGCGTAACCAAATGAAAGATAAAAATTCCAGAATCACAATGTGGTATCTGGTACTACAGCCATTTAAATTCAAGGTGATGAAAAAATCTGGTACAGAGAATAGCAATGCTGATTTTCTGTCAAGATGTGGATCAGGAATTGAGGGTTCTGAAGGTTAAAAAACAAATGTACAAGTTTGAACTTTACTGTTTGCTGTACTGTTATAGAAAAAAGGATACTGCACATGTGCTTAATTTCTGAAAATTAGAAGCTAATATTATTAGAGAATTAATAGAAAGTTTTGAAAACCTGCTTGATAAAACAGATTCCCTCTTAAGGAGGGGGGTGTATGTGACAGGGTTGAAAACGACCCTTTCCCAGTTGTTATGGAAAGAGTTTGAATGCACGGATCTGTTCTGTTCTCCCCTTTCCTGTCTCTTCTCTGTTGGTTGTGCAACCAAATTTTCCTGTGAGACCTAGGATTTGACCATCCTGACAGTCTCACAATTATTTGCCTCTCTCTATCTTTCAGTCTTCCCTTGCTTTTTATCTTTTCCTTCCTTGCATATCTGCTGATATAAAAATATATGCAAATCATTATGTGGAAATATAACTGATATTGGGATCCCTCTGTGTAGAAATTATAGTATCAATTTTTGAAATGTATACAATTATAGTTTGAGATTATTGCAAAAAGCTACTGGAAAATCAAAAGATTACCTTAGTGCAATTTTTAAATCTTTTGCAGAAGAGCTGTGGAAAAGGGGCATTAGGTCAGGCACACTGTGTTCCTGCCAGCACCTGCCTGAAACATACAAAAAAACACTTTGGAAGATGTTTGTTAAGAATGGGGGGTTGTAAGGACTTATAAGACAGAGCTGCAATTGCTTGGAGGATGGACACACAGAGACTGAAGTAAAACTCTGATGGATCTTCACTATTTTATTCTGCTTTTGTAAATAGTTGTACGGAACAAGTTTATTTATTTTTTGTTACTGCTAGTACAAATAAAATACTTTCTGTGAATTCTACAACTGTTCCTGGTTTTTCTCTGCTTCCTGACCTGTGCCTCAATGACAGGCAGCATTTCCCTTCAGGCAGCTACTGAACCCTCAGATGATATACCCGAGACCTTATCTGGATTCTTCAACAAGCCTAAGAGCCAATTCACTCTCTGGCACCGGTAAGTTGGCCTCTGTCTCTTACTTGTTCTTTCCTTTTTCACCCTGGTCAGACATCAACCTGTGGAGAAGTGAGAGGCTTTCTCCCACCTGGTCCCGTGCCACGAGGATGCAGGATTTCCCCACCCTGACCAGTCCATTATAACCATTAAATTGCCATTGAAATGTGGCCACCCTTTCCACCAGTTTTCCTTACTCTGGCAATGGGGGGGGTTCTTCAGAATACCTTTGGCCTGTATCCCCACAACCTTACCTCTTGTGCTTGCTATAAGCCACCGAGTCCAGAGGGCTTCCCAAGGCCTGTCCTTTACTACCTGTGGCTCACCCGAACAGTGTATGAAAGGTGCCCTGAGACCTGCCCCTCCAAGCAGGCCTCATAGTGGGTAAGAAGCCTCCAGCACCCCCTTTTATCCAGATCTGCACCACACTGCCACACTGGGAACCAAGAAGAGAACTGCCACCATCCCTCCCCTGAAGGAGTCCTGCCACAAAACCTCCAGCCCTGGCAGTACAGGCCTAATTTCCACTGGGACTGGGATCCACCAAACATCTACCCCGGGGCACCCGCACTACCTGGAGTCCCATTTGTCCCCTATGATGCTAGCAGCTAACTACTGCCCTCCCTCCATGCACTGTCCACTGGTGCCACATCGCTGTAATACTGGCACTACCTCCACTTACAAGGGGGGGGGGTTCCATCCTCTAATTAGGACCAAGCCAGACCGATGAGCTCCTCCCTGCCTGCCTGTCCTGCCATCTCCCAGCCAGCCTCTCCTCCTTCTCTCTTCCTTTCCCATGCCCCCTGCTTTTATTGGCTCCAAGCCTACCTCTAGTGGCAGTTTGAAGTATAGCCCTTAATGATGCCCCCCCCAATTACCTACCAAAACCTTTACCAAGGGGGGAGACACCAAATTGGGGGACCCTAATTACTCGTAAGCCCCCTTCAGCGAGAGGAGGGCTTACAACTGTAATTCATGTTTTATACAATTTCTTTTTTTTCCTTCCTGTCTGTGTAATATGAGTAACATGTAATGCCAAAGGAACAATGCTGATCATAAATCATTGCAAAAAATGTTGTTAATGTATGGAGGGCCCTTATTACCCATGTTGTTCTTTGTTACTGTAGAACTACGTATTCCACACTCCCCTTCCCCCAGGATGCACTGGGAGACAAGCAACATACAGTAGTTGTTCAGTGTGCTTTTCTGGTAAATCTCTTCAATACATAAATAAATTACTAACTGAAATCAAGCAGAGTACAGCCTTATAGTATATGATGGAACATTGTTATGTGCTGAAATAGATTACCAGAACAGGTTTGTTATGCTGCATTAGCCACGTCATTTTCTTTTTATGCTGTGCTAGGTACGTAGCTACTGCAGCATAACAGCTAAGAACCAAATTGCGTGCTGTGACAGTTCCGTTCAGCCATGCACTCAGTTCAGCTGTTAGTTGCCAGAAGAGTGCGTTCCAAAATCTGCAGCTTTTACAAGGCTTTTATTTCATTTCCGTCTATAGTATTCTATTAGTTTTTACTATTTAGCAGTTCTAGTTTTGTTTATTGATAATTCTTATGAAGTCCGTACGTGTGTCAGTTTAGTGCGTGACACGCATTGCCTGTAAGATTCACATTGCAGTGGCTGTAAGTAAAAAATGTATTTTAACTAAAAAAAGCATGACTGTGTGAATATCTTGCTTTTTTAAAGTAGACAGACCATCCTACACTATAAAAGACAATGTATACCTGTTTATAACAAGCTGTGTGGCTACATCTCGCAGTTGCCGTGGTGTCTGAACCTCTCGAGCTGCGTGCTCGAGGTTCAAATGGTAGCCATGGCGACCGCTTGATGAATCCAAAAGCTTGATATAAACAGCTCAGTATATATTATCCTTATCCTCTATTTTATGCCATCATTAGGACATCACTCTGTTAACCTTTCTTGAGTATGTCATATTAATGGTATAACAAAATGGAATGCTCACAACATTCAATGTTCCTTTTTAAGAAAAATGTTTAAAATGTTGGTATGACATTAAATGATTTTTGACGGGCTGTACCGATGAATAGTGCTGTGAAGAACACACAATAAACATTGTTAAGGAATCTTCCTGCATGATTTATGACTGCTTAAGCTAAGAATTACTCAGAAAAGTAATTCAATCCATGATTATACAATCTTGGTAGCCCATACACAATAAAATATAATGTATGGTCTTTGGTTTATAATCGTGCTGAAAACACTTCCCGAGGTTGCCATGACATCTGAGAACCTCTCGAGCTATGCTGTCATGGTTTACAGTGATGTCATGGCAACCTCTCAAAGTGTTTACATCATGGTTATTAACCAAAGACCATACATTATCCTCTATATTAATGCACCAGTTAAGGTTCAGCTTAAAGCAACAAAAGTAGGGAAATGTGGTGTTAGGGGTTCCAAACCTAACTTCCCACTCCCGCCCCACAAGCAGCAAAAGGAAAAAAACATTAAAGTTTTGGCTCTCCTGAGTCTTGCAGAATCAGGGCTGGCCTCTTCCTGCCTCAGGAGCATATGGCCATACATTTACAGCTGCCCAAGGAATGCCAACTCCAAACACGGATAATATCAAGAGGGTACTTGATCTGCATACCTATCCTAACCCGGCCCTGTCTTAGTTCTTCTCAGAGATACAGGCAGTTAACCATTAGACATTTACTTGTTGACTTCTCTGCCTCCTTGCAGGGGAACAGCACTGGGTGCAAATCATTGCAGTTACTTAATCTATAACGGTGAAACAAACAAGCATTTATCAAAGCCGAATGTTTGCTTGCTGACATTTGCATTAGCAGTGTAGGAGTGAGAAAGATGCATAGGAATGGCAGTGAAGTATTTAACTGAAGCCAACCCCACCACCACCCTGCAGAGACTGACAGGCATTGAGGTGTGCCTTTGGGTCATCAGGCATAAAGGCCATGCCATTTCACCACACCATACCCTGCAGACATCAACAAGTGTCACGGTGTGCCTTGGGGTCTTTGGGCCTTTTGCTCACCCCATTCCATCAGGAAATACGATGAGATGGGTGCAGTATAGGAGAATGGGGTGAAGTTTGGGGCCAAGGGGTCCAAGGCACACTGTGATGCCTCACACTGGCTGCAGGGTGTGAGTGGGGGTGGAATGGTATGAGCATTACAGGCAACAATCCCAAGTCACACCCCGATGCCTGTCAGTCTCTACAGGGTGGGGCGATACGGTCGGAAACCGTAACACCTCAGTCATTCATTGGTATTTTCACTCCAAATTTTCAACATGGTTTTTTTGTGACCCCCACCTTATGAACAGTGGCAATATCAGTTTGTTAGCCGAAAGCTGATTTTGCACAGCGACTACGCCATTTGGCACCACAGGTGCGAAAACACATTTAGAACAGGATGTGAAAAATGACAGCTGTACTGTTCATGGGGAGGTGTAAAAAATGGCAATGTTGAAAATCTGCAGTGAAAATATAAAAAAAAAAAACTGGTGAAGTCATGAGTGTGCATAGAAACTGCACAATGCACACCCGTAATGTAATTAGTTTGGGAATTTTTTACAGCAGATTGTCAACACAGGCATTTTGGGACCTCCGCTCATGAACAGTGTCACTGTGATTTTTGTAATCTGTCCCGAACAGTGATTTCCCACTGCGACCACCCATTTCTGTACCAAAAGTGCAAAAACACATTTTGGCCAGTGTGTGAAAAATTACAGCTGTACTGTTCATAAGGAGGTGTGGAAAAATGCCAGTGTTGAAAATCTGGACTGAAAATATTACATATTCATGAAGTTATGAGGGTGCGTGGAAACTGTGCAATGCTCGCTCATAACACAGTCATTTTATGGACTTTTGTCACCAAATTTTTAACATAGCCATTTTCAGACCTCTGCTCATGAACAGTGTCACTGTGATTTTCTTAATCTGTCCCGAACATTGATTTTGCACACCGAATGTGCCATTGTGTGCTACATGCTCAAAAACACATTTTGGACAAAATGTAAAAAATGACAGCTATACTGCTCATAAGGAGGTGTGGTAAAATGGCAATGTTGAAAATCTGGAGCGAAAATATTACAAATTTGTGAACTTACGAGCATGCGTAGGAACTGCGCAACGCACGCTCATAACACAGTCATTTTTGGGAATTTTTTCACCAAATTTTCAACTTAGGATTTTGGGGGGCCTACCTCATGAACTCAGTCACTGTCATTTTGTTACTCAGTCCCAAAAGTTGGTTCCGCACAGTGACCGTGAAATCACCTTTTGGGACCAAATAACAAAATGACAGTGACTGAGTTCATGAGGTGGGGCCCCAAAGAACTAAATGTTGAAAATTTGGTGAAAAAATTATCCAAAATGGCTGAGATATGCACCAAAGTTGAAAAAAAACCATTTATGCCATTATACAGCTTACCAGCATTTCTTCAGTTTGCGGTCGGCTTTGAAGAGTGCAGACGTGTTCCCGGTCCACGAAGATCATCACGCCGTGCTCTGGAGGTAAGTATGGGGGTGGGGAGGTGGGTGCACAGAGGGTGGGCGTGGGTGGGGAGGGGGCAAGACAGTCAATGAGGGACCGTTTTTTTTACAGTGTCTTTTTTTTTACTGTCTGCAGGAAGACAATGTGGGACTTTTGCCACGCTGGGGTGGGCTCCCAGCATGGCAGTTGAAAGGTTATTTTTGGGGGGCAGCAGTGGAGCCGACTGGGGACTGGGCATGCCCGTCAGACATACCGACTTTTGCCATGCAGGGGTGGGCTCCCAGAGTGGCATCTTCGTCAGGAAGACAACGTGGGACTTTTGTCATGCTGTGGTGGGCTCCCAGCATGGCAGCTGAAAGGTTGGTTTTTTTTGGGGGGGGCCGCAGTGGAGCCGACAGGGGACTGGGCACCCCCATCAGCCATATCGACTTTTGCCATGCTGGGGTGGGCTCCCAGCATGGCACCTAGACGTCTGTTTGGGGGGGCAGTGGAGCCGATGGGGGATTGGGCATCCCCAATGGTTGCTGATGAAACGCGGATGGAGGTAACACGAGTACCCTGGGGTGGGCTCCCAGTGTGCTACATAATTGGGGGTGACGATGAACTGTCTATGACAGTTCAGTTGCAGTGAAGATCGCATGTGGTAATTTGCATACCGCCATCGGCAGTATGCAAATTGCTTACATGTTACCACCACTGATTGTGGCATTTTTTTCCTCAGAACTGTACGCCACAGCATCTGAACGCTGTCATAGACAGCTCAGACATTCATTGGCGCGGTGCAGCCATGCCTGCAAAAGGGACCAGGGCATTGGAAGTGGGGGAGGCACACCTATGAATTCTCTTATGGTAGCACTATGTTTCTTGCACATGCATGCAAGCAAACGTAAAAATGAGGCACCATCTTCAGACTCTGCTGGAGGGAAAGAAAGGAAGTCAGACTGTACCATGTCTTAGTGATCCTTGTACCTCCTTTCTTGTACAATTCAGAGGAATATTTTTATCAACTCTTTTGTAAATGTAAGTTTTTTAGTAGTCTGATTCTATAAAACACATTTTTAAAATAGGGAACCCCACCGCTCTGGCATATATTGTGCTTGTGGTTTTTTTAACATCATGACAGATGAGTGTAAATTCTAAGTCTTTTAACACGGGTAAAATCATGTCTTGGGGATATTTTAACAGCTCAGACACAGTGGGGGAGATTTCCAACGTTGACTACATTCCCTAGGCTGAAGGACAGTTTTTCTGTTTATCCACAAAATATGAAATGAAGTATGTAAACAAAAACATTTAAGGAGTTCATAACCATGTTTTAAAGTGGCTAATTCTTGTGCCCTGTCAAACTTTAATGGAGTTGCTCCCTAGTCTTGGATCTCCCCATCTGGACTGTCTCCACCCTGTCAATGTCCTTTCTGAGGTGTGACTTCCAAAACCTGACACACTATTCCAGGTGTGTTCTCACAAGACTTCAGTGATCTCCTGATGACACTGCAACCTAGAAGACCAGCACAGTGACAGATTTGCCTGAAATCATTGTGTCACTGTGCTGGTCTGAGTTCAGTGGTGCATCTTTCAGTGTTGCGCCCCCTCCCCGAGACAACTCCAAATCAGAGTTGTATATTTCGAGACCGGGGGTGTGGTGGGCAGAGCCCCCCCACATGGAGGGCTCAGGGGCACAGCCCCCCAATGAAAACATGCTGACATCCCTGACAATAGAATGTCGACACTCAGTATTGTGTCTGTCACTCTGAGTGATGTCGACATCAGCGCTATAGGTAAACCTCCTAGCATCACGATTTGACTGCTGTCTTAATAGAGTACACCTCCTTATAAGCACATAATTTGGTGGCTCCAGGAAACTCTTTTTTTAATTTTTTTTAACTTCTAGAGCTGTTTCTTGCTTTCAGGTGCTGACTGGCTCTTCAACCCCTACCTGCTTCCTCCACCAACCACCATATCCCCAGCTTGCCCCATGACGAAGCTAGGACATCCTCCCCCTTGGAGTCTAGATTGGGTTTGGCAGGATCCTGGAGCAATGGTATGGGTCAGGGACAGGCGATGGGGCTTCCTTGTTGCACCACCTCCCCTTTTTCCCCTTTTTCAGTTTCCCTGTTTCAGGGTTGGTGTACATGCACTGCTATGGGCATGTGACATGAAAATGCAACACACTCTCAAGTGCCTGTGCCTGGCCCTCAGGGACATGACGACATGCTGTGCCACCCAGCCTTTGCTGGGTAACAGACAAGCAGCAGTACAAGCTCCCCCCCAAAGCCGTTTATGACCACTCGCTCCTCCTTCCCCCAGCTGCCCCCATAAACATCCCCGAACCTGGGTCACCAACATGGCAGGAGGTAAAGAATTCAGTGCCACAGCCCCCACACCACTGGGCCAGGAAGCACTTGTTTAACTTTGTAAAGTCAGATACTGGTTTAGGAACAGTAATGTAGCAATTCTGAAAGAACTGAGCTAAGCCATGTACTCTCTTACAAGAGATTGAATCCCTGGTGCTGGGCATCCTTGTCATCAGGAGATCACTGAAATTAAATGATTTATTTATTTTTTTTGTTGACTCTATTTATGCTCCTCACTTCTCCAGGGCCTTGGACTCTCTGCAGTGGGGCACACGACAGATCTGATCCCGCCTGCCCGAAATCCCCAGCCTTATCTGTCAGATGGGGAGGGGACTCCGCTACGTTCGACCTGGACCACCAACCCCTTGAACTAAGCCCCCTAGGGCGTGACCACCAACTCCTACCAGCAACCTGTCTGGAATCTAGTGGGCAGCCAGTCTTGTGTAGGGAGCATCCGGAGGCAGGCTGGAGGATCTGGCGTTGGGCGTGGTGGTCTGTCCCTCGTCCCACCTTCACCTACCATGGCTCCGGGGCACTTTTTCATTTGTTCCTTCCCATTCCCACTGGCTCAGATGTGCAATGCATCCAGCATGGGCATGCTCACTCATGAACACTTCCACAGGATTGCCGCCGCAGCCAATCCCCTGGCTGTATGACCCACAAATTACTGTGCTCCCAGTCATCACCAGGAGCCACCAAAGCCCAAGCTCAGTCCCACCCTTCCTCTCAGAACAGGACAGCCATCCTCCGGATGCTCAATCCTGTCCTCCCTGCCGACCCCCGATGACCCCAGCTCGCTCCTGAACCCGGGTCGCATGCATGGCGCGAGGTGTGGCGTCCAGCGCCTCAACCCTCAGTGCCACTGGGCTGACTGAAATTATATTAAAACAGGGTTTTCAACATTATCTATGCCCCAATTAAGTGATGATTGTGGCCATTGAAAGAAGACATAACATTGCTGACTTAAACAGGCCACAAGTACAGTCACTGCTGTTGCCAGGGTACTCAGTGACATCAGTGTGGCCACAGACAGAGGAAAATATGTTGGCTCCATCTTCATCAGCCTGTCAAATGCCTTTGATGCAGTGGACCACAGAATACTAGTGACTAGACTACAGTAGCTGAGCTGCACATGAGCT
Organism: Neoceratodus forsteri; assembly: GCA_016271365.2. NCBI lineage: Eukaryota > Metazoa > Chordata > Ceratodontiformes > Ceratodontidae > Neoceratodus > Neoceratodus forsteri. Next base: position 1,454,813,819 of record CM057455.1, on the reverse strand, counting down.
CGGAGGTAGCCACCTGGTTAGGCAGTTATCTAACTAACCACACACACAGCATCAGGATACATGGCATCAAGTCTGATCCCCTCCAAATCATTAAAGGTATACCATAAGGCTTAGTACTTGTCACCTTACTGTTCTCATTATATGTGAAAACCTGTCTCAGCATCTTGGAGGGTTCAACTACCAACTGTTCACAGACGATACTATGCTCTGTGCTCGTGAAGTCAACCACCCTGCTTTGCAGACAACTCTCCAAAAGGGATTTCATTACCAGCAAGCTTTTCTCCTCAACTCAAAACTTCCTTTAAACATGGGAAAGACCAAAATTATAGTATTTGGGTCTATCTCATGACAGGATATTTGGGTCTGCCCCATGACTGAAGAGGTATGCTGGTTCTGCCCCTCTAGTCATTGCTACCACAGACGGATCCCCTTGGAAGTAGTTATTGAACACAGATATTTGGGTTTCTGGGTCAAGTCACTCCTCACATGGAACACCCACATCAACAAACTTGTCAAACACCTAGGGCCAAGGATTGGCTTCCTGTTCAGAAACAAATCATTGCTGCCCAAGGACTGCAGAGAGACAACAGTCTGTTCCATGATGCTCCATTCTGTTTACTATGTGGATATCTTCCTCCATGGTACCTCTAAGTTCAGACTTACTAGATTAGATGTACTCTTCAACAGGCTAGCCAGACTGACACTTGGCAGCCCTTACAACACTCACCACTGTAAGCTCTAGAGTACATTAAACTGGCTGTCCTGGGTGATGGGAGGGAATTGCACTTTACCCTGTTCTCCCTAAACTGCATCACAGCAGTCCTCTCTTATTTGCACTCAAAGTTTACCTGCAAGTCCTGTCCCAGATCCTTGTGCACCACTGGCTTACTTGAGTCAAAGGTCCCACACATAAATAAGGCTCACAGGTTCCTCGCCTTCAATCACAAATGCCCGACTGCATGCAACTCTCTGCCATAATCTCTACACATGGGAAACCACCTTTTTCCTTCCAGTACAAAAGGCGCTGAATGGTTATTTTCAGTCTTTTCTAGACAAACCTTGCTTCCATCACTCCAGGGGAGTAATATTGGTAGCAACAACTGTGAGCTTTCGTCCCTATACCCATAGCACTGGGCCTTACCCTGCACTTGAAACTCTGGTATGCCTATGTATACATACAATATCTTGTAAGATGTGCACTGCATCTAGCACTATTTACATCTGTAACATGTTCACTTGTCTTCAGAAGTTTTGCCACAAGCTGGCCCTGTGGCACTGAGGGTTGAGGTGCTGGACACTACACCTCTCCCCACACTGGCAACTTGGTTTTGGAATGGACTCAGGTTTCCCGGTGGTTGGCCAGGGAGGGGGAGGACTGGGTGCTCAGTAGGTTGCTGTCCTCTCCTGGGGAGGGAGGGTTGTCATCTCTGCCATTCAAATGCCACTTAGTGGAGGTTGGATGGCAGTGCAACTCAAAGTAACATGCAAGTGAGGGAAATGCAGGAATCTTGTGGTGCATTGAATGCCTCCATACACATGCACTGACATATGCATGCCCCAGCAAAGAGAAGAGGGAGCAAAAGAACGGCAGAACAATGGCATGGATAGCTCCATGATTGTCTGCGCCAGTCCTCTAAATGCACCACCAATGGAATCCTGGGCCCTGATCTGGATGAGCAACTCTGGTGGGGGGGGGATTCATGGGGGATTTGGAGGGTTTGGTAAATCCTGGTATGGTAGATGCTGGTTGAGGGAGGTGGTGACAGATGCTGCAAGTCCTGGCCACTGGAGAGATAAAAATCATTATTAAAAAAAAAAAAAAAGAAAAAGAAAAATAAGTTTTGCCCTAACAGGACACCATTATAAACAAGCTCTCTCTTCAATAGTTTTTATCCTAAATAAAACTGAACTGAAAAAGGTACACAAATAAAGATGCAAAAATTGATGAATAATCAGGAATTAACTGCTCATTCTTTTTTAATTTTTACGATTACCACCATTTACCACTACCACCCTTTAGGTCCTTTCTCCTAGCCAATTTTCTACCCATCATTGCTAGCATTGCCCCAAACCACCAGATCCCCAATTTCTTGATAAGCCTTTCATGGGGAACTGAACTAAAGGCTTTACTGAAATCTAACTACAACACATCAACTGCCTGGCCCTTGTCTGCCCTCTTCAGATAGCCGAAAAACTCAGTCAAGTTAGTCTGGCCAGCCGTTCCCTTCAAGAAGCAGTGCTGCCTCCTGTTTTAGAGCCTATTTGTTTTAAGAAAGTCTACTAGTTGCTCACTGATGATAATTGCCAGGCACTTACCTACCAGTGAGGTCAAACTAACCAGCCTCTGGTTTCCTGGGTACTCTCTGCTCCCACTCTTGTGCAGGGGACCACATCCACCCTCCTCTAATCCTTTGACACCATCTCAGTCTCCAGAGAGCAGTTGAATGAGACTTTCAGAGGCCCTGATAGATCTATATTAAATTTCCTAGCACTTTGGTGGTGCAGTCCATCTGATCCCAGAGATGTAATCTCTCTGAGTGCCCTTAGTTCCTTAGGTACCCTATCCTCTCGTCCCGTCTAGGTTTCAGTTACGGCTGTTTCCCCTCCCTTAACTTACCTGCCACAATCTGGGAGTGGGTCCACTGCCTCTATAGTGAATATCTAGCACAAGTATTCGATGCAGTATTACTTAATGGGTAAAAACTCCAAGTTGTAAATCTGGAGACACTGCAGACCTAGGTTTGAAACCCATAACCACTCACTTGAATATTGTGTGTCTCTACTTTGAGCAAGTCACTTAACCACCCTCTGCTCATGGGATGCATCTGGAAATTACCTTCAGCAAAGTGTGCCTCTCCCAGACAGAAGTTGTAAAATAAAAAAATAAAAATTAGGAGTACTCATTGAAGATGTTAGCCTTCTTACCATCCTCCACTATACGAACATTTCCCGGTTTTAGACTCACAGTTCCCTACTTAGTTTTCCTCTTTTCTCTGATATACTGTATCTAAAGAAATACTTGTCATTTTTTAACACCCTCTGCTACCCTTAGTTCCATCTCTGCCTTTGCCATTATTATGACTCTCCTTGCCTGCTTCTTCACGTACGCCTCTAATTATCCTCAGATTGATTCCACTTTCAGAATCTGCACACAGTATCTAGTTTTCTGGAGGTATAGTAGTTATCGCTCAAGGTTTAACTGAATATTTTAGGTAATGCTGGCTCAGCAATGCATTTTTTAAATGTACTGTTATTTCTAGCAGACTCACCCAAACCTGACTGATGTTCACCACTAGGTTGTGCTCTTCTTTTGTAAAACATTTAGCATAATTTCATACAGAGAAAATTAGGTCACTGTATTCAAACTCAAAACTGAAATGCATTGCTAAGCTATAATAAAAAACCTTTTTGATTTAACTGTGATTGTAAGTGGCCATGGGCTGTGACATTGGGCCAGAGTAGGTAGAGTGCTTATTTTAAAAAATGATACTTGGCCAAACAGAAGCCATGAGGCTAACACAGTGAAAGATTCAAAGGGAACTTTTACAAGCCTGGTCTGTGATGGTCAGGTTTTAATTATGATGACTCCATAGTGAGAATATTTGCTGGTCTCACACGTACAGTGAGAATATCATGATTGAGGGTTCATCAGAAACAAAAAATGAGGGTTACTCACCTGTAACCGTAGTTCTGGGAGTGGTATATGGTGCACATCCACACTTCTGGCAGTTCATCCTTCCCCTTTAAATCTCACAGGAAGGTCTTTAAGCTAAGCTCCTCCCCCCTTGGCTCCACCCTGGGATGTCAGATCTTGCATGCTGGAAGCAAGGATCCATGTGCCACTTGCCAGGGGAGGTTGGGTGGGTTGTGTGGATGAGTACCATATACCACTCCTAGAACTATGGTTACAGGTGAGTAACCCCCATTTCTGGGGACGTGGATATGGTGCACTATCCACACTTCTGGTAGACTCCTGGCAGTTCTCTGGGAGAAGGGGGTAAGGTGCTCACCCCTACTTGGGAAAAAGGGACTGAAGAACTGAGGCCCCAAAACCAGCATCCCAGCATGACTCAAGGTCAATGTGGTAGTGGGAAATGAAGGTGTGTGCTGACTTCCAAGTAGCAGCCTTGCAGATCTCCTGGATAGGGACATCTCTGGAAGTAGCCACTGAGGTAGCATTACATCTGGTGGAATGAGTTCTAAGCCTTACAGGAGGCTCCCTACCAGTCAACCTATAGCAGTGGTCAATGCAGTATACGATCCACCTGCCAATTGTCCACTTAGTTGCCAGTCTGCTAGGTGTAGTTTCAACATACTGTAGATGACAAAGTGCTGGTGAACCTCTTCCCAAACTCCAGCCATGCGCTCAGTATAGTAATCAAGAGCTTGCCTCAGGTCCAATGTGTGGAGCCTGTGCCCGGTCTCCAAGGTTGGGTTGGTGAAGTACACTGGGAGGTTAATCACCTGGTTAAGGTGAAACTCTGAAACAACCCTTGAGAGGAACTTTGGGGCAGAGGACAACCTTGTCCCTGTGGAAAACCAAATATGGAGACTCCACCAACAGCAACTAGAGCTCACCGATCCTTCTGTCAGAGGTGATAGCCACCAGAAAGGTGGTTTTCCATGACAGGTAGAAGATGTGACACCTGAGCATTGGTTTGAATGGCTTGCCCATGAGCATTGCTAGTACCAATAACAAGTCCCATGGTAGTGGAGGTGGTTTACACACTGATGGGGACAAGTGGTCGAGACCCTTAAAGAAGCACCCAACCAACTTTTCCTGCCCATCATCAGCACACCGGCCCTTGCCCAGTATGCAGTTAGCTGCGAGGTGCACTTTGAGGGTCATCGACCTCAGGCCTGACTGGGAGAGGGACAACAAGTAGTCCAGGATGCTAGTTACAGGGCAAGACTGGGGTCTAGCTCCCTGCCTTGACACCACATGTAAAATCTCTTTTACTTGAATGCATAGCACTGGTGAGTCGACTCCTTCCAAGAGGCCTCTACAACATTGAGGACCTCATTGGAGAGACCCAAAGCCTGGAACTCCAGCCCCTCAGGAATGAGGCTGTCAGGTGCAGGGAATGATGGCCCAGGTGCAGGACCCTCCTCTGAAAGAAAGAGAGCAGTTTCGGGCAGAAAAAAGCACCACTAAATCATTTGCCAGCCATGTTTGGGAATTCTGTGAGTGAGAGCAAGGAATTCCTACGGTTTTCTGATAGACAGATCCAGATGTCAACTTGCAGAAGGAATTTTCCACTGGAATCTGATGAAACTTTGAGTGATGAGAAGTTTCTGGGCTTCACTCAGAACAAGGCTGATGCATTTCTTATGAGGGGTGACAAATCAGACATTGTTGTCGACCTTATTCATCATGCCAGTGACAACAGTGACTTTGAGGGTGATGATGATGAGGAGGAAAAACCAATGAATGCGACAGCATCACTTACGTGGACAAGTTCATTCTAAAAGGTTGCTGAGGATGATTTCACAGAGAAAGTCGGACCGGCCACACCAACCAATGCCTGCTGAAAACAAACTCTGGCTAGAGCCAATAGGACTGCAAGTTAGGAATTTGGGGTAAAATTATTGAAAATTACCAAAGTTAAGAGCCTGCATTTGAAAAATTTAACACAGGCTCATAAATTTGTTGTTTTGTAATATTTCTACACCCAATTTTCAACAGAGTCTTGTTATGACCCTGTCTCATGAAGAAGGGCAGAGAAGATGTTCAACTCCTGGGGTGGGATATTCAAAGGGGTTGTGCACCATGCGCAACCCACTGATGTGCCCCGGCATGATATTCAAAGGGGTAGGTTGCCCAGCGCAACCCCCAATGCGCCGGGGCACACCAGTAATGTATGCAGCACAAGTGCAGGTGTGCCCATGCATATGCGGCACATCCCGATATTCAGCCCAGGATGTGCTGCGCATATGCAGGCACAAACCCGCCTTGCGCCTCATAAGGGGAGCAAAGATGTGCCTGTCAAAACCAGGAACATGTCGGGGGACACCCACCGGTGGGCTGCCATTTTGCTGGGTGCAACATGGCAGCCACCTGCTGTGGGTGGCCACCCAAACTCCTGGGACACGGTCCGGGCATCGTGCTCCCCCTTGCCCGATCACGGGCATATAAATATAATAGCCCTGGTGGTCCAGTGGACCCACTTCACTGCCCGATTGTGGGCACAAGTGTAAAATAATATCCCTGGTGGTCCAGTGGACCTGATCCCCTGCCTGATCGAGGGCATAAGTGTAAAATAGTATCCCTGGTGGTCCAGTGGACCTGATCCCCTGCCCAATTGCGGGCATATGAATAGAGAACCCTAGGTAGGAGGAAGTAAGCTGTTGGTTAACTAGGATCTGCAGCTTATCTGTTAGGTAGGAAAATGGGCAAACTAGGTGGGCCAAGCTGTCCTTATCTGCCATCAAATTCTATGTTTCTATGGTTGTCCAGTCGTACCACCGTTCCACCCGCCAGGCCCCACCACCCTGCACCCCGGTCAGCGCGGTAGCAGCTCCCACCACTAAACCACCCGGGCACCTGCCGACTGACAGCGTACGAATGCGGCTGTCGTCTATTGTCCACTGCATGGGCCAATGGGCATGCAGATCATACTGTACTACACAGTTCTGAAATGTAAATGGTTCATTCACATTTCGGGACTGTGTATTGTACACTGCCAATGGACCAATAGGCGTACAGCTGTACTGTTCGCTGTCAGTTAGCGAGACGGCCGGGCGGCTTATGGGCGGGAGCTGCCACCCGCCACTGACCGGGGGTGCAGGGTGGGGGCTTAGTGGGTGGGTGGGGGGGGTACCACTGACCACCAGGATACATATTTACACTTATGCCCATGATCAGGCAGGGGATCGGGTCCACTGACCACCAGGGATATATATTTACTATACCCGCGACTAGGCGATGGGGTAGGGTCCACAGGACCACCAGGGTTATTGTCAACACTTGCCTGTGATCGGGCAACGGGGCACAGTGCCCGCTGAGGGGCAGGGGGGCATCAGTCCCTGACGGCTGCAGCCTGGCAGGGCGCCAGGTGCAAGTCACCAGGGATTGGCGCACCGCATGCAAATGGGGCCATAATGACATCCAAATGGCCCCATTTGTGCCTAGCATGCATAATGGCCTCATTTGCATGCCCGGAGCTGAATAGCATGGTTAATGCACCTAGCGCACTCCAACTTGCGCTGGTGCATCCCCCTGCTCCCCACATGCCACTTGCGCTGGTGCAGTGCCACTGCGTCATGTGCGGTGTGGGGGCCCCCAGTGCCATATTCAACACTGCCCGTAAATTGCAAGTTTTTTTGTTGATTTTTTGTAAAACAGAAAATTTATTTTCTAAATGACATCAATGTTTTGCAGTTAAACACACTGCTTTATCAGGACCTGTTGTAAGTTAATAGAGGAAAATTCTTCAGTTACATTTGAATTCTTATGATAATAGACTTAATAGGTGTTTAGATTAAGTCTGTTATCATAAGAATTCAAATGTAACTGAAGAATTTTCCTCTATTTATTTACAATAGATTCTGATGAAGCAGTGTGTTTAACTGCGGAACTTTTATGTCTTTTAGAAAATAAATGTCCTTTTTTACAAAAAGTCAACAAAAAATCTTGCAATTTACTAAAACTATATCCGGTGAGTGGGTCTCATTTACTCCAAATCTGGTTGCACTAAGTTTAAAAACCCCATTGAAATACATTGAACTGCATACCTGTTTCCTCAGTTTGCAGTCCAGCTTTGAAGAGTGAAGTTGTGTCTGTGGCCAGAGAGGATTTCACCGTTGGACCCCTGATCGATAAGTAAAGGCTTGGGGGAGGTGGGTGCTGAGAGGGAGGGTCGGGTGGTGGAAAGGAGTGGCTGCAAAGAAGGGCATCGATGAACCAATTTCTATTTACAGGGTTTAAAAAAAATGATCCCCTATAGGATACCGGATGACAACACTGGGGGATTGGGCACCCCCAGTGACACTCTTATGCTTCGGAGGGGGCTGAGAGGGAGGGTTGGATGGGGGAATCTGAAAAAACAACAACACGGCAGCATCCTGATCATGACACTGTGGGACTGGGCACCCCCAGTGTCACTGTTATATTTCTAGTGGGGAGTGTGGAGTTGTAGGTCTGAGAGGAAGGGTCAGGTGGGGGATATCTCTAATTTAAGAAAAAAAAACAGTGATCACAGCAGAACATGGCACACTCTGCCATGCCCAAGATGGCCACCAAACTCTACTAGGCGTGCGCTAGTAGTAGCACATGAGCAGTACAGTGTGGCAGCCATTTTGGACATGGTGGAGTGTGCCATATTCTTCCGTGACCACCATTGTTATTTTTTTCTTAAATCAGAGATATCCCCCCACACAACTCTCCCTCTCAGCACCCCCCTCCCAGGAACATCAGAGTGACACTGGGGGTACCCAGTCACCCAGTGTCTTGATCCGAACACCTTCAATTTTTTTAAAAGTAAACAATAGTGTAGTGGGACTTCTGATGGAGACATCGAGCGGAGTGCTCCATGGATGCGGAGGCAACTGTGATGAAACTCCAGCATGTTGTTCAGTCAGAAGGAATGCAGAGTCCTTTTTTGATAGCAAGAGGTCTGCAGGGCTCTGCCCACTACAGCCCTAAAAAGGAACTGGACTTCATGCATCTTCTGTTCAGTCCTGAAGTGTATGAATTAATAGCGACTGAGACAAACTGCTACAGTGTGAAGCAGCATGAAGCGGCATGTAATGTAATAAGAAGTGGACCCCAGTGACAGGAGATGACATGCGTGCCTTTCTTGGAATGCATGTTTACATGTTGATAGTGAAAATACCCCACTACAGGATGTACTACAATAAAGATAAGGTATTCAGACAGATTTGTTCACTCCTGGCGTGGAACCTGTGTAAAAGAGTCTCTGGCTCAAAGGTACTGTAATCCAAATAAATAAATAAATAAAATAGACATGATGCCCCGTGACCGATTTGAAAAAATCCATCAGTACTTCCACTTAAGTGACAGTGCTGCAAACCTGCCTCAAGGCCACGAGGACTCAGACAGAATACACCATGTTCATACAGTGCACGACAGCTTACTTGCAAAATGCCTGGCTGAGTACCACCCTCATTGTGAGACTTCCATAGATGAGGCAATGGTCAGATTCAAAGGACGCTTATCATTCCAACAGTATTTGTCCAATAAACTTCAGAAATACAGAATAAATGTCTGGGTGCGAGCTGATGCCAATAACGGGTATACAAATGAATTTCAGGTATGTAAAGGAAAGGTGGATGATAATGCTGAAACAGAACTTGGTGTCAGGGTGGTGAAAGAATTGTTCCAATGCCTGACTGAAAAAAACACCTGCTGTTTTATTTGTTTTTATTTCGTTTTTGTTTACCTGGTAGGTGCGCTAGCCATAGAAATGACTATTTTCAGGCATGACCCGGGAGGTTACAGAGTGGAATAACATAAAACACAGAAACAAAACAAGGTTTTACAGTATAAATACAAGCAATGTGATGAGAGCAAGGTACAAAACAGTGTGATTCATGACAAAACATGCAAGAAGGCAATTTGTTGGCAGGTGCAGGACATAGATCACATATTTGCAAGGAATTATCATGATGCAAAGTTCGGCAAGAGGTTCATTGAAAACAAATAACCGCATACTTGCAAGGAACTATCAGGTATAATGAGCTAGGAAAATTACAAAATAACGTATGGTAGGCAGATCCTTAGGGGTGAAACATATTCACACGGTTTGGGAGATAGGGCACAGTATTGCAAGTATTAGCTTTTCGGCAATGATTATAAAGATCTAAGGAGTTGAGAATTAGTTATAGTAGGAAAGGGCAAGGGGTTTGAGATAATAAGCTAAAGAGGAAAAGCACATCAAGTTGGGAGGGGACACAAGTAGACAAGCAGGGGGAGGATTAAGTGCAAGGCATTAGGTAGAGGGCAGATGAAATGCACAGCGGTGAGAGTAGGAGTGGTGCTAAGGAGGGTTGAAGCAAGGGCATTTATTAGAGGAGATGAGGTAGCTATGGAGCTCCTTTTTAAAGGTGTTATGTGAGGGTGCTTGGCGGATCGTTACAGGGAGGGAGTTCCATAGCTGAGCAGCATGGTAGGCGAAAGCACTGGTGCATTTGGTGGTGTTACTTTCAGGACACATAGAAAGGATTTTCTAGCTGAGCACAGGCCATAGACGGACATCTGAGGAACAAGTAGATCAGCTAAGATTTTTGGAGTTTGAGACTGCATAATACTGTCGACAGTCAACCCAGGGGAGTAAACTCTAGCAGCATTTGGTGACAGCCAGTTTAGATCTGAGTAGAGGAGGCAGTGGTGTTTCCACCAATGGGAGGAGGAGGCATAGCGACAGATATTATGATAGGCAGGGCCCCTACTTTTCTGCAGCACAGTGGGACCAAGTTCTGCGGCAAGACTACCATTTGCCGCAGAACTTCTGCGGCGGTGGTTTGTAAATTCTGCGGAAGTTCTGCGGCACTAACAAACTACCACATCACAGTGTCAGCTTGTCATCCTGACTTCACTTATATGGCAGTGGTTATAGCAATCAGGATGGTGGAAAGCACAGTAACACTAGTTCAAAAATAACAGACTTATAAAATTATTTATGCCTAAAAGAGGCAAAACAAATGTCTCTCCTTAAGGTCCTAGCCTGTTGCATAAATGACATATGCAGAGGGAGCTTATGTGATAAATGAGGTATTTCTATATGCATGCTATCTATCCCACTAATGAGGTTTCCACTGTCTATCACTTATATATTTGTATGTGCTTTCTACACCACTCATGAGGTTCCCACTGTGTATCACTTATATATTTATATGCAATCTGTAACATACATACAGATATATATGTGTGTGTGTGTGTGTGTGTGTGTGTGTGTGTGTGTGGGTGGTGAGAGACAGAGATACTATGTGTGTGTGTATATGTGTGTGTGTGTATATATATATATTAGAGGCAAAAAACTCCATTTAATGCATTAGTTAGGGTTGTTCCACAGCGACAAAAGTGAGGAAATTCGCTGTTAGGGTTGAAAACCTCCCTTGGACCCCCCGCCCATGTGTAAAGCAGCAGAAGTATGGAGAATGGGGTGAGAGTTAGGACCCACGATCCCAATGTGCACCCCAATGCCGGTTGGGGTGGCTGGGGGTCCAAGGAGGTTTTCAACCCCCAGCAAATTCCTCACTTTTGTCGCCAGAACAACCCTAACTAATGCATTAAACGGAGTTTTTGCCTCTAACTTCCTTCTTTTGAGAATGATAACGAGAAATAGTGAATCGTAATGCGGGCTCTGCGCTCCCGCCACATGATGTGTTGTGGCATACTAACAGGGACAGCAACGCAAACAGAAATGCTAACAGTGGATATGGTAACACAAGCAACGAATGAGAACAGAAAGGGTAACGCACATGGTGGCATAGACGGAATGGTCTGCCACGTGATGTGTTGTCACATAGTAACATGGTGCCTGCAAAAGAAATGTCAATGGGCATGGTGATGTAAAGTGAAACAGTAAGATAAACAGTACTGTAGACAGAAATGGCAAAAATAACAGAAACGCAAGCGCAAATGAAAACTCAAAGGATAACGACATGGTGGCGTAGGAGTCAATGGTAAGTGAAACGGGTACTGGATCGCAGTGAGCGGGCAACAGTAACAGTAATGTAAGCGCACAGCTGGTTTTCCCCAAAACCTGCATTGAGAAAGACAGTGAGTACAAATAATGTATGCAAAATAATGAATATCGGCGCAGAAAATGAGATCTTGGAATACTAAATACATTATATCTCAGGAACCGTACGACGTAGAAAAAAAATTTAAAAGTCATATTATTTACAACTGTCCTGGCTAATTTGAATCTTAGCTCCATAAGGGGGCTAAGAAATTTTCCAACGAAAAGTCTGTATCTTACCGTTTCGAGATCAGCGAGGGCCCTGAAAAGCCTTGGCCGAGCTGCCGTAATGTTATCCTATGGGAAAAAAAAAAAGAAAGTTAGGAGCCATAACTTTGCCTCCTGTAATGTTTTCACCAAACTACTGAACGACACATCTGTGGGCTGTTGGCTGTCTTCCTCAAATTTCAGGAAAAAGACCAAACCGTTATTTTGCAGCAGGGCTCCAAATGATTTCTGTTAAGTGTAGGGTGCCGTAATGTTATCCTATGGGAAAAACCGTCAATTTTGGAGTGCCGTAACTTTGCCGCCATGTGATATTTTTTCACCAAACTACTGAAAGGCACATCTGTGTACTGTTGGCTGTCTTCCCTCCAAATTTCAGGAAAAAAGACCAAACCGTTATTTTGCAGCAGGGTGCCAAAGGATTCCTATAATGCTTCGGGCACTGTAATGTTATCCTATGGGAAAAACTGTCAACTTTGGAGTGTCATAACTTTACACGTGTAATATTTTTCAATACAACACTGAAAGGCACATCTGTGAGATGTCGGTCATGCTCTCTCAAATTTCAGCCCAAACTCCCAATGGTTATTTTGCAGTGCAGTGCCAAAGAATTGCTGTCATTTTCCACAGACTAGAAAATTACTGTCATCAGCTTTAAAATTTGAAAACTTTACGTGAGCACGAAAGTAATTTGAAAGTACTTTTCCAGAAATTTGAAAACATATTTCTGGGTGTTTTACCACAAAAGAAAGACATGGCAAGCATCCTCAGGGCCGACTAGGTGAATACAAAAAATTAGGTTGCTAGAGGGTCCCAAATTTAAATGCCAACCATTTTTCTGATCACCAACTGAAAACAAAATGGCCGATTTGCGAAAGTAACAGGCCCATTTGCGAAGGTAAAAATGCATTTGCGAAAGTGTTGAACTTTTTGTTAACTTTTCCCATTGACTTATAATGGGAAACTGTTTTTTGAATAACTTTTGAACCGTTTAATATTTTTTCACAAAATCTTCGAAAGGCACATCAGGGACCCTGGCTGCACGTTCCCTGAAGATTTTGGGCCGGTCACGCAAACCGTACGACCTGTAGGCGTGACAACAGAATTCCAGAAAAGCGTAAACGCGCACACAGATCACACTTAATAACTCCGCAGCCGTATATCCGACCAGTACAAAACTTGGCAGATCCCAAGGCCTATGGTTCTTGATCATAAATTCCAAATTTCAGGCAAATCTATTGAATGGTTGCAAAGTTATTAAGGTGCAAAGTTTTGGGGTTTAACATAGAAATGGCTCCTCAACCCTAACTATGGTAGCACTACCGTGCTACCATAATATATATATATGTTTTTGTTTTTTTTTAGTTTCCATGAACTTGCATCCTCATTCATACAGGTCCCATTCGAAATGGAATAGAGGAGTTATTGCAAAACTCATTTTTCACGTCAACCTGCTTTCCTTGACACACTGCGTAACACCATCAGGCCATGACATGCATGTGAACCGATTGTGAGATAGAGCTCTCCAGCCCATCACAATGTGTCCACTATGTGACAGAACACTGCACCATACCTTCCCAGGCTCCGAGCAGTGATGTGTTCCACCAGTCCTTGTGCTGTCCAGCCAGCTCCCAAAGCTAATCTCTGAACCTGACTTGCCAGCACGGAAACACAGCATGCTACCCTTTGGCCCAACAGCTGTCCCTGCACACAAATTTCTCCATAACATTTAGGTGATTCTGTCAACCAATGACAATATGTAATCAATAACCCTGGCAAAAATCGTACAGTGCAATTATTTATTTAACAGGTCTATTCTTTCAACAGGTCTACACATTATTATATTCCACTTTTCTGGGCATAATTACTTTATTTTTCTTAAAATGACAGTTAAATTCATTTTACCAGTTATTCATTTCAGATGGCATCTCTATACCTTAAAGCCACAAATAGGTTTGTACAAAGTGAGGTATGGACTTAACAGGTCTCCACTATTGACAGGTTTTGTTTAAGTTAGCCCTAGTGCAATAATGTAAGACTGAAAACTGTATTAGGCTGTAGTGCAGGTTGAGCAAATATCACCATGCATGATGTGCTGTGCCACCGTCTCTGGCAGTGGGAGCTGTGGTAGATAAGTGACTGTTCATTTCTGTTGCAGAATGCAGCTGTTTCATTAGCTAATGTATGATATAGCAATGATAACATCACGTTCTGAGCATATGGGGGGTTTGGATATAAAAAGAGGGGAAGGGAACCAGATTCTATGGATAAACAGAAATATTAATAAAACAATCACCAAAAGAGTGAATTCAGCACCATGAAGTTTCTCGCGACAGATTACAAGTTCTGCGCAAAATTCTGCGGCCACAGAATTCTAGGGGCCTTGATTATAGGTGACATCCCATCTATGGAGATTAGATTTAGGTAAGGGAGCATAGGTTGCAACTCTGTGTGTAAGGGTGGGTAGTAGAATACCATGAGCAATGGCAAGCCTCGCTGCAGGGGTTAGGGCATATCTGGTCTGGTACGCTATACCTAATTTAGAGTTGAAAGATTTACACAAGTTCTGGATGTGAAGATCAAAGTTTAGGGACTGGTCCAGTGTTACCCCTAGGTACTTAAATGAGGTCACTGAACCAATAGGGGAGCCATCCAGGCACAAGACCATGAAATTATTTTGGCTGGTATTTGAGTTTAGAGTTTGTCCCAAATAGTATGGATTGAGTTTTGGCCTCATTAAGGACTAGTTTGTGATGTGAGAGCTAGGCTTGAGTGCACTGAAAGTCAGTGGAGCGCTGCAGATTGGTGTCAGAGATGCTTTTCGTGCTGGTATATAGGACTATATCATCAGCATAGAGGAGGGAGGAGGTGGCAGTAAGATTGGAGATGATGTTATTGGTAAATATAGAAAATAGCAGTGGCCCCAAAATTGAGCCTTGTGGTACAGCAATATTCACTTTTGCCAGGTCGGAATAGGTTGAATTGTATTTTACAACTTGGACCATGTTTGCCATATAATTATTGAACCCATTGACAACATTATACGAGAAGCCAAAAGACTTCAGGGTGGCAAGGAGAATGAAGTGGTTTACCAAGTTGAAGGCCTTTGTCATGTCTATGTTAGAAGGCCTGAGTCCATAGCAGTGAATGTGTCATTAGTAAACTTAAGTAGGGCCATCCTGTTCTTCAACAATTTCTTATGAGAGACCAACTGGCATCTAACCTCCTACAGCAGGGTCTTTCAACGTGTGGTACTGTACATACCAATTGGTCAAGATGGCCAAAGCAGTTTAATAAAAAGTATTTTCCAAAAAAATGGACATTATCAGCAGTTTCAGCAGGGTTCCTTAGTGGCCACTGCAAGGAAGGACAACAAGCCTCTATTTTTATCAACAAACCATAACCCGACTAAGGAGACAACAGTGGTGAAAAGGCACCAAAAGGATGGATCGCTGATTTCAGTTCCATGTCACATGGTCCTTCTATCATATAATTCATTCATGTGTAACCCCCCTGCAAACCAGGGGCTTACTGGCCACCATGCCACTCTGTCTCCTCCTGCTCTCCCGGGCGTCTCCCTTATCTAGCCAGTGATTTTTTCTGTGCCCCAGGTCTTCTCCTTCTCCTGGTGCCCTGGCCATGCAGCCCAAAGTAAAAATCCAGCCCTGCGGGGCTCGCAACTTGGGATTGTGATCCTTCACTGTGTTGTCTGCCCTCGGGGCAGCAGGGATTGCATAGATGTGAGTGGCGCCTTTGATCTCCAACCACATGATTTTGTGGTCGTTCTGGGGAGTGTTCTGTGGGATCCAGGATCCCCATCGCCTAAGTGGGACCCGGTGATCACGGACAGGCTGCTGAGGGGCTGCTCCCCTAAAAAGAAAAGGAGTTCCATGAGGCGTTCATTTAAATATTCATGAGCTAAGCCCTGATCCTATTTAAATATTCATAAGGACCTGTCTGCCCTCAGGGTAGCTGTAATCAGGCTACAGCCGAGAGAAAGAAAAAGAAATGTTTTAAAATAAAGATATTGCTACTGCTGTATGTTGGGGAAAGTCTTTGAAAGGGGGGAAAGTATCTAGATAAATAACTGCTTTGCTCCTGGTTTCACCAGACCAAATAGTGGGACTCAGAAAAGTGTCAGCTTGTCTGCTGCTGCATGTCAGGGAGCTTAAATATCAGCAGCAGTGACAGGAAAAAAGGACTGAGCAAACTCCTTCATCTGTGCAATGACAGCAAGTATTCTACCAGGGCATTGGGGCAAATATTTACTATTTTCTGGCTGCACCAGGACATTATTCTAGACTGTATCTAATCTGCTAAAGGGGCAGTGGATTAAGCAACTATTGCATGCAGCCACAGCCAATTGCGAAGCCAGAAAAACAAAGCCAGGACTTGTGGGACATTCACAAAAGCTCATGGGTAAATGCCAAGTGCTCATGGGGACTTACAGGGACCTAATTCTAGGTGCCAAAACAGCAGACCAACAGTGCATCGAGTGAGGTTCATGCATTATTCATTTCTGTGATTGACAGGTTCTCCAGCCAATCGGAGGCTCTGCAGCCAAAAGCCACAATCAGTCAGGAGACAGTGTTTTCCAGCATTTTGCCAGATTCTAGATCAAGATTCAAGAGGGAGCACCCCACAGGGTTGGGGGCTCAGGCCCCTGCCATGCTTCTGGGCCTGGGCAGTCCAGCTAAGACCCTCCGTCCAGGTTTTTTTTTTTTTTTACATTAAAGTAACCTAGCTGAGTTTTGTTAACCTGCTAGTCTGGAGGTTGCCAGATTGCGCTATGCGCTACCATAGCGCTATGCGACATTCATAGCAGTTGAGAGGTATGCATCCATCCTGGAGGGGAATCCAAGCACTCATTGATAAGTTTAAATGCTACATGGACAAGCAATTAAACTAGCCAGGGGGTGGCAGGCCAGCAAGGAGGTTATCTAATTGCCCACCACCCACAGCTAGCAATGGAATCACTGAACAGGAGGAGTGGATATCTCTACAAAACAGTGTGCAAAAGATGGAGATAAGCACCCAAGGGGTGGATAGGCAGAAAGGGGTAAAAATTCAACAGAAGGGCAGACAGCAGGGATAAAGGACAACCAAGGAGCGGGCTGGAGTAGAACAGCTAAACAGTCCAGGAAGTTCACATCATGGAAAGCCTTGTGTGCCAATGCCAGGAGCCTTAGCAACAAGATGGAGGATCTGGAGGCTGCCATGATGCAGTCGGACCACGACATTGTAGCCATCACAGAGAACTGGTATAATGATAACCATGACTGGGAGATGGCCATACCCAGCTACAACATATTCAGAAGAGACAGGGCAGGCAGGAAGGGAGGAGTGGCACTTTATGTGAAAGATGGCATAAAGGGCACAGAGATCCAGGAGGAACAAAATGGGGAAGAGATACTGTGGGTTAAGCTGGAAAGGAAAATGGGGTCAGCCATCCACACAGGGGTGGTCTACAGAGTATTGCAAATGTGGACTTGAGCCTCCCAGCAGCAGCATCAACCAGGAGTAAATTTATCCTGGACTCCCTTCAAGGCACCTTCTTCAAGCAACTGGTCATGGAACCAACTCGGCAGAAGGCAATACTGGACCTCGTGCTCACAAATGGGGACAGTGTGATGGGGGTAACAGTGGGGGAGCACCTGAGGAATAGTGGCCTCTGGTCACCGTGGTTTGAAATCACAGAAGGAGCAGAACCAAACTGCACAAAAACATGTATCATGGATTTTAGCGGGACAGACTTTGGGAAAATGGGGAGATGCTTGAAAGAGGCATTAATGGGAATGGGATGGGAATCAGAGGCTGAGGAATAGTGGGCAATATTTAAAACAGGGATTACAAGAGCATCAGAATTATGCATTAAGCAGATTAGCAAGGGTACCACCAGGTGCTAGCCCTCCCTTCCATGTCGGGGGAAGATGTGGACCGAAGACCAGCTGTCATCAAGCAGCGGTGAGAGTGCTGACCAAAACCTCAGTCGTGAGAGGACTGAAGATGCTAGGATGCTTTCTATAGCAGAGATCAATCGTGGAGGACTTGCGTGAGTACCCTTGTACCTCCCCGGTGCAAGGGAGAAATATACAGCAAGCTAACCTATGGGCATGCCAGCCCTTGTAATTGTTTTATGCCAAGAAGACAAAATAAGTAAGTCTGGGCCAACATGTCCTCTATCTACTTAATAGTGAGAAACCGTGAGAGTAATTAGACTGGGCCGCTTTGCCCGAAGAGACTGTTAAATGTAGTAGTTATCCTGTTCGCACCTTGCCTGCTGCCCAGCTGGCCCAGTGCAGGTGTACCTTTGAGACTATGCTATGCAAAGTGCAGCTGCTGCTGGGGGTACCCAAGACAGCCCAGACAGTATGCATTTAGGCAAAATCATATAAATGTGCTGATATTTATCACTACCCTCCATCTGGTCAAAACTTCCCTGTTGGAGCTGCCAGCCATAGTCGTGTTGCCACTTCAAAGGACATAAGACTGTAGCATTTGTTGTGACTGAGCTTTACACCTGGACATGGCTGATTTCCGCCTTGTTGAATGTTGCCTGAGACCTTAAACGTGTTAGAAAAGTATTGGTATATGAGTGTACTAGATGTGACCATAATATATATGTGCTGAATATTCAGGATTTATGAATCCAAGATCTAGCCA
The DNA here is from genome assembly GCA_016271365.2 of Neoceratodus forsteri. NCBI lineage: Eukaryota > Metazoa > Chordata > Ceratodontiformes > Ceratodontidae > Neoceratodus > Neoceratodus forsteri. The sequence goes on along the minus strand of CM057455.1, from coordinate 1,454,795,226 downwards.
AGGTAACCTGGACCAGTTGCCTTTTCTGGGATGTTCAGTCTGCGACCAGCAGGGTGACCCCTGCTACTCTGCCAAATGCAGGGCAACCTCTGCACCTCTAATAAGGATCGATAGCCACTGTTGTTTCAGTGGCTTCCAAGTTAGCCCCTTCCTCTAAATCAAAGCCAACCAACTCGACCAGCTGCAACATCCACCAGGTCTGCAACATCCAGGTCATGGATATCTGGGTACCCAGGGTATTGTGTGAGATTGCGGGGTTTCATACGTATCTGGGACTGGTACCAGTGGTGGGGATAATTGTTGTGTAACATCTGATTTAGTTAGTAGCTTTGATAGTTTGGACTATTGGTATCATTGTCTGGTTGGAGAATTGTGATTGCCTTTTCTGTCAGTTTAGTAGCCACCCAGCTGGAGGGTTCACCAGCACAAACCAAAACCTGTGTACATTTTGTAAATAGTGATCAACATAACTTCTATTCTGCCTGTTTCCCCTTCCTAACTCCCATGTTCCCCAAATAAATCTTGTTATTACTGTTTTTGAAAATCATTGTGTATGCGCATATTATTCGAGAGAGTCATTAATTGCAAAATGTCTGAAATAGAGGAAATGTCTACTGGATCATGTCTGGAGATGGTAAGTGGTATTTGTGGGTGGTATAACATCTTAGAGGGTTATACCTGGTAACGGCTAGCCTACGTAAAGTATACTCTGAGTGGAGGTGCTGCAAAATTGTTTTTAGACTTGATATAAGTTAATGAACCCAAAGCCCTGAGCCTAGCTCGTAGGTAGTAGGCAGGGGTGTAACACTAGGAGTAGGGCCGCCTAGGTGTTACACATGAAATGTGTCAATGTTGCAGATCAGCTGCGTACCCTATACCCCAGTCACTGCAAGTCCAAAACATGGTGGCCTACCTGTTCTGGTTCCGATTTGATGTCTGTATTGCCAATACCTTTGTTTTATTCCAGGAGTCACCAAACCACAAAAAGAGAACACGATTTGGGAAAGAGATGGCTGCCACCCAACTGAGTTTTAGAAAGGGACTCACAAAGCAGATGGTTGCCAATCCTACCAGAAAAAATGGATCTCGGAGGCAGGAATGGGGCCACCTTCTCTAACTCAGGGACTACATTTCCTGTGAGGGCAGTGAAGAGACGATGCAAGAACTGCAGCCACAAAAAGAAGAGGGAAGAGTCTTCACATACTGTATGTGCCTGGCTTGCCAAGTGTGCACTGTGTGTGTGGATTGCTTCCTTGAATACCACACCATGCCGGCCTAGAACAATGCATAAACAACGTATAAACATACTGTTTGGACAAGACAGTGCGAACTGTTGGCAAGGGTATAGTACTTTTAAAAGAAATATTTGAAATGGTCACTCTTTTAGGTTACATTAGGCTAAAGGGGATACTGCTTGATGGCCTAAGGGGGTGGTGTGTTCAGCTTCACTACATAGCCACCTATAGTAGTGGGAATAAGGGGCACAAGGGAAAACAAATCACAAACTTTATATATTTGTAAATAGTTAACATTTACTACACTTTTTTGTGCCATTCCCATTTCCAAGTTTTTACTAATTTTCCCCACAACATCATGCATTTTATTCTGCTGTTTGTTAGTGTTCAATTGTTTATAAAAAAATTCTTTCATTGATTAAAAATGTTACCTGATTCTGTGCACAAAGTTAAAAAAAACACACATGTAACCCCCCTACAAATGGGGGTTCCCAAAAAATCTTCCTTGAGCTTGCCTAAATGCTCACTGCCAGGCTGGTGTCCTGCGTTTTAGCAGTTTAAATCTGACTAGAGCGTGTATAGCCTCTGTGTACTGTCTCTTTAAGAGCTGCTTGATTGCAGCACAAGTAATCTGAGATGGAGCTCTGTTGAAAGATGTAACTATTTGCTGAAAACCATTTAGAATGATAATGATAATGTAGTTTGTCTAACTTGGCTTTCTTTGTAGCAAGGACTGTTTTGTTTGTCTCCACTATCTTGGTCCTGGACTGCAAATTGGACCAATCAGTTCTGGTGGGACCTAAAATGTAGCTGGACTACAGGAGCTGTCTGAATTCAAAATCTATAGAGAACTGTGGATTGAGTTTTTGTGCCTTTTTGGCAACTGAAGGGGGAGCTCTTGCTTAAACTGCCAGCCAAATCAGCCAACCAAATATTTTGGATCTTGAGGAAGTACCAGGCTGATTGCAGTTTTCAGTTTAGTTCTGAGTTGGAAGCTCAAGAAGAAGGAACTGAAGTAATTTTGAGCAGAAATCCTGAGTGGATTCTCATGGGAAAACTGTGAAAGGGCTGAGTTTTGGGCTGCATGTCTGCTGCTGCTCCATGAGAGGGAGAGAGAAGAAAATCATTTTGGACTAAATCCAAGTTTGCGTGACTAAAGTAAGATACTGAAGTGGGCCAGGCTCAACCTGAAGAAGACCGAATATTTTTGCTGACTGTGATCAGCCTGTCAGGAGTTCCAGCTACCCCTAAGCTCCCGGTATGTGCAGAGACTTCGCGATTGTGACCAGGGAGCACTTTGCCTGGTACAGTAGAATTCCCGTACATGTAAATATGCTATGAACTGCTAGTGGGTTGTGAGTTAGTTCCCCACTGTGTGAACTGTGTTCTGCTTGCTGGAAGCTGTATCCAGCCCAAAACGGACTGCATCCGAACTTGTCTCCATGCAGTCTGGGCTTTGCCAGACTGGCCCAGCCAGACTATCCACTGCACAGAGAAGCCATCGACGAGAGACCTGACTCTGCAACTTGCGTGGGCCCTGCTTCTCCTGGCATTCCAGATCAACCACCTGCGGTCTCAATTTTCGTCCAGCCTATGTCCAGTCATGGGTATCGTGAGTAAATACCAGGGTATGTCCCTGCACCAACAGCTTAATCTGAGTGTGTCATCTGATTGTCTTGTTGGTTAGTTTCCTTTACGAACTGAGCCCTCTGGCTCTGGATTACAAATATTGTGTACTGTGCAGGTTGTGTTTTCCATCACAGGGCCCCAACCAGCTGCAACCCCAGGCAACTGTCCTGGCTAGCCCATCTCTTCTCCACCTGGGTACCCAGAGGTGGACTGTGTGGGGGGACTCAAAGCGCATGCATAACTGCTTGATTGATATAACCTTTAAGCTAATTAACCTGGATTTTGCCCCTCCCTTGTTCAAGTTCCCTGAATAAATCAGATCTAACTTTTTCTGCATGTAATCTGACTGTGATTCCAGTTTGTGCTCAAAGTACTGTACTGTTGCTATTTGCTTTGCTTAACCTTGTTTTACAGGGGGTCCCCAGGGTCGAGCCAGAGGAACCAGCCCTGGTGGTAAGTGCAAACAGTGTGGGTACTTGTGTGGTGTACCAGGGGTATTGTGAAAGTGATTATTGTACAGTGTTCAGGCCACTAGAGGGGAAGAGGGGGGTTACAGTATCCTGGAGGGCTGTGCCCAGGTTAGCTTGATCACTACCAACCCTGACCACTGGGTGGAGACACCCGTTTCAGAACTCAAGCCCCTTAACCTGCTACTAGCCAAGCAGGCGGGGGTAGTAGCCCTTGGGACAGCGCCACCTAGGGGTTACACACTAACACACAGTATTTCTTTATAAAATATTCATTTTTAACGATAAGCAAATTCAGTAGTACATTGTTTTAATAATTAGCATTATCAAAATATACAAATACACTTATTTCTAACTTTATTAAACTTGATGAAACACAGTGCTGAGGGTCAAAGTGTCGTGCTTCTGCTTCCTGTTTACTTCCTGGAGTGCCACAAGGTCTTCTGCAACATGTGCTCAGTTCAGCAGTCTCTTCTGTTGTCCATTTCTTTGAGGAAATACCACAAGTGGATTTTATTTTCAGGATTTCCTTTATTGGAAGACACATTCATGGAGGGGTATCTTCTGGAAAGGTAGGAAATTCATTTTTAACTGACTGACTGCTGCAGTCTAAACAGAGAAAATGTTTTTTTTTATCAATGTGGGGAAAAAGCGAGTGGTCTTTACAATCAACAGCTATATTTTAAAAACTATAGGGACCTCAGATTTGTGACTACCCTCATTGGAAAGGTATTCTGTGCTGAATAACTTTGTTGCTTTGTGTTTGTGAATATCTGTTATACATTCTGAGATATTTAGAGATGTTTAACATGTGTGTCACTGTGTTTGAAATGGTCAAACCAAGTCTGCTCTTTTTTGGTATTGTGGAAAAACATCTTTACACCAAAAATTTAAAATACCTTTAATAGTACTTGTAAATATTATTATTAGTTAGATTTTAGAGCAGCAGTATTGTGTTGTATTAAAAATGTCATTACCTTGCAAGTGCATATTCTGATGCTGTTCCTGTTCTGATCCACTGTCATTGCTGTATGGCGTCTCTGAAACAAATACTTACCTTTACTTTTAATTTGTTTTTTAGTAATTTAAGATTTGTGTCATTAGAGATGTCAGCTATGGCTAAATCAAACCTACCGGCAGTCGGACGTGACGACGTCATGCGCTGCATATTTGCATATGTGCATGTGTTTGCTGAGTGATTGATAGCCAACCAATGTCAATGGGGGTCGACTGTCAGAAAATGAACATTAAAAAAAAAAGAAATGGAACATATGGTGCTCTAGTGAAGAAAAATGTATTTTGTTTTTTATGTTGACTAAAACTTTGACTTTGACATTAGAAAAAATAGAAATAAAGGATGAAGCATTGTATGCAGTCGAGTCTGTTACCAAGTGTTTACTAAAGGGAGTGCTGTGATTTCCTTCAATATATCTTTGTATGCATTAAAGGGAAATTCTCACATAGATGACTGTTATTTTATGTATGTGTGGCTCCTTGACAAACCCCCGTACTCTTATGAGATGCTGAATCTTACAAACCCCCAAAATAAGAGTATTTTAATAGCCATGGCTAGCATGTTTGGTGTCTGTAGTGCTCCGTTTCAGATCAGCACTAGTGGCTCTCCATGACAGTGTGACGTCAGCAACTGGCTACATGTACAGCAGCTGACTGTCAGAAAGTGGGAATTCATCCTGCGCCAGCTGCGTACCGGTTGATGACAGGAGCAAGGCAGTTGTTTGTGGCATCGTTTAATTTAGTTTCATTTATTTTATTCAGGCAGTTCGTATCAGTTATTGCAGTTTGCTTAAGAAACAATGGTCTTTTTGTTCGGTAGTCTGCTGTGTGAGCGCCTCTCACAAGATGGAGTGCCGATCTCTCTCTTTTCTGATACCCCAAACAGCCCCACGTGTTGTCTCAATGGTCGCCGTAGTAAAGAGTCAACATTTGCCTGACGTTAGCAGCAGAAATACTGTGCTATGTTCTCTCCATTTCACATCGGACTCCTATGAGAGGAATCTAAAGGTAGATAGTATTGGTATTCAATAAAAAAATTGACAGCAGTGTCTTCATGTTGTTTTTGTGAGTGATGCAGTTTACATGGTATTGGGTGCACCTACACATAGTAGGATGTAGGGCTGATGCTGAGTGGCGTAGACCAATACCTGTTGTAACATGGCATGACTTGCCTAGGTCTGAGGGAGTAAGCGGATAGGACGGGGGCGGTCATGGGACGGCAGCCGAAGCGGGTATTAACCCAGCATATGCTGCCCGCTCCGGCAGTACCATTGGCAGCCAGACCCCCTGCCTAGCAGCACTGAGATCGAGCTCTGCAGAGACAGGAGCGCCAACACCTGAGTCATCCGCCGGCGGAAACCGGCACGGGGGAGCAGTACTCACGGCAGACATCCGCGAGAGGCAGCCAACCAGAGCGAGGAGCAGGAGCGAGAGCCAACCTGGAGCAGGGCAGCACCGGAGCAGTGTGCGGGAGGGAAGAGGAAGGGAAGCCCCCCAGGATGCACAGCGCGAGACTTGGCCGCTCACACTCCTCACCGGAGACCTCCCGGGGCGCTCATCACAGGAACAGCCGCAGCAAGTAGTACAGGAGTGCGACTGAGAAGTTGGCTGCACAGGTCTGCGCGACTCCAGGGACAGCAGGTAAGGACCGCATCGGTACCTATCGAGGCGTGTGCACCACACTGTGACAGCAGAGGACAGGGTGACCGGTCGCGCAGCCCCTCCTTGTGCCGCTGTTTGTCTCGCACACTGGGACCGCTCCAGATGCCTCCACCGACCCGCGGCCATGTTACAAAAAAAGCATTAAGCCACTCCCGTGATTGTGCTCCTAATGCGATTGATGCAGGGGGCGGGTGGTATATGGGCTGGCACGCACCGCCCCATGCATCAATCAGCATTAGAGCACACCTCCGTCGTGGCTTAATGCTTACTGGAATTGTGCGTAGTCCAGATGAGACAGGAGTGTGGGTGGTTGGGGTGGGGGTGGGGTGAAAGGGCAGACCACTCACTGCTAGTGACATTTAGAATGAAAATACATACAGCGGTAGAACATGCCTTGGGTAGGGGTGAATGAACTGTGCGACTACGTAACGTGCATAGCTGGTGTGTCTGGTCTGGTGTGAGTATGTTATACCTGTGTTCCTGTTGAGACTAGAGACTTTGTCTTGTTGTTACATTGTGACATCTCTATTTCCAGTACCACTCCATTACCTCTCTCACTATAGCCATATCTATATCTATATATATATATATATATATATATATATATATATATATATATATATATATGTAACCCCCCTACAAATGAGGGTTCCCAAAAGGCTTCCATGAGTTTGCCCAAATGCTCGTTGCCAGGTTGGTGTCCTGCGTTTAGCATTTAAAAGTATTGCCCGTGAGTGCCTGTGTGGTCTCTGTGTACTGTCCCTTTAAGGGCTGCCTGTTTGCAGTCATAATTAATCAAAAGGGGGGACTGTGTGTTTCCATGCACAAGTCCCGCCCGGGCTGCTGAATACTCGCTTCGTTTCTGCCATCGCTAACTTTGCAGAGGGAGCCCTGCTCAAAGATGTGACTAATTGCTGGTAATCATTTAGAGTGGTAATAATAATGTGGTTTGTTCTAACCTGCCTTATTTGCAGCAAGGACTGTTCAGTTAGTGCCACCATTTTGGTCCCAAACTGCCGAATTGGACCCATCAGTACGTGAGGACTCTAAAATGGAGCCTGCTAACATGGGACTGTGTGGATTACCAGTTGGGACTTGTAGTTTTGGACTGTTGGCGCCTTTTGAACAAAAAGGGTGGAGCTCTTACTGTGACTGACAGCTGGACCTACCATTCGGACCTTTTGGATCCAAGGGGAAAACCCCGAGCTGTCTGCTGGCAAGCCAGATTGAAGTTGGGAATCGAGGGGGAGAGACAGCTCGTGATAAGCCGAGCTAGCGTGTCATAGTTTGAGTGGGAGAACTGTGCGAGGGCCTAGTTAGTGGCCTACATTTCGGCTCATTGTGTGGCGAGAGTGAAAGGGAAAGAACACGTTTCGGACTGAATCCACTTCTGGGGAAACCCAGCAAGTAACTGGAAAGAGGCCAGGCTGCACCTGTAGAAGACCGAAGATTTTGCTAAATGCGATCGGCCTGTCAGGAACTCCAGCTACCTCAGCGCTCCCAGGTTTTAGCAGTGACTTTGCGATCGGGATCGAGGAGCGTTTGCCTGGCACGGTAATATTTTCCTGGTATATAAATGTGCTGTGTACTAACTGGGGATTGTGATTTAATTCCCCTTTTCTGTGAACTGTGTGCTGATTGCTGGAAGCTGTATCCAGCGTGAAACGGACTAAATCTGCAGTTAGATCCACGTGGCTGGGCCTTGCCACGAGGGCCCTGCCAGACCACCCTGCTGCACAGAGAAGAGCCATTGACAAGAGACCTGCTAGGGGATCAGCCCCCTGCTCCAAGTCTGAACAGGAATGACATCGCGGTGAATCGTGTGAGCCCTGCTTCTCCTGGCCATCCAGAGAAATCATCTACGGTCTCAGTCTTCATCCATCCTGTGTCCAGTATTGGGGTATCATGAGTAATCACCAGGGTAGCTACCTGCAACTACCATTTAATCAAAGTGTGTTACCTGATTATCTTGTTGTTTCTTCATGAACTGAGCCCTCCAGCTCCGGATTACAATTAGGGAGTGTGCATGCTGTTTCTTTCCTCACAGGGCCCCGACCAGCTGCAACGCCAGCCTATCCCGGGCAACGGTCCTGGCTAGCCTTTACCTCCATCCTGGGTACCCAGAGAGTGCGACTGTTAGGGACTCTGACTGCTTGCATAACTATGAATAGCAGAGAGAATAAGCCAATTAACCTGATTGCCCCATCCTTGTTAAACCCCTCCCATAAATAAATCAGATCTACTTTTTCTGCCTTTTAAACAGTCTGTGGATCCTGTTTATGCCTGATGTATTGCGTTGCATGCCATTTGCTCTGTTTAACCTTGTTTTACAGGGGGTCCCCAGGATCGAATTGGAGAGACCAATCCAGGTGGTAGCTGCCAAAAGTGTTGATACGAGTAAAGCATATCAGGGGTATTGTAAAGGTCATTGTTGTATTCTATGTGGGACACTAGCAGGAACTGAGGGGGGTTACAGTGTACCAGAGGGCTGTGCCCAAGTTAGTAGACCACTAATAACCCTGACCTCTGGGTGGAGGCACCCGTTTTAGAACTCAGGCCCCTTAACCTACTGGTTGCCCAGCAAGCAGGGATAGTAACCCTTGGGGTAGCACGGTCTAGGGGTTATATACTGTGATCAACACACCAGCTGCACACATCAAAGAGTCACAGGTTGCTCCCAACCCCCACCACCACACACTCCGCATGGTTTACTGATGTATGCATTGTCACCTCTAATATCAGTCAGAGTTGACTACCCTTATACTCCACCCTCACCAACACTCCGGTCTTGTCTGGACAGCAGCCAGTGCCATAGGTATTGGTCTCTACCATTCAGCATCTGTCCTGTATCATACTATGTACAGGTGCACCAAAAGCCATGTAAACTGCATCAGTCCAGTAGGAGGCATTTCTTGTGATATCAGACATTCATATACAAGCTGCTGTGATTGAATGGTTACAGGTGGTACATTCACGGGTAACATGTGGAAACTCTCTGATACACAAAGGGATGTGGCTGTGTTAAAAAAAGAAAAATACTCGCACTAATCATGATGTGTGCCTCAAAAATTTTGCTTCATTCAACAGATCATGGCATAGGCTAAAAAATCAAGTGTCTTGTTTTTTTTTTTAATCGGTGTTGCACTAGGAAGTGTACATGGCAGAATGTCTTTAGAAAGCTGCCATTCTGGTATTTTAATCTCTCCACTACCAAGAATATATATGTTCTAACAAAGTCCGCTCTCTCTATTTGGCCCTCTCTACTACAGCTGGCATACATTAAAACACTCAACAGTGATGACTTCATTTTGTTTTTGTGGTTGTTGCTAGTCAAAAACTGTCTGCATTAGTCAACCAGCTCAGTAGCCGAATTTTGTTTCCTGTGGGTGGGAGACTATGACCCCTTCCCGTCTGCCAACAATACCCGTCCAGATGTGTGCAAACATCTTACTCCCTCAGTACCTGTACCCCAGTCATGTATTACATCCTTGTGGTTATGCACCCCAAATGCATGAGTGACACAGTTTGCATAGTGTTGGACGCACCTGCTCATAGTAGGATGCAGGGCTAATGCTGTGTGGCATAGACTAATACCTGTGGAATTGTGCGCAGTCCAGACAAGACAGGAGTGTGGGTGGTTGGTGTTGGGGGGTAGACCACTGTTAATTAAATTTTGAATGAGAATACAAACAGGAGTAGAACAGTGTGTGTGTGTGTGGGGGATTGAATGAACTGTGTGATTACGCCATGTGTAGGGGTATGTCTGGTCTGGTGTGAGTATGTTATACCTGTGTCCCTGATGAGACTAGAGCCTTTGTCTTGTTAATACATTGTGGCATCTCTATTTCCACTACTGCCCCATAACACCTCCCCCTCTCTCTCTCTCTGTTATATATATATATATATATATATATATATAGATAGATATAGATATATATATAGATATATGTAACCCTTTGTTACCCGGGGTTACTAGAATCCCAGTAAGACCTAGTGGTAGGCAGGGAAGGCAGCTTGTCTCAGTTAAATGGGTTTCACACTGTCTCACTCTGTCCTCAGTCACAGCTGAGACTTGAGAGATGACATCATAATAGAACAGTCGCAGCTGCATGAGCCACATTTGGAATCTTCAGCTCAGAGTAAGTTTAGAACCTTGGGAATTTCAGAGTCAGTCTTCAGTTTGTCCTTAAGCAAACAAGAAGGACACCAGTAGTTGTCTGTTTACCCCCCTCCCTCTGGGGGGGGGGTGAGGAAAAGTTCTTTGTGGGTTCAAGGGGCAATCCTTCTCCCACCCTGGGAAGAAAGCTGCCTGTTTAATTTAAGTTCTGTCTGTTCATGTATAACAGCAAAGGTTACAGTACTTCTGTGTGGGGCACCTGCAACGAATGGTGAGTGTTTGGCCCCATTGGAAGGGGCAAACAACTTCTTTTCTTCAGTTGGATTTCAAGTATTGGGGACTGCTATTTGGGAGGACTATGTCAACTAGGACAAACAAATAGAGCAGTCATCTGTTTAAAGTGTTAATGGATTTAAAGTTCACTGTAGAGGGGGTGCTTCAGGTCATCCACCGTCAATCTACATTTTAAAGTCTAAAGTTCTGTGTGTCCAGAGAAATGGCCGGGTATGGGCTGTGGGAGCTGGAGGTGGGAAAAACCCCCATCTTTAGTAACCAGGTCCACCTCTACGGATTTCTTCTGTGTTTTTGCTACTTGCCTCATGCGCTTGGCCAGTGATGGGGTGGGTACCCAGACGTGGGTCGCAACTACAAAATCTCTCTAGGAGTCGCAGACTCTAAGTGGTGTGGGGAGCCACAGGATGGGAAAATTACTCCTTGTTGGATGGGAGTCTCCTTGTTGGATGGGAGTTTCAATTGAAGTATGAAACAAATCTCTAGGAGTCGCAGACTTCAAGTGGTGTGGGGAGCCACAGTTTGGGAGCCTCCTTGTTTGATGGGATGTCTTTCCAAGTAAAGTTTGGGTTCATTAGCCAAGTGGACCGTCAGTCAGTGGCTGGCAGGGAGCCGGGCCAGTCGGGCTGTGTATCCAATGCGCATGCAAAGTCCGGCTGAGTGCTTGGTGGGTCCAAAGCCAGACAACTGTTGTATTGTGTTCATTCCTCAAATGGACCGCTGTGTTTAACCTCTAATCTGCATTACAGTTACGTAGCTCTGTGGGGACCATGCAGTGCTTTGTTTATGTTCAGTGAGTTAATAAATAAAGCCACACTGAAAATCCCAATTCTGGTTCTGGACATTACAGCTATTGCTTCCTGTAGTTGGATTTACTTGGGTGCCCCTGTGCAGAGTAGCCAAACCTAGGTCTCTTGTACCAGGTAACCTCATCCTTCCCCAAACCCGTAGATACCATATGTATATCCATGTTACAAAAATGGACATATGGGTTACAAAAATGGAGGCACCGCTTTGGATTTGTTTGGGAAGGAAGGTGCTTGGGCAAGTAGGCTAGCGTTTTGGCTATCTGGCAGTCGGTAGCCCAAAAAGTTGAAGCAATTTCCCTAGTGTGTGCTGTGTGCTGTGAATCATGTGCTGCTGTTTAATAAATGCCAACTGTTTACCAAGGAGCTGTAAAGCCAAAGTGTGTGTCCTTGTCCTGCATCAACATAGTTTACAGCGTTTGTCAGTTTTTAAATAAAGTTCTGTGAAGGAAAGTGTGGAAAACTAGGGGTAGCAACAGAGAAATTATGCCCTGGACGTTGGAAATGCTTTCTGTGCAATACTAGAGACTGCAGAGTTAATGGCAATGTTACATGGTTGAAATGGGCTCCCGCCGTGGAATCAGTTGGAAAAAAAAAGTGCATCTTTTCAGTTTAAATTTGCCTGCTCGACGATCGCCGTGAGGAGAGGAGCCCTCGTGAGGAAGAAGAGGCTCATTTGCATGGCGTCGTGTGGTTGGTCAGTTTGCCATTAGTCCCGCCCCTCAGCCAGCTCTTCAGAGTCTGCTTCAGCATTCGAGAGGGAGACAGAGAGTAGTGCGTGTACTGGCGGTGGAGGAGCGTTCGCGAAGTGTTCAAAGCGCTGTAAACAGTAAAAAAGTGACTTTCCAGTTAAAAATCGGGCTTAACCCGCTTATCGATCGTGGGATCAGTGAAATGTGTGGTTAATACTACGACCACGGAGACTGCCCGCCCGTTTGCAATCTGAGGCCTTCAAAATCTGGCTGCAGGCCATTTTACCCCATCACAGCAATCTGCTTCAATAACAGTGAGTAAACGATTTAAAACTGCTCCAATCAGTGATTTTCAGATAATGCCATATAAAATGTGTGTGCAGCTGTATAGTCGCTTTGCAAGTAGCGATTGTGTGATGTCCTGCTGGCAAGTGCAAGTCTGTAAAGCCATTAAATGTGTGCATAGCAATGAAAGTAGCCTCAGTTTAAAGTTTGCAGCCAGAGAGAGACTGTGGGTTGTAAAATAAGTGCAACACTAGTAAAAGCAGGCAATCCTGTGCTGAAACCTGAAGTTTTAAAAGTGACTGTAATTAAATGAATGTTGCCAGCAAGTGAAAAGTCCAAGGAAAATCCTGTAAATGTGAGAACAGCCAGAACAGAGCAAGTTGTGCAGTTTGAAATAAAAGTTATTAGTAGCTGATGTAAATCGGGTGCGCAGTGGCTTGACTCAGAGTCTGAATGTTGATGCACAGAGGTGCCGCCGCCATTACAGGGTGGGGTAGTAAAGTAAACACAGCAGCAGAGGAGCCATTTTAAAGCTACAGAGTGTGTTCATTAAAGTGGGACTTTCAGTTACAGTGAACTTTTGTTTGTTTTCTGCAGTTATGGCCTCAGGACCAGCTCGTTACCCGGATCATGCCTGGGTTGCAGTAACAGCAGCAGTAAATAGATTGAGAGATATTGAAAATTGGTGCTATAGAGGGCAACTCCCTCCTGATGTGGTAATTCCTAATTATCCAGTGCGTGTATGCCAGATGTGCTTGAGTGCTGGAAGGGATGTCTTCATGATTCCTCACTGTGCTGGTTGTCTACAAAAATATGGCTTGTATAAAGTACCTCAAATTCGTTTGGCTCCCACATGGACACAACTTCAAGAATCTGCAGTTGGCAGCACACAGCATCAGGCGGAGCCTGTGGAGGAAGGTCCCCCGGGGGAGTGTGACACAAAGTTAGAGAGTGCAGAATTAGAGACTGAATCTGAAATTGAAGCGTTGGATGCTGGATCTCAGAAAGCAAGTTCAGATAAGCATCAATAGTCCCCTGGTGGGGGGCCTAGCCCAAGTCCTCAAGGTGAAGAGGAGATGCGGGAGGCCTTTTGAATGGGAGGTGTCGACCTCCACTCCCAGTGATGAATGGATAGTCTCGGGGGTGAGAACTACTGCTCACTCCTGGGCTCAGATCCTCAGTGAAGAGGAAGATGAGGGGGAACCTATGTGGCCTTGTGAGAAAGGAACGGGTACACAGCCTCAAGATCTTGCCTCGGAGGAATGTGTTCAAGAAGGTGGTGATGCCACTGCCCTGGCTTCACCAGAAGAAGAAGGAGTCAGGGATCCGTTTTTAATTTCATTGAGGATGCGAAGCTGGCAGAACCAGGACTGGCCACCCCCAAGCCAGGCCAGCGGTCTCAGATTGACCAAAGCAAGTAAAGAGGAGAGACTGGTTCGTAGAAAGGCCAATGAAATCTTTGGTATGACCTTTCCTACCTTTCCTCGGAGAGTCTGGGAGGAGATTGAGAACTGCAGGAAATCCTGGATCTGGGATGAAGCAATGAAACATGTGCATCCTGGGGCTAACCAGCATGTAAAGAATAGACTGTTCCACGAAAAGTATACACAGTGAAAGAGAGGCAGGACACTGTTTATGGACAGAGTGAGAATAGTGGATGGAGAGGGACGTGAAGTCTCCACTGTGTGAATTATGCTGCCCAGACGGAGTAATAATTCAAGCCCCTGACCCCCTCTACTATTGGCCTCAGTGCAAGGACCTCCCAGTAATTAAGCCCGTGCCTACAAAATGGAGAGCCGAGCAGTGGTAGTCAATACTGCCACGTCTACACTGTGAAGTAACCTTATTGAACTGCCAATATGAATAAACAAGAACTCAGGTGCCCCATATTCTTCAGTCCACAGTGTACTGCCCTATTCAGCAACTATCTACTGGTACCACCAGATGACTTCAGATCCAGAGAGGACACCAGCCCAGCTGTTTGCCTGTTCATCGCCTGGTAATCAGATGACGCCGGACCAGCTGTTTCTCTTTTTGTTCCTGTTCTAAGGTTCCTTCTCTAGTTATGACATCAGCCCAGCTGTTTCCAGATGTGCACTCCTGTGGGTTCCCGGAAGATATCCTCCCAGCTGTATCAGAAGAAATGCTGCCAGGGAGAGTCTTCAGCAGGGACCAGGTTTGTGACGTTCGAATACTTCAAGAGGCTGGTGAGTCAGAAAAATTATTTTTATTCTATCTTTATGACATTGCAATACACACCTTACACTACAGACTTCAAACAGTGTGTGAACTGTCATGAAGACTCTCTTCGGGTTATTGCTTTAAAAACTGTGCTTCACGGGGCTCCGCCCAGGAGAGACTCTTAATGGACTGGCCTTCGGCCTTGTAGTCGCTTAGTGGGACATTTAGGCATTCCATCCCCCCCCAAAGGTGTATTGTTACCAATGTCATTGTACTTTAATGTAAATACTGTTTTCTACCTTTTTTCTAAAAAAAAAAAATATATATTTTTTCTTTTTGGGATTGTTCAGTGCTTTTTCTGTGTGGTAAGGGTTGTTGTTGTCGTTGTTGTTTGGATAGATTGTACATGCAGATTAGGATGTGTTTTTTTTTTTTTTTGTCTTTTCTTACAGGTGTTCCTGGAAGACAGAAGAGAAGACAAGAAGAGGAGGAGGGCTCATTGAGTCCCTCGTCAGTGCTTATGGTGTAGAATTTAAATGTACTGTGTTATTATTGCTAATGGTTGTAGTTGCAGGCTGCCCAAGGTCGAGGAGGTCCCCGGGTTTTTGTTTTTATTTGGGAATATTATGTTAGAGACAGATAGGTTTTCCCTAGAGGGTTAGGAGGGATAGACAGGCTGTGGTCCTGAGCGGCGGTAGGGATTGCAGCGCTGATCTATCAGGGCTATGCTCTGGACGGTTCTACCAGAGCCACTAGCTGTCCATAGTACGTGGATAGAGTAGAGGCTGATATGTCAGCTATAGGCCTCTAGGCCCTTGGTGTTGCCTACCTGTGCTTGCACATGGTAGGAGGGGGCCCTGATCACCCCCCCTCCGCAGGTAGTACATAGGGTGGGATGGCCTAAGGCCGGGTGCATAATGACTGGGGACAGTCATTTTCCTGGTCAAGGGCGAATGTAACCCCTTTGTTACCCGGGGTTACTAGAATCCCAGTAAGACCTAGTGGTAGGCAGGGAAGGCAGCTTGTGAAACTCCAGTTAAATGGGTTTCACACTGTCTCACTCTGTCCTCAGTCACAGCTGAGACTTGAGAGATGACATCATAATAGAACAGTCGCAGCTGCATGAGCCACATTTGGAATCTTCAGCTCAGAGTAAGTTTAGCACCTTGGGAATTTCAGAGTCAGTCTTCAGTTTGTTCTTAAGCAAACAAGAAGGACACCAGTAGTTGTCTGTTTACCCCCCTCCCTCTGGGGTGAGGAAAAGTTCTTTGTGGGTTCCAGGGGCAATCCCCTTCTCCCGCCCTGGGAAGAAAGCTGCCTGTTTTAATTTAAGTTCTGTCTGTTCATGTATAACAGCAAAGGTTACAGTACTTCATCTGTGGGGCACCTGCACCATCGGTGAGTGTTTGGCCCCATTGGAAGGGCAAACAACTTCTTTTCTTCAGTTGGATTTCAAGTATTGGGGACTGCTATTTGAAGGACTATGTCAACTAGGACAAACAAATAGAGCAGTCATCTGTTTAAAGTGTTAATGGATTTAAAGTTCACTGTAGAGGGGGTGCTTCAGGTCATCCACCGTCAATCTACATTTTAAAGTCTAAAGTTCTGTGTGTCCAGAGAAATGGCCGGGTATGGGCTGTGGGAGCTGGAGGTGGGAAAATCCCCCATCTTTAGTAACCAGGTCCACCTCTACGGATTTCTTCTGTGTTTTTGCTACTTGCCCCATGCGCTTGGCCAGTGATGGGGTGGGTACCCAGACGTGGGTCGCAACTACAAAATCTCTCTAGGAGTCACAGACTCTAAGTGGTGTGGGGAGCCACAGGATGGGAAAATTACTCCTTGTTGGATGGGGGTCTCCTTGTTGGATGGGAGTTTCGAATTGGAAGTACGAAAACAAAATCTCTCTAGGAGTCGCAGACTTCAAGTGGTGTGGGAAGCCACAGTTTGGGAGCCTCCTTGTTTGATGGGATGTCTTTCCAAGTAAAGTTTGGGTTCATTCGCCAAGTGGACCATCAGTCGAGTGGCTGGCAGGGGAGCCGGGCCAGTCGGGCTGTGTATCCAATGCGCATGCAAAGTCCGGGCTGAGTGCTTGGTGGGTCCAAAGCCAGACAACTGTTGTATTGTGTTCATTCCTCAAATGGACCGCTGTGTTTAACCTCTAATCTGCATTACAGTTACGTAGCCCTGTGGGGGACCATGCAGTGCTTTGTTTATGTTCAGTGAGTTAATAAATAAAGCCACACTGAAAAATCCCAATTCTGGTTCTGGACATTACAGCTATTGCTTCCTGTAGTTGGATTTACTTGGGTGCCCCTGTGCAGAGTAGCCAAACCTAGGTCTCTTGTACCAGGTAACCTCATCCTTCCCCAAACCCGTAGATACCATATGTATATCCATGTTACAAAAATGGACATATGGGTTACAAAAATGGAGGCACTGCTTTGGATTTGTTTGGGAAGGAAGGTGCTTGGGCAAGTAGGCTAGCGTTTTGGCTATCTGGCAGTCGGTAGCCCAAAAGTTGAAGCAATTTCCAGTGTGTGCTGTTGCTGTGAATCATGTGTGCTGTTTAAAAATGCCAACTGTTTACCAAGGAGCTGTAAAGCCAAAGTGTGTGTCCTTGTCCTGCATCAACATAGTTTACAGCGTTTGTCAGTTTTAAATAAAGTTCTGTGAAGGAAAGTGTGGAAAACTAGGGTAGCAACAGAGAAATTATGCCCTGACGTTGGAAATGCTTTCTGTGCAATACTAGAGACTGCAGAGTTAATGGCAATGTTACATGGTTGAAATGGGCTCACTGCCGTGGAGTCAGTTGGAAAAAAAGGCATCTTTTCAGTTTAAATTTGCTTGCTCGACGATCGCCGTGAGGAGAGGAGCCCCTCGTGGAGGGAAGAAGAGGCTCATTTGCATGGCGTCGTGTGGTTGGTCAGTTTGCCATTAGTCCCGCCCCTCAGCCAGCTCTTCAGAGTCTGCTTCAGCATTCGAGAGGGAGACAGAGAGTAGTGCGTGTACTGGCGGTGGAGGAGCGTTCGCGAAGTGTTCAAAGCGCTGTAAACAGTAAAAAAGTGACTTTCCAGTTAAAAATCGGGCTTAACCCGCTTATCGATCGTGGGATCAGTGAAATGTGTGGTTAATACTACGACCACGGAGACTGCCCGCCCGTTTGCAATCTGAGGCCTTCAAAATCTGGCTGCAGGCCATTTTACCCCATCACAGCAATCTGCTTCAATAACAGTGAGTAAACGATTTAAACTGCTCCAATCAGTGATTTTCAGATAATGCCATATAAAATGTTGTGCAGCTGTATAGTCGCTTTGCAAGTAGCGATTGTGTGATGTCCTGCTGGCAAGTGCAAGTCTGTAAAGCCATTAAATTGTGTATAGCAATGAAAAGTAGCCTCCAGTTTAAAGTTTGCAGCCAGAGAGAGACTGTGGGTTGTAAAATAAGTGCAACACTAGTAAAAGCAGGCAATCCTGTGCTGAAACCTGAAGTTTTAAAAGGGACTGTATTTAAATGAATGTTGCCAGCAAGTGAAAAGTCCAAGGAAAATCCTGTAAATGTGAGAACAGCCAGAACAGAGCAAGTTGTGCAGTTTGAAATAAAAGTTATTAGTAGCTGATGTAAATCGGTGCGAGTGGCTTGACTCAGAGTCTGAATGTTGATGCACAGGAGTGCTGCCGCCATTACAGGGTGGGGTAGTAAAGTAAACACAGCAGCAGAGGAGCCATTTTAAAAGCTACAGAGTGTGTTCATTAAAGTGGGACTTTCAGTTACAGTGAACTTTTGTTTGTTTTCTGCAGTTATGGCCTCAGGACCAGCTCGTTACCGGATCATGCCTGGGTTGCAGTAACAGCAGCAGTAAATAGATTGAGAGATATTGAAAATTGGTGCTATGGAGGGCAACTCCTCCTGATGTGGTAATTCCCTAATTATCCAGTGCGTGTATGCCAGATGTGCTTGAGTGCTGGAAGGGATGTCTTCATGATTCCTCACTGTGCTGGTTGTCTACAAAAATATGGCTTGTATAAAGTACCTCAAATTGCTTTTGCTCCACATGGACACAACTTCAAGAATCTGCAGTTGGCAAGTACACAGTATCAGGCGGAGCCTGTGGAGGAAGGTCCCCCGGGGGAGTGTGACACAAAGTTAGAGAGTGCAGAATTAGAGACTGAATCTGAAATTGAAGCGTTGGATGCTGGATCTCAGAAAGCAAGTTCAGATAAAGCATCAATAGTCCCCTGGGTGGGGGGGCCTAGCCCAAGTCTCGAAGGTGAAGAGGAGATGCGGGAGGCCTTTGAATGGGAGGTGTCGACCTCCACTCCCAGTGATGAATGGATAGTCTCGGGGGTGAGAACTACTGCTCACTCCTGGGCTCAGATCCTCAGTGAAGAGGAAGATGAGGGGAACCTATGTGGCCTTGTGAGAAAGGAACGGTACACAGCCTCAAGATCTTGCCTCGGGAGGAATGTGATCCAAGAAGGTGGTGATGCCACTGCCCTGGCTTCACCAGAAGAAGAAGGAGTCAGGATCCGTTTTAATTTCATTGAGGATGCGGTTGCAGAACCAGGACTGGCCACCCCAAGCCAGGCCAGCGGTCTCAGATTGACCAAAGCAAGTAAAGAGGAGAGACTGGTTCAGAGAAAGGCCAATGAAATCTTTGGTATGACCTTTCCTACCTTTCCTCGGAGAGTCTGGGAGGAGATTGAGAACTGCAGGAAATCCTGGATCTGGGATGAAGTAATGAAACATGTGCATCCTGGGGCTAACCAGCATGTAAAGAATAGACTGTTCCACTGAAAAGTATACACAGGAAAGAGAGGCAGGACACGTTTATGGACAGAGTGAGAATAGTGGATGGAAGAGGGACGCCGAGCTCCCACTGTGTGAATTATGTGCGCCCAGACGGAGTAATAATTCAAGCCCTGACCCCTCTACTATTGGCCTCAGTGCAGGGACCCTCCCAGTATTAAGCCCGGCCTACAAAATGGAGAGCCGAGCAGTGGTAGTCAATACTGCCATAGTCTACACTGTGAAGTAACCTTATTGAACTGCTCAATATGAATAAACAAGAACTCAGGTGCCCCTATTCTTCAGTCCACAGTGTACTGCCCTATTCAGCAACTATCTACTGGTACCACCAGATGACTTCAGATCCAGAGAGACACCAGCCCAGCTGTTTGCCTGTTCATCGCCTGGTAATTGATGACGCCGACCAGCTGTTTCTCTTTTGTTCCTGTTCTAAGGTTCCTTCTCTAGTTATGACATCAGCCCAGCTGTTTCCAGATGTGCACTCCTGTGGGTTCCCGGAAGATATCCTCCCAGCTGTATCAGAAGAAATGCTGCCAGGGAGAGTCTTCAGCAGGGACCAGGTTTGTGACGTTCGAATACTTCAAGAGGCTGGTGAGTCAGAAAAATTATTTTTATTCTATCTTTATGACATTGCAATACACACCTTACACTACAGACTTCAAACAGTGTGTGAACTGTCCGCAAAGACTCTCCCCTTCGGGGTTATTGCCTTAAAAAATTGTGCTTCACGGGCCCGCCCAGGAGAGACTCTTAATGGACTGGCCTCGGCCTTGTAGTCGCTAGTGGGACATTTAGGGCATTCCATCCCCCCCCAAAGGTGTATTGTTACCAATGTCATTGTACTTTCATGTAAATACTGTTTTCTACCTTTTTTCTAAAAAAAAAATATATATTTTTTTTTTGGGATTGTTCAGTGCTTTTTCTGTGTGGTAAGGGTTGTTGTTGTCGTTGTTGTTTGGATAGATTGTACATGCAGATTAGGATGTGTTTTTTTTTTTTGTTTTTGTCTTTTCTTACAGGTGTTCCTGGAAGACAGAAGAGAAGACAAGAAGAGGAGGAGGGGCTCATTGGAGTCCCTCGTCAGTGCTTATGGTGTAGAATTTAAATGTACTGTGTTATTATTGCTAATGGTTGTAGTTGCAGGCTGCCCAAGGTCGAGGAGGTCCCCGGGTTTTTGTTTTTATTTGGGAATATTATGTTAGAGACAGATAGGTTTTCCCTAGAGGGTTAGGAGGGATAGACAGGCTGTGGTCCTGAGCGGCCGTAGGGATTGCAGCGCTGATCTATCAGGGCTATGCTCTGGACGGTTCTACCAGAGCCACTAGCTGTCCATAGTACGTGGATAGAGTAGAGGCTGATATGTCAGCTATAGGCCTCTAGGCCCTTGGTGTTGCCTACCTGTGCTTGCACATGGTAGGAGGGGGCCCTGATCACCCCTCCGCAGGTAGTACATAGGGGTGATGGCCTAAGGCAGGTATAATGACTGGGGACAGTCATTTTCCTGGTCAGGCAGTGTAACCCTTTGTTACCCGGGTTACTAGAATCCCAGTAAGACCTAGTGGTAGGCAGGGAAGGCAGCTTGTGAAACTCCAGTTAAATGGGTTTCACACTGTCTCTACTCTGTCCTCAGTCACAGCTGAGACTTGAGAGATGACATCATAATAGAACAGTCGCAGCTGCATGAGCCACATTTGGAATCTTCAGCTCAGAGTAAGTTTAGCACCTTGGGAATTTCAGAGTCAGTCTTCAGTTTGTCCTTACAAACAAGAAGGACACCAGTAGTTGTTTGTTTACCCCCTCCTCTGGGGGTGTGAGAAAAGTTCTGAGGGTTCCAGGGGCAATCCCTTCTCCCGCCCTGGGAAGAAAGCCTGTTTTAATTTAAGTTCTGTCTGTTCATGTATAACAGCAAAGGTTACAGCACTTCCTTGTGGGCACCTGCACCGATCGGTGAGTGTTTGGCCCCATTGGAAGGGGCAAACAACTTCTTTTCTTCAGTTGGATTTCAAGTATTGGGGACTGCTATTTGGAAGGACTATGTCAACTAGGACAAACAAATAGAGCAGTCATCTGTTTAAAGTGTTAATGGATTTAAAGTTCACTGTAGAGGGGGGTGCTTCAGGTCATCCACCGTCAATCTACATTTTAAAGTCTAAAGTTCTGTGTGTCCAGAGAAATGGCCGGGTATGGGCTGTGGGAGCTGGAGGTGGGAAAATCCCCCATCTTTAGTAACCAGGTCCACCTCTACGGATTTCTTCTGTGTTTTTGCTACTTGCCTCATGCGCTTGGCCAGTGATGGGGTGGGTACCCAGACGTGGGTCGCAACTACAAAATCTCTCTAGGAGTCGCAGACTCTAAGTGGTGTGGGGAGCCACAGGATGGGAAAATTACTCCTTGTTGGATGGGAGTCTCCTTGTTGGATGGGAGTTTCGAATTGGAAGTACGAAAACAAAATCTCTCTAGGAGTCGCAGACTTCAAGTGGTGTGGGGAGCCACAGTTTGGGAGCCTCCTTGTTTGATGGGATGTCTTTCCAAGTAAAGTTTGGGTTCATTCGCCAAGTGGACCGTCAGTCGAGTGGCTGGCAGGGGAGCCGGGCCAGTCGGGCTGTGTATCCAATGCGCATGCAAAGTCCGGGGCTGAGTGCCTGGTGGGTCCAAAGCCAGACAACTGTTGTATTGTGTTCATTCCTCAAATGGACCGCTGTGTTTAACCTCTAATCTGCATTACAGTTACGTAGCCCTGTGGGGGACCATGCAGTGCTTTGTTTATGTTCAGTGAGTTAATAAATAAAGCCACACTGAAAAATCCCAATTCTGGTTCTGGACATTACAGTTATTGCTTCCTGTAGTTGGATTTACTTGGGTGCCCCTGTGCAGAGTAGCCAAACCTAGGTCTCTTGTAGCAGGTAACCTCATCCTTCCCCAAACCCGTAGATACCATATGTATATCCATGTTAAGAAAATGGACATATGGGTTACAAAAATGGAGGCACTGCTTTGGATTTGTTTGGGAAGGAAGGTGCTTGGGCAAGTAGGCTAGCGTTTTGGCTATCTGGCAGTCGGTAGCCCAAAAAGTTGAAGCAATTTCCCTAGTGTGTGCTGTGTGCTGTGAATCATGTGCTGCTGTTTAAAAAATGCCAACTGTTTACCAAGGAGCTGTAAAGCCAAAGTGTGTCCTTGTCCTGCATCAACATAGTTTACAGCGTTTGTCAGTTTTAAATAAAGTTCTGTGAAGGAAAGTGTGGAAAACTAGGGGTAGCAACAGAGAAATTATGCCCTGGACGTTGGAAATGCTTTCTGCAATACTAGAGACTGCAGAGTTAATGGCAATGTTACATGGTTGAAATGGCTCCCCGGGAGTCAGTTGGAAAAAAAAAGTGCATCTTTTCAGTTTAAATTTGCCTGCTTCGACGATCGCCGGAGGAGAGGAGCCTCGTGAGGAAGAAGAGGCTCATTGCATGGCGTCGTGTGGTTGGTCAGTTTGCCATTAGTCCGCCTCAGCCAGCTCTTCAGAGTCTGCTTCAGCATTCGGAGGAGACAGAGAGTAGTGCGTGTACTGGCGGTGGAGGAGCCGTCATTAAGTGTTCAAAGCGCCAAACAGTAAAAAAAGTGATTCTCAGTTAAAAAAATCGGGCTTAACCCGCTTATCGATCGTGGGATCAGTGAAATGTGTGGTTAATACTACGACCACGGAGACTGCCCGCCCGTTTGCAATCTGAGGCCTTCAAAATCTGGCTGCAGGCCATTTTACCCCATCACAGCAATCTGCTTCAATAACAGTGAGTAAACGATTTAAAACTGCTCCAATCAGTGATTTTCAGATAATGCCATATAAAATGTGTGTGCAGCTGTATAGTCGCTTTGCAAGTAGCGATTGTGTGATGTCCTGCTGGCAAGTGCAAGTCTGTAAAGCCATTAAATGTGTGCATAGCAATGAAAAGTAGCCTCAGTTTAAAGTTTGCAGCCAGAGAGAGACTGTGGGTTGTAAAATAAGTGCAACACTAGTAAAAGCAGGCAATCCTGTGCTGAAACCTGAAGTTTTAAAAGGGACTGTAATTAAATGAATGTTGCCAGCAAGTGAAAAGTCCAAGGAAAATCCTGTAAATGTGAGAACAGCCAGAACAGAGCAAGTTGTGCAGTTTGAAATAAAAGTTATTAGTAGCTGATGTAAATCGGGTGCGCAGTGGCTTGACTCAGAGTCTGAATGTTGATGCACAGGAGTGCTGCCGGCCGCCATTACAGGGTGGGGTAGTAAAGTAAACACAGCAGCAGAGGAGCCATTTTAAAGCTACAGAGTGTGTTCATTAAAGTGGGACTTTCAGTTACAGTGAACTTTTGTTTGTTTTTCTGCAGTTATGGCCTCAGGACCAGCTCGTTACCCGGATCATGCCTGGGTTGCAGTAACAGCAGCAGTAAATAGATTGAGAGATATTGAAAATTGGTGCTATAGAGGGCAACTCCCTCCTGATGTGGTAATTCCTAATTATCCAGTGCGTGTATGCCAGATGTGCTTGAGTGCTGGAAGGGATGTCTTCATGATTCCTCACTGTGCTGGTTGTCTACAAAAAATATGGCTTGTATAAAGTACCTCAAATTCGTTTGGCTCCCACATGGACACAACTTCAAGAATCTGCAGTTGGCAGCACACAGCATCAGGCGGAGCCTGTGGAGGAAGGTCCCCCGGGGGAGTGTGACACAAAGTTAGAGAGTGCAGAATTAGAGACTGAATCTGAAATTGAAGCGTTGGATGCTGGATCTCAGAAAGCAAGTTCAGATAAAGCATCAATAGTCCCCTGGGTGGGGGGGCCTAGCCCAAGTCTCGAAGGTGAAGAGGAGATGCGGGAGGCCTTTGAATGGGAGGTGTCGACTTCCACTCCCAGTGATGAATGGATAGTCTCGGGGTGAGAACTACTGCTCACTCCTGGGCCAGATCCTCAGTGAAGAGGAAGATGAGGGGAACCTATGTGGCCTTGTGAAAGGAACGGGTACACAGCCTCAAGATCTTGCCTCGGAGGAATGTGTTCAAGAAGGTGGTGATGCCACTGCCCTGGCTTCACCAGAAGAAGAAGGAGTCAGGGATCCGCTTTTTAATTTCATTGAGGATGCGAGCTGGCAGAACCAGGACTGGCCACCCCAAGCCAGGCCAGCGGTCTCAGATTGACCAAAACAAGTAAAGAGGAGAGACTGGTTCAGAAAGGCCAATGAAATCTTTGGTATGACCTTTCCTACCTTTCCTCGGAGAGTCTGGGAGGAGATTGAGAACTGCAGGAAATCCTGGATCTGGGATGAAGCAATGAAACATGTGCATCCTGGGGCTAACCAGCATGTAAAGAATAGACTGTTCCACAAAAGTATACACAGTGAAAGAGAGGCAGGACACTGTTTATGGACAGAGTGAGAATAGTGGATGGAGAGGGACGAAGTCTCCCACTGTGTGAATTATGTGCCCAGACGGAGTAATAATCAAGCCCTGACCCCTCACTATTGGCCTCAGTGCAAGGACCTCCCAGTAATTAAGCCCGGCTCACAAAATGGAGAGCCGAGCAGTGGTAGTCAATACTGCCACATCTACACTGTGAAGTAACCTTATTGAACTGCCAATATGAATAAACAAGAACTCAGGTGCCCCATATTCTTCAGTCCACAGTGTACTGCCCTATTCAGCAACTATCTACTGGTACCACCAGATGACTTCAGATCCAGAGAGGACACCAGCCCAGCTGTTTGCCTGTTCATCGCCTGGTAATCGGATGACGCCGGACCAGCTGTTTCTCTTTTTGTTCCTGTTCTAAGGTTCCTTCTCCAGTTATGACATCAGCCCAGCTGTTTCCAGATGTGCACTCCTGTGGGTTCCCGGAAGATATCCTCCCAGCTGTATCAGAAGAAATGCTGCCAGGGAGAGTCTTCAGCAGGGACCAGGTTTGTGACGTTCGAATACTTCAAGAGGCTGGTGAGTCAGAAAAATTATTTTATTCTATCTTTATGACATTGCAATACACACCTTACACTACAGACTTCAAACAGTGTGAACTGTCCATAAAGACTCTCTCTTCGGGTTATTGCCTTAAAAATGTGCTTCATGGGGCTCCGGCCCAGGAGAGACTCTTTAATGGACTGGCCTTCGGGCCTTGTAGTCGCTAGTGGGACATTTAGGGCATTCCATCCCCCCCCAAAGGTGTATTGTTACCAATGTCATTGTACTTTAATGTAAATACTGTTTTCTACCTTTTTTCTAAAAAAAAAAAAATATATATATATATTTTTTCTTTTTCGGATTGTTCAGTGCTTTTTCTGTGTGGTAAGGGTTGTTGTTGTCATTGTTGTTGTTTGGATAGATTGTACATGCAGATTAGGATGTGTTTTTTTTTTTGTTTGTCTTTTCTTTACAGGTGTTCCTGGAAGACAGAAGAGAAGACAAGAAGAGGAGGAGGGGCTCATTGGAGTCCCTCGTCAGTGCTTATGGTGTAGAATTTAAATGTACTGTGTTATTATTGCTAATGGTTGTAGTTGCAGGCTGCCCAAGGTCGAGGAGGTCCCCGGGTTTTTGTTTTTATTTGGGAATATTATGTTAGAGACAGATAGGTTTTCCCTAGAGGGTTAGGAGGATAGACAGGCTGTGGTCCTGAGCGGCCGTAGGGATTGCAGCGCTGATCTATCAGGGCTATGCTCTGGACGGTTCTACAGAGCCACTAGCTGTCCATGAATGCGTGGATAGAGTAGAGAGGCTGATATGTCTGCTATAGGCCTCTGGGCCCTTGGTGTTGCCTACCTGTGCTTGCACATGGTGGGAGGGGCCTGATCATCCCCCCTCCACTTGGGTATTGAGCACATAGGGGTGGGATGGCCAAGGTCGGGTGCATAATGACTGGGGACAGTCATTTTCCTGGTCAAGGGCGAGTGTAACCCCTTTGTTACCCGGGGTTACTAGAATCCCAGTAAGACCTAGTGGTAGGCAGGGAAGGCAGCTTGTGAAACTCCAGTTAAATGGGTTTCACACTGTCTCACTCTGTCCTCAGTCACAGCTGAGACTTGAGAGATGACATCATAATAGAACAGTCGCAGCTGCATGAGCCACATTTGGAATCTTCAGCTCAGAGTAAGTTTAGAACCTTGGGAATTTCAGAGTCAGTCTTCAGTTTGTCCTTAAGCAAACAAGAAGGACACCAGTAGTTGTGTTTTACCCTCCCTCTGGGGGGGTGGAAAAGTTCTTTGTGGGTTCCAGGGGCAATCCCCTTCTCCCGCCCTGGGAAGAAAGCTGCCTGTTTTAATTTAAGTTCTGTCTGTTCATGTATAACAGCAAAGGTTACAGTACTTCGCCTGTGGGGCACCTGCAACGAATGGGTGAGTGTTTGGCCCCATTGGAAGGGGCAAACAACTTCTTTTCTTCAGTTGGATTTCAAGTATTGGGGACTGCTATTTGGAAGGGCTATGTCAACTAGGACAAACAAATAGAGCAGTCATCTGTTTAAAGTGTTAATGGATTTAAAGTTCACTGTAGAGGGGGTGCTTCAGGTCATCCACCGTCAATCTACATTTTAAAGTCTAAAGTTCTGTGTGTCCAGAGAAATGGCCGGGTATGGGCTGTGGGAGCTGGAGGTGGGAAACCCCATCTTTAGTAACCAGGTCCACCTCTACGGATTTCTTCTGTGTTTTTTGCTACTTGCCTCATGCGCTTGGCCAGTGATGGGGTGGGTACCCAGACGTGGGTCGCAACTTGAAAATCTCTCTAGGAGTCGCAGACTCTAAGTGGTGTGGGAGCCACAGGATGGGAAAATTACTCCTTGTTGGATGGGAGTCTCCTTGTTGGATGGGAGTTTCAATTGGAAGTACGAAAACAAAATCTCTCTAGGAGTCGCAGACTTCAAGTGGTGTGGGGAGCCACAGTTTGGGAGCCTCCTTGTTTGATGGGATGTCTTTCCAAGTAAAGTTTGGGTTCATTCGCCATGGGACCTGCCAGTCGAGTGGCTGGCAGGAGCCGGCCAGTCGGGCTGTGTATCCAATGCGCATGCAAAGTCCGGGCTGAGTACCTGGTGGGTCCAAAGCCAGACAACTGTTGTATTGTGTTCATTCCTCAAATGGACCGCTGTGTTTAACCTCTAATCTGCATTACAGTTACGTAGCCCTGTGGGGGGCCATGCAGTGCTCTGTTTATGTTCAGTGAGTTAATAAATAAAGCCACACTGAAAAATCCCAATTCTGGTTCTGGACATTACAGTTATTGCTTCCTGTAGTTGGATTTACTTGGGTGCCCCTGTGCAGAGTAGCCAAACCTAGGTCTCTTGTGCCAGGTAACCTCATCCTTCCCCGAACTCGTAGATACCATATGTATATCCATGTTACAAAAATGGACATATGGGTTACATATATACTGCAGTTGACACACCAGCTGCACACATCAGAAAGTCGCACATTACTCCCAACCCCCACCACCACACACCCGGCATGGTTTACTGATGTATATATTCTCACCTCTAATATCAGTCACAGTTGACTACCCTTATACTCCTCCCTCTCCAACACTCTGGTCTTGTCTGGACAGCAGCCAGTGCCATAGGTATTGGTGTCTACCATTCACCATCTGTCCTGTATCATACTATGTACAGGTGCACCAAAAGCCATGTAAATTGCATCAGTCCAGTAGGAGGCATTTCTTGTGATATCAGACATTCATATAGAAGCTGCTGTGATTGAATGGTTATATGGGTGGTGCATTCACGGGTAGCATGTAGAGGCACTTATACACACACTGGGCGGTGGATGCAGCATGGAATGGTTAGTGTCAGTAGTGCACACCTTGTCATATAATAATGCACGCATTGGTGTCATCCTGGTGCACTTGACCTTGAACTTCTACTGACCCTGCTATACCTTTACATGGTCACAATGTAAAGCATGCAAGAAAACCACTGTGTCATGAAAGGTTGCAAACTGGTTCTAGCCATTGCCTTAATAGAGCACTTCAGCTAGCTAAAATCAGATACCCTCCACCAGAGTTAAGTGGGGTACTATTCAGATTTTCCATTGCTAGTGTTTATTTGATTACCATAAAATAATATTCCTCCTATCCCCACCAGTTGCACAGAGAACAGACTGCTCCTTACTGGTACCGTCATGGCACTGCACCGAAAATATGTCAACATCACATTGTCCAATTAAGGCTCTTTTCATTGCAGTCACAGAAATAAAGTTTCATAGTTTTTTATGTTATTCCATACAATCCCAAACTGCACGTGGTCATAACTTTCCACAACTTTACAAATGTTCTTAGAAGTGATGGGATGCGTTATGAATGTTACCAAGTCTGTCCACTCCAATATTTGACTTAGTCAGTTCTGTATCATTGATACATAGACATTGTTGACAGATGAGGGCCTATGGCCCACGCAGTCTGCCCATTTGAGCTTGAAAGTTCACTTTATGTTTTTCTAGAAGTTTGTTGCCCTTTACCCCTGACCTCCAGAATTCCCTTATGTTAATCCCATGCATTTTTAAATCCCATGATTGTTTCAGCCCCAACCACTTCCTCTGGCAGGGTGTTCCACTTATCCACCACCCTTTCTGTGAAGAAATTCTTCCTTATGTTTCCTCCGAATCTCCCTCCCTCCAACTTCATCCCATGCCCTCTAGTCCTGGAACATCTTTTTTCACTGGAAAATAGTGTATTCCTGCAACCTGTTCCTCTCTGTAAGGTACTTGTATGTCTCTATTTTATCCCATCTCTCCCTCCTCTCCTCCAGGGAGTACATATTCAGATTCTTCAGCCTGTCCTCATAGGACTTGTGATGCAATCCCTGTACCATCTTTGTTGCCCTCCTCTGAACCTTCTCTACCCTGTCTATGTCCTTACGTAGGTAAGGTCTCTAGAACTGTATACTGTACTCCAGGTGGGGCCTCACTAGTGTCTTGTATAGTGGAATTATGACCTCCCTTTTTCCTGCTGGTGATGCCCCTGCCTATGCATCCCAGCATCCTATTTGCATTACCTGCTGCCTTGTTGCACTGTTTCCCTACTTTAAGGTCATCAGAGATGATAATCCCAAGGTCCCTTTCCTGTTTGGTGCATGCTATATCCTCACCCCCAAACTGATATGTTGTTCCAGGATTTTTGTGCCCCATATGCATTAACTTTCACTTCTTTGCAGTGAATTTCAACTGCCAAACTCTTGACCATTCTTTAAGCTTCTGCAGGTCTCTCCTCATTCTGTCTACACCCTATGGCGTGTCCACTCTGTTTCAGAGCTTTGTGTCATCAGCGAACAGGGAAATTCTGCCTTCTAGGTCCTTTGCAATGTCACTGATGAAGACGTTGAATAGGACTGGTCCCAGCACTGATCCCTGTGGTACCCCACTGGTCACTCCTCCCTCTGTGGCGTGACAGCCATTTACCATGGTAGCCTGCGATATGGGCGACTGAATGTCAGCAGCTAGTGGTAAGGGCGATGGCACAATGGCACCAACAGTGTGAGCGACCTGGGATTGCCCCCCCCCCGCGAAGTAGGAATCCTAAGTAAGGGGGCTGTGGGGGGGCCAAGCCCCCCATGGGAGGGGTGTGGGGGCAAACCCCCCTGCATTAAACAACATACTATTTGTTAGTCGCCCTGGTGGTTTTGCGCCCTTCCGCGGGTCATCGTCCTGCTGTCGCCCTTGTCACATAGCACCATTTACCAGCACCATCTGTGTCCTGCCGCCCAGCCAGTTACCTACCCACTGCACTACTGTCCTACCCACTCCCATATTCCCCAGTTTGTTTAATAGCCTTCCATGTGGCAGTGTGTCAAAAGCCTTGCTGAAGTCCAGATAGGCCATGTCCACTTCCCTCCCCTGATCCACCTCCCTTGTCACGCAGTCAAAATATTCAATGAGGTTGGTCTGGCATGACCCCCCGGTGAAACCATGCTGCCTTGGGTCCTGTAGTCTGTTGGCAAACAGATGTTCTACCAATCTCTCCTTCAGTAGTGCTTCCATGATCTTCCCCACTCACCGAGGTCAGGCTGACTGGTCTGTAGTTCCCCACTTCCTCTTGTTTCCGTTTGTATAAGGGGACTACATCTGTTGTCCTCCAGTCTTTGGGTACCTCCCTGTTTCTAGTGATCGGCTAAACATGATTGCCAGAGGTTCAGCCACCACCTCTTAGTTCCTTTAGGACCCTGTGGTGCACCCCATCTGGCCCCATTGCTTTATCGACTCATATTCCTTCCAGTTCCGTTAGGACCCTTTCCCGTGTAAATGAACATGTGTCCATTTCTGTTCTATTCCCACCCTTTGTACTCCCTTCAGGCCCATTACCCTCTTCTTCCTCGGTAAAGACTGAGCAGAAATATCTGTTCAGTATGTCAACTTTACTGTTGTCATCCTCCATGCGGCCCCCATCCTTCCCCTTCAGTCTCACTATCCCTCCCTTTGCTCTTCTTTTTTCACTTATATACCTGTAAAAGGTTTTGTCCCCTCTACCCACTGATTTTGCGATGCACTCTTCTATTTGAACTTTGGCTTCTCTTACTGACCTCCCTGCCTCCCTTTGCTTCTCCTGGTACTTCTTCCTATCCCCTTTTGCCTGCGTCTTTTTGTATTGCCTGAATGCAATCTTTTTGGCTTTCACTTTCTCCGCTACCTCCTTGGAAAACCATAATGGCCACCTCTTTCCTTTCCCCTTGCTAACCTGCTTAATGCATAATTCTGTTGCTCTTGTAATCCCTGTTTTAAATATTGCCCACTATTCCTCAGCCCCTGATTCCCATCCCATTCCCATTAATGCCTCTTTCAAGCATCTCCCCATTTTCCCAAAGTCTGTCCCTCTAAAATCCAGGATACATGTTTTTGTGCAGTTTGGTTCTGCTCTTTCTGTGATTTCAAACCACGGTGACCAGAGGTCACTGTTCTCCAGGTGCTCCCCCACTGTTACCCCCATCACACTCTCCCCATTTGTGAGCACGAGGTCCAGTATTGCCTTCTGCCGAGTTGGTTCCATGACCAGTTGCTTGAAGAAGGTGCCTTGAAGGGAGTCCAGGATAAATCTGCTCCTAGTTGATGCTGCTGCTGGGAGGCTGAAGTCCACGTTTGCAATACTGAAGTATCCAACCAGCACCAGCTCACCCTTGTCTGCCATCCTTTGGATGGCTAACATCAGCTCCCTATCTGTTTCTTCCTTTTGGGCTCTGTAGACCACCCCTCTGTGGATGGCTGACCCCATTTTCCTTTCCAGCTTAACCCACAGTATCTCTCCCCCATTTTGTTCCACCTGGATCTCTGTGCCCTTTATGCAATCTTTCACATAAAGTGCCACTCCTTCTCCCTTCCTGCCTGCCCTGTCTCTTTTGAATATGTTGTAGCTGGGTATGGCCATCTCCGAGTCATGGTTATCATTATACCAGTTCTCTGTGATGGCCACAATGTCCAGGTCCGACTGCACCATGGTAGCCTCCAGATCCTCCATCTTGTTGCTAAGGCTCCTGGCATTGGCACACAAGGCTTTCCATGATGTGAACTCCCTGGACTGTTTAGCTGTTCTACTCCAGCCCTCTCCCTGGTTGTCCTTTATCCCTGGTTCTCCCTGCTGTCTGCCCTTCTGTTGAATTTTTCCCCCTTTCTGCCTATCCACCCCTTGGGTACTTATCTCCATCTTTTGCACACTGCTTTGTAGAGATATCCACTCCTCCTGTTCAGTGATTCCATTGCTAGCTGTGGGGGGTGGGCAATTAGATACCCTCTTTGCTGGCCTGCTACCCCACCCCCCATTGGCTAGTTTAATTGCTTGTCCATGTAGCATTTAAACTTATCAATGAGTGCTTGGATTCCCCTTCAGGATGGATGCATACCTCTCAACTGCTATGAATGTCGCATAGCGCTATGATTTTTACACTCAAATTTACCCTTGCTCAGCATAGGTTTACTGATGTTCTTAATGATGTTAAAGCTATTTCTGGACACACAAACTATTACATCATTGAACTAAGTTGATAGAAACATTCCTTATCACTGACTATATGTTGTCCACTATTTGTAGACATATTATTATTTAAAATAAGAAAGTGCTCCACATTCTGGACATCTGCTATGACTTTTGAAGGCCAGTACTATGATTTTTATTGCTGAGAGGTTGAGAGGTATGGACAGATGCAGTCTGTCAGGCTTGAATAAGCCCCCATCCCTCCAGGTGGGTCCCTAGTCACCAGTGAATCCAAACCCCTCCTCTCAGCACCAGTTCTTCAACCATAAGTTAAAGTTCCTGGTGCGTGTGCCCCTACGCTTTCCCATGCCTCTCACAGGTAGTACTTCTGAGAAGGTGACAGAAGTAGCTACTTGCTTGAGACCCTTCCCCAATTTCCTAAACTCTTCCTGAACATCCTTAGGCTCCCCATTTGCCAGGTCATTAGTACCTAGGTGGATAATGACATCCAGCTCACCCTCCCGTCTTGCCTTCTTGGCAATCCCCAGGATCTTCCTCCCATCCCTCCATGCCATGGCACCTGTTAGGCACCTCACTTCCCTGTCCTCGCCCCCTTGTGTTCCTAGCTGGATCCCTCTTACGATAGAGTCCCCCACCAGGATTTGCTTCCTCCTCCTCCTCCTCTGGGGTCCACTGCTGTCCCCACTGAGGTCACCTCCTTGTTTGACCGCCACATCCTTCCCTTCTACTTCTCTGGGTACCTCTGTTTGGTTGTCCCCATTTGCCAGTGCGGCATGTGAGTTCTGGAGTGGAATAGAATTTTTTTTTTTAAGAGTATCTTTATTGTATTTTGCATAAACATACAAACACACATACATACCAACCCGGCCCGGGTGCCCACCCCTATAACTGAGTAGGCGAACTATGTACAAAAAAAAAACAAAAAAAAAAAAAACAATATACAATCACAGCTGCAGAGAACTGCCCGCCCCTATCCAGACATGAAAACCAGGACTCCACTCCTCACATTGAGGGAAAAAGAACAAAAAGGTAGTAAATTGGGATTGATATTAACGACAAAGCGAGAACCCCAAAGTGTAAAGACTAGGATTAGTTCACCAATCCTATAATTCCCAAAACCCCTCTAGTCCAGTGGAGGATGTCTCGAGCTGTGTCCCGGGAAAGAGAGAGAGCCCCAAAAAATAAAAATCAAAATCCCTTGCTTGGCAGTCCAGGTCCTATCTTATTAATGTACAATGTTACAGGAAAATGAAAAAAGGGAGAAGAAAAATTAGTTCTAGAACCTACAGATCTCTAGATCTAGAGATAGAGAAAACTAGAGTATTCCCAATATAAACAACCAGTCATAAAAAAAAATATAAAAACCCACCGCTTCAAAAAGCTACACTTAGACAGACAGACCGATGGCAAGGAGGCTAGAGCTGGGTCGAGTAGATAACCTCTAAATTGCCACCTCTATCGAAATTCTTTTCCCATTCCGAGACAAGTGGCTAATCCTCCCTAGTACCCTCATAAGATCTGCTAGCAGCGGTCATATGAATAAATGCATTCACTTTTCCAGTGCCTCAACACATAAGCTTTAACCAGGGCGACATCAGGGCAATATGATACTTAATTCATAACCCGGATTTGAGTCAAATCCCTCAAAAATACAGACCTCCGTGAAATGTAGTCTACATAATTTAGAAGGGGGTCCATATTCTGCTTAATTAAAACCCAAATTGGGTATATCCTAGGGCAGTCCCAAAATATATGTAATGTATCCCCAGAATTCAAACCACACCTGAAACATAGATCTGTCTGTCCAAGCTTCCTAGCACCAAGTTTGGCGGGGGTGAAATACAAATTAGAAAAAATGAAAAATTGCATAGTTCTGAATTTGGGTATAGATATGTAGGCCACACTTTCCATATTGTCTCCCAGTCCGAAGCCGTAGGGTATCCTTCTTCTCCAGTAGGCCACATTCGCCGAGACTTCCTTGCTGAGGAAATCGAGAAGCACCTTATACATTATTGACAGAGTTTATGCAGCCGCAATTAATTCCTTAAGATTATCCCAGGTAAATGGAGTCCTTCTTGACAAATATTATCCCTTTGCATTCTCTGTAACATTTTGGTAATCTGTAACTTCTTGAAGAAATTAATACCACTACATTGAGGCGAAACATGACTTTATCGTCTAGAATCAAGTCTGACCAAACACAATTAGCTAACTGTGGAGCCCAGGAGACCCTAATAAGTCGGCCACCAATAGCCATGTTAGGATTACCTAAATAAGTGACCTCTACAGCTCTTCTGAAGCTTCTTGCCGAAGTGGGACAAAGAGCCCACCAAGCCATGACTGTCTTAA
This sequence comes from Neoceratodus forsteri, assembly GCA_016271365.2. Taxonomy (NCBI): domain Eukaryota; kingdom Metazoa; phylum Chordata; order Ceratodontiformes; family Ceratodontidae; genus Neoceratodus; species Neoceratodus forsteri. The sequence continues at coordinate 1,454,760,788 of CM057455.1, read as the reverse complement.
CTATTGGGGAATCCTTACCCACATCAGGGAGAGATCCCGGATTAGTAAAGAGCAAAGACTCAGGAGAAATACCCTTATCTCTTAAAATTTGCTGTTCAATATGTAGCCAAGTTGGCGTATAGCCCTCTCCCTCCTGAGTGCTATTCCATCGTGTCATTATCGATAATTGCCCAGCAACATAGTATAGGAAGATATCTGGAATTCCAAGCCCCCCTGAAGTAGAGGGTAATCGCAAAACCACATGTTTCCAGGTGGCAAATAGAAAGGGATGGGAGACCCGGTCAAAGGCCTTCTCGGCATCCAAGGAGAAAAGGGCCATATCCAGACAAGAGGTAGAGGCCTCCACAAGGATATGGTGAAGCTTACTCAAAGCATCATGAGCCCCCCTGCCCAGCATAAAACCAACCTGGTCTTGGCTAATAATCCGAGGAGCTATCTTTAAAATTCTATTAGCCAATATTTTAGCTAACAATTTGATGTCCTGGTTCAAGAGGGCAATAGGTCTATAACAGGCTTGGAATTCCATAAAAAGTTGGAGAAAAGTTTTTGTATTCTAATAAACCAGGACTTGGAAATATTATAGGGGGACAAATATATAGGATATAAAAATCTAGGTAATAGATTCATTTTAATTAATCCTATTCTAGCTGTCGAATTTAAGGGAAATTTGTTCCACCTATCCAAGTCAGCCCTAGCTGCTGCGAATATTTTGTCCAGGTTTGCTTCAGCACCTTGCTGGAAATTAGGAGTAACCTGAATCCCCAAATAGTCAATACCATCTGGAGCCTATCTTAGGTGAAGATGGTCAAAATCTGCCTTAAATATATGTGTGGTAAGGGGGAGAACCTGGGTCTTGGTTAAATTTAACTTATAGTTTGAAACTACCGAAAATCTCTTTATAATCTCCAGAACCCTATCAAAACTCTTCACTGGGTCACAAAGATGCAGAAGAATATCGTCTGCAAAAACTGAAAACTTCAGTTCCCTATCCTTAACCTCAATCCCCCGTATTTCAGGGTCTGATTGAATCGCCCTCAAAAGAGGCTCCAGATAAATATTAAATAAAATTGGGGAGAGGGGGCAACCCTGCCTGGTCCCATTATCCAGATGGAATTCCTTTGACAAAAAACCATTACAAAGGACCCTGGCCGTAGGTATAGCATATAGATTCCTAATACCCCTGAGAAGGCCCTCCGGAAGCCCATCCTCTCCATGGTGGCAAATAGAAAGGATGGAGACCGGTCAAAGGCCTTCTCGGCATCAAGAGAAAAGGGCCATATCCAGACAAGAGGTAGAGGCCTCCACAAGGATATGGTGAAGCTTCATAAAGCATCATGAGCCCCCCTGCCCAGCATAAAACCAACCTGGTCTTGGCTAATAATCCGAGGAGCTATCTTTAAAATTCTATTAGCCAATATTTTAGCTAACAATTTGATGTCCTGGTTCAAGAGGGCAATAGGTCTATAACTCCCTGGTGATTCTCGGGGCTTATCTGGTTTAGGAATAAGTGTAATATAAGCTTGATATAACGGCAAATGGGGGATTCCCTCAGACAAAATACCAGAGAAAAGCTCACGGAGTAAGGTATAAGACTCTTCAGATGGGCTTTGTAAACCCAGCTGAAAGACCATCTGGACCTGGAGTCTTGCCCCTAGGCATAGTGTTAATTGCATCACATATTTCAGCCTCCGTTATAGAGTATTACCAGGGCCTGGGCCTGTTTTTGGTCCAGTCTAGGTAAAGGCAATACTTCCAGAAATTCCCACGCATTTTCCTCCAGTGCTGTCTGATGCCCCTGATATAAATCTGTGAAATATTCGGCAAAAGCATCTGCCATATCCTGAGGGCCTGTGATCAGGTCCCCCGGTATTCCAGGTATGGTATCTGCACGAGCTGCCTCCCACTCTCATCCGCTTGCAAGAAGCCTACTGGGCAGGTCCTCTTGCAAAGGTATTCAGCTTGAAGCCTTTCGGTCCAAGCCTCCAATTTGACATACATAATATCCGCTGCTCGTCCCTCAGTTCACGGTTCCCATCCACCTCCTCACCAGATCCCTCAAGGGGTGAGTGAGTTAATAGCACCCTCAATGAATTCCTCCCTTGCTTTCCTCAACTTATTCCTCCTAATGGAAAGGGTCTGGGCTATACTGGAATATAGGACTTTGCAAGTAGGCCATGCTAAGTTCTTATTGTCCAGGGTAGGGATCTGGATTCGAATAATATCCTTAAGAGTTTCCTCCAAACGAGATAACATGTTGTCTTCTAAAAAGGGATTCATCCAATCTCCACCTGAACGTTTTGTCGGAACAGACTCAATATCCAACACATCTGTAATGGAGAATGGTCAGACAAAATTCTACTGTGAGTAAACAGCTTCTGACCCCTTGTAAGGCCTCCTGATTAACCAAGAAAAATCGTCGTGTTTGAGTTTTATGCACCCCTGAATAAAAGGTCATAATACCATTTCCTTGTTTAAACTTCCAAAAGTGGTCTGTCAGTGCTGCCACCTCAGAAATCTGGCCAAGGATACCTGCGCTCGGGCGTTTTTAGAGGGGGTTTCCTATCCACCAAGTTACTAAAGCAAAGATTCCAGTCCCTGCCATAATTAGGGGTGAGCTGAGAGTTGATGAGGTCTAATTCCAGGGAGGGAAAAATTCAGGGTTAGGGAGTTGGCCCAGTATACAGAAGCTATTGTTATTAGCCTCCCATAATGGTACCCGTGACAAAAACTCCCCACAAGATCCTCCGGGTTTTATATTGCACAGGAGTAAACGGACAGCTCTTTGCAATCAAGATAGCAATGCCCCCTGAGGCTTTGGCATGCCCCTCTCCAAAAACTTGACCTACCCAAAGCCTTCTCAAAAGCAGTAACTCTTCCTTTAATAGATGTGTCTCCTGCAGCAAAGCTATATGAGCCCCTATCTGTGAAATAATTTTCAGAATCAATAGTCTCTTTTTCCTCCCTCTAAGGCCTTTGACATTCCAGGATAAAATGTTAACCGTAAACATATTCAGGTATTACACCCCATACCTCCCAGCCCCGGCTGCCCGCTAAGGAAAAAAAGAAAAAAAACATTCAAAATCTGCAATTTGGACTCTCTCTCTCTCCCCCAAACCCCACCCCTTTATCACTACCCCGATCCACTGATCGCCCCTCAACCATTGTCGAGGAACGAGATGAGCCAGCCACTGAGCGCACTCCCTAGACCCTCCAACCTCAAAATAACCCAAAAACAAGTATCTATTCCCCTTTACCCAGCAAATCAAAGTTTTTATTTGTAAGCTCCTTCCTCCCCCTCTCATACTTCTTCTGAGGTCCCAACTTATAACTCCACCTTCATTAAGGCTTTAAATCAATAGTCACAGTCACCACAATCCTCAGGTAAAATTGTGTTGTATCATTAGTAGGAAACCTTATTCCAAAGTATCATAACTAGGGAAAACAGAGTTCAGCCACATCCACAGACTTGTCCCGAGCCGTAGATTCAGGTTGCTGCCCTGAACAGATCCGAAGTTCAGCTTCAGCCCCTCGCAGCATCCTCGCTGTCAAAACCTCCGTCCCCTGCTTGCAACTTGACCACCAGAGTAGCAGGATGTTGCATCCGAAACTTCACACCTGCTAAATAGAGCTTCTTTTAATGTCAATATATTCTTTCTGTTTTTCACGATGGCAGGTGTCTGTCCTGAAAAGCCAAATTGCAGCTTCATTCCAGTGCAAGTTTTAAGTGCTCTCGCTCTCATAAGAGCATTGGGTCTTCTCCTAAAATTCAAGAGCGCATTGTATGATAACACTGGATTCGAGCCCCTGGGGGTCTCTCTTAGAGACCGATGTGCCCTCTCAATATTATATGCCTCTCCAGAGGAGTAGGGCCCAGGATCTTTAACAGCAGTTCCTGAATAAAAGTGATACAGTCCGCACCCTTGGAGTGCTCTGGCAGACCAGCCAGAATTAAATTATTCCTTCTGCTGCGCGATTCTTGATCGTCTACTCTCTTCTCCAATTTTTTCACTTGTCTCCTTAGGGCCACCAACTCCTGCTCGTGTGCAGACGTTTTCTGTCTTGAGAGGCAGCTGTAGCTTCCAGATCCCCTACTCTGTGCCAAAACATTGAGAGTAGGCTTAATAGTAGCAAAATCAGCTACCAGCCCTCGTGGGAGTGATTTGATTTCTTCTAAGTCGTCCTGGGGTTCTGGCCTTTCTTCTCCGCACCCATACATGCCTCCTGGTCTTCTGGCGTTGGCGAGAGGGGTTTCGAGCGTTTGGAGGGCGGCGCTCGTGCGTCAGCGAGTTCGGGGCTTCCTGGATCCATCCTCGGTACTGCAGCACAGGAGGGTACACTCGCGCAGCCAAAACGGAATAACGAACTGAGCGGTTTCTCAGTAAGTCCAAAGCAAACAGCTGCCGGTTCTAATACAATTTATCAGCCCGTTAGCGATAGTCGGGGATTTTAAACTGATCTAGAGGTTGAGTCAGCTCGGAAGTAGCTCTCTGCATGTCTTTTCGGCACTAGCACATCACATGATCCATCTGGAGTGGAATAGGATTTGAGATGTACCTCTGCCTGACCGCCCTAACCCTCCCCGAGCCCACCGTCATCCAAGTGCTCCTTGTTCTTGGCATCCTTTGAGGCAGCAGCGTTGGACTGGGTGGTCTCTGGATGGGGTGAAGGTACTTCTGACCCAGTTTCCGCTCTGAGTCTGGCTGCCTTATCCCACAGTCTATAGAGATGCCTGCAGATAGGGCAGCACCTCAGCATCCAGAAGGTCTGCCTGAATACAGCTGCCCCACATCCACTGCATTGCACCAGTCATAGAAACATAGAATTTGGCGGCAGATAAGGGACCGCTTGCCACCCAGTCTGCCCATTTCCTACCTACTGGATAAGCTGCAGATCCTAGTTAACCAGCAGCCTACTTCTTCCTACCCCACCCCTAGAATGGCCTTATGACTGTCCCATGCATGCTTGAATTCCACCACTGATTTTGACTCCACAACCTCCGGAAGGCCGCTCCATGCATCCACAACCTCTCTGTGAAAAAAATACTTCCAAATTACCTCTGAGCCGCCCCCTCCTCATTCTTTCAAATTGTGCCTCTTGTTCTTGCACACCTCTTTTTTTTGAAAGATGCTACCCTCTTGGACTTTGTTGATTCCCTTGAGGTACTTGAACGTTTTCTACATGTCCCCTCCCTCCTTTCCCGAGGCTATACATATTAAGCTCCTTTCGCTCCTCTTCATATGTCTTCCAGTGCAGACCCTGCACCATTTTAGTTGCCCTCCTCTGACAGCTTCCATCCTGTCTATGTTCTTTTGCGGAGATTGGGTCTCAGAACTGCACACAGTACTCCAGATGGGGTCTCACCAGCTGTCTGTACAGAGGGATAATAACTTCCTGTTTTCTACTGGTGATGCCTCTCCATGCATCCCAGTATCCCCCCAGCCCTCCTTGCTGCCCTCTCACATTGCTTGCCCACCTTTAGGTCATCTGATATGACTACCCCAGGTCCCTTTCCATTTTGTTGTTAGTATCTCACCCCCATTGTGTACTCTTCCTGGTTTTGTTTCCCAGGTGCATTACCTTGCACTTTAGCATTGAATCTAGCTGCCATACATTTGACCATTCCTCTAACCTTGCTAAGTCCTTTCTCATCCTTTCCACCCCACCCTGTGCATCAACTGTGTTGCAGATCTTGTGTCATCTGCAAAGAGACATACTTTTCCTTCCAGTCCCTCTGCAATGTCACTTATAAAGACATTGAAAAGGACCGGTCCTAATACTGAACCCTGCAGTACCCCACATTAGTAACCTCCTTTCTTCTGAGTGGACTCCATTTACTATTAGTCTCTGTGTCCTATTCTCCAGCCAATTTTTGCCCAGGCTGTCATCTTGGGACCCACTCCCAGGCTGGCTAACTTGTATATTAATCTTTTGTGTGGGACTGTGTCAAATGCCTTGCTAAAGTCTAGGTAGGCCATGTCCACAGCCCCATCCTGATCTACTACTTTGGTCACCCAGTCAAAGAAATCTATCAGATTCGTCTGGCATGACCTTCCCGCTATGAATCCATGCTGCCTAGGGTCCTGTGCCCCTCTGACCTCTAGATACTCGGCAATTCTTTCCTTCAGAAGTGATTCCATCATTTTCCCTATCACTGAGGTTAAACTAACAGGTCTGTGGTTTCCTGCTTCTGCCATGCTCCCACTTTTGTGAAGGGGAATCACATCTGCCCTCCTCCAGACCTCGGGTACCACCCCATCCTCCCATGATTTGTTAAAAAGGGTAGTCAGTGGTGTCACTAGTTCTACCCTTAGTTCTTTTAGAATTCTGGGATGAATCCCATCAGGCCCCATTGCTTTGTCCACCTTCAGTTTTAAGAGTTCTTTTCAGAACCCTTTCTTCTGTAAATGGGTGGTATCAACTTCTGTATCCAGAGTGTTTCTACTGTTTGTTTTAGGTACCTCCCTCTTCATTTGTAAATACTGAGCAAAATATTTGTTTAGTATCTCTGCCTTTAACAGTCTCCCTCTGCCCACCCTCCTCCCTTTATTAAGCCTCACTATCCCTCCTTGGTCTTCCTTCGCTCCCTGATGTACCTATAAAAGGTTTTATCCCCCTTCTTAACTGAGTCTCCACATTATACTGCACTTATGCTGCTATTCCAGTACTTGTCTGTTACCGAAGCTGTCCTTGTAGTTTCCTCTTTATTAATTTACTGTCTTGAAAATCCTGCCACTGATCCTCAGATACTTTTATTTAAAAAAGGGAAACAAAATCCCTTTGTTCCTTCTCTTGGTGAGTACAAGTTTTGTCAAAGTAGTACTATTACATTGTCTTATCTTTCTTGTTTGAAGTTCCACTTTCAGTGTTGTAATTTTTTTCCCTTTCTTTTTTTATTTCCATGTAGTCTGGGCTGCTGAATTTGAAAAAGCATCCTGAAGCTTGGTGCAGTGCCAACCATATTTCCACACAACCAAGACCAGCTAAGGAAACAACGGGTGGTCAGTGAGAAACGGGCAGAACGGAAAAGACATCTGGAGGTGGATATCCCATTTAATGTTATAAAAATTGTCTCAGAAATGCTGCAATCAGATTGGCTGTAAGAATTCTGACAGACTTACATTAATCCTTATTTTACTGTCATGTACAGCCTGATCACCATGACACATGAATTCTTCCTGCTAGAATTCCATCCTTCTAGCACTACTGAATGACTGAAATGATGCGTTTTGATTTTGAACCAGAATTCTTAGTCTCCCATAATCAGAGCCGTCCAGATGTGAAACATAGAAACATAGACTTTTGATGGCAAATAAGGACTGCTTGGCCCACCCAGTCTGACGATTTCCCTACCTATTGGATAAACTGCTGTTAACCAACAGCCTACTTTCTCCTACCCCCCATTAGAATTGCCTTATGTCTGTCCCATGTATTGTTGAATTTCCCCACTGTTTTTGACCCCACAATCTCCTCAGGAAGGCCGTTCCTCAGGAAGGCCGTGCCATGCATCCACCACCCTCTCCATGAAAAAATACTTCCTCGCATTGCCCCTGGGCCGTCCCCCCTCTGTCTTCAATTTGTGCCGCCTTGTTCTTGCACATCTCTTTTTCTGAAAGATGCTACCCTCTTGTACTTTGTTGATTCCCTTGAGGTACTTGAAAGTTTCTATCATGTCCCCCCTCTCCTTTACTCGAGGGTATACATATTAAGCTCCTTTAGTCTCTCTTCATATGGCTTCTGTTGCAGACCCTGCACAATTTTGGTTGCCCTCCTCTGGACTGTGTACATCCTGCCCATGTTCTTGTGGACATGGGGTCTCCAGAACTGCACACAGTACTCCAGATGGGGTCTCACCAACTGTCTGTACAGAGGTATAATAACTTCTGTTTTCTACTGGTGATGCATCTCCCTATGCATCCCAGTATCCCCCCAGCCCTCCTTACTGCCTTCTCATATTGCTTGCCTAACGTTAGGTCATCTGATATGACTACCCCAGGTCCCTTTCCATTTTTGTTGTTGTTAGTACCACCCTCCCATTGTGTACTCTTCCCCTGGGTTTTTGTTTCCCAGGTGCATTACTTTGCAATCTTTGCATTGAATCTAAGCTGCCGTATTTTTGACCATCCCTCCAACCTTGCCAAGTCCCGTCTCATCCTTTCCACCCATCCCTCCCGTGCATCAGCCCTGTTGCAGATCTTTGTGTCATCTACAAAGAGGCATGTTTTTCCTTCCAGTCCCTCCGCAGTGTCACCTATAAAGACATATATAGCATAATGATGCATAATGTTGTGCGCAGAGGGGATGTGCCAGCTAGCTCTGGGGCAATATTAAAGGAATAATGCCCGACAGGGTGGGTGTTATGCTGGGATAACATCCCACCTTGGGTGGTTGGGCCCGAGGCCAACGGCCGAGGGCGTCCAACACCCAAGGCGGGATGTTATCCCAGCATAACACCCACCCTGGAGGGCATTATTCCTATTATACAATGGCTCGAATGTGTTAAATAAGGAGAAAGATTACAAATAGTAACTTTAAAATAGTTTTTTATTGATTAAAATGTGAAATATCCTTCCACTGAATTAAATAGTTCTGTTTTATAAGTTGTAAATGTGTTATAAATATGTGAATAACTTAACTGTTTGAAACATGTGAAACGTGTACAACATTTGTAAAATTAATAACGTTTAAGCTAGTTCATTTAAGCTTTGTAAATATTAAATACACACATGCTGTTGCCTGGATGTTAAATTGGTTGCTGTTGCTAGTGTTTTGCAGGGCAGTATTGCTGTTTTTCGATGCAGTCTACTGGGCTGTTTTTTCTTGCTGGGATGTTTACTGTTGCCATGGTGTGTGGTGGGGGTGGCATCGCTAGTCGTCCGGCGGCATGGCGTTTCCTGGGTCAGAGGTTCGAGGCATGGATGCGGTGCTTCCTGTTCCTGATAAATGGCACTCCATTGCGATCTCTGCTGCAGCGCCGGCCCCAGTAGCTTTTGAGAGAGGATTCCTGCTTGTGCCCAGTAACACTTATTATGTGGCGGCTTTCTAGTCGGCATTACTAAGCGTGGATCGCAGTCGCTAAGGAGTGGTTTGTGTAGGTGTAGGGAGCCCTGCAGCGCGCACATATTTCGCAGCATGGAAGACAGGTAATTTTGCCTAGGAGCTCTAAAGTGTACCACACTTTTTCTGTTTCCCAGGGACTGGCAGGGTGTTTCTAGGGTGCAAGAAGAGGCATGGGCTGTTCATCGGAGTTTCAAATGTATTTTTTAACAGAGCAACTGGGCATTGAGGATGGCCTTCTATTGAAAACATTGTGCCTCTGAAGTATCGCGGTCTTTTCTAGTGGATCGAGTGATTTTTGTTTTCTCGCTGAAGGTTAGTGTGGCATATTGAAGTCCGCGTTTCTGTTGTAAGAAATTGAAAACTGGAGGGTTTTAGCTGTCTTGTCCTCGCAACTGCGCTCTGGCGAAATGTAACTGTACTCTAGCCAGACTCTCGCCGAGAAGTCCTTCGGGGTCCCCGTGTTCAGTGCTCGATTGTCTGAGCAATGACAGTTCGCTGTCTGTGAGGGAGCGTGGTGTTGGGCCTTGTCCTTTCCCTCTCGCCTGAGGCCTTTATTTGGGCTGTGAATATGTTGTTTGCCATTTGAAACTCTGTGTGGCTAATTATGTTGATGTTTCTTGACAGCGGGCTCGCTTAGGTAACGGTTAATACCCGATCTCAAACCGATAAACTACTTATTCCGTAGTGGTCTCCGTTGCTGGTTCTCACTGAGGCATAGAATTTTCTTAGGATTTGATTTAATTCGTTTCAAGTATTGTTGCTAAGTTTACTTCGTACCAGTTTCTTTCATCTAGTCATTTAACACGTTAATGGCCCACACAGTTTGCCTCCTTGTCGATGGTTCATTTCTCTCACATTCAATTTGATCTAGCTGGTTGTCGTGGATTTCTACATGTCTTCTTTTTTTTTTTAGGCTCAGTATTTTCTTGGTCTTCTGAAAACAATTTCTGTATTGTTGCTATTTCAAATAAATTGAAATTTAACTTGGAAATGATGACATGAGTCTGCTTTATTTGCTTTAGTATTTCTGTCACAGTAGTCGTTTGACAGCTGCTGTGTAGTGATCTGTCTTTTGATGTTTAGTAATGAGGTTGACAGCTGGCTGGCACTACAGCTGGGATGTTATGCCAGGATAACATCCCTGCTGTGGTGGACAGCTGACCAATCAGAAGCCAGGATTTTTTCTTGCCATTGTATAATCAAACATAATGGATGATAGAAAGGAATTGTGCATTCTGTCTGAAAATCGGACACTGGATGTGCAGTGCACAGAAGGCATCTGCCATGTATGGTGTGGCGCATTCTGTGTGCTGGGCTGAAGTCCCCCCATGGGGGGAATGCGTGGTGCATACCTGGATGCACTGTGTCTCCCATATGCAATATTCAGCCCACACATGCAAATGGGCTTATTGTCCATGCATGGCGCAAAGGGGCCTCATGCATGCCCATTAAGGGCTAATTATCATTGCTGTGCTGGGATGAGTTTGCTGAAGCTCCCTCCCCCCAGTAGCACCAATCGCTGATGTGGAATATTGTATACTAGCACAGTATCCTTAGTATTGGGACTCCCCCACCAATGTCCCGATCCCCGTACAACAGATGTATTTCCCACCCAACCATACCACGAACCCCATCACATACATGTACACCCCACCTGTATTCCATAGTGCAGGGACACCAATCCATGACCTGATCCCTGTATATACACATCAGGTCCCACACTTTCCCATAGTGTAGTGTCCCCCCTCCTGCTACCCGATCCCCACAAATACACATAAGTCCCCATACTTTTCCATAGTGTAGTGTCCCCCCTCCTGCTAACTGATCCCTGTATATACACATAAGTCGATCGGCCCGGTGGCATTGAGGGTTGAGGCACTAGCCTTACCTTGTGCCACGTTGGCGATCCGTGTTCGGTAGCAGACTTGGGTCTCTGGGAGTTGGCCAGGGAGGAGACGATCGAGCGCCTGATGGACTGCTCTCCTCTCCTGGGGTGGGAGGGTAGTGAACCCCACAGTACTAGCAGTTCCCAGTGGAGACTGGGAGCATTGCAGCTAGCAGGGTCATGTCAAGGGGTATGGTGGTGTTGGCAGACATCTGCAGGTGGGTGCAGGAGCATGCCTGCCACTTGCTGATGTTACTGCATGTCTGCACCTCTGGGTCCAGTAAAAGGAAAAACCTCTGGTACCTGGGAAGGCGAAGGCAGGTCTTGTGGTCAGCACCCATGTTCAAAGCTGGATCAGCTCAGCCAGCCTCTGACTGTCCTCCTTACTCCAGCCGCCCACTAGATTCTAAAGTGAGCACTGGAAGGAGTTGACGATCATACCTTGGGGCGCTCAGAACTGGGCGGGGGTCGGTGAGGTTGGGAAACATCCCATGATGGAAGCTTAGTCTGGGGGATTTCAGGCGAGTGGGAAATTGGCTGGTCCTCTTGTCCATGCCGGAGAGAGTCCTATGGGTCCAGAGAAGAGGAGGTTAAAATGTTTTATATATACCACATAATTCCCCACACTTTTCCATAGTGTAGTGTCCCCCCCACCGCTACCAGATCCCTGTAAATACATACAAGTCCCCACACTTTTATGGGGCTCGGGACATGGGTGGGGGAATCACTACACTATAGAAATTGTGCTCTTGTACAGTGTGCCACATCATGTATCCATGCTGTGAGGGGGATGTGTGCCCAGACCTGAACTGTGCGCAGGACTCCAACCTGCCCGCGCATAGATAAAGCTGGTCTCGGAAAACCTATCTTTGCAGTGGCGCAGATGGCTGTGCCTTTGCTAGGGGAACTTTAAATATTGTGATGGGCAGTCTATGCATGAGGGACCCCTCATTTGCATACGCTTATCACAATATATTGTGCAAGGCAGCGCAGTCGGATATATGGGGCACATCAGTGGCCTTTGAATATGGCCACACCCCCAACGTGCCTTGCAAGTCCGGAGATACATGGCACATCTAGTGATGTGAAGCACATCTCCTTTGAAACTGTGCACCCCCAAAACTGTTGCTATAAGAACTATTTTATTCAAAAAACACCCTCTTATTGAGGAAACATACAAAAAGTACACATATAACACTTTTCTTTTGGGATGATTTTTATAATAGCAGTGGGGCACTCCCAGGAGTTAGATTACCAGTCAGTTAATCTAACCCCATAAGGGCAGTATGGCACTCGGCTGTGCCTCGTGCCACATTACACCCCTAGTGGGTGATTAACAGACTGTTAATCTAACCCCTGGTCATTCCTCATCGCTTCTGTATTTTCTTCTTCTTGATAAACTGTGATATCATGTTTCGCTTCCTTGTATTTGTACATGTTGAATGGAACAAGTGGTGACACACTTTTTGCAAGAGGATCTTTCATAACTGTGTAATGCTAAAACAATTCTTTATGTCATCATTAGATACTGGCTGACGTCCTAAGTAGCAGTAAACATCCTCCTGAAAATCAATTTGACATTCCAGTTCCAGATACAACTGAAAATTGACAGTGATGGTGACCACGATGCACTCCACTTCCAGGATTATGTTGATTCAACTGATAGGATCAGCATTTCCAATGACATGGAAAATACATTCACAGTATGTACATTGTCATCAGTGTATTATTGAGATTATCCAGTAGTATACTGCTTTCTACCAATAATAATTATTGCTAATGTTGCTCAGATAGTGCTTTTGTGGATCCTACCACGATCTGTTAGATAATGCTTGTATAGTAGTAGTAGCAGTAGTGTAGCGATGATTTTATTCATTTAGAAAAATAAACATGGTACAAATTCCCATTGAGTACAAAAACAGTCATTTACAATGGACACCATATTAAGATAGATCATACCGGTTACAATCAGAAAAGAAAAATAAATAAATACAAATATTAAAATACAGAGAACATAGATACATAGACAGTGTTGGCAGATAAGGGCCTACGGCCCACCCAGTCTGCCCATTTGAGCTAGTAAGTTTACTTTATGTTTTCCTAGAAGTCTATTGCCCCTTAACCCTGACCTCCAGAATTCCTTTATGTCTATCCTATGCATTCTCAAATCCCGTGATTGTTTCAGCCTCCACTACTTCCTCTGGCAGGGTGTTCCACTTGTCCACCACCCGTTCTGTGAAGAAATTCTTCCTCCCGTTTCCTCTGAATCGTCCTCCCTGCAACTTCATCCCATGCCCTCTAGTCCTGGAACATCTTTTTCACTTAAAAGTAATGTCTTCCTGAACTCTGTTCCTCCCTGTAAGATATTTGTATGTCTCTATCATATCCCCTCTCTCCCTCCTCTCCTCCAGGGAGTACATATTCAGTTCCTTCAACCTGTCCTCATAGGACTTGTGATGCAATCCATGTACCATCTTTGTTGCCCTCCTCTGAACCTTTTCTACCCTGTCTATGTCCTTACGTAACTAAGGTCTCCAGAACTGTACACCGTACTCCAGGTGGGGCCTCACTAGTGTCTTGTATAGTGGAATTATGACCTCCCTTTTCCTGCTGGTGATGCCCCTGCCTATGCATCCCAGCATCCTATTTGCTTTACCTGCTGCCTTGTCACACTGTTTCCCTACCTTGAGGTCATCAGAGATGATAACCCCATGATCCCTTTCCTGCTTGGTGCATGCTATATCCTCACCCCCCAACTGATATACAGTATTGTGCCAGGGTTTTTGTGCCCCATATGCATTATCATGCACTTCTTTGCATTGAATTTCAACTGCCAAACCCCTGACCATTCTTCAAGTTTCTGCTGGTCCCTTCTCATTCTGTCTACACCCTCTGGTGTGTCTACTCTGTTACAGAGCTTTGTGTCATCAGCAAACAGGGAAATTCTGCCTTCTAGGTCCTGCGCAATGTCACTGATGAAGATGTTGAAGAGGATCGGTCCCAGCACTGATCTCTGTGGTACCCCACTTGTCACTGTTCCCTCTGTGGAGTGACAGCCATTTACCACCACCCTCTGTGTCCTGCCACCCAGCCAGTTACCTACCCACTGCACTACTGTCCTGCCCACACCCACATTCCCCAGTTTGTGTAATAGTCTTCTATGTGGCACAGTGTCAAAGGCCTTGCTGAAGTCCAGATAGACCATGTCCACTGCCCTCCCCGATCCAGCTCCCTGGTCACCCAGTCAAAAAATTAAACGAGGTTGGTCTGACATGACCTCCCCCTGGTGAAAACATGCTGCCTTGGGTCCTGTAGTCTATTGACAACCAGATGTTCCACCAATCTCTCCTTCAGTAGTGCTTCCATGATCTTCCCACTACTGAGGTGAGGCTGACTGGTCTGTAGTTCCCCGCTTCCTCTTTGTTCCCACTTTTGTATAAGGGACTACATCTGCTGTCCTCCAGTCTTTGGGTACCTCCCTGTTTCCAGTGATCGGCTAAACAGGATTGCCAGAGGTTCAGCCACCACCTCTCTTAGTTCTTTAAGGACCTGGGTGCACCCCATCTGGCCCCATTGCTTTATCAACTCTTTTATTTCCAGTTCCTTAGGACCCTTTCTCCTGTAAAGGGAATTGTGTCCATTTCTGCACCATTCCCACCCCTTGTACTCCCTTCAGACCCATTACCCTCCTCTTCCTCAGTAAAGACTGAGCAGAAATACCTGTTCAATATGTCAGCTTTACTGTTGTCATCCTCCTCGCGACCCCCATCCTCCCCCTTCCGTCTCACTATCCCTCCCTTTGCCCTTCTTTTTTCACTTATGTACCTGTAAAAGGTTTTGTCCCCTCTACCCACTGATTTTGCAGTGTGCTCTTCTGTCTGAGCTTTGGCTTCCCTTACTGATCTCCCTGCCTTCATTTGCTTCTTCTGGTACTTATCCCTTTCTCCTTCTGCTTGTGTCTTTTTGTATTGGTTGAATGCAATCTTTTTGGCTTTCACTTTCTTTGCTACCTCCTTGGAAAACCATAATGTCCTCCTCTTCCTTTTCCCCTTGCTAACCTGCTTAATGCATAATTCTGTTGTTCTTGTAATCCCCATTTTAAATACTGCCCACTGTTCCTCAACCCCTGATTCCTGCCCCGTTCCCCTTAATGTCTCTTTCAAGCATCTCCCCATTTTCCCAAAGTCTGTCCCCCTAAAATCCAGGATACGTGTTTTTGTGTGGTTTGGTTCTGCTCCTTCTGTGATTTCAAACCACAATGACTGGTGGTCACTGTTCCTCAGGTGCTCCCCCACTGTTACCCCCATCACATGTCCATGTTTGTGAGCACAAGGTCCAGTATTGCCTTCTGCCGAGTTGGTTCCATGACCAGTTGCTTGAGGAAGGCACCCTGAAGGGAATCCAGGATAAATCTGCTCCTAGTTGATGCTGCTGCTGGGATGCTCCAGTCCACGTCTAGAATATTGAGGTCTCCAAACAGCAGTACCTCTCCCTTGTCTGCCATCCTTTGGATGGCTAGCATCAGCTCCCTATCTGTTTCTTCCTCCTGGGCTGGTGGTCTATAGACCACACCTGTGCGGATGACTGGCCCCATATTCCTTTCCAGCTTAACCCACAGTATTTCTCCCCCATTTTGTTCCTCCTGGATCTCTGTGGCCCTTATGTCATTTTTCACATACAGTGCCACTCCTCCTCCCTTCGTACCTGCCCTGTCTCTTCTGAATATGTTGTAGCCAGGTATGGTGATCTCCCAGTCATGGTTATCATTACACCAGGTTTCTGTGATGGCCACAATGTCCAAGTCTGACTGCACCATAACAGCCTCCAGATGTTCCATCTTGTTGCTAAGGCTCCTGGCATTGGCACACATGGCTTTCCATGATTTGACCTCCCTAGACTGCTTAGCTGTTCTGCTTCCATGGTTGTCCTTTATCTCTGGTTCTCCTTGCTGTCTGCCCTTCTGTTGCATTTTGCCCCTTTTCTGCCTATCCACCTCTTGGGCACTTATCTCCATCTTTTGCACACTGCTTTGTAGAGATAGCCACTCCTCTGGTTCACTGGTTCCACTGCTAGCTGTGGGGGGTGGGCAATTAGATACCCTCCTTGCTGGCCTGCCACCCCCCTTGGCTAGTTTAAATGCTTATCAATGTAGCATTTAAACTTATCATTGAGTGCTTGGATTCCCCTCCGGGATGGATGCAGGCCGTCAGGCTTGAACAAGCCTTCATCCCTCCAGGTGGGTCCCCAGTCACCAATGAATCCAAACCCTTCCTCACAGCACCAGTTCTTCAACCATGAGTTAAAGTTCCTGGTGCATGCACCCCATGCTCTCCCATGCCTCTTGCAGGTAGTACTTCCGAGAAGGTGACAGAAGTAGCTACTTGCTTGAGACCCCTCCCCAATTTCCTAAACTCTTCCTGAACTTCCTTTGGCTCCCCATTTGCCAGGTCATTAATACCTAGGTGGACAATGACTTCCAGCTCACCCTCCCATCTTGCCTTCCCAGTGATACCCAGGATCTTCCTTCCATCCCTCCATGTCGTGGCACCTGGTAGGCACCTCACCTCCCTGTCCTCCCCATCCAGTGTTCCTAGCTGGATCCCTCTTATGATGGAGTCCCCCACCAGGATTCACTTCCTCCTTCTCTGGGGTCTACTGCTGTCCCCACTGAGGTCACCTCCTTGGCTAACCTCCACATCCTTTCCTTCCACTTCTCTGGGTACCTCTGTTTGGTTGTCCCCATTTGCCAGTATGGCATATGAGTTCTTGAGTGGAATAGGATCTGGGATGTGCCTCTGCCTGACTGCCCTAACCCTCCCTGAGCCCACTGTCATCCAAGTGCTCCTCGCCTCGCATCCTTTGTGGGCAGCGGCAAGCACCGGGTGGTCTCTGGATAGGGTGATGTACTCCTGACCCAGTTAACTTCCGCTCTGAGTCTGGCTCCCTCATCCTGCAGTCCAGAGAGATGCATGCAGATAGGGCAGCACCTCAGCATCCAGAAGGTCTGCCTGAATATGGCTGCCCTGCAGCCACTGCATTGCACCACTCCCCATATTATACTACACTTATACTGCTATTCCAGTACTTGTCTGTTACTGAAGCTGTCCTAGTTCCCTTTTTATTAATTTAATGTCCTAAAAATCCTGCCACTACTCCTCAGATACTTTTCTTTAAAAAGGAAAAAAATAAATAAAAAATGAGTCAAAACACTTGTCGTGCTGAGGGCGGGCTTCTTCCCCCTTATGCCCCACGTACTCCACAACTCCTACTATATCCTGTGCTTAGCTCCTCTCAATCAGATTTAACAGGGCATATACTTAAGAGTTGGGGGCGGGGGGGGGGCAAGTCAGACAAGACAAGACAAAATTTGCAACAATTAAAGACAGCAAAGATATACACTGCCACTAGAAGCACAACAAACTAGGTTTTAAATTTTCAACAGCCCAAAAAAAGTTCTAAGTAAAGACAGCAAAGAAATTACAGTGTCATTAAAAGCCCACAATCTAAGTTTAAAACAAAAATAGCAATGCACGATTACTGTAAAGCACTGAAATGAATCTGTTTCCTTCCCCTTCTGGCTTCTTCTGCATACACAATGTACACATTAGCCAAATTCATTCATCAGATCAAAGTTTCTCAATATAGGAGTCACTCTACTTCTGTTAATGAGCAGCATTCTCTTAAGTTACCAGTTTGAGTTTGGAACCATTTCTTAATTTGGTACCAACTTACATTAGTGTCATAGGATCTCATTCTCAAATGAGTTGGCAGATTGTTCCAAGCGTTTGGTCCAAGCTGGCATCCAACCCAGGGTCCTACTAGAAATCCTAGCAAAGACAGATGTAGAATCCAGGGTTATATAGTGATTTATCCTAGTTAGGCTCCAGGGATCCTAGGTCAGATAGTTAGGATCCGGGGTCAGATAATGATGGATCCTAGGTCAGATCCAGGGACCTTAGGTCAGATAGTTAGGATCCGAGCTGGATTTGTTGCTAGGATCAACAGGATCCACAACATTTGTAGGATCCATGCACTGGATCCTAGAGGGTAGGATCCTTGGTCAGATAGCACTACTATCCTACCACAGCAACTATCTGACCAAATGGGAGGTATCTGTTGATATCCTAATTTCTAGGATACTATCTGAGCAACACTAATTATTGCCTTTTTATATTCCCTTCACGTAACAGATTCCACTGTGCTGCTGTCACTGCACCCTTTCAAAATCATTTGCAACAGTCATGACACAGACAGAAAATATCACTGTAGATAAAGGAATTCAGTGGCCTGAATATGAATTTAATTACTTTGGCGACTACAGCAGGGTCAGCAAAGACAATTCATATTTCTCATCGTCTTTTATCAAGGATGTGGACCCAAAGGCATCAACATCAGGTCCTCAGGACTGCATTTCTAATATGAACTCTGTTGACAGTTTCAGCGATACAGCCATCAAGGAAGAGTTGTCTTGTAGCGAGTACATACCGTGCTTGGAGGATAGTGACACAGAAGACCTCAGCGGTGATGAGGAAGTAGAGAAAGATGAGGATGTGCCTATAGCAACAATCGCTTCTAATGACAAATTCATTGTTTACTACGCCCAGTTACTGGAACTAATTAAGTATTGTTCCATCTGTGCTGGGGATGTAGTGGAACGTGTACCTCGGCAAGAAGGCACAATATTACAATTGAAATACAGTGTTGCAAAGGCCATGACACTAAATTGACTTTACAACCATTTGTGAATTGCATGGCTGCAGGAAATTTGGAAGTCACAGCTGCCATCCTATTCGGCAGGAACTATTTCATCAAGATATAGCAGTTCTTTGACTTCCGTAAGTTGAAGCTCATGAGCATTCACACTTTTCACCGCATACAGCAGAAATACATTTTCCCAACAATAGATAAAAAGTGGAGGACAATGCAAGATAACGTAATTAATTACCTAAAACAGAAAGATGGTGTGATGCTACGTGGTGATGGGAGATGTGACTCTCGGGGTTCTCAGTAAAGTATGGTGCCTATACATTCATGGAGCTGGAGACTGATCGCATTGCTGACTTCAGCATTGTACAGGTATCTGAAGCTGGCAATTCGACCAACATGGAGAAGGAAGGGTTCACTCGCACAATTGATCGGCTTCTATCATAGGGTATTCCAATAAGAACAGTTGCAACAGATCGCCACACCCAGATATGTGCCATAATGAACAAGAAATACATGCCTGAAAGACAAATGAATCATTAACCTGATGTTTGGCATCTTTGTAAATGGATAAAGAAACAACTGTTTTCAAAATCGAAAACAAAAGGATGTGAAGACTTGCTGCCGTGGACTACATCCATGTCAAACCACTTCTGGTGGTCCAGCAGCCACTGTAAACGAGATCCCGCAGTGCTGAGAGAGATGGTAGCATCCATAGTGCATCACACCATGGACTAGCACCGTTGGACAGGTTCAAAGAGAGTTCACAAATGTGCACACACCTGGATACCTCTGAAGACCGGCAACAGAAGATGAGGTTAAAGTCAAACTCTGAATCACATGAACGCTTATACAGAATAATATTCAATAAAAAATTTGTGAAGGACATAAAAAAAGTAACTGACTTCTACCACACGGGAAGTTTGAAAGTGTTCCATTCTCTAATTCTCAAATACGCTGCGAAGAGATACCACTTTGGGTAAGAATCAATGATTGCCTGCCACCAGTTTGCGGCCATAGACCACAAGCAGAATGTGTCGAGACCAGATGCAACAACAAGGAGTGCAGATAAGCGGTACAAGCTGGTGTACCCAAAGAGCAAAAAAGAATGGGTGGTGAGAAGCATTAAAGAAAAAAAATACACCATACAGCATCAGATGATGGAGAAAGTGGTTACAAGCAGGACAACTGGTCATTCTCCAGCACTAATAAACCTTAAGCGTCAAGCTAAAAACATTGCCAGCAAATCACGACCAGATAGAGCAGCAGTGATCGCAAGGCATATGTTGAGGTTTGGTCTAAAGAAAGCCAGTACTCCAAAGTAATTTTTAATGATGTTTCCCAGCATGAATACATTGGCAGATGTTTCTTTATCAGAAAATCATTCTTAAAACTGTTTCAGTGTGTTGACTGTTGTGAAAAAAATCCATCTTCTTCAGCATCATGGAAAGTCGCATATGCACTGGGCTGTTCTGGATACCTGTGACGGATGGCCCACACAGTGCATGAGGGGATCACCTGACAAACTTTCTTGCCCAATTTGTTATGTATCCAGTGTGTGAACTGTGTGTAGGCAGCCCATTTGAATGACCTATTTATTGAAGAAAAAAAAAAAGATTTAATGTTAGAATTAAGTTACAAGTTCACAATTGCAGTTCTCACTTTCATTGTTTTGATGTACACATGTAATGGTTTTACCACTGGTTTATTGTTTATAGTATATCGTTCCTGAATAAAGTTACAATGGACTTTGTATCACCTATAATTGTACCTTGAAATATTTACAAAGTTACAATAATTAGACATACCCCTTCGATAGCTCAGCTGGTAGAGTGGAAAACTGTAATGAAAATCAAGTAATCCTTAGGTCGCTGGTTCAATTCTGGCTCGAAGGAGGATTTATCTAGTGTCTGTTCCAATTTCAAAAGCTCTTTGAGGGTGCTGGGGGGGAGGACTGGAGAGGTAGGAGGCAAGCAGTCATCTACATGGAAGCACTAGGTGGTGGGACCTCGCAAGCTGGGGGAGAAGTGAAGAGAGGTGCTTACACTAGGAGAGGAGGGAAGGGGGGGTACACAGGGGGCTCTAGGGGACCCTGGAAGGTGGGTCCCAAAAGGTGGAAATTTCCACAGCAGTAGGCAAGAGTCTGGGGTGTCCAAAGGAAAACCGAGAGGGGCAGTAGTGACGGCGGGGTTGCACTGGAGGATGGGCTAAGGCTCACAAATTGTTTTAACCCTCTACTCCCATTGGTAGAAGAGAGGTGTGTGGGGGGGGAGGAGGATGGTAATGATGCTGCTGATGATGATGAAGCTGGGGCAGGGATGGATAGAAAGGGTGAAGGGGGCAATACAGGGGATCCTGGATAGGATGGGGGAAGAGGGGTAGGAAGGGAGAAGAAAAAGGAGGATCAGGGGAACAAGGAGGAGGCTGATGGTATGGAACAGGGGAGCATGACAGGCAGGAAGGCGCAAGACGTAAATGGGATGATAGCGAGGAGAAAGCCAAGTAGGCAAACGGATAGGATGGATGGATTAGTAAGGAGTGGAGAAAGAGATACAAAGAAAGATACTCGGGTGGGGGGGATAAAGAAGGCCAGGACACAGGTAGAGGAGGTAACTGGGGACAATAGTGAAGGGGCTACTTTCGACACCCAGATTGTGGGAGGTGCGAGGAGCTGGTTGAGGGGAGAATCTAGATGAAGGGATGAGGAGGGGCATGGAAGGAGGGGGAACCCAAGGGGTGAACAAGGAGGCAAGGGGGAGGTTAGAGTACTGCTACTGGGGGACTCCATGATCAGAGGCATCCAGTGGGAGGGTCAGGAGGAGGGTAAAACCTGTCTTATCAGAACCAAATGCCACCCAGGCCTGATGGTGCACAAGGCCAAGCATGAGTTGTATTCACTGGCAAGGGAATGCGGGGGGACCCCGCACATTCTAGTGCACCTGGGGTCAAACGATATAAATTGTAATAGTGAACTAGAAATTCAGGCAAGGTTCCAGGAGTTGGCCAGGGTATGCCTTTCCATAGGCTGTATGATCTCCTTTTTGGAAATTCTGCTGGTGCCAAGGGCTAGTGGGGAAAACAAGATGAAGATTAGGGAGATAAATCAGTGGCTTAGGGAGTGGTGTGGGGAATTGGGGTATGGCCTGGTGAGGGACTGGGGGGAGACCTGGGAGGATAAGGGGCTGTACGCTAGGGACAAGCTCAACCTTAATTTGGAGGGGAAGGAAATCCTTAAGCTCAAACTAGCTGGGTTCATCAGCGAAAGGTGGGGTTTAAACTTGTGATGGGGGAGAGATCAAAAAAGGAACAGTGCCAGCAGGTACAATAAATGAGGGACATGGTCTGCACTCCTCTAGGGGGCTAGGTAGATATGGAAATGGGTCACCAGGTTGGGTGCAGGAGCTGAGAAATGGGAGCTCAAGGGGGAGAAAGGAGAGGAGGGAAAAGGGGTGGAGAGCGGTCCTGATAAATGCCAGGAGCTTAGGAAATAAAATGCCTGAGCTCCAGGCGATGCTAGTTGAGGAGGAGGTAGATGTGGCAGCAGTCACTGAGACCTGGTCCACTCAAGGGCACGAGTAGGACCTAAATCTGGAGGGCTACTCTATGTTCAAAAAAGATAGGGGGAAGGGAAGGGAAGTGGTGTATCACTGTTAGTCAGAAGTGGCTTGGGTATTGGAGGGGTAAAGGAGGCAGAGGGGAACATGGGGGCTATTTGGGTCACCTTGCTGATGCAGGGGGTAAGAGAGTAAAGGTCGGAGTGGAATACAGACCACCAGCACTGGCGGAGGTCCTGGAAGAAAGTTTGGTGGCAAATCTCGAGGGACATTGTAGATTGGGAAAGGGAAGGGTGGTGGTAATGGGGGACCTCAACAAGCCAGGAACAGACTGGGGGACTATGACCTCACCAGTGGCCAGAGAGCAGAGGCTGCTGGATGTCTTCCAGGTTGCGTTTCTGACACAACAGGTGGGTGAGCCAATTGGGGAGGCCCGGACACTGGACGTGGTCCTGGAGGACAGTGATCAGATTAGGGACCTAGAGGTGAGGGACTCATTGGCAGGGAGTTATCACGCCACAGTCTGGTTCTTCCTGGACCTTGGGGGGGAGCCAAACAAGGATGGTAGTAACCGACCTTAGGGGTGCAGACTTCAGGGAGATGGGAAGAATCCTTAAAGATCGTCTGGACAGGGTAAGGCCGGATATGAATGCTGACAGCAGGTGGGGGATCATTAGGAGGGGAATACAGAAGGTTACCAGATCCTGCGCAAGGGAAAGGCGTAAGTTCGGTAAGGCCAGAAAACGCAGCTGGTAGATCTGGGAGGTACAGGAGGTGGTGAGGGAAAAGAAGGTAGCCTATAGGCGCTTCAAGTGCTCAAGGAGTGAAAGGGATCAGGAGGAATATGAGCTGACAGCCAAGAGAGTCACCAGGGTGGTGAGAGCAGCTAAAGCAAAAAAGGAGCAGTCCTTGACCAGTTGGATCTGGAGGGGAACAAGGGGTTCTTTAGATACATAGGGGAAAAAAGGAAAGTAAGGGGGCAGATCAGCAAGATAAGGGTAGGGGATGGTTGGGCACAGGACACAGGGGAACAGGCAGAAGTCCTAAATGAGTACTTTGCCTCAGTTTTACCAGGGGGATGGAGGGGCTATGTCCTGCGAGGAGGGGGCAAACCAGAGCAAGGGGTGGGACCGGTAGAGACCAGGGACCCTGATGGGTCTGGGGAAAGGGAGTAGCCACCACAGACAGGTGAGGGCCCAGCAGTGCAGGGTGAAAAGGGGGAGGACATGGAGCCTGAAATCCCAGTAGAGAGAGTACGGGAAGCCCTCAGGTCCCTTCGGACGGAGAAAGCACCTGGGCCAGATGAGATACATCCCAGGGTGCTGAGGGAACTGGCGGATGTCCTGGCAGTCCCTCTAGCAGAGCATTTCAACATCTCTGTGATGACTGGGTGGGTGCCCCAAGACTGGAGGGTGACCCATGTTGTGCCAATCCATAAGGGGGAATCAAGAGAGGAGGGGGGAAATTACAGGCCAGTTAGCCTGACATCGGTGGTCAGCAAGGTGATGGAGGGTATTGTCAAGGAAAGGCTAGGGGGGTTACTGGAGCAAGCTGGGTACTTGGACAGTTGGCAGCATGGCTTTGTCACGGGAAGATCGTGCCAGACAAACCTTGTTGAGTTCTATGACTGGGTGATGAGGGCCCTGGACCAGGGTAGGCCAATGAACATCCTCTTTCTGGACTTTAGTAAGGCGTTTGATTCAGTACCCCACAGTGGCCTGCTGGCTAAGCTAAGCTGAAGGAAATGGAGGTAGGGAGACAGTTGTTAAGATGGATAGGAAATTGGCTCTCTGAGCATACTCAGAAGGTGGTGGTTGGAGGGTTAGCCTCATCCCCAGGGTGGGTTACTAGTGGGGTTTCCCAAGGGGTCAGCGCTGGGACCACCTCTGTTCAACGCCTATATCTCAGACATCAGGAGTGGGATCAGGAATGAGATGAGTCTCTTTCAGATGACTCAAAGGTGGGTGCTGTGGTAGTTGGGGGGGGGAGGGTGGCCTTGCAGGAGGACCTGGAGGCTCTGGAAAGGTGGTCGGGAAAATGAAAAATAAAATTTAAGGCGGGGAGGTGCAGGGTTCTGCACCTGGGAGTCAGAAATCCAGGCCAGGGGTATACCCTGGGAGGAGGCATGATTCAAGTCATGGAGGGTGGGAGAGACCTGGGGGTATTGGTAGTTGTCAAAATGAACAACTTAGAGACCTGTAGGAGGGCAGCAGCGAGGGCAAATAGGATGCTGGGATGCATCACCAAGGGGATTACCTCCAGAAAGGCAGAAGTGATTCCACTTCTAGAGAGGGTCCAAAGGAGGGCAACCAAAATTATCTGGGGCCTGGGGGAGAGAACCTATGAGAAGAGGCTCAAGGAGCTCTTCGCGTACACCCTGGAGGAGACGGTGGACAGGGGGGACATGATAGAGGTATTTAAATACATGAAAGGGATCAATAAAGGAGGCCCAGTCAGGGTGCTCCAAAGGAAGGAGGGTGGGGCAACAAGAGGTCACGGGTGTAAGCTGGAGGGGGGCAGGCTTCGAGGGGAGAGGAGGAGATGTTATTTCACTGAAAGAGTGGTGGAGCCATGGAATGCACTGCCCAGGGAGCTGGTAGAGGTGGAGACTGTGGACGGGTTTAAGAGGGGATGGGACAAGTACAGGGGGAGGGTAAATCTGACCAGGCCCAATACAGGTGGAACATCTGGGACTGGGGACAGTATAACCTGAGGGGAAGGGGGGACACCAAAATCGGCCCTCAGTGCAGGTGCTGAAAATCGAGCAGACTTGAGAGACCGTAAGGCCTATTCTGTTGGCATTTTAGTATGTAGTATGTAGTATAATTGACAGGAAGGATCCATGTCCCGAGGTAATCAGGCTGTACATGAAAGTGTATCTGGGATTATAAAAAGGGTCTGAGAAATGCTGCAATCTGATTGGCTGTTATGAATCCAACAGTCGTACATTAATCCCTGCTACACTGTCATGTACAATCTGAACACAGTGGCAGTTGGATTCTTCCTGTCAGCATTTCATTCTATAGCACTGCTGAATGACTAGAATGATGCATTCTGATTTTGAACCAATATTCGTAAACTGTTGATGGAAAACTATTTTATTAAAAATCTCTCTGTAAATGAGGAAAACATTAAAAAGGTATACTTTTAACACTTTTCTTATGATACAACGTTTCTTAATAGCAATAAGGCTGTCCCAGGAGTTACATTGTCAGTAAGTTAATCACCTCCTATGGGCAATATGGCACTAGGCTGTGCATTGTGCAGCAAAACTGCCTCCACCCACCCCAGCCTCCACCAGATATTTAATACACTCGGGAGCCGGCCCAGTAGCACTGAGGGTTGAGGTGCTGTACGACACACCTCATGCCACGTCGGCAACCTGGGTTCGGGAATGGACTAGGGTAGCTCGGGAGCTGGCAGGGCTTAGGAAGGATCGAGCATCCATAGACAGCTCTCCTTCCTCAGGGAGGGGGAACAGAGCAGTGCACTTTTTGACTGACAACCAGCAGCGGCTGGGTGTCGACACTTACGCGCCACCAGAATGGGAAGGGCCCAGGTCCAGGGTGTAAGTCTGCCTCCATGGAGGCGGAGCCCAGCTGCTGTGCCCATTGCACATTCATGGAGCCCGGGGAGAAAATGTAAAAAATGGAGCTGCTAAGCTCCGTGATGGTCCGGGTGCCTAGGACTGGAGAACAAACCCTCATAGAAGGGCTGGAGCCACCTGCCTGCTCCTGGAGGGGGGGGTAAATAAATAAATACACTGGGGCGGCGGTACCAGAAGCGCCCCCACCTCCTCTAGCTATTGGATACACTGGGGACGGGTACCAGAAGCAGGGATTGGTTACTGGGTGAGGAGGGGAGGGGCTTCTGTAGAGGCGGTAGGGCTGAGGCTGAGAATAGGATAGGCTTAGGATTGAAATGGGAAGACATGGAGAGCTGGGTGGACAGTGGGTGATGACAAGAGGGGGTCGGGGGGAGAATAGTAGGGTGCAATATCTGTGGGGCAGCAGTCTTCGTGAGCGTGCTCTGGAGAGTTGGGGGGTGCCCAGTTTACATAAGGTTGGGGCAGCTGGAAGTGTAGCTGAATAGACTGAAGTGGCAGACAGCCAGATTAACCATGGCCGGTGGGGCTGGGATGGATAG
This sequence comes from Neoceratodus forsteri, assembly GCA_016271365.2. Lineage (NCBI taxonomy): Eukaryota > Metazoa > Chordata > Ceratodontiformes > Ceratodontidae > Neoceratodus > Neoceratodus forsteri. The sequence continues at coordinate 1,454,734,442 of CM057455.1, read as the reverse complement.
TCGCACCACAGCCTATGTAGACAGGAGAACAGAAAGGGGGAGCAGGTTGGGGGGAGAAAGGGAAACTGCACTGGAGGATAACCACCTGGCTTCTGTTGAGGTAATGGATGGCAGGGTGGTGGGTGGGTTGGGGGAGAAGAGGACCTGTTGCAAGAGGAATCAATACTAATTAAGGTGCTACCAATAAAGATGGTAGAGTTAGCACATCAAACAGATTTGCTGCTTTAGGATCATTGCAGGGAGTGGATGGGCAAGTTAGGTCTCAGGCCAATGGGGGAGAGAACCAGGGGAGGAGGAGGGGAGCAATTGGAGGGAAGAAGAGGGCGGTATGGGTGTGACAGGGGAGGAGGGAAGGGGACTGAGCTGAGGGGGGAGTATGTAGGCCAATGGGGGAAGTACTCGGGTTGGTCGGCATGCAGAGTGATTGAGAGGAGGAGGAGCCAGTGGACATGGGGCAGGAGTGGACAAAGTGTTGCAAGTGGGTCTGAGCAGAACAGGAGGTAACCATGAGGGGGTGCTGGCTTGGGGGAATGAGATGAGCTTGAGGCAAGCATCAATTTAGGTCAGAGGGGGCATCAGACAACACAGGGGAAGTGGAGATACAGGGATCACTTGAGGGGACAAGGTCAGGGACAGGGAGTACTAGCAAGGGGGTGGAGGGGGAACTATATAGGAAAAAGGAAGGAGCATGATTGATCATGATCATGGTCCAGGGTGGTGCTTGGTGGGGGAGGGAGGAAGCTGGCAGGATGAAAAGTTGCAGCACAGAAACAGAAATCGATGTAGGACCACAGGGGATAACTGGTAAACTAGGTACTGAGGCATGCAAGGGCAGGGAAGGGGGGTTACGGATGTCCAGGGTAGGGAACAGATTGTTGGAGAAGGTGGAAGGTTCAAGGGAGCATGAGGATACGGGGGAGGGGGATGGAGGAACCTGTTAGGGGTAGGATTGTTGAGGAAACTCTAAATGGCAGTGACATGGAGGGGGTCAGAGTACTGCTTCTGGTGGACTCCATAATACGGGCATCAAATGAGGGGGGGTGATGGGAGGAAGAGCAGTATTAGAGTTGAGTGTATGTCAGGTATGATGGTGCACCAGGCCAAGCACTTGGTGCAACCGCTGGTGAAGAGCTATGGGACTGTCCCTCCACATTGTGGTGCATTTGGGCACTAATGACATGGAGGGTAACGGCGTAAAGGAGGTGCAGGCTAGGTTCAGGGAGCTGGCCAGAATCTATCTAGCCAAGGGGAGCAGGGTCTCACTCTTGGAAGTTCTTCCGGTGCCTAGCGCTAGTGTGGGGAGGAAGTCCAAGATTAAAGAGATAAATAAATGGTTGAGGGGCTAGTGCCTGGCTATGGGATTTGGTCTGGTGGGTGACAGAGAATCAACTTGGGAGGAGAAGGATCTGTTTGCTAGAGACATACTACACCTGAGTAAGGAGGGAAGGGAGGTCCTAAAGAAGAAACAGGATTTTATTAGAGCTAGATGGGGTTTGAACTTGCAGCAGGGGGAGGGCTTGGGCTTGCGGGAAGGGTGCACAAGCGCAGCATGGGAGGACCTAGGTCTCTCCCACAACAGAAACAACAGATAGAATGGAGGGGAAGAAGGACTCACAAAGGGCCTTGGGAAATGGGGCAGGGAGACGGGTAAGCTGGGGGGACTGGGTGGAAAGTTGTCCTGATAAATGCAAGGAGTCTGGGAAACAAGATGTCTGCACTACAGGCATTGATGACTGAGAGAGGGGTGGATGTGGCAGCAGTCACTGAGACATGGGCCACACATCATCATGAATGGGATCTGAGTATACCGGGATATACTACATTTCGGAGAGATAGGACTGCTGGTAAGGGGGGGGTGGCACTGTTTATTAGGAATGAGATAAAATGTTGCAAGGCACCTAGAGGTGTCATGGGTTACCTTGCAGGATCCTAGGGGAAGAAAGATCAACCTGGGGGATTGCATACAGGCTGCCTACACAATCAGAAGAGCTAGATGAGGAGCTAGTGATGAACCTAAAAACTCATTGTAGTAAGGGTAGGGGCAGAACCATGCTTTTGGGGGATCTAAACATGCCAGGGGCTGACTTGGGTATCATGGCGTCGGCGGCAGCTAAGGAGCAGCGTCTGCTGGACGCCTTCCAGGATGCATTCTTATCCCAACTGGTGGTGGAGCTGACTAGAGAGGGACGCATTCTGGACTTGGTTCTGATGGATGGTGTCCTGGTTAAGAACTTGTTTGTGGAGGACCCATTGGTAGGGAGCGACTACGCCACAGTGTGTTTTTCCTTGGACCTAGACAGGGATGGAAACCGCACAAAAATGACAGTGGTGGACTTCAGGGGGGCAGATTTTCAGGGAATGGTGGCTGTCCTAGAGGGACATTTAGGTATGATTAGCCCGGACATGGGCACGGAGTGCAGGTGGGAGATAATAAAGAGGGGTCTCCTTGAGGTCACAAAATCCTGCACAAAGGTCCACCCAAGTATGCAAGAGCTAGGAAACCCAGTTGGTGGACCAGGAAAGTGCAGGAGGTAGTGAGGGGGGAAAAAAGGTTGGCCTTCTGAAGGTACAGGCGCTCACAAGGGGACAAAGACAGGGAGGAGTACCGTAGAATCTCCAAAATGGTGGGCAGGGTGGTGAGATCTGCCAAGGTGGATAAGGAGCTGCAGTTGGCTCAAGGGATCAGGAAGGGGGAAAAGAGTTTTTTCAGGTACCTCAGGGAAAGAAGGAAAGGTGGGGGACAGATCAACAGGTTAAAGAAAGAGGGTGTGTGGGCAGAGGAGGTCGTGGAGCAAGCAGAAGTACTAAATGAGTACTTTTGCTTAGTCTTTACTAGGAAAGTGGACGGAGCAATTACCCGGGGTGGCAAAATGGGGGCTGGGGAAAGGGAGGCACTCAGATGGTGAGATCCTGGTGGGGAGGGTGAGGGAGGCTGTAAATTCCTTGACAACCAACAAGGCTCCGGGTCCAGATGGGATGCAGCTCAGGGTCTTGAAAGAACTTGCAGATGTCCTGGCTGCACCATTGATGGACTTATTCAATTCCTCCCTTCAATCAGGATGGGTTCCCTGGGACTGGAGGCTGGTACACATCGTGCTGCTCCATAGGAGTGGACTACAGGACGAGCTGGAAAACGACAGACCAGTTAGCCTGATGACAGTGGTGGGGAAACTGTTGGAGACCATCTTGAAGGAGAGGATGGTGGAGTTCCCAGAGGCACATAGCCTCCAAGATGAACGCCAACATAGATTTGTCCAGGGGAGATCATGTCAACCAACGTAGTGAATTCTGTGACTTGGTGACAAGATCGCTGGATCAGGGCAGGCCAGTGGATGTTCTATACCTGGACTTCAGCAAGGCTTTCGACTCGGTGCCACAAGGGAGGCTAATAGAGAAGCTGAGGAGCTTGAGGGTGGGGGAAAAGTTGCTAGGGTGGATTGGAAATTGGTTATCCAATCAGTTTCAGTGAGTGGTGGTTGGAGGTGAGGTCTCTGACGACTCCAAACTTGCAGCGGTGGTGGACAGGGAGAGGGAGGACAACACTACAGGAGGACTTGGATACACTTGAGAGGTGGTGGCACACTTGGCAGCCGAGGTTTAACGCCAAGAAGTGCAGCATACTCCACTTGGGTGTTAGGAATCCCGGCCAAGACTACTCAGTGGGGTAAAACTGATGGTCTCCAAGGGAGAAAAAGATCTCTGGGTGGTAATAGAGGCCAAGATGAATAACTCGGAGCAGTGCAGGAGGGCAGCAGCAAAAGCAAGTAGATTGCTTGGGTGCATCACTAGAGGGATAACATCGAAGAGGAGGGAGGTCCTTCTACCCCTGTACAACTACTTGGTTAGGCCGTATCTGGAGTACTGTGTGCAGTTTTGGCACCCGTACTTGAGGAGGGACATTGTTCTTCTGAAGAGAGTCCAGAGGAGAGCATCAAGCATGATTCACATTCTGGGGGACAGGTCCTATGAGGAGAGGCTTAGGGAGTTGAACATGTACTCCCTTGAGGAGAGGAGGGATAGGAGGGATATGACAGAGGTCTTTAAATATTTGAAGGGGAAAAACTGGGACAGCGCTGATGGTCTATTCCAATTAATGGAGGAGGGTCCATGAGGGGTCATAACCCTGAGACTGGTAGGGGGAGGTTTAGGGGAGAAGTGAGGTGACATTACTTCACGGAGAGGGTGGTGGCACCATGGAATGTGCTACCAAATGGAGCTGGTGGCAGTGGAAACAGTGGGGGGATTCAGGAGGGGTTGGAGCAAATACAGGGGCATAATACAGATGGGGAGAGCAGCGAATGTGATGGGAGCACAGGGGGTGGGAACAGTGAATGGGGGGCAGCTACAGTGATGTAACTGTGAGCTGCATCTCAAGTAGACTCGATAGACCGTTTGGCCTAATCTGCTGGCAATTTAGTATGTTAATACACCCCTAGGTAGTGATTAACAGACTTCTAATCTAACCCCTGGTCATGCCTTATTGAATGTAAGGCTGTGGTAATCATAACAGCCAAGCAGATTGCAGCATTTCCTAGACTATTTTTATAACTGAGCACGCTGCTGTAGTACACTATAGATGTGTTACTTCAGTGTAGCTGTGTAGGTCAGAGTACATAGGATAACAGTGTACAGTGGCATTAATAATTCCAGAGTGCAGTCACAAAGTAATGTTTTACGAAATAGCTAGACTCTGGTTATGTAGAATATGAAATGGGCAAGGAGATTCCTGAGTCCTGATTGGCTGAGATTTGCTACTAGTTATGTCAGTAAGTGATCACCTCCAGTGGATGCAAACAAGTATATTTTTATGATGACTTGGTTAACTTTTCTAGTGTTCGATTTTTTAAAGTTGACTATGAGACAATTTTATCAAAGCAATATGTCACGGCAGGACATTGCTGATAATACAGTTACAACATGGTCAGGGTGCCCCAGGCACTCAGCTTTGCCTCGATCATTACTACAGTCCTGTGCATATAGTATACCTAGTACCACCAAGTCCAGGTTGTGCTGTGTTGCGTAAAGATGGACAAACACCAAACTTGCGACATTGCTGAAACTGAATAATCACAACCACAGTAATACTAATTCTAAAACATTAGGGGTGGGATATTCAGACTGCGCCAGGCAGGGGTGCAAGCCTGGATGCAGCGCAGCTGGGATGAGCCAAGGCATGGACCAGGCGATATTCAGTGGTGCTGTACCATGGCTCAGCACCGTTGAATATGGCACTGACTGTGCACGCACTGCGCCAGTGCAAGTGGGAGAAGGGGAGCAGGGGGCTGCACCAGCGCAAGTGCGGTTGCGCTAGGCACAGCAACTGCGATATTCAGCAGATGCCATGCAAATGAGGCCACTATGCATGCAAGGCACAAATGGGGCCATTTGCATGCGGTGCACCGATCCCTGGCGCCCTGCCAGGCTGCAGCCATCAGGGACCGATGCCCTGCAGCCCCTCAGAGGGCTCTGCTCCCGTTCACCCTATCGCAGGCATATGTACAATCACTCCCTGGTGGTCTAGTGGACCGCTATCCACTGCCCAATCGCAGGCATATGTGCAATCACTCCCTGGTGGTCCAGTGGACGGATCCCCATCGCCTGATCGCAGGCATAACATACATAGCCCTAGTGGTCCAGTGGAACCCCCCCAGCGCCTGATCGCGGGCATAGGTTTAAATACCCTGGTGGCCAGTGATACCCTCCCTCCCGACCAGCCCACTGCGTCCTCCCACACCCTGCACCCCGGTCAGCCGGAGAGCGGCAGCTTCCCGTTCGGAAGCCGCCCTCGCCACCCACTGACTGACAGCGCATAGCAGGGCTGGGTATGCCTGTTGGTCCACTGCATGGGCTGAATGAGCAGGTGAAAATGAGCTGTCTACATAGTCCCGAATTGTGAATGAATGCTCATTCAAGTACCGGACTGTGTAGTACAGTGAGTGAGCCAGACGCCCATTGGCCCACGAGTGACCAATAGGCGATAGCCCTACTGTATGCTGTCGTCGGTGGGCGGTCGGGCGGCTGTGCAGGCAGGAGCTGCCACCCGCCGCTGACCGGGGGGGTGCAGGGTGGCGGGGGATGCAGTTGGTGGGTGGGAAGGGGCGAGGGGAATCGGTCCACTGGACCACCAGGGAGTTATGTATCTCATGCCCACGATTGGGTGAGGGGGATCAGTCCACTGGACCACCAGGGCTTCATGTAAACATGCCTGCGATTGGGCAAGGGGGATCGGTCCACTGGACCACCAAGGATCTATGCGACATACGCCCACGATCGGGCGAGGGCGCACGCCCTGGAGCAGGGGGCCTCGTGGACTGTGACTTGGTGGTTGAGTGGTCACCACATCAGGCAGCTGCCGTGGTTGGCGCCTAGACGGGCAGCCCACCTGTGGGTGGCCAGGACTTGCTCCAGGTTTCGCTGGCACAACTTTGCACCCCCAGTGCAGTGTACATGGTATGTGCCAGCATATGCGCCGCACATCCTGGGCTGAATATCGGATGCTGCATATGCATGGGCACGCCCTGCTCTGCGCCACATAAGACAGCTGGTGCACTCAGCGATTAGGGGTTACAGTGCACCAGCCCTTTGAATATCACGCCAGGGAGCATTGGTGGGTTGTGCATGGCGCAACCCCTTTGAATATCCCACTCTAGGTTTATATGTTACTTCATTTCAAAGTCATGACCTATGTGTTAAACATGATATCAATACTTAATCCAAAATTCCAATTTTAGTGATGAGCCACTGGTGAAGTCATAACCCTTACTCACTGTATAGTACTCCCTTTCAGCAACTTTATATGAACAGATTCTACCAATTTTAACAAACTGTAGGTATGGTAATCTGAAAAAAGAACAAAACATTGCCATATAGGTTGGCTGTAGGGTTTGTGTTTTAAGAACGTTCATATGCAGAGCATTGTACTCTAGTACTCGTCATGAGTTTATTTGAGAATGCAGCACTTTACCAAGGCATAGAAGGTCAAGGAGGTGCACAGTTTTAGTAATGTTTGTGAGTATAAGCACATGCAAAATGTGGCAGTAAATTGCATGGCATTTTGGTGTTGGTCTGCCACTAAGGACCCTTACATTCTTTCTGTTCAGCCAGGCTCATCCCTTGCTGCTGTAGTGGACACCTTGCTGCTGGACCATACAAAATACTGAGATGGAAGCAGAAATAAATGAATAAAATTATGTTTATTCTGTACAGCAGGACACGTTCTATTCATGAGGTCTAGCCCCAGACTCACAGGTTTCTCTGTCAGGAATTACATGGCACTGCCAAGCAGTGCAACAAATGGTAACATGCAAGTTCTATGTCCTCTTAAAGGGGGGGCAGCTATCATTAAGCCCCATTCTTAATGTGTGCTTCACATGACCACCAGGACAGTGAATGTGAGCACCACTTGAACAGGCAATAACATATTAACATTACACTAAGAAATTTTAAAGAAAAAAAACGCGTAAGCATGGCATACAGCATTTTACTGAACAATACTCTGCTGCGGGGGGGCAGTATCTGGACTACACTGGGGATCAGTCAGAGTAGCACCGGGGGGGGGGAACACCATAGCAACTTGAAACTTAGTCAGGATGACAAATGCCACAGTGCAGGGAAGGGAGGGAAGGGTAGCAGCTGGAGGACACCCAAATGCAAGATAACATTTCAATAACAGTTTCAGAACAGTAATAATGACAGTTGGACTGTCCATTTGAAGAGACATTCCTAGAAAAAAAAAAGCGTTAATACAGGTATGCAGTACCATAGCAAGAGGTGCACTGAGAGAGGCACAAGAAGACATTTACTGCAAACACTTAACCACAGTGAATACCACATGCACTAGAACAGTTAGCCCCAAAACACACTGAGTCTGGTTACCAAAAGTTCAAGACCTCTTTCGACTTTTCCGGTCAGTGTGAATGGAGGCATGTGTGGCTTGCACCAGTTCCTGATAGGACATGGTCAGGTCATTAAAAGCAACCCAGGAGTTCTTTGCACTGTCAAAAGTCGCGCCACTTGACATGATAAATCCAGGATCTATTAGTGAACTTCTTTCTTAAGATCTTCTCAATCTGGTACACCATTTTGTATGAGACGGTCCTGAGGAGGAGGAGGAGTGGCGGTAGTGGTAGTAGTAGTAGTAGTAGTAGTAGTCCCAGTCCCAGTCTCAGTAAGGTCATCTGGCTGATCAGGCAAAATGGAATCTGGCTGGAGAGTGTCAGGAGTGGAAGATTTGGAGAAACTGATTGCAAATTGTCTGAAGGAATTTTGGCTTCAGAGAGTATGGCAGGCTCAATTGCAGCTTCATTGATGGGTGAAATAGGATGATCTGGGAGGGTGTTATTCGGGCACCCATGTTTCAGTCAGTTGATGTGGACTTTTTTGTGTACCAGCTTTCCATCAGACTTGCGTCACAAATGAACATGAGCAGGAGGAAGCTTTTCTATGATGTAGAAGGGACCAGTCCAAGGGCGAAACAGTTTCTTGGTGGCGCCCAGAACTAGGACAGGTCAGTACAAGAAGGTGATGTCCCCAACAGAGAATGAAGGCTCGTGTGACTTGGCTGCTGACATTTTCTGCAGTGCAGATTTTCTCTGGCCCAATGTGGTGATTGCTACATGTCTGTCTAATAGCTTGGCAGAAGACATGAGGAGAAAGGACTGCTGTGTGACTGGACTTCTCTGCTGGGACTAAAGTAGAAGAACTTTTGTACTTGGACCTTTAATTTAGGGTAAAAAAAAAAACTAACATACAAAACAAAAAAAAAAGTGTGTGTTTGTCTGGGTTAACTGAACTGAATGGGTATCTGAACAGTTATCTAGGTGTAAATCTCAGGTGATTGAAATGACTTAACTGTTGTGAGGTTTAAATTACTTGTAGAAAGATCTAGTAAGTAGGGGGAGTGGCTTAGCTAGAAGGAAGCTACATTTAAAGACTGCCTTAGAAATATTCTTCTAATAGCTTGGCAGAAGACACCAGGAGAAAGGACTGCTGTGTGACTGAACTTCTCTGCTGGGACTATATTGCCCTCCTTCCCTCCCCTCCACCGCCTCACCCAAAGCTAGTTCTATTTTTATAGGCACAGGATTTGACTGACAACAGGAACTTCCTGTTTGGGAGCAGGAAGTGAGTGATCACAGAACCACCAAAGACCCACCATCCTAGAAGGGCAAGAGTAGCTCTCCGGCCCCCTCTAGCTGCTGGAGGTCTGCCTCTGAGCAAGTAAGTGGTCTACTGAGAAATATAGGATATTCTTGTCTCAGAACAGGACAATCAGGAGCTTAAAGGGCACACAGTCAGAAAATAAGGAGAGAGAGAAAAAAAACAGAGGAAAGAGGAAGGACTGCAAACAGTTAAGGGGCCAGAAATAAGACATGATTGGAGTGGTGCAGTGCAGTGGCTGTGGAGCAGCAGTCTTCCGGGAGACGTTCTGGAGGATGCAGTGTTGTCCCATCTGCAGGCACCTCTCTGGGCTGAGGAGGAGGTTGCTCATCTCCAGGCTGAGTTGGCCAGGATTTGTGGGGCCTCCTTCCATCCAGGGACCACCAGTGCCACTGCCATTGCCTCAGAGGTTGCCAAGAAAGAGGAGCGGTTGGACCACAGTGGGCTCAAGGAGGATGAGGGTGGTGGAACAGAGGCACATCCTCCAGTTGTACCTCTCCACAATTCCTATGCCATTCTGGCAAAGTGTGGTTCCTCTATGGAGGCACACGCAGTGGAGACCAAGGAGGATGCTGGGAACTCCACAAAGGAGACCCACAGGAGGGTGGCAGGGGACCCTGCAGGAAGGAAACAACTCCTGGTGGGGGACTCCATTGTTAGGAAGGTAGAACTGGGGAGGAAGGGAGAGGAGGTAGGTGCCTGCCTGGCGCCATGGCTTGAGGGACAGGGAGCGAACCTCAGGATTGCTGGAGCAGCTGCACAGGGGAGGGAGCTGGATGTCATTGTCCACCTAGGGACAAATGACCTGACTAAGAAAAGATATTAGAGAAGTGCAGGAAGAGTTGGTGGAATTGGGAGGGGCTCTGAGTCAAATAGCACGCACGGTAACTTTCTCGGAGGTGCTGCCCATCTATGGCATAGGAGAGGCTAGGGTGTTCCACACTATGGGATTCAATCAGTGGTTGAAAAACTGGTGTGGAGCTCAGGGATTTGGCTTCATTGGGGACTGGGGGTCCACCTGGAGTGATGCAAGCCTATACTGGCATGATGGGCTGCATCTATCCGGCAGGGGAACCAGGATCCTAGGTGATAGGTTTAAATGCTTCATTGGCAAGCTTTTAAACTAGCCAAGGGGGGAGGCACTGGAAAGGAGCAGGGAAATCCTAGCCCCCACCAAAAATCACGGTAGTAAGTGCGGAAAACACCAACATAGAGGTGTCGATAGGGAGAAGGGCAGGGGTAAATGGAGAAAGTGAAAAAGGCAAGAAGGACAGGGATGGGACAAAAGGGAGCAAGGCCATCAGGAAATGGAGGGTAATGAGTACTAATGCCCGTAGTCTGGGCAACAAGCTCCCTGAGCTGGTGGCCTTGATGGAAGAGGGATGCCTGGATATCGTGAAAGAGTCACAGAAACATGGTACACAGAGAACCATGACTGGGATATTAACATACCAGGTACATAACCTACAGGAGAGACAGGCAGGGAGAAGAGGGGAGGAGTAGCTTCTCATGTAAAGGAAGGGATAAAAGCAACTGAACAAAAGACTAAACGGAGGAGAGGAGGCACTGTGGGTCACCTTGGAGACTGGAAAGGGTACCACAATCCGCACAGGGGTTGTGTACAGACCCCCTTGTCAGGGGGAGGGAATGGACAAGGATATGATAGAAGGCATTCTTAGAATGGCAGAGAAAGGGGAGATACTGTTGATGGGAGACCTGAATATGCCAGATGTTAACTGAAGCACATTTGCTGCAGCCACATCCAAGAGCAGGGCCATTCTTGATGCGCTACAGGTGGCAGGCATTAGACAGCTAGTTTCGGAACCCACTCGTGAGGGAGCAATCTTAGACCTTGTACTCTCAAATGGGGGCAGTGAGAGGATCTCAGATCTAGAAGTGGGTTGCCATCTGGGGACAAGTGACCATCAAACAGTGTGGTTCACGTTAAACTCAGCTACAGAGTCAAGCCATACAAAAGTGAGGGTACTGGACTTTAGGAGGGCTGACTTTGGCAAAATGGGAGAGTGCCTCAGAAAAGCACTAGCAAACAGGCTAGAAGGAGGTGTGAGCAACAATGGGGAATCATCAAACTGCCATCACAGAGGCAACAAGCCTTTGTGTGAAGCAAATAAACAAATCTAAAGAAAGAAAAGCCACTATGGTTCTCAAAAGAGGTGGCTGGGAAAGTCAGGCAGAAAAGATAGCATTCGGAAGTATAAGGAAACACAGAAGGAGCAGGACAGAGAGCTGTACCAGTTAAGGCAGAAGGAAGCAGGGAGGGAAGTCAGAATAGCAAAGGCCCAAACTGAGGAAAAGATAGCCAACTCAGTTAAGAAGGGATAAAACCTTTTATAGGTACATCAGCGAGCGTAGAAAGACAAAGGGAGGGATAGTGAGGCTGAATAGAATAAACGGTGGGTGGGCAGAGAGGGACAGTGAAAAAGCAGGGATACTGAATGAATATTTCTGCTCAGTATTCACAAAAGAGGAGGGGGAAGTGCCTAATCCACTTAACAGAAGCACTCTTGATAGGGGGGTCAATCCCAGTCCTTTCACTGAAGAAAGAGTTCTGCAAGAACTCCTAAAACTGAAGGTGGACAAAGCAATGGGTCCTGATGGAATTCACCCCAGAATTCTAAAAGAATTAAGGGAGGAACTAGTGAAACCACTGGCTACTCTTTTTAATAAATCATGGGAGGAAGGTGTGGTACCCGAGGACTGGAGGAAGGCGGATGTGATTCCCCTTCACAAAAGTGGGACCAAGACAGAGGTAGGAAACTACAGACCTGTCAGTCTGACCTCTGTGGTAGGGAAAGTGATGGAGTCACTCTGAAGGAAAGAACAGTTGAGTACCTAGAGGCCAGTGGAGCACAGGACCCAAGGCAGCATGGGTTCACAGCAGGAAGGTCATGTCAGACGAATCTAATAGATTTCTTTGACTGGGTGACCAAAGCAGTAGACCAGGGAGGGCTGTGGACATGGCCTACCTAGACTTTAGCAAGGCATTTGACACAGTCCCACACAAAGATTAATAGTCAAATTAACAGCCTGGGAGTGGGTCCCAGGGTGGTAGCCTGGTAAAACACTGGCTGCACAACAGGACACAGAAGGTAATTGTAAATGGAGTCCACTCTGAAGAAAGAGGGGTTACTAGTGGGGTACCGCAGGGTTCAGTATTGGGTCCAGTCCTTTTTAATGTCTTCATCAGTGACATTGCAGAGGGACTGGAAGGAAAAGTATGCCTTTTTGCAGATGACACAAAGATCTGCAACAGGGTTGATACACAAGGAGGCGTGGAAAGGATGAAAAGGGACTTGGCAAGGTTGGAGGAATGGTCAGAAGTATGGCAGCTAGGATTCAATGCAATGAAGTGCAAAATAATGCACCTGGGAAACAAGAACCAAGGGGAAGAATACACAATGGGTGGGGAGGTAGTAACAACAACAAAAAAGGAAAGGGACCTGGGGGTAATCATATCGGATGATCTTAAGGTTAGTAAGCAATGTGAGAAGGCAGTAGGGAGGGCTGGGGGTATACTGGGATGTATACGGAGAGGCATCAGCAGCAGAAAACAGGAAGTTGTTATCCCTCTGTACAGACAGTTGGTGAGACCCCATCTGGAGCACTGTGTCCAGTTCTGGAGACCCCATCTCCGCAAGGACATAGACAGGATAGAGGTAGTCCGAGGAGGGCAACTAAAATGGTGCAGGGTCTGCAAGAGAAGCCATATGAGGAGAGACTAAAGGAGCTTAATATGTATACCCTTGAGGAAAGAAGGGAGAGGGGGACATGTTAGAAACTTTTAAGTACCTCAGTGGAATCAACAAAGTCCAAGAGGGTAACATCTTTCAGAAAAAGAGACTTGCAAGAACAAGGGAACACAATTTAAAGATAGAAGGAGGGCAGTTCAGGGTAATGTGAGGAAGTATTATTTCACAGAGAGGGTAGTGGATGCATGGAACAGCCTTCCTGAGGAGGTTGTGGGGTCTAAAACTGTGGGAGAATTCAAGAATGCATGGGACAGACATAAGGCAATTCTTGTGGGGGGCAGGAATAAATAGGCTGTTGGTTAACTAGGATCTGCGGCCTATCCTGTAGGTAGGGAAATGGGCAGACTAGATGGGCCTAGCAGTTCTTATCTGCCGTCAAAGTCTATGTTTCTATGTTTCTGGCAAGTTCAAGCTGTTCCAGCACAGGAATAATGAAGGAAGAAGCTGATTTTGGAACCTCTAGCAGTGAGAGATTCCTGTCCAGTGGAGTTCTTGGGTGGCACTCATGGACCAAGAAAAATTGTGTGTACTCTGTACTATCGACACAAGGGCTTGTGTTGTAAGCAAATTGCACAAGTGGAACAAAATGATCCCAAGTGTTGTGAGTTTCATCCAGGTACTTGGAAAGTGTGTTGAGAAGAGTGGACATTATTCTTTCCCTTTGTCCATTGCAGTGTGGATGATAACTTGTTGTGTGTCTTTTTTATGTCGAGAAGTTTGCATGTTTCTTGGACAGTAGTTGAAAGGTAGTTAGGGCCTCTGTCTGGATGCAGGTACAAGGGGGTACCGTGACAACAATTAACATTGTTGAGGAAGGCATTTGTTACAGTGGCAACTTTGATGTCTTTTAGGGGGATTAGTTCCAAATACTTTCCAAGGTAGTCCACAAAGACAACAATGTATTTGTTGGCAGAGTCAGAGCATGTATATAAAAGCCTAAGAATGTCTGTGCTGACTCTTTGAAATGGTTCAGTGGCTACAGGCATTGGAATGATGTGTGCCTTTGTCAGTTTTGCAGAAGGCTTCCTTTGGGAGCACGGCTGGCAGGATTTGACAAACTGGACAATGTCCTTGTTCATGTGAGGCCAGAAGAAGTGAAGCCTTGTTTTTCAAGAGTTCTGTAGATTCCCATATAATCTTCAGAGAGTGGAGAGGCATGAGTGGAGAGAAGAACCTGATTGACTAGAGAGGCTGGCACAACTAACTGTATATGAGTTCTATCCGTGCGATGGCCTTTGCTTTCCTTGGTCCAAATGTGGAAAAGCACACCATCATTGAGGAAGTATTGTGAAGCAAAGAAAAGTACATCATGGCGATGTTTCTTCTGTTGCAGTAATGTTGCAGACTCTGAGTACGTGATTATGTCTATGAATTGAGGATCAGTTCTTTGTTGCGTTTTGACCATCGCCAGGGAGATATCAGAAGTAGAGGAGGTGAGAAGCTCTTCGGCTACTTGCAGTAAGTGAGGATTTGTGCTTTTTTCTGTAGAAGCAGGTGGTACAGCAAAGCGACTTGAGGTGCTGTAGGAATATCCACAGGGAGCACATCTGTGGCATGGAAAGGAAGAGCTTAAAAGTAGGATTCTTTGTCTTTTGAGGGTGATGCGGAGGGATACCATCTCCAGCTTACAGCATTGGCATTGGAGTGAACTCGACCTAATCGATACTAAATTTCAAAGTTGTAGCTTTGCAGCATGACAATCCATCAGGCAAACTTGCCTTCTGGCTCCTTCATTTTGAATAATCATCTGAGGGCAGAAAGATCAATGATAGCTGTAAAGAAAGAGTAGCGAAGGTAACAGTCAAATTTCTTTATGGCAAATACCTTGGCTAGACATTCTTTTTCTGTGATGCCATAGTCTCTTTAGGTGAGGAAAGAGAGTGCTTAGCATAGGAAACAACTCGTTCTGTTCCATCTTGTATTTGACATAGCACAGCACCTACTGCAAGGGAACTAGCATCCGAGTAGAGTTTGAAGGGTTGGTCGAACCATGGGTAGGCCAATACTGGAGAGGAGATTAGTTTTCCTTTCAAAGTTTCAAAGGCCTTTTTGCACTCGGAAGTCCATGTATAGTCACATCCCTTTTCGGTGAGGGCATACAGTGGAGATGCAGTCTTGGCATAGTTGCATATGAGCTTTCTGTAGTATTCAGACAAGCGTAGGAAAGCTCTAAGATCTTGGAGATTGTTAGGTTCTGGATAGTCTTTGACTGCTGAGAGCTTGTGTGGATCTGGAAAGATACCTTGAGAACTAACAACATGTCCCAGGTAATGAATTCGATGCTGTGCAAAACAACACTTCTCTGGACGAAGCTTGAGGTTGGCTTGTCTGAGACGTTCAAACAGTTCTTTGAGATGTTGGAGGTGCTCTGACAAAGTCCTGCTGAAGACAATAACATCATCTAGGTAGACTAGGCAAGATTTCTAAGACAACCCATGTAGTACAGCTTCCATAACATGCTGGAATGAAGCTGGACTGTTTCGGAGTCCCATAAGCAGTCATTTGAATTGAAAAAGTCCCAAGTGGCAGCACCAGGCTATGTATGGATGAGAAACTGGATCAGTGGAAACTTGGTAGACTTACTCTGAAGGTCTAGAGTGGTGAAGTAAGCTGATGGCCACGAGCAGGGGGGTTAAGGGTCACTTCCTTTCTTCACTGTGTAAACAAAGATGGATGCTTTGTGCCACGAGGCTGCTGTGCTGCTTCTACAATGCCCAAAATGGCGATTCCCATGGCTGCTATCCTCCTTCCCCAACTGAAAATGGCGGGCTCTTTTTTTGGTGAGTGACAAAATAGTGGGGAATTTAATTTATTTTGCTGATTCTTGGATATTTAATTTTGACTGTTCCCAATTTTTTTATTGAGCTTTTGTTATTTTTTCTATTTGTCTCCCAGGCTTTCCTTCTTTATATTTGAGTTACTACCCTCAGATTATTTATAGATGTACTGCCATTGTTTATATTGTCTTTATTGTGTGCCCAGTTTATTTAGTCATTAGGCTCTCCTTCCATTTATTTACTTTTTCTTGCCCCAGTTTACTTGATTGTTCTGGTTGGGCTCCTATAGTCTTTATTTTGTTTTAGCAAGCCCTTCTGTAGCGTGGCTGAGCCTGAGTGGATTGCTCCATTTTTTTTCCAGTCTGGTATTTATTTTTTTATTTGTTTTGTGGCCATTTTGTATCATGGCTGAGGTGGAGAGGAGAGCACCTATATTGCAGGAGCGAGATGAGAGCTGCGGCAGTTTGAAAGGAGCTTAGCTATGCCGCAGTCCATAGCGGCATTGAGTAACGGAATCAGAGCGTCGGGGAGCCACAGTTGCAAGGAGAGCCGAATGACTTGTTGCAGATACGGCAGTGGTGAGTTGGGGCTCCATTTTGCAGAATGGTGAGAGCGCGGTGAATGGAGTACCTCTGGAAAGTGGCATGCTTGTGGCAGGAGCAGAGCTGCTGGTGCGGCAGTTCAGGAGAAGCTGAGTCATGTCACTGTGGTGTGGAGGGACTGAGTGGCGAGAGGAGCGCTCCATAGTAGCAGCAGTGGTGTTTCAGGAAGAGCGTCACTCTGCCATGTAAGGAAGCAAAGCTGGAGGATCTTGCAGGAGTATTGTTGTGAGACACTGTGTTTCAAAGTGATGGGTCACTCCATATTATTATGGAACTGGTTTACCCTACCACACTCCATACTTATATGGACACACCATGGGCAGGATTCATGAAGCGATTTGGGACTAAGTCCCACTCCACAACCCCAGTTGTGCTTCGAAATCACTTCAGCTGTGGAGCAGACAATCCACAGCCGCAGCAGTTGAAGAGGGTGCTACGGCAGGTCCCACTGCCTGTAGCAGCCTCCCGCAGCTGCGATACTGTCCCTGGCAACAGCACCCACAAACTGCCATAATCCGTGGAGCCAGTCATACTCCGGCACCACCTTCGTGAAAACCCGCAGCTGCGGGCGACTTGCGGCTTCGCAAGTGGAAACCCACTACCACCGAGGTTTTCCCGCAGCTGCAGGACCTTTCCCCATGTTCGTGAATCCTGCCCCATATTTCCAAATTGCGCTTCACATACCGACCACATCCCAATCTTATGCATCCAAGCCACATTCTACAGTTGTGCATCCCTACAAAATTTCACACAATTTTGCTCATTTGGCAGGCATGTTTGTTGCTGCATTTAAAACCCACCTGTAACTTTAAGTACTGAAACTTGCATCAACGCATTATGAAAGTACATGTACTGACCCAGCAAGTGTCAGATTTCCTTTTTATGATGTATACTACAACTGCAGCTGTAAATTACATAGTAGAAATAAGAACTATATGGTAGCTTGAAGGGAGGACTATGTTGCGAGTTCAGGTTATTACATCATCAGTAGTTCTATGAAACTGGCTTTTGTGAACTGACAGTGTATTAGGCTTACAAAATAGCTTGTGAATTTTAAACAGAGTTACTTAGAGATCAGCACCTGGATTCACAAAGAGAGCCAACATTTCCATAGCTGTGGAAAAATGTTTTGTAGCACTGTGGAAATCTAGTTGCACTATATTCACAAAGAACATTTCTGCAGTTGCGGAAATCTGTAAAACAGGCAAGTTACAGAAGTCCACAAGTGCTGAAATCTCCCTAACATTCTTTCCTTAGCTGAGGAAAAAGCTCAGCGGGCACAACAACAGGTGATCCATATTAACTGGAGCAGCAGACTTTGGCAGACTTGCCATAGATGCAGCAGTAAGTACTTACAGAGACCAGCAGCCAATCCCTCCCGCAATCTCTCAGCTGAGACCACTCCAGCACTACTGGTACCAGCAGGGCCATGCACCACAGTGGCTGTCTGTAACTGTTGGTGGAACTGATGGTTGTGCCTCTCCCTGGAGTGTTTATGTTGTTTGCTTCAGTAGCACTCACTGCAGGCTATTACCAGCTCTGCCTCTACTGCCTGTGGGGCTCCTTTATGTGCTGCACTGGGTCTAGTGGTTGTAGTTTATTGTATTTCAATGAAAATGTGTGCTATTTTTGTTGTAACAACTGACACTACTGTAGGTTTGCTATTACTAGTGCCTGCACCTCGACTATAATTGTATCTCAATTGTTGGTACACTGCACTTTGCTCAAGGAGAGTTACGCCTCACTTTTTGTGGTGCAGCAAATGTGCAACATTTTTTCCTCAACTGCGGAAAAACACTGGCTGTGAATAGCCTCTAAGGGGATATGCCATACCTTTCAATTACTTTTTTCCCTCAGGAACTTCTATAGCTGCACTTTTTTTCCACAGTCCTTAGTGTATTTTTTCCGCAGCTGTGGATGTTTTGTGTATAGCACTCAGAACAAGTTCCCCTTTTTTTCTGCAGCCACGGAACTCTTGGGGACTTAGGGAAAGTTTTGCACCTTCAGATTGTTTTATGAATCCCCCCCCCCCCAAGATTTTTGGGTAGGAGGCTGATTGAGGATATGCTGATCCAAATTCTTAATTTATGGATTACAGTTTTTTTTTCCCAGATTACACCTGTAAGTGTCAAGAGTCAACCTAAACTAATAAATGTCATGGTTACCAAAGTGTACGATAAAATGCTGTTTGAGGAATCTGTACCTGTTAGGAATTGGGTCTTGAATAGGGTCATGGTGAACCTCATGCAACAGAATCAATGTACAGCGATCATTGTTAGGCCCTAAAGATAATTAGTCACAGCTTTCCATTCTGGAATGTATTGTTTTAATTATGTATTGGGGGGAGCTGTTCATGTACAATACATATCATCTTCCTGTGTATCATGTATATTGGCTAATGAAATACTATATACTGAATTGGAAAAAAGAATCAGTGTACATCGCAGAACCTCTTGACTTAGGCAAGCATTTTCATAATCTGGCACATACACCTCAGTCTGCATCTGAAAAGGTATAATATGGTAGGTTTTTATCAGAACATAATGTTACATATGGTGTCATGAATGTACAGCATGTAACAAGAACATAAACTGCAACAAGGTAACTGCACAACTTCAAAAAAGACAATCAGACTTGACTAAATGACTGACATAATTGCAGCCAATATGAGCATACTGCATCCGTAATTGCTTTCTGTTGTGCAGTGCGATCACGCGCAAGAGTAATAAAGTGGAGTGCACCATTGAAGTGCATGGGTTTGGGGGCCAAAGACTGGTTGGTTCTCTGTAAAGCCGTCCAACCACATCTAAAGCAATAACCTATAATAAAAATAAAATTGTAAATAAACACTGAATATTTAATCACTTCACCTACATTACAGTATATTCGTTTACAGTATGTCAATATGCATATTTTGGAGTATTTTACATTGAATAAGAACATATGGTCATGCTGTTGTCAACAGAAAGGCTTATACTCACAAAACAGACATATCTCCAAAACAGCACAAATGCACCTTCTGATTCAATAGGAACTGCACTAAAATATACACATTTCTATATATTTAAGCTGTGAAGAACTGAGCATCAGGTAACTAATAAATAATATACAACACTTACATGACCTGATGCAGTCAATGCTGATTTTACTTCGAGAGGGCTCTTGCTGTAGGTAATTACATATAGGACTGACGTCGGCAGGCGGCAGGACCCCACGGAAGAATTTCTAGCTAGCAGTCCCTGGAGAGGGACCGCCCCTACGTCAGGTGACCGGCGTCAGACGACGTCGGTATAAAGGGGCGGTCCTGGATGCCCGCCTTCCAGTTCTTTCCCGCCATCAGCCTCGCAGTGCCTCGGTGAAGTTCGGCTCAGCCCTGTTATTTCGGCTCGTTACCAAAATTATTAGTATTTTGGTACGATTTCGTCAGGTGAACATCGGTTTATGTCGTCCCCTTCCAAAACCAAGTGCGACTCATGCGGCACCCAACTGTCTCACAAGGACGGTCACTCTCTCTGCCTTTTTTGCTTAGGCCCTGACCACACGTTCGACAAGTGCCTGCATTGCCCGCATTTCAACGCGGCCACCCGCAGACGACGCCAGCAGTCTTTGGAAGCCCATCTCCTTAAAAAGAAGATGTCTGTAATGAAGAAGGAGTTGAAGAAGCTTAGGCAGGCGTCGACCTCTCCAGAAGGACACAAGAAGCAGGATAAAGAAAGGCACAGGGAGAAGGCCTCCTTGCCCGCAACTCCGGCCGGTGCCGCAGTTCAGGTAATGTCCCCTCCGGGGGATAGCCCGACGGCAGCCTCCAAGGTTTGGAGGCGGTGTCGGGCTTATGTCTGGGTCCTGCCGGGCGCCTGGCAAAAAGGAGGCCCTGCCCCAGTACTACTGCAGGCTTCGGCGGCTCACTGCGCGGGCACCTCCCTTAAGCCGGATGTTGGCTCCTCCGACGCCCACCGGGAGAAGACCGCTAAGACGCCTAACCCTTCTGGGTGGCGACGGCGTGTCCCTCGGACCAGGCCGCTTCCCCACCTCGCCCGCCTCCGGCGAGGGACCCTTGAAGTCAGACGCCGCCTTGGCGCCCGCCGGGATTCAGCCCTCAAGTCGCATGTTGGCTCTCCGGCTACGCGCCAGGCGCAGAGCCTCACAACAGACCCTCCATCGCCTGTCATCCCAGGTTCCCCGCAGCCTCGCTGCCATCCGGGAGCCCGAGTCACCCTGCCTGACCCCCGGGACTTTTCCTCCGCCCCGGTGATGCCAGAATGCTTTCCACCGCCAGACCCTTCTCCTATTGAACTGGATCTGACGCCGCCCTGAACGCCGCCCCGACACCGCCCCGCTTGACGCCGTTCCGACGCTCGCGGGATATCCTCCTCCATCGACCACCCCCAAGGGCCTATTACGGTTGATCCACCCGTGGACTCCCTACTGGGCCGCCTGCTCCGCAGCTCCTCTGGTACCTGGGTATCCGCCCGTTGTATCCGACGCCGACTTACCCGGGTCCACAGTATCCAGCGCCACAGTACCGACGCCGCTCCACCGACGCCAGAGTACCAAGCCGCACACTACCGCAACTGCTATTCCTGCAGCCAGGTTACGGATACTGCCTTATGGATATAACTTGATAACTATCCCCCTCCTCCTCCTCCTCCACCGCCCCCCAGGCCACCGGTGGATCTTCAGGAGATCTGGCCTCCTGGTGGGCTGAGGCCAAGGCTCAGCTCTCCAAGGAAGTCGAGAGCCACCTGACGGTGACAGTGCCACCTCTGGCCCCTGTATGCCCGAGACGGCACACTCCCTCTCCGCCTTCGGATTCCCGAGCTCTTCCCTCTGGATCCAGAGAGGGGCAGGACACACGTCCAGGGATTCCCCTTAAGGAACCCATTCCTCCCCCTAGATGAGTCAGGGAGTCTTACTCTGTTTTCAATTCTTCTTCTTCTTCTCTCTTGGACTCCTCGGATTCCTCCAATGGATGCTCCGAGAAAGACGATGAGCCTCGCTCTCCATTGAAGCCCCAGCTGAGGACTCCTCCGAAGTCTCCTCCGGAGGATCCTTCCTTCACGGAGTTGCTCAGGAAGATCCAGGAAGTACATCAGTGGCGTTCTTTGGAACCAGATCCTCAGCGGGTTAAACTCGCTGAACATCTGGACCTGCCCCTCACTGCCCTACCTAGTGCCACCTTGATGAGCCTCACTCCCACCTTGTTTCCACTATTTGAAACAACTAACGGTTTAGCCCCACTTCCTCAGAAGTCCAACAGGCTATACCAGGCCCGGAGGTGTAGATTTTTGGATTCTCACCTCCTGCAGACTCGGTTGTGATTAGCGCCGCTCACGGCCGGTCAGCACACCCTAAACATTTGAGCTCGTCTCCCCCGGATAAGGAATCTCGCCTTCTGGATCAGTATGGAAGGAAGATTTACGCTTCTTCCACACTGGGAATCAGGGCCCTGAATTATGTAGTACATATAGGGGATTACCAGAAGGCTATCCTTACCCAGGCGGAATCTAAGATTGACTCCTTACCTGACTCCCAAGTCAAGCAGGAGTTAGCTAAACTAGTCCATTCTGCTCGTTCGGCCAGTCGTCACATCCTGAGGATGACCTACGATGCAGTGGACACTGCAGAGCGGAGCTCCGCATTCGCCGTAAGTCTTCGGCGTCACGCCTGGCTCCGCGTGTCAGGTTTGGTCCCGGCGGTGCAGTCAGCAATCCAGGAAGCACCTTTCAGGGGTTCAGTGCTTTTCGGTGGTGATGTCAAGGACATCATCACCGATTTGCAGAAGGGGACGGCTCTGAAATCTGTGGATACCATGTACCGTCCCCATCCCCCGCAGCACCGTCCTTTTTGCAGATGCAGCCAGCCTCAAGCGAAACCCCAGGGAAGGCAGGCCACCAAACGCCGGGCCCCCGCAGCTGCCAGGCCCCCGCCGCCCAAAAAAGCAGTGGGTGCCCCAGCTGCATCGCGGCCCCACACCACCTGACTCCTTCCCTCTCCCACCGCCTCTGGACTCCCCGGAGGAACTGGTAGGAGGGAGATTCTCCCTCCACCTTCTGGGTTGGGAGAGGATAACATCAGATTCATGGGTGCTTCAGATTATCGTGGAGGGGCACTCCATAGAGTTTCTACAGAAACCTCCACGCCACCCCCCTCTGAAGTCCTTTTACTCAAGGGACCATCTTCCTTTGGTCAGGGAAGAAATATCTGCCCTCCTCGCGAAGCAGGCCATAGAACCCTTCTCCACACCTTCACGGGACGGGTTACTATTCCCATTTCTTCCTTGTACCAAAGAAGACGGGAGATCTCAGACCCATTCTCGATCTCAGCTCCCTGAACTTCTATGTAGAATACAAGAAGTTCAGGATGCTCTCCCTTCAAACCCTTCTGCCCCTTCTTCGGCTGGGTCAATGGCTTTGTGCTCTGGATATCCAGGATGCATACCTGCACATCCCCATTCGTCCCTCGCACCGAAAGTACCTCTGGTTTGCTTTCCAGGGGGACCATTACCAATTCTGAGAACTCCCATTTGGTCTTTCCTCGGCTCCCCGAGCTTTTACCAAATGCCTGGCAGTAGCGCCCACCATGGACTTTGGGAATTCAGGTACCTCTATCTGGACGACTGGCTCCTGGTGGCCTCGTCCAGGGAGGAACTCCTGCATTTTCTCTCCCTCACCCAGCAGGTTTTCACTTGTCTGGGTATCACCATCAACCATTCCAAGTCTCATCTGGACTCCTCCCAGAGACTTCAGTTCATTGGGGCAATCCTCGATACGACAGTGTGCAAGGCCTTCCTTCCTTCGGACAGGGCGGCCTCCCTCAAGTCACAGATTTCCCTGCTTTCAGAACACAGGAAGGTTCCGGCGAGGTCGGTGCTCTGTCTTTTGGGGCTTATGGCAGCCGCCATCCCGACGGGTCCGCGCACGTGGCTCCACATGAGGATCTCTCAGTGGACTCTCCGCTCTCAGTGGGATCAACTCATAGATGACCTAGATCATCTGGTGCTGATCTCCTCGCCGATGACAAGAGACTTGCAATGGTGGATGGTTCGAGAGAACCTGTTTCAGGGGTTCCCCTTCTGTCATCCCCCCCTTCCAGACTCTGACTATGGATGCATCAGGCGAAGGTTGGGGAGCCCATCTGGGTCCTCACAGAACCCAGGGTTTATGGTTCAGATTGGAGTTAGCTCTCCACATCAATGTGCTCGAGCTACGAGCAGTTCTGTATGCTCTCCAAGACCTTCACCAATACATCCTTCCCGGTCACCTAGCTGTCCAAACGGACAACATGTGCGTGGTGTGGTACATCAACAAGCAGGAAGGGACTCGATCCTACCCGCTCTGCAGGGAAGCTATGAGGGTTTGGGATTGGGCAACGCTTCACAACCTTCACCTCACGGCGATCCATGTTCCAGGAGTCGACAATACCCTGGCAGACAAGCTAAGTCGCTCCTCGGCTCTGCCACATGAATGGGAACTGGACCAAAAGGTTCTAAATGGCATCTTCCAGCTTTGGGGGACTCCACAGGTAGACCTGTTAGCCTCTTCCCAAAAGGCAAAACTTCCCACCTTTTGCTCGCTTGCTCCAGAGCGAGGCGCTTCTAGCGACGCGCTGTCTCTAAGCTGGAAGGGCAGATTCGTCTATGCTTTTCCCCCAATTCCTCTGGTCCCTCGTGTGCTGCAGAAGCTTGCAATGGAAAGAGCGAGAATGATTCTGATTGCTCCTTTCTGGCCCAGGCAAATCTGGTTCTCTCTTCTACAGCAATACTCAGAGGTTCCTCCTCTTCCTCTTCCTTTATCTCGAGGATTGCTGACCCAGGATCAGGGGACCCTGGTCCATCCGGGACTCAAGCCCCTTCAACTTCATGCATGGCTCCTGCAGACCTAGCCCAATCTCGATTTGGCATCTCTCCTAAGGTGGCTGAGAGTCTGGTGGAGGCTAGAAAACCCTCCACTAGGTCCACCTATGCCATGAAATGGAAGAGATTTTCCATTTGGGCTGCCTCCAGGAATGTGGAGCCTTTCTCCTGTCCTGTGGCCATTCTGCTCGATTATTTACGTCACCTCTTCGACCTGGGTCTCAGTCATTCCTCTTTGAAAGTTCACATGGCTGCTATTTCAGCCTACCATGTTCCTTTCGTTGATAAAGCCTTTGCCCAATTAGAGGTATCCAAGACTTTCCTCAGAGGGGTCCTTCATCTCAGGCCCCCTGTCCAGACTCCTGCTTCCCCTTGGGATTTGAACTTTGTTCTCGAGAAACTTACCCTTCCTCCCTTCGAGCCTGCGGCTTCCGCAGACTTGGAAGTTTCTTTCGTAGAAGACGCTCTTCTTGGTGGCCATTACTTCTGCTCGAAGAATTTCCAAGCTCCAGGCCCTTATGTGTAAAGTCCCCTATCTGATTTTTCACAAAGAACCAGAGCTCTTCGACCGAACCCTAAGTTTCTTCCGAAAGTGGTAGCGGAGTCTACCTTAAATCAGTCTATTGAGTTACCTGCCTTCTTCACGCAGTACTCCAACCAGGGAGAATTTTTGCTCCATACCATGGATGTTCACAGGATTCTGAGACACTACACCGATAGGACAAAGGATCTCAGAAAGACTGATCAGTTGTTCGTCTCTTTTGCTCACAAAAGGGAAGGCAATGCTGTTTCCAAGCAATGCCTGTCAAAGTGGTTGGCTCATTGCATCACTTTCTGTTATGACAAGTACAACAAGACCCTTCCGGGTCAAGTCAGAGGTCACTCCACTCGTGGAGTAGCAGCCTCTGCGGCTTGTTTCAAGAATGTGTCTGCGGCGGACATCTGTGCTGCCGCCACTTGGACTTCCGTCCATACCTTTACGAAACATTACAGTTTAGACATTGCCTCTCGACGTAGAGCAGGCTTCGGCTTAGTGGTCTTGCAAGGCCTCCTGTCTTGAGGTTTGCAAGGTTTTTGCTACTTCTTGAGTAGTTCCTCCTCCCGGTGCCTTTCATTTGTTCCAGACTGCTTGGGATTCTGTCCTTATGTAATTACCTGCAAAGAGCCCTCGAAGTAAGATAGTACAGTTACGTAGAACTTACCGTAGCAGTAGATCTTGAGAGGCTCTTCTGATAAAACTCTACTCCGTCCTCCATCCCCCTAGGCTTTTTCAGCTCCTTTTCCATTGAGGGAAATATCTGCTTCTCTCTTGTCCAGGCCTTCCAGGCCTGTGGTGAGAAAGAACTGGAAGGTGGGTGTCTGGGACCACCCCTTTATACCGACGTCATCTGATGCCGGACACCTGACGTGGGGGCGGTTCCTCGCCAGGGACTGCTAGCTAGAAATTTTTCCATGGGGTCCTGCCGCCTGCCGATGTCAGTCCTATATGTAATTACCTACTGCAAGAGCCTCTCTTGAAGATCTACTGTTATGGTAAGTTCTTAAGTAACTGTACTTTCTTATGATGTACTTATGCATCAAATGTAAACATTTATAGCATCTGCAAGGAATACTGCATGAGAGTCAGATTCCCCATTGTGATAATTTTAATAATGATATAGTTAAAAATGCACCACACAAATATGTCAGAGTTGGTGTGAACATCAGAAATTTTAGCATGGGTAGCTAGTCTGACAAGCAGTGGAAGGCAATGCCTTCTACATAGTAGTGTATGTGAGTACGGGACTACTCTATGCCCAGATCACTGTGTTGGATGATTGGCACCCTACATTTGTAACATGCACCAATGGTAGTGGGGGCCGGGGGGTGGTTGTAGAGTTATTGAAGAACCAGTGAGGTGGGGACTACTCCTAATCAGTACTCCTGTGTAACACCGACAACAAGTCCGGTCATTGGGTAGTGGAGACAGGAAGATGATGGAAGGCGATGGCCTATGTAAGCTATTGTAGCAACAGGTGTTGCGCCTGTGTGGGAGGTTATCAGATCACACATTGTGCTATGTAGGAGACGACACACCCACACACAACAAAAAGAGGAAACACAAAAAAAGAAAAAAAATTGGTCTCACATGATGTTATAAGCTGACACTGGAAATATTTACCTTGCAATTTGTTAATCACTAGTTCGACTTCATGACCACATAAACTTTCATGGTGAATAGGCATTGGTTCATACTTGGTACAGGAACACCAGTGTATGTTCCTTAAGAATACCTCAGATGCCTCACCCTCATCACCTTCTGATGAGCCAGAATTGTTAACTGGGTATTGCGGTGCATGTCCGGGTAGATACTTGGGATCAAACATGTAAGGATGAATTGTGCCGCTACTGGCAGCATAAAAGAACTCCTCATGATTGCTGTAACCAGAATCCAATGACATCCTAGAAGAGGGGAAAACGATGGAAGACATTGGTTTTGTCATAATTGTGGAATTTACAGCAACATCTTCAAGCACTAATTTAAAATAAGATTAATGCCATATGGATGTACAATATTACACCCATAAAATCAAGAAGTACATGAAAATGGAAACTTACTGTTAGGCATTGTTGATGTCCACTCCATGGATATAAGTGCTAGTATCCGCCAGTCATCCAATTGTAGACATGGCAGTGGGTAGTGCATGATGAGGAAGTGTGGATGCTGAGGTAGCAGTGACCATGACAGGAGTAACAATCAATGTGTCCAAGCCCAAAGTGTGGTGACCTTGCGGAATGACACAGTTAAAGGTACACAGAGACATCCACACCTGTATTGTCATAAAAGGTTCGCTGTGGTATGCCACAAACAACCAAGGAAAAGCAGCGCCATGTCAGATAACTAGGCCTGCAGTAAATTATTCTCATTCTGTAATTACCAAGGGTCATGATAGGGTGCTGACATTCAGGTTGTAATCTGTAATAATAGCACTTATGCACTAACAGTAAAATATTGTCGCAGTTCTAATCAGCATGATTATGCATGCCATAGAATTGCATTGTTAGTGGCATGAGGAAGCATATAACGGAATTAATAAGTTACACATTATATGTTGTGGTTTCACACTGCACCATTGATAATAAAGCATGAGTTGTGACACACTAGGCTAACATGAAAGCATGGTGACAGCAACCGATAAGTGATGTAGAGTTTATGCAATTTTACTGAATGGGTGTTAAATATGAATCTATAAAATAAAATGGTAAGAAAGTATAACATAACCATTTCCCTGACTCTTCAATGAGAGTAATACACAGTCCTGCAAATGATCTTGACTGAACCGGTTATTTGTGTGATTATGAAAAAATATTGCAGAGCGTAAACATTGCAATGTGTGTGACACATCAGTGTTTTGGAATGCCAGCAACATCGAGTGAACAATCATATAGAACTCACATTTCATCCCACCATTCGACTGATGTAAATAAGTACCAGTTATACAAAGTGTGAAATCACTGACACTCACAATAACTCGAACCCTGTTCTAGCAGTAAAGTTAGAAGATTCAAATCCAAGTGTGAGAGAAGCAAATTCACACCATGTAACTGATGTTCATGAAAATCAAAAAAGTCAGTCACACACATGCTCATTCAAAAAGAACAAGATACCACACTCGCAGTATGATAGGCATTCATACCACTACAAGACACTGAAAAGTCACACACAGGAATACAGAATGAACATTATGAGTTATTTATTTATTATTTATTTGATATTTGGTAACCGGGTAAGCCCACTGAGACCATGCAGTCCCCTTTTCAGGGGTGACCCGGGGAGGGGGTACAGAAGGTGAGAAATACAGAAATATAAACACAGCCATAAACATACAGTACATAAGCACTGGCATAAAGGAATACAGGTTAAAGAGGCATACATCAATATAAATAAAGCCATGTACATACAATAACAGCACTGATATCAATAAAGATACAAAGATAAGATCGCAGAGCCCAATACAATGTGTATTAACGCTGTACATTATATACAAAAAAAAAAACCCCGTAGAGTTCCGGATTAGAGGGGAGTGGATGGTGGAGAACAAGACAGATTCAGGCAAAAATTAGGATCACATTATATACAGCAGTGATGCCCAATACTGTAGGAACATATGTTTAATGGGACTATACATATTTGCTTATCCTCTGCAAAACAAAATTTTTGTAGTTGGTGATATAGCCATGAAGAAAATAAAATGCATTTTCTACAATGGCTTGACTCACAGAGGTGATATCATAAATGAACACTTTGAACAATACTTACAAGTAACATAGAAATGAACTGCAACTTGGAATACATGCTGTATTTCACAGTAATCACTAAAAAAAGGTACTAGTGTTACCATAATAAAAAAATAAAACAACTAATTGATAGTTCCATGCTCTGGATTGTATGGGAAGCCATTCAATTCAAAATTACAGTTTTCAGAATATAATTAATAGTGAAATGTCTATGACTAATAACAAAATGTTTACAGCATAATATTATCAGAATGACAAACATGAAAATGAGTATATCACACACCGAAATGGTTATGAGATCTTCTGAAATGGGGATGAACTATACCAAAATGTGTATGACACGTACTAAACTGCATATGACAGACACCAAAATGGATATGACATACACCAAGACAGAAATGGCACTTATTAAAATAAGTAGGATACATACTGAAACAGGTAAGATGCATATCAGAATAGATATGACACATACCAAAATGGGTATGACTCACACCAAAATGAGTGTGGCACAAAATGAAAAGGATGTGCTGTACCAAAAAGGGTATGATGCATAAAGAAATAATTATGACACATTTTGAAATGGATATGGCCTATACTGAAATGGTTATGATAGTAACACGGGTATGACATACCAAAATGGGTATGAGACAAACTGTACTGGATATGGGACACACTGAAATTGGTGCGACACACACTGAAATACTTATGACACATATTGAAATGGATATGGGCTATACTGAAATGGTAATGGCATATACTAAAATGCATATGACATAATAAAATGGATATGACACACCTCAAAATGGGTTTGACACAAACTGAAATTGATATGACACATGCTGAAATAATAGTGACACATATCGAAATTGATATGACCTGTATTGGAATGGCTATAAAACATAGCAAAATGGGTATTCAGTGTCAGTGGCTCAGTAGATAGCACACTCGCCTCTGAGGCCAGGAGATCAGAGGGCTGTGGGTTCAGTTCCCACATCTGGCACTTGGGTTAATATCCCAGTACTGACACTATAGTGCAGCATGAGAGGGGTGCTGCACTTCTGAGGTGCCGTCTTTTAGATGAGACGTTAAACCGAGGTCCCATCTGCCTGGATTGGTGGTAGTTCAGGTGGATGTTAAAGATCCCATGACACTTATCGAAAAGAGTAGGGGAATTTCCCCGGTGTCCTGGCCAAATTTCTCTGATTCACTAAAAATACCACCAACAGCTTAATCTGGTTCAAGGTCAGTTGGCATTCATCTATATCCCCTTCCCCCCAGGTCGTGCCTGAAAATAGGCAGGATTTGTCTAGTGCATTTACCCGGTCAACAAAAACTAAATAATAAATAAAATAAATAAATAAATAAATGATATACCGAAATAGGTATGACACACACCAAAATGGGTTTGTCACTAACCGAAATGGATATGACACACACTAAAAATGGTATGACACATGCTGAAATAATAATGACACATATCAAAATGGATATGACCTATACTAGAATGGCTATAGGACATGGCAAAATGGGTATTATATACCAAAATAGGTATGAGACAAACTTGATTGGATATGGCACACTTTAAAATTGTTGCGTTGCACACTGAAATAGTTATGACACACAGCTAAATGGATATGACCCACACTGAAATGGATATGACACATAGCAAAATGGGTATGACATACTGAAATGGTTATGACATACAGCACAATGGTTATAGTACAAACATACATGAATATGACACACACCAACATGGGTATAACTAATACTGAATTAATTATGACAAATACCAAAATGGATATGTCACATCTTGAAATTGGTATGACGTATATCAAAATGGGTAAGACACACGACAAAATGAGTATGACAAAAAACAAAATGTATGCGACATGCACCAATATAGGTATGACCCATACTGAAGCAATTATAACATACAGCAAAATGGATATGACTTATACTGAAATGGTTATGACACATGCTGAGATAATTATAACACATGCTGAAATGGATATGACCTACACTGAAATGGATATGACACATGATTTTATTTATTTATTTATTTATTTGTACATCGGTTTACAACCTTTGAGCCAGGGGCTCATTTCCAAAGGCACCACGTCACATTTAGAACAAACAAAAGAATACATTTTTGGTTACAGCATAAGTATCACATACTTAGGGTTACATAATGGTGGTGGCATGATAAAATGTGTGTAACACATACCGAAATAATTATGACACTTGCCAAAATATGACATATGCCCAAATACAATACCAAAATTCCTACAGCAGCTGGTCAGGGGGCCCAGTAGTGGGGTAACATACTTGACATGGTCCTCACAAATGGGGATAGTGTTGGGGGAGTAGGGGGAAGGGTCAGCTCAGGAGAAAGTGACTATAACACAGTGGGCTTCAGGGTTAAGAAGTGAGTCAAACCATCATGAAGGTCATGTACTTCAGGCAAGTAGATTTTCCCAAGATGAGGGACGTATTCCGTATTGAAATGAAGGGGATGGAGGACATGGGGGTGAGGAACTATGGAATAAGATCAAGGGGGCCTACTTAAAGCCACCGAGAGCTATATAAGAAGGTGAAAAGAGCAAAAGAAGGAGGAGGCCACTGTGGTTTAATGGGGAAGTGAGGGGGCAATAAGGGAGAAGAAAATGGCTTTCAGAGAATAAAAGAGGACACAGGGGAAGGAAGATATGGAAACTTACAAGGAGAAACTGAGGGTGGCAGGGCAGAGGATTAGGAAGGTGAAGGCAAAAGCAGAAACAGAGGAGAAAATTGTTAGGCAGGCCAAAAGGAGGGACAAGACATTCTTTTGATACATAGGGGAAAAGAGGACAGCAAGGCAGGGAATATTAAGGGTAAATGGTGGGGGGGGGGTTACTGGTGGAAGAGGATTTTGAGAAGGCTGAAGTGCTGAATACATACGTCATCTCAGTCTTCATGATAGAGGGTGAAGGAAGGGGACCCGTGTTAGGGGGAAGGGGGATGTAGGGGTGGAACCTAGTCCAATCAGTAAGGGCAGGGTAAGGGAAGAATTGGGTGAGTTGAGGATAGACAAGGCTATGGGCCCAGACGCCCTGCACCCTAGGGTGCTCCAGGAGCTAAGGGATCAACTGGTGTCACCACTAGCAAGATTATTTAACTTGTTCTTAGATACAGTACAGGGTGGGTGCCAGAGGACTGGAAGAGGGCTGATGTGGTGCCACTTCATAAAAGTGGCAGCAGGGAGGAAGCTGGCAATTATTGCCCAGTCAGCCTCACATCGGTAGTGGGTAAGGTGATGGAGGCGATACTGAAAAAATGGGTGGTTAGTTACTTGGAAGATCACGGGCTGCAAGATATCCATCAGCATGGCTTCAATCAGGAGTGGTATGTCAGACGAAGCTGATCAAGTTCTTTGATGGGGTGATGAGGGTGTCTGATCAGTGGGGAGCAGTGGACATGGTCTTACTGGACTTTGGTAAGGCCTTTGCCACTGTGCCCCACAGAAGATTGGTCAATAAGCTGGAGACTTTAGGAGTGGGACATAAAATAACAAGGTGGGTGGAGAGCTGGCTGATGGGTAGAAGCCAGAAGGTGGTGGTCAATGGGGTACATTCTGGGGAAGTAGAGGTGATGAGCAGGGTCTCCCAGGGTTCAGTGATGGGGACTATTCTGTTTAACAGCCACATCAGTGATATAGCAGAGGGGCTGCAGGGGATAGTCTACCTTTTTGCAGATGACACAAAAATCTGCAATGGATGCACAACCCAGAGGGAGTGGAAGTTATGAAGAAAGATCTAAGGTTGCTGAAGGGTTGGTCGAAAACATGGCAACTGAAATTCAATGCCAAAAAATGCACAGTGATGCACTTGGGACAGAAGAATCCATAAACCACATACACATGGGGGGTGCAGAAGTGGTTGCATCTGAGCCGGAAAAGGATTTAGAGATTTATAATCACTGACAACATTAAGGTAGGGACCCAATGCATCAAGGTGGTGGGCAAAGCGAGCAGAACGCTGGCGTACATAGGAAGGGGAACACTAGTAGAAAAAGGGAAGTACTAATGTCACTCTACAGTTCCATGGTGAGGCCACACCATGAGCATGTAGATCAGTTCTGGAGACCCCCCCCATGCAAGGACATAGATGGCATGGAAAGGGTACAGAGAAGGGCCATTAAAATAGGGCATGGGCTAAGTGGGAAGTCATACGAGCAGAGGTTGAGGTGTTGAATTTGTACCCACTGAAGACCAGAAAGGAGGGAAGGGGATAAGATAGAAATATTCAAATCTATGAAGGGGGTCAATAAAGTGGGGGAGAGCTTATTCTCGGGGAAGGTAGATGCAGAGACTAGAGGACATGGACTGAGGGTGGAGGGTGGTAGGTTTAGGGGAACATTAGGGGGGCATTACTTCACTGGTCGTCAGTGGGTACAAATTCAACACCCTCAGCCTCTGCTCATATGACTTCCCACTTAGCCCATGTCCCATTTTAATGGCCCTTCTCTGTACCCTTTCCATGCCATCTATGTCCGTGCATAGGTGGGGTCTCCAGAACTGATCTACATGCTCATGGTGTGGCCTCACCATTGAACTGTAGAGTGGCATTAGCTCCTCCCTTTTTCTACTAGTTTTCCCCTTCCTATGTACACCAGCATTCTGTTCGCTTTGCCCTCCACCTTGATGCATTGGGTCCCTACCTTAATGTAGTCAGTGATTATGATTCCGAAATCCTTTTCCGGTTCAGATGCAACCATTTCCACACACACCCATGTGTATGTGGTTTATGGATTCTTCTGTCCCAAATGCATCACTGTGCATTTTTTGGCATTGAATTTCAGTTGCCGTGTTTTCGACCATCCCTTCAGTAACCTTAGATCTTTCTTCACAGCTTCCACTCCCTCTGGGACTCTGCTCATCACCTCTACTTCCCCAGAATGCACCCCATTGACCACCACCCTCTGGCTTCTACCAGTCAGCCAGCTCTCCACCCACCTTGTTATTTTATATCCTGCTCCCAAATTCTCCAGCTTATTAACCAACTTTCTGTAGGGCACAGTGTCAAAGGCCTTACCAAAGTCCAGTAAGACCATGTCCACTGCCCCCCACAGATCAATCGCCCTCATCACCCCATCGAAGAACTCGATCAGGTTCGTCTGACATGACCACCCCGTCTGAAGCCATGCTGATGGATATCCTGCAGCCCCTGATCTTCTAAGTAATTACCCACCCTTTTTTTCAATATCTCCTCCATCACCTTACCCACTACCAATGTGAGGCTGACTGGGCAATAATTGCCAGCCTCCTCCCTGCTGCCACTTTTATGAAGTGGCACCAAGTCAGCCCTCTTCGAGTACTCTGGCACCCACCCTGTACAGTATCTAAGGACAAGTTAAATAATCTTGCTACTGGTGTCACCAGTTGCTCCCTTAACTCCCGGAGTATCCTAGGGTGCAGGGCATCTGAGCCCTTAGCCTTGTCTACCCTCAATGCACCCAATTCCTCCCTTACCCTGCCCTCATTGATTTGACTAGGTTCCACCCCTGCATCCCCCCTTCCCCCTTGCACTGGTCCCCTTCTTCACCCTCTATCGTGAAGACTGAGATGACGCATGTATTGAGCTCTTCAGCCTTCTCAAAATCCTCTTCCACCAGTAATCCCCCCTCACTATTTACCCTTAATATTCTCTGCCCTGCTTTCCTCTTTTCCCCTATGTATCAAAAGAAAGTCTTGTTCCCCCTTTTGGCCAGGCTAACAATTTTCTCCTCTGTTTCAGCTTTTGCCTTCTTAATCCTCTGCCCTGCAACCCTCAGTTTCTCCTTGTAAGTTTCCATATCCTCCTTCCCTGTGTCCTCTTATATTCTCTGAAAGCCCTTTTCTTCTCCCCCTATTGCCCCTCTCACTTCCCTTTTGAACCACAGCAGCTCCTCCTTCTTTTGCTCTTTCTCACCTACCTCCTACAGTTCTCGGTGGCTTTAAGTAGCCCCCTTGATCTTATTCCATAGTTCCTCTCCCACTATGTCCTCCATCCCCTTCATTTCAATCCAGAATACCTCCCTCATCTTGCGAAAATCTACTTGCCTTAAGTCCATGACCTTCATGATGGTTTGACTCGCTTCATACCCTGCGCTAACCCCGAAGCCCACTGTGTTATAGTCGCTTTCTCCAAAGCTGACCCTCACTCCCACTCCCCCAACACTATCCCCATTTGTAAGGACCATGTCAAGTTTGTTACCCCACTACTGGGCTCCCTGACCAGCTGCTGCAGGAATTTTGGCACTGTAGTTGGGCATATGTCATATTTTGGCAAGTGTCATAATTATTTCAGTATGTGATGTACACATTTTATCATGTGTCATATCCATTTCAGTATAGGTCATATCTATTTCAGCATGTGTTATAATTGTCACAGTATGTGTCATAACCATTTCAGTATAAGTCATATTCATTTCAGCATGTGTCATAATTATCTCAGTATGTGTCATAACTATTTCAGTATGTCATATCCATTTCAGCATGTGTCATATTTGTTTCAGTATGTGTCATAACCATTTCAGCTTATGTCAGATCCATTTTGCTGTATGTCATAATTGTTTCAGTATAGGTCATACCTATATTGGTGCATGTCACATACATTTTGTTTTTTGTCATACCTATTTTGATAAATGTCACACCCATTTCAAGATGTGACATATCCATTTTGGTATTTGTCATAATTAATTCGGTATTAGTTATACCCATGTTGGTGTGTGTCATATCCATGTATGTTTGTGCTATAACCATTGTGGTGTATGTCATGCCCATTTCAGTATGTCATACCCATTTTGCTATGTGTCATATCCATTTCAGTGTGGGTCATATCCATTTAGCTGTGTGTCATAACTATTTTAGTGTGCATTGCAACAATTTGAGTGTGCCATATCCAATTAAGTTTGTCTCATACCTATTTCGGTATATAATACCCATTTTGCTATGTCCTATAGCCATTCCAGTGTAGGTCATATCCATTTCGATATATGTCATTATTATTTCAGCATGTGTCATACTATTTTTGGTGTGTGTCATATCCATTATGGTTAGTATCAAACCCATTTTGGTGTGTCTCATACCCATTTTGGTATATGATACCCATTTTGCTATGTACTATAGCCATTCCAGTATAGGTCATATCCATTTCGATGTGTCATTATTATTTCGGCATTTGTCATACCATTTTCGATGTGTGTCATATCCATTTTCAGGTGTGTCATATCCATTTTGTTATATCATACCCATTTTACTGTGTGTCATAACCATTTCAGTATTTGCCATATCCAGTTCAATATGTGTCATAAGTATTTTAGTGTGTGTCACTCCAATTTCAGTGTGTGCCATATCCAGTCCAGTTTGTCTCATACACATTTTGGTATGTCATACCCATTTTACTATGTCATATCCATTTCAGTATAGCAATATCCATTTCAAAATGTGTTATAATTATTACTTTATGTATCATACCCTTTTTGGTATAGCATATCCTTTTCATTTTGTGCATACTCATTTTGGTGTGTGTCATAGCCATTTTGGCATCTATTTTGTTATGCGTCTTACCTGTTTCAATATGTGTCCTAGCCATTTTGATATATGTCACACTTATTTTAATAAGTGTTATTTCTGTCTTGGTGTATGTCATATCTATTTTTGTTTATTTAGATCTAGGATTACAATTACCTTTGAGCCAAGGCTCTTTTACAAAAGTTCCACGTCAGGAGAGTACATACATGTTAAACATGTTAAACAAGGGCATACAACATTAATGAGAGCATACAACCATATTCATCAGTTCAGGTACGGCATCACGGTAAATAGGATACATGAATAACACATACAAGGAATCATTTCAGAAACCTAGAAGAAATCAGGGAGGAAGGGTGAGAGGATAGGGGGGTTGCAGCTGAAAAAGAGACTAGAGCAGCTCACGGCATTGTCAAAGAACATCAGCGGGGGGTGGTTGATCTTAGTGGGGAAGGGGGAAGTTAGGGGTGGCAGTCACATGAGCTGGAGGCTGTGAGATGATGATGGAGGCTTGATTTGAATATGTCCAGTGAGGAGGTGGAGGTGATGTGAGTGTTGCTGGCATTCATCCAGCTGGGTGCACGGTGTACTAAGGATCTGTGGCCCAGAGTGGTGCGGCATCAGGGGACCTGTAGAAGCTGACGTTCAGACCCTCTGGTGTTACGAGGATTAGTGTTTGGGTGCAGGAGGGCTTGGACACTAGGTGGAGTAAGGCCCAAAGTTTTTTTTTTTTTTTGCCATCAAGCAGGTAAGGTACTTTATGCGGTTAGCGAGTTGAAGCCATCCAGTTTGAGCGTAAAGCTCACATGTGTGTGTGAGTTGGTGGGATCCAGTAAGCAGTCGACAGGCTTTGTTTAGGGAGGTTGTTATGTGCCTGAGGGCGGTAGTAGAGGCAGAGCCATAGATTATGAGGCCGTAGTCTATGACGGAGACCACAGAGCTCTGGATAGCAATCTTCAGTGCTGCCTGGGTAAGATGCTGTCTATTTCGGTAGAGAATTCCAATGCGTGAGTTTACCACTCTGGCAACACTATCAATGTGAGTCCCATAAGATAGGCAAGGGTCAAGTGAGATTCCAAAGTATTTAAAAGATGACACATGTTCGAGGGTATTACCAGTGCTTGTATTGATATCTAGGGTGTATGTCATATGCAGTTTGGTATGTGTCATACACATTTTGGTATAGGTCATCCCCATTTCAGAAGATCTCATAATCATTTCGGTATGTGATATACTCATTTTCATGTTCGTCATTCTGATAATATTATGCTGTAAACATTTTGTAGTTAGTCATAAACATTTCACTATTAATTATATTCTGAAAACTGTAATTTTGAATTGAACGGCTTCCCATAGGACTGCACCTAGTGTGTCATGACTAAACTATTGCATGTTAAAACACATCATGTAATGGTTTAAGTACTGTAGTATGAAGTACTGCACAGAAATTGAAATGAACTGACAAGAAACAGAAACTGTTGCTCCCCTTCAGTATCTGTCTCTCTCCCCCTCTTCCTAGCCATGTCACATACTGTGCCTCAGTCTCTCTCTTGGGCTGTGACAGGTTGGCTCGGTGCAGGTGCTCAGAGAAGAAACAGACAGGAGACACTGGGCCTGTAAATGGAGTGGCTTGGGCTCAGTGCGGACGCTGGCAAGTGCGGTTCAACTGTAATTAAAAAGAAAATGGCTGATTGGAAGAAATAAACATTCATAAGCAGGTGTCTGTCTCTCGGTGTGGCAGCTGTCTCTCTCACACTCTCTCTCTCTCTCTCTCTCTCAAGAGAAGACTACTCACCTCATTGGGAACACGGTGTGTCACTCAGGAAAGCGGTGTTGCACGGAGGGCATAAGAGGAGATGGTCACAGCATTCAGGGGGGGTTCCAGTGCATTTGGGGGGGGGAGTGGTTTGCCAGGCATTCCCACACTCAGCTGTGCAGCTCAACAATGAATTTACTTCAGCACATGCTGTGCAGCATACTACTGTAAGAAGCCCAGTGCAGTGGGAAAAATGGTGTGCCAAAAGTAATGAATGGGGACAGTAACAGACGGTGCGGCAACACTAACAGGTAATTTAAGGTACCTTGCACAATAACCACTGTGTGCTGCTCTTTGTAAATACTATAGAGGAGCTCATGCTTCACTACCACACAGACCGAAAATTAACCAGAGACACACACGACAGGGGCAGTTGGTTGCCGTTACATGCTCTTGGGAGAATGGAGCAGCTTTAACATACTGCACTACTACCTGCTTGCAGTCTCTCTCTCTGACAAGCAATGACAGGGGGGAACACAAACACCTCCACACTGTGGCTTCAATGTCTCTTTTGTTCACGTTCCCACAACAACAGCCAGAAATCAATGCGGTACTGTCACTTCACTGAACAGAGAGACATGGAGAGACAGTCTCAAAATGTTACCAGTCCCTCTTCCCAGTCATTGTGGGTGCTGTCCATGGAGATCTGCAGGGCAGGTAAGCGACACAGTCATGAGAGAGAAAAACACACTCATGCGCAACAGTCAGCACTCCTTCTCCTTACTCAGTGTCTGCTCAACAACTGGAGATCCGCGGGGCAGGCAGGTGTGTAGCCGAGTGTCTCTCATTAAGCTGCCAATAGCAAATGGCTGATTTTCATGTTGCTGCCGTTAGGCATTCAAAAAGACCCGTTCTGTCCACTGATTCAGGCTCTGAACTGCTCACATCAACTGTGAGTATATGGTGCATTAATGCACGATCAGGTGGCAGCTCTGCACCAATCATCTCAGTTATATTGCTAACCACATGTTATAAATCACAGTAATAATGCACTGCTTTACTGTGCATCACCCCCTTCATCACAATCATCCAATGGCCATTCCTGGTATGCAACATGTCATGATGACCAGTAACCCAACACTACATTTAGATCACTGTTCACATCCTATTCAGCATATACTGTTAAGTGGCATGCGCTTATCCCCCATCACTGGCGCAATCACAGTATGGCAATGGTGAGCAGCACACCCAGCAACATTAACACACATTTAGACATGTGCTCACTAGGTATGGTCTGCTGATGCAAATGTTACATAGGCAAAGATAAAGTTAAACTCATTTCGCATACAGTATGGCACCAAACAAGGAAAGGAAACATACTTTGATTTCGTTAATATTCCAGAACTAATAAGATGAGTCTGAGCGACAGATATTAGTAATACAATACAATACAACATCACTATACGTAATGTCCTGGTATAATTTATAGCCCATCATATCTCAGTCCTATGACTCCACTGATCAACAGGTACCTACTAAAGGAACATAGAAACATAGAATTTGATGGCAGATAAGGACCGCTTGGCCCACCCAGTCTGTCCATTTCCCTACCTACTGGATAAGCTGCAGATCCTAGTTAACCAGCATCCTACTTCTTCCTACCCCCACCCCCAAGAATGGCCTTATGACTGTCCCATGCATGCTTGAATTCCACCACTGTTTCTGACTCCACAACATCCTCCGGAAGGCCGTTCCATGCATCCACAACCCTCTCTGTGAAAAAATACTTCCTTAAATTACCTCTGAGCGCCCCCCATCTTCAAATTGTGCCCCCTTGTTCTTGCACACCTCTTTTTTTGAAAGATGCTACCCTCTTGGACTTTGTTGGGTCCGCAAGACATACTGTAATAACAAGAAGTGCTGTTTAGCACTTTCACTAGATGGCCAGCAGGAAGATGATTGCATGTACAGGTTTACTAAATTAGTTTGTTACATCAGGGAAACATTTACAGGCTCACTGCCACCATGTCACTTGCTTGAACGCATGTGACAATGCAAAAGGAGCCAGATGTGTGGGTACCTGGCTGTCTGCAGGAGCTACTTGAGAGTGTACCATGGTATGTAGAGACAATTCGGATCAACTTGCAAGTGTCCACAGAAATAACAAATTCAACAAAATCTCCAGGTCTGCTGCGCTATGGGCACTTGGGTCTGTGCATGTACATTGTTATTGCAGATGCATCCAGAGAGCTGGAACACAAGTGAAAGAACCTTGATTTAAGCAGGATGACAATTCAGACTCCAAAAAGGCCTCAGTCCAGTGATGAGGGCATCCTCTATACCAGCATCCATGTCTGCAGTGGGGATTGGGGTGCACTACAATACCATCTTGAGGGTGAGGGAGGGAGTCATGGGATAAGTCCATGGGTGATGGGCCTGTTAATGCCAGTGTCATGCCAGTCGGTTTCCATGTGCGAGAAGGGTGATGGGCAGCGAGAGCATATGCGTGGCAGTTGTGGCACACTGAATCAGCCCTGCCTGCTAAGACATACAGGATCTGTTTCGGGAGTGCTGTACTAGGCTCCGCAGTTAATGCTAAAATATCTTAAATGTTAAACACATACCATTTTGATAGGCATGTTCATAAGGAGAAAAAAAAACACTCAATAAAATAAATGATTTTTATAACGGGGGGGTTACATGTAGACATTTTATTTTAGTAAGCAGTCAACAACTGATTGGTCTGAACAAAGTTTGTTTTGCATGATTTGCATTCAATAAATGTGCTAATTTTGAATGAACATGCTGCCGGTGAAAAAATTAATTTAAAGAATAAAATTATATATTGTGCTTGGTAGCTAGTGTCCTGTCTTTTTTTTTGTAATTTCTTCTAACAGAGGTTTATACCTTCTCATTCGCTGGCACTACAACTACCATTATGTCCTTCTTCCCGCACTATGCCATTGTTCTTTAATTTTTAGTTAGTTCATACAATTTTCTTTATGTACATTATCTCACCATTGTTTACATTGATAAGTTTTGAGTACATTAGTTTGTTAAAGACCAAAAATAAATTCTATGTATGTTTTACTAAAAAAGGTGGGAAAATTGATATCTGGCACCTGTACCCAGGCTATGGAATGATAGAGAGGTTGAATAGGACATCTAGTAGTCGTTTTGAGCTGCATTCTAGTATCCAGATAAACTAAGTGAATTTAATTCTGTGTGTTTAATTTATTTCTAACCTATTCTAGGATACTTTATTTTACAAATTATTTTTTTTATTAACTAGTGGTAATTTAAATCACTATCTCCCCTTTCCTCAATATTTCTCTAATTTCACTTTGCTTGCTTTATTTTCAAATTTCTTATTTTTAATTGTACTAAAACTTAGTTCAGTAAAACAAAATGTCTGGAACTATGAGATTCCATGAGGTTTTCTCATACCTTAGTGATGGGGCATATCCAGAAGGATACCATGACAATCAGAAGTGATTGCTAAGGAAGTATGCTTCTAGATTTATTATTGAAGGTAACATTGTTTCTTTATGGCATTCCAATAAATGTGTTTGTAAATTGGTAATACTGAATTGAGTACAATTTAGTAAAAAAAAAATCCTTAATGCTGTAATTATGATTATAGTAGCAAAAAAAAAATACAGAGATATAGCTTTAGGGTTTCCACTCTCTCATCCAAAAAGTACATATTGAGGTTCTTTAATCCCTCATACGTTTAGAGGGGAAAGCCTTGTACCATCTTGGTTGCCCTTCTCTGGACCACCTCCACCCTGTCAATGTCAATGCGAATGTGTGGCCTCCAGAATTGTACACAGTACTCTATGTAAGTCCTCACTAGTGTTTTTTACAATGGCCTCACCACTTCTCTCCTTCTGCTAGTGATACCTCTGTCTATGCACCCCAGTATGTCACTGGCCCTACATGCAGCCTTCGTACTGTTATTTGACACCTTTAGGTCATCTGAAATGATATCCCCCAGGGGCCTTTCTTCCGTGGTGATCATTAGCATCTCTCTACCCCCATCCTATAGATCTCCCCAGTGTTCCATCATCCCAGGTGTCTTGTTTTGCACTTCTTTGCACTGAACCTCAGTTGCTACACCTCATACTATTTTTCAAACTTCCCCAGGTCCCTCCTCATTTTCTCCACCCAGTCGAGAGTATACATCCTATCGCAGATCTTGGTGCCATCTGCAAATAGGCAGACTTTTCCCTCCAACCCTTCTGCAATGTCACTAATGAAGACATTGAACAGGACTGGCCCAAGGACCAATCCCTGATTTACCCTGCTGGTCATCCCCCTCTCCCCGGATTGGATCCCATTTACCATTCCCCATCTGCCTCCTGTCTGTTAACCAGTTCTTAACCCAGTTTAAGTTTACCACCTTGTGCTCTTTGCCCAGACTTCCCATCTTGTTAACCATCCTTTTATGTGGGATAGTGTCTTAAGTCCTTGCTGAAATCAAGGTATGTGATTTCCAACACCCTGGCCCCCCTACCCTATTTTCATAATTTGTCACTCAGTCAAAAAAATCTATCAGATTCGATTGACACAACCTTCCTGCTTGGAATCAATGTTACCTCGGATCCTGGGCTTCGATGGATTCCAGGTATGCATGCCACTGATCTTTCTTTTAGCAGTGGCTCCATGATCTTCCCCACAACTGAGGTGAGACTGATTGGCTTGTATTTCCCCGCCTCCGCTCTACTACCAATTTTTTTGTAGACGGACTACATGTGCCCTCTTCCAGTCCTTGTGAACCACTCCTATGTTGATGGACTTGGTGAACATGGCTGCTATATGCACTGCTAGTTTCCTTCGCCTCTCCCTTAATATCCTCGGTTGTATGCTATCTGGCCCCATTGCTTTGTCCACCTTCAGTTTTGTGAGCTTTTCCAGGACTCTCTCCTCTGTGAATGGACTGATGTACTCATGTCACGCCCTTTGCATTTGTTGTCCAGATGTGGTCTCTGACTCTCCCTCTCTTCAGTGAATACTGAACAAAAGTATTTATTCAGTTTTTCTGCATTGTCTGTGTTTCCCACCAATGTAATGGTGGGTAGCCACCTAGGGTCCAGTGATCATAGTACATTATGGTTCAATTTGAGAACAGTGTAAGAGTCAGACCACATGAAAGCAAGGGTCCTGGATTTCAGATGGGTTGGCTTTGCAAAAATGGTGGAACATTTCAAGGAAACCCTGGCAGGAGTTGAAGAAGAATTGGGTGGGGAGGAGAGGGCATAGAGAAACAATGGGCTAGTCTTAAGGGAGCCATAGCAGAGGCAACAAGTAGTTGTGCTATGCAACTAGGAGGAACGTTCGAGGGGATGGAGGGGGTCAGTCGCAGGAAAAGTAAACTGCGAGCTGCACACTCAGGCAGACTTGATAGGCCTACTTACCTTTTTCTACCAGAAACTTTGTATGTTCGTAACTAAGCAGAATAAAGAGTTAGACAAAAAAAAACACTGTGGTACTCAAATGACATGGCTGGAAAGGTAAGAGTGAAATGGCTAACTTTCAGGATGTTCAAGGAATCACAGAGGAGGTAAGACAGGGAACTGTATCTTGAAAAGCAGAGGAAGGTGGGGAAACCAGGCCTGATCACCATGGAACAAATGGAGTATAAAATAAAACAAGGAAATAAAGATAGTAGACAAGACCCTTTTTTGATACACTAGTGAAAGAAATGTAACCATGGCACCATTATACCAAGGGCTACTACCCTTGCTTGCCTTCCTAACAACAGGTTGAAGGGCCTTGGTTTGAATCTAACTGGCATTGGGGTATCCCTACCAGTAGTAACACTAAAATGATGGTGCCACCACCCAGAGTATTGCTTCAGTGGGTAACTATCACAGTAGGTACAGCCCTTTGGGAAGCTAATACCACCCACAGTCCCACCTAGTGACCTTTTGGATTTAACAAAACAGTTGCAATGCTTAACAGTTAGAATACAAAGAAGTTTGACCATTAATGACATGCTCACACTCAGCCCACTTACCCACAGGGTCTGGATCTCTGGCATGCACCCTGTGTTCTCCCTGTAAAAGACAGTTTCTCAATTTACATACACTTTGAGACAGCATATATCTTATCACTGTATGCAGAGTAATAGTATGTTCATGGCTCAGTTTAAATGTGAAAACATCAAACAGGTTCATTTGGGGAAGTTAATAAGGGAAGGGCGAGAATCAAATGGTTCATTAGGCACTTGCTTAGACAGATATGCTATTGCAATCACTTAATTAGTCTCTGTATTCACACAGTCACAACAACTACTGGGTACCCAGAGTGGAAACAGGCATACCTGAGTGGTGCCACGGGGTGGCCGGCATTGCAGCTGTGTTGGGGCGCTGATGGCAGAAAATGATTTAAAATGCAAATACACTTTGTAACCCAAATGATTGTATCCGTGGCTGGATGGCCCAGTCAATTTAAACACTTTAAACTGGTAAACAAAATTAGATGGTACCATAGATAAATAATGTTGGCTTATTGCAGGGAGCTACCCTGGTTTTACTCACTGTGCCTAGATGGATTTGGAAAGTGCTGGCAACATCAAGACCTGATGCTG
This sequence comes from Neoceratodus forsteri, assembly GCA_016271365.2. Classification (NCBI taxonomy): domain Eukaryota; kingdom Metazoa; phylum Chordata; order Ceratodontiformes; family Ceratodontidae; genus Neoceratodus; species Neoceratodus forsteri. The sequence continues at coordinate 1,454,690,107 of CM057455.1, read as the reverse complement.
GCATGGCATGCTGATGGGGACCTGGGCTGACATGACTCACCTCCACTTCATGGCATTTCACACAATGTGGCCGCAACCTGAGTTGATCTGGTGCACAAGGACTGATTCCCCAGAACTGGTCTTTCACCAAGATGATTTGCATCTTGGTACAGGAACAGTCTATGTGGGCTGAAGATGGCATAGGCCCACCTGGAAATGTTCTTCTGGCAAAGAGTTTGTTGGAAATGCTGGTGAACCCTCCAGCTGGTGTTTGGCAAAGTTCTTTAATTCTGCAAGTGGCTCCTGATAGGTATCCTGTGATGTGGGCTAGCCACAAGTGGGCGCCTACCAAAACAGTGACCCACTTGCAGTGGAGGAAGGACAGGGAAAGGGTGTGAGGAAGACGATGGGATGGGGAAGGCTCATGCATATAGTGGCAGGACATCACTATATGTATAGGCTCGCGGGGGGAGTGAGCATGTCAGAAGGAAGGGAGGGAGGGTTGGCCTGGCATAGTTGGTGTGGGCTGCTGAGCTGGCCCATAGTGTGGTGGGTGAGTGGTAGTCTAAAGCTGCGAGGGTTCTGGGTTCGGGTCCGGACGCACCTACATTTTTGTCGCCCAGCCTGAAATTATTTTCACAGAATTTGCACCCCCGGCCTTTTGCCAGTTAGAATCCTTTAGTAGGGGGTGCAGAGGCACAGCCCCCTGCATTTATATTGAAAATCTAAGTCCCCTGTGCCATTTTCCTGTGCGCCGGGCATGTACGTCACCAAAATTGATTTTCGGCAATGTATCCTCACCATAATTGTCTGGAGAAGTCAATTTTAGGGCAAAAGGTTTACTTTGTTTTATTTTATTAGCCCAGTGTGGAGATGTTGAAAATAATCCAGGGCCTAAGGAAATTGAGGGAATTACTATTACACATGAGAATGTTAGAAGCCTCACACATAAGATTGATCAATTTAGAGAGTGTGGGCAGCTGAATAGGGCCAGGATATTTTGGCAATGTCTGAGACCTGGCTCCATTCAGGAATACTAATAATGAGTTAGAATTTGCAGGGTATAATTTACAGAGGCAGGACAGGGAAAAAAGGGGGGAGGGGTATTGTTATATGTGAAAGAGAGCTTAGGACCTTACCGAATGTTACTAGCAAAAATGTGGAAGGAGTTGATTGTTTATTAATAGAACTGCTAAAAATAAAACTATTAATTGGTGTTTTTTATGCCCCCCAAAAAACTAAAATAAGAACGTTTGCTGTCTTAGCTGATATACTGTTGGAGAAAGTAGGAGACCAACGTGTATTACTAACAGGAGATTTCAATGCTAACTGGGAGCAAGCCAGAGGAAAAAAGTAAAAAATTAGCCTGGAGGTCTTGGGTTTATGACAAGTAATTCATCAACCCACGAGAAAGTTTAAATAATAGAACGCAGGGTTCAATTTTGGACCTGTTCTTTGTCTCCCAGGATTTGCGAGTAGAGGGCTGTAGGATCCTTCCACTGAATTTGGGGGATCACAATCCAATTCAGTGCAAATTAATTTTGCAGGGAGTCCTGTGAGGCAAGGAACAGGACCATTGGGTGAGAGACCTAAAGAGATTTAATGAAAAATCTTTTAGGAACAGTCTTAGCAATTTTAATTGGGATAGAGTGTATCTAATCCCTGATTTACATCTAGCTATTCGATAATTTACGGATTCTTTTTCAGAAATTGTACAACAACATGCCCCAAAGATAAAAAAGAGTAATAGTAAAAAAGATGCACCTAGGCTAAAGGAGCATTTAAAAACACAGTTACGAAATAGGATATGGAAAAAAGCCAAAAGAACAAAACAGTGGAGGACTGGAATGTGTTTAAATGTTGGAGAAACAGGTGTATAAGGGAGATAGATTTAGCTAAAAGAAGGTACTATCAAAATATTTTTAACAAGATGCAAGATCCAAATAAGTTTTGGAAAAATATCTCAGAATTAAGAAATCGGTAAAACCCAAAAAATCCAATTAACTTATTAAATTGGGACAAGTTGGTTGATGACCCAAAAGAGGTTGCAAAGTAATTCTTATTTTAGGGAATTATCTGACTTAGAAATACCTATATTGAACCATAAGTAACTGTTTTTAAACCACAGAATTTAGTTGCCTCTCATTCTAACACTGTGGGATTTAAATTTAGGGAGATTGAAACAAAATAATCCACTAAAGAATTAAGAAGTTTGAAAGTATCAAAAAGTGGAGGAATGGATGGCATTGATGCCAGGTTTTTAAAGATTAGTGCCAACATAATTGCTCCAATGATTACATATTTCTAGAACTGGAGCATAAATTCTTCATCGGTGTCTGAAATTTGGAAAATGGGGGAAATTATTCCCATACATAAAGGAGGAGATAGCACTGTCCCCTCAAACTATAGACCAATAACTTTTCTCCCCATATTTTCAGAGGTGCTGGAGAAACTGGTTTATCACCAGCTTGGCCAGTACCTTAAACAAGAGGGGACTGTAACAAAGTATCAGTATGGGTTTAGGGAAGGGAGGTCCATGAACACTGCCCTAACTGACTTCAGTAACCTGGTAGTAACATCTATAAACCAGGGTAGGAGCACTGGGGCGGTGTTCATGGACCTCAGCAAGGCCTTTGATTTGGTACAGCATGAGGTCTTGTTACAGAGGTTGTTTGATATAGGGCTACAGGAGGAAGCTCTGATGTGGTTTAAGTCTTATTTAACAGAACGTAAACAATGTGTTCTGTGTGGGGCTGCTGTCTCGGGTCTGGTGGACATAGAAAGAGGTGTTTCACAGGGCTCAGTATTGGGCCTATATTGTTTAACATCTATGTAAATAACCTAGTAATTCAGATGATAGGAACTGAGATTAGGCTTTATGCAGATGACACAGTTCTTGTGGCATCTGCAAACAACCCTTAGGACCTGAAGCAGCGGCTCCAGGCAGATTTCACTCATCTGGAGACATGGATGAGGGACTCTGGTTTATTAATAAGTACAAAAAAAACAGTGTATGATATTCTCTGTAGAAAATAAGAACATTTCTGATTTGCAATTAAGATTCTCTGATGGGTTAATCGTCTAGAATGTGACAACCTATAGATACTTAGGAGTCCTTGTGGACATTCGGTTAACCTTTTCAGAGCATATTCAATTACAAACCAAGAAAGTTAATCAAAGGATGTGAGCCCTCCGAAGGATATCTGGGTGCTTGTCTAGAGACATTAGAGATAGATTGGTGAAGAAATTACTATTACCCGTATTAGAATATGGATCTTCACTATACATGCATTTAGATCAGAAATCTTTGGTTAAAATGGATTAATTGTACTATAAGATGGAGAATTTTATATTTAGAAAATGATATGGGGTACGTCATTACATAGTTTTCCAGGAACTTGATTGGCTGCAACCAGCGGCACAAAGAGAATATTTGTGGTCCCTAGTATGTCATGGACTATCCATCACAAAAATAAACAACATCCACTGACACATTTAATACAATTGGAAACAGATCAAATATATATATATATATATATATATATATATATATATATATATATATATATATATATATAAATTTATTTGATTAAGCACCTTTCAAATATTTCAAGGCGCTGTACAAACTTCATACATTTATCATAACCAAACAAGCAATGACAATACAACAGATAAATAAATAAAAACGATTTAAAATACAACAGGGAAAGCCTGAATCCATAAGAATGACTTTAAGGCCTTCTTAAACCTATCCACAGTTGTACTTTCTCAGAGCTGGCGGGGCAGAGAATTCCAAAGGGTGGGAGCCTCAAAGTCAAAAGCACGGGCTCCAGAGGACTTCAAATTCACCCTCGGAATCTCCAGCAACCCCTCGTCAGCCGAGCGAAGCTGTCTCAGAGGGGTGTAAGGCACCAGAAGCTCTTTCAGGTAGTCGGGACCTAACCCGTGTAGGGCTTTGTAGGTCAAAAGACCCACTTTAAAGGTGATCCACCACTGTATAGGCAGCCAGTGCAGAGTGCGCAGCACAGGGGTGATATGAGATCTTCTAGACACCCTAGTCAACAAACGTGCTGCAGCATTCTGCACTAGCTGCAAGCGGTGGATTTCAACCCCAGCAAGCCCTAGGTATAGGGAGTTGCAATAATCAAGATGTGATGTCACAAAGGCGTGGACCAGAACCGGCAAATCGCCTGGTGGAACCAGGTGCCTAATCCTGGAGATGTTTCTGAGATGGAAAAATGAAGTCTTGACTACTGCAGACACCTGATAACAAAGGGTCAAGCCAGTGTCAAGCTCTACACCCAGGTTACGCACCCGTTCAGAGGTGGGGATCTGGTCTACCCCAAGAACTAATCCAGAGGGGGACCCTATCCCCAAACCCTCAACCCTGCAACCAGGGTCCACCACCATAACCTCGGTCTTTCCCGGGTTCAACTTTAAACCACTGATATTCATCCAGTCTTGGATATCAGTGAGGCAATTATTCAGCACCGAGATAGCACTAACCTGGTTGGGCGCAAAAGACAGGTAGAGCTGGGTATCATCGGCATAGCAATGAAACCTCAGCTCATACCGTCTTACAATGTCTCCGAGGGGTAGTATATACTGGAACAACACGGGGAGAGCACCGAACCCGAGGTACCCCAACAAGAAAGAGAGAAAGCCCCGGATTAATGTAAACCGGAAACCACTCTCAGTTCTCCCCAGGAGGTAAGACGAAAACCATCTGAGAACAACACCTGAGAGCCCACAGATGGACCTCAGACGTTCGAGCAAAACCCCATGATCCACAGTATCAAAAGCTGATGATAGATCAAGTAGAACCAAGATAAAGCGGTGTCTCCAATCTCTCGCCATCAGGAGATCATTGAGCACCCGAACCAGAGCAGTCTTGGTGCTATGCCTCTTACGAAAACCCGACTGGAGAGGCTCGTATAAACTATGGATGGTCAAATGGTTGTCAAGTTGAGCATACAACCTTTTCAATAACCTTCCCAAGAAAGGGAGGTTAGAGATTGACGGTAGTTGGCAAGGTCGCTCGGGTCTAAGGAAGCTTTCTAGGAGGGGAGTCACCACCCTTCTTTCAGAGAGCTAGGAAAACTCCCATCTCCAAAGAACACCGAATTATCCGAGCAAGGACCGGGCCAATAAGTTCACTACATCCTAAAATCAAGGAGGTAGGGCCCGGATCCAAACTACAACAAGTTGGGCATCTCAGAGACAATCCTCATAGTATCCACGAGATCAGGAAGATCAAAGGAGCTCCAGGAAACACGGGCAATGGGACAACACCCGATCAACTGCAACAGCTATGGAGTGAGGTTGGGGACAGTGCCTCGAATGCCTTCCACCTATTACTTAAAGAATCGAGCGATCTCCCGCAGTCAATCTGCGTAAAAACTCGACGGAACTGCCGACAGGCTGGGTTGCACAGTCTGTCGACAGTTCTGAAGAGCTGAGCTGGTCGATTCTGAGCGACAGAGATTTCCCTGGACAGGAATTCTGCCTTCTTACGGGAAATTTCTGTTTGATAGAGCTTATAATGTTCTAGCAAAATAAGATGGTCGGCATCCGAGACAGTCTTCTTCCAGCGACACTCCAACCTACGCCCCAGCCTCCGCAGCCCTCTCAACGCCCCATCAAACCAAGGGGTGACGGGACGGCGCGGAAGGGGGTGAACACGGGATGGAGCTATCTGGTCCAGAGCATCCAAGATGGCCCCATTATAGGCCACCACCAGCTGCTCGGGATCAGAGCACAATTCATCACACAGCGAGAGGTCAATAACCACCAACAGGTCTTCAGGGACAACATCCCGCAATGGACGGTATTTGACCATCTCCACAGGGGCCGACCTACCCAGGGGGGCCACAAAGTTGAATCCAACTGAGTAATGGTCAGACCAACCGACTGGTTCCACCACCAGATCGGATGCCTCGACCCCCAGGAGGAAGACCAGATCAAGAGAGTGCCCTCCCTTGTGAGTAGCTGTGGAAACAACCTGAGTGAAGCCAAGAGATGACATCACCTGGAGAAAATGTTGACCAAAAGCTTAAGATTCGACATTGACCCAGGCATTGAAATTGCCCAGCACCATCAATCTGGGCGATTCCAAGGCCATGTCGGCGGCGAAATCTGCCATTTCCTGCAGGAAAAGCTTCTCATCCCTGGGTGGACGGTAGATGAGAGCAATCCTGCACCCCACCCCAGCTACCACAGTGCACTCAAACGATCTGGCCTCCTCAACTGAAACTTCAGTTAGACCCAACTCGGTCTTGAAATAGACCGCTACCCCCCGCCCGCGATCCAATCTCAGGCGATGTATAACCAAGAACCCGGTGGGAACAGCGGCCTCTAAAACTGGGGCTGCATTCCCATCCAACCAGGTCTCGGTAATGCAAGCCAGATCTGCCTTTGCAACAAAGTCCGCTATAAGGGCAGTCTTATTGCAGACAGATCTGGCATTGCACAACAGCGCCCGAGTTGGGCAAGGGTGACGAGTTGTCCCAACCACTTGCCCTCTAAGAGAAGAGGTGCCCTTGGGTATGGGAACTAGAGTGGAATTACCATGTTCCAGAACCCATTTCGCCCCAGGGCGTCTTCGAGGCCTTACCACCCCAATGGGAAAGCAACGCTCACTCCGCTGTCCACAACCTCCAATGCCCCCTCGTCTCCCCCGCCCCCTTCGCACAATCCCCAAAGCTCGACAACGGTGATAAACCTGGGGTGGCAAGGGGGGGGAGAAAAAGGGGCGGAGGGTGCGGAGAGTGGAGGCCGAGTAACGGACAACAAGTGGAACTGGCAAGTACATCAGGCTGCTATAAAATTAAAACCAAATAAAACAAATAAACAACGAATGAAAAACACCACCACCCACCATAAAACTAAATAAACAATATTATAATACGACAGTTAAACAATCAAAAAATTACTCTAAGTCCCACAGTCCTCTCACGACCACGAGACGGAAAGTAAAAAACAACTGTAACAACTATAACAGAAAAATAAAATGCAATAAATATATACAGAGAAAAAAATATATAAATCACCCACCGGAGCTCTCTCACAGGACCGAAAGGGTGGAAAATAGGTTGAAATCAAGCACTCTCACTGCTTAGAATTTTTTCCTCGCAAAAAACAAAATATCACAAGTCCTGGAAATTAAATACAAAATAGTACAATAAATCAATACATCAGCACCTAAATAAAACAAAGTTAAAACAAGTAGCAAATCACAAGAACCAGCCAGTCCAAAAGGATAGAGACCCACTACTACTACACCAGGGGAGGGAAGGCCCTTCAGCCAGCCTCACCAGCAGTATGGAGGAGAGAAGAAAGGACCAGCCGTCTAGCCAATCTCTCTCCTCCCCACTGCGTGAGACCCTAGCCAGGACCGCCAGAGTCCTATAGACCACTAAAAATTAATAACAAAAGGTTCAAGAGAGCAACAGTTAAGTCCACGGGCACTTATCTTGTGGAGTCTTCTTCCAACCGCATTCTTTGCACTTCTTCATAAAGTCAAACAATACTAGACCCACATCCTTAAAACGTTCCGACAACCAGGATACCAAACAAAGTTCCCAGTATAAGGAATTCCAGTGAAGACAAAAGTCAGAAGAATATAAGCAAGGATGTCCAGGATCAAAGATGGCAGCTCCCATTAGAGAGAACTGATACTGGCAAGACTGGCACATTAAACAGTTTATTTATTTTAGAGACAGCAAAGATCCAAAAGTAAATAGTTACAGATTATTGAAGGGCTCCCTCTGCTCTGTTAATGACAGCAGAGTGGAGTCAGTCAGGGGAGTGCTTGGCTGGTCGCAAGCCCTGTTGCACTCAGACCCAGCCCAGGCTATTTACTCTATACACAAGGCTGGAGCTCTTAAAGAGATAACGCGTCAGCATGGATGTGCGCACACATGCAGAGCAGCAGTAGCAGCACAACATGGAACATGGATTTAACTTCTCTTTCTGGATGTCTACCAGGCAGTGGGCATCAGAGGAGCCCAGGGAGGTACTTAAGGTAAGCCCCCTGATTTGGGGGGGGCTACAGAAAGAAAATGAGGGGTTTGATTGTGGTGTTAAACAATGATGTAGGAGGTTATGCAGGGGTTAGAGGTGATGGGTGGGGCTTGAAAAAGCAACAATCCTGAACAAATATTTTTGTTCAGTGTTGAAAGAAGGGGAATGAGGACCACTACTGTGCAACGTGGGCACCAGTGTTAGAGAGGTAATAGTCCAGAAGGTACTCAATATAGGAATGAGGACAATATTGTGGTGTTTGATGGGATACAACCCAGAATAGTAAATTCTACAACAGCTTTTAAAATCCTGGTATCTGATCCCAGGTTGCTCAATTTGCTGGTCATACTACCCTGTGGTAATTGACACTGTCCCATACACGAGGCCAGTAAACCAGTTACGCAGATTGTAAGTAGGTACCAAGGTGGTAATGTGGGTCCAGAATTGGCTGAGCCACAGGACACAGAGGGTGGTGGTAAATGGAGTTCAATCACAGGAGATTCAGGGGTGATGTGTGGGGCCACAGGGCTCTGTTCAGTGGCTGGTCCTCTTCAGCATATTCATTGATAACCTTGCAGAGAGGCTGGAAGGGAAGGAAAGGGAAGCCTCTGTGTGGATGACACCAAGATCTGCTATAGGGTAGGCAAACTCCAGAAAAGGTGGAAAAAAAATGAGACGAGACCAAGACAAAGTGGAGGAGTTGACAAGAGTGTGGCAGCTTAAATACAATACAAAAAAAGTTCAAAGTCATGCACTTGGGCCACAGGAATCCTGGAGAGGAATACAAGATGAGGGGATATAGTAATAACAACAAAACTGAAAAGAAACACGGGGGTAAACCAAATGGACAATCTGAATGTGTACAGGCAATATGAACAGGTGGTGGGTAGGGCTGGAGGGATGCTGGGTGAATAGGGACGGGTGTTACCAGTAGAAAACAGGAGGCGGTGTTGCCACTGTACAGATCTTTGGTCGGGCCACATCTGGAATACTGTGTTCAGTTCTGGAGACCACATCTCCAGAAGTACATTGACAGAACAGAGGTGGTCCAGAGAAGGGGAACCAAAAATTGTAAGGAATGCAACAGAAAACATGAGGAAAGATTGCAAGACCTCAACATGTATACCCTGGAGGGGATCTACGACACCGCATCAACAATTTCTTGTCAATGCAATGTTTCCCTGACACCACTACATCGACTGCAATTGTGGTTGGCATGGTGCCGCCAAGTTCAAAGTTCTTGTTTTGCAGGAGGCTATGCCCCCCACACCCTCCATGCAGGGGGCAATGGCCCTTCACCACCACAATTATGATTATCAACTCCAAGACGGAGCTAATTCGTCGATGGGGTGCAGGACCATGGGAAAGGGTGCCGGGGTCCCTGACAGACTTTACAGCAGCAAAATGATGTTGGTGGCATCGACCATGTTGCTGTAAAGTTGTCGCTGTAGCAGTGATATACCCCTTGGAGGAAAGGAGAAGGGGGATATGAGGAAGTATTTTTCCACAGGGTAGTGGCTGTATGGAACCACCTCCCATCAGTGGAGGTTGTATAGGCTAAAATGATTGGTGAGGTCAAGAATGCATGGGATAGACAGAATGGAACCCTAGTGATATGAAAGAGAGGGTAAACTGCATATCATTTGGGAACAGGAGTATACATAGAGAAATGAGTAGACTAGGTGCACCAGGTGCTCCTTATTAGCCCTTGTAATTTATGTTTCTATTCCAGTGAAGCCAGGGAACATCTGCAATGGAGACCCCTGGAGGGGAGGCACAGGACCCCAGAGGAGAAGGAAGCAACTCCTAGTGGGGGACTCTATTATTGGGGGGGGGCAGAGTTGTGAATAAGGGATGGAGGAAGGGGAGAGGTAAGGTGCCTACCTGGCACCATGGCTTGGAGTGATAGGAGGTGAATCCTAGGGATCGTTGGGGGAACAACACGGGAGGGGGAGCTATACATCATTATCCACCTGAGAACAAATGACCTATCTGGGAATGAGGTTAGAGCAGGGGAGAGAGAGTTCACGGAGCTGGGGAGGGGTCTTAGACGGGTGTCACGCAATGGTAAACATCTTGGAAGTGCTACCTGTCTACGGCATAGAAGAGGCCAGAATACTCCGCCCCATGGGATTCAAAGAATGGATGAAGAACTGGTGCATTGTTGTGGGTTTTTGTTTCATCGGGGACTGGGTCCCACCTGGAGAGATGCAGGATTGTATGCAAAAGGGATGGTCTGCATCTGTCCTGGGGGGACCAGGATCCTGAGTGAAAGGTTTGAATGTTTCATTGGCAAACATTTAAACTAGCCAAGGGAGGAGATGGAAATATGCAGGAAGAACTAAGCTGCTCCCCCCACCACAGGTTAAGGATGGGAAAACAACAGACTGAAATGGGGTAATGTCAGGAGAGGCACAGGGGGAAGGGATAGGATGGGAAAAATTAGGGGTTAAGCCATCAAAACATGGAGAGCCATGTGTACAAATGCCTGCAGCCTGGGTAATAAGATCCCTGACCTGGTGGCCTTGATGGCTGAGGAAGACCTGGATATTGTGGCAGTCACTGAAAAATGATATACAGAAAGCCATGACTGGGATGTTAAAGTACCTGTGTACACAGTCTACAGGAAAGACAGAGAGGGCATAAAAGGAGGAGGGGTAACTATCTACATCAAAGAGGGGATCAAATCAACTGAGATAAAGGGAAAGCATGGAGGAGAGGAGGCACTGTGGGTCACCCTGGAGTCAGGAAATGGTACCACTATCTGTACAGGGGTTATCTACAGACATGGCCCTGAGTTTTCTGCGATTCTGCGGATGTGGCCACCCATGGAATTAACTGCAGAATTTTTGGTCACCCACAGAATTAGTGGCCATGTGCAGAATTCACGGCCACCTGCAGAAATTGTGTCCCACCACAGAATTTTAGGATGCAGACCGCGGATCTTACAGTTGGCCACAGTCTATCTCCAAGAACCTATCTGTCCCATTTAATTTATTTCCCCCTGACATATTTTTACATGCTGAGCAACTACGGAGCTCTCTCGCAATGCACCTAATCCCATAATATTATACTACGGGCTTTTCGTTCCTTGCAGTGAGGCTTCTCAGCATGCTCTATGGCCGAACGAATATTTTAATGTATGTCTCTGGGGCTCCGTTTTGCTACTTTGGTCGCCCCTGGACCAGACATCCCCTGACATGGTTCTCTTTCTCCCCAAAGCCACCGGCAGAATGCAGGCATAGCAACGGAGGCTTCAGGGCACAGAATACTGTTCCTCAAGGAAGTTGCTGTGCTCCCTGGTTTGGAGGATTCAAACTTCACTCTGTGCTCTGGACCAACTAGCTTGCCACTAAAAAAACAAACAAAAAAGAACTTGACAAGTTCCCTACAGAGCTGGATGAATATTTCAAAATAAATGTATGCCCCTGAACTCATAGTGGCACCATGGGGTGCTTTGTTTCCAGGTTCCCTACCCAGCTCACTCCGTAAAACATTAGTCAATAAATATGGTGCTGTGCTCTGAGGTTCGGAGGATTCAACCCCCCCCTCCCCACCAAGTAACTTGACATTAAGAATAAAATACAAAAAGAAAAAACCTGAACATGCCAACTTCCCTCTATGGCTGAATGAATATTAAAAAATAAATGCAGTTTGTATGTATATGCCACAGAAATCTTACTGCAACGGGGTGCTTCCCTTCCCTGGCCATTGAAATTTCATTTTGCCACCCAGAGTGGCAGCCGTTAACATTGGGGCAGAACGAAGGGAATTAAATCTGTACCAACTAGAAAGACAAGAGCAATACTGCACTTCTCCCTTGTCTTTTTTTTTTTTTTTTTTATTTACTGTATGGCTCTGGGGCTCCATTTTGCTACTTTTGTCACCCCGGGGCCAGGCATCCCCTCACATGGTTGTCTTTCTCCCCAAAGTCAACGGCAGAATGCAGGGGTAGCAACGGAGTCTTCAGACTGGAGTCTTCAGACTGTCAAACTGGAGTTGCCAGCCTAGTTAAAGGAAGATCAATAAACACTATGCCCCAGTATCCTTCCTATCAGAGGACGGTTATTTTGTTATTTCCAAGAGGTGCTTCATTTCCCTTTCAAATTACTTTGTTCCTGCCTAGGGTGGCTGTTGAGGAAATGGATCAGAAACTGAATTAAAATAAACGGAATGCCCTGCTAGCCCTGCTACCTGTTTTCTTGTCAAAATTATTGTGGCTTTAACAGAAGTCAGCCCTGGTGTCTGGATGAATGTGTAACAGTACAATGTTAGCCAGAGTGAGACCTTCCGGTCCATAAATCAAATATACCACAATACAATTTATTAAGTCTCCAGGCATTATGGTCCAGGGCTGTATTCCCTGGCAGCAACTAATAACTACAGCAGGGCTAAATGACCACAGTGCAATTCTTTCATTGTTGGCGCTAGCAGGAGAACCACAGAGGGACATACGGTGTGAGCTCTGGGGAGTTCTCCTTAATCAGGGAGCTCTGCCAAAAATATAGCGATAAAACAATGTCCCACTTGGCTCCATTTTTTTATTAAAGCTTGTATGCCTCCCTTATTTTCCCCAGAGACCCACATCAAAGGAGCTAAATTCATTAGACCCCCCACCAGCATTCTCTGGTTCTCAGTACACTTTGGATGTGCAAAAATAAAATGCTGTATATTAAAATCTTGCCCTGCCCCCAAAATACAGCATGAAGGCTCCATGAGTCTGTCTGTGCCTGGATGATCCAGTGGCTGTACCTGAAATACATTGGTAATTGTTGTTGCTTCATGGGCTCATTTAAAAAAAAAAGTGTTACTTTTCAGGCGCCAATTTAGGACAGGGGTGCTTCGTTTCCTATTTCCTGCCCAGGGTGGCTGTTGGGGACATGACGCAGAAAGGAAATTAATATCAACGGAATGCCCTGCTACCTCTGTAGTCTTATGAAAATTATTCTGGCTCTCCTTAGCTGGATTCTCCTGATTTGTTGACCCCAGTTCCAGCTACCCCTCATAGTATCTTGTTCGCCCCAAATATCTTATCTGAGCCCAGCCATGATTAGCGCCAATACTGTACCCATGCCCAGAGAACCATGGAGGGGCTTATAGATGGGCACAGTAGGTAGAAAAGAAGTGTGCAAAAAAGAAAGAAAGAAATACTAATAAAAACGTAAATAAATACAGAATGTGTGAATAAAAAAAAGACTTACTTATTTCATGTTTATTTTTCACAGTCCATTACGGAATATTTTCGGTCCTCTCTGCCATGCCCCTACCACTGAGGTTGCCATATTGGAGGGAACATAATTTCGCCCACAGTCCCTGGTCTGAGCCCCACAGGTGAAAACAGGGTGTCCCTGAAAGCAATGCATGTCTGATTTGCCGCTCAGCCCTGGAACCTTAGAGGCTCACAACAATTTCTGTCTGACAGCCACGGAGTAATATTTATAAATAGAAAAAAAGATAAAATATTGTCACTCCTGGTGAGCCTATGGTAACCTTTTGTTACCCAGTCCCTGGTTGGAGCTGATTTTTTTTCCACTGGCATCGTGGTTGTTTTCTTGCCCAGCCTGGGAGGCTTAGAATCTTAGATTCAGTCCCTAGAACTAAGTAATAATTCTGACATAAATAAATTAGACAAACTAACCAGGAAAAAGTGCAAGTAAATAAAAACACCAGCTCTTTATATTATTATTTTTATATTTTATATATATGTGTATATATATATATATATATATATGTATATATATATATATATATATATATATATATATATATATATATATATATATATATATATACATACATATATATATATATATATATATATATATATATTGAATGTCAGCCACAGAGCATTGCTGTTAGTGTTAATAAATTAATATATAGAATTAAAACTGATAAATCCCCCTAATATGGTCCATTTTTTTGGCAACCTTAGTAACCCAGCCAGTGAACCACATTGAGGGATATGTTAGAGAGCACTGGGCTCTTCCTGTTAATATATTACATAGGCATAGCAAATATAATTCCTGCCCGCACAGTCATAAAGGATAACAGGCTCACAAATCAAGTAGCAGTCTGTAACACTACTCACTGTTGTGTAAAAAAATAAAAATCAGACACCACTGAAGCACAAGGCACCAGCACTCTGGCTTTTACTAAAAAATAAAGGTATGCTTTGTAGGGTGCCTTTTAGTAAAAATACCAATAGGGTCAGGATAGTTGTAATGGCAATTAATAAGGAAATAACAATAGGCCTGGTGGCTCTCAGGGTTGAGGCACTGGACGCCACACCTTGCGCTACACCGGCGACACACTGCAGATGTATTTAGCTGTATACTGGCACTGCTTCTGAGCACAGTTATTAATGATGACAATATTGGCAGAGACCACACAATCTCTAGAAGTACCATCAGATACCTCTGCTGGGTTCACAAAGTGAATTATGAATCCACCTGTCCAGATCTCTAGGCTGTAGCCCTGCTCCCTGAGATGGCACAGTAGTGAACTTTATTCTCTTTTTAATGTTTTCTTTAAGATATGTTTTATATATATATATATATATATATAAATATTAAGGCACTGCACAAGGGATAACATATATATGTACTATATAAACTGAGTCTGAATACTTATGAATACAATGCAGTACAGATGGAATATAAATATTAAATTAATTCACTGCCCTACAGATGCTGCACCAAAGTACACAGTTGCAGTCTAATAAATAAATTAAACTACTGTGCCCTTGTTGTGAGCCATGCTGCCATGTAAGTAGTAATATATATGAGTACAATACAATATATATTGTTATGGTTATGTAGGGTTACTCTAGCAAATAGTTATGTCACCAGAGAAACCCACAACAAACAATAAGTACAGAACAGGAAATGAACACCTTAAGAAAGAAACACACATATAATATTAGGAAAATAATAGAAAGTGTCTCTGAAGTGCTGTAGTCTGATTGGCTGTTATGCCGACAGCCTTATATCAATCCTTGTTACACTGCAATGTGCAGCTCGATCAAAGTTGCACGTGGATTCTTCCTGTCAGCATTCCCCATGCTAAATGACTGGACTGATAACATTTTTGTTTTGAACCGCCAATCTTAAACTGTTGGTGGCACAACTCTTCTATAACAAAAATCTCACATGCATATGAATATATGAAATTGCCAGCCAATAAATGACCTATCAGTCTGTCCTGAGTGTGCAGCATTAAGTCTTTTGGACTGCAGACGCCCCCCAGCCCCCCTCCCCTCCCAAGCATTGCTTTTATCCATGTCATTCATTCCCACTCCCTGCTCCCCAGTGGTTTTCCCCCTCCCTCTGAACCTGTCCCACCCCACTGTGATATCACCTCCTCTGGCAGCGTATTCCACTCTGCCATCACCCTTTCAGTGAAATAGTGCCTACTCATTTTCCTCCTTAATCTGCCTACTTTTTTGCATTGGATCCAAGCTGCCATACTTCTGACCATTCCTCCAACCTTGCCAAGACCCTTCTTATCTGTTCCTCCTTGTGTATCAACCCTGTTGCAGATCTTTGTGTCATCTGCAAAGAGGCATACTTTTTCTTCCAGTCCCTCTGCAATGTCACTTATAAAGACACTAAAAAGGACTGGACACAGTACTGAACAATGTGGTACCCCACTAGTAACCCCTCTTTCTTCAGAGTGGACTCCATTTACAATTACTTTATGTGTCCTGTTGTCCAGCTAATGTTAGACCCAGGCTACCACCCTGAGACCCACTGCTTTGCTACAGGAAATGTCACAGCTGTGCTACCCTATAAAAGGAGTGTACAGTGGGGTGATTGGGGATGGTGGTGGGTGGCTGGGTGTTATTGTGCTTTGCCTCATACTTCAACCCACCCCAGGAGTGACATTATTACATGATAACACACACCTTGTCGTGCCTTATTGCTTAAATAAATAATGAATATATGATTAGTAAATTACAAGTAAAACTAATCATATAATTTAATAATGGTCTGATTAAATGAGTAGTTTTACCAACTACACAAATACATTATCTCTCTAGCTGCCTATGTATGTATGTATGTGTGTGTCTGTTTGTCTATAACCAGTATCTTTCTATCTATCTATCTATCTATCTATCTATCTATCTATCTATCTATATATCATCCATCTATTTATGTGTCTAGCAATAACAAGCTTCATTTTATGTGGCATGTATGAATGATGCCAGTCATTATTATGACTCCCCAGAACACAAGTGATAGTGGTGTGCAGCAAATCAGATAGCTTTACTGGAATTGTACAAAATAACACAAAGAAGACACATATGGGTTTGTGAACAGGATTTATTAGACAACTGACATAGAAAGCTGAATACACTTTGTGTGTGTGATCAAAACACCACTACATATTCTGGTTTACCAGCTTACTGCCTCTTGACATTCACAGTTTCTGTAAGGCAAGCATAGCACAAGAGGTTATTCTGACTGTGTCCTTCTGTCTGCATCTTAAAATTACTAATGGTTTCAAGAAACAGGCTAATGTGAACACACAAACCTTGGTAACAAAGGTGAAATACTGTTTTTTCAACCGACACAATGTCTGTCTGTCTGCCTATCTATCATTTCGACTGCTTCTTAAATATGGTTTTCAGACCAGATTTCTTTTTTATTAAAACTGTTACAAAATCATCACAAGGCCACCAGATAAGCAAACTAATGATTGGCCAAATAAGCAGACTTTGCATTGGCTAACCATGTGCACACACCCACACACTTAACACCTTTTTGATTGACTGCCGGTCTGTCACACTGGATTGGCAGTTCATGTTATCCAATACGATTTGACGTGGTCACAGTGGAAAAGCCAATCAGAATGGTTTACTCAAGAATGGAGTCAGAAACATTTGCTATAAAAAGCCCAGCCTTTCCGATCAGAAACTATCTACCGTGAGGAGGAACACCTGTGACCTGCGACATTGAGAACCTGTTTAGAAGGAAGACCACTACCAGCAATATTACTTCACTGATTTCAACTGATTGACAACCTTTTTCTGTAAAGAGGTAAGCAGTTTCTATACTCTTTCTTAACCCAGAAAGTAAATGTCCTGTTTATTTAGATTATTGAATTAATGTGTTTACCTGCATTTATTTAACTATGGAGCCTAAGGCATTTTATAAATAATAATGTTTAACTGTGGCAGTATTATAAATAGTTAGTTTGTAAAAGTACTCTTCTTCACGTTGGCCTTTTAGAAATAAAACTGTTTCCATAGCCAGGCTCCAATTTGTAAGTCACAAAAGTTATGGGTTGGCTGTCTGCCCACCCATGCAGTGGGCATCATCCCACAGCCCAGACAGGTTAGTTTGTAAAAGTACTTTTATTTCCTTTGGCCTTTTGAAATAAAACTGTTTCCATATTTATTGTGGGCTGTTAGCAATAAAAATGTTTCTTGAGCCATAGATTTGCAAGTCACAGCAGTGTGTTGCAGGCTGGTTGCCCACCCATGCAGTGGGCGACCCCAACCTTCCCACCACAGTCCAAATGGGTTAGTTTATAAATGTATTTTTAGTGCCATTCTCTTTGTGTACATACAAATGCTTCCATTGCCAGTATCCCATTTGTAAGTTGTGTGTTCTGCAATGGCATTTTATAAATAATGTGTATGGCATTTTCCACAATTGCCATGTTGCTAGTTTCAAAATGTTGGCTGGCTGCAGTGTAATGTAATCTTTAAGAACTGAGACCATTGTTATGCATCTGGCCTTTGAATGTGACAGCACATTATTAACGCATGTATACTTTGCAATCATGGAAAGGCAGGCTTCAAGCTGTAGTGGTTTGCACCTACTTATCAATACAGATTATGTTTCTTCTCTAAAAAAAAAAGTCACACTTCACAGCCACAAGAATATGTATGTGATTAACACCTACATACATGTAAGCAACACATTTACTAACTGATTATCACACAAACTAGTCTTGCTGTGTCACCCAAAGAACTGTGACAAGATTAAAGAAACATGCACTTCAGTAATGAGAAAATAAATGTATTTAGATTTGCAACATAATGTTGGATATGTGCTAATGTTACATCACAAAAGTTACACATGAAGATTGTTGCTGCCTGGTCTCTCTGTGTGAGCTCATAAAATGTTACATTGTTAACAAGCAGTCTAGCAATTTGTGGAAAAGCAATGGGTAACTGTAACAAAAATGTTTTAATGTATTTTATCTCACAGTAACAAAGTATGTACAGAGAATTAGTGTTATTGTTAATGATACATACTAGTACTTTGTTACCTAAACAGTGATAACATAGAGGATGGTTTATGACTGTGTAAGTTATATAAACAGTGTTATTGAACAAGGAGATTAATTTATTGCATTGAAAAGTTTTAAAGTGCATGGTCAGTGAAAACATAGAAAAGCACACACAACCAGCTAGAGAAGACAACTGACAATATAAATGAAAACGTTTCCATTTGTTTAAGTGACACAGTGTGCTACACATATTTCAACAAGTTCCATGTTTACCAAAGACACATACATAACTTCCAGCATAACTGGATAGAGGAAAGCTATCATGTGTCAGCCTCCGATGTTCTGAAAAATAAATGAATAGGCATGGCAGCAATCAAATTTCAAGTATTAACTTTTTTTATCTCTTTATCATTTCTTTGCTATTTCTCCTAACATAACAGAATGGAACGTTTTGCTAAAAAATCCACTCCATCTTCATGCAACCATTCCAAGACGGCATTGTATGTCACTACTGAAGACCACAGCTGAGAGTTTCCCAATGACCTGCATGCGGATGGTGGAAAATTATTTTGTACTTGCTGCAATGTGGTGCTTGACCATGTCCGTCGATCAACAATCACTGACCACATGGCTGGCAAGAGGCACCTGAAGAGGAAAGTCAAGTTTGAAGAACAAGGAATCAAAAAGAGGCAGAGGACCCTGACAACATCACTACAATGCCGGACAACTGCAATGATGGCTAGAGTCGGGGTGGCCCAGGACTCTGTGAAAATGTTGCTAGCAGCCAACATTCCATTTGACAAGGCTGATCATCCATCAGTTAGGGCCTTCATCTCTGCACACATTAAAAGTGGGGGATCAATTCCACAGTCCAACCAGCTGCGCCATGTTTATGTTCCTGACATTTACGAAGCCCAAAAAGCAACGGTGAAAAAAATATTGGAAGGGAAGAAACTGGCGGTTATTGTGGATGAGACCAGCGACGTTGAACACCAGACAATTCTGAACATTTTGGCAGCATCACTGGAACAGGATGACACTGGACGTGTGCACCCATACCTGCTGGACACAAAGTTCCTGCCAGCTGTAACACACAGCACAGTCGCAACGGCAGTGATAGAAACAATAACTGAGTATATTGTGGACTACAGTGACATTCACATATTTGATTCAGACAATGCAGCGTACATGAAAAAAACTTTCACCAATGTTTTGTGTGGACTGTTCCCCAATTGCAGGCACATCACTTGCCTTGCGCACATAATGGAACTGATTCCGGGGGAATTACAAAGGCCATTCAGTGTAACCCTGAACTACATGAAGGTGTTTAGAAACCTATTCTCGCTGCCAAGGGAATGAAAAGCAAGGTATCTGAATCACCTAAAAGAGATGAACCCGCGCAAAAGAGCAACCATGCCACTTGACCCTTGCTCTACAAGATGGAGCTCACATTTTCGTGCTGCACTATACCACAGAGACCACATTGGGTTCCAGAAAGAATTTGTGGAAAAGGAGCTGCACTTAACAAAAACACCATGCTCATCACTTCTGCTTCTTAGAGTAAGTATTACAAATTCATATTTAAACTGTATGAGAGCATGAGAATTTGGAATATGAAAAGGGATTGTTTAGTATATAGCATGCAATGGGGCCATTATTTTAAAAATGATATAAATATAGTGGAAAGAAATCAGGCTGGCTAGTAAACTCATATCCTGTTGTTAGAACAAATCATATGAGGACAGGAAGGTAGATAACTCCGGTTATGAGGATTACTGAGTAGGGGGGGCAACACCCATGGGCCTTGGCCTTGACCTTCTGTTGTCCTTCAAACAAAAGTATTAACCAAAGTATGTATAATAATTTCAATCAATTACACCATTTTGTAAATCATACCATTTGTACCATTCTCAATTACATGGGTGTGGTGTGCTTATTTATGGCTATTAATTATTATGGGTAACATAGAACACATGAAGCACACAGAAACAAAGGAGAGAAAGAACTATAATAAGTGCCACACCTGGGGCACTCCTTTCTCTACTCTGTGTGCACTGATAATTATTATTAATAATTAATGCTATTATACCAGCAGTAGATTTCTCTGTGCACTTCTCACTGCAGCCTGCAGCTCATCAAACATTAAAATGAAATAACACCTTTAATCATCAGGAATTGTATGTACTTAAAACCTGCATAACAATTAAAGTTTTTGTTCTTCTTTTTTTTTAGGACATCTTATCAGATGACACCCAGTTCATGAAACTAAAGATGGAACTGGCATTCCTGGCAGAAAAGACTGCAAAACTCTGCAGCATGCTAGACACATTTCAGTCCCAAGTACAGTGGCGACGGATGTGGTGGACACTCTAGAGGACCTGCAAATTTATCTGGAGTGAAACAGACAAAGCACAATTGAAAGTTGTGGACAGTTTATTGATTTTGATGATGATGTGCCTCTGTCTGTTATGACAGACATGGCAGGAAAATTCAGGATGGCCTTCCAAGGTGCCGCTGACAAACTTAGCAAATACATGTCCACAGAGGGTCAGCCAGGATACCTGTATTTAAAGGAAATCAGGATTTTCAATCCTAGAAAGGTGACATTCATGCCACAGAATAAAAATGAATATTTTGCAATTCCTTCATGGGATGATGTACCAACAGAGAAGTTTCTGTTGTACAAAGAGATACTGGTGACACGGTATCTTGAACACAACTCTGAGATGCCAGTAAGCCTGTTCTGGAGATTGGCACAGGACAGAGTGCCCAAGCTGGCAGCTGTGGCACAAACATGTCTCAATTCGGTGACAAACTCAGCAGATTCTGAGCGTAGCTTCAGCATCCACAATTGGATTTTTCCAGAGAGAAGGCGTGGGCTGTTGGAGGACAACATAAGGAGGCTCGTCTTCCTCTGCTTTAACTCACAAATTATTGAAAATGAGGACTCAAGTAATGATGATGCAAATGCTGAAATTACCATTTAATTTAACAAGTGTGTACAGAAATGTGGACTGCATTATGTTTGTTGTCCAACTTTAATTTTCTGATTTTAATTTCTGTGTATATTTCTGGAATGCATGATGATTATTTTGTTATTTTTATTTCCTGACTTCTAGTCATGTGACTTTCTGTATATATTTTTCTTTATTTTCATTTCTGCAAATATTTTTCACCCTCTTTAACATGCATTAGTGCATCAATAAAACACTGAGTTGAAAGAAAAGTTGTGTATTTTCATTTAGGATAGATATTAAGGGTGATTGTTACCATATCAATAGCAGCACTTGACTAAAGAACCAGTCAAATATAGTGATAAACACCAAAAAATGGGTAATATTAAGGGCAAAAATGTGCCGCAGAATTGCTGCAGAATTTGATACCTGGCACCGCAGAAGTTCTTCGGCAAATGGGAACCATGCCGCAGAACTTTGCTACGACTTGCCACAGAAAAATCAGGGCCCTGTCTACAGACCCCCAGCACAAGGGGAGGAAACTGATAGGGTAATGGTAGATAACATCCTTAAAATGGCAGAGAAAGGGGGAAGTATTATTGGTATGGGACCTAAATATGCCTGACGTTAACTTGAACACCTATGCTGCAGCCACAGCCAGGAGCAGAGTCATTCTGGATGCCTTGCAGTGGGAATGCCTCATGCAGCTAGTGGGGTTCCACCAAGCCACAGTGACAGAAATTTCACTGACATCCCTTACATCAACACAATCCTGCTGACAAAGACGCGTCCCAACAATGACCCACAGCACACCGACACCGACTGCCACACTTCACTGTATCAATGAAGGGGGGATTCACCCCCCCTTTAAATATCTAACTCCACATTGCACAGACAGTGGAGAAAAGGGCAGTTCCTGTGGCCGCACAACCACCCAACAACCATGCCCGATCCAGCACAGCGACAGTCCCACCCACTTCACATCCCATCCACCTCCTTATACACCTCCCTGTGCACACTGACAGTCCTACCCACTGCACATCTCGCCCACCTCCCGATACACCTCCCTGTCGACAGTACACACCTGTCGACATCAATTCCCTGTCATTGCACTTTCCGTCACTGTGCAGCTATCATTGTAATGCAGTCGATGTACTGCATTCACTGTTCTAACAGTATACCAACTAGTGATGGAACCCAGCTGTTAGGTGGCGATATTAGACCTGGTGCTCACAAATGGAGACAGAATAACGGACATATCAGTGGGAAGACATCTGGGGTCCAGTGACCACCATACAGTATGGTTCAAAGTAAAGACAGTAGAAGAGTCAAGCCACACAAAGGCAAGAGTCCTAGACTTCAAAAGGGTCAACTCTGCAAAAATGGGAGAATGCCTCAATAAAACACTGGCAAAGAGTGAAGGAGGGGGAGTGGAGATACAGTGGGAGAACCCCAAGCGAGCCATAATGGAGTCAAC
The DNA here is from genome assembly GCA_016271365.2 of Neoceratodus forsteri. NCBI lineage: Eukaryota > Metazoa > Chordata > Ceratodontiformes > Ceratodontidae > Neoceratodus > Neoceratodus forsteri. The sequence continues at coordinate 1,454,667,436 of CM057455.1, read as the reverse complement.
AAGCCTTTATGTGAAGCAAGTTAACAAAGCAAGAAGAAAGAAAAAAAACAGTACTGTTTTCAAAAGAAGTGGTATGGAATATTAGAAAAAAATGGCATTCAGAAAGTATAAAGAAATGCAGAGGGAGGAAGACAAGGAACTGTATCAGACAAAGCAGAGGGAGACGGGGAAGGCAGTCAGAAGTGCAAAGGCTGAAACAGAGTAAATGATATCTTAGACAGTAAAGGAAGAGGACAAAACCTTCTTCAGGCACATAAGAGAAAGAAGAAAGGCCAAGGGAGGTATAGTGAGGCTAAGTAAAGGAGCGGGAAGTAGGCGGAGGGGGACCTGGAAAAAAACTGAGATACTGAATGAATACTTTTGCACAGTATTCATGAAAGAAGAGGAGGGACCAAAATTAGCCAGTAGGCACACACAGGGAAACGGAGTGGACAGCAGTCCATTCATGGAAGAGATAGTCCTAAAAGAACTTGTGAAGCTGCAGGTGGACAAGGCAATTGGACTGGACGGGATACATCCCAGATTCCTAAAAGAACTGAGAGAGGAGCTCCTGACACCACTGATGGCTCTATTCAACAAATCATTGGAGGAGTGAGTAGAACCAGAGGACTGGAGAAGGGACAAACATGTTACCCTTTCACAAAAGAAGAAGCAAGGTAGAAGCAAAAAACTGTATACAGGTCAGTTTGACCTCAGTGGTAGGAAAGATGATGGAATCACTGTAAAAGAAAAGGATTGTAGAATATATAGAAGCTAGCAGGACACAAGACCTAGTGCAACATGGATTTACAACAGGAAGGTCTTGTCAAATGAATCTGATAGATTTCTTTGACCTGGCAGTGGACACGGCCTACCTAGATTTTAGTAAGGCATTTGACACTGTCCTGCACAAGAGATTAGTTAATAAGTTGGGCAGTCTGGGAGTGGGTCCCAAGGTGGTAAACTGGATCAGAAATTGGTTTAGCAAGAGGACACAGAGGGTGGTGGTAAACAGAGTTCATCCTGAAGAAAGGGGTGTAACCAGTGGGGTGCCACAGGGGTCAGTGCTAGGGACAGTCCGATTTAATGTCTTTATAAGTGACATTGCTGAGGGACTCCTAGGAAAGGTATGACTCTTTGCAGATGACACCAAGTTCTGCAATAGGGTAGACACTACAGGGGTGGTGGAAAAAATGAGGATGACCTAGGCAGGTTGGAGTAGTGGTCAAGAGTTTGGCAACTCTGATTCAATGCCAAGAAGTGCAAAATCATGCACTTGGGGAACAAAAACCCAGGGGAGGAATACACAATTGGGGGGGGGTACTAACAACAACCAAACTGGAAAGGGACCTGGAAGTAGTCATAACAGATGATGTAAAGGTAGCCAAACAATGTGAGAAGGCAGTGAGGAAATCTGATGGGATGCTGGGGTGCATAGGGAGAGGTATCACCAGTAGAAAGCAGGATGTGGTGATGCCACTGTACAGGCAGTTGGTGAGACCTCACCTGGAGAACTGCGTGCAGTTCTGGAGACCTCATCTGCAAAAGGACATAGTCAGGGTGGAGGCAGTCCAGAGAAGGGCAATGGAAATGGTGCAGGGTCTACACCAGAAACCATACAAGGAGAGATTGAGGGAACTCAATATGTATACACTGGAGAAAAGGGTGGGGGAATATGATAGAGACATTCAAATACCTCAGGGGATTAACAGAGTTCAAGAGGCAGCATCTTTCAAAAAAGTGCAAGAACAAGGGACCACAATATGAAGCTGGGGGAATCCGGGAAACATGAGGAAGTATTTTTTCACAGAAAGGATGGTGGATGCATGGAACAGCCTTCTGGAGGAAGTTGTAGGGGCAAAAACAGTAGGTGAATTCAAGAATGCATGGGACAGGCAGAAGGCTACACTAGTGGTAAGAAGGAGGAGGTAGGCTGCAGATGAAATTGGATCTGGAGTTTATACAGGTTGATACAGTAGGTAAGGAAATGGGCAGACTAGGTGGGCCAAGCAGTCCTTATCTGCCGTCAAATTCTATGTTATATGTTTCTGTGTTTATTGCTTAAAGCATATAAAGCATGCTGGAATAGTGGTAAATGTTCTTACGGGCGGGTAGAGAGAATGGGTAGATAACAGAATGCGTGAGAGTGGGTGAAACTGGTTAGATGACGATAAACATACAGTAGATCATAGTACATAGAAACAGAGAGATTTTCAGCAGATAAGGACCGCTAGGCCAATCTAGTTTGCCCATTATTCTGTCCCTGCTTGCTGCCTTTGACCCTACTTGGGCAGTGGCTGACTTCTTTCCTTCCCACTCTCAGTGTTCCCTTATGCCTGTCCCATGCATGTTTGAATCCCTCCAATGTGTTTGCTTCCACCATCTCCAGTGGCATTCTGTCCACGTGCCCAGCACCCTTTCCGTAAAGAAAAATGCCCCCACAGTCCCCCTTATTCTGCAACCTTCTACTCTTGTATCATGCCCCCTCATGCTTGCACTTCCCCTATATTGAAAAATGTGCCCCCCCAACACCTTGTTTATGACCTTAAGGTATTTGAAGGTCTCTGTCATGTCTGCCCACTCCCTCCTGTCCTCCAGTGTGTACATGTTTAAGTCCTTCATTCTCTCGTCATGTATTTCCTGGTGCAAGCCCTGTACCATCTTTGTCACCCTTTTCTGTACCGCCTCCACCCTGTCTATGTCCTTTCGAAGATGCAGCCTCCAAAATTGCACACAGTATTTCAGATGAGGCCTCACTATTGTTTTATACATTGGAATCACCACCTCCCTCCTTCTGCTCATGATACCTCTAACTATACACACCAGCACACTACTGGACTTTGCTGCAGCCTTTCAACTCTGCTTTGATGGCATGGTCTCCTGCTGCATCAGTTGCAAGCTATTGGTTTGGATAACAGTGCCCTACTCTGGGTCTGAAGCTATCTCTCCTGCCATTCCCAAAGAGTCAAATGGGCTGGTGTTCTCTTAGACTTCAGTCACATAACCCATGTTGTCCTGCAGGGGTCCATACCAGGCCCTATATTGCTCTCACTATTTATAAATGACCTACCAAGACATTGTGGAGGGTCCTCTGTGCACCTCTATGCAGATGATGTTGTTATCTACTGCTCTTCTCCTGATATCGCCATGATCAATAGGGAACTTGCCGCTGGCTTTGCAGACCTTGGAAACTGGTTCCAGTGTGACCAACTTGTCCTCAACGCAAAAAAACTAAATGTATGCTTTTCTCCCACCACCCTCTTCTAGGCCCCCCTCTCAGTATCACCTCCTTTAATAGTGATACTCTTGAGTCTGTCATTACCTTTACGTATCTGGGCATTACCCTGGACTCCTCACTATCCCTCAGTGCCCATGTCTCCACCCTGGTCAAAACCTTAAACCAAAAGTTGGGTCTTCTTTACCTTATCCACCCCTTTCTGCCCTCTGTCTCTTGCATCAATATCACTTCCTCGTCTCTCCTCCCACTTCTTACTTATGGTGTGCCATTACTACTGGCTACCAATGTGACCAACATGGCACTTCTTGCTCAGGCCTATCATCGGGTGGGAAAGTTCACCCTAGGGGTCAATTACTGCTGCCACCACTGCGACACCCTATCTTTGCTGGGTTTGCTCCCTTATGAATCAAAACTAAGGTACTCAACCTTGAGTTTTATGCATAAGCTTGTTCACAAGTATACACCACCCTGCCTTAGACAGATTATTCGCCTAAGGCAAGCTTCACGTACCCTCCAGTCTGCCACCCTGCCCCTTCTCATACGGCCTAATCTGAGGCTTGTAGTTGCATGTAAGTCCTTCTCTTTTGTGGCATTAACTGATTGGAACTCCCTGCTGTCTCCCATCCTGCCCTGTACCTCTCTACCCACGTTCCAAACCACCTTATTTGCCTTCCTGTCCTTCTCTTCTGCTAAATGCACCTGTTTCCATTGATTCTACCTCTCCACATCCTCCTCTTCTTTGCTTTACCTGACCCCCTTTATCATCCTCTTGTTTACCCTACCCCTAGTCCTGACCCTCCCCTCCATCTGATCCCCAGCCTTTGAATTACCTGGCTATTCTCCTTTCCCCTTTTTCTAATCCACTCCTTACCTTCACCCAGTCTCTACAGGCAACTCTTGACCTCCTTATGTTTCAACAGACAGTCTCTTTGACCTCATTATGTTTTGGACCCTTTGTATAATTGTGTATATACTTATTTATCTGTTTTACTGGAATTTATGTGTATAAATGTATTGTACTTATACATTATGTTCTGTACCCTCCTCAAAATGTGTATATACTTATTGTATTTATCTGTTACAAGGTTGGACATGCATGGTGGCTATATGCTCATATTTTATTCAGTAACATGCTTGAATTGTTTGTCTTCAAGGCTCCCAGTTGGCCCTTGTTCAGAATTTTATGCTTCTGTATCTGTATTCCTTAAAGCTGCTTACTGTACTGTCTTTATACTGCTGTCTATCCCGGGTCGACCCTGAAAAAGGGACTATAATTGTCTCAGTGGACTTACCCGGTTACCAAAATTCAAATAAATAACTAAACACATTAATGTTGTCAGAAATGATAAACCCCGGATCTCCTTCTTCCTTGGTGACAGTCAGCAACTCCCCCCCCCAAATCCTGTGGATTCCTGTGTCCCAGGTGCAATATCTTTCTCTTTTTCTGAATTGAACCTCAGCTGCCACACCTCGGAACAGTTTCCCAGTTTCCTTCGGTCCATACTCATTTTTGCCACCCCTTGTGAGTATTTACCCTTTTGTAGATCTTGGTGTTGTCTGCAAACTGGCAGACCTTTCCCTCTAGCCCTTCCGCTATGTCGCTAATGTAGACAATCAGTACCAGTCCAGTGATTGAACCCTGAGGTACCCACATTTGTCACCCCCTTCTCCCTAACTGGATCCCCTTCCTCCCCTTATTGGATCATCGATAAGTATTCCATTATTACAGTGTGTAACTGGAAACAAGAGTGTATTCTTTCTGATATCACGACACTTGAGAATCAGCTCACTACAGCAGCTCTTACAGTACCTTACGAAGTGTCTTGTGTACAGCCTTGCTACCATGCCATAGATCCCACTGATGCTTGATATCTGGGAACTTTTGCGCTTTAAATAAATAAAAAAAAGATAATTACATGAACTGATTTGTCATCAAATCTGGCATTTCAAGTTAGTGATGTAAACTCTGATAATAAAGCAGAAAAGCTGTATAAAAAATACAGTGAATGCAATCTTACAATGGATAACTCAAGATCATTTAATTTGTTATGACTGAAAAAGGGGTTATGATAACTAAATTAAAGGACTGTAAATAAAAGGTAAAGTTTAAAAACATACTCATCAGAGACATAGTTTGAACGTGTGTCTGTGACAGCTTCATCTATGTTGACACCTAGAGTTAACAGGTTGTTCATGCACCGTTCAAAGGCTAATGCCTCCATATTTGTAGACTTTCCACCTGTCTTGCATGCATCTACAATTTGAATGTCAATACTTTTTTACTATTGTTAAGCATCATTGTGTAGGTCTGGTATTTCACCGAGTGTCCAGGGCTGTCATTTCTCCCATCCCCAAGGACTACAACAGGTTGGTCACGAGTGCTAATGATGTGCAGCTGCATTTTCTCCCAGTACATATCTATTGATGGAAACACAGACTGTCATTGCACGGCATAGAATATAGTTTTTGCCACTGGTGACATTTTCATAAACTTCAACAAAAGTGATATTTTGTCATAAGTGTTACCAGAGACTACTGTATTCGCAGACAGTAGGAGGTTCCCCGCTATCATTCTTCTAACAAATGGTTGTGAATTACAGTATTTATTATGACCTGAGCAACATTTAATATGTAGACGAAATGCTGTTCCAATTTGATGTAGGCTAATGTTAACATCTTCACATCAACCCCTAACTTCACAGCTGCTGGAAGCCTTGCAGTTGTCATAGATGATAGCAGTGGTCAATTCATAAATTGAACTGCATGTTGATGTTATGACCTGATCGATACACTGATCATCCTCACAAAATGGAGTATCACATGGCACAGAATGAGATGGTGAAGGATACTCTTCCTCTGAGCTATTCGGTACTTCAGAATGCAAACCTCTGAAATAACAGTATTATCAGAAATATACATCACAAGAACACAATAACCATAAAACATATACACACATAAATAAAAATGGGCCAGGTAAACAATGTGTACCAAGTCTCTGGCAATTGGTTCTATTAATTGATTTTATAGTGGACTACCAATGGCTAGAAACAAGTCCATGCCAAATGTGGCATACCACAGAAATCATAATGAGAATCAATAACAAGAACTTTCGCTGTTTCTGCTATCATGCTTTGCAATGATGCATAAATTGCAGGAGAAGGAGTGAGAAACATAAATTTACTGAATTGAGAGCAAGGAATAGTGAGCGTTGTGTGTCTACTTCTGAGTTTGTAATAATTGTGTTCCATTGCCATCTGTCACTGTATGTGGCTTGCAGGGCAGTCACATCTAGAGATTCACCTTGATTCCCTCTGTGGGCCCCCACCCCCACAACTCACTTCAGCTCACACCAGACAACACATAATGCTCCATCATCTTGCAAGAATTGCCTACCATTTAGTTGCTGAAAGTGAAACACATACAGCATGAGGTTAAGTGACAGGCAGCCAGGGAAACTGAATTACCCTCATCCAGAAGAGAAACCAAAGAGCATGTGGGTAATAACAACAGACTGTCAATCATCACTCAGAATAAATCAGGCTTCCCCACCCACCCACCCATCTCCCACCCAAACCCTCAGTCAGCAAGGCGGCAGTTTCAAGTAGATTCCATCAGCTGCCAGACAGCGGAAATGTAAATTGAGGCATACAGTCCTACAAATTCATGAAACAGACATTGTTAAATTTATTGATTCTTTCTTTCTTTCTTTCTTTCTTTCTTTCTTTCTTTCTTTCTTTCTTTCTTTCTTTCTTTCTTTCTTTCTTTCTTTCTTTCTTTCTTTCCTTTCCCTTTTTTCCATGCTTCTTACTTTATTACTACCATAATTTCATTATTTATAGCTTCTTTTTTTGTATACAATAAAACAATGACATGAACTACCTGTCATTGATTGGATCATATGGTGTATCATTGCATTCATGTTGATCACCAAACTTAGCATAGCTATCGGATCTGGAACCGTAAAGTGATGGCCTTGAAAAAAGGATAGTAAAAGTGCAATATTAGTGATTTTTTTAATTAACACATTAGACCATTGACACATTAATACTTATTACAGTACCTGAGGTTCATTTTCAATAATCTGATATGTTTAAAGCAGAAGACAAACCTTACAGTAATCTGTTACTGATATCTTCATATATTTGAAATCTGGTATCAGCCGGTGAGATTTATCAGTTTACATATTTTAATGTCATGTTAGAACATACTGAGCTTGATCACTTAAAGTAAAAAGAAAAGAGCAGTAACTGTAGCTCATTATAACTCCCTGAGCATTGTGTCAGGTAACGCGTAAACCATACATTCAGTGCACATTAGATATTATTGTTAAAAAATGTACCACAGATCAGATGCAGCATGACACTCCAGCGTGGAGTGACTTGAACTGAATTTTGCCACACTGTACTATGATAAAGCCGGATGTATTCAGACTTACAACGCACTACCTATGATCATGACCATCCACAATAATTTTGTAGGTTGAACACATTAATAGAAACCCAACTGTTACAATCACATTTCAAATGGTGTATACTAAAGAAATGATTATTAATTTAAAATCAATAAATCAATAAATCTCTAACCATACATGCTTCATGATGTACATAAAAACTAACCTGCCTGAACATGGATCATAAGAAGTATCAGCCCTTTCTAGTCCATCAGGTATGTGTGTTCTGATAGCTCTATATGGCATAACTCATCTTCAGTACTGCAATTATGCAATGTATGAATATTACGTGGTATATGTGGTGATGGTACCGATTAGCAATAAGTTAACATAATATGTGCATTTCGCTAGGCATAATCACTGTCTTATGGAATCTACAAATAGACTGAAACATGAATATGACAACAAAGTTTGGCTTAATTAAACATAAAATGGACAAGGTTATCCATGTGTCATGATTGGTCGAGACTTGCTTCTAGCTGTTGCCTTATGAGAGTACTACCAATGGCTAAAAACAAGTCCCTGCCAATTGGGGATACTCACATAATTCATAAGACAATTCCTTCCTAATCTCCATCACAAACATGGCTGCAACCTTTATTCATATATCATGGTGTATTCTGGATTTCAAGTAGCATATAGAAAATACTGAATGGGCAGCTATGCACAACCAGTGTGTTCTGCCACAAGGGGGTTCTGATTCCCTCTGACCTCGAGAGCAAAGCTCGAGAGGTATGTGGGAATCAGAACCCCCTTGTGGCAGAACACACTGGTTATGCATAAAGTTGCTATTGTTTAGTATTATGTGAACTGTATACATTGTGTTTTTTCTCTTTCACAGTGAAACTGAATTGTACAGTCTCTAGAGGTTCTAGAATGCTGTTCTACCACAGAAGCGTACAATCAGATTCCATGATCTTTGAACTGTGGTACAACAGCATTTTGAAAAAGATGGCTTTCTGTATAGAACAGTGCTCTGCTATATACTGTTCTGAAATAGTTGGTGGATGAACTATGTTATTATCGGAGAAGCATGGCTGCTGGGCAGAGGGGAAGGGGCGATTTAGCTGAATTAGCTTTTAGCCTTTAGCTTTCATTTTTAGTTTTAATAGTAGCCTTATTTTTAGCATTTCTTTTGCCTTAAATAGTAATTAGATTAAACTTGGTTGTAGTCAGTAGATTAGGAGGGAGTGTATCCATAGGCAGCATTTTCACTGCAGTGGGATCCTTACTGAGGAACGGAGGCTGCTGGATCAAAGGGGTGGACACAGAGAAGCTGCTGGTGCTGACACTGCAAAGTCAGGCTGACAGGCCTGTAATTTGCTTTCACGTCCCTATTCCTGATTTTGTGAAGTGGGACCACATCTGCCTTCCTGCAGTCCCTCAGAATCACCCCTATTTCCATTGATAAGTGACTGTCCACACTGTGGATCTACTACACCCGGAAACTGAACATGCTCTTCTATAATGAGAACACAGCAAGTAATGTGTGGCAGCAACTGTATAAAGTTACACAGATCAAGGTGACACATAGATTGCCCCTACCTTCTGTACTGCAGTTTTACTGGCTAAGTAGCTCAAATACAGTATTGTAAAGACATTGTAATACATTTGCAGACTATTTTGATGAATTGAATGTAGAGGTGATGAACCTTCGAAGCCAGTATCCCAGCTACCAGAAAGCAAAGACTATCAACAGGATGATGGATTGCCCACCTCCATTGCAGCACATTATAAGAAGAAGCAAGAGAAAAACATGCTTGTATCATAGCAGAGATCACGGTTTAACATCACAGTCATCAGACAGGTATGATGATGCAACAACAGTAGTGGCCTCTTTTCAATGACTTGCAGTTTATGATCACTTTGCAAGGGTTCACACTATATAATCTGTATCAAAATGTGTTGTGCATTGCAAGCTAACATAGTCTTTACCATGAGCCTAAGTGCCATGTAGAACCACTGTTCCATCCATGGTCCATGACACCAGTTAGACAACCAATTTGTCAACTGATGTTACAGCGATGGATTTATGCCAACTGCAAGTTGTGGTCAGCATAAATCCCTCATGTAAACTGTCTTTTTGGGGGTGGCTTTGCTGCCACCCCCCCATATGGGGAAGCTGTGCCCCCGCACCCCCCTCATCTAATTTAGGATTATCAACTGCAGGTTGGAGTTTATTTGGAGTGGGGTGCAATACCCGTTAAAAGCAGTGCCGGGGTCCCACAGGTACATTACAGTGGCAATAGTGAATTGCTGCTGTAATGTTCGCTATGCGATTGTCGCTGTTCAAACAGCATACCATTATTGCCCCAACTCCCTTCCACATTAGCAGTTCTACTTTATTTTTCATACAAATAATTATATGCGGTTTTCCATTTGCCCCACTGTGTTGAATACTGCAGAGAATTTATGCCCTGTTATGAATTTTAACACATCTGTTGAAATTTTTATGAAAAATCAGGACTAATCAGAACACTCTCGTGTTTTGGTTCTTATTTAATAAGGGTCAGAACTTCTCTGAGCTCTCCCAGCCCTACTCATAATTCTCTTCTTATACGCACACACACACACAAACATAACTTAAAAATAAAGTACTATATACAATTTTAATTAATGGTGTTTCTTTGCTGACCATGAAAATTCCCCCTCCTATCCTCACCCACTTACTAGGGAAATCTGTGCTGTTTAACTAGCTACAGATAAAACAAAAGCCCTGGCTCCATCTGAGACCTTCTGTTGTGTGATAGTAGGAGTAAACATTCTGCCTGTAGAACTGAGCATAGGTTTGAATTCTTGTGTTCCGTCCATGGTAAACATTCCATCTTTCTGAATTCAAACTTAAAACGAGTATCTTAAACCACCTTCTTGGATACTATGCACTTTAATAGCTTTGCAACCATTTAACAGAGTTACACAAATTTTTGCATGCACAGTGTCAGGCAGGGAAGGGGGAATTTATAGATATCTTTAAATGCCAAGTTTCAGTCTGGTTGGATTTGCAGATTCAGAGATCCAGATAGCATAAAAAGTAAATAAAATTGCAGTTTTTTGCCTTTTTTGTGTCATCATCTAGCACCCAGATAGTTTGGAATTTTGGTTTGAAATTTTCAGGTTAGAAAGGATTTGGCCCACAGATGTGCCTTTCACTGGTTAGGTGAAAAAATATTAATCTGTTCCAACAGGGAACACACAGTCAACCTGCTTGTGTCCAGGAGCTTGGCATCAATTTTCTGTGAACCATCACCAGTGTAAGTACTGTAAAGCAACAAAAATCATATTTGTTACACCCAAAAGTAAAATGTAATCAATAAACAAACTGAAATCTTCACATCGGGCATCACCCTCCCTCCCCCGTCACACATACACATGCACTCAAAATCATCCTCACAATGCCAAAAAAAATGCTTGAGCTTCAGCTCTCACCTGCCATCCACAGTTATACAACTTGATCAGCACTTGCAAAAGCATTCTTACCATGTTCACCTGTTATAAAAAATATTGAAAATGTCTCCAACAATTTAAATGTTACATCCATATTACTAACAGCATACTGTACTTGTGACTGACCTCCTCTGAAAGGTAAGTCACTCCCAGTCCCATAATGCAGTTGGTACACTCAGGCCTCCATTTAGAAAAAAAAATAGACCTTAAAGGAGCAGTACACCCAGAATTTGCAAAGACATATGTTGTGCAAAGTGTTTTCATTTGTGTGTGAAGTCAAGTGTCCTTCCCTCTGTCTGCTATTAGAAGTTTTCCTAAATTAGCCTGCTAGCTTTATAGTAGTTTAATGACACATGGGGATCTCCATTCAGCTTAGTTTATTGCATTCCTTGTTCCTACAATGCATCCTGTCTCATGTGACAGTGATGTAGCCAAGACCATAGATTCACAGCAAGCACTGCTTTACAGTCACTTCACAACAGTAGAGATGGCTATATTTTAAAAACTATACAGAGTTGACTTGGTGACTACCCTCATTGTAAAGGTATTTTTGTTGTGAACTATTATGACACTGGTTGTGTATGTGTAACTTTGTTTTCAAGATATTTACATTTGTTTGGCATGTGTACTAGCATGTTCACTCAGGCACATCTGCACAAACGCCAAACAAACCTAAATATCTTGAAAACTTTACAAGCTACACAGAAATGACCAGCAGCAAAGTTGTTTAGGACAAAAATACCTTTACAATGAGGGTAGTCACTAAGCTGAACTCTGTATTGTTTTTAAACTATAGCCATCTAATTAACCACATGTCAATATTTTCTTTACTAAATTTCCCATTTCAGATGGTAAATATTTTAAAAAAATGTAAGGCATTCAGCTTAGTGACTACTCTTATTGTAAAATTTATTTTGTCGTGAACAACTTTGCTGCTGGTTGTTTTTGTGCAGTTTGTATAGTTTTCAAGATATTTAGATTTGTTTGGCATCTGTGCAGATGCACTTGCAAACACCAGACACTTTTTTTTCTCTCTGGGTGAACACTCAAGTACAGTAGACATGCCAAAGAAATGTAAATATCTTGAAAACCATTCAAGTCACATATACACAACCAGTGTCACAATTGTTCACAACAAAAATAACTTTACAATGAGGGTAGTCACCAAGCTGAACTTTGTATAGTTTTTAAAATATAGCCATCTCTACTGCTGTGAACTGATTATAAAGCAGTGTTTTCTACTGAATCTATGATCTTGGCTACATCAGTGTCACATGAGACAGGATGCACTGTAGGAACAAGAAATGCAATAAATGTAGCTGAGATGGAGCTCCCCAGTGGTCATAAAACTACTATAAAACTAGCAGGTTAATTTAGGAAAAACTCCTAATAGCAGACAGAGGGAAGGACACACTAGGACTTCACACAAAAATCAAAACACTCTGCACAACATATGTTTTTGCAAATGCTGGGTGTACTACTACTTTAATTTTTTTTTTTCTAACAAGAGGGAAGACTGTCCTAACAACCAATGAAACACAGAAAATAACCATATGGATGCCTCTGCCACAGCACGATTGATCTCTGTAGGAACACTAAATGGGTCTGCTAATATTAATGTGTACAATTCTGCAAAGTGAAAAATAAAATAAAAGCAGGAGTACAAAGAAATATTGCTAAGTTCATTATAAAAAGCATCAGTAAAAAAGTCAATATAAGTGTAACCCCCCCCCCCACCAGTTTGGGGTTTACCTTAATGTCTTTCTGGGCTCTCCCCATGCCCACTGCTAGGTCAACATCCTGCACAGATGATAGATCAAAAGGTATCTGTTTGCTTCTGTTGTTTACGTGAGAGTGTCCTATAGTGCCTCCACGCCTGTCCCTTTAAGAATTCAGCTAGCTTGTGTATAGTAAATGGTTTGGGCTGTGTCCAACTGATTTAGGGCTTGCAACCGGCCAGATACTGCTCTAATTTGCTGCATTCTGCAGTCAGTAATAGTGCTGAGGGAGCCCAAATGGAAACTGTACTTGTTTACCTCTAGTGTATTGTTATATTTGAATTAGAGAAGTTTGTCTAACCTGCTTTCTTTGCAGCTTGTCTTTTGGAATGGGAGCCACCATGTTTGATCTGGGACTTCCAGTAAATGGATCAATAGGACTCCAGGAATCTAACAGGGTATGTAACCCTAGTGACTCGTGGGAAAGAAAACTGTGTTTTTTGTAGTTTTTAGGTTAGCACCAAACCTGAGAACTGGAGGGGAAGCCCAAACTGTGACTGACAGCTTCCCCAGTCAACCCAAATCCTGAAATCCCTGGGAAAGCCCAGAACTGTTAAGAGGCAGGGGATCAGTTGAAGCTGGAGCTTGAAGAGTGAACAGCTCGAGCTTTCAAGCAGCTGCTCCCTGAATGGAGTGTAGGGGAATGGGTGGGAAGAGGCCTACCTTTCCTCCCTGCCACTGCTTCTCCTTATTCAGACTGCCTGATTGCAGAAGTCAGAATCCTCAGATTTGGGACTGCCGCTGCGGCAGTGTTGGAATTACACTTACAAGCTAGGGGGGAACCATAAGGGTCCTATCTTTAAATTGAGCCCTCCTTCCCATTACAAGCCAATGGCAGTGATGTTTGAGCTACTGGGGCCTACTTCAGAGCTACCGGGGCTGAGCCCTGGCAAGTTCCCCCGTAATTCCAACACTGCACCGCAGAAAATATTGAAGAGTTTAAAAAGCACTGTTTGTGTTTTGGACCGAAGATTTGCTTCTGTGAAGCATTCAGACCAGCTAATGTGTGAGACTGTCATTCAATGGAGAGGTTTGCTCAGTGAATGTACTGCAATAGCAACCACACTGTATCCGACCTGTAAGACGTTACCACTGTTTGATTTAAATCTGTTCAATACTTCTCATGGGTCGACGCCTGCCTGTTCGTGATCTACTTTGTTATGCCAGCTGGAGGCTTCAGCAGCAAAACAAACTGAACTTTGTCAACGTGCTCATCACGCCTGGGCCTTTGGCAGCCTGGCCCAGGCCAACCACCTGCACCAGAAACTGTCCTCCGTGAGAGACCGGCTTTGGGGATCCAGCCCCTGCGCAGAAACAACTCACAGGTTGCAGTCACATGGAGAGAAAGGCCATGAAGAGGAGGTGTGTCGTGTCAGCCCTGCTTCCCCATGCTCATCTGTGAACATGAGGTCTCCACATCGCCAGCCATTTCATAGCCTACCGGTAGCATGAGTACAACCAGGGTAAATCCCTGCAACAAGTTGCTTAATTATCTGTAGTGCCATCTGATTCCTTCTTTAAACTTCTGGGTTGCAAGAGATGGGGCCAACCAGCCAGGATTACAAATAATCAAAGTTCTGTTTTGTATGCTAACTGCCTTTTCTTTCCATCAAGAGCCCCAACAACAGCTGCTACACTGGCCACCCTCCCGGGTAATGCCTCTGGCTAGCCAGTATAACATCTTGGGTACCCGGTGTTGTAAGACTGATTATTTGGGACTAAAAGTGCATGTCAAGTAACCCAAATTTAATCAATATTGTAATCACTCATCTAAATTCATGCCCCTTCCTTGTTCATGATCCCCTTAACAAATCTGTTTGTTGTTTAATGTTTAACCTGCCTTATGAGCATTAGTTGGGTTACAGTACTGAAGGTGTATATTTGCCTTTCTAACCTTGCTTTTACGGGGGGTTCCAGGGACTTTGCTGAAGGCCATACCCTGGGGGTAAGTGTGAAGGGTGTGTACATATTATTAAAGGGGCACTGTCTGAAAAACATCTGTGCTGAGTGGCATGTCATGATTTTTTTTTAGTTTTTACATGATCTCATGTATTTTTACTTGTGTGGCACAGTTTAAGTTAATAAAAACTGTTTTTTTAAATCAAATGAATGTTGCCTTTTCATTTTCTCACTTGAGTATGAGATGTACAAATCTCCATCGGGACCGTGATGCTGCCGCCATTAGTATAGAAAAGTGAACGTTGTTGAATTTGTCCAAAGGTGAGGAGCACATTACTGTGCTTATAACAGTCTTTCTCTGACACTTGCAGGAGCACGGCTGAGTTGTCAGCATGTGTTGTTATTCTCTCATGTCAATGTTTACTTTCTTGTCGTCCATCCTGTCACACATGTAGACATGTTGAAGAATTATAAAAAGATTATGTAAGTTATTTTTAGAACAGAATAAATGTACAGACAAACTGATGAATAAAAGTTTTGTGGGGCATTGGTTGGGCAATTATTTAATGCTGTCATGGAATTTGCTGAGGTAAATAATGTTATACTTTTACTTTCACACGCCTCATAGAAAAAATTGGTTTGTCATTTCCCTTCTAGTATTTATTGTCATCCGACAGTGTTTATTTTCAGTTAAATTCATACATTTGTCTAAGGGGAATGGTTGTTACACTAATGTGAGCATCTGAAAAATAATGTTACTAGTGGTAGTCCGTGTCAGTGTGCACAGTTCAAGTTAGATATCGGAGAACACAGATAAACCCTTCTGCTGTGGCATGTTTAATTTGGGTGAGGGGATGGACATTCTTTTGTGCTAGAGCCCCCAACCCTCTTCAGCACTGTGCCACCAAGTAAAATCAATTAACAAAACCAGATGAGTTTAAACCAATATTCTGTTACCTGCATCAGCAGTCATAGCAATGTCACCCCCACCATCCACACACACACACACCTGACGCTCTTTCTCCTGATGTGATTATTGCAATGCCCCATCACACAAACAACTACTGGATCACCTGGAGATTAAATCTATCCCGTGACCACTGATGAACAGCAGCTTACCCTTCTGTGTCCCTCCACACCCCCACCCTTACCCACAGTCTTAACACTTACACACACACACACGCGCTCACTAATGCATCATCCAAAGTGATCGAATTGATAACTTTTAATTATCTTTCACGCTCAAATAAGCCAGCATGTCATGATGGGTTTAAACTATCTTTGTGATTGTGATTCCCTCCTCTTATCATTACCTCATGATAATTTACTGTGATTGCAGACCACAACTTTTTGTGAACTTCATGGTAGTGGGTGATTGGGACAAAGCTCTAGTCACTTTTCAACATATGATGTGAAATTGCATTGAGGGTAAACCAATAACTTTGTCTCATCCATCTCCACTCATCTGCTCATTGGTTTCCCGGAGTATAAGTGTGTGTGTGTGGGGGGAGGGGGGATGGTGGACGCTCCCATTTGGAACTTCAGAAGCTTCATATGAGTATTGTTCTCACCGCCTGTGCTGTACTTATTGTAGTTGACTTTAAAGAGCCAGTGTACTGCTTGGAATTAATAGTAATTTTCAGATGCAGTCAGCTATCACTTCCAATATTGGAAGTATTTTTTTTTTAATTTTCTGTTTGATAATTAAAAGATTTTCCACATAGCAGTACTGGGGTGATGTGTGTAGCAGCACTCTATCTGGAGGGAGAAAAAAGTCAATGCTGTTCCTCCCACTACATCATCAGAAATGAGACAAAATACCTTGAGGCAGCACAACCCTTGCAACCTGAGCAGTGACTTTCACAAGCTACCAATCAAAATGTAGGAAATTGTGACATCGCTAGTAACCAGGGAGAGCCAGTCCCTGCTGCTTCATGTGAAAGTGAAACCTGACAGTGAGAAATGGTTCTCACTAGTTACTGGTGATATCATGGTCAATGTGATGTCAGTGTTGATGTAGTGGGAGGAACAGAACTAACTTTTTTTTCCTCCAGAGTGCTGCTCCACATAATGCCAGGTGGAAAACCTTCTTATTAGCAAACGAAAGAAAAAATACTTCAGATATAAGAAGTGATAACTGACTACATCTGAAAGTTACAGTTAATTGCAGGCCATTTTCAAGCAGTACACTAGCTCTTTAAAAATTTAAAACAAAAGAGGCTGGAATTTGGGGGTGCTCTAGTCTAACAGCTTTTTTTTATTATCTTGTGCCATAGAGAAATATTTGGTCTGTTGTCCTTAATAAAATGGATGTGTTTGGTGTTGAGTCTTTAGAGATTAAAGTATCACAATTTTTGGTATTAATTTAAAATATGATAATTGCAAGTCACATATTAGTGTTTTAGAGATGTGAGTTTAATAATACTGTCTACGATTTTTATAGTTGAGTTGTTAAGAACCATAAACTGTAAAACTGGAGACCTGTGTTTGAAACCCATCCTCTTCTACTTGTACACTGTTCGATCCTGAGCAAGTCAATTAACTCTCTTGTGCTCCCATGTGACACATTTAACAAGTTTTTGCTTACTATGGCTTTTCCTTCTTAAACAATTTCCCCATTTCCCCTCTCATTTTAACTACACACATTTTTATGTAGTGAGGGAAACAGTGCAAAGTTTAATTACAGAAATGAATAATCATGGTTACAGAATGTAATAGGTTATCCATTGCTGATGCACTCCGCTGTTCCTGAATACCTTGCGTGTTTCATGTCACCACCATAACTGGTCATTCTGGCAGTGAAAATATGTAGGTGATAGCAGTAGGTAGGCATTTGCCTGTCAGTATATCTAGTGGAATTTTACTGGATTTGTTGGCTGTCAGCATGTGATGAACACACTCCTCACTGTGTGGCCAGGTTGTGTGTATTCAGTTTTAAGAAGACTGTCATACAACATTAAAGGGACACTGTCAGCTTTACCCCTCTGTTTTCATTAATCTCTGTGCAGAGTGCCTTTTGGCACACACCTAAGTAATTATCACTGCAGAATAACCCCATGGACTTAGAAATTCAGCACAAATACCTTATATATAAGTATTTAGTGAAGTTTGTCTTTCCCTCGGGTTCTCCAAAACTCCACTACTTTGTGACTGCGCTTGGTCCTGGTGTGCATCCTCAATGGGGTTATGCTTCCGGTGTCAGTGTCGTTATGGACAGCCAGAGGGAAAGACGAAATTCACTAAATATTTATAAATCAGGTGTCTGTGCTGAATTTCTGTGTCCATAGGAGTATTCTGCAGTGTAAATAAAAATGGAGGGGTAAAGCTGACTTTAACATTTTTTTGTTTTTCCCTAATTCCAGCTTTTATAAGTGCTTCAATTTATTCTTGCACTGTATGAATCTCCATAAAGACCCATTCTGAGAGCGAGAAGGTCATCACAACTAGATGTAAACCTGACAACAATGTGCCTTATCAGTTACCTTTTTTTAATAACTGTTCATTTCAGCACAGTTAAATGTATTATACTAGTAAAGCAATAAGGCATAACCAGTGGCAGTGTTGATGGTCTGCTAATCACCCTTTTGGGGAGTAATCTGGCATGATGCATAGCTGAGTGACTTATTCCCCTAATGTGTGGCTGACTGACCATTAACATAACCCCTTGGAATTCCTGATTTCTTTTATAATAAAATATTTTTTCTTGTTTTTAAATAGTGTGAAATATTGTTCATCATATGCTTCATCTCTACATGTATGTTAATAAAATATGTAAATAGTGCTTTTAGAATATTTACATCCAATCAGAAAGTGATATTTTCACAGACCCTTCATATAATTCTGATGTATTTTAAAGTGATAGTTGTGTTAACCTGTCATTATAAAATCCCCATGTAGGAGAAATCAGATAGGTGATTAAATATACACTAGAAATCCACAGTGAATAATTGACAGTGATTTATTAAGACACCATCAGATTTATTATGGTCCTGCTGTGTTCACACAGTTTATTACTGTCATTGATAAATGTTCATGCAACCAGGATAATAGCAGCACTGCAATCAGATGATTACAGCTAATGAATAATCCTGCCAATGTATTAATGATACTGAAACCCCCAACTTCTCTTTTGCAGCCTGATTGAGATTCACACATTTCATGTTGCCAAAAATATTAACTAACAATTCAATGTAATTAGCATGCTTCAATTTATTACTACTTACTACCCTTCAATTTCTCTTTTTAACTTGCCCATACTGTACTGCCATAATCAACATTAGTCTTCCCATCTCCAACTAGAATGTCATAAATATAAGGATGTACCTAAGAGCACAGCATATGTGTTAGGTTAGTGGATATACTATCAACATTTTAGCTGATTGATTCATCTATTTGTGTATGATAATGTGTGTGCTAGTATAAATGTATAACTGCAAATTTCAGTCAGTTGTTATGTTGTTCACTGAAATTAATTTTCCCTTTCATTATGTCTTTTTTCCCCCAGTTTTCAATTAGTTATTTTTTTATTTTTTTTATACTCTATCCCCCCCCCCCAGGTCCCAGGTTGGCAACCATCATAGCCACCCATCCAGCCCCATACCCTGACATCAGGCTGCAACCCCTCTTCCTCCATGGCTTACTTCCCATGGAGGGGTGGCAAGGAGCCTCCCAAGCTCTACTCACCTCTACCAGGATCCAGTTCAGCAAGCACCATTCAGGGTTAGGGCCTGCAGCAGGTGGCTGCCTCATCTAGCTGACCAGGGCAATTTTCTCATTTTCCTCCCTTGAGAGTGGGGTGTGCAATGATGTGAGTGGAGGGAGTGTGCATGCATCCGCACACATTCCTCCCATTGCCTGCCCAACTCAGTTCCATCTTGCAGCATCGGTGCTCTGTCCCCCAGCCACCGCCAGGGGTTAGAAGCATTGAAATCCCCCCTCTCCAGAGAGGGAGAGCAGTCCCTCGGACGCTCAATCCCTCTCCACTCCTGCTGACCCCTGGCAGCCCGTGCTTGTTCCCAAACACGGGTCACCAGCGTAGTGCAAGGTAAGGCAACCAGTGCCTCAGCCCTCAGCGCCACTGGGCTGGGCTTCAGTTTTTAATTAATTAACACTATTGGTATCAAAGTTTTTCTTATCCTAGACTAATTATATCTCAACTGACAGCACTGAAAAGACAATGGATTTGCCTTGGAATCCAATGCAAGATGATACAAATAAAAAGAATATATCATCAAACAGCAGAAAGGGTGGAAAAACTAAAGTCAGGAATAGTACATGTGATGTTCAAAGTGTTAACCCAAGAATCTGTAAGGGTAAAAAGAGGAGACTAGGAGTGAGATGTGGGAAGTTGCCAATGGGTAAGGCTCCATCACGTCGAGCTCCAGTGTCAGGAAGAGTCCATGTCCATAGCTCAGTGCAGAGAACTGAATCTAGACCAGAAGGAAACATAACCAAAAACACGGGAGTAGCTATATAGCTGAGTATTTTCATAGCATCCCCTTCCCCAATCATTTATTTTTTATTAATACACTGGGCAGCAATTTTTTCATGCCCTGTTTCTGTGAGCATGTGTCACAGACAGACACAGACACAGACACACACACACCACTCTGTCTCCCCAGGTTGATTTTTTTTATGTTGCGTTTCTTTTATTTTTAAACTTTTTTAATACTTACAGTCTCTAGTCTAGTCTGATCACACTTTGAACACAGAGCTCCGTTGTAGCTTAACACTCACACCCGCAATTGGGCAAACGGCAGGATCAACCGGATATAAAACAACTATGCAGTGGTGCACTGAAAACATTGTAGGAGGAATCAGATACAGCTTTTAAAAGCTGTGAAAGGTAGGATCAACCAGATATTTAAACCTAACATTGAATTTCTACACTTTTGTCGGTGTGGAAACAACCCTAATGAAGTTTTTGCAAAGAATTTCTTTTCTTTTTTAAAAGCGTAATGTAAGTAGTAATAGAAATGGGCGGCTTGGTGGGGCCCGCTCTCCCACCAAGCCACCTATTTGTGCATAATGTATGTGTGGGTGGGAGCGTAGGCCCTCCAGGCCCTGCACTCTCACTTATATATAAGCATGGAGCCATACAGCAGCCCTATAAGGCAAGGAGGCTTAACAACAGTAATTTGCCCATATCTCAGGAACCATAGGAGACAGGAAAAAAAATTCAAGTGTTGTAATCATGACACTGTGCAGTTCTCATGACCACGCAACAACCAAACCCATATCTTGCATTGTTTCTGAGATACGTGCACTGAAACGCGATGTGAGTGCTAAATCTGAGGGCATAAAAGTGGCCCACGCACATGAAAATCACCAGTTAGAACAGTAATTCACAAATATCTCAGGAACCATACATACCAGAAAAAAATTCAAATTTCAGGGGTCTGAAGGCTTTCTAACCCAGTTCTGCACCCTGAAAAGTACTGCTGAAAAGTCCATATCTCGAACCGTTTTCGAGTTACGGGCCCCGAAAGGCATCATGGGCACCGCAATGTTATCCTATGGGAAAATTTGGAACTTTGGAATGCTGTAGCTGTGGCCCTGCTGAATGTTTTCGCAGCAAACCAACAAAAGGCACACCTGTGAGACTATGGCTTTTCACCCTGAAAAGTTCAGGGTAATACCGCAATGCACGTGGCAGCAATGAGGTGACAAAGAGAAACTAGCACCGCAGTGTTATCCTACTAGGAAATTTCCAAATTTTACAATGCTGTAAGTATGGCCATGTTCAATAGTTCAGTACCAAATGACCAAAAGGCACACTTGTAAGGGAAGGGCTTTGCACCCTGGAAATTCAGGTCAATACCACAAGGCACATAGCCACAATGAAGTGACAACGAAAACGACTCCCACAATGTTATCCTATGGGAAATTTCATAAATTTGGAACGCTGTAGGGACGTGGTGGATGTTTTAGAACCAAACCACTGAAAGGCACATCTGCGACACTAGGGCTTGCCCCCTGAAAATTTCAGGGCAATATCACAATCCAGCTTGCCACAATCAAGCGACAAAGGAAACAGCATTTCAGAATATGTGGTTGTGCAGTATTACTACGGTCATTTAAAATATAATCGCGACACTCCTATCTTTATAATGGGAATACAACCGCAAATGTAAAAAACAGTGTTGCGGTTGTATTTTTTATGGTCGTGCATATTGCCACAGCACTTTGAGATAGTGTAGCAATCAAAAAATGGCAAAATGGTGAAAAAAAATCTGAAAACCACATTTCCAGATCAGCTGGTGAAAAACTAATGCCAGATTCCTGTTCCTCAGGCCCCGAAATGGTAATCCCAATGGTTGGTGTGTCGAAAAGTGCAGTATTTTTTGAGTTATATTGTTTTTTCTATCACGCTAAATGAAAACAAGATGGCGGCAGCATGACATTATTTTTGGCAAGCTCGACACTAAACAATACTATTGCAACAATTTTCGAGCTGCACATATAAATTTTCCCATAGGATATAATGGGGCACTAAAAACACTATAACTTTTAAACAGAACAAGATTTTTACACAAAATTTTCAAAAGGCCCATCTGCGACCCAGGACCCATGTAGCCCACCCAATTTGAACCAACTCAGATGCAGTCTTCAGTACAAAGTGGACATCTAAAGAAAACAGAACGTTGGGATTTTTCATGTTTTTCAGTGCGCTACGATTCCGCAACCGTACATCTGATCGACACATGAATTTCCTAATCTGGAGATGTACCAAAAATCTTACTCTGTTCCAAAATTCAGGCAAATCAGACTTACAGTTGCAAAGTTATTAAAGTGTAAAATTTGAGGTTTAACATAGAAATGGCTATGCAACCCTAACTATAGTGGCACTGCTGTGCCACTATAATATATACAGTGAGGCAAGTAAGGATAAATGCCAATTCTGCAGCACACTGCATCATGCTGCGTGACTGTTACTGTGATAAACAATGTAATTTTAATGGCAATTATTCCCTTTTGTCGTGCTATGAACTGTGTCATTCAATTCATCCTGGCAGTGCCTCATTTTACTGCATGACAAAAGGAATAATTCTCATTGAAATTATGTTGTTTACTGCAGTTGCTCTGCTTCAGCATACTGCAGAATGCTGTAGAAGTGGTTTTAATCCTTGTGAGTTACACACAATCAATAATACTGTGTGTTTCTTTTGTCTCTGTATCACCTGATATTTTTGATACAGAGTAAACAATATTTATCAACATTTGTACTTTTATTGTGTCATTCCTTATATCTCTGTTGAGTAGGGTTCACTCCCCACACATCTCCCCCCAACAACTAGAGCCTGGTGTGCCAGGGAGCCCTGCACTAGATTCTTGTACAGTCAGTGTTCCGACGCCTAAGTTCTGACTCCTACACGGACTACTCTTGTGCGGTATTGAAATAAAAGACATAACACCCACATCCCTGGTGGTATAGTGAAACACCCGCCTCCCCCACCCTGGCTGGCGGTGTCCACCACCCCGCTTACCAGCCCACCCCAACCCCACAAATCTGACCACAACCAAGGAAAATGTCTACAGAAAATGCAACCACTTAGAGTCCATTGTGCCATGGTCGGTTTAAAAAAATGTAAGAGAGGCACTGCCCCCCCAACACAAAAGCATAGTACAGTTTCATGTGGTTAGCAATTCTCCTCACTCAGCTGTGGCTCCCCATTCACTCTTAGCAAGGTCACAGCCATCATTTACACAAAACCCTTAGGTTGGAGCAGGTGTGGCTTATAGTGACCAATTCTGACTTCCATTCCTCATAAATCATGACTTTTTGCATCCTGTTTAGGCTCCACTCTTCATACAGTGTTGATCTGTAATCCCAGTTAAGTATCGTAGTACAGCTGCCAACCTCCATTTTCAGTGCTATACATCTCCTGGTCATGATAAGGTGAGGAAAAAATATATATACTGCTAGTCAGGGGGGATACAAAAGAATTTTAACAATTGAACATAAGAATTATTATTTTTTTAAACATATATAATACAGTGCCTATTTTTTAAATGTAATAATACTCACCAGGGTGGGTGGTATTGTGTTACACAGGACCTTCCAGGGACTATAAGGTCATCCACCAGTGGGGTCGGGCCTTATTACGCCCCTGGGCAATCTGGTACAGTACAATACCGCCCATCCTGTTGGGTATTATTTCTTACTATTTCCATACCACAATATCAGGGTTTGGAGAGGGTAGGCTGCTACTCCCCCCAAGGGGGGAGATTGTTTAATGCATACAGGACAGCATTACGGTGGGGGAGTCGTGGAAAGTGGCTCATTGCCACATTCAAGACAACTATCCCAGTGGGGAGGTCTCTAATTAACATTAGACCAGCCTTAGTTGGTCTTATGGTACTTGGAAATTATATGGCAACCTGCATCTGCCACATTCCCCCTGGTACTAAGTCACAGCTCATTTTTGGGTGTATGGGTGGAGCAACCCCCATTTGAGCAGGCAGTCTGCATTTGACACAGACTGCCATTGAGAACAGCTCCAAGGGCTCGTCATGCACAATGTGCTACTTGCGCCATTTAATTGTGGCACATGAACCATGCACAATTGCCAGGGTTTTGAGAATAGTGCCCACAGGCTTGTCTTGGTATGGGTGACCATACAATATAATTTACATTGTATGAGTATACATTTATATTTCAGTCACTCTGCTTTCTTTCAGTTACCTGGGGGCTTTTAATTTCTATTTAAAAAAGAAAATACATCCTGGAATCTTGACTAGAAAACATCAGCTGTGTGGCTACACTCTATGTTGTTGTGCGAATTTGTAATTCATGTCTGCCTGGTTCCTTTTTTTTGTTTATGTTTTTCAGACTCATGTTACTAACATGAGTGACCACTATGCAAAAGAATTATGTGTATGTCTGGCCACTGAGCTCCCATCCCTTATAGTCCACATTCTGGATGGAAGATCCCAAGAGTTGCCTCCTCCTATGCGTGATCCGGATGCACCTGGCAGGTGTGTATGCAACCGATGCAGTGAAATGCCTACACTGGTCAAAAGAAAATGCTGTGGCTATCATCCAGATAGCTGTATTTCCAAATTTCCAGTAAGTATTTAAAGACATGACAGCATACTGACATTATGAAAGTAATACAGAGGATAATGTATGGGAGAGGATTAGTAACCACGCTGTAATCACGTTGAGAACTTACCATAGCAATGTAGTAAACCTTGAGAGCGAAGCTCAAGAGGTTTACCATTGATATGGTAACCTCGAGAAGTGATTACAGTGTGAGGTTACTAATCTGATCCCATACATTATATTTTATAGTGTGTGTGGGATCCCCCAGCCCCACACCGACTTCCCCCCAGACCCAAAAGAGTAACGAGATACAGCCTCTTACCTTAGTCAGCCAGTATCAAAGTGCTATCACAACATTTAATTTGGCTATTAAATATACATATATTTTTTTTTATTTATTTAGCTTTTGTTGACCGGGTAAGTGCACTAGACAAATCCTGCCTATCTTCAGGCATGACCCGGGAGAGGGGGATACAGATGAATGCCAACGGACCTTGAACCAGATTAAGCTAATATTGCTAGTTTGATCCATGTACTTTCTATTTACTATTACTTAAATGGTATCAGAAAGGCAGCACTCTCATTGACAGCCTGCTTTAATTATCTATGATCAGATACCATGAATCATAATAAATCTGTTAATTTTTTTATCATGTTTAAACACAGCTGTTGTATATTACAATATATGGAGTGCCAGCTGTACTGTTTATTAATAGATACTTACTTTACAGTACTTGATAAAAGTCATCACAACAAAATAAAAAATAATATAATTAAAAAAAATTAATCGACTTACATTTAGTAAACCCCGAGAGCAAAGCTCAACAGGTTTAACATTGATAGGGTAACCTCAAGAAGTGATTACAGTGTGAGGTTACTAATCTGATCCCATGCATTATATTTTATAGTGTATGGGATCCCCCAGGCCCACACTGACCTCCCCCATACTCAAAAAAGTAATGAGATACAACCCCTTACATTAGTCAGCTAGTATCAAAGTGCTATCACAACAATTAATTGGGCTATTAAATGCATTACTTAAGCAATAAGGCATGATGGGGGGGCGCGTTATGGTGGGATAATGGCCCACTTTGGGAGGGTTGAAGCACAAGGTGTAGCCGAGTACTTCCACCACCCGAGGTGGGCCGTTATCCCACCATAACGTACCCCCAGGAGTGCCTTATTGCGATTATGAAATGGGTAATTTTTAGTACATTTTATGCATTTTTTAAACATATTACTTTCAGGTGGGCCCTTGTGCTAGGATAATAGCACGGCTGAAAGCAGCTCTCAGCCAATCAGAATTCAGCATTCTTTCTACCCGTTTCATAATAACTGATTATCTTGCTACTCCTTGTCAGAAGAGGAGTCTGTAATCACCGCAATCTGGCAAAGGAATTCTGGTTAGTGCTGGCATTCTGTGCTGTAAGTCCATCGCTATAATGTACCTAAAATAGGTTTACAGCTGACGTCATAGCGATGAGATTACATGGATATTAACTGTGTGATTTCTAAACTTAACAAGCTTCTCCCACACATTGTAGCTATATAATAACTGGTGACCCCCAATATCAACCTGTTTTTGAGACCTGTAAAAAGTCATATCAACCTGCAGGTTGATACAGCAAAGTCGCATCAACCTGCGAGTTGATACAGCTTTTACTGTTTCACGCCGGGTTGTGTGTACCATGCTAAGGTACTTACCAACTTGGAAAATGTAACCATTCATTTTTTTTTAAACTTTAAACAATGGAGAAGCTGTTGAACCTTCATCATGTCATCATAACAACCAGCATGCCATGAAGCCCTTTCAGAGATAGAATCAGCAACCCAGGAAGCACATAATGCTAAGACTCTGACCTTTGTTTACTTAGCACCAGTTATAAAAAATAACACAAATGAAGGTGTGTGATCTGCATTTTTTTTACACACCTACATGTGCATTATTCGCTATATAACTCAGCATAGGGATATTGCAACACACTCCTTTGAAGATTATGACTGATAAATCACAGTAAGTATTACTGTAGGTTGAATGTGTGGATCTGAAACATTTCAGTACTTGTGTAATTTAATCAACGGTGAGGCATGTTAGTCAGAGAGTATTATACAGTTCACCTTATGAAACTTTGTAAACAGACTGAGAGTGCAGCTCGAATGGAGGTTGGCAGGCATGCTGCACTTTCATTATATATTTTTGACAAGCCCTTCCTTTGACTGCCTCCACTGTGTCTACATCCTTACAGAGATGTGGCCTCAAGAATTGAGCTTTGTACACCAAAAGATTGCTCACCATTGATCTACAGAGTGGCATCATCACCTCATTCTTTCTTCTGGCGATACCTCTTCCTATGCACACCATATGAACATACAAAACTTCCAGTGGAAATAAGTCTGCTTAAATGTGCAGCTAGCAGCCCTATAAGTTCTGTCAGTACTATGTGGTGTTTGCTGTTATGTCGCAGTGCCTTATCTACCCTCATTGACCTTATGCTGTCTAGCACTCTTCCCACTGTGATATCTCCTCACCCTGTCACCCCTTCCCCCTTATCCCACCCTCCTCACCACCTGAGATAATGATCAGACAGTCTCCTCTGAGAATACAGAACAGAAGTATTCTTTTAGTACTTCTGCCTGTTCTGCCCCTTTCTCCACACACACACACCCTCCTTTCTGAACATCACTGTCTGGTCTTAACAGTTTATTTTCATCCTTATGTACCTGAAGAAGACCTTCTCCCATTCTGTGATACCCTGTGTCAGTCTCTGCTCCCTCGGATGGCTAAAAAGTTTGTCATATTACTGACTATATTATAGTAGGGTGTGTCATAATACTCTGATTTTATGCATTCACCATCCAAATGCTCATAGTTTAAAACAGTTATACATTTCACATTTCTGTGAACCTTTGCTATAAGTAATTTAATTCATTAAAAAAGTATCACTTTCTGCTGTTTGTCATTTCAATACACCTGACACAAAGTCAGTCTTAACCATTTTTTTCTCAAATAAACATCATTAAGTATATATTATCATTCGGAAATTACAGGTTAAATCATACTAGATGTTCACTCAGATATGCAATAACAATTACAACACAAGAAATACATGGAGTTTTGATAAAACATTGTAATGCTATAAATGCATGCTTTCTGACTATGCAAGGAGTTACATATAGAGACCTCACTTAGCAACTTTAGACCATACATACAGGGGTGTTACAAATCCCCGGAATACTTCATTGTTGCCTACTTGTTTATATAACTTCATGCATCTAACATCCAAAGTCAGTAACGTATACTATGGATAGTACTAATAACAGGGTGAATAAAGGGCAGCTTTGTCGATTGTCTCCATATAGCTGAAACTGCCCAGAGGTAGTAGTATTAGTAAGTAACTAAACAATAAGGATGAAGTATATTGTACGTGCCTAGATACAGAACGTTATCCACACACCATCTTCATTTATGCTCCCTTTTGTGTGGGGGAGGGGTGTATCCTATCTATACATTGATTACTATTGATATTGAGCAGCTGGGTTGCACATGCATGATGATCATGGACATGTCATCGTTATGCATCAGGTCTAGTCCCCCACCACCACACTTGTAGTTAAATTTGCATTAATGCAACCTGTAAGCCCCTCGCATAATAGTTCTGATTTTCCATAGTTTTTTTTTTTTTTGTAAACTTTATTTAAAACAGCGGAGAGCTGGTTACAAGTCAGACAGTTTAGGTACATTAAGTAGCCCATTGCTTTAGGTGGGCAAAGTGAGGTTACAAACATAGCTGAGAAAGAAACATCAGTGGTAATATCACAGCTTACAGACAATACAACAGATTAATTTGCCCCTGCAAGAGTGGAATGCATACCATCCCAACCCACATAGGATACCACTGCACTGGAGTCATAGACCATGGTGCTGCCTGAGTACTAAAGGATACTTTCCAAAAATTAAAAAGATGTATGACTTTAGAATAAGGAGAACCAATGCTGTTCTATGGCATCCTCTATTGGGGACCACATCTGATAATAATATGCCATTGGCCTCTAACAAAATATTGGGTTCTTTCTAATTTCATACACTCCATTAATGATTTCACCCACTCTGATACAGTAGGCAGTTCTGATGATCTCCAATACTGTGCCAGTAGTCTAAGTGCAATTACATTTCCCAGTCTTCACAGCCCTATAGAGAAAGAAGGACCTTCTCCTTGATTCCACACTGGTAGGCCCAACAAAATTTCAGCTGGGTCCATTGTAATAGGGCATTTCAAAATGGAGGCTAGGATCAATGCCACCCCAGAATATCTGTACCCCAGACCACACGCAAAGCAGGTGATAAAATGTGCCTTCATGCACATGACACTTGGGGCACAGGGGTGAGACTGATGGGTCTATTTTGTGTGCCAAATATGGAGTAAAATAGGCTCTAAGAAGGACATTATATTGAACTGCACAAAGTCTATTATTTACTGAGCACTTCCCTATATTTTTAAGAATGGCAAGCCAATCTCCTCCTGTAAGGCTTTCTGGCATTAGGTCTGATGCCCACTGAACTTTAATTTTTACCAAAGAGTCAGGGAGAGCTCCGAGCAGCAGTTTGTGACATTTTCTAAGGGGTCTGAAGGCCAAATCCATGGCCTGTCCTACAAACATCTCCTCTAAGGGGGAACGGGCTCCCAATTGGCCTTCTGGCAACCTAGCTTTCAACTGGGATACAACTGTCTGTAGATGTAGGTATACAAAGCAGTGTGAGGCATGTAACTTATATCTTTTAATAAGGGAGGAGAAAGATAAAAAATCATCCCCTGTCCAAAGATGCCCCAGGGGTTGTAGTCCCGACGATGCCAACTTTTTAGAATTTGCTTATTCCCCAGTACCACCCCTCCACTAGTCATAAGAAGAGCCTATAGGGGACTGTCTCATGAAACTGAATGTGCTCCACATCCCAAGATCTGATGTGCCTTTTGCCATACCTTCCAAGTGGCTCTAGTACAGGGATTGTTTATTTTAAAGGGTTGGGAAAGACCCATGTCCCCCACTAGGATATCGTAATACAGGGAAATAAAGGTGCGGGCTTCCAAACTCACCCATGCTGGCCTAGTAGTTCCTTCTTTAAACATATCTTGCACAAAAGCTAGTTGAGCTGCCAGATAGTAGTACTGCACATTAGGAATGCCCAATCCCCCTTTCCCAACCGGATGCCACAAGATGTCCTTCTTGATTCTTGGTCTCCGGCCCTGCCAAATAAGCTGGGTAATGGCTTTATAAATTTATGTGGTATCCAAAGGGGAATTGTCTGGAAGAAATATAGAAATTGTGGCACCACCAACATTTTAATAAGGTACACCCTCCCTATGAGGGACAGGGGAAGGGCTCTCCAAACTGTGCAATCCTCTTTAACTTTTTTATAATGCTATTCATATTAGTTTTAACAAGTTTAGAGATTGCAGATGTAATTATGATTCCCAAATATTTAATCTGGTTGGTGTAAGGTATATTTGTTTTGGCTATAGTAATGGGTACCTAGGGGCCTACCAACAGCATCCATTCACTTTTCCCCCAATTAATTTTATGACCTGAAAGTGGTCCATATGTAGCAAAAAGTTCAAATAAACAGGGAAGAGAGTCCTCAGGAGTTCTAAGGAAAAGGAGGACAACATCTTCAAAAAGAGAAATTTTATGTTCCACCCTCTTTAGGACCAGACCTTTTATACCCAGAGCATTCCTAACAGCTTGGGCCAGGGCTTTGAGGGTAAGGACATACAGAAGTGGGGATAGAGGACATCCCTGCCTGGTTCCCCTGGTCAGTGTGAAGGGGGGCTGAGACCACACTATTGGTAAGTATTTGGGCTTTGGGGAACGGTACAATGCACCAACCTATTTCAACATTTAGGGGCCCATGCTGAACTTGGCAAGGACTGCAAGCATAAAGGGCCATTTGACCAGGTCGAATGCCTTTTCGGCATCTACAGCTAAAATCCCTCCCCCTCTACCCTGGGGCCAATGACGTATAATATTCAGGCTCCATCTAATATTATGTTTTGCCTGCCTTCCTTTAACAAAACCTCCCTGGTCTGGATATATCAAACGGTATACAGGGTAGAGTAGTATGACTTAAAGGAGCTATTTATCTTAGTTTGGTCATAAGTGACCTCCCCCATAGGGTCCTCTATTCCTAATATCATGCGTTCTGCCTTTCTTGCTTTCACCATACTGGCCAGCAACTTCCCTGATTTGTCTCCATCAACAAAAAGAAGTGGATTTTGTTAATAACAAATCACGCTCCAGTTTCCTCATGGAGAGCTGGTTCAAAGTACCCTTAAGTGACTTAAGTTCTGACAATAATTGTGGTGTCTGATGTGTCATATTGGCTCTCTCCAGGGTACTTATTGACCTGCCCAAGTGATGTTCTCGAACAGTAGTGATTTTCTTTTGAAATGAGGAATATGATATGGCTTCCCCCTTAATAAAAGCTTTCAAAGTGTCCCACACTGTACCACTACTAGTATCCTCTGGGGGGGTTCAGGGCAATAAATTCCTTAAGATGGTCATTTAGTTGCTGGATAAACTGCTGATCTAACAGTAAAGATGGGTCAAGGTGCCATTGAGCCATACCGGGAAGTTCTATTCCTCTAGACACCACCACTCTGAGTGGTGCATGATCAGAAATCAACAACTGACCATATTTGGCCTCATCTATCTCCCCCACCATATGAGACGGAAGGAAAATGTAGTCTAGTCTGGTATAACTCTTGTGGGCATGGGAGAAAAAGGAGTATTCCTGGGTTGCTGGGTGGCAAAACCTCCAGACTTCAGTCAGGGACCTGCCCTCCATTAATTGGTGTAGGGCAGATGCACTTTTGGGAGGTGCACCTCGTCAAACTTTGGAATGATCCAATTTAGTATCCCAGTAGGTGTTCATATCCCATCCTATAATTATACAATCTGGGAAAGGAGCAAGGGTGGTTGCCAGATAAGTGAAAAAATCCAGTGAGTCATAATTCGGACCATAGACCGAGGCCAAGGTAAGCTTCCAACCCCTCAAGTCTACCACATCAATAACATATCTGCCCTGTGGGTCAGCCACCCAGGAAAGTATTTTATGAGGGAGGCCAGGCCTAACCCATATGGCTGTCCCATGGGCCTTAGATGTGAAGGGGGCTGCCAAGAAAGATCTACCCCAGGATTCCCCCGGGTGACCAGCCTCCTCCTCAGTGGAATGTATCTTCTGCAGAAATATTATATCGCCTTTTAGTTTCTTGATCTGTGACCATACTCGCTTTCTTTTAACCATCGTTCATAAACCATTGATGTTCCATGAGATAAAGGTGAGACTAGCCATTTGCAAATAGTAGCTTGATTTGGTCCCAAAGAGTCGACTTTAACCCTGGTACAAAAAAAGAACTATCTCCGCTAATTTTGCAAAAAAAACAACAATATAAGAAAAGCCCTTCCAACTTATCTCTCTTCCCCCACCACTTGAACCAAAAGAAGCTCTGTATTATGACAGTACACTTCAAGATACCATATTTTAATGGTTGACCCCCCCACCTCCCTAACAACATAGTAGTTCCCAACTAGAACAGAAAGTAGTAATAACATTTGTTCAACAGTAACATGTCCCCCCCCATGCAGCACAAAAGGTTCTGCTATTCCCATCCACTCCTTTTCGTGGCTAGAGCACCCCATCGCCTGCTATTACAATTGTATAATGAAAGAAATTAAATTTTAAAAGAAAGTATTGTTCCCTCTGTTACCCTTTGAAAAAGTGCAGGGTGGGAGGGGATGAGGGTGCGGAAGAGACTCCTCCCAGAAACCCTATCTTGTCTCCAAATTATCTTGGGATGTGGGAGCCACTCAGGGAGCTCTGCAAGGTAGGCTGCACCCCTCTGATGTATGGGGAACTAACCACCCTGCCATAATGGTATTTTCAGCTTTGCATTCAGTGCTCTTACTATAAAGTTGTTGCTAAGTTCCCACAGCAGATGCCCCCCCCCCCCCGGCATTATTATAAAATTATTATCAAAAGGATTCAGGTTAATCAAATAAAGTAAAATCAACAAATGTAGGTCCCTAGGCTGAATGTTTCTTCAGTCTCCCCCCCCAACCACTTTTAGGATCACAGTAAGTAAAGCCAAATAGTCTTGTAAACAATAAGTCCCAGATGTAGCAGTCCAGACAGTGTTAATCGAAAATATTAATCCAGACAGCAATATGTTAATCTTCAAAAAGGAGCTGCTCCAGGACAACGAACAGTGAAATGTCCATGTGCTTAATCATCTTCCACATGGAAATGCAAAGTCTCAGAACAAATATGGGCCCAGTCCCAGCCTCTACAGCTGTCTCCGTAGTGCTAGTACAGCCATAACAGTGTTTAGGTATAAAATAATTATATTTTCCCGCTGAAAGCACCACTAAAGGGAAGAGGAGGAGGGAAGGGTGCAGGTGCCCACCGATCTTGCCTTATAGACCCCCAAAGGCGTTACAGATCGGGATAGGGCCAAAGTACCCCACTCCCCTGTCACCTGCACTTGGTAGTCACAGTACCTAAGGTAGATTTCCCTTATATTCGGCAAACCTCTTAGCCCCTCTTCTGCACTCCAATTCTTTGGCATAGTCCAGTGCAAGATCCGGGCTAGTAAAGGCCTTCTGCGAGCCTCCCACAGGCCGAAAGATGAGCCAAGCAGGGTAAGCCAGGGTAAAGGGATATGAGATAGAAGTCAGCAGCTTCTTGACTTCACCATAGGCTTGCTTCTGAATTTGTAACACTCTGGAGTAATCGGGGAATAGGCTCACCTGATTTTGTTGAGTCATAATGACTCCTTTTTTCTGAACAGCTTCAAGGACTAGCTGTCAATCCTGGTATCTCAGAAATGTAATTATAATGTGGCGAGGTTTCTGTTCTGGTGAAGGCTTGGGACCAGGGGAGCGATGAGCTCATTGAATCTCCAAGGTGGCATCCCGTGGTATTTGTAATGTGTCCCCGAACCAGGTCTGTAAATATTCTATGCAGTCCCATCCCTCAAGCCCCTCTGGTAGCCCTATCATTCTTACACTACAACGTCTCTCCCGATTCTCATGATCATCCACTATTTGTTTAAGAGCTTTTGCCAAATCGGAGGTTTGCCTGGTTGTAAGATCCTCCTGATTCCCCAATCTAGACTCCAGTTCTCCAAGTCAAGTTTCATGTGTCTCTACTGTCTCAGTCAAATTATTAACTGTGTGCTGCATATGCTGAATTTGGGCTGTAACGTTTTCAAATCCTACTTCTATGCAGGTACCCAGATCATATTTTAAGTCCTTTAGCAGTCGTTCCAAATTTTACTAACCTTTGGCCATAGCGTTGGTTAGGCCAAGTGAAAAGTTGTTTTGCAAATGGAAGTTTTCAGAGTCTAGAGAGACTGGTTCTGCAGCGGGCCCTTCCATGGGATCTTCTCGTGCTTTCCTCTGAGGTAGGCCCTTTGTGACGTGGGTTGATCCAGGCGAGTTAAATGTCATTTTGAACTGCTTCTTCTCTGAATTGGTCGGTGCTGGCATCTGGACTGTAGGTCAGGAAAATTGTTAGACATTTTGGTGATTTAGTGGGTTTTAGAGGGGAAAATTGCAGGCGATGTAAATGGAGCTCCTCACTCAAACCACCATTGTGCTCCTGCGCTTGGCCACGCCCCCCTGATTTTGCATAATTAATTGTAAGACCTGAAATACATTCAAATACTGATAGAGTCCGGACACCTTCCAGTCTAGGCGTAGTGGGTTGAGTGATAGGAATACTGCACACCTTTCCCCAACACCCCCTGTTGCAAACTCACAATAATTATGACAAATGACTTACTGGAGCTGGACTTATAATGCCTAACCTGGGGTGAGACAAAAGGACCTATCCACTGGTTCACTGTCCCATGTTAGTACTAGGAAACATCCCTCAAGCAGTCAAAGAGAACTGCAAACATGAGCGTGTCCCATGTCAAACTGCATGGATGGGACTTTTTCTCAAAAATTATTATTTTTTTAAATTTAAAACAGGTAGCATTGTCCTATATCCCTATTGATCTTAATTGAGTTAATGAGAAATCACGTTTGTGTACTTGTAGTCTGATAGTCATGTATTACCATTTACAATCATAAAGATTATTTTGCTCATGAATGCTAGACAATGACAATGTTTTACTTGTGGTAAGTGGTGGGGGCTGAAACAATCATGGGATTTAAGAATGTATGGGATAGACATAAAGGAATTATGGAGGTCAGGGGTAAGGGGCAGCAGACTTCTAGGAAAGCATAAACTGAACTTACAAGCTCAAATGGGCAGACTGGGTGGGCCATAGGCCCTTATCTGCCGACACTGTCTATGTATCTATGTATCTATGTACTGTTTTTCCCCAATGGACATGGATCACCTGATTCTAGATCTAGGGATGCTAGACATAGCAGCAGCTCTGCGAAGAGACATTTTTGCTTTGCCTATCGAACAGGATCAGAACAAGTGAAGTTGTCATACTGCCAGTCGTGAGTTTATTCTGTGGAGACATGGATATTGAGGTAAAAGTGTTTGGATACCTGTCCCAAGTTGTTGCATCTGGTACATTAGGGATAGGTATCCAGATCCAAATGGTGTATATACAGATTTATGTATGCTATGCTGGCATAGTTCAGAGAGACCTTACGAAGGAAGGAAAATTGTCAGAAACAAATAAAAAAATAGCATGAATTTAATGCATTACTTGCTTAAATACAGTGACATATATAATGTTAATCTAGGAAGAAAATATATTAAAATGTTATAGTTACATGACAGTTATGATAGAGAACTGGTATAGTCAATGTTTAAAAGCTGATAATTTCACTATAACTGATTTACTATACATATCCAACATGCAGGCACCATATAAAGTGAGATTTTTCTTGTCCATATGCACATAAGACAAAACTTTAGACATGAAAAATCACTTTTTGGGGTTTTATTTTGTTTTCACTTTGCAGGATGACTGCTGTCTTTTTCAGTGGCACTAGCTGCACTGCATACCTGAGAAGAATGCACCTCATCAACACTTTGATCCATTTTCTTTCAACTTTGAAACTATATTATATAAAATACAAATATACAATCAAAGAACATTAAAATGTCATAGGCAAGCCACTAATCTAAATCTCAAGTTACATTACAACAAAGAAACATAATACAATCATAAATATGTACAAAAACAAGGAAAGCCACCAATAAGAAGAAAAAACATATCTCAAGATAATAAGATAAGAAAGTACTAGCACAGTAAATATAGGAGGACACAAATACAATAAATAAGCTCACATGGGAGGAAGGCTAAGGCACAAAGTTGTGCTTCTTTCCCATAATATATAACACCCATCTCCTCCACTAAAGCTCAAAAGAGGGAAGTTTATTATGAAGTCTAGCTGTGATTTTTTCCATACAGTAAACATTACAAACTATATTGTGCCATACATCCAGGGAGGGCACTCAAGAAGATAGCCAACATTTTGTAATGGTCTTGCAGGCTGCTAACATTAAAATATGTAATAATTTACTGGTATTAGGTGCTCTAAAGGCTTGCGGGTTATTTAAAAAAAGAAATAATGTAGCAGTAAGTTAAGGTTCTGGGCCCAAAGTTCTAATAAAGCCAACTGAAGTTCCTAAAAAAAGGTGCTAATATGGGACAGAACCAAAGAATGTGGGCTTTAGCAGTGGAGATTGGCCACAGCCTCTCCAACAGTGTGCTCCCAAGGCAGGTAAATACTTAACTTGCCTGGCTGGAGTGATAAAAAACCTTATGAGTCTTCCATGAAAATTTATGCTAAAATGGAGAAAAGATTACCTTATGCATATGAAGGAGAATATAGTCCCACTGCTGATCAGTAATAGCTATATGAAGGTCTTTTTGCCAGAGGGTCTGGATATGAGCAATAGAGCAAGACTGAAGACTTTGAAGGACTTTATATAAGTGAGAAATTAAGTGTGCAGCCTGAAGTTCTCCTGAGGTAGAGCGCACTATCAAAGTAACTGGCACAGGAAGATCCAAGTTCTGAGAATCAGTACAAAGTCGAGTGTCCAGGTAGTCCCAGACATGTAGATATCTAAAGAAAGAAGTTGGGGAGAGTTGGTATTGACATGATTTATCCTCAAAGGGTTGTATGGTTCTGCCCTGTAACAATTGATACCAATAACCGAGACCCAAATGGGACCACCTAAGATAGGTTAAATCCATCTTTGCAGGGAGAAAAATCTAAGGATCCAACTACAGACAGAAATTTATACCAGACTCATTGTAATTTTCACCTCTTCAATATTCTAAGCCATAGAGTAAGAGTGCCAGAAGTACAGTATATGGATTAAGAGTGGGACTAAGATCAGATGGAGGCATAGAGGTCAGTAGGGAAGCAGGGAAAAAGGAGGGATCTGCCTCCCTTACCTCCACTGTTTTCCAGTGAGCCTGATAGCCATACAGAAGCCAATAAAGTACAGTCCATAGCTGAGCTGCCTGATGATAAAGCAACAAATCAGGGAGTACAAGACATCCTGAACAGATAAGCAGTTGTAGGACTTTATAATGGACACAGGGGGGCTTGCTCTGCCAAATATATCAAGAAATTAAGTTCTACCACATAGAAAAATAGGAAGAGGGAGGAGTGAGAGGTAGTGTTTGAGCGAAATAAAGAAAATGAGGAAGAATGACCATCCAGATACAGTTAACTTGCTGAATTAGGGACAACAAATGAGACCACGTCACAAGGTCCTTACACATCATTGCAGTAAAAGCATCATAATTAAGGTGGCAGACCTGCTGAGGGTCTAGAGCAAGTGTAACCCCCAAATAAAAGAATGATGAGGGGTTCCATTTAAATGGGAAACTTTTTTTAATGATATCAGAGGGGGTGTAATGTAAAGAAAGAACTTCTGTCTTTGAAGTATTCAGACTGTAACCTGCTAATTGACCAAAATACAATAGAGATGACCATAAGGGTGGGAGGGAAGCATCTGGGTTAGTCAAATAAATCAGAAGGTCATCAGCGTAAAGAGCTAATTTGTGCTCCCAACCACCGACGTGTAACCCAGTTATAGTTTGGTTCTGATGGAGCATACAAGCTAAGGTTTCTAAATAAGGAGTAAAAAGCAAAGGAGAAAGAGGCCAACCCTAACAGATCCCTC
Source organism: Neoceratodus forsteri (assembly GCA_016271365.2). NCBI lineage: Eukaryota > Metazoa > Chordata > Ceratodontiformes > Ceratodontidae > Neoceratodus > Neoceratodus forsteri. Next base: position 1,454,629,435 of record CM057455.1, on the reverse strand, counting down.
TGCCCAGAAAAAAAGATGAGGAAAGTTTGCCATTTATTTTAACACAGGCTAAGGAGTGATCATATAATTCTTGTAATGAGAAAATAAACCAAGAAGGAATTCCAAATTTCTTCAGTACTGCAAAAACAAAGGGCCATGACACCCAGTCAGAGGCCTTCTCTGCATCTAAGCTAAGCAAAAAGAAAAGGGGCATTGGATTGGGTGGCATGTTGAAGAAGATGTAACGTATGCTTAATATTATCTTGGATTTGACAAAAAGGAACAAACCCAGTCTGATCTCCGTCAATGAGTGTCAGGAGAATTTGCTCAAGGCACTTAGCTAAAATAGATGCATAGATTTTATAATCAATATTTAATACAGAAATAGGTCACTAGGAAGAACAAAAAAGTTTGTCTTTGCCTGGCTTCAAAACAGCAGAGATGGTAGCATGTTTCCAAGTCGGGAGAACAGAACCTTTAGCTAAGGCACCTTGACAGACTGACAAGAGGTGAGGATTAAGAATAGAAGAAAAGGCCTTGTAAAATTCCACTGTGTACCCATTGGGTCCAGGGGATTTGTTATTTTAAAGATTTTTTAATAGCTAAAGACAGCTCCAAAGTAGTAATAGGAGCTGATAGTCTATCTTGATTATGCTGAGATAAATTGGGAAGTGGTAACTGAGAGAGAAACTGCTGAATGACATCTGGGCTAGGAGCAGACTCAGAGGTGTATAATTAAGCATAGAAAGCTTTAAAGGCTTCTAAGATATATCAGAAGGGGCAGAAACTAGTCTCTTAGTAATAGGATGAGAGATTAGGGATATGGATAGTTGTGCTATCCGTTGTCAAAGTCTATAAGCCAAGATTTTTGCTGCCCGAGCACCCCCCTCATAATACTTCTGCTGCAGATACCATAATGCCACTTCTGTATGATAATTAATAATAGACTCAATTTTATTCTTAGTTTCCAAAAGCCCACCAAAAGCAAACTGTTCCCCTTGCATGTGGTGTGCTTGGAGGGTTGCTAAGGTTTGCTGCAGCATAGCAAGTTGTTTCTCATGCTCCTTTTTTTAGGTAAGAGGAGTACTTTATTAATTCACCCTGAAATATGACTTTAATCGTGTCCCAGAGAATATGAGTCTCAATGTTCAAATTTTCATTTTCAGAAATAATCCTTTTTAACATGTCAGTTAACCAGCTTCAGAAAGTGCCATCATTTAATAAAGTATTGGAAAATTTCCAGAGAGTGGGGCCTTTAGTCTGATAAAGAGAAAAAGTGGCACTAATGGAAGCATGGTCAGAAAATAAAATAGGATGAACAGAACAAGTTCTAAGGTGATGAGTATGCTCCTTGGAAATTAACAACTAGTCAGGCCTAGTATAAATTTGATGAGGGGCAGAGTAGTGGGTTTAGTGCGTAGTAGAAGAATGAAAATGGCACCACACACCAATCCAGCCCATTTCTCTTAAATAGGATTTGACAAAACATTGGGTAGGTGTTAGTCTGGGGGAGAGAGATTAGAAGTGTCCCTGTTATCAAGAGTGCTATTGAAGTCTCCTCCAATAAGCAAAATACCTTCCTGAAAAGCTGTGATTTGTTGCAGAATATGTTTTACAAATGAAGTAGAGGAACCAAGAAGCACATATACACTTACCAATGTTAGTAATTGACATCAGTAAAGTCCCTTTACCATAGCTAAGCAGCTCTGAGAATTGGTAGCAGAGGCCATGACTTGGAAAGAGGTAGATCATGGGACTAGTACCACTACCCCCTACGTTTACCCTTCCTATATGTGGAGGTTATTACTGCAGATAAACCAAAGGAGGAGAGCTTTGCATGCTCAGGCTGAGAAAGATGGGTCTCTTGAAGCAAAATAAAACTTGGTTTGAACTTTTTTAATTAAATAAAAATGTTTGACCGCTTTACAGGATTATTTAATCCATTTATATTCTGTGAGACTATTTTCATATTAAATCAATATTACCAGAAAAAAAAAGGAAGACAGACAGATACGGTCTCTTATATGAAACCAAGGAAAATAGAGAGGCCCAACTGAAGTCAGTCCAGCACATATCCCCCTCCATGGCTTATAGATAACGTGGCGGTCTAAAAAAACATGGCGGTTAGCCATCTCATCTAACAATTGCAAAGTATGTTGTCCATACAAACCCTTCCAACAAGGTCTAACTAGAAACCCCGACCATAGCAGTCTAAATAAAACAACACTCAATCGAATAAATAAAAGCATAATGACTAAGAAAGTGTTTTGGCAGAAAGATAAACCAGCACTAAGAGAAATAAAACCTCCTCCATCCAAAACCCCTCATCATTAGAACAAGTTAATAAAAAAATATAACATACAAACCAGACAACAATAGAACATTGGCCGTGCAATCTATTAAACCAAACAGTTGATCTCCAAGGCAGGGAGGGAAAAAGTAGTCCTCCTATATGGAGAAAGATGTCAATTCCCCACAGGGGATTATCAGGAAAAGATCCTGAGCCCCTAACACTACATGGCAACAATGTGTCCATAGTGGGCTGGGTTATAACTGCACAGAAATAACATTCAGAATGTAAAAGCAGCAGCCAAATAAAAATACTGTGCAGAACCCAGCCATTTGCATCCATCAAGTGTAACAAATAGCACTAAATGGTATAAAATGGTCTGAGGAAAAAAAAAAACAATGAAATTACCATCAAAAATGGCTCCGCTCACCTAAAATTATGAAAAATGAAAAGTTAAACTCCACAATATACCTGTTCCCTTTAAATGTATCAATTGTGAAATAACAGAAATGGCATTGTAGAGCTACAATCAGATAGATAAGAAACACAGTAGATGAAGTTCCATGGTCCTTGATTTATAACATTTTAGATCCTTAGTTCTCAGAAAAATAGAGCCAGAAAACAAATAGTTTTTGTCAATGTCAAAAACAGCAAATGTCATAGTATATCAGTGTCAACAGCCACTGGGGGGGGGGGCAGTAAAAACCAGGGTAACAGCTACACGTAGTGCACAGTGGCTACATTGACAAGGAAAGAAGAGAAAGAAAAAAAAATACATAAGTAACTCACAGAAACCATAACCTGGAATTGGAGAAGGCACACCTCTGAAGATCGGGACATTATTCCCTTTTTTGTCTGGGGGGGGGAAACAAAAGAAGAAGAGAGCAAGAAGATGGGGCCATCTAGAGAAGAGAATGAGACCCCTTACAAGAGATTTTTTTTTACTCTACCTCCCGTCTGAATCTGACTTTCACTAGGTCCACCCCAGCCCAGTGACTCCCCCGGCTCTTAACCCCATGAGGTGGGGCCACCTATGACCTAGTGCTTTATCTAGAATCCAGTGAGCCAGGCTGGAGTTAGGGGGAGGCTCTGGTGGAGCAAGCCTGACTGTGGGAGTGTGGCTAAGACACAGGAGGAGCCTTCGCCTATCCTCAAGACCAGGGATACTTTTCCTTGTATGTAGTTTCCCCCTAGGAGCATGGCCATGCAATGACACCAGCAAGGTACAGCTGTAGGCATCTGCCGTGCTCCTCCCCCTTGGCTACTCCAAGTGCTACTTGTACCTCCAGTCTCTACCAGGGGGTCCCTACTGCACTGGATAACCCTTGATCCCTCCCCAGGAAGAGGAGAGCAGTCTATTGGATGCTAGATCATGTCCCTCCCCTGCTGACCCCTGGTGCCAAAGCTCATTCCCGAACTCAGGCCACCGGCATGGCGTGAATTGTGGCATCCAGTGCCTCAACCCTCTGTGCCACCGGGCTTGTCCTTACAAGAGATCTTAATAGAATAAAATAAACAAGGCCAAAGATATGAACTCTAGAGCCACAGTAGTTATAAGGGGGGGGGAGGCACAAATCACCCCACTATCAGACTTTATGCTGCCAAGTCCTCCAATCATAGAACTGAGGCTACTCAACCCCCAAAATAGGCCAAACTCACCACGGAGCTGGACTCTCACATTAGAAATAACGAAAAATAGAAAACGCAAATAAGTCTTAGCTAGGAAGATCAAACACAAATATAAATATGGGAAAATAGGTAATTTGTGCTGAAAACAGCCTACCAGAACCATTGCCAGCACCTCCATCCCCTCGAATACCAAATCCACAGAAGAATTCTAGAAGCTTTGGGTAGCCTAAAAAAGGACACAGGGAAAAAAATGAATGGGAGACCTGGCAGCAAGCCCGATTATCAGAGCCACATACCCCTCCTCTCCCTTAGGTCCCAGTGAGAAGAAAAAAAAAGAGAATCCAGCTCTGATAAATGCAGCTTCAATGTAAAGTACTGGGTATTTAGGAGGAGAGTGACCCAAGCACATATTATGGTGCCCTGTGGAGGCTGACAACTAGAAAGGAACTGGCAGCACTAACTGTAATATTCCTCCCCAGTCCCACGTCAAATACTACTGCCCCAGAAAAAGCAAGATAGTCCCTGAGATATACAACCCTCACTTACACCTACCTAAAAAGAAAAATTGAATAGTGTGGAAATGCTACTAACCAGCCCCAGATGTAGATTCAGGCATGGTTATTGAAATAGTAACAAAACGGAAGTCTCCATGGTGCAAGCTCCCAAAAAAATTAGCACAGAAACAAAAAGGAAAAAGACAAAATGAAAAAGAATTATCAACTGTTATAATGAGCTAGATCAAATTAAAAGGGACTTAGAAAGGGGTAAAGATAAACTATAATCAAATCAGATACAAAAGAGGATAACTTGAAAGTACAGCCAAAGAAATTCACAAAAGGAACCTGAGACAAGCAAAATAATGCAGCTAAAACAGAAAAGAGTGGAAAAGGGGAAATGGAACAAAGTGTTCAGCCCCAGTCTGGAAGGTACAGCTATATTACTCTATTAAAAGTCCCAACGGCCAGTCTATCATGAATTATAAATCATGACTAAGGCAAAGCTGCAAAGTGAAATGAAGAAGATCCTAAAGCTCATGAGGAGTCCTCACAGCAAAAAGTCTGCAGTAGAGTTTTTATTTCTTCCAGCGTTTGTTCTTGTTTGCTCTTCTTACGAGATGGTGACACTTTTTGCCACTGTTCCTTTTGTAAGGAGTGCTTCTCCCTAGAAATGGCAAAGTCCATCTGATCATTGTAGGCAAGAATGTTACGGCGCTGCAGTTCATGAAAGGTGGCTTCGGGTCCTAATAGATGCAGGCTCCATCGTGGATGAAGATTTTCAATTTAGCCAGATAATGTGTAATAAATTTAGGATCATGAGTTTGGACAAGGAATAGAATGGGGGCATAAGCCCGTTGCTGAGTTTGGATCAGCAGGGAATAATCATTTTCAAAATAAACTCGTAAGCCAGCATAGAAAATCTTCCCCTTGTTCCAGGCTCTGTGCAAAACCTCCTGCTTGGTAGCATAGTTCAGAAAATTAGCTACAATTGATCTGGGTCTCACCATATCTGAAGTCAGTCGGGGTAATAGGTACTGGTGGGCCCTCTCAAACTGCAATGGGCCAAGATCAGTAATGTCCCAATGTGAGGAGAGAAGCTCCTGAGGGAAGGCAAATAAGTCCATACCCTCAGCCCCCTCCATAATGCCATAAAGTCTGAGGTTATTTCTGTGGGATCTGTTTTCCAGGTCCTCGCAGTGCTCTTGAAGATGCTGTTGATCTTGCAAAAGTTGACAATTAAATGGTCGAGGTGGTCTATGCAGGGATCAGTATCCGCAAGAGCTGTCTCCACACTCACCACACGACTCTCCAAAATTGATATAACCTGCTTGAAATCCTGATGAGAAGATCTGAATTCAGATCAAAATTCTCTCAGCTCTTCCAGTATCATTATATTGGCTTGTTGATCAGGGAGCAGAGAAGCCAACGGCTGATTTTCCAACTGCGCCTTGGCCGTGGCAGGGGTAGAAAGAGCAGACGAAGAAGGAATCGGGGGACTAAAAGTAACCTGTTGCGGAGTAGGTTTGCTTTTCTTATGCCCCATGCAATTAGGGAATAATAAGAAATAAACTTCAAGTGATTACTAGGGGTTTTAAGAAAACAAAACTATATTAAATAGACGAGCGGTTCTGGCGCTACGACTCAGTGCTGCATGCCCGATGGTTGCGTCACTGGAAGTCCACTTTGATCCATTTTTTACTTCTTATTCTAACCTGTAAAAAGATCCCTCTACCTAACCTCCTCTGATGACTCACAACCACACCCACAGGCCAGGGATAGATTTACCGTCATGACTGTACACAGCACACTGATATCACAACAGTCCACTACCACTTCCTTCCAAGCTTAGCTGACTGACTCTTACAGTTACTGTTCAGTGACCTACTCAACAGTGTGCCTCAGAATTTAAATTGGTGAAGCAGACATCATGGTGCATGGCCGCATTCACAGTCCCATATGGGATGGTTAATGCTTATACGTAACGATAAACTAAGAAGGATAAGGAGGAGGAATAATGAATGAAATGAGTGATGATGATGACACATGTGTGCACTTTACTTGTGTTGTAGTGTAAACAGACTGCTACAGGTCACAAATTCAGAATATCCCCTGGGCCCTCCACAGCCAGCAACACAGGTGCAGCAACTTGTCTGTAGTTTGTCAGAAAAGCATTTTTTTTAATACAGGAAATTATGAATGAATGTTAACAAGTGATCATGATTGGATGGAACAAGTCGAGGATTTACTTTGCCAGTCTGCCCATGCCATGTACACACAACCACACTGAGGCCAGGAAAAGAATAAACTTTTATTTGGGATTTCTGTGACTGTAATCCCCCCCCCCATAGTCTCTCTCTCTCCCCCTCTTCTCTGTATGGCACAAGTCAAATATTTATTTTTCTAGCCTACCCTTGTCCTGTATACACAGTCACATTGAGACCAGGAAAAGAAAAAAAAACCTTTTATTTTAAATTTCTGTGACTGTAAAATTTCTCGTGCCACAACCCCACACCCCCCATAGTCTCTCTCTCTCTCTCTCCTCTGGATGGCACAAGTCAAAGATTTATTTTGCCAGCCTGCTCTTGCCCTGTACACACAGAGGCAAGGAAAAGAAAAAATACTTTTATTTGGGATATCTGTGACAATAACATTTCTCATGCCCCCCACCCCCTACACCATAGTCTCTCTCTCTCTCTCTCTCTCCTCTGGATGGCACAAGTCAAACATTTATTTTGCCAGCCTACCCTTGCCCTGTACATACATTCACACAGCCACACTGAGGCCAGGAAAGGAAAAAAATACTTTTATTTGAGATATCTGGGACTGCAAAATTTCTCTTGGATCCCCAGTAGTCTCTCTCTCTCTCTCTTTCTTTCTCTCTCTTTCTCTCCTCTGGATGGCACAATTCACAGATTTATTTCGCTAGCCTGCCCTTGCCTGTACACACAGCCACATTGAGGCCTGGAAAAGAAAAAAAAACTTTTATTTGGGATATCTGGGACTGAATTTCTCTTGGGTCCCCAGTAGTCTCTCTCTCTCTTTCTCTCTCTCTCTCTCTGTCCTCTGGATAGCACAATTCACAGATTTATTTTGCCAGCCTGCCCTTGCCCTGTACAGTACACACAGCCAGCCACACTGAGGCCAGAAAAAGACAAAAAAACCTTTTATTTGGGATTTCCGGGATTGTAAAAATTCTCTTAGGCCCCCAGTATTCTCTCTCTCTCCCCCCCCCCCGGATAAAACAATTCACAGATTTATTTTGCCAGCATGCCTTGCCCTGTACAATACACACAGCCAGCCACACTGAGGCCAGGGAAAGAAAAAAAACTTTTATTTGGGAATTCTGAGACTGTAAATTTGTCATGCCCCCTGTAGTCTCTCTCTCTCCCTCTCACTCTCCTCCCCCCCGGATCTGGGTGGCACAAGTGAAAGATTTATTTTGTCAGACTGCCCTTGCCTTGTACACACAGCCACATTGAGGCCAGGAAAAGAAAGAAAAAACTTTTATTCAGAATTTCTAGGACTGTAAAATTTCTCGTGTGCCCCCAGTAGTCTCTCTCTCTCTCTTTTGGATCTAGAATGAGGATGGCACAAGTCAATGATTTATTTTGCCAGCCTACCCTTGCCCTGTACACTACACAGAGAGGCCAAGTATTATTTTTTTATTTGCCCCTGACCCCCCCCCACCCACTCTCTCTCTCCCTCCTTATGATTCCTCTCTCTCTTCTCCTCCCTCCCTCCCTCTATGATGCCTTTCTATGCCTCCTCACCCCAGTAAGTCTCTCTCCTCTCTTTTTTTGCATCCCATCCGGCTCTGGCTCTGCTCAGCTCAAAAAAGAGATATATTTTTATTGTTATTTTCTCTAGTCTGTGCAACTGTCTGCATTGTTGATGCAAACTCCTCCAACAGTCCTACATCTTCGCAAGCAGCAAGTCCGGGCAGTGTTATGCACTCACCACAGTTACATACTGTGAGTGCAACACGTGACTATCCCCTGCTCTGTTGCCTGACTGGATGCAGCTGGCCACCTGTACACAAAGCAAGAGTGCTGACAGCATCCCCATGGCAACAGTACACTCTGTGGCACTCTGCCTGTAACCACAGACCCGGAACAGGGCTTCTTTGATGAAGTCCATATTTACCTGGGTGTGTGGTTTAAGGGTTCGATCCAGGGGTGCAGATCTCAGGCAGAACAGTCCGCCCAGCCCTAATTGACACAGGATTTATTTGATCAAACTATTACTCTTTCTTTTAGGAAATGTAAACATGATGGTAACAAGTGTAATAATTTGAAATGTACGAACAAAGGTATTCATACATTATTTTCTGCATGTATCTTTTCCATTTTTTTCTTTTGTTGGAAAATCAATAAAAATGTTTAACTACAAAAAAAAGAGTGTTTATTTCAACTCTAAATTAAATGCTAAAGCAGACACACACCTTCCAATCTCCTGTCATGCAAATCAGGGACTGTGTTTTTGAAAAAATCAGTAACAAATTAAAATGGAAATATGAACTGAAGATGTACTTGATGTGTGATGCAGTACTCCTATCGTACAAATGCAACATTTATTACAAATTTTTGCAGTACAACCACAATCATTCTTCAATAATGTATACAGACATGCAGTACCCATAATATTTATTGCAGTACATTCATATGATGATGCAGTACTAGTTTACAAATGCATACATGCATACATATTTCCAGCAGAATTAGGCCAACTTGTCTAGCACATCTGTTTGAGTATGCAGCTAGCACCTTTACTATGCAGCTGCCCTACCCCATTCCCTTCACCAAATACTCTCCCCTAACCCTGTCCCAGCCCCTCTTAAAACAACTCACTGTCCTGCATGATACCACATCCTCATGAAAAGCATTCCATTCCACAACCACCCTCTCCATAAAGTAATGCTTCCTCATTTCCCTCCTATATCTACCCCCTCCAACATAAGGCTGTGTCCTCTTGTAGTCCTCCCTTTCCTGAGCCTGACAATTGTTTGTGTATAAATTTTGTTTAACCTTTTAAATACGTGAAGGTCTCAATCATATCCCCCAATCTCTTCTCTTCTCCATTGAGAACATGTTCAGTTCTTTAAGCCTCTCATTATATGGCTTATCCTGTAGACCCTGGATTATCTTAGTCACCCTGTGCTGCATGCCCTCCAGTAGTTTCACATCCTTTATCAGGTAAGGTTGCCAGGACTGCACACAGTACTCTAGGTGTGGCCTGACCTAAAACCTATAGAGCAGCAGGATTGCCTCCTTACTTCTTGAGGATATGCCCCTTGCAGTACAACCCATCATCCTGTTGTCTTTAGCTGCCACCCTCCTGCACCGCTCTGAGTTGTTCATATTCTACATTACCACTACCCCTAAGTCCTTCTCCTCCTTAGTGGTGCTTATCTGCACACCACCAAACTGGTAACCCTTTCTGGGGTTCTTTGTGCCAAAGTGCAATACTTTGCACTTTTTTACATTGAACCTCAATTGAACCAGATATTATAAATAATAATAATAAGCTTTATTTGTTTCAAACGCAATTCAATAAATACCAAAGCGCTTTTACAGAACACCTAAAAACAAATATTGAAGTTATTAGTAAATTACTGCAGTTGTGTATTTTACTAAGCAGTAAACAGCATTTGGTGTTGAATTAGTTGTACAATTATGTGTGTATTGGAATATGGAGCTTTACTTTCACTGATAAAGATCATTAATTAAACTGGCCACTAGCGTTTTGCAGTCCTGACCATTGTGTGCCACACTGCATACATTGGGCTACCTTCAGAACCACCTATGCAATTTCTATGAAATATGCTATCTTAACTCAGTGTTGAAAATTGTCACTAAGAGCACTACTCAGCTATAGCATGACAGTGCTTTGGCTATGTGGACCATACTATGCCCTAATTTGCAATTAACTTAATTTTTCATTGCATTAACAAGAAGGCATATGTGGTCGGCTCAAGTAATTCCACACATTTCCATTAAAATGATGTATTGAAAAATCTGGAAATATTCTGATGTGTCATAAATGGTAAATATGTACAGTAAGTGGGCTGTTATTAAACTCCTTTTTTATATTTGCTTGTTTTTCAGATATCATCTTGTCTGGTGTTGTTTGGTTAGACATGTGAATGCACAAATTTGTTTTTACCAAACAGTTTCTGGATTCAGTCCCATGCATTACCAGAAGCCTGAACTGGATTTGAATCTGTCATGGATGAGACCGAGCAAGCGACTAAATTGTCTTCACAGATACTAATCATTCATTCATTTATGATTATATGTTTGGAAATAGAAAGGAAAATGTGCATCTGGTGTTTGTTGTTTTTATTGAATATATACAGTGCATTGTGGAGTACATTGACACCTGTATAGTGAATATCTTATGAGAGTATAATTCAAATGTTAACATATTATTAAATGTACCAATATGAACAGGGAACAATCTTGGAAATTCAGTTATTCATGCACAACATATACATTCCTTACATATGTTTATAATTGTAGCAGTGCAACAAATTATGATCACAAACTAAGGATGCAAAATAACTAGTCTGACAACCTACAGAGACTATAATGAATGAAGTCTGCAAGTATTTAGTGAGCAGATCTGAAATTGTTTACATGTTAAAAGGACACAACATTACCTATTGAACTGATTATTGCAAATGTCTATCTTTTCGACATTTAAAGTTAATTAAAAGCTTTATATGTTTGTACAGTTAATATTGCATTAACCCCCTCCACCCCACAACCCTCACAAATATATCTACCTGCATTACTGGTAGCAGCACTGGTAGTTGAAGTGCAGACTTGCATTGCATTTAAAATAAAAAAAAAAAGAGAGCAATAATAAAAATTACACCCTAAATAGCTCCATATGTCACATCATGAGGTTTCTGGTGCGGGGTGAATTCCATTAGAAAAGATAATTGCAAGGAGGATGTAATGTAATATCCAGATAAATATAAATACACAATAAATGTAAGTTTTTTGTACAGTATGTTACAAAATATAAACAGTATGTGTATTTGCTAAATGGTATCTATTTGATCTTAATCTGTGCTTCTGATGACCTGACAGTTCTCAATTGCTATGAGTACTGAGTGGTACTAGTTTAAATGTTTTGACAACCTTGTGCTAAAATTGGGATTAGTTTTTCACAGCCTTCTTAAAGACTGTTAATTAAATCTGGATTGAAACCTAGTATAATGTTGTTTGCTATTTGTATGTATCTAATTTATTGATTTTTATAACACTTCAAGTCTGAGGTATCACTACTCTCACTCATATGTATTAGGTAATGGTAGCACCATGCTATAAGATTCTGCATCAGATTGTACAGGTCTATGTCAATTCACTACCGGCATTTCATTCCATGACAACTGGCTCTTGACAACTCGCTCTGGTGACAGTTGGATCCCATGACAGCCCGCCCCTGTGACAATTCACTCCTGGGTGGATTTAATTAAATTACCGGCCAACGGGAAACTTTTTGCCAAGTGTCATGGAGCAAAAAGAACCCTATATACTGGTTACACAAACAAACCCACTTCAGCTGGAAAACTCATCCTGTCCCAGTCACTGCCACCATGTGACCATGTCTCCAACCCCCAGTAGAGTCAATCGCTAATTGAAAATTAATCCAAGGTCACCAAAATTCCATACATAAATGTTCTTTCTCCATATACTCGTAATGAAGTTTTTCCACGCCATAAACAAACTTCACCACCTCATGCCAACTATCCAAAGGAGGGACATGAATCTGTAACCAAAATTTGGACAAGGCTTTTTTTGCACATAATAATAACCATAACAACCTGACACGCTGTCTTACAAGCCTGAAATTCCCAGAGGGGAATCAAAACCAAAACCAATTTAGAAAATAAAATTATTTGTTCCATAAATATCTGCTGCAAATCCCCAAGAATCCTTCACCAGTAGGGTATAAACTATAGGGCAACCCCAAATGATATTTGTCTGATCAGCACATAATTCACCACAGCCCTGCCAGTAACTTGCATATTGAGCACCTTTATATTTAGAGACCCTCACTGGAGTAAGAAAAAATTGTGCCCTACATTTCCATGAAAATTCTTTTATATAAGGCAGAGAAGATAACTTATAACTTAATAATGCCGTTTGGGTCCATTACTCCCATGTTATGGGTTCTTCCAGATTATGCTCCCATTTGGTAAAAATAGGTCTAGACATGTCAGATTTTTCAGCACGAATATCTGCATACTAATTCCCAATGAGATGACTACTGGCCTCCTCTTTTTGTCCCACGAACTTAATACAAATCCCCGGAGCCCCCAATAACTCAGGAAAAGAGTTGATATAGAGTTTTGTTTGCAAATATGAACCTATTTGCAAGTACCTAAAGTGATCCTTCTGTTGCAGACCATATCTTGCTTGTAAACTGGAAAAAGAGAGATGACCCTTAGCATCAAAACGTTGAGAATAATATACTGTATCAAACCCATGCATGCCCACTGTCTAAGAAAAACCTCCATCCTAAAAAAAGGAGCAGCATGCCAAAGCTGTAATCAAAAGGCATCATTCTGGAGAAAAGGAAGTCAGATAAGCACACCAGACCTTTAATACCACCCTCGTATACAGGAAAATTTATCTAAGGGGAATCCAGGGAATAGATGCAGAATAAAAAATTCAGACCACATCATGTAAATCATTCAGAACTAATTCTATATGCTTCCAATAAGATAAGTACACTGGGCTAGTCCAATAATATACAATATGTAAAACAACGCCTTAACGTACCACTCTAAATTCGGTAAGCCAATCCCCCCCCTTGAGCAGGGGACAGATACAACACCTCCGACTGAACCCTAGCACATCATCCCCACCATATGAACTGTAAAATTAATTTTTGCCAGGCCCTAAGAATGGCCTTAGAGGGGAAAACAGGAAGTGTTTGCAGTAAAAAAAAATATTTGGTAAAATCGTCATACGAATAACCTCAACCCTCCTTAAAACTGATAATGGTTATGTGGATCATACCTGAAGCTTCTTTTTTATCTCCTGTGTAAGTGGTTCAAAATGTAAAAACTCCACATGCTCTAAAGATTTTGTTAAACCAACCCCCAGGTATTTAATATAATTTCTGTTCCAGTGCACAGGTAATATATCTCATATTATATCCGGTGGGGTCTATCTATGTGCAGTAACTTCAGTCTTTGATTTATTTAACCAAAACCTGGCTATAGTTTCAAATTCCTGCAAGACTCACTAAATGTCCAGAAGTCAAGAAGTAGGATTCATCAGGGTTAATAAAATATCATCTGTGAATAGTGCCACCTTATAATCCCTCCCCCCTAAGGAGATCCCCTACACCTGTTTGTAAAGTCGAGTCAATGATGCTAGGGGCTCAACATATAATGGAAATAGAAGAGGGGACAGGGGACACCCTTGACGTGTACCATGGGCCAAAGGAAATGGCACTGTTAAGGAGCCATTCACCCTAACATATGCAAAATGACTGGAGTAAATACACCCTAACATGGCAACAAAACAGGGCAGGAATCCAAATGCTCAAAGAACTGACCAAAGGAAAGGCCAATAGACCCTGTCAAATGCCTTCTTTGCATCCAGGCTGGCCAGGACCAGAGGAAGGAACCGTTCATCTGCATAACCCTAGAACAAGATAGTATGCCTCACATTATCAAAGACCTGATGACCTTGAACAAACCCTATTGGTAATGATCAACCAAGGATGGGAGAAGGCCCTCCTATTGGGATGCCAAGATGTCCATGAAAAACTTGTAGTCTGTATTCAACACAGAAATCGGGCGGTAAGATTCTGACCTAACAGGGTCTTTATCTGGTTTCAAAAGAGCAATAATTATCACACTATTCCAAGAAGGAGGGGGCATTCACCTTCCTGAACTCCTCTCATAGCTCTTAACAATATTGAACACAGTAACTGTGGCAAATCCATTAATCTGTAAAACTCTGATGGAAAACCATCATTACCTGGGCTTTACCAGTTTGGGATCTCTGAATCACAGCAGTTAATTCAGTAGGAGTGATAGGGACGAGGTAATTTAGCCCGGCCAAATATTCAGAAACCTTATCTTCAGATGGCCCTGAGAAAATCAGGAGTGTATAAATCCTAATAATAAGTTCTGAACATTTGGAGAATCGCATCTGTTTTATGGATTATGGTACCTGTAACCGGGTTTCGAAGCTTAAGGATTGTGGCTGCCACTCTGTGCTCTCAAATGTCTGGCTAAATATCTAGCTCCCTTAGGTTCACCCAAGTGTATCTTTTGCCACAGATAATACAAGGCATGTTCAGTTTTCTGATCTAAATATTTCTGTAAGGTCGCTTTAACTTCTGATAATCTACTCTGAACTGATTTATCACCTTTAGGCAACCTAGCTTGTAACAATTGTGCTTCTTGATAAAGAGCTGAGGTTATCTGTCTCCATTCCCTTTGCTTAGCTGAAGCATAAGCAACCAGATTCCCTCGAATAAAAGCTTTTAATGAATCCCACAAAATACTGTCAAAGATTTCACCTACATCATTAATCTCCAAAAAGGTTTTAGCTTGCTTTATAATACTTTGCCTCAAAGCTGGGTCTTTTATGTAGGCCATATGTAAATGCCAGAAAGTAGCAATTGTTTTTTTTAATGTAATCTATAGTAACCAAAACTGGGGCATGATCTGAGAACAAAATAGGACAGAAATAAACATTGTGAACATATGTTCCAGAGTGGTGAAAAAATAATCAAGCCGGGCTGAGCTACCATGTTGAGCCGAGAAATGGGTATAATTTCTCTCCCTAGGGTGTAGACACCTCCATCCATCAACCAACCCAAGATGTTTCAAACTATGATTTAAATATTTAATCACAGCTGAATGTTGAAAACGCCTTGGGTTTGAGGAATCTAGCAAGGGATTAAGGGTTAAATTTATATCTCCAATCCAAAGTACTCTGCCCTTCAAATGTGAAGTGAGAAGAGATACAAATTTAAGGAATATCCATTTTGCTGAGTTTGGAGGAAAATAAGTATTAACCAGAGTCACATCTTTTCCATATAATGATCCATTAACAATAACATATCTATCCTCAGAATCTGTCACTACTTCTGATACTTCCAGAGGAAAACTTCTACGAAGTAAAATCAGGACCCCTCTATGTCTCCCCTGGGGGTAATGAAGCATAAACTACCTTCTCAAATCTCAGCTTAGAAAATGTTTCATGTTCCATAAGGGAGAGGTGAGTCTCCTGAAAAAAAAATTATATCTGCTTTCTGCTGGCAGGTGTAGTGAAGGAGCCTATACTGTGTAATCGGGTTAGTGATCCCATTAACATTACAGGACAAAAGACTGAAATTATGAGTTTTAGTAACCACCATCTCAGTGTTTATAATCCAAAAATGCACAATAGAGTGACATAACCAGAGTGCTCCTGGCCCAAATATAGAACACATTTTCAGTTCCCTTTTGACAAAACATGTAATAATATTTTTAACAAATCCCAACCATGATCCAATTGAATATATCTCCCATCCCCAGATGGTTTGAATAAAGAAATTACCCAGTCTAAAAAAATATAGCTTTAAATTTAACAATTCTAAATACCCTATATAAATACCAGCTGCCAATAGACCTGGTCTGTGTTTGACCTGCACATGAATATAAGGTATAGCATACCGACTAAGATCAGAAGTTAAATAAAAAGGTGAATTAAATTCCCCGGTGACACCCCAGAACCAAGCTCTTTAACTGCAAGTGAAAATTAATGGGCCAATCACCCAGGTGAAGCCCCATACCCTGACTATAAGAAAGATATATGCCCTATATATCATGCCAAAAACATCCAGCATTTCTTTACAGTGCAAGGAAGGCAAAATAGCCTCGTGTAAAGCACATAATATGACAAGTAAGCTATAGTCTAGTGCTAGAGAACTCTGAATAACTTTTGACAACAATGGTACTATTATAAAATTTAAACCAGAGTATTTTGAAAACAAAAAAACAATTATGTACTATCAAAATTATACAACAAAAGGGACAGTCCACCATCTCCACCTTAAGCCGTAGAAAGAAAAGAGTATAATTAATCCCAGTCCTTAGGGACGAAGATGAAAAAACAGAAAGAAAGAACATCCTACAAACTATACTAACTGAAGCACTCACAACCCCCATCCTTCCTAGTCTATAAGAAAAAAAATCTACGTCTAACAAAAGACAAACAGTAAAAGAATCACCAGTTTGATGTAGAAATAATTTGATGAAAAAAATAGAACTTCCATACCAGGGAGCCAACTCAGATTCATGGTTCCTAATCAGTGCCCCGCTGGTATTAGACACTGTTGGGGTTCCTACCCAGGAAACCCAGAGTACCCTTGGGGGAAAAAAATCACCCTGAAACACAAAAGGATGCAGTAAAGCACAGCCTCCAGAGTCGACAAGAGATAGCTGCAGGGCCCCAAAGTATGACCATAATAAAAAATTAATATACCAAGCTTTCTATTAGATTAGTAGTCTGTTGTACAATGCGAATTAGGGTCTGGTGGAATATATATGCACCATCCACCAAAACTCAATCTGCCTCTAAAAATACATATGCAAACCCACTGCTCAGAATAATAATCTAAAATTTGTAATGACTGTCCGATCTGCACATTTCTATAAACAACTAAATAAACATAGGTAAGAAAAGAATGCTGACTTTGGTGTGCTGAAGGGCAGTATATTTAAGAGGGAAACAAAAAAATAATAATAATACGAAAAGTTAAAGGATTCCATATTACTGCCCCATACAACAATATCTGACAATTATAAATGACTAATTAAAGGACTAACCTAATATAGCCCATCTTAAAGATAAAAACTATGAACATCGCCAACATATTGGGTTTCCCCACCCAATTTCAAATCACTAGGAGGGACAATCTAAAAAATCCCTTTGATACCGAGCAATCAATAAAATGTTCAAAAAAACCCTAATAAATCCCCAAACATTAAGAATTAATTAATAGAAAAGGCCATAAAAGTTTCAAATGTCCCACATCGAACGTCAAAATAGGAGGATAATTCAGATAAGAAAACAGCTTGGCCAGGGACTATTCTCCATTCGAAATATCATAATAGATTGATGTCTCTCCCATATTTAAATGGAGTAAAATATCCGAATCAGAATCTATTGTGAATCTACAAAGGGAGAGAGATGTCCATCCTACTACAAGTTCCATTAAACAAAATGGAGTTAACAGAGTTCCAACAGTCATTTTAGTCCTCCTCCTTCTGAAGGAAAAAAAGCAAGGCTAATGCAGAAAGTCCAATTTACCAAAAAGCTGCAGCAAATGATTATCCATGTTCAATGGTGAAATTTACTTTGAACTCAGCAAGAAGGCTCTATCAAACAGGAAAAGAAACTTTGACCAATAATCCTGGTTCAATGACTAATTTTACTTCACACTAGTCAAGTAGTCTGTTGAATAGAGGAAAGCATCAAACAACAATCATTGGTTGATCATAATAACCATTTCAGACAAAAGTAGAAGTATTTGAAGAGTGCGAAACAACTATACAATGCTGCTAACAGGCCGAAAAATAAGAAAACCCCTAGTTTTACAAGCAGAATAAGAGTCCAAACGTCACTTTATTAGTCCACTCCTCACACTATCCACCAGCAAAGGGTTAAATATAACAAGGGAATCCATGGAGACTCAATAAGCAGGGGACCAATAAGGAAAGAAGAATCAAGGAAATGTCTATGAGCAACCAGCTTCAGCCATGTCTAGGGATACACCTGGGGGAGAAATTCCGACAGCTGCAGATATTCCCTCTAAAATAGCTATAAAAGAAAATCACTCACCCATAGCACATTAGAAATCAAGGCAGAGAATCTTTCAGTAGCCCCGACCATCTCCCCTCCTGAGTAGAGATGCAGCAAAGTTTAATTACACCAGCAAAGTTAGAGTGAAGTCACCCACTCCGCATCATCAACCGGCATGCGAAGTCCCTATGAAATCACACTACTTCGCCTTATGATGACTTTGCCCTATAATGAGTTCGCGTTATGCTCACTTCACATTCACTTTGTGTTGTTTTCTGTGTAATGCAAAGTGAGTCATAATTGGACCAGCCCACAGATCACAAGTGTTACAATCTGTAGGTCACATGGCTCAGGCAGGAAGTTAATCAGGCATGAGAGTGAAAGACTTTCACTTTCTCCTTACCTAGTGTGGAAGAAAGACTTTTTGTGACAGAGAAGAGAGAAACATATTGCTTGAATCTGCTAACCATTTGACTTATTTTGTTAATTAGCTGTGTTTTTTTTGTATTTTGATTGCCTCTTTTGTTGAGTTGTGCACCTTTTTTCAGTACAGTAGTTAATTGTTACTTTTCTTGTGTGTGTGTGTGTGTGTGTGTGTGTGTGAGTAAAATGGAGAGAGGCACCTTTGGTGGGCATAGAGGAGAGTGTGTGGGGGTACAGACACGTGGTGGCACCCTGCATCTGAACAGAAGCACATTATATCATGCAAGTGGTCCCCTCCCTGATGCAGGAGGTAGTGGTGCCATGGAAGCACCCCTGCCGGTGGCACCACCTACTACTACCACTAGTCTGTGCAGGTAATGTTGAACTAAATCCTGGTCCATCACAGGCACTAGCCTCACCTGCTGACTGCGCAGGCATTAAAGGTCTGAAGTACCTGCATATTAATGTGTGTAGCCTGCTGTAGAAATTAGACCTTGTCCATGCCTGGATCTCCCACACGGAGATGGATATATTGTTATTAACCGAAATATGACTGAAGAAATCTATCCCTGACTCGCTGTTATCCTTCCCATCCTACAACCGCTTTCATAGTGACAGATCTTCCAGGGGAGGAGGTGTAGCGATTTACATCAATGACAGGTTCACTGTCTCTGATATTGTTCCTACAAGCACACTGAAAGAATTTGAATCCCTGATGCTAAGCCTATCTCTATCTACCTATCTCTATCCCCAATAGAAACCCTAACAATAATTGGTTGCTAAAGGCCACCTTCTGGGGGCCTTGAGTTACTTGCATGATATAGCTGACAAAAGGCACAACGAGATCATTTTGGTGACTTAAATCTGGACTGGCAAAAAACATGCAACAAAAGTACACAGCTTAAAGACTTCTGTGATGATGCTGGCTTTACCCAAGTGGTTCCACACATCACTCGTCCTAATCCCAAAACCCCCTCAAACGGGTCTCTGATTGACCTAATTATTACTAATAGATTCCATAAGATCACCCACATAGAAGTTTTCCACAGTGACGTCAGTGATCATTGTGCCATAGCCTGTGTCAGAGGACAGCCCCCACCCAAAATAGCCAATAGGTTTACATGGAAAATAAGTTTTCACAAATTTAATCTTTCCCACTACCTGTTTGACCTCAGAAATATTAACTGGAGTCTCTTTTACCTGTCCACTAACATCAATGATGCGGCCTCCTTTTTTAACTCCACCCTAATGGACATTATCAGCAGTCATGTCCCGATGTTAAAACACAGAGCATGCAAGATTTCCTGCTCTTGATTCATGGCTGACCTAATGTCTGCACTAAAAGTGAGAGACCACCTCTCGGCTACAGCCAGGTATACAAAACTTCCATCTGACTGGGCAGTCTTTAGAGCCTGTCGTAACATCTGTACCAAAAAGATCAGGAACTCAAAGATACATTTCTACCTATCCTCTTTTGAATCCACTAAAGGGAATTCCAGCAAATTCTGGCAAATCATTAAATCTGTGGAAGGGAAAAAACAGACTTCTCCGCTACCCGGTATGATCTCCTTCAAGGGCAAAACTCTCTCCAATAAATCCAATATCCTAGTAAGTTTCAATGATCACTTTTCAACTTCGGGCCTTGTATTTGACACCTCCAAGGTTGCCTCCATCATTTCCAGCCCACCTAATAATCCCTCAACACCTCAGAGTCTTCTCCTTCCCCCCCTTCCAATATAAAGAGGTTGAAGATCTCCTACTCCACCTAAGTGTCAACAAGGGTGCTGGCACTGATGGTTTAGGTCTGTACTTTCTCAAAGTTGGCTTCCAGTATCTAATGGCTCCCATCTTGCACTTATTTAACCTTTCCATCACTTCTAGCACCATAACCGAGGTCTGGAAAATAGCTCAGGTACTCCCTCTATTTAAATCTAGTGATCCAATGGACCTAATCAACTACCGCCCTATATCCATCCTACCCTTGCTCTCCAAACTTCTTGAGAAATTGGTGAATGCTCAAATAAGAGACTGTCTCAATAAAGCCAACCTAATAAACCCTGTCCAATCTGGTTTCTGACCTGCCCATAGCACTACCTGAGCCTTAGCTTCAGTTACAAATGACTGGCTCCTTGCCATGGATAAGAAGTTTGTCACGGGGCAGTCTTCCTGGATCTCAGCAAAGCATTCAGTACGGGTGATCATGCTTTACTCTTTGAAATGTTAAACTGGCATGGTATCTCTGGCTCTGCTGCCTTGGTTCAGTAGTTACCTGTCTTACAGATTCCAACAGGTGAAGTCAGAGGACTTCCTCTACCCACTCCTCCCACTCAGGAGAGGGGTACCACAAGGTTCAATCCTTGGACCTCTGCTATTCATATTATATATCAACACTATTGGAAATAGCAGTAGCAAAGCAAAATTACATCTGTTTGCTGACAATACAGTGTTCTACCTTTCCAGACCCTCGGTAGCGGAGGCCCATTTGGAACTCCAGGCCGAATCTGATCTCCTCCAACACAGCCTGGCACAGTCAAAACTACTATTAAATGCAAAAAAGAAAAAAGTTATGTTCTACTACTCCAGTCTCTAGTCCTCTGTTACAAATGTGCTCACATCCCTGCCCCCCCCATCAAGACTCTCCTTGATGACAATCTCGAGTTAGTGAACATATTTAAATACCTTGGTTGTGACCTAGATCAACACCTGTCGTTTTTCAGCCCATATTGACTCACTTGCAAAGAAACTATGTCAAAGAATTGGATTCCTTTACAGGAAACAAATCTTTCTTTAACACTGAAGCCAGGCTACATCTGGTCCAAGCAACCTTTATCCCACTTCTCGACTATGCCAATATAGTATATAGTAGATGCTCTGACTCCATGCTACACCAGTTGAACACACTCTGTCACAGGGCGATACGTTTCGTCTCTAATGCCCACCATTGCACACACCACTGTGACCTCTATGCCTCCCTGGGGTGGACCTTTCTATCAACCAGATGTCTCATCTACTCTGTCACCTGGCTATACAAAGCCCTGCTTTCAAAACTTCCCCCCTACATCTCAAACCTATTTCAGTGGACTGCCTGTGCTTACCCCCTTTGTAGTTGCTCTTATATTATGCTAGACATCCCATACTCCCATTTCCACTTTGGAGCTATGGCTATAAGCCATGCCCTCCTGGTTGCTTAGAACAGGGCACAATCTAGACTCAAGCTTCCAAGCTTGATCCCCCTAAATAGCTTCAAAAGACTAGCCAGTGCTAACCTATGCAAACCTAGAAGGACCTAGAAGGCAGAATTTCACTGTTCGCTGATGACACAAAGCTCTGTAACAGAGTAGACACACCAGAGGGTGTAGACAGAATGAGAAGGGACCTGCAGAAACTTAAAGAATGGTCAGGGGTTTGGCAGTTGAAATTCAATGCAAAGAAGTGCAAGATAATGCATATGGGGCACAAAAACCCTGGCACAATATATCAGTTGGGGGGTGAGGATATAACATGCACCAATCAGGAAAGGGATCTTGGGGTTATCATCTCCGATGACCTCAAGGTAGGGAAACAGTGTGACAAGGCAGCAGGTAAAGCAAATAGGATGCTGGGATGCATAGGCAGGGGGCATCACCAGCAGGAAAAGGGAGGTCATAATTCCACTATACAAGACACTAGTGAGGCCCCACCTGGAGTACAGTGTACAGTTCTGGAGACCTTACCTACGTAAGGACGTAGACAGGGTAGAGAAGGTTCAGAGGAGGGCAACAAAGATGGTGCATGGATTGCATCACAAGTCCTGTGAGGACAGGTTGAAGGAACTGAACATGTACTCCCTGGAGGAGAGGAGGGAGAGAGGGGATATGATAGAGACATACAAGTATCTTACAGGGAGGAACAAGGTGCAGGAATACACTATTTTTAAGTGAAAAAGATGTTCCAGGACTAGAGGGCATGGGATGAAGTTGGAGGCAGGACGATTCAGAGGAAATGTGAGGAAGAATTTCTTCACAGAATGGGCAGTGGACAAGTGGAACACCCTGCCAGAGGAAGTGGAGGGGGCTGAAACAATCACAGAATTTAAGAATGCATGGGATAGACATAAAGGAATTCTGGAGGTCAAGGGTAAGGGGGCAACAGACTTCTAGGAAAACATAAACTGAACTTACAAGCTCAAATGGGCAGACTGGGTGGGCCATAGGTCCTTATCTGCCGACACTTTCTATGTATCTATGTAACCCTGTGACCACCACTAATTTTATGTCTTGTGTCCAACCCTTTAGATCTAATTTATATTACCTTCTCCCTTCCACCAGTTTCTTTCCTCCACCTTCTCTGACCTCACTGCTACCCCTCTTTTTCCTCTCCCCCAACTTCCCTGCCTCTGCCTCTCTAGGCACCCCACTCACCTCCTCCCTCCCTTTATCTCATTCCACCTTTTCTTCCTTGTCTGTAATCCAGACCATATCTGCATACCCGTTGTATCTCTCTCAGTAGTACCACTACCTGAGTGGATACTGGCAAATACTAAAGTACTGTCCAAATGCTCAGTGCTCTCACTATGTACAATCTCCAAAGCTCTGTTGACCTGTATACTCCTTGTAAGCATTGTATAATGTATCTTTTTATCTGCTGTACCTGTGTATATTTTTTTTCTTGCAATGTATTGTAAATATTGTGTACATTTTCTTGTCCTTGGTCTCAGTACCCTATGTACCTGATGCACCTGTCTTCTCAACGTAAATATGTGTAACTTATCCTGTTATCTGCTGCACCTGTGTTTTTATTGTAAATACTGTGTAATTCTCCTTGTTCTCCTTCTCTGTATCCAGTGTACTCTCTATTTATTGTGTACCTTGTTCCTTTTGTATATGGCACTGTATTTGACTCCTTTGCCTTACAGGATCTCCTTGTAAATGAGCTTGCTCAATGGAGCCTTCCTGCCAATGAACTTAAACTAGTGTCTCTCCACCACCACTACCTGCCATGGCCCCTGCACCAGCGGCTCAGCAGCAGCAGGAAGTGATAGAGAAGTCACAGCAGTCTCATGAGCAGCAGTAGGTTGCCCCCCAACTGTGAAGCAGCAGATAACACCTGGAGCCCCCCCACCTGTGCCTGGTCCTTCCCACACCTCTGTTGTGTGGGCTTTTTTCAGTCCGGTGCCTGGTGTTAATGACCTGAGTGTCGTGAAGTGTAATATCTGTGATGTGGTTGTGCATCATGGTCCCAAGGGGAGTCATCTGGGGGCAGGTGGGCAGCGCACCCAACTTGCAGACCACCACCATATAGAGTGGGAGGCCAAGGTTGCCGAACAGGAATGGAATGTGCCTGCTGGGCAACAGGTGGCAACACGGTCTCCACCTGCATGTGGGGCTAAGCGTGATCTGGCCAGGAAACAAGTGGTTACTCCTGCATATGCAGAGGATGCTGGCAACCTTGCAATAATGCCTGCCACACAGGCCAGTTTGGGTCTGATGTGGAGTGAGGTGGACCACCTGAGCAACAGGGTGTCAAACATTGAGCAGCGGTTGGAGTGCATTGAGGGTAACCAATTCAAGATTATGGACATGCTCCAGCTGCTGCTCTCACACCATAATGTGGAGCATTAGTTTTTGATTATCCATGCATCCACCACCCTCTCCATGACAAAATACTTCCTGATGTTGCCCCGATCTGCCCCCCCCGTCTTCTGATTTTGCCCCCTTGTTCTTGCACATCTCTTTTACTGAAAGATGCTACCCTCTTGGACATTGTTGATTCCCTTTATGTACTTTTAAGTTTCTATCATGCCCACCCTTTCCTTAAGGGTATACATATTAATCTCCTTTAGTCAGTCTTCTTTATATGGGTTCTGGTGCAGCCACTGCACCATTTTAGTTGTCCTCCTTTGGACCACCTCCTTCCTGTCTAATTCTAAATTATTTTCTGAGATGCACTGCTTTACGCGTGCACCCACTCTGCATAAATGTGCCCCCAGAAATGGCTACTGTCACAGTGTCCCAAAAATGCTTGACTCCAGATGAAGAGAAATAACATGATAAATGGTCAGAAAATTCTCAATTATTTCCTAAGACGCACTGCTTTATGTGTGCACCCACTCTGCATAAGTGTGCCCCCAGAAATGGCTGCTGTCACAGTGTCCCGAAAATGCCAGACTTCGGATGAAGAGAAATAAGATGATAAAATGTTCAGAAAATTCTCAATTAGTTCCTGAGACTTAATTTACTTGGTAAATATGGACAAAAGAGAGCAAAAGCCCACTGAGATTGTACCCCACATGTTGTGGGTCATATTCCTAAATCCAATCTGATTGTAACCATTTATCTAGGCCTAATTTAAAGGAAGAGAAGGTGCTGCTGTCCACAAGTTCTTGTGGGAGCCTATTCCAAAGTCTAGGAGCTCTTACTGTGTAAAAATTCAATCTCTTATTAGTTCTAGCCTTACTTACATCAATTTGTTTGTTATGAAGTATTGGTACTATCTGTCTCTTGGTAAAGACTAGTCCACATACTGTAGTTGCATCTGATCCAGCAACTGATGAATTTTAAATAGAAAAAGGAGAGCACCCCTGCACCTTCTAGTGCAAAGGAAATGAAGTCTTGTAGCCTGAAGTTTCTCTGAGTAGCTTTTAGGAGCCAGGTATGGCACCAGCTTTGTTGTTCTCCTCTGTATCTGCTCAATCCTATCTATATCCTTCCTGAGATATGGACTCCAAAAGGGAGACCCATAATCAGAATAAGGTCTTATGTGGGTCCTGTATAATGGAATAATACATTCTTCTGTCTTGGAGACAATGGTGCGATTAATGCGTCTGAGGAGCACGTTGGATAATTTGGCTACTTTTGTGTACTGGTCAGTCGATGATAATTTATTGCTAACCATCACACCCAGATCTCTCTCACAATGAGATGATTTCAGGGGAATATTGTTTAGACTGTAAGTCTGTATCGGGTTGTTCCTACCAAAATGCAGGACAGTGCATTTATCAATATTAAAGGTCATGCCATTATAAAGAGCCCATTGTTCAATGCTATGCAGATCTTTAACAACTGCAGTTCTATTAGTTGAACAATCAACCCTCCCCCCAACTTTGTATCATCATCACATTTGGATAATGTGTTACATGTGCCAATGTGCATGTCGCTAATAAAGACATTAAATAATGTAGGTCTGAGAACCGAACCCTGTGGCATCCCACTAGTCACATACCCTTTCTCTGACATTATCTTAACTTGCTGGCATCTATTGATTAGCCAGCTATTTACCAATTTAACTAAACATGGGGAAAACCCCACTGAAAAGAGTATGGTGATAAGTTTACCATGTGAAAACTTGTTGATTACATCCATTAGAATCTAGACCATGTCTTACATGGTTGTAAAAAGCTATGAGATTAGAGGTACAAGAATACCCCTTCTTGAACCATGCTGTGATAAATCAGAAATGTTCAGGGATACTATTTCCTTTTCCAAAAAGGATTTGACTAGTTTCTCCATTAATTTACATATAACAGAGGTTAGACTAATAGGCGGATAATTGTCTACTCTTGACCGGTTCCCTTTCTTAAAAACAGGTATTACAGTGGCCATTTTCCAGTCCTGTGATACTGTGCTTCCAAAAAGGGATTTATTAAATATTAATGTTAAGGGAAGAGCTAAAACTTCTGAAGTTTTGATCAAGAACCTAGGATTTAAGTTATCAGGACCTGGGCTAGAAGATTTATTTAAAGACTGAAGTACTGAAAGGGTATCAGACCTCGTAATGGTAGAATTCCTGTTCGTGTTTACTAAGCCATTAAGGGAATCAGGTGTTTCTTTATTTGAATAAACTGAACAAAAATAATTATTAAACGTGTCTGCTGTTTCTTTATCCGATATAAGCATAGAGTTATTTACAGTGAGTGGCCCTATTTGTCTGACATCTCCATTTTTGTTATTAAGATACTGTATGAGAATAATGATTTATGACAGTCTTTGGAGTGGGCTAGTCTGAACTCCAAATTCCTTTTAGAATGTGTAATTAGATGTTTCAGATCTTTCACTGCCTTCCTAAAGTTGCAAAGGATTTCCCCTTTAATGTCACTACTACAAGTTTTTAGTATGG
Source organism: Neoceratodus forsteri (assembly GCA_016271365.2). Classification (NCBI taxonomy): domain Eukaryota; kingdom Metazoa; phylum Chordata; order Ceratodontiformes; family Ceratodontidae; genus Neoceratodus; species Neoceratodus forsteri. The sequence continues at coordinate 1,454,602,700 of CM057455.1, read as the reverse complement.
AAAAAAGTTTTTCTTAAAGCTTAATTTGTTTTTTGATGGGATTGTTGAACCATAAGGGAATTGTCCCTTTTCTATTATATTTCTTTGTAGTGGGAACAAATGTATCATCCAACTTAAGGAATTACGGATTTTAGATATGCCCAGGCACCCTCGAGTAGGAGGGGCAATAAAGTGACATCCCATGGAATTTTATATAAATGCTCATTAATTTCCTTAAAATTAGCATTCTCATAATTTTTAAAAAGGGATTTGTTCATAGGGGGTTGATATTCATAAGCTAGAGAGAACAAAATAGAGCTGTGGTCACTGTTGCCTGATGGGCCACTTATCATAAGGTTTGTAATTTTATTGTCCATGTTAGTGATCAACAGATCCAGTATATTATGTCCTCGCATAGGCTCTATAATGATTTGATCAAGGCCTAGATCAATTAAAGTATAAACCAGGCTTTTTTCATAGTTGGCACTACTGGTTAGGGAGGTCCAAACATTTGTGGGCGTATTAAAATCCCCCTAATATAATTGTATTACCTTTACTGGCCAAGGTTGACATATCATGAATTAATGCAGTTGTATAATCAAGGTCAACCGAAGGGGGCCTATAGCAAATGTCTACAGGTATCTGGGGTTGACCCTTAAATTGGATGTTCACCCATATGCTTTCAGATGAGGTAGAATAGGGAAGTTGGTAGGAAGAAATGTTGTCCCTAACATAGAGGCAGACCCCCCCCTCCAATTTGGTCAGATCTATCTTTGTGATAAAGTTTGAATCCAGAGGCTGGTCCGGTGGCACTGAGGGTTGAGGCACTGGATGCCACACCTCGCCCAACACCAGCGACCTGGGTTCGGGAACGAGCCCAGGTCATTGGCAGTTGGTAGGGGAGGACTAGGATCGATCATCCGACGACAGCTCTCCTAGTCCTGGGGAAAGGGGTGAGTGCACACCACACTCTGGCAGTCCCTGGGGATGCCCGGAGGAACTACATTTGAGTGGGTGCTAAGTAGGGGAGAACACAGCAGATGTCCGCACATTGTGCATAGACATCATTGCACGTCCATGCTCCGATCGGGGAGAAAATGGGTAAATGGCAGCATAGTCCACGGCAGCTTGATAGCTGCTAGCTTCACCGACTGACGATGCCTGAAATAAGGTGTGTGCCAGTATTGGATCCTTGCCGGGCATGGGGGCTAAGGGGAGGGCCCCCTCTCAACGGTCATAGCTGCATATGCCAGCTGGGCACGTCAGCTTCAGGGTCAGCAGTGAAGGAGGAGCGGTGGCTGGATATATAGCAGGACTGTGGCTGCAAGGTGAGAAAAAAGACGTGATAAAAAAAAGTTTGAATCCAGGGATGTCTTTCAACCATGAGGTGCTAGAGCCCACCATGTTTCTGTTATGGATATACTGCCTAGGTATAACATCTCACATTTCACCTCCAGTTCATTCATTTTGACTAGATTTAGTGACCTGGCATTCAATGAAAGTACCTTACATAATTTTGGGCTTTTTGATATAGAGTCATCTGTCAGAGACTTGGGAATATTCCTATTCCCCCAAATGCTAGTTTAAATGTTTATCAATGATAGTGGTGATGCATTTACCTAGTAAGGTACTCCCCCTTCTGCTAAGATGCAGGCCATCCCAACAGCAGAGGAAAGATTTATCATACAAGTCTTCCCAATGTGTTAGGCAGGTGATTCCTTTCAGAGAAGCAGACAGAGCAACCTCTGTCTGCCAAAGCATAATTTAGTGTCACATAGTCCTGTTTGAGCTGCTCAAGGCTTGTTCTGTTTATGCCGTTGGGGCCCGCGTGGATGATAAATAGTGGATTTACTCCTGCTGCACTTATTAATCCCTTTGCTATAGTGGTCATCTCTGATACTCTAGCCCCTCTGAAACTTGAACATGTGCAATTTACTTTGTCTGGGTTACAAACTGCACAATCGATGTGCTTGATAATGGAGTCTCCCAGAACAAGAACTTGTCTATTACAAGTTTCAGGGATATGCATTTCACCAGGGATTACTAGTAAAAAATGCCTAATTGGGGTTGTGTTAGCTACTCCAGTAAGCTTTGAAGACTTGGGGATCAGTGGCTGCAGTTGCTGAGGTTTATGTGAAGGTTCAGTAGTCGCTTTGAAGCCTTCTTGGCCTAAGATATGCTTTGGAGGACCACTGGGGGGGGGTCCTCAAAAGATGGTGTACTCACATCCTCATGTGAGAGGGCCTCAAACTTATTTTACAGTAGTAATTAGGGTGCACTATTAAATATCTGGCCTCCCCTCCTTTTGGTTTTGTTTGTAGAGACAAGGGCCCAGTTGTCTACCTCAGGCAGAGTGGTCAATGCTAAAATAGCTAAGGGATATAAGACCTGGTCTGTGGTGGGCTCCAACTCAGTATTAGAGGGAACCACTGTGGAATTGAGTTAGTCTGCCATTAGATCAAAGCCAAGTGTTTACTACCTACTGACTATGGCTTATAAAGGTTTTGATCTTATTGATTTACATTGTTCCTTACCTACTTACTACAGGGAACAGCATCCTAATACCCATTGCTCTAAACTTAAAATACTATTATTAAATGCTAGAAGTTTAGCAAATAAGATTAACGAATTACAACTTGTTCTGGATAGCGGAATACAGATGTATATGGGGTTACGGAAACATGGTTCACTGACAATCAGTGGGGTCCGGACATCCCTGGGTATACTGTATTTAGGAAGAATCGCACCTTCTCTAAAGGAGGAGTGGCAGTATATGTCGGGGACTGTTTAGATTGTCTTGAAGTGAGTACTGACATGTCCACCCCGATGGTATTTTACTAATATGGGCTAAACAGACATATGAAATAACCCTACAATATTAGGACAATTGTCTTCCACCTGTACTAGATGCCTCTAATAATGCCAAATTTTTGGAGTATTTACAAAATATTAATCACTTGGATAATATCATCCTAATGGGTGATTTCAATTTTCCAGGTATAAAATGGAATAGCTTAGAGGGTACTACCATAATGCATTTAGGATTGGATCAGTTGGTACATGAGCCAACTAGGCAGGACAACATCTTAGATTTAATATTCACTAATATCAGTGACCAGTCAGAACACCCTATAATACTAGAACCACTAGGAGATAGTGATCACTGTATGGTGTTCTGGACCATTAACTATTACATATTAACTACCAAAGGTGTGACCAAAATGCGAAACTTTGCTGGGGCAAACTATAAGGAAATACATGCCTATTTAGATGGCTGGAATTGGGAACAGGAGTTGAGGGATCTTACAGTAGATGAGACATGGAGCAAAATCAAAGTAAAAATAGAGGACTGTATCCATAACTGGGTTCCTGAGCAGATGAAATATAAAAATCAAAGGAGGCTTCCCCCTTGGTATTCAACTGATATACGTAGACTCGTAAGAGCAAAAAAAAAAAGGCCTATAATAAATACAAAAAACAAAAGACTGAGACCAATTGGAACAGGTTTAAATGAAAAGCTAATAAAACCAAGACTGCTATTAGAAAAGCAAAGAAAGACTTAGGGCCAGATATTCAAAACTTTGCCCTGGGGCTAAATTAGCACTGCCCAATGGGCAAACTTAGCCCAGAGCACAAAGCAAGCTATATTGAAAAGGAAATAGCCCTGTGCTAATCCTGCTGAATATAGCAGTCTAAGGAAGCCGGTCTGGGAGTGCAGGGCAAAAATAGCCCAGGAATAAGACAGCACTGAATATAGCAACAGGGAAGTGCAAACTGCAACTGCAGCTCATTAGACTCTGTAGCAAGCCAGTGTTGCAGGTGGAGAACATTGTGTGTGATTGCACAGAGATGTCTCACAGCTACTGCAAACACACCTCTCAACTTCCTGCCTCATAAATCAGGGACAAGGCTTAAAACAATCAGGGGCAAAGGTTTAAAATCAGGGATACACCTTAAAAATTGGTGATATCCACTCAGAAAGCTGGTAGATTAAGTGGTGTAGTATAAAATACATTGTTTAAGGAAGAACACATCTGTAACATTAATGTCTGACATTATGTTATGCCTACAACCCCCACTGTTTGGTCATCAAAATTTGTAGGAGGGACAGAGTAAAGGTTTGAGGTAAATTCAGGGATGTCCCTGAAAATCAGGGACAGTTGAGAGGTATGACGGCAAACAATGTAAGTCGCACACTGCAGAACTGTGCTTAGTGTTCTATACTGCAGTGAGGTTTGCCCGGGGCTAACACATTAGCCCGGTGCAAACTGGTTAGCCCGGGGCAAACGGGAGCTATCTTCAAAGCTCCCATGCAAATGAGCCTACTTAGGTAATCCGTGGGCAAACAAGTACATCTGCATTTCATTAAGTGCTGTTTAGCATACATTACCATGCAGTTTGCCTGGTGCTACTGCAAGGAGCAAAAAGCTCCCCCTTTTGGTCAGAATGGAAGTACAGGCTGGTGGCTGCAGGCCAAGGCATGCCCACAGCATCCCCTATTGGTCAGAATGGACTTATAAGCTGGAAGCAGCAGGAACTGTGTGCTGGCAGGCACAGTCAGTGCATACAACACACCCAATCAGCTGTGCAAGCAGGACCTGTATATATGTATGTGTGTGTATAGATATATCTTGATAGCTAAACAGACACACTGCCCATGGCCATACATGTCCTAGAGGATGCCTCCCCCAACAACACAGGAATCCCTCTGCAGTAGTGGGTGAAACACAGTGGGGGGATGCAATGCATGAAGCAGGCATAAGGCAAACCTGCAAGGAGCGGGGGGGATGTCAACTGTAGGGTCACTGGGCTGTGCAGGGCAGCTATCCATTATATAGGGACCTGGGCAGACAGGCTGGGCCAGGCAGCCCTTCTCAGTCATCATGGTCCCTGTTCCCACATGTGTAGGTTCCACTCCCTGGTAGTCTAGTGGTTCCCCCCACTCCCAGCATGTATCCGACCCTGGTCTCGAGTCAACACTAATCCATTTCCCTGGTAGTCTAGTGGTCTCCCCATCCCCCTGCACAACTCCCGACCTCCCTCTAATGTGAAATAATATATATTTCCCTGGTACTCTAGCGGTCCCCTCACCCCCAAGCACATATCGACCCCCATAGAAATTAAATATATCTTCTTTCTCCCTGGTAGTCTAGTTCCCCCACCCCAAACATGTATCCGACCCTCCTTGCGAAATTAAATATATTTTCTTTTCTAGTAGTCTAGGTCCCCACCCCCAAACATGTATCCAACCCGTGAAATTAAATACATTTTCTTTTCCTGGTAGTCTAGCGGTCCCCCACCCGGCAGTGACACCCCGTTCATCCCATTACATTCAGGGGAACAGACCGATGACCAGCTCAGCCTCCTCTCACCCACCACGGCCGCCGACCACTGAGGTAGGAGAGCGCTCCATCCTACCTCAGTCGGCGGCCGCCCTGATGGTGAGAGAAGGATGAGCCGGTCGCTGGCTCTGTTCACTGAATGTAATGTGGATGAGCGGGACTGTTGGGGGGTGACCGCTATAAGGAAAAGAAAATGTATTAATTTCTATGGGGTCAGATATGTTTGGGGTGGGACTTATAGACCACCAGGGGAAAGAAGATGTACGTATTACTTAACAGGGTCAGGATAGTCATGTTTGGGGTGGGGGGACCACTAGACTACCAGGAAAAGAAAATATATTTAATTTCACGGGGCCAGGATAAGATTTGGGGTGGGGGGATAGACTACCAGGGGAAAGAAGATGTATTTAATTTCACAGGGGTCGATACGTGTTTGGGGTGGGGGACCACTAGACTACCAGGAAAAGATAATATATTTAATTTCTGGTCGGGAAACGTGTTTTGGGGTGGGGGACCGCTAGACTACCAGGCAAGGACTTGAATTTATGTTCTATGGGGTTGGGACATGTGCTTGGGGTTGGGGGGACCGCTAGACTACCAGGGAAAAAGATATTCTATTTCTTTTCTACGGGGGTCGGGATACATGCTTGGGGGTGGGGGGACCTCTAGACTACCAGGGACATAACATCATAGGGCAGATACTGGGGATTGGGAATCGTGCTTTGGGGGGGCACTGCCACCACATTACCGCCGGCCTTTTCACAGCGGTATTCAGTGCCGTGCTACAGGCTGCGCTAATGCCTGTAGCTCGGCACTATACCTTTGAATATGCCGGTGCGCTGGCATTCAGGGCCAGTGGTGAAGCCAGAGGGGGCTGGGGGGGGCAGTCACCCCTCCTGGCTGTCCCAATGTGAGTAGTGGTGCCCAGCCACCATCTTTATCCGCTGTTTAGTGCCCATTGTGGAGCCAGTGATTGACTGAATAGCCCCCCTTGGCTCCCAAATGCTCTCAAACCTGGCTCGCCACTGTTCAGGGCCCTTCCCCATAGTCCCTCCCTTGCATTCATTATAATTTTGCGTCAGCTCTAACACCTAGTGCTGGTGCTAAATGTCCTTTTAAATATAGCAGTCAGGTGCAATTTTGGGGCTAGTCCAGTGCAATGGATTTGCGCCTGGTGCTACCCTTTGAATATCTGGCCCCTAGAATACAAATTAGCAGCAGTGAAAAAGGACAATAACAAACAGTTCTTTAATTATATTGGATCCTTGAAAAGTAATGTACCTAAGGTAGGCCACTTACAAATTAATGATAAACTAGTTTCTGATGAGCAGTCAATGGCACTAGAATTTAACCAGTACTTTTCCAGTATACTTAAAGCCAAGGAATTAACTGGATACATAGATCATAGCATTCAGGACTCAAGTGTGGAATTTACTGTTGCTGAAACTTATTCAGCCATTAATTCCTTTAACTCTACAGCCTCAGCTGGACCAGACAACATCGCCTTTGTTTTCTTGAAAGAAATTTCTTATGAGCTGGCAGGTGTCCTCACCCTTTTGTACATCTATTACGAAAGGGGTGATTATACAAAAATGTAAAGAAGCTTTGGTGATCCCAATTCATAAAGGGTGAAATAAACAGGATGTGAAGCATTACCAACCAATTAGTCTGACCTCCTGTATTGGGAAAGTTATGGAGAAACTTTTATTACAAAGAATAAGCAGGCATATTATAAGAAATGGATTGCGCGATATAACTCAATATGGCTTTATACCAGGTGGATCATGCCATAATAACTTGATTAATTTACTTGAACCCATTAGTGAAGCTTTGGATGCAGGCCTTCCAGTGGATGTCATCTTCTTGGATTATGAAAAGGCCTTCAATTCTGCATCTCACAAAATCATAATTAAATCCCTTGTTGACATAGGGCTCCACAATAATATTATAATGTGGATTTCATCCTGGTTGACGGATAGAAAGGAACAAGTCAGTGTTCGGGGTTATACATCCACCTGGAGCATGGTGACTAGCGGAGTACCTCAAGGCTCAGTACTTGGTCCCGTTTTATTTAATATAGTTATTTCTAGTATGAATACCACACAGGAAGTGTGGCTTAATAAATATGCAGATGATAGCAAATTAGAGTGTATTGTGAACGACTCTAATTCTGCACATCTGTTACAAGTTAATTTAAATAATCTGTCTAATTGGGCTAAGGAAAATAAATTAATTTTTAATATTGCCAAATGCAAAGTTCTGCATTTTGGCAAAAATAACAGGTTAACTGATTATTATATAAATAATACTTTATTAAATACAGTAACCTCTGAGAAAGATCTAGGAGTATATATTAAAAATGACTTGAAATTTACTGAGCATACAAATAAAACAGTAAAAAAATGTCATACATTAATCAGCTGTATATTGAAAAATATTAAAAGTGGGGAGTCAGTGGTGCTTCTACCCATATATTGTAGTATAGTAAGATCTCATCTAGACTATTGCTCATCTTTCTGTGCTCCGACATCAGCACAGGATAAGGTGTCAGTTGAAAAAGTACAGTGGAGACTTACCAGAAACATTATTAATCTGAAATCACTTTCATATGATAACAGATTGAAAGTCTTGAGTCTTTATTCCTTTGAATATCGTTCATTAAGAGACTTGTGCTTGATTTTCAGAGCTACAAGAAATGCTGCTTTATTTGAGACCATTTGCTTGGGTTGGTATCCTTCTGTAAATAATACTAGGTCTCATGAAATAAAATTAAGATATAATATTAACAAGACAGTTAAAAGAAAATCGAATTTTTTACCCAGAGAATAGTACCAATTTGGAATACCCTCCCTTAAGATGTGGTACAAAGTGCTAATTTACAGCAGTTCAAGACAAACTTAGATTTATATATGGGTGATTATAAATATAATTTCCACCCTGGTTAAGGGTGGCGAGTTCACTATGGGCTAGTCCCTTGAGCTTGTACTAACCTATGAACCTATAATTTTCTAGAGCCTCAATATCAGGACTAGCTGTCTGGACTGAAGCCAAACTACTTCTTCCTGTAGGGTTTGTAGTAGTTAACATTTATCATAAGTAAAGTCCAGTATTTGATTACCCCTTCCAAACATTTGACACGATCTGTAGTAGTTGTTGGGGCTGTCCATAGTTAAGCCTATGCAGTTATCAAACCACGCTTTACTTACTGTACAGTATCTCAGGCTTTTTTGGAAATGAATGGCTTCCTATTCCCCCACTTCCTCAGCAGACACAGCTGACATATGCAGGACGCAAGTGTCTCTCCATGCATCTCAGTGCACACTCGCTGCACTGGGCTAGAAATGCTTGCCGAAACTGGAAGTCTCAAATTCCACTTCCGGTTCGGCGATAAAGCATTGTTAAAAGTAATAAGTTAAAACTGATGAATCTACACTGTGCAGACACAAGCTCCACTCATTCATGGAGTCTTGTGGCTAGTGGCACAAAAGTAATCCAATTTAAAATGATGTATAGTGCTAGAGATGTATGCAGTGAATCAGAGGTCAGAGGACAGCCTCCAGTGTCCCACAATGCAGGTTAGTGCCAAGAACATAGGTGTAGTGAGGAGGGTAGTCCTAACCCAATGCCTGCACTACTAGAACAGCTTCTAGCTTCACAGTAATAAAAGGACAACAGCAAATACCTCCTCTCTCCAGAGGCTGCTACTCCAACTGTGTATAATTTATGCATGCAGCCACGATGTTGACATTTTGACAGCAGAGTGCCCTACAGTGACAACAGCACCACGTCGCTGTAGGGAACCTGTTGGAACCCGGCACTGTCTGTCAGGGGTCCTGCACCCCCCACAATCAACTCCAACTCGGAGTTGAGAATCCTAAGTGGGGGGTGTGAGGGGGGCAGCCACCATGTGGGGGGTTTGGGGGGCAAAGCCCCCTTAAGAAAACACTAGTGTGTTGTGGAAACCAGCAGCTGACTGCAAAATGCAGTCGACCTGCCGGTTTCGCTGTCGAGTCTGTCGACAAATATCACGTTGATGACCCATTGTGGATCCCATCCACTCTGCATAAGTGTGCCCCCTGAAATGGCTGCTGTCACAGTGTCCCAAAAATGCCAGACTCCAGATGAAGAGAAATAACATGATAAAGTGCTCAGAAAATTCTCAATTATTTCCTGAGACGCACTGCTTTATGAGTGCACCAACTCCCACAACAACTATGGCACCTGCTGCTGTTCCTGTGCTTCTATCTTCTGCTGCCTGCGCTGACTGGGCTGATGCACAGTGTCTTGCCAAATGATGATAGCCACAGATGACCACTGTGTGAACAATAATGTGATGATGCAGTGGCAGTCAGAAAGTCTGCTGCGCTGGCTGTTACATGATACCCTATGTGTGTGTGTGTGTGTGTGTACTCATACTACCATTGGTAAGTTACTGTATCTTGCATGCTAATGTTTTTACACAGAACCAGACATTAAATAAATATATATGGGATATGCAGTGGGGCTACTGAAAATATCCCTGATATTTCCCCCGAGTGCAGTTTGACCTTATGAGGTCACAAGGTTAAACTGCACAAGGAAATATCAGGGATATTTAATAAGCCTCATTGCATATTTCATTTGCAATGTTGTTGTTTTGCTTTTGATTTTAATGTTTATATATATATATATATGTTAATTTTTTTATTCTCACTGCGATGTTTCATTTCTGGTGTTTCTTGTAGATAGGGATGCGAGTGTGGTAGTTAGGGTCCCTGCATGCTTGTGTTGTTAAATGCAGCATTGTATTGGTTGATTTTATTGTGTGGGCGGGCTAAACAAGTTTTTAAACATGGCGGCGTTGCTCCCGCTAAGTGAGGTTTCTGGACGGCAGTTTGTGTTTTTTTTTTTTTCCTGTGGGTTTCTTTTAACAGATTGTTTATCTGGTTGATCCTGCTTTTTGTATTGCATGGTAGAACTGAAGCATGAGGGATTAGACTCCTGAGGAGCATCTGGTTCTGGTGCCGTCTGCCTAGTAGAGGAGCTGGTTGTTCGGTATCGGGGCCAGTGTGAGTCAGTCGGAGGTTGGCTGGAAATGGAGGTAAGAAGGTTTTTAGCCTTGGGTTTCATGGAAGGGTGTGAGGGGATTTTAAGAATGGCAGTGGCTTACAGTTTGATGGAGGAGTTCCTAGTCCTCCATTTCACTGAGTACAGTAGTTAGTTGCCAGTTAGGGAGATGTTGGAGAAGTGTCCGGAGGAGATCCTCTGTTGTTGGGGACTGGGAAATCTATGTGGTTGGGGACAGAAGGAAAGCAGCAGTGAAGGGATAGTGGCAAAGGTGGAGGACACAAATTAGTAGTTGTGGTGTGTGCAGGGTTTAGCAAAAAAAAAAGTTTATGTAAATGATGTGGGCAGAGGTTGGAGAAATGTTTGGAGAAGCTCTGTTGGTGGTTATTGAGGAGTTATTGGTGTGCTGTCAGGATAAAAACAAATTGTGAACCTCTAATGTGGCATGCTGGGGTGGAAGGGGAGTTTACAGAATTGTTATTTTTACATTTTTTGAAGGAGTTCCCCAAGGGCTGTATGTCCTGCCTCTCCTGCTGAAAAAAGATTTGGGGAGAAAATGAAATGTTCTGTGTGCTGTAGGACAGAAATGAAACTGCAGAGTGGAAGCTGGTATGCAAGTGAGCAGGTGAATTCTGATTGTACTGCTTGTGCTGCTGGCTCCCACCAATCAAAACCTTTGTGAGCAGTTGTGGTGAAGTGCAGATAGTGCCTCTGTATGACCTATGATAAGGATAAATGACCTACAGTGAGAATAAATATGATATTCTCACTGTAGGTCTGATCACCCAAAAATATTGGTGTTATAGATATATATAGATATATGTATATAGATACGTATATGTGTGTATATATATATATATATATATATATATATATATATACATATATATAGATACATAGATAGATATATACACACACACACACACACACACACACACACACACACACATATGTAATCATTGCTGTTTTTTCTCTCACAGGTCACTCAGTCATACTTTGGTTGCATATTTTTTTGGCTTGCTGAGGAATTCTCTGTAGGAAAACTGTCAAGCCAGGAAAGGTAAGTATTTTTTTTTTTGGGGGAGGGGGATCATTTGGAAGCAAGTTTCATGAATGGTTTTGTTTTGACTTCTTTACAGGTTTTCTGTGTACCTTCCGGATTCACACCAGTTGCATGTGTTCTCATTTGAAGAAAGCACTGATGGCAGCACACAGCACCAAAATGTTACCTGCAAACAGATGAAGAAGAAATAATTCTGACTTCATTGCACTAACACATTCTGTTCTAAGTGTGGCAGTTACTGTCTGTTATGTCCTGCTTAACAGAAACCAAGCTATTAGTAAACCACACCAAGACCAATAACAAGTTTAGTGCATGTGACATGCACTGTCCCAGTGTCTTAACTTAAGTTACATTTCAAGACATCTTGTCATGACCCGGATAAAACTTTGTTCAACCCCATGGCATGCTGAAGTAAGCCAGTGACTGATGTGCATGAAAAATATATTATCTGCTGTACGTGTCACCTACTTTGTATGATTTACACTGGCTTGAAAAAATGAAATACCTAAAAGAAGTGATGAAAAAAGACTGATATATTTACCTGAAACTGATATCCTATAGGTGGTCGTAGACAATACTGCAGTCATCCTGTCCTCCGGTCCATTACACTGTTTGAAACTGGAAACCTGAAAAAAGGAAAAAAGTTGACTGTATATGTTTTTCAAGTGCATCTCTGAAATGTTAAAGGAAGCATTCACACAGCTCAAGGAAAAACCATAGTATGACAAATTAGTACATACTCACTGTAAACTACTGATAATAGGAAGTGTGGTGGCTGTGGCTGGATGCGGACTCCTTCTGCCAGGTGCTGGTCACAGGAACATATTCTCTCTCAGTGTCATAGTGACTGATGACTTTGGCTGGCTGGTGGTTACTTCTGGTCATGGGCACAGGAACACATTCTCGCTCCCTATTAGACAGATTGGTGGCTTTGGCTGGCTGTGGGTTTCCTCTGGTTATGGGCACAGGAAAACATTCTCTCTCCCTATTAGAGAGATTGGTGGCTTTGGCTGGCTGCTGGTTACTTCTGGTCAGGGCCAAAGGAGCACAATCTCACTCACTGTCAGACAGATGACCGGGTGGCTGGATATGGTGCGTTACAGTCTTTCAGTGTCACTCAGGAGGAAGAGATCTTTAAATGGCAGGATTTAAGTGGCTACCACCTACAAATGGACTGTTGTGGTGAGGTGCTTGTTAGCTCTGGCCATTCACTCACCTTTCCACTCCAGTACAGCAGTGGATTGTCAGTTACTGACAGATGCCTTTTTTTCAGCCAAATATGAGTCAACTATTCTCTGTGTTGCACACAGTCCTGTTGTTGACTCATCCTCCTGTTCACCGGATTCATCGATGTCACAGATTCCCACTTGGGGCAAGGCACCCCAAAGTGGGTTCATAGCGACCGGTTTTGCTGATATACCACCTGGACCCATAGCCACATTACTGGATGTGCCTAGTAGTCCACAGTGACCTTCAGCCATGTTATGCTGGGGTTTGCTGAACTTGCCACGTGACTTCTGTGCCCCATGAACCAATAGCACTGGTTGTCCACTGAAATTTTTAACCTGTTCAGGCCCTCCCTCCAGTAAGGATGCAATTCCATGTTTGTATCGTGGGTCCAGCATTGTTGTTATTCTGAATTCGGCACTTTGCAGAATACTTGTGATATTGCGATTGAGGTCCAATACTGTCAGCATGTGTTTAAGTAATGCACTGCTTGAACAATCTCCAGACACATCAAAGCTACACTGCAGATTCAACAAAGTCTGCCTCAGCACCCGCAGCAGTGGAGTGGCTTGGCTTATGGAGGCAGTGTCATGACTTACTGCCTGTGTGGCATGTTCAAAGGGCCTCAAAACTGATATCACCGAGTCCATGAGGCGCCACTGTTCTGTTGTCATAGACACTGAGGCCCCGGAAGTGTCACAGCTAGTGTGCAAGTCTAGGTATTCTGAGATGGCTTTGTACTGTTCATACAACCTCCCTGCCATGTAAAGAGTTGAGTTCCAATGCGTGACAACTTCCAGCTTGAGCCGGTGCTGAGGGAGGCTGATTTGAATCCGCAGCTGCTGAGGTTGGTCACGGACCTTTCCAGAGCATGGAAAGTGTGCACATATGCAGCATGCAACTGTCAATATTTCCTTGATGTCAGGGTGCTGCAGAAACTCCTGGACCATGAGATTTAAACAGTGGGCCATGCATGGAACCTGAACAAAGCCACCATTGATGATACATTTCACCACGTTTGAGCCATTGTCACTGGCTACAAAACCAGCTTTCAGGGACAGGGAGTTCAGCCACTCATCAGTTTCGGTCAGTAGCAAGTCAAGCACGTGTTCACCAGTGTGGGAACTGGCCCCACTGTGCATTGCAAGCGTTGCATGCTGTCAAATTCCATGAAGGTTGCTACCTCAACAGTCTGCCTTACTACACTGATTTCCAATACCGCCAGCACAGACAACCCCCGGTACCTGTGCCCAATGTGCAGTAATACACAAATATGAACTGCCTGCCATTTTGCCACTTGTCCACATATCCATACTTAAGTGGATAAATGGTGAGGAGGAATGCTAAAGAGCATGTCTTACAGACTCTGTCACAGCCTGGTATAATTCTGGGACAGCACGGGTGGAAAAGTATATCCTGGATGGGACTTTCCATTGGGTCAGGCGCATGCTGCTAAAAGCCAGAGTCCAGAATGCTACACAACGGAGAAGGGCAACAGGTCAATTGCCAGCATTTCTACTACAGCAGCATTCAGTTTACATGACCCCACTTGACTGGGTGAGTATTTCATGTTCCGGGCAAAAAAGACTCTGCAACGTGAGCTGAGTTGTTACCTGTTTTGCACATGGTATGCCAAATGGCTCTGATCTGCGAACGGCCATGGGTGGGGTGCTTTTGTCATGTGATGAAAAGGGGTGCACAGGTAACACTGACAAGTCCACAAATTATGTTATTTTATCCATTTTAAGCACAGGGGTTGATGCTGGACTAGAAATACTGCTGCATAGACCACCTCCACTGCTCCTACTCTGACCACCACTTGACAACAGTTCAGTCATCATCCTCCTCATGCCTGTAGTAGTCTTCAGCTGATATTTCACTACTACTATGGACATGGCTACTTGGGCTACTTACAGTCATGGAAGAGGATAACATGCTTAATAAGGTGGATGAGGGTGAATGCCCCACTGTGGCATTAGCTCCCCTCTGGTGCCAAGTCCACAGTGCTGTGTGCTGGTTCTTCAATTGTGTATGCTAGCCCCCGGTGCCCAGATGACTACCCATTTTACCACGTCTGACACATGCTTGGCAAAGCTGGCAGATTGCCACTGCTTCATCACTTGGATGCAGTGTCAGTGGCTCAGTAGGTAGCACACTCACCTCTGAGGCCGGGAAATCAGAGGGCTGTGGGTTCAGTTCCCACATCTGGCACTTGGGTTAATATCCCAGTACTGACACTGTAGTGCAGCATGAGAGGGGTGCTGCACTTTTGAGGTGCCATCTTTCAGATGAGACGTTAAACCGAGGTCCCATCTGCCTGGATTGTTGGTAGTTCAGGTGGATGTTAAAGATCCCATGGCACTTATCGAAAAGAGTAGGGGAATTTCCCCGGTGTCCTGGCCAAATTTCCCTCATTCACTAAAAATACCACCAACAGCTTAATCTGGTTCAAGGTCAGTTGGCATTCATCTGTATCCCCCTCCCTCGGGTCATGCCTGAAAATAGGCAGGATTTGTCTAGTGCACTTACCCGGTCAACAAAAACTACAATAAAAAAAAAAAAAATCTTGTACAAAAAAGTCTCAAATGAAGGATTTTGATCCCCTACTTTCAGTTTTCACAGGGCCCTGATGCTGCAGACTGGACACCAGTTTTTTAGACCATGACATGGGGGTGTACTACTACATGATTTCTGTTGCTGGCCACACTTGGGCTCTACCGGCCTATCACTATCTATGATGACTACTACTGGGGCATCATCATCATCAAGAGAAACCGCCACATCACAACTTTGAAGAGGGGGTGATTTAACACTGACAGACTAAGACTGTTTGCACACAGCCACCTTTAATTTATTTTTCTCCAGTTCCCAATTGGGGTCACTAAAATCATCATCATCATATTCCTCATCCGCATCCACAATGTCAGCTTGGATGCTGTCCTGTGAAGAACAAGTACCAACCACAGCATCATTATGATCATACAATATTTTTTCTCCAACATTTGAAGGGTTGGATGGCACAGGCATGACCTCATCAACAGCACTGGAAACACGAGATTACGATGACTCTTCGTCAGCATCAGAATCATGTTCCGCCAATGTGGGGACAGAGATGGGGACATCGGGGAGTGTGACATCTACTACACTCTGACTCATGGTCACGGCTTTAGACTACGCAATATTTGGGAAACCGGTTAACTCTTGTCATGGTTTGAACTTGGGGCAATACCCATGCCATCAGCAATTTCACTACCACCAGTGGGTACAACAGCATCTCCAACCATGACTGAAGTTACTGATTGTGCTGTGAAAAACATAGTGGGAGATCTCTAATATTTTTGCTTGACAAGTAAACAAGGGCATGAGAAAGAGAAAGTCATTATGGTTCTCAAAGGAAGTGGCTGGGAATGTAACAGCAAAACAGTTGGCTTTTAGAAAATACAAGGTAACACATCAGGTGGAGGACATGGTGCTATATCTGGGTAAACAGAGGGAGGCAGGGAAATCAGTCAGGAGTGCAAAGGCACAAACGGAGGTGAAAACAGCACAGGAGGTAACAAAAAGGTGACAATCCATTTTATATGTACATTAGCAGCAAAGACAAAAAGGATGCTAGGCTGACTTGCGAGAGGCATCTCGTCTTTGAGCATGGAGGTAATTCTTCTGCTCTACAAGGCACTGGTTAGGCCTCACTTAGAGTACTGTGTGCAGTTCTGGCATCCATACCTGAAAAGGGATGTGAGATTTCTAAAAGGGGTACAACGGAGGGTGACTAAGATGATCCAGGGGTTTACCAGATAAGCTGTACAAGGTGAGACTAATTGAATTGAACATGTATTCTCTAGAAGACAGAAGGGGATATAAATTAAACGAAAAACTGTTGAAGGAAAGTATAATGGACTACCTGTCAGAGATCAGTCTCCAATACACAGAGCAGAGGGCAAGTCATACCAAAGAAATGTTACAGAATCATTCAACTGGGAAAACATGGAGATGGACTATGGCATAGCAGGTGATGTGGCATATCTGGATCTTAGCAAAAGCTTTTGATGCAGTACCACACAGAAGGTGGTAGGGAGGAAGATACTTAGAAGGTAGGAAACTGGATATGTGGTAGAACTCAAAGAATAATACTAAACAGTGATGGTTCTGCTGAGTGAAGGGCGATCAGCAGAGTAGCACAGGGCTCAGAGTTGTGCCTAGTCCACTACAATGTCTTCATCAGTGACATTGTCAAGGTATTGTACTGGAAAGGAAGCAGCACATGGGGTTCAATGATAAAAAAATGATAAAAAATGTAAGATTATGCATATTGGTGGCATGAAGAAGTTCAAATGATGCACCAAGTCAGTACCAATAGCCAACTTTTAACAAATACACCTCAACAATAAAAAAAATGAAAAATATCATGTTAGAAACTTACAATGTTTACCTTTTCTTTACTTCTTTCATGTAAAACTATGAAATAATCATCATCATCAAGCTGGTATCCATCTATACTCTGTGGGCCGGATATTCAGAGCGGATGCGCCATGCGCAACAGGGATGCGCCAGCACAAGTACGGAAATGCACCATTGTGCGATATTCAGTGGGAGCCAGCTGCGCAGTGCAATAAGCAATGCACCAGAGCTCAACAGTAATGAATGCATTCAAAACCGTAGGGGGTGGAATCATGAATAACATGTACAGTGCGATATACAACAGCATGCGCCATGTGCAATAGCGGAGCAAGCAGAAGTTGTGCGACAGCGGAAATGAGCCAAAATAAAAGGGAGCAAGAGAGGGGAGGAAGAACGCAAAAGAGAAGCCACAGGTGGGAGCGTGGTGATGGAGAGCCAGGGAGGAATATAAGGAAGCAGTGCACAGGACTGGGCAGGAGCAGGACAGGGCCCACCAGAACTGTGCCAGAGTCAGGGTAGGAGTGGGTGTGCCTGTGCCACTGTGCAGCAAAGGGCATGGAGTGCCACAGTGGACTGAGGGCAGTGGCAGGAAGCAGGACAGCCACAGGCAAAAGCCGGAGGTGTACCCAGTGCAGGGGGGAGCATCAGGAACGGACAGCGGGAGGAACAGGACAACAGCCACCCGGGGGGGGGGGGCTCCAGCCAGGGACATGGCCAGCACCACCTTCCAGATGGAGGCAGTAATGAGGGGTGTGAGAAGGCAGGCAGCAGGGAGGTGCGGCCATGGAAGGGCCCGTCGGTGGTACGCCCAGAACAGGCAGTACTGAGCCCGCACCAGCTTCGAACAGTACTCTGACACAGAGATTGTGGGCCAGTACTGCCTGAACTGGGCAATACTGAGGCAGCTCTGTGAGCTGTGCAGTGATGAGATGCAGGCACCCACACGACAGAGCCATGCTGTGTCAGTGGAGACGAAAGGTGACAGCCATCATGTGCCTGCTCACCACGGGCACCTTCCAGAGACCAACAGGGGATAAGACAGGAATAACCCAGTGGGCCGCGTCACGCCTACTCACACAATTCCTCAGCACACTGCTGCCACATGCTGCAGAGTACATCCATTTCCCCAGCACACCAGCGGAGCACACAGCACACATACAGGAGTTCCACAGGATAGCACATTTGACTGGCATGCTTGGGGCCACTGACTGCACCCATGTAGGCATCCGCATGCCACCTGGCTCGGAGGGTGCGGCATACATCAACAGCAAGGGATACCCAAGCATAAACTGCCAGGTGGTGTGCGATGCCAGTGGGTGCATAATCAATGTCTGTGCCACGCACCCTGGGGGAGCACACAATGCCTTCATCTGGCACCAGTCTGCACTGTGCCACAGGTTTGAGAGTGGGGACATCCCCACCGGCCATCTAGTAGGTGAGTATGCATATCACGCAGGACAATGTGAGCAGATGTGGGGGGGTGCATAGTTAGAGGTGCCATGGGTACCGGCCATGGTGACCCATGGCATAGCGACACAGACCACCATTCTAACGTCCACCTTCTACACACAGGTGACAGTGGTTACCCACTATGGCCCTGGCTGCTCACACCATACCGGCGCCCCATGACCCCATCGCAGCTACAGTACAGTGTGGCACATGCCACAACATGGAATGTCATTGAGCAGGTGTTTGGGCTGCGGAAGGCATGGTTCCAGTGCCTGGACACATCAGGTGGTGCCCTACAGTACAGCCCCTCGAAGGCCTGTGGGCTATTCCTGGCCTGCTGTATCCTGCACAACATGGCCACTGACTGTGGGATAGCCATAGGGGTTGAAGAGGGGGACAGTGGTGGGGACAATGAGGACGCCGGTCCAGCTGATGATGGGCAGCCACCCCCTGGGTGATGAGACCCCTGTCTGATCCGGATGGCACAGCTGCACCGGGACACCATTACAGAGGAGCACTTTGGACAACACAGGTAGGTCACAGGGCCATGTGCAACCACCAAGGGCAAGGGCACAGCCCACAGACAGGCAGGGCAGGACACCAGGGGAAGACAGCGGTAAGGGAATGGGTCTGAGTGGGGCACCGCACACGGCGGCAGGGATGGGCAGGGCTGAACACGACACATGCACACAGACACACACATACACCACAACACATGCACAAGGGGTACACGGCACACCAACCCCAACAGCCACTCCCATACCCACACAGGACCGTGCCCAGTGGCTGTCACTGTGTGTGCCTCAGACGCTGGGCACCATTGCACACTGGTGGACAGTGCAATGCAGGCATCATCATGCACACACCACAGTGGCCAGCAGCTGGGAGGGTGTGCACAGGGACTGTGTGTGTGCAGGGCCGGGTACCCCACCCGTGCGTCGCACAGTGCACACCACACTGCACACAGGGCAGTGGCAGACACAGTGGCCATGATGGAAGACAGGTCAGTCACGCAGCACTGCACCACAGCTGCCATGGATGCATGGGTGGCCCTGCCGAGACCTGCCAGCCATGCCAGGCTGACCACTGGCCTCATTGGGTGGCACCAACGGTCCCCCAAGGGTTATGCTGTGTGAATGCGACCATGTTCGCACAGAGGTCTGCAGCCCATCGAACATGCCCACACCAGGCGTGCTCAGTATGCCCGCAGCCGAACCCAGTGTCGACATAGCAGGTGTCGCATGGTGCCGGGAATGGGGGGTGGACATGACACTGTGTGGTGTCTGTGGCGGCTGGGCACTGAACTGGGTGCCCAGTGTATCCATGACAGTTGTCAATGCGGTGGTCTGCCTGTCAATGGCAGCGGTCACATCTGCCCGCTGCTGGGCCATCTCTGCCAGGAGCAATCCATGGTCCCTGCTGTGCCGCTCGTCTGCCTGGCGCAGAACCGCACTGAGTGCATCCACCGCCATCACGAGCTGCATCTGCTGATCCACTGAAGCCTGGAGAAGACGGCTGTGTTCGTCAAAGAGGTCATCTGCTGGTCCGGCATGCTGTCCCTCATGGTGTTCCTGGCCCTGCTGGCCAGCACCCCTTGACATTGGGTGCTGCACACCAGAGCCATGCCGGGGCACGTCCACACGTGGTGCACTGCCACTGCCCCCCGACACAGTCCTCCCATCACCACTGGCTGACTGCTGGCACTGCCCCTCCGGCTGCCGATCATCAGGGCTCACCGGCACTGCCGTAGCAGCTGCAACAGCCCCACTGCCCTGGATGTACACCAGTGCTGCACCACTGGGGCATACAGGCACAGGCTGGGACTGGGTTGCTACGCAGGCAGCCACGGCGCATTACCCACGGCAATGCTTGTACGGTTGCCTGGTGTGGGACCATCCTGTGTCCCACATGTATCACTGTCTGGGATGTGTGGTCCATCATCAGTGCTGGATCCAGCCCCAATCTGTGTCCCAGCATGCTGGAGACCGAAGGTGCTGTCACTCTGGGACACAGGCAGAGCCTTGTCCGCACCCGCACCACCCACATCAGTCCAGACAGACATGTAGGTATGCACTTGACTGGTCCCTTGGACACCTGTGGAGATGGATGGGTGATCCTCCGTGTCCAGGGCCTCCCTCTCGGAGGACACACCCACCATCGCTTCCCCATGTAGACGCACAGGAGCTGTAAGGGAACACATTAGCATCAATGGCTCCGCCTTGCCCTGTGGCATGCCCTCAACCACCCACACACTGACAGCACAGGACCTACCATGCAATGATGGGCTGCCACCCATCTGGAAACCACCACCAGGAATGCCCTTGATGGCACAACGCCGCATGCTGCTGGCCACCCACTCCTCCTGTGGAGTCAGGTGTGGTACTTCCGGCTGGCCCCCACCGGTGGCAGCATGTGCAGCCCTAATGGCAGCCACCTTGTTCTTGATCCGCCTCCTGTCCATGCCAACCTTCTTCTTGCACTCCTGCACGGACTGCTGGTGGCTGTCATGCTGGTTCATGGCACGCGCCAAATCACCCCAGGCTGCAGCATGGGCCTATGGCGTTTCCCGCTGTCCACTGAGCAGCGGTTCCCTGTCCATATATGCCTCAAACAGGGCATCTGATTCCACCTTGGTGAAGTTGGGCCTCCTCCTCCCCCTTCCCTGTTCCTCCTCTTCTTCCTCATGCCTGGTCATGCTCGAGCCTGTGGGAATGACAGGTGTTACCTTGGACTGTGCAGTCCCATCCAGCCCTCCCCAACCACAGTCCCCACATCCCAACAGCATGCAACCCACCACAATGGACTGCAATACCTAACCATGGCCTCTGCAGACCCATGTTGCATTTATATAGCGCAACGCATGCAAATAAGGGCAGGCACAACTATAAGTGGACGCTAATGCAGTGGATGCGCCGTGGAATGGCTAATGAGCTGATTTGCATATGCTGGCTGAATATTGTGCTGTTGCGCCTTGCGCAGTGTTGGTGAGTGTGCTCAGGCTATGGCGCAGAAGTGTGACATGCACAATTGGCACCGCACGGCGCATGCCCAGGGCACTGATGCGTGCAGTGCTGCTAACTTGCTGTGTGTGGGCAGTGCAGGGCACTGCCACCACTGTGCCTGTGGCACTGGTGCATTATTTGCCCATGTGGCACTCATGCCTTGGTGCACCGTGGGTGCCATTGCGCCACTGCGTGGTAGGCCACTGCAGGGTGTCACATTCATGCACCTTACCGTGCTACATGCAGGGCATCCCAATAGCACTGTGGTGCACCGTGCATGGACAGACCCTTGACCCTTCAGTCGACTTTTGCCCCTTAGGAGCCATGCATCCACGTGGTTGCACCCCATCGCGCAGTCTGGTGACAGCACGATAGGGACTGGCAGTGCAGCACCGCGCTGCCTCCACATGTGGGGCACGTGCGCTACAGAGCACCATTTTATTTCTGGTTTTAATAGCAAGTTGCCACATACCAGAGCACAGGTCTGGAGTGCCACTGAGTTGGCAAACTTGGTGGCCCTGGTAGAGCCACATGCTGGTGCCCTCTTTGGGCAGGAACCCCTCCACAGGCCATGGACTGCTGTGTGGCAGAAGGTGTCAGAGGGCCTGGAGGAGGCCACTGGGATCGGCCAGTCAGCAGAGCAGTGTCGCCACCGCTATGGCGACCTACAGTGGTGGGACCCTGACCGCCTGGGGCATCTGCAGGCACACACCCGGTGAGGCACCGTGCTATGGCCAGGTACATTCTCCATCCAAACACTGGTAGTGTCCGTCTGTCCAGGTATCGCGGTGTGCACAAGGCCACGCTGCAGGGGGTGGGGGCCGTCTAGTGAGGTTGGTGGTGGTGGGAGTGTGTCATGGCTGGGCTATGTGGGCATGCACACACCAGGGGGGGCTTTGTTACTGACCTGTACTGATGTTTCCCTCTCCATGTTTGCACCCTATGTCCGGAGGAGCACCATATGGCACGCCTGGCCTGTGAACAGAGGGAGCAGGCCGGAGTGGGTGCAGTACATTTGCAGCCGCGCCACATTGGAGGGGCCATGGGCCAGCAGCGCCCTGCTGGCCAGGATGCAGGTGAGCGCCGTGTTTCCCCTTACATCTGTGCATGCTGGGTTGCAGGGTTGGTGGGGGTGTGTGGCCACCCACACTTGGCCCCACTGCTGTGCACGCCACATGGTGCACTCAGCACTGTCCTGTGGCACTGCATGTGCGGGTGGGTGTCGTAGGTGGGCTATGCATGCACTGGGTACACGGCTGTGCCACTGCCTTCACACTGCATAGCCATGTAACTGTACGGCCACGGTGGTGCTGTGCAGGACATGGGTGCTGGCTGTGTGCAGTGTTCCACATGGCTATGGATGCCTGGGTAGGCAGGTCATGTGGGCGCGGACACTGTGGGTGGTCGCATGCCATCACAGGGGCATGGCCCACGGCTGTATGCCATGCACATTGGGTAGGCTGCAGAGGTCTGGCCAGTCACGCGTAATTACTCTGCTCCCTTGTCCTAGGTGGACAACGCTGGACTGCCCTAGAACAAAATGTTCAGGAGCTTCTGCAGCTGTCGAGGGCCACCTTGGAGCTGCTCCAACGCATGGAACGGGGCGACAGAAGGAGGCACAGGAGGTGCCATCAAGACCAAAGTGGGGAGAGGGTTTGCCATTAGGTCCACGACGCACCTGTTGTTCATTCCCACCCTGGACTTACCCTCACACACCTTCATCCCACTCCCTGTTGTACACCCTTGCCACTTGCCCACCCCCACCTGGTATGTGGCCCTTCCCCCCCCACATTGTAAATAGTTTGGTTTGATGTGTTTTTTGTACAGTTCACAACTCTATTACAGACGTATTTGTTATGACAACTGTGGTGGTCTCTGATTTGCAGTGGGCATATGGTGCTTGGCTGCAATGGTGTGCATGGCGTCAGGGGTGGTGCAGACCTGGGCATGTGTGTGTCTGGCAGGGACCTGCTTATGGTGTGGGTGGGGGACTCGGTCCCCATCTGTGGTATGTGTGTTGTTCCCTGTGCACTGGATGCCTGTGTGCAGTGGTCCCTGGTGCATGCGCTGTGTCCCTGGCGCCCCTATCAGTATGTCCATGGCCCATGCAGCTGGCCCCCTTTCATGTCTGTGATATGCACGGTCTGCTGGCATGTCATTGGTGGCTGTCCATGCCGGCCACCCTCTGGCCACGCGCAATGGAGGCTTGCCTCCTGTCACTGGTATGTTGCACGTCTTCCTCGGGTGACACTGTGGGCTATGCTGTTGTTGTTCCCCCCTCCATGCTGTCGCTGGTGTCTGTTGTGGTGTCTGTGTTCTTATGTCTGTCACTTGTGCTCTGGCCACATGCTGGTGGTGGACGGCTTCATGGTGCATGAGCAGGATGAATGGTACACCTGTGCCATGGTGGGGTGCAGGCCGTGGGTACACAACATCAGTGGATGCACGCCAGCAGCATTTATTGCTCCACTATTGTGGCCCTGTGTCGGGGTGCCCTTGGGTCAGGGTGGGTGTTTGTCCATGCCCTGTGTTGCATCCTGTGTGGTGCATGCCTCCATGCACCACAGTGGGTGGCTGTGCTGGCTGTTGGGGTCAGTGCTGGGACTGGGTGTGTGCATGGGTGGGTGTGTGGGGTGCTGTCCTGCTGGTGGTGGGGTCCCAGGGCAGGCCTTGTCACATGCGGGGTCCCTCGGGTACCAACGCAGGGTTGACCTCTCTGCTGTGCCACAGAGGGGCCATGTAGGGCGGCACTGTGTCTGCAGTTGTTGCGTCGGTGGCTGGTGCCGCCTGCTGCAGGGTGCTCACAGTGGGGTTGCCATGCATGGCTCCATGGTGCACAGGGTTGCACTGTCACAGTGGGGGTGGTGGCATGCATTCGGTGCCATGCACTGTTGGGCGCTGCTCCTGGGCTGGGTGTCTGTGGATCGCTGTACAGAATGTGCTCTGCATTGGTGGGATGGGGTGACACTGGGTGGCTGGCCCTCCTTGTGTTGTGGTCACTGCTCGCCAGGAAGGTTGCTGGAGCACCAAGCCCCAGCTGTGGATTCAGTGCTGGTGTTCAAGGGCTGGTGGTCCATCCAGCTCACCACTGGTTGTGCAGTTCATGGGGTGCAGGGGGGGCGCTGTCTGGCCTGCTGCATGCTCCTCCACCCATGGCTTCCATAGGTGGTGCACCCCTGCATCCTGTCCCTGTCCTTGCGCATCCCTGGTTGTGCTACTGTGCTTCTACCCTGCTCCACTGCGCATCCCTGGTTGTGCTACTGCGCATCAGCCCTGCTCCACTGCACATTCCTGGTTGTGCCATGGTGCAATATTCAGATGTGTTGCTCAAGCGCTCATTGGCCTGCACTGTGTTTGAATATTGCATGCCTTGTGCAGGGGCACACTGCACCTGCGCCTGCTCCTGCTATTGCGCTTCTTTGTGGCACAGTCTGAATATCCAGCCCTGTAAGTACAAATATGTAAAACTCATTCAAACTGCATGTATATATCACTTTAGTACAATAATTAGAAACATAGAAATTCTTGGCAGATACAGACCTCTGTGCCCATTTTGTCTGCCTGGAATGCCCGGTATATAATCACAGTTTATGACTCTCACTCTGCTTTACTTGTATGGTTCTACTATTTATAACTAATGAATGTTTAAATCCAGTCACAGTGCTTGCTCCCACCACCTACTGTGGCAGTCATTTCCATGTGTTAAACGCCCTCTCTGTGAGCAAGGGTTTCATTTCCTTCCCTTATTAACCTGCCACCTTTCAATTTCATGACATGACCACACGTTCTAGTACTCCACTTGTATTTGAAGATGTCTCTCCCCATGCACACTGTTTCTGCGTCTGCTTGATCGATCGAGCTAGGTGTTTATACTGAAGCATCCTCTAGGAACACCTTGTATCTTCTCCCTGAACATCCCATAATGCATTGCTAGATTCTCCCACCGGTCATTTGAATTTCTCTGCGGATAAAGGGAAGATGGAAGGACAACAGTAGGCTGAAATTTACATATTGTTAGATTTTTTTTTTCTGAAAATTCAACTCATATCTGTACAGTTAAAGACGTAGGAGATGTGGATTCTCATCTATTAATAGCACAAAATTTGAGAAAATGGGATCGAAGCTGTGAAATTTCAGTATTATAGCCATCCACATCAAAGGGATCAAAGGGGAAAAAATACCCTTGTCGGGTAATTCGATTCAATTGTGAGTATAATAATCTTCTAACTTAATCATGGTTTACTAATTTTTAAGTTTCAAAAATAAGGTGTAGTTGTTCATCTTAATTTAGCTGATCCTCATAAAATTGCACTCTATCGAACTAGTTTATCAATGGCAGAAATGGCAGACTCTCTATTCTGAGTATAGAGGTGCTTATTTTAATGTCTAAATAATACAATAGTTTAACATATAACTTTTTTTAAATGATTTTTCCCGTGAGCTGCTGTGTGAATGACTTTTTGTGTCACGCGCTATGCGCACAGTCCAGCTCCATTGCACGTTAACACAATTCTGTCAGTCCCTCTTCCCCAACATGTAAGGTACAATTCTATAGATTTTGGTTTTTTACCCTAGTTCTGGAACATGCTTATTGTTTAATTTTATAAAAATTAAACACCCGTACACTCTGGGAACTTCAATTGGATCGGTGCAGTACCAAAGGTGGTGGAACGAGTCATTTTAATTATGTCATGCAGCTATCATTCTGTCTTTCAGAAATTTCTTTTTTCCTTATGGATGCCTCTTTAATCCCCAGTTCATTTGCCACCATGACCTCTGCCTGATTCCCAGACCCACACCCAAGTGTTGTGGAGAGATCCCCATCCCATATCATATATATATATATATATATATATATATATATATATATATATATATATGTACATATATGAAGTTTCTAACCTACTTTCTGCTGGACCCGACGACTCACTCATTTGCTGTGCAGCAGTATCTGATTCCATGCTGCATGGGAGTGGTTGTTGCTAGTCTTGGTTTCTGTTGATCCTTGCTTTATTGCAGCCAGCCCCTCTTGCTGCTACGGTGGTGTGCAATGCCGTCAAGAACATCTCATACACTAACCCGATGGACAACAGGACATTGACAGAGAAGTGTTTCAGTGGCATGTATGGGCTAAACTCACTTTTGGAAAGTGCCCATGATGTGCTGGGCATCCCCATGGCTACTAATCTTTGGGCTTGTGAGCAAACGGAGTTCAAGGTATCCTGCTCCGAGACTCCTTGGATCATTCTGATAGAGAGAGTAAACTGCACTTTCTCAGATAAGATCAAAGTGGCAGCCAAGAAGGGCACCTCGGCAGTTGTGATTTTCAATGCCCTGGCAATGACACCATCCCCATGGTATACTATGGCAAGTTACGATTGTGCCCAAAGTCCAAACAGTGTGCAGAGACTGGGCACAGAACTAGAAAAAATGTTCTGTGAAACTTGGATGGGGTCTACTTAGGAGGCCAACCTCTCAACTTTTTTAGCAAAGCTTTTGATAAAAGTGCCTCACGGACACATAGCTGTAAAAGTAAAAAAAAAGGAAAGTTGACCCATATTATATAAATTGGATCCAAAACTGGTTTGAGGGAAGAACTCAGAGAGTGGTCATAAATGGTTCACACTCTGAAACAAATGGGGTGACAAGCCGGGTCCCTCAGGGGTCAGTGTTAGGGCCCTATATTTTCCCAGTTTTTATAGTGGACCTAACAGAAAACATAACCAATGACCTTAAACTAGGGGGTGAATGCAAAACAGCAGAAAGTATCATATCACTGCAAAATGATTTGGAGAAAATTAACAACTGGACACACACTTGGGGTATGAAGCTTAATATAGAAAAGTGTAAAGTCATGCATCTGCAGCCAAAAAAACATCAAACATCAAAATATCCTAGAAAATACACTGCTAACAAATACAGTAATGGATAAAGACCTGGGGATTATAATCACAGATGGTCTAAGTTTTACCAAACAAGTTAATGAGGTGATAGGAAGAGCAAACAGAATCATGTGGAACATAAAAAGAAATATTGCCTCTAGGGATGCAAAGGTAATTCTCCCCTTGTACTGTTCATATGTCAGGCCACATATTGATTACTGTTCCCAATTGTGGACACCTCATAAAAAAACAGATATACTGAACATAGAAAAAACTCAGAGAAGGTTCACTAAACAAATAAAAGGACTTAAGGATAAAGAATACCAAGTTCGTCTTGAGACATTTAAGTTAATGTCACTAGAGGAACGAAGGTATAGAGAGGACCTGTTGCTCTTATGGGATGTCATGGATGATCCACATCTGTTTACAGAGATGGGTTTTGCCTATAAACAGGATGTGATAGAAACTAGGGGGCACCCACTCCAATTGCATAGGTTCAAGTATAATAACAACTGGAAGTATTTCTTTTCGCAAAGAGTGATAGGAGCCTGGAATGCCCTACCTCTAGATATAGACATCAGTAAGAACAAGCAGGCCTTCAAAAATAAATTGGATAAGTGCTTGCTCTATAGGAGCTCCACTTAGAGATAAGGGACAATGGATGGTAATCAACAAAGGCATCTATGCCTCCAGTTTCCTACAAGACCGCAGTATGAAACCACAGTATGACAGTATCAACTGCCAATGCTGTCCTGGAGTTAGTTACATTGATGTCTTAAACTTCCAGTCAGTAGTGTTTATCTTTCATCCCCCCCCACTTGTTCAATTTTTTATCTCAGCTTTATTGAGAGATGAGGTGCACTTTTTCAAATTTTAATGCAAAAAATAACTCAATATCCCTGGTGTATCCCCAAGTTCCTAAGCTGAAAGGTTTTGATGTCAGAGCTGCCTGTGGTACTGTAACTGTTTTTCATTATGGGAGGGCTTGGCTCGAGGTTCAATGTGGGGGATAGCTCCTCCCATAACCTCTTTTTAAGCCCTCCACTAAACACACCTCTCTTGCTAAGGGAGTGTTTTTTGTCCACCACCATCATTCCCTCCTCCTCCTCCTTCTCTGGTGCTCTTCTCACCCTTATTTATGGGCCTTCTATTCCCTACAAATTACTACCTACATACCTCCTACTCAAGGGTGGGAATAGAGTAAAGTAAGGTAAGGTAAAGGTAAGGTAAGGTAAAATGTATTTATACAAGGCACCCTTCCTGAGCTCAGGGCGCCCTTACAATAATCCATACAATAACAATAAATTTAAAATCCATGATATTAATAACAACTACATACATACCAGACATTAAGTTTCTGAGAATGCTTGATTGAACAAAAAGATTCTCAGGAATTTTTTTAAATCCTTCTACAGTCAGGCTATCTTGTATCTGGCAAGGTAGAGAATTCCACAGGGTAGGCACCATAAAGGCGAAAGATCTTCCTCCAGATGTTTTCAGAGTTACCCTGGAATCTCTAGCAATCCCTCATCAGAGGATTAGAGTGAGCGGGAGGGACAGTAAGGGGACAGAAGTTCTTTCAGGTAGTGAGGTCCCAACTCGTATAGGGCCTTATAGGTCACCAATGCGACCTTGAAGGTGATCCACCACTGTACAGGCAGCCAGTGCAGTTCATGCAGCACAGGTGTTATATGACTGGAACGAGAGATTTCAGTCAACAGCCTGGCCGCCGCGTTCTGCACTAGCTGCAAGCAGCAGATATCAACCCCCGGTAGCCCTAGATAGAGGGCGTTGCAATAATCAAAACTACTGGTGACTAAGGCGTGGACCAAGGTGGGAAGATCTTCGGGCGGAACCAGGTGCTTCACACGGGCTATGTTCCTTAGATGGAAAAAGGAAGATTTGACTACAGCCAACACCTGCGCCCTCAGGGTCATGTCCTCATCAAATATAACACCTAGGTTACGCACCTGGCCAGAAGCCATAAGCGGGGTCTCCCCCAGATATAAACCTGAGGGTTTTGGTTCCCCGCCCATAACCCTAGCATCCTAACCCCAGATTCCACCACCGATACCTCTGTTTTACTTGAGTTCAACCAAAGCCAACTAGTACTCATCCAGTTCTGTATCTCCAGCAGGCAGTTGTTAAACACTGTGATTGAATCAGACTCCTGTTGGGGCACAAAAGACATGTAGAGCTGAGAATCATCAGCATAGCAATGAAAACTCAGCCCATACCATCTTATAATGTCCCCCAATGGAAGCATATACACCTCGAATAACATGGAGAACAGCACCGAACCCTGTGGAACCCCACAGGGCAGGCAGTGAGGGGCCGAGGAATAAATCCCCGACACACTCTCTGAGGCCTGCCCTCCATGAAAGATCAAAACCAACTGTGGACTGCCCCCCTTAGTCCACAGAAAAACCACAGGCGCTCGAGCATCACTCCTGATCTACAGTGTCAAATGCCGCTGAGAGATCAAGGAGAACCAAGATGGACCGAGTTCTCCAATCTCTCACCATCAGGAGATCATTTAGTACCTGCACCAGGGCTGTTTCAGTGCTATGCCATTTCCTGAAGCCAGACTGGAGAGGGTCATAGATACTGTGACTGGTTAAATGATCCTCCAGCTGCAAAGTGACCACCTTCTCGATAACCTTCCCTACAAAGGGTAGGTTCTAGACTGGCCTATAATTTGTTGGGCAGTCAGGATCAAGGAAGGGCTTTTTCAATAGGGGGCGAACTACTACTTCCTTTAAGGGATCTGGAAAGATCCCTCTCTCCAATGAAGCCACCACTATCCCAGTAAGGAACGGGTTGATAATCTCTACACACCCCACTAGTAGGCGAGTAGGGCCTTGATTCAGACTACAGTAGGTAGGTCGCAAAGTCTGGACAATCCTCACTATATCTATGACTGCCAGTTGGCTAAAGGTGAATCAAGTCAACTGGGCATTAGTACCACCCGATTGATCCATGCAAGACCCAATGGGAAGGCACTGGCTGATCTCATCCCTGATGGTGGACACCTTATCAGTGAAAAATTGTGCAAACTCATTACACTGTAACTGTGACAATGCTCGACCGACATGAAGACAGGCTGGATTGCACAGTCTGTCTACAGTCCGGAAGAGCTAGGCTAGTCTGTTCTTCGCTGTAGCAATTTCCCTGGACAGGAACTCTGCCTTCTTATGTTATATTGCTGATTGGTAGATCTTATAATGATCCAACAATCTAAGTTTATCCACCTCCAGGCAAGTTTTCCGCCAGCATCTTTCCAATCTTCGCCCCTGTCTCTTCAGCTCACAGATCTCCCCAGTAAACCAGGGAATCCCTGGATGAAGAGTAAGGGGGAAAACTCGAGTTGGAGCAATGACATCCAAGGCCCCCACAACAGCCAGATTATAGGCCAACACCAGGGGCCCTGGGTCAGTACTATCCATTGGCAGTCTCGAGAAGTCCAGTTCCGTCATCAGACCTTCCAAGGAAACTCCTCTCAAAGGACGGAACTGTACCAACTCCTTAGGGGCAGGCCTCTTTCAGGGGGCTGCAAAACTGAATCTCAGGGCGTGATGGTCAGATCAACCAATTGGCTCCACTTCCACATCAGAGATCTCCATCCCCAGATGGAATACCAAGTCTAATGAGTGCCCCCCCCCCCCCGTGAGTTGCAGAGGTAATAAGCTGTGTCAGGCCTAATGAATCCATCAATTGGAGGAGGTTTTGTCCAAAAGGTGAGAGTTCATCGTTGACCCAGGCATTGAAGTCCCCCAGAATTAACTATCTGGGGGACTCCAATACCATCTTGGCAATGAAGTCCATAACCTCCCTCAGGAATTACCACCCATCACCTGGTGGACGGTAAATGAGAAGAATCCTGTAGTCTGCACCTGCACCAACTATACATTCAAAGGAGGTGGTACATCAGGCTGGCACCTCCCTAAGATCCAGTTCCTGTCTAAAACAGATTGCAACCCCCCCCACCCCTATGGTCCACTCTCAGGTGGTGAATTGCCGAGAACCCAGCCGGAACCACAGATTCCAAATTAGGGCCCACATTCTCATCCAGCCAGGTCTCGGTGATGCAAGCCAGGTCAACAGAAACAACAAGATCTGCAACCACTGCGGTCTTATTCCTGATAGACCTGGCATTGCTTAACACTGCCCGAAAGAGACGAGAGTCCAATGATGTCTCCACTTCCTGCCTGACAAAGTCAGAGCCCTTGGGTATGAGCACAAGGCAAGGATAACCTTACTCTTGCATCCATTTCGCCCCAGGGCATCTCCTAGTTCTCACTGTCCCTATCTGCCCACTCCTTTCCCATCCCCCCCAAGAGTTCCAGGATCCCCGACTCCTTACACTCCTCCGTCTCAAGATGCCAAAAACTCGGCATCTATTATAAATTTCCGGAGGAAGTGAGGGATATTCAAAAGGGTGAAGATCCTTTAGTCTTGAGGGGGAGCACCACCTGACTGTATCCCTAATACCCCAACACATATTTCAGCCACTCCTAACAGCCCAATGTCTAATTCACAACCCCACACAACCAACACGTGTTCCCCTCTTTATTTAAAAACATGTAATAATTAAACCCTTATCAATCCAACACTTTAAAATATTGAAAACCACCCCTCTTCATAATCTTTAATAATAACCCCTCCCCTCTCTCTCTCTCTCGCTGAAAGGGCAGGGTTTGAAACAAAAACAAAAAGAATAACACAACCCTTTCACTCCCCCCCCACCAAGTCCTACAGTACCCTTTGTATACAAATAACTATAATACAACTGCAGGTAATAATTTGAACTGACAAACTGAGGGGCCAGTCATCAAAGGTCTCTTCATAGTATATATACCATTCAGCTCAGGAAGTTTGCAACTCCATTAACAGAAAAAAGAACCATATGAAATTCAAATGCACCACCTCTTACATGAAGGAAGAGGAAATCCATACTAAGTTCAAATGCATCACCTCTCACGTATATGCATTAGATCCAACCAAGTTATTGAGTAGAGTAATAAAATGTTAGCCAGGCACGCTCATTGTCTGAAATTTACAGGAAATTCATCAGGCACTCTCACTGCCTGAGAAACTTACAAGAAAACAAATCAGATGAAAAAATGAAAAAAGAGGTCTGACCGTATCTGGAGATTAAAATCCTAGGATAAGTTCTTGTTCATTTGTTCGTTTGAAAATCCAGGATCTGGTCCATTTAAGAATTAACAGAGGCCCAAGAAACTCCGTTAATGGAGACCGCCATCAGAAATACTCTGTCACTGCAACTTCGGCCCATGGATGATGTCCACCCACCAGCCGACTCCCCCTGGGGCCTGGGAGAACCAGGAACCTGCCAGTCGGTTTTCTGGCTGCCTCAGAACCCAGACTCCCGTACAGCGGCAGATCTGGTGGCCAACCACTGATCGAGATTAGGTCCTCTCACCACATCGACCACAGATCCCACAGATCTTACAGGCACTCAGTCACAAGATGACGACACCTCCTAGGTCCACACAAAGAAAATAGGCTGGATTCCAACAGTAATCCCAGCAGACATCAACCTAATCTTTGAACATCAGCTCAGACATTGGCAGGACAGGTTTCCTCCTACATAACACCACTCCAGCTCCATGACAGTGCCTCCTCCAAGTTCGTTCTCGCACTCAATCAGCTTGCCCCTCGCAGACCATTCACAAAGCGGGCAACAAAAGTGATAAGTCTGCTCGTAAAATATAGCACTGAGAGTATTACAAGAGAAAAACCCAATAATAAAGGCCTTTCTCCTGGGCAGCAATGGGACTATTGAATGTCCCTAGTACACACTACAGGGTATTGTAGGATCCCAGTAACGTTTAATCAACTCACTACCTCACTTAAACACTCCCTAACTAACTATTGCTCTAAACTAAAAGAAAGAAAAAAAAATCATAAAAGACAAAAAATAAACCTATGAAACCTATAAACGGGCAGGAACAAAATTGCTTAGTTGTGCAAAAGACGCAAAATGCTCAGGTACAGCTTACAACACGCCAAGCCTGGTGGCCATCTGCTCTATCAGAGTAAAGCCACAAAAAGTACTACAAGTTACACAAGCACTATATACAGTACCCCATCTCTCCCCATTGCCATTCCACAAACATTGAGCTGCTGTTAAAGAGAGCATTCGGTTAGCTCTCACATGCCTCCAGTTGCATATAGTATGTAATGCAGCCTCAAAAGGTATCACTGTAACACAGCTGGAAAGGTTACAAGTTCAGAAAGAGTGAGATGCTGGCAACGTTACTTCTGAAGTTTTTTTCTTTTATAATGTGCTTATTAGATGGTTATAATTACTGGTTAGTGTGCTTACTGACTGGACTGACACTCATTTCAAATGTCCTATTAAACGAGTACTGTCAGTATTAACCTGACCATTAATATGGCATGAGTGTCAGTCATGTCAGATGCATTCCATTTTTTTTTTGTTTCTGTGTAGCTTTTGAACTGATATTCAAGCAGAGACAATGCATGCATCCCTCCTGGCCTAAATGTGTCAGTTGTGTGCAACTGCACATGTGCTGGTTTCTTGGGGCTGTACTCTTCGTCTCAGCATTTGGGGGTTTAGCACTTTGGCAGCCCATCATGCAACTGACTCCATACTTTGGAGGTAGGGATCTTGCGCAGGAAAGAGCACTGAATTTAAGCTGGAGGCATTTTTCTTATGGTTTAGATAGGGCATAAATAAAGCAAAAATGACATCTGATTTGTGGACCAGCAATTATGTAAAATAAAATGTGGGATGTTGTCATTACTCATTTTTTTACACTCCTTCGGTGTCTGAACCATCACAAACCACTTGTGCTTTGCATTCTGGGTGTATGTGACATTACACACCTTGGGTGTGTATAAAAAAAAACAGAATGTACCATGGCCCATATATTATTCTATATTTCTACCTAATAGTATTTGGTGTGATGTGAAAAGTGGTGCTTTTCCTGGAATCAGGCACATCTAGTTCTGTTCTTCCCACTACATCACCAAATCACTGTGACCTTTACCGGTCCATAGACCTCCCTTCTCTCCATGATCGGAGACTGATCCACTGTGCAGGACCACTGCGGAATTCTGGGCACAGTCCCTCTCCTCCTACCTTGCGGCCGCCCTAGCAGTTCTACCTCCACCTGCATACTCACTCAGGAACATTTTTTCCTTTTTTTTTTTTGACTCTGTTTGTCTCCCCGAGAACTGGAACTCTCTCAGGCAGTCCACACACCTGCTGCTTCTACCACACACTGTGACCGTCTACCCCCTCAGAGGCGTTAGCGCTCCCTGCGGGCCCCCCGACCATACCCACGGGGAGATCAAGGGGCGGAGGCAGAGGCCCAGTGTTGGGAGTGTGGCAGCCAAGGCACCGGGATGCCATCGCCTATACAGCCCTCAGGGGTTTTTCTCCTTGTTGCTGTGGTTTCCCCTCCCATGCGTGGGCATGCCCCGACGCTCTGGTGCATGGCAATCCTGCCAGCGTCGGCCACGCCAGTACGTGCATGTCTGGCTTGCTACAGTACCTCCGGTCTCC
Organism: Neoceratodus forsteri; assembly: GCA_016271365.2. Taxonomy (NCBI): domain Eukaryota; kingdom Metazoa; phylum Chordata; order Ceratodontiformes; family Ceratodontidae; genus Neoceratodus; species Neoceratodus forsteri. Next base: position 1,454,567,754 of record CM057455.1, on the reverse strand, counting down.
ACCGGGGGTCACTGGCTCACCGGGCTACCCCATCCCCTGCAAGCCGGGGAGGAGAGCTCCACACGGGAGCTCAGTCCTCAACCCTTCCCCCTGCTGACCCCTGGCGGCCGGGTCCATTCCCAAACCCGGGTCACCGGTGGAGCGTGAGGTGTGGCATCCAGTGCCTCAACCCTCAGCACCACTGGGCCGGCCCATCACTCAGGAACATTGATTCCCAGCTTCTCCACGTCCCTCACATGTCCACTGCTTCTGGCCAGGCTGCCTTTAAATACCAGATGCCAAAATTATGGAACTCCTTGTTGGTTGACTTTAGGTACACCACCAGCACACATCTCAAGTCCCTATTCAAGACACACTTCTCCACTACAAGCTCATGCAACTTGCTCTGCTGAGGGTCTAGTATCATGCCCGTCATCAATCTCTGCCCAGTTTACTGAGCTGCACTGCTCCACACTTGCATTTCACAGACCTTCATCCATGCCGTAACACTGTTTCCTGTTCTATAACTTGCAGTGTGAATACTGCTAAGCATTCTGACCCCTCAACTAGTGGCCATTGGTTCCACACAACTGTACCCACTGCGTTAGTCGATTCATGTTGCATTATTGCCTTCTTTCTTAAGGGCACAATTAAGTTGCTCAGAATGTACATGTTACTCCATTGTATTTTTCTGTTGTTGCCTAACTGTATATACGATTGTATTTCTATTGTATTTCTCCCTCCCCCCATCCCCAGGGCTCATCTGGAATTGAGCGGTACCCTGCTCAGTACGCCTTCCTGGTAAAACTCTTAAATAAATAAATAAATAAAACATTTGACATCATTCATTGTTACATCTCAAGCCCTGCTGCCTGACTGGTGACACATCACAAGTTACCAGTCAACACAGAACTAGAAGAAAAAGACTAGAATATCAACGCCCCCTTCTGGGGCATGCAAAGCGTACCGCCATATTATGGATGTTATGAGCTGGAATCAGGCTCGCTGACATCCATGTCTGTTTGGTGGAGCGCATAGTTGAACTTCACTTTTTAAACATTTTAAATAGAAACCGTGCTCAATTTGGGCATTCTTCTGTGGATCGGACTCTTTTTTATTTGTTGACTGTGGTTTTAGAGGGTGAATGTACAGTATGACACTAATAATTCTTGTTTTAAATCAGCCCTGCCTTGGGCTGTGAAGGGGAACTGATTGCAGGCAGGGAATTCTGTTTATTCTGCAGGGGATTTGCAGTGGGGCTACTGGCCACATGGATGCTAACAGGAGCAATGGGTTGTACTTTTTTTTTTATGGATGTATGAGTATTTACTGAGGCAGAGCTGCAGGTGGGGATTGCTAAGGCATACTGTCAACTGGTGTTGGCAGAATGACTGAAGTAAACATATGTTTTTCCCCTAATGACACTTCTTACTGCACCATTGGGCTCCTACATACATTTCTTTCCCTTATGCTAGCTAAATGGGCCCTAAGGAGGTCCCCAAACATCCAGTCATGCCCTGCCTGTGGTCCCTGGCAAGCCTTTTTTTGTTTCTGTAGATCCCCTGGACGCTGCTATTTGGGGGCACTACATTCTATATCCTATCCCCATCCCATAGTAAGAATCCCTCTGCCATAGACAGGCCTCCTCTCCTCCCCCACCAACTCTGGTCATCCATATCAGAGATATGCTGCCCAGAGAGACACACAGAGGCATCCAAAAGCCCTGGCAGCATGTTCTTCTAACACCCTTGCACCCTCTGCAGTCCCCTCCAAGACCCATGCTCTTGCCACAGTCCCCCACCACCTCAACTTTTGCTCCCTCCATGGCCTTTTTGATGTCTCCCTCCCTTGCTGGTGAACTAGAACCTCATTCCTTACCCACCAGACACACCTCCTTCAGAAGACATCCATCCCTCCAGGGCCCCCCAGATGCCTCCCACCCAACCTACCAAACGGCTCACTACCCAGCTCCCTGGACTTCCCTCCCAGGTCCCCAGACATTTCACTCCCTGGCACCTGGACATCCCCTTCCCTCCTGTGCCACCCCAACACCCACTACACTCCTTTGGCCCCCTGAACACCTCCTCCCTCCTGGCCCTCAGGACACCCACCATACAACACTGTACATCCCCACTCATGGAGCTGCTGCAGCTTCACTTCTTGAGCCCTCTCTACACTAGCCACAGGCTCCCGAGGCCCACGTTGCCTCAGCAGCATGCTCGCTGCCCCCCACACCATGGTGGCAGGTTCCATAGCATACCCTTTTCACAACACTTGCAAATGGATTCCAAATCCCACTCCGTACTGGTTGTTACAACCTAGGTTCCCACACCCAGCCCTGGCATCTGGTTTGTCCCTCTGCCTCATGCTCTGGTGGCAGTGCATGTGGCACAGTGCAGTTACAGCTGTGCATGTGGCACAGCACAGTGACAACAGTTAATGTGGCACAATACAGTAATGGCAGTGCAGGTGGCACAGTGCAGTGTTGGCAGCACAATGCAGTGATAGCTATACATGTGAAACAGTTCATGGCACAGCGCAGTAACAGTAGTGCAATTAGCATAGCGTAGTGATGGCCATGCCCATGGTACAGCTCAGTAATGACAAGCCATGTGTTACACAACAGTGATGGCAGACCACATGGCCCACTGCAGTACCCACTGTGCACATGGTACTGCACTGTGGCAGAGTATATGTTGCACTGAATTGTGTTGGCACTGCACTGTGTTGTACACAGTAGTGTTGCTGCACTGTGTTGTGTGCTCTGCCAACACTGTACAGTACCACATGCACTGCAGACACCACAATATGCCACATGCAGTGCTGACAGCACTGTGCCAGGTGGCGGGCTGCCATTTCACTATGCCATGTGCAGTGCCGACACATTGCCACATGTCATATTGACACTGTGCTGTACCATGTTGATGCTGAAACCACACTTTGCCACATGCAGTGCAGACATTGCACTGTGTCACATGTGACACCAACATCATGCTGTGCCACGCGGGGCTCCAGATAAGATTTTTGCAAAGTGAGTACTGTACTTCTCAATCTTGAATGGAGATAAGTAAAACCAAATTTTGATGCAAACAAATAACAAAATATGGTAAGGAGTACAAATTTAAAATGCTACCAAAAATTCATTTGTGTCATTCGTCCTCATTTATTTTGTTTTTGCCACATATTGGAAGGTGAAATTAATGAAGAGCACAGCAGAGCACTTCAGAATTGAACTTTACCATCCCACTGGCTCAAATGTCCACTTGCGACTCCGACATTCCTAGTTCAGAAACAAGACACTGATGTCAGAGGGCTGTCTGGGAGGAGAAGGAAGACTAAAGACTGACCTCTGTCCTCCGGGGGGGAGGGGGCTTCCGGCTTTTGACCGACCCGTGGTGGAGACCGGATGTCTGACAGTGACTGATCAAGATCTTCGGGATGTGTGCCAGATGTCCGACGCTCTGCACAGCACTATGTCACTGCATCCCACGCCTCAAGCACAAGAAGCTCCCAGTTTGTACACTCCCACATGGAGATGTATTCCCGTATTCCCTTCCTCATGTCTTCGGGAGCACACATCTCTGGGCGGCATGGACACTGTTGGTAAGCATGGCAAAACAAGGAGGAAAAAAACAGTAAGATTATTATAAAAGTTTTGGGCCCCCATATTCAAAGGGGTCTGGGTTACATCTAATTGCGCTGCCCAAAAAATGCACCGGCACAGCCTGATGGGATATTCAAACAAGATGCGCGATCTCAACATACAATATTAATGTAATTTGCATGCTGTGATTCAAGTGTGTACAATTATGCTGAGGTATTGTTTTAATCAATCAGCATTTTATTTCTCATTAGATAACCGGTGAATCCTGGTTTCTCTTCAAACGAAGTTAGAAGAAGGAACGGTCAACATAGGAAGCCTGCCAACATTCTGCAATCAGGAAAAATTAGGGAAAGGACTGCATGTGAAAAAAAAATTCCAAAGTCATTAGTAGCTATGGAAGATGTAAGTATTGCATGGATGCATACTGTAGGTTGTCTCCTTCCTTTGACCACTAGGATCACCTGATGCCTGTCCTGTAATCATTTTAGCACTGCTGCCTACTCTGGCAGGCCATTTCATTTGTCCACTACCCTCTCCGTAAAGAGAACTCCCTGCTCCTTAACTGGCAACAGATAAATGTGAGGTTCTGGCTACACTTGAGGACTGTATATGTCTTTGTGTGTATGCCAGTGGAACTCTGAAGAATCTTGCAATTGTGTATTCCATGCTGTCATCGTGTGTGTGTGTGTGTGTGTGTGTGTTGGGTGGGGGGAGGGTGCATTATACTACTGGAATAATGCAGAGCTTTGAATAAGCAATATGACATGACTAGGTTCGCTGGGCCACCGACACAGCATAAGTACTACCACTCGTGACACTGGTGACCCGGGTTCGAGAATGAGCCCAGGAGCTAGAGGGCCAGCTTGGGGGGAGGAGGCTTGAGTGTCCATGGACTGCTTGCCTTCTCTGGGGAGGGAGGGGGACAAGGCTCTGTGCTTAGCTAGCCTCTGTTGGAAGCCAGAGGTATAGCCAGCACCAGTCATACAGAGAGGGGAGGAGAATGATGGACATCGGCGTTAGCACCCTGCCACCCAGGCGCGAGTCACACTCCATAGAAAAATGGAAAAATCAACATTCTATGCTCCAGGGAGATGGAGCACCAGCACTGATCCCAACTTCTACCTCCATGGTGGACCAACGGAATACTAAGATTCGGGGTGTACGTGCTCCACCTCTTCCCTGCCTTGAAGGAACAACCACGGCCTGATGGGGGAGCACTGCAAGGTAAGAGGAGGATGAGATGCTTTGGCAACTCCCAAGGAAGTGGAGTGTAGGGGGCTAGGGGAGGAGAGTAAACAGAAATTTCAAAAAAAAAATGATACAGCTAGGTGTTGGTAATACTGAGATACCCGCACACACAGGCTAAATGCACTCAGCATCATGCCTCACTACACCTCAGGGTGTATGGGTATCTCAGTACTACCAACACAAAGCCATATCTTATTGCTTACATGTAAGAGTGTTAGTAAACTTATTTAATGCTTGAATCTGTTTCAGGAATCTCACCACGGGAAGTCAAGTGTCTCAGTCTCAATTAACGTACTCAAGTATGTAACTGCTCTCATATATGAACATACGAATCTGCCAGCAGAAACAGGCCTTCCAGCCATAGGATATCCTTCTGCAGTAAGGGACGCCAGTACTGCATGCAGTACTCCAAATGTGTCCTGACTAGTGACATGCACTGCAGCAGGATCACATCCTTATTACTGGATCAGATTCCTCTCGTAGTACACCCCAGCATCTTAGCTGTTGCCTTTCTGCATTGAGCTGAGTTGTTCATGTTCCCTGTTATGAGCACCCCAGGTCCTTCTCCTCCTTGGTAACCTCTATCTGAACCTCCCTCCCAACTGTAGCCCCTCCATGGGTTCCTTGCTCCACCCACTCCCCATCCTTCCTAATCCTCACTATCTGGTCCCTGCAACTCCTTCTCTCCCTATTCCATCTTTCAGATGAGACATTAAACCAAGGTTCCATCTGCCTGGATTGGAGGTAGATCAGGAGGATGTTAAAGATCCTATGGCACTTATCAAAAGAGTAGGGGAATTTTATTAGAAGGTTGGACTTCATTACAGAAAATTAACAACATCCTATACATAAAAAAAAAAACTAAGTTCAGAAACAGAATTAACACAAAATAATAGACATAAATATATTAACAATCTTTAGTCAAAGGATCACAATTACACCACAGGAGATGAAATTGATGACCTGTATAAACTTGAAAATCATGCAATTTAACTGAACAGAGAGCTTTACAGATATTACAAATAATCTCTTGTTTAGGAATTAATTTCTGATGTAAGACTAACATGCATCTAGCTTGCCATATGTAATATCTAATAAGAACAAAAACAACATACAAAGTATCAACATGATATTTGGTGTTTAAAACAACATTAGTACAAAACATAATCTGTTCATACGATAAATGGAGAAATAAGGGTTCCGACCATAAAGTAGCCAAACTAGACCAAAGTTCTAAAGAAAACGGGCAATCAAGAAACAAATGTTGCTGAGTTTCTAGGATCTCTTGACAAAGATCTCTGGGACAAAAACGAGCATTTAAAGCTTTATGCTTATGATTACTTTTAACCCTCAACCTGTCATAATTGCATTACCATATCATGTCCCAAACATAAGGGGGTAAACAAGGATTTCGAAGCTGTTGAAGAACCCAGGAAAAACGATTCAAAGGACAGTAGGGAAATACAACAGCATCCTGGGCCTCTCGTCTCCAAATCTTATCATATATCATACGTCTAGCCAAAATACAAAAATCCTGTGGGGAAACACCCTAAGATAAGGCCATCTTATAGCCTTCTTTTCCATATAATGGTATATCTAGTGAACGAGAAATAGTATTTTTTTGTTCTGAATCCCATTTAGCTAAACAAGACGACAACCATAACATTAGATAAGGTTTCCAAACCACTTCCCCCGGCTTTAGAGCCTTCCCAAGATTATAACTAAAAAATAAACTATAGAAAAAAGCAACAGGATGAATCATATTTACCCCACCCTCCCGTATGGGTCTATAAGTCAAATTTCGTTTAATAGGGTTAAGGCGGGACCCCCAAAACCCTTGAAAAAACACCTCATATAATTTAGTAAAAACCACAAAAGGTGGCGGAAACACATAACTAAGATACAAGAAAATAGGGATAACCAATTTTTTAAGCAAAACAACTCTCTTTTTTTTTCCAATCAAAGCCTGTTTCCATCCTGCAATCAAACCTTCTGCTTTATTTAAGGCAATAAGCCAGTTATAAGACAGCATATCACCAGATCCGAAAAAAATCCCTAAATATTTAAATAAATCAACTTTAATAGGAATCCCAGCATAGGTGCCATTTATCGGGAGAGAAGTATGACCTATAGGAACTCCAACACTTTTCTCGAAATTAATTCTAGATCCGGAAACTGATGAAAAGGCCCGAAGAACCTGGACCAGGGCCTCTTCCTTAGTATATTTATCCACCACCAGAACCAAATCATCAGCATAAGCTAACAGTTTAATTGGTGGTAAAGAGGGGATTCCCTCCAGTCCAATGATTTGAGGGCAAAGTAATATAGCTCGTATCAAAGTGTCAATATAAAAATCGTAAAGGATCGGACTTAAGGGGCATCCCTGCCTGACCCCATGAACGAGAGAAACTGGATTCCCTAACCAACCATTTACAGTAGGAATAATCAAGGCACCCTTATATAAAGTCTGAATCCACGAAAGAAACTTAACAGGAAAACCAAAGGCCTGTAAAACAGAAAACAAAAAACTATGAGAAACTCTGTCAAAGGCCTTTTCCTGATCTAAACCCAAGACCCATCCAGAAACTACCTTTCTACCACCTAGGGCAAATAATTCACGCAGTAAAACTAAATTGTCGTGTTGGTATCTGCCTGGAATACCACACGTTTGGACTGGACTTATATGAACTGCAACTTTAAGCAACTAGATAACAGGATTTTGGCCAGTATTTTATAATCTACATTTAATAAACTAAGTGGTCTCCAATTGTTCAAGTCTGTGGCATCACCTTTTTTTTTTTTAAATCAAAATTAAAATGGCTTTCTTCATTGTTTTGGTCAGAGAATCGGAGGCCAACATTACATTATATAACAAAGTCAAAGCTGGAACCAAATCAGATGAAAAAGTTTTATAAAATTTTGCAGAGAGGCCATCAGAACCAGGGGCGGAATGTAAACACAGATTATCAATGGCCTGCCCAACTTCCTGCTCCACAATATCAGCATTCAACACCTCCTGCTCCAATAGGGAGAGTTGAGGGAGATGTAAAGAATCCAAAAAATTCTCAGCAGTATCACATTCTGACACACTACCGAACATGTTAAAAACATGCTGTTCAACAATTTCAACCAATGCCTCTGGTGACATGGCCAAGTCCCCAGAGGAAAATCTTAAACACCGAATTAATTTAGAATCTACACGATTTTTACATGCCCGAAAGGGATCCAAACCTCCTTTATATGTTCTCGTCCCAAATCGAGCTTCTTGTCCTAAAGAGCTGGCCCGATCATATTGCAATTTTCTCATCTGGGTACAAATTACATCAATTTGATTACTATAATCATTACGAGTAGTATCAGCTAAAGAAATCAAATGCTGTAACTGTTGTCTCAGGGTTAGATATTTCAAATATTTAGTATTCTGAGTATCTGCCGCCTTCTTCTGGAAGACATATTTCCACCTTAATTTTGAATCTTCCCACCAGTCCACAACATTATCATAAAAATCCACTACAGATAGCCGTGCCGCACATTCTTTCCACCACAACTTCAAAATTGAGGGATCCTCTAAAAGGGAATCATTAAAACGCCGACGATTCTTCTTACAACGAGGAGCAGTATCCCAAGAAAATGATGCACAAAGAGCAGCATGATCAGAAAACTCTACCCCCCACAGTTTGTTAAGAATGAATTATTAGGACCTTAGACAAAAATATAAAGTCAATTCGAGTTCGTAAAGGTCCCTTAAAAAAAGTAAAGCCACCAGTATCATGACAGTACCTATAAGCATCTATAAGCTGAGCCGTGGATACAATCTCTTTCAAAGCAACAGAATCACAAAAAAGCTTGGGAGTTTTTAACCCTCTATCATTTTGTTGCAAACCACAGTTGAAATCCCCAACCCAGAGGAGTAACCTAGAAGTATACAAAAAAGGTCTAACTGAATGAAAAAGAGAGACTCGCTGAGCTTTGGTCTGTGGGGCATAAACTACAATTAATCGAAATCTCTCCAAATAATAAGTAAAATCTAATAACATAGCTCTCCCTGGTAAAATATCAACTAATCTAGAAACATGTAAATCTGAATTTGAAAACAAAGTACCAATACCATCACAAGTATTGGGGCCAGATGACCAAAAAGAAGGACCACTGGTCCATGCCCTAGAAGCCTGTTGTAATTCCCTATGGGTTTTTAATCTTGTATCCACAAGACAAACAATATCACACTTAAAGTCTTTAACTGTCAATAAAACGCCCCCTAATTTCTTCTGACCTTTAATACTATTTACATTTAAGGAACAAATTGAGAAGGAAGCCATTTAGGTGCCAATGGGTGATTTACTCCTTTGACTTTGACGGGTTCGTTTAGCTATAGGATCCATATCTTTACCTCCTTCCACATCCGGACAAGACCGAACAGAGGAGGTGTCCGTATCATCCCCTCCAGAATCCTTATCGGATAAGTCTGTAGCTAATACAGCAAATTTGTTATTAGACTGCCAAGTACGAGCTCCAGCTTCCTTGCCCCGACTGACTACAGCCAGACCTTTCCTAGTTCTCTTATGAGAGACTGGAATAAAAACAGAAGAATCCAAATCAGAAGCAGATTGTGGGGGCATTTAACATCTGAAACACTTATGTCATCTATCATTGGTAATGCATCAGAGACAGAAGGAGGAACTCCTTCGGAGGTACTATTGCAGAAGGCAGATCAGAGTATCTTGAACAGTAACCACCGAAGGCTCTTTACGTACTATTGCTGGAGTAGAAGAAGGTAAATCATCTTTCAAATCTCGAGCAGCAGCCTTTTGTGCATGTATTTGCTGTGCAATGGTAATTAAGCCATCATGGGAAGGGCAATCATCCCTATTATGGGATGCCCAGGGACAACGTCCATAAGCGTGGCCTATACCTTCACAAAGGTTACACTTAAAAGGATTTAAGCAGGCACTAGAAGTATGGCCAAAGTCAAAGCAATGACTACACTTTACTGTGTCACAAGCTGAACTAAAGTAAGTACATGAACCACACTTAAAACAAGATTTGGGTTGTCCAGCATAAAAGATAAGCCCTTTGTCTTTGCCTAAATAAAAAAAACTGGGTAAATGTTTGGGTCCAGTATTAGTAGAATACAGTTTAACTCGAACCCTCCAGCTTCCATCCCAAATTTGTTCACTATCCAACATGGGTGTGGGCCTATTAAGCACCTCACATCTTTTATTTAACCAAAATAGAATGTCTTCAACATTCACCCCTTCATTTTTAAAAATAATCGTAATATTCCGAACAGCTGGTTTGGTTAATGGAATAGCCTGAAAAGGAGACCAAACAGGAGAGGCCTGATATGTCTCATACTGAGCCCAAAATCTATCTAAACCAGAAACTTGTTTGAAACTAATATCATAATTGGAGTTACCTAAACTAATCAGGGCAAAAATCTCAGAAGAAAAAAAATTCATAGACCCTTTTAGCAGTTTTTTAGCAATATACACCCGATCCGGTGGTTCCTCTAACCCACCCTTATAGAGTAACCGGACAGCGTTACGCCTGGGTGCTGGTTCTCCTTTGGAGTTAAACAAGTCAGCTAGTTTAAGACCAACTGGGCGACCTGAGCAATTTTCCACTGGGTTTTGCAAAACTGGGGTAGGTTTAGAGCTTAAAGGAATCGTGGTTCCAGAAGGAATAGCAGGAGAAATAATATTTTTAGACAAATTATCAACATTATTAACAATAGGCAACATTGGGTTAAGAGAAACCTCTCTTGCATTAATACCAATACTTGAGTCAGAAGAGATAAGAGGTGTAATACCATTTTCAGAAAGACCACAAGTGAAAGTAACACCCGGGTTCGTTGGAGCTCTTAGCTGTGCAGAAGTCTCAATAATAGCTGCTTTCTGTAGCATTTTTAAATAGGTGGGGTCCTGAGGTCCGGGTCAAACACCCCTTCCCTTTTTCCCAACCAGCACTCTCTAACGCGTTTTCCGGTGACCAAGACATCTTTGGGCCACTAACTGTGGCTAGACTCATAGGAGAAGGTTTTGTCCCGTAGTGAAACCCCACCACGTTTACTTCACCCAGGGGCTTTATTGGCGAAAGAAAAATACCTCAGAGTGAGCATTCAGATATGCAGCTGTCATGATCCGACTTTGAAGGGTTCACTACTTACTGGTTTCGAACTGTGCTCCGTTAAAGTCATTTCTATGTGCTTGTCATGCAGGAGGATCGGTAGCAGGCTGTAGGCACACGAGACAGACCTCGAAAACTACCAGCCTCGTTCAGAAAAGCCGCCAATGCGGATGTAGTCTGTGGAATCACGCACTTTACAGCGCCAGTAGGTTTTACTCGCTGCATCTCTTGGTAATTCAAGCTCTGTAGTGTCTTTGCAAATGCCGCTATTCTGGAGTCCAGCTGCTGCATTTGCAGGAGCAAAGCTGAGCGTTGTTCTACCAGGGTAGAACGGCAGAAATCTTCAGTAATTAAACCGGTAACTTCCTTCTTCACAATACCAGCTAAATCATTCACAGTAGTAGACTCGATAATAGTATCAGCACAAACTGAAGCAACATCAAGTGTCTCTTCAACGGCCTCAGGAGTTACAAGCACAGGAGAGGAGGCCCACTCCCCTGTACTCCCGACATCCATCTCCTCCGAGGGTTCATGCACACTGGCCATCTTGCAGCCAGCAGCAAAGGCTCCTCCTACAGAGAGTAGGTGAATTTCCCCGGTGTCCTGGCCAAATTTTCCTCATTCACTAAAAATACCACTAAGTTTCATCTGGTTCAAGGTCAGTTGGCATTCATCTGTATCCCCTTCCCCCGGGTCATGCCTGAAAATAGGCAGAATTTGTCTAGTGCACTTACCCGGTCAACAAAAAATAAATAAATTATGTATCTGAAAAAAGTTCTTCTCCCCTTCTCCGATGCCCTGTGCCAGCCTCAGCTCCCTGGAAGCCTTGGCTGCCCTGACCAACATGGTTACCTCCTTGGACTTCTTCACATACAGTTCACTATCCTCCCCACTCCTGAACATCCTGAACCTCCGAAAAGCTGCTTTTTTTTCCACTTACCCCTTCCAAAACCTCCTTGTTCAGCCAGCTTGGCCTCTTAGCCATATTTTTCTTGTTCAAATATATAAACAATTGATTAACAGGATTTCATTTTTTAATTTAACAGATGGGTGAACTTCAACTAAGAGTAACAAGCATTTGTCAATCCCGAATGTTGATTGCGTTGGTCCGTTGAGCTTGCTCACTGCCCCTCTGTCACTCGCTCATTCTGTTTCTTCCAGTGCGGCAGGCTACTGTTTTGTACTGGGCTCCTTCCTGCATTGGCACCCTTTTCTGTCCACAAAGAAATCTGCAGCTGTCCGACAGATGTCCGTTGAGGTGGCTCACTCTCCCTCTCTCACTCGCTCATTCTGTTTCTCCTGGCGCTGCAGGCTGGCCTTTTGTACTGGGCTCCTGCCTGCGTTGCCACCTTTTTCTGCCCACAAAGAAATCCGCAGCAGTCATGATAGAGCTCCATTGAGCTCACTCACTCCAACTCTCTCACTCACTTGTTCTGTTTCTCACGCCGAGTGCAGGCTGCCCTTTTGTACTGGGCCCCTGGGTGCACTGCTACCTTTTTTTGCCCACAAAGAAATCCGCAGCAGTCCCAACAGAGCTCCATTGAGCTCACTCACTCTCCCTCCCTCCCTCACTTGCTCATTCTGTATCTCCTGCTGCTGCAGGCTGCCCTTTTGTACTGGGCTCCTGCCTGCATTGGCAGCTTTTTCTGCCCACAAAGAAATCTGCAGCAGTCCCATCGCAGCTCCGTTGAGCTTGCTCACTCCCTCTCTCCTCACTCATTCTGTTTCTGCGGTGCAGCAGGCTGGCCTTCGTGCTGGGCTCCTGCCTGTGTTGCCGCCTTTTCTGCCCACAAAGAAATCTGCAGCAGTCATGATAGAGCTCCGTTGAGGTTGCTCACTCCCTGTCTCTTGCTCATTCTGTTTCTCCTGGCGCTGCAGGCTGCCCTTTTGTACTGGGCTCCTGCCTCTGTTGGCGCCTTTTTCTGCCCATAAAGAAATCTGCAGCAGTCCCGACAGAGCTCTGCTGAGCTCACTCACTCACTCCCCCTCTCTCACTCACTCGTTCCATTTCTGCCGGCGCTGCAGGCTGCCCTTTTGTACTGGGCTCCTGCCTGTATTGCCGTCTTCTTCTGTCCACAAAGAAATCTGCAGCAGTCACGATAGAGCTCCACTGAGCTCGTTCACTCCCCCTCTGTCACTCGCTCATTCTGTTTCTCCTGCTACTGCAGGCTGCCCTTTTGTACTGGGCCCCTGCCTCTGTTGGCACCTTTTTCTGCCCATAAAGAAATCTGCAGCAGTCCCAACAGAGCTCCGTTGAGCTCACTCACTCCCCCTCCCTCACTCACTCGTTCTGTGTCTCCCACTGCTGCAGGCTGCCCTTTTGTACTGGGCTCCTACCTGCATTGGCAGCTTTTTCTGCCCACAAAGAAATTTGCAGTAGTCCTGACATAGGACCACTGAGCTTGCTCACTCCCCCTCTCTCACTCGCTCATTCCGTTTCTGCCGGTGCTGCAGGCTGGCCTTTTGTACTGGGCTCCTGCCTGCGTTGCCGCCTTTTTCTGCCCACAAAGAAATCTGCAGCAGTCACAACCAGACCTCAGGTGCGCTCACTCCTTCCCTCTCTCTCTCTCTCACTTGCTTGAGTTTCTCCTGGCGCTGCAGGCTGCCCTTTTACTGGGCTCCTGCCTGCATTGGCACCTTTTCTGCCCACAAAGAAACCTGCAGCTGTCCTGACAGAGCTCCGTTGAGGTCGCTCACTCCCCTGTCTCCTCTCTCATTCTGTTTCTCCTGGCGCTGCAGGCTGCCCTTTTGTACTGGGCTCCTGCCTGCATTGCTGCCTTCTTCTGCCCACAAAGAAATCTGCAGCAGTCACAATACAGCTCCATTGAGCTCGCTCACTGCCCCTCTCTCACTAGCTTATTTTGCTTCTCCCACTGCTGCAGACTGCCCTTTTGTACTGGGCCCTGGGTGCATTGCTGCCTTTTTCTGCCCACAAAGAAACCTGCAGCTGTCCTAACAGAGCTCCGTTGAGGTCGCTCACTCCCCCGTCTCACTCTCTCATTCTGTGTCTCCCACTGCTGAAGACTGCCCTTTTGCACTGGGCTCCTGCCTGCATTGGTGGCGTTTTCTACCCACAGAGAAATCTACAGCAGTCCCGACACAGCTCTGTTGAGCTCGCTCACTCCCCTCTCTCACTCACTCATTCCGTTTCTACCGGCGCTGCAGGCTGGCCTTTTGTACTGGGCTCCTGCCTGCGTTGCCGCCTTTTTCTGCCCACAAAGAAATCTGCAGCAGTCACAACAGACCTCCGTTGAGCTCACTCACTTCCCCTCTCTCTCTCTCACTCGCTTGCTGTGTTTCTCCTGGCGTTGCAGGCTGCCCTTTTTTACTGGGCTCCTGCCTGCATTGGCACCTTTTTCTGCCCACAAAGAAACCTGCAGCTGTCCTGACAGAGCTCCGTTGAGGTCGCTCACTCCCCCTGTCTCACTCTCTCATTCTGTTTCTCCTGGCGCTGCAGGCTGCCCTTTTGTACTGGGCTCCTACCTGCGTTGCTGCCTTCTTCTGCCCACAAAGAAATCTGCAGCAGTCGCAATACAGCTCCACTGAGCTCGCTCACTCCCCCTCTCTCACTAGCTTATTCTGCTTCTCCCACTGCTGCAGACTGCCCTTTTGTACTGGGCCCCTGGGTGCATTGCTGCCTTTTTCTGCCCACAAAGAAACCTGCAGCTGTCCTAACAGAGCTCCGTTGAGGTCGCTCACACCCCGTCTCACTCTCTCATTCTGAGTCTCCCGCTGCTGCAGACTGCCCTTTTGTACTGGGCTCCTGCCTGCATTGGCGGCTTTTTCTACCCACAGAGAAATCTACAGCAGTCCCGACACAGCTATGTTGAGCTCGCTCACTCCCCTCTCTCACTCGCTCATTCCGTTTCTGCCGGCGCTGCAGGCTGGCCTTTTGTGCTGGGCTCCTACCTGCATTGCCGCCTTTTTCTGCCCACAAAGAAATCTGCAGCAGTTATGATAGAGCTCCGTTGAAGTCGCTCGCTCCCCCTGTCTCACTCACTCATTCTGTTTTTCCTGGCACTGCAGGCTGCCCTTTTGTACTGGGCTCCTGCCTCTATTGGCACCTTTTTCTGCCCACAAAGAAATCTGCAGCAGTCCCGACAGAGCTCCGTTGACCTCACTTACTCCCCCTCTCTCACTCGCTCATTCCATTTCTGCCGGCGCTGCAGGCTGCCCTTTTGTACGGGGCTCTTGCCTGCGTTGCACTGTCTTACCCACAAAGAAACCCGCAGCTGTCCTGACAGAGCTCCGCTGAGGTCGCTTACTCCCCCTGTCTCACTCTCTCATTCTGTTTCTCCTGGTGCTGCAGGCTGCCCTTTTGTACTAGGCTCCTGCCTGTGTTGCTGCCTTCTTCTGCCCACAAAGAAATCTGCAGCAGTCACAAGAGAGCTCCATTGAGCTCGCTCACTCCCTCTCAGTAGCTTATTCTGCTTCTCCTGCTGCTGCAGACTGCCCTTTTGTACTGGGCCCCTGGGTGCATTGCTGCCTTTTTCTGCCCACAAAGAAATCCGCAGCAGTCCCAACAGAGCGCCATTGAGTTCACTCACTCCCCCTCACTCACGTGCTCATTCTGTGTCTCCCGCTGCTGCAGACTGCCCTTTTGTACTGGGCTCCTGCCTGCGTTGGCGGCTTTTTCAACCCACAGAGAAATCTACAGCAGTCCCGACACAGCTCTGTTGAGCTCGCGCACTCCCCTCTCTCACTCGCTCATTCTGTTTCTGCCAGCGCTGCAGGCTGGCCTTTTGTATGGGGCTCCTGCCTGCATTGCCACCATTTTCTGTCCACAAAGAAATCCGCAGCAGTCACGATAGAGCTCCGTTGAGCTCACTCACTTCCCCTCCCTCACTTGCTTGTTCTGTGTCTCCCGGCGCTGCAAGCTGCCCTTTTGTACTGGGCTGCTGCCTGCATTGGTGCCTTTTCCTGCCCACAAAGAAATCCGCAGCAGTCCCGACAGAGCTCAGTTGAGCTCGGTCACTCCCCCCCCACCCACACTCGCTCGATCCTAATCTGTCCCAAACACTGATTTCTGACAGCGACTGCGGTATTCTGCACTGGAAGTGCGAAAACATATTTCAGCCAGGATGTGAAAAATGACAGCTGTACTATTTATAAGGAGGTGTGGAAAAATGCCAGTGTTGAAAATGTGGCGTGAAAATATTACTAATTTTCGAAGTTACAAGGGTGCGTGGAAACTCGTAACACAGTCATTTTGTGAGTTTCATCACAAAATTTTCAACGTAGGCATTTTAGGACCTCTGCTCATGAACAGTGTCAGTGTGATTTTCTTAATGTGTCTAACACTGATTTCCCACAGCGACCGTGCTATTGTGCGCCAGAAGAGCGAAAACACATTTTGGCCAGGATGTGAAAAATGACAGCTGCACTGTTCATAAGGAGGTGTGGAAAAATGGCAATGTTGAAAATCTAGAGTGAAAATATTGCAAAGTTGCGAAGGTACAAGCGTGCGTGCAAACTGTGCAATGCATGCTCGTCAAACAGTCATTTTGGGGATTTTTTCTACCAAATTTGCAACATAAGCTTTTTGAGAGCCCACCTCATGAACACTGGCACTGCCATGACAGTGCCAGAATTCATGAGGAGGGGCCCCAAAAGCCCCATGTAGAAAATTTGGTGCCAAAATTCCAAAAAATGCCTGAGATATGCATCAAAGTTAAAAAAAACCCTATTCATTCCATTATACAGCTTACCGGCATTTTCTCAGTTCGCAGTCGGCTTTGAAGAGTGCAGATGTGTTTTCCAGTCCACCAAAGATCATTGCGCTGGACTCCGAGGTAAGTATGGTGTGAGGGGGGTGTGGGGAGGCAGGGTGCGCAGTGGGTGGGCACGGGTTGTGGGGGGGCAGAGAGACTGCGAGGGACCATCCAGTTTTTTTTTAACAGGGGCATGTGGCATGCTGGGTGGGTTCCCAGCATGCCAATGGACTCTTTTAGAGGCAGCTGCAGCTGATGGGGATTGGGCACCCCGTCGGCACCCACAACAAAAGCTGGGGCTGATTATGTAACTGGGATTGGGCACTCCCGTCGGCACACCACAAAGCGGGTGGGGTGTTGCATAATGCCGACAGGGAGTGGGCTCCCCCATCAACAGCATCATTTGGGCAGGCCGACAGGTTAGGGCCCCACGACAGGTAACAAACACAGTGGGGGCACATGCCACTGAGGGGATTGGGCACTTCCTCGGTGGGGGAAGTTATGTGTTTGTGAACATGGCGGCAAGCCACCGCCATGTTCACAAAACACTGTTACAAGGTTCCGCCCAGCAATAATGGCTCACTCCCTCATTGCACCGAATGGCTGACGCTGCAATGATGAGGTGGCTCCTGATTGTAGCGGCTGAAACCTTACAAGGTTGTGGCATGCTGGCTGAACTAGTGTCAGCAGCAGCATGCCACGGCATTGGGGAAAGTAGGCTAAACCTTTAAAGGCTGTGGGGGCATTGGCCACAACAGTGCCTTGCCTCCACAACTTGCTTCTGGCAACCTGCTGCAATATGTGCGCAATCAACATAATAAAAAGGAAAGGCGTGATATTGTAAACAAACAGATTATGGAAACTGTGAAAAATTCAATTAAATGGAAGTGAGAACAGGATGTAAGCATCTGTCAGGCATAAGTAATAAGGGGGTCTTGAGGAATTAAACAATAAACCACGATAGAATGTTGGTGATGCTCGGATATAGTAATGCCTGGTGTGATAATATCATTGAATTGTAAGCTGTCATTACCTGTAAACACAACTGCCAGACTCCAGTACAGCCATCATCAGAGCAGGGCTGCAGCAGTGGGAGATTCGGTAGCCAGCAAATAATGTCAATAGATTTTGTAAACAACGATATTCTGCTTGCTGCTCTGCTGTTCTACTGTGGGTCAAAATGGCACTACCAGGTGTGTCACAATGAGAAACTGCAGAAACGTTAGGTGTACCGGAATTGAAAAGATAAGCTTGTATAATAGTAACATAAGATATTCAAATTGAAACAGGTCACTGATTTTATTGGATGTTGGTTATTGTTCAAGTAATTCCAGATTAATTATGTTTTGAACTAATGTTACAGATGGAGGAAAATGCATCATCTGACAATGACACTGTCAGCAGCACAGGCCTACAGAGAGATAAGGCACCCTTACTTGACAAAATAAGGACATTGGAAATACAGCTACGTCATGAGAAGAAATTAAGGCAAAAAGCCAAAATGGAATTGAGAGATTTGAGAGGCGTAACTAACATAGAAAAGTACTTGATAAACATAGCAGTGCAAGAATCCTGTGTACATTTCTTTTTCCTTTTTCTATTGCCTAGTATGATGCACTTCTTTCCACAGTTTAATTCTGCTTTAGTACTTTCCTTTCACATCCAGAATAATAAAAGGAGCGATTCATCTAAAATAACAGGTGTTAATCAGCATTCTCGCCTGTTTTTACACATCAGTTATTTACATTCATTTCTGCTGTGTAAGTGCTACATGCCTTATGGAATGGTAATTGTTCAAAAACAGCAGAGAATAGTAATGAAAACTTGGTTTGAGAAATATTAATTGCTCCTTTTATTATTTCAGATTTAAAAAAAAATAATTTTAAAGCAGTTGCAAATTGTAGTAAGAAGGGTTACATACAAGTCAGTAGATATGGTGCAATCTAAAAAAGAGTTTGTGTAATAATGAATAAATGATCTGCTCATATATTGCATTCTATGTGTCTGTGTGTCACAGATGAAAAACTTGATGTTGAATCTGTCAGTGTGAATGTTTATAAAGTTCTCAAGAATGCTGAAATGTGATTATCTGACAGCATTCTGAGAGCCGTATGTCAATCTCCTTATTAACATGCTTGTTCAGTGTGATCACCTCAGTACTAATTTAGAGATTTAAGGACCTAGTTATGTTTGCAGCATTCTATGTCTGGAACTGATGGCGAACATTGGAGCTAGGCTAACAGTACCAGGAATCATTTACAACATGCTTGACAGAAAGGTCAAATTAAACACGGAACTGTTACTTTTCCTGTTTTTATTGTGGAGCTGTACTAGATGATGGAATACAGCATTTACTAAACTAAACACTTTTGTAGGACTCTCCTTTGAAGTTCTGTTGCCAGAGGGGATTAAGAAACTGACTTCTGAATTTTTATTTCAAATAAAAGAGTTGTAGCACCGTTGAGCAGAATGAAATTCTCCCAACCCCACCCCAACACAACAGACTCACTGCTGACTCACAGCCAAAGAACTGATTTGTATTTCCCATGTAAACCTTTGGCATAGGAACTATTTTATGACTAGTATTAAGAATAACAAAAATAAATACTGTGTTTCATTAGAAAATGGCAAGAAAAACTGAACCTAATTATGATAACAGCAATAAGGTACAACCAGGGGGTTAATGTTCAATTTAATCACTCTCTGAGGGCAAGACATGCCTACCAGTCCCTGACTCAGACTCTCACATAGGGTGCCCCTACTTTTCCCTCTATCGCTGTCTTGCTCAGCCAAGCCCTCCCCTGACCCCCCCATCCTCTAAGCCCTCCCTTTTCCATTGTCTCCAAAATCTAGGCCATCCCTGCTTCCCATGCTTAACTACTGCTCTCCCCTTACTCTTTAGGTGACTACAGCCCCTTTGGGCTTGTGGAAGCAAAGAACCGTGGCAGCGGTTCAAATCTCAGGAATCTCCACCGCTGCCTGTACAAGAGTCGGGTTCTGCTCTCCTGCTGCTCTACATCCTGAAGAAAGCATCACCCAGCTCAGACACAGGCCGTGCCAAATACCACTGCCTGCCAACCACTCCTCAAGCTGATGGACACCTGCTGGAAAAGAGCTGCCTCACCGCCTGGATTTCACTGCTGAACAGCGGTCCTTGATTATCACCTTCCATGACTTTGCCAAACTTGATCAGGCAAGTTTCCTATGTGATATCTCATCCTTAAACTGGGCCTCCATATACCAGTCCCAAGATGTTGAGACTGCCCTTGATCTCTCTTTCTCAGCATTCCTAGCCATACAAGATATTCATATGCCTAAACACATGCAAAGAGTTTGAGTCAAACAGACCAGGTGGCTGCATAAGGAACTTCTCTCCTCACTTTGGTCCCATGACAAAAGCTGGGTGCACTTCAAAAACTCTCATCTCCAAGCTGATTATGACGCTTACAGAACTCGGTGAAATATGTGCAAAAAACAAATAAGACTGGCAAAGAGTTCATACTGCAAAGGTCATCTAATTGAAGCTGCAGGGGATCGCAAGAAATTCTGGATGCAAGTGAAATCTTTTCTGGGAGCTAATCAGTTTAATCATACTAATGACATGGTCCTTGATAGTGTCCACTGCAATGACCCTCTTACCATTGCAAACTCCTTCAATCAACTCTTCACTGATCTATCAAAATATACTGCCTCCCTCCCTGAAAATCAGGGCTCGCCACCTTCCTCAGATACTGGCACACCAGTACATCCGCCCTTCTACTTTAAAGACATCTCCAAAGAAGTCATCCAAAAACTTTTAAACTCCATCTCAGATAACACCAGTGTAGGCTCTGACTGCCTTGAGCCAAAACTCCTGAAGCTAGCCGCTCCCATAATTTCTGGTCCCCTGGCCAAAATGTTCATCATGTCCCTTTGCCAGGGGCATGTTCTAAACATCTGGAAGATTGCAAAAGTCACTCAGTCTTCAAGAAAGGAGATAAAAAGGACATTACCAACCACAGACCTATAGCCATTCTATAAGTACTTATTAAAAATCCTTGAGAAAATAGTGGCCATCCAGGTTACAGAGTTCCTCTCCAAGCACAGTCTGTTATCCCCAACTCAACATGGCATCTGGAAAAGACACAGCAGTTCCACTGCACTGCTTCAACTCACCAATGATATCCTTACTGCTATACATAAAGGCCTCATGACTGGTGCAGTGTTTACTGACCTCTCTAAAGTGTTTGATCTTGTAGATCACTCACGCCTGCTTACCTGCCTTACCTCGCTTGGTTTCTCCTCTCAATCCATCAAATGGTTCTACAGCTACCTAACAGGAGCCAGCAGGTTAACTTCAACTCTGCAGTATCTGACACCGCACTGATTAATGCCGGTACCCTCAAGGGTCCATTTTGGGGCCTCTCCTCTTCTCCATGTTTATAAAGTGTACATCCCCGAACTCCCAGTTATACTCTACTATTCTATATGCGGATGATCTTGTATTATACACCTCTTCTACAGATATACAAGCAATAAACAGTCATCTCACATCTGCATTCATTACTGTACAGGACTGGATCCACAAACGTAGGCTTGTCCTTAACATAAGCAAAACTCAGAGTATGCTGTTTGGTTCTTCTGCTAAACTTAACTCCAACCGCGGCCTACACAATGTCTCCTGTGCTGATGGCTCATCCCTTATGATGGTTACCTCCTTCAAGTATCTTGGTGTCTTGCTTGATGAAACCCTTAACTATGAGCAACACATCCTGGCAACCTGCAAGTCAGTAAATTCAAAATGTGGCATAACTTATAGAACTAGTCAAATGATCACTCCTTCAGCTAGGCTGACCATAGCCAAGGGCATCTTAATCCCATCCTTGGTGTACGGGGCAGTGACCTACATAAATGTTCCTAATATGCTGACTTAAACTGCCCCCCCCCATCTGTCCACCGACTACTTGCCCTGGGGACTCTACTTGACATTATAAGATCCAACCTACCCATCTCTCTCTTGCCTCTATGTTAGTGTCACAGTCCTCCTCCTCCTATGGCTGTCACTCAAATGAACTCTCATTTCTGTGCATCTCTAGATGTAGAACCCTGAAAAGAACTTTAACCTTCTCAAGCCTTGCCCAAAATATTGGAATTTCCTCCCAATCGAAGTTCGCTCTGCACCTAACCATGCTGCATTTAAAAAGAAGCATTACACTTTCCTCGTCAGTTGCACTAATTGCACTTGCTTTCAGCCCCCTAGGCTATTCGCTATCTCTTATAGACTATGCTCTCAATGGACTTGACCTTAGATTAATAAATAAACTTATTATTGTTTTTATTACACACTTACTATTGTTGCTGTGACTCATGTTATTTACTTTGATGGAATGTATCTCTCTTCTTCTTTTTAAATAACTTTTGTATGTATGCTTCTGTCAACTGTTTCTAATCATTTATGTGCCTTCTGAATTGTTTGCTTCCCAATGCTTTTTTTGAATCTCTGTAAACCTCTCCTGTAAATTGTCTACTGCTTAATTGTTTGTAACCTTCCAGGCTGTGTCTGAAAATAGTCACTTCTGTGGCTATGGCACCAAACTAGTAAACGAAAACAAAAAAAAATATGGCAGTTGGCTGCATCTCATGCCACAGTACACCTCTCTGTGGCTGATTAATTACCCGGTTACCAAAGAATTAAAAAAAAAAAAAAAAATAAGGCATTAAAATAAGACCTGCTTGTACCTTATTGGTTAGTTGTACCAGATAGTACTAATGAGTTAAGCTGTGATGATGTGTAAATGTACATATACATTTAGCTTTTATATTACATAGTATAATGTAACATATTAATCAGCGTTCAGAAAGGTGCAAAAGAGTTAAAGGGGAGATAGAGGAATCATATTCCAGCTCCAGATAGTTACTTAGTTTGTACTGTTCTATGTTTGTTGGCAGGTAATTTGTCAGAAGATAGTAATGAAGTAATGAAAGGTGAAGAGCATGTGGGAAATAACACTCACGAAGTCTCAAATTTGCCCACTAACTCAGTAATTCTATTCACAGATAACTGGGCCTGTGCACTGTATGATGGCGTACGCTCAAATGTGGATGATGAATGATAGTCAAGAGACTTACATTTCCAAATTGGAAGGGTCAGAAACACGCGTGACACCCTATGTAGGGAATGTTCTGAAGCACAGTTATCCACCACACTCAGAACAAGAATTCAAATCCCCAAGCCATCACCGTTCATCCTCTGAACAATGCACAGATATGTGTACAACATCAAGTAACACCCAAATGTAGCATACCAAGTATGCTCACTCTGTGTCACAGCAACCAGTCGATATGGCACCACATGTATATCTTAGTCTTAGTCAAAGATACACTTAATGACAATGCCTGAGATGGAACATCGGGTATTAAGAAGTGCAGAGAAACCACTTGGTAATGGGAAGAAACTGAACATCTAAGTTCATGCACAGAACAATTGCATTGTATATATGCATTCATTTATGAAGAAGTGGCTGAAGCTGCATGTAGACACCTTGAAACAGAGGCTAATGCATCACATAAGCATAATGAGTTAATGCAAATGATTAAACAAGGGTACTCTGATATGGCTGAATGGCTCCAGCTAATCACTGATACTGTCATGAAGACTGTGCATGCATTAACTGAAGCCAGGAAGTCAGATCAAGTACTGTGTGACAAAATGTAGTATTAACAGAATGCTGACAAAAGGTAAAGAAGGCAAATATAAGGTTGCATAGTTTTAGTGACTCTATCAGATCACCTTTGATTCAGGACTTATCAATATACTGATGTAGTAATTCAATATGTAATTACCCGGTAGTTGTCTTTTGTCCACCACAATTGTATATCACCATGAGCTGAATGTATATTAATTTGTATATAAGTTTCTAAAAATCTGTTTATAAGCCAGCCCAGTGGCACTGAGGGTTAAGGCATTGGATACCACACCTCGTGCCATGCTGGCGACCTGTGTTTACAGTGCAAGTGGGTAGCCGGGGGTCAACTGGGGAGGGGGAGGATTGAGCATCCCCAGGACATCTCTCCTCCTCTGGGGGGGGGGCTGCAGCAGTCAGTGTTATCTTGGCCCCTGACACTGATATAAGAGGGGCAGAGGCAGGGCAGACAGCAGGCGTGCAGCGTACGGAGCGTGCATGGCACTGCCATTGGAGTCTTTGCAGGCCCCCCTCTGCAGGGAAGAAAAAGGGAAAACTGATGGAGGTTGGATGATGGCGGCACTCGCAGGTCCTACCCCTGGCTAGTTGGACCAGAGGACCGAATTCGTGCCTGAGGTGGACGGTGAGCAATCCCCCCCACTGACACTGCCATGGGGGGACACACCCTGGGTGTCATAGCTGGTACTGGTGGATGTCAAGAGATGGGGCTGGTGTGCCACCTGAATGAGGGCCGCTGGGGGAGAAGAAACAGTCTAAAAAAAAAATCTGTTTCTAGTATTCTTTTAACCCCACCCAACCAGAGTTGGTATTCATATGTTATTTTTCTCTTAAGGATTCATGTTATTTATGCATCAATACAGTAACTTTATCAAATATATATGTCTCATGTGATTATTATATAACTCGGATACATTATGTTGTAAATGGTAATCTTCTGCATGGTGACATTATTGTCTTATTTCTATTATAAAGGTTATTCTAAAGAAAAACTATGTCATTATTGTTTCATCATTAAAGAAGTCAGGAAATTGGTATGAGATTGTAAAAATTAACCCCTCCTGGAAAAAAAGGCAACGACTGATACATATTCACATTTCATTTACAGATACAAGTCACACATTAAAGGAATTGAAAGGCACAGTGAAATAATTGACAGGAATGCTGTCAACCATCCTCAGAAACTGCCACAACTCAGGTAAAGACCAGCAACAGCATAAAAACATTGTGACAACCTCAAGTTCACCAGACACAGTGAATAACAATCTCTTAATTGAAATGAAATTGGTCATA
Source organism: Neoceratodus forsteri (assembly GCA_016271365.2). Classification (NCBI taxonomy): domain Eukaryota; kingdom Metazoa; phylum Chordata; order Ceratodontiformes; family Ceratodontidae; genus Neoceratodus; species Neoceratodus forsteri. The sequence continues at coordinate 1,454,543,113 of CM057455.1, read as the reverse complement.
AGCTAAAATAACGCATTTTTACACAGTTAGACAAAGTATAATGTGCACAGTAAATAATTTACAGTTAGTAAAAGCGTCTTTGAAAACAACATTAACATCATATACCTATGTCGCTAGAAAGGATAGGTAATCGATAATGTTGTTTATAAAATGGGCAAAGGATTTCAAGCAATCTGACTGGTTGCTAGCCATGCGTTAGAAGTGTCTAATGCACGGCTAAATCTAGAACCCTAGTTAGAATACACAGACCCATTTTATAATCACAATAAGCCACTCTGGGAATGTACATTAGACAGTTCTAACACACGGCTAGGGGACTGGATGCACTTGGCCTGCAGTGTCATGACTCACTACACCCCCTAGCTGTGCATTACAGCTGTCTAACACACACCACATCATGTCTTATTGCTTACGTAATGTGATAGAGATGGGTTAGTCAACAGAACCGAAATTGTGGCAGTAAATGAAACGTTTTCTGAAGAAACTTATGTGACCAGTATTGTTCCTCACTGCTCATTTCAGGGAATCCTCCAAATACACATGCATTTCAATGTCATCATGGAAGTGAATGTAAAGTAAAGTAAAAGAAGTAGGCAACATACTTTTCTGAATTTACACAGCTTTTGAATATTTGATGCTGACTGAATATCATCATCCAATCCTTAACAATTAACCTGAAAAATCACATCTCTTTATTTGACTAAATGATATCCTCAAGGAACTGTTCCCATCTGAGGCCTATGTGTGATAACATGGGTGTATGCAATTTGACCTCAGATAATGTTTGGATTCCTATAGTACATTATCCCTTTCCAAAATGTGTTGGTTGTGGTGGAGGAGGGGTTGGGGACGATCCTACAAATGATAAAATGCCATGAATTCTTACAGCTGCAAAATGCCGAACCCCCAACCCCCACATACTCAGACTTTCACATGCTCATTGAATGGTCAAAAAGGATACATTAATTGAAAATTATTTAAACTTCATCTGGCATACTTAAATAAACAGATGCACAGACCTCAAGGGCAGCATTGGTAGAGCACTTGTGAGGAATTGGATATAACCAATTCTCAGGAAGTTTGTAAACTGGCATTCATTGCTAATTCTATATGAGGAGATAATAACTGTTACATCAGAAATGGCTTATCAAACATAAAACAAAATATATTGTTTTTATTTCAAAACAATAATTAAAATCTTATGCTCTATGAACTTATTGCAGTGTCATCAACAAAGAACCCAAGAATATCATGGAATTCAGGAAGAACCATCTTAGGTATGTATGTTCATCAAGCAGTAGTTAAAATAATGCTATAAGAACTCCAGTAATCTACTTGGCTGAGGAATGTAATGAGGTGAGGGTTGGTGATAAATGCATGGGTGTGAGATGTAGGGACAAACACTAGTCCAGCCTGGAATGGAACAGCTATGTTTGAACAACATTCATCTTCGGGGAATACAGTGTGGATGGGAATCACATTAATACAAGTGTAGGCAATAAATATATAATTTATTATGATGGGTAACATCAGGGATAGGGAGTGGGCACTAGACTATCTGGCACCTGACAAACCTGAATTGGGACCGTGGGCTTTGAGTGTGGTGTGGCACAATTGTTGTTGACAGACAGCTGAGATGACAAATACATACATACAAATCTGCCAGCAGAAACAGGCCTCATGGTCTATGTAGTCTGCTCGAGTACGCATTTAGCACCCCTAGTTTGCAGCTGCCCTACCCCCCTCACCCCAGGAAGTTTCTCATCAATACTACCCAGACCCCCCTCCCGTGCCCTGTTCCATGCCCTTTTGAAACTGCCCACTGTCTTACATGGTATCACTTCCTCTGGTAGGGCATTCCATTTTGACACCACCCTTTCTGTGAAATAATGCCTCCATCTCCCTCCAAAATCTGCCCCTTCCAATCTTAGCCCATGCCCTCTCATGTCCCTTCCCTTCCTCAGCCTGAATAACCCATCAGAGTCAGATCTGTTGATCCCCTTCAAATACTTGAATGTTTCAATCATATCTCCCCTGCCTCACCTCTCCTCCAGAAGGTACAAATTCAGTTCTCTCAGTCTGTCCTCGTAAGTTTTGCCTTCTATCCCCTGTATCATTTTTGTTGCCCTACGCTACACCCCCGTAGCAGTCTGATGTCCTTCTTCAGATACGGTCGCCAGTACTGCACACAATACTCCACGTGTAGCCTGACTACGGACCTATGGAGGGGCAGGATCCCTCCCTATGTCTGGATGAGCATCCTCTTGCAATACACCCTAGCATCTTGCTAGCTTTAGCTGCAGCCTTCCTGCATTGAGCAGAGTTGTTCATGCTCTCCGTTATCATCACCCCTAAATCCTTCTCTTCCTCTGTGACTCCCAGCCTCACCCCCACCCAGCCAATATCACATCACATGACATCTGAACAGTGGTACAAAAGCATCTTTGAAAGAGATAGCTGTGTACTGTATATAAGACTAGACTCTCCTATACACTGTAAAATATAAGAAAGTCATGCAAATCTGTTAGATGCATGTGTAATAACAAAGGAGAGAAAGAACTAAAATAAATGATTTACAACATCATTATACAACTAGTGTACCACATAAAAGTAGCATCAATGAACTTTATGGGTTGGAGGGGTGATGGTTGAGCTATGAATAAGAGATATATATATATATATATATATATATATATATTATGGTAACGCAGTAGTGCTACCATAGTTAGGAGTTGAGAGCCATTTCCATGTTAACCCAAAATTTTGCACCTTAATAACTTTGCAACTGTTTGATGGATTTGTCTGAAATTTGGAGCGTATGATCAAGACCCACAGGCCTTGGGATCTGCCAAGTTTCGTACTGATGCGGACCTGCAGTTGCGGAGTTAACAAGTGTGATCTGTCTTGTCAGCGTTCACACACTTTCTAGAATTCTGTGGTTGTGCCTACAGGTGCATGCAGGTTTGCGGACTGGCCCAAATCTTCAGGGAACGTGCAGCCGGGTCCCCGATGTGCCTTTCAAGATTTCATGAAAAAATATTAAACGGTTCAAAAGTTATTCAAAAAACAGTTTCCCATTATAAGTCAATGGGAAAAGTTAACAAAAAGTTCAACACTTTCGCAAATGCATTTTTACTTTCGCAAATGGGCCTGTTACTTTCGCAAATCGGCCATTTTGTTTTCAGTTGGTGATCAGAAAAATGGTTGGCATTTAAATTTGGGACCCTCTAGCAACCTAATTTTTTTGTATTCACCTAGTCGGGCCCTGAGGATGCTTGCCATGTCTTTATTTTGTGGTAAAACACCCCAGAAATATGTTTTCAAATTTCTGGAAAAATACTTCATAATTGCTTGGTGCTCACGAAAGTGTGAATTTATAGCTTTTAATAATGCGACAGTAGTTTTCTAGTCTGTGGAAAATGACAGCAATTTTGGCACTGCGCTGCAAAAGAACCGTTGGGAGTTTTGAGCTGAAATTTGAGGAACGGAGCCGACATCTCACAGATGTGCCTTTCAGTGTTGTATTGAAAAATATTACACGCGCAAAGTTACGACACTCCAAAGTTGACGGTTTTTCCATAGGATAACATTACGCGCCCGACGTGACATAGAAACTTTGGCACCTGCTGCAAAATAACGGTTTGGTCTTTTTCCTGAAATTTGGAGGAAGACAGCCAACAGCCCACAGATGTGCCTTTCAGTAGTTTGGTGAAAAAATATTACACGGCGGCAAAGTTATGGCACTCCAAAGTTGCCATTTTTTCCCATAGGATAACATTACGGCGCCCAACGCATAACAGAAATCCTTTGGATCCCTGCTGCAAAATAACGGTTTGGTCTTTTTTCCTGAAATTTGGAGGGAAGACAGCCAACAGCCCACAGATGTGCCTTTCAGTGGTTTGGTGAAAAAACATCACAGGGAGGCAAAGTTATGGCGCTCTGAACTTTTCTTTTTTTCCCATAGGATAACATTACGGCATTCGCCACACCTTTCAGGGCCCGTATCTCGGAAACGGTGCAAGATAAGGACTTTTCGTCGAAAACTTCTTAGCCCCCTAATGGGGCTAAGATCCAAATTAGCCAGGACAGTTGTAAATAATATGACTTTTAAATTTTTTTTCTACGTCGTACGGTTCCTGAGATATAATGTATTTAGTATTCCAAGATCTCATTTTCTGCTCGATACTCATTATTTTGCATACATTATTTGTACTCACTGTCTTTCTCAATGCAGGTTTGGGAAAACCAGCCTTGCGCTACATTACTGTTACTGTTGCCCTTTCGCTTGCGGTTCCATACCCGTTTCACTTACCGTTGACGCCTGCGCCACCATGCGTTATCTTTACGCTTTCATTTGCGCTATGCTTCTGTCATTTTTGCCATTTTCTGTCTACAGTACTGTTTATCTTTCTGTTTCACTTTACATCACCATGCCCATTGACATTTCTGTTTGCAGGCACCATGTTACTATGTGACAACACATCACGTGGCAGACCATTCCGTCTACGCCACCATGTGCGTTACCTTTCTGTTCTCATTCGTGCTTGTGTTACCATGTGCGCCACTGTTAGCATTTCTGTTTGCGTTGCTGTCCCTGTTAGTATGCCACAAGCCATGCAACTACTAAGTGTGGTACGTGTGTGCAGCTGCAATCAGGGATGTGTACGCTTGGTGTACATGGCCTCAGTTTTGCTGTTGATCTCCACTGAGCATGCAGTACCTGGTCAGGTGGGTGGGGATGTCGTAGTACATTTAGACAATTGTTTGTTATTTCTGTCACCTGCTGCTGGATGTCTGTCATTGGTTGTGTTGACTTGGTCCTCCCCCATACTTGAATGTGTGTGTGTGTCTGTGTGTGTGTGGTGCTGGGGGGTGAATTCGGAGTTAGGGTTTTCAACCCTAACAGCGAATTTCCTCACATTTGTCACCGTGGAACAACCCTAACTAATGCATTAAACGGAGTTTTTTGCCTCTAATATATATATATACATAGACAAATATGCATCAATGTAATACATTGTAAAATAAATCTTGATTTTATCTGTCGCCAGGTAAGAAGCATGGAGGTCTTGGTCAAGATTTCACCTCCTCTGTTCAGGGTGGTCCTTTGGTTCCCCTTTCCAGCAGACACAGTGGCTCAACACCGGTCACAGCACCAGTGCTCAAGTCCCCATCACCCAACACTGACCTCTCTCAAAACAGGCCGCTTCGCAGTGAATACTTACTACATAATTTATGGAAGTCCTAAGGGGACAGACTTGGAGGGAGCAGATTGGTTGTATCCGGTGTGGTGCTGATATGGGTCAGCCTTCAAATGGACAGTAGGGTTGTTTTCATTAAATGTTTTTAACACCACAGCACTGGCATGAAATGGCAGCCATGATGTTTCTACAAGTTCTTCCGCACGCTGCATGTCCGATGTATGCACATGCCGAATCCAGCGTCATGACCTTGTATGCACAAGCTCACAGCCACTGCCAGGATCCAGTGTCAAAGCAGTCTACCTCCACCACCCTGCACTGAGAAGTAGCATGAAATATTTGAGTTGAAGGGAGACGATTGGTGTGAGAACTCCATGCTAGTGGTGGTAGCCAAGAGCCAGAACAGTGCTCAACAGATCTGAATAGTGATGGTGTGAATCTAGGGGTGCGTTTTTGCAGAGTACAGGAACAGTTTTAAGCCACGGTGTGTTTTGCTGACCTCTTAAGTGGAGCACGCATGCTCAGTCTGCTAAGTGGAGCCCATTTTCTTTTGTCAGCTAAGACATAATTCTAGCACCTCAGCTTTATGCTGCCAAAATTGCTGCTGAAATACTTGTGCCTGTCTCCATTGTGCATACACCCACACGGAGCTGTAAAATATATTTGTAGCCCAGTAGCTCCCATCTGCTCTCCTCATGTGCCTCCAGGAATGCCTGCATATTTTTTTTTTGTAGCCCCAAGTCCTTTCTGGTGCCTCTGGTAGCCCTCTGCATAGCCCCAGTGTGGGATCCAGCCCTGCAGGGCTCCAAAGTTAAAACCATGATCACCCACGCTGCCAATGCACTCTGGTGTGGCAGGGATCATGCCAGCACCAATGACACCTTTGATCTTGTGACCACTAATTCTGCGGTCGAACCAAGAAGTTTTCCATTGGTGCCGGTGTCCCCACCTGCTAAGTGGGACTCGGCAACCAGGGCCAGGACCCTGAGAGCCCGTTGTTCAAAATATTTAAGGAGATCCATGAGGCAGCAATGATCGGGGCTCATAAATATTAATAAGCCCAGAGCCTTGATCTTGTAAATATGCATAAGGGCGTTTCTGCCATTGGGGCAGCAGTGTTTCAGCAACTGCCGAAAAAGAGAAAGTGCATGAAAATAAAATATATGATGTATCTGCCGCATGTATGTATGGGGACAAGTGCTTACAATGGAAAAAGTGTTTAAATAAGTAAATAACTTAATTCCTGGCTGCACCAGCCTATGTTTGGGACTCAGATAAATAGCCTGTCTGCTGCAAGAGGGGGTTATTAAATACTGGCAGCAGCAACAGGCAAATGGACAGAGGGCATATAAAATCTGAGTAGTGATAGCAAGAACACACCAAGGGCTACTGAACAGTGGGGCAACTGTGCAATTACAATAATTATTCTGGCTGCACCAGGACTTAATTTGGGACTGTATCAATCAATTCTGCTTGAGGGACTGTGTGTTCAGCAGCCATTACAGAGCAGTCACAGCCAATCAGAAAGCTAGGATATTAAAGCCAGGACTTGTTAGACATGTTCCAAAGTTCATGAGAAAATGTCAAGTGCTCATGGGGAAACTGCAGGGACTTAATTCAGGCACCAAAACAGTAAACCAACTGTGCATCAAGTGAGGTTCATGCATAATTCATGTTCTTGATTGACAAGCCTGCCAGCTGGTCAGATCTGAAGCACCAGATAGCTTCAGCCAATTGAGAGCCTTAGCAGAGTCCCATAAAAGATAGCGTTTTCTGGCTGTGTGGGCAGTTTGAGGGAGATTCAAGTGGGAGCCCCCACAAGGGTGGGGGCTCAGGCCTCCAGCCATGCAACTAGGCCTGGCGATCCAGTGTAAGCCCCTCCATCCAGGAAGGGGTGTTGACCTCTTTGCAGTAAAGTAATTTAGTTTAAAGCAAAATCTGCTAGCTTGGGGGTTGCCAGAATGTCCTCCAGATGCTAGCCCTCCCTTCCACACTGAGGAAAGTGTGGACCTGCAACTTGACGACAAGCCAGCGGTGAGCGAGCTGAACCTGACTCTATGGTGAGCGTGTTGATGAAAGCTTGAAACCTCAGAAAAAAGAAAGCCACTTCTGCAAACAATATGAGGGAGTAAAAACTTCTACTAAGAGTACAAGTTTGTGGGAATCTGCAAGGGGCAGCGAAGCCGGCCAAAGCCTACCAATAGCGACTGTCTGCCTGCACCCTAAGCTTTAACTCAAGCGCTGAAGGGGTGGGCATTGGCTCAGTGACTAGAGAAGGGTCCAGTTTAAAGTATATAAATGTCTGTGATTTGAGGAGTACCACAGGACTGGATGGGGAGTTTCCTGACCACACGGAATCTCTCCGAACAGTGCCCGGTGGGCCGGTAACCATCTACATGTATAGTTGAGAGCTGCAAATGCTAGTGAGAGCCACAAGGGACTGTGTTTGTGTAATTGTGAGCCTGAGAGAGCTTTTAAGAACTGTTTTACTACCAAGCAACATGTTGTGAGCCTAGACAGCTATAGAAATCAGTTGCTTTTAAGTAAAGTGTCTGGGTCTGACAGGGTCTGCAGTTTCAGTTTTGCCAACAAGTAAAGTCTGCTAAAGCGTAGCAAGCCATGCTTCAAGCTCATCCCAGTGCAAGTTGTTTCAGATGGTAGTGAGCCGTGCCTCAATCTCAGTCAAGTACAACTGTGTTTCAAGTAGTGAGAGAGCCAATCTGCACGGTTGTCTGGCATTACACAATGTGTGTAATCCATGCTCCAACGTTAATGAAAATGTCACTGTGATAGGCTGGATCACCCTGGCCTCAGGGAAACTACCCATGCCAAAAAGACTGTGTCTTGTGATCCGCTTTGGGAGCAGTGACCTGGGATATGGTTGCACACCCCAGGCAGGAATGTGGGTGCCCGTTCCTAAAATGCTTGGAGTGCACCATGGTTCTAAAGTTCTAGCAGACCGGAAAAGGGTCTATGTCTGCCATGCGGGGCACATGGAAAAGGAACTGTGACTACTCAATGCAATTTTTTTAAGAAATAAATGTGCTACTTAAATGAATGTGCTAAATGCAATGCCATGCATCGTAGGTTACGCCTGGGACACAGCCTGGTGAGTGTGCCACAGGGCATTGCCATATGCATTTCCCTAGGGGTACAGCCTAGACATGGGGTCTGAAATGTGCCGGCCTCGGTCCCAGCCTGGTCATTCCAGACAGTAATTCCGGCCCAAAAAGGGGCACTGCATCTTGAAGTTAAAATGTAGTTTTCCATCATAAAACCTTTAAGAACTCTGCAGTCAGAAAGGGGTTATCTGGCTGCCAGCATTACCAACATTTTAGCCTTCTGGGACAAGGTCCGCCTGGGGAAGCACTTAAACCTGATCAAGACATCCTTTGTAAATAAACACAGGGCAATCCCTGCACCACCGAACCAGACTTGTACATAGTTTAAGGGTGTAATTCCTGAAATCTGCAGTTATTCCAAGTAAGATAAGCCATTTGAAGCTAATCCTTTTTGATTTCCTTAAGGGCCCCAATCATGTTGGCCTACATACAACTGCACCGTCCATCAGTCCTGCACCATGTTTAAGAACTTTAAAGTTTTTGGTTACCCATGTTGTGTGGGATTGCAGGGTCTTGCACCAAATGGGATACTGGTACCAGTGTGGGTATTGCTGTAAATAATCTGCTTTATGTAGCTAGTTAGATAGCCAGGGCTCTGGTTTATCAACAAGGTTGGTGGGGCAAATATAGATACTTATATGCAAGTTTACACTGTACTAAATTACCCAGCTGGAGGGTTTCACCAGCACCCATCAAACTTAAATCAACTGTAAATATTGTGAAGGCATAAGCTCTATTCCATTTCCCCCGTCCTAGACCTCCCCCTGGTAAATAAACTCGTTCTTCGTCTGGCAGATCCTGTATCATGAGCACAGTATTAGAGAGAGTCATTAAATGGTAAAATGTCTGAATTGTGGGAAATGTGTATTGGTTCATGCTTAGATACATAGATACATAGACAGTGTCGGCAGATAAGGGCCTATGGCCCACCTAGTCTGCCCATTAAAAAATTAAAAGGGCCTTTTGTTTTTTCTTCCACTTCTGAGTACCAATCCAGCAATTTTACCCTCCAAAGCCATACAGAGTCCTGCCTTGTCGTTTGAGCGCGTACACCACGTCCATAGCAGTAACAGTTTTTCTCTTAGCGTGCTCGGTGTAGGTGACGGCATCCCGGATCACATTCTCCAGAAAAACCTTCAGCACGCCCCGAGTCTCCTCATAGATCAGCCCAGAAATGCGCTTCACCCCGCCTCGGCGAGCCAGGCGGCGAATAGCAGGCTTGGTGATGCCCTGGATATTGTCCCGCAGCACCTTGCGGTGTCTCTTGTCACCTCCTTTACCAAGCCCTTTACCCCGTCCCGACATGATCAGCACCAAGAATTTTCCAAGCTAAACAAAACAGAATGGGTGCTTGGGGTGGCTTCATAGTTACAGTGGGTGGTACAGCATCCCAGAGGGTTGTACCAGGTATCAAGCTAGCCCACTTAAAGCTAAACTCTGGGTGGAGGCACCATGTCAATGTATAATCTTGGTTAAGAACCCGTTTAAGTTAAATGTTGGGAACCCAGGCCCCTTAACCTACATCCTAGGTAGTAGGCAAGGGTAGAAACTCTAGGAGTAGCGCCACCTAGGGGTTACATATTTAGTATTTTAAATAATTAAAACTTTTTATTCATTGAATTTCTGAGCATCTGTTGACTGAGTGCTGTCAGTTTTCGAATCGGTCTTCAGTCTAGCTTGTTCAAGTGCATTAGCTGCCCAGTGTATCCAGCAGATTGCTCCAACTGTCCATGTGGCGGTACATCTCCTCTCTGGATCTATGAAATCAACAAACAAGGTATGTCAACCTAAACTTTTTTTTGTTCATTTTCCTTTTTCCTCCAGTTGTAGTTTTCAGGTGAATTCTTTACTTGTACACCTTCAGAATTTATACCAAACAGGACCCTACACACGCTAGTAGGTTCAGCTACATCGGTACAGCAAATGTATTGCATTTTCAAAAAAATCAAGGATCTGCTATAAATCTGTACTATTTCTGAAACAAGACAGAACTGAATACTGCTTAACAGTGATACAAAAATAAAAATACATTATAATGCAGTTGTAACAAAGTAGGCTGTTGTAGAACTAGTTTATTGATGTGCTGCTAATCAACACATGTCGTGCCATATATAGCTGTCAATCCCAATTAGTACTGCAGGACTGCAATAGATGATTGCCTTATTTTCCATAAAACTGTGATTATACAGAGAATAATGAATAGGTAAGTGTGTGTGATTTTTTTTTTCCACACACCCAAGTTGTGTGATGACCCATAAACCTTGAAAATGAAGCTTGAGAAGTTTATGTGGTCATCCCACACCAAGGGTGTGTGAAAAAAATCCATGAACACACACTCACATACCCTTTATTTTTTATAATTGCTGGTGCATGGACTAGCACTGTTTACCCCCAAGGGTGAGTGGCTTGGAGGGTCCCTCCGTGAAGCGTGACCGAGCGGTGTTCGCTCCAGTAAACAATAAGCCTCCAAAAGTATTTAAACAGTAATGCCGACTGTTAAAAACATGTTGGTTTTATTTTTAAACTTACTTTTCCTTACTTTGGTCTAAAAAGAATCCACTGAGCATTGAGAGAGGGAGGCGGTGACTTGGCAGCTTCAGAACACTTGGCCTTAAGTGTTAGAGAGCGTTCCTGCAGCAATGCTCACTAGCGCTTGCATCCAGTCTTCTGAGCTGCGGGTCCTCACTCTGCTTGTTATATGCCTGGCAACTTCTTTGGGCCAAAGTAAGGAAAGTAAGTTTAAAAAATAAATCCAGTGGAGCTAGATATTCAAACTGTGCCATTCCGTGTGTCATAAGCCCTTGTGCTGCTCAAAAAGTTAACGCGGGGTGTGGCCGTGGCGATATTCAACGGAGTTGCGCTATTGAGCAACTCCTTTGAATATCGCCCGCACGCAACCACTGTGCATGGCGCAGTGGAACTTGTGCCATCGCAAGTGGTCAGAGTGGAGCATTCAAGATGCTGTGGCGCAAGTTCCATTGCGCCATGCGCAAATTTCCGACATTCAAAAGGTGACATGCAAATGGGGCCATAAGTTATGCAAGGTGCGGGGGGGGCATTTGCATCTACTTATGGCCCCATTTGTGCCATAGCATGCAGGTCCGCTGATCCCGGCGACTTGCGCCTGGCGCCCTGCCAGGCAGCAGCCAGCGAGCCGGCCCCTGCAGCCCGATCGAGCATGAAGTAATCCCCCGACTAGCCCCTATCGCTGGGCATAACATACATGATAACCCTCGACTGGCCCAATCCGCGGCCAGAACGTGAGTCACCCCCAACAGCAAAAATCCCTGGTGGTCCAGTGATCTGCGAAGCCCGATCGCGGGCAGTAGAGTCAACCCCCGGTCCACTACCCTGGTGATCCAGTGGTCCTCACCACTCACGGAGCCCCACCACGGCTCCCCGTCAGCCAGCGGGCGGCAGCACGCCACCGACTGCGGTAGGCGCTTTATTGTTCAGAGCAAAGCCATTGGAGCCAGTCTCCGATAAAGGCAGTCCAGATATGTGAATGAATGTTCATTCACATATCTGAACTGCCTGGGATGAAGTTGCACCATTGGCTCTTGCTCTGAACAATGGGCGCAGCCACCGAGCAGTCAGTCGGCGGGCGCGGGTGGCAGGTGGATGGGTGCTGCCGCCCGCCGCTGACGGGGGAGCAGTGGTGGGGCTCCGTGGGTGGGTGGCCACCAGATCACCAGGGTAATTGGACCTTGGGGGTTGACTTGTGCCCACGATCGGGCTTCGCAGTCCACTGGACCACCAGGGATTTTGCTCTGGGGTTGACTCTACTGCCCGCGATCGGGCTTAGCGGTCCACTGGACCACCAGGGATTTTGCTCTTGGGGGTGAACTCCGTTCTGGCCGCGATCGGGCCAGTGGGGGAAAGGAGTTTTCACATTAAGCCCGTCGAGGCCAGTAGGGGTGGGTTCATTTATGTTATGCCGCCATCAGCGGGCCAGTGGGGGTGTGTTCTGTACTTGTGATCGGGCTATGGCGCTGGGGTTACTATTGGCGCGCGCGATCGGGCTGCAAGCATACGGAAGAAGTGGAGGCCACCCACAGGTGGTAGCTGCTGTGTTGTGCCCTGCAATGCGGCAGCTCACCTGTGGGTGACCCTCGACTTACTCCTTTTTTGGGGGCTCAAAGTTGTGCAGGCGCAGGTTGGGGGTTGCGCCTGCACAACTCTGCACAGCCCGGCTGAATATCGGGCTGTGCAGTTTATGCATGGTTCCTCCCCCTCCGGTTGAGCATGCCTTCATTAGCATTGCGCTGTTGCTCAGCATGACTTGGGGGGGGCGCAACTGCCTCCTGCTGAATATCGCAGAATGGCGCAAGTTTGGACTTGCGCAGGCGCAACCCTACTGCGCATGGCGCAACCCTTTTGAATATCCAGCCCAGCATGTTTTTCACACTGAGCACTACTGTTTTTATACATTTTGGGGCTTATTGTTTACCACAGCAAACACCGCTTGGTCACGTTTCCTCTCTGGAAGAAAGTGGGTTGTTCTGAGAACACCATTGTAAACTCTCCTACTGATTTGGGGGCTTACCTGTAGCTTGCAGCTCTCATTCTGCTCTCCTGTCAGGCGCCTTTAGAATGCCTGCATTTTTTTTCTCTGGCCTGAGTCCTTTCTGTGCTCCTGGTAGTACCAGATAAGCCTCGTGCTAGCCCCAGTGTGTGTGTGTTCAGCCCTACGTTGCTCCAACAAAGTAAAACCACAATCACCCATGCTGCAATGCACTTTGGTGTGGCAGGGATCGTGTAGGCACCGGTGGTGCCTTTGATCTTGTGTCAGCTTGCCTTGCAGTCAAAATGAGGAGTGTTCCGTCGGTCCCGGTGTCCCCTCCAGCTAAGTGGGACTCGGTGACCACAAGGAGAGCAGTGAGAGCTGGTTACTCTAATTTATTTAAGATATCCACAAGATGTTTAAGATATGAATATAATAATGAGCCAGGAGCCCTGATCGCCTATCAATATTCATGAGAGTCTGATCTTATTTATTTATTTATTGAAATGTTTCACTAGGAAGGCACACTTAACAACAAGTTGCTCATCTCACAGTGTGACCGGGGGGGGGGGTACAGTGAGGACTGTCAACGAAGAGATTACAGGTACAGAGAACAGATACAATATGGAACATTTGATTGAAATAATACATAATACACAATAGAGAGCAGATTAGACAGTTACAGCATGAGACAATTGAATACATTAGTGAGTGGACACAGATACTTGTAACAGTAAACCCGTCAGATAGTAATGCAACAATACAATCAAAGTGCCATGAAGTTTTCAGTGCTGCACACAAAGAAAGGCAAACAAGTGCTAGGTGCAAAGAAGGGCAGGAGGCGGCAATTTCCCAAGACGGAGAAGTAAGTGGGGAGGCTAAAGGGAGCTGGAAAGGGAGGTGGGGTAGCTTAAGAAGAAGAAAAGGAGGAGGTGGGGAGGGGAGAGGAGGGAGGAAAGTCTGTTAAGACCAAATACCCCTCCAGGGTGTAGAGAACCCTGCAAGGGGCCGGGATCTGAGAGCAGACAAGAACAATGAAATTAAGAAAAGGGGGGGAAGGAAAGACTGCCGAGACCAAAGTACCCTTCCAGGGTGTAGAGAACCCTGCAAGGGGGCAGGATCTGGCAGCAGACAAGAACAGTGAAATCAGGAAAACTGGAGGCAAGCCACAATACATGTTTCCCATTCAGGATGCATGAACCCTGCAAGGGGGTAAGGGTATCTGGACAGGGTAAGGAGGGGTTAGGGAAAATTGAAGCAGGTACAGCTGGAAGAGAAGTAGTTGTGTAGAGCCTTACCAAGGGAGTAGGTGGAGGAGGAGTGATGTATTTGTTGGGGGAGGGCATTCCATAATTTGGGGAAGCGGTGAGAAAAAACAGTTGGCCGATGAGGGTAGATCTGCGTGAGACCAACAGGGTGCGAGTGTCAGTAGATCTCAGAGAGTGAGAGGGTTGGGGAGGTGTAGTTAGGGAAGATTAGAGGTAGGGGTGGGAGTTCACCAAGCCAGAATTTGGAGGTCAGTTTGGCACAGTGGGTAAGCTACTGGTTGGACAGAGGAGGAAAGGCTAGTGCATGATAGAGATTGCAGTGGTGAGTACAACAGGGGCATAAAGGGCAAAGCAGCAGAAGGAGTTAAAGTGAGTGTCAGTTTAGCCAGGAAAGATTTGGAGCAGCACCATAGACTACATCTCAGTAGCTGAAAATGGGGAGTATCACGTTCTGGTCAAGTTGTACTCACAGTCAGCGGGATGCAACTGTGGTTTCTGCACAGGTAGCCAAGCTTGGGGTGCACTTTCTTCAATATGGCATCAATGTGTACAGAGAAGCTGAGGGGGTTGGTCAAGCGAAACCCCATGGTATCTAAATGAAGATGTGTCCTCAAGGGTTGTCCCATCTAGGGTGTGGAAGGACAGCATGACAGAAAGCCTAGAGAGTCTCTGCCTGGTGCCGAAGGTCATAGAGACTGTCTTCTTGGCATTGAGGGAGAGCTGGTGTGAGGCAAACCAGAGCTGAACCTGGTTGAAGTCATGTGTAAACTGGTTTCCACGACTGCAGGACTACTGCCGGAGCTGTACAAGACAGTGTCATCGGCATACATATGGATGGAGCAGGCTGTACGAAGGTCACTTACGAAGATGAAAAAAAGCAGAGGACCTAGCACTGAGCCCTGGGGGGCACAAGTGTTGATAGGGAGAGGAGAAGAGGTAGAATCTGAGATTCTTACTGACTGAGTCCTACCAGTAAGGTAAGATTTGAACCAGTTTGTGGCAGATGAGGACAGGCCTGCTGCAGAGAGACAGCCAAGGAAGAGGGTGTGGGAAACAGTGTTGAACGCTTTCGCTAGGTCAACAAAAATGGCTGAGGTGATCAGGCCATCGTCCATCCTGGTAATGATGGAGTTGGTGAGCCTGAGCAGGAGGAGGAAGGAGGTAGTAGTAGAATGGTTCTTTGAAAGCCAGATTGGAATGGGGTGAAATAGGAGATATCAGAGAGAAAGCAGGAAGGTTGGGAGAGAACCAGGTGTTCTTGAAGTTTATAAGGGTAGGGAGGAGAAAGATGGGGTGATAGTTACCAGGAGCAGAAGAGTCACTGCCCTTGGGGAAAGGAATAATTACAGCATGCTTCCAGGAGGTGGGGACCCGTGCTGACATAAAGGAAAGGTTTAGGATTAAGGAGAGAAGGTAGGCTAGGCAGGAGTAGAGGGGTAAAGAAGTTAAGATCGAGGTCATCTGAAGAGGAACCTTTTGATGGATTCAGGAGAGCAGGGCACTTACAGCATTGGTAGGGGAGATGTGGGAGAAGGAGGGAGTCAGGCGAGGGACTGGGAGGAGAAGAAAGGGAAGGGTGGGTGGGAGGGTAGGAGTTCAGAAGAGACATAGCACAGGATGTGTGCATTAGGCATTAAATTCACTAGCCACCAAGCATGGGTCCGACACCAGTGAGCTGCTGATTTTGAGAACAAGAGGGTGGTGAGAAGGAGGGGAGAAAAGAGCATGGAGCACCTGCCAGAATTTGGAGGGGGAACTGATGTTTGCAAGTAAAGAGGATTTTAAAATACTCAGACTTAGCCAGTCTGATAGCTTTGGTGCCCGAGTTGTGGAGCATTCGGTACACGGTATAGTCGCTGGGGTGTTAGATGTTTTATGTTTTTTCCAGGAATGGTCATTATCACATAAGCAGGCCAGTAATTCAGGGGTAATCCAGGGGCGGTGTAAGCCATGAACTCTGGTCCACCTGAAGGAAGCAAAAAGTGTTCCAGGTGGTGATGAATTTATCCTTGAAACAGGCAATGCCATGGTCAATGGAGTGGGCAGAAGAGAGAGGAGCTCAGTCAGTGGAGACAAGCCCAGACTGAAGTGGGGCAAGATCTAGGGATTTAAAGGAGTAAAGCTGAATCATTTTGTGAGGGGGTTTGGGACAGTGTACCTTGTGAACCAGGAAGACTGGATTGCCGTCACTGAGTGCAACAGGGAGGCTACCTGATTTGATGACACGGTGAGGATGAGCGGTGAGCGCTCAGTCAAGTAGGGTGTTGTTGTGAGTTTTATGACTTAGACGTGTTGGCTCCTGGATAATTTGGGTGAGGCTGAGAGCATCAATGTCATTCTGGATCTTACTCGATTTAGATGACAACCAGCTTATGTTCAAGTCACCCAAAATGAACAGCTCGCCTGAATGTGAGATGGAGGCAATGAAAGATATAAGTTCAGCAGCGACTGTGGGGGTAGTGCTAGGACAACAGTAGATGCTGGCTATGAAGAGCGGGACAGTGAATGGGAGAGTAATACATGTGACTAGAGCCTCGTAGGTAGCAGGGACTGAAGATGAAAGCATAGTTGTTGATTGCAATGTGGACTGGATGTACATGGCCATGCCCCTGCCTCGACCTGTCTTGCCTGTAGAGGGAGTAACCGGGAATTGCGATGGAGTTGTCAGGGACTTTGCCTGTGAGCCATGTTTCAGTTTTAATTAAAATGTCAGGAGTGTAGGAGACCATGGGGGTTTGGATGGGGTCAATTTTGCGTAGCAGACTGCAGATGTTCAGGTGGATACGTTTCAGCCCATTAGAGATAGCAGAGGAGGCCATAGGGCTGGGTCTAGTAGAGCTAGGGGTAGCAGCAGAGGAGGGAAAATATTGGGAGCCAGGGTTTGGGTGAATAGTTCCTGATGAGAGAAGGAGGATGGCTAGGATGAGGCAGTGTAATTTAGGACATTTGCAATGTAGCTTGGAGATTGAAGGGGATGGGGAAGATGAGGAGGGGGGAGGAGACTGTGAGACGGAGATAGGCAATATAGCTAGGAGAAGGAAAGAGAGAGGCGGGCCGGTAGGGAAAGTAAGACCAGGATACAAAAGGGGCAGTGGGAATAATTGCAAGAATGAATGAGGTAGTAAGGAGGGAAGGGAGTAAGAGGGGGAGCTGGGGTGGTTGGGATGAGTATCAGAATGAGAAGGAGGAAGTAGGAAGAAGGGGAGGGAGGAGGGTGGAAGAAAGTGAACACTATTTTGGAGGAGGGAGCTGGAGCTTCACTGTGCAATAAAGTAGTGCTGTACACAGTGCTGGCTAGCTTACTGTATCATAGGAAGGCGGCAGGGATAGAAAAGGGAAAATAGAGCTACCGAGGAAGAAATACGCTAGTGATTAGAATGGCTCAAACATAAGAAAGATTCTGAGAAGAAGACAGCATAACAAGGTTAAGGAGAAAAAAAACACATAGTAGGCATGGCAGTGTAGGGAGGCTCTGAGTGAAAATAGGAGCCAGGGAGTAGGTATTGTAGAGCAGCCCTCTGGTGGCCAGGCTGTATAAGCTGCAAATGTTAAAAAAGGGACTTAGTACATAACAGCTGCTAGTCATGTGACCTGCCAGGGTTATAAAAGGAATAGCCCGGGGGGGGGGAGGACTGGCGCAAAACGCTGGCAGGAACTGACTTGCGAGAATCAGATTAGCGATTTCTGCTGTGAACTCTGTGGCTGAAGCAGGAGGGAGCTGTGCTCACTGTTGCAGTTAGTAAAAATTAGCCACAAGTCTGTAGGCGACACAGATACTGGTAGATGGCTTACAGCACAAAGTGGGTAAACAAGCCGAAAACTGTCCGGTCTCCCCGGCATTTGCCCCGGGCCAGAGCTGGTATCTTAGGCAGGAGTGCAGTAGCCAGTCAGGAGTGGGCAAGGAGTCTGAGCCCACCAATCAGGGCTCAAGGTGCTTGGTGCTGGGAAGAGTTGGAAATCCCTTTACCTTTGAGCTGCTGTAGATTGCCGTGGAGGCGGCGGCAGTCATTCACACTGGAGAGTTCCTTCAGTCGGGTGGGGGAGCGCCTATGGACGAGGCCCGGCTCCTGAAAAGGAAGAGAAGCAGGGTTAGACAATGAGGAATTATGGGGGGCTGGGTGCTTAGCTAGTTAAGAAAGAGTGGGGGGGATAGATGAACCAAAGGAAACAGAAAGCGTTAGCGGGAGGTAGTGGACAGGGCAGGGGCAGCTTAGTGAAGAAAATTAGCAAGCAAAAGGGCCTTTGCAGGAGTCAGCAGCAAATGGCACCAGGAGGGGGGTTCCATGTCATTTCAGCAACTCAAAACAGCGAGTGCAATTTCAGCGATGTAATTATAGCGACACAAATTTCAGCGACTGGCAACTTCAGCCAGGACTTTTCAGCGAATATATTCAGATCTGCAACAATTCCTTGAATGCCTGTACAACCACCACTTTGGGACAAATGCTAAAGAAAACGACATTCAATATTGAGAGCACATTGGCATCATGCACATACCTTGTATGTATAGCTAGGCACTGCAGTATGTGCCTCCAATCACTTGCCGAAATGGAATAAACATCCACGTACCCCACAGAAGGTGGTAATCCAACTATTCATATTGTTGCTGCTTGTTATTCGGGGTTGCACTTCGCACCCCTTGGGGGTTGGGTGCCCTCAACTCTATTTCTAAAAATAATATCCTCCAAGTCGCTTCACCGACGTCGGAAGATCGCTGAAATGACACAGCTGCTGTAATTCTGCAGTCGCTGTAACTGTAGTCGCCGATTTTGCTTCACTGTAGTTGCCTCACTGTAAATGACTAGCTGAATTGATGTGCTACCCAGGAGGGCATAGCAGCAGTTTAGGCAGAGTACCTTCGAATTAGAGTAGCCTAGACATAGAGAGAGATTCAAAGGGGGGAGCTAAAATCACAAAAGGCAACACTCCCAAGCACAGCTACAAATGTGCTGCCCTTGGGAAGCTGTGTTTCAGCAAGCTCCGATAAGGTAAATAAATAAATAAATGTAACTGCCTGTATGTTTGGGGGTTAATATTGTAAGGGGGGAAGTGTAAGGGGGGAAGTGTTTAAATATATAAATGCTTAATTCTGGCTGCACCAGACTAATGTTGGGACTCAGATAAATAACTAGCCTGCTACTGCAAGGTGTCCTTAAATATTGGCAGCAGTAACAGGCAAACGGACTGAGCAAATTACTTGTTCTGGGCAGCGACTTAAAGAACACACCCAGGGCTACTGAACGGTGGGGCATGTGGGAAAATACAATAATTATTCTGGCTGCACCAGGACTTTAATTTGGACTGTATCTAGTCTGCTTAAGGGACTGTGGGTTAAGCAGCTATTTCAAGCAGCCACAGCCTACTGGAAAGCTAGAATTTTAAAGCCAGGACTTGTGGGACATTAGACAAAGCTCATGGGAAAATTCCAAGTGCTCATGGGGAACTGCACGGATCTAATTTCAGGCACCAAAACAGTACATCAACTGTGCATCGAGTGAGGTTTATGCATAATTCATTTTTTTGACTGACAGGTCCTCCAGCCAATCAGAGGCTAAGCATCCAACAGCTTCAGCCAATCAGGAAGGAACCTCAGGACAGCCCCATAAAAGACTGTGGGCAGGATTCACGAGCTTTTGAATACCAGCAGCTGTGGGTAAACCGCTGCTAAGTGGAGTGGCCACTATGGAGCAGCAGGTTACCCTCAGCCGAGGTATTCATTAAAGGTGGAGCCGGCTTATGACCGCTTCATGGGTTACGGCCACTTGTGGGTGATGTCACCAGGGTGATGGCCACAGCCACGGAATGGGCTAAGGCTGGTGGAAGCAGCCGAGACACCTCCGCAACTGCTGCTGCTGTGAATTGCAACCGCCAGCTGCGGGCGATACAGTCCACAAGCAGCTTTCGGAGTGGGACTTTGAAACAGAACGCTCATGAATCCTGCCCTGTGTTTTTCAGCAATTTTCCAGATTCGAGCAGGAGCAGGCCTCAGCCATGCAACTGGGCCTAGTAATCCAGTTAATCCTCTCTCCAGGAGGGGTGTTTGCCTCTTTAGCAGCAAAAGTTAAAGTAATTTAGTTAATGCAAAACCTGCTAGCCTGGGGGTTGCCAAAATGTCCTCTAGGTGCCAGCCCTCCCTTCCATGTTGGAGAAAGCCATGGACCTGCAACTTGATGACATCAAGCCAGCTGTGAGAGAGCTGATTTCACCTCAGTTGTGAGAGAACTGAAGGCATCAGGAAACTTGAATGCGGAGCCTGAGTGAGTACTCTTGTACCCCCCTGTGCAAGAATGAAAGAGTGCTTAATCGGGGCTGCCCATGCCCTTAGTGACTGTGCTAATTTGTACTGCCCATGTGGTCTGCACCCTGCTGCACCTAACCTTAGCCCAGCGTGGCTGGACCCCTCATGGATCTTATGCTGTTTGACACTGTCTAATCTTGGTTTGCACCTTGCATCTGCTGCACCTGTCTTGCCCAGCGTAGGTGGACCTGACTGTTCTGGGGGACCTAAGTGAGCCCAGAGTATCGTATAAATGTGCTGATATGAAATTGTCTGCTACGGAGCCTACAGCACTGGAAGGGGAGCACTCAGTACCGGGATTCAACCTGACTTTGCCTGGGAGGTCCAGCATTTGTTAACTAATCTGGTCAAGACGTCCAGTGGAGCTGCACTCTACAGGGACTGAGATCCCAAGTTTTCTGAATTTTACTACTGAAATGATTGTTCTTAGGCAAACTGACTGGGGTGGCCATATTGGCCCCTAGTTGAAGGCGCAATCCTTTCACAGATCGTACCACATGTCTGAAATATAAATGTGTTGACTGTACCAAAACATATAAATGTGAGGGATGTTCAGAAAGAAATAACTGATTTCCAAACCCAGTGTAACCTGCTGGTTACATCTACCGAGTGTGTCCAGCTGCAACATGCAGGGCAATCCCTGCATACGGTCTTGGATTTGAACGACTGCAAATAGTTTTATCTGCCTAATTGTTTTCAGGTTCATGCACTAATTCTTTCTTTAATCAAGCCAGTCAACATACAGCTGCACCGTTCACCAGGCCTGCAACATGAAAATAGTGTACAGAACTGGGTACCCAGGTTTAAATGTGTGTGATTGTGGGGTCTCATATTAAATTTTGGGAAACTGTTACCAGTTGTGGGAAATAATATTGTGTTCCATTTGATTTTATGCAGTTTAGATAGCCAGGGCTCTGGATATCAGTGTGGGTATAATGTTGATTGCTTCTGATTTACAAACAGGTATACACCCAGCTGAAGGGTTTTCACCAGCACAATCCAAAAACCCAATTTAGACTGTAAATAATAATGATGTTGCTTGCAAAAACTCTACTCTTTGTTTCTGCTCCTAAGCTCCCAATTCCCCATGTAAATCAATTGTTGTTGTTTGCAAATGATGGTGTTGTGAACATATTATTAGAAAGTCATTAATTGCAAAATGTCTGAAACATGGGGAAATGTCTATTGTGTCATTGGGGGTCATAGTGGGTGGTATGGCATCCTAGGGGGTTGTACCAGGTAAGAGCCAGCCCACTTAAAAGCTGAACTCTGGGTGGAGGCACTGCTAAATGTAAAATCATGGAAAGAACCAGTTTAAGTTAAGTCATGGGAACCCAGGTACCTCAACCTACATACCAGGTAGTGGGCAGTGGTAGTAGCCCTTGGAGTAGCTCCGCCTGGGGTTACACCATAATTACCAGATTTCGGGTTAAAATTACTTTTTGGAACTAATAACCGGAAATCCGGTTATGATGGTGTTTGAACAGACTGGTAATCTGTTTGATAAACAGGGTCACCAGTAATTATGTAGAAAATGTCTGGGTAAGGCATTAGAACTAGAATTTGGCACACACCCCAATGTGTGGGATGTCACATAAGCCCTGAAATCGGAGCTTGAGGGGTTTATACAGGTATCCCACACTGAGGGGTGTGTGTAAAATTCAAGTTTTAATCCCCTACCCAGACATTATTTTATATAATTGCTGGTCAGTTTCATATCATGATGAAGACTACATAGCCAAAATACTGCATAGTACTTAAAAATTACTGCATCGGCGCTACTGCAGTATATTACCTTACTGCAATTATATTGCACGAGACAGCAGGTTCAATTACTGCAGTAACACTGTAGTTTAACTTTTATTGCATTATTTTTGTAAGAGTGGTTTCAAAATGTTCCTTATAATGTACACTGATGCAGTTGGCACCGTCTATTTTCCACACATCGATTTTCTCAAAGGTTTTGCGACCTACATATACAGTGGCGTGAAAAAGTATTTGCCCCCTTCCTGATTTTCTCTATTATTGCATGTTTGTCACACTGGATGTTTTCAGGTCTTTAGACAAAATATAATATTAGATAAAGGGAACCTGAGTGAACAAATACCACTTTTTTTTTTTACTTATTTCATTTATTTAATGAAAAAAGTTAACCAACACCAACGGGCACTGTGTGAAAAAGTAATTGCCCCCTAGTTAAATCAACCCAATTAAAGGGATAATTAGAGTCAGCTGCTTGAACACAGCCAGGCTTGATTACAGCCAGCCCTGCTCAATATAAATCTCACTTATTTTGACCCTTACCATCAGAGTCACGCTGCCAGCACAAAGATTCAACAAGCACATTATGCCATGATAAAAGGAAGTTCCTGAAAAGATCAGAAAAAATTTGTTGCCCCTATCAGTCTGGAAAGGGTTACAAAGCTATTTCTAAGGCTCTGGGACTCCATCGAACCACAGTGAGAGCCATAATCTCCAAATGGAGAACACTTGGAACAGTAGTGAATCTTCCCAGGAGTAGGCGGCCTGCCAAAATTACTCCAAGGGCAGCGTAAAATCATTCAGGAAGTCTCAAAGGATCCTAAAACAACATCCAAAGAACTGCAGGCTTCTCTTGCCTCAGCTAAGGTCAGTGTTCACGACTCCACAATCAGAAAGAGACTGGGCAAAATGGGCTTCATGTGAGAGTAGCAAGCTGAAACCACTGCTAACCAAGAAGTACATAAATGCTCATCTCTCATTTGCCAAGAAGCACCTGGATGATCCACAAGCCTTTTGGGAAAATGTTCTATGGACAGATGAGTCCAAAGTGGAACTTTTGGATGACATGGATCCCATAATGTCTCGCGAAAGCAAACACAGCATTCCACAGTAAGAACACCATACCAACAGTCAAACATGGTGGTGGTAGTGTGATGGTGGGGATGCTTTGCTGCCTAAGGACCTGGATGACTGCTATAATTAAAGGAACCATGAATTCTGCTCTGTACCAGAAATTTTATGAAAGTCCGCCATCCTTCCGCCAGCTGAAGCTGAAGCGTAGTTGGGCCATGCAGCAAGAAAATGATCCAAAACACAAAAGCAAGTCCACATCAGAATGGCTAAAAAGAAGTAAAATTAAAGTTTTGGAGTGGCCTAGTCAAAGTCCAGACTTAAACCCAATAGAGATGCTGTGGCAGGACCTGAAATGAGCAGGTCATGCTCGAAAACCTACCAAATGTTACTGAATTAAAGCAGTTCTGCGAGGAAGAGTGGGTTAAAATTCCTCCACAGCGATGTGAAAGACTGATATTAAATTATAGGAAGTGTTTGGTTGCAGTCATTGCAGCTAAATGTGGCATAACCAGTTATTAAGTGTAAGGGGCAATTACTTTTCACACAGTGCCAGTTGGTGTTGGTTCACTTTTTTTCATTAAATAAGTGAAATTAAAAAAAAAACAAGTGTTATTTGTTCACTCAGGTTCCCTTTATCTAATATTACATTTTCTCTAAAGACCTGAAAACATCCAGTGTGACAAATATGCAATAATAGAGAAAATCAGGAAGGGGGCAAATACTTTTTCACGCCACTGTAGGTTTCCCTAACCTTGAGGTTAGGGTTACCACCTTTTAAGAAGATCAAAGTGGGACTGTGGGACGTTTCTTACTGAAATATGATTTTCGCAGGACAGTACATAACCTCGACCAATGCAACAGACTTATTTTCTCCATGTAATCAGAACCAAGGCTAAGTGCAGTAGTTTCTTGGTTACTTCTATTGTTTCTCATCATTTTAAAGTATTTTAGCTTTCTGCAACATTTAGTGAAAAATTAGAAAACATTTTTTTTGTACTATAAAGTCAGGACATGTAGTATTGGTCATGATTTTTGCAGGACCCAGCTGCACAAATCGTGAATGTCCTGCGAAAATCAGGACAGGTGGAAACTCTACCAAGTTGAAGCAGGATATGGCGGTTTGGCAGTCACGGGTCATCAGCATCCCCGCCCCGCCACATAACCTTTGGTTGGTTTTCTGGATGAAGCCGTACACGTTATAATCACTGCTGCTTGCTGGCTGTTAGTGTGCGTGTGGTATTATTTACTTCATGAGTGTTAGTGTTGACAAATGGCAAGGCAAAAGAAAATGCAAGTCGTTACGCTACCCTCAGAGACCAAGTGCAACCATCTGGACTTTGCAGCTCGGGGATGACCCGGAAGCGGTTTTACCAACTTTCACCTTTCACGCTCCACCTTTGACCATGGACGTGTTGTCGCTTGTACGCAACTTGTGCAACTAGAAACATTAGCAGTGTTACAAAACACTCTCGGGTTACGAACTGAGAAACTGCCCCGAAGCAACGTAGTGACCGGTCCCAGCTGTCCTGGACTCGGAGGGACTGAGGTGCACTGGTCTGGTGTTCTCAGGGGTTAATGAATGCAGCACCTACATTTATGAAATCTGAGCGTGGAGCCCAGCCACGGCGGAGATTAACTGGAAGACAGCGGAGAGAGCCACAGCTGTATCCGAGCTGTAGCGAGTGTGCATGCGCAGTAGTGAATTCGAGCCCCATCCCGCCTGTGCCGCAGCTCCCATGGGTCTCCGCCTCTCCCCCCTCGGGGTGGTCGTATTCTGCCTGCTAGGGCTTGGGGTGCTCTACCATCTGTACTCTGGGTTTCTGGCCGGCAGGCTAACCACGTTCATGCAGGAGGACGCGGGGGATCCCGATGCCGGGTCCATTCCGTCGCGAACTCGGTGCCTCGGTCTCCCCGGTGGTAGACCTGCGGGAACTGCTTGCTGCGTCGAGTGGAGGCAGCAGTCCGGGGAGGAGATGGGGTAGAAGAATCCAGGAACAGATACTCTGGGCGAGATATCCAAAGGCAAGACCAAAGAAGGAGTGTCCGAATTGTTAACTTTGGGAGACCTGGCATCCCACAGAAAGATGACTGGCTTATTTAAAAGTGCATTTCCAGACATAAAGGTAGGCATGGAGCTTCACGGGTGGTGTTGATGCTGACGTCGTGTTGGGTCACCTACTTTACGAGAAATAGAATGAAACACACCTGTCATTTAGAGACACGCTTGAAGTTCATAAGTTTCTTTGTAGCAGGGGTTAAATTGGACAGGAGCCGAGAGAAACTCAGTTCTACCTCCTCTAAAGAATTGTGTAGCAGTTATACCAACCCTCTCATGTTTCTCAGTTGAGTACTATAGGAGAGTTCCACGACCTACAAATTACAGTTCCAGCCATACCTCTCAACCTTTCTCACTGAAATGAGGGACATGGACATTTTTGGACCCTCAGAATGAGGGACACATCCTCAAACATGGAGATACAAGCTCAGAACACTGTGAAAACCGTAGTGTTTACTTGTACAAAGTTTATTTTGTATTTAGTAGTTTAGAATATTAAGAGTTTCTGCTTTGAAATCTGAATTTTCAGCACATTCTCTGTGTGAGCAGCACCTTTTCCATGAGGGACAGAGCAATTTTAAGGGGCAAAATTAGGGATGTCCGTCATAATGAGGGACACTTGAGAGGTATGGTTCCAGCGCCTCGAAATTTAAGTAAGACTCCCCACCTAGACATTTCCAGTTCAGCCACTTATTTATATCCAGTATTCTTACACCCCCTCCCCAAAAGCTGGAGAGTTAGCTCAGCCACTCAACCACTCAGCTATTACCAGCAAATAAAGGTTTGTCTATGGGTGCCCCAAGTGTACACATACAGTATAAGAGTAACTCATGAACTTGATAAGGACCTTAGTGATATAGATCTGTAACTTCAGCAGTCTGTGCAACTCAGCAACACCCTTCATCTATAATGCTGATTCAGCTGGGCACATGGAGTGAAATAAAGAGACTTAAAAAATATATATATATTTTGTAAAATAATTGATTTGAAGTTGCTGCTGGCTGCCACTGACTAGCTGTGCTATATCTGACCCTTCATATGACTGAATTCACTCGGTTGCTGCACGTTTTCTCATTGGTTAATGGTATAATGCTGTTGGGTGGAGCGTGTTGAAGAGCTGTGGTGTAAGCCACGTCATGGCTTCATGTTGATTACAGGTTTTCAGTTTCTCATCTTAAGATTCCAGGGCTTGCTGGGGTGTAGGATCTCTTTACAACAGAGCGTCCTTTTGCCATTGTGCATGTCGTCTAAAGTGTTGTAAACAAAATGTTGACTAATGCTAAGCAATACTGATGGATCAATGGTTATCTTCTTCAAGTCATATACTGCCTTAAATTATTGTGCTACTTTTGATTTATTGTATGCATCCTCTTGCATTTCTCATGGGTTGTGCCTGAAAATGTATACTCCTATGTCTGCTGCACTTCACTGGTTAACAATAATTAAATAAATTGCTTAGTTGTAAAGGCCAGGCCGCCAGCCGCCATGTCTAGGTGCATAAGATGTTACTTTTCGTCCAGGGGGCCCACTTACACCAGAAACCTGGACTTTGAACCTCCCCACCACAAGTCTGGGAAATGGGGAGGGGTCGGGGACAACTGCCACCATAGGGCACCCTGACAAAATGGTGGTTTAAACCATGGGTCAGATTGGACCTACTGTCATAAAAAATGGGGGTCAAAAGAGGAACCTATTGGGTCAAAAAGAAGTCAGTAGTAGATTTTGTACAATTCACTTTTTTCCCCTTCCTTTAGATGTTGTTACAGAGAAGGTGCATCAATCTAGACCCACTGGCAGGGGGAAGAGTCATATTTTCTGAGCAGGTGGCAGCATTCGCTTTTTTTACCGCATGTTAGCACTATCCCTGAGGGGCCTCTGTTATTAGATGACCACTCAAAAAGTGGAATGTCCATGACAGGAACAAGGGATCAAGCAGGTCAGTGTTTGTCACAGATAGTAGGCATTCTTTCATGTTTTTTCTGCCATATTTATTTGTAGCCCCTTCTAAAAAGTCTAGGAATACGATACATGTTACAAATAGAGGGACGAGCATACGTACTTCACTTTTCCACTTGACCTCTGGGACAGAGATGAAGTCTGGGCACCCAGGAAATGTTGAGGCATCCCAGGCTGCAGGGAAATAATTAGCAACATAGAACAACCTCCGGCTGCAGATAATGTCCAAACAGTTAATAATTTCAAAAACTGGATTCTCTTTATTTACAAAAAGCTCACGAGCAAGGTTATTCCCCATAGAGGCAGACTGCATTCTTATTGTCTCTGTGTATCGGTATCCATAGGCAGTCTGTCAGCCCCCAGACTCCAAGTGGTTTACAGTAAAGGTAAATTGTACTCCTTAAGTTTTTGCAGGGGTTGTGCCAACAAACCAGTGGGGCACTTAGGTATATATTTGTAATATGCTTGACACAGGCAGAAACACATTTGATCTCCTAAAGGCAGCAAACTCCGAACTGCATAATATATTAGGGCCTCTGTAGGCCAGACCCATGATGGGGATCTAATTTTAGGACACTTAGCAGCTGTACCACTTTATACCAATGGTGCAGTTTACCTGTGACTTGCTCTGAACATTAGAAATCACATTGCCAGTCCTGCAACCAACAAGTAACTCACTCCTTAGAGCTACTTGGGATAAGCACTGACCAAGTCTTCCTAAACCTGGCAACAGATTCCCTCTACCTGTTCCCCTAACATAGGGCATTAAGGGTAAGGCCCCAGGCCCTTAGATTCAGTTTTGCTCCACAAGCTGTCTTGGCAGACTAAACACTGGTACTCCTTGGGACTTTTTCCCCAACACGACATGGCTAGGAGAGGCATACACTCCCTGGAGGTCCGAGGGTGCCACCAGTGATGCCTTCCTCACTTCCTCCAAGACTTGAACCCTGTGGGCAGAGTCCAGGTCCACATTAATGCTTCTGAAGGCTTTTTCCCCACATGACAGAATCAAAATTTAGGGCAATGAGAAGCTGACATCCCTTGGGGGTCCGAGGCTGCCACCCTTTCCCAATACATGACCCCTGTGGGTAGAGGGTTCCAGACAGAATTGTTGCTAAAGGGACATAGTTTCAAACCTTCCTGCCTAGTGCAGGGAGGGAAGGCAGCACTGGGTGCCATGTGCAGTCCCAATATTAAATTGTTCCATACCACCTCCATTTCTCTATGTGCACATTGTTGTTCTCCAGATAGCTCCTCCTTTTCTCGCAGCATCTAAATGATGAATTACATGAGATATTCCCTTACTAGGGGTCCTTGCTGATGGCAGCTGCCACAATAAGCCTGTTGAGACGCCAGGGGATTAGCCCAGTTGAGGTTTCTAACAGATCTCGTAGAGCAACATTAGGAGCAGAGCTCCTTGTAG
Organism: Neoceratodus forsteri; assembly: GCA_016271365.2. Taxonomy (NCBI): domain Eukaryota; kingdom Metazoa; phylum Chordata; order Ceratodontiformes; family Ceratodontidae; genus Neoceratodus; species Neoceratodus forsteri. The sequence goes on along the minus strand of CM057455.1, from coordinate 1,454,514,450 downwards.
GGGCTCTGTGTTTATTTATACACTTCAGAAGTTTTAACAAGAAAGACATGCTGAGCTGGGTAACAGCTAATTTCTAGATGGTCCTAGGGGAGCATATGATGGTAAATAAAAGTACAGTTACATCAGGATAAGGGGAACTTTGCACATAATCAGCACTGGAACACAGTAATAAATGACAGTTGCAGTGTTTGGGGCAGAACAGGACCTAGCCATAGAGCTGCATTGGTGCATAAGGGGGCTGAGGAGGGGGTCTGGGGCAATGCAGGCATGTGTAGAAAGCACAACAGTGGATTTGAGAGAGAAGAGAGGAGGTGAAGTCGTAGCAGGAGGAAGTAAAGACCAGAGCTTCGGGAATATGAATGAGAAAGAAGATTGACTAGCAGAAGATTTTACTGGGGGAAGAGAATGAGACTGAGAGAGTACACGCACTTTTTCCTTTAAAGAACACTGTGCTTAGGGTGGAGCTTTTGGTGGATAGCACCCACATGTATAGAAAAGTTCAAGGCAACAGTCCAAGCAAACCCTGAGTTGTTTATACATCACATCAGTTACTGCAAGTATGTCAATAACAGCAGTAGTGTTTTCTGTTGTAACACATGTCTGTATTCGGAGGGCTTGACACAAGCTTGTAAATTTTCAAGAAAGCCTCCATGTGTATGCAAATGAGGTACTTGTAATACAATTCCTACTATTCTTTGGTGTCACTGAAGATGCAGCTCAGAAGAAGCATAAGGTTTTCAGTGCTTCCTATCCGTATTTTAGATTTGCAGTGGCTTAACAGTCCTGCCACACCACTTGCACATTTTGTAGTACTAGTAGCCTTAATTTGTGCATAGCAAATAGTACATCTAAAATTATTTCATTCACAGAAAACAAAAACAGTGGGCTGGATATTCAAAGGGTTGCGCCATGTAATGAGGGTTAATGCCTCACGCTCGAAATTAAGCCATTCTGCCATATTCAGCAGGAGGCAGTTCGCCCCCAAGTCATGCAGAGCAACAGCGCAATGCTAATGAAGGCATGCTCAACCGGAGGGGGAGGAACCATGCATAAACTGCACAGCCTGATATTCAGCCCGGCTGTGCAGAGTTGTGGAGGCGCAACCCCCTACCTGCGCCTGCACAACTTTGAGTCAAAAAGAGGAGTAAGTCGAGGCCACCCACAGGTAAGCTGCCACATTGCAGGGTGCAACACAGCAGCTGCCACCTGTGGGTAGCCCCCTGATCCTGTGCCCCCGCAGCCCGATCGCGGCGGGCAGATCTCCCTCCCCACTGGCCCGATCGCGGGCATAACAGTAATGAACACCCCACTGGCCTGATCGCGGGCATAACAGTAATGAACCCCCACTGGCCCGATCGCGGGCATAACTGTAATGAACCCCCGACTGCCCGATCGCAGGCATAAGATCACCCCAAAGACCAATATCCTGGTGGTCCAGTGGACATGAAGCCCGATCGCGGGCCTAAGGTCAACCCTCAAGTCCAATTTCCCTGGTGATCTAGTGGCCCCAGCTCAACCACCCATGGAGCCCACCACCCCGCCCCCATCAGCCGGCGGGCAGCAGCACCTCACCCACCTGCCGCCTGCTGACTGACTGCTCGGTAGGGCTGCACGCCTTCATTCACAAATCTGGACTGCCTTTATTAATGAGCTGCACGCCATTGGCTCTTGCTCTGAACCAGTGGGCGTGCAGCCCTACCGAGCAGTCAGTCGGGGGCGGCAGGCGGTGGGTACTGCCCCCACCGCTGACGGGAGGGTGGGTGGGGCCTACTAGATCACCAGGGAAATTGGACTTGGGGTTGACTCACGCCGATCGGGCTTTCGCGGTCCACTGGACCACCAGGGATATTGGTCTTGGGGGTTGATCTTATGCCCGCGATCGGGCCAGTCGGGCGGGTTCATTACTGTTATGCCCGTGATCGGGCCAGTTGGGGGTTCATTACTGTTATGCCCGCGATCAGGCCAGTGGGGGTTCATTACTGTTATGCCCGCGATTGGGCCAGTGGGGGGTTCATTACTGTTATGCCCGCGATCGGGCCAGTGGGGGTTCATTACTGTTATGCCCGCGATCAGGCCAGTGTGGGGGTTCTTTCACATTATGCCATGATGTGCGGGCCAGTCGGGGAGATTTATCATGCCCGCGATCGGGCTGCAGGGCGCCGGTCCCTATGGCTGCTGCCTGGCAGGCGCCAGGCACAAGTTGTCGGGATCGACGCACCTGCATGCTAATGGCATGCAAATGGGGCGAGAGTAGATGCAATGGCCCCCCGCAAGGTTTTGTATGAATTATGGCCCCATTTGCATGTCACCTTTTGAATATTGGAAAGTTGCGACATGTAATGGAACTTGCGCCACTACATCTTGAATGCTCCACTCTGACCACTTGCAGTGACCACTTGCGTGGCGCAAGTTCCAGTGCGGCAGATGCACAGTGGCTGTGGTGGGGTGATATTCAAAGCGAGTTGCTCAATAGCGCAACTCGCTGAATATCACCGCCACACCCCAGCGCAGCTTTTTTGAGCAGCGAAAGGGCTTGCGCCACAGAATGGCGCAGTTTGAATATCCAGCCCAATATCTCTGTGCTGCTCGGCTCATCTTTCGCTGTTAAGACAGTTGTAACGTTGTGGGGGAGGAGTAGACTGAATTCTTTGTTTACACAGATGACACACATCCTTTTTTTGCACCTGGAAAAATGGACAGCTAGATCACTTCATTTAAAAAAAAAAAAGTGTATTGTTCACTTTTCATATGCTGACTGGAAATACCAAGAGAGGGAATGAATATGACATGAGGAGTGAGGTAAGCAGATGCACAGCACTGCAAGCATGAAACTTCACCTTTTAAATAGGACAGGAAATCAGTTAAACTGCATTCGTAAGAGTGGTGTGTGTTGACCATTTTAGATCCATGTATCTTATTTATCGTGTTCTAAGTGAGTTGGTGTCTTTTTTTCGTAAGTTTGTTAGTTATTTATTAAATTTTGTTAAATGGGTAGGCCCACTGGGCCTCAGAGGTCCCTTTTCAGGGGTGACCCTGCTGTTACATAGAGCTAAGCAAGCACAATCAAGTAATACATAGCAGAACATTGCATACAGAAGGGCTGCGACATTGTACAGTAACCAGTCATACAATCACAACAACAGTGGCATCGGTTATATTTAGGCAGATGGAACAATAAAATACAAATGCAAACCAGAATAAGGCTAAAGGTACAGGGCTAATAGCACAGGGTTACATTGGGAATGACAGGTTTTCATTAGGGAGGGCAACTATTTACAGGTCAGGTGCGCACGATCTACGGTGGCAACTAGATGCCAGTAGTGACAGTTAGGTCGCCCATGTCCTGGCAGCAGGGGCATGGATTGGCTAGTCTTCTGGACAAACACAGGAGCTGAGGTTCAGGAGGTGAGTAGTAGCCCTTCTGGAATATCGCTAGGAAGGGGGCTTGTTGGAGGTGATAGGGGAGCTTGTTCCGCAGCGTAGGGGCTATGTGGGCAAAGGATTTACTGCCGGCTGCAGATCTGGACCTGGGGAGTGCAAGGAGAGCTTTGCCCGAATTGCAGAGGGGCCTGCTGGGCTGCTTTGAGGCAAGTAGTCAGACTAGCCCTGCGGGGGGATCATCTGAGAGGAGCTTATATGTCCAACTTAGCAGGGGATGCGGGAGTCTGAGGTTCAGGTGGGCCATTTGAGTGTGACTAGGGCTTCACAGTGGTGGGTCCTTGAAAGTGCTATTTGCCACAAAAGCCCAATCTTGTAGTACAATGTCTAGTCTGCCAAGGTCAGGTTTTCCAATGCTGAGTAGGGTTGGGGCCGCGTAGGTAAGTGTAGGTAGGAGGACACTCTGAGTGACTGCCTGCCTTGTCTCAGGTATAATATTGGTGCTAAGGCAATATAGCAGCCCGAGTTTTTGGTAGATGCTTTTTGTCACCATATCTACGTGAGGCTTGAGTTCTTGGTTTAGTGTAAGACCCAGGTATTAATGTCATTAAATAGTAAAAATAAATATGGCTGCTTATGGATCAGTTAATTTTTTTTTTTTTTTCCCATTTTGACTCTGTAGAGTGAGCGAGTTAGCCAAACTGTGACATTACCATTCCATGATGTCATTGATAATCAGGTGCTTGAAGCTGTCTGAAACTGACAGCAAACAGGAAGTGATTCCTGACTTTCTTCAAGGTATTTTATTATCATGTTAGATGCTTTACTTCGTCAGTGTGAATAAAGTATTGAGATATTTCTAACTCCTAATTCTGCTAATACGGTTGCTTGTAACTACAGTTCTACTTGTACATTTTGGCCCAGATATTCAAAAGGGTTGCGCCATGCGCAACCCACTGATGCACCCCGGCGCGATATTCAGACGGGGATTGTGCCTGGCACAAATCCCGATGTGCCGGAGCACATCCGTAATGTATGCAGCGCAGGTGGGGGGGGGGGCATGCCCATGCATACTCTGCACATCCCCCTATTCAGCCAGGGATGTGCTGAGCCCATGCATGCGCAACCCCTACTTGCACTGCACACAGGTGAGCCAAAAAAAAGGAACAAAGGCTGGTTACCCATAGGTGAGCTGCCGTGTTGCAGGGTGCAACATGCAGCAGCTGCCACCTGTGGGTGGCCACCAGAGCTCTGGCTGCACCTTCATGGCGCCCCCATGCCCGATTGTGGACATAAGTAAAAAGTAAGGTCCAATATCCCTGGTGGTCCAGTGTACCACTGTCAGCCCGATCACGGGCTTAGGTATATAAAAAAAAAAAACCCACGTCCTATATCCCTGGTGGTCCAGTGGACCGCTGTCAGCCCAATCGCGGGATTAGGTATAAAAAACCACGTCCTATATCCCTGGCCGACTGACACCATAGGTAGGGCTGTACGCCCATTGGTCCTCAGCGTGAGCCAATGGGCGTGTAGCCCATACCGTACTACACATTCCAACGCTTGTGGACATGGGCGACAGTCTCCTTTATGGTGTCAGTCGGCGAGCGGCAGGTGGGTGGTGTTGCTGCTGCCGCTGACCCAGGGGGAGCAGGTGGGGCTCCAGTGGGCGGGTGGGGAGGGGGTACTGCTGGGCCACCAGGGATATTGGATGTTGTTTTACATGCTTCAGTCCGCGATCGGGCTGCGAGCGGTCCACTGGACCACCAGGGATGTGGCCGAATTTGAAAGCTTCAAATGCCTGCGATCGGGCAGAGGGCGCATTGCCACGCTGTGTGAGGCGTCGATCGATGACTACTGCCTGGCAGGCGCCAGGCGCAAGTTACCAGGATTGGCGCACCTACTGTCTAAATGGGGCCATAATGACATGCAAATGGCCCCATTTCTTCTTGCATCATTATGGCCCCATTTGCATGTGCATTTTGAATATCGCAGTTGTTGCGCATAGCGCATCCCCTTGCTCCACTCTGGCTGCTTGCGCTGGTGCAGTGCCACTGCGCCATGCACACTGCGGGTGGCCAGAGTGCGATATTCAACGATGCTGTGCCATGGCGCAGCTCCGTTGAATATCGCCCAGTCAACACCCCCTGTGCAGCTAAGTTGCGCTGCACCCAGGCTTGCGCCACAGCCTGGCGCAGTCTGAATATCTGGGCCCTTGTCTGTACATTTCAAAAAAAAAAAAAAAGAATGAAAGGATGTAAGACAGAGGCAATGTCAATTGTTTTCATCTTCTCATGGTCATACGATGTTGTTATGGAGCGGTCTACAAAATCTGAAATGCTTGACTCTGATATGGTCCCGTCATTTCTGAATAATTTTCATTGTTACCGCTATCTTACTGCCTGTAGTTTGTTGTACCCCCCAATCATACTGCAGCCTCCTCCTATGCCGAGGTGCACACACTCGCGCATGCACACAACACACTCTGGTTATTCTCTTCTACCTGTCTGCACTCTACAAGCTACAGTACATTATCGTATCTTCTTTGTTCTCCTTCTAGTCATCCTGCATGACATTATTCAGTTACTCACTTTTGTCATTAATTGCTGAAAATGTGCTGAAGACACATTTTGTTTAATCTGTTGTCGATAAAGAACTGCCCTGAGTCAGTCTGTCCCGATGCATGTGTACTAAAATGTTTTACATTCATCCAGAAAAGGGTATTAAATCACCTGCTTAGTCTTTAGGACCTATATGGCTACAAACATGTTTCAGGCATTGTACTTACAGTATTCAGTAGCAAATGTCACCATGTTATATATGCTCAACATCACATACAACACAGCAGTTTTAGGTTGCAGTTAAGTGCTTTACTGCATGGTAAACAACAGGCTTGAGCTCCTCTCCTTGACTAACATTTTGTGTTTTCACATTTCTACGCTTTTCTCTGTGTATGATTGTATAAACATTCATTATGCAACCGCTGCAGTATGCCTGTGGCCAAATTAGCATGCGTGTATCAGCGGATATCTAAATCACGATGACATTTATTTAAAGTTCCTTGTGCCCACCCACTGGTATGCTTCATATGTAATCTAGAATTCTATATTACATTCTTCTTAAAAAGCACACCATCCTTCGTTCTCTCACTACCGCTCACTTTGCAAATCCACCCTCTAATGCCCCCAGACACATTATGGATCTGCTGTATTTGTTGTTACATACTCCGTCGTTGTTTTCTGTAGATTTAAATAATTCGTTTGCTGCACTGTTTTCTGTGGGCGTTGTGGCAAACCCAATGCTCAGCCTGTTAAATCAATATTTTTTTTTAATTGTTTAAGCAAATGAACAGGCCACTCCTGTGCTCATTACAGTATGTAAAACAGGCAACTACAGTACTAAGTTAGAGTACCATTTCATTACATTTTGCAACTGACATTGTAGTACATTGTGCAAGATGCTCTCTGAATTAAGAAACGATGTCACTTCTGGTACTGCATTGATCTTATGTGTTTGTGTTACACGTGCAAACTGAACATCCGTGCTGTCATTTTTATAAGTATAGCTGATAGCATTTTTTTTCTTTCTTATCAATTTGTGACTGTGATTTGTACATAAATTGGTATTTGGTTTTGCTACCACAGTTTGCCTACTGTTTTATAATGCAATGCCACTTATCCACCTTTGGTATTTCTGGTCGCCTTTGCATAAAAGTTTTGAAATTCAACATCTTTATTGATATTATGTCTTAGCCCAGAGTATATAACCAGGATAAATGTACCACACATTGATAACAACCAAAATAGCTTAAAGGTGGCATGACACCAGAATGTCATTGGATCCAATAAAACCCAATAAAATTAAATTAAAATTTAAATGTCCTCCCTCCCTCCTCCCCAATATCCTCCCACCCCTCCCTGGGTGTGCCTTATTACAATAGTCCAGCAAAGACAAGCATCAAAAGGAAGCTAAGACAAGTTAAAGCAGTCAGAGGCATGTGTTACATAAGTCTACTTCAAATATAAAGCATACAATTTACTTCATTTCTGATTAAAAGAAGCTATACAATTCCGGGAGCTTGCTATTAGCCTTTCGGTATTAAAACAAAGCGACATTTCTTTCAGCCATTCAGCATACGATATGGCCAGTTGGTCCATCCAGTGCTTGAGAACCAGTCTTTGACTTCTATGGAGATTAGAGCCATGTGAAATCTACGCCTCAAACTCTAATATTGGAGAACACCCTAGAATACATATTTCCATGGCAAACAAATCACCCAATCCCAAAAGGGATCTAGATTAGTTTGGATTGTATTCCATAAAGAGCCACCTTATCACAATGCCAGAAATCGTATCAGGTCCTTCAGCCGTACACACTGTACAGTTAGCCAGAGGTAATCTGCCTAGTTTGGCCAATTTAACTGGTGTATAGTATATATTATGTAAGATGTACTGTATGAGGCTGTGTCTATCTTGAGTAAGATATCTATGTTGTCCACCCAAATCTGACTTCACATCAAGGAGGAGTCTGGCAGAAGAGAAGTCCAGATTTTAGAACCTGTAAGGGCATTGGGATATTTAATATCCAGTAAAAGAATAAATCCTGGAGATTCCATGGGCCTTATTTGCACAATCCTGAATCTGTTCTAAGAAAGGCCTGACTTGAGACAACATGAATGTGGTCCCAAAAGGGAAACCATAAGATGCCTCAACTGAAAAACCTTAAAATATGTTTCTGAGGAATATTCAGTTTGGTGATTATGTCGGTTGAGGAGAGAAGGAATCATGAGAAAACAGGCTTTCCACAAGAATATCTTGTAACTGAGGAAGCCAGTCTACTGAAAGCTGAGAACCTCCTATTTTGATGTTAGGGTTTAAAGTGTGAGGGTTGAGCCATATCTTTTTGGATGAGATGTTAAAGAAGTTCCAACACTGACACAAACTTTATAGCAATCCCCACCGTCAATTTTGTATGGAGGAGGGTAACACTGAGAAAGTGTAATAAAAAACTCTGGGTGAGTTAAGATTATGCATATCCAGGAGCCTCTTTTCCAACTGTAGCCAGATGGGAGAATGTTCACGGGTATGGGCTAACCATCTCCCATTTTGGACAGATGACTCCCAGTAGCAAAAATAAAATTGGGAGGCGGAGTCCACCTCTTCCTTGGCAAATTGAGTTTAAGGAAGGTCTGCTTGGGGTGTTTACCTGCCGGATAAATTTAGAAAAGCAAAGTGGAGCTGTTGGAAGTAAGACAAAGGGAGCCAGATATTCAATAAATTTAAAGGGTAGAAGAGACTGGGTAGAACATTCATTTTACAATACTAATACTGACCCTTACAACGACAAAGGATTTTGACCCATCTTTGGAGATCTTGCTGGATATTCAGCACCAAATCATCCAGGTTGAGCCTCCTGAGAACCTCTGGGTCTCTAGTGAGATGAATGCCTAGATATTTGATTGAGGAAGAGGACCATTTCATACCGAAATGAGAGAAGTTACCTTGGTGCATGAGAACATTTAATGGAAATATAACTGATTTGAATAGGTTTAACTTATAGTTAGCTACTTGTCCAAACTGTTCGATAATTTGTAACGCATGTGTTAATGAGGTTTCTGGATTGGCCAAATGTAAAAGAATATCATCTGCATAGACTGAGAGGGTCAGAGACTGCTGGTATACTGACCAACCTGTGACCTGAGATGAAGTCTTAATACTAATTAAAAGGGCTTCCAAATATAAGTTAAACAAAGAAGGAGACAGGGGCAACCTTGCCTAGTGCCTGTTATCAGGGAAATCGAGAGGAAAAAACCCATTGCAGTAAATTCTAGCCATGGCCTTATATATACCATTTGAATCCATTGAATGAAGGTTTCGGAAAACCCATTTTTGAGAGTAGCCAAAGAAAATCCAAGTTTACCCTGTCAAAAGCTTTTTTCGTCTAATGAGACTAAAGCCATGGGGATCTGGGAGTCTTGGGCAACCTGGAAAATATGTGAGAGGGTTCTCAAGTGGTCAGCAGAAGATCTGCCTTGCACAAACCCACCTGTTCAGGACTCACAAATGAGACCAAACCTGTTTAATTCTAAGAGATAGGATTTTAGTTAAGATTTTATATCATAATTTAATAATGAAATCGACGTGTAACTGCCGTCTCCCATTCTGGAGTTTGTCTGGTTTCAGGATCAGGACTATCATGGCTTCCAGCAGAGTGGGGTCTAGGGGATCTGAGGTGAACATATATAATGAAAAGTTTCAAGAGAAGAGGAGCTAACTCCTTACAAAAGACCTTGTAGAAGTTAGAAGGGAAACCATCAGGACCTGGAGATTTGTCAGAAGCTAGCCCCTTGATTGCTTCCTCTTCTTCAACCAGAGTAATGGGAGAGGCCAGGATCGCGCACTGCTGGGCCTTTAGGGAGGGGAGAGTAAGGCCATCCAGAAAATGTTCAATACGAGAATGGAAAGCTGGAGAGATGCCCTTACTGTATAGGTCCCTATAAAAGGCTTCGAAACCTGGGAAATATCTCGGGGAGGTTTTAATAGAGCCATCTGGAGAATATAGTGCAGGAATCAGTCTTGAGCTTTCTACTTCCCTCAATCGAAGGGCTAACATTCTACCTGGTTTCTCACCTTGGTCTAAATAACAAGCTTTGGTTCTAAGAATGGCATATTCTGCTTTTTCTCTTAGCAAATCAGCATATTCGTTCCTAAGCTTCAATAGGGATTCCAGATGGGAGCGGGATGATGAAGAGGATAGGCTATTTTCAGCCATCCTTATTTGATTCAACAACGAAATAACTTTAGCCTCTCTCTGTTTTTTCCTTCTGGAAGCTAGCTTGACGTATTCTCCCCTAATGTAACATTTAAAGGAACACCAGATCAGGTCCTCTCTACATGTGGAACCCGTATTGAAATCTATAAAGGAAGAAATTTGCGACTTTAATGTGGGATATTATTCGTTCCTCTTTTAGGAGTTGTGTGTTTAACTTCCATGTGGTGTCCTTTTGAAAGCTCGGATCGGGGGAAATTAGAATCCAAGCCACAGAATGATCAGATATAACAATTGATTCAATTCCTGTCTGGCGAATACCAGCCAGAAGAGTGGTGCTTATTAAGACGTAATCAATTCTGGACCACAACCGTGGACCTGGGAGTAGAAGGAAAAGAGCTGGCTAGAGGGGTTAAACAGACACCATGGGTCACACAGACCCTATATGTCCATAAAATCCCTCAAGGCAATTTGTGGAGGAGTAAGGGGTCTTAATGGTTTATGAGTTCTGTCTAGGTCTTGTGACTGAGCAATATTCCAGTCGCCCCCTAGAATAAGCAGGAGGGCAAGAATGTGCTCAGTTTGTCAGCTAGACTCATAAGAAAGTCCGATCCCTCCAGCTGGACCATATATTGCCTAACACCACCCTGACATTGTTTAATGTACCCTTGACAATAATAAATCCACCCTCTTGATCTGTTAGACTTTCTTCTGCCACAAAGATATGTGTCTTTTAACCAAAATTGCCACCCTCTGTTAGAAGACGCACCCACAGGACGTGAAAATTTGAGAGAACCCCGTCAACGTAACCTCGCTTGTTTCTGAGGCTGTGAGGTGGGTTTCCTGCATCAAAAGGATGTCAATATTTAGGAAGGCACAGTTTTGAGAACCTGATATCTTTGGGCAGTTCCCTGATACCTCTGACATTCCACGTTGCAATCTTAATTGGCACCAAGGTCATATAGCATTTTAATGAAGAAAAGGAAGCAAAAGCCATTAACTGACTAGGCAATCCCAAAAGGCACACTCCAGCCCCGCCCCATCCCCCACAACCCCTGTGAAAAAGGATAAATAAGAAAGAAGTTCCCTTCCCAGGGAAATTCGTGAAATGGTCGAGACAATGAGAGATTAGAGAATCTTAACCATCCAGTAGTGAACACAGACCATAAAATCAGTAGGGAAGAGATCGAGACAATAACAAAACCCCTCAACCTATATACAAAAGGTCCCCACCTGTGAACTAGGGAAGATTCCGGAAACCTTGTTGCATGTAATGAGAACCAGACCCAATAGGTTGCCCTCCCATGAGAAGGGTACACTACATTCAAGAACCAAATCTGATTTATAGCGCCATGGACTGGATCCGGAGAAGAAAGCTTACTAAATTGAAGTGCTCTCTGAACCCCACATCCCACAGGGAGGCGCACTTAGCCCCTTTCTAGTGCGCGCGGCATCGCTCCCGGGTTACCTCCATCCCGAGCCTCCTCATCATGACGCACCTCTGGAGAACTGGCCAGAGCCCTGACCAACATTAAAGTACTCCAAAGGGTTACAATTGGCATGCCAGAATAAAAGTGGGAGTCCTGAAAACCGCCTGTAAATTTGCTCACTCGCAAACCCTACCAGACTATCCCTCTCCCGAGGAGGCACAAGTCTCCCGCTAGTGCTTTTTGGACCAGACTTACCCAAAAGGCCAACGCTCGGGAGATGGAAAACCCTGGGGTACCCAGTAAACTTGCTGGACTGTTTAACTCCCTTGAGGTGAACCCAGCACCGATCAATGCGAGGATATAAGGGGGAAATGAACCAGTGGGACCTACCGGTCCGTCCGTAATAACAGCTTAAGGAAACACCCCCTGAAAGAAAGTTCCCACCCACCCTCACACCAGAGTACACAACCACTCCGCTGAACCAGATCCAGGCCCACTAGGCCTCACTGCACCCTTCCCTGCCCGCCCATCCACCCCGAGGAACCAAAGGAAAGGGACAGGAAAACATCAAAAGGTAAAATAAAATAATAATAACAATAAAAAAAAAAAAAAGCTTCACAGCAAAAAGAACAATTGTCCTCACGCAGCTGCAGTGAAAGGCTCATCCTGCTTTAAATAAATTAGGTAGTCTGTTGGAAGGTCCGTGGCCGCTGTTCGGGAATCATAATGATACCACACTCCATCAACTGCCACTTGTAGCTTAGCAGGGTAGAGCATCTAAATCTTATTCCTGCCATGATTAGCTTGTTGACCATAGGATGAAAGGCAGATCTTCTTTGTCAAGTTTCATAAGGGAGATCTTGGGTGATCTCAACTGGGAGCTGCCCCACAATATAGCCTGGAGCTCTTTCGTGAAAGCACATGTTGCTTCTCTAGAAACTTAGGAATTTACAATTAAAGGCTCTTGGGGATGCAACCAGGTGGGGTTTTGGCTCAGGGAACGGTGGGCCTGCATGTGATACTGTGGGTTGAGGGGAGAAGGCCAACAATCCAGAAACACAAGATTGGGGTGGGGGGAGAGAGACTACACTGGGGACCAAGATAAATTTCAGTCACATACATCCCTGATACACGCTTATTTAATTTTAATTACGTCTGCTTGTCTGTGCACAGGGCAAAGGCCATGCTGGCAAAATAAATCTTTGACGTATGCAATCTTTAGTTCCAGATGAGAAAGAGTTAGTCAACTTGGGGACCAAGAATAATTTTTCAGCAACATAAAACATAAACAAAAGTTTATATTTATGTTCTGGCCACAGTGTGGCTGTGTTTACTGAGCAAGGGCAGGATGGCAAAATAAATATTGGAATTGAGCCATCTATATCCATTGAAGGGAGAGAGAGAGTGAATATATCGTGGCCTAAGTGAAATTTCACAGACACAGACATCCCTAATAAAATTTTAATTTCTTTTCCCACCCTAAACATGGCAATGTGTACAGGACAAAGACAGGCTGCCAAAAAAAAATATTTGAATTGTATGATCCAGAAACCTGTTCCCGAAGAGAGAGAGAGAGAGAGAGAGAGAGAGAGAGAGAGATGGACATGGCGAGAACGAGAGAGACTATTGTTGGCCCTAGAGAAAACTTACAGTCACAGAAATCAAAAATAAAAGTTTTTTTCTTTTCCTGACCTCAGTGTGGCTGTGTGTTCAAGACAAGGTTAGACTGGAAAAATAAATCTTTGACTTGTGCCACCCTGAGGAGAGAGAGAGGGAGACTACATCAGGGCCCTAGCGAACATTCGGTCACAGACATCCCTAATAAACCTTTACTTTCTTTACATAGCCTCGGCATGACTGTGTACACAGCAAAGGCATGGCAGGCAAAATAAATCTTTGACATGTGCCATCCAGATATAGAGGACACAGAGAAAGTCTGGGATAACAAACACATTTTATAGTCCTATAAATTACAGATAAAAGTTTATTCTTTACTTGGCCTCAGGCTGGGTGTGTGTACACTAGGCAAGGGCAGGACAGCATAATAAACCAGTGATTTGTGCCATCAAGATCCAGAGGGGAGAGCCGGCCTGGTGGCACTGAGGGTTGAGGCACTGGACGCCACACCTCGTGCCACGCTGGCGACCCGGGTCCAGAAACGAGCCAGGGTTGCTGGGGGTCGGCAGGGGAGGGAGAGATTGAGCATCTGGAGGACTGCTCTCCTCTCCCGGGGAGGGACAGGGGTCCCTGTTTGGTGCTCTGCTGATCTGTGGCGGAGGCTGGAGATACAGCAGGCACCGAGGAGTAGAGAGAAGGAGTGGGGGAGTGGCGGACATCGGTTACGCCTTGACGTCAGGGCACCAGCCACTCCCCAGGGGAAAACAGAGAAAATGCCTCTCGGCTTCGGCGGAGACGGTGCACTGAGCTAGCTCCCGACGACGGCTGCCCACCTGGCATCCTCTCTGAGACTGACGCACTGCAGTGTCGGGTGTTGGGGCCTGTCCCATCCCTGCCTGTGGGGTACAGCCAGCCACATGGGCGATTGAGGATGGTCAGGTAGGGGAATGACTCCATGTGCGCCCGAGGAAGACAAGAGCCGAAGGGGGGTGGGGGCCAAGAAGGAGGCATAAATAGTTTAAAAAAAAAAAAAATCCAGAAGGGAGAGCGAGAAAGACTATGTAGGGACACAAGAAAAATTTTCAGTCACAGACATCTGTAATAAAAGTTTATTTTCTTATCTTGGGCTCAGTGTGGCTGTGTATACTTGGCAAAGGCAATTCTGGCAAAATAAATCATTGACTAGTGATATTCAGTTCCAGAGTGGAGTGAGAGAAACAACATGGGATGGGTCATCAAGACATTTTATAGTCGAGGGGAGATTCTGATAATGGGAGACTTCAACATGCCAGATACAGATTGATCAATACTAGCAGGAACATCTGCCAAAACTAGACACATGGTGGATTCCCTGCAGGGGGAGGGCCTCATACAACTGGTACAACAACCCACAAGAGACAGGGCTATCCTAGATCTAGTACTGACTAACATGGAATGGATCACAGATCTCCAGATAGAAGGTCACCCAGGGGCCAGTGACCATCACGTGGTATGCTTCAATTTGGCCACTAGAACTAAATCATCCCATTCCAAGGCAAAAATGTGGGACTTCAGAGGAGCAGACTTTGATAAGATGGCCAACAGAGTTAAGCTAGCCCTGACAAAAAGAAATACAGGTGAGGGGGTACAGGCAAAGTTGGCAAGCATTAAGGATGCAATACTTGAAGCAACATCCCATTGTGTTAAAGAGAAAAGGAAGTGCAAAAGAAGAAGGAAACCAGTTTGGTTCTCACAAACACTAGCAGAAAAGGTCAGAGCCGAAAGGCTGGCCTTCAGGAAATACAAGGGAATGCAGCGGGATGAAGATAGGGAGGCATACCAAACCTTCCTAAGGGAAGCAGGGAAGGCAGTAAGGCAGGCAAAGGCCCAAACTGAGGAAACACTAGCACAAACAGTTAAAGAAGGTGACAAGACTTTCTATAGATACATTAGTGAAAGGAGAAAGTCCAGAGGGGGTATTGCTAAGATCAAAGGAGATAAGGGAGCGTGTGAGGAGGAGGACCATGTAAAAAAAAAAAAAAAAAAAAAAAAAAAAAAAAAAAATCTATCTGAAATAGATACTTCTGTTTTTACTGAAGAGAAGGTAGGGCAGGGCCCACAGCTCAGCACCATGGACACGGGAGAAGGAGGTGTGCATTAGTCCCTTAACAAAAGAAAGGGTCCTACAAGAGCTCGATAAGCTCAGGGTGGACAAGGCAATGGGACCTGATGGCATACCTCCCAGGGTACTAAAGGAGCTAAGGGTGGAACTAGCAGAGCCATTATCAGAACTGTTTAGTGAGTCTCTGAGCACAGGAGAGGTCCCAGAAGACACGAGAAGGGCTCACGTGATCCCGCTCCACAGGGATCAGGCAGGGAACTACAGACCAGTCAGTCTTACCTCAGTAGTGGGCAAGATTATGGAGACACTCTTAAAGAAAGGATAGTGCAACATCTGGAATCCATAGGAGCACAGGATCCAAGACAGCATGGATTTGCAAAAGGAAGGTCCTGTCAGACTAATCTCATAGATTTCTTTGACTCGGTAACCAGAGTGGTGGATGAAGGTGGAGCAGTTGATGTTGCCTACCTTGACTTCAGCAAAGCTTTCAGTACTGGCCCGTCGGCGCAGCGGTGGGATTTCCGCTTGCGACGCCGGTGACCCGGGTTCGGGAACGGATCCGGGTCGCTGAGGGCCGGCCGGGGAGCAGGATTGAGCGTCCAATGGGCAGCCTCCCACTCCGGGAGGTGTGGGTCGCTATCTGTGCTGTGGGACCCTGGTGAGATCAGGAGTTCCCCACGCAACCGACGCCTGATGGGAGGGGGGGGGAGGCCGGGCGGACGCTGGGCCATTGCACGCCCCTCCCCTTCCCAGGGTGAAAAAGGCGGAAAGGAAGGCGGGGCAGGACCACCGTAATGAGTTAAGCCCTTCCTGAGAGTCTCACATAGCTGCTCGCCATGCGGACCCCGATAGTTACAGTCTGGGCCACGAAGGTGGGCCCGCGCCCTGCTCCTCCGGGGCAAGCCGGGGTGACTGGGGTCCCCAGCAGCAACAGGACGGTGCTGAGGTCTCCGGAGCCGTGACCAGGGCGGATGGCATGGTGGTCCTGCCAGGATAAAGGTCAAATATAAAAAAAAAAAAAAAAAAAAAAAGCTTTCAGTACTGTTCACATAGAAGATTGATTAATAAGCTGGGTAGACTCGGGGTGGGTCAGACGGTCAGCTGGGTGGCAAACTGGTTGACGGGCAGAAAAGAGAGTGGTGGTAAACCGTATACAGTCAGAAGAGATGCAGGTCACAGGTGGGGTACCTCAGGGATCAGTCCTGGGTCAGTCCTCTTCAATATCTTCATCAGTGGCATTGCAGATGGACTGGAGGGTAAGGTTTGTCTGTTTGCAGATGACACCAAGATCTGCAACAGAGTTAGATGACCCAGATGTGGTGGGCAGAATGAGAAGAGATCTGGATAAACTAGCAAAATGGTTGGAAGAGTGACAGCTGGGGTTTAACTCAAAGAAGTGCAAGATCATGCACATAAGGAAGAGAAACCCTGAAGCCACCTATAGGCTGGAAGGGGAGTTGCTGGCAATCACAAGGAAGAAAGAGACTTGGGTGTCATCATCACCGATGACCTGAAATCATCCAAGCAGGCGTCTAAAGCAGTAGGTAGGAAGCTAGAGGGATGTTGGGGTGTATTGGTAGGGGTATCAAGTCGGAAGAGGGAGGTAATGATCCTTCTTACAAGACGCTGGTTAGCCTTATTTGGAGTACTGCATGCAGTACTGGAGGCCACACCTTCACAAGGACATTAATCAAATTGAGGCAGTCCAGAGAAAGGCAACCAAATGGTGCAGGGACTGCATCAGAAAACATATGAGGACAGATTAACAGAGCTCAATATGTATACCCCTAGAGCAAAGGAGGAGAGAGGTGATGTGATTGAAACATTCAAACACCTAAAGGGCATTAACAAGGTGAAAGAGTCTAACGTTTCAATATAAGAAAAATAGCAGGACAAGAGGACACAGCATGAGATTAGAGGGAGATCGATTAAGGGGTAATGTGAGGAAGTTCTTTTTCACAGAAAGGGTGGTGGATGCATGGAATGGCCTACCTCAGGACGTGGTGGATACGAATACAGTGCATGGCTTCAAACAGGCATGGATAGGCATGAGGCAGCATACAGATGAGTATGAATAGATAGGCCATTGACAGAGCAAAGATCATGGCACATTTATAAGGTAGAAAAGAAATGGGCAGACTGGATGGACCTTGTGGTCCTTATCTGCCATCAACTTATATATTTCTATGTCATAGAAATCACCAATAAAATATTATTTTCTTTTCTTGGCAACAGTGTGGTTGTGTGTTCAGGACAAGGGCTGGCTAGGAAAATAAATAATTACCTTTGTGCCATCCATAGAAGAGAGAGAGACTACGGGGATCACGAAATAATATAGTCTCAGAAACCACAAATAAGTGTGTTTAATTTCAATTAGCTAAGTAAGGCTGAGTGTACACATCGATGGCAGAATAAATACATCTTTGACTTGTACCATCCTGATCAATGGTAAAGAGAGAGAGAGACAGGCGCGAGGCTGATTGTGTGTATGTATGGGGGGTTGCAAGACATTTTATGGAGACAGACATCCAAAATAACAGTGAATTCTCTTCTTGGCATCAATGTGGTTGTATTTACAGTGGGCAAGGGCAGGCTGTCAAAATACATCATTGAATTGTGCCATGTAGATACAGAGGAAAGAGAGAGACTACGTATGGGCACACGTGAAAATTCAGACACCTCTAATACAAGTATGTTTCCTAATTCTGGCCTCTGTGTGGCAGTGTGTGGGTCAAAGGCCAAGCTGGCAGAATAAATCTTTGAGTTGTGCCATCCATAGCCAGAAGTGGTAAAGATAGGCTAGGGTTGGTGACTATGAGAAATTCTACAGATACTGCAGAGTGAATCAAATTGAAACGCATTGCACAGGAGTAGCATTTTTTCCAGTTGACAGACAAAGGAGAACGGACCTCAATTGGAGTGAATCATCGCATTACTGTTAGTACTGAAGTGAAGTATTGTAAGTGTTGAATGGTAGTGGTGAAGGGGGGATTGATGCGTGCATATCGGGTTGTCTGATGTGGTCAGTGGATAAGTTTATGGGAGGACAGTCACTTTAAAAAGCTGGACAAAAATAAAAAGAGCGAATTGAGCAGTCTGCAGTGAAAATTATTAACAATTACAGATCGGTTTTAACAAGGCGAGTACTTGTGTGTGGGGGTGGTGGTGGTTCTCTAATTAAAAAGAATAAAAGTTCATCCATACTAAAATCTGAAGTGACGTGGGAGGGGGACTACATGCCATGTATTCTAGTTTGGCAATATGTAGGAGGAGGAGTTCAATTCTAAAGTCAGGAATCAAACAGTGCACTTCAGTAATGGTCTTGGTAAACAAATTTTGCAAACAGTTACAGTCAGCAAGGATGATGTTAGGGTACAGATTATTTACAACCAGCGGTAAAATAAATAAGTGCAGAACCCAATCTTCTGAATCAGTGGAGTGGCAGTAAATAGTTGCACCTGGAGTTACTCCTCGATAGCTGCAGTTTTAATTGGCTCTGTGGCACTTCTGGGGGGGGGGGGCGCAGTGGTGCTGGTGGATCACTCGCAGTACATGACAACGTTAGGCTATGCACTTTTCATGAATGCTCTGCAAATGTGGTACCTGTGTCCCCGTTAAACCTCGTATGTAATATGCCCTTGACTACCGTATGTGGAAGTGATTTTCTTGCAGCAGAAATCCTAATTTTTTCTTACTGTGCTTCATAGCTGCTGCAACTATAGGTATGCCCACAGTGTGATATGTGATGGAGTCACCCTGAGGCATGCATGCTGCAGAGCAAGTATTTCAATCAAGCAAATATTGTGCTTGCATCCTTGCATTTTTTTTTTTTCTTCATAAGCAGGGTGACAGCATGATCACATAGGACAACCCGTTCCGTAGTGATAGGCGTTCTCAGTCAGACACATATTTAAAAAAAAAAATTTTTTTTTTTTTTGGTAGCCGTGATTTTACTGCCTCGTCCAAACTAGCATTTTCCACACCTCCAGCTTTCTCATTCCTCCCCAGCTAGTATGGTCCAGGACACTGATGCTGACACAAGTGGCGAGATTGGAAAATAAATGTTTAACTCTGACCACCCAGGCCATAATCGAGGATTCCGATGCAGTTTCCTATAGGCACATTTCAGGTATTGTTATGTGTGCACAGATTGGACAGGAGTTTGAGACAGCCCTGAACTAAGCAGCAGTAAACAATCACAGACACAGCACGCATGACCTCATTGTTGCGCTGTCCCTATCAATGTTATGCTGCATTTTGGGAACATCACAGTACAGTCGCCTGTTGAGAGGGACACCACGCCTTCTGCAGGGAAGGCCAGACAGCAATTAGGGCTGCCATAATCAAAAACAAGGACATTCTCCAGCACGGACACAGGAAATCGGACCTCTCGGGTACAGGCACCATCTTAGTCTTCGGTTTAAAGGCTCACTACAGCCTTCAAGGTATGGGGGGTGGGGGTGCTGTTGGTAACGGGTATCAGTTAAAGACTGAAGTTTGAACCAAAGATACTGCACTTCCTACAAACCACATAGTAACTCATTCATGCATGTTAGAAAAATAGTTGGTGCCCGGTCCAGGTGTACCCCAAAGGAGTTCATACCGGGTAGCATAATCGGAGGATGTTACCAAATTATGGTTCCTTATCACTTTTTCATGCCCTTACTTGACAAATACAGATATCAGTGATCGAAATACAAATACCAGAATCTGTCTTTTGAATGAACCTAGTTGCCAGCATTTTAAAAAGTTTATTCAGTTACGCGATCAAACAGTAAATGACAGTGAATAGATAAATGAAACCATGTGATCGACATTTAGCAGGGATAATACAATAGAACAGCCAACATCAGTAAAATAACATTATATAGCAGGCAATAAACACAAATATGTAAATAGAATGATTAAACTTTGAACACAGGTATATGCCATACCTCTCACTTCAAACAGGGACGCTATTTAGAACTCTGATCTTCTAAAGGCTCCTCATGCCAAAAAGATTTCTAAGAATTGGAGCAGCAACAGGTTAGTGAAAATGAAAAAAATCACATCATAAAAAACAGGAGTCATACAGAGGTAAAAATAACAAATTGAACCTAATTCAGATTAAATAAGGGCCCAACACCATTTCATGTCCCTTTAAGGAGGAAACATCATCGATAAATGCACCATTGTGTGCTTGGAAAGGGGGAACGAAGAGTCTGTTCTAGCCTTTATCTAATGCCAGAGGTCATGGAGAATGTTTTCTTGGCATTGAGGGACAGTTGATTAGCCCAGAACCAGTGTTGAATGTTGGAAAAATCCGACTGAAGCTAAGCAGCCAGTTCAGAAGCAGATGTGTGAGTTGAAAAAGCACATTATCATCATGTGTACATATGGATGGCAGCAGAGATACCGGCATTAGGGAGGTTGTTCTGGAAGGTGGAGAAAAGGATTGGGCCAGCACATTCCTTAGTTAATTTGGAATGGTTCTCATAACATAAGAATCTCTGCATGGGATGGGCAGTGCTGCACAATTAATTAGCATATCTGCTGTAGGTGCTGTCTCCTACACAGTGGATGTGTGTGGGGGGGGCAGCAAGCTGAGACACTGCTGGGGGAGGGGGCTGCATATGCTGAGCATAGCATTTATGCCAGATAGTGGCATCACAGTAAATATTGGAACCAGCTTATGGTTTTCCTGATTTTTCACACCAGTTGGTTCAGCCTGCGTACCTTCCTGCATCAAGCAGGAGGCGCTTGAACGGAGACGGAAGGAAGAGAGGACGAGCCAGGCAAGTTTAGCAGATGAGGAAGGACCAGTCGTGAGCAGTGACGGGGGGACATCAGGGTACAGAAGGATACCTGGAGGAGGAGGAGAGCATAGGATCGGAGGGAGGGGGTGGCCAGGGTACATAAGGAGGGGCCGCAGGTGGCACCCAGATAGGGGGAGGAGCAAGGAACCTGCTGGGGGAGGGGCCAGTAGAAAGGATGAGGGACATGGAAGGGGATGAAATGGTGGAAAAGGAGCGGTCCGAGTGCTTCTGTTCTGTGATTCCATGATCAGGAGTATCAAATGGGATAGAGAGGGGGAAGCCTGCCCGGTTAAAACAAAATGCTTCCCTGGACTAACAATGCACAGGGCCAAGCATGAGATATCAGCTGGCAAAGGATTGTGGAGGTTCCCCGGACATACTGGTCCAACTGGGTACCAATGACATTGAGGGAAACAGCGAAGCTAGAGGTACGGGCAAGGTTCAGAGAGCTTGCAAGGGTCTGTCATGACATAGGATGTGCGATTTCCTTCTTGAAATCCTGCCGTGCCAAGGGCTAGTGGGGAACACAAAAAGAAGATCAGGAGATAAACCAGTGGCTTAGGGAGGGTGTGGGGCCAGAGGGTATGGGTCCATGGGGGACTGGGGGAGACCTGGGAGGATAAGGGACTGTATGCTAGAGATGGCTCCATCTCACTTTGGAGGGGAAGGAAATCCTTAAGTTGAAAATAGAGGGGTTCATTGGTGAAAGGTGGGGTTTAAACTTGTGAAGGGGGGAGGGATGGGAGAAAAGTCTGTCAAGGGGGATCCGATAAAGAAGGGACTACGTCTCCACCCCCCTGGGGAGCTGGAAGAATGCAGGAAAAGGCTGGCTGGTAAAGTGCAGACCAGGGGAAGACAGAATCCCCGTGGGAACGCGAACAGGGGAAATGGAAGTATAGGGAAAGTGTGGAAGGTAGTCCTGTTAAATGCCAGGAGCTTGGGCAATAAAATACCTGAGCTCCAGGCGATGCTGACTGAGGGAGGGTGGATGTGCAGCAGTCACTGAGACCTGGGCCACCGCAGGGCACCACTGGGACCTTAACCTGAGAATTACACCATGTTCAGGAAGGACATGGGAGAGGGAAGGTGAGAAGGGTAGCAATAATAGTCAAAAACTGCATTACCATAGGAGGAGTGGAGGAGGCGGAGGGAACTGTGGAGGCGATTTGGGTCACCTTGATAACGGGGGGCAAGAGAGTAAAATAGAAGTGGTGTGTAGAGCCCGTGCTGGTGGAGGAGCTGGAGGAGAGTCTGGTGACAGATGTTGGGAGACACTGCAGATTGGGCAGGGAAAGGTGGTGGTATTGGGGACTTAAACATGCCAGGAACAGACTGGAGACTATGACATCCCTCAGTGGCCAGGGAACAGAGGTTGTTGGATGTCTTTCAGGATGCGCTCAACTCAGCAGGTGGGGGAACAGACCAGGGAGGTGCGGATACTGGATGTGGTCCTGGCAGACAGTGACCAGATTGGGGCCTGGAGGTAAGGGACCCATTGAAGGGAGTGAGCATATCACGGTCTGGTTCTGCCTGAACTCTAGAAGGGTAGAAGGCTGCACAAAGATGGAGGTAACTGACTTCAGGGGGTAGATTTCAAGGAAATGGGAAAATTTTAAGGAGCACTTGTTGGGATTGGGCCAGACATGGACGCTGACAGTAGGCGGAAATCATCTGATGGGGGTGCAGGATGCTACCAACACCTGCGCAAGAGTAAGACAAAATGCGGTAGGGCTGGCAAACCCTGCTGGTGGACCAGGGAGGTTCAGGAGGTGGTGAGGGAAAGCATAAGGCTTATAGGGCAGTTCAAGTACTCAAGGAGGAAAGGGATCGAGGGAGTACGAGCCGATGGCCAGAAGGGCCACTAGGGTGGTGAGGGTGGCTAAGGCAAAGAAGGAGCAGAACCTGGCCTGGGAAATTAGAGAGGGAACAAGGGTTCTTTAGATACATTGGGGAAAACGAAGGGTGAAGGCAGATTAGCAGGATTAAACGGAGGGATGGGCACAAGACCTGGGGAGCAGGCTGAGGTACTAAATGAGTACTTCACTCAGTTTTCACCAAGGAAAATGGGGGGTCTGCACATACATGGAGGAGACGGTGAAACTGAGGAGGGGGGGACCTCACTGACCGGGCGGTCTGGGGGCATCACTGGCAGGTGGGGAAGGCAAAGCAGGGGGACGAGGTGGAAATCACGGCAGAGAGAGTGAGGGAAACCCTCACATCCCTTAAAATGGAGAAAGCACCAGGGCCTGATAAATTACATCCCAGAGTGCTGAAGGAACTGGCGGATATCCTGGCGAAACCCTGGTGGAGCTTTTCAGCATCTCTCTGAGGATAGGGTGGGTTCTCCAGGACTGGAAGGTGGTGCATATAGTGCCTATCCACAAGGGGGGATCAAGGGAGGTGGCAGGGAACTACTAAAAATTGCCATTTCGTACAACTTATTTGAAGAGGCACATAACGCCTGTTACAAAAAGGTAGCAGATCAACAATAGAACTGTTGACTAATGGCATCTGAGGGGTAGATCGACTCATTCCTTTTGAGTAAGCGTGTTCCCAGTCTTTCCTTGGGGTTGGGCGAACATGTTCTAGTCCATAAATCTTGAAGTGGCAAATGTCGTAGCTGTGGAAATATTTAAAGTGTGATCCCAGAAGGGTGTCTGGAGTGTCTGCACGGACAAAGCATGTGTGCTCTTGAATCCTCTGTGTAGAGGTCTCACTGTGCCGTCTACATAAATTAAGAGTTGATTAGGAAATAAACTCCCTTATTTCTGCAGCAGTCTACTTAGTGGGATGGACAAACCTAAGACCATTATTACAGAACTGGCACACTTTACATTTGCTGTAGCAGTGATAGCTCACTGGTGGGGCAGGGAGTCATTTCAGATATCTCAGTAGTCTTTGTACTTTATACAGAGAATGGGTGAGATAAGTACTTCAAGTTTTTTCCTCTGTGATAAGTTAATTTTGGAGCAGACCCAGTGATGCCATCACACCTTGTGCACCATTGAGGACATGCCAGTGCTTTTTAAGTTTGCGCATGCGTGGGGAACTTCTAGATATGAGTGACTTTTGAGGGGTGTGACACTGTGTGTCCAATGCAGAGTGCTGTGCAAGGGGCTCGACAATATAACACCAATCATCAGCCAGGCTGATTGTGACGCTGTTTTGCCTGAAGTGGTGTGCACTTGAAAAGAAAAAGCCTCACCAATCATGTGGCGGCTTTTTCCTTTCATCTGCAGGTCACCACCCAGCAAACAGCTGTTGGTGTCCCAGTCAGCCTGGCTGACATCCTCCCCCCACCCCTTGCCACCCCACCGGTCCCTTCCCTCACCGGTCCGGCCTTTTCCGCTCTCGCTGCTGCCTCCTTACTCTGCCTTGGCTCCTGCCACCCTGTGCACTCATCCTCTCTCCCTCCCTCCCTACCTTGCACTGCCATCAGAGTGGCTTGACTAAATAGCAGCTCCTTGCTGCTCCTGCTACAGCCCCTTGCACCCCTGGCTGACACCTTAAGCCCCATAGGGCATAAATAAACTTACAGTAGTGCCGCTGGAGCTGTGATTCTGGAAAGTGGGAGGAGGCGCCTCCCTGCCTCCTCCATTTCCGCTGACTCTTTTGCTCCCTCTTCTCCTGCCCATGTGGAGTAGGCCACAGTCAAGCTTCTGCATAAGCTGGGCATTTACAGTACCTGAAGGCACTTTCACTTAAAGTAGCAGTAGCGCATTTTGTACTGACCTGCAGTGGACAGAGTCTTGGTAGTGAAAACAGACATCTGTTTCTAGATTTGTTATCCTGAACCAGATTTGTAAAGTGGTTTTCTCATTATTTAGTAATTTATAATTTGTGGCTCGTCAGTAATTTATCTCCAACGCCGTCACAGTGCATGGTCCACTTTATGTATGTCTTCCCTACTTAGGTTATGCGCCCGCTCCCGAGCAACTGGTTGACAAACTGTCAGCATCTGCTACATTTGCTACGTTTACTCAAATAGCAATGAACCGATGCAGCAGCTTGCCAAATATTCTGTCTGTTTTGTTTTCCCATCATGGTTACATTTATTTGTTTTTTTTCCCTCAGCTATGTAGAGGTCAGGGTTGATAGCAATCTCAAACCAGAAGCAATCTTTACTCATCGTTTGTTTCAGTCCACATTTTAATGCCCTTCATTATACTGCTTTCTGCCGATACGACAACTCTGCACATTTCTGTATCTCTTGTTTTTTTGATGGCATTTAAATCCACTGTACCATCATTATAATGCTGGCTCATTCAACTTTTAAACTTGTCCAAACTGAATAGCATTTCACAAATTCAGATATAAGAACCTATTTTAGTCAGCAGATATGGCCTACAAAAATGTTTCAGGTTTTCCAGGAATGCACACAACCATTCTATTTGAACTATTGACAAGTGGCTATACATGTAGAGGACCACTCCCCAAAAACAAAACAACAAAAAACTAAATGATTTAAAAAGAACAGATCAATAACAAAGAAAACATTGTTTTAAAATAGAACTCCCATAAATTGTGAAGAAATAAGAACCTTGTATTGTTGGTGAGAAATTACACTGCTCAAGTGCATGTAAATAAATAGTGGCCTTTGAGAAAGGATGTAAGGGCATCCGATACACGTCAGTCGAGTCCTCTGTTATTTGTTTTATGTGAATAAATTTTTATTTAAGACCAATGTCCTTGTTATGTGTGGTTGTGTGTGCTCTTCCTTTTACAGTTGTATGTAAATAAGCCTGCACTTGGACCTGTAGTCCTGTCCCACCTGGTACAGTACCAATACATGTACCATCAGCGAACTTCAGCATTGACAAATGCTTGTTTTAGTAGCAGGAACAGTGGGGTGACTGCATTAAACTCCATTATGGAGGTAATTCCTTGATAGATGGGGTTGGACACACATACTCCCCTCCATTCGGAAGGAGAGCTGCCAGCCCCCAAATGACTGGCATCCATTCCTGAACCCGCATCATCGGTGTGGTTGGTGGTAAGGCAGCCAGTGTCTCAGTGCACCACACCACTTGACCGTTTCATCTGTGTCCAGTTCTGGTCACCACATTACAGAAAGGACTTGCAGAGATTGAAGAGTATAGGACAGGGCATATTACTTGACCAAGAGAAGAGAGTAATGCGAGAGGACATTGTTAGCGTTCTGAATACTAAAAAGGATAGATGGATGGATTGTGGGGGGGATAAGGGGAAATGTTAGAAAACATAATTTGGTTAATCTGGACTAGACTGCTCAGTGAAGTTGTGGAAGCTTGTTCAAGCTTCCAAGCAAGACTAAATTGACTGATTGGAGGCATGAGATTGTGTTTCGCACAACGTGAGTAGGACGTAACATTCAAGCAGAGAAGTTTGCTAAATGTCAGTAGACAGTGCTCTGCATTAAGGTTTTCACTAGGTGGACATTTTAGCTACCAATTAAAAATGTTACTAGCTAAATTGAAGTCTCAGGAAGGCAGAATATTGGTACGCTTGGAAAACTGACCTAATTTATCTGACCTAATTTTTCCAGACACTGGTAATAACAGCCCACTACCTCCCTACACACTATCCATAATGCTGGAGAGGATGTGATGAGCCCCAGGCCACACACTCTTATAATATGATCCTGACACTCCTCACAGCCTTTCTTCCAATCCCTGGAAGTGGAGCTGAGCTGAGAAACTGTTTGCTAGCATAGTCCCACTCACCCCAGACCTTTGCCTCTTCTTGCAAAACGTAGAGACTTTATGGACCCTAACTCGTGCTACTTGCTAGGGATCCTGATAACCGTGGCTGAAAAGGTCATAACAAAACCTTTGGCGTACCTCGGCTATCCCAGATGTGATTTTCTGGAAACAGCTGTCCAGCCACAGTTACTAAATGGAGAAAATCACACATTCACATAATGACTGCTCAGAATGGGCAGACTGGGTGGGCCATAGGCCCTTATCTACTGTCAAAATGTATGTATCGAAGTGTGCTCCTCTCTGAGCAAAGACCCAGCTTTACTCTCTTGAGTAGGCGACCCCTATGGACTTGGGGATCTACCATCACACCTCCCCCCACCCCCAGATGAATAGCGGGACATCTAAACTGCCGTTCTGAGAATTTACAGATTCTCTGCTACCTCTGCCAGCAGCTCCCCTGACTGACTCCTTCCATTCCAACCTAAGGTCATTCAGATATGCAGACCCAGTAAACACATGCCAGAGGATACCTACTGTCAATGAACCTTTTATCTTATCTCTTGCTGTTTAGATACTTCCGCATGCTGTAATAAGAGGGAGGTAAAGATTTAGCTACACAGCCTTCATAGGTGTCTAATGTATACAGCCTTTATAGGTATATAGCATGCACCAAGCAGGAAAGAGATCTTGGGGTTATCATCTCTGATGACCTCAAGGTAGGGAAACAGTGTGACAAGGCAGCAGGTAAAGCAAATAGGATGCTGGGATGTATAGGCAGGGGCATCACCAGCAGGAAAAGGGAGGTCATAATTCCACTATACAAGACACTAGTGTGGCCCCACCTGGAGTACAGTGTACAGTTCTGGAGACCATACCTACGTAAGGACATAGACAGGGTAGAGAAGGTTCTGAGGAGGGCAACAAAGATGGTGCATGGATTGCATCACAAGTCCTATGAAGACAGGTTGAAGGAACTGAACATGTACTCCCTGGAGGAGAGGAGGGAGAGAGGGGATATGATAGAGACAAACAAGTATCTTACAGGGAGGAACAGGGTGCAGGAATACACTATTTTAAGTGAAAAAGATGTTCCAGGACTAGAGGGCATGGGATGAAGTTGGAGGAGGATGATTCAGAGGAAACGTGAGGAAGAATTTCTTCACAGAACGGGTGGTGGACAAGTGGAACACCCTGCCAGAGGAAGGGTGGGGGCTGAAATAATCACAGCATTT
The DNA here is from genome assembly GCA_016271365.2 of Neoceratodus forsteri. Classification (NCBI taxonomy): domain Eukaryota; kingdom Metazoa; phylum Chordata; order Ceratodontiformes; family Ceratodontidae; genus Neoceratodus; species Neoceratodus forsteri. The sequence goes on along the minus strand of CM057455.1, from coordinate 1,454,486,451 downwards.
AAGAATGCATGGATAAGCTTGCCCGCTTGGGCGAGCGGTGGGATTTCTGCTTACTGATGCGGCGACCTCGGTTCGGGAACGGACTCGGGTCGCCGGAGGGTCAGCCGGGAGAAGGGATAGAGCCGCCCCATGGACTGCCTCCTTCTCCGGGAGGGATGGGTAGTGCTCGGGTCTGCACGACTCCTGGTGGAGACCAGGTGTAGCGACTCACCGACCCTCAACAGTGTGGCCGGAGGCGGGCAGGACGCCCACGCCATTGCACGTCCCCGCCTCCCCGAAAAAGGAAAATGGGAGTATGCTCGGCCCTTGATGAAGCCGGGTCACAGCTTCAATTAGCCCCCCAGGCCAGCCCTCCGACCTAGTCCGACGCCTGCAGTGTGTCCCCAGTGGCAGCCCCACCGTGGGGGTAAGCCACCGGGTATCGGAGGGGCGCGGCTGATGGGGGTGGAGCGTGATCGGCAGATGGTACTGGCTACCGCGGTTTGGGCAGAAAATATAAATAGAAAAAAAGAATGCATGGGATAGACACAAAGGAATTCTAGAGGTCAGGGTAAGGGCAACAGACTTCTAGGAAAACATAAACTGAATTTACAGGCTCCAATGGCAGACTGTGGGCATAGGCCCTTATCTCGCCGACACTGTCTGTGTATCTAATGTACACAGCCTTTATAGGTGGTTAATGTGCAAAAAAAAAAGATCCGGCACAGATTTGTGTATCAGTCTTTGGTTCATGCTTAGATACATAGATACATAGACAGTGTCGGCAGATAAGGGCCTATGGCCCACCTAGTCTGCCCATTAAAAAATTAAAAGGGCCTTTGGTTTTTTCTTCCACTTCTGAGTACCAATCCAGCAATTTTACCCTCCAAAGCCATACAGAGTCCTGCCTTGTCGTTTGAGCGCGTACACCACGTCCATAGCAGTAACAGTTTTTCTCTTAGCGTGCTCGGTGTAGGTGACGGCATCCCGGATCACATTCTCCAGAAAAACCTTCAGCACGCCCCGAGTCTCCTCATAGATCAGCCCAGAAATGCGCTTCACCCCGCCTCGGCGAGCCAGGCGGCGAATAGCAGGCTTGGTGATGCCCTGGATATTGTCCCGCAGCACCTTGCGGTGTCTCTTGGCACCTCCTTTACCAAGCCCTTTCCCGCCTTTACCCCGTCCCGACAGATCAGCACCAAGAATTTTCCAAGCTAAACAAAACAGAATGGGTGCTTAGGGTGGCTTCATAGTTACAGTGGTGGTACAGCATCCCAGAGGGTTGTACCAGGTATCAAGCTAGCCCACTTAAAGCTAAACTCTGTGGAGGCACCATGTCAATGTATAATTCTTGGTTAAGAACCCGCTTAAGTTAAATGTTGGGAACCCAGGCCCCTTAACCTACATCCTAGGTAGTAGGCAAGGGTAGAAACTCTAGGAGTAGCGCCACCTAGGGGTTACATATTTAGTATTTTAAATAATTAAAACTTTTTATTCATTGAATTTCTGAGCATCTGTTGACTGAGTGCTGTCAGTTTTCGAATCGGTCTTCAGTCTAGCTTGTTCAAGTGCATTAGCTGCCCAGTGTATCCAGCAGATTGCTCCAACTGTCCATGTGGCGCGGTACATCTCCTCTTGGATCTATGAAATCAACAAACAAGGTATGTCAACCTAAACTTTTTTTTTGTTCATTTTCCTTTTTTTTCCTCCAGTTGTAGTTTTCAGGTGAATTCTTTACTTGTACACCCCTTCAGAATTTATACCAAACAGGACCCCTACACACCGCAGTAGGTTCAGCTACATGCGGTACAGCAAATGTATTGCATTTTCAAAAAAATCAAGGATCTGCTATAAATCTGTACTATTTCTGAAACAAGACAGAACTGAATACTGCTTAACAGTGATACAAAAATAAAAATACATTATAATGCAGTTGTAACAAAGTAGGCTGTTGTAGAACTAGTTTATTGATGTGCTGCTAATCAACACATGTCGTGCCATATAGCTGTCAATCCCAATTAGTACTGCAGGACTGCAATAGATGATTGCCTTATTTTCCATAAAACTGTGATTATACAGAGAATAATGAATAGGTAAGTGTGTGTTTTTTCCACACACACCCAGTTGTGTGATGACCCATAAACCTTGAAAATGAAGCTTGAGAAGTTTAGTGTGGTCATCCACACCAAGGGTGTGTGAAAAATCCATGAACACACACCACATACCCTTTATTTTTTATAATTGCTGGTGCATGGACTAGCACTGTTTACCCCCAAGGGTGAGTGGCTTGGAGGGTCCCTCCGTGAAGCGTGACCGAGCGGTGTTCGCTCCAGTAAACAATAAGCCTCCAAAAGTATTTAAACAGTAATGCCGACTGTTAAAAACATGTTGGTTTTATTTTTTAAACTTACTTTTCCTTACTTTGGTCTAAAAGAAGCCACTGAGCATTGAGAGAGGAGAGCGAGTGACTTGGCAGCTTCAGAACACTTGACGCAAGTGTTAGAGAGCGTTCCTGCAGCAATGCTCACTAACGCTTGCATCCAGTCTTCTGAAGCTGCCGAGTCACTCACTCTGCTTGTTATATGCCTGGCAACTTCTTTTAGACCAAAGTAAGGAAAGTAAGTTTAAAAAATAAATCCAGTGGGCTAGATATTCAAACTGTGCCATTCCGTGTCGCAAGCCCTTGTGCTGCTCAAAAAAGTTGCGCAGGGGTGTGGCCGTGGCGATATTCAACGGAGTTGCGCTATTGAGCAACTCCTTTGAATATCATCCCCCGCCGCAGCCACTGTGCATGGCGCAGTGGAACTTGTGCCATCGCAAGTGGTCAGAGTGGAGCATTCAAGATGCTGTGGCGCAAGTTCCATTGCGCCATGCGCAAATTTCCGACATTCAAAAGGTGACATGCAAATGGGGCCATAAGTTATGCAAGGTGCGGGGGGCATTTGCATCTACTTATGGCCCCATTTGCATGCCATTAGCATGCAGGTCCGCTGATCCCCGACGACTTGCGCCTGGCGCCCTGCCAGGCAGCAGCCATCGAGCCGGCCCCTGCAGCCCGATCGAGAAGCATGAAGTAATCTCTCGACTAGCCCCTATCGCTGGGCATAATATACATATGATAACCTCTGACTGGCCCACCGCGCCAGAACGTGGAGTCACCCCCCAACAGCAAAAATCCCTGCGGTCCAGTGACTGCGGCCCGAACAAGGGCAGTAGAGTCAACCCCCCTGGTCCACTACCCCGGTGATCCAGTGGTCCTCATCACTTACGGAGCCTCCCCACCACCAGCCCTCGCCAGCCAGCTGGCGGCAGCACGCCACTGGCCGGATTGCCTGGTTTTAGACAGTATCGGTTTATTGTTCAGAGTGAAGAGCCACTGGCGTAGCCCATAAGCCGCATAGGTAGTCCAGATATGCACGAATGTCTACCATATCTGACTGCTCAGATGATGTACGCCCATTGGCTCTTGCTCTGAACCAATGGGCGCAGCCCTACCGAAAGCAGTCAGTCGGCGGGCGCGGGTGGCAGGTGGATGGGTGCTGCCGCCCGCCGCTGACGGGGGAGCAGGGTGGGGCTCCGTGGGTGGGTGGCCACTAGATCACCAGGGTAATTGGACCTGGGGGTTGACTCTAGTGCCCACGATCGGGCTTCGCAGTCCACTGGACCACCAGGGATTTTGCTCTGGGGGTTGACTCTACTGCCCGCGATCGGGCTTAGCGGTCCACTGGACCACCAGGGATTTTGCTCTTTGGGGGTGAACTCCGTTCTGGCCGCGTCGGGCCAGTGGGGAAAGGAGTTTTCACATTAAGCCCGTGATGGGCCAGTAGGGGGTGGGTTCATTTATGTATTGCCGCCATCGCGGGCCAGTGGGGGTGTGTTACCCAGCCCGTGATCGGGCTATGGCGCTGGGGTTACTATTGGCGCGCGCGATCGGGCTGCAAGCATACGGAAGAAGTGGAGGCCACCCACAGGTGGTAGCTGCTGTGTTGTGCCCTGCAATGCGGCAGCTCACCTGTGGGTGACCCTCGACTTACCTCTTTTTGGGGGCTCAAAGTTGTGCAGGCGCAGGTTGGGGTTGCGCCTGCAACCTGCACAGCCCGGCTGAATATCGGGCTGTGCAGTTTATGCATGGTTCCTCCCCTCCGGTTGAGCATGCCTTCATTAGCATTCTGCTGTTGCTCAGCATGACTTAGAGGCGCAACTGCCTCCTGAATAATATGAGAATGGCGCAAGTTTGGACTTGCAGGCGCAACCTAATGCGCATGGCGCAACCCTTTTGAATATCCAGCCCAGCATGTTTTTCACACTGAGCACTACTGTTTTTATACATTTTGGGGCTTATTGTTTACCACAGCAAACACCGCTTGGTCACGTTTCCTCTCTGGAAGAAAGTGGGTTGTTCTGAGAACACCATTGTAAACTCTCCTACTGATTTGGGGGCTTACCTGTAGCTTGCAGCTCTCATTCTGCTCTCCTGTCAGGCGCCTTTAGGAATGCCTGCATTTTTTTTCTCTGGCCTGAGTCCTTTCTGTGCTCCTGGTGAGTACCAGATAAGCCTCGTGCTAGCCCCAGTGTGTGTGTGTTCAGCCTCACGTTGCTCCAACAAAGTAAAACCACAATCACCCATGCTGCAATGCACTTTGGTGTGGCAGGGATCGTGTAGGCGCGGTGGTGCCTTTGATCTTGTCAGCTTGCCTTGCAGTCAAAATGGAGGAGTGTTCCTGTCGGTCCCGTGTCCCTCCAGCTAAGTGGGACCTCGTGACCACAAGGAGAGCAGTGAGAGCTGGTTACTCTAATTTATTTAAGATATCCACAAGATGTTTAAGATATGAATATAATAATGAGCCAGGAGCCCTGATCGCCATCAATATTCATGAGAGTCTGATCTTATTTATTTATTTATTGAAATGTTTCACTAGGAAGGCACACTTAACAACAAGTTGCTCATCTCACAGTGTGACCGGGGTACAGTGAGGACTGTCAACAGAAGATTACAGGTACAGAGAACAGATACAATATGGAACATTTGATTGAAATAATACATAATACAATAGAGAGCAGATTAGACAGTTACAGCATGAGACAATTGAATACATTAGTGAGTGGACACAGATACTTGTAACAGTAAACCCGTCAGATAGTAATGCAACAATACAATCAAAGTGCCATGAAGTTTTCAGTGCTGCACACAAAGAAAGGCAAACAAGTGCTAGGTGCAAAGAAGGGCAGAGGCGGCAATTTCCCAAGACGGAGAAGTAAGTGGGGAGGCTAAAGGGAGCTGGAAAGGGAGGTGGGGTAGCTTAAGAAGAAGAAAGGAGGAGGTGGGGAGGGAGAGGAGGAGGAAGTCTGTTAAGACCAAATACCCCTCCAGGGTGTAGAGAACCCTGCAAGGGGCCGGGATCTGAGAGCAGACAAGAACAATGAAATTAAGAAAAGGGGGGGAAGGAAAGACTGCCGAGACCAAAGTACCCTTCCAGGGTGTAGAGAACCCTGCAAGGGGGCAGGATCTGGCAGCAGACAAGAACAGTGAAATCAGGAAAACTGGAGGCAAGCCACAATACATGTTTCCCATTCAGGATGCATGAACCCTGCAAGGGGGTAAGGGTATCTGGACAGGGTAAGGAGGGGTTAGGGAAAATTGAAGCAGGTACAGCTGGAAGAGAAGTAGTTGTGTAGAGCCTTACCAAGGGAGTAGGTGGAGGAGGAGTGATGTATTTGTTGGGGAGGCATTCCATAATTTGGGGAAGCGGTGAGAAAAACAGTTGGCCGATGAGGGTAGATCTGCGTGAGACCAACAGGGCAGTAGTCAGTAGATCTCAGAGAGTGAGAGGGTTGGGGAGGTGTAGTTAGGAAGATTAGAGGTAGGGGTGGGAGTTCACCAAGCCAGAATTTGGAGGTCAGTTTGGCACAGTGGGTAAGCTACTGGTTGGACAGAGGAGGAAAGGCTAGTGCATGATAGAGATTGCAGTGGTGAGTACAACAGGGGGCATAAAGGGCAAAGCAGCAGAAGGAGTTAAAGTGAGTGTTCAGTTTAGCCAGGAAAGATTTGGAGCAGCACCATAGACTACATCTCAGTAGCTGAAAATGGGGAGTATCACGTTCTGGTCAAGTTTGTGCCTCACAGTCAGCGGGATGCAACTGTGGTTTCTGCACAGGTAGCCAAGCTTGGGGTGCACTTTCTTCAATATGGCATCAATGTGTACAGAGAAGCTGAGGGGGTTGGTCAAGCGAAACCCCATGGTATCTAAATGAAGATGTGTCCTCAAGGGTTGTCCCATCTAGGGTGTGGAAGGACAGCATGACAGAAAGCCTAGAGAGTCTCTGCCTGGTGCCGAAGGTCATAGAGACTGTCTTCTTGGCATTGAGGGAGAGCTGGTGTGAGGCAAACCAGAGCTGAACCTGGTTGAAGTCATGTGTAAACTGGTTTCCACGACTGCAGGACTACTGCCGGAGCTGTACAAGACAGTGTCATCGGCATACATATGGATGGAGCAGGCTGTACGAAGGTCACTTACGAAGATGAAAAAAAGCGAGGACCTAGCACTGAGCCCTGAGGCACAAGTGTTGATAGGGGAGAGAAGAGGTAGAATCTGAGATTCTTACTGACTGAGTCCTACCAGTAAGGTAAGATTTGAACCAGTTTGTGGCAGATGAGGACAGGCCTGCTGCAGAGAGACAGCAAGGAAGAGGGTGGGGAAACAGTGTTGAACGCCGCTAGGTCAACAAAATGGCTGAGGTGATCAGGCCATCGTCCATCCTGGTAATGATGGAGTTGGTGAGCCTGAGCAGGAGGAGGAAGGAGGTAGTAGTAGAATGGTTCTTTGAAAGCCAGATTGGAATGGGGTGAAATAGGAGATATCAGAGAGAAAGCAGGAAGGTTGGGAGAGAACCAGGTGTTCTTGAAGTTTAGCAAGGGTAGGGAGGAGAAAGATGGGGTGATAGTTACCAGGAGCAGAAGAGTCACTGCCCTTGGGGAAAGGAATAATTACAGCATGCTTCCAGGAGGTGGGGACCCGTGCTGACATAAAGGAAAGGTTTAGGATTAAGGAGAGAAGGTAGGCAATAGCAGGAGTAGAGGGGTAAAGAAGTTAAGATCGAGGTCATCTGGAGAGGAACCTTTTGATGGATTCAGGGAGAGCAGGGCACTTACAGCATTGGTAGGGGAGATGTGGGAGAAGGAGTGGGAGTCAGGCGAGGGACTGGGAGGAGAAGAAAGGGAAGGGTGGGTGGGAGGGTAGGAGTTCAGAAGAGACATAGCACAGGATGTGGTGCATTAGGCATTAAATTCACTAGCCACCAAGCATGGGTCCGACACCAGTGAGCTGCTGATTTTGAGAACAAGAGGGTGGTGAGAAGGAGGGAGAAAGAGCATGGAGCACCTGCAGAATTTGGAGGGGAACTGATGTTTGCAAGTAAAGAGGATTTTAAAATACTCAGACTTAGCCAGTCTGATAGCTTTGGTGCCGAGTTGTGGAGCATTCTGCACACGGTATAGTCGCTGGGGTGTTAGATGTTTATGTTTTTCCAGGAATGGTCATTATCACATAAGCAGGCCAGTAATTCAGGGGTAATCCAGGGCGGTGTAGCCATGAACTCTGGTCCACCTGAAGGAAGCAAAAGTGTTCCAGGTGGTGATGAATTTATCCTTGAAACAGGCAATGCCATGGTCAATGGAGTGGGCAGAAGAGAGGAGCTCAGTCAGTGGGAGACAAGCCCAGACTGAAGTGGGGCAAGATCTAGGGATTTAAAGGAGTAAAGCTGAATCATTTTGTGAGGGGTTTGGGACAGTGTACCTTGTGAACCAGGAAGACTGGATTGCCGTCACTGAGTGCAACAGGGAGGCTACCTGATTTGATGACACGGTGAGGATGAGCGGTGCGCCAGTCAAGTAGAGGTGTTGTTGTGAGTTTTATGACTTAGACGTGTTGGCTCCTGGATAATTTGGGTGAGGCTGAGAGCATCAATGTCATTCTGGATCTTACTCGATTTGATGACAACCAGCTTATGTTCAAGTCACCCAAAATGAACAGCTGCCTGAATGTGAGATGGAGGCAATGAAAGATATAAGTTCAGCAGCGACTGTGGGGGTAGTGCTAGGACAACAGTAGATGCTGGCTATGAAGAGCGGGACAGTGAATGGGAGAGTAATACATGTGACTAGAGCCTCGTAGGTAGCAGGGACTGAAGATGAAAGCATAGTTGTTGATTGCAATGTGGACTGGATGTACATGGCCATGCCCCTGCCTCGACCTGTCTTGCCTGTAGAGGGAGTAACCGGGAATTGCGATGGAGTTGTCAGGGACTTTGCCTGTGAGCCATGTTTCAGTTTTAATTAAAATGTCAGGAGTGTAGGAGACCATGGGGGTTTGGATGGGGTCAATTTTACGTAGCAGACTGCAGATGTTCAGGTGGATACGTTCCAGCCCATTAGAGATAGCAGAGGAGGCCATAGGGCTGGGTCTAGTAGAGCTAGGGGTAGCAGCAGAGGAGGAAAATATTGGGAGCCAGGGTTTGGGTGAATAGTTCCTGATGAGAAAGGAGGATGGCTAGGATGAGGCAGTGTAATTTAGGACATTTGCAATGTAGCTTGGAGATTGAAGGGGATGGGGAAGATGAGGAGGGGGGAGGAGACTGTGAGACGGAGATAGGCAATATAGCTAGGAGAAGGAAAGAGAGAGCCGGGGCGGTAGGGAAAGTAAGACCAGGATACAAAAGGGGCAGTGGGAATAATTGCAAGAATGAATGAGGTAGTAAGGAGGGGAAGGGGAGTAAGAGGGGGAGCTGGGGGTGGTTGGGATGAGTATCAGAATGAGAAGGGAGGGAAGTAGGAAGAAGGGGGAGGGAGGAGGGTGGAAGAAAGTGAACACTATTTTGGAGGAGGGAGCTGGGGGCTTCACTGTGCAATAAAGTAAGTGCTGTACACAGTGCTGGCTAGCTTACTGTATCATAGGAAGGCGGGCAGGGATAGAAAAAGGGAAAATAGAGCTACCGAGGAAGAAATACGCTAGTGATTAGAATGGCTCAAACATAAGAAAGATTCTGAGAAGAAGACAGCATAACAAGGTTAAGGAGAAAAAAAACACATAGTAGGCATGGCAGTGTAGGGAGGCTCTGAGTGAAAATAGGAGCCAGGGAGTAGGTATTGTAGAGCAGCCCTCTGGTGGCCAGGCTGTATAAGCTGCAAATGTTAAAAAAGGGACTTAGTACATAACAGCTGCTAGTCATGTGACCTGCCAGGGTTATAAAAGGAATAGCCCGGGGGGGGGGAGGACTGGCGCAAAACGCTGGCAGGAACTGACTTGCGAGAATCAGATTAGCGATTTCTGCTGTGAACTCTGTGGCTGAAGCAGGAGGGAGCTGTGCTCACTGTTGCAGTTAGTAAAAAATTAGCCACAAGTCTGTAGGCGACACAGATACTGGTAGATGGCTTACAGCACAAAGTGGGTAAACAAGCCGAAAACTGTCCGGTCTCCCCGGCATTTGCCCCGGCCAGAGCTGGTATCTTAGGCAGGAGTGCAGTAGCCAGTCAGGAGTGGGCAAGGAGTCTGAGCCTACCAATCAGGGCTCAAGGTGCTTGGTGCTGGGAAGAGTTGGAAACTTTACCTTTGAGCTGCTGTAGATTGCCGTGGAGGCGGCGGCAGTCATTCACACTGGAGAGTTCCTTCAGTCGGGTGGGGAGCGCCATGGACGAGGCTCCGGCCCTGAAAAGGGAAGAGAAGCAGGGTTAGACAATGAGGAATTATGGGGGGCTGGGTGCTTAGCTAGTTAAGAAAGAGTGGGGGCGGGATAGATGAACCAAAGGAAACAGAAAGCGTTAGCGGGAGGTAGTGGACAGGGCAGGGGGCAGCTTAGTGAAGAAAATTAGCAAGCAAAAAGGGCCTTTTGCAGGAGTCAGCAGCAAATGGCACCAGGAGGGGGGGGTTCCATGTCATTTCAGCAACTCAAAAAACAGCGAGTGCAATTTCAGCGATGTAATTATAGCGACACAAATTTCAGCGACTGGCAACTTCAGCGCAGGACTTTTCAGCGAATATATTCAGATCTGCAACAATTCCTTGAATGCCTGTACAACCACCACTTTGGGGACAAATGCTAAAGAAAACGACATTCGAATATTGAGAGCACATTGGCATCATGCACATACCTTGTATGTATAGCTAGGCACTGCAGTATGTGCCTCCGAATCACTTGCCCGAAATGGAATAAACATCCACGTACCCCTACAGAAGGTAGGTAATCCGACTATTCATATTGTTGCTGCTTGTTATTGCAGGGGGGCTGCACCCCCTGCACCCCCCTTGGGGGGTTGTGCCCCCAACCCCTCCATTTCTAAAATAACATCCTCCAAGTCGCTCACTGACGTCGGAAGATCGCTGAAATGACACAGCTGCTGTAATTCTGCAGTCGCTGTAACTGTAGTCGCCGATTTTGCTTCACTGTAGTTGCCTCACTGTAAATGACTAGCTGAATTGATGTGCTACCCAGGAGGGCATAGCAGCAGTTTAGGCAGAGTAGCTTCGAATTAGAGTAGCCTAGACATAGAGAGATTCAAAGGGGGAGCTAAAACTCTGGAAAGCAGAACACTCCCAAGCACAGCTACAAATGTGCTGCCTTTGGGAAGCTGTGTTTCAGCAAGTCTGATAAGGTAAATAAATAAATAAATGTAACTGCCTGTATGTTTGGGGTTAATATTGTAAGGGGAAGTGTAAGGGGGAAGTGTTTAAATATATAATGCTTAATTCTGGCTGCACCAGACTAATGTTGGGACTCAGATAATAACTAGCCTGCTACTGCAAGGTGTCCTTAAATATTGGCAGCAGTAACAGGCAAACGGACTGAGCAAATTACTTGTTCTGGGCAGCGACTTAAAGAACACACCCAGGGCTACTGAACGGTGGGGCATGTGGGAAAATACAATAATTATTCTGGCTGCACCAGGACTTTAATTTGGACTGTATCTAGTCTGCTTAAGGGACTGTGGGTTAAGCAGCTATTTCAAGCAGCCACAGCCTACTGGAAAGCTAGAATTTTAAAGCCAGGACTTGTGGGACATTAGACAAAGCTCATGGGAAAATTCCAAGTGCTCATGGGGAACTGCACGGATCTAATTTCAGGCACCAAAACAGTACATCAACTGTGCATCGAGTGAGGTTTATGCATAATTCATTTTTTTGACTGACAGGTCCTCCAGCCAATCAGAGGCTAAGCATCCAATAGCTTCAGCCAATCAGGAAGGAACCTCAGGACAGCCCCATAAAAGACTGTGGGCAGGATTCACGAAGCTTTTGAAATACCAGCAGCTGTGGGTAAACCGCTGCGCAAGTGGGTTGCCACTTTCGGAGCAGCAGGTTACCCTCAGCGGAGGGTATTCACAAAGGTGGAGCCGGCTTATGACCGGCTTCATGGGTTACGGCCACTTGTGGGTGATGTCACCAGGGTGATGGCCACAGCCACGGGAATGGGCTAAGGCTGGTGGAAGCAGCCGAGACACCCTCCGCAACTGCTGCGGCTGTGAATTGCAACCGCTGCAGCTGCGGGCGATTACAGTCCACAAGCAGTTTCGGAGTGGGACTTTGAAACAGAACGCTTCATGAATCCTGCCCTGTGTTTTTTCAGCAATTTTCCAGATTCGAGCAGGAGCAGGCCCCCAGCCATGCAACTGGGCCTAGTAATCCAGTTAATCCTCTCTCTCCAGGAGGGGGTGTTTGCCTTCTTTAGCAGTAAAAGTTAAAGTAATTTAGTTAATGCAAAACCTGCTAGCCTGGGGGTTGCCAAAATGTCCTCTAGGTGCCAGCCCTCCCTTCCATGTTGGAGAAAGCCATGGACCTGCAACTTGATGACATCAAGCCAGCTGTGAGAGAGCTGATTTCACCTCAGTTGTGAGAGAACTGAAGGCATCAGGAAACTTGAATGCGGAGCCTGGTGAGTACTCTTGTACCCCCTGTGCAAGAATGAAAGAGTGTAATCGGGCTGCCCATGCCCTTAGTGACTGTGCTAATTTGTACTGCCCATGTGGTCTGCACCCTGCTGCACTTAACCTTAGCTCAGCGTGGCTGGACCCGCTGGATCTTATGCTGTTTGACACTGTCTAATCTTGGTTTGCACCTTGCATCTGCTGCACCTGTCTTGCCCAGCGAGGTGGACCTGACTGTTCTGGGGACCCAAGTGAGCCCAGAGTATCGATAAATGTGCTGATATGAAATTGTCTGCTACGGAGCCTACAGCACTGGAAGGGGAGCACCAGTACCGGATTCAACCTGACTTTGCCTGGGAGGTCCAGCATTTGTTAACTAATCTGGTCAAGACGTCCAGTGGAGCTGCACTCTACAGGGACTGAGATCCCAAGTTTTCTGAATTTTACTACTGAAATGATTGTTCTTAGGCAAACTGACTGGGTGGCCATATTGGCCCCTAGTTGAAGGCGCAATCCTTTCACAGATCGTACCACATGTCTGAAATATAAATGTGTTGACTGTACCAAAACATATAAATGTGAGGGATGTTCAGAAAGAAATAACTGATTTCCAAACCCAGTGTAACCTGCTGGTTACATCTACCGAGTGTGTCCAGCTGCAACATGCAGGGCAATCCCTGCATACGGTCTTGGATTTGAACGACTGCAAATAGTTTTATCTGCCTAATTGTTTTCAGGTTCATGCACTAATTCTTTCTTTAATCAAGCCAGTCAACATACAGCTGCACCGTTCACCAGGCCTGCAACATGAAAATAGTGTACAGAACTGGGTACCCAGGTTTAAATGTGTGTGATTGTGGGTCTCATATTAAATTTTGGGAAACTGTTACCAGTTGTGGGAAATAATATTGTGTTCCATTTGATTTTATGCAGTTTAGATAGCCAGGGCTCTGGATATCAGTGTGGGTATAATGTTGATTGCTTCTGATTTACAAACAGGTATACACCCAGCTGAAGGGTTTTCACCAGCACAATCCAAAAACCCAATTTAGACTGTAAATAATAATGATGTTGCTTGCAAAAACTCTACTCCTTTGTTTCCTCGTTCCTAAGCCCCAATTCCCCATGTAAATCAATTGTTGTTGTTTGCAAATGATGGTGTTGTGAACATATTATTAGAAAGTCATTAATTGCAAAATGTCTGAAACATGGGGAAATGTCTATTGTGTCATGTGCTGGGGGGGGGGGTCATAGTGGGTGGTATGGCATCCTAGGGGGTTGTACCAGGTAAGAGCTAGCCCACTTAAAAGCTGAACTCTGGGTGGAGGCACTGCGCAAATGTAAAATCATGGAAAGAACCAGTTTGAGTTAAGTCATGGGAACCCAGGTACCTCAACCTACATACCAGGTAGTGGGCAGTGGTAGTAGCCCTTGGAGTAGCTCCGCCTGGGGTTACACCATAATTACCAGATTCCGGGTTAAAATTACTTTTTGGAACTAATAACCCGAACCGTTATGATGGTGTTTGAACAGACTGGTAATCTGTTTGATAAACAGGGTCACCAGTAATTGAGAAAATGGGTAAGGCATTAGAACTAGAATTTGGCACACACCCCAATGTGTGGGATGTCACATAAGCCCTGAAATCGGAGCTTGAGGGGTTTATACAGGTATCCCACACTGAGGGGTGTGTGTAAAATTCAAGTTTTAATCCCCTACCCAGACATTATTTTATATAATTGCTGGTCAGCGTTTTTTCATATCATGATGAAGACTACATAGCCAAAATACTGCATAGTACTTAAAAATTACTGCATCGGCGCTACTGCAGTATATTACCTTACTGCAATTATATTGCACGAGACAGCAGGTTCAATTACTGCAGTAACACTGTAGTTTAACTTTTATTGCATTATTTTTGTAAGAGTGGTTTCAAAATGTTCCTTATAATGTACACTGATGCAGTTGGCACCGTCTATTTTCCACACATCGATTTTCTCAAAGGTTTTGCGACCTACATATACAGTGGCGTGAAAAAGTATTTGCCCCCTTCCTGATTTTCTCTATTATTGCATGTTTGTCACACTGGATGTTTTCAGGTCTTTAGACAAAATATAATATTAGATAAAGGAACCTGAGTGAACAAATACCACTTTTTTTTTACTTATTTCATTTATTTAATGAAAAAGTTAACCAACACCAACGGGCACTGTGTGAAAAGTAATTGCCCCTAGTTAAATCAACCCAATTAAAGGGATAATTAGAGTCAGCTGCTTGAACACAGCCAGGCTTGATTACAGCCAGCCCTGCTCAATATAAATCTCACTTATTTTGACCCTTACCATCAGAGTCACGCTGCCAGCACAAAGATTCAACAAGCACATTATGCCATGATAAAAGGAAGTTCCTGAAAAGATCAGAAAAAATTTGTTGCCCTATCAGTCTGGAAAGGGTTACAAAGCTATTTCTAAGGCTCTGGGACTCCATCGAACCACAGTGAGAGCCATAATCTCCAAATGGAGAACACTTGGAACAGTAGTGAATCTTCCCAGGAGGGCGGCCTGCCAAAATTACTCCAAAGAGCGTAAAATCATTCAGGAAGTCTCAAAGGATCCTAAAACAACATCCAAAGAACTGCAGGCTTCTCTTGCCTCAGCTAAGGTCAGTGTTCACGACTCCACAATCAGAAAGAGACTGGGCAAAATGGGCTTCATGTGAGAGTAGCAAGGGAAACCACTGCTAACCAAGAAGTACATAAATGCTCATCTCTCATTTGCCAAGAAGCACCTGGATGATCCACAAGCCTTTTGGGAAAATGTTCTATGGACAGATGAGTCCAAAGTGGAACTTTTGGATGACATGGATCCCATAATGTCTCGCGTAAAGCAAACACAGCATTCCACAGTAAGAACACCATACCAACAGTCAAACATGGTGGTGGTAGTGTGATGGTGGGGATGCTTTGCTGCCCAAGGACCTGGATGACTTGCCATAATTAAAGGAACCATGAATTCTGCTCTGTACCAGAAATTTTATGAAAGTCCGCCATCCTTCCGCCAGCTGAAGCTTGAAGCGTAGTTGGGCCATGCAGCAAGAAAATGATCCAAAACACAAAAGCAAGTCCACATCAGAATGGCTAAAAAGAAGTAAAATTAAAGTTTTGGAGTGGCCTAGTCAAAGTCCAGACTTAAACCCAATAGAGATGCTGTGGCAGGACCTGAAATGAGCAGGTCATGCTCGAAAACCTACCAAATGTTACTGAATTAAAGCAGTTCTGCGAGGAAGAGTGGGTTAAAATTCCTCCACAGCGTGAAAGACTGATATTAAATTATAGGAAGTGTTTGGTTGCAGTCATTGCAGCTAAAATGTACAACCAGTTATTAAGTGTAAGGCAATTACTTTTCACACAGCCAGTTGGTGTTGGTTCACTTTTTCATTAAATAAGTGAAATTAAAAAACAAGTGTTATTTGTTCACTCAGGTTCCCTTTATCTAATATTACATTTCTCTAAAGACCTGAAAACATCCAGTGTGACAAATATGCAATAATAGAGAAAATCAGGAAGGGGCAAATACTTTTTCACGCTATGTAGGTTTCCCTAACCTTGAGGTTAGGTTACCACCTTTAAGAAGATCAAAGTGGACTGTGGGACGTTTCTTACTGAAATATGATTTTCGCAGGACAGTACATAACTCGACCAATGCAACAGACTTATTTTCTCCATGTAATCAGAACCAAGGCTAAGTAGTAGTTTCTGGTTACTTCTATTGTTTCTCATCATTTTAAAGTATTTTAGCTTTCTGCAACATTTAGTGAAAATTAGAAAACATTTTTTGTACTATAAAGTCAGGACATGTAGTATTGGTCATGATTTTGCAGGACCCAGCTGCACAATCTGAATGTCCTGCGAAATCAGGACAGGTGGAAACTCTACCAAGTTGAAGCAGGATATGGCGGTTTGGCAGTCACGGGTCATCAGCATCCCCGCCCCGCCACATAACCTTTGGTTGGTTTTCTGGATGAAGCCGTACACGTTATAATCACTGCTGCTTGCTGGCTGTTAGTGTGCGTGTGGTATTATTTACTTCATGAGTGTTAGTGTTGACAAATGGCAAGGCAAAAGAAAATGCAAGTCGTTACGCTACCCCTCAGAGACCAAGTGCAACCATCTGGACTTTGCAGCTCGGGCGGATGACCCGGAAGCGGTTTTACCAACTTTCACCTTTCACGCTCCACCTTTGACCATGGACGTGTTGTCGCTTGTACGCAACTTGTGCAACTAGAAACATTAGCAGTGTTACAAAAACACTCTCCGGGTTACGAACTGAGAAACTGCCCCGAAGCAACGTAGTGACCGGTCCCAGCTGTCCTGGACTCGGAGGGACTGAGGTGCACTGGTCTGGTGTTCTCAGGGGTTAATGAATGCAGCACCTACATTTATGAAATCTGAGCGTGGAGCCCAGCCACGGCGGAGATTAACTGGAAGACAGCGGAGAGAGCCACAGCTGTATCCGAGCTGTAGCGAGTGTGCATGCGCAGTAGTGAATTCGAGCCCCCATCCCCGCCTGTGCCATGGCTCCCATGGGTCTCCGCCTCTCCCCCCTCGGGGTGGTCGTATTCTGCCTGCTAGGGCTTGGGGTGCTCTACCATCTGTACTCTGGGTTTCTGGCCGGCAGGCTAACCACGTTCATGCAGGAGGACGCGGGGGATCCCGATGCCGGGTCCATTCCGTCGCGGAACTCGGTGCCTCGGTCTCCCCCGGTGGTAGACCTGCGGGAACTGCTTGCTGCGTCGGTGGAGGCAGCAGTCCGGGGAGGAGATGAGGTGAGAAGAATCCGGGAACAGAATACTCTGGGCGAGATATCCAAAGGCAAGACCAAAGAAGGAGTGTCCGAATTGTTAACTTTGGGAGACCTGGCATCCCACAGAAAGATGACTGGCTTATTTAAAAGTGCATTTCCAGACATAAAGGTAGGCATGGAGCTTCACGGGTGGTGTTGATGCTGACGTCGTGTTGGGTCACCTACTTTACGAGAAATAGAATGAAACACACCTGTCATTTAGAGACACGCTTGAAGTTCATAAGTTTCTTTGTAGCAGGGGTTAAATTGGACAGGAGCCGAGAGAAACTCAGTTCTACCTCCTCTAAAGAATGTGTAGTAGATTATACCAACCTCTCATGTTTCTCAGTTGAGTACTATAGGAGAGTTCCACGACCTACAAATTACAGTTCCAGCCATACCTCTCAACCTTTCTCACTGAAATGAGGGACATGGACATTTTTGGACCCTCAGAATGAGGGACACATCCTCAAACATGGAGATACAAGCTCAGAACACTGTGAAACCGTAGTGTTTACTTGTACAAAGTTTATTTTGTATTTAGTAGTTTAGAATATTAAGAGTTTCTGCTTTGAAATCTGAATTTTCAGCACATTCTCTGTGTGAGCAGCACCTTTTCCATGAGGGACAGAGCAATTTTAAGGGCAAAATTAGGGATGTCCGTCATAATGAGGACACTTGAGAGGTATGGTTCCAGCGCCTCGAAATTTAAGTAAGACTCCCCACCTAGACATTTCCAGTTCAGCCACTTATTTATATCCAGTATTCTTACACCCCCTCCCCAAAAGCTGGAGAGTTAGCTCAGCCACTCAACCACTCAGCTATTACCAGCAAATAAAGGTTTGTCTATGGGTGCCCCCCCCAAGTGTACACATACAGTATAAGAGTAATCTCATGAACTTGATAAGGACCTTAGTGATATAGATCTGTAACTTCAGCAGTCTGTGCAACTCAGCAACACCCTTCATCTATAATGCTGATTCAGCTGGGCACATGGAGTGAAATAAAGAGACTTAAAAAATATATATATATTTTGTAAAATAATTGATTTGAAGTTGCTGCTGGCTGCCACTGACTAGCTGTGCTATATCTGACCCTTCATATGACTGAATTCACTCGGTTGCTGCACGTTTTCTCATTGGTTAATGGTATAATGCTGTTGGGTGGAGCGTGTTGAAGAGTTGTGGTGTAAGCCACGTCATGGCTTCATGTTGATTACAGGTTTTCAGTTTCTCATCTTAAGATTCCAGGGCTTGCTGGGGTGTAGGATCTCTTACAACAGGAGTCTCTTTGCCATTGTGCATGTCGCTCAAAGTGTTGTAAACAAAATGTTGACTAATGCTAAGCAATACTGATGGATCAATGGTTATCTTCTTCAAGTCATATACTGCCTTAAATTATTGTGCTACTTTTGATTTATTGTATGCATCCTCTTGCATTTCTCATGGGTTGTGCCTGAAAATGTATACTCCTATGTCTGCTGCACTTCACTGGTTAACAATAATTAAATAAATTGCTTAGTTGTAAAGGCCAGGCCGCCAGCCGCCATGTCTAGGTGCATAAGATGTTACTTTTCGTCCAGGGGCCCACTTACCAGAAACCTGGACTTTGAACCTCCCCACCACAAGTCTGGGAAATGGGGGAGGGGGTCGGGGACAACTGCCACCATAGGGCACCCTGACAAAATGGTGGTTTAAACCATGGGTCAGATTGGACCTACTGTCATAAAAAATGGGGGTCAAAAGAGGAACCTATTGGGTCAAAAAGAAGTCAGTAGTAGATTTTGTACAATTCACTTTTTTCCCCTTCCTTTAGATGTTGTTACAGAGAAGGTGCATCAATCTAGACCCACTGGCAGGGGGAAGAGTCATATTTTCTGAGCAGGTGGCAGCATTCGCTTTTTTTACCGCATGTTAGCACTATCCCTGAGGGGCCTCTGTTATTAGATGACCACTCAAAAAGTGGAATGTCCATGACAGGAACAAGGGATCAAGCAGGTCAGTGTTTGTCACAGATAGTAGGCATTCTTTCATGTTTTTTCTGCCATATTTATTTGTAGCCCCTTCTAAAAAGTCTAGGAATACGATACATGTTACAAATAGAGGGACGAGCATACGTACTTCACTTTTCCACTTGACCTCTGGGACAGAGATGAAGTCTGGGCACCCAGGGAAATGTTGGGGCATCCCAGGCTGCAGGGGAAATAATTAGCAACATAGAACAACCTCCGGCTGCAGATAATGTCCAAACAGTTAATAATTTCAAAAACTGGATTCTCTTTATTTACAAAAAGCTCACGAGCAAGGTTATTCCCCATAGAGGCAGACTGCATTCTTATTGTCTCTGTGTATCGGTATCCATAGGCAGTCTGTCAGCCCCCAGACTCCAAGTGGTTTACAGTAAAGGTAAATTGTACTCCTTAAGTTTTTGCAGGGGTTGTGCCAACAAACCAGTGGGGCACTTAGGTATATATTTGTAATATGCTTGACACAGGCAGAAACACATTTGATCTCCTAAAGGCAGCAAACTCGAACTGCATAATATATTAGGGCCTCTGTAGGCCAGACCCATGATGGGGATCTAATTTTAGGACACTTAGCAGCTGTACCACTTTATACCAATGGTGCAGTTTTGTGACTTGCTCTGAACATTAGAAATCACATTGCCAGTCCTGCAACCAACAAGTAACTCACTCCTTAGAGCTACTTGGGATAAGCACTGACCAAGTCTTCCTAAACCTGGCAACAGATTCCCTCTACCTGTTCCCCTAACATAGGGCATTAAGGGTAAGGCCCCAGGCCCTTAGATTCAGTTTTGCTCCACAAGCTGTCTTGGCAGACTAAACACTGGTACTCCTTGGGACTTTTTCCCCAACACGACATGGCTAGGGAGGGCATACACTCCTGGAGGTCCGAGGTGCCACCAGTGATGCCTTCCTCACTCCTCCAAGACTTGAACCCTGTGGGCAGAGTCCAGGTCCACATTAATGCTTCTGAAGGCTTTTTCCCACATGACAGAATCAAAATTTAGGGCAATGAGAAGCTGACATCCCTTGGGGTCCGAGGCTGCCACCCTTTCCCAATACATGACCCTGTGGGTAGAGGGTTCCAGACAGAATTGTTGCTAAAGGGACATAGTTTCAAACCTTCCTGCCTAGTGCAGGGAGGAAGGCAGCACTGGTGCCATGTGCAGTCCCAATATTAAATTGTTCCATACCACCTCCATTTCTCTATGTGCACATTGTTGTTCTCAGATAGCTCCTCCTTTTCTCAGCATCTAAATGATGAATTACATGAGATATTCCTTACTAGGGTCCTTGCTGATGGCAGCTGCCACAATAAGCCTGTTGAGACGCCAGGGATTAGCCCAGTTGAGGTTTCTAACAGATCTCGTAGAGCAACATTAGGAGCAGAGCTCCTTGTAGGGGCTCTGTGTTTATTTATACACTTCAGAAGTTTTAACAAGAAAGACATGCTGAGCTGGGTAACAGCTAATTTCTAGATGGTCCTAGGGGAGCATATGATGGTAAATAAAAGTACAGTTACATCAGGATAAGGGGAACTTTGCACATAATCAGCACTGGAACACAGTAATAAATGACAGTTGCAGTGTTTGGGGCAGAACAGGACCTAGCCATAGAGCTGCATTGGTGCATAAGGGGGCTGAGAAGGGGGTCTGGGGCAATGCAGGCATGTGTAGAAAGCACAACAGTGGATTTGAGAGAGAAGAGGGAGGAGGTGAAGTGCGTAGCAGGAGGAAGTAAAGACCAGAGCTTCGGGAATATGAATGAGAAAGAAGATTGACTAGCAGAAGATTTTACTGGGGGAAGAGAATGAGACTGAGAGAGTACACGCACTTTTTCCTTTAAAGAACACTGTGCTTAGGGTGGAGCTTTTGGTGGATAGCACCCACATGTATAGAAAAGTTCAAGGCAACAGTCCAAGCAAACCCTGAGTTGTTTATACATCACATCAGTTACTGCAAGTATGTCAATAACAGCAGTAGTGTTTTCTGTTGTACACATGTCTGTATTCGGAGGGCTTGACACAAGCTTGTAAATTTCAAGAAAGCCTCCATGTGTATGCAAATGAGGTACTGTAATACAATTCCTACTATTCTTTGGTGTCACTGAAGATGCAGCTCAGAAGAAGCATAAGGTTTTCAGTGGCTTCCTATCCGTATTTTAGATTTGCAGTGGCTTCAACAGTCTCCACACCACTTGCATATTTTGTAGTACTAGTAGCCTTAATTTGTGCATAGCAAATAGTACATCTAAAATTATTTCATTCACAAGAAAACAAAAACAGTGGGCTGGATATTCAAAGGGTTGCGCCATGTAATGAGGGTTAATGCCTCACGCTCGAAATTAAGCCATTCTGCCATATTCAGCAGGAGGCAGTTCGCCCCCAAGTCATGCAGAGCAACAGCGCAATGCTAATGAAGGCATGCTCAACCGAGGGAGGAACCATGCATAAACTGCACAGCCTGATATTCAGCCCGGCTGTGCAGAGTTGTGAGGCGCAACCCCTACCTGCGCCTGCACAACTTTGAGTCAAAAAGAGGAGTAAGTCGAGGCCACCCACAGGTAAGCTGCCACATTGCAGGGTGCAACACAGCAGCTGCCACCCGTGGGTGGCCCCACTGTTCCTGTGCCCCCGCAGCTCGACCCGGCAGATCTCACCCCCACTGGCCCGATCGCGGGGCATAACAGTAATGAACACCCTCACTGGCCTGATCGCGGGCATAACAGTAATGAACCTTTGATTATTCATCACAGTATAACAGAATGAACCCCCGACTGCCCGATCGCGGGCATAAGATCACCCCAAGACCAATATCCTGGTGGTCCAGTGGACATGAAGCCCGATCGCGGGCCTAAGGTCAACCCTCAAGTCCAATTTCCCTGGTGATCTAAGTGGGCCCCAGCTCAACCACCCATGGAGCCACCACCCCGCCCCCATCAGCCGGCGGGCAGCAGCACCCACCCACCTGCCGCCTGCTGACTGACTGCTCGGTAGGGCTGCGCGCCTTCATTCACAAATCTGGACTGCCTGTATTAGGTGAGCTGCACGCCCATTGGCTCTTGCTCTGAACCAGTGGGCGTGCAGCCCACCGAGCAGTCAGTCGGGGGCGGCAGGCGGTGGGTACTGCCGCCCGCCGCTGACGGGAGCGGGTGGTGGGGGCCACCAGATCACCAGGGAAATTGGACTTGGGGTTGACCCCACGATCGGGCTCATGGGTCCACTGGACCACCAGGGATATTGGTCTTGGGGGTTGATCTTATGCCCGCGATCGGGCCAGTCGGCGGGGTTCATTACTGTTATGCCCGTGATCGGGCCAGTTGGGGGTTCATTACTGTTATGCCCGCGATCAGGCCAGTGGGGGTTCATTACTGTTATGCCCGCGATTGGGCCAGTGGGGGGTTCATTACTGTTATGCCCGCGATCGGGCCAGTGGGGGTTTCATTACTGTTATGCCGCGATCAGGCCAGTGTGGGGGGTTCTTTCACATTATGCCATGATGTGGCGGGCCAGTGGGGGAGATTTACTTCATGCCCTCGATCGGGCTGCAGGGGGCGTCGGTCCCCAATGGCTGCTGCCTGGCAGGGCGCCAGGCACAAGTTGTCGGGGATCGACGCACCTGCATGCTAATGGCATGCAAATGGGGCCGTAAGTAGATGCAAATGGCCCCCCCCCCCGTGCCTTGCATGAATTATGGCCCCATTTGCATGTCACCTTTTGAATATTGGAAAGTTGCGCATGGCGTAATGGAACTTGCGCCACTACATCTTGAATGCTCCACTCTGACCACTTGCAGTGACCACTTGCGGTGGCGCAAGTTCCAGTGCGGCATGCACAGTGGCTGTGGTGGGGTGATATTCAAAGCGAGTTGTTCAATACGCAACCGCTGAATATCACCGCCACACCCAGCCGCAGCTTTTTGAGCAGCGCAGGCTTGCGCCACAGAATGGCGCTTAGTTGAATATCCAGCCCAATATCTCTGTGCTGCTCGGCTCATCTTTCGCTGTTAAGACAGTTGTAACGTTGTGGGGAGGAGTAGACTGAATTCTTTGTTTACACAGATGACACACATCCTTTTTGCACCTGGAAAATGGACAGCTAGATCACTTCATTTAAAAAAAGTGTATTGTTCACTTTTCATATGCTGACTGGAAATACCAAGAGAGGGAATGAATATGACATGAGGAGGAGGTAAGCAGATGCACAGCACTGCAAGCATGAAACTTCACCTTTTAAATAGGACAGGAAATCAGTTAAACTGCATTCGTAAGAGTGGTGTGTGTTGACCATTTTAGATCCATGTATCTTATTTATCGTGTTCTAAGTGAGTTGGTGTCTTTTTTTCGTAAGTTTGTTAGTTATTTATTAAATTTTGTTAAATGGGTAGGCCCACTGGGCCTCAGAGGTCCCTTTTTCAGGGGTGACCCGGGGTTAGTTACATAGAGCTAAGCAAGCACAATCAAGTAATACATAGCAGAACATTGCATACAGAAGGGCTGCGACATTGTACAGTAACCAGTCATACAATCACAACAACAGTGGCATCGGTTATATTTAGGGCAGATGGAACAATAAAATACAAATGCAAACCAGAATAAGGCTAAAGGTACAGGGCTAATAGCACAGGGTTACATTGGGAATGACAGGTTTTCATTAGGGAGGGCAACTATTTACAGGTCAGGTGCGCACGATCTACGGTGGCAACTAGATGCCAGTAGTGACAGTTAGGTCGCCCATGTCCTGGCAGCAGGGGGCATGATTTGGCTAGTCTTCTGGACAAACACAGGAGCTGAGGTTCAGGAGGTGAGTATGTAGCCCCTTCTGGAATATCGCTAGGAAGGGGGCTTGTTGGAGGTGATAGGGGAGCTTGTTCCGCAGCGTAGGGGCTATGTGGGCAAAGGATTTACTGCCGGCTGCAGATCTGGACCTGGGGAGTGCAAGGAGAGCTTTGCCCGAATTGCAGAGGGGCCTGCTGGGCTGCTTTGAGGCAAGTAGTGAGATTAGCCCTGCGGGGGGATCATCTGAGAGGAGCTTATATGTCCAACTTAGCAGGGGATGCGGAGTCTGAGGTTCAGGTGGGCCATTTGAGTGTGACTAGGGCTTCACAGTGGTGGGTCCTTGAAAGTGCTATTTGCCACAAAAGCCCAATCTTGTAGTACAATGTCTAGTCTGCCAAGGTCAGGTTTTCCAATGCTGAGTAGGGTTGGGCCGCGTGAGGTAAGTGTAGGTAGGAGGACACTCTGAGTGACTGCCTGCCTTGTCTCAGGTATAATATTGGTGCTAAGGCAATATAGCAGCCCGAGTTTTGGTAGATGCTTTTGTCACCATATCTACGGAGGTTTGAGTTCTTGGTTTAGTGTAAGACCCAGGTATTAATGTCATTAAATAGTAAAAATAAATATGGCTGCTTATGGATCAGTTAATTTTTTTTTTTTTTTCCCATTTTGACTCTGTAGAGTGAGCGAGTTAGCCAAACTGTGACATTACCATTCCATGATGTCATTGATAATCAGGTGCTTGAAGCTGTCTGAAACTGACAGCAAACAGGAAGTGATTCCTGACTTTCTTCAAGGTATTTTATTATCATGTTAGATGCTTTACTTCGTCAGTGTGAATAAAGTATTGAGATATTTCTAACTCCTAATTCTGCTAATACGGTTGCTTGTAACTACAGTTCTACTTGTACATTTGGCCCCAGATATTCAAAGGGTTGTATCATAACCACTAATCACCAGTAGCGATATTCAGGCGGGATTGTGCCCTGGCACAAATCCCGATGTGCCGGAGCACATCCGTAATGTATGCAGCGCAGGTGGGGCATGCCCATGCATACTCTGCACATCCCCCATTCAGCCAGGGATGTGCTGAGCCCATGCATGCGCAACCCCTACTTGCACTGCACACAGGTGAGCCAAAAAAAAGGAACAAAGGCTGGTTACCCATAGGTGAGCTGCCGTGTTGCAGGGTGCAACATGGCAGCTGCCACCTGTGGGTGGCCACCCGAGCTCTGGCTGCACCTTCATGGCGCCCCCCCCCCCATGCCCGATTGTGGACATAAGTAAAAATGTAAGGTCCAATATCCCTGGTGGTCCAGTGTACCACTGTCAGCCCGATCACGGGCTTAGGTATATAAAAAAAAAAAAACCCACGTCCTACTCCTGGTGGTCCAGTGGACGCTGTCAATGTCCAGCGGGATTAGGTATAAAAACCACCGTCCTATATCCCTGGCCGACTGACACCATAGGTAGGGCTGTACGCCCATTGGTCGTCCAAGCGTGAGCCAATGGGCGGTAGCCCATACCGTATACACATCAACGCTTGTGGACATGGGCGCAGTCTACTTTATGGTGTCAGTCGGCGAGCGGCAGGTGGGTGGTGTGCTGCTCTGCCGCTGACCCAGGGGGAGCAGGGCGGTGGGGCTCAGTGGGCGGGTGGGGAGGGGTACTGCTGGGCCACCAGGGATATTGGATGTTGTTTTACATGCTTCAGTCCGCGATCGGGCTGCGAACGGTCCACTGGACCACCAGGGATATTGGACGAATTTGAAAGCTTCAAATGCCTGCGATCGGGCAGAGGGGCGCATTGCCACGCTGTGTAGGGGGCGTCGATCCCCGATGACTACTGCCTGGCAGGGCGCCAGGCGCAAGTTGCCGGGGATTGGCGCACCTGCATGCAAATGGGGCCATAATGACATGCAAATGGCCCCATTTGCGCCTTGCATACATTATGGCCCCATTTGCATGTGCATTTTTGAATATCGCAGTTGTTGCGCATAGCGCATCCCCTTGCTCCACTCTGGCTGCTTGCGCTGGTGCAGTGCCACTGCGCCATGCACACTGCGGGTGGCCAGAGTGCGATATTCAACGATGCTGTGCCATGGCGCAGCTCCGTTGAATATCGCCCAGTCAACACCCCCTGTGCAGCTAAGTTGCGCTGCACCCAGGCTTGCGCCACAGCCTGGCGCAGTCTGAATATCTGGGCCCTTGTCTGTACATTTCAAAAAAAAAAAAAAAGAATGAAAGGATGTAAGACAGAGGCAATGTCAATTGTTTTCATCTTCTCATGGTCATACGATGTTGTTATGGAGCGGTCTACAAAATCTGAAATGCTTGACTCTGATATGGTCCCGTCATTTCTGAATAATTTTCATTGTTACCGCTATCTTACTGCCTGTAGTTTGTTGTACCCCAATCATACTGCAGCCTCCTCCTATGCCGAGGTGCACACACTCGCGCATGCACACAACACACTCTGGTTATTCTCTTCTACCTGTCTGCACTCTACAAGCTACAGTACATTATCGTATCTTCTTTGTTCTCCTTCTAGTCATCCTGCATGACATTATTCAGTTACTCACTTTTGTCATTAATTGCTGAAAAATGTGCTGAAGACACATTTCTTGTTTAATCTGCTGTCGCATAAAGAACTGCCCTGTGTCAGTCTGTCCCGATGCATGTGTACTAAAATGTTTTACATTCATCCAGAAAAGGGTATTAAATCACCTGCTTAGTCTTTAGGACCTATATGGCTACAAACATGTTTCAGGCATTGTACTTACAGTATTCAGTAGCAAATGTCACCATGTTATATATGCTCAACATCACATACAACACAGCAGTTTTAGGTTGCAGTTAAGTGCTTTACTGCATGGTAAACAACAGGCTTGAGCTCCTCTCCTTGACTAACATTTTGTGTTTTCACATTTCTACGCTTTTCTCTGTGTATGATTGTATAAACATTCATTATGCAACCGCTGCAGTATGCCTGTGGCCAAATTAGCATCGTGTATCAGCGGATATC
This sequence comes from Neoceratodus forsteri, assembly GCA_016271365.2. Classification (NCBI taxonomy): domain Eukaryota; kingdom Metazoa; phylum Chordata; order Ceratodontiformes; family Ceratodontidae; genus Neoceratodus; species Neoceratodus forsteri. Next base: position 1,454,459,896 of record CM057455.1, on the reverse strand, counting down.
TAAATCACGATGACATTTATTTAAAGTTCCTTGTGCCCACCCACTGGTATGCTTCATATGTAATCTAGAATTCTATATTACATTCTTCTTAAAAAGCACACCATCCTTCGTTCTCTCACTACCGCTCACTTTGCAAATCCACCCTCTAATGCCCCCAGACACATTATGGATCTGCTGTATTTGTTGTTACATACTCCGTCGTTGTTTTCTGTAGATTTAAATAGTTACGTTTGCTGCACTGTTTTTCTGTGGACGTTGGCAAACGACAATGCTCAGCCTGTTAAATCTAATTTTTTTTTTTTAATTGTTTAAGCAAATGAACAGGCCACTCCTGTGCTCATTACAGTATGTAAAAACAGGCAACTACAGTACTAAGTTAGAGTACCATTTCATTACATTTTTTGCAACTGACATTGTAGTACATTGTGCAAGATGCTCTCTGAATTAAGAAACGATGTCACTTCTGGTACTGCATTGATCTTATGTGTTTGTGTTACACGTGCAAACTGAACATCCGTGCTGTCATTTTTATAAGTATAGCTGATAGCATTTTTTTTCTTTCTTATCAATTTGTGACTGTGATTTGTACATAAATTGGTATTTGGTTTTGCTACCACAGTTTGCCTACTGTTTTATAATGCAATGCCACTTATCCACCTTTGGTATTTCTAGTCGCCTTTGCATAAAAGTTTTGAAATTCAACATCTTTATTGATATTATGTCTTAGCCCAGAGTATATAACCAGGATAAATGTACCACACATTGATAACAACCAAAATAGCTTAAAGGTGGCATGACACCAGAATGTCATTGGATCCAATAAAACCCAATAAAATTAAATTAAAATTTAAATGTCCTCCCTCCCTCCCTCCCCCAATATCCTCCCACCCCTCCCTGGGTGTGCCTTATTACAATAGTCCAGCAAAGACAAGCATCAAAAGGAAGCTAAGACAAGTTAAAGCAGTCAGAGGCATGTGTTACATAAGTCTACTTCAAATATAAAGCATACAATTTACCCCATTTCTGATTAAAAGAAGCTATACAATTCCGGGAGCTTGCTATTAGCCTTTCGGTATTAAAACAAAGCGACATTTCTTTCAGCCATTCAGCATACGATATGGCCAGTTGGTCCATCCAGTGCTTGAGAACCAGTCTTTTGACTCCTATGGAGATTAGAGCCATGTGAAATCTACGCTCTCAAACTCTAATATTGGAGAACACCCCTAGAATACATATTTCCATGGCAAACAAATCACCCAATCCCAAAAGGGGATCTAGATTAGTTTGGATTGTATTCCATAAAGGAGCCACCTTATCACAATGCCAGAAATCGTGTATCAGGTTCCCTTCAGCCGTGCCACACCGTGTACAGTTAGCCAGAGGTAATCTGCCTAGTTTGGCCAATTTAACTGGTGTATAGTATATATTATGTAAGATGTACTGTATGAGGCTGTGTCTATCTTGAGTAAGATATCTATGCTTGTCCACCCAAATCTGACTTCACATCAAGGAGGAGTCTGGCAGAAGAGAAGTCCAGATTTTAGAACCTGTAAGGGCATTGGGATATTTAATATCCAGTAAAAAGGAATAAATCCTGGAGATTCCATGGGCCTTATTTGCACAATCCTGAATCTGTTCTAAGAAAGGCCTGACTTGAGACAACATGAATGTGGTCCCAAAAAGGGAAACCATAAGATGCCTCAACTGAAAAACCTTAAAAATATGTTTCTGAGGAATATTCAGTTTGGTGATTATGTCGGTTGAGGAGAGAAGGGAATCATGAGAAAACAGGCTTTCCACAAGAATATCTTGTAACTGAGGAAGCCAGTCTACTGAAAGCTGAGAACCTCCTATTTTGATGTTAGGGTTTAAAGTGAGGGGTTGAGCCATATCTTTTTTGGATGAGATGTTAAAGAAGTTCCAACACTGACACAAAACTTTTATAGCAATCCCCACCGTCGAATTTTGTATGGAGGAGGGTAACACTGAGAAAGTGTAATAAAAAAACTCTGGGTGAGTTAAGATTATGCATATCCAGGAGCCTCTTTTCCAACTGTAGCCAGATGGGAGAATGTTCACCGGGTATGGGCCCAAACCATCTCCCCATTTTGGACAGATGACTCGCCCAGTAGCAAAAAATAAAATTGGGGAGGCGGAGTCCACCTCTCTCCTTTGGCAAATTGAGTTTAAGGAAGGCCCGTCTGGGGGTGTTTACCCTGCCGGATAAATTTAGAAAAAGCAAAGTGGAGCTGTTGGAAGTAAGACAAAGGGAGCCAGATATTCAATAAATTTAAAGGGTAGAAGAGACTGGGTAGAACATTCATTTTTACAATACTAATACGACCCCATAACGACAAAGGGATTTTGACCCATCTTTGGAGATCTTGCTGGATATTCAGCACCAAATCATCCAGGTTGAGCCTCCTGAGAACCTCTGGGTCTCTAGTGAGATGAATGCCTAGATATTTGATTGAGGAAGAGGACCATTTCATACCGAAATGAGAGAAGTTACCTTGGTGCATGAGAACATTTAATGGAAATATAACTGATTTGAATAGGTTTAACTTATAGTTAGCTACTTGTCCAAACTGTTCGATAATTTGTAACGCATGTGTTAATGAGGTTTCTGGATTGGCCAAATGTAAAAGAATATCATCTGCATAGACTGAGAGGGTCAGAGACTGCTGGTATACTGACCAACCTGTGACCTGAGATGAAGTCTTAATACTAATTAAAAGGGCTTCCAAATATAAGTTAAACAAAGAAGGAGACAGGGGGCAACCTTGCCTAGTGCCTGTTATCAGGGGAAATCGAGAGGAAAAAAACCCATTGCAGTAAATTCTAGCCGTGGGCGCCTTATATACCATTTGAATCCATTGAATGAAGGTTTCCGGAAAACCCATTTTTTTGAGAGTAGCCCAAAGAAAATCCAAGTTTACCCTGTCAAAAGCTTTTTTTGCGTCTAATGAGACTAAAGCCATGGGGATCTGGGAGTCTTGGGCAACCTGGAAAATATGTGAGAGGGTTCTCAAGTGGTCAGCAGAAGATCTGCCTTGCACAAACCCCACCTGTTCAGGACTCAGCAAATGAGACCAAACCTGTTTAATTCTAAGAGATAGGATTTTAGTTAAGATTTTTATATCATAATTTAATAATGAAATCGGACGGTAACTGGCCGTCTCATTCTGGAGTTTGTCTGGTTTCAGGATCAGGACTATCATGGCTTCCAGCAGAGTGGGGTCTAGGGGATCTGAGGTGAACATATAATGAAAAAGTTTCAAGAGAAGAGGAGCTAACTCCTTACAAAAGACCTTGTAGAAGTTAGAAGGGAAACCATCAGGACCTGGAGATTTGTCAGAAGCTAGCCCCTTGATTGCTTCCTCTTCTTCAACCAGAGTAATGGGAGAGGCCAGGATCGCGCACTGCTGGGCCTTTAGGGAGGGGAGAGTAAGGCCATCCAGAAAATGTTCAATACGAGAATGGAAAGCTGGAGAGATGCCCTTACTGTATAGGTCCCTATAAAAGGCTTCGAAAACCTGGGAAATATCTCGAGGGGAGGTTTTAATAGAGCCATCTGGAGAATATAGTGCAGGAATCAGTCTTGAGCTTTCTACTTCCCTCAATCGAAGGGCTAACATTCTACCTGGTTTCTCACCTGGTCTAAATAACAAGCTTTGGTTCTAAGAATGGCATATTCTGCTTTTCTCTTAGCAAATCAGCATATTCGCTCCTAAGCTTCAATAGGGATTCCAGATGGGAGCGGATGATGAAGAGGATAGCTATTTTCAGCCATCCTTATTTGATTCAACAACGAAATAACTTTAGCTCTCTCTGTTTTTTCCTTCTGAAGCTAGCTTGACGATTCTCCCTAATGTAACATTTAAAGGAACACCAGATCAGGTCCTTCTACATGTGGAACCCGTATTGAAATCTATAAAGGAAGAAATTTATGACTTTAATGTGGGATATTATTCGCCCTCTTTAGGAGTTGTGTGTTTAACTCCATGTGGTGTCCTTTTGAAAGCTCGGATCGGGGAAATTAGAATCCAAGCCACAGAATGATCAGATATAACAATTGATTCAATTCCTGTCTGGCGATACCAGCCAGAAGAGTGGTGCTTATTAAGACGTAATCAATTCTGGACCACAACCGTGGACCTGGGAGTAGAAGGAAAAGAGCTGGCTAGGAGGTTAAACAGACACCATGGGTCACACAGACCCTATATGTCCATAAAATCCCTCAAGGCAATTTGTGGAGGAGTAAGGGGTCTTAATGGTTTATGAGTTCTGTCTAGGTCTTGTGACTGAGCAATATTCCAGTCGCCCCCTAGAATAAGCAGGGAGGGCAAGAATGTGCTCAGTTTGTCAGCCAGACTCATAAGAAAGTCCGCATCCCCTCCAGCTGGACCATATATTGCCCCTAACACCACCCTGACATTGTTTAATGTACCCTTGACAATAATAAATCCACCCTCTTGATCTGTTAGACTTTCTTCTGCCACAAAAGATATGTGTCTTTTAACCAAAATTGCCACCCCTCTGCTAGAAGACGACCCACAGGACGTGAAAATTTGAGAGAACCCCTGTCAACGTAACCCGTTTGTTTCTGAGGCTGTGAGGTGGGTTTCCTGCATCAAAAGGATGTCAATATTTAGGAAGGCACAGTTTTTGAGAACCTGATATCTTTTGGGCAGTTCCCTGATACCTCTGACATTCCACGTTGCAATCTTAATTGGCACCAAGGTCATATAGCATTTTAATGAAGAAAAAGGAAGCAAAAGCCATTAACTGACTAGGCAATCCCAAAAGGCACACTCCAGCCCCCCCCATCCCCCACAACCCCGTGAAAAGGATAAATAAGAAAGAAGTTCCCTTCCCAGGGAAATTCGTGAAATGGTCGAGACAATGAGAGATTAGAGAATCTTAACCATCCAGTAGTGAACACAGACCATAAAATCAGTAGGGAAGAGATCGAGACAATAACAAAACCCCTCAACCTATATACAAAAGGTCCCCACCTGTGAACTAGGGAAGATTCCGGAAACCTTGTTGCATGTAATGAGAACCAGACCCAATAGGTTGCCCTCCCATGAGAAGGGTACACTACATTCAAGAACCAAATCTGATTTATAGCGCCATGGACTGGATCCGGAGAAGAAAGCTTACTAAATTGAAGTGCTCTCTGAACCCCACATCCCACAGGAGGCGCACCTTTAGCCCCCTTTCTAGGTGCGTTATGCATCGCTCCCGGAGTTACCTCCATCCCGAAGCCTCCCCCCATCGACCCTCTGGAGAACTGGCCGAGAGCCCTGACCAACATTAAAGTACTCCAAAGGGTTACAATTGGCATGCCAGAATAAAAGTGGGAGTCCTGAAAACCGCCTGTAAATTTGCTCACTCGCAAACCCTACCAGACTATCCCTCTCCCGAGGAGGCACAAGTCTCCCGCTAGTGCTTTTGGACCAGACTTACCCAAAAGGCCAACGCCGGAGATGGAAACCCTGGGTACCCAGTAAACTTGCTGGACTGTTTAACTCCCTTGAGGTGAACCCAGCACCGATAAATGCGAGGATATAAGGGGAAATGAACTAGTGGACCCACCCGTCCGTCTGTAATAACAGCTTAAGGAAACACCCCTGAAAGAAAGTTCCCACCCACCTCACACCAGAGTACACAACCACTCCGCTGAACCAGATCCAGGCCCACTAGGCTCACTGCACCCTTCCTGCCCGCCCATCCACTCCCGAGGAACCAAAGGAAAGGGACAGGAAAACATCAAAAGGTAAAAATAAAAAATAATAATAATAATAAATAAAAAAAAAAAAAAAAGCTTCACAGCAAAAAAGAACAATTGTCCTCACGCAGCTGCAGTGAAAGGCTCATCCTGCTTTAAATAAATTAGGTAGTCTGTTGGGAAGGTCCGTGGCCGCTTGCTCCGGGGAATCATACGTATACCACACTCCATCAACTGCCACTTGTAGCTTAGCAGGGTAGAGCATCTTAAATCTTATTCCTGCCATGATTAGCTTGTTGACCATAGGATGAAAGGCAGATCTTCTTTGTCAAGTTTCATAAGGGAGATCTTGGGTGATCCTCAACTGGGAGCTGCCCACAATATAGCCTGGAGCTCTTTCATGAAAGCACATGTTGCTTCTCTAGAAACTTAGGAATTTCACAATTAAGGGCCTTGGGGATGCACCAGGTGGGGGTTTTGGCCTCAGGGAACGGTGGGCTCGCTCAATGTGATACTGTGGGTTGAGGGGAGAAGGGCCAACAATCCAGAAACACAAGATTGGGGTTGGGGGGGGAGAGAGACTACACTGGGGACCAAGATAAATTTCAGTCACATACATCCCTGATACACGTTTATTTAATTTTAATTGCGTCTGCTTGTCTGTGCACAGGGCAAAGGCCATGCTGGCAAAATAAATCTTTGACGTGTGCAATCTTTAGTTCCAGATGAGAAAGAGTTAGTCAACTTGGGGACCAAGAATAATTTTTCAGCAACATAAAACATAAACAAAAGTTTATATTTATGTTCTGGCCACAGTGGCTGTGTTTACTGAGTAAGGCAGGATGTAAACAATATTGGAATTGAGCCATCTATATCCATTGAAGGGAGAGAGAGTGAATATATCGTGGCCTAAGTGAAATTTCACAGACACAGACATCCCTAATAAAATTTTAATTCTTTCCCACCCTAAACATGGCAATGTGTACAGGACAAAGACAGGCTGACAAAAAAAATATTTGAATTGTATGATCCAGAAACCTGTTCCCAGAGAGAGAGAGAGAGAGAGAGAGAGAGAGAGAGATGGACATGGCGAGAACGAGAGAGACTATTGTTGGCTCTAGAGAAAACTTACAGTCACAGAAATCAAAAATAAAAGTTTTTTTCTTTCCTGACCTCAGTGTGGCTGTGTGTTCAAGACAAGGTTAGACTGGAAAATAAATCTTTGACTTGTGCCACCCTGAGAGAGAGAGAGGGAGACTACATCAGGGTTCCCACGAACATTCGGTCACAGACATCCCTAATAAAACTTTACTTTCTTTACATAGCCTCGGCATGACTGTGTACACAGCAAAGGCATGGCAGGCAAAATAAATCTTTGACATGTGCCATCCAGATATAGAGGACACAGAGAAAGTCTGGGATAACAAACACATTTTATAGTCCTATAAATTACAGATAAAAGTTTATTCTTTACTTGGCCTCAGGCTGGGTGTGTGTACACTAGGCAAGGGCAGGACAGCATAATAAACCAGTGATTTGTGCCATCAAGATCCAGAGGGGAGAGCCGGCCTGGTGGCACTGAGGGTTGAGGCACTGGACGCCACACCTCGTGCCACGCTGGCGACCCGGGTCCAGAAACGAGCCAGGGTTGCTGGGGGTCGGCAGGGGAGGGAGAGATTGAGCATCTGAGGACTGCTCTCCTCCTCGGGAGGGACAGGGTTCCCTGTTTGGTGCTCTGCTGATCTGTGGCGGAGGCTGGAGATACAGCAGGCACCGAGGAGTAGAGAGAAGGAGTGGGGAGGGCGGACATCGTTACGCCTTGACGCTGTGGCACCAGCCACTCCCCAGGGAAACAGAGAAAATGCTCTCGCCGGTCGGAGACGGTGCACTCGAGCTAGCTCCCGACGACGGCTGCCCACCTGGCATCCTCTCTGAGACTGACGCACTGCAGTGTCGGGTGTTGGGGCCTGTCCCATCCCTGCCTGTGGGGTACAGCCAAGGCTACATGGGCGATTGAGGATGGTCAGGTAGGGGAATGACTCCATGTGCGCCCGAGGAAGACAAGAGCCGAAGGGGGGTGGGGGCCAAGAAGGAGGCATAAATAGTTTAAAAAAAAAAAAAAAAAAAAATCCAGAAGGGAGAGCGAGAAAGACTATGTAGGGACACAAGAAAAATTTTCAGTCACAGACATCTGTAATAAAAGTTTATTTTCTTATCTTGGGCTCAGTGTGGTGTGTGTATACTTGGCAAAGGCAATTCTGGCAAAATAAATCATTGACTAGTGATATTCAGTTCCAGAGTGGAGTGAGAGAAACAACATGGGATGGGTCATCAAGACATTTTATAGTCGAGGGAGATTCTGATAATGGGAGACTTCAACATGCCAGATACAGATTGATCAATACTAGCAGGAACATCTGCCAAAACTAGACACATGGTGGATTCCCTGCAGGGGGAGGGCCTCATACAACTGGTACAACAACCCACAAGAGACAGGGCTATCCTAGATCTAGTACTGACTAACATGGAATGGATCACAGATCTCCAGATAGAAGGTCACCCAGGGGCCAGTGACCATCACGTGGTATGCTTCAATTTGGCCACTAGAACTAAATCATCCCATTCCAAGGCAAAAATGTGGGACTTCAGAGGAGCAGACTTTGATAAGATGGCCAACAGAGTTAAGCTAGCCCTGACAAAAAGAAATACAGGTGAGGGGGTACAGGCAAAGTTGGCAAGCATTAAGGATGCAATACTTGAAGCAACATCCCATTGTGTTAAAGAGAAAAGGAAGTGCAAAAGAAGAAGGAAACCAGTTTGGTTCTCACAAACACTAGCAGAAAAGGTCAGAGCCGAAAGGCTGGCCTTCAGGAAATACAAGGGAATGCAGCGGGATGAAGATAGGGAGGCATACCAAACCTCCATAAGGGAAGCAGGGAAGGCAGTAAGGCAGGCAAAGGCCCAAACTGAGGAAACACTAGCACAAACAGTTAAAGAAGGTGACAAGACTTTCTATAGATACATTAGTGAAAGGAGAAAGTCCAGAGGGGGTATTGCTAAGATCAAAGGAGATAAGGGAGCGGTGAGGAGGAGGACCATAAAAAAAAAAAAAAAAAAAAAAAAAAAATCTATCTGAAATAGATACTTTGTTTTACTGAAGAGAAGGTAGGGCAGGGCCCACAGCTCAGCACCATGGACACGGAGAAGGAGGTGCATTAGTCCCTTAACAAAGAAAGGGTCCTACAAGAGCTCGATAGCTCAGGGTGGACAAGGCAATGGGACCTGATGGCATACCCAGGGTACTAAAGGAGCTAAGGGTGGAACTAGCAGAGCCATTATCAGAACTGTTTAGTGAGTCTCTGAGCACAGGAGAGTCCCAGAAGACACGAGAAGGGCTCACGTGATCCCGCTCCACAGGGATCAGGCAGGGAACTACAGACCAGTCAGTCTTACCTCAGTAGTGGGCAAGATTATGGAGACACTCCTTAAAGAAAGGATAGTGCAACATCTGGAATCCATAGGAGCACAGGATCCAAGACAGCATGGATTTGCAAAAGGAAGGTCCTGTCAGACTAATCTCATAGATTTCTTTGACTCGGTAACCAGAGTGGTGGATGAAGGTGGAGCAGTTGATGTTGCCTACCTTGACTTCAGCAAAGCTTAGCATTGGCCCGCCGGCGCAGCGGTGGATTTCCGCTTGGCGACGCCGTGACCCGGTTCGAACGGATCCGGGTCAGCTGAGGGCCGGCCGGGGAGTAGGATTGAGTCCCAATGGGCAGCCTCCCACTCCGGGAGGTGTGGTCGCTATCTGTGCGCTTGGGGACCCTGGTGGAGATCAGGAGTTCCCCACGCAACCCGACGCCTGATGTGGGGAGAGGAGGCCGGGCGGGGCGCTGGGCGTCATTGCACGACCCGCCTCCTTCAGGGTGTAAAAAGGCGGAAAAAGGCGCGCAGGACCACCGTAATGAAGCCCTTCCTGGAGAGTCTCACATAGTCAGCCATGGGACCCCGGACTAGTTACAGTCTGGGCCACGAAGGGTGGCCCGCGCCCTGCTCCTCCGGGGCAAGCCGGGGTGACTGGGGTCCCCAGCAGCAAATAGACGGCGTTGAGGTCTCCGGAGCCGTGACCAGAGGCGGACAGCATGGTGGTCCTGCCAGGATAATGGTCAAAACATAAAAAAAAAAAAAAAAAAAAAAAAGCTTTCAGTACTGTTCCACATAGAAGATTGATTAATAAGCTGGGTAGACTCGGGGTGGGTCAGACGGTCAGCTGGGTGGCAAACTGGTTGACGGGCAGAAAAGAGAGTGGTGGTAAACCGATACAGTCAGAAGAGATGCAGGTCACAGGTGGGGTACCTCAGGGATCAGTCCTGGGTCCAGTCCTCTTCAATATCTTCATCAGTGGCATTGCAGATGGACTGAGGGTAAGGTTTGTCTGTTTGCAGATGACACCAAGATCTGCAACAGAGTTAGATGACCCAGATGTGGTGGGCAGAATGAGAAGAGATCTGGATAAACTAGCAAAATGGTTGGAAGAGTGACAGCTGGGGTTTAACTCAAAGAAGTGCAAGATCATGCACATAAGGAAGAGAAACCCTGAAGCCACCTATAGGCTGGAAGGGGAGTTGCTGGCAATCACAAGGGAAGAAAGAGACTTGGGTGTCATCATCACCGATGACCTGAAATCATCCAAGCAGACGTCTAAAGCAGTAGGTAAGGCTAGAGGGATGTTGGGGTGTATTGGTAGGGGTATCACAAGTCGGAAGAGGGAGGTAATGATCCTTCTTTACAAGACGCTGGTTAGCCCTTATTTGGAGTACTGCATGCAGTACTGGAGGCCACACCTTCACAAGGACATTAACCAAATTGAGGCAGTCCAGAGAAAGGCAACCAAAATGGTGCAGGGACTGCATCAGAAAACATATGAGGACAGATTAACAGAGCTCAATATGTATACCCTAGAGCAAAGGAGGGAGAGAGGTGATGTGATTGAAACATTCAAACACCTAAAGGGCATTAACAAGGTGAAAGAGTCTAACGTTTCAATATAAGAAAAATAGCAGGACAAGAGGACACAGCATGAGATTAGAGGGAGATCGATTAAGGGGTAATGTGAGGAAGTTCTTTTTCACAGAAAGGGTGGTGGATGCATGGAATGGCCTACCTCAGGACGTGGTGGATACGAATACAGTGCATGGCTTCAAACAGGCATGGGATAGGCATGAGGCAGCAATACAGATGAGTATGAATAGATAGGCCATTGACAGAGCAAAGGCCGATGGCACATTTATAAGGTAGAAAAAGAAATGGGCAGACTGGATGGACCTTGTGGTCCTTATCTGCCATCAACTTATATATTTCTATGTCATAGAAATCACCAATAAAATATTATTTTCTTTTCTTGGCAACAGTGTGGCTGTGTGTTCAGGACAAGGGCTGGCTAGGAAAATAAATAATTACCTTGTGCCATCCATAGAAGAGAGAGACTACGGGGGATCACGAGAAATAATATAGTCTCAGAAACCACAAATAAGTGTGTTTAATTTCAATTAGCTAAGTAAGGCTGAGTGTACACATCGATGGCAGAATAAATACATCTTTGACTTGTACCATCCTGATCAATGGTAAAGAGAGAGAGAGACAGCGGCGCAGGCTGATTGTGTGTATGTATGGGGGGGGGGGTTGCATACAAGACATTTTATGGAGACAGACATCCAAAATAACAGTGAATTCTCTTCTTGGCATCAATGTGGTTGTATTTACAGTGGGCAAGGGCAGGCTGTCAAAATACATCATTGAATTGTGCCATGTAGATACAGAGGAAAGAGAGAGACTACGTATGGGCACACGTGAAAATTCAGACACCTCTAATACAAGTATGTTTCCTAATTCTGGCCTCTGTGTGGCAGTGTGTGGGTCAAAGGCCAAGCTGGCAGAATAAATCTTTGAGTTGTGCCATCCATAGCCAGAAGTGGTAAAGATAGGCTAGGGTTGGTGACTATGAGAAATTCTACAGATACTGCAGAGTGAATCAAATTGAAACGCATTGCACAGGAGTAGCATTTTTTTCCAGTTGACAGACAAAGGAGAACGGACCGTCAATTGGAGGGTGAATCATCGCATTACTGTTAGTACTGAAGTGAAGTATTGTAAGTGTTGAATGGTAGTGGTGAAGGGGGGATTGATGCGTGCATATCGGGTTGTCTGATGTGGTCAGTGGATAAGTTTATGGGAGGACAGTCACTTTAAAAAGCTGGACAAAAATAAAAAGAGCGAATTGAGCAGTCTGCAGTGAAAATTATTAACAATTACAGATCGGTTTTAACAAGGAGTACTTGTGTGTGGGGTGGTGGTGGTTCTCTAATTAAAAGAATAAAAGTTCATCCATACTAAAATCTGAAGTGGCGTGGGAGGGGACTACATGCCATGTATTCTAGTTTGGCAATATGTAGGAGGAGGAGTTCAATTCTAAAGTCAGGAATCAAACAGTGCACTTCAGTAATGGTCTTGGTAAACAAATTTTGCAAACAGTTACAGTCAGCAAGGATGATGTTAGGTACAGATTATTTACAACCAGCGGTAAAATAAATAATGCAGAACCAATCTTCTGAATCAGTGGAGTGGCAGTAAATAGTTGCACCTGGAGTTACCCTCGATAGCTGCAGTTTTAATATGGCTCTTGTGGCACTTGGGGGGCGAGTGGTGCTGGTGGATCACCGCAGCACATGACAACGTTAGGCTATGCACTTTTCATGAATGCTCTGCAAATGTGGTACCTGTGTCCCTAAACCTCGTATGTAATATGCCCTTGACTACCGTGATGTGGAAGTGATTTTCTTGCAGCAGAAATCCTAATTTTTCTTACTGTGCTTCATAGCTGCTGCAACTATAGGTATGCCCACAGTGTGATATGTGGATGGAGTCACCCTGAGGCATGCATGCTGCAGAGCAAGTATTTCAATCAAGCAAATATTGTGCTTGCATCCTTGCATTTTTTTTTTCTTCATAAGCAGGTGACAGCATGATCACATAGGACAACCCGCTCCGTAGTGATAGGCGTTCTCAGTCAGACACATATTTAAAAAAAATTTTTTTTTTTTTTGGTAGCCGTGATTTTACTGCCTCGTCCAAACTAGCATTTTCCACACCTCCAGCTTTCTCATTCCTCCCCAGCTAGTATGGTCCAGGACACTGATGCTGACACAAGTGGCGAGATTGGAAAATAAATGTTTAACTCTGACCACCCAGGCCATAATCGAGGATTCCGATGCAGTTTCCTATAGGCACATTTCAGGTATTGTTATGTGTGCACAGATTGGACAGGAGTTTGAGACAGCCCTGAACTAAGCAGCAGTAAACAATCACAGACAGTACGCATGACCTCATTGTTGCGCCTGTCCCTATCAATGTTATGCTGCATTTTGGAACATCACAGTACAGTCGCCTGTTGAGAGGGACACCACGCCTTCTGCAGGGAAGGCCAGACAGCAATTAGGGCTGCCATAATCAAAAACAAGGACATTCTCCAGCACGGACACAGGAAATCGGACCTCTCGGGTACAGGCACCATCTTAGTCTTCGGTTTAAAGGCTCACTACAGCCTTCAAGGTATGGGGGGTGGGGGTGCTGTTGGTAACGGGTATCAGTTAAAGACTGAAGTTTGAACCAAAGATACTGCACTTCCTACAAACCACATAGTAACTCATTCATGCATGTTAGAAAAATAGTTGGTGCCCGGTCCAGGTGTACCCCAAAGGAGTTCATACCGGTAGCTATAATCGAGGATGTTACCAAATATGGTTCCTTATCACTTTTTCATGCCCTTACTTGACAAATACAGATATCAAGTGATCAAATACAAATACCAGAATCTGTCTTTTGAATGAACCTAGTTGCCAGCATTTTAAAAAGTTTATTCAGTTACGCGATCAAACAGTAAATGACAGTGAATAGATAAATGAAACCATGTGATCGACATTTAGCAGGGATAATACAATAGAACAGCCAACATCAGTAAAATAACATTATATAGCAGGCAATAAACACAAATATGTAAATAGAATGATTAAACTTTGAACACAGGTATATGCCATACCTCTCACTCAAACAGGGACGCTATTTAGAACTCTGATCTTCTAAAGCGTCTCTCATGCCAAAAAAGATTTCTAAGAATTGGAGCAGCAACAGGTTAGTGAAAAAATGAAAAAAAATCACATCATAAAAAAACAGGAGTCATACAGAGGTAAAAATAACAAATTGAACCTAATTCAGATTAAATAAGGGCCCAACACCATTTCATGTCCCCTTTAAGGAGGAAACATCATCGATAAATGCACCATTGTGTGCTTGGAAAGGGGGGAACGAAGAGAGTCTGTCTAGCCTTTATCTAATGCCAGAGGTCATGGAGAATGTTTTCTTGGCATTGAGGGACAGTTGATTAGCCCAGAACCAGTGTTGAATGTTGGAAAAAATCCGACTGAAGCTAAGCAGCCAGTTCAGAAGCAGATGTGTGAGAGTTGAAAAAGCACATTATCATCATGTGTACATATGGATGGCAGCAGAGATACCGGCATTAGGGAGGTTGTTCTGGAAGGTGGAGAAAAGGATTGGGCTCAGCACATTCCTTAGTTAATTTGGAATGGTTCTCATAACATAAAGTCTCTGCATGGGATGGGCAGTGCTGCACAATTAATTGGCATATCTGCTGTAGGTGCTGTCTCCTACACAGTGGATGTGTGGGGTGGGGGGGCAGCAAGCTGAGACACTGCTGGGGGGGAGGGGGGCTGCATATGCTGGGGCATAGCATTTATGCCAGATAGTGGCATCACAGTAAATATTGGAACCAGCTTATGGTTTTCCTGATTTTTCACACCAGTTGGTTCAGCCTGCGTACACCTTCCTGCATCAAGCAGGAGGCGCTGAACGGAGACGGGAAGGAAGAGAGGACGAGCCAGGCAAGTTTAGCAGATGAGGAAGGACCAGTCGTGAGCAGTGACGGGGGGGATATCAGGGTACAGAAGGATACTCGGGAGGAGGAGGAGAGGCATAGGATCGGAGGGAAGGGGGTGGCCAGGGTACATAAGGAGGGGCCGGCAGGTGGCACCCAGATAGGGGGAGGAGCAAGGAACCTGCTGGGGGAGGGGCCAGTAGAAAGGATGAGGGACATGGAAGGGGATGAAATGGTGGAAAAGGAGCGGTCCGAGTGCTTCTGTTCTGTGATTCCATGATCAGGAGTATCAAATGGGATAGAGAGGGGGAAGCCTGCCCGGTTAAAACAAAATGCTTCCCTGGACTAACAATGCACAGGGCCAAGCATGAGATATCAGCTGGCAAAGGATTGTGGAGGTTCCCCGGACATACTGGTCCAACTGGGTACCAATGACATTGAGGGAAACAGCGAGCTAGAGGTACGGGCAAGGTTCAGAGAGCTTGCAAGGGTCTGTCATGACATAGGATGTGCGATTTCCTTCTTGGAAATCCTGCCGGTGCCAAGGGCTAGTGGGGAACACAAAAAGAAGATCAGGGAGATAAACCAGTGGCTTAGGGAGTGGTGTGGGGCCAGAGGGTATGGGTCTATGGGGGACTGGGGGGAGACCTGGGAGGATAAGGGACTGTATGCTAGAGATGGGCTCCATCTCACTTTGGAGGGGAAGGAAATCCTTAAGTTGAAAATAGAGGGGTTCATTGGTGAAAGGTGGGGTTTAAACTTGTGAAGGGGGGAGGGATGGGAGAAAGTCTGTCAAGGGGATCCGATAAAGAAGGACTACGTCTCCACCCCCTGGGGAGCTGGAAGAATGCAGAAAAGGCTGGCATGGTAAAGTGCAGACCAGGGAAGACAGAATCCCCGTGGGAGCGCGAACAGGGGAAATGGAAGTATAGGGAAAGTGTGGAAGGTAGTCCTGTTAAATGCCAGGAGCTTGGGCAATAAAATACCTGAGCTCCAGGCGATGCTGACTGAGGGAGGGGTGGATGTGGCAGCAGTCACTGAGACCTGGGCCACCGCAGGGCACGACTGGGACCTTAACCTGGAGAATTACACCATGTTCAGGAAGGACATGGGAGAGGGAAGGTGAGAAGGGGTAGCAATAATAGTCAAAAACTGCATTACCATAGGAGGAGTGGAGGAGGCGGAGGGAACTGTGGAGGCGATTTGGGTCACCTTGATAACGGGGGGGGGGGGCAAGAGAGTAAAAATAGAAGTGGTGTGTAGAGCCCGTGCTCTGGTGGAGGAGCTGGAGGAGAGTCTGGTGACAGATGTTGGGAGACACTGCAGATTGGGCAGGGGAAAGGTGGTGGTATTGGGGGACTTAAACATGCCAGGAACAGACTGGGAGACTATGACATCCTCAGTGGCCAGGGAACAGAGGTTGTTGGATGTCTTTCAGGATGCGTTCCTAACTCAGCAGGTGGGGGAACAGACCAGGGAGGTGCGGATACTGGATGTGGTCCTGGCAGACAGTGACCAGATTGGGGGCCTGGAGGTAAGGGACCCATTGGCGGGGAGTGAGCATATCACGGTCTGGTTCTGCCTGAACCTAGAAGGGGTAGAAGGCTGCACAAAGATGGAGGTAACTGACTTCAGGGGGGTAGATTTCAAGGAAATGGGAAAAATTCTTAAGGAGCACTTGGTTGGGATTGGGCCAGACATGGACGCTGACAGTAGGCGGGAAATCATCTGGATGGGGGTGCAGGATGCTACCAACACCTGCGCAAGAGTAAGACGAAAATGCGGTAGGGCCCGAAAACCCTGCTGGTGGACCAGGGAGGTTCAGGAGGTGGTGAGGGGAAAGAAGGCGGCTTATAGGCAGTTCAAGTACTCAAGGAGTGAAAGGGATCGAGGGGAGTACGAGCCGATGGCCAGAAGGGCCACTAGGGTGGTGAGGGTGGCTAAGGCAAAGAAGGAGCAGAACCTGGCCTGGGAAATTAGGAGAGGGAACAAGGGGTTCTTTAGATACATTGGGGAAAAACGAAGGGTGAAGGCGCAGATTAGCAGGATTAAAACGGGAGGGATGGGCACAAGACCCGGGGGAGCAGGCTGAGGTACTAAATGAGTACTTCACCTCAGTTTTCACCAAGGAAAATGGGGGGTCTGCATCATACATGGGAGGAGACGGTGAAACTGAGGAGGGGGGACCCTTACTGATCGGGCGGTCTGGGGGCATCACTGGCAGGTGGGGAAGGCAAAGCAGGGGGACGAGGTGGAAATCACGGCAGAGAGAGTGAGGGAAACCCTCACATCCCTTAAATGGAGAAAGCACCAGGGCCTGATAAATTACATCCCAGAGTGCTGAAGGAACTGGCGGATATCCTGGCGAAACCCTGGTGGAGCTTTTCAGCATCTCTCTGAGGATAGGGTGGGTTCTCCAGGACTGGAAGGTGGTGCATATAGTGCCTATCCACAAGGGGGGATCAAGGGAGGTGGCAGGGAACTACTAAAAATTGCCATTTCGTACAACTTATTTGAAGAGGCACATAACGTCTGTTACAAAAAAAGGTAGCAGATCAACAATAGAACTGCTGGACGAATGGCATCTGAGGGGGTAGATCGACTAGCTTCCTTTTGGAGTAAGGTGTGTTCCCAGTCTTCTCCCTTGGGGTTGGGCGGAACATGTTCTAGTCCCATAAATCTTGAAGTGGCAAATGTCGTAGCTGTGGAAATATTTAAAGTGTGATCCCAGAAGGGTGTCTGGAGTGTCTGCACGGACAAAGCATGTGTGCTCTTGAATCCTCTGTGTAGAGGTCTCACTGTGCCGTCTACATAAATTAAGAGTTGATTAGGAAATAAACTCCCTTATTTCTGCAGCAGTCTACTTAGTGGGATGGACAAACCTAAGACCATTATTACAGAACTGGCACACTTTACATTTGCTGTAGCAGTGATAGCTCACTGGTGGGGCAGGGAGTCATTTCAGATATCTCAGTAGTCTTTGTACTTTATACAGAGAATGGGTGAGATAAGTACTCAAGTTTTTTCCTGTGATAAGTTAATTTTGGAGCAGACCCAGTGATGCCATCACACCTGTGCACCATTGAGGACATGCCAGTGCTTTTAAGTTTCGATGCGTGGGGAACTTCTAGATATGAGTGACTTTTGAGGGGTGTGACTGTGTGTCCAATGCAGAGTGCTGTGCAAGGGCTCATAATATAACACCAATCATCAGCCAGGCTGATTGTATGCTGTGTTTCATTGAAGTGGTGCATTTGAAAAGAAAAGCCTCACCAATCATGTGGCGGCTTTTTCCTTTCATCTGCAGGTCACCACCCAGCAAACAGCTGTTGGTGTCCCAGTCAGCCTGGCTGACATCCTCCCCCCACCCCTTGCCACCCAACCGGTCCCTTCCCTCACCGGTCCGGCCTTTTCCGCTCTCGCTGCTGCCTCCTTACTCTGCCTTGGCTCCTGCCACCCTGTGCACTCATCCTCTCTCCCTCCCTCCCTACCTTGCACTGCCATCAGAGTGGCTTGACTAAATAGCAGCTCCTTGCTGCTCCTGCTACAGCCCCTTGCACCCCTGGCTGACACCTTAAGCCCCATAGGGCATAAATAAACTTACAGTAGTGCCGCTGGAGCTGTGATTCTGGAAAGTGGGAGGAGGCGCTTTCCTCCCCTGCCTCCTCCATTTTCCGCTGACTCCTTTTGCTCCTCTTCTCCTGCCCATGTGGAGTAGGCCACAGTCTAAGCTTCGTACAAGCTGGGCATTTACAGTACCTGAAGGCACTTTCACTTAAAGTAGCAGTAGCGTGTATTTGTACTGACCTGCAGTGGACAGAGTCTTGGTAGTGAAAACAGACATTCCGGTTTCTAGATTTGTTATCCTGAACCAGATTTGTAAAGTGGTTTTCTCATTATTTAGTAATTTATAATTTGTGGCTCGTCAGTAATTTATCTCCAACGCCGTCTCAGTGCATGGTCCACTTTATGTATGTCTTCCCTACTTAGGTTATGCGCCCGCTCCCGAGCAACTGGTTGACAAACTGTCAGCATCTGCTACATTTGCTACGTTTACTCAAATAGCAATGAACCGATGCAGCAGCTTGCCAAATATTCTGTCTGTTTTGTTTTCCCATCATGGTTACATTTATTTGTTTTTTTTCCCTCAGCTATGTAGAGGTCAGGGTTGATAGCAATCTCAAACCAGAAGCAATCTTTACTCATCGTTTGTTTCAGTCCACATTTTAATGCCCTTCATTATACTGCTTTCTGCCGATACGACAACTCTGCACATTTCTGTATCTCTTGTTTTTTTGATGCAGCATTTAAATCCACTGTACCATCATTATAATGCTGGCTCATTCAACTTTTAAACTTGTCCAAACTGAATAGCATTTCACAAATTCAGATATAAGAACCTATTTTAGTCAGCAGATATGGCCCACAAAAAATGTTTCAGGTTTTCCAGGAATGCACACAACCATTCTATTTGAACTATTGACAAGTGGCTATACATGTAGAGGACCACCCCCCCCCCCCAAAAAAACAAAACAAAAAAAAACTAAATGATTTAAAAAGAACAGATCAATAACAAAGAAAACATTGTTTTAAAATAGAACTCCCATAAATTGTGAAGAAATAAGAACCTTGTATTGTTGGTGAGAAATTACACTGCTCAAGTGCATGTAAATAAATAGTGGCCTTTGAGAAAGGATGTAAGGGCATCCGATACCGTCAAGTAGTCCTCTGTTATTTGTTTTATGTGAATAAATTTTATTTAAGACCAATGTCCTTGTTATGTGTGGTTTGTGTGTGCTCTTCCTTTTACAGTTGTATGTAAATAAGCCTGCACTTGGACCTGTAGTCCTGTCCACCTGAGTACAGTACCAATACATGTACCATCAGCTAACTTCAGCATTGACAAATGCTTGTTTTAGTAGCAGGAACAGTGGGTGACTGCATTAAACTCCATTATGGAGGTAATTCCTTGATAGATGGGGTTGACACACATACTCCCCTCCATTCGAAGGAGAGCTGCCAGCCTCAAATGACTGGCATCCATTCCTGAACTCAGATCATCGTGTGTGTTGGTGGTAAGGCAGCCAGTGTCTCAGTGCACCACACCACTTGACCGTTTCATCTGTGTCCAGTTCTGGTCACCACATTACAGAAAGGACTTGCAGAGATTGAAGAGTATAGGACAGGGCATATTACTTGACCAAGAGAAGAGAGTAATGCGAGAGGACATTGTTAGCGTTCTGAATACTAAAAAGGATAGATGGATGGATTGTGGGGGGGATAAGGGGAAATGTTAGAAAACATAATTTGGTTAATCTGGACTAGACTGCTCAGTGAAGTTGTGGAAGCTTGTTCAAGCTTCCAAGCAAGACTAAATTGACTGATTGGAGGCATGAGATTGTGTTTCGCATAACGTGAGTAGGACGAACTATCTAAGCAGAGAAGTTTGCTAAATGTCAGTAGACAGTGCTCTGCATTAAGGTTTTCACTAGGTGGACATTTTAGCTACCAATTAAAAATGTTACTAGCTAAATTGAAGTCTCAGGAAGGCAGAATATTGGTACGCTTGGAAAACTGACCTAATTTATCTGACCTAATTTTTCCAGACACTGGTAATAACAGCCCACTACCTCCCTACACACTATCCATAATGCTGGAGAGGATGTGATGAGCCCCAGGCCACACACTCTTATAATATGATCCTGACACTCCTCACAGCCTTTCTTCCAATCCCTGGAAGTGGAGCTGGAGCTGGAGAAACTGTTTGGTAGCATAGTCCCACTCACCCCAGACCTTTGCCTCTTCTTGCAAAACGTAGAGACTTTATGGACCCTAACTCGTGCTACTTGCTAGGGATCCTGATAACCGTGGCTGAAAAGGTCATAACAAAACCTTTGGCGTACCTCGGCTATCCCAGATGTGATTTTCTGGAAACAGCTGTCCAGCCACAGTTACTAAATGGAGAAAATCACACATCCACATAATGACTGCTCAGAATGGGCAGACTGGGTGAGCCATAGGCCCTTATCTACTGTCCAAAATGTATGTATCGAAGTGTGCTCCTCTCTGAGCAAAGACCCAGCTTTACTCTCTTGAGTAGGCGACCCCTATGGACTTGGGGATCTACCATCACACCTCCCCCAACCCCCAGATGAATAGCGGGACATCTAAACTGCCGTTCTGAGAATTTACAGATTCTCTGCTACCTCTGCCAGCAGCTCCCCTGACTGACTCCTTCCATTCCAACCTAAGGTCATTCAGATATGCAGACCCAGTAAACACATGCCAGAGGATACCTACTGTTCAATGAATCCTTTATCTTATCTCTTGCTGTTTAGATACTTCCCTCGTGCTGTACATAAGAGGGAGGTAAAGATTTAGCTACACAGCCTTCATAGGTGTCTAATGTATACAGCCTTTATAGGTATATAGCATGCACCAAGCAGGAAAGAGATCTTGGGGTTATCATCTCTGATGACCTCAAGGTAGGGAAACAGTGTGACAAGGCAGCAGGTAAAGCAAATAGGATGCTGGGATGTATAGGCAGGGGCATCACCAGCAGGAAAAGGGAGGTCATAATTCCACTATACAAGACACTAGTGTGGCCCCACCTGGAGTACAGTGTACAGTTCTGGAGACCATACCCACGTAAGGACATAGACAGGGTAGAGAAGGTTCAGAGGAGGGCAACAAAGATGGTGCATGGATTGCATCACAAGTCCTATGAAGACAGGTTGAAGGAACTGAACATGTACTCCCTGGAGGAGAGGAGGGAGAGAGGGGATATGATAGAGACAAACAAGTATCTTACAGGGAGGAACAGGGTGCAGGAATACACTATTTTTAAGTGAAAAAGATGTTCCAGGACTAGAGGGCATGGGATGAAGTTGGAGGGAGGATGATTCAGAGGAAACGTGAGGAAGAATTTCTTCACAGAACGGGTGGTGGACAAGGAACACCCTGCCAGAGGAAGTGGTGGGGGCTGAAACAATCACAGCATTTAAGAATGCATGGATAAGCCGGCCCGCTAGCGCAGGGTGGGATTTCTGCCGATGCGGCGACCGGGTTGGAAACGGACTCGGGTAGCCGGAGGTCTCCGGGAGAGAAGGATAGAGCCGCCCCATGGACTGCCTCCTTCTCCGGGAGGGGATGGGTAGTGCTCGGGGTCTGCACGACTCCTGGTGGAGACCAGCGCGACTCACCGACCCTCAACAGTGTAAAGGCCGGAGGCGGGCAGACGCCCACGCCATTGCACGTCCCCGCCTCCCCGAAAAAGGAAAATGGGAGTATGCCGCGGGCCCTTGATGAAGCCGGTCACAGCTTCAATTAGCCCCCAGGCCAGCCCTCCGACCTAGTCCGAGCCATGCATGTGTCCCCAGTGGCAGCCCCACCGTGTGGGGTAAGCCTACCGGGTATCGGAGGGGCGCGAGCTGATGTGGGGGGGTGGAAGCGTGACTGGCAGATGGTACCGGGCTACCGGCGGCTTGGGCAGAAAATATAAATAGAAAAAAAAAAGAATGCATGGGATAGACACAAAGGAATTCTAGAGGTCAGGGGTAAGGGGCAACAGACTTCTAGGAAAACATAAACTGAATTTACAGGCTCCAATGGGCAGACTGGGTGGGCCATAGGCCCTTATCTGCCGACACTGTCTGTGTATCTAATGTACACAGCCTTTATAGGTGGTTAATGTGCAAAAAAAAAAAAAAGATCCGGCACAGATTTGTGTATCAGTCTTTATTGTTATTTCAGTGTACCATGTTGACTGTGCTAAAAGTTTAGAGCAGCAGTACGGTGTAAAAATAATCTGCGCTTTTTCGACTGTTTATTCCCTGAGCCCTTCTGAGCATATACCTGGTACTCTATCCCGCCGGCAATGTACTATCACCCTGTAATCTGCTCGGTTATTCTTTGTGTTTGTTTACATTTCTGCCACCTGCTGCATTGACAGCAGTAGTACTAAATAGCCACTGCCACACTTACTGTGTCATTAGAACGGTCCTAACAGATCACTTCCTGGTTGGGTAAAGCAGCAGTACTACCTAACCAGGAAGTGATCAGTTTCCAGTTTTGTAGCACCACAGTAAATATGGCGGCTGCTGCCTAATACTGCTGCTTTCAATGTGGTGGTCGGCAGAAATGTAAACAAAAACAAAGGATAACTAAGCAGATTATGGGGTGATAGTACAATGCTGGCGGGAAGGATTACCAGGTACATGCTCAGTAGAGCACAGGGAATAAACTGTTGAAAAAGCGCAGATTTTTTTTTTAGCATGCACTGCTGTTTTAACAGGTCTATTTTACACAGGAAGTATGGGGGAAAAATCGCGACTTGGAAATTCTATGCATTAATGTGGGCTATGCATTTATCAAGTATGCGTTTAAGTCAGATGCATGGTTTTCCAAAATCCTGCTCCACTGAGAGGTAGAGGAAAGGCTGCTGTTTACATTGATGCTAAACCTGCATTTATATATTTAAAATTAATGCAGTTTTGTAGCATTTGAAAACAGTAGCCTTTCCTTTTCAAAAACTCTGTTAGCTCCTAAAATGGCTGCTGAACATGCTACATGATTGTCACAGAAGCCAGAGGCAGACAACTACACAGCGCTCTACAGTTCTAACTGGGTCCTTGTATTTCCTTTTTTTTTTTTATTTTGTTTAGCAATACATATGATGGGCTATGATTTTATTACCCAGAAATGCTGAAATTGTGTTAGCTGCCAATTGCCCAACTATTCTCAGTATAGGTTAGTGAACACCGGGTGGTCTAGTGGTTATGTCTCCTCATGTGCACTGCACCTTTCTGTGAAAGCAGACTACGGAACTTCAAATCTTCCTTTCCAGTTGAAAATCCATTTCTGCTCCTTTTTCCGGTGTCCAACACTCCCCTGCAGTCAGCCCCCTGCTCACACTGACATGTACTCAAGGAAGTTCAGGATTAGTTACAGCCCTTAGGTCTGTAACCTGAAAAAGAAAATTAGTTTATTTTGACTTTTGCAGCAAAACTGTCAGAATAATATGACCCTTAGCACAAGCCAGATCTATAGAATTTATTGTAATTTTCTAAACCTGTGAATGCTCTTCCTGATGTCCAGCACCCTCCCGATGCCAGTACACTCACCATCACACTCTCCATAGAAAGTTCAGCTTGCCCACTCCCATATATTACAACACTGCTTGTCCTCGATCCCATGATGAAGCATAATTGCTAGTTTCTAGCTTCAGGGCACAGGCCTGTACCGAAATGCTCCCTCATATCCTGGCTTGCAGTACTAATACGCATCATTTAGTAGTGCCAGCCACGAAATGAGGGAACAGTTCAGTACAGGCGTGCACTCTGAGGCTAGAAGCTAGCAGATGAGCTTCATCGTGGGACTGGGGATGGGCAGTCTTCTTATATGTGTGTGTGTGTATATATAAATATGTGGAATTGAGCAAGCTGAGTTTTCTACGGGGTGTGCGGCAGTGGGGGGGGGGGTCGCTGGATATTGGGAAGAGCTGAAACAGGTTTAGAAAATTACAAAAAGCAAAAATGCTATTGATCCGGCTTGTGCAACGGGTGATATTAGTCCAACAGTTTTGCTGCAAAAGCCAAATTAAATAAATCTTCTTGTTCAGAGTACAAACATAAGAAGGTTGTGACTAATGCTAAACTTTCTTGGAGTGTGCGGCACTGAGCAGGTGGACTAGTGGGTGGGCTGGTTGGTTGCTGGGGTTGGGGGGGCAGCGTTTGATATCGAAAGCGGAGCAGAAATGGATTTTTCAACTGGGAGGAAGATCTGAAGTGAAGTCTTCATTTCAATTGAAAAGGTGCTATGCACATGAGAAGGATATAACCACTAGACCAGCAGGTATTTGCTAACTTAAATTGAGTGTGGTTCGGCAACTAAGCACAATGTTGGCATTTTTATGTTATCAAGAATAAAAAAAGAAAATCATTGGCCAACTTTCATATTACTAAAAATAATACTCTCACTAAGGCATGATTCAATTATGTTGGTGAAACTCTGTAAAACAAACAAAAAAGTACAAGGACCCAAATGCTGGGAAACTGCATTTATATTAATCATATAAATACAGTTTTACCATCAATGTAAACAGTAGGCTTTCCTCTACATCTCTATGTGGCCAGATTTGGATTATTTTATGGGAGAAAAAAGGTTAACATGCCCTTTAAACACATAAAGGATACTATTTAAATGCATTCTTTTTCCCTTAGTTTTAGTGTTCCTGTGGACTGACTGGCCCAGTTGTATTGACCCTGCCTGTAGCTGCCTTACTAGCTTTTCATTGTCTGTGTTAATTGCCTGCTCTGTTTAAACTAAGGTGCTTATCACCTGCTTCAGACCATGAAACCCAAGTCACAGAAGAGTAATCCTTCACAGTGAAATCAAAGCAAAGAACCCCAAAAAATGTCACAGGAGCACTTTGCCAGTAACATCCTCCCTTACACAGAAATAACCCCAAAAATGTCATAGAGCACTTTATATGAATCACAGAAGTACCTTCCCTCCTACAGAAGACAAACCAAGGAATGTCACAGAATATCTCAGAGCACTTTATCCCAGTGAAGAACGTGAAGAAAAAACACACCCTCACATACCTCTCAACCTCCCAACTTGCCAATGTGTGACAGAGGGCTACAAAATGTGTGACAAATGGCAAAAATGTGGGACGCCTGATTTTTCACAGCGCGCAGAGTCACGCACTGTGTCGTTTTCACGTAAAATAAATGAAACTGATTTTACCACAGTAAAACTATTGTGTGTATGCTTGGCATGTGGTTTGTGCTGCAAATTAAAGAGAAAATGAAAATGTGCTGTGTCTGTGTGTCCTTAATTAAAATAAAGAGTGATGCAAAACCTAAATGTGTGTTAACATTTTATTGATTTAATCTATAAATATACCGAGTCGAGCAGTAGTCTGAGAGAGTTCTATGTATGTATAAAAAAAAAAAAAAAAAAAAAGAATTAGCAGTTTGATATACATTATATCCCAAAGTGATTTACAAGCAATGAGAAACTAGTAGCAAAGTGACAGCAGTTGCACATTAGCACGCACAGAGTCACAGTAACACACAGAGAACTGCATGCACCACCAGCGACTGTGCTGGGCTGGCAAGTAACTTAGGGCAAATCTGTAGGCAAGCCCGTAGCTCTGAGTCACTGTTCTGTGTACAGGGCAGACAAGTGGACAAGCACCACTCCTGTCCTGGCAAACTTAAGAGTCTTCAACAGCACTCTGGCATGGCTGGCACTGTGCAGGCAGCAAGGGACCCTCGTTATTCACAAATCTCTGTAAACCCAGTAGAGCCCACCAGCTGTTCTTTTGTTGCTGCCAGTTCTGCAGTGCCACTGCTGTTGTAAGTAAGTTGTGCTAGTAGTGCCACTGCTGCTTGCCCTGGCTCCTGTTTCAAAAATAGGCAGAAGCAAGTTAGTATGCTACAGCAGAGCTGCAGCAGCCTGAACTGCCTTGTGTGCACTGCAGACCCATCCCAGACCCAGACGCATCCCAAGGCACCAGCCAGGCAGCAGAGACTAGGTTGTCTCCCTCCTCCAGAGCTCAAACTCCCAGTCCCAGGCTCACTCCCATCACTGCTGCTTGGCTGTACACAGGCTCACTCTCACCACAGATTTCAAAAGATTTTTTTTTTTTTTTTTAATATTAGTAAACCCCCCCCAAAGAACTGAAAAGTTGGCCTCTCACGGTACACATGCACATTTTGCTCTGCCACCAGAGAGTTAAAAATGGTACAAAAGGACAGCATTACAGACTCTTCTGGACGTTGGGTCAGTGAGCAGAAGTGAGCACTGGGCATCCAGCGGTGGCCCCGGGTGGGTCCAGCTCAGACACATAGTCTCTACTGGAGTGCTGGGGTAAACCAGGTGGTCCGTCTGCTGCTGCTTCAGTGTCTTCTTCCTTGCCCTGGCCCCCTCCCTTCCCAGCTCAGGCAGGCTGTTCTGCTGCACCACCGAACCAGTGACTCCATGACTCCGTCTCCCCGACTTGGGAGACAGTCAGACAGCCCAAACTCCTCCGAGGCTCACTCCACCATGCGCTGAAGGTCCGGCGACCAAAACCTCCCCAAACTGTGAGACAATTCATTTCTCAGTCTCACCTTGTGTGGTACTGGAGACTGGCGGCGCATTTCCTCAGGCTCTGGCTCCCTTCTAAGCTCCCATCTAAGCTCCTCCATGGTGCGGCAGCTGACAGGCTGCTCCGCTCTTCCTGGATGCACTGCTAACACTCTCAGAGTGATGTGTTGCGGTGGTGCATTGTTCCTTCTCTCTCCGACTGTCCTCGGGAAATTCTCACCGAAGCTATGGTTCCCCCCTCCGGCCACCTAGCTGATTTATTGTATGGCAGCGGATCTGAGGGGGGACCAGCCAGGCAGTCAAAGAGTTAATCTGGGGGCAGGCCCAGGGCAGAGGCTGATGGAGCGAGGGCGGGCTTCAGGTAAGGGGTGGGGGCGAGCACTCCATTGGTCAGCAGGGCACGAAAGGAAACCAGGAAGTTTTTAAGTGTTTGGGGAACAATGACCAGTGCATGGTTTCCGGCGTTCGGCGTGGAAATAAAATGTGCTATGCGGGACGGTGGAACAGGCTTATTGGGACAGGCTGAAAATGGTAAATCACGGAAAATCCGGTGCAGTTGAGAGGTATGCACTCTCATATCTT
Organism: Neoceratodus forsteri; assembly: GCA_016271365.2. NCBI lineage: Eukaryota > Metazoa > Chordata > Ceratodontiformes > Ceratodontidae > Neoceratodus > Neoceratodus forsteri. The sequence continues at coordinate 1,454,432,537 of CM057455.1, read as the reverse complement.
GTAAATTTTGTTTTCATGTCAAAAGACGACTCTCTTTCATGTAAATGTTAGGGATATATGTGATTGCTTTATTTTATTTTCCACTGTTCATACTAATCCCTGTAACTATCCCGTGGTCTCTCTTTTCTGGTTGTTTAAATCTCATTGTCGCTGAGAGCTGCATTAGCATATGAGAACATGATGTGTCTGCACCCTTTAGTCTCCAGTGTATGCCTGTCTGCTTAATAGCTTAAAAAGTTGTAACAATGTGTGAAATACTACAGTATCTTCAATTAGCTTTGCAAACTGACTTGTAATGCAGGGGCGTTCCCTTTAAAGGAAAACTGCACCCTAATATCTTGTAAATTTGATTTGTTTCCATGTCAACAGACAACTTCTTTCCTTAGTTGTTCGAGATATATGTGATTGCTTTACTTTATTTTGATTCTGATAGGTATATGTGGGTGCTCCAGTTATTTATTGTATTTATTTGTTCTTGGATTACAATACCTTTGAGCACAGAACAACTTATTTACAAAGGTTCCACATCATTATGGGAGGGGTTATACAAAAAGGGGAAACAGATTATTTACAATGTACAATAATAAGTCATTAATACAAAGTTGTTTGTAGTCAGAGTGGAGGAAGGTAAACAAGTAGTTTGGGGAGGGGGTGAGTTGCTGCCAGGTGGCATTGTAATGCGTGAAGTGAGGTTAAATGGAAAAAAAGGGGAGTGGGAGGGAAAGGAGAGAGGGAGTACAGGGTGGGAGAGGTTGGTAGGATGGAGGTAGTGGAGGCAGGGTGAGGGTGAGGAGAAGACAGTGGAAGAGGGGGAAGGCAGTAACCAACCAATACATTTTAAGTGGTGGCCAAGGGGAGGGCATGCTATAAGGAAGAAGAGGTGCTGGCAGGGTAAAAAGGGGGGCAGCCAGAGGCCTTGTCATCGAACTAGTCATACTATGGGCACATAGTGAGCAGGTAGTACAATTATATGGGGCAGTCACAAGCATTCTCATTCATAATGTACTGGTGACAGAGACGTTTGAACTGAGTAGGATGAGGTGTATCAATAAGATCACGACTCGGACAGTTCAGCCAAATTGGGGCTCTGTAGAGGAAGGACCGTTGGCACTGGGTGGTTCTGAACCTTGGTACGAGTAAGAGGTCCGAGTATGGTGAGCCTTTAGGGATCTGGGTAGAAGACTGGAGATGCCAGTTGGCAGGGTTCCTTGTAGCACCTTTTTTGCGAGTATGCATGAATGGTACTTGTTTCTACCTTGTAGATTGAGCAAACCTGTTTACGCATAGAGATCACAAGTGTGGGTACGGGACTCAGCACTAGTGAGTAGTCTACAGGCTTTGTTCAGTGTTGTGTTTAGCCTTTTGAGAGATGTGACAGAGGCAGCACCGTAATAACCAAACCGTAATCAATAGTGGACAGAACCGAGCGGTTGATAGCAAGTTTAAGTGCTTCAGGGGTCAGACTTCTTCGATGCCTAAATAACAGACCTAATTTTGCATTCGCTGTTTTGGCAACGATCTCAATATGTGGTACATAAGAGAGGTGATTGTCCAAGGTAACACTAAGATATCTGAACTGTTGAACTTGTTCAAGAGGGACTCCAAGGTTATTTTTGACTTGTCAGGGCATGTGCCTTATGCTTATGACGGGAGGTTGAAACAGCATGAGTTTAGTTATTTTATAGTTGAGTACAAGTTTGTGCGATTGGAACCATTTTTCAATTTGCCTGCTTTATCTTTGCCTACAACAAAGCAGACTCCTGTGTGTCCTCCTCTGCCCCATAATACAGTACCTGTACCCTTTACTCTCTCATTCTTGCACCATCCCCTCTCAAATATTCCCTCTCTTCCTATCTATGCTGGGTGCACAGGGACCAAATCTAACCTCTAAGACCGGTTTTGATCACCCTACCCTTCCCTATTTGACAAGGCTATATTTGGCTACCGAGTTTTCCCTTTCCTACTGACATAGCCAACCAGGCTGCCACTTGTATTGGCCTACTTGGTACTGTTCCTCACATTGTGTAACTCTGGAACTGATTGTGCATAAGTTAAATACCCTTGTATATCTCATTGTTTGTACTGGACGTGGAACCTTTGTAAGTGAGCTACTGGCTCAAAGGTTGTTTGTAATCTGAGACATTAAATAAAAATAAGTAAAATTTTTCACTGCTCATCCTGACCCTGGGGGCCTCTCGTTTTTGCCTACCGTCTGTATTTTTAAATATGGATTAAAAAGATTACTGTTGCAGGAACAATCCATTTGTACTTATTAGCTTATTTTGTGTAGTTTAGTTTATGTTGTCTTGCTACCACAATGACTTGGGATGTTCTGTAAACAAAATTGTTTTTCCTTGAACTCATCCTGTATGTTACACAGCTTTTCAATAAAAAATAAAATGGTTGTTGAAATCTCATTGTCCTTGAGAGCAGCATTAGCATATAAGAACATGTGTCAGCCCCCTTTAGACTCCACTGTATGCCTGTCTGCTTAGGTAGAATTCAGCAAAACAAGTTGCAGCAAGGTGTGAAATAAAGGAATATGCCAGACAGGGTAGGGTGGGTGTTATGCAAGCAGTAACACACAACGGGGTGTGGGTTATCGCCTGCTAAGAGCACACCCAGGAGTGTACTAAGGCACAGAGCGCTTGTGCTGAGTGCCTTATGCCCCAGGGCATGCTCTTATCAGGTGATAACCCACACCTCTGAGTGTGTTATTGCGCTTATAAAATGGGTCCCTCATGTAGAAATTAAAAAAAAAAAGTGCAAAATATAAATAAAATAAGGAGGAAATATAGTTTTTAGTTATAAGACTAAAAATAGTTTCTATGTTGCTGCACTGTATAAAAGTATAATAGTGTGTTTCTCTTTCTGACCACTAGAGCGCTCTACTAACATATTGCTCAGGTTATCAGCAGTTAGTCAGTGATACAGAAAGACCTGCTTTTGGTAACGTTTGCTGTTTTAGTCATGTACAGTCACTGTAAAGTGTTTTAGACCCCCCCCCCCAAATCACTGAGCCAGATACATGCTGAGTCGGAATGTGTTTTGTTTTTTTTTTTTAATTGTAGAGGTTTTTGTGAGGGAACGAGCTGCCATAATATGTAGACAGTTTCAGTTGGATGTCTTTTGTTTTTTTTTTTTTCGCTGTGTGAGAGAGACGAATTTTTTTTGTAGAGGTGACTGTGCGTTTTAGGAACAGTTTCTTTTTATGTGGATCTATGAGTGTCAGCCGTCGAGGTGGGGGTCTAGTCACAGTCATCACGAAGAATGGGCGAAAGCTGCTGCGAGAAGGAAAATCAGTGGGACGGGTCTTGATGAACTTGTCTGCACTGAAGCTGTTTTGTGCAGTGGAGGTTGGTGTTTTCTGAGTGTTGTATTTTAGTTGATGAACAGGCAGATGTGGTGGTTTTGGCTGACGACTTCAGTGTTGTGATAAAGCGGCGACGCAACGGGAGTTCAGTAGTAGTGTACAAAATGCTTTCTGTAAAGTGGCATGCATGGATTTCTGGCTGCACTGTGTCTTGCTTGGCATAACAAGTACCAGCTGCCATGTATATGATCTGATAAGGACATGGCTACTGGTACCTGTTAGCCAATCAGGATGTAGGTTTTGTTTTACCCATGTTATAAGCTGGGATAACATCCTGCCTAGGGTGGTTGCCGAAGGCATCCAGCACTCAAGAAGGGATGTTATCCCAGCATAACACCCACCCTGGAGGGCATTAGTTCTTTTATACAATGTCTTGTTGTTTTATACAGAATTAAAAAAAAAAAAAAAAATTTAAGAATGTTTTTGTTAGTGTATAGAAATATTTTTGTTTCTTAAGAGAAGGTGTGAGCATAATGCAACAAATGATGCAATGCAGTCAGCAGGGATGTTATGCCAGGATAACATCCCTGCTGTAATGGCCAACTGACCAATCAGAAGCCAGGATTCTTTCTTGCCATTGTCTAATACCACATTTACGTCAGTTAGTTTTACAAACTGAGTTGAAATGCAAGGTATTCCCTTTAAATTGCATTCAAGCTGTGTGTTTCTGGAGAGTTTCTTCAGGATATTTGTACCCTCAATATAGAGGTACATGGTATAAATGGGTGATGTGATGCAGCGCTCATGGACGAGATTTCAATAACCATTAAATGGAACCCCCCCCCCCAGGATAGCTGCAGGAGACTAGCATGAACAGTGAAAACCAAACTAAAGCAGACATGTACATCCCTAGCAGCTACATAAATTGTCTGACATGGAAATAAAATATACAAGATATGATGGTGTAGTTTTCCTTTGTTACATTCAATTTATATGTTTCCAGAGATTTTTGTTTTCAGGATATTTGTGCTTTCAGCTTAGAGATGCGTGGTGTAAATGGGTGCGGTGATGTGGACAGTGAGATTTCAACAGCCATAAAATGGAGACCTCCAGGGTAGTTACTGGGGACTAGTATTACCAGTGAAAACAAACTAAAGCAAACACACATATCCCCAACAGCTACAGAAGAGAGTTGTCTGTTGACATGAAAACAAATAACATTTACAAGATATGGGGGTGTAGTTCTCCTTTAAGTGCTAATGGCATTTCTTTTCCCTACCCAACCCACTGGCACATACTGCAAGTTGGGCATAACATTAAAATAATGCGAGATTGGATAAACGCACAACCCAAACGCATACTTTTTGGCGGTCCAAAGGGTATGCATTTAAAGGGCTGCACTGGATTTTATTGGCAACAAATGGTTTAGGTGTCCTTTAATAAAAACAAAACAAAAAACTATATTTCTAAAAAAATAAAATATGCTTGTTGCAGCAGTTTCTGTCCCCAAACTGTGGAGAAATATATTTGCAACTTGGGGACTTAGACTTCATTGTGGAATGTTTTTTTTCCCTCAAGTTGGAGACTTTGTGGGGAAGGGGGTTGGAGACCTGTTGTTACCCTTTCTGTGGCAACCTGACAGTATCCCCAGTGGCGAAAAGAAAGTCCAAGTCAGTATAGGGACCAAAATGGTCAACATACCTTCAGTCACCAAAATAGGATGTTACTGTGAGAGTGTCAGTGGCTCAGTAGGTAGCACACTCGCCTCTGAGGCCGGGAGATCAGAGGGCTGTGGGTTCAGTTCCCACATCTGGCACTTGGGTTAATATCCCAGTACTGACACTGTAGTGCAGCATGAGAGGGGTGCTGCACTTCTGAGGTGCCGTCTCTCGGATGAGACGTTAAACCGAGGTCCCATCTGCCTGGATTGATGGTAGTTCAGGTGGATGTTAAAGATCCCATGGCACTTATCAAAAAGAGTAGGGGAACTTCCCCGGTGTCCTGGCCAAATTTCCCTCATTCACTAAAAATACCACCAACAGCTTAATCTGTTTCAAGGTCAGTTGGCATTCATCTGTATCCCCCTCCCCCGGGTCGTGCCTGAAAATAGGCAGGATTTGTCTAGTGCACTTACCCGGTCAACAAAAGCTAAATAAATAAATACTGTGCTGTACTAAGCAGTTGTTTTGAAGAGTGCGAGTCCCCTGTTCCCTTTCCAGATTTTTTTTGAGGTCCCTCAAACAATGTTGGGAATCTATCCTGTTAAATAAAAAAAAAAACAAAAAAAAAAAACTTTGGGCTGAATTTCCAAAAGTTTGCAATATCTTGTTTTCCGCAATTGCTGTGCTTGCATCCCAGACTGTCCTTCCCTCACCCCTCGTGAAGTGCTCAAACTTTGCACAATAATGTTTTAAGATTGCTCACACAACATTTTGGTACATTTGACATGTTGTAGGCTGTGTCCAGAACTGGGAATTGCACCAACATCATTTTTTTTTTTGAAAATCCAGTCCCTTACCTGGATGAAGATGAAGGCTAGAAAAGTAAATTTTGAAACCGCGGTGCGACAACAAAAGGTGCAACATTATCTTCCCTGTGACAGGTCTCGAGCTTCAGGGGTCCCTGAAGGACCCTTACTATGTGGTTAGTGAAAGCTCTTTTTCTGTAGTCTTCAGGTTATTAAAGGTTTTAGAAGATCAGACTCTGATCTTAAATTACTTACTTTGAAGAGCACCTTTCCTGCTGTTTTTGAAATCTCCCCCCCAGAAACCCTTACCTGCTTCCATTTGGAATGCTGCAGGAAGTTGAACATTCAAACACCATGAAGTCTTGCTATATTAGGACTTCTTGCAGTCAGCCACAGCACTTGAACTGCCCCGGAGAGGAAACAGTTAACTCCAGAGAATCTGGAGTTCACAGCGCGAGGGCGCCGGGCCAAAGTTCTATCTGGACAGTTTCAAATGAAACTGCCAGATTCTTTACTCCGCTTCACTGAACAGTCGCTCCGGAGATCAGCTCCTTCAGCTCGGTTCATTCTCGGTTCAAGCGAGTATTTTTTCGGTTCATTTGAACCGGCGAAAAGTATTTATTTTACCGCATTTCGGTTAAAGCTCTATCTGGTAAACCGTAAGTACAATATTGAAAGTCTGTGTGGAAATCCAATTATCGGTTCGGTTTTGAACCGATCGGTTTGCTTAATTTAACGTTTTAAAAGTGTTTTGGGGCTTTTAGAGTGCGGTTCCCGGTTCTTATCGGTTCTAAAAAAACCTTGAATTTTAAAAGGGTTTTTTCAAATACCCGTGACACGGTTAGGAACCGATAAGGGTGTCTTGCCTGGCACTGCCATTAAAAGGGCAAGTTGTTGGTTAGGCTGGCATTATGTCTGAGAAACCCAAAAGAAAAACCGGGCCCACTGGGTTTCAACACTGTGATGTTTGTGGGGAAGCCTTTGCTAAGGCTGACCCACACACCACTTGTGTTTATTGTCTGGGGCTGACCACCTCCTGTCAGACTGCCAGGTGTGTAAAAATTTCCCTGCAGCCACCCTGGAAAAGAGATTGGGCCGGCTCAGGGAACGAGAGGCCAAAAAGTCCGCTGACCCGATGGCCAGCCTGGTCAGCACCCACTGGACCAGAGGGAGTGCCTCTGACCAGGGCTAGACTTCCTTGGCAAAGGAAGGCTGGTTCAGAGGAACCAGTCCCAGCAAAAAGACAAAGAAATCAGCAGGTCTGAGTCCAAAATTGTCTCTCCAACTGCTGCAGAGACAGCTAAAGCCATACAGATTGCTCAGTCTTTGTCTCAGGGGATCTGTCAACCCCTACAACTGGTAAAAGGGTGGTTCGTCAGTCCCAGTGGTTCAGGATTATGATGTTGAGGGTTTTATGAACCACAGGAGGGGAGGAGGAATTTGATCAGTATGTTTGTGACTGGGAAGGTCTGGACGTGCCCATTGAACCGGACATTTCTCCAGACAGACCTTTAGAATCTCCCCCTATGCTGTCTGAGTCCCCTTCTCATTTTATGTTTTACAAACAGGTTGCAGAAACCCTCCAGCTTCCTGTAGAAGAGGCTGTGGATGAGCAAGAGGAGCCTGATTATGTTGAAATGATGGATATTCCCGAGTCTAGGAGTTTGTCTATTCCTTTGCATAAGTCATTTAGGAAGCAAACAACAAAGATTTTAAAAAATCCTCATTCTGTCCCTCCTGTAGATAAAAAATTGGACAGAAGGTATACTTTATCAGGCCCTGATACAGACTTCCTCACTGAGCAGTGTAGTCATGTAGGTGTGGTGCAAGCTGCAGCCTGTGACAAGCTATATTCCCTGGCCTCACATCCTCCTGATAAGGATTCCAGGAAGATTGATGCCATGGCTGAAAAACAATATATGGCAGCTTCTTTGGGACTCAGGCAGGCTAATTATATGGCTTATGTGGCTAGATATCAGAAATCTAGATGGGACACACTCTTTGTAGTTAGCCAAGCAGGCCCAGGCCAGCTGGCTAGTGAGTTGGAATAGGTGGCTGCTGATGGCATTGAAGCCTCTAAAGTTCAATTTCATACTGCTGTTGATGTTAATGATGTTTCCTCTAGGGTCATGGCCACTTCTGTAGCTTTCCGTAGGTTGGCATGGCTCAGATGCACTAATCTGTCCCAAGATACTCAGTCAAAGGCTATGGATTTTCCTGTAATGGGAAATTCTCTGTTTGGTGATCAAACAGAAAATTATATGAAAAAGATGGATGAATATAGAACTACCTACAAAAGTGCCCAAGCTAAGGGGAGGCACGCCCCCAGGTAGGGGCAGGCCTTCCACAGGCCTTTTACCAATCTCAAGCCTCTCTGCCTTTTCACAGAGGGTTTTTTTCAGAGGCAGAGGTAGACGGGGCACAGGTAGACTGCCTCCTCCCTCAGCCTAAAGGTTGCCAAGCAGGCACCCTGATGGGGTGCCCAGGGCCGATTCTCCTGTACCAGGGGGGCAGGTTGGCTTATTTCAGCCAGAACTGGCTGTCCCTAACTTGACAGATGGGTTCTGGAGGTAGTAAGCCAGGGTCTGGTTCTCAGCTTCAAACAGTTCCCAAAGATGAGAGCCAGGCTTTTTCCACCTGCAAATTCTACAGAAGCCCTTGCTTTGGAAGCAGAGGTTTTCTCTCTCTGGACTGCAAAGCAGTGGAAAGGTTCCCCTTGCCATCAGGGCAAGGGACTGTACTCAATATATTTTCTTACCCCAAAAGACAGGAGAATGGCGCCCATCTTAGATTTAAGGTACCTGAACAAGCATCTTTTGAAACCAAAGTTCAAATGTTAACTCTAGCAATGATTTTGCCTTCCCTGAGACCAGAGGACTGGCTAGCTTCTCTGGACCTCAAGGATGCCTATTTTCATGTCATGATCAGGCCTTCTCACCGAAAGTACCTCAGGTTCGAACTGCTCTCGGCCACTACCAGTTCAGAGCAATGCCCTTCGGCCTCACCTCTGCTCCAAGGGTATTCACAAAATGTCTAGCTGTGGTAGTGGCTCATTTAAGAAGGCAAGGGATTGCTGTGTTTCCCTACCTGGACGACTGGCTCATAGTGGGTCAGTCCCCAGATCAGGTAAAATCCCACTTGCAAGTCACCCAGCAGCTTCTCACTTCCCTGGGATTCCTGCTGAATTTACCAAAGTCAGTTCTGGAACCAGTTCAGGTACTAACTTTCATAGGTGCAGAATTGAACACAAAGTTAGCCAGGGCATTTCTCCCCTCGGAAAGAGTGGACAGACTCATTGCCCTGGCATCCTCCTTTACCCTGCGGGTCTCTCGACCAGCAAGGCACTTTCTGCAACTCCTAGGGCACATGGCTGCCTCCACAGCTGTCGTGCAGGGAGCAAGATTTCAGATGAGGGACATCCAGTTCCATTTGAGGTCCTATTGGTCTCAAAGGAGGGACCCCCTTACCAAATTAGTCCCAGTGACCAAAACCCTGATCCTGGCCCTTCAGTGGTGGCAGGATCAAAGCAATCTACAAAAGGGGTTCCCTTCATACCCGCTTCCACTCCCTCACTCTCACCACGGATGCCTCCCTGTTAGGGTGGGGGGCTCACTTGGGCGACCTTTCCACTCAAGGAGTGTGGTCCCCTCAGGAATCTCTGCTCCACATCAATCTTTTGGAACTCAGAGCTGTCCTTTTAGCTCTTCAGGCTTTTTCAGCTGTTGTCCAGAACAAAGTAGTTCAAATCAGGACAGACAACACCACAACAATGTGGTACATCAACAAGCAAGGGGGCACTCGGTCATCAGCCTTGTGCACCGAAGCAATGAAGTTGTGGTCTCTGGCTTACTCCCTGAACACCTCCCTGATAGCAATTCACCTTCCAGGGAAGGACAATGTCCTGGCGGATGCCCTCAGCAGGATTTCCCAGGGCCATCACGAATGGGCTCTGAATCCTCAGGTCCTGGGGTCGGTCTTTGCCAGATGGGGCACCCCTCAGATAGATCTCTTCGCAGCCCCAGACAACCACCAACTTCCTCTATTTTGTTGCAGGCCTCCAGTGCTGGGCTCAGTCCCCTTGGACGCTTTTCTGTTGGATTGGAAAGGAAATTCTATGCCTTCCCCCCCTCTCCTCTCTTCAGGGTATTGGTAAAAATCAGAACTCAGCCCTGCAGAGTGATTCTGATTGCTCCAGACTGGGCCAGACAGCCCTGGTATCCTCTTCTCCTGTCCCTGACAATCCACCTCCCTGAGCTTGCCCAGGACCCACGACTTGCTGACCTGTGCACAGGGGAGAGGTGGTACCGGACCTCAAATCCTCCACCTCAAGGCTTGGTTCTTGAGGAATTAGAATTTGCTGATTTGCACCTTTCTCAAGGTGTCCTGATATTTTAAAGGCTTCTAGGAAGCCTTCCACTAGGCCACTTACAATTCTAAGTGGAAGAGGTTTTCCTTCTGGTGTTCTGAGAAACAAATTATACCAGAATCTGCTGACTTGGCCATTTTATTGGACTATTTGGCCCATCTAAATTCCTAGGCCTTAGACCAGCTACCTTGAAGGTTCATCTGGCAGCTGTTTCTGCTTTTGTTTCTGCAGGAAGCCTGTTTCCCTTTCCTCTCACCCTATGTTTTCCAAGTTTTTAGGGGTTACTTCACACTAACCCTCCCTTTCGGGAACCAGTTCCTGCCTGGGACCTGAATGTTTGCATTGCTCAGTTAATGCAACCTCCCTTTGAGCCCCTGTCTTCTGCAGATCTCAAGTATTTAACATGGAAAACTGTTTTTCTAGTGGCTATCACTTTTGCCAGACGTATAAGTGAATTGCAAGCCCTGTCAGTAGAAAAAGATTTTATTTCTTTTCACAGGGATAAGGTAGTCCTCAGGACTAACAGAAAGTTTTACCAAAGTGGTTTCAGATTTTCATCTGAACCAGTCCATCTCTCTCCCAGTGTTTTCACTGAGCATTCTTCCTCGGGTGAAAGGAGACTGCACAGCTTGGACGCCAAAAGAGCCCTAGGCTACTATGTGGAACGCACTAAGGGTCACAGGTTGAATCCTCCAACTCTTCCTTACCTATGGAGAGGTTGGCAAAGGGAAACCTGCCACTAAGAGGACAGTTGCAAGGTGGATTGTCTCTTGTATCCAGTTCTGTTACCAAAAACTAGGTAGAGAACCCCCCTCAGGACTGAGGCCCACTCCACCAGGGTACAGCTGCATCTCTAGCGGCTGCTAGAGATATTCCATTTTGGAAATTTGTCAAGCTGCTACCTGGAAAACAGTTCACACCTTTACTAAGCATTATTCCTTGGACGCTCAGTCCAGGAGAGATGCTCGTTTGGCACAGCTGTGCTTCAGAGCCTATTTCCTAAGTAGGTTCTGACCCTCCTCCATGGAGGTACTGCTGTGTAATCTGTAAGAAGTCCTAATATAGCAAGATTCATGGTGTTTGAAGAAAAATTACTCACCTTAGTAATTGCTTTTCTTCTTATGGAGTCTTGCTATATTAGGGACAACCCCCAACCTACCCCTCTCAGAACTTCTACTTGGGTAAGGGGTTGGCAAATTAGTGCAAGCACTGTGTCATGCCATTTTACTTCCTCCCTACTCCCCTTTTCATTGGGTTAGGGAATTAGGTAATCTGTTTAAGTGAGATATGGCCCCTTCCTGGACTTGAGTCTTTTGGGAAGGGGGTCTAATAGTGCTTGTTAGGGGTGATACTAATAATAATATTACCTACTTTGTTGTTATTATTATTCTGTTGTTGTTTTTCCTACTAGTAGGTAGCCACTGGGCTAGTGTAGAGCTTTCCACACAGACTTGCTTCTTATTTCAGCTAGAAGATCTGGCAGTTTCATTTGAAACTGTCCAGATAGAGCTTGGCACATGCCTGTGCTGTGAACTCCAGATTCTCTGGAGTTAACTGTTTCCTCTCCAGGGCAGTTCAAGTGCTGTGGCTGACTGCAAGAAGTCCTAATATAGCAAGACTCCATGAGAAGAAAAACAATTACTAAGGTGAGTAATTTTTTCTTACTGACTCCGGAGCACAGGGGTGGTACTCGGGTCCAGGAAGTGGAAGGGGTCGGACTGTCTGCTCCACTGAGCCAAAATAAATCCCTTCCCTTCCTAAATAGAGGTACATAAAAATTCAGCTTCCTAAAGCATTAAATTTGAGGCACTTAAGCGTCCCTCAGGGTTTCTGGGGTAAGCACCCAAAAAGGTGTTTTTTAAAGGGAAAGAAAACTGCACCTGTTGAATATAGAAGAACTGTTGGGTCCTCACAAGCAAAACAGGTATGAGAAATGTATTTACTGTTCGATAGTATTGGGTTGATCCTGAAGCATGTCGCCTGCCATCTCATAACTGAGACCCCCCTCATGGTTGATGTCTGCCACAGTTTCGGCCTTGGGGGACATCCCTGCTGTGACTGACTGCTTTATGGAAGGCAGTGCATTGGATACTTTAGACTGGTAAAAGGTGTGGAAATTGGTCACTAGAGGTATGCTAAAGGTATTTATCTAAGGGGTGTAGGGGTATAATGGGGAAACAAGATGTGATTCTTACATTGAGCAGGACTTGTCTTTGCCTCAGTTTTGCGAAGATGCTTCTTTTTGTCCATAATGTTTTTTTTCCAGGAATGAATGGTGGCATTGCTATGGTGGTGGATTTTGATGTTTTTCGTTTTATACAATTTCTGAGTATGTCTCTTTGTTGTATTAATGTTTGTTGAAGTTTTTGTAAATACAATTCCCCTGCTGTGAGCAGTTTGGAGCAGAAACGGAATATTGTAGCATGGGATAATGCTGACTGCCAGTAATGTTCCCCCTCATCGGTTGAGTAGTAAGTAGTTAAAGATTTCTCATGCCAGCAGTTTTGTTCATCAAGATCTGACTGTCTTGGTCCCACTATATTCATCAGTGTCTGCATCTCCTTTTGCTTTAAAAATTCTGGGTACTTTTAAGTGTACATCATCTAAAATCAAGTTTGGTTCCCATTGAAGTGGCTCCGGATATAGACTGTTCTCTAGAACCTTGGGCAGGATTTTCTAAGGTTGGCACAGGGCTTGTGGAAAGCCCTGCATTAAACTCCTTTTTTTTTTTTTTTTTTGGGGGGTGCAGCTGCACCAAACAACTTTGCTGAACTGCACCTGATTTTCTGTTGTTGGGTGCAATTGTGAGTTTCCTCAGTTGGTAGCACATCCGCCTCTGGACCAGAAGGTTGTGGGTTCTCATCCCACACTAGGATTGGACTTGCACCTAAAAATCGCTGGCATCCGAGTGCAGTATTGGGGGGGGGGGTGCTGTACTGCTGGGGTGTGCCGTCCTTCGGATGAGACGTTAAACTGAGGTCCCTTCTGCCCATCCAGGTGTTGTCCTGGTGGGCGTCCAGGTGGAAGTAAAAGAACCCAGGGCACTCTTCGCAAAGAGCAGGGAACATTCCCGGTGTCCTGGCCAACATTCGCCTTCCCATAAACCGGTTCATGCAATTACCCAGACTGTGTGTGGGTGATGATGTGCGATATGGCCACCACCACACATTCAGTCACTTCACTACCAGTCTAGCGTTGTTTGTAAAGCGTTTTGGGATACTGTGTATGAAAAGCGCTATATAAATGCTGATTCTTCTTCTTCTTCTCAGTTTACGACAGCTTGTGCCAGATATTTGGTGTAATCCCTGCAAAAACAGTCCCCCAAATGCTGCAAGTTAGACCGGGGGGAACTGGTCTAAGTTGCGGCACTTGGCACATGGGAGTGAAAATCCCGATTGCTGGCCTGGAGAATGATGCAAGCCCTGTGCATAGTATGATCGATGCACTAGGGACTTGCAGCATTCTCTGGTTCTTTGAAGACATGTCCCCTTGTCTGAGACGGGGTTTCTGTCATACACGTAAGGCTTTTCTCTTGTGTTTTACCTTCTTTGGTGTAGGTTTACAATTCCAGCATCACACCATGGGTGCAACCCTTTGGAGGGATGAGTGGGACTGGTATCCCATCAAGTTAGTGAAAATAAAATTGCGACAGGGAAAATGGCCGCTGACAATACAGCGAGGCACAGAGGGTGACGGGGAAACACAGCAATCGCCGATATGCTGACCCACGGCTTTCACCCTTCCCCAAGTTGTGCCCCCCCCCCGGACTTGGTTATTTAAAGTAAGGGGGGTGGGGGGGCAGTGCCCCCTGCAGAAACACACTATTGCTGTTTTGACCATCACTGTTACTCTAGTCTGAATTCACGCCTCACTGTATTGCAGGCAGCCATTTTCTCCCACAATTTTATATTCGCTGATTTGACATGGAACCAGTGGGACCAGTCATCCTCAATTTTTTTTTGGCTCTGTAAAATGGCCAGTGATATTGGCATTGGTGTGAAACACTCAATAGATGAATCCCCCCCCCCAAAAAAAAAAACATTTTAACCATGGTTGCACCCATGAACCACTCTGCTGTTGCTCACAACTCCTGTGAAATTTGAGGTTAAAAGAATCTGAGGGAATCAGGATTCAAACCCCCTACTTCTGGGATCACAGACTTGTGCAGTAACCACTAGCCTATGCTGGCTGCTGCTTGGCAAACTTGCAGATGGTCACATCTGTCACCAACTGTCCCAGCCCAGTTCAGCTAAGAGAAATGGTGACTGATCCTGGACCAGCTCTTTAGACCAGTGAGCTGGCAGTTCCTTTTCCATTCAAAGCAGTGGAATGATACCATATGCTACGTAGCACATTATACTGGCGTTTGTGAAGGCATATTGGGATACTTTCAAAGTATTTTGTGCCAGTATACACAATTCCTTGAAGAAATCACTGACACAAGGGCAAGATCATGGAGTTATTTAAAAGTGAGAACAACAACTTTTTGATAAAGGAATGAGAGATCGGGAGCCAAACGGTGTCTAGTACTCTGCAGTGTTAATTTTAAAGTTGTCCTTAAGATAGTCATCATTTGTACTTGTAAGTTTCAACCAGGAAAGGTACACCGAGCTATGATAGCTCATGTCCATGTGCCTCCTGTGTGTTGCACTACTGGTAGTGGATGATGACGAGAAATGCTGGTGAGGACACGAAGGGAAATCTTATGATAAGTGCCATTGGATAAGTTAACTTCCACTGGACAGTGATGTAGATACATAGAATTTGACGGCAGATGAGCAACGTTTACCCTGCATTTACTGTCACCACAAACGCTACTTATCTCTGGCCCCTCCCCCCACACCCCAACTAACATTCCCTTGTGTCTGTCCCATGCATCATTGAAGACCACCACTGTTTTCGTCCCGGCCACCTCTGCTGGAAGACTGTTCCAGGCATCCACCACTCTTTCAGTGAAGAAATACTTCCTCACATCTCTTTCAGATTTATCCCCTTCCAGTATGTCCCCATGTTCTCAAGCATCTTCTCCTCTAAAAAAATACTTCTCTCCTGTACTTTGTTTAACCCTGTGAAGTATTTATGGGTCTTTATTAGGGATGGGTGGATATCTGATCCGATAGCGTGATCCAGTTGGATATCTACGCTTTTGAACGAATCTGGTCTATTCGGATATTTCTCTATGTAATGATCAGATTAGCACTTTGCATTAAGCACCTGTGAAGTGGGTTAATTCCCAGTAATTCACCTTCTGTTAGCCCTGCAAAGCTCTGAAAAGCCCATCCCAAAGGAACTCTCATCACCTTCACTTTACGTGCAAATGTGTAATCACTGTACAAACAGCTGTTTATTACTCTGTATTCCTAGCAGGCGCCGCTGATTTTGATCGGGTGGGTCGCGGTCGGGCAGATGTCAGGCAAGGAGGGTAACCTGGTTTATTTTACACTAAGCCTGAAGTGTTGTTGCAACTGTGGAATTTAATGGTTTTTATCTATGACTGGTGGGGGCAGGGTAGTGGCGTGGCTATCGAGGCTGACTGTTTTTATACAGTCACTGCAGACGTACTGTATATGTAGAAGAAAAATACACAAGTAAGGAATTGGGTTTTTAAATGGTAAGGGGATCCACTCGCACCTCCTCCATGAGAGAGTGAAGGGTGGTGTGCGAGCTGCTTCCTGCCAGCAGAACAAGAAGGTAGGCTTTGCTGGCTGAGGTAGGACTCGGTGTACAGTTGGCACATTGGGGTAGAGAAGAATGTCTTTCTGTCTCCGGGTTTACATAGTGGTGCAGCACATTTTATAGCTAAATCCACCCTGTTCTGTATCTGCACAAGTCCCTCACTTCATTGCTACAACTGGTGATCATGGTCCGGTCAGTGATGGATGGGCGTGTAGGCAAAAAAAAAAAAAAAAAAAGTCAGCACACTGATCACTTATCCAACTGGATAAATACATGACCCAGTCGGATAGCACCCTGGGATTATCCGGATCCGATATCCAGCAAATGTTTGGTATTCGCCCACCCCTAGTCTTTATCATGTCCCTCTCTTCTAGGCAGTACATATTGTGGTCCTTCAATTTTTCCTTGTAGGGCTTCTGATGTAGACTCTGCACCATTTTAGTTGCCCTCTGGATAGCCTCCACTCTGTGTCCTTCCTGAGGTATGGTCTCCAGAACTGGACACAGTACTCCAGGTGGGGTCTCAGCAGCTATCTACACAGTGATACGAGATGACCAGAAAAGTAATCTGTTAAATGTCTCAGCCAAATAATGGCACATCAGCAGTACAAATCCCCCTTAATGCTGCACTACAGTGTTTGCATTGGGTATGGTGTTGGACTAGTTCTCATGACCTTCTGATATTCTGGCTCCAGAGTCTAGCATGCAGCCTGCTGAGCCATTGACACTACCTGTTATATCATGAAAAACAGATTTCTGAACAAGGTTTGCATTAGCAATAGTAAAGAGGGGTAATGTTTTAATCTCCTGCTTCAAAACTTGGGGGGGGGGGGGGAGTCATTCCAGAAAATATGAGGAGCAGAAATTTGGAGGATTGCTTTTGGGCAATATTGCCTGGCACCTTCTGCGAATGATCGATGTGCACAGTGATCAGTATACAGGGTTAACGCTGAAGAACTGCTTTAAATTTTGTGCTTTTAAAATGCTCTCAAGTCCCAGATTTGGTGACTTCAGTAGGGGTTAACACAAGCCCTGCTTCTGTATCCAGTTTATTTTGGATGTTTATGATGCCACCAGCTGCATGCATGGGATACACGACTCCCATTACATGGGCAGCTTTTTTTTCCTATTTTTGTAAACCATACTTAACATCTTGAAGGCTTTTGTAGCAAATGTATTATTCTTTGGCAGTTTCTTACGTAGGAACATAGAAGTTGATGGCAGATAAGGACCGCAAGGCCCATCCAGTCTGCCCACAGTATATCCACAACCCACGCAATTTTGGAACAAGAATGTTCTGCAATCACTACCAGGTAGAACTGGGATAATAGTGGCTGTTGTGAGATTACTGTAATGTGCTTTGACGCTTCGATCCTTTGAATATGGAAAATGGGGTCCGATTATAGGTTGCGTCTGGTTTAGGTCTCCATGTTTAGGCTGCCACTCACCAAACCATTTACTTACTTAGAACTTCTCTCTTTATGTGACAAATCATTTATTTCAAATTGCCAAGTAACTGCTGCACATCGACAGGAAGTTTTGTTTGGCTAACAGTTTTGTCACCTGACCGATTTTTTTTTTTTTTTTTAACAATTTTTAATTTTAAGTTCCAACTAAGGGTGTCGCAGTATCATGATGTGTGATGTTTTTCACTGCATTATTATCCTGGCAATGTGCAGTATTTGTATTTTTTTTTTTTTTTATTCAACATACTTTATTATTATTTTCAGTTGAACAACCATGGGAATACAGACAAACAATCAGGTGTCCAGGAGGCTTCACCCAACAAAACGAAACAAACCTACACTAATACAGGCCACATTATAGTATACTAAGACAAAACAGGTACCCCCCATGCCACCCTATCCCAGCCCATGCCAAGTGCAATCACCCGCCAAGTAGTCTGAAATTTATCTAGTTCCAGTACAAATAAACTGAATAAAATTAAGGCTTCCATATAGTAAGTAAGGCTTCTAAGGACCCCTGGTTGCCCTGATAAGCATTAAGTCTTTTATGCATTGAAGCAATATGCTTTTCCAGTTGGAGGGCCACTAGCATTTCCTTATGCCACTTTATCATCGAAGGGAGTGGTTCCTCCTTCCAGTGTCTCATGATCAGTATCTTGGCCGTGGCTGAAATTAGAGCCTTGTGTGCTTTCCTGACTCTGAGAGCTCCATGAGGGAAACTGTTCAGCAAGCAGGCCTCCGGGGTAAATAGGGGGTCAAGCCCAAGAACTGGGTCCAACGTCACCTGATTGATAGCCAGAAGATCTGCGCTTTTGGGCAAGTCCATAACATGTGGTACAGGGTCCCTGCAGTGCCGGAACACCATGGGAAGTTAAGGGAAAGGAGCCTACCCATTTTGTGAATCTTCACCGGTGTGAAATATAAATTATGAATGATGTGAAATTGAACTAGGCGCAGTCTATCCTGTTTAACAGACATATATGTGTTTTGCCATATCTTCTTCCAGATATCAACCTCAGCCGCAAGGGGCAGCTGTTGGGTCCAGTAACACCAGACAAGTTGGAGCAGATGGGGGTCCAAGGACTGTAATTCATTATATACTTTAGAGACTGCGTGGGGCTGGTCCGTCACCTGCATGACTGAAAACAGATCGGCATTGGGAATGGGTGTCCCAGATATGCTCACCATAAAGGCAGTAGTAGCCTCCTTAAGCTGCATATATTTGAAGACAAACCTGTCCTGCACCTTAAATTTGAGCTGAAAATTAGGGAAGGAGATTATTTCACCACTAGGACAAAGATCAGAAAGTTTTTTTCCCTACTAAGGGGGCCCAGTACAAGGCTGAAATGGGCTTATGCTTGATTTTAAAGTGGGGGGTACCCAGTATCAGTTGGTCAGGAGATAGATGCGAGTTGAGGGAGAGATGCATTTGCACTTGATGTAATGCTCTGAGGGACCATCCAATCGGAGTGTTCCTCAGAGATTTGGGGAGCAGTTTGGGGATTGTGTACACTAGAGATGAGAGTGCAATGATTTTTTGCAGCCAGAAACCCCTGTCTATCCAAAGAGGTGCATAGACCCGAGGGCCTGCTGCTCTTTCTCCATGAATCCAATGAGCCAACCTGCTAATGTGGTGAGCACCATAGTATGTGAAAAAGGAGGGTGTCGCAAGCCCACCCTGGGATTTTGGAGCTGTGAGTTTAAAATAGGCTCGTCTGACTCCCTTCCCCTTCCACATAAAGGCATTAAGCATTTTTTGAAGTTTGGAGAACCAAGTTTTGGGGAAGAAAAAAACAAGCATGCCCATTGGATACAGAAGAGGAAGCACATTTATCTTTATAATATCGACTCTTCCCCCATTGTGACAGAGGAAGAGCATCCCATCGGCCCAAGTCTGCTTTTAATGTGTTCAGTAACTCTGAAACGTTTGCCTTAATCATTGTGGGTATATCTCTGGCCTCCTTAATGCCCAAATATGTCACAGACTTCGCTTCCTATGAGAGGTTGTATTTGTACATTTTAGAAAAAAGATTGAGGAAGTTTGGGAATCTTGGTCGTACCCAGAGGGAACACAGCCAGAGCAGAAGAGTTGGGAAAGTCAGTACAGTTTATCACCATCTAGTGTTATAATCAGGCTATATTGTGGTTTGTTTTTATGGTGATGAATTGTAAGTGAGAAATGGAGCAGTATTTGTAAGTCAGCTGAAACGTCATTGTATCATTTTTTTTAACAATACGTGTACTGGATTTCTGACATTCTTAAGAGTAATTTTCAGTGTATTTTTATTTC
Organism: Neoceratodus forsteri; assembly: GCA_016271365.2. NCBI lineage: Eukaryota > Metazoa > Chordata > Ceratodontiformes > Ceratodontidae > Neoceratodus > Neoceratodus forsteri. The sequence continues at coordinate 1,454,412,960 of CM057455.1, read as the reverse complement.
CCGCAGACATTTTAAGAATGGATTTTGTTTAGTTTATTAATGACTTATAGCGGAGCCCACTGGGATGCAGCTTAATACTTCAACCTTCTGCAGCAGTGTTACTGCAGGAAACCATGCAATTTCAGTGGCAGTTAATCAGTTTTGTCATGCAGGAGTTTGTGACACTGCATTGTGTTCTGGTGGGCTCCACGTCAGTAAAGGTGGTCACCTAACTGCTTAATTTTTGTTTTCAATTTTGATTAGCAGCAGCCAGGTTTGAGAAGGCATTGCACTGCATTTATTTGTTTTGATTTTATTAACCACGTAAGGTGCAGTAGACAAACATTTGCCTATTTTCAGGTATGGCCTGGGAGAATTACAACCAAAAGCAGTACAGTTGGTGGCAATGACAAATGCCCAGCCCTATGTGTCAGGACCTCTTTTGGTGGTGGGATATAGCCAACCTCACCAGAGGGGTTCCTTTTCAGTTGCCCCCACCGGCTCAGACCCTGACCACGGATGCCTCCAGTCAGGGCTGGGGCGCTCATCTGGGCAATCAAAGGACACAGGGATCCTGGTTCCAGCAGGAGCTACATCTGCACATCAATGTACAAGAGATGCTGGCTGTACTTTACGCTCATCAAGCCTTCCAGGCTCTTCTCCTCCCTGGACCTCTCTTGGTAAGACCGATAACATGTGCGTGGTCTGGTACCTGACCAAACAGGGAGGCATGCGATTGTATCCACTGTGCAGGGAAGCGATGCGCATGTGGCAGTGGGCGGTACAGCACAGCCTGCAGCTCACGGCAGTACACATCCCTGGTGGACACTCTCAGCCACACTCAGGCAAGGGCATATGAGTGGGAAATGAGGCAGTCAGTTGTCTGTGACATCTCTGACCAGTGGGGTCACCCAGATCTCGATCTATTTGCCTCTCCATCCAACGCAAAACTACCCTGGTTCTGCTCACTAGTTCCTGGGCGTAGTGTTTTCTGGTGAGAGACACTGTCTCTCTGCTGGACAGGGAGGTTTTTGTACGCCGTCCCTCCCTTTCCTCTGTTGCAGAGGGTACTTCTGAAACTGCAACAAGAAGAGATCCACATGATCCTTATAGCCCCTTGTTGGCCTCACCAAGTCTGGTTTCATCTGCTCCAGCAGTTGAGAGTGGAACCTTCGGTTCCCATACCCCTCTGCCAGAACCTGCTGACTCAAGACCAGGGCAAGCTGGTTCATCCGGGCCTCAAGTCCCTTCACCGTCATGCATGGCACCTGCTGACATAGCTGTTGCATGCTTTGGGGTCTCTTCTAGAGTGGCACAAGTTCTTGTGGAAGCCAGAAAGCCATCCACAAGAACTACATATGCTATGCAATGGAAGAGGTTCTCCATTTGGGCATCTGCCAAGGGTTCTGGGACCCTTTCTCTTGCCCTGTCCCACAGGTCATGGAATACCTACTGCATCTCTGTGACCTTGGCCTTAGTTACTCTACTCTGAAGGTACACTTGTCTGCCATTTCTGCCTACCATACTCCGGTGGATGGCAAAACTTTGCTTCAGATGGAGGTTTCAAAAACCTTTCTGAAAGGAATTCTCCATCTGAAACCCCTGATAAGGAGCCCTGATCTGCTATGGGATTTAAAATTTATTCTTGAGAAGCTCACTTTGCCTCCCTGTGAACCAGCCGCAAGCTGCAACCTGTAACCTGCAACCTGTCCTGGAAAGCATTATTCAAACAACATGAAGTCTTGCTATATTATGACGTATGCAGTGAGTCCCAACCTTCGAACTGCTCCGGAGGTGAAAGAGTTAACATTCCATGCCAGGCATGGAACTTTGATCGCGAGCTCAGTTGAAAACTCTGTCTGTTGTTAATTAAACTCAAACTGTCAGATTCTTTACTCCGCCTCACTGAACAGTCGCTCCGGAGATTTCTCCTTCTGCTCGGTTCGTTTGTCGGTTAAAAAGTATTATTTTTCAGTTTTTTGACCGAAATTAAACCACAACCGGTCGGTTCAAGCTCTGTCTGTGGTATTTTAAGTAATAGATAGGCTTACATTTATTTTATTCTGTGTGGAACTTGTAAACGCTTTCCGGTTCGGTTTGAACCGATCAGGTTATTCTCAAACTTTGCTAGTCCTTATTTAGAGTGCGGTTCCTGGTTCTTATCGGTTCTAAAAAAAACGGATTTCATTACGGTTTTTTCCACGACCCGTGACACGGTTGGGAACCGATAAGAGAGCCTTGTTTACGGATTGCCGTGAAACGGCAAGTTTGGTTAGGCTGGCACTATGTCTGAGAAACCCAAAAGAAAAACCGGGCCCACTGGGTTTCAGCACTGTAGTGTTTGTGGGGAAGCCTTTGCTAAGGCTGACCCACACACCACATGTGTGTATTGTCTGGGGTTTGACCGCCTCAATGCAGACTGCCAGATTTGTAAGAATTTTCCTGCTGCCACCATAGAAAAGAGAGTTGGTAGGCTCAGGGGAAAGGGAGGCCAAAACGTCCGCTGACCCGGATGGCCAGCCCGGTTCAGTTCCATCCGAACCGGAGGGAGTGCCCTCTGACCAGGGTGATACTTCCTCGGGCAAATGAAGAGCCAGCTCCGAGGAGCCGGTTCCAACTAAAAGGACTAGAAAGTCAGCTAGTGTGGTTCTTTCTCCAACCGCTGAGGAAATAGCTAAAGCAATTCAAATTGTCCAGTCAATTTCCCCGGTTCCGACCGAACGGACACCATCAGGGAAGCACTCGGTTCGGCCGGTTCCACCAGTTCAAGATTATGATTTTGAGGATTTTTATGAACCTGAGGAGGGGGAAGAGGACTATGAGGAGAGTAAATGTGGTTTTGAAGGTCTGGATGTGCCCATTGAACCGGACATCTCTCCAGACAGACCGTCAGGGGTTTCTCCCCCCAGGCTATCTGAGTCCCCCTTCTCATTTTATGTTCTATAAGAAAGTTGCTGAAACTCTCCAGCTCCCTGTTGAGGAAGCTGTTGATGACCAAGAGGAGCCTGATTATGTAGAAATGATGGATATTCCAGAGTCTAGGAGACTGTCTTTTCCTTTGCATAAATCTTTTAGGAAACAGACAGTAAAAATTCTAAAAACTCCTCACACTATACCTCCTGTTGATAAAAGGATGGACAAGAAGTATACATTATCAGGCTCTGATATGAGTTCCTCACACAGCAATGCAGCCATGTGGGGTAGTGCAGGCTGCAGCCTGTGACAAGGCAAATATTCCTCTAGCTTGCACCCCTGAAAAGGACTCCAGGAGGATTGATGCCATGGCAAAGAAACAGTACATGGCAGCATCTTTGGGACTCAGACAGGCAAATTATATGGCTTATGCTGCTAGGTACCAGAAATCCAGATGGGATACTGTGCTGGCCCTGGCAAAACAGGTCCCTGACCAGCTTACCAGGGAGCTGGAACAGGTGGCTGCGGATGGTATTGAGGCATCCAAGGTGCAATTTCATGCTGCAGTAGACTCTAATGATGTGTCATCAAGGGTCATGGCTACATCTGTGGCACTAAGCAGAATGGCTTGGCTCAGATGTACTGCCCTGTCATAGGATACCCAGTCTAAGGCCATGGATTTTCCTGTTGTGGGCAGTTCTCTGTTTGGGGAACAGAGAATTACATGAAGAAAATGGATGAATATAGGACCACCTATAGGAGTGCACAGGCCAAGGAAAGGCAGGCCACTCCTCAAAGGCAACATCCCAGGGGCAGGCCTTTTCATAGGCCTTTTTACCAAGCCCAGGCCTCCTCTTCTGCTTACGCCCAGAGGGGGTTCTTTAGAGGGAGAGGCAGACGAGGTACGAGCAAGCCTGCTTCTACCCCTCAGCCCAAAGCCCCTGCCAAGCAGGCACCCTGATGGGGTGGCCAGGGCCGATTCTCCACTACCTGTAGGGGGCAGGCTGGCTTACTTTGTCCAGGACTGGACGTCTTTAACATCAGACAAGTGGGTCCTGGAAGTAGTAAGCCAGGGACTGGTTCTCAGCTTCAAAAAATTTCCAAAGATGAGAGCCAGATCCTTTCCACCAGCAAATAACATCAGAGGCACTTGCCCTAGAAACAGAAGTTTCTACCCTCCTGGCTCTCAGAGCTGTGGAAAAGGTTCCACCCCTACACCAGGGCAAAGGGTTGTACTCCAGGTACTTCCTTACCCCAAAAAAGACAGGAGAATGGCAGCCCATCCTGGATCTCAGATACCTAAACCAGCACCTTTTAAAACCAAAATTCAAAATGGTGACTCTGGGAATTATTTTACCCTCTCTAAGGCCAGGGGACTGGCTAGCATCCCTGGACCTCAAGGATGCCTACTTCCATGTTCTTATCAGAAACTTCCATCGAAAGTACCTCAGATTCGAACTGCCCTCAGGCCATTACCAGTTCAGAGCAATGCCCTTCGGCCTCACCTCTGCCCCGAGGGTATTCACAAAATGCCTGGCAGTAGCAGTGGCCCACTTAAGAAGGCAAAAGATCGCCATCTTTCCTTACCTGGACGACTGGCTCATAGTAGGCCAGTCTCCAGACCAAGTCAAACTATACCTTCGTCGGGTAACTCAGCAACTGCTCACATCTCTAGGTTTCCTTCTCAATCTTCCAAAGTCAGTTCTAGAGCCTGTCCAGCTTCTCACCTTCATAGGTGCAGAACTGAACACAAAAGAGGGCCAGAGCCTTCCTTCCTCTGGAACGGGCAAGGACCTTGGTTTCTCTGGCCTCCTCTTTCACCCTGCAGGTCTCTCGACCAGCAAGGCATTTTCTGCAGCTCCTGGGGCACATGGCTGCTTCTACAGCAGTTGTGCAGGGAGCATGATTTCAGATGAGGGACATCCAGTTCCATTTGAGAGACCCTCTAACCAAATTGATCCCAGTGACTCGAACCCTGATCCAAGCCCTCCAGTGGTGGCAGGACCAGAGCAATCTGAGACAGGGGGTCCTCTTCACCCCTCAGTCTTACTCCTTAATCCTTACTACAGATGCATCCCTCTTGGGGTGGGGAGCTCACATGGGCGATCTCACTACCCAGGGATTGTGGTCCCCTCAGGAATCTCTGCTCCACATCAATCTGTTGGAACTCAGAGCAGTTTTTCTAGCACTTCAAGCTTTTTCCACCTCTGTTCAGAACAAAGTTGTACAGATCAGAACAGACAACACCACTACAATGTGGTACATCAACAAGCAAGGAGGCACTCGGTCTACGGCCTTGTGCACCGAAGCAATGAAGTTGTGGTCTCTGGCATACTCCCTGAACACCTCCCTTACGGCAGTTCACCTCCCAGGCAAGGACAATGTCCTGGCAGATGCTCTCAGCAGGATTTCCCAGGGCCATCACGAATGGTCACTGGATCCCCTAGTATTGGAGGTAGTATTTGCCAGATGGGGCACCCCGCAGATAGATCTTTTTGCAGCCCCAGACAATCACCAACTTCCCCTTTTTTGCTGCAGGCCCCCAGTGTTGGGCTCAGTCCCTCTGGATGCCTTCCTTCTCAGTTGGGAAGGGAAGTTTCTCAATGCTTTCCCCCCTTCCCTCTCCTGTTCAAGGTGCTAGTCAAAATCAGATCTCAACCCTGCAAGATAATCCTGATTGCTCCAGATTGGGCCAGACAGCCCTGGTACCCACTCCTTATGACCTTAGCAGTCCATCTTCCCCTGTGTCTTCCCAGGAATCACAACCTGTTAACCTGTGCTCAGGGGAGGGTTTGGTACCCGAATCTCAAATCTCTCAATCTCAAGGCCTGGCTCTTGAAGAGTTAGAGTTTGCTGACCTACACCTCTTCCAAGGTGTATTGGATATATTGAAGGCTTCTAGGAAGCCATCCACCAGAGCTACTTATAATTCCAAATGGAAGAGATTTTCCATTTGGTGCTCTGGCAAGCATATTTCCCCAGAATCTGCTGACTTACCTACAGTCCTGGATTATATGGTGCATTTGAATACTCTGGGGCTGAGACCAGCTACCCTAAAAGTGCACCTGACAGCCGTGTCTGCTTTCTTATCAGCAGGTAAACCCTCCTCTCTTTCAGCTCACCCTGTATTCGCCAAGGTTTTTAAGGGTTTGCTTCACACCAACCCCCCTTTCAGGGACCCTGCCCTGCCTGGGATCTTAATATTTGCATTGCCCAGCTTATGCAACCCCTTGAGCCCTTGTCTTCAGCAGAGCTTAAGTACTTGACTTAGTGAAAAACTGTGTTTTATAGCCATCACTTCTGCCAGGCGTGATAAGTGAATTACAAGCATTGTCAGTGGAGCCTGATTTTATCTCCTTCAGAGATAAGGTGGTCCTCAGGACTAACAGAAAGTTCTTGCCTAAGGTGGTTTCAGACTTCCACCTTAATCAATCTATGTCTCTCCCTGTGTACTTCACTGACCATTCCTCCTCTAGCGAGAGGAGACTGCACAGTTTAGATGTCAAAAGAGCCCTTAGTTACTACATAGAGCGTACCAAGGGTCACAGGTTTGACTCCCTCCAACTGTTCCTCACTTATGGTGAGGTTGGTAAAGGGAAACCTGCCACTAAAAGATCCATTGCTAGGTGGATTGTCTCTTGTATCCAATTTTGCTATGAAAAACTGGGTAAGGTTCCTCCCTCAGGCCTGAGGGCTCACTCTACCAGAGGTACAACTGCGTCTCTGGCTGCTGCCAGGGACATCCCTATCCTAGAGATATGTCAAGCAGCTACCTGGAAAACTGTTCGCACTTGCATTACTCCCTGGACATCCAGGTTAGGAGTGATGCTCGGTTTGGCACAGCTGTGCTTCAGAGCCTATTTCCTAAGTAGGTTCTGTCCCTCCTCCATGGAGGTACTGCTGTGTAGTCTGCATATGTCATAATATAGCAAGACTTCATGTTGTTTGAAGAAAAAATTACTCACCTTAGTAATGTTGTTTCTTCTAATGGAGTCTTGCTATATTATGACCTCCCCCCTGCTGCCCCTCTCAGAACCTCTACTTTTGGGATGTGGGTGGGCAGTGCAGTGTTGGCACTTAGTAGATGCCCACCTTATTTTTTCACCCCTCCTTTTTGGGGTGTTTGGGTGTTATGTTTTTAATTTTTTGGATCCCCTGACTTGAGTCTTTGTTTTGGGACCAAGAAAAGTGTGTTCTTATATTTAGTAGCCAGTTGGCTAGTGTAGGTTTACGGCTTCCACACAGAACCTTAGTGAGTTTTGCTTGTAAAGATCTGACAGTTTGAGTTTGATTAACAACAGACAGAGTTTTCAACCGAGCTCGCGCTCAAAGTTCCATGCCTGGCATGGAAAGTTAACTCTTTCAGCTCCGGAGCAGTTCGAAGGTTGGGACTCACTGCATATGTCATAATATAGCAAGACTCCATTAAAAGAAACAACATTACTAAGGTGAGTAATTTTTTCTTTTTAGTTACCATTGCTTCTGCTTGAAGGATTTCCGAGCTTCAGGCCCTGATGTGCAATGAGCAGTATTTGATTTTCCACAGAGACCGAGTGGCTCTGTGTACAAAACCTAAGTTTCTAGCAAAGGTGGTTTCTGAGTTTACTCTGAATCAGACCACACACTTGCCAGTGTATTACCCTGAGCATTCTAATCAATGGGAGGCCATTCTGCACACACTTGATGTGCCCAGAACCTTGTGTAATTACACAAACCGGACAAAGTCAGTCCACAGAATGGATCAGCTTTTTGTTTCCTTTGTGCCCAAAAGAGAGTGCATGGCAGTTTCCAAACAATATTTATCCAAATGGTGGGCAAACTGCATTGTGTTTTGTTATCAGAAGTATAACAAGCCCATTCTGGTGGAAGTTAAAGAGCACTCAACCAGAGGCATGGCTGCATCTACTGCTTGTTTCAGGAATGTTTCTGCAGCGGACACTTGTGCGGCAGCCACTTGAAGCTCTGTCCACACCGTTACCAAACATTACAGTATGGAATTGCCTCTAGGCACAGGGCAGGCTTTGAACTAGCTGTCCTACAGGTCCTCCCATCCAAATTCTGTACCTACTTCAGCTCTTTCCTGCCTCCCTTGCTTCAGCCTTTGTCTGAATTACACCGCTTGGGACTCAGTCCTGCTGGTTAGTACCTACTGCAAGAGCCCTCTCGAAGTAAGATAGTACAGTTACGTAAGAACTTACCATAACAGTAGATATTTAAGATAGGCTCTTGCAGTAGGTGCCTCTTTCCCTCCCACCTTCCCCCTGCTTCCTTGGCTACTTTTTTCTAGCCTTTCCTCTGGCTTCAGGAGCCCACTCCTTTCTCCTGTCACACCTTCTTGGGTCTCCAGCAGGAGAACTAGAGGGCTGGTATGGGGACCGCCCACTATATCGTGCCATGTTGATGTCCGTCACATGACATCGGGTGGGTGGGTCCCCCACCAGACACTGCTAGCTAAAATTTTCCGAGTGGTCCTAGTGCCTGACTGCTCTAATCCTAATGGTTAGTACCTACTGCAAGAGCCTCTCTCGAAGATCTGCTGTTATGGTAAATTCTTGTGTAACTGTACTCTCTCTCTCTCTGCATTTCCCTGATACCCTTGTCAATATCCGGCCTCCCACAGAGCTTATATCATCCGTGAACAGACCCAGGACAGAGCCTTCTGGAACTCCACTCGTAACCTCCCTTTCTTCTGATTTTAACCATGTGGACCACAACCCTCTGCTTCCTCTAATTCAGCCAGTTGCCTACCCAGTTTACTATGCCTTTAGAAGCACCCAAATCCTCCATCTTCTTCAGCAAGTGCCTCTGAGGTATCCAGTTAAAAGCCTGGCTGAAATCGAAGTACAGCAAATCCACAGTGTGGCCCCTATCCATCTCCCTCATCACCCAGTCACTCAGGAATATTAGATTAGTCTGACAAGACCTCCCTACCACGAATCCATAAAGACAGTCATTCTCCAAGTACACGAGGTCCTGTTTGACCAATGACTCCATTAGCTTTCCTACAGTACAGGTAAGCCTGACAGGTCTGTAGCACCCTGCATGTTTTTGCCCTCCCCCCCCCCAGTGGAACAGAACTACTGTATGTCCGCCTCCCTTCAGTCCTGTGGGACTACCCCTGTACTACATGAGCTGTTGAACAGTCCTGCCAGAGGGTCAGTCAGTTCTGCTGCCAGTTCCCTGAGTATCCTTGGATGTAGCCCACCTGATCATGGGGCCTTATCTATCTTTAGGGCTGTCAACCCTTTCAGGACCCTTTAGGCAAAAATGTTGGCTGCATTTCTGGAATCCCTTTAGTGACTGCTTTGATGCCACACTCTGGCCAGGGTCCAATGACCTCTCTAGTAAAAACTGAGACAAAGTAATCATTAAGGATGATGGCCTTTTGCCTTTCCTCCTCTATCCCCCCCATTAGCCATATGATTCCCCCTCCTTTCTTCCTTTTTCCCCTAATGTATCTGAAGAACTGTTTTTCTCCATTCATGACCCCCCCTCTGCAATACACAGTTCTGTGTCTGCTTTTGCCTCCCTAACTGCCCTCATTGCCTCCCCTATTTTCAGTAAATATTCTACCCTTTCTTCCTCCCCTGTTTATGTTTATATTTGTAGAAGGCCTTTTTCTTTGCCCTCACCGTTTCCAAGACCCTTGTTGAGGACCATAATGATCTCCTGAAACTGTTTTTGTGGTTATCATTCTCAAGCATACCTTAGATGTCTCTCAAATGTCCCCCTTAATTGCGCCCCTATCCTCCTCCATTGAGCCACATCATGGAACTGTAAGCTGTTGGCATCAGGACCACGCAGAAACTTTTTGCAGGTTAGGGCCACCCATGTCAACATGCTGCCTTGGCGCCCCTATGATGTCGGTGTCCCCAGCGGGCCTCAGTTCTTTCTTCTGCTGTCAACTGCTTTTTGTTCCACTGCTGCTGATGAAGACCGTAAAACTTTTGCAAGTATTTTGTTATTGCTGTATACTACTTCAGTTTGTTATTTTGAATTATATTTTATGCCACGAATGGACGAAGAACCTTTCTAACTCCATTATGATTTATGAAGATGACCACTCCATTTGCATCCGTTAACTAAGGAAAGACCAAAACTTTAAAGCCTGCAAAATCTGTCAGTTGGCTCTAACCAGGCAACCAGGAGACGTTGCAGAAAAGCTTTGGAAAACATTCTGTTAGTACAAGAAATGGAGAAATTGTCTACGGCAAAGGTGGCTTCACTCTCGTCACTTGCTCTCATTCCTGGCTTGTTGTCAGCCTGTCTATCTCCACGTTCAGCAGCGGCCAGTCCAGACTCCTCTATGAAAAAAGATTGAGGCCTGCAAATAAACACCAACATGCTGAAAAGGGGAAGCATCAAAAGGGAAAGATAAGCTTCTCCTGTCTGTTCCCATTCACCAAATAGACTTGTAAGTCTATTGGTAAAAGCAGGGCTCCGGCTCCGGCCATAGGTCCTGCCTTCCTTCCTCCCCCCACTCCCCCCCAGTTGCCTTACAGATAAGATCAGGGTCTTGTGTCGGCTCTGCTTCCCCACTTGGGGATTCACAACCTATTTAGCCGTCTGGCATTGTCCTGTCGATGCCAAAGCCACTGGTGCCCCTTCAGGCTCTATCGATACACAAGCGTACCATACTCCGGTGGATGGCAAAACTTTGGCTCAGATGGAGACAGCGTCTGAGCTGTTTCAAGTGGATAATGCTGCCGTCAACAGCTACATTGTCTGCGCTTCCAGCTGGGCCGTCATCGCTAGTTCCATTGTTGCTTCCATATTCTTTTCATTTATATTTTATTGTTTTCACATAAAAAAACAAAAACATACAGTTGATACCGCCTACCAGGTATAAAAAACTAAGCGCACAGAGCCATTTAGTGGAAGAAAGAATAAAGGTAGCCTTAATAGTCTTAAGTAAGGGAATTTGGGGTAATACAAACAAAGGCATTGTAATTGCCCCAAACATAGCTGCACCTCACAATAGTTGGGCGATCTTGCAACGTAAAGAAAACTGAACACTAGTTTAGACTTAATCTGAAGGCTGATATGATCCCATCCTGAATATTTAGTAAACGACAGTAAGGGTAGCTCTCCATCATCCCCCAAACTTTCAGACTCCCACAATGCAGAAGAAATTTGATGAAAATACTCAACTTTAAACAGTAATGCTGCCACATAACAAGGCATAAATAGCTTATATTGAAATAATTAGTGCAACATTCATCGCTTGTCAGTTGTATCAGATCTAGCAAATACACAAACAATATAGGCAGAGACAGCTGATATGAAAAACATAAGGCATATTACAACATCAAAGGCTCAAATCTGTATAAGCCTTGCAGGCCTGTGAAAGTACATGAGTTACCAACAGACATCCACCTTGATGCTTCCATATTCTGTCCCTGCCTCAAAACGGGGTTCAGGTGAACCGCCATCAACAGATACTCCATTGTCGAGACATTCTTCAGTTCCTCCTTTCATTGACCTGCTGCATATACCAGTGGACGTTGACAACGAACTGGAATATAATCCAGAGTACATGGAAGAAGAGGAGGAAGCAGTGGAAGAAGAAATAATAATAGATGATGTTGGATCAAGCTCCACTCTCTCCTCTTGCACCGAAGGGAGTGTGGTGAATACAGCCAGATCTCCCCCAGAACATGTGTCATTCTAGGTCTTCCTTAAAATGGTACAGGCCAGATTAGGAGTTCAAGCTGAGGAGGAGGATTCTTCAAAGAAAAATCTTTTGAGTTTTTGAAAGTTTCTGCCTCTCCTACAGTAATTATTCATGCAGTGCATTCAGTCCTGGAGGATGGTACATTGTCAGCCTGGCACTGGCCTGTACAACTGCCTGCAGTTCCTAGAAAGGTGGATAAATAAAATCCTACCCCTACTGCTAAACCATACTGTCCCTCACAGCCTATAATGGATTCTGTGGTGACGATGCCTGCTTATGATGGAGCTGTAATACCTAAACGCTGAGCTCCCTCCCTCCCTCCAGACAAGGAGTAAAAGAAGCTGGATGTGATGAGTATGAGGACCTTTGCCTCAGCTACCCTTTGCCCAGAATTTGTAGACTATCGTACATAATTAAATATCAGAATTGCTGATGGAAGACTGTGGCCACTGTGGGCCAAAAATTGCCTGAGGGCCAGAATAAGATCTTTGCACAGCAAACAATGGCAAATGGCCAAGAGGCAGGAAAGTGTATGCTAAGATCAGCATTTTATGCCGCTGTCAGAGCTGCTGCTTCAGGTATTTGCATTCGGCACCATTCTTGGCTTAGAGTGGCTGGCTTTTCCTGTAATTTGCAACAGTCAGTAATGAATTACCCTTTCGGGGGGGAACAGTTATTTGGAAATTATATGGAAAATACTTTGAGGGATCTGCAGACATCAAGAATGACTCGCATGTCCCTGCACACTGTGACCCCTAAGCCCCGGGGAAAAGGTTGTGGTTCTTTTCATAGGCCTTGTGCCTGCCCCAGCAGAGGTTATTCCAGAGGCCATGGTTGTGACTTACAAAAGTCTCAGACTTCTACCTTTCAGGCCACTAACTTGCCCCCTTGGTGCCGATGCCTGCTTTGTGAAAGGTCAGATCACAACTGGAGCCCTGCTGCCCCAGAGCCTTCTGACTCCCATTACCTGCAGCTTCATGGCCTCAAGAGGTTTTAGTGGGAGGTCGAATCTCCCTGTTTCTAGAAAAATGGAGGGAGAACAGTTGTACAAATCAAATATGACATGATTGAGATAGTAGAAATATCTCCACTCACTGTCATTGCGTTCTTGATATCCCACTCATTGGATATCAAGAGTTCAGTGACAGCTCATGGAGATATTGCAACAGTCTCACTCTCACCCATGTCATATTCCATATATACATCAGCTCTTACATTTAATATTTTTATTGTGCTTTATAAATTAATATGGTTTTGTTTGATCATATTTTCTGTCTGCTGTGTTCTTATACAGTATGTGTATGTATGTTTATGCGGGTAATGCAGCATAGGTGTATACATACATCCTTTTTTTTCCCCCCCAAACACATACACAGCATTTCCTCTGACTCCAGTATCCTAGCTTCATTACATTTCAAAAGGGATACTTTTATCACCTCCTAAAAGCCTTCCTGTCTTTAAGCCTACAACTTTTTCTTATGTATTTTAATTGATATCAGTAGATTGCACTGTCCACTAAATAAAAGCTTGCTTTCTGTAGAACTTGCTACACCCGAAAAGGCTCTGTGTATCCTGAAGGCTTGTGTTCTGAGAATTTCTTGTTGGTCCAATAAAAGGTATCAAATCACCCACTTTGTTCATCTTTTTGTGCAAGGACCAGTGTGGCTACAAGCATTCCTCCCAGGCAAACTAATTCTGCTGTAAGGTATGCTTTTTTTATACCCTCCCCACCCAAATGAAGTAAATGCAGTATTCAGAAACATTATTCGGCATGAGGAACTGATCCAGCTGCAGGAGTCGAAATTAAGTTTTGCAGCCTCTAACCAGCAGTGCTGTTGACTGGGAAAATCTTCTAGCCCTACAGACTTTTCCATTGGCCCATGTGGTGTACTTAATGAAATGTTGCCTTCTCCAGTACAAGCTCACAAGAGTAGTTAAAGGAAACTCTCTTACTAATCCAATAAAGAATCTACCAGCATCATGCTAGTGGGTGGATGCCAGATTTTACTTCCGAGGGTATCTCTTGCAGCAGGCCACACCAGTAGGACTTAGCCGCCAGGCACTAGGATCACACAGAAACTTTCTAGCTAGCAGTCTACCAGAGGGGGCCGCCCACTACCGACATCCCCCCCCCCAATGTAAGCTAACCCTATAAGAGTGGGCGGTCCCCATAAGCCACCCACAGTTCTTTTCCCACCATTGATCAATGCATGTTGGATCTTTGGAAACTGCCGCAGCTTCAGTCAACTGACGTCTTTGTGTCTCTTTCTACTACATTTCTTTATATTTCTGTTTCTCCAGACTACTAATGCTGATTCTCAATGGACTCTGCAGGTCCAACAGGACCAGCGTGTGGACGATCTGGAGCAGCCAGTCGTGGTCTCTGACCCAGTCAGGGGGTACTGTTGTGGTGGCTGGAGCCCAGCAGTCTTCTAAGGGGGGATGCCATTTTACATTCCACCCCTACAACAGATCCTCACAACGGATGCCTCAGGTCTAGCCTGGGCACCCACCAGACTCGAGGGCAGTGGAATTCTATGGAGAATGGGACTCCACATAAATGTCTTGGGGATGCAAACAGTTCTGTATGCCCTTCAGTCCTTCCAGACACACCTCTCCCCGGGCCCACTGCTGATTCAAACAGACAACCCCAGTGTGGTCCATTATAGCAACAAACAGGGAGAGACTAACTCTTACCCCATGTCTGTCCGTAAGCGTTGAGTCTGGTATTGGGCAATAGATCACGGCCTGAAACTATCATAACTCCATAAAGAGCGGTCCCAAAGATGAACCGGGAAACTACAGGCCCGTAAGCCCAGGGTATTAAATATGTCGAAAAAATTGATTAGCAGCTTTACATGTGAAAGTGCTAATCAGCTGTAAAAATGCATAGCGCTTGACATAGAATGGCTAGCAAGGTTTAAAAATCTATATAATTTTATTAATTTTGTCTACTGTGCCATAGACTCACTGAAAACATGGTTAGTCTATTGCTATGCATTTTTGGAAATGGTTAGCACCACCCACTGTTTTGCATAGCATTTTGCTATGCTATACCAACTGTTTAAAACCCTGTTCAAGCTCACATCCATCTTGGGAAAACTGATGGCAACAGTCCTGAAGGAGAGGCTGGTATCCCTTCTAGAGACCAGTGGGCTGCAGGATGTTAGGCAGCATGGATTTGTCACGGGCATATCCTGTCAGACCAACCCTGGTGGATTACTATGACTGGGTAATTAGACAGTTGGACAAGGGCCATGCAGTGGATGTCCTGTTTCTGAACTTCAGTGAAGTATTTGACTCTGTGCTGCATGGGAGGTTGGTTAGTAAGCTGGCAGGTACAGGTGCAGCGGAGAAAATGGTGGGATGGGTAGTAAACTGGTTACAGGGAAGGCAGCAGAGGGTGGTGGTGGGAGGAGAGCTGTCATCTCTGAGAGCAGTGACAAGCAGCGTACCACAGGGCTCAGTCCTGGGACCAGTGTTGTTTGGGTTGTTCATATCAGACATCTCAATGGGCCTCAAGAACAAGATCAGTGTGTTTGCAGATGACACCAAGATGGGAGCAGTAGTGGATGATCTAGGAGGGTGGCATGGGTTGTAGGATGATCTGTCAAAATTGGAGACCTGGTAGGACACCTGGCAGTTGGGGTTCAATGCCAAAAAGTGCAAGGTGCTACATTTCAGGGCAAAAAACCCAAGGAACTACCAGCTGGGGAAGGGGGATTAAGCTAGCCACAACAGAGGAGGAGAAGGATCTGGGGATGATTATAACAGGCTCAATGAACAACTCAGCACGGTGCAGGAAGGCAGCTGAAAAGGCCAACAAAATGCTGGTTTGTTTTGCCAGGGGTATATCTTCAAGGAGAGGGAAGGTGATCCTGCCATTGTATAGGTCACTGGGTAGACCACACCTGGAGTACTGTGTGCAGTACTGGCACCCATACCTGAAGAGGGACATTAAATTAGTAGAGGGGGTGCTGCGCAGGGCAACAAAGATGATCCAGGGACTAGGGGACATACCCTACTTGAGCAGGCTGAAGGAGTTGAACATGTACTCTAACTCAGTGAAGGAGGGGGGGGGAGAGATATGATTGAAACCTTCAAGTACATGAGAGAAATAAACGAGACAGGCATGGAGTGCCTGTTCAAGTTAAGGGGGATAGGGACACTCGAGGTCAAGATCTCAGATTGGAGAGGGGAAGGTTCAGGAGGGAAATGAGAAGACACTTTTTTGCGGAGAGAGTGGTGTCTGGGTGGAACGCGTTGCCTGTGGAGGTGGTATCTGTAGAACAGTAGACTGCTTCAAAAGGGGATGGGATAGGGTAAGAGGGAGGGTCAGGAGGGGATGAGGGAGGGGCAACTGCAGTATAAGGTTGCTAGCTGCACACTCGAGCAGTCTCTACAAACTGTAAGGCTCTTATCTGCTGGCAGATTCGCATGAGTCATCCATGTTCCTGGCATCCAAAATGTCATGGCGGACAGCCTTAGCCGGTCCCTATCTCGGGCTCTTGAGTGGGAACTCCTGACCTCAGTTGTGGAAGATCTGTTCGACCGGTGGGGTTGTCCAGCGTCCTTACTCAATGCAAAATTGCTGCTTTTCTGCTTGCTGGCTCTAGAGCCTGGAGTTGTATGGCAAGACACGTTGTCCTTCTCTTGGAAAGGGAGGTTTCTGTACGCCTTCCCTCCCTTCCTGCTCCTCCAGAGAGTCCCAGTCAAACTTCAGATGTAAGGGGCATCGATTATCCTGATTGCCCCTTTCTGGCCTTGTCAGATTTGGTTCCCTTTGCTTCCACAACTGGCAGTGGAACCTCCAGTGCCCCTGCCCCTGTGCAGCAGCTTGCTGTCCCAGGAGCAAGGCATCCTGGTCCATCTGTATCTCGGGTCTCTCCATCTTCAAGCGTGGCTTCTGAGGAAGTAGCTGTTGCGAGGTTCGGGGTGTCCTCTAAAGTGACAGATGTCTTGGTGGCGGCTAGGAAGCCCTCCACTTGGGCCACTTACTCTGTGAAATGGAAATACTTCGCCATATTTGCTGCATCTTACCACCTGGATCCCTTCACCTGTCCGGTGACACAGGTTTTAGCGTATTTGCTGTTTCTCTCAGACTCTGGTCTGAAGTACTCCTCGATTTAAAGTCCAGCTTTCAGCTATATCTGCCTATCATGTTCCCATAGATGGATGTTCAGTGGCTTAGCTAGACATGTCTTGCGCGTTTTTGAAAGGCATTCTGCACCTGAAGCCTCCAGTCTGCAACCCTGTCCCGGGTTGGGATTTAAACCTTGTGTTGGAAGAATTCACCATGCCTCCTTTTGAAATAGTCGCGAGTTGTGAGCTACGCTATCTGTCTTGGAAAGCGTTGTTTTTAGTTGCTGTTACTTCTGCTTGGAATATTTCCAAGTTTTAGGCACTCATGTGTGAGCAGCCTTATTTGGTTTTTCATAAAGACAGGGTGTCCATGCGTACCAGTCTCCCCTAAGCTGGTGTCTGTTTACTTTGAATCAATCCATCCACCTGTCTGTTTATTTTCTGGAGTGTGCCAGTCCTGCAGAAGCATTGCTGTGTACTTTGGATGTATGTAGAATTTTGCATTACTATACACACACCAAACCAAGGACTGCAGGAAGTCCAAACAGTGTGTTTCTTTTGCCCCTGGGAAAGAGAGAGTCCCAGTGTCTAAGCAGTGTCTGTCCAACTGCTTGGCGAGCTGCATTATTTTCTGTTGCAGGAAGTACGGTAAGGAACTTCCAGGTGTGGTACATGGTCATTCCACCAGAGGCGTGGCTGCCTTCGTTGCTTGCTTCCGCATTGTCTGTGCTGCAGAGATGTGTTTAGTGGCTACTTGGAGCTCTGTCCACACTTTTACCAACCACTATAATCTGGACATTGCCTCTCAGCGCAGGGCCAATTTTGAGCTAGCCATTCTCCAGGGCTTCCTTTCTTAGGTCATTTTTTCTGACCTACAGGACTCTGTCAGTAACGTATAACTGCTTGGGACTCGTTCTACCGGTGCACCTTCTGCAAGAGATACCCTCGAAGTAAGATAGCACAGTTACATAAGAACTTACCGTAACAGTAGATCTTTGAGAGGATCTCTTGCAGCAGGCCATGCTTTCCCTCCTTCCTTCCCCTTCTCTTTTCCTATCTTTGTAGCTTTCCCTTCCTTTGCAGAGGGGCCTTCTGCTTCCTTTTCTTTCTAACAGTTACCTCGGCTTTCTCCTCAGTTCTCTTAGCAGGTTCTGCTTTTGGTCTCCGGTGGGAGAACTGAGAAGGCTATAGGGGCCACCCACTTTAGGGTTGGCTGACGTCAGTGGGTGATGTCAGTAGTGGGTAGCCCCCTCTGGCAGACTGCTAGCTAGAAAGTTTCTGTGTGGTCCTAGTGCCTCGCTGCTAAGTCCTACTGGTGTTGCCTGCTGCAAGAGATCCTCTCGAAGATCTGCTGTTACAGTAATTTCTTAAGTAACTGTACTTTTCAGCCCCTGCAACCTGAGTTTAAAAGGTTCAACACTGGCAGTCTATACTTGGTTTCAGTATGGCACCAGGACTGGCAAAGAGCAAACCAGATATATTAATAACTCCTTCTGTTAAAGGGGAAATGTCCATGGCTAATTTACCTCTTATCTACCCCCCCTTATGACATGTGGCTGTTTGCTGCACCTTGTGCCATGTTACACCTCAGGAGTGCTTGACTAGAAGATTAGCATGCCATAACCCTGGTAGTACAGTGCAGCCCACTTATAAGAACATCGGATATAATCACATTTTTCTCATGTACCGATTCTGCTCCATTATTTTCTATGGGAGCAAAGCCCGTTTTTAAGAACACCAAGATCGGTTATAATCACTTTTTTTTTCTGAAGCAGATGGCCTGGGTTACATTCCTTCACACATATTTAGATGCTACGATCCTTACTAGCACCTTAATGATGATCTTTAAGTCAATTGCAGTCAATTCTGAGTTCCCTTTGATCTCTAATTGCCCTCTGGAGTCGACACTTACTTGATGCTGCTTACACGACTTACGTTTTTTTATTGATCGCATTCACTCTGATTATGTACCTCTAGCACTTAATCATTAACCCTCCTCTCAAGCTAATTGTACAATTGTTAAAAAAATTCCCTCGTGGTTGGGCTCGGCTACCATAAATGCAGGCTTTAATTAGTTGTAGTCAATGCTGCCATGGAGAAACACCGCGTACTGCGACTGACTCCTTGCACAAAAGATACAAATCATTGAGTCCCTCAGTGTTCCCGGGGCTAAACGAATTGACATCGCTAAGGAATTTAACATAAATGTGTGCACGATTTCAAAAATCATTGCCAACAAAGAAAAGCTGTATGCTGATTATCAACACGGATTTAACACTGAAATAAAACTAAAACGTCTGGGCAAAGATGAAGTTGTTGAACATGCCCTACTAAGATGGTTCAGTGCCTGCCGGACTGCTGATGCTCCGATTAGTGGACCGCTGCTGCTGACGAAAGCACAACAACTAGCCGATGGACTCGGTGTACAGTTTACTGCAACAAACGGCTGGTTATATCGATGGAAAGAACGACATAACATACACTTCAAACGCTGCCATGGCGAGAAGCAGGACGCAGATTTAGTTGGTGCTGGCAGATGGTCTGAAACTGTGCTCCCCCTCCTGCTGTCTGAATTCTCACCGGAGCTAATCTATAACTGCGATGAAACTGGAATCTATTTTAGGGCTATCCCAGATGGGACTCTAGCCTTCCGTAGTGACCCAGCATCGGGGGTGGGGAAAGCTAAAGAAAGGATATCTGTCCTTGTGTGTGCGAACATGTTGGGAACTGACAAAATGCCCCTGTTAGTCATCGGAAAGTCTAAAAACCCACGGTGCTTCCGTGGCATAGGTGTTGATGCCCTGCCAGTTGAATATCACGCCAACAGTAATTCTTGGCTGACAGGGCAAATCTTTACAGAATGGGCTACAAGGTGGAATGTCAAGTTGAGAAGAAAGCGCAAGAAAGTCTGCCTTCTTCTCGATAACTGTAGTGCACACCCAGCATTAACTCTGAGCAACATAAAGCTTGTGTTTCTCCCACCGAATACGACCTCCCTGATCCAGCCTATGGATCAGGGGGTCATAAGAAATCTGAAGCAGCTGTATAGAAAAAAAATTGTAGAAAAGCTGCTTATTTCGATTGATGATGGCAGAGCTGCTAAAGCTAGCGAGCTTACGAAACAAATTAACATCTTGGAACCATAATGATGTTAGATGGAGCTTGGAGACAAGTCTCTGCCGACACCATCAGCAATTGCTTCAGAAAGGCAGGCTTTACCTTAAACGCTCCCGAGCCTGTGGAACTTGGTGCTGGCTACAACCCCACTGTCTCCGCGATCACCGTTCCTGCAGTAATGACTCCCGAGGAATTCGAGGATTATGTAGCCGTAGATGAAGGGTTGGAGTGTGCCAGTGTCATCACAGAGGATGACATTTGTCGTGACATCAGAAAGGTGGATGAGAGCAGTGACGAGGAGGAACCGCAGTCTATCGAGCCGCCTTCTGTGAGTGAGTTAAAAGTTTGTATGGACAAAATCAGACATTTTATATTGAGCAAAAATAGTGACTTGACAGCATTTCATCAACTTGACTCCGTTCTCGATGAACTATAACGCAAGTCACAAGCAGCTAAAGATTACGGACTATTTTTTAAAAATGCACGATTGATAAGTGATATTTTTTTTACAAGTGCAGTACAGTATTGTGATTAAATTAAAGCCTCTTACAGTCTCTTATTACAGTCTCTGGATGCGCGTCAGCATGCAGTCTGAGGTTTTCGGCACATAACAGTAAAACGTTAAGTGTGCAGATTAGCATTAGCCCGCTTATAGTAACAGCCTGCTTATAAGAACATTTTATCGTGGCAAATACAATGTTCTTATAAGCAGGCTGCACTGTACCTTGTTGCGCAAGTGATTCAGATGATTTCAAGTCAGTAATGCAAGCAAACAGTGCATACACTTTGTGCTCTTTATGTTGATTTCCAGTTGTAAATTGAAAATGAGTACCGGTATTAATCTAGCTGAAGAAGAACTTTATAGTCCGAGACCACCTAAATGCACGTTTTAAACAGTATTGTCGTGTTAGTTTTGCAAAACAGCAGCATGCATGGGGGATGTGCCTGTCACGCTGAGGAGATTAAACATTAATTGACTAATGCATGCAGCAAATTCAAAGCGACAAGGACTTTGTCAGCTCCAGATTTGAAAAGTGCTGCTGTGTGTCATTCAACAGAAACCAACTTTCTATGTTGGCAGCATTTCTCTTCACTTGAGAGAACCAGGCACAAATCCCTTGAATGCAGGCTGACATCCTGTACTGATTTCCAAAGGCTTCATAGTGCACAACTGGTTTGTAATCCTATTCAGGAGAAGAGTGGGATTAGCTTTGGCTGTGTTAGATGCCTCTGTTGACTACTTCTGTGGCAGTACTAATTGAATCAGTCAGTGCTCTGCATAGCCACCAAAATGACAACCTTATTCCATTTATATTGGTAGCTAACTAGCTAGATATTGGAGGGACAGGTAGATAGAGGTGTGATATGGAATGGGCTTACTCAAAATATGTAATTTATCTTCAAATGTGAGAAGCAGGACCATAACTCGTGTGGCAGAGCCATGTGTGAGTAATGAAAGTCCTTCCCCCTCACAAATGATGAATTAGCTATGTTGAGTTAGACCATTGATTTGATACATACAACAGTTCACCAGTTACAGCTTTTAAATCTGCAATTTGTTTGAAACATAGAATTTGTCATTAGTAAAGGACAGCTAGGCCCACCCAGTCTGCCCAGGGATTTCCTGCCTATTGCACCTCCGGAGATCCTAACTTGTTTCTGGGGACCCTCCCTATTTCTGTAGTATTATGCTATATATAATAGTATGTATGTAATACATAATAGTATTAGTATATATAGTATTGTATTGTATTATATAGTATTGTATGTAATATATAATAGTATGTGTCAAGTGCATGCTTGAAGCTTCCCACCATTAACATTGGATGGCAGTCTGTTCCATACTTCGCCACCATTTTTGTGACCAATTATCCCCCGCAATTTCATTGTACATCCCCTAGTCTTGGAGCTCATCCTCTTATGGGAAAAGCTCTCTTCAAACAACATGAAGTCTTGCTATATTATGACATATGCAGTATAACCCCAGGTTAGAACTGCTCCGGAGGTGAAAGAGTTAACTTTCCATGCAGGGCATGGAACCTTGAGCACGAGCTCGGATGAACACTCTGTCTGTTGTAGCTCAAACTTAAATTGTCAGATTCTTTACTCCGCCTCACTGAACAGTCGCTCCGGAGATTTCTCCTGCTGCTCGGTTCGTTTTTGTCGGTTAAAAAGTGTAATTCTCGGTTTATTTACCGAAATTAAACCTCAATCGGTCGGTTCAAGCTCTGTCTGTGGTTTTGTAAGTAATAGATAGGCTTATGTTAATTTTCTTCTGTGTGTAAACGTCTTTTTCGGTTTGGTTTGAACCGATCAGATTGGTTTTAAATTAACTTTCTAGTCCTTTAGAGTGCGGTTCCCGGTTCTTATCGGTTCTAAAAAAAACTGATTTTATTACGTTTTTTTCCACGACCTGTGACACGGTTGGGAACCGATAAGAGAGTCTTGCTTGGCGGATTGCCATTAACGGGCAAGTTTTGGTTAGGCTGGCACTATGTCTGAGAAACCCAAGAAAAACCGACCCACTGGTTTCAGCATCAGGCCTCTGTGGGGAAGCCTTTGCTAAGGCTGACCCACACACCACTCAGATATTGTCTGAGGTTTGACCACCTCAGTGCAGACTGCCAGATTTGTAAGAATTTTCCTGCTGCCACCGTGGAAAGAGAGTTGGTAGGCTCAGGGAAAGGGAGGCCAAAAGTCCGCTGACCGGATGGCCAGCCGGTTTGGTTCAACAGAACCTGGGGAGTGTCCTCTGACCACAGCGATACTTTCTCGGGAAAAGCGAAGAGCCAGCTCTGAGGAGCCGGTTCCAACTAAAGAGGCTAGAAAGTCAGCTAGTGTGGAGCCAAAGTCCTTTCTCCAACCGCTGAAATAGCTAAAGCTATTCAAATTGTCAGTCTCTTTCCCGGTTCCGTCGAACCGACACCATCAGGGAAGCGCCGGTTCGGACGGTTCCACTGGTTCAAGATTATGATTATGATTTTGAGGATTTTTATGAACCGGAGTAAGGGGAGGAGGGGTACGAGGAGAGTGAATGTGATTTTGAAGGTCTGGATGTGCCCATTGAACCGGACATCTCTCCAGACAGACCGTCAGGGGTTTCTCCCCCCAGGCTATCTGAGTCCCCTTCTCATTTTATGTTCTATAGGAAAGTTGCTGAAACTCTCCAGCTTCCTGTTGAGGAAGCTGTTGATGACCAATAAGAGCCTGATTATGTAGAAATGATGGATATTCCAGAGTCTAGGAGACTGTCTATTCCCTTGCACAAATCCTTTAGGAAACAGACAGTAAAAATTCTAAAAACTCCTCATTCTATCCTTCCTGTTGATAAAAGGATGGACAAGAGGTATACACTGTCAGGCTCTGATACGGAGTTCCTCTCTCAGCAATGCAGCCATGTGGGGGTAGTGCAGGCTGCAGCCTGTGACAAGGCTAATATTCCTCTAGCCTCTCACCCTCCTGAAAAGGATTCCAGGAGGATGGGTTCCATGGCAAAGAAACAGTACATGGCAGCATCTTTGGGACTCAGACAGGCAAATTATATGGCTTATGCAGCTAGGTACCAGAAATCCAGATGGGATACTGTGCTGGCCCTGGCAAAACAGGCCCCTGACCAGCTTGCCAGGGAGCTGGAGCAGGTGGCTGTGGATGGTATTGAGGCATCCAAGGTGCAATTTCATGCTGCAGTAGACTCTAATAATGTTTCATCAAGAGTCATGGCTACATCTGTGTCTCTTCGCAGAATGGCCTGGCCCAGATGTACTGCCCTGTCAGAGGATACTCAGTCTAAGGCTATGGATTTTTCCTGTTCTGGGCAATTCTCTGTTTGGGGAGCAGACAGAGAATTATATGAAGAAAATGGATGAGTATAGGACCACCTATAGGAGTGCACAGGCCAAAGAAAGGCAAGCCACTCCTCAAAGGCAGCATGTCAGGGGCAGGGCAGGCCTTTTCATAGCCTTTACCAAGCCAGGCCTCCTCTTCTGCTTATGCCCAGAAGGGGTTCTTTAGAGGAAGAGGCAGAAGGGTTCTAGTAAGCCTGCTTCTACCCCTCAACCCAAAGCCCCTGACGAAACAGGCTCCCTAGCAGGGGTGGCCAGGGCCGATTCTCTACTACCGGTAGGGGGCAGGCTGGCTTACTTTGTCCAGGACTGGAAGTCTTTAACATCAGACAAGTGGGTCCTGGAAGTAGTAAGCCAGGGACTGGTTCTCCGCTTCAAAAAATTTCCGAAGATGAGAGCCAGGTCCTTTCCACCTGCAAATCCATCAGAGGCACTTGCCCTGGAAACAGAAGTTTCTTCCCTCCTGGCTCTCAGAGCTGTGGAAAGGGTTCCACCCCTACACCAGGGTAAAGGGTTGTACTCCAGGTACTTCCTTACCCCAAAAAGACAGAGAATGGCGGCCCATCCTGGATCTCAGGTATCTAAACAAGCACCTTTTAAAACCAAAGTTCAGAATGGTGACTCTGGGAATTATTTTACCCTCTCTAAGGCCAGGGGACTGGCTAGCCTCCCTGGACCTCAAGGATGCCTACTTCCATGTTCTCATCAGAGCTCCCACCAGAAGTACCTCAGATTGAACTGCCCTCAGGCCATTACCAGTTCAGAGCAATGCCCTTGGCCTCACCTCGGCCCCGAGGGTGTTCACAAAATGCCTGGCAGTAGCAGTTGCTCACGTAAGAAGGCAAAAGATTGCCATCTTTCCTTATCTGGACGACTGGCTCATTGTAGGCCAGTGTCCAGACCAGGTCAAACTACACCTACAAGTAACTCAGCAACTGCTTACATCTCTAGGTTTCCTTCTCAATCTTCCAAAGTCAGTTCTGGAGCCTGTCCAGCTTCTCACCTTCATAGGCGCAGAACTGAACATAAAAAGCCAGAGCCTTCCTCCCTCTGGAAAGAGCAAGGACTTTGGTCTCTCTGGCCTCTTCTTTCACCCTGCAGGTCTCTCGGCCAGCAAGGCATTTTCTACAGCTCCTGGGGCACATGGCTGCTTCTACAGCAGTAGTGCAGGGAGCAAGATTTCAGAGAGGGACATCCAGTTCCATTTGAAAGCCTTTTGGTCTCAAAGAACAGATCCTCTAACCAAATTGATCCCAGTGACTCGAACCCTGATCCAGGCCCTTCAGTGGTGGCAGGACCAGAGCAATCTGAGACAGGGGGTTCCCTTCACTCCCCAGTCTCACTCCTTGACCCTTACTACAGATGCATCCCTCTTGGGGTGGGGAGCTCACATGGGCGACCTTACTACCCAGGGGTTGTGGTCCCCTCAGGAATCTCTGCTCCACATCAATGTGTTGGAACTCAGAGCAGTTTTTCTAGCACTCCAGGTTTTTTCCACATCTGTTCAGAACAAGGTTGTTCAGGTCAGAACAGACAATACCACTACAATGTGGTACATCAACAAGCAAGGGGGCACTCGGTCTACGGCCTTGTGCACGAAGCAATGAAGTTGTGGTCTCTGGCTTATTCTCTGAGCGCCTTCCTTACGGGTAGTTCACCTCCCAGGCAAGGACAATGTCCTAGCGGATGCTCTCAGCAGGATTTCCCAGGGCCATCACGAATGGGCACTGGATCCCCTAGTACTGAAGGTAGTATTTGCCAGATGGGGCACCCCGCAGATAGATCTCTTTGCAGCCCCAAATAATCACCAACTTCCCCTTTTTTGCTGTAGGCCCCCAGTGTTGGGCTCAGTCCCTCTGGATGCCTTCCTACTCAGTTGGGAAGGGAAGTTTCTCTATGCTTTTCCCCCCTTCCCTTTCCTCTTCAAGGTGCTAGTCAAAATCAGATCTCAACCCTAAAAGATGATTCTGATTGCTCCAAATTGGGCCAGGCAGCCCTGGTACCCACTCCTCATGTCCTTAGCAGTCCACCTGCCCCTGTGTCTTCCCAGGAATCACAACCTGTTAACTTGTGCCCAGGGGAGAGTTTGGTATCCGAACCTCAAATCTCTCAATCTCAAGGCATGGCTCTTGAAGAGTTAGAGTTCGCTGACCTACACCTTTCCCAAGGTGTATTGGATATCTTGAAGGCCTCTAGGAAGCCTTCCACAGAAACTACTTATAATTAAAAATGGGAAAGATTTTCCATATGGTGTGCTGGTAAGCATATTTCCCCAGAATCTGCTGACGTGCCCACGATCCTGGATTATTTGGTGCATTTGAATTCTTTGGGACTGAGACCAGCTACCCTAAAAGTGCACTTGGCAGCTGTGTCTGTCTTCTTATCAGCAGGTAAGCCTTCTTCTTTTTCAGCTCACCCTGTGTTCTCGAAGTTTTTTAAAGGGTTGCTTCACACCAACCCTCCGTTCAGGGACCCTGCCCCTGCTTGGGATCTTAATATTTGCATTGCCCAGCTTATGCAACCCCCTTTTGAGCCATTGTCTTCAGCAGAGCTTAAGTACTTGACTTGGAAAACTGTGTTTCTGGTAGCCTCTGGTATCACCTCTGCCAGGCGCATAAGTGAGCTACAAGCATCGTCAGTGGAGCCTGATTTTATCTCCTTTCACTGAGATAAGGTGGTCCTCAGGACTAACAGAAAGTTTTTTGCCTAAGGTGGTTTCAGACTTCCACCTTAATCAATCCATGTCTCTTCCTGTGTACTTCACTGACCATTCCTCCTCTGGTGAGAGGAGATTGCACAGTTTAGATGTCAAAGAGCCCTTAGTTACTATATAGAACATACCAAGGGTCACAGGTTTGAATCCTCCAATTGTTCCTCACTTATGGTGAGGTTGGTAAAGGAAACCTACCACTAAAAGATCCATTGCCAGGTGGATTGTCTCTTGTATCCAATTTTGCTATGAAAAACTGGGTAAGGTTCCTCCCTCAGGCCTGAGGGCTCATTCTACCAGAGGTACAGCTGCGTCTCTGGCTGCTGCCGGGGACATCCCTATCCTAGAGATATGTCAAGCAGCTACCTGGAAAACAGTTCACACTTTTACTAAGCATTACTCCCTGGCTATCCAGGCTAGTAGTGATGCTCGATTTGGCACAGCTGTGCTTCAGAGCCCATTTCCTAAGTAGGTTCTGTCCCTCCTCCATGGAAGTACTGCTGTGTAATCTGCATATGTCATAATATAGCAAGACTTCATGTTGTTTGAAGAAAAAATTACTCACCTTAGTAATGTTGTTTCTTCTAATGGAGTCTTGCTATATTATGACCTCCCCCCACAGCCTGCCCCTCTCAGAACCTCTATTTTTGGGATGTGAGTGGGCAGTGCAAGTAAGCACTTCATAGATGCCACTTTATTTTCACCCTTTGTTAGGGTGCTTAGGTGTTATCCTTATTTTTTCTTTCTTGAATCCCCTGACTTGAGTCTTTGTTTTGGGATCAAGAACAAAAATGTGTTTTTGTAGTTAGTAGCCAATGGGCTAATGTAGGTTTTCGGCTTCCACACAGAACCTTAGTGAGTTTTTGCTCGTAAAGATCTGACAGTTTAAGTTTGAGCTACAACAGACAGAGTGTTCAACTGAGCTCGCGCTCAAGGTTCCATGCCCTTCATGGAAAGTTAACTCTTTCACCTCCAGAGCAGTTCTAACCTGGGGTTATACTGCATATGTCATAATATAGCAAGACTCCATTAGAAGAAACAACATTACTAAGGTGAGTAATTTTTTCTTCCTATACTCGGTTCACCCCTGTGAGGTACTTGAAGGTCTCAATCATGTCACCCCTCGCTGTTCTGTCTGCCATAGTGTACATATTGAGATCTTTCAGTTGCTTCTCCTAGAACCTCCCTTGCAACACCCGCAGCATCTTGGTTGTCCTTCTCTGGACCGCCTTCCCCTGTCTGTCTTTCCTGAGGTGCTATCTTTCACACTGGACACAATATTCCAAGGGAACATACCAGAGAGTGGTACAGTGGCAGCACAAACCTCCCTCCTCCTCCTCCTCCTCCTCCTCCTCCTCCTCCTACTGGTGGTTCTCCTCCCTATGTACCACTGCATCCACTAGCCCTGCCCACAGTCTTGTCACACTGCACTGCCACCTTAAGGTACTCTGAAGTAATCCCCAAAGCCCTTCACCTGCTTGGTGACTGCCAACGCCACCACCACACACACACACACACACGTAATCAGCACCGGAGATCTTACTTCGAGAGGGCTCTTGCAGTAGGTATTTACATATAGGACTGACCCGCCAGGCGTCAGGACCCCACAGAAAAATTTCTAGCTAGCAGTCTCTGGCGGGGGACCACCTCCACGTCAGGTGACTATCAGTATAAAGTGGCAGTCCCCCACACCCGCCTGCCAGTTCTTTCCCACCGTCGACTTGTGAAAGTTCCTCGCGGTAGAGTTCAACGCTCGTCAGTCTTCAGTCGGTTCAGTTTTCAAACTTTTCGACTGTTTTTTTTCGATATTTTTTCTAATTAATACAGCGTGTGTGTCATCCCCGACGCCTTCCGAATCGCATAAAAATAAGTGTGACTCATGCAGTTCCCAACTGCCACATAAGGACGGCCACTCCCTGTGCCTTTTCTGCCAAGGCCCAGATCATCCTGTGGAGAAGTGCCAGCACTGACCGAAATTCAGTTCAACTACCGGAAAACGGAGGCAGCAGTCCCTGGAGGCCCATATTTTAAAGAAAAAAATGGCATCCATGGAGGAGTTGAAAAAGTTGAGGCAGGCATCCACTTCCCCCGAAGGCCACAAAAAGGAGGAGAAGCACCTGGACCAGGATTTGACCTCCACGGCCTCTGCAACTCCAGCTGGAGTCGCGGTTTTGAAGGTAACGTCTCCTCCGGGGACTGCTTCACGACGACCTTCTTGGCAGTGTCCAGGAAGGTGTCGCACCTCCCGTTGGGCTTGCACTTGGGCCCTTTGGGTACCTCTGGGGTAAAGGAGGCCTACTCTCCCGGGAAGGCTGCTGCCACGCGGCCCTCAGGTTTGAGCGGGTCCACTAAGTTGGACACCAGTGCCACTGACGTCCACCCAGACAAGACTGGTAAGTCGCTTGCTCCTTTGGGAGGGCGCACGCACAGCCGCTCTTTTGCCCAACAAGGCTGCATCTCCAGTGTGGCCTTCTTCGAGCAAGGGATCCAATAAGTCGGACGCCGGCTCCTCCAACGCCCGCCCACCCGGATCCGGCTGATAAGCTGGACTTCAGCCCCTCCGACGACCGCCCAGCCAAGGAGCCTGCGTCTGACCCCTTTAACTAGTCTGACGCCCCAGGCTCCCCACAGTACTTGGTGTTGCCCTCTGAGGTTCCTGCGCCTCCTCTACTGAATCCCAGGGATTCCACCCCTCCCTCCCCGGTCATTACGGAGGACCTGGATCTGCTGCCATTAGGGCTCCCCCCCACTGGGCCAGACACCCTGATGCCGGCTCCGACGCCAGCTTACCCAACACCTGCCGACATCCCCCCTACTGGACAGTGCTCTCACGCCGGGCCCGACGCCCGCGGGGCCACCTTTACCTGGCCCGCCAGCTGGACCTCTGCCAGGTCCTTCTGCTCCATCAGAGCCCCTGGCACCTGGGTATCCGCCACAAAACCCGGCGCCACAGTACCCGATGCCACTTTATCCGACGCTGCAGTACCCAGTGCCTCAATACCCGACGCTGGGCTTCCCGCCGTCGGGTTATGGATACTCGATATACGGATACCCTCAGTATCCATATCCCTCTTCTCCTCCGCTGCCCACACCCCAGCCCTGCAAACTTGAAGGAGACTCTGGCTGCCTGGTGGGCTGAGGCCAAGGCTCAGCTCACCAGGGAGGTAGAGAGCCATCTACCGGCACCAGACCCTGCGCAGGATCTCCTACGCCGGAGATGGGAGGCTCCTTCCCACTTACCCGACACCAGAGGTGAACCCTGGGGCACCAGGGGTAGGGAGGATGCGCATCCCAGAGGGCTTCCCAAAGGGGCCGTCCCTCCTCTGCATCGGGAGGAGTCTTCCTCTTCTACATCGGAGACCTCTGACTCGGACTCAGGGGGATGCTCTGACCAGGATGACAAGCCTTGTACTCCAAACCGACCTAGGCCAAGGACCCCTCCGAAGTCTCCTCCGGAGGATCCTTCTTTTCTGGAGCTACTGAGAAAGATGTAGTAAGCTTATCAGTGGCAATCTCTGGAGCCAGATTCACAGCGTAAGAAGCTTGCTGCCCACTTGGATCTGCCTGAGACCGTTCCTATATTGATTCCACCCTGGATAGAGCCTCACGCAGACCTTGTTTCCACTATTTGGAAGCAACCATCCACGTTAGCCCCCCTTCCGAGGAAGGCAGATCGTCTATACTAGGCTCCTGAGGGAGTAGACTCCTTGAATCTACACCCCAAAGCAGACTCTGTCATGATTAGCACTGCTCACGGCCACTCCGCTAATCCCAAACATCTCAGCTCATCTCCACCTGACAAGGAGTCTCGGCTTCTGGACCAATACGGGAAGAAAGTCTATGCGTCTTCTACCCTGGGTATTAGGATCCTGAATTATGTAGCTCATATGGGGGATTACCAGAAGACCATCCTTAGTCAGGTGGAATCAAAGTTAGACTCCCTTCCTGAGTCTCTGACAAAACAGGAAGTAGCAGATCTTGTCTGTTCTGCTCGTTCGGCCGGGCGGCACATGCTTCGTGCTACTTATGACGCAGTGGACACAGCTGGACTGAGCTCGGCTTTCACCATGAGTCTTCGGCGTTATACCTGGCTCCGCGTGTCAGGATCAGTTCCTGAAGTGCAATCTGCTATTCAGGATGCACCCTTCAGGGGTTCGGTGCTGTTCGTCAGTGATGTCAATGACATCATTACCAACCTGCAAGAGAAGGGCACTGTGCTCAAGTACATGGACTCTTTGTACAGAACCCCTCGGGGCAGTGGTGCCCTTCGTCGACGTATCCAGCCAAAACCAAAACCACAGGGCAAACAGGCCAACAAGCGTTGGGCCCTTCCAGCAGCCAAGACTCCCCCCTCCCCAAAAAGCCGCGGGAGCCTCGGCTGCTGCACTGCCCCAGAACCTCCTGACTCCTTGCCTCTCCCATGGCCTCTGGAGGCTGCAGAGGAAACAGTAGGAGGGAGGTTCTCCTTCCATCTACCAGGTTGGGAGAGGATAACGTCGGATGATTGGGTGCTCCAGCTGATTGCAACCGGACACTCAGAGTTTCTATAGAAACCGCCCTGAAGGCCACCCCCCAAGTCATCTTACTCCCCGGAACATCTTCCTCTGGTCCTAAAAGAAATCGCCTCCCTTCTCCCAAAGGTGGCGATAGAACCAGTTCCCAACCACCTTTGGGGGATGGGTTACTATTCCCATTTCTTTCTAGTTCCAAAGAAATCGGGAGATGTGAGGCCTATTTTAGACCTCAGTTCCCTGAACATGTTCCTGGAGTACAAACACTTCAGAATGCTCTCTCTGCAGGGCCTTCTGCCTCTTCTTCGGCAGGGACTGTGGCTGTGCGCATGGATATGCAGGATGCTTACCTGCATATCCCCATATGGCCTTCCCACTGCAGAGTCCTTCAATTTTGTTTTCAGGGGGACCACTGCCAATTCAAGGCCCTCCCATTTGGTCTTTCCTCTGCCCCCCGAGTATTTACCAAATGTCTGTCAGTGGTGGCAGCCAACCTGCGTACCCAGGGAGTGCAGGTATTCCCGTACCTGGACGATTGGCTCCTGGCGGCACCATCCAGGGAGGAACTTCTGCACTCTCTTTCCCTTACCCTGCAGGTTTTCACCAGCCTGGGTAGCGCCATCAACCAGGAAAAGTCCCATTTGGTCCCTTGCCAACGACTCCAATTTATAGGGGCGATCCTGGACACAACCATCGGCAAAGCCTTTTTGCCTCCAGATAGGGTGGACATCCTTCAGACTCTGGGCCCGTCTTCTGTCCAGTCGCAGAAGGGTCAGAGCCAGGTCAGTCCTTCGCCTCCTTGGGCTAATGGCAGCTGCCATTCTGACAGTCCCACGCGCTCAGCCCCATATGAGGATTTCTCAATGGATGCTTCGGTCTCAATGGGACCAAACACTGGACGACCTAGACCAGGAGGTACTAGTTTCCAATCCTATGTTCAGGGACTTGCAGTGGTGGATGGTGCAAGAGAACCTTTGCCGGGGCATTCACTTCAACATCGAACCCCCCTCCCTGACTTTGACAACAGGTGCCTCAGGAGGGGGCTGGGGAGCCCACCTCGGGTCTCACAAGACTTCGGGCAGCTAGTCTAGGTTCAAACAAAATCTGCCCATAAATGTGCTCAAACTCAGAGCAGTCCTTTATGCCCTCCAGGCCCTGCACTCCTCCATACTTCCTGGTCATCTACTCATACAGACAGACAACATGTGTGTGGTCTGGTACATCAACAAGCAGGAAGGAACGCTTTCCTACCCACTGCAGGGAAGCAATGAGAGTGTGGAACTGGGCCACCCAGCACAACCTTTACCTGTCGGCCATTCACGTTCCGGGAGTAGAAAACACACTGGCAGACCGCCTCAGTCGGTCCTCAGCTAGGGCCCTCAAACGGAAACTGGATCGAGAGGTAGTAGACGACATCTACTTGCTTTGGGGAACCGCTCAGGTAGACCTGTTTGCATCTCCTGAAAACGCAAAACTTCCCACACCTTCTGCTCGCTCGCTCGCTCCAGGGCAAGACATTTTTTGGTGGGACACTCTGTTTCTTGATTGGAGGGACAGACTTGTCTATGCCTTCCCTCCTATTCCCTTAATTCTGAGGGTCCTGAACAAGCTCAGATCAGAGGGAGTTTGAATGATTGTCATCGCTCCATTCTTGCCCAGGTAAGTTTGGTTCTCTCTTCTGCAACAGTTTTCAGAGGAACCTCCTCTTCCTCTTCCTCTGTCGCAACACTTGTTGACCCAGGATCGGGGACCCTTGTACATCCAGGTCTCAAATCCCCTCATTTGCATGCATGGCTGCTACAGACATAGCTAAGGCCCGCTTCAGGGTTTCTCTGCTTGTAGCAGACATTTTGGTGGAGGCCAGAAAGCCTTCCACCAGGTCCACCTACGCCATTAAGTGGAAACGGTTTTCTATTTGGGCCACATCAAAGGACTTCAAACCTTTCTCTTGCCCAGCCAACAGAGTGCCGGACTACTTGCGTCATCTCTTCGATCTGGGTCTCAGCCATTCCTCTTTAAAGGTCCACATGACAGCGATTTCAGCCTACCATGTCCCCTTCGGAGACAGGACTTCTGCTCAGTTGGAAGTCTCTAAGACATTCCTTAGAGGGGTCCTCCATTTGAGACCCCCCATCCACATTCCTGCTCCTCCTTGGGACTTGAATTTTGTTCTTGAGAAGCTTACTCTGCCCCCTTCCGAGCTGGCAGCCTCAGCAGATTTAAAGTTCTTTTCTTGTAAGAGACTCTTCCTAGTGGCCATTACTTCAGCTCGACGAATTTCCAAGCATCAGGCCTTGAAGTGCAAAATCCCGTATTTGATTTTTCTCAAGGAACGTGTGGCTCTGCACACCAATCCTAAGTTTCTCCCTAAGGTGGTGGCGGAATCTATGCTGAATCAATCCATTGAGCTACCCACTTTCTTTTTGCGACACTCCAATCAAGGGGAGTACCTCCTGCATACTTTGGATGTTCGTAGAATGCTGAGATACTACACCACTCGGACTAAGGATCTCAGGAAATCTGATCAGCTTTTTGTCTCTTTTGCTCCCAAAAGAGAGGGCAATGCCATTTCCAAGCAATGCCTATCTAAATGGTTGGCTCGTTGTATCACTTTCTGTTATGACAAGTACAACAAGACCCTGCTAGGTCAGGTCAGAGGCCACTCCACCAGAGGAGTAGCTGCCTTGGCAGCTTGTTTCAAGAATGTGTCAGCGGCAGACATCTGTGCAGCCGCAACTTGGACCTCTGTTCATAACTTTACGAAACACTACAGTTTGAATATTGCCTCTCGCCGTAGAGCAGGCTTTGGGTTGGCTGTGCTTCAAGGTCTTCTTTCATAAGACCCCTTCAGCCGGAGGCTCCATACCATGGATAGTTTTCCTCCTCCCGAGTGCTTTTCCTTGTTCCAGACTGCTTGGGGTTCAGTCCTATATGTAAATACCTATTGCAAGAGCCCTCTCGAAGTAAGACAGTACAGTTACGTAAGAACTTACTGTAACAGTAGATCTTCGAGAGAGGCTCTTGCAGTAGGTATTGCCTTCCCTCCCTCCATCCCCCTTAGCTTTCTTAGCTCCTTTTTCATGAAGGGAAATATCCGCTTCTCTCTCATCTTGCCTCTTTTGGACCCTTGGCGGGAAAAGAACTGGAAAGGTGGGCGTGAGGGGTTTCTTATACTGGCGGCGCATGATGTCGGTCACCTGACGTAAATGGGGTGGTCCCCGCCAGAGACTGCTAGCTAGAAATTTTTCCGTGAGGTCCTAATGCCTGGCGGGACAGTCCTGTATGTAAATACCTAGAGTCTCTCTCGAAGATCTACTGTTACAGTAAGTTCTTGCGTAACTGTACTTTCCTGTGCCCTAGGTGCATGATTTTCCACTTTTTGGCATTGAACCCCAACTGCCATACCTTCAGCCACTCCTGGTTTCCCTAGATCCCTGTGAATTGTCTTCTTTTGATAAATATATTTTTATTAAAAGGAAAAAAGTTGTGCTCATATAGTCATACATTTCAATCATGGAGATGCAGTAAATTTTCATGGTTACAGGACACATTAAATTTCAGCCCAAGCTGAAATAACGACATCTGCCCCCCAGCACAGCAGTGGGGGTGTTGTCTCTTGTTCTTTTCTTGTTGTCTTTCCTGTATTGCTAATCACAGAAATAGAAAGTGGGACAGAGATGCCTTTAATCTAGGAGGGACTGGAGGGAAGTATGGCACCCCGAGGAGTTCTCACCGTGACTTTGTCTGAACGGCTCTGGACCACTCAACTCTTGTAGTAGCTGTCCTAATGCTGCTGTTTATTGCCAAAATATATCTGGCGTTATCTGGGACTGGCCCAGAGTCATTTGAGGGAAGTTGCAGTTTAGCTGGCAACTGATTCAAGCACAAAGGTACTGTCATGCTGCTTCACGCACATAACCCAAGTATTCCACCTAGACGTAAAAAAACTCTGCTTTTCCATTTAGACTAAATGTAACTTCTTTCATTTTATAAATATCCGTTATCATTGCTCTCCAGTGGTCTAAGGCGGCTTGTTGAGAAATCAGCCATTTCCTGGTGTGACATTCCTTAGCTGCAACTAGCATAATCCCCAGGAGATATTTAACATGTCTTATCATTCAGGCCCCAGGGGTAAATAAGTACATCTGTGGTGTTAGATGCACTGCGACATGTCTGTAATAGCTTCCTTCAGCTCCTTCAGGAAGCTTTGTATCTGTTGGCATGACCACATTAAATGTATATGGGATAACTTGCCGAGAGCCACCACAGGCGGCTCTCCAGCAGTTATCACTTCTGTTCCTCGCATACTTAGCAGTGATGGTTGATGTTTTAAAGAACCAGATAAGGTGCTTCCAGGCATATTTCCACCAAACATGTGAAGTGACCCTTACTATCTCACAGCAGCCCTTCTTCTACTCCGCTGACTGTTATCTATAAACCTAACTCCTTCTCCCATCTTATGGCTATATAGGTAATATTATTTCCATATGTCACCTGAATAGCATTATATGTAATAGAAATTAAGTGTGCTGTGCTCTGTAGCCGAATATGCAGTACAAGGGATGAGTGCAACGCACTCCCCAAGATATTTTGCCTCGATGGATAATGTGGCGTGGTAGTGCCACACCTGGAGGTAATTGAAAAAATCTTTCTGGGCTAGGCCAAACTGTAGTTGTAGCTCCACAAAGGATTTTGTATCTGCAGTCATACATAATTGGCTTAAATAGATTATATTCTGCTGTTGCCAGTCCCAGAATGTGTGATCTGTGTGCCGGGGCAAAATCAGGCGAGTCTGCAAGTGGGCATAGTTAGGGTAACTGATCCTTCAATCCTGTGTCAGACACTACCTTTCGCCACATGTCTTCTTTGTGGGCAATTCATGGGTTTGTAATATTCCTGTCCGCTGCTCCCACCCCACTCCAAACATGTACCTGGTCATATTTTGGAAGGATAACAGTTCTCTTTCCATTTTTAGCCATTGGGGACACAATCGGTGCATATGCCAGTGGAAGAGAATGCAGAGCTGGGCGGCAAGATAGTACAGGTGCAGATCTGGGAGGTCCAGACCACCCTTAATCTTAGGGAGCATCAGAGTGGAAAGCCGAGTTTGGGGTCTGCATTCCTCCTGTCCCCCCACAATATATCTGGTAATGGCCAACTGCCATTTCCTCCCCTGCTGTGGTGGGATAGGTAAGGGTACACTGTGAAAGACATTCAGAAAGCGGGGTAGGACTACTGTGCAAACCAAGTCTATTTTAGGAACAAATATTAAAGGGAGAGTATGCCAACTCTTGAAGTCCAGCATTTGATTACGTAGGGGTCCGTAATTTACCTTGAAAAACCTGTCTAGTCTATGAGGAATCTGTATCCCAAAGTATCCAATTTCTCTGAGGTCCCACCTAAACAGATATTATTGCCTCATTTCTGGGTTTGGGGTAAAATAGCATGGAGGGGTTTCAGTTTTAGTCATGTTCTGCAGGTAGGCAGATATGGCACTAAATCAGGCCAATGTGCAGAAGACCTCTGGGATCTTTTTTTTTTCTTTTCAATTTAATATATTTTATTAAGCTTTGCAAAGAGAAAGACACAACACAGTACATACCATACACGAACAGCTCTTTCTCTGTATGTGTACAAAAAATACAGGGTAAAATGTCCCACATTGGAGCTGAGACCTGAGCCAGCACAATTGTAAGGCCTTCACAAAGAAAGTCTCCGGAAAACTAAACCAGCCAGACCAAACCCGGTGTTAAACAGGAAGTACAAATAAAAAAGGAAACTTATCCATACCTAACATCTAAATTTTAACCCCTCAACCTCCCACCTGCCCCACCCACCCACCCTGGAGTTTGAGATGCAGAAACTTGCCACTGGTATTAGACAAATAATAATAAGCGAGTTGCCTGACAGAGACTGGAGAAATTTATACCATATGAGAGAGTGTATGTGACTGGCAAGTATCCCTAGACTGAAGAGGGCTCCACCCCCCGCACATATGTCCCATTGGAGGTTGGACCACCATGCATAGTGGGTAGCAGCGCCAGCAGTGGGCCCCATCGAACCCTGAATGTTTCTTGACCATTATGCCTTGAGGCAGTAGGCTTCTCTAGCTCTAACACTTGAAGAATCTCTGTGTGCCATGCTCTTAAAGAAGGATTATCCTGGTCGAGCCAGTGACGGGTAATAACCAATTTCACCACTCCAGAGATGAGACATATGGGCCTGACAGACGCACAACATTTCCCCATGAAAATGACCCAGCAAACAAATCTGCGGGGTGAAATAAGACCCCAAGGCCAACAAGGGTTCCAGGGAAGCCTGGATTCCCTGCCAGAAAGGGGTAACGGAGTTACAGTCGCAAAGGATGTGCTTCAGAGTCCCATCCTGCTTCCCACATTTGGTACAAAGAGGAGATGGAAGTCTCCCCATCCTGAAAAGATGCGAAGGGGAGAAGTAAAGGTTATGTAGTTCTCTGAATTGCAAATACTGAAAATGGCCCTGCTTGATATATCTACATAGGTTTTGCCACACCCTTTTCCAGTCCTTGTTCTCAAGGGATAGATCCAGTGTGTGTTGCCAGTAGTGGCATATCCCTCAAGGTAGGTGGTGCTCATGAAGCTGAAGAAACTTGTAGTACAAGGAAATTGTGTGGGGCTAAGTAGCCAAGTCCAGAAGCAGTTGTTTTGTAGCATTAACGGGGCGTCCAAGGCGATGGACCTAGGAATGAGGAAAGCGCTGTGTTCAACTGCAGAAATTTTAAAGTATGAAAGGAGGGATACAAGAACCTACGCTGGAGATCTTTCACTGAGCTAAGTTTCCCCTCGGTTAACAGAGAGGAAATTGAGACGCCAGAAAGTGCTGGGCAAAAGGTTTCAAGGATGGTGCGCTGGGCTATTCTGAAGTGGGGGTTGCCTACCAAAGGTTGATCCAGATCTTTGTATAATGTCATCTGCAAAAAAGATCTAATCTGGGTGAGCACATTAGTCGACCACCATAGCGGAGAGTCCCGTAGTGAATTAGGGAGGTCGAAAGATTTAATGTAGAGAAGGGATTTTAGGGCGAGACCCTTGGTACGGCAGAGCTGGTGTTCCAGGGATAACCATTGTGGAAAATATTCGGCGCCAGAGACACCAGCATTAAAAGAGTTCCAATGGAAAATGTTGCAACAGTGGATAGCACAGTAGCATAAAAAGAAGTTAGGAAGACGCAGACCACCCAGCTCTTTTGGGAATGTCAGCTTATGGTAAGACCTTCTCACCGCCTTACCTTGCCAAAGGAAGTTTGAAAGCATAGAGTGGAACCAAGTAAACCATCTTTTCGCAAGGTAAGAGCCAGTCATACGTAGCGGGTAGAGGAGCTGTGGCAGAATATTCATTTTGATTACATTTACTCTGCACCAGAGAGAGAGAGAGAGAGGGAGGTGTTTCCATCTTAGGTGGTCTGTCCTAATGTTTTGGCATATGGGGGAAATGTTAAGCTTAACCAAATCTGACAAGAAGCGAGAGATTTTGATACCTAGGTATGTGAGGACTTTAGGTTCCCAGGCTAGGCCTAGGCTCACTATCCACTGCTTCTGTACAAAATGGTTAAGGGGCATGACACTAGATTTCTCTAAGTTTAATTTGTACCCCACAACCTTGGAGAAATGAGATATGATATCCACAGCTGCTCTGGGATCTGTTTTTCAGGATCTGCCACAAACGGAAGCACATTATCTGCATAGAGCATGGCACAATGTTCATTGCCCCCAGTTTGGATTCCCTTATAGGACTCACTTTCCTGAATGGCCTGGGCTAATGGTTTTACATGTAGGGCAAATAATACTGAGGAAGGGGGCAGCCCCAACGAGTGCCTCTGCTAGGGCAAAGGAAGGGTACTAGTGATCATTTACCTTAACCAAAAAAAAAAAATAAAGGCTTGCGGGGAGGCGTAGATTCTCTGGAGCAATGAGACAAGAGTCCCTTGAGAATCCCATCTGTGTTAGGATGGCAAACCGATGGGGCCATGATACCCTATTAAATGCCTTTTCAGCTTCTAAACTAACCAGGAGGGATGGTATCTGATGGGTGTGTGTATGGTGTAGTATATGTAACGTACGCCTGATATTATCTCCTGTTTGTCTGCTACGGCAAATCCAGGCTGTTCAGAGGGGACCGGGGTGATCCCACTGGAGGATAGGCTAAGGCTCACACATCGTTTTAACCCCCATGCCTGCTGGTGGAAGAGGGAGTGTGGTGGGGAGGAGGAGGATGATGAGTTGCTGGTGAAGCTGGGGCAGGGAGATAGAAAAGGTGAAGGGGACAAGAGGCAAGGGAGCAATGAGGGGACCTGGACAGGATGGGGAAGAGGGTGGGGGAGAAGAAAAGGAGGATCAGCAGAACAAGGAGGAGGCTGAGGGTATGGAATGGGAGCACGAAAGGCAGGAGAGGCGCCCGGATGTAAATGGGGTGAAAAGGCGAGCAGAAAGCCAAGTAGGCAAACAGATGGGGCAGATGGATTAGTCAGGGGTGAGAAGAGATACAGAGAAAGATGCTTGGGTGGGGATAAAGTAGGCCAGGACATGGGTGAGGGGTGACCAGGGAAGATAGTGAAGGGGCTACCTTCGACCCCCAGATTATGGGAGGTGCGAGGAACTGGTTGGGGAAGAAGTCGGATGAAGGAATGAGGAGGGGCATAGAAGGAGGGGAAACCCGAGAGTGAACAGGGAGGCAAGGGGGAGGCTAGAGTACTGCTATTGGGGGACTCCATGATCAGAGGCATCCAGTAGGGAGGGGCAGGGGGAGGTAAAACCTGTCTGATCAGAACCAAATGCCACCCAGGCCTGACGGTGCACAAGGTCCAAGCATGAGTTGTACTCACTGGCAAGGGAATGTAGGGGGACCCCGGACATTCTAGTGCACTTGGGGACAAATGACATAAATGGTAATACTGAACTAGAAATTCAAGCAAGGTTCCAGGAGTTGGCCAGGGTATGCCTTTCCATAGGCTGTAAGATCTCTTTTTTGGAAATCCTGCTGGTGCCATGAGCTAGTGGGGAAAACAAGGAGAAGATTAGGGAGATAAATCAGTGGCTTAGGGAGTGGTGTGGGGAATTTGGGTATGGCCAGGTGGGGGACTGGGGGGAGACTTGGGAGGATAAGGGTCTGTACGCTAGGGGCAGGCTCCACCTTAATTTGGAGGGGAAGGAAATCCTTAAGTTCAAACTAGCTGGGTTCATCAGTGAAAGGTGGGGTTTAAACTTGTGAAGGGGGAGGGATCAAAAAAGGGGCAGTGCCAGCAGGCACGATAAATGAGGGACATGGTCTCCACTCCTCCAGGGGGCTAGGGAGATATGGAAATGGGTACCAGGTAGGGTGCAGGAGCTGAGAAAAAGGAGGGAAAAGGGGTGGAGAATGGTCTCAATAAATGCCAGGAGCTTAGGAAGTAAAATGCCTACGCTCCAGGCGATGCTAATTGAGGGGGTGGTAGATGTGGCAGCAGTCACTGAGACCTTGGCCACTTAAGAGCATGAGTGGGACCTAAATCTGGAGGGCTATGCTATGTTCAGAAAAGATTGGGGTGAGGGAAGGGGGGGTGTAGCACTGTTGGTCAGAAATTGCATGGATATTGGAGGGGTAGAGGAAGCAGAGGGGAACGTGGAGACTATTTAGGTCACCCTGCTGACGCAGGGGGTTAAGAAATTAAAGGTGATAGTGGTGTACAGACCACCAGCACTAGCGGAGGTTCTGGAAGAAAGTTTGGTGGCAAATCTCATGGGACACTGTAGAATGGGAAAGGGAAGGGCAGTGGTAATGAGGGACCTCAACATGCTAGGAACAAACTGGGGGACTGTGACGTCACCAGTGGCCAGGGAACAGGTGGGTGAGCCAACTAGGGAGGCCCAGACACTGGACATGGTCCTGGTGGACAGCGATCAGATTAGGGGCCTAGAGGTGAGGGACCTGTTATCAGGGAGTGATCGCACCACAGTCTGGTTCTTCCTGGACCTGGGGGGGAGGAAAGCTGAACAAGAATGGTAGTAACTGACTTTAGGGGTGCAGACTTCAGGGAGACAGGAAGGATCCTTAAAGATCATTTGGACAAGATAAGGCCAGATATGGATGCCAACAGCAGGTGGGGGATCATTAGAAGGGTACCAGATCCTGCGCAAGGGAAAGGCGTAAGTTCGGTAAGGCCAGAAAACCCTGCTGGTGGACCCGGGAGGTACAGGAGGTGGTGAGGGACAAGAAGGCGGCCTATAGGTGCTTCAAGCACTCGAGAGAAAAGGATCAGGAGGAATATGAGCTGACAGCCAGGAGAGCCACCAGGGTGGTGAGAGCAGCTAAGGCAAAAGAGGAAGAGTCCTTGGCCAGTGAGATCCAGAGGGGGGACGAGGGGTTATTTAGATACATAGAGGAAAAAAGGAAAGTAAGGGGGCAGATCAGCAGGAAAAGGATAGGGGATGGTCGGGTACCAGGAGCTGGGGGAACAGGCAGAAATCCTAAATCAGTACATTGCCTCAGTTTTTACCAGGGGGAATAGAGGGGCTATCTCTTGCGGGGGGAGCGGGACAAACCGGAGGAAAGGGTGGGACCGGTAGAGATCAGGTGCCCTGACGGGTCTGGGGAAAGGGAGTGGCCACTACAGACAGGTGGGGGGCCAGCAGCACAGGGTGAAAAGGGGGAGGACGTGGAGGCTGAAATCCCAGTAGAGAGTAAGGGAAGCCCTCGGATCCCTTCGGATGGAGAAAGCACCTGGGCCAGATGAGATGCATCTTAGGGTGCTGAGAGAACTGGCGGATGTTCTGGCAGTCCCGCTAGCGGAGCTTTTCAGCATCTCTCTGAGGACTGGGTGAGTACCCCAAGACTGGAGGGTAGCCCATGTCATGCCGATCCACAAGGGGGGGATCAAGAGAGAAGGCGGGAAATTACAGGCCTGTTCGCCTGACGTCGGTGGTCGGCAGGGTGATGGAGGGTATTGTCAGGGAAAGGCTAGGGGGGTTACTAGAGCTAACTGGGTGTTTGGACAATAGGCCACATGGCTTTGTCCCAGGAAGATCGTGCCAGACAAACCTTGTTGAGTTCTATGATTGGGTGACGAGGCCCCTGGACCAGAGTAGGCCGGTGGACGTCCTCTTTCTGGACTTCAGTAAGGCGTTTGATTCTGTACCCCACAGTGGCCTGCTGGCTAAGCTGAAGGAAATGGGGGTAGGGAGACAGTTGTTAAGGTGGATAGGAAATTGGCTCTCTGAGCATACTCAGAAGGTGGTGGTTAGAGGGTTAGCCTCATCCCCAAGGTGAGTTACTAGTGGGGTGCCCCAGGGGTCAGTGCTGGGGCAATCCTGTTCAACGGCTATGTCTCAGACATAAGGAAGGGGATCAGGAGTGAAATGAGTCTCTTTGCAGATGACTCAGAGCTGGGTGCAGTGGTGGATGAGGAGGAGGGGAGGTTGGCTTTGCTGGAGGACCTGGAGGCTCTGGAAAGGTGGTTGGGAAAATGGAAAATAAAATTCAATGCGGGGAAGTGCAAAGTTCTGCACCTGGGAGTCAGAAATACAGGCAAGGGGTATACTCTGGGAGGAGACACGATTCAAGTCATGGAGGGTGAGAGGGACCTGGGGGTGGTGGTAGAAGTCAAAATGAACAACTCGGAGACCTGTAGGAGGGCAGCGGCAAGGGCAGACGGGATGCTGGGATGCATTGCCAGGGGGATTACCTCCAGAAAGGTGGAAGTGATCCTTCCACTGTACAACTGCTTGGTTAGGCCACACCTTGAGTATTGTGTGCAGTTTTGGAGATCACATTTAAAGAGGGACATTACACTCTTAAAGAGGGTCCAAAGGAGGGCAACCAAAATGATCTGGGGCCTGGGGGAGAGGACCTACGAGGAGAGGCTCAAGGAGCTCAGCATGTACACCCTGGAGGAGAGGAGGGACAGGGGGGACATGATAGAGGTCTTTAAGTGCATGAAAGGGATCATTAAGGGAGGCCCAGTCAGGGTGCTCCAAAGGAAGGAGGGTGGGGCAATGAGAGGTCACGGGTGTAAGCTGGAAGGGGGCAGGCTTAGAGGGGAGAGGAGGAGGTGTTAGTTCACTGAAAGAATGGTGGAGCCATGGCATCCGCTGCCCAGGGAGCTGGTAGAGATGGAGACTGTGGACGGGTTTAAGAGGGGATGGGACAGGTACATGGGAGGGTAAATCT
The DNA here is from genome assembly GCA_016271365.2 of Neoceratodus forsteri. Taxonomy (NCBI): domain Eukaryota; kingdom Metazoa; phylum Chordata; order Ceratodontiformes; family Ceratodontidae; genus Neoceratodus; species Neoceratodus forsteri. The sequence continues at coordinate 1,454,369,953 of CM057455.1, read as the reverse complement.
GACCAGGTTCAATACAGGTGGAACGTCTGGGACCGGGAACAGTATAACCCGAGAGGGGCACCAAAATCAGCCCTCAGTGCGGGTGCTTTAAATCAAGCAGACTCAAACAACCATTAGGCTTATTCTGCTGGCATTTTAGTATGTTAGTATGTATGTTAGAGTGTATTAAGATTGGCAGTAAAACCCTTCTAGCCGATGGGCAACTATGACCATAACAAATTTTAGTCCTGTTCAAGACCAAGCTGCACATTCCTTGTGGTTCTTTCCCTGCTTGGGGAGAACGGATATTGAGGTGTATTGCCAGGTACTCTGGGGCCTTGCCCCCTTGGAGTGCCTCATTGTTTGCCATTAGTGGGGGTCGGGGTGTGGGCAACAGGAGCTCCTGTTGAGCATTGTAGCATTCCATACCATATCCTTCTGGGCCTGGGGCCTTATGAGTTTTAGCAATGCGAATCAAATGCTCCAGCTCTGCAGGCTGGATCGGGGCAGTAAGAGCATCCACCTTTGTAAGGGTCTGCAAGTTAAAGGAGTTTAGAAAATTTTCTGTTTCCCCGGAACTATGTGGCCCCTCTGGCTTAAAGGGAGTGGCATTGTATGTATGATCGAAAGGCTTCAGCTATTTGTGTAGTTCACGGAGAAGCTGCCCATTAAAGGGATGTCCTAAACTAACGACCATTGCCTTGGTTTTCTGCTTCCATAGTTGATGAGCCAGAACTCTGGTGGCTGTAGGGCCTATCTCGTAGTATATATGCCTCAAGCACACTAAGGCCATTTCCATCTTATGCAAGTGGATGGCCTCTGTTTCCTGTTTCACTTTATCTATTTGTCTTTTTACGGAGCTGTCGCCCTGTTTGTGAGCTTCTGGCAGGAAGTGATATGTTTCCTGGAGATCGCTCAACCTTTGCTGCCTCACAGTGCTTCTGGGATGTATACATGATGATATGGCCCCGGAGAACAGTTTTTAGTGTATACCAGAGAACAGCCCTGTGTGTTTCCCACCCCAATTAAGTTCTCTCCAGGACTTTCGGTAGGAATTTGTGTTTAAAGGGGTCTGGGACTTTCTAAAAAAAAAAAAAAAATGGGGGTCCACATCCAAAAAAGTGGGGAGTCCCCATGAAATTTTTGGGGGTCCCCATTAAAATAAATGTGAGCCATGCCCCCGTGCTCGCATGTTTCATGATGTAAGAATCCGTAGAGTGTGGGGGCGTGCTCCATTGGTTTCTATGGGACCATTTTTATGTTTGCTTGCACGCATGTGCAAGAAACATAGTGCCATCATCTGAGTTTTCCAGAGGTGTGTCAGCCTCTTCCAGTTCAGTCAGTGTGTTTGCAGGCGCGGTCGCAGTGCTCCAATCACTGTTCCAGCTGTCTATGACAGCAGTTGAAAATGCAGTGGCATACAGTTGAAAGGGAGAGCCCCGCTTCAGTGAGCAGAGCTCCCCCCTCAACACACACACACACGCATATTCGTGCTCACGTGCTCCCCCCACGCATATACTGTATAGCCGACACAGGAGTGCCCAACGCCCGCCGGCTCCACGCCGCCCAAAAAGCTTTCAGGTGCCACGCTGGGAGCCCACCCCAGCATGGCACACATCCGTATGGCCCACGGTGGTGCCCAATCCCCGTCAGCTCCAGCCCCCAAAAAAACAGTTTTACAGCTGCCATGCTGGGGACCCCACCCAGCGTGGCACAAGTCCGAGGGCCGACGGTGTGGTGCCCAGTCCCCGCGGCTCCAGCCCCCCCAAACAGCCTTCCTAGCTGCACGCTGAGGAGCCCACCCCAGCATGGCAACGTCCCCATCGTCTTCCTTAAAAAAAAAAAAAAAACCCTGCAAAAAAACGTTCCTCTGCATTCTCCCAGCCCACACGCGCCACCCACTCGCACTCTGCCTCCCCACACCCCTCACCCCATACTTACCTCTGGAGTCCGGGCGTGGCAGTCTTGGCTGGACCGGGAACACGTCTGCACTCTTCAAAGCTGACTGAGGAAATGCCAGTAAGCTGTATAATGTAATAGATAGGGTTTTTCAACTTTGCTGCATATCTCGGTCATTTTGGAACTTTTGCACCAAATTTTCAACATGGGTTTTGGGCCCCTTCTCATGAATGCTGTCACTGTCATGGCATTAATCTGGCCCAAAGGTGATTTCGCATTCACTCGCGCGAAATCACCTTTGGGACTGATTACCGAAATGACACTGCCAGTGTTCATAAGGTGGGCTCTCAAAAAGCCTATTTTGAAAATTTGGTGGAAAAATTCTAAAATGATTGTTTTATTTAGCCGCAGCGCTATAGTTCCTACGCATCGTAAGTTCGCAAATTTTCAATATTTTTACTCCAGATTTTCAACATTGCCGCTTTACCACACCTCCTTATGAGCAGTACAGCTGTCATTTTCACATCTCACCACAACGTGTTTCACATGTAGCAACAATCGTGCAGTCGGTATGCAAATCAATGTATGGAACACATTAAGAAAATCACAGTGACACTGGTCATGAGCAGAGGTATTAAAATGGCTATGTTGAAACTTGGTGAAAAATTTCAAAATGATTGTTTTAGAGCGCATCATATAGTTCCTATGCACGCTAAGTAAGTTTGCTTAATTTGTAATATTTGCACACCAGATTTTCAACAGTGCCATTTTACCGCACTTCCTTATGAGCAGTACAGCTACCATTTTTCACATCTCGCCCAAAATGTGTTTCCACACATGTAGCGCACAGTGGTACAGTCGGTGTGCGAAAACAATGTTTGGGACAGATTAAGAAAATCACAGTGACACTCGTCATGAGCAGAGGTCTTAAAATGGCTATGTTGAAAATTTGGTGACAAAACTCCATAAAATGACTGTGTTACGAGTGAGCATTGCGCAGTTTCCATGCACCCTCGTAAGTTCATGAATTTGTAATAGTTTCAGTCCAGATTTTCACTAGTGGCATTTTTCCACACCTCCTTATGAACAGTACAGCTGTCATTTTCCACAACATGGCCGAAATGTGTGTTCACACTTTCAGGCAGAAATGTGTGGTCACTGTGGGAAATCATTGTTCGGGACAGATAAAGAAAATCACACTGACACTGTTCATGATCGGAAGTCCCAAAATGCCGGAGTTAACAATCTGCTGTAAAAAAAAAAAAAAAAATCCCAAACTAGTTACATTACGGTGTCGTTGCACAGTTTCTCACGTACGCTCGTGACTTCACCAGTTTTTAATATTTTCAACATTGCCATTTTTACACCTCCCCATGAACAGTACCGCTGTAATTTTCACATCCTGTTCAGAATGTGTTTTGCACCTGTGGTGCCAAATGCCATAGTCGCTGTGCAAAAGCAGTTTTCGGCTAACAAACTGATATTGCCACTGTTCATGAGGTGGGGGTCACAAAAAAACCATGTTGAAAATTTGGAGTGAAAATACCAATGAATGCCTGAGGCATTAGGGTTTCCGACCATAACGCCCACCCTGTAGAGAATGACAGGCATCAGGGGTGTGACTTGGGATTCTTGCCTGTAATGCTCATACCATTCCACCCCCACCCACACCCTGCAGCCAGTGAGAGGCATCAAGGTGTACCTCGGACTCTTCGGCCCCAAACTTCACCCCATTCTCCTATACCACACCCATCTCACCGTATTCCTGATGGAATGGGGTGCGGATAAGAACCAAAGACCCCAAGGCACACCGTGACACTTGTCAGTGTCTGCAGGGTAGGGTGTGGTGAAATAGCATGGCCGTTATGCCCTGGCTTGACCCAAAGGCACACCCCAATGCTTGTCACTCTCTGCAGGGTGGTGGTGGGGTTGGCTTCAGTTCAGTACTTCGCTGCCATTCCTATTATGCAGCTCTGTAACTTCTACACTACCAGTGCCAATGCCAGCAAGCAAACATTCGGCATTGACAAATGCTTGTTTAAATACGATTTATGTTTTCGAAGATAAATTCAAACAAATTAAGGCCACTGCTCAGTTATCAAGGCCCTTGCTGCTTGAGCGATGGCCTTAATTTGTTTGAATTTGCCCTCTAAAGCAGGAAAAATTGTAGTTAAAAAGACAGCCCCATAGAATCCAAGGAATGCACCCCCACGCTTTCCAGATTCTTACGTCACACAATGTGTGTGCACGGGGGCACAGCTCAGTAGTGGACTCACGGGGCTCTGTCTGTGAGGGTCTAAGGGACTTTTTTTTTTTTTTTTTATCCGAGCATCCTGGAGCACAAAATGTATGTGAAGAATGACCCGGGAGAGTACAAATCACGTACAGTCAATACAGAGGAGTAGAAGTATATTAAATACAAAATATATGATAAGTTTGAAGGGAAATAAACATCACAGTCAGCAACTTACATTATTAAACTAGAAAATTCTTAGGGATGAGTATTAAACAGCAAAGTACAATAAACAAAAATAGTAATATTTATGTCTAAATAAATCATAGTAGGACAATAGGATAAACTTATTAATAACAACTTAGTAAGATCAAGTGCTGAACGGTTGGCTGATATGCCCCCAGGTGGGGGGAGGAAGGTTTAGTTAGCAATTGAGGGGGGAGTTAGGATAGATAAAACCAAGAGGATAAGTTGGTCAAAATATGAATTAAAAACAGTAAGTGAGCAGGAGCAGGGGTCGGACTGTAGCAGGTGACTTTTTAACTGGCTTCTAAAGTTGACTTGAGTATAGGCGAGGCAGATATTAGTAGGTAAGGAGTTCCAGTATACTGGTGCAAAGTGGGAAAAGGCCTGAGCACCCATGGCTGTTCTACATCTAGGTACTAGAAAAAGCAACTGATCACCGGAGTGGAGTGCATAGTGGTGGCTTTGAGGAATCCACATCTGAGCTAGAGTAGAGTAGGAGGAACATCTAAGTGAGAGCAGACTCGATAGACTGTAAGGCCTAATCTGCTGGCAAATAGTATGTTAGTATGTTAGTATGAGAGATACTATCAGTCAGGGTGCCAAGCGAGTAGAGACAGTTAGCCATCAGTGACAGCCAATGTAGGCTGCTGTAAAGGTGGCAGTGATGGGTCTGACAATGTGAAGCCAGTACAAAATGACATATGTTGTCATATGTGGTGTTCCATTTGTGTAGGCTAGCTTTTGTGGCATCAGCATAAGTAACGGAGCCATAGGTGAGAGCTGGGAGAAGTATGCCCTGGGCTATGGCAGCTCGAGCGGAGGGTGTAAGAGCATGTCTAGTTGTGTAGGCCAGTCCAATCTTGGAATTGATGGCTTTACAGGTGATGGAGATGTGAACTCCTTCCCCCCACCCCCAACAGAGAACCTATAGGATTGATCTCTGGGGTATGCCTCCTCGACCCTTGTGCTGAGCATTGCAAACTACCTTTCTCATATGATTAAGTACCAGAATACCCTTTGGAAGAAGGGCAAGGCCCAGGCCCTTCCTGATTGTTCCAAAAAGCAAGAGGTTCTTAAGTGCCTTCAAAATGCTGAGGATATTAGCAAGCACCTCTTGCACACCCTCTATAATATCTCAGATACTGGTGCCAGGACTGCTGCCACCGGCATTTGCCTTCGTATGCACTTCTGGCTGAGGGTCTCTGGTTGTGCTGCTGATGTTCAGCAAAAGGTGATCAGTGCCCCTTTAAATGGCTCCAAAGTGTTCGGTCCAGATGTGCAGGACATCATAAATGAGCTGCAGGCATCTGGCAGGGCTATCAAGTCAGTCCATTCACTCTGTCATAAAACCCAAGAGCGGACAGCGCCCTCCCTTTTGCAAGGTGTCCCACAAGCCCAGAGCAACCTCTTGGCCCCAAGGCAAAGCAGAGTCTCCGCCACCTTGCCCACCCCTCCTGTGCCAGAGCTGCGGCCAAGTGCCTCAGGGGTGACTGACCAGCCCCAGCGACTGGATCTGTCTCCACTTGCCTCCTTGCCAAACCCCCCTCTTCTGGGCCCCAATCAAGAGATGGTGGTCGGAGGTCGGTTCTCCCTCCATCTTAGTCAATGGAGAATCATCATGTCTGATGCCTGGATTCTTCAAATCATAGAAAGGGGTCACAATCTGGAGCTCATCGATCTGCCCCCAGAGACTCTCCATTGCCCTCCACCTACCCCCAGCCCACCTGTCTGTCCTCTGGGAGGAGGTACCGTCCCTTCTGCACAAAGAGGCCATTCAGCCAGTGCCCAGGTGCCAAAGAAATGTGGGATTTTACTCCAAGTTCTTCCTGGTCCCCAAAAGAACCGGAGACCTGAGGCCCATCTTAGACTTTAAGGATCTCAATCTGTATGTTCAGTACAGAAAGTTTTGAATGGTAACTCTGCCAGGCCTGCTACCTCTTCTCGAGCAGGGTGACTGGCTGTGCTCTCTGGACATGCAGGACGTGTACTTGCACATCTCAGTTTTTCCACCCCACAGGAGGTTCCTCCGGTTTCTTTTCCAAGGCATTACCAGTTCAAAGTGTTGTCCTTTGGCTTGTCCTCTGTACTGTGGGTCTTTACCAAATACTTGGTAACGGAAGCTGAAGATTAGCTCCTAAGGGCCTTATCCAGGGAGCAGCTCATTCGGACTCTGGAGAGAACTCTTCAGCTGTTTCTGTCGGGGCATTATGGTCAGCCTGCTCAAGCTGGTCCTAGTCCCATCCCAAAGGTTGCAATAAATAGACTTGGTTCTAGAGTCGGCGCAGGGAAAGGCCTTCCTGCCTCCAAATAGGGTGGAGTGCTTTACTGCCCAGACTCAGGAGGTTGCCCAGAGCCATTATATCCCTGCAAGAGTGTACTTGAGGCTGCTAGGATTGATGGCTTTGGCCATCCCCACTGTTCCACTGGTCAGGCTCCACATGCGCATCCTCCAGTGGACTCTCTAAGTACAGTGGGACCAGCACACAGATTAATTAGGTCAGTTATTGCTGGTCTTCTCCGCAGTCTGCAAGGTGCTCAAGTGGTGGATGGACCCCCTGAACTTGCTGCAAGGGGTCCCCTTCTGGATCTCCTGGCAGATCTTCACCACTGATGCCTCTGGCTTGAGCTGGGGGGGCTCATCTGGGTCTCTTTCAAACTCATGGCCCTTGGTCCCAGATTGAGGCCTCCCTGCATATCAATGTCCTGGAAATGTGGGCAATTCTGTATGACATGCAGGCCTTTCAGAACCATTTCCTCTTGGATAAGCTGTTGATTCAGTCAGACAACCTCAGTGTCGTGTATTACATCAACAAGTGGGGGGGGGGGGCACATTCGTATCCCCTGTGCAGGGAAGTCATGAGAGTGTGGTACTGAGCATTAAACCATGGTCTAACTCTCTCAGCGGTTCATGTACTAGGAGTGCCAAACACTCTGGTGGACAGGCTCAGCTGGATGCAGTCCAGCATGCACGAGTGGGAACTGTTCGACAGATGGGGTCATTCAGAGTTGGACTTTTTTGCTTTACTTGATCCAGGGCGTGGAGTTTTCTAGCGAGATGTGCTGTCCCTCTTCTAGAGTGGGAGGTTCATTTATTCCTTCTCTTCATTTCCTCTGATTCAGAGGGTGCTAATCAAACTGCAGATGGAGGGGACCAGCATGATTGTGGTAGCTCCATTCTGGCCTCGACACATATGGTTCCTATTACTACAGCAGGTAGCGGAGGAACCTTCCGTCCCTCTCTCTTCTGCAGGAATCTGCTGATGCAGGCTCTGGGGACTCTGGTACATCCCAACATCAAGTCCCTCCCTCTGTATAATTGACTCCTTAGGACATAACCATCGCTAGGTTTGGGGTTTCCCATAGTGTGGCAGATGTCCTAGTGGCCACTCGGAAACACTCCACTCGAGCCACTTATGTCATGAAGTGGAAGAGGTTTGCCATCTGGGCTGCCAAACATAGTCTGGATCCTTTCACCTATCTGGTGAGCCAGATTCTGGACTACCTGAAATCGCTGTTGGACTCTTGTCTCCAGCACTCCTCCCTCAAGGTGCACCTTTCGGCTATCTCAGTCTTTCATGAGCCTGCAAGTGACCACACCTTGGCTCAGCTGGATGTTTCCCGTACCTCCTTGAGGGGCATCCTGCATCTGAAACCTCCAATCCGTTCTCCTGTTCCGTCTTAGGATTTAAATTTTGTTTTGGAGAAATTGACCCCGTTTCCTTTTGAGCCAGCCATAACTTGCGAGCTACGCTTCCTTTCTTAGAAATCATTATTTTTGCTTGCTGCTACTTCTGCTAGAAAGATTTCCAAGCTTCAGGCCCTCTGGTGTGAGGAGCCACATTTGATTTTTCACAAAGACAGGATGTATTTGCGTATGAATCCTAAGTTTCTCCCTAGGTAGTGTCTGAGTTTACCTGAACCAGTCTATCGACCTCCCTGTTTATTTTCCCGAACGTGCCAATCCAGGGGGAAGTAATGCTCCATACATTAGATGTGCCCAGAACTTTGAAGTATTACCTGCTCCGGACCAAGGAATGAAGAAAGTCAAAGTAGCTTTTTGCTTCTTTCGACCCAGGCAGAGAGGGTGTTGAGGTTTCTAAATAATGTTTGTCTAAATGGTTGGCAGATTGCATTGTGTTCTGCTACAAAAAGTATGGCAAAGAGTTGCCAGGAGTGGTGAAAGCTCATTCCACAAGAAGCATGGCTACCTCTGTGGCCTGTCTCAGCTGCTGACATTTACGTGGCCGCCACCCCGAGTACCGTCCATGCCTTCACCAAGCACTACAGTCTTGACATTGCCTTAAGAACCTGTGCAGGTCTTGGCAAGGCTATGCTGCATTGCATTCTAGTTTAGGGATGGCCTTCCTCCCGGACTGTTCCTGTGCATATGTAACTGCTTGGGGGCATGTTCCATCTTTGGGACCTGATGACTGAGATACCCCCAACTAAGCTAGAACAGTTGCGTAAGAACTTACCATAACAGTAGATCTTCGAGGGAATCTGTCATCAGGTCCGCCTTCCCTCCCACCATCCCTCTTTTGGGGGGCTCTCTTAGAACTGGCTATCTGGTGTATCCAGCCTTTCATATGGGCCTGGGCACCTCTCTCTCCTCTCTCTCTCCCTCCCCCGCCTCCTCATGATTTAAGCTATGCTTCCTTTGTCTCTGGGGGAAAGAACTGAGGAGGGAGCAGAGCCGCTCACACCTTTATAGGGTTGGTGTCAGTGTCCTTGACAGATGACATCGGCATGGCCGGCCCCAGTTGTACTGCTGAAAGTCTTCCGTGTGGATCCTGCTTCACCAATGGTGAAGTTGCATCTGTGGGATCTGATAACTGGGATCCCCTCGAAGCTTTCCTGTTACGGTAAGTTTACATAACTGTTCTTTTTTGCAGTGAGATGCCCAGTAGTCATCATAACATTGCCTTGTCTCCATACAGTATGTTTACACATTGCCATCCAAAATCCTGCCTTGTTGGCACACCCCAACTGTTTTGTTTTGTAGGTTATTTCTGAGGAACATGATGATAAAATGGAAAGTATTGAGTGGAATCGTAATATTCCCGAAGAAATAAGCAGCAAGATCACGAAGCCCAAAGAGGTGCTTGCAGAAAGTATCACTGTCTGGATTGACCCATTAGATGCTACCCAAGAGTACACAGGTACATTTATCTCTTGGTTTTGCCGCCAGATTATTCTGTATTGCTAAAATTGAGGGGTACTGACATTTTTTTTTTTTTTGTAAACAAAACATTTCATTAACTACAATTCTAATACTGTTTTCAAGACGGTTTAAGATTTATTGTTCATGAAAGAATTAGAATAGTGGCTAGCCACTGGATTTTGACAATTTTATAATTGGATATTGCTGAGCACACCCCTTTCCAAGGTTATAAAAACATGCATTTTAGAGCAAGATAATGCCCAGCAGCCTATTACTCATTCTGTTCTGCTCATACCCCAAGACTCATCTGTACTGGATGTGTCTGATTCCTTGAAATCTGAATTCTGTACTGTGATGTATAGAAATCTTAACTCTTCGAGAGAGGGAAATATTGCTGAACTATCCATATACATTTTATTGTGTGTATGTTAATACAGCTGCTGGGACCAGTTTTATAGGGCCACCTGTTTTCTGTGAAAATAGAAAAAAAAAATTGCCATTTTAAATAGCACTTGAATCAGTTTTTCATGTTACAAAAAAAATCTTGTATTTGCACCACCTTTTCATGAAAACACCACTTCTTTGCACCAGCTTTTTATGCAGACTCCCCTATTTTGAGCCAGATTTTTTGTGTAAAACATGCTGATTTCCCCTCGGTTTTGGGGAGAAAACGGAACAAAACAAATTTTAAAAATTGGTCAGGTGGATTTGTCTGTTTTTGAAAATGGAAAATCCGTGGCCCTACTATTCTAGTTGTTGAGTGTGATTTTGCATGCATTCTTAGGATATGACAACTGCAAATGCAAGGTGAGTGGCTGTCTTACCCCAAGAATATGAGTGGTCTCAGTGGCTGTATTACTGATATCTTACTTCGAGAGGGTTCCTGCAGTAGGTCATAAGAATGCGCCCCCTGGCATCAGGACCACACGGAAAACTCTAGCTAGCAATGTCTGGTGAGGGACTGCCCACCCGACGTCACATGACGATGTCAGCATGAGCATACATTGTATATGATCCCCACACCGGCCCTCCAATTCTTTCCTGCCATCAACCTGCAGGTGTTGTACCTCGTGGTGAACCCTGCTAGAGTCGAATACCATTTCTTTATTTTCTTTTATTTTGGAAAGTTTGCTTTTTCTTCTTTGTCTTCTCCGATGACCGCTCCGCTGAAGAAGTGCGATTTCTACAGCACGCAAATCCCCCACAAGACAGTCATACTGTTTGCCTGTTCTGCCTATGCCCTGAACATAACACTGAGGGCTGTGCGGCCTGCAAGGATTTTAACCAGGCCACACTGAAATGACAGCAACAAACCCTGAATGCCCATCTGCTGAAGATCAGGATGGCCAGCATGGAGGAGAAGGAGCTGTAGAGGCTGCGGGATTCCTCTTCCTCGCCCACTGTGGAGCACAGAAAAAAGATCAGGACTTTTGGGGACCATAGACGGCAAGGCGTCTTCCATTGGATCCCAAAGTGCCCCTCCGGCCAAGCCTCCTTCCACTGCAGCGGTTCAGGCTTCTGCCCCCCCCCCCCCGAACTGGTAGCAGTTCAGGTGGGTACCTTCGGTGACGTGGGAGCGCTTGCCGCCCTTAGGCCTCTTCAGACACCAGGGTCTAAGCCAGGCAGCAAGGCTGATAAGTTGCTCCCCGACTCTGCCGGTAAGTGCATGCATGGCCCCAACTGGTTAGTCGGACTCCAGCTTTGTCAGCACCCACCCGGATACTGCTGGTAAGTTGGACGTCAGCTTCGCTAGCGTCTACACAGCCATCGACGGTAAGTTGGGCGCCAGCTCCACTGGTGTCTGCACTGATGGGGCTCTTTCCCTTGTCTTGGCTGATAAGTCACTCGCCAGCTCATCTGATGACCACCCAGCCACAGCGCTCCCATTGGGGGCCAGCGTCTCTCCCGGCATCGAGAAGCTTCTGCGGCATCCGTCCCCTGAGGGGGTCTCCCTCTTGGGAATCTTCCTCCCCACCTCCCGAGGTGGTTCCCCCCAGGGCCATTTGAGAAAGCTAGCTCTCTAGACGTGGTTGTGGCTGTTCCCTTGCCAGAACCTGGTCTGCCAGTTCTGACTACTGGGCCTTCGGGCCCTCCTCACGGGGGCCTTTTATCGGGGTCTCAGAATCCTCTGCATCCTGCAGACTTTTTGGTTTCTCCGTCGGGGCTTATTAATCCCCAGCTGCTTGAGGTTCCTCCTTATGGGCCTGTGGATCCCCACACGTCTGCTAATCCCCCGTCTGGTACTGCTTTTTCCCCAGACTCCCGGGGCTCTGACACCTGGACCTCCGTCAGGCTTCCCGACATCTGACCCTTTTCTGCGTCTGTCAGCTGACCCGGCTGGTCCCACATCATGACATTCGTTCCCCCTCCTTCAGACTCCCCACTGGCCCCTCCGCCCTCTGGGCCCATCTCCCGACTATTCTCAAATGGGTTACCTGGCATTACCTGATACCGGGTGGCCTTGACGCTCAGTGGTGCCCAACATCGCCCACTTGCATCTCGCCACTGGGCATTGGGGCATCATTTCTCAAGTTTCCCGGCTCTTGGGTACCCCTTTCTTTCCAGATGCTCGGATATCAGCTTTGCTATCCCCCACTGCCTCCTCAGCCTCCATCTCACCTTCAGGCTGACTTGCAAGTGGCTTTCCAGTCCTGGTGGCAAGAAGCCAGGGCTCAGCTTGCCTCTGATTTAGACTGTCAGCAGCAAGGGGCGGCCTTAGCACCATCTCTCTCTCAGCCGACTCATGGGCCCACATCACCCGTCGACTCCCACCTTTCCTTGGTGGGACAGTCTCACCATTCTTCCACTGTCCATGTCCATGTGAGGGATACTGTCTAGGACATTCTCCTTCCTAGGGCTCAGTCGCTGGAACAAGCTCTTACACTGGGCATGGAGTTTCACTCTCCCTTGTCCATTAGCTCTGGCTTTCATGCCCCCTGAGATGAGCCACAACTGAAGGAGGTCCTCTAGGTCTCCTCCTAAGGACCTCTCCTTTTCTGAGCTTCTCAAAACAATCCAGGCGGCTCATAGTTGGGCCACTAAAGAACAGGACCCCAATAGGAAAAGGCTGGCAGAGCATCTAGATATGGCGGAATCTTCGCCTACGCCTATTCCGCCATGGACGGCTCCTCATGAGGACCTCACATCCACTATTTGGCAGCACCCTTTTTCTGTCTCCTTGGTCCCCAAAAAGGCTGATAGGGTGTACCACTCCCCGGAAGGTATCCTTTATTTGGCCTCTCACCCCGGAGCGGATGCATTTGTCTTAGCGGTTGCACAGGAACACTGGACGTGTCCTAAAGGCATGTCCTCGCCTCAGGATAAAGAATCTAGGCAGCTGGATCAGTTTGGGCACAAGATTTGTTTTTCATCCACCTGCACCTTCAGATCCCTTAATTATGTGGCACATGTGGTCTCTTTCCAGAACCCCACCCTGGGCCAATTGGAATCCAGGCTTGTGGCCATGTTGGATTCCGAGCTCAAGGCCGAGATAGCTAAGGCTGTGAGTACGGTTAAGATCTCCTGTCATCTTGCTCACCGGGCCACCTATGACTCTGTAGACTCGGTAGCTCGGTCTACAGCCACTGCCGTCTGTCTTCACAGACATTCGTGGCTCCGGATTTCTGGGTTGGCACAGAGCGTCCAGTCCACCATACAAGACGCCCCTTTCAGGTGATCAGTACTATTTGGCAGAGACACCATAGACATCCTTACAGAGCTCCAGGACAGCAGCACAGCCTTGCGCTCGGTCCGCTCCAGGTATCATGTGGGCTCTCGCTCCAAGGGGCCTTTTCATCATCAGCAGATCTTTCAGATGAAGCAGACTTCAGTCAGACGCCTGGCCAAACGACTGGCTCTGGCGTCCGAAGGCTCCAACCCCCCATTCGAACTTAATGGGCCTTCAGGAGGAGCATTGTTCTCTAATACCTCAGCCTCTTGGCTAGTGAGGGACCCCCCTTCCACCATCTGACCCTCTGGCGGAGTCAGTGAGGGGACGGGTTTTACCCTCCACCTTTCAGGATGGCAGGTTTTACCCATGGCCCCATGGGCCCCCTCCATGGCTTGCAAGGGGCTATTCCATACTTTTTTTGGTTTGAGTTTTCAGTTCTGACAGACCACTCAACTGCTAACCCTTTCCTGAGCCTTTAATCGGGGGTGTTTTTTTTTTTTTTTGCTTCTTACTCTGTACGTCAGCAGCTTTTTGATTTTTCTTTTATACCCTAGTGCCAGAGTGTGGCGGTGTCCACTTGGTGGTGATCTGTGTCTGTGCTGTTAACAGATGCACAACAGCCACTTCAGTGAAGTTTAAGGAATTCTCTGAGAGGCTAGGATGTTTTTTCCACTACTTGTACAATAAGTGCAAGTTGCTGAGATTTGTGAGACAGTCATATGGAGGTCTGTCTCTACTTCTCTGAGCCTTTTGGCCTGGTCATTGCTTCCAGGCACAGGGCTGGATTTGGTCTGGGGGCCTTCCAGGCCCCCAGTCTTACTGCCCCTACTTTTTTGCAGACCTTTCCTGCCTCCTGGGCTTCAGTCCTTGACTGCTTTTGACTGCTTGGGTTTCAGTCCTATATGTTATGAACTACTGCAGGAACCCTCTCGAAGGAAGCTAGTACAGTTATGAAGAACTTACAGTGACAGTAGATCTTCGAGAGAGGTTCCTGCAGTAGATCACCTTTTTCCCTCCCACCTCCCTCCAGCTTCTGCATCTGCTTTTCTTGAGCCTTATATTTCGGTGCTCCAGGAGCTCACTCCTTTTCTGCTGTCTTACCTGGCTCTGAGTCTCCAATGGGAGAACTGGATGACAGGCATGGGGACCGCCCACTGTATAGGCTCACGCTGACATTGTCACGTGATGTTGGACGGGCCGTCCCCCGCCAGACATTGCTAGCTAGAGTTTTCCATGTGGTCCTGACACCAGGGGATGCAGTCCTATATGTTATGACCTCCTGTTGGAACCTTTCTCGAAGAGTCACTGATCTTCTTCGAGGCAATCTCTTGCAGCAGGTCATAACACATGGGATATCCGCTGCAGGCGTCATTTCCTCTGGATGACTTTCTCAGCAGTCAACCCTGGGACCTTCCCCTAGCACCACCACGTGGTGTTCACTTGGCAGATATAAAAGGGGGAGTCCCAGCCACTCATCAGTTCTTTTCAATGGCGACCTGCTTGCAACAAGTCCTCCTTTGGAGCTCTGCTTCCAGTAGTTGATGAAGAGTTCTGCCGACCAGAATTTATTACCAAATGGGTTCATCTAATGCTGTCTTTGGATACAGAGTGTTCCTATGGATTTCAGAGGTCCTCCACAGCACTAGCGTGGGATGACTTAGCCCTGTAAACAGCACCTGGATTGGCACCTCTACAACTGAATCCACACTGAACCTCCTCGGGGTCTCCTGTTGATGAACTCTCCTCATCGACAGCCATGGGTCCGTGTGTGGCCCTTCCTTCTATACAATGCATATTTCACACCATGCCCTGGTAGTGGATGCAGCATACCCCGAGTTCCACATTAAGGTAAGTAGCCTGCTTTAATGTTGTCTTCTCCATCGTCGACAACTGCTAGCTCCTCTTTTTACTCCGTTGACTGCTCCTCCATTGACGGACGATCCTGGCGTAATGCCCTTCTTGTCCTCAGAAGACAGTTGGCTTCTGGCCCGTTGACGATCCTGCGGATGTCGATGGTAATAGCCTGAGATGGAAACCTGCTTTTATGTCATCTTCTCCACCGTCTATGACTGCAGGCTCATCTCTTTCTTCCATCAACGGCTCCTCCATTGATGGACGGTCCTGGGATTAGGTCTTTGTCATCCTTGGAAGCCAGTTGGCTTCTAGCCCCTCGATGATCATACGGATGTTGATGGTGAGCTTAGAGGGTAATTTTCCCTGTGCCATTGTTTGTTGACGATGTCCTCTGGCCCATCGATGTCTCGCTAGTTTGCTCAGGCCTTTCACCTTTTGTGCTGTTGGTGACTGCTGGCCTGTCTTCTTTCATGATGGTCAGTGCAGGGTTTTTTCCCTTGCCATACTCCTGTCGATGCTGGATTCTAGCCCGTCATCAATCCTGACCATCACTGGGAGTCAGCTGTTTACCAGCCCATTGTACTCTTCGATGATGCTCTTGTCGAAGACTAGTCAGTCTTTTACTATCTACCACTACTACTGGCTTTTACAGTATGTTTCCAATGTCGACGGCTCTTCTGTCGATGGTGGCTGCTGTGGTTTAGCACCATATGCATTGACTGGCTTTGGTATAACGACGGTCCTAATCCGTCGGCGGTGTATTACACCCTTGCCATTGTCTGTCGAGGATGGCTTCTGGCCCATCAATGTTCCTTTCATTGATGACTGGCGTTTTTTTTTTTTTTTTTTTTTCGCCATTCAGATCTCTGAAAGACGTCAAGCTACATAAGGAGCTGTTAATGGGTTTGGTACATCATGAAGCTTGGGTTTGATTCCCACAGCTTCTGCTTGTCTACTGTATGGCTCTGAGGCCCTGGATTGTCCCAGACATACTGGACATTGTGTCAAGTGGCCCTTGCCCAGTTACCAGGGGTCACTGTTTTTCCCAGTCTACATCCGAGGGACAGGGCCCTGGTGCTTCCTTTTCTATACAAATGGGTTATTGTTGCCCTGCTGGGTTATACCGTGTTTGCATTGAGGTGGCATCTGCTAGGATATCTCTCCACCTTGATAACAGGGTCAGCTTCCTCGTATATCAAGAGGCCATACTAACAGTTAGGGCTTAGTTCCCTACTAAGGATGCGGTTAAAAGCAGCCACCTGCCCATGGCCCCCTCTCTGGCCGTTGATTCTCCCAGCTGGAGCGTCCTCTGTGGGGGTTTGCCTCCGCATGGACTGTGTCTGGTAAACTGGACATACTGCAGTCCATCCTTGCCGCCCTGTCCCGGTGATGAGCTGTTTATGCAGGCTTCAGAGTTAAAGGCTTTCCTTGACTTCAGGCATCCCCCTCAGTCCATTCGCACCATGTGTTGAACACATGGACATCCGGCAAACGGGGGTTCCTTCCGTGGCCATCCTCATAGGTCACTGCCCCCTGCTTCAGAGATGCAATAAATGCCCTATGTTTTTCTCTGTCTCCCTCTAAGTGGGCCTGCCATCTGCAGAGCGACGTGTCTCCAGTCATGGGCACGTTCTCCTAGGGGGGCTGGTGGTCTCATCGGATCTCTGAATCCTCCAAGTGCTTCCATGGGGTCACACATTTACTCTCACGGAGTACTCCATCAGTGGCCTCCAGGGATCTCTCTGTCCCCTGGACCATGCATTGGCATCACATGCCGAAATAGATACTTTATTTATTGAATGAGCCATCGCACCACTTGTTCCTCAGGAGGCACGGGGTTGTAGTCCCATTTCCTTCTGGTTTCCTAATGGAAGATGGACATGGGCAGCATTTGATCTGAGGTTTCCTCCTCATTATCAGATTCCATAAGTTCCAGATGGTGTCTCTCTGATGCTCTTCCCGTTGCAGGATATGAGAGATTGGCTCTGTTCCCTGGATATGTAGGATGCATTCTTCCATTCCCTGATGTACCCCACTCACAGATTGTGCCTACCGTGTTTTGTTTTAGGGTCATCATTATCAGTTGAGTCCCTCACCATCTGGCACTTTCCTAACAGTCTGCAGGTATTCTAAATATGCCTAGCGGCGTTTTGTGGGGGCCCTCAATAGGGCAGGCCCCTCTATCTTTTCCCTACCCGAATGATTTGCTCCTGATGGTGTCTTCCCACCATAGGCTGGTATCCATGCAGTTTTTCGCCCGGGGTGGGATGGTAGTAAATTATCCAGTGTCCAAACAGGGCGCAATGCAATGCCTCCGGTATATCGGAGCGTGCTTGCCTCCTCTTCCGGGAATGCATATTTGCCCACCTGATTATATTGGGCCCCTCCTGGGACATTGGACTCCTTTCATCCGATAGTCCCCGATGCCAGGCTGTCCGTGTGGGTCCTTCAGTGGTCACTGACCGTCCGGTGAGACCAGTGGGAGGACGATTTCAATGCACCAGTCTTCATGTCTTCCTCAGTTTTCTGAGCACTACAATGGGGAAGTCCATGACTGCTTTCTTGAGAGGTATGCAGTTTCCTTCTCCTGTTCCCTGTCCCATTCTGACCACAGACACCTCCTTGACGGGGTGGGACACACTTCGCCTGCAGGCCCAGTGCCATAGATCATGGATGCCTGTGGTGGGCAGCCTGCACTTCAGTGTCGTGCAGCTGAGGACAATTTTCTATGCTTTACAGGAGTCGAGACTCATCCCTCCCCTCCTGCTCACTCAGCAGATGCTGCATCAGACAAATCTGCTGTAATTCACTACCTAAACAAACAAGGTGGCACCCATTCATACCCTTTCTGCTGAGAATCGAGGAAGGTGTGGTCCTGGGCAATCTGGAGAAATATTCATCTTCTGGCAGTACTCTTCCCAGGGGTGTCAAATGCCCTAGCAGCTGCCCTGAACAGATCCACTGCCCAAGCCCATGCGTGGGAAATCATATCAGCGACGTCTTACACTTGTGGGGCCAATCGAGTGGCACCTTTTTGCCTAACCGCAAATTGCAAAACTGCCGCTTTACTGCTCTCTCATGTGAGGTCCTGAAACTGTGTGGTGGGACATATTATCTCTTTCCTGGACAGGAAGATTGCTTTATGCCTTCCCACCCTTTCCAGTCATTCAGAGAGTACTACAGTACTACAAACTGGTCCAGGACGAGGCTTCTGTGATCCTCATAGCACTGTTCTGGTCAAGCCAGCTTTGGTTCTCTCTACTTCTACAGCTCTTGGAACCAGGGCTGATATCTCTGCCAATTTGCCAGGCTTTACTATCCCAGGCGAAAGGCTCCCTGTTACACCTGGACCATCGCTCCCTCCACCAACATGCCTGGCTCCTGAGGACGTAGTCCTCTCCCGCTTCAGGGTGTCCCCAAAGGTAGCGGTTGTTCTCAGGGTAGCTCAGAAGTAGTCTATTTGGTCTTTCTATTCCCTGAAATAGAAACACTTCTCTATTCGGGCATCTGTTCTGAACTTAGTTTCTTATCAGTGTTCCCCTCAGCGCATCTTTGATTATTTGCTCTCCTCCCGCTGGGTATAATAACTGCTTGGGAATCTACCCGTGTGTTATGATGTGCTGCAAGAGATTGCCTCGAAGAAGATAGTGCGGTTGTGTAAGAACTTACCGTAACAGTAGATCTTCAAGAGTATCTCTTGCAGCAGGTCATGCAGCCCCACCCTCCTTCCCACTTGCTGTTACTACGGGAGGGTTCCTTGCTCCTGTCTCTTATGATTCCACAAACTGCTGCCTTGATTTCCCTCCTCGTTTCCCATTGGAGGCCTGAGATAGGTTTACACATTTGATCACCAGGATAGAAAAGAACTGAGGAATAGCTGGGACCTCCCCCTTTTATACCTGCCAGGTGAACATGTGGTGATGCTAGCGGGAGGTCCCAGAGTCGACTGCTGAGAAAGTCATCCGGAGGAAATGACGCCTGCTGCTAATATCCCACGTGTTATGACCTGCTGTAAGAGATTCTCTGAAAGAGCTACTGTTACGGGAAGTTCTTACACAACCCTACTTTTACGGCAAGTTCTTACGTAACTGTATTTTTTGCAAACTTGAATTGCAGCTTACCTTCTTTTGTTCTATTCAGTAACTCATTAGTGCTTGAACCAGCCCAAGGACTCTCTTGAGTGATTTATAGGCACTCTTTCTCTAGTACAGTCCATTGACTTGTATAAGCAATAAGGCACTACAGGGTGTGCAGTATGCTGATCTAACCACACACCTGGGGTAGTTGCATGCTGAGGCACAGCGCTATGGAAGGGGGGGGTGCCTTTATCCATGGAAATGCAGTTAGATCAGCATAATGCACACCACGAATTTTTGTACTGTGCTTATAAAATGGGTAAACTGAGGGGAGAAAAAAGCCAACTTTCCAACTAGGTAGTTTGTTGAAAGCAACTAGTAAAAAGTAGTCCCTCCTTAGCTGTCAAGCAGCTGCCTATCCATATTCTGTAGATGGAAGGTTTGTTTATCATGAAACGCAGGAATTCGAACCTCTGTTGGCTGAATGTTCATCTGTTTTTTACACACAAACGCACATAGAACAGTAGCCTCTGTAAAGTTACGGATTCAACTGCATTAGTGTAGGGCAAGCAGCAACGATTCACCTTCCGGAGGCTGCAGTGCTACCCCATCTGCACACAACTGTCTGGGTTCAAGGAGGAGGTCATTAGACTCCAGGCCAAGTTCACTAGAATTTGGGGGACCTCCCCCCCAACCCAGGGGCCACCAAATCTGCCACTGTTACCTCAGTTGATGTCAGGGAGGAGGAATGGATGGACTGTGGTTGGCTCTGGAAGGATGGGAATGGTAGGATTGTGAAGAGGATAGATTTGGGAATTGGAAAGGGGGTAAGAGACAGGTTAGCCTCAGGCACTTACTCGGTATCACGGCTCGGAGGGATGGGAAGCAGACCCTGAGGATTGCTAGGGCAGTAGGATGGGAGAGAAGCTGGATATCACTGTCCACCTGGGGTCTAAATACTGAGGAGTATCAGGAGCTAGAGGCAAAAATGCCCATGGGGCTCCTATCCAATATCCCGTGTTGTCCTAAGCTTTGTTTTTCCAGTAACCATATATCAAGCGTTCTCTTAAAGGGACAGTAAACATTGCAGGGATTGCTCAAACTGTGAAAGCCCATGAAAAATTATGCTGAACGAGGTATTTGGTTTCCTTGTAGGTGTCATATGTCCAGAGATATGAATCTTTAAATCATCTGAAAATCAAAACAAGGCAGTAGCCATTTCATGCAATCTTACAACAGAAAGTGATGTCACTGAGGGGCAAGCTGTAATTAGCAACATAGAGCTAGCCCTTCAGTGACATCACTTCCTGTTTTTAAGACTGCATAAAATGACTGTTGCTATGAGTTGATTTACACATTACTTAGCTATTCATATCTCAAGATTCCTGTCCCCTACAGGTAAACCCAATACCTTATTTGAAAGATCTTGTCATGGGCTTTCACAATTTGAGTGATCGCTGCAATGTTTAGTTCCCCTTTAAAGGAAGTTTTACTCCTGCAAACTATTATGTACACTGGTAGTGAATTCCAGGACTTGATTAATCGGAAGAAAAACCATGATCCCCTCTTAGCACTGTTATATCTTCTGTAACTTTGCTGTAACGGGTGACCGTAGGTGTCAATATTCTCCTGTTTGTATTCAAAATTAAGTTCTGTGAATAAATAAGGATAATTTATAACATCCCACATATACAACAGATCACCCCTCATTCTCCTTTTTTCCGAGGACATGACTTAATCTTTCTAATCTGCCCTAATAGTCAAGTTCTTCCAGGCCAATTACAGTATGTTATTTGTAAATCTCCATTGTATTTTCTCAGTTTGTAGGATATCACCTTTTCTTAATATGGTGACCAAAATTGTTTGCAATAATCTAAGTGAGGCCTAACATATGCTCTGTAAAGGGGTAACAGTACAGCCTGTTGTTTACTTTATTTTCTTAATAGACCATATTATTCTCTTACATTTACTAATTATTTCACTCGTTTGTTTTATACAGCTGAAATCTTTAGAGATGTAGACCCCCTAAGTATTTTCCATGTATTGTTTCTGACAACTGTTCACCACATAAATAACAATTACGATTCATGTTGCTGTATCCTAAGTGCATCACCTTACACTTATTCAGATTAAACTTCATACCCCATTTTACAGACCAGTCTGAGATTAAGTCAGGATCCCCCCTGTAGTTTATGGCAGTCAAGGATTGTTGCACAGACACCACCTAGCTTGGTGTCATCTGCATATTTGGCAAACCCGCAGCTAATGTTGTTTGTTATAGAGCTCCTGACACAGTTGAGACAACTTTGAAAACATGGAATATTAAGACATAAATGTAGTTTATGTTTCATATTTTATTATGCAGTTCTCACCCTTATTTCCTTATTACTAAGGGTATTTGCATAAAAACAAGTATCTGTACCTTTTCAGCTCTGCCTGCTTGCCTACACCTGACATCACAATTCTATTTATGGCATCACAATCTGTTGTTGTGGATACCCCAAGGGAAGTGAAGTGTCCAGAAAGTCACTACGTAGGGATATTTCAGTGTTACTGTAGCAGTAGTGTACCCTTCATTTCAGTCTGTTCTCCATGAGTGGTTAATAAGTGTACCTGTAGGGTTATGCTGGTGTACCTGCAATGATGGTACAGTGTGTATGAATTATGTTAATTAGTACTATAATCGCACTGGGAAATGCACTGCAATGAGCAGTGTTGTTCTTGGGTCAGTAACACTACTCAAAGCAGTGTTACATTGCGTTTTTAGGTTGTACGAATTATGATAATTAGCAAACTGAATCAACACCTCTGTGCACTACAGTGTGGTTTGATGCTCAGTAGCACTCCTGACAGCAGTGTCACAGTACTGTTTCAGTACATCTTTATTATGACTGCATTAAGAACTACACAGTGTGAGCTGTGTGTACGTTTGCAAGTGTACGTGTCCAAATTTAATTTGAGAATAGCATATTGAGTTAAAAAAGTATAATACAAACTGGAAAGACCTTCAGCCACCTGGGAAGCGCATTAATGCCCAGTATACCACGGCCAGTGTATTATTGCAGTTAAAAAAAAAAAAGTTCTTTGTTTTAATGGAAAAAAATTGTCAAAAACAGTTTTATTTCATGAAGTGGTTTTATTATACTGCCACAGCAGTAAGTTCCAACCTCAAACAGTGTCAGATGCATATTTTTGCATAATGTATACATTCCAGTTTTTTTTTTTTGTTTGTTTTTTTGGTAGCTATAAAGTTTTCTTACTAAGTGACTGAAGTGCACATTTGCTATACTTGGTGCAGTGTTTGTGTCAGTATATTTTACTTCAGTTTTATTCTCTACCACCCAGGTAACAGATGCAGATGCTGAATTATAAGAGTATCATATAAATCAGTAATAGATTCCTTACCTGGTCTGTAGAGGATAGGTAGACATCTGGTATTGGTGGGAGGATATGGGATGACATCTGGTCAGCACTGTAAAACAGAAACATTTTTTTCTAAATTTGGGTAAAGGTAAAATGTGTACATAGCAAAACATCAGCTGCTATGGGTGTGCACATCCTGAACAATAATTTCAAATGGTACAAAATTGCAAATGGCATCCCAAGTATTTCCCACTATTCATGGTACTCAGGAATTAAAAAAAATTGAGACCCTGTCCTTTCCCAGGTGGCAAAGGCTAGTCACTAGGCCACACCCTCCACACTTCTGTGATTTATCATCCTCAACCGCCTCCCTGTTCTTCCACATGGATTAAAAAAAACAAAAACTGCAAACTCCAGGCATTTTTAAAAGCCCCCCTCCTTAGCCAGACCTCCCCCCGCAAAATAGTCATTATTTAGATGTTAGCCCCCTTCCCCAACCCCAAGGCCATGATGTTGGGATAACATGTAGCAAGATAACTAGGATAGTATGGACCCCTCCCTAACTACAGCACAGTCTGCCACCAGCTCTGTCAATCCACAAGTTGAATCACAGTGTGATAGTGTGCATGCTCAAGAGGGAAGAGGCAGAGCAGTACATGTCATTCATGAAGCTCTGCAGAAATCTAGCTTCCTAGCATTATCAATGGTACTTACCACTCTGACCACTCCCTCTCACTTGGTGGTGCTTTCATGCTGTATTGAACAACTGACTGATAGAGCAGGTGGCCATGCTCTTGGTTGGGGGTTGGCAATTGGGTTGTCCTGAATATGAGTACAAAGCCAGTTTCTGCAGTGCTTTCTAAACCCAGTAATCCACCTTTTCGAATGTTCAGATAAATAATTCACTGTTTAGAACACAAATTTATTTCTTTGAACAACTGCGCTAATCACACTTGCACTCCAGCAAACCAGATGCAGGGCCTGGAGCACAAGTTGATTATGACAGGCAAACCCCTTCACATGCACCCAATTTCAAAACAGCACTCAGTAAACAACAAAAAAAAAACAGTACTGGGTGCTGTTTTGAAATCAGCACTCTTGGGGGTTTGCCTGTCACCTGTATGTTTTAGAAACAGCCTGTTCATTGAACCTGTCTCCTTGCAGAATGCACTGGTAGTGGTTAGTGTCATAATGAGGGCACTCAAACTTTGCTCTCATGCTCATGATGTCACTAACCTCAGTCAGTGTAGTGTGGCTTGTTTTGCATGGGGGGGGAGGGGTCATTATTCTCAGGGAATAGAAGTTTGAAGAGACGCAAAGGGTTGGAGGTCCTAGAGGAGAGATTAGGGGGTTGGAATTAAACAAAAGATGCTTATCTGATTGGTATACAATCTGGCCAGACCTGTAGAAATAATAGGAAAAGCGGCCTAGTATGGGGAACTTATAGTAGTGAGAGTAGAGGCAGAGAAAGAGAAAAAGGGTACAGTATCGCATAGGAGTAAAGGAAGGGGAGTTTTCAAGGAAAAGATGCACTTAAATTCAAAGTAAGTAAAACAGAGATAGAAAATAAAAATACACACAGCTATGAAAAGAGAATAACGTGATATTGAAGGCCCAGCAAAACTCCCGTAGAACCCCCAAGGTGACCTGCTGGTGGCCAGCAGATTTGCATAGCAGTCCTAATGGGCTAGTGGGGATGCTTTTGGTCCCTATGTATATCCGTTTGTATTGCCTTGTTAAGCCTTGCACTTTGTTTTATTCCCTTGTAATCTCCCGAGTCATAACAGAAAATATGCATATATTTGTCTAGTATACTTACCTGGTCAACAAAAGCCACATAAAATAAATTATTTAAAAAAAAAAAAAAAAAGGGGGTTCGGGGGGTCTTGACTTCTCCCAGGAGGCCAGTGGTTTAAAGGTATAGCCCTGGTGGTGTAGTGGGCTAACTTTTTTGTGGCCAGTGGCAAACACTGTTTTTTCAATGATATTTAACCTTCACTGGCATATAGTGGTTGGTGGGGGGGGGGGGTTGTGAGCCCCGATTGTATGTAGTAGGCAGGTAGACTGGTCAAAAAACTGCCAGTCAGAAAATGCTATGGCTATACAGCCATCAATTTAGCGCTGCAGTACTAGAGCGACAGTGCTGGCAGGTGCTTTCATCTCCTAGCCTGCACGGAGTTCAGGCTGTGACTTGTTAAGAGGGAAGGGAGGGCAGCCAGCAGGAGGCAGCAGGAACTGCTAGCTAAGCTGCATGGCCAGCAGGAGGCAGCAGGAACCACTAGCTAAGCTGCATGGCTAGCAGGAGGCAGCAGGAACTGCTAACTAAGCTGCATGGCCAGCAGGAGGCAGCAGGAACTGCTTACTAAGCTGCATGGCCAGTAGAAGGCAGCAAGAATGGCTAGCTAAGCTGCATGGCCAGCAGGAGGCAGCAGGAACAGCTAGCTAAGCTGCATGGCCAGCAGGAGGCAGCAGGAACCACTAGCTAAGCTGCATGGCCAGCAGGAGGCAGCAGGAACTGCTAGCTAAGCTGCATGGCCAGCAGGAGGCAGCAGGAACAGCTAGCTAAGCTGCATGGCCAGCAGGAATTGCTAGCTACACTGCATGGCCTGCAGGAGGCAGCAGGAATCGCTAGCTATGTTGCATGGCCTGCAGGGGACAGCAGGAACTGCTAGCTAAGCTGCATGGCCAGCAGGAGGCAACAGGAAGCGCCAGCTAAGCTGCTTGGCCAGCAGAAAGCGCTAGCTAAGCTACATGGCCAGCAGGAGGCAGCAGGAACCACTAGCTAAGCTGCATGGCCAGCAGGAGGCAGCAGGAACCGCTAGCTAAGCTGCATGGCCAGCAGGAGGCAGCAGGAACTGCTGGCTAAGCTGCATGGCCAGCAGGCGGCAGCAGGAACCACTAGCTAAGCTGCATGGCCAGCAGGAGGCAACAGGAACCGCTAGCTAAGCTGCAT
This sequence comes from Neoceratodus forsteri, assembly GCA_016271365.2. NCBI lineage: Eukaryota > Metazoa > Chordata > Ceratodontiformes > Ceratodontidae > Neoceratodus > Neoceratodus forsteri. The sequence continues at coordinate 1,454,344,519 of CM057455.1, read as the reverse complement.
GGCCAGCAGGCGGCAGCAGGAACCGCTAGCTAAGCTGCATGGCCAGCAGGAGGCAACAAGAACTGCTAGCTAAGCTGCATGGCCAGCAGGAGGCAGCAGGAACCGTTAGCTAAGCTGCATGGCCAGCAGGAGGCAGCCGGAACTGCTAGCTAAGCTGCATCGCCAGCAGGAGGCAGCAGGAACAGCTAGCTAAGCTGCATGGCCAGCAGGAGGCAGCAGCATCCACTAGCTAAGCTGTATGGCCAGCAGCAGGCAGCAGGAACTGCTGGCTAAGCTGCATTGCAGCTGAGTGTAAGTGCCCTGAGGGGCTTGGTATGAAGGGACTGGGAAAGCAAACGCACAGTATGGGGGCCACAAAGGACAAGCCACACTGGGGTTAAAAGGCAATACCCAAAATGGGCTTAAAAGTAACTGTGGGAGGCAGGCAGGGGGAAATCAGTGGCCTTCCTGAGGGGAGCATGGAAGCGGCAAGCACCACATACAGTAGAGCTGCATAGTGGCTGATTAGAGCACCAGGAGCTAACTAAAGGATTTGAGGGAGGAAAAGAGCAGCGCAAGAGCCAGGAGCGCCCATAATCAAAAACAAACAGCAGCAAACAGAAGGAGCCCTGAAGCTTTGCTGGCTAATCTGAGTAGTTTTGCTGAAGGATATTGTTATATAAAAGCTCTGGGGTTTTAGATGCTCTGTGGTGCACTTTGGAGCTTATTTTGAACACACAACACTATCCCAGAGATCCTTTCTCGTCAGGGCCCCTACTGTATACAACTCTTTGTCTTCTTCATCAGTCACAGACCACTCGAAGCTTGGCCCCTTCAAAGTGGCCCTCAAGAACCACCTCCTCACCACCCGTGAATAGGCCCACTGCCCTGTCGTGGATGCTTTCCGTACAGAGTTCCGCCCTAGTTACTGACCCATCTGTGTCCTCTCGCACTGACAGTGTCTACCTAATGACTGCTCTACTGCTCACTGTAGCCACTATCTCCTCTAAACCAATCACCATGCTGCCATAGGATACCTGTCCCCTTACTACACTGACAAAGCCCACCACGTGGACTGCTCATCTCTCCTAATTGCATCTGTCTCTGCTCCTACCAGTTTTGGGAACCTCTCTGTACCTGCTGCTTATGTATTCATTGTTTCTTCTTCTCTCTTCTCCAGGCTAGCTACCACCCTGTATAGGGCAATAATATAACCCCCACCCAATGTACTTGTACATATGTTTTCTATCCTATTTCTGTTTTTTATTATGTAACTGGAAATGTTTCCTTGTCTGTATTTGTCTTTATTACTCCGGCATGGAGTCTTTGTAAATGAGTCTTTGACTCAAAGGTTGTAATTCCGATATCTTTCAAATAAATAAAACACAAAACACTGTAAAGGTGTGAGATTTTTACTTTCAGTTGTGGGCTTCATTTCCCGTTATTCTGCTGCGGTGATAGTCTTTCCTTGTCAGAATTATAAATTTTAATGCTGTCCTGTAAGGAAGGGAAGGGATTGCAACTCTGGCCGAACTGCTGGCCAGCTGATCCCTTCCACTTCATGGTCCGCTGACCACGCCCTTTTGTTTTGTGACATCCTGCCAGGGACAGCGTGAGGATGCACTCCATTGAATCCTATGGTGGAGATTTTCAAAACATTATATGCATCTTTAAGCTACCTTATCCACAAATGAAAGCCACCGCTCAACTAATAGGGACCCTATTAGCTGAGTGGTGGCTTTCATTTGCGTTAAAGTTAGCTTAAAGATGCATATTAACGTTTAGAAAATCTCCCCCATAGTATTCAATAGGGCACACCCCGCGCTCTTCCTGGTGGAAGGGATCAGCTTCTAGTGGGACCAGACAAGGGACCCATTCCCTCGTCTTCCACGCAGACCAGCCATAGGACTCGTATACAAGGGTCCCACACTCACCTCCACCCTATTCTCCAACCTGAAGCACCCCTAGGACCATGGAACTTGGGTCTGACACATGCACACACGTCTCCCACTCATCTTACCCTTAGGACCCTCAAACTGGGCTCAGATACCCACATGCACCAACATGCACCTTCATCTTCCTCTTCTCTGACTACCCTTTGGGCCACCATACCAGTATTCTGACACCCACCTGCACCTTTTTCCAATCAGACCATTCCTAGAACCAGGATTCAACAGCCATTATACTCCCCCCCCCCACCCCACAGGCCACCCATTGGACCCCACCAGAGCCTATTTACCCATCTGAATCACCAAAGGGCCCCCAAGACCAGGCTTCCCCAGCAATGGCTTCCTTCTTCCTCTGGCTGGACCTCCCAGGGGACCATACTACTAGACTCCCTCACCTACATTTATCCTAATTTTCCATCTGGACCATGTAGGGCACCATCCGAACCATGCTGCCCCCACCCAGGATATTGACAAGGGCAGATCGGGAGCCTATGTCTGTGATTGGGGGCAGTCAGGAGCCTGACAACATGGCTATGGTGGCTGAGAAGCCTAAAGCTGGGGATCGGGACTGAAGGCCTGCTGCCAAGGCTAGCAGTGGTATGATAGGTAGAGGTGGGCGAAGTGACAAAAATTTGCTACATTGAATAATCCACAAATGTTACCTGTTTCACATAGCGAAATGCGAAATTTCACCTGCAGAAAGCCAAAATTTCACCTATGGAAAGGTGAAATTTCTCTTTCCAAGGCGAAATTTGCCTTTCAGAGGTGAAATTTTGCCTTTCTGCATGCAAAATTTCACCTTGGCGAAACCGGGAGAAATTTGCGGATTACTCTGAGGGCGAAATCGGTCACTTCACCACAACTTTGCTGTCGAATTTTAAATTCACTGCATCTTTAATGATAGGGAGTGTGATGCCCTAGCTGGAGGGAACTGAAGAGCTAGTGGCCCAGCTTCAATAGCCCCAACTTCCCTGTCACTGTACCACCTCCCATATCCTGTGCCACCCCATCAGCTGAACTGCCTTTGTGCAGTTGATGCATTTTGGCTGCATCATTACAGTTTACCAACCTTGCATAGATAAGAGATCCATCTGGATCATGGTGAGCCTGGGATTGGGGTATTGAGGCGCTGTTCTGTCTCACCTGTAAAAGAATACCATGGGATCACAAAGAATCCATAGTTCTTTAGGAACAAAACTGCAGACAGGCAAGGTTAGACATACAATACTTATCTAATATGCAAGGGTCTGCATCCTGTCAGACTGGGGTCAGCATCCTGTCAGACCTGTAAAAATAAAAAGAAGAGAAGAGTAATAATAATAGAGTTCCAGAGCAATACAAGAGGTATAGATCAAGCATAGATGTTATGCACAGGAACCAGGATATCCCATGTTCAAATTCCACCACAGGCACTGCCTCAGGATGTGACCTAGCACATGAACCTGACCTCCCAGCAGTAAAAGTCCGAATGTGGGTATAGCAGCGGTAAACACCTTGGATTGTCCTCTTGGATCAGCCCACTGCTCTCTGCTCCCAACCTCCTCTCCGGCTTCTGGTGAAGATCTTCAGCTTCATCCCCAACACAGAGCTGCAAAGCTTAGAACAGTTCTGTAAGAAACTGTGGCAGAGTTCTGGAAGAGGAAATGCAAGGAAGGGAACCAAAGCACTAAAATGTACATATGCAGTAAGATAGAACAGCACATAGCTCAGCCTGCAGAATGCAGTGGGGCAACACTTTAAACCCATGCTGTACGGCACATGCAAAAACAGAACCATAAGTGGGAAAGGTATTACAAAAGAAAGTGGCGATGATGCAAACAACCCCCCCAACCAAACATAGTTGGGGGCAGATGGCATTTACTGGAATTCATCACAAAATAGAATAATTTGTAACAACCAGTAAAATTCCGTTTAATGTAAGTCAGCAACATCCCAGCATGGAGACAGAATTAATCTTGGTGTCTCAACCCCATGGTGATCCCAAGTCAGGGTTGGGTACATTGGTGGAGAAGTGTGTGGGGATGTCTGCCAAATTGTAGCTGGACAACCCCACAACCGAAGAAAGGTTGGCTGAGTGCTGCCCGTCCACTATCTGCAGTTCGGGATAGGGCTGGAGAGGGGGATATACAGATGGCTTCACAGAAGAGATAATATGGTGCTGTGAGTGCTCCTCTGGCCCCAGTCTGCAGTATCAGGGGACAGGAGAGCAGGAATGTGGGATGCATGCAGTTTGGGGGCAAGACAGTCTTACAAGCTATGCTGTCAAAACCGCATGTAGACCAATGGCGATCCCCCGGAGGCAGCGATTTTTGCCATCCAAAATATGGCAGCGCACTTTACATGCCTTGGAAAGCAGTGTTTTGCCATTCTAGTCCTTCTCTCTGATTTCTGTAGCTGGGCCCTTTTGGTAGGAGGCTGCAGCTCTGGCTTTCTTGGGCTCCTCTGCTGCTTCTGCATCCCCAGCCTCTCCTAAAATAACCCCCCAGATGGGATCCCCAGTAAGCTTTGTTGCCCCCAGTAAGATGACCTTAGGTGCCTGTTATAGTTTAGGGGTTGGGGCGTAAACAAAGTGTCATGAGCCCCATAAAAACAAACTGCTTGCCTGCAGTTTAAAACTTTTTTTTTGCTCCTTATTGCAGTTTGCCCAGTGAAGTGGCAGGAGCCAGTGCCCCATCTAAGGTACAGCTCATGCTGGACAGTTGGTTGATCCCGATTGTTAGGAACTCTGCATCCCAATGCCAGGGAGGATTCTGAGTGGCCAGTAACAGCTGCTGGGAAACTAGATTTTTTTGGGGGAAAAACATTGTTTGTTGCTCTGCTGCTTTAAACCCATTCTGTGAACACAATACAGTAAATGGATAACCACAGCGACTAGCTGATGTATCCAGAAGGCTGATACCCTGAAATACTGAGACCAGGTATAAACAGGCAGCCGGGGTCTTGATATACCACCAGAACATGTATTTTGGAAACCAGAGCCGTTAATAGCTCTGTTTACCCAATCTGTCTATGCAGGTTCACCCCTGGTTGCTTCCCATGTCATACATCACACTGGGACAGCTGTGGGTAGTTGTGGGTGCACCACGTGTTTCCAAAATGCTGGTGGGAGATAGGGTGGTTGTAGGTGCACTGCGTATTTCCACAATGGTGGGAAGGAGGCAGGAAGATAGTGAGTGAAGTCTTTCAACAACAGTAAGTCCATAGAATGAATACATTTTTGTAAAAGAGCTAAATCGGGCCATGCCTTACACCCAGGCATGGCCTGAATGGTGATGGACGTTTCCCTTTCATTTTAATGGATCTGTTTGAAACTCCCTGCACAATGAATGGCAGTAGCAGTGCGCCCCCCTTCCCCCACACACACAGTCTGTGAATAAACAGATGCGCTCCATTCCTCATCTGCACGTTACCATTTAGTGGTGGGATCTACAAAACTGAAAAGATCCAGAAGCAAATGATTTGATACATTTTAATGGACCAACATAGATGTAACAACAAGAACAGATTACTCTAGCTTTTGGACTAACCAGTCCTTCGTCAGAAGCGTAAACTGAAAAGGTGAACTTTATAATGCACCAGCTCCCGACTCTCAAATAAATAAATCCAACAGACAAAATGACTTTGCTTGAAGCATGTGCTTGAACACATAAGAAAATTAATCACTCTGTGATTAAAAAAACTGACAACATTGAAAATTGTGGCAGAAATAAAATAAGAATAGTTCTGGTCACGGTGATATTGGCTTTCTAAAATTGACTGTTTGAACTTTTGTAATCTAACTTCCTTGGGACTATGCAAATTGAGAGTGCTCACAAGACACCACCAGTACAAACTACCAAAAAATCTTGAGCATTTTTTGCCTATTTTCTATTCTGAAAGAGAGCAGAATGACAGAGAGATAACATCACAGGTGCCCTAGAGAAAACAATTAGGAAAATCGTGGCAATTGGGGGAGAGCTGGGGATGCAGGAGGTAAATTCAGGTTAAATACCTTTAGTCCTGCTCTTGTCCCTCTGTCAGTTTCACGTGCCAGCAGCATTGGTGGTCCCAAGAAGTAGCATCAACAACCACGGTGTGGGCTCTGTAGCCCAATATTTTTCTTCTTAAACAAAAAGTAAATGCAGAGGGCTGGCCAGGGGAGAAGGATTGAGTGTCCCAGGACTGCTCTCCTTCTCCGGGGGGGGGGGGCGAGTGTTCGGCACAGTGGCGACACACGGTGGAGGCTGGGTTTACCACTACGCACCAATGCCATTTCAAATCCAGGGGCGGGGCAGACGCTGGTTATCATTGCACGTCCCCGCCCCTACTTACAGGGGGAAAAACAGGTGGGGCCTCAGTCTCTATGAAGCCCTCCCCGGCTTCGATTAGCCTCTGTCACCAGCTCTCCCAACAAGTTACTGGTCCTGCGGGCTGGGTAAGCAGGGGACCAGTCCTGCCCAAGCCCGCCCTCCAGGCTGGGGTGGAACGGAGGGTGACGGAAGTGGAAGTCCGGGGGCTGTGATCAGCACAGAAATCTGATGGAGGCCCTGCCGAGAAAAGTATATTAAATAAAAAAAACAGTAAATACCGATCCCCTTGGCCGCAACACTCACAACACAGAATGGCTGCATGGTTGCAGCAGCAACCGTTGGAAGGAGGAAGCTTCCCAGCAAGGACCCAGGGAAAGACCTGCTCCTGTTTGCAACCAGCTCATCTATCAATAGCCTCCTTCTCCTCAACAGCTCCTTGGTTACGGTGGTGAGTCATCATCAGCACCATAAAGCTGGTGCTGTCTGCTGGAATTAATATTTAAATTAATAATCATTTAAAAAGAGAGAAGTTTATTTTCACCCCAAAGGCACAATAATGGACAGTTGCGGTCATTAGTGGGGCCAGGGCTAGGCCCCAGTGTAAGGCATCACCTGATGGTGTGGATCATTCAAATATTTTAAATCGCTCCTGTAAGGGAGCATACAGCAAGAGGGCAGGCTGTACAAAATTTAGTAAAATTATGCTTCTGCTTGGAGCATGGGACAAAGGGAGGTGGATCAGAGGGCAGCACAACCTGATTTAGATACATAGGGCTCCAGAAGGAGCAAATGACAGTGGTTCGGGGCATCCATCTCTGTCCCTGAGTTTGCCTTAGAAATTTCCTCTGCCCCTCCTACTATTGCCATTTATTTTCACTGAAGAGTGTAGAAAATGCTTTCAATTTTTTATTTATTTATTTACTTTCTATTTTATTGCCTCCCTCACCCGGAGCTACGCTTCTTCGGGAGACACCAAGGTACCACCCCGCGACTTGCCTTACCTGAATCCCCAGGGGTTCCCCCATGGAGCCGTGGATATACTCCCCAGGCGGGTATGGGACAGAACCCCAGCATCCTGGTAGCTTCAATGTCTCGTTGGGTCCCCCGGTGGTCAGGCAGGCAGTCGCCATTAGGGTCCTCCGGCAGTGTATTTTCCTCTTTTTCTGAGGAAGTGGCCAGCACCCTGACGTCAAGGCGTTCCCACCGACGTCCGCCACTCCCAACCCCTCTTTTACCTGCTCCAGTGCTTGCCATGCCTCTGGCTTCCACCAGAGGCCAGCCAAGCACCGAGCAGGTGCCCCCCTCCCTCCCTCCCGGGAGAGGAGAGCTGTCCATCGGACGCTCAATTCTCTCCCTCCCCTGCCAACCCCCGACATGAAAATGCTTTCAGTTTTAGCCATACATTGCATGAGAGTTCTTGCTTGGGCTGATAAGTGTTTTGAGCTTTCCCCAATTTTGATCATTTGTCCCTGCATTTTAAGCCCTGTCCCTGATGTGCAATTAAGACACCAGGTTTAGAGCTATGAGGCAGGGTGCAGCCCCAGTTATGGCCAAGCTAGCCAGCTGGGCTAATGAATAAGGGTTGGCTGCCTCACCCCGAAGTTTTTTTATTTTTATTCAGAAGCACCAGGAAATGGAGGGGGGAGTAAGCCCCAGAGAATGAGAGATCCCAGGGTGATAAAGGTGGCTATTGCAAACAGTACCCAAGCTAGCATAAAATTTGTAGAATTTTCTGATTCCTAGGGTGTCAGCTTCCATCAGGAGCAATGGGAAGGGAGCTGGACCAGGTAGTAAGCCAGCAAGATAGCTGCCACAGCCCTAGCCAGTTAGCCACCCCCAGCAGCATAGTTGCCCCAGCCAATGTCTAATAACCTGAGTAACTAACCTGTAGCCCCCTATAACACTAGCCTTTGCTTGGCTACTAGCCACCTGTATCACTCTGGGGCACTTTCACTTCATAATCTGGGGTTTAAGTGAACAACAATTTAAAAGTGTGCTAACCATAATTTCTAAGACAGTGCAGTGGTATAGAAATGTTCAGTAAAAATTGTAAGTGTTGCAGTAAACTAAAGAAGGAAATGCAGTGGTTAAGAAGTGTGCAGCAAAACTTAATTATTTGCAGTCCTATTACAGCGTGCATCTAAAAATAAAGATAATGCAGTGGTAAAAGAGTGGATCGACTGGACTGATGCTGGCCTCTAACCTCTCCACAACAACCCTAGCCAATGAGCAAAAATGCCTTTACCACCGCACCCTAAATCACTCCCCATCATATCACACAAGTCTTCCCATTGCGGCAACAGCAAATGGCACACCCCTAGCATCTAAACTGCTGGCACCCTTATATTACACCGAAAAAAGACAGCTACAGTATCTGCTTCACCCCATCTCACTTCACAAGCGCCGCTGGCAACCGCCAACCTGCCCGCTGTTGTCCCTCCTTCTCCTGGCCTTGCTTGCGGGTGATGTTGAAACAAACCCTGGCCCTACGAACATACACATTGACCCCACTGACGCCTCATGGGCTGGACAGCATGGAGTAAAGATAGCCCACCTAAATGTATGTAGCCACTGACTCCATAAACCAATTGATTATCACCAAACTAAGTACAAGTGCATAAAAAAAAACTTTATGTTGGCTGTTGCTATAACCTCCCTCTAGCTACTACCCAGGGACTGTCTGCCCCATCTAGGGAGGCATTCCTGCTTGGGGATTTCAATCTCAACTGGGGAGGGAATCCAAACCCAGACTACGCAACCATACTGAAGTCCCACAACTTGGAGCAACTAATCTCTGCCACAACTAGGCACAGCAAACACACAAGAAACCACTCTATCCTTGACTGGATTATGACTAACCGGCCTGATCAAATCCTTCAAGCAGGGACCATATCCGATGCAATTAGCAACCACACCCCCACCTACATCATCATGAACAACAAGGCAGTCCGTCCGTTTATGGAGTCAGTGGCAGGGCAGGTAACAGTGGCAGCTGATATGTGGTCCTGGACATACAGCGCAATGCCTCCTCCTCTCTTTCTACCAGGTCTTTCCTGCCGGAGGAGGGAGTAGCCTTGTAACTGGTACAAGGCAGTTTCATGATAAGACTTTAGCCATGTCTCAGACAGACCCAGCACATGAGGCTTATATAGGGTCACCCAGGCTTCTACCTCAGCAAATTTGGAAGGGAGGCTACATACATTTAGGTGGACTATCTTTACTCCATGCTGTCCAGCCCATGAGGCGTCAATGGGGTCAATGTGTATGTTTGTAGGGCCAGGGTTTGTTTCAACATCACCCGCAAGCAAGGCCAGGAGAAGGACAGAGGCAGGAAACTACAGACCAGTTAGTTTGACCTCAGTGGCAGGGAAAATGATGGAATCACTTCTGAAGGAAAGAACTGTTGAGTACCTAGAGGCCAGTGGGGCACAGGACCCAAGGCAGCATGGATTCATGATGGGAAGGTCGTGTCAGACGAATCTAATAGATTTCTTTGACTGGGTGACCAAAGTAGTAGACCAGGGAGGGGCTGTGGACATGGCCTACCTAGATTTTAACAAGGCATTTGATACAGTCCCACACAAAAGATTAATACACAAGATAGCCAGCCTTGGAGTGGGTCCCAAGGTGGTAGCCTGGATAAAAAAATTGGCTAGAAAACAGATGCAAAGGGTAGTAGTAAATGGAGTGCACAGTGAAGAAAGGAGGGTTACTAGCGGGGTACCGCAGGGTTCAGTACTGGGACCGGTCCTTTTTAATGTCTTTATAAGTGACATTGCAGAGGAACTGGAAGGAAAAGTATGTCTCTTTTCAGATGACACAAAGATCTGCAACAGGGTTGATACACAAGATGGAGTGGAAAAGATGAGAAGGGACTTGGCAAGGTTGGAGGAATGGTCAAATGTATGGCAGCTCAGATTCAATGCAAAGAAGTGCAAGGTAATGCACATGGGAAACAAAAACACAGGGGAAGCGTACACAATGGGGGGGTGAGATACTGACAACAGTAAAAATAGAAAGGGACCTGGGGGTAATTATATCAGATGACCTAAAGGTGGGCAAGCAATGTGAGAAGGCAGTAAGGAAGGCTGGGGGGATACTGGGATGCATAGGAAGAGGCATCAATAGTAGAAAACAGGAAGTTGTTATCCCTCTGTACAGACAGTTGGTGAGACCCCATCTGGAGTACTGTGTGCAGTTCTGGAGACCCCATCTCTGCAAAGACATAGACAGAGTGGAGGCTGTCCAGAGGAGGGAAATCAAATGGTGCAGGGTCTGCACCAGAAGACACATGAAGAAAGACTAAAGGAGCTTAATATGTATACCCTTGAGGAAAGAAGGGAGAGGGACATGATAGAAACTTTCAAGTACCTCAAGGGAATCAACAAAGTCCAAGAGGGTAGCATCTTCAAGAAAAAGAGATGTGCAAGAACAAGGGGAAACAATTTGAAGATAGAGGGGGGACGGCTCAGAGGTAATGTGAGGAAGTATTTTTTCACAGAGAGGGTTGTGGATGCATGGAACAGCCTCCCTGAGGAGGTTGTGGAGTCAAGAACAGTGTGGGAATTCAAGAATGCATGGGACAGGCATAAGGCAGTCCTAGTGGGGGTAGGAAGAAGTAAGCTGTTGGTTAACTAGGATCTGCAGCTTATCTGTTAGGTAGGAAAATGGGCAGACTAGGTGGGCCAAGCGGTCCTTATCTGCCGTCAAATTCTATGTTTCTATGTCCCCTCCCAAAAATACTGTCTTTCAGAAAATTTAACACCCCAGACCATGACCTCGTGATTATTTATGTAATGTCCTTAAACTGGTCCTCCCTATATCAGACAGCAAATGTCTCTGATGCTGTCAACCTCCTTTCCAGCACCCTTCGGAAACTACAAGACCACTATTATCCAGTCAAGACCAGAAGGGTTCGAGGCAGCTGCATGCACTGGATAACCAAAGAACTGTTACTTCAAATGAAAGCCAGAGACTCTAGTTGGAAAGCTTTCAAAGCATCCCCTTTCCCCCACCTATGGAATGCCTACAGGCAGCTACGCAATGGCTGTAAGCAGATGACTAAATCACTCAAAAAGAAATACTTCACCAATCTCCAGCAAAACACCTTGAGGAATCCCCGGAGCTTCTGGACATCAATTGGGTCCATACTAAACCCAAAGACCAACAAGCAGATTACACAACTAACGTCCCCATCAGGCAAAATCAATGACCCCAAGGACATCGCAGACCTTTTCAGTGCCATGTTCACTGACCTGACCCTGTACCTTGCTAAGCTTCCCCCACATCCTCCCTCCCACCAAACAAAATATGGGAGCACCCCCACTCCTATAAACCCTGAGACCTCCCCCCGCCCCCCTTTCTACTTCAGAGCGATTGGCACTGGAACCACCATAAAAATCCTGAAAACCCTACCTTCCAGTGGGAAAAAGACAAAGGCCATGTTCTTTGGATCCAAGCCATTCCTAAACAGAGTTGCAATTTCTGACTCCTTCCCTAACCGTATGCATACCCACTGGCCCCCCCTCAAGCAGGTCGCCTCTTTCAGATATCTCGGTGTCACCCTTGACCCCTCACTCGCCTTCAAGGATCACATAACCCAGATGACAAGAAAGATAAACCAGAAACTAGGGACGGCCTACCGCACAATTCACCTACTCTCACCTGAAGCTCACCTCGCCATTGCGGAAGGCTACCTTCTCCCTCTCCTGGACTACTGCTCCCCCATCTATTCTCTCATGTCCTCAAAGCTACACTCCCAACTAAACATGACATATAATGCTATCGGTCACTTTGTTCTTAAAGCCCCCCCATTAACCCACCACTGCACACTCTACCAGTCCCTAGGATGGCTCCCCCTCTAGCATCGCCTTGACTATGCCACAGGCTGCCTGGTGGATAATGCTCTTAGGAGTAACCAACTATCCCCCTATGCTCCCCTACTCATAAATAGAGTGACCACTAGACCTCTTAGGGCTTCCTTCGTTCCAACCCTTGAAGTACCTCGGGTCTCTACAATAATGGGCAGCAAAGCTTTCTTTGTAGCTGTCCCCTCCCTCTGGAACAGGCTTCCCTCAACCATTCGTACATCTCTATCCCACGCATCTTTTAAATCTAACCTTAAGGCATGGCTACTGAAAGACTCGACCTGCAAATGCTCACTGGGCTTCACAGGGAACCAAAAGCCATCATAAGCCTTCCATAACCATAGCCATCCCCCCCATTTTTCTTCTTTTGTGCCCGCACTTGCCTCCCCTTCTCCTTCAGCTCAACCCATATGTGACTCTCTTGCTGTCTCGCACAGCCCCCTCTCCCCGAGCAAAACCCAGTTATGACTCATACTGTCTCGCACAGCCAGCCAGTCAAGCTTCTCAATCCCGACCAGTGCCAGCTATCTGCCAGGACAGGCGTGCTTACCTTGACTAAATGTCAGCAGTCTGCTGCTGTTCAAGAGGCACATTGCTAGGTTGTATAAACACTAACCCACTTTCCTCTCTACTGCTGACTGTATTTCTCTGATATACCTTTATTTTACCACACCTGTAAAAAATGTAAATAACGTCTATTCTATCCTCCATGTGTACTTGCAATTCTACAAACCAAATGTAAATATCTGTATACCAATTCTACAAACCGAATGTAAATATCTGTATACCAAACTGTAAATGTGTCCACTGCATGTGTTGCTCTTTCGCCACCTTGTGGCCCAGGTCGTGACTGAAAATGGTCCACTGGATCAGCGCACTTACCTGGTTACCAAAAACATAAATAAATAAATAACACAAAGTCAGTGGGGTACATTTACAGTGCAGTGAATAAAAGCAGTGATATGTCAGTCTGGATTGTAGTAAAACTGAAACGAGACTCAAGACTGCAGTGTGCCCTCCACTTCCCTCTGGGTATACTTCTATCATCATGAACAGGGGACTGTGATGTCAGGTGTAGGGAAGCAGGCAGATAAGGTAGTCTGTGGGACAGGGATCTTGTTGTCATACAACTTTTTCAGTAATAAAGATCTCATTTTACTTATTAATACATGGGCACAGATTAAATATACTCGATCAGTAGCACTGACTGAAAAAATCAGGACAAACCAAGGAGTTAGACAAGAATGCATCCTTGCTCCGACTCTATTTAATATTTATATAAATGACATAATTGTTGCTTTAGATAATCCATCTTTTCACTTAGTAAGCATAGAAAAAAAGACATATTCCTGTGTTGGCATATGCAGACGATCTGGCCATAATATCTACTAGTAGGATTGGTTTGCAGAGATCCTTGAATAAGGTAGAGGGGCTATGTAAATCACATAACCTTAGACCAAATCCAAATAAAACAAAACTTATGTTTTTTGGAAACAAATCAAAGTATAGTTCACTTAGGTTACGGGAATCAAACTGGATTTTGTTACTGAATTTACATATTTAGGGGTGGTTTTTGCAAGTGATACCAAATGGAACAAGCACATTGCTATAACAGTTAAAAAGACAGAGAACTCGGCTAAACTCTTAGAGATTTAGTATATTGTATTTTGGTAAAACTGTGGCTCCTATGATTAAGGCAGGGTTTTAAATAATTGATTAGCAGTTTTTTTCTTGGGACGATACTAACTGTACAGAAAGTATTTATATACATTTTTTAGAAGTGCTGTGTTTGTTAAACACAGGGAGGCAAGAGCTATTAATTTTCACAAAGTGTTAGCACTTTTATGAGCAAAACGCTGATCAATTTTTAGAGTTGAATAAAACCCTGTAAGGTCATTAATGCAAAACTTATCTCACAAGCAGCATATGCTTTGGTGCTTTGGGGTGTGAAAATTCAAATCAAATAGATTCAGTATTAAATAAAACATACAAACAATTGCTAAGAATTCCAGCCAGTACTTCAAATGTTCTGGTCAGGTCACAGCTAGGTCAGATTAGTTTTGCCTTTTTGGTACAGGAACGAATACTTTCGTACTGGATTAAACTACAGTCTCAACCTAAAACCTCTCTGCTTTTTTATGCTTTAAGGGAAAAAAATTATTTACTTTCATATAAGCAAACTGGTTGTATTGCCTCAGTATACTCTATATTAACTAAATTTGATCTGTATCAGTTAAAAAGATAAATGGAGCAACATATAGAGATTTCTGTCTCCTATGTTAAGTATATTAGAAAAACAATACAAAATTATGCTAAAAATGTCTTGTCCCTGTCCCTGTCTTGTGCCCATACCCAAGGGTTCTGGTTACCAGCAGGTAACTCGGTCATCGTCGGAGGTCCATCCTGCACGAGCAGTGTTGTGCAATGCTAGGTCTATTAAAAACAAGACGGCTATTATAGCTGATCTTGTTGGGTCAGCTGACCTAGTTTGCATCACCGAGACCTGGCTGGATGAGAATGCTGGGCCAGTATTAGCCGCAGCAGTTCCGGCCGGGTACTCGGTGATACACCGCTCGAGGCAGGATCGTAGGGGCGGGGGTGTTGCCATTTGCTTTAAATCAGAATTGGGCCTGGTGGAGATACCAGTGGGAGTCACCGGATCCTTTGAGTGTGTCTTAGGCGAGGGTGTGGGGTGCAGGATACTTCTCGTATACCGTCCACCAGGTGACGGGAATGTTTTTCCTGCAGGAAGTCGAGACTTCATTGCCACCTAACATTGGGGTCCCCAGATGGTTGGTTCTGGGTGACTTCAATGTTGGTCGACGAAGAACTCTCACGTTTTGTCAAGACTTCCTCCAGTTGATGTCATCACTGGGCTTCACATGGTAGTTTCCTCTCACCCATATTGGTGGGCACTCATTGGATCTGGTGTTCCTTCTGGGGATGGGGATATCTGATGTGGTGGTGGAACCACCGGATGGTCTGACCATCACTCCATTAGGTTCAATTTGAGGCCGCCTATTAGGTCAGCCTCCCTCGAAATGGTCTGGTACTGCCCATTGAGGGTGTGTCCCCAGATGACCTGATGGCGGTACTGGACCTATCGGATCTTCCGATGGGTGCTTGGATCCAGGTGACCTAGTACAGGCCATAATAGGGCAGTTACAGGGGCCTGGATTCTATTCTGTTCGTGTTTCGTTCGCTCACTCCGCCTCCCAGGTCTCCGTGTGGTTTGATGAGACCATGAGGGAGTTGAGGAGGGTTGGACGAAGGCTGGAGAGGTGTTGAGAAGTCCGGTTTGATGATGAGACAGATTTAGTTTGATGGACCATTATATGGCCCATCAATCCACAATCTCTCGAAGAAGGCAGAGTTCCTGTCCAGGAGATAGCGGCTGCACAGAATAGACCAGCCCAGCTCTTTGGATTGTGGACAGACTGTGCAATCCAGTCTGTCTTCAGCCAGGGAGGGCTTTTTCCACAGAACGGTGTGAGGAGTTTGCTCTTTTCTTTGCAGATAAGGTTGCCAAAATCAGATCGGACGTCCGCTCTTCCCTCTCCAATGGGGGTAGTGATGGTCGGCCGGAGATGTCAAACACCCAGTTTGTATGGTCTGACTTCAGCCTCCCCAAAATCGAGGATATTGTGATGGTCATCCGAGCGCTACGACCAACCAGCTGTGACTTGGACCCTGGCCCCTGGCCCCACACGTCTCCTAGTGGATTGTGTGGATAAAATCGGCCTAGTCCTGGCTTTGATAGTCTGGAAGTCTTTGGAGAGGGGGATCTTTCCTGAACCCCTTAAAGAGGCAATAGTTAGGCCTCTTTTAAAAAAGCCCTCCTTAGACCCGGATTGTCTAGCAAATTACAGACCAGTCTCTAACCTACCCTTTGTGGGTAAGGTTATTGAGAAGGTGGTCGCATTGCAACTGGAGGATCATCTGACCAACAACAATATCTACGATGTTCTCCAATCTGGATTTAGGAAAAGGCACAGTACCGAGACAGCACTTGTTCGTGTACTAAATGACCTCCTAATAGCGAGAGATCGTAGGACCCGTTCCATCTTGGTACTTCTTGATCTCTCTGCAGCATTTGACACTGTTGATCATGGGGTGCTGTTGGAGCGTCTGCGGTCCACCTGTGTATTATCTGGTATGGTCCTCAGGTGGTTTAGATCTTACTCGAGGTAGGACTCAGAGGGGTGGTGTCGAATTTTTCCTCGGCATCAGTCTCCCTGCCTTCATGGGGTACCACAGGGCTCTATTCTAGCACCTATGTTATTCGCGGTGTATATGCTGCCTTTGGGAGCGATTATAAGATGATACGGACTTGGTTTTCATTGCTATGCTGATGATACCCAGCTGTATATGTCTTTTGTGCCCGGCCAGGATGCTGCCTTGTCGGTATTTAATAACTGCCTTGCAGAAGTCCAAGATTGGATGAATGGGAGTTGGTTGAGGTTAAACCCTGAGAAAACTGAGGTGTCGGTTGTGGATAAAGGTCGCTGTGAGGCGGGTTTGCCAGCTGGATCGCATTCTGGCTTATGGCTTGCAGGCGCCCACTGACAACCTCAGATCAGGTGCGAATCTACTGAATAATTGATGACCACTTGACGCTTAAAGCTCAGGTGTCAGCAGTGGTCAAAACTTCCTTTTTCCATCTGAGGAATATCGCCAGGGTAAAGCATCTGGTTCCTCCAGAAGATCTTCCAACATTGATCCACGCCTTTGTTACCTCCCGCCTTGACTATTGCAACTCCCTGTACCTAGGGCTATCGGGGGTTGAACTTCACCGTCTGCAGCTAGTGCAGAATGCAGCGGCCAGGTTGTTGACTGGTTCTTCTAGATCCAGTCATATAATGCCTGTGCTCCGTGGACTGCACTGGCTGCCAGTACTTTGGCGAATCACCTTCATGGTCGGTCTTCTGACCTATAAAGCTCTACATGACCAGGGACCAACTTACCTGAAGAGCTCCTTCACCCTACTGTCCCTCCCGCCCTCTCCGATCCACTGATGAGGATTGCTGGAGATTCCCAGGTCTGTTTGAAATCTTGGCTAGGTCTTTAGTTTTATGGCCCCGACCCTGTGAATTCCTTTACCTGCTCAGGTGCGAAATAGTCCGACTTGTCCTGATCTTTAAAGGAGCCTTGAAAACCCACCTTTTTAGTCTAGCTTTTAATGATTTATAATAGTTTTAAACTCTGTTTATTTATTGTTTTATGTTATTGTACAGGCGCTTTGGATTGAAGAAAAGCGCCTTTTTATAAATAAAAAATTGATTGATTGATTGATTGATTGATTGATTGAAAAATGAAGATCTTGCAAAGATCAAACTGGTTAGGGTGTCCTGCTGGGTAGTTAAGAATATGATTGAGCATTCTCTTAAGTATTATTTGACTGCAGTAAGAGAGCCAAAATATAGACACATATTAATACAATATAGATATGAAGTTTTCTCTAGTAATGTATTGACTGCAAAATATGGTCAAAAAATAAATCTGTCAAATCATTGTTTTTGTTCTATGGCCGAGCCAGAGAACTTGGAACATGTTTTTTTCAGATGCCCATGGTATCATAGTGTTCAAATTAAATATTTAAACAAATTAATTGGTACATTTAATATTCCTCCTAGATTCCTGCTGGATCTATTATTTTACTCTGAAAATGTTGATATGATAACCAGACTTGCTGTATATTTAACTGAAAACATTAAAATAAAGAAATACGACACATTATGAAGAGCGTTTAAATGCAGACATTTCTGGGTAGGGTCTCCTGGGTCTAAGTAACAAAAAAGGGCTAAGGTTGGAAAATACTGCTATTAAGAAATAGCCAAACATAATGATTGCATAAGATAATAGCTTCTAAAATCCTTACTATTATCTGGGGGAGTGCAATAGATAGTTGTACAATGCATGAACATAGCTTAATTTTATCCCGTGTATGTATTGATGTGAGATTTATGCTATTTATATTTAGATGGGTTTTGTATAGTGTTTGTTTGTCATAAGTTTGTTATATGTCTTTTGTAATGGCTTTTTGCTGAACGAATAAACTATATTGAATTGAATTGAAAAACAGTAATAAAGAAAAGGGGTCTGATTATTGAAAATATATAAAGTAATAAAATGGGATGGTGCTGAATATTTCAAAGTTTTCCAAATGCAGTCGGGGACTCTAAGTCAGATACGAAGATGTAAAAAATGAAGGGGCCCAAACGGAGCCCCGGGGAACCCTGCTAGTTACAGCTCCCTCTCCAGATACACATGCGCTTATAACTACTCACTGGGATCTATTTGCTAGCCAATTTGCAATCCACTTTACCCAAATTTGCTTAACTCCGTTGAGTAAAAGCTTATTTATAATGGCCTCATTTGGGACCAAATCAAATGCCCTATACTAAAGGCTACATAAAAATATCACAGGGTTTTCTAATGTCCAGGTTTTTACTGACATTTTCATAAAACACAACAGATTAGATAGACAAGATCTGCCTTTTGTGAACCTATGTTATTCCCTATCAAGGTTATCCAAGTAAGATTGCAGTCTATTTTTTATAATTCTTTCCCGAATTTTGCATATAATTGAAGTCAGGCTGATGGGCCTGTAGTTCTCAATACATCGCCTGTCTCCTTTTTTAAAAAACAGTGTAACATGACTTGGGACAGTGCGGGGGGGGGTGTCTTAGACAGGTAGCTTGCTCATTGGAGTTTGCTGAGGTGCTGCCTGTCTGACAAGGGACAGGAGAGGGATCTCCACATCACGAGCTTCAACTCAGTGCTGAAGGAATGGTGCAGAGAGGAAGGGTTCAGCTACATTGGGGACTGCCCCCCCCCCCAGCAGGATAAAGGCCTCTCCTGTGGTGATGGCCTGCATCCATCTGGGAGGGGAACTGCAGTCCTCAGTGAATGGTTTAAAGAATGTTACTTTGTTGAGCATTTAAACTAGCCAGTGAGGGGTGATGGAAGGAATCGAGTAGTCAGACGCTGCCCCCCCCCCCCAAAAAAAAACAGGCTGAAGTAGAGAGTAAGGAGAACCTGAGGGGAGAGGAATCCCCCAGGGTGCAAATATATAAAGGAAGCTGGATGGTAGCGATAAAGGGGGAAAGGAATGGGAGCATTAAAAAGAGCGGCAGGAGGAAGGGCATATACAGCCCATGATGCTTTGCATAATGGTAGTATGTGTGATTTTTATTTCTTATCTTGAACAAATACTTTTGTTCTGTGTTCTCAGAGGAATGAGAAGGGGAGGGGCCACAAAAAGTAACAAAAGCTTTGGAAGGAAGGGAGGTGGACACCAGTTCTTTTTTGGATGCGAGAGTCCTGAAGGGACTTGCTAATCTGAAGGTGGACAAAGCAGTGGGGCCAGATCAGATGGAGTGCATCCAAGGATACTGAGGGAGCGCAGTGAAATACTGACTGCACCTCTGACAGTTCTATTTAACAGCTCACTGGAAACAGGAATGGTTCTGGAGTACTGGAGGAGGGCGGATGTAATCCCACTACTCAAAAGTGATAACAGGGAGGAGGTTAGCGATTATAGGCCAGCCAACCTGTCATCGGCGGTGGAAAGTTAATAGAATCACTGCTGAAGGAAAGGATTGTGGCATATCTTGAATCAAGTGCATTACAAGACCCGAGGCAGCGTGGTTTCACGGGGTCATGTCAAACAAATCTGATAGATTTCTTTGACC
Organism: Neoceratodus forsteri; assembly: GCA_016271365.2. NCBI lineage: Eukaryota > Metazoa > Chordata > Ceratodontiformes > Ceratodontidae > Neoceratodus > Neoceratodus forsteri. The sequence continues at coordinate 1,454,324,741 of CM057455.1, read as the reverse complement.
GGTGACCATGGAACTAGATCAGGGTAAAGCAGTGGACATGGCCTGCCTAGATTTCAGTAAGGCATTCAATACCGTTCCACATAGGAGACTAGTAAGCAAGCTGAGTAGCTTAGGAGTGGGTACAAAGGTGGTAAACTGGAGAAGAAAATGGTTGGGGAATAGGTGACGGAGGATGGTGGTAAATGGAGTTCACTGCAAGGATGGGAGTGTGACCAGCATGGTGGCTTGGGGATCAGTGCTGGGACCAGTCCTCTTTAATGTCTTTTATAAGTGACATTGCAAAGGAGCTAGAAAGCATGGTCTGTCTCTTTGTGGATGACACCAAAATCTGAAATAGGGTGGACACTCCGGTTTGGGGATGGAAAGGATGATCAGAGACCTGAAAAAACTAGAGGAATGGTGAAGGGTATGGCATCTGGGTTTCAGTGTGAAAAAAGTGCAAAATGATGCACTTGGGGCACAGAAACCCGGAGACAGAGTACAAAATGGGTGAAGTGGTATTGACAACCACCAGTTAGGAAAGAGATCTGGGGTAATCATATCGGCTGACCTAAAGGTGGCTAGGCAGTGCGACAAGGCAGTAGAAAGAGTGAGTGAGATGCTTGGGTGCATAGAGAAAGGTATCACCAGCAGAAAGAGGAAGATAGTGTTGCCTCTGTATATATCGCTAGTAAGACCCCACTCAGAGTAGCGTGTCCAGTTGTGGAGACCACATCTCCAGAAGGGCATAGGCTGTAGGCAGTCCAGAGGAGGACAGCAAAAATGGTGCAGCGTCTGCATCAAAAGCCTCATGATGAGAGGTTAAAGGACCTCAATATGCACACCATGGAACGGGAGGGGGAGAATGAATGATAGAAACCGTTAAATACCTCATGGGGATAAATAAGATAATGGGGGGGGGTCTTTTTCAAAAGAAAAGGTGCTCAAGTGATATGAGGAAATACTTCTTCACAGAAAGAGTGGTGGATTTGTGGAACATAGAAACATAGAGGTTGATGGCAGACAAGGACCTCATGGTCCATCCAGTCTGCCTATTTTTTCTACCTTATGAATGTGCCGTAGGCCTTTACTCTGTCAATTACCTTTTTATTCATACTTCTCTGTATTGTTCCCTTATGCCTATCCCATGCCTGTATGAAGCCCTGCACTGTATTCATATCCACCACTTCCTGAGGTTGGCCGTTCCATGCATCCACCACCCTTTATGTAAAAAAGAACTTCCCCACATTACTGATTAGTTGGACTCCCTCTAATCTCATGCTGAGTCCTCTTGTCCTGCTATGTGTCTTGTTGAAACATGTTAGATTTTTTCACCTTATTAATGCCCTTAAGATATTTGAATGTTTTGGTCATATCATCTCTCTCCCTCCTTTGCTCTAGGGTATACATATTGAGCTCCGTTAATCTGTGCCCATATGTTTTCTGATGCAGTTCCTGCACCATTTTGGTTGCCCTTCTCTGTACTGCCTCAGTTTGGTTAATGTCCTTGTGATGGTGTGGCCTCCAGTACTGCAGATGAGGCCTAACCAGTGTCTTGTAAAGAGGGATTATTACCTCCCTCTTATGACTTGTGATACCCCTGCTAATACACCCAACATCCCTCTAGCCTTACCTACTGTTTTAGTGGTCTACTTGGATGATTTCAGGTCATCTGTGATGATGGTGCCCAAGTCTCTTTCTTCCCTTGTGATTGCCAGCAACTCCCCTTCCAACCTGTAGGTAGCTTCAGGGCTTCTCTTCCCTATGTGCATTATCTTGAACTTCTTTGTGTTAAACCCCAGTTGCCGCCACTCAGACCATTTTGCCAGTTTTTCCAGATCTCCTCATTCTACTCACACCATTTGGATCATTTACTCTATTGCAGATCTTGGTGTCATCTGCAAAAAGGCAAACCTTACCCTCCAGTCCATCGGCAATGTCACTGATGAAGATACTGAAGCGGGCTGGCCCCAGGACTGATCCCAGAGGTACCCCCACTTGTGACTTGCATCTCTTCTAACTGTGTACCATTCACCACCACTCTCTGTTTTCTGCCCGCCAACCAGTTTGCCACCCAGTTGACCAACTTCTGACCCACCCCGAGCCTACCCAGCTTATTAATTAATCTTCTGTGTGGAACATTATCGAAAGCTTTGTTGAAGTCCAGGTAGGCAACATCAACTGCACCCCCTTGGTCCACCACTGTGGTTACCCAGTTAAAGAAAGCTATGAGATTAGTTTGACAGGACCTTCCTGATGTAAACCCATGCTGTCTTGGGTCCTGTGCTCTTATGGATTCCAGGTATTGCACTATCCTTTTCTTAAGGAGTGCCTCTATAATCTTGCCCACTGCTGAGGTAAGACTGACTGGTCTTTAGTTCCCTGCCTCTTCCCTGCTGCCACTCTTGTGGAACGCAGATCACGTGAGCCCTTTTCCATTCTCCTGGGACCTCTGCTGTGCTCAGAGACTCACTAAACAGTACTGCTAATGGCTCTGCTAGTTCCATCCTTAGCTCCTTTAGTACACTGGGATATATGCCATCAGGTTCCATTGCCTTGTCCACCCCTGAGCTTAGTGAGCTCTTGTAGGACCCTTTCTTTTGTGAAGGGACTTATGCACACGTCCCTCCCCCCTGTGTCCATGGTGCTGAGCTGTGGGCCCTGCCCTACCGTCTCCTCAGTAACTACTGCGCAGAAGTATCTATTTAGGATAGATACTTTTCCTTGGTCCTTCTCCACATACACCCCCTCATCCCCTTTGATCTTAGCAATACCCCCTCTGGACTTTCTCCTTTCACTAATGTATCCATAGAAAGTCTTGTCCCCTTCTTTTACTGTTCTTGCTAGTGTTTCCTCGGTTTGGGACTTTGCCTGCCTTACTGCCTTCCCTGCTTCCCTTAGGGAAGTTTGGTATGCCTCCCTATCTTCGTCCCATTACGTTCCCTTATATTCCAACGGAGATGGAGGAGGCGGTTCAATAGTGCATGGGATAAACACAAGATAATCAGAGTGGAAAGGAAGTGGGGAGGGAGAAAGAGCTGTAGATCTGGCACAGTCTGCACTAATAGGTAGGGAGAAATGGGTAGACTGGTTGGGCCAAGCGATCCATATCTGCTGTCAAATTCTATGTTTCTTTGTTTCCCTAATAGGCAGGTAAGGATTGGGGGCGGGTTTGGTCAGAAAATAATCTCCATAAAATAGAACTGTGAGTAAGTGCATCATTATTTTTAATTTGTGCCTAAGGAAGTGAATATAAATGAAAAAGATGTTCAATCATTTTGTCTGTTCTTTTTATTTTGAATGAGTTTTATTATTAGGACCTAGATGATTTCTTAGTGAGTAAAGGGGGTATTAATGTTTGTAATGGCAATCAGGAATTCTTGAAAAGACACTGATATACTATTGTGCTGTTTTCCTGATTGCCAGTACTTTTTTTTTCATTATCCATGTATTAGACAGATCTAAGATGTAAGCTGCTCTATTTTTCAAAGGATGGTGCAGGGCGTATGCTAGCCCTGCGCCAATGGTGCAGTTGCCCCGAACACTTCAGTGCACCTGATTCTTGTAGGTTGCTCGCTTTTGCGATGTTACACCCCCTTTTCGGTAGCTTGCGCCCCCCATAAAAAGGTTGGTGATGTTAGACCATCGAAAGCTGGTCTAACTGACTGCGTTTGGCGCATGGAGGGCTCGGGGTTTGAGAATCCCGATCTCGACCCAGGGATTGTCGCAAGCCTCTGGCGCTGCGTGTTGAGTGCACCGGGGGGAGGCAATCCAAGCCCTTTGAGAATAGAGTCCAAGGGATGCAGGGTTTTCCGTATCCATTTTATAATTGTCTGTCAGCATTCTCTAATTGCTTTGAGTGATCTTTCTACAAAAATGCTCAAATCCTTTCCAATTCTTCCATATTATAACTCAACAAAACCCCCCATAAAATACAACTTTGTAACAAGTACAGTATATACTGTATTACAAACTTTTTTCAGATCAAATTTGATGTAGTGTGTTACTACTACTAGTAAGAAGCATGATGCGTATAATGTAGTTGTTAACTTAACCCCACTGTCTGAATTGTACTTTGTATTTGTGGATTTTATCATTTTTGTGCGTCTCAAAACTTAGTAACTTATGTGTACTTGTTTTAGGTAGCTTAGAAACAAAACAGGACTGTCTTGTAAACTGGGTTTTGAACCCACATTATATATATTATCCTGTATAAAAAATAACGTTTTACCTACCTGATGGACTAGCACAATTAAACTGTGCCTGCTTAAAATGTGTTTTATTTTTAGCTTTTCTCTTACCGTGTTTGGGTTGTTTTTCCTGCAGAGAATCTTCGACAATATGTTACCACTATGGTATGTGTTGCTGTTGATGGGAAGCCAGTGATTGGAGTCATTCACAAACCCTTTTCTAAATACACAGGTATTTGTTGGTTGCTTCTTTTAAATAACGCTGCAGTATTTAAAATAAGATAACGCTTTTAGAAGTTTCTAGAGTGAAAAAATAAGGATTATTTTAGGCAGTTTAAGCGGCAGTCCAACAAGAAATGTTTTTCCAAAAAAAGCTAGTTTCAGCTACAGTTAATAAAAATATTAGCATACCTGTTAATTCAACTTTTCTAAGTACCTTCTATGCTGTGCACCATAAATTTATTTCCTCAGTCCTAACCCACATTTCTAAGCCACATATGGCAGCCATCTTTTTATTTTCTGAGAAAAGAAACAAAAAACATTTATAAAAGACTTGAATTTTGGTGGAACTGGAAAACTGTACCACCAAATAAAACTGGTAGATACCTGGAACATTTTATAGTAAAACAGGCAAGGTCAAATTTTTGGCCCAATTTCGTTGCACTGCTGCTTTAATAACTATTACTGTGTGCTTATTCATACCTGCTTATGAAGCAGGGGGCCATACATGATGGACTAAGAGTCCCTTCCAGGAGGGAATATGTATAATTCTCTCTGTGATTATTTATACAGTTGCTGTAGTTAAATAACAGCTGGGTTACTAGGGTAGATAAAGCAAATGACTAGAGTAAAATTTTGTGCTGGAATGGATGTCTCCTTCGCAGCTCTGCATATGTAGTAGGAGTCTTCATTCAAGTACCAAATCTTTGGCAGACTTCGACTTAAATAAGTTTTTCAGCTAAAATAGCTGTTCTTGTCCTTTGGTTTTTATGTCGTCTTCAATCTCCTGGTTTAAGTTCTGCGTGTATTGTGGCCAAGAAATGTTGCTCACAGAAATCCATGCCACTTGTGTTTACTGCCTTGATGAGAGGCATGACGTTTGCCAGTGTCTCTGCTGCCTGGTCATGCACCCATCTTCGCTGGAGGAATGGAATGCTCATCCGCTCTTCATTATCATTGGGAGCAAGCACAGTGTTGGGTTTTAAACATGCCTGGGATAAGCACAAGGGAACCTTGGGGGAAGGGAGTGATGAAAAACCATTGACCACAGAGGGTCATTGGCTACATACATGTATAGGGCTTATGGGCATACTGGATGGGCCTAGTGGTCCTTATCTGCCAACAATGTCTGTGTTTCTATGTTATTAGGCCACAGGGTTGCAAACCGCCCTCTGCAGCTGCCAAGTTGATGGCTCAACTTGCAGTGCTTGAGGCGGTGGTGGCCTGAGCAGTCTCTATCTCTGCATTGGCCCCAGCTGGGCACAGCGCTTGAGGGCCCTTCACAGGCAAATTTTGTGAAATGTATATAACCCTCCAGACATACGAGGAGAATCTGCCATACCATAAACAGTGTAAGAAGCGCCGTGAATCGTGGGACTGGCAACAGTCATGCTTTTCACGCTTCTTCGGTTCTCTTGACCACTTGGCCTTGGTTGAGATTCCACAAGTTGAGGAGCAGGTTGATCTTCCTGCTTTAACCCTGCCAAACCTTTAAACCTTGACTCTGGTCTGAGCTGCCCGGTCAGCAGCCCAGCTTGGGGCCCTTGAGAAGGCAATGGCAGGCTCATCCTTTATCTCGGCATTGGTCTTGGCTGGGCCCGGCATCAGATGGCTCTTTACAGATAAATTCCATGAAATGCATATGGCTTTCCAGACCTATGAGAAGAGTCTGGCCTACTGCAAACACCATACGAAGGGCCATCGATTGTGGGACTTGGAATTTATTTTATTCCTTGGTAACTAGTTAAGGCCCACTAGGCACAGGTGCCTGTTTTCAGGGGCAACATGGGAGCACTGGGGAGGTTAAGTGACTTGCTCAGAGTCGCACAGTATGCAATTGGAGGTTGTGGGAATCCAACTCGGGTCTGTCTGTTGGATGTACCAAGCTCATTCACAGCTCATTACTCTAACCTCTAGGCTGTACTGCCAGCCCCAAAGGAATGATCACACTTCCCTCTCCCTGGATTCCTCCGATCGCTTGGTCTTGGTCGAGCTTCCACCAGTCAAGGGGCACGTCGAGGTTCCCACAGTAACCTTGCTGGACTCTTCAACCTCAATTCTGGTCACTCAGCTGCTTGAGATTGTTCTTGAGCCAATCAGCTGGTTCTCGCGGTCCTCACACAGGAGGAGTTGACTCAGTTTGTGGCTCCAACCAAGCGACCTCATAAGTTGCCTACTTCATTGGTCTTGCACTGTGATGTCCTTAGTGATTTCACTACTGAAGCATGTAATCTAAAAGGGTCCTTTGGTAAACACACACCGTTGACCCTTGGGTCGATGGACAAGGCATTGCTCGCGCTCCTGCATTGCTACACCAACCAGTGTTGAACTTAACTGATGGCACTCATCCTTCATAGAAGATCAATGTTGATGCTGACTTCATAGAAAATACCAGGACCTGCTTTAGCAGTGCTTCCATGACCAGCAATCCCTTGGTCCTCTGTAGTGTGCATTTCCAAGCTGATGACCCCGCAGTCAGTTACATCCACCTCGCCTCCTCTGTAGCCACGATCTGGGCTCCCAGAGACCTGCCTGTCAGGCAATTTGTCCGTTGTGTTCACCCAGGGCTGTGGGGGGGGGGTCTGCACACCCAAGAAACAGACCAAGACCGTGTTTGAGGAGCCATCAGACTCTGTGGATGAGTCGTTGATGTTCTAGAGCAGGACACAGTTCTTCGACAGAGCCCAAGGGTTGAAATTGGCACCGGCCCACTAGCCAGATGCTGGTAGATTTTGTATCAGGCTAGTAAGAAATTTTAAGTAGCCCTGTAGGCTTGGACTGGAGAAGGTAATATTTCAGTAAGTACACCAGCTGGGCAAGTAAAAGAGTCTGTGGGACTAGTGGATTTGCCAAGTCACTAGCTGGCTAGTGACTGTAGAACTTAATTTCCACCCCTACAATTCTCCTCAGATGGTCAAACTGCCTCATCATGCTTGACTTCCTTTGGTTCATTGCGCTAATGCCCGAATCCATGGAGGTCCCATTACAGCCTGTTCAGAGGCAAGATATAAATACCCATTTACTGACATTCTAGACCGGGACTGTTCTCCAGGGGTCACCTTCCTGGTGTCTGAGGCCATCTTGATACTAGCCGTGGAGCTCTGGCAACACCCAGCATCTTGCCTGGCACCCCCCCCCAACCTGATTGTCTGCAAGTAAATGGTCCCTACGGTGGCCTTCTGGGGTTTATGGACCACCAATTCATAGAGGGTCTGGTTTCCAACTCGGTCTTGGATAAGGAATCTGAGAAATTTGATCATGTGGCAGAGAAGGTCTATGCAGCCTCCTCATTTAGGCTCAGGCAGGTTAGTTGCACCATCATTTACTCTCAGAAGAAACTGCAGTCTGATAGCACACATGAGGCTCTCACAGGGTTAATAATGCTCACAAGGTTTATTGCCAAATAAATCAAAAATCTTTATTTTACCAGGAGAAACACCTTTGAGTAAACTCATTTACAAGATGGTCCTGGACAGGTACATGATCAAACACAGAATAATATTACAAAAATTAAAATAAAGACATTACATACAGTAGAATAAGATAAATTTGTAAATATGTTCACTTAAGAGAACACTTATAGATAACGGCCAAATTCTTGACATAGTAAATTTATAGTGCACAGCTAGTGGTCGGCTACCACTTGAAATATAGATGCCCTGGTGCTTCGCCTATAAAGGCTTTTTCATGGGCCGGGGAACAGGAGACGGTTTCTAACATTTATAGTCCTGTATTAATGATGTAACTTTGACCGACACTTGAACACACAGTGCTAGTGCAAATTGTGAATAACATAAATAGGACATGTTTAAAACATCTATTCAAGTCCAAAATCCTGATGAACTATACAAATACTTAATAGACTGTATAAGATTTGAAACTTTCTTGGTCACATTGTCAGCTTAATAAATCATTTTGGCTCTAAACTAAAATAGTGGTTAAATAATTCAAAAGGTGCCCATATATAGTGCACAGTAAGGTAGAAAACCTTACTCCCTGCTTTGCATCATTCCGTGAGCACTCATTACTTTCTCAAGAGGATCCAAGGGATCCACAGGATCAGGTGCTGCGAGGAGTCAAGTGGATTGGTGGAGTTAAAACGTGTCAGTAGTTCCAAGATCTGAAAATAATGAAAAAAGATGTAAAATTAACACATTAAAATATGCATGTACTGTACACGGTTTACCTCACACCAAAAAGTTATGTACAACCTCTTGGAGCGTGACCATATGTAATAAGATAATGTAGAAAATGGGTCAGGATAAAGAGGGACAATAAGATGGGGATGGGGAGCAAGATGGGAAGGGAAAGAAAGGAAAGCAGCCAGGGGGAAGATGGGGCCAGAATCAGGAATGGGGGTAAGGAATAGAGTGGTTAATCTGGAGTGGCGGTGGGGTTATTTGGTTATTTATGGGTTAGGATATAGGGAAACGGCTAAGGGTTCAGTGAATAACTGGTCAACCATTAGTTCCCAGTGTGTCAGCTTTTTAGACATTATGTTAAACTGGTGATGTGAGGGACAGGTTTCCATAGAGGGGTTTAGGGAGGAGACTGCTATCAACTACCTCCAGAGGTTTGAAAGCACACAGCAAGAGTCTCTCAGAAAATGTACCCCTTACTGCTAGATGTCATAAATCCATCGAAATTGCTTTGAAGGCCAGGAGTTTGAAAAATAGGCAGCAGACTTAAAGGAAAGATTTAAAAGGAGGGGTTACCTTAAGAAACTACTAGTGAAAGTCCAGGCTGAGGTCAAAAAAGCATGAGGATTTGTTAGAACCAAAGCCTTTAACAAGCATAGGAAGTAGCGGGGCCCCATTTCCTTCTCTACAGAATTCAGCAACATAGCAGGCAAGATAGGAAATACACAGAAGGACTGGACCATTCTATTAAGTGATGAGATTGTGGGTGAGCTTATAGGCACTAAGCCATGAGTTACATTTAAAAAGAGTACCATTAGGGACCATCTAGTAAGTTCGAATGTAGGTGCGAATACTTGGTTACCTGCCAGACTGAATGGTTGCTTTAAATGTCACATCTGCATCATTTACCAGTTCCGTAAACCAGGTCATACTTTCATCAGTCCCACCAATAGGTGGAAGGTTGAAATTAGGGATTTCATATTATACATTACCACTTTCGTTGTTATTTGGTGTACATGTGACCACTGTTATATGGGCAGAACAGTGAGGATGCTGGAGGAAAGGATGCTGGAGCATGTCCACTCCATTGTTAACTGTAAAACTGACACTTCTGTTGTCAAGCATTTCATGGACTCTCTTAATTCTGACCCAAACATTTAAAATTCATGGATTCTGAGTGTATCACCCCCCCTCCCCCCCCCGAGGAGGTAGTCATCTAGAACTCTTCCTGCAAAGGGGATTTTTGGGATTTTCAGGCTTCATACTGCAAATTTGGGAGGGCTGAACAAGATGTGGGAACCAAAACCATTTCGTTCGCTTTGCGCGTAAAGGCGTCTTGAAAGAATAGCACACTTTGGAGTGTGACTCTCCTGTGCAATCCACTGCTCCGTTGAGCAGGCGGCAGTCCTGCACCAATGGATGCGGGTGTTGTGTATGACAGCGGTGGTGTTCAGTTCAAAGAAACCACCACTGTTGCTATCCTGGTCGTTCTGCGATCCCCCCAAAAGTGGTGCCACGCTGGGAGCCCACCCAGCGTGGCAATCTATGGCCGACGGGGTGCCCAATCTCCGTCAGCTCCACATCCCCCAAACAGCTTTTCCTGCTGCCACACTGGGAGCCCACCCCAGCGTGGCAAACATCCCGCGCACACCGCTGTGTGCTCGCACGCCCACGCCCAAAAGCTTTTGGTGCCAAGCCGGGAGCCCACCCCAGCATGGCAACCTTGTTTTGGCCGACTGGGTGCCCAATCCCCATCGGCTCCACGCTTCCCCAGTTGCCCTTCTGCCACGCTGGGAGCCCACCCCAGCATGGCAAACGCCCCGCCGCCTGAAGTAAAAAAAAAAAACAACCTGTAAATAAGAAACCTTCCATCGCTGTCTCCCCACCCTCCCACAACCTGCACCCACCCACTGTGCACCCTGCCTCCCTACACCCCTCACCCCATACTTACCTCCGGAGCTTGGCGCGACGATCATCGGTGGACCGGGAACACGTCTGCACTCTTCAAAGCCGACCGCGAACTGAGGAAATGCCGGTAAGCTGTATAATGGGCTAGATGGGGTTTTTTCAACTTTGTTGCATATCTCAGGCATTTTTTGGAATTTTTGCACCAAATTTTCAACATGGGGTTTTTGGGACCCCTTCTCATGAATGATGTCACTGTCATGGCGTTATTCGGGCCTGAAGGGTGATTTCGCAGTCACTGCGAATCACCTTTCGGCCCGACACTAAAATGACACTGCCAGCGCTCATAAGGTGGGCTCTCAAATGCCTATTTTGAAAATTTGGTGAAACATTCCTAAAATGACCGTTTTTACGTAAGATATGCTATGCAGTTCCTACGCAGGCTCGTGAATTTCGCGAATTTTCAATATTTTCACTCCAGATTTTCAACATTGCCATTTTACCACACCTCCTTATGAGCACAGCTGTCATTTTTCACATCTTGCCCAAAAACGTGTTTCCACCATGTAGCGACAATGGCACAGTCGGTGTACAAACTCAATGTATGGGACACATTAAGAAAATCACAGTGTCACTGTTCATGAGCAGAGATTTTAAAAGGCTATGTTGAAAATTGTGCAAAAATTCCTAAAATGACTGTTTTACCGAGCCGCATGCTATGAGTCTTTACCGCCTGGCGTTCACGAATTTTCAATATTTTCACCCAGATTTTCAACATTGCCATTTTACTACACCTCCTTATGAGCAGTACAGCTGTCATTTTTCACATCCTGCCCAAAACGTGTTTCCACCCATATAGCGCACAATGGCTCAGTCGGTGTGTGAACTCAATGTATGGGACACATTAAGAAAATCTCAGTGACACTGTTCATGAGCAGAGGTCTTAAAATGGCTATGTTGAAAATTTGGTGAAAAATTCTAAAAATGACTGTTTTACTTAGCTGTTATGCAGTTCCTATGCACGCCCAGAAGTTCGCCGAATTTTCAATATTTGCACCCAATGACTTCAAATACCTGAACAGCACATAGAAGCAAGCAACATTTGGCATTGACAAATGCTTCTACTTCTTTGTCACTGATTTTTTTAAGCCATGTCCAAGTGCCAAATACCACTGCAAATACCTGCAAGCGAACGTTCGGCATTGACAAATGCTTGTTTTTAAAGCTGCTGCTGTTATTGATCACATCTTTATGCATTGCTGCAGAATAACAGTACTAATTATTCTCTGACCCCTAAATAACCAACCAATTCACCCAACCACTCCACAAGTAACCACTTTGCTTCTTATCCCCAACCCCCAATTCCTGATCTTACCCCCATCCTTTTTTATGCTCCTCCTTCTTCTTTTGAACTCCTTTTTTTTCACCCCCATCTTGCCCTTGAGCACCCCTGTCCATTTCATTGGACCCTTCCCCCCACGCTAGTGTCCTCCTTTATCTCATTACATGTGGTCATGCTGTATGAGGTTGTACATATCTTACTGTTGTGAGGTAAACGTTTTGCATGTATATGCTAGTTTGTTGATTTTGTCTTTTTGCATTATTTTCAGATATTGGAACTACTGACACATTTTCTCTCAGTCTCTACCAATTCACCTGACTCCTCGCAGCACTTGATCCTGTGGATCTCCTGTGACCTCCTTAGAAAGTAATGGATGATCACAGAATGATGCTAAGAAGGGAGTTGGAGTTTCTGTCTTACTGAACACTATATATGGGCTCATTTTGAATTATTTCACCACTATATTAGTTTAGAGCCCAAATGATGGAATAAGCTGACAATGTGACCCAAGAATGTCTAAAATCTTGTACAGTCTTTATTAAGTATTTGTATGTTTCATCAGGATTTCTGACTTGAATAAATGTTTAAACATGGTCCATGTATGTTGTTCACAACTTGCACCAACACTTTGTGTTCAGGTGTTTAACATAGAAACATAGAAGTTGATGGCAGATAAGGATCGCAAAGCCCATCCAGTCTGCCCATTTCTTTTTCTACCTTATAAATGTGCCTTCGGCCTTTGCTCTGTCAGTGACCTATCTATTCATAGTCATTTGTATTGCTCCCTTATGCCTATCCCATGCCTGTTTGAAGCCCTGCACTGTATTCATAGCCACCACTTCTTGTGGTAAGCCATTCCATGCATCCACCACCCTTTCTGTGAAAAGAATTCTCACATTCCCCTTAATCGCTTCCTCTAATCTCATGCTGTGTCCTCTTGTCCTGCTATTTTCTTATATTTAAACATGTTAGACTCTTTCACCTTGTTTATGCCCTTAAGGTGTTTGAATGCCTCGATCATATCACCTCTCTCCTCCTTTGCTCAAGGGTATACATATTGAGCTGCTAATCTGTCCTCATATGTCTTCTGATGCAGTCCCTGCACCATTTTGTTGCCCTTCTCTGGACTGCCTCAATTTGGTTAATGTCCTTGTGAAGGTGTGGCCTCCAATACTGCATGCAGTACTCCAGATGGGGCCTAACCAGTGTCTTGTACAGAGGATTATTACCTCCTCTTATGACTTGTGATACCCTACTAATACACCCTAACACCCCCTAGCCTTACCTACTGCTTTAGAGGTCTGCTTGATGATTTTAGGTCATCAGTGATGATGATGCCCAAGTCTCTTTCTTCCTTTGTGACTGCTAGCAACTCCTCCCAGCCTATAGGTGGCTTCAGGGTTTCTCTTCCCTATGTGCATGATTTTGCACTTCTTTGCATTAAATCCCAGTTGCCACTCTTCTGACCATTCTGCTAGTTTATCCAGATCTCTTCTCATTCTGCCCACCCCATCTGGATCATCTACTCTGTTGCAGATCTTGGTGTCATCTGCAAACAGACAAGCCTTACCCTCTAGTCCATCTGCAAGGTCACTAATGAAGTGACATCATCAGCAAGGGACTATAAATGTTAGATATTGTGTCTTGTTCCCCACCCGCTGATGAAGCCTTTAAATGCGAAGTACCAGGGCATCTGTCTTCCAGTTTGTGGCTGACCACGAGCTCTACACTATGATTTACTATGTCAAGAATTTGGCAATAAAACTTGAGCATTATTACCTGGTGAGAGCCTCATTTGTGCTTTTAGAGTGCAGTTTCTTCTGAGAGTCATTGACGCGCCCTGGGAGTTAGCCTCCCCCGCCAGGCTGCATCTCTCTGTATCCACTGTAGCGCAGTTGTTCTGCTGTGCTGCTTATAGTTACGTTGTCATTATGACTAACTTTGCTCACTGCCTGTTTGGGATGGTTGGGAACCTTCTTCCTTTGCACCTGACCAACAAGCAGATTATTGCTCAACAGATCAGAGACCATGGCTACATGCTGGCTAAACCATGGCTTCAGACAGCCTCGGACATGGGTGACCCTTTTGCTCACTCTATGGCTATGGCTGTGTCCATGTGCCATTGGCCCTAGCTAAGGCTGTCCGCCTTTTTTTTTGTATTTACTAATTTTTGGTGCCTCCCACCACTGGCACTATCTGCTCGGTCACGGATCCCTCAGCTGCGGATTCCCATATTAGTTGGCCTCCTGGTACCCCCTGGCTTACCCCCCCCCCCCGAGTGGGGTTGCTGCACCCGGCCCCTCTGAAAGGTGCCATGATCGATGGGATAGGGCGGGAGTCGGCCTGGGAGCCGATTGCTGCCGGGCGGCATCAAGGCGGTAGGTGGCAGGCTTTTTTTGTCTCCCTTGTAAGCGGGGGCGGAAATGTGCAGCGACGCCAGCGTCCATCCCGCCCCTCAGATCCTTGTTGGTGCCGGTTGCTGTGGTGCCCCCCTGCCTCCACCAGGGGTCCCTTGAGCACTGGTCACACACCACACCCTCCTCCTGGAGAAGGAGAGCAGTCTATGGGACACTCAGTCCTTCTCCCCTGGCCGGCCCTCCAACGACCCAGGTCCATTCCCGAACCTGGGTCGCCAACATCGCAATCGGAAATCCAACCACTGCACCGAGGCTGTCCACCTTTATAACGGACATCCAGCATAAACTAGCCAATGTCCCATTCCTGAGTGCCAACCACTTTGGCCCTAGAGTAGAGGGACATCTCATAAAAGTCCAGTGCCACCCTGTACTCTGTGACTTTGTCCCAGCAGGATGCCAAGGCTTAAAAGAAGCCCTTACTGCCTGAGGGGTACCAGCCATAGAAGACATAGTAGCAGATCCAGCAGGGGTACTTGTAGCACTGGTGCCTGAAAGAGAAGTTCGGTGGTGAGGGCAAGAAAGGGGGGGCTGGCAGGGAGGCTATGGTGCCCTTGCTGGAGCCCCCTCCAAGGCTGTTGAGTGATGTGTAACATGGTGCCATTCCCCCTCCCATCCTGTCGGGAGTCCGCTATGTCACTTCTTCCACGGTGGTTCACTGTTACTTCGGACAAGTGTGAATAAGAAGTATTGGGCAAGGGTTTGGCTCTGGACATCGAGGCACTTCACAATCCATCAGGGACTCGCAGCCAAAGCAAGTGGTCTGCTCTGCTGTACCAGTGGACACCCAGTGTCCCCTTGGAGGTCGAGGTTGAGGCACCATTTCAGGCCGATCTCAATCTTGGAATTTTCATCGACCCCAACACCCCTTGGACTCTTATGACCTATTCCAAGGACTGCCATCATCAACTTCTTCATAGGCAATATGAAGGTTTCCTTTGGCGACAATGGGCTATTGTTGGGATAGACAGATCTCTACTCCCAGGACCCCTGCCGCCTTAGGGCTCCCTGATGACTGCCCCTCAACAGATGGTTCCACGTGTGGCAGTTTCCACTCCTCCAATTGTGGCAGAGCCCCACTCTTCCACAGCCACATGAGGGTCTCACAAAAAGTAGTCTTGACAGGCTTTCCAAGTCGATTTTCCATGGTGGTCACCCAGAACTCTAGGGTAGTCCACACCCTTGAAAAACTGACTTGGTTGGTCTTCGAGGAAGCCCCAGACTCTGGGTCGTCAATGAACTTGAGTCTGACACACCCAGCTGACTTTGTCTCAGACGTTCAACCACCCAGTAGGGAATGACTTCATTTGCAGCTCTTCTTCAGAGCATGTTAGAGTCTTTTGAGGTCCACTTGGAGTCATTTCAGAAGCAGGGTAAGTATTTACTGACATCCTGGACATAGAGACTCCCCAGGAAATGCCCTTCCAATGGCAGAGACCATCATGGGCATGGATTTGGAACTGTGACAGCATCTAGCATCCTGCCCGGTGTCTCCCTCCCATATGGACCATAAGTATGCGGTCCCTTTCAGATGTCTTTCCAAAGGGCTAATATCTTGGTCACCTTTTGGAAGTCAAAAGATCAGGGGCCAGGGTGTATCCGTTCCTGGATGACTGTCTCATAGTGGATGTCTCCAGGGAAGCAGTTTAGTGGTCCATGGATCCGGCCCTCCAGTCCTTTCAGGACATTTTCCTCCTGGTCAGCCTAATTAAGTTGGAAATGGACCCTGCGCAGGTGATCAGATTTTCACCACAGAATTGGATTCCCCTCGGCCAAGGCTAGGTTGCCTGTGGTCAGGGCGTCTGATCTTACCTCCTTTGTCTGATCATTTCTGGTTAGGCACTTACACCAAGGTTGGAAATTTTTCCAGTTGTTGGAATACATGGCAGCTGCAGCCTCTGTAGTCTGTTGGGCACACTGGCAGATGTACCCCCTCCAGTTGGAGCTGGGGCACTGGTGGTCTCAGTGCCACAGTCACGTGGACTAGCCAGTTCTGGAGACACAGCCGATAAGGGATGCCAGTGACTGATGGTTATGTACCCAGATGTTAGAGAAAGGAATTCTATTTGTCCACCCAGAGTCAACCCTAATACTGACAAAGGATGCGTCTCTGGTTTGGGGGAGCTCACCTAGGAGACTGCAGAGCCCATCGGTTCAGGTTGCCCAAGGAATCCCAATGTCTCATCAGTCTCATGGAACTCCATGCTGTGTGCTTTGCACTGATGGCATTTGCTCAGTTAATTCGGGATCAGGTTATTCTGGTCCAGGCAGACATCACAGCCATATTCTACTTAAATGGTGCAACACATTCCCTCTATGGCAGGAGTTTCTCCACACATGGTCACTGTTGCACAGTCTGTAGGCAGATCTCCTGATGATCCACTTCACAGGAAAGGACAGCCATCTAGCAGACGCTCTCAGCCAGGTCAGAGACACATTGCACAAGTGGTCCCTGCATCCATATGTAGTAGAACAGCTGTTCTCCTATTGGAACACACCTCTGATGGACCTGTTTGCCTCCAGGGAGAACTGGAAGCTGAGGCTGTTTTGTGCTTACCCCACTCAGACTGGAACACTGAAGGGGGGGGTGTATTCTCTTGGCCTTGGACCTCAGGCATTCTGTACACCTTTCTTCCCTTCGCTATGAACCACTGGATGATTCTCAAGTCTCAGTAGGACAACGCAAGGTAGCCTAATTGCTCCAGTCTGGTCTGTGCAGTTCTGGTACCAGGATCTCCTCAGCCTCAGCAGAAGGTTCCCATGGCAGTTGCCTCTCCCCCAAGTTCTCTTAACATTACAATGGGGAATGGTCCTGCACACCTTGGCCTGGTTCATGAGTAGCTAATCATCTGTCTTCGAGGGTGGAGCTCTTGCAGCAGGTAATACCATTAGGACTGAAGCCGTCACGTGTCAGGACCCCACAGAAAACTTGTAGCTAGCAGTCTGAGGCAGGGGACCGCCCCTGACGTCGGCTCCGCCTAACGTGTTGTGTGGTATATTGGGGTGGTCCCCTGGCGCCAGCTCAGTTCTTTTCCCGCCGTCGACCCACGTAGTTCGGCTCCTTGGATGCCTCTCTCAGCAGTCGACAGCTTTGAATGTTAAATAAGTAGTTTTTCTTCTTTATTCAATTTATTACTTTTCCTTGTTTATGTTGTCGCCCTCACCACCACGTCAAAAATCCAAGTGTGCATGCAGGAAGCAGATTGTGGCCAAAGACTGCCACGAGGCCTGCCTCTTCTGCCTAGGCCCAGAACACCAGCCTGAATCGTGCACCCACTGTAAGAAGTTCAACCAAAATATGTGCGCCAGAAGAGCCCACACCCTCAAAACTTTCCTTTTGGAGAAAAAGCTTGCAGCCATGCAGCGAGGATCGGGGGCTAGTTCATCCTCTCCCTTCTAGAGAATTCCCTCCTAAAAATAGGCACTCTGGGGGGAAGCATCACCACAAGGAGAAGGATCATGCCAGGTCTGAATCACGCCCTCGGTCACCAGCCAAACAGGCGTTGTCGTCTTCATCCAGCAAAAGGTCTGGTTCAGTTCCAGCCCTACCAACCGAATCTTCCCGCTCCTCCAAGTCCTCTCCCGCCCCTCTCAGGAACACCACCGGGAGTCAGCCCCAGCGGGACACTGCTCTACCTCCCTGGCTCATTGACCTCCAAAAACCACAGGGTCGACCCGGGAAAGCCTGACCAGGGCTCAGGACAGGCCGAGTTCTCGGAGAAGAGGAAACGTACAAAAGAACCTTCCAGTAGGCAGGAGGTTGCCCGGGATCGGATGCCTCCACCCCAGGCTAAGTTGCACCCTCCGACAGACAAACGCCCACCTAACCAGTCGCCTACCCCAGTGACTCGCTCCCCGACGCCAGACATGGGGTGGTCACCGGATGAAGATCAGTCATCTGCCCCTCCCCCGAGGGAACAGACGCCTGTCTAGGCCATGCCGGACACCAGTCGCTGGCCTACTGACACCGGGGTGCCGGACCCGATGCCTGCCACTCCAATAGGGGTTCTAGACCCCCAGACGCCCACTCCTGAGGATCCAATGCCTGACCACTCTGACCCAGCGCCGGCACCCGTGGTGGTCCCAGTGGCAGATACAGGTAATCTTTTTACCACTTGGTGGAGTACTGTAAAAGGGGACCTTTTATACCGTCCACCGGACAAGGTCCCTTCTCCACCACCACCCATGGGTCCCCCTCCTACCCCAGATCAGGGAAACCAGGATGAATGCCCAAGTCCACATCCGAAAGGGAAATGAAGGAAGCGGCCTTCATCCCCATCTCCTTCGTCTCCACCCATCACTTCCTCCTCAGATGAGGTGGGTGTTGATTTGGACACATCGGACGGAGTCTTCCATCCTCCCTCACCAGAATCTAAGATTTCTCCACGGTCTCCTTCGGATGATCCCTCATTCCTCGACATCATGAGGCACATCCAGATCATTTATGAGTGGGATACCGAGACCCTAGATCCGGAGCGTAAACGCCTGGCCAAGATCCTTGGAGAAATGGAACCTAAACCCTTGGTGATCCCACCATTTGTGGAGTCCTTCCAGGATATTACTCGCCTCACTTGGCGCACACCATCCTCTATCCCGGCGGTTCCAAGGAAGGTGGACAGACTCTATAAGCATCTGAAATCAGAACCGTTTCTGGCAGAACAGCCAAAGGCTAACTCGTTAGTCCTTACGGCTGCACACGGGTGGGGGGCTCAACCAAAACATTTAAGCTCCCAACCTCCCGACCCCGTTTCCAAGAAACTAGATAGCTGAGGCTGTAAGGTCTTCTCCTCGGCTACTGGGACCATCCAGTCACTGAACTTAATGAACCATATGATCTCCTACCAGCAGTCCCTGTGGAAAAAGACCATGGACTTGGTAGAGACCCTCCCTGACTCTGACTCCAAACAGGAGATTTTAGCTTGTGCCCAGTCAGGCCTGGATGTGGACAAGCACGCCATCCGGTGTTCTTATGATGCCTTAGATATGGCTTCCAGGGCCGCCGCCTCGGGAATCTGTATGAGACTGCAGTTCTGGCTTAGACTCACAGGTTTTCAACCAGATCTTAAGGAATCCATTCTTGATTCTCCTTTTCAAGGCCCTGTTTTCTTTGGTCCTGAAGTGTGGAACAGATGGTGAAACAACTTCAGGAGTCAGAGAGAGTGGTGGCGGATGTACACCGAATGTACAAGTCCCAGCCCCAAGAACCCCACCGTCACCATTTTCGCTGAGGTGAAGGGCAAGGACAAAGTGGCAAACAGTCCCAGGGTAAGGGATTCAAGAGGCGGGGTCACCTTGCCCCTCAAGGTTCCCAGGGCCCAAAGCAGCCTAAAGCTCCCAGGGCCTAGGCCCCCCCCCCCCAACTCTGCCTGATTCCCCCTGCCACTTCCTCCCCTCAGGGACAGGCAGACCGAGCAGGTAGGAGGGCGGTTTGCGCTTTACTCGCTCATGGTCCAGTATCACTGCAGACCAATGGGTACTGTATACCATTCAGAAAGGGTATTCAGTAGGGTTCACCTCTATCCCATCGGATAACCCCCCCCCGCCCCAAAACTCCAGTTGTCCACTGGATCACAGCCTCCTCCTAGAAGGGGAAATCCAACAGCTGCTAGAGAAGAGAGCTATTTAAAGGGACCCACAGGCCCAGAGAGGGAGAGGTTTCTACTCCCGTTTCTTCCTCGTCCCGAAGAAAACAGGAGACCTTCGTCCCATTCTGGACTTCCGCCAGCTCATCCTCTCAGTGAAGTACCAGAGGTTTTGCATGGTCACCCTGGCAAGCCCCTTCCCCCTACTTCAGCAAGGAGACTGGCTGTGCTCCCTAGATAGAGCTATCTCGGTATTTAATATCTGCCTCGCTGAAATCCAGGACTGGATGAACTCGAGCAGGTTAAAGTTGAATGCCGGAAAGACAGAGGTGATGGTAGTGGACCCGGGTCACCGGATAGAGGGGTTTAGGGCCGATCAGCCTTCTGGACTTTTTCTCGGGGGCTCTCAGATCCTTTCCTCTGAACAGGTGCCAAACCTGGGGGTAGTGCTTGACGACGGGCTGACATTACGATCTCGGGTGTTTGCTGTCGTCAAGTCTTCCTTTTATCATCTTAGGAATATCTCCAGGATTAAGCACCTGTTTCCGTCTGGGGACTTGCCTACATTAGTCCATGTCTTTGTGACTTCATGCCTTGATTATTGTAACTCCCTGTACTTTGGGCTTTCTGGGGTTGAAATCCGCCACCTGCAGCTCGTGCAGAATGCAGCTGCATGATTAACTGGGGCTTCTCGAGCATCCCATATTACTCCCGTGCTGCGCGATCTGCACTGGCTGCCAATTTAGGTGGCGGATCACCTTTAAAGTTGGTTTACTGACTTAGAAAGCCCTACACAGACTGGGCCCCAACTACTTGAAAGAGCTACTTGTGCCTTACCATCCAGTGCAACAGCTGCGTTCAGCTGATGAAGGGTTGCTAGAGATTCCGAGGGTGTCTTTGAAATCTTCTGGGGCCCATGCATTTATGCACGCGACCCCAACCCCCTGGAATTCTCTACCCCGTTAGCTTCGGGAATGCATGACTGTGGAGGGGTTCAAACAGGCTTTAAAAACCTTTTTATGGAATCTTGCCTATGATGGCTCCATATAACTTTGATCCTCTGTTTATTTGTGTATGTTAGTCATTTATCTTGATGTTTATTGTTTTATATAATTGTAACTGGTTTTATCCTTTTGTAAAGCACCTTGATGGCCCGAAAGGCGCTTATGTGAAATAAAATGTATTATTATTATTATTATAGATATGCAGGACGATATTACGTTCCTGAAGTCCCACAGAAGGTTTCTGCGGTTCAGCTTCAAAGACGAGCACTACCAGTTCAGGGTTCTGCTCTTCAGCCTTTCTTCAGCTCCCAGGGTCTTCACCAAATGCCTAGTGGTAGTAGCAGCTGCTCTCCGCAGGAGAGGCCTCTTTGTCTACCCTGACCTGGACGATTGACTCCTCTCCACTCAGTCGGAGGAGGAGCTCCTAATCACCCTAAGAGAGACGCAGGCTCTGTTTTCCTCCCTGGGCATCACAGTAAACTGGCCGAAGTTGCACCCTTGGATGACACAGCAGCTGCAATTCATCGGTGCTATCTTGGACACCAGACAGGGGAGAGCCTTTCTGCCTCTGGACAGGGCAGATTGCCTTCGGGGTTTGGCCATAGGGCTCCAAAGAACCTCTTCCTCCCCTGCCCGGGTGGTCCTGCAGCTGTTGGGACACATGGCGGCAGCCATAGCCACAGTTCCCTTAGCCAGACTCCATATGAGGACTCTTCAGTGGCACCTCAGGGTGCAGTGGGACCAATCGGTGGATGATCTGGATCTCCGAATCCGGATCTCTCGAGCGGTCCATCGTTCTCTGGAATGGTAGATCCACCAGGACAGTCTAGATGGTGGAGTTCCTTTCCGCAGACCCCTATCGCTTCAGACTCTAACCACAGATGCCTCTCTGTCAGGTTGGGGGGCTCATCTAGGAGATCACAGGACCCAGGGAACTTGGGCTATCACAGAGTTTTCTCTGCATATCAGTGTTCTGGAAAGAAGAGTACTGGTGAATGCACTCACTGCATTCAGAGACCAACTTTCGCCAGGTCCTCTTATGGTGCAGACAGGCAACACACCAGTTGTCTTCTACATCAACAAACAAGGGGGAACTCACTTGTATCCCCTTTGCAGAGAGGCCATGAGAGTATGGGACTGGGCAGTAGAATACAGTTTGGACCTCAACGCAGTTCACCTGCCAGGGGTCCAGAACGTCCTCGCCAACAGTCTGTCGCTCTACCTCTCAGAATCAGGAGTGGAAACTGCTCCAAGGTGATGCAGATGACCTCTTCGACCAGTGGGACCATCCAGAGTTGGACCTCTTTATGTCCCCATGTAACACAAAACTGTGCAATTTTTGCTCGCTCGCTACAGGGCCTGGTGTTTTCTAGCGAGATGCATTGTCCCTCTCTTGGACAGGGAAGTTCCTGTATGTCTTCCCTCCTTTTCCCCTCATTCAGAGAGTACTTCTCAAATTGCAGTCAGAGGGAGCCAGAATGATTCTGGTGGTCCCTCTAAATCCTCGTCAAATCTGGTATCTGTTGCTCCAGCAACTGTCCCTGGAACCTCCAGTTCAGTTGCCACTCTCCACCCACTTGCTCTCACAAGAACAGGGGACTCTCGTCCATCCTGCTCTTCAGTCTCTTCACCTGCGTGCGTGACTCCTGCAGTCCTAGCGGCACTCCGTCTCTTCAGCCGATATTTGTGCTGCTGCCACGTGGTCTTCCATCCACACCTTCATCAGGCACTACAGCCTGGACATCGCATCCAGAAGGAGAGCAGGTTTCGGACTAGCAGTCCTGCAAGGCCTTCTCTCATAGATGTTTTTCATCACTCTTTTCAGCATAATTCACACCACCCTATCAGACCAGGCCTATCTTTGGGTACTGCTTGGGACTTGGTCCTAATAGTATTACCTGCTGCAAGAGCTCCACCCTTGAAGACAGATAGTACAGTTACGTAGGAACTTACCGTAACAGTAGATCTTCGAGCGGAGCTCTTGCAGCAGGTGGCTTTCCCACCCTCCATCCCCCAGGATAGTTTTTCATGGGTACCTTGTCATCAGATCATGATGGGGAATTCCTGCCTGGTTCTCCAACTTTATTTCTAGCTGGATCTCCAGCAGGAGAATTGAGGTGGCGCCAGGGGACCGCCCCCTATATACCACATATGACATCAGGCAGAGCTGACATAGGGGGAGGTCCACTCCCTCAGACTGCTAGCTACAAGTTTTCTGTGGGGTCCTGATGCCTTACAGCTTCAGTCCTAATGGTATTACCTGTTGCAAGAGCTCCTTTCGAAGATCTACTGTTACAGTAAGTGCCTACGTAACTGTACTTTTCAGGCCTTAGACCTTTTGGAAGACATTATCCTTGTGGTGGAGGTGCCCCTAAGGAGTCAACCTGTAGAATGTACACTTTCAAGTGGAAGAGGTTCTCATTCTGGTATCAAGGCAGGTATGTTGCTTCTCTTGCCTGCCCACTGGCCATGCTCCTTAAGCACCTTTGGTCCCCGTCTCAGTTGGGACTGTGAGCCACAACCCTTTAGGTGCACCTGGCAGCCATCTCTCTGCACACTAGGCATTGGCTGGTATGTCAACATTGGCACAGAGTGGTTGGTTATGTTTTTGAAGGTCTAGACCACTTCTTCCCTCTGGTGTGCTAACCAGTAACTCCATTTGACCTACTGTTGGTGCTTGCAATGCCGATTGGAAAACTATTTCAGCAATTGCACAAGTGTAAGCTGTCGCACTTGTCATGGAAGACAAAGACCGCTTTCTTGGTGGCTGAACAGTGAGTGAACTCGAGGCACTCTCAGTGGAGTCTTCCTAACTGGTCTTCCTCAAGGACAAGGTTGTCCATTCCCCTTCCACATGAAGTTCCTCCCCAAGGTAGTGTCACTAGTTCCAGCTTAACCGATTGATTAACCCCCGATTTATTTTAACAGCCCTATGTCAGACATGAACCACAGGCTCCATAACCTGAACCTGCACTATCCTGCCACAGTATATGGACTGCATGGCAGTAAGGCTTGTCAGCTGTTTGCCACTTACGCTGAAGCTGCACCAGGCAGACTGGCAGCAAAACAGACAGTTGGCAGGTGGATCACATCCTGCATTACCCTTTTCTACAGGTTGGCTGGTAGGGAGCTACTGCTGGTTTCAGATATATCACTGCCTTTGTGGGTGCTTCCAGGTAATCCCCTGTCTCAAGTGCACACATTCATCTCCCACTATATCATTAGTGTGCTCGGTCACCAAGATGCTGTGTTTGGGGCCTGAGTCCTCCAGTCTCTCTTCACCAAATATGGGTGCACATCTTTCCCCCTCTTCCCAGAATACTGCAGAGTGGGTATAGTGAACTGAATCCAAGCTGGTAAATTAGAGGTTAGTCACCTGTAACCATAATTCTGATACTGGTTTTCAGTTCATCCACACAATCCACCCAACCTCCCCTGGCAAGGGATGCACGGGTCCCTGCTTCAAGTGTGCTAGATCTGCCGTCAGTGGGGCGGAGCCGGAAGATGTGCTCCATAGGTGATGGGAAGAGCTTTGCATTAAGATGTCTGGAACGGAGTCGTTAATTGGCTAACTGCCAGAGTGTGTATGTAAATTAAATACCAGTAGTAGAACTATGGCTATAGGTAAATAACCTCTATACATCATCAGTGGTAAGTGGTTCCCCTTCTGCTAAATAATTTTGAATTCTTCTCTGCGAAGTCTAGGCTTTAAAGAGGCATTACCACTTTTGTTACCTTCATTGCTTAAATTTTTTTTCATGTATTGTTCTTAAAGCTTGGGGAATGGTGGAAGGTGGATCAAATGTAGCAGCTCGCACATCCTATGGTGAAAAGCCCATAAAAGTGACTGTGTCCCGCTCCCACGAAGGTCAAGGGAGGTCAGTTGCCCAGCAAGCTTTTGGCAACAACACTGTGATCATTGAAGCTGGTGGAGCAGGTATGATGCATCAGTAGTATTAATGAAATGTGCAATTTATTGAAAAGAATATATAAATAGAAATTTAAAAGAAAGACATGTTTGGCTGTAAACAGCTCTTTTCTAGAGGTGTCCATTGGGGTGGGGGGGCACAAGGGGAGATGATAATGCAAAAAGAGAATATACAGTAAGAGCTAAAGTATACATAGAAATAAACAACATACTGTACGTAGGAAATTAAAGGCAAGCTGCATGTTAAGTACCATACAGTACAATGCAGTATGTGCAAAGCAGGCATAATACTGCAGTGTAGGGCTACACAGCACAGTGCATTTTACAGTGTAATCTTTGCAGACAGGTGTCGTGCAGAATAAAAAAGGATGCAGAGATCACTAATCTATTGGGATTCCTGTATTTTACTCTGAAACACTACAAAAAACACAGACAGCTTAATCTGGTTCAGTTTCAGTGGATTTCCATCAGCACCCCTCACCCTGAGACAAGGCTGAATGGCAGAACTGCTTAACACCCCTTCCCCCACCCTTTTCTGGGTCAGTAGAATAAATAAATTAAAAAAAAGACAACCTACATTGAAATTCCTCCCACTGATATGTATCGATTGTAGGGGAAAACAGTAAATCTTTTTCGAGAATATCTCTTTTGTCAGGCCTCGCCAGTTCCAGGCACTAGGACAACACAGAAACTTTTTGCAAGCAGTCCACTAGAGGCCACCATGACAACGTCCTATATTGGCACTCCTATAGAAATATGGGCAGCCCTTTCCCATCTTCAGTTCTTTTCTCACCGTTGACCATACTTGCCAGACCCTGTACAGAGACACCACCGCTGTAGTCAGCGCACTCCCACTTATTTCTCTCTCTAGTTCGTTATCACTTTTCTTAAGTGATACCTGACGTCATGTATGCTGATTAAAGAGCTGTTGAAGCTCTTCAGAAACCGCAAATCTGGTTAAAAGATACTGTATATTCGGGCAATTTGCACGACATCTGCATGTGCTGCTTCAGCGCAGCCCATAATGTGAAGGCCTGCCAGATCTGCCTTAAATTTAAAACCACTACCTGACGATGCAGAAAGAATACCTTGGAGACACACCTACTTAAACAGCAGGTAGCCAGAATGAGAAAGAGCTCCACTGCATCGCCAGCCTGGTCCTCAGGCTCTCACTCTTCCAACTCCCGAGAGAAGGCATCATGACAGTACAAGCACTGGAAGAGGGAATGCAGTAAAGAGAAATCCTCCCCAGTTTGCTCACAGTCATCCCTTCATTCCAGTGATGCTGCCGCCAGCCGCCCAGACTGTCACCCTTTCCAGATCGGGACAGGCTTGAGAGTACCACCAGGCCTAATATGGCTGGCGAATTGCTGTTGACGTCTGAGATGATTCCTCCCCCATTAACATCATCTGACTTTCCTGCAGATCGCGCAGGCGACGATGTGCAGCCAGTACTTTCATCATTTGTGGACATGTTGCAACGCCTGCTACCTCCAATGTGAGAAGTCAGTAAGGAGAGCCAGGGGGATACTGGGATGCATAGGAAGGGGCATCTCAAGTAGAAAAAGGGAAGTGGTTATCCCTCTGTACAGACAGTTGGTGAGACCTCATCTGGTGTACTGTGTGCAGATCTTCCCTTGTCAATCTTCACCATTCATTACTGCTTGGGTTGAGCCGGAGGCACCCGCTACAGGAGTTTCTTTTTTTTTTTTGAGTCGGCTCCAGTGGCGCCCGCCCTCGAGCGCGACGTACTGCGTCATGCGTGAGGGGCGGCCGTTAGGTGCCGCAGACTCCTCCTCTATCTCAGTTCTGTTTCTCCCGCCGTCGAGGCTGCACCTGCTGCGCGGTAGCGTATAGTGTTTTCGGTTCTTCAAGGCTTCTCATTTTCTCAGAAGGTTTTCATGACTCACTCGACGTCATACACCGGTAACACCGTTCCTTTTGTTTTCTATCTATGGCGCCGAGTGCTTTATTGCTTTTTTTTCCTTGTTTAGTTCGCATCATGTCCGGTTCGGGAGCAAGGCGTAAGTCGAGCGGGCAGCGCCTATAATCCCGGTGCTCCTGTGGCGGCATTTTCCGTCTCGGACCCGACATGATGTCTGTCTCCGTTGCCTGGGACCCAACCACAACATGGACGCCGCGCGACCTTGTTTCCATGGACCGTCGTGTCCTCAAGTCTGCGCTTCCAGCTCGGCAAGGCCCCGCCGACCTTCGGGGGATGGCGTCGCTCCAGGGACTCCCAGGTAAGATCTCTAGGCCCTTCCCCCGGGTCCCCTCCCGGGCCTATACGGTCCGCGGAGGAGGAGGCTTCCTCCTCTTCTCTTGCCGAAGAGGAAGCTTCTCTCGCGGTGTCAGGGGAACGTCGTAGTCCCATGCGGGGCCGCGACGGGGACACCGCCTCGGAGGTGCAGGCTCCCCCAGTGTCGAGGCCCATGCTTGCTGGGCCTGGCACCGGTGGACCCTCGACACCGCCTTTCGGCGCCGTTTCAGATCCCGGCACGCTTGCGGCACTGGTGAGTCGAGATGGGGCGGTTGGCACCTGCCGCGCACCGCAGGCCGGTTTGCGCTCTCCGGTGGTGCGGGTTGGGTTCCGACGCCGAGGGCGGCGCTGTGGGCCTAACTGGCATGGCAGGGGAGCCAGGAGCGGGCCTAGCTGTCGCGGGTGGGCTAGGGTCGTCTGGTGCCGTCCCTAGCACCGGCGCCATTCCTCCGGGGACCCCTGGGGTTGCCAGCATCGAGATTCTGCTGGTCTCGTCCTCTTCGGAGGTCGATGATTTGGATGAGGACCCATCCTGGCTCCCTGACTCTTCGGGGTCGGGGTCCCCGATGGCACGGTGTGCTAGGCGGCACAGTGGGCCCCTCCCGCTGTCCCCACTCCCGTCCTCCCCTGAGGGCCCTCGGGTAGGGGTGGCCCCGGGTCCCGGGGGTGATGTAGTGGAGACTGGAGGGGTTCCCCTCCTAGGGGTCTGTGACCTTCCTCCCGGTGCTGTTGCAGCCCCGGGTGGGGGCAGCTGGAGTCGAGGAGGAGGGCTCTCTTGGAGTCCGAGGGTCGAGGGGCGGGGACGGTCGTCAGCGGTCTTCACCGGCCACCCTCGTGGGGTGGCTAAGAACGAGCGCCCAACCCCGCCTCTTCCTCTGGGCCCCGGGTTCCCTCCGGGCGTCGCTGTGGACTGCCCTTCTGGATCCATGCAGTCCCGTGTTCGTCACAGGGGAGGATCCCCCACCGGGCTCTTCCAGGCATCGCATCCCGACGGTCTCGTCTTGCGGCCTGGTTTGTTGTCCGGGGTCCCGCCAGCTCGGGCTCTGTTCCCCGGATTTCAGAGCCCTAGCAGAGGTCAGTTGCCTCTTCGCAGGTGCCCTTCTCCAGTACCTCTGCTACCACCCCCTGCTCTTCCAGGCCATGTCAGTCCTACGGGTCCGTTATCCTGGGAGCGGTTCAGAGGTTCTGCGGCGGCCTTCCCCTCATACGTTAGACATATGCATGAGTGGGTCTTTCGACTCTCCCCTCCGCCACAGGAATCTTCTGGACATTCAAGCTCTCCATCATCCTCGTCTTCCTCCTCTGAGGGAGAGGAACCCCCTGCTCACCTTTCTTCTGACGCTGATTTCACTGAATATCAGCGATTCCTTTCGAGGATGGTGAGGGATCTTCGAATCTCTTACGTTAGGCAAGACAATACTGAACAGAAGACGCGTGAATTCCTTGGAGAATTCAGTACCCAGCACCTGGTGGTACCTTCCTGGAGTATCCCCTTCCAGGAGGCGTCTATCCGTTCCTGGCAGTCGCCAGTCGCCCTTTCTCCAGCCCCAGCAGACTGTCGTTGAAGGTATTGTGCCCCCTCGGGATCCCTGGGTACCCTTCCCAACCTGTCCTCGGGTTTGGTCTACCTAGAGACTCCTTCCGGGCGTCGCCGCCTGGCGCACGACCGTCCACCGGATTCGGAATCCCTACAATTCGACCGGTGGGGGCGAAGAGTGTTCTCTTCTTCTCGTGCGGTGGCTTGCATTGCATCACATCAGGCTCACCACGCTGCCTACAATCGGCATCTGTGGTCGATGCTCTCCCAGCTTTTAGCATCAATGCCTGATACGGAGCACACCAGACAGGCTATTGCCCTCTCTGCTATAGGCCTGGAGCTGGCAAGACACCAAGCAAGGGCATATTATGATGCCAGTGAGGTGGCTTCTAGGCTTGCGGGGACAGCGATCTGCATTAGGCGGACGGCATGGCTTCGTCTATCAAGGTTGTCACCCCTGGCCCGGCGTAGGGTGATGCGCTCCGCTTTCGGGGACCGTCTTTTTTCCTCAGAGCTAGGGAGACTTCTGCAGGGCTTCCTCCGTCTCCCGTCTCAGAGGCACCTCTAGCTCTTCTCCCATAAGCTTCTCTCTGTATTAGCCGGTCTTCCCCTTCTGTTTCTCACCAACAGGAGGCTGGGGGTCTGTTCCTCAGGGTTCTACCCCTTTTTAAGGGGAGGGGGCTAGTACTCACTCATAGTAATGAATGTTGAAGATTGACAAGGAAGATATGAAAATTACGCTCACCGTAATTCTTGATCTTCTCTGTATCTTCACCATTCATTACTGATACCCACCCACCTTCCCTCAGTGGCCTCCTTCTGTGGTCTCCCCTCCCGTCTCGTTCCTCTTCCTTCCCTTGGCCTTTATGCAAAAAAAAAAAAAAAAATTTCTGTTTTTCCATTCTTAGTGAATGTATCCCCTTTTTTCCCTCAAAGTAAAGAGGAACGAGCACAGTTGTACTTTCTTTAATTCTGAGGGAACTCTTTCTGACCGCCCTTAGGGTGCGATTCCTAAATACCTTCTTTAGGTTATGCAGTTTCCCAGCTTAAGAGGCCATGTTCTGTGCTGCCTCGGCAAAATTTAGAATCCCTCTGGCAGGTATTATTTGACCTCTTCCAGCTGCTGATTGAACTTCTCAGCTCTGAGCGTCTGCTTGCCTTGCCTTAGGAAGTCTGATTGAGTTCCACTCTATCTTTCGTACAAACTGCCTTCGTGAAGGCATAGTCTTTCCCATACACTGCTGTGTTAGCACTTAACAAGGTGCTAAGGGACTTAGTCCCCTTCCTGGGTGGGCGCTCTTCCCGGAACAGGTTCTGCCCGGGCAGTCTTAAGAGCCCTCAGCTAGGATGTAGGGACTTGGCATGTTGAGAGTTCAGAGATGTTGCTATCATTCAAATCTGTTCAGGTGGTTCGGTTGAACCTCCCCTCAGTCCTAGCAACTGGGATTCTTGCTCCCTTTTTAGTCTCGAGCCTATAAGCCTCTCAACCAATGCTCGATGGGCACTGTTCTCCCTCTCAGCATGCCTCTTTTTCTTATTCTTCTTCTACTTTCCTTTCCTTCTCTCTGTTCCTCCCCTAGAGCCGCCCCGGAAAGGAGGCCCTGCGGTCCCTTAGGGTAGGAATTCTCTCTCCTCTGTCTATTCTCTACCGGCTTATTCCTTTTTCAGTTTATATCCTTTCCTTTTTCTATCCCTCGGCTCTCTTGCCTCGCTTTCCTTTTTTCTTACCCTTTATTTTCGCCTCTCCGGCTAACAGAACTGAGATAGAGGAGGTCTGCAGCACCCTAGCGGCCGCCCCTCGTGCGGCGCTGATGCGTCGGCGGCCGAGGCGGGCGCGATGAAACAGACTCAAAATAAATAAATAAATAAATAACTCCCGTGGCGGAGTGCGCCTCGGCTTAACCAAGCAGTAATGAATGGTGAAGATACAAGAAGATCAAAATTACGGTAGGTACGTAATTTTCATTTTGGAGACCTCATCTACGAAGGACATAGACAGGATGGAAGCAGTCAGAGGAGGCAACTAAAATGGTGCAGGGTCTGCATCAGAAATATAAGAGAGACTGAGAGAGCTTAATATGTATACCCTTGATGAAAAGGAGGGACAGGGGACATGATAGAAGCGTTCAAGTACCTCAAGGGAATCAACAAAGTCCAGGAGGTGCATCTTTCAAAAAGAGATGTGTAAGAACAAGGGGACACAATTTAAAGATAGAGGGGCGGCTCAGGGGTAATGTGAGGAAATCTTTTTTCACAGAGAGAGTGGTGGATGCGTGGAACTGCCTTCCTGGGGAGGTTGTTGCGGCTAAAACAGTGGGGGAATTCAAACATGCATGGGACAGACACAAGGCAATTGTAGTGGGGGGGTGGCAGGAAGTAGGCTGTTGGTTAACTAGAATCTGCAGCTTATCCAGTAGGTAGGGAAATTGGCAGACTGGGTGGGCCAAGTGGTCCTTATCTGCCGTCAAAGTCTATGTTTCTATGTTTCTCCTTCTCCTCCTGTAACAGGAGCTGCTTCGATGGGGTAGTTTCCGCAAGCACCAGTGCCGACGCCTGTTTTGCTGATGCACCAGTTGACCTCTGTGGAGTCTACGGCTTCTCTTGCTCCCTCTTTGAGGCCTACTGAGCACATCAGCGAGGATCAGGAGTATAATCCTGACCTCGTTGTGCATGAAGAAGAGGAAGAGTATGTGGAGAACTCACATGAGAGGTCCAGCTCCACTATCTCTACAGAGTGAAAACTCTGTAGTATATACTCCAGTGTCCCCTCCTGAAGACCCACCATTCATCTCCATGATGCAGCAACTCCAGACTCAAAGAACAGTACATCACCAACAGAAATTTGGTGGAGGTCCTAGAACTGCCTGACTCCCCACTCGTCATTGTTGCTCTTCTACTGTCCGCCCTGGGGGATGTCATCCTGGCTGCCTGGCACAGGCCAAACATGCTACCTGCCATACCTTGGAAGGCAGATAAATGTCTCGGACCTCCTCATTTAAGCCCTTTTTAGGGACGTGAATATGGTGTACTATCCACACTTCTGGCAGAATTCCTTTCTCCTTTAAATCTTGCTGGATGGTCTTTGAGCTGGCTCCTCCCACCCACCCTGGTGGTATCCTCCTTGGCACTGCTCCGTGATGTCAGATCTTCCGTTCATCTGGAAGCATCAGGGTCCTTCCATTGCAGCTACACCCCAGGTGTAGGCCCTAATTTTTCAAAAATACTTTTTTGTCATTGAGCTGCAAGCTTTCCGACTTCTCTACTTGTGTTATGGAATTTGGTGACCTGAAATCTGGTTCCGGTTTTAAACTGTGCTCCTGCTGCCAGAAAATATTGCGTGTCGACCCACACGCACGTGGTCTGTCTGGGTCCGCACTACGATCTGCAGGCTTGTGGCCTATGCCAACCCTTCATCCCTTCACATTGGAGGATTGCCATGCTGCTCTCCTTGTGGGCCATCTGGACTAACTGGACCCTCCCGTTAAATCCAGGGATGCCCATAAGGCAGCCTCCATGGCTGCAGGCTTAACTGAGCAACTTACTGCCTTCAAGGAGGCTGCGGCCCAGGCCGCAGCGGGCGCTTCTTGTATGTCCACCCTGTTTACTGTGGCATTCTGGGACTTGTGTCAGTCCCTTCTGACTCTCGTGGAAGGCCTTTCCCAGGGGTCAAAATCTTCTAAAGGGGGCTACAAGAGTAAGAAGCCCCGTCGCAAATCATGGGACCGTGAGCGCTTTTGGCCTCTGGTTCCTGTGCGTCTGCTAGCTCGACAGCTGTTAAGCCATCTGCCTCAGATGACACCTCTGACTAGGCTGCTGGCCCCTCTTGCAGTCCCCATCGGGCTTGTAGGCCAAGACGCGGGCTGACTAGCCGATTGAGATTTTTCTTAACCTGGTTGTCCCATTGTTGCAGGACGATCAGGAGGATTCTCTCTCCAGTACCCCAGTCCTGCCTGATCTTTCCCAGGGTTGGCTGAATCAGCACACTGATCTGGAACTCTCTTCATGGAGCCCAACCTTTCGGGGAATCCCAGACATCCTCGCCCTTCCCTGCCTCCCCATGCCGTCCAGTTCCCCGGAAGTAGGGGGTCCAGGTTGAGGTCTCGCAGCTCAAGGTCAAGTGGTCCTCGACGTGATCATCTGTCCTGCATTTGACACTTAATTATGAGACACCGCTGGTACTCTTCTTCTTCTTCCTCCTCAGGTGAAGATTAGCTCCACCGTAAGATGCAGTGCCGTTACGAGGAGTTCATGTGGCAACAGTTGCTTCTTCTTGATGCCAGCAACAGGCTATTACCTGTGCCTCAGCCTCTTCCAGTGCTCCCGTGGCCGCCTCAACCCCTGCTCCAGCTGGCCACTTCCCCAGCTAGGCCGATACTGGCCTCTCTGTCCATTGTGGTTGAGTCCCCTCCTCCTAAGTCTGGGCACATCAGGCTTCCCTGTCAGCTGTCGGTCATAGGGACTCAAGCTGATGAACCTTGCATCATCTGCAGGGATACTGGGGCCCAACCAGTATTCAAGAGTCCTCAGACTCTGAGGATTCCTCGATGCATTCACACCGGACCCCAGGCTTTGACCATGAGTCCGGGGATGATCTTTCAGCAGAGCAGGGGCCTACTTCCTTTGGGGCCTGCTCCGCTTGATCTCTGAGTCTATGGGGATCCCGCTGGAGCCTGTCCAGAAGTGGGAAAAGTACCCCTTGACAGAGGTCCTAAATAGGGATGGCTCCTCAGGGGTCGCCTTCCATGTCGTGGAGGCTATTCTTGGCCCTGCGGTGGAAGCATGCTACCTCCTGCCTATGCTGTCTGCCTGTATGGTCCGCAGATATGCAGTTCTCACTAGATCCTTGTCCGGGTATACCAACCACCCTTCTGCTGAAGGGTTGGTGGCCGACCAGTCTTCGGTGTTCAAGTGTATGTCATGTCCGCTGCAGACCTTCCCCTGGCCAAGGAGTCCAAGAAATTGACCATGCAGCTAAGATCTATTCAGCTTCAGCCTTCGGCAGGCTATTGGGTACCCTGTGTCTGGTTATCTCTCAGCTCTTGGCTGACCTGTCAAGCTGGTCCATGATCAAGGCCACACTGTAGCTAAGTAGCAGCTCCAGATGGCTCTGGACATTTGTGACTCGTGTGCCAGGTCTGTTGCCTTTGCAGTGTCTATACGCCACAGGGCGTGCCTATGAATTTTGACTTTTACAGCCGATACTCAGCACAAATTGGTGGATGCCCCCTTTTTGGGCACCAACTTGTTCGGCCCCAGCGTAGATGGCCATCTCACCCGTATTTAAAAGTCCAGCGCCACCTTGGACTCCATCACATCTGCACAGAAGGATTATAAGAGCCAGAAAACTAAGAAAAAGCCCTTTCAATTTCAACCCTGCTCTGCCCCTGTGACCAGACCTCCTCAGCCCCCTGCGAGGCAACAGCAGGCCTAGTGTCCTCGTTCAAAGCAATCCTCTTCCGCCGCCAAGAAGTCTGGTGGGCGAGGGTCTGTTGCTTCCCCCAGCTAGCCCCACTGCCGCCACTTTCAATCCTGCACTGTGACAAGTTGGGGGTGCCTTCCTCCCACCCATCCTGTCCTCCCCAGGGCCTCCTGTGTGGGGCCGGCGCCATCACCTCGCTTCTGACTGGTCTGTTATTACCTAAGTCAGATGGGTGCTCGAAGTGGTTGGCAGGGGTCTACCTCTGGAGTTCGAGGCTGTTCCACCCAGCCAAGCCCACACCCTACAGGAGGACGTAGTGTCTGTCAGCATGCTGTTCACCCTTTGGGAAGACATCACCCAGCTCCTTCAGAAAGAGGCAGTGGTTCGTGTCCAAAATGTCAATGACTGGTCTGGTGTTTGTCTGCAGATACTTTCTTGTTCCAAAACGGATGGTGGGGTTGGCACCCCATACTGGATCTGCATGACCTCAACCAGTTCAATTCCGGATGGTAACTCTGAATCAGATCATTCTGTACCTGGAACAGGACATGTGGTTCTGCTCCCTGGACCTTCAGGACACTTTCTTTCATTTTCCTATTCATCTGTCCCACCGGCAGTTCTGCTTGGAAGGGATCCTGTACAAGTCCCAGGCCATGCTGTTCGGCCTCTCCTCGGCCCCAAAGGTCTTCACCAAGTGCATTGCAGTACTGGCAGCATTCCTGCAGTACCGAGGAGTCTGGCTGTATCCATACCTGGATAACTGGCTGATCGCCGGTTCCTCCAGAGCAGAGGTGGAGCAGTCCAGGGACCTAGCCCTCCAGACTTGCTCAGCCCTCATCCTCTTAGTCAATGAGGCCAAGTCAGAACTCAGTCCTTTGCAGCAGAATCAGTTCATCAGGGCAGAACTTGACTCCTGGAGGATCTTACCTCCTTTGCTTGATCATTTCGGGTTGGGCAGCTGAGCCCAACACTTCTGCACTTGAGACTTTCTGCACCTACTGGGATACATGGCGGTTTATACGAGCATGGTCCATAGGGCCTGCTAGAGGATGC
Organism: Neoceratodus forsteri; assembly: GCA_016271365.2. NCBI lineage: Eukaryota > Metazoa > Chordata > Ceratodontiformes > Ceratodontidae > Neoceratodus > Neoceratodus forsteri. The sequence continues at coordinate 1,454,289,770 of CM057455.1, read as the reverse complement.
ACGTCGTGCAGTGGACTAGCCCGGCAGTGGTCTCAGCGCTGCAGTTATCTCGACTAGTCAGTCACGATGACACAGCAGATGCATGACACCATCCAGTGGTGGATGGTCCCTGACCATCTCCAGGAAGGGAACCATTTGTCCTCCCAAAGCCAATGGTCACTTTCACAACTAATGCCGCTCTGTTGGGCTGGGGTGCCCACCTGGGGGACCACAGAGCCCACAGGCTGTGGACCCCCAAGGAGTCCCGATGTCGCATAAACCTGCTGGAGCTCCGTGCTGTGCATCTGGCTCTGATGGCTTTCACTCCACATGTTCATGGTCAGATCGTCCAGGTCCAGATGGACAAGACAATGACCATGTGCTACCTCAACAAGCAGGATGGGACGCATTCTCTCCCATTGTGCCAGGAAACTGTTTGCATTTGGACTGTCATTCCCAGCCTGAACCCTGACCTTCTGTCGATTGATGTGGCTGGCACGTCCAACCAGCTGGCAGACACCCTCAGCCGAGTGGGGCAAGGCATCTCATGAGTGGTCTCTTCACCAGTAGGTGGTTGACCATCTGCTCACCCAGTCGGGCACTCCCCAGGTCGACCTGATTGCCTCCTGGGAGAACGTGAGGCTGAGGCTGTTTTGTGCCCCCCCAAAACCAGATCGGACACTGCTGGGGGATGCCTTCGCGAGGCTCTGGACTGCAGGCCTCATGTACGTCTTCCTTCCCATTCCCCTGATCCACAAGATGCCGATCAAGGTGTGGACGGACAAGGTGCAGGTGATCCTGGTGTCTCTGGCCTGGCCACACCAGTTCTGGTACCCTGATTTCCTCAGCCTCAGCAGCCGGCTTATGTGGAATCTGCCACCTGGTTCCTGAGCTACTAGACTTCCAGACTTTGGGTCTCTCTAATGAGGTCCTCCATGTTGTTGAGGCCTCTCTGAAGGCTCGACCCACCAGTGCTATGCCTTCAAATGGAAGAGATTTTCCATTTGGTGTCAGGGCAGGGAGCTGGACCCCTTGTCCTGCCCAGTGGCGAGTATTCTGGACTAGCTCTGGTGCCCCTCACAGTCGGACCTCTGGTCATCGACGCTCAAGGTGCACCCGGTAGCCATCTCTGCCTATCAGGCGCAGGCTGGTATGCAGACAGTGGTACAGAAAAAGGTGAACGGGTAATTTTTCAAGGGCTTTGACCATCTGTCCCTGCCAGTGCATGAACCACCACCACCTTGGGACTCACTGCTGGTGTTGGTGATGCTCATGGGGAAGCCATTTGAACCGATGCACAGATGTGACATCTCTCACCTGTTGTGGAAGACCTCCTTCTTGGTGGCTATCACCTCTGCTAAAACAATCAGTGAGCTTCTGGCACTTTCAGTGGAGTCTCTTTATTTGGTCTTCCACACGGAAAAGGTTGTCCTCTGCCCCAGCCTGAAGTTCCTCCCAAAGGTTATCTCAGAGTTCTACCTTAACCAGCTGATTAACCTCCCAGTGTACTTCACCAATTAGCCACGGAGGCCAAGCACAGGCTGTACTCCTTGGACCTGAGGTGAGTGCTCACTAATTACAAGGTGCATGTGGCAGAAGTTCAGGGAGAGGTTCACCAGCTGTTTGTCACCTACGCTGAAGTAACGCCTGGCAGACCGGCAGCTAAGCGGACAGTTGGCAGGTGGATAGTCTTCTTTATCGACCTCTGCTATAGGTTGGCTGGTAGAGAGCCTCTTGTTGAGCTTAGGGCTCATTTCACCAGACATACTGCTGCCTCAGTAGCTGCTTCCAGGGAAGTCCCTATCCAGGAGATCTGCAGGGCTGCTACCTGGAAGTCAGCACACACCTTCATTTCCCGCTATCACATTGACCTTGAGTCATGCTGGGATGCTGGTTTAGGGGCCTCGGTTTTCCAGTCTCTTTTCCCTAAATAAAGGGTGTCCGCCTTGCCTCTTCCTCCTGGAGAACTGCTAGAAGTGTGCCAGAAGTGTGTAAAATATACCATATCCATGTCCCTATAAACGAGTGTTACCTGCCTGTAACCATAGTGGTATGTGGTGTACGTCCACAAAACCCTTGTGTAAGATCCAACGTCACGGGGTGGTGCTGAGAAGGATAATACCCAGGTGGGTGGAAGGAGCCAGCTTGAATACCTGCCAGCCAGATTTATAGGGGAAAGGAATTCTGCCAGAAGTGTGGATGTACTCCATATACCACTCCTACAACAGTTACGGCTACTGGTGAGAAACCTTCATTTTTTGCTTAAGCTTCTTGGGCCTGAGAATTGCAAACTATCAGGCCCACATGGTTAAATACCAAAATACCCCCTGGAGGAAGGCCAAAGCAGCTGCCCAAGTCCTCCCAGAGGGTACTCCTAAGCAGGAGCTCTTCGGGGCAGAGCAGATACAGGCAATCATCTCCTACATTCTACCTATGACCTCTCTGATGCTTCTGGGAAAGCAGCAGCTTCTGGGATATGCCTCAGGAGACACTGCCTTGCCAGTGATGTTCAGCAGTCCATCCTCAATGCCACCTTTAGAGGATATGTTATTTGGTGCAGACTTGCAAGATCTTACTTCGAGATTCGCTCTTGCAGCAGGCAACACCTTTAGGACTGAAGCGCTTGCCGGCTTCAGTCCTAAAGGTGTTACCTGTTGCAAGAGCTCCTCTCGAAGATCTGCTGGTATGGAAAGTTCTTGCGTAACTGTACTGTATCCTGTCAAACCTGCAGGCCTCTGGTAGAACCCTAAAGTCAGTGCATTCCCTCTTCCATACTCAACCAGGGAGTAGGGAGAGGTTGCCCTTTCGTCTGGCCAGCAACAGACATTCAGTGGTCAGACAGTAGGGCAAGAGTAGAGGAGCATCAGCTTTGCGTGCCCCAGGATTGAACCCAGGTGCTCACTCAAAAGTCCATAGAGGTGGGGGTGTGGCTTCAGCTGCAGGATCTGGATTTGCATGACTCCTTCCTCAACTCCCAACCACCAGTGCCTTCAGGGGTGGTTGTAGGGAGGTCTCCTTTCCCTCCACATGGACCAGTAGTGGCAGGTAACATCAAATGCTTGGGTCCTGCAGATAATAGAACTAGGCCATGCTCTAGATCTTCTGGAATCACCTCCAGAACATCCACCAGTGCCTTTTTTCTGCCTTCCAGAGCACATACCTGTACTACTAAAGGAGATTTATACTTTGATCCAGAAAAGGACCATAGAATCTGTTCCTTAGGAACAAGTGCAAGGTTATGCACTTCAGGTCCAGGAACCCTGGCTGCAGCTACCATATTGGGGGGGGGAGCTAAAGGTCTCAGAAAAGGGAAAGGATCTGGGTGTGATAGTAACAGGGAGGTTAAACCACTCAGAGCAGTCAACCAGATGTTGGGGTGTATAGCCAGAGGGATCACCTCCAGATGTGCAGAAGTTATCCTGTCATTGTATAGTTCACTGGTAAGGCTGCACCTGGAGTACTGCATTTAGTTCTGGTGCCCCTACTTAAAGAAAGACTTCAAGCTCCTGGAAAGGGTCCAAAGAAGGGTGGCCAAGAAGATAAATGGGATGGAAGGGAGATCCTACGAGGATAGGTTGGGGGAGCTCAACATGTACTCCCTGGAGGACAGAAGAGACGGGAAACATGATAGAGACCTTTAAATATTTAACAGGCATAAATAGGGGCGATACAGACCACATGTTCAAGCTAAAAAGGGAGGGGGTCACTAGGGGACACAGCATGAAGTTGGAGGGGGGAAGATACAAGAGGGAGCTAAGGAGAAACTATTTCACGGAGGCAGTGGTGGCTGAGTGGAATAGGCTAGCAGAAGAGCTGAACTAACAAAAGACTGTGTATGCCTTCAAAAGAGGATGGGATAGAGTCAGGGGTGAAATACAAGAGGAGACCCATCTAGGAGAAGTGTAGGGGGGAAGGGATTATAAGCTGTGGTATAGACCACAAGCTGAACAATCGAGCAGACATGATAGACCAGCAAGGCCTTTATCTGCTGGCTTCTTTTTTGCGTTCATAACAAAGGTCCTGGTCCCAAAGTGCACAGGAGATCTGAGGCCTATTCTAGCTCTCCAAGATCTAAACTTTTTTTATCCACTACAAGAAGCTCAGAATGGTAACTCTGCAAGGCCTACTCCCAGGGTATTCAGGATGCTTACCTGCATGTCGAGGTTTGTTCCCCTCACAGGAAATACCGCAGGTTCCTTTTTCACGGGGAACACTACCAGTTCAGGGTATTGCCCTTTGTGCTGTCATCTGTTCCATGGATCTTTATCAAATGCTTAGCAGCAGTGGCATCACTTCTCAGGAGAGAAGGCCTAGATGTCTTTCCCTACCTGGACAATTGGCTGATCAAAGCTAACTCCAAGGAGCAGCTTTGCCATACTCTAGCACACACCAAGCAACTGTTAGAGGCTCTTGGGATCACAGTCAGTGTGTCAGAGTCGATCCTAACCCCTTGTCATCTTCTACAGTACATAAGGGCAGTTTTGGACACAGCCCAAGGCTTAGCCTTTATGGCACAGGACAGGGCCAAATGCCTGATTGCACAGGACCAGATGGTATACAACAACAGGTATGTCACAGCCAGGATATTCCTGAGACTATTAGGTCTGATGGCAGCAGGCATTGTCACAGTACCATTAGCCAGGCTGCATATGCCAATTCCCCAGTGGACATTGAGTCCAGTGGGACCAACAGAGACAATCTGGAACAGAAGGATCTTCTTTGGGATATTTGTCATCAGGTAACACCATAGGAGGCTTCACCATTGGTAAAGGGGAATCTACATGGAAGATTTTCAGCAGCCCTGCTCCCTACTCGGTTATTTCCCACCTTCGACTCGCTCGCATGGGTTTCCGTGGAAGATCTGTGGCAGTATTTGTGCCTTTTTCAGCCTACAGCTTTTCTTAACTTACCTTTTAGAAATATATTTTTTAAAGAAATTCCTTCTTTTTGTGTCAAGTTAATCCTTCTACTTCTTGCTTCGCTGCTGCTGTGGAAAGAAGATTGCCTCTACAGATGAACACTCCATCTGTGTCTGCTGTCTTGGGCCTGACCACAACGTTTCTGACTGTGAGCTCTGCCAGAAGTTTAACCAAACAACCCTCAGGCGATGCAAGAAGGCTCTTAAAAAATTACTAAATGATCAACCAGTAACCAGACGGTTCCGGCAGGGATCCTCCGGGGTCTCGGCCTCTCAGTTGCCCACCAGTTCTTCGAGTTCCCAGGCCTCTAAGGCCTGAGACAAGTCCTCAGGGGAAACGTTGCAGAAAAGACCGCGATAGCAACCACTCCCCCTGGCATTGTTCTTGCTCCCTGTCGACTTCTCCTTCTCCTCCTTCTGGGGGATCAGTTAGCTGCTGTCGCACCGACAAAGAGAACTGCTGTCCAGATCTGTGTGCCCACCAGACATACAGACAGCACCTCCACCCAGTTCTCAGGGCACCCACCTGTTGACCTCTGGATCGACTGCTCTCCCATTGAAACCTGCCCCTTTTCTCAGTAGGTCTGCAGGCTCATTGGGTTCTCGGGACACAGCAGGCGTGTCATCGACACGCGTGCTATCAAACTCCCCTCCATCAACGTCCACCGTCGACTTGAATGAAGTCCTGATAAAGTTCACTAACGTGCTTGTGCAGCAGCTGGGTGCCTTAAACAGGCCCTCTTCGCTGACACCATCGACAGCAGCTTCATTGTCAACACCTGTTCGTCGGCCCCAGGAGGCTCCCCGTGGGTCAGCGCACCCAACGCCAGACCCAGATATTGAAGAGGTTGACATCGAGGAGGAGTATTATCCAGACCTCATTCTTCCTAATGATGTTGAGGAAGAGGAGGAGGAGATCCTACTCTCTGACAAATCTACAGCCTCTTCTGTCAGAGAGGACTCTGTTAAGCATACTTCCAGGTCTCCTCCTGAGGACCCCACATTTTTTTAATGTGATGAAACAGCTGTCCTCATCCATGGGCTTCCACACTGAGGAAGACGATGCCACCAGAAAAGATCTGGTGGATTTCCTTGAGATTCCTGAATCTCCCCAAAAGATCATTCCTCCAGTGCTCCTAGTCTTGAAGAATGCAGCCACGGCAGCATGGCACAGACCAAACATGGTGCCAGCAGTGTCTGCAGGATGGACAAACTTTATCATGCCCCCCCCCCACAGTCTCCCATGTTATACTGCCCATCCCCAAGACTGACCTAGTGGTCATTAAGGCAGCTCATGATAGATCTAAGGCGCCTAAGCACCTTAGTTCCCTTCCCCCAGACAAAGAGTCTCGTAGAATTGACCTGTGGGATAAAAGGGTTTATGCCTCCTCCACATTAGGTTTGAGGATTGCAAACTGTCTGTCACACATGGTAAAATACCAGAATACCAGTTGGAAGAAGGGCAGGGCTGCCACCTAGGCTCTTCCGGGGGGCACTGGATAGCAGGAGCTGTTACAGTGCCTCCAAGCAGCTGAGGATGTTAGCAAACACCTCCTCAGAGCTGTGTATGACATTGATGACACAGTTGCCATAGTAGCTGCCATGGGCATATGCTTCCGCAGACACTCCTGACTCAGGGTTTTGGGGTTTGCATCTGACATGCAACAAAATGTACTTAATGCCCCCTTCAGTGGCTCCAAGATGTTTGGCCCTGATGTTCAGGACATCATAAATGGTCTGCAAGCCTCGGGCAGGGCCCTCAAGTCTGTCCACTCCGTCTACCATACCCAACCAAAGGGTAGAAGATGGCTTCCTTTTCATAAACCGAACAATAGGCCTGGGACAGCTCCCCATCCTCAGGGCAAACGCAGAGCCCAGGCTCCCTTGCCCGCCCCCTCCAGTGTTGGAGCGGTGTTCAAGCACCCCAGAAGTGAGGGACCAGCTCCTGCCACTGGTTCCACCTCTGCGTGACTCCTTGATGGACCCCCCCCCCGGTCCCGGACCAGGAGGCTGTGGTCGAAGGTTGGTTCTCCCTCCATTTGAATCATTGGAAAACCACAACTTCAGATGCATGGATTCTGCAGATCATAGAAAAGGGTCACACTTTGGAGATCATCAAGCAGCCTCCAGAAACCTCACCTCTGCCCTCCTGTTACCCCCTGGTTCACCTGTCTGTTCTCCGGGAGGAGGTGCAGTCCCTACTGCACAAGCAGGCCATTGAGCCACTGCACAGGCACCGGAGAAACAAGGGGGTTTTATCCCAGATTTATCCTGGTCCCCAAAAAGACTGGAGATCTGAGGCCTGTTTTAGATCTAAAGGACCTCAACCTGTTTGTCCAGTACAAGAAGTTCTGGACGGTAACTTTGCCAGGCCTAATGCCCCTCCTCAAGACAGGGGACTCGCTCTGTTCTCTAAACATGCAGGATGCTTATCTGCACATTTTGATCTTTCCTCTTCACAGGAAGTTTCTCCATTTTGCCTTTCAGGGTGAACATCATCAGTTCAAAGTGCTGCCCTTTGGCTTATCCTCTGTGCCGCAAGTCTTTACCAAGTGCTTAGCAGTGGTTACAGCAGCTGTCAGAAGAGAGGGACTGTATGTCCTCCCTTATCTGGACAATTGACTTCTGACGGCTCTGTCCAGGGAACAGCTTTTGCTGACTTTGGAGTGAACTCTCCAGCTGTTTCACTCCCTGGGCATTACCGTCAACCTGCCCAAGCTGGTTCTGGTACCGTCCCAAAGGTTGCAGTATATAAGAACAGTTCTGGACTCTGCGCAGGGGAAGGCCTTTCTGCCTCAAAAAAAAGTGCCTCATAGCCCAAGCTCGGGAAGTTGCCCAGTGCCAGTACATTTCCTGCCAGGATATATCTCAGATTGCTGGGCCTGAGTGGAGCTACCATACCCATCATTTTGCTGGCCAGGCTCCATATGTGTACCCTCCAGGTACAGCAGGACCAGCGCATTGATCAGTTGGACTAACCAGTCTTGGGGTCGGATTTTCAAGGCCCCTAGAATGGTGGAAGGTGCTTGTGTCAAACATGATGGACACAACAAGCACCTTGCACCAAGGGATGCACCCTGAGCTATTTTGGAAAGCAGGCTGCTTGCACCAAAGTGTACTTGTGCCTGCTTTGTGCCACAAAAGTGGCTGCAGCATGGCACTTGTGGGCTTGCGGCAGACTCTGGTTGCCACAACCCTGGAAGTCTAATTTTCAAAACCCTCCCCAGGGACAAAGGGCTAAGTACCGTTAGACCAGCCAAGAGCTGGTCTAACAGTACTTAGACACCCCTTGGGAGAAGTGTCCACTGTGTGCCACTGTGTCGGCTACCCCATCTGCACCTACACTTACTGATATGTACAATTTAAGCCTTATGATCCAACCCCCCCCTCCCCGATCTGCCACTACATGTGAATAGATATGAAAAACAATCCCTGGTGATCTAGTACCCCCACCCTTGCATGTAGTGCTCACCACCTCTCCCCCCATCCCGTTCATGATCCAGTGACCAGCTCAGCCCTCCACACACCAGCATGGCTGGCTGCTGAATGAACTGTCTGAAGTACGCTCTCTGACAGTTCATTCGCGCCGCCCGTGTTGTTGTTTGGAGGGCTGAGCCGGTCACTGAATCATGGCCCAGGATTGGGGGGGGGGAGTGAGGTGGTGGGCACTACTTGCTGGAGTGGGGAGGCATTAGATCACCAGGGCTTCATACAGGTGATGGGCTCATCTGGGCTTCATGGTGATGGTGTTGGTGGTGCGGGCAACATGGTGCACCCATCCAAGGGTGCAACTGCCACCGCCCCACAGCGGTTGTTGCACTCCTTCTGTGTGTGACATCATTCTGGCACATGGACTCCGTTGCCACAAGCAGCGGGACTTAGGCACCAGGACCCTTTCCCATTGAAAATCGGGTGCAGGGTCCTAGACGAACTGGCACTCGGCACAAGCTGTCATTGTCGCGGCTTGCGACCGAGTTGTGAAAGTCCGTCCCCTGGTCTCTTCCCCAGTATACAAGGATCTTACTTCGAGAGGGCTCTTGCAGTAGGTAATAACATATAGGACTGACGCCGGCCGGCAGCAGGACCCCACGAAAATTTTTAGCTAGCAGTCCCTGGCATGGACCGCCCCTCATCAGGTGACCAGCGTCATGCGACGTCGGTTATAAAGGCGGTCCCAGGCGCTCCCGCCTTCCAGTTCTTTCCCGCCGTTAGCTACGAGTAGCACCTCGCGGTTAAGTTCGTTGCAGTTCTGTCTCTTCGTCGTTTTTTTCCGAGAAAGCTACAGTTTTTCTGTTCGATCGTCAGGTGAATGTCGTTTTATGTCGTCCCCCTCTAAAAACAAGTGCGATTCGCGCAGCGCTCAACTGCCACAAAAGGACGGTCACTCCCTCTGCCTCCTCTGCCTAGGCCCCGACCACGCGGTGGATAACTGTCTGCACTGCCTCCGGTTCAACGCGGCAACCCGCAAGCGACGCCAGCAGTCCCTCGAAGCCCATCTCCTGAAGAAAAAGATGTCTGCGATGGAGAAAGAGCTGAGGAAGTTAAGGCAGGCGTCGACTTTTCCGGAAGGGCATAAAAAGAAGGACAAGGATAGGCACCGGGAGAAGGCCTCCTCTTCCGCGACTCCGGCTGGAGTCGTGGGCAAGGTAACTTCCCCTCCGGGGGATCCTCCAACGGCAGCCTCCAAGGGTTTGGAGGAGGCGTCGGCCCGCCCTTCTGGCTCGAGTTCGGGCCTGTCGGTGTCTCCGGGACAAAGGAGACTCTAGCCCCAATGCGGTCTCCATCCTCGGCCTACTGGCGGGCGCCTCCCATAAGCAGGCGTTGGCTCCCGGCGTCCGCTGGGAGAGGCCCCAAGTCGCCCGACCTTCGGGCGGCGCCGGGCTGTCTCTCCCTCCGACCGGGCCTCTCCTCTTCCTCGGCCCATCTCGGACGTGAGAGTTCTCAAGTCGGACGCTGGCTCCTCCGACGTCCGCCGGGTTTCAACCCGTAAGTCTCACGTCGGCTCCTCCGACGTGCGCCGGGTCCTAGAGCCTACGTCGGAACCACCCTCTTCCGTCATGCCAGGCTCTCCGCAGCCTTCGCTGCCGTCAGGGGAGCCCCAGTTCCCTTTGCCTGACTCGGGGGATTTTCCACCACCTTCCCCGGATGAAACTAGGGATCCTGGGCTGCCGTCAGATCCCCCCATTGAGATCCTGGATCTGACGCCGGTTCCCCTGACGCCGGCCCCGGCGCCAGCCCCTCCGACGCCGGCCGAGCCGACACCGGCCTCTCCAATGCCAGCAGGGGATTTTCTCCCTCCTCTGGGCCCTCCACCCCAGGGGCCTTTTCCGGCTGATCTGCCCCTGGAGTGCCCGGTTGGGCCGTCTGCTCCAGCAGCTCCTCCAGCGCCTTGGTACCCACCGTCATACCCGACGCCGGTCTTCCTGGGCCCTCAGTACCCCGCGCCACCGTACCCGGCGCCGAATCCTCCGGCTCCGCAGTACCTGACGCCTCTGCTACCTGCTCAACTTATCCGCAGACGGGTCTTGGGTACTCTTCCACGGATATCCTCCGCTTCATTTTCTCATTATCCCTCCTCCTCCTCCACCGCCCCAGGCCGCGGTGGATTTGCAGGAGACTCTTGCCTCCTGGTGGGCTGAGGCCAAGGCTCAGCTCACCAGAGAAGTTGAGAGCGCCTACGACGACGGTGCCTCCACCGTTCCCTGTACGCCCTAGACAGCGCTCTCCCTCCCCTCCTCCACTTCCCCGGGCCCTCTCCTCGGGTTCCAGAGAGGGGCAGGACACGCGTTCTGGGACTCTTCCCACGGAACACGTTCCTCCCCCTAGACGGGTGAGGGAGTCTTTTTCTGCCTCAATTCTTCCTCTGTGGTCCTCTCGGACTCCTCGGAAGCCTCCACGGGAGTTTCCGATAAAGACAACGAGCTACGTTCTCCGTCCAAACCCCGGCCAAGGACTCCTCCGAGGTCTCCGGAGGAGGATCCTTCTTTCACGGAGTTACTTAAGAAAATCCAGGAGGTCCATCAGTGGCAGTCCTTAGATCCAGATCCTCAGTGGGTGAAACTCACCGAACATCTGGATTTGCCTCACGGCCCCTACTTTAGTGCCACCCTGGATCGAGCCTCATGCCCACCTTGTTTCCACTATTTGGAAACAACCGTCGGCTTTAGCCCCACTTCCTAGGAAGTCAAACAGGCTATACCAGGCTCCGGAGGGTGTAGACTTCTTAGATTCTCACCCCCGTGCTGACTCGGTCGTGATCAGCGCCGCCACGGCCGGTCAGCATCCTAAACATTTGAGCTCGTCTCCCCGGATAAGGAATCTCTTCCTGGATCAGTTTGGAAAGAAGATTTACGCTTCTTCCACACTGGTATAGGCCCTGAACTATGTAGCTCACATGGGGATTACCAGAAGGCCGTCCTTGCCAGGCGGAATCCAAGATCGACTCCTTGCTGGACTCCCAACTCAAGCAGGAGTTAGGCCGATCTAGTCCGCTCTGCTCGTTCGACCAGTCGTCACATGCAGGGCGACATACGATGCAGTGGACACCGCTGGACGAAGCTCTGCGTTTGCCGTTGGCCTTCGGCGCCACGCATGGCTTCGCGTGTCAGGTCTGGTCCCGGAGGTGCAATCCGCCATTCAAGAGGCACCTTTCAGGGGTTCCGTGCTTTTCGGCGGTGATGTCAAGGACATCATCACTGACTTGCAGGAGAAGGGAACGGCCCTTAAATCCGTGGATTCACTGTACCGTCCCCATCCTCCGCAGCGCCGTCCCTTTCGCAGACGCAGCCGGCCTCAAGCGAAACCCCAGGGAAGGCGGGCCACTAAACGCCGGGCCCCCGCAGCTGCCAGGGCCCCTCCGCCCAAAAAAGCGACGGGCACTCCAGCTGCGGCGCTGCCTCACACCACCTGACTCCTCCCCTCTCCCACCGCCTCCGGACACTCTGGAGGAACCGGTAGGAGGGAGGTTCTCCCTCCACCTCCCGGAGTGGGAGAGGATAACATCGGATTCATGGGTGCTTCAAATCATCGCAGAGGGACACTCCATAGAGTTTCTGCAGAAACCTCCACGTCACCCCCCTCTGAATTCCGCTTATTCAAGGGAAGAAATCTCAGCTGTTCTTACAAAACGGGCTATAGAACCCGTTCCTCCTCACCCTTACGGAATGGGGTACTATTCCCACTTCTTCCTTGTACCAAAGAAGACGGGAGATCTCAGACCGATTCTCGATCTCAGCTCCTTGAACCTGTTTGTGGAATACAAAAGGTTCAGGATGCTCTCCCTTCAATCCCTTCTGCCCCTACTTCGGCCGGGCCAATGGCTTTGTGCATTGGATATGCAGGATGCATACCTGCACATCCCCATTTGCCTTCGCACCGAAGTACCTCAGATTTGCGTTCCAGGGGGTCCATTACCAATTCCGGGCACTTCCGTTTGGCCTTTCCTCGGCTCCTCGAGTCTTTACCAAATGCCTGGCGGTGGTAGCGGCCCACCTGCGTTCTTTGGGAGCTCAGGTTTTTCTCTACCTGGACGATTGGCTCCTGGTGGCTCCGTCCAGGGAGGAACTCCTGCATTTCCTCTCCCTCACCCGGCAAGTTTTTACCAACCTGGGTATTACCATCAACCTCTCCAAGTCTCTTCTGGAGCCTTCCCAGAGGCTCCAGTTTATTGAGGCGATTCTCGACACAACTTTGTGCAAGCTTTCTGCCTCCGGACGGGGTTTCCTCAGTCACAGATTTCCTCCTACTGAACTGCAGGAGGGTCCTGGCAGGTTGGTGCTCCGTCTACTGGGGCTCATGGCGGCTGCCATCCCGACGATCCCATGAGCACGCCTCCACATGAGAATATCTCAATGGACTCTTCGATCTCAGTGGGACCAACGAGTAGATGACCTAGATCTTCCGATCCTGATCTCCTTGCCGATGGTCAGAGACTTAAAGTGGTGGATGGTACAAGAGAACCTCTTCCGGGGGGTCCCCTTCTTTCATCCTCCCCCCGATCAGACCTTGACTATGGATACCTCCGGCGAAGGTTGGGGGGCCCATCTTGGTCCTCATCGAACTCAAGGACTTTGGTCGAAATTGGAGATAGCTCTCCACATCAATGTTCTTGAGCTCCGAGCGGTGCTTTATGCACTCCAGGCCCTTCATCAATACATCCTTCCTGGTCACCTAGCCGTCCAAACGGACAACATGTGCATGGTGTGGTACATCAACAAGCAGGGAGGAACTCGTTCCTACCTGCTGTGCAGGGAAGCGATGAGGGTCTGGGAGTGGGCCACCCTCCACAACCTTCACCTCATGGCGATCCATGTTCCGGGAGTAGACAGTGTCCTAGCAGACAGGCTAAGTCGCTCGTCAGCTCTTCCACACGAGTGGAAATTAGACGGAATAGTCCTAAACAGCATTTTTCAGGCTTGAGGGACTCCTCAAATAGACCTATTCGCCTCCTCCCAAAACGCAAAACTTCCAATTTTTTGCTCGCTCGTTCCAGAGCGAGGAGCTTTCTGGAGAGACGCTCTGTCTCTAAGCTGGAAGGACAGATTTGTCTATGCTTTTCCCCCAATTCCACTGGTCCCACGTGTGTTACAGAAACTGGCTTTAGAAGGAGCAAAAATGATTCTAATTGCTCCTTTCTGGCCCAGGCAAATTTGGTTCTTTCTTCTACAGCAATACTCAGAGGTTCCTCCTCTTCCTCTTCCCTTATCTCCGGGATTATGGAGAATATTAGGAAAATGGAGCCTGTTCAGAAGAAGGCTCACTATATTCTCTTACAAAGATTCTGGACAAAGGGGACTCTCTGGAGGCTTTTCCAGTGGCCGAGGCCATTGTTCGCACAGCCCTGGAGCTGTGGCAGCGCCCTGCGTCCTGTCCTGCGCACACTGCCCGGATGGCCCACAAGTATGTGGTGCCCATCGGTACCATCTCTAGTTTCACAGAGCACCCCTCAGCTGAGGGGCTGGTGGCCGACTCAGTGTTTCAGCACTTGTGGCAATATCAGGGAAGTCAACTAGCCACCGGACAAGGAGTCCAAGAAATTGGACCATGCGGCTAAAAAAGTCTATGCTGCCTCCTTGCTTGGCCTCAGTCAGGCGAGCTCGGCTGTCTTGATGACACACTTCTCCCATGCCCTCTTGGGCTCGTTGGATGAGGTGATTCCTCACCTGCCTGTGGACCTCCAGACCACGGTCAAACGGGTCCATGATCAGGGCTGGGCTGTGGCCAAGCAGCAGCTGCAAATGACTCTGGATCTGGGAGATTCCCGTGCCTGCTCAGCAGAAGCCACAGTACCCATGCACCGTTGGGCTTGGCTGTGAATCTCGAACTTCATGGCAGGCACTCAGCAAAAGCTGGCAGATGTTCCTTTCTTGGGCACTGACCTGTTTAGGCCCGGTGTGAAGGGTCACCTCCAGCGCATTGAGAAGTCCAGTGCCACCTTGGACTCTGTAACATCCACACAGAAGGATCCCAGTGGCTCCAGGTAACAGAAGCATAAGCCCTTTTGGTCCTCCACTCCTGCAGCAAAACCAGCCCAGCATCAGGCTGGCCAGCAGGCTCAGTCCTGGTGACCCAGGCCCAAGTCAGTAGCCTCAGTGGTCCATAAGCCCGGAGGGAAGGGACCCAGGGGCACTTCAGCCGGGTCCTCCTCCTCCAAACCTGCTCAGTGACGGGATTGGGGGGGTGCCACCCTCATACCCATCATGCTTCTTTTGGGTCCTTCTGTGGGGGGCCCGCCACTTCCTTTCTGCCTGGTCTGCTGTCACCACGGACAGGTGGATTCTAGAAGTGGTGGGTCAGGATCTGCCTTTGGAATTCAAGCAGTAACCTCCAAGCTGAGCCCACACCCCACGGGAAGACTTGGTATCCGCAGACACTCAGCCGGCTCTTTGAGACGACATAGCTCGGCTCCTCCACAAGGAGGTCATGGTCAGGGTAGCAGATCCTCCGGAACACCCAACTTGATGCCAAAGCAGACAGGGGATAGTGCCCCATTCTAGATATGCACGGCCTGTATAAGTTCCTCAGGTCGTGCACCTTCAGGATGGTAACTCTGTCTCCGATCATGCCATCTCTAGAGCAAAACGTGGTTTTGCTCCCCTGATCATCAGGACGCATTCTTTCATGTCTCGATCCATCCATCCCGCCGAAGGTTGCTCTGCTTTCAAGCCAAAGGAACCCTCTATGAGTTCCAGGCATGCTATTCGGCCTGTCTTCGGCCCACAGGGTCTTCACCAAATGCATAGCAGTGATGGCAGCTTGCCTGAGGTGCCGAGGGGTCCGGGTGTACCTCTACCTTGGCGATTGGCGGATTGCAGGTCCCTCCAGGCAGGAGGTGGACCAGTCCGGGGACCTGGCCCTCCAGACCTGCACCTCCCTTAGCCTGGTCAATGAGGCCAAGTCGGAAACCTTGCCGTCGCAGGTGATCAGCTTTATCAGGGCAGAGCTTGACTCTTGCTGAGCCAGAGCCCGGTTCCCGGCAGACAGGGCAGAGGTTCTCTCCTCCTTTACCAGATCATTTTGGGTTGGGCAGTTGTGCCTGTCCAAGACTTCCTGCACCTTCTGGGTTACAAGGTGGCCTCACCAGTATGGTCCGATGGACCCTTTGGAATATGCGCTCCCTGCAGTGGATGCTGGCCTGGCCAGCCAGTGGTCTCAGTGCAAAGGTGACTTTGACCAGCTGGTCACTGTGACCCAGAAGATGTGGGATGCCCTTCAGTGGTGGCTAGTCCTAGAGCATCTGCAGGAAGGGATCCTGTTTGTCAGCTCCAAGCCAACGGTCATCCTGACGACTGACGCCTCTCTCATGGGCTGGGGTGCCCATCTGGGGGAACACATGGTCCATGGGCTCTGGACCCCCAAGGAGTCCTGATGGCACATCAGTCTGCTGGATCTCTGGGCAGTTTGGCTGGCACTGACTGCATTCGCTCCACATAAGCGGGGCCAAGTGGTCTAAGTCCAGACAGACAACTTCACAACCATGTACTGCCTCAACAAACAGGGCAGGACACACTCCCTGCCTTTGTGCAAGGAAGCTCTCGGTGTATGGACGCTTATGCATAGCCTGGAAGCAAATTTCCTAGCCATCCATGTGGCAGGAGCCTCCAGTCAGCTGGCAGACGCCCTCAGCCGGGTAGGCAAGGCGTCTCATGAGTGGTCTGTCCATTCAGAAGTAGTTCACAGGCTGCTCTCCCAGTGGGCACTCCTCCAGTAGACATGTTCGCTTCCAGGGAGAATGCAAAGCTGAGAATGTTCTGTGCCCACCCCCCTCAGCAGGGCTTGCTGCAGGGAGATGCCTTCTCGAGGCCTTGGACCCCAGTCCTCTTCTGTGCCTTCCCTCCATTTCCCCTTATCCACAAGGTGCTGCTCAAGGTCAGGCTGGACAAGGCACAGGTGATCCTGGTGGCTCCAGACTGGCTACGCCAGTTCTGGTACCCCGATCACCTCAGCCTCAGCAACAGGCGCCCGAGGCATCATCCACTCCACCCGGACCTGCTCTCCATCAGTCAGGGGAAGGTACTCCACCCAGACCTTTAATGCCTGCACCCGACAGCCTGGTTCCTGAGCGGCTAGCGTTCCATGCTTTGGGTCTCTCCAAAGATGTCCTCACCATGGTGGAGGCATCTAGAAAGGAATCAACCAGAAAATGCTATGCCTTCAAATGCAAAAGATTCTCCATTTGGTGTCAGGGCATGGGGCTGGACCCATTGATCTGTCCAGTGGCCAACATTTTGTACTATCTGTGGTCCCTGTCCAAAGGGACTTCAGTCGACGACCCTTAAGGTGCACCTGGCAGCCATCTCCACCTGCTGGGTGCGGGCCAGTCGGCAGTCAGCGCAGGAGATGGTGGTCTGGTGCTTTTTCAAATGCCTAGATCACGTTTCTCCTCCAGTGTGTCACCCACCACCACCGTGGGAATTGTTGCTGGTTTTGGCAAATCTCATGGGCAAGCCATTTGAACCAATGCAGAAGTGTGAGATGTGTCACCTGTCATGGAAGACCACCTTCTTGGTGGCTATCACGTCAGCCAGAAGGGTCAGTGAGCTCCAGGTGCTTTCAGTGGAGTCTTCTTATCTGGTCTTCCACACGGACAAGGTTGTCCTGCGCCCCAAACTGAAGTTCCTCCCGAAGGTTGTGTCCGAGTTTCACCTTAATCAGGTGATGACTCTTCCGGTGTTCTTCCTGAATCACACCTCGGGGGCGGAGCACAGGCTCCATACTCTGGACCTGAGGTGAGCGCTTGCTTATTACAAAGAGCTTACGGCTGGAGTTTGGGGAGAGGTTCGCCAGCTGTTTGTCACCTACGCTGAAGCCGCACCTGGCAGACCTGCAGCCAAGTGGACGATTGGCAGGTGGATCATTTACTACTTTAATCTCTGCTATATGTTGGCGGGTAGAGAGCCTCCTGGAGGGCTATGGGTTCATTCCACCTGTCATACTGCTGCGTTGGTGGCTGCTTCTAGGGACGTCCCTATCCAGGAAATCTGCTGGGCTGCTACCTGGAAGTCAGCACACACCTTCATTTCCTATTACCACATTGATCTCTAGTCATGCCAGAATGCTAGTTTTGGGGCTTCAGTTCCCCCATCTCTGTTAGCTAAATAGGGGATGTGCGCCTTGCCTCCCTCCTCCTGGAGAACTGCTAGGAGTCCGCCACTTAGTGTGGATAGAACAACATATCCACGTCCCTAGAAACACAGGTTACTCGCTTGTAACAGTAGTTCTAGGAGTGGTATATGTTGATCTCATTTTGAGGGGGAGCTCTTGCAGCAGATAATACCATTAGGACTAAGCCGCCAGGCAGTAGAACCCCACAGAAAACTTCTAGCTAGCAGCCTATGGCGGGGGACTGCCTCCGATGTCAGTCGTGGGAAGTGTCCCCAGCACTAATTCTTTTTCCGCCAACGTCGGATCCACAGACGCCATTGTTGCAGTCGACCACCATTTTGTGCCTTGCACAGTTTAATCATTGGTTCATTTCTTTAACATTTTTCCTCAAATAAGTGCATGTCTTCATCAACCTCTTAGCGGCAAAAGTCGAGGTGCGCGTGCGGTAAGCAGATCCCGGTGAGGGACGGCCACTCAGCCTGCCTGATCTGCTTAGGCCCCGACCACCGGCCTGACGACTGCCTGCACTGCCAAAAGTTTAATAGTAAAACCTGGATCCGCCACCTCAAGATACTCAAGGCCTACCTGTTGAACAACAAGTGGCCTCCATGCAGAGGACCCAGTCGGGCAAAGTTCTTCCTCCTCAGCCACGGAGTCCCCCCCTCCCCACAAGGAGAAAAGATCAGCAGGAAACACTGTCACCTGGATAAGGAGAGAGCCAGGTCGGCCCAAAGTTCCCTCCCAGGACTTCTGCTTCCTCCAGCTCTGGCAGGAGGTCAGAATCTGTTCCCCCAGGTACCACAACTGTTTCGGGGGTAACACAGAAGAAAACTACCACCTTATCACACTCTAATGGTAGAGAGTCTTCATCCAAGGGGCATTCGTCTGCCCAAGTCCCATTGGCGCACCAACCCCACAAGTCTTCGCATCGGTCGACCCAAGAGGGACAGGTGTCTGCTTTAGGCAAAATTTCAGAACTGTCACCCATTAGCACTCTGGATCATCTGGCAGGCATAAAGAGTCAGATGACTCCACTAGATGCTAAGAGGTCGTCCGGTACCGGATGCCTCCTCCACCCGAGGAAAGGCTGACGTCAGCCTCTGAAGGTAGGCAGACTACCAGCCACTCCAACTCTGCATCAGAAATGGATCAGGCGCAGCCGGCCAAAGAGCAGCTGTCTGCTCCAGAGGACCAGCCGTCAGCCCCGGTGACCAAGGCCCCAAAGGACAAGACACCAGAGCCTGTGGACAACCAACCGCCTCCCCCATCTCCTTCTAAAGAGCTGGATGCCAGACTGCAAGGTGGCTAAGCACTGCTGGACAAAACTCCGTCAGGCCTGATGCCAGAGGCACCAGCCGACAAGGTGCCCCAGGACCAGACGTTGGTACCAGAAGAACCGCAATGTCCGACACCTGGCTTTTCTAACGTACCAAACCTGGCGCCTCTGCCTCCAGTTGTCCCATTGGCAGAGGTGGGTGCGCTTTTCAGTGCTTGGTGGAACACCATTAAAGGGGACTTGCTCCCAAAGCCCTCAGACCTATCCCCGATCCAACCAACGCCCAGGGATCAGTCGCCCCAGCGACCTTCCCCGCCGACAGATCATCTGCCACCCAGTGATGACGATAGGCGGATGCCAGGTGCAGGCGGCAAAAAGAGGTACCCGTGGTCTGTCCCGTCTACTAGCGGACGCCCGCCATCTTCTTCCAAGGACAAGTTACCAGTACCTTTGGACCCAAGAAGAGACTCGCTAAGGTCACCTCCAGATGACCCGTCCTTCTTGGACATTGAGGCATATCTAAGCACTGTATCAGTGGGATCTGGAAGAGCTGGACCCTGAACGATGTCGTCTGGCAAAATTCCTGGGGGCTACTGACCCAAAACCCTTGGTCGTTCCCCCATTAGTGGATCTCTTCCAAGATGCAATGAAACTGACGTGGAAGCATCCGGCCTCCACAACGGCAGTTCCACGAAAAGCAGACAGGCTCTATAAAGCACCTAAAGGGGAGCCTTTCTTAAGCAAACCACCGAAAGCAGATTCCATGGTGCACATGGCAGAGTGCAACAACCAAGGCACATGAGTGCCCAGCCTCTAGATCCGGAGTCCAAAAAGCTGGACCAGATGGGCCATGAAGTATATTCATCAGCTACCTGCACGGTTAGGTCACTGAACTTTCTCGCCCATGTGGTTACATACCAAAAGTTCCTGTGGGCGAAAGCGATGGATCTGGTTAAGGCTTGAGGGCAAGGCAGAGCGCTAGCTGTAATCTAATTGGGCATGGATGTGGATAAACTCGCGCTGAGGAGCTCTCACGATTCTGCAGACATGGCAGCAGCAACAGGTATCTGCATGAGGAGGCATGCATGGTTGAGAGTTTCTAGTTTCTGCCAGGATTTGCAGGGTGCCATCTTGGACGCCCGTTTTCAAGGACCTGTCCTCTTTGGTCAGGAAACAGAGAAACTTATAACAGGATTGCAAGACTCTGGCAAGGTGGTATCTGACGTCCATCATATGTAGAGGTCACAACCGCAGACAACCAGACACTGTCCCTTTCGGAAAAAAACAGAGACAGCAGGGAAGATGCTAACTGCAGCACAAGGGAGGCTTTAAAAGAAGATTGCCCCCCCCCATTCCTTCAGGTGCCCAGGGCCTAAAATCCCAAGGTGCCCAGACCCCCCGCCTACACCCTTCCACAACATCATGACTTCCTATCGACCTCTCCCGAGGAAGTGCAGGGAGTTGATAATAGGGAGATTCTCCTTTTACCAATCCGAATGCTCCAATATCACATCAGATCAATGGGTCTTCCGGATAGTAGAGAGAGGATACTCTCTGAAATTTACCCAGATTCCACCGGACAGTCCACCCGTCCTCTCCCACTGCTCCCCCTCCCATACAGCTCTCCTGCGGGCAAAAATGCAGGTCTTGCTAGAAAAAAGAGCTATCCAGGGGTCCCTACACCCAAAGAGGCAAGGGGTATTACTCCCACTTCTTCCTAGTCCCGAAGAAGACGGAGACCTCCGCCCCATTCTGGAGCTAAGCCAGCTGAACACCTTCATCGATTACAAAAGGTTCAGAATGGTGACTCTAGCGAGCCTGCTGCCCATGCTCCATCACAGAGATTGGCTTTGCTCCCTGGATATGCAGGATGCTTACATGCACATGAAGATCCTGCCATCCCACAGGAAGTTCCTTCGCTTCGCTTTTCCAAGTAGGGCACTACCAGTTCAGGGTGTTTCCATTCGGCCTGTCATCAGCACCAAGGGTTTTCACCAAGTGCCTGGCACTCGTGGCAGCAGCCCTCAGGAGAGGGGGTCACTTTGTCTACCCCTACCTGGACGATTGGCTTCTCACAGCTTTGTCAGAAGACCAATTAAACAGAACAATGGAGGAGACATTGTTTATTCCGGACCTTGGGCATCACTTTAAATATGCCCAAGTCACACCTGTGGCCTGTTTAACAGCTACAGTACATAGGAGCAGTCCTGGACACCATCCAAGGAAAAGTCTTTCTTCCTGCAGACAGGCTAAGAGAAGCCGCTCACAGAGTGAGGGACTTGGATCAGGTCCCGGCAAGGGTGATTCTGCAGCTTCTAGGATCGTGGATATGTTGTTCTATCCACACTTGTTGGCATGTCCTTTCCCTTTAAGATTCTTGCCGGAAGGTCTGAAAGCCGGCTCCTCCCACCCACCTAGGTAGTATATGCCTCGGCTCCGCCCCTTGATGCTGATCTTCCTTTCCGTTGGCAGATTCAGATTGCCTCCATATCGCTCGCACGTTACTGTAGGCCCTGGAGCTTAAATCTACGGATTTACCCAAATTCCGACTCATTAGAGTTTCTCCCAATCGCTTTGCGATCTCGACTGTGATGGAGGACAAGTCCTCACCTGGTTTCTGCTGCTGCCCATTCGAGCAAGCGATGTCTCACTTGCCGACCCATGCGCCTCGTGTGTGTTTATTCGTCGGGTCTCTCATGACACCCAGGCATGCGAAATGTGTCGTTTTCATCCAAACATCTTGGATGATCGTCTCACATGAGTGCAACTGGGGCAGACCAGAAAAACGGAATCTGTTGGTCAAATCTAGGGAAGCCCGTTGGGCGGTCTCCGTGGCTGTAGGGTCAGCCGAGTAGCTCGAACAGATGAAGACTTTCGAAGAGGAGGTGGCTCGGGCCGCGGATCAATCCTCTTCCATGTCCATCTTCATCCTGCTCAATCTGGGCTCCACCTTCTCAGGCTCCTTTCCGAAGTTGTGCCAGTCCCTCCCTACCAAGGGAGAGGGACCCTCGGGTTTGCACATCTCTTGATCCCACAAAAAGGACAAGGAATCTCCATCTCGCTGACGATGCTCTTGGAAGTGTGAGAGATCTCGGTCCCAGGAATGTTCTGTCCAACTGCGGTCAAGGTTGCGGCCTCGGCCACCGGCTTCACGGTACCCCCGTCAGGCTAGCTGGCTAAGACACGGGACAACGATCTGGTTGAGATTATCCTCAAGCCCGTCGATCCATTGTCGCTCAATGAGGCCGAAAACTTCTTATTCAGGACCCCGGTCCTGCTTGCCACTGAGGAGAAGACCCAGCCTGCTGGGAATCCCCGTGTGGTCCAGATCCCTGACCAGGAAGAGCCACGGTTCTCCCCAGCTCCTTCCGAGTGACCCCGTTGGTTCCCCCGATTTTCCAAGTCGAGGTCTCACAGGGTTCCAAAAAGCAGAAGAGAAAACTGACAGGCTGAAGAAGGTTCATATGCCCTCTAAGAAGTGGCAGCACCACCACTCGTGCTCCTCGGATGAGGAGAGGCTTCAACGGAAACTCCATTGACACTACGAGGATTTAATGTGGCAGCAGCTAATTATGTTCATCCAGAAGCTGGCTCCGGCTTCTACCCCGGCCATTACTTGGCTGTCGCCCTCTAGGCTGACTTCTACTACTCAGGAGCCGGTCCACACTGTTCCTCCGCCTTCGGAGTCAGTCAAGACCATCCTGGGTAGGCCAAAACTGGCCTCTCCACTGATTGTGGTGGAGCCGCCACCGAAGCAGCCTCCTTCGGGGGCTCCTTCTAAGGAGTCTCGGCCCATTCTGTGCCTACCGCATAGGCTGTCAGCCTCACATCTGACCACCCTAGGTGGGTGCAGGGCGACTCTGGTGGTCAGCCGATCTATCCGGACTCTTTGGAGTATGAGGACTCTGACCTACATTCTCACTCCTTGGACAAGGAATCTGTCCGTAGTCTTTTGACAGAGTAAGGCCCTTCTTCCTTCATGGGCATCTTCTTCCTCATCTCCGAATTCACGGGGATGCCCTTACAACCCATTCAAAAATGGGCCGAACACCCCCTCACTGATCTCCTCAAATGAGGCGATTCACCGACGGAGGCCTTCCCAGTGGCAGAGGCCATTGTCGATCCAGCCTTGGAGCTGTGGCAGCACACTGTCTCCTGCCCCGTGCCTTCAGCCCGAATGACCCGCAAGTATGCGGTGCCCATTGGGTCCCTTTTGGGATTCGGAGAGCACCCCTCAGCCGAGGGACTGGTGATGGAGTCTGTGTTCAGGCTCTCGGTTAATTCAGGAGACACTGATAGACCCCTGGACAAAGAGCTCGGAAAGTCTATGCTCCCTCTTCGCAGGGCCTTCATCAGGCAAGCTCGGCCATCATCATGGCGCACTTCTCATGCCCTCCTGGGCTCTCTTGATGAGGTTCTACCTCACCTCCCCGCAGACCTCCAGACCACGGTCAAGCAGGGTTGGGTGGTTGCGAAACAGCAGCTCCAGATGTCTTGGACCTCAGGGACTCCTGCGCCCACTTGGTGCCAGCCGGGGTTGCCATGCACCACAGGGCTTGGTTGCGGGTATCCACCTTCATGGGGGACACCTAACAGAAGCTGATGGACATCCCTTTCCTGGATACCGACCTTTTCTGCTTAGGTGTGGACGGTTACCTCCAACGTATAGAAAAGTCCAATGCCACTTTAGACTCTGTGGCCTCTGCTTAGAAGGAATCCCAGGGTTCCAAAAAGCAGAAGAGAAAGCCTTTTCGGCCTTCTGCCCCTGCGGCCAAGCAGCCCTATTTCCAATCAGGGCAGCATCAGCTGCAGCCTCAACATTGGTGCCTTTGGCTCAAGTCTGGTCCCCCAGCAGCCCGTAAACCTGGAGGACGTGGTTCAGGTGGTCCCCAAGCTGGACCCTCTTCCTCCAAGCCTGCCCAGTGATGAGATGGAGTGGCCACCCCCATACCTGTCACACCAGCTCTGGGTCCTCCTGTGGGGGGCCAGCTCTGCCACTTCCTTTCCGCCTGGTCCACTGTTACAACAGACAGGTGGGTTTTAGAAGTGATTGGACAGGGACTGCCTCTGGAATTCGAGCAGTACCCACCAAGCCGAGCCTGCGCCCCATGGGAGGAAATGGTGTCTGTACACACTCAGCCAGCTCTCCAAGATGACATCGCCCAACTCCTCTGCAAGGAGGTGGTGGCCAGAGTCACGGACCCCCCTGTCAACCCAGGGTTTGTTTCCAGGTACTTCCTGATCTTGAAATGGATGGAGGGCTGGTGCCCCATTCTAGACCTGCACAATTTCTAAGGTCCTGCACATTCAGGATGGCCTCTCTGTCGCATATCATACCATCTCTCAAGCAGAACATGTGGTTTTGCTCCCTGGATCTCCAGGACACGTCCTTTCACATCCCCATCTATCCATCTCACCAGAGGTTCCTTTGCTTTCGAGCAGAGGGAGCCATCTTCGAGTTCTGAGCCATGCCGTTTGACCTGTCATCGTCCCCCGGGGTCTTTACCAAATGCATTGCAATGGTGGTGGCCCATCTTCGGCGTTGAGGGGTCAGGATGTACCACTAATTCTACGACTACTGGCTCATAGCGAGTTCCTCCAGACAGGAGGTGGAGAGTTCCAGAGATCTGGCCCCCCAGACCTGCATCGATCTTGAGTCCTGACCTCCTGGTCAACGAGACCAAGTCAGAACTAGTACCTTCGCAGGTGATCTGCTTCATCGAGGCAGAGCTCGACTTTTGCCGAGCCAGAGCCAGGCTCCTAATGGACAGGGTGGAGGTTCTCTTCTCCTTCGCCCAGTCATTTCTGATTGGGCACTTGTGCCCTGCCCGGGCCTTCCTGCGCTTTCTGGGGTACATGGCGGCCTGCACTGCCGTGGTCCAGTGGGCCTGGTGGCATATGCGCCCCACTTCAGTGGGAGCTGGTCAGCCAGTGGACTCAGTGATGTGGTCATTTCAATCAGCTGGTCACGGTGACCCAGAAGATGTGGGACACTCTCCAGTGGTGGACCGTCCTAGCAGATTTGCACAAAGGGATCCCGTTTGCCCATCCTGAGCCGACGGTCATTCTCACAACCAATGCCTCTCTCACTGGCTGGGGTGCCCACATGGGGAATCACAGAGTCCACGGGCTCTGGACCCCTGAGGAATCCCGATGTCATATCAACCTGCTGGAGCTCAGAGCAGTCCCGTCTGGCACTGGTCAGTATTCGCTCCGCTCTTTCAGGGTCAAGTGGTGCAAGTCCAGATGGACAATAACTCAAACATGTACCATCTCAGCAAGCAGGGTGGTATGCACTCCCAGCCTCTGTGCAGTGAAGTGCTCCACATCTGGACCCTCATGTGCCGACTGGAGGCAGATCTCCTGGCCATCCATGTGGGAGGAACCTCAGACAAACTGCCAGATGCTCTCAGCCGTGTGGGGGAGACGTTCCATGAGTGGTCTCTTTATCCAGAGGTAGTACATAACCTGTTCTCCCACTGGGACAAACCTCAGGTGGATCTTTTTGCCTCAGGGAGAATGCAAAGCTGAAGCTGTTTCATGCCCGCCCCCAGCAGGGCTCGCTTGATGGGGATACCTTCTGAGGCCGTGAACCCCAGGCCTTTTCTATGCCTTCCCTTCACTTCCCTTGATTCACAAGGTGATCCTCAAGGTCAGGAGAGACAAGGCACAGGTGATCTTTGTAGCCCCAGACTGGCCTTGCCAGTTCTGGTCTCCAGATCTCCTCAGCCTCAGCTCTAGGCCTCCGAGGTGTCTTCCGGTATGCCCGGACCTGATGTCAGTCAGTCAGAGGAAGGTATTTCATCCGGACCTTCAGTCCCTGCACCTGACAGCCTGGTTCCTGAGTGACTAGAGTTCCAGGCTTTGGGTCTCTCTGAGGATGTACTCACAGTTGAGGAAGCATCCAGAAAGGAGTCGACCAGGAGGTGTTATGCCTTCAAATGGAAAAGGTTTTCCATTTGGTGTCAGGGCAAGGGCTAGGGCCCTTTGTCCTGTCCGGTGGCTAGTATCCTCAACTACCTTTGGCCTCTGTCTAAAGGGGGTCTTCGGTCTATGACCCTTAAGGTGCACCTGGTAACCATCTCTGCTTATCAGGCGTGGGCCTGTCACCAGGCTGTGGCACAGGAGAAGGTGGTCTGGTGCGTCTTTAAAGGCCTCAACCATATTTTCCCTCTGGTGCGTGAACCTCCACCACCGTGGGATCTGCTGCTGGTACTGGCAAAGCTCATGGGCAAGACATTTGAACCGATGCACAGGTGTGAGATGTCACATGTGTCGTGGAAGACCACCTTCTTGGTGGCTATCACGTCAGCCAGAAGGACTGGGGAGCTACAGGCGCTTTCTGTTAAAGTTTCCTTACCTGGTCTTCCACAGGGACACGGTTGTCCTGCGCCCCAACCCGAAATTCCTTCCAAAGGTGGTGTCAGAGTTTCACCTTAACCAGGTGTTGACTTTGCTGGTGTACTTTCCCCAGTTACACCTCGGAGGCAGAGTACAGACTCCATACCTTGGACCTGAGATAAGCGCTGTCTTATTTTAAGGAGTGGATGGCTGAAGTTCGGGGAGAGGTTTGCCAGCTGTTTGTCACATACGCTGAAGCTGCACCTGGCAGACATGCAGCCAAGCAGATGATTGGCAGATGAATTACATCATGCATTGATCGCTGCTGTAGGTTGGCGGGCAAGGAGCCTCCCATAGAGATAAGAGCTTACTCCATCCGCCATACTGCTGCCTCGGTGGCTGCTTCCAGGGACATACCTATCCAGGAAATCTGTGGGGCTGCTACCTGGAAGTCAACAAACACCTTCATCACCCACTACCACATCGACCTAGAGTCACACCAGGATGCTGGTTTTGGGGCCTCAGTTCTTCAATCTCTGTTCCCCAAGTAAGTATTGAGGGGTGTACGCCTTGCCTCCCTCCTCCCGGAGAACTGCTAGCAGTCTGCCAACAAGTGTGGATAGAATAACATATCCACGATCCTAGAAAAACAGGTTACTCACTTGTAACAATAGTTCTAGGAGTGGTATATGTTGTTCATCCACATGGACCCACCCAACCTCCCCGGTTTCTACAAACAAACTAAATTTCCAGCGGGCAAGATATGGCGTCAAGGGGTGGAGCTGAGGCATATACCACCCATGTGGGTGGGAGGAGCCAACATTTAGACCTTCCGGCAAGAATCTTAAAGGGAAAGGACATGCCAACAAGTGTGGATGAAAAACATACCACTCCTAGAACTATTGTTACAGGTAGGTAACCTGTTTTTCTAGGTCAAGTGGCCGCAGCCATAGCCACATTCCCCCCGGCAGGTATGCATATGAGGATCCTGCATTGGCTCTTCAGAGTACAGTGGGACCAAGGCACGGACGAGCTCGAAGAGCCCATCCGAATTTCTAGTGTGGTCCGTCAGTCCCTTATCTAGTGGCTTACCCCGGCCAGTTTGGACAAAGAGATTCACTTTGTGACCCAGCGCACATCAGATCCTGACTACGGATGGCTCTGGACTGGGATGCGGAGCACATCTTGCTTCTCACCAGGTGAGGGGCCCCTGGAATTCAACGGAATGATCTCTCCACATAAACATTTTAGAGATGAGAGACATACTGCATGCCCTACAAGCCTTCCAGTGGGTACTCCTTCCTGGGTCTCTTCTGGTCAGTCGGACAATACCCCAGTGGTTTTCCATCTCAACAAGCAAGGGGGCATGCACTCTTATCCCCTATGCAGAGAGACCATGACAGTGGATCAAAACCTGAATCTCACAGCAGTCCATGTTTCATGGTTTCACAACATGCTTACAGACAGCCTAAGTCGCTCTCAGTCTCAGAGCCACGAATGAGAACTACAGCAAGAAGTCGCAGACAATGTCTTCAAAAGGTGGGGTCGACCAGAGCTGGACCTCTTTGCGTCCCCACACAATGCCAAACTGCTTAATTCCTGCTCACTAGATCCAGGGCCTGGTGTTTTTTTGATGAGACGCATTGTCCCTCTCTTGGACAGAGGTTTCTGTATGCCTTCCCTCCCTTTCCTCTTCTTCAGAGGATCCTGATCAAGTGGCAGACCGAAGGTGCATGAGTGATCCTGATTGCACCCTTCTGACCTCGGCAAGTTTGGTTCCCGCTGTTACAACAGCTGGCATCGGAACCACCGGTTCAGTTAACCCTGTCCACTCACTTGCTGTCCCAGGAGTAAGGGACACTGGTCCATATGGCTCCTGCGGACTTAGCTAGGGATAGGTTTGGAGTATCTCTAAGAGTGGCAGAGGTGCTCATGGCAGCAGAAAACCCTCTACCAGGGCAGCATATGCCATGCAGTAGAAGCGCTTCTGTTTGTGGGCATTCCCCCGTTCTTTGGATCCCCTCACCTGTCTGGTGGACTCTGTGCAGGAGTATCTTCTCTCCTTACCGGACCTGGGCCTCAGCTACTTGTCCATTAAGGTGCATTTCTGTCCGCTTTCAGCTTACCATGCACCACTGAATGGGAAGACTCTGGCACAGTTGGACCTATGCAAGACCTTTCTAAGGGTAATCTTGCATATCAGACCTCCCAGAAGAGACCCCGTGCCACCTTGGGACCTTCTGTTTGTTTTAGAGAAGCTTACCTTGCCCCCACTTCGAACCAGCCGAAAGTTGCAAGCCACGCCTTTTCTCTTGGAAGGCGTTGTTTTTAGTTGCTACTACTTCAGCTCGGAGGATTTCTGAGCTGCAAGCTCTGATGTGTAAAGAGCCGTATCTTGTTTTTCACTGGGACAGGGTAACCCTGCATACAAACCCTAAGTTTCTTCCAAAAGTAGTGTCTAGAGTTCACATTGAACCAAGACATTCAACTACCAGTTTATTATCCAGAGTACTTAAAAAGAGGGGAGGTCTTGTTGCCTACTCTGGATGTACATAGGATTCTGCCTTACTACCTGCCAGGACCAGTTCCTCCAGAAAGACAGACCAGTTGTTTATCTCCTTTGCCACAGGAAAGTTGGGGCACCAGTGACAAAACAGATGCTGACTAAGCAGCTCGTGAATTGTATCGTGTTCTGTTATCAGCAGCACAACAAACCCTTACCGGGACTGGTTAAGGGTCATTCCACCAGAGGGATAGCGACATCCTTCGCTTCACTCAGAAATGTTTCCTCAGTGGACCTCTGTGCGGCCAGTACTTGGAGTTCAGTGCACACCTTCGTTAGGCACTACAGTCTGGACATGGCCTAGTGGTCATTCAGGAACTCCTCTCCTAATTGTCTACAGCTCAGCAGTAATGTCCTCCAAGCTTCTGAGCTGGATCTCTTCTTGGGTACTGCTTGGGACTCAGTCCTAATGGTATTACCTGCTGCATGAGCTCCCCCTAGAAGTGAGATAGTACAGTTATGTAAGAACTTACCGTAACAGTAGATCTTTGAGAGGAGCTCTTGCAGCAGGTGGCTTTCCCACCCACTTGCTCCCGGGGACTAATATTACTATTTTCTCTTTGGGGATAGGAGATCTTCCTTGGTTTTCCATCTGTTTTCAGCTGGGTCACCGACGGGAGAATTGAGGTGTTGCCGGGGGTCTGCCCCCTTTATACCACGTCTGACATCAGGGCGGAGCCGACGTCTGGGGTGGTCCCCTGCCATAGAGTGCTAGCTAGAGGTTTTCTGTGGGACCCTAGCACCTGGTGGCTTAGTCCTAATGGTATTACCTGCTGCAAGAGCTCCTCTCGACGAGCTGCTGTTACATTAAGTTCTTACGTAACTGTACTTTCATTCACACAGACCCACCCTACCTCCCCTGCCTTAGGCGCACAACCTGTGCTTCCAGTGGGCAAGATCTGGCATCATGGGGCCAAGCTGAGGGATATACCACCCGGATGGGTGGGAGGAGCTAGCTAAAAGACCTTCTGGCACTTCTTAAAGGGGAAAGGACTATGCCAATTAGTGTGTATGAACAACATATTCCACTCCTAGAACTACTGTTACAGGTGAGTAACCTGTGTTTTTAGTTATTACTTCTGCTCGAAGGATTTCAGAGCTATAGGCTCTAATGTGTGAACCTCCTTGTTTGATTTTCCACAAAGTCTTTACGTACTGGTCCTAAGTTTCTTCCGAAGGTGGTGTCTTAAGTTTACTTTAAATGAAACCATCCACATACCAGTTTATTTTCCTGAGCATGCCAGTCCAGGGGAAGCATTGTTCCATATGTTAGATGTACATAGAAGACTCTGGTACTATATACACTGCACGAAAGACTGCAGGAAGTCCTCACAGCTTATTATTTCCTTCGCCCCTGGGAAAGGGTGCACACCTGTTTCTAAACGGTGCCTGTCCAAATGGTTGGCTAACTGTATTACTTTTTGTTATTAGAAATATGGTAAGGAACTTCCTGGTGGTGTTCATGGTCATTCCACCAGATGGCCAGTTCCGTTGCCTGTTTCAGAATATGTCCCCTGCAGAAATCTGTGTAGCTGCCACCTGGCGAACTGTCCACACCTTCATTAAACACTACAGTCTGGACATTGCCTCTTGAAAAAGGGCAGGTTTTGGCCTAGCTGTGCTTCAAAGCCTCCTTTCTTAGGCCTCTAGGCTCCAAGCACCCAGACTGTTTGTGGTCAGTACTACTTGGTACTCCGTTCCATTAGTGGGGCCTGATGAAAGAGATATCCTTGAAGAAGATAGAACAGTTATGTATTTATCGTAACAGCAAATCTTCGAGAGAATCTCTTTTTTCAGGCCATGCCATCCCACCCTCCATCCCCCTAAGCTCTAGTGCCCTGTAACTCTTGTCTCTTACTCCAGGACGGTCTACCTGCTGTTGTCAGCCTTGCCTGGTAGGCAGAACGATAAGCTCTCTCCTGGTTCCCTAGAGGAGGTCCTCTGAGCATGATCTCCGGTGGGGAATTGAGGAAAGGGGGCCTCCCACGCTTATATAGGAGTGCCAATGTAGGACGTTGTGGGTAGCCCCTAGCGGTCCACTTGCAAAAGGTTTCCATGCAGTCGTAGTGACTGGTGGCTACATTTCCAGAGGTGTGGCCTGTTGAAAGAGAATCTGTTGAAGATAAATTAACGGTAAGTACATAACTGTTTTTTTAACTTCCATAGTAAGTAATGTTATCTACAGGAAAACACAGGACACTGTCAGACTAATCAGGCAGCACTGCAAATGAACAATAATAATACATATGTGTAGTTAGGGCTTGCCTCATGTGGGGGGAGGGTCAGGTGCAAAAGCAGACATGGGTGGTGTTGTCATGGAGTAGGGCTTCCTGGGACTGGGTCGCGGGGAAGTGGAGCGGATATCACCCCAGCAGTTTTTAATTAAAGATGACATTTTGTTATGCTTAGTTTTAATTAAGTATTTCCAAAACCAGGTTTTCAGAATGCATTCAGTCGGTACATATTGAACCCAGTGAAGTGTCTTAAGGGCAGTACAGTAAGTGTGGTAAATACAGATTGCCACGCTTAAAATAGAGAAGTAAACTTTTTTTTTTTTTTTATTTAGTTGTTTAACCAGGTATAGCACACTAAGCTGATAGCTTTTTTACAGGAGCGACCTGGGAGCACAAGGAGGTTAAGTGACTTGCTCAGGGTCACACAGTATGCAAGTAGAAGCTGTGAGATTCAAACCCAGGTCTGGTCTGCTGGATGTCACCAAATTTGCAGCTCAGAGCCTTAGACCACTGCGCTATATTGCCTCCTAATGTAACTAACTTAATGTATTCATTTCATTAGGGAGGCACATACCTAATTTTTCAGTTTTTTTTCTGATCAGTTGTGAAACTGGCAGGAGTAATAAGGAGAATCTCTTGGGAGAAACTGAAACCCAGACCAGGAATGTGTGGATTCCATTTTGTTTGGGCATTTTACTAAAACTGGTCAACAAATTAGCCATTTTGTTCACCCATTTCAAGAAGCATCCTCTCCGCAACAAGCGTAGTCAGATCGGTATGTCACATTCTCTTAGTACAATAGAATAGATATCTGTATGTGAGAGAAAACACTGACAGATTGTGTGGTTACTGTAACAACAGCACGCTATGGGTTGTTCCAGCCAGAGGCTGGATTGCACCAAAGCTCACAGAAACTCGGCTACCCCACTTCTAACAAACTTTTCTGAGGGCTGCTCTGTCGTCTCTACTGGATAATGTAAGAGAGGCAGTTTGCCCACTGACAAATTTAGAGATGGGAGTTTTCCCCAGCTAAACAGTTCCAATTTAAATACCAATAATCACAGACCCTGGAGTGTACTGTGCTTATAGAATGGGGTACTAACATAACAACC
Source organism: Neoceratodus forsteri (assembly GCA_016271365.2). NCBI lineage: Eukaryota > Metazoa > Chordata > Ceratodontiformes > Ceratodontidae > Neoceratodus > Neoceratodus forsteri. The sequence goes on along the minus strand of CM057455.1, from coordinate 1,454,257,744 downwards.
CTCCTCTTCTTCAACACATCTTTCCTTTCCCTACAACCTCTCCAGGACATTCCTGACTGCTCAGCTGTTTTTGTGTAAACTAAAAACACTGCCTGTGACTCCCCTATGTTAATTTGAGTCTCGGACTGCATGTTAAAAAAATGCTGTAGGTGCCAAGTTACTTATTCATAGTATTTAGATACTAGTAGTGCCAAATGTATTTTATAGTGCCCTTCTAACTGCACAGGGCATTTTACAGAACATTTTATAAAATGGAGTGAAAGAAATGTAGATACACACAGTATCATACCATGTAATTTCAGATACTGAACGGGGGATAAATCACCCTAAGAAACATGGACCAGCAGGTCACCCTGGTGGCATGGAGGGCATAGGCGCTAGGCGCCTTACCTCCTGCCACTCTGACGACCTGGGGTTGGGAATGGATTTGGGTTGCTCAGAGGCTGGCAGGGAGAGGAAGGATTGAGCATCCCTAGAACAGCTCTTCTTCCTCAGGGAGTGGGGCACGTGTGACGTGCTGCTTGCCTGGCACCCAGTGGTGGCTGGATGCCAACACATGCGACGCCACCATTCAAGGGAAGTGATCCCGTGTTCAGGATGCTGGGGCTAGCGCCGCAGAAGTGGAGCTCAGACATCGCATCCATTGCATATCCACGGGCCACAGGGGAGAAAAATGGTGGAACAATACAGGGGTTGGGCTATATGAAGTCATCCTCAAGAGAGCACTAACAACCTGCCACGTTTTAGAATTAACGAGGGGGGGGGGTCAAGGTGACCAGTGCTCATGGAACAGGCTGATACAGCCTCCCAGCATGCCAGGGAGCAGGAAAACCTCTATGGAAAAAACCAAAAGAAACATCAAACAGTTACTGAATCCTAAAAGACTGGCATAGAATCAAAATGAAAATACACCCCAAGGTAGGGAAAAGCCTGGCTCAGCAAACACGTGTTCAGTGTGCTTGATAGACTGATTTCAACAGGGAGAAAGTGCCATAGGAGGGACTGACACCATAAGAGTACGGTCCCCCGACAACTTCAACTGGGAAGGTGGGACCCATAGAAGTCCCTGCTGAATCAGTAAAGGGAAGGGGGGCTGGAGCTCGCTCAGGTATTTAGGGGGGGAAGCTTGTTGTGTTGGTTTTTATAGGCAGCCCGTCGGTTTGGGCTGTACACCATTGCTGTCTGTCACAGGATGAAACAGTCTGAGTGGAGTTGTGGGACATGTACCTTCCCAGAATCCATCTTTTACATCCTGTCCTATCTAGTAGACTAGACTGATCTATACTTTTCTTCTCAACAAGTGAAATTTTTCTTCAACTTCTGTATCTTATCCAGTTTTCTGGTGCTGCTTTAGTAGTAACAGTAGCACAGAAGGAATTCTTCAGCATCTGCTTTACTTTTGCAGGTGCTCAGTCTGCAGATTTGGCAACCCTGGGCTTCAAAGTCTTGTAGGGCTGTTATAGCCCACATACTCTTTGTGGCGCAGTGTAGGAACAAATTCTGCCTTCCCTACAGAAGATAATGTAGGATCTCAGTTTTAAGAGCTAAAGGAGTGTTTTTTGACAGATGGGCAGTGCAGCGAGGAACACATAATTGAGGATTGCTCTTGGCATTCAGCTGCACATACATGACAGGTTCCATCTTGGGAGTCGCAAGCCAATTGGAATGACGGGCCCGGTCACCAATCCAAATTGTTATATATTTTATTTTCCTAGTAACATCCAGACATTCCTATGTTTCAGGGACAAATTTCCCCATCATCAGGGAGTCTGGTAGTATTCTGTAACTATAGAAAAAAGGTTTGTAGTTCAAAAATATTTTCTATTCAGTGCAAGTGATTGTTATTCACCATAAATAGATTCATATCTAAAGAGCTGCACTTACATATATTTTTCAAGAAGTTTTCTGTATCGGCTAATTTTCTGTTTCTAGGATCGAGGATATGTAGATCTTACTTCGAGAGGGCTCTTGCAGAAGGTATTCACAAGTAGGACTAAGCCGTCAGGCGTCAGGACCCCATGGAAAAATCTGTTGCTAGCAGGGACTGGCATCTCTGGCAGGGACCGCCCCCACATCAGGTGACCAGCATCAGCCGACATCAGTATAAAGGGGGACAGTCCCGACGCTTGCCCTCTAGTTCTTTCCTGCCGTCGGCTTGCAAATGTACCTCGTGGAAGAACAGCGCTCGCTTTTCTTACCATTTTTGGATAAGTATTAGTCTTTTTCAACTTTATTTTACTCTGATATTTGTGTAATACTACCTTGCTGTGCATGTCGTCCCCAACGCCGTTGGAATCGCATAAGAAATCGTGTGGATCCCAGCTTCTTCACAAAAATGGCCCATTCCTGTTCGTCTTCTGTCTGGGCCCAGACCACCGCGTGGAGGAGTGTGAGTACTGCCGAAAATTCAACGCTGCAACTCGGAACAAAGGCAGCAGTCCCTGGAAGCCCATTTACTAAAAAAAGAAAACGGCATCCATGGAAAAGGAACTGAAGAAATTGATGCAGGCGTCAACTCTCCTGAGAGCCATCACAAGAAAAAGAGGGACAAGTAGAAACACCGAGATTGGGAGTTACCATCCACAGCAGCTGCGACTTCGGCTGGGGTCGCGGCTCTTCAGGTAGCTTCCCCCTCAGGGGGGACCATTCTTTGACAGCCACCTTAGTGGTGTCTAAGCTGGCGCCGACTCTGCCTGGCTTGGCGCTTGGGCCCGAAGGGAGCCTCCAGGGCAAGAGGCCCGCACTCCCGTTTTGGCCTCTAAATCTAGGCCTTCTGGTGAGAGTGCATCTGATAAGTCAAGCATCGGTCCCACCGATGCCCGCCCAGACACTGCTGATAAGTCAGTTGTCGGCTCACCCGATGTCCACCCAGCTGGCGACCCTTCGTCGGGCCATTCATCCATCCCTGACGTCGGAGAGTCACCACAGTGCACGTTGGTTGCGTTGCCCTCTGAGGACCTTGCGTCTTCTCTGGCTCCTCCCAAGGAGTTTACTCCTCCCGCCTCGGCTGGGGTCGAGGAGCCTGACATGCTGATGTTGCGGATGCTCCCCCTGACGCCGGATCCTCAGATGCCGGACCCGATGTCAGAGCACCCAACATCACCCTCCGGCATCCTGCTCCCTGACGATCTAACGTCAGAGTCTTTTGGGTTACCGGGAACACCGATGGGTCCTCCTCTGGGTCCTATGCCCTCCGGGCTGATGTCTGATTCATTTGGTCCACCTGCAGGGCCGCCGCCGGTACCTCCGACTCCGTCGGACACCCCTGCGCCTGGATACCTGACACGGGTATACCCGACACTGCAGTATCCTGCTCCTCAGTACTCGATATCGCACTATCCAATGTCGCAGTACCTGATGCGGGGCCTCCCGCCATCTGGTTATGGGCACACTTGTTACGGGTTTCCAGCTTACCCGTACCTGAGCCCCCCTTCGCCTCCTCCTCCTGCACCTGCCCCGCAGTCTCAGGTGGACTTGAGGGAAGTCTTGGCCTCCTGGCGAGCTGAAGCAAAATCACAGCTCACCTAAGAGGTTGAGAAATGCATACCGACGCCGGACCCCTTACGTTGGCATGAAGAGACTCCCCTTCCTCTGCCTGACACTAGAGCCAAACCTTCTAGTTCTAGGACCAGGGAGAACATGCTCCTCAGGGTAACCACCAGAGAGGGCAATCCTCCCCCTCCTAGGGAGGCCTCCTCTTCTGCTTCTCCATCATCGGAGTCTTCGGAGTCAGATTTGGACTCCGAACGCTGTGATCTAGAGGAGGTCCCCGCACTCCAGATAGACCCAGGCCCCAAGGTTCTCCAAAGTCCCCTCCGGAAGAGCCTTCCTTTCTGGAGCTGCTGAAGAAAATCCAGGCTGTCTGTGAGTGGCAATCAGTGGAACCAGATCCCCCAGTGTAAGAAGCTCGCGGCCTATCTGGACCTCCCGGAGACTTCTCCCACCCTGATTCCACCCTGGATAGAGCCTCACGAGGATCTTGTCTCCACTATTTGGAAGCAACCTTCCTCGGAAGGCTGACAGGCTATATCGGGCTCCTGAGGGAAAGGATTTTCTCGTTCTTCACCCCAAGTCCGATTCGATCATGATTAGCGCCGCACACGACCGATCAGCCAACCCTAAGCATTTCAGCTCATCCCCCCCCCCACCCCAACAAGGATTCCTGTCTTCTGGACCAGTACGGGAAGAAGGTCTATGCTTCTTCCACTCCAGGCATGAGGGCCCTAAATTACGTCGGCCACATGCAGGACTACCAGAAGGCTATCCGGAGTCGGATGGCATCAAAACTGGACTCCCTCCCAGATTTGCAAACAAAGCAGGAACTGGAAGATCTTGTTCGCTCCGCGCCTTCGGCCTGTAGACATGCTTCGTGCTACATATAATGCGGTGGACACTGCAGGCAGGAACTTAGCCTTCACCATATCCTTATGGCGTCATTCCTGGCTCCAAGTGTCAGGTTTGGCCCCTGAAGTGCAGTCAGCCATCCACGATGCTCCCTTCAGAGGGTCTGTGCTGTTTGGCGGTTATGTCAAGGACATCATCACCAAATTACAGGGGAAGGGTTTGGCATAAAGGTCTGGTCAGACAATGTACAAACCCTCTCAGAGGCAGAAACTGTTCTTTCGGCGCCCCCAACCACCAAAGGCCTAAGCAGACGCAACCCTGACATCCCAACAAACGCAAAGCTGCATCAGCTGTCAAGGCCCCCCCCCCCCAGCAAGAAAGCTCCTGGGGCCTCAGCTGCTACTCTGCCCCCGCCTCCTGACTCCCTGCCTCTCTGACTGCCTCTGTCCAGTCCAGAGGAACCGGTAGGGGGGAGATTCTCCTCCCATCTACCGGGTTGGGAAAGGATAACAGCAGATGCCTGGGTGTTCCAGCTGATTGCAGCAGGACACTCAATAGAGTTCACTCAAAAAAACCCTCACAGACCACCCCCTCCTTCCTCGTACTCCCACACTCATCTGCAGTTGGTACTGGAAGAAATCCACTCTCTTCTGCTAAAAGAGGCTATAGAACCCGTCCCCCCCACACACACACACCTTCAGGGGACAGGTTACTATCCTGTCTTCTTCCTAGTACCGAAGAAAACTGGGGACCTGAGACCCATTCTCTACCTCCGCTCCCTCAGTCAGTTTGTGGAGTACAAACGGTTTAGAATGCTCTCCATCCAGAGCCTTCTCCCCATGCTTTGGCCGGGACTATGGCTATGTGTCCTGGATATGCAGGATGCCTACCTCCATATCGCTGTTTGCCACTCCCACCGCAGATACCTCCGTTTTTGTTTTCAGGGGTCCCACTACCAGTTCAAGGCCCTTCCGTGTGGTCTATTCTCGGCCCTCCGAGTATTTACCAAATGCCTGGTGGTGGCGGTGGCCTTTCTGTGTACCAAGTGGGTCCAAGTCTTTCCCTATTTGGACTACTGGCTTCTGGCAGCCCCGTCCAGGGAGGTGCCCTTTCCCTCACCCTTCAAGTATTCTCCGACCTGGGGATTACAATCAACCCTGCCAAGTCCCATCGGTCCCTTGCCAACGGCTGCAGTTCTTAGGGGCAGTGTCGGACACAACTCTGGACAAGGCTTTCTTACCCCCGGACAGAGCCGAGACGCTGTCAAACCAAGCTCAGCTCTTATCGAGTCTCAGAAGGGTTGGAGCCAGGAAGGTCCTTCATCTTCTCAGCCTGATGGTGGCTGTCATCCCGACCATCCCACTCACTCGTCTCCACATGAGGATCTCTCAGTGGGCCCTGCGGTCTCAGTGGGACCACTCTCAGGACAACCTGGATAACGAAATCCTGGTGTCAGATCCTATGGTCAGGGACTTGCAATTGTGGACGGTTCCAGAACATCTCAATCTGGGGATCCCGTTCTGCACTGCCCCTCTTACCCAGACCCTGATGACGGATGCATCGGGGGCAGGTTGGTGTGCTCATCTGGGGCTCACTGGACTCAGGGCAGCTGGTCTCAGTTCAAACAAAGGCTCCATATAAATGTCCTCGAGCTGAGGGCAGTCATTTATGCCCTCCAGGCTCTCCTTCCGGTTGTTCTTCCCAGTCACCTTCTCATGTAATCAGACAACATGTGTGTTGTCTGGTACCTCAACAAATGGGGAGAGGAACTCGTTCCTGTCCCCTCTGCCGGGAAGCCATGAGAGTCTGACACTGGTCTTCCCAGCACAGCCTTCATCTGACGGCCGTTCACATACTGGGGATGGAGAACACTCTCATGGATGCCTTAAATTGCTAGTCAGCCAAGTCTCATGAGTGGGAACTCAACCAGGACATGCTAGATGACGTCTTCCAGCACTGGGGGACTCCTCAAATGGACCTATTCACCTCCCCTGGTAACACCAAACTTCCCACCTTCTGCACACTCGCTCCAGGGCGAGATGGTTTTTGTCAGGACGCACTGTCTCTGTGCTGGAAGGACAGATTTGTCTACACCTTCCCTCCAATTCCTTTGATCCCGAGGGTACTGAACAAGATCAGGTCAGAAAAAGCGAGAATGATCCTCGTCGCTCCTTTTTGGCCGAGGCAAGCCTGGTTCTCTCTTCTGCAACAGTTTTCCGAGGAACCTCCTCTTCAAACAACATGAAGTCTTGCTATATTATGACAATTAGCAATTTGGTCCTCCTCTAGAACTGCCCCGGAGATGAAAGAGTTAACTCCATACAGGATGGAGTTCTGAGCACGAGCTCGGTTTTCAAAGCTCTTATCTGGGCAGTTTCAAACTGAAACTGTCAGATTTCTTCTCACTGAACAGTCGCGCGAGATTTCTCCTTCAGCTCGGTTCATTTCTCGGTTCATTTTAGTATTCTCGTTAAATTTAACCGAGAACAGTGTTTTATTTTACCGCATTTCGTTCAAGCTCTATCTGGTAACCGTAAGTACAAGGTTTTAGTCTGTGTGGAAATTGTCATTATCAGTTCGGTTTTGAACTGATCGGTTTGCTTTAAAACTCATTTTAAACATTTTAAAATATATTTAGAGTGCGGTTCCCGGTTCTTATCGGTTCTAAAAAAACTGGATTTCATTACAGTTTTTTCAAATACCCGTGACACGGTTAGGAACCGATAAGGGTGTCTTGCCTGGCACTGCCATTAAAAGGGCAAGTTTTTGGTTAGACTGGCATTAGGTCTGAGAAACCCAAAAGAAAAACGCGCCTATTGTTTCAACACTGTGATGTTTTGTGGGAAGCCTTTGCATGGTACACCCACACACCACATGTGTTTATTGTCTGGGGTTTGACCACCTCCAGTCAGACTGCCAGGTATGTAAATTTCCTGCAGCCACCCTGAAAAAGATTGGGCAGGCTCAGGGAACGAGAGGCTAAAAAGTCCGCTGACCCGGATGGCCAGCCCGGTTCAGTGCCAACTGAACCAGAGAGGAGTGCCTCTGACCAGGCGATACTTCCTTAAAGAAAAGCTGGTTCTGAGGAACCAGCCCCAGTAAAATCTAGAAAATCAGCAGGTCTGGAGTCCAAAATTTCTCTCCAACTGCTGCAGAAATAGCAAAGCCACAAATTGTCCAGTCATTGTCCTAGGGGTCAGTCCCGAACCAACCACTAGTTGGCAAAAGGTTGGTTCGTCCGCCCCAGTGGTTCAGGAGTATGATGTTGAGGAATTTTATGAACCACAGAAGGGGAGGAGGATTATGAACAGTATGTATGTGGCTGGGAGGGTCTGATGTGCCATTGAACCGGACATCTCCAGACAGACCTTTAGAATCTCCCCATGCTGTCTGAGTCCCCATCTCATTTTATGTTTTATAAGAAAGTTGCTGAAACCCTCCAGCTTCCCTTAGAAGAGGCTGTGGATGAGCAGGAGGAGCCTGATTTTGTTGAAATGATGGATATTCCAGAGTCTAGGAGATTGTCTATTCCTTTGCATAGTCATTTAGGAAGCAAACAATAACAATTTTAAAAATCCTAATTCTGTGCCTCCTGTCGATAAAAAGATGGACAGGAGGTATACCTATCAGGTCCTGATACAGACTTCCTTTCTGAGCAGTGTAGTCATGTAGGAGTAGTAGGCTGCAGCCTGTGACAAGGCTAATATTCCTCTGGCTTCACATCCTCCTGACAAGGATTCCAGGAAGATTGATGCCATGGCAAAAGCAGTATATGGCAGCCTCTCTGGGACTCAGGCAGGCAAATTATATGGCTTATGTGGCTAGATATCAGAAATCTAGATGGGATATAGTTATGCAGTTAGCCAAGCAGGCCCATGGCCAGCTGGCTAGTGAATTAGAACAGGTGGCTGCTGATGGCATTGAAGCCTCTAAAGTTCAATTTCATGCTGCTGTGGATGTTAATGATGTTTCCTCAAGGGTCATGGTCACTTCTGTAGCTTTTAGGTTGGCATGGCTCAGGTGTACTAATCTGTCACAGGACACTCAGACTAAGGCTATGGATTTTCCTGTGGTGGGAATTTCTGTTTGGGAGCAGACAGAGAACTATATGAAAAGATGGATGAATACAGAACTACCTACAAAGTGCTCAGGCCAAGGAGCGCAAGCCACTCCCAGAGGCACACACCCAGAGGCAGGGCAGGCCCTTCCACAGGCCTTTTTATCAATTCCAAGCCCCTCTGCTTTTGCTCAGAGGGCTTTTTCAGAGGCAGAGGCAGATGGGGTGCAGGTAAACCGTCCCCACCCCTCAGCCTAAGGCAACTGCTAGCAGGCACCCTGATGGGTGCCCAGGGTCGATTCTCCTGTACCAGTAGGGGCAGGTTGGCTTACTTCAGTCAGAACTGGGTGTCCCTAACTTCGGACAAATGGGTTCTGGAAGTAGTAGCCAGGGCCTGGTTCTCAGCTTCAAAACTTCCCAAAGATGAGAGCCAGGCATTTTCCACCTGCAAGCCCCTCGAGACCCTTGCTCTGGAAGCAGAGGTCTCTACCTGTTAACCTTCAGAGCAGTAGAAAGGGTTCCTCCTTACACCAGGGCAAAGGTCTGTATTCCAGATACTCCTACCCCAAAAAGACAGGAGAATGGCGGCCCATCTTAGATCTAAGATATCTGAACAAGCACCTTTGAAACCAAAGTTCAAAATGCTAACTCTGGCAATGATTTTACTCCTCCTGAGGCCAGGGACTGGTAGCCCTGGACCTCAAGGACACTTATTTTCATGTCCTCATCAGGCCTTCTCACTGAAAGTACCTCAGGTTCAAACTGCCCTCAGGCCACTACCAGTTCAGGACAATGCCTCGGCCTTACCTCTGCCCCAAGGGTATTCACAAAATGTCTGGCCGTGGCAGTGGCTCATTTAAGGAGGCAAGGATTGCTGTTTTCCCTTACCTGACGACTGGCTCATTGTGGACAGTCTCCAGAACAGGTGAAATCCCACTTACAAGTCACCCAGCAGCTTCTCACCTCCTGGGATTCCTACAAATCTACCAAAGTCAGTTCTAGAACCAGTTCAGGTACTCACTTTCATAGGTGCGGAATTGACACAAAGCTGGCCAGGGCCTTCCTCCCCTTGGAAAGGGTAGAGAAGTTGATTGCCCTGGCCTTCTCTTTCACTCTGCAGGTCTCTCGACCAGCAAGACACTTTTTGCAGCTCCTGGGGCACATGGCTGCCTCCACAGCCGTGGTGCAGGGAGCAAGATTCCAGATGAGAGACATTCAGTTTCACTTGAGAGCCTATTGGTCTCAAAGGAGGGACCCCTGACAAATTGATTCCAGTGACCAACCCTGATCCTAGCCCTTCAGTGGTGGCAGGATCAGAGCAATTTAAGACTGGGGTCCCTTCATTCCTCTCTCCCACTCCCTCACCCTCACTACGGATGCCTCCCTCCTGGGGTGGGGAGCACACTTGGGCGACCTCTCCACCCAGGGAGTGTGGTCCCCCCAGGAATCTCTGCTCCACATCAATTTGCTGGAACTCAGAGCTGTCTTTTTAGCTCTTCAAGCATTTTCTGCATCTATCCAGAACAAAGTAGTCCAGGTCAGAACAGACAATACCACAACAATGTGGTACATCAACAAGCAAGGGGCACTCGGTCGTCGGCCTTGTGCACCGAGGCAATGAAGTTGTGGTCTCTGGCCTACTCCTGAAAACTCTCTGATAGCAGTTCACCTGCCAGGGAAAGACAATGTCCTAGCAGATGCCCTCAGCAGGATTTCTCAGGGCCATCACGAATGGTCCCTTGAATCCTCGAGTGCTGGGGACAGTTTGCCAGATGGGGCACCCCTCAGATAGACCTCTTCGCAGCCCCAGACAACCACCAACTTCCACTGTTCTGTTGCAGGCCCCCAGTGGTGGGCTCAGTCCCCTGACGCCTTCTTCTTGGATTGGGAAGGGAAGTTCTTTATGCTTTCCCCTCTCCTATTCACAGTGTTAGAAAATCAGATCCCAGCCTTGCAAGGTGATTCTGATAGCACCAGACTGGGCCAGGCAACCCTGGTACCCACTCCATCTATCCCTGGCAGTCCACCTTCCCCTGTGTCTTCCCAGGATTCACAACCTGCTGACCTGTGCCCAGGGGAGAGTCTGGTATCCGAACCTCAAATCCCTCAACCTCAAAGCTTGGCTCTTGAGGAGTTAGAATTTGCTGATTTGCACCTTCTCAAGGTGTCCTTGACATCCTAAAGGCCTCTAGGAAGCCTTCCACTAGAGCCACTTATAATTCCAAGTGGAAAAGGTTCTCCATCTGGTGTTCTGGGAAGCATATTGCCCCAGAATCTGCTGATTTGCCCATTTTGTTGGACTACATGGTCCATCTTAATTCTTTGGGCCTCAGGCCAGCTACCATAAGAGTTTATTTGGCAGCTGTCTCTGCTTTTATTTCAGCAGGAAAGCCTTCCTCCCTTTCCACTCACCCTGTATTTTCCAAGTTTTTTAAGGGGTTACTCCATACCAATCCACCCTTTCGTGACCCAGACCCTGCCTGGGACCTTAATGTTTGCATTGCCCAGTTAATGCAACCTCCCTTTGAACCCCTGTCTTCCGCAGAGCTTAAGTTTTAACTTGGAAAACTGTATTTAGTGGCCATCACTTGCTAGACGACAAGTGAGTTACAGCCCTTTCAGTAGAAAATGATTTTATTTCTTTCACAGGGATAAGGTAGTCCTCAGGACTAACAGAAAGTTTTTACCTAAAGTGGTGTCGGATTTCCATCTTAACCAATCCATCTCCCTTCCAGTATTTTTCACTGAGCATTCTTCCTCTGGTGAGAGGAGATTGCACAGTTTGGATGTTAAGAGGGCATTGAGTTACTATTTAGAACGTACCAAGGGTCACAGGTTCGAATCCCATCAACTGTTTCTCACCTATGGTGAGGTTGGCAAAGGGAAACCTGCCACTAAGAGGACAATTGCCAGATGGATTGTCTCTTGTATCCAATTTTGTTACCAGAAACTGGGTAGAGACCCCTCTGGATTGAGGGCTCATTCTACCAGAGGTATAGCCGCGTCTCTAGCTGCTGCTAGAGACATTCTATTTTGGAAATTTGTCAGGCTGCAACCTGGAAAATGGTACACACCTTCACCAAGCATTACTCCCTGGATATCCAGGCCAGGAGAGATGCTCGATTTGGCACAGCTGTGCTTCAGAGCCTATTCCTTAAGTAGGTTCTGTCCTCCTCCAGGAGGTACTGCTGTAGTCGTCTAATTGTTTCATAATATAGCAAGACTTCATGTTGTTTGAAGAAAAATTACTCCCTTAGTAATGTTGTTTCTTCTAATGGAGTCTTGCTATATTATGACCACCTCCAGCCTGCCCCTCTCAGAACTTCTACTTGGGTAGGGGGTGGGCAACCTAGTGCAGGCACTGTTTATGCCATTGCAGGATTTTCTTCCCCTTTTGGGTTTTTGGGGAGTGTTGTTTCTATTGTTAAATGGTATTTTTTGCTGGCCCCCTGACTTGAGTCTTTGGGTAGGGTCCAGCAGTGTTGTTGTTGTTGTTGTTGTGTAGCCAGTAGGCTAGTGTAGGTTACAGCTTCCACACAGACCCTTAGTGAGTTCTTGCTTCGTAAAGATCTGACAGTTTCAGTTTGAAACTGCCCAGATAGAGCTTTGAAAACCGAGCTCGCGCTCAGAACTCCATCCTGTATGGAGTTAACTCTTTCATCTCCGGGGCAGTTCTAGAGGAAGACCAAACTGCTAATTGTCATAATATAGCAAGACTCCATTAGAAGAAACAACATTACTAAGGTGAGTAATTTTTTCTTCCTGTACCACTGTCGCAACATTTGCTGACCCAGGAGAAGGGGACTCTGGTTCATCCAAGCCTCAAGTCTCCATCTTCACGCGTGGCTCCTTCAGACGTAGCTAAAGCTCGTTTTGGAGTTTCTCCCATGGTTGCTGACATCCTGGTGGAGGCCAGAAAGCCTTCCACCAGATCCACTTACGCCATGAAGTGGAAGTGCTTCACCATCTGGGCAGGTTCTAAAAACATAGAACCTTTTTCTTGTCTAGCCAATAAGGTTCTGGACTACCTTGGGCACCTCTACGACTTGGGTCTTAGTTACTCGTCATTGACAGTACATATGGCAGCCATTTCGGTTTACCACATCCCTTTTGGGAGCAGGACGTTTGCACAACTAGAAGTCTCGAAGACTTTTCTGCGAGGGGTCCTGCACTTAAGACCCCCAATGTGCAACCCTGCTCCTCCTTGGGACATGAACTTCATTCTCGAGAAGATTACTTTGCCTCCCTTCGAACCTGCAGCGGAGGCAGAGCTGAAGTTTCTTTCTTGGAAGACTTTGTTTCTAGTGGCCATCACCTCAGCTCGGAGGGTTTCTGAGTTGCAAGCCTTGATGTGTAAAATCCCTTATTTGATTTTCCACAAGGATAGGGTGGCCATGTGTACTAACCCTAAATTTCTTCCAAAAGTGGTGGCTGAATCTACTCTGAATCAGTCCATCAAGCTTCCAGCCTTCTTCACGGAGCACTCCAGTCAGGGGGAGTATCTCCTCCATGCCCTGGATGTACATAGAATTCTGAGATACTATACTCACAGGACTTAGGATCTCAGGAAAATAGACCAACTCTTTGTGTTTTTCGCTCACAGGAGAGAAGGCAACCATATTTCCAAGCAATGCCTTTTTAAATGGTTGGCCAATTGTATCACTTTCTTTTTTACGACAAGTACCACAAGACCCTTCCAGGTCAGGTCAAAGGCCACTCCACTAGAAGGGTCATGGCCTCTGCCACTTGCTTCAAGAATGTGTCAGTGACTGAGATTTGTGCAGCCGCAACCTGGACTTCTGTCCATACCTTCATGAAACATTACAGTTTGGACATTGCCTCTCGCCGCAGAGCAAGCTTAGGGCTAGCGGTTCTGCAAGGAATGCTTTCGTGATCCCTGTCTAGAAGCTCAGCCTTTGTGGATGTTTTTTTTTCTCCTCCCACTTTCATTTTGTTCCAGACTGCTTGAGACTCAGTCCTACTTATGAATACTTGCTGCAAGAGCCCTCTTGAAGTAAGATAGTACAGTACGTAAGAACTTACCGTAACAGTAGATCTTCGAGAGAGGCTCTTGCAGCATGTATTACCTTCCCTCCCTCAATCCCCTCATTTCTTCTCTTTCAGATATAGGACCATATCCTCTTCTCTCCTGTCAGCCCTTTGGCATTTGGTGGGAAAGAACTGGAGGGCGGGCATCAGGACCGCCCCCTTTATACTGATGTCGGCTGACACCGGTCATCTGACGTGGGGGCGGTCCCTGCCAGAGACTGCTAGCTAGAGATTTTTCCGTGGGGTCCTGATGCCTGACTGCTTAGTCCTACTTATGAATATCTACTGCAAGAGCCTCTCTCAAAGATCTACTGTTATGATAAGTTCTTACGTAACTGTACTTTCTATCCACACTGTTTGGCATGTCCTTTCCCTTTAACAATCTTGCCAGAAGGTCTTAAAGCTGGCTTCTCCCACCCACTAGGGTGGTATAATCCTTGGCTCGGCCCCATGACGCCAGATCTTTCTTTCCGCTGGAAGATACAGGCTCCCTTCTTACCGTTCTTGCGTTTAGTAGGCCCTGGCTTCAAAATCCTTGGATATGCTTAAACTTAAACTCATCAGAGTAAATGAAAATTGCTTCGCAATCTCAACCGCTATGGAAGACAACTCTTCTCCCAGTTTCTGCCACTGCCTGTGCGGGCAAAAGATGTCTCGCACTGACCCGCATGCCACGTGCGTGTATTGCCTGGGTGTCAGCCATGACACCCAGGCCTGTGAGATGTGTTGCACATTTCACCCGAACGACTTGGACGATCGTCTCACACAGCTGAAATTGGGCAGACTGGAGAAACGGAATCCGCCGGTCAAATCTAATGAAGCCCGATTGCGGTCTCCACGGCTGGAGGGTCCGCCAAGCAGCTCGATCAAATGAAGGCCTTCAAGGAAGAGGCAGCTCGGGCTGTGGTTCTGTCCTCAAAGTCCTTTTTTTGTACCGCTCAACTTGGGCTCCACTTTCTCTGGATCCTTTCTGGAGATGTACGAATCCCTTCCCATCAAGGGTGAGGGGCCTTCAGGCACGCATGTCTCTTGGTTCCATAAAAAGGACAAGGAACCGAGAGAATCGTTGGCTCATCGATGTTCCTGGGATCGTGAGCAATCTCGGTTCCAGGACTCACCTGTCTCGACTTTGGTCGAGGTTGTGGCCTTGGCTGCTAGTTTCACAGTTCCACCGTCAGGTCAGCCGGCCCAGACACTGGACGACGATCCGGTTGAGATCATTCTCGACCCAGTCGACCCATTGTCGCCCGACGAGGCCAACGGCGCCTTATTCAGGATCCTGGTCCTGCCTCTCCCCGATGAGAAGACCCTGCCTGCTAGGAAACCCATTGGAGAACCGGTCTCCGACCAAGAAGAACCACCAGTCTCCTCAGTGCCTTCAAATCGACTGCGTTGGGCACCTCGATGGTTGAGATCTTGGAACCCTTCAACCAACAGGCCAAAGAAGGCACACAAACGCTCTAAGAAGAGGTGTCGCCAACATTCTTCTTCATCCTTTCGGATGAAGAGAGGCTTTGTCGACGCTATGAAGCTCTAATGTGGCAACAGCTGATCCTGTCCAGTCAAAAACCGATTCCAGCTTCCACCCCAGCCATTACTTGGCTATTGCCTCCCAGGCCGAAGCTGACTTTCCCCCAGAGCTGGCCACACCATTCCTCCTCCCATAAAGCTGGTCAAAACTGTTCTGATTCGGCCAAAATCGACCTCTCCACCAATCTTGGTGAAGCCGCCACCTAAACAGACCCTGGTGGGGGTGCCTGCCAAAAAGTCTCTGTCTGTTCTGGGCCTCCCGCCTAGGCTCTCTGTTACCCTCATTTCTGACTGTCCTAGGTGGGTGGAAGGAAACTCAGGTGGCCGGATGATTTATCCGGACTCCTCGGAGTCTGAGGACTCTGACCTCCACTCCCACCCCTTGAATGAGGAATCGGTCGGTAGTCTCTCGACAGAGGAAGTCCCTTCTTCCTTTATGGGCATCCTCTGTCTTATCTCCGAATCCATGGAGATGCCTCTCGAACCTGTCCAGAAATGAGCTGAATATCCCCTCATAGATATCCTCAAATGGGGGGATTCATTGATGGAAGTCTTTCCAGTGGACGAGGCCATTGTTGGTCTGGCTTTGGAGCTATGGCAGCATCCTGCATCCTGCCCTGCGCCTTCTGCCCTAATGGCCTGCAAATTCACGGTGCCCATTGAGTCCCTTTCGGGTTTCACAGAGTACCCCTCTGCAGAGGGTCTGGTGACCAAATCTGTGTTCAAACGTTTGGGTAGTTCGGCAGATACAGCTGACCTCCCGACAAGGAGTCAAAAAAACTGGACCGTTCTGCCCATAGTCTATGCCGCCTCTGCGCTGGGCTTCTGTCAGGCAAGCTCGGGCCGTCATGGTGATGCATTTCTTTCTCACACAGTCGCACTTCTGGGCTCCCTTGATGAGGTTCTTCCTCACCTCTCGGCAGACCATCAGACCACGGTCAAGCAAGGCTGGGACCTGGGTCAGGCTTTTGTGAAGTAGCACTTCCAGATGGGTCTGGACCCAGGGATTCATGCACCTGTTCGTGGCAGCCGTGATGCCATGCACGCAGGGCTCTGGGCTAAGGGTCTCATCTTCACGGGCGGACACCCAACACAAGCTAACTGATGTCCCTTTCCTGGGTACTGACCTCTTCAGCCCAGGTGTGGATGGTCACCTCCAGTGCTATGAGAAGTCCAGTGCCACCTTGTACTCTAACTTCTGCACAGAAGGAATCCCAGGGTTCCAAAAAGCAGAAGAAAAAGCCATTTCGACACTCTGCCCCTGCAGCCAAGCAGCCCCACTTCCAAGCGGGGCAGCAACAGCAGGCACACTCTTGGTGCCCTTGGCCCAAGTCCGGGTCTTCAGCGGCCTATAAGCCTGGAGGTCGAAGCTCCGGTGGTCCCCAGTCTGAACCCTCTTCCTCCAAGCCTTCCCAATGATGGGATGGGGGTGGCCACCCCCATACCTGTCATGCAAGCACTGGGTCCTCCCATGTGGGTCCGGTTCCGCCACTTCCTTTCCGCCTGGTCTGCTGTTATCATGGACAGTTGGGTTCTAGAAGTGGTGAGCCAGGGCCTGGTTCTGGAATTGAGCATTTCCCTCAGAGCCAGGCCCTTGCACGGAGAATGGTGTTCCGTACACACTCAGTCAGCTCTTTGAGACAACATTGCCCAAGTAAGGAGGTGGTGGCCAGAGTCACAGACCCCCTGATCAACCCAAGGTTCGTATCCAGGTACTTCCTGGTCCCGAAGCGGACGGGGGGGGGCCGGGGCCCCAATCTAGATCTGCACAGTCTGAACCAGTTCCTGAGGTCATACACCTTCAGGATGGTAACTCTGTCCCAGTTCATGCTATCCCATGAGTAGAACATGTGGTTTTGCTCTCTGGATCTCCAGGACACATTCTTTCATGTCTCGATCCATCCGTCTTGCCAAGGGTCCCTTCGCTTCTGAGCAGAAGGAGCCCTATTCGAGTTCCAAGCCATGTCGTTCAGCTTGTCATCGGTCCCATGGGTCTTTACCAAATGTATTGCAGTGGTGGTGGCCCATCTATGGCATCGAGGGTCAGAGTTTACCCATACATCAATGATTGGCTTCTTTGCAGGTACCACCAAGCAAGAGGTAGAGAGGTCCAGGGACCTGGCCCTCCAGACCTGCACCGACCTTGGTCTCCTGATCAATGAGGCCAAGTTGGAACTCATACCTTTACAGGTAATATGTTTCATCAGGGCAGAGCTTGACTCCTGCCGAGCCAGAGCCCGGCTCCCGACAGACAGGGCGGAGGTTCTCTCCTCCTTTGCGCAATCATTTCTGGTTGGGCACTTGCGCCCTGCCTGGGACTTTCTGCACCTGCTGGGATACATAGCGGCCTACACCACCTTGATCCTATGGGCCCTGTGGCATATGTGCCTCCATCAATGGGAGCTGGCCAGCCAGTAGACCCACATCAAGGTCACTTCGACCAACTGGTCACTGTGACCCAGAAGATGTGGGATGCTCTCCAATGGTGGACGGTCCTGGATCGCTTGCAGGAAGGGATCCCGTTTGTCTGTCCCAAGCCGACGGCTGTTCTCATGACCAGTGCCTCTCTCATGGGCTGGGGAGCCCACATGGGGAACCACAGAGCCCACAGATTCTGGACCCCTGAGGAATCCCGATATCATATCAACCTGCTGGAGCTCAGAGCAGTCAGACTGGCACTGTCAGCATTCGCTCCGCTTCTTTGGAATCAAGTGGTGCAGGTCCAGACGGACAATACCATGACCGTGTACTTCCTCAACAAACAGGGCGGCACGCACTCCCAGCTGCTGTGCAGGGAAGCGCTCCGCATCTGGACCCTCGTGAGCTGACTGGAGGCAGATCTCCTAGCCATCCATGTGGCGGGAGCCTCAAATCAACTGGCAGATGCTCTCAGCCATGTGGGCGAGACGTCCCACGAGTGGTCTCTCCATCCAGAGGTAGTACACAGCTTGTTCTCCCACTGAGGCAAACCTCAGGTGGATCTGTTTGCCTCCAGGGAGAACACCAAGCTGAGGGAGTTTCATGGCTGCCCCCCTCAGCAGGGCTCTCTGCAGAGGGATGCCTTCTCAAGGTCATGGACCCCAGGCCTCTTCTATGCCTTCCCTCCATGCCCCTTGGTTCACAAGGTGATCCTCAAGGTCAGGAGGAACAAGGCACAGGTAATCCTGGTAGCCCCAGACCAGCTTCGCCAGTTCTAGTATATAGATCTCTTCAGCCTTGGCTCCAGGCCTCCGTGGTGTCTTCCAGTATGCCCGGACCTGTTATCTGTCAGTCAGGGGAAGGTATTACATCTGGACATGCAATCCCTGCACCTGACAGCCTGGTTCCTGAGCCACTAGAGTTCCATGCTCTGGGTCTCTCTGGAGGATGTACTCAAAGTAGTGGAAGCATCCAGAAAGAAGTCAACCAGGAGATGCTATGCCTTCAAATGAAAAAGGTTTTCCATATGGTGTCAGGGTAAGGGCCTGGACCCTTTGTCCTGTCCAGTGGCTAGCATCCTAGACTGCTTTAGTCTCTGTCCAAAGGGAGTATTCGGTCTACGACCCTTAAGGAGCACCTGGCAGCTATTTCTGCTTACCGGGCGCGGGCCGGTCAGCAGACGGTGGCACAGGAGAAGGTGGTCTGGCATTTCTTTAAAGGCCTCAACCACATATCCTCTTCGGTGTGTGAACCTCCACCTCCGTGGAATCTACTGCTGGTATTGGCAAAGCTCATGTGTAAGCCATTTGAACCGATGCACAAGTGTGAGATGTCAAGTTTTTCGTGGAAGACCACCTTCCTGGTGGCTGTTACGTCAGTCAGAAGGACTGGGGAGCTCCAGGCGCTCTCGGTGGAGTCTCCTTACCTGCTTTTCCACAGGGACAAGGTTGTCCTGCACCCCCACCTGAAATTCCTTCCGAAGGTGGTGTCAGAGTTTCACCTTAACCAGGTATTGACTTTGCCGGTGTACTACCCCAATTACACCTCGGAGGCCGAGTACAGGCTCCATACTCTGGACCTGAGGCGAGTGCTCTCTTATAAGGAGCGGACTGCGGAAGTTTGGGGAGTGGTTCGCCAGATGTTTGTCACCTACGCTGAAGCCAGAGGCAGACCTGCAGCAAAGTGGACAATAGGCAAATGGATTACATCCTGCATTGATCTCTGCTGTAGATTGGGGGCCTAGGAGACTCCTAGAGGGATAAGAGCTCATTCCACCTGCCATACTGCTGTCGGTGGCTGCTTCCAGGGGCATCCCTATCCAGGAAATCTGCAGGGCTGCTACTTGGAAGTCAGCAAACACCTTCATCACCCACTACCACATCGACCTAGAGTCATGCTGGGATGCTGGTTGAAGTCTGCCAAACAGTGTGGATAGAACAACATATCCACGATCCTAGAAAAACAGGATCTTACTTCGAGAGGGTTCCTTCAGTAGGTCATAACATGTAGGACTAGCGCAATCTGGCATCAGGAACCAACAGCAGACTTTTCCAGCAATACCCAATGGGGGACCTCCCACCGACATCACGTGAGTATATATAGTGGGCGGTCCCCAAGCCCACCTTCCAGTTCTTTCCCACCATCGCCTCATGCACGCTCTTCGTAGACCTACCTCATTATCGCCACAATTGAACGCTCCGCCTTTTTCTGTCTTTTTCCCCTCAAAAAATCAACGCTTTTTCTTATTTTCAAACGATCTATGTCATCTCCAGAAAAGAAGTGTCAGGCTTGTGGCACGCAGATCCCACACAAGGACCGTTGTGTGATCTGCCTAGGCCCAGACCATCCAGTTGCCTCCTGTGCCAATTGTCAGCCTTTCAACCAGGCCACACGGAAGCAAAGGAGCAGACCTTAGAGACTCCTCTCCTCAAATCTCGATTAACATCGTTAGAGAAACAAATGGAGAAACTCCGGGATTCAGCCTCCACTTTTTCCTGTTCCACTTCAAAACATAAAAAGAAGTAGAAACATTGTGAGAAGGAGCACACCACGGAGAGCAGGCCCGAGACTTCGAGGCCCGCGCCTAGCAAAGCCGCACCCCTGCTTCCTGCGGTGAGGATCCAGGCCGTGTCCGGGGACTCTTCCCACAAGACTCTTCTCCTGGCTACAGTGCAAGGTAAGTCGCTGACTGTTACTTCAAGCCGCCCCAGCTCCTTCCAAATCGCATGGCTGCCATTAAAGTCGTTCCCCACCCATGGGGTCCCTATGGCTGTTGTCTCCGTGTTGGGGAGGGATGGCTCCTCCTAAACTCCTGCCGCACCTTCGCCCGGTCAGACGCTCCCTTCTGGGAACCACTCAGGCGTGGCTCTCCCATTGAGGACTAACGTCAGCCAACCTGACGTCCAGAGTAGCCTAGAGAAGACTACCCGTTTTCCCCTTCCTTCTCTGCCGGCTGAGGCTTCTTCCTACCCCGCTTCTCCAGCTGGAGATAGCACCGGTCCTCTAGAGGTGGTCTCTCCAAGGTTGCACCCGCTTTCCCCTTCTGGGGTCTCAGATCAAGAGGATCCTCCTCTGCCTACAAAGCCGCCCTTGGAGGTTCCCCCTATACCTGACTTAGGGAGCATTCCATGGCCGATCAATTGACCTACCTTCCCTTGCCGGAGCAGCCCCCCGGTGATTTTGGCTTCCCTGACACCAGTCTCCCGGCTGGAGCCCGCTCTCTTGCCACCGTTGGACCTTTCTACGGAAGAGAGTCCCTCATCTGATCCCTTATGACGGGTCCCGACGCCAGCGTACCCGACGCCAGATGTGGTCCTGACGGCGCTGCCTATCCCATCATCAGTGGTTTCGTCGGCCTACCAGACCCCTCTTGCGTTCCTTCGCCAGGGGTCCCGACACCAGCCTATCCTGTGCCGGACCCTACACGTATCTACACTATGCTGGGCCCGACGTGGATGCCCCCCGATGTCAGGTTTCTTTGCTCGACCCCACTTTGTCCCTCAATACACCTCAGGGTATTTCACAGGCCATAGGCCATACTCCAGCTGGTCTGTCGCATGAGTGGCTTTCCCAGGGACATGTTTACCTGGGTTATTCACAGTTCCCGGGTTATTCTCCAGGGTACCCGGAGTATTCTTATCCTCCTCGTGGTTACCCTATAACTTCTCCTCCTCCACCCTCTCCGGTCTCTCAGCCAGACGTTAGGGAGATCATTACATCCTGGTGGAAGGACGCTAGAGATGAGCTAGTCACGGACCTGGAGAGTAGGCTCCCACATCCTCCTCCCTTTCCCAAGTCCGAATCCCGTGTGGACTCCGACTCTGTCCACATCCGGGGAGCTGCCAGGACAGACATTTCTCTAGGGGAAGGTATCTCTGAAATCTCCTCCGGAACACGCTCTTTCACAGATCTTCTGAGGTCTATCTAAACCTTCTATGAGTGGAGATGGAGGAACAAGACCCGATATGGCAGAGGCTTGCAGAGCATCTGGATCTCAAGACCCAAGCTGCAGTCCCTTTTCCCCCTTGGATGGCACCTCATCTAGACCATCTGGCAACTGCTTAATTCCATCCCGGCTGTCCCAAAGAGAGCTGACAGGACATACTGGGCGCCTAAGGATGCCCTGTTTCTGGCTGCCCATCCTAAGGCGAACTCTGTGGTCATTTCAGCTGCTCAGGATCAATTGTCTGTTCCTAAGCACCCAAGTTCGGTTCCTCCCGACAAAGAGTCCAAGCTGTTTGACCAGTTCAGGGAAAAAAGTTTATTCCTCCACTACATGTGCCTTGAGGTCCCTGAACTATGTAGCCCACATGGTGTCCCACCAAAAAGCTACCCTTGCCAGGCTGGAGGACCGAATTCAAGAAATGCTGAATTCGGACCTCAAAGAGGAACTCACCTGGGATATCCGACTCTTAAAAATTTCTTGTCAGCATGCTTTCCGGGCCACCTACGGCTCTGTCGACTCAGTGGCTCGAACCTCGGCGACAGCCGTCTCCCTTCAGCGGCATGCCTGGTTCCGCATCGCAGGCCTTGCTAACGAGGGCCAGTTGGCCATACTGGATGCTCCCTTCCGGCGCTCGGTGCTGTTTGGTGGGGATGCCAAGAACATCATCACAGACCTTCAAGAACGAGGTCAGGCTCTTAGGTCTGTGAGGTTCATGTACCGTCAGGGCAGCCAGCAAGGTCAAGCGTAGCAGCCCTTTCAGAGATGGACCTGGAGGCAGAGATGTAGATGCCCCCAGTCTGGGCAGGGAAAGCGTAAGGCCACGGGTAACGTTTCCTCCCTCCCGCCTCCAAAACCCAGCGTCGTTCTGGAGGACCTCCTCCAGCCTGACCTGCCACTTCCTGACTTCTTGGCCCTACCCCCTCCTCCATTTCTGGAAGAGGAATAGGTTGGGGGGGGGAGGTTCGCTCGCCACCTGCAGGAGTGGCAGCACATCACCTCCCAACAAATGGGTCCTGCAGTTAGTGTCCATTGGACACAGCATAGAATTCTTGGAGATTCCTTCCGAATCTCCTCCTCAAAGGTCTGCCTATTCAGAGACCAGGTGCTTCTAGTAAGAGAGGAAGTAGAGACTGTCTTGCAGAAACGGGTGATAGAGCTGGTCCTTCTTCGTCAGAGGGGATGGGGTTTCTACTCCCGTTTTTTCCTGGTTCCAAAAAAAACAGGCGACCTAAGACCCATACTGTACCTCAGCAGGCTAAATCTGTTTGTTGAGTACAAAACTTTCAGGATGCTCACGCTCCGGAGTCTGCTACCCCTGTTGCAGGACAACCACTGGTTGTGCGCTCCGGGCATGCAGGATGCTTATCTGCACATCCCAATATTAAAGAACCACTGCCACTTCCTGCAGTTTGTCTTTCAGGAGGATCACTTTAAATTAAAAGCTTTCCCCTTTGGACTTTCTTCGGCAGCCAGGGTTTTCACCAAGTGCCTAGCGGTGGTGACTGCGACCTTGAGACGCCAGGGTATTGTGGTTTTCCCATACCTGGATGACTGGCTGATCTCGGGCCTCTTCCAGGGAGTCCCTTACGGAGGTACTACGCATTATCTTGGACCTGTTTTCCAGATTGGGGATTACGGTCAATTTCCCAAAATCCTCCCTGACTCTTTCCCAATGCCTTCAGTTTATTGGAGGCATTCTGGACCCAGTTCAGGGCAGAGCCTTCCTCCCTCTGGATCGGAGGGATACTCTGATGGAACTGGCCACCATGGTGGCCTCTTCCAGGTACCTCCTAGCCCGAGAAGTCCTACGCCTTCTCGGCCTGATGGCAGCCTCTATCTCCACAGTCCCCATGGCGAGGCTCCACATGAGAATTTCTCAGTGGTCCCTCACAGTTCAGTGAGATCAGCTTTAGGATTAGCTGGATCCACCAGTTCTTATCTCCACCGCTACGCAGAAGGATCTTCTGTGGTGGAGAGAGTCCTTGAACCTATTCTTAGGCCACCCCTTTCAGGGCCCTGCTCCCCTGGCAGTCCTTACGACGGATGCCTCCAACAGGGGTTGGGGCACTCATTTGGGGGTCCATCAGACTCGGGGACTTTGGTCCCGTCAAGAGATGTCCTTACATATCAATGTCTTGGAGATGAGGGTGGTACTGTATGCTCTTCAGGCATTTCAGACCATTCTACCCAAGGGAGTAGTATTTATACAGACGGACAACACCTCCGTTGTCTGTGGGACTGGGCACTTCTGTACGGTCTGTCCCTCACGGCCATACATGTTCCAGGAGTGGAAAACGTTCTAGCAGACGTCCTCAGCAGATCGTTCACCCTCAATCACGAATGGCAACTAAGCCAGGCAGTGGCGGAATCTTTCTTTCAGAAAGAGGACGACTGGAACTCGACCTATTTGCCTCCCCATTCAGTGCAAAGCTTCCCAGCTTTTGCTTGCTCGTTCCAGAGCATAGTGCGATACGTTGTCTCTCTCCTCGACAGGGAGATTTTTGTACACCTTCCCTCCATTTCCCATTCTCCAGAGGGTGCTCCTCAAACTCACTCCTCTCTGGCCCAGACAAATTTGGTTCCCACTTCTACCGCAGTTGTCGAGGGGAACCCCCAATTCCACTTCCATTGCAGCACAGCCTCTTAACCCAGGACAAGGGTCGGCTGGTGCACCCCGGGGCTCAGGACCTTGCATCTTCATGCTTGGCTCCTACAGACATAGCGATTTCACACTTTGGAGTCTCTTTGAGAGTTGCTCAAAGTCATCGTGGAGGCCTGAAAACCTTCCACGAGGTCCACTTATGCTATGAAGTGGAAACATTTTTGCAACCTCCAAGGGTTGGGACCGCTTTACATGTTCGGCCCCCTGCATCTAATGGAATACCTGCTCTTTTTGTCTGACTGTAGCCTTTCCTATTCTTTGCTGAAAGTCCACTTATCGGCCATTTCAGCCTACCATGTGCTAGTGGATGGTAAACCCGTGGCACAGTTGGAGCTTGCTAAAACCTTTCTGAAGGGCATACTCCACCTGAACCCCGCCCCCCCATCCGCAGCCCTACTCCACTTTGGGATCTTAATTTTGTGTTGGAGAAACTGACTGTCCCTCCTTTTGAACCAGTGATGAGCTGTGATATGCATTGCCTTTCCTGGAAAACACTCTTTTTAGTCGCTATTACTTCTGCTCAAAGGATTTCCGAGCTTCAGGCTTTAATTTGTAAGGAGCCTTATCTTATTTTCCACAAGGACAGGGCTGTCCTCCGTACTCATCCTAGGTTTCTTTCCAGGGTGGTATCGCAGCTGACCCTCAACCAGTCGGTGGAGGTGCCAGTGTACTATCTGGCCTCAACAAACAGAGGTGAGGCCTCACTTCATACCCTGGATGTACACCGGATCCTTGGGTGTAATACCTCTCGCACAAAGGAATCGCAAAAAGTGGATCAGCTCTTTGTTTCATTTGCATTGAGGACATTGGGTAAGGCAGTTTCCAAACAATGCCTTTCAAAATGGTTGGGAAACTGCATTCGCTTCTGTTACCAGAAGTATGAGAAGCCTTTGCCAGAACCTGTCAAAGCTTATTCCACTAGGGTTGTGGCTGCTTCTGCAGCTTTCTTCCATCATGTTTCTGCAGCAGAGATCTGTGCGGCAGCAACCTGGAGTTCAGTCCATACCTTTACCAAGCATTACAGTCTGGACAATTCTTCTAGGCGAAGGGCTGGTTTTGGCCTAGCTGTCCTGCAGGGCCTTTTGTCCTAGGCACACTCCTTTCTGTGTTTCAGGTGGTCCTCTTCCCATGTTTCTCTTGGTCTCTCTTTCAAGGGACTGCTTGGGATTCTGTCCTACATGTTATGACCTACTGAAGGAACCCTCTCGAAGTAAGATAGTACAGTTACGTAAGTACTTACCGTAACAGTAGATCTTCAAGAGAGGTTCCTTCAGTAGGTCATGTTTTTCCTGCCCTCCTTCCCCTCAGAACATTTTTGTTTTGGTCTCCAGACCTGCTGCCTCTCCTTCTGGGGCTCTGGCGGGAGAGAACTGGAGGGTGGGCCTGAGGACCGCCCACTATATAGACTCACGCTGACGGTCACATGACATCGGTGGGTGGTCCCCCATCAGGAAATCGCTGGAAAAGTCTGCCATTGGGTCCTGAGACCAGATGGCGCTAGTTCTACGTTATGACATATTGAAGAAACCTCTCTCGAAGACCTGTTACGGTAAGTACTTGCGTAACTGTACTTTACTCACCTGTAACAGTAGTTCTAAGAGTTGTATCTGTTGTTCATCCACACAAACCCACCCGACCTCCCTGGCTTTGATGCAAAACCTGAGCTTCCAGTGGGCAAAGATCTGGCATCATGGGGCGGAGCCGAGGGTTATACTGGATGGGTGGGAGGAGCCAGCTTCAAGACCTTCCAGCAAGATTTTTAAAGGGAAAGGACATGTCAACCTGTGTGGATGAACAACATATACCACTCCTAGAACCACTGTTACAGGTGAGTAACCTGCATATACATATATATATGTATTCTGCCACCATAACAATTTTTATACTTCCTGAATACATAAAATATTTTTAATAATTTGACATGTAAGCATTAACTATAATTCCAATATTGAAAAATTATCAAAAGATGTACAGTATACAGAAATCCACACCGGAGTTGTCCAACTCTCTGAATATTTTTCTATTCTTTATCACTTTATATTTCTATAAAAGAAATAATTGTCACAAAATAACGTATATGTAGATGTTCACTGGTGCCACCTTAAGTTATACCCCCTTAAATACATGTTTTTTTTTTTTTAATTTTATGTACTAATTTTCATTTATATAAGCATTTTTAATTTCCTTATGTTACTGCATCTAAAAATAGTCGACCTTACTTTGTGGGGGCTCTTGCAGCAGGCAACACTGATAGGACTGAAGCCACCAGGTGCCAAGACCACACAGAAAACTTATAGCTTGCAGTCTGTCATGGGGGACTGCCCCCGCCAACGTCAGCACGCTGATGTCCAACTATCGTATAGAGGGGGCGGTCCCCCAGACCTCCCTCAGTTGTTTTCCCACTGTTGACCCATGTACGTTGGACTTCCACAGACGCCTGTTTTCAGTCGACTGCCATTTCGTTTGTGTTTAACCCGTGCTTTCTTTCTTTTCTGTTTGTAACATTGATTTTCAGTGTTTCCTCCTTCTCGTTTATGTCTTCTTCCTCAGCCTCATCTTCCAACCGGCTGACAAAGTGTTCCTGCAGCAAGTGGATACCCGTCAAAGACTGTCACTCTTCCTCTCTGCTCTGCTTTGACCCCAACCACGACCTCGAGGCCTGCCAGCACTGCCAGGATTTCAACCAGGCCACGAGGAGACACCGCTTGAAGACTCCTGAAAGCAGCCTGCTAAAGCAGAAATTAGCCTCGATGGAGAAGGAGCCTTAGGCCAAGAGCTCTTCTACTTCCCCGGCTCAGTCTTCCAGGGCATCATCTTCTTCCCAGAAGGAGAAGAAGTTGAGTGGGAAGGACAAGCACCGGGTCCGTCCTCAGTCAGCCTCTCATTCACGGTCGCCACGTAGACTGGCTTCCGCCTCTGGGTCTTCCTCTAGCAGGGGGTTGGCCCCTCCTTCCTTCCTTCCTCCGGCTACCGGTGATGCAGCCACCTGCCCTCATCTCCATTTCGGGTGACAGCTCTTTGGGGCAGTGGACTTTATCCCCTGCTTCCAGCCCCTGATATCAGGCCCTTAGCTCCCATGAGTTCTCAGCCTGGTGGCTAGACTGGAGTTGGAACCTCTAGTGGCAGCTCTTCACCTGTCGCCCCCCGGTCACTTTCCTTCGTCTGTTCCCGACTCTGGGGCCGGTGCTAACCTTTCCAGGCATCACCTGGAGCAAGCAAGCGCCCCTTCTTCCATGCAAGCGACGCCTCTGCCCCTGCCTCTGGGGAAGTTTCCCCTGCAGGCGCCAGCCTCGCCTTTGAGGCTAATGTCAGCTACTTCACCAGACTGACGTCAGCCAACACCTCAGCCAACGACACCTCAGCCATAGTCGCCTCAGCTTGCACCACAGCCAACTCCTGCTGGCCCTTCTAGGGGTCTGCAGCTGGTGCCTGGTGGACCTACGCCGGCCCTTCCACCAACACACCCATACCTTCCTCCTCAGTATCACTATCCACCTTATACTCCTCCTTCTCCGGTGGATTATAATGCCTTATTTAGCACCTGGTGATCCATAATGCAGAAAAAGGATGTTCCAAGGTGACCCTCTCCTCCTCGTCCTCCCTGAGACCCCCATCCTTGAGACCTAGACCAGGCAGGACCTAGCAACCCCCAAACCACAGGGGCTGCTGGGGATGCACGGGGAGCTCTGACCAGCATTGGGAAGAACATCACCCTCAAACGCCAGTCCCTGACAGCGATCAGTCAGGGGATGACTCTTCCTCTTCTCCTCGGAATCGTCTGAGTACTCGGGGAGGGGGGGCTCCTCTGATGGTCAGGAACTTCCTAAGAAGACCCCTAAGTCTCCCTTGGATGATCCCCCTTTTCCTAGATGTGATACGTCCTATCCAGTCATTCATGGTGTGGGAAACTGAGGAGCTTGACCCAGAGCGCTGTCATCTGGCTGTATATCTCCGGAAAAAGGAGACCCTCCCTTTGGTGGTGCCTCCTCTTATTGATTCTTATGATGTTACTAAGGTGGCATGGAACCATCCCTTTACAACGCTGGCTTTGGCCAAGAAAGCGGATCGCCTTCATCACACACCAGTGGGCAAGCCCTTCCTCGTCGAGCACCCAATGGCAGTCTCAGTGGTGATGAACGCTTCCCATGACTGTACTAAGAAACCCAAACATATCCGTACCCACCCCCCTGACAAGAAGTCCCACCAGCTGGGCAGGAGGTTGTTTGCCTCTGCCACTCTGGCCATTCAGGCACTTAACTACCTGGCCCATATGGTGCAGTACCAGAATGCCCTCTGGGATCAGGTGAGGGATCTGGTTCAAACCCTCCCTGAGGACTCTGCTAAGACACAGTTGGCCTGACTACTTAAATCTGGGTCGGATGTGGAAACCACATTCTCAGGGTGGCATATGATACTGTTGACACCTCCATTCATGGCTTAGGGTGTTTGGCTTTGTGCCTGATGTTTAGGCCAAAATAATGGATGCCCCTTTTTGGGGTTCTGTCTTGTTTGGGGAGATGCCCAGGATATATTCTTCTGCCTCCAAGAATCAGGTAAAGTCTTAAGGTAGTGCATTCCCTCTACAGATCCCAACCTCAGTCCTTTCGTCGGTCCTCCAAGGGCCAGCAGTCGAAAAGACCCTTTAAGCGCAAGGCAAACACCCCCTACCCCAGCAGGAGCGGCTGGTCCTAGAGCGCCACACCCACAGCTGCCTTCCACCCTGGATCCACTTCTACCCGACTTTTTGCCCAACCCCCGAGCAGATGCCTTGGGAGAGGTGGTCGGGGCTCGATTCTCCCTATACCTTGACGAGTGACACACAGTGACTTCGGATCAATGGGTGCTGCAGATTATCAAGCGGGGTCACACCTTCAAATTTCTGGAGCTTCCTCCGGAAGCCCTCCCTTGCTCTGCCATTACCCTCAGGCTAACATTTCCCTCATCCGGGAAGAGATTCAGGCTCTCCTGCACAAAAAAAGGCCATAGAGCCCATTGGGGCTCAAAGAGGAAATGGGTTCTACTCCTAGAGTAAACTGATGGATATACTAGTCAAGGAGGACCTAATGGACTACCTGGCTAGCAATAAACTCTAGGACTGCAAACGGCACAGATTCGTGACAGGGAGGTCTTGTCAGAGCAGCCTGATAGTATTCTTTGACTGGGTAACAAGGGCAGTGGATAAGGGTTACAGTGTGGATTTACTCATACTTCGATTTCAGTAAGTCATTTGGCTCATTGTCTCACAGAAGGCTGCTGAAAAAATTAGAGGATCTGGGTGCAGAGAAGGACAGTGAAATGGGCGAGAAACTAGTTGTAAGGGCAACAGCAGAGGGTTGCAGTTATTTGAGTCAAATCAGAAGAGAAGGAGGTCACTAACGGGGTGACACAAGGATCTGTCCTGGATCCAGTCCTTTTCACTATGTTCATCAGCAACATGGAAGAAAGACTAGGGTAAGACGTGTCACTTCGCAGATGACCCAAAATTATGTTGCAGGGTAGACAGCGAGGAGGGACATTATGGAGATGCAGAGAGACTTGCAAAGTCTAGAGAGGTGGTCAAAGGTTTGGCATTTGAAAGTCAGTGCCAAAAAGCCAAGGTGATGCACATAGGGAACAACAACCTGAGGACAGAGTACTGGATGAGAGGAGTTAAGCTGGACATGACCTCTGAGGAGAAGAGTCCTAGGGGGTCATCATCAGTGAGCAGAGAGTTGGATAGTATAGGTTAAAACCCTGTATGGACAATAGTTCCTGGGTTTTTATGGTTCTATGAGCAGCCTGGATGGACCAGTGGACGTTTTCTGCCATCCTTGTTTGTTTCTGTGTTTCTGAAATGGTGGCACGACTGAAAATGTCTTGTGGGATCCCACATATGTGTTCCCTGATTTGCAAACCAATTCTGACATAGGACCTTAATTTTGTTTTTGGAAGAATTGACAGGGGCTCTGTTTGACTGTGTTACTTCCTTGTGATGTGTTTCCTATTCCCGGAAAACACTTTCTAGTTCTGTTTCTTTTGCTCAAAAATGTCTGAGCTACATGCTCTGGTTTCTGTGCCTCCATATTATGTTTTTCCTTCTAGGGACGTGGATATAATGTTCTATCCACACTTCGGGCAATGTTCCTTTCCCCTTTAAATCAGCCGGAACATCTTCAAGCTGGCTCCTGCCACTCAACCGGGTGGTAACTCCCCTAGCACCACCCTACGACACCCAGTCTTCTTTTGCACTGGAAGAAGACAATTCCCTCCATATTGCTCTTGCGCTGAGTAGGCCCTTTGCTTATAAAAAGCTTCTGGTTTGTAAAAACTCATGTTTTCAAGCGACTCCGTCTCATCATCTGGTAATGGGTGGCATGAAGTCGGTGCTAGGATTTAAGAAGC
Organism: Neoceratodus forsteri; assembly: GCA_016271365.2. NCBI lineage: Eukaryota > Metazoa > Chordata > Ceratodontiformes > Ceratodontidae > Neoceratodus > Neoceratodus forsteri. Next base: position 1,454,227,357 of record CM057455.1, on the reverse strand, counting down.
GTGCCTGCAGGTGGAAAGTGTCTTGGACAGATCCATACACCATGTGCATTTACTGCCTTTGGCTGCGAGCACAATCCTCTGGCTTGCAGTCTGTGCCGCACCCTGCATCTATCCACTTTAGAAGACCAGCATGCCCACCTTCTGTTGAGACTCTGGATGATTGGGATCCTCCCGTTAAATCTAAGGACACCCTTCGGGTGGTCTCCATGGCTGTGGGGTCTGCCGTACAGGTTGCAGCATTTGAAGAAGCTGTGGCCCAGGCTGCAGCACAATTTCCTCGGCTACAGCCTTTTTGCCATTCTCCTTGGGGGGCTTCTTTCACAGGGGTGTTCAGGGATTTGTTCCAGGCCCTTCCCACCCATGGGCAAGGTCACTCCTCATGCACCAAATCTAAATCAAAGTGAGACCAAGAAACGGTCTCACCATCAATCGTGGGATCATGAGTGCTCTTGGGCCTCAGAGTCCTGCACTTCCTCAGAGTTTCCAACTTCGGTCGATCCTTTGACCCAGGCTGCTGGCTCCATGGTCTCCCCATCGGGCCAGTTGGTTGAGACACATGACGATCTTCCAGCTGATATCTTTCTCAAACCAGTCGACCCATTGTTGCAAGAAAAGGCCAGTACCTCCTTGTCTAGGACTCTGGCCCTGCTGCTCACCTCTCTGCTGATCCGCCACCCCTCACCCAGGATCTTCTGGACCAGGAGGAGGCTCGGCTCTCGCCTGCCCCCTCTGAGACCCACTGTTGGTGGCCCGATGGTCGATTTCGTGGTCCTGATCCTGTAGCCCCAAGTTAAGCAGCCCACATCTTCATTGATGCTCATGCTTTCGGCATTCGGGCAAGTGGCGTCACCACTATTCCTCTTCCTCTTTGTCCTTGGGTGAGGAGAGGCTCCGACGCAAGTTGCGTCTGCTCTACAAAGACCTGATGTGGCATCAGCTCATGTTTATCGGGGTGAAGCCTGTTCCTGCCTCAACCCCAGCCATTACATGGCTTTCACTGCAGAGGCCGCAGTCTTCCCCACTGCCACCAAAAAAGCTAAAGTCCAGCCCTCCATATAAGGAGGCCCGTCCGGCATCGGGGACTTCCTCATAGGCTGTCAGTCACAGATACTTTTGACCAACCCCATAGAATCAGCTGGGACTCCTTCGCTTGACCTTTATTTAATGAATCCTTGGAGTCTGAGGGCTCCTCCTTTCACTTTTGTCTGGTGGACGTGGAGTCCACTGAGGATTTGTCGACGGAGCAAGGCCCCACTTCCTTCATGGGTCTTTTCTGCCTGATCTCGGAGTCCACAGGTTTCCCGATGCAGCTCGTTCAGAAGTGGGCTCCATACCCGCTCACCAAGATTCACGACTGGGGCGACTCCCTTGGGGAAGCCTTCCCAGTCACTGAGGCCATTCTTGACCCTGCACTGGAGCTGTGGCAGCATTCAGCCTCTTGTTCTGCGCCATCAGCCTGGATGGCCCACAAGTATGTGATCCCTACTGGTTCCCTTTTGGGATTCACGGAGCACCCCTCAGCTGAGGATCTGGTGGTCAACTCTGTGTTTGGCGCACGGGCAACATGGGAGATGTGGATAAGCCTCCTGACAAGAAGTCCAAGAAACTGGACCATATGACCAAAAAGGTCTATGCTGCCTCCTCTCTTGGCCTTCGGCAAACACGTTCGGCCCTTTTAGTGGCCCACTTAGCCTATGCCCTTCTGGGCATGCTCGATGAAATGCTTCCTCATCTCCCAGACCACAGTCAGGCAGGTCCGGGATCAAGGCCAAGCGATGGCTAAGCAGCAGCTCCAGACTGCCATGGATATTGACGACTCTTGCTCTCAGTCCGTGGTCACCACAGTTGCCATGTGCCACAGGGCTTGGCTGAGGAGCTCTACCTTTACGGCAGATACCCAACACAAGCTGGCGGATGTCCCCTTCAGGAGTATAAAAAGAATCTGGAAAAATAAAGGCACCTCACTCACATTGAAAAGTCCATTGCCACCTTGGACTCTGTGACTTCTCCCCAGAGGGATCCCAATGGCTCTAAACAGCAGAAGAAAAAGCTCTTTTGGACCCTATCTGCCCCTGCGGCCAAACCGGACCAGCCACAGGCTGGACAACAGGTTGAGACTTGGCATCCCCAGCCAAAATCAGTGGCTACGGTTGTCTGAAAACCAGGAGGACAGGATCCCAGCGGCTCCTCAACCAGTCCTTTTTCCTCCTCAAAGCCTGCCCAGTGACGGGATTGGGGGGTGCCTCTCCCATGCCGTCCTGTCTCCCCGGGAACTCCCGTGGGGGGTCTGCTCTGCCACTTCTTTCCATCTGGTCCGCTGTTACCACGGACAGGTGGTCGGTCAGGGTCTACCTCTGGAATTCGAAGCTTACCCACCTTGCCGAGCTCATGCCCCATGGGAGGACATGGTGTCCATCGGCATCCTGTCCACTCTTTCGGACGATATTGATCAGTTTCTCTGCAAGTAGGTAGTGGCTCCTGTCTCAGACCCTCCAGTACAACCAGGGTTTTTCTCCAGGTACTTCCTGATGCCAAAACGAACAGGGGGCTGGCACCCCATCTTAGATCTGTCTGACCTGAACAAGTTTCTCAGGTCACGTACCTTCAGGATGGTAACTCTGTCTCAGATCATACTATCACACTAGCAGAATGTGGTTTTGTTCTCTGGATCTTCAGGACATGTTTTTTTTTTTTTTCATGTCCCAATCCATCCGTCCCACTGTCAGTTCCTCCAGTTCCACATGGAGGGAATCTTCTAAGAGTTCCAGGCCATGTCTTTCAGCCTGTCTTCTGCCCCCAGAGATTTCACCAAATGCATTGCAATCGTGGCAGCTTACCTGAGGAGTCCAGGTGTACCCCTACCTAGACGACTGGCTAATCGCATGTCCCCCCAGGGAGGAGGTGGAGAGGTCCAGGGATCTGGCCTTCCAGACCTGTGTCTCTCTTGGCCTCCTGTTCAGTGAGGCCAAGTCAGAACTCGTGCCCTCGTGGGTGATTCATTTCATCAGGGTGGAGCTCGACTCCTGCAGGGCTTGGCTTCCAGCGGACAGTGCAGAGGATCTCTCCTCCTTTTGCCTGATCACTTTTGTTAGGCAGTTGTGCCCTGCTTGGGACTTACTGCACCGGTTGGGAGTCATGGTGGCATGCACCAGAGTGGTCCGTAGGGACTGTTGGATTATGTGCTGTCTGCAATGGGAGCTGGCCTGCCAACGGTCTCAGTGCAAGGGCCACTTCAACCAGCCGGTTACTGTGACCTAGCTGATGTGGGATACCCTCCAGTGGTGGTTAGTCCTGGAGCATCTGCCTCTGGTCCCTCTCCCAGTGGGGCCTCTGGTCGATGACCCTTAAGGTGCACTTGGCAGCCGTCTCTGCTTACTGGGTGTGGGCTGGTATGCAGTCGGTGCAGAAGAAGGTGGTCTGGTGCTTTTTTTAAAGGCCTTGACCATATTTCCCCTCCGGTGCATGAACCACCACCATTGGACCTGTTGCTGGTGCTGGCAGAGCTCATGGGCAAGTCATTCTAACCGATGCACAGGTGTGAAATGTCTCATCTGTCATGGAAGAGCGCCTTCCTGGTGGCTGTTATGTCAGCCAGAAGGATCAGTGAGCTCTAGGCGCTCTCAGTGGAGTCGTCTTACCTGGTCTTCGACAGGGACAAGGTTGTCCTTCGCCCCAACCCGAAGTTCCTCCCGAAGGTTGTCTCTAATTTTCACCTTAACTGGGTGAGCAATCTCCCGGTGTACTTCACCAGCTACACCTTGGAGGCTGAGCACAGGCGCCATACATTGGACCTGTGGCAGGTGCTAGCCTACTACAAGGAGCGCATGGCTGGAGTTTGAGGAGAGGTTTGCTAGCTCTTTGTCACCTACGCTGAAGCTGCACTGGCAGACCGGCAGCTAAGCGGACAGTTGGCAGGTGGATTGTATCCTGCATCGACCTCTGCTATAGGTTGGTGGGTAGGGAGCCTTCTGTAGGGCTTAAGGCTCATTCCACCCATCATATCGCTGCCTCGGTGGCTGCTTCCAGGGATGTCTCTATCCAGGAAATCTGTTGGGCTGCTACCTGGAAGTCAGCACACACCTTCATTTCCCGCAACCACATCAACCTTGAGTCATACTGAGATGCTGGTTTTGGGGCCTCAGTTCTCCAATCTCTATTCCCTAAATAGGGGGTGTGCACCTTGTCCCCTCTTCCCGGAGAACTGCGAAGGCCTGCCTGTGCAACTGGGGCCATGCCACCACTCAGGCGGACAACTTGCTCCTCTCCAGCCCACTCTAGGGGCAGCATCCCACCGGCAGCTTCCAGGTCCAGCCCATGTTCAGGGCTTGCCCCTGTGGCCGGGGCCACACCACCACTCAGCTGGACAACTCGTTCTCTCCAGCCCGCTGTAGGAGCAGCATCCCGCCAGCAGCTTCCAGGTCCAGCCTGTGTTCAGGGCTTGCCTGTGCAGCTGAGGCCGCGCCACCACTCAGGTGGACAACTTGCTCCTCTCCAGTTTGCTGTAGGGACAGCATCCCGCCGGCAGCTTCCTGGTCCATCCCGTGTTCAGGGCTTGCCCATGCGGCCGGGGCCGCGCCCCCACTCAGGCGGACAGCTTGCTCTGGGGCAGCATCCCACCGGCAGCTTCCAGGTCCAGCCCGTGTTCAGGGCTTGCCCGTGTGACCGGGGCTGCGCCACCACTCAGGCGGACAACTCGCTCCTCTCCAGGTCCTTCCCGTGTTCAGGGCTTGCCCGTGCGGCCGGGGCTGCGCCATCATTCAGGCAGACAACTCTCTCCTCTCCAGTCCGCTCTAGGGGCAGCATCCCGCCAGCAGCTTCCAGGTACGACTCCAAGACTCCCTGACTCCTATGGCTTTACATCCGATTGGCTATCTGCTCCTCAGCCAAGTGCTGATTGGACATTCCTGTCCCAGGACAATCCCCATTGGCACACTCCAAGCCGGCTCCGTTGGTGGGCTCTTACCCTGCTGTCTGGTGTTAAAATCTGTACTAGATTAGATTCTCTCAATGTAATTTTCTCCCACCCACCCGCTCCAACCCGACCGCTATTAAATACATCTCCTCCCCACACAGCTTTTAAACCACTCCCCCTCGCTGCCTGTTTCCCCCTCTCTTTCTAGACCTCCCCTGTTTGAGTTTCCACTCAGCTCTGCCCAGCCTTGGCTTATCAGACTATCAGATTAACAGCCAGTTGTTCCCGTTGTCCTTCTGTAACCTCCCTAAATAAAAACTTGCACCTGCAGTTACTTTCTTTCCTCCTCAACACATATCCTTTGCTCTTTCTTCTGTAGCCCCCTCTCCATATATGCCTTCTGCAAATCCTCGCCCACCCAGGCACAGCTTGGCCTAGCCCCTCCCCATTCCAAGTATGTATCCACCAAGTAGTTTAGTGCCACTTGGTTTGTTCTTGCCCATACTCTTTGTGCTTACTGGCCAGCCCTGCACTGGCCCTATGTTCCCAGCACTCCACATCCTGGGGCTCACCTCCGGTTATGCCTATTGCGCCATGACCTCGTTACTTGACTCAGACCTGCTTCCCACCTGCAAGCTTCATGACACTCTTTGGCATGACAGGCTCTGGTACCAGTGGACCCGTCTGTGGCCTCCCCTCCTAGACCTCCAGTCAAACTGATCCTGCTCGCTGACAAAAACCTCATTAGACTATGCCCTAGGAAACAACAAAAAGTCAGCATTAAATACCTTTTTTTTCCCAATTCAAATTTTATTGGTTTTAACATATACCAAGCGCTGATCCATCTTAAATATGGTATGTACATAGGTAGTATGAAAATTAGAGGAACTGCACTGCCCCCCTCACCCTCCCTTTCCGCCCCATCCCTCTCCCCTTCACCCAGCACAGAACCATGCCAAAGAGTCGGCTCACATTACAGAACAGGACTACAATTTGACAATTACAATAAGTACAGAGTATACAGGAGGCCCCATAGCATGTTAAATCTTTTAAGTCTCTGATTAAGGCTTGCTATAGTTTTTTTGGTCCTAAGATTAGCCAGGAGCTCATGTAACCACTCCGTATAGGTTATTTCTTCAGTGTCCTTCCAGTGCTTTAAAACCAGTTTCTTGACTGACATTGACATTAAGTTATATGATATCTACGTCTAAGCACATGGACCTCTAAGAGGTCTCCTAAAAGACAGAATTCGGGAGTAAACAAATCATTCAAACCTAAAAGAGGATCTGCCCTCTGTTTAACAAGAGTCCATAATTTGGCCATTTTTGGACAGGTCCAAAAAATATGGAGCAAATTGCCTTCCCCTTGTAAGCATTGAACACAAGTAGAAGAATCAGAGTAACCAAAATTAGATAACTTTAAAGGAGAATAATATAAATTATGTCATATCTGGAACTGCATAAGTCGCAGCCTATCTTGAGTAACAAAGTGGTGACAATTTCGCCACAGATGAGGCCAATCAATAGTCTTTCCCAGGAAAAGGGTGGACCAAAAAACTGTAGGGCCAAAACATCCTGGATATTTCAGGTTATACAGGGTCTCGTACATTTTGGAAACTGCGTGTGGAAGTCCCACTAATGGTCGCAGTTTTGTCCAGAAAGGTGGGGTGAGGGAGTTTGAATAGACTTGTCCAAATGTTTTAACCAAAAGATGGCGAAGCTGATAAATTATGAAAATATTGGAAATTGGAATACTGGCTTTAGCCATTATTTCAGAGGAGGTGAGCCATATCCCATTATCCTTGATAAAAATAACCAATTGAACATTCTCCTAATTGTGGTAACTATCCCGAGGAAAGAGTTTTACCTCCTATCTTGATGTTGGGATTGTCCCAAGTAGGTTGGGACATGTCACAAGTGTGAGCATATTTAAGGAAATTACATAGCTGGGAGTGAATTATAATGGAGACAGCAATGGGGGATGTCTTTAATGACAATGGGAGAGATTTCAACTTAATATGTAGAAGAGAAGCTGGGGAGATTCCCTGCGATTTCAGGAGGTCCTTTTCAATCTTGAGCCATATTGGTATAAATAATGAGGCTGACTGGTTTCCGGAATCTACCCATCTAAGATATTTATTGGCCTGACTGGCCCAGTAATACAGACCCAGATGTGGTAGTCGTAGACCACCTTTAACTTTAGGAGCCGCTAGCTTGTGAAAAGCAAGTCTGGATCTTTTCCTGGTCCAGATAAATTCTGTGAAAAGGCCATGTATCTTTTTAAACCAAGTTAAAGGGAGCCAGAGATTTAACAAGCTAAGGGGATAAAAAGGCAAGGAAAAACATTCATTTTTTACAGGTCAATTTTACCCCAAAGTGATAATGGGAGAAAAGAGCATCTTTGCAGATCTTGTTTAATAGTATGTATGAGGGAGTCTAAATTTAGTTTCTGAAGATGAGTAGAGTTTCTCGTTAGTTCAATACCTAGGTACCCCAGAGAGTTTCTTTTCCAAGAGAGACCCATATTGGAAATATTGTGTTTCATAACCTTATGGTTAAGGGGAAAGACTACTGTCTTTTCAATGTTTAGCTTGTAATTAGACATTTTACTAAATTCTCCAATAATTTTTAACATGTGAGGTATTGAGGAGGCTGGGTGTGATACTTAAAGGAGCAGGTCGTCTGCATGTGCCGAAACTTTCACCATATGACCTTGAATGGAGATGCCTTGAACCCCCGGAGCTGCAATCAATCTACGGATAAGGGGCTATAAATATAGATTGAAAAGCAGGGGAGGCAGGGGGCAGCCCTGTCTTGTACCAGATTGGAGTGAGAATGCTTCTGATAAGACTCCTTTACTGGAAATACGGGCTGTGGGAAATCTGTAAAGGGTACCTATCCATTTTTGAAAAGTCTGTGGGAAGTGGAAAGCTTTCAGGGTTTGCAAAAGATAAGCTCAGTTGACCCGATTGAAGGCCTTCTTGGCGTCCAGGGACACCAAGGCAGCAGGGAAATTGGCATCCCTGGACACAGGGAAGACATGTTCCAAAGTGCGCAGATGATCCGAAGAGGATCTCCCCTTCATGAAGCCCACCTGTTCTGATCCTATTAAGTCTGGGAGAACCATGTTGATGCAATTGGCTAAGAGTTTGGATAGAATTTTAATATCTTGATTAAGGAGGGAAATTGACCTGTAATTGGTCAATAAATCAAGAGCTTTGTTGGGTTTGGGCAAAAGAACAATAAGTGCCTCAAATAGGGATTTATCAACTTAAGCCCCGGAAAAGTGGAGCCAATGAAGGTGTAAGCTGGTTTGCAAATATTTTATAGGAATTTGGAGAAAAACAATCTGGTCCTAGTGTTTTTTTGGTAGGGCAGTCTTTAATTACTTGTTCTATTTCTACTTGAGAAATAGGCGTTGTCAAAGTAGATTGTTATATATCTGACAGGTGAGGTAGGTGGGGGAGTCTTGTCAAGTATTGATCAGTTTGCTAAGTGGAGGGAGGGTCTACCATGGGACCATATCATTTTTTAAATAAGTGCAGAATTCAGCTTCTACCTCTGTAGGAGATGTTAGCAAGGAACCATCGGTCATGGAGCATATTGCTGCAATTCGGAAGATTCTTGTTGTTTAATATGCAAAGGCAATAGATGCCCCGCCTTCTCCCCTTGATCAGTGCAAGAGGCTTTAGCTTTAAGAACAGCATATTCTGCCCATTCTAAACCTGGCTTCTCTGACATAACCTGTTGATGAATTACAAAAAAACAAAGTCCGTGCTGTTCCTAGCTCTCACAGCAAATACAGATCCATAACCTTCACCATACATAATGAACTTAAACAGCCACTTGAGCAAGTGCAGGAGTTTATATATCTTGGTATTACCCTTGATTGCACAGTGTCTTTCAGCTCACATGTTCAACACATCTCAAAATCAGTCAACTGAAGAATTGGGGTCCCCTACCGCCACCGTCGCTGTCTTACCAAAGAAGCTATGTGCGCAGCCATAACTGCCTCAATCCTGCCCATCACTGATTACGGGCTTGTCTTGATACCACCTTAAAACGGGTCAAGATAGCCCTTAACAAATGCTGTAGACTTCTCACTGGCGCCGGGAAGCATATGCATACCTGTGATCTCTACAAGCAATCCAACTGGCTCAATCTAAATAGTAGACTTGCCTACCAGACCTGCCTACTGGCTAAGAAAATTTGTCTTAACCTCACACCTCCTGCAACTCATGCCTTTAATGTTGCCTGCAGTCACTGCACATTTTACGTGCAGTTCCCTCAAACCAACATTTATCTTCCATTCTACGGTACCAACCAGGCTCAACATACTTTCGACACCAGGGTTCCCTGCTGCTAAACAACCTTCCCCCTGAAATTGCAGCTGAAAACAAGCTTGGCCAATTCAAACGTAAACTCCGCCAGCACCTCACTGACCTCAGCAATTGTGACTGCTCTGCCTAGGTTTCCAGCTTTGTTGCACCTCTCCCTCCTGTTCTCTCGTCCCTTGCTCCCCTCCCCATTTCTTTCTGCCCCTCCATCCCCTGCTACTCACTGTCTCTCTCCCACCCCAACCTACCATTCTACCCCCTCTCACCTCCCATTCCACCCCTCTCCTCCTGACTCCCCCTCCCTATCACCCTATCTCTTGTTGCTCCACCCCAGACTACCTACCACTTATCTTTCTGTTCTTGCACCCACAACAATGTCAAATCCTTGACTGCCTACTCCCTTTCCCCTCCCTTATCCCCCACCCCTGCTCCACTTATGTCACCCCTAGGATGGTTCTCATTTGTATCTGTGTCTTGCTATATATACACCCGTATTGTTACTTGTGCATTATTTGCCACTGACTGTTTGCTACTGTGCTAGTGTATACACATGTACTGTCATTTGCTACTAAGTTAACCTCCTGACCTGTATTGTATTTTACCTCTTCTTACTTCTTTGTTAACCTCCTGACCTTGTATTGTATATTACCACTGTTATGCTTGCACCCATTGCTGACGCGGAACCTTTGTAAAAGACCCCTTGGTTCAAAGGTATTTGTAATCCTAGTAATAAATAAATAAAAAAATAAAATAAAAGCAATCCCCAATGTCCGGAGCCATATGGAGTTGCTGTTTTGCAACAGCCGACCCTGATCCCGAACCTGCTTGACAGGTTTCAACCAGGCTGAAGTTCGTCCGTAGCACCTTGGAGAGCGAGATGGGGTCAGTATGGGAGGAAAAGAGGACTGCATCATCGGCTTACAGTATTAAGTAATTATTGCAAGCTGGAACCGTGGGGTACACCAGAGCAGACAGGAAGGGCACTTGAGAGAGAATCAATGATTTTGACTATTTGGCTCCTTGCCGAGAGGTAGCTTTCAAACCATTTGGTTACATCATTAGATAGTCCAAGGGAGGAGAGTGAGTGAAGCAGGAGCTGGTGGTTCACAGTGTCAGATGCCTTGGTCAGATCAATGAGCACCACACCCAGTAGGTGGCCAGTGTCAGTCTCCTTATGAATGTGGCTGGTGAAATCAAGCAGGGTGGTGGTAGTACTATGGGTTTTTCTAAAGCCATGTTGTTGCGGGCAAAGTATGTTATATTTGTTGAGGTGTTCAGACAACTGGTCAGCTACAATTTGTTCCAACGCCTTGGAGAGTGGTGGCAGGATAGAGATAGGGTGGTAGTTAGAGAGAAGAGACCTGTCGCCACTTTTATAAATGGGTGTGACCACTGCTGATTTCCAGAGCTGGGGGAATTGTCTATGAGAGATTGAAAGATTCAGAAGTTTAGTGAGAGGTTGTAGGACAACATCAAGGGAGAGAGAGAGAGGAGTTTGAGTTCAAGGGTATCACTGCTGAAACTGGCTTTGCTTAACACTTTAAGGTATCTTTTGGCTTCAGACATGGATACCCTCTTAAAGTAGAAGGGGGGTGTTATTACTGTGGAGATCGATTTTATTATTGAGGCAGAGTTGTCAAAGAATTTTGGGGGGGGGACACTGCTAAGATCAGTGAATGCGAGATTAAAGGAGTCCGCTATTTCTTTGGGGTCCTGTAAAGTGGAGCCGTTAACCTCAATCATAGTTGGGGAGGATTTGCTTGGTTTATCTGTGAGGCTGTTGATGTTCTCCCAGAAGGGTTTGCTATTTCTCCAGGAGTTAGTAAGTCCCTGGTTGTAGAAGACTTGCTTGGCTCTTCGTATAGCTATTGTGCACTGATTCCTAGCCGCCTTATAGAGCTGCATATCGTGTGGTTTCCCTGAGTCCATGGCTCGGTGCCAGAGGTTATCTCTGTTTCGCATCATGGAGATGAGTTCGGAGTTAATCCAGTGATTAGTGGTAGATTGAGTTTTGCATTTACATAGGGGGCAAAACTGTTGTCTGGGACCTTTAGGAGAGAGCCAAGTTTCGTTAAGGGCTATAACGTCCTGCCTATGTTGTAACACCTAGACTTGGAGTGCATCAAGCTTAGCTGGCAGGTTGCAGGTGTTGAGTCACCAGCTTGATGGAGCCTTGTTTCTTGTGTCGTTCGTATGCTGAGGTAAGCGGACCGGCGTTTGGGTGTACGTTCCTAGCTAGGAGCAGGAGGAGAAGTGCAATCCTAGCAAGATAGTGAGGAAGGAGCTTGTGAGCCGAATACCATCTACTTCTGATAGACTTTTTAGCAGGTGTGTTACTGCAGGGAGTGAGAAATTGAAGGAAAAGGGGGGTACTCAGGGATGGGGAGGAGATTATCTCTCTTATTATTGAGGGAGGCTAGCCTGGGAGCACAGTAGTGTGTTTTGGTTGGCGGTAGGGTACACCAAGGGATATATCCCAACATAGAGTGCCGATGCTGGTAAATGAGGGGGTACCAGTACTAGAGGAGTTGAGGGTATGAAAACAAGTAGAGGCAGCATTAGAAGGGTGTTTATGGACATAGCGAAAAGAGGTGCAGGTGTCCAAAGCGGAGGGTAAGAAGAGAGTGCAGAGCTTATGAGGTTAGGGTGGTGGGGGAAGTAGAACAGGGCTGAGTGTTAGGCAACAGGGAGTGATCCTAAAAGCACAGGCCTTGACAAAAGTAGAAGAGGGAGGGGCAAAGACTGATGAATAGTGATAGACTGACCACACAATAAGTGAAATGAGACAGGACTTGTATTGGACTGTATTGGGTAAGTGTGCTTATAACTGGGCCCTCTAGTGGCTAAAAGATATAATCTGCTAATGAAAAAAAAAAAAGAAATTTAGGCAGCAGCACGTTCGGTGGCTGCAGCGGTTGCCATGCGTCGCAGGGCCTTGCTGAGGATCTCGACCTTTACAGCGGACACTCTGCACAAACTGACAAACGTTCCCTTGCTGTGCACCTTGTTCAGTCCAGGAGTTAATGGTCACCTCCAGCGCATCGAGAAGTTCAGTGCCACCTTGGACTCTGCTACCTCCACCCAGAAGGAATCTCAGGGTTCCAAGAAGCAGAAGTAGAAGCCCTTTTGGCCTTCTGCGCCTGTGTCCAAGCAGCCTCAGTACCAATTGGGGCAGCAGCAGGCTCAATCTTGTAACCCTTGGCCCAAGTCTGGGGCTTTGGCGGTCTGTAAGCCCGGAGGGAAGGGTCCCGGCAATCCTGCGGCCAGATCTTCTCCTCTTCCAAGCCTGTTCAGTGACAGTATGGGGGTGACCACCCCCATGCCTCTCAAGCCTACTCTGGGTCCTCCTGTGGGGGACCGGCTCTGCCACTTTCTTTCTGTCTGGTCCACTGTCACAGTGGATAGGTGGGTATTGGAAGTGGTTGGGTCTGTCTCTGGAATTTGAGCAATACCCACCAAGCCAAGCCCACGGCCCATGGGAGGAGAAGGTATCCATGAACACTCAGTCGGCTCTCCGAGATGACATCACCTAGCTCCTCCACAAGGAGGTAGTGGTCAGAGTCACGGATCCCTCTGTCAACCCAAGGTTTGTTTCCAGGTACTTCCTGGTCCTGAAACTGATGGGGGGCTGGCGCCCTATTCTAGATCTGCATGACCTGAACAAGTTTCTCAGGTCTTGCACCTTCAGGATCATAACTCTGTCTCAGATCATACCATCTTTCGAACAGAACATGTGGTTTTGCTCTCAGGATCTGCAGGACGTGTTCTTTTACATCCTGATCCTTCCGTCACACTGAAGGTTGCTTCACTTCCGAGCAGAGGGAATCTTCTGTGAGTTCCAAGCCATGCTGTTCGGCCTGTCATTGGCCCCAGGGTCTTCACCAAATGCATTGCAGTGTTGGTGGCCCATCTTCGGTGGTGAAGGGTCAGAGTGTGCCCCTGTCTGGATGATTGGCTCATAGTGGGTCCCTCCAGACAAGAGGTGGAGAGGTCCAAGGATCTGGCCCTCCAGACCTGCAACAACCTTTGCCTCCTGGTCAGTGAGGCCAAGTTGGAACTCATGCCTTTGCAGGTGATTTGCTTCATCAGGGCAGAGCTAGACTCTTGCCGAGCCAGAGCCAGGCTACTGACTGACAAGGTGGAAGTTCTCTCCTCCTTTGCCCAGTCATTTCTGGTTGGGCACTTGCGCCCTGCCCAGGACTTCCTACAACTTCTGGGTTACATGGTGGCCTGCACCTCTGTGGTCCGATGAGCCCAGAGGCATATGCGCCCCTTCAGTGGGAGCTGGCCAGCCAGTGGACTCAGTGGCTAGGTCATTTCGACCAGTTGGTCACTGTAACCAAGAAGATGTGGGACTCTCTTAAATGGTGGACTGTCCCAGAGCATCTGCAGGAAGGGATCCTGTTTGTCCATCCCAAGCTGACGTTCATCTTGATGGCCGACACCTCTCTCATGGGCTGGGGTGCCCACATGTGGGACAATAGAGTCCATGGGCTGTGGACCCCTGAGGAATCCTGAAGCCACATCAACCTGTTGGAGCTCCGAGCAGTTCAGCTGGCACTGACTGCATTAGCTCCATTCCTTCGGGGTCAAGCAGTTCAAGTCCAGATGGACAACACCATGACCATGTACTATCTCAACAAACAGGGTGGCACGCACTCCCAGCCTCTCTGCAAGGAAGCTGTCTGCATCTGGGCCCCCGTGAGCCAACTGGAGGTGGATCTCATAACCATTCATTTGGCAGGAGCCTCAAATCAGTTGGAGGATGCCCTCAGCCATGTGGGCAAGGCATCCCACGAATGGTCTCTCCATCCAGAGGTAATACACAGCCTATTGTCCCAGTGGGTCACCCCTCAGGTGGACCTGTTCACCTCCAAGGAGAACACAAAGCTGAGGTTGTTTTGTGGTCACTCCCTTCAGGAGGGCTTACTGCTGGGGGATGCCTTCCCGAGGCCATGGACCCCAGGCCTCTTTTATGCCTTCCCTCCACTTCTCTTGATCCACAAGGTGCTCCTCAGGGTGAGGAGGGACAAGGCACAGGTGATCTTTGTGGATCCAGACTGGCTCTGCCAGTTTTGGTACCCCGATCTCCTCAGTTTCAGCAACGGGCTCCTGAGGCATCTTCCTGCACGTCCGGACCTGCTCTCAGTCAATCAGGGGAAGGTCCTCCACCTAGACCTTCAGTCGCTGCACCTGACAGCCTGGTTCCTGAGCGGCTACAGTTCCAGGCTTTGGGTCTCTTCGAAGGTGTACTCACTGTAGTTGAGGCATTCTAGGAAGAAATCGACCTGGAAGTGCTATGCCTTCACATGGATGAGATTCTCCATTTGGTGTCAGGGCAAGGGCCTGCACCCTTTGTCTTGTCCAGTGGCTAGCATTCTCGACTACCTTTGGTTTGTCCAAAGGGGGTCTGAGGTCTGTGACCCTTCAGGTGCACCTGGCAGCCATCTCTGCTTACCGAGCATGGGCCAGTGTGCAGACGGCAGCACAGGAGGATGTGGTCTGGTGTTTCTTCAAAGGCCTCGACCATATTTCCCCTCCGGTGCATGAACCACCACCACTGTGGGATCTACTGCTGGTACTGGCAAAGCTCATGGGCAAGCCATTCAAATCAGTGCACAGGAGTGAGATGTCACCTGTCGTGGAAGACCGCCTTCCTGGTGGCTATCACGTTGACCAGAAGGACTGGGGAAATCCAGGCACACACTGTTGAGTCTCCCTATCTGGTCTTCCACAGGGACAAATTTGTCCTGCACCCCAACCCAAAGTTCCTTCCAAAAGTTGTGTCCGAGTTTCACTTGAACCAGGTGATGACTCTGCCACTGTATTACCCCAAACACTCCTCAGAGGCTGAGTACAGGCTCCATACTTTGGACCTGAGACTAGCGCTCTCTTATTCTAAAGAGCACACGGACGGAGTTTGGGGAGAGGTTCACCAGCTGTTTGTTGCCTACGCTGAAGCCGCACCAGGCAGACCTGCAGCCAAGCGAACGATTGGCAGATGGATTACATCATGCATCGATCTCTGCTATAGGTTGGCGGGTAGGGAGCCTCCCATAGGGCTTAGGACTCATTCCACCCGCCACACTGCTGCATCAGTGGCTGCTTCTAGGGACGTCCCTATCCAGTATATCTGCAGGGCTGCTCCTGGAAGTCGGCAAACACCTTCATTTCCCATTACCACATTGACCTGGAGTCATGCCTGGATGCTGGTTTTGGGGCCTCAGTTCTCCCATCTCTGTTTCCTAAGTAGGGGTTGTGCGCCTTACCTCCCTCCTCCCAGAGAACTGCTAGGAGTCTGCCAAGAAGTGTGGCTAGAACAACATATCCACATCCCTAGAAACACAGGTTACTCACCTGTAACAGTAAATCTTCCACAAGGATGATCTCTTGCAGCAGGTAATACACTTAGGTTATCACCAGAAAGTGCTGTGGCACACAGCAGCTCTCTTCTAGCAGTCTTTTCTCAGAGGCCGCCCACACAACATCATTATTCTGCTCCTATATGAGTGGATGGTCCCTGGTATCTTCAGTTCATTTTCCCGACGTCTTCAGTTCGCATGCAGCAGCTAGTGCAGAGTGCAGCAGTCATTGACTGGAACTTGGGCTGGGAATGGAATTTCTCCATTTCCTTTCCTTCATCGAAAAAAGGTGTCTGGGTCCCCCACACGACACCACCTCCTGCCTTCATTGCTGGGAGTTCAACCAGGCAACCCACCTACGATGGCTACAGGAGATCAAAGCACACACGGAGCAAAAAGTGTCTCTCTCTTAGAGAAGGGGGCCCATTCCAAGAAGCCCCCTAATACTGCTCCACATAAGATGCACAAACATAACAAGGATAAATCCTCCACATTTTCATTGGGCAAACGCTTGTCGATGGCCATCATTACCGGTGCTCCACTTTCGACAGTGCCCTCCCCAACTGCGTCCTCATCGATTTCGGGGGGGTTGCACCCTCTCATCAACGACACTTTCCAGTGTCCTTTCAGCAGTCTCTATGGAACCCTGTGTTGGTTTCCTTGACGTTCCATTGACGATATCTCATTTCCCATCGACAGTGTCTCCCTTTAAGCATTCCAGTGCCTCTTCCCTTAATGCCCCGTCGATGACGGGACACTCCTCTATGGCCACTCCACTACAAGGTTTGCAGTCTCCACTGCTCCTCCCCCTTCCCAGCCTTTCTCCCATAGAGGTCAGGCGGACAGAGATCGGGACCCTGGACTTTACCACCCAGGGGCTAGGCCTGTTTATACCTCGCGTCCTATTTCCTCAAGGATCCCCTTGGTTTCTCAGAAACCCCCTACTCCTACCTCTCCCTCCTTGGATGTAGCCTCAGTGGTACAACAGGTTCAACAAGTAATAAGGCACCCTCAATCTCCCATTCCGGGGGAGGCGAGTCACCCTTCCCATTCTCCTACCCCTCCGCCTAAACACTTCCAAGGGGTCTGGGACTGCTCCTCACCCTGGTCCCCTCCCTCATGTGAGGAAGAGTACTTTTCAGATGAGGCAGAATTTCCGGAAGGCTTTCCCGGAGATCTGGAGAAGATTGAACTGTAGGACTTGGACTCCCATTCCCCATCCTCTCTTTCTACTATCTCCTCCTCCTCAGATGAGGAGGCCTCCCAACGGGTGACTGCCTCTTCCCCTGATGACCCATCTTTTCAAGAGATGATGGATCAAATTCTGAAAATCATGGGTTTTTCATCCACCGAACATGATAAACAAAGAAAGCATATGGCAGACTATCTCAAACTGCCTGAAGAGCCTGTAGTAGTGATACCTCCACTTACACAACCTTACCAAAACGTAGTATTGGCGGCTTGGAACCACCCCTCAGTGGTCCCAGCCATTCCTAGGAAGGCAGATCGCCTTTATCAGGCTCCTTTTGACCATCCTTTTCTTTCCACTAGCCACGAGGCTGACTTGGTAGTGATTACCGTGGCTCATGATCGTATCAAACGACCAAAACACATGAGCTCATTAACTCCTGATAAGGAGTCCCGCTGACTTGACTACCTCAGGAAGAAGGTATTCCTGTCAGGACCATCAATCTTAGAATTCAAAATTTTACGGGACACATGATTAAATACCAAAGTACCCTCTTGTCCTATGCAGTAGAACTAGTCCGTAAACTCCCTCCATCTCAGGAGAAGGGCCAATGATTGGCTACAGTTTCCACTGGCAGTTCCATGTCTCGACGCCTGCTCCAATCAGGTAACAAAGCAGCGGATACTACGGCCTGTACAACAGCCACAGAGGACTGCCTCAGATGCCACGCTTGGCTACATGTATCTGGATTCACACCAGATATACAACATAAAGTGGTAAATGCTCCTTTTAATGGATCTAAACAGTTTGGTCCAGGTACCCAAACACTTCTGGATGATCTCCAGGCTTCAGGGCGGACCTTGCGTATGATACATGACATGTACCATACCTCACAGCCATCTTATCAGTACTGCTCTCAGTCCTCTTTTCAATCGAAAAGAAGCGGTAAACACAGAGGTACTTACAGAGACGGGTTCTGTGATCTTTCCTGGCCTTCTTCCAGGAGCGCCACTTCTACCTCGAAGGGCTCCCACTCCAACCCCCCGGGTGGAGCCAGTCAGCCACCTTCTCAGTGACCAACTAGGGCATTGCCTGGGCTTCCTCCACCAGGCCATGGTAGCTGTAGGTGGTCACTTTTCCCTCCACTTAGAGGCCTGGCAAATGATTACATTGGACGAGTGGGTACTTCAGATCATAAGGACGAGGCACATGCTAGAACTCACCTCATTGCCTCCCCCCCCCCCACTTTGTCCATTACCCACCCGAACATGTTTCTGTTCTCCAGGAGGAACTTCAGGCAGTTCTTCACAAGAATGCTGTGTATCCAGTCCCTCAGTTGGAGTATCATCAGAGATTTTACTCCCATTTTTTTCTGGTACCCAAATGCACTGGAGATCTCAGACCTATAATAGACCTCAGACTAGTGAATCTACACATTCAATACAAAAGGTTCCGGATAGTGACCTTAACATCAGTAATGCCGATGTTAAAACAAGGGGATTGGTTATGTGCATTAAACATGAAAGATGCCTACCTACATATCCCCGTCCACCCTGCCCACTACCGGTTCCTTTGCTTTTACCTGCTAGGACAACATTACCAATTTCAGGCACTCTTGTTCGGTCTCTCATCCACCCCGAGAGTCTTTATCAAGTGCCTAGCCGTAGTGGCAGTGGTCCTGAGGCAGAACGGACATTTAGTCTTCCCATACCTGGACGATAGGCTTATAAAGGCAGACTCTGAATACGCTCTGCTTTCAGCCCTCCAGGTGACCATCACCCTGTTCCAGTCGCTGGGAATTACAGTCAACTGGCCCAAGTCCAATCCAACCCCTACCCAGATGCTTCAGTTCTGGATACTGCCTCCGCCAGGGCTTACCTCCCTGCGGACAGACAAGACAGACTTCTGTCTCTGGCTTCCCAGATACAAACTCAACAATTTATCACAGCCGGATGTCTCTTATGCCTTCTGGGGCACATGGCCGCGGCCATTCCCACAGTGGCCTTTGCCCATTTACGTACGAGAACAGTCCATTGGACTTTTCAGAATCAACGGTGGCAATAGACAGGGAATTTTGAAGACCAAATTAGAGTCTCTCCTCTATGCTCGGCCCTGCATCGGTGGACCCAGCGTGTCAACTTATCTCAAGGTATGCCCTTCCACTCCCCTCCTCCCCAGCAGACATTGACCACGGATGCTTCACTCGACAGCTGGAGGGGCACACCTGGGTCCCTACAGGACACAGGGCAGGTGGCCTCATTTCTCCATCTCTCCCTATATAAATCTACTGGAAATGAGAATAGTCCACCTCGCCCTTCAGGCCTTTCACCCTCACCTTTCCCCGGGGCCTCTACTGATCCAATCAGACTACACCTCAGTGGTATACTACACGAACAAACAAGGAGGTACCAAGTCCCGCACTTTCTGCAGGGAGACAATGGCGGTTTGGCAGGAGGCCATACTTCAACACCTATTGTTGATAGCCGTCCATCTACCGGGACGCCACAATACCCTGGCCGACATTCACTGTCGCCAGTCCTCCACGCATGAGTGAACACTTCACCACGAAGTTCTTCAAATGGTCTTTCGATTGTGAGGGACCTTGCACCTCGAACTTTTTGCATCCCCAGCAATCACCGACTCCCCGGATACTGTTCCATTATCCCAAACAGAAAGGGACAGTCTACAGATGCCGTGTCCCAACTGTGGACAGGACTCTTCCTATATACTTCCCTCCCCATCCTACTCCTGCAATGGACTCTACTGAAACTACAACTCAAACCTGCCTCCATGATCCTCATAGCCCCTCTGTGGCCCAGGCAGGTGTGGTTTCCCCTATTTCAACAGTTCTTCGTAGCACACCCCATTCCATTGCCGATGAGGTCAAATCTGTTGAATAAGGATCAAGGGACCCTTCTTCATCCCAACCTGAAGTCACTACACCTTCATGCTTGGCTCCTGAGGACGCATTCATAGCCAATCTTGGCAAGTCTCCTCGTCTGTGGCCAGTATTTTGTTGGCTTCATGCAAACCATCTACCAGGGAAACATAGAATGCTATGTGGAAACGCTTCTCCATTTGGGCCGCTTCCAGGTCTTTGGACCCTTATTCTTGTCCACTGACTAAAGTGTTGGACTACCTGGCCTCGCTTGCCCGAGACAGGCTTGAGCTACTCCTCTATTAAAGTTTATGTGGCCTCTATCTCTGCCTTCCATGAGCCCTTGGAAGAGAGACCACTGTATCAATATCATCTTGCCAAAATGTTCCTTAGAGGCATGTTACACATCAAACCTCCCATAAGATGACCCACCCCTCCATGGGATCTGAAATTCCTTTAGGAAAAATTGACCCTTGAGCCTTTCAAACTGGCGGCCACCTGTGACCTCCACTTTCTTTCTTGGAAGACAGTATTTTTAGTGGCTGTCACCTCCGCTCGGTGTATTTCCCAGCTTCATGTCCTGATGTGCAAATAGCCTTACCTAATCTTTCACAAAGACAGAGTGGTTCTCCGAACCAGTCCTTCCTTTTTACCTAAGGTGGTCTCAGAACACACCTTAAATCAGACCATTGAATTACCAGTTTACTACCCTGAACATTCTAATCAGGGAGAATACCTCCTACACACCTTGGATGTCCATTGTATATTGAGATACTATACCAGTCACACCAAACCTGTTAGAAAAACTTCTCAGCTTATTGTTACCTTCGCCTCAAGTAAGGAAGATCTCCCGGTCGCTAAACAGATCATCTCCAAATGGCTGGCACATTGTATAACTTTTTGTTATAAGAAATATAACAAGCCATTACCAGGACCTGTCCAAGCCCATTCCATCAGAGCTATGACCACTACTGCAGCCTGTTTCAAAGGGGGCTTCTATCACGGACATCTGCAGTGCAGCCACATGGTCCACAATACATGCTTTCACAAAGCATTACAACTTGGATATTGCTTCACGCCATAGGACAGCCTTTGGCTGAGCTGTTATACTAGGCCTTTTGTCATAACTTCCACCCTTCCTGGGTTTACTGCTTGGGTGTTATCCCAAGTGTATTGTCTGCTTTCAAGAGATTATCCCCTTGGAAGATAGTACAGTTGCATACTTACCGTAAAGGTAGATCTTCGAGGAGTATCTCTTGCAGCAGATACGATCCCTCCCTCCATCCCTCTTCTTCTCTAAGAGAACAATTTCTAATCCAAATACATATGGGAAGGAATACCTATAGTACCTCTGATCTCCCTCAGTCCTCGCTTAGCAAGCTGAATCCGGCAGGGAACTGAGGACACCAGAGATCGCCCACTCTTATATAGGAGCAGAGTGATGATGTCATGTGTGGGCACCCCCCTGGCAAAAGACTTCTAGAAGAGAGCTGCTGTGCACCACAGCACCCTCTGGCGATGACCCAAGTATATTAACTGCTGCAAGAGATACCCCTCGAAGATCTACCATTATGGTAAATATGCAACTGTACTTTCTAGGAGTGGTATATGTTGTTCATCCACAGACTCACCCGACCTTCCTGGCTTTGACGCACAACCACTGCTTCCAATGGGCAAGATCTGGCATCAAGGGGCAGAGCCGAGGGTTGTACCACCCGGGTGGGTGAGAGGAGCCAGCTTTTAGATCTTCCGGCAAGATTCTCAAAGAGAAAGGACATGCCAAGAAGTGTGGATGAACAACATATACCACTGCTAGAACTACTGATCTTATTTCAAGAGGGCTCTTGCAGTAGGTAATTACATATAGGACTGATGACGATTTCTCAAATTTCGTCAGTTTCTCTGCGGTGTGTCGTCCCCTATACCCTCCGAGCACAAGAATAAGTGCGATTCATGTGGCGTCCAACTCCCAGTGCCTCTTCTGTCTGGGCCCGGATCACCCCATGGAGAAGTGCTAGCATTGCCTGAAGTTCAGCGCCGCCAACCGCAGACAGAGGCAGCAGTCCCTGGAGGCCCACATCCTTAAGAAAATGACCTCCATGGAAAAGGAGCTGAAGAAACTTCGTCAGGCCTCAACTTCCCCTGAGGGTCACCGTAAAAAGAAAGACAAGGAGAATCACCGGGACTCCTCTTCCTCAGCCACCACGACTTCGGCTGGAGTTGCCGTGCTCAAGGTAATGTCCCCCCGGGGGACCGCTCCTCAACGGCCATCCTGGAGGCTTCCAAGCTGGCATCAATCCACCCGTCTGGCTCTTGCTTGGGCCCTTTGGGTGTTTCTGGTCAAAGGAGGCGTCCACTCCCGGCAAGGCCACCCCCGTGCGGCCTACTGGTGCGAGTGGCTACGGTAAGCCGGACATCTGCTCCTCTGACATCCGCCCGGAGAAGGCCGCTAAGTTGCTTAACCCTTCGGGGCAGCGCACGGCCCCTAAGCCGCCTGACCAGGCCACCCCCCCTTCGCGGCCTTCCTCGGGTGATGGTTCCGCTAAGTCGGATGACGGTTCCTCCGATGTCTGCCCGGACTCCGCCGGTAAGGCGAACGTCGGCCCTTCTGACGGTCACATGGTGTTGGAGCCGATGCAGGACCCTAACGTTCAGTCCACCGTCCCCGGCTCCCTGCAGCATTCGCTGCCCTCCGAGGCCCCAGCATCTTCTCAACTAGACCCCGTTTTAACCTCCCTTCTCCCGGGCGATGCGAAGGATGCAGATGCGCTCCTGTCAGGTCTCCCTCCCACTGGGCGGATGACCTGGCGGTCCTCTAGATGTCGGCGCCCGGTCTTGCCCACAGAGGGCAACATCCCTCCCCCAGATGCCGTCCCTACGCCGGGCCTCCTGTTCCAAGCTCGCCCATTGGGCCTTTTCCAGGGCCTTCTGGTCCTGCAGACCCCTGGGTTTCCGACGCCGTCCTATCCAATGCCGTCTTACCCGGGGCCACAGTATCCAGCTCCTCAGTACCCGACGCCGGCCTATCCAATGCTGCAGTACACGGTGCCTCAGTACCCGATGCCGGGTTACCCGCCGTCGGTGTACGGATATGCGCCGTACGGATACCCTCAGTATCTGTATCCTCCTCCACTGCCCCCTCAGCCGCCGGTGGATTTGAAGGAGACTGTAGCCTCCTGGTGGGCTGAGGCCAAGGTTCAGATCACTAGGGAGGTAGAGAGCCATCTTCCGACGTCAGTCCCAGTTCCGGATCCCCTACGTCGGAGACGAGAGACTCCCTCCCCACCTCCGAATACCAGAGGCAATCCTTCCGGTTCCAAGGAAGGGCAGGATACGCATCCTCGAGGGCTTCCCAAGGGGTCCGTTCCTCCCCTGCATCGGGAGGAAGAGTCTTCTCCCTCTTCATCCTCCTCGGATGATTCCGTTGGTCGTTCCGACTTAGACGACGAGCTCTGCTCTCCGGATAAGCCCAGGCCGAGGACTCCTCCGGAGGATCCTTCTTTTACGGAGTTGCTGCACAAAATCCAGGAAGTTCATCAGTGGGATTCCTTGGAGCCAGATCCACAGCGTAAGAAACTCGCTTTGCACCTGGATCCTTTTTTTTCCAGAAAATTTTCTTGTTAAATTGGATAAGGAAGTTGAAGATATAGAAATAGATCCAGAATTTTTAAAACAGTGTCCTGACACGATATCAAAATACACGATTAAAGCATTAAACATCCAATAATGGCCAA
This sequence comes from Neoceratodus forsteri, assembly GCA_016271365.2. NCBI lineage: Eukaryota > Metazoa > Chordata > Ceratodontiformes > Ceratodontidae > Neoceratodus > Neoceratodus forsteri. The sequence continues at coordinate 1,454,203,946 of CM057455.1, read as the reverse complement.
TATAGGCCTTTTAGAGGCCTATAATGGCCTAAAACATCATATTGAAAGATTAACTGATTTCAAAATCAACTTCACATCAGAATTGACTGATAAACTTGAAAGTCTGGGGAAAAGTAAACATGATAAGTTAACTCAAAGACCTTCTTTTTCCCCTATTTTAACTCCCCTTTCACCAAAAAATAAAAAAAGAAAGCAAATAAGAACAAAAATGGATCATCAGCTAATAAAGACGGAAATTCTAAAAAATCCAACAAAAAGCAACTTAAACATAACAAAAAGGAAAAATCTCGGAAAACATCAGGGAATGTCTCTAACAACATTAACTTAAACAGGGTTGATAAGACCTTGGGGGGGAAAACTAATTGGGGATAATTCTTTTTTTTGAAATTCAGAATCTTTATTCATTTTTGATATAACCAGTGTAGTAACAACAGGAACATAGACAAGTGGAAAACATTAATTACACAGGCAAAATTGTACATGGAGAATCAGCAGGTAAGGTACAATGAGTTTCGAAAAGAAAGAAAAAAAAGAAATCCCTACCCCATCCAATCCCCCCCTACCTTTATCCCTCCATCCCCCCCCCCACCCCATGATGTGCCTTCTGGGAGATTAATAAATGAAGTACAGTACTTCCAGGGAGTGATCAGTGTGCGATGGTCAGAATCCAAGTGTGATGTTACTGATCCCTCCAGCTGGGGGTGTAGAGAGCGTTGACTAATTCAAATATAAAGCGTACAGTTTACCCCATTTCTGGTCAAACAAATTAGAGCTAGCTATTAGTTTTTCGGTCCTGAAGCATAGAGATATTTCTTTGATCCACTCTGCGTATGTAATGGGCATTTGGTCCATTCAGTGTCTGAGGACTACTTTTAACTGTGATAGAAATTAGTGCAATATAGAACCTGCATTCCAAAACCTGCATGTCGGCATACATCCCTAGGATACATACCTCTATTGTGAATAAGTCTCTTAAACCCAGCAGGGGATCTAAGTTAGTTTGGATTGCAGACCATAGTGGAGCCACTTTATCACAGTGCCAAAAGATGTGAACCAGGTTCCCTTCTGCTGCACCATACCTTGTGCAGGTATTCGAGGCTAGTCTTCCCATCTTGGCCAGTTTAACTGGGGAGTAGTACAGGTTATTCAATATGTGGTATTGAACAAGTCTGTGCCTATCTTGGGTAAGGTATCTATACATATCTGCCCAAATCCGCGTCCATGCCGAAGGGGATTCTGGCAGAAGAAGAGACCAGATTTGGGAGCCAATGAGGGGGTTGGGGTATTTAATGCCCAGTAGGAAGGAATATATTTTGGAGACCCCATAGATTTTGTTGGCATGTTCTTGTATCTGGTCTAGGAATGGCCTGACTTGGGATAGGGTAAGCAAGGAACCGAATTTAGAGAGGATGAGATGTCTCAGCTGAAAAACTTTGAAGATGCGATTCTGAGGAATATTAAATTTGGTCATTATATCTGCCGAGGAAAGAAGGGAATCTTGGGAAAACAGATTCTCGACACAGCACTCTCGTAATTGTGGGAGCCAGTCTAGAGGAAGAGGGGATCCTCCGATCCTAATGTGCGGATTCAGGGTAAGAAGTTGGGCCATGTCTCTTTTGGTCGAAATATTGAAATAGTTCCAGCAGAGAGTCAGCACCTTAATGGAGGTCCCGATGACATTACTGTGTATACTAGAAGGCAAAGTGGTGAAAGAGTAGAAGAAAATTCGAGGGGTCTGAAGCCTGTATTTGACCATCATCTCTCTCTCCAGTTTTAGCCAAACTGGGCAGTATTCATCAGCTTTGGCCTCATGCCATCTCCCAATTTTGGAAATATGACTTGCCCAGTAATAAAGCATAAAATTAGGGAGGCGGAGACTTCTTTCTCCCTGGGCAAATTAAGTTTGAGAAAAGCTTTCCTGGGATGTTTGCCTTTCCAAATGAATCTGGAGATGGTAGTGTGGAGATTCCGAAAGTAGGATAGAGGGAGGTAAATATTCACTAAATTTAGTGGGTAGAAAATTCGGGGTAATACATTCATTTTAATAATAATATCACACCCAAAGGGATAAGGAAAGAGCAGCCCATCTTTGGAGATCTGACTGTATTTTGGATATTAAATCATCTAGGTTAAGTTTCCTGTAATCATCTGGATTTTTCGTGAGGTGGATTCCTAAATATTTAAAGGAGGAGGGAGCCCATTTCATCCCGAACTGAGTAAAATTGGTGTGGGGAGTACTGGCGTTTAAAGGGAATATAACTGATTTGGATAGGTTCAGTTTGTAGTTGGCCACCTGCCCAAACTGGTCTAAGATGCGTAAAGCATGTGTTAATGAGAGTTTGGGATTGGCCAGGTGTAGAAGAATGTCATTGGCATAAACTGATAGTATCAGAGATTGCTGGTGAATTGGGCATCTTGTGATTTGGGGTGAGTTCTTAATACTCAGCAAGAGAGGTTCTAAGTATAAGTTAAACAGGAAAGGTGACAGGGGGCACCCCTGCCAGGTCCCAGTGAATAGGGGGAATTGGGAAGAGAAGACCCCATTACAGTAAATTCTTGCCATAGGGGACTTATAAACCGACTTAATCCATTGTATAAAAATATCCGGGAAACCCATTCTGCCAAGGGTGAACCAGAGAAAGTCCCAATGAACCCTATCGAAGGCCTTTTCTGCATCTAATGAGACCAGAACCATGGGAGTTTGAGAGGTCTGGGCGGCCTGAAAAATATAGGGATAGAGTGCATGAGTGGTCTGCAGGGGATCTACCTTGGACAAAGCCCACTTGTTCGGGGCTTAGTAAGTTGGACCATGTCTGTTTAATTCTAAGGGACAGAATTTTCGTTAGGATCTTTATGTCGTAGTTTAATAATGAAATTGGATGGTAGCTTGCTGGGTCTGTCTGGGGTTTGTCTGGTTTCAGAATTAAGACAATGGTGGCTTCAAGCAGAGAAGAGTCGAGGGGGTCAGAGGTAAGGATATAGTCAAGAGTTTCAGGAGAGGGGCAACTTCTTTGGAGAAAACTTTATAGAAATTAGAAGGAAGCCATCAGGTCCGAGACTTATCCGTGTTAATCCTGATTGCTTCCTCTATCTCGGACAGTGTAATGGGAAATCAAGAACTCCCTCTGCTGGGGTGACAGGAAGGAGAGGAAGGCCCTCAAAAATTGTTCCATGAGGGAGAGGGAGGAGGGAGGCATCGATACTGTAGAGGTTCCGGTAATAAGACTCAAAGACCTGGGAGACATCCCGTGGGGAAGTTTTGAGGGAGCCGTCAGGGGAAGTCAAGGAAGGGATCCATCTCGATCCTTCTGTTTCTCTCAAGCGGAGAGCTAATAATCTGCCTGGTTTTTCCCCTTGTTCAAAGTATCGGGCTTTGGTTTTAAGGATGGCAGATTCTGCCTTATCTCCTAATAGGTCGGAATAGTCATTCCTGAGTTTAAGGAAGGTTTCTAAATCTGTTTGGGAGGGAGTCGAGGATAGTTTATTCTCTGCTAGTCTGATGAGGTTCGAAAGTGACAAGATCTTAGCTTCCCTTTGTCTTTTCTTCCGCGATGCTAGTTTTATGAATTCCCCCCTAATAAAGCATTTGAAGGAACACCAAACCAGATCTTCCCTAGTGATGGAGTCCGAGTTAGTATCTATAAAAGAGGTTATTAACGCTTTAATATGGGAAATTATATATTCCTCCTTTAAAAGTTGTGTGTTTAATTTCCAAGCTGAGTCTCTTTGTGTTTGTGGGTCAAGGGATAGGGAGGTCCATGCTACAGAGTGGTCCGAGATCACGATTGGTTCTATTCCTGATTGTATGATACTGGGTAGGAGTGTATTGCTGATTAAGATGAAATCAGTTCTAGACCATGACCGATGGACTTGGGAATAGAAGGAGAAGAGCTGCTGCGAGGGATTTAATATGCGCCAAGGGTCACAAAGACCTAGTAAGTCCATGAATTCTTTTAAAGCAAGTTGCGATGGGGATGGGGATTTTGAGGGTCTGTAAGATTTGTCCAGGGCCTGAGACGGGGCTATATTCCAATCTCCCGCAAGTATCATCGCAGAGGGCAAGAACCTGCTCAGTTTGTCGGCCAAATTCATAAGGAAATCGGGATCCCCTCCTACTGGGCCGTAAATTGCTCCTAGTACTATTTTAGTGTTATTGAGGGTACCTTTAACGAGGATAAATCTACCTTCTTGGTCCGCTAGGTGCTCCTCTGCCAGAAATGAGATGTGTTTTTTAATTAGTATAGCGACTCCCCTGCTGGAAGATGTACCATAGGCGGCGAAGACTTGGGAATAGCCTTGGCGACATAGCCCTTTAACTTCTGATGGCATAAGGTGGGTTTCCAGTATCAGGAGAATATCTATGTTCAGGAAGGTACAGTTTTTGAGAACCTGGTATCTTTTGGTCTGGTCCCTGGCACCTCTGACATTCCAAGCTGCAATTTTAACCGCCATCATATTCATTTATTGATACATGAGGCATCAAGATCTTGCTCAGCCAAGAGAAGATAAGGTCATCCAGAAGGCGCATCCCCCCAACCCCCCACCATGTTTGAGTGGTTCCATGGTTATGACCCTCCACCCCCCCTCCCATATCCCTCCATATCCCAAAGTGTAAACCGAAATGGAGAACTCTTGGTCTGAAAACATCTACTCTTAACAAACCAGACAGAGTAAGAAGGGTAATGCTCCATGGTCCCCTCCCCTTGTAACCCCCAACTATATACAATGATCATCCCAACTGGTCTCTTGGAACATTGAGAACCATAAACCTTAGGTTCAGAGACCAAAACCACAGGCATCAGTCCACTGGGAGGCAGAGCTTATCCAGTGCCAAAACCGGGCGTGCCCGACTCGATACTAACCAAAAGCTGAAAACCCTAGCGCCCTCTGTGAACATACCTCCCAAGAAAGGTGCCATTAGCCCCACTTTCTGGTGCAAATACAGATCTCCTAAGACAGCTCCCCTCTGAGCTCCCCATCACCCTCCCAAACCCTGTGCTGCCCCCTCCTGCCCTGTCTGTAGGTTACAAATACGAGGAACTCCAGGGGGGGCTGTCATCCACAAGGGTGTTAAATTCCTCTATCCACATGACAACCTATATCTATCATTGTGAGGTACAAATAACGAGTCACTCAAAAGTATGTGGTTCATCTCCAAAGCCATCTACCCTAAATGATGTCGCTTTATTTGTGGTCTACTGTTCTAGTATACTAATGTAGTCCCTTGGAGTATGGGACTTTCTATTCGTCCCTCCTCTAGTTCAGGTCAGGGCCATGAAGTGGTGATTAATGCCATATCAGAACTTCTAAGAAGGACCTGGGCCCAAGATCAGGCATTAATGTGGTGAAAGGGAGGAGGGAGATTAATATATTGGTACCCGTTATCTCTTGGGTTCACTGGTGCGGTTGTCCTGCCTAGTAAAACAGGACAGGAAATCTAGTCCTCGTACAAGGGTGACTACGACCCCTATCTTGCAAAAAGGACCTGCCTAGAACCATTCTCTGGTAGTTCCTATGAACTCTTAATCCAGCTTTTAATTATCTTATCTGTCTTGATGGGAAAAATTGGGTCTCACCTGTTGGGAGCCTCGGGTCTTAAATCGCAATCTTGGGTGTGCCGTTTAAGCGAAGTGTCCCCTGCAGTACGAGGTCTGTAGCATGGCGTGAGGAAGAGACTGAGGGATTGTTTCAAACTGAGGGACCCAGGAGGTCCGACCATGTAACCCGCCTATGGACAACGGCAGCTGACTAGAAGGTTCCTACCCTCTGCACCGAGAGGGTTGCTGCATGCTTACCTGCCGCCAGGCCTAGCAGGCCTCTTTCTGCCCACCTCCCACCCACACCCCAAGAGCATCAGGATAAGAAGAAAAAGAGAAATGGAACAATAGGGACATTCGCCCACCGGTAAGAGAAAGAAAAAAAGGAAAAAAAAAAAAGATAAGAGATTAACAAAGTGTGTTTATGTCCAGGTATTTAGCATTGCAATTCTTCTGAGATTTTTCAGCTCAGTTTAAACAGATTTGGTAGCTTCTGCGCTAGGTCTGAGGCAGCATGGTCCGAGGTTTCATATGAATGCCATGAGCCTTCGATGAGAACTTGTAACTTAGTGGGATACAACATTTTAAAACAAATGCCAGCCGCAATCAGCTTGTTGACTGTAGGGTGGAAGGCTGCACACTTCTGCCGGATCTCGTAGGGAAGGTCTTGTGTTATCCTCAGCTTAGCCCCGTTCCATAGGATTGCTTGTAATTCTCGTGTCTTGACCAGGACATGTTGTCTCTCCAAATAGCTTAGAAATTTAGCTATGATGGGTCTTGGTGGGGCTCCAGGTGCGGGCTTTGGTTTGAGTGATCGGTGGGCACGCTCTATTTGATACTGTGGATTGTATGGAGACGTGCCTACTGCCTTGGCTAGGAACATCTGAAGGAAGCGGATTATGTCGAAACCTTCTTCGATTCAGGGAGGCCAATGATCAGTAGGTTGTTCCTCCAGCTCCTGCCTTCCAAATCTTCTGTTTTTAATTTAAGCTTGTTGATCTGTTGTCGGAGCTGGGCTATTTCTGGATCGGTCCTCTCTCTCCATTTCTCAAGAGAGGTGGTCCTTGCTTCCGAGTCCCCCATTCTAGAAGATAGGGTGCTAAGATCTAGTCTTAGCGATTTTAATTCAACAAATCTCCAACGTTTCCTTAAATGGTAAAAGTTCTTGGAGGAAACGGTCTTCTGTGAGACAGGTCGCAGTGGCAGTAGGGAGGTTTGTTTTGGAAGCCGATCCCAAGGTTTTGATGCTTGGATTTCTTAGTGGATTTTTCTGGAGTGGATGGCGGGGTGTGCTTGATGGCCGCAGGCCTCATTTCGGATTCCATCGTGTTATGGCTTCCAATTATGTTTGCCGCTGCGTCCCGACCACTCGATGGTTATAAAAGCTCTTGCTGAGTTGTAGAAGTGGTCTTTGGTTGGTTATCGGACAGTTTGGTGGAAAAAGGAACGATCTGAAGAGGGTTATGGCCGGGAGCTCCGGTGAAACGCTGCCACTAGCCGCTCTGCATCACGTGACTCCTGCGCACCTGGATCTGCTTGAGACCACTCCGACCCTGGTGCCACCCTGGATTGAGCCGCATGCCAATCTTGTAGCTGCCATTTGGAAGCAACCGTCAGCATTAGCCCCCCCGCCCCAGGAAGTTGTATAGGCTTTATCAGGCTCCCAAGAGTGTCGACTCTTTGAATTTGCACCCTCGAGCTGATTCGGTCGTGATCAGCACTGCTCATGGCTGGAGAGCTAACCCCAAGCACTTGAGCTCGTCAGCACCCAACAAGGAATCCCTCCTTCTGGACCAGTGTGGGAAGAAGGTCTACGCTTCTTTCACTCTGGGTATTGGGGCCCTGAATTATGTTGGTCAGATGGGGGATTACCAGAAGGCAATCCTTAGCGAGGTGGAGGCTAAATTGGACTTCCTTCCGCAGTCTCAGACGAAGCAGGGAAGTGGCGGACCCTAGTCCGATCTGTGCATTGACCCAGTCAGCATGCCCATTACCACATACGACGCAGTGGACGCTGCTGGTCAGAGCTCGGCTTTCACCGTGGGTTTGCGGTGTCACGCCTGGCTCCGGGTGTCAGGTTTGGTCCCGGAGGTGCAGTCCGCTATTCAGGACGCGCCCTTCAGGGGTTCAGTGCTGTTCAGTGGCAATGTCAAGGACATCATCACTGATCTGCAGGAGAAGGGTACTGCACTTAAGTCGGTCAACTCTCTGTACAAACCCCTTCAACCTCAGCATCATCCCTTTCGCAGACGTCCTCGGCAAAAAGCGAAACCTCGGGGGAAGCGGGCCAGCAAACGTCGGGTGCCTCTGGCTGCCAAGCCCCCCCCGCCCATGGGAGAAGTAGCCCGTCCCCTGAAGGTGTGGGGGTACAGGCTACTTCTCCCATTTCTTCCTGGTCTCGAAGAAGTCAGGAGAGGTGAGGCCAATTCTTGACCTCAGCTCCCTGAACTTGCTTGTGGAGTGCAAAAGGTTCAGGATGCTCACTCTACAGAGTCTTCTGCGCCTCCTTCGGCCAGGACAGTGGCTGTTCGCTCTGGATATGCAGGATGCTTACTTGCACATCCCTATTCGCCCTTCCCACCACAGATACCTGTGTTTTGCTTTTCAGGGGGACCACTACCAGTTCAAGGCCCTCCCATTTGGTCTTTCTTAGGTGCCCCGAGTTTTAACCAAATGTCAGTTGGTGGTAGCAGCCTACCTGCGTACCCAGGGGTTGCAGGTTTTCCCGTACCTGGACGATTGACTCCTGGCGGCCTCGTCCAGGGAGGAACTCCTGCACTTCCTTCGCCTTACCCTGCAGGTTTTTGCTTGCCTGGGTATTACCATCAACCAGGCCAAGTCCCACCTGATCCCATCCCAGAGGCTCCAGTTTATCGGGGCGATCCTGGACACTACCTCCGGCATGGCTTTTCTGCCACTGGACAGGGCAGCCTCAATCCAAGCTCAGGTCAACCTGTTATCCAGCCGCAGGCGGGTCAGCGCCAGGTCAGTCCTTCGCCTCCTCGGGCTCATGGCGGCTGCTATTCCGACAGTCCCTCATGCTAGGGTCCACATGAGGATCTCTCAGTGGACACTTCGGTCTCAGTGGGATCAGCCGGTGGACGACTTGGATCAACTTGTTCTGGTCTCCAACCCTGTGGCTCGGGACTTGCAATGATGGGTGGTTCAGGAAAACCTTTGCCGGGGAATTCCCTTTTGCCTTTCTCCCTTCTCCCAGACGCTGACAACAGACGCATCGGTAGAAGGTTGTGGAGCCCATCTCGGGCCTCACAGGACACAGGGCTCCTGGTTCCAGCTCGAAAAATCTCTCCACATCAATGTGCTCGAGCTTCAGGCTGTGCTGTATGCTCTTCAGGCTCTGCATCTTTATCTGCTTCCCGGTCATCTAGCTGTCCAAACAGACAACATGTGTGTAGTTTGGTATGTCAACAAACTGGGAGGAACTCGTTCCTACCCTCTTTGCAGGGAAGCGATGCGGGTTTGGGATTGGGCAGTGCAGCACAACCTTCACCTCACGGCCATTCACATCCCGGGGTTCGAGAACTAGTTGGCGGACCACCTCAGTCGGTCATCTGCTCACTGCAGTAGGAACTAGATCAGGGGTAGCAGGCGACATCTTTCTACACTGGCGAACCCCCAGGTAGAACCTATTTGCATCTCCTCTCAGCATAAAACTTCCGCCTTCACTCTCGCTCGCTCCAGGCGTGGCATTTTTGGAGAATGTCTCTCTCTCTCTCTCTCTCTCTCTAGACTGAAGGAAAATTCATCTATGCATTCCCCAGATCCCTTGATTCTACAGGGTCTTACGGAAACTCTGTGCGGAAGGAGCTCATATGATTCTCATCGCTCCTTTCTGACCCAGGAAAGTTTGGTTCTCTCTTCTGCAACAGTATTCAGAAGAATCTCCGCTTCTTCTTTCTCTGTTGCAAACTTTGCTGACCCAGGATCAGGGGACCCTGGTCCATCCAGGCCTCAGGTCCCTTCAGTTGCACACATGGCTCCTGCAGGCGTAGCTCAAGCCCGATTAGGGTCCCCCCAGATGGCTGAGATTCTGGTGGAAGCCAGGAAGCCATCCACTAGATCTGCCTATGACATGAAATGGAAACGGTTCTTTATTTGGGCCGCTTCCAAAGATTTCAAGCTTTTCTCGTGCTCTGTTGGGCGGCTTCTGGATTACTTGCGACACCTCTCTTTTATCTGGGTCTCAGTCATTCCTCCTTGAAGGTTCACATGGCGGCCATCTCGGCCTACCATGTTCCATTTGGGGACAGGACATCTGCACAACTGGAGGTCTCTAAGACCTTCCTTAGAGGAGTCCTCCATTTCAGACCCCCTATTCGGGTTCCTGCCCCTCCTTGGGATCTGAATTTTATCCTTGAGAAGCTTACTCTGCCTCCTTTCGAGCCGGCAGCCTCAGCATATCTGAAGTTCCTCTCGTGGAAGACTCTCTTCCTTGTGGCCATCACTTCTGCTCGAAGGATTGCCAAGCTTCATGCCCTCATGTGTAAAATCCCATATCTGATTTTTCACAAGGAACGTGTGGTTCTGCATACCAACCCTAAGTTTCTCCCCAAGGTGGTAGCGGAATCTACACTGAATCAATCCAAAGAGTTGCCTACTTTCTTTACGCAGCACTCCAATCAAGGGAAGTACCTCTTGCATACTCTGGATATTCACTGGATTCCGAGATACTACACCACTAGGACGAAGGATCTCAGAAAGACTGAGCAACTATTTGTCTCTTTTGCTTCTAAAAGAGAAGGCAATGCTGTTTCCAAGCAATGCCTATCTAGATGGTTGGCTCATTGCATCACTTTCTGTTATGACAAGTACAACAAGACCCTGCTGGGTCAAGTCAGAGGCCACTCCACCAGAGGGGTCGTTGCCTTTGCTGCTTGTTTCAAGAATGTGTCAGCGGCAAACATCTGTGCAGCCGCTACTTGGACTTCTGTCCATACCTTTACAAAACATTACAGTTTGGACATTGCCTCTCGCCGTAGAGCAGGCTTCAGGTTGGCTGTTTTGCAGGGTCTCCTTTCCTAAGACCTTCACAGCTCAAGGGCCTACTTTTGGGTAGTTTTCCTCCTCCCGTTTGCTTCTTCTTGTTCCAGACTGCTTGGGTCTCAGTCCTATATGTAATTACCTACAGCAAGAGCCCTCTCGAAGTAAGACAATAGTTACGTAAGCACTTACCGTAACAGTAGATCTTCAAGAGAGGCTCTTACAGTAGGTAATACCTTCCCGCCCTCCATCCCCCTCAGCTTTTTCAGCTCCTTTTCCAGGTTGGGAAATATCTGCTTCTCTCTCGTCTTTCCTTTTGGCCTTTGGCGGAAAAAAATGGAAGGCGGATGTGGGAGACCGCCCCTTTACACTGACGTCGCATGATGTCGGTCACCTGATGTGGGGGCGGTCCCACGCCAGAGACTACTAGCTAGAAATTTTTCCGTGGGGTCCTGACGCCTGCCGGCATCAGTCCTATATGTAATTACCTACTGCAAGAGCCTCTCTCTCTCTCTTGAAGATCTGCTGTTACGGTAAATTCTTACATAATTGTACTTTATAGGTGAGTAACCTGTGTTTCGAGGAGGGGTATATGATGATCATCCACACTGTCTCGCCCGACTTCCCCGGCAAGTGGCACATGGGTCTTGCTTCCAGTGGACAAGATCTGACGTCACGGGGCAGTGCTAGGGGAGTTATTACTCGGATGGGTGGGAGGAGCCAACTTGAAAATGTTTTGGCTGATTTAAAGGGGAAAGGAACACTGCCTAAAGTGTAGATGAACATTGTGTGCCACTCGTAAAACTACTGATACAGGTGAATAACCTGTTTTTTCTGTCTATGGTGGTTTCTGATTTTACATTGAATCAGACCATTCACCTTCTTGTGTATTATGCTTCCTATTCTATCAAGGGTGAAGTTTTGCTAAGTACTTCAGATGTACATAGAACTGTCTATTTCTAGGGACATGGATTTGTTGTTCAATCTACACTTCTTGGCAGGTACCTTGCCGCTTTAAATCTCACCGGAATGTCTTCAAGTTGGCTCCTCCCACCCACCCAGGTGGTAAAACTCTCGGCTCCGCCCCATGACGCCAGATCTTCCTTACCGCTTGGAAGCTCAGGTTCCCTTTTTAGCACTCTGCATTTAGACTGGATCCAAACTCTTCGGTTAACCCAAAACTAATTTTAAAGTTTACAAGACTTTGGTCTGTTTCTTCCCTCGTGGCTGCGATGGATAAATAGACTCCGGTTTTTCGGCGGTACTCATGCGGGCAGAAAATGTCTTGGACTCCACGTGCATATATTGCCTCGGGCTGAACCATGATCCGCAGGCCTGCGAGTTGTGCAAGTCCTTCTCGGCCAGTGTCCTCGAAGACCGTGCTGCCAGACTCCAACTTGGGCTCCACGAGAGGCGAATTCCACCGGTGAAGTCAATGGAGGCCTATTGGGTGGTGTCCGCGGCGTTTAGCTTGGCTGAGCAACTTGAGCAGATGATTGCCCTCGAGGAGGAGGTGGCCCAGGCTGCATCTTCGTCCTCCTCGGTCACGGCATTTTTCCCGCTCTCCTTGGGCTCCTCCTACGCTGCTTCTTTTAAGGAGCTTTGTTAATGCCTCTCCACGAAAGATGAGGGTCCATCGGGACACTCCTCTCTGTCCAAGAAGAAGGACTCGAAGGGTAAGTCCCACCATCGGCGTTCGTGGGAGTGGGAGAGGTCCCCTTCCCTGGACAGTCGACACTCTACTTCGGTCGAGGTTGCGGCTAAGGCCGCATCCCTGTCAGGTCAGCTGGCTAAGACACCCATTGATGTGGTCAAGATTTTTCTTGACCTGTCGGACAGGCTGTCGACTGGAGAAGCCAACAACCCTTCTTCACCGGTTCCCCCGGTGGAAACAGGACTTGCCTGTGCCTCCTGTGCCAGAGTCCCCAGTTGAGATTCCCCGAGCCGAGGGAGGAACAGGTTTCTCCCCCGCTCCATCCCAGACCTGCCCTCAGAAAAACCGATGGTCTCGGACCTCCTCTCTGTCCAGCCAATCCCGCCGACACCGGCGGTCTCCGTCTCGGCAGTGAGGGAAGCGGCGGCGCCGCTCATCCTCATCTTCCTCCTCGGAGGAAAGGCTTCGGCACAAGTTGAGTCTACGCTACGTGGACTTAATGTGGCAGCAGCTCCTTCTGACCGGGAACAAGCCGACCCCATCGCCTTCCCCGGCCATTAAGTGGCTGTCACCTGAAAGGCCGAAACAACCCCTCGTAGTTGTCAAGGAGCCCAAACCGGCACTGGTTGTTCGGCCTAAACCAGCTGCGCCACCTATTGTGGTGTAACCCCTGCCTCCACAACCTAAATCTGGGGCTCCTACCAAGGATTCTCAGTCGGGTCAGGGGGTTGCCCCATCGGTTGTCGGTCACCCTCACTCCCGACCGTCCTCGGCAGGTGGAGGGTGGCTCAAGCCCTAGGCAGCTGTTCACAGACTCCTCGGAGTCTGATGATGACTCTTCCCTCTTCTCCAGGCCCTTTGACCTGGAGTACAGTGGGGGACAGTCGGTGGACAAGAGCCCATCCTCATTCATGGGTCTGCTTTGGCTAATCTCAGAGTCTACTGAGATGCAGCTCGAACCCGTATCCAAGCAGGCCACGTATCCCCTCACGGAGATACTGGACCGAGGGGATTCTCCCACGGAGGCCTTTCTGGTGGCTGAAGCCATTGTTGGCCCAGCCTTGGAGTTATGGCAGCGGCAGGCTTCTTGTCCTGCTCCTTTGGCCAGGAAGTACGCAGTCCCAACCAGGTCACTGTCCGGTTTTTTGGAGCACCCCTCTGCGGAGGGGCTTGTTATCGATAGTGTTTTATGGCATTCTGGGAACACCAGGGATGTGGACAAGCCTCCCGACAGAGTCCAAAAAGCTGGACTATGCCGGGTGTAAGGTGTACGCTGTGTCCTCCTTAGGCCTCTGTCAGGCCAGTTCGGCCGTACTGATGGCGTACTTCTCCCATGCCCTTATGGGCTCCCTGGATGAGGTGATCCCTCATCTCCCGACTGACCTCCAGACTACGGTCAAGCAGGTGCGGGATCAGGGAAGGGCAGTGGCGAAACAGCAGCTCCAAACTGCTCTGGATATTGGAGACTCTTGTGCCCGGTCAGTAGCGGCCGCAGTGGCCATGCGCCGCAGAGCATGGCTGCGGATCTCCACCTTTACAGCGGATACCCAGCACAAGCTGGCAGACGTCCCCTTCCTGGGTACCGACTTGTTCGGGCCCGGGGTGGAAGGTCATCTCCAGAGGATCGAAGTCCAGTGCCACCTTGGACTCTCACGTCTGCCCAGAAGGACAAAGGCTGCCAGCAGCAGCGTAAGCCCTTTCACCCTTCTGCCCCTGCGGCCCAGCAACACCAGCATCAGGGTCAGCAGGCTCGCACTTGGCACCCCAAAGCCAAGCCTGCAGCTTCCTCCAGCAGGAAGCCGGGAGGAAAAGGCCGGGGAGGCCCCTCGGCCGGTCCCTTCTCCAAGCCTGCCCAGTGACGGGTTGAGGGGTGTCGCTTCCCCCTGGGTTCCCTCTGTGGGGGAACGGCTCCGCCACTTTCTTTCCACTTGGTCCGCTAGCACCACAGACCTCTGGGTGTTGGAAGTGGTAGGAAAGGGCCTGCCTCTGGAGTTCGAGCAGGCCCCGCCCTTCCGAGCTGTCACCCCACGGCGGGGCTACAGAGTCCACAGCCTCTTTGTTGGCCCGTCGAACCAACATTGCCCTGCTCCTCCAGAAGGAGGTGATCAGGGAGGTGGCGGATCCTCCACCAGACCCAGGGTTCGTGTCCAGGTATTTCCTGGTCCCGAAACGGATGGGGGGATGACGCCCCATTCATGACCTGAACAGGTTCCTAAGGTCTCAAACCTTCAGGATGGTCACTCTGGCTCAGATCATTCCATCCTTGGAATGAGGCATGTGCTTCTATTCTCTGGACCTTCAGGACGCTTTCTTTCACGTCCCAATCCGTCCATCCCAAAAATGATTCCTCCGCTTCAGAGCGGAGGGGTCCCTTTATGAGTTCTGGGCCATGCCCTTGAGCCTCTTTCCAGCTCCCAGGGTCTTCACCAAATGCATGGCAGTGGTGACAGCATTCTTGCGGTGCCAAAGGGTCCGGGTGTACCCTTACCTGGACGACTGGCTGATCGCGGCCCCCTCCAGACTGGAGGTGGAGCAGTCCAGGGATCTGGCCCTCCAGGTTTGCCCTCAGGTTGGCCTCCTCATCATCGAGGCCAAATCGGAACTTGTGCCAATGCAGGTGATTCATTTCATCGGGGCAGAGCTCGACTCTCTTCGAGCCAGAGCACGGCTCCCAGCGGACAGGGCCGAGGTTCTTTCCTCTTTTGCCCAATCATTTCAGGTTGGGCAATTGAGCCCTGCCCGGGACTTCCTGCACCTCCTGGGCCTCATGGCGGCCTGCACCAGCGTGGTCCGTTGGGCCCGTTGGCACATGCGTCCCCTACAGTGGGGACTAGCCAGCCAATGGTCAGAGCGCTCCGGTCCTTTGGACCAGCCAGTGGCAGTGACCCAAGAGATGTGGAATGCTTTCCAGTGGTGGATCGTTCCAGCTCATCTGCAGGAGGGCATCCCGTTTTTCCGCCCCGAGCCGATGGTCACTCTATCAACCGACGCCTCTCTGATGGGTTGGGGCGCCCATCTGGGGGAGCACAGAGCACATGGCCTCTGGTCCCTTTGGGAGTCCCGATGCCACATCAACCTTCTGGAGCTTCGAGCAGTCCGAATAGCCCTCACCGCCTTCGCTCCATTTGTACGGGGTCAAGTGGTCCAGGTCCAGGTCCAGACGGACAATACCACGACCAAGTACTACGTAAACCATCAGGGCGGGATGCACTCCTTGCTGCTGTGCAAGGAAGCTCTCCACACTTGGTCCCTCGTGCGCAGCCTGGAGGCAGATCTCCAAGCCATCCATGTGGCAGGAGCCTCCAATACTCTGGCTGATGCCCTAAGCTGGATAGGGGCTGCATCTCACGAGTGGTCTCTCCTGCCGGAGGTAGTACACAATCTGTTCTCTCACTGGGGCACTCCTCAGGTGGACCTGTTTGCCTCCAGGGAGAATGCGAAGCTGAGGCTGTTTCATGCCCACCCCCCTCAGCAGGGCTCGCGGCAGGGGGATGCCTTCTCAAGGCTGTGGACCCTGGGCCTCTTCTACGCCTTTCCCCCATTTCCCTTGATCCACATATTGCTTCTCAAGGCAAGGAGGGACAAGGCACAGGTGATTCTGGTAGCCCCAGACTGGCCCCGCCAGTTCTGGTATCCAGATCTCCTCAGCCTCAGCTCCAGGCTTCCGAGGCGGCTCCCAGCCCGCCCAGACCTGATCTCAGTCAACCAGGGGAAGGTTCTCCACCCGGACCTTCAATCCCTGCACCTGACAGCCTGGTTCCTGAGCGCCTAGAGTTCCAGGCCTTGGGTCTTTCCGACAAGGTCCTCACTGTCGTTGAGGCGCCCCGTAAGGAGTCGACCAGGAAACGCTATGCCTTCAAATGGAAGAGATTCTCCATTTGGTGTCAGGGCAAGGGGTTGGACCCTTCCTCCTGTTCTTTGGCAAGCATTCTGGACTACCTGTGGTCCCTTTCTCAGCTAGGGCTTCGGTCGACGACCCTTAAGGTGCACCTGGCAGCCATCTCTGCTTACCAGGCGCGGGCCGGGAAGCAGTCGTTGGCGCAGGAGAAGGTGGTCAGGCGCTTTTTCAAAGGTCTTGATCACATATCCCCTCCGGTGCGTGAACCTCCACCTCCATGGGATCTACTGCTGGTATTGGCTAAACTCATGGGCAAGCCATTCGAACCGATGCACAGGTGTGACATCTCTCACCTGTCGTGGAAGTCCGCCTTCTTGGTGGCTATCACGTCAGCCAGAAGGATGGGAGAGCTCCAGGCGCTTTCCATCGAGTTTCCCTACCTGGTCTTCCACAGGGACAAGGTTGTCCTGCACCCCAACCCGAAGTTCCTTCCGAAGGTGGTGTCGGAGTTTCACCTTAACCAGCTGTTAACTCTGCCGGTGTTCTACCCCAGTCACACCTCGGAAGCCGAATATAGGCTCCATACTTTGGACCCTAGAAGAGCGCTCTCTTATTATAAGGAGCGAATGGCTGAAGTTCGGGGAGAGGTTCGCCAGCTGTTTGTCACCTACGCTGAAGCCGCACCTGGCAGACCAGCAGCCAAATGGACAATAGGCAGGTGGGTCACCTCCTGCATAGATCTCTGCTGTAGGTTGGCAGGCATGGAGCCTTCCAAAGGGATAAGAGCTCATTCTACCCACCATACCGCTGCGTCAGTGGCTGCTTCCAGGGACGTCCCTATCAAGGAAATCTGCAGGGCTGCTACCTGGAAGTCAGCACACACCTTTATTACCCACTACCACATCAACCTTGAGTCACGCCGGGATGCTTGTTTTGGAACCTCGGTTCTCCAGTCCTTGTTTCCTAAGTAGGGGGTGTGCGCCTTGCCTCCCTCCTCCCGGAGAACTGCTAGGAGTCTGCCAAGAAGTGTGGATTGAACAACATATCCGTGTCCCTAGAAATACAAGTTACTCACTGTAACAGGAGTTCTAGGAATGGTATATGTTGTCCACACAACCCACCCGCCTCCCCTGCTTCCGGACGCACAACCTGGCTTCCATCGGGCTAGATCTGGCGTCATGGGGCGGAGCCGAGAGTTTTACCACCCAGGTGGGTGGGACGAGCCAGCTTGAAGACCTTCCAGTGAGATTTAAAGTGGCAAGTTACCTGCCAAGAAGTGTGGATGAACAACATATACCATTCCTAGAACTCCTGTTGCAGGTGAGTAACCTGCATTTCTGTCTTGATCAGACTATGGACTGCAGAAACTCCTCTCAGCTTTTCATTTCATTCACTTCTGGTAAGGAGGGCTCCCCATCTCTAAACAGTGCCTGTCCAGATGTATTGCTTTTTGTTACAGGAAGGTACAGTAAGAAGCTTCCTGCTGCTGTTCATGGTAATTCCAGGCATGGCATGGCCACTTCTGTGGCATGCTTTTGCAGTGCTTCTGCAGCTGATACAAGTGCTGTTGCTGCTTGGGGAACTATTCATACTTTTACTAAACATTACAGTCTGGACATCATCTCTCACAAGATTGGATTTGGCCTTGCTGTACTTCAAGGCCTTCTGTCATGATGTCATAATTGACAGTTGTCCGCCTCCGTGAGTATCATTTGTACTACTTGGGAAACATTCCAAAGGTGTGGACCAATGGAGGAAATATCCTTGCTTACAATAGTGCAGTTACTTATCGTACCAGTTGATCTCCAAGAGACTTCTCACTTGTTCTTATTTCTGAAGTAGTTGCTTGCCTGCCCACTGTCTTATGTGGGGTTTTCATACGTTGCTTATTGGCTTAATCGTCCAGTTCATCACCTCTCTAGTGTGCCTAGTTTTGATTCTCATCTCCTGGTCCCTGCCAGCTGATTCTCCTCTAAGCTTGCCTCCAGCGGGGAACTGAGGAGTTGAGTGTCAACTACGTTATATAGGCAGTGTCGACATGTGTCATCATGGGCGGCCTCTAGCCAGCAAAGGTTTCCAAATGGTCCTGATGCCGATTTCTTATCAGTTCCAAAGGTGTGTCCCAATAAAGGAGATTCTCTCAAAGAGCTGCCGTTATGGTAAGTAACTTTACTTTTCTTGTGTTTTATTAACATGTTTGACTGTCTTCTTAGCATTTTTGTAAGTATAGTACTATTGACTTTTGTAGTAGCTGGAGTCCAAGGGTTAAAACCCCTAGTTTCCTTGCTTCATCTCTGACTCAATCTTTTATCTGTCATGTATTTTCCCCTCCACTAGTCAGTGCCATTTACTGCTTATACATGGACAGGAATAAAAGGCTGTGACACCCTGCAGGTGCCTGGCTGCGCCATTAGGCCAAAGTTAAATTTAAGCCAGTAAACAACAGCTGCATACTGCCATGTCTGCTCTGACCTGTGCCGCAACTCACACTGCTTGGTCAGCTCACAGCTGAGGTTTGTGGAGCTTACTGACCAAGTCGCCAGCTGTCTCTCACTATCAACTCCTCATTGTCAGTTAAGAGAGCGCACTCTTACCTTGCATCACGGACCTTGTGGTTGACAGAATAACTCACTCACCTCATGGTACCGTATCTGCTGCCAGTGTTTCTCGCCACTGCGCTTCCTTATGGATCTGCTTGACACCATCGGAGGCTGCCAGCACATGTGCAACACAGTAAAAGCCTCCAGAGTTCTATATTCAGGGTCAGTCATCGGGCAGTGAAACGCTCAAAGTGCTACCATGTGGTCGCGATCCCTCATAATAGAATGGACACTGAATTTGTTGTAATTTATGCCCATGTAAAATTTTATTTTTTGTGTGCTGAATTTCTGTACTAATGGAATTGAGTGTGAACTTGGTACTTAACTAGTCACCACGCATCTGGGTGGAATACTATCTTACTGGTTATTATTACATTCTAATTTATGCCAATTTAGCTTAACTGAAATTGCATTTTTTGTGTGCTTCCAGGTTACAAGGTCCTATCCTTGTTGGATATACCTGATGATGAACATCTAAAGGTCGATGTGTACCTCCATGTGACGTTTATCAAGAAGTGGGATATATGTGCAGGAAATGCCATTCTGAGCACGCTGGGGGGACACTTGACCACTCTTAAGGGAGAGGAAATAGACTACAGCGAGTCGCCAGCTAATAACGGAGGAGTCCTGGCTAGCATTAAACTGAATCACAAGGCACTGGTTGAGAAGATAACCACATTTTTAGCCAAAGCAGGTAGAACAGATGATTAGCAGCAAGTGTGAGAGTTACACAGACAGCTTTCGGCAAGCTGGTAATGAATATATACTATGACTGAAGAAGCATACCAAGGACATGGGGTTAACTGTTAGAGGCTTTGGTCTATAAACGTGTTGGAAGAAAGGTTGTGAAATGTCTGTAGGTGTCTCCCTTTTTTCTTTTTTTTTTTTTTGGACCCCTGTGTTGTATTTGTGGAAGGTCAAGTGTTAGCAAATTAAACAAGGTACCTTGAAAGTCTGTTCCCTACCAGTTATGTTCAGCTGGTTTTATATGGTTGCTCACAAACTGAAACCATAAGAAAATGTACAGATTCAGGTTAAAGGGAACTGTACTTGTCAACATGTCAGGCATTAATGCAAATGCTTCAATAAGAGCAGTTTCAAAACCAGACGAGGAGTTTTGAGGATTTGTAGTACCTCATTATTGTAATTTAAAATAGAGAAAAATCAGTATCCATTACATTTCATTTTTATCAGGTTATGCTAATTCTGATTAATTGTGGGATGCAGAGTCGCATTGCAGCACTTGCAGTGAAGGTTTTCATAGTGTTTTTTAATTTACAAATATTAGAACTGTAAGCAGTTACACTGATGTGACAGAAGAATCAGCTACTACTTGGGGTATTAGCTCCGGCTTTCAAATTTTACCTTATTGCCAACATTCAAAAAAGCAGAACAGCGAGAAGTTGTAGTATTATGTCAGCTTGCTATGTGGAACTGGCTTATCAAACTGCTTACCAGTCCCAGAGGAGCATCTGCTTCCGTGGTGGACTTCATGTTTTTGGCACTGAGCTTGCCCAGTCAACAGCCAGTGGCTCTTAAGTACATTCACAACTTTTCACTTTGTGGGCTGCTAATAGATTATGCTGGAATATAAAGAAGATGGCAGCTATCTAGCGGACTACTGGACTCCAAAAGGATTGGTTTATCTCTGCAGTCTTGTAAACTCTTCTGTATAACCCCCCCATGAAAAATGGGGTTGAATTTCAGACTCATGCCCAGCACAGACATTATCTCTGTAAATGAAGCTGAACGGACAGTGTTTCTTTTTAATTAGTGACAACAAATGTAATTTATTTATTTTTTGAGTGTGTGTGTTTATTCATAACAACATGTTCTTTACATAAAAATGCTAAAAGTGTAGCAGTTTTCCAGGCCACACAGGTCTCGTCTTTAGTTGCAGTTCATGGTGAAATGCTGAATTCCAACATTATTGTTATTAATTAATTTCCCTTGGGAGCGATGCAGGTGCTTATTTTCTTCCTGCATTTCTGTGAAACTAATTGCTTTCTTGGCAGTGGAAGATGCAGCGAGTACTGTGCCACCCCCAACTGCAGAATCCTCGTGTCTAGTTTGCTCAGCAGAACTTGTCTGTGTCAGATACGTGAAATTAAACTCAAACTGTTGGCTTTATATCCTTAGCTCCTGTTGAAATAGTAAACTGCAATGATATATAGTTTGTTTTTTTTTTAAATATACTGTTTTAACCAATTACTGTCCACATGGAGGTGACTGGATTTGACAAGAGTCCACTAAAAAGAGTTTCAATAACATATTTTTTTAAGTAAAGCTTTGTATCAACCATCACAGTATATGAGGTAAGGGTACATCCTTTTCTTTATCCTGTCATTTATTGGATCATCTGAAAAGGACTACATTTTGCCAAAATAAAGCAAGCGTGTCTCCTAAAGATCATAAGGAATGTTTCATTTTTTATAAAAAGCATGTTAAAATGTGCCACTGTGTAGTTTGTCACTGCTACATTTTCTGTGAGTGCTGAGAGACTCAACATTCCACTCCATGGAAGGCAGAATGATGCTATCTTAGTTGCAGTACAGTCTTCTTTCTAAGAAGGAAGAAATCTGGCCTTGTGGTATAAAATGAAATCAGTTTTGTCTTTATAAGTTTCGTATGTGGGTGGGACCACATTCCTCAGTGGACGGGTTGAGTGTTACTTCAATGAACATTTAAAGTAGCCGAGGGGGGTGTCAGAAGGAATGGGAGGCAGGCTGCCTCCCCACCCATAAGCTGAAGTAGAGTAGGGAATCCCTGCAGGGTGCAGATTAGTAAAGGAAGGAGGGTGGTGGAGACCAAGGAGGGGGCAGGAAAGGGAGCATTAAAAAGAGGGAGGGGGGAAAAAGGAGGAAGGGAGTTAACAGAGTGGAAACAAAATCTGGAAGGCCTTGTGTGTGAATGCTAGAGGTTTAGGAAATAGGAATCTGGACCTAGAGATCATCATGACAGAGGCAAACCTGGATATTGGGGTCATTACTGATTAATGATGCACTAAAAACCGTGACTGAAACATAGCCATACCAGGTTATACTCTGTTCAGGAAGGACCTGGTGGGAAGGAAAGGATGTGGTGTGTGGTGCTTTATGTAAGGGAAAGCTTTAAAGCAATGGACATACAGGAAATGCAAAGGGAGGAAGAGGTACTGTGGGCCACCCTGGAGACTGGGAACTGAGCCACTATTCATATTGGAGCGATCTACAGGCCTCCAGCACAGGGAGAGGGATTCGATAAGGTACTGTACTTGTGGAAGCCACTAGCAAGATGGCAGAAAAAGGGGAGGTGCTTGTGGTGGGGGACTTCAACCGGCCAGATGTAGATTGAAGCAGTGGCTTCGGCTACAAGCAGGGACATCCTGGACTCTCTGCAGGGGGCGCTCCTCAGGCAGCTAGTCAGTGAACCCACTTGTCATGTGATAGTTCTGGACCTGGTACTACTAACAGGAACAGTGTTGCATACATCAAGGTGGGAGGCCACCTGGGGACCAGTGATCACCATACAGTGAGGTTCAATATAAGGTTTCTACAGAATTGAACCACACAAGGGCTAGGGTCTTGGACTTCAGGAAGTCAGAAGAAAAGATTGTGAATGCCTCACGGATGACCTGGCAGGGATGTTGACCTGGGTGGAATGGAGGAACAATGGGCAAAGCTAAAAGAGTGCATAGTAAAGGCAGCAGACCTCTGCATCAAACAAGTGAGAAAAAGAGATCACTGTGGTTCTCGAAAGAGGTGGCTAAAAAGGTAAAGGGGAAAAGAGTAGCATTCAGAAGGTATAAGGAGACACCAAGAGAAGACGATAGGGAGGTGTATCAAGGGAAGCAGAGAAAGTATTAAGAACATGGTTCACTTATCCACAGTCTGGCAGTTGCACTGGAATACTATGATTGGCCAGATGGCTTTAAACTAAATTTCTCCCATCACCCAGGCAGATATAAACTCCACCATGTGGCATGAGAACTTCTAGGGATGTGAATATGATGTACTATCCACACTTCTGGCAGTGTTCCTTTCCCTTTAATTCCTGAGAAAATGGCTTCAAGCTGACTCCTTCCACCCACCCTGGTGGTGACTCTCTTGGCAATGCCCCATATCATCAGATCTTCCTTTCCACTGGAAGAAGGTGCCCTCCTTATCAGTCTGCACTGCGTAGGCCCTTTGCTTTCAAAATACAAATCTTATTTCAACTTGAGTCAAACTCTCCATCATGGACCTCTCAAAGTCGACGCCTAGTTTTAGGAAGTGTGACTGTGAGCAGAAGATGTCCCAGACGGATCCGCACAAGTCGTGTGTCTACTGCCTAGGCCATTATCATGATCCTCTGGCTTGTGACCTATGTCACACTTGAATCCAAGCACCTTGGAGGACCAGCATGCTTGACTCCTTCTTGGGTGACCAGATGAACGGCACTCTCCTGTTCAATTGAAAGGTGCCCCTTAAACGGTCATTTGCGGCTGCAGGGTCCACCAAACAACTTGTGGCATTTGAGGAGGCGGCAGCTCAGGCCACGGAACATGCCTGTTCAGCTTCAGCTTTTGTGTCGCTTTCTTTTGATGCCATCTGTATGGGGGACATTTGGGGATTTGTGCCGGTCCCTTCCCATCCGTGGGCAGGGCCCATCTAAGGGCACTAAATCCTTGAAATCGAGAAAAGTGACTAAGAAAAAGTTTTGTCGACAATAGCAAGACTTGCAAGTGCTCTTGGGCCTCAGATTCCCATGCTTCCTTGGAGATTTTGACCATGGTCAATCCTTCAGTCCGGGCTGCTAGCTCCACGGTCTCCCCATTGGGCCAGTCAGCTGAGATGCCCATTGACCAGCCGGTCAAGATTTTTTTCAAGCTGGTCGACACAGTCTCAGGACAAGGTGGATACCTCACTCTCTAGAACTCCGGTCCTACCCATTACTTCTCAGGTAGGGTCAGACCAGCACCCTGATCCAGTCCCTAACCCTCAGGATCTTGGTATCCCGGAGGCTCCTCGGCCTTTGCTGCTTTCCTACCCTTCTTGCCATCCCCCCCGACAGTTGAGGTCGAGATCCTGTAATCTGGTGTTGAGCAGCCCTTGCCGACATCGGCACCCCCCCCCTTCATCTGTTGGGCAAGCGGCATCGCCGCTACTATTCCTCTTTGTCCTTCTCAGGTGAGAAGAGGCTCCGACGCAAGAAGCATCGGTGCTACGAAGAGCTTCTGGTCTGGGTGTGTCCTTTCCCTTTAAGAGATGCCAGAAAGTCATCAAGCTAGATCCTCCCACCCACCCAGGTGGTATAACCCTCTGCTCTGCCCCATGACGCCGGATCTTCATTTCTGCTGGAAGAAGTAGGTTTCCTCCTTACCGCTTCCGCGTTAAGTAGGCCTTAGTGCAAAATTCTTAGGATTTACTTCCAGAACTTTAAAACTCCAAGTTTGTCATCAGTTCTATCTCCAGTCGTGACTGCTGTGGAGGACAAGTATTTATTTGCCTGGATTTCGCTGGTGCCCATGCAGGCAGATGACATGTTACAACCTCCATGCCACGTGCAATTACTGCCTGGGCTACGAACACGATACCCGGGCCTGCAATATTCGCCATTTGTTTCCCACGTCGGTCCTCCAGGATCACCTCACCCATTTGCAACTGGTCAAATCTTAATCTGGTTCAAGGTCAGTTGGCATTCATCTGTATCCCCTTCCCCGGGTCGTGCCTGAAAATAGGCAGGATTTGTTTAGTGCACTTACCCGGTCAACAACAAAAACTAAATAAAATAAATAAATTCAAGGAAGCCCGTTGGGTGGTGTCTGTAGCTGCATGGTCCACTGAGCAGTTGGAACAACTTACAACCTTCAAGGAGGAGGAGGCTTGGGCCGCCGCACAGTCCTCCTTGGCTTCTGCCTTTGTTCTGCTCAAACTGGGCTCCACTTATTCAGGCTCCTTGGGGAGTTGTGCTAGTCCCTCCCTACTAAAGGGTAGGGTCCTTTGGGGTCGCACAGCTCCCGCTCTCACAAGAAGGAGTCAAAATAGAAAAAGTGAAGACTCACTGTTGACGATCCTGGTACCAGGAGCATTCTCGGTCTCATGAAAATCTGGTTTTGACTGTGGTCGAAACCTCGACCTTGGCCACTAGCTTCATGGAAACCTCGTCGGGCCAGTTTGTTGAGACGCCCGCCAACATTGTGGCCAAGATTTTTCTCGACCCGGTTAGCGAGTTGTCATCAGAAGAGTCCAACAACACTCTGTTCAGGACTCCGGTCCTGCCAGTGACCACCGAAGGGTTCGGCTCAGCCTGCTGAGCTGAACCTTCCGGTCACCAACCCACACTAGGAGGAGCCACGGCTCTTCCCAAAATCCCCTGTCTGCACCCACGGCGGTCAAGGTCTCCATCATCTTAATCTAGTGGGTCAAGCAGATCCCACCGATATCCATGATCCCGCTCTCAACACCACAGGAAGTGGTGCCACCACTATTCATCTTCATCCTCTGATGAGGAGGCGCTTCAGTGCAGGCTGCGTTGACACTACGAAGACTTCATGTGGCAACAGTTGGTGTTAGTCAGTTTGAAGCTGACCCCGGCTCCCTCGCTGGCCATCACTTGGCTGTTGCCCCCGGTGGGGCTGGTTGAGACCATTCCTTCCCCGATCGAGCTGGTGTAGCCCATTTCAGTTCAGCCAAAGCTGGCCTCTCCACTGATCAGGGTGGAACCACCTCCCAAACAGCTGCTGACCGGCAGTCTGACTAACGAGTCTCAGCCAGACATGAGGCTTTCCCATCGGCTGTCTGTCACTCTCTCTCCCGACTGTCCGGCAGGTTCAGAGTGACTCGGGTGGTCGGCCACTATATTCAGACTCTTCCGAATCGGAGGATTCCTCATCACACTCCCGTCTGGTCGACATGGAGTCCGTGGGGATCTCGATGGAGGAAGGGTCATCCTCTTTTATGGGCATCCTCTGCCTCATCTCCAAGTCCACAGGGATGAAACTGGAGCCCGTCCAGAAGCAGTAATCGCTATCCCCTCACAGAAATTTTGGACAAAGGGGACTCGCCAACAGAGGCTTTCCCAGTGGCCAAGCCCATTGTCAGCCTTGTCATGGAGCTTTGGCAGTGCTCTGCCTTACGCCCTCTGCCCAGATGGCCCACAAGTACACGGTGCCCATCGGTACCCTCTGAGTTAATGGAGCACCCTTCGTTCGAGGAGTTGGTGGCCAACTCAGTGTTCTGGTGCTCGGGCAGTACCGGAGATGTCGATAAGCCACCATTCAAGAAATCCAAGAAATTGGACCATGTGGCTAAAAACATCCATGTTGCCTCCTTGCTCGGCCTCCACCAGGCGAGTTCGGCCGTCCTGATGGCACACTTCTCCCATGCCCTTTTTGGCTCCTTGGATGAGGTTATTTTTCACCTCCCAGCGGACCTTCAGACCATGGTCAAGCAGGTCCAAGACAAGGGTTGAGCTGTGGCTAAACAGCAACTTCAGATGGCCCTGGATAGTGGAGATTCCTATGCCCACTCGGTGGCGGCCACAGTTGCTATGTGCCGTAGTGCTCTGCTGCAGATCGTGACCTTCATGGCAGACACTTGGCACAAGCTGGCGGATGTTCCATTCTTAGGCACCGACCTGTTTGGGCTCGGTGTGGAGGGTCACCTCCAGCATATCAAGAAGTCCAGTGCCACCTTGGATTCCGTGACATCCACCCAAAAGAATCCCAAGGACTCCAAGCAGCAGAAGCAAAAGCCCTTTCGATCCTCCACTCCTGCGGCAAAACCAGTCCAGCATTAGTCTGCCCAGCAGGCTGAGTCCTGTCGACCAAAGCCCAAGTCCGTGGCCTCGGTAGTCCATAAACCTGGAGGGAAGGGACCTGGTGGCTCCTCAGCTGGGTGCTCCTCCTCCAAGCCTGCTCAGTGACGGGATGGGGGATGCCACCCTCATGCTCAGCACACCTTCCCAGGGTCCTCCAATGGGCGGCCAGCTCCGCCATTTCCTTTCCGCCTGGTCCGCTGTCACCACGAACAGGTGGGTTCTGGAGGTGGTCAGTTAGGGTTTGCCTCTGGTATTTGAGCAGTACCAGCCAAGCTGAGCCCACACCCCACGAGAGGACTTGGTATCCGCAGATACTCAGTCGTCTCTTTAAGAACACATAGCCAAACTCCTCCACAAGAAGGTCGTGATCAGAGTAGCGGATCCTCCAGTAAACCAAGGGTTTATCTCCAGGTACTTCCTGGTGCCAAAGCGGACGGGGGGTGGGGCTAGTGACCCATTCTAGATCTGCATGACCTGAACAAATTTCTCAGGTTACGCACCTTCAGGTCGGTAACTTTGTCCCAGATCATACCATCTCTTGAGCAAAATGAGGTTCTGCTCCCTGGATCTTCAGGACTCATTCTTTCATGTCCCAATCCGTCCGTCCCACCGAAGGTTCCTCTGCTTCTGAATTGAGGGAACCATGTGTGAGTTCCAGTCCTGCCATTCGACCTCTCCTTGGCCCCCAGGGTCTTCAGTAAATGCATGGCAGTGGTGGCAGCTTGCCTGAGGTGCCGAGGGTTCCCGGTGTACACCTACCTGGATGACTGGTTGATTGCAGGTCCCTCCAGGCAGGAGGTGGAGCAGTCCAGGTACCTGGTCCTCCAGACCTGCGTCGAACTTGGCCTCAACAAGGCCAAGTCTGAACTCGTGCCATCCTGTCGGACAGGGTGGAGGTTCTCTTCTCCTTTGCCCAATCATTTCTGGTTGGGCACTTGCACCCTACCCAGAACTTCCTGTACCTTCTGGGTTACATGGTGGTCAGCACCAGAGTGGTCCGATGGGCCCGTCAGCATGTGCACTCCCTGCAGTGGGAGCTGGCCAGCCAGTGGTCTCGGTGCAAAGGTCACTTCAACCAGCTGTTTTTTCTGACCCAGAAGATGTGGGACACCCTCCAGTGGTGGCTAGTCCCAGGGCATCTGCAGGAGGGGATCCCATTTTGCCTCCCAGAGCCAACGATTGTCCTGACAACAGATGCCTCTTTCACAGGCCTGGGTGCCCACCTGGGGGAACACAGATCCCACGGGCTCTGGACCCCCGAGGAGTCGCGATGCCACATCAGCCAGCTGGAGCTCCGAGCAGTTCAGCTGGCGCTGACTGCATTCACTCCATATGTTTAGGGTCAAGTGGTCCAAGTCCAGACAGACAACACCACAACCATGTACTACCTCAACAAGCAGGGCGAGACGCACTCCCTGCCTCTGTGCAGGGAAGTTCTTTGCATTTGGACCCTCGTGCACAATCTGGAGGCTGATCTCTTAGCCATCCATGTGGCAGGAGCCTCCAATCAGCTGGCGGATGCCCTTTCTGTCAGGGGAAGATATTCCACCCAGACCTTCAAGCCGTGCACCTGATGGATTGGTTCCTGAGCAGCTAGAGTTCCAGGCCTTTGGTCTCTATGAAGATGCCTTCACTGTTGTGCAGGCATCTCAGAAGGAGTCGACCTTGAAGTGCTATGCCTTCAAATGGAAGAGATTCTCCATTTGGTGTCAGGGCATGGGTTTGGACCCTTTTTCCTGTCCAGTGGCTAGCATCCTTGATTATCTTTGGTCCCTCTCTGTCAGTCCTTCGGTTGACAACCTTTAAGATGCACCTGGCAGCCATCTCTGCTTACTGGGTGCGGGCTGGACAGCAGTCAGCACAGGAGAAGGTGGTCTGGCGCTTCTTCAAGGGCCTTGACCACATTTCCCCTCCGATGCATGAAACACGGCCGCCACCGTGGGACTTGTTGCTGGTTTTGGCAAAGCTCATGGGTAAGCCATTCGAACCAATGCACAGGTATGAGATGTCTCACCTGTCCTGGAAAACTGCCTTCTTGGTGGCTAGCATGTCAGCCAGAACGATTGGGGAGCTTCAGACACTTTCAGTGGAGTCTCCTTATCTGGTTTTCCACGGGAACAAGGTTGTTCTGCACCCCAACCCGATGTTCCTCCCGAAGGTTATGTTGGAGTTTTACCAGAACCAGTTGATAATCCCCTGGTGTACTTCACCAATCACACCTCTGAGGCTGAGCTCAGGCTCCATACTATGGACCTGATGAGAGCACTTGCTTATTACAAAGAGCGCATGGCTGGAGTTCAGGGAGAAGTTCCCCAGCTGTTTGTCACCTACGCTGAAGCCGCACCTGGCAGACCTGCAGCCAAGTGGATGATTGGCAGTTGGATCACATCCTGCATTGATCTCTGCTGTAGGTTAATGGGTAGGGAGCCTCCCTGAGAGCTAAGGGCTTATTCCACCAACATACTGCTGCATCGGTGGCTGCTTCCAGGGACATCCCTTTCCAGGAAATTTGCAGGGCTGCAACATGGTGGTCAGCACTCACCTTCATTTCCCATTACCACATTAAGCTAGAGTCATGCCAGAATGCTGGTTTTGGGGCCTCAATTCTCAAGTCTCTGTTCCCTAAGTAGGGGGTGTGCGCCTTGGCTCCCTCCTCGCAGAGAACTGCTAGGAGTCTGCCAGAAAGTGTGGCTAGAACATTATATCCACATCCCTAGAAATACAGGTTACTCACTTGTAGCAGTAATTCTAGGAGTGGTATATGATGTTCATCTACACGGACCCAACTGACCTCCCCAGCTTGAGCGCACACACATACTGCTTCCAGCGGGCAAGATCTAGTGTCATGTGGCAGAGCTGAGGGAGTTAACCACCCAAGTGGGTGGGAGGAGCCAGCTTGAAGACTTTTGGGCTCATATTAAAGGGAAAGGACACTGCCAGAAAGTGTGGATGAATATCCTATATCAATCATAGAACTGTTGTTACAGGTGAGTGACCTGTGATCTTACTTCGAGAGGGCTTTTGCAGTAGGCATTCGGCTTGAGGACTGCACCCCCTGGCGTCAGGACCACACGGAAACTTTAGCTAGCAGTGTCTGACGAGGGACCGCCCACCTGATGTCACGTGATTGATGTCAGCATGACACTATATAGTGAGTGGTCCCCACGCCCACCTTCCAATTCTTTCCCGCCATCGGCCTCATCACGTCGGACCTTGCGGAGATTGCACGTTGCAGTTAAGCTGCTTTCATGGATGAGTGTCCATTTTTCTTTCTTTCAAAACTTTATTTGGGTAGTTTTTGTGCATGTCTTTGCCATCTTCCATAGAGTCTCATAAAAATAAGTGCACTTCATGTGGCACACAGCTTCCACACATAGACTCGCACCTTCTGCCTAGGCCTGGAGCACATGATCGAGGATTGCGAGGCCTGTTTCAGCTTCAACCAGACCACATGGAAGTATCACCAGCAGGCCCACGAGGCCCATTTACTTAAGCAAAAGATGACCTTGATGGAAAAGGAGCTGCAAAACACTGTAGCGCTTCCTCTTCCTCAACTGAGACACCCAGGCTCAAAAAGGAGAAAGAGAGACATCGGGACTAGGATAGGTCCCCTTCTCACCTGTGGCCCTGTTCCTCAGGGAAGTCAGCCACTGCGGTCAAGCCTATCCCACCCCAGGGACAGTCCGCTGACCCTCCTGCCCCCACTGGTCACAGTGACTGCGGGCAACTCGGTGGCATCCAAGGCCTCCGCCGCTCTTAGGCCCCTTTCCACCAGCGGGTCTAAGTTGCCAGGCAGGGCTGATAAGTCGCTTGTCTGGCTCCCCGATGAGCACCTGGCCCATGCTGTGTCATCGGGTTCCCAGGTGTCTGCTCATCTGACATCTGCCTGACTAGTCCTGTTAAGTCGGGTGTCTGTCTTTCCTGACAGATCTCATGTCGGGGACCGATGACGGCCCAGACACCTCCTTATTGCTGGGCTTGCCACAGCTATCCCCAGTTGGGTCTCCCCAGCAGTTTATCCCCAGTTCCCCTGTGGGGGAGCTTCTGCCACCTTCCCAGGACAAGGGGGGGAGCAGGCATGGGGGTCATCCATCAGGTGGCCTTTCTCCTGCGTCACCTCTGGATCTTACATTGGGAGTTCCTCTCTGACCTCAAGGTTCCCTTCCGTCAGGGTTCCAGGTGGGAGCCCAGACTCCATCCCTGCATCTGCTGCCTCTTGGGCTGATATTTGACCTGGTTCTTCCGGGTCCCTCGGGGTTAGGTGCTGGTGTCTCTCACGGTCCTCCTTCAGGCCCTGCGGCTCCGCCGTCAGGGCTTCCGTCAGGCTATCCTCCACTGAGTTACCTGATGCCTACTCTCCCGACGTACCCGGGCTACCCTCCATCAGGCTTCCACATGCCAGGTTATGGAGCCCCTTATCCTCCAGGATACCCGATGCCACCTTATCCATTGCCGGATTACCCGACTCCCAGGTTCTCTGCAGGGTACCCACTGGCTTATCAGTTTCCTCTGCCCCCTCAGCCTCAGGTGGACTTCTGGGCCATGCTGCAGTCATGGTGGTCCGAGACTAAGGCCCAGCTCATTTCTGAATTGGATAGCCGCCATCCCCCTCTGGAAATGCCCCGAGGCCCGGTGGCTCCGCCACCCAGGTCTTCTCCTTCACCGGCCCCATGCCACCCCTCGTCAGGCCCTCAGAAGGTACCCTTGTCAGGGCAGACACAAGGTGGAGACCCCCCTGACGTCGGAGAGCCTTACTGACCTTTCACCCTTCCTCTGATTCGGATCAGGATTCATTCAGGTGGCTCTTCTTCCTACATTTCGGGGTTCGAGACTCCTTCCCCGAAAGAACCGCGTCCCAAGGAGTTGCCATACTGTCCCCTGGAGGATCCCTCTTTCACTGACCTCCTCAAGAAAATTGCGGAGGTCTGTGACTGGAAGTCAGATGCTCAAGACCCCATATGTCAGATGCTGGCTGAGCATCTGGATATCCTGGAGGTGACTCCTGTCTTCATGCCTCCCTGGTTCAAGCCACATGAGGATCTCATGTCAGCTATTTAGATGGTGCCATCCTGGATACCAGTGGTAGCCAAGAAAGCAAACCGCACATTTCGGACACCTGAGGGAGAGGACCACCTTAGTGTCCACCCCAAGGCAGGCTCAATGGTCATTGCTGCGGCCAGTGACAGGTCGTTCAACCCGAGGCATATGAGCACCTCCCCTCCTGACGAGTCAAGGCAGCTGGATCAGTTCGGGAGGAAGTTTTACTCTTCCACACTGGCCATTCGTGCTTTGAATTACGTAGCCCACATGCTGATATACCAGAAATCCCTGTTTAGCCAGTTGAAACCTGCGTTTGAAGTGCTTCCAGACTCTTTGTCCAAGTCCATCCTGGTGGACTCTATCCATTCTGCCAGGGTTGCCTGTAGGCATTCTTTATGGGCCACCTACAATGCTGTTGACTCCTGAACTAGGAGAGCCGCCACAGCAGTCAGCCTTAGGCGATTGTCCTGGCTCAAGACATCCAGGCGGCTATCCAGGATGCTCCCTTTAGGGGTTCAGTCCTCTTTGGTGGTGAGACTTAAGATATCATCACTAGCTTACAGGACAAGGCCCAAGCCCTTAGGTTTGTACATACTATGTACTGCCCCAAGTTTCAGTCCAGAAAGCCCTTTTGGCACCAGACAAAGTGGAGGCTGAAACAGCAGCAGACGGTCGGCCACCTGCCTAAATGTTGGGCCCAGTCAGCTGAACTGCCCTCTGGCTGAAGTCCAGGAGCTTCAGGTGTGGCTCTCCCGCCCGCTCACCGACTGCGGTCCAACCTCCCTTCTTTTCTGTCCTTCAGAGGAGTCGGTGGGCAGAAGGTTCGCCAGTCATCTGCCAGGGTGGCAGGCAATAACTACTGACTTGTGGGTCCTTCAGTTAGTCAGACAGGGCCATACTCTGGAATTCGAGAAAAACCTCCAGACAGACCCCCAGTAGTGTCCCACTATCTAGAGGCGCACATTCCTCTCTTGGCAGCTGAGAGGCTACTGCCATTCAGAGTGACTGGGCTCCAGTGGTGAGCAGTGGCACAGAGAAGGGCAAAATGGTACTGGCCTCGGATACCTAAACACCAACCACAGCCCTAGCCCGACGCTTTAACTTCAGGGCTGCAGAGGACACAGAGAGCCCTCTTACAGGTAATCCAGCTACTCTTGTGCTGCTCTGTTACTGGAGGGGTGTTAGCCCGGCCTTCCTGTGGGGCTAATTTGTAAGTCCCCACTTTGTCATTTGCAGCTTATACTGACCAGACTCTTCAGGGAGTCTGACTGTTTTGCTACGTCACCTAACCTACCCTCTAGTCACCTCTCCACTGTACTGCCTGACTCTGTACACCAGTCCCTTCACCCTGACTCCTGCCTCACTCACCTCCACCCTACCCTCTGATGCCTACCTCCTCGTCCCTCAAGTCATCTCCCTTCAACACCACCCTTAGCCTCCAGCCTAATTCCCTTTCTGGCCACTAGGAGTCACTGCTGTGACCCCTTTTCTCACCTTATACATCCTTATTTTCCGGGCTAAATCACTGCCTCCCAGGCCCAGAACTAAGCATATTGCAAGCTACCAGTGCCAGGCTTTGAATCTTGTACCCTCTGTGCCAAAGTCTATAGCCCTACCACTGTACCATCATGGCTGCCACTCTTCTGGAAGGCTGCACATCAGATATATACTATCCACCAGGCCAACCCCACTGCAAACCATGGCCACTCCAGTGCACCTATCGGGTCTGGCCCCAGTCTTCTTAGTGTCAATCCTCATCTTACACATCTGCCCACATTTACCCCCCACTCTTAAAATCTTGAATGAAACCCCCACCCCCTGTCACTCACCCCTCCCTTGCTACCCCTTGACCCCAACACCCCACCCCATCACACCTCCCGACCCTGTTCACCCTCACACCCCTGCCTCTTACCCCGCTCTGCCAATCCCCTGCTCACTACCAGCAAATACCACATTCCATCCTCACGCAGCTAACAATAGATGCTACAGTGCCCTCCTCAGGTTAATCTCCATGCTACACATGATGTCAGGTAACATCCATCCCAACCCTGGCCCCTCAATCACCAGTCAGCCACAGACCACCCCAGTTTCAGGGCTACGCATTGCCTCCATGAATGTTTGTAGCCTCCTTAAGAAAACTGCAGCCCTCCAGTGATGCTGGCTAGCACAGCACCAACCAGACATGCTGGGACTGGTTTGAAACCTGGTTTTCTAAATCAACCCCAGACTCCTTCATCACCTTTCCCGGCTACTCCATTTTTAGGGAGGACAGAGTGGGCAAGCGTGGTGTTTGTTGTGCCTTTTACTTGCGTGATGCACTGCAGGGCTAGGCCTTCCCAGCCCCTAAACTTGATCAAGGCGCCCAAGCTCTGTCACTAAAAATCACCCCAGACCCCTCCAGGGTCCCTCTTATTATTACTGTGGCCTATGTCCCGCCAAGAAACCAAGCCCCTGCAATAGCCTCACTTTCTGAATACCTCACCAACCTCCCACACAAGGTTGAGCAGATACTGGTGGGAGATCTCAATGTTAACTGGCTCGCCAGCTCGGCAGCCCACACCAAGGACATTTCTGCAGCCCTTGACCTCAGCCATCTGGTAACCCAGACCACCAAGTCAAACCCCTCCACTGTCACACACTCACTGCTGGACATCCTCACCAACTGCCCACACAGAATCACAGACATTACGGTCCACCCCAATTCACTGAGTGACCACTCACCAATACATTTACATGGTCCTGCCGGCTACCCAAACCAGCACCCAGTATGACCTCCCATCGCCACCTACGCCCTGGAAATCTCCATAAGCTAAAACGCTACTTGGCCCAATGGGACAGGTCATTCATAAACCTCGCCCAAACTGTGGATGCAGTCCTTGACTACTTCTCCTCATCTTTTAACAAGGCCTGTGACATTTATGCCCCATTAACCAAAACACAAACCAAGAAGTGCAATGCGCCTTGTATCACTCCCCTGCTCCTACAACAACTACGGCAAAGAGATGACCTCTGGCACAGAGCCATCACCTCTGGTAAGCCAGCGGACAGACAGGCCTACAAAGCCAAGCAAAACAGATGTACCTGGGACATACGAAAGGCCAAGGCTGAATACTACAGAGCTATCTTGGCCTCCTGGGGGTCCTCCCGGAAGTTCTGGGATAATGTAAAAGAGTTAAATGAGAAAACACGCTCACCACCTCCGTCCCAGCTTAACTTTAATGGAACAACCACCACAGACCCACAAAACATTGCAGAGTGTCTCAACACCGCTTTCTCTGACCTCCATGCAATTCTCTCCAGCAACTTCTTTGACCCAATGCCCCCCAATCCGACACCAACACTCCACTGCCCACCTTTCTACCTGTGTAACATTACTACACAGGAAGCTAAGCATTACCTGAGTAAAGCCCACAATGGCACTAGCCCCTTTGGCGACCCCCTGAACACGAAACTGCTTTGGCTAGTCCTTGATACAGTACTGGTGCCCCTCACTGATCTATTAAATTGCTCTCTGTGCCTGGGACAGTTCCCTACTGCTTAGAAAAAGGTAGCAATCACCCCTGTGCACAGAGGTGGGGATAGTACATCACAGAGTAACAACTGGCCAATCTCCATCCTCCCCTCTCACTCAAAAGCCCTTGAGAAAGTAGTAGTCGCCCAACTCACCGAGTACTGGAACACCTATAGCCTCCTTTGTAGTGAGCAGCATGGTTTCTGCTCTGGCCATAGTACAACCACAGCTCTCATGGAATTCTCCACCTCTTTTCACTCAGCCCTAGATGAGAGCCACCTAGCTGGAGCCGTATTTATAGACCTCTCCAAGGCCTTAGACATGGTCAGTCACCACCTTCTACTGAACTTCCTTCTACAACTTGGCATCTCTTAAGGACCCCTCTTCTGGTTCACCTGCTACCTCTTCTCAAGGTCCCAGTGCGTTAAAATAAACACCCTCTCCAGCACCCGCCCTGTCTGCTCTGGTGTATGTCAGGACTCCATTTTTGGCCCACTTCTCTTTAGTCTCAACCTAAATACCCTACCTAGCCACTGCTCATGTAAGGTTCTTCTTTATGCAGACAACGCAGTCCTTTTTGCTTCTCACCCACACCCCTTCTCACTTCAGACCACTCTACAGCATGCTTTTAACCAAGTCGAGAGCTGATTCCTTGACCACAGACTGATCATTAAACATTAAAAAAACAAGTCTATGCTTTTTGCACGCCGTCAAAGTAAAGCCAGGGATGTTCCTCTTCAGATACTCTCCAGCTTGCTGCAGCCTCTGGAGCAAGTTCTCGCATACAAATATCTCTGCATCACTTTTGATTCTGCACTCTCTTTTCACGCACACATTAGCACACTCACTTCAGCCACCAGTGCTCGTATTGGCCTCCTATATAGACATAAAGACTGCCTCCAGAAGCCCTTCACCTGGCCGTCACCTCCTTGGTCCTGTCCCTAGTTGACTATGGACTCCCTGTCTATGCAGCAGCTGACACCACTGCTGTCAACAGAATCCAAATGTCCATGAACAAGGCCTGCCACCTGCTTTCCAGTTCCGACAAGCAGACCCACACATGCACACTATTCTCCCTAGCCAATGTGCTCAATGTTGAGGAGAGACTGCAATACCAGTCATGCCTACTGGCAAAAAAAAATACTCCTTGGTCTCCCCTTCCCCCTGGAGTGTCCACATCTCTAACCCCAGCCATCCCTTCTATTTCTACCCGCGGCTCCTCCAAGGTGACCTTTCTAGTGCCCAGGGCGAGGACATCACTTGCCCAAAGGTCCTTTTGTTATAGGGCCCCATGCTGGTACAATGCATTCCCCTCCTCTGTCTCCACCCTGATCAAAATAGGCCCCTTTATGGTCGCACTTAGAAATCACATCGTCTCCACTCGAAAGTGCACATGTGGGCGGTAGCTGTGACCCTAGACTTCTGGGTGCCCACTCCTCAGAGAGCTAAATTTTTACTGTCCTCATCGACAATGTCCCCTAACGGACTGCATCCTGACACCTCCTAAAGCAATGTACTAACCCCCTTGTCAGCTGCCTAGCCATTGCTTGTATAGGACTGCAGCTACACTGTCTAAGTCTCTGTAAATGTACTATTTCTATCATGTCATCGTAACCAAGCCTGTAACACTGCCCAGCAACTGTAACTATGTCCTGCTATGTTGTTGTATATATGTACTGTAAGTACTGTTTGTTTAAATACCGTGCAATATTGTATCACTGTAATTTGACAAGGAGCCTTTGGAAATGAGTCCTTGACTCAAAGGGTTGTAATTCTGATGTGAATACAAATAAATAAATAAAAAGAGGAGAATCAGGTTCTCTTGCAGAAGAGGGCAATAGAGCCGGTTCTGTACGACCAGGTAGGGAAGGGTTATTACTTGCACTTCTTCCTGGTCCCCAAGAAAACAGGAGACCTGTGTCCCATTTTGGACCTCAGTGTCCTGAATCTGTACATAGAGTACAAGTAGTTTCGGATGCTGACTGTCCCAGGCCTGCTGCCCCTCCTGCGCAGGGGACAGTGGCTCTGTGCTGTGGCTATGCAGGATGCCTACTTGCATATCCAGATTTCTCAAGCCCATCGCCACTACATCTGGTTCGCCTTTCAGGGGGAGCATTACCATTTCCCTCCCCTTTGGCCTGTCCTTGGCACCTCAGGTATTTATGAAGTGCCTGGCAGTAGTGGTGGCGACTCTGAAACATCAGGGTTACTGTGTGTTACCCTACCTCGACAACTGGCTATTTTCAGCTCCGTCGAGGGAACAGCTGAGACTCTCCCTCTCAGCTACCCTAGACCACTTTGCACAAGTGGGGATCACTGTAAATGTCTCAAAGTCCCAACTTGTTCCTTCCCAACACCATCAGTTTATTGGAGCGGAGTTGGACATGGTCCAGGGTATGGTGTTCATCCCTCTGGACAGGGCGGAAACATTACATGGGCAGGCTCGTATGGTAGTCTCTAGCAGGTGGGTTTCAGCCAGGTCTGTCCTCAACTACTTGGCGTCATGGTGGCGGCCATCCCCACTGTTCCTCTAGCCAGGCTTCACGTGCATATCTTGCAGTGGATGCTCAGGGCACAGTAGGTTCAGAGGCTGGATGGACCTGGACCATATGGTCATGGTCTCCAGCTCGATGCAGTAGGATCTCCTATGGTGGCAGGATTTAGCCAACCTTACCCTGGGGGTTCCTTTTCAGTCCCCTCCTCCCTTTCATACCCTGACTACAGATGCATCAGGGATGGGTTGAAGTACTCATCTGGGAAACCACAGGACACAGGGGCTCTGGTCTCCGGCAGAGTCTCATCTACACTTAAACATTTTGCAGATGAGCGGTGCTGTATGCACTTCAAGCCTTTCAACAGCTGCTTTGCCAGGGCACCCTGTTAGTCCAGTCGGACAATATGTGTGTCGTGTGGTATCTCAGCAAGCAAGGAGGCACTCGCTTGTACCCCTTTTGCAGAGAGGTGATGCAGGTGTGGAATCGGGCTGTTCTGCCTCACTGCGGTTCATATTTCGGGCATGCAAAATGTCTTAGTGGACAGTCTGAGCCACACCAGAGTCAAAGCTCATGAGTGGGAGCCCAAGCAGGATGTGGTTGATCACATTTTTGACCTGTGGGGTCATCCAGACCTAAATCTGTTTGCCTCCCCGTACAACTAAAACTTCCCAAGTTTTGCTAGCTCCCGGGCCTGGTGTTTTCTGGTAAGACACGCTATCTCTTTGCTGGACAGGGAGATTTTTGTGCGCCTTCCCTCCCTTTCTGGTTCTGCAGAGGGTGCTGCTCAAGCTTCAGGAGGAAGGGGCACACATGGTTCTGATAGCCCCTTTTTGGCCTCACCAAGTTTGGTTTCCGCTCCTTCAGCTGCTGGCAGTGGAGCCCCCGGTTCCCTTGCCCCTCTGTCACAATCTCCTGACTCTGGAGAGGGGCACACTGGTCCATCCGGGGCTGAAGTCCCTTCACCTTCATGTGTGACACCTCAGGACATAGCTGCTTCTCGCTTCAGAGTTTCCCCCAGAGTGGCGCAGATCCTGGTAGAGGCCAAGAAGCCTTCTACAAGAACCACGTATGCCAGGAAGTGGAAGCGCGCTTCTCCATATGGGCCATCTTGAAGGGTTGGGACCCTTTCTCTTGCCCAGTATCACAAATCTTGGAGCATCTCCTGCACCTGTCTGACTTGGGTCCAAGCTACTCTTCTCTAGAGGTCCACCTGTCGGCTGTTTCTGCTTACCATACCCTGGTGGATGGCAAAACTGTGACTCAATTGGAGGTCTCTAAAACCTTTCTGAAAGGGATCCTCCACTTGAAACCCGTGGTGTGCAATCCCATGCTGTTGTGGGATGTTAAATTTATTTTAGAAAAGCTGACCTTGCCGGTTCTTGTGATATGCACCATTTGTCGTGGAAAGTGTTATTTTTGGTTGCTGCCACTTCTGCTCAGAGGATTTCTGAGCTTTGGGCCCTGATGTGTAAGGAACTTTATTTGATTTTTCATAAGGACAGGGAGGCTTTACGTACCAGCCCTCAGTTTTTTCCAAAGGTAATATCTGAATTTATGTTGAACCAGTCAATACAACTGCCAGTTTATTACGCCGAGCAAATCAGTCGGGGGGAGGCACATCTGCATACTTTGGATATTCACAGAATTTTGCATTATTACACTAATAGAACCATGTCTGTCTGAAAATCAGACCAGCTTTTTGTTTCTTTCGCACCTGAGAGAGAAGGCAGAGCAGTTTCCAAACAACGTCTTATGTGATTGGCAAACTGTATTATTTTCTGTTACCAAAAATATGGAAAATCTCTCTCAGAGGAGGTTAAGGGGCATTCCACCAGAAGCATGGCTGCCTCTACTGCTTGTTTCAGGAAT
The DNA here is from genome assembly GCA_016271365.2 of Neoceratodus forsteri. Classification (NCBI taxonomy): domain Eukaryota; kingdom Metazoa; phylum Chordata; order Ceratodontiformes; family Ceratodontidae; genus Neoceratodus; species Neoceratodus forsteri. The sequence continues at coordinate 1,454,164,622 of CM057455.1, read as the reverse complement.
GTCTCAGCCACTGATATTTGTGATTCTGCTACTTGGAGTTCTGTCCACACTTTCACCAAGCATTACTCATCTCTTCAACCTTTCCCTCACCACTGGATCCATTCCCTCCACTTGGAAAACAGCTCAAGTAGTTCCATTACTTAAATCTGGTGATCCCATGGACCTCAATAATTACAGGCCCATTTCCATCCTATCAGTACTATCCAAGATGCTCGAAAAGTTAGTAAACTCACAATTAAGGGACTACCTGGATAACAATAACCTCCTAAATTCAGCACAATCAGGATTTAGATCAAGGCATAGCACCATTTCGCCCTAGCCAAAGTAATCAACGATTGGCAGATTGCCATGGATAAGAAGAACAGTACCTGTGCTGTGTCCTGGATTTGAGTAAAGCATTTGACAGTGGATCATGAATCATTAATCACCTCCCTTGGCTCACTAGGGATGGATTCTCCCTCACTCAACTGGTTTATGCTACCTATCAGATAGGTCACAACTGGTGAAAATGAAATTACCTATCCACCTTAAAACCACTGCTAAGAGGTGTACCGAAGGCTCTATTCTTGGCCCCATCCTCTTTGCCATCTATATTAATAATATTGATGCCAACCTCACTCATTCCAACATTCATCTGTTTGCTGATGATACTGTATTATATGTCAGCAATCCTTCATTACCTAAAGCCTGTGAACTGCTACAATCCGAATTCTCCATCCTGCAACACAATCTACTGGATAAAAGCTACTTCTAAATGCCAAAAAACAAAAGCTATGTTCTTTGACACAAAGAGTTGCTCTGCCACTACCCCATCACCCACCACCCTACAACTATCCACCTTACTTGGAGAGAAGCTGGATTGTTGATAACTTCAAATACCTTGGAGTCTGGATTGATAACAAACTTGACTATACTGTCCATATTGAGGAGCTACTAAAAAACTGAGACAAAGGCTTGGTCTATTTTTTAGAATAAAGCACTACCTCAACAGAGACTCCAAAAAAAGATTAATCCAGGCATCATTCCTGTCCCTCATTGACTATGCTGACTTTCTCTATGGCCATTGTTCACTCCCCCTCTTAAATAAACTGGACACCCTATATCACAGGTCCATCAGATTTATTACTGACCTTCCCTCCAGCACCCATCAGTGCTCCCTTTATAAGGCAGTTAACTGGACATCATTACAACACAGAAGAAATAGGAATGCTGCAATTTGGATATTCAAAGCTTTATCAGGCAAACTACCCACCTATATCACAGGCTGTTTTACCCTAATTACTTTTAGGCCATACAACAAGGATCAGCAAACTTATCATTCTAAGGTCCCCAATGCCTGCACCCGGTTTGGGAGGGCGCTATCAGCCACTCACTAGCAGTTGCATGGAACTCACTCCAAAAACCATGAAGCTAAATAGCCTCTCACCTTTAACATCCTTCAAAGATTATTCTCCACCTATTTCCAGAACTCTGCAATTGCTTTCACAAGGCCTAATCCCCGACCCTACCTACCCCACCCCTTTTCCGTGTTCCATTATGCTAGTTCTACTTCTTTTCCAGTCACCTGATATACTCTCATAAAAGCCAATTAGGACCTATAATTTATATATTATGCCTGCTATACCCATTGCCTCCTTTTCTTACAGGTTAAATGGTTTTAATGTGCCTTGTATATATGTAAATTGTTATATATTAGCACTTTATGTCATTGTACTACTGTTTGTTATTCTTGTCTATGTAATAATACTTGCACTTCTTGACCACTCAGGTCCATCTTGTAAATGAGCTACGCTCAATGATGTTCGCCTGATTAAATAAAGATTTTGATTTGATTTGATTACAGTCTGGACATTGCCTCTAGACGTAGGGCAGATTTTGGCCTAACTGTGCTTCAGGGTCTCCTGTCCTGAGCTTCCTGCCTTTTTCTGCAGTTTTTCCTGTCCTGTGTTTGTTTCTTCTGACTCACACTGCTTGGGATTCAGTCCTCATGGTGATTACCTACTGCAAAGTATGATAGTACAGTTACATAAAAATAACAGTAGATCTTCAAGAGAGGCTCTTGCAGTAGGTAATCTTTTTCTCTCTCTCCTTCGCCCGAGTTTATTTGCTGCTCTTTTTCCATAGGCTTGTTTCGGGCTTCAGGAGCCTCCTTTATTCTTCTGTCACGCCTCCTTGGAGGTCTCCGGTAGGAGAACTGGAAGGTGGGCGCAGGGACCACTTTCTGTAGTGTTAATCTGACATCCATCACATGACATCGGGTGGGCGGTCCTGCATCAGATACTGCTAGCAAAAGTTTCCGTGTGGTCCTGACACCAGGGGGCACAGTCCTCAAGGTGATTACCTACTGCAAGAACCTCTCTTAAAGATCTACTGTTACAGTAAGTTCCTACATAACTGTACTTTTTCTGCTCGCTAGATCCAGGGTTTGGTCTTTTCTAGCGAGACGCAGCATCCATTTGCTGTGCATGGAGGTTTCTTTATACCTTCCCTCCTTTCCCATTAATTCAGAGGGGAGTCCTCAAGCTGCACTTGGAGAGAGCGGACATGATCTTGATAGCTCCATTCTGGCCTCGAAAGATCTGGTTCCCTCTACTTCAGCACTTGATAGTGGAGCCTCTGTTCCTGCTGCCCTTGACCTCACATTTGCTCTTCCAGGAGAGAGGGACACTGATTTATCTTAATCTGAGGTCACTGCATCTGCATGGCTTCTTCAGACTTAGTCGTATCTCGTTTTGGTGTATCTGCTAGAGTGGCGGAAGTACTTGTTGCCATCTGGCAGCCTTTGACGAGGACCACCTATGCTATGAAGTGGAAGTGGCTCTGAATCTGGGCCACCGCTCACCACCTTGACCCTTTTACCTGTCTGGTAAACTCTGTTCTCAAGTACTTCCTTCCGCCCTCAGATTTGGGTCTGAGCTACTCGTCCATTAAGGTACATCTTTTTGCTGTGTCTGCTTATTATGCAGTGGTACAGGGCAAGACCCTTGCTCAACTTGATTTGTCTCGCACCTTCTTGTGAGGCATTCTGCAACTAACCCCCCCCCCCATTAGGGACCCCTTCCCTCCATGGGACCTTTTGTTTATTTTGGAGGAACTCAGTCTGCCTCCTTTCGAGCCAGCCGGAGATTGCGAGCTATGGTTTCTGTTATGGAAAACATTATTTGTAGTTGCAGTTAGATCTGCTTGGTGGATTTTCGAGCTTCAAGCTCTGATGTGTAAAGAGCCTTGTTTATATGTCCACAAGGACCAGGTATCCTTGAGTACCATTCCTAAGTTCCTTCCCAAGGTGGTGTCCGAATTTACTCTTAACCAGGACAGCCACCTCCCAATTTACTATCCAGAGCATTCCAATCAAGGGGAGGCTCTCCTTCATACTCTGGATGTTCACCAGGTCCTTCGCTATTACCAGACTCATACCGGGGATTCCAAAAAATCTGACCAGTTGTTGGTTTTGTTTGCCTCAAGGACTTTCAGGGCACCTGTTTCTAAGCAAACTTTATCCAAATGGTTGGTTCATTGCATAGTTTACTGTTACCAGAAATATGACAAACGTTTACCAGGCTTGATTAAAGGCCATTCTACCAGGGTAGTTGCTGCTTCATTTGCATCTCTGAAAAATATGTCAGCTGCCACTTGTAGCTCCGTCCACACCTTCATTAAACATTATACTTTGGACATTGCCTCCAGACGCAGGACAGGCTTCGGCCTTGCCATCCCGCAGGGCCTCCTGTCATGAGGAATTCGGTTTTTCAATCTCTTTCTTCCTCCGCTCTTCAAACCAATTTTTTGTCTTTGTACAGCTTGGGACTCCATCTTAATGGTGTAACCTGCTGCAAGAGCTTCCTCTCGAAGTGATATAGTACAGTTACATAAGAATTTACCTTAACAGTAGATCTTCGAGCGGAGTTCTTGCAGCAGGGGCTGCTTTCCCTCCCTCCTTCCCCTGATATCTACTTTTGCATTTTCAGCCTTTCCTTCATATCTCCCCATCCAGAGGAGCCTCCTTGGATCTCTGATTTTTAGCTGTGCCAGGGTCTTCGGCGAGAGAACTGAGGTGGGTCTGGGGGACCACCCCTTTATACCATAGGCGATGTCAGGGGTGGTCCCCCGGTGTGTACTTCTGGCTAGAAGTTTTCCGTGGGGTCCTGGCACCTGCCAGCTTCAGTTCTTATGGTGTAACCTGCTGCAATAGCTCCTGTCTAAGATCTACTGATCTCACTTCAAGATAGAGCTCTTGCAGCAGGTAATAACTGATAGGACTATGCTGCCAGGTACTAGGACCCCATGGAAATACTTCTAGCTAACAGTCCAAGATGGGGGACCTCCCCCAACGTCGGCTTCGCCCATGTCAGCCATTGTATAAAGGGGTGGTCCCCCGGTGACACCTCAGTTCTTTTCCCACCGTCAGCCCTGCATTTTGGCTCCATGGACACCTCCTGCTTCCCATTGACCGCCATTTTTCAAATGCTCCATGCAGTTCAATTTTCTTCGAGTATATCGATCGCCTCTTTTTGTCCACTGAGTCTACCACTACAGCGCTGCAGCATAAAGCTAAGTGTGCGCGCAGCAAACAAATTCCAACCGAAGACAGCCATTCAGCTTGCCTCCTGTGCCTGGGACCAGAGCCCAAGTCAGACGATTGCCCGCACTGCCAGAGCTTCAGTAAGCACACTTGTATCTGCTGACTGAAGACTCTCAAGGCCCACCTGCTGGAACAGCAAGTGGCCGTGATGCAGATGTCGCACTCTGGGCACAGCTGCTCTTCGTCCTCCTCACGACACCTCCCCTAAGGAGAAGAACCACTCAGGGAAGCATCATAAGAGGGATAAGGACAGGTCCAGGTCAGACTCGCAGTCCTGTTCCCAGCACAAGACTAAGGCTTCCACTTCCGTCTGGAGGTCAGACTCTGCCCCACCTTGGTCGCTAGCTCTCCTGGGGGCTTCAACCACCAAGCCTACTGCCTCTTCCCAGACATCGGTGTAAGTTTGGGCTAAGGGCCTTTCCAGGCCTCTTCCATTTCTCTGGCCATCTGACCGCACAGTCATTAGAGTCTTGGGCCGGGGACTTGGCTTCTTCTTCTACCACTCCAGGAGTCCATTCAGGCTCTGCCATTGTCAAGGCTTCGTCCTTCTGTTTGTCAGCTAAAGCTGACGACCTTGACAGGTGCCAGGGTACTGAACACTCTAAGGAAGCACCCTCCATGCCTAACCAGTTGTCAGCTGTCCCTTTGGACCGATGACAGCCAATGACTTCATCTGTCTCCACTACTTTGGAGTCAGAGCAGACATCCTCCCAGCAGTTGTCAGCCCCCCCAAGAGTCTCCACCAGAGGACCGGATGACAGCTGACCCTATCAAAACTCTAACCACAGGGCTTGATGACCAGTCGTCAGCCAAGCCCCTAGTGTCTGGCCCCTGGGCGGAGGACCAGACATCACTGAACTTGACGAATGGTGGCCTGATGCTGGAGCCCCCTCAAATGCAAGGCCTGCTGCCAGCCCAATGCCGGACCAGTCGTTAGGCTCAATGGTCCCGTTAGTGGAGGTAGATGCACTCTTTACAAGTTGGTTGAATACCATCAACCAGAACCTACGAGTGCAGCTAGGGCCTTTCCTTAGCCACAGCCGACGCCTCCCTGCTTCACTCCGTCACCATCCCCAATGTCAGCCCACCCGACTCCAGGTGTCTTGGATCACAGCTGAGATGGGCATCGAAACCACAGATGTCACACATTCTCTCAGTCTTCCTCCCGCAGGTGGAGCAGGTCTAGGGCCCTTCGCTCCCAGGTGCAGAGTAGGTCAAGAGGACGCTACTCCCGGTGCCAGTACAGGTCCACTGATTGCCAGACTGAACAATCGGGGGACTACAGTAGTTCCTCATTGTCTTGTGCTTCTTCCAAGGATGACCTCCCTCAGTCCTCCATGGATCCAAGGAAGGACTCACCTAGGTCTCCACCTGATGATCCCACCTTTCTAAAGGTTATGAGACACATCCAGTTCCTCTACCAGTGGGAAACAGAAGACCTGGACCCAGAAAGGAGATGTCGAGCAAAGTTTTGGGGGGGCCACTGACCCCAAACCATTGTTCATTCCCCAGTTGGTAAAACCATTTCAAGATGTGACTAAACTGGCATGGAAACATCCTTCCACTACTTCGGCAGTGCCCCAAAAAGCCAACCGCCTGTATAGAACCCCAAGAAATTAGCCCGACCTTGGTGAGCAGCCCAAGGCAGAGTCCATAGATCTTACTTTGAGAAACAGCTCTTGCAGCAGGTTACACCATTAGGACTGAAGCCGGCAGGCACCAGGACCCCACGGAAAAATTCTAGCTAGCAGTATCCAGCGGGGGACCGCCCCGATGTTGGCCCCTCCCCGACGTCAGGCATCACATAAAAAGGGGTGGTCCCCCAGCACCCCCAGTTCTTTTCCTGCTGTTGACTCACCAGCATCGACCTCACGGACGCCTGCATCAATACGACGCATGAAATCTTTACAAAACCCATGTCTACATATCCAACTCCTTCTCTCGAAGGACACCCCTCAAAGTGCGCCTGCGGCAAGCAGATCCCCTTCACCGACCATCATTCGGCTTGTGTGAGGTGCCTTGGCCCGGAACACGACACCCAGGCTTGCTCCATCTGCCAACAATTTAATAGCAGGACCAGGATCCGCCGCCAAAAGGCCCTTCAGGGGTTCCTTCTTGAAGAGAAACTTTGCAAAATGGAAAAAAGACCTTCCAGGTGTCAGTCTGGCTCAGTTGGTAGCACATCTGCCTTTGGACCAGAAGGTCGTGGGTTCTTGTCCCACACTGGGATTGGACTTGCACCTAAAAATCGCTGGCATCCGAGTGCAGTATTGGGGGGTGCTGTACTGCTGGGGTGTGCCATCCTTCAGATGAGATGTTAAACTGAGGTCCCTTCTGCCCATCCTGGTGTTGTCCTGGTGGGTGTCCAGGTGGAAGTAAAAGAACCCAGGGCATTCTTTGCAAAGAGCAGGGAACATTCCCGGTGTCCTGGCCAACATTCCCCTTCCCACAAACCGGTTCATGCAATTATCCAGGCTGTATGTGGGTGAAGATGTGCGATGTGGCCACCACCATACATTCAGTCACTTCACTACCAGTCTAGCATTGCTTGTAAAGTGCTTTGGGATACTGTATATGAAAAGCGCTATATAAATGCTTATTCTTCTTCCTCTTCCTCCAAAGGGGATTCTTCCCATAAGACCGGGAAGCACCGGGACTCGGGTAGGTCGGGATCCCCCAGCAGGGCCTCTGAATCCAGGGCCAGCTCCAGCTCTGCATCTTCCGACCGTTCTCCTTCCCGGGCTCGCTCCCAACCTCCCCCAGTTAAGGTAAGGTCTTCAGGGGGTTCTTTAGCCTCCTTTCACCCGCTTAAGACCCACCGGGTGCCCGACTCTTCTTCCAGGCCTGACTCTTCAGAAAAGCATAGGAAGTCTTCCTCAAAATCTAGCGGGGTGTCAGGCCGATGCCGGGACACTGACCTCAGGTCCGTCTGCCAGCCTCCCAAGGCCCCAGTAAGGAAGACCAAGGATCTGACGCCTCTTAAGCGGATGTCACAGACTAAAAAGGTGCCTGACCCGATGCCCGAAAAACGGACTCCCGACCCGACAGCAGTTGTACCGGCACCGGGTGACACTGAATGTCAGGGGTCCTCAGGAGAGGAGGCTGCCATGCTTCCCGACGGGCAGCACGGAGGATGCTGGATCGCCCAGGGAGCCATCAATGGAACCGGTGGTTTCCCAGGACCCAACGCCCGACCCTGGCGACAGACCCACACCGACGTCGGGCCTGTCTTCGGGCATGAACATTCAGGAGGTGAAGGAATTGTTCACCTTCTGGTAGGAGACCATCAGAAAGGACGTTGTCCCCAGTAAGCCTCTTCCACTTCCACCCCTCCTCGGGAGGGTGAAGGCTCAAGACCCCCGACCCCTAAGGAGCCAACTCCACCTCCTAGGGGCAGATCTAGAGAGAGAAGAAGATGCCCATCACGGTCTCCCTCTGGGTCTCCGAGCCCTAAATGACCCAGGGACAGACGACACCCACCGGACTCCAGACTGCATACGTCTGATACCTCCAGGTCTCCATCCCCCTATAGTCCCCCATCACGAGACCAGCCAAGGTCACCACCGGATGATCCCTCTTTCTCTGAGATCATGAGGCACATCCAGGAGAATATGGGATGGGAGACTGAAGACTTGGACCCCGAGAGACAACACCTTGCCCGTTACCTTCGGCAAAAGGACCCAAAGCCTGTGGTGGTCCCACCACTAGTGGACACCTTCACGGACATCACCAAGGCGGCTTGGAAGTGTCCGCACTCGACACTGGCTGTTCCTAAGATGGCTGACTGCCTCTACAGAGCTCCTACGGAGGACCTGTATCTGTCGCAGCAACCCCTGGCAGACTCACTGGTCATTACAGCGTCTTATGATCGGTCTCAACGACTGCAACACTTGCGTACCCAACCTCCAGACCAAGTATCTAAGCACTTAGATTCTATGGGAAGACACATGTATGTGGCTGCTACATGCTCGATAAGGTCTTTGAATTACCTCACGCACATAGTGCAATTTCAAAACGCCCTCTGGGAGCAGGGCCAAGACCTTTTGAAGGACTTTCCGGATGGCGAAAAGGAGGAGCTGCTCAACCTCCTTCATACTGGGTCAGACGTGGGGACCCAGGTTCTCCGAGCCGCTTATGATTCAGCAGACTTGGCTGCCAGGGAAGCAGCTGCTGGCATTTGTCTTTGGAGACTCTCTTGGTTGAGTCTCCGGTTTCCCCCCGGACGTTCAGAAGAATATCCTGGACGTCCCTTATAACAGAGCTGTCCTGTTGAGTGAGGAATCCGAGAAGGTCATCACCAAGCTACAGGACAGGGCAAGGCAGTTCGGACTGTACAGGCTATGTACAGGCCCAAATATGGTTCCTTTCGGAGGAACCAGAACCGTTTTCGCGGCAGGCAACAACAGCAACAGCCATGTTCCGGCCAGCAACCCCAGGGCAATTTTGGTCGCAAAGGTCAAGCCAGATTCCCCACGGGCCAGGGCTCAAGGCAGCCCAACCCATGGGACCCAATGCCACCACAGCTTGACTCCTTCCCGGCCCTCACCCCTCCTCTGAATCAAAGGATAAAGGTCAGGGGTCACATCTCTCATTACCTTCCGGGATGGCAGAGGATCACCTCCGACCGGTGGGTGTTACAGTTGGTACAGCGAGGACACTCTATAGAGTTCCTCGACCACCCACTATCCAGACCTCTCATGCTGTCCCGTTACTCAGGTCAGCATGCTCTGCTCATCCAGCAGGAGATCTTGGCCCTCCTGGACAAGGAGGCCATAGAGTACGTTCCACCGGGCCAGAAAGGAAAAAGTTATTATTCCCATTTCTTCCTGGTCCCAAAGAAAACAGGGGACTTGCGCCCGATCTTATATCTCAGCGATCTCAACACATTTGTGTTATACAAATGCTTCCCCATGGTGACCCTACCGGGTCTCATCCCCATACTCAAAGTAGGAGCATGGCTAGCGTCGCTGGACATGCAGGATGCTTACCTACATCTCCCGATCGGTCAAACGCATCAAAAGTTTCTGCGCTTTGAGTTTCTGGGACGCCACTACCAGTTCTGAGCCCTCCTGTTCGGACTGTCTTCGGCACCTCGGGTGTTTACGAAGTGCATGGCAGTCGTGGCAGCAACTCTAGGGAGACAGGGCCACTATGTCTTTCCGTACCTAGACGACTGGCTCCTCATGGCACCCTCTCAGGAGGCCCTAATGTTCATGATTCAGGATACCCGTTCTCTTTTCCAGTCGTTGGGCATCATCATCAAACAGGAGAAGTTGCACTTTTTCCCGTCTCAGACTCTGCAATTTATTGGAGCAGTTCTGGACACCACTGAAGGGAGAGCATTTCTTCCTTCGGACAGGGTGGGACACATCAGATCCCTTATATGGGACACAGTGACAAAGACAATGGTGCTCGCCAGGACCTTTCTTTGCCTGCTCGGACATTTGGTGGCTGCCATGTGACGGTTCCCCTAGCCCGACTCCATATGCGGGTTACCCAGTGGATGTTGCAGGCTCAATGGGACCAGAAGCAAGTTCATATGCGGCATCCAGTCCAGATCACGAATGCTGTCATCCGAGACTGGCAGTGGTGGCTCATCCCAGACCATCTCTCGGAAGGAGTCCCCCTCATGGCGCCACCTCCTTTAGTGACACTCTCCACGGATGCCTCGGGATCCAGATGGGGAGCGCACCTCAGCGGGGTCAGGACTCAAGGCTCATGGTCGTCTTTAGAGTCCTATCTGCACATAAATATTCTGGAGATGAGAGCCATCCTCTGTGCCCTACAAGCATTCCAGATGGACATTCCACCGGGTACTCTTCTGATTCAAACAGACAATACTGTGGTGATGTACTATCTCAACAAACAAGGAGGCACTCATTCCTACCCCATTTGCAGGGAGGCTCAAAGGGTTTGGAATTGGGTACTGCAACACGGCGCAGATATTATTGCAGTGCACGTTCCTGGAGTGGACAACACAATCGTGGACAGTCTCAGCCGATCACAGGCCATAGTCCACGAATGGGAACTGCTTCAGGAAGTCATAGAGGATCTGTTTCACATATGGGGGACACCAGAATTAGACCTTTTCGTGTTCCCATCCAATGCAAAAATGCCCAATTTTTGCTCGCTAGATCCAGGGCCTAGTGTTTTCTGGTGAGACGCGTTGTCCCTTTCTTGGATGGGCAGATTCTTCTACGCTTTCCCACCCTTCCCTTTGATCCAGAGGGTTTTACTGAAGCTCTGACAAGAGCAGGCATCACTGATTCTGGTAGCGCCATTTTGGCCCAGGCAAATTTGATTCCCTCTATTACATCAGCTGACCCAGGAACCTCTGGTGCCTCTGCCATTCAGCTCTCAACTTCTGTCCCAGGAGGCAGGCTCCTTAGTCCATCCGGATCTTCGGTCACTGAACCTGCATGCCTGGCTCCTAAAGACATAGCAATCCTGAGATACGGGGTCTCTCGGGAAGTTGCGGACGTTCTGGCAGCAACCAGAAAACCTTCCACTCACGTCACTTACGCCATGAAGTGGCACAGATTTTGCATCTGGGCTCAAGCTCGCGGATTGACCCTATTGGATTGTTCAGAGAGGTCAGTGTTAGAAGGTACGAGGCAGGCCTTGCCTACTCTTCCATTAAGGTTCACCTGTGCGCCATTTCGGTGTATCATTCACCAATAGGTCATAGCTCTCTAGCTCAGCTAGAGGCTTCACGCGCTTTGTTGCATGCCATCCTGCAACTGAGACCTCCTATCAGAGACCCGGTTCCATCTTGGGATCTCCCCTTTGTTTTAGAGCAGCTTACTCTACCTTCTTTTGAGCCAAGCGTGGATTGCAAGCTGCGTCTCTTCACTTGGAAGACGCTCCTTTTAGTTGCTGTTACTTCTGCCAGAAGAGTTTCTGAGCTTCATGCACTCGTGTGCAAGGATCCTTATTTGGTTTTTCACAAGGACAGGGTGTCCTTAAGAATAAATCCTAAGTTAGTTCCCAAAGTGATCTTGGCGGTCACACTCAACCAGGATATAGACCTGCCAGTGTATTGCCCGAATTACGATAACAGGGGGGAGGCCCTGTTGCACACTCTAGATGTGCATAGATGTCTCAGATATTATTTGACCAAAACCAAAGCCCATCGTAAGTCGGACCAGCTGTTTGTTTCCTACGCACAGCAGAGGCTCAGTGCTCCTGTTTCAAAACAGTCGCTTTCCAGATAGTTGGTCAAGTGCATTATGTTCTGTTATCAGAAGCGCAATAAACCCCTACCGGGACCGGGGAAGGGTCATTCTACGAGGGGGGTGGCTACCTCTTTCGCTGCACTCAAAAAATGTCTCCACTTCAGCCATCTGTGCGGCAGCGACTTGGAGCACTGTGCATACTTTCATCAGACACTATAGTTTGGATATTGCCTCTAGGCATAGAGCTGGATTCGGCTTGGCGGTCCTTCAAGGACTCTTGTCCTGAAGTCTGAGTCATCTCTCCTACCCTCCTCCCAGTAGCAAATTTTTCCCTTACTGCTTGGGAATCAGTCCTAATGGTGTTATCTGCTGCAAGAGCTGTTTATCAAAGTAAGATAGTACAGTTACGTAAGAACTTACCGTAACAGTAGATCTTTGAGAACAGATCTTGCAGCAGGTAGATTCCCTCCCACCTTCCCCTCTGGAGGTTGAGTCTTCTGACCTAGTTTTTAGGCTACAGCGTCCTTTGACACCTTTTTTCTAACCTTCCTTTGGAAGCAGATCCTCGGTCTCCCCTTCAGCTGTCACACTTGAGCCGGGAGTCTCTGGTGGGAGAAATGGGGATGCTGGGGGACCGCCCCCTTTTATGTGATGCCTGACATCGGGGAGGGGCCAACATCGGGGGCGGCCCCCGCTGGATACTGCTAGCTAGAATTTTTCCGTGGGGTCCTGGCGCCTGACTGCTTCAGTCCTAATGGTGTAACCTGCTGCAAGAGCTGTTCTCGAAGATCTACTGGTAAGTAAGTTCTTCTGGTCGTCTGGCAGCTCATGGCAGGTCACAACAGCCCAAGCATACCAGCTCCCAACCACCAGACAAGTCTAGCAAGATTGATCAGTTGGGGAGAAGGGTGTACGCCTCTTCCACCTGTACTATCAGGTCTTTGAACTTCCTGGCACATATGGTCATGTACCAGAAGTGCCTAAGGCAGAAAGCTATGGACCTAGGAAGAGGAAATCGTTTAATCAGGAGAGGCACACTAAGCTGAATCTTGTTTCCAGGTGCAACCTGGGAACACAAGGAAGTTAAGTGACTTGCTTAAGGTCACACAGTATGCAAGTGGGGGCTGTGGGATTCAAATCCAGGTTTGCAGCTCAGAGCCTTAAACCACTGCACTATACTGCCACCTAGCCAAGGCCCAACCAGATTCACCCAAGTCAGAGCTCGTAGCAGTACTGCAATCTGGTTCAGATATGGGCAAGCATGTCCTCAGATGTTCATATGATGCAGCAGATACTGCAACCAGAGTTACCAGATCTGGTGTATGCTTCAGGCGACACTTGTGGCTCCTTGTGTCGGGGTTCAGGCAGGAACTACAGGACACCATTCTAGATCAGCCATTCCAGGGCCCTGTGCTCTTCAGCCAAGAGGATGAAAAGATCATTACAGGACTAGGGGGAATACCATCTCGTAAGTACATAAAATGTAGTAATTGGAGCCTTACCCTCCTAGGTGCTGTCCCTTTCAGAGGCACCAAGGACAGCAGTCAGAGAAACAGCCTTAATGAGGAGGGTTCAAGAGAAAAGCACCCCCTCAAACAGCAGGAACTCTGGGACCGCAAACGGCTAAGCTGTCCAGAGCTCCTCTTCCCACCCCTTCAGCCTCAGCCTGACTTCTTGCCGGCCCCCCCCCAGCAGAGTCGTTAGGGGGATGCAGTAGGAGGGCAGTTCTCCCTTTACCTCACAGGTTGGAAGAACACCACAGATCAGTGGGTGCTACAGCTCATAGAAAGGGGCTGTGCCCTGGAGTTTTTCCAGTTACCACTGGACAACCCGCCGTTTTTTTACAACCTGCTCCCCATCCCACTCAGGTCTTATTCAGGTGGAAATACAGGCCCTCCTGTCAAAGCAGGCCATTCAAGTAGTACTGGAGTCCCAGATGGGCAAAGGTTACTACTCTCGCTTCTTCCTGGCTCCAAATGTAACCCCTTTGTTATCCAGGGTTACTAGAATCCCAGTAAGACCTAGTGGTAGGCAGGGAAGGCAGCTTGTGAAACTCCAGTTAAATGGGTTTCACACTGTCTCACTCTGTTCTCAGTCTCAACTGAGACTGAGGGATGACATCACCAATAGAACTTTCGCAGCTGCATAAGCCACATTGGAATCTGCAGCAGAGGGAGTTAGATAGAACGTTGGGAGTTTTCAAAGGTTAGTGTTCAGTGTCCAAGAGAGTGTCCAGTTTGTCTTCAGTAAGTGAAGGTGTGCTCAAGTGGTGGAGACTGCTGTTCAGGTCTCAGTGCCCCTCCTTCCAGGGGGAGGGGATGTAAAGATCCCCTAGCAGATTCCTGGGGCAATCCCCATAATTCTGCCAAGTGGAAGAAAAGCTGCCTGTTCAGTTCAGCATTTATTTTGACAGTTGGAAGATTTGTGATTCGCCTGTGGGGCACCTGCAACTAAAGGGTGAGTGTCTGCTCTAACATGAGAGGGCAAAAATGTTTTCTTCACCCTGGTACATGTGTGGAAATCTAGAACTTGAGCTACATTTTGGGAAGCCTATAGGACTGGGCCAAACAAGTAAAGTAGTGTCAAATGCTAGAGTGCTGTGTGATTCAAGTAATATGTAGAGGAAAGATGCACCCAGATCATCTACCCTTTAATCTACATTTAGAAGCTCAGAAAATAAATGGTTCAGTTTTCCCAGGGAAATGGCCGGGTATGGGCTGTGGGAGCTGGAGGTGGGCAAACACCCCATCTTTAGTAACCAGGTCCACCTCTACGGATTTCTGCTGTGGTTGCTACTTTGCCTCATGCACTTGGGCAGTGATGAGGGAAGTACCCAGACGTGGGGTTGCAAAAAGGGAAAATCTCTCTAGGAGTCGTGGACTCTGTGGTGTGGGGAGCCACAAGAAGTGTATAGAAAAATTCTCTTTGTGAGATGGGGAGTCATAACAAGTAAGGAAGAATTCTCTCTAGGAGTCGCAGACTCTAAAGTGGTGTGGGGAGCCACAACAGGATAATTGGTTCATTCTTCCAATGGACCGTGGGGAGAACCCAAGTGTGTACAAGTCGGGCTGTGTACCCAAAGCGCGTGCAAGTCTGGGCTATGTGCCTGGTGGGTCCAGAGCCTGAAGGCTGAAAATGGTGGTAAAGTGTTCTGTAGTCTCTAATCTGCATTACCAGGAAATGTAGCCCCATGGGGGTCCGTCTATGCTTTGTTTTGTTCAGCTAGTATGTGAATAAAAGCCACACTGAAGAATCCCATTCCTGGTTCTGGACATTACAGTTATTGCTTCCTGTGTTCAGATTTACTTGGGTGCCCCTGTGCAGAGTAGTCAAACCTAGGTCCCCCTGTGCCGAGTAACCTCATCCTCCCCGAACCCAGGTCCCCACCAGGTACTGCTGTCAGCTTCAACAGCATGCCACCTGTCGTTTTGGCAAAAAGGCAGGGGTGAGGGGTTACACAAACAAGACAGTGGACCTTCGTCCCATCCTAGACCTCAATCAACTGAACCTCTTCATAGAGTACAGGTGGTTCAGGATGGTGACTCTCAAGGGGTTGCTTCCCGTGCTACACCACAGTATTTAGCTCTGCTACTTAGACATGCAGGACCCATACATGCATTTAAAGATGTGCCGTCCCACAGGAAGTATCAGTGGTTCACGTTTGAAGGAGAGCTCTACCAGTTCGGGGCCCTTCCCTTTGGCCTATCCTCAGCACCTTGGGTATTCACCAAGTGCCTGGTGGTAGTAGCGGCTGCTGTCAGGAGGCAGGAGCATTACATCTACTCCTACCTCAATGACTGGCTACTAGGCCTCATCCAGGATACAGCTCTGTCAGACCCTGGAGTGCACCTTCAGAATGTTCTGGGACCTTGGGATAACCCTAAATCTCCCAAACTTCACTCCATGGCTGTCTCAGATGCTCCAGTTTATAGGTGCCATCTTGGATACAGTTGAAGGGAGGAGGCTTTCTCCCATCAGACTGAACAGATCATCTTCAGAAGCTGGCTCAGACACCAGTCTCCGTAAACCAGGCTCCAGCTAGAAAGTTCTACAACTTCTGGGTTATATGGCCACAGCCATAGTGACCATGCCTCTCACTCATCTGCACGAGAACCCTGCAATGGAACCTCGGGGTGCAGTGGGATCAGTGAAGAGACAATCTCAACCAGAAGGTCAGGTTCTCCAAGGCTGTACACCAAACCTTGGCATGGTGGCTGAAATCCTCTCGATTAACGATATGGGTGCCATTCAGGAACTCCTCTCCTCAGCAGATTTCACTGTGGATGCGTCAGGCATGGAATGGGGTGCCCACTTCAGGAGCAGTCATGCCCGGGGGCCCTGGACCCAGACAGAATGCTCCCTGCACATCAATGTTCTGGAGATGAGGGCTGTACTGTATGTCTTACAGGTGTTCCAGGATGACCACCTTCCAGACCCAGTACTAGTCCAGACAGACAACATGCCTGTGGTTTTCTATATCAACAAGCAAGAAGGAACACATTCTTTCCCTCTTTGCAGAGAAGCCATGAGGGTCTGGTACTGGGCAATGGATCACAGACTGGAACTGTCCACTATACACGTCCCTGGTCTTCAGAACACACTAGCAGACAGCCTCCGTTGCTTGCATTCCCAAGCTCATGAATGGGAGCTACTTCAAGACGTGGTAGACCTATTCAACAGATGGACGACTCCAGAGTTGAACCTCTTTGCATCCCCGCTCAATGCCAAACTGCCCAGTTTTTGCTTGCTAGAACCAGGGCCTAGTGTTTTTTTTGGCAAGACATGTCCCTCTTTTGGACTGGGAGGTTTCTCTATGCCTTCCTACTTCTGCAGCAAGTTCTACTCAAGCTATAGTCAGAACCAGCAACCATGATTCTGGTAGCACTGTTCTGGCCTTGATAGATCTGGTTCCCGATTCTGCAGCAGCTGGTGGTAGAACCCCCAGTTCCACTTCCTCTGTCCTCATGATTGCTATCTCTAGAGGAGGGATCTCTGGTTCATCCCAGCCTCAAATCTCTGCATCTCCATACATGGCTCCTGCAGACGTAGCCAGGAGCAGGTACGGGGTGTCCAAAGGGGCAGCAGAGATATTAGTGGCCACTAGAAAACTGTCCATTAGAGCTACGTATGCCATGAAGTGGAAGCGGCTCAGCCTCTGGGCTGCTGCCCACAACTTGGTCCCATTCTCTTGTGAAGTATATTGAGTTCTGGAGTATCTGTTATCTCTGTCTGATGCAGGTATTGGCTATTCCTCTATAAAGGTACATCTTTTGGCTATCTCAGTCTATCACATACTGGTGCATGGAAGGACCTTGGCGTAGCTTGATTTGTCAGGCACCTTACTACGAGGTATACTGCACATCAAACCTCCCATTTGGGACCCTGTTCTCCCATGAGATTTGCTGTTTATGTTAGAAAAATTAACTTTGCCCCCCTTGAACCAGCTGCAAGTTGCAAGCTTTATTTTCTGTCTTAAAAAGCGTTATTTTTAGTTGCTATTACTTTGGTCCGGAGGATTTCCGAGCTCCAGGCTCTTATGTGCAAGGAGCCATATTTGGTTTTTCATAGGGACAGGGTGTCTCTTCGAACAAATCCGAAGTTTCTCCCGAGAGTAGTGTCAGAGTTTATTCTCAACCAAGACGTTCATCTGCCTGTGTACTACCCTGAATATTCCAACAAAAGGGGAGGCCTTGTTACATACGTTAAATGTACATAGAATCCTTAGATACAAATTTGACTGTACTCTGTCCGTAAGGAAGTCAGACCAGTTGTTTGTCTCATTTGCCCAATGAATATTGGTGTAACCCCCCCGTTACCCGGGGTTACTAGAACCCTAGTTAGATCTAGTGGTAGGCAGGGACAGGCAGCTAGTGAAACTCCAGTTAAATGGATTTCACTATGTCTTGCTCTGTTTTCAGTCTCTGCTGAGCTGGGGCTATGACATCATTTAGAATTCTGCAGCAGCGTAAGCCACAATGGAATGTTGCAGTTGGGAGTTAGGCTACAATGTTGGTTTTTTTTTTTTTTTGGATCCGTCTGACTCAGTCTGCTGAAGCTGAAGGAGGCTCAAGAGAGGGAAGGATGTAGATCCTGTAGCACCGTGGAGGGAGGGGGTGCCCTGCAGGGGCAGGCCCCCCTGCTCTCAGCTCTGACTCAGAGCTACTTTGGGGTGTGTGCTTCCACCACAAGAAAGGCACAAGGAACCAACTGCCAGGGGCAACCCCTTGGCCTGGGGAAAGGAAGAAGCTGCCTGATGAAGCGCGCTGGGGCATTACAGTTTTTGAGGAATGAGATTCCTTCAGAGTTATTAGACATCTGCAAAAATGAGGGTGATGAAGCTTTGACAAAAGGCCAGTGTCATTCACCAAAACAGTGAGTAAATAAGTCTCTGGGGCTGTGGGTCAGTCAGGATGCCAAGTCCAGGGCTTATGGAACAGTGAGATGTAATGACTGTTGTATGTGGGGGAGGTCTTCAAGGGAAATATAGTTTCTGCATTACAAAGCCATGTACAGTCTGCACTACAGTAGCCAAGGATGTGTGTGTGTGTAAACAAAGAAATGGCCAGGTATGGATCTATGGAATAAAAGGTGGGAGACCCCCCCACCTGAAATAACAGGGCTTACCTCTACGGATTCGCTTTAAGACACCAGACACCTTTCTGTCAGGTATTGGCCAGTGCCTGAAGAGGGTGCCCAGACATGGGGATGGAGTAGAGGGTGGTAGTGTGCCACTAATTAAAGTGTCCATGACATATGGAAGTTTAGGATCCAAGAATGGATTGTGTCTGTGCCATCACCTTATCTGCATTACAAGGAGTGTAGCTCTGTGGTGGTCCGTCTATGTTTTTATTCAGAGTCTTGTTGAATAAAGCCACACTTTAGAATCCCATCTCCTGGTATTGGACATTATGTTATTGCTTCTAGTCTCTGGATTTATTTGGGTGCCCCTATGCAGAGTAGTCCAACCTTGCCAACATGCCGAATGACACCTTTCTTCCCAAATTTTCATCATATAAAAATGGAGGCACTGCATCATAGGACCCAGGCCCCTCAACCTGTTCACTAGCCATACAGGCAGGGGTAGTAGCCCTCTCAGTAAAGCGCCACTGGGGGTTACATTGGGAAAACCGGTCACCAAGCAGACTATGTCAACGTGGCTGTTCAACTGCATCATTTTCTGCTATGAGAAATAAGGAAAGCCACCCCTTCCAGGGTCCAGTGAGAAGTCATTCAACCAAATGGATGGTGATGTCCTTCACTTCGCTCAAAAATGTGCCAGCAGCAGACCTTTGTGCTGCAGCTACCAGGAGTTCGGTGCACACATTTGTCCAGCACTAAAGTTTGGACATTGCTTCCAGAAGGAGGGCAGTTTTCGTCCTGGCAGTCCTCCGGGGGTTACTTTCATAAGAGCATGGAGGCATCTCTATTTCCACTGCCCTTCTGGCCTGGTGATATTCCAGTACTGCTTGAGACTCGGTCCTATTAGTCATTACCTGCCTCAAGAGCTCTCTCACTTAGTGAGACAGTACAGTTACGTAAGAACTTCAAGAAGAGCTCTTGCAGCAGGTATGCTTTCCCTCCCTTCCTCCTTCCCCCGCCCCAGTGCTTCTCTCCGATTGTCCCTATCAGGATGACAAAGCCGCCTCGGTTTGTCACCTCTTTTATACTAGCTGGGTCTCTGGCAGATGAACTGAGGTGGCACCGGGAGACCGCCCCCTTTATAGAGTGGCTGACTTCTAGCCGACGTCGGGGGCGGTCCCCCATCTTGGACTGCTAGTTAGAAGTTTTCCGTGAGGCCCTAGTGCCTGGCAGCAAGGTTATTACCTGCTGCAAGAGCTCTTCTCAAAGATCTACTGTTATGGTAAGTTTTTATGTAACTGTACTTTCTAGGAGCGGTGTATGATGTACATCCACACTGACCCACCTGACCTCCCCTGGCAAGTGGCACACAGATTCTTGTTTATAGCAGGTAAGATCTGAATTCACGGGTTGGTGCAGAGGGAGTTGCCGCTAAAGTGGGGAGGGGTGGGAGAAGCCAGCTTGAAGACGTTTCAGCAAGTCTTAAAGGGAAAGGAACATTGGCAGAAAGTGTGGATGTACATCATATACTACTCCTAGAACTACCGTTACAGGTGAGCAACCTGTTTTTTCTCACCTGTAGCTATAGTTCTATGAGTGGTATGTGGTTCACATCCACACAGCCCACCTGCCTTTCCTGGCAAGTGGCACCTGATCTTTATTCCAGTGTGCTAGATCTGACGTCATGGGGTGGAGTTGGGGGATATATTCACCCAGGTGGTGAGAAAAGCTTAAAGATGTTGCAGCCAATCATTGCATTCCAGTGGGACTGCCAGAGTGCAAATGTGAACCATATACCACTCCTAGAGCTACAGTTACAGGTGAGTAACCTAGTCTTTCTGTCATGTTACTTGTTTTTTTAATGAAAGGCTCACAGTTGAAACAGTTAAAAACTAGTGGCTAAAATGACATCTTTACAATTTTTTTGGTCTCAGATCAAGAAATGGGCAACGGTGGAGAGGGAAGCGTAAAACCATTACATCTTGGTACTTTAACAGTATTGTTAAACAACTTTTGATTCTAGGGATGTGGATATGATGTTCTATCCACATTGTATGGCAATGTCCTTTCCCCTTTAAATGCTACCAGAAAGTCTTCAAGCTGGCTTCTCCCACCCACCTGGGTGTTATATCCTCTGGCTCCACCCCATGATGCCAGATCTTCCTTTCTGCTGGAAGAAGCAGGTTCTCTTCTTACCACTCGTGCATTAAGTAGGCCCTGGTGCTCAAATTCTCAGATTTACTTCCAAAATTCAGACTTGTAAGAGTTCCTTCTTCACGATGATCTTCGATCACGATGAAGGAAAAGTCCTCTCCCAGGTTCTGCTGGTGTCCCTGCGGGCAGAAGATGTCACGTACAGAACCGCACCCCTCATGCATCTACTGCCTAGACCTCGAGCAGGACCCTCAGGCCTTCGACATATGCAGGTCTTTTCAACTGTCGGTTCTTCAAGACCTCCTCACCTGACTTCAGCTGGGATGTCCAGAAAAACAGATTCCACTGGTCAGATCTAAAGATGTCCATTGGGTGGTCTCAGCGGCTGCAGGGTTCACTAAGCAGTTGGAACAGGTGAAGGCCTTCGAGGAGGAGGAGGTGGCTCAGGTCACCCAACAGTCCTTTTCAACATCTGCTTTTGATCCGCTGAAACTGGGCTTTACCTTTTCAGGTTCCTTTAAGGAGCTGTGTCAATCTCTCCCAATCAAGGGAGAGGGCCAGTCGGACTCACACAGCTCATGCTCCTGAAAAAGGGAGAAAGAGTCGAAGGATTCGACAGAAAGAGAGAAGACTCACAGTCGTCATTCTTGGGATCGAGAGCAGTCTCAGTCTCAGGGAACTCTGGTTTCAACCACGGTCGCAACCAAGGTCTTGGCCACTGGCTTCATGGTGCCCTCATCAGGTCAGCCGGTGGAGACGTGGGACGATGATCCACCTGAGATTTTTCTCAACCCCGTCGACCTGTTGTCGCTTGATGAGGCCGACAACTCTGTTTAGGACTCCGGTCCTACCAGTGACCAATGATGGGGGGAGACCTCAACCTGTCAAAACTATCCCTCTGGTCCCTGACCTAGACCAGGAGGAACCGCATCACTCCCCAGTTCCTTCTAAGCTTGTCAGTCCCTCCGATGGTTGAGATCTCATCCCGTAGCTCATGTAGATCTCGGACACCATTCTCAGTGTTACAAGAAGAGGCGCTGCTACTATTCATCCAAGTCTTCCTCTGATGAGAGGCTTCAGCGCAAGTTGCATTGATGCTATGAGGACCTTGTGTGGCAACAGTTGGTCCTGGCTGATCCAAAGTCAACACTGGTTCCCACACCGGTCATTACTTGGCTGTCGCCCATTAGGCCGATGCCTCCGGAGCCAGTTGATGGCTTCCCTCCACCTGCGGAGCCAGTGAAGGCCCTCCTGACTTGGCCAAAAACCACCTCTCCACCGATTCTGGTGGAGCCACTACTCAGGCAGCCACCTTCCGGGGCTCTGACTAAGGAGTCTCGGCCCAATAAGGGCCTTCCTCATCATCTGTCAGTCACTCTCATGCCTGACCACCCACGGTGGGTCGAGCGACTCGGGTGCTTGGCCACTCTGTTTGGATTCCAAGGACTCCTTTCTGCACTCTCGTCCTGTCAAGGATGAGTCAGTGGGGGGCTTCTCGACGGAGGAGTGACCTATGTCCTTCTTGTGCCTCCTCCGTCTCATCTCTGAATCCATGGAAATGCCTCTAGAGTCCGTGCCGAAGCAGACTCGCTATCCCCTTACAGATATCCTGGACGAAGGGGATTCTCCAACAGAGGCTTTCCCAGTGGCTGAAGTCATTGTTGGCCCGGCCCTGGAGCTTTGGCAGCACCCTGCCTCCTGCCTGCGCCCTTGGCCCGAATGGCCCGCAAGTATACGGTACCTATTGGTTCCCTTTCAGGGTTCATGGAACACCCTCTGCCGAGGATTGGTGACAGAGTCTGTGTTTCGCACTTGGACAAGCAAGGAAACACATAAACCACTAGACAAGGAGTCCAAGACATTGGACCATTCGGCTAAAAAAAGTTTATGCTGCCTCATCACTCAGTCTCTATCAGGTGAGTTCAGCTGTCGTCATGGCACATTTCTCCCACGTTCTTTTGGGCTCTCTGGATGAGGTGCACTCTCATCTCCTTGCAGACCTTCAGACCATGGTCAAACAGGTCTGGGACCAGGGTTGAGCTGTGGCCAAACAGCAACTCCAAACTGCCCTGTACGTCAGAGACTCCTGTGCCTGCTTAGTGGCAGCCGCAGTCGCAATGCACTATAGGGCTTGGCTTAGGGTCTCGACCTTCACAGCAGACACCCAGCACAAATTGGCAGATGTTCCTTTCTTGGGCACTAATCTGTTCAGTCCTGGGGTCAATGGTCACCTCCAACATATCAAGAAATCCAATATCACCTTGGACTCCATTACGTCTGCCCAAAAGGACCTTAAGGACTACAAGCAGCAGAAATGCAAGCCTTTTCGGCCTTCTGCCCCTGCGACAAAACCAGCCCAGTATCAGTCTGGGTAACAGCAGTGCTCAGTCATGGTGCCCAAGTCCACGGCTTCGGTGCCCCAAAGGCCTGGAGGGAAGGGCCCCAGTAACTTCATGGCTGGGTCCTCCTCCTCTAAGCCTGCCCAGTGACAGGATGGGGGTTGCCATCCCCATGCCCATCACACCCTCCTTGTGTCCTCCCATGGGGGGCCAGCACCACTATTTCCTTTCTACTTGGTCCACTGTTAACACGGACAGGTGGGTTCTGGAAGTGATCGGCCAGAGTCTGCCTCCGGAATTTGAGCAGTACTCACCAAGTCGATTCCCCACTCCACGGGAGGACTTGGTATCTGCAAACTCAGTCGACTCTCCGAGATGACATAGCCCAACTCCTCCAAAAGGGGGTAGTGGTCAGAGTAGCAGATCCTCAGTAAACCCAGGGTTTGTCTCCAGGTATTTTCTGGTGCCCAAACAGACATGGGGCTGGTGCCCCATTCTAGATCTGCATGACCTGAACAAGTTCCTCAGGTCCTGCACCTTCAGAATGGTAACTCTGTCCCAGATCATACTATCTCTCTAGCAGGACATGTGGTTCTGCTCTCTGGATCTTCAGGACACATTCTTTCACGTCCCGATCCGTCTGTCTCACCGACGGTTCCTCTGCTTCTGAGCCGAGGGAACCCTCTACGAGTTCCAGACCATGCCATTCGGCTTCTCCTCGGCCCCCTGGGTCTTCACCAAATGCATAGCAGTGGTGGCAGCCTACCTGAGGCGTTGAGGTGTCTGGGTGTACCCCTACCTGGATGACTGGCTGATAGCCGGTCCCTCCAAACAGGAGGAGGAGAGGTCCAGGGACGTGGTCCTCCAGACTTGCATCAACCTTGGCCTCCTAGTCAATGAGGCCAAGTCAGAACTCATGCCTTCACAGGTGATCAGCTTCATCGGGACAGAGCTCGACTCTTGCCAAGCCAGAGCCTAACTCCCGGCGGACAGGGTGGAGGTTCTCGCCTCCTTTACCCGATCATTTCTGGTTGGGCACTTGCACCCTGCCCAGGACTTCATATGCCTTCTGGATTACATGGCAGCCTGCACCAGCGTGGTCTGATGGGCCCATTGGCATATGCGCTCCCTGCAGTGGGAGCTGGCCTGCCAGTGGTCTCAGCACCTAGGTCACTTCAACCAGCTGGTCACTAACCCAGAAGATGTGGGAAACTGTCCAATGGTGGACCGTCCCAGAAAATATGCAGGAAGGGATCTCATTTGTCCACCTCAAGCCGACGGTCATCCTGACGACTGACACCTCTCTCACGGGCTGGTTTGCCCATCTGAGGTAACACAGAGTCCACAGGCTCTTGACCGCTGAGGCGTCCCAATGCCACATCAACCTCCTGGAGCTCTGAGCAGTTCAGCTGGTGCTGACTGCATTCGTTCCATTTGCTCAGGGTCAAGTGGTTCAAGTCCAGATGGACAACACCACGACCATGTACTACCTCAAACAAGGTGGGATGCACTCCCTGATCTTCTGCAAGAAAGATGTCTGCACTTGGACCCTCGTGTGCAGACTTGAGGCGGATCTCCTAGCCATCCATGTTGCAGGAGCCTTTGGTCAGCTGGCGGACACCCTCAGCTGGGTGGATGAGGCGTCTCATGAGTGGTCCCTCCATCTGGAGGTAGTTCAGTCTGTTTTCCCAGTGAGGCACCCTTCAGATGGACCTGTACACCTCCAGTGACAACGTGAAGCTGAGACTGTTTTGTGCCCACCCCTGTCAGCAGGGCTCGCTGCAGGGGGATGCCTTCTCGAGGCCATGGACCCCAGGCCTCTTGTGCCTTCCCTCCACTTCCCTCAATCCACAAGGTGCTCCTCAAGATCAGGAGGGACAAGGCACATTTGATCCTGGTGGCTCCGGACTGGTCCCTCCAGTATTGGTACCTTGATCTCCCCAGTCTCAGTGACAGGCTCCTGAGGCATCTTCCACTACACCTGGACCTGCTGTTCATCAATCAGGGGAAGGTACTCCACCTGGACCTTCAATCCCTGCACCTGAAATTCTGGTTCCTGAGCGACTAGAGTTCCAGGCTCTGGATCTCTCCGAAGATGTCCTCACAGTCATGGAGGCATTGAGGAAGTAGTTGACCAGGAAGTGCTACACCTTCAAGTGGAAGAGATTCTCCATTTGGTGTCAGGGCAAGGGGCTGGACCCCTTGACCTGTCCAGTGACTAGCATCCTAGACTATCTGTGGTCTTTCTCTAAAGGGCAACTTTGGTAGACGACCCTCAAGGTGCACCTGATAGCCATCTCTGCTTACCATGTGCGGGCCGGTCAGCAATCGATGGCACAGGAGAAGGTGGTCTGGCACTTTTTCAAAGGCCTCGATCACATAATTCCTCTGGTGCATGAATCTCCACCACGGGATCTAATGCTGGTACTGGCAAAGCTCATCGGCAAGCCATTTAAACCTATGCACAAGTGTGAGATATCACACTTGTGGATAACTGCCTTCTTGGTGGCTATCATGTCAGCCAGAAGAATTGGGGAGCTCCAGGCGCTCTCAAAGTCTCCTTATTTGGTTTTTCACAAGGACAAGGTTGTCCTGCACCCCAACCCAAAGTTCCTTCCAAAGGTTGTTTCTGAATGTCACCTGAATCAGGTGATGACTGTCCCAATGCTCTACCCTAATCACACCTCAGGTGCCGAATACAGGCTCCATACTATGGGCCTGAGGCACACACTCGCCTATTACAGAGCATGCACAGCAGGAGTTCTGGGAGAGGTTCACCAGCTTTTTGTCACCTACACTGAAGCTGCACCTGGCAGACGTGCAGCCAAGCAAATGATTGGCAGGCGGATCACATCCTGCATTGATCTCTGCTATAGGTTGGCGGGTAGGGAGCCTCCTGGAGGTCTAAGGGCTCATTCCACCCGCCATACCACTGCGTCGGTGGCTGCTTCTAGGGACGTCCCTGTCCAGAAAATCTGCAGGGCTGCTACCTGGAAGTCAGCACACACCTTCATTTCCCCATTACCACACTGACTGAGTCATGCTGGGATGCTGGTTTTGGGGCCTCAATTCTCCAATCTCTTTTTCCTAAGTAGGGGGTGTGCACTTTGCATCCCTTCTCCTGGAAAAGTGCTAGGAGTCTGCCTTACAGTTTGGATAGAATATCATATCCACGTCCCTAGAAACACAGGTTACTCACCTGTAATAGTAGTTATAGGAGAGGTATATGATGTTCATCCACACAGACCAACCCGACCTCCTCAGGCTCAGGTGCACAACCTCTGCTTCCAGCAGGCAAGATCTGGCATCATGGGGTGGAGCCAGGGGATAAACCACCTGGGTGGGTGGAAGGAGCCAGCTAGAAAACTTTCTGGCAGCATTTAAAGGGGAAAGGACTGGGTGGGAGATCGGGGAACGGGGAGGTACCCTACACTATGGGAAAATATGATATTATGGGATGGGAGATCAGGAGATTGGGGACCAGGGAGGGACCCTATGCTATGGAAAAATATATTTTTTATTATCAGATGGGAGATCGTGGACCGAGGAGGGACCCTACAATATGGAAAAATATTTTTAGTATTATCGGGTGGGAGATTGGCAAATGTGGGGACAAACTGGGATTTGTGAATACCAACTCCAGGCAGAACCCAGTTTGCCCTGGACAAACTGGGTTTGCGCTCAGGCAAAGTTTTGTGAATCTGGCCCTAGATATCTTGGTGCCACATCACTGAAAGCTGTCGAGCACCTGCATCAGTTAACAACACTAAAAAAAGTATTTGAAGAAGCTAAGTGAGGTAAGGTGCTGAAGAACTACTAATGGTTAGAGATATTTATCAGTAGTGGCTACTCCACCTAAATGCATATATTTTTTTTGGGGGGGGGCAGTAAAACAGGATCTTACTTTGAGAAACAGCTCTTGCAGCAGGTTACACCATTAGGACTGAAGCCGGCAGGCGCTAGGACCCCACGGAAATTTTCTAGCTAGCAGTATTCAGCGGGGACCACCCCCGACATTGGTCCCGCCCCCAACATCAGGCACAGTACATAAGGGGGCGGTCCACCAGAATCCCCAGTTCTTTTCCTGCCGTCGACTCACCAGCATCGGCCTCTCTGTCTCTACCTAGCGCACGATGACTTAGAACTTCAAGAGTTTCTACTTAACTAATGTCCTCTCCAACTCCTTCATTTGAGGGTCACTTTTCAAAGTGTGCCTGTGGAAAACAGATCTCTTTCGAGGATCTTCATTCTTCCTGCGTGTGGTGCTTAGGCCCGGACCACAACACCAAGGCCTGCACCTTTTGTCAAGGGTTCAACAGCCGCACCAGGATCCGCCATCAGAAGGTACTTCAGGCTTACCTGCTAGAGGAAAAACTTAGTAGGATGGACAAAGAACCTTCCTCCAGGGGCGATTCTTCCTCCAAGGTCCACAAATACTGGAACAAGCACAGGGAGAAGACAAGGTCCAGATCCCCGAACCGGGCCTTGGATTTGCGGAGCTCAGGCTCCACCAGATCGGAACGCTCTCCCTCCAGTGCTAGGTCTCATCCCCCTCCGGTGAAGGTCCGGGCTTCCAGTGGTTCTTCGACTCTTCAGCCCATCAAGACTTACAGGCCCTTGGCTTCCTCTACTCCCTCTCAGGCCTCTTCAAAGTCCTCTGAACACCACAAATCTTCTTCTTCCACCCGACGTCGGGACCCCGACTCCAGGTCGGTCTCCCAGCCCCCTAGGGGCCCAGATTCTACACCCAGGAAGATGAAGGACCTGACATCCCTCAAGTGGGAGCGGACCCTGTGACCCAACTTAACCAAGTCGGCCAGGCATTCGCCGGAGCCAAGGACATTGAACTAGCACCAGATGCTGGCCAGGCGTTCACAGGACCCGAAGTCATTGGCCAAGCGACCGACATTGGCTTCAACGGAGCCGAAGACCACCCTCCAGTCACCGGTAGACACCGGTCACAGGGACTCCACGGAGGAGGACACCGTGTTGCCCGAAGATCAGGTGGGCGACACAGAGGATACCGGGCTTCCAAGGGAACCTTCGCCAACCCCGGAGACACCTGAGGACCCGACGCCTGACCCCAGTGACAGACCACCGGTGCCAGGCTCGTCGTCGGGCATGAATATTCAAGAAGTAAAGGAACTCTTTACTTTCTGGTGGGACACCATCTGTAAAGATGTGGTCCCAGTAAAGCCTCCTCCTCCCCCCCTCCTCTTACTCCTTCACCTCCTATGCCCCCTCCTCCACCACAGGGGCCAGCAGGACGACCACCAACCCCCAAGGAGCAGACTCCACCTCCTAGGGGTAGATCCCAGGATCAGAGAAGGCCTCCCTCAAGATCTCCATCAGGGTCTCCCAGCCCCAAGCGACCTGGACATCGGCAGTATACTCCATCGGTGGAGGACTCCAGATCGGAGACCTCGTATTACTCAAGATCTCCTTCTCCACTCAGCATTTCATCACCTGACCCACATGACCTTCCCAGGTCTCCTCTGGATGATCTCTCTTTCTCTGAGATCATGAGGCACATCCAGGACAACATGGGGTGGGATGCTGAAGACCTCGACCCTGAAGGGCAGGGCCTTGCCCATTATCTTGAGCAGAAAGACCCAAAGTCTGTGGTAGTGCCACCCTTGGTGGACACCTTTGCGGACGTCACCAATGCTGCGTGGAAGCGTCCGCACTCCACTCCTGCGGTGCCGAAGAAAGCTGACTGCCTGTACAAGACCCTGAGAGAGGACCAGTACCTGGCTCAACAACCTCTGGCAGACTCCCTGGTCATTACAGCCTCACACGACTGATCCCAAAGACCGCAACACATGAGCACACAGCCACCAGACCAGGAATCCAAACAATTGGACGCCCTGGGGAAATGCATGTATGCGGCCGCTACATGCTCCATCAGGTCTCTGAACTACCTAACCCACATGATACAGTTTCAGAATGCCCTGTGAGAACAGGGCCAGGACCTGGTCGATAAGCTTCCGGATGGCGATCAGAAGGCAGAACTCCTAAACCTTCTGTGCACAGGGTCTGATGTGGGGACCCAAGTATTACAAGCCGCATATGATTCTGCGGACTCATCCACCAGAGCTGCAGCTTCAGCATCTGTCTCCGGCTTCACCCCGGACGTACAGAAGAACATTCTTGACCTCCCCCTACAACGGTGAAGTACTCTTTGGTGAACCCTCGGAGAAGGTGCTCATCAAACTCCAGGATGCTGGGAAAGCCGTCAAGTCCATACAGGCCATGTACAGACCCAGGCCCAGTTCCTTTCATAGGAACCAGAGCCATTTTCGCAGCCGGCAACAAAGTTAGCAGCCACGTTCCGGCTAGCAACAAAGGGGCACCTTTCAGTGGAAAGCCCAGGCTAAGTCGTCCCCAGGCAGAGCCCATAGAAACATAGAATTTGACGTCAGATAAGGACTGCTTGGCCCACCCAGTCTGCCCATTTCCCTACCTAATGGATAAGCTGTAGATCTTAGTTAACCAACAGCCTACTTCTTCCAACCCCCACCCCCTAGAATCGCCTTATGACTGTCCCATGCATGCTTGAATTCCACCACTGTTTTTGACTCCACAACCTCCTCCAGAAGGCCGTTCCATGCATCCACAACCCTCTCTGTGAAAAAATACTTCCTTAAATTACCTCTGAGCCGCCCCCCATCTTCAAATTGTGCCTCCTTGTTCTTGCACACCTCTTTTTTTGAAAGATGCTACCCTCTTGGACTTTGTTGATTCCCTTGAGGTACTTAAAAGTTTCTATCATGTCCCCCCTCTCCCTCCTTTCCTTGAGGCTATACATATTAAGCTCCTTAAGTCTCTCTTCATATGTCTTCCAGTGCAGACCCTGCACCATTTTAGTTGCCCTCCTCTGGACAGCTTCCATCCTGTCTAAGTCTTTGCGGAGATTGGGTCTCCAGAACTGCACGCAGTACTCCAGATGGGGTCTCACCAGCTGTCTGTACAGAGGGATAATAACTTCCTGTTTTCTACTGGTGATGCCTCTCCCTATGCATCCCAGTATCCCCCCAGCCCTCCTTGCTGCCCTATCACATTGCTTGCCCACCTTTAGGTCATCTGATATGACTACCCCCAGGTCCCTTTCCATTTTTGTTGTTGTTAGTATTTCACCCCCCATTGTGTACTCTTCCCCTGGGTTTTTGTTTCCTAGGTGCATAACCTTGCACTTCTTAGCATTGAATCTAAGCTGCCATACATTTGACCATTCCTCTAACCTTGCCAAGTCCCTTCTCATCCTTTCCACCCCACCTTGTGCATCAACTCTGTTGCAGATCTTTGTGTCATCTGCAAAGAGACATACTTTCCTTCCAGTCCCTCTGCAGTGTAAACATAAAGACATTGAAGAGGACGGTCTAATACTGAACCTGCGGTGCCACTGGTAACCTCCTTTCTTCAGAGTGGACTCCATTTACTATTACTCTCTGTGTCCTATTCTCCAGCCAATTCTTTACCCAGGCTGTCATCTTGGGACCCACTCCCAGGCTGGCTAACTTGTATATTAATCTTTGTGTGGGACTGTGTCAAATGCCTTGCTAAAGTCTAGGTAGGCCATGTCCACAGCCCCTCCTGATCTACTACTTTGGTCACCCAGTCAAAAAATCTATCAGATTTGTCTGGCATGACCTTCCGCTGTGAATCCATGCTGCCTTGGGTCCTGTGCCCTCTGGCCTCTAGATACTCGACAATTCTTTCCTTAGAAGTGATTCCATCATTTTCCCTACCACTGAGGTTAAACTAACAGGTCTTTAGTTTCCTGCTTCTGCCTTGCTCCCACTTTTGTGAAGGGGAATCACATCTGCCCTCATCCAGTCCTCGGGTACCACCCCATCCTCCCATGATTTGTTAAAGAGGGTAGTCAGTGGTGTCACTAGTTCTACCCTTAGTTCTTTTAGAATTCTGGGATGAATCCCATCAGGCCCCATTGCTTTGTCCACCTTCAGTTTTAAGAGTTCTTTCAGAACCCTTTCTTCTGTAAATGGGCTGGTATCAACTTCTGTATCCAGAGTGTTTCTACTGTTTGTTTTAGGTACCTCCCCCTCTTCCTTTGTAAATACTGAGCAAAATTTGTTTAGTATCTCTGCCTTTTCATAGTCACCCTCTTCCCACCCTCCCTCCCGTTTATTAAGTCTCACTATCCCTCCCTTGGTCTTTCTTTGCTCCTGATGTACCTATAAAGGTTTTATCCCCTTCTTAACTGGTTGGCTATCTTTTCCTCAGTTTGGGCCTTTGCTGTTCTGACTGCCTTCCCAGCTTCCTTTTGTTTTAACTGATACAGTTCTCTGTCCTGCTCCTTCTGTGATTCCTTGTACTTCCTGAATGCTTTCTTTTCTCTTGAACCTTCCTGCCACTTCCTTTGAGAACCATATGGTTTCTTACATCGTTTCATTTTGTTTATTTGCTTACACAAAAGGCTTGTTACCTCTGTGATGGCAGGTTTTATTATTCCCCATTGTTCTTCCACCCTCCTTCCTGCCCATTTGCTAGTGCATTCCTTAGGCACTCACCCATTTGGCAAAGTCAGCCCTCCTAAAGTCCAGTACTTTTGCCTTTGTATAGCTTGACTCTATTGCTGTGTTTATTGTGAACCATACTGTTCGATGGTTGCTAGTTCCCAGATGGCTACCCACTTCTACATCTGTGATCCTCTCTTCATCTCCATTTGAGAGAACCAGGTCTAAGATTGCTCCCTCTTGAGTGGGCTCCAATACTAGTTGTCTAAGGCATGCCCCTGTAGGGCATCTAGAATAACCCCACTCTATGAAGTGGCTGCTGCAACTGCACTCCAGTTAACATCTGGCATATTCAGATCACCCATCAGCAATATCTCCCCTTTTCTGCCATTCTAAGTATTCTTTCTATCATTTCCTTGTCCATTTCCTCCCCTGAGAAGGGGGTCTGTATCTAACCCTGTGCGGATTGTGGTGCCATTGCCGGTCTCCAAATATACCCACAGTGCTTCTTCTCCTCCCTGTTTACCCTTTTGTTCTGTTGCTTTGATTCCTTCCCTTATGTGAAACTGCTCCCTCCTCCTCTTTTACCCTCCCTGTCCCTCCTGTAGATAGTGTATCCTGGTATGTTTACGTCCCAGTCATGGTTTTAGTGTACCATGTTTCTGTGACTGCCATGAATCCAGATGTTCCTCCTCCATCAAGGCCACTAATTCAGGAAGCTTGTTACTCAGACTATGGGCATTGGTACTCATTGCTCTCCATTTTTGATGGCTTTACCTTCTGTTGCAGCATCCCCCACTGACCTTTCTACCTCGGTCTTTTTCTCATTTAGTACCCTGTTTTGTAGGGAGAGGCTGGGATTTTCCTGCTGCTTATCAGTGCCTCCCCCCTTGACTAGTTTAAAAGCTAGCCAATGAAGCATTTAAACCGATTGCTCAAAAGACTTGTTCCCTTCCTGGACAGATGCAGACCATCCTGCCAGTATAGGCTGATGTCCCAGGTGGAACCCCAGTCCCCAATGAAGCCAAACCCCTGTGCTCTACACCATTTTTTCAACCATTCATTAAACTGCATGGTACATAGTACCCTCGTCTCACTCATGCCATTGACAGGCAGCACCTCTGAGAAGGATACTGTGTGTGCTACTTGTCTTAGGCCCCTCCCCAATTCTACAAAGTCCTTCTGCACTGCTCTAATCTCATGATGAGCCAAGTCATTTGTCCCTAGGTGGACAATGACGTCCAGCTTAGACTCCCGTGCAGCTGTGCTCATGATCCTGAGGATGCACTTCCTGTCCCTCCAAGCCATGGCACCAGGCTACACTAAAGCGGCCCAGCCAGCAGGGACCAGTGCTGCCACAGCATGACTCCTTCCTGGCACCCACCCCTCCTCTGGATCAATGGGTGCAGAAGGTCGGGGGTTGCATCGCTCGCCACTTTTTAGGGTGGCAGTCGATTACCACTGACTGGTGGGTTCTCCAATTGGTCAAGAAAGGTCACTTCTTAGAATTTCTCGACCACCCACCAGCAAGACTTCCCCTGCTTTCCCATTACTCGAGTCAGCACGCCCTGCTTATATAGCAGGAGGTGCTCGTGTTCCTGGAAAAAGAAGCGATAGAGCACGTTCCATGGAACCAGAGGGGTGCAGGATATTATTCTCACTTCTTTCTGGTTCCCAAGAAAACAGGGGACCGCCGTCCGATACTGGACCTCAGCGACCTCAGCGAGTCGGTCCTGTACAAGTGCTTCTGCATGGTGACCCTCCCAGGTCTGATTCCCATGCTCAAGCAGGGTGCCTTTGTAGCGTCCTTGGACATGCAGGACGCTTACCTGCATATACCCATTGCTCAAGTGCACAGGAAGTTTCTGCGCTTCGAGTTCCAGGGCCACCATTATCAGTTCCGAGCCCTCCCTTTTGGCCTGTCATCAGCACCTCGGGTATTCATGAAGTGTATGGCGGCCGTAGCGGCAACTCTGAGGAGGCAAGGCCACTATGTGTTCCCCTACCTGGATGACTGGCTTCTCATGGTGCCCTCTCAGGAGGCCTTGATGTGTGCCATTCACTATACTCAATCTCTGTTCGAGATGCTGGGCATCTTGATCAATCAAGAGAAGTCATGTCTGGTTCCGTCTCAGACTCTGCAGTTCATAGGCGCAGTTCTGGACACCGTCCAAGGGAAAGCCTTTCTTCCCCAGGACAGAGCGGAACACATCAGATCCCTCATCAGGAACATTTCGGCAAAAAAGACTGATCCTGCTAGATCGGTCCTTTGCCTGCTCAGACATATGGCTGCGGCCATCGCAACAGTCCCGCTTGCTCGTCTCCACATGCGGGTCACCCAGAGGATGATCCGGGTCCAATGGGATCAAAAGCAAGACCATCTGCAGCTTCCAATCCGGATCATGAAGACCATAATCCGGGATTGGCAATGGTGGCTAGATCTGAAGAATCTATCGACAGGGGTCCCCTTCATTGTGCCGTCTCCGATTGTGACACTCTCCACAGATGCCTCAGGGCTCGGATGGGGAGCACACCTCAACGGTGTCCAGTCTCAGGGCCTGTGGACAGCCCAAGAGGCTCATCTCCATATAAACATCCTGGAAATGAGAGAAATTCTTTACGCCCTGCAGGCCTTCCAGTCAGAGATTCCACCGGGTACTCTTCTGTTACAAACAGACAATTCCATGGTGATGTATTACCTCAACAAAGAAGGAGGCACCCATTCTTACTCGCTTTGCAGGGAGGCCATGAGGGTGTGGGATTGGGCTTTGCAACATAGTGCAAACCTCATTGCTGTTCATGTCCCAGGAGTGGACAACGTCATCGCAGACGGCCTGAGCTGCTCTCAGGCCAGAGTCCCCGAGTGTGAACTACTTCAGGAGGTGGTAGAGGATCTGTTTCACAGATGGGGTACACCAATGTTAGACCTTTTCACGTACCCATCCAATGCAAAACTGCCCAATTTTTGCTCGCTAGATCCAGGGCCTGGTGTTTTCTGGCGAGACACGTTGTCCCTCTCCTGGGTGGGCACATTCCTCTATGCCTTCCCCCCTTTCTGTTGATCCAGAGGGTTCTTCTGAAACTTCGCAGAGAGCAAGCGACGCTGATACTCATTGTGCTGTTCTGGCCCAGGCAGATCTGGTTCCCTCTACTACACCAGCTATCCCAGGAACCTCTGGTGCCTCTGCCAATCAGCTCTCACTTGTTGTCTCAGGAGGAAAGCTTCTTGGTCCATCCAGACCTTCGTTCATTGAGCCTGCACTCTTGGCTCCTAGTGACATAGCCATTTTGTGACATGGGGTCTTACAAGAGGAAGCTGATGCCCTGGTGGCTGCGAGAAAACCAGCCACTCATGCCACTTATGCCATAAAATGGCGCCGTTTTTGCCTATGGACTCAAATGCGGGGGTTTTCACCTTTAGACTGTCCAGAAAAGTCGGTCTTGGATTACCTCCTGTCTGTTTTTCAGACAGGCTTGGCCTACTCGTGATCGAAATACACCTCTGTGCCATATCAGCCTATCATTGTCCAATAGGCCTACGCACCATATCCTAGTTGGACACGGCACGAGCCTTCCTGAGAGGTATTCTACACCTAAGACCTCTGATTAAGGATCTAATTTCACCATGAGATCTACCCTTTGTCCTGGAGCAGCTCATGCTGCCACCCTTTGAATCAGCCGCGGATTGCAAGCTACGTCTTCTCACTTGGAAGACGTTGTTTTTAGTTGCTGTTACTTCAGCACTCATGTGCAAAGAGCCTTATTTGGTTTTTCACCAAGACAGGGTATCCCTACGGACTAATCCCAAATTTCTGCCTAAGGTGGTCTCAGCTATCACCCTTAATCAAGACATCGATCTACCAGTGTATTTTCCCAACTATTGGAATCGAGGAGAGGCCCTGTTGCACGCCCTAGATGTGCATAGGTGTTTCTGATACTACCTGACTAGAACCAAACTCCACCAAAAATTGGACCAGCTTTTTGTCTCCTTTGCCCACAGAATGTTGGAAGCTCCTGTTTCCAAACAGTCGCTGTCTAAGTGGCTTATTCAGTGTATCACATTCTGTTACCAGAAGCGCAACAAACCCTTACCAGGTGCGGTTAAGAGTCATTCCACAAGGGAAGCAGCTACCTCCTTTGCGGCCCTTAAGAATGTGTCCACCTCGGCCATTTGTACTGCAGCTACTTGGAGCTCCATGCACACTTTCATCAGGCATTATAGCCTGGATATTTCGTCGAGGTGAAGAGCAGGTTTTGGTCAAGCAGTCCTTTATGGACTTCTGTCCTAGGCTTTGATTTCATTAAGGATTGCTACCTTCCCTCCTCCCAATGGTGTGGGATTTCCATTATTGCTTGGGGATCAGTCCTAATGGTGTAACCTGCTGCAAGAGCTGTTTCTCGAAGTAAGATAGTACAGTTACGTAAGAACTTACCGTAACAGTAGATCTTCGAGAACAGCTCTTGCAGCAGGTACTTTCCCTCCCACCATCCCCGCTGGAGGTAGATTCTCATTCCAACATCCTTCTTCTAGGATCAGGTGTTCTCAGCATGTCTGATTGCCATTTGATGGTGGATCCTCAGTCTCCTCTTCTGATGTCATCCAGCGGCCGGGAGTCTCCAGCGGGAGAACTGAGGATTCTGGGGGACCGCCCCCTTATGTACTATGCCTGACGTCGGGGGTGGTCCCAGCTGAATACTGCAAGCTAGAAAATTTCTGTGGGGTCCTGGCATCTGCCAGATTCAGTCCTAATGGTGTAACCTGCTGCAAGAGCTCTTCTAGAAAATTTACTGTTACGGTAAGTTCTTATGTAACTGTACTTTACTTGCCTGTAACAGTAGATCTTCTATGGAATGGTCTCTTGTAGTAAATCATTACTTCTGGGAGTATACAGCAGAGGTTGCTGTCGCACAGCAGTTTCTTCTAGCAGTTTTCAGCAGGGACCACCCACACATGACATCACATCCCGCTTCCTATATAAGTGTGGGTGGTCCCTGGTATCCTTGTTTATTTTTCAGCCATCTTCAGCTCACGCAGCAGCTAGTTCAACTTCTGTGTAGCAGTGATCGACGAGAAATTGGATTCTTCAACCAAGCAAGCTTTATTTGGATTCTTCAGTTAAGCAAACTTTATTTTTTCCTGCCACTCTGGCTGGACGTTTTCTTTTTCGATTTGAAAAACATCAACTTTGTGTAAGGTGTTTAGAAAACATAGCACCAATTCCTGTAGGTTTTGTCAAGAAATTTACTCAAGCAACTTGTCATCGACAGTTACTTGCACTTCACCTTTCATGGACAGAGCAGAAATGTCTCTATGGGAGAACCAGGGGGCCTGTTCCAAGGGCTCCCCCCAGCATTTGGTACTCATTTCTGGGCAATTTAAGGAGACGGTCAACCCAATAAATCCTTCTTCCTTTGCTCCACATCTCTCGTCAGTGGACATAATTTCTATGGTTATCCTGTCGACGGAGCTCCGGGAACATGCCTCCTCGTTGAGGGGAGCTCATCTCCCATCAACGGTGGGTTCAAAGCATGTTTCCTCATTGATGGGGGCTCTTCTCTCTTCAGTGATAGGCTTTGGCCATGCTTCTCCGTCGACGGGGGATCCCCTCTCATCAGTGGACACAAGCATGCTTCCTCATCAACGGGGACTCCTCTCTCGTTGACGGAGGCCTTTAGATGAGCTTTCTCATTGGCAACGATGATTCTATCATCGACGATGTTTGCCATTGCCATTAATTATGGTGCAGGAAATACCTGCCCAGTTGATCGTGTTTTCTAACCCATCATGGACAATGCTTCTACCATCCTTTCAGCAACAAAACCCGTTGTTGCTCCATCGATGGGGGCTCCTCTCTCATCAATGGAAGGCTTTAGGCATGCTTCCCCATCAACAGAGACTGTTCTCTCGATGAGGCTTGCCACTACCTTGAATGCGATGCAGGAAACACTTGCATTGTCAACGATGCTTCCAAGCGTCATGTATGCAACAAAACCCACCGTTGCTCCGTCGATGGGGGCTTCTCCCCCATCGCTGATGGCAGGTTCTCTTCATGATAATACCTTAATGGGATCCACTACCAGGACTCAACGACCTCAGGGTAAGCCGCTGGCTTTTGCCCTTCAACATGCCCCTCCACCAACACAAGTGGGCTTATACAGAGGTCAATCAAATCGAGACAGGGACCCTGGTCACTACCACCCAGGTTCAAGGCCTGCCTATTCTGCATGTCCTACTCCTACTAACTTTGTTCCCCAACTAACTTGCCCCATTCCCCTTCCCAGGAGCAGGAATTCCAACACAAATCATGCAGCTGGTCTTGCACAGCTTACGTTGTAACCCCCTCCCAACCCAGGGTGGGGGACAGTCCCTCTCAGCCTCATCAGCATTAATGACTCTGAAACATAGAACCTGCATACTCTCCTCCTCCTATGGAAAACACTACTTAGAGGACTGGGAGACATATGGAGATCTCCCTGATGACTTTGGTGAAGAGTACCTTGCCCCTGATTTTCAGGGGCCGAGTTCCCTTTATTCAGCCATCTCCTCTCTGGACACAGACCTGCCTCTACCACTGGCTACCTCTCCTCCAGATGATCCCACCTTTTATGACATGATGCTCCAAATAAAAAAGGTAAGGGATTTTCCATTTCGGAACATGATAAAGAATGTAAGAATATGGCAGATTATATAGAGTTGCCTGAGGAACCGGCATTGATGGTCCCACCATTAATTCCTACATATCAAAATGCTTTATTGGCTGCTTGGCGGCAACCTTCTAATATTTCAGCAGTTCCTTGCAAGGCTAATCAACTATACCAGTCTCCTCTTGCCTACCCATTCCTCTCCACTATGCCTGAGGCTGACTCGGTGGCCATTACTGCCGCTCATGATGTGTCTAACAAACCTAAACACTTGAGCTTCTTACCTCCAGGTAAAGAGTTCCAAAAGACTGATTACCTAGGGGAAAAGATTTTTTTCTCAGGCACTGTGAATGTCCGTCTACTAAATTACATGAGACAGTGTTAAATATCAACGTACTTTGGGAACCTCTATCTGGGAAATGGTCAATAAGCTCCCTCCTTCACAGGAGAAAGACTAATTAGTGACCATGGTTCCCACTTCCAATTCTGTCTCCCGCCACCTTCTCAGGTTGGGTTACGATGCTGTGGATACCTCTGCCCGACTTTCAGTCACTGGTGTGGCTCTGCATCGCCATGCTTGGCTTCGCGCATCAGGGTTTACACCTGACATACAACATAAGGTAACTAATGCACCCTTTAATGGGTCCAAACTATTCAGGCCAGGTACATAGACTCTCATAAATGAATGACAAGCATCTGGAAGAACCCTTCATATGATTCAAGGGCTATATCATAACCCCAATCAGCCCACCGTACCTACTTTTTCCTCCCACTCCAAGAAGAGGTGGAAAATATAGGCCTGTTGCTCAGTGACCTCTCTTGCCCCCCCCCCCGCCTTTTCGCCCAGGCCTCAGAGGCGGTCGGGTGTCATTTTGCTCTCCATCTAGAGGCCTAGCAGATGATCACGTCAGACAAATGGGTACTTCAAGTAATCCAAATGGGTCATACCCTGGAAGTCTTTTCCTTCCCCCCCTCCCTGGGTGATCCATTATCCTCCACAGCATATTCCTATCCTCCAAGAGGAACTGTCAGTACTCCTGGCCAAGCAAACCATTGTGCCACTGCCAGCTGTGGAACAATAGAAAGGTCCCCCCCCCCCATTTCTTTCTTGTACCCAAAAGAACTGGAGATCTCAGGCCCATTTTAGATCTGAGACATCTGAACCTGTATATTCAGTACAAGCATTCCGCATGGTCACTGCCACTTGTAATGCCGCTCCTACAACAAGGAGATTGGATGTGTGCCCTGGATATGATGGATGCCTACCTTCATATTCCCTTTTACCCAATGCTTCCACCTGCTGAGCCAAAACTAGCAGTTTTCGGCTTTCCCATTTGGCCTTTCATCAGCTCCGAGAGTCCTTACCAAATGCCTAGCAGTGGTAGAAGCAGCCCTAAGAAGAAGAAAGCACTATGATTCTCCCATACTTAGACCTGGCCTTATACATCCAGTCCCAGCCTAGAGTAACGGCCAGACAAATACTGAAAATACTGGGTCACAGTTCAGCTGCTATTCCCACGGTGACATTTACCCATCTCCATAGGAGAGCTGTCCAGTGAACTCTACAGAAAAAGTAGTCTCAGAGGACAGGACAGTTCAACGACCAGCTTTGGGTCCCTCTTTTCCTAGTGTCGGCCGTCACCTGGTGGACAGTCAAAATTAATCCCCTCCTCCCACGCAGACGTTCTCCACGGATGCACCCCTGGATGGATGGGGTGCACATCTGGGTCCATATCAGACCCAAGGTCAATGGACCACTCTATCTCATATCAGTCCCCTAGAAATAAGAGCGGTCAGTCTTGCCCTTCAGGCATTCCTACCCTACATCAAGGACTGGCACTGACAGCCATCCATCTTGCAGAACGATGTGATCAGTCAGTGGACAGACTGAGTCGTCAGTCCACTCATGAATGGATACTTCACGAGGATATCCTACGTGACATCTTTGCGCTCTGGGGGATGCCACAGCTGGACCTGTTCACATCCCCAGTCAATCACAGGCTCACCAGTTACCTCTCCATTATCCCAAACAACCGGGGAAAGTCTATCAATGCCCTGTCCCAACCTTGGACAGGAAGTTACTTATATGCTTTCCCTCCCATCCCGCTCCTTCCAAGAACTCTGTTGAAACTTCAACTGGAGCTGGCCACCATGATACTACTAGCTCCTCTGTGGCCTTGACAACAGTGGTTTCCTCTCCTCCACTAATTACCAGTGCAGGATCACATTCCGTTGCCCTCCAGACCGGATCTCCTGACTCAGAATCAGGGATCCCTACTGCATCCAACCCTAAAGATGCTCTGTCTTCATGCCTGGCTCCTGAGGACACATTCATAAATAAATTACAGGTGTCCTCCTCAGTTGCCAATATCCTGTTGGCCTCTAGAAAGCCGGCAACCAGAGGAACATACAACTCCAAATGGAAAAGATTTTCCATATGGTCGGCCTCTTATAACGTCGTCCCTTACTCTTGTCCACTTACAACCATGTGGGATTACCTTGCTTCCTTATCTGAGTCTGGACTCAGCTATTCTTCTGTCAAGATTCAGTTAGCAGCCATTTCTGCTTTTTACAAACCTCTG
Source organism: Neoceratodus forsteri (assembly GCA_016271365.2). NCBI lineage: Eukaryota > Metazoa > Chordata > Ceratodontiformes > Ceratodontidae > Neoceratodus > Neoceratodus forsteri. Next base: position 1,454,124,092 of record CM057455.1, on the reverse strand, counting down.
GATGGTAAACTGCTTTTTCAGCATCACTTATCCAAAATGTTCTTGAAGGGAATGCTTCATCTGAAGCCTCCTATCCGAAGACCCACTCCTGGGTGGGATCTCAATTTCATTATAGAAAAGCTGACTCTTGAACCATTCGAGCCTGAAGCCACTTGAGAACTTCGTTTTCTTTCCTGGAAAACATTATTTCTGGCAGCTATTACTTCCGCTCAACGTATCTCAGAGCTCCGTGCCCTTATGTATAGGGAATCCTACTTGATTTCCATAAAGACCGAGTGGTACTCCATACTAACCCTTCCTTTCTACCGAAAGTAATGTCTGAAAAGACCCTAAATCAATCTTTGGAACTTCTGATATTTTTTCCAGAACATTCCAACCTGGGTGAGCACCTATTACACTTAATTACTTAATGGATGTTCACTGTATCTTAAGGTACTGCACTAATCATACCAAAGACATCAAAAAGATGTCTCAATTATTTGTCACCTTCACCTCTGGCAGAGTAGGACTTCCTTTTTCTAAAAGGACTCTGTTCTCATGGTTAGCAAACTGTATTACATTTTGCTACAAAAAGTACAACAAGGCTCTTCCTGGTCCAGTCCAAGCCCATTCCACAAGAGCCATAGCCACTACTGCAGCGTGCTTCAAGGATGCTTCCATTGCAGACATATGTAATGCAGCCACGTGGTCCACGATCCACACTTTCACTCGCCACTACAATTTGTATGTGGCTTCGAGCTGTAGGACAGCCTTTGGCCGTGCAGTCCTACAAGGTCTCATCATAATCATCCACCCTTCTGGACAAACTGCTGGGGAATCTCTCAGAAGTAATGACTTACTGCAAGAGACCATTTTGTAGAAGATAGTACAGTTACATAAGATCTTACCGTAACAGCAGATCTTGAAGGAATGTTTCTTGCAGTAAGTATAATCTCTCCCTCCTACCCACTCCTTCTCTGACTGAGACAAATTCTATATGCTCCACAGAAGTAGTAGTGGGCTCCTTGGATCCTCTGTTTCACCTCGGATCACTCTTTTTGTGAGCTGAATCCGGCGGTGGAACAAGGATACCAGGAACCACCCACTCTTATATAGGAAGCAGGATGTGATGTCATGTGTGGGTGATCCCTGCTGAAAACTGCTAGAAGAAGCTGCCGTGTGACAGTGACCTCTACTGGATATTCCCAGAAGTAATGACTTACTGCAAGAGACATTCCTTCAAGATCTACTGTTATGGTAAGATCTTGCATAACTGTACTTTCTAGGAGTAGTATATGATGTTCAACCAGACTTCTGGCAGTGTCCTTTCCCTTTAAGAGCTTGCCAGAAAGTCTTCAAGCTGGCTCCTCCCACCCACCTGTGTGATAACTCCCTCGGCTGTGCCCCATGATGCCAGATCTTACCCGCTGCAAGCAGATGTGTGCGCCAAAGCCGGGAAGGTCAGTTTGGTTCATGTGGATGAACATCATATACCACTCCTAGAGCTATTGTTACAGGTGAGTAACCTGTGTTTACTGGTGGTTGATTGTAAAAAAAATTAAAAATAAAATACTGGTTGTTGTTAATGTTTAGGCTCACCATTATGTCTGACTTTGTTATTTTCTGCTAAATGTATTGGTCATTTCTTTAGTCTCTTAAGTGACAGTAATACATAGTGTTGGCAGAAAAAGACTGTTGGTCCATCCAATCTGCACATAAACCCTAACAAACCCAGGATCTGTTGTCCACCCCATACTCCTGCCACCCTGAGCAACCACTAAGCCCTTTATGCTATCCCAGCTATGTTTGAAACCGTTGATAGTTTTGGTGCCCACTTCCTGAGCTGGCTGATTGCTCCACAGTGCCCTACCTTTTCTGTAAAATAAAACTTTCTGAGGACGTGGATATTATGTACTATCCACAGTTCTGGCAGTGTACCTTTTCCTTTAATTCCTGATAGCACATCTTCAAGCTGGCTTCTCCCGCCCACCCAGATTTTAACTTCCTCGGCACCACCCTGTGTTGCCAGATCTTCCTTTTCATTGGAAGATGATGATTCCCTGCTTATCATTGTGTGCTGAGTTTGCCCTTTGCTTCAAAATGAAAATCTTCTTTCAACTTTAGTCTTCAAGCAATTTCGACTGCGTTCGAACTCTCTGTCACAGATGACTCAAAGTCGGTGCCCGGTTTTAAGAATTGTGACTTCGGGCAGAAGATGTCACAGACAGACCCACACGTCTTGTGTGTCTACTGCCTAGGCCATGATCACAATACCTGTGCTTGTGGCCTATGCCACACTTTGCATCCAAGCATCTTGGAGGACTGGCAGGCTCGACTCCTCCTCCTCCTCCTTGGGAATCTGGATGAACAGGACACTCCTTTTCATTCAAAAGATGCACGTCAGGAGATCTCCATGGCTGTGGGTTCCGCTGAACAACTTGCAGCATTCGAAGAGGCTGTGGCTCAAGCCATGGAGTATGCCTCTTTAGCTTCGGCTTTTGTGCTGCTCTTTTGGCACTACCTTTACGAGGGCATTTAGGGATTTGTGCTCACCCCTTCTCACCATTGGGCAAGGCCCATATAAGGGCACTAAATCCTCAAAATCATTGAGACTAAGAAAAAGTCTTGTCACCCCCCCGATGGTCAAGATACTGTAATCTGGAGTCAAGCAGCCCTCTCTGACATTGGGCAAGTAGCATCACCGCCACTCTTCCTCTTCGTACTCAGGTGATGAGAGGTTCAGATGCATTATGAGTCAGCACTGCGAAGAGCTTATGTCGCAGCAGCTTATGCTCTCCAGGGTTAAGCCATTTCCGGCCCCCACCCTAGATCTTCCATGGCTCCCTCCACTGAGGTCCCAGCCTACTACTTTCTCGTCGGGCCTCCAATGAGTACATGTATAGTGTCTTTAGTCGCTCTTTGTAAGATCTGCCCTGCTGGCCCCAAATCATTTTGGTCACCCTACGTTATACTGTCTCCAGCCTGTCCTTATCTTTCCTTAGGTAACAACTCAAGAATTGGGCACAGTACTTCAGGTGGGGGGCCTCACCGGTGATCTGTTGAGAGGTAATAATACCACCCTCCTTCTGCTGTCATTACCCCTTCTAATGCACCTCAGTATCCTGTCTTCCTTACTGAAGGCCTTGTTACACTAGTTTGATTGTTTTAGTAGTAACTGATGAGGACCCACTTAGGTCTCTTTACACAGAGGTCATGCATAGCTTTACTGCCCCCCCCTCCAAAATTCATTACTCTGAGTTCTTGTTCCTTATGTGCATCACCTTTCATTTGTTGACATGAATTTCAACTGTCAAACCCTTGACTTCCTCTCTAGGCTTTACAAGTGTCTTTGCATCTCCTTACCCCCCTCCTTACTGTCTACCCTGCCACAGAGCTTAGTGTTGTCTGCAAAGAGACATCTTGTCCTGTAACATATTGAAAAAGATTGGATCCAGGACCGATCCTTGTGGCACCCCACTGGTGACCTCCCTGTCTTTTGACTTGACTGTTAAACACAACCCACTGCTGTCTCCCATCTAACTGGTATCTCACTAACCTGTGTCCTTTGCTGTTTACAGATTATCTAGCTTCTTCAGCAGACTTAAGATTAAATCAACAGCAAGGTCCTTATCCACTACCCAGGTTACTCAGTCGGAGAATACTATCAGGTTTGCCTAACAAGACCTCCCTGCCACAATCCTGTGCTGTTTACTATCCTGGAGTCCATGCTTTCCAGGCAGTTCACAAACTCTTCACTAACTAGTGTCTCCATCAGCTTACCCACATTACAAGTAAGATTGACAGGTCTATAGTTACCCAGTTGCCCCCATGGAGCAGGACTGCATCTGCTACCATCCAGTCTTTTGGAACTAGCCATGTCTGAATTGAGCTCTGTTAGTTCTGTTTCCAGTTCCTTCTGTAACCCCACCCTACAAATGGGGGTTCCCAAAAAGTCTTCCTTGAGCTTGCCTAAATGCTCACTGCCAGGCTGGTGTCCTGCATTTTAGCAGTTTAAATGTGATTACCAGAGCTTGTATAGCCTCTGTGTACTGTCTCTTTAAGAGCTGCCTAATTGCAGTTTAATTAATTTGAGAGGGAGCTCTGTTGAAAGATGTAACTATTTACTGAAAATCATTTAGAGTGATAATGATAATGTAGTTTGTCTAACCTGCTTTCTTTGTAGCAAGGACTGTTTTGTTTGTCTCCACTATCTTGGTCCTGGACTACAAATTGGACCAAACAGTGCTGGTGGGACCTAAAATGTAGCCAGACTACAGGAACTGTCTGAATTCAAAATCTGTAGGGACTTTAGTTTGGAGGTTTTTTTGAACCTTTTTTGCAACTGAAGGGGGAGCTCTTGCTTAGACTGACAGCCAAATCAGCCAACCAAATCTTTTGGATCTTGGGGACGTCCCGGGCTGCTTGCAGTTTTCACTTAGAACTAAGCTGGAAGCTGAGCAAGAAGGAGCTGAAGTGATTCTGAGAGCAATCCTGAGTGGATTCGCATGGGAGAACTATGAAAAGGCTGAGAGTTGGGCCTCCATGTCTGCCTGCTGCTCCTGAGAGAAGAGGAGAGGAGAATTATTTTGGACTAAATCCAAGTTTGTGTGACTAAAGTAAGCTACTGAAGTGGGCCAGGCTCAACCTGAAGTAAAGTGGGCTAGGCTCAACCTGAAGAAGACCGAATATCATTGCTGAATGCGATCGGCCTGTCAGGAGTTCCAGCTACCCCTAAGCTCCCGGTGTGTGCAGAGACTTTGCAGTTGTGCCAGGGGAGTGATTTGCCTGGTACAGTAGAATTCCCGTACATGTAAATGTGCTATGAGCTGCTAGTTGGTTGTGAGTTAGTTCCCCATTGTGTGAACTGTGTTCTGCTTGCTGGAAGCTGTATCCAGCCCAAAACAGACTGCTTCCGAACTTGTCTCCATGTGGTCTGGGTTTTGCCAGACTGGCCCAGCCAGACTACCCACTGCACAGAGAAGCCATCGACGAGGGACCTGCCTGAGAATCAGCCCCTGCTCCACACTTGAACAGGAACAGTGCCTCTGCGACTTATGTGGGCCCTGCTTCTCCTGGCATTTCAGATCAACCACCTGCAGTCTCGATTTTCGTCCAGCCTGTGTCCAGTCTTGGGTATCATGAGCAAATACCAGGGTAGCTCCCTACAACAACAGCTTAATCTGAGTGTGTCATCTGATTGTCTTGTTGTTTTGTTTCCTTTACGATCTGAGTCCTTGGGCTCCGGATTACAAATATTGTGTACTGTGCATGTTATGTTTTCCATCACAGGGCCCCAGCCAGCTGCAACCCGGGCAACTGTCCTGGCTAGCCCATCTCTTCTCTACCTGGGTACCCAGAGGTGGACTGTGTGGGGGACTCAAAGCGCATATATAACTTCTAGATTGATATAACTTTTATGCTAATTAACCTGATTTTGCCCCCTTCCTTGTTCAAATCCCTTGAATAAATCTGATCTAACTTTTTCTGCATGTAATCTGACTGTGGTTCCAGTTTGTGCTCAAAGTACTGTACTGTTGCTATTTGCTGTGCTTAACCTAGTTTTACAGGGAGTCCCCAGGGTCAAGCCAGAGGAACCAGCCCTGGTGATAAGTGCAAACAGTGTGGGTACTTGTGTGGTGTACCAGGGGTAGTGTGAAAGTGATTATTGTACAGTGTTCAGGCCACTGGAGGGGAAAGAGGGGGGTTACAGTGTCCCAGAGGGCTATGCCCAGGTTAGCTTGACCACTACCAACCCTGACCTCCAGGTGGAGGCACCCGTTTCAGAACTCAGGCCCCTTAACCTGCTACTAGCCAAGCAGGCAGGGGTAGTAGCCCTTGGGATAGCGCCACCTAGGGGTTACACTTGAGTACTCCCTGGGTCCTTATCTGTCTTTAGAGCTGCTAGCCCTTTCCAAAACCTTTTACTAATAAATACTTGCTGCCTTGTCTCAGGGATCCCTGTTACAGCTGTCTTAATGCCACACTCTGTCTTCCTTTGAGAGTACAGAGCAAACATAATTAAGAGTGGCTGCTTTCTGCCCATCCTCAATTACCACACTGCCCTCTGTTAGCCTAACAATGCCTCCTCCCTTTGTTCGCTTATCCCTACTATATCTAAAGAACTGTCTCCCCGCCCCCTGATTTCTCTTCACAGTTTACAGCTCTGCGTTTGTTTTTGCTTCTCTGGTCGCCCTTTTGGTTTTCCTTGTTCTCATTTGGTACTCTCTCCATTCTTGCTTCCCTTGTTTTTCCTTGTACTTGGTGAAAGCCTTCTTTTTGGCTCTCACTGACTTCTCCAGAGAGCCATATTGGTCTCCTGCACCTTTTTCTTTCGATTACTGTTCTCATGAAAGACTTTGGGCCCTGTTGCAATGCACTCCAGGCTGCTAAGGGAGCTACTGGCTGAGTCCCTGGCAACCCTATTCATCCGGTCTCTGGAAACTGGAGAGAGGCTGCTGTTGTCCCGCTCCATAAAGTGGGTAGTAGGGAGGAGCCAGAAAATTACAGCCTGGTCAGCCTGATGTCCATGGTTGGCAAGGTAATGGAATCACTCTGAAAGGAAAGAACTGGAAAATACTTCGAGACCACTGGACTGCGGGACCAGAGACAGCATGGGTTCACAATGGGAAGTCCTGTCAGACCCACCTGATAGAGTTCTTTGATGAGGTGACCAGGGTAGTGGACCAGGACAAGGCAGTGGATGTGGTCTATCTAGGTTTCAGTAAGGCCTTTGACACTGTCCTGCATAAAAGGTTGGTAATGAAACTGAGCAGCCTGTGGGTGGGGCCTAAAATCATAAATTGGGTGGAAAATTGACTTAGGGATAGGAGCCAGAGTGGTGATAAACTGGGTACATGCTAGAGAGGGTGACTAGCGGGGTACCACAGCGGTTCTTGTCAGGCCTATACTCTTCAATATCTATGTTAGTGACATAACAGAGGGACTGGGAGGGAGAGTATGCCTGTTTGTAGATGACACAAAAATGTGCAATAGGGTGGACAGGGGGTGGAAAGGATGACGGAGGACCTAAAAAAGTTAGAAGAGTGGTCAATAAGGTGGCGGCTATGATTCAATGCAAAGAGGTGCAAGGTTACATACTTGGGGCACAGGAACCTCAGGGGGAGTACACTCTGGAGGGAGAGGTACTAAAGGTTACAAATCAAGAGAGAGACCTGGGAATTATGATCAACGGTGATCTGAAAGTGGTGAAGCAGTGTGGGAAAGCAGTGGAAAAGGCAAACCAAATGCATGGATGCAAAGGAAGGGGTATCACCAGCAGAAGGAGGGAGGTAATAAAACTCCTGTATAGTTTGTTGGTGAGGCCGCACCTTGAGTACTGTGTGCAGTTCTGGAGGCCCCATCTTCAAAAGGACAAGGACAGGATGGAGATGGTGCAGAAGAGGGCCACCAAAATGGTGCAGGGCCTTCATCGGAAGACTTATGAAGAGAGGCTTAAGGAGTTAACTTGCACTCCCTGGAGGACAGGAGGAGGCAGGGGGATATGATTGAGATGTTATATCTCATGGGAATAAACATGCAGGAGGAGAGTATTTTCCAGAAAAAATATGTTCTAGGGGTCACAATATGAAGCTGGAGGGAGGTAAGTTCAGGGGTAACATGAGGAAGTTCTTCACAGAAAGGGTGGTGGGCAACTTGAACAGCCTCCCAGCAGAGGTGGTGGGGGCAAACACAATCACAGATTTTAAGTGTGCATGGGAAAACACATGATTAACTTGGATAATTGAGGGGGGTGGATAATGACCCCCCAGTAGTGGCTTGGATAGGACTATTAGGGGATATTGTATGGGCAGACTAGGTGGGCCAAGAGGTCCTTATATGCCGACAGAATCTATGAATTTGTTGCCTCGAGAATGGCTGCCATGATTACTCCCATCTTTCTTTCACATCTGTAATGCTATCCACTCTAACTTCTCCCGACTAGCTCCTTCTCGTGGTTGAAGTCTGCCCTTCTGAAATCTAGGACTTCAGCCTTCAATTAGGGTTTATTTGTCCCAAGGGCCAGGTTGAACCATTTTATTTTTTTACTTATTTATTTCAGTTTTGGATTAATACCTTTGAGTCAAGGACTCTTTTCCAAAGGTTCCGTGTCAGTCAAACACATTACAGTGGGATACAAAACAGGGCATAACCATACAGATAGAAAAAAACACAGTTGTAACAGCTATTTTTAGTTCTTGATATACTCGTGAACATATAATCAAAGTTTAAGAAGGAAGAAACAAGCAGAAGTTCCAGAGGCAAAAAATTGGGTTTTTCTGAGTCATTGTGAATAGTGCTGGGAAACTTACAGGTTGGAATGAATCCCAGTAGTTGGTGGAGTGGTATGCTGCCAGAGGCTTTGTCAAGGGTAGGGTGTAGGGGGGTAGATTGGCCAGAGAAAGGCTTTGTCAAGAGAACATAAGACAGCGTGGATAAGTGTTTTAGGGAGGGGGAGGATGGGGTAAGGGAATTAGGATGGAAGGAGATTAGGAAATGGAGAGCAGGGACTAGGTGGAGGTGGAGGGAGGACACGAACAGTGAGAGGTTAAATGGGGGTGTTTAGGGGAATTCAGGGTGGAGGTTGCAGGATGATTATTTGTTAGGGCATCGACAGGCCTTTTCACGCTCAAGGTAGGTCCCTAACCCTGTTTAAAAATGCTGACCATGGTACTCTGTGAGGTTAGTAGGTAGCTCATTGTACAGTCTGGGTCCCTGGTAGGAAAGGGATTTCTACGCAAGCTTTGTGTGCTTGAAAGGCACCAGGAGCCCTCCTTTGGCCACTCTTCTGGTTTGCTAAGTGGGTTGTGCAACTTTGAATAGTCTGCAGGTTGAGTCAGGCATAAGTCCCAGTACAGCATTTTTAATGAGTAGGCAGGTCTGGTATGGGATCCTGAGGTGGAGTGGGAGCCATCCTGATCCTATCTCATTGTATAGGGAACAGGTGTGTGTCAGGTGGTCAGCCACTAGTGTCAATCAGCAGGCCTTATTTAGGAGGGTTCTTACTCTTCTTTAGGGCAGTGTCAGCAGGGCCGCAGTAATGGGGGGGAAGTGGGGATGTTGTCCGGGGCCTTGAGCTCAGGAGGGGCCCACTTGAGGAGCTGGCATTACCCCTGGCATTAGCTGGTTTGGGAAATAGGGGCCCATTTCAAGTGACTTGTCCTGGGCCCCAAGATTCATAGCTGCAGCCCTGGGTGTCAGAGCCAGCCCTGTATATTGGCAGGCCATAGTCTATTGAGAATAACATAGAGCTACTTGTGACCAGTTTCAAGGCATCAGATGTGAGTGAGTTTTTTTGACCGTAGAGGACACCCAGTTTTAAGTTTGCAGTTTTGACCACCTGGTCAGTATGAGTGGTGAAACTGAGTGTACTGTCTAGGTGTACCCCGAGGTATTTGAATGTGTATACTTGTTCCATCAGATCTCCCTGCCGGCTCCGTATTATTAGAGATCTGTACTTGTTCTTTTTCTGCGGGACAGGTGGTGCTCTTGAGGCCTTCCCTTTGAGTGATTTAATGGAGTTCCAGAACTCCCTGCCAGATCCCCAGCTTTTTTTTTTTTTAACTGGTCCTTGTAGTAGGAGGCTTTGGCCAGACAAATGAGTTTATAACAGTTGTTTCTTACTGCCCTGTTGGCAGATAGGTTAGCCTGCATCCTAGACTCCTTGGCCTTGTGCCACAGGTTGTCCCTGTGATGCATGAGCCCAATGAGGGATCCTGAGAGCCAGGGGTTAGTGGCCCCTTTAACCTTAGTAGACTTGAAAGGGGCAAAAATGTCACAGGCCCTAGTGAATATCGTAAGGAAGTAGTACAGGGCCTGGTTACCGTTTCTGGCTTTGTCAAGTGGGGTCCAGTTGGTCTGTTTTAGGTAGTGTTTGAAAGCACCCAGGAGCCCAGGTCTCAGGGATCTGTTCCTGGAGACACGGGGAGGGCACTTAGTGAAGTTGTTCATCCAGGTGCAACTCACTGGGGGATGATCACTGAGGGAGTAGGGGAGGACTAATACCTCAGAGTTACATTCCAGGTAGGAAGAGAGGATCCAATCTATGACGGTGCTGGTGCCCATTTTATAATTTTGTCTTGTGGCTAGTGAAACCGTCTGAGTAAGGTAGAGACTAGCTACCTGGTCTTTGGCTGCTGTTTCATCCCGGGAGTTCCAGCTGGTGTTGAAATCACCAACAATAATTTTTTTCCACTGCTTTCCGACTTGCTGTTGGTTACTGATGAACCGCAGAAAGCCAGTGGTGCATGAGGCAGGTGGTAGGTAGATTGTGGTGAGCAGTAGGTCTTGTTTTGTTTGCCTATAGTTAGCTTTAATTTTAAGATTTGAGCCTCCTTGGTATTTGGGCTGGTGGGCAGAATTTGACCTTTAATATCACTTCTGAGATAAACCATGCATCCACCTCCACACTTTGATAGACGATTCTGGTGGAAGGAGTTACAGCCATCTAGAGAGACTGCTGCATCAGTAGTTTTAGGGGACAGCCAGGTCTCCGTGAGAGAGATAATGTCAGGTTTGATCATATCCACCCATGCTTGGAATTGTGCAAATTTGGGCAGGAAGCTCCCTATGTTTAGAGATACAATCTTTAATTGTCCCATTTTAGGGGTAGGTCCTGCTTGGAGGGTCCTGGGTTTGGATGCGCATTCCGTGATATTAGGAGTAGTAGCAGGATAAGCTGAGAAAGCATGACCAGTGTACCCAGGGTGAGCGAGTGTGCTTCATCCTGGGCAGCTTTGGGTCATTGGTGTTGGTTGCAGGAGAGCGGCTGTGAAGTAGTGCAGCTGTGGGGAAACGGGGGAGTGCTGGGTGTTCGTGTTTTTGAGGAGCTTGTTGCAAAAAAGCATCTACGTTCATTTCACCCTCAGTAACCCTCTCGTACAAAGGTATTTCATAGGATAGGTGATGGTGCGGAGAGGGGGTTTACTTCTCCCTAAGTACTGTTGTCCTGAGGCAAAGAATAAGTGATAAAGAGAGCAATATCTTGTGATATATCTGCATGTTGGCTGTTGGGCATTTTTTTTTTTTTTTTTTTTATCGTCGTTTGTGCTGGAAGTAGCAGAAATCAACAAAAAGAGAAAGTAGAGGGGAAGCAAACTGCACTACGTGGAGGGGAGCTGCTATGGGCAGCATCTATGGATTGGGAGGGGGGTAAAAGGATGCTCCAGTCACTAGAAGTCAGCATCCAATGAGAAGGTGGGGCATGCAGGAAGGGAGGAGCTCAGGTGCATTTAATACTGGGGTGGATGGGGAAGGGGGTGGGTGAAAATTTCAGCACTGAGGGAGCAGCACAGCGTGTGCATGGCTGCCCATAAAAAAAAGTTTGGGGCTGGGCTGGAGTTGCAGTTGCCAGCTCTTTTTGGAGCACGTGCCAGTAGCAAAATTAGGCACCAATTTTCAAAGACAGCAAGCCCAGGGCTCAGTACATCTCTAACGTGGGTGGCTGGTGGTCGGTTGTGCCTGGGAGGGTGGGTTCGAACTCAAACGCAGTTCGATTTGGAGGAAAGTCTTGCGCCCCTGATAGGCAGGCAATTCCCTGAAAAAGAAAGGGTCAAGGAGGCAAATTAGTAGCTGGCAAACAGGGAGGGGGTTTAGCAGAAACAAAAGGGACAAAAAGCAGGGAAGGGGACCGAGGTCAGTTGGTTGGGAGGGTTAAGGCAGGGCGGAGCTTCTGGCTGCTACAGGAGCGGGGGGTTCTGTGAGGGAGGCAAGCAGAACAAAATGGCAGGGGCTCTGGTGCAGGGAGAATGACTTCCAATTAAATTTCAGTTACAGCCAATGAGCTTAGAATTAAAACCCATAGAGAACAAATCCCGGCTGTACTCCAGATTAAACTCAAACTTGAATTAAGGAAAAATACAATATTCCTGGCGGTGCTATTTAACATAACTTTCTATCTACACAACATTTCAGGCAAGGCAATACAGACTATTAAATTAAAACTAGGCAGTTCAGTCTTTGAAAATTTCAGCACCAAGGGAGTAGCACAGTGTGTGCATGGCTGCCCATAAAAAACAGTTTGGGGCTGGGCTGGAGTCACAGTTTCCAGCTTGTTTTGGAGCGAGCGCCAGCAGCAAGATTAGGTGCCAGTTTTCAAAGGCAAGAAGTCCAGGGCTCCGTACCTCTCTAACGTGGGTGGCTGGTGGTTGGCTGTGCCTGGAAGGGTGGGTTCAAACCTCAAATGTGGTTCGATTCGGAGGAAAGTCTTGCGCCCATGGCGGGCAGGCAATCCTCTCTCTAACTTGGCCGACTGGTGGTCAGCTGCTCCTGGGAGAGTGGGTTCAAACCTCAAATGTGGTTCGATTCAGAGGAAAGTCTTGCGCCCGTGGCAGGCAGGCAATCCCCTGAGTTGTTGGACCCTAGTGGCTCCCCTACCCTTACTTCTCCTACTTCTGAGTTGGTGAGCACCATGTCAAGAATGGCAGCCTGCCTTGAGGGTTCCTTAACCAGCTGCACCAGGAGGCAGGCCCAGTGGAGCAGAGGTGTGAGGGATTCAGTCGCCACACTGCTGCCACACCAGTGACTCAGGTTTGGGAACGGATCTAGGTTGTTGGGGGGGTTGGCCAGGGATACAGAGTCTGGAGGACTGCGCTCCTCTCCTGGAGAGGGATGCTGCCTAGCACTTACCTGGCTCCTAGTGATGGCCGGGGTCATGGTAGCCACAGACCAGCATGCAAAGGGAAGGGAGGAGTGGCAGCCAGTGACGTCCTGTGCACAGAACTATGTGTGGAGGTTTCTTGGGTGGTATAGCATGCCCACACCTCCAGAAGGGAAAATAAACAGGGAACATGGCATGCTCCATTGGCTAGATTAGTTCCAGCAACCGGCAGGCCACACTTCCAATGAGCATGCAGGCTAAGCTGCAGATGTGTAATCATAAGACCTGGCATAATGTTTGTGTGACTGGGCTTTGGTGGCTGGCATGAAGGGAGGGCTGATCAAACTGGGAACAGAAAGGATTAACTACAAAAAAAAAGTTCTCCTTACCTGCTTCACACAGGCGCGTGCGCTCCAGAGATCCACCACCTCTGGGAGTCAGCTCCAACTGACTCCCCTATCAGACTACAGCTTACTAATGTAGGCTTTTTATACCCACCTACCGAAGTCATGTGACCACAGCGACATCAACTTATAAAACTTTTTGTTTAGGCTCTCATAGTAAATTATATAATGCCAGAGGGTCTTCTAAACATAATAATTAACTATAGAAACCTTCAGATAACAAAAAGTTCTGCAAGAAAAGAATGTAAAAGTAAGAGGAAGTGGAAAACTTTCCACTGAGCTGTGATTGACAGCATCTTTAATATAAAAAGAGGACACTACGGGCTGCTGCCACCCTATAGTGCACCTCATTTGGCATACCATTCTTGGAGTGGGCAGACCTACAGGCCTGATATTTAGTAATACAATGTATGGTAAGTTTCTTTTTTTTTCTTTTATTTCAATGAGTATTCGCACCATAATGCTCTTAAACCTCTCCAGCCTTGCCTGGAAGATATGAGGACTGTCTGTTTTATCTGTTTGGCAGAGTCACAAAGTTTTCCTCCAGGTAGATTTTTGTTTTGACCCCCTTCACTTGTGTACACTCACGCAACAGGGCAGTGCTTAGAGAAACTGTGTGGTGGATTTTAAAGAGACCTGGGGTGTCTTTTTATACGTGTTAGCTTTATTTTTTATTTCATTTGTGCATTTTCATTCTTTAGACTTGCAGCCCGCTCTTACACTGAAGGCTGCCACCATTTTACACTGTGTGGTTTCACACGGATATTCCTGTCCCTTTGAATCCTTAGCTCCTCCAGGTTTGCAGCAAAGCAGTAGTCTCTCGAAACATAAATTTAACTTGCTGCTCTGCTGTACAGAACTACAAACACTGGTAAGCCCCTTTTATATTTTTGTATTTCAGAAAAGACCTGTAGTTCTTTATCAACTTCTCCTTTCCTATGGAATCCTTTGTCTTGACAGTTGTTACCAATTTCTGTAGCTTAAGTAATTCAACTTGTGTTAATTCTTATTTATTTTATAACTAACATCCAGTACAAAATGTTACATGGCAAGTACTGCTGCATCTTACTTTCTTTCAAGACAAAAAGCACTTTATTATTTAAAGACACAAACGCACTTCAATTTAAATCCAGTGAACATGTGTAAATGCCTCTCATGCACTGTATTTAAACTTTCAAAGTACTTTATTTAAACCATGAACACCTTATTTTTCTTATAGGCACTTATTACACTTTAAAGGCATTTTATATACTCTATTTAAGCAACTGGTACCTTAATTACCTCGGCCAGCTGGCATGCTGGATCTACATACCTGACGCTTAATTTTTTTTGGGGGGGGAGGGGTTAAGGGACCCTCATCTTTCCACCAGGGCACCCATCTTTGACAGGGGTTACTCTGGCACACTGAGATTTTTTTTACTTTTGGGAACGGAACCATATTTGGGGTCGTCTATATTGGCATGACTGACAGACCCCAAAAGAGAACAGGACCCACAGGCTTTAAAAACTATAAAATTTGTTTTATACTCCTGGCTAAGGCAGACTGCCACAAGTTGTGTTGAAGGTGCCTGAGTCCAGATCACGAGTTTCTGATTGTGAACCTTACATTAAGTTTTGCCCTAAAACTATTAAGAAAAGGGTAAAAAAATTAGAAGACCATATGGCTTCTCAGTCTGCCTCCATGTCACAAAAAGGCTCAGATCAGGGTCCATCCCCTCAAAGTAACCAGAAGGACAAGTCTCCTAAAGAGGGATCAGAAATCAGGATGTCTGATTGGGAGAACTCTGAGACCAGTAAACATAAAAGAGCCCCTGACCAGGCACTGGAGATGGTGCCTGCAAAGAAAAAAAAAAAAAAAGTTGCTGTCCCTCCTAAAGAAGGAAAAGAGACATCAGTGGACAAGAATAAAATGTCCTCAGTAAAGGGCATGACTAAGGCATGGCAGTTTTTCCAGGCTATGGGCTCTCTCATGGGCATTCCTGCCCCCACCCCTGGTTCCTACCTTCCCTGGTACCTGAGGAGAAAGCAGCTGAGTTCTTCTGTGAAGAAGAGGAAGAGGAGGAGGGGGAACCTATCAAGCCTGATAGTTCCCCTGAGCAGGAAGTTGGCTGCCCTCCTCATGCTCCAGATAGCTTTTCCTTACATTACCCCTTTGTGAGGTAGATGGTCAATACTGTCAACCTCACTTCTCACAAAACTGCTGAGGATGAGGAGGAAGTGGAATTTTTGGATATGATGAGTTCAAAGAGGTTGCTTTTACCCATTCATAGATCTCTCAAAAAGGTAACCTGCAAGCTCCTGGCAACTCCCGCATCTAC
This sequence comes from Neoceratodus forsteri, assembly GCA_016271365.2. Classification (NCBI taxonomy): domain Eukaryota; kingdom Metazoa; phylum Chordata; order Ceratodontiformes; family Ceratodontidae; genus Neoceratodus; species Neoceratodus forsteri. Next base: position 1,454,108,796 of record CM057455.1, on the reverse strand, counting down.
CCCTGGTACTGATAAAAAAAGAAAAGAAATACCAGGAGAACAAGCAGGGTGCTGAGTACCTATATTCTTACCCTGACTATGAGGGAGTGGTGCAGGTGGCAGTATTAAAGCTAAAGTTCCCCTGTCTTCCCAGCCTCCAGGAAACTGGATAGCATGGGAAAGAAAGTTTATACTTCGGCTTCTCTGCTCATAAGGCAGGCAGCTTACATAGCCTACACAGCTCAGTACCAAAAGGCTCTGTGGAGTTCAGTTTTGGCTATGAGTGAGAAGGCAACTAGTGACTTGGCAGTGTATCTAGCAGACACTGCCAAAACTGCAAAAGATGCCATTAAGTACCAGTTTCACATGGCAGTGGATACTAATGACACTGCCTCAAGAGTTCTGGCTTATGCCGAGCCCTAAGGAGGTTTGCATGGCTTAGAGTGGTCAGCCTCTCCCCAGGACACTCAGAAGAAAGCAGTGGGCTTTCCCTGTGAAGGAAAGTCCCTGTTTGGTGGCAAGAGGTAGAGGGTGATTAAGGGGGCCATCCTTGAGGTATCTAAAGGATGCATAAGAACAGTAACAAAGAAAAACAGGTTTAAGAGACCACTATGGTTCTCAGCAAGGGTCAGGGAAGCTGTAAGGGCCAGAAAGAAGGCCTTCTATAAATACAAGAAAAATCAGGGGATGGTAGAATGGGAGGATTATGTACAGAAAAATAGGGAGGCAAAGATGGCCATTAGGGAGGCCAAAGCAGACGCAGAGAGCTGTGTATCGTGAAGGAGGTGAGGAACAGAGAGAAACAGATCTTACTTCAAGAGGGCTCTTGCAGTAGGTAATCACCTTGAGAACTGCGTCCCCCTGGTATCAGGACCACACAGAAACTTTAGCCAGCAGTATCTCAAGGGGGACCGCCACCTGTCACATGGCCAAAGTCAGCATGACCCTATATAGTGGGCGGTCCCCACGCCCATCTTCCACTTCTTTCCCGCTGTCGACCTGTGCAGAGATCATACACTGAAGTTCGACTGCTCCATCAGATGAGTATCCATTTTCTTTCTTTCAAATTCAGTATTTTTTCTTTCTTTTGTGCATCTCGTCATCTTCAAACGTCGAGCACAAGAATAAGTGTGCTTTGTGCGGTGCGTAACTACAGCACAAGGATTCACACTCCCTCTATCTCTTCTCCTTAAGCCCAGTGCACAAGGTTGAGGACTATGCTAGCTTTAACCCAGCCACACACAATCGCCACCAGCAGGCCCTTGAGGCTCATTTACTTAAGCAACGAATGGCCACCATGGAGAAAGACCTCCACAAATTAGCCAGCGCTTCCACCTCGCCCACTGAGTCCAAGCATGAGAAGAAGGAAGCATGGGATCAGAACCGGTCCCCGCCCAATAAACCACCACCATGGGCCCTTCGGATGAGTAGCAATCTTCTTCCTCTGGGAAGTTGACCACCGTGGCCCAGCCTGCCCCACCAAAGGAGCAGTCTTCTGGTCCCCCGCCACCACTGGTCCTAATGGCTATGGGAACTTTGGCAGAGGCCTTGGCTGTGCTTATACCCATCTCCACGGGGGGCCAAATGCGCTGAGGGGAGCCGCTAAGTCATTTGTTGGACCCTCTGATGAACGCCCAGCTCAGGCTGTTGTTTCAGGCTCAAGAGGTTTCCGAAGCCCACCCGACTTTGACTGATATGTCAAGCGTCAGCCAGTCTGATGTCCGCGTGGTCATTTTGGATGATAAGTCGGATGCCGGCTCAGCCGATGTCCCTCCGACCGATCTGGCGTCGGGGTCCAGAGATGGTCCCGACTCCCAGATGCTGGACTCACCTCAGCCTCCCCTGGAGGGCTCTCCCCACCAGGCCTCACTCTCTCCACTGAATGTGGTCCCCCCCCCTTACTCGCCTGACAGTAGAGGGATGGGAAGTGAGGGGCTTCTGTCAGGTGGCCTTCCTCCAGGCTCACTACCGGATCTGGCGTAGGGAGCTGGCAACATCCCCAGGATGGTTTCTAGCCACTTCCCCTGCCATCAGGAGCTTCAGTTCCACTGGCACGCCCTCCGACAGACCTAACCCTACCTGGACCTTCAGGGTTTATCTTCCCACTGTCTGGCCCTCCAACGGGTTGGCCCCTATCGGGCCTTCCATTAGGGTTTCTACTGTCGGGCCTTCCGTCGTGTTACCCTCTGTCAGGTCACCCTCCATCTGGACCTCCTTCAGGGTTTTTGCTGCCAGGATACCAGACGCCTCAGGTGCCGGTGTACAACCCGTCAGGGCTTCAGATGCCAGGGTATGCTCCTGCTTACCCTCCGCCTGGTTACCAGTCACCTCTTTTTCACATGACAGGTTTCCCGCAGTCGGGCTTTGCTTCAGGCTATCCCCCGACTTAGCAGCCTCCTCCTCCTCAGCCTCAACCTCCGGAGTACTTTAGGTCCATTTTACAATCCTGGTGGTCAGAGACGAAGACCCAACTGGTATCAGTGTTGTACATCTGTCAGCACCCCAGAGAGTCTCCTAGGGGTCCTGGCATGCAGCAACCGAGGCAGATTCCGGCCCCTTCGCCTCAGCCGATGCCGGCCACTTCAAAGGCCCCGAGGCTGGCTCAGTCTTTAGATAAACTGATGCTAGAACCCTGGGATTCTTCTGACTCAGACCAAGACTCAGACTCTGATTCTTTAGAGTTGGCAGGGTCGGGTTTCGAAACCTCAACCCAAGGAATCCCCCAAGTCACCCCCAGAGGATCCTTCCTTTGCGGACCTACTCCGAAAAATAGCGGATGTTTACTACTGGAAGTCAGATGCCCAGGATCCGAAGAGGCAGTGCCTTGCAGAACACCTGGACATGCAAGAGGCAGCCCCAGTAGGGAGGGGTGGTGGGATACTGGGATGTATAGGGAGAGGCATCACTAGCAGAAAACAGGAAGTTGTTATCCCTCTTTACAGACAGTTGGTGAGACCCCATCTGGAGTACTTCGTCCAGTTCTGGAGACCCCATCTCTGCAAGGACATAGACAGGATGGAGGCAGTCCAGAGGAGGGCAACTAAAATAGTGCGGGGTCTGCAAGAGAAGCCATATGAGGAGAGACTAAAGGAGCTTAATATATATATACCTTTGAGGAAAGGAGGGAGAGGGGGGACATGATATAAACTTTTAAGTACCTCAGTGGAATCAACAAAGTCAAAGAGGGTAGTATCTTTCAGAAAAAGAGATGTGCAAGAACAAGGGGACACAATTTGAAGACAGAGTGGAGATGGCTCAGGGGCAATGTGAGGAAGTATTTTTTCACAGAGAGGGTGGTGGATGCATGGAACCACCTTCCTGAGAAGGTTGTGGGCTCTAAAACAGTGGGAGAATTCAAGAATGCATGGGACAGACATAAGGCAATTCTTGTGAGGGGTAGGAAGAAATAGGCTGTTGGTTATCTAGGATCTGCAGCTTATCCAGTAGGTAGGGAAATGGGCAGACTAGGTGGGCCAAGCGGTCCTTATCTGCCATCAAAGTCTATGTTTCTAAAGTCCTTACCCCACCTTCGCTTGAGCCACATGAGGACCTGGCATCAACAGTCTGGATAATGCCCTCCTCTATTCCCGTGGTGGCCAAGAAGGCGGACCGCATTTACCGTACGCCAAAAGGGAAGGACCACCTCAGTGTGCAGCCCAAGTTCAATTCAAACATTGTAGCGGCCGCTCATGACCGGTCCTCAAAACCTTGGCATATGAGTACCTCGCCACCAGACAAGGAGTCTCGTCAACTGGACCAGTTTGGCAGGAAATTTTATTCTACCTCCACTCTGGCCATGAGGGCTCTTAAGTACATTGGCCATATGCTGGTGTATCAAAAATCTTTGTTTGACCAGCTGGAGCCAGCCATTGAAGCCCTTCTAGACTCAGAAACGAAATCCCTTTTGGCGGATACAATCCAGTCAGCCAAAGTGGCCTGTAGGCATTCGCTTCAGGTGACTTACGATGCAGTAGACTCTTCTGTGAGGGGAGCAGCCACAGCAGTCAGCCTCTGATGTTTGTCCTGGCTGAGGGTGTCAGGTTTTGTCCAGGACATACAGGCTGCCATCCAGGATGCCCCTTTCTGGGGATCTGTCCTGTTAGGGGGTGATGCACAGGACATCGTTACTTCCCTGCAAGACAAGTACTGGCCTAAGTTTCAGGTGCAGAAGCCTTTTCACCATCAAGGGAAAAGGCAGCAAAAACAGCAGCAGATGGACGGATGTCAGACCAAACGTCAGGCACAACTGGTCTCAGCAGCCTTCCCCCCGGCAAAGTCCCAGAAAGCTTTAGGTGCAACTCTCCCCAATCATCCCTTCCTCCCTCGCATGACTCGCTATCTGCCCTTCCTCCTCAAGATCCTCCAGAGGAGTCGGTGGGCGGAAGATTTGCATGACATCTGCAGGGGTGGAGGGCAGTGACAACCGACTCATGGATCCTTCAACTTATAGAGCAAGGCCATATTCTGGAGTTTCTGAACAAGCCTCCAGACAGGCCTCCAGCCCAGTCTCACTACCCAAAGGTGCACATCCCTCTTCTTCAAGAGGGAAATCCAAGCTCTATTACAAAAGAAGGCAATAGAGCCTGTTCCCAGACACCAGGAAGGAAAGGGGTATTATTCCCACTTCTTCTTCTTGGTCACCAAAAAGACAGGAGATCTGCACCCCATTCTGGACCTCAGTACTCTGAACCTGTACATAGAGTACAAAAGGTTCCGGATGCTGACCCTCCCAGGTCTGCTGACCCTCCTGTGCAAGGGCCAGTGGCTCTGCACTCTGGAGTGCAGGATGCTTACCTGCACATCCTTATATTCAGGGACAATCATCACTACCTTCGGTTCTCCTTCCAGGGAGAACATTATCAGTTCAGGGCTGTGCCGTTTGGCCTTTCTTCAGCACCTTGGGTTTTCACAAAGTGTCTGGAGGAGGTAGCAGTGGCCCTGAGGTGTCAGGGCCACTGTGTGTTCCCTTACCTCAATGACTGGCTTCTGTCAGCCCTGTTGAGGGAGCAGCTGGAACACTCCCTGTCTGCAACCCTGAACCTGTTTCATCAAGTTGGGATCACTGTAAACTTGCCAAAGTCTAAGCTTGTCCCTTCCCAACACTTGCAATTCAGTGAGGCGGTGTTGGACACGGTCCAGGATATGGCTTTCCACCCTCCGGATAGGGCGGAAACCCTGGAGAGGCAGACCCGTATGGTGGCTTCCAGCAGGAAGGTCTCAGCCAGGTCGATTCTTCGGTTATTGGGCCAGATGGCAGAAGCCATCCCCACTGTGCCTTTAGCCAAGCTTCACATGCGTATATCGCAGTGGACGCTCAGGGCACAGTGGGACCAGACACACAACCTGGACCAGAGGGTCATGGTCTCCTGTCCCATGCAGAGGGATCACTTATGGTGGCAGGATCTTTCCAATCTCACCAAGGGGGTTCTTTTTCAGTATCCTCTCACTCAGACCCTGACAATGGATGAGTCAGGGATGGGATGGGGCACTCATTTGGGAGACCACAGGACTCAAGGCAAGTGGTCCCTAGTGGAGTCTTCTCTGTACATCAGTGTGTTGGAGATGAGGGCAGTGTTGTATGCTCTTCAAGTTTTCCAACACCTACTTCCCCAGGGTGCTCTGCTAGTTCAATCGGACAACATGTGAATGGTCTGGTATCTAAACAGGCAAGGAGGCACCCACTCATACCCCCGTGCAGTGAGGTGATGTGGGTGTGGAATTGGGCTGTTCTGCATTGGATTTGCCTCACAGCCGTCCATGTTCCGAGCATGCAAAACATCCTAGCAGCCAGACTCAGCCACACCACAGCTAGAGCCCATGAGTGGGAGCTCAAACAAGAGGTGGTTGACTCCATCTTAGACTGGTGGGGTCAGCTGGAACTGTATCTGTTCTTCTCCCCATTCAATGCAAAACTACCCAAGTTTTGCTCACTTGCTCCAGGGTATGGTGTTTTCTGGTGAGACACGCTCTCTCTTTCTTGGACAGGGAGGTTTTTGTATGCCTTCCCTCCCTTTCTGGTACTGCAGAGGGTGCTGATCAAGCTACGGGGAAGGGGTCCACATCATTCTGCTTGCCCCTTTCTGACCTTGTCAAGTTTGGTTTCCACTTTTTCAGCAGCTAGCAGTGGAGCCTCTGGTTCCCCTGCCTCTCTACAATGACCTCCTGACTCAGGAGGAGGGTATGCTGGTACATCCAGGACTGAAGTCTCTTCATCTTCATACGTGGCACCTCAGAACACAGCCGCTTCATGCTTTGGTGTCTCTTCCAGAGTGGCTCAGGTTATCGTTGAGGCTAGAAAGACATCTATGAGAACCACTTATGCCATTAAGTGGAAGTGGTTTTCCATTTGGGCCACTGTGAAGGGTTGGGACCTTTTCTCGTGCCCTGTTCCGTCGGTCATGGAATATCTTCTGCACCTCTGCAGTTCGGGCCTAGGCTATCCATCGCGGAAAGTCCATTTGTCAGCTGTCTCTACCTACCATACCTCGGTAGGTGGCAGGACACTAGCACAGTTGGAAGTCTCAAAGACTTTCCTGAAGGGGATTTTACACCTCAAACCCCTGGTGCGCAGCCCCGTGGCACCGTGGGATCTTAATTTTATTTTGGAAAAGTTGACCCTGCCTCCTTTTGAACCAGCTGGTTCTTGTGACATGCGCTATTTATTGTGAAAAGCGCTTTTCTTAGTGGCAGTTGATTCAGCTTCAAGAATTTCAGAGCTTCAGGCCCTGATTTGTAAGGAACCTATTAATTTTCCACAGGGACTGAGTGAATCTCTGTACCAACCATAAGTTTTTACCTAAAGTGGTTTCTGAGTTTACATTGAACCAGTCTGTTCAACTGTTCAACTGCCAGTGTACTACCCCCAACATTCCAATCAGGGAGAAGCGCTTCTTCATACTTTAGATGTTCTCAGAATCTTGTGTTATTATACTGACAGGACAAAGTCTGTCAGAAAAACGGATCAGCTTTTAGCTTCTTTTGCACACAGGAGGGAGGGTGCGGCAGTTACTAAACAAGTTTATCCAAATGGCTGGCAAACTGCATTACCTTTTGTTATCAGAAGTATGGAAAAACCCTCCCGGGGGAGGTTAAGGGGCACTCCACTAGGAGTATGGCTGCCTCTACTGCTTACGAACATACAAAAATGCCAGCAGAATCAGGCCTTATGGTTTATCGAGTCTGCTCGATTGTGCAGCTAGCCCCTCAACTTGTAGTTGCTCCACCCTCCCAACCCCTCTTCCTCACAAGCCCCCCACCCTGTCCCAACCTCTCTCTGCTTATTTCAGGAATGTGTCTGCTGCTGACATCTGTGCCGCAGCTCCCTGGAGTTCAGTCCACACTTTCACAAAGCATTACAGTCTGGACATTGCTTCTAGGCGCAGGTCAGGTTTTGGCCTAGCTGTGCTTCAGGGCCTCCTGTCTTAATTTCCCTGTGCCTTTCGAAGGTTTTCTTTCCTGCCTCCTGTGTTTCAGCTTTTCTTCTGATTCACACTGCTTGGGACTCGGTCCTCAAGGTGATTACCTACGGCAAGAGCCCTCTCGAAGTAAGATAATACAGTTACATAAGAACTTACCATAACAGTAGATCTTTGAGAAGAGGCTCTTGCAGTAGGTAACCTTTTTCCCTTCCCCATCCCTCTATGGTATTTCTGCTCTTTCTTTATGGGCTTATTCTGGGCTCCAGGAGCCTCTTGTCCTTTCTCCTGTCGCACCTCCTCGAAAGTCTCCAGCGGGAGAACTGGAAGGTGGGCATGGAGACTGCCCACTGTATAGGGTCATGCTGATGTCGGCCACGTGACGTCAGGAGGGTGGTCCCCCATCAGATACTGCTGGCTAAAGTTTCCATGTGGTTCTGACACCAGGGGGTGCAGTCATCTCTCAAAGATCTACTGTTACGGTAAGTTCTTACATAACTGTACTTTTTTCAGATACATTAGTGAAAAAAAGAAAAAGGGTGGGGGGAATGGTAAGGCTAGTTAGGGGTAGAGTAATGGAGGAGGATGGGCAAAAGGACGCCATCCTAAATGACTTTTGCTCAGTTTTCGCTAAGGAGGACAGTGGATCCATTTCAGAGAGTGGCATCAAAGCAGCCACTAATGGAATCCCGGAATTGAGACAGCCATTTATTACTAGTGAAAACATTCTGAAAGTGCTGGCTGCCCTTAAGATACATAAGGCCCCAGGACCAGATGAGTTGCATCCAAGGATACTCAGGGAATTAACAGCGGAGCTGGCTGAACCACTAGTATGTCTGTTCAACAGCTCACTTAGGTCTGGGGAAGTTCCATGGGATTTTAAGGTGGCAGACATTGTACTGCTTCATAAAGGGGGGATAAGGAGCAACCAGGGAACTAGAGGCCTGTCAGACTAACCTCTATAGTAGGGAAGCTGATGGAGTCACTGATCAAAGAGAACCTCATAGATTACCTGGAGAGCAAAAGGCTCCAGGATAGTAATCAGTATGGTTTCACGGCAGGAAAATCTTGTTAGACTAACCTGATAGTTTTCTTTGACTGGGTGGCACAGGAATTAGACAAGGGCCACATTGTGGATCTGCTCTACCTTGACTTCAGCAAGGCTTTTGACTCGGTACCTCACAAACAATTGCTCAAGAAGGTGAAAGACATGGGTGCAGCTAAACCCATAGTGAACAAGGTGGGTAACTAGCTAGAGGAGAGGCAGCAGAGGATGGTGGTCAATGGGGTTAAATCAGAGGAGAGGGAGGTTATGAGCAGGGTTCCATAGGGATCGGTTCTGGGTCTGGTCCTCTTCAACATGTTCATTAGTGACATTGGAGAAGGAATCTGGGGCAGGTTATGTGTCTTCACAGATGATATAAAACTATGTAGGAGGGTGGATAGTGACAAGGGAATAAGGGAAATGCAGAGAGCCCTACAAAAACTAGAGGGGTGGTCAAAGGTCTGGTAGTTAAAATTCAGTGTTAGAAAGTACTGGATGGGGGGATAGAGTCTTAGCACTACAGATGAGGAATGGTATCTGGGAGTTATCATTAGCAACTCACTTGAGCAATCGAGTCAGTGCAACAAGGCCTACAGCATGGCTAACTGGATGTTAGGATGTATTGGGAGGGTACTGATAGTAGAAGAAAAGAGGTAATACTTCCCCTCTACAGATCCCAGGTGAGGCCTCACCTAGATTACTGTGCCCAGTTCTGGAGTCCTCACCTCAGAAAGGATAATAAGGATACATTGGAGGCAGTGCAGTGCAGAGTAACAAAAATGATTCAGGGCCAACGGGGCAGATCCTATGAGGAGCGCCTCAAGGCACTTAATATGTACTCACTGGAGACCAGAAGGGAGAGGGGAGATATGAAACAGACATTCAAGTTCCATAAAGGAATTAACAAAGTGAACTGTGGGGAACTATTTAGCCTGAATACCAATTTGCGGTCATGTTGACACGAATAGAAATGAACAGGAGATCGGTTCAGGAGAGATGTGAGGAAGTACTATTTTACGGAAAGGGTGGTGGACCCTTGGAACAGTATGTCAGCTGAAGTGGAAAGCACAAAAACAGTCAGGGGATTCAAGCCGGGCTGGGACATAATGAAGGGAATAATGGTTACTGGGGGCAACGGGACCAAGGAAGAGAATAGAGGACGGGGAGGGTTAGTACCCTGAAGGAACAGTAGGTTCCAGGGATTATAGGGAACTTGGGTACACTGGATGGACCTCTGGTCTTTTTCTGCCATCATTGTCTGTTTCTATGTTTAAGACGGATGCATGCATGAAGAAGGTAGAGGAGTACAAAGCCACCTACAAGAGCAATACTGAGAAGTAAAAGGCCTTCACGTCCAGTAGGCCTTATAGAAGGGGAGGTAGAGGTAGAGAATACTTTCCCCATGGTTTCCTTGCCTATGATTTCTCCCAGCTAAAGGGTTTCTTCAGAGGCAAAAGGGGCTTTAAGCGTGCTGCCACAACCCCAGCACCCAAGGGCCAGCCAGAACAGAATCCCTGACAAGTCGGTCCAGGTTGCCCGTCCATTGCCAGTGGGGGAAAGGCTGACTCACTGTTTCCAGGAGTGGAAAAACATTACCACAGACAGGTGGCTCCTGGAATAGTTTGTCAGGATTGACCCTGCTGTTCAAAAGGTTTCCAAGGCTACAGGTTCACAGGAACTTTGCACCTCCCACCCAAACAGAAAAAATGCTGTTGGAGCTGGAGGTATGAAAGATCTTTAAGGATATCTTTTTCATGAGGCCACACCTATGGAACTGTAGCCACCAGGTACTAGGACCACAGAGAAACTGTTTGCAAGCAGTCTGCTAGAGGCCACCCATGATGACATCCTACGTCAGCACTTCCCATATAATGTGGGTGGTCCCTTCCCTCCCCAGTTATATTCCCACCATGTACCATATTCACCAGCCCCTGCACAAAGACGCCACCGCTGTTCAGTGTATTTCTCTCCCTAGTTTGCTATCACGTTTTGGAAGTGATACTCAACATTGTGTATGTCATCTAAAGAACCTTTAGATATTGTAAATGCAGTGAAAAAATTTACTTTGGTGACTCGCACAACATCTGCGCTTGCAGCCTCAGTGCAGTCCATAATGTTAAGGCCTTTCAGATTTACCTCACGTTCAACACCACTACCCGGTGATACAGAAAGAATGCCTTGGTGACTCACCTTTTTAAACAGCAGGTAGCCAGGATGTAGAAAGAGCTCCAAGAAAAGAGGTGTACCATGTCACTGGCCCACACCTTGGGCTTTCATTCATAAGTCCCAGAAGAAGACCTCTGGGCAACATAAACACAAGCACCGGGAGAGGCAGAGAAGCAAAGAGAAAATCTCCCTGGTATGCTCTAGGTCGCACCTCCATCCCACGTGACCATTTCTGCACCATCCACTGCCCTGGTGGTGACGCCACCAGCTGCCCAGACTGTTGACCTCTCCAGGTCAGGAAAGGCTGTGAGCACCACCAATCCTATCACAGCTGGTGAGGTGCAGTCTGTGTCAGGAATGGTGCCCCCCCCCATCGACATCACAGAGCACGCCTGCAGTTCAAGCAAACACCGATGTACAAGCTGTGCTTCTGTCCTTTGCGGATATGTTGCAGCACCTGTTACCTCCTCTTGCATCAGGAGCAGCATCAACAGGGCCCCTCCGGCAAGCTCCAGTGCTGACATCTGTCAGGTTGATGAGCCGTTGCCTTCCAGTGCATTGACAACGTCTTCTACTCCCTCTTTGAGGCCTACGGAAACTGTTGGTGATGATCAGGAATAAAACCCTAACCTCACTGAGGAAGAGGAGGAGGAAGAGTATGTGAAGAGCTCTTAGAAGAGGTCCAGCTTTACCATCTCCACAGGGAGTGAGGACTCCATAGTGTATACCTCTCGGTCCCTTCCTGAAGACCCTTCATTCATCTTTGTGATGCAGCAGCTACAGTCTTCCATGGGTTTTGAATCTGAAAAGCATGACATCACCAAGAGAAACTTGGTGGCATTCCTAGAACTGCATGACTCTCCACCAGTTATTCCTCCTCCATTGCTTGCCCTAAAGAATGCCACCCTGACTGCCTGGCACAGACCAAATATGGTACCCGCTATACCTAAGAAAGCAGATAAATAATATCGAGCCCCCTCAGGCAAGCCCTTTTTTGCGGGCCAACCTGAGGCTGATTCATTTGTAATAAATGTTGCCCATGATAGGTCTAAAGTGCGTAAACATCTTATTTCTCTCCCTCCTGATAAGGAGTCCAGGAGACTAGATGTTCTGTGGAAGAGGACCTTTGCTTCTTCTACCTTGGGCCTCAGGATTGCAAATTATCAGGCCCATATGGTAAAACACCAAAACACCCTCTGGAGGAAAGCCAAGGCAGTGGCCCAAGCCCTACCAGCGGGTACTCCTAAGCGGCAGCTATTAAAGGCCCTTCAGGCAGGGGCAGATGAAGGTAAGCATCGTTTATGCTCTACCTATGACATATCTGATGCTTCTGCCAAAGCAGCAGCTTCTGGGGTTTGTCTGAGAAGACATTCTTAGTTGAGGGTGACAGGATTTGCCATTGATGCGCAGCTGTCCATCCTAAATGCCCCATTTAGAGGATACCAACTGTTCGGAGCAGACATTCAGGATATCCTCTCAAACCTACAGGCCTCGGTTAGGATGCTAAAATCAGTACATTCCCTCTACCACACACAACCAAGAAGAAGGCAGACAGTGCTGTAGGCACAATTCTGTGGCCTACTTCACCAAGTATCCAGATGAAATGTTAGATCTTACTTCGAGAGAGGCTCTTGCTGTAGGTAATCACCTTGAGAACTGCACCCCCTGGCATCAGGACCACATGGAAACCTTAGATAGCAGTGTCTGATGGGGGACAGCCCACCCGACGTCATGTGACTGACGTCAGTGTGACTCTCTATAGTGGGCAGTCCCCATGCTCACCTTCCAGTTCTTTCCTGCCGTCGACTTGAGCATGTCTGACCTTGTGGAGATCATCACTGCAGTTTGAACGCCTCTTTTCAGATGAGTATCAGTTTTTTTCTTCCTTTTGGTTAAAACTTTCTATTTTGTGCACGTCTTTGCTATCTTGCACAGAGTCACATAAAAATAAGTGCGATTCTTACGGCGCGCAGTTACCGCACAACTCTCATGTCTGCCTCTTCATTTTAGGCCTGGAGCACAAGGTTGAGGATTGTGAGGCCTGTTTCAGCTTCAAGCAGGCCATACGGAAGTGTTACATAGACGTTGACGGCAGATAAGGACCGCAAGGCCCACCCAGTCTGCCCATTTTTTCTACCTTATGAATGTGCCATAGACCTTTACTCTGTCCATGGCCTATCTATTCATACTCATCTTTATTGCTCCATTATCCCTATCCCATGCCTGTTTGAAGCCCTGCACTGTATTCATATCCATCACTTCCTGAGGTAGGCTATTCCATGCATACAGCACCCTTTCTGCGAAAAGGAACTTTCTCGCATTACCTCTTAATCGGCCTCCCTTTAACTGCATGCTGCATCCTCTTATCCTGCTATTTTTCTTATATTGAAACATGTTAGACTCTTTCACCTTGTTAATGCCCTTAAGATGTTTAAATGTTTCGATTGTATCACCTCTCTCCCTCCTTTGCTATAGGATATACATATTGAACTCCGTTAATCTGTCCTCATATATTTTCTGATGCAGTCCCTGCACCATTTTGGTTGCCCTTCTCTGGACTGCCTCCATTTTGTTAATGTCCTTGTGCAGGCGTGGCCTCCAGTACTGCACACAGTGCTCCAGATGGGGCTTAACCAGTGTCTTGTAAAGAGGGATTATTACCTCCCTCTTACGACTTGTGATACCCCTACTAGTAAACCCCAACATCCCTCTAGCCTTACCTACCGCTTTAGTGGTATGCTTGGATGATTTCAGGTCATCTGTAATGATGATGCCCAAGTCTCTTTCTTTTCTTGTGATTGCCAGCAATCCCCCTCCCAACCTATAGGTAGCTTCAGGGTTTCTCTTCCCTATGTGTATGATCTTGCGCTTCTTTGCATTAAATCCCAGTTGCAACTCTTCCTACCATTTTGCCATTTTATCCAGATCTCTTCTCATTCTGCCCACCCCATCTGGATCATCTACTCTGTTACAAATCTTGGTGTCATCTGCAAACAGACAAACCTTACCCTCCAGCCCATCTGCAATGTTACTGATGAAGATTTTGAAGAGGACTGGCCCCAGGACTGATCCCTGAGGTACCCCATTTGAGACTTTCATCTCTTTTGACTGTATACCGTTTACCACCACTCTCTGTTTTCTGCCCGCCAACAATTTTGCCACCCAGCTGACCAACTTCTGATCCACTCGAACCTACTCAGCTTATTAATCAATCTTCTATGTGGAACAGTATAGAAAGTTTGCTGAAGTCAAGGTAGGTGACATCAACTGCACCCCCTTGGTCCACCATTCTGGTTACCTAGTCAAAGAAATCTATGAGATTGGTTTGACAGGACCTTCCTATTGTAAACCCCTGCTGTCTTGGATCCTGTGCTCCTAGGGATTCTAGGTGTTGTACTATCCTTTTTTTAAGGAGTGCCTCCATAATCTTACCCACTACTGAGATAAGACGGACTGATCTGTAGTTCTCTGCCTCCTCCCTGTTGCCACTCTTGTGAAGCGGGATTACATGAGCCCTTCTCTAGTCCTCTGGGACCTCTCCTGTGCTCAGAGACTCACTAAACAGTTCTGCTAATGACTGTGCTAGTTCCACCCTTAGTACCTTTAGTACCCTGGGATGTATGCCATTAGGTCCTATTGCCTTGTCCACCCAGAGCTTAGCGAGCTCTTGTTGGACCCTTTCTTTTGTGAAGGAACTTGTGCACACCTCCCTCCCCCGTGTCCATGGTGCTGCGCTGTGGGACCTGCCATACCTTCTCCTCAGTAAATACTGAGCAGAAGTATCTATTTAGGATAGATGCTTTTCCTTCGTCCTCCTCCACACACTCCCCCTTATCCTCTTTGATCTTAGCAATACCCCCTCTGGACTTTCTCCTTTCACTGATGTATCTGTAGAAAGTCTTGTCCCCTTCTTGCATTGCTAGCAGGCCCTTGAAGCCCATCTCCTAAAAAAGAAAATGGCATCTATGGTGAAAGAGCTGAAAAACTAAGGAGCACTTCTTCCTTGCCGACTGACTCCCATAAACATAAGAAGAAGAGGGGCAAAGAGAAGCATTGGGATCAGGACATGTCCCTCTCTCACCTGTGACTGTTCTCGGGCCCATTGGGTGAACAGCGGCCTCTTTCTCCAGGAAGACCATCGCTATTGCCAAGTCTGCCTCATCCTCCCAGGAGCAGCCCTTGGTTCCCTCGCCATCACTGGTTATGGTGGTCACGAGCGCCTCAGCCAAGTCCGAGGCCTTCCTTAGATCCCTCTTCACCACCGGGTCTAAGACTGGAAGGGCCAATAAGCCATTTTATGGACCCTCCGATGAACATCCAGCCCGGGTCGATAAGTCACGATCTGTGGACTCCGGTGCCTGTTCGGCATTGGTAGTAGTAGCAGTAGTAAAAAATCTTTATTTTTAGACAGGAAAAATTGATGGTGGTCATTAGGACAAACGTCCTACTTACAAGATGGTCCTGTTAGTATTTAGTTACAACAAGATAACAAAACACATACTACATCAGACAAATGTCCAAAGTACAAAAATTTCATGAACTATAAATACATATACCTGGGCGCTAATGAGCAGCTGAAGACAGTTGCACCACTCCAGAGCTCCGCATTGCATGAATATAAAAAAGTGCTTTTTTTATAACTTTACTTTGTTTATTGAGCAATTTCTGTAGTCTTTATGAAAGCTGTAATGGATGAATACATCACCTCTGGCAAATCCGCCCAGCAGACTGGTAAAAATGCTAAACAAAAAGCAGCGCAGGATGGCGGGAAACCTGGGCCTGATGTCGCTGTCTGCAGCAGACATAACAACGATCAGGACAGTATCTGACCAGATTTTGGTGGATTTAAAACCCCATTGGGATACCTTGGAGCAGATTCTCCCGGGGATAACACAGGACTTAAAACAACAGAAGGGGCGAATTGGCGAGGTGGAGCAACATGTCTCAGACCTTGAGGATACTACAAGACCACTCCCAGACAAAATTACTAAGCTCGAGAAAGAAGTGGAGGAGCTAAAGGAAGTGCTCGACTATCAAGAAAATTATAGTTGGCGCAATAATCTGCATATTCGAGGGTTGCCAGAGAGAGCAGAATGTGGGAACCTCCTGGACTTTTGCTCAACAACTCTCCCTAAGATGCTGGGGATGGATGTTAAGGGAAAAGTAAAGCTCTAACAGGCGTGTCAGGCCCTGACTCCACGCCCGCCACTAGATCAACCGCCTTGCCAGGTGATCTTCCGACTGCACCACTGCCAAGATAGGCAGGCACTGCTGGCAGCATATCGGAATAACAAAGAATTAAATTTTGAAGGCCACAAGTTAACCATCCACCAGGACATGTCCATGAGGATCCAACGCAAACGTCAGCAGTTCAACACACAAATGGACTGTCTGCACACTCGAGGCCTGGAGTTCTTTATCGTATACCCAGCAACGGTGAAGGTTCGACTAGAAGGGGCCACTAGCTCCTTTTGGGAGTCCAACAAGCTGCAGGAGTGGAATCGTAAGAACCATCTGACCTGAAGGTCTTCTGCAGTGAGTCGAGTGGATTGGTGGACAATTCTGATTTGGATCCTTGAAGAGGGCATGCTTCACTTAATTGTACTATTTGGGGAATGCTGCATAGATCGACTGACCATGTCTGTGAGTGCTTAAATTTGCTTAACTCCTTGCTCTCTCACCCAGACCCATCTAATGGACTAGAGACAGAAATTTGAATCTCACTGTTAAAAAGGTCATTTGTGACTAACCCCATAAAAATGGAGTAAATTGATGACATAGATGTTACTGGGGGGACTAAAACCTGTAGTGCGAGGGGGAGGGAACAGGCGGGAACTGGAATATTCACCACAGTAAGTTGGTGTCATCTTGACCGTGCTGGATTTATGAGTGTTTAGCTGAAGAACAAATAAGAAACTACAGGTGAAGGTCTAATTGCACCCTAAGGGTGGGATATTCAAAAGGGTTGCGCCATGCGCAATAGGGTTGCGCCTGCGCAAGACCAAAAGTGCGCCATTCTGCGATATTCAGCAGGAGGCAGATGCGCCCCCGAAAACATGCTGAGCAACAGCGCAATGCAAAGGAAGGCATGCACAATCGACGTGGGTGGAGCCATGCATAAAGAGTGCAATGCAAAATTGAAAGACTTGCGCATTGCGCAAGAGCGGAACTGCCGGAAATTGCGCACTAGCGGAAATGAGCCAAAATAAAAAGGCTCAAGGAAGCGGCGCAAGAACGCTACAAGGATGCCAAGTGGGGTAGAGAGAGAGAGACAGACAGACAGACAGACAGTGACAGGCTAGGGCAGGCAAGGCAAGCATTATGGGCCATAGGCTGCAGAGGCCAGCAGGGGGTGCCCGGTGCAGTGGAAGTAGCAGTCAGGACAGCGGGGGTAACACAGCAACACCAGCCGGGGGCAGAAGCCAGGGAGATGGACAGTGCCAGCTTCCACATGGAAGCTGTAATGAGGGGTGAGAATGCAAGCTGCAGGGGACGAGGCCGTGGAAGGACCCGTCGGGCGGTGCGCCCCAGCAGACAGTACTGCGTGCCGCATCAGCTATGAGCTGTATACAGATGTAGAGATCGTGGGCGGACCGCCTGAACAGGGCAATACTGAGGTGGCTTGGTGAGCTGTGCAGTGATGTGATGCAGGCACCCTCACGACGGAGTCACGCCTGTCAGTGGAGACCAAGGTGACAGCCTGCATGTGCCTGCTCGCCATGGCACCTTCCAGAGGCTGACAGAGGACACCACAGGCATCACACAGTCGGCCACGCCATGCATCCTCACCCATTCCTCAGCGCACTGCTGCCACATGCCGTGGAGCACATCCATTTCCCCAGCACCGCAGCAGAGCGCAGCAAACATGCGGAGTTCCATAGGTAGCACGTGATGCCTGGTATGCTAGGGCCATGGACTGCACCCATATGGCCATTCGCATGCCACCTTGCCCCAGATGGGGCAGCGTATAGGAACCGAAAGGGCTACTCCAGTGTCAACTGCTAGGTGGTGTGTGATGCCACTGGGTGAATAATCAATGTCTGTGCCACACACCCTGGCGGAGCACATGATGCCTTCATATGGCATCAGTCCGCACTGTGCCATCGAGTTGAGAGTGGGGACATCCCCACAGGATATCTAGTGGGTGAGTACGCATGTATGGAATGCAAACTGGGGCAAGGGTGGGAATGCCACAGGTGCCATGGTAGTGGCACACAGGGATATGGGCAAAATGGACCTGAACATGACACTAATCTCCACTATCTCCACACAGGTGACAGCGGTACCCACCTGTCCCTGGCTGCTCACACCGCACCGGCGCCCCATGACCCCATCGCAGCAACGCTATAATGAGGCACATGCTGCCACATGCAACATCATAGAGCGGGTGTTTGGGATGCTCAAGGCACGCTTCCGATGCCTAGACACCTCCGGCGGTGCCCTACAGTACAGACCCCCAAAGGCCTGTGGGATATTCCTGGCCTGTTGCATCCTGCACACCATGGCCAAGGACTGTGGGATAGCCGTACAGGTTGAAGAGGGGGACAGCGATGGGGACGCCAGTGACACCGGTGCTGATGTTGATGAGCAGCCCCCCCAGGACGGCGGGACCCCCGACTGATCCGGCAGGACCAGCTGCACCGGGACACCATCAAAGAGGAGCACTATGCACAACACAGGTAAGTCAAGGGGACATGTGCAACCAACACTGTCCATGCACAAACCACAGGCACACAGGGTAACACACTAGGGGTGCATGACGGCCAGGGGAGTGGAAGGGTCCAGGCATACAAACACACCATCATGGAGGGGTGAGCACTCATATGGACACACACACACCAGGCACAGAGCGTACATGGGCAGATGCACAGCACAGCAGAACCGACAGTGCTAACACGCAGCACCACCGACCACCCCCACCACCTGTACTGTCCAAGTACATGTGTCAGATGCTGGGCACCCTTGCACCTTGGTATACAGTACAATGCAGGCATCATCATGCACACGCACCTGTGGGCAACAGTTGGGAGGGTGTGCAGGTGGTCCGTGTGTCAGCGTGTTGAGCAGAGCACCCAGCAGTGCACTGCCCACCATGACACACATTGCACACAGGGCAGCACCAGACAGGGCCCGCACTGGGAGACAGGTCAGTCATGTAGCACTGTCCCATGGCTACCGCGGATGCGTGGGTGGCCCCACTGTGACCCAACAGCACTGGCAGGCTGAGCAGGGGCCACATGGGGTGGCACTGTTGGACCACCAGGGGTCCCACTGTGCGAACGCGACCTTGCCCGCACAGGGGTCTGCAGCATGCCAAACACACCTGCACCAGGGGTGCTCGGGATGCCCACAGCAGAACCCGGCATCGACAGGCCTGGTGTCGCACAACGCCAAGAATGGGGAGTGGAGCGTGAACTGTGTGGGGTGTGCGGTACAGGGTCACCTGACTGTGTGCCCAATGCGTCCACGACAGAGACCACTGCCTGGGTCAGCCTGTCAATGGCGGCGGTCACATCCATCCACACGTGGACCATTTCTGCACAGTCTAGAGCACACTCCCTGCTGTGCCACTCCACAGCCACACACAGTGCCTCCACGGACATTGAAACCCGCCTCTGCTGCTGTACTGATTCCCGCAGCAGGTGGGTGTGCTCATCCAATGGGTACTCTGCCACAACAGCAGCCTGTCCCCCAGGGTGTTGAAGGTCCTGATGCACAACACCCCTTGAGGGTGGGCGCTGTTTGCCAGGACCAGGAATGGGCGTATCACAGGGCGGCGGGCATGTGCCACCGCTGGATACTGTACCCCCAGACCTGGTGGGTGACTGCTGCTGCTGCCCCTCCAACTGCTGTGCCACAGAGTCCACTTGTTCCACCGCTGTGGCCGCAACAGTGCCAGACACCTGCACAGCCACTGGTGCTGCCCCACTGGTGCTGACAGGCACAGTCTGGGACTGTGCCGACATGCTGCCGCACAGGTTGGAACCAGCAAGGCCCAGGGGCACGTGATGGCCTGCTGTGTGTCCGTCATGGGACACACCCATGTCACTTCCCATTGCAGTCCTTGCATCATCAATGGTGCAGGGACGTGCTACAGCCACAGTCACAGCGTGATGGCATGCTTGCATGCCAGACTGCTGAGACACAGGCTGTGCACCCCCCACACCCGAATCACCGACACCAGGGTTGACAGCCCTGCGTGCATGCTGGTGTAGTGCATGCTGGCTGGCGACAGAGGTGGATGGACCCTCCTCCATGTCCAGCAGGTCATCCTCACTGCCTGGTCCCACCACCACCGACTCCTGGAGATGAACAGGATCTGCAACAGAAAGAGAGGACATGTGAGTGCATGTGACCAACCTTCCTCCCCCCCCCCAACACCACCACCATGTCATACCGTGCAGTGATGGGCTTCCACCTGTCTGGAATCCACCTCCCGGTATGCCCTCAATCGCACTGCACTGCAGAGTTGCAGCCAGTCGGTCCTCAGCCGGGGTCAGCTCCACCACTGCTGGTTGGCCCCCGCAAGTGCCAGCGCGTGCCGCCCTGAGGGCCGCCACCTTCTCCTTCACCCTCCTGTGGTCGGTCCCAATCTTTTTCTTGCATTCCTGCACAGAGCGCTGGTGGCTTCCGTGCAGGTTCACTGCCCGGGCTACCCCCTCCCATGCAGCCGCACTGGCCTGAGGGGTGCCCCAGCTTCCACGCAGTAGTGCCTCATCCTCCAGGTAGGCCTGGAAGAGGGCCTCAGTCTCTGCCGTGGTGAAGTTGGGCCTCCTCCTTCGCCCACCATCCTCACCCTCACCTTGTCTCTGCTCGGTCATGGCGATCTGTATGGGTGTAAGTGGACACCTGTCACTGTGCAGTCTACAGCATTATCCCATGCCCATTGTCCAGAACATCCCACAGCATGCAACTCACCTCTCACCTGCAGTAACCGACTCTGTCCAGCACAGCCCACTGTCACACTTTTATAGCGCAATGCATGCAAATTAGGAGAGGAGCAACTGTAATGAGATGCAAATCGCACCACTGCACCCTTGAATGGCTGATCAGATGATTTGCATGTGTCGGCTGAATATTGCGCCATTGCGCTTTTCGCAAGACGGTTGATCCGGGTGAGCCAATAGCACAGATCTGTGACTGTGCGGTACACTGCATTGCGCATGCCCAGGTAGCTTACGCAGGCATCTGCTTCGCTGATGATGTGCTGTGCGCGATCGGCAATTCAGGCCATGGCCACCATTGTGCCAGTGGCGCTACAGCACTGGGCACTATATGGCGCTGTGGCACTACTGCGCAATAGTCCACTGTGGCACTGGTACGCAGGTGGTTGGTCGCGCAGGATATGTATACATCAGATGGCGCTGTGCTTGGCCTTGCGTCATAGACCCCTGACCTGGTGTCCGACCTTTGCCCCCTGCCGCTGTTCGGCTGCCATGTGTACGGCCCTATTGCGCTGTCTGGTGACAGCGCTATGTGGACTGATGGCGCTGTTCAAACAGCGCGATTGGAACCTATGGTGGTCTATTGCACAACATCTCCACGTGGGGTTGCCGCGCAGCGGGGCGCCATATTGCCTGCTGTAAACTTGGTAGCATGGCACACAGGAGGGCAGTGCAATGGAGCCCCGTGGAGGTGGCCAACTTGGTGGCCCTGGTGGAGCCCCACTATGGGGCACTGTATGGTGAGGTGCCCCTCACCATGGCTAGGACCCAGGTCTGGCAGCAAGTGGCCAGTGACCTGGTGGGGGTCACTGGGCAGCGCCGGTCTGCTGAGCAGTGCCTGCACAGATACAGTGACCTCCGCAGGAGGGGAGCCTGAGCTGCATGAGTGGCTGCGTTCACGTGCCAGGAGGGGCGTGGTGCCCAGGCCAGGTGGGTGTACCGTCTATGCACCTGTATTCTCTGTAGGGGTGTGAGTGTGTTTTGGTGGATGTGCATAGGTGATGGCTCTGACATGGTTGGCTGTGTCAGTGTGTGCAGGTGTGAGATGCATGGGGCTGGCTGTGTGGGCAGGCACTCTCACTGGGGCAGGAGGCAGTCAGCTTTGGAGTCACACTGATGTTTTTCTCAATATATGTCTCCCACAGGCCGGGATGTGAGGATGCAGGCACATGCTGTGGAGGGCCGTGACAGGGCCCCGGTGCCAGTCGGTGGTGCAGTAGGAGGTGGGCCCCAACAACAGTGGCAGCAGCAGCAGCAGACACACCTTCTTGCGGAATGTGAGTATCATTACATCATGGATGCTATTGCATGCTGGAGGGGGGGTGGGCATGACCACCAGCCATGCACAACACAGCCATGCATGACACAGGCGACATTCATCACTGTCCAGTGTCACTGCACGTCTGTGTGTGCATCACTGGTGGTCCATGCATGCACTGGGCACATGGCTGTGTAACTGGCATTGCACCACATTGCCACGTCACTTGACAGCCTTGTTTGTGCTGTGATGGACATGGGCAGTGTGTGTGTGCAGTGGTGCACATAACTGGTGCCGCCTGTTTGTGATGGCCATGTGCATGTTCACTGTGGGTGGGTGCATGCCATCACAGGTGCGGGACATTGGCCTATATGGCTTGCAGGTTGGGTGGTGTTCAGGGTTGTGGTCAGCCACAGCCATTGACTGTGTTCCCATTTTCCTAGGCCTCAGTGTTCTCAGGAGGATACAGCGGGAACTGCATGGGCTGACGCAAGTGTCCTTGGACAACCAGGCCATCCTCAGGGACATCCATTGACATGGCCTGCGGAGGATGCATCGCCAGGCACAGCGGCACCGGGCGGAGGAGGACCAGCCTGCTGGGCCTTAGGCCAGATTCCCCTTCCCACTTCACCCATCCCTCCCACCCTGCCTTCCCTCTCCAAGTTGTTCATCCCTACCCCTTGCCCACCCCTACCTTGTACCCCTACCCCCCCCTTGTAAATAGTTATGGTGTTGATAGTTTTGTGATTTACATTTTTATAATACATTTATATTTTGTTATGAATACTGTGTTGGTCTCTGATTTGCAGCTGGCTATGGTTGCTCAGTTGCAGTGGTGTGCATGCCATCTGGGGTGGTATGGTCCTGGGTGTGTGTGTGTGTGTGTGTGTGTGTGTGTGTGTGTGTGTGTGTGCGTGTGTGTGCATGGGGGGTATCTCCAGCATGGCAGTGACTTTCTGTTGGTCTTGCCGTCTGCTGCCACCCACTGCTGGGTGCACAGGGTGGGTCTGGCTTGTATGCTTCTCTGCTGCACGGGGTTGACGTGTGCCGGGGGGGATGCATGGTGTTTCCTGCAGTGCCAGTCACTGCACATGGGTGGTGTCTTGGGGTCATGGTGCAGGGTGTGCTGTGCGTACGGGGGGCTGATGTGCACTGTGGTTGTCAACCCCCTGTGTGTGGCAGTCTCAGCCTGCCAGTGGTGTGCTGGGGCATCATGGCTCTGCTGTGCTTTTGTTGGCTTGTCCCCATGGGCCAGTAGATCATCCGTCCCACCCCAGTGATGCTGTGCTTGGGGTGTGCAGGTGTCTTGTTGGTTCTGCAGTGTGTTCCTGTGCCCATGTGTGGCATGGCTGGCGGTGGGCCCCAGCCTGCCTCCCTGGTTGTGCACTTCCATTGCTCTGCTGTGGAGGGGGCACTGTGCTTGCGCTATGGCACCTCTGGACTGCTCAGCTGGGCTGCCTTTGTTGCGTTATGGCGCAACCTTACTGCTCAGCTTCCCCTTCCTGGTTGCGCTATGTCGCAGTTAGTGCGATATTCAGATGTTGGCTGCTTGTGCAATTTGTTCTGCTCCATGTTTGAATATCGCGTCTGTTGCGCATATGCGCAATTGATTTGTGCTTGCTCCTGCTGTTGCACACATTTTGAGCGCAGTTTGAATATCTGGCCCTAAGTGTTTAAGGGGATTAATAAGGGATGGTTGGGAGACAGAGGGATGGGAATACTGTGGACTGGTAATACAGAATTGCAGGCGGCGACCCTAGTTAACAATCACAACCTAAAGGGGGGTGTTGTGTGGGACCTCACTGTAAAGCAGGAAAAGAAATGCAGATCCTGTAAGAGCTAGGTAGCTCATGGCGAGGATATATGACACATGCCATACTATGGATCTAAGACGGGGAAGGGGAGTATTGAATTACATAATTTTGACTAAATCAATGACAGAGGAAAATACAAACAACAATTACCAGAGAAATGATAAATAAGGGGACCTGCAGGGGGATGGAATATTTTACGGATAAGGAATCTGGATATTAAAGCACATATATAGGGATGGATAAGTCAAGGTGCAGAGTGGGAGAGGGGCGTATAATGGATTGAGGAATTATCACACAAACTGAACATTAATTCAGAATATAGTAATACACTTTTCAAGTATGCTGAAGACGAAAGCAAAAGAGGCAGTGTGGAAGCTAATGGTGGGTGGGAGGGAGGGAGGGAGGGTTCATTGTATATAGTTATGTGTTATGTTTAGATAACTGGTCTGTGTATTCTGCAAAGGAACTATATCAGGTTTTCTGGATATTACAGGACTAACACAATGGAAAATGGCTAATACAAACATGGGGTTACCCTTATCTAATAAAATAGTGTCATGGAATGTGAAGGGCTTTTCATCTCCAGCCAAAAGGGCTAAGGTTTTGGTAGCGCTGCACCGTAGGGGTGCATCTGTGGCCCTACTTCAAGAAACCCATTTGTCACAGTGAGAACATAAAAAACTAATGGGGGGATGGGTTGGGGTTTGTCACGCAGCTTCGTATAACTCCCACAAGTGGGGAGTAGCTACTTTAATACACAGAAAATTCCCTTTTGTGACCCAGAGGGTGATAAGAGACCCTTCGGAAGGCAGATATGTTTCTGTGATGGGGAGCTCTGTGGAAGACAAGTCACTTTTGGAAATATATATGCCCCATCTGTCATGATGTAATGTCCTACCAAAAAATTCTAGACATTCTGATAGCAGAACAATTCCCAAATTTGATACTGGGAGGGGATTTTAACTGCATGGCATACCCCAAACTAGACTATTCTGGGACTCGGGATCGTACAATTAAAGCAGTTCAGCGATGGCAGGTAGGCCTTGTGGACCTAGGAATGGTAGATGCCTGGTGGACGGCCAACCAGGGGGCTCGGGAATATACATTTTTTGCGGCCCCTTACAAGTCTTGGTCCAGAACAGATTATATGTATATATATAAATAGGGATCTGTGTGCCAGAAAGGAACAGATTAGGCATAGTCCCATATATTTGTCAGACCATGCTATGGTGGAACTGGAGCTGAGTCTGACACCAGAACAAGCAGACGTTACAGCTGGAGGTTCCCCACATACTTGTTGAGTAAGAAAGATTTCAGGGAATTCCTAAAGGAACAGTGGAAATTCTTTGAGGACACGAATAAAGGTACAGTGTCATCTGCGGGGATATACTGGGAGGCTAGCAAGGCATATATGTGGGGAGTCATTATTGGGTATACTGCTAAACATAAAATGGAAAAAAGACAAAAGCAGAGAGAACTGGAGAAATGGATCTGGGACTTGGAACGTGGGATGGTGAGGGGGGAGGGGAAGAAAAAGCCCAGGAACTACAGCTTGCTAGAGAAGCGCTAAATGCTAATCTAAGAGAGGAGGTTAAAAGTAAACTATTGTTTGCCAAACAAAAAGTATATGAGTGAGGGAATAAGCCAGGGCCCCTTCTGGTGCCTCTTATGAGTGGGGGAAGACTAATAAGTGTATAATCCAAATAAAAGTTAAAAGGAGATGTATCACTAGAGATGAGAAAGCTATTAGGCAACACTTCACAGAATACTGCGAGAAACTCTGTAAGTTGGAATCCAAGGGTACAGACCATTTGATAGATGGGTTTTTTGAGGGGCTGCATATTCTGCAACTGTCTACAATCCAAAAGAAAATATTGAGTTCTAAAGTTACGACCAAGGAGATGGAAGTAGTGCTCAGCCAACTAAAGAAGGGTAAGGCGGCTGGCCCTGATGGGCTGGGAGCTGAATATTATAAGGCTCTAAAAGAGGAGTTGGCCGGGCCTCTCAGTAATGTTATGGAGGAAGCTAGAAGAGAAAGAGGGTAACCTAGAACCTGCTGTGAGGCCCTTATTACAGTAATACCCAAGCCTGGGAAAAACCTGGAGGAATGTGCGTCTTATAGACCCATTTCACTTCTGAATCAGGATTGCAAGTTTATGACAAAGGTATTGGCAATGAGACTGGAAGGTGTGCTTCCCCCTTCTGGTTCATGCAGACCAAACAGGCTTCGTACAGGGTAGGCAGTCATACCATAATGTACAAAAGCTATTATTTATTTAATTTAATTTTAATTTTTTATACTTGTAAAACCAGATGAGCAATACTGCCCGTTTTCACAGGTGACAAGTCATATATCTAAAGTACAATACAAAATATTAAATACAAAAATACAGAGCAAACCACTCAATCCGCATAAAGTGCATGTGCTGTTCAGTACATGAGTATTACAGAAACATTCATTTTCTAGAGAAAAGCCAGTGTTTTAGACTGCTCTTAAAACACTGAATAGAATTACTTTCGACAATGTAGTGTGGTGGGGTTCTTGGCATACGGGATGGGCATGTGTCCTCTCCATGGATGCCGAGAAAGCCTTCGATAGAATAGAATGGGGCTACCTAATGAATACACTTGGGAGGTTTGGGTTGGGGAGGAATTTATAAAGTTAGTGGGTGCATTTTATAGAGCTCCTCTAGCCAGAATTTTGGTAAATAGAGCCCCCTCACTGGAGTTTAAATTAGCCCGGGGCACCAGACAGAGCTGCCTGCTATCGCCCCTACTGTTCGCTTTGGCGATTAAGATACAGAATGACTCTAGAATTAAAGGAATATGGGGATCAAGGGGGGGGACATGTTATCACCCTATATGCAGATGACATTCTGCTATTCCTCACAGAGCTGGAACAGTCAGTCCCGAGAATGCTGCACATAATAAAGCAGTTTGCCCATTTCTCAGGGTATAAAATAAACCTAAACAAATCAGAAATAATGTTTTTGGGGGGAGAGTAGGGATAGGGCAGGAAGCATGGGAGTTAAAGGCGGTAACCAAGACACTAAAATATTTGGGTATAGAAGTAGGAAAAGACTTAGGTGCTCTATGTGATGCAAAGTTTATACCTTTATTCAAAACCATCGTAAAAGACCTAAGCAGATGGAGAGCATTGCCGATTTCTTGGATGGGCAGAACCAATCTTATAAATGGCCCATCGGCGCAGCGGTTGGATTTCCGCTTGCAACACCGGCGACCCAGGTTCAGGAACAGACTTGGGTTGCTGGAGGGCCATCCGGGGGGGGGAGAAGGATGGCGCGTCCTGTGGACAGCTCTCCTTCTCCGGGAGGAGGATGGGGATCTCATCCAGTGCTCGATGGACCCCTGGCGGAGGCCGGGGGCACTGCACCTACTGATGAGCAACAGTACCAAGGGGGTGGGGCAGATGCAGGATGTCATTGCATGTCCCTGCCCTCGGTATAGGGGAAGAAAACCCCCCCGAAGTCCGCTGCCTCCGTGAAGCCTACCTTTGGCTTCAATTAGCCTCCCGACCGGATCTCCCCAGATAGCCACAAGGACTGCGACACCTGGCCAGTGCCACAACCCTACCCTCCAAGGAGTAACTTGGGGGTTTTGGGGGAATGAGCACGACAGGGAGGTGGAAGCCAGATGAAGGTACTGTGACCAGGTGGATAATCGGCGGCAAGACAGCGGGGACAAAAAGATAAAAAAAAAAAAAAAAAATTAATCTTATAAAGATGAATGTGCTCCCTCGAGTACTGTATATTATGCAGAGGATACCATTTTGCCCTGCCAAAAGAGACATTGCAAAGCTGGAAAGGGAATTTAATAAATTTATATGGCAAGGGAAAAAAAACAAGAATACGCCTTAAGAAACTAAAAGCCCCAGGGGAACATGGTGGCCTAACTTTTCCAGATGTACGAGGTTACTACTTGGCAGCAAATCCAGATACATTCAGAATTGGATAAACAGGAAACAGATAGCTGAATGGATGGAACTGGAGGAGGAAAGTGCCCCAGATAGAATATCGGCGTATCTAGGGCAAAATGGATTAAAGGCCTGTAGGAGACTAAGTACACCCAATCCTATGGTGGTAGCAGGTCTGGAAGCATGGGACAGCATTAAAAAGAGGCACGGGGTGGACCACAGTAATACGCTTCTTGTGCCAGTGGTGGGTAACCCAAACTTTCATCTGGGCCTGAAGGATGAAGGCTTTAGGCTTTGTCAGGACAGGGGTGTTAGGTGTGTGGCTGACTTGGTCACAAGATCAGGTATATACTCATCTGAGCATACCCGCCCAGCACCAATACAGATACTTCCAATAAGGGATTATTATAAAAAGCTTGCCTATAACCTGAGAGACCCTAATTCAATCCTGGAGATACAGAAAGAAATGCTGGGAGCAAGCAGAAATGAAAAGGGGCTGATGGGCAGAATAGTAAGGTCTGATAGGAAGACATTCCACAATCAGACATACACAGCTAAGAAGTGGTGAGAAAGGGACTTAGGGGGTTGAGATTACTGAGGCATCTGGGCTCTGCTCTTAATATTTCACACAGGCTTACTAATATGCAATAAGTATAAAGAGGCTCAATACAAGTTCATCCACTGACTGTACTACGCACCCAGTATGGTGCATAGATTTTGCCCAGGGGTAAGTGCGATGTGTAGTAAGTGTGGGGTATCACAGGGAACGTATAGTCATTACTGTTGGCAATGTCCATTGATACATAGATACTGGAAAGGGGTCACACAAGAAATAACACAAATGCTGAGACACCCAGTTGATTTCTGCACCAAATCCCTTTTATTTGGAGTAGAGATGGAAGAAGACGGGGAATGGGGAATGTATCCCAGATGGGTTCGAGTGCTAATGGTAGCTGCCAGACAGGACATTTAGAATCTCTGGATGGCCAGTGCTGGACCCACTGTATACCAATGGAAAAGCCTGACCATTAAAGCACTGACATATGTGCTAAAGGGTAGGGAGGAGAAATTTCTGGGAGAATGGTCTGGCTTTTTGAATATCCTGAATTCAGAGGAGAAAGCCCTTTTTGAAGACATGAGGATGCTATAAAACTGGATGTATACATATAGGGTGACCAATTGTACCTGAAGGTAGGCTATGACTACGTAGGGTGTGCATATGAAACTTGAATTAAAAGCCGAAATGGGACTACCCTGGAGCAAACAGAACACACAGATACTACAGATATAAATGTTTTTATTGAATTAGTAGTTATAGCTGAGAATACTTTTTATCATAACTCTTTAATTGGACAACACTTCACAAGCTGGATGCTGAGATGGAATATTAGCAATATATATAGGTCTAGTGAACTTTAAATTGTGTCATTAACAACACTGCATAATATTTTAGCGATGTACAGAAATAATCTCGTTAAAACCTGAATATAGCCTGTGCCATGTATGTGACCAATGAATGAACAATGGATAAGCTATTGATTGTGCTGAAATGTAATGTGAAGATTGTCCTTCGATAAACATATTATACAAAAAAATAAATACATATACCATTAAACAACAAATCACAAGACACATTGTAGTATACAATACAGTTTAAATACAACACAGTACTATTTGTGGGAGAATCTTTTTTACATGAATATAACTCAAATACATTCCATTTTAACAAACATTGAAAGCGCCACGAGTTAAGTGATAAAATATATATATATATATATATATCCATAACACCTACAGGTCAATAAGTTGGTCATCACCCCCTCCCCAGACGTCTGCCTGACCCTTACGCTCATGTCAGGCTCTGGTGCAATCCCTGACGATGTCCTACCGGATGAGAGCCAGCTGCCGATCTCCAGGCAGCATTCTCTGGTGGGATCTGCCCATGGGGACACCCCCTCTACTCCCATCATGGATCCTCTCCCGGCCTCCCAAGACCAGTGGGAGCCGGGGGATGGGAGTCATCCATTGGGTGCCATTGTTCCCAGTTCACTCCCAGACCTAGCATCAGAGCTTCCGCAGGCCCCTCCTCTGGTTCACCCAGTGGGCCGTCAACACCATCACCGGCCTTCCCTCCTGCTGGCCCCATTACTGACTCTGCTCCATTGAACCCTTCTGTCCTGCAATTCGGGCCTCAGGGTCTCACATTAGCCCCTGCTGCTCCTCCGACAGGGCCTCCATTGGGCTACCCTCCAGCTGGTTATTCGTGCTTTCCTCAGGTTCCTGGGTATCCTCCATCAGGCTACCAGATGTCAGGCCTCTTGATGTCAGGGTACACTCCCACATACCCTTCACCGGGTTACCTGATGCATGGATTTCATATGCCGAGATACCCAATGACGGGGCACCCGTCTGGATTTTTACCAGTTTATCAGGCGCATCCGCCCCCTCCGCCTCCTACTCAACCCCAAGCAGATTTTCAGGCCATTCTCCAATCTTGGTGGTCTTAAACCCAAATCTCAGCTGGTCACGGAGCTGGACAGGTGGGTGTCCCCCCCCCTCGGTTCACCTGGATCAGCCTCCCAGACCTGCCTCCACCCCAGAACCACGACAGTCTACATCAGGCCTGATGAAAGCCCCCTTGTCAGCCCTGATGTGCAGTGTTCCTCACGGGGATTCTCACCTGGATGTCGGTCTGTCTAACTTCTCAGAATCTGAGTCTGGGTCTTCTTCCTTGGCTTCAGGGTTTGAGACTCCCCCTACGAAAGATCCTTGGCCGAAGGAGTCCCACAAATCACCTAGATGTCACTAGATATTCGAGGAACTGAAAAGGCTGAAGCCCAAATGTAGTTCCTTAATACAGGTCTTAAAACATCAGATTTCCTCCTTGTTGTATGTACTTATCCAAATGGTTTTTAAATGACTCCTCACTGTCACTGATAATTATGTTCTCTGGTAGTTTATTTCATAGGTTACTGGTTGAGTGAAGAAATACTTTCATCAGTCTTGAATTTATTCAATCTAACTTGTAACGAGTGTCCTCTGGTGATAGAGGTAATATCTTTATATTCAATGCCTAGTTCATTCATGAGTAATGGATCACTCATAATATCATAGAATAATAAAAGGTCTCCCTTAATTTGTCTAGTGTTGAGGCTGTGTAATCCCACAAATTGTAATCGCTCAGGGTAAGGCAGATTTTGGATTGTTCAAACTGTTCACGTAAATCTGCATTGTATTTTGTTCAGACAATGTATTTCCCCTTGTTTATATGGATTCTATAACTGACTACAATAATCCATGTGTGGTCTGACATAAGATAGGTACAGGGGCAATATAACTTCCTTTGATCTACTTTCTATATTTCATTTTATTGCCCCAATTATCCTATTTGCTCTAGCAATAGCTGCTGTATGTTGGTCCTTAAATCCTAGTTCGGTGTCTATTACCACACCTAAATCTTTTTCATTACTTTTTGATTGGAGTGGATTTGTATTTATAAAATACTGATGTTTAGGATTGTGCAGTCCCATATGCAGGACATAGCACTTATCTTGATTCAGGATCATACCCCATTTCTCTGCCCAGGATACTAATCGATCAATATTGGTTTTTATGAGAGTTTGTTGTTCTTTGGACTTACATACTCAACCTAATTTCATATCATCCGCGTATTTACAGATCTGATTATGAATATTGTTGTCCATGTCTGCTGTGAATAGTTGAAATATAAGTGGGCCCAGTACGGAACCCTGTGGTACTCCACTCGTCACTTTTCCTGTTTTAGACCAGTGACCATTTATCGCAACTACCTGTGTTCTTTGGTTTACCCAATTCAATATCCAACTAATAATATGCTTGTCAATATTATATATGGTAAGTTTATCCTCTTATTGCCCAATGTGGCACTAGGTCAAAAGCCTTACTGTAATGGAATAATATTACATCATATGGCTCATCTTTGTCAAGATGTTTATTTGCATTTTTATAAAACGTCTCGCGAAAGGGCAGCAGGGTCTGGCCTGAGTTGAGTCGGAGCACTCCTCCTGTGTGAGATGAGTTTGAGCTGATTGGGGTTGGGGGGTGGTAGAGATAATCTCTAAGCTGTGGCCAACCTACTGTGATTTAGATCCAGGTCCAACTCACCTTTTGGTGGAATGTTTGGACTGGATTGGTCCTGTGATTGCTGGGGTAGTTGGGAGTTCTTTAGGGAGTGGGACCTTTCCTTCAGCCTTGAAAGAGGATTTGGTTAGACCTCTGTTGAAAAAAACATCTTTGGACCCGAACTGCCTCAGCAACTACAGACCTGTTTCGAACCTCCCATTTTTAGGGAAGGTTGTAGAAAATGTGGTGGCCATTCAGCTGGAGAGACATCTTGCTGCTTCCTCCGCCTATGAGCCTTTCCAGTCTGGGTTCCGAGTGGGGCATAGTACAGAGACGGCTCTGGTGAGGGTGCTTAATGACCTGATGATGGCGAGGGATAGAAGGGACCATACCATGTTGCTCCTCTTAGACCTCTCTGCAGCGTTTGACACCGTGGACCATGAGGTGTTACTTGACCGACTGCAGTTCTGGTGTGGTCTGTCCGGAAATGTCATCAACTGGTTTAGGTCATACCTGACAGACAGAGTGCAGAGGGTAACCATGGGAATTTTCTGATCAAACCCGAAGCTTCTGGGATGTGGTGTTCCACAGGGGTCAGTTTTGTCACCTCTGTTGTTCACGTGTATATGCTGCCACTGGGGGACATTATCAGGCAGTACGGGCTGGGTTTCCACTGCTATGCAGATGACACACAGCTGTATCTGTCCTGTGCTCCCAATAGCCAGGTGTCTGACTCTGTATTTAACAGCTGCCTTGAGGAAATCCAGACATGGATGACTCAAAATTGTCTTAAACTAAACCCAGACAAGACTGAGGTACTGGTGGTGGAGTCGGGTCGTCGGGACGGGGGGGTGGTATGACATTACCCTCGAACTTGTGTTGGGGGTGTGCCTTCAGCCCTCTCTAGGCAGGTGAAGAATTTGGGCATAATCCTGGACAGTGGCTTGACATTAGAAGCACAGGTGTCTGCCATGGTGAGAACCAGGTTTTATCATCTGAGGAATATTGCCCGAATTCGAGCCCTGATCCCACCTGATGACCTGCCCACACTGGTACATGCTTTTGTCACTTCCAGGTTAGACTATTGCAATGCCCTGTACCTAGGGATATCTGGAGGCAACCTCTGCAGACTGCAGCTGGTGCAGAACGCCGGCAGCAAGATTATTGCTGAGGGTAAAAAGAGGCGAACATATCACCCCAGCTTTACATGAACTGCACTGGCTGCCAGTTTGGTGGAGGACTGTCTTCAAGATAGGGCTGTTAACCTATAAATCCCTGCACTTGAGGGGCCCAGTCTATCTGCAAGAGGTCCTTGTGTCGTACCACCCGACCTGGGCTCTCTGTTCTGCTGGGGATGGCCTCCTTGGAGTTCCCAGGGTTAGGCTGCAGTATTCTGGTGATCAGGCATTTGCAGCCGCTGCGCCTACCCTGTGGAACTCCTTGCCTGGTTATCTTAGGGAGGCTGCCACGGTGGATGCCTTTAAGGAGGGCCTCAAATCATATCTATTTAATCAGGTTTTTAACTGAAGGGGGTTTTATAAAATAGTGTATTTGTGATGGTTAGTCAAGCTGTTGTTTTTAGGTATATTGTGTACATTGCTATAGTTAATTTTCAAATTGTATTATTGTATGGTATATGTCATATGTGTTATATTGTACAGCATCCAGAGTCTTTGGAGATGGGTGCTATATAAATAAAATATCTATCTATCTAAAAGCAAATCAAGTTAGTTCAACAAGAACTTCCTTTTTGACAGCTGTATTGATTACTGTCAAATACTGGATTTTTCTCTAATGCTAAGTGAATTTTTCCTTGATTATTGACTCCATTATTTTGCATATTACCGATGTGAGACTTATTGGTCGGTAGTTTGATATGTCCTGCTTACTGCCTTTTTTAAGTATAGGAGTCACTTTGGTGTTTTTCCACTCCTGTGGTACCTCCCCACTGTTAAGTGATTTTTCATATAATATTTTTAGCAGTTTTATAATGTTCTCCATCATGATTTGCAAGACTTGTGCGGATATGTTGTCTGGTCAAGGTGCTCCATGTGGTTTAAGTTTGTTTATTTTTTTTTCTTCAAGTTGTATTTCATGTTTGCCTCTATCACGTTTTCAACATATCCAATATGGTTCACTGGAGTTTTATAAACAGAGCAAAAGTAAGTACTGTATTATAAATGTTTACCATTTCTATGGGTTCAGAAACTAACTTGTTTTCCTTAATGAATTTATGTATGCATAAAACGTTTTACTATTTGTTTTGTTTGCTGTTCTTGCTAAGTTTTTTTTTCCATATTCCGTTTTGACTCGTTAATATTGGTTTTATGCTTTTTTGTAAGTCTTTGAACGTTGACCAGTTTCTTTCTAAGTTGTCTGATTGTGCCTTACCATATACTCGATTTTTCCTTTTAATTAATTTAACAATCCCTTTGTTTAGCCATTTTGGTTTGATGCCACTCTGGTTATATTGTTTTACTTTCTTGACATATGTATCAATAATTGTAAGTATTGTATCTATAATAAATGGGTTTCCCTTTATCCCATAGGGAAACCGTGGTGTAATTTGCGATTATAAAGGAGCATTTATAATGACAAACACACGCACGGTTTCCCTTGCTGTATGCATTCGCACACAGCAGCGCTACTGTTCCTGACTGCTCACCGCTTCCCTCTTGCCCAAAACAGCACTATTATTCCCCTGATATACAGTACACACTTCGAAAAGCATGTAAAAAAAAAAAATTTTAAAACACTGAGATTCACATCTTGGCACCGGACTAAGACTAAGCTGAACCACGGCTGAACCGGAAGGTCTTTATATTATATAATTGCTGAGGCAAAAAAAAGGAAACCCAGCAATTATATAAAATAAAATATGGGGTAGTGTGTTTTAAACTCAAAGTTTACACACACCCTCTGGGTTAGATGCTTGCACAAACCCCTCAAGCTTCGCTTTCGGGGTTTATGAGCATCTAAGCCCTTGTGTGTGTGTGTAAATTTCTCGTTACACACACCACCCCATGTTTTATTCTCTATTTTATATATGTCCAACATTCTTCCACTGATTTGTTAGTCAATTCTTTATTCCAATCTATATTTTGTAAAGATTCTTTTATGTTGTATTTGTTTGTAGTTTTGTATAGATATATCTCTGTGCATCCCTTCTGCTGCTTACATATATTTTCTGTTGAAAAAAAGGACACAGTTGTGATCACTAGAACCAGTTGGTGGGGTTACTGTACAGTTTGACACAGTTATACTGTCTGTAATAAGGATTAAATCCAATAGATTGTTTCCTCTTGTGGGTTTGTTCACAAGCTGTTTTAAATTATTCTCTAAACATTTTTTTAACGAATTCCTTACTTTGTTTAGAATGTGCTGTATTATTTACCCAGTTAATATCCAGGAAGTTAAAATCCCCAACTAATATGATGTCACCCATGTCAGTTACTTTTATTATCTCTTCCAAAATGTTATTGTTCTGTTTCTCCATGATATCTGGTGGCCTATAACATAAGCCAAGTATATAATCTTTATTCGTATTAGTACGAATTTGTAACCCCTTTCTTTCGTGGACCTCCTGAAGCAGATCGTGGAGGTCTACGGATGGAAATCCAATGCTCAGGACCCCAGATGTCAGAGGCTGGCTGAGTACTTAGACATCCAAGAGACTACACCTGTCCTTACTCCTCTGTGGCTGAGACCTCATTAGGGGTTGGCCTCCACTATATGGATGATGCCTTCCTCTATTCTGGCTGTGGAAAAGAAGGCAGATAGAACCTACAGGACCCCTGAGGGAAAGGATCACTTCAGTGTCCACCCTAAGGCCAACTCGGTAGTAATCACAGTAGCCCCTGATAGGTCCTCCAAGCCCAGGCACATGAGCACCTCCCCTCCTGACAGGGAGTCAAGGCAGCTTGATCAGTTTGGAAGGAAGTTTTATTCTTCCTCCACTCTCGCCATGCATGCCTTGAACTATATGGCACATATGTTGGTGTATCAGAAATCACTGTTCCACCATTTGGAGCCCATCACTGAGGCCATGCCAGACTCCAAATCTTAGACTGTCTTGTCTGACACTATCCAGGCAGCCAAAGTCACCTATCACCACTCTCTGAGGGCCACCTATGACGCGGTGGATTCCTCAGCCAGAGGCACCGCTACTGCTGTCTGTCTCAGGAGATTTTCCTGGCTCAGGGTGTCAGGCTTGGCACCTGATGTCCAGGTGGCTCTTCAGGATGCCCTCTTTAGGGGTTCTATCCTGTTCGGGGGATGCCCAGGATATTATTACCAGCCTCCAGGATAAGGGCAAAGCCCTGAGGTTGACCCACACCATGTACTGCCCCAGATCTAAAGCCAAACAGCCATTTCATCACCAGACCAAGCAGCAGATGAAGCAGCAGCAGGCAGCCAGACATCAGACTAAGCATCAGGCACCTTCAGCCGCAGCCACCCCTCCGGCCAAAACTCAAGAGAGCCTCAGGGGTGACTCTCCCTATCCCTCCCTCCATCTCTTGACTCATGGCCCGCCCCCCCTTCTGTCAGGGGAACCAGTGGGCGAAAGGTTCACCAGTCACCTGCTAGGGTGGGAGGCAGTCACCACAGACTCATGAGTCCTTCAGTTGATCAAACAAGGTCACACGCTGGTGTTTCTCTAGAAATCTCCAGACAAGCTTCCAGGGGTATTTCATTATCCAAAGGCACACATTCCCCTCTTAAGGGAAGAAATCAAGGCTGTTTTGCAAAAGGTAGCAATAGAGCCCGTTCTGTCAAACAAGGTAGGAAAGGGATATTACTCCCACTTCTTCCTGGTCCCCCCAAAAAACAGGAGATTTGCATCCCATCTTGGACCTCAGCACTCTAAACATGTACATAGAGTATAAACGGTTTCAAATGCTGACCCCCCAGGTCTGCTGCCCCTCCTGTACAAGGGACAGTGGCTCTGTGTCCTGAATATGCATGATGCCTACCTGCATATCCCAGTTTTTCAGGCCCATTGCCGCTACCTTAGGTTCATCTTTCAGGGAGAGCATTACCATTTCAAAGTCTTCCCCTTTGGCCTGTCATCAGCACCCCGAGTTTTTACCAAGTGCCTTGCGGTAGTGGCAGCAGCCCTGAGGCACCAGGGCCACTATGTGTTCACCTACCTCGACGACTGGCTCTTGTCAGCTCCATTGAGGGAGCAATTGGGACTTTCCCTCTCTGCTACCCTGGCCCTTTTTGCGCAAGTGGGGATTATTGTCAACCATCCCAAGTCCCAACTTGCCCCTTCCCAGCATCTCCAGTTTCTTGGAGTGGTGCTGGATACAGCCCAGGGTATGGCTTTCCTCCCTTTGGACAGGGTAGAAAATTGCAGAAACAGACTCATCTCATAACTTCTAGCAAGAGTGTTACGGCTAGATCAGTTCTCTATTTCCTTGGCCTTATGGCAGTGGCCATCACCACTGTTCCTCTGGCCAGGCTCCACATGCAAATTTCACAGTGGATGCTCAGAGCACAGTGGGATCAGAGGTCAGACGACCTAGACCCACATGGTCATGGTCTCCAGTTTGATGCAGATAGATCTTCTATGGTGGCAGGGTCTTGACAACCTCACCAAGGGGGTTCCCTTCCTGTCCTCTCCTCTCACCCAGACCCTGATGACAGATGTGTCGGGGATGGGCTGGGGTGCTGGGGTGCTCATTTGAAGAATCACAGGACTCGGGGGCGGTAATCTCAGTCGGAGCTCTCTCTGCACATTAATGTGCTGGAAATGAGGGCAGTGCTGTATATACTTCATGCTTTCTAGCATTTGCTTTGCCAGGGCCCACTATTAGTTTAGTCGGATAATATGTGTGTGTAGTCTGGTACCTCAGCAAGCAAGGGAGCACTCGCTCATATCCCCTCTGCAGGGAGGCAATGCGGGTGTGGAATTGGGCAGTTCTGCACTAAATTCACCTCACAGCTGTTCACGTTTTGGGTGTGCTAAACATCCTAGTGGACAGTCTCAGTCACACCAAAGTGAAAGCCCATGAATGGGAGCTCAGGCAAGATGTGGTCGATCACATCTTCAACCTATGGAGTTGTCCAGACCTGGATCTGTTCACCTCCCCATACAATGCAAAACTACCCAAGTTTTGCTCGCTTGCTCACTTCTGGGCATGGTGTTTTTTGTGAGATGCGCTGCTGGACAGGGAGGTTTCTGTATGCTTCCCCCCTTCACAGTTCTGCAGAGGGTGCTGTTCAAGCTTCAAGCGGAGGGGGCTCACATGGTTCTGATCGTCCCGTATTGGCCTCGCCAAATATGATTCCCACTTCTACAGCAACTTACAGTGGAGCCTCCAGTTCCCCTGCCTCTCTGCCACAATCTTCTGACTCGGGGGGCTGGGGGGGCACGCTAGTCCATCCAGGGCTGAAGTCCCTTCACCTTTATGTGTGGCACCTCATGACATAGCTGCTTGATGCTATGGAGTTTCCTCCAGAGTGGCTCAAGTCCTTGTAGAGGCCAGAGAGCCTTCTATGAGGATGACACATGCCATAAAATGGAAGCATTTCTCAATTTGGGCCACCTCAAATGGTTGGGACCCTTTTTCGTGTCCCATTCCTCAGGTCATGGAGTATCTACTACACCTCATTGAGCTGGGCCTGAGTTACTCTTCACTGAAGGTTCACCTGTCTGCTATTTCTGCCTACCACATCTTAGTGGAGGGCAAAGCTGTGGCTCAGCTGGAGGTTTCCAAAACCTTCCTGAAAGGGATCCTCCACCTAAAACCCCCAGTGCACAGTCCCAAGCCACCTTGGGATCTCAATTTTATTTTGGATAAACTGATCTTGCCTCCTTTTGAACCAGCTGGTAGTTGCGATATGTGCTATTTATTGTGGAAAGCACTCGTTTTAGTTGCAGTCACTTCTGCTCGAAGGATTTCCGAGCTTCAGGCCCTGATGTGTAAGGAGCCTTATTTAACTTTTTACAGAGACCAGGTGGCTCTGCATACTAATCCACTTTTCCTACCGAAGGTGGTTTCCATGTTCACGTTGAACCAGTCTCTTTAACTTCCTGTGTATTACCCTGAACATTTCAGTCGGGGGAGGCGATTCTGCATACCTTAGATGTTCACAGAATCTTGCGTTATTATAACAACAGAACCAAGTCTGTCTGGAAAATGTACCAACTTTTTGTTTCTTGTGCACCCAAGAGAGAAGGTGTGGCAGTTTCTAAACAGTGTCTGTCCAAATGGTTAGCAAACTGTATTGTTTTCTGTTACCAGAAGTATGGTAAAACCCTCCATGGGGAGGTTAAGGGGCATTCCACCAGAAGCATGGCTGCTTCTACTGCTTGCCTTAGGAATGTGTCAGCCGCTGACATTTGTGCGGTGGCCACTTGGAGCTCCACCCACACTTTCACCAGGCATTACAGTCTGGACATTGCTTCTAGGTGCAGGGCGGGCTTTAGTTTAACTGTCCTCCAAGGTCTCCTGTCTTAAACTCTCTGCTTTTCTACAGACCTTTCCTACTTCCTGTGTTTCAGTTCCCTCTGATTCACACTGCTAGGGACTCAGTCCTCAAGGTTATTACCTGCTGCAAGAGCCCCTTGAAGTAAGATAGTACAGTTACTTAAGAACTTACCATAACAGTAGATCTTTGAGAGAGGTACAGACACCACAGAAACTGGAGTGGAGAGATGGAACAGTCTCTGTCAATGACTGCATGAGGGAGAGACACAGACTCGCATCACGGATTTTAACTGGCTGCCTCTGTGTTTTGCTTTCAGTGGGAAGGAATGAGTCCCGAAGGCACTTTCCCTATGCTCAGGGATATTGCTGCATGGCGATTCACAGCAACTGTGGATTAAGCAGTACATTTAATCCACAGTCAGGTGATGCAGTTTGACTAATTGGGTTTCTTTTTTTTTTTTTTCAGTTGATGTTAAAAATATTAATTAAATTGTATTAACATGGCAGTTCTTGAGTGTCAGTCCTTTTTTGTTTCAGATAACTAGAAAAGTAGAAGGAAGCAGGCAAGGTAAGAAGGGGAACAAATACGCAGAATAAGAAAAGGATTGCTGAAAGGGTCACTACAGGGGATTAGACTTTCTTTGGTACATAAGTGAGAAGAGGAAAACAAGATCAGAGATAGTAACAGTGTTGCTCAAATAGTGCTTTTGTGGATCCTACCACTATCTAGACAGTGCTGGTATCCTACCAGAAATCCTACCAAAGACAGATGTAGGATCCAAGGTCAGATAGCAATGGATCCTAGGTCTGATCCAGGGATCCTAGGTCAGATAGTTAGGATCCAACCTGGATCTGTTGATCGGATCCACAGGATCCACAGTGTTTGTAGGATCCATGCACTGGATCCTAGAGGATAGGATCCATGGTCAGATAGCACTGCTATCCTACCGCAACAACTGTCTGGTCAAATGGGAGGTATCTGTTGGTATCCTAGTTTCTAGGATACTATCTGTACAGCACTAGATAGTAACAATTAGAAGGGCAGAAGGGTGAGACTGTGCAGAAGGAGACCAAGAAAAAGCTGACACACAGGTGCTTCTACTCAGCCATCACAGCAGAGAGTGGAGGGGACAGACCACCAGGGAGTAAAATAAATAGGTTTGGGGGGTGGACACAGGTCCATGTTCAGAAGAAAGTGAGCTGAAAGGACTTGCAGCTCTAAATGTGGACAAAGCTATGGAATCAATTAGTTAAAGCAAAGAATCTAGTGCACACCTGTGCCACCCCATGGCAGATCATTAAAATATTACTTCTAGGAGCGTGGATGTGTTGTTCATCCACACTCTTTGGCATATCCCCTTCCACTTTAAATCTTGCCGGAAGTCTTCAAGCTGGCTCCTCCTACCCACTCAGGTGGTATATACCTCAGCTGTACCCCATTATGCCAGATCTTCCTTTCCGCTGGAAGATTCAGGTTGCCTCCCTCGTGCTCATGCATTTCTTAGGCCCTGGCTTTCAAAACTTCAGTTCTACCAAAATTAAAAATCATTTGAGTTAGTGATTGCCTTTTCGCATCATCGATTATGGAAGAAAAATCTTCCCTCGGATTTCGCCGGTGTCCTTGCGGCAAAAAAATGTTGCGCACCGATCCCCACCTCACGTGCGTCTACTGTCTCTGTGCCGGCCATGACACCTCATTCTGCAGCTTTTGTTTGGCCTTCCATCCCAATGTCCTGGACTACCGTCTTGCATGTTTGAAACTGGGGAGACCGGAGAAGAGGAACCCTCCGGTGAAGTCCAAGGAGGCTAGGTGGGCAGTTTCCGTGGCTGCGGGATCTGCTGAGCAATTGGAATGCATGCAAGTGTTCGAGGAAGAAGCCACTCATGCTGCAGATTCTTAAAGCTTCTTTGTTCCGCTCAACTTGGGCTCCACCTTCTCAGGCTACTTCAGGGAGTTGTGCCAGTCTCTTCAAACCAGGGGAGAGGCGCCTGTGGGCTCACACTCCTCCTGATCCCGTAAGTGGAAGAAGGAACCAAGCAAGTCTTCGTCTCGGCGAAGGCGCTCTTGGGACCAAGAGTGGTCTCAGTCCCAGGAGCATGCAGTCTCGACCTCGGTCGAGATCGCTTCTTCGGCCACTGGCTTCATGGACCTTCTGTCAGGAGAGCCGACCGAGGATGTGGCCAATGAGGTCGAGATTGTTCTTGACCCAATCGACCCGCTGTCGCAGACCCCAGTCGACGACTCTTTAGAGAGGATTCTGGTCCTTGTCTTCCCTGATCAGGAGACCCAGCCCGCTGGTGTCCCTATTGAGGACCTGGTTCCAGACCCCTGGATGTCATCGGTCCCATTGGTGTCTCGCGAGCGACTGAGTCGTCCTGCCCAATCTCAGTCAAAGTATAGAACTCCCACGCCCGAAAAGCTGAGGAAGAGCCATAAGCGCTCCAAAAAGTGGCGATACCACTGGTTGTCCTCATCCTCCTCAGATGAGGAGAGGCTCCGGTGGAAACTCCGGCTGTGCTACGAGGACCTCATGTGGTAACAGCTGATCTTGTCCAGGCACAAGCTGACTCCGGCTCCTACCCCGGCCATTACTTGGCTTTCACCTCCTAGGCCAAAGCTGACCCCTTCAGAGCCGAAGTCTTCCATTCCCCTGCCCACAGGGACGGCGCGACTACCCGTTCGGCCTAAGCCTGTCTCTCCACCAATCATGGTGGAACCACCGCCTAAGCAGCCTGTGGGAGGGGCTCCTTTCAAAGAAGACAGACTGGACTCTGGGCTTCCCTGGCATTTGGTGGTCACGGTCACCCTGGCCTGCCCTCGGTGTGTCGAGGGTGATTTGGATGGCAGGCTGCTGTATCCAGTTTCATTGGATTCGGATGTCACCAGGCTTCATTCTCAACCTGGGGGTGATGATTCATCCGTTGGCTTAGGGATGGAGGAAGGCCCTTTCTCCTTTCAAGGGATCCTCCGCTTCATCTCTGATTCCACAGGGATGCCCCTGGTGCCCATTCAGAAAAAGGCAGTGTACCCCCTTACGGACATCCTGAAAAGAGGGAATACTCCGATAGAGGCCTTTACTGTGGCCGAGGCCATTGTTGGTCTGGTCCTTGAACTCTGGCAATGTCCTGCCTCCTGCCCCGCTCCGTCTGCCTGCAAGTACGCGGTGCCCATGGGGTCCCTAGCGGGGTTCACAGAGCACCCTTCAGCCGAGAGCCTGGTGACTGCCTCTGTGTTCAGGCATACTGGTAGTTCTGCTGACACGGACAGACCTCCCGATAAAGAGTCCAAGCTCTTGGACCATTCGGCGAGGAAGGCCTATGAGGCCTCCTCCTTAGGTCTTCATTAGGCAAGTTCAGCCATCATCATGGCACACTTCTCCCATGCCCTCTTGGGGTCTTTGGATGAAGTCCTCCCACACCTCCCCATGGACATGTAGACCACAGTCAAGCAGGTCCGAGACCAAGGCTGAGCTGTTGCCAAACAGCAATTCCAGACAGCCTTGGACATCAGGGACTCTTGTGCCCGCTCAATGGCTGCTGCAGTTGCCTCTCACCACAGGGCTTGGCTAAGGCTCTCCTCCTTCCCGGTGGATACTCAGCACAAATTAGCTGATGTGGCCTTCCTTGGGACCGACTTGTTCAGCCCAGGAGTGACCGGTCACCTCCAATGCATAGAGCAGTCCAATGCCACCTTGGATGCTACTTCTGCTAAGAGTTCTTCGGGCAAGAACCAGCAGAAGAAGAAGAAGGAGAAGTCCTTTTGGCACTCTTCCTCTGTGGTTCAGCAGTCCTCCTTTCAAGGGGGACAGCAGCATCAACATCAACAGCAGGCTCAAGCTGGGCACCCTCGGCCCAAGCCTGGACCCCAGCAGGGCTGTAAAGGAGGCCGAGGCTCAGATCCTGGAGCCTCCTCCTCCTCCTCCAAGCCTGCTCAGTGATGGGTTGGGGGCTGCCACCCCTACTTCCATCATGCCAGCTCTGGGTCCTGCTGTGGGAGGCCGGCTCCATCACTTCCTTTCTGTCTAGTCCGTCACCACGTCGGACAGGTGGGTTCTCGAAGTGGTCGACCATGGACTGCCTCTAGAATTTGTGCAATACCCTCTCATCCAAGTCCGTGCCCCTCATGAAGAACAGATTTCCACACACACCTAGTCGGCTCTTCGAGACGACATCACTCAGCTCCTCCTCAAGGAGGCAGTATCTGCAGCGGCAGATCCTCCAGCAGACCCAGGCTTTGTCTCCAGGTACTTCCTGGTGCCCAAGCTGACATGGCTACTCACTTATTTTATCCCAGAGGGGAGTGGGGGTTTCTTAGTTTTCAGTTCACAGTTCTGACATGAACCACCAGCCCAGCCACCAACCATCATGGTGGGCCACCCATCGGCTGGGTCCCTGTTCTAAAATGTAACTGCCTGAGCTGGCTCCTTTTAAATAAGGTGCACTGCTTAACTGACTCCCTGCTGGTGATACGTGGGGAGCCAGCTAATGGAGACAGCCATACATCTCCTAAAGATTAAACAAAACCCAGAATTAGCAGCTTAACACTTGCTCATTCACCAGCGTTCAATTGCTTTTCTCATTGGGGTGCAACTGGTTATGACAGATAGCACACTGTAATATTTTAATGGTTTGCCATGGGAGAGGGGTTCACTGGGCTCTC
Organism: Neoceratodus forsteri; assembly: GCA_016271365.2. Classification (NCBI taxonomy): domain Eukaryota; kingdom Metazoa; phylum Chordata; order Ceratodontiformes; family Ceratodontidae; genus Neoceratodus; species Neoceratodus forsteri. The sequence continues at coordinate 1,454,065,044 of CM057455.1, read as the reverse complement.
TGCTTTAACTGATCTGTGCCATAAATGTGCACCCCTAATGAGAAGAGCAATTTAAAGTTTGTGAATGAGCAATGGTTGAGCTGCTAATTAAGGGTTTGTTCAATGTTTAGGAGATGTATGACTATCTCAGTTATCTGGCTCCCCACCAGTCACCAGCAGATTGGCTGGGGACTGCAGTAAACTATTTAAAATGAGCCAGCTCAGGCATTTACATTTTAGAATGGGGACCCAGCCAATGGATGGTCCACTGTGACGTTTGGTGGCAGGGCTGACGATTCACATCAGAGCTCAGAACTGAACACTGAGAGACCCCCACTCCCCTTTGAGATAAAATAAGTGAGTAGCCATGTGAGGCAGAAAGCAAACTGTAATATGTGAGTGGTTTTGCCATGTGGGCATGCACTAGGGTCTCATCTTCAGCTGATTTGTGCCATAACCAGATGCACCTGTGAGAAAAGCAATTGAAAGTTGGTGAATGAGTAGGGGTTGAGCTGCTACTTCTGGGATGGTTTAAGGCTATTGGACCAGATGGGATTCACCCCAGGCTACTGAAACAGTGCCTATATAAAGTACCTCCTCTAGGTAGCAGGTCAGCCTTGAAAAGGTGAATATGTGAAACTCTGACTTGTAGTCAACGGTCTTCCAAGCTGCTGCTGCTGCTGTTTTTATCTGTATTTGCAATAAAGTTTGCTACTTGTACTGGGATAGCATAAGCATATACTATTTATGTTGGGCAATATTGGTGGCACACTTTTATCAGTGACTTTGAGCCATTGGATGTTGACGTTGGAGCACAGCAGAGACTTTTTTGAGCAGCCTTTGGTTTTCAGAAATTGGTGGATATATTACTGAAAGAAAGAATGATATAGTATCTTGAATCCAATTGGCTGCAAGACCACAGACAACACAGGTTCGGGTGGGGTGTCATGCCAAATGAATCTGACCGGGGAAATCAATCAGGGGAGAGCAGTGTGTGTGGCTTATTTAGACTTTAGCAAGGTGCCACATACAAGGCTGATTAGGAAGTTGACCAACCTAAGAGTGGGATCTGTAGTGGTAAATTGGGTTAGAAACTGATTAAAGAACAGGAGACCAAGGGGTTAACATCACTCGTTGTAAGAGAGAAGTGTGACAAGTGGGGTACCACAGGGATCGGTACTGGGACCAGTCCTCTTTAATATCTTTATAGGGGACAGTGCAGAAGAGCTGGAAGGCATGCCCTTTTTTTTGCAGATGACACCAAAATCTGCAATCAGATGTACACTGAGGATGGGGTGGAAAAATTGCGCAGGGATCTTGTGAATCTTGAGGAGTGGTTAAAAACATGGCAGTTGATGGTTCAATCCTAACAAGTGCAAAACAATGCCCCTGGGACATAGAAATCCAGCAGTCACTAGGCAAGAAAGGGACCTCAGGGTTATCATATCTAATGACCTGAAAGTGAAGTAGCAGAACAGTGTGACAGTGCAGTGGGTAAGGCTAGTGGACTGCTGGGTTGTATAGGGAGGGGTATCTCCAGCAGGAGAAGGGAGGTGGTATTGCCATTATTTAGCTTACTGGTGCAGCAACATCTGGAGTACTGTGTTCAGTTTTGGAAACTGTCTCAGAAAGGGCATAGAAACAATCCAGAGGAGGGCATCTAGAATGGTGTATGGGTTGCACGAGAAACCCTACAAACAGAGATTGTGAATGTATTTTTTTTTTTTCATATTCTGTTTCTCTCCCCCTGGTATCCGCAGGCAGGGAACTCCCACTGCCTTGCCATCTATGTCCATCCACGGCTCTCCCAGTATCACCCAACCACCCTAGTACCCCCACGGATTTCCCCCCATGGCAGGGAAGGAAAGGAGGGAGGGCCTTCTTCCCCCCCCACCCAGTGCTTCCAAATCCAATTGGGGTCTCCGGTGGTCCAGCAAAAAAGCGGGACACTGGTTGGCAGGCAGGGTCACTGAGCCTGCAGAAGCCATTTTCTGTTCCTCCCCTCATGACCATGAATGCGTTTGTGTGCCACGTCGCCATGCTGGTATGCCTCCCTGAATCCAGTGCTGCCCCCGACCTCCACCAGGAGGCAGCCAAGGAGCAGGATGGCCATCCCTTCCAACCCCGGGAGAGGAGAGCAGTCCCTCAGATGCTTGATCCTCTCCCTCCCCTGCTGACGCCCAGCAACCCGAGCTTGCTCCCGAGCTCAGGTCACTGGCATGGCGTGAGGTGTGGCATCTAGCGCCTCAACCCTCAGCGCCTCAGGGCCAGCCTACATTGCGGGACTTCAACATGTACACCCTGTATGAAAGGAGAGAGAGAAAAAGGGGGTATGTGATAGAGACCTACAAGCACCTCAAAGGGGTGAATAGGGTACAGGTGAGAAGTCTCTTTCAAATGAGAAGAAGCACCAGTACCAGGGGGGCATGCAGTGAAGCTGTAGGGGAGCAAATTAAAGAGTGATGTGAGTAAATAACTTCTTCACTGAAATGGTAGTGAATGTTTGGAATAGATTGCCAGTGGAAATGGTGGCAGTAGAACAGTGGGGGCCTTCAAGCATGCATGCAGTAGACATAGGGGGTATATTAGGTAGGAAGCAGGGAGGTGGGAGTGTTCACAGAGACCAGATAGGATATGTGGAGACAGAATAAGTGGGGAACATCTAGGCAGACTAGGTGGGCTAAGCAGTCCTTTTCAGCCGTCAAATTCTATGGTTGTAAGGCTGACTGGATACTGGCCTTATTCTTTCATTCCTTTCTTGTTTTGTTATTTTACCTAATCTTTAATCAGTATATTTATTCACATATTCAGAAATTAGATGCTGTCTGGGTTGCCTACCTACTTGTTCCCAGCCCTTGATTATGGTGATGCAATTTTAAGAATGGTACTCAAATATGATGAGAATTTGAATATGTAAAAACATGTCTGTAAAGGAAACTGCAGATGGATCCCTAAGTGTGAAACTACATTATCATCAGTAATGCATTACCCTACCTGCTCTCCACTGAAAGTCTGCGTATGTGTTGTACCTTACATGATATTATCACATGTACCACAGGGGGGCAGCATGATATCACCCAATAAATAAGAACAGCCACAGTTTGTTTGCTGAGATGTGGAATGTACTTTTCCATTCCAATAGTAGTCGGCACTCATTTTTGGGGGCCAAGGAGTCAACATTTTCTTTTCAAATTAGTGACCATTTGGCCAGTGTAGCAGATTTAGAATCTGCACTGTGTGGGAAACAAAAGAGATTCCAAAGCCCTGCAGTCAATGCAAATTCAAACCTCTAAATGCAGAAATACTTTGATAAATTAAATATCAAAACTACTGATCTTCCATAATGATGCAAACTAGTAATACTGTATAAAAGCATTTTGGCCACCACCTGTAGTAACTACTGGGGCAGAATGTTTCTGCTATCTGTAGCAACTGTTGGGGCAGAATGATTTCCAGAAGGAAAAGAGTTGGTTTCCCATTGTGATGCACTGATAACAGAAAAGCCTGAAGAGCAGGAAGAAGTAATAGAGATTTTCTTTAGTTGAGCTGTGAGGCATTTGCGTTAGATACAGGAGAGGGCTCCACTCCCCCAAGATTGATTCCAAAGGCTTTCTAAACAACTGTTGAACTCTCTCTGGTACAACGATTATTAAGAAGTCAGATGACATCCTCCAGCCACCAGGGAAAAGTCTCTTTAATGGGGGTACAATAACTGACACTGTAAAATAACAGCAGCAAGGACACTTCTTATCTAAGGAAGTGCTATATCCAATTGTCTTAGCAGGCCACACTCACCCGTGTTTCAGTCAATCAGACTGAGACATACACAATACCTTAGAGAAAATCGCCACAGCTATGTGTTTATTGATAATCATAATTATAACCCACATTACATCTTCAGCATGACATGGGTAACAAAGGAGTCATAGCAAGACTTTGGATAATCAAATCTTGACCTCAGTCCATCCCCTTATCCCAAAGGGGACCTTGAGAGTGGACCCCCACTCTAAGAGTACACCCTCCAGAGTGACCCCACCCTCCAAGACATAAGGGATGGCTCCTGAGCTGTGGTACGTGCACCCCTCCCCTGTCAGGTGGCACTATACGTGCAGGCCAGGCCTAAAGAAGCTATCCCATTGCATGCCTCTGCATGGTGCCTCCTGTTGTCTGAGCCCTCATCTCCTGCCAGCCTCGAGGAGAAATATTTGCAAAGACATGAGTTGCCTCATTACCACCTTATACAATCCTTGCAAGACTAGTTTGTCACCACAGGATAAGCACTGCTTCTGGCACTCATTCTTCCAGAGCACTTCACACTAGCAATTCTTCCAAAGCACTTTGTAGTCCAGCTAACAACCTATCACGCCCTATGTCTGACAAATGCATCACACCCTATGTCTGACAAATGCATCCCACCCTCTGTCTGACAAATGCATCACACCCACTGTCTAGCAAATGCATCACACACTATGTCTGACAAATGCATCACATCACACCTTATGTCTGACAAATGCACACTGTCTTCGGCATATAACTAGGGTAAAGCAGTGACTATCTCATCATGTCTGAACACAGTCCCACCAGTAGAGTCCATAGAACTCCGCCTAGCCATGTTGGTCAACCTGTGGGCTTTCATGATTGCTATGGAGTCTCTTGCATGTTGCCCACGCTGCCACTGGATGATGTGAGACCAGACTGTGCACACCTCCTGCCAGGATTCCCGAAAGCAACTGAAACGCCTCTTCATTTTACATATGAACATACAAAGATGCAAGCAGAAACAGGCCATAATGGTGCATCAAGTCTGCTCGAGTGTGCAGCTCACAGTAAATTATATTGGAGCTGCCCCCCCCACCCCGGTATTCTTCTCCCACCCTTTCTACTCTCCCACCCCCTCCTACCATTAGCTGTGACTCTCCCTTTTACCTTGTCCCACCTTCTCTTAAAACTATTTACCATTCTCAATGAGACCTCCTCCTCCAGTAGTTCGTTCTACTTTGACACCACCCTTTTGGTGAAAAAGTGCCTCCTCATTCCTTTTAACCCCCCACTAAATTCAGTCTATTCCCCTTGTGGCATTTTCCCTTTGTAGATCAAATAAGCCCACTGTTTCAACCTTGTTTATACCGTTTAGGTACTTAAAGGTTTCTGTCATATCCCCTCTCTCCCTTCTGTCCTCCAGGGAGTACATATTGAGCTCCCATAGTCTCTCCTCATAGGATTTGTCCCTCAGGCCTTGGTCACCCTACGCTGTACCAATTTCAGTAGTCTGATGTCCTTTTTCAAATAGGGGGACCAGAACTGCACGCAGTATGAAGTGTTGTCTCACTAATGACTTGTACAAGAGTAGAATAACTTCCTTTTTCCTGGAGGTGATTCTCCTCGCAATGCATTCCATCATTTTGTTCACCTTGGCTTCTGGCTTAAGGCACTGTGCTTAGTGTTTCATGTCTCCCCTAACTATAACCCCTAGATCCCTTTCCTCCTCTGAATTGGATACCTGTACCTCCCCCCAGCCAGTCGCTGTTCCCAGGGTTCCTACCTCCCAGGTGCATGACCTTCCACTTCTTGGCATTGAACTCCAGCTACCAGATGCCTTGACCAGTTTTCGAGTCTAGCCATATCCTCACTGAGCTCCCGCCTCCCCTCCTCTGTGTTCACTCTCCCATATACCTTTGTATCATCCACAAATAGGCAGATTTTACTTTTGATCCCATCCATTATGTCACCAATAAAGATGTTAAATAACACCACCCTCTAGTACAGAGCCCTGTGGAACCCCACTGGTCACAGATCTAGGCTTTGATAGCACCCCCCCTGGACAGTCGTCTTCTGGCTCCTGTCCTGCAGCCAATTCTGGGCCCACTCCCCCATTTTCTCCCCTACTCCCAGGTTCCTCAATTTATTAAGCATTCTTCTACATAGAACAGAATTGAAGGTACTTCCACTATCTGGCCCTTATCCAATGCCCTTGTAACCCAATCAAAAATATCAACCAGATTAGGCTTGCATGATCTCCCCGAGACAGTCCCATGCTGCTTTTCATCCTGGAGACCATGTTCCTCCAGAAAGCTCACTAGTTTGTCTTGAGAATGGTCTCCATTAGTTTGCCTACCATGAAGGTGAGGCTGACTGGTCTATAATTACCAGGTTCATCCCTGGGTCCACTCTTATGGAGAGGCACCACATGTGCCATTCTCCAGTCCTGGGGCATGTTCCCTGTCTCCAGCGAGGTGTTAAACAGGTCTTTCAGATGACCCTCCACGACCTCCACCAATTCCTTCAGGACTGTCAGGAGCACATCATCTGGTCCAGGAGCCTTGTCCACCCCAAGGGCCCTGAGGCCCCTCAAAATCCTATCCTCCTGTATTTTCCTATTAGTTTCTACCCCTCCCCCTGCTGAGCCCCTATTTTCCCCAGTGGCACAGGTCCATCTTTTTCTCTAGTAAATACGAAGCTGAAGTACTCATTCAGTGAGAGAGTGGTGGAACCGTGAAATGCGCTGCCTGGAGAGCTGGTACAGGCAGCTGCAGTGGATGGATTCAAGAGAGGGTGGGACAGGTATAGGCAAGGGATGAAGCAGAGGCTGGTTTGCCTAGGGGGGCAGGACTTGGGGATGGAGTAACAGTGGAAGGAGACAGATAGAGGGCTATAGTACCCAATCAGGGTACTGAAGCGTGAGCAGACTTGTTAGACCAATAGGCCTACTCTGCTGTCGTCTAGTATGTTAGTATGTTAGTGCCTCTACCTGCTCCCCACTACATTCTGCACACACACACCCCTCTCGTAATGCTGACAATCCCATCCTTACAACTTTGTCTCTTTTGTATACCTGAGGAAATCCTTTTCCCCTTCCCTAATCCCCTGTGCCAGCCTTAGTCCTTTAGCTGGCTTAGCTGCCCAGACATCCCAGCCTGCCTCCCTGGAGTTCTCAGAGTAATCCTCCCAGTCTTTCGGTCTCCTAGTACTTTTGTAATTTCAAAAGGCTGCTCTCTTCTCCCTCACTTTCACAGCCACCTCTTTGGTAAACCAGCTTGGTCTTTTGAGCCTAGATTTCTTACTCTGGTTCTTTGCGCACATATTTGTGGCCTCAATCAGTCCCAACCTAATAATGGACCATTTCTGATCTGCGTCCATATCTGGACTGGTTTTGGCCAGGTGCCCTTCTAGGATGTCCCCCATCATACCAAAGTCTGCCCTCCTGAAGTCCAACAGCCTCATTCAAGTCCTGGCTGATTCTTTGCCCATCTTGAGGTAGAACCACACTGTGCGGTGGTCGCTGTCTGCAAGTGGATCCTCCACTACTATATCCTGAGCGTGTTCACCGTCCAGCAACACTAGGTCCAGGATGGTGCAGTTCACAGCAGCTCCAGTGACTTCACCACTCCCAGGTGAACCACTAGAACACTGGGGGGCCCTGCTGTCAAGCTTTGGCTGTGTCCCACAGGAGCAAGTCACCCCATTTCATCCCCCAAAGTCTCATCCACCAAACCCGCTGCTGCTGGGGGTCCAGAAAGGTTCTCATCCCCAGTGATCTGCCTTGCATGAACAGCTGCCAGTGACTGAAGGACTGTCTGCATATCCAGATTTGTCTTGTCTGGGAAGCACCACCTGCCAGAAAGAAAAAAACAAGAAGGTTAAAGCAAATGTGGTTGCATGTACCCTTAAAAAGCCTGCCACCTCCATCGGCCAAGTGCCTGGATCTGTCCATCTGTCAACCCTTTGGCCCTAGCATTCATGACAGCCCTAATGCAAAAGGAACAAGTGTTAAACTCTGTGGAGTCCACACTCAGCCCCCTCATGGCTTTTTCTAGGACATGGTGGAACTGGAATACTGTCAGCGGGGTCCCATTTCCTCGACGGAGGAAAATGACACCCCCCATGCCCTCTGGGCAACGTATTCCTGTAACTGGTTCCGCACGTCACACTGTACCCCTGTGGGAGGCCTCGGGATATATCAGCACCCTTAGGTCAATATTCTTGCTCTTCCGGAGCCACACAATAACCCCTTTGTGGGTCACTACCATGTCCTTGTCCCTTAATGCCACCACAAGCCCTGGTGTCTTGCTCGACTGGGCTAATTCAGACACTTGAAAAGCCCAGCATAAGGCCACAAAGAATGCAGTGCAAAACAGCACTGCCTCAGATGGAGACAAGCACAGCTTCAGCAGCTCACCCAACATCTGCCCCAGTAGGGCCAGACTAATTGGCCTTCGCCTGTCTGGTCATTTTGGAACAGCATGGGACCATCCCTCCAACATTTTGCAAATGCATGTTGTCCTCCAGACCAGTGACCCTGGAGAACCAAAAAATGCATGCCAACTGCTGGCACACTGCCCTGATGTCAAACCTTGTTTCATCCACACAAAGTAAGGTCAGAGTTGGTACGCTGGAATAGGCCACACATTCTGCCAACCCTGGGCCTGTCACACACTCAGGAGGTTCTCAACACCCCTTCTGTCCACCACCTCCATGCTAGGTGCTAGCAAATTCCTGAGTTGCTCCCAGATTTCTTGATCACCAACTCCCAGAAGAAGACTTGGACTCTCCTGGGATGCACCTCTGCTTCTGGTGCCAGCTCTCAGAATCTCTGCCACTGCAAACGAAAAAAGGGCATCAACAATACTGCTATCCACACCTGGCACATGCACAGCTTTAAACTGGATATTAAGTATCGAACATTTGAGCACTAAACCCCACATGGGACACCCTGTGTCCCCCAATTCATGATCAGTGATGTGAACCACTCCGGTGTCTTGCCTGTAGATTACTTTTTTATCCCAAAAGCAGTCACCCCATACTACAAGGGCCACCACAATGGGGAAAAAACTGAAGCAGCGTGACTTGTTTGGTCAAACCTGCTCCTTCCAAGAGTAGGGACAATGCCCCAAGCACCATTCCCCTTAAATGTAAGCCCCAAATCCAAAGCCCCCCGATGCACCTGTGAATAAGTCAGGCTCCTGGCTGGTGGTTACTTAGGGTCAGATCGACACCCTGTTGAAGCAGCTCAGGAAGGCCAGCCAGACTACCAGGTTCTCTCTCATGGTCTCTGTCATCTGGAGCCTGTGATGAGGTTTTTGGCATTCTGTACTCGCCTTCGCCAAGTGGTGCAAGAACGTCTTGCCCATGAGAATTACTTTGCAAGCAAAGCTAAGGTGGCCAAGCAGCTGCTGTATTTCTGGCAAGTAATCGTGCTACCCAAGCCAAAAATCCCCTCAGTGCCATGACCTTCTCCTGTGGTATGCAAACCTCGGTAGCCACAGAGTCAGTGTCGATACCAGTGGTTCAGGGCCCCTCTGCCTCATCCTGGGCCAAAGTTACCCCTAGATCAACACACACCTCCTGAAAAAAGTCCAGCAAATGCCTGCAATCTCTGGTTTTGGGTGTTCCCCAAACAAAGAATCATCTAGGCAGTGTACCACCTCCATCTAGAGAATGCTTCATTTGCATGATGCCAGTCACCCTTTCTCTGTGTCATTATCGTATAAGCCTATACTTGTAGTTGTATGCTGTATGTACAAACCTCCAAAGGAGGGTTCTTGACTCAGATGCAACAGTTGCTGCAATTAGTTCTAATGTTAGCAAGTTCAACCTCGACTTTGTTCTTAGGTGATCTCAACTACAACTGGCTGGGTAAAGACTCACACAACTACAAATGTGCCCTCTCCAATCAAGTCCTCTCCCAGACCAGTATGATTACAAGATTCAGAAGGGCTTTTGGCAATTACAGCCTTCTTGACTGGATTCTTGTTTAACACCTGGACAAAGTTAGAGCTATTGGCATACTTGTTTATTGTTTTAGTGGCCAAACCATCACCTTCTGATTCTGGAAAATTCAGTGGCAAAAAAAACTCCTCTAAAATTAATCACTGTTTGATCTATGCAGACCTGTCAGTCATAAGATGGGGCCAAATCCATCTGATCCCCTCCACAGCAGAAACTTGGGACTTATTTGTCAGTGAATGCATTCAGGTCTGCAGTAAGCATGCTTCAATCAGAACATATGAGATCAAGGGTTGCCACTACCCCTGGATATCAAAAGAGATTATTGAATTATAGTGTATGGTGGAACGTTGTTCTCCACCGAAATCGATCGTTTTCGAAACCTTGTAGTCACACACTAGTGACGTTCGCAGTACAACAGAATGATGTTTTCTACTGTACTGCAAACGTCACACTGTGTCCTCGAGCAGCATTTGACAGTTAGGGCTCACTCCTTAGACAGGACACATGGCAAAAGCAGCAATATCGGGGCAGTACTAATGGTTAGCGTGAAAACGTTCACAATGTAAATTCTTTTTTCCTTCTAGTAACTGTTTTTGTTTCCCTCAAAAAACGACGTTCCACCATACACTATAAAGAAAAGTGCAGGGGAACAGTTGACAACAGGGCATCTTTCACCTCGTTGGCACTATGACAGCGGATTACCTCGAGCTGCGCTCAAGGGTAATCCGTCGTCATAGATGCCAACTGCGATGAATAGCCCTGTCTGTCAACCGTTCCCCATGCACTATCCTATATGTTTTCACACAGAATTGTTGCCTGGGATAGATTCTGATAAAACAGATTAGTGTGCGATGTGATATACTATGGGCTCGTCTGGAAGCAAAGTAAATCTGCAGCAGTAAAAGCAAAGTAAGACTGCTATCACAACTATTGGGAGAATAACAAGCATCTTTCCAGTAAATTCTGGTCTGGTGTTAAGACACCTGTCTGAGAAATCGACAAGCTGAAGAAGTACTATGGGGATATTTTTACTTCCCTTCCAGATATTGTCAGTTGTTTTAATGCCTGCTTCACAAATGTCAGTACTACTGCTAAGCTCATTGGTCCCTCCACCTCCTCTCTGGATAATTGCTCGTCAGAAATCTCAGGACCTGATAGGTCAAGCCAACCTCAATTATTTTCAGGCATATGACTCCTGCAGAAGTCCACAAAGCACTGACTGGTCTGTGTCCAAACAAAAGTTCCCGTGCAGCCTCCATGGATGCAAAGCTTCCTTGTGTAATTGTGCATAAAATCCACGTTCCTGTTGCAGCACTATTAAACCTATCCCTTTTTTCAGGTGAGATACCACCTGACTGGAAGTGTGCGGCAAGGGTTATTTCTCTCCATGAATTGAGAAGGGGGGGCAAGCATAACCTAAACTAATATAGACTCATATCCATTCTCCCTGCTCTCTCCAGAGATTTTGAGAGGTGGGTCCATTCACAACTTCTCCAAGGTTCTTAAGAGGTGTGTCCATTCACAGCTGATTAAATATTTCAGCCAGCATCACCTTCTGTTATCCAACTAGAGGAAGGGGCATTCCACCATGTCGGCCCTGCTCAGCTTCACCAATGATTTTCACTCAGCCATGGATAAAAGTTTCCTCACAGTGGCCATCATTGTAGACCTCTCCATGGTCTTGGAGTTGGTGGATCATGTACTTCTCTTACAGAAACTCAGGAATGTATATCTCAGCTGAACATCCATCAAGGGGTTAAAGAATTGCCTGAGCGACCGCACCCAATTAGTATCCATACAAAGCACTAACACAGATCTACCTGGCATTAAGATGAAAGTACTGCAAGGCTCTATACGTGGCTCTCTGCTGTTCTTTGTTTTTGTAAATGATCTCCCAAGACATTGGGAAGGTGTCATTTTCACATGTATGGAGCCAATACCATCCTTTACTATAGTGCACTACCCATGTCCCAGGTCCAGGCAGTCCTCCAATCTGACTTCATTGTGATATCTGCTGGTTTATTTTGTTGCTTGCATGCATGTGCAAGAAACATAGTGCCATCATCCGAGTTTTCGGAGGTGTGTCAGCCCGTCTTCCAACGCAGTCAGTGTGTTTGCAGGTGCGGCTCCAGTTCCCCAATGAATGCTGCAGTTGTCTATGACAGCTCCAAAATGCAGTGGCATACAGTTGAAAGGGAGAGCTCTGCTTCAGTGAGCAGAGCTCTCCCCCAAGCACACATGCATGCAACACATATTGCATGTTGATCGCTCTCCCCCCACACACACTGTATGGCTGGCGGGGTGCCCAATCCCCGTCTGCTCCCACCCCAACAGCTGTCCAGGTGCCAGCTGGGAGCCACCAGCGTGGCAAAAACTATTATAGCGGGGTGCCCAATCCCTCGTCGGCTCGAATGCGCACCCCCAAAACGTTTTGCCAGTGCCACGCTGGAGACCACCCAGTGTGGTAAATCTTGTTTTAGCCGCAGGGGTGCTCAATCCCCATCGGCTCCACATCCCCCAAACAGCTTTTCCTGCTGCCACGCTGGAGCCCACCCCTGCGTGGCAAATATCCACGTTGTCTTCTTAAAAAACAAAAACCTGTAAATAAAAAAATGGCCCTCCGTAGTCTCCCTGCCCCCTCCCACAACCCGCATCCACCCACTGCCCACCTGCCTCCCCACCCCACCCATACTTACCTCCGGAGCTCGGCGCGATGATCATCGGTGGATCGGGAACACGTCTGCACTCTTCAAAGCCGACCGGGAACTGAGAAAATACCGGTAAGCTGTATAATGGGATAGATAGGGTTTTTTTCAACTTTGTTGCATATCTCAGACATTTTTGGGAATTTTGGCCCCAAATTTTCAACATGGGGTTTTTGGGATCCCTCCTCATGAATTCTTGCACTGTCCTGGCGTTAATCGGGCCTGAAGGGTGATTTTGCAGTCACTGCACAAAATCACCTTTTGGGACTGATTAACGAAATGACACTGCCAGTGTTCATAAGGTGGGCTCTCAAAAAGCCTATGCTGAAAATTTGGTGAAAAAATTCCTAAATGACTGTTTTAATATTTGATGCGTTACTTGGTTCTATGCCGCTCGTAAGTTCCGCAATTTTCAATATTTTCACTCCAGATTTTCAACATTGCCATTTTACCACACCTCCTTATGAGCAGTAGAGCTGTCATTTTCACATCCTGCCCAAAGCGTGTTTCCGCCCATGTGCTTAGCGCACAATGGCGCAGTCGGTGTCTTGAGGAAATCAAAGTATGGGACACATTAAAGAAAATCACAGTGACACTGTTCATGAGCAGAGGTCTTAAAATGGCTATGTTGAAAATTTGGTGAAAAAATTCCTAAAAATGACTGTTTTACGAACGTGTGTTGCGCAGTTCCTACGCACGCGCGTAAGTTCGCGAATTTTCAATATTTGCACTCCAATGACTTCCAAATACCTAAACAACACATAGAAGCAAGCAACATTCGGCATTGACAAATGCTTATTTTTATACAGTTTTTCTGCCCTCCCCCTGCCATTACCCAGGGATATACCCTGTATTCAGGGATATACCCTGTTCAGGCATTTCTGACGTCATTCTGATGGCAGAATGTTTTTGCACTTCCCTGGTTTTCTCCTCTAACCCACCGTTCCTCCTTCCCATGGCATAAGCATAGCCTCTGACAGCCTTCCACATACACACACAGCACCACTGTGACAAGAGCAAGCTCCCTAGTCCAATCACAGGGGATGCAACACTGTGGTGTCAGGAACCCATCTTAAACCCTCCCTGAATAAAGCATGCTCCTGCACAGCAGTTACCTCAACCTGTCCTGCCTCCTGATGCGGCAACCCAAGCATAGTTCCAAACCTGGGTTGCTGGCACAGCAGATCACGGCACAGCTGCTGGACCATTAGGATGGCTTCATCTCCTGTTTTATTTATTTATTTTTTTTATTTAAAAATTGCATAAATAAATTGCAGGATAGATTTTATGAGAAATATGCCCGGTTTCCAGAATTCCCCAAGTCAGCTAAAATAACAAATACATAAAGTGATATATACAAAATCAATTAGAACAAGTACTAATAGATTGTTACTGCAGCAACACTTTTTTAGGCCATGTTTGAAAATACCAAGGGTGGGTGAAATTCTGAGCTGAGAAAAGAGGTTATTCCATGAGAGCGAAGCAGCATAGAAACCACATTCTTTCCCAAAGTGTGTTTCAAACTTGGGCAAGAAAAAGCCATGATGAGACATCCCTCTAAGGCTGTATCTGTGGGTGGGAACGATAAGCCTTTCAGATAGATAAGTTGGGTCTGATTGTTCACGGTTTTGTAAATGAGAGATAACCAATGGAAAGTGCATCTAGAGGAGGGGGACAGCCAATTTAATTGATGCAATGGGGTACAATGGTGTTCGTTCTATTTAAATTCTAAAATAAATTGTAGTAGCTGGTAATAAACAATATTCAATGGAAGAAGATTATAGAAGCAGAGGCATGATGGTAAACAGTATCATTATAATCTAGAACTGGGAGAATGGCTTGGGCAATAATGTGTTTATGATCCGAGCTTGACAGACAATGCCTGGTTCATTTTTGGTAACCTAGGCAATGACAAACTTTTAAAATACTTCTGTCAATACTCCTGGGTCTTCAACAGTCTCCTGATGCTAAATGCAACCCAAACAAAGCCAACTGTATTTTGCTTCCAGAGCAAGATAAGGCATTCAGTAGAACATCTAGACATCGAGACACTGCACGGTACCCCCAGTGCTGATTTCATGCAACATTTGAAGGTACTGTAGCTGTTGCTGCCCCAATGGAAGCTGACACCTGAGTGTTGTTGTTTGGCAGCTGTTCTGTGCATACATCATGTTATATGCTAGAGTTTTTTCTAAACATTTTAAGTGCTTTTATTATTTTAGTTTTAATTTAGCCCTTTTTTAATGTAGTGTTCATTTACACCCATTTTTAACAACTGTTTGTCTGCTTGTCTTACTACTTCTGCCTGCCACTCGCTTCCTGTGGCCTACTACCAGAGCCACCATTGTGGTGTTATTCCTCCACTGCCACTGCTCCTGGAGTGCTGCTGTTTTTGTGACTGCTCTCCACGTTTGTAAAACCCAAAAAACAGCTACCCCATCCAGTCAATTAGAGTACCAAAGGAAAAAACTGATCAAGCAGTTAGAGAAAATGCAAATAATTTTGAAACCTGGTACTCGGAGGTCAGCCCCTTACAGAGACATTAGGCAGGGCAAAGAAAACTCCGACCATCTTTGCTAAGGTGCCATCAGTGAGAGGAAAGCTAACATACACGCACCCGTATTTAAATTCAAATATTTAAAAAGACAGACCATGTAATAGTGCAAAATTTGAAAATACTACAATATAAGATGAACCTAAATAACAATATTCCTGAGAGCAGTAATGTGCAAATAGTGCTAACAAAAACATGCTAAGAAAAATTCATCGAAGCAGCGGGAGAACAGTACCTAGCCAAATATAACATGTCAAGTGCCCCAAAAATGAACCATAGAATCATAAGCGTTGTCTCATAATGGCCGAGAAGGGGCAACTGTGCAGATACAATGCCACTTGATGGATCTCAAAAATCGGGAATTGGGGGGAGGAAATTCTGAATCACAGCACTTGTGAGTGATGAGTTTGCCAGTAGCTCCCTGTTTGCTTCCCTCTCCTGCTCGAGGTGTTGACCAGTCTTAAACTACTGTCTGTGAAAGACAGTTTTCTAAAATTCTGGATGCAGGCTTTTTCAGAAGCAGACACTGAGGAGAAAATAGGGAGGGATAATAAAGGTGGAAGTTAAGATAGTCATTAATATTGTCAATTTGCATGACAAGAGGAGGTGCAACTGAGGACTGACTCTTCTGGCTATAGTTAATTCCTTTGTTAAAGAAAACTAAGGTTCTGGGATTGTTCCCCTCGTTTCTTGGCCAAAATTGTGATAAGTCAGGACACTGTCCTTTTTGTAAAAATACTTTGGCCTTTTTGAGGGTTTCTATATGTCCCAATATTTAGCTGTTTGTATATTCGAGCTATGCTTTGGGACTGTAGCACATTGTGGCTGCTTTTTATACCCTCTTTTTTGGATTTTTAATAATTTGTTTATTAATTGGTCTTTTTTGTACTTCTTGGGCATGATCGTGTGTGCATGTCATTCTTTTTTAAGCTGTTCTACATTTACTACCTAGTTTTAATATAGCCTTTGTGTATGGCAAGAACAGCATCTAGTTTATCTATCAGTATTTCATCCCCATCCCCAACCATTCCATCAGCTTTTTCCTAATGCATTATTCTTGTGAACAGAGAGACTGTTATCACTTATTTAAATGATTAAAAATGTACTTTTTTGAGAAGTATGCCTGAAAATCTTTTTTTTTTTTTTTTGACTGTTCATCAACATGTGATTAGGCATCTTTGCATGATTCAGAATTTGAACTTCCTTCTCCCCATTCCTGTTTTTTTTGTGATCCATCAAATGGAATTGCATCTGCATGATTGCCCCTTCTCAGCCATTACAAGACAATGCTCATGATTCTACGGTTTGTTTTTTTTGGGCAATTGACACTGTATTTGGCTAAGTACTGTTCTCTTGCTGCTTTGCTAAAGTTTTCTTAGCATGATTTTATTAGCACTGTTGACACATTACTGCTCTTAGGAATGCAGTTTGGATTTAGCTTATATTGGAAGGTTATTTCAAATGTGTGTGGTAGTGCTGATTTTTGGTTTTTGCATTCTCTGTATTTAAACAAGCTCAGCGAGCAGTGAGGTGAACTTGTTTGTTTGTGCTGTCGGCGTGTGTTGACTTCCACCATTAACCTGGGACACATTGTCTGATCCTGCCACCAACTGATTTGTCAGTTCTTTGACTGTTCCCTTGGCCTGGCTGCTCGGAGCCAGGTATCCATATGGCCTCTTGGTCAGTTTCAGACTCTGTTCTTGATTGCTCAGCACCAGCATTGTCAAGTACACTCCTCAGTATTGGTGGGTGACTTACCGACTGCTGCCCATGCAACTTTTTTTTTTTTAATTCTTTGGTAACTGGGTAAGGCACTGCTAGGCACAAATGCCTGTTTTCATGGGTGACCCGAGAGCAGACTGGGGTGGTTAAGTGACTTGCTCAGAGTCACATAGTATGCAGTTAGAGTCTATGGGAATCAAATTCAGGTCTGCTGGATGTACTAAGCTCATTCACAGGTCGTTACTCTAACCTCTAAGCTATACTACCAGCATACTCTAGGCTATACTTGCCTGTGGTCCGCTACACTTACTGGTGGTGGCATTGTTTTAAACCATGAATAGTGGCTATATCATTTTATTGCCCTGCATTGACGGGTGCTCTGTTTAACTCTGACAGCCAAATTCCTGGACGCTGCTTGTTCTGCTTTACTTTGCTGCTTTTCACATCGGCCCAGGGCATCGCCTTCAATGTCAGCTGAAAAACTGTATAATCTGATCTGGCAATACAAATACAGCTATGTCTTACCGTCTTAGTGCAGACATTTTCATTGCATTAATTTCCTCTACACTGGTCTCATTGTTTATTATAAACTTGGAATGTTATTTGCCTCTGATACCATTATGAAATTGGGAGCTAGACCTCCTGTACAGATGATTTTCTATCTTACCACTGGCTGCCTGTCCTTCCTCATACCTGAAGTTTCAACTTGGGAGTCTGTCTTATCCCCTGCAGCTGCATTTTCAGCTTGGTAGCATTGTCCTCCCTTGTGGGTGTCCTTTGTTTTTACCTCTAACTGGAGCACTGTCTCCCATGTGGATGGCATTATTCTGTAAAATCCATCTGGGAGCATTGCCTCCCCTGCAGTTTCTAATTCAACAAGCGAGAATTACCCTCCCCCACTGCTGTCTCATGTTTTTTTTACTTCTAACTGGGAGCACTGTCCTTCCTGTGACTGTCATCTATTGTAACATCCAACTAGGAGTGTTGCCTCCTCTGAGGCTGCCAGTTCAACTAGGGAGTGCTGTCCTCTCACCCATGGCTGTTTCTTGCTTCTGAATAGACAGGGGCCAAACAACCCAAAAAGTGTTTCTTGCTTTTGCCTCTAATCTGGGAGCTTTGTCTCACCTGCGGCTGTCATTACCAGTAACTCCTAGCGGGGAGCATCACCTGCCCTGTGGCTACAAATTCATCTATGGTGCATCATCCTCCCCTGCAGCTATCTCCCGCTCTCACCTTAAATTGAGAGCTCAGTCTCTCCTGCCTCTGTCACAGACTGTAACATCTAGTTGGGAACATTGTCTCCCTTGCGGCTGCATTTCTATTCTGACTGCACCTTAAAGGAAGCAGCGATGTTCTACAGCTCATTATTGTTTCATGCTCTCTGACCTTCCAGGTCCACCTGCAAGCTCTCCATTGTCACCTATCAAGTATGTAAAAAATGGAATCCTTAGGTAAGCTTCTCGTGGTGCCTAATAGTGAACCCATTAATCGTCCTTCTTCGTCTGATTCTAGTTACTCCATCAGAATGGACAACTCATTTCAAACTCTTAAGATCTAGTGTTGGTCACAGACTTAAGTCTAAATCCTTACTGAAACACAGATTTGTTTTTTGTGCCCCTACTGCCATGGCCTCACTTCTTCAGGCTTCTCACACTGGACCTTGTCCCTACCTAGCGGTGCTAGCTGTCGCTGCATATTGTCCATCAGACCTCTGTAGATCTGACCTCTACAGACTGCTGTTTTTGTCTTCATTGCATCACATCTTACCCTGTAACCACTGCCACACACTAGACTTATGTACCATACCTGTTCATTTGTTTTAGCATTGTTGCACTGTGTCAAATCTTTTTGCACATGTATTATTGTAACCTTTTACCCCTGCTACTCCTCGCCATGTATTATGGCCCGCGTCATGCCTGAAAATAGTCCCTGGGATCAGTGCACTCACCCGGTTATCAAAGTCATAAAGATATAAAAAAAATAAATAAAACCTGTCAGGCACACCCATTGCTGTGGCTGATGCTGATGAACAAGGCTGAACTGGTGCCACCAGCAGGAGGGGAAGGAACGGTCTATCGCTGTGTGGCCTGGGGTGGTGTAGGAGTGCCAACCTGAGGCCATCATCTGGGGCTCTGGTGGCCATTGTTCCACTTTTCTGGTCCCCACTCACCCCCTCTCCTATTGGTTGTGTGTGCCATTGCTGGCCGGGGGGGGGGTTGCCTGATGGTGTATAGTCACCCATGCCATCAATGACACCACCACTTAGCCCCCACCAGGTGCCACGAGAAAGTGATGCAGCAACCACCCTCCCCCTCTGGGAGGACAGAGTCTGAGAGACACTTTATGAGCCCTCCCTGCTGGCCTCTGCTTCTGAAGTCCCGGGCTCGGGGGCGTGAACACAGGTTGCCAGCATGCCAGAGCAATCCGTGTCACTTGCTGCCATGGAGCTGGCAGAAACATAGAATTTGATGGCAGATAAGAACCACTTGGCCCACCCATTTTTTCCCCTGCTTATACTGCATCACATACCCTACTTGATCCCTCCCCCTTTTTTCATTTATTTAGTTTATGCTGACCGTGAAAAGAGGACTGGACAATTCTGCCTAGTCCTGCAGGAGGGGGATGGATGACAACTGACCTTGAACCAGTTGGTGTTATTTTTAGTGAATGGGGAAATCTGGCAAGGACAATTGGGAAATTCCCCTACTCTTTTCGAGAAGTGCCATGGGATCTTTAACATCCAACTGAACTACCACCAGAACAAGCAGATGGGACCTTGGTTTAACATCTCTTCCGAAAGACAGCACCTCAGGAGTGCAGCACCCTCCTCATACTGCACTACAGTGTCAGTATTGGGATTTAATCCAGGTGCCTGGTGTGGGGATAGAACCCACAGAGTCCCTTGTGTCTATCCCATGCATGCTTGAAGCCAACCACTTTTCCTCCCACCACTAGCTCCGCTGGGAGACTGTTACAGGCATCTACCACTCTTTTAGTGAAGAAGTATTTCCTCACATCTTTCTTGAATGTACCCCCTTCCTGCTGGCATGGTATAAATAACTCAAATCTAATTTTCATTAAACCTCAGCCCTCACTTACTCCTGTTACCTCTAAAATTGGTCCCCTGAGTTTGCAGGTCTGCAAAAACAAGACTGTCAGTATAAATGATTACCTACAGTACCTAAAACTTGACATCTTTTGTTTGACAGGAACTTGGCTTTAGAATAATGATATTAAGTTTGGTAACAACTTCCTTTAACTCTGTATTCTTTCTTCATGCACCCCACATTGGGGGGTAGGGACTTGTCTTGATCTGGAAAAATAATTCAGTAGTGGCTAGAGTGGGCAGTTCCCCCTTTAACACATTCAAACACTTGATTATGTTCTCTCCAAAACCTCTGTCCTGCACCGTGGTATTACTAAATTGTCCTCCAAAAATGTCTGAAGATCTTCTTCAAGCATTTTTCTGAACTAATCTCCATTTAGTTCTGCAGTCATCACACCTTCTAATTTGTGTGATTTCAGCTTTCTTCTCGATCGACCTGATGACTACTGTGCCAAGCTTTTCGTCAGTCTACTTGAACTTTTTAATCTCTCTCAACATGTGAATGTTTCTACACATATCAAAGGTCACTGGCTTGATTTGGTAGTTTCCTAAGGGCTATGTATTCCACCAATACATTACCACGACTAAGCTCTGTGTGACCATTTTCTATTTCATTTTGATACTGATTCTTCACCTCTTCAACTGCAAATCCTAACCTGGTTACCCTGCAAACCCTTGGAGCAATAAACCAACAGGAATTTAACAATTAACTAAATAACCTCCTTACTCAATCACAAGTTACAGAATGCCATGAGGCCCTGATGAATGTTTGCAGTAACACCTTAACTGCAATCCTAGACAACAAAGTTGCCCCTCTCAGACCACTTAAAACTGTTTTAAGTCCTGTAGTCTGTACAGGGCCATTACTACATTAAAAAAAATCTGGACCAAAAACTTCTCCTCTAGACCCTGTACCAACCTAGCTAATTCCACTAATTAAACATAGAAACATAGACTTTGACAACAGATAAGGACCGCTTGGCCCATCTAGTCTGCCCATTTCCCTACCTACAGGATAGGCCGCAGATCCTAGTTAACCAACAGCCTATTTCTTCCTACCCCCCACAAGAATTGCCTTATGTTTGTCCCATGCATTCTTGAATTCTCCCACTGTTTTAGACCCCATAACCTCCTCAGGAAGGCTGTTCCATGCATCCACTACCCTCTCTGTGAAATAATACTTCCTCACATTGCCCCTGAACCACTCCCTTCTATCTTTAAATTGTGTCCCCTTGTTCTTGCATGTCTCTTTTTCTGAAAGATGCTACCCTCTTGGACTTTGTTGATTCCACTGAGGTACTTAAAAGTTTCTATCATGTCCCCCCTCTCCCTTCTTTCCTCAATTACTTGATTTATCAGCTCTTATCTTTCTACTTATATTTTCCATACCTCCTTCAAGCCTACCTTAGTATCTCCCATTCTAAAGGAACATTCACTTAATGCAGATATTAATTACTGGTCCTTGTTTTTTATGTCTAGATAACCAGACTTTTAAATTGTGTTACAACAGCCTGGTTGATATTTTGCATTACAACCAGGCGATTGTAATCAGTGCCTGTTAATCAAGCTCGTGCTAAGAAAATGCGAGCAAACTGCACTTATTAGTCAGTGTGCGGCTGTGAGAAGGTCAGCGGCTGAGAGAGGAAGCAGAGAGTGACTGGGGACATTGTGGGCTTACCTGGTGTTGAAGCAGTCCATGAGGAGTTAATGAGTTACTCTAACATGAGCAGTCTCAGTACTATGTCAAGACCAAAAGCCAGACTGGAGAGGTTCATAGATGGAGAAAGATTCCAGGTGATCTGTCAACTGCTCTGCCACCAACTTCTCAATAACCTTCCCCAGAAAGGGGAGGTTAGAGACAGGTCTGTATTTCGCAAGATGGTCAGGGTAAAGCGATGGTTTCTTCAGAAGGGGTCTGACTACTGCCTTTTCTAAGGCCATTGAGAAAAGTCCCTCCCTAAGGGTTCCATTAATGATCTCAGCAAACACTGGACCCAGGAACTCAACAGAGCTGAGAATCAACCATATAGGATCCAGGTCCAGAATACAGTTGGTAGGGCATGAGCTAGAGACAACCCACAGTGCCTCAGCCTCTGTGACCAGTTGAAACTTATCCCAGGCAGGCAGATATATCACACACAAGGGACGACTATTGCTGGCCCATGGTGGGCCACTCAGGGACATACTTGCTCTAATGGCCGACACCTTGTTCGTAAAAAATTGACCAAACTCCTCGCACTTTTCGGCAGAAAATACACAAACTGACTACAGACAGGGAAGATTCAGCAACCTGTCTACAGTGTGAAAGAGCTGAGCAGGACAATTTTTCTCTGCAGCAATGGATCGTGACAGGAACTCTGCCCTTTTCAGATCAAGTGCCCGCTGATATTCAACATACAGTAGTTAATTTTCAGCACCAATTTGTCCTCCAAAAACTCGGACCTCCTACAGGAAGGCCCCAACCTCCATCCCTTAGTCTTCAACTGATGCAGCTCAGCACAAGCATACCTCCTAGCTATTTCTGATTATGAGTGACATTCCTCGTTTTATCCCTCAAAATTGCTTTGTCCTTCATCCTTCCCTTATGGAAAAGGTGCTGTCCGCACAGAAGATGTGCTCTGAATTCAGACTTTAAAATAGAAATTCATAATATTCTAAGATGCAAAATAAAAAAAAAAAATTGTACATGAAAACATGATGATTATTGCAGTGTTCTGAGCTTGTATCTCCTCATTTTAGGATATGCCCCTTGTTAAGAGGGTCAGTGTCCCACATTGTCACTCATTTTGAGAGTCATTGTCCCTCTTTTACTGACTAAAATTTGAGAGGTATGAGCTGCAATGAGAGGTCAAGGGATGAATGCGCAAAGGTGCAGTAGTATCCAGAGCAGAAGCAAGAGCCAGGCTATAGTGCTCAATGGCCACCTCTAGACCCTGAAGGTTCTCATGTGGAGTGCAGTGAATCCCAGGGTGAATCTAAACAGAAGGCCACCCTTCCCCCTCTCCAGTCCCTCCCTGGGCAATGCACCACAAAGTAACCAGGCAGGACAGATCTGGAGTCATCACCCAGCCAGGCACCTGTGATAAAAACAAGTCTGCCAGGTCTTACAGTTACTGTCGTGGATGCAGGTTTCTGTAATTCCAGGTTTGAAGCTCAGACCTGAAGCTCAAATGTTTGTAGAAGAGGAGATGATCCGACTCTGTAGAGAGATGTTTTGAGCTCGCCAATAGTGTGTTTAAGTTATTGCAGCTTAGAAAATTGGCTTTTTATTTCCTGACATCTGATTGGCTGGTACCCATTCCAGAGGGGTACATTAACTTTCAATAGATGCCCAGGAAACAAAAAGTTCAAGCCTGCCATGCCCCAATGTCAAACTGATATCCTTGTCCCAGTTTGAAATTCCAAACTAAGTAGCTACCATTTTTTTCCACTCTCTAAGGCCCTGTCCACACTACCCCTCTATAACATTACAGAGTGCCCAAACCGTTACCACAATGGTTTGCGTTTACACCTGTAACATTACCGAAGGTGTTTTTGTAACCATTGTTGAAACCACATATGAGGTGGTTTCAACAGTTCTGAAACTAATTCGCCTTGGTAACATTACAGTGCATAAGTGTGAGCACGTGGCACAGTCCCTAAGCGCAGCGCGAGCTGCATTGTGGGATCAGGTGCCATGGTAATGGTCGCCCGGCTCCCGAAGTGTGGACCGGCGGTGCTGGTCCTGTAACGGACACCGCGGCAGTGTGGACACACTGCACTGCTCCCCGTTTGTAACGGTTTCTATTCGTTACACGGTCTGAGCGGTGCAGTGTGGATGGGGCCTTACTGAGAGGAAAGATTGACTCTGTTCCACCCCACACACACACAGACTGGCACGCAAACCCTGCCCAGAGCTGCAATTCTTTTCCTTTAAAAAATGAAACCCAGTCCCCAAAATCTAACCTACTCTATATAAAAGATTTTCAGGCCATAACAAAAAAAACAAACAAAACAAGATAGAAGCGGCATTTCCTCACAGCACTAGGCTTTCATGGCTCATGCTATTCCCCCATTTGGCCGCAGGTTAAACAACAGACAACTTTTTTTTCTTTCTTTTTTTTTTTTTTTTATAATATCACTTTCCCTGAAGTGCCGAGTACAATACTGATCGCACTCTGTCCCAAGTGACAGTGTGATTTGAAAACTGGTGCTGGATTTGGACTTGCACCACATTTGAAACCTAATCAAAAGGAAAAAAAAAACTACCTCTGTTCACATGGAGCTCAGCACCCTTCATTCCCTTCCTCCAACTCGTCGTCTTATCTGTGTGTGTGTGTGTGTGTGTGGAGACAGACAAGGCAGCTGGAAACTCATACTACATTTGAAACCCGATTAAAAAGGAGAAAAAAAAAAAAGACTGTTCACATGGAGCTCAGCACACTACATTCCCCAGCTCTGACACAGTGCTCATAATAGCAAGAAAATTTAGTTCTCCACTAGTGTGTGTGTGTGGGGGTGGGGAGTGGGAACAAAGCAGCAAGCAAGCATAATATGTAGCAGGTACTCATAGGAAAGTATTAAAAAAAAAACAACAGTGCCCTCCACTGGTCATTCTACCAATACAGGGACTACTTTAATAGAAAAGATTTTAATTGCTTTTTATTTCATATATATTTATATTGTTCAAAAATTTCACCTATGTCCCATTTGCTAAGTGCTATAATATTTATTTTTTATTTATTTTATTCTTTGGTAACCAGGTAAGGCCTACTAGGCACAGGTGCCTGTTTTCCAAGGTGACCAGGGAGCACTGGGGAGGTTAAGTGACTTGTTCAGAATCACACAGTATGCAAGTGGAGGTTGTGGGAATCAAACTCAGGTCTGTCTGCTAGATGTACCAAGCTCATTCACAGCTCACTGCTCTAACCTGAAGGCTATACTGCCAGCCAGTCTTCTCCAGTGTGGGCAGTATGGCCAGTACTGGGCCTTCCAGGGGCTATACGGTCGGGCCTAATTACACCCATGGGCAGTCTGGTATTGCCCATTACCACCCACACTTAGGTATTATTGCTTGCCTAGAAAAAGTCTGCATAATTTGGATATGGACGATGGGTGGGCAGGGGATCCAGCAGGTAAAGGAGCCAGTGGATAATGTACCAACTGGGCAGCACTGATGGATAAAAAGCTTGTAAAATAAAGACATGATCAAAAATGAGAAGCAGAAATGAAATGTATAACAATTATTTTATTTGTGTATGTATTATCACTTTTTTTGGGGATGGTGAAAAAATAATTGATAATAAAAAACAAACTCTAGCCAGAACCGATAGGGCTGTGAAGAGCTACCAAGTGACCAAAGTTACACATGTGGGTAGAAATTTTTCAACACCCGGGTGTAACATGGCCATTTTTTGGAGGTGTTGCACCAAATTTTCAACATGGCCTTTTTTTGACCCCTCTTCATGAACAGTTCCAGTGTCATTTTGTTCACTTGTCCCAAAAGGTGATTGTGCAGCTCAAACTCGCTATTCTGCCCCACAGGTGTGAAAACACATTTTGGGCAGGTTGTGAAAAATGACAGCTGTACTGTTTTGAAGGAGGTGTGCAAACATGACAATGTTAAAAATGTGGAGTGAAGACATTAACTATTGGCGACATTAGGAGTGTGTGTAGAAATTGCACAACACACGCAGTCATTTTTTGTTATTTTTTATCAAATTTGCAACATGGGCTTTTTGGGACCCCCACCTCATTAACAGTGGCACTGTCATTTCGTGAATCGGTCCCGAAAGGTGATTCCATGCAGTGACCACAAAATCACCTTTTGGGATCGAGTAACAAAATTATAGTAACAGTTTTCATGAGCTGGGGTCCCAAGAACCCCATGTTGAAAATGTGGGGCAACAATTCCAAAAAATGGCTGAGATATCAGCATAAGTTGAAAAGTCCATTGAATGGCTGTATAGCATGCTTACCTTTGATTCTTTAGTTCGCGGTTGGGCTTTGAAGAGTGCAGACATGTCCCGGTCCAGAGAACATGACAGCTCCAACCTCCGGAGGTAGGTATGGGGCAAGAGGGGGTGTGGAGAGGTGGGTGCTCAGTGGGAGAGTGGGAAGGGGGACTGCAGTGATGACGAGGAACCATTTTCTGTTTTACAAGGAAAAAAATGCGACAATGAGGGACCGTTTTCTATTTTACAGAAAACAAAGGAAAAAATAATTTTGGCACACTGGGGTGGGCTCCCAGTGTGCCACATGAATGGGGGGTTGTACAGGATACCAACATGGAGATTGGGCACCCCGATGTCAGGCATGACTTGGGGAGGGGGGCACAGAAAAATATTTGCACACACTGGGATGGGCTCCCAGTGTGCTAGTTGAGTAGGTGGGGGGGCACAGAATGCCGCGGAGATGGCGGCCGATGTCAGGAACATCTGTACAGTGAATGGCATTTTGCCATTCACAACATGACGGCACCCACAGAACTGCGCATGCAGATGAGTCATGCGCATGTGCAGTTCATGCATCGGAATGCAGAAGTAACAGCTGAAATAGTGCAACTGTTATTCCATAACGACCACTTGTGGCGGAGAGGTTTAAGCTCCATTTGGCCTTCAGAAGGATACTTTCAAAAGTCCAATGGAAAGTTCCACGATCGGCCATTTTTAGAACCACAGAGCTCTTGCAAAATGGCAGTAGGCTCCGTCCACAGCCCTAAAAATGCTGTTGTGAGCTAGCACATTGATATTTTTGGTACTGGGGCAGTTTGGCACCAGGACTTGTTCGTACACATCGGTAGTGCTATCCCAATCCAGTGTGTATGAACAAGTTTTAGCCAATCAGGATACAGGCTTTTACCTACCCAGCTTATAAATTGCTTCAGTTTCTGTGTTGAAGAGCTGTAGTTAATCATTTCTGAACTTCCTCCCCATCCACTGCTACATGAATAAAGACATGTTTTTATATTAGCTAATGTTATGTCACTGAATCTCACCATTTTTCTATGTCTGGAGCAGCCTTACTGGCTTGTAGGTTGTCATGGACATCTGTACACTCTCTATATATGTATGTTTTGTGATGTTCTCTGAAAATTAATGCAATGTTTCACGTCAATAATGGGATGCCTGCATATACATAATGAGCCTCCGAAATTTCCCTTTGTGGGCAAGTGTGAACTGAAGCAATACTTCTCTTGTGGTTGCACTTTTCACAATGTTGCCAATATTCTTATCTATTTAGACCACAACTGGAGCACTAAAATATTTAATAAAGCAGTTTTGCTTACTGTTTTTTCACTAGTTAAAGGGACAGCTACACCCAAGTCAAAATAAAAACAACCTTCAGGCTGAAGTAAAATTTACTGAAGCAGTCTCTCAAATATAAGACCACTTGGTAGTGTACAGTAAGCCTGAAGGAAAATTTACTTCTGCTGCTCATATTTTTGCCTGCCCAAAGTTGGGAAAACTCTTGAAAGACTACCTTACTGCTAAGGCTGAATGACAGTGATTTGTTCCAAGAGCTGCAAAAGGATTGATGGTCAGTGGGCTGTAAGCTTAGATGCTTGCGAAGAGCCTTATAGGATGAGGGTCTTACTCATCTGCTGGTTGGAACAATGTTGCTACCTACTTTCATCTTGTTGTGATGTTACTGCTAAATGTTTAAAATCTTCTGGATGGCAGCACGGCAAGGAAAGTCACGACAACAAATGTCATCATTTCAGAGCTTGTCTTACTGTTTATAAACTTACGTTCCACTAATAATGGCTTGTCAAGAGGAAATCCTTATTAAGTTCTCTGTGCCCCCACAGCAAAGCTGTGTAGCACGTTCTGCCTTGTGCTTGTCTTCCAGCTTCTAATCATAATAAATGGATTTCTTGTTTTAAAATGATTGCTTTTTTATCACTGTCAAAAAGATGAATGCACCCAAGACAAACATAGGAAATTGAAACATTTTTAATAGCCAATGAAGAAATAAAAGTACAAAGGTAACATCTTAAGTAGCTGTGATACTGATGCTTGACAGTTACGACAATATGAATTTGATTATATAATGTAGATGTTTTCAATTTGGAGGGGAAAAGCAGTAATATACTGTATGTAATAAACTTTATTTCTAGGACACTGTAAAGCAAGCCATCTGGTGCCGTAGAAACCATATAAAATGCAGAGGTACACAATAGGAAGACTGTGCAGTATAGTATATAAAGCACAGGAGTGGGAACCAGGAAATCCAGGTTCTGATCCCACAAGAGCCACTTGCTCACTGTGTAACTCTGAGAAAATCTCCTAACCTTTCTGCATTACAGTCCTTCCAGCTGTAAAAACCAGGTCAAAAGCAGGACCGTGACCCACCCTGATGACTCAGTGGTGGCACGTTGCACTGCTGTGCGCACAGTCGGAGTTCAGGAATGGACTCAGTGACCCACGTTGAAGGCAAGCCGGGTTGGGATAGCTGCTGCTTGGCAGCACACCTCATCCAAGGAGAGTTGGCAGCAAGCATCCAGTGCCACATAGCGACCTCTGCGGATTGTCCAGGAAGCTTGCTCTACTGTGGAAGCACGCTGTGTGTATGTGAGGCTGATAGATGGCTATCACATATGCCATGGGGGAGGTGGAAGGAGAAGAGGGGAAACGGGATCAAAAATGGCTGGGGCCCATCTAGATGATGGCCCAGACTGGCATACGCAGGTCCAGCCCCACATAGCCATCCGTCAAATATGGAAGCTCTTCTATAAGTCTCGGGGCCGGGGGGCTAGGATGGTCCCTGCAAAAGGCCCCTCCCTTGGAGGCAGAACCATAGGAGTAGGGCTGTTGTGGTGCAGTTAGTGGTGAATGGGGCTGGGTGGTCTCCAGAGGGCAAACCATAGGAGGGTAATGTGGACTGAATAGGGAGAAAAGGAATATAGAAAAGCAGAACCTCATTGAAAATGAAATGTTGCATCTCAGTTGGGCCATCCTGGGCAAATACATTCAAATAATAAATACAATGACATCAATAAGAAATAAAAAAAACACACGTACATCATGCCACATTGCTGTGCTACTGCACCTCAGCTATAACTATGTACGCAGACTAAAAATATTGTGAAGGAATTACTCGGTAGTTAAGAAAACCCTTATTTCTAAACTATTGTAAGGCAGAGAAGACAGCTTTTTAAAGGACAACCTTTTTGTCAACCTTTTTTCTATCACTTCATTTCTAGATGAACCCCCACATTTTATGATTGTTTTCTGTCTCTAACACTCACTGATGTTGCTGGTTGTTTTATCTGCTTCCTTTCTTAGTAAAACTGAAATACATGCTAATGGTGTATTTATACACAACCTTGTTCTATTTCAAATCCTTGGTCTACCCTTATCGCATACTATCTGTACTGTAGGAAGACCCCAAAACAATGCAGTGACTTGTGATGCAATAGTCTCTTCTCCCACTGCATCATGAGTGGCTAGACAGTGTTGGGGTGTTCCCAACTCCAGGAAGGATGCAGTGGGAGCTGATCACAGACTTTAAACAAAAATGTTTTTGTGTGGTAATACCCATATTATGGGCAAGGCCACTGATTTACGGTGATTAAAACAATTAAATTCCGTTTTCAAGACTTAAGATTCCGGAATTTCACTGGTGATTGTTACTCTAATTTCCGGATTTTACCGGGATTCTGTTATCATTCTTTTAGTATGTACATAAATAATCAGAATTTAAGAAGGCTTAATATACAGAGCATTAAATAAAGCAAACTGAAAACAGTACAGGAAGGAATTAAGAGAAAAACAGACTTTTTTGTAGATTTACTGATCTGATAGAAAATGCCAGATTCCATGAAATCTTCGTTTTTACCGGTTTTCAGGCAGCCCTAATTCAGGAATTTTACCGGATTTTCCGGTAAAAACCGAAAAACAGTGGCCTTGATTATGGGCAGTAGGGCTGCTCTGAATCCATGTTATAAATGAAATTACTTGGATTGCAGATATTTTTATTTCAGATTTAAAAGTTAACAAGCATTTGCCAATGCCGAACGTTCGCTTGCAGGTATTTGCAGTGGTGTTTGGCACATATGGTGCTTTACCCTAATGCCCTATGCGATTGCTGGTATTTGCACAATAAATTTTCAGCATGACCTTTTTGTTACCCCCATTGTGCGCTACATAGGTGGAAACACGTTTTGGGCAGGATGTGAAAAATGACAGCTGTACTGCTCATAAGGAAGCGTGGTAAAATGGCAATGTTGAAAATCTGGATTGAAAATATTGAAAATTCGCAAACTTACGAGCGTGCGTAGGAACTGCACAATGCACGCTCGTAAAACAGTTATTTTTAGGAATTTGTTCATCAGATTTTCAACATAGCCATTTTAAGATCTCTGCTCATGAACAGTGACACTGTGATTTTCTTAATGTGTCCCATACATTGAGTTCGCACACTGACTGCGCCATTGTGCGCTACAATGGCGGAAACACGTTTTGGGCAAGATGTGAAAAATGACAGCTGCACTGCTCATAAGGAGGTGTGGTAAAATGGCAATGTTGAAAATGTGGAGTGAAAATATTGAAAATTTGCAAACTTACGAGCGTGCATAGGAACTGCGCGATGAATACTCGTAAAACAGTCATTTTTAGGAATTTTGTCACCAAATTTTAAACACAGCCATTTTAAGACCTCTGCTCATGATCAGTATCACTGTGATTTTCTTAATGTGTCCCATACAATGAGTTCGCACACTGACTGCGCCATTGTACGCTACATGGGCAGAAACACGTTTTGGGCAGGATGTGAAAAATGACAGCTGTACTGCTCATAAGGAGGTGTGGTAAAATGGCAATGTTGAAAATCTGGGTGAAAATATTGAAAATTCACAAACTTACGAGCCTGCGTAGGAACTGCACAATGTATGCTCGTAAAACAGTCATTTTTTTGAATTTTTGCACCAAATTTTCAACATGGGGTTTTTGGGACCCCTTCTCATGAATGATGATACTGTCATGGCGTTATTCGGGCCTGAAGGGTGATGTCATGCAGTGACTGCGAAATCACCCTTCAGGCCCCAATAAAGCCATGACAGTGACATCATTCATGAGAAGGGGTCCCAAAAACCCCAGGTTGAAAATTTGGTGCAAAAATTCCAAAAAATGCCTGAGATATGCAATAAAGTTGAAAACCCCCTATCTAGCCCATTATACAGCTTACCAGCATTTCCTCAGTTCGCGGTCGGCTTTGAAGAGTGCAGATGTGTTCCCGGTCCACCGAAGATCGTCGTGCTGAGCTCCGGAGGTAAGTATGAGGTGAGGAGGGTGGGTGCACAGTGGCTGGGTGCGGGTTGTAGGGGGACTGGGAGAAGCGCCGTGGGACCGTTTTCACTTTACAGGTGAGAAAAAAAAAAAAAGACTACGTGGGACGTTTGCCAAGCTGGGGCGGGCTCCCAGCATGGCAGAAGGATGGCTGGGGGGGGCCGAGGAGCCGACGGGGGATTGGGCACCCCGCTGGCGCGACAACGGACGCTTGCCACGCTGGGGTGGCTCCAGCGTGGCAGAAGGGATGGCTTGGGGGGGCTGTGGAGCCGACGGGGGATTGGGCACCCCCTTTGGCAAACAACGCGGGACATTTGCCATGCTGGGGTGGGCTCCCAGCGTGGCACCAGAGCTTTGGGGGGGGGCGGCGTGATGCGGGGAGGCGGCGTGACACGGTGCTCTGTATGACAGCGGTGGTTTTCTTTGAAGTGAAGACCACCGCTGTCATAAACAGCTCCCACACCCATTGGTGCAGGACCGCCATGCCTGCTCAATGGAGCAGTGGCTTGCAAGGGAGAGGCACACCTCCAAAGTGTACTACTCTCCCAAAACGTTCCTTGTGCATGCGTGCAAGCGAACGTAAAAATCCTAATTCTGAGAAACAGCAGAATCCAATCCCAATTTTGTATGTAGCTGCAGTACAATCAATTGTACCCACCCCCATTCAGTGAAGCAAAAGCGGGACCTGTTCCTAAGGTCTCCCTTTTCCCAGACTCAACCCTTCCCCCACCACTTTCCATCACTGAGTGCTAAGGGCAAGTGACAGTCTGGGGATCTGATACCAGCTTGATGAAGATGATGTGGGTCTGTTCACTGTCTGCATCTCCACCGACAAAATGTAAGGAATTGGAGGGAGGCAGTCTTGTACCTTGCCTGCTGAACAGGGCAGGCAGTGGGTTCAACTGGAAGATCCCCCTCCCACACGACCAGGGCTGGAACCCATTCCCTATTCCCCTGATTCCTACTTCCTGTCATTGCAGAGCAGCAGAGTACCACATAAAAATGATTTCAGTCTGAGCTGACCTGAACTTATCCTGATCCTGAGTGAGAGAACAACCAAATAAATCTAAGTAATCCTCCGAACTCAGCTCTGTCAGTCCAACTAATAACACTGAGACTGATGGGAATGTTTGGGGTGACCTGGCCAACCAGCACTAAACCCTGGGTGCCCCACAGATAGCTCTATTGCTGGTAGCAAGAGGTGTCTGCTAAGAACCCAGGATTTGGGATGGTGGGCCAGGACACCCTAAAATTTAGTCCAGCAGCTTTGATGAGTACCCTACCAACACAATCGGATGCTGTAGCACAACCTGGACTTGGAGAACTGCTGTGATGGCCAGACTAGTCTGTAATGAGTGCACAACAGTGCAAGGAGTCCTCAGTCAGTCCAAACTGCATATCTGCTCAACCACTACCCAGCCCTACTGGGCTCATGGGTTGACTGGGATCATTGCAGGTGGCAGCATGGGGGGTGTAGTAGGCTAGTAGCTAGCCACAGTGACACCAGTATTTGCCTAGTGAAGATGCTGTGATTGAGAGCCGAGATGGACCCACCCTCTGTGACAAGACCAAGCAGCACCACCAACCTGACTGGACCACAGCAGTCATCCATGCAGATGGATTATACAGGTCAGACAGAGGCAGAGGGAACTGGGACAGAGTCCCCCACCCACTGGAATTAAGGAGGTGAGAAAGGAGGACAAATGGGTGAGGGATAGAGGGAGGTCACACACAGGCAGGGTGTGGCAGTGGGACATATGTATGTGTGCACTGTGTAGGTAGTGGTGTTAGGATATGGAATTGGAAATTTCAGTTCCATCTCCAAATCCATTCCAGTGCCCTAACTGACTTTGGACTGAATTTCCAAAATTCTGAACAGTAGAAATGGAACAGATTCTGGAGAATCTTGGCATCCCTAGTGAGCAGTCTGTTTTTCACTTTTAAAAAAGAAACAAGCATTTGTCAGTGCCAAATGTTTGCTTGCAGTGTTTATTGTAAGCAGTTTTTCAGCACAAAAAATGCTTGTTCTACATGTTTATTACTTCAGTCCTTCCTGTTTCTCTCACCGTGTGCAGATAAAATGTTCTTGAATTAACGATTCAGCTGCTGCCATTAGCAGGGGGCTCCACTTCCTCTCTGCTCAGCTGTAGCCAGTTTTGTTGCAACAGCAATAATCTCACTCAAGTTGTGAGGTCTTATAATGTGGAAAATACAGTTATTTTAAAGAGAATGTGCAAAGAAGTAAACAGTCAGGGCGCAGTTCGTGCATTATGTTATTTGGAACTGGTGATCCCCAATATAAAATTACAATGGTTTAAGGTGTGTTGGGGGAGGACTGTCATTTTATCATATAAACATAATTAACATATATTGCTAAAGGAATATGTGCATATAGTAAACAGGCAACCACAAACACACATTCATCTCAAGCGTTTAAGGATTCAAAAGCCAAGCTATGTGTCAACCATGATGTGTAAAATGGATTGGGTGTGAACTTAAAAAAAAAAAAAATCACCTACTGGGACTTTACAAGTCAAACTACATTTCCACTTTTACTTAATGATTTTTATCCTCACTGCAGGTTTACAGGTGTCCTGTTCTCCCAGCCTTTGTGCTCCTTGCCATCTCCTGCCTGCACTGCTGCAGCAAGGTGTGGGCTAAAAAGTGGGATGATGATCTGCAAAGACATAATTGTGACAGAGGTTGACCTCACTATTAGTGCCTGCCAAGAAGCTGCTGATCTGCCATAGGGATGTCGTCCTCGGCTACTGTCTCTGGTTAGGGCTTTAAGGACATCGATGGTGAACACCAGTGCATCTGAGAACTGTTTTTCATATGTGACTGTGTTTTCCACTGAACATTCTGTGGGGAGGGGGGAGATGAGGAGCAGGCTGATGACGATGCGCCGTTCAGCTGGCTGCTATGTCGTGTTTTGTAAATGAAAGGCTACATCCATACTATGATAGGTGCGGCTGCATCCTTTCAACTACACAAAGCTTCTATCCATCAGTCAGGCTGAGCAGCATCATTACCATCATGCTCATTGGCCTGTCACTTGCATGCCTGCTGTAGACTCAGCTACATTGGCTGCTACATACTCTGCAGGTAACCACAATATGTTCCCGTTGTGCATGCTCGTAAGCAAACATAAAGAGGAATCAAAATCAAACTACCTGCTACTTCAGCAGTCTCTACAGAATGTGATGAATCATAATGTTTTGTTTTTTTTAATTAGAGACATTTTAAGGCCTAAGGTAGTTGACACTATCGCTTTATGAGTCCATTTTAATATTTTTTATATAAGTGACATTAATACTTTGGTTCACTAAGTTAACGTGCAACATCTCTAACTCCAAGCCAGCCCTGGATGGACTGGACCACCTTTCTACCAATCCAAATGTTAATTTGAATCTGGAGTCTTTAGTACACTTGAAAGTAGCATACCACATTTTCCAGATGTAAAAACAGAACACCCCACCAGTACCTACTCATGACTCCATGACGTGACTGCCTTTCTTCATGACTGGGAAACCCCTAACAGTTCATGATTTCATGACATAATCGACCTCCCTGTGACTGAGATGCCTCCTCAGTAACAACTGGCCACCATCATGACTGATCATTCCTCACAGTAAAACCTAATGATGTAGCCTCATTGAGACATCACAGATATGTGTCCTG
This sequence comes from Neoceratodus forsteri, assembly GCA_016271365.2. Classification (NCBI taxonomy): domain Eukaryota; kingdom Metazoa; phylum Chordata; order Ceratodontiformes; family Ceratodontidae; genus Neoceratodus; species Neoceratodus forsteri. Next base: position 1,454,030,304 of record CM057455.1, on the reverse strand, counting down.
ACCACACCATGGGTCATGAACACTTGTTGAGTAACCTAAAGTCAATCACATTTTTCTTTTAGTTTTATATAGATGATGTTGTTTTGGTCCTGACCTGACAACAGAAGTGCAGCTCCCTGCTCTAGCAGCTCCAAGTGTCCAACCACCAACTCGGACTCCTGACTGGTATTACTACTGCAGCTTGTTGTGGCTGAGTATGAAGAAATGACCCAATACCAGTCTGCTGCTTGCTTGCACTATAGCCCTTAGCCCAGGCACTGAGTGAGAGAGGCCCAGCTGCAACAACAGTTAGCTTTTAAGCCTTCTTTACTCAATGGTCAGCAATGCCTGCAAGGGTACATCAGTCGTGACAGCCCACCAGTGGGTCCAGCCAGCAGTTAACACAGTCAGTGCTATTATACACCACCATGTGTTCTACCTACACATGTAAGATTCATTCACATCAGCCAGAGAAAGAGAGAAGGAAAGAAAAGAAAAAAAAAACACAGGTGGTATGGATATCTACAGTTGCCATGGGTGTGGAGCTCTCGTACCCAGAGGAATTCTTTGGAGAGTGGAGTATTATCTCATCTGCAGGAATCTACATGAACTAAAGGCACAGCTGAATGCAGCATGATAGGAGATATCTCAGCTGTGGGACCTGCTATGTTGGAACAGAAACTGGAATCCATGCCCACATATTCTACACCAGTTCCCCACCAGAAGTCCACTTCAATAGAGAAGATCCAGTCCAGGGGAGTGGAAGGGGGTACAGAAGGGAGGAAGTAGCTCGGCAGGATGGATCAGCTAAACCCTCTCCATGCCACTACCATCCCAACTGCAAACCGTTTTCACCACTGATGGAGGAAAAGGATCTTGGCCAAATGGAAGAGGACAACAAACCAGTCAAAGGGCAAAGACTGCAACCAGATGAGGAGAATGGTGGAGGCAACATAAAGGACAAGAAGGAATGAAGTTGGAAAGTAATCATTGTGGAGGACTCCATGATCGGGGGTAGAGACCTAACTGAGTGACTATGGACGTGCAAGGGTGCTAGTCTGATGCCTCCTGGGGGCCTCAGCAAAACATGACACCGACTGCATCGGAAGGATAGTGGAGAAAGAAAAGGAGGACCTGAAGATCTTGGCACACCTGGGGGCAAATGACCTGGCAGGGCAGTCAATAGAGGAAGTCAAATGAAACCTAGTAAAACTAGGGGACTGACTGGCCACTCAAATGACCTCCCTGGCCTTCTCCGAGGTCCTTCCTGTGTGGAGCAAGGGCAGTAGCACAGAGAAGATCAGAAGTAAAGAAATCGAAGAGTTGAATGAGTGGTTACAGAGCTGGTGGCAAGAAGAGGCTACCACTTTGTTGGCACAATGGGGAGACTTCTGGGAGAGGAGGTTCTTCAGGTACAATGGACTGCACCTAATGAGGGAAGGAGAAAGAGTACTGGGCCAAAAATTTGACATGTGCATCAAGCATTTGAACTAGGGAAGGGGGAACTGGAGGCAAAGGACCCTATCAAAGACACCCTAGAAGATAGAAACTTAGTCGTAACTCCCCCCAAAAGAAAAATTAGTCATGGAATACAAAAAAGGACTAGCGGGAATGCAAAGGGAGGCAAACAAACACAAATGGAAGTGGGACTCAGTAGTATGCTTACTAGAAAGAAACTAGAGGTAAAACACAAGGTCAAGGGAGGGAGAATTAAAAAGAGGGTAGACAGACAGTGGAAAGCCATGTGCACGAACGCTTGCTGCCTGGCGAATAAAATCTCTGACCTAATGGCCTTGATGTCACAGGCTGACCTGGACATTGTTGCTGTCACCGAGACATGATACACAGGGAACCATGACTGGGATATAGCTGTGCCAGGGTACACTCTGTACCGAAAAGATAGGGTAGGAAAATGGGGGGGGGGTGGCTGTCTAAGTTAGGGAGAAAATGAAAGCTATAGAAGTACAGGGTATAAGGGAGGTAGGGGAGGCAGTGTGGGTTATGCTGGAAATGGAGAATGCCATTTGAGTAGGTGTGATTTACAGACCTCCGGCAGAGGGAGAGGAGTTGGACAATGCACTAGTAGAAATAATTCACAAAATGGCAGCAAAAGGGGAGATATTGCTGTTGGGAGACTTTTGATTGCCAGATTTCAATTGGAGCACCCATACTGCAGCTTCAGCAAGAAGAAAAAACATCCTGGAAGCTAGTCAGGGGCGGGGCTCAGACAGCTAGTGGTAGAACACACCCGTGAGGGGGCAATATTGGACCTGGTGCTCACCAACGGAGAAAGGGTAATGGATAAAATTGGGGAGTCACCTGGGGTCCAGCGATCACAGTATGGTATGGTTTAACATGAGGATAGTAGAGGAATCCAACCATACAAAGGCAAGGGTCATAGATTTCAGAAGAGTCAATTTTGCAAAGATGGAGATATGTCTGAAGAAAGCCCTAGTGGATAGAGTAGGAAAAGAAGATGTATAGCAACAATGGGAACATCTTAAGGGAGCCATAATGGAAGCCATGAGCTTTTGCTTTAGGGAAATAAAACAGAGGAAGAAAAAGATATTCTGGTTCTCACTGGAAGAGATAGGGAGGGTGTAGGAAAAAAGACAGCATTCAGAAAATACAAAGAAACACAGAGGGAGGCAGATAGAGGAATGTATCTGGAAAAGCTAAAGAAGGCGGGAAAAGCAGCCAGAATGGCCAAGGCACAGACAGAGGAAAGAATAGCCAAGACAATTAAAAAAGGAGACGAAACTTTTTTTAGATACATTAGAGAGAAGAGAAAAACCAGGGGTGGGATTGTAAGACCAAAGAGGGAAGGGAGGGGGTCAGCAGAAGGGGATCAGGAAAAAGCAGAAATCCTGAACAAATATTTCTGTTCAGTGTTCATGGTAGAAGGGGACAGGGAGGGACCACAGCTAGGAGTAAGAAGTACCAAGGGGAGGAGCGTAGATACTAGTCCATTCACAGTAGAGGGAGTCCTAAAGGAATTAGAAAAACTGAAAATAGAAAAAGCAGTGGGGCAGAACACAATACATCCCAGAAGTCTAAAGGAACTAAGAAAGGAGCTAGCAGGACCACTGACAACCTTGTTCAACAAATCATTAGACATGAATGTGGTTCCGGCAGACTAGAAGAGGGTGAATATTGTCCTTCTCCATAAGAGTGGGAGCAAGGAGGAGGCTGGTAACTATAGGCCAGTTGGCCTAACCTCAGTGGTAGAAAACTGATGGAATCCTTACTCAAGGAAAGAATTGTGACATACCTTGAATTCAGTGGACAACAGGATCCAAGACAGCATGGTTTCACGGCAGGCAGGTCTTGCTGAACAAACCTGACTGATTTCTTTGACTGGGTGACAAGGGAGATTGATCAGGGAGGGGCGGTAGGTGTGGCCTACCTGAATTTTAGCAAAGTCTTTGATACCGTCCCACATAAAAGACTAATAAACAAATTGAACAGCACTGGATTCAGATCGGGGTGGTTAACTTGGTTAGGAATTGACTGTGCTAAGGAGAAATTGGTGAGAGGCAGCAGAGGACAGCAGCTGTAAACTTTAGCTTATATACTCTGATATTTTGGTTTTTAATATTCAAATTAGTTCTAAGCTTATTGCAAAAATTCTTAAAATGTGCAGTGGAGTGGCATTACGCACAGTTGTGACAGTGTATAAATACTGAATTATACATGTATAATTGTAATGTGCTTGTCAATCCTCTGTGACAATAAAATAAAGTTAAAGTTATTTTTTTTTTTATTTAGTTTTGTTGACCAGGTAAGTGCACTAGACAAATCCTGCCTATTTTCAGGCATGACCCGGGGGAGGGGGATACAGATGAATGCCAACTGACCTTGAACCAGATTAAACTGTTGGTGGTATTTTTAGTGAATGAGAGAAATTTTGCCAGGACACCGGGGAAATTCCCCAACTCTTTTAGTGGGGATGGGATGGGGGTTATGTACCAATATGGATTATTTTTGTTTGTTGTTCATGTATGCTGTATTACTTATTTCTGTTTTTGGTTTCTTTCATTATGATTTTGTATGAAGTTATATGATTTTGTATATTTTGTTTTAAGTTTTCAATAAAATATTCCCCTGCTCTTTTCAATAAGTGCCATGGGATCTTTAACATCCACCTGAACTACCACCAGTCCAGGCAGATGGGACCTCAGTTTAACGTCTCATCCGAAAAGACGGCCCCTCAGAAGTGCAGCACCCCTCTCATGCTGCACTGCAGTGTCAGTACTGGGATATTAACCCAAGTGCCAGATGTGGGAACTGAACCCACAGCCCTCTGATCATCCGGCCTCAGAGGTGAGTGTGCTACCTACTGAGCCACTGACACTGCTAAAAAAAAAGGAGTTGACTGAGCGGGAGGACAAAAAAGGGTGGCTGGTAGTGAATGAAGTGCAGTTCGTAGAAAGGAAGGTGACCAGCGGGGTGCCTCAGGGATCAATGTTGGGCCCAGTCCTGTTTAATGTCTTCAGACAAGTATACGGCTTATGGGCAGACTGGATGGGCCTAGCAGTCCTTATCTGCAGACAGTTTCTATGTTTCATAAGCGACATTGCAGAGGGGCTGGAGAGGAAGGTGTGCCTTTTTGCAGACGACACAAAGATCTGCAATAGGGTAGACACATCAGGGTGGTTGAAAGAATGAGAAGGGAAATGGGCAAGCTGGAGGTTTGGTCAAATGTATGGCAGTTGAGATTCAATGCAAAGAAGTGCAAAAATTATGCACTTAGGTCACGGGAACCCGAGAAAGGAATACTCAATTGGAGGGAGGTACTGTCGGCCACCAAACAGGAGAGGGATCTAGGAATAATTATATCTGAGGACCTAAAGGTGGTAGGACAGTGTTAGAAGGTGGTTTGAAGGGCCAGTGGGATGTTGGAGTGCATAGGGAGAGGCATCACAAGCAGAAACAAGCATTTGTCAATGTCGAATGTTTGCTTGCTGGTATTGACATTGGTAGTGCAGGACTTGGAGAGATGCATAATAGGAATGGCAGTGAAGTATTAAACTAACACCAACCCCAACCCCCACCCTGCAGAGACTGACAGGCATTTGGGGAGGTGCCTTTGAGTTGTCAGCCATAACACTCATGCCATTCCACCTCACTCCACCCTATAGACACCGACAGGTGTTGCGGTGTGCCTTGGGGTCTTTGGCCTTTACGCTCACCCCATTCCATAAGGAAATAAGCTGAGATGAGTGCAGTAAAGGACAATGGGGTGAATGTTAGGGCTGAAGACCCCAAGGCACACCTCAATGACTGTCACTGGCTGCAGGGTGGGGGTGGAATGGCGTGAGCATTATGGCCGATGACCCCAAGTCACACCCCTGACACCTGTCAGTCTCTACAGGGTGGGGCATTACAATTGGAAACCCTAATGCCCCAGCATTTGGTGGTATTTTCACTCCAGATTTTCAGCATGGGCTTTTTGGGACCCCACCTCATGAACAGTGGCACTATCATTTTGTTACTCAATCCCAAAAGGTGATTTCGCACAGTGACTGCGCCATTCGGTGCCACAGGTGTGAATACACATTTTGGGCAGGATGTGAAAACTGACAGCTATACCGTTCATGAGGAGGTTTAAAAAAATGGCAATTTTGAAAATCTGGCATGAAAATATGAAAAATTGGCGAAGTTACAAGCATGCATAGAAACAGCACAACGCATGCCTGTAACACAATCATTTTTTGGAATATTTTCACCAACATTTTAACATAGGCATTCTGGAACCTCCCCTCATTAGCAGTGCCACTGTGATTTTGTTAATCTGTCCCAAAAGTTGATTTCCCACAGCGACTGCGCCATTCTGTGCCACAGGTGAAAAACACATTTTGGGCAGGATATGAAAAATGACAGGTGCACTGTTCATAAGGAGGTGTGAAAAAATGGCAATGTTGAAAATCTGGAGTGAAAATATTAAAAATTGGTGAAGTTATGAGTGCGCGTAGAAACTGTGCAATGCATGCTTATGATGCAGTCATTTTTTGGAATTTTTTCACCAAATTTGCAACATGGGTTTTTTGGGTCTCCACCTCATGGACAGTGGCACTGTAATTTCATTAATCAGCCCTGAAAGGTGATTCTGCGCAGCAACTGTGAAATCACCTTTCGGGACAGAGTAACCAAATGAGTGTTTGCGAGGTGGGGTCCCAAGAACCCCATGTTGAAAATGTGGGGCCAAAATTCCTAAAAATGGCAGAGATATCAACCTAAGTTGAAACCCCACCCCATTGACTCCCATTATACAGCTTACCGTCATTTCTTCAGTTTGCTGGTCGACTTTGAAAAGTGTAGACATGTTCCCCTCCATAGAAGATCGCTGGTCCCAACCTCCGAAGATAAGTATGGGGCAAGGGTGTGTGGGGAGGTGGATTCACGGGGGTGGAGGGGAATGGGAGGACAATGAGGGACTGTTTTCTTTTTTATAGGGGAAGAAAAGACTTCGGGGATGGTTTTCTTTATTTTACAGGTTACCAAAAATATTTAGGCACACTAGGGTGGGCTTGCAGTGTGCCACAGTAATGTGTGTGTGGGGGGGTGCATGCTGACACGGGGATTGGACACCTAATGTCAGCACTTGAAATATTTGGTGGTGGGGTCATCTGACACTGGGAGTGGACATCCCGGTGTTGGAAACATAAATAAAAAATTATTTTGGCACACTGGGGTCAGCTCCCTGTGTGTCACATTAATGGGGGGAGGGGGAATACATATCGACATGGGGATTAGGCACCCCAATGCTGATTTTCTGGGGAGCGTGTGGTGGGTGGCAGGAGCCACCAATGTGGAAAGCTGCACTGTGGCTCATTTATTTATTTATTGAAATGGTTCACCAGGAAAGGCACACTGAACAAACAAGGGCACCAGATCAAGAATTGCCTCAGCTCTTGTTGGTTCAGTGACACCCTGAGTCAGGAACCCACTCTGCAGTCCTTCCAGGATCATCTGGCTTCTAGCACATGTTGTGGAGGGTATGCTGCAGTCCTCCTTGGGCAGGTTGAAGTTCCCCACAATTACTACCTCTCCTTTCCCTTCAGCTTCTAATATTTGTGAGCTCAGTTCTCTGTCCCTCTCCTCATCCTGATTGGGTGGTCTCTAAACCACCCCCAACCTCACCTTTCTCCCTCTATTGGATCTTAACTGAACCCATAATGCCTCCACCTCCTCTTCCTTTGACTCCTCCCTCATGCAAGTTATTCCCTCTCTGATATAAACAACCACCCTTCCCGACTACCCTGTCCCTCCTGTATAGTTTTATCCAGGGATCGCAAGGTCTCAGTCATGGTGTGATGTTGCCCAAGTCTCGGTGACTACAGCTATGTCCACCCTCCTGTCTGCTAATAGTGCCTGCAGGTCATCCATCTTGTTTCCAAGACCTAGATCTGGTCTTCCTTCTCCTCCCTCTATTCTTCTATTTGCATTTATTCCCTCTATGTGCACCCCTCCAGGTACCCTTGTTATGTGTTCCTCACCCCTCCACCATTTGTTGTGTTCTTATCCCTGCCACCTCCTCCCTCCAGACCTCTTCCATCACTGTGGGGGGTGGAGGTTCACTGACCTCCTCCTCCTCTCAGAGTCTGTGGGCCTGCAACCCCCCCAGTAGTTTCAATTAAGTGTAGTGGTTATATATTCCCCCATTTTGTCCCTGAGTACCCTCAAACCCTCCCTACTGAGGCGTAGCCTGTCTGGTACAAATTACAGTTTGGGTAATGTAATTGCTTATTTTCACAGTGCACCAATGCCAGCCAACCATGTGCACTGTAACTATCAGGCCTGCTATGATCCATTGACTGGATACTAGGTAGTGCAGGAAAATTTCACGGAGCTTGGAAGGGGCCCTCATGGAGGTGGCATGCACAGTAGCTTTTGCTGAGTTATCTGTATACACCCATGGAGAGGAAAGAACACTCTGCACCAGGGCTTTTAACAATTGGTTGAAGGCATGGTGCATGGAGGATGGTTTTGGCTTCATTGGGGACTGGTGGCCAGCCTGGGAAGACATGGGCCTCTGTTGGGGAGATAGCGTGTATCCTTCAAGGTTGTGTACCACAGTCCTTAGTCGGAGGTTTAAATGCTACTTGGATGAGCATTAACACTAGCTGGGGGAGGCTGTAGAACTAAGGAGGCAACAATTGCTCCCCCGATGATGAAGCAGTAGGGAGGGAGGGCTCGAGGGGAATAAACTCTCTCAGGGCAGAGGCACAGGAGGACAAGGGTGGGGACAAGGCAGAAGACAAGAGGTTATAAATCCAGGAAGCAAGAAGGAAGGAGTAAAGGAGACAGATAACAGAAACTGACAAGGGAAGAGGAAGGTCAGAGAGAGCATAATGGTACAGCACAGGAGGGATGGAGGGAGGGAAGCAGGCAGGGAGGGAGTAGGGTACAGAGACCTTTGTGTGCCTGTGCAAGGAGTCTGGGAAATAAAATTTCAGACATGGAGGCCATTGCGGCAGAGGTTAACCTGGATTTGGTGGCCATAATGGAGTTGTGGTGCACTGACAGCCACAACTAGGGCATGGCCATACCGGGCTACTCTCTGTTCAGGAGAAACAAGAAAGGGAGGAGGGGTTGTACTATATGTAGGGGAGAGAATCAAGGCCATAGAAGTAATGGGGGACCCAAAGAAAAAGGAAGTGCTACCAGGGACTTTTCTCAGGCAGCTAGTCAATAAACCCACTAGGGACAGGGTAGTGCTGAACCTGGTGATTACAAATATGGACAGCATTGCAGGCATCACAGTGGGCAGTTCTCTAAGTACTAGTGATCACTGTACAGTGTGGTTTAATATTAAGACATAAACAGAGGCAAACCCTACAAGGACGAGGGTCCTGGACTTTTGGAGGACAGATTTTAAAGAAATGGGAGACTGCCTCAGAAACTGTCTTGTGTGTGTGTGTGTGTGGGGGGGGATTGCCAGGAAGGGTAAAGGTACAATGGACAGAAATATGGAAAGACGTAATTAAGGAAACGAGCCTCTGCTTGAAGGAAGTGAGTAAAAGCAGAAGGCAAAAGGGATTGTTGTGATTCTCTAAGGAAGTGACCAAGGTGGGGAAAAAAGGGTGCCATTCAGGATGTATAAGGCAATGCAGAGGGAGGAAGACAAGGAGGTGTACCAAGTAAAACAGAGGAAAGTAAGAAGGGCTATGAGGGGAGCTAAGATGCAGACAGAGGAAAGGATAGCCAATGGGGTACCTAAAGGGGATAATACTTTCTTCAGCTACATAAGCAAGAAGAGGAAGGCAAGGGGAGGGATAGTGAGGATAAAGAGGGAAGTGGGGGCTGCACAGAAGAGGACCAAGAAAAAGCAGACATCCTAAACAGGTACTTCTGATCAGTCTTCACAGTGGAGAGAGGAAGGATGGACCACCAGGGAATAGCAGGAACAAAGAGGTAGAGGTGGATACAAGTCCATTTTCAGAGGAAAGAGTCCTGAAGGAAAAGTGGACAAAGCTATGGGACCAGCCAGGATACACCCAAGGGTACTAAAGGAATTCTGGGAGGAGCTAGCTGCCCCACTGATGGCTTTATTCAAAAGCTTTCTGTAAGCAGGCATGGTTCTGGAGGAGAGCAGACACGGTCCCTTTATATAAGCTGTCCTGGGTTACTGGTGTTGTGCTGCACTGGATGCTCAAGTACAGTATATAGTGGATGTGGTGCCTCCACCTGAATGAACCCCCAAATGTGAGGTACAAGCTGATATTCCACAGCGAGTTAGCGTGGTGACATCATAGGCATGAGAGCAAAGCTTGAGTGCCCTTATGTTGTCAGCATATTAAGAAGGTGTTGAATACCAGCGTGTACGTCATATTTAGAGGGTGCCTTATTGGATATAGTACAAGAGGATGCCATATTATATATATATATATATATATACAGTAGTACACGAGGATGCGGTATTATATATACAGTAAAGAGGATGCCATATTATATATACTGTAGTACAAGTGGAGCATGTTTCAGAAACATTCCTCTACAGATTTTGCTATTTTCAAGTTACCACTACCCTGATGCATTCAGTTTTTTAGTCGACCAGTCACACACAATAGCATGTTACAGTTACAAATTGTCCTACCCTGCCTAATGCACTTGTTACTACCACTACCTCCAGAGCCCATTTCATAAAACAGTTTTAGTTTCGGAAAAATTTTTTAGTTTGGGGATTTTGTTATTCCCTTTGTATGATTTTTGAGAACTGTATGTGTGTGTGTTGGGGGGGGAGGGACTTACTGAAAGCTCAAGGAGAGCCATTACTCTGCTGCTTGTGATGAGTTGTTTATAGCAGCTGTGATAATGAGCTTGTGTTCTGTGCTGACTGGTCCAGAGAATGGAGCTAAGTACCACAGCTGCGCAAAGAAATAATTCACAATCTAGAATATGAATTATTTCTTTGGAATGTTAAATGCAACATTTCAGCACCACCATTGAAATGGGATTATCATGTGCTATATAAGGAATACCTGGATGCTAACTCTCAGGGCTATTCCCCCCCTCTGCCCGAGAAACTACTGTGTTGCCTTGGTCCACACAGTCCCTCCATGCAGCAGTTACATTGGAACATAAAAGAATATCACAACGAGGCAATATAATGCAAAAAGTATACCATTTTGTTTTAAAGGGACGGGAAGGACAAAACATAGAGGATAATTGATGGGCAACAGTGAAGAACAATGCTGTGTTCACGTTGAAAGGTTGTCATGACAACCAAGTAGACCTCGAGAATGAAACTCAGGAGGTTTACGGTTGTCGTGCAGCCTCAAGATGTGAACTCAGAATTGTTGTTTACTGTTGCCCATCCATTTTCTTTTTAATGTGTGGCAACAGTTAAACAACAACGGAGCATTTCTTGAGAACATTTTTCACTGCTGAAAAACCACAGCCCAGAGAATGTTACCGAGAACTAGTGACACTTGGCCCATATGCTCACTATGGGTAGGCTGGCAGTATTCCCGTGTGGTCTTAGTTAGTGATATGAGAATTTGTAGAGAGGAAGTGCACTGAGAGCCTATAAAGAATAGCAAGACTTTTCTGCTGTTGTGTCCCTTAGTTGACAACTCCTAGCCCTTTGCTACCTGAGCAGATTGTGGAAGTCGAGACCTGCAAATCAAACGACCCGCCCGAAGCCTTGACCCGGTCCGCTGCTTACTGCTAGAAATGGGTGACAGACAGCTGATGTGGGCACAGTCAAATGGAGATATGGATGTGATCCAAGAGTTTGTAGCCAGGGTAAGAGGGCTTGGGCTGCAGGAATCTTGAACTTATAATAAACTGGCTGATATAAATATGGTAATGGTTGTTGATCTACGGGTTACAGGAGCGTGAAGTGCAAGGGCATTCTAAGTTATTGGACCATCGTAGTGACACACTCAAGATGGTACAACAACCTCTTGATGTCACCATGATGGTACAGCAATGTTAGGAATTCACTGAATTCCATACACAATAGCCCTTACCCATACACTATAAGGGAAAAATAAGGAAAATGGAAGCAATGAGGTAGCAGTCAACAAACCGAAAACTCACACTTCCTCCCAAAAATGGCCACCTCCCAGCAGTCCCACAATCCCAAAGCTGGTGTGCCTGGCTTTATTCCCTCAAAGGCCTTGGTGAAAGCTCTTGGTTTAGATGCTGTGGGTACCTCACTGGGAAGACAGTTGCTGCTAGCAGGCAAGGTTAACTTATTGGCATGTTTACTAAAATGTTCCCAGAAACAAAAGGCAATGAAACAAATTAAAAGGGCCCATGTTTGTAGTCAAAAGAGGTGGGTCCAGATGGCCTCCACTGGTCTTCTGCCTTAGCCTATCAAACAAGCTCGGTCCTGCTCAAGACTTTATGTCCTCTAGCACTACACAAAACCCCCAGTTGCAGGGATGGTTACACAGTTTTGTAGTCTCTGGGGTACTTCGATTCTCTCTTGTCCTGTGGAAGGAATGCACTGGATATGGCTCCAGGATGAAGCAGCCATCTTCTCTGGTGTCATCTCTGACTCTCTTTTTCCTTTCAGCACTCAGATCTCTATAGCACTTCCTCCATAGCTAGGCACTCAGGGGACAAACATACCCCTCACCTGCACCTCAGTCCATGGAGAGATTGCTGGTCTCCTCCCTCTCTGTCTCTCTCTCTCTCTCTGTGTTCATCTCTCTCTGCTGCATCAGCAGGGGCTCTGCAGAACCCTTTCATGCAGGCAGTAGTCTCAGTCAGTTCAAATAGCACTCTGGAGTTACTCCTCAATGGGGAAAGCCTATTGCATAAAATCACTCAGCTCCACTCCAAATGCCTGTTCTCTCTCAGTCTTGGATTAAAACTGCTTCCATCAACAGCCTCAAGGTATGCATGCACTACTCCTGGCAGCCAGTAAGCCTTTGGCTCACAGCTTCCTTGGTAACACAGACTGAAAACAAATTAGCTCAAAGCCTTGATTTCACTCCCATTAGCAAAAAGCCTTGATTTCACTCCTTTTTGTAGAGTTCTGAACTTGACATCTTATTCATCAGAAAGTTCCTGGTTGAACCATGCATTAAAATCCTCATGCAGCTGAGCTAGGTTTGCTCCTGTGCAAACCTGAGCTCAGGATTGGCGCACACTGTCTCTAGGAGAACTTCTGTAAGCCCAACCCCTTCCCAGCAGTCCCTGTGGAGTCAGAGGGCTTGCTGCGACATGGCAGCAACCATGTTTGCTTACACTATGCAAGCCATAGTTCTCTGCAGTTCTATAGTCTCCTGCTGATTTATGTGTTGCCCTGAGGGGCTGCTTTGTTGCAGATCCTGGCCCCGCTTCCTCCTCTGGAGCCAGGAAGAGTCATGTTTTTGTGGGTGCTCTGCTCTGTGTGGATTTGTGCTGGTGCTCTGGTCCCAAAGACCAGGGGAGGCCAGTGTTTGACCCCCACTATGGACTCCTGATGCTAAAAACGATACCCTGCTGGTCCACCTACTGCAGCTTCTAGGATCATTGGGCCTGAGGGTGAATAGGCCGAACATCAGGGGCCCAATATTGGAATATGGGCAAATGTGGAGTGCAAAGGTTTGCATTGCGCTTGCTTATGCACCTGACCCTGAGGAGGTTATATGCAGTTGGATAGCGCACCAGCGCTATCTGACTGAATATTGGGCCATGTCAGGGAAGTGCAAAGATGGGTAACATTGTCCCAAAATGGACCTTGGGCTGTATGCAGCCCATAGGAAGTGAAGGGAACCACTGTTTCCCCAGATCCAATAGCGCCGGGAGCTCCTAATGCAATGATCAGCTGACGACATCCAGATGAGCCCATTGGGCCTGCAAGGCTCTAAGGGACATATGCATGCCTATTATGGGCCCATTTGTATTGGATGCAGCTGCAGGTTTGTGCCCATCCCATGGCTGTCTGTCACATCAGGTATGATAGCAAGTGGCCCACATCCTGTATGGCCATCCTGGCAAGGGATATGTCCACCCTGGTGTTCAGTGGCACCTCCCACTCTGTGAAACCCTTCTACATCAATGTTTAATTATTCACTGGTGTCTAAGGGTGCCCCTCATCCTCTGATCGCTCACAGCTGTGATAATAAAGAAGTCCCTGGTGTCTAGTGGTACCTTCCTGCTCTCCAATCCCTATCCCTGTCCTTGGGTACATAGTCCCTTGTGTCCAGTGGTGCCCTCACCCACTGACATCCCCCTGCCATAATACTGAGGAGGTCCCTGGTATCCAGTGGATCCTCATCCTCTAATTGACCTCCTCTGCCTCCACAAGGTATTCCCTGGTATCCAGTGGAACACCCCATCCCTGAACACCTGTCCCAGAAGAGAAGAAGATAACCCATATGCCCTGTCATCTAGTGGCCCGCCTCACATCAGCCACACCACGTGCACCACCCTGCCACCTCTCCTTAGCATAGTCGCTGGTGCCACGGGGCTTTGATATGGTGACTGGCACAGCCCTCCTCTCACGACCTCAGCTGGCCACTGTATGCAAAGACAAGGAGCGTGCCTACTGCCTACAGTATAGGGAATGCCCTTCGGATACTGTAGAGACTAGGTGCACTCCCTGTTATTGCATATGGTGGCTGGTGGAGGTGGTGAGAGGAGGGCTGTGCTGGTTGCTGTAGTGGAGCTGCACAGCCCCACTGAATATGGTAAGGGGGGGTGGAAGGGTGGTGTATCCGGTGCAGCTGATGTGGGAGGCTGTTAGACACCAGGATATACAGGCTGTCCTCTGGTATGCGTGCTTGGGGGCAGCAGGTTCCACTGGATACCAGGGAATACCTTGAGGAGTCAGCAGTGGCCAATTAGATGGTGGTGGGTCCACTGGACACCAGTGACCTCCTCAGTATTACGGCAGTGGGCGATTGGTGAGTGGTGGTGTCACTAGTTACCGTGGACTTCTTTATTATTACAGCGGTGAGTGATCAGAAGGTGGGGGATGCCCCTAGACATCCTGAAATAATGATATATTGACAGAAACAGGGTTTAGAGGGCAGAGAATGCCACTAGACAGCAGGGAATAACAATACGGTGATAAGGATAGAGATCAGAGGCCGGGGGTGCCACTTGACACCAAGGAATTCATTGCTTCAGTGGGCCGGAGGGTGGCTGCAGTCCCTTTCCCTGCCACCAGGGCCTTGTGCCCCATTAAGTTGGGGTTTGCAAAGGCAGTAACCTGTGGCCATTTGGGTGGCATTTACCACCTGTGCAAACCTATCAGTATCCCTCTGCACCTGTATGAGGGGAGGACCCCCTCATTTACATGGCTGCAGTGGTAAGTTAGCGCTCAGATGCTAAGGAATTTGCCCACACTGTGAGAGTGTCTTAAAAAAGACCCCACCCACAAACTGGATACAAACCCTGGTTAGTCCAGGCAAACACCCATTAGTGCCTGGGCTAAGTTTTGACCATCTGGCCCCAGGACTCCTAACATCAATTTTGTGAGTTCCATGTTGGGAGGGTGGCTTACTTTCCTACTATATTTACAGTACCTGTGAAGTACAAATACTACATTATAACCACACACCTTGAAGAGCATTATTTCACTTACCACATGGACTCTAGATGCTGGTAACCACCTAAATTTTTCATTTTTTTGTCCTTTTCTTTTCCCCCTAACCCTTCTGATCTAAAAAAATCATTCTTGAGTAACAGGGCTCCCTACTGGCACATCCAGGTGCACCAGAACATGGAGACCCTGTTCACCCAGATTTGCATGCGACCCCTGATCTCAGTAATCTAAGAGATCCAGAAAAGGGTGAAGAGAGAAATGATGGAAACCCAAAGCTGATGGAAACAGTACTGTCAGGTGAAGGGGAATATCCCTCTGAAGAGGAGGAAGCGTGGACAGAAGATAGGAAAAAAGATTCTGACCCTCCCCGTCTGACACAAAAATTATGTCTTATTTGATGACTGAGGCATGTAGGATATTGCAGCTAGTGGAGATCCAGGATATAGAGACACGGGACATGAACCCCCTTTTTTCCTGCCTCAGGCAACAGTAAGTGTTCCTGAACTCCGAACACTGTTTCAACACTGGAATGGTTACACACAAGAGGAGACAGCTTCCTATGTCTAGAGTGTAGTGTTTTAACTTTCAGGAGGAGCACTCAAGAAATGGGAGGTACTGCATGTGGCAGACAAAGCAGTATGCAATGCACCAAAGCACACAATCATTCCCCTAAAAGGATAAGTAGCCCTGCTGTCAGATGCACATAACAAGAAGATAGGCTTTTCATGTATGTGAGAATTGTGTCCAGCAGACAAAATCTGAGAATAACATACACCTGTTTTGTAATTGTCAGAGCCTTATGCTTTTGGGTATCAGCTATGGCAGGAATTTTGCTGCAGGATTCTTCAGGGACCAGTTTTCTGCAGCTTAAATCAATTGCTGTATTTTTACTGGCAAATGCAGTGGTAGACAGTTTATGCAAGTCAGCTTGCACAACCTGTTCTATAGTGGCAGTCATGCGAGGAGTATGGCTCAACCACTGTTCTGTGGGTGCTGCAGACCAGGCCTGTATGACAAAATTGTACAAGATGCCTTCCTCGGGTAACTTACCATTCAGTCTGGAACTGGACAGTGACTTGAAGAACATCCAGGATGAGAAGGGATAACTGCTGGTATCCAGGCTGCTGCAGAAAAAAAAATTAAGTTGCGAGGGGACACAGTTTCGGTCATTTCGGTCATATCAGTGTCAGTGACTCAGCAGGTTGCACAGTCACCTCTGAGGCTGGAAGATTGGAAGTTTGTGGGTTCTAACACCACATCAGGAACTTGAGTTAAAATCCTAATCCTGACACTAAGGCAGCATGAGGGGGTTGCTGCACTCCTGAGGGGCCACCTTTTGGACAAGATGTTAAACTGAGGTCCCGTCTGCCTGTTTTGGTGGTTCTCCAGGTGGACATTAAAGATCCCATGGCACTTCTTGAAAATAGTAGATTTTTTTTATTGAAACAATAACTATACAAGTAATACAGTAGTATCAGAGTGATCTCAGATTATACATTGTGGCATTCGAAAAGAGTTAAAAATGCAAAAATAAACCAAACAAAAGAATTAAGAAAAGGAAAGCAAGAAAAAACCCTTGAAGTATAAAACAAAATAAAACCATACGAGAAGACATTTTTGTAGTTTTCTTCTAGTATTTGGCTCATGTCACATTGTCTGAATTTGTAATCCAGGGCCTGTGATGCCACCATTCATACAAAACAGCTCTAATACATGATTATATTCCAATTTATACAATGCAATGAGGTCAAAAAGTTACTTTCGCTAAAAGTTCCTGTAACAAAAACCATTTCCTCTGTAAAGAATACAAACATCTATTTTTAAAAACATAACAACATAAGAATTTGCTGGCAGAAGGAGACTGTGTGGTCCATCTAGTCTGCCTGGGTTTTCTACCCCACACTATCAGTCTGTCTTGCTAAGGTGACTATACCGTCTATCCTATGCCTGTTTGAATTCACTGACCATCTTGGCTGCCACTACCTCCAGTGGCAGGCTGTTTCAAGGGCCCACCGCACTCTCCGTGAAAAAGTACTTCCTAACATTTGTTTTAAATTTACCTCCCAACTGGCACCTGTTGTGTCCTCTAGTACATGCAGCCCTGTTTTCCTGGAAGAGGTTCCTGGTTTGTACTGTGTTGATCCCTTTAACAAATTCGAATGTCTCAATCATGTCTAGAGATGGGCGAAGTGTCCCCAATTTGCTCTGTGAAGTGATTCGCGGAGTGAAGGCGAATTCGCAGAGTGCTCCGCAACGCGAAGCAGAGTACTTCACGTTGTAATAGGTAACACAAAGTCCATTGAAAACAATGACTTCGCATTACTCTGCCTTTCCAAACCACTACTCCACCAATTTCTAAGGTGAAGTACATTGAAAACAATGTACTTTGCCTCACTTCGCCTTATTTTTATGCTCCAAAGGCGAAATTTGCAGTGTTTCATGGGATTTCAGGTCACATGGGATCTAGATTGTTCTGCACAGCCTCAGTTTGGGGTAGTGTGTGTAGGAAGCTGTAGGAGACAATCTGCTCTGAGAGCTCTCTGTGATTCAAACCTTCTAAAAGCTGTTAAAAAAGCCTTTTTGAGTCTCTCTTTTTTTGCTGAAACTTTAGTTCATCGATTATCGGAAACTCTCCTGTGCTCATATCATCTAGTGTTTATTGTTTGTGTGTGGATTTTGAATGTTAATGCACAACATTCAGTCTGTGTACTGAGAGACAGTGGAAGTGTGCTTTGGGGGAGGGGCGTATCTGTGATGTATGTAGATTAACTTGGAGAAAAAGGCAGTGCTTTCTGTTTTGGTTATATTTTTCTTGTATGACTGTGTTAATGTACACACAGTAATATTTTCAATAATTCTTGCCATTTTTTGGCTGATTTTGTGGTGCAGCAGTGCATAATTTTAGTTTGTTTAAAATATGTGGTTATATTACTGAAGTTTTCAATTTGCTACGCATTACTTAGTGTATGTGTGAGTATGTGTGTGACGCGTGTCATCAAATCAGACACCTTTTATTGTGCCACATCATAATTTCAGCAATGTGAACCTGCTATCCACTGCAGCTGTGTGTTTTTTGTACTTCTTTGTGGTATCTTTACTGGTACTAGTACTAGTGACTGTTACTGCAGCAGTGCAGTACACTGCCCCCCAACCACGGCCCTCCCTAACCGGCAAAGGTATTCTTTTCCAGATTTTAATTTCTGATGGTGAGCACTGGTTAGGTGTTGTGCCTTTGCATCTGCAGTTCTTCAGTGCGCAGTGCAATCTTAATCTGTCTGTGCATTTGAATCTCTTTAGGGCCCAATCTCCATCTGTAATTTAAGTCACAGTTGTTTCTTTGGCTTCCCTTCAGAGTACTGGACAGGTGTGGTGCACAATTCTGCATGAACATTGTACTCATTAATAAGCATTTTAAAGTCAGGACCATCATTACGAGTCACTCGTGATACAAATCATGTTCTTCATCATCATGGTCACAAATGCAGTCCCAAATCACAATTCACGATCACGTCACAAATCACAACACTGATTTTTTGACTAGTTACTTGGATGTATTGTAAGCATGTTTTGTATTATCTCTCCAGGCTTCACCACCCTGCCATTGTACTCATTAATGAGCATTTTAAGTCACAGAGTTTGTGCTACAGCTCATCGTGGAAGTACAGCCATAGGCATTTGTTTTCCCATTACAGTTCCATATTGTTTATCTCACATCATCGACACTGAATCACGTTCTTCATGATCACGATCACAAATGCAGTCACAAATCACGATTCACGATCACGTCACGAATCACAACACTGATTTTTTGACTAGTTACTTGGATGTATTGTAAGTATGTTTTGTAGTATCTCTCCAGGCTTCACCACCCCGCCATTGTACTCATTAATGAGTGTTTTTAAGTCAGGGAGTTTTGTGCTACAACTCATAGGGGAAGCACATCCATAGGCATTCGCATTCCTTTCCGTACAGGATGTGAGTTACAGTACTGTAAGTAGTGGTGGTGGGCGAAGTGGCCCCAATTTGCTCCGTGATGTGATTCACTGAGTAACGTGGAATCCGCGGAGAACTCCACAATGTGAAGCGGAGTTCTTCGCTTCATAATGAGGAACGGGAAGTCCATTGAAACCAATGACTGTGTGTTATTCCGCCTTCCCCAAACCACTTCTCCACCAATTTTAAGGCAAAGTACATTGAAATCAATGTAATTCACCTCACTTCGCCCTGTAATTAAGCTCCAAATGAAATTCTGCAGTTATTCATGGTATTGCAGGTCACATGGGCTCTAGATTGTTCTGCACAGCCTCAGTTCTGGCCTGGGTAGTGTGTGCAGTGGTAGCTGGAGACAGTTTGCTCTCAGAACTCTGCAATTCAAAACCTCTAAAAGCTGTTTAAAATGCCTTTTTGAGTAATATTTTTTGCTCAAAATTTAGTACATTGATTGTAGGAAACCCTTCTGTGCTCATATCATCAGGTGTTTATTGTGTGTGGATTTTGAATGTTAATTTAGAAAAGTCAATCTGTGTACTGTGAAGTGTGCTTTGGGGGAGGGGCGTATTTGTGGTGTAGGTAGTTTCTGTTTTGGTTATTTTTTTTTTTTGTATAACTGTGTTAATGTACACACAGTAATATTTTCATAATTTTTGAAAAAAGTTTTTCTGATTGTTGTGGTGCAGCAGTGTGCAATTAGTCTGTTTAAAACAGTTGGTTATATTACTAAAGGTTTTCAATTTGCTACACATTACTTGAGTGTGAGTGTGTGTGCGATGCATGCCATTAAGTCCGACACCTTTTATTGTGTTACAGAGTAATTACAGCAGTGTGAATCTGCTATCCACCGCACCTGCATGAATTTTTTATACTGTTTCGTTTTATCTTTACTGGTAATGGATTGTTACTGCCGTGCACTAATCCCCCAACTGGCAAAATGTATTCCTTTCCAGATTTGGATTTGTGACTTGTGAGCACTGGTTAGGTGTTGTTGTGCCTTTTTGTATGCATCCCTTGAGTGTGCAGCGCAATCTTAATCCGTCTGTGTATTTAAATGGCACCATTAATTCTGGGAGACTGCATTTCTTGTTACGCTCTCATTTCACTTCGTCAGCACTGGGGAATTTTCTGGACACAAGACAGTAGCATTTTTGGGATGCACACTAATTCTGGTGACTCTGTGTGTGACCAGACCACTGCATGCATGACTGAGTGCACCATTAATTCTGGGAGACTTTGCATTTCTTGTTACACTCTCATTTCACTTCATCGGCACTGGGGAGTTTTCTGGACACAAGACAGTAGTACTTTGGCGATGCACATTCATTCTGGTGACTGTGTGAGTGGGATGCTGCCAATATTGTCACTCCACCTTACTTCGCATTTAAGGCGGAATGACAATGCTAAGTAATAACAAGGCGAAGTGAGCTCTTTAGTGGGCACTGGCCAGTAGCCGGCGCCACCCGGAAGTGGCCACTTCACATTCACTTCGCCAGCGAATTTTAAATTTGCTGCATCTCTAATCATGTCTCCTCTGTTCCTCCTCTGCTCAAGGGAGAATACATTTAGCTGGCTGAGCCTAGCTTCATACATATCATGGTGCAGACCCTGCACCATTTTGGTGGCTCGTCTCTGCATGGTTTCCAGACGGTTTATGTCCCTTTAAGGTGAGGTCTCCAGAATGGCACACACTACTCCAAGTGAGGTCTCACCGGGGACCTGTACAACAGGAGGATTACATCATGCTTCCTACTGGTAATACCCCTACCAATACATCCGAGGATGCTGCTTTCCTTTAGTGCTGCTTTTTCACATGGCTTCCCTACCTTTAAACCATTTGAGATCATGTCACCAAGATCCCATTCCAGCTTTGTTTCTTCTAGTAGCTGCCCCTCCAGGACATACTTCATGCAGGGGTTCCTTCTACCAAAGTTCATGACTTTACATTTTTTGGTGTTGAATCTCAACTGCCTGTTCCTGGACCATTCCTGTAGCATCCTGAGATCTGCCTTCATTTCTGTGATCCCTTCCTGTGTGTCCACCCAGTTGCAGAGCTTCGTATCATCTGCAAAGAGGCAGACTTTCCCTTTCAGTTCTTCAGTGATGTCACTGATGAATATGTTAAAAAGGATGGGGCCTAGTACTGACCCCTGCAGCACGCCACTTGATACTTTCCCCTCTTGGGACAAGGTGCCATTTACCATAACCCTCTGTGTTCTGCTTTGCAGCCAGCTTGTGATCCATTTAACTACTTTGTGACCGATGCCAGCTTGCTCCAGTTTGTTGGGTAGCCTTCTGTGTGGGACTGTATCAAAGGCTTAACTAAAGTCCAAATACACCATAACCACTGCTGCCCCCTGGTCTACTTCTCTTGTAACTCAGTCAAAGAGTTCTATCAAATTTGTTTGGCATGAGTGTCCTGATGTGAAGCCATGCTGCTTTGGGTCAAGTTGCCCACTTGCTTTCAGGTAGTTCATTGCCCTTTTCTTAAGCAATGTCTCCATTATTTTACCCACCACTGAGGTCAGACTTACTGGGTGGTAGTTTCCTACTGTCTCTCTGCTACCACTCTTGTACAGTGGTACAACTGCAGCCCTTTTCCAGTCCTGTGGTACTATCTCCTGTTCCAGTGAACTGCTAAATAGTTCAGCAAGTGGGGCAGCAAGTTCATCCCTAAGTTCTTTTAGAATGCTTGGGTGTATTTTGTCAGGGCCCATTGCCTTGTCCACCCTTATTTTAGACAACTCCTCAAGGACCCTTTCTTTCATAAAAAGGGATATGTCAGCTCCCTTGATATGGGGAAGTGTCCTGGCTGGTGCTGGACCATTACCAATGTCTTCCTTTGTGAAGACCGAGCAGAAGAATTCATTGAGAACTTCTGCCTTGTCTTTGTCATTTTCCACCAGGTGTCCTTCCTTATTTGCCAGCCGTTTTATTCCTGCTTTGCTCTTTTTTTTTCTCAAATGTATTGATAAAATGTTTTATCCCCCCCTTTTCACTTCTTGAGCCAGTTTTTCTTTGGTCTGGGCCTTTGCCACCCTAATAGCTTTCCTGGCTTCCTTGAGTTTCTCTTTGTAGGATTCTCTATCCTTTTCAGACATTGTCTCCTTGTACTTCCGAAAAGCTTTTCTCTTTTCCCTAATTATAGTAGCTACCTCTTTGGAGAACCAGAGGGGGTTCCTTTCCCTTTTGGACTTGTTGATTTATTTAGTGCATACTGCTGTGACTGATGCTATAGCATCTTTCAGCTTTGTCCATTTGTCCTCCACATTCCATGTGGTATCTGTTACAAGCAGGGGCTTGATCCTTTCCTTCATTTTTGGGAAATCTGCTTTCCTGAAATCAAGCACCCTGATTCTGGAGTGGCAGGGGTCCTCAGTCTTGTTAAATGTCACTGGTACCCAGATTGATCACCACTTGTACGTCTGATACCCTGGCACTGTTAGTGAGTACCAGGTACAGGATAGCTGATTTTCTGTTGGAAGAAACCACTGTTTGATTCAGTTCTACCCCCTCAAAGCCATGAGGAAGTCTCTACTCCTCTCTGAGGAGGCCGTGAAGGAGGACCATTATACATCTGGTAGAGTGAAGTCACCAACTAGCAATAGCTTGCCTTTGTCGGCCATCCTCATTATGTCTTCCATGAGAGCCTTGTCTTTTTTGATCTCCTGGTTTAGGGTCTATAGATAACTCCAACCCCATAGAGTTCCTGTTTCCAGCTCCCAGAGTGATCCATAGGGCCTCTGTCTCACCTTGTGTTCCCTGGGTAGCATTTATCCCTTCCCTGATATAAATTGTGACCCCAGCCCTTTCTTACCTATGTGGTCTCTCCTGAAAAGAGTGTAACCAGGGATGGCAACATCCCAGGTATGGTTCTCTGTGAACCAAGTCTCCGTGACAGCAACCCAGATGAGGCTGGCCTTGGCCATCAGTGCTGTGAGATCTGTGATTTTGTTTGGAAGGCTATGGGCATTGATACACATTGTCTTTCAGTCTTGGTTTGTCCTGCTTGCTGTGCGATTTCTCCACCTGTGGTTTGTGTCCCTAATGTTTTGGATGTCCCTAGCTGAAGTCGAACTCAGAAAAGACAGAGGTGCTGGTTGTGGATCCGGCATGCCGGATAGGGAGTCCGGGGGTTGGTTCACCCTCTGGGCTTTATCTTGGGGGTGTTTCACTCCCGACCTCTGAACAGGTGCTTAACCTGGTGGTAATTTTTGATGAAGGGCTGACTCTGCATTTGCAGGTGTCTGCCATCATCAAGTCCTCATTTTACCATCTGAGGAATATCTCCAGGATTAGGCACCTTGTTCCATCCGGCGATCTTCCTACGCTTGTCCATGCCTTTGTGTCCTCGTGCTTGGACTATTGCAGTTCCCTTTACCTAGAGCTTCCTAGGGTGGAAATCCGCCACCTGCAGCTGGTGCAGAATGCAGCGGCCCGGCTTTTGACTGGTACCTCTCAGTCCAGTTATATTTTGATAGTGCTGCGTGGACTGCACTGGCTGCCAGTACAGTGGTGGATCACCTTTAAAGTCAGTCTTCTGACTTTTAAAGCCCTACATGGACTTGGCCCGGATTACTTAAAAGAGCTCCTGGTCCCTTACTGCCCTGGGCGATCGCTCTGCTCAGCTGACGAGGGATTACTAGAGATCCCAAGGGTGTGTTTTAATGTTCTGGGGCCCATACATTTATGCATGCAGCCTCTACCCTCTGGAATTCTCTACCCTGTCAGTTATGGGAGTGTGCGACCATGGAGGGATTTAAAAAGGCCCTGAAAACATATTTATGGACTCAAGCGTTTGGTGATTGATTTTGTCTGCCTTACTGTGTCAGCTGTTTTATATATTTTAAAATCTGAAATGTTTGATTTAGAACATGTTTTTAAATTTTGTAAGGCACCTTGGTTTCTGAAAGGTGCCATAGAAATAAAGTTTATTATTATTATCATGTTTGGAATACCCGTGTGGAGTTGCAATGCCGTGTTTTGGTTCTGATAGATTTTCCTTAGAGGAGGGAGGGGCATTCGTAAGCTCATATGATACAACTGTTGCTGATGCCCCTTCCCCTCACTCTAGTTTAAATGGTTGGTGAAGACATCAAAGTTTTGTCCAAGAGCATGTGTTCCCTCTTTTGTAAGGTGTAGGCCATTGAATCTAAGAACTCTCTCTCCCAGAAGTTCTGCCAGTTTCCTACATGGCCATAACCTTTTTTCTGACACCAGTTTTTGAGCCAGGTATTAAGTTTGATGATTTACCTTTCTCTGATCTTCTGCCTCTTAGCCCCCTTGCCCTCCACAGGCAGAATTTCTGAGAAGGAGACCTTGGATGAAAGGGAAGTGAGTTTTTCTCCTAGAGTCATTAGATGCTGCTTAGTCTCTCCAACTGACCTTCTGGCCAGGTCGTTTCTACCTATATGGATGAGAATATGCGTGTTACACACAATTCCCTCAATCCTGTTTGTGTCCCTCCATTCCAATGTTCCTGGGAGGCATCTAACCTCAATTTCTGTTTGGCTGCTTTGGTAGATGTGCAACTCTACCCCGCGGATCATAGACTCACCTACTATTAAGATGCGCCTTTTGTTTTGCCTGGAGGTTTTTGTTGTGGTTTGTTTGTCCATGCGTTGTGTGAGGGTCCTCTCCACTTTCATGCCTGCCCTGGCAGTAGGCTTGGATGAAAGTGGAGAGAACTTGTTTGTCAGTTTGATTGGTGCTGGAGTTATTTTGCGAGAGTTATTTCGCTGTGTTTCCTGTTTTCCTACCAACTGCCATTCCCCTGGTCTGCTAGCTCTCTGGGGGAGTGGCATTGGTGATTGGTGCCTTAAGTCCGAGTGCTGCGCAGCACATTTGAGTTGCACCCTGAGAAAGTATATTTCAGCATAAGTGGCATGCAGTTGAGTTCATAGATCATTTAGTGCAGTGCAAGTACGACAATGCCCCACCTGCCTCGTGTAAGCACTGGTGACAAAGGTCCCACAATATCTGCAGTTGATGATGTCCATATTGTTGTGTGGGTAATGGATGAAAAATGAAGTTGCTGTAAATCTAAGGCTGGATGGTACACAAGGTGAACCCTCTTGTGGGATACAACCACCTAAGCCTTCCTTGGACCGAGTTATCAGGAAAGCAAAGTGGAAGTGCGGCCAAAAATAAAAAGCACCTGTGCAAGTTGGTTGTAGCAGAAATAGGGAAGATGTGTGAATGGAAATATAAATTCTGCTTAAGAGGAAAAAAAAAATTAAAACTTTTTTTTGAAGAAGGTTACTAGAAAGGGAGTAGAGAAGGAGTTCAGATGTAAATAGAAGCACCTGTGGAAAAAGTAATAGACAGGATGTGTGGACAGAAATAGAAGTTCTGTCCCAAAGAAGAAGTTTTTTTATGTATAGTGCCCTCTAATGATGTGTGAGGACTTGTGCTAGAAAGAAGTAAAGCTAGTACTGTTTACTTTCTGCTGTAACTCAGTAGGAAGTGGGGGGTGCTAGAAGACTATAAATGTCAATGCCCCAGGGGAGGATGGGATTTGGGGCAGGGAGGGTGGGTAATACATAGCCTCCTGGCAGTGGATAGAAACAATCAGTGAACTATATACACTAAGTCAATATTAAAAACCAACTGTGATGCATAAGCTAAACCTGCAAGGCAAAACAATAAGGTACAGACAGATCTGTGAGCTGTTGCTCCTTGCTCTGTCTTTTCAAGCAAACCTAGAAGACAAAGGGCTCAGATAAAGCTAGGTGCTTTCTGTCAGCAAACCTAGTCCCCCACCTCAATGCACCAAGTAACTTGACCTTTTAAATCTTCCTTCTGTTGGAAGGTACGAAGTCTTTGTCAGCTCCACCCCCAGTTACACTCCTAATCCCCTGGATGAGCTGTGGAAGAAAAACAAATTAGCTCATTCAATGTGAGAAAGAGATTGCAAAACCTGTAAGCCAAAAATAAAACCTGTTAGCACAGCCTGTAAGTACAAAACAAAATAGTAACAAAACAGTAACTCTGCTTAGCTTAAAGAGAGATCAAACTGTAAAACCTGTAAGCACAAAAAACAAAACAGTAACAAAACCTGTAAGCACAACCGGTAAGTACAAAACAAAACAGTATCAGAACCTGTAACACAAACTGTAAGCACAAATCAAAATAGTAACAAGACAGTAACCCTGTTTAGCCAAAAGAAGCCTTAATGATTCTCCTTGCTCTGTTAATGTTGCTTCTTGCTCTGTCTTTTCAAGCAAACCTGGAAGACAAAGAGCTCAGGTAAAGCTAGGTGCTTTCTGTCAGCAAATCTAGTCTTCCCCAAAGGTGCCACTTAAAATAAATAATATCCTCAGTGTACTCTTATTCTATTTATTCTAAATGACTATATAATTCCCATACACCAAAACATCATGAATCAAGGTACTACTGGATGCCTGTTCTGCCCACACTTGAACCACCAATTGCCAAAACCCTGAAATATAAGATCATATAAAAAAATAGTGTTGCATAGTTTCTAGTTGATGATGACAGTTATTCCTTGCACAAACTCTCTTTGGCAGTTGCTCATGTTTTTGATTGGATCTTAACATGTAATTTTTCATGGCAGCTAAGCCATTGTATGCCCCCCATCTTAGGTGGGATCCTGGGATCATTTATTTGGTCTAGTATCTTTGACATGAATTGTGGGGGATACCTGTCAATCCAAATGAAATTGAGTCTGTAGAACCCAGGAATATACATTTGTTCTAGATGCAATTAACATTAAAATTGCTAGAAATGTTCCATTGTCTTAGTTTACAAAAGGCTTCCTTCAGATAAGTAGGAGCCAAAATAGAGGCTTTAACCACCCTGAGGGACTGTCTGTCCCAGAACCATAACCAAGCTTTACAATTTTCTAGGAGCTAAGGTTCCCATCTTTTCCCTGTGAAAGTCAGCAAAGGTTTAAAATTATCCTGAAAGAAGATCCCATAATAATGAAAAAAAAAATATAGGATGTATTATGTTAAACCACCCTGTTTAAGAGGAAGATATGTAGTGTTTCTCTTCAGGGGATTCAGCTTACTTCCCTGTAAAGCTTGAAAGAAAACACTAAAAAGAGAAGCCTCCAAAACATTTGATGGAGGAAAAAATATAACTAATATAAAGAAACAGTGGGATTAAAAAAGTTGTAATCATACATATTATTTTATTTTTCTTCATTTGACATCTATTCCACTGGGCCCCCCATTTTATTTTAGGTTCCCCAGTTAGCACAACTAAATCTCCATCCCCAAATGTTATCCCAAATATAGTAAAAGGTTCCTTTGTTACTCAGTCCCTGCTACTTTAGTAGTGCCCAGTAAATCCTGTCTGAGTTGGCTATCCACACATTTATCCAGATTTAAGGATGCCCCTGAAAATACTCCAAATTTTCTGCATGTGTTCAGGGCATGTTGAGTTGAGGTGACATCCTGCGCCAACAAACACATGTCATCGGCATAAGGAATTGTCCCATATGGTATAGTCCCTTCCTCATTACAAAAGGAACATATTAAAGGGTATGTATGAAGTACAGTACTTGGAGTAAGGGATCCAAACAAAAAGCATAAAGGATGGGACTTAAAGGGACACTGTCATCCCTTTTTTCATCATGTTATTTCTAGTTGAAACCCCACATTTTATGATTGCTTGCCTTCTCTAAAATTCATTTATGTTGCTGTTTGTTTTATCTGCCTCCTTTTTTAGTGGAACTAAAATGCATGCTAATGGCATAGTTATACCTCACCATGTTTTGTTTCCAATCCTTTATCAACACTTATTGCATACTTCCTGAACATTACAAACACCCCCAAATAGTGCAGCCATTGATAATGAAATGGCCTCTTCTTGTCCCACTGCATTGTGAGTAACCTGTGTTGGGAGTGCTCCAATGTCCAGGAAAGATGCAGTGGACGTTGATCAAGGAATGTAAACAAGCACATTTTTGTGTGGTAACACCAGTGTGGTGGTCAGTCTGTTTTTCACTTTTAAAAAGCAAAAATTAATCAGAATCAAACAAACAGTTACATCAGCAATCATTTCAGAATGCAAACAATCATGAAATATGCTTTTTAAGCTAGGGACAATTTGAGGCCTGAGGGGTTGATGGTGTCCCTTTAAGGTACAGCCCATCTTACACCCTTATATATCCTTTTAGTCTTCCCACACCACCCATAGACCACTGGGGTTACCAGAACTGAATTATATAAAAATTTCAACTAGGATATAAAAGTGTTAAGAATCCCATATCTTTGCAGCACATACCACAAGTCATCATGTGCCACAAAATCAATGCCTTCCGCTGATCTAAAGATAGTACACATCACAGCGTTCTACCAGTATTGTGTCTTTCTGTTAATTCTCGTAACAATATCAGATCATCAGTTATTTACCTTCCTGGTACAGAACAAGTCTGTGCAGGGGTTATCAGATGTCAAGCTGCTTGAAATAATCTTCTATTTAAATTTTAGCCAAAATGTTAAGCTCTGTATTTAATAAACTGATTGGCCTCCAGTTTGATAATTTACCTTTCTCTCCTACCTTATATAGGTAGATTAATAATCATTCTGTCATGCTAGAAATTAAATGCTGAGAGGTAAGCATACAATTGAAAACTGATGCTAATTCACGTGTCAAGGTGGGACCTATTAGTTTACACAATTCACTAGTTAACCCATTCTTCCTTGATGCAGTAGCTGTACCCAGGGAAGAGAATTCTAAAGCTACTTCAACACCAGTAAGTTCTGCTGTAATACTGTATATTGCAAATATCATCCAGAAGGGAGAGAGAAAGCAGGAGGGGGTATTTGTAGGTGAGAGAAAAAGTCTTCATGACCAAAGGTAGAAGTGAAACATGGCCCAAACAGATCAGCAGTGTATTCTGAAACAACTTGTAGAATCTGAGAATTATCAGTGTGATAAATACCACTGGCATCTATAAGCCCATTCATTTTTTTCTTATATAACTAAGACTGGCAACTTGCATAGGGATATACTTGTCCTAACTTCCCTTGAGTGCCAAACGTTTGTTCTTGCTGCAAACTATCTGCCCTTTGTAGATGAAAATGAAATATATCTTTCTTTTTGTTGCTGATTTGATGGCCATACTCATTACCTGTCCTTGTTGTTAAAGTTAGCAGTTTCTGCAAATGGTGACATTGATTTAAATATGTAAAGTACCTGCATTTACAGCACAACCACATCTGATTCTGAAGTAAGTATCATAGCTCAATTTCAATATCTTCCCAACAGATTGTAGGGTCATCATAAAAAAACTAGAACTGATTTTCTTTTAGCTATAAATTCATTCAATAGACTCTGTACTGTATGATTGATTAACATTGTGGAATTAAGTTTCAATATCCCTGGACCACGAGTCTTAATGCTATGTACCCCCATTGCAATCCTTTCTAATCTATGATCTGAAAATGGTAGGCATATGATAACTCAGCCACTGTAACAAGATCTCTTAAGAAAACCATATCACGATGTGCTTTGTTTCTGTGTTCATCTCACAGTCTAAGGCAGACAACACACAGTTGAAATCACCCCTAATGTAACAGGTTTAGAGGAAAATAAATATGGCTGAATCAACTTTAATAAATCTGTTCTGTCTTCCTTAGTCTGTGGGACGTACATATTAATAAAACATACATTTTGTCCTTGCAGTTTAACATCTAACATTAATGCATTGCCTGGAGATAAATCAATTAATAATTAGAATTGTGATATCTAAGTCCTTAAAAAGTATCTCCACACCAGAACATTTCTCAGGAACTGTAGACCAAAAGGATGGGCCTGCACGCCAGATCTTTTTAGGGCTGCATAGAAATTCTATGCAGTCCTTCTGTGATTGCACGGAGAAAAAGCAGCTAGAAAACATGTGACATGATACCTAGGCTGTCTACTTCCACAATTAGAACTGAATCACATGAGGTCTCCATTTAATACAGTCCTTTATGTCTCTCCCTATCCCCTCCACCACTGGACTATATTCTTGGTAACTCATTCACTTAAGTTGACTCAGACTCTCCCACTCACTGAGGGGAACAAGCATTTGATCTTAATCAGACTTGCCATGAAAGAAAGAGAATAGCTTACAGGTAGGTGATTTATTTTTACCAGTGAGCATGGATGGAGTTGGGGATTCAACCATACCTAATTACTTACGTAAACAAATATAAAGAAATAATTTTTAAGGTCAAACAAGTGTAAAAATTAAATGTTTTATGTTAAAGTATGATACTATTGATAACTGTTAGTAGGTATGAACTAATAGGTGATTACCTAAATGGCTTTTTATGTACACTTTGATTGGTATACCTTATTTATGCTATAGAATTGCTCAACCCTACAGAATTATTAGTTATCTAATTGTGTAGTTCAAAGCTAGTGGTAAAATCAATACTGCTGCTTTATTGAAATATGTATTAGCTAGTTTTAATGTTATGTACTTAATTGTATTGTACATATTTTTTATTTTCTTTTGTTTAGAGGGACACTGTCAACCCCATTAGGCCTCAATGTGTCCCTAATTTTAAAAACATGTGTTATGATTGGTCACATTCTGTAGTGACTGCTGAAGTAGCTGGTTGCTTGATTCTGATTTCTTTTAAAAGTGAAACACAGACTGCCCACCATACTGGTGTTACCACAGCAAAACATGTTTGTTTACATTCCTTGATCAACTCCCACTGCATCTTTCTTGGACTTGGGAACACCTCCAATGCAGTCTAGATACCCATGCTGCAGTGGGAAGAGAGGAGACTGTTGCTTCATGATTGGCTGTGTTGTTTGGGGGTGTTCTAATGTTCAATGAGCATGCAATAAGAGTAGATCAAGGATTGGAAACAAAACAAGGTCAGGTGTAATTATGCTATAAGCATGCATTTCAGTTCTATTATTTATTTATTTATTGAAAAGGCACACTGAACAACAAGTTGCTCGTCACATGGTGCATCCTGGGGGAAAGAGTAAGGGGAGACATATAAACAGAGTACAGTACACATGAGAATCATACAGTTACTGTAGAAGAAAAACAGTTTCTTACATTACATAATGAGACTGTATGATCAATTTGTACAGTGAGTATTACATACATACACAAAAAACTGTGAAAACAATCTAACAGGAATCAAAACTATACAATGACATCTTCATAACACAACATTGCTATTTTTTACAATTATATACAATTATGAATATTTCATTTATTTTGTCACATGAACACAGAATTCATTATTTTACTTATTCTAACATTCCCTCCCACATAGCTGAGAAAAGAAAACATAGTTCATCATTTAAACAAATACTTTATATTTTTCCAAAGATTTTCATGTATATGCAAAGGTCCATTCTTTCCCTTCTGTCTATCAATGGTAAGGACCACATCATCTGCATAAGCTATGACCTTGACTGACGGTGTAAAAGAATTTAAAGATATCCCACCAATACTTTCATTGTTTTGAATGCCCCTTAGGAAGGAACCTATCCAAACACATAGAGTAGGGGGCTGAGAGGACAGCCTTGTTTCGCTCCCCTTTGAAAGTGTCCAGTTTGCCCCACCCACTCATTTATGTATGGTGTAATACTGGCCCCATAGTACATGCTTTTGATCCATGTTATGAGTCGTTGCAGTATATTTTAATGTTCTAATACTTTAAATAAGTATTCATGTGATAACTGGTCGAATGCCTTTTCTTGATCTGTACTTAAGACATATCCTAACAGTGATCACTGCTTCTGTTTTGTGAAGAGTTCCCTTAGCCATATAAGATTATCTTGTATTGCCCTATTTTTTACCGAACGTGTTTGATGAGGGCTCAGTAATTCTGCAACAATGCTTAACCTACCCTGCACTATCTTTGCCAAAATTTTGTAGTCGGTATTTAACAGACAAGAGGCCTCCAGTTTCTTAAGTCAGCTTTTTCATCTTTCTTGTGGATCAGAATTAGTAGTGCGTCATATTGTGCTGATGTTATCTGTCCTTCCTCCAGACAGCTGTCATACAATTCTGCTAATATAGAGGCCAACTGCTCTTTGAATTTCTGGTAGAATTCTGCACTCATGCTATCTTTACCTGGTGCTGTATCATATTTTTAAGCTACTTACACATTTTAATACTTCAGCAGCAGTTATTAGCTCATTTAACTGCCCCCCCCCCCAGTCTGTCAGGTCAGGAATGTTTAGGTTATTAAACATGTCAGTGTTATTATGTTTGTTTGGTACTGTACTGTACTGAACTGTTCCATTACA
Source organism: Neoceratodus forsteri (assembly GCA_016271365.2). Lineage (NCBI taxonomy): Eukaryota > Metazoa > Chordata > Ceratodontiformes > Ceratodontidae > Neoceratodus > Neoceratodus forsteri. The sequence continues at coordinate 1,453,998,101 of CM057455.1, read as the reverse complement.
TAACAATTAACTCCAGCAACAAGGTCTGCCTCGGTCTTGGGGTCGCTGTGCATCGCGGACCCCTCCCCAAACCGCAAGATCTGAAGGAAAGGAAGGTACGCGACCGTCCACTGCTTGTGCTCTCAGCCTGTTGGACGCTGCTGGTCGGTCGGCGCGTGGTGTAAACCCCGCTGGCACTTTGCGCCAGCTCCCTACCGCCCCCACCACCACCCTTGGTAGGCTCGTAGCTTTATAGGATAGTCACGTGATCAGGAGGCGTTGAAAACAACTGCCGCCTCCCTCCCATTAGCAGGTTATCTGCTATCTCCACTAGTGGTCACTATACCCTGCCTGTCTGACTGCCACAGACTAGATATGATGCTCCTTGCCCTCTCTCTGTTCCTTCTTGCCTTTCCAATAGCCTCCTTCCCCCCAACCTCTCGTCCTCTAAGGCAACCATTGCCATATCTCCACCTCACTGGCTTAAATACAGAGATATCACATTCAACCACACTCCCACAGTCAGCTCCTACAAGTCCCCCCAACTGGCTAATCGGAGTATATGTTCTCCCCCCCTCACCCCTGGACTCTCTGTGCTGTGCTGTCTCAAGGCTGACCTGCACAGGACAGTGCCTTGCCCTTTCAACTGCCATTGCAAAACCAGGGCCTCTTGGCACAAGCTCATGTATCTTGCAACACTGCTCCTGCTACTAGCAGGGGATATAGAATCTAACCCTGGACCTACCTCTCCCAAAATGCCAACCACCCTGGCTCTACCAAAGGGCCTGAAAATACTGCACCTAAACATTTGTAGTATCCTTAACAAAACCCCAGAACTACAGCTTACAGTCCTTACACTTTGCCTTGACATCCTGATACTTTCTGAGACATGGCTCAAACCCCACCACCCAGATTCCACTGTTGCCATTCCAGGATACTCCCTAATTAGGCAAGACCATATGGGGAAAAAAAAGGGGGGGTGGCCTAGCCAAGTTCATTTCTGCCAAGCACCAGTTCACTACAGTCTATATCCCTACACCCTCGCCACAAATCGAGTCCCTAACTGTCAAAGTTGCACTACCATACTCCACCCCGCTGTTTACAGCAGGATCCTACTGCACCCCTAACACCCCTATATCTAGTATAATAGACCACCTGACCAATTTAAAATCCTCCGCTGCAACAGGTGAGCTCTATGTCCTAGGGGACTTCAACTACAACTGGCTTGCAACTGACTGTGCCAAGCTGCGCTCCAAAGTAAATGCCCTGAACCTCACACAACAAATCTCCCAACCCACTAGGCTAAACCTAAAAATGCACAACCACTCCCTCCTGGACTGGGCACTGACCACACACCCCCATAGGGTAATAGGAGCAGGCCTACTCCCCGACTCCCTTAGTGATCACCACATGGTTTACTACGTCATAAAAGTGCATGAACCCCTCAAACCCCCCCCCTCCTGGACCCTACTAGCCAGGTCCTTCAAGTCACTATCTCTAACACCACTTCTATCGGACCTGGCTATGGTTGACTGGTCCTTCATCCCTCAGGTCCCTACAATAGACGTTGCACTAGACAGTTTCAAAAATAGCTTCCTGAGTGTCTGGAACCTCCATGCACTGCTAAGAAGAACTAGAGTTAGGGGTTCCCACCCACCTACCCTGGATATCTGCAGATATCATCAGCCAATGCCACTCCAGGGACCAGGCATGGAAAAAAGTTCAAAACAACTAGCTCCCACCAAGCCCTACTAAATTATCATGCCCTTTGTAACTCCTGCACTAAATCGATTCGTCTAGCCAAACAGAAATACTTCGCGTTGGCACTTTAGTGCAAATCTAAACAACCAACCCAATTCTGGAAAACTATCAAATCTGTCCTATCCATGCCTGTACAACCACCTACCCTGGCTCTGTCAATCCTCGGCTCGGCTGTCACTGACCCCTCTGAAGTAGCCACAGCCTTCAACACCTTCTTCACCAACAGCGCAGCTGCCCTTGTACATAGCCTCCCCCCTTCCCCACCCAGGACAACTACCGCCCCTAATTCGCCGCACACCTTCTCCCCCCCACTTTCTCCTTCCGTCCTGTCTCTCCGGCCGAAGTCTACCAAGCACTGTGCAACCTAAACCCAAACAAGGGCAAATGCCCCTCTGGCATGGACTCCAGACTACTTCAGCTATCAGCCCCTGCTATAGCCGCCTCGTTAGCCCGATTTGCTCAACCTCTCCTTCTCAACGTCTACAATACCCACTGCTTGGAAGCTGGCAACTGTCATCCCACTGCCTAAAGGGGGCGACCTCTCCTCTCCAGGGAATTACCGCCCCATCTCCCTTCTCCCAACTCTGGCAAAAATATAAGAAAAATTTGCCCTTGCTCAGTTCTCCCAATACTTAGTCGATTCCTCCTTTTTCACCCCATACCAATCAGGTTTCCGAAAATCACACTCCACCGTCACCTCCCTATTAAGAGTAACAAATGATATCCTCTCAGGTATGGATAAAGGCCATATCATCTCGGCCATTTTTATCGATCTGGCCAAAGCCTTTGATACCGTCTCCCACACACTCCTTTTAGACAAACTAAAGGCTTGGCCCCCACATATCTTCCCCCCTCCCTATCACTATGGGTGTCCCACAAGGATCAGTCTTGGGCCCAATCCTCTTCTCAGTATTCCTGAATGAACTCCCGCTAATCTGCTCCCACTCTGCCATCCAAATGTACGCGGATGATACCGTGATATACAACACTGGCTCATCCACGGAAACAGTGCATGTCCAACTGCAGCAGGATTTCAACGCCGTACAACACTGGCTTAGATCAAACCAGCTTTTCCTAAATGCAAAAAAAACAATCTCACTAACTTTTGGCTCGCAACCGCGACTCTTCCGGCTTGTCATTCGCCCCCCTTTCCTAACCCTGGACCTTTCTCCATTAGAATCCTGCACCTCGTTCCGCTACCTAGGCATTTGGCTTGACCAATGCCTGGACTTCTCAACTCATGTCGACTCCCTTCACAAAAAACTGCATCCTAAACTAGGGGCCCTCTACCATAACAAAGGCTGCATGTCCATCCCGGTCAGGCGTGAACTCGTGCAAAAAATGATACTCCCGATCTTTGACTATGGGGATGTGGTCTATGGCACTGCCTCACCATCAACTCTGGCCAGCCTGGACACGCTCTTTCATTCCTTCTGCCGCTTCATACTGGAAAGCCCAAAACTGATGCACCACTGTGACCTGTACAGCTCCCTGGCCTTTCCCTCACTCTCGACCCGCAGACTAATCCACTGCTCTAGAGTTGCTGCTAAATACTGGTCCCATACCCTTCCTCCCTACCTGAATTCTACCTTAACTTCTCAACCTCCAGCAGCTTACTCGCTGCGTCACTCAGATACCAGACTTTTCCAAATCCCTCTTATGCATACCTCTATGGGACAGATGGCGCTTAGATACTGTTTCCCAAAACTCTCGAATAACCTCCCAGCAGATATCCGTCACTCCTCCAATCATAGTCACCTCAACACCCGCCTCCACGAACATTTCCGCACGGTCTGCTCCTGCACCCGGCCTGCACAATAGTACACCCCAGGTCCTGTTGGGCCACTCTCCCATGTTGACATCAATTCCACGCTCTGTTAAGGTGTACACTGTTGCTCGCACCTTTCTTCTGTCCCTTTAAAAAAAAAAAAATTCTGTAAACCTGTAATTGTGATAAATTTTCTGCACTATGTAATGTTTTCTTCTCTGTGCTTGCTACAGTTTTTCCAGACGTTGCTTGTCCACCCTAGCTACCTTCTTGTATAGTCACTCATATAGAGCCTCCTCAGTTGTACAGAGCTTATGTGTATTGCTGTCCTCCACCTTTGTCCCCTCCCCTGTTCCCCCCAGGTCGCATCTGGAAACGAGTGGTTCTCCGCTCAGCATGCTTGCCTGGTTAAACTCTTAAATAAATAAATTAACTGATTCCAGTATACCCTGTTTTGTATTAGTTATTTGTCCATTTTTTTTGATATATTGTCTGTATTGGCCTTTTCTCTGTTCTTGCACTACAGTTTTGGTAGGGGTCAAAGGTTTGTTTCTTGCACTGCATGCCAAGCCTCATTTCTTCATATAAAGAGTGTGCTCTATCATATAGTAATTCCCTCATTTGCTTTTGTATGGTACTTATTTGGGAGCTAAAATCTGCTTTTTCTCTTTCTGTTCTAGATATGTGTCTGTAGTTGATGTCACAACTGTAGGTATTGCAAATAGTCTTGCCCTGTTTTAGACCCTGCGTATGAGCTGAATAATTTGCTGATGTCCTTTTTACCATCTTCCCGCCATTGCCCTATGTCTCAAAGACACATCACAGATAGTCTAGTTTCCCACAGTGGTTTCCATTGCATTAATTTTTCATCCTTTAGCTTAGTATTGTTTATTCACCAGATACCTTTCCCATGGGTGGGAGTTTGTCCCCACTGTACTACACATTTTATCATCATGTGGTCTGGAAAATTCCCAGCTATGCACCTGTGCAGATGAGATTTTTAAATGTTCAGAGACAAATATGTAATCTATTTGGATTGATAGGAAACCCCAAAATAGGTGTTTCCTCCTGAGTTTTATGAAATGGGTATCCAAATTCAAGCTTTGTCATTGGCCAGTTCCTGTGTGATAATGTGTCTGATGCACAGGAAAAAGGTCCAGTAATGTCAGTGCGCACTGATTCTGGTAAATCTGCCATTCAGAATGTTGGCAAAATAAAACTCAACCATCTTGTTTTCTTGCCAACTGCGAGTGAAATTTCAGCCAGCATTTTAACAATGGCAGATTTACCAGAAACTAACTTTAAAAGTAAAAACTGCCACAATTGCAGTCCCACCCATCCCCTCACTCCACACTTAGTAGCCAATCTGCTGACTCCATGCTACAAATGCAATCCCACCCACCCACTCACTCCTCTGCTTAACAGCTGACCTGCTGTCTCCATGCCACGATCGCAATCCCAACCACCCACTCACTACACAGCTTAACAGCCAACCTGCTGTCTCTATGCCATGATTGCAATCCCACCTGCCTGCTCACTCCATGACTTAACAGCCGACCTGCTGTCTCGCAACCCACCAACCCGCTTGCTCTGTAACCGAGCAGTCGCTTGTTCTCCCAGCGCTACATGCTGCCATAACGTACAGAAAAAAAGATAGCATGGGGGGGAGGCTACCACAACAACCACATGAGGGAGAAAAAGATACAACTAAGGAAGCCTAACTAGCTCAAAAGTCCTAAACTCAAAAAAAATAAAAATAAATAAAAAACAGTAGGCAGGGGAACTATGTTATTAAAAATTAACACAAACATTTAATTTTTTCACTATTAAAAATGATGCATTTTAATAATCACATGCATCTGTATTTTAGATAGCCGTTTCATAAGCGCAATAAGCCACTCCAAGGTGTGTGTTAGACACTTTAACGCATGACTAGGAGGCTGGACACACTAGGCCTGCAGCCTCATGCATCACTACATTTCCTAGTCATGCGTTAAAGTGTCTTAACACACACCCTGTCATGTCTTATTGCTTACACATAGTTCCCTTTAGGCATCCTTTAACTTAACTGTTTTTTTGATATCATTCAGACTGTTCATGTTACTGTATAATTTTTGAGTTCGTAATCCCCTATCTTCTGTTTTCATTCCACAATTAAAGTCCCCCTGCCAAAACCACTGTTCGTGATTTGTGCAAGTATGGTTGGATTTAGTTAAAAACAAATTCACCCTTAATGCTTTCATCTGTGGTGCGCAAATTGTTATCACCTTCAACCTCTCTGTCCCATAGGTAATATTCAGAGCTGGGGTCTCTATAAGTTTGGTCAACTTCAAATTTGTTTCATTAAATAATACTCCTACACTATCACATCTATCCAGACAAACAGACCAGAAAGATGGTCCCTTGATCCATAATCTAGAGGCCTGACTGATTTCATACTTGATTTTAATCCTAGTGTCCTGCAATATAAGCTGGCTAGCTAACTTAGCTAAACTAATCAGGACTGGTATAAAACCTTCCGATACCCTTTAATGCTGTTTACATTTATTGTTGCTATCTTTAAGGTAGCCTTAGTATATAGAACGTGGAAAAAAGGAAAACAAATCAAAGCATCACAGTAACCAACAATACAACTACTTCAAGTGTTTAACTTGTTCTGTAACCTTGTTCTTCTACATATCACTTGCTGAGAATCAGTGTTGTATTCCTCTCAGTCAGAGAGGAGATTCTTCTGTGAGGAGGCCACAGATGAAGCTTCTGAGTCCTCTCCCTCCGTATCTGTATCCCCACAGTTTGCCTTTTGAGACAATTCACTGTATCTGTTCTTATATAGGGCACTGGCTGGGTTTTCAGACTTTTTTTCTTTTTTTAGTGTTGTTGCCTCTTCATCTATTGGTCTCTTTTTTTAGTCCTCTCCTACCCCTCACCTGCTTGAATTCTTCTATTGCGGGGGGGTATCTGCTCTGGTTTAATACTGTCTTTGCTTTTTCTGGGTTTAAATCCCCAACCTCAGAATGCACCTTCTCAGCAGCGTCTACCTGCTCTTTCACATCTACTGTAGTTCTACATCTGCCTCAAACTTTTTTGGCACATTTCCTTCATCTGCATGTTGTGAGGGGATATCGGGGACTTTTTGTGGTTCTGCAGCTGCACGTATCATGTTCTCTAACCTCCTTTCTGATACCTGTATGGAACCTTTCTGTTGGGCTTGTGAGACTACAATTTCTGGGGAGAGGGGTTCACTGCTGTTGTGAGAGACCCATGGACACGTAGCATAGCAGTGACCTCTCCTATGACATAAGTTACATTTAAAAGTATTTTGACATTCATTAGGTAAGTGACCATATTCAAAACAGTGGCTGCACTGCATTGTGTACTGTCATAGGCACTACCTAGGTGCCCCCTAGAACCACACTTGAAGCATGACTTAGGTTGCCCCATGTAAAATATGGAGCCTCTGTCTCTCTTAGAAAAAACTCCCTGGTATGTGTATTATCCCTAGATCTGTTTGCCTTAGTTTCACTCTCATTTTCCACCCACTAGTCCAGATCTGCTCTGAATCTAGTATGGGTGTCTGGGTATCTAACACTTTGCAGTGTTGCCTTAACCGGAAGAAAATATCAGATATATTTACTCCCTCGTTCTTGAACAGTCTCGGTCTAGTTATTTTTCTCAGCATGGGTTTGGTGAGAAGAACTGCCAATAAGGGGCTCCACAAAGGAGACTTGTGGATGTCATTATATTTAGCCCAAAATCTAACCCAGAAATAGTCTTAAAACTGATATCAAAGTTGGAATCCCCTGTATGAATTAAAGCAAATACAGTATTTCAGAGGGAAAGAATTTAATTGGGCCTTTGAGCAAAGTGCGAGCTATGTAAATTCTGTCTAGAGGGTGCTCAAGGCCTTCTTTGTTGATCAGTCTTACTGCATTCCTTCTGGAAGTTGGCTCCCTCTGTGGGGTAAAGAGGTCAGCAGATTCCCTTGTTTTGTTTTTACCTTGGTCCTGTGCCTCTGTAGGTTGTTTTTTATTTTTGTCCTGTTCAGATTGTGGCACACTTTGTTCTGCTAACATTTGCACAGGGGCCCCTGCAGAAGTACTTGCCACCTCCTCATCAGACACAATTCCTTTCCTTTGTACTGTGGTTTTGGTTTGAAAATCCATTTTGTATTTCTGCATAACAGGGTCTTTTTCATCTGGTTCTCATTTTCCCTGTTTGTTCTGCACCCAGCCTGCTGCTCTCAAGGCCTTTTCATGTGACCAGTTCCCCATCTCATTAGTCCTTGTTTGTTTAAAACCTTTCTTTATCCCTGATGTTTTTCTTACTCTTGGTTTTCTGTTACTTTAACAACACTATCCTCATATGCCACAGGCATGAGCAGAGGTGCTTCAATTTCTAAAAGTTTGTTACTGTTATTGTCAGTACTCACAGCATTTTGCGATGTTAGCTCCTTTTTAGGCTGGCTTGCGCTCATGCGCAAACAACATATTGGGGTAGTAGCATTTTCAGAGGTGTGTCAGTGTTGTGGTGAATGCAGGGCATGCTTTAGAAGGTATGTCTCTCATTGCCCAATGAGCCAGCATGCTAGAGCTGACACAGGTATATGCAAAGTGCCATTAACTTGAAAGAAATGTGCTGCTGCAATCGGAGGCTAGCTCGTCATGCAGAGGCACAGATGACACACCTCCCATACGTCCCTTTCCTGGTGAAACATTTCAATAAACATGGCAGCAGCTTCTGCCATCTGCCACACAATCCCAAAAGAGAGCCAACATCGGGGGTGCAATCCCCATGTTAGCATGTCCATTACGTGTGGCACACTGGGAGCCCACCCTAGTGTGTGTCCACGCTTAGAAAGTCGACTGCGTTGGCATATTCCTGTTCTTCCTCCCACCCCACCCCCATTGTGTGCCACACTGGAAGCCACCCCAGTGTGGTCATAATCCACCCCCTGAAAGTCATAGGACACATTGGGAGCCCACCCCAGTGTGTGTCCATTAGTTATAGTTCACCTGTGAAAAAAGAAAACCATCCTGCAGCGCAGTGTCAGTTTTTTATTTATTTTCCTGTACCTGAAAAAAAGAAAATGGCCCTCCCCAACCTGCACCCAGCCTCTGTGCACCCCACCTCCCTATATCCGTCTCAAGCCATACTTACCTCCGGAGGTCCGGCGCTGTGATCTTCGGTGGAGCGTGAACACGTCTGGACTCTTCAAAGCCGACCATGAACTGAATAAAAGCCGGTATGCTGTATAATGACATAAATGGGGTGGTTCAACTTAGATGGATATCTCAGCCACTTTTTTGAATTTTCACTCCAAATTTTTAACATGGGGTTCTTGGCACCCAATTTAATGGACACATGCACTGTCATCTCATTATTCAGTCCCGAAGGGTAATTTTGTGGTCACTGCATGGAATAACTTTTTGGGACAGATTAATGAAATGACAGTGCCACTGTTCTTGAGGTGGGGTCCCAAAATCCCTATGTTGCAAATTTGGTGAAAAATTCCAAACAATAATTGTGTTACAAGCATGCTTTGCACAGTTTCCACACACACTCATAAATTCAACAATTTTTAATATTTTCACTCCAGATTTTCAACATTGCCATTTTTTCACACCGCCTTTTGAACAGTGCAGCTGTCATTTTTCACATCCTGCCCAAAATGTGTTTTTGCACATGTGGTGCACAATGGCATGGTTGCTGTGGGAAATCAACATTTGGGACAGATTAACAAAATAACAGTGACACTGTTCATCAGCAGAGGTCCCAAAATGCCTGTGTTGAACATTTGGTTAAAAAAATCCCCCAAATAATCGCGTTACGGGCATGCGTTGTGCAGTTTCTACACACACTTGTGACTTCATCAAATTTTCGGATTTTCACTCCAGATTTTCAACATTGCCATTTTGTACACCTCCTTATAAACAGTACAGCTGTCATTTTTCACATCCTGCCCGAAATGTGTTTTCACAAATGTGGCACACAATGACACAGTCACTGTGGGAAATCATTGTTCGGGTCAGATTAACAAAATCAGTGACACTGTTCATGAGCGGAGGTCCCAAAATGCCTATGTTGCAAATTTGGTTAAAAAAATCCCCCAAATAATTGTGTTACGGGCATGCATTGCACAGTTTCTACACACACTCATGACTTCACTAGTTTTTCATATTTTCACTCCAGATTTTCAACATTGCCATTTTTTATACCTCCTTATGAACAGTATAGCTGTCATTTTTCACATCCTGCCCAAAATGTGTTTTCGCACCTGTGCCACCATATGGTGCAGTCACTGTGCAAAATTACATTTTGGCTAACAAACTGATAGTGCCACTGTTCATAAGGTGGGATCACAAAAACCCCATGTTGAAAATTTGGAGTGAAAATACCAACAAACACCCGGGGCATTAAGATTTCTAACCGTAAGCCTCACACTGTAGAGACTGACAGGCATCAGAGGTGTGACTCGGACTCTTTGGCCCCAAAGTTCACCCCATTCTCCTATACTGCACCCATCTCAGTGTATTTCCTTATGGAAGGGGGTGAGTGTTAGGCCTGAAGACCCAAGTCACAATGCAACAGTTGTTGGTGTCTGCAGGGTAGGGTGAGGTGAAATAGCATGAGTGTTATGGCCAACGATCCAAAGGCATGCCCCAATGCCTGTCGGTCTCTGCAGGGTGGGAGTGTGGTTGGCATCAGTCCAATACTTCACTGCCATTCCTATTATGCATCTCTTTAACTCCTGCACTGCCAATGCCAATGCCAGCAAGACAACATTTGGCATTGACAAATGCTTGTTGATACTTTCTTTTTGTTCAGTGTTCAGCTCTGTAGTTTCAGGATGTGACTCACTCCCTGCTCTGTCTGTCAATTCCTCTGCAGCAATTCCCTTTTATGCTACTACATCAGTGTTTGTCAGGTTCAGCTGAGCAGCTCTCTCTGCAGAGTGTTATTTCACATCTGATTGTTTTGTCTTTATGTCCATGTCTGATTTCACATCCATTGTCTGCTGCTGGATAGTATTCTCTGTTTCATTTAACATTGCTAGCAACTGCTGCTTTTTTTAGTTTCAATTCCTTTAACAGTTCACCTTTCTCCATTCTGTTTGCTGAATGCATAGTCTCCTGTTCTCTGCAGCATTCCGTCATAGCAGTCTCTTCTCCATCCAGTTCCATATCGCTCTCCATTCTAGGTGAAAACAAACTGTCTAGATCCATTTCTACAGCCACTTGCACAACAGAAACTGAGGGGAAGGCCATTCTCCTCAGCAAATGTAACCTACATCCTCACTCTCCACCTTCAAGTTCAGCCACCTTGGTAGACAGAAAAATGGCCAGGAGCTCCCCTTCCTGGAGAGTATTTTTTTTTTATTGAAACAAACACAAATTAATACATACAAATCAGCACAGAATCTCAGTTTTCAGCATGCTCTGCTTTCCCCAAAAGAACCCTTCTTCCCTTCTCCTCACTTCTGGCCGCCCCTCATGCATACTTCTTAATAAATGAGAAACCCCTCTGCCACACCGACACACATGCTCTTGGATGAAACAGTAAATCCTTTTTAAACACTTTTTGAAATTCATTTTCTACTATTAAACAGTATGTAGTATATAGTATATATTTTCTGCTGAAATAAAAACTGACACCTTCCTTGCCATAAGTAATATTTCAAACAAGTGAAAAACACTACTAATGTTCCTGGTTAGTATGCCACTTCCAACTGGGTGAAATTCCCTAGTGCCAATATTTCATATGTCAGATTTCTCATCCAAGGTGTCTTCCACTATTTTGCCAAAAATTTCTACAATCCTGCTGTATAGGAGCATTCTAACAAGAAAAGCTCCTGCATCTCCAATTGGTCTACACAATCTAGATATAAACATTTTCTATCATCCATAGCTTTAGGGCTCTTACCCATCCTTCCATGTGCACATAGCCATTGCGTGATTCATCACCAGTTTATATACCAGATCATTCTTACTAGCTACACAGTGTTTAAACTGTGGTTCTTCTGTCCCTATGTGCATCAGCACCTGATGATGAAGCTGTTGTCTGTTTTTTTGCAGCAGCAGTTATTCTGTGATTTTCCATTTATGCATTTTTTGGAAAGTAATTTTGAAGTACTTTTCTATTTTTACCATCCCTGTAATCAATATAGGCTAATTTCTCCACCTCCCTAAAATCTCCTGAAGTGTTTTCCCTAGCCAAGCTCTTACCAATGTTGTTTTGCTAAAAAATACTGGCTTTATATTCACGTTCCAAAATAAACAATGAAAGAATACAATGGGATTTAACATCCCTCACCCCCCTTTCATCTTTGGCAAGTATGTCACTTCCTTTTTCACTGGATTCAAATGGCTCCCCCATAATAACTGGAAAAATGTATGGTACACCCTTGTTTCTAGAGCCAATGGTAGTGAAAACACTACACTTGTATACAAAAAGCATGGTAACAGAAACTGCCTTATCATATGTATTCTCTTCAACTTTGATAAGTTCCATCCCTTCCATGGTGTGACTTTCTGCTCTCCAATTTAAATAGCCTTATATCAATTCTCGCATGCCATGTCCCCCCCCAAACTGTACCCCCAGAATTTTAATAGGTGCATCTGATATTTTTATCCCCGCCACTTCCTCTCTATGCTTTCTGCCTTGTCCTAACTCCATACCTCTACATTTCTATAAATTTAAACTAGCCCCTGATGCTTGCCCATAGATCTCCGTCTCCCTCAGTAGCACATCTACACTCTTTTCATTTTTTGTAAAGATGCAAATGTTATCAGCGTATGCCAAGGCCCTTACTTCATCTCTCCCATTTACATCCAAGACTCCCTGGAATTCTGAGTGCTCCATTATTTTTCTTAAATGAGGATCCAGAGTAAAAATATATAGTAGGGAGCTTAATGGGCACCCCTGCCTCAGTCCTTTTTGAATCTTAAACTTCTTTCCCTCCTTCCCTGACAAAGCTGAAGATATAAATGCATTCCCATACACAGCCATATCTAATCAACAAAGGATGTTGATAAGCCATATTTAGCCATTACCTTGAATAAACATTCATGGTTCACCTGATCAAAGGCTTTCCTATGATCTAAAGACAGAAAAATCCCTGTAAGTTATGCCTTTCGCTATGATAAAACACATCCCGTATTATGCATATTTTTGTTGTATATTCTGACCTGGTAAAGCACAAGTTTGGAACAGACGTATTATGTCTTTTGCAATAATTTTCAATCTTTGTTGTTGCAAAAAGGTCAATATTTTAAAACCAGAATTTAGGAGACATACTGGTCTCCAATGTGCAATTCGGTTTTATCCCCCGCTTTAAAAAGGTATATTACCAACCCTTGTATAAACTCTACTGGTAGGACTTGTAATGTTAGTAAGTACCTGCAAACTTTTACCAGTATTACCGCCATGATTTCTGGAAAGGTTTTGTAATACTCATTAGGAATACCATCTTTTCCTGGTGACAGTCCCATCTTTAGTGTTTTAATTACTGTTAAAACTTCTTCCTCTTGTATCTCTGCCCCTAAGGTGTGCATTTTCCCTGGTTCTGTTTCTGGTATTTGTAAATCTGCCAGGTACCTTTCCATCACCCTCTGTCCTAGTACCTCCAATTTGGTGAACTCCTCCAAGTGTCCTTCCACTGCTGTCAGTATCCGCCCCCCATGTCAGCCCTTAGTACACCCTCCTTATCTCTTAGTTCAGAAAACTAGGATGCAATTTTTCTGTCTTTGCATGCTTCACATAGGTCAGCATGTGATGTTTTCTTTATTCCGAAACTTTGTTCGGTTTGTAATGTATCCACCTTATTGTACAGCACTTGTTTCATTTGTTGCTTTATTCTCATAATCTGGTCTGTCAAGTACCCCTGTGCCTCTTATGTTGCTGTGAGTTGTTTATACAGCTGAGATCTTAATGTTATGTGTCTTAACCTTTTTAGGGCTACAGATGGGCGGAGCCCGGCAGTTCTTTCACGATCACTAAAAGGACTGTTTTCTGAACTAACAACATGTTGGATTGCGTCACAGTTGCTTCTGCATTTGTGAAACAGTCCACCCATGTTGTCCCTACCAGCCACAGCACTGCACTATTTCACAGTGTCAGTGGTCAAAGTTCACAGGTGTAGCTTTTGGGTGTGCCCCAAAGGGAATGCATTCCCATTCCTGCCCTCCCACCTCCTCCCTTCCCCTCACCTTCCCCTCCCTGATGTAGCTTCAGCATGCCCCAAATGAAATGTGATTCCTGTTCCCTTGCCCCCTCACAGAGTAAGTCCCCATAGTGCTGTGTTCTGGAGCTCCAAAAAGGCAGCTATTGAAACACCCACCTGGCCGTACATTGTGCCGACACCAAGAGAGAGATAGACCAGGAAATGTAATGTAAAATGTCTACAGTGCCCTCTGTATGTGTGTGTGTGCCTCTCTCCTTCCCTCCCTCTCTCTCTCACTCTGTCTGTCTGTTCTGTTGCTTCTCACTGTGTGTAATAGGGGCCCCATTTTGTAAACATACAGTGCAGTATATGACAAGCAGGACAAAGCTCCAACACCCTGCCAGTTTACGTACTCTCTCTCCCCGGTCCTCGCCCCTTGACATCCCCCCCTCAACCTTCTTCGTCTTTGAGAAAAAAACTGACTACAGTGTTTATCCTGTCTTGCAGTCATGACTGTGCCTGCATTTGAGATTGTGTTTGAGTCCCGGGCTTCAGTTTTCCGTGCGGTGTTAAATTCAAAACAAACAAAAACAATAAAAGTGGCTCAGTCGAGGCTCTGTGTTTGGGACTATAATCTTGGAACTGGTTATTTCATTTATGTTTATTTTCAGGCACATGTCAATCCTTAGTAAATGTAGGGACCCCCTTGCAGGGATAAGCAATAGGTACTCTGCACTGGCATGGGGTCATAATGTCGCAAGACATTATGCTGCAGCAATATACCTTGCTTCCAATACAGCGCAATATATTGCCAGTGGCATAAGTCTTTGTTTTGTGTGGAGATCCACCCCCAAGCACCCCCATTGTGGGGGGCTGTGCTCCAAAAAACCTCCCTACTAAAATAACTAACTCGCGGGTGGGGGATTAACAGTTAAAATCACACAAAGTATGAAAAATAAAAAAAATCCCATGTGTCTGGGGCCGGTAATTTAAACCCGGTCCCAAACACACTGCCTGCCTCCCTTGCTGCCAGTGGCTCATCCCATTGAGCCACGGCAGTGGCTCGGCAGACCCTTGTCTCAGCAGGATTCTTATCCTGCACTGGGAAGAGTGAGAGGGTGCACTTTTGCGCATGCATCCTTTCATGGTTTTGCACCCTCTCGCGCTTCCCTGCCACACTGTTCCTGCTAAGCAGTCATGTCGCGCGCTGTAGAACATATGATATATTGACCCGGTAGACACTTCACTTTATTTAATGTTTCTTATCTCATGCTATTACATTATTTGACAAGGTAACAAAATACATCTTGTAACTGCCATTGTGGTGCAGTCATGTGTGTCATATGAAAGCTACACAGGATTGATTCATTGACTTCAACTGAGTCACACAGTATGTAAGCTGTGTAGTAGGTTGTGTGCAAGCTAATTCACAGCTTGTACTGTAACCAAATGTCACAACTTACTGTACATGACTCCTAAAAAGTAAAAAACTCGGTCCTTCATGAGTTCACTGGATTCTGAAGTCTGAATGACACACACGGGAGAGGGGAGCCATGCAGTACCACTCTATGGATGGGCAACCCTAGAAAAAACCCCATAAAATCTCAAAATGTGTGTAGCAGGACCAGCAGGAACACTGTACACAACGCACGGTACTAAACTCTGTGGATGCATCACCCCCACAAGTGCAACAACAATGAGCTCAAAGCTTACAGTGTCCCCCACACAGAAAGACAGGTGAATCGCTTCCATGCTTAGAGCACTGGAACGGCATACCAGAGACCTGCGGTTTAATTCCCAGTGGGCCACACTTTTCCTTTCTCGTTTCCATCCTTGATTTAAAAATATGCCTTGCATGGGCTTAACTGCACTGAGAGAAGTGGTCTGTTTGTATTCCATTAAAAGATTGAGGCATAGTACTGGAAGTGCAGGTGCTAGCAATTTAACCGGTATATATAACAAAAAAAAAAAAAAACACAAAAAAACCTAACAGCATGTAAGAGTTCTCACACTGAGTACAAGCACTGCCTTGTGAAGTCATTATATTTTGAATGTAATTTATATATGCCAGTATAGGCCACATAAACAGCACATGCATGTTCAACACTATACATTAGTCTTTTCCTTGAACTGATTCACCTTTCTGTCTTTGTGGCCCACTATCAGCTTTGGACTCATTTGTGTTGCCCTTGTGGGGCTTATGCTGCCTGTCCTGTACATTGTTCCTGCTGGCCCTGGTATACTCATTTGTAGATTTTTTACTGTATTTTGTATAGGGTTGCACATCCATTGTGTGGTCCTGGGTGGCCCCCCTCTCCTGTGGGTGCCCTTGTGGCATATCACGTAGGCTAGGTGATCTTGTGCAGGACCAGGTTTTTATGTTTGTGAGAGTCATATAGGTTGTGATGTTTGGGTGCAGTAATTAAGTGATAATTAGGTTGCTACATCCAGAAGACAGGTGTTTGATTCTCACAACCTTGTCTACAGCATGCATACATTTTGACTCTGTCCAAGGCAAGGAATCACCCCTGTGTAGTGGTCTGCATCCATGCGCACTGCAGAGGGGGACCCGATGCAATGTTGCTCATTCAGGTGTGCCCAGTCACAGTTTCCAAACTAGCCTCTCTGTCTGTAGCTGCTATCGGGTCCACAAAAATACTGCTGCTTCACTAAAGTATATCTTATAACATAGACTTTTATACATTTCCTTATACTTTTCTTTTTTTAACTCAGTTTTATTGCTATGTCACAGCATAACTGATACAAGCAGATAGATAGACATCTTACAAAGATACGTGAGCACCTGATTAACAGGTGTACATAGTCAGGCTAACATATGTTCATAGATCCAGTTAACATTGAGGTCCATAGAGACCTCCTATAACAAATGTCTAAGTCATTTTTATGTTGCTTGCACGCATGTGCAAGAAACATAGTGCCATCATCAGAGATTTCGGAGGTGTGTCACCTCCTCCTCCAATTCAGTCAGTGTGTTGGCAGGCATGGCCCCTGTAAGCTAATGCATTCTGGAGCTGTCTATAACAAGCTCCAAAATGCAGTGGCATACAGTTGAAAGGGAGCTACGCTTGGTGAGCAGCGATAAGATATCGGCTGCTCACGGCAGCTCCCCAAGTACGCAGGCGTCTTGCGCTAACTGTCCGCACACACTGTATAGCCAGCGGGTGCCCCAATCCCTGTCGGCTGAGCGCGTTCCCAAGTAGTAAGTGCCACGCTGGGGCCCACCCCAGCGTGGCAAGCAATCCAGGCTGACGGGGTGCCCAATCCCCGCCGGGCTGAACGCCTCAACCGATCCTTAGGCCACACTGGGAGCCCACCCCAGAGTGGCAAAGTCCTGTCGTCCGCTTTTTTCCTGCAAAGAAAAAACAGTCCAACGTAGTCTCCTGGCCCCCTCCACAACCCGCACCCACCACTCGCACCCTGCCTCACCCCCTCACCCCACACTTACCTCTGGACCTCGGCGCGACGATCTTCGGTGGACCGGGAACACATCTGCACTCTTCAAAGCTGACCGCGAACTGAGGAAATGCCGGTAAGCTGTATAATGGACTAGATAGGGGGGTTTCAACTTTGTTGCATATCTCAGGCATTTTTTGGAATTTTTGCACCAAATTTTAAACATGGGGTTTTTGGGACCCCTTCTCATGAATGATGTCACTGTCATGGCGTTATTTGGGCCCGAGGGTGATTTCGCAGTCACTGCGCAAAATCACCCTTTGGGCCTGAATAACGCCATGACAGTATCATCATTCATGAGAAGGGGTCCCAAAAAACCCATGTTGAAAACTTGCAAAAATTCCAAAAAATGACTGTTTTACAAGCGTGCATTGCGCAGTTCCTACGAACGCTTGTTAGTTCGTGAAATTTCAATATTTTCACTCCAGATTTCCAACATTGCCATTTTGCCACACCTTCTTATGAACAGTACAGCTGTCATTTTTCACATCTCACCCAAAATGTGTTTCCGCCCATGTAGCGCACAATGGCGCAGTCGGTGTGCGAAATCAATGTACGGGATAAATTAAGAAAATCACAGTGACACTGTTCATGAGCAAAGGTCTTAAAATGGCTATGTTGAAAATTTGGTGAAAAAATTCCAAAAAATGACTGTTTTTGAGCGTGCGTTGTACAGTTCCTACACAGCTCGTAAGTTCGCAAATTTTCAATATTTTCACTCCAGATTTTCAACATTGCCATTTTACTACACCTTCTTATGAGTAGTACAGCTGTCATTTTTTCATCTCACCCAAAATGTGTTTCCACCCATGTAGCGCACAATGACGCAGTCGGTGTGCGAAATCAATGTACGGGACAAATTAAGAACATCACAGTGACACTGTTCATGAGCAGAGGTCTTAAAATGGCTATGTTGAAAATTTGGTGAACAAATTCCCTTCAGATGTTCTGCAATATTACTAATGAAGACATTGAACAGAACTGGCCCCAGGACCGATCCCTGCAGCACCCCACTGGTCGCCCCCTCTCCCTAGACTGCATACCATTTACCACCACTCTCTGCCTCCTGTCTGTTAGCCAGTTTCTAACCCAGTTTACCACCCTTTCCCCCATGCCCAGCCTACCCAGCTAGTTTATCAGCCTCCTATATGGGATGGTGTCAAAGGCTTTGCTGAAATCAAGGTAAGCGTTGTCCACTGCCCCACCCTGATTCACTTCCTTGGTCACCCAGTCAAATAAATCAACCAGATTTATCTGACATGATGTCCCCACTGTGAATCCATGTTGTCTATGGTCCTGGGTTCCGATGGCATCTAGATGCCCCACTATCCTTTCTTTAAGCAATGTCTCCATGATCTTCCCCACTACTGAGGTGAGGCTGAATGGCCTATTGTTCCCTGCCTCCTCCCTGCTGCCGGACTTGTGTAGAGGGACCATATGTGCCCTCCTCCAATTCACTCATGTTGAATGACTCAGTGAACATGGCTGCCAGAGGTACTGCTATCTCCCTTCGCAGTTCTGTTAATATCCTTGGGCGTATGCCATCTGGTTCCATCGCTTTGTCCACCTTCAATTTAGTGAGCTCCTGCAGGACTCTTTTGCCTTTGAATGGACTATTGTCCACCTCTTCACCCCCTTGGCAACTGCTGTACTGCTGTGGCCCTTGCCCCTCCCACTCTTCTGTGAATACTGAATGGAAAGACACAGTGGATGTCTTGGGAGGAAGGCATGAAACTGTCACTTCCAAATACCTAAACAGCACATACAAGCAAGCAACATTCGGCATTGACAAATGCTTGTTATAGTGTAGCTATGACGCCCAGAATTCTGTTCATTATACTTTTCATTAACCTCCACGGTAAGCAAATATGTAACAGTACCCCTTCACGTAACAAGGAACAGTCACCAGTGGGTTGGATTGCTGAAGTTATGTTGTAATTCCATTGGATTCATTGGTAAAATTTAGGAACAACACATAATGTATATTATACATTTTGACCACGTCCACTATGTGATATGTCAAAATGAGATGCCATCATTTACAACTCACTAAATCTACCTGTTAGGTTTGAACTGCTAAAGCATAAGATACAGAGCTTTTGCATGATAATGTGTACTCTTGTATTCCTTTTATTTTTCTTGATTTTTTTTTACAAGGCATGAATTTAATGTTTATTACTAGTATACAGTATTGAAAAAACAGCCAGCTCATAAGTGTGAAAACAACACTTAGAAATGAAATGTAGCCCCTGCATGCAGCCAGTAGAAAGAGATGCAATATATACCATTTAGCAATGTGCATTATAGTGCCAAATATATGTAGTAACCTAACTAAAATGTGTATTTATTTTGTTTTTGCTAACTGGGTGAGGTACACTAGCCATATAAATTACTATTTTCAGACATGACCCGGGAGGTTACAAAGTAGTGGTGCAGAATACAGGAAAAAATGAGAACAGTGCAGAAAGTAACAAAATGCTGTGCTTTTCAGTGTCTTTGCTACTGACTGTTGTATAAAATTGTACTGTTGGGAGGGATCAGATTTTTGTTTGCATGTTGATGCTTTCACCCTTGAAAACATCAACTTGTGTCTAGTGGTACTTCACCGTTTACCAACGAATACAATAAATAAATATGCAAATAAATGATTATGTGAAGAAATACATGAATAAGGAGATACAGTATAAAAAAACAATAAATACACATTAGAGTTCTGTGGCAGGATGCTTGGTGTGCAGTATTGCTATGGAAGTGGATGGGCTGTTTCCTGAAAGTATAGGGTACATAGCAATGTGGTGCCCAGGGAAAATCATGTATCGTTTTTACATGGCAGCAATGGTGGCTTTTGTTAATGAAATAACTGCAGTAAAACATGTCAATCTATGTGCTGTTGTGCTCAAGAGCTTTCAAAATCGGACACTATCTTCTGCAATGAGATCCACTGAACTTTCACATTCACTATCCGCCTGTTTGGACATTACAGGAAGCCTGAGGTAAGGGGAGAGATCAGTTACAGGCTTACAGCAAGGAGACAAAAATGCAGCTGCATCAAAAGTTGTTAAAAAAGGTATTTACTTAAGTTCAGCTTAAATTTTCACTAATCGGGAATGTTGTATATTGCCTTGACATACAGTAGTAGAGAGCAGTTGTGAAAAAGATTAGTTCACATCATCTCTTTTTAATCGGAGACCCCCAAAAGACAGACCCCAAAACTGACATGTATAGCTCTTTATCATCCAGTTTGATTTCAGACAGGGATAAATTCATCTAGTGCTGCAGGGAGCTCACTCTGTCTGTCTGTCTGTCTGTCTGTCTCTCTTTCTGCCTCTCTCCCATTTGTGCCTGTCACTGGCCACACTCTATTATGCTGGCCAACCAGCCCTCTTGATTGACCTTTTGAACTACAGGGCATATGGCTAATTTTGTTTAAAATACTGCCAAATAGGCAGGCATGATTTTTCCACTTGTGACTCACCTTGTTCAATATCAGGAAATTTGCACCCTGGTTTTTTTTTTTCATTTTACAAATAAATAGGTGTCAAACACCTTCAGTCTGCTCTGATTCCCAATCATATAGGTGTTTTACCTTTCACTACTGGAGGAACATTTGTCATCTTTTTTTTAACTATATTCAGTTATTTTAACAACCAGCAAATTGGCAACAAGCATCTGCACTTATAGAACAGCAAAAGAACCATGCAGAAAGGAAGTTTCAGATCTTGTATTGGTATGCTTGAAACAAATAATTGTACAAAAAAAAAAACCACAATGAAAACCAAATAGGATATTCCTTGGCTAATGAGCGGTGCCATCTTGAGACAACTGTGTTCCAGGACTGCAAAGCAGTTCTCCAGTACAAAGATGTCTGGAGCTGACATTCCTGATTAATCAAGGTAAATCTCAAACATTCCATTTACCTAGGTATGATGCTGTTAATAACTGTTCACATCTATAAATTAAATGATGCCAGGCAACAGGGTTTGGATTTACTTGGTAGACCCCTGTTTTTGGGCAATACAGTGTTTGTGCAGATACAAAATGGTAAGATTGTTATGAGGCAGAATATGAAAATGCTTTTGTCATAAAATTGATTTGAAGTAAAACTTTTCAATTTCACACCTACTGGCAACATTCCTTCCTCCAATGTTTTATCTCAGGTGGTTATTGTTCAGGCTTGATTTTGAGATTTTAATAAATACAACCCATTCTAAATGTAGAACTGGCCCTGAACATTCAAAACCAAGTTAGTTTATTTTTGGTGTGAATTATTCAGCTGACAATTTAAACTCTATTAAAACTCCATTTGCTAAAGAACCCCTAGTGATCTACACAAAAGCTTTTTGCTTTTTTCCAGAATGAAAATGGATATCTAAAGACATGCAAAATGCATTTAAAAACACATAAAATATTTGGGGTTTAATTCAATGAAGGGTTGAATGCACCAGTTATCTTGATGCCACTTCAAAGTCAGACTCTAAGCAGTATTATTTAAGAAACAGATTTTTATCTAATAAAAAATTGCTTTATGAGTTTTGCATAATTTCCCAACATTTTTAGTCTGGACTTTAATACTATTGCATGTTAATTAAAATAATGTTTACCCCCCCCCCCCGACATATGTGTTACTAGTAATTATTTTACAATTACAAAATTGTGGTGTGGGTAATACAGTGCAGAACTGGGTAAATGGCTGCCCCGCAAGCAGATCGCTGGAAAAGGATGCAGCTTTTGCATGCCACTACGGATAGCTTCACAGAACCATATTGTCCAATGAGGATCACCAAGAAGTGGAAACACATAGAAGCACCTAATCACTATTTCTGCTAAGCAAGCACAAGTATATAAATATCAAACTGAATTCCAGCTACAGGGAATGCAAGGCATTGAACTGGCTTTATCTGGAAAAAAAAATAAAACTTTTAAATTAGCAGAACAGTAATAGTGGTAATATAAAGAGATGGCAAAAGAACGAGAAGAATCCTGACTGCCTTTCACTCAAAAGGGGCCTTGCTTTTCCAATGACAACTGCTCCCACTTTGTACTCTTTTGCCTCCCATTGGGTTCCATTTCTAAATAACATAAACTCAGTGACTTAAAACCACCAGGCTTGAGCCAGCCCGGTGGCGCTGAGGGTTGAGGCACTGGATGCCACACCTCGTGCTACACCGGTGACCCAGGTTCGGGAACGAGACCAGACAGTTGGGGGTTGGCAGGGGAGAGACAGGATCGAGCATCCGCTGGACTGCTCTCCTCTCCTCTCTCAGGGAAGGATCCAAGGATAGTCCGGTGCAGCAGCGGCCCCCAGTGGAGAACAGCAGCACTACTGCGCACATGGGCTCCCTAGCAAGGGGTAGACATCAGGTGGCTGCATTCCGGATGTGGGTGGGAGCACCCAAGTCTCGGGCTGGGCGGCATTGCACGTCCCATGTCAGGGGCGTAAACATGGAAAAACCCCTCTGGTCCAGATGGGTAACGGCTCTCCCAGAGCCGTGCCGCCACACGCCTAACACTGGAGCCCTTTATCCCTCTGGGGGTTTGGGAAGAAAGTAATGTCCTTGAGGATGGTGGGGCTCACAGTGGGTGGTACAGCAACAGTGGCCAGTGGAGAGGTCTGAGAGAGTTCCAGCTCCAGGGGTGACAAAGAGAGTTAAAAAAAACCAAAACAAAACAGACAAAAAAACCCCACCAGGCTTCTACATTAGCTGCAGTGCGACTTTCCTTATTGGTGGCTCCTTCCACCCGCAGTACTCTCTTCCTGTTCCTCTCTCTTTGACCCTCCCCCCATGGCTTCAACATTAGCCACAGTGCAGCTTTCCTTAATGGTGACAGCTGCCACCTGCCACACTCTCTCTCTCTCCGGTCCTCGATCGTTGACCCTCCCTGCCTTCTACATTAGGCACCATGCGGCTTTCCTTATTGGTGCCTACTGCCATCCATTGGCACCGCACTCTCTGTTACCAGTCCTTGCTCCTCTGAACTCCCACACTTCTACAATAGCTGTGGTGCAGCAAGTGAATGTTTGGCAAATGCTTGTCTCTTTATTTCTACAGGTTTACTATGATGTTATCCTCCTGCTCATCAGATAAGTGTTTTGCCTTTGTTTAACCTTCCTTGTCTGTCATATTTTCTCCTTAAAGAACTATACATCCTTTGTGATCCTACCACTTGTCTAAATTTACAGGTATTACTGGATGTCAACCTGAGACCCTCATCTAAAGTTCTTCAAGGAGCAGGTAAGTGATCCCCTACAAATTAGCTATGCTAGGTAGTTAAGCTGTCAGTCACAACTTCCCTTTCAGTCCAGTGAGTCCCAGGCAGAGGAAAGGGGTGGAATCACTCCTATGACAACTTCATACTAGCTATAATCAACTTGGATGAACAATGTCTCTGGGGAAACAATCCTGTTTTACTAAAAATGTCTTCAATAATAACCTTTGGTCACAGTCAAGCAGCTGCTATGTATTAGACTGATATGAGAAAAAATTAAAGCTGAACTAGAGTTACCAGCTTACCCTCTGCTTTATGGCTACCCCTTTCAGTAAATATTAATCCTTTAAGCCTGTCCCAGCCATGCTTGAAACCATTGATGGCTTTTGCACCAATCACATCAGCCAGTTGACTGTTCCAGGTCCTTAACCACCATATCTGTAAAGTAAAATATTTACACAGCCCTCCTGAATCTCCCGAACACTGGGCAGAAGTATTTGTTTAAGATGTCTGCTGTTTCTTGGTCCCCCTCCATATAGTCCCCCTTAACCATACAATCCCCCCTTTGTCTTCCTTTTCTCACTAATATACCCCCAAAATATCTTTTCCCCTTTTGATACTGCCTGAGCTATTCTTTCCTCACATTGTGCCTTTAAGATACGAAAACTGCCAGCAGAAAAGCCATTTGGTCTATTGAGTCTGCCCCATTTTGCAACTAGCACCCTATTCTGCAGCTGTCCCTCCCTCCCTACCCCCTCCCTTGACCCTCCCTTTTGCCCTGTCCCAGCCTCTCTTGAAGCATCCCACTGTTCTACAGGCAGCCACCTCCACTGGTAGCATGTTCCATTCTGCCATCACCCTCTGTTAAAAGTGCCTTCTCAATTCCTTCCTAAAGCTTCCACCTCTAATCTCATATCATGGCCTCTAGTGTCCCTCCCCACCCTCCCTCTGAACAGTCCCTCCATGCCTGTCTTGTTTATTCCCCTCATGTACTTGAAGGTCTCGATCATATCTTCTCTGTCCCTCCTCTCCTCCAGTGAGTACATGTTCAACTCTCTCAGTCTACTTTCATATGGTAATTCCCCCAGACCTTGGATCATCTTTGTTGCTCTGCACTGCACCCCTTCCAGTAATCTAATGTCCCTCTTTAGGTATGGGTGCTAGAACTGCACTCAGTACTCTAGGTGGGGTCTAACCAGTGATCCATATAACAGCAGAATCACCTCCTCCCTCCAGAAGGTTATACCCCTTGCAATACAACCCAGCATTTTGTTGGGCATTGCTGCTGTCTTCCTACACTGTGCAGAGTTGTTCATTGCTCCCATAATGAGCACCCCCAGATCTTTCGCCTCCTCAGTCTCAGCTAGCTGTACTCCCCCCTGGTGGTATTTTCTCCTTGGAATCTTTGCCCTGAAATGCAGCACCTTGCATTTCTTGGCATTAAATCCCAGTTGGCAAGTATCCGACCATGTCTCCAACCTTGCCAGATCTTCCTGCCAACCCTGCCATCCCCCCCCAGGTCATCCATCACTTCTCCCATCTTGGTGTCATCTGCAAATAGACTGATCTTGCTCTTGTTACCCACCAAAATGTATGCAATAAATATCCCAAATAACACTGGCCCCAGCACTGAACTCTGCAGAACCCCATTCATCACTGCCCTTGGAGATGAGAGCTCCCCTTCCATCACCATTCTCTGCTGCCTACCATGCAGCCAGTTCTCCACTCATCCCACCATTTCTGCTCTCGCCTCGTGCCCTCTAATTTACTTCCAAGTCTCCCATGCAGCACCAAATCGAATGCCTTACTGAAGTCCAGGTACAGGACATGCACTGCATGGCCCTTGTCCATTTGCCTAGTCACCCAGTCATAGTATTCTGCTAGGTTTGTCTGGCAGGATCTGCCCTTGACAAAGCCATGCTGTCTACTGTCCTGTGGCCCACTTGAGCTCCAGCAGGGCCACCAGCCTCTCCTTCAGGATTGTCTCCACTGGTTTTCCCATGATGGATGTGAGGCTCACTGGTCTATAGTTCTCTGGTTCACCCTTGGAGACGCTGTTATGGAGGGGAATCATGTGAGCCATCCTCCAATCCTGAGGTACACACCCAGTGTCCAGCAAGGCATTAAATAGGCCTGCCAAGGGCCCTGTCAGGACCTCTGCTAGCTCTTTCAGTACCTGGGATGAATGCCATCCGGCCCTGGTGCCTTAGCCACTCTTAGTGCCCTTAACCCCACCAGCACTCTACCTTCTGTGATTTCCCCATCCGTCGCCCCTTCCACTCCAACCCCTCTTTTGGTATATTCCTCCCTTCTCTAGTAAAACTGAGAAGTAATTGTTACATGCTTCTGCCTTTTTGTCCCCTTTTCCACCATCTTCCTCTCCTATTAATCATTACTATCTGGTCCTTACAACTCGTTTCTCCCACAGTGTACCTGAGAATCTTTCTCCCACTTTGTGCCCTGTGCAATCCTGGAGTTCCCTGGATGCCTTGGCTGCCCTAACTTACCTGGTCACCTCCTTCACTTCCTTCAGGTACTCCTCCCTGTCCTCCCTTCTCCCAGTTTTTTTTGTATCTCTTATAGACAGGTTTTTCTTCCTATACAGCTAGGTTTCTTTGCTCTAGCCTTTTTACTCTGGGCCTTGCTGCAGGACTTAGTTGCCTCTACTATCCTTTGCTTTATGAGCTTCCACCTCAGATTTGTGTCCATATTAGGCTGAATTCTGGCCAGGAACCATTGTACCACTTCACCCATCCTTTTGAACTCAGCTTTTCTAAAGTCCGGCACCTTTGTGCCATATACCTCCCTCCCTCTCCTTACCCATATACAACTGGACCTATACTGTCCGGTGGTTGCTCCTTGCCATAGACTTTGAATTTGACAGCAGATATAAGGACCACTTGGCCCAGCCTAGTCTGCCCATTTCCCTACCTATGTGGATAAGCTGCAGATCCTAGTTAGCAATGAGTCTACTTCTTCCTGCCCCCTCTGGAAGTGCCTTATGTCTGTCGCCGTTTCTTGAAGCAGGCAATTCTAGCCTCAGTTCCCTCACCCACTCCTCATTAGTCAGCATGAGGTCAGGGTGTTCCCTTCCCTAGTCGGATTCGCTGACTATCTGCACCAGGAGGTTATCTGGAAGGCATCCAGCATTATCTGCTCCTTCTACTCTTGGTGTCAGGGTACTTCAGTCCACTCTGGCAGGTTGAATTCCCCACCTATCACCACCCTCCCTTCCTGCAGTCCCTCTGGATCTGTCCCACCAGTACCCTATCTATCTATCTCTTCTGATTGGGAGGGGTAGCCTTTTCACCACTCCCAACCTTAGTGTCCTGTTTCTGGGGTCTTGGTTGCATCCATAGTGCCTCTGTATCTCCTCCTCCTCCTCTTACGCACTTTAGTCCCTCCTCACATAAAGCACCACCCCCACCTTTCCCATTAACTCTATCCTTGTGGAATAACCTGTATCCAGGAACTGCCAGGTCCCAGTCATGGTATTGGATGGCCCATGTCTGGAGATGGCCCCCATGTCCACCCTTCATTTCGCCATGAGAACCTGTGGTTCCACAATTTTATTCCCCAGACTTCAGCATTCAATGAGACCATCTTCCATCCCTTTCTTTCTCCTCACCCCTCCTGCCCTCCCTTTTTGGCACCCCCGTAGTACCTACCCCAGTCCTATTTCACTATTATGGGGTAAGCCATATGGTTTCCATCCGAGGTCTCTGAGTACCTTTAAACCTTCTGCTAACCCCTCTCCTAGTTTAAATTCTCATTTTCTTCTATGTACTCACCTATCCTTTGCTTCAGCACTTTTTTCCTCTTGATTTAAGTGCAGTCTATCTTTAACATATAGACTGCTGTCTCCCCAGGTACACCACCCACCCTCCTACCAGCCCATACCTTTTCCTGACACCAGGTTCCCAGCCATTTGTTAAATTCCTGTATTCTCAGTTTTCTTGCAGTGCTTGCCTGGGAACTGGAAGTACCTCTGAGAAAGTAACTGATCTTCCTGCCCCTCACAGACTGGTCCTAGTTCTTCAAACCTCCTCTTCACTTCCATCTACTTCCCATCCATCAGGTCATTTGTCCCCAGGTGCAGAATTAGGTGAGGTTTTCCTTGCCCTTCTAGCATAGAACAGATTGTCCCACCCTTTCTGCTGTCATTCCTGGCATGGCCTCCACCCAAACCCACTATGCCTCTGCCCTTGCTACCCCCATTATCCCTCTTAGTATTGGGTCCCTAACACTAAGATTCCACCCAGTTCTCCCTCTGCTTTCTTCTCTTCCTCCCACCTCTCTCTCTCTCTTGCTTGTTTCCCCTTCTGCCCTTGTTTACTTCCCTCATCAGTACTCTCCCCATGCCCATTCCATCCTGATCCTCTTCAGTTACTCTCCATACTCACCCCCTCCCTGTCATTTTCCCTCCATTACTATGGAATGCTCTTTCCAGCTCCATCACCCTCATTTATCATCTCCATTAAGGTCATTCTTGTTTGAGCCTGTTGTGTATCTATGCTCATTCACACTGGCACCCTTGCCCATTGTGCCTCTGCCTCCTTACTGGTACCACCCCGATTCCAAGTGTGGCCTGTTCTCTCCACCTCCTGTCCCTTCCTTCATCCTGTCTTGTTTCCTCTACCTGGCTACATTCTGTGCTTCTCCTCTCCATTACTCTTTTGGCCAAGTCACTTCCCTCTTTAGCTGTGATAGCTCCTCCTCCAGCCTCCCAGCCTTTGACAAACTGGGCACTCCCAGCCTCCACAGGGTGCTCATGAATATGGCTGCTCCACAGTTATTACATCCCAAGATCCTCCCCTCCATATCCTACTCCTCCTCCTCCACCGTCCACCTCCCTTATGCTGCCACTGACCTCCCAGTGGCACCCCTACTCTGCCTCTTCCACCACTTCCACAGTCTTTCCTCTGATCCATTCCTCCTCACCCCGTGTCCCCCTTGCTCCATGCTCCCAAGTATGGCTCAATGTTACCCTAATTAAAACCTCAGAATCGTACATTGTATCCAAATGTTCACCCAGGTAAATATTGGGAAGCATTACTCATTAAAAAGCTAAACAAGGTTAAAACAAAACCTAAATCAAACATTTCCAAGGTAATCATTAGTTAGCTCAAGAGATGATACAAGTTCCCCCTCACTGGTATGGCACTGCATAGTTTCAATCAGAGCCACAGATAATTAAACAGTTTGAATCAGAGCCACAGTTCATTAACCAGTCTCTCAGAGTCTTGTTTGTTAAAATCCAGCCACTGCCTGTGAAAACTAAATAAGTCCCAGTTCATTAACCAGTCCTTCAGACCCTTGATTTGTTGAATTCAGCACTGCCTGGCAAAACTAAAGAAATACAGGCGATCTAATCACAGTACCTTGTTTTCAGTGGAATCTACATCCAGCCATCTCTGCTCCTGCCTGATGCTCACCTACTGCTCCCTCCTCCTCTCCACCTTCTGCTTCCCTTATTGGTTATACTCTCTTCAGGGAGTGGTTAACCCCTGTTTAATAAGGGTTAACTTCTTACTACTTTCCCTGCTCTATTTTTCCCTCTTCGCTTCCCTATCCTCCTCCCGCTGTCTCCTTATACCTTCTGAAATTTACTCTTTCACCTTTTACCTTTTCTGCTACCTCTTTCAAGAATCATGCAGTCTCATCTTCTTTTCTTTTGCTTACTTGCTTGACACTAGAGATTTTTGCCTTCTGCCTTCATTGCTTTAACTCACACCCCTCCCCGTTCTTATGTTGAACTACACTGTACGATAATCACTGGTCCCCAGATGGCTTCAACCTTGATATCTGCAATACTGTCCCTCTTAGTAGAACCAGGTCCAGTATTGCCCAATCATGAGCAGGTTCACTGACTAATGTAGAACTCCCAATGCAGGGACTCCAGGATATCCCTGCTCCTAGCTGACACTGTATCTGAAAAGCTCCAAACTACATCCAGCAGTCTTAAGTCCTCCTTCTCACATTTGTTTATCTGAGTCCTCCTTTGTTCAGAGCCTGAAGATCACTCCTGTCCAAACAGTGGTTCTGTTTCACTACTACAGAGTGACCCACATCTCACGACCTCCCTGAGTTCCCTGTACCTCCGTTACTTTTATGTTTTCCTTAACATAAAGCGACATATCATACTTACTTCCTTACCCTGTCTCTTCTGAACACTGTGTAGCTTGGTATGACCATGTCTCAGACATAGTTGTCATTTTACCATGATTTGTTAATGGCCACAATATCCAGGTCTACTCCACCATGACAACCTGTAGGTCTGGGATCTCATTTCTCAGGCTCAGGCATTGCTACACATCACCTTCCATATTTGTTAACTCTTTTGTGGTTGATGTCTCCTTTTCCAATTGTTTTCCCTTCCTCCATTTCTCCTTTGACTGCTCCCCTCTTTCCCCTTTCTTCTTTGCTTATCTACTATTTCCGTGAATAACTTGCATCCTGGTGGGACTCTCTCCCTAAAAGATCTCCTACTCTCTATCCGAGGCTGTGGTGTGCCACTTTCTACCTCCCTATTTCTTCCAGGCCCCTTGACTGCTTTAAATGTCCATGGAAGTAACATTTAAACCATCCACTAAAGACTATAGCTCACTCCTGGATGGAATCATGCTATCACCTTGGTATAGGCTTTATCCTTCCAGGTTGGTCCACAGACCCCCAGTGTAGCCATACTCTCCAATCTGCACCATTTCTTCTACTATTCTTGAAAGCCTTGGTGTGGAGCTGCCTCTCCGTCCCCATACAGTGCAAGATAAACTTGCTGCTCACATTTTAAACTCATGGAAACACAGGATCTACCACATACATTATCTAAATTTACCAAAACAACATTTACACATGGACCTGACTATGGCACTTCAATTTTACATTTACACCCATGACGCACTTATCAAGATGGGGAGAGTGCCTCAGAAAAGTACTAGCAAACAGGCTAGAAGGAGGTGTGGAGCAACAATGGGGAATTATCAAACTGCCATCACAGAGGCAACAAGCCTTTGTGTGAAACAAATAAACAAATCAAAACAAAAGAAAAGCCACTATGGTTCTCAAGAGAGGTGGCTGTGAAAGTCAGGAAGAAAAAAGATAGCATTCCGGAAGTATAAGGAAACACAGAAGGAGCAGGACAGAGAGCTGTACCAGTTAAGGCAGAAAGAAGCAGGGAGGAAGTCAGAATAGCAAAGGCCCAAACTGAGGAAAGATAGCCAACTCAGTTAAGAAGGGGATAAAACCTTTTATAGGTACATCAGCGAGCTTAGAAAGACAAAGGGAGGGATAGTGAGGCTGAATAGAATGAGCAGTGGGTGGGCAGAGGGGACAGTGGCAAGGAATACTAACGAATATTTCTGCTCAGTATTCCCAAAGAGGAGGGAAGTGCCTAATCCAATTAACAGAAGCACTCTTGATAGGGGTCGATCCCAGTCCTTTCACAGAAGAAAGGGTTCTGCAAGAACTCCTAAAACTGAAGGTGGACAAGCAATGGGTCCTGATGGAATTCACCCCAGAATTCTAAAAAATTAAGGAAGGAACTAGTGAAACCACTGGGTACTCTTTTAATAAATCATGGAGGATGGTGTGGTACCGAGGACTGAGGAAGGCAGATGTGATTCCCTTTCACAAAGTGGGACCAAGACAGAGGCAGGAAACTACAGACCTGTCAGTCTGACCTCTGTGGTAGGGAAAGTGATGGAGTCACTTCTGAAGGAAAGAATAGTTGAGTACCTAGAGGTCAGTGGAGCACAGGATCCAAGGCAGCATGGGTTCACAGTGGGAAGGTCATGTCAGGCAGATCTAATAGATTTCTTTGACTGGGTGACCAAAGTAGTAGACCAGGGAGGGGCTGTGGACACAGCCTACCTAGACTTTAGCAAGGCATTTGACACAGTCCCATAAAGATTATTAGTCAAATTAACCAGCCTGGGAGTGGGTCCCAGGGTGGTAGCCTGTAAAACATTGGCTGGACAACAGGACACAGAAGGTAATTGTAAATGGAGTCCACTTGAAGAAAGGAAGTGTACTAGTGGGGCACCGTGAGGGTTCAGTATTGGGTCCAGTCCTTTTTTAATGTCTTCATCAGTGACATTGCAGAGGACTGGAATGAAAAGTATGCCTTTTGCAGATGACACAAGATCTGCAACAGGGTTGATACACAAGGAGGCGTGGAAAGGATGAAAAGGGACTTGGCAAGGTTGGAGGAATGGTCAGATGTATGGCAGCTAGGATTCAATGCAAAAGTGCAAAATAATGCACCTGGAAACAAGAACCCAGGGAAGAATACACAATGGGTGGGAGGTAGTAACAACAACAAAACAGGAAAGGGACCTGGGGTGATCATATCAGATGACCTTAAGGTTAGCAAGCAATGTGAGAAGGCAGTAGGGAGGGCCGGGGTATACTGGGATGTATAGGAGAGGCATCAGCAGCAGAAAACAGGAAGTTGTTATCCCTCTGTACAGACAGTTGGTGAGACCCCATCTGGAATACTGTGTCCAGTTCTGGAGACCCCATCTCCACAAGGACATAGACAGGATAGAGGCAGTCAGAGGAGGCAACTAAAATGGTGCAGGGTCTGCAAGAGAAGCCGTATGAGGAGAGACTAAAGGAGCTTAATATGTATACCCTTGAGGAAAGAAGGGAGAGGGGGGACATGATAGAAACTTTCAAGTACCTCAAGGGAATCAACAAAGTCCAAGAGGTAGCATCTTTCAGAAAAGAGACTTGCAAGAACAAGGGGACACAATTTAAAGATAGAAGGAGGGCAGTTCAGGGGCAATGTGAGAAGTATTATTTCACAGAGAGGGTAGTGGATGCATGGAACAGCCTTCCTGAGGAAGTTGTGGGTCTAAAACTGTGGGAGAATTCAAGAATGCATGGGACAGACACAAGGCAATTCTTGTGGGGGGCAGGAAGATATAGGCTGTTGGTTAACTAGGATCTGCGGCCTATCCTGTAGGTAGGGAAATGGGCAGACTAGATGGGCCTAGCGGTCCTTATCTGCCGTCAAAGTCTATGTTTCTATGTTTCACTAGCAGCCCTAGTGGCCCTGACCAGAGTTTGTTTAATTTGCTGCATGTTTCCTGTATGTCTGCATCCCTCTGGATCTCACCCTAGTCTTCTGCCACCATTCCCCACATATTTGTACAAAGGCAAAACTGATACGCTTGCAATCCTACTCTGACTTCTGGTTTTGATAGACTTTCTGTATTCAGTTTTCATCTCTACCTCAGGACAGACCTCCCTGTTTCTGTGCAAATGTTAGTTACTACGTCTACATGGTCCACAAATTCCATTGGAATAATATTAATATGTATCACTTGCACCCTTTTAGTAAAAGGATGTAGTCTATTTTAGATGTTGAGGTCCCCTAACATACATATATGTTACTGTATGTCTGGCTGAGCATGAACACTGCAATCTATCAATTCTGCCATCTCTATGCATCTTTTTAATGCTAATGCATCACAGTACACATTTTTCCTTGTGCCTTCTGGTGATGTACAGTATGTTCAAAGAACAATTATACAATGGCAAGAAAGAATCGGACTCTGACTGGTCAGTGTGTGCCTGAGACAGTGATGTTATTATACAATAACATCACTGTATTGATTCTACTAGGATACTCTCTTTTTACATTATAAAATCTACTAAAAACATTAAATTTTTATTTTTTTATTTTATATAACATCGAGCCATTGTATAATTGCAATAAAACTCTCAAGGTGTGTGTTATCATGTCATAACATCACTCCTGGGTGGTGGAAGCACTCAGCTTCACCTCGTGCTTCAACCACCCAGGAGTGATGTTATTACGATAAAACACACCTTGTTACCTTATTGCTTTATTAAAATCCTCCAAAATACAGTATATATTTTTGGCAGTCTAAAATATGTCTGTATAATCTCTAATAATTCAACTCTCTGCTTGTACTTGTGCTCTATGTATTACCAAAAATCTACTTGGTTTGTCATGCCATATCCCATCTAGAATCAGTGACCGGCCGATTGAATGTCTATTATTCTCTGGAACTGGAATTCTGACCCTGAAAAGAGGACCCCCACCCAATCTGCCTTGTCCTTCCAAAGGACCAATATGAAGAGCCCCCATACCCAGTCCTTTCCTGTAAAAGATCACATCTACAGCTAAGTCATGCATTAAAGAAAACACTGCTTTTCTTTTCCCCATTCATTATACTATATACATTTTTTCCAGTTGTTTAACCTAGAGTGGCATGCTAAGCTGAAAGCTTGTTTGCAGGTGTGAAGTTAAGTGACTTGCTTAGGGTCATACATTATGCAAGTGGATGCTGTGGATTCAAACCCAGGTCTCTAGATTTGCAGCTCAGAGCCTTAAACCACTGTGCTATACTGCCTCCATTTAAAATTAATAAGGAAAACCGACATTTCAGTTTATAGATTTATTCTTTTTTTTCATTCCTTTCTCATTTCCGTCTCCTACTCATCTCTTTTTTTTTCTTTTCTTTCCCTTTTTCCCTCCACATCTATTTCCTCTTTTCATGGAGGGTTGAGTGGGAAGATGAAGCATCAGAGTCCATGCCTTCCATTTCTGAGCTTCCTCAGCTAGCACTTGCTAGGACTTCAAAGGGTTTTCCACCTCTACCCCTGATGGGGCATTTTCTGCTGCCTCAGACTTCTCCACTTTGGCAGGGGTGTTTTCCATTCAGGTGATCCTGTGGGTTTCTGTACCTCCTGACTGTCAGGTACTCCGTTCCATACATTTGTACTTTCCATAGTGGTGATGTTCACCTCTTTGCTTGCCTCTTCTGTTTCTGTGCAAGTGTCCGAGTCTGCATGGTAGGGGTTTGTTCCCCCACCCCAGGTACCTGGAGTATGTGACTCCTGTAACCCATTTCTCTGTGCCCTTTGCAAGGCAAGGCCTTCATCTCTTGTTTGAGCCTTTCTGATTAGGTCATCCTGATTCATTGGGTGTGATTTATTATGAGCTGCCCATGGACAGTTATGAAAATTATGTCCATGATTGTCACATAAATTACATTTAACATGATTTAACATTGCAGGATTATTTGGCCTAGTTCCCCTTTCCCCACATATTAACTTATCACAGACACTAACCAAGTGTGTTCTGGCTCTGCACCTATGGCAAGCTTTGGTTATTCGAGTAAAACACACCCCTATCATGCCCTCCCAAAACTGTTAGGCAAGTGTAATGTTCCTTCCATGGACTGTCTTAGCTTAACTTTACATTTCAGCCCCTGTTCGAAATCTTTCTCATCTAGAATTGCTTCTGGTATGTTCAGGACTTTGCACTGTTGCTGTAACCAATGTAAAATGTTATTACATGCACCCTTCATTCCTGAACAGTACTGTTATGTTTTTATTGTGGGGTTAGTAAGGGTATACAAAAGAGAGTCCCCAGGAAGAAAACTTCAACTGATTATATTTTCCCAGAATCTTTCTAGGAGTGTGGGGGCGAAGCTGACATTGAAAGTTAATCTCCCCAGATATGTGAATAAATTAAATAAACTACAGAGCCATGAACCTCATTGATTCTTTCACGAACACTCTACTGACAAACAATTGGTCTGTCTAGTGTCTAAACCCTATTTGTATCTGATTCTGACCACAGTTTTCCAGGTGCAGGTTCCGTTCTGTTAAAAGTTAGCAAATCTAGGTCTTGCTCGGGGGAGGGTTATTGTCTCTCTCTCTTGGACTGGGGTCTGTCCCCTACCCTCAGTCAATCTCTCTGGTGCTGTTTGAGCAGTATCATCGACATTCTGGGCACAGTTAACATTGTCTCCGTCTCTCTCCGGGAGTTATTTATGTCCTGCTGTTGCCCTTCCACCTCTCCTTCTTCACTGTCCTGAGCTGTTGCCTCTCGCTTCCCACCATTTCCATTCTCTTTCTCCCCCTTTTTTACTTATTCTTTATGTCCCCTACAGTTCAGCTGACCCCTTTTTCAGGGTCCTAACATGCCCTACAGTCAGCTCCAGAGGGGGGCTGAGAGGTACTGGCTCCCCATGAGTGCTCCGCTCTCCATATTTTCATGAGCCTCCGGTTTGCCCTCCCCAGCATGATGGAGGTCCCCCTTTCCCCTCCATACAACAGGGAGGCGTTCACCTGGAGCCACCTTGAACCCTCCAGGCAATGCTGCAGGACCTGTCTACAGGTGCCACCATGGAGATTTTCCATGTTTTCTGGTCCCACCCCTGCCAGCGTAAGCACACTAGGAAGGCCAATGAAGCAAAGGCATGTGGAGGCGTGCCACTGCTCAGACCCTTGGCTTATCTGCCCTCCCTATGCTACTTCTTCCTCATCTGCATCACCACCTGTGGTCACCCAGGTGTTGATATAGCAGCAAGGTCTGCAACCCTCCTTCCCGGAGAAGGAGAAAGCCCGATGAGTGCCAGTCCTTCTCCCCCCGTCCGACTCTCCAGTTACACAGGCTCACTGCCAAACTTGGGTCACTGGCATTTGCAAGCAATAGCACTACTGCTGTGCCGCTGAGCTGCCACCTTTTCTCTTCTTTCACTGCCCTTTCTCAAATCAGTATTTTCTCCCTTCTGCCTCCGTTTCACTACTTCATCAGATCCCCATTCCCGTATATTTTGGGCATCTCCATCTCCAGGGAGTGCCCTACTACCTCTCTCCTTGTTTCCCTCCTGGGCTCTGCTTGCTTCTTTCTGTGATACTCTGGAATTTAGAAACTCCCATCTGAATCCATAGCCATTTTCCCCTCATGATTCTACCACCACCCTGCCTCCTGCAGGGCTTTCTCTGGAGACCAGTCCTGCTTGTTTCTTCTTTCTGCCCTTGTATGAAAGGCTTTTATGACCAGTTCTTCTGCTGACATAATCCTTGTCTCATCCCTTGCTGTCTCTCTCGCTCTCTCTCCTTCCAGGACTCCTGTGTACTCCTTCTCCTTTCCTGTCGGCCTCCCAGAACTCATTCCAGCCATCTCTATCCGTGCTGCTTCAACTCCTTTCTCTGGTGACTCTTCCTGTTTACATATCTTTCTTCATCCTTGGCCAATAATTTAAACAGGGCAGTATGTCTTTCATCTAGCTCTCTCTTCAACTGTGCTTCTACAGTGCTAATGTCTTCCTCAGTAGTCACACGTCATACCTTTATCTGGAGTTCACTACCACCCTCCATTTGATCCTCTTCATCCTCCTCTGAAATCCATCTCTTCTCCTGAATTTGCTGTCATCTCTGACTCCTCTTCATCCTCACTGTCCTCCTTAGCTGCATCTACCAGGAAGGAGGACCCCTCCTGACTTGTTGCCCTCTGGCTCACTTCTCCAGCTCTGAGACATCCATCAGAGCGGCCAACAGTGCCCCTCCTAACAGAGTAGGGAATTTCCCTGGTTTCCTGGCTAAATGTCTCCCCATTCACTAAACATACCATCAACAGATTAATCTGGTTACATACAGTATGTCAGTTTGCATCTGTATCTCCAGCTCCCCTACCCCCAGGACAAGGCTGACAATAGGCAGAATAGCCTAGCCCTCCTTTCCCAGTTAACAAAAATAAATAAATAAATTTCAGGTAAGCAAGGGGCATTTTGTAGCCCTTTCAGAACTCTGGCAACTATAAAGGGAAAGGGGACTACCATAGATTCAGATTCAATTACAACAGATGTGTCTTCACTCACAGATGCAATGGAGGAACAGGAGAGGCAGATCTTCATAAGGAAGAAACATGGGCCTATAGCTGCCCCTGTGACTTAGTGGATGACCTCAAAGCTCAGATCACTAAAGATGCTTGGACCCAGGAGAACCTGGCTCTGTGTTATACCATTGTGTTCTCTACCTAGCCCTCAAGAAACCTTTTCTTTCAGTTATCAGTATTTCAGAACTTTGTGGAGAAATGGTTGGTGTACCAAACCTTGGACTACCTGACCCAGACAGAGGCAATCACCCCAGCCTCACTACACAGCAGGGACAGAGGTTCTCTTCAGTCCTTTGTAGCTCTCAGGAGGTTGGGGATTTTCACCCAGTTCTGGAATTAAAGCAATTCAGCATGTTTGTCAGACACACAGCATTAAAATGGAGCCCTATGGGCCATTATCAGAGCAGTACAACTGGGGGACTACCTAGCATCTATGGACTTGAAGGGCACTTGCCCCATATACCAATATGCAGGTTTCATCAGAAATACCGGATATTTGCAATTTAGGATTAACACTACCAATACCAAAGACTCCCCTTCAGTCTGGTAATAGCCCCAGGGTGTTCTCAAAGATACTCATAGTGCCAGTTGCACAACTGAGACAGGAGGGTTATAACATGTACCCTTACCAGATGATTGCCTGATTCATGCCCCATGGTGCACATGGAAGCAAGGTTGGTGGCCAGGACTCTGGAGTTCCATGACTGGATAGTGAACAGGAGAAAAGCTCTCTGGTACTGTGATACAATCCCAGAGACTGGAACGCCTACTGTAGATGCAGTTTTGCAGATGGACATACAGAAGGTCTTCCTCACCACAAACAGGAAGGAGAATCTGATTAGGAGCTTCTTTTGTTGAAGTCTCATACAGCTGTGCCTGCTCTCAAGATTCTCCAAGTGTTGTGTTTGATTATGGCAACAATAAAGTTAGTTCCCTAGGCAGGGCTCCTAATCAAACCGCTTCAAAACAGGTTGCTGTCAGTATGGTTTCAGCTTCAGAAAATGACCAGGTAACAATCTGGCTACTGAGGCCAATACAACAATCTCTGTCACCGTGGGAGAATCCCAAGAATATCCTCAGGAGCCACTTTAACTTCTCCACAGCAGATGATCCTCCAGCACGGCTGCCAGCCTGTCTGTTTGGGGAGCAGTACTGGACCAGATCCTGGTACAGGAAGTGTGAGCCTAGAAGCACCGAATCTGGTGTTAAATGTTTTGAAATGCAAGTAGTGTTTCTAGCACTGATGCACTTCCAGGACTGAGTTTGGTACCAGGCGGTGAAGGTGCACTGGAGCAACACAATGGCCATCACCTACATAAACAATCAAGGAGGCACAGAGGTGGCAGCATGCAGTACTCATGGAGGCCAATAAAATGCTCCAGTGGGCAGTGAGAAATCAGCTAATGTTGACAACTTTATGTAACCCCACCCAGGTGTGCCGTTTCCATCTGACAGCTCTACCAGGTGGGCTGGGTTCAGGAGAATATGTCACTCGGCATATAGGCTAGGTTTGGCTACTCTGCAGGGGCACCCAAGTAACTCTGGACAAAGGAAGCAATGACTGTAATGTCCAATACCAGAAGTGGGATTCTAAAGTGTGGCTTTTAATTGCATTCCACAGAATAAACAAAGCATAGATGGACCCCCATGGGGCTACACTCCTGGTAATGCAGATTAAAGGAGACCAGGACACATCCTCATCACTTTAGCCCTTAGGCTCTGAAACACACTGGGCACACAGCCTGAAATTGTACACTGCTCTGGGTTTTCTGGCTTGGCTCCTTGCCAGCCACTTGGACACTTTCTATATATCATGGAAACATTTACTAGTGGCTCCTAAACTACCTAAGAGCACTTCAGCTCCATAAGAATCTTCCTCATAAATCACGTCTGGATACTTTCCTCAGACACTGGCCAAGTACCTGAGAGAAAGCAAACATTGTCCCAGAGCAAATCCTTAGAGGTGAATTTGGTTACTACTGATGGGGGTCTCCCACCTCTTACTCCCACAATTCATAACCGCCATTTCTCTGGACTGTAACACCTCATCCTTTAACACACTTTGCTGTGTAGATTCTTTTGAATGTATTTCACATTCAAGCTACTGTCTTTTCTTCCCATTTGTGCTGGACTTGAACATACTTATTAAGTGGCTTTGTCCATTACTGTAGACCCCCACAGAGTTAAGCAGTCCAATCCCACATCCTCCAAACTGTACCTGGCTGTCTTTTCCTGGCCCCACAATAACAGTCCCTTTAGTTTCATTCTGTTTCAGGTGAAAACACATGGCCCTTTAGCAGAGCGAACTCACCCTTCAGTTGCAGGTGTCCACAGGCATTTCCTCCTCAAGGAATCTTCCTTCCAGAGCTTCTGGTGCCTCAGCACAAACTTAAACAGGCAGCTTCTTTTTCTTAGCCAGACCAAGGGGTTTGCCCCTGGAAAACAGGCTGATACCTTCCCCTATCCCTGCAGGGATGGGACCCTGAACCACTGAGCGGTCCCCACCACTTCAAATTTGCAGTTCCTGTGTTCCTCTTCAGGTGGAAACACACACTAAAACAAAAGTAGCTCTGTAACAGAGCTTAAAGCTCTGAGGGCCTGCCTCAGCAGAGCATCTCTGCTGAACTCTACAGAACTCTCTCTCAGACTGACTTCAAATTCCCCAACTGCTTACTCTAACCTCCAACTGCAACATTCCAGTGTGGCTTATGCAGCTGCGACAGTTCTAAAATGATGTCATCCCTCAGTCTCAGCTGAGACTGAGAACAGAGTGAGACAGTGTGAAATCCATTTAACTGGAGTTTCACAAGCTGCCTTCCTGCCTACCACTAGGTCTTACTGGGATTCTAGTAACCCTGGGTAACAGGGGTTACTTAGCTGGCAACCTTTCGTCTACCAGAAAACTTAAATGTACAAGTGAATTGGATAAGCCGTGAGAGAGTTCACCCAGGAGAGTGGGGGAGTAAATGGAGTTATGAAAAAATACAGTTGAAGCTTATCATGATTAGTTAATATTCCAAGTTTGAGGAACCTGTATGGTTTGCCTCCTCCTGTTGCTGGGGTCAAGTGATAGTGATTAAGTTATGTATTGTACTGTGCATACTTTTTTAAAGGTATGTTAAGCAGGTCCTCAAGTAAGAAGTGAGATTCAGGTGGTCAAAATGATGAAGTCTTCCTCCTGGATAAGGTAATGTAGGACTACATATTTCTTATTATTTCAGAAACTGAATGATTATCTACACACTTTTAAAATGGGCTTGTCTAGTTCATGACCAATGTTGATCTGATAATTTGGTAGTAGGTGGTAAATATGTGGACTGGCTAAATGTCCCACTTGGAAAATTTGTGTCCTTAGGGCTCAGTGCAATTGAAACAGTCCAAGACCAGTGCAGGCAGTATACAGTGTAATCCTGAGCAAGTCACTTACCTATTGTGCAGGCAGTATAGCTTAGTGGTTAAAGGCACTGAATTGCAAACCTGGAGACTGGAAGACCTGGGTTTGAATCTCATTAACCCCCACTTGATACAGTGTGATCCTGAGCAAATCACTTGACTTTCGAAGAAATTCTTCACAAAAGGGTGGTGGACAAGTGAAACACCCTGCCAGAGGAAGTGGTGGGGGCTGAAATGGTCACAGGATTTAAGAATGCATGGGATAGACATACGAAATCCTGGAGATCAGGTAAGAGCCACAGACTTCTAGAAAAATGTAAAGGAACTTACAAGCTCAATTGGGCAGACTGGGTGGGCCACAGGCCCATACTGCTGACAGTGTCTATGTATCTGTTTATCTAAGACTTGTACTGTACAACTATCTGGTGGTAAGGATGCACATTACTCATACTGTATGTACAGTGGCAACTATTTACCCAGTTGACAACAGTGGAGCTAACAGGAATGGAAATTACTGAGAATATAACGAATTTCTCCTTTTTAGCATAGTTCCCTTAATTTCTAGGCCCTCCTCTTAACTGCTCGACTGCTCTAATACTACTGTACTGTAGGTTGTGCGGTATAAAGCCTTCAATTCTAGGTGGCACCGGGTCTATAGAAACAAATTCTAGGCAGAGCCAATAGGGCTGCACCTGAGGAATTTTGGGTAAAAATATTGTAAATTTGTTTCTTAATAATTTTATACCACATTTTCAACATAGCCTCGTTATGACCCTGCCTCGCAAGACAGGCAGAGAAAATGTTCAACTCCTGGCTTAGAAGTGATTTTGTGCAGGGACTGCAAAATCATCTTTCAGGACATTACAACACATTTTGGGCAGGAGCTGAAAAATGACAGCTGTCTCATTTATAAGGTGCTGTAAAGAAATGGCTATGTTGAAAATTTGAGGTAAAAATATTGAATATTACCAAACATATGAGCCTGCATTTGCAAAATTCAACATAGGCTCATAACTTTATTGAGTTTTAATATCTGTACACCAAATTTCCAACATAACCTTCTTATGACCCCAACTCATGAACAAAATCTGGCAGAGTCACTATGGCTGTAAATGCATTAACTAGATAAGGGTGTCTCATGGGCTTAAACATAAACATGACTTGTCGTTGCATACACTAACTGAATCAAAGTCGCTACATTGAGAAAGGGCAGATATAAAAATAATGCCACTGTCTGTATTACAGTTACCTATATGTTTCACATTTTATTCTATGCACTGTTATAGCAATCAACTCAACAGAATGGGGCCATCATATACATGAAGGTACTGTACCTTAACTGCAAACACTGCTCAAGACAACTATATGTTGTGACAAGGTAGAAGAGAAACACAATGTTTGGACATGTTTAGGAAGACATTTGATGGATTTGATTTTTTAGAGGTTGCTGTACAGTACACACAGACATAACTAGTATGATATAAAAGTGCATATAATGTATGTTAGAACGCTGTTAACCTTAGAAATCATCATTTCCTAAGGTTGTTAATACTCGATGTGGCGTAGATATGTTGTTAACCTCTCGATCCACGTCACATCGATGGGATATAACAACAGTGAGTCTGCGATAGTGCACGCTTTTTTCGGCTAACGGAACCGACTGAAGGGAAACCCACGGGGAAGGACTGAAGGGCCGCGCGGTGACTTTTTAAAAACGTAAGCCCTTTTTTTTTGATAGTGGGACCTACACTATAAAAATAATGTATGGTCCCTCTATCGGCAACCGGTCAATTTTAACCGTCTCGAGGTTGCCATGGCGACGAAACCTCTCGAGCTTCAGCTCTCGAGGTTTACATGGTCACCACAACCTCTCGACTGTTAACTGACCGGCTAACGATAGAGACCATACATTATCCTCTATATACCCAAATGTCAATGTAAATCTTACTCATTTCATTACAAGTTGTTCTCTTGAAAGAAGATCTTACTGTAGAAGGCCTAAAAATGGGTATTAGGTAAAAGTATACTGGGGTAGATGTGTTATTGAGGGTATTGCATAGTCTGTCTTTTATTGGTGCTCCACCCCAGACACACAATATGAAAATCAACAACCCCTTGATATGAAGCAACAAGAATTAGTTAGTACAAGGACAGAAACAAGCAGGAGACTAAGTAAGTGAGTAGACAGGCATGAGTATGGTAAGTCAAATAACATTTCAAAAGTCTCACTATTATAATTCATGTTTTACAAATGCATCTCTGCGAGTTGACAGTGTTTGTAAAAGATAATGGGAGTTACTCCACATAACACATAATTTAAGTGAGAGGAATGAAGTTCATAAAAATACAACAAAGTTGAATGGAAGAGAAGTAGCTATAAAATGAAGGGGTTGCAAATACACAGCTATTCCAGTGGCAGCAGGTGATGTGTTCAGTTACTCTGCATCTCAGGTGGGCGTACAGGCAAAAATAACATAACATATATGGAAATAAAGAAAATTAAATAAAATATAGCTCACTGCAGAGCAGATTCGCAGCCGACAAGTGTCTGTGGCAGAGATGTTTCTGAAATAAGCAGTAGAAGCAGCCATGCTTCTGATTGAGTGCCCTTTCACTTTCCGCAGAAGAGGTTTATTGTACTTCTGATAACAGAAAACAATGCAGTTTGCCAAACCATTTAGACAGCCACTGTTTTGAAACTTTTGTGCTGTCTTTTGGGTGTAAAGA
This sequence comes from Neoceratodus forsteri, assembly GCA_016271365.2. Classification (NCBI taxonomy): domain Eukaryota; kingdom Metazoa; phylum Chordata; order Ceratodontiformes; family Ceratodontidae; genus Neoceratodus; species Neoceratodus forsteri. The sequence goes on along the minus strand of CM057455.1, from coordinate 1,453,954,973 downwards.
AACAAACAACTGATCGGACTTATGAACATCTTTAGTCCGATTAGTGTAGTAACACAGAATTCTGTGCACATCTGTAGTGTGCAGAAGGCCTCCTTCTATCAGAGTACTCAGGAAAGAATACCGGCAGTAGAATTGCCTGATGCAATGTAAACTCAGAAACCACTTTAGGTAAAAACTTAGGGTTTGTGCACTGAGCCATCTGGCCTCAAGTGGAAAATAAAGTAAGACTCCTTATGCACTAGGACCTGAAGATTCTTCAAGCTGAAGTAATAGCAACTAAGCAAAGCACTTTTCACGACAAATAGTGCATAGCACAACTTGCTGCTAGTTCAAAAGGAGGCAAAGTAAGTTTTCAAAACAAAATTAAAATCCACGGGTGAGGGGACTGGATTACAGGTGGTAGTTTCGGATGGAAAATTCCTTTCAGGAAGGTTTGGAGATCTCCAACTGAGCTGTGGTTTTGCCATCCATGGGGAGGTGGAGGCTGAAATGGCAGACAGATGGGCCTTCAAAGAAGAATAGCTGAGGCAGAGATCTGAAAGATGCAAGAGGTACTCGTCACCTGGGGCACCAGGCAAGAGAAAGGGTCCCAACCCTTGGAGGCTACGAAATGGAAAATCTTTTCCATTTCATGGCATAAAGTAGTGCTGGTTGAGGGCTTTCTGGTCTCTATGAGGACCTGGGCCAATGGAGTAGAAACTCCAAAACATGAAGCAGCTATGTCCACAGGTGCCACTCATGCAGGTGGAGGTATTTGAGGCATGGATGCACCAGTCTGTCCTGCTCCAGAGTCAGAAGATCATGGCAGAGAGGCACAGGTACTGGGGGATCCATTAATAGCTGTTGAAGAAGAGGAACCAAACCTGATGAGGCCAAAGAGGGGCTATTAGAATCATGTGAGCCTTCTGCCTGTAGCTTCAGAAGAACCCTCTGAAGCACTGAGAAGGGAGGAAAGTGTAAAAGAACCTCTCTGTCCAGCAAAGAGACAGCAAGTCTCACCAGAAAACATCACACCCAAGAATGAGAGAGAAAAATTGGGTAGTTTTGCATTGGATGGGGAGACAAAAGGTCTATCTCAGGCCAACCCCACAGGTCAAATAAGCTTTTGACCACCTCTTGATTAGCTCTCACTCATGAGCCCTGACAGTGGTGCAACTGAGACTGTCTGCTAGGATGTTGCTGATGCCCGGACATGGACAGCAGTCAGGTGGAGAGCCATGCTGGACTGCCCAGTACCACATTAAGTATCGCCTCCCAGCATAGATGGTACAAGAGAGTGCCTCCTTGTTTGTTCAGGTACCAGACCACAGACATATTGTCGGACTGAACAGAAGTGTCCCCAGACATAGAAGAGGCTGGAAGGCCTGGAGGGCATACAGCACTGCTGTCATTTCTAACACATTGATGTGAGAGATGCTTTCAGCTGTGACCATGCTCCCTGGGTCTGATGGTCTCCTAGGTTGGCTCCTAGCCTTGACACAAAGCATCCATTGTAAGGTCATGGAAGGAGCAGGGGTTGAAAAGGAACCCTGTGGAGAGATTGGACAACTCCTGCCACCAAAGAAGATCCTTCTGCATGTACCCAGACACTAGGACCCTGTGGGCCAGGTTGTCCAGCCGCCGATTCCATTGGATACGAAGAGTCCATTGGGTCACACTCATATGCAGTCTGGCTAGAGGAATTGTAGGGATGCGAGCTGCCATCAGCCCAAGAAGATGGAAGATCGACCAGGCTGTAGTCCATCACGAGTTGGCCACTAATCTGGCCTGTTCCTGCAGAGATTCTGCTCTGTCTGATGGGAGGAAGGCCCTGCCCTGGACCGTATCCAGCACCGCCACAAATCAATTGTAGGTGCTGGGAGGGAGAGGTAGGACTTGGGATCGCTGACTGTTATTCCAAGACTGGAGAAAAGGTCCAGGGTGAAGGAGAGGGCTTCCCTTAGACTGCTCTGTGATGGGTCTGACAAAAGCCAGTCATCCAGATACAGGCACAGTTAGATCCCTCTGCAGCATAGGGCCACCGCCATCACTGCTAGGCACGTGGTAAAACCTGAGGTGCCAAGGATAGGCCAAAGGAAGAGCCTTGAGCTGGTAATGTTCCCCTGGAAGGCAAACCAAAAAAGCGCTGGCCTGGAAGAAAGGGATGTACAGGTAAGCATTCTTTATGTCCAGTGCACAAAGTCAATAGCCCTTGTGGAGAGGGTAGAAGTCCCTGGATGGTGAGCATGCAGAACCTCTTGCACTCGAAGTACAGGTTGAACATGCTGAGGTCCAAGATGGGTCTTAGATCACCCTGTATTTTTGAGCACTAGGAAGAAATGAAGTAGTACCTTATTCCTTTCTGTACTGAAGCCATGAGCTTTGTGGCTGACTTTTACAGAAGAGCCTGGAGCTCATCCCTATCAGAGACAGGTGTCTTGGAAGATAATGGAGAGGCCTGGGGTTGTCCTGAGGCCTGTCTAGGAACTCTGTGGTGTGATCACATTGCTATTAACTGAATGATCCAAGAGTCTGTGGTTATGTCCTCTGACCCTGAAAGATGAGGGAAATCATCCCCCACTGGTTCCCCAGAAGATCTGGAGGAGGTGGGGGTCCCCTATGAGTCAGGAGGCCAATGGGAGGAGCCAGCAGCTCCTCCCGTGGTCTTCTGGGACTTGGCAGGGGAGTAGAGGTTCCTGATGCTGGATATCGGCATTTGGCCTGACATTTGGCAGGGCCTTTTGATGTGGCATCTCTGTTGTTGCCAAACGGCTGTTTGCCTTTATAACCCCTCAGTACATGAAGTGGACATAGCGGATGGATTTACCATGGTCCTGCAATTCAGTGATAATATCCTTGGCATAACCTCCGAATAACATGGATCCACTGAAATGGGCATCCAGGTAGAGGTCTGGACATCTCATGCCAGGCCAGAAATCCAGAACCACGAATGTGCCTAATGCAGACAGCAGTAGCTGTGGTGTGAGTAACTGAGTCTACTGTGTCATAAGTGTCAGGAGGGTCATGATGACAGGAGATTTTACTCATTCTCACTGTCTTGGCAATCTCGGCCTTAAGCTCCTGATCCTTGATAGCTTCCAGCTTGGACTCAAATGAGGCCATTGAAGATTTCTGGTAGGAAACCACAGGGCACCTCTTCAGATGTACTACTCCACAATCCATACGCCATTCTGGTGGAGCATAGTTCCCTATGGAGGCACACACTGTGGAGACTGAGGTTGCTGGCAACCATCACAAGGGAAGCCCACAGGAAGGTGGCATAGTACGCAGCAGGGAAAGGAAGCAGCTGTTGGTGGGGGACTCAGTTTTGGGGGATAGAACTGGGGGGCAAGAAAGTGAAATAAGGTGCCTGCCTGACAAGAAGTGGATTCTAAGGATCACAACAGCAGCTGCAGGAGACAGTGCTGGATGTCATTGTCCACCTAGGGACAAATGACTTGGCCATGCATGGGATTAGAGCAGTGCAGGAGGAATTTGTGGAGTTGGAGAGGGGCCTTAGACAAGTAGCTCATACAGTATCCTTCTCGGAGGTGCTGCTTGTCTATGGCATGGGTAAAACAAGGTACTCCGCACCATGCAGTTCAATGAATGGTTGAAAACTGGTGTAGCGCACAGGGTTTGGCTTCATTGGGGACTGGGGTTCCACCTGGAGGATACCCACCTATACTAGCATGGTGGTCTGCATCTGTCCGGAAAGGAACCAGTCTCCTCAGTGATCAGTTTAAATGCTTCATTGGCAAGCTTTTAAACTAACCAAGGGAGGCACTGATAAGCAGCAGGAATTCCCAGCCTCCTCCTCAAAACAGGGTACTAAATGAGGTAAAGACCAAGGTAGAAAGGTCAGTAGGTAGTAGGACTGGGGTAAATGGAGAAAGCAAAGTCAGTAAGGGCAGGGATGGGGCTACAAGAGGAAAAGCCATCATAAAATGGAGAGTAATGAGTACCAATGCCCATAGTCTGGGTAACAAGCTTCCTGAACTAGTGGCCTTGATGGAAGAGGAACATCTGGATACTGTGGCAGTCACAGAAACATGGTACACACAGAATCATGACTGGGATGTAAACATACCAGGTACACTATCTACAGGAGGGAAAGGAAGGTAAAAGAGGAGGTGGAGTAGCTGTCTACCTAAGGAAAGGAATCAAAGCAATAGAACAAAAGGGTAAACAGGGAGGAGAGGAAGCACTTTGGGTCAACTTGGAGACAGGCAATGGCACCACAATCTACAAGGGTTGTATACAGACCCCATCTCAGGGGAGGAAATGGGCAGGAAATTATAGAAGGTATCCTTAGAATGGCAGAAAAAGGGAGATATTGTTGATGGGGATCTGAATATGCCAGATGTTAATTGGAGTACATTTCCTGTAGCCACATCAAAGAGTGGGGTCATTCTAGATGCCCTGCAGGGGCATGCCTTGGATAACTAGAATTGGAACCCACTCGGGAGGGAGCAGTCTTAGACCTGGTATTCTCAAATGGAGATGAGGAGAGAATCACAGATGTAGAAGTGGGTAGCCATCTGGGAACTAGCGACCATCGAACAGAATGGTTCATGATAAAAACAGCAGTAGAGTCAAGCCACACAAAGGCAAGGTCCTGGACTTTAGGAGGGCTGACTTTGCCAAAATGAGTGACTGCCTAAGGAATGCACTAGCAAATGGGCAGGAAGGAGGGGTGGAAAAACAATGAGGGATAATCAAAACTGCCATGACTAAGGCAACAAGCCTTTGTGTGAAACAAATAAACAAAACAATGTAAAAACACTATGGTTCTCAAAGGAGATGGCAGGGAAGGTTAGGGAAAGAAGATAGCATTCAGAAACTACAAGGAATCACAGAAGGAGTAGGATATTGAACTGTATCCGTTAAAGCAGAAGGAAGCAGGGAAGGCAGTCAGAACAGCAAAGGCCCAAACCAAGGAAACGATAAGTTGACTCAGTTAAGAAAGGGGATAAAACCTTTTATAGGTGCATCAGGAGTGAAGGAAGACCAGGGAGGGATAGTGAGGCTTAATAAAGGGAGGGTGGACAGAAGGTGACTGTAAAAAGACAGAGATACTAAACAAATATTTTTGCACAGTATTCACAAGTGAAGAAGGAGGTACCTAAACCAAATAACAGAAACACTCTGGATGGGGGAGGTTGATACCAGCCCATTCACAGAAGAAAAGAGTTCTGAAAGAACTCTTAAAACTGAAGGTGGACAAAGCAATAGGGCCTGATGTGATTCATCCATAATTCTAAAAGAACTAAGGATAGAACTAGTGACACCACTGACTACCTTCTTTAACAAATCATGGGAGGATGGGGTGGTACCTGAGGACTGAAAGACGGCAGATTGATTCCACTTCACAAAAGTAGGAGCAGGGCAGATGCAGAAAACTACAGACCTGTGAGTTTGACCTCAGTGATAGGGAAAATGATGGAATCATTTCTGAAGGTAGAGGCCAGAGGGCACAGGACCCAAGGCAGTATGGATTCACAGCACAAAGGTCATGTCAGATGAATCTAATAGAATTCTTTGACTGGGTGACCAAAGTAGTAGATCAGGGAGGGGCTGTGGACATAGCCTACCTAGACTTTAGCAAGGCATTTGACACATGCGCTCCTCAGTGGAGCTGGGGGTGACTTATCGACCTTGCTGCTGGTGATACACCCTGAAGAAGATATGGGCCTGAGGAGCACAAGAGGGGTTCCATCATCTAAGAGGAGCCTCAACTGTACCATGAGTAAAGTAGTTAGGAGGCTGTGATCTGATCCACTGGATCGGTGGGACACCTGGCAGTAGGAGTACTTACCAAAGTGGGTCTCTCTGGTGTCAGTGGTGCCCGATGGTGCCATCAAGTGGATGGAGACCTATCCGGTCTCGATGCCTTTCCTTGGCTTTTTCTTCTTTCTGGGTTCTGGCATTGGAGAGATGTTTCCCACAGATTCTGCAGCTCCTTTTCATCAATGCTAGGTGCTCCTCCAGCAAGAGGTCTTGAGCTTTTTCTGGTGCCTAATCCATGTGGCCTGGTTCAAGGATTGGCAGGCTGCACAGTCCTTGACCCGGTGTTTGGGGCCCAGGCAGATCACGCAGCAAGAATGCTCATCTGCATTCAGGATCTGTGAGCCGCATGATTTGCACTTCTTTTTGATGTATCACCCAACTGTTCATGAATAGACCAGTGGCGAAATAGGAAGAAAGTGACCACGAAGGAAGGGAACCTCCAGAATAGTGCTCACCTCTGGCTCTTGATTATCCAGCAAGCCCAGAGGGTCCAGTTGGACAAGTGGGAGTGAGGAACCCTCTGAAGACTGTTGTGCATCCGGCAGCTGGCTTAACTCATTGCTGGGGTATCCTATGACCCGATGGGTGAGCCTCAGCAGTGCGATCCCCAGAGGAACCAGGGAGCGACTTATCAGCCATGGCTGTGCAGACGTTAGAAGAACTAAGAGATGCAGACAACAACAGAGCTGGAGTCCAGCTTACTGGCTGTGACCATGCACTCTTCAATTGGGCTGGGGAGTGACTTATTGACCTGGCTGCTGGCGATAGACCCTAAAGAAGATATGGTCCTAAGGAGCACAATAGGAGTTCCGTTGTCCAAGAAGAGCCCGACTGCACTGGTAAAGCAGGCAGGGAGGCTGCGTACATCTGCTGGTGTTGTAGGAGACCTGGCAGTAGGGGTATTTACGAAGTGGAAGCCCCTCTGGTGTCAGTGGTGCTCGATGGTTGCTGCCAAGTGGATGGAGACCTATTCCAGTCTCAGTGCATCCGCTTGTCTTTTTCTTCTTTTGGATTCTGGCATTGGAGAGAGAAGATTTTTCCCAGATTCTGCAACTTCTTTTCCATCAAAGCTAGGTGCTCCTCCAGCAAGTGGGCTTTGAGCTTTTTCTGATGCCTAAGCCATGTGGCCTGGTTCAAGTATTGGCAGGCCGCATAGTCCTTGACCGGTGTTTGGGACCTAGGCAGATCACACAGTGGGAATGGTCGTCCACATTCAGGATCTGGGTGCCACATGACTTGCACTTCTTTTTGACACATCATCCAACTGTTCATGTACCTGAATTGTACCTCCAACTACATCCCGAGCTGTAAATTTGTCACTGTTATTTATTTGCTTCCCTGTTTCTTCTGTATATCCATCAAGATCTTTGTATTAGACCTGTTTATACTGTATTTTACTATGTAATTGTTTGACCTGATACTCTGTTCTCTTTTTACGCTTAACTGGACCTTTGTGTAAATGAGTATTTTTGCTCACATGCCTTTCAGTATAAAATAAAGATTGACTGATTGATTAACAACTGGACTGACAGACCTGAACCACAGCAGTTCTATAGAAATCAAACTGCCCATACTGGGTGCAACTTGCACAAATACTGCTGGTCGGTCACTCTGGCTGCGCTTGTTCAGTCCGACTTTTACATATCAGGTCTGCTCCTGGATGTCCGTTTTTAAGATGAGGCCTAATATAAGTTTGGTGTAGGGGAATTATAAAGGATTTGTTTCTGTTAATGAATGTATGCTCAATTTTATTTATTATTAAGTTAGCTGTCTGTGCTACCTGTTTAATGATCCCTGGATGTGAGACTGTTGTTGTCTATGATTCCCACGTCATGCTCTTTGACTGCTGCTTTAAATATTTGGTTGTTGGCTGTCCAGGTGGTACCAATGGCTGAGGCACTGGATGCCTTACCTCTTGCCACGCCGGTGACCCATGTTTGGGGAGTGAGCCCGGGCCATCAGAGGTCAGCAGAGAGGGAGGGTGTGGTGCAGGATGAGCAGACAGGTCTCCTCTCTGAGGAGGGACCTGAGCTTCCTTAGCACTTGGTTGCCTCACGGTGGAGGCCAGGGAAAGTGCAGGTGAGGGAGCTAAGGGCTCTAGGCCAATGGGATGGGAGGAAGAGGCCATTACTGGAGCAAGAGGTGCATGCGCACCTCCACATGCATGTGCCCTTCTGTCTGGGATCCCAGGTAACTGGAGAAAGAAAACCAGGAAAAGGTTGAGGACCACGGCAGGATGATGCCTCTGGGCTGGCTCTGGGGGTCCACCAGGAAATGCACAGTGTTACATGCTCCCGAGCGACTCCTGGAAGCGGATGGCAGCTGTGGTCCACGAGGAGAATAAACACCTATATGGAAAAAAGTATTTGGTTCTTTAGGTAGTAGGAGTATTTGGGATTATTAGTACCAAGTGTTGCATGACACATTTATCCTGGTTAAGTATAATTTTATTTCCCACGCACCAGTGTTTAATTATTTGCAGATTACTGCAGATTGTTTAATATTTGTCAATCGTGTAGACTTCTCTCCTAATTTTGAGTCATCTGCAAATTTTGTAATTATACTTTTGATGTTAATATTTATAACACTTATAGACACATTGAACAGAGTGTGTCCCAGGATAGAGCCCTAGGGCACTCACTAGAGACCTCCTCGGTTTAGAAATGTTTCCCTGATCCTCACTCTCTGGGTACTAGACTCCAGCTAGTTATTAACCCAGTTAACAATCAAAGGACCTCACTTCCAGTTTTGACAATTTCTCATTTCTTTGTGTGGTATTTTGTCAGATGCCTTGCTCTGCTGCATAAAGGCTCAGATATGTTCCATGACTCCAAGTCCCAGATCTGAATGCATGTTCTTCACCATAGGGCCCCATCACAGAGGTAGTAGAGGAGGGGTTGTGGTTAAAAAAAAAAAATGTGGCAGGAGGAGATGGGATTGGCCAGAATCTGGTCTGGATTGGGCAGGTAGGCATGTCAAAATTTATATATAGAATAAAAAGACAAAATGTAGTGGCCACATGGCCCTAAGGCTCTTAGATTAGCTAGTAGAGAACCCAGGCAGTATTTGGGAACTGGGCTTAAACCTCAAGTTAGAAAATACAATGTAATATTGGTGGGTGGGGAGGGTATGCACAGAACCAACTGTATAAAACCTACACTGCTTTTAAGTAAGTGAATAAAAAGTATTACATTGCATTTTGCAAAATCGGACCACACAGTACTGCAGCATTGCCATGAGGAAGGGAGCTGTGACTTCACAGCTGTCAGAATTTTTGCAGGGTTGCTGGGAGCTCACCTTAAACCAAAGAGACTAAAGCCTCTGAAATAGTAAGATATAACTCATACCAGTATTGGAAGAGCTTTATTCCAAATGGAATGAATGCTGTTATTATATGGTTAAATTCAGGCTACAGTTTGCATGCCAGGGCATACCAGTGTTGGCAGAATCTGGGCTTTAGTTGTACACTAGGGCATACCCAGTGAGGTACCAGGGCCCATGAGGACCATTCCTAGTGGGCCCTTTGCTTCCTAGTTCAGCCCTGCAGTGGTGTAACATTGCTATTCTCTAAACTCTTTGTTGAGGTGGTGATGTCCATCTCCAGGTATCGAATACTCACTGGAGATTAGTTTAGTTCAACTGTCATCGTTTCATTACTTCTCTAGTGTTTCTAGGTCCTCACTCATATTTATTACTCCTTCCTCACTATTCAGTCTTCACAGATCTTGGTATCATCTGCAAAGAGGCAGACATTCCCCTAGATCACAACTCCAGTACCACAGATGAAGACATTGAATGGAGCCAGACCCAAGACCTATCCCTGTGGCACACTACTGGTGACCTCCCTGACCTCTCAGTATTCTCTATTCAGGATAACCCTCTGGGTTCTGTTACTCAGCTAATTTTCTACCAACTTTGTGATCCTTTCCCCAACTCTTAGGTCACCCAACTTTTTTTTTTAACTCTACTCTATTTTCTCACCTGCAGCCACAGTCCTGCCATGCATTCAGCCACCACTCCAAACTTCACCTCGGCCCCCAGAGGCAACATGCCCAGCTGGCATATGCAGCTATGACCATCGAGAGGGCTCCCCTTCAGCCCCCATGCCCGGTGAGGATCCAGTACCGGCACACGCCTATTTCAGGCATCGTCGGCGGTGAAGCGGTGGCCATCAAGCTGCAGCAGACCATGCTGCCTTTTCCTCTTTCCTTCCAAGGGAGCAGGGGCGTGCAATGGCGTTGCGCGCAGGCGTGCAGATGTCTGCTGTGCTCCCCCTACTGAGCACCTGCACCACTGCATTTCCTCTGGGTGTCCCCAGGGACCGCGAAGCGTGGCGTGCACCCACCTTTACCCCAGGGCTAGGAGAGCTGTTGTCGGACACTCGATCCTAGTCCTCCCTGTCGACCCCGACAGCCCGGCTCATTCCTAAACCCGGTCGCCGTGTGGAGCGAGGTGTGGTGTCCAGCGCTCAACCTCAGCGCCACGGGCCGGACGCCGGTCACCCAACTTTTGACAAACCATCTGTGTGGATATCTGTTATCTTCAGCTCTTTTGTTTTCTCCACTGGCTTTTCACAGCAACTATATTTAAAGGTTTGATTGATTTGCCATTTTCGAGGGACTACCCTTGAATGAGTTGTTTCGAGAAGCCTCAGCTAGTGGCAGCATGGCCTCAGGGCTAATATTAATGGCTTCCAGTACAGTAACCATACCCAGGAAACCTCTTCAAGGTACTTCAAACTGGGGATGGGTGACCACAACACAAACATCTTTCATCTGACCCACTTCCTCTAAATCTAGAAAACATTTAAGATAAAAATACATCTCAGCGGCAATTACCATGAGCATTCAGATTCTTTTAGCTTGAGCAAAGTTTTCTGTAAGCATAGCAGGTTCATAGTGGAGCCTTTGTGATATATATATTTAGCAATCTCGAGAGATTGTGATAAACATAAGCATAAAAGTGATCAAAAGTGAACAATGGAGCTGGCCCAGTGATGTGGAAGGCTAAGGCACAGAGTGCCTTACCTCCAACTCACCGGTGACCTGTGTTCGGCAAAGAGCAGTGGTGCCTGGGGTTGGGGGGTTGTTAGAGGATTGAGCACCTGACAGGCAGCTGTCCTGTCCTGGACTGGGGAGCCTGGCCATACTGGCTCTTGGCTGCCACCTGGTGGAGGCCTGGTGGTAGCTCAAAGGAGTGATAGGAGGCAGACAAAGTCAGAGAAGGGAGGGAGCTATAGTCTCGGGACACATGCTTGACTCCACATGCATGTGTTAATGAGTATGCTACAGCTGGGGAGAGGGAGGGCAGAAATCCAGGAAGAAAATGACAAGGCATGGCAGGGCATATAATGCCTCTCAATGCACCCCACCCACTATGTCACTGGGACAATCTGGACGCAATGACTGGATTCAGGCATGGGGGTGGTCCTCCTGTCCTGACTCCACCACAGTAGGGGCAATCCATGGAGGACTGAGCCACCAGGTAGGCCCGCGAGAGATTGTAGATGTGGCGAGGGGCGGAGGTCCAGCAGAAGGAGCCTCCCTTGTTGTGACCCAGGGGACGTAATACAATATGGGAAAAAACGAAGTGAACAATGGGCTGACAACCTGACTAAACTGTGCAGCAGAAAAATCAGTTATTTCTTTTCACTGATCTTATCCTTTATTGAATAGTAGGTACCAAAGTGTACTGCTTTTAGCACTGAAAATAAATATTCACTGAGGCGCTTCACTCCTTTTTTCATTCAGTGCCAGATATTCCGTCCACCACTCCTACTCAGGTTTCAGTTGTGGGATGCAGCTAGGAAAAATGTTCCTATTTTTTACTTGTCATAAGGAGGGCACACCTCATCCCTCACTGCAGACACCGCATGCTTTGTTTCTCCTAGTTGCACTTTTGAAGCTACAAATCAGTTATCCTTGACTCATGCTTTCAGTTGTAAATAGCAGAATGTCATCACGGAGCCAAAGATAATTGTGCAATTGCTACTGAAATATGAAAATCCAGTTCTTTTGTGAGAGGCAATGACCATCAAGGATGCATGTAAAAAGCAATTCAACATCAATCCTCATTTCCACACTCTCTACAAAGACATTTATCTTCATATGCATTCATAGCTCATGAGAACATACTATACTGTAAAGAGAAATGAAGGAAGCCAAGCAACACTTTCCATTTTCAAATGCCTTCTGGCTCTGTTGAAAGGCTGGGCACTACAACATGTGTGTTTTGTGTCTTTGACCTGTCATGTCTTTACACAAACACAAATTCTATGGATACTCTGCTTTCAGAAGCAGTGCATTAGGAGATCAGATGGAAATGGGTAGAAGCCAGCTAAATCCCCCTCTTCCCTTTTCACTTAGCACCTAACTGAGGCAGCTAAAGGGAGGACCCGTGATCTGTGAAAGCAGAGTCAGGTTTTCTCCAGATCCATTTTGATTGTGCTTTGTGAAGCAGTACATTAGCTTCTTGTGGCTTGTTGTTACCTGTGTAGAAAGTTACTGGAGGAGGGGTAAGTAACACCTACAGTTACTACCTGTTAACACCTGTTGTTCAAATAGGAGAAACACTCTGTCTAGGGTAGGGGTACAGAAATGGTTAAGAAAAGGTAGAAAGGGAAAGTACAATGGTAAGCAGGAGAGGGGCAAAAGTGGTGAGATACAAAAGCAAGTAAAGGATAAGGCAAAGGAAAAAAGGAAAACAAAAACACCCTATCTTGGGTAGGGTGACAAGGTAAATACCAGTAGAAGGTGTAGGCTGGAAGAGACCAAAGCAACAGCAAGGGAGCAATAAAGGAAAGGAAAGTCAATAGTACTACATAGCAAAACATAAAGACAGTTATGAGAGTGGTGCAGTGTAATGGGTGCAAAGCTACAGTTTTCAGAGAGACCTTCTGGAGGCTGAGGTGCTACCCTACCTGCATGCACCTTTCTGGGTTGAGGGAGGAGGTTGCTGGGCTCCACATTGAGCTGGCTAGGATCCAGAGGACCTCTTCTCTCACCTGAGTCTACCGCCATTACACCAGAGTTGCCTAGGAAAAGAAGGGCCTGCTGGACTGTTTTGGCTCCAGAAGGGTGGGGGTGGCAGAACAGAGACACATTCTCAGCCTGTACCACTACAAAATTCCTTTGTCTTTCTGGTAAGGTGGGACTGCCTGGAGGAGGCACCCAAAATAGTGGCAAGGGAGGATGTTGGGATCCTCCATTGGTTGGCACCAAGAAGGGTGGTAGAGGTCCCCAACAGAGGATGAAGCAGCTTCTGGTGGGGACTGATTGTTGGAGTGGTAGATTTGGGAACTGATAGGGAGGAAAGATGGAGTAAGGTGCCTACTTCGTGCCATGGCTCAGAGAGATGAACAACAGATCCTAAGGATCAGAAGGTCTGCAGGGCAGGAGGGTGAGCTGGATGTCATTGTCCACATTGGGACCAAAATCCTGGCAAGGAGGGGGCTAGGATTGTGCAGTCTGAGTTCAGAACTGGGAGGGGACTTGGGCAGGTAGCATGCATGGTGGCTTTCACTAGGTGCTATCTGTCTATGACTGGGGAAGGACAGGATACTCTGCACCAGGAACTTTAACTCATGTTTGAAGGAATAGTGTGTAGAAGAGGATTCAGCTACATTGGGAATTGGGGACCAAGCTAGAGGTAATGGTCTGCACCCATCTTAGAAGGGAAACGCAGTCCTCATGGGATGGTTTAAAAGTTACTTTGATGAACACCTCAGCTAGCTGAGTGGGGTGGCAGAAGGAAGAAGGAAGGCATAAATTGCCACCCCGCAGACTAAAGCAGTTATAAGAGAGGACCTGAGGGAAGGAGGATCCTTGGGAAGTAGGAAAATGGGAACAACAGTGAAGTAGTGGACAAGGGGATAGGAACAAAAGTTGCAATAAGATAGGAGAAATGGAAGTGTGGTACAAGGGGAGGAAGGGGTTGCAGGCAGAGAAGGAGCAAGGTGTGGGAGGCCACGTGTGCAAATGCAAGGAGTCTCAGAAATAAAATCTCAGACCTGCAGACCATAATTGCAGAGGCAGACCTGGATATTGTGGCCATTACTGAGTTGTAGCACACAGGAAACCGTGACTGGGACATAGCCATACCAGGCTATACTCAGTTCAGAAGGGCTAAGCTGGGGAAGAAGGGTGAAGGGGTTGTGCTGTATATAAGGAGAGTATCAAAGTGACAGAAATGCAAGGAAGTTGGGGAGAAAGAGCGGTTGGAGGTACTGTGGGTCACCTGGAGACAGGAGCCACAGCCACTGTTTGTACTGGGGCAATATACAGATCTCCAACACAGTGTGAGAACCAGATAAGGCAGTAGTGGAAGCCATCATCACAGTGGCAGAAAATGGGAGGTGCTGCTGGTGGAGACTTCAGTCTGACTGCCAGATGTAGACTGAGCCTCCCAGTCATGGCCTCAGCTAGAAGCAGGATCATCCTAGACTCCCTGTAGGGGTGTTTCTCAGGCAACTATTTGGGGAACCCACTCATGAAGGGGCAATACTGGACCTAGAGCTCACTGACAGTGTTGCAGACATCAAGGTGGAAGGCCACCTGGGGATCAGCGATCACTGTACAGTGTGGTTCAGCATAAGGATAGCAGCAGAAGCAAACCACACAAGGATAAAGGTCCTAGACTTCAGGAATGCAGATTTAAAAAATGGCCGAATGCCTTAGAGAATGACCTAGTAGGGAGGGGTGGGGATGGCCTGGGTGGGGGAGGACCAGTGGACCAAGTTAAAGGATAGCACAGTGAAGGCAACACACCTCCAAACAGGAGAAAAAAGAGATCACTATGGTTCTTAATGGAAGTGGCTGCAAGGTTGAGGTTAAAAGGCTAACATTCAGGAGGTACAAAGAGATGCAGAGGAAGAGGATAGTGAGGTGTTCCAGGAGAAGCAGAGGATAGCAGGGAAAGCAGTGAGGGGTGCAAAGGCACAAGCTAAGGAGAGTATAGACAAAGGGGTAATGAAGGCGGGCAAGAATGCTTTTCTAGGTACATAAATGAAAAAAGGAACACAAAGGTCCCTTGGCGTGGAGGGTTGAGGTGCTGGCCATGCTGACGGACTGGATTTGGCAGTGGATTCAGGCTGCTGGGGTTCAGCTGAGGGAAGAGGACTGAGTGCCTCACACCTACTCTCCTCCTGGGAAGGGGATATGCCATGTCTCAGCAATGCTGCCACCATGTGCAGGCATGGTAGCTGGGCTAGCAGCAGTGGCATCACTGTGGGGCAGTCATCGCTTGGCACATGGTGCGTGTGTGCCTCCAGACACATTTGCACCATTGCATGTTACCGATCATGGGAGAAAAGAGGAAACTAGCTCAGCAAATGATACCCATCTCATCGCCACCTGCACTGCTGCCCGCTGCTACCTGTCCAACCAGGTAAGGTTCAAGGAGGAGGACGGACCTCCTCCTGGTCCCAACATGGGGGTAACAACCCTTGAAGGAACATTGCAGGTGGTTGCTGGGGAGGTTGTCAGTCAGTTAGAGCAGGGCTGACCAGCTGGGAAGAAAAACCTTGAGGAAAAAGGAAGACAAGGGAAGGGACTGAGGGGCTATAAGGGTAAGGAGGGACTGTGCAGAGGAGGATTAGGAAAAGCAGACAACCTGAACAGATATTTCTGTTCAGTTCTCATAGTGGAAGGGAGGGCTAGACCACATAAAAATAGCAGGAACACTAGGAGGAAGAAGGTAGACACAAATCCGCTCACAGAGGAGAGAATCCTGAAGGGACATGCGAATCTGAAAGTGGCCAAACCTATGGGGTCACACAAGGTACACCCAAGGGTGTTGAGGCAGCTCGTGGTACTGACTGCACCTTTGACAGCCCTTCTCAACAATTCACTGGAAACAGAGGTGGTCCCAGAGGGCTGGAGGAGGGCAGATGTAGCCCCACTTCATAAAAGTGGCAGCAGAGGAGGCTGGCAAATGTAGGAGTCTGAGTGATGGTAAGGTAATAGTGACACGTTGAAAGGAAAGGCTTATGTAGTATCTTAAATCCAGTGAATTGCAACACCTGAAGCAGAACCAAGGTGGAGGAGGTGAGATAATGTCAGGCAAACCTGATTGATTTCTTCAACTGGGTGACAAAGGAGATACATCAGGGTGGGCCAGTGGACATACCCTACTTAGACTTCAGCAAGGCCTTCGACAGTGAACCACATAAGAGGCTCATAAGTAAACTGGGAAGTTGGGAATGGGTCCTAAGGTGATCAACAGGGTATGAAATTGGTTAATGGATAGGCAACAGAGGATAGTGTTAAATGGCATTCACTTGGGGAAGGGATGGTGACCAGCAGGATACCTCAGGGCTCAGTACTGGGACCAGTCCTCTTTAGTGTCTTTATAAGTGACATTGCAGAGGAGCTGGAATGGAAGGTATGTCTTTTGCAGATGACACCAAAATCTGCAATAGGGTGAACACTTCAGAATGGGTGGAGAGAATGAGAAGAGACCTGAGAAACCCAAGTAGTGGTCAAAGGTACAGTATGTCAGCTGGGTTTCACAGAAATATAGACAATGATGGCAGAAAGAGACCAAAGGTTCATCCAGTCTGCCCAAGTTCTTTATTTTGCCCTGTGACCAACTGTTTCTTCAGGGTCCTAGCCCTCCCTCCCACTCTCCCACCCGATTCTGATGCCCTGACCAACCACTATACCCTTCATTCCATCCCAGCCATGCTTAAAACCACTAATGGTTTTGTACACGCCACCTCAGCTGGCAGTCTGTACCGTGGTTCCATCAGTCTTTCTGTAAAGTAGAAACATTTCAATGTGAAAAAGTCCAAAATCATGCACCTGGGGTATAGAAACCCAGTGGCAGAGTATAAAATGGGGAAGGCGTATTGTCGATCACAAAACAGGAAAGGGACCTTGAAGTAATCATATTGGATGACCTCAAGGTGGTAAGGCAGTGCAACAAGGCAGTAGGTAGGGCCAGTGTAATGCAGGAAGATCTGGAAAAGCTGGTGAGGTGGTCCAGAATCTGGCAGCTTGGCTTCAATGCCAAGAAATGCAAAGTTATGCATATGGAGCCAAGAATCTCAGGATAGAGTACTACCTGGGTGGAATCTGAGTATCTGCATCAGAGGAAGAGAAGGACCTGGGAGTGATGATCACTAGTGATCTGAAGCACTCCACGAGTGCAAGAAATCAGCAGCAAAGGCAAACATGATGCTGGGATGCATATCTAGGGGACTGTAGTAGGAGAGAGAAGGTTATACTGCCCTTGTACAGGTCACTGGTAAGGCTGCATCTAGAGTATGGAGTTCAGTACTGGTACCACACCTGAAAAAGGACATTAACCTGCTGGAGAAGGTCCAGAGGAGGGCTACAAAGATGTTAGTGGATCAACAGGATAAGACATATGAGGAGAGGTTAAGGGCACTGAGCATGTACTCCTGGAAGACAAGAAGAGAGAGGGACATGACTGGGACCTTCAAGTACTTGAGTGGGATAAATAAGGTTGATTAGGAGACTCTCTTTAGTTGAGTGCAACCATAACACTAGGGGCACAGTGTTAGGCTGGAGGGTGGGAGGTTTAGGAGGGAGATCAGGAAGCATGTCTTCACAGAGAGGGTGGTGGACACTTGGAATGCAATGCAGGAAGAGGTCATCTCAGTGAAGACAGTGGGCAGCTTTAAGAGATGCTGGGACAGGCATGGGGAAGTAAGGATCATGGGTAGGGAGGATGGGAGGAGGGGAGGGAGGGCAGTGACATTAGCTCAAACTGTGGACCCTGCAATATAAGCAGATTTGATAGACCAATGACCTTCTTCTGCTGGCTTCTTCACATGTTCATATAGGGAAGGGTATGGCCAGCAGAAAGAGGGAAGTGATGTTCACACTGTATAGATCGCTGGTGAGGCCCCATCTGGAGTAATCTGTCCAGTTCTGGAGACCACGCCTCAGGATGGATGTAGTCAGGGTAGAGGCTTTCCAGAGGTGGGAGCAAATGGTGAGGGCCTGCATCATAAGCCCTATGAGGAGCATTATGAAGTTTAATTGTCTATTGCCGAATCAATATAGGATGTTACACTATTATTTACATTTTACATAACTACCATGATTTGACCATTGTGTGGCAGGGTATGCCCCGTACAGCAACACTTTCTACAGCGACATACGTCACTACCGACAACAGCAACATGTCACTGTAGAAGTCTGTCCAGGACCCGCAACACTTTCCCCATCCTGTACCCCTCCCGAACCAACTCTGACTCAGAGTTGGAATCTAAGATTATGAAGCAAGCAGAGCCCTGCAGGAGGTTCAGGGGGTAAGCCCCATAGAAATAACACACCCAATGCGCTGCTCCCTGCCGACTACAACTCATGGTGGACATGGAGCATGGCGCTGTGATGCCAGTCGATGAATTAGTTTTGAACCAGCATCGGAGAGCGTGTGGCAGCATGCTGTTTTCTTAGTAAAATAAATTTACCTGTGTCAACTAAGTACCAATGGTTACAAGAAAATATATTTATTGAGCCATTGTGGTATTAATTATTGACATGTGACATTATGATTTTAAGCCACTACACTAAATGTACACACTTTTTACCTTTTAGTTGTTTAAGGAATATGGTCACTTTAATTGTATTTGAACACAATATATAGACACTGTCACTTTAAGAGTTTTGAATTTTTAAGTGTGACTGGTGGGATGCAATGAGTCAATCTCTGAGGAAGCGCACATGCGTGAAACTGGTCAGGCTGTATTCTTCTAGTGTGAGTACCTTTGTTTGACACATGTTTTATAGCCTAATAAAAGCTTTTGCATATTTTGCAAAAGACTGAAGAACAGTGCCGTTTTCTACTGCTGAACCCTATGAGGAGAGACTGACAGACCTCAGTATGTACACTTGGAAGAAATGTGCGAGGGGACATGATAGTGACCTATAAATGCCTCACAGGTAAATAAGGTACAGGAGGGGATATTTTTCAAAGGAGAAGGTGCATGAGAACAAGGAGGCATGTAATGAAGGTGGAATAGGGCATTTAGGAAGGATGTGAGGAAGTACTTATCCACTGAAAGAGTGATGGATGCCTTTAACAGTATTCCAGGGAGGTGGTGGGAGATAAAACAGTTGTGGGCTTGAAGCATGCATGGGGTAGACAGAAGGGACTCTTGTTTGGGAAGGGGGGGTGGCAAGTAATTGGAGATCAGGTAGGGTTTAATGTGTCAGTATAGGCATGGAAAAATGGGTAGAATCTGGGGCCAAGCAGTCCTTATCTGTTGACACATAGAAACATAGAATTGTCAGCAGATAAGGACCGCTAGGCCTCATCCAGTCTGCCTGTAGGCTCTGTACATGTATTCATCCACTCACCCCAAGTGCTCAATGGCTTTTATCACTCTTTTCCCGCCTAAGATTCCTCTGTGCTTGTCCCAAGCATGTTTAAACCCTCCACTGTGCTTGCCCTCTACCACCTCTTGTGCAGACTATTCCAAGCATCACTACTCTCTGTGTAGAAAAACTTCCTCACATTACCTCTTACTCTCTCCTCCAATTTCATATTGTGCTCCCTCGTTCTGGTATCTTTTCACATTGATAAAGATCTCTCACCTGCACCTTGTTTATGCCGTTGTGGTACTTAAAAGTTTCTATCATATCGCCTTTCTCTCTCTTCTCCAGTGAGTACATATTGAGGTCCCTTAGTCTCTCCTCACATGTTTTTTGGTGCAAACCATGTACCATCCTTGTCGCCCTTCTCTGGAAAGCCTCCACCTTGTTTATGTCCTTATGCATGTGTGGTCTCAGTACTGCATGCAGTACTCCAGGTGAGGCCTTACCAGTGTTTTATAGAATGGCATCACCACTTCCCACTTCCTACTAGTAATACCTCTGCCTGTGCATCCCTGCATGCCACTGGCCCCTCACTCTTTGATACCTTGGGTTATCGGATATGATAACCCTAGATCCCTCTCCTCTTTTGTGATGATCAGCACCTCCCCCATCCTGTAGCTCTCCCAGGGTTCCCCTACCCAGGTGCATTATCTTGCACTTTTTCACACTGAACCTCAGTTGTCACACCTCTGACCATCTTTCAAGCTTCTCCAGATCCTCTTCATTTTCTGCACCCTTCTGGGATATCCACCTTGTTGTAGATCTTGGTGTCATCTGCAAATAAGCAGACCTTTCCTTCCAGCCCCTTTGCAATGACACTAATGAAGACATTGGACAGGACTGGTCTCAGTACTGATCCTTGATGATGTAAGATACTGTGTTAAAGACACAGCAGATTGTTGTTTGCCTCATGGACTGGAAATTACTAGTATAAACATTTGCTTCACAATGTCAGTAATATATTACCGAACTAATGTTAACTTGTTTGTAGTGTAAGTAATAGTAAATAAAGAAACAAAGAATTTGATGGCAGATAAGGACCACTTGCCCATCAAGTCTGCCCATTTCTCCCTAACTACATTATTACTGCAGACCGTGCCTGATCTACAGCTCTTTCTCCCTCCTCCTTCCTTTCCACTATGATTTCATTGAGCCTATCCCATACATTCTTGAACCCATCACTGTTTTCACCCTCACTGCCTCCGCTGGAAGGCTGTTCCATGAATCCACTGCTCTTTCTGTGAAGTACTTTTTCACATCTCTCCTGAGTGTACCCTCCAGCTTCATAGCATGTCCCCTTGTTCTTGAGCACCTGTTCTTATGAAAACATTCCTCCTGTACCTTATTTACTCCTGTAAGGTATTTAAAGGTCTCTATCATATCTCCCTCTCCCTCCTCTGTTCCAGGGCGTATATATTGAGGTCATTTAGTCTCTCCTCATAGGGCTTTTGCAGTCTCTGCACCATTTTAGTTGTCTTCCTCTGGACCACCTCCACTCTGTCTATTTCCTTCTGGAGACATGGTCTCCAGAACTGGACACAGTACTCTAAGTGGGGTCTTACCAGCAATCATACAGAGGCGACACCACCTCTCTCTTTCTGCTGGTGATACTCCTCCTATCATCCCATGTGCCCTCTCAACTGCCTTGTCACATTGTCTGGCCACCTTGAGGTAATCCAATATGATTACCTCCAGGTGTCTTTCCTGCTTAGTGGTCATCAACTACCACTCAACCCATTTGTACTCTACCCTTGGGTTCCTGTGCCCTAAGTACATTATTTTGCACTTTTCACATTGAAGCCCAGCTGCCATACCCTTGACCACTCCTCTAGTTTTCTCAGGTCTCTGTTCATCCTTTTCACACACACATGGAGTAACCATCCTATTGCAGATTTTGCTGTTGTCCACAAAGAGGCAGACCTTTCCTTCCAGCTCCTCTGCAATGCCAATTATAAAGTCATGAAAGAGGACCGGTCCCAGCACTGATCCCTGAGGCACCCTGCTGGTCACCCTCCCTTCCCTGCAGTAAAGTCCGCTTACCACCACCCTCTGTCTCCTTTCCTCTAACCAATTTCTTATGCAGTATACAACCTTGGACCCACTCCTAAGCTGCCCAGCTTGCTTACTAGTCTAGAAACTGTATATAATAGAGGTTTTCAGGTGGAAGGTTTTTAATCAACAAATCTATATTACCCTTTTGTTATCTGTTGCATTGCATCTTTGTGACTTGTCCTGTATGCATTTTAAAGCAGAAGTATTGCCATGATTTAACAACAAAAAAATCATATGATCTTCAAACCCCAGGAATCCTCACTTAAGTTTAGCAAGTGTCCCTAGAATGAGCAGCCTAGGAACTTTAGAATTTTATGCAAATTATGGAATTTAGAATGAAATTCAAACTTTGTTGTGTGATCATGCTCACCCCTGCACTCTAATGTCAGGTTTATTTCTCTGCCTGAAGAGAGCAGTCACCTTAAAATCTTCTTTGCACTTCTGGACGGTTTACATTTTTTTAAATATTTTATAGTGTTTATTTATTTATTTATTTTAACATCAGTTCTATAACCTTTGAGCCAGAGGCTCATTTACAAAGGTACCCGTCACAGGGAGGACAGCGACATACATACAAGAGAAAAATTAGCAAAACAGTTTAACAATAAGGCACAGACAAGTTTCAAGAATACGGGAGATAACACATGTTCCGCAATATTAGGATCAGTGATCATGAGGTAGGGTTGCAGTGTAGAGGAGAGGCCCTGTGAGAGATGCAGCTCAGTGAGCATTGTCAGAAGGGAGGAGGGGAGGAGGTCAGGGGCAGCGGCAAGAGTGTGAGTTGAGTAAGTGAGTTTTCAGACTGTATTTGAAACAAGCAAGTGAGGGAGCATCAGTGATGCCATTGGGGAGGAGTTGTACCAGGAGGGGCTCTATAGGGAATGCCCTAGACCATGGGTAGTCCAAGCTCTAGGAACGTCCAGGCAGCTTTTGGGAGGCAGCAAGTGCGCACTCATGGAGTTAGTTCGGTGAATAGAGTTAGCAAGGCCAGGAGGGGATAGACCATGGAGAGCTTTATAGATAACTTGGCAGGTTAGGAACATGAGGCTACATCAAGGCTGAGTAGGGAGGACATGGAGTACAGGAGGCAGGTATGGGTGAGTCTATGGGCACCAGTAATAAGTTGACAGGCTCTGTTGAGCGTTAGTGTACTGTGTAGAGCCGCCTGGTCAGCTGAGCACGTATACAGGAAGGCCGAGTCAATTAGGGAAAGAACTGAGGAGGTGACTGCCAAGCGGAGTGCATTAGAGGGGAGGCTTTTTGTGCCGGTAGAGGATGCCCAGCCGTGTGTTGGAGGCAGAGGTCAGGGCAGAGATATGGTCATGAAAGGAGAGCAGAATCGAAAATTATGCCAAGGTATTTATAGGAGTGAACAAGTTCTATGGGGTGATTATGAGTGGAGCGGACAGAGAGGAAAGTTGTGGGACTTGTTTGAGGGTGAGTAAAGAGCATAGTTTTAGTTTTCTTAAGGTTGATGACAAGACGGCGCTCAGAGAACCAGGTTTCGACAGTGTTGTAGGCACGCTGAAGGGAGTTCTGGAGTGAGATGGGGTTTCTGTCAGAAGCAAAGAGTACGTGCGTCATCAGCATAGAGCAGGACATTTCCAACATGCGTTGGGCAGGGAGTTGAGAAAGAGGAGAAGAGTAAGGTCCGAGTATGGAGCCCTGGGGAACTCCTGAGTGAATTGGGCAGGTGCTGGAAAGAGTGTCACCAACTCTCACACTGCTGAGAGCGGTTGGTTAAGTAGCTGTCACACCAGGAGAGTGGACCAGCGGCAAGCCCACGCTAGCAAGGGTGGTTAACAGAAGAGGGTGTGAGACGGTATCAAAGGCTTTGATAGGTCTGTAAATACCGCACCAGCGAGGGAGCCAGCATCAAGTGAGTTATGAAGGAAGTTAGCAAACTCCAGGAGTGCAGTATTGGTGCTATGACCGACTCTGAAACCATGCTGTTCAGGGCAAAGGACATCATATTTCGCGAGGTAGTCAGAGATTTGGCTAGCAACAATTTTCTAAGGCCTTAGAGAGGGGAGAGAGGATAGAGATGGCCGGGTAGTTGCCTGAGAGCGCCCTGTCACCACCCTTGTGGATAGGTGTAATAGTGGCGACCCTCCAGACAGAGGGAATTGCCCTAGGCAGAGAGACTTGTTAAAGAGGCAGGTGATGGGATAGGGTGACCTGATCCAGGACCTGCCGTAGGAGACAGGGATCAAGGGAGTCATTGCCAATAGAATTTCACTTTAGGGCTTTTGCAGTAGGGCCTGACTTCATGAGAGGTGACAGAGTGAAGGTGGAAAGGGGCGGGAGATGGGAGGGGCAGACACGGGGGAGGAGGATTGAAGAAATTGCATGGGAGCCACTGCACTAAGGTCAGTGAAGGAGTTATTGAGGTGTGATGCAATGAGGGCAGGGTCAGTGGAGGTAGTCCCATCAATGTCAAGAAGTGACGGGGGAGGTGCTCCACCAGTT
The DNA here is from genome assembly GCA_016271365.2 of Neoceratodus forsteri. Classification (NCBI taxonomy): domain Eukaryota; kingdom Metazoa; phylum Chordata; order Ceratodontiformes; family Ceratodontidae; genus Neoceratodus; species Neoceratodus forsteri. The sequence goes on along the minus strand of CM057455.1, from coordinate 1,453,931,337 downwards.
AGCTGCTTGACATTGTCCCAGAAGGACCTGGGGTTCCCCAAGAGGAGGTAAGAGAGGCTTGGAATAATCAGCCTTAGCTTATGGACAGCCCAAGTACACTTATTGCGGAGCTGCGTGAGGCCTGCCTGTCAGCTGGGCGCAGTTTCAACCACGATATGCCATAAGTTTTCCCGCTGCATAAGAAGTGAGCGAAGGCCGGGTAATCCAGGGGGTGTGTTTCACTCTTAGATCTACGGGTTATGGGAGCTAAGATGTCACAGGCAGTGTTAAAGGTATAAACAAAGAAGGCAAGAGCCTTGTCAATGTCAGGGGTGTTTAGTAGCGGAGACCAATCAGTGCAGGCTAAGTAGAATTTTAAGTCTTTTAGCCCACCAGGTCTAAGTCGATGACGAAGGGTGGTATGAACAGAGGGCTTGGGCTGGGAGGTCGCCCAGTAGAAGAGAACCGGGAGTGGTCACTAAGGCAGTCTGGGAGGATTTGAATATTGTGGACGCGGCATGGCCTGTTGGTAAGGACCACATCCAGAAGAGTGCTGGTGCCCCTACTGGATTTAACCTGGTAGGCTGGGAGACTAGTTGTGTTAGATCTACTGGCAAAGCCTCATGGGAGGCAGATGACTTGGGAGAGAGCCAATTGATATTCAAATCACCCACCAGGATTTGGTCAGAGGAGTTGGGTAGGGAGGTGATATAGTCAATTAGTGGGCCCAGTGTCTGAGTTTGGTTTTGGAGGTATGTAAGCTGTAGTTGAGTAGATAGGACCCGGGAGGGGTCAGGTGATAATTTTAGAGTTAGAGCCTGGGCCTTATAGTCAAGGCTTGGAGGAGGAAGGGCTAAACCAACGAGCGGGTCTTTTACATAGATGGCACAACCACCACCTCTCCTACTGGTCCGGTCCAGCCGGTGGAGGAAGTAGTCTGGGAGAGAGACCTGTGTGTCAGAGGTGAGTCAGACAGCCAGGTTTCAACCAAGGCAATCACATCCGGATTATGGACAGTCACCCAGCATTGTAGGGAGTCCAGTTTTTTGAGGAGGCTACATATATTTATAGAAGCGATGCGAAGTCCAGTCTATTTCAGTGGGGCACTATTGAAGACAGGCCCAGGACTGGGATGGATGTTGCCAGACAGGAGCAGAAGGAGGAGAGCAGCCTAGGAAGGAGGTGGCGGAGGGAAGTTTATGCCGATTGGGGTAGCGGTATGGGGGTAGCGGTATGGGGGGGTGAGGCGTATAAGGGGAGGCAGGGTAGCACAGACAGGGAATGCTAGTGAGATAAGATACAAGAGTGGGCAGGGGTGTGGGAGAGGAGCCAAGGGAACAGTGGTGGTGAGGGAGGGAGTAGGGTGTGTAGGAGGAGGGGGTGGGACTGGGGAGGGGGAGGACAGGGGCAACTGGGGGCTAAGTGTAATTGAGTAATGGGTCAAGGTAACCCTAGGAGAGGTGAGGGATATAAGAAGGAGGAGAGGCATGGTGAACAAGCTGGGCCAGGGAGGACAGACATGCTAGGGGTGGGGGGGATTGCAGAGAGAGACAAAATATGGACTTGGAGCCCCAGTGGCGGACAAGGGACAGTATGGTGTGGTAGTATTGGGAGACTGGAATGGGATGAGAGGAATCAAGCTCCACCTGGTGGCCACCCAATATAAACTGCAAATGGGAAAGTGAGGACTTAGGAATTTGGGCCTGGGGGCAGCGACACAGGAAGTGACGCAGCCTGGGCCAATAAAACACGGGCGCCCCTGGGTGGGGTGGTTGGGGAGGTGGCGGGCTAGCACACCACAGCTGAGTGAGTCCACAGGAACAATCAGTTGGCTGGGGGCTGTATAGCCAAACGTATCAGTCAATCGGTGGACACTAGTGCCAGAAGTCACGAAGTAGGAGGCCTGTGTTACCTGGAGGCAGTCAGCTGAAAATCCCACGTAGCGCTCCTGGATAGGAGCTTCTTTGTTCACACACACGCCCGCGGTCGGCAGCGTTTGTGGGGGGAGTGACCTGCCTGTAAAGAGGTAGGAAGGGGAGAATTAGTATGCAGCGAAGAAATTGTTTGTGGCAGTTGGTGGTGGGTATCATGCAAGCGCAGATATAAAGCAGCACAAATACAGTAAATGTAATAGTAAAAATGCCTACCCTAATAATATATCACAGGGCTATGTATTTAACAATCTAATTTCATGCAGCTCTCATTTGGTAGACCAAGGAACAATATAGTGCTGCAGAGGGCAATCATGTTCTGCTAGATGTCCACACAATAGAGCAATGGAATAAATTGTTACATGCCAGCTTTAAACTTAGATATATCACAGGGCTATGTATTTAACAATCTAATTTCATGCAGCTCTATGTGGTAGACCAAGGAACAATATAGTGCTGCAGAGGGCAACAGCGTTCGGCTAGATGTCCACACAATAGAGCAGTAAAACAAAGCAGTTTGGGAAAGGCTGTTTTAGTTCTAGTTAAGTATTTCTAGTTAAATTTTCAATACTCTGCATTACTTAGGTGTTATTTTGTATTTAATTTTGTAGTGTCGTTTTCTCTGGTTCCTGATCAGTTCCCAGGAATCAGAGAAGGCTATTCTTGGTGCTGTTCCCATTAAGGGAACCACTGTTCAAGGCTTTTAAAGTAAATAAAAAAAAAAAAAAACAGCGTTTCCTAAACTGCTTTGCTTTTACTTAAAATTATTCTCGGTTCCTTGTTTTAGGAACTGAGATGATATTTTTCTGCTTCTCTTTAGAGGTATATATATTACTTGTAGTTTTAATTTTTGAGGAACCGAACCACATTTTTCATGTTTAACCCTTGCTGTGCCACAGACTGATATATCAATCAATCAATCAATCAATCAATCTTTATTTTACCAGGCGAAGCACCATTGAATGAACTCGTGTACAAGGTGGACCTGGACAGGTACACATCAAAATACAACAGTGTAGTAGGGTACATAGAAAGAGAATATACAAATAGTTAATATTTGAGTACACAAGGGTAGCCACCCATCATTGCATTACAGAATCCACCTGTCCGAATAAGACAAACCCTGCCTTTAGTAGCCTGATTGACCTTATCCTAGTTAACAAACCATACCTCTATACTCATTCAGATGTTTTCTTCACTGACCTCAATGACCATTGCTCCATAGCCTGTGTGAGGTCTGTACCTAAACCAGTGTCTACTTCCAGGTACAGTATATCTTAAAAGAAGTTATCGAACCTTGACCAGCATGCCTTCATTTCTGACTCTACAGAATTCATACTGGCAAGTCTTCTCTTGGCCCCCATGGTGAATGAGGCCTACAAAACTTTCCAGTATATTGTCCTTGGTATGATAAACAGGCATGCTCCCATGGTCAAACTTTGCACCAAGAAAAATTGAGTCCATGGTTTACGGCTAGCCTAAAGTCTGCTCTGCTTAATAGGAATGTACTCCAGAAAAAGCTTGAAAACCAAACTACTCCTGATTGGGTAGCCTTCAGGATGGCCAGGAATCAATGCACTAGACTTATCAGAGAAGAAAAGCAAGATATTTTCATACTGAATTGGACTCCTCTACCAAGTGCTCTGCTAAATTTTGGAAGACCCTTAAGGACATTGCAGGGCACTCGACAGCAAACTCTCTCCCTGCTAAAATTTCCTCTGGTGGCTCCTCTATTACTGATAAACAGATGATTCTTGACCCCTTAACAATCATTTGCTGGCTATCATTCGACTTCTCCCTGCCCATAACCTTCATACACAACTTTGTGCCTAGGACCAGGTTCTCTGGCTGCTGGCACCCCTGCTGAAGACACTGTTTTCTCATTCTGTCCCATAACAATGAAACAAGTAGAAGACCTGTTACTAGACCTGGACATTAGGAAGAGTGCAGGTGCTGACTCTATTGATCCCTATTTCTTAAAACGTAGCTATCACGTCTTGTCTGCCCCAGTCACCCATCTTTTCAGCTTGTCCCTTGTGCAGGGCCCTACCTTCAATCTGGAAACCACTCATGTTATTCCCTTGTTCAAATCTGGTGATCTGAGCAATCTAAATAATTATCGACCCATATCCCTACTTCCTATCCTTTCCAAAATGCTAGAGAAACTAGTTAATACTCAACTTCGAAATATATGGACTCTTTAATCTGCTCAACCCTGTTCAAGTAAGGCTTTAGGCCATGCCACAGTATGATATATGTGCTTGCAAAAGTCACTAATGACTGGCAGAATGACTTAGATATGAAGAATTACATGTGTGTTTTATTCCTTGACCTAAGCAAGGCATTTGACACGATGGATCATGACTTGCTTCTGGTCACTCTGGAAACATTGGTCTGGACTCCATAGCATTAAAATGGTTTACTAGTTACCTGAATGGTCTTTTCAGTGGGTTAAATCAGATGGAGACCTTTCTCCCTGAAAATGTTGCAGAGAGGCGTGCTGCAGGGTCTGTCCTGGGACCACTACTTTTTCACTTTACATCAACAACATTGACGCTGGTATCAAATCAGCCAATATTCATCTTTTGCTGATGATACAGTCCTTCATATTGACAGACCTACTCCAGAGTTGGCCTGTAGGAATCTGCAACTCGACTTTAATTGTCTGCAGCTAAACCTGCTGAACCAAAAACTTATTTTAAATGTCAGAAAAACTAAGGCAATGTTCTTCTCACCATTAGTCAATTCTTCATTTCCCAGCACCCAGGGTACAGTACCTCAGATTACTATGCTTCTAGGTGAACCTTAGAATCCATTGCCAAATTCAAATATATGGGGTTCTGGATTGACCATAAACTATCCTCCATGGATCATATTGAAGAATTATTGAAAAACTAAAACAGAGACTTGGCTCTTCTACAGGATTAGCTGCTACATACTCAGGATGCAAAAAAAAGAAAAAGATGGTTCAAACCACTTTCCTATCTCTTTTGGACTATGCTGATTTCTATATGGCCAAGGACCAAACTCTGCTCTTTTTAAGCTTGATACTCTTCCATCGAGCTATAAGATTTATCACTGGAGCACCTTACTCAGTCCAGAATTGCTATATGTTCTAATTCTTTTGGCAGCCTAAGGATTAAGCCCTTTCTAACAGTTATTGGGGTTATTATATCGTTCTCTTTATTATAATGGAAACCAGAAACATCTTCTTGGGGTTACAAAAGAAGATAAGACCTACAGGCTTTAAAATTGTACTGTTTGTTTCAGCTCCTGGCAAAGGCAGACTGACATGAACTGTGTTTAAAGTGCAGGGGTCTAGACCATTATTTTGCCAGTTTTGATCTCTGTATAAAGTTTTGCCCTAAAATGCAAAAAAGGGATTAAAAATTAGATTTTATGACTTGGCCTGCCACTATGTCACCAAAAGGGTCAGAGCAGAGGATGGTCCAGCACCTCAGAATAAGGAGCAGTCCCTTTCCAAGGGGACAGAAAAGAGAGATAAAGCTGCTAAAGATGGTTCAGAACTCAGGGTGTCCAAAGGGGAACCCTGAATCCAGTAAAATAAAAGAGCTTCTGAGCAGATATCAGAACCTGGCCTGTCAAAAAAAAAAAAAAAAAGAAAACATGTTGCTGTCCTCCTCCTGAAGAAGAAAAGAAGCCACCAGTAGACATTAAATAAAATGTCCTCAGTAGAGGACATGACAAAAGCATGGCAATTCTCCAGATGCTCCAAGCTACGGGAATTTCATGAAGATGCTTTCACCCTCCCCAGGCTCGGTTCCATTCTCAATGATTGTGGAGGAGAAGGCTGATATTTACTATGAAGATGAGGAAGAAGGAGAACCAATAGAACCAGATGGTTCTCCTGATCAATCATTTGACTCTCCTCCAAGGCCTTCAAAGGACTATACTTCACACTATACCATTGTAAGTCAGTGGTAAATACCCTGAACATCTCCTCCCACGAGACTGAGGAAGATGAAGATGAGGTGGAATTTATGGAAATGATGGGCAAGGCACCCACAAGGAGGTTGATGCTGCCCATCCTTAAATCCCTCAGGAAAGCCACATGCAAACTTATGTCAGTACCTACCTCAGCTGCTGGCGTAGACAAGAAACTGAGAAAAATATCAGGTGGATGAACAGAGTGCTGAGTATCTGTATTCACACCCTGATCATGAGGGAGTGGTTCAGACTGTCACCTGTGATAAGGTCAGAGTGCCCCATTCCTCCCTGACCCCTGCGAAAGATTCCGGAAACTGAACAGTAATGTGCAAAAAGTCTATACTTCAGTACCCCTGCTCCTAAGGAAGGCAGCCTACTTAGCTTACACAACCTGGTATCAGAAAGCCCTGTGGAATACCACACTGGCACTGAGTGAAAAGGCTACTGGAGACTTGACACAAGATATGGCTGATACAGCAAGATCAGCCATGGATACCACAAAGTACCAGTTCCATATGGCAGTGGATGCAAATCACACTGCATTTCGGTCATGGCTCATGCAGTGTCCTTAAGAAGGTTCACCTAGCTAAGAGCTACTACCCTATTCTACAACACTCAAACAAAGTGATGGATTCCCTTGTCAGGGAAATTCTCTGTTTGGTGACAAACAGGCTTACATGAAAAAGTGAATGAGTACAAAACCACCTACAAGAACAATACTGAGAAAGAAAAGGCCTCCACTTCCTACAGGCCTTATAGAAGGGAGGTAGGGATACTAGTCTCATGCTTATGTCTCTATGGGTACCCTCCACAAAAGGCTACTGTAGAGGCAGAGGTAGAAGGTCACTAAACATGCAGCTAAAATACCATCTCCTAAACCTCAGACAAAACAAAACCCCAACAAGTCTGCCCAGGTTGCCGATCCATTTCCATTGAGCGGGAGAACTGGCTTGCTACTTCTAGGAATGGACAGAAGTTACCACAGACAAGCGGGTCCTGGAAATAGTGAGCCAGGGCCTGTCCCTCCAGTTCAGGAAATTCCTCAAACTGCAGAACACAAGGTTTTCCAAATTCACACCCCAGAAGAAAAAAATATGTTGGAGGTAGAAGTAAAGAAATGGTTGCTAGCAAATGTAGAGGAAAAGTGCCTGCCTCACAATGGGCAAGGGTCATTTTTCCATATACTTTTGACCCACAAGAAAATTTGGAATGGCAACATATTTTAGACCTAAGATATATGAACAAACATTTAAAGAAAGAAAAGTTCAAGATGGAAACACTGGGCTTAATGATTCCCTCTCTGCAAATAGGGGACAGGCTGGGATCACTGTATCTACAAGATGCCTACTTTCACATACCATTCAGGCCAAGTCATAGAAGGTTCCTCAGGTTCAGGTTGGGAGACTGCCAGTACCAGTTCACAGCCCTTCCTTTGGCCTCATCTCAGCTCCAAGAGTATTCAGAAAGTGCCTAGCTATGGAGGCAGCACATTTGAGAAGGAGAGGTGGTGATTTTTCCCTATCTGGATAACTGGCTGATATTAGGAGAAAGAAAGCAGGAAGAAAAGTCCTCCACACTGCTGACACAGGACACATTGGAGGGCCTGGTTTCTCATAAACCTTCAAAGATCACAGACAGAACCGGTTCAAGTTCTGATCTTTACTGGCGCAGTGCTAGACACACTGCAGAGGAAAGCATTCTTTCCTTAAGCAATGGTAGCAAATCTGATTTGAATGGCAGAACCTGTAAGGCAGGCCAGCTAATGCTTGCAAGGGACTTTCTACAGTTATTGGGTAACATGGCCTTAGCCACTGCAGTGATGCCTAGGGCCAGGCTGCAAATGAGGACATTCAGTATCACTTACGGGACCAATGATTCCAGAGATAGAATCCTTTGTCCTAGCTGGTACCTGTTACAAACACTTTGTTAAGGGTACTAGAATGGTGGAAAGAGGAAGACAGTCTCAGAGAGGAATTCCTTTCCTCCAGCAGTCTCCCTAGTCATACTTTCAACAGACTACTCCCTTCTAGGATGGGGAACCCACCCAGAGGACCTTACTGTGAGTGGCACCTGGAGCTCTCGGAGACATTAGAGCACATACATCTCCTGAACTCATGGCAGTGTACCTGGCAATGCAGGTTTTTTTTCTCCCAGGTAAAATGCCAATCTGGCCAGAAAAGAACAGACAACACTACAGCAATGTATTACATAAATAAGCAGGAGGAACAAGATGTTCAAAACTGTGCACAGAAGCCATGAAGTTCTACTCCCTGAAAGATCAACTATCCACAGTACACCTGACAGGGAAAGACAATGTACTGGCAGATTCCTTGCACAAGATTAGCCTGAAAACCATGAGTGGACACTAAACCAGCAGGTTCTGACAATGTTGTAACAGTGGCATACACCAGAAATAGACCTGTTTGCTTCCTGACAGAACAACCGCTCCCACCCTTTTGTTGCAGACACCCAGCTGTGAACTCAGTCCCAGAGGATGTGGTGGTCCTCAACTGGTTAGGAAGTTTCTATATGTCTTCCCTCCATTTCTACTTTTACTGCAAGTTCTGATAAAACTGAGAAGGAGTCTGCAACAATGGTTCTCATAGCTCCTGACTGGGCCAAGCAGACCTGGTATTCCATACTCATGTCCCTCTCAACAGACCAGCAGTCAACCTGCCTCTGAGATGCAATCTGTTGACACTGTCACATGGCAGGATAACATTCCCAAATCTGAGAACTGTATGCCTCAGGGCTTTGTTATTGGCAAGCTAGATTTCTCTGGGCTAAGTCTTTCAGAAAAGTAATGGAAGTGCCAAAGTTATCTAGGAAACCAACAAGAATGTCAGCTTCAAAATGGAAAAGATTCTCCTGCTGGTGTTCTCCTAGATAGATCAACCCCCCGGTAGGCTTGTCTATAGTTCTGGACTACCTAGTCTATCTCCAGTCTTTGGACCTAAGGCCTTTGACCCTGAAGGTTCATTTTGCAGCAGTGTCAGCTTATACATCAGCTGGCAGAGATGGATCAATGGCCTCACAACCCATTTTCAAAGTTTTTCAAAGGCCTTAATCACCTGTACCTCCAATGGGGACCCTGTCCCTCCTTGGGATTTGAATGTGCATTGCCTAGCTGATGGAAGCCCCATTCAAGCACATGGCCACTGCTGTACTGAAGTATACCATCTGGAAGACAGTTTTCCTGGTGGCAGTGACATCTGTTTGAAGGGTGAGCAAGCTGGAAGCTCTCTGCACAGATCCTAACTATATAGTCTTACATAGGGACAATGTAGTCCTAAGGACAAACAGGAAATTCCAACTAAAGTAGTATCTGAATGCCACCTGAATCAATCAGTTGCCATTCCAGTTTTCTTCACAGCAAAATTCAGCTCGGTGAGCAAAAGCTCCACAGTCTGAATATGAAAAGGCCTCCGAGTTGCTACCTGGACAAGACAAAGGATGTGAGGTCTTCTAGCATTCAAGTAAAACAAAATGGTTATATTAAATGCACGCTGAAAATAGAAAACAGAGTTAAAAATCTACTTCAACCTTAGGTCTTCTTCAGGAAATATCTAAAAGAGAAAAAACAAGTTAGTGTTGCATTCAAGTGTTTGTTAACTATGGCTAACTGGTGAAAGGCAAACCAGCATCCATAAGAACCATTTCTTGCTGGATAGTCTCCCTGCATAAAGTTCTTTATGACAAAACTGGTAAAAGTGCCACCCAGAGGGCTTAGGGCACAGTCTACAGGAGGCTTTTCTGCCTCTGTGGTAGCATCAGTTGGTGTCTCCTGCAAGAAATTTGTAAAGCAGCTACCTGGAAAACAGTACAAACTTTCACAAGACACCACTGTTTGGAGATACAGTCCAGAAGGGATGCCAGTTTTGCACTGCTGTCTTGCAGAACTTTTCTCTAAATAGATTCTATACTCAGCTTCCCAAGGTACTGTATGGAGTCTGCATGTTAAACTTAAGTGAGGGATCCGGGAGTTTGAGGAAACAATTACTCACCATAGTAACGTTTCTTCTAAAGGGATCGCTCACTGCATTTAATAACGCTTATCCTGCCTTCCTTCCAGAACCTGGAAAAGCTTCAGAGAAGAATACACGTTTTTCTACTTGCTTGAGCATTCCTTGTTACAGTGCCATTGCAATTGTTGCTAAGTGGTCTGGTGACTATTTTTATAACAAATTCATTTGTTCTGCCTCTTTTAAACCAATTTTACAAATATTTTGATAAGCCGTTTTAGAATTTTGGTAGCCATTTAGCTAGTTTTATTGGTCACAGATCACCCTAGCTTTAGAAATAAATCTGACATTTGAGTACAGGGAGAAGTATGATCATAAAGCAGAGTTTGAATTTCATTCTAAATTCCATAATTTGCATACAATTCTAAATTTCCAGGGCTGCTTGTTCCAGGGGAATGGTTAGTGACGATCCCTTTGGAAGAAACAAAATTACTATGGTAATTTCTTTTTTTATCTTTGTTTCTCCCACAGGGTTTCTACCTTATCTCTGCCTAATCTGGCACCCAGTGAATGTCTTCCAGTTGTCCATCTGGTTGTCACCCCCAACAGTCATGCACTTCATTCACAGAGGGCCTTCTTCCTATGTTCCTCTAGGATCTAGCCAGCAAGGGAAGAGGTTTCAGGAGTGCTGATGAAGCTATGACGGGGCGGAAAGCCCGAGTGAATTATAAAAGAAAAACACCAAGGGTGTGTAGACAAACAAACAAAGAAAAGTAATTACACAGCCACCCATGTTTTGTTTAATATAATATCATGTAGGGTCTAATATTTGTCAGACATAGGGGTACTGTACTAGGAGAACTAAAAGAGAGTGAGAGTAAGCTGACAGATGCTGTCACAACTGTTTTCAGTTAATGTTTTTCTCTGTATCATCCTGGGGTGATGTCATAGCAGGTTGATATGGAGAGTACAGAGACTAATTTCTGTTTGATATCAGACCCTATCAGATGTTATATCATTTTCCCAATAATTACCAATATGATCTTCTGAATGATGCTCACACAGTGCAAGCTGTCATCACAGGTGCAGAACAGCACCACATTGCTCCCACCCACTCTAGGCTGCCTATGAACTGTCTGGGATGGACAGTATGCATCACTAAAGTAAAATGTATATTTATTTTTATACATCTTTTATGGTTCAGTGCCAGCTAGCTGTAGGAGGAGCAACCTGGCCAGCTGTAGAATATGCCTTTCAGCACCCACTTAAGTGCCCTCTCAACAGCAGTCAGGAAAACATTTTTTTTAAAGAAGAGGAAACTCCACTATCACTACTTCATAAAGGGATGTACTGTATCTACTGCAAATGGTATTCAACTATCCAGATTCCAATAATAATTACAATAGTCAATTAGCGCTCTAGTCAGCAATATGGAAATATCTTGCCTTTCCCCACTGACTAATGTACTGTGCTTTGCAAAACAAAAAATGAACAAATCTCCCCCACAGTAAAGGTAGGAACAAAATGATGCTACAAAATTGTACACAATGCTGTATTTATTCAGAAGCCTAACTGTCCTTTAATGTCTGCCAGTGCTTTTCTGCTGAAAATTGGGTTAAATTCAGGAGCTCTGACTCTGACACTCACTGTAAAACCTTTAAATCTAGATTAGACAAGCAATTGCAGTTACTTAAGGTTGTGGACTGCTGTGCTGAGAAGTGGGTGGATGGTCACAATGGCTATATGGACCACTTCCTTCTGTCAATCCTGTGTTATTTTGTTCTGGAAAGAGATGTTTGATTTCTACCTTTCCATCCCCAAATGGTGATTTTGGCACTGATGACACAGAAAGGGTCAATTAACACCCCACTATGACATGCATAGAACCTGGTGCCACAGATACCACATATCTGTGCTCAAGAAATGAAAAATGTGGTTACCCATTGTAGAACCCACAATATAGAGGATAATGTATGGGGTTTTTCAGTAACAAGGCTGTAATTGCTTTGAGAGGTTACCATGAAAACCGTCAACCTCAAGAGCACAGCTCGAGGGTTTGACGGGATTATCATGAAACCTTGAGAAGCGATTTCAGCCTGTTTACTGACAACTCCCATACATTATCTTTATAGTGTAGGTTTTTTTTTTTTTTTTACCAAATAGCAGGAATACAACATTTTTAACCCCACCCCAACACACATCACCCGGACTGATAGCAGAAAATATGCGCCAAGAAGGTAATTTCTTTATGCTTTATTTGTGCCATTTACTTACTGCCATTTGAAAGCACAGCAAACAAGTTAATAAACGTAATAAAAATCCATAAATGAAAAGAAATCTGTGTCTTGCATTGCCATGTTGAACCGAAGCAATCCGGTTGGTTGCAGTACATCACGTGTGTGACAAGGCCAAAAGTCTCCTGGGAGTCACCAGCGCAACATCCGGGCCTGCTTCTCACAGCTGGGGATGAGAGGTAAACTATTAAATAGAGAAAAAAAATTAAGCAGCTCCTTTGCACTTGAGCCGATGCCATTGCAGCCGCTTAGCTACTGCAAGCTCCATCTGTAATGCTAGAATACTGATTTTAAAACACTTGCAGCTTGCTAGCAACTCGTTCTCATAATGAATTTTTGAGAAGGTGAAATTCAATACAATATTGAGCGAGAGTGGGGCTTGTGTTCAATCCTGTAAACTCATCGCTATGGCGTGGCAGAGAGAAGTTTATCACCTGCGTCATAGCGATGGGTTTACTGGGTTATACTGGGTTATTAACTGTGCAAATTCTCTTCATAACAACCACTCCCATATATTATATCTGTATTACTTGCTCCAGTCCCAAATAACAAAATAAAAGGGCATCCAGAGGTGTCTTCAGAGTGTCCACACTTCTTTATTTATTTCCATTTTCATCTATTCAGTATAGACACTTAGTATTCATTGTGCTAATTTAAAGAGCAACTGCACTTCAGCATGAGTTTTCATAAATAAGATGTTTCAACTGGTGCAATTTTCTAGGGAATGCAGTTTTTTCATTTTCAATGTTCCTTTCCAAGATTCACAGCACATCTTAGTAGTCCATCTAAAAAGTCTGTGTAGGAAAGATTTGAACACATTTGCTTCTTCCTGTTAACCTCACAGTGCCTTTATTTATGACATCACAGTGCTCACTATGACAACAGACTGTGATGTCACAAACAGCAATTATGGGTGAGCAGGGGACAGTCTGATACATTTTGAAAGATTCAGTGAAATTATTGCTGCATTATCTAATATTTAGTAGACCAACAGCAGGGGACAGTAAAAACTAATAATAAGAACATAGAAAATAATTAAGTTACAACATAACTGGTGTATATCTAATATTTTTAAGTTTTTATTATAATAGAGAGTTACTCTTTAGGATTTCAACAGCTATTTAGCACTATAAGTATTTTGTCCTGTCAAGCAAATACTGGTTATGTTGGCTTATTTTCTCAACTGAAAGCAGTGCACTGCTTTGACACTCAAATGTGGTCACAGAATGTAATTATGAAAACTTGTTTTAAATTATTGTTTTTCAAATTACACTAGGTTGACAGTACTTTGCAGTCTTCTGTGCTACTGCTGACTTTCAACACTCACTCAGTCTAATGAACCACCATGATTTTATTGAAGTTTCTTGTCCAGGAGAAACACGCCTGTGCTGCACGAGCTTTGATTCCATCTGTGTCCTGGGGCAGGGTCCATAGCAGGGAAAGAATTCACAGTAATGCACATTGTGCAGACATACTGTGCCACTAATTGGGTATGGCACAAGATGCATTTAGCAAGGTACAATATAAAATGTGTACTTATAAGACAGATAAAACAGCTCTGTGATACACATGCATGCTGTATTCCACAGATCACAGAGGTCACAGTCTGTGACTCATGGGCTGCAGGACACAGAGAACATGTAGAGATTTCATGCCCACTTAATCGGCTATGCTGACTCCATCCAACACACTGAAAATCTGAAACTGTGTTCGGAGCATGCTGAACTGGATGAACTGTCAAGACATGACTCGTACTGAAAATGTCTCTGTTTGAGGGGTAATAAGATTTGACCCCAACCATTTTCTAATTCTAATTGAGTTGTCCCTTTCCTTCAATCTGGTGCTTTAAGGTCTTGAAATCATTCACCTTGCTGTATAGAAACATGGAATTTACTGGCAGATAAGGACTGTTTGGCCCACCTAATCTGTCTGTTTTCCCTGCCTATAGTATCACCACAGAACCTACTTCATCTCTGGCCCATTCTCCATTCATCTGCCCACCCCTTCCCTTTTCCTGAGAGTCCATTTTGCTAATCCCATGCATTCTTGAACCCCACCACTTTTTCACCGATACCATCTGTGCTGGAAGACTGTTCCAGGAACCCACCACTCTTTCTGTGGAAAAGTATGTTCTCACATTTCTCCTGAATCTACCCTCCAGCTTCTTATCATGCCCTTGAGCACTTTTTTCTGAAAAATAATCCCCTCTTGCACCTTATTTACCCCCATGAGATGTTTAAAAGTCTCTATCATATGCCCACTCTCTCCTGTCTTCCACAGTGTACATATTTAGGTCATTAAGTCCCTCTTCATGGGGCCTCTGATGCAGACCATGCACCATTTTAGTTGCACCCTCTGAACTGCTTCCACTCTGTCCTTCTAGAGATGAGGTCTCCAGAATTGGACACAGTACTCTAGGTGGGGTCTTACTAGCGATCTATTCAGAGGCAGTACCACCTCCTCTTTCAGCTGGTTATACCCTTTCTATAGGCATGGGGTCATGTCACCACATGCAAAACCATGCGACAATAAATGCCACAAGCAAAGGCGTGATCCGAAACAGAATTCGGGTAATACAGCGACCGTTGGCAACAATACGCAGCCCCAACAAAACAAATAGGATTTGCTTTTATGCAGGGTTTTGCCTCACCCCCTAGACTTAATATAATCAACTCCAGGGAGTCGTGGACTTTGGGGATGGGGAGAATGAGCGAGGAAATTACTTGTTTCCATGAAAAGAAAATTTGTAGTAAGAAGGAAAACTGGCGAGAATCGAACCACAATCCCAAGCTCTCCACCATACTATGTGTTGAGCCTTAGCCACTCCATCATGGGAGTGGTTCAGCAATCCAACCTAGCACACGGCAACTTCAGCCTTCTTCAGGAAACATGCAGAGTGACAGGGGAGTGGCATTACTGCTATTATACCCCTACTTGGGTTACTACCCCAATACTGATACTGTAGTGCAGCATAAGAGGGTGCTGCACTTCTGAGGTGACGTCTTTTGGATGAGACGTTAAACCGAGGTCCCTTCTGCCTGGATTGGTGGTAGTTCAGGTGGATGCTAAAGATTCCATGGCACTTATCGAAAAAGAGTAGGGAATTTCCTGGTGTGCTGGCCAAATTTCTCCCATTCACTAAAAATACCACCAACAGCTTAATCTGGTTCAGTTTCAGTTGCTTACCATCGGTATCCCCTCACCCCCGTCACCCCTGAAAAAGGGAATTCTAGGCCCAGTGGGCTTACCAGGTCAACAAAATTCAATAAATAAATGAATAAATTATACCCCTGTTGCTCTAAGTCCCTTTGCGCTTTAAACAGCGTGTTTCTTGCAGCGCTCTTCTTGGTGTGCTCTTTGATCTGGTTCCTTCCTATACACCCCAGTATCCCATTTGCCCTCCCAGCTGCCTTGCCGCACTGCCTGGCCACTTTGAGGTCATCCAGTGTGATCACCCCAGGTCTCTTTCCTGCTTGGTGATCATCAGTACCACTCCTCCCATTTTATACTCTACTCATAGGTTTCATTGCCCCAACTGCATTTCTTTGCACTTTCTTTGCACTGAAACCCAGCTGCTAAACCCTTGACCACTTGTAGAGTTTCTCAGGTCTCTGCCCATCCTTTCCACCCTCCGAGTGTCAATCCTATTGCAGATTTTAGTGTCATCTGCAAAAAGACAGATTTTCCTTCTAGCTCCTCTGCAATGTTAATTATAAAGACATTAAAGAGGACTGGTCCCAGCACTGATCCCTGAAGCACCCTGCTGGTTACCTCCCTTTCTCTGAGTGAACTCCATTTACCACCACCCCCTGTCACCCTATCCCCAACCAATTTCTTATCCAGTTTACCACATTTAGACCCACTGCTAAGCTACCCAACTTGCTTACTAGCCTCCTATGTGGATCAGTATCAAAGCCTTACTGAAATCTAGGCAGGCACACCCAGTGCTCCACCTTAATCTATTTCTTTGTCACCCAGTCAAAGAAATCTGTCAGCTGTGTTTGACATGACTCCCCACTCCTCATGAATCCATGCTGCCTCAGGTGTTGTAGTTCATTGGTTCATGATATTCCACAATCCTTTCCTTCAGCAGTGACTCCATTAACTTTCCCATCACCGATGTTAGGTTGTCTGGCCTTTAGTTGCCCACTGCTTCGCTCAACCTCTGCACCCATATCATCTCATCTCTCGCAGGCCTACCACAGAGTGGGTAGGTTTGCTCTGGGAACCCACGCTCACCATCATCATTGTGATGTCCTGCCTGTCCTGGAATGGTTGCCCTATGAGGCCAGACTGTGCTATGCCACCCTGAGCTTTGTCCACAAGCTAGTGCATCGATTCACACCTCCCTGCCTAGCTGATATCATCCAATGTCGACTCCCCAGCATGCTCTCAGATCTGCCTTCCTACCCTTCGCAGTGCCAAACCTGCATCTCTCTGTGGCCTGAGATCATTCGCCTTTTCTGCTGTGTCCTCCTGGAACTTGTCACCCTCCTCAGACCTGGCTTGCTCTTTGCTCCCTCAATTTCAGTGATCACTGCAAGCTCATCTAGCTGCCCGCCTTGCTCCTGCTATTGATGACTTCTGGGCTTTCTACCTCTCCACTGCCTGTGTGCTTAGCATCACTGGATTTCTCAATTAGGTGCAATGTTATCTATACAATCTGAATTATGTACAATGTTATCTGTAAATAGGATTGATGATTATGTTACTGTCTGCCATAGTATGGTACTGTTATCTATACTAGTGGTTCTTAACTGTAGTGATTATGTTCTGTGTACATTTTATTATGCTAGTTGTGAATGTTCGTATGACATAATTGTGTTGTATTGTGACATGTTCAAGTAACTATATTAGTTGGTCTTGTTATTGCAATTGTCATACCTGTATGGTTTCCAGTATCAGCTATTGCTCTATCAATGTACTGCACTTACGAGTCACCACTGAAAAGGGACTGTCTTGTCCCAGTGGGCCTACCACGTTACCAAAATTCAATAACATAAATAAAAATAAATAAAATTGCCAGCCTCTTCCCTGCTACCACTTTTGTAAAGTGGGACATCTGCCTCTTCCAGTCCCCAGAACCACTTTTGTTTTCAATGAGCTGTTAAATAGGACTGTCAGAAGTGCAGCCAGTACCTTTCTGAGCTCCTCAGTACACTTGGAAGCACCCCATCTGGCCCCATTGCTGTTTCCACTTTCAGATTAACAAGCCCCTTCAGGACACTCTCCTCTGAAAATGGACTCATTTCTACCTCCCTCTCCAATGCTCCTGTTACTTTTTGCAGCCCCTCTCCTTCGCCTTCCTCTGTGAACATTGGACAAAATATTTCTTCAGGATGTCTGCTCTTTCCTGGTCCCCTCTGCACAGTCCCCCTTCCCTTTTTAATCTTACTGTCCCAGCCCTGGTCTTTTCTTTTGCATACATACCTAATATTACCCCCACACACGGTTGTGTACATATTCTGTGCACTTGGTCCAGTAATTAAATGGTTAATCCCCTCTGCCACACTGGTGGGAACTTCTGCAGGTTGGAGGTCACCGTTGGTGCAGGGGGTATAAATTAGGGATTTTTGGTACAGAGTGGGAAATAGAGCTGGGCAGTAAAAATGGGTCTGGGAGAAAGCATTGGGAGAATGGGATGATTGCCACTCTCAAGTTATCAGAGGTGTTCCCTTTGGTTTGGGAAACGAGAACTCAGTGGTGATGTGGTGGCAACCGTCAGCTGGGCCTGTGGGGTGGTCTGTGGCATGGGCCCTCTGGAATGTCTCCTCAGCGAAGAGACAGAAAGCTGTGGGCAGGCAACAGGATGCCATGGAGTAGAGAGTTTGAGCCCTGAAAAAGTGCAGCCTGTGTGTCATCCTGTATGAGAAAGAAAGAAACAGACTAGTGGGAAATTGCTTATGCAGAACACTGGGTGACAGCCATGCTTGCATATCTGTGGGGAGAACCATTGTGAGCCTGAAAGAAGGTGGAGAGCAATAGCCCTGGAGTCTAAAATGCCAACCCAGTTTGGACAGCTCTGGTGGTACATTTGCCCATGAGAGTTTAGGTGAAGCATCTCCAGTGCCCAAGCTTTTGAGGAAGGAGGGAGGGAGAGAGAGAACAGAGAGAGAGGAGAGAGAGAGAGAGAGAGAGAGGAAGTCTGCCTTATGCTATGGGGAAGTCGCCTGCCATGCCCTAACTTTTGAACTGGAGATATGGGGAAGGACTGGTAGCCCTATTTTAAAGGGCTTGCTGCTGTGAGCCAAAGAGATCATGGTAGAAATAAACATGGAGCTCAGAGAGAGAATTAAGTTCTGTCTGTTGCCTAAAGTTTAAAGCCCAGAGTGGCCACAATTTGAGCTGCCTTCAGTAAGTGGCTATCTCAGCCCAGAAGAAGCTGTCCATAGTTAGTGGGGCCATAACAGCCACAGTGACACTAGCAACCTTCATGACTCTCGTAGTCAGGACTGAAATGAAATGTTTAAGTGCATTACCTTTATGCAGTGCTTTGTTATTAATTAAATGGTACCCTGTTGTTTTACTTCAGCATGGTTTCAGTCATTTTATTGAACTATTTGTGGCTACTAACCAAGTTTACTGCAGCCCAGCACCTGAAAAAGCCTCGCCCTCCGCTAATGGTTCCAATCAATGCCAGCCATCCTGGTAAGGAATTTCTGTGGTTTCTGCTGTGAGTGTCCCCTCCCACATAATTACCACCTGGCATACCCCTAGACACCGGGAGGGGCTTACACTAAAAATGTATTGTCCCCTGTCACTGCATGCGTTATTCTCTCTTCAGTTTGTGCCTTCACACTCTTTACTGCTCTCCCTGCTTCCCTCTATTTCCCGATATACCTCCAAGCCCCTCCCTCTGCATCTCTTTATACCTTCTGAATGCTACCTTTTAGCCTTTGCCTTTCACACCTCTTTTGAGAACCATAGTGGCTCTTTTTCCCGGTGCTTTTGCTCACTGGCTTGATGCAGAGGTTTGTTACCTTCCCTATGGCCCTTTTTAGCTTCACCCGCTGTTCCTCCACTCTACCCAGGTCATCCCTGAGGCATTCGCCTGTCTTTTTAAAATCTGCCTCCTGAAGTACAGGACTAGAGATACAGCAAATGTAATTTTGCTGATGAAATTCCTGCAAAATCGCAATTTCACTGTGCAAAATATTTTGCTAAATTTGTGTATTCCACAAAATATTTTATGGTGCAAAATGTGGAATCTTGCCCATGAAATGTGGAAGTTTGTCCCAGAATGGCGGAGTTTCACCCAGGAGTGGCGAAATTCCACCATTCACAAGCAAATTCCACATTTCACAGGCAAATTTCTGCATTTAGCTGGCAGAATTTTGCTTTTCGCACTTAAGAAATATTTTGCAAATGCGAAGTTTTGTGAAATCTTTCTTGGAACAAAATTTGCAGATTTTGATCATCTCTATACAAGACTCTTGCCCTTGTGTGGTTCAGGTCCCTAGCTATCCTTATACTGAACCACACTGTGCGGTGATCACTTTCCCCAGGCAGCCTCCTACATTGATATCTGCAACACTCCCTGTTAGTGAGTACCAGGTCAAGTATTGCCCCATCACAGTGGGTTCACCGACTAGTTGCCTGAGTAATGCCCCGCAGGAAGTCCAGGATGTCCTTGCTTCTAGCTGAAGCTGCAGCTGGGAGGTTCTAGTCTACAGCTGGCAGGTTGAAGTTCCCCACCAGCAGCACCATCCCTTTTCTGCCATCTTGCCATTAGCTTCTACCAATACTTTATCTAACTCCTCCTCCATGCCAGAGGTCTGTATATCATGCCAGTATGAATAGAGGCTCCATTCCTCATCTCTAGCATGACCCATAGTACCTCTTCCCCCCGTATTCTCTGTATCTCCATTGCTTTTATACCTTCCCTCACACAAGCATCACAACCCCTCCTTTCTTCCCACCCTGTCCCTCCTGAACAGAGTATAGCCTGGTGTGGACATGTCCCAGTCATGGTTTTCTGTGCTGCATGACTGTGGCCACAATATCCAGATCAGCCTCTGTCATTATGGCTGCTAGGTCTGGAATCCAGAGGGGTATTCACACAGTGACCTCATTTACAGGGCACAAGTAATTTAACTTGTTATAACAAGTTATACAAAACAAACCAAACACAAAATCAAACTTTTGCTTTCATTATCCTCCTTCTAATTACTCTGATCAGGTTATAACCCCAGCAACTTATCTGGAATGGATATTATTAACTGTAAGCACTGTGGGACACTTTCAAAAGGTCAGTTATAGAGGATTTAGGACACTGCCCTACATGCTGGGTCAAAAACAGTGGTGGAATTCAAGCATGCATGGGACAGTCATAAGGCAATTCTAGGGGGTGGGTAGGAAGAAGTAGGCTGCTGGTTAACTAGGATCTGCAGCTTATCCATTAGGTAGGAAATGGACAGACTGGGTGGGCCAAGCGGTCCTTATCTGCCGTCAAAATCTATGTTTCTATTGGAGATCTAAGGGCTCAGCTCCAGACAGCATGGGCAGAGATTGCACACCTCAAATTGCATATTCAGGAGGAATATAAGACCCACCTGCCATTTCCCCAACATCAAACAGTAGCACCTCAACCACAGAGGGTAGTTGGTCCGGGAGGTTGGCAGGTGGTTAGGAGGGCAAATCGGTGTCTCATACCCGGTGCTTCCAACATATCACCTCCACAAACCATATAAAAACTACAAACAGGTATCTGCCTCTATGCCTGAAAGCAAACAAAGGGCAGAGGACACTGCAGAGC
This sequence comes from Neoceratodus forsteri, assembly GCA_016271365.2. Taxonomy (NCBI): domain Eukaryota; kingdom Metazoa; phylum Chordata; order Ceratodontiformes; family Ceratodontidae; genus Neoceratodus; species Neoceratodus forsteri. The sequence goes on along the minus strand of CM057455.1, from coordinate 1,453,910,468 downwards.
AGGACACTGTAGCACAGGAGCTAGCACAACAAAACTCAACCACAGGAACCAAAATAAAAAATCAAAAGGAAATCCAAAACACTTCTGATCATAGGAGACTCCATGATTCGAGGAGTTAATATGTATCTCCAGCCAGGGTAATGGTCAGATGTCTCCGAGGTACATCAGCATGGAGAGACACTGACAACATTGCTAAAATTGTACAGGAAGCAGGAGAAAACATTGATGTCCTGGTACACATAGGACTATCAATCTCACCAGCGGGTCAGTTGTGGAGACCAAGGAACACCTGACCAGGCTGGGTGACAAACTATCATCCATTTTGTCTGTCATCTCTTTCCTGAGATTCTGCCAGTCTAGAAGAAGGGGCAGATGGATGGAAGGTCAGAGAAGGGGACATAGGGAGCTAAATATGGCTCAGGGATGGTGCCAGGAAAATGACACAATTTGTAGGTAACTGGCAAAAGTTTTGGGAGTGAAAGTTCTTTAAATTTGATGGACTGCATCTGACTAAGAAGAGTCAGTGCATTGCAGAAGTTTGATGTCTTTGTAGAATATTTAAACCAACAAATGAGAGAGGGTGCAGCACCGATACATCGAATGGGAGAACACCCTCCACCTCAGCTAGTGATCAAACAGGAGTTCAGCATGTTTGTAGTTCATTTGCATCACCAGGTAAGGAAAAGGTCCGCTCCCCATATGACGACGGGAAATGCCAGACCTCACCCAACAACCAACATACCAAAATCTGGCCAGTGGAAAATCATGTACACAAATGCTCACAGTCTGGGAAACAAGATTCCAGACCTGCAGGCAATAATGACAGAGGCTAAACTGGACATAGTAGTCATTAGCAAGACATGGTTCACCAGTTACCACACTTGGAGACTTTAGTACCCGGCTATGTACTGTTCAGAAGAGACTGAGGTGCAAAAGGGGAGGTGTGGAATGGCCTTATGTCAATAAAAATATCAAAGCTTCAGAAATTCAGAATCCACATAAGGAGCCAGAAGAACTGTGGATCACCCTGAAACAGGAAATGGGACAGCCATACAAACTGGGGCTGTCTACAGGCCTCCAGATGAGGGGAGGACATAGACACATTTCTGTTAGAAGATATACAAAACATGACAGCTAAGGGGAGGTTCTGATAATGGGAGACTTCAAATGCCAGATACAGTTTGGTCAATACCAGCAGGAACATCTGCCAGAACTAGACACATAGTGGATTCCCTGCAGGGAGGGCCTCAAACAACTGGTACAACAACCCACCAGAGACAGGGCTATCCTAGATCTAGTACTGACTAACAGGAAAGGATCGCAGATCTCCAGGTAGAAGGTCATCTGGGGCCAGTGACCATCACATGATATGGTTCAATTTGACCACTAGAACTAAATCATCCCATTCCAAGGCAAAAATATGGGACTTCAGAGGAACTGACTTTGATAAGATTGCCAACAGAGTTAAGCTAGCCCTGGCAAGAAGAAATACAGGTGAGGGGGTATAGGCAAAGTGGGCAAGTATTAAGGATACAATACTTGAAGCAACATCCCATTGTGTAAGAGAGAAAAGGAAGTGCAAAAGAAGAAGGAAACCACTTTGGTTCTCAAAAACAGTAGCAGAAAAGGTCAGAGCCAAAGGCTGGCCTTCAGGAAATATAAGGGAAAGCAGCGGGATGAAGATAGGAGCACACCAAACTTCCTAAGGGAAGCAGGGAAGGCAGTAAGGCAGGCAAGGTCCAAACCGAGAAACACCAGCACGAACAGTAAAAGAAGGTGACAAGATTTTCTGTAGATACATTAGTGAAAGGAGAAAGTCCAGAGGGGTATTGCTAAGATCAAAGGGGATAAGGGGCATGTGAGGAGGAGGACCATGTAAAGCATCTATCCTAAATAGATACTTCTGCTCAGTATTACTGAGGAGAAGGTAGGCAGGACCCACAGCTCAGCACCATGGACACAGGGGGAGGGAGGTATGCAGTAGTCTCTTCACAAAAGAAAGGGTCCTACAAGAGCTTGATAAGCTCAGGGTGGACAAGGCAATGGGACCTGATGGCATACATCCCAGAGTACTAAGGGAGCCAAGGGCGGAACTAGCAGAGTCATTATCAGAATTGTTCAGTGAGTCTCTGAGCACTGGAGAGGGCCCAGAAGACTGGAGAAGGGTTCATGTGATCCCGCTCCACAAGAGTGGTAGCAGGAGGAGTTAGGGAACTACAGATCAGTCAGTCTTACCTCAGTAGTGGGCAAGATTATGGAGGCACTCCTTAACCAAAGGATAGTGCAACACCTGGAATCCATAGGAGCACAGGACCCAAGACAGCATGAGTTTACAACAGGAAGGTCCAGTCAAACTAATCTCATAGATTTCTTTGACGGGTACCCAGAGTGGTGGACCAAGGGGAGCAGTTGATGTCGCCTACCTTGACTTCAGCAAAGCTTTCGATACTGTTCCACATAGAAGACTGATTAATAAGCTGGGCAGGTTGTGGTGGGTCGTAGTTGGTCAACTGAGTGGCAAACTGCTGGACGGCAGAAAACAGAGAGTGGTGGTAAACCGCATACAGTCAGAAGAGATGCAAGTCACAAGTGGGGTACCTCAGGGATTGGTCCTGGGGCCAGACCTCTTCAATATCTTCATCAGTGACATTGCAGATGGCCTGAAGGGTAAGGTTTGTCTGTTTTCTGATCACACTAAGATCTGCAACAGAGTAGATGATCCAGATGGGGTGGGCAGAATTAGAAGTGATCTGGATAAACTGGCAAAATGGTTGGAAGAGTAGCAACTGGGGTGTAATGCAAAGAAGTGCAAGATCATGCACATAGGGAAGAGAAACCATGAAGCCACCTATAGGTTGGGAAGGGAGTTGCTGGCAGTCACAAGGGAAGAGAGAGACTTGGGCATCATCATAACGGATGACCTGAAATCATCCAAGCAGACCACTAAAGCAGTAGGTAAGGCTAGGGGGATGTTGGGTGTATTAGTAGGGTATCACAAGTTGTTAGAGGAGGTAATAATCCTCTTACAAGACACTGGTTAGGCTCATCTGAGTACTGCATGCAGTACTGAAGGCCACACCTTCACAAGGACATTAACTAAATTGAGGCAGTCCAGAGAAGGACAACCAAATGGTGCAGGGACTGCTTCAGAAAACATATAAGAACAGATTAATGGAACTCAATATGTTCACTCTGGAGCAAAGGAGGAGAGAGGTGATAAGATTGAAACATTCAAACATCTTAAGGGCATTAACAAGGTGAAAGAGTCTAACATGTTTCAATATAAGAAAAATAGCAGGATAAGATGACACAGCATGAGATTAGAAGGAGGCTGATTAAGGGTAATGTGAGGATGTTTACAGAAAGGGTGGTGGATGCATGGAATGGCCTGCCTCAGGAAATGGTGGATATGAATATAGTGGAGGGCTTCAAACAGGCATAGGATAGGGATAAGGGAGCAATACAGATAAGTATGAATAGATAGGCCATTGACAGAGCAAATGCCAATGGTACATTCATAAGGTAGAAAAGAAATGGCAGACTAGATGGGCCTTGTGGTCCTTATCTGCCATCAACTTCTATGTTTTTAGACTTTGCATTCACACACATGGCCTTCCAGATTTTGTTACCACTCTGCTTGTTACCCTCTTTCTTTCCTTTTGCCATCTCTCCCCTTTCTTTTAATGCTTCTGTTCCCATCTCCTTTATTTCTACTACCCTGCTTCCTTTATTAATTTCACCCTGGTGGATTACACTCCCCACAGGTTCTCCCTACTTTCTACTTCAGCCTGTGGGGTAGGGGCAGTTACTGCCTCCCTGATGTCTTCTACCACCCCTCAGCCAGTTTAAATGTCCTTCAGAGTAAACCAAGCCATCCACTAAGGACTGCGATTCCCCTCTGGATGGATGCAGGCCATCACCACTGTAAGGACCCATATCTCACAGTGGATCCCCAGTCCCCAATGTAGCTGAACTTCCTCTTGGCACCATTCCTTCTACCATGAGTTGAAGGTCTTGTGCAGAGATCCCTCTCCTCACCCCTGTGGGAGACAGGCAGCACTTCAGTGAAAGCTGCTAAGCATGCTACTTGTCCAATATCTTTCCCCAGTTCCTTAAACTCCCCTGAACCATCCCAGCCCCATCCATAGCCAGGTCATTAGTCCCTCAAGTGGACAATGACATCCAGCTCTGCATGCTGTCCTGCTGCACTAGTGATCCTCTGAATCCACTTCCCATCCCTCCAGGCTCTGGCAACACATTGGTACCTAACCTCTCTCCCCACTTTCCTATTCCTAAATCTGTCCCCTCACAATCGAGTGCCCCACCAGAAGTTGCTTCCTCTCCTCTGGGGTTCTCTTCCTCCCTCCTTGGGATCTCCACTGCACAGAACTGACTGCCACAACCTCCCAGGCCACTACAACGGGTGCCTCCTCCTAGCAGTCCTGCCTCACCAGAGCAGCGAGAATTTCATGGTGGAACTGGTTGAGAAAAGTGCCTATGACCCACCATGCCAACCTTCCAAAGCCCACTGTAGTCCAGCCATTTCTCTTCTAGGCATCTTCTGTGTAATGGTATCAGACTTGGTGGCCCCTGGGTGAGGAAAGAATCCCTAAATACTAGTCAACTCTGCCTGGAGTCTGGTGACCTCCTCCTCAACCCAAAGAGGTGCACACAGATGGGGAAGCAGCAGTCTCCAGAAGATCTCTTTGAAAACTGCCATCCCACAGCTGTTGCACTGCACCACCTAACGTTCCCAGCTTCTATAACTCCCTGCATCACCTGGAAATACTTATGTACCCTTACCCTTGATATGCTGTTGTAAGCTTCCCTTTTTAGGATGCAGTTGGTTCAGCCCTGCAAACCTCTTGCTATGAGAAAAGGACTCTACATTCCTTCCAACCGAAGAACATGTCAGAGTTATGACACAGTTGCCTCTGCATCTATGAAGCACTCTGCTCACTGTCGCTATAGGCAGTTGCACTCCGCCATGTCCAAGATGGCTGCCAAACCAAATTGCACATGTGTGACTACTGGGTCATGCACAGTAGAGCTCAGTGGTCATCTTGGTACGGCGGAATGTACTGTGTTCCCCTTGACTGCCAGAAAGTTTTGAAATTCTAGATATCTGCCCATCCAACTCTCCTCTCAGCACCCCCTATAAATATATGAGTGACACTGGGGGTTCCTAATCCCAAGTGTCGGAACATACAGTTGACACTGGGGGTGCCTAATCCCCAGTGTCCGATCAGGCCTTCTCATTTTTTTTTTTATTTACTAAAGATATTCCTCACCTGATCCTCACTCTCAGTATCCACCACCTCACTCCACCCTCAAGAAACATTTATTTATTTTATTTATTTATTTATTTGAATTTTAATGACTGGGTGAGCACATTGAGACATACACGTCCTCTTTTCAGGGCTTAATGGGGAAATACATTCCAGTAAGAGCTGTACAAAGCAATGTTTACAGAGAAGTCAGCAAGGCAGATGATTACATTGAGCAGCTATACAGTAACTACACTGATTAAACATTAGCTAATTGCAGTAACTGACGTAAAGTAGAGCAGGTATACAGTAACTAATCAGATTATACAAAAGCTGCAGGTGAACATGGTAAACAGCCTATTGTCACATGTTCAGCGTAGTTACCTGGATGTAGAAAGAGAAATAAATAGACTCAATATGTACAAATACACAAGTAGGTTGTGAGAGTGGGGGGGAGGAAACTGAGTGAAAGAGAGAAAGGGTGGGATAGTGTGTGTGAGAGAGAGTGGAGAAGTAAGAGAGTGAAGAGAGGAAAGAGTGAAGGAGAGAAGAGAGTGAGAGGTGAGGGAGTGAGAGGGTGAGAGAGTGAGTGATTAGCAGAGTGAATTAAGGAGGGGAATAGAGGTGGTGGTAATTCAACTGAAACGGGGTCCATATGGATGGTGTGTCTAAAAACAATTGCAAGCTGGAGGAGGAAAGAAGATTTCTTTGAAGTACTTTTTAAATAGAGGAAGAGATTTACAGGAAAGTAACCGCTGGGGAAGATTATTCCATCTGAGGGGGTTAAGAAGGTGAAAGATCTCCTACCTATGGCTAGGCATGCTTTTGGGAAGAACAAGCATTGGAAGGTGGGAGGAGCGCAGGGTCCTGGAGTGGGATCTAATACAAGCAGGTTTGAGAGGACACGGGGTAGGGAGATGGATAAGTTTGAACATAGTGCAGTGTGAAGGGAAGTCATGCTTAGCCTCAAAGGATGGCCAGCCTAGGGCTTGGAGCACATTGCAATGATGCAATCGAGCAGGTACATTTACCATGAAATGGGCTATCCTGTGGTATGCTTGTGTTGCTTTGGACAGGACAGTTTGTTTAGCTGAGAGGAGTAGGAGGGCTGCAAGAAAAGTCCTGGATTAGAGAGGCTGAGGCAACTGTTCTATGGGTTTGGAGGGTCATGTAAGGTGGAGTACGTGACAGTAGGCCTAACTTTTGGTTGGTGGCCTTTATTACTCTGTCAACATGTGTTTTAAATGTAAGATGTTTTTCCAGAGTTACCTCTAAATATTTAAAGGAATTCACTCCTTCAAGTGCCACCCTGGCAGAGGTGTAGACTACTAGGGTTGATGTATGGTCAAGTCAAAAGATGTGTGGTGGAACAGCATAGTTTTAGTTTTCTTGGTGTTGAGCACCAATAGGTTGTCATGAAACCAAGATTGATTCTAACAATTGGAAGTCCGACTCCAGGTTGGACTTAATGGAGGAGACGTTGTAGTCTGATCAATAGAGGATGGCATCATCTACATAAAGTTTCACTGACACACCACCACAGTTACTGGAAGTTCGATGGATTAATATGGAAAACAATAGGGCACCCAGGATGGACCCCTGGGGACTCTCAGTGATGGGAGAGAGGGGAAGGTGGCACCTGCCCACCTGACACATTGCATTCGTGAGATAGATAGTTAGAGAACCATGAAAGGTAGCAAGTATCAAGGCCTAGGTGACTCAGTTTTCTAACAAATGTCTGTGATTGACCAGATCAAAAGCTTTGTGAGATCTACAAAGACTGTTCCAGTAGCATTCCCATTTATCCATTGCTCGAAATATATCAGTTGTGACTCTCAGAAGAGCAGTATCAGTTCTAAGGAGATTTCCAGAAACCATGCTGAAAACTTGTAAGGACATTGGACAGTTCTATGAAGGAATACAGTTGATTATAGAGTATTCTTTCCTGAATTTTGCTGTGGGACAAAGTATAGATATAGGCCTGTAGTTTTCAATGTGATTTGCAGGGCCATTTTGTGCATGGGGACTACTACTGCTGTTTTTCCAGTTGTCTGGTAAGGTGTGCGACAGGAAGGATCTATTAATTAGCAGGGTAACAGGATGGGCTATTGTGGCTACACCATTCCTGAGGAACTTGGGGAAGGTGTCAAAGCCTGGCAAACTATTTGGATCTAGTTTAGCAGGCGCTTAAGGACTTCTGTGCACATGGTGAGTTTTAGGTAATAAGGATTTGGAGGGGATCAGAGCTGCTGTGGACTGAGTGGTGGGGTCTAATAGGAAGCCAGTTTTGTAAGGATCCAGGTCGGTGAAGAATTGATTAATCCCAGTAGCAATCTCTAAGTGGGTGGTTAGAGTTGTATCTTTGGTAATCATCTCCTGGGGATGGTTGGTCCTTACCTTTAAGAAGGGCATTGATTTTGGACCAGAAGTGTTTGGGGTTGGAGAGACGATTTACTTGCAGAGATTGGAAATACTCCCATTTGGATTTGGTGACTTTGGATTTACATGTGTTCCGTAGATGGTGGTAGTTTTGCCAGTCAGTAAGAAAACCTGTTTTTATATTTTCCAGGCTCTCTCGAATGCATTACATGCCTTATACCCTTTGTTAGCCAGAGGCATGTTTACCTTTGGCTCTTAGTTTAAAAGGCATAAAGGTCTAGGATGGCAGTGAAGAATTTAACAAAGCAGTCCAAGGCTTGATTAATATCTTGAAGGGAGTGATAGGGTCCAGTCAATGGAGTACAGAATCCTCAAGAAAGCATCAGGTTAAAGTTTGTTGTGAGAATTGATTGTCTTGGGGAGGCGTGGTAGGTTGTTCTTCCAGACTCAAAAGATGGGGAGTGGTCACTTAGGGCATCCAGAAGGATTCCAGAGGCTTTATTGTGGCATTTATTGTTTGTAATCATCCAGTCGAGAAGACCGTGATTTTCAGTCTTCATGTTGATATGGGAGGGTTGGTTGATTACTTCTTCTAAGTTGACGCCAGCGAGCAAAGCTAGATATTTGTCTGTGTTAGGTCCAAGCTAATTGAGGTTGAGGTCACCACATATAAGAATGTCCCGTGAGGGACAGTATCTAATTTTGAGAGGAACTCAGAAAAGAGGATGAGGCAGTCTTGGGAGGAGATGGACATAACCTATGAGTATCTTTTTTACATTCCCAAGGAATAATAGTTACACTAGGTACCCAATCCCCAGTGCATGAATCCTCACTACTTTTTTTTTATAAACCTGTAACCTAATTTAAAAAAGAAATTAAATTAAAGATATCCCCAACTGACCCTTCCTCTCAGTGCCCATCACCCCAACCCCTCAAGAAACATAATAGTTATAATGGGGATGTCCAATCCTCAGTGCAGGAATCCTTGCTCATATTTTTGTTTTAAAACCTGTAAAGAAAACCTTCCATCAATGTCTTTTGCAGCTGTTAGACTTCCCCACCTGAACATGCCACTCAGCACCCACTCCCCCCACCCCCAAGCCCTTACTTATCAATCAGGAGACCAACGCCATAATTCTCTGGACTGGACACATCTTCACTCATCAAAGCCAGACTGCAAACTGAAGAAATGGGTACAGTATGTAGTTCAAGGTATTTCAATGGTGTTTTGAACTTAGTGGAACTTGGGCATTTTTGCATATATTTGGCCCAAGTGTTCAACATGTCTATTTTGGGAATGCACCTCATGAACAACTGTAATCACACTGGGCAAAATGTCCTGAAAGATGATTTTATGGTCCTGTGTGAGAAATCACCTTTGTGCAGGAACTGAACATTTTCTCTGCCCTTGTTCATGAGGTGGGGTCATAAAAGGCTTTTGTTGAAAATTTGGTGTAAAAATATTGAAAACAAAGTTATGAGCCTACGTTGCATTTTGTGAATGCAGACCTCCTAACTTTGGTAATTTTCAATATTTTAATTCTAAACTTACAACATAGCCATATCTTTATAGCACCTCATGAATGCGACAGCTGTCATTTTTCAAATCCTGGCCAAAATGTTTTTTCACATCCTGAAAGTGATTTCATGGTCCTAAAATAAATCACCTTTTGGGCAGGAGTTGTAAATTTCTGCCCTTGTTCATTAGGGCAGGGTCATAAAAAGCTTGTGTTGAAAATTTGGTATAAATAAATTAAAAACAACAAAGAGTTATGAGCCTACATTGAATTTAGGTGCAGGCTTGTAACTGGTAATTTTCAATTATTTTCCCAAATTTACAACATAGTGATATCTTTTAGAGCACCTCATGTATGTGATACCTATCATTTTCAAATCCTGGCTAAAATGTTTTTCACATCCCAAAAGGTGATTTTGTGGTCCTTACGTGAACTAACCGTGTGGGCAGGAGTTGAAAATTTTCTGTGCCTTGTTCATGAGGTGGGGCCATAAGAAGGCTGTGTTGAAAATCTGGCATACAAATATTAAAAAGGAACAACGTTATGAGCCTTTATTGAATTTTTCAAACGCAGGCTTCACAACTTTGGTAATTTTCAATATTTTTAACCCAAATTTACAACATAGCTATTTTTTACAGCACCTCACGAATGTGACAGCTGTCATTTTTCAACTCTGGCCCAAAATGTGTTTTTTCATCCTGAAAGTTGACTGCACAGTCCCTTCACAAAATCACCTTTCGGGCAGAAGTTGAACATTTGCTCTGCACTTCTTCATGAGGCAGGATCATAACAAGGCTATTTTGAAAATTTGTTGTACATATATTGCAAAACAACAAATTTATGAGCCTACATTACATTTTGCTAATTTATTTATTTTATTTTATTTATTTCAGAGATCAGATATACCTTTGAGTCATAGACTCCTTTACAAAGGTTCCATGTCACATGTAATAGATACAGAATACACAATACAGAATGCAGAATATACAGGACAATAAATGTTACAGAGTAGAGACTTTTTTGACAAAAATAAATTAGCAAGAACTTCAGAATAGAACAGTTTGAGACAGTTAGAAATAAATGGGAACTTAACATCCCGAGGAGGTGGAAATTGAGAGTTACGAGGAGGCCTCCTCATGAACTAGTAATGTTCAATATTTTTACCCCAAATTCCTCCCATGCAGCCCTATCAGCTCTGGCCAGAGTTTGTTTTTATGTGTTACAACTTGTGTTCTCCTGTACTTGGTATACATCCCATATCTGTTACCCTAGATAGGGTGTTGCGCCTATTCCCAATTTAGGACTACCTTTACCATCTGTCCCTCCCAGCAGCGAATGTAACAACAGGAGTGAACAGGTGCTCTTCTATTTGACCAGCAGAGTCCCCCACTTCTCTGCTTCCTTCTGCTGATGTCTGCTGACGCCTAAGGTGCCAGTCTTACACCTGTTCCACCCCATTCACTGTTCCACTTTCTTGCTGGACACAAAGTGCTCCAAATCTATAGGCATTCCTGTATTTTACAGGGAAATTGACCCTTATAGACTTGCATTAGTTATAGAGGAAAATGCGGCACCAGCTGCCACATGAAAGAATGTCATCTAAGGAAAACACTAGGAAATTGTTAAGGTGTTACACTGAAAATGCCAACTCAATCTGGGAGTACTGGCATGAACTTGTGGGATACATTAGAGGGACTCTTTTATAGTTAGCAGTTTTGAAACAAAATTCAAGTTTCAACTTCTAGACTGATTCTGCCTTCTCCTACAGTACAGTAAATGCTGTAAGACCAATGTGGTAGTGAGCTAAGGTGCTTGGCTGACCCTGGGAGTCAAACATGTTTTTTAACTCTGCTGAATCCTTCACGGTCATGGCATGTTTTCCAGAGTCACTGATTAATAGAAAGCCTTTTAATCCTACTGTAATTTGTTACTGCTAAAGAAGAGATTGCTGAAAACACGAATATGCTGTAGCAGTGAGTGTTCATTTCTCTGTGCCTTTGCACTGTAGGTATTTGCAGCCGTAGGCTGGAAGAACTGCTGGATGCCACTAATGAAGGCAGTACAGAAGGATGGAATGGAAGAAGTTCCGATGTGTTCCTTCTTTCTGCTGGGTGAACTGGCAGAAAACAGGTATTGACACTCTGCAGGTTTAAAATGTGCTGGTACTGCCCTCAGGCACAAGGTCTGCTGTATTGAAGCCTCTTAGTTGAGCTGGGAATATTGACGGGCAGAAAATAGTCTGTGAGACAAATTGTGTGTTCAGAATGTTTAAATGATACAAAATAAGGAACAGTTTGTGAGTTTGCTCTCTTTCTCTCCCTCTCCTAAGATATAAAGGCCCTATTACAAAAAAATCCAGTATTCATCATTTAGAAAGTAACTAGAACATAAATTTATAAGATCAAATTATTTTACAAATGTGTTGAAACAGGCTTTGAGTCTTTGATGAATGTTTGTATGTGATCTAGCATGTGAATATTATATGGAGAGGTTTACTAGAATGTATGCCACTCACCACTCATTGGGTCTAAAGCTACAGCACAGAAGAGATGCTCTTCGGATGGGGACATTTTTCTTTTACAGATGAGTAATTATTCTGGGGTTTGGGGGCTTTAGGAAGGAAGAGGGCCATTAACTAGAGGATGGTGCAGAGCAGGGGATTTAAGATATTTTTGTTGGGGGATGGGGTGGAGAGATGGGTGGACACTTTCTGCAGTCGTGAAAAGGATTTTACAACAGAAAAGGTGCTCTCTCCAGCAGGGCATGGTTTTTTTTCACAAGTTTATGTATGATTATTTCAAGTGAAAATGGAGGAATGGGAAAGCTATTCTGCTTCTCTCAAAAGAGCCAATCACTCAATATATCTTCGGTTTATTGCTGTACCCCAGTGTCTCATCCTCCAATAGGACTTTTCAATGGGATTCATTGAATTTGTTCTAAATTACTTGTTTACTTTGTGTTTATTTATTTTGATGACCATATAAGTGCACTGGCACTGAAGCACCTTTTTCAGGCATGACCGGTATAGAAGAGTACACAGCAAAACAGAGGAACAGGTACAAGTTCACAAGTGTCATAATGCAAAAGAAAGTGACATAGTGCAAAACTTAGGCATTCAGATGGCACATCAAGTCAACAGTGTTTTATAAGTCATGCAAGCAGGTACAGACATTAGACTCTTGGAAATGTACCTTCAGCTTGGCGGTGAACATTTTAGGAAAGGACAGTTCTGATGAGAAAGTAATGGTGTCCCAGAATGACACTGCTCCATATCTGAAAGAGTTCTGGCCCTTACCTGTGCACATGAATGGAACTTTCAATAGATTGCTTGATGGAGTGAGAAGGGTTGTCCATGTAAGTGAATAGCCTGGATAGACATTGTGGAACACTTCCATGTAGAATTTTGTACATGACGTTCGCTGGGGTTAAATGAGCTCTCTGAGTCTCCATACATCCTTTAAAATATGTACAAAATAAAAAATTATATGATAGCAAAGTGTTGTATATGAGGAACCATTGAGGGTTGAAAAGCCATAAAGCCATGAGCATGAGTGCATTTATGAGATTGTTCAACCCTGAGATGGTATTATTACCTCACATAGCACTTTACTATCTTTTTATTTTATATATCATATACGGTTGAACACTTTTGCTGTGTTCTATGTGTTTCTATAGTGTAGTGGTATGTGTTAGTTCTGAGGACACCATTGCTTGGTGAGTGTATTGGGTGTTAATGTTCTTCAGGTGTTCATGATACTTCAGTCGAGTGTAATTAGCTGCTTGGGGGTCATAATACCTAATTGGCAACCAATTAAATTTCATACTATTCTAACTGGCAGGCATTGTCATAATACCTTACCTGGCAGCCAATTTAAGTCATAAAACCCTAATTGGCAGCTAGTTGAAGTCACAGTACCCTAATTGGTAGCTATTTGAGGTCATTAATCCTAATAGGTAGCTTGCTGGGGTCATAAATCCTACTAGGCAGCTAGTTAGAGTCCCTACTTGGCTGCCATCATATGGAGAAATAAATGATGTTTTTTCAGTGGGAAGCCTAGCCATGTAAGATATGTAGAATAAATGCAGAAAACTGTATATACCTAATGAGCTGCTAATTGGGACGAGTGGCATTATTGCCCTAATTAGTCCCTCAGATACGTATGTAACAGTATTCTGCAGTTGCCTAGCATTTATTTTATATAATACATGGGGAAAGTGCATTTGTTTGTACCTGAAGGCTATGTTTTTTGTCAGAAGGCTTATTAAGTAAGGTTGTGTTTTTGGTTAGGGGGTTCATTAGGTGTACTAATTAGCACAGACATTTCTTAACTGGTTCAGCTGGTGTGTTCATTGATGTGTTTATTGATTTAATTGGTCATTAAGTTGTTTGTTTTGGTGGTCATAATGTTGATCTATGGGTGCGTTTTACATGGTATTCAGGTTTCAGTGCAGAGGTATGCAGCTTTAATTGTTTGGAATGTAGGTTTAATTGGTGAGGTATACAGGAAATACATGATAATGGGCTCCTATGGAAAAGTTCCCATCTGGCCCCATTCATGTATTATATATATATATTTTTTGCAAAAACTTTGTTAATGCTCTAGTTAGGGTGAAAGCAACACAGCTGGGAAATGTGGCATTAGGGTTTCCAGCCTGGCACCTCACTCCCAAAGCAGGCAGGAGAGCAGGTGTGGGGTGTGCCTTAGCTTTTCAACCCAATACTCACCCCATTCCATTTGTAAATAAGGTTGGATGTGTAGACTTTATGAGAATGGAGTGGCGGTAGGCTTTAGAAGCCAAGGTACACCCACCTGCTCTCCTGCCTGCTTTGGTGGGTGGGGTTAGGGATTGAAAACCCTAATGCCACATTTCCCAACTTATATTGCTTTGACCCTAACTGAGCATTGGCCAAGTGTTTTGCAACTTATTTCCTTACTTTCTGAGATAGTATAATTGTATCCTTATTTTATTGTGGGAGCACAGCTGCACTCCAAGGCATACATAATTTTGTCGGCTTTTATTTTTCTGACATTTATCACTTCCTGGTATTCACTGTCCCCCACTGTACACTTCAAGAGACTGTATAAAGCCACAGAAAGAAACAGCACAATACTGCAGTAAATAATGCAGTGAAAATGAAATGTAACTCTATTGTAGCCACACACTTGAGAAAGGCGGTTGCTGAAGCGCTTAGGGACGGGTGCTTGTATGTTCTCACCAGCCAAGGAATAAATCTTTATTTTAGCATAATTCCTGCAGTATTGTGCTGTTTTTCTGTAGCTGTCTACTGTCTCTTGGAGTGCCATGGTTATGGACCTGGTTACACATTTGGGGCTGGCCACCTCCTCGGCACCCACCCCACACTGTAGTGCACAGCACTAAACACGAGCTGCTGCTCCCCATCGTACATTTGTGCTCGTCCCCAGTACTGTTAATAGCCCCTGTGTAGTGCCCCCACATTCTAATTTCAGTACTCATTTTATATTAATTGTTCATTGGTATCCCCCACCCTCTGATTCCCATATTTAAAATATTGTAAATCCCTATGGGTGGTTAGGCACCCAACACCCCATATCCCTGTATTGTATAACCCTGGTGTATAGTGGCATCCCCACCCTCTGATCCACATATCTATAATAATTTATTACCCTATTGGTGGTTAGTGGCACCTCCCACCTCCCATATCCCAGTATTGCATTACCCTGGTGCCTAGTGGCACCCCCACCCTCCAATCCCATATTTATAATAATTTAATACTTCATTGGTGGTTAGTGGCACCCTCCACCCTCCTAGTCCCTATACTTTATAAGCCTGGTGTCTAGTGGCACCCCACCTCTGATCCCCATTATTTATAATAATTTAATACTCCATTGGTGGTTAGTGGCACCCACACTCTCCCATATCCCAGTATTTTATAACCCTGGTGTCTGGTGGCACCCCCCAGCCTCCAATCCCCATATTTATAATAATTTAATGACTCCACTGGTGATTAGTGGCACCCCACCCTCCCATGTCCCAGTCAAGCTGCTAAAACAAGAAACCATCACTTGATGTCTTTTTACAACCTGTAAAAACTCCACTGCTGATTACACCCCACCACCCACCGACCTCCCACTGTGCACCCACCTCTGCACCCTGCTCCTCATGCCTCACTCACCTGAACTGCCAGCACAGTGAAGATCCACTCCAATTGAAGATGCCTCTGCTGCTGGAACTAGCAACTGCTATCTAACAAGTAAGGTAATTGCAGTTGGACAATACATTCAACCGCAGTTACCTTACTTGTTAGACAGCAGTCAGAGAGTTGATCTTCACTGTGTTGGAAGTTCAGGTGAGTGAGGATATGGGGGTCAAGGTGTTGGGAGGTGGTGCAGTTGGAGGTCAGATGAGTGGTGTGGTGTGATCGTATGCCTTTTAATGGTTTGTAAAAAGACATTGAGGGATGTTTTTCTTATTTACAGCTTGACTGGGACATGGCAGGGAGGGGTGCCACTCTGTCTCCTGTAGCTCATCTACTAGCTGACCACCACTCTCCCTCCTCCCTTCAACCTCTGCCCACGCCCTCCCCTTGGTGTTACCTGACTAGCCCGACTCAAACCTATGCCACATTGCCTGATCCCACCCTCTCTGGTACCAACCCCTTATGACCACTAGGAGTCGCTATTCCAACCCAGTTTTCTGGTCCAAACTGACCACTTTCAAGCCAACTAGTACCAGGATCCCTGCTCCTAGCCAAGCCTTATCCCAACTGGCCTGCCTGGGTCTTAAACCTTGTACCCTGACCACCAGAGGCCGTGACAGTACCACTACTCTAAAGTGGTATCTACGCTTTCTGAAGGGCAACCAAAATATCCATAACCTTCACCCTCCTACTACCAAGGTACTTTCCTAGGGCACCCCTCCCTAATCTGGTAAAATGCCTACACAATTAAACCTTGTACTTCTGCTCCTCCATTTTTCTGTCCCTTCCCATCCTACTCCCCCACTAAGCTGCTTCCCAGCACCCCACCACCGCAACTCTTGACCCATCCTCACAAATACCCCTTTAAATCCTCTTCATCCCCCTAACTATCTCCTGGTCCCATTTCCTCACCACCTCCTCCCCAGTCCTTCCCTTCGGCTGCTTTCTGGCCCCTCACCCACTCCAGTACCCACTTCCTCCACACTGTAACCGCACTACCACCCCAACCAATGCACAATAAAATCCCGGCTCTCCGGGTCCTACACTACCACCTAATCATTGCCCTTCTCCTCCTGACTGCAGGTGATACTCACCCTAACCCTCGGCCCTACCCCAGCCCAGGTCCAGATTGCCCCATACCTAACCCCTCAGCCCAAGCCACCTCCAACGCACGCCCTGGCTATCCTCCCAGAGGCCTACGCCTCCTTCACCTAAATATTGAGTCTCAGCCCTAAGCTTGACTCAGCTTCAGGTTCTAGCCACCCACCATGATCTGGATATAATTATCCTATCCGAGACCTGGCTAAACGCCAGCCTACCTGATAACTCTATTGCCATTCCTGGTTTTACAACCACAAGGCAAGACCGCCCACCAGAGGTGGAGGGTGGCTATCTACATCAGATCAACCCTTCATTTCACCGTCTCTCTCACAAAAGCTGAACCCAAAGCGTATGAGCTCCTCATGGTAAAGCTGCCCCCCACTACCATCTTCGTGGCTGGCATACATATTGCTGCCCAGGCACTCCTACCACAATAGTCACTGACCTACTGGGCCAACTCTCCTCCCATGCCCAGTCGGGTGAACTATACTCATGGGAGACTTTAACCACAACTGGTTAACTCCCATTTTAATAAATCCCAAAACTGAGATAACTGCTCTCAACCTTACCCAAACTATTTTGGAACCTACCCGCTTAAACCATAAGACCGGTAATCACACACTACTAGATTGGGCACTTACATCCCTCCCACACCGCATCATCAGTTCGGCCTCCTTTCCGATTCTATAAGTGACCACCACCCTATCTACTTGGTCCGTAAAATCCACAGACTTAAATCCCTCCCAAATTTATTTTCCAATGCTCTTACAAATCACTCAGCCTCTCTCCCTCCTGGAAGATCTCGCTCACTCAAACTGGGTCCCAAGCACTGACTGCTCTAGCATGGATTTGGCCTCACACATTTTCAAAACACCTTCTCGCCACCTGGGACAAACCGCCCCCTGCGCTGGGAAAGAGTCTGTGGGTCTCATCTACCCTGGATCTCCCTGAGTTGATAGCCTTCAACAAGCCCGGGACAAGGCCTGGCATAACTACAAAGCCACGCCCCTCCCAAATAATCTTGTCACCTACCGCATGCTCCGCAACAAATGTACAAAGGCCATCCGTCTTGCCAAGGCTGAATATTTCAACAACACCCTAAGCATAAATCTTGGGAATCCGTCTAAATTCTGGAAAGTCATTAACTCCCTCTTCACCCCTCAAACAGCAAACCCTCCACCTCTTCTCCTCATCCAAGGACACTCCTCACCGACTCCCGGAAGGTAGCCACTGAGTTTAACTCCTATTTCACTTTTGCCCAAACCCTCCTCGATTCCATACCCCCAGCATCCTTGCCCACCCCACACACATCGACAACCTCCTCCACCCCCCATCATCTATCCCCTGACAACAGGTAGGACCCCTTTCATTCAGATCCATCTCCCTATCAAACCTTAGATGCCCTATGCTCCCTGAACCCTCCAAAGGCAAATCCTCGATGGTCTTGATAACAAACTCCTCTTCCTTTCTGCCCCAGCCATTACGACACCCTTGCCACCTATTAAATCTATCTTTTACCACCGAGTCACTCCCTCCGCTTGGAAGCATGCCACTGTCCTTCCTCTTCCAAAAGGTGGTGATCCCTCCTCCACTACAAACTACCGTCCCATCTCCCTCCTCCCCGCCCTCTCCAAACTCCAAGAACACCTAGTTCTATCCCAGCTCTCCACTTTCTCTCAGAAACCGACTTCTTCACCCCATTTCAGTCCGGCTTCAGAAAACACCATCTACCACCTCCTCCCTGCTACGTCTCACGGACGCCATCCTCTCCGGGATGGACAAAGGGCTAATCACTGCTGCTATCTTCATAGACCTTAAGTAAAGTTCCTCAACACGGTCTCCACCCTCTTCTACTATCCTGCCTTATCAAGAGCCAGTTTAGCCGATTCTGCCACAAACTGGTTCAGCGCTACCTACTAAATAGAACCCAATCCACCAGAATAGCTGACCACATCTCCCCTCTCCCTATCACCACTGGCATTCCCCAAGGCTCAGTTCTTGGTCCCATCCTATTCTCTATCCTCCTAAATGATCTTCCAAATTCATGCTCCTCCTCCGCTATACACATGTATGCAGACGACCACGGTCCTTTTACCTCCGCCAGACCCATGAAGAACTCACTTCCAAACTACAAACGGATTTCAACAAAATCCAACACTGGTTCAATACCAATCAACTCTCCCTAAATCCCAAGAAAACCGTCTCTATGACTTTCGCACAAGGCAACGCTTTCCAAACTCACCCATCCATTGATCTTCCATACCTTAAACAATACTATCCTCGAAGAAGTGCACTCCTTTATGTATCTAGGGGTTTGGCTCAATCGCCACCTCTCCTTTACCACACGTAGATGCCATCACTCCAAACTGCGCCCCTAAACTGGGGCCCTCTTTAGAACCGCTCCTCCCTCTCGCTACACCATCAGACGTGTCCTAGTCCTGAAAATGATTCTACCCACCTTGACTACTGTGGCGTAGTCCTATAACTCCACCTCAAAGACCACTCTAGCCAGACTGGACCCCTCTTTAATGCGTTCTGCTGCTTTGCCCTCGATGCCCCCCTCGCCTCACATCACTCGCGAGCCCTACCATTCACTGGCCCTGCCAACCCTGGAGCAACCGCGCCTACTCCACACTGTAAAATTTGCTTCTAACTTCTGGCTCGGCCCTCCCACCCTACCTAGCATCCTCCCATCTTCCCACCTACCCCCACTCACACCCCTCAGATCCACTGACACAAGGCTATTATCCATCCCACTGAAAGACCACCGCCGGCCAATCGGCCTCTCCTACCTCTTCCCAAACTCTGGAATGGCCTACCTGCTCAGATCCACCACCCATCATCCAAATACTCCTATCCTCTGCCCTCACTAACTTTCTCAAAAAATTGCAACTGCCCCTGAACTCCCTCCTTTATCTCTCTCCCCAGTACCTCCCAGAGCCTGACCAGCGGCCTGGCAATAGCCAAATTGGCTGGCTTATATACTGCTCCACGCGCTACACTCACACTTACTCCTCCCTCCTACTCCTTAAACCTCCTCTTCCCCCTTCCTATCTCCCTCCCCACCTCACCCTCTGCACCAATACCATTCGCCTCCCTCTCACATCACCTTACCTACCCCACGCCCTAAGCATACTATTCCCCCAACTCCAACAGGCTCCTGTGCTTCCCACTGCAGCTCATGGCTGCTACAGGCACTCAAGTTCTGCCCTGTCACACTAGTAAGCTAATGGCACTTACGTAATTAATGTTTTTCCCTTAGATTATCCATTGTATGTTCACCCTCCCTGTAGCGTTTGCTCTGCTTTGCTCCAACCATGACTGTACATTTGATATGTATACCCTTGACGTGTTTGTATTGTTTGCTATGCCTTGCTCCTTCCATGCCTGTACACTTGATATGTATACCTATGACGTGTTTATCCTGTCCCTGTTGTGCAATGTTTATACTGCTCTTACCTTGCCTTTACCTATGTCATATTTACCCTGTTGGTACTGTTCATTGTTCTGTATTCCTCACCTTATGTAAAAGTTCATTTGTAATACCTCCAGTCGATGTATATTGTCTGTATTGCATTACTGCTAAACTCATCTACTGTATGTATACCTGCCTCCTCTGTAACCCTCCCCCAGGTCGCACCGTGAGATGAGCATCTTTTGCTCAGCGTGCCTTTCCTGGTGAAACATTTTCAATAAATAAATAAAATAGCCACCAATGAATTATTCAATTATTATAAATATGGGGATGGGGTGCCACTAGACAGCAAGCTTATACAATATAGGGACATGGGAGGGTGGGGTGCCACTAACCACCTATGGAGTATTAAAGAGCATCTGACCTTTTGGAAAATTTTGGAAAATGTAATATTTAAACACAATTCAGTTTGTATTTCATATATGTTCTGTAGATTTCTCTTATCCATTATTTATTACTGAAGGAATTTCCACAAAACAAGATCTTTATTCCTTAGAGTTCATCAGCCTCTACAGCTTATTCCCTACTTGAAATGATAATACTCTGTTGTGGTATCACAGTCTGTTGCCATGGGAATAACTGTGATGTCACAAGTAGTGCATTATGACATCAGGTTGTGAAAAGCATTAAGAACTGATGAACGCTCAAGGAACAACTATCCTGTTTTCATCCATATGACCCAAGTAGTAAAATAAAAGGGATAAGAAATACAGGAACTAATGAGAAATATAAGCTGCTTTGATCCAAATTTTATGTTTTTAAAAGTTCTTCTTGAGGAGTCAGTGGCTGTTTAAATTATTATAAATATGGAGACGGAGGCTGGGGTGGGTGCCACTTGACACCAGGGTTATACACTACAGGATATGGGAGGGTGCGGTACCACTAACCACCAATGGGAATTATCAAATATAAATATGGGGATTGAGGGTGAGGCATGCCACTAGACACCAGGGCTATAGAAAAGTTAAATGGGAGGATGGGGGGCACTGAACACCAATGTCCACACTAATAAAGGCACAGAAATCCTTTTCAAGAGTAGAAATCCTTTCTGTGAATGCTTTGCCATGTTAGCGGAAAAGGATTCTTTTGAAAGGGATTCTTTTCCATGGAAAGGAATCACATTGCAAAATCCTTTGTCGTGGTCGTGGAAAGATTCTGTCTCGTGAAAAAGGTTCTCATATCCTTTTGCTAAATGATTCCTTTTTCACAAATCTTTTTCATTCTCACAAAAGGAATCAGCTTGTGAAAAAGGATTTCAGACTTAGATTTTTAAATCCTTTTATGGAACCAATTTCCTTTTGCGTGAACAAAAAGGACTCACGAAAAAGAAAGCTAGTGAGTCACAAAAGGATTAAAATAGTTTAAAAAATGTTCAGGAGCTATTAAAAAATACACAGTAAAGCTCACCAACTCCCAATGAGCAAGATATCAGTACATGTTTGATGTCTGTAGAAGACATCCTGTAAGCAGAGTTATAATAGTTTTTGTGTGGAAAAATACAAAACGAGATGGCAGCTCATCAAAAGGAATTTTTTTTCTCATGAAAAGGACTGAACCTCATGAAAAATAATCCTTTTTAATGAGACCAGTTCCTTTGTCGTTCCAGGAAGTTCTCTAGGGAGTGAAATTCCATTGAAAATAACGGACTGTAAAACTGAAAAACTTTGAAACAGATTAATATTTTTCCCCAAACAAATGCAAGACAGTTCTGTGACCCATTCTCTTTCTACCATAGAAATTTCACACTAAAATTCCGCACCATCTGGGCGCAAGATGATGAGAAAAAACTGCAAACAAGGGTGAATTGTAAGGTTTTTGCACTATCCAGATATCAGAATCTGCACATCTGACCAGAATGAAACTTCATAAGTCAAGAGATCTACCCAGTAAAACAGTACGTACAAATTTTGTGCAAATCTGTTGGACGGTTGCAAAGTTATTAATGTGCACAATTTGAGGTTTAACAATTAAACTTCCTACTCAGCTCTAACTATGGGGGCATGACTGTGCCCCTATAATATATCTATAGTACAAGGCATTACCCCATATGCTGAGGACCCAAGGCAGCATGGTTTCACCAGGGGAGGCATGTCAGACCAACCTCGTTAAATTTTGACTGGGTGACTAGGAGGTGGATCGGGAGGGCAGTGGACATGGCCTATCTGGACTTCAGCAAGGCCTTGACACTGTGCCACATAGAAGACTATTACACAAACTGGGGAATATGGGTGTGGAAGCAGGACAGTAGTGTTGTGGGTAGGTAACTAGCTGGGTGGCAGGACACAGAGGGGTGATGGTAAATGGCTGTCACTCCACAGAGGAAGAGTGACCAGTGGGGTACCACAGGGATCAGTGCTGGGACCGGTCCTATTCAACATCTTCATCAGTGACATTGCGAGGACCTAGAAGGCAGAATTTCACTGTTCGCTGATGACACAAAGCTCTGTAACAGAGTAGACACACCAGAGGGTGTAGACAGAATGAGAAGCAACCTGCAGAAACTTGAAGAATGGTCAGGGTTTGCAGTTGAAATTCAATGCAAAGAAGTGCAAGATAATGCATATGGGCACAAAACCCTGGCACAATATATCAGTTGGGGTGAGGATATAGCATGCACCAAGCAGGAAAGGGATCTTGGGGTTATCATCTCTAATGACCTCAAGGTAGGGAAACAGTGTGACAAGGCAGCAGGTAAAGCAAATAGGATGCTGGGACGTATAGGCAGGGGCATCACCAGCAGGAAAAGGGAGGTCATAATTCTGCATACAAGACACTAGTGAGGCCCCACCTGGAGTACAGTGTACAGTTCTGAGACCATACCTACGTAAGGACGAGACAGGGTAGAGAAGGTTCAGAGGAGGGCAACAAAGATGGTGCATGGATTGCATCACAAGTCCTATGAAGACAGGTTGAAGGAACTGAACATGTACTCCCTGGAGGAGAGGAGGGAGGGAGAGAGGATATGATAGAGACATACAAGTATCTTACAGGGAGGAACAGGGTGCAGGAAAACACTATTTTTAGCGAAAAGATGTTCCAGGACTAGAGGGCATGGGATGAAGTTGGAGGAGGACGATCTAGAAGAAACATGAGAAAGAATTTCTTCACAGAACGGGTGGTGGACAAGTGGAACACCCTGCCAGAGGAAGGTGGGGCTGAAACAATCACTGGATTTAAGAATGCATGGGATAGACATAAAGGAATTCTGGAGGTCAGGTGAGAACACACAGACTTCTAGGAAAACAAACTGAACTTACAAGCTCAAATGGGCAGACTGGGTGGGCCATAGGCCCTTATCTGCCGACATTGTCTATGTATCTATGAGCTCAAAAACAATCACAGGATGCAATTACTTGGATTTCTTTTGCTTCCATTTTATATTATTCTCTTAACATTGTAGCATGTCTCTGAAAGACCAGTAAAACCTTTTAGTTACTTCAGTAGCTGTACTGCTGTTTCATAGTAAGTACCACCACCACCATTTGTGCCTTGTATTTTATATTAAGCTATTAGCTTTCACCCTATTTCCTCTGGTGGCAGCTGTAGCTGTCTGCACAGAGTCTGTCAATTTTGTGCTGGCATATGTCTCTTATACTGCCAAGAAAAAGAAGTCAAAGTAATCGTACCGTGATTGTTTTTAACTCAGTATATGGAGTAATGCCTTATATACTCTGCATATATATATATGTTAAATCAGCACACAATAAAGGCACTTTAAATATGTGCTAAATAAATTGTACAGCATGAAAGCTAAATTTCAATGTTCCTGTTTTTAAATATTGTTTTGTACACAATGTATTTATTAATTACATATCGCTTGTTGTTATATGTCAAGCATGACTGAAAAAGGACTGTGCCCAGTTCACTTCCTGGTAAAAATACAAAATCAAATATACTATTTTCATTATTTTGTATATATTTTAAACAATGTATGGAGACACAAAAAGTAAACAAATATTGTTGTTTCATTTAGAACAAATTAAAATAAATCCCTAAAAAAGCCCATTAGAGGGCAAAACATTGGGGGTACAGCAATAAATTGAAGATAGAGGAATACTGAGGACTGGCTTTTTTAAGAGAAGCAGAATCCCCACCACCATTTTTCACTTGAAGTGTACAAATCTTCAGGGGTCAGCAAGCAACAGAGAAGACAGACATTAATACCTGCATTTTCATGTATGACTGTACTGGGGATTTGGCTGTTTACAGGAACATGGCAGTTTATTGACAAGAGGCGGTGGGGTGGGGTTAAATTCATCGTTTTAAGGAACAGGGTTTGTGAAGCTGGAGAAACTTGCTTTTTGGGAAGGGCAAGGATTGGTATGTGACTAACAACTTCTCTGTGTTAAGTGGGGGGATGAAGGAGGTGGGTACTAGTTGGGAGAGGATGGGGATATAAACTATGTGACATGGTGGGAGGGTGGTGTGTGTGTGACTCAGAGGGTCAGGTGGATCTTTTTTTTAAAGGAAAAATAAAATTGCTGGCAAAATTGGTGCAAGGTCAAGGTACAGTTGACTTCACTCATACCATCTGCAGATTAATGGGCAGTTGGTTATAGCAGGTGAAAATGTTTCCATTTTCCATTTGTATTGTAAATATGGTAATAACTACCATATATAATGTTCTATTGCAGCCACCTATTTCAGGCAGCTTCAGGTCAAGTGCTGTCATTAGCACTGTCAGAAAGGTGTGAAGCACTATAATTACTATTTAACAGGAGAGTGTCCAGTTACAACTGATCAGAGATGTCATCATTGCCATGTGGAGGGACCAATCAAGAGTACCTGGACAAGGAAACCAAAGACCTGGATGAAAATCATGAGAAAGTCATGGTGCGCTTTAATGATGTCCAATATCCATTTTGCCCTGCTTGTGCTTCATAGTGCAGTGGAGAAAATGCTAGCTGAAGTTGAAAATGGCAGGGGACTGTACTTGAACACTCTTCACCATAATGACAACAACCTAACAAGGTAGGACTTTCACTTTTAATTTTTTAATCAGCTTGCAATGAACTGTTTACTCACTGGTGCTGGTGCACTGAACTAGTCAAGCTAGAATGGTGTGTCATTCTTTCGTGGTTACATCGTCCATCCGCTATACTGTGCAAATGGGGTTTTCATGGATTAGCCTAGTATAAACAAATGTAGATTGCATTCATGCAGCTCATGAAGTGCGAAGATCTTCTTCGAGGATATCTCTTTCATCAGGCTGCACCTATGGAACTATAGCCACCAGGCACTAGGACCATATGGACACTTTTGCAAGCAGTCCCCAGTGGCCACCCACAATAACGCCCTACATCAACACTTTCCATATAAACGAGACAGCCCTTCCTCCTCAGTTCTTTTCCCACCACCAACTATGCTCATTGGACCCTATATGGAAATACTTCTGCTATAGTCAACCACTCTTATAGATATTTCTAAGCAAAAAGGAAAAATACACTTTAGTTCCCTCCCTCCTGAAAAGGAGTCCAGGAGGCTAGATGTCTTGGGAAACAGGACTTTTCTTCTGCCTGAAAATTGCAAATGATCAGTCCCATATGGTTAATACCAAAATACCCCTACAGGAAGGCCAAGACAGTGGCCCAAGCCCTACCAGAGGGTACTCTAAGCAGGAGCTCTTAAAGGCTGTACAAGCAGGAGCAGATGTAGGTAAACATCTCCTACATTCTACCTATGATATTTTTGATAATTCTGACAGGGCAGCAGCTTCTGGGTGTGCAGCAGACATTCCTAGTTAAGGGTGGTGGGCTTTATGAATGATGTTCAACAATCCATTTTCAGTGGCCCCTTTAGAGGATATAAACTGTTTGGTGCAGACGTGCAAGATATCCTCTCCAACCTGAAGGCCCTCAGGCAGAACCTGAAGTTGGTGCATTCCTCTACTGTACTCAACCAATAAATACAGAGGGTGCGTTTTCACTAGCCAGCAACAGACATCGTTAAATGGCCAGACAGCCGGGGAAAAGTAGAGGAGCATCAGCTTTGCCTGCCCCAGGACCACCCTAGGTCGGTGTTCAACTGCAGCAACAGGATTTGGTCTACATGACTAGAGATGCAGCAAATTGTAAATCCACTTGTGAAGTGGATACAAGTGTCCACTTCGTGTCCAAGAGCACAATGTGAAGTGGACCCTGTAAAGTGCTCACTGCATTATCATTACCACTATTATTCTCATTATGCCTTAATGCTGTAAGTAAGGCAAAGTGAGAAGAAAATAGGCACATTACATTGCCTGCAGTACTGTAAGTCACATGCTTTAGCCAGGCAGAAAGGAAGGAAGTGAGTCCGAGAAGCAGTTTCACTTTCTCCTTTGCATTTCTACAGGGAGAAAGCAAAATCATGAGAGGAGAGGAGTTTGTTTGGCTCTCTGAGTTGTTTCTGTTACTGCCATAACAATCAAACAACTTTTTAAAAGCTATTTTATTTAGTGTTTGTATTGTCTTAGTGTTTTTTGGTTAGTGAATTTTTGTGTAAGTTTTGTTTTGTTGTGTGTGTGTGTGTGTGTGTGTGTGACTGACTGTGTGTGTGTGTGTGGTCCTGTGGACCCAGGAGGATGGAGGGTCACACTGGAGTTGGAGAAGGCGAGTCGCTGGCACATGGGAGTGTAAGGAGGGAGGAGTGCAGACCCATGGGGGCGGGCAGTCGTGTTATGTTGGACCACTCCAGACTCCTGCCCAGTGTTGCTTCCCCACAGAAGCAACAGGAACAGCAGCAGCAGCACCAATGCCACCAGTGGTTGTTGCTTGTCCACCTTCTCCTCCACCACCACTAGCAGAAGTTGTTGAGGCTCCAGCAGCACCCTCCACCACCTCCACAGCCACATGAAGTGGCACTGGCAATTGTGGGTGGTGGTGGGACTAATGCCCAACAACTGCGCACTGTGTCTGGTTTCCAGCAGCTCCCCAGTGAGGGAGTTTTTAATTGTGTGGGGGGACAGCACAGTGGTGTGCCATGTGTGTGGTGTGCTGGTGCCGGCCCTGGGACACATTTAGGAACTGGTGGCCAGCGCACCCACATGATGAATCACCACAGGGCAGAGTGGCAGACTGAAGGCAGGGCCATGCATCCACCTGGTGGCCTTCCATGGCAGTGGCCGAGGGTGCTGCTGGGGTGGGAGATGTGCCTCACAGCAGTCACCGCCACAGCAGGAGGAGGGCTACATCAGGTGCTCCACCACCACCACCGCCACCACAGCTACCAGGACCACGCTGTCCACCACCAGCCCCACTACCTGGATTACCTGCTGCAGTGGACCCCAGCACAGTCCCTATTAGCCAGTCTGACCTCTTCCTGGTGTGGGCAGCACTGGAGTAAAACAAGCGCTTCAGTGCTTTGGAGCAGCAGGTTACCAGAGTGGAAGCACAGCAGCAGCAAATACTTTCAGTGCTGCACCTGCTGCTGGACCACCACGGCATCTCACAGCCATAAGTAAATCCGCGTATTGTTTTCTGCCCCCACACCCACTCCCACCCGCCTGACCCCACCCCACTACTGTGTTGTACTTTGTTGTGTGTTTTTGTTTGTTATTATTAAATCATGCAGACTTTCTTCCAGGGGAATCTTTTTCACCACATAGTGCAATACATTTTTTGAAAACAATGCGTAATGCATTACAGTGAGTCATGTGACAGAGGCATTCCATTCTGAAAATCTGCCCACATTCTGCCTCCCTTCTCAGCAACATTAGGACGTGATGACAGGGAGAGCTGCGGCATGCTCCTTACAGTGAATGTCCGATTGTGTAGGTTTGCTGAATGTTTCTTTATGTTAATGGTCAGTTTGTTTTTAAATGTGTGTCCACATTTCCAGTAAGAAGAGTCTTGAAACATCCCACATTTCACCACAAAATGAACCTTTATAACATTAGGAAACACTGGTTGGGATAGCTGCTGGACATTCAGTATAGTGAAGCATGCACCTGCGTTCCCCTGCCATCACGCCTTAACGTTGTTGAGAAAGGGTGGCACAAATGTGGGTTGTTTTCAGGTTGTTAATTCCTTCGTCATGTGACTCACTGTAATAAAATTTTGGGTGGTTTTCACAGACATATATTGCACTCTATGGAGCAAGAAATATTCCAGTGGTAGTAATGCCCCAGATATTAGTTTATGTACATCACCATAACTATGTAATATGGTGACTGTCTGTAAAGCAGCAGCACAACAATCTGTTGATAACTCTGACCTATATTTTTAATGCTATGTTACAACTTCCTTTACTTACATCCTGACTGACTGGAATGATAATGATAATTTGCAGTAGTTGGCAGTAGCTGTACTACCTTTTTTCGTGTGTGAAATAATGAAAGGAGCATTCCTTTAAATTGGTTCTGCTGACAACGAGTGTGACCAGGTCTTTGTCATTGTTTTCCTCTGCTTTCTCTATCACATCAAGTAGTTGTCATATATCACTTCTGTTGTTAACTAACAGTTATGTATCAGTCAATGTTTTATATGACACCACGGAACAATAGTTATTGAAAAGCAGCTGCAAATAAATACAAAGCTAGTCAGAACAATATTGGAAGACGTGCTCATTTTGTTTTCATACGAAAAAGTAGAGTAAGAGAAGCAGACATAAATAGTGAGAAGAATTGTATCATTCAAGTCACTGGCGACTTGCATGTTAGTAGTGGTTGCTGTGGCAATTTAAAGTAGCATAAAAAAGTACAGTTCAGAACTGTGAGGACATTTTGCAATGCTGTTTTAATTGTAAAAATGTCACTATGACATCATGACTATGAGCTCACAGCAACAATCATAGAACACACGAAAGTGGCACAGAGTCCCCATATTTTTCTCTAGGCTACAATGCACCCTCCGTGTGCAGAAATTGACAAGTGGTAACGGCGAAAAGAGACTGTTTCAGCACATACCCCAGTATAAAATGATGACTATGAGGTTCATGTTGCTAGTCCAATGTGTTGTGCAAGACGATTCCACTACATGAAATGTGATGATCTCAACTGGATTGAAAGGTGCCCTTTGATGTACACTAATAGTAGCCTTGGTGAGTAGATATATATATATATATATATATAGTTGTGTATTTTGTAGGTGATGATGAGGGGTTGAACCTGACATGGACATGTACTCATACTGTTGTTCTGCATCACACAGGTGACTCATAAACTGTTGGTGTGCACATTCCAGTGCGCAATAAGATTTTTTGCACTTAAACGGAAATGGATAACTCTCAAGCACATGAAGGTAAGTATTTATTTTTTTTGGGTGGGTGGGAATCATATTTTCCGCTTTGTCTGTAATGGTTTCTTATTTTTTACTTCTTTACAGATTTCATCAGCATCCTTCTGGAGTCCGTTGTTAATGATGGTCATGGTCATCGAATGAAACAACTCTCATGTTGCATGTGTGCCCAAGCTCGGGGAGGTGTGCCTGATGTTGAAAACTTTTGAATAAGGCCATTTTGACAGAACAACAAAGCATCTCAAGTTTCTAAAAAAGAAATGAATGACTTCTACACATTACATCTTCATTGTTATGTGTCCCTCCTTGGCTCTCAAATCTCAATCCCTTTGCATGTAATAAGTAAGTAAAATTTATTTATCAGCACCCAATCCCAGGGGCTCTGAGCATGTTACATAAATGTGAAATGTGCAACAACAGGATACCGTATTTCAGAAAACACAATCATTTAAACAGAGTCAGCTATACTAAGACCTAAATAATAAGTTAAAACTCTAAACCCTTATATAAAATACTAATTAAGTTCAAAGATTAGGGGCGCTGATGAGCAAGCTAATGTGAAGACATGTATTCTCTCGCCCGCAGCACCACAATTATTTACTTTCAAAGTTAAGATTTAACCACTGTTACAAGTATAAAACCGGAGTGTTGGCTGTTGAACCGATCATGGACGAATATCTGGCATCTGGTTCAGGGAAGGGTGTGCAGACAACGGCAAAAGATCAAAAGAAACAACTGCAGGCCTTGCAAGTAGAAAACTCTGGGGTAATCTCTATATCGGCGGTTGAGGTCAGTGCGCTTAGGGCGGAAGTTACTCAACAAGTCCTATGGCTCTGGAACCCAAGCTATCAATCATGGCATCTAATTTCAACAAAAGTTGCAAGAGCTGGTGGATTCTACATGCAGTGCATACTACACAACTTGCAGAAGTAGAGCAAAGAATTTTGGAGGTCAAGGATGCCACTGCTGCGGTCCCAGAGCAGATCACCACTTTGCAAAAGAGTTAAAGGAGTTCAGGAGCAATTTGATTATCAAGAGAATTACCAAAGAAGGCTGAATTTGAGAATTCGTGGGTTTCCAGAGGAGCTAGAAGGTCCCAGCGATTGGATTTCTGTGCAGTTACCTTGCCGGAGATTCTGGGCCTCTCTCCCAAGAATGGGCATCTGAAACTTGAACTAGCCCATAGAGCTGTCCTGTCAAGGCCTCTCCTGATCAGCTGCCAAGGCAGATAGTCCTTCGCTTCCATAAATTCCAAGATAGGGAGAGGTATTGAAAGCATACCGAAGTAAATCTGGGTTGCATGAGGGTCACAAGATTTTCATATTGCAGGACTATTCTGCACGCTTTATTAAAGAAACGCTAGCCTTCAATTCCATTATGGCCCAGCTTCGGGAGGCGCTGGTTGAATGCTTCATGATTTATCCTGCCACATTTAAAATTAAGCATGAAGGTGCCACTTATTCATTCTGGGAGGTAAACAAAGCTGAATTATTTGTCAAAGAGTTAAAGAAGAAGTTGGG
The DNA here is from genome assembly GCA_016271365.2 of Neoceratodus forsteri. NCBI lineage: Eukaryota > Metazoa > Chordata > Ceratodontiformes > Ceratodontidae > Neoceratodus > Neoceratodus forsteri. Next base: position 1,453,879,816 of record CM057455.1, on the reverse strand, counting down.
CTGAAAGGTTACTTGTCTGGAATGACAGGAGGAAATATTACTTTTAAGTTCACAAGACTTAGCAGGCAGATCGGGTCAAAATATGGTTAGAAGTTTTTTTCTCTCTCCAAGCCTCTGTTCAAAGATGCCCATGGTGAATAGCATGCAGAAAGTTGGTTATTCTTAACTTTGAAGAGGAGGGTACAAGTGTGCCTTGCTGAAAACTCTTGTAGGCATTCTAGCTAATTAAACCGATGAACCTTTGACACAGCCTCCTCATACCGCAACACTAAAGTGATGTTTATTTTGTCCTATCTTTTAAAATTGTTGGGAATTTTGCTGGTTGTACTTCTACGCTTATTGTGGGGGTGCGGGGGCATTCCCATTATGCCATGGGTTGGGATTGTAACATTTTGCTACTAGCAATTTGTTACACTGAGGGAGGAAGTTGTGCTTTGGGGGGACTGTATATAGTTACTCTTTGTTGTTTACACTGCTAAAATTGTTCTTTACAGATCCACCTATAACACTAGAGTTTGATACACAGCAGCTGTTTGAATGTCAGGAATGGGCCGGGTAATTGAGGGTTGAGGGATAGTGGGGACCCATTATGGCTAATACACCTGAACTGGTTGTAGCCTCATGGAATGTACATGGACTCTCTCCCTGTTAAACGTACTATGCTGTTGACTGCCTTAAAGAGACAGTCTATAAATGTAGCCCTTCTGCAGGAAACCCATTTTACGAAGTCAGAACATGACAAGTTGAAGAAGGGTGGGTGGAAAAGTGCTTTGCGGCATCGCTTCAACTCTCTTAAGAGAGGAGTGATTTTACTGCATAAGCGGCTGCAATTTGTAAAGGAGCGGTTGTTGCGGACCCAGATAATGGTGGTTATATTTTTGTATCGGGACTCTGCATGGGGAAAGGGTAACTTTTAGAAATGTATACACATCTGTGGTGCATGACCCAGAGTTTTATAGGACAATCCTAGCACTTTTAATGGCAGAACAATTCCTGGCTATTACGGGTGGGGATTTGAACCACTTGATGGGATGAAGGGAGGAAGCTAGTGGGCCAGATGGGTTCACAGTTGAATATTACAGGATTATGCAACCTTGCATTCTAGAGCACCTAGAGGCCATGTTCAGGGCGCAAGGGAGGAGGGGTACTCTGCCCAATACTTGGAGGGAGGCGATGATTTGTTTGATTCCAAAGGAGGGCAAAGATCCTCAAATGTGCATCCTTCTGACCAATCTCGCTTGTTAACTGCGACTCTAAAATATTTGTTAAAGTTCTGCAACAGATTGATAAACTGTTGTCGATTTGGTTCACCCAGACCAGACTGGGTTCCTTCGGTAGGTATTCCTATCATAATATGCGGATATTGCTGAATGTTTTATGGGAGCCTCAAATGGCTATGAGCCTGTGAGCATATTGTCAATGGATGCAGAAAAGCCTTTGATCGTGTTGAATGGCCGTACTTTTGGAGGTCCTGGCCCGGTTTGGTCTGGGTGAGGAGTTTGTAGAATTGGTATGGCTGATGTACACAACCCTTTAGCCCATGTTCTAATAAATGGCAAGCCTACTGAGGCTTTTGCCTTGGGAGGGGCACCCAGCAGAGTTGCCCGCTTTCACCTCTCTTGTTTGCACTGGTGCTGGAACCCTTGCAGTGGTGATCCGGAGGCACCCTAAGATCACAGGGGTCTGTGGTCAGACTGGGAAAGTTTTAATTATCTCTTTATGCAGATGATATACTGCTATATGTAACTGCAGTTCGATAGATCTCTCTCTCCACATTTGGACCTCATTAACAGATTCTTGTAGTTCTTAGGATACAAATTGAATCTAAATAAGTCAGAGGAACCGAGATTGGGATTTCAGAGAGCAAGTGGCAGAACAAGTCCAGGAATGGGGCTTCCAGAGTGCAAGATCATTTGTGTACCTTGGGATCAAAGTGGATTCAAGATTGGGGCTATAGGGTATAGCCTATGAGTTAAATTATACCCTTCTCTTACAGAAGATTACCTTAGATTTGGGGAGATGGGGAAATTACAGATTTCATGGTTGTGGAGGATAAATCTGCTCAAAATGAAAATGTTTTGCCTAGGATTTTATACGTTATGCAAATTTTGCACATGGGGCTAACAAGAGCAGATACCAGATGCCTAGAAAAGATCTTTACTGACTTTCTTTGGAAAACACCCCGGATGAGTCTCTCTTGCCTGAAAACCCTTATAGAGAGAGGGGACTACAGTTTCCTGATTTAAAATGTATCACTTTGCTATAAACTGTCATACCTGCAGGACTGGGTGTAGACCAAGGGAAGCAGGGTGGGTAGACTTGGAAGAAAGGGATGTCCAGGTAGGTTGTCGGCGCACTTTCTAGTAGAGGTGGAGGGCATATGCCGGGCTGCATAGGTCTAACCCAATGGTTTGATCGGCTTTGGATTGTTGGGCTTGATGAATCGCCAGAAGGGTAAAGTGAAGGAAGAAACCCTACTCCTACCTGTATGCGGAGAACCCTTCTTTATCCCTAGTTTGACTGATTTGGGTTTTAAGGAATGGGAGGAGAAAGTAATTAGATGTCTCCGAGATCTGTATACTAAAGATGGCCTGATCTCCTTTGAAGCCCTTTGTAATGGATGGCTTGAAGGCCAGCACTTTTTCCGTATCTGCAAGTCTGGGCATATTGTAAAACCTTGGGAAGGATCTTGCAGACGGACTCAGTGCTGTCCCAATGTGAGCAGCTGATTCGGTGGGGGAATCTAAAGGGCTAATACAAAAGGTTGTAAAGGTGGGCTGGCAACTTTTACCTGATGTCTCACAAAAGACTAGGCACATGGGGCCGGGATATGGGGATCCCGATCACAGAAATTCATGGAAGACCATGACACAATTACACTAGGGTATCTTAATTTGTAACAAGTACAAAGAATTATTCTATAAATTTTGCCATTGGCTATATAGCCCTCCCTTGTTGGGGAGTAAATTTAATCCAGAAGTCTCGAGATTTGCCCTAGATGTAATGGAGACTTAGCATCTTATTATCATTACCTTTGACATGTCCTGTACTTCAGGAATTTTGAGGGAGGTGAACCTGGAAGTCCAGGGTTACGCTGGTAGACCATTACCACTAATACCAATGGTAATGTTGTTTGGAGTGGAGGACTTGGGAGAAGGAGAGTGGACCCCATTGCCCCAGTGGATAAGAGTCTTGCTAGTCATGGCTAGACATTGCATTCTTAATACTTGGGTGTCAGCAGCTGCCCACTGTTTACCAATGGAATATGTTGGTACTTCAGGCTCTGGCACTGGAACGTCTGGCATATATCATGAGGGATACAGGGAGCAATTTTATAACACCTGGAAACCATACTTGGCTGCTCTTTCACCTGTGGAAACTTTAACACTTGGGGATGGATGGTTGGAATAAGGCGTTTCATACTGTACTAGAGAGACTAATGCTTTCGCCTGGGATAGCAGCAGAGACATGATGTTAGCTATTGTGAAAGCACAGTAATTATTATTTTGTTCTTTAATTATCTTCTTGATGCTGTGTATGTATTTGCTGTACTTAACTTTTTGTTGTTGTTGGGCAGGGAATGGATCTGTATGTCTATAAGTTATGGATTATTCTTGTATGTATGTTCCTTTCTTTTTATATTAGTTTTGTTTCTAATCTTACTGTTATGTTTGTGTGTCTGTATTGAAAACTGTAATAAACATATGATGCAAAAAAAAAAAAATTCAAAGATTAAAAGCTTGCTTAAATAAATGAGTCTTGAGTGATTGCTTAAAATTCTCCAGAGAGGATGCATCCCTTAGTGAGCTTGGTAATGTCTTCCATAGGACTGGACTGGCAACCTCACAAGTGCAGTCATCGGACATTTTGAACCGAGCCCTAGGAATGACAAGGAAGTCCTCTGTAGATGAGCAGAGTGAGCATACCAGGTGGGCTGGTGTCAGAAGGTAAGACAGATAACCAGAACCCAGACCTTATAGGGCCTTATAGGTGAGCAAGCCCACCTTGAAGGCAATTCTCCACTTGACTAGTAGCCAGTGCATTGTTATATGAATGGACCTAGAAAAGCCCATTAACAATCTGGCAGCAGTGTCCTGCACCAGCTGCAGCTGAAGGAGGTTATCCCCACTGACCCAGAAGTATCAAGCATTACAGTAATTGAGTCTGGGTGTCACAAACACATGTACCAGTGTAGGCAGGTCATCATGTGGTATTAAGAGCATAATTGGGGCAATATTCCACAGATGGTAGAAACTATTTCAGACAACGGAAGACACCTGGGTCCAGGGTCACTCCATTGTCAAGGATGACGCCCAGATTTCGACCTTATTGGACACCACCAATGAGGTGGTACCCAGGAATAATCCTGTCCCTGCTCCAGTGGTGACCATTTCCATCGATGATTCGGCTTAGTCACTAGCACATCTGTCTTGTCTGAGCTGAGCCAGTTAGAGGACATCCAGTTCTGGATCTCAGATAGGCATTCATTTAACATGTCCACTACATCTGATGTTCCAGGTGCAGAGGACATATACAGCTGAGTATGATCTGCATAATAGTGAAAACTCAAGTTGTAATGCCTAATGATGTCACCCAAGGGTAGCATGTACACAGCAAACAACATGGGCGACAAGATCAAACCCTGAGGGACCTCCCAGGACAGAGGCTTCGGCAGGATGAGAAATTTTCCAACAATGCCTATTGCTTCCTACCTGTTAAAAATGACTCAAACAGAAGATGACTTTTCTGGTGAGTCCACAGAACCCCTAAGGTGATCAAGTAGCACCATGTGGTCTATGGTGTCAAAAGCTGAGGAGAGATCTAGGGAAGAAGAATTTGACCATTCTTCTCTATCCTCACCCTGAGAAGATCATTTTGCACTCTAGCTAATGCTGTTTCAGTGCTATGCTTTCTCCCAAATCTTGACTGGAGTGGCTCAGATGTCAAAGGTCATCAGGGGAGCCTCAAGCTGCAAGCCACCACTTTCTCCACAACATTCCCCAGGAATGGAAGATTGGAGACAGGTTGGAAATCCACCAAGATTTTCTGGTTGAGTGATGGTTTCTTCAGAAGGGCCTCACTAATGCCTCCTTTAAGGCATCAGGAATAGCCCCTCTGAGAGCAAGCACCATACAATCTCAGCGAACACTAGACCAACGGACTCCACGCATTCCACTAATAGATGCGTCAGACCCAGGTCCTGTTCACAAAAGTGGGTCACAACTGAGATTACCTAGATGACCACAGCCACCCCCACCATCCAAAACTCCTCCCAGACACATGGATTGCTTATGTGAATACCAGACTCCATACTACAGGGTTGGTCATGTCCCACTGGAAAGATCCCAGACCTAATGGAGGACACCCTGTCAGTAAAAACTGAGCAAACTTCTCACATTAGCAGTTGAAACTGCTCTTTCAGCTGCAGACAGACTGGATGTAATAACCTGTCAATAGTCCAAAGAGCAAAGCTGGCCTGTTCTTTCCTGAAGCAATCTCCTGGACATGAACTCTGCCTTCTTAGTGTTGATTGCCCTTTGATACTCACCCTAGTGAGTTCTCAAATCAGTTTATCATCCAAGGTTCCGGATCTCTCCAGCAATGCTCCAACTTCTGATCCTTCATCTTCATCTCCTTGAGAACCTCGTCAAACCATAGGGATCTCAAGTAAGAAGACTCCAGTAGTATATGGACTGGTGTGACATTGTCGAGCACTTGGTGACAGCATTATTATATGCCATCACCGCCTTGCTCAACTCTGTCCACATGCAACACTCACACCAGAAAAGTCCACTACTGCCATCAGTCCCTCAGGTAACAACTCCCTCAAAGGTGGTAATTGACCATCCAACAGGGAAGGGACTAACAGAAGGGCCCTGAACAAGAACTCCCAGTGCAATGATCCAACCATGAGACTAGGTCAGTCTTGAGATTTATAATCTCAAGCCCCAGTGAGAATACTAAATCCAAGGTGTGACCATGGTGGTGGGTTGCAGAAGCAATCCTTGTGTGAGGCCCAGAGACATCATCATCATCTAGAGGAAGTCTTTCCAAAGTGTGAGAGTTCATCGTCGATCCAGGCACTGAAGTCCCCAGTATCAGCTATCTGGTGACTCCAACACCCTCTTGGTGAAGAAGTCCACGACCTCCTGCAAGAAATCCTCCTCCCACTCTTGCTTCCTGAACCTGGATCCCCACACACTGCTACACATTCAAATGACAAAGTAGGTCCCACTGGGTGCATCAAAAGTTCAAGTGACATCTAAAACAGATGGTCACACCCCACCCCTGCATTCCTGCCTTGGGCAGTGTACCATGGAGTACCCAGGTGGGATAGATGCCTCCAAAATTGGACCTGCATCGCTTCCAACAAAGTTTCCATTATGTAAGCGAGGTCAACCGATATGATAGCATATTAGATGTATCACATTTGTTGTATCATTACTGTTGCACATTAGAACAATAGCACAGTCAGATATTGCTGATTCGTCATAATAATCTGCTGATTCAAGCAGCGTGTACCTTGGCAGTAGGTGATGCTGTAGGATTAGAAATGTAGTAAAATTCAATTATACCTTATAACAGCAGATGGCACTCTAAGCCCACAAATGTGTTACATGATCAGTTGTTCTCTCATAGCATCTCAGACAATAATTACTTTGGCTGAATGGTTTTACTTGGATAGCATTTCTAAGCAGAATTGTAACTAAACATAGGTACATTATACACTAGGTACTAACTAAACATAATATCATATGAAAGGTACTAAACAATGACATCACATTAGTCCACAGGAGGGCTGTATGTATATATGTATACCATATGCTAAGTATAGGATTATGGGGATGTTCTGGGCCAGCACTTGTCAGTTGTTGTCTAGTTCAGAATGTTCAAGTTATTGTAAGTTTTACTTTATAGTACTTAATGTCATCATAATGTGGCTGACATAATGATTTAGTAGACCTGCAAAGAACCTAATTTCATATTTCATTACAATACTGAATTTTCATCTGAGAGGGACACCTTACCTTTAAATATGGTAATTGTTAATTTACACAGGTCTCTAACTCTCAAGGGTAAGAACAACACAATATGATATTAAATGGGTTATGCTGTAACTGTAATGACACTAAGATGTGCAATAAAGCTGAGTTTAAAAAAGAAAGACATTTACGATCTATCTTAAAATCAGAATTCCCAAATATTGGCTGGGAAACATCCTGATTAAACAATAATGTAACACTCTGCCTAACTGGGCATGCACATTAAGAGAGAAATCAATTACTGATTCACAGACATCTTTGGGAATGTTTTAACCAAATAAGAGGCATTGCAGAAGGAGAAAGTCCCATTTTGCAATAATTCTTAATTCTGAGTCCAACCAAATAGGTATATATTTGTGGATGGATTTATCTATATTGGATACAAGCTATCTTAAGTATTTGCTAGCATGACTAGCAAAATATAGTAGATTGCAAATGTGGTAATTTAAGCCCACCCAACCATTTGAGGCAGCCAGTTTATTATAATGCTCATTGGGATCATTTGTCTAAACATATAACATCAGAAATCAAAGTATGCATAGGAGATTAAGACTGAGCATGCTTATGGATAAAACAGATGAGGAAATACATTCAGCTTGATGACATTTATTCTATCCCAGAGCATCAGTGGAAGCAATTTCCATCTATCCAAATCCTGTTTGATTTTCACCAAAAGCTCATCCAGGTTTAGCTTTTAAACTCTATGGGATTCCTGATTATGTATAAGACAAGATACTTAATCTGATTAGGGGACCAGGACAGACCTAATTTAAGGCGTCTGCCTAGAAAACAGCTGTATTTAAGGGCATTACAACTGTTTTATCAACATTCAATTTGTAATTGGCGAGTTTACTGAAATGTTGAATAGTTTCCAGGTTGTGGGATGGACCTTGTTGGATAAGTAATGTGTAGGAGAAAATCATCTGCACAGGCCAACAGTAATAAAGACCTGTCATTAACAGGTATCCCCATAATAAGGGAGTTGCTCACAACTTGTAAAGTCAGGGTTCACAATATAGATTAAGTAAAAGGGTAACAGGGACAACTTTGTCTGGTGCCTCAGCGCAACTGAAATGGAGAAGAAAAAACCCAGTGCAATCAATTTTAGCACTGGGTACCTCATCAGGACCCATAATCAAGTGATAAAGGCATCTGGAAATCAAAATGTGCTTATTGTGGCAAAGGGAAGGGCCAACTAACTCCGTCAAAAGCCTTCTCCACATCTAGGACACCAGTGCCAAAGGCACTCGTGAGTCCCCAGTCACAGAAGATATGTGCAACTTGCAGAGTTGCTCAGAAGAGAGCCTGTAGACATAAAGCCCACTTGTTGCCTCGGAAAGTAAAGGAGCCCACACCTGAGTAATTCTATTGGCAAGAATTTTGGCAAGTATTTTAATACCATAATTCATTAATGACATTAGTCTATTGTTTGCACAACCCGATCTAGGGATTTCCCAGGCTTAGGTAATAAAATAATCAAAGCTCCAGAAAGGTAGGATCTGATATACCATGAGCATAAATGTATGTATACAGCTTAAACAGTAGGGAGCTAATTTGTCAGCAAAAACTTTATAAATTAGCAGACAGCCCATCTGGGCCAGGTGCTTTACTGGGAACAAGGGTCTTAATAACGTAAAGAATCTCTGATTGGGAAATAGGTCTGATTAAGTCATTTCTGTTGGTCTGCCAACAGCATTGGGAGATCCAATCTCATTAAAAAGATTGCATTTCCAAGACAAGGAGGATTGGGGATAGGATCATAAAGCTTATGATAAAATTTTAATTCTTCTGTGATGTCTCTGGGGACAGTTTTAACACTATTGTCTAATTCAGAAACAATAGAGGAATAATCTGGGAAGATTTTAACTTTTAAGGTGCAATGCCATTAGGTGGCCTGCCTTTTCCCTTGGTCTATGTAAGTAGAGTGAGTTTAAAGAATAGTATACTCCACTTGTTCATGGAGCAGTTCATCATATTTGTCTTGAAGGAAGTTAATTCCAACCTGCCCGCTTCTGGGGTAAAATGAGTCATCTTGCCTTTAGGGTCCTGATATCAGACAACAGTTGTAGCATGGACCATCCTTTGTCATTTCCTATTTGTGGTGAGACAAAGAAACTCGCCTAATAAAGCACTTAAAGGATGCCCACCCTGGTCCATATGGTAGATGGAACTGGCATTAAATGTAACATAGAGGTTAATTTGATCTTTAACTAGCTCAATTATACCATAGTCTTTTAATAATTGATTGTTAATTTTCTAGATACTATCCTTTTCTTCCCCATACAAAAACTATCGTAGCCTTACTAGCGAATGGTCTGACAGGACCCGTGGCAATACCATTCCCTAAGAATATAACCACTCACCAAGAAGTAATCCATTCTGGAGCAAAATTGGCTAACAGGAGAATAATATGTGAAATCTTTTACCAATGGACTGAAAATGCAGCAGGGATCGCAGAGCCCCAGGGTGTCAACCAAATTCTACAAAGCTCATTGACCAGGAGAAAGACCAGCAGAGGTCCTATATGATCTGTCCAGGTCAGGAGCAAATGCATGGTCCAGTGCCTTATAATTAGATGGGAAGGCACACAAAGTGAGCAAGTAAGCAGGTTATTTTTTCAAAAAATGAAGGTGTGTTGGCATTAGGACTGTATATACTTCCCAAAATGTCATCCATTTAGTCAAGCTGACCAGAAATACAAATTAATGACCTTCTGATCTTCTGTACTTCAGAAAGTTGGAAACTGACTCCCTGCCATATCAGGATTGCTGCACTCCATTGCCTAGTGGAGTTCCTCACAACACAGACTTGGCTACCAGCTTTACAAGAAAGGGTAGATTCAAAGGCCAATAGGTAAGTTTTCTGCAAAAAAATACTCTACATTCTAAGTAGTTTACATGTTTGAGACTCTGCTATATTTTAATCTTGGATTGGGTCTCTTCATTCCAAGTAGCATATTTAATCTTACTACCCATTGATTGTTAAATACCATGTCATTAGAAAACTGTATTTCAGGCCCCAAAATAGTAAAAGACAATGGTAAAGCTCTCTACGCCCATGATAACCCCCATAAAGAAAAAAAAACAGTCTAACAACACATCCTCCCAATTACTAACCTCCCATAAGTCCCCAGAAGACAACACAATCTAGCATGTGAACAAGACAATGCAAAGAAAATAAAAATAACCAAAGTAAATCCTCAAAAACACAGCAATCCACAATAAGAGAACCACCCCAGCCCTGAAAACCACATCTTCAGTGTTGTTTGGTCCATGATGATAACGCTTAACTACCTACCCAGCCCTCTCGACAAACCCTCTATATAACTATAGAAAATGACACTTACAGAATAAAATATCCTCAACTAAATCTCGCACAATTAGAGAATGTCATTTTCAAGGAACAGCAATACCTGTGGTCACTGAGTGAGTAAATCAAGAATAAGAGGGCTTCTACTATGAGAGACCAGAGTGACAGAAAAGAGTCAACTAAAAAATAATGATAGAATGATAGATAATCGAGGAAGGAGACTGCTAAATGTCTAAGTAAATTGACTAGTACTAAACTAAAACTTTGCCAAAAAAGGGGTGGGAGATATTAACCCTGTTAGCAGACTGATATAGACACACTAAGAACTACATAACCACATATTATTTAACACTAATCATTAAAAATAAACCTTAATAAACTAATAGGCAAAAGCAGAATAAAACCTCTGCTGGACTGTGAAAAATGATACCAGGAAGGTTCAATATAGTCATTAAATGTCCACATATACTTAGACTGAAAAAGGAAACATAAATGGTGGTTGCATTGTGCATGCAAATGGAAACAAACCAAAAAGGATCATGCAGACAGGACAGAAAGCTAGACTTCAATCAGGAATGTGGGGAATCAACTTGTCTGATGGAACCAATATACCAAGCTTCTAAGCAAGTTTAAAAACATATCAATCGAGTAATGGGGTTAAGCAGTAAGTCAACATATAGAGAAAGAAAGAGTCAGATAATAAGTAAATCAACATATAGAGAAAGAAAGAGTCAGATAATGTACTGAGGCATCCATCTAAAAAAAAAAGAAATCCCAAGAAGGAGCACTGCAAACTAATGAAATATCCTCGGATCATACATCATGAGTGATTAGAAATTATGTCAGTCTTGTAACCTAAAAGTAGTGCTCTTAACATATATACAGGTAAAAGGTTCAAATCTATGAATCCATAGGGATTAAAAGCAATGTCAAAACCAAGAGGTTGATGACAAACAACCATCCCTTGTCTGGTCCTGTCAAGAGGGAAACCTCTGGTAAAGCGTGGATAACTTATTCAAAATTATTCTAGGTGTTAAAAGTATGTATATCGCCTATCCTGTATGACGGCATGGAAATTCGTCCCAGTGATGGAAACCAGAGAGATGAGCACACATAGAGTTATTATCGCCAAAAGATAAATTCCAGGTGAAGTCACCATACAGTTGTTCATTCTCTGTAAATAAATGTAACTATAATTGAAAAGTAATGCCCTAAAAGGTTGACCAGATAATATAATGGAGTGTGACAACTCCAGATGAAACTGAACCTTAGAACATATAAATGCCTAAAGACAACTCCTTCACATGAAGCAACAATATAACCACTTAAACATGAGTCTCATAGAAACAGCCTTCTGTCTAATTCAGTAACATGTTAAAAATCTTAAACAGTTCAAGAAATCAACACTTCCACTCATAGTTTTAGAGATCTGATACGGAGAGAGAAGCTCCTTCTATGCTTGCTTTGGTGAGTCAAAGCTTTTTGTAACCCAGTCATGGTAAAGTTGTAGCTCAGCAGGGTATAAATTTTAAAGCTGATATGTGCAGCACTGAGCTTGAAATAAAGGACGATAGGTTGATCTCCTCTCCTCTCCTATACAGACTGAGGGAAATCTTGAAAATATGGATCATTGCTCCTTCCCAAGAAACCTCTTGCAGACTTTTAACTTTAGCCAAGAGATGCTACTTGTTGAGGAAATTAAGAAATTTGAAAATGAAGGGTCAAGTCTGGCACCGTCCTGCAGGCATTGGTCTCAAGGCTTTGTGCACCCTCTCAATGATGCAAGTTAGTCCATTTGGCAAGGGTCCAGACACTTTTTCACAATGATTTTGAGCAAGATGGATCACATTGATACTTCAGCTTTTCTGGTAGCCCAGTGACTACCACATTATTCTGATGACTGCAGCCCTCAGGATCTTAGAGTCGAGCTTCAAGCTAGGAAATCTTATGACGGAGGCCCACTAATTCTGGATCCACTCAGTGCTGCCAGTCTTCTATTGAACTCAGCTGGGCGTCAAAATCACCAACCCTCCTGGTGCATTCCTCAGTAGTTAGCTGGATGGCTTTATGTCCAAAGTGATATTTAAAATATTTAAAATGGCATCTTTAAGAGGGCTGAGTTCTTCAATAAAATAGTCTACTGTAAGGACTTCAGCTGGTGGGGATGGTGGTTGAAGTTAGATGCAATCTGTTTTATCCACTTGGACCCTTGGTCTTTATTTTATTTTATTAAAGAATCGGAATTACAAATCTTTGAACTAAGAGCTCATTTACAAAGGGTCCTCATCAAACAAAGGAGGGACAGTTACATGAGTTGGGAATAGCAAATGCAGCGAACAGGCATTGTCATAAACATATTAGTAACACATTAACAAACTAAAATAATACAAGAGATTGAGTAGTAAAATAGAGGCACAGTGTATAACACAGTCTTAACAGTGAGTACATAAAGAACAATCCAACATTGGCAGCATAAATAGTGCTAACACTTCAGTTAGGTACTCATAAATAGCTGCTAAGAGGCCTTGTCTAAAGCTAGAGGATGCCAATGTAGAAACATCTCAGAGAATGTGCAGCGGGCAATAGGTAAGAGACCAGGGAGGCTGTTTCAGCAGATTATGTAAGCATATAGTCTAGAAGGGTACACAGGTAAGGCCCAAGGGTTAGGTGGAGCAGTAGCAGTGTGCAGGTGGGCGATGTAATTCTGAAGTTCGGATTTGAAGTGACTAATGCTGGTGAGGCTTCTGATGGCTTGGGGAGCTCGTTTAGCCAGGTGGGTGCCCTGACTGCAAAGGCATGACTCCCTAGGGCAGTTCTTCTGAAAGGCACTGCAAGTGCATGTTTTGTAACAGTTCTCATAACATGTTTAGAAGGGGAGGGCAGAATAAAGCCTGCAACGAAGGTGGTGCAATTCACAGGCGAGCATGAAACATTGGTGAATTCTTCATTTCGACATCCATCAATAACTTCAAAACAGAGATCCAGGCACCTGAAGAATAAGTCAGTATTTAGTTTTCAACAGTCAAGATGAAACAAAGTAATACTTCAACAAAATGATAAAATAAAGCCGTGAATGTTGGAGTGGTTGAGCTCAGTCTCACCAGTAGCAGGGCATCATGTGACCTCCAATCAGTCTGATTTTGCACTTTGATTTGTTCAGCTTCAGATTTATACTTCTGGCTCTCCAGCAGTTGAATCAGTCTCTGGTCATGCTGCTTCCCAGTTTCAATCCACATGAGTATGTCATCAATGATGTTCACTTCTCCATCTAGGACTTCAAGCATCTGAGCTATAGTTTTCTGGAACACCTCAGGTGGAGATGAGATGTGATGGTAGTCTCTTGAATCTGTAGCTCCTAAATGGCATATTAAATGTACACAATTTGGAGCTCTTTCATTGTTGTATTTGCCCAAATCTTGGTTTGTGTTCAGGACTGAGAACACTTTGGCCCTTGACGTCCCCTACTAATTCTTCCACTGTTTGCAGCTAGTGTGTCCTCTTTATTGCACAGTTTAAGTCTTTTGGATCAATACCAATCCTGAGTTTATTAGGCTTTACTACTGTTACCATGCTGTTAACCTAGTTTGCAGGCTCTGTTTGTTTTGCAATGATGTCTACTTTTCCATTCTTTCAAGTTTTGCTTTGATTTTATCCTTCATTGCTACAGGCATTTTAGTGGGTGAGTGCACCAAGTTTAGCACTGGGATCTGTCTGGATATGGTGCAGTCCTGTACACATCCTAGACCTGTAAACAAGTCTTTGTATTTATCTAATGTCTCTTTCTCTGTTATCTACATTAAAGATTGTTTTCAACGTGCCTAACTGCAAGCATGTTGCACGACCCAATATTGCTGGTGCAGCTTGATCAATTACTTGGAACTGGATGTCATGTTTCTGGCCTTTATACTCACATATGAGCTCTTTTCATCCTTTTGGAATCATCTGATGTCCTGAGTAAGTAACTAGTTTGTACCAGGACTTGCTCAACTTATCATCTTACAACTTCAGCATCTTAAACATTCGTGTGATATGATATGACATTCTGCTCTAGTGTCAAACTTGAATTGAACTGCCTTGTTGTTTATTTTAAGTATCTCTATCTAATCCACTTTGTCATCAATAACATCTTTAACATTAGCATCTTTAGTTTATGCACGGCATTTCTGCTTCATCATTAAGTACTTTCATTTTGCTGTGACTGATTTCACTTGCACGCACATATGAACTGCTTTTTGTAATGTGAGGTCTGCTTCTCTAAGAAGTCTTCCTCTGACCTGATCACCTCTAATGCCACACACAATTCTGTCCCATATAAGTGACTTAGTGAGCTGTCCAACTCGCAACTCTTGGCCTTATTTTAAGATCAGTCATGTATGCATCTATTGTTTCAATTGCCTTGTGCTCTGGTAAAGAACATGTGTTTGAATACAGCATATTCTTTCTCAGCTCACAATACTGCTGGCACTTTGCTTTTAACACTGCTATCCTGTCTCCATTCTTTGCATTACCAAATTCAAAAGTATTAAATACCTTTATCTTTCTTCCAGCTACTTGCAGGAACATGGCACACTGTACTTTCTCAGGCTTCTCTGCTATTCCGCTTGCTGTCATGAAGAGCTTGAATTTCTGCATCCATGTTCTCCAATTTTCTGCCAAATTGCCATCCAGACACAGATTATTTGAGGTTTAAGATGCTCCATTTCTCTTTACTTTTTCTGCACTTCTGGCACCATGTAATGTATATACAACTACCAAGACTGCTTGCTGTTTCAGAACTTCACTTTATTGAACCACCTCACATGCAGGGACATGTGTTTCACCACATGGCTTTCACATGTGCCACCTATTGCTTCATTGAACTACAGCACTAACCTAGGATTCTCTGAGTGTGTGGCTTTGAGCTGTTTCTATGGAGGATATTTGGTGGCACTGGCTTTGTTTGTGAGCATGTGGCACTGTACCAGTCCAGTTATCAAACAGGCTATGATTGTGGCAGATCTGAGTCCCCCAAAGCCAATAAACAGGCTACATAATGGGAAGATCTGACTTTGCCAAAGGCAGTTAATAACTGCACAGCAACAGACATAGGGCAGGCACTTGATGTAGTATATCTTAATCTTCAGCAAGGCTCTCTGACTTAGTCCCCTGTAGGAGACTAGTCAAAAGATTAGGGACCTAGGGGTAGAGGAGAAAATTGCAAATTGGGTAGAGAGCTGGCTGAGGGGTAAAACGTAATGGTAGTAGTCAATGTGGAATTTTCAGAGGTGAGGGAGGTGACAAACGGGGTACCTCAGGGTCAGTACTAGGACCAGTCCTCTTCAATATATAAAAGAAAGAAAAGCCATTATGGTTCTCGAAGGTAGTGGCAGAGAAAGTAACAGAAAAGAAAGGAGCCTTCAGGAGATACAAAACAACACAAAAGGATGAGGACAGAGAAAATATCTGCAGAAGCAGAGGGCATCTGGGAAAATATTTAGAAGGGCTTAGAGCACAGACAAAGTAAGGTATAGCCCATGCTATTAAGAAAGGCGAGAAGACCTTCTTCAGATACATTAGCGAGAGGAAAAGACCAGAAATGGGACTGGACTGAAGAAGGAAGGAGGAGAAAGGGTGAAGGATGACCTGAAACGCTGAGATACTGAACAAGTACTTTTGCTCAGTATTAACCAGGGAAGGGCAGCTGAGGGACTGAGACTCAGTAAGAGGGTATTTAGTGAGAGAGATAGACACCAGCCCATTCACAGTGGAAAGAGTCCTAGAAGAACTCAGGGAAAATAAAAGCAGATACGGCAATAGGGCCAGATGGGATCCACCCCAGAGTACTAAAGGAACTCAGAGAAGTGCTGGCAGAACCACTGGCTGCCCTTTTCAATTCATCACTAGTGATGGGGAAAGTACCTGAGGACTGGAGGAGGGCAGATGTGGTCCTTCTCCACAAGACTGGAAGCAGAGAGGAGGCAGGCATTACAGGCCTGTAAGCCTGGCCTCAGTAGTGGGGAAACTAATGGAGTCCTTAATCAAGGAGAGGATTGTGAAGTTTCTGGAGGATAGCAGGACACAGGATCCAAGGCAGCATGAATTCTCAGCAGGAAGGTCCTGTCAGACTAATCTTATAGATTTCTTTGACTGGGTAACCAGGTGGTAGATCAGGGAGGGCAGTGATGCGCCTACCTGGATGTCAGCAAAGTTTCTCGACACAGTCCCACACAGGAGATTGCTAAAAATACTGGGGAGCCTGGGAGGGTCCTACGGTGGTAAATTGGGTTGGGAACTGGCTAAGGGACAGGACTCAGAGGGTGGTGGTAAATGGCAAGAAATCTGAGAAGAGGGAGGAGATGACCAGCGGGATGCCACTGGGGCCAGTCCTATTCAGTGTCTTCATTAGTGACATTGCAGAGTGTCTGAGGAACGGTGCCCTTCGCAGATGACACCAAGATCTGCAACAGAGTGGACACAACGGAGGGTGGAAAAATGAGAAAGGATCTAAGCCTATTTGAGGAGTGATTGGGTGTCTGGCAGTTGAGATTCAATGCTAAAAAGTGCAAGATCATACACCTGGGTCACATGAATCCAAGGGAGGAGTACAGGATGGTGAGGAAATTCTGGCCACCACAAGTCAGGAGAGAGACCCAGGGATATCATATCTGATGACCTGAAGTTGACCAAACAGTGTGAAAAGGCGGTGAGGAGAGCAAACAGAATGTTGAGGTGCATAGTGAGGGGCATAACAAGCAGGAGGAAAGAGGTGGTGATGCCACTGTACAGATCACTGCTGAGGCCTCAGCTGGAGTACTGAGTCCTGTTCTGGAGACCACATCTCTGGAAGGACGTTGACAAAATAGAGGCAGCCCAGAGAAGGGCAATAAATATGGTACATGGATTGCACCAGAAGCCCCATGAGGAAAGACTTAAGGACCTTAATATCTATTCACTGGAGGAGAAGGAGAGGTGAGCTATGATAGAGACTTTGAAGTACCTTAGGGGAATAAGCAGGGTGCAGGTGGAAAGCATATTTCAGAGAAAAACGCTGCACAAGAACAAAGGGGTATGATATGAGGCTGAAGGGTGGATGGCTCAGGGTAATGTTAGGAAGTACTTTTGCCAAAAGGGTGGTGGAGCCGTGGCACAGCCTTCAACAGAAGTGATGGGGGTGAAAACAATACGGGGTTAAAGAGTGCATGAGATAGACATAAGGGTACCCTGGAGATGTGCAGACCAGGAGAGCGGCAACTCAAATAGGATCTGGGGCTGCAGCAGTGAGTAGGGAAATGGGAAGTCTAGGTGGGCTGTATGGTCTTTATCTGCTGACAGATTCTAGGTTTCTAGGTTTCTGTGACATAGATGAAGATATCAAGGTAAGATCTGTCTCTTCAGAGGTGACACAAAGATCTGCAAGAGTAGACATGGAGAAAGGGAGAAGGAACTAAGGAATGATCTGGGCAGGTTGGAGAGCTGAACAAAGATTTTGCAGCTGAACTCAAATGCTAAAAATGTAAAATAAGGCACATTGGGAATATGAACCCAAGGGGTAATATGAAATGGGTGGTTGTACTGATAGCACTATGGAACAAAAGGGTTTATGGGTGATGATATTGCAGACCCTACAAACTTCTGTACAGTGGAACAGGGCAGCAGGCAAAGCAAACAAAATACCGGGATGCACTGGGAAAGGGCTAGGCAGTAGAAGTGGGTAGGTGATCCTCCCACTGTATAGGGCACTTGGTGCAGCTGCACCAGGAATATGCCCAGGACCCGAGCCCACACCTAAGGAAAGATTGCAACAAGGCGAAGGCAGTACAGTACAGTAAAACTAAGATGGCCCATAGCCTAGGGTGATGTGTGGAGAGGCTGTAAGACTTAAAGCTGTACACTCTTGAGAGAGAAGAGAAAGGGTGACATGACTGAGACATACAGTAAAGTTCCTTCATGGAATATATGGAGTGGATGTAATGGGAAGGAATTCACCAGAGCTGGAGGTGGAATAAAAGGATGCCTGCAAGCACTTATTCAAGGAAAGGTAGTGGGCAGTGGAATAAGCTACCATGCAAGTCAAATCATCAGCAGTTTTAAGCAGGGATGGGATAGGCATGTGGTTTAGTTAGAAAAAGGGGCAGTAATAAAAGGGAGGATTGCCCTGGGGAAAGGCAGAATAGTTAGGGAGGCAAGGCAAGGCAAAGTTTATTTGTATGGCACCCAGTTCTGGAGGCTCTGGAACCCAACACACATAAAGGCTGGTAGAATAACATCAAATACAGTAAAACAAAGAAGTAAAATATAAATTATTGAAACAGCAGGGTGGAGTGAGAAGACTGACTGGGCCAAGACCCTTTTCTGCCATCAATATCTATGTATCTACAGTATGCAGGCCACCGTTGTGGCAGATCTGAGCCCTGGAGGGCAAGTATCAAACAGGCTAATGACTAATGGTAGATCTGAGCCTCTGTAAGATAATTAGCAAACAGTGGCCAGTTGCGTACAGATCCAAACTCTGAAGGGTAGGTCAGAAACAAGCCACCAGTCACAAACAATGCCATCTTCTCCTGAGGGGTTGGAAGGTGCCACCAAGATAGGGCACTGTTAATGATGCTGTCCCTCTAACAACTTACATACATAATGAAATAATCAGATATATAGGGTAACCACGTGCTCAAGCATTACTCTAAATTTCATAGGAAATCTAATCTTTAGGCATTACAATCAAAGGTACTCAAATTCATACCAAGCAATCGCCATGAGCTAAGTTTATTATTAGGGTCAGTGAATTCCAGAGATCACTGATGTTGCTGCAGTTTGGGACGAAATTACAGTCTCAGTTCAAAATTGCTGTTTTGCTCATCATCTGTCTTCTGAAAATATAGCACCATGCTCCACTGCAGAGCTGTCATGGAGAAAAATCCACATAGTGGCCATCAGGAACCTTCAACGTGTTGTTTTCTGAGCTTCTAGACTGTTCTGCACTGAACAGACAGGTTTAATAACTGCATCTCACAAGCAAGTTTATTGGAGTTCCTAAGTACCTCCTGTATGAAAGCAGACCTCCACCTAGATTCTACAGAGGAGATAAAACAGAAATGAAGAAATATAAATAAAAGAAATACAAAGGGAACATCTATGTAACTGGTGATAGTCTGGCTGTAATTTGGGGTGTATTTGTGCTGGTGAGGGTGGGTTAGGGCTGGTGTAAGTGTGACTGCTAGGAGGCTGATATCTGAAATCAGGGCACTTTATTCAGCAGTAAGGACCACATGATGGACTGGTGTCCTAAATATTAAACCAATCCAGTCAGGTTTTCTCATTTGCGTGTGTGTGGTGGTAATGGTGGTGGTGGTTTGGGGAGGGGGTTATTTATTTATTTATTTATTTGTATATCCGAACCAGCCTTTGAGTATACACTCTTTTACAAAGGTTCCATGTAAGGATGTAAAACAGCAGAGACATAACAAAACTTGACAGTTAACACAAAACACAAGATTGCTATATAATACAGCAAATAGATAAATAATACATTTAAGTAACCTAGGCAACTGAAATTAAACGCGGGAGGATATTCTCAATTAGCAACATACAGCATAGCTGCCCTGAGAGCCTGTCAAGGTACAGTATCGGAAAGGGTAGGAAAAGGAAAGGGGGAAGAGGTGGATGAGGGGTAGATTAGAGAGAGAAAGAGAGGAGGAGAGAGAGAGAGAGAGAGAGAGAGAGAGAGGAGGGGGAGAGAGAGGGAGGGGAGAGAGAGAAAGGATTGGGAGAAGGAAAATATTTAGGAGGGAGAGTGGGTGGAAAGGGAGGTGTTGGGGAGTATGGAGGGAGGGAGGGAGTTGGAGGAGCTGGGGGCTGGCAAGGATGAAGGTGGGGTCCAGGGTAGGTAAACAGGAAAAAGCTCAGACAGATGAGGGGGGATCCGGTTGAGAATATGGACTCAGGTAAGGGAGTCAGAGGTGTTTAAGAGGGTATCCAGGTTGAAGATGTGGATTCAGGTAGGCACTTGCAGGCATTTGAGTTCAGCAGGTATTGCTTCAATTCTCTTTTAAAGGAACAAACATTTGTTGTATTAAGAACTGCAGCAGGGATCTCATTTAACCATAGTGGGCTCGTTCATGAAGGATCTTTGTCCTAGGGAAGTTCTACATAATGGGACATCAAGCTGTGTAGTCACTGTTCTTCGTGGTGTTGTATTTGAGCTTGCTTCCTTTACCAGGTCTGCAATGCAGGGAAGTTAGGAGAACATGGCCTTTCTCCCTA
This sequence comes from Neoceratodus forsteri, assembly GCA_016271365.2. Taxonomy (NCBI): domain Eukaryota; kingdom Metazoa; phylum Chordata; order Ceratodontiformes; family Ceratodontidae; genus Neoceratodus; species Neoceratodus forsteri. Next base: position 1,453,859,225 of record CM057455.1, on the reverse strand, counting down.
GCAGGCAAGTTTGGTATCTGATTCTGGATTGAAGCAGTAGTATGTACTACTGTAGTGCACTGTACCTTGGGGTCACAGCAGGATCACTCTGTAGGCTGCAGCTAGTGGAAACACAGCTGCCCAGTTACTTACTGAGCAGCAAAATGTTGCCATATTACACCAGTGTTGCATGAATTGCATTGGCTGCCGGTTAGATGGAGGATCCTTTTAAGGTGGGTCTTCTCACCTACAAGGCTCTACATGGGCAGGGCCCTGGTTATCTATTAGACCTTCTTGTACCTGCTTCTCTGTCCGCCCTCCGTTCTTCCAGTAGGGGCCCCTGGCGATTCTAGAATGAGGTTGAGATCTGCTGGTGACAGAACTTTTAGTGTTGTCGCCTCTGCTCTTTGAAATTGCTGCCATCTGAGGTTAGGGGCCCCTACCTTAGACATTTTAAGGCCTGCCTGAAGGCCCTCCTATTCTCCCAAGCATTCTGTGATTCAATCACTGAATTTAGCTGAATATGATAATTATATGATGGGTTATAAATTCATTTTTTAATATTTAAATGTGTTATGCATCTTGTGTTATTTTAAAGTTGTATTTATTCATTTTGTACAGCACCCAGAGCCTCTGGGATTGGACATTTTAATAAACTTTGCCTTGCCTTTGCCTATGTGGGCCAGACCATACAGGGTGCAAGTGTGAAGCGGTCAGCATTTAGTAATATTCTGCAGCCTTGTTAAGTGACAGTGGCAACCTTTTTGAGGGTCAGATTAGCAGCAGCACTGTAAACCACCAGCCTGTAGTTGACCAGGTAGAGGACAGAGCTGGAGGCTGAGAGCCGGAGGGTTTCAGCAGTTAGGCTTTTCTTGTACCTAAACAGGATCTTTAATTTAGTGTTCACAGCTTTCACCACCATGTCAATGTGCTGAAGATATGAAAGGGTATCATCCACAATGACACCCAGGTACTCTTGAAGGAGTGGACCTGTTCCAGTGGGGCAGTCAGGTGATTTGTGATTTTTAGTTGGGGACCACAGAGGCGATTGTCTTGTTTTTTTGTAGTTTCAGGCAACCTTTGGGAGTAGAACCAGGTCTCCAGTTGCTGGAAGGATGATTGTAGCTCTGCCTGTAGGTGCTCTATGTGAGAGTGACAGCTAAGTAGGACAGCATCATTGGCATGTAGAATGATTTTGCTAGTGCAGACATCGGGTAGGGTCATTCAGGAACATGCTGAAGAGCAGTGGACCCAGGATGGACCATTAAGGCACCCCTAGCGGGACTTCCCTGGATGCAGATATGGAGTGACCTATCTTGACTTTGAGACTGGGAGGTTAGGTGGTCCTGGAACCATAGAGCGGCATTTGGGGAAACACCAAGGATATGCAGTTGAGACAAGAGGAGGGGTGGCAGACTGTGTCGAATGCCTTTGTTTGGTCAATGACTGAGTCCAGCTCAGTGTAGCAGTAGCCAACAGGTGAGCTGAGGTGAGGGTATACACTTACATACTATGGGGGCAATATGAAAACACTGCTGCTAGTGCTGTGCCACAAAGTCTTGGAATTAGGATTAGAGGATCGGCAGGTTGAAAAAAATCAACCAATCCAATCAGGTTTTCTCTTCACAGAAAACTGTGTGTGTGCATAGTAGGGCAGCAATGGGACATTTAATTCAGACCACAAATAGCAGGACATAGCATTTCATCAAGTAGGGATTCCCATTACATTTTGGGCTTTGCGAAGGCAATGAAGTGAATATAATTAATTATAATTTTCACTGTAAAACTAAAATATGTGTATAGTGACATTTCTAGTTATATAGTATATTCTGAATGGTATCCAGAATTGTCTGAAACTGGCAATGTTTAACCACCAGAATTAGGATAATTCCATATCCAGAAAACACTGGCTCTAGTTATTATACAAACAAAATGATGTGATAAGCAGCATGCATGCAATACCTAATGTATGATTTATTTCACCCTTCCCAATCACAAGCTATGTGATAATGCTAAAGTCACCTAAAGCCCTGAAATTGTGTCTTTTTACAAATAACGTTTTATTACTCACAATATACACATATATTTTCATATACATATAAATAAATATATGAACATACATAAGACCTGGTCATTCAAACTTATAAATTTTGCTTTTAACACTGTTCCTGTCAAGATATTAATAAATACAAAAATATACATTACAACATACATAGTGTGTCTGTGTAGTACTCATAAAGATAACAGATACTTTACTATAGCACTGGGAATTTACATAATGCAAAAGTCGATGTCAAAAGCTGTATGATCTTTCAAATTCATCAGCTATCCATGCGTCTGATCCTTATTATATATGTCTCAAACAAGACAGTATTTTTTTTAAGTTTGCATTGCATAAAAACTCAGAAATAGTTGTTTTGACTCCAATTTTGGCAAAGTTAGGTGGTCATTTGGGTGTTTCAGCATTTTGAGATCAGCCTTTGCCAACCATCATATTAGCTTTTAATAACCCTATTTTTTTGTCCCACTGATTTTTATATCTCTTTTCTAATAGGGTGAAAGTGGACTTCTTCAGTCTGCGAAAGCAAAAGTTAAGTTTTTTCTAATATAGCAAAAGATTCAGGTCATCTCTTACAAAGTGTATACTTCCAAAATTAATGAAAATATCTGCTTTTGAAAACCCACAATGCCAATGACTTGAGTTTGGTCTTATGTTCATTTTGAATAATTTATGACGTGACAAATACATCCCATTAAAGATCTTACATTGAATGGATTTATCTCTTGATAGCTTATAATCTAGAATGGAATTACCTGCCAACTGCCACTGCTGGCTCAAGTAAGAACACTTTCACTTCAGTCTCCCATCTTTTAATAGTGTCACTATATATTTTGTTAGAAAAAGCATGTATTTGTTTAGTGATCTAAGCAAAGTTCTTTTTGCTTTAACAGTAAGACTGGCCTGCAGCTCACTTGCCAAGATTTTACTATTTGGAGCTCTTTCCCAGCATTTAAAATCTTTTTATACAGACTGCCTAGTTGATTATTAAAAAAACATAGTGGTTATCATGCAACTCATATTTATCTCTACACACAACCCATTTCTCCATTTTCCCATTGTCCATTAAATCCTGCCATTTTAATCCCTTTATCAGTCCAGGATTTCTTGTGAAGGACCTTTCCATTTAAAATTGGGATTGTTCCAGTCAGAAGTGCTGCAGACGCATGGCTTTGTTGTGGATGCCCCATCCCAAGGGGTGGGCAGCAGCAGTGCAGATCTGTGGTTTGGTTACTGATACCCCTCTCTAAAAGGGGCAGGCAAGAGTGCCGCAAAGACATAATTCTTTTATTGAAGCCTTCTCTCCTGATGGGCATGAGTGCTAGAGTCATCGCTTTGTTGCTGATGGCTTTTTTTTCTCTCTCTCTGAGATTGGCAGGATGTCACAGAGCTGTGGCTCTGTACTGATCGCCCACTCCCAAGGGACTTGTGGGAGTGCCGCAGAGTTGTTGCTTTATTACTGATGCCCCCACCCCATGTGGGCTTGTAGGAGTGCCATAGAGTTGTGGCTTTATTACTGTTTCCTCCCAAGGGGGCTTGTAGGAGTGCCACAGAGTTGTGGTTTTATTACTGATGCCCCCACTCCCAAGGAGGCTTGTGGGATTGCCACAGAGCTGTGGCTTTATTACTGTGTCCCACTCCCAAGGGGCAGGCAGGAGCAGCAGAGTAGTTGCTCTGTTTCTGATACCACCACTCCTGAAGGGTTGGCAAGAGTGACGCAGAGCCATGCTCGGTCACTGATGTACTCTTTCTCTTTCTCTTTTCTCTCACTGTCTCTTTCACAGAGATGGTAGGAGCACCACAGAGCCATTACCTGATACTGATGTCCTGACTCCTGAGTGGGTGTGAAGGAGTGCTACAGAGCGGTGTCTCTTTTACTGATGCCCTTTCTCTCCTTCTCTCAGAGATGGGCAGGAGCACCACAGAGCCATTACTCTGTTACTGATGTCCCAACTCCTGAGTGGGTGGGAAGGAGTACTACAGAGCTGTGGCTCTTTACTGATGCCCTTTCTCTCTCCTTCTCTCAGAGATGGGCAGGAGCACCACAGAGGCATTACTCTGTTACTAATACCCCTCTCTCAAAGGGATGGGTAGAAGTGCCACAAAGCTGTGGCTCTGTTTCTGATACCCCATCTCCTGATTAGGTAGGCAGGGATGCTGCAGATGTAGATCTTGCAAGGGATGGGTAGGAGTGACTCAGATTAATGGCTGTTTTACTGATGCTGCCTCTCCCAAGGGTTGAGCTAGAGCACTCCAGAGCTTTGGTTCTGTTACTGATACCCCTTCTCTGAGGGGTTGATCAAAGCACAGCACAGCTTTGCTGTATACTGATGCCCCTCTGCTGAGGGGTGAGGAGGAGTGCTGCAGAGCCATGACTGTTCTACCATTCCCCTCTCCTGATAGGGCAGGCAGAAGCACTGCAGAGCCATGGCTGTGTTATTATTGTGCCCTCTCTCATGGAGATAGGCAGAACTGATGCGGAGCTGTGGCTCTGTTACTGGTACCCCCTCTCCGATGGAGTAAGCAGGAGCACTTCAGAGGCATGGCCCCATTACTTATGCCCCTCTTCAAGGGGTGGGCAGGAGTGATGCAGAACTGTGGTTCCATTTCTGATGCCACCTCTCCAGAGGGGATGGGCAGGAGTGCTGCAGAGCTGTAAAGCCATAGCTGAGTTACTGATGCCTTCTTCCAAGGGGCTGCAGAAGCACTGCAGAGCTGTAGCTTTGTTACTGATGCCTCCTCCTTGAGGAGATGGGCAGAGCGCCACAGAGCTGTAGCTTTGTTACTGATGCCCTTCTCTTGAGAGATGGACAGAACACTGCAGAGCTGCAGTTCTGTTACTGATGCCCTTTCTTGAGCAGATGGACAGAACACCGCAGAGCTGTAGTTCTGTTACTGATTCCTCCTTTCTAGAATGGATGGGCAGGAGTACTACACAGCTGTGTTTTTGTTACTGATGCTCCCTCTCCAAGGGGTCACGCTAGAGTACCACAGAGCCATGACTCTGTTGCTGAGGCATCCTCTCCTGAGGGGCATGCAGGAGTGCTGCAGAGCCGTGGCTCTGTTACTGATCCCTCTGCTCCATGGGAGCAGGCAAGGGATCTGCAGAGCCATGGTTGTGTTATTTGACCTTGTGCTGGCAAATGGGGACTTTGTGAGAGAACTTACAGTGGATGAATCGCTGTCAGGTAGTGACCACCACTCAGTATGGCTCACATTGGATATGGGCAAGGAAGGAGGGAATCTGGCAGAAAAGTGCTGGACTTCAAGAGGGCCGACTTTGGGAGGATGGGAGAAGTGGTAAAGGGTACCTGCCAGAATCAGTCTAGTATGGACACTAACCAGAGGTGGGAGCTCATAAAGCTGGGGATAGTGGAGGCAACCAAAACCTGCTGCAAAGCCCAGAGCAAGAAGACTAGGGTTAAGAAACCGAGCTGGTTGAGCAAGGAGGTCATGGAAAGGTAAGGAGGAAAAGAGCTGCCTTTAGGAAGTACAAGAAAACAGGAGAGGGCAAGACAGGGAGGAGTACTTGATGGAATCAAAGGAGGTGACAAGGGCAGTAAGGGGAGCCAAGGCATCTATGGAACTTAGGCTGGCACAAGGCATTAAGAAGGGTGAGAAAGACTTCTTTAGGTACATCAGGAGAAAAGGAGCTGTAAGGACCACATAGTAAGGATTAGGAAGGAGGGGGTTGGGTGGAAGCAGGGTGCGATAAGGCAGAAGCACTAAATGAGTACTTCTGCTCAGTATTTACTAAAGAGAAGAGGGGTGACACCCAAGGGGGCAGAAATGGCAGAAGTGGGGGAGGGAGGACAGATGGGAAATCATGGAGGGCAGAGTTGGGAGGGTTCGAAGGCACTGAGGGTGGATAAGGCGCCAGGCACAGATGGCATCCACCCTAGGATAATGAAGGAGCTGGCAGAGGTCCTTGCAGGACCTTTGGCAGAGCTATTTAATGCCTCACTACATCTGGGGTATGTACCTCAGGACTGGAGGATGGCTCATGTGGTGCCCTCCACAAAAGTGGCCCCAAGGATGAACCAGAAAATTACAGACCAGAGAGCCTCACATCCATCATGGGTAAGCTAATGGAGACTATCCTGAAGGAGCGCTGGTGGCCCTCCTAGAGGCTAAAGGACTACAGGACAGCAGACAGCATGGCTTCATATGGGCAGATCCTGCCAAACCAACCTGGTGGAGTTCTATGACTGGGTAACTAGGCAACTGGACAGGGGCATGCAGTGAATGTCCTGTATCTGGACTTCAGTAAGGCATTCAACATGGTGCCGCATGGAAGGCTGGGAAGTAAGTTAGTAGGCACAGGGGCAGGTGCAAAGCTGGTGAGATGGGTAGAGAACTGGCTTCAGGGAAGGCAACAGAGGGTGGTGGTGGTGGGGGAGCTCACACCCAAGGCTAGTGATGAGCGGTGTTCCACAGGGCTCGGTGTTGGGAGCCAGTGTTGTTTGGGATATTCATTGCAGACATATCATTGGACATCAAGAGCAAGATCAGTCTGTTTGCTGATGATACCACGGTAGGAGCTGTCGTGATAACCTAGGGGATGGCAGGGGTTGCAGGATGATCTGGCAAAGCTTGAAACCTTTCAAAGCTTGAAAGCTTGAAAACTTGGTCAGACACCTGGCAACTGGGGTTTACTGCTAAAAGTGCAAGGTGCAGCATTTTGGGATGAAGAACCCAAGGAGGAGTTACCAGCTGGGGGAGTGCAACTAGCCCAGACAGAGGAGGAGAATGATCTGGGGTGCTCATTACAGGGTCAATGAACAACTCGGCACAATGTAGAAAGGCAGCTGCAAAGGCCAACAAAATGCTGGGTTGTATTGCAAGGGTATATCCTCGAGGAGGGAGGAGGTGATTCTGCCACTGTACAGGTCATTAGTTAGACTGCAGCTGGAGTACTACATCAGTACTGGCGTCCGTATCTGAAGAGGGCATTACATTACTGGAGGGGGTGCAGCGCAGGGTGACAAAGATGATCAAGGGGCTGGGGTCTTATCATATAGAGAGGAGGCTGAAGGAGTTGAACATGTACTCACTGGAGGAGAGGAGGGACGGGGACATGATTGAAGCCTTTAAGTACATGAAAGGAATAAACAAGACAGGTACAGAGGGGCTGTTCAAAGTAAGGGAGGGAGGGACACCCAGGGCCATATATGAGACTGGAGGAGGAAGGTTCAGGAGGGAGATGAGGAGACACTTTTTCAGAGAGGGTAGTGGCTGGGTGGAATGCTACCTGCAGAAGTGGTATCCAGTAGAACAGTGAACTGCTCTCAAAAGGGATAGGACAGGACAAGGGAAGGGTGGAAGGAAGGGCAGCTGCAGAATAAGGGGTGCTAGCTGCACATCTGAGCAGACTTGATAGACTCCTAGGCCTTTATCTGCTGGGCAATTTTGTATGTCTGTATGATGCATCCTCTTCTGAGGGGACAGGCAAGTACCACAGAGCTGGGGATCTGTTACTGATGCCCCCTCTCCTGAGGGTCTGGGCAGGAGCACTCTGCGTGGCACTGGCTGTGTTACTGGTACCAAAACAGCAGATTGGAAAATACAGGCCCACTCCACTCAGTATATATGTCAAAATATAGTTTTATTTTCATAAGGCAGAAAAAAACAGTGTATAGATCAGTTTCGCGTCCTGGCCAAATACCTGCATTTCAGATTTCTCCTTTTCAGGATACACTGGTAATTATTATTTTCTGTTAAATCAATGCCCCTTTTCTGCTCATTGTGCAGGTGACACTTGTCCTTACTATTTTTTCAGTGCACACTCCATAAATTATTCTACAGGATTTATCTTTTTAAATCTTCTGTCTCTTTCTCATAAAGGTAAAGTTGAAAACAGAGCAAGCACAGCCCCAGCTCCTCGATGGTATCCTGTGTAAGGGCAAATCAAAATGAGTGAGTTCCGATAACAGCACCAACATTTTGGTGACTTCAGAATGGCAGCGTGTACATGCTGGTGAGTGCATTAATGGCGATCAATGCTTTGACCCTCCCTGAGGTGCTACAACCTCGGAGTTGGTTATTTACAAGTAAGGGCTGAGGGCCCCCACAAAAGCAGTTGTTGCCATTAATGCGCCGCAACATGTACCGTCCATCATTTTGAAGTTGCTGAAGTGTCAGCCGCTGTTATCGGGCTTGTCATTTTGATTCACCCTTTCACATGGAACCTCACTATTGGAAGACCTTCCCATAGAGGAGCTGGGGCTATGCTATGTCAAGCTTTCAACTTTTAACTTTATGAGAAAGATTTAAAGATTTAAAAGAGAACAAATCCTGCAGGAATAATTTATGGAGTGTGCACTGAAAAATTGTAAAGATAACAAGTGTCACCTGGAAATGAGCAGAAAGGGATTGATTTAACTGAAAATAATAATTACCAGTGTTATTCTTATAAAAGGAGAAGCCTGAATGTTGGTATTAGGTCAGACACAAGCTGACCTATACACTGGTTATTTTCTTGCTTTATGAAAATAAAAAGTTTATTTTGATATATACTGGGTGAGTGGGCCTGAATTTTCCAGTCAGCTGTTTTGGTATTAGTTGCCTTGATTTGAGCTGGGTTACTCCCAGAATAAATTCTTTATTTCTTTCGAGGTTGGCTGGACTGGATTCTGCATAGAATTGAGTTACTGGTGCCCCACCTCTTGAGAGGATAGGCAGGAGCACTACAGATCGGTTGTTCTGTTTCTGAGTCCCCTGTCCTTGAAGGGAATGGCAGGGGCACTGCAGAGCCATGGCTTCACATTGATGCCCCTCCCAAGGGGCGGAGAGGAGCATGACAGACTTGTGGCTCTGTTACTGATAATTTGCTGCCCAAGGGGACAGTAGGAGTGCCACAGAGCTGTGTCTGTGTTACTGATGCCTCCTCCCTCAAGGGATGGGCAGAGCACGTAGATCCTTGAATTTGTTATTTATGCCACCTCTCCTGAGGAGGCAGGCAGAATCACTGTAGAGCTGTGGCAGTTTTACTGGTGCCCACACCTGTGGGGCAGCAGGAGCAGCGAAAGTTGTGGCTGTGTTACTGATGCCCCCACTCCCATGTAGGTGGTAGGAGTGCTGCAGAGTTATGACATCTGTTACTGGTACCTCTCTTGAGGGAGAGTGCATGAGGGCCACAGTGTTATGATTGTATTACAGATACCCTCTTTCTGTCTCCCCTCTCTCTCTCTCTCTCTGGGGTAGACAGGTGCACCGCAGAACCACAGCTGGAATACTGTTGCTTAATTTTGCGAGGAGATAGTTAGGAGAGACACAGAGCTGTGTCTCTTTTACTGATGCCCTTTGGTAGGCAGGAGCACTACAGAATTGCAGCTTTATTACTGTTACTTAGTCTTGCCAGTGGATGGACTGGAGATGCAGAGCTGTGTCTCTTTTACTGATGCCTCCTCTCCCAATGGTAGGTGAGCAGGAGAGCTGCAGTGCTGCAACTATGTTACTGATGCCCCTCTCCTAATGGTAGGAGAGCTGCAGTGCTGCAGCTATGTTACTGTGGCCCCTCTCCCATGGTAGGAGAGCTGCAGTGCTGCAGCTATGTTACTGTGCCCCTCTCCCAATGGTAGGAGAGCAGCAGTGTTGCAGCTATGTTACTGGTGCTCCCTCTCCCAGTGGTAGGAGAGCTGCAGTGATGCAGCTATGTTACTGTGCCCCTCTCCTAATGATAGGAGAGCAGGAGAGCTGCAGTGCTGCAGCTATGTTACTGATGCCCCTCTCCCAATGGTAGGAGATCAGGAGAGCTGCAGTGCTGCAGCTATGTTACTGTGCCCTCTCTCCCAATGGTAGGAGAGCAGGAGAGCTGCAGTGCAGCAGCTATGTTACTGTGCCCTCTCTTCCAATGGCAGAAGAGCTGCAGTGCTGCAGCTATGTTACTGTGCTCCATCTCCCAATGGTAGGAGAGCAGGAGAGCTGCAGTGCTGCAGCCATGTTACTGATGCCCCTCTCCCAATGGTAGGAGAGCAGAACAGTAGTAGTGCTACACCTATGTTACTGTGCCCTCTTCCCCAATGGTAGGAGAGGTGCAGTGCAGCAACTATGTTACTGTGCCCCCTGTCCCAATGGTAAGAGAATAGGAGAGCTGCAGTGCTGCAGCTATGTTACTGATACCCCTCTCCAATGGTAGGAGAGCTGCAGTGTTGCAGCTATGTTACTGGTGCTCCTCTCCCAATGGTAGGAGAGCTGCAGTGCTGTAACTATGTTACTGTGCCCTCTCCCCAATGGCAGGAGAGCTGCAGTGCTGCAGTGCTGCAGCTATGTTACTGATGCCCCTCTCCCAATGGTAGGAGGGCAGAAGAGCAGTAGTGCTGCACCTATGTTACTGTGCCCCCTTTTCCAATGGTAGGAGAGCTGCAGTGCTGCAGCTATATTACTGTACCCCTTCTCCTAATGGTGGCAGGAGCAGGAGAGCGGCACTGCTGCAGCTATGTTACTGATGCCCCCTCCCAGTGCTAGGAGAGCTGCAGTGCTGCAGATATGTTACTGATGCCCCTCTCTCAATGGTAGGAGAGCAGCAGTGTTGCAGCTATATTACTGATGCCCCTCTCCCAATGGTAGGAGAACAGGATAGCTGTAGTGCTGCAGCTGTTACTGTGCCCCTCTCCCAATGGTAGGAGAGCAGGACAGCTGCAGTGCTGCAGCTATGTTACTGTGCCCCCTTCCAAGTGGGTGGTAGGAGTGCTGCAGAGTCATGATTCTGTTACTGATGCCCCCTCTTCAGGGATGTGTATGAGGGCCACAGAGCTGTGGTTCTATTACTGAAACTCTCTCTCTCTCTCTCTCTCAGGGGTAGGCAAAGGCACTACAGAGCTGCAGCTGTAGTAATATAACTGTTGCTCAGACCTGCCAGGGGATGGGCAGAGAGAGACGCAGAGTTATGTCTCTTTCACTGATGCCCCCTCCCAGAGGTAGGAGAGCAGGTGAGCTGCAGTGCCACGGCTATGTTACTGATGCCCCTTCTTCCAGGTGGATGTGCAGGAGTGCTGCAGAGCTATGACTATTTATTTCTGTATTTGTTTATTGATGTATGCATGTATTTATTATTTATTTATTTGTTTGTTTACCATGTGGGTGCACTGATCCAATGGACTGCTTTCAGGCACTACCTGGGCCATAAAGATGGCACATAGATGATACAGGAAATACGATTACATAGGTACAGATGGTACAAAAACAGGACAAAATTGGAATAGGAATATAAAGTGCAAGTGCAAAAATTACAGCAAAGTTACAGAGCAGCAAACACAGAAAGCATGCTAATGACAGTAAATGTTCGACTATTATACTTATGTCACCTGTCAGGGCTTGAAATTACTGTTGACTTTTCCCAGATGATGTTTTTACTTTGGATTGCCATTTTCCACAGCTGCCTGTGTACTGTAAATGGGCACTAGGATCCAGTGTTAGATTGCTTCAGTCTTCCACCACATGAGATAGAGTTGTGATGGATGCATTGGCATTCCAACGTCCCTTGGCATGGAGCACGTGTCCATCTAACTCTGGACAGGTGGGCAACAAGCAAGAGAACCACATTGTTGGCTGGCTGGATTCATGACTGCATGCGCAGTTGCCGATTCTTGATTGACTCCACAGTCGAGAGCTAGCATTGTGGAAGGAGGCAATGTGAGCAGAGCTCCCAACTGAGTGTGAATAGAATATTTTTCCCCTTAAAATGCTCAATGCTCTTCTCCACAGAATAAGAAAGGTGGAAAAACTGGCATCAGTTAAAGCCCTTTGTAGGGCTGAGCCTGCACTTTATAAAAATCAAATTAAAAGTCCTGCCGCAGGATAAAGAAGGAGGAGAAGGCAGGCCACAGATCTGACAGGAGAAATAAAAAGAACAGAAAGGATACAGTTTAAAGTATAATTAAAAAATAAATAAATAAAAGGAGACTAAATAGAAGGCAGTAGCCAGGCAGGGTAACTGATTAATACCTTTGTGAGGGCTAACCTTAGAAGGAAAGAAGGGGAGCAAAGCAATTAAAAGCCCCTTTCAGAGTTCTGCAGACAAATGGGATGTTTTCTATTAAGAGAAAAGAAACTAATAGTCCCCTGTAGCCTAGTCAGAAACAAGACACACACATGCTTAATACACAGACTTAAGTTGTAAGTGTTAGCCTGAAGAGGGAAAGCAATTAAAAGTCCATTCGGGTGGAGTGACACCAGCTCTAATTCCAAAATAGATATTTCAATTATTTACCTTAAAACTAAATGGGCATCTGTGGGACAGGCAAAATGTATATTCCACCTGTCCCTTGACAGCTTTCCATTTTATTTCTATCCCTGCCCCCTGTCTTGAAGGGCTGGGCAGGAGTTTTGATACTGCTACTCCTTCTGATAGGGTGGGCAGGAGTGCTGCAGAGCCGTAAAGCTATGGTTTTAGTTACAGATGCCTCCTCTACCAAGGGAGCAGGCAGGAGAACTGTACAGCTGTGGCTCTGTTACTGATCCCTGTCTCCTGAAGGGGGCAGGCTTGAGTGCACAGAACCACGAAGCAGGCATGAAGGAGCACTGCATAGCAGTCGCTCTGTTACTGATGCCTCCCTCCCACATGGGCAGGCAGGGAGTGTTGCAGAGCCATGGATTTTTACTGATGCAACCTGGCCTGTGTGGGTGGGTGGGAGCGCTGCTGTATGGCTGTGTTAATGATGCCCCTGTCCTGAGTGGCAGACAGGAACACCACAGTGCCATGATTCTGTTACTGATACCTCCATCCCGAGGGTAGGTGGTCAAGGTTGCTGTAGAGCTGTGAGTCTGTACTGATGCCTGTTCTCCTAAGGGGCAGGCAGTAGTGCAACAGAACCATGGCTCTGTTACTTACACCTCTCTCTAAAGGGAGTGTGCAGGAGTGCCGCAGAACTGTGGCTCTGTCAGTGATGCCCCTCTTCTGAGGGCAGGGATACAGGAGGGCCACAGAGCTGCAACTATGTTTTAAATGAAAACAAAGAAAATGAAGCACACTAAGTCAGAATGTCACAAAAATATCACATACCTTTGCTAAGATTCAGGTGTCAGTGCAAAATCATTCAGAATAATCAGTACAGCCAAAATGTCATATAACACTAATCAGACCTGCTGCACTGTGGAGGGCCTGATGAAGAAGAAGAATTAGCACTTACAGTATAAAGCGTGTTTCATCCACACTGTATCCCAAAGGGCTTTACAAGCAGTGAAACACTGGTAGTAAAGTGATTGTAAATGTGCAATGGCAGCTATTTCACAATCAACATCCACAAACAGGAGGCATCATACCCTCTTTTTCTGTTTTTTGACGTTGCCTTTCTGCCTCTGCTTTGCCCATCAAGTTACCAGAAGGTAAAGTATAGAGTAGATGGCTGTTGAAATCAGTAGGAGCATTTATTTGCTAGAAAAATTGAAATTCATATTATTGCTTCGAACTGACATTGTTTTTCCCCAGCATTGCGTAGTGTTTTCGTGCTGCTGTTCACTTTCCTGTGGATACAGGGACAGAGAATTCAGTCCAAAGTGGAAAGGGTCATGTGTCCACCTCATAGTCTGCACCCCAGCAGGCTTACGTTAGCCAGCCAGGAGTGTAACCAACCCCCGACAGCAGCACACAACTGCTTCTGCAGTTTCTCAAGCTGCACGCTTCCCTGCTCTAGGACCAGATGAATTGAAAGGGATTGGACAGTACACTTATCATCATTAGTTTTCTCTCATCTGCCCTACTAGTGTACTGAAGTTATGACTGCGATGAGGGAGGAAAGAGTTAAAATAAAGTGGAGCAGTGCCAGAGACTGAGAGGCAGGGTACTTGGCTGATGGGACAAGGAACACTTTAGTAACTGAACTGGAGTGCATGGCACACTTGTGAAGGCTCCACCCTATTGTTGCCCAGTCACAAATACAGAAAGGGAGTTGGACGAGAAACTGGCCACTTTGGTTTATAGAATAGTGTACGGTAGCCCAAATGCACAACATCACTCTTCTCACACCACGTGAATACTATAATGTCAAAGGATCTCTCGAGTCATGCTCATGAAGTTCTTGAGTTCATGGTAGCCACTTAGTGTAAGAATAGCGTTGTTGTGTATGTGCTACCATACTTTATCCTATATATTTTATTTTGGGAGGCATTACCTTGAAGAGCTGGTTTTTTTCCGGTTACTTCACTTGTTTAGTTTATGTTATGTGTTTTTTTTTTTTGTGACACCTCACCAAGATGAAAAAACACTATTCCTGTTGAGTGCCCAGTTTTTTTAATTTTTTTTATTTGCTTTTTCCAGAGCACCAAAATGTAAAGTTTACATGCTCAGGCTGGATATTCCAAGGGCAATATGCTGCGGCCATTCTGTAACGCAGCCAAAACAGTAAAAAACAAACCTGGGAGATAGGCTTCCACTTTGGCAAAAAAAAAAAAGAAGTCAACCCTGGAGATGGCTCCTGGGAGGGCATGTACACTCCCACACCTGGGAAAAGTGTTACATTTGTGCCCATTCCCAAAGTGCAGTAACAAGTCACTAAGCAGTACCATCAGAGCTGTACAGCAAGTACTACAGTGTATGTTCATAGTACTTTAAGGTAAGACCAGAATTTCCTCTATGCATGTTCCAGCACTGTGATCAGTGTCAAATCCAGGATTTTAAAAGGGTCCTGTGGCAATACTGAAAGGGGTTGGCGTCAAAGGTGTTGGGCTGTCAGTGAGCAGGCAGGAGCATCACTCTCTATTATCTTGTACTAAACATCACAACTCTAGGTAGTAGCCCATGGCATAGTACATTTTGTTGTCTAAGAAATATATTAAATTGCTTATATACCATTTAAATGTCAAAAAGGGTCCTGCTGTCACAGGGTATTTAATAATGCTAGATCTGCCACTGGATGTGATTGGTGAAGTTCTTTAGGTAGTGCAAAACAAAAACAGGCGGTGATTGGCCAGAGACTGATTATTCTAGGGCTTTCATAGGTTGAGGATGACCAAGCCTCAAAAGACCCTCTATCTCTCTCTCTCTCTCTCCCCCTCTGTGACACTATGTGTCTGTTATGCCTTTGGCAAGCAAAGATAACACTAAGTGATTTGCAATCCTAGATTTCATCTCTGTATTTCTTGAGAACTTAAAATATAAATTTTTTCACAACTAAAGGTCACGACTAAACATTTTTCCTGCCAGACAGTTCCACAGAAAACCTAAACTTTACTCACATTGTTATCGGTCTCATTTGTGCTAAAATACATAGGAAAAGTTCTTGATAATCTAACAGAATCTGCCCCACCAAAATAAATATTAAACAGTTATAGTATATTTATGCCAGGGGTCGATCTTAACATTGTTTTACTAGCCCAAACACTAGTGCAAATTGACCAGGGCTAGTGCAGCTAACACTCTACTTGCCTGTCTTGACTAGTGCAGATTTTCATGGCTATTAATGAAGTTACAAAAGTCTCTATTTTAGCATTCTCTAGTCCTCATGCTAATCTCTCTCAATGTTCCAGATGGCCAGGTGTGATTAACAGCTCATTAAGAGCTGCAATTATCTGGCAGTTTGAAAGGGATCCCCAAAAGATTCAATGTGAGTCATTATCACTCCACTGTTAAGACTTTCAGCTAGTGTCCAGGATGTGATCAACAGTAGAGTGCTGTAAAGTCACTAGGTTCCAGTTTTCTGAATGTGTCTATGTCTAACAATTTGTCCAATATTATTAAGACTAGTGCCCTCATTTCTTTACATTTTAAGTGTTTGTATCCAACATTTCAGTGACAAAATGCAAAGAGGTATACAGGATCGGCCCTGCAGGTGGTGGGGTTTATCCCAGCCTCACCATAACTTCCCTCTCCCTCCAAATCTCTTAACTCAGTTCTTTCCTAGACACCACTGCAGACTAGACTCTGAAGTGACCATCCATAGATCCAGAGCTGCCATTACTGGCAAGTGTAGGGGTCCCCAGCTCTTCTAAACGGACCATGCCAACCATCACCATCCATACAGTTCCACCCTTATCCCACTCAGCATGTTCTCTAAGCCTAAAAACAAAGCTTTGGATCATGTATGGCACAAAAATAAACCTTGATAAAATACATAACTTGAAACCTTGAAATAGGCATTCCTGGGGTGCATAGATCACCCTATACAGAAATAGAAATAGTATAGTGTTATGCCTGTGTACTGTTTCCTGGCTGATGAAAGGACAATGTTAAAGAAAAATCTGTCATTGTTGGGGCAGAGCATATTAAAATCAATGCTTTTACAATTAAAAATGTCATAGTTTTCTATTTCCCAAGCCCTTAGGTTTGTCTAGCCCCACCCAAATAAATCTTAGATGTGCTCCTGGCTCACTTGAGACTGTACAAAACTTTAAAAGTGCAGGTCTCCAGTTGACTATATGATGGGGACCAAGAGTGCCTTTCTGCCTGACTCTATTCATTGCCCGTGGGTGGTGGTGACAGTGTGCTGAGGTACATGATGATGTCAGCTATTGTGTGTGCAGAGCTAGGACTGCTTGACTGAACATTTGCTGTTGTGATATCCTGTCTCTTTGATTGAACATCATTTGCTGTTGTGATATCCTCTCCTGTTTGGTGTGGGGGTGGGCAGAAAGAGGAAGAGAGGAGGCTATGGTACAAAACAACGGGGGCTCACTGTGTATGATGGCATTGCAGTCTTTTTTTCTGCTGGGGAGCTGGAAGCAATGTGGGAGTAGGATAAATGTGCAATAATCAGATTATTCATTGGCTTTATTTGCATTGTTTCCTGTATAAGTGATCAAAATTTACCATTATAATTAAGGGCTAGTGCAACCATCTGCAGGCTACTGTAATTTTGAATTAACTTGCCCTGCTGGCTAGTGCAAAAAAAGCTCGGTTGACCCCCGATTTATGCTCCAGTTAATCTATATTTCAAGTATATAGTATGACCACTCAAAGTTCTTTCCAGTTTGAAGAAACATAAAAGCATCTGGGCTTTAGAAAGTGTTTAAACCTGGCTTACAGCTTATTGAGGTAAGGGTGCCACATTAAATGCAGCACCCTTGTTGAAGTATTAATTTGGCAATCTAGCTGTAAAGCTCAGACAAGATTAACTTGGCTTTCTATTCTTTAAAAAAGAAACTGAGCTGCATTTTAAAAGCTGCAGTTAGTCTTTATCTCGAAACAGCCTGCTTCCTTTGAAAAATGTAATCTATTTAGCAGATAAATGGTAACAATTTGTCATCATTGAACCCTAATAAGAAATTTAGATAGCCCAAGCCTGCTCTAAAGAAAATCGGTTTTATAGCAGATTGCAATTTTATGTGTTGTGGAGGCTCTTCCACAGGCACTTTTATTCTGAAAGCAATTTGTGAACAAAATAAATGTGAGCATGTATTTTCATTCCCCTAATGACAGCTGTACTAAATGGAATTGACAGCTTTTATCAACCCTTCTCCTCGGTCAGCATTGTTCTTTGTCTTTTGATTGCCAGCTCATGGAGAGAAAGATATCTATGTGTATAACGATGCAAATTTTCACAAGGTATCACACCTTCAGAATTTGGAGTAAGTCCGTTATGAACAAAAGAAAATGAAACAACAATGAATACTATGCGCACTTTACCCACAGCTAATGACTGATTGGCTAAATGGAGGAATTTAGGCAGAAACAAAGACCTGGCCATTATTTCTGTTATAACATCATTATTTTTAAAGCTGCACTGCAATGAATGAGGGGATTCAGAGCTGAAATATCTTCTCCTAAGATTTGTGGGGTGGACATCTTCTCTAAACTGAATGACAGGGTTGTATGTTTCTGTGCTGGACCCAGGGACCGATCCATGCATCCCAGGTCCTAGACGCAGCAGTTGTAAACACTCAGAAGGAAATCTTCTTTACGCAAGGTGTTCACTGACTAAGTACATGTATACTGCAAGCTTCACTTTCTCCACTAGATGACGCTCTGCATCTGTTTTCTTAATTCTGTTTCCATAACATCCACCCTTTTTTTTTACCACTAGAGGGCACTCTGCATCTGGTCATACAGCAGGAATGTGTTCCTCATCACCAGTGTAATATCCTTACCCAAGCATTATGGGGTGGAGGAGTGGTAGCTGCTGTAAACTGATTAATGGTTATAGATTTCAGTTCCAGATCCTGGGATTGATCCTTGCATCACTTGGCCCCATACTTAAATGACTTGACACAAAATATTCGTATAAAACGCATCCCTGATATTCAAAAGTGAGAAAATGCACATTCGAATGTGCGATCATGCAGATATAATGTATGCTGCACAGAAAAGGGTGTGGACACCTGCATATGCTGAGCATGTGTATATTCACTGAATGCATGGTGCATGTGCCACACATCCAGATTTGGGCCATGCAAAATTAAGTATAAAAGAGGCAGTCCTAAATCAGTTAGACACCCAGAGGCTGTTGAACTACAGGTAGGATGACTGGGAATGCGTTCCACATGGCTGCAGTAATGGCTTATGTGAGGAGACTGAGGGAACAGCAAAGTGGCCGAGAAAGGGCCCATAGGCAGTATGCCCCACAGAGATAGTACCAGCCCTGTGTCACATACGAACAGTTAAGTGACACAAACATTGTGGGCCAGTACTGGCTCAACAGGGTTGTTCTGAGACAGCTCTGTGAGCTGCTCCGTGATGAGCTCCAGGCACCCACACACAAAAGTCATGCTATGATAGTGGAGACCAAGGTCACAGCAGCGCTGTGCCTGGTCACCACGGCACCTTCTAGATACTGGTGGGTGCCACCACCAGCATCACCCAGTCAGCCACTTCTCATCTTCTTACACAGTTCCTAAATGCTCTACTGCTCCATACTAGTGAGTTCATTCAATTTCCTAGCACACCAGTGGAGTGTACAGCAACAATGCAACACTTTTACAGGGCTGCACACTACCGCCATGCTAGGGCCATTGACTGCACTCATGTGCCATCAGACCATCACATGGTGGTGACAAAGATGTCTGTGTAAACAGGAAGTGGTACCACTCCATTAACTGCCAGGTGGTGTGATGCCACAGGTTGCATCACAAATGTCTGTGCCCGTGCCCTGGGAGTGCACACAATGCCTTCATCTGGCATCAGTCATCCCTGTGCCATTGGTTTGAGTCTGGGGACATACCCAGTAGCAATCTTGTGGGTGAGTGCAAACACAGCAACAAACAGAGTGTCAACATGGTATCACGGTGCTTCTGATGGTGGCTGTACAAGTGTCAGCACAGAGAGAAGGGGTGTTGTAGTGGCAGACATCCATGTGACACACAGGAGGGAGGGAGGAGGAGGGACCTGAAAAGGACTGACACTGAACAGACGTGTAAAGCTGATATGGGAGGGATAAAATGTGATGATGAGCAATAGACACAAGATACAGGGTGGTGCCAGTCAGTAGGAGGCTGTAACATTGTGGGAAGGTAAGTGCAAGGCAACGCATTGGAAGGTGTCATTGCTGTGTGGAACAAACAGGCTGGGCATGTGCCCTGACCCACAGACCAAATGGCATGCAGGTTGCAGTGGAACTGCAGCAGAAATACAGCAGCAGAGAAAGGGCCAGAAATGGAGGGGGCAACAATGTGCAATAGTGACAACATGGGTTGGGAAATGTGCAGATGAGGCTGACTGTATGTAGCAGGTCTGTGTGGAGAGTCGAATGTCATGATAATAGATGGTATACTAACATGTCATCTTCCTCTACACAGGAGACAGCACATACCCCTTCAGCCATGGATGCTCACCCCAATACTGCAGCTCACATCTGAAGCAGAAGAGAAGTACAATGAGGCACACACAGTTATTAGAAATATCACTGAGCATGTGTTTGGCATGCTGAAGATCGCTTCAGATGCCCGGATAGGTCTGGGGTAACCTACAGTATAGCCCAACCAAGGACTGTGGCATATTCCCTGGCCTGTTGTATGCTACACAACGTGGCCATAGACAGCAGAATAGTTGTCCAGGTCCCAGAGGGTGTCAGTGTGGAGGATGTGGAGCTGCCAGACAAGGGTTAGCATCTTCAGCATGACAGGAGGGACTCAAGATTGGCCCTGAGGGACTGCAGCACAGGGACACCATCATACCTCTCAACCATTTGTCCCCCAAATGTGGAACATTGCCTCTCAAAATGTGGAACGAATGAGCAAAATGTGGAACACTTAATCAAATCTTTACCTAAGAAGCTCAGAACACTGTTAAAATATTTGCATTTATATTAAGAAAGTCTGTTATTAATTGAATAATGTATTTTTACATCATTTACTATAGATTTTTGCTTTAAAATGTTAACACTGAATGTGGGACAAGTCCTCACAATGTGGAACAGTGAGCTTTGGGAAGTAAAATGAGGAACATTCCTCATAATGTGGTACAGTTGAGAGGTATGGACACCATTGTACATGAACATCTTGAACCCCAAAGTGAGTATTGCCTGCAAGTGTGACATTGCTATTTTGTGCACATGCACTGTATGTAAGTTCACATTGAGCTCACGATTGATGTTGAGTACGCACCAGTCATTCTGGCATGTTGTGCACACAAGTGTGATGACTGGTATGCACACATGTTCACATGTGGGACAACATTGGCAAGGATGTACAGACATACTGGTACTGTAGCAGCCTAGCATGGATCAGAGACAGACTATTGGCACATACCCACAGTGGTAAGCCACAGGTGCACTCATTGTGCCCATGCCAGTCCCACGACACCAGGGGCCATGTCCATATCTCAGATGCCATCCACACAATGTGACAATGCCGCAGGGTTTGTGGGTGGTGTATAGGGTGTGGACATTGCACAACTGTAGGCAATACAGGGCAGTGGTAGCCCTACCTGTGGCCTGGAGGCATCACGGGCAGTCCATAAAGGCCCCAGACTCTTTGGGAGGTGTGCGGTGGCCACCATGGACATGAACACGGCCTTGTCCCAACAATGCACGTGAACCCAATGGGGATCTCTGGGCCACCTGGGGTAAGGCCTCTGCCCGAGGACATGAACACGTGTCTGTGCATGGCTATGTGTTGGGGTGGGCGTGGGGAACCAAACACCATAGCCAGGGGTAGGGGGACATACAGGCTGGGGACAGGATGTGAGGAATAGTGGAGTTACTCACATGTTCTGGGGTTGCTGGGGTTGCTGCAAGGTATGCAGCGGGTGGTCTGACCACCATGGGCAGCCAGAGCTGCAGTGTTTTCCCATATAGCTGCTGCTATATATCAGATAAATCTGCACTAATGTCCTCATGGAACACGCGAATAGCCCCCATGAGTTCTGCATGGTGATCAAAGCCCATTCCTCATGGAGGCACGTTTGTGCCCGCAACTCCTGCACAGCATCATGGAGTGCCTCCCTGGCTCTCAGTGGAGAGCCCTCAGTAGCCTTGTGTGTTTAGACAGCTCGTTGTCTGGGGCAATGTGTTCGGGGGCTGTGTGGGCTGACAATCCGGGGGGGGACCTGGCGTATGACCACTGCTGGGGTTGTGTGGATGACATGTGCATCTACTGCACATGCCAAAGCTGCCTGAACCTGCAGCTGGTCAGGCTGTGGCTGGTCACCGGTTCCCAGTAGCTGGGCATAGTGCCCATCCACTGCACCTTTGCAGGCTGCAACACATTGCCCTCTAGCTGTGCAGTGGGCGACTGCAAGTATTGGCCCACCATCTGTGCAGTGGCTGGCCCTGGATGGCTGCTGTTGGCTTGTGCAGCATGTGGGGATCATTCTTGGTCACGTGGGAGGTGGTGTCAGGGATGACACTGTCTATCATTGTACTGTGATCACCAGTGTTGCTGGCAAGCAGCCCACAGCAGTGAGGAAGGCTTCAGCTGAAAGGGAGACTGTCTCATCATCATCACCATCCGACCCCCTGTGTGTGCTGGTCCATGTTGAGGGCCCCACACCGCAGTGGCAGCTAGCACCCTTCACAATATGGTGCCGCTGTGCTGCCATGCATGTGCAGTACCATGGGTCATGACCTTAGTCTGCTGCATGGTATAACACTATCGCACATGTGCAGTATCATGGTTGTGATACCATATCGCATAAAGTCATGGCACACACCAGCAGCACATGACAAACCAAGTATGCACTATTGCGCTACTTATGTGGGTGCTGGGTCCTGCTAGAATGTGGCTAGCTTTGCATGCCATCAGCACCTCCAGCAGAATGGCCAGAGAAACAAGGAGAATGGCACCAAGACAGCACAAACAGGTGGGGCAGAACTAGAGCTGGCTAACCTGGTGGACCTAGTGGTCTCCATAGAGGGCCAGCTTTTGGGCAGAAGGAGCTGGACAGGCCCAGGTCTGAAGTGTGGGCCAAGATAGCAAGTTAGCTCAGCAGGTGGGCAGGGGTACCTTGCATGGGTGAGCAGTGTCCCCACCTCTTCTGGAACCTCATGAGGAGGGACAGGGCCCATGTTGACTTGCAATGTGTCATGAGCAGAGGAGGCATGGTGCCATGCCCAGTTATGTATATCATGAGAATGTGTGACATTTTGGTTGTTTTTATTTGTCAGGGGTGTGTCTGTGTCCGACACTTGCCAGTGTGGAATGTGGCATGCTTTGTCTATTAATCCACAGTTGAAGAACACTATGCCACATACCGTCCATTATGTTTGGCACAGACATACCCCACCATCTCTATGATAGAGATGTAAAGTGGCACACATCCATGTCTGTTCTACAGAGGGCAACACCTGCCTATGGAGGCTGACAAGATGCAGAGTGGTACCATTCAACATCATGCTGGCAGGGACTGGTGCCATCAAATGCTGTGCGCACAATGGGCAATGGTATACAGGCCTCCAGACCTGTGCATTGCTCTTGTGTCTTCCCTGGACATGGCACAAGGTGGTGACAGACATGTGCAACCAACAATGATATCAGTGACCGATATGTTATGTAGGCCCCATGGAGGGAAGGAAATTGTTTAACAAGGAAAGGTACACTAAGCTGAAGTTGTTTCCAGGTGTGACCTGGGAGCACAAGGAAGTTAAATGACTTGCTCAGGGTCACACAGTATGCAAGTGAAGGTTGTGGGATTCAAACTCATGTCTCCAGGTTGGTGGCTCAGAGCCTTAAACCACTGCACTATACTGCCACCTTTGTGCACTGTTCAAGTGTGCTGGCACACACACTATCAGGTACCTGTAATGATATGCTTATGTGGTACACACACACCTTTGGATGTGGCTGTACAGTACAGTGTGTTGCAGCTGCCAGTTGTACATGTTCCGCTATGTACCACCAGCTGTGTAGCTGGTAGCCACCCATGTACTACACAGCTGTCAGCAGTCTGTGTCCTGTACACACATACCTGTCTTGCCTCCCACCCTTGGCTCCTATGATACTCTTCATGTGGGCTAGGACCATGCTATTCCCTATCATTGTAACCATTGTACATTGACACATATATGCTCAGTACAGTGCTATGCAATGTAACATGGGTGTATCACATCCCCTTGATGATACAGTGAACAGACAAACCCTGTTGACATTGTGGGGAGTGGTGGCATGTTACCCATACCATACACCTAGGTGGTCTCCCATTGTATGTGTCCCTCTGGCGTGCTTGCACACATGACTGATGCTCAACCAGACCTGCACAGGTTCTGACCAACCACCCTGCCCTCATTGTGTACTCACACATCATTGTGAATGTTTTACAGTCCACTGCCATGCACAGTACCTGTGCTATAGATGTATACTTCTGACCAATGTGTGCAGCCACACTATGCAGGTAGGGCCACATGTGTGATGGAGTGGGACTCGCATGTACACATGGCATCCTGGCTGCATGGTTCATGAAGGCATATGGGTATGTCACTGCAGTTGTTCCATTCCAGTGTACACATACCTTTGGTCAGAAACACAGATGGAACATGTCTGCTGCATGCTGGCCCTGCTGGACAGCAAGGCCATGTCCCATTGTCTACTCACAGACATGTACTGCATGGCCATTGTGCATTTTAATGTCACAAACCATTCCCATGCCTCTATTGTCTGTATGTGTCCATGCATGTGTCTGCCCACGTGCCACAGGCCATGCACCAGGACCAGGTAAATAGTCAAACCATGTCCTGGTATGACCATGAATGGCAATCCTCCTGGAGAACCTTACATATCCCTATGCATCACAGTTCTCCTTGTGTCCTTGCATGTTGGGGTATGTTGGCATGCATCGGTGAACAGCACAGTGTGTTGTAGTGGGTACCCATTGTGCATTCCCGTGGTACAGTGTGGCAGCCACATCTCACAGCAACAGGGTATGCAGGTGCCAGGATGATGTGGTGTCCAACAGGTGTCAACTGTGTGTCCTGCACCCAATCACAGAACCGCCATAGTGCCACTCAGAATGCATCCACTTATCCATCCCATAGTATGTGCTGCAGGTCAGGGGTCACAGTGGTGACAGGCACATGACCGCTGTGGTATGTCCTGCCCTGACATGACAAGGTGGACCTGCGTAGCTATACACATGTAGGTGCCTGTCATAGGCATGGTGGCCATCAGGTGCCTTGGGACGTATAGCTGACCTCTTGCAACAGTTCTGCGGTCCTGTGTCTGACCACGGCATGCCAATGGTTGGCAGTAAACCACCTTCATAGGCACATGGCCATGACAGCAACCCCCATCCAGTGATCCCCTGCTGCCGTGGCCTACCATTGGTGTCTCATGTCCATCTACATCTGTACCACACATTCCGTGTGGGAACGCATGTGATTGTCAGTGTGCTGACCTGTGTATCCATTGCAACCCACACGGCAACACCCACTGGGACTGTTGTCCATCCTGTGAGTTGGTTTCACGTGCTGCACAATAGGGGTGCACCCTCAGCCTGGCTGACTGCTATGTCACCAATCATCATGGAGCATGGTCCACAGGACACTGCCTACTTATTGTACATGCAAGGCTCACAATCAGGGACTGAGGTAGGGTGTCGATACATTACATGGTACACCTGCTGACTACATGTACCTTTACTTTCACTGTACTCTCTGTGTATTGTGGTGGGGTACTGTACATCCTTATATCGTGCCAATGCATAGGTACACTGTATGCCATCTACTGTTGGGGGTTCATACATTCTCTGATGGGTGTACAGTAAACATCCACAATGCTGCATCATATTTGGGTGGACTGTGGAGGACATGTGGTAATGCATGGCTCTGACTGCGCCTTTGTCACTGTGTTCACATTGCAGACAGAGAGGCCTGGAGACAGGCCCGCGGGACAGGTGGAGGAGAACCCCAGATGGTGCAATGGGGAACCAGCCAGCAGCAAGCGGCATGTGAGTCCCTGAAAAGACAGTCATGTGAGTATGCATGTGTGATTCACATTGCCATGCCCATTCTGTGCTGCACATTCACTGTGATGCATCCCCTGTGGCCTTTTGATCACCGCATGTGGGTTTGTATCATGCAGTCACACATGCGGTGCATCCACCCTATACATCGTGGCCTTCCCCACACTGTTGTCCACCTTGGGGCCCATGTCTACCCCTGCTTCAGGTGCTGTGCACATGACAGTCCTGTTCTGTGCCACATGGCATGACCAAAGCAGCAGTTTGGCCCATAGCTATGTTGGACCTACATCCCTGAGGGCAACAATGCACACGGTGCATGCAGGCACATTACATTTAACATGTGGCACCCTATGTGTCCCTGTCATGCTACATGTGATCTGCACTGAGGACTTCTACACATCTGCCCATTGTTGTGCTGGCGGTGGTCAGTGTGTCCCCACACAGACCCTGGTGATCAGTGGCCTGCGCATGTACACGTCAGGGAGACCCTCCCATCTGGCTCTTGGGATGGTAGTGATTTGTTGTGGCTCAGGTTTAGCGCTGCTTACAACTTCAGGGGTCTCTGCATACTCCAGTGTGTCATGACTCCTGAACAGACTGCCAATTGCACTGTTATTACCACACACACATGCACCTGTCACCCTTGGACTATGTTTCCCAGGTGTATTGTCACATTCCTGTTTGTGCCCCTGCACAGCTATCCCAGCCTCCATTGTTGTCCACCATACATAACAGTACGTTGCTGTCATACAGTGGACATGTGCCCCACACCCCCAGTTATCACCTCACTTTGTATTGGTTCACATTGTTCTGGTGCTGTTCTGTTATACTCAGGCAGCTTGTTGTTTGTGTACCATGGTATGTTACTGTGATGTGCCCAGATGTGATATCCTGGATATTGGTATGCCATGGCCACCTCTTGTGTGTGCAACATTGTGTAGCCTTGCCCAGTGCAGCATCTGCCACACCCATGGCAGTGGTGGACAGGCATGGCCTTCATGCATCAGCCAATGGGGATGTGTTGGCATAACGCTCACCTTTGCCCATGTGTCCTGTGTGCTTATGGCCATGGCTGTATGTCGATGTTGATGTTGTGTTGCCATTGGCCAATGCCTGGTAGCCTCTCCTTATGGCCTGCAGCGACATGTCAATGTGCTGCCTGACTGTCACATGCAGGAGGGTGATGTCCACCTCCTGTTCCCCTGCTTGTCACTGCACATGCAACTGCCTGTTTACATATCACTAAACATTATGCAGGTGGTGTTTGTGCTGTGCAGCCATACATGCTGCCACTGCCTTTAGGCTGTGCATCACCCACTGCCATATGCAGTGTCTATAGGCCTGTCCTGTCAGCCTGATGTGCAGGAGGTACCTAGTGACATGTGTCAGGCCCACTGTGCTCTCTCTGTGGTGGGGACATGTGTTTGTGCCTTGGTCGCGCTGGATGCCACTGCATCATGTGGTTTGTGCATACATGTGGCCCTGTAGTGTACCACAGTTGTTTCCATTGCATCGGTTATCAATTAGTCATGCTTACATTGGCCAGCAGGGCTTGTGACTGGGAATATACACCGGCCCTGGACATTGTAAATGGCACAGCTGATGCACCTACTGCAGTGTTCACATGTCCACTACAGGTTTGCACGACTAGTTCAGGGAGCATCCTAATAAGACAGTACAATGTCGAACAGTATGTCGCTAGCATGCTGGTTCAAGATTCAACACCTGCATGTCTCAGCACAGCTGCCCCCAGGGCAGCCAGACTGTGGGTGTATTCTGGGCTGTGGGGGTTGTGTTGGTGGACCACATGGGTCTACACTGTGTGCAGTCCATCCTTGCTTGCATTAGTGGGCCACTGTGGGCAATCATCACCTGCTGTGGGGGGCTGACATCTCCCTCTGCTATAGGTCTGTTACCTGTGGCTGTACCACACACACTTCCACCACTGGATGGTGTAAAATGGCTGCAGTTCCTGCCCATCCTACACATAGCCCTGTGCCTCCCACACCATGGCTGTGTGGCCTGTGGGCTGCACGTCCTGCAGTAGCCTGTTATGGTGTCCCCCTGCAACACATTTGTTGTGCTTCCTGGCTCACATGTCCACTGCATATCTGTGGTCACTGTTACATGCAGCACTGTGACACAGCCTGTAGCCACCACAACACGCATGCACAATTACACATCCCACACATTGCCCTGTGGTGTTGGGGGTGGGATGTGCATACTCTTGCCCCATTGGCACTGCTGCTGTACCAGTTGCTCTGATTTTCTTCCTGTAGGTCATATCCAGGATGCCTGAGTAGGAGCAGGAGCAGTCAGACATGTCAGTGACAATGGAGGGGCCTTAGGACGTCTGCCATGGTGGGGGCAGCACGGTGCTCCGTACATGTTTTTGAGGTGGGGCCATGTTGACCTATGTTCGGGCCATGGCTCATACCATATGTGGGCCATACATTGGCAGTTGGGCACCCTGTGCCATTTACTGGCACTACAACCAGTCCCTGTGGGACCATGAGGTGGTATGTCCACTGTTGTAAATAGCCCCACCCCTTTCCCACCCCAGCCTTCACCCACTCTTCCCAGCCCTACTTTAGTTCAGACCTCACAACCATGTCCACTGTTTTACTCACTCCAATACCTTCCCCTTAATATTTTCTGTTTTGTTTATACTTACTACGCTTCGAGGTTACTAGGTGTTTAAGACATGAGGAGGTCGAGGCCCATTGAGGATGTCTCCCACAACAGTGTGGTTTTATTTATTATGTCCAACATTCCAATTAAGATAGTCATCAAGTCTGGTTTTGAAAATGTTGAAGTTATTGACTTCAACCACATGCTGGGGTAACAAGTTCCATTGCTTTGCTGCTCTAATGGTAAGGAAATTTCTTTTTGGTATTGACTCTAGGGATGAATAATTGATACCTGTGGCTTCTTAAATTAGCATTACATGGTGTAAATGCAAGCCCATATTGAGTTCTCAAGGCAGGGTTTTGAGTATCTTAAAAGCTGAAGGAGGTCATTCCTGCTCCTTCTTTCTTCTAGTGTGACCAAGCCTGTTTTTAACAGTCTGTCACTGTAAGGAATATGCTGTAGGTTTGGAATTAATTTGGTTACTCTGTGCTGGACCTCGTTCAATAAGATTTATTTCTTTTTAAGGTATGGATTCAAAAGGGGAACAAAAGTCAAGATGTGGCCTAATATAGGTTCTGTAAAGGGGATGATGCATTGTTCACTTTTGTTAACGAAAGTTTGTTAAATACTGTTCAAAACCCTATTACTAGTTTGGTGATTTTTGCAATGATTGCTCATTGTAAACAGTTTTTCTTGTGATTCTCGTGTTCCTATTTATTGTTATTGCAATGTTTTTCATTCATTCATTGAATAATATATATTTCTATTCTCATATTTCACTTGGCTGTGAACAGTGTGTTATTTCCTAGAGTTTTTTGAGTGGTGGTTGACCCATGTGCCCCCATCCATATGTCCTCAGGTGCAGGAGTGGTTGACGGCCTTCACTTCCCCACGGTCCATGTCCCATGGGGGCTCCATAGGTGTTTCGCTGTGTTCTCACACAGGTTTCATGTTTGCCTGTGGAATGTCCATCCTCCCATTCCATCCCACCTGTCCACTGTGGTGGCCTGTCCATGCACTATATGGACATTACTGCCTGTGGCATGCATCCATGCAGACCTGTGTACACATGTCCTGTCCCGTCGCTGCCATAAACTATCATTGTTGTGTGCCCCTGTGTGTCTGCCCCCAGGCTCCATGTCGTTGGAGTGAGGTCTTGGTGTCACTGTGGACCTTCTGTCATGCCAACATATCTATTGCACTGTCCATCATCCTCCAACATCACCAGTGTCCATGGGTCATGGGTACTGTTGTGCTCTATCCATGTCCGTTGTGGGTCTGCTATGGTCAATGTGCATAGGCATGTCTGTCTGGGACACAGGACTTGCCGCTCTAGTCCATGCATCAGCCCTTTCAGCCCCTGTGGTGTGCCGCTGGCTCTCCTTGTCACCTGAGCTGCCACATTTATGCACCAGCCTTGTTCTTACTTGCCCACATACAGTGCACCACAGCCCTCTTTATGCATCTGTCCCCAGGCCCTTTATGCGCAGTGTCCATATTCAAAGCGTGGATGCACGATCATGCATACTCCGGATGTTCAGCCGAGTTTGCACGATCGCTACGTACTGGCTAATTTCTGAATATCTCATTATTTTGTGCTGGCGCATTTAAAATGTGTGGCTCATTCACCGGCATGGAGTGACCCTGCCACTTCTGAATATGGGGTCCTCGTCTAGAGGCAGCAACTCTAAGCCTTTATTTTATGTAAAAGAAATCTGCTTTTAGCCAAACTATTAAGAGTGGCTCATGTTCTTGTATATGCTGCAGTCTTTGTGTCTCCAACAGATGGCACTCTGTATCTGGTTACTAATGCTGGATACACTGCAGGAGCTTATTTTGATCATGTCGCATTCAATCCTTTTAATGCATCATCTGAAAAATGCTATTTTTCAGTAACTGGAAGCCACAGTAAAATGTTGAACTGAAGCTTGCAATTATCTTCCTTTGCATGTTATTGATCACTGACCCTTGACCCGCAGCATCCTGCCCACTCATGCACCTTCTGATAACCTTCTAAAATAAGCATGCCCAGATGGTCTGACATTCATAGGGTCAAGGTTAGCATCATCCTTATAGTGCAAGTAGGAAGCAAAAGCTCTGTCTCTTTTGCTTTCTCCTTAAAGTGTCTATGTCATGTCTTGTCTTGTCTTGTCTCTGTCTTCTTCTCTTCTCTTCTCTTCTCTTCTCTTCTCTTCTCTTCTCTTCTCTTCTCACTCATGCAACTGTCCTTGCCCCCCACTAGTTTTTCCCTGGCAATCTGTTTCGTTTATAACCTGTACATATGTTATTCTGATTTGTCTTTACTTTTTAATTGTTCTCCATGATATATTGTACTTTCTGTATATGATTTTCCTCATCCTCCCCAGGATGCATGTGGAAACATGTTATTATCAGCTCAGTATGTCTTTCCTGATATAACGTTTGAAATAAATTTCAATTAGAAATTAGAAAATTTTTTACTGTGGCAGTTAGTTTCTGAAAATAAGGTATTTTCGCTGATGGTAATTAATCATCCTGGACTGCAACGAGATCCCAAATGAGTCCCCAGTCCAGCCCAGTTTGTTGTATTCTACTTTTAATTAATGCTGTTTTCAGTTTTGAAAACAAAAAAAAAAATTGGAGGCTGTGGAAGAGACAGTACAAAACAGTTTTATTTTTTTGTTTCTTTAAATTGCTGGACCAATTTAAACTCTGCTTTTGTGATTGCATTATTTCATTAGATTTTTGAACAATCAGGGCCTGATAAACAAAGATTTGCTACAGTAATGGAACAATATGTAAATGGTGTGCATAGTCAGCACTACACAAGACGATGCATCACACCGTATTCAAACTGCTGTGGCCCAGACCATTAGGTGCTCAAGGTGGTGCAGAGTGGCATGTAGAGAACAGGTTCTGAAACTTCAGGAATACCAACCCACCCTTAGAAAGCCCTTGACCCAACCACAGCTGTGTGGATATGTCCACTGGGAATAGCTTGGTATAACACACTGGCATAGACTGATGACTGGACAGTAGTATTGTTTGTTTTGCCAACATGAGTAATGGAGTGATGGGGAAAGTCCTGTGTGGCCATGAAACAAACTGCCTGACACACCCAGTGGTCTGCTGGTGGGCATGTTGATTGAGATGCAGACTGGTGACCTTTGCAAACTCCCTTTGATGTATTGCACAACATAAGGACATACCATACAACACACCATGCAGAAAAGCCATCGGTAGCTGCACTGGACAGCGTTCTGAGCATGTAGCAGCTAGTTCAGTACCACTCCCTCCCAACAACATAATGACATACACACAACACACCATGCAGAAAAGCCATGGGTTGCTGCACTGGACAATCCTGAGCATGTGGCAGCTAGTTCAGTACCGCTCCCCTCCCAACAAACAACAAGACACCCTATGGGACCCGCTCTATGGAGTGAGGAATTGTGGCACTGTAGTGCATACTGTACAGGGACCCAAACAAAACACTGTGGTACTTAACTGCGATACTTAAGCATCCTTCAGATGTTAATTTTGTTGTGGATTACCGCAGCTTGTTTCTCTCTATACCTCCTCTGGCTTTCTGCGCTGCTGTCAATTTTCAATCAATCAATCAATCAATCTATCAATCCATCAATCGATCTTTATTTTACCAGGCAGAAACATCATTGAGCAATGCTCATTTGCAAGATGGACCTGGGCAGTAATACAATAACATACGTAAACATACATAAACAGTCATATGAGAACTTACAAGGTAAATGATGCATAAAAATATATGTACTAATAAACCTAGGCAGAAGTACAATATCATACATGAACAGAGTACTACGAGAGCATACAAGGTATAAAGATGCATATAGATATAAGAAAGAACAGGAACATGCAACATTTTTAGAGGCATCACATTTTGCAACAACGGTGATAATGAACTCGACAAAAATATAAGACATTAGGGATGCACAGGGTGCTTGTGGAGCTAATACCCAGGTTAGACTCGACTGACAAAGCTAGATACTGTGTGATGGTGAGGCGAGAAACAAAGACTAGGCATAACCTCAAGGCACGAGAGGCTATGTGAAAGCGTGGTGCAGAGAATAAAGACTAGGTACAATCTCAAAGTACAGAAGGTAGGAAAGGCTGCAAGTGGGATGACTGAAGTAGAGTTATCCACCAGACCGAGAGGATAGAGCCTAATATGTTGCAGTGAGCGGAGATGCAGGCATGGTAAGGGTGGGAGAGGAAGTAGAGATGGCAGAAGCCAGAGCGGTGGGAGCTAGGACTTAGGTGTAACAGTTGCGGGTCCTGGATGACTTGCCTAAGGTGTGTTTTGAAGGTAGTTAAACTGAAAAGGTTAGAGAGTTTTTTTTTTACTTTTTTCCTCCAGTCATGGCCCGTGGAGCTTCTCTCAGACATCCTGCCTGTTCCTGCCCACCTGAGGTCCCCTTCAACCCTGAGCCTCCTTTCTCCCCTCCCACACCCAGCACCCCAGCTTAACCCTCCAGGGTGGAGCCACCCTCCACTTTGGGTGCTCTTACATAGACTCTGGCCATGGGTGAGGGCCCAGGCGGAGGAACTGGAAGGCCAGACAAGGTGGATCCTGTGGTGGGCATGGGGGTCAGGTACCATTGCCTACCCCACAGAGCCAGGCTTTTCTGTTTTTCTGGTGCCCTCCCCTTGTGGTGCACCCCTGATGCAATGGCGCATGGCAACCCTGTCTTGCATCAACCACGGTGGATGTGCTGCCTGTGTGCTGAAGCACCCTGATCTCCACGGGAGCCGCTGGTACACCAGCCAAGCCCCAACCCTCCCCCAGGAGAGGAGAGCAGTCCCACAGGTGCTCAATCCTCCACCATCCCTGCCGACCCCGTGTCCCAGCTTGCTCTCTAACTCAGGTCGCCAGCATGGCACGAGGTGTGGCGTCCCAGTGCCTCAACCCTCAGCACCACTGGGCTGACTGAGATTAGAGAGTTTAAGGAACTTTTGAAGATGATTCCACAGAGTGGAAGGGCATGGCTTAATGAATGCTATCCAAGTCATGTTCTTTCTCGAGGAACTTCTAGTGAGATATACATGTTTCTCCTAACTGAATAGGTCCCTTTAGCAGTGACTAAGAGATTGCAGATGTATTCAGGAAGTTTGTTGGTCAAGGCTCTGAATGTCCAGATGACTGTGTTTTCAGTCTTCTAGTCTTTAATGAGCTAGCCCAACAGGGAGTAGAAGGAACAATGGTGGTGCTGTAAGGGGCATGGTTATGAACCAAAGTTTATCCTGTATGTCCCTCCTGTCCAGCTGTTTGGGCTGCCCTACATTCACCATCTCCATTCCCTTCCAGCTTGGTGAGTAATTGTTTTGTTGCTCCATGTCTTCCTTGTCCTCCTGCCCAAACTTACTACCACTCAACCTCTTCAGCATAGGCAAGCTGGTGTGGTCTGCACTGTTGCTTTCTGCTGACGTTCTGCTTTTGCTCCCAGCCATGAGGCTGCTGCCTTCATTTCTGGGTTACCTACTGCTCAAATCCAGCTGCTATTTCTGATTCTGCCTGCTCTTTGGCCAGCTCCCAGGCCTTCTTTGCTGCAGGGATCTCTAGCCTGTTCCAACAGCTCCTTGCTGGGCCATTGCCTGCTAATCACCTTCCCTCACTTGCTGCATTCTGCCTTGGGGCTACTCTCTTACTGATAATGCCTGGCCTCCTTCAGTGTCCTTCTGCTGCCTTGGCCTTTAGCTGCTATGGCTGTGCTTCACCTTTCTGGACTTTATGGGGAACATGCTTGACTGTTTTGTACTTCACAGTATCTTAGAAACATAGAAGTTGATGGCATATAGGGACCACAAGGCCCATCCAGTCTGCCATTTTTCTACCTTATGAATGTGCCATAGCCTTTACTCTGCTAATGGCCTATTTATTCATACTTATCTATATTGCTCCCTTATGCCTATCCCATGCCTGTTTGAAGCCCTGCACTGTATTTGTATCCACCACTTCCTGAGATAGGCTGTTTCATGCTACCACCACCCTTTCTGTGAAAAGAACTTCTCACATTACACCTTATCTGGCACATTACCCTGTATCTTGCACTTTCAGGTTATTTAAAGCTCAGCTTTATTGCTGCTTCCACAAATCTGCAGGTAACGACAATCAGTCTTATAATTCAGTTATTTCCGTGTTACATTTAGAAACAAAAACTGCGAGATACAACAGACTATAGGTAAATAGAGTGTATTCTTACAAAGAAATTTCACAAAGGAGAAACATATATGGTACATACAATGACTTTAGACTGCTTGGACAGGTACAGGAAACAACCACATATGCAACCACAGGAGGAATCAAGGTTTTGACTCAGGATACCCTGTAAGAAACGGAGTCACACAAAAGATGGACCCTGCAAGAGAAAGCAAGGAGGGATGGCAGGAGGTTCAGGAAGAGGAGACGTGTCCAGCAGGGAAGAGGAGCGAGAAACAAATGCAATAAAGTAGCAGTGGTCAGTATGAGTGACCAGAACTTGTGGGAGTATGAGGTCAGAGTATTCAGTAGAGGTCCTTCTTCGCACCAGTTATGGATATAAATAGTTTTGAGCTTGAGAGCAATTTGCAGAGTTTTTTTTAGAAATTTAAGGTTTGAAGAATAGTTTGAGTGAGAGACAAGTGGAAGACCAATACAAAGTTGATGTTAAAAGGTATACAAAGATAAAATCTCCAAAAGGAAGTGTTACATGATTGAAACATTTGCTAGTGTGGTATTGAAAGACCTGGAGAACCTAACCAGAGAATGATGGGGTGAGGGTATGTCTATTGATAACCTGACTAGAGAAAGAGACAAGCCATTAATGCTCTTAGTAGGGGCACGTCGATTGCTATAAAACTAGCAGACAAAGGTGAGGATCTGTGGTCCAGGACTATTTTCAATACAAAGAGATGTCTCAGGTATTGCTAAAGATCAGGAAAGCTACACACCTTTCAATCATGACCCTCCTGGGGAAATAACAGAAATGATCAGGGAGCTGACAGAGGAAATAAATTGGCTTAAGGAATGGAAGTGACATACTGGAACAATGTAACCTGCAAATGCCAGTATTCTGTTGTGTCCACAAAATTCATAAGAATGAAAGAACCCCTCCCAGAAGACCAGTTGTCTCTGGATAGTGCAAATTTTGGTGCCACTATCCACCTTTGTCTACTATCATCTGCAGCTGCTTATTTCAGAAGTGTCAATATGTGAGGGAGAGTGGTCACATGACTGAGAGTCTAGAAAATGTCAACAAACAGGGATGGGTAGAAGATTGCATTTTGTAACATGTGGCATTAAGGACTTATACATGTCAGTCCCACGTGAACAGGGATTAACAGTATGGGATCATGTTGGATAGGTGACTGGCTGGTACCAGACCCCACATCACTACTGCAGCCGTTGGCACAGGTAGTTCTTACTACAAACTATTTTATGTTTGACAAAAGTTTTTATGAACAGAGGAAAGGTACAGCCATGGGCAGTACTATGGTACCCAGGTATTCCAATGTCTTCATGTATACCTTTGAGAATGGAGCATATCCTGAATAACCTCTCAAATCCTTTCATGGTTACGTAAAAGAATGAAAATGATACATAGATGACATATTCTTTATGTAGCAAGGCAGGAAGATAACACTGGAGGAATCTGCAGGTATCCAAATAGTAAGAATGA
This sequence comes from Neoceratodus forsteri, assembly GCA_016271365.2. Lineage (NCBI taxonomy): Eukaryota > Metazoa > Chordata > Ceratodontiformes > Ceratodontidae > Neoceratodus > Neoceratodus forsteri. The sequence goes on along the minus strand of CM057455.1, from coordinate 1,453,823,626 downwards.
GAAGTTCAGTATGGAATATAGTGAGAAAGATTTAGCATACTTGGACATTCAGATTTTGTGGGGAAATAAGAAACTAAATATGGGGTTATTCCATAAGAAAGCAGATAGTAGGACATTGGTACAGTACAGACGTTACTATAACACAGACCTGAACAATGTATACCTTATTTGCAGTATGTAAGAGTTAAAATAAACCTTAGTATGGGAGAGGACTATCAGAAGAACTGCAGAGTGGAAGAAAGAATCACACAGAGAGCATACCCAACAGGGGTGTTAAGGGACACAGGAGATAATCGAACAAAAGAAGCCGGGCAGTTATTAAATACAGGACTAGACCAAAAGAAAAGGAGGATAACAAATTGGTTCTAGCCACAAAACACAGGGATCAAAATGGGTGAAATTAATACAGTGGTTAAACATTGGCTCAACCTACAGGCAGATAAAGAGACAGGACACCTTTAGGAAAAGCCATTAGCTGGCCTGTCAGCACAGTGGTAGGATTTCAGCTCGTGAAGCCAGCGACCTGGGTTCGGGAATGGATCTGGAGTCATTGGAGGGCGGCTGGGGAGAAAGTTGAGCATACTTAGACTACGCTCCTTCTCTGGGGAGGGGACTGAGTGTTGAGTGCAGTGCATGACACCAGGCGGAGGCTGGGTATACCACTATGCACCGGCCAAGTAGAACCATCAGGGGAGGGTGGATGCTGGCATCATTGCACATCCCGCCCCTGCCTCACAGGGGAAATGTTCGTGTTCCGGCCGTCTCCATGAAGGAAGACCTGCCCCACTCCTCGATTGCCTCCGCCACTGGCTCCCCAACTAGTTACTAGTATCTTGGTGCTGGAAGGCCCACAGTGCTGAGACCCCTGCCCTCTGGGGGTAAGTCAGGGGTGACTGGGAGTGCAAGCAATTGGTGGAGGTGGAGGCGAGGGGGTCCTGCTACCAGGTCAGACAACGGCGGTTTGAAAACACAAAAGTACTAAATAAAAAAAAAATAAAAAATAAAGAAACGCCATTAATTGTCTCAAAAAGAAATAACATTATCAAGGACAAAGGTGGTGCATGCTCTGCATAGCCCATGGATACATACAGAGGGTGCAACTGTTATCGGGACCCTCAAACCCAGGTTTGCAGTAATGCAGGAGGTGTTTAGTATGTAATCATACTAGTAGAAAGGATGAATTTGAGGACCCAAACACTAACCAAAAATACAAAATCAAACAGTACATTAACTGTAACACCACGGGGTGGTGTATATAATAATGATTTACCGTGGTCAGATGTATGTGGAAAACCATTAGAACCCCTCAAAGTTAGAATCTTGAGTGCAAGGGAACATTAGGAACAGCAATGAAAAGTCATCAGTCACCAGACATTTCAGTCGCAGGACCACACAGACGCTTTGCTCAGATTTTGGGTCCTTGAAGCTATGATTCCTCATCTGATAGGTGGTGATTTCAGTCAGGCCTTAGAGAGAACATAAACGAGGTGGATACGTGACCAAAATGTTTTGACAAAGGGCATAGGAATGAATGAGGAAACCAACAGGACAGCATGTTGTTAAAAGCCCAGAAATCCAGTACTAGTTAGGTGGGACCAATCAGAGCAGTTTGACATCAAGTAACTTCACAAGTGGCATAAGTCACAAATGAAGTTTCTGAGGTAAAACTACTCAAGTGAAGATAAAGTCATTTACACAACAAGATCCCAATCCCATATTCCATTTTTTGAATTATATTTTATTCAGTTTCATTTAGAAGACAAACAAAATCATTCCATACAAGGAACATCCACTTAATACATAAATTTCACATAGTATATTTAACGAACATGTAGGCATTGATAGCATCCTTGTATTATATTAAATAGAGGGGCAGCCACTCAGCTAGGTAAACAGAGTGATTAAACAAGAATTACAGAACTGTAACCCAAGAACTCATGGTAACCCCCATTAATAAGTAGTCAAATAGTCAGTCCATAAATCCAGTGCCTAAATGGGTGGTAGGTACCATGAAATTGCCCTACATATAGAAAAGCAAATGAGAAAATAGGCATCGCAAACTTCCCTCCCTAGAGAAAAGAACTGATCTATAATGCAGAGTACCGTTAAGCCTGCTGAAATCTCTAATTTGAAAAGTTAAAGCAAAAATGAGCATGGTTAGTTGTTTTAAACATAATACATTAGGTTGCTCAAGTGTTCAGGAATACAGAGCTTAAAAACTCTAGCAAGGATAAATGCAGTAAAATAACTACAGGCCCGATATATTAATAAGAAAAGTCCATCATAACTGATAAGCAACTGTATGACTAGAACTGGAAGAGTGGGTAGATGAACTTTAATAATAATTCTGAAGCTACTCACCACTGCAGCAGTTCAAATATAGATATAAACTGTACAATAAAATCTATATTTCTAAACTTTAACATAGATAAATCACTGGTCAGCAACTTGGTAGAAAGAACTTTTAAACGAAGAAGATATATAATGGATAGAGAATAAACATAAGAAAACAAGAGTCACTCAGATCTCCTTGTGTTTTACAGATGCAGTCTATATAGCTTGCACAGCTGCTGCCTTCTTACAAGTCCATTTCCTATCATATCCCGGATCCATGAATAGATAAACTTTACTGTTATGTACAATTTTTATTTTGCCAGGAACTCCATGGAGTGGAGTATGTTCAATTCCTTTAAGACAGTTTGTACCCCATCAAACTTTTTCTTTCTCTGATGAGTGGCATAACATATCCACTTTTAATTAAAATTTGTTAACCAAGAAAGGCACACTGAGTCGAGGCTCATTTCCAGGCATGACCGGGGACATGAGCAAACATAAACATATGGGGGGACATATTTATACAATAGCAGGATAACAGATGGTGCTCGGTTATTTACATAAGAATGAATGAAATCTGAATAGTCAAAATCATTTTCATATTTTACATAAGGTAGTGTAATTAGATATCAAAGTGCTGCTTAGAGGAACTGTAGTGAAAAAGAGATGAACTATAAAGAGGATGCACAGGGGAGGAGGTGGGGGAGGGAACAGAGTGAGGTGTGGCAGAGATGGGGAAGTGGGAGGGGACAGATGCAGGGGTGGGAAGATAGATTTGAGTTGTCATTTGATGGCCAGGAGGGAGTGGAATTTGCAGAGGGAGGGCAGTTGATTCCAGAGGTGAGGGAGGAGGTAAGAGAGTGGAGACTCCCGGACGATGATCGCCAGTGGGAGATGAGAAGGAGCAGGATGCCAGAATCTAATGAGGTAGGCATGAATGAATGCAGAGGAGAGGAGTAAGGAGAGGTATGGAGGAGAAGGTTGAGCCAGAATTTAGCTGTGATTGTAAATGAATGAATGTGCTGCCTATGGGAGAGGAAGGGAGGGAGGGACATTTAGAGAGGAGAGAAGAGTGCAGTGATGGGCGCCAGCAGTGGGGAGTTTGTGATGAATCTGTAAAAGAGTTGAGCAGGGTGTTGAGCTTAGACAGTGAGAAGGCAGAGGCTGAGGCATAGATAATGTCCCCATAGCTAACGATAGGGAGGATAGTCTTGTGAACTAGGTCACGGTGGATATGTAGGGGTTAGCATGTTTGTTGCGAAAGAGTATGCCTAGCTTTGTGTACAGCTTTGAGCAGAGGGAGTCAATATGGACAGTGTAGTTGAGGTGTTGGTCTGCCAAAGGCCGAGGTTATATAAGAAGTGACGCATCGGAGTGGAGGTATCCAAGATGGCGAACCTGGTGGTGGTGGTGGTGGTGGTGGGGGGGTTGACCAGTTTTGAAGGGAACCTAAAATCATGGAGACCGCTTTTTTTGCATTCAGTTTAAAGAGTTTTCCTGAACCATGATAGTATGCAGTTGAAACTGGACTGGAGAGGTAACTGGACTGAGTCAGTGATGGGGCCAGAAAGGTAGAGGATGGTGTCATCAATGTAGCGGTGAAATTTAGATCGAATGCAGCCTGAGGGAAGGTAGTTTATAAAAACTGAAGAGGATAGGGCAGGGAATGGAGCCTTGGGGACACCTGATAGAAATGTAACCCCTAGGTGGTGCTGTCCCAGGGGCTTCTACCCCTGCCTGCTTGGCTGGCAGCAGGTTAAGGGGCCTGAGTTCTGACACAGGTTCCTCCACCCAGAGGTTAGGATTGGTAGTGGTCAAGCTAACATGGGCACAGCCCTCCAGGGCCCTGTAACACCCCTCCTCCTCACCTCTAGTGGCCAGAACACTGTACAATAATCACCTTCACAATACCCTGGTACACCACACAGATACCTACAACTGTTTGCACTTACCACCAGGGCTTGGTCCTCTGGCTCGACCCCTGGGACCCCCTAAAACAAGGTTAGGTACAGCAAGTAGCAACAGAACAGTACTGTGAACACAAACTGGAACCACAATCAGATTAAATGCAGGAAAAGTTAGATCTGATTTATTCAGGGAGCTTGAACAAGGGAGGGCAAAATCAGGTTAATTAGCTTAAGAGTTTTATCAATCAGGCAGTTATGCATGTGCTATAAGTTTCCCCACACAGACACACCTCTGGGTACCCAGTTGGAGAAGACATCTAGCCAGGACTGCTGTCTCGGGTAGGCACGCCACAGCTGGTTGGGGCCTTGTAATGGAAAAACAACATGCACAATACACACTATTTGTAATCTGGAGCCAGAGGGCTCAGTTCATGAAGAAAAGAAATAACCAGGCAATCAGATGTCACATTTAGATTAAGCTGTTGTTGCAGGCAGCTACCCTGATATTTACTCATGAAACCCAAGACTGGACACAGGCTGGACGGAGGTCGAGACATCAGGTGGTTGACCTGGAGAGCCAGGAGAAGCAGGCCCACGCGATTCACCGAGGCATTGTTCCTGTTCAGGCATGGAGCAGGGGCTGATCCCCAGGCAGGTCTCTTGTTGATGGTGTCTCTGTGAAGTGGGTTGTCTGTCTGGGCCAATCTGGCAAGACCCAAACCACATGGAAACAAACTGGTGCAGTCCGATGTGGCTGGATACAGCTTCCAGCAAGCAGAACACAGTTCACACAGTGGGGACCAAATCATGACCCACTTGCAGCTCACAGCACATTTACACGTAAGGAAATTCTACTATACTTGTCTAAGAGCTCCTCGGGTCACGATTGCAAAGTCTCTGCACACCGGGAGCTTGAGTAGCTGGAACTCCTGACAGGCTGATCGCATTCAGCAAAATCTTGAGTCTTCTTCAGGTTGAGCCTGTTCCACTTAAGTAGCTTACTTTAAACACACAACTCGGATTCAGTCCAACTACAATTATCTTCTCCTCTTCAGAGCAGAAGACAGACATGCAGGCCAGAAATCAGGCCTTTCACAGTTCTCCCGTGCGAACTACTACACAGATGGCTGCTCGAACTATATCGAGCTGTTGCTCTCTCAGCTTCCACCTTAGATCTGCCCTAAACAGGCAGCTTGGGGATTTCCCTCAGATACAAAGGTTTGGTTGGCTGATTCAGTTGTTAGTCAAAACAAGAGCTCCCCTTCAGTTGCAAAAAGGCACCAACAGTCCAAAACTACATTCTCAAACTTGTACTCCACACAACCCCTTCATGCAGGCTCCATTTTAGAGTCCCTAAGTAGATTGGCCCAATTCAGCAGTTCGGGGCCAAGATGGTGGAGATAATCAGAACAGTCCTTGCTGCAAAGAAGGCAGGTTAGACAAACTACATTATCATTATCACTCAAATGATGTTCAGCAAATAGTTATACATCTTTCAACAGGGCTCCTCTGCGCAATTAGCGATGGCAGAAATGGAGTGATTATCTGACAGCCGGGTGGACAGTACATGGAGGCTACACAGGCACTCTCTGGCAATACATTTAAACTGCTAAACAGCAAGACCCCAGCCTGGCAGTGAGCATTTAGGCAAGCTCTAGGAAGACTTTTTGGAACCCTCATTTGTAGGGGGTTACAGAACGGGTAGGGGGATGCAGAGTTGCCTAGTATGACAGACTGTTGCCGTCACAGAGTAGGATTTGAAACAGAGCACAGTGGAGGAAGCAAGGCCTGCAGAGTGCAGTTTACAGGTTGTCTGGGAAACAGGTGCACAGCGATTCCTTCCACACCCAAAGATCCATACCTTTTCTCTAAATTGAGAAGCCTGTCTCTTGTACCAACACTGTCTACCAATATCATCAAGACCTGCGGTGAAAGCCTTAGGTCATTGCCCTGTTGGTCTGATTCTATAGGCTTTTACCACTGAAGACGAGCGAGATACGGACTTTTGTCTAAAAATTTCTAACCCCTAACATGAGCTAAGTACAAAACTAGCCAGGAAAGTGATAATTCATATGACTTTTACATTTTTTTCTGTGTCAAACGTTACAGAGATATAAGCAATTTACTATTCCAAGTCCTCATTTTTGTGTTCCGAGAGTCATTATTTTGCATACATTCTTTGTATTCACTGTCTTTCTCTATACAGCTTTTGGTAAAACCAGCCTGTGCACTTACATTACTGTTACCATTACCGTTTCTGCTTGCGGTTCCGTACCCGTTTCACTTACAGTTCCGCGTTCCCACCTATGCGCTACTCCTTGCGCTTTCATTTGTGGTTGCGCTCGCATTGTTTTTAACATTTCTGTCTACAGTACTGTTTCTCTTTCTGTTTCACTTTGCATCACCATGCGCATTACGATTTACAAGCCCGGGCACAATGTTACTATGTGACAAGACATCACGTGGCAGGAGCTTCCGCCGCCACATTTCATTCACTATTTCTTATTATCATTCTCAAAAGAAGGAAATTAGAGGCAAAAACTCAGTTTAATGCATCAGTTAGGGTTGTTCACAGTGACAAAGCGAGGAATTTGATGTTAGGGTTGAAACCCCTCCCTCCAGCCCACCCCCAAATGGAATCGGGTGCATTGGGGCCATCGGTCCTAAATGTCACCCCATTCTCCTATTCCTCAGCTTCTTTCCACATGTGATGGGTGACACTTAGGCCGATGACCCCAATGTGCACCCGATTCCATTTGGAGGTGGGCTGAGGGTGCAAGGGCTTCAACCAACATCAAATTTCCTCGCTTTGTCGCTGTGAACAACCTCTAACTGATGCATTAAACAGAGTTTTGCCTATAATATATATATATATATATATATATATCATTGCTACCATAGTTAGGGTTGAGGAGCCATTTACATATTAAACCCAAAATTTTGCACTTTAATAACTTTGCAACTGTTCAACTGATTTGCTTGAAATTTGGAATATATGATCAAGACCCATACGCCTTGAGGTCTGCCAAGTTTCGTACGGCGGATATATGGCTGCGTAGTTATTAAGCGTGATCTGCGAGTGCGTTTATGCTTTTTGAATTCTACGGTCACGCCTACAGGTTGCATGGTTTGCGACCGGTCCAAAATCTTCAGGGCGTGTGGCCAGGGTCCCGATGTGCCTTTCAAAGATTTCGTGAAAAATATTAAACGGTTCAAAATGTATTCAAAAAACAAGTTCCCATTATAAGTCAATGGGAAAAGTTAACTAAAAGTTCGACAGTGTCGAAATGCAGATTTTACTTCCAAATGGCCCTTTACTGTCTCAAATCTGCCATTTTGTTTTCAGCTGGTGATCAGAAAATGCTTGGCATTTAAATTTGGGACCCTCTAGCAACCTAATTCTTTTTGTATTCATCTAGTCAGACCCTGAGGATGCTAGCCATGTCTTTATTTTGGGAAAACACCCCAGAAATATGTTTTTCACATTTCTGGAAAAGTACTTTCCAAAGTACTTTCGACACTTGTGACACTGTCGAATGAATTTGCGAAAGCTTTTGCAAATGGCGACTAGTACTTTTCTAGGCTGTGGAAAATTACAGCATTCTTTGGCACCCGCTGCAAAAGAATGGTTTGTAGTTTTGGGCTGAAATTGAAGGGTACATAGCGACATCTCACAGATGTGCCTTTCAGTGTTTTGTTGAAAAATATAAAATGATGGCAAAGTTATGGTACTCAAAATTTATGCTTTCCCCATAGGATAACATTACGATTATTACAACGATTGCAGCAATCGTTTGGCGCCCTGCTGCAAAATAAAGGCTTTGGTCTTTTGGGCTGAAATTTGCAGGAACACAGCCAGCATCCACAGATGTGCCTTTCAGTGGTTTGGTGAAAAAATATTACAGGGAGACAAACATATGGCACTTCAAACTTCTTTTTCCCACAGGATAACAATACGGGCGTTAGCTGCCTTTCAGGGCCCGTTTCTCGGAAACTGATGCTGAGATCCTGAACTTTTGTTAGAAAATGCTTAAGTACAAAACTAGCCATAGGAACTGATAATTGTATGACTTTTACATTTTTTCTATGTCGTATAGTTCCTGAGATATAAGCAATGTACTATTCCAAGTCCTCATTTTCTGTTCCGAGAGTCATTATTTTGCATACATTCTTTATGCGCACTGTCTTTCTCTATGCAGCTTTGGGAAAACCAGCTTGTGTGCTTACATTACTGTTACCATTACCGTTTCTGCTTGTGGTTCCATACCCATTTCACTTACCGTTCACGTCTACGCCACCATGTGCGTTACCCTTTGCGTTTCATTTGTGGTTGCATTTCGTTGTTTTAACATTTCTGTCTACAGTACTGTTTCTCTTTCTGTTTTGCTTTGTGTCACCATGCATTACGATTTGTGTTTGCAGGCACAATGTTACTATGTGACAAGACATCACGTGGCGGGCCCAGCGCTTCCACTGCGCATTACATTCACTATTTCTCATTATCATTCTCAAAAGAAGGAAATTAGAGGCAAAAACTCAGTTTAATGCATCAGTTAGGGTAGTTCCACAGCGACAAAAGCTGAGGAAATTTGATGTTAGGGTTGAAACCCCTTTGCACCCTCAGCCCCACCCCAAATGGAATCAGGGTGTGCATTGGGTCATAGATCCTACTCCACCCCATTCTCCTATTCCTCAGCTTCTTTCCACATGTGATGGGTGAGAGTTAGCTAACGACCCCAACATGCACCCCGATTCCAGTTGGGGTGGGCTGAGGGTTGCAAAGGGGTTTCAACCCTAACATCGAATTTTTGCTTTTGTCGCTGTGGAACAACCCTAACTGATGCATTAAATGGAGTTTTTGCTCTAATTTCCTTATTTTGAGAGTGATAATTGAAATAGTGAATGTAATGCAGCAGTGGAGCATGAGGGTGATGTCTTGTCACATTGTAACATTGTGCCCGCAAATGCAAATCGTAATGCGCATGGTGACGCAAAGCGAAACAGAAAGAGGAACAGTACTGTAGACAGAAATGTTAAAACAATGGAAACGCAACCGCAAATGAAAACGTAGCGGTAACGATACGGTGGCGTAAACGTGAACGGTAAGTGAAACGGTATGGAACCGCAAGCAGAAATGGTAATGGTAAGAATAATGGAGTGCACAGGCTGGTTTTCCTAAAAGCTGTATAGAGAAAGACAGTGAGTAGAAAGAATGTATGCAAAATAATGACTCTCAGAACACAAAACTCAGTAGTTGTAACAGTAAATTGCTTATATCTCAGTAACCGTATGACATAGAAAAAAATTTAAAAAGTCATATGTATTATCACTTTCCTGAGCTAGTTTATATGGGGCTATATTTTTGACAAAAACTCCATATCTCGCACCATTTTTTGAAATGCGCCCCTCAAGGACGTGGCGTACGCGATGTTATCCTATGGGAGAAAAAACAGAAGTTCGGACTGCCATAACTTTTGAACAGTTTTATATTTTTTCACGAACTCTTCAAAAGGCATCAGGGACCCTGGCCACATGTTTCCTGAAGATTTTGGGCGATCGCGCAAACCGTGCCACCTGTAAACCGCGACCATAGAATTCCAGAAAAAGCGTAACGCATGCGTGATCATACTTAATAACTCCGCAGCTGTGTATCTGACTGGATACGAAACTTGGCAGATCCAAAGGCGTATGGGTCTTGTTCGTGTATTTCAAATTTCAGGTAAATCTGTCAAATGATTGCAAAGTTATTAAGGTGCAAAATTTTGGGTTTAATATGTAAATGGCTCCTCAACCCTAACTATGGTAGCACTACTGCTACCATAATATATACATATATAAAATGTATTTATTTATTAGTTCAGTCAAACACCTTGCTGTAACAGCTCATTTACAAAAGTTTCTTGTCATCAACAGAGCACAGCAACAAAAAACAGGTCTAGTGCTAAAATGACATAAACAGTGGAATTACAGCAACATTCAACAAGATATACATGGATTACAACTTAGAATGTACATTAAGCCTTTGTAGTATGTTGTTAACCACAGGCAACTTACAGTAAGTTTTGTCAACATGAAAATATGTGGCATTGGCAATATGTAGATAGACACAGGCAGCTTATAATAGGCTTTGTCAACATGTAGAATATGAATCATTGAAGCGAGGACAGTTGGAGTGGCTGTGTAGATAAATTAATTTATAGAACAGCTTCTGAGTCCACACATGTTGCATAAATATGTATATTTATGGGAATTGTACGTGTGTGTGTGTGTGTATATATATATATATATATATATATATATATATATACATTGCAAAAAACTTTGTTAATGCACTAGTTAGGGTTAAAGTAGGAAATGTGGTATTAGGGTTCCCAGTCCTAACACCCCATCCCCATCCTGCAGTCATCAACAAGAAAAGACATTATGGTTTAACCGCCTCCTGTGTGTTTACAAGTCAGGGTAGGGTGTTGTCACCCCAACATTCACCCCATTCTATCAGTACATAAGCTGAGATGAATAGAGTATCTGAGAATGAGATGAGCATTAAGGTTGACAACCCCAAGGCACACCCCATCGTGATTTGCAAAGACACAGGAGAGATGAAATCGTAATGTTTTTTCCTGTTGCTGCCTGAAGGGTGGGAGTGAGAGTCATGATTGGGAACCTTAACACCCCACATTTCCTTGATTTGTCACTTTAACCCTAACTAGCACATTAACAAACTTTTTGCAATTAATTTCCTTTCTTTTGAACTAGTATAATTGTATCCTCATTTGCTTGTGGGCGCACAAAGCCTTCTGGCCCCAAAGCTTCCATCCCTCCATAGATGCACATAAGATCTATGTTGGAGTTTCACACAAGGCCCCAGGCCCTATGCTTCCTTTTCTGCTAAACAGCAGTTTCTTTCCTTTGTTGTATGGCTTGTTAAAGTTCCAATGTTATCCTATAGGAATTTGCATTTTTATTTTGATCCCTTTTTAATATGGACCCTAATTTTTTTTGGGGGGTATGTGTTCTTCTTAAAGAACTCATCAAGACCTTTGTTTTTGATATATGCTTGTCCTTTAAGTCCAAATATTGAGGGAATTATGGCTTGTTGAAGTTCAAATGTGTGAAAAAAACTAAGTCCAAAATGTTTTTGTATGAAGGATCCTTTTCATATGAAATGAAACATCCATATGAAAAGGATTCCTTCATATGAAAAATTAATCGACAAAAAACTAAGTCCAAAATCTATTTTTGTATGAGGGCATCCTTAAAAGTCCAAAATCTTTTTTGTATGAGGGCATCCTTTTCATATGAATTCATATGCTGATTTCTAACCCTCTCCTATCCCACTGTTGTGATTTACAGCCCCCATTCCCTTCTACCCTGATACTGATGCCCCTCCCATCCTTCCCTCTTCCTGTAGCCTTCTCTCCTCCAGTCACCACCCCTCCTTCCTTACTAACCCCTTGTACCTTTTCATCTTTACTATCTCTTCCCCTACCTGTTGCCATCCCTCTCATGCCCCACTTGTCCCTCCCTTAGTATGTTCCTGCTCCCTCTCTCCCATAGCAGAGACTTGAATCTACAGTAATAACCACAAACATTGCCAGCTATTTCCCAAAATTTCTGTGATATTTCTAGAGAAATCTCCTGCTTTCTGCATTATCACAGTAGGAGCAGCAGAGAAACTCTTCAGAAATGTTGTGAAATATCTGGAAATAGCTGGCAATGTCTTTGGCTACCACTGTATTCCTAGTTGATACCCCTCCTACATCTCTTCCCCTATCAGTTTCCCTCCTACTTGTTCCCTCTGTGCCACCCCTGGTCCCACCCTGGTCCCTCCTACCTGCAGCCACCTGCTCTCTCCCCCTGGTACTCCTCGTGGTCTCTTCCTCCCCATCATGAGGCCCTCCCTCACCTCTGGCACCCCTCCTTCTCCTCTCTTTTCTGCTAGTGCCTCTGATACTGGGGTCAGTTTCAGTCCCTAGTTGCTCTTCTTCCGTCCCCCATTGCCATCCCCTATTCCTCCCCAAGCCAGGATGCCTACCATACTAATCTGCCCTGCCCTTAGACTCCTCCCTAACCTCCACAGTTCCTCCTCAGACTAGCCAGTCATCTACAGACCATACACCCTCCATCCTCCAAGCCCAGTCCAGGATCATGGCCAACCCATACCCTGTACACACCACCACCTTCCAAAGATGTCCTCCCTATTGACATGTGACACCTGCCCCATTTTGGCCCCCATCTTGTGTTATGGGCTCTTACTCCCAGTTTCTGTACCCTACTACAACTGTTAGGCCTCTATTTACTCAAATTCCTGGTCCCCCACACTGGTTCTCCTACTGTCCCCTTGCCAACCGGGTAAATTCAGTCTCAAATCTCAACCGTTAGAGACTGTATTACTGTAACAATCCTAAAGCCTCCTTGTCCGTTTTCACCCCTCAGCTACCATACTTTTTGTTCTCGGCTCTCATATAGTTTAACTTAGCCCAGTTAGAAATCCTGTTGCACTACAAGTATTCTACAGCTCTGTTAAAGAAATAAACAGAACAAATAAATATGTATTATTACAGCAATCCTAACAGTATAGCTCAGTACTCAGCTCAGTTAGAAAAGAAACAGAACAACTAAATCTGTATTATTACAGCAATCCTAAAAGTAAAGTATCCAATCATTGCTTTGTCTCTACCCCAGAGACCCTGCTGTAATATAGGACCACAGAGGACCCAGGGCGGGAGGATGGGCAACTCTAAAGTCCCAGCAGAGTTCCATTGAGCTTGTTCCTCCCCTCTCTTACTCGCTCGTTCTATTTCTCCAGCGCTGCAGGTTGCCCTTTGTACTGGGCTCCTCACTGCACTGGCGCCTTTTTCTGCCCACAAAGAAATCCACAGCAGTCCCAACAAAGCTCTGTTGAGCTCACTCCTCCCCCTCTCACTCCTCATTCTGTTTCTCCTGGTGCTGCAGGCTGCCCTTTTGTACTGGGCTCCTGCCTGTGTTGGCACCTTTTCTGCCCACAAAGAAATCCTCAGCAGTCCCGACAGAGCTCTATTGAGCTTGCTCACTCCCGCTCTGTCACTTGCTCATTCTGTTTCTCACAGTGCTGCAGGCTTCCCTTTTCTACTAGGCTCCTGCCTGCATTGGTGCCTTTTTCTGCCCACAAAGGAGTTCACAGCTGTAATGACAGAGCTCAGTTGAGCTTGCTCACCACCCTCTGTCATTCGCTCGTTCTGTTTCTCCCGGTGCTGCAGGCTGCCCTTTTGTACTGGACTTTTGCCTGCATTGGCACCTTTTTCTGCCCAAAAGAAATCCACAGCAGTCCTGATAGAGCTCAGTTGAGCTAGCTCACTCCCCTCTCCACTCACTCATTCTGTTTCTCCCAGTGCTGCAGGCTGCCTTTTGTACTGGGCTCCTGCCTGTGTTGACACATTTTCTCCCACAAAGAAATCTGCAGCAGTCCCAACAGAGCTCATTTGAGCTTGCTCACTCCCCTCTCTCACTCACTCAATCTTAATCTGTCCCAAATACTAATTTCCCACAGTGACCGCACTATTCTCGCGGAAGTGCAAAACACTTTTGGCCAGGATGTGTAAAATCCACAACTGTACTGTTCTTAAGGTGGTGTGGAAAATGCCAATGTTGAAAATCTGTAGTGAAAATATCACAAATGCGTGAAGTTATGAGCGTGCGTGAAAGCTGTGCAGCGCACACTAATAAAACAGTCATTTTAATTTTTTCACAAATTTGCAGCATAGGCTTTTGAGAGTCCACCTCATGAATGGTGGCACTGTCATTTCATTAATCAATCCCAAAAGGTGATTCTGTGCAGTGACCTTGAAATCACCTTTCAGGACTGAATAATGCCATGACAGTGACTGAATTCATGAGGAGGAGTCCATTAACCCCATGTTGAAAATTTGGTGCCAATATTCCCAAACATGCCTGAGATATGCACCAAAGTTGAAAAACCCTATTTATGCCATTATACAGCTTACCAGCATTTCTTCAGTTCGTGGTCAGTTTGAAGAGCTCAGGCGTGTTCCTGGTCCACGAAGATCATCGTGTCAGCTTCAGAAGTAAGCATGGGGTGGGGGTGGGGAGACAGGGTGCACAGAGTGTGAGGCAGAGGTTTAGGGAGGGACAGGAGAGACCTTCAGGGACCGTTTTTGTTTACAGGAAAAAAAAAGGCGAGGATCGGTTTTCTTTTTGCAGGTGTTGTTTGGTACACTGGGGTGGGCTCCCAGTGTACCACCTACACCCAATGGGAGGAGACCAAAGCTGACAAGGATTGGGCCCTCCGTTGGCACAGAAATGGGTGGGGGATGCATGATGCCATTTGGCATTGGGCACCCCATCGGCACAGGCAAAACATGACCATGGTGTCATTATGCTGATGGGGATTGGACTCCCATATCAGCAGATTAAACTGGGAAGGGACTCAAGATGATGAGGATTGGGACCCCATGGCAAAGAAAGCCTATTTTAGGGGGGGTATATGATGCGAGGGTTGGGCACCATGGCACACAACAAATGGGGATAGGCATTATGTCAACGGAGTGGGCTCTCCAGTTGGCAAATGTTACATTTGGCAAGGTACCACCTTGCAATGAAGGGTCACTTCCTCATTGCAGTGGAATGGCTGACGCTGCAATGACAAGGTGGCCCTCATTGCAGTGGCAAAATCATTTCAACTTGTTGGTACTTTTGAAACCAATGTCATCAGCACAGTGTGTCTGCGTTGGTCCACCAGTGCCAAGCCCCCAAATGCTGTGCCGCAGTTCACTGCCACAGTGCCACACCTCCACATCCCACTTCTCTCCTAAGCTGCTGCCTAATGTTTCTTGCACATGCGTGCAAGCAAACATAAAAAAGTGGGACTTATTTTTTTTTATTCTTTTTGTATGAAGGGGTCTTTTTTTGTATGTTTCTTTCATTCATTCGAAAAGAATCCCTTCATATGAAAAAAGAATTGGGGAAGAAAACTAAGTCCAAATAATTTTTTCACACGAAGGATCCTTTTCATATGGCTGAATTTTTTTAATATGGTTATAGGAAAAATGGAAATAAGTCACAAAAAGGTTTTAAAATTGAAAAAAACCATTTGGAGTCATTTTCCAACAATCAAGTGCAATCCACCTAACTGGTCCTGATGACCAAGATACCTGTGTTGGTGTCTGTGGATTTTGAATTTTTTTGAAAAAAAATGGAAACAAGATGGCAGCAAATAGAAGAAGGATTACCCATATAAAAGGTCATTTTCATATGGACTAAATTATTTTTCATTCAAGCACCTATCAAAAGATCATACTCGCATGCTCAGAAACAAAATTCTGAAATGTTATAACTTTTTAGCAGATTAATATTTTTCACCAAACCAGAAATAGACACCACTGTGGACCAAGCCCTTTCTACCTGAAAATGTCAAACCAAACTTCCATACTGTCAGGTCATTAGGTGATAAAAAAAAACAGCAAAATCCACAAATACTTTCACTTTTCACTATTTGCATCTTGGAATCCACACATCTAACCAGAATGAAACTTGACACCCCAAGTGATCTACTCCATGAGGCTATGCATGCAAAATGTTGTACAGATCCATTGAATGGCTGCAACGCTATTAAAGTGCAAAGTTTGAGGTTTAACACAGTAACCCCCATTCATCCGCTCTGGCGCCACTATAATATATATTATGTGTGCCATAATTTCTCTGATGATTAACCTAGCAGAAAAGGAAGATATGTCATTTACAGGTAAACACATGGGACTTGGGTTTTGTGTTCCCCTAGGGTTTTATCTCTCTTGTTCCTAGTGATCTTGGGCAGTGTTCATATTTTCCTAATAATTATTATTATTTCTGTGCAAAATTATGGCATTATTCAACCAGTGGCTGTTGACACAATGTAGTTCACAAAGATTGTGAGAATGTAAAAGTGTTAGCCTTGGAATATCTTGGAATATAAAAGAATTAGGGTGATTATTGCTTATTATTCAGATTTACGAGACTCTGTACTACTGTCAGAACTTGGATTAATTCAGAGGAAATCTAGATATGAACGTAGGGGTCACTCCTTTCAGTTTGAAGTCAAAAATGGCAAACTTTACCATGTAAACACTGGTTTAGTAATAGAGTTGTGGCTGGATGGAACTCTCTGTCTAAGGAGGTAGTGTCCAGTAGGAGTATGGACTCTTTCAAAATAAACTTGATAAATTTCTCTTAGATAAAAATGACATATAAATAATAAGGCAAGCATTATGGATGAAAGTCTAATTCAGCTTGAAATCACCTATGAACATAGCACAGGGTATATGCATTTTTGAACAAATTATGAAATGACAAAGGGTTTCTTTAAACAATATAGTAGAATGGCAAGAATTTGTGGTCATGAAGATTAGTGGCCAGAACATGGCATTCTCAGGCTCTAGGAAGACCCTAATTTTCCATTTTACTCTTACAGACAACTACGGAAACTCAATTGAGAAAGTCACCACCTTCAAATACCTGGGGATTTACTTGGACTGTCACCTGAACTATGAGCTACACACTCATCAATTAATTAAAAAATTCACCAAGACTTGGCATCCTACATTGACTTAAGCATTTCCTCATACCAGAAACTAGGCATTGCTTGCAAACAGTTTCCTGCTCCCTATTTTAGACTACAGCCCCCTTATATACTCAACCTCCATCTCTCAGAAAATCTAGTTAGGTTAAAGATCATGTATCACAGCATTAACTGATTCATCACAAGCCTTCTGCTTAGGATTGTTACAAATGTGAAAAGATCAGGCGTGAGCCCTGTAAAAGAACTGCTGCTGTGCAAGATGCTGGATAAAAGTACACCTCAGACAGCAAAGGTGTAGTAGTGAATGGGTTAAAACAAGATATAAATTACTATCAAGCTTTAAAACATTGATTTGAACATTTGCATTTCAAAGCACATAAAACTTGTAATGTAAATGAATTACAATTCTATAGCATACAGATAAGGTGACTGTGAAAGTAGACTGTTGAGGAGGTGACACGGGTAATCTGAGATAGTCAAATCATAAAATACAAAACAGAAACTAAGTCTTTCAACACCACAGTGGATATGTGTGTAAGAAAAATTGTTAATGTGTATTATCACAGAACATTGCTAGTAAAAACATCATTAAAGTCATTGTCCATTCATAAAGAACAGTCCATATTGAGAGCTGAAAAGGCACATAACAGCAGCATATGGGACAGTGGCGACGTTATTGATTGAAGAATCTAATAACAATGTCCTTAAACAGAAATCAGTCCATAAGATTTGAGTTTGTAACCACAAAGCAGTGTAGTTATATTGGAAATGTCATTCGTTGAATAGTTTGTAACCCATGGGGCATACACTGGCACATGGGTTTTATTATGAGCGTGTAGCAGCACAGTAATAAAGGTAATGTTCATGTAGCTGGTTGCCAGTTATTGGCTTGGCAACGTCTTAGCAAAGGTTGCATGAGATTGTCTATTGAATGTTTCAATGGAATAGCCATACCCACACAGCATAGCTTTTTGAAAAAGAGCACATTTGCACAAATAATGACAGTTCATAACATAATTCATGAAAGAACAACCAACAGCACAGTCCATATAAGAATAATCAGTTTGTATGAGGTGCCAACAAATATGGAAAACCAACCGTGAAGAAAAGTTGCATGTGTTGCTTGAAGATCTTACCAATACCTCTCTGTGGAAACGTAAAAACTCGTAAAACTTTGTTAAAAACTTAGTTTGAAAACACACATATAGTTGTTGTTAAAGGAAAAAGTTATGGTTATTAGCAATGCCTTTAATTGTGGTGTGGTGTGACATAGACAAGTGATGGCTTCAGCCAAACACTTGAGATGCAGGTCGAGGTCTAATAATAAGAATATGCCATTTATTCATCTGTGAATACATCCTGTTTCCAAGTCTCAGAAGAGGTTGTGACAGTAAGGAAAGAAAACATAGTTTTCCTGCTTATGGGTTGCATGAGATTGTCCATTGAATGTTTCAATGGAATAGCCATACCACACAGGCATAACTTTTTGTAAAAATGCATGTTTTAGGTTCTTTGCATGGTATGCTGGACAAGAAAATAACAACAAGCAGAAGTAATAAAGAGAAACTTTATTACATACTCACGCCATAACAGGTAAAGCAAAGCAATCACAAGGAGCCGATTTCCACCATTCCTTGAGGATGGTCTCTTTCTCTCGAGGAGCTGGTATGCATACAATTATATATGACTGATAGGAGTACAGTTACACATATGATAAACATAAAATATTAGATAAGGCATGTCAATAAGATGGCTGCCTTGTGCAATTACATAGGAAATGAAGTAAGAATCTCTGAACAAAGGAAACTCATATTCAGCAGGAATATGTGTTATCTGTTTTATTTTCCAGTCCAGACATCTGGAAATGTTTGCAACGAATCATAAAAGCATACAACGTGTCACAATAGTGGAAAACTACAGAATATGAGTGATTATGAGTATAGCAAAATATATGAGGAAATAGAAACTATATATATAGGTAAATGCATTACTGACAAATATGAGCATATCAAGTATAATAAAGAACACTAATATAAGTAATAAAACAAGATAAAACATAAGACTGTGGCAAGGTACTCATACTTGTACATGTATAAGGTTATGGTTACATGTGGGCTAGTTGGTGGTGTATAATCCAGGCATAACACTATGCACCACTGTGATCTGTACAAGGCTGCAAACTGGCTCCCCTGGAGGATAGATTTGACAGCAGAATTCTCACTTTTCTTTAAATTCTAATTGGGCTCCATGCCTAGCATCATCTCCTCCCGTTCAATAAGTCTGTATACCAGGATCACTAGGCACTTCAGTACCACACCTTCATGATTCCTCGCTGTCATACCATCCTGTGGCAACCTCTCCTACAAAGATGCCAAACTTTTAAGAAACTCCACCCACCCTTGGTCCTGTGCAACAGACTTACATCATTCAAAAACCAATTGAAATCCTACTTTTTAGGTGCTGCTACCCCTGACCCATGCTCTCAGCTCCAATCTCTTCTTTTCAATTCCCTGCACTTCTCACCTTGCTTATTTTTGCTTTTCTCTTTAAATGTATTATATAGTTATGTTATCTTTAACAGTACCTTCCTTATTATGTTCTGTCCCTTTGTATGGCTATTATTCCTGACGATGTAATGTTCACCAGTATGTGTTATTGTGCCAATTTTGTATGCACTCTCATTCTAAATTATATAATGTTTACCAATATGTATTATTACACAATGGCAAGAAAAATCCTGGACTCTGATTGGTCAGTCTTGGGCTGGCCCGTGCTGTTATCCCAGTACAACATCACGGCTCTAGTCTCAGCCTCACTGTGAACCTGTAGATGAACTTTTGATTGATTATGTGCTGCGTGATGTGCTTGATGATGTGCTTCATTGTTTCATCTTCTTTTAAAAACAAAAATATTTTTCCACACAAAAACATCTTTAAAATGATTTTTTTAATTTTGTATAACAACGAGCCATTGTATAATATAATAATGCCCTAGGGTGTGTGTCATTTAGGATAACGTCACGCCTCAGTTGTTGGACACACTCAGCCTGTGACCTCGTGCCCAACCACCTGAGGTGTGACGTTATCCCAGCATGACACACCCTGTTGGGCATTATTGTTAATGTACCACATTTTGTCACTGGACACCTGTGAAAATGGGTAATTTTGCTCACATGCTTTTCCAGTATAAACAATAAAATGATAATTAAAAACATGATTTGAGAGGAGACTATAGAGGTGACTTAAATGTACCATTGCACCTCACATACACATCTGTTATCATCTTTAAATACAAAACTGTCATGTGTAAATGTCAAAGGAACAAGTATTATAACAGCAATAGTTTACTAGTAGGCAGTGCATTGACATTGAGCACAGTAAATATCACTGAATATGGGGATCCATGATATCATAAGATCTTCATGTAATCACGCTGACATACATCAAGCTGATGCAGTAGGAGGGAGTATAAAAGTGGAGCAGCACATGTGGTGGTGCTGCGCATTGGGGTGCCGGGCAGCTCAAGGAACGATGAGTAAGGAAATTACCTTTGCTAAATTCTGTATAATCTTTAGGAGAGGTTGATATTGAGGCATAGCTTTTCATTACATGTGTTCAGGGTTCAGGCCAAGAAGTGCAGCACTATGAGGGCAGCGGCAAGAGCAGAAAATTAAAATGCTAGATTTGTTGGCATGCAGACAGGTACAGTATACAGGCATTAAATGTTGCGTGAGAATGCTGTGGGGGCTCATTAGTAGATTTGCCAAGTAGATGTGCTAATAACGGTTCAAAATATATATGCTTGTCCCATACTTTGAAAGTGCATGTATATTCAGATTAACTGTGAGAATTTTCAGTGTTGACAGTAAGAAATATATGAGCACAGCATGTGCTGAGGCTGATAATGAGCATAAGGAAAGATTTACACAGATGATGCATATTATGCATTATTCCCTGTATAATTACTGGTGATGCTATTTGTTGACTGGACTGACACCACTTTTTGATGCCATTATAACTGGTTCCATCCATGATAACCAGTCGGTTATTGTAGCACAAATGCCAGCCAGACAATCAGCTGCAGTGTTGTGAAACTGAGAGCAGCTGTCTTCCCCCCACCACCACATAATTCATCAATAACTCAGGAACTGTTTAAAAGTCATCTTAGCTTAATGTCTCTTCCCCAAAGTGATATTTAAAACTGGATTTTTGAAGAGAAGTGGACCTGACAGCAATTAAGCAGTGAGAGTGAAAGCCCTCAGCTGAAAGCCTTGAATCAGCAATTATAGAAAATAAACTATGGTGTATTTATATTATTAGTTTTTACATCCATGGTGTGTAATACCATCACAAGTTGCCTGTGCATCACACTTGTGGTTTATATGGTATTACACACTTGAATATAAAAAAAAAAAAAAAAAATCTTAATGTACAACACCCCATACATTATTCTCTATATAATGCCATGAGGTACATGAGGATGTTGGGATAGCTAGCAGAGCGGGTTGGCAACATACACTGTAACACAAAAAGTTGATTGTAGTTTGAATAAGTGCATTTGTATATAACCAACATATAATACATGGATGGATGAAATGCATTTGCTATGTGAGAGCTTCACAAGTGTTAAAATATAGGCAAAATCTTAAGGATAGGCAGTAGTATCCCTGTCTGGCATGGCCTGCATCCATGTTTCCCATCACTATTAGATCTGCCTTTATGAGCGGTGGGAACATGATGTATGGGGCACTTGTGACTCTGCTTATACCCAGCAGGATGATTATGAGTGTCCTCTCTGGAGGTTTCCAGAATGGGCTGGCAAGCCAGACAGGAATACGACAGGAGCAGCTACCAGTAATGCTACCAAGGAACACTATGAAGACTGTTGAATGCATACGAAGGTTGTTCGCAACAGTGCGTACATAAAAATTAGTATAGTGAAAGACAGCACATCACTGGGTGATAATGAAAAGCAATTCTAATTTATAAGAAACAATGTTAAGTGTACATGTAAAGAAATATAGCATATACAGGGATGATATACTTCTGAAATATAGCAAGTCTGTATTTGATGCTGGAATTGCTGAGAGATGAGGGATAATCTGTAATTATAAAATGAAAAGGCTATATCAGCCAGTCAGAATGTTAGCTCACCATGCATGAAATCTGTTTCATGCATGGCTAATGACAAATCCCTAAAAGTGGGACTGCAGTACCAAACAAATCAACTTGCCATTAGAACACTGAGGTTTCCATATGCTGCCATTTTTACATTTTCTTAGCGAGAAAATCCTTCCAACAAAATGACTTCAATCACAGGTTTATTCACATCTGAATGTCCCATCTGCTCCCACTGTTCCCATCGTGTTGCCAGTCTCACGGCAGTTTAAACAAACAACTGATTTGTTTTGTTTGTGTTGGATTTGTTCCCACCTGCAGTTCTCCCAGCCCCATTTGTGCTGCCATTGATTGCAATTTAAAATAATTCATTTAAAAAGAACCCACCTGCTCCCAGTTCTGACTTCAGTTCTCCTCTTCTCCCATTAATCTCCCCACCCACCAATCACTCACGCTTGGCTCTCCTGGTCTCCTCGTCAATCTCCCCACCCACCAATCACTCACTCATTCGCTTGGCTCTCCTGGTCTCCTCTCAATCTCCCCACCCACCAATCACTCACTCTTCGCTGCTCTCCTGGTCTCTCGTCAATCTCCCCACCCACCAATCACTCACTCATTCACTTGGCTCTCCTGGTCTCTCACAATCTCCCCACCGCTGATTGCCTCACTCACTTGGCACAGTGCTGTCACTAGAAATCATGCTTTAGTGTTGCCATTCAATGTACTAGAGCATTAAAGGAACCCCTGATCAGTACCTCTCAGGTATCTCCTGCATCTGCGTCACCTGGCTAGGCAGCTGCCTGGTTGAAGTTTTGTTCCTGCTGTGTAACTGTGAATGTCCAGTTGGCAGGGAATGTACTGGCAGTTTGTGTACCTGCTCGTGCCACTCTAGTAGTCCTCCCATGTTACTAAAGCACTATATGCACATGACCTCATTGATATTATGCAAATAACCTCATGAATATTAACACAATATCTGTGGAAGGACTATTTTATCATATATTAGCAGCATTACATCTTTTTCTACATACAAGCAAGAGTTGTCTCACTGCAAACAGTAAAATAAAGCTAGGATCCCATTTTATAAGCACAATAAGACTCTAGGTGTGCATGGAACAGATTTTACCATATGCCAGGGCTAAAGGCACTTGGCCAAGGCCTCATGCCTTATTATGCCCCTGGCTATGCAGTAAAATCTGTTCCATGCACACCCTGTCATGTTTTATTGCTTACTTATACAAATGTGTGAATTACACTTCACCACGGGCTGTTACGGTGAGGAGGGTGCGGAAGTATATTCTGGCAATCTAAAATTTAATATTATGAGTACTGTAGGCAGAAATAGATTCATGGAAATAATTTAATTATAAGAGTGATTGTCATTAATTACAGATTTGTGGAAGCAACAGTAAAGCTGAGCTTTAACTAACATGAGAGTGCCAGATATTGGGAAACTAAAGGTATGGAAATCCATCCTTCTCAGAATAAGAACAAAATGAATTTAAAATGTTGACAGTGAATGTGAATATATATAGATATATTTTTCCTTTGAAAGGAAAGTTCTGACATGTTATATTTTTAATTTACTTTTAGAAAAATAAGTTCCTGAAGAAGGCTTTTATTTTCTATACTTTTCCTTTTCCTTCCCAGAATGGCCCCATCGCTCTGCCCTGCTCCTATGGGCAAAACATCAGGGTGGAGTTAAAATAAGTTTTGGATATTTTATTTAGCTTGGAAGATATTGATTTGTTCTTTTGGTAAAGGAGGTTGAGCTCCCCCACCCTCAGTAACCTGATGACTTAGTGAGCTGATCGGAGGCAGCATACCTAACAAAGGGGACTTGTGTGCAGTTACCGATGGCACTTTTGGACAGTGGTGATGATATAGACTATGTCTGCATTATTTTTACAATTACTGCTATCCCTGCCATTGATGACCACAGCATCACTGTTGCTCCCAGCCAGTCTGTTGTCATCTGCTGCGGTTCGACTCCTGTAATCAGTCCAATGCCTTCTCCATTGACAACTTGCTGTTGATGCAGCCTCCACAGGGAGCCTGTTTAGCCTCCTCTTCCAGAAGATGATGATGAACAGGAGTATAATCCTGACCTCCAGTATATGGAGGAGGAGGATTATTAGGAGGAGGAGGAAGTGGGGATCTGCCCTTGACTAAGGAAATAGCTCTAATTCCACCCTGTCTTCCTGCAGTGATGAGAGTGTTTGTGTACTCCATGTTCCCAACTAAGGCTGCCTCATTCCAGGCTCTGCTAAAGTTATTGCTGGAGTCTGTCAGCTTCACAGCTGAGAAAGAGAACCTTTAAATGGACCCTGCTGTATATAAGTTCCTAGATGTCCCTACTGTACTTAGAGTGAGCATTCCTCCAATTCACCCTGCACTGGAGGATGCCTCTGTGTTTACTTGGCTTAGGTCTACTGATCTTCCTGCTGTTTCTCACAAGATGAATAAACAGTATCCAACACTTACTACCAAACCTTTTATTCATCTTAGCCTGAGACTGACACTGGTATCATCATGGTTGCACAAGATCAGTCTAAAGCACCTAGACATATAATCTCTTAGTCCTGATAAACAATCCAGCAGGTTGGATGTATTTGGTAAGAGGACTTATGATTCTGCATCTCTTGGTCTATGAATTGACAATTATCAGACTTACATGATCAAATATACAAATAGCCTGTGGTCATCCTTATGTGGCATGGCTGATAAGCTGCTGATGGATCTACCCAAAATGAGGTCCAGCAGACTGATGCCCATGGTTTGGATTTTGTGTTCAGCCTGTGATGCTTTTGATGTTTCCTCCTGTGCTGCTGCCTCCGGCATTTGGCTCAGGTGCTACTATTAGCTCAGAGTAGTTGGTTTTGTCACTGACGATAATAGTCAGTACTTAGTGCCCTTTTCTGAGACCAGAAATTATTCAGCCATGATGTGGAGATGATGTTCAGGGTTCTCTAGTCTTCTAAAATGACTACATTTCCTCAATGCACATACTGTTCAGCCACCTGGCGTGCTAGGGTTCTTTTCTTAGTTCCTTCTCTCATCATGCACAAGACTATTTCCATATAATGTGGCATGGGTTTCAATGTACCACTACCCCTCCCTTACTCTGTGTTGTATACTCCAGGACTCCAAGGGTCCACAGACACTGGCAGGCAGGAGCTCCTCTTCCTGCAAAAATGGAGAGAGATCACCAGGTATGCATGGATCCTGACCATTTTTCAGAAAGGGCATGCTCTGGAGTTACTGTCTATGCCTCCAATACATCTTCCTGCTCTGTCATTACCCTCCAGGACAACTGTCTGTCCTTTATTTTTTACCAATTATTTTACCAGGTGAGACACACTAAGCTGAAAGCTTGTTTGCAGGTGCATCCTGGGAGCACAAGGAAGTTAAGTGACTTGCTCAGGGTCACACAGTATGCAAGTGGGGCTGTGATTCAAACCCAGGTCTCCAGATTTGCAGCTCAGAGCCTTAAACCACTGTGCCATACTGCCTCCTTTTAGAGGATGTTCAGACTTTGTTGCATAATGAGATGGAACCAGTTCCTCCTGAAGAAATTAACCAAGGTTATTATTCCCCATACTCACTGGTTCTGAAATGGATAAGAGATTTACATTCTATTTTAGACCCCAGGATTGTGAATGTATATACTGAATACAAAAAATTACATTATGTCCCTTCGTCCCTGCTTCCTGTTATTACAAGTGGATTGGACATGCGCTGGATATGAAGGATTCTTATGTACATATCAAAGTGCTTTGCAGACATCATTAGTGCCTCCACTTTATGCTGGAGAGTTGTCATTACAAGTTTAGTATATTGCTCTGTGGCTTTTCTTGGCACCACAGGTCTTTGCCAAATGCGTAGCTGTGGTGGTCATGGTCCTCCAGAAGGAAGACCTGCATGTACTTCCATAACTAGATGACTGGCTTCTGAAAGTCCTGTCTGAAACTGGTTCTTCATGCTCTATTCCATAGCTCCTGCTCAATGAACTAAAATCAGTCCTGAACCCTTGCCAGCACCTTCAATATATAGATGCTGTTCTAGACATGACATTGACTCAGGACTTCCTTCCAGAAGACTGTACCACTACCCTGATAGCCTAGGAAAATCTGGTTTTGTGCAGTGCCTATGTCTCAGCAAGGCTTCCTCATGTTTGCCTTCCACTGGCACATAAGAGTTCCTCGATAGCTGCTCTATATCCAGTGGGCTCAGTATTATGATGATCTGAATACCTACTTCCAGTGACATTTCCTCTTGATTGTGCCTTCTCTGGTAGTTGGACCACTCCGACCTCAAGGGGTCATCAACCTGTTTCTGCTTGTTGACAACATATATCCTGTTTCCTCCTGGCTGCAAGCTTCAAATCACCATGCTTTCTCATTTGACACTATTTAAGTTGGTACTGTGTTGATGTAACCATGGTGACTGGTGACTGGCTCAGGCTGGCTCAGGACTGCAATTGATTTATAGCTGAATGATTACATCTTGCTGGCAAGAATTTGATGTGTTTATTTCAGTCACTTTTGCTGGACCATCGACTTTAATCTAGGAGACTGTTCTGTTTATTATTTACTTACCATTTGGTCTACCACCTCAGTTTCAACTCAAATGCTTGCCTTCAAGTCTTAAATCTGGACCCGGTTCTACCTCCGTAACTTAAGCTCGTGTGTTTCACCATTTAGGCTCGGACCTGTAGGACACATACCAGAATAATTGTTTGCAGGCTCTAAAGTGGGCAGGATTTTCCAACTATGGTGCAGGGCTTGCATCCAACCCTGCACCAGGCACTTAGGTTCTGGCAGTGTGCCAAACCATTTGCTGCAACTGCACATGATTTTACAATCTCGGCACAGTTGCACTAGTTTCCACCAATTATGGCAGCTTGCAACAAATATCTGGCATAGTCTTTGTAAAATAGGCCCCAGGATTGCTGCAAGGTCTTGTTGTCCCACCAGTGCAGCAGCAAGGTATCTGCTTATGATGCTGACATCCCAATTTTGGGAACATACTCAGGAGTTGGAGGGCCAGCTGGGGGCAAGATTGAGTATCCAAGGGATTACCTCCTTCTGGGGGTTAGTGTCTGGTGCACTATGGACCCTGGGCAGAGGCTGGAGGATCCACTGTGACTGGTGCCTGGATCGGTGGGTGGCAGGACTGATGTCAGATTCATCCCACAGATGTCATTGCACATCATGACTCCCAGGAGTGCAGCATCACAAAAAATGGTCCCGCTGTTGATGAATAATACCCCATGCTGGACCCCACACTGCTGACTGGACTCCAGCTGCTGGGTCACTGACTTAAACTCTACCAGTCTCTCCCAGTGGCCCCACCCCTGGGGCGTAAGCAGGGAATGTTCGGATAGGTGGGAGTTTCAGGGTGCGTGTCAGGGCAAAGTGCATGGTGATGGGGCCTGAAAAAAAAAGGATTGCCACAGGTGAGACCAGAAAACTTGGTCTACCTTGCAGCAGTTGCTGCACAGGATAGAAAATCCCATTAGATTGCTGCAAGCCCCAGCCACATCTTCAATGCACCAGAGCTTGTGGTGATCTAAGGCATTAGAAAATCCTGCCCTGCCTCTAAGTCTTTACAAACTTTTACCAGCATGACTCTAGCATTCTGAATGGGGAGGGGTCAACACACAGCCATTTTCTTTCTGCAAGCCTTCTTCACCTCTACATGACTGTTAACAAATGCCCTCCACCACAATTTTCCTCATTCACTTATTGCATCACCTCACTTATTGCATTTTCTACCTAGCAACTGTTCATTTATTCTAGGTTTTATACTTGTTAGTGCTGTAGTTTCAAATGTATTTATTTATTTTGCCATTTTGTTGACTCCATGTAAAAACAATCTGTGTTTTTTTCACTTTTTGCATTTTCTACCTAGCAGCTGTTCATTGTTTTAGGTTTTATACTTGTCGGTGCTATATGTGTATACTCACTTTTTCCATTTTCCACCTAGCAACTGCTCATTGTCTTAGGTGTTATACCTGTCAGTGCTTTGTTTCAGTTCTTGCCATTTTTTTTCTTTTACTGATTTCTGCTAAACCCTAGCAAGGTATACTCACGTTGCATTTTCTACCTAGCAGCTGCTCATTGTTTCAGGTTTTATACTTGTCAGTGCTCAAAACATTCCACTAGTGTGTCTCCCAGTTTTCTGCTCTTGTTCTGCTGAGATGGTAAGGGTGCTTACATCTGTGTCACAGCCCAATTACCTTTAGGTATCCCAAATTCTAGTTACCACCTATGCTTTTTACCAGGTGACTACCATTTTACATTGGTAGAACTAGTGACACCACTGACTACCCTCTTTAACAAATCATGAGAGGATGGGGTGGTACCCAAGGACTGGAGGAGAGCAGATGTGACTCCCCTTCACAAAAGTGGGAGCAAGGCAGAAGCAGGAAACTACAGACCTGTTAGTTTAACCTCAGTGGTAGGGAAAATGATGGAATCACTTCTGAAGGAAAGAATTGTCAGTATCTAGAGGCCAGAGGGCACAGGACCCAAGGCAGCATGGATTCACAGCGGAAGGTCATGCTGACAAATCTGATAGATTTCTTTGGCTGGGTGACCAAAATAGTAGATCAGGGAGGGACTGTGGACATGGTCTACCTAGACTTTAGCAAGGCATTTGACACAGTCCCACACAAAAGATTAATATACATGTTAGCCAGCCTGGGAGTGGGTCCCAAGATGACAGCCTGGGTAAAAGAATTGGCTGGAGAATAGGACACAGAGACTAATAGTAAATGAGGTCCACTCTGAAGAAAGGGGGTTACTAGTGGGGTCCATGGGGTTCAGTATTAGGACCGGTCCTCTTCAATGTCTTTATAAGCGACATTGCAGAGGACTGGAAGGAAAAGTATGTCTCTTTGCAGATGACACAAAGATCTGCAACAGAGTTGATGCACAAGTGGGGTGGAAAGGATGAGAGGGACTTGGCAAGGTTAGAGGAATGGTCAAATGTATGGCAGCTTAGATTCAATGCTAAGAAGTGCAAGGTAATGCACTTGGGAAACAAAACCCAGGGAAGTGTACACTATGGGGGTGAGATACTAACAACAAAAAATGGAAAGAGACCTGGGGGTAGTCATATCAGATGACCTAAAGGTGGGCAAGCAAGGTGAGAGGGCAAGGAAGGGGGTGGGGGATACTGGGATGCATAGGGAGAGGCATCACCAGTAGAAAACAGAAAGTTATTATCCCTCTGTACAGACAGCTGATGAGACCCCATCTGGAGTACTGCGTGCAGTTCTGGATACCCAATCTCCACAAAGACATAGACAGGATGGAAGCTGTCCAGGAGGGCAACTAAAATGGTGCAAGGTCTGCACTGGAAAACATATGAAGGAGACTTAAGGAGCTTAATATGTATAGCCTCGAGGAAAGGAGGGAGAGGGGGACATGATAGAAACTTTCAAGTACCTCAAGGGAATCAACAATGTCCAAGAGCGTAGCATCTTTCAAAAAAGAGGTGTACAAGAACAAGGGGCACAATTTGAAGATGGGGGCGGCTCTGAGGTAATTTAAGGAAGTATTTTTTCACAGAGAGGGTTGTGGATGCATGGACAGCTTCCGGAGGAAGGTTGTGGAGTCAAAACAGTGGTGGAATTCAAGCATATGTGGGACAGTCATAAGGCAATTCTGGGGGTAGGAAGAAGTAGGCTGCTGGTTAACTAGGATCTGCAGCTTATCCACTAGGTAGGAAATGGGCAGACTGAGTGGGCCAACTGGTCCTTATCTGCCATCAAATTCTATGTTTCTATTTTACAGATGTTCATTTTATTATCATTTATGTTTTTGTATATCTGATGGGTAGTGCATCTTGCCTCCAGATCGCATTGTACCTTACCCAACTCTACCTTATCCCTTCTCTCCAATGCCCCTAGCCCCTCCTTCTCCCTCTGCTATCCCTTCTCACCCTCCACCTCCTTCCTCTTCCACCCATCTAGCCTCCTCCCTCTTATCCACCCTAGTTGTCTCCTTCCTCCCTTAGCCTGGAGTTTCTCCACCATGCCATTTTGCCTTTCCCCACCCATTTCCTTTCTCCCCCACTCTAAGAAGTGGAAATCCTACTCCATCCTCTTGCTCCTGTTCCTAATCCATCTCCTGTCTAGCGATGTGAAGTCCAACCCTGGATCCTCCTTCCTTCTTTTCCCCTCCCCTCCCCAGCAGCTAAATGCCTGAGCATAGTTCACTTCAGTGCTCAGATCCTTCTTCAAAGCTTGACCTCGTGTCTGTCTGGATTTCACAATACTCACCAGCCATCCTCTGTATCTCTGAGTCCTGGCTGTCCTCTAGGATTGTAGACTCTAGGCTGTCCCTTCCTGACTATCATCTTTTCTGGCAAGACAAAGGAAAATACTGGGGTAGTGTTGCCATTTATGCCCATCAGAGCTTCTCTTGCACCACAGTGTGCAGTGAGGTTGCACTTTCTTCCCATGAATCCCTCCTGATCAGGACATCATTCCCTCCTCTGTAACCATCTTCATTCGGTTTTCTATGCCTCATCTAGAATATTCCTCTCCACCCGGTTGATTCCTCTCTACTATCACCTCTCAATTCTCCACTGGTGAACTCATCCTGCCAGGGGACTTCAATGTCAATTAGCTCTCCCCTGCCTCCAGGCCAGCGATCCACAAGATTGAGTTCATAAATCTCACACAGATTATCATTGAAGCTATCCTGCTGAACATTCTCATAACCATTCCCTTCTGAACTGGGTCCCCCCTCCCTATTGTAGCAGCAGGAATCCTGCTGGATGCTTTAACAACCACTGCTTGATGTTCTGCATCATGAAAATCTGGCATCCACGCCCCTCCCCTAAAGACATCTGGAGCAGGTCTCTACACTCACTTGACAACTCTGCTCTTCTTGATTGACCTTGCTGATGCAGATTGGACAACCATATCCTTCACCATGGATATTGACATTGCCCCTCCTTGTTTCATTCTAAATTCTCGTCTGTATGGGGCAAGAATGCCCTGCTCAGAAAATCCATCATCACCACTGGATTACCCTTGGAAATAATTGACCAGTACAAATCCCATGACCTCGCCTGGACATCTTTGAAATTATCTTACTCCTTACATGACCTCTTATACAGAACTCTCAGAAACTCCTGTAAAAGGTTTTCTGGGCTGCAAAATCACAGTATTTTAAGGCCAACTTTCAAAACAACCTTAACCACCCCTCAAAGTTCTGGAAGGTAATTCACTTCATTTTGACCCTCCACACAGTAGAGCCACTTTGGTGCTTCTTGTAAATAGTTCACCAGTGTCTGTCCCTCCTCTGTTGCTGCTCATTTCAATTAATTCTTTATTACTTGTGCTGTCTCTTCCACTCATCCTCTTGACTCCTCCATTCCTCCTCAAATTCCCTCTCATCTTCCTTCAACAGGTTTCCTCTTCCTGTTACAACCAAGGAAACTCTTATTGCCTTTTATTCCCTCAACCTGTGCAAACCCAGTGCTGATGGACTGGATCCTAAACTATTCCATATCTCTGCACCTGCCATAGCACATCCACTGACCCACCTACTCAACCTTCCTTCTCCCTCAGTGCTGTCCATCAGTCCTGGAAGTTGGCCAAAGTTCTTCCACTCTACAAAGGGGGTCTTTCCCAGGTAACTTCCAGTCAGTCTCCTCCTCCTTCCCTTGCTGAACTGCAAGAGAAGCTTGCCTACTAGACTCTCAATTTTTATCCTCCACCAATTTCCTGTTTTTGTTCCAGTCTGGCTTCCAGAAGCATCACGTCACCATCTCCACCCTGCTGTGTGTAAATGATTCTTCTTCTCAGGGATGGATCAGGGGCATATCATATAGCTGACATTTTCATTGATCTAACAAAGGCCTTTTACTCTGTGTCCCACCCTCTCCTCCTGGATAAGCTGAGTGCTGCTGGTCTCTCAGCTCCTGCTGTGGATTGGTTGTATTCTTACCTCTCTGGCCACCTGCAGTCAGTACATGTTGGTAGTGCCTTGTCACCACCACTTCCCATTCAGGCTGGGGTCCCACAGCGCTTCAACCTGGGGTCCATCCTCTTCTCCATCTTTCTTAATGACCTCCCAATGCTTATGCCAACTCACATATCCACATGTATGCAGATGACACAGTCATTTACACCTCTGGTCTCTACACAATAGCTATGGAAGGTTTGCTGCAGCGAGACTTCCACAGTATCCTGTGCTGGTTACAATCTAACCAACACTGGGTCATTACACACACACACAAAAAACAGTGTCCATGACTTGTGGCACCAGCCAAAAATTGGCCAAACTCTTTATCTTCTTCACTTTGGATGGCACCCTCTTGAAGTGGTTCATTCATTCAAATGCAGTGCACCCTCTATTATCCGTCAACTTTGGTGCACCAACTTTTTGGCAGATAATAGATGGTGTTATGTTGCATTGGTAAAATATAGGAAAATTAGCACAGGACTACATTTAGGTATTAACTATTCAGTTTCTTTATTTGTGTACAGTTTAGTAACAACAACATTTAAAACCACATTATGACTGAAAATCTAGTTTAGTTAATTTATCATTCATCATCAGTCAACTTCAAATTAATCAGTGACAGCCATCTGTTTGGCTTTATTTGTCATGATTAATTTCATTTAACATCCAAGTTCTCCTCCTCTCTCATTTGCCTGCACTGATGTCCAGGGAATATACAGAGCTGGGAGATTGGGAAGATAGAAGGAAAGAGAGTGACTATGAGGAGGCAGGGATAAAGGAAAGCCCACCACCTGCATGGCATACACTATATACCTCTTAACATTTTGTCACTGAAATGTTTGGCAATGATACTCAAAATGTAGGAAAACTAGGGACACTGGCCTTAATAATGTGGGGCACATTGACACACATGGAGACACAAACTTAGAATACTGAAATCTAGTGACTTAACAGCATACCACCCTGATCACAGCTTGAACACTAGCTGGAAACTCTAACATTGGGGTGACAATGACTCACACTGAGTCTTTTGTGGGGTCTCCACTTTGCACTGCCAGGTTATATGTAAAGTAGCTCTTAAAGAGCTGTTAATTATAGCATCTGAAACAATGAAGGAGATTAGCATGAGGATTAGAGCCTGCTAAAGTAGAGACTTTTAACTCCATTAGCAGCCACTGAAGACCTGCATTAGTCAAAATGGACACGTAGGGGTTTAGTTGCACTAGTTTGGGCCCGAGACAAGCAAAACAATGTTAAAATCCACCTGCTTCTAATTTGAAATCTTCCTCTTCTTTACCCCTGATAGTTTCAATAATTTCTTCATAAATAATTTTGTTGAAAACTTCAGCTCCTTTCTCAAAGGTAATATAGTACTCAGCAGTGCTCTCAAAATATTTTTATTAAGACATTTTCAACAACCAGAAAACTGGGACCATAATGCACTGCATCAGTGCCAGTAACTTGACAGCTACTAGAGGGAGAATAACATGAAAAGATGTGGATTGTTCACCAGGAAGTGCTGGTAGATGGCAGATAGAGAGAGTGGCAGATAATAGAGGGAATTTCCATAGAGAGAATGATACAGGAGGTCAGGCTGGTAGGTAAGGAGGGTGGCGGATAATAGAGAGGCGGACAGTAGAGGGTGCACTGTAGCTAGGTGTGTGGCTAGATAGCAGACTTAACTTCTCTGCCCACATTGATGCCATCCATGCCAAGGTTTGCCCTAAGTTTGGTGTCTTGTACCACAATGAAGACTATCATTCCCCATAGGTACACCATGAGCTTGTCACCAAAATGGTGCTCCCTGTCTTGACTATGCAGACTTGGTCAATGACACCACTCCCTCCACCTTTCTGGCCAGACTGGGCACTCTGCACAATGCCTTCTGTCATTTTACTAACAACTCCCTCTCGTACCCACCATTGCCCACTCTGCTTCTCCTTATTCATTCTTCCTCTACATTCAGGTCGCCAGAACTACTGTACCTCATTCATATCCAAATACTGGTTTGGATCCTTCCTTCTGCCTCTTCTCTCCTCTCTCCTCTCTCTCTCTCTCTCCATCCCTTGCCTCCTGCCCTCTGCTCCAGGGATACATGCAATTTCTCCATTCTTCACCACCACTCCTCTGCTCAGTAAGCAGCCATTTCCTAGCATCTCCTTTCATTCTGGAACCTACTCCCATCCTTCCTCTGTTTCACTACCTCCTCTGTTTCCCTCAGGTACCAGAAGAAACTCCTTCCTCCCTCCCCCTACTCACGTTTCTCCCACCTGACTGCCCCCACATTTGCCTCCCACTCCGGTATAGATGTGGCTGAATTGCCTTTTTGCTGCTTGCACTTATTGTATTTACTCCGTTTTAATCATGTACTCTATTCCATGCTACTGTAACTGTGAACTGTGTCAATGCTACCTAATTGCTTTAACTATGTAGAGTGTCAATGCTTTGTGTTTCCTCCCATGTTCCCCTCCCCAGGTTGCACTTGAAACTAGCCTTGGCTCACTGTGCATTTCCCAGTCACTAATTTTCAAATAACTAATTAAGTAAATAAATAATTAAACACATACATAAATATATAAGGGGGCTACTTTTCTTCATCCATGCCCATGACTGTCCTGACAATGGAAGTATCCAGCTCAGGTTGGGGTGCCCATCTAGAGTCCTGTTGGACACAATGTCTATGATTTTCCTCATCCACACTCTTCATAGTGGCACTCTGAGATGA
This sequence comes from Neoceratodus forsteri, assembly GCA_016271365.2. Classification (NCBI taxonomy): domain Eukaryota; kingdom Metazoa; phylum Chordata; order Ceratodontiformes; family Ceratodontidae; genus Neoceratodus; species Neoceratodus forsteri. The sequence continues at coordinate 1,453,789,004 of CM057455.1, read as the reverse complement.
GGTCTGTTGTACTTGGCCTACAGGCCTTGCTGTCAGTCTTCAGGGCCAGCTCCTGTGGGTATGGATGGACAATGTTTCAGTGATGCAGCATAACAAACAAGGTGGTGTCCACTCATGTTCCTCTGTAGAGAGTGATGCAGGTTTGGTATTGGGCTAAATCATGATGTGTTCAAGGCCCATGATCCTGTCCAACTCCCTAAATATCCTGGTGTCCATCTGAATCTGTTGTTGGCTCAGTCCCATGAGTGGGAACTCTGAAACTGTCACAGATTACCTCTTTGAGAGATGGGGTCATCCAGATCCAGACCGTTTCTGTCACCACTCAACACAAAACTGCAGCACTTTTTTTCTCACTCAGCCTAGGGCCTGGAGGTTTCTGGTGAGATTTACTTGTTTAAAACTGGGAAAAGCATGCTGAGCCAAGGCTTGTTTTCAGGTATGACCCGGGGAATCAGGCAAACACAATGGAATAGATGTTTACATATAAATAAAGTGCAAACAAAATTAGTACAACATAGCAGGAGTGCAAAATTCCAGGAAACAGGTATCTGGAGCATGACATGTTCTGACAGAATCTAACAACTGGTAGAAACATTACAGTGCAGAGAAGTGGGAGGCATAAACTGACCCTAGAGAGGTGACAAGAACTGGGAGGAGGGATGAAAAGGCAGGTCAAGTAGGGAGCTGACAGGTGCAAGGGGCAGAATTTATGCTGATGCTTAAGGGAGGTTGGGAGGGTGAGAAACGAATGGCAGAAGGGAGGGAGCTGATGGAGAAGGCTGACTGACCAGCAGAGGAGCGAGGTGTGGAGGGAGAAAGTGGGGATCCCTGGAATGAAGAGAGTATGATGCAGATGGAATGGGAATGATGAGAGTTGACAGGTATGAGAGCAGTGCCTCAAACCAGTATTTAGCTGTCTCAAACCTGTATTTAGTGATGAAAGAAGCACAATGATGCAGGCGATGGGAGGAAGAGGAGGATTTTTATTTTTATTTTTTTATTCATACAGTCTCAGATTAACAATACCTTTGAGCTCCAAGCTCATTTACAAAGGGTTCCACGTCGATAGGTGACATACAATAACATACAGTCACATATTATAAAAATATGGTAAAATACAATAAAAACAATACAAAACTGAAGAACAGGGTACAGTGTACTGTTCAATGAAACAGACATAGCTGTAAGAGAGGTACAGTCACGCCAACAGTCTTCATTAGGGTAGATATTCGAGTCCATGACTGCATAGAGCTTCAAGGGTTTTGGTAGGAGGAGTAACTACTGTAGCTAGGGCAGCCAAAGGCCTTGTCAGTGGCAGGAGACATGGGGTGCAGAGGGAAGGAATGTGGGGGAGGGGAGGAGTGAGGTGCTATCTGGGCAGCTGAGGCCTTGTTAGTAACAGTAATGGGGGAGAGGGAGCAGGAGGGTGGGGAGGAGGCAGGTAGTGGGTCAGAGCAGCCAAAGGCCTTGTCAGTGGCAGGAGACATGGGGTGCAGAGGGGAAGGAATGTGGGAGGAGGGAGGGAGGAGGTGCTATCTGGGCAGCTGAGGCCTTGTTAGTAACAGTAATGGGGGAGGGAGCAGGAGGGTGGGAGGAGGTAGTGGGTCAGAGCAGCCAAAGGCCTTGTCAAAAAGCAGGAGACATGGGGTGCAGAGGGGAAGGAATGTGGGAGGAGGGAGGGAGTGAGGTGCTATCTGGGCAGCTGAGGCCTTGTTAGTAACAGTAATGGGGAGAGGGGAGCAGGAGGGTGGGAGGAGGCAGGTAGGGTCAGAGCAGCCAAAGGCCTTGTCAGTGGCAGGGGTGGGGGAGTAGGAGGGACGGAGTGCAGTTTGGGAGGTTAGGGTGGGAGTGGGAGAAGTAAGAGTGGAATGTAGGAAGTAGGGTGGTGGGAGGCAAAAGGAAGGTGGGTAGGAGAGGGCAGAAAAGTATTTGTAGAGCTGGATAAGGCTGGGGAACTATATTAGGCTGCGGTGGATTGATAGGGAGGAGTAGAGTGTGCAATGATGGGTACGAGGGGTGAGTTTGTGGCAAAATGACAGAAGGTGCTACAGAGGGTGTCCAGTCTGGCAAGTCAAGAGGAGGGAGCAGTAATATATGCCACATCTGCATAGTCAAAGACTGGTAGAATCATTTTGTAACCAGTTCCTGTAGACATGCAGGGACAGACAGTATTATGGTACAAGGTGCCAAGGGTGGGGTGGAGTTTAGTGTGGTGTATTGCCTCTCTCCAGAAAGGAAGGTTCCTTTATGAATTTCCTCCATTCCCTCTGATCCAGAGGCTTTTGCTCAAGCTTCAGGCAGAATATGCCATGGTGAGTTCATCACTTCCTTTCTGGTTCAGACAAATTTGGTTTTCACTGCTGCAGCAGTTGGAAGTGGCACCATCTTTTCTGCTTCCTTTACAAGCATGACCTCTGTCATGGAGCAGGACTGTCCGGCACATCTGGATCTCTGATCCTTGCACCTCCAAGCCTGACTCCTGAGAACATAGAGGTCTCCTGCTTTGGGATCCCCCGCAGTTGTTGATGTTCTACTCATGGTTCAGAAGCCATCCACTAGGCACAACTACTCACGGAAATGGACATGTTACTTTACTGGTGTGCCTCAAGTACTATGGACCCTTTTACATGTCCAGTGAGATACGTTCTGAATTACCTCTTATCCTATTGGAATTAGGCCTTAAGTACTCCTCTGTGAAGGTGCACTTGGCCCCAGTTTGACTTTCAGTTGTCCTCACAGATGGCAAGCTGGTCGTAACTTGAGATTTCCACAGGTTCCTGAAAGGTATCCTGCATATTCATCCCACATTCTGTAGGCTGGTTCCAATGAGGGACCTTAATGGTTCTGGAGACCTTAACAGGGTTATTTTTGAACTTGTTGTTACATGTGACATGCACATCTAATCTTGGAAGATGCTTTTCCTAGTCACTATTACCTCAACACGAAGACTGTCCGAGTTGCAAGGTCTGGCAGCAAAGTCTGCATGTCTTATTTTTTACCTAGGTTGGGTCTCTCTAAGGACCAAGCCTTGTTTTCCTCCCAAATGTTGTCTCTGACTTTACATTGAATCAGGCTATCCAGCTTCATGTATATTTTTCTTCCCCACCCAATGGGAGAAGTGTAATTACATTTATCATTTGTCCATAGAGCTTTACACTTTTACTTAGACCACACCAAGAACTGTAGGAAATAGAGGTGGCTCAATGGAGGGGATGTCCTGCAGAAGATAGTTCAGTTCTTAGCATAACAGTCAATCTTTGAGAGAATCTCTCTACTGAAACACAGCTGACCCTCCCACCTTCCCTTTCTCTATTTTGGATGGTGTTTGCTGAAAGTCTAACCTGCTTTGGGACTCTGTGTACTCTTCCTCTGTCCTGTTTGAGACAATATAGAAACCTAGAAACATAGACTTTGTGGCAGATAAGGACTGCTGGCCCACCTAGTCTGCCCATTTCCTTACCTACAGGATAAGCCGCAGATCCTAGTTAACCAACAGCCTATTTCTTCCTACCCCCACAAGAATTGCCTTATGTCTGTCCCATGCATTCTTGAATTCTCCCACAGTTTTAGACCCCAAAACCTCCTCAGGAAGGCTGTTCCATGCATCCACTACCCTCTCTGTGAAAAATACTTTCACATTGCCCCTGAACCGCCCCCCTTCTTAAATTGTGTACCCTTGTTCTTGCAGTCTCTTTTTCAGAAAGATGCTACCCTCTTGGACTTTGTTGAGGTACTTAAAGTTTCTATCATGTCCCCTCTCCCTCCTTTCCTCAAGGGTATACATATTAAGCTCCTTTAGTTTCTCCTCGTATGGCTTCTCTTGCAGACCCTGTACCATTTTAGTTGTCCTCCTCTGGACTGCCTCTATCCTGTCTATGTCCTAGCTGAGATGGGTTCTCCAGAACTGGATGCAGTACTCAGATGGGGTCTCACCAACTGTCTGTACAAAGGGATAACAACTTCCTGTTTTCTGCTGGTGATGCTCTCCCTATGCATCCCAGTATACCCCAGCCCTCCCACTGCCTTCTCACATTGAACTTATTTGGTTTCATTTCTTCTCCCTTGCAGCTGGTTTTGTCCTGATCTTCCAGTACTTGCTGGTTTGATACATCCTCCAAGCTCTCCTCCAGTGGGGAACTGAGGAATGGCGGTCCTGCTGACATACTTGTATCAGTAGTGTTCATATATATCAACGTGGGCTGCCCTAGCTGGCAAAAGTTTACAAGTGGTTCTGATGCTGAAGGCTTACAGTTCCATACAAGTAGCTCAATGGAGGAGATTCTGTCAAAGATCTACTATAAGTATTGCAAATTCACTTTCCAATCTGTCAAACACCTGCCATGTCAGACTCTACCGCTGGCAGTTTTCAGCTTGAGCTGATTTTGTCCATGGAGAAGATATTCAGCCAGGATGATAAGTGAGATCCAGCATCCAGAGGCTAAAAATTAAAACAACTGAGTGAAAGGCATTTCAGTTTGACAAGCTCTGATAGCAGCGTGAATTGAACACAAAAACAGCTGTGTGGGTAGTGGTTGAGTGTCTTTGGGACAGAGAACAAAGCAAAACCAAGAAACAGACTTAAAAATATCTCTTTGCTGATCCAAACAGCTGCTTAAGAGACTTCTGTGCTGAGGTAAGAAATGGGGAACGGGAGGAGTACTCAGTGAGCAGTTTTGTGAGGTTGAGATCAGGTTTGAAAAGGTACCTGAGCTGAGTCTTATTAATTCTTATACTAGCTTCCTGAATCTGTACTAGTATTGTTTTATTATTCTGTGACCAATGTCTTTAGTGTAAATTCTACTGACTATTATGTTTGTATTGCTTTTGTACTCTGTCCTACTCAAGACCTCATTGTAAAAGAACTTACTCAATGGAGTTACTGGTAAAACAAGCATTTGTCAATGCCGAATGTTTGCTTGCTGATATTAGCATTGGATGTGCAGGAGTTAGACAGATGCAGAATAGGAATAGCAGTGAAGTATTGAACTCACCCTAATCCTACCTCCACCCTGCAGAGATGGACAGGCATTGGGGTATGCCTTTGGGTGCGTCGGCCATAACGCTCATGGCATTTCACCTCACCCTATCCTGCAGACACCAGCAAGTGTTGAGGTGTGCCTTGGGGTGTTTGACTTGACAGTCACCCCATTTCATAAGGACATATGCCAAAATAGGTGCAGTATAGGAGAATGGAGTGAACTCTGGGGCGAAGAGTCCAAGGCACACCTCAATGCCTGTCACTGGCTTCAGGGTGGCGGTAGGGGTGGAATGACGTGAGCATTACAGCTGGCAATCCAAAGGCACACCTCTGATGCCTGTCAGCCTGTACAGGGTGGGACGTTATGGTTAGAAACCCTAACACCCAGGGCGTTTGTTGATATTTGCACTACAAATTTTCAACATGGCCTTTTGTGACCCCCTCCACCTCATGAAAGCATTTGGGACCTCTGCTCATGAACAGTGGCACTGTGATTTTGTTATTCTGTCCCAAATGTAGATTTCCCTACAGTGACCGCTCTATTCGCCAGATGTCGAAAACACAGTTCGGAAGGATGTGAAAATGACAACTATACCATTCATAGGGAGGTGTGAAGAGATGGCAATGTTGAAAATCTGGAGTGAAAATATTAAAATGCTTGAAGTTATGAGCATACATAGAAACTGTGCAATGCACACTCATAACACAGTCATTTAGTGGAATTATTTCACCAAATTTTCAACATAGGCATTTTGTGTCCCTGTTCATGAACAGTGTCACAATGATTTTCTTAATCTGTCCCGAACATTGATTTCCCACAGCTGCCATGCCATTGTATGCCAGATGTGCGAAAACACATTTTGGGCGAGATGTGAAAAATGACAGCTGTACTGTTCATAAGGAGTGTGCAAAATTGATGGTGCTGAAAATCTGGGTGAAAATACAGTATTGCAAATTCTCAAAGTTACAAGTATGCATGGAAACTGAACAACACGCTTGGAACTAAATAATTTTATGGATTTTGTCACCAAATTTTCAACAGAGGCATTTTGGGACCTCCACTCAGGAACAGTGTCACTGTGATTTTCTTAATCTGTCCTGAACACTGATTTCCCACAGTGACCACGCTATTCGTGCTGGAAGTGTGAAAACATATTTTGGCCAGGATGTGAAAATGACAGCTGTACTGTTCATAATGATGTGAAAAAATGCCAATGTTGAAAATCTGGAGTGAAAATATTACAAATTTATGAAGTTACGAGTGTGCGTGAAAGCTGCTCAATGCTCTCTCGTAACACAGTAATTTCTGGACTTTTGCACCAGATTTGCAACATAGGCTTTTTAGGAACCCACCTCATGAACAGTGACACTGTCATTTCATTAATTAGTCCTGAAAGGTGATTCTGCTGCAGTGACTGCAAAGTCACCTTTCGGGACAGAATAACAGATGACAATCACTGAATTCATGAGATGGGGTTCCAAGAACCCCATATTGAAAATTTGGTGGCAAAATTTGGAAAAATGGCCGAGATAGCCACACGTTGAAAAACCCTATTTATGCCATTATATAGCTTACCGTCATTTCTTTAGTTCACGGTTGGCTATGAAAAGTGCAGACGTGTTCCTGCTCCACCAAAGATCATCGTGCCAGACTCGGAGGTCAGTATTGGGTGAGAGGGTGGTGTATGGGGAGGTCTGATGTACAGAGGGTGGGTGGGTTGGGAGAGGGGCACCAAACACAATGAGGGAATGTTTCTTGTTTACAGGGTTTGAAAAATAAAATACAATGAGGGAGGTTTTTCTTTTTACAGGTGGTTTGGTACACTGGGTGGGCTCTGAGCATGCCACCTGGGTGTTTCTTGGGGGCTGTAGCTGATGGGGATTGGGCACCCCATCGGCACATACAAAGTGTTTGAGGTGCGCATGAGCCAAGGGGATTGGGCACCCTCGGCACACAACAAATGGAGGGACATTATGCCAACGCAGATTGGGCTACCCGTTGCTAAAATGAACTGGGAGGGGGTATTCTGACAGGTGTATTGGGCACCTCGTCGGCTTTCATGTAACGAGAGGTGGCCAGCGACAGCCACCGCTGATGTTAATATACAAATTGCCTACACATTACCATCGCTGATTGCAGCAGTGGTTTTCTTTCAACTGCACGCCACTGCATCTGAACTGCTGTCATAGACAGCTCAGCAGTTTCAAAGTTCATTGACATGGTGTGGTGTGGTCATGCCTGCAAAATTAATCAGGGCATTGGCAGAGCAGGTGGCACACCTCCAAAAATCATATGGTGGCACTTTGTTTTTTGCGCATGCGCACAAGCAAACACAATAATTAGAAACAAACATTATGTCAGCAGAGTCCTTCCGGTCTACCATCAGTGTCTTTTAGTCAAAATAAAGAAATACCAGAAAGTCAGCAAAGACATTTTATAGCACAACCCCTCTTCTCAAAAGCTGATTGAGACACACTTAAGATAAGGCCTTTTTCTCAACTCTCACTGCCTGGCCTTGTTCGTGAAGTCTGGCTGGACAGCCAGCTCAGCATGGCCAGGAACATGAGAGAAGGGCTATGTGCTCTAAAGCCTGAAAGTTTCAAAATTCTAACATGTGAAGACAGTCCTGAGTATGTTATTCTCAGTCACAATGTCCATGCAAAGAACCATAAGTAGCACCCAGAACAAAACCGACATAGTACTGGGGCTATATTTATGCAATACCTGACAGCCAGATGTGCCCAGATTCCTTTTGAAAATACTTGATGAAACTGCCCACTGATTGCCCAGACCTTGTATTGCCTCCCCTGCAATTGCCCTGGAATAGCTTTACAGTGAGTCATGCTTGTACACATGGGGCTAAACCACCCCTTGTAGATGATGAAGCACCTCAGTCAGGACTCAGTAGGGCCTGTATGAGCCACTCCATTAGATCAACAGCAGTTTAGCTGCTTTCCAACATTGGCCTGGAAGCAGACACATTATGTTCATTATAGGACTCCACTGTGAGACCAATCTTTGCAGCTATTGGGATGCCTGTTTGTCAGAAAGGAAGTCCTGGAGTGTGGTCCTTTCTGGAGTTCAATGCAGCATTGAAGACAAAGAAATAAATTCACTGCAGTGCACACAAAAGACACTAACACACAGACCTCTTCTGGAAAAGACAGTGCCACTTCAGAGACCAGATTGAAAGCAACAGCACTGAATCCATGTAACTTAGTAAACAGATCCCTTTCGGGACCTGTCCACTTTTTTTTTTTTTTTTTGCAGTTGTTACTTTTTTCTCTCCTCCTACTGCTGGCTTATACCTGAGGGCGTCCCCAGCCCCATCCCCGCGCCTACCAACTGATGCTGACCTAGCCCCAGGGCTTACCCCCGCGGGGTTGGCAGGAGTCGAACTCCCCACCGAGGACTGGACTATGTAGCCATGCCGTGGCTAACTTGGGGCGGAGCCTGCAGGTGCCCTCCACCATCCTGCACGGCAGTACTTTTCTCCTGTTCTCCCAGTAGTCGGGACCGTGCCATGATGTCAGCGGAGTGGAGGCGGCATAGCGACCGCCTCCTCCAGACGCCTGGGCCCAACCTCCCTACTTGTGGTACTGTGCCCTGTCCTCCAGCCTGCCTGGGGCGAACAAGTGCTGACCATCTGGAACCCCCTCCCCAGAGAAGAACAGTCCATTGGACGCTCAATCCTTCTCCTCCCCTGCCAACCCCGATGGCTCGTGCTGGATTCCTGAACACAGGTCACTAGCGTAGCCGAGGTAGGCGCCAGCACCTCAGCCCTCAGCGCCACCGGGCCGGACCCCACCTGTCCACTTTTAATAATGGACAATAGTTTTTTTGTTGTTTTGCACACTACTAAGTGCCACATGTGGTTTGAAACTGCTTTATTTATACCTCCTCTCCAGTTTCAGGGGACAACTTTTTCCTGTGCAAGAATTTTATTTAGATTTTGTTGATCAGTAAAGGAGGGTTAGGATATTCTGCCTATTTTGAGCCTCTTCCCAGGAGGAGAAGGGGAGCTACAGATGGAAACCACATGGAATTTTAATCAGATCAAGATATAGGTGGTATTTTTAGTGAATGGTATAAATTTGGCTAGGACACTGGGGAAATTTCCATACTCTTTTGAGAAGTGCCAAGGGATCTTTAACATCTACCAAAACAGTCACCTAAACAGGCATATGTGACCTCAGTTTAACCTCTCATCCAAAAGATAACACCACCTGAGTGTAGCATCCCCATGTGCAGCAATGTCAGTATTGGGATTGTATCCCAAGTTCCTGGTGTTGGGCTAGAACCCACAACCTTCTGATCTTCCTGTCTCAGAAATGAGTGTGCAACCTGTGAACCACAGACACTGATTTAAATAAGCATGTTAATATTATTTCTTTATTTATAAAAAATACTTACCTAAATCTCACTGTCTCCTAATTTTGTTTTTAGAATTGAAGCCCATTTTATATAAGCAATAAGGCACTGGACCCGATTCACAAACATCTCGAAGGCCACAAGCCCTGTGGTGCAAGCATATGGTTCCACAGCACCTCTTCTACTAAATTGGTGCCCTTATTGCTCTTATGTTGCATTCCCCTTACCTGCTTGCTGAGACATCCTATCTGTGCTCTCACTTGTGTACATTTGTGTGTATGTATATATATATATATATATATATATATATATATATGTAGTATCTACTGTACCTCTGTATTTAACTATGTTTCTAAACTTTGTATGAATGTATATTTTATAAGCTGTTTCCCTTTTCCGCTCCCGCCAGGTCGCATCTGGAAACAAGCTATTTTAGCTCAATACGTCTTTCCTAGTGAAACACATTAATAAATAAATCAATTAATTAAATAAATAAATGGCATACGGGGCTTGCTGCATTCTCTGGCCAGCGATTGGAATTCTCTATCCTGAGTTGATTGCATAAGTTAGACCAGCTTTTTCTGGTCTAGCTTATGCAGTCTTAGTATCCTTTTATGGGGCTTGCACCAAATATTTGGTACAAGCTAAATTGGGAAAAAGCATCACAAATGTGCTGATCTTCTTGAGTTGGATGCAGTTTGTGAAGTGTTTGAGCAGCTGCATGGGTTGGACCCAGGGCTTGACTCTGGTTTTGGATGTTGGATAAATGAAGAGAGCTTTAAAAGTATGAATTTCTGAGCAAAAGAATGCCATAAGGACTTAAAACTAAATAATTCAGTAACATTGTGCTATATGGAGAAAGGACAATAATCAACGGCCACACTTCGGTTTCTGGGAATAGAATATATAGTCCAAACCCGAGAGGAGACTTAAACAAGCTCTAGTCAGAGCTTCAACAACTGGTAATTCATAGATACATAGATACATAGACAGTGTAGACAGATAAGGGCCCATGGCCCACCTAGTCTGCCTGATATTGTTATTCTATATAATAACTCAATATTGTACCATTATAATATGGCTGACATTTACTTTGTTTGCAAGTAATTAAAAAGCAAAACCACTATATCATATTAAAAATAATTTAATTAATAATAAAATATAAAGTATGAAAAAGAAATATAATTCAGTTTCTGTTAAACTGTGGCTTTGTAGTGAGGGATGACTCTATGACACACAACAGTTCAGGCTTCAGTCAGTGATGGATGGTGGTGGGAGGCACTGAACTGTGGTTTTGGAGAATCTGCAGGGGAGCTGAGAATAGAACAAGACAGTGGAATACAAACCTTAACAGGTACATACACAACCCTCAAAATATTCACATGCACAAACATAAATCCTTACCCATGCTAGCACACACATCACACACTCACTCACAAACCAAGGACCAATATGTGTGTGCATAGAGATCATGACACTTGTGCTGCACATGCACTCTTGGACCCTGGTCTGTGTATACAGTGACTTAGCCCACAGGCTGATGTTGAAGCTGAGAAGCAGAAGCACAATCTCTCACAGTGAGCATTTCAAACAGCAAGACACAGTCTTATTACTGCAACTGATGTTAAATCAGTCTTTGTAACAGGTATAGAATGGCCATGTAGGGTCTGGAGCAGCTTCACTCTTAAGAGGGAGACCGTCAAAAGTGCTACATTGCAGAATTAGAATAAGCATGCCCCAATAAATCTCTTACAGTACCAATTATTGGATTTCTGCATTACTTAATTTTACAATTATGAGCTATTTTGTAACCCTGATTTCACTACTAGTTAAAAAATCCATTTTTAGTGAAGAACCACTTATGATGTCATAACCTGAATTCACAGTCTAGTCCTCCCTGTCAGCAAACTTACAGGACCTGTTTCTCCAAAGCTGAAGAAACTGTAGATGTAGTAATCATTTGGGAAAAAAACTGACATAGGGTTGGCTGCAATGTATGCATTTTCAGAATGCTCAGATGCATGGTACTGTACTTTAGAAAGCATCAGGAGTGGTTTTGGAATGCACACTGAATCAAGATATAGAATGCCAAGTGGTGCACAATTTAACAATGCTGGGGTGGCATGGAACATGCAGTCTTGGAATGTGGCAGGGATTTGCCATCTCAAAATGTGGTGGGACACTTAGTCTCAGAATGCAACAAGATCGCACACTGAGGAATTTGGCATGGACTGGCAATTTTGGAATATAGTGGATGCACACTGTTGAATGCAATAGGACATACAATTTATTCTGAAATTGCTTGTCCCTGCCACATTCTAGAACTGTACGCACTCCACATTTCAAAATTGTGCATTACATCCCCACTGCATTCCAACAGTGTGCATCCCAGCCACATTTGAAAATTATGCATCTCTGCCACATTCCAAAATTGCACATCCCACTAAATTCTAAAATGCACATTCCCACCACATTCTGAAGTTGTGTTTCAGTGCCACATTCCCAAATTGTCACTGCCACATTCCAAAATGATGCATCACCACCACATTCTAAAATTATGTGTCACCACCACATGCTGAACTGGTGCATCATTGCCACATTCCAAAACTGTGCTTCACCACCACATTTATTCCAAAACTGACATTAGCCACATTCTGTGACTATGCACCATCGCAACATTCTGAAACTGTGCATCACCACCATTTTGAAACTGCACGTCACTGCCACATTCCAAAACTACGTGTCACCACTGCATTCTAAAATTGTACCTTCCTGTCACATTCTAAAATTGCGTGTAAACTTCCACATTCCAAAGCTGCCCATCATTGTCACATTCTGAAAATGTGTATCCTACCATATTCCAAAATATACGTCCCCACTACATTTTGAAAATGGGTATCACTGCCAGATTATGATATCGCATGTCCAGGTCACATTCTAAAATTACACATCCCTGTCTCATTCTGAAATTGCATTTGACTGTCACATTCTGAAACTGCAACACTACCACATTCAGAGATTCCGTGTCCATGCCACATTGTGAAATTGTGTGTTGCCACTACAATCTAAAATCAAGCATCCCAACCACATTTTTAAATTGTTCATCACCACCACATACCAAATTTATGCATCCAGGACACATGACAAAATTAAATATTCCTTACACCTTCCACAACTATGTGTCCTCACATTTCAAAATCATGTATCTCTGCCACATACTAAAAATATATGACAGCACCACATTATGAAATTTAGCACCCTGCCACATTCCAAAATGATGTGTCCCAGCTTACTTTATGAGACTCACGTCATTGCTGCATTCCACAATTGCAACCTGATGACATTTCAAAATCTCATACCTGCAATATTCTAAAATTTGCACACAACTTTGTCATTCTAAAGCCAAGTTGGTTGTTGTATTCCAACCCCCATCACATTCTGAAGTACTATACCTATTATCTGCACATTATGGAAATGCATGCGCTGATTCCCCAGTGTAAGTTTTCCATTCTCAGATGTTTACAACAACAGCAGTTTTATGCAGCATGGGAGAAATAAGTTATATAACGAGGTGCAGGGAGGACTAGGCTGTGAGTTCAGGTTATGGCATCATCAGTAGCTCTTCACTGAAACTGGTGTTTTGAATAGGGAGTGAATTTAGGATTATAAAATGACTTGTAACTTTAGCAAAGTAACTTGCAGATCTTATTTTTGGCATGAGTCTGCTTGGGTATACGATGACCCAAATTCTGAATTTATTGATGTTGGAAAGTTAGACTGGACTCCTCTTTAAGGCATTTAGTGAACCTCACCCCACCTGGTGTCACCCACCCACCTCCACTAACCAGTAGCCCCTCCATCCTCCCCCTTACTGGACCCATGTGGGAAGGATTAAATGCTGCCAAGCACCAGGGAGTCAAAAGTAGTGCTTGGCAGGCTGATGTTGAGGCTAAAAGCAGAAGCACAGATTCAGTTACAGTCTTATCTGTAGTTAAATCAGTCTTTGTAACAAACGTAGAAATATATTCTAAAAAATGCAAACTCAGGATCAAATGGGAGAAATTTCACATGGAAAATAGAATTGCAAACAGTAACAGAAAGACAATAGTAAAAGTTTTGTAAATATGTTAACTCGAAACGAAGGGATAGACAGCAATATATGTTCACTGGTTTATGAAGGAATGTACACTGACACTGAATCTGGTATAGCAGAAAGTTTTAATAAATATTTTTGCTCAGTATGCACACCAACTGAGAACTCTGCAGCAGTACAGGATATTAACTAGTCTCCACCTTTGAATTTGTTACTGACATGTCAATTCAGAGGAATTTGCAGAACCTAAACCGAGGGAGCTTGATAAATTCAAATCTCACGCCCAGAAGCCATGCAACTGTTCTTACTAAAACCCTGGCCCAGGAACTGGCAAACCCACTAACTTTAATTTTTAACCCATCATGGGCCTTAGGAGGGTACCAGATGACTGGAGGAGTGCTCTGGTAATACCACTATTTAAGTAGGGATCCAAGTCTGATGTTCAGAACAAAGGGTCCATTAGTCTGACATCTAATACATGTAAAATCCTTGAGAGTGAGACAAAGGCTACAACTGAGGAGCATTGCAATCTAGCACATATAAAATCCTTGAGAGTCATACAAAGGCTACAACTGAGCAGCAATTGTTGTAAATGGAAAGAAAAGATCCAGCACAAATTAGCTTTGTCAAAGGATATTATCTGACACTAGCCTTGCCTTCTGGAATTGCACAATAAAATCAGTGAAAAAAACAACAAGCATTTGTCAACCGAATGTTGCTTGCTTGTATGTGCTGTTTAGGTGTTTGAAAGTGATAGTTCATGCCTTCCTCCCAAAGCATGCACTGTGTCTTTCCATTCAGTATTCACAGAAGAGTGGGAGGGCAAGGGCCACAACAGTACAGCAGTTGCCAAGGGGTGAAGAGGTGGACAATAGTCCATTCAAAGGCAAAAGAGTCTGCAGGAGCTCACTAAATTGAAGGTGGACAAAGCAATGGAACCAGATGGCATACACCAAGGATATTAAGAGAACTGCTAAGGGAGTTAGCAGTACCTCTGGCAGCCATGTTCACTGAGTCATTCAACATGAGTGAATTGAGAAGGGCACATGTGGTCCCTCTACAAGTCCGGCAGCAGGAGGAGGTGGGGAACAACAGGCCATTCAGCCTCACCTGAGTAGTGGGAAGATCATGGAGATATTGCTTAAACAAAGGATGGTGGGGCATCTAGAAGCCATCGGAGCCCAGGACCATAGACAACATGGATTCACAGTGGGACATCATGTCAGACAAATCTGGTTGATTTTTTGACTGGGTGACAAAGGAAGTGAATCAGGGTGGGGCAATGGACAATGTTTACCTTGATTTCAGCAAAGCATTTGACACCGTCCCACATAGGAGGCTGATAAACTAGCTGGGTAGGCTGGGCATGGGGAAAATGGTGGTAAACTGGGTTAGAAACTTGCTAACAGACAGGAGGCAGAGAGTGGTGGTAAATGGGGTGCAGTCTAGGAGAGGGGTGACCAGTGGGGTGCTGCAGGGATCGGTCCTGGGGCCAGTCCTGTTCAATGTCTTCATTAGTAACATTGCAGAATGGCTGAATGGAATTTTTCACCAAATTTTCAACTTGCCATTTTAAGACCTCTGCTCATGAACAGTGTCACTGTGATTTTCCTAATGTGTCCCATACATTGAGTTCACACACCGACTGCGCCATTGTCGCTACATGCACGGAAACACATTTTGGGTGAGATTTGAGAAATGACAGCTGTACTGCTCATAAGGAGGTGTGGTAAAATGGCAGTGTTAAAAATCTGGAGTAACATATTGAAATTGAGAACTTACAAGTGTGTGTAGGAACAAGCGCAACGCTAACATAAAACAGTCATTTTGGAATTATTTCGCAAATTTTCAACATATGGGGTTTTGGGGGCCTACCACATGAACTGTGACACTGTCATTTCAGAACTGGTCCCAAAAGGTGGTTCCATGCAGTGACCTCGAAATCACCTTTGGGGCCGATTAATGCCATGACAGTGACAGAATACATAAGGTGGGGTCCCAAAACCCATGTTGAAAATTTGGTGAAAAATTCCCAAAATGCCCGAGATATGTGGTAAAGTTGAAAAACCCTATTATTTCATTATACAGCTTACCAGCATTTCCTCAGTTTGTGGTCAGCTTTGAAGAGTGCAGGCGTGTTCCTGGTCCACCAAGATCATCGCTCCGGATTCCAGAGGTAAGTATGGGGTGAGGTGGGGTATGGAGAGGTAGATGCACAGAGGGTGGGCGCGGTGGGGGAGGGGGTCAGGACAGTCTGGCGAGGGAAGTTTTTTCTTTTAGGTGTTTTTTTTTTTTTTTTGCTTGACGACGCTGGACTTGTGCCATGCTGGGGTGGGCTCCCAGCATGGCAGCTGAAAGCTGTTTGGGGTGGGGGCAGTGGAGCCGATGGGGATTAGTCACCTCCGTCAGTCATAGGACCTGTTGCCACGCTGGGGTGGCTCCCAGCGTGGCACCCGATAGTCTTGGGGGAAACAGTAGAGCCGATGGAGGATTGGGCACCCTGTTGGCCTTACAGACTTCTGCCATGCTGGGGTGGGCTACCAGCATGGGTCCCTGGAACTCTGTTGGGGGCGCAGCACAGCTGATGGGGGATTAGGTTTCCCCGTCGGCTATACAGTGTGTCACGTGAGGGGAAACACGTGTAAGCAGTATGCATGTGTGTGTGTGTGTGTGGTGGGGGGCACGCATGAGCACGCGATCTTATCGCTGCTCACTGAAGCATAACTCTCCCTTTTGAACTGTACAGTCACTGCATTTCATCGGCTGTCATAGACAGCTGCAGCGTTGATTGGAGAACCGGCCGCACCTGCAAACACACTGACTGAATTGAAAGAGGGCTGCCACACCTCCGAAAACTCGGATGATGGCAGTATGTTTCTTGCACATGTGCAAGCAACATAAAATCAGTAAAGCTCTGTATCAGGGAAGCCTAGTTGATATTATATATTTTGATTTTGCCAAGATCTTTGACAAGGTTCCACATTACTGATTAAAGGGACACTGTCAACCTTCTTTGACCTCAATTTGTCTCTAGTTTAAGAAACACATTTTTTTTTATTTAGTTTTGTTGACCTGGTAAGTGCATTAGACAAATTCTGACTATTTTCAGGCATGACCCAGGGAGGGATACAGATGAATGCCAACTGACCTTGAATCAGATTAAGCTGTTGGTGGTATTTTTAGTGAATGAGGGAATGTGGACAGGACAACGGGAAATTCCCTACTTTGGGGGAGGATACTTATACATAGTTCTTTTCACAATTATCTAATAATGTATGACTGTAATACATTTTGTTTTGGTTTATTATATGATTTGTATATTATTTGTGTGACTTAACACTGTTTGCATTTTGTCTGATGTTATAATATTAAAAATTCCCCTACTCTTTCGATAAGTGCCATGGATCTTTAACATCCACCTGAACTACCATAAATCCAGGCAGATGGGACCTCGGTTTAATGTCTCATCCGAAGGCGTGTACATTTTGTATATACTGCAGATGTAGTTTGTGTGTGTCATTTATTTTGATTCCTTTCTTTTGAAAGAAAACCAGACTGCCAACAATACTGGTGTTACCACACAAACATGTGCTTGTTTATATTCTTGATCAACTCCCACTGCATATTTTCTGGACTTGATAACACCCCAATGCAGTTTAGACACTCATGATGCAGTGGGAGGAGAGTAGACTATTGCATCATGAGTGGCTGCTCTGTTTGGGGTGTTCTTAATGTTCAGAAAGTATGCAATAAGAGTCAGTCAAGGATTTGAAGCAAAACAAGGTTGGGTATAATTACACCATATGTATGCATTTCAATTGTACTAAGAAAAGAAGCAGATAAAACAACCAGCAACATCCACGAATTTATGAGAGGGTAAGTAATCATAAAAGGTGGAGTTTCAACTAGAAATAATATAATGTCCTTTTAAAATCCAAAATCAACTTGATGGACATCAGTTCCACTTTGACACATTGGCTACAGAATTTACTTCACAGTAGGACTCGGAGAGTTTCAATAAGGGTCATGTCTCACCTGTAGGTCATGTAACAAGTGGTATACTTCAAGGATCAGCCCTTAGTCCAATACGTTTTAGAATTTAAGTGACCTGGATGAAAAGATTGGGAACTGGTTGAGTGAAATTTACTGTTAATAGGAAGTAGGGTGGACCAATAGCGTTACCGGGTAAGCAGACAGACTTCAGTTGTGTGGGTGAATGTTAATGGTATGCAGTTCAATACCAGTAAATGCAGAGTGATGCACTTCAGTAAACATAATGCACATAATCATCACACATGAATGTTACAGCATTGTCCATTACTGAATCTGAGAGGGACCTAGGTTTAATCATAATACATGATTTAAAGGGACACTGTCAACTCCATTTGGCCTCAAAGTGTCCCTAGTTTAAAAACACATTTTTGATTGTTTTCATTCCACAGAGACTGCTGATGTAGCTGGTTGCTTGATTCAGACTCCTTTTACCTTTAAAAAGTAAAAAAAAAACTGAGTGTTAACCATACTGGTGTTACCACACCAAAACATGTTTGTTTACATTTCTTGATCAACTATACCTGCATCATTCTTGGACTCAGGAACACTCTTAACACACTATCTAGCTACTCATGCAGTGGAGTAGATGTGATGATTGTATCACAGTGGCTGCACTGTTTGAGGTGTTTCTAATGTTCAGGAAGTATGCAGTAAACTTAGGTAAACAATTTGGAGCAAAACAAGACTGTGTATAACTATACTTTCCCATGCATTTCAGTTCTAATAAGCAAGGAGGCAGATTAAACAACCAGCAACAACAATGAATTTTAGAGCAGGTAAGCAATCATAAAATGTGGGGTTTTACCTAGAAATAATGTGATGCAAAAGGGTTGACAGTGCCCTTTAAACCCCAGGACTCACTGTAAGAGTACCATTAAGAGATCAAACTATCTCAGTTCTAACATCAAAAGGCACTTTGTTAGTTGGAGGAAGGATGTTGTTATAAAACAATATAGTTTATATGTATGCCCAAATCACAACTGTTGCTCCCACTTTTGGTGCCTCTACCATAAGGGTGATATAAGGGTGCTAGAGAGTGCAAAGGAAGTGTAGAAAAGTAAAATGTTCAGTTTCAGGGTAGACTTTTCATTAGGCCTCTACAGCCTTGAGCAGAGATGACTATTTATTTATTTAGTTTTGTTCCAGGGTAAGTGCTCTACACAGATACATAGATATACTGTATACTGTAGATACTGATGGCAGATAAGGATCTTTGGTTCACCTAGTCTGCCTGATGTGCATGTAATTTTGCCGCTTCAAGCTTTTCTTGAACTGGGTCTAGACACTAGACAAAGAATTGCCTATTCACGACCCAGGAGGTTACAGCCATACAAGTTATTACAGTACAGTGATACAACAATTATACATTCAAGAGTAAAGTATAGCGGTATCAACAGTATAATACAAGTACAAAGCATAGATTTACACAGCCCAGTGGTGTGGAGGGCTGAGGCACTTGTACCACACACCTGCCATGCCAGTGACCGAACTGGGATAGCAGGGGGTCGAGCCAGGGAGGGATCAAGCATCTCTGGGACTTGTCTCCTCTCCTGTAGAGGTGATGAGGTATCTCAGACTTTGAATACCACAGTGTGGAGGCCCAGGGATAGTGCAGGTTGCAAGCCACTCAACCAGAGGTTGAGGTTTTCTAGTATATGTGTGCCTCCCCATGCAACGCTTATGTGTTGCCTCATTCAGAGGATTGAGCACAAAATAGAAAAGGGTCTGGGGCTGTTTCATAAAGCCGTGCCTGTTCACCTCCGACCCACAGAATCACTTGGCTGCTGGCATATGAATATGTGTGTAGTGGGAGGTGGTCTTCACACTACTGGCCCTGCTGCAGGAGGCAGTCTAGAGAGGACAGTCCACTGGTTATGGAAGGTGAGTGATGGTCAGAGGAGTGGGACATGGTGTATAGCTGCCCACCTGCAACCCAAGGGAGAGAAACCTTTATGGCAAAAAATACAAATTTACAGAACACACAAATTTACAGTAGGGCATACGATAAACTTAATAAGTTCAACAGTCCATTTAAACTCTAAAATCAAGCACAGACATACTGTAGGCATAGGCACATCAGTGGAGTATTAACAGGAACAAAAAAATGTAACAGCATTATAAAGTATCTACAATAGGCAGTGTGGAAACTCTGCAATGTTTGACAGTTGCATACTCTAGAAGAATGGTATTCCAAAACTTAGGGTGAGGTCTGAAAGCAGAGTTCCGTACTACTGTTCACATTATGAACTTGCGAACATATGAGTCTGCCAGCAGAAACAGGCCTGGTGGTCTATCAAGTATGCTCAAATGCGCTGCAAGCACCCTTATATTGCAGCTGCCCCCTCCCCTCACCTTTACCCCCCCTCGCACACCATCCCATGCCCTTTTAAAACTGCCCATCGTCCTTCAGAATACCACCTCCTCGGATAGAGTGTTCCATTTCTCCGCCACTCTGTCTGTGCAAAAATACCTCCTCATCCCATATGAGTCAGTTGAGCCTGGAGTAGACAGTGCAGTGATGTACATGGAGATTTGTGGCTATAGCAACATGTAATGCAAGAGGGTGGTGTTCCAAAGCTTTCGGGTGAGATTCAAGAAAGCAGAGTTCCCTACTGCTGTTCACATTTTCAGAGCCAGGAGGAGAGCCAGGTCAGAAGACCTAAAGGGGTTTACACTATAACTTGGAGGAATAAAGGTGGCAAGGGACCTAGGAACCTGATTAGGGATCACACTATACACACCACCACCCAGAGTGAGATCCCAAGGGATTCAGGAGAGTCAGTTGACTGTGGAGTAGAGGGCCAGTGATACATGGGGCAACTTATGGATAAGGAAAACACAAATACTGGTGTAAGTCATGTCCTATTTCCTTAGTATGGACTTTGCAGAAGATGAGTGTACCGATATCCTATATGGGAGTTTGGGGAGGAGAATACCATGAGCTATACCTAGTCATGCCTTAGGAGTGAGACTATGCATGACTTTATACAGTATAATCGACTAATTCTAGGAGTGACAGATTTACATATGTTGCCACGTGCAGGGAGAAGTCTAGGATGGATCCATGGTGACCGTGAGGTAACTGAACGAAGATACCATGGCAAGATAATTTCGACTTCCACAGGAGATCTGAAGAGGGAAGAATAGCTTCTTAATTTGGGTGCCCTACCAAAGAGCAGCATGACTTGGGTTTTAGAAAAATTCTAATGTAATTTGTTTGATACCAACCAATTCTGGATCGCTTGTAGAGTGGAGGATAGATGACTGTTAATGGTATCAATTATATTACAACTAAAGGAGAGCACATGATCATCTGCACAGAGAATCAGAGAACTGTGTATTAGACAATGGTAGGTATCATTTATATGTAATAAGAAAAGCAGGGGCCAAGAACTGATCCTTGTGGTACTCCAACAGAGATTGCAGAAGAATCTGAGAAGGAGGACACCAGTTTTACTGCTCTGCAGTCTGTTACTCAGATACCGTAGCTTTTAATCCATGGGAGGAAAGCTGTGGAGATAACTATGTTGCAGAGCTTGTCCCAGAGGAGGAGATGATTAGCAAGATCAAAGGCTTTAGTGATATTGATGAAAACCACCAGTATAAGTCATCCATATCCCTTACAATGGCAACATTATTTGTAAAGGTAAGCAGGATAGTGGAAGTGCTAGGCCACTCCGACAGACTAATTGGCTATGGGACAGGAGATCATTTAATTAGAGGTACATAACCTGTCAGTAGTGTTGAGACCAATCTCTCAAGTACCTGATTTATCACAGGTAAAATCACAAAAAGCCCTGTAGTTGCCTATGATCTTGGCTCACCTTCATTGAACACAGACAATATGGCACAGTTCACCTGTGTCTGAGACAGTCCTGAGATCAATGACAGATTAATGATTCTGGTGACTGCCCTGCTAGTTCCCTACCAGTTGTGTAATGGAGTGACTGTTACAGAACTAGTTTACCATTTCATCCATTGCTGTGTAAATTGCATTCCTTCCGATTCCAAAGCGAACGCTCACCGAACCACGTTCCATGGTTGGCATGGTTCGTCCCGATATCTTTCATTGCATCCCGCAGTGAAAAAGGCAATTCTGGCAGCCGTGTGTCCTATGCACTGGATCTCATACAAGATACTGCTCTGATAGGAACCGTAGGACTGGGTGTGCCGACATGTTGCTGTGAGTGTAAACTGAAGGCACAACGTAACAGACTGCAACGGCACTACACAGGTAACGATCCTTTGGCAGAGAAACCTGTATGTAAAAACACCTTTAGGCTAAATCCTGCTGATTTGGACTCAGGGGTCTGTTTAAGTAGCTTACTACTTATGTATAAAATATGAAATAATGAAGACCTAATGAGCAGAATGGTATTACAGTCCCACGAAAGTACTAATGTCACAAGAGGCCATAGTAGAAAACTCCACCCTCCCCAATCGACTACTTTGCTCGCATGCTGAACTCAGTATTGCCTTTGCACATGGCACATGTTGTTTCCTCCAGCACTTAATTGTATTTTAACTGGAAATGCTTTTATCCTCCAGCACTTAATTGGTTTGTAATTACTAGAAAGCATTTCAACCCCAGGAATCCCTCACTTATGCTTAATAAACTGCAATTATTCCCTGGAACAAGTTGCCTCAGAGTTTTGTGCCAATTATGGAACCAAGAATGAAATTCAGACTTTGCTGCATGGTCACGCCACCCTGTAGTGTAATAGATTTATTTCTCCTAAAGAAAGTAGTGTCGGAAGTGTCCTCTTCAACTCCTGAACGGTTTACAGTTTATTATTTTAAAGTTGTATATCCTTACTTTGTTTAGTTATTTATTGATAACTCTGTTAGGGTAGTTTTATTATATTTTGTTGACATTTGAGACATTTCTGGTTTCTCAGGAACCAGAGAATGCCAGTTTGCTGTGTGGTTCCCGATCTTAGGGAACCGTTGTAAAATTCTTTTTTTAATGTTTTAATCTACTTTAAATGAAACTGCTTTATGGTTTTCCCTTTATTATTCTCCATTCCTCAATTTCAGGGAACTGAGATAATATAATAATTAATAATAATAATTTTTATTTATAAAGCGCCTTTCGACTGTCAAGGTGACGTGACATAACAACAGTTAAAACAGTCAACATCATTTGGCCTATTTAATGCTGTCTAGGTAAATTTCACTTGTGGTTTGTATTTTAAGGGAACTGAACCGTATTTCTGACATTTAAAACATTTTTATCTTACACAGGGTTTTGTTACATTTTAAAACTTGTATCTTTGGCAACTGCTAGCATCTCCCATGTTTGTTATTGTTTGACATGACTGACAGACCCAAAAGAAGATAGGCTTCAAAAATTGTAAAGTTTTTCAACTGCTGGCTAAAACAGACTTCTATCAGTTGTGTTTAAGGTACTTGGGTCCAGATCACAATTTTATCAGTTGTGAATTCTGCATTAAGTTTTGTCCTAAAACAAAAGAAAAGTGCCAAAAAATCAGAAGACCTTACGATTTCTCAAGTCTGCCTCCACATCACCTAATGTTTCAGATGCAGTTCAAACCCCTCCAAATAGGCAGCCATCCCTATAAAGGGGACAGAAAAGAAAGATGCGGCTGCAAGAGCTGTTTCAGAAATAAGGGTGTCTGAAAGGGGAACCCTGACTGCAGCAAAAATAAAGAACCTTAGAGCAGACACTGGATATGGTGCCTGCCAAGAAAAACAAAACAAAAACAAAAACATGTTGTTGTCCCTCCTCCTCCTGCAGAAGGAAAAGGCGCCATCATCAGACACAAATAAAATGCCCTCAGTAGAAGTTATGACTAAGGCATGGCACCTCTAAGCATTCTATGCTATGGAATTTCATAGATTTCCAGAATGGAAATGGAAGTAAATGACCGCTTACTGGTATGCAATTTTAGTTACTTTTATTGTCAAAATCACCAATAAACAGCAACCAGTAAGACCAACATTTCACAGTGATCTCTTACTTCTTCAGGATCTCAAAATGGTTACAAACATTGATCATTTTTCAAATATTCATCCATTAACAACATTCCCTTAAGGGTTACCTTCCCCAAGTAATCAGAACATTTATATTAGTTTATATTCCTTATTTTATCATAGATCACAGTGAGTAAAGTCCCATTTTTGGCCAATATGTGGCTAAACATATTAAATAATTAAAGAAAAACTTATATTCACACACATCTACCTGTTGTATAATAAACTAACTAAATATTGCTAAGTCTTACTTACACAAGAAATGCCCACCTTGCTGTTAGTGGTGCATTGTCAAAATGACTGTTTTTTCTTGCTAGAAAGTATTCATTAAAGGAGAACTGCAGTGAACCTGTGAGCCATTTTCCCAGTAGAAGCTGTTTTTTGAGTCCTGGTTTCAATTCTGACATAGTTCCATCTATACACATCTATTAGTAACCTCAGTAGTTGTTTCTGATTTACACTCTGGTGTTGAGTGCCATTTTAGAACTGCGTGATGTCGTTTATGTCCTTTCAACCACAGAGTTCTGTAATAGAACACAGATGCCTTGTTGAAACAATGGAAAAGCTGAGCAAGGGACATAAAGTACATTATACGGTTCTAAAACGACACTTGACAGGAAAGTGTAAATCAGAAACACCCACCAGATAACTAAAAGCCTGTAGAGATATAGCAGTGACAAAACTAGAACAAGAATTTAAAATCAGCTTCTACAGTGGTAATTTACTTATAGGTTCAGCACAGTTCTCCTTTAACTGCTCTCCTGAATCAAAATGTTTATGGCAAAATATTAATTTTCAATACTCATACATTTTAGTTTATATAGTGCTCAACTATTGATAAAGTCTCATCTAGCTCTCCGCCACTTTCCTAGAAATATGGTGTATGATATCCATTTGTAGTCTCTAGAATGCACCAAAACAGAAAAAGGTATAAAATATTCCAAACATTATTAAACTTTCAAAATGTTATAAGCATATAATTACTGGTCTTACTTCATGTAGCCATTGGCTTTTCACTTCCACACTGTCCCATATATCTATAAAAAATGCTATCTTCAGTACACAACACTGCTAGATTGCTAATTTATACTTTCATTATTTACATCTTATTACATGTATTTACCTCATTTTTGTATGTATATGATCATAACAAATTCTGACCTCATTAGTCACTATCATCTTGTTATTTCAGTCAGTTTTATTTCTTTCATCGCTAATCAAGATTTGTCCCTTGGCATATATTATAAAATACATACACTAACAATGTATGTTAGCCCCATAGGTAACAGGGCTATTATTAATATTTCTTATACATCTCATTCCAATAATTTTAACTCAGGTCATACTCAACATAATAATGTATTTAAAGATGTGACTTTTAAATGACCTTTCCTTTTAAAATAGCAGACAAAACATTTCTCCTTTATTTTTCAATTTGAAATTGCTAAATAACAGCTACTGTAAACTATCCCGTGAAACACTTATCTGACCTCGGTTGGAACTCTGATCTTTACTTTTTGATACAATCTTGCTTCACTTTTCCTGCTGACCAGTGATTGGTGGCAATGGTCATCAGAGACCAGGGTCATTTGCTGGCTAAATGACAGCTCCAGACAGCCTTAGACATGCTGTCAGCCATCTCCATGCATTGCAGGGCCTAGTTGTGTCTGTTCACCTTCACAGCAGATACCCAGCACAAGCTGGCCAAAGTCCTTTTCTTGGGCAACAACCTGTTTGGCCCTGAGGTGGAAGGACATCTCACATGATGCCACCATAAATTCTGTGATGTTGTCCTAGAAGGACCTGAAAGCAAGCCTAAGAAACAGCCTTTCTGGTACGGTTCTTTGAAGGCAGCTCCCTGAAGGGAAATACCAGGCCTAGCACCCCATGCCAAAATCTGGGGGCCAGGGTTCTAGAAAGAGGGGGCTGGGAAGTGGTGCCCTCTGACTGCAGCCGCGGTACTATAGCAAAAGCTATAAGTGACTGGTTAGAATATCATCCCTCCACCTGTCCTGTCTCTATCTGTACAACCCGTCCGGCAGGTGGTTACATCACTTCTTGCCACATTGGTCTACTATCACAATGGACAAGTGGGTGTTTGATATAGTGGGCAGAAGGTTGCCTCTGGATTTTGAGGCTCTCCCAGCTCCTGCCTCCATGCACCTTGGAGTCCAGGATGTCATTGGACATGCTGTCCACCCTTTCGACAGACATTGCTCAGCCCCTTGCAAAAGGGCAATAGACCATGTCCTGGATGACCTGCCAGTCAGGGTTACATGGCCAGGTACTTCCTTGTCCCAAAATGGATGAGGGGCTAGTGCCCCATACTGGATCTGCACGATCTGAACAAGTTTATGCAGAAGCACAAGTTCTGGATGGTTACTCTTAATCCGATTATTCCATTACTGGAGCAACACATGTGGTTCTGCTCCTCCTCAGGATTAATTTTTCCACATTCCATCCATCCATCCCACTTCTGTTACCTTCAGTTCAAACAGAAGGGTCCTGTACCAGTTCCAGGTCATGCCCTTTAGCCTCTTCTCAGTGCCCAGCATCTTCACCAAATGCATGGCAGTGGTGGCAGTCCACTTATGGTGCCTTGGTCCTGAGTGAACCCTACCTGGATGACTGGCTGTTAGCCAGTCCATCCAGAGAGGCTGTGGAGAGGTACAGATATCTGGGTCTCCTGACTTGCTGAGACTTGGACCTGTTGATCAGCTTGGACAAGTCCTAACTGGTATCAGAGCAGGTGATCTAGTTCATTGGGGCAAACTATAGTCTCTATGGCCAATGCCTACTTCGGTAGACTGGTGCTGAATTTTACCTCCTTGATTGATCATTAAAGACTGGATTCTTGTGCCTGCCTGGGATTTCCTGATGCTGCTGGGTACATAGTGTCCTGTACCAGCATGATCCATTGGGCTTGCAGATGGATGCACTACCTCCAGTGGGAGTTGGGCCATCAGTGTTCCCAGCACCTGGGCCACTTGGACCAGCCAGTCACAGTGACACAGCTGATGTGGGATGCGATCCAGTGGTGGCTAGTCCCAGAACACCTGAAGGAAGGAATCCTGTTTGTTTGCACAGAACTGACTGTCACACTCATGATGAATGCATCTCTGGTGGGGTGGGGAGTGCACCTGGAAGACCGCAGAGTGCATGGGTTCTGTTACCTTGGGAGTCCTGTTACCACAGAAACCTGGTAGAGCTCCATGCTTTGTGTTTGGCTCTGACAGACTTTTCTCCACTAGTCAGGGGTCAGGTCATGCAGGTCCAGATGGGCAACACTACGGTTATGTTCTACCTGAACAGGCAGGGTGAAACTCATTCCCTTCCCTTGTGTTGGTAGGCACTCCACACCTGGACACTCTGTGCAGCCTGGTGCAGATCTCCTTGCAGTCCATATCACAGGAGAAAACAATCAGTTGATAGATGCTCTCGGCTAGGTAGGAACGACGTCACACAAGTGGTCCTTACATCAGGATGTGGTGAACCACCTTGTCTTCTGATGGGGCAAACCCTTTGTGGACCTGTTTGCCTCCTGAGAGAGACTCCAGACTGGGGCTGTTGTGTGCCCTCCCCCACAGTCCAGGACACTGCTGGGCGTGTTGGTAAGTTACTTTTTCTATAGCTTGTATTATGTTTGGAAACTTGTTCCAGGAAGCTCTTGTGCAGTCACTAGCAAGGATGAAGAAGTACTAGAAAAAGTAATACACCTTACAATTACAGTTACTTATTTCTTTTATGCAAAAACAATACAAAAATAATAAATACCTATGACAGATTGCATTTTTTGAAAGTAACAGGTTGGTTACTAGTTACTTTCAAATAAGCATCAATCAGTTACAGTTACGTATTTCTTTTGTATAAAAAGACTTAAGTAATTGTAACTGTAAGGTGTATTACTTTTTCCAGTACTTCCATCCTTGCTAGTGACTGCACAAAGCTTTCGGAACAAGTTTCCAAAAGTAATAGAAAGTAATAGAAAAGTAACTCATCCAACACTGCTGCCAGGGATGTCTTCATGAGGCCCTGGACCCTGAGCCTTGTATATGCCTTCCTCCTTCCCTTGATCCACAAAGTGGTGGTCAAGACCCAGAAGGACAAGGCACAGATGATCCTGATACTGTAGATCCAGACTGGCCATGGCAGTTCTGGTACCTGGATCACCTCTGCTTTGGCAGCAGACCCCCATGAAGACTGCTTCTCCACCCAGATCTGCTGACCAGACAACAGGGGACAGTCCTGCATCCAGACCTTCAGTCTCTGCACCTCACAGCCTGGTTCCATTGGCTAAAGTTCCAGGCCCTGGGTCTCTCTGAGAGTTGCTCCATGTTGTGGAGGCCCTGGGAAAAGTCTACTCGCAGATGCTATGCATTCAAATAGAACAGATTTTCTATTTAGTGTCAGGGCACGTGGCTTGATTCCCATGCTTGCCCTGTGGCTGGCATCCTGGACTACCTCTGGTCTCTTTCCCAACTGGGACTGTGGACAACATCCTAAAGGTGCACCTGGCAGCCATATCTCATTACCAGGCATGGGCTGATATGCAGACAGTGGCTCAGGAGAAGGTAGTTGGTGCTTGAGGTATGGACCACTTGTTCCCTCCAGTGTGTGTCCCTCCTCCACCATGGGA
The DNA here is from genome assembly GCA_016271365.2 of Neoceratodus forsteri. Lineage (NCBI taxonomy): Eukaryota > Metazoa > Chordata > Ceratodontiformes > Ceratodontidae > Neoceratodus > Neoceratodus forsteri. The sequence goes on along the minus strand of CM057455.1, from coordinate 1,453,760,878 downwards.
CTTACTGCTGGTATTAGCAGTGCTCAAAGACAAGCCTTTGAGCCAATGCACAGGTGTGATATGTCACCTGTCATGGAAGGCAGCCTTCCTGGTGGCTGTTATGTCAGCCAGAAGGATTGTAGAGCTCCATGTGCTTTTAGTGGAGTCTTCTTACTTGGTCCTTCACAGGGACAAAGTTGTGCTTCACCTCAACCGAAGTTCCTCCTGAAGGTCGATCGCAGTTTCACATTAACCAAGTGATTAACATGCTGGTATATTTCACCAGGCCATCTTCAGAGGCCAGGCACAGCCTGTATACCCTGGAGCTGTAGGAGGTGTTCTCCTGTTATATGGAGTGCATGGCTGGGGTTCAGGACAGGCTCACCAGCTGTTTGTCACATATGCAGAAGCTGTGCCTAGCAGACCATCAGTAAAGTGGATGACTGCCAGGTGGTTTACATCCTGCATTGACCTCTGCTGTAGGTTGGCTGGTAGGGAGCCTCCCATAGAGCTTGGGGCTCATTCCACAGACATACTGCTATCCAGGAAATCTACAGGGGCTGCTACTTGGAAGTCAGCACACCTTCATTTCCCTACTGCACTGGCTTTGCAGTGCCAGGATGGTGGTTTTGGGACCTCAGTTCTCCAATCTCTGTTCATCAAGTAGGGGTGCGTGCCTTGCCCTTTCTTCCAGAAAACTGCTAGGAGTCTACTAAAGTGGATAAGGAACCATATCCACACCCTTAGAAGAATAGATTACTCACCTATAACTGTAGTTGTAGGAGTGGTATATGGTTCACATCCACACAACCCACCAGGCCTCTCCTGGCAAGTGGCACATGGATTCTGCTTCCAGCAAGCAAGATCTGACATCACAGGGTAGATTTGGGGATATAATGCTTGGGTAGTGGGAGGAGCTTAACTTAAAGACATCCAGCCAATGATATTGTTCCACTGGAACTGCCAGAGTGTGGATGTGAACCATATACCACTCCTAGAACTACAGTTACAGGTGGGTAACCTTTCTTATTTGTTACCTATTTTGAAGTGAGGAAAGGTAAGCCAGCATTCATGAGAACCGTTTTCATTGTATAGTTCCCTGCATACAGTTCTGTTATGACAAAGCTAGTAAATTGACGCCTGAAGACCTCAAGGCTCACTCCACAAGGGGCTCCTCTAACACTGTGGCAGCACCACGCAAGTTTCCCTGCAGGAGATCTGCAGAGCAGTTAACTGGAAAACAGTACACACTTTCACAAAGCACTACTGTCTAGACATACAGTCCAGAAGGATGCCAGCTTTAGCACTACTGGCTTGCAGAACTTTTCCTAAGTAGGTTCTGTACCCAGCCTTCCAATGTACTGTGATGGAGTTTGTAGTTTGTTAAGCATAGTGAGGTATTCCTGGGGTTTGAAGAAAAGAATTACTTATTGAAGTAATGTTTTTCCAAAGAGATCCCTCACTATGCTTAACAATCCCTAAATTCTACCTCCAGTTCCAGAATCCTATAAAAGATTCAAATGGCAATCAGTACTTTCTGTTTACTTGAGCAGTAAGTGTTACAGTACCTTTACAATTCATTCTCAGTGGTCTTACTTATTTAAATGTTTCATAACATTTAAATCATGAACAGAAATGAAAAGGAAAAGTGTGACCCACGGAAATTTGAACCCAGGCCCCTGGCATACCGTAACAGTGCTCTAACCACTAAGCTATAGGCTCTCATGGTTGTAGCAGGTCTCCAGGCTTTCCCCTAGACATACATATTCCTTTCTCTAGTGTTCGCAACCTGCAACTAGGCACATGTCAGAAAGACAACCAGATAACTTCTCAGTGCAGTATAGCCACTGCTAGGTTATTTTAAAACATGAATGGAAATGAGAAAGGAAAATTGGGACCCACTGGGAATTGAACTAGGCCTTGGCATACTATACCAGTGCTCTAACCACTAAGCTGTGGGCTCACATGGTTAGCATGCTCCAAGTTTTCCCATGACATACACATTCCTTTCTAATGTTGCACAACCTGCAACTAGGCACTCGTCAGAGAGACATAACATTTAACAAGCATTTGTCAATGCTGAATGTTTGCTTGCTGGCATTGGCATTGGTAGTACAGAAGTTACAGAGCTGCATAACAGGAATGGCAGTGAAATATTAAACTGAAGCCAACCCCACCACCACCCTGCAGAGTGACAGGCATTGGGGTGTGCCTTTGGGTCATCAGGCATAACAGCCGCCATTTCACCACACCCTACCCTGCAGACAGTGACAAGTGTCACGATGTGCCTTGGGGTCTTTGGCCTTCCTCGCACCCATTCCTTCAGGAAATATGGTGAGATGAGTGCGGTATAGGAGAATGGGGTGAACTTGGGGCCAAGAGTCCAGGCATACCTGATGCCTCTCACTGGCTGCAGTGTGTGGAATGGTATGAGCATTACAGGCAAGAATCCCAAGTCACACCCCTGATGCCTGTCATTCTCTACAGGGTGGGCGTATGGTTGGAAACCCTAACAGCTCAGGCATTCGTGGTATTTTCACTCCAAATTTTCAACATGTTTTTGAGACCCCACCTCATGAACAGTGGCAATATCAGTTTGTTAGCCGAAGCTGCTTATGCACAGCGACTACAGCATTTAGCACCACAGGTGCAAAAACGCATTCGAACAGGATGTGAAAATGACAGCTGTACTGTTCATGGGGAGGTGGAAAAATGGCAATGTTGCAAATCTGCAGTAAAAATATTAAAAAACTGGTGAAGTCATTAGTGTGCATAGAAACTGTGCAACGCACACCGTAATGTAATTAGTGTGGTGACTTTTACAGCAGATTGTCAACTCAGGCATTTTGGGACCTCCGATCATGAACAGTGTCACTGTGATTTTCTTTATCTGTCCCGAACAATGACTTCCCACAGCGACTACACATCTCTGGCGCTGAAAGTGTGAAACACATTTTGGCCATGTTGTGAAAATGACAGCTGTACTCTTCATAAGGAAGTGTGAAAAATGCAACTGGTGAAAATCTGACTGAAAATATTACAAGTCATGAACTTACGAGGGTGCATGGAAACTGTGCAATGCTGACTGGTAACACAGTCATTTTATGAACTTTTGTCACCAAATTTTCAACATAGCCATTTCAAGACCTCTGCTCGTGAACAGTGTAACTGTGATTTTCTTAATCTGTCCCAAACATTGCTTTCACACACCGACTGCACCATTGTGCGCTATATGTGTGGAAACACATTTTGGTGACGTGAAAATGGCAGCTGTACTGTTCATAAGGAAGTGTAATAAAATGGCAATGTGGAAAATCTGGGTGAAAATATAGAAAATTCGCAAACTTACAAGTATGAGGAACTGCGCATGCACGCCGTAAAACAGTCATTTTAGGAATTTTTTCACCAAATTTTCAACATAGCATTTAAGACCTCTGCTCATGAACAGTATCACTGTGATTTTCTTAATGTGTCCCATACATTGATTTTGCACACCGACTGGACCATTGTGCGCTATATGGGCAGAAACACATTTTGGGCAAGATGTGAAAAATGACAGCTGTACTGCTCATAAGGAGTGTGGTAAAATGGCAATGTTGAAAATCTGGATTGAAAATATTGAAAATTCGCGAACTTCACGAGCATGTGTAGGAACTGCACAACGACGTGCTTCAGAAAGTCATTTTTAGAATTTTTCACTAAAATTAACATAGGCTTTTTGAGAGCCCACCTTATGAACAGTGGCAGTTTCATTTCATTACTCATTCCCGAAGATGATTTCATGCAGTGACTGTGAAATCACCCTTCAGACCTGAATAATGCCATGACAGTGCAATAATTCATGAGGAGGGGTCCCAAAAACCCCATGTTGAAAATTTGGGCCCAAAATTCCCAAAAATGCCTGAGATGTGCAAAAAGTTGAAAACCCCTATCTATCCCATTATACAGCTTACCAGCATTTCCTCAGTTTGCGGTCGGCTTTGAAAAGTGCAGACGTGTTCCTGGTCACGAGGTCGTCGCGCCGGTCGAGTAGTATGGGGTGAGGGGCAGGGTGCGCGGTGGGTGGGCGTGGTGGGGGCAGACACAGCGAGGACCGTTTTGATTTTCAGTTTGCTTTTTTAATGAGACGGCACGACATTTGCCATGCTGGGTGGGCCTCCAGCATGGCAGAAGGACGGTTGGTTGGGGGGGCATGGAGCCGATGGGGGATTGGGCACCCCGTCAGCCATAGCATCTGTTGCCACGCCGGGTGGGCTCCCAGAGTGGCACCCTGTACTCGGGAGACAGTGGAGCTGACAGGGATTGGGCACCCCGTCAGCTATATGAGTGTAGCCACACTGAGGGCACCCAGCGTAGCACATGGAACTATGTTTTGGGGGCGCAGCACAGCCGACAGGGGATTGGGCACCCCCGTCGGCTACACAGTGTGTCGTGGAAGTCAACACGCAGCATATGTGTGTGTGTGTGTGTGTGTGTGTTTGTGTAGGGGAGCATGTATGAGCAGGTGATATCTTATCGCTGCTCACTGAAGCATAGCTCCCTTCAACTGTACTCCACTGCATTTGGAGCTGTCATAGACAGCCACAGCAGGCATTGGAGAACTGTGGCCCCGCCTGCAAATACACTGACTGAATTGAAGAGGGCTGACACACCTCTGAAAACTCGGATGATGGCACTATGTTTCTTGCACATGCGTGCAAGCAAACATAAAAATTGTTCTGCCACTTTGAAACAGCTTTTATAATTTTTCTATAATACATGTTGGTACATCGTTTGGTAGCCTTTTAGTTTTAATGATCACTGCTCATCCTATCTGTAGAAATAAATCTGACGTTACATTGCAGGGGTGAGGTGACCACACTGCAGAGTTTGAATTTTATTCTAAATTCCATAATTAGCATAGCATTCTAAAGCTCTGGGAACCTTATTTCAGGAAAATGATTGCCATTGTTAAGCACAGTGAGGATCCCTCTGGAAGAAACAACATCACTATGGTGGGTAAATTTTTCTTTAATGCTCGGATAATCAGTTTGTAAAATATGTTACAATAGCCTGGTTGTAATTATGTGTTACAACCCAGCATTTGTAATTGCTCCAAGTCAATCATTGTCTATGGATAATTGTTATTTATGATGCTTATTTGCCTATTATTGTTCTTAATGTTCCTTGCTGTCCTCCCTTCCTCCCTTCCCAGGACACATTTGGAAACAAGCTGTTACCAACTCAGTATGTGTTTCCTGGTAAAACCTGAAACTTTTTAAATAAATAAATAAATAACAACTGATAACCTCTCCACTCAAAACTAACGAAAGGGATGGCGTTTTTACTAATAGAGTTATTAGGCGTTGGAATGCTTTCCTGCAAATCTAGCAAATTGTTGCCAGGTGGGAAATGGTATCTTTATGCACATTACCCTAACCTGCCCCAAATCAGCTAATTCTGGCATGCCAAGTATGGCATCATGGAGCAGATACTGTGAATCAACCCCCACCGTCAGAACTATTGTTGACGCTCATACAAAACATAGCACACTAGGTAAAGGCCTCACTGTTATGTTCCACAGCAGTAATTAATGCTAGGAAAACCATTGTTCAGTAATGGGCCTCTCTAACTCCACCAACTGTTCACAATGGCTCAACAATGTGGGGGCATTACCTGAAAGTGGAAAGAATACAGATCACAGCAAATGTTGAGTAAATTCTGTTTCATAGGATTTAGTTCCCCTGCTGCAGGAAATAGAAGCAGGTAATTAGCCATTGTAAGATCTGGTCTTAGATAGCGCTCTCATTTACCATGTCTGTTCAGAGTTGCTACAGTATAGTCTTGCTCTCAGTGTGCCGCTTTGTCCAACATATTCAGGTGTGATTCGATTGTCTTTCTGTATTTCACACTAATGTAATGATGTGTTCGTAGATGTGTCTCTCAAGGGTATTTGCAAACCTAATGACAAGATGTTGTCATTTATAAAGTAGCTTGCATTTGCTAAACCTTGTTCAATAAAATATGTTTAAAAAGTCTAGTACGTTGTTCTGTTTACAGCACCTTTTAGAAAGGGTTGGGTGGACACTTGTGATGCATTTTGGTGGTCTACCTAATATATCATCTTAAAGGATGGTGTTTATGGACGCGACCTTCTACGTCCTTACTGTTCAGTATAAGACTTAGTACAAGACCTTGTATTCAGGGTTTAGAGGTTTAGCCACAAAGGGTGTATATGCCAATCTCAGGTCCCTAGCTGAAAAGGTGGCTGAGTTGTAAGCAATTGAACATTTCAATTTAACATGGAAGTGCCTAGGATTTTTAGAGGGAGGGTGGGACCACTACTTAGGAGTGGCAAACATTTGTGACTTATGAAAGCCCAACCCCTTAATAATAGTGGTAAACTGTATATTTTGTCAAGATAGTATATATTCAATTTGCATATATAATGTAAACATTTAATCAGCTCTTTTTATGAAGAAAAATAGGATCTGATTCTCAGTTGCAAGTGCTGAGTCACAAAGCAGGGCACACCAAGTTACCACACTGTGACTCATCACCAAATTGCTGTGCACAAAGCTATACATATGCACTAGGGAGGAGCTTCCCCACCAGTGGTGCATAAGTCAGAATGCAAACTAGGCACTTCAGCTGTAATTATGTACAAACTTGGTTTATGCACTGTAACAGTGTAAATTAAAGTCATGTGCTAGTCACACGTGTGTGTGAATGCAGTGGCACAATCCTCCCCCACCTGCCTGACCCATACTTGTGATCTTCTTGTGAGCTGTAAAGAATTTGCATTTGACAGTCCCTTGTAGTCACCCTAGTAGTGCAGTTGCCCCCAGCCAGCAATCTCTTCTATGGTGATCCAGTGCCCCCCAACCCCAGTCTGCAATCACTTCTGTGGTGGTTCAGTGGCTCTCCCAACCCCAGCCTGTAATTACTTTGTGGTGGTCCAGTGGACCTGCTCCCTAATCCTAGCCTTCAGTCACTTCCATGGTGGTCTAGTAGTCCCTTCCTAACTCTAGCCTGCAATCACTTTGTGGTGGTCCAGTGGACTGTCTCCCTAATCCTAGCCTTTAATCACTTCCATGGTGGTCCAGGGGTCCCCTCCCAAACTGCAGCCTACAGTCACTTCTGTGGTGGTCCAGAGGACCTCCTCCTTAACCCCAGCCTGCAATCACTTCCATGACGGTTCAGTTACCCCCCAACACCAGCCTACAGTCACTTCTGTGGTGGTCCAGTGGCCTTCCTTCCCTACTATCAACCCACATTCACTTCCTTCCTAACACCAGCCCTTATTCACTTCCTTCTCTAATGCCAGCCCACATTCACTTCCTTCCTTCCTTAATGTCAGCCTGCATTCACTTCCTTCCCTAATGCCAACCTGCATTTCCTTCCCTAATGCCAGCCTGCAATCACTTCCATGATGGTTCAGTTACCCCCAACACCAGCCTACAGTCACTTCTGTGGTAGTCCAGTGGCCTTCCTTCCCTACTATCAACCCACATTCACTTCCTTCCCTAATGCCAGCCCTTATTCACTTCCTTCCTAATGCCAGCCTGCATTCACTTCCTTCCCAATGCCAGCCTGCATTCACTTCCTGATGGTCCAGTGGATCCCTTTCCTTGTCCTGTTTCCCTGCACATGGCTTTTTATTAATCCAATACCATGAGGACCACAACCCCACATGTGTATATACAGCAGGCACAGATTTCCAATGTCCTTACTATCTGCAGTGAAGCGTTCCCAGTGCTGGGGAGTCTGAGAATTCGGCATCTGCTGTGCTGAGGTTCTCTATGTTTTATGCATGACATTGTGTGCTGTTTGAATGCGAACCTCACCACCTTTCTCATACTGTTGCAGCAGTGGGGAATGGCTACAACACTCTTTCTGGGTCGCTCTTGTAGTAACAGTCAGGGGGCCATCCCAAAATTGGTGTTGCAACAATTTTGTGATGGTCCTTGTATGCTATATTGGGTCCATGGTTTCTTTTTAATTTAGTATACTTTCTGCCCACTTCATCCTGACTGGCCCACTTCAGTCCTGCTTCGCCCAGCCCTGTCACCCCTCCATCTCAGGGAGTTTCCCCTTACCCATCCTTCCCCTTCTCCACCTCTTATGCCTTTTACAATCTCTGCTTGCTAATAGCGTGCTCCTCTGTCACCACCTGTCCAGGTTTCTGTATTTATACCATCTGTATCTCCTGTAATTTGTGTCACCCTGCTGCTGACTTTCCTACTGGCACACTGGAGTGGAGAGTCCAGTTGGCAGTGCAGGGTCTGTGGTGGACAGCATTCTGCGTGGTCAGGAGGTTTCCATTGTTCTTGGCCCTGCCCACAGATCAGGAAGACCTTGTCTGATGCTGCTTCTGTCATGCCACTGAGATCTCATTCCATCTGTTCCTGGCTGCAACTTGCACCATCACCTGTGATCACCCAGGTGGCCATTATGCAGCAGAGCCAGACTTTCTCCCACCCAAGGAAAGAAGCATCCATGGGACACAAAGCCATCCTTCCCCAACTGGCCCTTTGATGACCCAGGCTTGTTCCAAACCCAGATCACTAATATCACAAGCAGTAGTGCTACCACTGCACTGGTGGACTGACTACGCCCATAGTTTCTGACCGAGTTCAATAGTTGGTCTGAGTGCTGTGCAATAATGTTTGGAATTTAATGCACAGCTAGACACAGTATGTTAATGTTAGGAGATTACATGGGCAGGCCTTCTTATATCCTTTAAATCTAAGCTGAATCACTTGTCCTTGACCTCTGCATATAGATGTAAATTAGATAAGGATTGAGTACTTCAGGAAATTACAGCAATTCAGGATATACACATTCTAAGAGCAGAACACTGCAATGTCTCGATGGGCCATCTGTTACATTTCATAAAACATGTGGAAGACAGTTGAGCAATACAGTGTTACTGATATTTAATACCTCTTTAGTGTCAGTTATCCTTCCTGATTTTCTTTCATTGGTTCTAATAAATTTATAGTATATGGCTAGTGGCTTATTGTGTATGAAAATCAGTGACTACTCAAAAGTTGTTCTGTGTGCTTAGAAATTTGTGAACATTCTAAAGATGTAGTGCATGTTCTATTATCAATACACCTGCACTTTCTCTCTCACACTGACTGTCGCGCTTCCTCTGCCACTTTCACAGGCAGTCACTCACTGGCCTCTGACCACACAGAACATCTGCTCCAACCACACAAACAGCTACCATCTTAGATAGACAGTGTCTGCAGCAGTTTTATGCAAAACAACCTCGGAAAGGTAACAATTCATGTCTGACCAGGAAAATATACGGATTGCTCAAAAACAGCAGCAGACATGAAGCTGGAAATAGAGAAATATGTTCAATTCCTGTTAGTGAAGTTGACCCACCATAGTGGAATTTATTTATAAAATAAAATGAATTGATGTCACTGAAAATTAGCCCACAGCCTTGTGTGATTTTCTTGAGCATTGATAAATACCTCATTAAAGAAAACTGCCTCACCTCTCAGGGCAAGGAATCCTTATTCACTGAGAAAATCCAAACCATGACAGCTGAACTAAGGTTTAAAAAAAATAGGAAAGGAGACATTTGTCAATGCTGAATGTTTGCTTGCTGGCATTGGCATTAGTGGCGCAGGGTGAGAGAGATGTATAATAGGAATGGCGGTGAAGTATTGTACTAATGCCAAACCCACCCACCCTGCAGAGAGTGACAGGCATTGGGGGTGTGCCTTTCTACCATCAGTCATAAGACTCAAGCCATTCCACACCTCACTCCACCCCACAGAGACTCACAGGTGTCGTGGTGTGCCTTGTGTCTTCAGCCCTTACGCTCACCCCATTCCATAAGGAAATAAGCTGAGATGGCTGCAGTATAGAAGAATGGGGTGAACGTTAGGGCTGAAGACTCAAGACACACCTTGATCCTGTCACTGGCTGCAGGGTGGGGAGGGGTGGAAAGACGTGAGCATTATGGCCGACAACCCCGAGTCGCACCCCGATGCCTGTCAGTCTTTACAGGGTGGGCATTACAGTTGGAAACCCCTAACGCCCGGGAGTTTGTTGGTATTTTCATTCCAAATTTCAACATAGGCTTTTGGGATCCCGCCATATGAACAGTAGCACTATCATTTCGTTATTCAATCCCAAAAGATGATTTTGCAAGCGATCTTGCCATTCTGTGCTACAGGTGGAAAACACATTTCAGGCTGAATGTGAAAATGACTGATGCACTTTTCATGAGGAGGTATGAAAAATGGCAATGTTGAAAATCTGGAGTGAAAATATGAAAATTAGTGCATTTACAAGCGTGTAAAAACTGCAATGCACACCTGTAACACAATCATTTTTTGAATTTTTACCAGATTTTCAGTATGGGCATTTTGGACCTCCCTCATGAACAGTGACACTACGATTTCATTACTCTGTCCTGAAAGTCGATTTCCACAGTGACCATGCCATTCTGCGCCACATGCAACAACACATTTTGGCAGGATGTGAAAACAACAGCTGTAAATTGCCATAAGGAGGTGCATCAAATGGCAATGTTGGAAAATCTGAGGAAAATATCAAAAATTGCTGTCATGAGTGTGTGTAGAAACTGTGCAACACATGCTCTTACTGCAGTAATTTCTTGGATTTTTTCACTAGATTTGCAATATGGTTTTGAGACCCACCTCATGAACAGTGGCACTGTTGTTTATTATTGGTCCCAAAAGGTGATTCCAGCACAGTGACCGCTGAAATCACCCTTTGGGACCGAGTAATGAAATGACAGTGACATGTTTATGAGGCTGGATCCCAAGAACCCCATGTTGAAAATTTGCAAACAGTTCCTAAAATGGCTGAGATATCAACTTAGTTGAAACCCCCCTTTACTCCCATTATAAGCTTACCTTCATTTCTTCAGTTTGCAGGTCAGCTTTGAAGAGCACAGACGTGTCCCGATCTAGAGAAGATCGCTGCTCCCTCCTCTGGAGGGTAAGTATGGGTGAAGGGGGTGTGGGAGGTGGGTACTCAGTGGGATAGGGAGGGTGGGGGGACTGGGGAGATGATGGTGGACCATTTTCTTTTAAAGGTAAAAAAAGATGCCGGGGCCATGGTTTTCTTTCTTTACAGGTTAAAATAAAACATTTTGGCCCACTGGGTGGGCTCCCAGTGTGCCACAACAGTGGTGGGGGAGCATGCTGACATGGGGATTGGGCACCCTGATGTCAGCAGATTACAGACGGGTTTGGGGTGGGCACATCCAACACCAGGAGGGCATCCCGGTGTAGAAATATTTTGGCCCACTGGGGTGTACTCCCAGTGTGCCAAATTAATGGAGGGAAGGGGATGCTTGCCAACACGGGATTGGGTATCCCGATTTTGGCTTTCCTTGAGGTGTGTGGTCAGCAGGAGCTGTGGATCATTACTTGTTTCACCAGGAAAGGCACACAGAACAAACAAGTTGTTGGTGAGCAAGGGCCAGGGACAGAGTGCTGGTCAGCAGGAGACAACAAGGTTGCGAGGAGGGAAGCGGTGCCACTGCAGTGAGGAAACTGTTTGTGACTGCAGCAGCAGATTTGTTTCAACTCCTTGGCTCTCTTTGAAGATGCTGTCATCAGCAGCATCCCCTTATTGGTGACTGAGGGGATGCCCAGTAAAGTGTCCGCTGCATTGGCCACAACACTGGCACACCTCTGAAATGTGGTACTGTTGCAAGATGTTTCTTTATAAGCAAGCAAATATAAATGAAATACATACAGTATATTATATATTATAGCTCAGGTAGTGTGTGTCTCCACAACCCAACAGCCCTGCAACATGTTTTTTTTAATGTGTGCCTATATTTAATGCTCTTCAAATCTCAACAATATTCATTAAGTCTGGGATTTACAACTTGACAAGGACTCAGAAGGGCACCTATTTTTGGAATACAGTGAGCACCAAATGAAGACCAGAATAGGCATCAATCCAAGGGACATACATCCTATCTAGTCAAGAATGTATGGTAGCCTGACTGAAGCCAGAAAAATACCCCTAGTAGCCTACAACAGATATGCATCTGAAAGACCACAAACCCTGTTACAGCCTGACTACCATTTCCACTTAGTCCCAAACATTAAGTTCAAAATTGGAGTCTCATGGTGATGGCTACAAGTGAATAGGGAAAATAAAATTAGAAGTTGATGAGAAAACATTAAACACTGACGCTGGACCTCCCAGACAGCAAAAGAATTACTAACCTCTCCACAAGAAAACTGTTATCTAGAAGTTGGTCAGTGCAGACTTCCCCTACAGTCGTCCAGCAGGTCTCCAGTCACAAAAGCCTGGCATTCATAAACCCTACTCAGTCATGTCTGAAAACAAACAAAAAATCAAAATAATTTCCTGCATCCACGTCAACTGCCAAGAACATCCCCAGTTATGCAACCACACACTCACATGCCTGTAGTAATGCCATAATACCCCAGTCTGCAGCAAAGTGATAACAATCTCAGCAGCAATAAACAAACCCCAATGAACATCAACTCCATGTGACTCTTCCGAGACAACTGTGTCTTCAGCTCCAGTGTAACTGTCAAGATATCCAAGTACAATCAACAGCTACAGAAAATGAAGACATACACACATAATGTAAGCAATAAGCATTACCTTATTCCCCAACAACTTATAACAAACTCAGAATATGTATTTTTCCCACAGAGCACACAGCCTTGCAGAAATCTTTTACAAGCAGGATCTCAACCAGCAGGATTTTTCTCAATTTTAAAAAGTAGGCTACTAAATCAGATTTTTGGGCTACTAAATCACACTTTTGGACTACCAACTTCCAGCACCATAAACACAACATTTCACTTCCTTAAAGGGACACTGTCACCCCACTTTGCATCATACTATTTTACGATTGCTTACCTTCTCTAAAACACATTGATGTTGTTGGTTCTTTAATCTGGCTCTTTTCTTAGTAGAACTGAAATGCATGCTAACACTGTAATTATACTCAACTTTGTTTTGCTTCAAATTCTTGATTTACTTTCATTGAATAATTTCAAACATTAGGAATGCACCTCAAGATAGCAGCCACTCATGATGCAATAGTCCCCTGCCCTCTGACAGCATTTTGAGTAGCTAGACTGTTCTGGGTTTGTTTCCAAGTCTGGAAAAGGTGCAGCTGGAGTTAATTAAAGGGACACTGTCAACCTTTTTAGCACCATATTATTTCTAGTTAAAATCTACATTTTATGATTACTTACATTCTCTAAGATTCATTGACGGGCTGATTATTTTATCTGCCTCCTTGCTTAGTCGAACTGAAACACATGCTAATATATAACTATACTAAGTCTTGCTTTCTTTCAGATCCTTGATCTACACATATTGCATGCTTCCTGAACATCAGAAGCAACCCCAGACAGTGCCTCCACTCATGTTGCAATAGTCTTCTATTCCTTCTTCATAATTAGTGGCTAGACTGTGTTGGTGTTTCTAAGTCCAGGAAAGCTGCAGTGAGAGCTAATCAAGGAATGTAAACAAACATGTTTTTGTGTGGTAACACCATTATGGCAGGCAAATCTATTTTCACTTTTAAAAAGAAGCAAGCATTTGTCAATGCTGAATGTTCCCGTGGATATTGCTGTTGTACTGGGTCTTGCATGTACACATTGTTACTATGTATTTACCCAGTATAGAGCAGATAAGATGCAATGTCTCAGTTTCAGTGGTGTCCTGCTTTTACCCAAGATAAGGCAGCTGAGGGGCAATATTTACTTTTAAGTGGCACCCACATTTTGTCATAAAATCTCTAACAGTCTTTTATGATATGAGGTCATGATCAAGACAGGTGGAATTTTAAATCCCATTAAGATGATTTGGCTGCGACTGTGTAAACAAGTTTTGAGGGATTTGAAAATGACACCTGCCATGTACAAGGGATATGTTGAACATGAGGGCCAAAATCTGCAAAATAAAGTTATGAGTAAATGCTGGAACAGTTAGTTTCTCATAACTTAGTTTATTTCACATTGTTATACCAGATTTTCAGCATAATCTTTTTGACCACTCCTTCTGAGCATGACAGACGTAATTTATAAAGTAATGGCTGAAATGTCATTTTGAAATGACAGCTGTTACATTCATGAGGTGGTGTAAAATGGCTATGTTGAAAAAGTTGGGGTCAAAATATTGAAAATTACCACTGTTAAAAACATGCGTTGAAAATTACAATGTAGACTCACAACTTTATCTCAGATTTTCACCCAATTCTCAACATAGCCTTCTTATGACCCTCATAGCCTTTTTATGAGCTACCTCATGAACAAGGGTAGAGAAATCTGAAATCCTGCCCAAATGGTGATTTTACACCACAAGAAAACACATGTTGACCAGGATTTAAAAATGACAGCTGTTACATTCATGAGGTGCTATGAAGAAAATGTCTATGTTGAAAATTAGGGTCAAAATATTGAAGATTAGCAAAGTTACAAGCTTACTGTTCATAAATTTCAATGCAGGTTCATAACTTTGTTGATTTTATTTAATATTTACCCTAAATTTTCAAATAGCCTTTCTTATGACCCACCTCATGAGCGAGGGTGAAAAGTTTTCAAATCCTGCTGAAAAGGTGATTTTGCACAGTGATCACAAAATCACCTTTCAGGACAGATTTGCCTAATTGTACTGTCATTATTCTTGAGGAAAGGTCCCAAAATGGCATGTTAAAATTTGGGGCACAAATATTCAAAATGACTGAGTTGTGCCAGTAAGTTCAAACCCCATTGAAATGCATTGAACTGCATACCTGATTTCCTCAGTTTGCAGTCCAGTCTTGAAGAGTAAAGGTGTGTCTGTGGTTCAGAGAGGATTACGACATTGGACCCCTGGTGGATAAGGTCTTGTGGGGTGGTGTGCTGGAGTGAGAGGTCAGGTGGGGGACAGTGATGGCTGCAACTGACATCGATGGATGTTTTCTTTTTTGGGTTTATTAAAAACAAACATGAGGGACAGTTTTCTTTATTTTGGATCATGACACTGGTGGATTTGGAACCCCAGTGTTGGTGTTATGTTTGGCAGCATGGGTCATTGGGCTCCTCTGCAGGCAGAAGTAAACTGGGAGGATCTGTAGGAGGACAGTATCAGTAGCTACAGACATTGATGGACATTTTTCTTTTTACAGGGTTTATTTTAAAAAAAATTACAAGGGATGGGTTTCTTTATTTCTGGTCATGACACTGGGGAATTGGGCACCCTGGATCCATGACACCAGTGTGATAACCCCGACTGCAATGTCCCCTACAGAACCCGGTAACCCATTGACACCCCCAACTGCACGTGACCCCGAACCAACCCAGCAACACCGCGATGCACAATGCGGGACTGCTTCCCCTCGCCCCCATGAGATATCTAACTCACATTGCACAGACAGTGGAGTTAGATATTTACCCTCTGTCACCCTAAAGTGTCTAGATAAAAAAAACTATTGCTGTTGATATAGGCATGGTGGGGGTTTTGCTGTAGGGGTTTGGTGTACTGGTGTCGCTATAGCGATGGCATAAGCACCCCAGTGTTGGTGTTATGTTTGGCAGCACCAGGATGGGCTTCCTGGTGCTGCAGAAGTAAAACAGGCAGGTGGGGTTAGCAGCCAGTAAGAGGATTGGGCACCCCATGCTGAAATTCAGTATTTACATTGATTGGACTGGGGGGTAGTCACGGCAGTGGCAGCAACAGACATCGATGGATGGTTTCTCAGAGCTACCTTCTCACAAGTTTCTGTGACAATAGTCATTTCAGTAATAAGACATGAGAAGGTGCGCGCTGTTGTGGTATGCTGGCATGCCATGGGTGTCGTGAGGCACAAGGCAACAATAATTCGCTACCACAACAAAGCGCATACATGGATCATCTCGTTTTGCCATTATAAATAGGATCAAAATTTAGCAATAAGTAAATGAGAAGTTATAGTTTAAAATACTTTATAGTGTGTAACATAGAACATAGACTTTGATGGCAATGGACCTCGGCTACCTAGTCTGCCCATTTCCTACCTGCTGGATAAAGCGCAGATCCTAGTTGACCAACATCCTATTTCTTCCTACCCCCACAAGGTTTGCCTTTATGTCTGTCTTAGGCATTTTGAATGATTCCACAGTTTTAGACCCCACAACCTCCTCAGGAAGGCGGTTCCATGTGTCCACCACCCTCTCTGTGAAAAATACTTTCTCACATTGCCTCTGAGCCGTCCCCTCTATCTTCAAATTGTGTCCCTTGTTCTTGCACATCTCTTTTTCTGAAAGATACTGCCCTCTTGGACTTTGTTGATTCCACTGAGGTACTTAAAAGTTGCTATCATGTCCCCTCCCTCCTTTCCTCAAGAGTATACATAGTAAGCTCCTTTAGTCTCTCCTCATATGGCTTCTTTGCAGACCCTGCACTATTTTAGTTGCCCTCCTCTGGATTGCCTCCATCCTGTCTATGTCCTTGCAGAGATGGGGTCTCCAGAACTGGATGCAGTACTCCAGATGGGGTCTCACCAACTGTCTGTACAGAGGATAACAACTTCCTGTTTTCTGCTGGTGATGCCTCTTTCTATACATCCCAGTATCCCCAGCCCTCCCTACTGCCTTCTCACATTGCTTGCCAACCTTAAGGTCATCTGATATGATTACCCCAGGTCCCTTTCCATTTTGTTGTTGCTACTACCGCCCTCCCAATTGTGTACTCTTCCCTGGATTTTTGTTTCCCAGGTGCATTATTTTGCACTTCTTTGCATTGAATCCAAGCTGCCGTACTTCTGACCATTCCTCCAACCTTGCCAAGTCCCTTCTCATCCTTTCCATGCCCCTTGTGTATCAACCCTGTTGCAGATTTTTGTGTCATCTGCAAAGAGGCATACTTTTCCTTCTGTCCCTCTGCAATGTCACTTATAAAGACATTAAAAGGACTGGTTCAGTACTGAACCTACGGTACCCACTAGTAACCCCTTTCTTCAGAGTGGACTCTGTTTACTATTAACTTCTGTGTCCTGTTGTCCAGCCAGTGTTTTACCAGGCTACCACCCTGGGACCCTCCCAGGCTGGTTAATTTGTTTGATAATCGTTTGTGTGGGATTGTGTCAAATGCCTTGCTAATAGGTAGGCCATGTCACAGCCCCTCCTGTTCTAATACTTTGGTCCCAGTCAAGAAATTGATTAGATTCAGTCTGGCATGACTTTCCCGCTGTGAATCCATGCTGCCTTGGGTCCTGTGCCCCACTGGCCTCTAGGTACCCAGCAGTTCTTTCTTCATTAGTAATTCCATCATTTTCCCTACCACAGAGGTCAAACTGACAGGTCTGTAGTTTTCTGCCTTTGTCTTGCTCCTAGTTTTGTGATGGGGAATCACATCCACCTCCTCAGTCCTCAGGTACCACACCATTCTCCTATGATTTGTTAAAAGGCTGTCAGTGGTGTCACTAGTTCTCTCCTTAATTATTTTAGAATTCTGGGGTGAATCCCATCAGGCCCCATTGCTTTGTTCACCTTTAGTTTTAGAAGTTCTTTCAGATCCCTTTCTTCTGTGAAATGACTGGGATCGACTCCCTGTCGAGAGTGCTTCTGTTAATTGGATTAGGTACCTCCCACTCCTCCTCTTTTTGAATACTGAACAGAAGTATTCATTCAGTATCCCTGCTTTTTCACTGTCTCTCTCTGCCCACCCACCGTTCATTCTGTTCAGCCTCACTATCTTCCTTTGTCTTTCTATGTTCCTAATGTACCCATAAAAGGTTTAGCCCCCTTCTTAACCAAGTTGGCTATTTTTTCCTTGGTTTGGGCCTTTGTTATTCTGACTGCCTTTCCTGCTTTCTTCTGCCTTAACTGGTACAGTTCTCTGTCCTGCTCCTTCTGTGTTTCCTTATACTTCCTAAATGCTATATTTTTCTTCCTAACCTTCCTCACCACCTCTTTTGAGAACCATAGTGGCTTTTTTTTTCATTTTGATTTGTTTATTTGCTTCACACAAAGGCTTGTTGCCTCTGATGGCAGTTTTGATGTTTCCCATTGTTGCTCCACCCTTCTTCTTGCCTGTCTGCTAGTGCTTTTTTAGGGCACACTCCATTTTGCCAAAGTCAGCCCTCCTGAAGTCCAGTATCCTCACTTTTTGTGGCTTGACTCTGCAGCTGAGTTTATTGTGAATCACACTGTTTGGTGGTCACTTGTTCCCAGATGGTTACCCACTTCTAGATCTGAGATCTCACTGTCCCTATTTGAGAGTATGAGGTCTAAAATTGCTCCCTCCGAGTGGGTTCCAACACTAGCTGTCTGAGGCATGCCCCTGTAGGGCACGAGAATGGCCCTCGTTTTGATGTGGCTGCAGCAAAGGTGCTCCAGTTAACATCTGGCATATTCAGGTCCCCATCAACAGTATCTCCCTTTCTCTGCCATCCTATGGATACCTTCTATTATATCCTTGTCCATTCCCTCACCCTAAGATGGAGGTCTGTGTACAACCCCTGTGCGGATTGTGGTGCTATTTCCAGTTGGTAGGGTGACCCACAGTGCCTACTCTCCTTCCTGTTTACTCTTTTGTTCTGTTGCTTTTATCCCTTCTTTTACATAGAGAGCTACACCTTCCCTCTTCTACCCTCCCTGTCCCTCCTGTAGGTTGTACCTGGTATGTTAACATCCCAGTCATGGTTCTCTGTGTACCATGTTTCTGTGACTGCCACGAGATCCAGGCATCCCTCTTCCATCAAGGCCACCAGTTCAGTGAGCTTGTTGCCCAGACTATGGGCATTGGTACTCATACCCTCCATGTCTTGATGGCCTTACCCTCTTTGCCCCATCCTGTCCTTATTGCCTTTGTCATTTTCTCCATTTACCCGCCCTTCTCCGTATTGGCGTGTATATCTTGATGTTTACCTCACTAACTACCTTGATTTTTTGGAGGTGGGCTAGGATTTCCTGCTGCTTTCCAGTGCATCCCTTGGCTAGTTTAAATGCTTGCAATGAAGCATTTAAACCTATCACCTAGTATCTTGATTCCCGCCTGGACAGATGCAGACCATAGTGCCAGTATAGGCCTGCATCACTCCAAGTGGACCACAGTTCCCAGTGAAGCCAAACCCTGAGCTCTGCACCAGTTTTTCAACCACTGATTGAATCCCATGGTGTGAAGCACCCTAGCCTCACCCATGCCATAGACCGCAGCACCTCTGAGAAGGTTACTGTGCTACTTATCTAAAGCCCTTCCCAACTCCACAATCTCTTTCTGCACTGCTCTGATCCCTTTCCCAGCCAGGTAATTTGTTCCTAGGTGGACAATGACATCCAGCTCCCTCCCTGTGCAGCTGCTCCACAATCCTGAGGATTTGCCCCCTGTCCCTCAAGTCATGGCGCCAGGCAGGCACCTTACCTACCTCTTCCTCTCTCCCCAGTTATACTCTCCTAACAAAATAGAGTCCCCACCAGGAGTTGTTTCCTAGACAGGTGTCCTTGCAATCTTCTGTCCCTTTGTTCCCACTTCTAAGGAAGCAGACTCCTATGGTTTTGGAAATCTTATCAAATAATTGAAGCAGCTAGCATAGGAGACTGTGACCAGGTTGACCAGCTTCTAGGATCAAAAGGACAAAGGGAGACTGACCCTTGTGACTGACAGGATGATATGTTGGGAGGGAATGCTCCTTGAGAGAGTTAAACTGGCATCATAGCAAGATCTCCTGTGTCCCTACCACCCACTCTGCCTGCTCTGTTTCACCAGTGAAGTATTGCTAGAGATTCCCAGGGTTCGACTGAAGACCTTGGAGGGCTCGCTCTTTTGCTTTATGCCCCTACCCTGTGGAATTCTCTACCTTCACAGGTGAGGGAGTGCCTGACCATCCAGAGCTTTAAAATTGCTCTTAAAACTTATTTATTCAGCACGGCCTTTCCAGACTGAATTTTCTGTAATAGATTATTTAAATCATCATAGTTAGTGGTACGTAAATAAGTTTTAAGTGATTGGGAAATTTTAGACATTATGAGATTTTAAATTGATTGTTTTATTTGTCTGTTTTATTATTATTATACAAGCTCTTTGATCAAATGTGGAATTACGCTTACAAATAAAGATTGATTTTATTTTATTTGAGGCACTGACCGATTCAGCTGGGGTGCCAAGCATAGCAGATGTGTACTGCAAAAGAAAATGAAATGTACCATGTCCTGAATCTATGCCTTAGTGACAGCCTTGATTTGGAGGCAACTACCCAGAGTAATGATAATATCTGTTGGTTGTAGTCTAGCACTAAAGGTGACCTTCTTTATTAATCTTTCTGTTTAACTGTTTTAATTTGGATTGCCTTAGTGTGTTTTATCCTTTTTATATTTCTTTTATGTATTCTGTAATTTAGTAGTGAAATATTTAGTATTCTGTGTGACCATGCAGTTTTTACGGACAGGTAGCAATCCATTTCTATAGTCAAACTAGCTCCACTACTAAAGAGTATGATGGCCAAACACAAAGCAACTTTTTTGTTTAATTATTTTGTTTATGCCTCCTACACTCCACTGTCTGGATCTTCTTCTGGGTTCCCAAGGTGCCTGCTCTGCTGGACCCTGTCCCCATCAGCTGCCTACCTCAATGCTGCCATGTCTGACGCCCCAGGTGGGGTAGAGGGGACATATCCCTCAGACTGCGAGGTGGCTCCACTGAGGATCCAGGATCAGTCTAATTTGGACCAGCAGGATCTATTGTGTTTTGGGCAGTGGGGCCATTTTCTTGTGTTTCTCCCCATCCCCACAGATGCAGGTGCACTAGGGGTTTCAAGGCACATAAGCGCATGAAGAGTGCTGCCACACCAAACACCCAGCCCAGGTCCATCTCTTCCATGGTGCCCTTAACTGCGTTGCCACCTGTGGTCACCCAGGTGACAGCATTTCAACAAGGATGGTGACTCACCTCCCGGTCCCTGACCTGGCCTCATTCCTGAATCCCAGGTCACTGGTGTCACAAATGGTAGCACTACCACTGCACCAACGGGCCAGCTACAAAGTAACTTCTGATACAGAGAAGGTGAGAGGTCCTGGATGTGATGAAAGGATTGGTTCTGTGTTAAAAGTAAAATGTAAGGCCTTGTACTGGTGAGCAGTGGCTAGTGGTAGAACTAGAACTGGACTGACATTCTAACAGTCTGCCAGGTGCTGGCACATTGAACACATATGAAAGCTGTGCCAGCATCCAGTCACTTTTGTGTACATGCATGGCAACCCAGTACAGCAGGGAGATATTTTGTCATATTCCTCCTTGAGAAAGTTCTCAAACTTATATATGTCTGGTTGGATCGTCACCTCAGCTTCTTCTGGCACATTTACACCTCATACAAATAGCTCTTCCTGACACTGGTGCAGTGTATTAAAACAAAGCTTTATATTCCTTCTCTGCACATCACAGTATTGTAGTAATAAGCATTTGTCAATGCCGAATGTTGATTGCTTATTTGTGCTGTTTAGGTATTTGAAGTGAAAGTACCATGCCTAAGAACTGTCATGTGCCCCCAGACATCCACTATGTCTTTCTGTTCAGTATTCACAGAAGAGGGGAGGGGCAAGGCCACAGCAGTTGCAAAGGCATGAAGAGGTAGACAATAGTCCATTCACAGGCTGAAGAATCCTGTAGAAGGTGAGTAAATTGACAGTGGACAAAGCGGGGACCAGGCGGCATACACCCAGGATATTAAAAAAACTGTGAAGGAAAATAGCAGTACTCTCTGCAGCCATGTCCAGTGAGTCATTCAACACAGGGGTGGTACCAGAGAATTGGAAGAGGGCAGATATGGTCCCTCTATAGAAATCCAGCAGTAGGGAGGAGGTGGGGAACTATAGGCTGGTCAGCCTCACTTCAGTAGTGAGGAAGATTATGGGGACATTGATCAAAGAAAGGATAGTGGGGCATCTAGAAGCCATCGGAGGCCAGGACTGTAGGCAACATGGATTCACAGTGGGGAGGTCATGTCAGACAAATCTGGTTGATCTCTTTGACTGGGTGACAAAGGAAGTAAATCAGGGTGGGAAGTGGACAATGCTTACCTTGATGTAAGCAAAGCCTTTGACACCGTAACACACTGGAGGCTGATAAACTAGCTGAGTAGGCTGGGCATGGGGAAAGGGTGGTAAAGTAGGTTAGAAACTGGGTAAGAGACAGGATGCACAGAGTGGTGGTAAATGGGGTGCAGTCTGTGGAGAGGTGGTGACCGATGGGGTGCCACAGGGATTGGTTGTGAGTCCAGCCCTGTTCAATGTCTTCATTAGTGACAGTGCATAAGGGCTGAAGGGAAAGGTCTGTCTGTTTGCAGATTACACCAAGATCTGTAACACAGTGGATACCCCAGAGGGGTGGGAGAAATGAGGAGGGACCTAGGGAAGCTTGAGAAATGGTCTGAGGACTGGCAACTGAAGTTTGATTCAAAAAGGTTCAAAATTATGCACCTGGGACACAGAAACCCTGGGAAAAAGGTACAGGATGTGGGGGCGGGAGGATGGAGTTGCAGACAGTCACAAGAAGGAAAGGGACCTGGGGTTCTTATTTCAGATTACCTGAAAATGTCAAAGTGGTAAGGCAGCTGGGAGGGCCAGTGACATGCTTGTGTGTATAGGCAGGGATATCACCAGCATAAGGAGGAGGTAGTGATGCCATTATATAAAACCATGGTCAGGCCTCACATGGAGTACTGTGTGCAGTTCTGGAGGCTGCACCTTGTAAGGAAATTAACAGGCTGGAGATGGTCCAGAGAAGGGCGAATGAGATGGTACAGAGCTTGAACACAAGACTTACTCTAGGAGAAATTAAGGGACCTCAATATGTACCCAGTGGAAGAGAGGAGGGAAGAGGGATATGATAGAAACATTCAAGTACCTCAAGGGTATAAATATAAGAACTGAGAAGCAGGAGACAGTTGCTATATACATATGTGCAAGCTTCTGTGTGATATTCTTTTGTTCTTATAAATCTGTAATCTCCAGTATTTCAGTAACCATATGACCACACTGCTTTCTTTAAGCAATTTTATGCTGGCTGATGCCTGGTGTCAGATGGCAGACAGAGGGCTCACCAGCTTGTGTTGCCATTTGAAAACTTCATAGAGTGTTCTTTTACTGGATAGCATTTTGAAAAGCTGGTGAAGGTCTCACAATTTTTATTATGATTTTTATCTCCTTGTGTCTGTCCCTTTGGTCCCCCATCTCTACACCCGAACAGTCATCAGTGGCCACCGCTGCAGCCTTCTTCTTGCCAAGATGGTGGGTGAGAAACATAGAAACAGAATTTGAAGGCAGATAAGGACCGCTGGCCTACCTAGTCTTCCCATTTCCTACCTGATGGATTCTAGTTAATCAACAGCTTACTTCCTCTTACCCCCAGTAGAATTGCCTTATGTCTGTTCATGAGCAGCTGCCTTCACAGTCTGAGAAGTCTGATGTCTTTCAGTGCCACTTATTGGCCATCTTTCCACACAGGCGAGGAGCTGCCCCAAAACTAACTCAGGACAAGCAGTTTTCAAGGTGGGAATAAACAGAGTGAGGAAGAATCAAGTACTCATTGAGATGCGTCATCGATTTTAAGATCAGTGTACTGGTGTGGACACTGCAAATAGAATGCCAGAACTTTAAGCAGCCTTATGAAGAGTAAAGGCTTCTACAAGCACTGGGGTTCTGTGTATTGTACTGTAAGTGGGCTGCATCTAATTTGGTACTTACTGTACTTTACATCTGGATGTATGGTAGGCCCAACTTTGAATAAACACTGCACCTGAATTAACACATGATGCCATAGAAACATAGAATTTGTCAGCAGAAAAGGACCACTCAGCCCACCCAGTCTGCCCAAGTGTTTTCTACCTACTTGTAACTCCTGTCTGTATATGTTACTGTATGTTTTATTCTGCCTGTGTCTATCAGGACCTCCTTGTAAATGAGCTTGCTTAATGGATTTTTCCTGCAAATAACTTGAACCTACTCCACTACCATAGCCCCTACTGATCTCCGTTGACCCCTCCTTCCCTTTTCTAATATACCCTATGTTTATCCCATGCATGCTTCATGCCTCCTACCATTTAGCTTCCACCTCTTCTCCTGGCAGTCTGTTCAAAGCGTCTACCACTTTCAATAAAGAAATATTTCTTCACATCTATCCTGAATGCCCCTCAGCTTCATTGTATGTCCCTCGGTTTGGGTACTCATCCTCATTTGAAGGATACTTCCAACTGCCACCCTCTTTACCCCTGTAAGGTACTTTGTAGTCTTGATCATGTCGCTCTCATCCTCCTCTCTTCCAGAGTGTACATGCTGACATTCTGCAACCTTCCTTGTAGGGATTCCTGTGAAAATTCTGAACCATTTTAGTTGCCCTCCTCTTGAAAACCTCCACCTTATGTCCTTTCTGAAATGTGGACTCTAAACTGGACACAGTACTCCAGCTGAGGGTATACCAGGAGTGATACAATGGCAGCACAACATCCCTCCTTGTCCTGCTGGAGATATCACCCTTATGCACCCCAGAATCCAATTTGGTCCTGCCCATAGCCTTGTCACACTGTACTGCTATCTCGGAGGTCCTCCAATATAATAACCTCAAGGACCTTTTCATGTCTTAGTAGTATCAGTACCTCCCCATCCTATACCCAGCATTGGGGTTTCTATGCCCTACTTAGGTACATGATTTTACATTTGTTGGCATCAACCACAAAGTAAGAAAATGGAACTGATTTGAATGAATTGCAGGCTTTTAAGCAGCTTTTCAGGGGTGTGTGTGTGGGCTCTGCTACTATAACTATTTGCTTTTGATTTGGTATAATGTGCGAACAGACTAACCCTGCTCCACACTCCGTGTCCTATATCGGAGATAAAGACCCCAAATAGCATTGGGCAAGTACTAGCCCTGTGGCACCCTGCTTGTCACTGCTCTGGGTGCCGAGCTACCCCACCACCACCCCTCTGCACCCTCTCCAGTAACCAGTTCTCTATCCATGTAGTCAGACCACCTTCCACCTGCCCTCCTTTTCCTCACTCTTCTCTTCCTTGGCCTGTGTCCATGCTCCCAGTAGTCTGTACCCTTCTCCTCCTTATTCTTACCAGGTGGTGGTGCTTTCTGTATTACACTCAGACCACTCTGCCGCCCCTTCCAGGGTTACTGTGCCTCTGCCTTTACCTATATCAACAGTGGTGAGCTCATCAGGCTCCCTGTCTGGACCTTTCTACCAACTTCAGTCTTTTGGCCACCTCACCTCCCGCCATTTGTTTAAATCCTTCTTAATAGAGACACACCCTTCTAATCCTGCCTTTTTTTTTAACATATTTTCTCACTGGGCTATGGTCAGCTTGGTCATCCCGTCTCACCCCCCAGCCCTGCCCCGACATCAGGCCGACCTGCTCACCTCCATGGATTCCCCCATGGTGTGGTGAGGAGCTTCCCAGGTCGACCCACCAGAGCAGGACCCGGTTGAGGAGGCCCCATTTGGGGTGGGCAGGGAGTCAGAAGCTTATGCTGCCTGACCATACACATTTTCCATTTTCTCCCTTTTACAGAGTGCGGCCATGCAATGACGCTTAGGCACTGTATGCCAACCTCCGCCACAGTCCACCACCTTACTACACCGCTGTAGTAGCGTCCGCGGTCATCACTAGGCCACTACAGAGTGGTGGGTCCCTGGATCCCACCAAGATAGGGCAGCAGTCCTCCGGACGCTCATCCTATCCTATCGTTCCTTGCCAACCCCTGGCAGGCCAGGTTTGCATCTGAACCCAGGTCGCCAGCATGGTGGGAGGTGTGGCATCCAGCGCCTCAACCCTCAATGCCAGTGGCCTGGCAGCAATGCTGCCTTTAATATACCCCTCCTCTTCCTACTCCAGTACCCTCTCCTGTGCATGTCACTCATTCCCCCGACCCTACCCTAGTTAGTCACTAACCCATAATGTTTTGTGTGGCACCAATCCCTCAGCCACTCGAACTCCTCAAGCCTATCCTTCCTCTCCATGCTTGCACATGGTACCGGCAGTACCTCCAAGAATGCCATCGACTTCCTCACCCCTCACACTGCCTGCCCAAGTACTCAAGCCTCCCTCATTACTTCCACAGTGTCCCCCTCCAAATCGTTTGTACTCACATGCAACAGTAAATGAGGTTTCTTCCTCACCCTCGGTGCATGTTTGTGCAGTGCCTGCCCTGCCCCTCCTGCAGTAAACCTGGGGACAGCTTCAAACCAAATATGGTGTGCCTTTCCCACTTTCCATCCCATCTCACTTATTTCAGTATAGAATGCCCCAGGACAAGTACTGCTCGCCCTTACCCCCTTTCCCTTCTAATACCCTTCCACCACCCCAGTATTCATTCTTCCCTGTCCTTACCTCCGCCAAAAGCACCCGCTATGACTTCTGTATCTGTACCCCTTACTTGCGCCTCACCCCTTTCTCTGCCTTATTCCTCCCATCCCCTTGAACCCCTTCCCAGCCTGATGACTCCTCAGGGCTTCCATGGTAACCTCCTCCTCCCTGCTGATTTTCAACCCTCTTCTATCCCTGCTGTTGTTGATTTAGAGCCCACATTCCTTTCTACCCTGATAGTGATGTCCTCCAATCCTTCCCTTTCCTGAAACCTTCTCCTCTCAGTCACCACCCCTCCTTCCTTATCAGTCCCCTTCTACCCTTTGTCCTTGCTATTTCTTCCCCACATGTTGCCATCCCTCTCATGCCCACTTGTCCTCCCCTTCAGTATGTTCCTGCAGGGGAGCATAGCAGAGGTTTGAATCTATTTGTAGTCAATATCAGTCTTACATCTCTTCCCTCCTACGTTTTCCCTCTGAGCCACCCTGGTCCCTCCTTCCGCAGCCATCTGCTCTCTCCCTGGTTCTCCCTGGTACTCTTCATCGTCTCTTCCTCCCATCAGGAGGCCCCCACCCTCACCTCTGGCACCCTCTCCTCTCCTCTCTTTTCTGCAGGTGCCTCTGATACTGGGGTCAGTTTCAGTCCCTAGTTATTCTTCCTCCATCCCCTTGCCATCCCTCATCCCCCACCAGGATGCCTACCATACTCTTCTGCCCTGCCACTTACACCTCCATAACTCTACAGTTCCTCCCTCAGACTAGCCAGTCATCTACAGACCACACACCCCATCCTCCAAGCCCAGTCCAGGATCATGGCACACCCACACCCTGTACACCCCTCCACCCTTCCAAAGATATTGGTTCTATTGACATGTGGCACCTGCCCCATTTTGACCCCCATCTTATGTTACAGGCTCTTACTCCCAGGTTCTGTACTCTACTACAACTGTTAGCCCTCTATTTAGTCAAATTCCTGTCCCTCCACACTAGTCCCCTACTGACCCCTTGCCACCAGGGTAATTCAGTCTCAACACTCATCCATTAGATACTGTATTAGTGTAGCCATCCTAAAGCCTCCTTGTCCGTTGTTCACCTCTCAGCTACCATACTTTTTGTTCTTGGCTCTCATATTGTTTCAATTAGCCCAGTTAGAAATCCTATTGCACTCCAAGTATTACTCAGCTCAGTTGGAGAAATACACAGAACAAATAAATGTGTATTATTAGCAATCCAAAGTATCCAATCATTGCTTTGTCTTGACTCCAGAGACCCTGCTGTCATATAGGACCACAGAGGACCTGGGCGGGTTGGTGGGCAACTGTAAAAATCTAGCAGAGCTCCATTGAGCTCGCTCACTCCTCTCACTCATTCTGTTTGTCCTGATGCTACAGGCTGCCCTTTGTGCTAGGCTTCTGCTTGCATTGACACCTTTTTCTGCCCACAAAGAAATCCGTAGCGGTCCTGACACAGCTCCTTTGAGGTTGCTCACCCCCCCACTCACTCATTCTGTTTCTCCTGACACTGCAGGCTGCCCTTTTGTACTGGGCTCTGCCTGCATTAACCTTTTCTACCCACAAAGAAATCTGCAGCAGTCCTGACACAGCTCCGTTGAGCTCACTTCTCTCACCCTCTCCCTCCACTGTTCTGTTTCTCCCGGCGCTGCAGGCTGCCCTTTTGTACTGGGCTCCTGCCTGTGTTGGTGCCTTTTCTGCCCACAAAGAAGTTCATAGCTGTCCCAACAGAGCTCCGCTGAGCCTGTCCACCCCCTCCCTCACTTGCTCTCTCATTCTGTTTCTCCGGCACTGCAGGCTGCCCTTTGTACTGGGCTCCTGCCTGCATTGGGGTCTTTTCTGCCCACATAGAAACCACAGCAGTCCCGACAGAGCTCAGTTGAGCTCGCTCACCCTCCTCTCACTCCTCGATCTTAATCTGTCCTGAACACTGATTTCCCACAGTGACCATGCTATTCTGCGCCAGAAGTGCAAAAACATATTTTGGCCAGGATGTGAAAAATGACAGCTGTACTGTTCATAAGGAGGTGTGAAAAATGCCAATGTTGAAAATCTGGTGTGAAAATATTGCAAGTTAGCAAAGTTATGGCGTGGTAGCAACTTTGCAAAACACACGGCCTAAGTAAAACAGTCATTTTTTGATTTTTCCACCAAATTTGCAACATAGGCTTTTTGAGAGCTCACCTCATGAACACTGGCACTGTTGTTTCATTACTTGGTCCCAAAGGTGATTCCATGCAGTGACTGCAAAATCAACTTTCGGGCTGAATAACGCCGTGACAGTGGCTGAATTCATGAGGAGGGGTCTCAAAACCCCATGTTGAAAAATTGGTGCCAAAATTCCAACAAATGCCAGAGATATGCACCAAAGTTGAAAAACCCTATTTATGCCATTATACAGCTTACCGGCCTTTCCTCAGTTCGTGGTCGGCTTTGAAGAGTGCAGACTTGTTCCCAGTCCACGAAGATCATCGCTCTGGGCTCCAGAGGTAAGCATGGGGTGAGGGGTGGGGAGGTGGGGTATGCATGCAGTTTGTGGGAGAGGGAGCAGACAGCAGGACCATTTTCTTCTTTTCAGGGTTTACAAAAAAAATAGACATCAGCGGGACAGTTTTTCTTTTTAGCAGGTACTTCTGGAATGCTGTGGTGGGCACCCAGCCTGACACCTGAGTGTTTGGGGTGGGGCACTGGAGCCAAGGGATTTGGCACCCGTCGGCACATACTTGGGGGTGTCTCATGAGCCAAGGGGATTGGGCATCCCCTCGCACACAAGAAATGGAGGGACATGCCGATGGGGATTGGGGCACCCCTGTCAGCAAAGAACAAATGGGGGACATGATGCCGAGGGGATTGGGCACCCCTCAGCATACAACAGTAACAGAAACTGATGGGACTGGGCTCCCCATTGGTAAACTGGATCGGGAATGCAAGGCACCACCCTGCAATGATGGGTCACTCTCTCATTGCAGAGGATGCGCTGCAATGATGAGGTGGCCGCTGATTGCAGTGGCTGAAACTTTCAAGGTTGTAGCATGCTGGCTGAACTAGTATCAGCAGCGTGCTGCACAGCATTGTGGAATAGGACCAAGGCTTAAAGGCAGTGAGGTATTCTCCACAACAGTGCTGCACCTCCACAACCTGCTTCTGGAGCAAGCTGCTGCAGCATGTTTCTTGCACATCGCGCAATCAACATAAAATGATTGTCTTGGGATGTGGCTTATAGTGCCACTCTAAAATCCACCCTGTGAGACATGACCCCATTTCATTTGTTGTTGTTTCACCCTTTATTGTTCTCCCCATATGCATCCTAGGTCTCTGTAGTCCTCCCCATTGCTTGCTTCTCTAGGGGGCTCCATCTATCTCCTATGCATTGCAAAATACTTGTACTGGCTGGCTCCCTGCCTTGCTACCTTTCCTCTATTCTTACCTGCCCTCCTTCCTCCTACTCCTTACAATGTCAGCTTCTGCTTCTTCTCCTCCTTTTACAAGACCAGTGCTGGTCATGTGACTTTTTCTGGCCAGCCTCCCTTCCTCTGGTCCAGCCTTCCTGTTTCCCTCCACTGCTCCACCTTTTCTTTTGACCCTGAAATTCTTTCTTTGTGACCCTGTATGCATGCCTCTTCCTGTACTTAATCATTCTCTTCCTCTCCTACCACCTAATGTCCCCATTTCCCCACCAACCCTTTCTTCCTTTCCTTCCTCAGTTACTAGTACCTGACTGCTCTTTCTTTATGCTATCTGTTACCTCCAGTCTCACTAGCTGACCCTCTATTGTATTGTACACAAATATTTTATATAATTATATATTTATTGCATTTACCACTGCATGGCATTCTAGAGTCTTGAATTCTGTATTACTTCTGTTACCAATACTGATGTTTATCTGCCACTACCACACATTAGTCTTGTTGCAACTCATGTCAGGTAAATGATGCTGCATTTTATTGTACCTGTGCGTCCTGTTATTTCACCCTTTCTGCCAGGATACATCTGGAAACAAGTTGGTTTTAGCTCAGTGTACCCTACCTGACCAACTGTGTTTAAACAAATAGAAAACTGTCTAACTATTGCTTTATTGTTTACATGATGAAAAGAAGATGTTAAATATCTTGGATAAATGATTTCATGTATAGTACATAATCTCTGGAATGATTAGTTCATGGATTTCAGTAACATACAATTACATCATAATTATACCTGTTCCTGCATTTAGATCATAATCATTTTCCCCAGCTAGTCATGTTTTGTAAATACTGGGACACATAAAGTGAAAGGCCTTTGCCGTGGCTGCTGCCAGCGAAACCCTTTCTGACAATATGAAAAAAAACAAGAGCTCTTCAACACTTCACATGGTCCATGTTCTTATACTGTACCTACACAGTTGCTGAACCTGTCAATTTTGCTGAGGTCTAACTTTAACAGTCCGTGTCTTCCTCCTACATCATTTTCTTCTTGAACTTCTACTGAATTCCTGTGTTGAAAACAAATGCAGTTGATAGTATGTGGTCTTGTATTGCTCCACTGGGTAAGTATTTGAGAGTGTATGCAATCACCATACAACATCTAAGACTATAACCATTGCCATTAATAAGTATGCACTGTATGTGGTTTATTTGTTTGGCATCCTATGCCACTACGCTCAGGGTACTTTACAGAAGTACCGTACATACAGCAGCATGACTTTTCCTAACTAATTCATTCATAATGTAAAATCTAGTCAGGATCAACCATAACAATATTACGCATCCCCAAAGCTCCTCCTGACCCCTGGGAGAGCAGTATATATATTACTAGTTGATTAAGGTCAGGTTAAACAGATAACCTTTAAACCCTTCTTAAGTTGCGCCACTGAGGAGGCCTCCTCAAATATAAAAGCAAAGTGATCAAAGCTGCAGGGTGGCCACTGAAAAGGGTCTAGCTTACAACTGCTTTAAATGTGTGCTTTACTTGTGATCTAGAGACTGCCAATAGTCTTACCTCGGAGAAGTGGAAAGGGCAGCTAGGAGCAGAAGATACAGGAGCTAGGCCCTGATCTTGTAAAGCTTTGTATGTTAACAAACTTGTCCTGAGAGTAACTCGCCATCTCACAGGCAGCCAGTGCAAGATCCACCATGCCAGAGAGATATGCTTGGATGGAATGAGACACACTGGCAGTCAGTCTGGCTGTGGTGTTCTGCACCAGCCATAAGCGGCAAGTCCAACCTCCTGACAACAACAACAGACAGAGCCGCTCACAGTTGGCAGTGATTACAGGTAACCAGCAAACCAAGAAGCAAAATACAACTTGGCACACACTCACACATGAAGGAATGGGCAACCAGGATAAAATGATTAATTCCTTTATTCAAAATAATTCAGCTGCACCCACAGCTCTGCCACACCAACAGGAAAACCTCAATGTTTTGTGCAGACGCACTGGCGCTTGTCAAGAGACACATGACAGAGAAACACATTACTTAAATAGTGGACACATATTGTAATTAAAAACAGAGTACCCAAGATTGGGAACTAATGGACACAACACATTGATCAACCTGTACATACTGTAGATACTTGAATCAAATAACATTATAAAACATACACAATTACAAAAACAGTTATATTACTTACATAGTATCAAAAATCATTTAATTCAGTGTCACTGTGTGGAAAACACCTTTATGATTATAAATGTGGAGGCAGTTCCATCTATAAGTGGCAAGTCTAACCTCCTGACGAGCCGAGGTAGAGCAGCATTAATAATCCAGCCTAGACATACGTAACAAGGCATGCAACAGCATTTTCTGTAGGGCTGTGTGAATACTTTTTTCTGAATATTCAGTATTTGGGTCCCAGGTATTCAGTAACTGGCCATGAAAGATTTTTTTAATTGTTCTAAAACCCTTAAATGGCAGGATTAAACCTTTAGATGTGGTGTACCATAAACACCTCAATGACCTCACACAGAAGTGTCTGCAATGCAGTGCAAGATATTTTGCCATTTCCCACAAGTTGTTATTATTAGTCAGTTTTAGAATATGCCTAGGAAGGTGATGTTATAAAGAATACCTTTGCAATCAGTGAAATTACACCATGGAGCTGGATTCCAAGACCCTTGTGTTCCATAAACACGCCAAAGACACCTCAACAAGTAACACAGCGCTGGCAGTAATGCAGCACACGGTATTTGGGTCCATGTATTATTTGTTATTTACTACCATTCAACCAAGAAAAGTGTGAAGACTAGTAGTAAAAGCAGTTAAACAACACCACTGAGCCATCTGCTAAGAACACAGTGTTCACATGTCCACAACATGCTGCTTACCAACACAGAGTGTCAGCAAGATAAAGTAGGTATTTCAGTTGTAGTGTACTTGATCCATTGCCAAACACAGACCATTAGTACATTGGTAGCCAACCAGACTGAGACACTGAACTGAAAATCCCACAGGGTTGCGTTAGCAGAACCTGACTTCTTCTTGACTTCACTACAGAACTACATGCTGCATTAACATGATGCTGTTGTATCACACAACAACCCTGTATTTTCAATCTAGTCTGCTGCATATTCTGTGTTTTTGAATGTAAGACATCTTTTTGTTTAAAACGCTTTTATTATAATTTCCAGTAGTGTAATCTGGTATCAGATAACATGCATACAATCCATCATCTGAGACCAGAGAGGAAAAAGAGGTACAAACCGTTGATGAATCAATTTCAATGTAGATTTTACAACTTACTGTTCCCCCAGCCCCCTACCCCCGGCCCCTACCCCCGGTCTGCCACCAGCAATAAAACCATATTTAGACTAAATTATCTATGTTGCTAAGAACATTAAGATATTACTAAATTGAGAGCTCGGCCTCCCCCAATCGTAATTATTTATTAGCAAAGTATAGAGAGGCTCCCATCTCTTCACATATTTTTGACATTTTAGCCAGATTAGCAATAGTGTACTCTGCCTGTAAGGCAAACATTATATCATGAAACCATTCTAAATAAGTAGGGATAGCAGGGTCTTTCCATTTCCTTAATATCACATTTTTCGCATAGTCAAATCAAGGCCATGTGCGCTCTCTGATTACCTCCGGGTATTAATGTATAATCCCCAATTATACATATTTCAATTCAGAAAAACCTGACAAGGCCAACAGGGATTTAGCCTGCTTTCTACACTTCACCAGAAAATAGTTATTTTTCACATGGCCATAACATATGAATCATGTCCAGACATTCCTGATG
Organism: Neoceratodus forsteri; assembly: GCA_016271365.2. Taxonomy (NCBI): domain Eukaryota; kingdom Metazoa; phylum Chordata; order Ceratodontiformes; family Ceratodontidae; genus Neoceratodus; species Neoceratodus forsteri. Next base: position 1,453,727,371 of record CM057455.1, on the reverse strand, counting down.
ACATCTAGGACAACAGCTGTTACCTTGAAGACCAAATCGTGTAATTTAAGAGGGAATAATACAAATTATGGATTATATGAAATTGCATATATCTATATTTATCCCATTTGAGATATTTATATAGATGCGCCCAGACATGAGACCAATCAATAGAGTTAACATTATCCCAAGAATCTTATCCCAATGAGTAGAACAGCCATTGTCCATAGACTCCATGGATGATCTAAGAAAATGATATGAGAAAGATATTACATGGGAGGAAAGAGTAGTGTCCAAATATGGCGTTAGTGTCTTAGAAAAGAGTCCTGCCATCTCATTGCACCAAAATGTTGCCGCAGCAAATGCACTAATTGCATATATTTAAAATGGCGGTTTTGTCTCAGCGGAATCGAGCACAGCCTTCCTGAAAGGAGATAACTTTGTGATCAAGTAGGAGCTGGTCCACCCTCCACACCTATCTGAGGCCAGAATGTCCGAGCTTTTATTGGTTTGCCAGCAATTTGGAAGTTAGGGTTGCCAAATATGGGTTGTGCTATATCTTTCACTCTATCCACTTTGAGAAAAGCACTAAGTTGCTGCTGAGTCTGAACTAAAGAGAATAAGGGGAGTGTCACGTAGATTCTTAGGAATTTTCCTTTGTGGAAGAAATGGTAAGGCCTCTGGCACCATCCCATATTCTGACAAAGATCTTGCTCTATCTTAAGCCAGGAGGGAGGGAGGTTGAGTATTATTTTGCCTAGGCGAAGCCAATGTCGAATTTGAGCTAAGTGTATAGCTAAGTAGTAAATATAAAAGTTAGGTACCTGTAAGCCACCCTCTGTTTTCCTCAATGGAGTTTCAAATAACTCTTCCTAGCTTTATTTTGCCACATAAATTTATTTAGAATACCATGCAACCATTTAAACCAGGAATATGATAGTGTGAAATTCAGCATTTGGAGTGGATATAACAGTCGTGGCAGTACATTCATATTAATAACATTACTTACGACCCCAAGGAGTCAGCGGTAACTTAGACCACCGCTTGAAATCTTCTACCAGGGTTTGGACCAGATTGTCTAGATTGAACTGCTTCATAATCTTGGGAGATGGGTGGATATAAATACCGAGATACTTCAGTTTACTCTGATTCCATTGCACACCCAGATGAGTCACCTCAGCTTTCATAGTATATTTGTTTAAAGGTAAGATCTCATTTTTTCCTGATTTAACTTATAATTTGAGAAAGCTTCAAATTGCTATTATTTGAAATGTTTTAGACAAAGAGTGCCCAGGATCAATAACATGTAATAGCAAGTCATCAGCATATGCTGAGACCTTATATTCTTCTTGGCCTAATCGTATACCCTTGACCGTTGCAGAGAATTCATTTTCCTAATAAAAGCGGCTCTAAGTATAAATTAAATAAATAAGGTGATAGGGGCAACCTTGCCGTGTGCCCTGTGTCAAGGTAAATGGTGAGACATACATACCATTGCATTGTATTCTGGCCGATGGAGTAGTGTATAATATGTTAATCCAATTTATAAATTCCTCCGTATACGGTATTTAGGAAGTAGCGAATGTAAGCACATCTGATGCTAACAATGCTTTTTGGTTTTCGATGTTGCCTCATCACATCAAGTTCCTCCTACTTTTCTTTCATTCACCACCACTAGATAGCTCCACTGTGCTGAAATTCATAACGTAAATCTTCTCATTACCCATTATTTTCAAAGGAAACATCTAAAAGTACTTTTCTGTACCCATTTAAGCAGTTCTGTTTCTCATGATGCTGATAAGTGAAGTCTGTTCTCAGCCAAAGAGCATCTGTGGATTACGGATAAGCTGAGAGCAGCAGTAGTGTTCTTCATCGTGAATTTATGGAAAGAAACAGAGCTGTCAAGGTGCTTTGTTCTATGCTTTTGCTGTCTGATCCCCAGTATGTACGTAGACACATGTAAAATCTGGAGAAAGTGAAAAAAAGTTAATAAGCTTTTAGTTGGAGATACAGTATCTGTAGGCCCCCAGACTTACTTGTTAAGTTCCAATGAGCTGTTCATCCTATGTGAGTGTGTGTTATTTGAAGATCATTTTAAACATCTGGGTGTAGTAAGGGCATTTCTAGGTAATAATTTCTCATCCTGACACATCATTAATCCTCATTTTGGAAATAACATAAAATACCTGAAAAACAAGACAAAACAGAAGCAAAAAAAAAATGGCTGCAGTCAGTGACTGACATGGTAACCCCTCCTGTCCACATCCCATCCACAGAAAAATTAATCAATTAAAAACTTGAAAACTCACCTTTGCTGATTGGACCTGTGTTACTTGATGGCAAGAAACATCTAGATCTGGTTTGATTCATCATCATTATTGAATGAACATTCTTTAGCATCCACAATAATATGTTTTCCTCCTCATAATGGAATCTACATTTTGGTAGTGTATTTCCAAGTCACTTAATGCTACATTGTCTTCCATTTATTTAACCAGATCTGGGCCAGAATTATGCAGCAACAGGATTAAATCACCCAGGTGATAAAGTACCTAAAAGATAATAAAAGGAGAACAAAATGGTTACCGATAGACTGTTCAATCAAACTATACTACTTCCTCCAAAACGTAAATAGATAAATAAAAAGTTGAATGCTTAGTTTGCCAATAGGGCACACTGTGTTACTCAAAGGTCAGGAACATCCTGATCTGGTTTGATTGGTCATCATTAATATTGAAAATTCATCGTCACAATTTTGTACAGATTGGACAAAGTAATAGGTAACGGTGCTGGTCTGGACTGGACGATTCATCATCATAATCATCATCAGTCGAAACACTTGGAGAAACTGCTGACAGTTGCAGGTATAGAAGTTGGCTTATTTCAGGAGCTGAACCATTTGGAGAGATTGATGACACTGATGGGCATTGTAGCCAGTATATTTCAGGAGCTGAAACACATAAAGAGACTGGTGACACTGATGGACTTACAGCCAGCTAATTTCAGCAGTTGAACCACTTGAGAGACTGGTGATGCTGGCAGGTATAAGCAAAGAGAGACAGGTGACACTAGTGAGCAAACAGCGGCTTATTTCAGGAGTTGAAACAGTTGGAGAGACTGCTGACACTGATGGGCATAGTATCCAGCTTAGTTCAGGAGCTGTACCACTTGGAGAGACTGGTAAACACTGGTGGCATAATAGTCAGCTTATTTCAGGAGTTTGACCCCTGAGAGACTGGTGTCACTGGTGGGCATACCAGCTGGCTTATCTGAGGAGTTAAAACACTTGGAGAGACTGGTGACTCTGGTAGTATAGAAGCCATCTTATTTCAGGAGTTGAAACACTTATAGAGACTGGTGGCACTGGCAGGCATAACAGCCAGCTTATTTCAAGAGCTGAAACTCTTGAGAGACTCATGACACTGGCAGACATAATAGCCAGCTTATTTCAGGAGTTTAATCATTGGAGAGACTGGTGACACTGGTGGGCATAATAGCTTATTTCAGGAGTTGAACCACTTGGAGAGACTGGTGACACCAGCAGGCATAGTAGCTGGCTTATTTCAGGAGTTTAACCACTTGGAAAGATTGGTGACACTGGTGGGCATAGTAGCCAGCTTAGTTCAGGAGCTGTACCACTTGGAGAGACTGGTAAATACTGGTGGGCATAATAGTCAGCTTATTTCAGGAGTTTGACCCTTGGAGAGACTGGTGACACTGGTGAGCATAATAGTCAGCTTATTTCAGGAGTTGAACTATTGGAGAGACTGGTGACACTGGCGAGTATAATAGTCAGCTTATTTCAAGTTGAACCACTTGGAGAGACTGGTGACACTGACAGGCAGAGTAGCCAGCTTATTTCGGAGCTGAACCACTTGGAGAGACTGGTGACACTGACAGGCATAGTAGCCAGCTTACTTCAGGAGCTGAACCACTAGGAGAGACTGGTGACACTGGCAGGCATAATAGTCAGCTTATTTCAGGAGTTTAACCCTTGAAAAGACTGGTGTCACTGGTGGGCAAAGTAGCCAGCTTGTTTCAGGAGTTGAACCACTTGGAGAGACTGATGACACTGGAGGGCATAACAGCTAGCTTATTTCAGGAGTTGAAACACTTGGAGTGACTGGTGACACCAGCGGGCATAATAGTTGGTTTATTTCAGAAGCTGGACCCACTTGAAGAGATTGGTGGCACTGGAAGGCATAATAGCTGGCTTATTTTAGAAGTTGAACAATTTGGAGAGACTAGTGGCACTGGCTGGAATAATAGCTGACTTATCCTAGGAGCTGAATCACTTGAGAGACTGGAAAATTGGCGGGCATAATAACCAGCTTATTTCAGGAGCTGAAACCCTTGGAGAGACTGGTGACACTGGCAGGCATGATAGTCAGCTTATTTCGGAGTTGAACCATTGGAGAGACTGGTGACACTGGTGAGCATAATTGTTGGCTTATATCAGGTGTTGAACCACCTGCAGAGACTAGTGACACTGGCAGGCATAGTAACTGGCTTATTTCAGGACTTTAACCACTTGGAGAGACTGGTGACACTGGTGGGCATAATAGCCAACTTATTTCAAGAGCTGAACCACTTGAGAGACTGGTGTCACTGGTGGGCATAGTAGATGACTTATTTCAGGAGCTGAACCACTTGGAGAGACTGGTGACACTGGTGAGCATAACAGCTAGCTTATTTCAGGAGTTGAAACACTTGGAGTGACTGGTGACACGCAGGGCATCATAGTTGGTTTATTTCAGAAGCTGAACCACTTGGAGAGATTGGTGGCACTGGCAGGCATAATAGCCAGCCTATTTCTGGAGTTGAACCACTTGGAGAGACTGGTAACACTGGCGGGCATAATAGCTGACTTATTTTAGGAGCTGAATCACTTGGAGAGACAGGTAAAATTACGGGCATAATAACCAGCTTATTTCAGGAGTTGAAACCCTTGGAGAGACTGGTGACACTGGCAGACATAATAGGCACCTTATTTCAGGAGTTGAAACACTTGGAGTGACTGGTGACACTGGCGGGCATAATAGTTGGTTTATTTCAGAAGCTGAACCACTTAGAGATTGGTGGCACTGGCAGGCATAATAGTCAGCCTATTTCTGGAGTTGAACTACTTGGAGAGACTGGTAACACTGGCGGGCATAATAGCTGGCTTATTTTAGGAGCTGAATCACTTGGAGAGACTGGTAAAATTGGTGGGCATAATAGCCAGATTATTTCAGGGTTGAAACCCTTGGAGAGACTGGTGACACTGGCAGGCATGATAGTCACCTTATTTCAAGAGATGGAAACACTTGGGAGACTAGTGGCACTGGCGGGTGTAATGAGCTTATTTAAGGATTGAAATACTTGGAGAGATTGGTGGCACTGGTGGCACAATAGCTGGCTTATTTCAAGAGGTAAAACACTTGGAAAGACTGGTGGGAGGGCTTGTGAGTTTGGTGTTACTGTTTCAGTTTGATAGAAATAAATGCTTTTACATTTGTGACTGGACAACAACTGTGTTCAGCAGAACCGTTGCCATCTGAGGTTTATCAGGTTCGAATGAACTCCCTTTCTTACACCCCATTTTTTTGTTTGTGTGTTTCTTTGTCACATTCATGTCCTTTAAATCCCACCACAGCTGCCAGAAGACTCTCAGTGGTCTGCACGTTACAGTTGCCCTGCTCCTTCCCTCTTCATGCACCCCGCCCAGTCATGACCATCCAGTCAGCATGTGGCTAACGTCCCTCAAGTCAGGCTGCTAGGCTGTAGTGTGAGAGCACAACTGAGCTGCAGCCCAACAGTGCACCATCACAGTGTCGATGAACTAAAGACCGGGTGATGAAGTGGACTGGTGGTGAGGAGAGAGGCTCAGTCTGAGAGCAACAAAGGACCAACACCATTGACTAGTAAGCCTTTCCAGATCACCTCACAAAGTACCAAAAGACTATTCTCTGGCAGCCACTGATGGACTGACACAGAAGCCACTTTCAACTCTTCCAGTGATCCTGGGACACTAAGAGCACAATACACTTCTGACAGGTACATGAGGAGGAGTACCATGAGCTCAGGGACAGATGCCCTTAACCAAGTTAAATGGTCACAACAGTCACTAAGATTATGATGGCATTACAGGGCAGAGTATACTCACAGAGGCTCTTGACTGTACCACGTAGTGCATACTGCTCTCAACTGTCCCTCATTAAGAGGGACTTTACTCATTTTATCCCTTAAAACTGCTGTGTCCCTCCTCCGCCCCTCATAGAATTGGTACTGCCCACATAGAGAATGTGCTGTAAATTCACACTGTAAATCAAAAGTCATAATTCTAAGATGCTAAATGAAATACAAGTAAGCACAATGGAGTCAACGCTGTTCTGAGCATATTTCTTCATGTTTGAGAATTAGTCCCTCATTAAGTTTTGTGTCCCTCATTTTGAGAATCTGAGTCCCTCATTTCAGTGATGGAAGTTTGAGAGGTATGAGGTGGCCTATGGATTTTAGACAGAGACAATCCCTGGTGCCAGATTAACTGAGAAAGTTACAAATGTGCCAGTTTTGTGTGCAGATAATTTTGCAAAGGTTCATTCTGTGTGTGTCTGCAGATGTAGTCTTATCTTTTTCAGATGATGCAAAAACAAAACCACTGCATTGTTGTGTCTGTAGAAAATAATTTTATTTATAACATGGGTGGCAAGAATCAGTGACAGCAATTGGCTGAAAAGCAGTACCTGACCATTCATTAACTGCTTTGATGCACAGTTGCTGAAAAGCAGCCTCAAGGCAGATCCTGGGCAGACTTGTACTTATTATGTATGGGAAAAGTGAATAGCAAAACAGCAGTGATTAGAAACATAGAAACATAGAATCTGATGGCAGATAAGGACTGCTTAGCCCACCTAGTCTACCCATTTTCCTACCTAATGGATACGCTGCAGATCCTAGTTAACCAACAGCCTACTTCCTCCTACCCCCACTAGAATTGCCTTATGTCTGTCCCATGCATTCTTGAATTCCCCACTGTTTTTGACTCTCGACCTCCTCAGGAAGGCTGTTCCATGCATCTACAACCCTCTCTGTGAAGAAATATTTCCTCACATTACCTCTGAGTCATTCCCCCTCTATCTTCAGATTGTGCCCCTTGTTCTTGCACATCTGTTTTTCTGAAAGATGCTACCCTTATGGACTTTGTTGATTCCCTTGAGGTATTTGAAAGATTGTTGCAAAGTCATGCACCTAGCACCAAAGAGGTGTGGAAGAGGGGGAGAGTCTCGTGAGCGACAGGCAGGACACAGAATCAGTGTGTGTAAATGTAGTGGTCCCCTGTGCCTGCTCTCATTCCTGTATTCCCTTCCCATCCCTTGTAGGGTTCCACCATGTCTGCTCAATGGGAATGCTGTCAAACTCCTTTTCAGCGATGGATCAATGCAAAGTAGAATTTGTTATCCGGAGGATGTTCCCCAGATACAAATAATCAACTCCAGGTCAGGTAGGGCAAGACACAAGAACCTGTGTTGGTGTACTGCAGGACCATTACAGAAAACACTTGAATTTGTCGCTGTAATGGTCTTTCATGGTATTAGTTTCACTGTATGGTGGGGATACACCCTCTGTAGTTGAATGGCATGCAGGCCTCACATCATGGGAGACAAAGTCAGACAGAGGAAAGTTGTGTCACCCCCTTCCACTACCACAGTAGCCCCTGTTTTGAGAATGTACTGACAGCAGGTCGGAGAATGTGAGGTGATCATCTGAAGTGAAGCAGAGAGCTCTGACCCACTGTCAGTTCCCACTGAGAACCTGTGCATTGTTTCCTCTCCATGTGATATAGGCATAGAGAACAGTGCAGCACAGCGGGACTGGCACCCCGACCCACAATCTCCTCTCCCGTCTTCTGGTGACCAACAGTGGGACTCACTGTGAAGGCAGTTTCAGTATGAGTGAGAGAGAAAGACACAGAGGCACAGGGACATGCAAAGAGAGAAAGGTGCGGCAATCTGCCATCTGTGTCTGTCTCTGTCTCTACAGTGATTGAAGAGCACATTCACCTATCTCTGTGCAGTTTCTTCAGTGACCATGCATGAAGGAATGAGCCAACACCATCACTACCTACTTTGGAAAAAGATCCCTGCTGGGTGTTTAGCACCATAACTTCAACCCTCTCCTGTGACCTTGCTGATCTTAATACATGTGGGACCTTAGTACCTCCCTAGCGGAGGTGGTCATTGGACCGCCCACCTGGCAACCCCCACAAGTCAATCCTTCCTGCATTCTTCATCATACAGGAAAAATGCAACCTGTGACACAACCAGAGTAGGCTGTGCAAAAATAATTACAAGCTCTTAAAGAAATATCTATGAAGACTGGCAGTGCTGTTATTACTGCTCTCTGGCAACATACACCCTGACACTGGCCCACCTCAAATGCAAGGCACCCTTGAAGAAAACTAGGACTCACACTGGCATCGATCAACATCTGCAGCCTCCTCCCAAAACTGGACAATCTGCATGTCTGGGTCTCACAGCATAACCCCAATGTTCTCTCCATAATGGAAACTTGACTCTTATCTAAAATACCTGACACATCCACTTCAATTCTGGGTTACACTGTCTACAGACAGGGTAGACTAGCCAAGAGAGGTGGCGGTTGCATGATCTACCTTAGGGACACACTACTGGGTCTCGTCCTGCCCTGCCCAGCACTGGAGTCAACATGCAAGCACTCCCTATTAAAGTACTCCTTGGTACACAGCAGAGCCATCACTGTGCTATCAGTATATATCCTGCCCAGGCAGATGACCTCTAGCTTTGACTCACTAATGGATTGCCTAGACAATCTGAGTTTAGAATCAGAAGTTATAATGCTGTGAGATTTCAATATCAATAGATTCTCCCCTGATACTAGCCCCTTCAAGGACACAATCTCAGCAGTCCACTTTACACAGCTTGTTGAGTCACCTATTAGAATGAACTACAGGACCGGACTAGTACCTTATTGGATTGGGTACTATCAAACTACCTGGAGCACTTCTCTGACACCGTTGTTCTCCAAGATATTGTTAGTGACCACTCCCTGTCTTGTTTGTTGGTCAAATAAATTCACCAAGCTCCCCCACCAGAACAATTACTAACAGGGTTCTTATCCATGGTCACCTAGAACAACTTAAATTTGACCTTCTTCACCAAGATTGGTCATTAGTCTGCTCCATCTGTGATGTCAGCACTGCACTAGATCAATTCATCTACCAGTTTAATGCTGCCTGTGACAAGCATGCTCCTTTTAAAAACATGGAAAATCAAAGGCAACTGTAACCCTTGGATCACTCCTGACCTTTCTTGAGCTCCTGAAACCAGGGACCACCTCTGGCATGCGCTCTGGCTACAGGTAAACAAGCTGACATTCAGGGCTATAAAAAGCAAGGAATGACTGTACCAGGGCTATCCGTCAGAGCAAAAAGCCAGTACTACAAAGAAGCCCTCATTCGCACCTGGAATAATGGCATAAAATTCTGAAATAATCTTAAGATGTCACTGGAAGAGACCTCAAAGCAGCTTCTTCCATGCTTAACATCAGCGGTGCTCCATCTCTTGATCCCAGAACCATTACAAATACCTTCAACAATGCATTCACTGATCTTAGTAGTGTCCTCCTCCTAACTTCTTCAACCCAACCACAACAAATGTTTACCATGAGAAAACTGAACATCCCCTACTCACCCACCATTTTACTTCAAAGTCATCATGGAATGCAAAACCAGGAAGTATCTCTTTAAGGTGTTGGGGAAGTCAAGATTCAGTGGGGATAACCTTGATCTTAAATTTGTTGTCCTTATATGGATGAAATCCTGGCACCAAACCCACATAATTAACCTATTGCTTAGCTACTCAATTCCTACTCAAGTGGAAATCTGCTGTAGTGACACCTGTACATAAGAGTGGGGATCACTCTCTACATGGAAACTACAGTCCAATCTCCATTCATCCCCAGCTCTTGAAAGTCTTGGAAACAAATAGTAGCTGACCAGCTGGTAGAATATCTGGAAAAATATCAATTACAATGCCCACAACAACATGGTTTTAGGCATGGTCATAGTACCACTACAGCCTTCCTGGAGTTCACTGGTTTCATCCATAACTGCCTTTGACCAAGGTCATCTTGTTGGTGTGGCATTCATTAATTTAACCACAGCCTTTGAAATAGTAAACCATGCCCTTTTGGTTAACCAGCTTACTGACACTGGACTTTCCTATGATACCATAACTTGGTTTCAGAAGTTACCTAAATAATCACTGCAGCAGGTGAAGATTGGAAATGTCCTATCAGACAGTAGACCTGTCCACTCAGGAGTCCCACAAGGGTCCATCCTGGGACCCTCTGATTTAGTGTTTTCCTAAACAAGCTCCCTTACTCCTGCCAGGATCATATCCTGCTATATGCAGATGATAGATAATCTTCACCAGTGACCCTGACCCCAAGATACTAGAGAAGTACCTTCAGCAAACTTTTGCAGATGTAGAAAGATGGTTCAGTGACCACAAGCTCATTATGAACTACAAGAAAACAAAACTATGTTGTTTACCAGCCCTCTAAACAGGCATAGATCCTAACCTATTTCTATCACTAATGATGTGGGCTTTCCTTGGAGTTTGTTCAGCATTTTATATGCCTAGGGATCACTACTGACAGTTCACTTTCCATACTCTCTATGTGACAATATTGCAAAAGAGGCCAACATCATATTGGGCTGCTGTACAGGCACAGAGACAGTCTGACCTCGGAGCTCTGAACCTAGCTATACACAGCTCGGTTGTCTCGCTTATTGACTATGGGCTGATTATCTATGGGTCTGCCTCAGACACTCCCTCCATCATATCAAAATGGACTAAACAAAGCCTGGCAAATCATAACTGGAATGTGTGCGACTGACTCACACTGCGACCTGTATGGTTAGGTGAACTGTCTCCAGTACAAAATGCAGACTTATGTATCAAACATCTCTACTTGCAAAAAAGTATGCTTAGGCATTTTGCCCCTGGGTTCAGAAACTTCTCATCTCACATGTCGACCTGCGTTATACCAGAAACTCTGATAGCCAGTTATTCAAGATCCCTTGCTGTCGCACTTCCCGGACAAAGGTCTTCGCCTATAGAGTCCCACTTTGGTTGAACTCCCTTCATTATGACATAACCTCGGCAGTCATCTGGGCTTATTTAAGTGAAAGCTTAAACTACAACTAGTAGATAATGCCAGCTGTGACTGTTTTCACTAACCAGTCCTCTTCTCCTGCAATGTTTGGCACCTATTTCTTTTGCCGTCTGAACTGTCCTATCTATTACCCTCCTTACCTCCTCCCCCTTCTATCTTCCATTCGACAAGGCCTTACGGGTTAATTATTTTTCCCTCTCTTTGCAATAGTTTTGCCTCTGAGTTTCTGTCTAATTTGTAAATGCATTTTGCTCTATGGCACACTTTGTACAATACCACCCATTCTCGTTCAATGTTCTCTCACATTTAACTGTTACTGGTCCTGTTTTAACCATATTACACTGTAACAATGTTATTGTGCTTCCTGCCTTTAGGCAACCTTATTATTCTTTTGTGTCTCCTCTGATGTGGATCCTATGTAAAGAGCTTTCACCTCAAAGGTGTTTCCGATTATTTAAATAAATAAAATGAAGGAGAGCAAGACAGAGAGAGACACACAGAGACAAGAATTTGGTGCAGTTCTTGTGTGTGTGTGTGTGTTTTTCTCTCTGCCTTTGTTATGCGGGGAGCAAGAGACACACAGTGATATAGGCAGAGCAACATGCAGGCTCAAGACAGAGAGGAAGGCACATACTGGCCCCATCATGGCTTGTTGTAGTGGAGAGAGAGAGAGGGAGGGAGAGAGAGAGAGAGAGAGAAACAGTGAAAAGCCACTTGCAGTTGCTGTGACGTGCAATCAGTGTTACAGTACAGTGGGGCACAGTGCTTATATTGCCTTATATGCTTCACAGGTAGTGTTGGGAGTGCTTTTTACGCTGCCACTCATTGGCTCTCCATAGACATCTGAACTACTTTCTTTTGTGGCAGGACGCATTATGAAAAAGTGGAATTTCCTACCTTAAAAACAACATTTCTGGGTAATGGTCACCTGCGCCTCATGCCTCACAATGCACAGGTGTTGATTAATCCCCAATAACCCCATACCATGTTGTGGATTATGCTAACACATATTATCAACAAGATGGCAGATAAACAAATACATTTATTCATGTATTATGTAGCAATTCCCCTACCTCCCCAACTCTGGCAATGTCAGGCAAATGGGGATTATGTGGATTTTGGAACCTTCTTTGCCTCGGAGTGTGATCCCTGGGATTTCATTCTTTTATACCCCCACCCCTCAGGTATTTTTTAATACCCCACCATTCCCCAAGGTGTGTGTGTGTGTGTGTTGGGGGAAGTTGACTGCTGAATTAGAGGATTGTGGTTCAGGTGATGTGATTTGCACAGATTGCTTAAAGAGGAACAGCCAGCACAAGGAGCTGGCCCTACCACTCAAATGTAGTACTGGCGGTCCAAGTTTGCAAATTGTGTGCAAAACATTTTAGGCACCAAATTAAATTTGGAGCCTACTTTCTTGGTGTGACTATTTTGAGTATCAGATTTCCTGATATAGTGTGTTGTGTGTGTGTGTGTGTGTAGGAAGGTGGGGAACTATTCCCCATTGACACCCCAGCAGAATCCGTCATGTGATTTCCTGTGGTTTAGCTTGACAACGTTGCATAGTAATATATCTAGAGTGTTTTCAGTGCATCTTGCTAGCCTCAAGGCACCAAATAGATACATGTATTCATTCCTTGCTCTAATAAAAAATATTATCTTGCTAGCTGCAGGGTGAATACACATATGTATTAAGCACCTGAGGCTAGCAAGATGCTAATAATAGTGTACCTGAGGCACAGAGTCTGCAGATGTAATTGGCTGGACCTGGTTGCTGTGCCTTGATTCTTTGTGGTGCAGTGTGTGTGTGTGTGTGTGTGTGTGTGTGTGTGTGTGTGCATGCACATTATTTTTAAACTAAATAACTAATCTCTGGCTCTTCTCCACCTTGCTCTAAGGGCAGTTATTACTGTCTGTCTGGCTGAAGGTTGAATAGATATGTGTGTCCAGTATCTAAGGCTAGCAAGATACTGATAAGGTACTGTACCTGAAGCAGAGTCTGCAGCTGTGGCTGGCAGGGTATTGGACAGTACTAACTTGTTGCTGTGCCTGCTTGCTTCACAGCAGGGATCTGGGTAGCTTCCGATATGCTCTGGAGTACTAGCTTCTCTGTGGTTCATTTTTTGGGTTATTTTGAAGCTATATAACTCAGTCTGAGCTCTCCTCCACCTCTTCCTGTAAGGACACTTCTTATTATCAATGAACACACAAAATTTTTTTTTTTTTGCCAATTATTTTGCCAGGTGGACACACTAAGCTGAAAGCTTGTTTGCAGGTGCAACCTGAGAGCATGAGGAAGTTAAGTGACTTGCTCAGGGTCACACAGTATGCAAGTGAGGGCTGTGGGATTCAAAACCAGGTCTCCAGATTTGCAGCACAGAGCCTTAAACCACTGCGCCATACTGCCAGCAGGTAAAGGCCTAGAGGTCTATCAAGTCTGCTCAAATGTGCAGTTAGCACTTTATCTCTGCAGCTGCCCTCCCTCCCTTCCACCCTTCTTATTGACCTCCCCTTGTCCTGTCCCATCCCCTTCTGAAGCAGTCCACTGTTCTACCGGATACCACTTCTGCAGGTAACGATTCCACCCAGCCACCACCTCTCTGTAAAAAGTGTCTCCTTATCTCCCTCCTGAACCTTCCTCCTCCAGTCTCATATCATGGCCCCTGGTGTCCCTCCCTCTCCCTTACTTTGAACAGCCCTCTGTACCTGTCTTGTTTATTCCTTTCATGTACTTAAAGGTTTCGATCATGTCCCCGTCCCTCTTCTCCTCCAGTGCGTGCATGTTCAACTCTTTCAGCCTCCTCTCGTATGATAAGTCCCCAGCCCTTGATCATCTTTTGTTGCCCTGCGCTGCACCGCCTCAGTAACTTAATGACCCTCTTCAGATACCGGCACCAGTACTGCACGCAGTACTCCAGGTGCAGTCTCACTAATGACCTATGCAGTGGCAGAATCACCTTCTCCCTCCTCAAAGATATACCTTACAATACAACCCAGCATTTTGTTGGCCTTTGCAGCTGCCTTCTTACATTGTGCTGAGTTGTTCATTGATCCTGTAATGAGCACCCCAGATCCTTCTCCTCCTCTGTCTGGGCTAGCTGCACTCCACTCAGCTGGTAACTCCTCCTTGGGTTCTTTATCCAAAATGCAGCACCTTGCACTTTTTGGCATTAAACCCCAGTTGCCAGGTGTCTGACCAGGTTTCAAGCTTTGCCAGATCATCCTGCAATCCCTGCCATCCCCCTAGATCATCGACCACTGCTCCTACCTTGGTATCATCAACAAACAGGCTGATCTTGCTCTTGATGTCCAATGATATGTGTGCAATGAATATCCCAAACAACACTGGTCCCAACACTGAGCCCTGTGGAACACCGCTCATTCACTACCTTTGGGTGAGAGCTCCCCACCCACCAACACCCTTTGTTGCCTCCCTGAAGCCAGTTCCCTACCCATCTCACCAGCTTGCACCCACCCTGTGCCTACTAACTACTTCCCAGCCTTCACCTTACTGAGAGTCCAGATACAGGACATCCACTGCATGGCCTCTGTCCAGTTGCTTAGTTACCCAGTCATAGAACTCCACCAGGTTGGTCTGGCAGGATCTGCCCATATGAATCCATGCTGTCTGCTGTCCTGTAGTCCTTTGGCCTGTAGGAGGGCCACCAGCCTCTCCTTCAGGATAGTTTCCATTAGCTTACCCAATGGATGTGAGACTCACTGGTCTGTAGTTTCCCAGTTCATCCTTGGCGCCACTCTTGTGGAGGGGCAGTACATGAGCCATCCTCCAGTCCTGAGTACACACCCCAAATGTAGTGAGGCAATAAATAGGTCTGTCAAGGGCCCTGCAAAGACTTCTGTCAGCTCCTTTAGTACCCTGGGTGGACGCCATCTGGGCCTGGCACCTTGTCCACCCTCAGTGCTTTCAAACCCTCCTGAACTCTGCCCTCCATGATTTCCCATCTGTCACCCCTCCCCCTTTCTGCCATTTCTTCCCCCCTTGGTGTCACCCCCTCTTCTCTTTAGGAAATACTGAGCAGAAGTACTCATTTACTGCTTCTGCCTTATTGCACCCTGCTTCCAGCCAACCCCCTCCTTCCTAATCCTTACTATGTGGTCCTTACAGCTCCTTTTCTCCTGATGTACCTAAAGAAGTCCTTCTCCCCTTCTTAATGCCTTGTGCTAGCCTGAGTTCTGTAGATGCCTTGGCTCCCCTTACTGCCCTTGTCACCTCCTTTAATTCCGTCAAGTACTCCTCCTGTCCTCCCTCCTCCCTGTTTTCTTGTACTTCCTAAAGGGAGCTCTTTTCCTCCTTACCTTTTCCATGATTTATTTGCTCAACCAGCTTGGTTTCTTAGCCCTAGCCTTCTTGCTCTGGGCCTTGCAGCAGGTTTGGTTGCTCCACTGTCCCCAGCTTTATGAGTTCCCATCTCTGGTTAGTGTCCATACTAGATTGAATTCTGGCCAGGTACCCTTTACCACTTCCCCATCCTCCCAAAGTTGGCCCTCCTGAAGTCCAGCACTCTTGTGCCAGATTCCCTCCTTCCTTGCCCATATCCAGTGTGAGCCATACTGAGTGGTGGTCACTCCTGACAGTGGTTCCTCCACTGTAAGTTCTCTCAAAGTCTCTATTTGCCAGCACAAGGTCAAGGGTATTCCTAACCTGGTTGGCTCACTGACCATTTGCAGCAGGAAGATGTCTTGGAAGACACCCAGCTGTACCTACTCCCTTCTGTTCCTGGTTGTTGAGGTACTCCAGTCCACTCCTGGCATGTTGAAGTCCCCCAATCACCACACTACCTTCTCGCAGGTTCTCCTGATCTGTTCCACTAGTTCCCTGTCTAATTCCCCTGTCTGAGATGGTGGCCTGTACACCACTCCCATTCTAAGAATCCTATTCTTGGAATCCAGGATTTGCATCCAAAGTGAGTCTGTACTACCCTCCTCCCTTCCTCCCTTACACACTTCAGTCCTTCCTTCACATATAGTGCCACACCCTCCTTTCCCAATCACCCTGTCCCTACAAAATAACCTGTACCCTGGTACAGACAGGTCCCAGTCATTGTATTGGTGGCCTATCTTTCTGTGATGGCTGCAATGTCCATCTCTCCTCTGCCATGAGCACCTGTAACTCTGCAGTTTTCCTCCCAAGGCTCCTAGCATTAAGGGTAACCACCTTCCACCCTTCCCCTCTTCCATCCTGCCCTCCTTTACTAGCATCACCAATAGTACTTGCTATTTGTCCTTTGTCACTGTTATGGGGGTAGCTCATATGGTTTCCCCACCTGTGGTCTCTACATGTCTCTTGCCCAACTGCCTCCCGCTCCTTGTTTAAATTCCTAACTTCCTCTATGTACTCCTCCATCCTCTGTTTCAACACTTTCTTTCCCTCCTCACTCAAGTGTAGTCTGTCCTTGGCATAGAGACTACTGTCCTCCCAGGTCCATCCCCACCCCCAACAGCCCATACCCTTTAGCACAACACCAGGTTCTTAGCCATCCATTAAATTCCTCTATTCTCAGCGTTCTTGTTGTGCTTGCCTTGGGCACTGGAAGTATCTCTGAAAAAGTTACTGATCTTCCTGTCCCTCACATAATTGTCCTAGTTCCTCAAACTTCCTTCTGACTATATCTACTGTCTTGTCAGCCAGGTCGTTCATCCCAAGATGCATAATTAAATGAGGCTTGTCCCTACCCCTACTAGCATATTTCAGAACAGATTGTCCCACCCTTTCCGCTGTCATTCCTGGCATGGCCTCCATCCAAATCTGACTATGCCTCTCTCCTGCTACTCCCACCTGACTCCTCTAGTATTGGAGTCCCCCAGAACCAAGATTCCACCCCTCTACTCCCTGCTTGCTTCCATTCATCTCCCTCTCATTTCCAGCTCCTCTTCTTCCTCCTGCACATTATTTTCCTTTTGCCCCTGTTGCAATTCTCCCAGCAGAACTTCCCCGCTCGGTTTGGTCCAGGCATTTATCAATTACTCCTCTAATTTCATCATTTCCTCCTCCACCTTCTTCCTCTCTAGCAGTGCAAAACTCTTTTCTGAAGACCCTTCACAAATGCCCTCCCTCTCTCTTCATAGCAACCTGTTCTTTCCTTTCTACTCCATGACTTTTGCCACTTATTCGCCTCCCCTCACAAGTCACTATCTACTCCTTCCATTTGTCTTTTGTCTCCTGACCTGGTTTCCCCAGCAATTGTTCTTCCTGGCTTGAGCCCTTTGTCTCTGATTCCCTTCTTCTGACCCTCCTCACCACTGTTTAAATCGCCCTCCTCATCTCCCTTCTTCCTCACTCCAGTATTGGGCTAAACCCACCCCAATATGCCTTGCCTGTCTTAGTTCCTCCTGCAGACCCTCAATCTCAATTCTGAGTTTCTCTATGTGATAGCACTTTAAACATCCTCTCACAATCCAGGCAATTTTTAGAAAGATTGGTGCACTGCAGTTGTTGCAACCTACTACCCTACCCATTGCTATTATTGCCCACCAGCGAACCCCCACCCTTCCAGATGCAGGATACCAAACACTCCTCAAGTCTCCTCCCCATCAGTGAAAACATTCTTTTCTTAATTTCCTTACCCCTTTGTTGTATACATTTAGATAGATTGAGCAACTGTTTTTACATTCCTATCCTTCCTATCCACACTCAAAAGAGACTTTAAGTAGCTATTGCACAACCTTCTTCAACTCCTACTCCTCCTTTCCACAATGCAATAGCAATGCAAACAAGTAACAATGAAAGCTCCAAGATTTGCAGTTACTTCCCTTCCACTGAGATAGCAGTCACCTCTTCACTTGCTGCTGTTCCGTTCCTGGATGTCTGCTTCTGCTATGACAGGTACATATCCTTTGCCCATTTGAGGAAGTGATGTCAGAACCCCTGGTATAAAGGAAATCATGGACCAGGGGCGGGTGGGGTGAGAGGTTGGGGGTGGGACCAGCCCAAGTCTTCCAGAAACAATCAGGTAGCTGAGACGCCTGGTCAGACCATTAGCACCCTTCCTCCACTATGCACTAAAGTTTGCAGCTAGTGAAGCCAGCAAAAATGAATCACAATTCTACTCAAAGCCCCCAAAATAGGTTTGCTACCAAAAAAGAAACAGGTCTCCAATTCAAACAGCTTCACCAACAACGATCAAAATAGGCTTGAAATTAGAAGATATAGGTCTCCAATTCAAAGAAACAGACCCAGTTAAATCACACCAAATAGGTTTTAAATCAGAAGAAATAGGCCTCTACAAATGCAGCCTGCTACACAGTGAAACATCAAACAGATGAGCCCACTTATAGCCACCAAAACAGGTTTCAAAATTCCAACAGACCCAAAACAGTACCCTGCTAGCCCCTTAGAAGTAGTAAGAAAGAAAGAAATAACCTTTTACCAAGTAAAATCCACAAGAAACAATGTAAAACAAGAAGAAGAAGCTACTGTACTGTAACAGATCTGATCCTTTCCCTTCCTTGACTACAGGGTGGAGGAGAGCTCAGACTGAATTATTTAGCTTCAAAATAACCCCAGAATGAACCACAGAGCATCTAGTACCCCAGGCCTCTGGTGACCTAGAGGCCCCCAAACCCTTCCCATGAATCCTGCAGCCAGCCAGATAGTAATAATTTTCTTTAGAGCAAGGTTGGAGGAGTGCTCAGAGATGAGTTATTTAGCTTTAAAAAAAAAGCACACACACAAAATGCACCACAGAGCATCTAGTACACAGAGCTTCCTGAGGTCTAGCGGTCCCCAGACCCCTGGCATAGAAGCCAGCAGACACAAGGTAATACAATATCCAGCTAATTGCATCTGAAGATTCAGTGCCTTAGGTGCAGTACATTATCAGCATCTTGCTAGTTTCAGGTACTGAATACATGTATTCAGCCTGCAGCCAATCAGATAATAATACTGTTGCTTTTCCTTTCAGCAAGGGATGGAGGAGAACTCAGATATAAGTTGTTAAGCTTCAAATTAAGCCACAAAATATCTCACAGAGTATCTAGGACCCCAGGGCTTCTGGGGGTCTGGTGGCCCCAGATCCCAGGCTTTTGAGGAAAAAGTCACAGACAGCAAAATGAAACCCCTTAATAAATCCTGGCAACAGCCCTGTTCAGACAAATCAATTTGTAGCACACATGCTATTGTAATCAAAACAAAACAAAATGGGAATATTAAACACAAGCTGAACACAGAAAATAAGAGTTAAAATTAACGTTTTGACCTTAAGCCTGATTCAGGAATTATATAAAAGAGAAAAGCAAAGTTAGTGGAGCGGTAAGGGAAATAAGTATATATATATGTAGGGAAAGAAAAAAGGGGAGGTTCTAGAAGGAAAAGTGATAATAATAGGCAAGGTAAGAAAAGAATCTGGAAAACAAAAGGTAATGAACACACACACACAAGATGTGTTCTCCCATTTTCATACATTTGCGTGTGTGGAATGCCTGCACACTTCCATCCTTGTGTGTGTGTGTGTGTGTGTTCTTTTTGGGAGTGCTTCCACACAAGGGCATTCCAGCTGTGTGTGCACATCTATTTTCATTTCCACAGATGTCTCTATCTCCTTCCCCCACATTTGTCATCTTTCAACTTTATTACGAGGCCATGTTCATTAATCCCACTCAAGGACTCCTCAATTCATTCACCCTACTATGCCTTGTCACACCCATCATCACCTTTTTGTTTTCCAAATCCTTTTCTTACCTTTTCTATTACCACTTTTCTCCTAGAGTCTCCCTCTTTTTCTTTCCCCACCTTATTTCCCCTCCTCCATTAACTTTGCTTTTTTCTCTCTTAGATAATTCCTGAAGAAGATCAAAGGTTGAAATGTTGATTTTAACTCTTATTTTCCATTCTCAGCATGCATTTAATGTTACCATTTTGTTTTGTTTTCTTTTCAGACCACATGCCAGTGAATTTATGGCCATTTGTAATAAACATGCTCCCATAACAATTAAAACTCTAAAAGAAATAATGCACTTTAGTAGTCAGATGAATTAAGGAACTTTAAGAAAAACAGGGATAAAGCATGATATTAGGCAAGAAGAAGTGGTAATAAACATGATTGGGATAAATATAAAAAACTTCACAATCAATATGTTAGTGAAGTAAAAGGTGAAACAAAAGCATTATCTGCAATTGTTAGATAAATAATGGCACCAAACATCCCAAAGATTTCTGAAAACAATAAACACCTTATTAAAAGGTCATGGTAATGTCTTCTCAAATGTATTTAATATGGAGAACCAGATGCTTCCAATGTCTCAAACTGTAGTTGATAAATGTAATGATTACTTCAGCAAAATGGGTAGCTTGGGCCAAAATAACAACAATTCTCAGGTTCTGGCCCAGCAATCAGCAGATGTTAATACTGCAGGACAATTCATACTCCAGTGTAACTGTAGGATCAGTTATTAAAGAGTTATTAAAGTTAGAAACTTTCAAGGCCACTAGATTAGATGCTATCCCACCCAGTTACTAAAATATGCCACTCCTGTAATTGCATACCCCTTAACAAATATATTTAATTTTTCACTTAGAAATGGGAATATGCTACAGACTGAAACAATCCAAGGTCATGCTTATTTATAAAAGGAAAAGAAAACTGTGCTAGGAACTACCACCCAATTTCCTTGTACTGCAAAGCAAGGTGCAAAATTGCATGTAGTCATGGAAGAGACTAGATGTGAAAGGAGAAGGGAATGCTTTGCTGTTGAACGCTAACCGACACAGCCATGGACGATGACTGGAATGTGCACTTAAGCATTAATGGGAAAATTGTGACTTTCAGACTGGACACTGGAGCTCAGTGCAATGTTATGCTTATGAGCACACATCAAACTGTATCCAGAGAGCCTACTCAAAAGTTGAAACCATGATTGGTTTCTTATTCTAGTCATCAAGTGAACGTGCGTGGGAAAAGTTGTACTGGCTGTGGGTTCAGATATCATGTAGTCACGTTCCAAGTTGTTTATGCCAATGTAATGCCTGTATTGGTACTGCCTACATTTTAGAGATGAAATTTGTCAAGAAATTGTTCACAGTTACTGAAGAGATATTGTCTGAGTTTACTGACATCTTCAGGAGCTGGGGCATCTTGAGGAGAACACCACAATAAGATTGACAAGTCTGTTAGTCCAGTGATACAGCTGTCTAGGAAAATATGACTAATTTTAAAATGGTAAATTTAAGGCTGAGCTGGACAATATGGAGAAGCTGGGTGTTATTGAAAAGTTGAGAGACCTACAAGCTGGGTTTAAGAGCCCTGACAACATTAGGAAAACTCTGAAAATATAAGATTTATATTCAACTCCATTCCATTTTCTTTGTTACTTCATATATTTTCAGTAATGAATTCTATGTTTTCTTTTATTACTGGAAACAGTTGCATGGAAACAGTATCCCTGTCCCTAGACTATATCTACTGTGGCTGCTTTTCTACACATAACATCACAATCCCTGTTTATGGCATCATAATTATCTCCACAACAGCATATTTTGATGTCATAAACAGAACTGTGATGTCAGGAGTAGGCAGGCAGCCAGAGCTAAAAGGGCAGAGATACTGTGTTCATACAACTACCCTTAGTAATATAGAGGTTAATGACTAGGCTGAGGTTGGTAACCATGCTATAACCACCTCATGCAGTTGCCAGTACAACCACATAAACCTCGAGAGCACAGCTCGAGAAGTTTATAATTGGCTTGGCAACCGTGAGAAGTGTTTACGCACGTGGTTACCAATCAAAATCAAATCGACTTTATTTTTATAGCGCCTTTCAAAACCAAGGCGCTGTACAAAAAAAATACACGAAGATAACATTTTAGACAAAACATTAAAACAGATCATCCGTAGCTAGGAAAGCTAAACTAAATAAATACGTTTTAACTCCATTTTAAATCTATCAACAGTTGGGCATTCTCTTAACCAGCGAGGTAGAGAATTTCACAGGGTTGGTGCTGAAAAGCAAAGGCACGAGATCCTGATGTCTTCATTCGCACCTGGGAATCTCCAGCAATCCCTTGTTGGTGGAATGGAGAGGATGGGGGCAGTAGGGTACCAGGAGATCTTGCAGGTAACCCGGGTCCCTGATCATGTAGGGCTTTAAAGGTTAGCAAGCCAACCTTAAGGTGATCCACCACCAAACAGGCAGCCAGTGCAGTTCACAGAGCACAGGCATAATATGACTGGTTCTAGAAGTCCCAGTCTAAAGCCTGCCACCGCATTCTGCATCAGCTGCAGGCAGCGGATATCAACTCCGGTAGCCCTAGGTAGAGGGAATTGCAATAATCAAGATGGGTAGTGACAAAGGTATGGACCAATGTTGGAAAATCACCTGGAGGAACCAGATGTTTCACCCGGTGGTATTCCTCAGATGGTAAAAGAGGATTTGATGACAGCTGACACCTGAGATTTTAGGGTCAAACCATCATCAAAAATAACACCCAGGTTGTGCACCTGATCAGAGGTAGTGAGCGACATACCACCAAGTAATAAGCCTGATGGTTATCCAGCCCCAAACCCACCCCCGGACGATCTCGTCCACTACCAGCACCTCAGTCTTATCTGGATTCAGTCTCAGCCAGATGGAACTCATCCAAAGTCTGATCTCAGCAAGGCAGTTATTTAGCATGGAGAGTGCATCATCTTGTCCGGCAGAAAGGACAAATACAGCTGAGTATCATCTGCATAGCAGTGAAAACCCAGACTGTATCACCTGATGATATCTCCCAATTGCAGCATATACACTGCAAACAACATGGGGCTAGAATGGAACCTCTGCGGTGCCCCACAAGGCAGGGAATGAGCATCAGAAGAAACAATTCCAGTGGCAACTCTCTCAGACCTGTCTGTGAGGTAAGAATGGAAGCATTTGAGGAC
This sequence comes from Neoceratodus forsteri, assembly GCA_016271365.2. Taxonomy (NCBI): domain Eukaryota; kingdom Metazoa; phylum Chordata; order Ceratodontiformes; family Ceratodontidae; genus Neoceratodus; species Neoceratodus forsteri. The sequence continues at coordinate 1,453,704,317 of CM057455.1, read as the reverse complement.
TGCACCAGACAGTCCACAAAAGAACCGAGGTGCTCCAACAGCACACCATGGTCTACCGTGTCAAATGCAGCAGAGAGATATCGAGAAGGACCAGAATGGTACGTGCCTTGTGATCTCTAGCCATTAGGAGGTCATTCAATACCCAGACAAGGGCAGTCTCCATGCTATGCTTTTCCTAAAAGAGACTGGAGTGTATCATAGACATTGTGAGTTGTAAGATGATCATCCAATTGCAAGCAACCACCTTTTCAATAAGCTTACCAACAAATGGCATGTTAGAGATAGGCCGGTAGTTGGACCGATGCCAGACCTGATGCTGGCAACCTTATCTGCAAAAATGAGCGAACTCCTCGCATCTCAGCTGAGAAAAGCTTCTCTGGGCTGGATACAGATTGGATTGCACAATCTGTCAATAGTCTGGAAGAGCTGAGCCAGTCGATTCTATGCAGCAGAAATCTCCTGGACAGGAATTCTGCCTTCATACAGGTGATTTCTGATTGATAGCCATCATAATGTGCCATCAACCTAAGCCTGTCAGCATCATGGCTGGACTTCTGCCAGGCTGTCTCCAACCTTGACCAACTCACCTTAACTCCTTCAAGCAGCCATGAAACCAAGGGCTCCTTGAGACGAAGGGTGAGAGGCCGATATCTGAACTGGAGCAATCTTGTCCAGAGCATCCCCACAGCCTTATTATAGGCTAGTATGAGATCATCTGGTCTCATGCATTCACCCGACAAGCCCGATAGATTCAGTACCACCTGTAGGTCACTGGGGTTAATGCCCCTTAAGGCGGTACTGAACCATCTCTGTAGGGCAGACCTATTAGGGGAGCCCTGAAGCTGAACCTTATGGTGTGATGGTCAGACCAGCTGACTGGTTCCACCCCAAATCAGCAATCTCCATACCCAAAAGAAAGATCAGGGTTCAATGAATGACCCCTACATGGGTCAAGGAGGTAACCACCTGTGTTAGGCCCAGTGTCATCATCAGCTGGAGGAGATTTTGACCAAAGTGTGAGAGTTCATCGTCGACCCAGGCATTGAAGTTCCCCAGAACTATCAATCTGGGGACCTCAACACCATGTTAATGATGAAGTCTGCTACCTCCTGCAGGAATTCTCCACCGCCTCCTGGTGGATGGTAGATGAGGAGAATCCTATACCCTCTCCCAGGATATATTCAAAGGATCTGGTACTTCCCAATGGCACATCCAGAAGGCCCAGCTCAGTCTTAAACATAATGGCCACACCCCCCCCTATGATCCAACCTTGGACGGTGTATCACCGAGAACCTGGCTGAAGTTGCTGAGGTCAATATAGGGCCTGGATTTTCATCCAGCCATGTCACAGTGATGCAACCCAGATCAGTTGATCCAACAAGATCAGCTATAATAGCTTTAAATACCACATGCCAAAACTTTGAAATGCACTGCCGGTAGGCATTTGGGACTTTACCAACACCTCGCATCTAAATCACCTCCTCAAGGCACATTTCTCACAGCCTAGTTATTGTCTTTATAGTGTATGGGAAGGGTGTCATTGTTTTCAGTCTAAAATAGTAACAGTGACATTGCTTATTACAAAAATGCATTTACCAAGTCACAGATGAAATATGTGAGCCCATTCAGATATTTATTGTTCTAATAGCTTACAGGGATGGAAATGCTGTAAAATATTCATAATAACACTATTTAAGCATTCAGGTACATTAAAAAACACACTTTCAAAACAGCTCTGGAATATTTATCTAAATGATCAATACAATGAACAAATAGCTAGAGCTGCTGTTTTCCGATTGGTCAGCTGTAGTCATGTTTATTTTATTTATTTATTTTATTTAAACAGCTGTTTGAAAACCTTTGAGCCATAGGCTCATTTACAAAGGTACCTTGTCACAGTAAGACAAACCAAAATACGCAGTATAGCAGTACAACACATAAGTATAACAGTAAATTAAGACATAGATACAAACAAGCTGGTACAGGTAGGATGGATGCAAACAATGTTACTTCAAGCTTGGACACAACGCAACATCAGCTTCAGAACAAAAGAGGATGGCAGCAGCATAAATATCTGAGGAGCATCCACCACATATTAGAAGAAAAGGTATCCTGAAAAGGGACAGAAAAGAGGACGTTGAGCACGGATACTTTTACAACACTTGCTACCACTACTATGCAGCTAGAAAATTCTTCCGGTTTGAAGCTGTTGCGGTAATACTTGTGCTCACCATTGTGGTCATTATTGTGGGTCTGTTACTGATAATATTTATTTATTTAGAGTTTTCCCAGGAAGGCATACTGAGCGGACGCCGATTCCAGATGCGTCATGGGGAAAGGACATGGAGTATACAAATAGTAGTCACATTTATGTTGTACATTATATACAGATACAGATATATACAGGTAGTAGATAGATATAGTATACAGATAGTAACAGGCAATAAGAAATAAAGCCAATATATACAGATATAGAAAAACATCTGTGAGCATAGAAGGTGCACAGGACATGGGCATTTGCATGGCCATACATGGTGGATTAATACAGTATGTTGTGCAATAAAAATTAAAACACAGTAAGCAAAATTAGATGAACCAAATTACACAAAATTACCACAGTACAATGTGGAGACTGCATGTGACACCCCTATCTCTGATCTGCCTAAACGTAATTGCTAGACTAGGGTGGAGTGCTGTGAATACTAGGCAAGGAGCACATGGTGCTGCACAGCTAGGGGCCCTAAGAGATGGGAACCTGGGGTATCTGCCCTTGGTGGCTTATGTGCAGACACATGTTGTGGAGAAATGTGCCTTGAGGAGGTGATTTAAATGCAGGTGTTGGTAAAGTCCTGAATGCCTACTGGCAATACGTTCCAAAGTTTTGGCATGTGGTATTTGAAAGCCACTTGGCCCTTGGATGTGGACATACGGGAACATGGAGAAGCTGGGAGTTTCCACCCTAAGGGAGTACCTGGCTGTGATAAGGCTAAGAGGGCAGATTCGAGGTAGGGGGAAGGACTGTGCCCAGAATTTCACTGTGGTCCTGATGCTGTGGACATGTCTATGATCCTGAGGGACGGTAGATCTAGGGACCTGTAGAGGTCACAGTGATGAGTCATAGGGGAAGTCAAGGGCAAAGTGACGGAAGGAGTGGAAGAGAGGATCAAGGCTAGCGAGAGAGGACTTGGAAGCAGCCTGTAGACTATATTCCTGTAGTCAAGTATAGGGAGGATCATCTTCTGAATAATTTCCTTATGGGTTGCCAGAGGATTCTGCCCTTGTTCCGATATAAGGCTTCTAGTTTTGGGTGCAGTTTCTTGTGGATCGAGTTGATGTGAGAGGAAAAGTCAAGGTGCTGGTCAAGCCAGGCCCTGAGGTATTTGAAGGAGGTGCAAGTCTCTAAGGAGTCCCCTGTGGTGAGGAAAGTAGGGTAGAATGGAGCCAGGAGAGCCTTTGCCTCATCCCAAAAGTTAGGAGACCGTTTTCTGGAGTTAAGGAAAAGCTGGTTGGAGCAAAACCAGTGCTGTACTGCATAGAAATCCTGCTGGAGTATAGAGGCCACTTCCATGGTGGAGGGGCCTGATGCATACAGTATGGTGTCATCAGTGTACAAGTGAATGGATGTGTGGGCAGACCGAGGGAAGGTCATTTAGAAAAATAGAGAAGAGTATCGGGCCAAGGACCGAGCCTTGGGGACCCCAGTAGTGAGGGGAGGAGGTGGAGGGTGTGGTCCACTTCAATGATTGTGATCTACTAACCAGGTATGAGTGAAACCATCTAGTGGCAGCACCTGAAAGTCCTGCACTAGAGAGTTTGGAGAGTTGAAGGAGGGAGACTGTGTCAAAGGCCTTGTGAGGTTGACAAAATGGCTGAGGAGGTGTGCCTTTATCCATACCAGTGAGGATGGTGTCAGTGAGCCAGCAGGGAGGCAATGGTGGAGTGTGATTTCCAAATCCTGACTGGTAGGGTGTGAAGAAAGAAGAGGAGTCGAGGAAGGAGGAGAATTGGGCTAGGACATGGTGCTCCTGTAATTTGGCTAGGATGGGGAGTAGGAGATAGGCAATAGTTTCAGTGAGGAGGGGTCACCCCTTCGAAAGGGGGATGACAGTGGCATGCTTCCAGTTGGATGGTATGTTGGTAAGTGAAAATGAGAGACTGAACAGAGTGGCCAGCAGGGTGGCAATAGCTGGAGCAGATAGGTGTAGCATTTTGGAATCAAATCCTGAGGGGCATTTGACTTTGGAGGGTTGAGTGCCCACAGGCTTTTAGTACAATGGGTGGGTAACCCGCAAAAGAGAACTGATAGCCTGGGAGGATGTGGCATCGGAGGGGGCATACTTGAGGGTGCAGTAGAGGCTAGAAGAGAGGATGCATAGCTAGTGAAGAAGGTATGAAAACAGAGGCCACTTCACCTGGTTCAGAGACAATGGAGCCTTCTACATTTATGGTGGGGTGGGTGGTTGGGCAGAGGGAGAGAAAAGTGACTTGATTGTTTTCCAGAATTTCATTGGGTGATTTAGGTTTATGTGGAAGGATGCCTTGAAGTAATTAGCTTTGGCCTGACAGATTTGTCTAGTGTAGGAAGTATGAAGTGTCTGGTATAATTGGAGTGCCACCTGGGTGCCAGATGCCTTGTACATTTTCCAGGCATGGTTCTTAGTGTGGATTTGATCAATGATATTGGCAGAGACCCAAGGAGGTTGGGTACCCCTTACCCGAGTCCTTCTGAGGGGTGCATGGAGTTCCATACAGCGAGAAACTGTCCTTAAAAATTCTAGGCACAGTCAAGGGAAGATGCCTGTGGGATGAAGGACCAGTCAACTTGTGACAGGTCATTTAACAGTGCATCTATGTTGAGGGCTTTATACAACCTAGTGAGCAACATCCGTGGTGGCGTGCTTTGGGCCTGAATATTTTCTTTACCATGTAGATCATGTGGTGATCGCTAAGGAGTCTGGGAGGAGTCCAGCTTTGATGATCCAATGGGTGTGAGATAAGTGCCCAATCCAAGAGTGAATGGTTCTGAGATTTGTGATTAAGGTGAGTGGGTTCAGAAATTTGTTGGGTGAGGTTTAGGCAATGACTAGGCTGTGAAGGTTAGAGTTGTTGTTTGCAAGCCAGTTAAAGTTGAAATCCCAGGATATGTAGCTCAGCTCCTGAGTTGGTTGACTTTAGAGTACCCAGGTGGTCCAGCACGTTGGGCAGGGAGGTGTCAGGGGTGCAGTAGGACCCAGCATATATGACTGAAATAGAGTATGGGAGTGAGAGTTTGATTAGCTAGGAGTTGATGGACTGCGTGGCCATGGAAAGCTGTACCAGGGTGAACTGGAGCATAGAGGAGATGTACATGGCAACACCTCCCTTTTTTAACCTAGGCGATCTTGTCGAATGAGGGAGTAGCAGGGTATAGAAACTTCTGTGTCCATGTTGTGGGGCTTCAGCCAGGTTTCAGAGATAATCATAACATCTGGGTGAAGTAATAGCATGATTGGTTGAAGGGTTGTGATTTTGTTCAGGATGTTACAAGTGTTGAGGCGCACAATTTGAAGACCCCTTGGTAATGTGAGAGGCAGGTGTTGGGGAGACTTGGACCAGGGTTTAGTTCTATGTCCCAGGACAGGAAGAGCAGTAGCACTAACAATTGTTTAGATTTGAGCATGCCCCATTGGGGCTTGTGGGGGTTGGAATTTGTTGTGAGGTTTGTGGAGGGCTATTCAGTGAGGAGGTTATTAGTACTGTTAGACCTGCATAAAGGAGGGTGGCAGGATGAAAGCACTGAGAAACCAGTTGTTCTGGGAGTAACAATGCTTCTGCAGCTCTGGGGTGGAGGTTGCATGATGAGGAGGGGAGTTGTGCCAGTACATAATGAGATGGAGTTTGGCTGCATTTGAGGATGGGAGGCAGGTGGGAGGGAAGGTGTAAGCAGGCACATTGTGGTGAAAAACAGAGGTAGCATGTTTCTTGCAGGGTTTAGGCAGTGGGATTGGATATAGAGGCACTAGAGGACCAAGCATATGATCTGCTAATAGGAGAGTGGGCTGATAGGTTGTTTCCCTCATGTGAGAAAGCCTATAAGGCTGAGTCTGCCAAGGGTGGTGGTGGGGTGTGGGGCAGCTGGTGCGGAGCGGAGGGCCTTCCTTCACATACGCAATTCAGATTTAGGTACATAGGCTGCGCTTGGGCTGTACCTGAGGTGTCTCCTATGGTGGGGCCTGGTGTGGGGGGGTAGTCCTCCTCGACCACTGGCTGCCTGGAAGACTGTCTAAGAAGGAAAGAGAAGTAGGTGCATTATTTGTAGGCTCAAACAGCACAAGATCACTTCGACTGTTGCTGCCTTGTAAGCATACAATTCGGATTGGGATAAATGCTACAGTCCACAATTAGGTATGCTGGAAAACAGTGGATTAGTGCCAGGAATTATATTTAAAAAGGGCTTATAGCACCTAACAGTGTGCAGGACATCCTTACTAAAGGCTGAAATAGCTTAAAGCTCCTAGATTTAAAATGTATTTAAAGCTTCCTTGCTAAAGGCTGAAATAGCTTAAATCTCCAGATTTAAAACATATTTAAGCATCTAACAGTATTCAGGATATTTCTTAGTACAGGCAGAAACAATTTATGCCCCTAATTTAAAACGTGTTTAAAGCATTAACAGTATGCAGGACATTCCTTAGTACAGGCAGAAACAATTTGTGTCCTTTTTTATATCATTGTTCAAGCCCTGCAAAGTTAAAGTTCCTAGCACTTTGCATGGAATTGCTTAAAACAGGCAGAAATAAAATCAAAGGTCCATTCTAAACATGCTCAAGCACTGCAGAAGTTATTAGGAGGCCAAGAGCCAGAAACTATCAGCATCACTCTGCCGACTATAATTGAGGCTGGCCTATTTGAAATTGGCACCATTGTTCCTTACTTACACACACGCAGTTCAAATTTGTAGGTGCAAAGCTGCTCTAGGCCATACCTGAGATGTCTCCTATGCATGGGCTCCCACGGGGGTAGGGGTAGGTCCTTTCGACCACTGGCTGCCTGAAGACTGTCTGAGGTGTCTCCTACGGCAGGGCTTCGTGGGGCGAGGTCCTCTCGACCACTGGCTGCCTGAAGAATGTCTGATTTAGAATGTGCTTGTTTAAAATGCAGTCTCAGGCAGCTGATCAGCATTCTTTACCAGAATGACTTCAGCTGGTAACATTCTAGCTGTATCTCATTGGAATGACGTAGTCAAGCTAGGTTTACAGCATTCTGACGTCATACCGATGAGATGATCAAGTTGTAAACTCTTGATTTTGCCAGTAATAGACAGTCCCTATACATTATAAGGAATAAAGGTGAGAAATGCAGAATACAGTACAAATATAAATTACATTTATGCCTGAATTTTACATTTTCTAAGTTGTCTCAACTGTGTCAGTAGCTCTTTAATTCAATGGTGGTAGTAGAAAAGCCTGATAAGGTGAGAATATACATTGACCCCAGAGATTTGAATAAGGCTATCAAGAGACATCACTATCCTATGAAAATAGTAGAAGCAGAAGCATCAAGGCTAGCTGGCACTACAGTCTTCAGTGCTTGATGCAGGTCACATGTTTTGGCAAATAAATGTGCATGGACCCAGCTCTGAACTAATGACATTTAACTTACCATTTGGGCATTATAAATTCAAAAGCATGCTGTTGGAATATGCTCAGCTCCAAAATGTTTCAGAAAAATATCTCAAATATTTGAAGGCCTAGACGGTGTAGTGACTTATTTGGATGATATATTGATTTGGCATTCAGATTTACAAGAACATAATGCAAGATAAAAAAAATGCTGCTGAGTGTAGAGCGCCACCTGACACTGAACTTGAAAAAATCAAAGATTGGGTTGAAAGAAGTTCCTTATGCTGGGCACATATTGACCCGAGTGGACTAGTAGTGGACCCAGAGAAAATTAAGGCTGTAGTGGATATGCTCACACCAAAGACAGTTACCGAATTATAGAGGTTTATGGAGATAGTTAACTACATAGCCAAATTCATTCCCAACTTGTCAACTCTGAACAAACCTTTATGGAGTTGTTGGAAATGGCATGTTATTGAGACTTTAAACATGAACAAGTCTTTCATGAACTAGAGAGTCATCACACACACCCTGGTACTAGCCTTCTGTGACCTTCACAAGCCAGTGGTCCTGTCTGTCAGTGCCTCCTCCAACAGGGATGTAGCAGACATTTCTGTTTTGTGCACAATCTCCAACAATTACACCCCCATAAAAGAATGTACACATCCTCTCCAAGTGTTACCCCTTCCAAACAAGTCAAATTACTGTCAGATGATTCCTTTAATCTCTAAAGAGGTTATACATGTATATGTCTTCTAAACAACAGAAGTGTAAACAGAGACACCTCAGTGGCTTACACTAACCCAAATAAGACACTCCTCAGTGGCCTACACTAACCCAAATACTACAGATTAGAATGAAAATATTAACAGAAAGGTATATGATTTCAGACAGGCACTCAACAAAACTGTACACAAATGTGTACAGTGAGTATGCCTGCCTACACCCTTTGTTCTCAAAAGGACTCAGAGTATATCTATTGCAAGCTAACAAACCTGTTGCATTTGCTTGAGATTCTCATTACTGACAATGGGCCCCATTTTGTTAGGGTTGAGTCTGAAATTGTGGCAAAGCCTATGAGTTCAAGCACCTCACTTCTCACCCAGATACCCCCAGGGTAATGGCATGGTTGAGAGAGCAATACAAGCAGTCAAAATGTACTTGAGAAAGCCATGAAAGACAACAGAGACCCATATCTAGCACTGCTTGATTTGAGAAACACACTTATCGGGCTTGGGGTCCCCAGCACAGTTACTTCTTAAATATTGTACACAGAACACTGCTACCCACAACACATGAACTGTTGAAGCCAAGGGTACCAGAGTTGAATATCTGTGCTACATTAGAGACTGCTCAGCAAAGCAACAGCATTAATACAACAGAACTGCATATTCCTTGCCTCTGTTGCTTCCAGGCCAGCAGGTACATATGCATACTGACCAGCATGAGTGGACCCTTGTGGTTGTTGTATCGCTGGCATGGACCCTCATTCCCATCTCATTTCCGCCAGTGGGAAACAGTACCAGCATAATTGACAAGATTTGATATGTCCACCAGTCAAGCAGACCACCTGGCAGTGGCCACAGGATCTTCCTTGTGGAGGGACAGAAGGAGAAGTGGACACTGAACTGGATGAGGATTTTAAAACTAAGAGAAAGGTAGAAGAAAATGCAACAGCAGTGGTGGCACAACCAAGCCAAGGCCCCAGTGAGGACCCACCACTAGTGACACTGGCAGAGATGGCAGCTGCCCCATGGCCCTGTACAACCAATCAGAAAACCCATTCAAATTAGTAGAGTCAGTGGACATTTGATACAAAAGCCTGCATGCTACAGGACTTAAAGCAAGTTTTAATAAAGTTAATATCCAAACTGTTTAAAAGATTATTCTAAAGGGGTGAGATGTGATGATATGTTAATGAATATTAATGCAAACATACTGAAGACGCCAGCAGAAGAAGGCCATTTGGTCTATCTAGTTTGTTCATATTGCAGAGTCCACAGCATCAACTACTGTCCCTGCCCCTCCCCACTTCTCCCATCCTCTCTACCTATGATCCTTACCTCCCCCTATGCCTATTCCAGCCTGTCTTGAAACTGCCCACTGTCTTCAATGAGACCACCTCTTCTGGCAGCACATTCCAAGTGTCCACCACCATCTCCTTGAAGAAGTGCTTCCTGACCTCACTCCTAAACCCCTCCAGCTTAAGACTGTGCCCCTTGTGTTATGGTTTCCACCAGCTTATAAAGACCCTTCTTATCCACCTTATTTATCCCATTCAAGTACTTAAATGTTCCAATTATTTTCTCTCTCTCTCTCTCTCTCACACTCTCTCTCTCTCTCTCCCATCTTTCAGGGAGTTCATGTTCATGCTCCACATGACATCACCCAATTTGAACAATAGCATATATAATGATTGGTGGGCTGTAACCTGCCAAATTAATGCAGTTTGCCTGGGTGTTATTCTATGCTGCTTGTTTAGTAAAGCTTTGAAACTATAGTACTTTGCCTCCGTGTTTCATTACAACCAGTACACAACACACTGAGGTGTCAATGCCTGTCAGCAATTTGTCTAAAACCTCTACTAGTACCTGTTAACTGAGCCCAGAAACAAGGTCAAAACAATACTTTCAGAAAGCCAAGCCTGACTTTGCTGACACTGACCAGACTAAAATACTGACCAAAAGCCCATGGAGCAAAAAGATCTCTTTTGGCAAATTTAAGGTATCAAAAGTACTGAAGAGCTAGCTTTCTGAAGTAACTGTCTCCTGCGATTGTCCTCTGCTAACTCAGAGTGAGGAGGTCATATGTGTGCTTGGCTCTGAGCTCCAGAAACAGCCTTGATTGGCCAATGAAGGTGCCCAATCCCTTGTGCCAGCTACTATCCCCACCCTGCCTGTTTGCACTGTGCAACAGTGGGGACCACACCCATGGTGCTGCCAAAGATAAGAAAATCATCTCTCAAGCCCTCTCACCCTTCTTTGTTAAGTTTCCAACATCAGGGTGCCCAATCCCTGGTGCTGGGTACTACCCCCACCCCACCTGTTTTCATTGTGCGACACCAGGGAGCTAAGCCCTGGTGCTGCTAAACATAACTCTGATACTGGGGTGCCAAAACCCTGTGCTGGTACCTGAAATAAAAAAACATCCCTTATAGACTTTTACATTTACACACCCTGTAAAAAGAAAACTGTCCATCGATGTTTGCTGCAGCTGCTAACATTCCCCAACCTATCCTCCCACTCAGCACACACCACCCACACACCCTGACCCTTTACTTACCCACAGGGGTAGGAGACCAATGCCGAATCCTCTCAGGACTGGAGAAACATCTTCATTCTCCAGTGACGGACCAGGAACTGAGGAAATCAGGTATGTGATTCAGTGTATTTCAGGTGGTTTTGAACTAGTCTTCATAACTTTGTCATTTTGAATATTTTCTCACATTTTCAACATGGTTTTGGGACCCCACCTCATGCAACAGTGGCAGAGAAATTATGCAATCCATCCAGAAAGGTGATTTTGTGGTCACTGCATGAAATCACCTTTTGGGCAGGATTTGAGAATTTTCTCCACCCTTGTTCATGAGGTGGGGTCATAAGAAGGCTATGTTGAAAATTTGGGGTAAAATATTTAAAAGCAATAAGTTATGAGTGTATCGCTGAAATTTTCCAATGCACATTCATAACTTTGATAATTTTCAATATTTTCACTAAAATTTCATCATAGCCATTTTTTTCACACCACCCCATAAATGTGACATCTGCCATTTTTCAAATCCTTAGAAATTGTGTTTTTGCACTTCGACTAAAATCACCTTTTGGGCAGGACTTGAACATTTTGCAATTCTTGTTCATGAGGTGGAGTCGTGAGATGGCTATGTTGAAAATTTGGTACAAATATTAAAAATAAAAAGTTAAGTTCATACATTGAACATTTTCAGTGCACACTGTAACTTGATAATTGTCAATATTTTAACCCCAAATTTTAACATAGCCAATTTTCCACACCACCTCATGAATGTGACAGTTGCCATTTTCAAATCCTGGCCAAAATGTGTTTTCACACTTGTGGTGCAAAATCTGGGCAGATTTGAAAATTTTCTCACCCTTGGTCATGAAGTAGGGCCATAAGAAGGCTATGTTGAAAATTTGGGATAAAAATATTAAAACCACAATTTTTATATATATATTGAATAGCCTGTGAGAAAATGACCATTTTCACTGGCATCCAGTTACAAAAACATAACAAAATACTTACCGAAATGGTAACTGGTGAAAAGATGACTGAAATTGAAGCGACTTGGATATGAGTGACTCAGTTTCAGTACTCATTATATGAGCTACCCTAAAAGGTAGTGAGGGGCAAACAATAAGGCAAATGGAAGAACTGGAAGGGGAATGGAAGAGGAGTGAAGGTATGTGGGAGGAAGTGCAGCTAATGGCTGATGAGCTGGCTATGTGGTGTGGTGATGAGGCTGGCTGGCTGCAGTGGTGAGGGTGCAGGGTTTGGGGCCTGGGAGGAGCACAGTATTATGTGTTTTGCATGCAGGAGTAAATTTCTTTTGCAAGTTTCTCCCCCTCTCTGATATGCACCTCCTGAAGTTCAGAATGCAGCCCCCTCATAAAAACATTTGTTTCACCAGTGTTGCCTCACTGGGAGTGTACATCACTGTTTTGTTTTTAGCAATGTACACTCGCTGTAACAGCGATATGCTTTTGGCAGTTGCCATTATGACATGTAACCTACAGAAATACATAGCATAAGAAACAAACACATACATAAATGCAACATTATTAAAAAATATCAGTTAAAACATATACAGTTACAGTAAGAGAGTAAGTCTTTTTAGTGAAATCTTAAAAGAAGAACTATTTGGACAACTTAGAACATAAATCAGTAGAACATTGTTAGTGTGGTTGCTATAAATTGTATAGAGTTTTGAGCCATGGCAGTATGAAAGAATGGAACCTGAAAGGAAAATCTGCTTTGTGATGTAGTAGAAATAACATTAAATAATTTTGGAAACAAATTAACAGTAGTGTCCGTAAGAGTCTCAAATGAATCTATGTAAAAAAAAAATAATAACCTAAAATTAAAAATACCAGAAAAGAAAGACAACCAAGAGACCTGTAAAGATCACAGTGATGAGTCTTTTCCATAATCCAGTAACAACACAAATAATATTATGAAAAATAAATTTGAGTTTGTTAAGCATTCTTTCTGTTGAAAAGAATAAATGGGGGTGGGTGGGTGGCCTGACTAGGCAGAAGATGGCAGCATAGTTCAGAATCTCTGTAGGAATGGCTGCAATCTAACCTCATCCAGCCTTCATCAGACCTTTCTTTGGTACCAACTCCTGTGACCATCCTGTAATCTTACTGCCTGACACAGTTTGTAAGTCATTTTTGATCCATCATCTACTTATATTCAATTATACTACACTGTACTGCAGCATACTAGGCCTCATCCTTCAGCATTATGGCAGATCTCCAAGCACAGCAAAGCTCACTTGCTAGAGTGGAAGTAATGTTTTCTAAACTGATGGCTGAGGTTAATGATCTAAAACCTCCACCCAACAGAATGCGACCACTCTAAAACTTTTAGCCAGAAAACTGTATTTAATGAGAAAGCAACGCCTGTAACGCCACTATTATTCATGACCTCCAGGCTACTGTCCACAATCAAGATCTAACTATTAAATCCCTACAAGCCATAATTGATTATATTGAAAATTGTATTCATCGCAACAATTTACGATTTTTGGCTTCCTGAAGGTGTAGAATTAGGAGACACTACTGTGCTTTTATTACATGTGCTGCCTGCAATGCTTAAACTGCCTCCTGACCTAATGTTAATCATTGAGCGGGTCTCACCACACTCTGGGTCCCAGGCCAACATCAGACCAGCGACCAAGGCCCATCATTGCTCTTTTCTTGAACTATTCCATACAGAATTCATACTGAAATGAGCCAGAGAAATGGGAAAACTTCAGTGGCAAGAGTTTAATATTTCCATCTACGAGACTTTTGAAAGATTTAACCATCAGAAGGAAGGTCTACAATCCACTTCAACAAATCCTCCACCAAAGAAGCATTAAATTTGCTCTATATGTTACCCGGTGACACTACCCTTTTCTCAGACTCTTTCTTCAAGGATTTTGAAACCCCTGATGCTTCTTTAGCCAACTATCTGGAGACCTCTCTGTAATCTTATCCTGGGAGGTTCAGCCTATTGGCTACCCGAACACAGCTTTGTATCTGTAACGGAGGGGGTGGATTTGCATGTGTGTACAGGATTGTGGGGGAAAGTGTTACAGAACCGCAGCCCCAAGCAGCAACGCCCGAACTGATTTGACCCCAAGGCAATCAACACGGCTGCAAGAGAAGCTTCTGTCGTGGCATTATTCTTCAAGACTTTCATGCTGTTCTAGTGAGGTTTCACCCAAACATCATCAAGTGGCAGCTTCTCACCTTCAAATCAACCTCTATTCCCTTGAGCAATAGGTTTGCTCTCTTGGAGGATGACATGCACTCCTCGGAAGATCTTTCCCAGCAAATTTCAGATGAACATCCCTCTAATTTAGGCCCTGTGCCTCAGGGATGTATTTCTGCCAATACTTCATGGGCAGAAGTTGTTGCAAGTTCTCTCAAATCTTTAGAGCTGCCCTAAAAGAAATGTAAGGCAAAGACCAAACACAAGAACATCAATAGTCACAATCCTGCTAATAAATCTAAGGTGTCATGAGCTTATATGGTCAGCAATATGGTCCCAGTTGCTATATCTTGGTAGGTTTGCTTCCAGGATACTTAAAAGTGCCAGTACACTTTTCTGCCCTAGCCGCCGCTCTACAGTCTATGCTACCTGGTTGCTTTACCCCAGCGGGTACAGAAAGCAAAGGCTGTACATTGTATGCGATCAATTTACTTTTTGTTGCAGTGTTTAAACGAGCAGCTTAAAGGTCTTCAAGTGAACTTTGGTATATCAGCAATGCTTTTCTAACCCATTATTTTAGTGTTAGAGCTTATACATTACCTCACTAAACAGGCTCTCTGTATCTAGCCTTTTACTCTCAATTTAGCAGTGCATCAGATTTATAGTCTTTTGGTTGTTCAGTTGCACATCTTCAGTCAGTATGCATCCTAATTATTGCCTTTTCTTTTTCATATGTGAATTATTATATATTACAAGGTAATTTACCCCTTCCCTCTCCTGATGACAAGTTCTTAAGTATTATTGGCAACTACATTTAATCTATCTCTTCCTCGCTCCATTATTCTTACTACCTCCTGTTTACAATATAGAACTATCATTAGCACTCAAAGAGGTGGGCTATGTTTGGTGTACTGATATCAAGGATTGTCAATCTACATCTTCCTTATGCTCCTTATTTTACGAAGCCTACAGATATTATAGAAACCACTGCTGTGTGATCCTCCTGTTTTGGGGCTCACTGGGCCTAGTCTTCTAGACCTAGTCACCCCAAATAACACCTATTTAGGCGATTTTCGAGTAATCGGAGCTGATCTTTACTACGACTATCTCTTCTGTCTACAGTTATCACTGAAGCCTATACCTCTCCACATAATCCCGATTTGCATTTTGGCTCAGGGCGTAATGGCTTAAATTGACCTCCTTTCTTTTCCCTCAATATTGTATTTATTATGTACTTATTCTGTTGCACTGCAAAGTATACTCAGAGTCACTCTAATGTGGTAATGATCTACTTTTCCTTTTATATGTGTTCATTTGAATTCCACCTGTCTCCCTGAATTCCTTGCTCTATGTCTAGGCTGTACTGGCATCTTGTATATGGTTCTTTAATTTATTGTTATTTCGAGTTGGTATAACTTGTACTATTACTACTAATGTTTATAAATAAGTTCTGGTATTTAGCTTTATCCTTATACCTTGTCCTGTTAGCTTAGAATTAAGCTGAGGTTATTACAATCCCTGCCTTTCTTGGTATTATTCCTTTCAGCTTAGCTTATCAAGAATACTTACTTTATTATATTACTGGGATCAGAGTTAGGTTTGGGCCGATATTTATAACCGGTCCTCCTAGTCTCCTCCCTACATCGACACCCCAAAGTGTGGTGAGACAGTCTCTTAGCCAGTTGGCTGACTCATATCTCCTCACACCCATAAAATGTTTTCTTTGTTATTTAGCTTACTAGTGTTGTTGTTAATGACTTTTCTCCTTCCCCATCTCTATTCTAACTTTATTAAGATATCTGTGCCACTCATTTATCATATATCTCATTTTTTTGGCTTGAATGTTCCTGCTGCTCTCTGCATATACGTAAGCTCTCTATATTGTATTCTAATCATCCACTGCCTCATTTATTTGTCCCTTCACACTCCAGCGATTATTCCTTCTTTAACACTAACAATATGAGTGACATAGTTTTATATATATGGAATGCGAAGGACTTAATTCTCCTTGTAAGCGAAGCAAATTCTTTCACATCTCAAAAACATAAAACACAAATTGCTTTCCTTCAAGAAACAAAATTATTAGCAGAGGATGTTCATAGATTTAAAAGATTGGGTCGGTCAGATCTCTTAATCATCCTATACCTCAAAAAAAGAGGAGTTGCTATTCTTATTCATAAGAGTCTCAAATGGTCCCTTGTAAACTCCATTTCTGATACTGATGGCAGATGGGGATGGTCAAACTGAATACTAACTCTGGTCCTCTTCTGCTTGTTAATGTTCATGCACCGAACTCCGATCCTCCGGAGTTTTTTCATAATTTAGCTCAACAGATTCTATCCACGACACTGATAATACACCAGTTATTCTTGGAGGGATCTTAACTTAGCTTTAGAAGCAGCATTGGCAGAAGTAGCCCTCTACAGAGGCACACCTAAAAGTATTAAAGCCATCTCATTACTAATGCAAGATGTTGGATTAGCCGATGTATGGCACCTCCTTCACCCCACGTTCGAGAATTTACTTTTACTCCTCTCTACATAAGACATACAGTAGAATTGACTACTGTTTAGCCTCTCCTGTTATAATGAAAAACTATTGATTCATCCATCTCTCCCATCATGATCTCGGACCATTCCCTGTCAAATTGTAAACTTTTGTGGGGCCCATTACCACCTAAATCTTCTTACTCGTGGCTGGACCCTCTCTTCCCAAGGATCCTAATTTCTTACCATGATCAAAGCACAAATTCAGGACTTCCTCTTTCACAATACCCCAACCGAATCTTCTATGTCCTCTGTATGGGAAGCTCTTAAAGCTATGATTCGAGGGAAAATTGTCAGATATGCTGCACATAGGAAAAGAGTAAAGGAACAACAGCTGGCTGACTTGGAAAATCTCTTAAGGCTAAAGAGAATTTATACTTTTCTTCTAATAAGCACTGTCCTGATTCTCAACTTCATCTTGAAATTCTTCAACCTAGAGTTAAAATTAACAAATTAATTTCTCGTAAACCGAACTGTCCTTGTTTAAACTTAAATATAAGTTTTGGAACATGGCGATAAAATGGGAAACTCCTCTCTTACCAGCTCAAAGCACAACAAATGGAATGACATATCCTAAGCCTAAAAGATGAACAGGGTACTATCACTCCGACAACCCTCTATAAACCGTATCATGAAAACCTTTATCAAAAACTATACTCTAACACAAATCCTCCATCTACTTTACAAATTCAACAGTTCCTTAAATTGTTACATCTTCCTCATCTTTCTACTCCTGAAACAAATTCTTTAGATGAACCCTTCTCATTTCAGGAAATCCAGAAGCTTTGTCTTCCTTGAAATCCAACAGATCCCCTGGGGTGACAGATTCCTGTTGATTTCTACAAAATGTTTTCTGACACCTTATGTCCTCTTCTTCTTAATGTTTATCAAAAGCTTCAAATACTGCCAAGCTTCCCTATCTTGCACTGAAGTAATCATAACCCTAATCCCTAAGAAAGAAAAATACCTACTCACCTCACAAGTTACAGGCCCATCTCTTTATTAAACACAAATGGGAAGATATTTGCTAAACTACTAACTTCTCGACTTGAATCCTTGATTCCAAAGCTAACTCATTGTTCACAAGCTGGTTTTACTAAACACAGATCTGGTTCTGATCACCTACGTTCCTTATTTAATTTAATTCACAAAGCCAAATCCTCAAGACACCAGCTGCAGCCATAGCTATTGATTTCAAGAAGGCCTTTGATTCCTTAAACTGGGACTACCTTCATCAAGTTTTATCTTATTTTGTCTTTCTCATATCTTTTGCTCCTGGATCAAGTTATTATATAACTCCTGTTGCTAAAATACTTACTAATGCCACCCTTTCCTCTTACTTTCATCTAGCAAGGAACTAGACAAGGCTGTCCCATGTCACCTTCCTTGTTTATTTTAGCCATGGAACCTCTGACTGCTTGTTTACATCAATCTTCTGGCATTATGGGCATGCCTGTAAGCAATTCAAAATATGTTTCTCTCTCCTATGCAGATGACCTCTTAATCTTACTTGAAAACCTGAATGAGGCTGTGCCCCTATTGGTTGATTTGCTTAATAATTTTACTAAAATTTCTGGCCTTGCTTTGAATTATGGCAAATCACAAACTATGCCCCTAACAACCACTGTAAAGCCTTTATGAACATACCTCTTGATTCTGCTGGTCACACAGGGTATAATATATCTAGGAATCAAAATTACTAGTAACTTAGGGAAGATATGGGACATTAACTTTAACCCCTTATTTGATAACATCAAAACAATTCTGGACAGATGGAAGCTTTTAATCTCTCTTCATGGGGAAAATTGCAGCCATTAAGATGTCCATTTCTCCTAAGATTCTTTACCTCTTTGCCAATATTCCTTAGTCTCACCATCCTCCTTTTTGCTAAAATTGATAAATTAATAGGTAACTTTATCTGGGATGGAAACCACCTAGATTTATACAACAAACTTTGATCACATTGGAAAAAAGGGATTCAGGCTCCCTGGTTCAAAAGGCTACCTCTAGGCTTTTCAATGGCCCAAACCATAAAATGGTTTCAGAAACCCTCCCTCACTCACCACTATGGGTTACAATGGAATCCGCATTGTGCCTGGGAGGAGTTCCACTTCCTTCATTTTAATCCCATTTCCTCTAAACTAAAATCTCACCTGACTATATCGTCCTCTGTTCTTTACTGAAATTAACTCACAAATTCCTGCACTCTAATACAACACCCTGGTTTTATGCCCCTTTATGGGCAATCCACTGCTTACTCTAGAGGATCACCCAATTTTGTGTCATACATGGAGGAACAAAGGCATTTTCTTTCTCAGAGATATCTTGGACCAGAATTCACTCACTCTTAGATCATTCTCAGACTTGCAGGTCACATGGAAACTTCCTAAATGGGACTTCTGGAAGTTTTACAAATTCAGGTAGCTTATAACTCTCTGTAGTTTAGTGTATAGGCATACTCTTCTAAACCCATACATCTCGCACTGGACTAATTTATCAGTAAAATTAAATAGCTCAATTTAAAAAGACATTATTGATAATCTACCTGATCAGTCTATACAGGCCAAAAATAAATGGAGTACTCTTCTTAACTACAATATTTCAGATGCCCAATGGAGTAATTGTTGACGTATTGCATATAATACCTTTAATGATGCCTGTAGTTCTTTAATACAAATTAAAATCCTACATCTTTGGTATAGAACCCCTCTGTGTTTCAGTGAATGGGCCTATTAAATAATAATAATTGCTGGTGCTGGAATTTGGCCAACGGGGATCTACTTCATATCTTGTGGTCCTGCGCTCCATTAATAAGCTCTGGCATAAAGTCTGTTTACTTTCCTCCAGAGTAACAGGACAAAACTACCTTTGACCCCAAGCTATTCCTTCTAGGCATCTTATCCCCAATAGCCTCTCTCTCACATGCACATTTTAGATGGCTAAACATACTTTCTCTACTGGTCAAACATCTGATTCTTATGAAATGGAAATCAACTCTGGTGCCTTCTCTTCAGATGTCCTTCAAAGCCTCTCTCAGTATGCCCCCAGACCGATTATCTTATGTTACTCATAACTGACTCACTGTATATGACAGATGTTGTCAGGTTACTTCAAATACATCGAACCTAGTTCTTCTAGACCCTAATTCTTAGGGATATTTAGCCCTCCTTCTTATTTTGCTGTTAGATTAGGTTTTCAAAACTTTTGTGTACATATTTCTCCTCTTTTTCCCTTCCTCCCTGTTTTCTCCCTCTCTCTTCCCTTCTTTCTTGCTTTTTTCTCTTCTTTATTTCCTTGCACAATTTTCTCTTATCTTCACCTCTCCATTACTGAACATTGTTCATATTACCACATTTATCACTTTTTGCAATTTACTGAATGCCTTGCCATAGCCTGCACTAGCATGTATTTCATACATAGTTGCTATTTCTGATCCTATAATACCTTATTGATTGTAACCCTTCTGCTCTACACTTACATCCTGTCTAGGTTTGTGTTTTATTATCACTATATGTATATAAGGCTTCTCCAATATGTTTATCCTAAATACTGTGTTTTGTTAAGTGATATTTTATACATTACATGGAGGATAGTCTTCTATTGTATTACATGTGTGCTTTCTGTATACTAGAATTTTAATAAAAAGATAAAGTGAAAAAGAGAAATAATAAATTATGGATCCATAATTCATAAGAGAAAATAAAATGTGAGCAAGAATTAACCTAGTTTCAGATGTTAAATGCTTGTCCAATCGATAAAGCATCCCTAGTCGCTGATGTAATTTGCTTATTAGTTTAGCAGTATGTTGTCCAAATGATAAGTCAGAGTCCATGATTAAGCCAAGATATTTAAATTCAGAAATTCTTTCAATCTGATTACCATCATTATCAAATAAAGAAAATCTGTGACAGCAGCTTTTTGGGTTTAGAATACTGTGAATTTTGTTTTAGCTGAGTTTAGTACTAATTTGTGTTGATCAAACCATGCATACATCAAATCAAAATCCTTTTGAAGATGTTTTCAGCAGTTGATAAAACATTGACTAAACATGATAATACAGCATCATCCGCATATAATATCAGTTCAGTACTATTACAAATGTCAATGAGTGAATTAACAAAAGTGACTATAACAGGGGTCAAGAATGGACCTCTTGTGGAACTTCACAACCTATTAAACACTCTTTAGAAAATGAACCATTAATCAGTGTTTTCTGAGTCCTATCTTGAAAATAGTTATTAAACCACAGGATTACTTCATCAGAGAAGTTAACCCTAAGCAACATTTTTAATAACTCCTTATGGTCAACTAGTCAAATGCCTTGATGAGGTCCACAAAAGCTTAAGCCACATATTTGCTCTCATCGAGGACTTTGTGAGTTCGGCTTAGAACCTCTACCAAGGCAGTCTCTGTTTTATGACAAGGTCTGAAACCATGCTGAGAGGAAAACCAAAGACTACTTATCAAGATGTTCTGAGATCTGCTCAGAAAGTTTTTTCTAAAATTTCAGATAAAGGTGCTAAAAGTGAAACTGGACAGTAATTATTAACATTTGTCATTGGACCTGATTTATGAATTGACCTAACAATGGCACACTTCCACTTTATGGAAAATGCAATGACTTCTGCATTGTCTACTGGAGTTGTACATCCACCCTACCAATGAATTATAATGCAGTGTTCCTGCCAGCATTCAAGTAATTGATAGTAACTAGACGAGTTTGTTCCTTTGTCTGGCTCTGAATTTAGTATGTGCCTGAGCCTGGAGAATTGCCATAATAGGAGAGTAGCAACAGTGACACTCACCTGAGTTTGGGGATGAGGCCAAATATGTCTCATATTTTGGAGTAAAAAACTGCAAGGTTGGCAATAAAAGGATTGGGAATACAGGGACAGGCCAGACAAGGATGAGAATCACCCACCTTCAGTCTAGAAAAGAAAGCAATCAACCCTGGCTTTTCAAAGAGTTATGCCAGCTTCCCCAGACACGCATACCCCTCATGAAGTTGAAACTGTAAGCTAGACATCTGCAGGTGCTAAAAACTGACATTGTGCCACACCCAGAGCTAACAGGGCTAGGTGTGGTAAAAATAGTGGTCAAGTCAGAATCTTGACTCACAGCCATCAGACAATTCAAAAACTGGAATCCATCACAGGATGATGTAAATGATCATGACCGAGCCTTGGAAAAGAACATGCACATGAAACACTGGATGCAGTAGGAGTCATGATTGCTTATTACTTTTAAATAAATCATTTACATTATTCTGTGAGCTGAGTTTCTGACTTGGTATGTATGCAACTTGCTACAGCTCCAGCCTGCTTCCCTGTGCAACCTGCATTGCTTTTCCTGTCAAGATAGTGGGGAATGTGGCCACATTATTGGGGCCAGCACAGCACATGTGCATGGAGGCAAAAGTGCTGCATAGCTGCATTTCTCCTAAAGAAGGACAATGCAACAAAGGTACAGAGTGCATTGTGCCAGTGCCTCATTAGCCAAGGGAAAATCTGTCAGATCTGACAATCATCATGGTGATGAACCACCTGTGTATGAAATGTCTGAGTATGCTCAGGATTCATTAAGAACAGTGATTCTTACTAGTGCTGTGCCTGTAATCCCCTCCCTAAGTTTTGTGGTCCAGTGGTAGATCCACCAAGTGGCCCCACTGGATCAGACTGTGGCTTGTCTGTACCCCCACACTCTAGTGACCATTTGGGAGGATGCAGTGAGCGCAACAGTTGTGCCTCTACCTTTCAATAGTGACTCTCAGCCAGTCCACACCCACCCCTATGACAGGCGGTCCCCAAAAGCCACATCCTTCCACCCCACACCACCCCATTATGCAGGCTGATGCCTGTATGAAGTACACTGCCTCACATCCCATGACACAAACAAAAACACATTTAATTGATAAATGATGGCTATAGACAATCAGCCATATTCAGTGGTGGGAGATACTGGGTTCTGGTGGCTACTGCATGCCCCTGGTATCATTTGCCTTCCTTCACCAACTTTTCAGAACTTTGAGCCACAGAACCAACTACTGAAACTGAAGATTCTTTCAAATATAGCCTCTTGAGTTAATGCCAGGAGAAGCTCTTGAAAGGAAGGTATCACTGGGGATTTCCAATGTAATAATATGAGTCTTTTGGCAATAGCCCCTTCTGCAGTAACCCATTTGGCCCTGGACTAAACTTAGGCACATGTGGCTGAGCGCATCCTAATAGTAAGAGAGGTGGGTCCGAACTATATCTGGAAAATTTGTTGACACATCCCTTGAACTGAAACCCAAAAGGAGTGCAGAGGGACAATAACAGACAACATGAAACAGATGTGCTCCTGGGTTACCACATCTCCAACAAGTGTCAGTGGGGAGAAGACCCATTTTCTTAAGCTTAGCCAGGTCTCTGTACTATCTATGACTGGTCTTATTCATGATTAGATGCGTTCTGCCCATCCTGGCAGGCAGCGTGTCCTAATCCAGCCATGTTGCCATTGCTGAGCAGATATTGGAATCTGAAAGTTCTTTTCCCATTGTGCTTTAGCCCTCTGGGTTGGGTCTATAGTAGCATCCCTCAGAGCAGAGTAAATCACACAAGCCCTGCCCCTAAGTTGCTTACCCTATATAATTACCGGGTGAGGTCGACTCTGTACACTCCCATCAGAAGGGCATTTGACAAATGGAGTATAGCATCCCTAACCTGAAGATATCTCCAGAAATGGGTAGGTAGGAGGTCATATCTTTCTTTTAATGATTCAAAAGTATCCAATATGGCAGTGTTTAGAAGTAATAAATCCTGAATCGTGGATATACCTTGGGCCTCCCAATATTTCCAGTATATTGGGACTCCATATTTAATAAGGCAGGTATTCCACAGGGGCATATATCTCCACAGGGTTTGGTCGTGTCCCAGGAAAGAAAGGGTTGCTTCCAATACAGAGCAGAGACATGTGTAGGGGGAGACACATCTAAGGATAGATTTTTCTTACTGTAGAACACCACTGCTGGAGAGGGGCATGGACCGTGGACGCCTCTAAAGGGAGCCAAGTTGGGAAGGCTGGACCTATCTTAGAAAACCATCTAATAGTCTGCAGAGTAATGAAGACCATATGATATCTCCAAGCCAAGGAAGACCACAATCACCTCTTCTCCAGTGTTGGCGTAATTTGGCTTTACTAAATTGAGGCAAGGCTCCCTCCCATAAAAAGTTACCTATTATTGCTTCAAATTTCTGAAACCATTTCTGAGGAATTACTAAGGGCAGATGGGCTAACAAATAAAATATCCTCGAGCAGCCATCATTTTATAGAGTCGATCTTACCAGCAAGCTACAATCTCAAGGCCCTCCACCTTCCAATGTCCTGTTTAAGGGAATCTAATAGGGCCGTAGTTAGCTGAGAGCATTTTCCTGTGTTTGGGTGAAGAATAATACCCAGGTGTTTTATACCATTAGGGGACCATTGAGACCTCTGGTTGTACAGTCAGCCCCGGAGTCTGTAAATTTAAGGGAAGCACCTCAGTTTTGGAATGGTTTGTCTTAAGACCTGACACTTCAGCAAATGTGACTAAAGTGTCCAGGATATTACTAATCACCTCGGGGAAGATTCAGTAGTGATGAGAAAGTCGTCTGTATATAAACATTTTAAAGATATTTCCTCCCACTTGCATACTGGGGATTTGGGGAGATTCTCTGAAGGCAATAGCCAGGGCTCTATTGCTAGACGAATAAAGAGGGGAGAGGGAACACCCTGCCTGGTACCTTTCTGCAAAGGAAAGGAAGGGACATAATCCCATTCGCCAGGACAGAAGCTCTAGGGGAGGCATATAGAACTGTATCCAAGAAATAAAGCCAGGTCGTAAGCCCATTTTGGATGAGGTATGAAACAAAAAGTGCCCCTGAATGGAGTTGAAGGCCTTTTCAGTCAATTGCAAGGGCCATGGAGGGCTTATTAGATAATTTGGCACAGTGCAATAGGGTAAGCAATGATCTGTGATGGTCTGATCCTAATCAGACTTGTACATCGGCCTGAGCAGGGTGAACCAGGTCCGATAGGATGCCATCCAACCTACTTGCAAGCAGTTTGTGTATCGGCCTGAGCAGGGTGAACGTGGTCCGATAGGAGGCCATCCAATCTACTTGCAAGAAGTTTGGCCAAACTTTTAGCATCTGCATTAACAAGGGATATGGGATGGTAACTGCCAGGGAGAGTGGATCCTTCTTTTTGGAAGTACCATAATAGTAGCCTCAATGTTGGGGGTAATGGACCTACCTGCAATGAATGTTGAAATATCTGGATAAGGTAAGGAGACAGTTTTGTTTCCTTAATTTTATAGAAACCAATAGGCAGTCCGTCCTTCACTGGAGTTTTCCGAGGGTTTAGGAGGCTATAACATTCTCCACTTCAGCCACAGTAAATGGAGCTTCCAGCTGTCTAGAATCAGATTCTGTTAAATGGGGATAGGTAATTTATCCAGAAAGTTTTGAATGGTCAGTGGGTCAGGAGATAAGAGGAAGCATACAATGCCTCATAAAATTGGGCCATGATCTGATTCGCCCCATTGCTAGAGTGAGATAGCACCCAATGTGTGTTCTTCTGTGCATGAAAAGTTCTGGATGCCTGTTGCTGTTTGAGTTGATAAGGTAATAACTTGCTGGCTTTCCCCTTCCCAGTAGGAGTGTTATAGCCATCTGAGATTTAGCTCAGCTTGCCGGGTCAGATGAGCATTTAAATAAATTCTGTGCTAGCCAGTTGAGCCAATAGGGACTGGAGGGGACCAAGGGTTGAAGGATTTATATTGAGATTCCAAGGAGGCAAGTTGTTTTATAGAGCTCTGATCAGCTTCTCGACGCTCCGCCTGGCAGAAGCAAAGGAAATTATTTTGCCTCAAGATTCGCCTGAAGGCCTCTCATAGGGTTGAATCATTCACTTCTGTTATCATTAATTTCCCAATGTTCCTGCACCACAGGTCCCAACCAACTGAGGAAGTCAGCATCTTCCAGTAAAAGAGGATTCAACTGCCATGAAGGGGTTGAGAGGGATCCGACTCTATTGTAATTCCTAGTTCTAGGGGCATGGCCAGAAACATATATTGGATACATATCAGCCCTAGATACTTTATCATAAAGAGCAGATGAAATAAGCCAGAAGTCAATTCTATGAGATGAACCATGCACCTGGGAGAAGTAGGATAATATATACCCCTGGGTGCATTGTTCTCCAGGATCCAGCAGAGAATGCTTCAACATTAATGTCTGAACCACTTAAAGGGCTTGCCTGTGAGGCTCGGGAGTTTTATTACTTCTGTCCATAAGGAAATCTAGAACCAAGTTAAAGTCTCCACCCACCAGTACTGGAGCATTATTTTCATTGAAGTCAGTGAGTGCCTGGTTAAAAGTATAAAAGAACTGAGGACAATATTGATTAGGGTGTAAAGGTTAGCTAGAATTAAAAAGCCCTTGAGAGTCTCCATGTCTGCCAGGAGCCACCTTCCATCTGTATCATGCTTGTGCCACTGCACTTTCCACCCCAAATTTTTGTGAAATAAAATAGAGGCACCCTGTTTATGGGATGCCATGCACTATGTAATTCACCTGATACCCAATCCCGTTTGAGTTTTCTGGTCTCAGAAGGGACAGCTTTGTCTCTTGGAGGAACGCCCATAGGTTGCAACTTTAGATGAAGCAAAACCTTTTCCACTTAATCGGTGAATTGAGCCCTCGGACATTCCAAGATACAAATCTAGTCCCCATATGACCAGTGAAATAACATGGCTGACAAAATTGTGAAGGAAACACAACTCAAGTGGGTTATGCCAAATAAGCCAAATCTCCCCACCTATAGCCACACTGCATTCTATAGCCCTAGCTTCCAGATTGCCATAAGAACTAACAGAGTAACAGTTTTTAAAGTACTGTCATAAACAAAAACATCCTAATCAGAGACTGAACCAACCAATCAAGTATAACAAAAACCCAAAACTAACGAAAACCATCCTCCCACCCTTTCCCTTACCCATAAACAATCTCCTTGTCTGATCAACAACCGCTGAACATATCGACCAGTAATGGCCCAGATACCAGCGGAGGTCGCTGGGGTAGTTTAATCAAAACTACACTAAACAGAGAAACCTGTTAGAAATCCGAGATCTGCCACCTGCAGTCCCCTATCAGCTAATGAGTCCTTCTACCCATATGTGCAATACACAAAAGAAAAGATTGGATATTCAGTTGTCAGGAAAATAAACCTGCAGATCCCCAGACCCCTCCAGTGGAAAAGGTGTGCAAGGCATAACTAATAAATCTCCATACTAGTAATGAATAAGGAGAGGGGCACTAAAACTGTATCAAAAGAGAGTCCCCCTAATACCTAATTCACACTTAAGCCCGGGAGAGTGACAAGTGAGGACACCTGCACCTGGGGAATCATGGCCTCAGGAAAGATGGTGGATATGTTGGGCTAGCCACTAGCAGCAAATTTAGTTTGTTCTTTGTTTTGTTTTTATTTGAGTTTGTTTTGTTTTTGAGTTTCATTTTATTTTACTTGATGTTTAATCTACAGAGAAACATAGAAACATAGAATTTGACAGCAGATAAGGACCGCTTGGCCCACCCAGTCTGCCCATTTCCTACCTAATGGATAAGCTGCAGATCCTAGTTAACCAGCAGCCTACTTCTTCCTACCCCACCCCTAGAATTGCTCTATGACTGTCCCATGCATGCTTGAATTCCACCACTGTTTTTGACTCCACAACCTCCTCCGGAGGCAGCTTCCATGCATCCACAACCTCTCTGTGAAAAATACTTCCTTAAATTACCCTCTGAGCCACCCCCATCTTCAAATTGTGCCCCTTGTTCTTGCACACCTCTTTTTTGAAAGATGCTACCCCTTTGACTTTGTTGATTCCTTGAGGTACTTGAAAGTTTCTATCATGTCCCCTCTCCCTCCTTTCCTCGAGGCTATACATATCAAGCTCCTTAAGTCTCTCTTCATATGTCTTCCGTGCAGACCCTGCACCATTTTAGTTGCCCTCCTCTGGACAGCTTCCATCCTGTCTATGTTTTTGCGGAGATTGGTCTCCAGAACTGCACGCAGTACTCCAGATGGGGTCTGACCAGCTGTCTGTACAGAGGGATAATAACTTCCTGTTTTCTACTGGTGATGCCTCTCCTATGCATCCCAGTATTCCCCAGCCTCCTTGCTGCCCTCTCACATTGCTTGCCCACCTTTAGGTCATCTGATATGACTAGCCCCAGGTCCCTTTCCATTTTTTGTTGTTGAGTATCTCACCCCCATTGTGTACTCTTCCCTGGGTTTTTGTTTCCCAGGTGCGTTACCTTGCACTTCTTAGCATTGAATCTAAGCTGCCATACATTTTACCATTCCTCTAACCTTGCCAAGTCCCTTCTCATCCTTTCCACCCCACCTTGTGCATCAACTCTGTTGCAGATCTTTGTGTCATCTGCAAAGAGACATACTTTTCCTTCCAGTCCTCTGCAATGTCACTTATAAAGACATTGAAGAGGACCGTCCTAATACTGAACCTCAGTGTACCCCACTAGTCACCCCCTTTCTTCAGAGTGGACTCCATTTACTATTACTCTGTGGTCCTATTCTCCAGCCAATTTTACCCAGGCTGCCATATTGGGACCCACTCCCAGGCTGGCTAACTTGTATATTAATCTTTGAGTGGGACTGTGTCAAATGCCTGTTAAAGTCTAGGTAGGCCATGTCCACAGTCCTCCCTGATCTACTACTTTGGTCCCCAGTCAAAGAAATCTATCAGATTTGTCTGGCATGACCTTCCCACTGTGAATCCATGCTGCCTTGGGTCCTGTGCCCTTCTGGCCTCTAGATACTCGACAGTTCTTTCCTTCAGAAGTGATTCCATCATTTTCCTACCACTGAGGTTAAACTAACAGGTCTGTAGTTTCCTGCTTCTGCCTTGCTCCCACTTTGTGAAGGGAATCACATCTGCCCTCCTCCAGTCCTTGGGTACCACCCCAGCCTCCCATGATTTGTTAAAGAGGGTAGTCAGTGGTGTCACTAGTTCTACCCTTAGTTCTTTTAGAATTCTGGGATGAATCCCATCAGGCCCCATTGCTTTGTCCACCTTCAGTTTTAAGAGTTCTTTCAGAACCCTTTCTTCTGTAATGGGCTGGTATCAACTTCTGTATCCAGAGTGTTTCTACTGTTTATTTTAGGTACCTCCCTCTTCCTTTGTAAATCCTGAGCAAAAATATTTATTTAGTATCTCTGCCTTTTCACAGTCACCGTCTGCCCACCCTCCCTCCACTTTATTAAGCCTCACTATCCCTCCCTTGGTCTTCCTTCGCTCCCTGATGTACCTATAAAGGTTTTATCCCCTTCTTAACTGAGTTGGCTATCTTTTCCTCGGTTTGGGCCTTTGCTGTTCTGACTGCCTTCCCAGCTTCCTTTTGCTTTAACTGATACAGTTCTCTGTCCTGCTCCTTCTGTGATTCCTTGTACTTCCTGAAAGCTTTCTTTTCTCTTGAACCATCACTGCCACTTCCTTTGAGAACCATAGTGGTTTCGTACTTTTTTTTTTTTTTTTGTTGTTTAACCAGGTATAGCACACTAAGCTGAAAGCTTTTTACAGGAGCGACCTGGGAGCACTAGGAGGTCAAGCGACCCACCCAGGGCCACACAGCATGCAAGTGGAAGCCGTGGGACTCAAACCCAGGTCTGGTCCGCTGGATGTCACCAAATCTGCAGTTCAGAGCCTTAGACCACTGCGCTATACTGCCTCCTGCTGGGACACAGTTGTCCCACAGTGGTCAAGGGGTTGGGAGTCATGCATATGTAGCAGGTCACTAACCACTCCTGCTGCTGATGTGTGTGTAGGGAAGGAGCACGTCAGTAGTCCAGTGAGCACTCTTGTCTTCAATGTATGTGTGTGTGGCGGAATACTTAGTCTGGTAACCACTCCAGTCACTGGGGTGTGGAAAAGGAGGTAGGAATACTTATCCACTAATCACTCCTGCCATTTACTATGTGTGTGTGTGTGTGTGTGTGTGTGTGTGTGTGTGTGTGTGTGTGTGTGTGTGTGTGTGGTGCAGATGCTCCCACATCCAGTCTAATTACTCCTTGATCCAGAGTCCACGCTCCCAAAACGTCCTGTGTTACCATGCAGAGAATGAGGCTGGAGTACAGGTGAATACTGCCACCCCACACTCCTTCAACCAGTTGTGATCTACAGATCTCTGGGTCCTCATGCCCTCCTGGGAGGGGGTCCTGATGGACCTAGAGTCCCTTCAGACCTTACATTCCTATGCAAATGTCAAGCCCTGGCCAGCAAGCTTCCATCTCCCTGCTATTGGTGTTATGGAAATCAGTGCAGAAATCGTTACATCGTTTCATTTTGTTTATTTGCTTCACACAAGGCTTGTTACCTCTGTGATGGCAGTTTATTATTCCCCATTGTTCTTCCACCCTCCTTCCTGCCCATTTGCTAGTGCATTCCTTAGGCACCACCCATTTTGCAAAGTCAGCCCTCCTAAAGTCCAGTACTTTTGCCTTTGTATGGCTTGACTCTATTGCTGTGTTTATTGTGAACCATACTGTTCGATGGTCACTAGTTCCCAGATGGCTATCCACTTCTACATCTGTGATCCTCTCTTCATCTCCATTTGAGAGAACCAGGTCTAAGATTGCTCCGTCTCGAGTGGGCTCCAATACTAGTTGTCTAATGCATGCCCCTGTAGGGCATCTAGAATAACCCCACTCTTCGAAGTGGCTGCTGCATCTGCACTCCAGTTAATATCTGGCATATTTAGATCACCCATCAGCAATATCTTCCCTTTTCTGCCATTCTAAGTATACTTTCTATCATTTCCTTGTCCATTTCCTCCTCCTGAGAAGGGTGTGTATACAACCCCTGTGCGGATAGTGGTGCCATTGCCGGTCTCCAAATTTACCCACAGTGCTTCTTCTTCTCCCTGTTTACCCTTTTGTTCTGTTGCTTTGATTCCTTCCCTTATGTAAAGAGCTACTCCTCCTCCTCCTCCCTCTTTTACCCTCCCTGTCCCTCCTGTAGATAGTGTATCCCGGTATGTTTACGTCCCAGTCATGCTTTTGTGTGTACCATGTTTCTGTGACTGTCATGATATCCAAATGTTCCTCCTCCATCAAGGCCACTAATTCAGGAAGCTTGTTACTCAGACTATGGGCATTGGTACTCATTGCTCTCCATTTTTGATGGCTTTACCTTCTGTTGCAGCATCCCCCACTGACCTTTCTACCTTAGTCTTTTCTCATTTAGTACCCTGTTTTGTAGGGAGAGGCTGCAATTTTCCTGTTGCTTATCAGTGCCTCCCCTTGACTAGTTTAAAAGCTTGCCAATGAAGCATTTAAACCGATTGCTCAAAAGACTTGTTCCTTCCTGGACAGATGCAGACCATCCTGCCAGTATAGGCTGGTGTCCCTCCAAGTGGAACCCCAGTACCCAATGAAGCCGAACCCCTGTGCTCCACACCATTTTTTCAACCATTCATTAAACTGCATGGTGCAAAGTACCTCGCCTCACTCATGCCATTCACAGGCAGCACCTCTGAGAAGGATACTGTGCATGCTACTTGTCTTAGACCCTCCCCAATTCGACAAAGTCCTTCTGCACTGCTCTAATCTGATGATGAGCCCAAGTCATTTGTCCCTAGGTGGACAATGGCGTCCAGCTCAGACTCCGATGCAGCTGTTCTCGTGATCCTGAGGATGCGCTTCCTGTCCCTCAAGCCATGGCACCAGGCAGGCACCTTACTTCAGTTTTCCCTGCTCCCCCAGTTCTATCCCCTAATAATTGAGTCCCCGACCAGGAGCTGCTTCCTTTCCTTGTGGTGTCCTCTTCCTCCTTCCTGTGGGCTCTCTTGTGACAGTTGTCTTCAGCCTCCTTAGTCTCCTCTTCGGTGCATCCATACGGGAGCTGTGCTCCCCAGAATGGTGTATGGATTGTGGAGTGGAACAACTGACTGTGTGCCTCTTTTCCACCATCATCACCCTCCCTGAGCCCACTGTGGTCCAACTGCTGTGCTTTCTTCGCAACCTCTGAGGTAGTGGTTGTGGCTCTGGTGGTCCCTGGATGGGGAGGTTCCCTTCCTACTGTCCTGTGTGGCCTGGGGAAGGTTCCCTTACTACTGTCTACTGAGGATTATATGTTTAATTTATGGACAACTATGGGATTTGAAGAGTGCTTGTTGTTTCCCTCTGTAACGAAATGGACTGGGGACTGTGGAATCGAACTGTCTTCAGACCACTTTCGTCCCATTTGGATGGTTTTGTTGATTTTTCAGTAGCTTGCAGCTCAGCGACTCTTTTATTGGGATTTTTGAGCCTGGGTCTTACTCTTGGGGATTTTGTTGAATCAGTGGTGGGGCTGGCTGAATTTATTCTGGCTTGCCCTGCTGATACACTGAGGGATTTTTGGAGTTGTAGGCTCATGGCTTTGTCGGGCAAGCTGGATGGAACTATACTTTTTCCTGCTGACCTACTCTGCTATTCGTCAAGGGATGGTACTGCTGCAAGTTAGCGTTGACTACATGGATTCGTATTATTCCTGAAATTCTGATACTTGGAACTATTTTGACATTTTACTGGGATTTTGAGTGGTGACAACCTGCTGGAAGTGGATACATTGACCCTTTATCATTTTTATTTATTTTTTTTATTTAGCTTTTGTTAACCGGGTAAGTGCACTAGACAAATCCTGCCTATTTTCAGGCACGACCGGGGAGGGGATACAGATGAATGCCAACTGACCTTGAACCAGATTAAGCTGTTGGTGGTATTTTTAGTGAATGAGGGAAATTTGGCCAGGACACCGGGAAATTCTACACTTTCAATAAGTGCCATGGGATCTTTAACATCCACCTGAACTATCACCAATCCAGGCAGATGGGACCTCGGTTTAACGTCTCATCCAAGCGGCACCTCAGAAGTGCAGCACCCTCTCATGCTGCACTACAATGTCAGTACTAGGATATTAGCAAGTGTCCGATGTGGGAACTGAACCCACAGCCCTCTGATCTCCCGCCTCAGAGGCGAAAGTGTGTTACCTACTGAGCCACTGACACTGATAGACTGCAAGTGGATTGTTATGGTTTTGAACTCATTTCACGCTGACCTAATTTCGTCGCTGGATGGTGGATTTAATTTTGTGAATCTCCCGCGTGATGGTTTGAGTGTGTGTTTAAATATGAAATCGCAGTAACTTTGAGATATAGCTCTTTGTTTAAGACTGGAGGGAGGCCTTGATCCCGGGGTGGACTGTCTGTGGTGTCTTGACAATGCGGGGTCCTGATCTTATTCCGCCAAGAGTTAGTGGTGTAGTTCAGTGTACTTTAGGGCCTTATTAGGTCGTGCACAGTGAGAGTGTGCCTTGTACCTTAAATCTGGTCATATATTATTCTTCTTATTGAAGTAGATTTTTTATCTGGATTTTTGTTATTTTTAAAATCTGTAAGGCAGTAAGAGTGCTCTCTCTAGGTTTGGGCACAGTGGGAGTGTGCCTAGTACCTTGAGCCTAGACATTTATTATTTTAATATTTCTTTATAAAATTGTTGTTTATGAGTTAAGTGTTTTCCCTGTCACGTGAGAGGTGGGAGGGAGTTGTTTTTTGGGGTTTATTTCTTTTTGGTTTAATTTAATTTAAAAATAGTATTGCAGTTTTTAAATATTGGGCCGTATGTGTTGGGACCGAGCCTTTGTGGACAGGCGCTAGTCCCCTCTAGGCTGAGGGACCTGTGCCCCTTTGACTGCCCCCCATTGAAACCTGAGGTATATACTCACTGTTGTGCCTTAGGAATTGCATGTGGGAGGAGGAGATGGAGGGCTCTTTTCGCCTGGGGGTGGAGCGAGGGACGAATAAGGGTGGTGAGGTCTAGGATACACCCTGGGGTGAAATGGGTCCAGGATAGGGTTTGCAATGCCTGGTTTCCATACCCAAGAGTTCCACTGATAGTGGGAAAGTGGCCCGCTCCTCCACAGCCTCTCATCAAATCCAGGCGGTGCTATGCAATGCCAGGTCTATAAAAACAAGACAGCAATTGTTGCTGATCTTGTTGAATCATCTGACCTGGCTTGCATCACTGAGACCTAGCTGGATGGAAATGCTGGTCCCATATTGGAGTCAGCTATTCCAGCCGGTACTGGTGATACATCGCCAAGATTGGATCAAGGGGCGGGGGTTGCTATTTGTTTTAAATCGGGTTGAGCCTTGTGGACGTTCCAGTGGTGACCCCAGATCCTTTGAATGTATCATGGGAGCAGGTGTGGGCAGAATTCTCCTCATTTACTGTCCACCTGGTGATGAAAGTTTTTCTGCAAGAAGTTGCAGACTTCTTTGTCGACCTGTTGTTGGAACCCTCCAGGTGGTTGGTTCTAGGGACTTCAGTGCCTGGATTGATGATGAACTCGCTTTTGGACAAAACTTCCTCCAACTGATGATTTCGTTGGGCTTCACACAGGTTGTTACTGCTGCTACCCTACTCAGGGTCACTCCTTGGATCTGGTGTTCACCCTGGGGATGGAGATCTCTGGACTGGTGGTGGAACCAGTTGGGTGGTCTGACCATCACTCCATAAGGTTCAATTTCGCAGCTCCTCCTTTGAGACCAACCCATTTGGAGATGGTCCAGTACCGTCCTTTGAGGGAGTTACTCCTGTGGGTCTGATGACAGTGCTGGACCTATCGAGTAGGCCTGTGGAGTGCATGGATCCAGATGTCTTAGTAGTGCACTATAATAATATATGGTGCTGAAGGCTCTGGATTCTATAGTTCCTGTCCGTGTTCTCCCCTCTCCCTCCACCCTCGGTTCCCTTGATTTGATGGGACATTGAAGGAGGAGAGTGGGGTGAAGATTAAAACTCTAGCGGAAATCGGGTCTGGAAGATGACAGACTTGATTGATGGTCCATTACATGGACTATCAATCAGAAATCTCCCATAAGAAGGCAGAGTTCCTGTCCAGGGAGATAGCTGCATCAAGAAATCGACCAGCTCAGCTCTTCCGGACTGTGGCAGATTGTGCAATACAACCTGTCTGCAGGGTCGGCAAGCCTTTTCACAAATAAAGTGTGATGAGTTTGCTCGGTTCTTTGATGATAAGGTGTCGTTGATCAGGTCAGAGATCTGCAGTTTGCGTTCAGATGAGCATGGCAGTGGTCGGGAGAGGTTACAGGTCCTAGATCTATCTGGATGAATTTTGACCAGCCAGCGATCCTGGATATCATGAAGATTGTCCAGGGCTTGCGGCCGACTTACTGTAGTATGGATCCTGGTCCTACACGCCTCCTTGTGGGGTGTATGGATGTGAATCGGACTGGTCCTTGCTGAGATAGTCTAGTGTCTCTTTGGACCAAGGGGTGTTTCCAGAGTCTCTAAACGAGGCTACTGTGACACCCCTTTGAAGAAACCTTCCTTGACCCAGACTGTCTTGCTAACTACAGACCGCTCTCTAACCTGCCCTTTTTGGGCAAGGTTATTGAGAAATAATCATGTTGCAGCTCGAGGACTTTCTTACCACCCATGAAGTCTATGGTCCTCCAGTCTGGTTTCAGGAAGAGGCATAGTACCGAGACAGCAATGGTTCGGTACTTAATGATTTCCTAATAGCGAGATCAGAGGAGCCTCCGATCTTGGTTCTCCTTGATCTCTGCAGCATTTGATACCGTGGACCATGGGATGTTGCTAGAATGCTTCAGTTGTTCTGTGGACTGTCAGGGACAGTCCTCAGATGGTTCCAGTCTTTCCTCACGAGCAGAACCCAGAAAGTAGTATCAGAATTTTTATCTCAGCTCCCTTTGCTCTGTCCTGTGGGGTGCCGCGAGGGTTCTGTGCTTTCCCCATGCTGTTCACGGTGTATATGATGCCATTGGGGACATTATAAGCATTATGGGCTGAGTTTCTCACTGCTATGCAGATGATACTCAGCTCTATATGTCCTTTGTACCAACAAAACGACGCTCTATCAGTCTTTAACAATTGCCTCACTGAGATTCAGGGCTGGATGAGTGTTAACTGGTTAAGACTGAATCCGGATAAGACTGAGGTGCTGGTGGTGGACTTGGGTCACCGTGCAGAAGTTGACTCCTGGATTTTCCTCTGGCCTTGTGTTGGGGGTAAACAGTTGAGACCTTCTGAACAGGTGCGAAATCTGGGCATAATTTTTGATGGCGAGCTAACAATGAAGGCGCAGGTGTCGACAGTTGTCAAGTCTTCCCTTTATCATCTGAGGAATATTGCCCGGATAAAACACCTTGTTCCACATGACGATCTACTGTATTAGTCCACGCCTTTGTCTCCTCACGTCTTGACTACTGCAATGCTCTATATCTAGGATTGCCGGGGTGGATCTCAGTCGCCTGCAGCAGTGTAGAACGCTGCAGCCAGGTTGTTGATGGGGTTGCCAAGAACTTGCCATATCACACCTGTGCTGCGTGAACTGCTCTGGCTGCCAGTGTATAGAGACTCACCTTCAAGGTCACATTGCTGACCTATAAGACCCTACATGGTCAGGGACCGGACTACTTGCAAGATCTCCTGTGGCCTTACTGTCCTTTTCACTCTCTCCGCTCTGCTGACGAGGGATTGCTAGAGGTTCCCAGGGTACGTCTTCAATCATCTGGGGCCAGAGCGTTTTCTTAATGGTCCCAACCCTGTGGAATTCTCTACCTCATTGGATTTGAGAGTGCCAGTCCACAGAGCAATTCAAGGCATCTTTAAAAGTTATTTATTTGAGAAAGCCTTTGATTAGGCCAACCCATTGTCTTTTAATTGTTTTAAATGTATATTTATTTGTTGGCTGTTTCTTGTATTATATCTGCTCTTTGACAATTTTGAAAAGCGCCTATAAATAAAATTTGATTTGATTTGATTTAATACAGAAAACAACCACAAAAGAAAACATATATCATCAGGAAATCTCATGAAGTTAAGGAGTAGGAGCTTCTATACCAGCCTGATGTATCCTTCAAGAGGAACCAGAAATTGAACCCTGTCTCCCAACCTGTTAGGTTAAGAACTTAAGGGATGCATTTGACATCCTGAGAAGACCAAACACAATTCACTGGGAAGTCAGCCCACAACTTCAGTGTCTGAAGTTACATCTTTCATTGGAGTCAGTTCCAGCTTATCGTCTGGTGAACATGAGGCCTCCCAGGATGTATCCTTTATTTCCGCTCTAGCAAGCTCTTGTCCACTTGGAGTCCAGCATCTTTTGAAGATGCAGATCAAGGAGGTAAGGGAGGGGCAACAGGGGAACCATCTGCAGGTAAATCCATTAGAGCCTGAAACTTATTATTGCTCATATCTGGATGAAAGGAGTTCTACTGAGCTGAAGATTCAGGGCTTTCATTCCAACTTCTTGACCGAGTCGTGGTTTTGTCAACATGTGCCCTTCGATCATTTGCCATCTCCTGTTCTGCCTCTACTTTCACTACCAAATAGTTTCTGAGGAGATATTCAGCTAGAAGCTCTCTGAGGTTCAGGGAGAGCAGGAGTGATGACTAGGAAATTGCGAGGAGGTCTCCACTGGAGATGACCGGTTGAGTAGGCCTGTGAGCCTACAGGCCCTCACAGACAGCCCCAGGACAAATTAGGAGCTTGAGCGATAGAAAATTCTCAGCAGCAGTAGGGTTATCAAAGACTCTGGGGTTCCATTGTAAATAATCCTCAGCAGGGCCGGATAATGTAGGAGTACTCTAAGCCCAGTTCAGCACAGGCTCTGCAGGCTGCCTGAAAGGCCCTGCACCTGCAGTTACCTCCTGGGAATAGTCTGCAAAGATCTGTATTTTGTGACCTTTCCATTGGAGATGTTTCTTGATAAGTGCCAACCTTTTGATCATTTCTCAATCTTGAAAATGGAGAAAGCGAAGTCAGAATTGTATGGGGATCTAACCGCGTTTCAGAGCCAGGGGCTAAAGTTCTATGGCCCTGTCTATCTCTAGTGGGCATTGCTTCACCAGTCCAGAATATCAGGCAGCTCCTTTTGCAGGAAGGAAATTGTGTCAGTCCTCGCACCCCTCTGGGAAGCCAACAAAGCAAATGTTCCGGCAGCCCCGGTTCTCCAGAACTTCCACCCTGTTCCAAAGTACATGAATAAGTCTGTCTTGTTTTTGCAACTGGGCACTCGCCTTATGCCACCTATCTTCAGCTTTGGCTAGTCTGTGCTCGTGCTAATGGAGCTCGTTAGAGAGATTGATAATATCAGCAGAGTTCTGTTTAGCTGTTACATCAAGTTTTCCATTTGCTGAAGAATCTCTGTGAACATCTGCCAAATTTCAGGCATATCGTCTTGCAGCGGGTTGGGTCCGAGCAAGAATCCATCTCAGTGATTGTTGAGGCCCAGCAGTTCGGACAAAGGCAGCTGAAACTTAAGGAAAACGCAACAGCCAAGGATCAAACACCGAGTCGCCTAAGGACACTAGCTTCACGAGCACTGAAAACCCTGTATTCGCACTCATATCAGTAGAAGAAATGGATTTAGTGAGGATTATTTAGGAGTTTTAGCGGGAGCTCAGAGTTCAGGCATCCATTCCTCTTGGCTGCTAGCCACGCCCGTATTTCTTCACGTTAACTTCTGTTACCCATATTCTCACTGTTCCTAATAACCTTACCTACTGAATATTAGAAAATTTGTCATCAGACTAGGATTGCTTGGCCCGCAGTCTGCCCTGTTTGTCCCTGCCTAGTCTGTCTCCACAGATCCTGGCCGATGACTGGCCTCTGTGACCCTCCCACTCCCTGTCTGTTACTAATATTCCCCTATGTATATACTTGCATACTTAGGAAGCCCCTATTATTTTTGCCTCTGCCACTTCTGGCAGTCTGTTCCAGGCATCCACCACTGTTTCAATAAAGTAGTACGTTCTCACATCCCTCTTAAACTCCACACTCCAGCTTCATTACATGTGCTATGGTCCTGATGCTCTTTCTCATTTGAAAGAGACTCCCTGATGCACCCTGTTCACTTCCATGAGGCACCTGTAGGTCTCTATCATATGCCATCTCACTCTCCTCCTTTTCAGGGTGTACATGTTGAGATCCATTCATCTCTCATCACAGGGCTTCTGATGCAGCTGCTGCACTATTTTGGTTGCCCTCCTCTGGACATCCTCCACCCTGTCTATGTCATTTCTGAGATGTGGCCTCCAGAACTGAACACAGTACCCCAGGTGGAGTCTCACAAGTAACCAGTACAATGGCAACACCACCTTCTTTCTCCTACTGGAGGTACATCTCCCTAAGCATCCCTGTTGTCCTACCCACTGCTTTGTCACTCTGTCCTGCCACTATGAGGTCATCAGATCACAATGCCCCAAGGTCCCTTTTCTGCTTAGTGTCTAAGTACCTCTTCCATTCTGGTGATGTTATAAACCTGGAGTGCAAAACTTGAGAGGTTTATCCCATCACCAGAATCCTGAGGTGAAGTTACAATAACAAATAACAGTTCAATGGCCTATGCAAGTTGGTATAGTGTTATGCTTGTGTAACTTAGATAATGGATATCTGCTGTCAAATTCTATGTTTCTATGTTTCTAATCTTTGGCTGTTCACCTCTCTATTCATAGGATACACCACCCTGTAGGGGTACAAAAGGCAAGGAACCCTAGAGGAGGGTTCCACCCCTAGAGGTGCCATGGAATGATTCCCTTGATTAAAGATACCTTAGGAAGGATCCCAAAGAGTGTTGAGCAGACATATAAGGTGATGAATGCTTATCTGTGTTGAAGACCTGAGACGTAGGTCGGTAGGTATAGGAAGGTCAGGAGCTGAGTAGAATAGCAGGAGATGATGGATAAATATTGAGCTGCTCATAGGTCTGAATGTAAGGCATTGAGGTACTACTCCCTAAGGAGAGAGGGAACAGCTATGGGGCCACCATCTGTCTCCATCCAACAGCAGAACCCTGACTACATAACCTAGGGAATATTACTACACCTATCTAAGTATTATGTCCATTGGCATGGAGGAGAGAAAACCCCTTTGAGCAGAAAACCTCTGGGGATCCAAGGCATAGCGCACCTTCCCTCTAGGCTTTGGGACATTTAGTTCATGATGGCTCTGCAATATAGTAGGCCAATCCAGGGGTGGAATTTCCAATTTAGGGAATGTTCTCACTCTGTCCCTCTAATGGGAATGACGTGAAGGGTTGCAAACAAACTGTGCAACATGGGGTACACTGCATGTGGTACTGACCTCCCAGGTGAGAGGAGGAGAGTAATGTCCACCAAGACACTTGGCTGGCATACCGATCTAAGAACAAACGGTTGAATCAGAGGCGGTCACAGGGAGACTAGCTTAAAGAGTGCCTCTGAACCTGCTTGGGTAGTTAAAAGGACCCTGCTGGTGAAAGCCCCACCAACGCTGCTGAAGTCTTAAATTTTACATTTAGAGGTGCTGCTGGTACAGTTGCTGACTGAAGGTCCACCTGGAGCAAGGATATTCCCACTATGGGCCAGATGAGAAGGACCCCGTTCTGAGTTTCACATGCTCAAGATGTGGACTTGTGGGTGCAGAGTGAGACCATTGGCTACAGGACTGTCCCTGAGTCATGGAAGTAATGGACATCTTCGCATGTCTCTGAACTGTGGATAGAATGCAAAGTCAAGATGTAGCATGGGATCCGCACATGGGTCATGCTTGGATGATCAAACATGATGATTAGACCTTCACGTAGGTTAGTCTGAGCAATGGGGACCCTCATGTGGGGCTATATAAGGCAGATAGCATTTTGTAACCACAAGAATGCATGCCTTAGGTCCATTAACTCATTGCCTCCTATAGTGTCACAGAATTAATATATATTTGACTGCATAGCACTGTTGGAAAGGTAATGTTATGCTGAACAACTTTGCAACTGATACTTTTTGTATATCATGTATACTTTAGGAGTTATTTGCATTTGTTTATGGTGTGGTGTATGCACTATGTTGCCTGTTTTAGTGAAAAATATTTTGTTTTGCTGTTTCAACCAGCATAGAAAAACAAAATACATATTATTATTGTATACCACCATTGGAAAGGTAATTTTATGCTGAACAACTTTGCCACTGATATTTTGTGTATATCATGTATACTTTAGCAGTATTAGCATTTGTTTATGGTATGGTGTGTATAGCTTATATGTTGCCTGTTTTAGTGAAAATTTTTTTTTGCTGTTTCAACCAGCATAGAAAGAAAACAAAATTACATATTATGATTTGCATACCACCATTCGAAAGGTAATTTTGTGCTGAATAACTTTGCCACTCATACTTTGTGTCTAGCACTTATGGTTCTTGAGTTATTAGGATTTGTTTGTGGCATGCTGACTATAGCTTGATTTTTCTTAGAAAGGCCCAGGATTTACTGTTAAGAGTATACAGGAGACAAGTGGTGCAACATCAGAGAAGCTCCTGTAGGCAATGAGTTAAGAAGTCAAATTAGGAATAAGTTGAAATTTTACAAGTGAGATAGGCAGTAACTGCCGGTGTGAGTCAGCGGCTGACGGTTAGGTAGGAGGGTGCTAAGCTGGTATGTGAAGAGATAGTTCCAGAATGAAGAGACTTGAAATGCTGATTGCATAATGCCATGAAGGCTGATATGTGCAAATTACATGTAGTGCCACAAAGGCAACTGATGAAAACAAGAACCTATGTGAAACTGCTCCTGCAACCCAGAGCCACAATGCCCACTGTGACACCACAGTCCCCACTGTGGAAAAATAGAGAAGCCACAAACTAGGCAGTGTGACATCAAACAA
Source organism: Neoceratodus forsteri (assembly GCA_016271365.2). Classification (NCBI taxonomy): domain Eukaryota; kingdom Metazoa; phylum Chordata; order Ceratodontiformes; family Ceratodontidae; genus Neoceratodus; species Neoceratodus forsteri. Next base: position 1,453,662,981 of record CM057455.1, on the reverse strand, counting down.
CTAAGTAAATATTAGGATAAAATAAATTGATTCAATTCCAGCAGCAGTAGCTGAGCTGGCATGATGTGGAGTAAAATACACGTCAGGTAAGTACGTTCACTAAGTTAATGGTTGAGAGAATCTTCTGATAGGACCATAAATGGCAGGGCAGGAAATCCCCAAAGAAGGCAGAGCCAAAAGTGGTGACCAAAGGGAAAGAAGGAAAGTGAAGGTCAAGGAAAACAGGGACAAGGCCAGTGAGGACAACAAGAGCAAAGGCATGGAGAAGGTCTAATAACGGAAGGGGTCAGTCATGCAAGACAAGGAAAGCAGAATGAATGGATGAAGCAGTCAGAGGCAGCAGGGAAGGAACAGAGTAGCAACCCAGAAGCTTCGACACGAGAGAAGAGCAAAGTCAAGAAAGTGAAAGGGGCTCGAGGAGGTGAGCTGCAGGACTGAGAAGAAGCAAACAGAGGAGCAGCCAGCATGAAGAAAACCCAAAGAGAGGAATGGACAATACAGGAGGGAGCAACACGAGACAGCAGAGACAAGAGGACAGCTGCAGGATGAGTGGCAGAAGAGGAGAAAACAGTGGAATAGGAGGGAGGAGACAGCCGCGTGGAGGAGAAGAGAGATGGGAGGGAGTGGAAGGAACATGCAAGCCACAGAGCAACAAACAAAACCAAACAGGAGAAGGACAGCCTGAAGCAGCAGGCACAATGAGTACAGGGAAAAAAAAGCAAGAAAGGAGAATGGGGATGTTGAAGAGAGAGATGGGGAATGGAGAAAACAGAAAGAGATGCCAGCGGCAGCCAGGGCAAGGGCACAAGAGAAACAATGGACAGCAGCAAAAGAGAAAAGAATGGAAAAAGCAGGGAGAAGGCATGGCCAATGGAGCCCCAGGCACAATGAGGAAACAGTCATAGGAGCAGGTAGGCTGAGTGGCCTTTATGGCTGGAGGGTTGTAGTTAGATGCTCCACCCCATTGAACTACAGGCATAGCCTTCCAAATGGATTGCCAGATGTTGTTTTTGTAATATATGGCAAACATTCAGGCCCAGATATTCAAACTGCACCCAAAAAGTGCACAACAGCAGGAGCAAGCGCAAGTCCACTGCGCCCATGCGGAAGAAGCGTGATATTCCAAAAAACTGCAGATGCCAAGATGCGCCTATGGCACGCTAATAATCATCGACCACCTGCACCATAGCACAATCAGGAATGTGAAGCTGAGGATATCTGATGCACCATGCAGCAACAAGGGATGCTCAGCGGAGCAGTCCAGATGTGACATAGTGCAACCAGGGATGCCCCTGCAGCAGGACAGCAATGCCACAGCACAGCCAGGTATGCAGGGACCCACCACCCATGCCACAGATGGACAAAGGAGCACACAGCAGAACAGACAATGTCCTACACCCCATGCACTGCACAACTGGGGAGAGCTGAATAACCACCGCCCATGGATACCAGCAATCAACTCCACAACCGGGCCATGGTGCCTCAGTAACCCTGGCAGCTGTGACTGGCCCACAAAGAGGGCCAACCACTCTGTACCACACCATCCCACCAAATGCAGAGCACACCCTGCACCACAATCACCATACACCCTTTCCCAGAGTAGCGCATAAACAGTGCAGAGACTCTATGCATGCCACCACCCTCACTGTGACAATGCAACCCTGTGCACCATGGACTATGCAAGGCACCCCACCATATGCACCCTGCTATGGGTGGCAGCAGACAGCAATGCAACAACAGCATACACAGTTCCACCCTGCACATCCCCAAGGTACAGCTGAGAGACCGACCATGCGCTGCCACACGAGGTACCCCACATGTGAAAGGGCATGCCCCGGACCACAGCACCAGCAGTACAGCACCCTGCACACCATCACAAGGACACATCCCATCCCAGCACTGGCCACAACAGCCAGCACAGACACGCACAGTGTGAGCATGGAAGCATGCACACACAGGATGCTACACAGTGCATGGACAAACACCACCGCATACCCAAGGGCACACCAACACAGGGACACAGTAGTGGGTCAACAAAGCCACTGGCATGTGCCACAGCTGATGTGTACACATGGCCAGCACTCCTACATTGCACAGGTGTGCCAGCCACCCTGCGCAGGCACCATGAAGCTGCGACCACCAGCATGCCGCCGAGCACAGGTGACAGACACTGGAGCACATCCACTGCAACAGACACAAGCGACAGCATGGAGGGGGGACAACAACAGCGGAGGCCACAGTGCCACCATCGGCAGACGTGCACCATACTGGTGATGGAAGGCAACCTCAGCATTGTGCTGGGTACAGTTGTTATCCAGCATGGACAGCCACCACTGACACGCCCAGCAGACCGTGCATATCACAGACATGCAAGGGTGTCAGCTGCACAGGCCATGGATGGTCTGTCAGGGTGCCATGCACACAGTGCAGGCCCCATGGACCACTGCACACAGGCATCCAGTGTACAGAGTACAACACACAAACCACAGACAGTGACTGATCCTCCTGCCCACACTATAGGCGGTCCACCTCTGCACAGACACACACACACACACACACACACACGCCCATGCACCACCCCTGACGCCATGAACACCACTGCAGCTGAGCACCTGTAGCCTGCTGCAAATCAGAACCACCACAGTTGTCATAACAAAATGCATATATTTAAAAGAAGTAACAAAAACTATTTACAAGAGGGAAGGGTCACATAACAGGTGGGGGCAGGTAAGGGCAGGGGTAAACATATGGGAGAGAGGGAAGAAGGGGTGTGAGGTGGGTCAGGGGGAGGTGTTAGTAGGGGCATGGAGTCTTCAATGTGTGCCCTGGTCCTCCTCCACATGGTGCCTACATCTTCTCTTCCTCTCCCTCACCCCATGGCGGTCGATTCTCTGCCAGAGCTCCAGGGTCGCCTTGCCACCTGGAGCTGCTCCAGACACTTCTCTCCAGTGCCTGCAGTCTGCCTCCTAGGACGAGGGAGCAGAGTCAATAAGGTGACTGTCCAGTCCCCTGCAGCCCACCCATTGTGCATGGCATACAGCCATGTGCCACGCCCCTGTGATGGTGTGCGACCACCCACAGTGACTTTGTCCACAAGACCTGCCTACCCAGGCAGCCACAGCCATGTGGACCACTACACACACCCACTGCCCATGTCCTGCACAGCACCATGGCCATACAGTGACTTGGCTATGCAGTGTGAAGGCAGTGCCACAGCCATGTGCCCGTGTGTGCATGCATGGACCACTATTGATGCAGTCCCAGACATGCAGTGTCACTGGACAGTGCTGACTGTAACAAGTTGCGTGCATGGCAGTGGTGTCAATGGATGGTGGCCATGCCCACTGCCCGCCCAGTTATACAGCATGCAATAGTAATCATGGATGTAGGCACTCACCATCATCAGGCTGGTCCATGTGCCACCGAACACCTTCAGCCCTCCTGCTCTGCTGCTCCTCCAGGTGGCGCCCCGCTCCCCTGCCTGTCTGCGTTCTTCGGGCCCTAAGATGCAAACATGGAGAGGAACATCAGTATAATTTGGTAGCAAAGTCACCCCACCTCCATGTGTGTGCAGTCCCACACAGCCATACCCATCCACCCCACACCCGATGCCACCACCACGGCCAACACTGGACAGCCCCCATGTGCCGGACACATGCAACCTGATACCCGTATGGATGACAATAGTGTATGGATGTGGTACCTACCTGGCTGTGGCACCATTTCCCTCCTGGCACGTGCCTGCAGGTGGGCAAGCAGATCCGGATCCCTGTGCCTGAGGTCCCCGTAGCAGTGGTGACACTGCTCCGCTGTGCGCCCATACCAGTGGCCTCCTCGGGGCATCGGCCACCTCCTGCCACACTGCACTCCTGTCCCTGTCCAGGGTTGCATCTCATACAAAGCCCCAGCATGGGCTCTATGATTGCCACCGGGTTGGTAAGCTCCACATGGCTCCATGACTGCTCTTCTCCGCACCATCTCATCAATGTGGTGGATTCAAAATGGCACCCGGCAGCATGGTCCTGCCACATGCAGATGCTGCATGATACAACGCTGCCATTCCCTATTGCGCTGTCACCGAACAGTGCAATAGTGGTGCACCCATGCCTGACACATGGCGCCTAGTGGGCAAAGGTCGGGCACAGGGTCAAGTGTCTGAGGCTCATGGACAGCCACAGTGCAAATGGAAACCCAATGTGTGCACAATTGGGTGTCTAAAGCACCTCCTGTAGTGCCTCAGAGTGCTGCTGCCCCAGTGCACCTGACGCCCCCAGTGCCACAGTGCATATATGTGAACAGCCCTGTAACGCCACTGGCACAATGGTGGCCGTGCCCTGCATTGCCTCCCGTGCACAGCATGTCAGCAGTGTGGCAGGCACCCGCGCCATCAACCCGGCATGCACAGTTAGGTGTGTACTGCGATGTCACAGAACTGCGCCTTGGCTCAGCATATTCAACACAATTGCGCAAAGTGCAACAGCGCGATATTCAGCTGGCATATGGAAATCATCAGCCATTCAATGGCGAGTCACTGCATTTGCATCCACTTAAAATGCACCTTGTCTCATTTGCATGAGTTAGCGCTATAAAAAATGCGACACTGGGCTGTACTAGGCATAGTCGGTTACTGCAGTCTATTGTGGTGAGTTGCATGCTATTTGGGAGTGTGGACTGTGGTGTTTGGGACATGCATGGGACTACACAGTCACAGGGTAACACCTGTCATTCTTACAGGAGGAATCATGACCGATTGTGGAGGAGGAAGAGGAACAGAGATGTGGGAGGAAGGAGGTCAAACTTCACAGAGGCAGAGACAGATGCCCTGTTTGAGGCCTACCTCGACCAGGAGCCGCTGCTCAGCAGACACCAGGGAACACCACAGGCCCATGCTGCTGCATGGGAGGAGGTGGCGCGTGCTGTCAACCTGCATGGCAGCAACCAGCACTCAGTGCAGGAGTGCAAAAGAAGATGGGCATGGACAGGCAGAGAATTAAAGAGAAGGTGGCTGCCATCAGGGCAGCATGGTCTGCAACCGGTGGGGACAGCCGGAGGTGTAGCCTCACCCCACAAGAAGAGCGGGTTGCTGGCAGCATGCAGTGTTGTGCCATCGAGGTGTTCGGGTGGTGGATTCCAGATGGGTGGTAGCCCGTCACTGCATGGTAGGTCCTGGTCTGTCAATGGGGGGAGGGTAGGTCACATACATTAATGCTACTGTTTTTCCCACAGCTCCTGGAGTGTCTACATGGGTCAGCGGTGGTGGGCTTCTCCACTGAGGCAGTAGCATGGAGATGGAGGAGGCCCATCCACCTCCACAGGCATACATGGGTCAGAGTGACAGTGGGCCCGCCTGGACATCCGGACTGATGTTGGTGGAGCAGGTATGGAGGAGGCCCTGCCCGTGTCACAGCATGCCAGTGTCCATGGATGCCAGCATGCTGAGACTGGGCTGGTGCCGGATCTGTCACTGATGATGGAGCTAACGCCATGGGCAGTGAGACGGTGGGACCACAGGATGGCCACAGCAGGTGACATCACGGCCATGGCTGTGGGTGGTGCTGCCGTGGAGGCCTGTGTGACATCACAGTCCCAGTCTGTGCCTGTCTGCACCAGTGGGGCAGCACTGGTGTGTGTCCAGGACAGTGGGGCTGTTGCAGCCACTCCCGGCGGCACCATTGAGCCCTGGAGAGTGGCAGCTGCAGCGGCAGTATCAGCAGTCAGCCAATGGCCATGGGGGTACAGTGTCAGGGGAGGTGTCAGTGCACCACCTGTGGAGATGCCCAGGCCTGGCCCTGGTGTGCAGCACCCACCCTCAAGGGTGATGACCATCAGGCCATGAACACCATTAGGGACAGCATGCCGATCAGGCAGATGACCTCTTAGATGAGCAAACCCGCATACTGCAAGCATCAGTCAATCAGTAGATGCAGCGTGATAGCGGTGGATGCACTGAGTGCGGCTCTGCACCAGGGAAAGGAGCGCACAGCAGAGACACCGCTCTACTCCTGGCAGGGATGGCCCAGTTGCAGGAGGATGTGACCACTGCCATTCACAGGCAAACATAGGCATTCACAGCTGTCATGGCCACAATGGGCACACAGTTATTTGCCCATGCGTCAGAACTACCACACAGTACAATGTCCACCCCCATTCCGGCATCATTGCAATTCCTCCTTGGTGACTCCCAGTTCAGCTGTGGGCATCCCGAGCATGCCTGGTGCAGGCATGTTGGTGTGCTCGAGACCCTGCGTGAGCACAGTCACGTTCACACAGTGGAACCCCTGGGGGACTGTCGGTGCCACCTCCATGAGGCCATTGATGAGCCTATCACTGCTGGCGGGTCTTAGTGGGGCCGCCCCAACATCCATGGCAGCCGTGGCACTGTGGCACATGACTGATCTGTCTCCCAGCATGGCTACTGTCTGATGCTGCCTTGTGTGCATTGTGTCGCTCAGCTGCAATGCACAGGTGGTACTCCTCACACACACACATGTTCCATCTGTACACCCTCCCCACTGCTGTCCACTGTGGCGTGTGCATGATGATGCCTGCATTGTGCTGTATGCCACTGTGCAATGGTGCGCAGCATCTGACACATGCACAATGACAGGCAGTGGATGTGGTGGTCCATGGATGTGTGTGTGGCTAGGGTGGCGGTCTGGGTCGGAGTGCCTCCTACCCTTCTTGCATGTCTTGTGAGGTGTGTGTGTGAGTGTGTGTGTGTGTGTGTGTGTGTGTGTGTATGACTCGTGCCATGTTAGTCCTGCCCATCCCTGGCGGTGTGTGCGGTTCCATGCTCAGCCACTTCTCTTGACAGCATGCACCCCTGCTGTTTGTCCATGCGTGTTTGTGGGTTGTGCCTTTGCCACTGGTGGTTGCACATGGCCCCATGACTTACTGGGTTGGCTGGAAGTGCTCCTCTGTGATGGTGTCCAGTGCAGCTGTGCCAGCTGGATCAGTTGAGGGTCCCGTCACATAAGAGGCTGCCCATCACCATCTTCACCAGCATCTCATCATCCCATCGCTGTCACCCTCTTCACCTGTACGGCTATCCCACAGTCATTGGCCATGTTGTGCAGGATATAACAGACCAGGAATAGCCAGCAGGCCTTTGAGGGCTGTACTGTAGGGCACTGCCAGATGTGTCCAGGCAACGGAAACATGTCTTCAGCATCCCGACACCCACTCGATGATATTAGGTGGTGGCATGTGCCTCATTGTAGCATTGCTTCTGCGATGGGGTCGTGGGCCGTCAGTATGGTGTGAGCAGCCAGCGACGGAGTGGGTATCCACTGTCACCTGTGTGTAGAGGATGGAGGTTAGTTTGGTGATCAGTGTTGCCTGTCTTGGGCCATCTAGGCCAGTACCCATGTCACCTCTTACCATGCCCCTCCCAAGCTCTATGTTTTTCCATGTGGTTTGCATACTCACCCACTAAGTGGCGGTGGGATGTCCCCACTCTTGAATCTGTGGCACAGCGCCAACTGGTGCCAGATGAAGGCATCATGTGCTCCCTCTGGGTGCGTGGCACAGACATTGATTATCGCCCCTGCGCATCGCACACCACCTGGCTGTTGATGCTTTCATAGCCCTTCTGATTGATATACGCAGCACTTTCAGGGCCAGGTGGTGCAGATGGCCACATGGGTGCAGTCTATTGCCTCAGCACACCAGGCATACATGCTACCCTCTAGAACTCCTGTATGTTTGCTGTGCACTCCGCCAGTGTGCTGGGGAAATGGATGTACTCTGCAGCATGTGGCAGCAGTGCATTGAGGAACTGGGTGAGGTGGCATGATGTGGCAACTGGGTTATGCCTGTGGTGTCCCCTGTTGGTCTCTGGCAGGTACCCATGGTGAGCAGGCACATGCAAGCTGTCATTTTGTCTCCACTGACAGAGCATGGCTCCATCATGTGTGTTGCCTGCATCACACCACTGTACAGCTCACAGAGGCATCTCAGAATTGCCCGATTCAGGTGGTACCGCCCATGATCTCGGTATCGTGTACAGCCAAGCTGGTGCGGGCTCGGTACTGCCTGGTGGGGGCATACCACCGACAGGCCTTCCACGGCTACACCCCCTGCTGCCTGCCTTCTCACCCCCTCATTACTGCCTCCATCTGGATGGTGGCATTGGCCATGTCCTGGCTTGCATCCCCCGGCAGCTGTTTCTGTGTTCCCACCACTGTCCTGGCTGCTACTTCCCCCACACCGGGAACACCTTCCTCTGGTGGCCTCAGTGCTGTGTGGCACTTCCCCTTCTACACTGTGGTTTGGCTGTGGCTCCCACACCTTCCCTGTGCCTGTGGGTTCAGGGTGCCCTTTCTCTGTCCTGCCATGTGTGTCTGGCTATAGTTCAGCAACATGTGCCTTCCTGACAGTTCTTGCACCTCTCCCTTGTTCCTTTTATTTTGGCTCATTTCGCTATTGCGCAACTTCCACTTGTTTCCTATTGCGCATGGCGATGTTGTTGAATATCGCACTGCACCATTTATGCATGGTTCCTCCCTTCAGTTGCACATGCATTTATTATCATTGCACTCTTGAGCAGTATGATTTGGGGCACATCTGCCTCCGCTGAATATTGCAGAATGGCGATTTTCAGACTTGCGCTTGAGCAACCTTATTGTGCATGGTGCAACCTTTTGAGTATCTGGGCCTCTGTGTTTAGAAAATTGTTGACCACCTCTCACTTAGAGAAACTAAGCCTCCTCCTGAATCTTTTGCACCAGAATCGTTAACTGTTCATTTGTCATAGTGATCACTTATGATCACTACCGACTCTTTCCGCACAAACCAGAAATTACAACTGTTACTGTATTATGATCACTTATGATCCCCTTGGTTGATTATCCATCCTCCACAATTACCATATCATGGTGCTGACAATGCTGCTGCTGCTGCCCTCCCATGCTGTCCTCATCCTCTCTGCTGCCTGAAGAAAGCTGGCATTCCTGGCACCACCCACTGCTGCCCTCTATCAACCCTGTCCCCAGTCGTAACTTCATGATGCTTACTTTGCACAGCTCAGCTCACAGTGGCAGTTTGAAGCTGTGCCAGGGCTGGACTTCATGTGGATTCCAAAGTCATAATGCCATTGTTCTGACATCAACATAACAGTATTATAAGTTTATAATGTCAGAATTATGGTATTACAACTTTCACAGCTGCTTCTTGTGAATGGGAGCAATGTTTGACCATGTGTTTTCTGTTTTATAACAAATTAAATTTATTGCAGTTTAAGAACTCAGCATGCCCAGTACTAGAGTGATAGGAAAAGCCTAGAGGTTCTATTAACTAGAATAATAAATACCTACAAAAATAATTTATTATCCCAAAATCATATTTCCAAACATTTGAGAACATAGTAATAGCTCATAATTTTTGCACATACTTACTGAAAAAAAAGTGTTCAAATTTACTGGAATGCAGTGTATAACACTAAACTATAAGTCAATACTTAGCCTCAAATAAAGTAGAAAAATTAAAACTGTGCCCCCAAAAGATTGTATTAATCACAGAAGAGTATGATTTTGCTCAGAAGAGCAGTGGCATAGTACTAACAATCTAAACCAATGCTTACCACCTCCCAGAAAATGCTGGAAGAATGACAGTACCATAAAAACACTAAGCACTTGGTTTTTATTACTTTCAGTGCTAAAGCATACATTAGAACACAGATGAAAGTAAATAGGTTAGATAGGGTTAAAAAAAAGCCCCAAAGGAGTCTGTGATGCAATTGGCTACACAATATAAGCGGTTCTTCTAAATACATTTCAAATCGATGTGGTATCCACTCTCCAGAAGTCATGTTCCTCTCTTCCAAAGAAGTACGGTAGATGGCATTGCACTTTTAGCGTTGAAACCTTTTTGCTGTGAAGCTGCACAGAGAACACATTTTAGCCTGGATGGCCAAATGTGAATCAGAATGAAAGCTGCTGATTGGTTGATAAGTCAGTAGTATTTGGTCAAGTGCATGCACTGTCTCAAGTATATTCATAGGATTCATAGGTTAAAAACAAGTTCAGAAGACTGACGTCCATAACAGAACTTGCCACCATGTCAAATTGTCAATGTGGAAAATATGAAACATTTATATCCCATGAAGTTGTCTAGTGCCTTTTAAAACTGCTTAGATTGTTACTGTCAACCACTTCAGTAGGTAATGTATTCGAACATTCACAATTCTCTGAGTGTACCATTGACTCCTCTTTTGAGTTTTGTTAGATTCACCATATAATTTCTGATTATGGAACCTTGTTTTATTATATTGCACCAAATTCTTTGATAAACCAATTAATTCTTGAAATGCTTCATCCCCATTTGCTCTAAATGCCAGACACAATTTACCTCTAAATTTCCTGTGTTCCACGGAGTATAGGTTTAGATGTTTTAACCTGTCATAATAACTCAGATGTTTTACAGTTCTGATATTTTTAGTTACTCTTCTTGGGACTTTTTCCAACTTATTTTTCCTTGGATTGAGTATGGGGCACAAAGGGAGAACAATACTCAATATGGGGCTGGACTAATGCTGAATATAATGATAGAATGACCTCACAGTCCCTGCTTTTAATTGATCTCAGTATACACCTAATTATCTGGTTGCATTTCGTTATGGTCATATTAGTGTGTTGTTTGAACTTTAGGTTATTGAAATCCAAACACCTACTGTAGGTCTTTTCATTTATTGATTGCTGCAATGGAATATTATTTAGTTTATATTGGAAGCTGGGATTATTTGACCCAAAGTGCATAATCTTGCACTTTGCTCATTAAAGGCCAATTTATGCTCAGCTGCCCAGTTTGCCAGATGGTCCAAGTTATCTTGGAAAGATTTTGCTGAGATTTCATTGTGAACAATTCCACCGATTTTACAGCATATTTGCATGACCAAACTCATGGCAGAGTCTGCATGGATGATAATAGGATATTAAGCAGGACTGGGCCCAACACCGAGCCTCCATGGCACTCCACTTGTAACTTCTCCCATGTTGATTCATATCCCTTATAGCCACATTGGGTTCTATTATTTAACCAAGAGCTGATCCATCTGATTATATCTGGATGAAACTGAAGTTTAACTAACTCCTCAATCAAAATTATGTGTGATACTGAATCTAAAGCTTTGGAAAAATTAAGGAAGACCACATCAACAGGCATTCTATCCAGGGAGGCACTTACAGGCTCAAAGAAGCTCAAGAGATTGGTTAAACAGGATATACCAGAAACAAACCCATGCTGCATCATATCATAACGCGAGATGCTTTTAGGTGATCCATAATATGTTTCTGTAGTAACCGCTCCAGAATTTTACCCAAAACAGATATTAAGCCGTGTTGCCTATAATTTTTCATCCTGTTTTCTCCCTCCTTAACGTATTGGAGTTATCCAAGCCTTATTCCATACTTTTATGGTTTCTCAGATTTTAATGATGCATTGAATAACATGGCTAGTGGGCCTGCAAGCTGAGCATTTAATTCCTTCAAGAATTTAGATGGTATGCTATCTGGTCCTGCTGAGCTATTATTTTTAATAAATTGTATTGTTTTAATAATATCCGATGGCTTGAAAGCTGGATAGTCAGCTTGTAGTGGAGGTAATTCTCCAGTTTATTTATTAGGAAGTACCTTTGAGCCAAAAGGTCTTTTACTGAGGTTCCACGTTGTAGTAATACAAGGGCATTACATCATTTACAATGGTTACAAGAACATTAGCAGATACAAGGTGATTCATGCCTGGAAAGACATGAGTACATCAGGTTACAGAGGTTACATAATTACAGTTACAGGAGTACATAAGTAAAAATATACAGACATATAATTTAAAGTAGGCTAGCCTGACAGGTTGTTAAGTGAACAGCTTGAGGTTCTACAGGATATAGAGTGAATCAGGTAGGGAGCAGAGGATGATATAGTCTGAAAAAAAATTAACTATTACTATATGCAAGAGGAGAACTTGATGGGCAGCAGTTCTTTTGTCATAAGTGCTAAAGAGTGTAGTCATAAAGGAGGGCTAGACTCACTGGGGGAGTGCTGAGGTGGTGACCTGGAGCCTACTAGAGTGTTAGTTAGTAAGAAGAGGGGTGGCAAGGGTGCAGGTTAGAATGAGGGTAGCAGGAAAGAGGAGGGAGGGTGTGGGGAGTTCAGGTCTCACGGTCACAGTTCCTGTTTGTGGCAAGGGCCACTCTGAGTTTATTTTTAAAGGGACCTATTTTGTCCTCTTTTGTGATGCCTGGTCAAGCGCATTAAGACAAAGTGGTGCCCGTATTCATAGGACCATTGGCCTTGTGTGGTTCTATGGAAAGGGATGCAGAAGTTATCACCTCTTTCTCTTTATGGACACTAAGAAAATATTGGTTGAAGATTGTAGCCATTTCCTTTTCTGAATTTATTAGACCCTTATCTGATAATATTGGTTCTGTCATCCTATTGTTCTTTTTTAAGGAACCTATATAATTATAAAATTATTTTGTTATCTCCTATTGTTGTAGCTAATCTTCTTTCAGCATCTTTTTAGCATTTTAATTTTTGTTTACTACTTTTGTAATTTCTTTATAGGCTGTGATATTAATATTAGTTGGACATTTTTCTGTTTTTTATACAATTTCTTCTCTTTTAACAACTTTTTTATTTTCTTAGTCCACCAGATAGGTACCCTATCATTTTTGAATATTTCACTCTCTCTGGGACCCATTTCTCAATACATATACTTAATTTGTTAAACAATTTGTCCCACATCTCTTCTACTTCAAGATCTTTTAATTCATCAGTCCAATTCCATTTTCAAAAGTTTCTTAATACTATTATAGTCAGCCTTAAAGAAATCCTTAAATTAAGTTATACCTCTTATAGGTTTATTAATTGACATCAGGATATCTAGCATAATTACACTGTGGTCACTGCTACCCAATTGTGGCAGGAGCTTCAGGCCCAGGCAGCTAATTTCTGGATTTAGGAATATTAAATATAATATGTTTCATTTCCTAGTGCCTTCTTGCACCATCTGCTATAGATTACCTTGTGTAATAATTTCTATAAATCTTTTTCCACTGGGCTTACTCCAGTTAAGTTTTTACAATTGATAGCTGGGAAGTTAAAGTCATCCAGAAGTATAATATCACTTTCAGCACACATCCTTCAATTTCATCCAAGAAGATGTGTGTGTCTTCTGTCACATATTAGGGGATCGATAGCCCAGACCGAAAGTCAAATAAGTGGAAGAATTTAGGATCTAACCTAAATTATTTATTTTTGTTTTCTTCACTGTTTTCTTGTGTGATTTCAGCTGGTTTTAATTCTCTTATATGTACAAGACCACCCCTCCCGCCTTTTTTACTCGCCCTCTCTTTACTTATGAGAATATATCCAGGGATAGTAACTCCACATTCTTCTTTGGCAAACCAGATTTCTGTAATTCCATAGACATCTATCTTACTGTCATGCAGTAAGAGCTTAACTCCTTAATTTTGGGACCCTTCTCATGAATGCTCTCACTGTCATGGCGTTAATCGGGCCTGAAGGGTGATTTCGCGGTCACTGCCAAAATCACCTTTTGGGACTAAGTAATGAAATGACACTGTACTGTTCATAAGGTGGGCTCTCAAAAAGCCTATTTTGAAATTTGGTGGAAAATTCTAAAATGACTGTTTTACGGGCGATGCGTTGAGCAGTTCCTATGCACGCTCGTAAGTTCATGAATTTTCAATATTTTCACTCTAGATTTTCAACATTGCCATTTTATTACACTTCCTTATGAGCAGTACAGCTGTCATTTGTCACATCTTGCCCAAAACATGTTTCCGCCCATGTAGCAGCACAATGGCACAGTCGGTGTGCAAAATCAATGTATGGGACACATTAAGAAAATCACCGTGACACTGTTCATGAGCAGAGGTCTTAAAATGGCTATGTTGAAAATTTGGTGAAAAATTCCTAAAAAATGACTGTTTTACGGTGCCGGTGTTACGCAGTTTCTATGCACTCGTAAGTTTCATGTACTTTTCAATATTTTCACTCCAGATTTTCAACATTGCCATTTTATTACACTTCCTTATGAACAGTACAGCTGCCATTTTTCACATGTCACCCAAAATGTGTTTTCGCACATGTAGCGCAATGGTGCAGTCGGTGTGGGAAAGCAATGTTTGAGACAGATTAAGAAAATCACAGTTACACTGTTCATGAGCAGAGATCTTAAAATGGCTTTGTTGAAAATTTGGTGACAAAAGTCCATAAAATGACTGTGTTACAGTGAGGTGAGCATTACTGAGTTTCCATGCACCCTCGTAAGTTCATGACTTTGTAATATTTTTAGTCCAGATTTTCACCAGTGGCATTTCCACACTTCCTTATTAACAGTACAGCTGTCATTTTTCACAACATGGCCAAAATGTGTTTCACACTTTCAGCGCAGAGATGCATGGTCGTGGGGAAATCATTGTTTGGGATAGATAAAGAAAATTACAGTGACACTGTTCATGATCGGAGGTAGGGTTGCCACCTTTGGATGAGGCAAAACTGGCTCCTAAGCTCTGCCCCTAGCCCCACCCTTTCATGACTCATCATGCATTGTTCCTCCTAGAAGTCCATTTGTTGTATCAATAAAAAGAACAATGCAGCAGTTAAATAAAATGTTAAGATGCTGGACTGTGCCTGCTAAAGTTACTTTCCTAGGTTCTTCTTAACTATTTATTTACTTATGTATTTATTTATGGACATTGGTTAACCAAATAAACATACAGAGATAAAATAAATCTAATTTACAGATACGATCTGGGGGAGACAAGGAAATACTGTAAATAGTATACAATAGTGTTCATACTTTATATCTTTTCTGGCTCCATGTCCTGTTCTTGTCCAAAGCACTATTTCAAAGCCAAAGAAGTGACCATACTTTTTCTTGAGAAAACAATAATTTAAAACATTTAAAATGCCTAAATTCTATTAGAGATGAAAATGTTTACCAGCAAATGAAAATGGAGGACAACTGGCTCTGTTATTGTTAAAAAGGTGGAGCAGCTGTGCTGCTATGCCACTTTAAGATGCAGTGGAAAGATTAAGCTAAGTAGGTGCTAATGGTGTTAATGGCCATACTTTACAACTGCCAGGGTGACTGCTTTCACAAACAAAAGGCTACATTGACAACAGAACTTGTTTGTAACTTGGCATGTAGCTGAAACAATGAATGAATTTGTTTCAAAAGTGTACATGAACACTCAAAATGGCTCAAAAACCTGACCAGCACAGAGCAAAACCGGATTACCTGATAGGGACCCTAAAACCTGATCACCAGGTAAAAACCTGACAGGTGGCAACCCTAGGGAGGTCCCAAATGCCTGTGTTGACAATCTGCTGAAAAAATTCACACTAATTACTTTAGGTGTGCGTTGCACAGTTTTCTATGCACTTCGTGACTGCACCAGTTTTTTTAATATTTTACTGCAGATTTGCAACATTGCCATTTTACACCTCCCCATGAACAGCACAGCTGTTATTTTTACAACCTGTTCGGATTGTTTTGCACCTGTGGTGCTAAATGCCGTAGTCACTGTGCATAAGCAGCTTTCAACTAACAAACTGATATTGCCACTGTTCATGAGGTGGGGTCACATAAAAACCATGTTGAAAATTTGGAGTGAAAATACCAACGAATGCCTGAGGTATTAGGGTTTCCAATCATAACGCCTAACCCTGAGAGAATGACAGGCATCAGGGTGTGACTTGGGATTCTTGCCTGTAATGCTCATACCATTCCACACTCTGCAGCCAGTGAGGCATCAAGGTATGCCTGGACTCTTCAGCCCCAAAGTTCACCTCATTCTCCCATAGCGCACCCATCTCACCATATTTCCTGATGGAATGGGATGTGCATAAGGGCCAAAGACCCCAAGGCACCCGTGACACTTGTCAGTGTTTGCAGGGTGTGGTGTGGTGAAATGGCATGGCCGTTATGCCCGACGCACCCAAAGGCACACCCCAATGCCTGTCACTCTCTGCAGGGTGGTGGTGGGGTTGGCTTCAGTTCAATACTTCACTGCCATTCCTATTACGCAGCTCTGTAACTTTACACTACCACTCGCCAATGCCAGCAAGCAAACATTCGGCATTGACAAATGCTTGTTACTATATATTTATCCGAGACATAACAAAAGAGATGTAATACTGTATGTCATTTGCAATGGGGTCCTGATTTCACACAGTTTTATACTGCATTTACTCAGGATAGTAGAAGTGAGATGCAATATCTCATTTTAGATAATGGGTGAAGTGAAACTTGCATCCTGATTGGCTGAAACAGCCTACCACTTGGGCAGTTATTTCTTTACAATGGCCTGGTGAAAAACAAAGTTCCTTTTGGTATGCCCTATTGTTAACACTATTCTTGGGCACCCACATTTTGAAACCATCCAGCTGCCATTTTGCCCCGCTCGCTTAGTGACACAAACTTTTGTAAACACTGTCACAGTACAGTGAAAGAAAATGCCTGCAACACTATTTTTTTTTTTTTTAACTAATGTAACTTTCCTTACTGAGTGTGATTACGCTCCGTGTCAACACACAGCCGATGTACAGTAACCTGCACACTCGCCTGATGCCACAGCTCCCAACAGACAAACACACCTCTTTTCAAATATAAATGTTCAGGCAACATTCCCCAGTTCTAATGAACAGTCCAGACAAGTAAATAAATGTCTTTCCTCTCTCGGTTTCCATGCCTTACTGAGCAATGAAGAACAGACAGAGCGAGACAACAAGCTGAAAAAACAGCCCTCGTGTCTGCAAGGCACTACGTGAAGAAACCAAGCAAGTGGACAAACTGAAGGCACACACAAACAGAGCAACACCTCCTGTGGGGATTCCAGTAACACAGGGATTATTTTACTATAAAATGTACCTTTTTATTTTGTATTTATTTCTTATACATAAATCTTTATCATTATTTTTTTCAAAAAGTTACACCTGTAGCCCATTTTCTGAGTGTAATAATACCCTCCAGGGTGGGCGTTATGGGATATAATAGACCTTCCAGGGGCTATAAGGCCCTCTGCCTGTGGTGTCAGGCCTCATTACTCCCCTGGGCAGTCCATTATATCCAAATAATGCCCACCCTGTCAGGTATTATTACTTGTTTTGTATGCTTCTGCTTTTATAATGTATTTTATCTAGGACAGACCATTTTAGATGTAACATCTTCTTCTCAGTGGGGTTCTGCTGTAGGGTCATGCTTTTGCACAGTTTGCAGTATATTTATCCAGAATAGCCCAGCTGAGATGGAATATCTCATTTTCAATATGATCCTGCTTTGACTCAGTTTTGCACTGTATTTACCCAGGGTAGCACAGTTCAGGTGCTATCTTGTTTTCCTTGGGATACTGCTTTTCTCAGTTTTACTCTGTATATACCAGGATAGCAAACAGAAACACAATATCCTGTTTTCCATGGGGCCATGCTTTTACATGGTTTTATAATGTATTTACTCAGCATAGCCCAGTTCAAAGGCAAGTTACAGTTTCAGCGGGCACCAGCTTTTGCAGTGTATTATTCCCAGGACAGAACAGCATAGATGTGCAGTTTAGTGGAGGCTCTGCTGTACTGGAGTCCTGCTTTTGCAAATTTTACTAATATTAACCCTGGATAGACCAGATGAGATGCAATACCTCATTTTCCGTGGTGTCCTGCTTTTGCACATTTTTAGATGGTGTTTACCCAGGACAAGCCAGATGAGAGGCAATATCTAATTTTCACTGGGCTCCCACATTTTGACCCCAAATTTCCAACAGTCTTTTTATGACCTGATGTTATGATCAAAACCGGTTGAGTTTTAAAATCCCATCAGAAAGGTGATTCTGCAGTGCAAGTGCATTTTGGAGATTCAAAAACACCACCTGTCTTTGAGGTGGGGTAACACAAGGAATATATTGAACATTAGGGGTCAAAACCAACAAAAATAAAGTTATGAGTAAACACTGGAACAATTCAACATTTCTTTACAAAGTAGCTTTTTTCACATTTTGACCTCAAATTTTCAGCAGTCTTTTATGACCTCTGACAGATGTCATCTATAAAATACTGGCCAAAATGTCATTCCATGCCACAGGTGCAAAACGCATTTTGGCCAGGATTTGAAAAATGACACCTGTCATGTTCATGAGGTGGTGAGAAAAAATGACTTGAAAATTGAGGTCAAAATATTGAAAACTACCAAAGTTATGGGTTAGCTGAAAATGTCCAAATTGTCCTGTTGATCAGAGCCCCTGACAGGGTGCGCCCTGCTTCCATGGTGTGGCTTACATACTGACACCGGGCCGCTTTTTCCCTCCTGCCAGTAACAGCTGAACCAAGGCTGATGAGAGACCCCATGACACGGTGTGCTCCCCTTCTGTGGTTTGGCTTCCATACTGTCACTGCCTGCCTCTCTCTCCTGCCAGTAACAGCTGAACCAAGGCTGATCAGAGCCCCCTGACAGGGCCTCCCCTTCCATGGTGCATCTTCCATACTGCTGCCCCGCCTCTCCCTACTGCCAGTTACAGCTGAAGGTAGAGTCTCTACAGTGAGCACCAGAGTTATTTTTCAGATTTGCTGCACTCTTCTCACCTGGTGATTGGCTGTGTCAGGGAATTTCTCCTGATGATTGGGCAGGAAACCAAGCCTTTCAGACTGTGAATTCACACTACCTTTTAACTGTTCCTTCTTTTCAGTCCGCATCTCTGATTAACTGAATAAAGAACTTTAATGCTAGGTTCAAGTTAATGTGACCAACATGACAAAGCATCAGAGTGACGTGGAACGTTGGTCACGTGACATGTACGTGCCATGGGAAGGAGGGTGCTGCTTGCTTTTAATATTAAAGGCTTAATAAATGCAATTGTTTTAACTTGAACCTAGCATTGAGATTCTTTACTCGGTTAAGCTAAGATGCCTGACTGAAAAGAAGGAGAAGTTTGTAGTTTTACGTTGCTGGCACGGTTAAGTTCTTTGTGAAGCTGGCTTGTGTTTTGTACCTTTTAACTAAGTTTCACTGTTCTAATTTAATGTACTGGGCAGATTTTTAGAGCTTGTACTGTATACCTGATCTTTAAATTTTTTACTGCCTGCATTTTAGACTGGTTTGTCTACTTAATTTCATAATATTGTTCTGCTACTAATTACTGCTGGTTTAATATCCTGATCTACTATCTAAATTTAATTACTCTTAGTCTGTTGCTAAAATGTTTTATTTTGCTGTCTGATTTAAACTGCTTTGGATGATACTTTTCCCTCTCTCTGCCTTTCCACATTCTGTACCAGTCCTGCTCCTGCAGCTCAGCGCTGATACCCCCCGTCTCTTTTGTTCTTTCCCCTTTCTTTGTGAGTCTCCTGCCCTCCAATTAACTTAATCCTCTCCCTGATGCCTGTTAGTCTCCATCTACCTCACCCTACCTCAATTCTAATTTTAATCTAAAATCTCCTCTCTTTCAGGCTGATCCCACACCCCTGACAGGGCATGTGCCTCCTTCTCGCGATGCAGCTTCCATACTGCTGCTGTCTGCCTCTCCCTCCTACTGGTAACAGCTGAACCAAGATAAAGTGCCTACAGTGAGAGTGCCAGAGTTATTTTTTCCAAATATGCCACACTCTTCTTGCTCTGGTGATTGGCTTGTCTGGGAATTTCTCCTCATGATCAGGCAGGAAACCAGCCTTCCAGACTGTGACTTCAGGCTACCTTTTAACTGTGTTTCACTGTTGTAATTTAATACACTGGGCAGAATTTTCTCCTACCCACCCACCCCACCTTACCTTAATTAAGTACAGCTAAACCCTGCCTCTATCTGTTGCCCAATCCCTGATTGGCTACTGTAAGTGCTGATAAGTCCTCTAACTTATTCAACCTTAGGGTGTCTTATTTTCAACACCTCACTGTCATATTGGATAGTACCTCTGTTTTTCTCCTAGTACCTCTGCATAGGCTCCTATCCCAGTGGGACAATATCTCCTCCCCATCGCACCCCTGGAAAATGGGCTATGTCCTGCCTTTCTAACTCCACATGAACCTGAGTTTGGTACAACACTGCACAGCCTAAATGCTCACTGAGTCATACACCCTTCTTGCCCCCCATGTAATTATGTTCCCAATCAGCAGGAGCATCCTTGCCCTGGCCCAGCTAACTGCTGTTACAAATACCCTAGATGTGCCAGCAAATTAGGGCTACCAATGGAAAGAGAACATGGACCAAATGACTACTCTTTCTTGCAACCAGAATCTCATTTCTCCTGTTACTTCTACTCTCTGGTGACATGCATCTCAATCCTGGACTGTATACTGACAGGAAGATTAAAAGGCTGTGACTTAAAAATAGCTGCCATGAACATTTGCAGCCTCCTGACTAAAATTACCCAGTTCCAAGTGTGGACCAGGCTCCATTGCCCTGACATCATTTGCATGACTGAGACCTGGCTCCTCCAAAATTCATGATAATGCTATTGCAGTACTGGTGTATAGCACCTACAAGCTTGACTGAGTATGAAGGGGGCTGCCTCATGTATGTTAGGGAAGACATACAGGGGTATGTATCACCTATCTCTGGTGTGTCCGGTGACTGTGAGTTACTATCAGTGGACCTCCTCATAGGAAATCACAACAAATCACTAACCATTGTCTATGTCTACCTGCTGCCTGGTAAAGCTAGGACAGGGCTTGGCTCTGTCCTTAAAGCACTCTCAACAATTAGGAGGAACTTGGACATTATCATACGGGGATTTCAGAAGTAACTGGAGGAATGGTCAAATGTATGGCAGCTCAGATTCAATGCAAAGAAGTGCAAGGAAATGCATCTGGAAACAAAACCCAGGGAAGAGTACACAATGGGGGGTGAGATACTGACAACAGTAAAATGGAAAGGGACCTGGGGGTAATTATATCAGATGACCTAAAGATGGGCAAGCAATATGAGAAGGCAGTAAGGAAGGCTGGGGGATACTGGGATGCATAGGAGAGGCATCAATAGTAGAAATCAGGAAGTTGTTATCCCTCTGTACAGACAGTTGGTGAGACCCTATCTAGAGTACTGTGTGCAGTTCTGGAGACCCCATCCCGTAAAGACATAGACAGAGCAGAGGCCGTCCACAGGAGGGCAACAAAATGGTGCAGGGTCTGCACCAGAAGACATACGATGAAAAACTAAAGGAGCTTAATATGTATACCCTTGAGGAAAGAAGAGAGAGAGGGGACATGATAGAAACTTTCAAGTACCTCAAGGAATCAACAAAGTCCAAGAGGGTAGCATCTTTCAGAAAAAGAGATGTGCAAGAACAAGGGGCATAATTTGAAGATAGAGGGGATGGCTCAGAGGTAATGTGAGGAAGTATTTTTTCATAGAGAGGGTTGTGGATGCATGGAACAGCCTCCTGAGAAGGTTGTGGAGTCAAGAACAGTAGGGTAATTCAGGAATGCTTGGGACAGATATAAGGCAGTCCTAGTGGCGGGGTAGGAGGAAGTAAGCTGTTGGTTAACTAGGATCTGCAGCTTATCTGTTAGGTGGGAAAATGGGTAGACTAGGTGGGCTGCCGGTCCTTATCTGCTGTCAAATTCTATGTTTCTATGTTTCTATGTTAACTGGCTCGGTAAGGAATCAGATACACTTAAGGACCAGGTCGCCAGTGTGTATCTTATACAGATGTGTCTGAGTATACCAGACTGAATTATAAAACTGGCAAGGAACGCTACTTGATTGGATCCTAACTAACTGTCCCACTAGGATCAGACAAGTTGTGATGCTCCCTGATTGCCTTCTTGACCATTCCCCAGTCATGTGCAAATGGGTGAATAAAGAAGAAAATCCCCCATTACTATCTGTAGCTGCATAATCAGGAGGGGTCTTACGACTCCTTTAGAGCAGCTCTAGTGTTGGTGGATTGGTCCCTTCTGGACAGATCCAGGACATTGACCTAGCACTGAAATATTTCGCTGACAAATTCACTGAGATCATGCGATACTTTCACACCAATGAGGAAAAGAACAATTGGGGATACTTCAGTGGGTGGATCACCCATGATCTTCTGGATCAGTTCAGGGTGTGAGATAGCCTATGGAGCATAGCCAGGAACTCTGGAACTCCGGAAACCAAACTCACCACCAGAAATACAGGGCAGCCAGGAGCAAGTGCACATACCTCTCAAGCTGGCCAAGATGAAATATTACAAAGACAGTACCTGGGGAACAATAAAAGGTTTTGGCAAAATATTAAGGAACTGCTGGGTAAAGAGGATAGGAAGCACCCCTCATTGCTAAATGTCAACAGCACCACCACTGTGGATCCTTGTACAATCGCTGAAACCTTTAACTCAGCATTCACTGATCTAAGTGGGGTTCTCCCACCTGGTTACCTTACCCACTGCAATCCAACCTTGTTGACCCCTAGACAGGATACCAACATGCCCAACTTTTACTTTAGAAGTGTCTTGATTAGGAGGTTAGAACCTATGTCAAGAAGGAACTCGTAAACCAGACCGGGAGTGATAATGTTGACATGAAGCTTGGGTCAGTTGCACTTGAAGAGCTACTTGTTCCTATCATCAAAATATTTAGCAAATCACTCACTCTGGCAAAATTCCAGCCACCTGGAAGATAGCGCTGGTAACTTCTGTGTTTAAAAGTGGAGAGCACTCCAGCACGGCCAATTACCAACTCATCTCACTTCTCTCCCCTTATCAAAAGCCCTTGAAATAATCGTAGCTGATCAGCTCAATGAGTATCTCCAGATATACAATCTCCAGTGCCCACAGCAGACGACTTTGTAAGGGCCACAGTACTGCCATGGCACTTGTCGAATTCTCTGACTATGTACATAAGGCCCTGGACAATGGCAAACTACGGGATCTATATTTATAGATCTCACAAAGGCCTTTGACACCATAAATCATCTTTTACCTCCAACAGCTCCTTCTTTTAGGTTTCTCCTCTGCAGTTGCCCTCTGGTTTAAATATTACCTTTATACCATTACCAAAGTGTCAAGATTGGGTTTGTGATCTCCACTGCCAGAGAATTCAGTCTCGGAGTCTCGCATGGATCCATTCTGGGTCACCTCCTCTTCAGTCTGTTCTTAAATAGACTACCTGATGCTTGTAAGAGCAAGATTATTCTGTATGCTTACAATGCTGTCATTCTGAGTAGTAGCGCCCAGCTTGAACAGCTACAGAATGAGCTGCAGTCCACTTTCCACTCTCTGGAAGATTGGTTCTGTGCACAGAAATTGCTCCTCAATTACAAGAAAAGTAAAACGATGCTGATCTCCAGCTCTCAGCACAAGAAATCATATCCAGACCAGACAATAATCAAACAAGGCTGCACCCCCAGAACAGGGATGTGCTTCCAAGTACCTTGGGGTTCAGATTGATGACACCCTTTTCTATGTTCAGCATATTGATCACATTGTCAAAGCAGTCAATGCCAAACTGGATTTTACACAGGCACAAACAATACCTCTGTCTTTCAGTCTCTAGCTCCATCTTATCTATAATCAGATATGGCCTGGTAGTCTATGGGTCTGCCTCGGACACAAAACTTAAGAAAATCACGATAGCTCTCAATAAGGCCTGCAGACTAACCTTAGGAGCTGACAACAGGTCACACACCTGTTCACTCTGTGAACAAACCAACTGGCTGAACCTCAACAACAGAAAAAGCACCAGATGTGTTTTCTGGGCAAGAAACTGCTAGTAGGAAAGCTCCTCCATCTTAAACTCTTGCTGCAGGCTAGTGACTCTTCTTACCATACCAGAGGCATGACCAGCAACTCCTTAGCCTTCCTGTTCAGAAAACCTCACTAGGTCAAAGGTCCTTTGCTAGCAGAGCACCCCATGGCTAAATGAGATACCCATACACATAACTAGCAACACCAACGTCACTGCATTTAAACTGTTTCTGAAGCAGCACCTCACTGACACTGGCATCTGTACCTGAAGGTAATCTGGGTAGACTGCTGTATTCAAGGACAAATTGTTTGGAGAGGTTATGTCCCTCTCCCATTTGACCTATCACCACTTCACTCTACTCTGAACCTAGCCTATCTGTGGGGTCGCTGGGTCTTTCGTGGTTATCTTTGGGTGCTCTTGCCCACATCCCTTCTGGCACACACCTCCTATGCTTGCCCCTCCTTACCTCTCTTCCCCCATATTTCATGACAATGCCTATCTCTGGCTGCCTCACTCTGCTGATTAGTAAGTTCAATGAATGCCTTCTGGGCCCCATGGAAGAACACGACTATCATTGTTTCTCGGTTGTACTGTATCCTCCTGCCATTTCTTTTTATTTCCTGACATGTTAATCCTGCACCTGAACTTTATAACCACATGTATAGCTGTGTTATGTTGTTCTTATTGAACCTTCATACTATTTTAACTATGAACTGGTCACATTTGTGGTGTTACTGTTGTATTATTCATGTACCTTGTTTTGATGTGGAGCCTTTGAAAATAACATTTTGCTCAAGGGAAGTTTTCCAAGTATGAAATAAATAAAAAATAAAATAAAAAGTAAATTAATTAAATGTCAACATATCTTCATAACTTTAGTGTTTGGTGTTTTTAATATTTTGACCCCAAATTGTCAACATGGTCTTCATATGACCCCACATCTTGAACCCAGTAGTTAAAAGTTTCAAATCCCACCTGAAAGGTGAT
Organism: Neoceratodus forsteri; assembly: GCA_016271365.2. Lineage (NCBI taxonomy): Eukaryota > Metazoa > Chordata > Ceratodontiformes > Ceratodontidae > Neoceratodus > Neoceratodus forsteri. The sequence continues at coordinate 1,453,638,324 of CM057455.1, read as the reverse complement.
TTTGCATAGTGACTGCGTAATCACCTTTTGGGCCAGGTATGAAGAGTTTCACCATATTTGTCCCTCCGCTCCCTCAATCTCTGGCGAGGATTGCTGGAATTCCGAATAACATCAAAAACATCTGGTGGAAGAACATTTGCCTTTATGGCCCCTACCCTGTGGAATTCTCACCTACCAGATACGCAATAGCCTGACTGTGGAGAGCTTTAAAAGCTTTAAAGACCTTCCTTTTAACTCAAGCATTTTAGTGACTTGAATTGTGTTGGATTGTGTTTTGAATTTAAATGTTGTTTATAATTATGGTTTTTAATACTGTATGAAGGATATTGTAAAGGCCCTGAGCTTTGGAAGGGTGCCTTATAGAAATAAATATTTACTTACTTACTTCATGAGATGGGGTTCCAGTAAGGCCATGTTGAAAATTTGGTGGAAAAATATTTTAAAAATAACCAAGTTACGAGTACAAGTTCAGAATGCATTGAAATATATTGAACTGCACCAGCCCAGTGGCATGGAGGACTGAGGCACTGCAAAGCACCTTACTTCCTGCCATGCTGGTGACTTGGGTTCAGGAATGGACTTGAGTCACCGGGGTCAGCTGGGGACGGAGAAGATTGAGCACTTGAGGGACTGCTCTTTGCTCCCGGGAAGGGGTGGCTTGTCATCTTGGTCTTGGCTAGTCCCCAGGTGGAGGCCTGGAGGTAGTGCAGTCAGGAGGTAAAGTACTGGAAGTACCATGGGATATGTAGGATGGGCACACCTCCACGCAAGTCCTATGCTCCATGGGATGGATAGACTGGGAGAAAACAGAAGGAAATGGACAATGAGAGGCTTCATGAAGCCTAGCCCAGCCATCTCCGCACCCACGCTGCCCCTGGTAAGTGACCTGGTTCACCTCAGACTTTACTTACTGGGGAGGAGGAAGATGGTCTGCCACAAGAGGGGAACTCATGGGGAGGCCTACAACTATATGCATGCCACAGGAGGCAAAGAGCCAGCCTGGAGGGATAGAGATCAGGCTGAGACAGTTGCTTCCGGTGTAGGAGAATAAAACCTATACAGAAAAAATACTGAACTGCATATCTGATTTCTTAGTTCCCAGTGTGGCAGTGAAAAGTGGACATTTTGCAGTCCAGAGAGGATTATGGTATTGGAACCCTGGTAGGTAAGTAATGAGTATGGGGAGTGGGGTGGTGGGTGCTGAGTGGGGAGAGGTGGGGAGGATAAGAGTGGCAGGCAATGGCAGCAGCATACATCATTAGAAAATGGGTGGGAAAATTCTTGTTTTGACTGGATAATGGCAACCACCACCCAGTCTGGTATCAGGCAATAGAGACTGGGAAATAATGAGTCCCAGTCGCTGTTGCCTGCTTTTGTTCTAAAATGATTGTGCCCACAGAATGCTGAATTTTAAACTGCCGACATGTTGTTGTCTCGGTTAGCAGAGACATATGGCAATCCTTTCCCATCACTTAATTTCACCCCACCCCACCCCCCAGGCAGCATTCAGTTGCTCCATTTGTTTTTCAAATCTATATTGAACACTATTTAAAAAAAGTGTCAGCATTCAAATAGTAGTGGTAGCACTTCACATGCTCACCATTACTCCGTGACACCCATCTCACCCTGACTGCAGCTCCGCCATTTAAAAGAAAACGATAACTTTTTTTTTTCAAAAGATAAAGCATTGAAACTATCTCCTTAGCGCATCCTTTGGCTTCTTGGTAGCTGAGCTACTGAATTCACTTTGACTGGCCATCATCCCCGATTCCACTGACAGGTACCCCATGCCGATCCCACTTCTGTTTTCGGTACCCTTGTCCAAAGGCCACCAGCTCTGAAGAGCTCCACTGTGAGCTGGAATCTGCATCAGGCCTTAATCAGCCGCAGGTCTCTTCCTCCCGGCCACAAACAGTCAAAGCCTCTCAAGAGCTCCATCGGGAGCTGGAATCTGCATTAGGGCCTTAATCAGCCAGGACTCCCCCACCACCACAAACACTCACCGGCACTCAAGAGCTCCATCGGCGGATGGAACCTGCATCGAGGCCTTAATCAGTTGCAGGACTCCCCCGCCCCTTGCCACAAACAGTCACCGGCTCAAGAGCTCCATCTGGAGCTGGAATCTGCATCGAGGCCTTAATAGTTGTACAGCCACAGTTTCTAACTCCAATACCCGCTTGTGACTTTCAGTGCTACTCACCAGTGCTAGGGCAGTCACGATTAAAACAGCACTAAGTTTCTGCCATAGAAAACGGCAGCAAAAGAAACAAAATACCTGGTTTTTAGACACTGTCCTCATTGAACATGGATAATGCGGTGCCTCAATCACTAGCTACAGAGCTATTCAGCACATGCTGTCCTGCTCGCTGTCCATAGTATGCGTTGATAACAAAACAATAAATAAATGCAACTGTGTGCTCGGGGAGGGGTTAAAAAGCAAAATTAATCAAAACAGACTGGATCCTTGAAAGAAAGTGCTGCATAACCGGGGTGGATTGACAGAGGGTGTAAGTGATACAACCAGTTTTTAACAACAGGGTGTCCAGTAGGACAAACCTCCTCAAAAAAACTCATTATAATGCAGATGGAGGAACTATTTTATACAAACTTAATTTAAATTAATTGTTTATTAATAATTTTTTATTCAACTTTTTTTATTACAGAGCCATTTCTAAAGACAATATAATACCCTCCAGGGTGGGCGGTATGAAATACCGGACCTTTCAGGGTCTATAAGGTCCTCTGCCCGCGCGTCGAGCTCCTGACCACGCCCCTGGGCGGTCCAGTATTTCCAACACCGCCCACCCTGTCAGATATTATTGCTTACATGGACCATTGTCTTTTTATAGGGTGTATAAAAATAAAAAAGACTGTTAGGGACAGTTTTCTTTATTTCAAGTATCGACACTGGGTTAGGAGCCCTAATGCTGGTTTAACCTCTGTGGATACGAGAAGTGACAGGGAGGTGGGAGGGATACTTGGCAGGGGTGGAATTACAGGAATTAAAAAAATAAAAAAAAGACTATGAGGGGTGGTTTTCTTTATTTCTAGTGCCAACACTGACAACTGGGCACTCCAGTGTTGTTGTTTGGTGGCATCAGTGGTGGGCCCCTGGTGTTGTACAGTGAAAATGAGTGGGGTGGAAGGGTACTAACTGGCACTGGGGTAGGGTGACCCAGTATTGGAAAATTTAGAAGGAAGGGGAAGCAATGGGAGGTGGGAGGGATACTTGGCAGAGGGTGGGCGACATTGTTTTACATTACTGGGGAGGACCACAGTAGGCTACAAGGGACAGTTTTCTTTGTTTCCAGGTACCGATGTTCAGGATTGGGTATCTCAGTGTTGGTTTAACCTCAAAGGCATTGCAAGCAATTGGGAGGTGGGAAGGATACTTGGCAAAGGGTGGGATTACAAAAGCTAAAAATAAAAAAAGACTAGAAGGATGGTTTTCCTTATTTTGGGTACAAACATGGGGATTAGGCACCCCAGTGTCAGTGTTATGGTTGGCAGCACCTGGTGGCTTCCTGTGTCGCATAGTGAAAACGTGGGTGGGTGGGGCAATTAGCTAGCACCGGGATTGGGCACCCCAGTATTGGAAATACTAAGATGGAAGGGGAAGCAGTGGAGGTGGTAGGGATACTTGACAGGAGCTGGGAGGAATTGTTTTTCATGCAGAGGGGGAGAGGACCTCAGTACACTGTTCATGACACTGATCAGCTGTGCTTGCTGTGCAACATTATGCAGATCAAAGGAAAGAGCTGCCCTATGATTCAGGTAACTCTTTCTTTAAACTTCATGCAGATTACACCCAGCAAGCTCAGAACAGTATCATGATCAGCCTAGCTGATGATTGGTCTGACACTGTTCAGCCACTTGCAGACTGCCCTGCACTGGACTGACAGTTACCCACCTATCCGCTATCATACCAACATGTTTGTACTTGTCCAAGCACAAGGGCAGGCACGAACATTAAAATGGAGGCAGCTGAAAGCTACAGTAGTTTTACAAACTGAAGCATTTTCTTTTACCAGGGAAGCAACAGAGCCCTGGAAGTTATGAGATAGTAAAATGTGCATATCGCTACACAAGTTTCTTGCACTGTGCTTGAGAAATCATTTTCAAAATGTTTAACTTTCAAAATATAGTGTGACTATGCAAACCCTTATCATTAAAGCTCCTGAAATACTGTAAGTCAACTTTTGCAAACCCTTAAAATCAAACTTCCAAATTATACTATTTGCAAGGTGTTTGCAAAGATTCCTAAAGTCAGATCTATTTAGTGCAAAATACATTCCAGGATAAGAACTATAGAAAAATGTTTTGTATTTTTGGTCTCTGTGTTGAGCATTTACAGTGTATTTGCTTTTATTAAACCCTATCCTTTTACAAACCAGGGAACTACCAGATAAAATGATTAAGTTGGGTCCTACCTGGGACTAATATGCAGCTTGAAGCCAATTGCATGAGCCCAGCTTGTTTTCTTTTATTCCTCAGATCCTATTTTGCAGAACTGTTTTGTAAATGAAGCAGAATTAACAATCCTTTCACCTTCTGTCAAACACTGCAGATTTCTTTCAGCAAAATGATTTGCAAGCATGCTGTAAACTTTGCATCACAAAAATAATGTGCGAAATACTACTAAGTTGTTACAGAGTTTTTTTGTGTCTATAAGTACAGGAAATAACAGGTGGTAAAAGGTATGCAAGACAGAACAATTTAATTTACTTCATGCTGTGCAGCAGTTGGGCTTTGTTCAGCCTGCCTCAGCCTGATGGAATCACTTATTCTATTAGCCTGATTACTGTACTGCATTTTATGCTTAGTGGCATAACATTATCCAAGCAACCCTTCAATTATCATACAGGCTATCAGGTGTACAGTACTCCTGATTGGTCTCTCGTGTGAGTACTGCAATTTATTCTGGAATCAGGTCCTTTAATGACCAACAATGCTAGCTGTTATCAGTGGTTTCCGACCACTGGAGATGATTTTAGCTTAAAGTATTTCAAGTGAGTGGAAAGGAAGACGACCACCCACCTCTGAGTTCATTCTCAGTAGCACACAGCTGGTGAAGTGCATTGCATTTTATTGCAAGGGCTAGTGCGAATTCTGCCTTTGGAAAGCAGATCAGATTCTTCAAATTTTGAACAATCTGCCAGCCTATAGACACTATATATATATATATATATATATATATATATAGAAACATAGAAACATAGAAACATTGAATTTGACTGGCAGATAAGGACCGCTGGGCCCACCCAGTCTGCCCATTTCTACTCTACTGGATAAGCTGCAGATCCTAGTTAACCAGCAGCCTACTTCTTCCTACCCCCACCCCCAGAACTGCCTTATGACTATCCCATGCATGCTTGAATTCCACCACTGATTTTGACTCCACATCCTCCTCCGAAGGCTGCTCCATGCATCCACAACCTCTCTGTAAAAAATACTTCCTTAAATTACCTCTGAGCCGCTCTATCTTCAAATTGTGCCCTCTTGTTCTTGCACACCTTTTTTGAAAGATGCTACCTCTTGGATTTGTTGATTCCTTGAGGTACTTGAACGCTTCTATCATGTCCCCCTCTCTCTTCTTTCCTCGAGGCTATACATATTAAGCTCCTTAAGTCTCTCTTCATATGTCTTCCGGTGCAGACCCTGCACCATTTTAGTTGCCTCCTCTGGACAGCTTCCATCCTGTCTATTGTCTTTGATGGAGATTGGGTCTCCAGAACTGCACACAGTACTCCAGATGGGGTCTCACCAGCTGTCTGTACAGAGGGATAATAACTTCCTGTTTTCTACTGGTGATGCCTCTCCCTATGCATCCCAGTATCCCCAGCCCTCCTTGCTGCCCTCTCACATTGCTTGCCCGTCTTTTAGGTCATCTGATATGACTACCCCCAGGTCCCTTTCCATTTTTGTTGTTGTTAGTATCTCACCCCCCATTGTGTACTCTTCCCTGTTTTTGTTTCCCAGGTGCATTACCTTGACTTCTTAGCATTGAATCTAAGCTGCCATACATTTGACCATTCCTCTAACCTTGCCAAATCCCTTCTCATCCTTTCCACCCCACCCTGTGCATCAACTCTGTTGCAGATCTTAGTGTCATCTGCAAAGAGACATACTTTTCCTTCCAGTCCTTCTGCAATGTCGCTTATAAAGACATTGAAGAGGACCGTCCTAATACTGAACCCTGGGTACCCCACTAGTAACCCTCCTTTCTTCTGAGTGGACTCCATTTACTATTACTCTGTGTCCTATTCTCCAGCCAGTTCTTTACCCAGGCTGTCATCTTGGGACCCACTCCCAGGCTGGCTAACTTGTATATTAATCTTTTGTGTGGGACTGTGTCAAATGCCTTGCTAAAGTCTAGGTAGGCCATGTCCACAGCCCCTCCCTGATCTACTACTTTGGTCACCAGTCAAAGAAATCTATCAGATTGCTGACATGACCTTCCCTGCTGTGAATCCATGCTGCTAGGGTCCTGTGCCCTCTGGCCTCTAGATACTGACAATTCTTTCCTTTAGAAGTGATTCCATCATTTTCCTATCACTGAGGTTAAACTAACAGGTCTATAGTTTCCTGCTTCTGCCTTGCTCCCACTTTTGTGAAAGGGAATCGATCTGCCCTCCTCCAGTCCTCGGGTACCACCCATCCTCCCATGATTTGTTAAAAGGGTAGTCAGTGGTGTCACTAGTTCTACCCTTAGTTCTTTTAGAATTCTGGGATGAATCCCATCAGGCCCCATTGCTTTGTCCACCTTCAGTTTTAAGAGTTCTTTCAGAACCCTTTGTTCTGTAAATAGGCCGGTATCAACTTCTGTATCCAGAGTGTTACTACTGTTTGTTTTATGTACCTCCCTCTTCCTTTGTAAATACTGAGTAAAAATATTTGTTTAGTATCTCTGCCTTTTCACAGTCTCCTCTGCCCACCCTCCCTCCACTTTATTAAGCCTCACTATCCTCCTTGGTCTTCCTTCGCTCCCTGATGTACCTATAAAAGGTTTTATCCCCTTCTTAACTGAGTTGGCTATCTTTTCCTCGGTTTGGGCCTTTGCTGTTCTGACTGCCTTCCCAGCCTCCTTTTGCTTTAACTGATACAGTTCTCTGTCCTGCTCCTTCTGTGATTCCTTGTACTTCCTGAATGCTTTCTTTTCTCTTGAACCTTCACTGCCACTTCCTTTGAGAACCATAGTGGTTTCTTACATCGTCTTGTTTTGTTTATTTGCTTCACACAAAGGCTCGTTACCTCTGTGATGGCAGTTTTATTATTCCCATTGTTCTTCCACCCTCCTTCCTGCCCATTTGCTAGTGCGTTCATAGGCACTCACCCATTTTGGCAAAGTCAGCCCTCCTAAAGTCCAGTACTTTAGTCTTTGTATGGCTTGACTCTATTGCTGTGTTTATTGTGAACCATACTGTTCGATGGTCGCTAGTTCCCAGATGGCTACCCACTATATATATATATATATCTTCTTTGAAAAAAGAAAAAGAACTGTGTTAATGCACCAGTTATGGTTAAATTTAAAACAGCAAACTAGGTAATTGTGGCATTAGGGTTTCCATCCTAAATCTCCATCCCCCAAACAGCTGAATGGACAAGACAGCATAAGTAACTACAAACAGCCATCATCAGGTTAGATAAACAACATACATCTCTTTCCAGATAACACAGGAGACATTCATCATCATGGTCCAATGCTCCTGTAGCCATGGATACACATGCACACTTCAACACGTACACACCACTTGAGACTGTAGCTATTTTATGTAATATGTACTGTGTCATTTTACCATATATATGCAGTAGTTTGCTACTGGGAACTTCAATTTAGGGTAAAACTGAAAAAAGTGTGTTTGTCTGAATTGGTGAAGGAATTGTATCTGTGCAGATAGCTAGGTGAAAAGAAATGTGAAATAGGGGAATGGCTTAGAGAGAAGGAAGCCAGGTGTTTGCATTTAAAACTGACCTAGATAGCTTGAGGCAGAGAACAGCAAGAGGAAGGAGCTGTTGTTAGAACTTTACTACTCTACTGGACTAAAGAACTAGAACTCTACTACTGGAATTTTCAATTTAGGGTAAAACAAAAAAAAGAGTGTGTTTGTCTGAGTTGGGTTAAGGAATTGTTATCTGTGCAGTTAGCTAGGTGAAAAGAAATTGTGGAATTGGGGGCGTGGCTTAGAGAGAAGGAAGTCAGGTGTGTGCATTTAAAATTGATGTAGATAGCATGTGGCAGAGAACAGCAAGAGGAAGAGCTGCTGTTAGAACTTTACTGGGACTATATTGCACTCCATTGCTCCACTCCACCCCCACCCTTTCCAGTTAACTTTTATAGGCACAGGATCTGACTGACAACAGGAACTTCTTGTTTGAGAGCAGGAAGGAGTGATGCCAGAGGCACAAAGACACACCATCCTAGAAGGAAAAGAGTAGCTTCCACCCCCAGCTGCTGGACGTCTGACTTGAGCAAGTAAGAAGGAGACTACTGAGGAATATAGGAATGTATTGTCCCAGAATAGGAAGATCAGGAGCTTAAGGGCATGGAGGCAGTAGGAAAGTAGGAAGGAAAAAATGATATATAAAAAAAAAGAAAGAGAGAGGATGATTAAGTATACAAAACAACAGCTAAGGGGCCACAAATAAGACATGATGGGAGTGGTGCACTGCAGTGGCTGTGGAGCAGCAGTCTTCTGGAGACATTCTGGAGGATGAGTGTTGTCCCATCTGCAGGCACCTCTCTGGGCTGCAGGAGGAGGTTGCTCATCTCCAGGCTGAGTTGGCTAGGATTTGGGAACCTCCTTTCTCACCCAGGGATCACCAGGGCCACCACTGCTGCCTCAGAGGTTGCCAAGAATGAGGAGCAGTTGAACCACAGTGGACACAAGGAGGGTGAGGGTGGTGGAACAGAGTGCATCACTCCAGTTGTACCTCTCCACAGTTCATATGCCATTCTGGCAGAGTGTGGTTCCTCTATAGAAGCAACTGCAGTGGAGACCAAGGAGGATGCTGGAGCCTCCCAAAGGAGACCCACAGGAGGGTGGCATGGGACCCACAGGGAAGGAAACAACTTCTGGTGGGAGACTCCATTGTTAGGAGGGTAGAACTGGGGGAGGGAGGAGAGGGAGGTAAAGTGCCTGCCTGGGACCATGGCTTGGAGGACAGGAGAGCGAATACTTAGGATTGCAGTGAGCAGCTGCATGGGAGGGAGTTGGATGTCATTGTCCACCTAGGAACAAATGACCTGGCTGAGAAAGGGATCAGAGAAGTGTAGGAAGAGTTTGTGGAGTTGGGGAGGGCCTTAGGGAGTAGCATGCATGGTAACCTTCTTGGAGGTGCTGCCTATCTATGGTATGGGTGAGGCTAGGTGCTCTGCACCATGGGATTCAATCAGTGGTTAAAAATTGGTGCAGAGCTCAGGGTTTTTGCTTCATTGGGAACTGGGGTCCACCTTGAGGGATGCAGGCCTATACTGGCACGATTGGGCTGCATCTGTCCAGGAGGGAACCAGGATCCTAGGTGATAGGTTTAAATGCTTCATTAGCAAGCATTTAAACTAGTCAAGGGGAGAGCACTGAAAAGGAGAAAGAAATCCTAGCCCCCAAAAGAATCAGGGTTGTTAGTGAGGTAAACACCAAGATGGAGAAGTCAATAAGGAGAAGGGCAGGGGTAAATGGAGAAAAGACAAAGGCAGTAAGGACAGGGACGGGGCAAAAGGAGTATGGCCATCAAAAAATGGAGGGTAATGATCACCAATAACTGTAGTTTAGGGTAACAAACTCCCTGAACTGGTGGCCTTGATGGAAGAGAGATGCCTGGATATCGTGGCAGTCACAGAAACATAGTACGCAGAGAACCATGACTGGGATGTCAACATATCAGTGTACACAATCTACAGGAGGGACAGGGAGTGTAGAAGGAGGAGGAGGAGGAGGAGTCGCTCTCATGTAAGGGAAAGGATAAAAGCAACAGAACTAAAGGATAAACAGGTAGGAGAGAATGCACTGTGGGTCACCCTGGAGACTGGAAATGGTACCACAGTCTACACAGAGATTGTATACAGACCCCAATCTCAGGGAGAGGAAATGCACAAGGAAATGATAGAAGACATCCCTAGGATGGCAGAGAAAGGGAGAGATTGCTGATGGGGCACTTGAATATGCCAGATGTTAACTGGAGCACCTTTGCTGCAGCCACATCCAAGAGCAGTGCATTCTCGATGCCCTACTTGGGGCATGCCTCAGACAGCTAGTGCTGGAACCCACTTGCAAGGGAGAAATCTTAGACCTGGTACTCTCAAATGGGGACGGAGAGGATCTCAGCTCGAAGTGGGTAGACATCTAGGAACAAGTGACCACCAAACAGTGTGGTTCATGATAAACTCAGTTGTAGTCAAGCCATGTTCAAAAGTGAAGGTACTGGACTTCAGGAGGCTGATTTTGTCAAAATGGGAGTGCCTCAGAAAAGTACTAGCAAACAGGCAAGAAGGAGGGTGGAGCAACAATGGGAAACATCAAAACCTCCATCACAGAGGCAACAAGCCTTTGTATGAAGCAAATAAACATATCAAGCCAAAAGAAAAAATCCTATGGTTCTCAAAAGAGGTGGTGGGAAAGGTTAGGGATAAAAGATAACATTCAGGAAGTATAAAGAAACACAGAAGGAACAGGACAGAGAACTGCACCAGTTAAAGTAGAAGGAATCGTGGAAGGCAGTCAGAATAGCAAAGGCCCAAACCAAGGAAAAGATAGCCAACTCCAGTTGAAGGGAAAAAACTTTTATGGGTACATCAGGGAGCAATAAAGACAAAGGGAGGGATGCTGAGGCTGAATAAAGAGGAGGTGGGTGGGCAGAGAGGGCAATGAAACAGCAGGGATATCGAATGAATGCTTCTGCTCAGTATTCACAAAGGAAGAGGAGGGAAGGTGCCTAATCCAGTCAATAGAATCACTCTGGATTGGGGAGTTTGATATCAGTCCTTTCACAGAAGAAAGGATTCTGAAAGAACTCCTAGAACTGAAGGTGGACAAAGCATTGGGGTCTGATGAGATTCACCCTGAATTCTAAAAGAACTAAGGAGAGAACTAGTAACACCATTGACTACCCTTTTAACAAATCATAAGAGGATGGTGTGGTACCTGAGGACTGGAGGAGGGTGGATGTGATTCCCTTCACAAATGTGGAGCAAGACAGAGACAGGAAATTACAGACCTGTCAGTTTGACCTCAGTGGTAGGGAAATGATGGAATCACTTCTGTAGGAAAGAACTGTTGAGTACCTAGAGGCCAGTGGGGCATGGGACCCAAGGCAGAATGGATTAACAGGGGGAAGATCATGTCAGATGAATTTAATCGATTTCTTTTACTGGGTGACCAAAGTAGTAGACCAGGGAGGGCTATGGACATGGCCTACCTAGACTTTAGCAAGGTATTTGACACAGTCCCACAAAAGATTAATAAACAAATTAGCCAGCCTGGGAGTGGGTCCCAGGGGTGATAGCCTGGGTAAAACATTGGCTGGACAACAGGACGTGGAGAGCAATAGTAAACAAGTCCACAGTGAAGGAAAAGAGGTTACTAGTGGGTACCGCGAGGGTTCAGTGCTGGGTCTGGTCTTTTTTAATGTGTTTATAAGTGACATTGCAGAGGACTGGAAGGAAAGGTATGTCTCTTTGCAGATGACACAAAGATCTGCAACAGGGTTGATACACAAGGTGGGGTGGAAAGCATGAGAAGGGACTTGGCAAGGTTGGAGGAATGGTCAAATGTATGGCAGCCTAGATTCAATGCAAAGAAGTTCAAAGTAATGCACCTGGGAAACAAAACCCAGAGGAAGAGTACACAATGGGGGTGAGATACTGATGACAACAAAATAGAAAGGGACCTAGGGGTAGTTATATCAGATGACCTAAAGGTGGGCAAACAATGTGAGAAGGCAGTAAGGAGGGCTGGGGATACTGGGATGCATAGGAGAGGCATCACCAGCAGAAAACAGGAAGTTGTTATCCCTCTGTACAGACAGTTGGCGAGACCCCATCTGAATACTGCGTGCAGTTCTGGAGACCCAGTATTCACAAAGACATAGACAGGGTGGAGGCTGTCCAGAGGAGGGAACCAAAATGGTGCAGGGTCTGCACCAGAAAACATACAAAGAGAGACTAAAGGAGCTTAATATGTATACCCTCAAGGAAAGGAGAGAGAGGGGGACATGATAGAAACTTTCAAGTACCTCAAGGGAATCAGCAAAGTCCAAGAGGGTAGCATCTTTAAAAAAGAGATGAGCAAGAACAAGGAGCACAATTTGAAGATAGAGGGGAACAGCCCAGAGGTAATGTGAGGAAGTATTTTTCATGGAGAGGGTTATGGATGCAAGGAACAGCCTTCCTGAGGAGGTCATAGAGTCAAAATAGTAGGGGAATTCAAGAATTCATGGGACAGACATAAAGCAATTCTAGTGGGGTAGGAGGAAGTATGCTGTTGATTAACTAGGCTCTGCAGCTTATCCATTAGATAAAGAAATGGGCAGACTAGGTGGGCAAAGTGGTCTTATCTGCCATCAAATTCTACATTTCTATGTTACTAAATGCTTGAAATATTTTATTTTAATGTGAGTGTAATCATGATTGTGTACTATTTTTAATAGTAAGACAATCACAACTGCATGCAAATGATCCTTTTCTATTTCACGTTTGTACGGAATAATGATTCCTAGCTAATGTCAATAACAGAAATGGCAAGAAATGGTAGCAGTGAGCCTTTACATGCTGGTTAGTGATGTTATTGTAACGGATCAGAATTTTATGCAAATATCCCAAAATGTTTTGTTAGATACAACACTTACTGTACACATCATTATTATTTATGGTCATTTCAACTGTGAGTAAACATAGCAAATTAATAGTATGCTTACAAACATCAGTAGGTAACATTACAACATTAGGATACAAATGTCATGCAAATGATTTTTTGATGACATCATACTTTTCAGTAAGATGTACATAAATAGGTGGAATGAAATCGTAGCGTGATAAAAAAATAGTAGTCATGGGTAGCAGAGCATTTGGATCACGATTTCATATAAATGTACCAAATTGTTATAGTTTTTATAATTTTCACACATACAATCATGAACGATAATCGTGGCATAACAAAATGACACAAGAAAGACATTTGTGTGTTCACAATTATAAACTATTAAGATTACTGTTCTGGGATCTTAATTGCATTCATCTGTATATTTTGTTAGATGATTGTCGATGGAATTATGAATGTATACTGATGTGAATAATAGAACATGGAGAAAATCAGGGCAGTACACTTATATGTATGCATGATAACATTACTGGAGTGGGATCAGAAATTTTGCTGATGTCACAACATTTTGTCTGGTTTAAAAGTAACACATAATCATCATTGTATATGAATTTCAGTAGTAAGAAATCATACCCAGTGATAATACTGTGCTTGCAAATATGTACTGTTAACATTATACATTGGGATCACAATCATGCAAATGATCAGAAAGTTTTTTATGTTTGCATGGAATCATGATAGCATGGTAACTGCAATGCTTAGAAATTACAGAAACATATACTAGTTCATTCAGAAATGTCAGTTATTGTCATTGTTGCACTGACAGCAAAAGTTCATGCAAATATACATTTTCTTAAGGCACTCTGGTTCTGCAGCCTGAGGTGAGTGTGTATGCTGAAGTGTGCATGTGTATCCATGGCTACAGAAGCGCTGGACGATAATGACGGATGCCTCTTGTGTTATCTGGAAGGAGTTGCATGTTGTTTGTCTTACCTGATGATGGCTATATGTGGTTGCTTGTGCTGTCTTGTCCCTTTGATTGAGCGTGTGTGTGGTTAAGGTTGAAAACCCTAATGCCACTTTTCCCTACTTTTGTTGCTTTGAGTTAAACCCTGACTACTGCATTAATGCAGTTCTTTGCAAAGAATTTCCTTTCTTTTGAGACGGTGTATACAGAAAGTATATCTTTCCTACTGTTTGTTTTTGCATTACACAAGTAATTGATGTCTTCTACAATGTTGTCTGCATTAGATGTGTGGATCTTCACGTATCAATCAGGTTCATCTTTAGCATTGATTCTTTTATGCCTAAGGTTACTTTATGATTTAATGTTTAAAGGGAATAACAGTTTTAACCTGAGAAGTTACCTTTTCAAGAACATTGTAAATGTGATGTTTATGTACTGTTCATTGAATACCGTTAGTGACCCATGACATTTCTTGACTTGCTATTTGCAACACAACTGATACACATCTTCTTACAATTTATAAAGAAATAGACACACCACAGAAGAGAAGTTTTGAAAATTTATTACAGACAAAAAGAAAATAATACCAAATTGTTCCTGTGTCCCTGGACAGGGAACAAAAACAAGTATTAAAAAGAGGTATGAAACAATAGTTTCAGTGAAAATTGTAAGTCATCTACTATACATATATAAACACACATTGCTGTTTACCATATATCTATTACAAGAAACATAAAACTATTTACAAGCATTTGCAAGGGCATACTTGGAGAACTCCTCCACCTGGCCCCTTAATAAAGGCAATCCTGAGAAAAAGCAGAAACAGTGCATAGACAGTATACTAGGTAACCATTTACATGTTAATCAGCTTTTCTTCTAAGATATTTCTTTAAAACCTGCAACATGTTTGAATAACACATCAAGTTCAATTGAATAAATGTAGAATAATACATGGGGTGATGTATTTAACGAGATTTTACAACACCGTGAGATGTTGAATGCTACATAAAGCCCGAGAACAAAGCTCAAGGGGTTTATTTAAGCATCCAACACAGAGGGTGTGTATAAAATTGCAAGTTAAACACACCCACTTATGTTTTATTTTATATAATTGCTAGTGAGTGTTTCTCACCACAGCAATTATATAAAATTTGAAAAAATGCAGTCCGTTGGGATGAGGCAGTGTTCACGGTTCGCGCTGTTGCTGCTGAAACTTTTTCTTTTCTTATCTTTTAAGGTTTAACTGAGGACTGGAAAACTTGAACTGTTTAACCAAGGACCCAAAACTGAACTGCTGAGCGGCACATTTTTTTTAATTCACTTACTGCCGAGAGTGATGGCAATGGAATCAACAGTGGCCAAGTGTCTGGCACTGTGTAATGGGAGAGCAGAGGCAGGTGCATGTGTGGAGCAAGGTAAATCCAGCGTGTGTTCATCACTATAACCTACAGGTTATACCAGCAAATTATAACTGAATTTCCTATGTGAGACAACGCCGCAGTTATTATACAGTACTAAACCATTGTCACCTTTTGTTTGTCTATATATGTGCAGTGCCCAGAGTCAGCCCAGCAGACAGCAGACAGCCAGAATCCCTGTCCATTGGACCTCAGGTACAGCTATATTAATTCTGGGCTATACTGACTGTGGTGGGGTAACTGTGGTGTGGACGCATGGGCTTGCTGATACTGTGCTGGGGTGAATGTGGTGTGGGTGTGGGGGTTGCTGAAAACCATTCTGAGGTAATTGTGTTGTGGATGGGGGCTTGGTGATAACTGTTCTCAGGTTAACTGTGGTGTGGTGTGGGGGCATGCTGAAACCATTCTGGGGTGACTGTGTTGTGGGTGTGAGTCTTGATGATAACTGTTCTCATGTAATGGTGTTGTGAGTGTGGGGGCTTAGGTTGAAAAGGTACTACGTGGTACTGTTTATACCGCATCTGTCATGACATAGCTAGGATAAGAAAATTAAGGATTGTATAGTATTGTTTTGTACTGTATTGTACTCTGATAACTGGTATTGTGGTATTCTACTTTGATAACAGGTACTGTGTTCATGTTGGCCTTACTGGTTCTAGGACAGGAGACAGGTAGCACATGGACACAGAATGCGGGAGCAGTGCAGTGGTTGTGGAGTGGCAGGAGACCTTTTGGAGATGGTACTATGTGAGACTGTGTGATCTGGACAAGTATTTTTATGAGGCGGGCTATTCTCCTGCACACCCTATGTAGGAGCTTTCCACCCCCTATTCATTTTGTAATCAACTCCAAGGGAGGCCTGTCTCTGGGGTAAAGGGCAAAATTCTGGAGCAGGCTATTCGGGGAAGAGTAATCGGTAAGGGGGACCCTACAGAACACACATCAGGTGGGGAACACACACAAAAAAAACCTAAGTACCACAACCTTAAAAAAAATGCATATTTGTTAACACCCACCTAGCTCCAAACCTGGTCATCCACATGAGATGCATGGCTCTAACCACAGCACCAAATAGCCAGTTGCAAACTACCTGGACGAACAAGCTTCTACATCCTTGCTCCCTATTGGTCCCTATTTTGGTTGTTTCATATAACCCATCGCTGTTTTGTGCCTCCCTAATCACTAAAACCACTCCTCACTCTTCTTTAATGGTCACTGTTATTACAGGTGGTCAAACTGAGTTTCTAAATTGAGTCACTCAGTTTTACTCCTCTGTATCATGGGTCACCCTGAGACTGCAGTGCTGCCCCATATGTGTGCCTCTTTGGGTTGATAGAGAGGGTCTCTAGACTGGAGGTTGCATTGGATGCAAATCAGGAGGAAGTTACAAGACTTGGAGCTGCATTAGCTGGGAGTAGGTGACCTTCCTCCCACCCAGGGATGACCAAGTCCATCACCGCTACCTCCATGGATGCCAGATAGGAGGAGCGGCTGACCACGGTGAGCTGAAGGAAGAAGTGGTGGGATCCAGAAGGTTGGGAAGGTTGCAGGCACATTCCTCAGCAACATCCGGTTCAACTGCAAAACTCCTATGCTGTTTGGTGGAGCAGGACTGCCAAGAGGCACTCATGGTAGCGTTGGGGAGGATGTGAGGGCCTCCCAGAAGGAGGCCCAAAGGTGGGTGGAAGAGGACCCTACAGAAGGAGGAAGCAACTTCTGGTTGGGGACCCAGTCATTAGGGAATAGAGCTGGGAGTAGGTCAGGGTTGGAGAGGGAGGTCTGGTGCTACCTGGCACCATGGGTGGAGGGATGGGAAGTGTATCCTAAGGATCACTAGGGCAGTAGGAAGTGATGAGAGCTGGATGCCAATGTCCACCTGGGGACAAATGACCTGGCCAGGGATGGGACAGAAAGAGTGTAAGGAGATTAGGGAGTTGGGAAGAAGTCATAGGCAAGTAGCACACTATGTAGCTTTTGTGAAGTTGCTGCCTGCCTACAGTAGGGGAAGGGGGAACTCTGCACCAATGCATTCAACTGATGGTCGAAGGAATGGTGCAGAGTGGAGGGGTATTGCTACATTGGGGACTGGGGGACCACCTGGCAGGATAAGAGCCTATACAGCAGTGATAGCCTGCATCCATCTGGGAGGGAACTGCAGTTCTCAGTGGATGATTTAAATGTTACTTTGATGAATGTTTAAACTAGCCGAGGTGGTGGTGGAAGAAATAGGGGAGGCACCGGCCTGGTAACGCTTGAGGATTGAGGCATCTCTGCCTCACCGCGCTATGCTGGCGACCTGGTTTTGGGAACGACCTCAGGTCATCAGGGTGCGCGGCAGGAGGGAGGGAGGGTGGACCAGGATCGAGCCTAGCAGCTCTCCTCTCAGGGGTGGGAGATCACCTCTTGTAGTCCCACCGTCACCAGGTGGCAGTCCAGTGGTGATGCAGACAGTATGGGCGCAATGTTGAGGTGGGGACATTAGCGCATGAGCGTGCATGTGCCTGCTCAGGCGTGCTCATGCTAGGGATGCACAGGTGAGCAGGTGAAAACCGGGAGAAAACCTACAAAAATGTAAAAAAAAAAAAAGAAATAGGGTAGACAGAGACTGCCCCCGCTCAGATAGTATGTAGAGAGATCCCAAGGGCAAAGTTCCACCACAGAGAATATATTTCAAGGAAGTAGGGGGTTAGTAAAAGAGGGAGGGAAATCAAGCTGTCAAAAAAAAAGGGAGGAAGGTGACACAAAGGGCAAAGAGGGAGGCAACAAACAGAGACCTAACAAAATCTGGAAGGTCATGCAAGAATGTAAGAAGTCTGGAAAATAAGATTCCAGACCTAGATCATGGTGGAAACTGTCCTGATATTGTGGCCATTTCTGAGTCATGGTGCATGGATAGCCATGACTGGTACATGGTCATACCAGGGTATATGATGTTCAGGAGAGACAGGGTAGGAAGGTGGGGAGGGTATTGCTTAATGTGAAGGAAAGCATGAAAGCAACAGAAATACAGGGAATTCAGGGAAGGGCAGAGGTGCTGTGGGCACCCTTGAGTTGGGAAATAGGGTTACTATTTGATAGGTGTGATCTACAGGTCTCCAGTACGGGGATGACTTAGATAAGGAAATCTTAAAGCAACTGTCAGCATGGCTGAAAATGGAGAGGTGTTGCTGGTAGAGGACTTCAGTCTGCCATATATGGATTGGAGCCTTCCACAGTGGCTTCAGCTAGAAGCAGGACATCCTGGACACCCTGCAGGGGTGATCCTCAGGCAGCTAGTTAGTGAACCCACTTAAGGTGGGAGATAGTACTAGATCTGGTGCTTTCTTACAGGGATAGTGTTGTGGACATCAAGGTGGGAAGCCCTTGGGGACCAGTGATCATCGTGACAGTGTGGTTCAACATAAGAACAGCTGCAGAAACCAACCACATGAATGTGCAAGTCCTAGACTTCTGAAGGGCTGATTTTACTAAGATGGGTAAGAGCATTAGGAATGACCTGGCAGGGGAGAGGACCTGGGAGGGGTGAAGGAAAAGTGCCAAATTAAAAGAGGGTATAATAAAGTCAATGATTTTGTCTGTCAAGCAGGTAAGTAAAAGTAAAAGAAAGAGGCGATCACTATGGTTCTCAATGGAGGTAGCAGAAAAGTAAAGGCTAAAAAGGTAACATTCAGAAAGCATAAGACCAGGATAGAGAAAGAGCATCTGAGGAAACAGAGGGAAGCAGGCAAAGCAGTAAGGAGTACTAAGGTGTAAACTAAGGAAAGAATAGCTCATGGACATGTAAAGGGGACAAGACATTTTTAGGTATGTTAGCGAGAAAAGGAAGATAAAGGAGGGATAGTAAGGTTAAAAAGGAGGTGTGTGACTGTACAGAGGGGATCAGGAACAGGCATGTATCTTAAATACTTCTGCTCAGAATTCAAGGTAGAAGGGAAGGAGATGGACCATGAAAAGATGCCAGGAGCTTGGAAGCGAGGGAGATAGGCACCAGTCCATTTTCTTATGAGAAAATCTGGCAAGCTCTCCATAACCTGAAGGTGGACAAAGCCATGGGGCCAGATGGGGTAATATGCAAGGGTACTGAGGGAGCTCAGGGTGGTACTGCCTGTACATCTGATGGACCTATCTACCTGCACCACTCAGGGAAAGAGCCTGCCGATCTCCCGCTTTGGTACCCCTCCCTCCTCCCATCACCTGAAACTATTTTTGAAGAATTAGAACCTGTAACTTGTGACAATGCCTATTCCCAAGGCAGCTGGTTATTTACTTTCAAACCTGTAACTGAGACTGCTTGTAATCAATGACTTCGTTAACTGCCCTGTCCTGTTAGTATTCTTATGTTAGATACATGTAGTTCTTCCTATGTGAATTTGTGCCATTGTAACTGTTTGTACTGTCTCTTGATGTGGAACCTTGTAAAAGAGCTCATAGCACAAAGATTATTTCCAAATTGTTAAATAAAATAAAGTAACAGGTCACGGAGACTGGTGTTGTCCGGGAACTGAAGAAGGGCAGCCAGTCCCACTTCACAAAGTGATAGCAGGGAAGAGGTGGGCAATTATAGGCTTGTCACCCTAACATCGGTGGTAGGCAAACTAATGGAATCATTACTAAAGGAAAGTATTGTGGATTATTTATTTATTTATGTATGTCTTTGATAACCAGGTGAGTGCACTGATCCAATGGACCATTTTCAGATACGACCCGGCCATTTACATGGCACACTGAGCGGAGCAAATACAAGTTATAGCAAATTAACAGGTCTCACTTGGACTTTCTCTTGACTTAGAACATCTGAAGGCCAGGGGTCTTGCCATACAAAGACTAGCTGACTGGTAAAATAGCATAGTAAGGGACAGCGCAATTCTGTAGCTAGGGCAGATGAAGGATTTTAGGTGAGGATAGCTCAGATTCTTCTCTCTGCAACCTGTCTGGTATAACTTGCTTTATTTTCTGCCTCAATAAATTTGCAACTCTTTTGTTTTCCTGTAAATACATCCTGTTGTAAATACTTAAAGTCTTTTAGTAAAGAATCATATTTTTATAGAATCAGTGACTGCTTGTTTTATTTAAAAGGGGTAATTCTACTATTTCTGCTGGACTCTGTTTGCAGTCTGTCTCTGAAGGGCACTCTATCCACAGTTATTGTGTTTAACCTGCCTGACATTGTGCAAAGGAGGAGGTAAAAACAGGTTCCCTGGGTCCTGTTGTTAAAACCCATGCTGGTGCGGTAAACTTGAAGTCCCTATTAAGGGATTTGTGTCACTTGGATTATCTTTTATCCAGCGGATTGCAAGATCAAGGGCAGCATAGTTTCATGGGGAGGTCATGCTAAACAAATCTGATAGATTTCTTTGGGTGACCAAGGAGCTGGATCGGGGAGTGGTGGAGATCTTTTGCATTTATGGCCCTGACTCTATGGAACTCTCTCACCTCATCAGATTAGAGAGTGCCTGTCCATCGAGACCTTTAAGGCTGCCCTAAAATGTATTTATCTGATTCAGTCTTCTTAGATGCTTTTTAATGTATTGCTATGGATTTTATCTGATTACAGCTTTTATCATTATTTTAGTTTTTTTATTGTTGTGTACAAGTGCTCAATATTCTGAAAAGTGCTTTTTATAAATAAACTTGACTTTAAATTTTGACTTTGGATGTGGCCTACCTGGATTTCATCAAGGTGTTTGACACCGTTCACATAGGAAACTGGTAAGCAATTTGGGAACTTGGGGTTGGGAAGGAGGTGGAGCTTGGGTAAGAAACTGGTTAGCAGATGGGACACAGAGTGTAGTGTGTAAACAGAGTTTGCCTTGAGGGAGGAAAGGTGACCAGGGAGGTACCTCAGGGATCAGTGCTAGAACAGTCTTCTTCAATGTCTTTAAGGACATAGTGGAGGAACTGGAAGGAAACGTCTGCTTTTACAGATGACATCAAGATCTGCAACAGAGTGGACACTCAGGGGCTGGGGGTGGAAAGGATGAGCAGGGATCTGAAAAGACTGGAGGAGGGTCAAGGGTACAGAGGCTGGGTTTTAATGAAAAAGTGCAAATCACACACTTGGGCAATAGATACCAGGGAGTGGTATATGAAATGGGTACAGTGACACTGACAAAGACCAAGCAGGAAAGAGACCTAGGGATAATTATATTGGAGGACCAAAAGGCCAGGCAGTGTGACAAGGCAGTCAGAAGGGCTAGTGGAATGCAGAGTGCATAGGAAGGGTGTTGCCAGCAGGAAAGGGAGGTGGTGCTGCTCCTATGTAACTGGTTGGTAAGACCTCATCTTGAATACTGTGTCCAGTTCTGGAGACCACATCTCAGGAAAGACATAGAGTGAGGTGGTCCAGCGGAGGGCTACCAAAATGGTGCAGAGTCTACATCAGAAGCCCTATGAGGAGAGGCTAAAAGCGCTAATATGTACACCTGGAGATAAGGAGGGAGGAGGGATATGATGGAGAACTTACCTCATGCGTAAACAAGATACAGGAGGGTGGTATTTTTAAAGAAAAGGAACTTAGAACAAGGGGCAAGCTACGAAACTTGAGAAAGTAATTTCAGGAGGGATGAGAGGAAGTACTTCTTCACAGAGAAGGTGGTGGAAGCCTGGAATAGCTTTTCAACAGAGGTAGTGGAGGCAAAGACAGTAGTGGGATTCAAAATACCTGGGAGAGGCAGAAAGGAATCATAGGGGTAAGGAAGGAAAGGAAGGGATGGCACCGTGGGTGTGGGTGTAGGGTGCAGGATTATTCTCATCTACTGTTCACCAGGAGATGGGAGCGTTTCCTGCAGGAAGTCCGGACTTCATTGTTGTTGTGGTATTGGGACCCCTCAGATGGTTGATTCTGGGGATTTCAATGCATGGGTTGATGATGAACTCTTCCAATTTGGTCAAGACTTCTCTAACTAATGAGTTTGTTGGAACTTACACAGGTTGTTACCTCCACAGCCCACATCTGTGGTCATTCACTGGATTTGATGTTCCTCCTGGGGATGGAAATATCCGACTTGTTGATGGAGCCAGTGAGATGGTCAAGGTTCAGTTTTGTGGCTCCCCAGTAGGCCTGTCCCTACAGAGTTGGTACTGTACAGCCCTTTGAGAGGTGTGTCCCCAGATGGCCTAATGGTGGTACTGGACCTATTGGAACTCTAGTACTTGCCTAAAATAATGCAGTGATAGTGGACCTGATTCCATAGCTCCTGTTCATGTTTGCCCTCACTCTTCACCCAAGGTCCCCATGGTTTGATGGAACCTTGAAGGAGTTGAGGAGAATAGGACAAAGGCTAGAAAGGAGCTGGGGAAGTTGGGCCTGGACTGTGACAGACTTAAATTGATGGACCACTATATCTGTAAGAAGACAGAGTGCCCGTCCAGGGAGATTGCTGTTGACAGAACTGACCAAGTCAGCTCTTCCAGACTGTTGACAGATTGTGCAATCCAATCTGTCTTCAGCCTGGTGGAGCCTTTTCACAAGACAGGTGTGATGAGTTTGCTCAGTTCTTCACAGATAAAGTTGCCACCATCAGGTCTCAGATCTGTCCAGCCCCCAAAAGGAATTGCGAGGTTGGCAGGAGGTGGTGGGTGCTCAGTTTACCTGGTCTGACTTCAGCTGGCTGGTAATCATTGATATCGTGAGAATCAACCAAATGTTCCTGCCAGCCAGCTGTGGTTTGACCGAGGCCCAACGCACCTTCTTGTAGGGTGCCTGGAGGAAATGATCTCGGTCCTAGCTGAGGTAGTCTGGAGGTCATTGGAGAGAGGAAGGTCTTTCCAGACCCCTAAAGGAGGCAGTTGTTCAGCCTCTCCTTAAAAGCCCTCCCTTGTCCCGGACTGTCTGGCTAACTATAGACCAGTCTCTAACCTACCCTTTGTGGATAAGGTTATCAAGAAGGTGGTTGCACTGCAGCTGGATGATCATTTGTCCAGCCACAATGTCTATGATACTCTCCAGTCAGGATTTAGGAAGAGACACAGTACCGAGATGGCCCTTGTTTGGGTGCTAAATGACCTCCTAATAGCAAGAGATCGGATGACTCATTCTATCTTGATCCTCCTTGATCTCTGTGCATCATTTGACACTGTGGACCATGGTGTGCTGTTGGAGCACCTGCAGTTCATCTGTGGACCGTCTGGTACGGTCCTCAGATGGTTTCAATCTTTCCTTGAGGGTAGGATTCAGAGTGGTATCTAGGATTTATTCCTCAGCGCCTCTCTCCCTATCCTGCAGGGTACCACAGGGTTCCATCCTGTTACACATATTGTTTGCAGTGGATATGCTGCTGTTAGGAGAGATCATTAGGCAGTATGGTCTGAGTTTTCACTGCTATGCAGATGATACTCAGCTGTGCATGTCCTTTGTGCCTGGACAGGATGTGATCCTCTCAGTATTTAACAACTGTCTCTCCAAGATCCAGGGCTGGATGAGTGCCAGCTGGCTGTGGTTGAACCCAGCTAAAACTGAGGTGTTGGTTGTGGACCCAGATCGTTGGGAGGTGGGTTTGTTGGCAGGACAACCCTCTGGACCTTGTCTCAGGGTGTTTGCCTGTCTACCTCAGATTGGGTGTGGAACCTGGGCATTATTTTGATGACGACTTGACCTTTAAATCTCAGGTGTCAGTCGTTGTCAAGACCTCTTTTACCATCTGAGGAATTTCACCTGGGTGAAGCATCTGGTTCCTCCTGATGATCTTCCAATGTTGGTCCACGCCTTCATAATCTCCGCCCAACTACTGCAATGCCCTTTACCTCAGGCTACTGGGGTTGATATCGCCGCTTGTAGGTGGTGCAGAATGCGGCAGCCAGGCTATCGACTGGTACTTCCAGGAACAGTCGTATAATGCCTGTGCTCCACGGACTGTACTGGCTGCCAGTACAATGGCGGATCACCTTCAAGATCGGGTTACTGACCTATAAAGCCCTACATGACCAAGGACCCCGTTACTTGCAAGAGCTCCTTCACCTTACTGCCTTCTTGGCTCCACCAATGAGGATTTCTGAGATTCCCAGGATCTGTTTAAAGACATCTGGGATCTTGTCTTTGCTTTTAGTGCCCTGACCCTGTGGAATTCTCTACCTCATCGGGTAGGAGAGTGCCTGACTGTCCAGAGTTTTAAAACATCACTTAAAACATATTTATTCAGCCTAGTGTATCCAGATTCTTTTTAGAGTAGATGATTTGATATTTATGGAGCTATAGTTTTATGGATTTTAAATATCTCTTGATTTATTATGAATGTTTATTACTGTTTATGTTTGTTTTAGCTTATGTACAAGTACGTTGGTTTTAGAAAGGCACTTTTATAAATAAAATATGATTTGATTTGACCATAGATCAAGTTGGGTTTGCAGCCAAAAACAAAGGTCTAGCAGACTGGTGGGCCCTTAGGCCTTTATCTGCTGTCACATTCTATGTTTCTATGTTTGAAAGTCTTTCCTAGAAGGTACATGTAGCATCATTGTACTCTATTCAAAAGCCACTGTATCTGAATCAAGTTACATAATGACCTGAAATTCCAAATTTCAAATTCAAATGTTATTATTTGGTCAAAGACCATTATAATTAAAAAAATGTATATATAGACTGCATCATACATTTTTAAAATACTGAGCAAAATAGCACATACGTACATAATAGACAACCTATACATAGGAGCATAGGCGGCGGGGTCAGGGGTCAGTGACCCCTCACTTTAAGTAAGAGTCAGAATGTACATTCTGACCCTCTACTTATGAAGTCTATTATCTTAAGTATGCATAGAAATATAGAAACATAGAATCTGATGGCAGATAAGGACCGCTTGGCCCACCCAGTCTGCCCATTTCCCTACCTAATGGATAAGCTGCACATTCTAGTTAACCAGCAGCCTACTTCTTCCTACCCCCACCCCTAGAATTGCATTATGACTGTCCCATGCATGCTTGAATTCCACCACTGTTTTGACTCCACAACCTCCTCCGAAGGCCGTTCCTGCATCCACAACCCTCTCTGAAAAAATACTTCTTAAATTACCTCTGAGCCGCCCCCCATCTTCAAATTGTGCCCCTTGTTCTTGCACACCTCTTTTTTAAAGATGCTACCCTCTTGGACTTTGTTGATTCCTTGAGGTACTTGAAAGTTTCTATCATGTCCCCTCTCCTCTTTTCCTTGAGGCTATACATATTAAGCTCCTAAGTCTCTCTTCATATGTCTTCTGGTGCAGACCCTGCACCATTTTAGTTGCCCTCTGGACAGCTTCCATCCTGTCTGTCTTTGCGGAGACTGGGTCTCCAGAACTGCATGCAGTGCTCCAGATGGGGTCTCACCAGCTGTCTGTACAGAGGATAATAACTTGTTGTTTTCTACTGGTGATGCCTCTCCTATGCATCCCAGTATCCCCCAACCCTCCTTGCTGCCCCTCTCACATTGCTTGCCCAGCTTTTAGGTCATCTGATATGACTACCCCAAGTCCCTTTACATTTTTGTTGTTGTTAGTATCTCACCCCATTGTGTACTCTTCCCTGGGTTTTGTTTCCCAGGTGCATTACCTTGCACTTCTTAGCATTGAATCTCAGCTGCCATACATTTGACCATTACTCTAACCTTGCCAAGTCCCTCTCATCCTTTCCTCCCACCTTGTGTATCAACTCTGTTGCAGATCTTTGTGTCATCTGCAAAGAGACATACTTTTCTTCCAGTCCCTCTGCAATGTCACTTATAAAGACATTGAAGAGGACCGGTCTAATACTGAACCCTCGGTACCCCACTAGTAACCCCTTTCTTCAGAGTGGACTCCATTTATTATTACTCTGTGTCCTATTCTCCAGCCAATTCTTTACCCAGGCTGTCATCTTGGGACCCACCCAGGCTGTCTAACTTGTATATTAATCTTTGTGTAGGACTGTGTCAAATGCCTTGTTAAAATCTAGGTAGGCCATGTCCACAGCCCATCCCTGATCTACTACTTTGGTCACCCAGTCAAAGAAATCTATCAGATTTGTCTGGCATGACCTTCCGCTCTGAATCCATGCTGCCTTGGGTCCTGTCCCTCTGGCCTCTAGAAACTTGACACTTCTTTCCTTCAGAAGTGATTCCATCATTTTCCTATCACTGAGGTTAAACTAACAGGTCTGTAGTTTCCTGCTTCTGGCCTGCTCCCACTTTTGTGAAGAGGAATCACATCTGCCCTCCTCCAGTCCTCGGTACCACTCCATCCTCCCATGATTTGTTAAAGAGGGTAGTCAGTGGTGTCACTAGTTCCACCCTTAGTTCTTTTAGAATTTGGGATGAATCACATCAGGCTCCATTGCTTTGTCCACCTTCAGTTTTAAGAGTTCTTTCAGAACCCTTTCTTCTGTAAATGGGCTGGTATCAACTTCTGTATCCAGAGTGTTTCTATTGTTTGTTTTAGGTACCTCCCTCCCTTCATTTGTAAATACTGAGCAAAAATATTTGTTTAGTATCTCTGCCTTTTCACAGTCACCTCTGCCCACCCCTCCCTTTATTAAGCCTCACTATCCTTCCCTTGGTCTTCCTTTTGCTCCCTGATGTACCTATAAAAGGTTTTATCCCCTTCTTAACTGAGTTGGCTATCTTTTCCTCGGTTTGGGCCTTTGCTGTTCTGACTGCCTTCCCAGCTTCCTTTGCTTTAACTGATACAATTCTCTGTCCTGCTCCTTCTGTGATTCCTTGTACTTCCTGAATGCTTTCTTTTCTCTTGAACCTTCACTGCCACTTCCTTTGAGAACCATAGTGGTTTCTTACATCGTTTCATTTTGTTTATTTGCTTCACACAAAGGCTTGTTACCTCTGTGATGGCAGTTTTATTATTCTATTGTTCTTCCACCCTTCTTCCTGACCATTTGCTAGTGCATTCTTAGGTATCAACCATTTTAGCAAAGTCAGCCTCCGAAAGTCCAGTACTTTTGCCTTTGTATGGCTTGACTCTATTGCTGTGTTTATTGTGAACCATACTGTTCGATGGTTGCTAGTTCCCAGATGGCTACCCACTTCACATCTGTGATCCTCTCTCCATCTCCATTTGAGTGAACCAGGTCTAAGATTGCTCCCTCTCAAGTGGGTTCCAATACTAGTTGTCTAAGGCATGCCCCTGTAGGGCATCTAGAATAACCCTACTCTTCAAGTGGCTGCTGCAACTGCACTTCAGTTAACATCTGGCATATTCAGATCACCCATCAGCAATATCTCCCTTTTTCTGCCATTCTAAGTATACTTTCTATCATTTCCTAGTCCATTTCTCTCCGGGGGTTCTGTATACAACTCCTGTGCGGATTGTGGTGCCATTGCCCTCTCCAAAATTGACCCACAGTGCTTCTTCTCCTCCCTGTTTACCCTTTTGTTCTGTTGCTTTGATTCCTTCCCTTATGTAAAGAGCTACCCTCCTCCTCTTTACCCTTCCTGTCCCTCGTAGATAGTGTATCCTGATATATTTATCGTCCCAGTCATGGTTTTGTGTGTACCATGTTTCTGTGACTGCCACGATATCCAGATGTTCCTCCTCCATCAAGGCCACTAATTCAGGAAGCTTGTTACCCAGACTATGGGCATTAGTACTCATTGCTCTCCATATTTTTGATGGCTTTACCTTCTGTTGCAGCATCCCCACTGACCTTTCTACCTCTGTCTTTTTCTCATTTAGTACCCTGTTTTGTAGGGAGAGGCTGGGATTTTCTGCTGCTTATCAGTGCCTCCCTTGACTAGTTTAAAAGCTTGCCAATGAAGAATTTAAACCGATTGCTCAAAAGACTTGTTCCCTTCCTGGACAGATGCAGACCATCCTGCCAGTATAGGCTGGTGTTCCTCCAGATGGAACCCCAGTCCCCAGTGAAGCCAAGCCCTGTGCTCACACCATATTTTCAACCATTAATTAAACTGCATGGTGCTGAAACAATCAGCTAAAAGCTCTGACCCACCACTGCGATGAGTGTCTTCCTGTCAGCAAGATGCCCCACAACAAGTTGACAGAGAAAATACCCTGCTAATCAAACAGAGAAAATCCAGACATCCAAGTCAGACACAGGTAAACCTCCCCAGCCCCAAAACAGCATGTTGTCTTAGTCTGCTGTAAACATTGAAGTAAACCTTGCCCAGCATCCACACAACCTCCCCATACCAAATGGCATAAAAAGCACTTATTCAATACGTTAATAAATTCTCAAGAAACTACTTT
The DNA here is from genome assembly GCA_016271365.2 of Neoceratodus forsteri. NCBI lineage: Eukaryota > Metazoa > Chordata > Ceratodontiformes > Ceratodontidae > Neoceratodus > Neoceratodus forsteri. Next base: position 1,453,609,964 of record CM057455.1, on the reverse strand, counting down.
TGCTTCTACTACTCTTCTCTGGAAATGTCAAGCTAAATCCAGGCCCACTGCTCCCTATGAATTGCCCTGCTGACTTCTCCCATTTCAAGGACATTAGTTTCTCCACCTGAATGTATGTAACCTACTCAGGAAGTTTGACCTGATTCAGACATGGTCTCTACATGCTTCCCCTGACTTTCTAATGATATTGGAACCATGGCTAATGCCTCTGACCCCTGACAAAGCTATCAACCTACTGGGGTATGGGAACAAGAACCCAGGGAAGATTACACAATGGGAGAGGTAGTAACAACAACACAAAAGGAAAGGGACCTGGAGGTAATCATATCAGATGACCTTAAGGTAGCAAGCAATGTGAGAAGGCAGTAGGAGGGCTAGTATACTGGGATGCATAGGAGAGGCATCACCAGCAGAAAACAGGAAGTTGTTATTCCTCTGTACAGACAGTTGGTGAGACCTCATCTGGAGTATCATGCCCAGTTCTGGAGACCCCATCTCCGCAAGGACATAGACAGGATAAAGACAGTCCAGAGGAGGGCAACTAAATGGTGCAGGGTCTGCAAGAGAAGCGTATAAGACTAAAGGAGCTTAATATGTATACCCTTGAGGAAAGAAGGGAGAGGGGACATGATATAAACTTTATACCTCAGTGGAATCAACAAATTCCAAGAGGGTAGCATCTTTCAGAAAAGAGATGTGCAAGAACAAGGGACACAATTTAAAGATAGAAGGGGTGGTTCCGGGGCAATGTAGGAAGTATTTTTTCACAGAGAGGTAGTGGATACATGGAACAGCCTTCCTGAGGAGGTTGTGGGGTCTAAAACTGTGGAGAATTGAAGAATGCATGGGACAGACATAAGGCAAATCTTGTGGGGGTAGAAGAAATAGGCTGTTGGTTAACTAGGATCTGCAGCCTATCCTGTAGGTAGGGAAATGGGCAGACTAGTGGGCCAAGCGGTCCTTATCTGGTGTCAAAGTCTATGTGTCTATGTTTCTATGGGTACACCACCCACCAATGTGACAGACCAACCAGATTGGGGGGTCATAATATATGTTAAGAACAAATTCTCTGTGACAATCATTGATTGTACCTCCAAGGCCAAAGAGTTTGAATGTCATGGCTTAAAACTGTCGCCACTCATGATAAGGCTTTCTTCATTGCTGCTTGCTACCGACCACTCTCTAGTGGCATGGCCCTCCTGCTCCATCTTCAAAGTCTAATTGATATGGCTAACTCAGAGTGCGTTCTAATGGGGACTTCAACCTAAACTGGAATGATGAGACCTCCAAGAAACTCAAATACCTCTGTGATATGTACTGGTTGGCCCAGATGACCCCTGCAATCACCAGACCTAACAGAATAAACCCTGAGCATAGCTCCTCCTGGACCTAATGTTAGTCAACAAACCCCACTATATTTCACATGCTGGGGTGTTCTTCAACAACCTTAGTGACCATTGTGCCATTGCTTGCATCAGGCACTCTCCCCAATTAAATCAGCCCCTAAATACATGCTGAAAAATGCTTGAAAAGTTTTGCCAACATGCCTTCCTGAATGACCTGAGCAATATTAGATGGCAAGATTCTACCTGGCCTCCCTCAATGAGGCATTCTATATATTTATAACTTCCTAGTGGGCCTTCTAGACAAGCATGCCCCCATAAGAATGATCAAATCCAAGGTAAGATCTCCTAGATGGTTCTCACCAATCCTAAAAAGCCCTCAAAGACAGAGACTACTGGTGGAAAAGAGCTAGGAAGACACACTCAACGCTGATTGGCTTGCCTTCTGTGTATCCTGAAATGCATGTACTAAATTCATTACGACTGAAAAGGCTAGATTCTTCCAATCAGCCCTGGAAGGCAACAAAAACAATGTCGCCAAATTTGGAGTATTCTCAAAGAGGTTGAGGCCACCTCTGATGTCTCTCTCCAACTAAACTACAGTCCCGGACACCACTTACATGGACAGAGCAGATATACTTAATCAACTGAATGAACACTTGCCAGGGCAGGGTTGGCATTTGACACCTCTCCTTAGGTAAGATCATCCAACAGGGGGATGAGACTGATATCACTAGACCAATCACCTATGCCAATCAGAGCTACCCTCCTTCAGCTTCTGTCCTATATCCTTTAAGCAAGTAGAGACCCTCCTATTGTTCCTATTGTCCTTAGATACTAAAGAGTGCTGGTACTGAACTTATAGAACCTTTTTTCCTAAAACTTGGTCCTCATTTTCTTTACTGCCCCATCACCCATTTATTCAACATCTCCCTATCTCAGGGGAGCTACCTTATCGTGGACAACTGCTCACATCATCTCTTTGTTCAAATTTGGGACCCCAGCAACCTGAATAACTACCAGCCTATTTCTATACTATCCTCCCTTTCAAAATGATTGAAAAATCATCGACACCCAAATCTGGGAGCACCTGGACTCACATAAACTGTTAAACGCTGTTCAGTCGGGTTCAGAGCCAAGCATAGCACAGTGTCCACCCTTGACAGAATCAGTATAGAGGAAATTTACTAAAAGATTTCAGGGCTATATGATGTCTCTTATGAGGTTAGGTTGAACATCCTAAAACTTATGCCTCTATCTACACGCCGATTTCGTGGTGATTTAATGTTATTATTTGACATCATTCAAGACCCTTATCTTTTGTGCGAACTCGGTCTTGAATTTAAAAGCTGTTATCATAACATTAGGGACATCCTCTACAATTAGTAAGAAAACCCTTTGTGAGAGCGAGTCGTAAACATTTTTTCACCATTAGAGTTGTTGGTCCATGGACTCCCGCTTGAGGTTGTCATTAGTGAAACTAAAAGTATTTTTAAAATAGATTAGATAACCTTACTTGTAATGGGTCTGATCTTTCTTACTATACATTGGACTAGAATAGGAGCATCATGGGCTTTGGCCTTCTTGCTCTTGTATTTTCCTTAGCATGATCCTTGCAAAAGTAGCCACCAACTGGCAAACTGCTCTGGACACCAAAAAGCACGATTCGACTCTTCCTCGACCTTAGTAAGGTGTTCGACACTGTGGACCACAACATTATGCTTAACGTACTAGGTAATGTAGATCTTGACAACCATACCATTAAGTGGTTCACCAGCTACCTTACTAATAGAGGAGTCAAAGCTGTGGAGACCTGTCCCTCTGAAAATATTTCCAAGAAGCATCCTCAAGGCTCTATTTTGGGTCCAATCCTATATGCTATCTATATCAATGACCTCGACTCGATCTGCACACAGCTAAAGTGCACTTTTTGCAGATGATACAGTCCTGTACACTGCTAATTCTTCACTAGGCATGGCCCATGAGGAACTACAGCAAGATTTCATCTCCCTCAACATAATCTTATGAAGCACAAGCTACTGCTTAATTCCAAAAAAAAATAAAGTTATGATCCTTTCTCTGAGTGTCACCTCAGGGCCTATATGCAACCTGCAGATTCTAACTTTGTTAGGTGAACCTTGGAAACCGTTGCCACCTTTAAATTCCTAGGATTCTGGCTTGACAATAAGCTTAATTTCCTATGCCATTTGAACTAACTATCAAAAAACTAAGGCAGCACTTAGGTATTCTCTTCCACATTAAACACCTTGTTAACACTGATGCCAGAATGAAACTAGTAAAATCTACATTCCTACCTATTGGATTACACTGACTTCCTCACATTAGCTGCTCTCCTACCTTACTCCGTAACCTTGACACTATCACAGGGCCCTTCGGTTCATTCTTAACCTGCCTCTTCGCACCCACCATTATCTGTTCTACCAAGAGTTCGGATGGACCCTCACTTACACGAAGAAGGAAAAGAAATGCCCTCCTTTGATACATAGGGCCTTGTCAGACAAGTTACCAGCATACATCTTGAGCCTATTCATACAGTGACGCGGTGTTCCACAGGGCTCAGTGTTGGGACCAGTGTTGTTTGGGATATTCATTGCAGACATATCATGGGACATCAAGAGCAAGATCAGTCTGTTTGCTGATGATACCAAGGTAGGCCGGTGGTGGATGACCTAGGGGATGGCAGGGTTGCAGGATGATCTGGCAAAGCTTGAAACCTGGTCGGACACCTGGCAACTGGGCTTTAATGCCAAAAGTGCAAGGTGCTGCATTTTGGGATGAAGAACCCAAGGAGGAGTTACCAGCTAGGGGAGTGCAACTAGCCCAGACAGAGGAGGAGAAGGATCTGGGGGTGCTCATTACAGGGTCAATGAACAACTCGGCACAATGTAGGAAGGCAGCTGCAAAAGGCCAACAAAATGCTGGGTTGTATTGCAAGGGGTATATCCTCGAGGAGGGAGGAGGTGATTCTGCCACTGTATAGGTCATTAGTTAGACCACACCTGGAGTACTGTGTGCAGTACTGGCATCCATATCTGAAGAGGACATTGGTTACTGGAGGGGTGCAGCGCAGGCGACAAAGATGATCAAGGGGCTGGGGGACTTATCATACGAGAGGAGGTTGAAGGAGTTGAACATGTACTCACTGGAGGAGGGAGAGACAGGGGTGACGGATTGAAACCTTTAAATACATGAAAGGAATAAACAAGATGGGTACAGAGGGGCTGTTCAAAGTAAGAGAGAGGAGGGCCACCAGGGCCATGATATGAGACTGGAGCGAGGAAGGTTCAGGAGGGAGATGAGGAGACACTTTTTACAGAGAGGGTGGTGGCTGGGTGGAATGCGTTACCTGCTGAAGTAGTATGCAGTAGAACAGTGGACTGCTTCAAACGAGGATGGGACAGGACAAGGGGAAGGTTAATGAAGGGAAGGGTGGAAGGGAGGGCAGCTGCAGAATAAGAGGTGCTAGCTGCACAATCGAGCAGACTTGATAGACCTCTAGGCCTTTATCTGCTGGCAAATTTCATATGTTTGTATGTTCATCTGTTTGTATTTGAGCATCCAAGGGTCATACAGGCTGGGAATGTTCTCATTAATCTGCTTCCTAACACCCAGAGTAAGGTCATCACATGGTTTATTTGCTATCAGCTTCTCCCTCCCTTCCATTTGGAACATTATGCAAAAGTTACTGAAAGTCTTGACCTCCCTGGCCCCTTCACCTTCAAGGCATTGATTACAAAGTACCTTAAAGAAATCTGCATCTGTTACAGATGACCAGTGTGACACTATTCACTTGCTGTACTCTTCACTCTCCAGAAACTCACAGCTCCCACCTAGTGAACCTCAACTCTTCTCGCTCTCTTCCGCTAACTCCCACTACCATATCATACCACCTGGTCTCAAATATCCTCACACACCTAAGCTCTCCTCACTCATGCCCCAGTTGTGAATCACCAATTATTTACACTAGCCGTCCATCATACCATACCTACCTTCCTGTCTTCTTTACCTCTCACTCTTTATCTCTACCTCTCTCAAGCCTCATCTGTGAATAACCACCAAATAATAATGATAGTACTGGCCCTAGTATCTTTGGGTTTGTTTTAACTTACGATTAGTTCACAAATATGTTAGCTCAATTAGTTAAGGCCTGTGTTAGCCTTACTTATGTTCATTGTCTACTGTTTTTTTTCTTTCTTTTTGAATACTGTACTGTACCCTCATGTGAATCATTTGTCTATGTCCAGGACCACTTTGAAAATGAGCTTGCTCAATGGTGTTATGCCTGGTTAAATAAAGTTTTGATTGATTGATTGATTGAAATTGCACACAGCACATACATTCTTTACTGGAAGTTGTCGAGAGCAAGGTCTAAAGTGCTCAATGACTTGTACTAATTACTGCTATACTTCCTGCTGGCACACAAAAATATATGTTTGTGTTTTTCCAAATATATTTGCTTTTTTTCTGCCTCCCTTCCAACCGGCCTTTCACATCACTCACTTAACTTCAAGGACAGGCACTGACAGCCTTGTTTTCTTATCCTGCCCCCTGAAATGCTTGGTACTGCTTTTCATTTTTTCTACCCAGACACGCATAATATATTGTGCTTAACTCCTCACCCTTCACTCATTTTTGGTGATGTGCTGGAATTTGGTCATTATTGTTCAGCAGTGTTTAACCTCTTTTATATTACCCTTCCTCCTTCATAACAGCAGTGAGCACAACAGGGTGACCGTCTGTGACTAGCCTACTACAGTTTTCTAGTAGACTGGACCTGACTGGAGGCTGCCATCCACTCAGCTGGGCTACTGCTGCACTGAATGCAAGACTCGATTTTCAAATCCGTCTGATTTTGTTATCTGGGCAGGCAGGTAGATAACAGCCACTGTAGACCATTTGGAAAGTATGTTTTAAGCTCTGTTTTGTGGACTGGGTGAGGGCACAAAAGAATAAGCTGCAAATACAGACTGAATGCTAAAATCAGATACAAACTTCACATAACAAGCTTGTATCTGTTCATCAGTTATAAATTGATATTAACCCTTGTGCATATTTAGCACTGGTTACATGAGCAGTTGTGTAGGTGAAGTAATAAGCACAATGAGTTTCTTGTTTGTGTAAGGCCTAAGAGGGCTGTTACAATCAGTGAAGCCTGTCCTGAACCTCTGTATCTGGGATGGGGAAGGGATGGAATTAGCACAGGGAAAGACTGTCTGCTTTGGTGCAAGTGTATGTGGGGTGTGTATGGTGGGGTGGGTTAAGGAAAATGAAGCTGTCTGGTATCAGGAGAAAAATAGAGTATACTTTTAAATATTGTGGGTTGGAGTTGAGGAATTACCAAGCTGGGGCTAAAAATGGGGTTGATACTATATTAAAGGTGTATTAAAAATGTATGTGTGTGTGTGTGGGGTTGTTAAACAGTGCTGGGCTTGCAGCAAGGAAGTAAATAGATAATAAGCCTACAATGTAGACTGGGCAGGCCAAATGGCCCTTTATCTGCTGTCAGATTCTGTGTTTCTGTGTATGGTGTAGAATGCATTTTCAGTCACTGGAGCGCAATCAGGGCTGGCCTTAGGGTATGAATCTCCTTAGGTGAACTTGCTAGTGATGCACCCTTAATTTTTTAACCCCCAAAGAAACATAACATTCTAATGGCAATGAACTTCTTTAAAAAGAAAAAACTGAATGACTTTGAGTGTTTAAACACTGCTGTGACAACCTTTTTATTTTGAAACCTAAACAAAATGTTAAAGTACATTTTAGAGGTGGGGTAAAGACATGAATGAGAAGAGGAAAGAGGCAATGTAAAGCAGAATTAGAAGGTACAGGATCTCAGTTTTCACTACATTGAGTTTCATGACATGTTACTTTACAAAGATTGTTGAGGGAGAACCACATAGTGACAGTGCAGATGTGAAATTCAAAGCTGTACCCCTACACTCGCTTCTCTTTCTCACCCACCACTCCAGCTGCCTCTCTCAAGAGCCTTCTTTCTTAATCCCCACAAAGGCATAAGCCCTGACTGTCTCCACTCCAAACTCCTGCACCTGCCATTTTCATTCCAATTACCCACCCTCAACCTGTCTTTTCTTCTCTGCTACTTTCCTGATGCCTGAAGGGAATAATTGTGTGCAGCATTTCCTTGAAACTCAAGGGTGGTGACTATTACTGTGACAAGGAGTAACTGTGAATTAATATTCACTGCAGTTGTGTTCCTGCTTGTTTGTTGTTTCTGATTTTGTTTGGTAGCATGATGGGAATTGTATGTATATACAGTCTGTTGTTCTAAAAGTGAATGCTTGTAAATTAATAATCTTAATCCAGCAGTTATGCAGTCTACCTATTGATTTGTTCCTCCAAAAGAATCTTTGTTGCTCTGTCTCTGAAAACTTACTTGCATTGGTGGTGGCTCTACCTATATTTCTTAAATATCACTGTGAATCCTTATTGTCTGATTCAAATTGTCTTTTTTGCTTTAAGTAATTGCACATCACTGTCTGGTAAATTGTAGCAGTTGCTTCATTCTGTGTTTAATGGAGTATTTCTGAATTAATGTCATGAACTTGGTTGTTTTGAACAATGGCGGTTTATTTTATTGAAACCAATGTGGTTTGGCTTTTGAAACATAGAAACATAGTCTTTGATGGCAGATAAGGACCTGCTTGACCCACCTAGTCTGCCCATTTCCCTACCTAATGGATAAGCTTCAGATGCTATGGTAGTTAACCAACAGCCTACTTCCTTCTACCTCCCACTAGAATTGCCTTGTGTCTGTCCCATGCATTCTTGAATTCCCCCACTGTTTTTAATGCTATGACCTCTTCAGGAAGGCTGTTCCATGTATCCACAACCCTCTCTGTGAAAAAATACATCCTCACATTACCTCTGATCCATCCCACTTCCATCTTCAAATTGTGCCCTTGTTCTTGCACATCTCTTTTCTGAAAGATGCTACCATCTTGGAATTTGTTGATTCCTTGAGGTACTTGAAGTTTCTATCATGTCCCTCCCTCCTCTCCCTTTTCTCCTCAAGGATATACATATTAAGGTCCTTTAATCTCTCTTTGTATGTCTTCTGGTGCAGACCCTGCACCATTTTAGTTGCCCTCCTCTGGACAGCCTCCATCCTGTCTATGTCCTTGCAGAGATGGGGCTCCAGAACTGCACGCAGTACTCCAGATGGGGTCTCACCAACTGTCTGTACAGAGGGATAACAACTTCCTGTTTTCTACTGGTGATGCCTCTCCTATGCATTCAAGTATCCTGCCAGCCCTCCTTACTGTCTTCTCACGTTGCTTGCCCACCTTAAGGACATCTGATATGACTAACCCTAGGTCCCTTTCCATTTTGTTATGAACATACGAACATACAAAATTTGCCAGCAGATAAAGGCCTAGAGGTCTATTAGGTCTGCTCAACTGTGCAGCTAGCACCCTTATTCTGCAGCTGCTTCTGTGAAAAATACATCCTCACATTACCTCTGATCCATCCAATTGTTGTTGTTAGTATCTCACTCCCATTGTATACTTCTTCTCCTGGGTTTTGTTTGGAGTAACTAAAAGTGTATTCCTTTTCAAAGCAATTGGAAGCCAGTTTTAAAAGTAGAAAGATCATGATGAACAAAATAAAAGCAGGACATCTTTACGCTTACTTTCAATGATGACTGCAAGCAAACTAAATAGTATGGCTGTCCTTCACATCCATAGAATGAGGACTGTGAATCTGAATTTGATTGACATTGCCAGAATTTGTGATATGTGTCAACTCCAGGCTACATACTTTTGAAAAGTTTTAAACTGCACATGTGTATTAGCTGAGTGCTAACAACAGCGGAGGTACTAGTGCAAAAAGTTTACTGAAGTCACAGTTTTATAACATTGCCACTTAATATTGAAATGAACAATGCACGCGACAATTACTTTAGTTTAGCATTGTACACTTAGTCCCTTTACTTTGCACATTGCACACAGTCACTTTAGTAAGTTTAGTTCACACATAGTCACTTTAGTTTGCATAGTCACACACAGTCATTTTAGTTTGCACATTGCACACATTGGGCCAGATATTCAAACTCGCCATTCTGTGGTGCAAGCCCTTCACTGCTCAAAAGTTGCACAGGGGGTGTGGCCAGAAGCGATATTCAGCGGGTTGCGCGCTTATGAGCAACTTCTTTGAATATCGCCCCTGGCCACAGCCACTGTGCATGGCGAGTGGAACTGCGCCCACCGCAAGTGGTCAGAGTGGAGCATTCAGATGCGTGGCACAAGTTCCATTGCGCCATGTCAAACCTCCGATATTCAAAAGGTGACATGCAAATGGAGCATGATTTATGCAAGGTGCACGGGGCCATTTGCATCTACTTATGGCCCCATTTGCATGCCATTAGCATGAGGGTGCGCCGATCCCTGATGACTTGGCGCCTGGCACCCTGCCAGGCAGCAGCCATTGGGGAACAACGCCCCTGCAGCCCGATCACTGGCATAACCAAGTGGCCTGATTGCGGGCATAATAGTGGTCCCCCATTAGCCCAATTGCAGGCAGAACGTTCATTCCTCCCCATTAGCCCGATTGTGGGCAGAACATTCCATTCCCCCATTAGCCTGATCACGGGCAGAACATTCTGTTTCCCCATTAGCCCGATAGTGGGCAGAATGTTCCGTTCCTCCCTATTATCCCGATCATGGGCAGAACGTTATGTTCTCTCGAGCAGCCTGGATCAGGGCTTAACGCTAACCACCCCAAAGTCCATCCCTGGTGGTCCAGTGGACCGCAAAGCTCGATCAAGGGCATAACGTCAACCCCCACAGTCCAATATCCCTGGTGATCTAGTGGATCCCACCCCACCCACCCATGGAGCCCCACCACCCCGCTTCCCCCGTCAGCCAGCAGGCGGCAGCATCCCACCGCCTGCCGCCTGGCCGACTGACAGTTCGGTAGGGCTGCATGCCCATTGGTTTAGAGCAAGAGCCAATGGGCGTGGAGCCCATACCGATAAGGCAGTCCAGATATGTGAGTGAATGAATCTTACAGGGAGGAACAGGGTGCAGGAAAACACTATTTTAAGCAAAAAGATGTTCCAGGACTAGAGGGCATGGGATGAAGTTGGAGGGAGGACGATTCAGAGGAAACATGAGAAAGAATTTCTTCACAGAATGGGTGGTGGACAAGTGAACACCCTGCCAGAGGAAGTGGTGGGGGCTGAAACAATCACGGGATTTAAGAATGCATGGGATAGACATAAAGGAATTCTAGAGGTCAGGGTAAGGGCAGCAGACTTCTAGGAAAACAAACTGAACTTACAAGCTCAAATGGGCAGACTGGGTGGGCCATAGGCCTTATCTGCAGACACTATCTATGTATCTATGTATCTATGTCAGTCGGTAGGCGGCAGGGTGGCAGGCGGGTGGGGTGCCTGCCGCCAGCTGAGGAGGCGGGGTGGTGGGGCTCCTTGGGTGGGTGGGGTGGGGGCCACTAGATCACCAGGATATTGGACTGTGGGGGTTGACGTTATGCCGTGATCGGGCTTTGCGTCCATGGACCACCAGAGATATTGGACTTTGGGGAGGGACAACTGATGCCCGTGATCGGGCTGCTCGGGGGACATAACGTTCTGCCCCGATTGGGCTAATGGGGAGGAAACAGAGCGTTCTGCTCATGATCGGGCTAATGGGGTGGAAATAATGTTCTTCCGCCATCGGGCAAATGGGGGTAATGTTATGCCCGTGATTGGGCTAATGGGCACTTCAGCCCGCGATCCGGGCATGGGGGGCGCCACCAGGAACTAGTGGAGGGCCACCCAGAGGTGGCAGCTACTGTGTTCCACCCTGCAATGTGGCAGCTCACCTGTGGGTGGCCCTCGACTTGATCCTTTTTTTTTGGGCGTAAAGTTGTGCAGGCACAGGTAGGTTGCGCCAGATGCAACTCTGCACCAATCGCCGGAATATCCGGCTGTGCAGTTTATGCTTGGTTCCTCCCTTCGCCGTGCATGCCTTCATTAGCATTGCGCTGTTGCTCAGCATGATTTGGGGCGCAACTGCCTCCTGCTGAATATTGCAGAATGGCACATTCGACTTGCGAGGCACAACCCTATTGTGCATGGCTCAACTCTTTGAATATCTGGGCCATAGTCCCTTTTCTTCCACTTTGCACATTGCACACAGTCACTTTAGTAAGTTTAGTTACCCACATAGTCACTTTAGTTTGAACATTCGCTCATAGTCATGCAGTCTATAGCAAGTCTATAACAGTATAGTACTGTAGTTGCATTACGATCACAAAAATGCACATTTGATCACTGAATAGGGATTGTTGGGTATGATTATGATAGTAAGGTGGCAGTCCCATGTAATTCAATGGTTATCATACTAAGCAATACAGTGATAACCATTTTGTTCAAAAATTTACTTAAGGAGTTCTGTCAGGAGAGTGGGCACAGATGGAAAAGAACAATTCAGAGGTCTTTCAGCCCCATAGCATAAATATGAGTCGAAAGGTTCTATGCTTAACCTTACTCAAAATGGCTGCTTGTGGCTGAATTACTTCTGAAAACAGTGGCATACCATGAACCCACTGATGGTATCAGAAACTGACCACAGCATTCATACCATGACTTCTGATACTGGGAATGAGTCATACTGTGACAGCCTTTGTTCTGACCCCCCACTTTTGAAGCAGTCCTCCACCTATACATAGGAGGTAAATATACATGTACAACAATTCAATTCTTGCAATGCATAGATATTACAACCAGCTTCTGTCCATTCCTTATTAGAATACCTTCTATAACTATTATTTTAGATATTAATGTTTTACATAAATTAGATTAATAGCTTGAAGATAATTAGCAACTTTAAAGATTGTCTGTTCGTCTTCCACAGTAAACATCAAATTTAAAAGGACCGCTTTAGTATCTGTATGAATTTCTTCAAAAGTGGATTCAACCAACTTTTCTTGGCTTACAGTAAAAGGAGTAATTAAACATAACGGGCTGGATCTTCAAACTGCACCCAAAATAGGCGCAATAGCAGGAGCAAGCACAAGTCCATTGCGCCCATACGCAACAAGCGATATTCAAAACAGAGCAAGCCAAATTGTGCCTGATAGCCAACATCTGAATATCGCACAACCAGCTTCATAGCGCAATAAGGGAGGGAAGCTGAGCAGATATGATGCGCTATGGCGCAACAAGGATGCCCAGCTGAGCAGTCCAGAGGGCCTTAGCGCAAGCAGGGAGCCCCCAGCTGCAGAGCAATGTAACTGCACAACCAGGGAGGTAGGGCCCACCACCCATGCCACAGATGGGCACAGGAACACACAGCAGAACTGACATCGTGACCCCATACCCCAAGCACAGCACAACTGAGGGAGGGCTGGAATAAACACCGCCCATGGAGACAAGCAAACAACCCACAGCCGGGCCAAGGTTCCCCAGCACACCCACTGGCAAGCTGAGACTGCCACAGGGTCGGACTGGCCTGCCGGATACCCGGAAAATTCAGGTGGGCCCCCAGTGAGTACATACAGTGTAGCAGCTGTGTGTGTGGGGGTAACAAACGCCACAGTGCTCACTCCCTGCCTGCTTGTCTCATTCCTATCCTGGTATAGTTCACTGCTCTGAGCCTTCCTGACCTCCCTCCCACCCCGCCAGGCCCGACACACCCCCGACACTGCGCTGGCCCACCCAAGCCTTTGTTTTGTACCTTGTTGTTTTGAGCAGCGGCAGCAGGCAGTAGACAGTCATCTCTCTCAATCGATCTATTCTTAATCTCTCCTCATTTGGGCCCCTTTGATGTGTGTACAAGGTGTGGGCGGAGCTGGGAGTCAGGATGTGGGGGCAGGGAGTTTAATTGTCTCAGCCGCATCAACAAACATTGCCTTCAGGCCCGTGGCTGAACTGAACTGGCTGGGCAAGTTTCGAGCTAAGGGGTGGGGAGCTCAGGAAGGGTACCGCAACTTCAGCGAGAATACTGGAGAGCAATCCGATTGGTTGGGGAGAGAAGAGAGGTTTGCAGGCTGCTGGGTTGTCGCTCATCGTTGACGTCCTGCAGCGGGACAGTGCGGGCACTTTAAAGGGGCCACAGTGCAGCAGCTTCGATCTCTTCTCTTCTTTTCTCTTCCTCAAGTTGCACTGCAGAGCCTACAAAATAATCTATCCAACTTGTCGCTGGTGCCGTGTGTCTTGTCCAGCAAAGTGAAAGCGTCGGTGACTCTTTGTGGTGAATGGTGATTTTGAGTGGCGACTGGAGGAGTGTGTGCTGAGCCAGCTGGCTAGCGAGCGCGAATACTTCAAGAGAGGTAGGTAACCAAAGAAAGCAGAACAGAAAACACGTGTTGTGTTGGTCATTTAAAGCAGAATAGCTCTCCAACTTGATCTTGTCATGTCAGCACCCTAGAATAAACAAAAACCGAGCTCCTGTCCCTCTCAGCCTCACACACACATTAAGGGTCACCAGCTTTTCCTCTAGTTTTTGTTTGCCACATGCTTGATCATTGTGGTGGCCTAGTGTTGTGCCCTCTTGACAGCCTCAAGCTGTAGTATTCCAGGTGGGATCCATACCATGTGGGTGTATTAGTCCTGTTCTGAGATGTCAAAAATACTGAGACAGGCTATTCCATAACTTAGAGCTTCAAAAGTGAAGTAGTCTTCCCTTCTATTAGTTAATACATGCTGATGGGATCTCAGGTTAGTTGGTCTAGCTACTGGAGTTAAATTAAACTGCTTTGTAAGTTTGTTTGTAAGTTCTTTGTATACCATCCAACAGTTGACAGAGTGACTGTGGATGCTTCTTGAATCTCTACCCCTGCCAGCTTCAGTGAGTTTCCTCTAATCCCTGTATCTGAGCTCAAGGAGAAGAGCTCCTTGGCATCTACCTTGATTATCCCATGCAGTTGCTTGTATGTTTCTGTCATGTCACCCTTTTCCTTCTCTTCTTGAGAGTGCACGTGACCAAGTCCTGGAATCCCTCCTCATATTAGTTCCTGGACCATTTTGGTTGCTCTGTGCTGACTGCTTCCACTTAGTTGAAGTCCTTCCTCAGGTGTGGTCTCCAGTACCTTGTGCAATACTCAAGATATGGTCTTACCAATGACCTGTACAGTGGGAGGATCAGCTGCTGACTTCTGCTTATTCTCCTCCCTAGAGATACCAACATCCTGTTTGCCATTCCCACAGGCCACAGCTCTGTTACAGTGTGCTGTGGATTTTAGGTCTCTGATATCAGGACACCTAGGTTTGTTTGCTCCATGGTGCTTTACAACAACACCCCTTTTGTACTTCAGAGAACCCAGAACCTCAGGGCCAATTGTACAGTATTCTGTCAGATGAGCTGGAAGAGAAGCAGCTATCACAGTTTAGCAGGAGGCTGACGACTTCACCCACTCTAAACAGTAAGCATGTCCATGGGTTAGGTTATTGTCAGTTAATCTAACCCAAAGGGGTCATGAGGTGTGAGGCACAGCTGAGGGCCATGTGCCATAGGGCTAGATTAACAAAGATAACCTAACGGCTTGGAGCACTTTTATGCTATAATTAAACTAAAAAATGAACGTTTTATGGTTCAGATTCTAATTGTTGTACTGTACATAAAGGTTTCCAGCCATTTACCTAATCATTATAGAATGCCATCAGCCAATAAGAGTGCTCTATTTGTAACCATTGGTTTACTATACAAATTAATTTCTGTAGGATTTATGGCAATCAATGTCTGAGCTGAGCCTGACGACCAACGGTTAAGAGGATCCTGGTTTGATTCCAGGGCTCCACAAGCCTCTTTGGGTGTGGAGGGTGATGCGATGGTCTAGCACAGTCCTGGCATAAGGGATGGGTCCCAGACAGAGGATGTAATCACTCTGAGTATGTGACTGCCCACTGGTGACCAAGGTGGAGTGGGGCATGTGATGTGGAAGTGCCTCCTTCCACTTCTGGAGTCATAGGGGACTGGCACTGTGCTGCATGGAAGGGTGCTAAATCCTGATTCCCTATTGACTAGTGGGGAGGGAGGTTGCCTTAACAAAATCCCCTACTTTTACAGTCAGTGCTATGAGATCTTTCACATCCCACATACAAAAAAGTCACAAAAGGTGAAGACTGTAGTTTAAAAACTCCGTTGACAGTCCTTAAGCAGGAAAGGGGATCATGGGGTTATCATATGACCTCAAAGTGTCAGGGCATTGTGAAAATATAGTGGGTAGGGCCATGGGATGCTGGGATGCATAGGAGAGGATGTCCAGCAGGAGGAGGAAGGTGGTATGGCCACTGTATGATTCACTGGTGAGATCCCTCCTGGAGTATTGTATTCAGTTCTGGAGGCCATATCTCAGAAAGGACATAGACAGTGTGGAGTAATTGAGATGAGGGCAATGAAAATGGTGCAGGGTTGCAGAACGTCCTACAGGGAAAGACTGAGGATCACATAATGTACACCCTGGAAGACAGGACAGTGAGAAGGGACATGATAGACACCTACAAGTACCTCACAGGTACAGGTGTGCAAAGTTGCTACAATTTGCTCTACAAATAAATCTGAAAGGGAACTCCTGCTCACCTGCAGCCATGCAACAAGACAATGAGGTTATCAAACAATGTTGCTAGAAGCATTTTTGCAAGGTAGCAGAGTTCCTCTTAAATCAATGGGACTAAAGCCTCCAAAATAGTTAGTCACTTTACCAGTAATTAAATGGCTTTCTTACAAATGGTAATACATGCTTATCTTATACTTAGCTAATGCATGTTAGAAGTACCAGTCTGTAAATATTTGTCTAGTTTATACACTAGGGCATGCCTGTCATTGTGTGGTTGGTGCCAATGTCCTCCCATGACTTTGTTGCATGCCCCTCCCAGGACCAGTGCCAAGGCCCCTGTGACTTTGTGTAGGGGCCTCTGGGCCAGTACCAAGTCCCCCAGACCCATTTCCAGGTGGGCCCTTTGCTTCCCAGTCCAACCCTGGACTGCTACACAGGAGGGCGGACCACCCTGTGCCACACCATCCCCCAGTGCACAGCACACCCTGCACCGTGACCCCAGACACCCCCCATGAGCAGTGACCACCACAGCAGGAAACCCCATGCATACCACCACCCCACTGTGACACTGCAACCTTGTGCACCTCAGAACCATACAAGGCAGCCCCACCAATGAGCACCCAGCAGTGGGTGGCATCACACAACAATGCAACAATGGCAGACACAATGCCGCCATGCACAATCCCCGAGACACAGCTGAGAGACCATGCGTCGGCACAAGAGGTACCCCACATGGGACAGGACGTGCCCCGACACCACCACCAGTGATACAGCACCCTGCACAGTAGTCCAGTGACACACCCGACCTACCACTGGCCACAACAGTCAGCACAGACACCCACAGTGGTGTGTGGAAGCATGCACCACCGGATGCAACACAGTGCAGGAACAAACACCCACCCATACACAAAGGGACAATAACACAGGGACGCAGTAGAGTGGCAACCAAGTCCCCAGTGCGGGCCCATGGAAACTGTGTACACACAGCCTACAGTCCTCCCTGGCACAGGAGTGCCAGCCACCCCTCGCAGGCACTGTGGACCCATATGCCACCAGCATATGCCTGGAGCACAAGTCACAGACAGTGGTGCACATCCCTGCAACACACACAAGGCACAGCATGGAGGTGGGACAACTACTGCGAGACCACAGTGTCACCTGAGGCAAACATGCACCACACCAGTGACAAGAGGCAACTCAGCAGTGTGACGGGTACAGTGGCTGCCCTGCATGGACAGTCACCACTGACATGGCAGCAGATCTTGTAGGTCACAGACATGCAAGGGTGTCAGCTGCACAGTCCATGGACGGTTGACAGGGGCACCATGGGCACAGAGCATGCACCATGGACCACTGCACACGTCATGCATTGCACAGGGAACAACACACACATCACAGACACTGACTGATAGCTACTCCCACACCATAGTCACTTCCCCACGGACATACACAAACCCATGACTGCACCACCCCAGACACCATGCACACCACTGCAGCTGAGCACCTATAGCCTGTTGCAAATCAGAAACCACCACAGTATTCATATCAAAATAATTATATTGAAACAGATAAACAAAACTATTTACAGAACTATGTACATATGGGGGAGGGACATAAAAAAGTGGGGTGGGTAAGGGGCAGGGGTGAACATATGGGAAAGGGAAGAAGGGGTGTAGGGCGGGTCAAAGGGGAAGGTGGCAGTCAGGGCATGGTGACATCAATGGCCACCTCTGGCCTCCTCCTCCTGGCACTGATGTCTGCTCCTCCTTCTCCTCCTGACCCCATGGCAGTGGATTTCCTGGAGGAGCCGCAGTGTCTCCCTTGCCACCTGGAGCAGCTCAGTGATGGATTGTTGAATCTGCAGGAGCCTCTGGTCTCCTAGGATGAGGGAGCAGAGGCATTCGTGTGACTGTCCATCCTCCTGCAGCCCACCCATGGTGCATGGCATACAGCCATGTGCCATGCCCCTGTGATGGTGTGTGACCACCCTCAGTGACCGTGTCCATCAAGACCAGCTCATCCAGGCAGCCACAGCCATGTGGACCACTGCACACACCCATCGCCCATGTCCTGCACAGCACCACCATGGGCATACAGTAACATGGCTATGTGGTGTGAATGCAGTGCCACAGCCATGTGCCCGGTGCACACTGGACCCACCACTGATGCATTCTCAGACATGCAGTGCCACTGGACAGTGCTGACTGTCACAAGTCGCGTGCATGGCAGTGGTGTCCATGGATGGTGGCCATGCCCCACTGCCCACCCTGTTGCACAGCACGCAACAGTAATCATGGAGTTATTGCACTCACCCTCATCAAGCTGGTCAGGTCAGCGAGTGACGGTCCTCGTCCTGCCTGGACGTTCTGTTCACCTCCCTCCGGTGCTCCTCCCTCAGCTGGTGCCACTCGTCCACGCCTGTGGGAAACAAGAGAGAAGAACATCAGTACAATCCCGAGCAAAGTCCCCCTGCCCCAATGTGTGTGCCCACCCATCCAGCCAGACCCACCCACCCCACACCCTGTGAACACCACCACAGCCAACCCTAGACTAGCCCTTCCCTATGTGCTGGACACATACAACACTGTTACCCATATGGACAATACAAATGCATAGATGAAACCCCCACCTGGACATGGCACCATGCCCCTCCTGGCCGCGACTGCAGATAGGCTATTAGGTCCAGCTCCCTCCTCCTGAGGTCCCCATAGTGGTGCCTGCATTGTTCTGAGGTCCTCCTGCATCCAGTGGCCGCCTCCAGGTCAGTGGCCACCTCCTGCCAGACCTGGGTCCTGCCCTGTCCAGTGCCTCATTACCAAACAGTGGGCCATAGTGTGGCTCTACAATGGCTACAAGGTTGGCCAACTCAATGGCACTCCATTGTGGGGCTCTTCTGCGTGCCATCTCATCCTCTATAGTAGGCAATATGGCACTCTGCAGCGCAGTACCCCACATGCAAATGCTCGTGGTACAGTGCTGCCATTCTCTCATCACACTGTCACCAAACAGCGCTATAGAGGTGTACCCATGCCTGACGCATGGCACCAAGGGGCAAAGGTCGGGCACAGGGTCAAGGGTCTCTGGCACAAGGCCATGCACAGCACCATCGGACGACTATGCACATAGTGCAATTGGTTGCCTGTTTGTCAGTACCACAGCGGACTATCGGGCAGTTGTGTCATTGCACATCTGAGGCCCATTGTTACAGCGCCATGTAGTGACCTTCGCTATAGCACCACTGGCACAATGGTGGCCATGCTTTCGCATTGACTATCGTGCACAGCACGTCAGCAGTGCGTAAGACACCAGCATCAGCAACCTGGGCATGTGCGGTGAGGTGTACCACGATGCCATGGAAGTGCGCCATTGGCTCAGCACGTTCAACACAATTCGCAAAGCACAAGGGCGTGATATTCAGCCGTCATATGCTAATCATACAATCAGCCATGCAATGGTATAGCACCAAGATTTGCATCTAATTAAAGTTGCTCCTCACTTAATTTGCATGCATTGTGCTATAAAACTGTGACAATGTTCTGCAGTGGCCATATTCGTTACTGCAGTTTATTGGTGAGTTGCATGCTGTGTGGTCTGGACTGTGGAACCAGGGACATGCTTTGTACTGCACAGTCACAGGTAACCACTGTCATCCTTACAGGCTGAATAATGACCGAGCAAGGTCTGGGTGAGGAGGACAATGATGGTGGGTGGAAGAGGAGGCCCAATTTCAACAGGCGAACTGAGGCACTCTTCAAGGCCTACCTGGATCAGGAGCCACTGCTTAGTGGATGGCGGGCACCCTTCTGGCCCATGCTGCTGCATGGGAGGAGGTGGCATGTGCCATCAACCTCTGCCGGCAGCCACCAGCGTTCCATGCAGGGAGTGTGAGAAGAAGATGGGTACTGACAGGAGGAGGGTGAAGGGAAGGTGGCTGCCATCAGGCGGCACATGCTGCAACAGGCGGCGGCCAGTCGGAGGGGTGCAGCTAACACCAGCAGAGGACAGGCTTTCTGCAAGCATGCACGCAGTGCCATAGAGAGTTCTGGGAGGTGGCTTCCAGATGGGTGGTGGCCCATCAGTCCATGGTAAGTCATGGTCTGTCTATGGGGGGCAGGGTAGGTCTGCGCAGTAATGCAACTTTGCTTTCCTTACAGATCCTGCGCTGCCTGCATGGGTCAGTGGTGGTGGGCCTGTCCACTGTGGACAGTCAGCTGGAGTTGGAGGAAGGACCATCCACCTCCACAGGTATCGTGGAGTATTGCAACAGTGGGGCCGACTGGCTGTTCACACTGATGTCATTGAGACAGGTGTGGGAAGCCCTTCCTGTGTCTCAGCGTTCTAGGCGTCCAAGGATGCCAGCACACTGTGGCTATGGCTGGGGCAGAGACCTGCACCACTGATGAAGACACGACCACCGTGGGCAGTGACATGTGTGTGCCATGGAATGGACACACAGCAGGTCAGCTCACGCCCATGGATCTGGCTGGTGCCGCCGTGTGGGCCAGCATGTCAGCAGAGTCACAGGCTGTGCCTGTCAGCACAAGTGGGCAGCACGGTGGCTGGTCTGGACAGTGGGACTGTTGCGCCACAGCGGCAGCACAACTGATCCCTTGGGCACAGCGGGTGGAGGGCGGCGGCAGCAGCAGCCGCCCACCGGACTGGGGGTTCAGAGTTCAGTGGTGGTGTCTGTGCACCGCCTGTGGACTTGCCATACCTGGTCCTGGTGTGCAGCACCCACCCTCAAGGGGTGCTGAACATCAGGCCCTTGCACACCCTGAGGGATGGGATGCCAAGGAGGCAGACGACCTCTTTGACGAGCACTCCCGCCTACTGCAGGCATCAGTACAGCAGCAGATGCAGCTTGCAATGTCCGTGGAGGCACTGTGTGTGACTCTGAGTGGGCCGAGGAGTCACAGCAGGGACACCGATAAGATCGTGTCACAGATTGACCATTTGCGGGAGGATGTGACCGCTGCCATTGACAGGCTTTCACAGCTGTTAATTGCTGTCGTGGCCACAATGGGCACACAATCAGGTGCCCATGTGTCTTCACACCATGCAGTGCGCTGTCCACTCCTGTTCCCGTGCATGCGACACCCACCCTGTCGATGCCAGATTCAGCTGTGGGCATCCTGAGCACTACTGGTGGAGAAATGTTCAGTGTGCTGCAGACCCTGTGCAGGCATGGTCGCATTTGCACAGTGGAACCCCTGGTGGACCATTGGTGCAACCCCATGAGGCCTGTGGTCAGCCTGCCAGTGCTGGTGGGTCTCGGTGGGGCGCCCACTAATCCAAGGTGGACGTGGCACTGTGCCACAAGACTGACCTGTCTCCCAGTGCGGGCACTGTCTGGTGCTGCCCTGTGTGCATTGTGTTTTCAGTGGGCAGTGCACGGGTGGGTGCCTGGCCCTTCACGCGGACACACGGTCCACCTCGCACCCTCCAGCTGCTGTCCACAGGTACGTGTGCATGATGATGCCTGCATTGCGCTGTACACCAAAGTGTGATGGTGCCCAGCATCTGACACATGCACATGGACAGTCAGGGGACGTGGTGGCCTGTGGATGTGTGTGTTGCTAGTGTTGGCATTCCAGATCAGTTTTGCACCTGATCCCTGTGCACGCTTTGTGCATATTGTGTGCATGTGTGTGTCTGTCCATGTGGCGTGTTACTGTTCACCCTACCTGGTTGTATGTGTGTGCTTCTGTGCCCTGCCACATCCCTTGCCAGCATGCACCCTGGTGTGTTTCCATGCGTGTCTGTGGGTTGTGCCCAGCCACTGGTGGTTGCGATGGCACCATGACTTACCTAGGTTGGCTGAAGCGCCCTCTGTGATGGTGTCCGGTGCAGCTGTACCAACTGGATCAGTCGGAGTCCCGTCGGCCAAGGAGGGCTGCCCATCCCCATCGCCACGTCGTCACCGTTGTCTCCATCGCTGTCCCCTCTTGACCTGTATGGCTATCCCACTGTCTTTGGCCATGTTGTGCAGGATGCAACAGGCCAGGAATATCCCACAGGCCTTTGAGCTGCTATACTGTAGGGCACTGCCAGAGGTGTCCAGGTAACGGAAACATACCTTCAGCATCCTGAAAACCCGCCCAATGATATTGCATGTGGTGGCATGTGCCTCATTGTAGCATTGCTGCGATGGGATCGTGGGTCGCCGGTAGGGTGTGAGCAGCCAGGGACGGAGTGGGTATCCACTGTCACCTGTGTGCAGAGAGTGGAGGTTAGTGTCGTGTTCAGCTCCAGACTGCCCCTAAGCCCTGTGGGCCACATCCGTGGCACCTCTGGCCATACCCCATGCCCACGATATGTCAATTCTAATTGCATACTCACCCACTAGATGACCTGTGGGGATGTCCCCACTCTCAAATTGGTGGCACAGTGCTGACTGGTGCCAGATGTATGAATCATGTGCTCCCCAGTGTCGGTGGCACAGACATTGATGATGCACAGTGGCATCGCACACCACCTGGCCGTTCACACTGGAATAGCCCTTGCGGTTCATGTAGGCAGCCCTCTCCTCACCAGGTGGTGTGCGTATGGCCACATGGGTGCAGTCTATTGCCCCAAGCACACCAGGCATACGTGCTACTGTGTGGAACTCCTGTATGTTTGCTGTGGCGCTCCGCCACAGTGCTGGGGAAATGGATGTAATCCGCAGCATGTGGCAGCAGTGCACTGAGCAGTGGGTGAGGATGCATGATGTGGCCGACTGTGTTATGCCTGTGGTGTCCCCTGTTGGTCTCTGGAAGTACCCGTGGTGAGCAAGCACATGCAGGCTGTTACCTTTATCTCCACTGACAGAGCATGACTCCGTTGTGTGGGTGCCTGCATCACATCACTGCACAGCTCACAGAGCTGCCTCTAATACCCTGCTCAGGTGGTGCTGGCCCACAATCTCGATATCTGTATACAGCTCAAGCTGGGTGTGAGCTCAGTACTGCCTGTTGAGACTTGCTCACCGCCCTCGGGCCCTTCCCACGGCCATGTCCTCCTGCTGCATGCCTTCTTCACCCCTCATTACAGCATCCATGTTGAATGTGGCACTGGCCATGTCCCTGGCTTGCGTTCCCCAGCAGCTGTTGCTTTGTTACCCCGCTGTCCTGCCTGCTACCTCCCTGTGCCGGTACACCTATCTGTGCTGGCCTCTGTTTGTGTGTCACCACACACCTTCCCTGTGCCCTCTTGTGTGGTGTGGTTTCCTGGCCTGCCCTCTTTCCAGATTGTCTCTCCCCCTGCCTCATGTGGCTTCCCTGTGAGCGTTCTTCGCCTCTTCCTTGCTCCTTTTATTTGGCTCTTTTCCACTATGGCGCAACTTCGCTTGCTCCACTGTTGCATAAGTCTTTGAACATGCTTTTCGCCCTTTATGCATGGTTCCTCCCCTTATTGCGCATGCCTTCATTATCATTGCTGTTGCTCAGCATATGTTTTCGGTGGTGCAACTGCCTCCTGCTGAATATCGCAGAATGGCGCATTTTAGACTGCGCCTGGCGCAACTTAGTGTGCATGGCGTAACTCTTTTGAATATCCAGCCCAACATGTGACAAATCTTTAGGTTCAGCAATAGCACAAGAATACAATTTTTCAGATTGATCAATTCATTTTAATATATGGCTTTCAAGATGTTGCAATGAACAACAATAACAAGAACAGTACCCCAAGTTCTGTACGTTGTGACATTATCTCTAAGGTGATCATGCCTATATTTGATTATGGAGATACTATCTGGCGCTGCCCCTAAAACCTCCTTGCCCAACTAGATATCCCTTCAGCTCCTTTACGCCACTTCGCCTTGGCCTGCCGCTGCATACCCACCACTGTTCACTCTACACTCAGCTCTCGTTCCTTCTTTAAGTGATCGTTGACTCACTCACTGTGCATCCTTTATCTCCAACATCTGGCTAGCTTCTCTCCCATTCTACCTCGTCTCTTCTCTCTCACAATTCCACCCTTTCTCATGCTTTTCAGTCCTTTGGTCCCGCTCAATCCAAGTTCCTTATCGAAATCCCTAGCTGGTCAATCTGGTTGTACCTACCACCTTCCTACCCTCTGGAACTCCTTTCTTACAGTACTTTTTAGGTCTGCTTTCTCCAAGTGCTCACTCTCCTCTCTAATCTGTATCCATACAGCCGCATCCTGCCAATGTCTTACTTTTCTTCTTCTCACTGTCACTTCCTTTCAGTTATCTTTACTACCACTTCCACTTCTCCCACAATTCTCCCTCTAACCTAACTGGCCCCCCTTCCTCTCTACCTCCCTACCCCTGTCATCTCCTTTTATTTCTGTCACTAACTTCAGTTTTGTACTGTCCTGCCTCTCTCTTCTAGTGTAATTCTTGCTGATCAATCTGGTTAATCTTTCACCAAACCTCCTTCTTCACTTCCTCCCATTCCCTAATTGGTATTGGTTTTGTAGTCTGCACTGTGTAGCACACTGCTTCTCTTGTTATCATTGATGTTGCTGCTGAATAAATCAGAGGAGAATATGTCTCTCATTGCATTGATTTTGTATATAATGTCATGCTGTTATTACTTATTGTTCTCCCATACCCCTTCCCCAGGATGCATCTGAAATGAACCTTAGGTTCATTGTTGTCTTTCCTGGTGAAACTCTTTTAAATAAATAAATAAAATAAAATGAAAGAGTTCCATACAATACAAGGTATACAATCTTCTTTTAGTGTGGTCTTTACCAAATAGTATCTATACATATGTCTGTTATTTTGTACTAACCAAGGTGCAATTCTGAGTTCTTGTTCTATCCATGTCACAGTAACTATAAATGTTAATAATCTTTCTAATGATATACAATTTATATTTTGAGCTTATCAAAGTACCTATTTTGATATATTCATTCAATAAGGAGTAAGACATGACAAATAGTATTATGGTGCTAACAGCTTTTTCCAAGTAATGAGTCTATAAGGCACTTATGTAGTGCCTAGCACCTGGGAAGTGATCTTATCAGTCCATAAACCACACCTTGGAGTGCCTTATTCTGCTTATAAAATGGGTACAGAATTTCCAAAATACAGTTTAATAAAGTTAGTGTAGATTTAAGTATCTTTTGTTTCAGTTTTTTGACAAGTTGGGGAGAAAATAGCCCCATTTAATGCAGAACTGCATAACCTTTCTAAGTGATGTAAAGAGTGTTTGTATGTACTCACATCCAAGTATCACAAAGAAATATTTTTTTTAGCTTTGTATCATTAATGCTGCTTTATGTATTTTTATAGATTTGATTTGCTGTTAGCAGTCTGGTTGACTCTAAGCGGCTGTATCCTTACTGGCTGCTACGTGAGGTAATGAGAGTCTTTCTGCCAGTCCTGCACCCTCACCCCGCCAAACAACATGAAGAAATAAACTTATTTTATTTTAGATCAGTATGAATAATGCTGCTTTTAATGTTTTAAATCATTAGATTTGCAGCTTTGAGTTGGAGCGACCGTGCCCATACAGAGTGGTTTCTGGCTTCATGGTTTTCAAAACATACTCTGCTCTGTGCTGTCATTGATAGGGATTTTTCCTCATTACTTGGTTTGTACTCTCATTTATTTTATTTTAGTCTTTAGTAACTCGGTAAGGCCCACTAGGCACAAATGCATGTTTTCAGGGGTACCCGGGAGCTCTGGGCAGTTAAGTGACTTGCTCAGAGTCATGCAGTATGCAAGTGGTGGTTGTGAGAATCAAACCCAGGTCTGGTCTGCTGGTGTGTCAAGCTCATTCACAGCTCATTACTCTAACCTCTAGGCTATACTGTCAGCCAGGATGAGGAGGGGTGGTTGGAGACTGGAGACTGCAGATGCAGTTTATTGGAAAGAAGTATGGCTGAAGATTGGATGTATGAGATTGAGGGTGAGGAATGGAGACTCCACTAGCATACATGGTCAGTTTTGTTATTTGAGTACCATGTGTAACAGCTGTAGAAGTAACAGTGGAGAAGTGATCAGTGGTGAAAATAATATTGTATATAGTTCTCTTTGTTAAACTAATTACCCCAT
The DNA here is from genome assembly GCA_016271365.2 of Neoceratodus forsteri. Taxonomy (NCBI): domain Eukaryota; kingdom Metazoa; phylum Chordata; order Ceratodontiformes; family Ceratodontidae; genus Neoceratodus; species Neoceratodus forsteri. Next base: position 1,453,584,074 of record CM057455.1, on the reverse strand, counting down.
TGGTATATTAACTGCCCCAAAGAGGAATGCGAAATAGTGTCAACGGTGTCCTGAAATCAGTAAAAGTAACAATAATTTTTGTTTCTTAAGGAAACATACTTCTCATAGAGGTGGGAAAGAATAAAACAGTTACTGGTGGTACAATAACCTGAGAGAAAACCTGCCTGAAATTTGATAAACACCTTAAGAATTGATTTGCTCAAATAGTCTAGGTAAAATAAATTTTGCAAATATTTTTCCTACAGTGTCCAAGCGATATTGGGTTGTACATGTTGTGGTCTTTTTTCCCTTTTTATAAATGGAGATAATAGTAGCACCTTTCTATGAAATTGGAATTGTTTTATTGTAAATACATAAAATAAAATAAGTCAAATGGGCACTAGACCATAAAGATGGTACTGCTAGAAATACTTCTGGTGGTAGAAGGTCTGGGTCAGGGTATTTTTCTTTTCAGAGATACTATTGCAAAATATAATTCACTAGGTAAAATTGGCCTAAAATATACCAGTCAATTGAAGTTATCCAAGAAAGGAGATCCTCATAAATTTCAGAATAAAAAGATTAGTGTAATGATTCGTCCACTGGTCCATTGTGATGTATGGGTCTATACTCATATTTACTATTATTGGTTCCTTTTGTTACCAGGAGCCAATAAGATTGGCTATCCTAATTATTGATTACTTGTAACATCAGGCTCCATTGTTTTAATTGAAATTCTCTTTGTTTTCTTTTAATGACTAGAATGCACAGAAGCTCCATGGTGGAAAATTACTGCATTAGTGACAAATGCATACATTCAAAATGACTCTACTGTACCTGCAATAAACTCAGTTATTGGTGCCACAACTTTGACTCCACGTGAGTCAAATCATTGTAGTATAAGCATGAAGTAATTTGCAGTACTGTACACTCTTAGTGATCTGGTGCTGTTGCTGCCATATCTTCTGCACTCCCAGAAGGATTTAGCATTGCCAAACAACTGTCTGTCTGAACTTAACAGATGATTGATGTGGGATATACAGAGAATACACAGAATGCCATCTGTCACTTCTCTGTCAATGTTTTCAGAGGACGAGATGAACATCTGCAGACATAGTTGACTGGAAAGTACCTCCTTACTGAATTTCTTAATCTTCTAATGAGTGGATGATCATCATCATAAACTCTGAGACATCTTGCTGAATGTTGTCAGCAAATGTCTTATGGTGAATAAGCTGCCAGAGCTCGATGCAGTGGTGTCAGTGACTGCAAGGTATTACTTTGTTGTTGACTGACACAATTTGCTTTAGTGAATCTGATGAAACAGTCAATTTGAAGCAGTTATTGTGCTAACAAATTCTGGTCTATACAGAAACTCCTGATCACAGAATTGGCATAGCAATTCACTCCAGTGCTGTTGTCAAATGACACTATTGCAGATAGACCAAGTGCTTTTTCGCTGGAGATGATCTGGTATGCTTAGGCACAGTTGTATCAGTTATCACCTGTTGAAGTGGAAGAATCATGTACAATACACTTCTTCCTCTTCAATTTGTGTGACATCTTGGAAGACACATCATGCATCACTACATCAGTTGCCAGTGGAATCAAAGACAGGTTTGGTTGATAAAAGTGTACAAGTGGCTGTACTCTATGATGCACTGATGCATGAATTTTATGTACAACACTGATAATGTACAATCCTGACAGAGTTCTGATGCGTGACAAAGCAACATAGTAGCTCATACCTTCTTTGATATACCAGTGACTATGTTGATCATCGCAGCATCTAAACTCAAACCTTGTGACTTGTGAACTGACACTGCATACGCAAATATACAGTGGAAAATGTTTTGTGTAATGTAAATGTCCTTCACAAGCTGGAATTTTATAGAACATCTGTCAATGCTTGTGAGTAATCAAGGTGGTTAAATCTTAGCACAACCATTTCAATAAATGTTCTCTGAATACTGTGTTGAAAGTCAGCTATGTGTCCCAATGCACCCTGGCAAGTTCTCAGTCCTCACCAGGGTTATGGTGTAGCATCCCAGGTGCATTTTACAGACTGTCAGAGCAGCCTCTAGACCAGTTGCTCGTGACACATCTACATTCAACTCGTTTAGATGGTCCATCATCTTTGAGATCATTTTTCAACTTGGACAAACACCACTGATTGCATCAAGTGATGACAGTGTGACAATCAATTGTTGCTCTCCCTCCAGCAAATTCTGATTGAACTGTGCACGTTGTTTAATCCTTATCAAACACATAATTTGTGTTCCATCACAGTACAGTTTGGTAAACATATCAAATGATTTAGACATGGAAGTCTCACCTCTGCCTGTCAGGTGGGTGCTCAGTACAGAAGCATTTCAAGGTGACACATTTTCAATCTGAGCCTCTTGTTTTGTTGATCAGCACTCTGTCACATATTCTGAAATATTTCAACATAGATGATTAACTTCCACAGGCTTTTTCCACCAGTATACCCAACTGTTTTTCTAGCTTGCTCAACAGTAAGTCTAGAAAATATAAGCTTCTCATTGACGGGTGCCAGTTGAAGAAGGTCACCGAAAACAACAATGTTTTTGCCTCCAAAGGCAACATCATCACCTGTGCAAAAACCTCCTGTAGATGCAGGTGAATGAAGGCAAGCATAACATTGGAGACCATACTGATATCTTAAATAATCAAGAGCTCTATTTTGTCAAACATACTGCATATCTCACTTGGTACTGCAAAAGAGAACTTATGTACTTATGTACTCACCAGTTTTGCCATATTCAATTGGCAGTGTAAAAATACATTGTAGGGTCACTCCACTTATATTATATGTTACAAGTCCAGTCAGAGCTGTGACAATTGTTGACATTGCTACTCTGGTGTTTTACACTCTTTCTTCAATAAGGAAACTTTTGCTCTGTCCCGCTGAACCACTGACAGACATACTGGTACACAGTGGTTCATGTTTCTCTAACGGTCTTCTTTGTTACAGTGCCAAATACCATGCTTAACAACATATGTCACAGCAATATGTACAACTTGCTGCTGCTGATATAAATGCTGTTCAATGACAGCGATTTTAACATCAGGATGGCATGCCTGTTCCATGGTTGTTTCAGCCTCTGATATCAGTACAGTGGATCATTCATGGGAAGAGGTGCTCCCAGTGCACACTCTCCCTCTGGATCACAGTTCTTCTGAGAATTCATTGTAATATCTTCTTCCAGTTGTTCTCTAGCTTTTTCTAGCTGTTTCTTCTCTATTTCTAATCTTCTTAGGTATGCAACTGAATATGCAGCTTTGAAGGTCTCACAGATCAAACTTAATTACTCCTCATATGTGTCACATCACCTTTCAATGAGCTTTCATCCTTTCATGGTTTGGACAGGAAAAGCTGAGCAAAACAGTAATGCTTTCTTTTCTCTGCAGATTTAAGAGTCAGTCTGCAATGATCAGTCAATCACAGCTTGTGTCTTTTGACCAGACTTCCTTGCACACCTGTAACTTGATAGATATCCTTTGCTGGGTTAGACTGAACTCCAGGTTTATAGTCATATCATTGGATTACTTTGAAGAGATTCATATTCTCCATGGCCTTGTGTCACTGTGGGTAGTGTGTGTCTATCACATTGTTTTTTAGAATGTTTGTTGAAGACGGCTTGTTTGCTGCAAGATCTTCAATCTGATTGTGAGACTTTAAGACACACCATCTGTTTTCTTTGTAGTTGACATTCACGTACAGTACCATAATGCTTTAAATTTGCAATATAGGCCTGTTCTGATCTAGTGGTCACTTGCTTCATAGGCCCCACATTCATGGTGTGACAGAGTTTTAACCTAGAAACTACAACCATGAATTGATAGATCTGCTGTCCAAAAGATCCTCCCATAGCTCCTGCAAGCATGTTTGCTTGTTTTTGGTAATGTATGATGTCACATACCATACCAGGGTAATTGAACTGTCAACAACAAATTGAACATCTATGTTCACTTGCCACAGCAACAACAGAACTGGACTGTGGTCATAAATGAATGCCTCATTTTCTTTTCTAGGCAATTCATACATACTTTCTTTGTAGATTTTGCTTTCAGATGGTGTTTCACAGCACAGAACAACTCATTCATATGCCCATTTTCACAGACACGCCTAGAAGTCCAAACTGATACCTTATTTACCAATGGCTATGATTTTCCACCTTTCACTGATATACTTGCAACTAATCTATCACTGAAACTTTTCAACAAGTTTTCATAAGGTTGGACTGTTATACTTGTCTGGAAGTTGACAAGTAATGTTCTGCATGATAAACTTCAGAATTTCACAGTCCTCCCTGTCTCCAGTGTAGGTGCATCTTTAACACACAGTAGCATGTGGATATGAGGAGCATGATGTGCTTGGTATTCCACTTTCCAGGAGAAGTGTTCCACATTACCAAGAGGTGGATTCATTTTGAAAGAATAAACCTTAGCAGTGCATTTAAATCAGGGTGAAAGTGTCATGACACAGAGATTGGGTCTTGAGAGTACATCTCACTGAGAGTCATAAATGACATGCAATCAACATCTGCATTTGCCCACTTTAGTATTTCTCCCAACTGTAGCTCTAGAGTAATGAACCAAGTGGCTGCACCATACTCCCGTAGCATGCCAATTGCTTCCGAGTGCCTTCAGTATCAATATTCTTTGGTTCCTGCATACTTGAGAGGATAGAGTTCAGATTTACTTCCAATGTCTCGTCCTAGTTCTTCAACTTTTGCAACAGTTCTGCTGCTGTGAGACCATACAATGATGTGGCCATCTGCTGAGTACGTTGAACAGATGCTGACAATATGCTTAATTCACCCTCCCATAGGAGGTGAAACAAATACTGAATGTTTCATCTGAACTTGTTGTCAGAATGAAGCACTCTAAATGCTCAATTTGCAGCTTCAGGAACATGTACCTATCGCTCATCCAAATGAACATTTGTAGCATGGGAAAAGATCAGAAAGCACCTTGCTTCCAACGTATCTCCCAGATACTATCAGGACTGCCTTCAACCTGTTTCATTTGTTCGTTGAAATCTGTAACTGTTTCCACAGTTACTAGCAGTCTTACTGCCGCTTCTCTCCCTATCCTTACTACCTCCAGCCTGTGACCTAAGTTCCTTTCTTCCTCTATCAGTTAGTTCACTATTCAGCTGCCACACTGGCCCTTAGCACCCTCTGTACCACATTTCCCACACTAACCCCTCTTGCCACTCAAGCCTGAGATGCAGACACCGTTATGTGTCCTTGGATCTTCCACCCAAGCCTGCACCCAGTCACTGAGGGCTGAAATGTAAATAATTGTCCTTTCTACAAAGGTTTGAATAAGATACTGTAATACTACAAGTTCTGTCTCCATGGATGTTGTAAATACCACAATAATGTTGTGTGATGTATATATATTTGTACGTGAGCCTTTGGAATGTATACTTTCTGCACCTACCATTTTTTTAATCATTGTTTGTATCACTTTGTTCATTTTTATTTTGTACCTTTAGTCTGTGTATGTATAACTGTCCGTGCCAATAACAGGTCCACCTTGTAAATGAGCTTGCTCAATGGTGACCGCCTGGATAAATAAAGATTTGATGATGATGATTTGATACAAATCAATGTTGTCATTGGGCCCTTTCCATTGAGGGATGACTTGTGTAATGCTCATATACATTTTAATTTGTAGTCACGAGATCTTCTCAGTCATTACTTTCTTGGTGTTTGCTTTCCCAGACTGAGTATCAATATCACTAAGGTAGTCAGCATTTAAATCCACATATAATGGATTTTGAGATTTTAGGTAATAGAGCCTTTCTAACTCTCTATACATCACTACATGCCAAATTGTTACATGAAGGATTAGAGCCTGTGTGGCTGGCTGTTTGTGTTTGTCTCTGTCAGTAGTTTAGTTTTTGTGGATTTTCGATGTTTCGCTTGGAGGAACTGGACCATTCTTGGACATAACATCTATGAACATTTCCTGGACTAAGAAACTGCAAAACATCACCAACAGGTATTGGCATTCTCATCATAAATCAACTTTTTGGAAGCCATCAAAGCCAAAACTAAGGTCAGTAAATCTGTTATACAAGCACTGAGTTGTGGAGTGCTGCATTGAATCCACATTTCTGTCTGACTTGTTCTTAAGGATGTGTACTTGTCTTTGAGGTCTATTCAAAACCATTTTGGAGAACAAAGGGAAGATACTAACAAAGGATTTTTACATCCTGCATATGCATCAGGCCAATGTTCATCACCTTCAGGAATTTATCACATTCTGGGTCTTTGAGCTACAATAACAGTTTTCTGGTCCCTGGTAGTTCACCATTTCCTGTGGATTTGATTACTTGTCATCAATCACATGGTACTTCTGAGAACATGGCTTTATATATTGTGCTCTGCAATATCATGGGGCAAACGCAGACTAGCAAGGCCAAGAGGACTAGATGCCCCACAACAAAACTAGTCTGCAAAATGATTAAAGCGTGCATTTCTTAGGATACTACCTATGCTACTTCTGATATCTGGAAATGTTCTATCTAACCTGGGCCTACCGCCCAGCACCCCATGCCACAAAAGGCAGGAGGGGTCCTCACATTAGCCTCAATCAATGTCTGCAGCCTCCTTAACAAACTTGACATCTTGCAAACTTGGGTCCAGCAACATAGCCCTGATGTACTCTCTGTTGTCAAAGCGACTTAATCCCAATATACCAGATGCTACAGTCACCATCCCTGGATACTCTATATTCAAGCAGGACAGGGTTTCCAAATGAGGTGGGGCTGTGCCATCTACCTGAGGAATTCCTATCTGGGTCAAGTCTTCCCATTCTCAAACCTAAACCACCCTCAGAGGTTCTCGCTATTGAAGTTCTACTTGGGGCAATACAACAAGGAGCTCACCATTGCCTCTGTGTACCTTCTGCTCAAAGATCAGCCCAATGGATTTATGACCCATATTGGAAAGCTTCAGGATTACACCATAACTCTGAACTCATAGTACTAGGTGACTTCAACATAAATTGGCTATCGCTGGAGGCCAGAAACTACGGATGCTGTCACATCACAGAACCTAACCCAGCTTGTTACTTCACCCACCAGATGCAACTATAGGACAGGGTCGCATACACTTCTGGACTGGATCCTTACTAATCACCTGAATGAATCTCAAAAGTCTCAGTGCTCCTGATGGAATCAGTGACCATTCACCGGTCACATGTACCTGGACAAACAAATTCATTAAGCTCCCCTAAAATAATCCACACCAGAGTGTTAAAGCAGGGTACCTTGAGCTACTAAAGATACACCTAAGCCACCTGGACCGGACACCAATCGACTCTGCCATTGATGTAAACCAAGCTTTAGACCTTTTCATCAGCCACTTCACTGTGGCCTGTAATATCTTTGCACCTCTCAAAAGCTGAAGGTCAGGGGCAGAGCTAACCTTGATAACCCCGATCTAATCACTTTACTGAAACATAGGAATCATCTCTGGCACTGTGCCCGTACAACATCCAAACCTGGGGATATTCATAAATATAAAGCTGCCAGAAATTAGTGCATGCAGGCAGTTAGGAGTGCCAAATGCAAATACTTCAAGGAAGCTCTCTCCAACTCCTAGGGTGATGGAAAACATTTTGAAGAAACTTGAAAGACCTTACAGGCAAGGACCCTAAGTCACCACCCACCATGCTCAACATAAATGGAACACCAACATCTGACCTGTACACAATCACCAACACCTTTACAATGTGTTCTCCAACTTGGATAGTGTCCTTCCTTCTAATTTCTTTGATGCCCCTGTGGTAGTAACCCTCCTGCAACTACTCCTCTATTACACCCTGCCCCACAATTCTACTTCAAGGAGATCCCAGCACGAGCCAGAACCTATATTCGGAAGGCCATTCATAGCGCAGGCTACAGCGTGACTCCCTTGACCTGAAGTTGTTAGCACTTGTCCTTAAAGAAGTCCTTGAACCACTGACAAGGTCCTCAATTCACTAAGGATGTCCCAGTTCCCATCTCACTGGAAACAGGCGACCATCACACTGGTACACAAAAGTGAGACAAATCACTGCACTCCAACTACAGACCTATCTCCATCCACCCTCCATTGTCTAAGACCCTGGAGCACATCGCCTCAGACCAATTAGTCAAGTACCTGGGAAAATACGACATCCAGTGTCCTGAGCAGCATGGTTTCTGAAAAGGCACAGTACCACCACTGCACTACTAGAATTCACTGGCTTCATCCATACCATGCTGGATCAAGGAAACAGTGTAGGGCAGTATTCATCAACCTTACAAAAGCCTTTGATGCTGTGAACCATCCACTCCTCACAAGCAATTATCAAACATTGGGCTCTCCAATGAAGCGCTGCTCTAGTTTTCAAGCTACCTTAGGGAGAGGGTCCAGTGGGTTAGGATTGCCGTGTCATCTCGGAAGAAAAGCCAGTCCTTTGGGGTCCCACAGGGTCCATCCTGGGCCACTACCTTCAGCCTCTTCCTCAATGACCTTTCCAGTGTCTGCCACCAGAAATTACTGCTCTACACCAGTGATGCAGTCATGTTCACCAATCACCAAAATGCAGAGCTCCTCGAGAAACAATTACAGTTTGAATTCATAAGATCAAAGAATGGTTCAAGTCACACAAACTGGTCATGAACTACAGCAAAACAAAGGTTATGACCTTCTACAATGCCAAGAGCAAGTACAAATCATGTGACCTCACCATCCTAAACCAAACAGGGACCTTACTTGAACACATTCCTGATTTTAAATACCTAGGTGTCACATTGGACCAGCTCACTCTCCTACCATCAGCACATAGATTCTGTCGCCAAAGCCACCAACATCCGTGACAGGCCTGCTCTACAGGCACAAACACTGCATGACTCCTGACACTCTCCAGTTGGCTATCAGCAGCTCTGTCACCCATCATCAATTATGGGCTAGCAATTTATGGCTCTGCCTCTGCTAATTACAGTTGCACTCAACAAAGCATGCAGGCTGCTAACTGGTGCTGACTGACTTACACACACTTGGGACCTGTACACTCAGGCATGATGGCTTCCTCTCATCAGCTGGATACGGTATCAAACCTGCTTCTTAGCCAAAAAGTCCTCCTCGGGTCATGCTCCCAGGCATTGAAAAGCTCCTCATTGACCACCACAGCACCCAGCAAACTAGAAGTTCACAACAACTAACCTTCCTTGTCCCAGATGCTGGACTACCATGGGCCAGAGGGCCTTTGCTCATAGAGAACCACAGTGGTACAATACTCTCAACAAAGAAACACTTACTACTGCTGCTCTTGGCCCTTTAAGAGACAACTCTGACTTCATTTCATTTCAACTAGTCATTGTGACTGCCTTGCCTAATCAGGGACCCACTGCTCACTGCCCTCCACTTCAGTCTTGACAGCTGCCTCTCCTCTCCTCGCCTTGCCCCTTCTACCTGCCTATCCCTTGCCACCTCTCCCTTTCCTCCCCGGGCATTTTCTGACTTTTATCCTCCCTCCCTCCCTTTAGAGCGCTTACCTCACCCTCTAACCTCTGACAATGGCCTTCCTGCCTGCATACCCCTTCTCTCTCACCTGCAGTGCTTATTTCTAAGATTGCCCTTGGCTGGTATGTCATGCTGCCTAACATTTGGCACATTTTGAATTACTGGAATTTCCTAAACCTCAATCTCTTACTTTTTTTATTGTGTAACTATGTATTATTATGTTGACCTTTGTATGTATGTATACCCCCCATTCCTTTGACGTGGAACCTTTGTAAATAAGCAGTTCCTACTCAAAAGTATTTGTAATCCTAGATTTCAATAAAATAAATAAAAATCATTTTGTTGGAACCCCATTCACCAAAATCACAATGCTGTTGTCCCGAGTTATGGCATCAACATTTTCTTGGAGTGGGAGTGGCAGGTACATGAAAGATCCTTCAGTGACTTCATGAGTTCTTTTTGGCACATTTTCAACTTTGTGTTCAATCTTAGAACTGCTGGGAATTACTTCATTGTTTCAGTCAGAATCCACTCAAACAAATTCCGGCAAGCAATTTCTGTGAGTGTAACATCTGCCTCCATGTTGTTTAAAACAGATATGGGAGGCAGCACATCTGCTTTTATCTTTCTGAAACAGTACACGCACATGCACACACTATTTAATGTAATGCAAACTCTCTCTTAAATAGCAGGTATGCAACCAAACGTCCCTACATGTCATTCCACCTTGCAGCTGTGACAGATCTACTATAACAGTTTGCAAACTATAAAACAGGCAGTTGCATGAGGCACATTCAAATTAAAATATTTCTGTCTTGCCATCTGAAAGGTGGCTGTTTAAGTCTCATTCCTAAATGTGTCAATTAACTGTATTTCTGTTGCTGTAACACAGCCAGACACTTCCTCTTTCAATAAAACTTCAGGTGTGCAACTTTAGTGACAGCACTCCTGACACAGTACATTAAAGACACAAAACTGCACATTCTTGTATTATGCACAGAGATCATGCCCATATGGTGCAATACACTGTTACAGCTCCAGTGTGCAAACATGCCAATGAGTGTGCCATCAAACCACTGTGAGATCTAATTGGACATTGATCTATCTTTTCTATAAGCTTGCATTTTTCATTAGTCTTTGTGATGATGAAAAGATTGATTAAGTCCTTTATCTCATCAAAAGACCTTTGCCTACTGTTACACATCTCATTACATATCCATGTGAGAAACTGTGCCTTGTTTTATTCTACTGAAGAGTGATTGGGCCCGATTTTAAAAGGGTGGGGATGCTGTAAGCCCCAGGTGTGCCAAAGATATGGTGGACCATGCTTGCACATTCTCCTGGCTGGCAATCATGATTTTCTATCCTGTGCACCAGTTGCCACAATTTAACCAACTTTTGTGGTCTAGCTTATGCACAATCCTGGGGCCTTTTATGGAACTTGTGCCAGATATTTGGAGCAAGCTGACATAAAATGTGAAAACTGTTGCAACTGCACCCAAGATTGTAAAATCAGGCACAGTTGGCAAGGTGTTCTGCACACTGCCACACCCTAAGTATCGTGGCACAGGGCTTGATGCAGGCCATGCTTTGAAACCTGGCCTATTGTCTTCCACCATCTCATCTGAATCAGGCTGTTCTACTAATGGCAAAACACTGGGGCCAGGATATTCAGACTGTGCCAGGCTGGGTCTGGATGCAGCACAACTGGGATGTGCCAGGAGTGAGCTGGGTGATATTCAACGGTGCTGCACCATGGCCCAGCACAGTTGAATATGGCACTGTGGCTGCCCACATTGGCGCATGGTGCAGTGGCGCTGTGCCAGTGCAAGTAGCAAAAGAGGAGCAAGGGATGCCAGCTCAAGTGAAGTTGCACTAAGTGCTGGAAGTGTGATATTCAGCGGTGGGTATGCAGATGGGGCCATTATGCTTGCTGTAGCATTGTGAAAAATTACAGTTAGTAAATTATACATAGAAACATAGACTTTGACGGCAGCTAAGAACCGCTAGGCCCATCTAGTCTGCCCATTTCCCTACCTACAGGATAGGCCGTAGATCCTAGTTAACCAACAGCCTATTTCTTCCGACCCCCACAAGAATTGCCTTATGTCTGTCCCATGCATTCTTGAATTCTCCCACAGTTTTAGACCCCACAACCTCCTCAGGAAGGCTGTTCCATGCATCCACTACCCTCTGTGAAATAATACTTCCTCACATTGCCCCTGAACCGCCCTCCTTCTATCTTTAAATTGTGTCCCTTGTTCTTGCAAGTCTCTTTTCTGAAAGATGCTAACCTCTTGGACTTTGTTGATTCCACTGAGGTACTTAAAAGTTTCTATCATGTCCTCCCTCTCCCTTCTTTCCTCAAGGGTATACATATTAAGCTCCTTTAGTCTCTCCTCATACAGCTTCTCTTGCAGACCCTGCACCATTTTAGTTGCCCTCCTCTGGACTGCCTCTATCCTGTCTATGTCCTTGCGGAGATGGGGTCTCAGAACTGGACACAGTACTCCAGATGGGGTCTCACCAACTGTCTGAACAGAGGGATAACAACTTCCTGTTTTCTGCTGATGATGCCTCTCCAATACATCCCAGTATACCCCAGCCCTCCCTACTGCCTTCTCACATTGTTTACAACCTTAAGGTCATCTGATATGATTACCCCACGTCCCTTTCCTTTTTGTTGTTGTTACTACCTCCCACCCATTGTGTATTCTTCTCCTGGGTTCTTGTTTCCCAGGTGCATTATTTTGCACTTCTTTGCATTGAACCTTAGCTGCCATACTTGACCATTCCTCCAACCTTCCAAGTCCCTTTTCATCCTTTCCACACCTTCTTGTGTATCAACCCTGTTGCAGATCTTTGTGTCATCTGCAAAGGCATACTTTTCCTTCCAGTCCTCTGCAATGTCACTGATGAACACATTAAAAGGACTGGACCAATACTGAACCCTGCGGTACCCCACTAGTAACCCCCCTTTCTTCAGAGTGGACTCCATTTACAATTACCTTCTGTGTCCTGTTGTTCAGCCAATGTTTTACCCAGGCTACCACCCTGGGTCCCACTCCCAGGCTGGTTAATTTGACTATTGATCTTTTGTGTGGGACTGTGTCAAATGCCTTGCTAAAGTCTAGGTAGGCCATGTCCACAGCCCCTCCCTGGTCTACTACTTTGATCACCCAGTGAAAGAAATCTATTAGATTCGTCTGACATGACCTTCCGCTGTGAACCCATGCTGCTTTGGGTCCTGTGTTCCACTGGCCTCTAGGTTCAATTACAGAAGGTATCAAATACAGATACTTAGAAAGGAGACGAACGGAGATGAGACTGAAAGCGGAAGAATTTAATGATTATAACAATAATCACAGCAGAGATTACAAGTGGTACATTCTTCATTCTTCAAAATAACAGTGTGTGCTGGCTTGCTTATATAGTGGAAGACAGCATCATCATTTCTATGGTTTTCTGTGATTGGTCCAAACAAGTACAAACATCAACTTACAAGGCAACACTCCTATGGTATATGTTTGAGCTCATCCGTGGTCAGCACAAGTATAGATAGTGTACATTCTATTATTATATATGGCTAGTAACAGTTATCACTACCAGTTACCAAGGTCTAGGAGGAAAAAATAGGTTTGGACTTAGGAATGTGCATACAAGCATTTTGGCCTGTCCTGATAAGAATAAACACTAGAGATAGTCAGAAGAGTAATTTGGACTCTATCCTGTGTATCTGTCTTGCAGACACATAAGACAACTGTTTGCCATTACTTACATGGTCAGCACAAATATCAAAAGGCACTTTAATATTGCAACTTGTGGCTTAGTTTGTCTTGTGGCTTTACAAGTTTTATATGATTCAATTATATAGGTCAACATTTATTACACAAACACATTATGTCTTAGACCAAAATGAGGTTAGGCTGAAATATAGGACACACTTCTTTATCCCTTGTTACAAGCCCACCTTGGCCTATATTTCCTAATTATTATTTGTGCAACAATGCAGCTCCTCGGAGCATGTACATCTCACTACATACTTTACAAATAGTAAGTCTTAAGCGACACAGGCCTATAATTACCAAGAACACTAAGACCACTTGCAACACAAGTAAAGCTTTAAAAGACAGGACTCTTGAGTGTCCTCTTGCATAGCTATAAATCAAGTGCTCATTATCACTCTCACTGAGCAATTCATTTACAACTACTTGTGCCTTATGGCAAGGTATTTTGGATTTGTATCAAATGAGTATCTTTTCGATTTAAAAGTGACTGCACGTTAAGAGACAGGAGAGGTATTACAGCTCCAAATGATGGCACTTAACATGTCAATCAACATAGTGGCATAAGACTTTGACACACCAGTGTCTGCACAACTACTGTTAACATTTATATTCCAACCAGAAAAATCTAGATTTATATGCACTCTACTGTACTTCACATTATTTACAAGCATTTGATCAATAGGTGTTGATGTAAGTCCACTTCTGGCCCTTTTGTCACATTTGGGCATTCAGTTGGTGTTACAGTTAAGTATATGGCATCTGAGACTGCAAACTGCAATGAGTTGTTTACACCAGCATAGTTACAAACACTACTATTACCCCAAAGACAGTAGGACAGAGTTAACATATAAACACCATTGTCCTTTGGTGTGGCTCTGTTTATAACAAGAGACCCATTTTCTGTTCCCAGTCCATGTAGCTTCTGGTGATCCAGTCTTGAGCTCTGATGCACAGCTAGACCAGCTGTTAAGTATGTCCACACACCAATTTGTAGATATGAAAGTACGGTTATTTTTGGTCCAGGTGGCTTTCCATGCTCGGTAGGTAGTAGGCGTTTGTATCAACAGGGTCCCAGTTCCAACTGACTAACAGAGTAATGGACTGTTCATACTCACACATGACATTAGTCTGTTCCACATTAATGTGCAGAAAGTCTTATGGCTGCCACCAAGCCGGTGATAATGATGCCTTGTGTCTTCATGGCTATAAACATCAAGTGTAGTATTTAATTTTCAACCAGCTTTGTTTGACACTTTTACACCAATCAACATGTACCCAGAATTCTTGTTTCCTATACCTCTCAGCTTCTTCCGGATGCCCAGTTTTTCCAGCATATTCCTTTTTAATCTATGTTTTAGCCATTTGGAGTCTAACATTAGTAGATACTGCTCTTGTTGATGTCAGGTTGCAACTGACATGGCTCCTCAGCTGCAGTCATTCCCGTGTGCTTACAGGTGCCATTTGAATGGTTACTGTCCCACCCCTTTTTCCAGTAAGAGCTCATCTAACTCATCTTGTTTTCCATGTAACTCCTGGATCTTACTTGTGGCATCCTGGAGTTCAGTGTACAGGCACCTAGTCTCACTAGCATGCTCTTGTGACTGTTGGTCTAGCTTAATCTGTAAGACGGCATTATTTCTGTCTAACAGACACAAATCCCTTGTGCTTTTATTAGCTGTGTCCTAAAATTAATACACTGTTGTTCTAACTCTTGAAGTTTATCTATTGGGACGCTATATTTATACTTTGATGTTAATTCTTCTAGTTGTTGTTGTTGCAACTTAGCATTTTGATCCCTTTCATCCCTCAACTGAGCCACTTCTTTATTTTGGCAACACACAATAGTCTGATTATACTGCCACAGTCCTTGCAATGCATTTGCAAAGATTTCATTTTCATTTTTACCCCTCATTATGAAGGGACACTTGCTGAGTAAAATACAATTGTACTTGTTGATCATCAGGCACTGGTTCACATGCTTCCCCTTTAGGTATTTTCCTAGAAAACGCCTATTATTGTTTCCATACTCATTTTTTCTTATCTTTTGCCTGCCTAGTCTTTACAGCCGGTGCACCCATGCACTGGTGCCCTGGTCTGTCTGGCTATGTCTCACGGCTCCCTTGTGAGGTCCGGCTTGCAAGTCCCAGCACCTTCACTTACCTACTCTGCCCCATGAGTTCCTACAGAGTTAAGCATTACTTTATATTTAAACAATTTGAGAAGCATACAAAGCATACATCACCTGATTGTCAAGTGGCCTTGACTGTCTGTGTGTATCTTAAATCTCTCGCTTTAAGCTAGCAGCACCACGTCTCTGAGCATCGTCACCTCCTTATTGGGGCCCGTAGACTAACCGACCAGTAGTTAGAGGACTCCTCACATGCAGCACCAGCGATCCGAGTCTTTAAGGCACCAATTGTAGCATTGTGGAAAATTACAGTTAGTAAATTATCAATTACAGATACTTAGAAAGGAGACAAACTTAGACGAGACTGAAGGTGGAAGAATTTAATGATTATAACAATCACAGTGAGAGATTACAAGTGGTACATTCTTCATTCTTCAAAATAACAGTGTGTGCTGGCTTGCTTATATAGTGGAAGACAGCATCATCATTTCCTATGCTTTTCTATGATTGGTCCAAACAAGTACAAACATCAACTTACAAGGCAACACTCCTATGGTATATGTATGAGCTCATCCTTGGTCAGCACAAGTATACATTGTGTACATTATATTATTATATATGGCTAGTAACAGTTGTCACTACCAGATACCAAGGTCTAGGAGGGAAAAATAGGTTTGGACTTAGGAATGTGCATACAAGCATTTTGGCCTGTCCTGATAAGAATAAACACTAGAGATAGTCAGAAGGTAATTTGGACTCTATCCTGTGTATCTGTCTTGCAGACACATACGACAACTGTTTGCCATTACTTACATGGTCAGCACAAATATCAAAAGGCACTTTAATATTGCAACTTGTGGCTTAGTTTGTCTTGTGGCTTTACAAGTTTTATATGATTCAATTATATGGTCAACATTTATTACACAAACACATTATGTTTTAGACCAAAATGAGGTTAGGCTGAAATATAGGGACACACTTCTTTATCCCTTGTTACACTTGCAAGGCACAAATGGGGCCATTTGCATGTCATTATGGCCCCATTTGCATGCATGTGCACTGATCCCCAGCGACTCATGCCCTGCCAGGCTGCAAACATCAGGACCAATGCCCCTGCCCTTGGTGGCAACGCCCCAATGCCCGATAGTGGGCATTGTAATAATAAACCTATCCCTGGTGGTCCAGTGGACCTGCTCCCCAGCCTGATCATGGGTGTAGTTAAAAGAATTGTATCCTTGGTGGTCTAGTGGACCTGCCCCTCAGTCGATCCCAGGCTTTGTGAAATACATTGTTTCCTGGTGGTCCAGTGGACCAAATCCAGCCTGATCGCTGGCTTTGTGGACTAAGGGTCATCCCTGGTGGTCCACTGGACCACCAGGGATACTTGTTATTTCATAAAGCCCACAATTGGCTGGGAGCAGGTCCACTGGACCACCAGGGTGTGTCATCTGCTGAAGCCCATGAACAGGCCTGGGGTGTGTGATGACAACGGTCCATGGCCCAGGAGGTGGGTGGCCACCCACAGCTGGCGGCTGCTGTGTTGTGCCCTGCAATAAGGCAGCTTACCTGTGGGTGGCCAGGCCTTGCTCCTGTTTTTTCTCAGTGGATCTATGCACCCCCTGTGCGGCGCAAGACAGGTGGTGCCTGCATATGCGCCCGCATATCCAGGGCTGAATATCGGATGTGCCACATATGCATAGGCACGCCCTGCACTTGCACCGCATACATTACTGGTGCACCCTGCAGCATCGGGACTTGTGCTGCACAACATCCCCTTTTGAATATCATGCTAGGCATCAATGGGTTGTGCATGATGCAACACTGTTGCGCCATGTGCAACCCCTTTAAATATCCCAGCCCATGTGTTTTACCAGCTTAATCGACACAGACAACTATTTGCTTATTGTGTGGATGATACATTTCTCACCAAAATATGCTTCTCCCTGATCGCTGTGTGGCCAACACCAATCAAAGCTGAAGCAGAAGTTGCCTGTTCAGATTTGGAAACAACTGCAACTTCATTTTAATCCTTAAAATTGTTTTCTTTAAGTCATCTATTTGAGCTGTCATCTTTGACCACACAACTGATCAGAAGTTTACAGTAATATGTACACATTGTTTTACTCTAAAATGTTATTTTAATATCTCTATTTTTCCTCTTGATTTTCTTACCCTTATATCTCATTATTGCAGAAATGATGCTCTCTATTTTGCTTTTGCAGACAACATCATAAAGCAGCAGTACTAGTTTATAAAATGTTCTTGTCAAACAAGCCACACAACTGACAAAATTTGAATTGTTTGCTTTTAATTGTTTTTGTTTCCTTTATACTTTTTATTTTTTCTGACAGTTTAGTACAGACTCCTTGCCAGGAGCCCCATACTGGATTCAGATAGAAATGGGGTGTTGCATTCAAAGAAACTGGCACTGACACCTCAACAGATAAATTTCATATTTTATTTTTACATTTTCAACAGTTACCAGTACCATAAGGGTTAAATATAAACGCTACTAAAAGCCCCAACCAGTTTTGTGCATGTGTTCTTCCACAGGTGGGGCCGGTCATGTGTGTTCACCCAAATTTAAACCATTTCCAAACACCTACAGTATGTACAGGTGTATACAATAAGACGAGTAGTAAAACACACACACACACCCACACACCCACAATTAACCATTAACAACAGCAGCAATAAAGTACAACTTGATTCAGAAAGAATCCCTTTGTGTACATCAGTATTATTTATGGGTAACTACACTAAGGGTATACAAATCATAATTGCATACATAATCATGCAGAACATTAAAGCATTTAGCACCAAATTGCATCCAGTATGTGTACCATCATAATCATGCTTTAAGGTTACCCTTATGTTTTATAACCAAATATCCTTCTAATATAGGCGGTCATAAAGGTCACTTAACATGTGCATATTTTTATAAGAGTTAATAACCAGTTCCCTTTGCATGTTATTTAATAATGACAAAGTACCACTGTGACAGCATTTCTTTGCAAGATCTTCTTAAAATTATTATTTAAACCCTGTAATTCATAGGTCTACCAGCGCTGGTGGGGCCTTCTATATCAAAACCTAATTTTAAAGAAGTACTGGGAGACAATGCACCATCAGCCTTGTAAGTCAGGCCATGTCTAACAAACATACAAAACATAGAAGTGTTGGTAGATAAGGGGCCTCCAGGGCCCACCTAGTCTGTCCCATTTCCATACCTCCAAAGTGCAAGCATGTTGTTTTGTAGGCATTTTTGTTGTAATGAAAAGTGGTGCAATACAACTGTAATGCAGTTCAGTATCTGTGGAAAGAAAGAAAAAGAAGTCACTACAGTGTTTCCATTTTTGTTTTGTTTTTGCCCAATGCATAGTTTACCTTTTAGAACATAAAATAAACAGTTTCATTATACTTCAATGAACCAGATGCATTCAACAATATTACATACAGTGAATACACTATAATGAAATATTTGTCATCCTAAACATGATAAAAGTGTGCACAGAATGCATATTTTATTATTTTAAGCCATTTTCATAATTTCCACAGGAAGATGAAATTTGTGTTTTGTGAGCTGAGTTGTTGCTTTTGAAAAGGATCCTGAAATATGATTTTGGACATCCAAAAATCTATAGCAAGGCTTGTTTCATGAGCCAATGTTTCTGTTTTGTGACACTCATGAAAGGAGAAAATGGGCTCACAAAATAAGAAGGCCAGCTTATGAAGCAAGAGGTTGGACTTCATATTTTTTAATCTTGTTTTGTGAGATGACCTGTTTAGTTAGTCATGAAACAAGATGGTTAGCTCATGGAACAAGATGGTGGATTTAGTTTTGTTTTCAGTCTTCTTTGTGAGTGGCCCTGTTATTTTGTGACTCACAAAACAACTCAGGAAACAACTCACAAAACAAGAAGGTCAGATCAGAAAAAAGATCATGGACTTAGTTTTGTTAATCTTGTTTTGTGATCTGACCTATGTTTCGTGGCTCATGAAACAACTCACAAAATAACACATCTGCCTCATGAAACAAGATAGAGAAAAAAACAAAGTCCACCATCTTGTTTCATGAGCTGACCTTCTTGTTTTATGAGTTGTTTTGTGAGTCACGAACAACAGATTGGCTTATGATCCAACATCTTGCTTCATGAACAGACATTCTTGTTTGGTGAGACTGTTTCCTTCTTTGTAAGTGTTATTAAACAAGAAAATTGACTCATGAAATAAGCCTCGCTAAGAGATTTTTCAGTGTCCCAAAACCATATTTCATGGTCTTTTTGAAAAACTAAGTCCAGCCTCAAGCTAAACAGTTTCTGTTTAGCTTGATTCATGTGTTGCTTCTGTCCATGCTATCATTTGTATGGCTTTGTTTATTTTTTAATAAAACAATGGAAACAAGATAATAATTTTTCTCACAAAAGAAGAATTTCCACCACGAAATAAGAATCTTCTTCATGAACCAGAAATTCCTCTTTTATCAAACATCTATCTGACCCCCACTGAGCATGCTCTGAACCAAAATTTCAAATCCTTATAACTTGGGAATGGATTCATATTGTTTCACCAAACCAACAAATGCACCATTGTAGGGCAAGCCCTTTCTACCCTGAAAATTAAATTCCAAACCAACTGGACTGTAGGTGAGAGAAAGAAAAAAGCAGCCCCCAATGTTTACTCTTTTTGCCCTATCCAAATATCAGAAGCAGGACATCCAGCCATCATAAAACTTGCATATCATGAGGCCTTGCCCCCAAGACTGCATATGCAAAATTCCATTTAATTCTGTTGAATGGGAGGTGAAGATATTAAGGTGCAATGTTAGGGATTTAACATTAAACACCCTACTCAGTCCTAATAATGGGGGCACAGCTACATCCTTGTCATGAAACAGGTCTGCTTGCAAAAGACTGGAAAAACTAAGTCCACCATCTTGTTTTGTGATCTGACCTTTTGTTTCATGAATTGTTTCTGAGTCATGAAACAGTAGGACTTCTCACAAAACAAGATTAAATAAACAAACCTAAGTCCAACATAACGTTTCATGAGTGATGCTGCATGGGAGGCTGGGAAGTAAGTTAGAAAGCACTTGGGTGGGTGCAAAGCTGGTGAGATGGGCAGGGAACTGGCTTCAGGGAAGGCAACAGAGGGTGGTGGTGGGAGCCCTCATCCCCAGGGTAGTGATGAGTGGTGTTCTGCAGGGCTCAGTGTTGGGACCAGTATTGTTTGAGATATTCTTTGCAGACATATCATTGGGCATCAAGAGCAAGACCAGTCTGTCTGCTGATGACACCAAGATGGGAGTGGTGGTGGATAACCTAGGGGATGGCAGGGTTACAGGATGATCTGACAAATCTGGAAACCTGGCCGGAAACCTGGCAACTGGAGTTCAATGCCAAAACATGCAAGGTGCTGCATTTTGGGGTGAAAAACCAAGGAAGAGTAACCAGCTGGGGGAGTGCAGCTAGCTGAGACAGAGGAGGAGGAGGAGGAGAAGGATCTGGGAGTGCTCATTATGGGGTCAATGAACAACCTGGCACAATGTAGGAAGGCAGCTGCAAAGGCCAACAAAATTCTGGGTTGCATTGCAAGGGTATATCCTCAAGGAGGGGGGGTGATTCTGCCACTGTATAGATCATTAGTTAGACCATACCTGGAGTACTGTGTGCAGTACTGGTGTCCATATCCAAAGAGGGACATTATGTTACTGGATAAGTGCAGCACAGGGTGACAAAGATGATCCAGGGGCTGGAGGACTTACCATATGAGAGGAGGCTGAGAGAGTTGAACATGTACTCATTGGAGGAGAGGAAGGATGGGGATATGATTGAAACCTCTAAGTACATGAAAGGAATAAACAAGACAAGTATGGAGGGACTCAAAGTAAGGGAGGGAGGGACATCTGGGGCCATGATATCAGACTGGGGCGGAATGTTCAGAAGAAAGGTGAGGAGACACTTTTATGGAGAGGGTGGTAACTGGGTGGAATGCATTACTGGCAGAAGTGGTATCCAGTAGAACAGTGGGCTGCTTCAAAGGGACTAGGACAGGGCAAGGCAGAGGGTCAAGGGAAGGGGATGGTGGAAGGGAGGGGCAGCTGCAGAATAAGGGGTGCTAGTTGCACAATTGACCAGACTTGTTAGACCACTAGGCCTTTATCTGCAGTCTTATTTCATATGTTCATATGTTTGTAACCTTCTTGCTTTATGAGGCTGTTTTCTTCTTTCCTGATGTCACAAAATGAGGAAACTGGCTCACAAAACAAGCCATGCTAATGATTTTTTGGGTGTCCATAAACCATATTTTGGGGTCCTTTTAAAAAACTAAGTCTAGAATTGAACTAAACAGGTCCCATTTAACTAGATTTATATGTTCACTAATGTCAAAGGTATCATTTGTATGGGTTTTCAGAATTTTCTTTGAAAAACAAGAAACAAGATGGCTGCCATACGAAACAAGAATTATTCCTCATGAAAGAAGATTTTTTATCAATTTATTGTTTATGACCAAATCTCCAGTCCGGTCCTCCATCTAGGAGCCACAGAACCACTCTTGGTCCCTGCCTAACCTACACCAGCCTGCCCATGGATCCTCAGTTTATCCTCCAGGCAGGAGTAGGGGTGGGTGGCTACACCCGTGGTTGTGCCCAGCATTAGGTGGCTTGCAGTGGCAGTGAGGACCATCCCAGATATACTGGGATCCAGCTTTTGTTCCCCAGTGTCAGTGGTTCCCCAGTGATGTCAGCATGCACACAGGAGAACATTGTGCTGGTATACCTGTAAGTGAGCGGAGTGTGGTTCTTGGCCAATGTCACCCCTCCCATTCTGTAGGCATTTTTAGGTTGCATTGCCACCTGTGGTCACCCAGGAGGCAGTATTGCAGCAGTAATGGCAGCTCTTCCTCTCTGGAGAAGGAGAGCATTCCATGGAACACTCAATCCTTTCTCCTCCTGGCCAACCTGCCAACGGCCCAGGCCCATTCTCAAACCAATGTTGTCAGTGTTGTGAGTGGTAGTTCTACTGCTGCGCTGGTAGACCTGCCATAAAGAAGAATTTTGGCTCACAAAACAAGAATCTTCTTTCATGAACCAGAAATTTTACTTTGTAGCAAACAACTATCTGAAACACCCTACTGAGCATGATCAGTACCAAAATTTCAAATCCTTATAACTTGGGAATAGATTATTATTTTTTCACCAAACCAACAAAAGGCTTCATTCTAAGGCAAGTCCTTCTACCCTAAGAATTTCAGAACAAAATTAAAACCATCTGGCTGCAAGTGAAAGCAAAAATAAAACACCGAACCCTGTTTTTACTCTTTTGCTCTAGCTAGATCTCAACATTCAGACATCCAACCATCCTGAAACTTGCTAAACCAAGAGACCTTACCTCTTGTGCCTGTAAACTTTCCTGCAATTCTGTTGAATGGGGATGAAGCTATTAATGTCAAGGTTAAGGATTTAACATTAAACACCCTACTCAACCCTAACTATAAGAGCACTACATAGTAACATAGTAGTTGATGGAAGATAAGGACTGCTAGGCCCATGTAGCCTGCCCATATTCCTGCCTTCATCAGCAGCTGCTGCTCCTACTTGGGCAGTGGCTTTCACCTCTCTTCCCCACATCTAGGGTCCCCTTATGTCTATCCCATGCATGTTTAAATCCACCCACTGTGTTAGCACCCACGACTTTCTGGGGTAGGTATTCCAGCATTCACCACCCTTTTCGTGAAGAAAAATTCTCACATTTCTCCTCATCCTGCCCCCTCCAATCTCATATCATGCCTCCTTGTCCATGTACAATGCTTGTACTGAAAGATGTCACCTACTTGTACTTTGTTCAAGCCCTTAAGATACTGAAAGGTTTCAATCATATCCCTGTGTTCCCACCTCTCTTCCAGTATATACATATTGAGGTCTTTTAATCTGTCCTCATATGTTTTCTGATGCATGCCCTACATCATCTTTGTCACCCTTCTCTGGACCGCCTCCACCCTGTCTATGTCCTTGCAAAGATGCGGCCTCCAGAACTGAACATCATATTCTAGACACTACCACATCCCTATAATACATCTATACACATACTATATAATGAAGTCAGATTTGTTTATTACAAGAAAATGTAAGCACATACAATTACACATGCATAAATAAAACCATCCAAAAGGAATACATTTAACAATAATTTAAAATAATGGAATATACAGTATATATTTTAGAGAATAAAATCCTACTGAAAGGGACTTTGCATACTTAAATGGTACTTTTTCATGGTGCAGATGTGACTCCATTTCAAAGGTGCTTTCACAACTATTTTATAGGAATGTTGGATTTTGCAGAGCTTTTGGTCCTCATTAACAGGAGATGCAACAAGAACCCACAGCTTTGTTACAAATTGATAACCCTGTAGGCTTTAAGAGAGAATTCCCACTATAACAAAAGAATAAAAATCACTCCTTATATTTCAAGCACTGTTAAATGAACAGATACAGCCTCAGGCATGACTTTAATTGGAAAATTATACCCTAACAATTCAGGCTGATAGAAAATATGTAAACCACATTTCAATAATTTGACAAAGCTGAACTTCATTAACAAGGTTCTCTTAATAGAAAGTCAAACACAATTACGTTAGGTTGTTAAATTGCCACTAAAGGAGGAAACACCATAATCCACCCACAGTTGAGCTGCAAGGCCATATCACATTGATTCTTTCACAGTCAATAATCCAGCAAAATTAGTTGCTTATGAAAATAAACCATTGCAATGGAAATTAGCTGATTTTTTTACTGTAGCTGAATTTAACCCACTAATTAACAGCACATGAAAGACAACAAACAGGCTTCACATTAGTGTTCTGCTGAGCACCTACTGTAGTGAAGAACAACAAAAATATCTACTGAATTACATATTTTTTTTGACCATTAAAACACACTGAACTGTAATAGCTTGTTTCCAAGTATGCCCTGCAGATATTGATGGGAGTTACATGGACCAGTTTTACTGAGGGGACTGTTGGCTATGACACAGGGAAATTACCTTACTACTCCACAATAAGTGCCATGGGATCTTTAATTTCCATATGAACAATGACAAGAGATGGGCAAAAGGACAACTGTTTAAATTCTCAGCCAAAGGACGGCACCTCAGTAGTGCAGCACCCCTTCATAGTACATTACAATATCTGTTCTGGCAATTACCCTAAGTACCTGCTGGGGGCTGGAACCCATGACCTTCCAGTCTTCCAGTCCCAGAGGCAAGTATGCAACCTACTAAGCAATTGCCACTGATAACACTGACTCAGAAAAATGCTTCACAATCCCTACTTGTTTTACCTCTTTTTAGTTTTATTATTTTACTTGTGCACATTTTGTCTCAGTCAGAGAGCTTAAATGAAGATATGATTGAAATATTTTCAAAAACAAGGCTTAGGATATCAGAGCTAGAATCCACTGTGCTACTTCAACTGTTTACTTAATATGCTGTGTATATTATACCTATCCTCTATTTTTTACTTTTATCTATTTTTTGTTTTATCCAAGTGTCATACACATTGGCAACAGGTTTACATTCTACAAACAGCAATGTCATAAGAAAGATAAGTAATTAAATGAATGCTATGGCATTGTCCAATTTCAAATAACACAGTGACTTGGCAAATCCTTTCTCACTACAATTTTATCAATAGTTTACAAATCAAGCAACCAAGTTTAGTCCCATGCCAATTAACACCAGTAACTGAGACTTAACTTTCCCTGTTGAAGACATTCATACACAAATAAGAATAAAATGGATATTTACCTTCATAAATACAAAATGCTGATATAGAGGATACTGAATCTTTCCCATATCTCAAGAATTTCAAATGGCCATTTACAGTTGTAATCTTTGAAAACAATGTGGTTACCCAGCCAATTAAACTAAGTTGAGTCTCCTAAATGTCTTTAAGTAGGTGAAGGCTAGCGTGACATAACCATGAACCATTAATACTAGATTGAATCCCACCAGAGCTGCTGAGGATTCCTATGACAATAAGTCAGTCTTCTAACCTTCCAGTGCTTCAGGCAACCCAGCTTTAAAATAAGTAAGAACAGGACCTCACTGAAAATGAGAGAATGGGCTATCTGGGAAAATAAAGGTTAAAAACAAATAAGAAGTCTGACTCAGATATAGGAGGTTTCATGGCTGTGGCAAAGTGGCATATACTGTATGTCTTTATGCAGATGACATCATAATTTATTTTAGTGCCTCCTTTATTGAAAAAATTAACTCAGCATTGAATATAGATTTCACCACTTTAAATTCATACCTGTTGTAATGTTGCCTTTTTTAATAGTAAGAAAATTGAATGTATG
This sequence comes from Neoceratodus forsteri, assembly GCA_016271365.2. NCBI lineage: Eukaryota > Metazoa > Chordata > Ceratodontiformes > Ceratodontidae > Neoceratodus > Neoceratodus forsteri. Next base: position 1,453,558,290 of record CM057455.1, on the reverse strand, counting down.
GTATCTGGATCTAAATCAAAGTTATCCAAATGGTTACCAATGCTAATTTCTGACTCTTATGGCATCCTTTTAGAGCATGGTCACAACTGTAAATACTTAGGGTGCTTTTGGACTCTAGCTTACTTTTTGGCTCATATAAAGGCTATCAGTATACAAGTTAATCAAAACTGGGAGCACTTTTCAAACTAAATAGCTGTTTTTCATTAGAGGTGACATATTATCATAAGAAGCATATTGCTATCTATATTAAATTATAATTATTTTGTGTTTGCTAATTTATCTTCTATGGATTTGGTTTTACTAACTAGGACTTTCAGTGGATTTGTCATTTTGCATAACATTTATTTATTTATTTAAATATTTGTTTGCGGGTAAGTGCCCTGATCCAAGGATTGTTTTCAGGCACAACCCAGGGCACACACAATGGCACAGAATCAAACAGTTAAAATAATTTACAACCCAATAAGAGTAGCAAATTACAAGCTGTACAGACATAAGTCCCAATGGAAACATGCATAGCATAATAAGCAATGGTACAGAGAAGCATCTGAACAATGTACAGTTGCAAGCCCAATGAAAGCAGATAAATAACTGTACAACAGTAGAATGTCACAGGGTAGTGGAAAAAGTCAGTTACAAGCAGTAATACTAATTTAAAATAGGACAAACAGACTGCGCCACAGTAACCTAGTAGGATAAACAGTTCAACAACAATACCTAGGTAGCGATGAATAGGGAGGAAGCAGGGAAGTTAGGTGCGGTGGTGATAAATAGAGGCACGCATTGAGGGTAGGAGGAGGAGGAGATGGAGAAAAGCAAAGAAACTAAGTGCCAGTGGTTCCATGGAGACACACCCAAGGTTACTATGTAGTAGGGTAAGGAGGAGGAAAGTAGAGCAGGAGTACAAGGGTAGGACAAATATGGAAAAGATCTAGGAGAGGAGGAGGTGAAGACACAGGGAAACTGCATCGGGTCATAATGTCGATGCATAATAGCGCATGACATGATGCCAAATCCGAACCTGTGCACTTCTCCGTGTTGGACCCTCCGGAGTTAGAATCCTTAGTGGAGGTGGTCCGGGTGCAGCCAAAAGATAGCAATGAAGCATGCAACGCGGTTTATGCCGCATGACATTCTGTCGTAGGCAGTTTTGACCTGTGCTAGGGGAAACAAGGTAACTAGTATGGAAAGGGATGAGGAGAGACAGGGTAGAGAAAGCTAGCACATAAGGGTGAGGGAATGAGAAAAGGGGCAGAAGTGAGGGAAAGGGGGTATAAGTACCTACACCCTGGAGGAGGAGGAGGGTTTATTTATTTATTTTTTATTTCAATTTTATGCGGATGTCCCCATCATCGCTGACTCCCCCAGCTCCTGTCACCTGGAATTACCGAGGCTTACCTTACGCCTGGTCCAGAAGTGGTGCCTGGGGAGTTGGTCATCATCCTGCCACTGGTATTTTGTCCACCGATTTTCTCCTGAGGGTACAGGAGAAGGATGCATGCACGTGGAGGTGCACATGTGCCTTACAGCCCCAGTAATGACCCCCACGCCCACCCCATTGGCCTAACACTGGGGCCCCTGCCTGTGCAGCCTCCTGGCCTCCACTAGGGGCAGCCATTGAACGAGAGATGCCACTCCACCACCCCGAGAGGAGAGCTGCCTGCTGGCTGCTCCATCCAGATCTGCCTCCTCCTGCTGACCTCTGATGACCCAGGCTCGCCCCTGAACCCAGGTCGCTGGCATGCTACGAGGTGAGATATCCAGGCCTCAGCCCTCTGCACCACTGGGCTGGCCGAGGAGGAGGGTTTAAATCAGAGAGCATGAGCAGGTGGATTCCATTAACAGCCAGGATCTGCATTGGGATTTGAAGGAAGCGTGTGAGGCAACCATGTGGATAGTTGCCGGAAGCTGTTCCATAGAGAAGATGTGGCTACCAACAGAGCTTTATTCCCCATTACAGTGTAGACTCTGGGACCTCCAGTGGCTAGTTGGGCAGTGGTGGTAAGATAGTTTATTACACGATAAGCGCTTGGTTTTTGGTTGATTTTGCATATGACAGTGTTTATGTACACAGTAAAGGAAAGGGATGGGTCTAGGGTTACACCCAAATATCTGAACTCAGAGATTAACTGCAGGGGAGATCCAGATGGAAGAGCACCAGGAGGGAGGGATTAGCTTTAGTGGCATTAGCGAGGTAGGGCTTGGATCCAAGGAGCACAGCCTTTGTTTTCTTCTCATTAACCAGGAGCATATTCAATAAGAACCAATGGTGGGCATGGCCATAATTTGGGGTAAGGACATAGGATACATTCTGGATGTTTTTTCATTGTGGTAGAGGACTAAGTTGTCTGCATACAGTAGGGCAGGGCAGTTAAGGCTGTCAGCAGGAGGGAATTAATGAACTGAAAGAGAATAGTAAGGGTCCTAAGATGGAGCCCTGGGGAGACCTGTAGTGACGGGCAGTTTGGGGAGGTGGCAGTACCTACAGTCACCTATTGGGAGCGGCTAGTCAGGTAACTCAGGAACCATTGCCAATTCTTTAGGTAGCAGCTGAGCTGGAGAAGATTAGTAAGAAGTGGGGTGGCTGACCAGGTCAAATGCCTTTGTCAATTCACAAACACCACCTCAGTGGCTTTTACCTCAATCCATGTTCCTGAGGACATGATCAGTAAAGAGGGCAAGGGCAGAGGTGGTGCTGTGGTTCTTTCTGAACCCATGTTGCTGATTATACAAGAGGTTATACTTGTGAATGTGGTCAGAGAGTCGGTGGTAGACAACCTCTTCTAGAAGCTTGCAAAGGTGGGGAGAATGGAGAGCAGTCGGTAATTGTCAGAGGAGAATATGCCGACAGTACTTATCACTGTGTCTTGTATGCAAATACTGGCTGGGTTCCTCCAAAAACTTAGTAGTTTTTAAAATTTATGCTGTGTCATAGATAAAATGCTCAGAACAACATCTGACTCATCTTTATTTCATTTATTAGATTTTAGAGAAGAGTGTAGGAATCTTAGATCAATCGGAAACTTTCATTGTCTACCCCAATCACTTCTTCTATCAATGGGTGAACTTGAATTTTCTGTCTGTGCTCCTAAATGTTGAAACAGTTTGCCAGAATTTCTTCACAATGCTTAAAGTCATACTGTTTTCATGAAACAAGCCTTCATTGGTCTGAACAGCTGGACTGTACATGTTTTAACTGAATATGTCTATTGATGTTGTTTACTAGGTATTATTCCTGCATATTGCATGTTGTATTCTTGTAATATGGTTGTAAATGTGTGCATCCTCTTGCAGCTGCTTTGTAAATGCAGCTTCAGGCCATTCCTGAAAAAGGGCCTTTGGCTCAGTGTACTTACCCTGTAAGCAAAATAAATAAATAACTAAATAACTAATTAAATAAATACATATAGGGTGAGTGACCATGTCCCCTGGTTGGCAAAAAACAAAAAAAAGCGGTACCACAATCAATAGGTTTGTTAACAGTTTTGTACTTTTCTGCCGATCGGTTTTGTTCACTATGTGGAGTGTGAAAGGCCCTATAATGAAATGACAACAATATATATCCTTTGTTTTAGTTTCTTGTTCTACCCTTTCACCACCATGACCCCCTTCCTGCCATCTGGAAATCACCCAGCCCCATCATGACCACCCATCACACTCCGTACCTTGGCACCTTTGGCCCAGCAAACTGGGAAATCCCTGGAAGGTGTGAGGCAGGAAGTAGGGACATGGGCCCTGGGTGTCCCAGTGCTATCATTCTGCCATGGAGAAATATTTCCTTGGTTGTACCCAAGCCCTCATGACATTGCAATTGAGGATGTTATAGGTGAATGCATGTTGTGTGCGCTATGCACCAGTGTCAGAGACATCCCACCTACCCAACAGCCTCCAACTGCACTACCAGCAGGGACATATGCCCATTTTGTCAGACTACTGCAAAGCTCCATAAAAGTGAGCTGGAAAGCTGGCTGCACTGTCAAAGGGCAGAAACCCTTTACTGTTACAAATCTGGTATGATGGAAGAAGCAAGAGGAGGATGAAATCACCCAGATCCTTTGACTTAAACAGGGAGTGCTACTCCTTTATGGTCTTCTCATATGACAAGCTAGGATTAGATACTGTCTGGTAAGGTAAGGTAAGGTAAACATTTCTGGATCTGTGAGAGGAACTCATGGAGGATTTGCAGCTTACCTCTCACCATAGAATCATAGAAGCTTGGCGCAGAAAAGGACCACACTGGCCCATCCAGTCTGTAACAGTTGTACCTATACCCATGCTTATGACATGGGTCAAGATGGCCACTCTAAATACTATAGATACATAGACAGTGTCAGCAGATAAGGGCCTATGGCCCACCCAGTCTGCCCATTTGAGCTTGTAAGTTCAGTTTAAGTTTTCCTAGAAGTCTGTTGCCCTACCCTGGCCTCCAGAATTCCTTTACGTCTATCCCATGCATTCTTAAATCCCGTGATTGTTTCAGCCCCACCACTTCCATTGGCAGGGTGTTCCACTTGTCCACCACCTGTTCTGTGAAGAAATTCTTCCTCACGCTTCCTCTGAATCGTCCTCCTCCAACTTTATCCCATGCCCTCTAGTCCTGGAACATCTTTTCACTTAAAAATAGTGTATTCCTGCACCCTGTTCCTCCCTGTAAGATACTTGTATGTCTCTATCATATCCCTCTCTCCTCCTCTCCTCCAGGGAGTACATGTTCAGTTTCTTCAACCTGTACTCATAGGACTTGTGATGCAATCCATGCACCATCTTTGTTGCCCTCCTCTGAACCTTCTCTACCCTGTCTATGTCCCGAACTGTACACTGTACTCCAGGTGGGGCCTCACTAGTGTCTTGTATAGTGGAATTATGACTCCTTTTCCTGCTGGTGATGCCACTGCCTATGCATCCCAGCATCCTATTTGCTTTACCTGCTGCCTTGTCACACTGTTTCCCTACCTTGAGGTCATCAGAGATGATAACCCCAAGATCCCTTTCCTGCTTGGTGCATGCTATATCCTCACCCCTAACTGATATATTGTGCCAGGGTTTTTGTCCCATATGCATTATCTTGCACTTCTGTGCATTGAATCTCAACTGCCAAACCCCTGACCATTCTTCAAGTTTCTGCAGGTCCTTCTCATTCTGTCTACACCCTCTGGTGTGTCTACTGTATTACAGAGCTTTGTGTCATCAGCGAACAGTGAAATTCTGCCTTCTAGGTCCTCGCGCAATGAAACTGATGAAGATGTTGAATAGAACCAGTCCCAGCACTGATCCCTGTGGTGCCCCACTGGTCACTCTTCCCTCTGTGGAGTGACATCCATTTATCACCACCCTCTGTGTCCTGCCACCCAGCCAGTTACCTACCCACCACACTACTGTCCTGCCCACACCCATATTCCCCAGTTTGTGTAATAGTCTTCTACGTGGCACAGTGTCAAAGGCCTTGCTGAAGTCCAGATAGGCCATGTCCACTGCCCTCACCTGATCCACCTCCCTAGTCACCCAGTCAAAAATTCAACGAGGTTGGTCTGACATGACCTCCTCCTGGTGTCATGCTGCCTTGGGTTCTGTAGTCCATTGACAAGCAGATGTTCCACCAATCTCTCCTTCAGTAGTGCTTCCATGATCTTTCCCACTACTGAGGTGAGGCTGACTGGTCTGTAGTTGCCGCCTCTCTTTGTTCCCACTTTTGTATAAGGGGACTACATCTGCTGTCCTCCAGTCTTTGGGTACCTCCCTGTTTCCAGTGATCGGCTAAACAGGATAGCCAGAGGTTCAGCCACCACCTCTCTTAGTTCTTTAAGGACCCTAGGGTGCACCCCATCTGGCCCCATTGCTTTATCAACTCGTGTACTTCCAGTTCCTTCAGGACCCTTTCTCGTGTAAAGGGACTTGTGTCCATTTCTGCACCATTCTCACCCCTTGTACTCCTTCAAACCCATTACCCTCCTTTTCCTCAGTAAAGGCACCGAGCAGAAATATCTGTTAAATATGTCAGCTTTACTGTTGTCATCCTCCACGCGGCCCCCATCCTCCCCTTCAGTCTCACTGTCCCTTCCTTTGCCTTTCTTTTTTCACTTATGTACCTGTAAAGGTTGTGTCCCTCTACCCACTGATTTTGCAATATGTTCTTCTGTCTGAGCTTTGGCTTCCTTACTGACCTCCCTGCCTCCTTTGCTTCTCCTGGTACTTCTCCCTATCCCTTCTGCCCGTGTCTTTTGTATTGCCTGAATGCAATCTTTTGGCTTTCACTTTCTTTGCTACCTCTTTGGAAAACCATAATGGTCTCGTCCTTTTCCTCTTGCTAACCTGCTTAATGCATAATTCTGTTGCTCTTGTAATCCCAATTTTAAATACTGCCCACTGTTCCTCAACCCCTGATTCCTGCCTCATTCCCTTAATGCCTCTTTCAAGTATCTCCCCATTTTCCCAAAGACTGCCCCTTAAAATCCAGGATGCGTGTTTTTGTGTGGTTTGGTTCTGCTCTTTTGTGATTTCAAACCACAATGACTGGTGGTCACTGTTCCCAGGTGCTCCCCACTGTTACCCTCATCACACTGTCCCTGTTTGTGAGCAGAAGGTCCAGTATTGCCTTCTGCCGAGTTGGTTCCATGACCAGTTGCTTGAGGAAGGCACCCTGAAGGGGTCCAGGATAAATCTTCTCCTAGTTGATGCTGCTGCTGGGATGCTCCAGTCCACGTCTGGAATATTGAAGTCTCAACCAGTATAGCCTCACCCTTGTCTGCCATCCTTTGGATGGCTAGCATCAACTCCTATCTGTTTCTTCCTCCTGGGCTGGTGGTCTATAGACCACACCTGTGCGGATGGCTGGCCCCATTTCCTTTCCAGCTTAACCACAGTATCTCTCCCATTTTGTTCCTCCTGGATCTCTGTGGCCCTTATGTCATTTTTCATATACAGTGCCACTCCTCCTCCCTTCCTGCCTGCCCTGTCTCTTCTGAATATGTTGTAGCCAGGTATGACCATCTCCCAGTCGTGGTTATCATTACACCAGGTTTCAGTGATGGCCACAATGTCCAGGTCTGACTGCACCATGACAGCCTCCAGATCCTCCATCTTGTTGCTAAGGCTCCTGGCATTTGCACATGGTTTTCCATGATTGACCTCCCTAGACTGTTTCGCTGTTCTATTCCAGCCCCTTCCTTGGTTGTCCTTTATCCCTGGTTCTCCTTGCTGTCTGCCTTTCTGCTGGATTTTGCCCTTTTCTGCCTATCCACCTCTTGGGCGCTAATCTCCATCTTTGCACACTGCTTTGTAGAGATAGCCACTCCTCTGGTTCACTGGTTCCACTGCTAGCTGTGGGGGTGATCAAGTAGGTACCCTCCTTGCTGGCCTGCCACCCCTTTGCTAGTTTAGCTTATCAATGTAGCATTTAAACTTATCATTGAGTCTTGGATTCCCTCAGGATGGATGCAGGCCGTCGGCAGCTACAAACCTCCATCCCTCCAGGTGGGTTCCCAATCACCAATGAATCCAACTCTTCCTCACAGCACCAGTTCTTCAACCATGAGTCAAAGTTCCTGGTGCATGCACCCTATGCTCTCCCTTGCCTCTCGCAGGTAGTACTTCTGAGAAAGTGACAGAAGTAGCTACTTGCTTGAGACCCTCCCAATTTCCTAAACTCTTTCTGAACTTCCTTTGGCTCCCATTTGCCAGGTCATTAGTACCTAGGTGGATAATGACATCCAGCTCACCCTCCCTCTTGTCTTTCCAGTGATCCCCAGGATCTTCCTTCCATCCCTCCATGCCATGGCACCTGGTAGGCACCTCACCTCCTGTCCTCCCCTCCTGTGTTCCTAACTGGATCCCTCTTATGATGAGTCCCCACCAGGATTCACTTCCTCCTCCTCTGGGGTCCACTGCTTTCCCGCTGAGGTCACCTCCTTGGCTAACCTCTGCATCCTTTCTTTCCACTTCTCTGGGTACCTCTGTTTAGTTGTCGCCATTTTCCAATGTGGCATATGAGTTCTTGAGTGGAATAGGATCTGGGATGTGCCTCTGCCTGACTGCTCTAACCCTCCCTGAGCCCACTGTCATACAAGTGCTCCTCGTTCTTGGCATCCTTTGAGGCAGTTGCATTGGACTGGGTGGTCTCTGGATAGGGGTGATGGTACTTCTGACCCGTTTACTTCCGCTCTGAGTCTGGCTACCTCATCCCACAGTCCAGAGATGCATGCAGATAGGGCAGCACCTCAGTGTCCAGAAGGTCTGCCTGAATATGGTTGCCCCACAGCCACTGCATTGCACCACTCCCCACATTATACTGCAATTATACCGCTGTTCCACTACTTGTCTGCTACTGAAGCTCTCCTAGTTCCCTTTTATTAATTTACTGTCCTAAAAATCCTGCTACTGATCCTCAGATACTTTCTTTTTAAAAGAAAATAAACCAATAAATAAATAAATGAGTCAAAACACTTGTCGTGCTGAGGTGGGCTTCTTCACCCTTATGCCCTCCTACTCCACACCCCTTACTATACCCTGTGTTTAGCTCCTGTCAATCAGATTTAACAGGGCATGAAGTTTGCCAGCAGATAAAGGCCCAAGGTCTATCAAGTCTGTTCGATTTTGCAGCTAGCCCCCTACTCAGCAGATGCTCCTCCTCCCTCCCCTCCCTTAACCCTTCCCTTACCCTGTCCCAGAGATATATTGCTCTCTGACTGATGAACCAGCTCACCTGTAAAGCCAATATGGTGCTGTATTTTCTAATCCACAACTTTTAATACCTGTCCATTTTATAAGTGCAAGAACACATTCCAAGGGGCTGCCTTCACTGGGAGATACAGAGACTCCTCTGGTGTGTGCAGAGGAGCATTCAGCACACAGCCTCATGTCTCAACACACACAGGAGGAAAGCCTATATCTTCCATCAGATGCATACCCTGCTGTGTGTTATTACCCACATGTGAAAGTAATAGCTGAACTGCTTTTTCTTGCTAGTGGATCCTTCTGGATATCCACAGGTGACTCTACTACTATAACACAATCTGCCATGTCCTTCTGCTTCAACCAGTCTCTGAGTGTTTTAAGTAGGAAAGCAGATCATTATCTCAGTTTCTCTATTTTAGACAACAGCAAGAAATAACCACAAAGATGCTTTTATGATATTGGACACATGTCCTCTGCCCTGGGTATGATTAACTGCCCACATGCTGTCATGTGTGTTCTGAGGAGGCTAGAAGAATACGTCTGTCAGCCACTAAGATGACTGTCATTCCCTCAATGTCCATGATGTTACACATTGCATTATCAATGTGGTGGCTAAATTCCCAGAACTGTTCATTACTAATACCTACATTTGAAACAGCCTACAAGGAGCAGAACATTTGAGGCTGGTATAATTAGAGGGTTGACCATAGGGAAAGAAGTAATGATATAGGCTCAACAATATAAGAATGTCTATGGCAAATAATTGGGGTCATGTTCCTAATCCTATACCGTGGTGTAAATAATCCAGTGTTTAGTTGCTGGTGACAGCAGTTGCCCATTGAGACTGGTTAATAACTAGGAGTAATATCTAGGTTATGAAGCAGAGGCAAACTTGGAGTCACCCAGGCTACATGGTTGGTCATTCAAAGAATATCTGTGGTACTAAAATGTAGTTCCAGTGCCTCAGTAGTTCTCATAGCTCACTACAATATAGCCAGAGAGAGACTATACAAGTTATTCCTTTCATGTTGCTAAGAATGCAATCACTACCATGGAATTCATTTGTCAGAGGTTCTGTGCAACAATGAGGAGTCTGATTAGGATGCGAAGATCAGGGACCATCCCTCCTCTGGAAAATCAGAGATGCCAGGAACAGAGAACTGCCTGGGAGTCCCAGAATGGGAGACAGAATCTCATTAGAATTTCACACAGCACAGGTGATAAATCACAAATGTAAATATATCAATTCTTTATAGCAGTGTTAGTACATGAAATGTGTATTTCAGACAAAGTAAACTAAAGTCTTAATAATTTTATAAAGTAAAATAGTTTAACCAAGATAAAGGTGGATAATTAGGGACTCCAAAATAAATGCGATCGTAAATACAGTAAGCATTAATAACCTTTGTTATTAAAGTCAAGGATGCCAGGATATTTTTCATTTTATGATAGCTCTCTAATTTGTGGCATTTGATATTACAATTCCAAGTAAAGAGATTTTGCCCATATTAGTCATTGAAAACAAGAGTCTTTGGATAGCTTGATACCTTTTATCTGACTAACATATATCTTGTACAAAGATAGTATAGTATATACAGCTTTCAGGGCCCCACAGGTCCCTTCTTCAGGTGTAATAGAAAACTAAGCAATAGAAGTGCAAGTCATACACACTGCAATGCCTTGTTTCAAAATAATTTATGACAGGATAGTCAGAAGACTTATAAGTACTTTGCAAGAAGGGTGAGAAGGACTTAACAGGAAGGGTGGTGGAGAATTAATAGAACAGATCTAAAGCTGTGATTGGGGTGTTTAGCAGGAAGTGCAAAGATAATCATAAGAGATTAAATGGGTGCCTTGAAGTGTCAATTTGAAAGGTATCCTGACAGAAACAGGTTAAAAATTACCTGAGATACACAAAGTGCAGAGAGGTGTCACGGAAAGAAAAAAACAACAACGGAAAACATATTTGTATAAAGTAACATACAGTATTATAGTTTTCCATAATGTGTCATTAATTCAGTGTCCCATTTGAACCTGTTACAGTTCAAGTTATGTTGCCTGATGCATTTTAATTCCCATGTCCTTCTCCCTGTGTGTTTTGAAGTTGTTTCTGTTTCTTAGTGGTATGACTGGACAGATCCAAGACAGAATGGTCTGGTTGAGAAAATGCTGTCCTACTGGTGTGCTGATAATCTGGTTTAATATTGTGTGTTGGTGTTGTATCATTCTGGTTTGCAGTGGTTGCCTTTTTTCCCCATATAGCATCCATCTGTATACTTTTGCATTTAATTAGGTAAACCACATTGCTTGATTGATATGTGTAAGATCCATTTATTTTAAAGTAGCAGTACTAGATAAAACAAATCAGATCTTTTGCAACATTTTGTTCACATGCTCTGTTCATCATTTACCTCATAATCTTTCTTGGTTTCACTGTACTATCACCCCATAATCTGCTCCATTTTTCTTGTTTTTTGTTTCACATTTCTCCTACCCACCCACCATTTTGAATTGGAACCCTCTACAGCCAACCGTGCATGTGCATGACTTACAGTTTCTACATGTGGACAGCGGAATGTGCAGCATAGAGTCCCACAGAAGTAAACAAAAGACATGATGCATCATGAGGGGAGCTCGGCTGCAAATTAGGTGCCAGCCATATTTTCTGTGGATCCACAACAATGGAAATAAATTTTAACTATTTAAAAACTAAAGATTACTAGAAAAAATATTTACAGATATGTTAACTGGAACTATGGCAGCATGCTTCCAGCCAAAAGCAGAATTTTGATGATCACTTCCTGATATCCAGTACTGCTGCTTTAACTGTGCTGTTCTGTCATGTTTCAAAGACTAGATGGGCCTACTGGTTGTTTTCTGCCTACACATTCTATGTTTTGTGTGTGCATATGTGGGTGCAGGTCTTAAAACTTGTATTGTTGAATGGTATCGTTCCTCTCATTCCATGGTTATTTTGATCTACTGGGAGTTTCTACACATTTATTATGTTAGAAAGATCAGGGGCTGCTTGTAAGTAAATTCCTTCTCTGCACCTCCTCAGCTATGGATTATTATACTGCTGTATCTGTTCTACCTGTATATATGTTTATATTTACTAAGTCATTTCCCTTTCCCTTCCCTTGTTTACTGCATTGTGTATTTACTTTTACCTGTATTGAGTCGTACATCTATATATATATATATATATATATATATATATTATATTCCATGCAAAAAACTTTGTTAATGCATCACTTAATGTTAAAACACAAAAAGTAAGGAAATGAAACATAAGGGTTGCCCCTCCCTCCATGGACCTGTCCATCATCCGAAATTGACAACTGACGAGGTGTGTCATTTGGGTTGTGAGGCCTAAATCTCACCCCATTCTTCTTTACTGTGGCTTGTGAATATGATTACACATGGAATGGGGTGCAATTTAGGCCACACAATGTTCACCCGTCAGCTGTCAATCTCGGATGACAGTAGGTCCACGGGGAGGGAGGCAACCTTAAATGTTTCATTTCCTTATTTATTTATGTTTTTAACCCTAAATGATGCATTAACAAGTTTTTTGCATAGAATTTCCTTACTTTTTGAGAAAGAATAGAAAAGTAGAAATATTGGTGGGAGCATCGGTCCTTTGGGCCCCACGCCCCACCAACTTGTAAATTTCTACAAAATTCCACACCTGTTTTCATGTCAGATACCTAATGACTGAAAAATACATCCATGACAGTAAGGGTAGCTACCATATAAATTTCAAGCCAGTACCAGAATGGAAAACACTGTGTGCAAAAGCGTAAATTAGCCATGCAATATCTCTGCAAAAATGTGCTGTCTGACACATAAACACCATAACTCACATCTACAAGACATCCTGTCAACACCCTCTAAATTTCAAGTTAAAAGACCAAACCATTTCCGAGATATTTAATTTTAAAATTGTTAAAATTGGGCTATCTGGTCCCTCCAAATCTGGCCATCTAGTCCCTCCCTTGCGATCAAAGATCACGATCAAAGAATCTCACGATCAAAGAATTTGCAGGCTCATAATCAAAGAATTTTCAGGCTTGTGATCAAAGAATAAAAAATGCTAAATGTCAATTTTAAGCAAAATAGATGAAACCACAGCCACACCTCGATAGAACAAGCCCCTGAGCAAAATCCATCCTCATTTGTCTTAATAACCCACCCCTGAGCTGAGAAAATTTATTTTTCAACTGGCCATCTAATCGCGCCCTGCAATCAAAGATCGAGGTCAAAGAATCTCACGATCAATGAATTTGCAGGCTTGGGATCAAAGATCATTAGAGATGCGATCAAAGAATAAAAAACTTCATAACTCTATTTTTGACACTTTTGAAGCAAACCACAGCCATGACTGATAGATGAAGCCACCTGAGTAAAACCCATCCAAGTTTTACTTCAGGAGTGACCCTTAGCTGAGATATTTGATTTTTTCCAACCACAAAATGAAAACAAGATGGCGGCAATCACGATCAAAGAATTCCTCGCGATCAAAGATTCTTTGATCACAAGCCTGCAAATTCTTTGATTGTGAGTGGGAACAGATGGCCAAAACCCCATTCTTCTTTCGCAAAATAACCATATAAATTTTCCTTTGACTTATAATGGGAGTTTAATGTTTAATAACTTTTGAATGGATTAATATTTTTCACCAAACAAAAGCAGCACATTTCTTGACCCAAGCTCTTTCAGATGAGCCAAGTCACAGTGTACGCCACACAATGGCGGCATAGCACCACAGACAAAATCCGAAAAACTGCCCATATAACTGGCGAAAAGTAAATTTTTCAGCGTTTTGGTATGCAAAACCTGTAAGTCTGACTGAAACAATATTTGGCACATCAAGAGATCTACTATGCCCCACTGCGCTTACCAAATTTCATACAAATCTGTTGAACGGGTCCAAAGTTATTAACATGCAAATTTTTGAATTTAACATAGACATGCCTACTCAATCCTAAATATAGGGGCACGACCGCACTCCTATAATATATATATATTAACCTGTATGTATATTTATTACTTCTCCATTCCTTTCTCCCAGGTCACAAAGGGAAACGAGCCTCGGCTCAGTGTGCCCTCCTGGAGAAACATTTTGAAATAGATAAAAAATAAAATGACAGGTGGTTCAGTGAAAATGTCTCTTTCATCTTCACTCCACATGGGTTGTGGTTTTTAATCATTTGTGCAGGGGTGTTAGCATGGGGCTGAATGTAACACCAAGAGCATGTGATCAATTTAATTTTTGCCTGTATTCCAGTACATTTTTTGTGTGTGGTATTTATATAGTACATTTGATTTCTTTGTCAAGTTTATCTTGGGGAGTTACCCTGCTGGATGAATGAAGCATATTCTCTGTGAGGAATGGCTGATTTCTGTGGTGGTGGAGCACCCTGTATCCCACCAGATCATAGGCCTGGAAAATGACTCCTGTCTCCTCCTCATCACCACTGTGTCTTTTCTTATTATATAACAAAAAAAAGGTAAAAGAAAATTAAGAGTATTAATTCCTTTCTTACTCTGTCATGAATCCTGATTTATGTGGTTGCTGCTACCTTTCTGCTTTATTTTCTCCTTACTGGTGTATCTCACTCAGTCACTTCTCTATCCTATTTAAATTCTGCTGTCAGATCTCCGTTTTCTGTTTGTCATTGGAAATACACAATATTCAAATTACAACACTATTTCATCTGCAGAAGCATAGACTCCTGCATGCAGCCACAGATACAGATACAGATACAGATACATATCCACAATAACCAAACTACAGCAGTTCTTCTCTCTTCTGAAGTGCAGGCCCCTATCTGGCCTCTGCTTCTGTAGCCACATGCACACTGTAAAACATACACACTTCTGGCTACAGAAATATAGGTTCCTGAGGGCCTGAGCTACTGCAGCCACAGGTGTAAGACATACACACTGACTTCTGGCTGCAGAAACACAGACCCATGAAATCCATGATACCCAAATTGCAACACTGCTTCTGTTTGCAGAAGTGCAGGCCTCTGTGTGGGGCCAGAGATTCTGTTGCCACGTGTACTAATGCACACTATAAGACATGCACACACTTCTGGCTGCAGAAATGCAGGCCCCTGAGGAGCCTGTAATTCTGCAACCACTGGTATAAGACATACACACTGACTTCTGGCTGCAGAAGTGCAGGCCTCTGGGACATCCATTCCTGAAGTCACAGATAGAAATCCATGATACCCAAATTGCAATACTACTTCTGTTTGCAGAAGTGCAAGTTCATATGGGGCCAGAGGACATATGCACACTTCTGACTGAAGAAGGGTAGGTCTCTCTGGGGCCTGTACTTCTGCTGTTGCAGATACAAATCTGTGAAGGTAGCATATCAGTGTTATAGTAGCTGCATTTGTGTCATCCGTTAACAGTTTCATGTTGTTTGTCCTACCTAGAAATGCAAGAAGTACTAACACAGCTTGAAATACACAAGGAATCTCTGGAACCACCTTAGAGTTTACCCAGACCTCAGTAAACAATGACAATAAATGTATCCTTTGCTATATGGAGCAAAACCCCACAGCAAGAAACAGGCACACAACTGTATCTAGAAGCTCCAGACAAGCTCACACAGTGACTGAAACACATCATTGTAATACAGTACCAACAGACTTAAAGCACCAGAAAAAAGTCACTAATTGACAGAAATCTCTCACCACAAACCACAGAAACTGACAACTGGACACAGAAAGCCTTTCTCCCAATAACTGCAGCACAGCAAGAAGAACCCAGTGCAAGTTCCTTCTGCAAGCCAGATCATCAAAACAGGAAGCAGTCCTAGTTGCAATTGACACATGAGCAATCCAAGAATTCATAAACAATTCAAAAACATAAATACTGTAAAGAAAATGCAAGCAGACATCAACCAACTACAAACATTTCTACTGAACACATTTAACATAACCAAGCCACTAGAAGAAACACCACCATCACAACAAACGAACAGAATACTGGCACAATATTTTATGACAGCAGAAAAAAAATGGGTACCTAAAAACAACAATATCCAGCATTATTGTCAACATCACCTCTCTTTGAAATAACACAGCAGGTCCTGCAGACAAAACAGAAACAGCTAAAAGTCAAGGAAAAGGATGTTGCTCCAAAGCATAGACAAACTAACATATACAATAATAGACCAGCTATATGAAAAGAAGCAACTAGGGCCACAACCCACACTCCCTAATAAACACAATGTGGCTAACCATAAGTCTGTATTACGGTGTCAAAGGAAACACGAAATTAGAGATGCAGCGACTATGAATCTGTCCTGAAGTGGATGTAAGTGACCACTTTGTATCCGCTTGAGCACAATGCGAAGTGGTCCCTGTAAAGTGCCTACTACGTTATCATTACCACTTCACATTCTCATTATGCCTTAACGTGAAGTAAGGTATGGAGAAGAAAATAGGCACATCACATGGCCTGCAGTACTGTAAGTCACATGCTTTAGCCAGGCAGGAAGGAAGTGAGTCAGAGAGCAGTTTCACTTTCTCCTTTGCATTTGTACAGGAGAAAGCAAAATTGTTTTATGAGAGGAATTTGCTTGGCTCTTGGAGTCATTATTGCCAATCCAATTCAAACAGCTTTTTAAAAGCTATTTTATTTAGTTTTGTATTGTGGTAGTGTTTTTTGGTTAGTGAATTTTTTGTATAAGTTTTGTTTTTGTTTTGTGTGTGTGATTGACTCTGTGTGTGTGTGTGTGTGTGTGTGTGTCCACTGTCTGTGTGTGTGTCGTCCCGTGGACCCAGGAGGATGGAGGGTCAGGTTGGAGTCGGGAAAGGTGAGTCACTGGCATGTGGGAGCGTTAGAAGGGAGGAGTCGCGGACACGTGGGGGCGGGCGGTCATGTTATGTTGGACGCTCCAGACTCCTGGCCAGTGTTGCTTCCCCGTGGAAGCAACTGGAGCAGCAGCACCAATGCCACCAGTGGCTGCTGCTCATCCACCTTTTCCACCACCACCACTAGCAGAAGCTGTTGGGGCTCCAGCATCACCCCTTCACCAACTCCACAACCACAGGATGTGGCCCCGCAATAGTGGGTGGTGGTGGGACTCATGCCCGCCAAGTGTGTACTGTGTCTGGTCCCCGCAGCTCCACAGTGTGGGAGTTTTTAATTGTGTGGGGAGACAGCACAGTGGTGCAGTGCTGTGTGTGTGGTGTGCTGGTGCACCGTGGTCCCCTGGGACACATTTGGGGACTGCTGGCCAGCGCACCCATGGTGAATCACCACAGGGCAGAGTGGCAGGCTGCACGGAAGGAGCCATGCGTCTACCTGCTGGCCATTCTGTGGCAGTGGCCGAGGTGCTGCTGGGGTGGGAGATGTGCCTTGCAGCAGTCACCGCAGCAGGGAGGAGGAGGAGGGCTACATCAGGTGCTCCACCACCACCACCACTGCCACCAGCACCACCCTGTCCACCACCAGCCCGCTACCTGGATTACCCACTGCAGTGGGCCTGGCACAGTCCCTGTTAGCCAGTCTGACCTCCTCCTGGTGTGGGCAGCACTGGAGGAAAACACCAAGCGTTTCATTAATTTGGAGCAGCAGGTTACCAGAGTGGAAGCAAACCAGCAGCAATACTTTCAGTGCTGCACCTGCTGCTGGACCACCACGGCATCCCACGGCCATAGTAAGTCCAGGTATTGCTTTCTGCCCCCACCCCACCCCTGACCCCACCCACTACTGTGTTGTACTTTTGTTGTGTGTTTTTGTTTGTTAATATTAAATCATACACATTTTCCTTCCAGGGAATCTTTCTTGCACCACATAGTGCAATAAATTTTTGAAAACCAGGCGTAAATACATTACAGTGAGTCATGTGACAGAGCATTCCCATTCTGAAAATCTGCCCACATTCTGCCTCTCTTCTCAGCAACATTAGGGCCATGATGACAGGGAAGCGTGTGTGTGCTTCTTACAGTGAATATCGGAATGTGCAGGTTTGTGAATGTTTCTTATGTTAATGGTCAGTTTGTTGTGAAATGTGGCCACGTTTCCAGTAAGAAGAGCTTTGTTAGTGGAAACATCCCACATTTCACCACAAAGTGAACCTTATAACATTGGGAAACATTGCTTGGGATAGCTGCTGGACATTCAGTATAGTGGAGCATGCACCACGCCCCTGCCATCACGCCTTAATGTTGCTGAGGAAGTGTGGCACAATGTGGGTTGCTTTTCATATTGTTAATTCCTCCATCATGTGACTCACTGTAATGAAATTATGAGTGGTTTCACAGACATATATTGCACTCTGTGGAGCAAGAAATATTCCAGTGGTAGTAATGCCCCACATATTAGTTTATGTGCATCACCATAACCATGTAATGTGGTGACTGTCTGTAAAGCAGCAGCGCAACAATCTGTTGATAACTCTGACCTATATTATTTAATGCTATTTTACAACTTCCTTTACTTACATCCTGACTGACTGGAATGATACGATAATTTGCAGTAGTTGAGTGTGCTGTACTACCTTTTTCATGTGTGAAATAATGAAAGGAGCATTCCTTTTAAATTGGTGCTGCTGACAGTGGGTGTGACCAGGTCTTTGTCATTGTTTTCCTCTGCTTTTCTCCATCACTTCAAGTAGCTGTCATATATCACTTCTGTTGTTAACTAACAGTTATGCATCAGTCAGTGTTTTATATGACATCACGGAACAATAGTTATTGAAAAGCAGCTGCAAATAAATACAAAGCTGGTTGGAACAATATTGGAAGATGCACTCATTTTGTTTTCATTCATGAAAAAGTAGGAGTAAGAGAAGCAGACATAAATTGTGAGAAGAATCGTATCATTCAAGTCACTGACGACTCGCATGTAAGTAGTGGTTGCTGTGGCAATTAAAGTAGCATAAAAAGTACAGTTCAGAACTGTGAGGACATTCTTGCAATGCTGCTTTAATTGTAAAATGTCACTATGACATCATGACTATAATCTCACAGTAACAATCACAGAACACACAAAAGTGGCACAGAGTCCCCAGATTTTTCTGCAGGCCCACAATGCGTCTTCCTTGTGTGCAGAAAATTGACAAGTGGTAACGAATTGAAAAGAGACTGTTTCAGCACATACAAGGTCCCCAGAATTAATGGCGCACTCAGTCACGCACAGTGGTGGCACAGAGTCCCAGATTTTTCTGCAGGCTCACAATGCGCCTCCTTGTGTGCAGAAAATTGACAAGTGGTAATGAAGTGAAAATAGACTGTTTCAGCACATACAAAGCCCCCAGAATTAATGGCGACTTAGTCATGCGTGCAGTGGTGGCACAAAGTCCCCAGATTTTTCTGCAGGCCCACAATGCATTCTCCTTGTGTGCAGAAAATTGACAAGTGGTAACAGTGAAAAGAGACTGTTTCAGCACATACAAAGTCCCCAGATTACAGGCGCACTCAGTCATGCACGCAGTGGTGGCACAGAGTCCCCAGATTTTTCTGCAGGCCCGCAATGTGTCCTCCTTGTGTGCAGAAAATTGACAAGTGGTAACGAAGTGAAAAGAGACTGTTTAAGCACATACAAAGTCCCCAGAATTACTGCGGCAGTGGTGGCACAGAGTCCCCAGATTTTTCTGCAGGCCCACAATGCGTCCCTCCTTGTGTGCAGAAAATTGACAAGTGGTAACATAGTGAAATGAGACTGTTTAAGCACATACCCCATCCCAGTTTAAAATGATGACTGTGAGGTTTGTGTTGCTGGTCCAATGTGTTGTGCGAGGACGATTCCACCAAATTAAATGTGATCATCTCAACTGGATTGAAAGGTGCCCTTTGGAAATACACTAATAGTAGCCTTGGTGAGCATATATATATATATATATATATATATATATATATATATATATATTATATAGATAGTGTATTTTGTAGGTGATGATGAGGGGTTGAACTTGACATGGACATGTACTCATGCTATTGTTCTGCATCACATAGGTGACTCAAACTGTTGCTGTGCACATTCCAGTACTCAATGAGAATTTTTGCACTAAAATGGAAACGGATAACTCTCAAGCACATGAAGGTAAGTATTTCTTTTTGGGGGTGGAGGAGGAATCATATTTTCAGTTTTGTCTGTAATGGTTTCTTATTTTTACTTCTTCACAGATTTCATCAGCATCCTTCTGGAGTCCGGTTGTTAATGATGGTCATGGTCATTGAATGAAATGACTTCTGCGTGTTGCATGTGGCCTAAGCTTGGGTTGGGGAGGGTGTGCCTGATGTTGAAGAACTTTTTGCATAAGGCCACTTTGACAGAACAACAAAGTATCGCAATTTTCCAAAAAAAAGAAATGAATGACTTCTTAAAAGTTAAAACTTAATTGTTATATGTCCCTTCCTGGTTCTCAAATCTCAATCCCTACTGTCAAGTTACATTTCAAAGACGCATCTTGTCAACTACTAAGACAACCTGTTGTGTGCAATATTTGCAGCAGTCTTTACAAAGCAATGAAATGGATGAAATAAAATCTTCATACTTACCAGAATGGATTTCAAATTGACATTACATCGGTTCCTCTCTGTATGGTATAGCTACAGCATCTTTCCCAATGAGTAATAGTGATGAAGGCTGTTTTGTTCTCCTGTAAAAGAAACAAAAGTGTACTGTATGTGTTTTGCCACTGCGGCTCTGAAAGCTACAGACAAAACAAAACAGACAACGTAGGAAGTGAGGCAGCATAACAAACATGAGAAAATACAAAATCACATGCCCCCATTGCAAGCATCATGGGCTGCATATGTAAATCACCACAGAATGTTATAGTTGGACCAGCATAACATTCTGTGGTGATTTACATATGCAGCCCATGATGCTTGCAATGTGGGGCATGTGTGATTTTGTATTTTCTTGAAACTTGGCTTCCCAGCCAAATGCCCTTTGGGTAACCCTGCCTCGGTGTTTCATGCACAGAGGTTCTTTGTCATAACAAACATGAGTGCACATACTCACTTTATGGTTTAAATATTAAGAAGCTGGTGGTGGTGGTGCACTGGTGGACTGGTGGTCTGTGGGGGCAGACAGACTCATGGTGGCAGACTTGCATAACATCAGTCCTGGTGGTGGCAGTGGTCCGTTGGGGGCAGACAGACTCACGGTGGCAACAGAGTTGGATTACATCAGTCCCAGTGGTGGTGGTGGTCCGTGGGGGCAGACAGACTCTTGGTGGCAGACTTGCATAACATCAGTCCCGTGGTGGTGGTCTGTGGGGACAGACAGACTCCTGGTGGCAGACTGGGATAACATCAGTTCCAGTGGTGGTGGTGGTGGTCCGTGGGGGCAGACAGACTCATGGTGGCAGACTTGCATAACATCAGTCCCAGTGGTGGTGGTGGTCTGTGGGGGCAGGCAGACTCATGGATGGTGGCAGCAGAGTTGGATAACATCAGTCCCAGTGGTGGGAGTGGTCCGACCGTGGGGGCAGACAGACACTTGGTGACAGACTTGGATAACATCAGTCCCAGTGGTGGTGGTATTTCATGGGGCAGACAAACTCGGTGGAAGACTTGCATAACATCAGTCCCGTGGTGGTGGTCCATGGGGCAGACAGACTCTTGGTGGCAGACTTGCATAACATCAGTCCCGTGGTGGTGGTGGTCTGTGGGGGCAGACAGTCTCTTGGTGGCAGACTTGCATAACATCAGTCCGGTGGTGGTGGCAGTCCGTGGGGGCAGACAGACTCATGGTGGCAGACTTGGACAGCATCAGTCCCAGTGGTGGTGGTGGTCCATGGGGCAGACAGATTCATGGTGGCAGCAGACTTGGATAGCATCAGTCCAGGTGGTGGTGGTCCGGGTGGGGAGCACACTGCCTTTTAAATACTGCAGTTAAAACTTGCGAACATTAACCACATCATCATCATCCTCTCATAAAGAAAACTGCCCTCACAGTCATCGATGTCTAAAGTCTGACCACTGAGAAATTCTTTCTCCATTGTGTCATCATCTACGCCAGTGGTGGGCGTTTCAGGCAGCCACTGCCAGTGCCACCAGGATGCTCCATTTCCACATCAGCAAGACCAGCATGACTAGGCTGGGGTACAAATACCAAGGTTGCAGTCTGTGCTGGTATGTGCCTCTTGTTCATTTTAATGAATGAAACAAACATTTGCAGGAGACAGGTTTGTCCGACAATCCCTGACTATTGTACCTGCTGAGCTGAATACCTCTCAACACTTACACTGGAGGGTGGGCATGTGAGGTACTTCAGTGCCACTGCAGTCAGCTCTGGCCATTCACTGACCTTTCCCTCCAGTACAAAAGAGGATCTTCACTTATTGTCAGATGCCTGTTTTCAGACAAATATGACTCAACCATTCTCTGTGCCGCACTAAGTCCAATTGTTTATGCATCAGCCTGTTCCCGGAATCATTGATTTCACAAATACCCACTTGGGACAAAGCATCCCAAAGCAGGTTGACGCCAACCACTTTGGATGGCAGATAAAAGGAACTACAGTTCCTTACCTTGCATGATATGCTTGCTGGTCCTCCAGCTACACCTTCAGCTGGATTATGCTGCTGAGGTTTGCAAACCTTGGCATGTGACTTCTGTGCCCCATGAACCAAGCGAACCGGTTAAACACTGATATTTTTTCCTGTTGAGGCCCTCCTTCCAGTACTGATGCAATTCCACGTTTGTATCATGGGTCCAGCATTGTTGCCATGGCAAAGTTATCACTACGCTGAATGCTCACAATGTGACGATTCTGGTCAAATACTGTCAGCATGTGTTGCAGCAACATACTGCTACCAGCATCTCCGCAACATCAAGGCTATGCTGTACATTCACCAATGTCTGCCTCAGTACCCGCAGTAGTGGAATTGATTGGCTAATGGAGGCAGACTTACCACTCACTGCCTGTGTGGCATGTTCAAAAGGCTGCAAAATTGTTATTACAGAGTCCATGAGGTGCCACTGTTCAGTCGTCATAGACAAGGAGGCCCCAGAACTGTCACGGCTAGTGTGCACAACAAGATATTCTGAGATGGCTTTGTATTGCTCATACAACCTCTCTGCCATGTATAATGTGGAATTCCATCGGGTGACAACTTCCAGCTTCAAGCGGTGCTGAGGCAGGCTGTTTTGTATCTGCAACTGCCGCAGTTGGTCACTGGCCTTTCCAGATCTTGAAAAGTGAGAGCAGATACATCGTGCAATGGTCAGCATTTCTTTTATGTCAGAGTTCTGCAGAAACTCCTGAACCACAAGATTTAAACAGTGGGCCATGCATGGAACAAAAAAAACACCATTTGTGATACATTTCACCACATTTGACCCATGGTCACTTGCTATGAACCCAGCTCTCAAGGACAAAGGGTTTAGCCATCTGTCAATTTCAGTCAGTACCGTGTCCAACATGTTCTCACCGTGTGTGAACAGGTCACTGCGCATAGCAATTATTGCATGCTGGCGAATTCAGGAAGATTGCTACGCGACAATCCACCTTCCTGCACTGATAATTCACACTACCAGCATCACAAACAACCCCATGGCACCTATGCCCCGTGTGCAGTTATACACAGATATGAACTCCCGCTGTTTTGCCACTTGTCCACATATCTGTACTTAAATGGATGAATGGAGAGGAGGAATGTTGAAGGGCATGTCTTACTGAGTCTGAGACAGTGTGGAACAACTCGGAACAGCATGGGTAGAAAGTATGTCCTGATGGGACTTTCCATTTTGGACCGGCACAGGCAGCAAACCACCAGAACCCAAAATTCTCCACAAAAGAAGGGCAAAAGATTGATTGATAACATTTCCTCTACAGCAGCATTAAGTTCATGTGACACTGTATGACTGGTACATCAGCTTATGCTTAAAACACTCTATAATGTGGGCTGACTTAAATGTTTTACATGGAGTGTGTTGTTGGTCACAAATGGTTGTGCTCTGTGATGAATGGCACTGGCAGGGTGTGGGGTGTGACAGTTGATGAAGACGGTTGACAGGTGATGATGACAAACCCAGAAATTATGCTGTTTTTCCAGATTTGCCAACCGGGTTGATGTACTACTTGCACTAGACATACTGCATTCACACGACCACCACAAAAATGCTACTCTCACCAGCACTGGACAACATTTCAAAGTCATTATGGTCCTCCATCTCATCATGCCTGTAGTAATCCTCTGTTCTTATTGCTGCACTACTGCACACATTTAATTTTCTATTGAACTTAACAGTCATGGAAGGGGATAACATGCTGGCTATGGTTGCGGTGATACAGGTGAATGCCCCAGTCTGGTATTAGCTGCCAGCTTGTGCTGGGTCCACAGAGCCAAGTGCCTATTCTTAAGATGTGCATGCTGTCCTCCTGTTCCAAGATGGCTCCCTTTTACCTCGACTCACACGCACATGGCAATCTGGCAGATTGCAACTGAATCAACAGTTGCATCTTGAACAAAAATCCCAAACAAGGAGTGTGATGCTCTGCTTTTAACATGTCCATGATGATGTGGCTTATTTAAGTCTGTTATTTTAAGCACTGAAGTGGGGGCATGTGATGTTTCTGGCACTTCACAGTGGACTGCAACTGACCACCACGACTACCTATCATACTGATTACTGGGTCGTCATCATCATCATCATCAGCATCATCACATTCATCATCAGCATCTACACCACCATCACCTGATAATTTTCACCACACTGTGAATCACTGCATGGAAAATGCATGACGTTATGCCACGGTGGATGGAATATCACATTGTATGTTATCGCTGACCTGATCATCAGAATCAGGTTCAGTTAATGGGATGTTACTGTGAAGTATGACATCATCTACGCTGTCACTCACTTGCACTGCTTCACACTCAATATGTTTGGATCACGGTATACTGGTCAGAATTAGAACTTGACGCAACAATGCTAATACTACCTCCACCACCACTAACACCAGTAGCACTAACACCACTGGCTGGGAAAACATCATCTCCTCCAACTATGAGTGAAGCTACTGATTGGGCTGTAAAAACATTGCAGGAGAAATACCTTTCCTCACATCAGCAATGCACTTCTCCATCCGTATACTACCACTCCCACAGACCCTCTTACTGCCAACATTGCCATGGCCAGAAACAGCTTTACTTGCATGTCTCTTTGCAGGCATTTTGGGGATCAACCACAAATATTATTACCAAATTCAGATTTTGATACGTTCACTTTCTGACTGAGGGACTCTGGCTGGATGTGAAGCAAAATAAACAACTGTGGCTTCAGCAACAGATAAGAGACTACTGTGTTGTGACACTGTCACGGAATTAAAACAACTTCAGTAACCAGTGGTGCTGATGGGATCACAAAAACAATCCAGTCTGGTAAAAATACCTTTTCAACGTTGGGGGAGCACTGAATACAGACAGTGCTGATTTTACGACACTACGAAGCAGCAAAACTAAGAACAGAGAACACAATCACAGTACAAAATCAGGCAGCTGTAGTGGATAGTAGGTTCACACTGCTGCGCTTAGTTGCACTTACACTAATCTGTGTCACAAATTTTAAAAGATGTATTATATTTGATGCACGCAACACTGCACACACAACACAGAACACTTTGTGTAAAATGCTGAACGAGGAATACGATGCAAATGCAAAAGTTCAGTGTACTGCCACGTAATGTAAATTTGTAATTTAAACAACCTGACCTTATGAAATGTGTACACATTCACACAAGAAACAGCACTATATTGTAGACATTATACTAGTACTGACAGTTTTACTATGTGTACAGTAACACAGTCAGTTATATAACAAAGATATAACCAAAACACAGAGAAATCACTAGTTCTCCAACTTAAATCTACCTACACACAGATACGCCCCTCCACCACACAGCACACTTCACTGTCTTTCACCACACACACTCAATGTTGTAAATTTACATTCAAAATCCACACACAAACAAAAACGCTCGATGATGTGAGCACAGGAGGGTTTCCTACAATAGATGAACTACAGTTGGATCCCCCAAAAAGCAAAAATGCTTTTGAACAACTTTAAAAGATTCCTACAGACAGCTATCAGAGCACACTGTCTCCTACTCCTTCCTACTCATACTACCCCAAACTGAGGCTGTGCAGATCAATATAGAGCCCATGTGACCTGAACTCCCATGAATCACTGCAAAATCCACCTTTGGAGCTCAAAAACAAGGCAAAGAGTGAGGCAAGTGAACTGCCACCAATGCACTTCACCTTAAAATTGAAAGAGTAGTGACTAGTGGAGGCGGAGTAACATGAAGTTGCTATTTTAATGCTCTTCACGTTCCTCATTATAGCATAAGTACTCCGCTTCACATTGCGAGCACTCCGTGAAGTCTGCCTGTGTTCATAAAACACTTCACAGAAGCGGATTGAGCCCACCGCCCTCCACTAGCGAAATGAGAGAGATACGTTGGGGAGACATTGAATTAAAGAAAGACGAGCCGAACAGATGTTACCTTCAATATGATCATGAATGTCAAACCAAAACAAGACATGGAGCAAATCTGAAAGAATACAGAAAACTCAAGCCATGAGCATATGAAATCACAGACAAACCAGAAAGGTGCCCAGTAAGAAGCTAAAAAGCTACATGTCAAAGCAACCTAGCAAAACACTGCGTCCAAAGGCACCATTTTGGGGGCCATAAATACCTCACAACAGCAACAAATAGCAGGGCCTGGTTCAAGAACCAACCAATATACATCAATAAAATAGCTGATCTAGTTAAAAAATATAATCTCAGCATCAAACGCAGAAACACAGGAAAGTCTCATGAACCACTCAACCAAAAACACCTCATACCAAAGTTTACTGATAGTGGAATAGCACCCACAGAAATAATTAAAATATAAGGCCATAAACAATTACAGAGCCTCAACGACTACTCTGATATAAATGAGGAAAAGCTGCTCCAGATATCAAGACTACAGAGTAGAACAGACATGAAGATATCAGAGGAACCACAGGAAAAAGGCAAAACAAGCACCATGCAGCACAGTAATGATGAACTACTAGGAGCCTGTTTCATAAACCCACAATTACAACAAAACGCATAACATCTAATTAAGTGCAAAGTAAGTAAAGATTTGTAAAATGATGCTGCCTAAAAGTCAAATAGCCTAACAACACACCCTATCACCTGACCCCACCCTCAAATATCTTTTCATTACTCCCAAACTAACCTCGCTGATAGCCACCCCTTTCAGCACCACACATAATTTTGCAGTTACTCCCTACCCAATTCACCCAACCCCTTACCCCCAAAAAATGATTAACAAAATACTTATGAGCTCCATACATTTTCTATGTTTCTTTACACTTGCACAAGAAATGTTTTGTTACAAAGAATGGCATTTCAGAGGTGTGTCAGTGATTCGTCAATACAGGTCAGGCTACATTGGACTCATTCTTGACAGACCAATGACCACCCAAGCTGAGTGTGATGGTGGTCACAGTTTCATGGTGGAAATTTTGTGTACTTAGAAAGGACTGAAGTGCTCCAAAGAGAGCGCTTCAGTATTTTCATTTGCATAATGCCGTCTGGCAAGCAGTTGAGCAGCTTTATGAGTTTCTTGTCACCCTCCCCAAGTAAAACAGAGCCCACCATTTCCTCCACCTTCCACCACCTTGTCTTAGCGGACATTAAAAGATGTTGAGCCTTGTCCTTCTCTCTCCAGCCTGTAGATACTGTCTGCTCAGCAAATGTTGGGTCCTGAGTCCAGCAATGTCAGATTCACCACGTATGTAAGGGTGAAAATGTATAGTACAAGGTAGGGAAGTGAAACTAAGCAGCAGTGTGGTAATTACAGCCAGTAGCGAGGAGATGGTACTGACAACGGTGGGATATGTGCTAGGCAGCTCTGACATGCTGTCAGTGTGTTGAAGTGCTGGTGCATAGGGAAGAGAGAGACAGACAAGAGGGAGAGGGTGAAGAATACCAGACATGGGAGACAGAGCAGGCGAGGCGTGGTGAGCTTCACTTTGTAGATTTTGACAGATTGTGAGTTGTATATGTATAGATCCTAACTTCAGGTCAGAAGCAATTTTCAAAGACTACAATGCTCACATATGAACTAATATAGAAGAAACAAATAATTTCCCATATTTTCATTCTTTCAAATATAATACGTAATAGATTAGAAAATAAGAATGGGCAGTGAGGGCCAAAAGTTTTAGCTGACTCTCGAAAAAGACAGATTTATTTTCAAAAGTTTGAATGGGACATTGTATGGTTCCAGTTGGGTATCCTGCATCCCATTACAATGTTCTGTAGCCTGGAATCCCTCTAACAAGGGGCATATGATGAGAAGCCAAAAATAGGCTTAAAAAGAATCAACCAAATTGTCTATTCTATTGTAGTATTAACATAATTGTTAGAGAATGAACCCCATGTATGTATGATTTGTCAGTTGGTTGTACATGTCTCTTTTATATCAATTGCTTCCAATGGGAATATGACTAGTTTCTCCTGAATAGCCAAGTTTTCTGCATTAAAAGGAGGTTTAATATAAATTCTGGTGGTACATAGAATGACTCCAGAGTACTACCAAAATGTGTTTCTTAATTAGTTGTACCATGGACAGTACATAACTATGTGAAGTAGATCTTCCATGGCCTGTAAGCCAGAACTGCAGTTTACTGATGTAACATCATGTTTTTATATGTATATTTCACAATATTATTGCAAAAACTTCAAATCTGAATGGTTAGAATCTCTCTGTATCTTGGATTCTGCATTGCATTTCAGTGCAATTTCAATGAATGTTCTTTTGTATTTTTACCAACCATTTGGAGACTTTGTCTGATCAAGTTCAAATTTTCCTCTTTGGCTATTTGTTAAATTAATTTAGTTATGACTTTTGTAAAGGAATAATGTATTGTTATCCTTGCTAAGCCAAGGCATTGAGATATGTAATGCTGTATTTCTTCAGTAAATTATAGATATTACAAATCCATGCCTCTGATAGATCTTTTCGAGAAACATTTTTAGACAATCTCACAATATTGTTCCTAAAGATTGTGAGATAATTTTATCAAAAACTGGTTTGTCTGGCATTGACTACTGTATATGACTAGTATGTATATGTCCTAATTGTATCCTTATTGAAGCATTCTGTGTTCCCTTTGATAATGTGAGCATTTTCTCTGACACAGTGTTTAATATTGAATCAACTGAGTTTAAATCTGTCCATCCTATATTTCTCTAGCATATAGTACCTGGTTAATGAGTTTTGCATTTATGGATTTTGACATGGGTGCCAAAGAAAGATCACCATACAGTCTATTAACTCTCTCTCTCTCTCTCTCTCTCTCTCTCTCTCTCTCTCTCTCTCTCTCTCTCTCTGTCTCTCTCTGTCTCTGTAGGGCTTTTACTATAATTTACATTTACTGTTGATATAGTTGATGTGTTTATTCCAAGTCATATTATGACTAAAGGTTGGACCTAAATAAACAGACTCTGTCATACCTTAGGGGCTTGATTATCAAAGAGCCCTAGATTGACACAAGCTGCCACCAAAGGCAGTGTGCATCAATACCGTGCACCAGGGACCCTGCACCAGATTCTCTATCAGGCAGAGACTCAGAGGCAAAGTCCTGTGACTTGCAGAAACCGTGGCCATGTGCCAAAGAGGGCACACTAGGAGGGTTTTCTGCAAGTCGAGTAGGTCCGTGCACCACTCTAGAGCCTGGTGGTCTAGTGCCCCCCCAATATGCCCATATCTGTAAATGTATATTAAATTATTTACCTGGTGGTCTAGCATTCCCCCGCCCAGATCCCCAGTTCTGTTCCCTAGAGCTGAGTCCACTTTTAATGCATCATACTTACTAAGAACCTTAAGTAAATCCTGACATTTCCCTAATATTGTCACTCCTTCTCTCCCTTTACTGGCTAACACAATACACCCCTGCCACATACACCATGCAAGGAAACATTCAGCATTGACAAATGCTTGTGTAAACAGGTCAGAACTACAGGAAATACAGACAGCAATGGCCACAAGCAATAGAATCAGATACCAACTTGGATTAAAAGGTAAAACAAACAAACAAACAAAAAAAAAACTGTTACCACATCCAACAAGCAATGAAGACATCACAGAAAATAAGTGTCTTAGCATAACGAAACAGCCCGTATACATTAAAGCAATAGGCAAACAGACATATTATCATCAGTGGACAGAAAACAAGAAAAACACATTGTACATAAAAAGATTCTATGACATTCTACAATGAAAAATGAATACATGAAAATGAACTGTTCACACAAAAACAGCAAATGTACGAAAAACTTTTGCAAAGCTGCACATAGATGTACAGCTTACTAGTCATTTCATGCCTTGATTTAAGGACCGAAAGTGTTTCACACTGTTTGCATTTCTGAAACTGTTACAATGTTCAGCGACTACTTTTATTCTTCAATACCAAGACTTTTGTTTCTCATAGAGAAAGGAGGATCATAGAAGAGAGGCAATGGTTAATACCAGCACTTATAAAAGTACTTACCAAACCAATAAAGCATGGGGAGAGGGAGTACAAAATGCTGGAAATCTAAAGAAAAAAAATGACACAATGCCTCTCAAAACACTGCGTTCCAAGACTAAAGCTATAAAAAACGGCAATCAAATAGAAGCAGAAAATTCAAAAGAAAAGGTGCCTGTTTAAAATGGATGTTGTCTTCTTCATGTGTCTCCAAAGAGCTGAATACTGTAAACAAAATTGGAATTGTGTACTCCCCAAAAAAAGAACCTCATTTGTAAAGGAAAACTGTCCTTTGCAGAGGCTCCTGACCCTGCAAAGCTTACCCTCTGGGTTAGCTTTTATGAGAAAAGCGCCTTTTTCTTGCTGCAAAGGTAGTTTGGTTTATTTGTGAAAAGACCACTACCTGGAAGCATGGTGGATGCTGGGGCAACTCTGATTAACTGTAAACATGCAGCGCTGCACTGTGCAGTTCAATACAAATGCATTGAAGAGCACAGTGCGTGCCACATCACAGTTAATGGAGCCGCCCCAGCATCCACCATACTTGGGTAGTGGACTTTCCATAACTACATTAAATTACGTGCAGCATGAGAAAAGCCACGTTCTCATAATAGCTAAACTGGAGTGTAAGCTTTGCAGGCCGGACTTTTTGCTGTTTTTTCATCACCTAGTGCCCAGATGGTTGGAATTTTGGTCTGAAATTTTCAGGGTAGAAAGGGCTTGGTCAACAGATGTGCCTTTTGTTGGCTTGGTAAAAAAATTAATCTGTTCCAAAGTTTTAAATTTTAAAATGTTGGTTCTGAGCATGCTCGTACAGTCTTCTGGATAACTGCTTGGAATGAAAAAATACTTTGGTCCATATGAAAAGGATCCTTTACATATGGGGTAATATTTTTGTGAGGAAAACATATATTTTCCGTATGGCTGCCAGCTTGTTTCCATTTAAAAAAATCAAACCTCTCAAAATGACATCCTGCACACACATCAACACACGTTAATTGGGACTCACTCAGGTGGATTCTGCACTTAGCTGTCCCTCATGTATTGTAGGTTTCCCTGGTGTCTAGTGGTGCCCCCACCCTCTGATCACCATCCCCACATGTACTGTACATTTCCTGGCATCTAGTGGTGCCCCCACCCTCCGATAGCCATCCCCTCATGTGTTGTATGTATCTAGAAAATTCTAGTAGAAACGAAAGACAATTGAGGCAAATCATTAAAGAAATACTAAATAAACTTGGACTCAGAACTGACATTGTCAGACACCAATTTCTACAGTGACTAAGGGGAAAGTGTTCCATTGAGCAAGATTCTTTGTGACCTGTTGGTCAAGTGGTTCTGAAACCATGAAACAGTTTTCAGAAAGGCCAGTGCCACTGAGCTTGGCCTACAGATCACCATAGTGGACCAAGTGAAGTGTTTTCGACAGGTCAAGGAATAGAGCAAGCCATATTCAGACTGTCCAAGGTTCCATAGAGAGAACCAACAAGTTCAACTAGAGCTGTAACCAGTAAGGTCAACAAGAGGTGTCAAAATACTATGATCTTCTCTGAATCTGTGTCGGCCAAAATGTTATTAGAATCTTTAAATGATTTTCAAGTTGATCAAATACTATCCCTCTAGAGTCTTGGACAGTGGGATTAATAAAGAAATAGTATGATAATTGAGTTTGTTAATGTTTCATTACAATTCTGTCCTTGAAGATAGAGCCGTATTTCAGGATCTCTCCTCCATTCTGCTAGAGCTACCCAACCTACAGTTGATTGCAGCCCTCTCACACTTTCATAAAGGCACTTGCACTCTGAACATAATGTTAGGTGTTGGACATAAAGCTTGAACTTTACAAAAGAAAGGAAAATTAGAATGTAGACTTTGTAATTCTCTAAAGTCTTTTCTTTCTTTTTGCAACATTTTGCCCTTGCCCCACTGTTTTCCTTTGCAGGGGGATTAGGGTGCAAACGTACACTAGACCACAAGATCTTCACCCAGAGTAGTGATCATCACTATAGACTATGTATTCTGTTAGCTTTGTTCCCTCATTTAGTTTTCCTCTCCTTTAGAGAACGTTTGCCCCAACTCCTTTGCTTCAGCTGTCTATTATCCTGCCTCCAGTACAACTGTGGAAGAATAGAATTCTTGTGGATACTAGAGTGTAGCACTGCTCCTGCAGATTTCACTAATTCAGAAATATTATTAAGACTTTTTATACAAATGATGCTACTTTTCAGTTGGAGAACATAGTTGTTTTTAAATGCAAAGTTCCTTCTGGAATACATTTCAGAATCTCACAGTTGGTCTTCTCATTACTGAGTCTCCAGGTGAGACTCTCCTCCCGTTTGGGCTTGGGGGAGGGGCTGGGTGTTAAGCCTGCATGACTCTTTCTCTCAGCTTCTGTTAGTTCATTTTCCATGCAAGAAGCTGTACATAAGGGAGCCCCTGTTTCTGTAGCTGTCCCCACTGATATTGGTAGCAGGCTCAGCTTATGAGGGCCATTTAGTTTTACCTGCACAGGGACAAAACAATCTTTTCAGTCAGTCTCAACACCAAGAACACTTTTGAGCAGCTGTGGTCCTTTGGAAACTCAAGAAGAATGCTGTACTCCTTTTTCCTCAAAGAAAGTGTGGATCATGAATCTGCAACACGAAAATCCAGGTAGTTCTTTTCCAAGCTTGTTCACACTCTGTACAATGGTCAGAATTTCAGTGAAGAGTCTGCAGTCTAGGTTAGTTCCTCAGTTCTTTATAGGTACCATAAAATGTATTTATTTATTGAATTTGTTGACCAGTAAGCTCACTGGGCCTAGAAGTCCCTTTTCAGGGGCGACTGGGGAGAAGGGGATACAGATGGTAAGCAATTGAAATTGAACCAGATTAAGCTGTTGGTGGTATTTTTAGTGAATGGGAGAAATTGGCCAGGACACCGGGAAATTTCTCTACTCTTCGCTGGAGGACGCGTTGCTATGAGGAAGTAAACAGGTGATCAAGCTTTGGAGGAGCAAGACATGTGGGTGGGTGAGGAGGGCCTCCTCCTTGGCCTCCCCAGTTATAGAAGCTGACATGGATTTGGACCCTGCTTCAGAGGAGACACTGGAATCACCTACAGGAAACAAGACAGGTTCTAATGCTGACTTACGTTGTTCGTGGAGTCGGAAACCAAGTACAAATTGTAGATCAAATGGCTGTACATAACGAGAAGATGACTAATATTCGTTCACAGCTGGAATTAGTGGAATGACATTTTTAGGAGACAGGGAGCAAGTTACAGTAGGAACTCAGGTTGCAGGAGATACAATTGGTGGCACAGGAACCGGATATTGAGTCAGGACAGTTGGTGTCTGCATTGGTTGCAGAGTTCGAGAGAGGTAGAGAATCCTCCTGCAATTTCCACAACATAAGTCTCCCTGGATCTCTTAAGACTGCTTAGTGAAGTTATGTGTGCTTCCACATTGGATGGGAACACGCAGGATGAAGTACAAATATCTAGTGACAATGTGATTCCCCAAGTTCTGGGAATCAAGCTCAGCTAAAACTGAACCTGCCTTACTGTCAGTGGTTAGTGAAGAGACTGTCCCCTTACCCCAAGCTGTTATCACCATAGAGGTCTCCTTGGGTGGTGGGAAAAGAATAATAATCAGGAGGGAGTGGGGAAGGTCGGAGACAGCGTTCTGATAAATCCATTAGTTCTGTTCATGGGACTCCTGCTGCTCCATCCCCAGGGTCTCCTTTGTGTACAGCGAACTGGGTCTTGACTGCTTTCTGAGCAGCTGGGTGGGTACAAAACAGTTCAGGCACAGGGGTGGGATGCTAATGTGCAAAATGTGAAGGCCTTGGGTTCTGTCCCTGATTGTCCCCACAGTATTCCGCCCGTGTTCCTGATGTGAGTCATAGCTTTAATTTACAGCCTGGGCAGAGGTCTCCTTGGAGCAAACTGCAGTCCATTAATCAGATATGCCCCATCCCTTGCTAGAAGAGATTGAACATTTAGAGAATAATTCTCCTGTTTTACCTACTGGGGAAGATGTGGCGGGCCCTGCTCCCTTGGGTCAGACGTTACTCCTGAGTTGCAAAAGGCCCTGAACAACCCTTGCAGGCCCCTGATAATGTATGGCATGAAAAGGTACGAGAACAACTCTTTCCATCTGATAATAGGCTCCTATCAGAACCAGCTATAAGAAGAAATGCTGTACATTTAAAGTACAGGGTGATATTTTGAATGTTTCTGACAGGCATTTTGTAGGCGGGCCTTTCTTAAAGATAGCATGAATACTATGCCTATGAAATATATGCCTTATATATGTACCTGGGGATTCCATATTTGACATTAGCTTTAAGCACCCGGCAGGTCTTGAAAGGTTTTGGAAACAGTATTGCCTTTTGAAGCTTTCTCCTTTATAGAAACCATTTTGGCAATTCCCTAACAAAACCCTAATGAAGATGATTACAGTATTATTTAGGAATGAAGGGGTGAATGTCGTGGACATAACCTATTGGTTACAACAGCATTGCACTGTTAAAGGTTACCCAGAGCCTATCTTAGATGATGAACAACTTTGGACTGGTGGCTGGAAGTATCAAGTGGGTTTAAATTTAGAACATGGTTTAACAAAACATTTACCAAATTGTTTTTTTGGGGGCATGACTGTGGGGTGATTTTCTTACCGGGACAACCCAGGGCATGTTTCAAGTGTGGGATATTGGACATTTAAGTAACATCTGTGATAAGCAGAACTGTGGTCTTTGTAGGAAATGGGTAATTTTGGGGCACAATGTCAGCAGCCTTAAGATGCAATTTGTGTGACTAACGAGGACATACCTTTGTAACTGCTCTTGGGCTTCTCACAATAGTAGAGACTTGGAAATTCAGGCTGAGCAAGACACATATGTAGCCACTGCCCAAAAGAAAAAATGCGTATACTGGAACTGTTACAATCTGCTCCTATTATAGGTCCCCAGCCCCAAAGAGTGCCTAAAACACGTGAAGTGTCCTCTACAAAAGAATTGATTCTGGCTGGGGTAATGCCTGAGTCCTGGCCTGCTGGGGTAGATAAGGGCATGGCTTTATAGAAATAAGGAATGAAGCCGCTTCTGTGGCAGGAGCTGATCTGTGTGACCCCTTCCCCAGACTGTAATGAGTCTGGGATGCAAGACATCCGGTTGGATAGAACAGAATATGGAGATGATAGTGGAGGAGAACCCGATGCCCTCCCACTATACAACAGGAAGCAATGTTCCATAGAGTTACAAGGTCAAGAGCAGGAAACCCCTCATAGACTCTCAAGTAGCTTCTAAGGAGTTGGAAGATCTCCCAGTACAAAACTCCTATGCTTTGTTTGAACATGGTGGTGAAGAAGAAGTATTGATTCAAACTTATCCTCGGTTGCTTCTTCGCAGGCCAATGTTGCCACTGATGCAGGGTCTGTTGATAAGCCTAAACCTAGAAAACGTAAAAAGAAGAAATGACTATGATTGCCTATCTATTATGTTTTGCTTATTATGTAATTGTTTTCTCTCCTCTATATTTTGCCTTTTATGAATGCAGCCATCTCTTTTCACAATTAATGTGAACAGCATTAAGTCATTTGAAAAAGGCGAGTTGTTTTTGCCAGTTTTAGAGAAGGGGAGGGCAGGTTATTCTGCTGCAGGATACCAGATTGCATTCTTTTCCAGAGGTGAGGAGGATCAAAGAGAGTGGAGATGGGGTGTCTCCTTTTGGTCTTTGGGAGAGGAAACATGTTCAGACTTAGCTTTTTATTTTCAGGTTTGACTGTTAATGTCTTACAAATTTTTGATATCCAACCAGGAGGGCGATGATTATGGATGTAGCTTTAAGGAAGGTGACCTAGGCTCTAGGCTTATAAATGTATATGCTCCTCAGGTTAAAATGGACAGGTCCTCTCTCTTCAGGAGAATATAACCTTACCTGCACACATCTAAGTTGGTGCTATGGGAAGGTGATTTTAATTGTGGGCTATCCCATAGAGATTGGGGATGGCTACTACAAAGATTTATAGTGATATGAATGCCTTACTTAAAATCTTACCGGTGAATAATTTATGTGATGCTGATGATATTTTGAAAAAGCTCCTACACACACCTTTTATAAAGGTAGTTTGTCCACAAGGATTGATTTTGGTTTGTGTCTGCTCGGGTTACTTGTCAAGAAGTGGTGGTTGTCCCTTGGAAACATCTGATCATATGGCTGTTAGGCTACACTTAGGATAGTACAGAAGCTTCCCATGGGGAGGGTTATTGGAAAATGAATGTTGCTGTTTTGCAGGAGGCCCTCATGTAGACTTCTGTGACAGAGTACTTTATGTTAAGAGTAGATGTGTGTTTCCTGTATGATAGCCCTATAAATTGATGGGAAGACACTAGAGAGATCTAAAAAACTTTACATGAATCTCACTAGAGCTAAAGCTAAAGGAAAGTACATCCAGTATCTAGGGCTTAGAGCAAAATATATGCAAATGGTGACTCAAGCTACTGATATGAAAATGATGTAAAGCTACAGTTACAAACCATCAAAAGAAAAATGTACAGCTATTTACAAGAGTCTGAAAAGAGGCAGCACAACAACAAAAGTATCAAACTGGGGATCAAAAGAGCAGGTGAATCCTTATGATTTGGGCTTGCAGGGGTACAACATTTGGTTATGACTGCCTTAAAAGAGGAACAGGGAACCATAGTGGCTCATAATAGTGGACTTATGCGCTTAGTACAAAACCATATTAAAACTATATTCCAAAAGGATAGTGTAGGACAGCCTCACTTGTTTGTACAGCAATTAGACATTCCACAGTTGAGTAAGGAGGAGGAAGTTGGTCTAATAACACCAATAACAGAAATAGAGATAAGGAGGCTATTTGAAAAATGACCCTAGAACTACCCTGGAAACGATGGAATTCCTAACGATTTTTATAAATGCTTTTCTGACATATTGGCCCCTTTGGTTACAGATTGTTTATGGGGCTATTTGGGAAGAAAACAGGTTAGTGCCCAGCATGAAGGAAGGAATCATGACTTTCTTATATAAAAGAGGATGCTCAGGAGATTAAAAATTGAGGCCCCTGAGTTTACTGAATTCTGATTATACAATTTTAACTAACATCCTGACTAATCGTCTAGCTAAATTGCACAAAGGTTATTAATTCCATACAGACGTGCAATTCCAGGAAGAAATATTGTTCAGAATTTGACCTTTATTAGAGAAATAGCAGAACAAGGGTTAGGCATGAATCTGGATGGTTATTGTGACTATAGATCAGGAGACTGCGTTTGATGCAGTGCAACAGGAATATATTTGGGCAGTGTTGCAACATTATGGAATTCCAGAGCCCTTTTGAATCTATTAAAGACATTATATACTGAAGTGCAGGTCACCTCATTGGTGAATGGACATCTAGGTATACCTATTTATTTAAAAATGGTGTTAGACTTTGCTGTCCGAAGAGTCCTTTGTTATATGTATTTGGCTTAGACCCCATATTAAGAATTATTGAATCTGCTGCAGATATTAGGCTATAAAAACAAAAATGGGTTGTTTTTCAGAAAGTTACCGCTTATGCAGATGACTGTGCTTTTACTATAGCTGATTTAGAATCAGGTGAACGGATTTTACATTTACTGCAAGAAGTTTCTGACACCACAGGGATTAAGATTAAATATAGGAAAGAGTAAGGTTTTAGTTTTGGGGCTGCTCAGCGGTGTAAAGGTTTCCCATTACAATGATGAAAGATGAAGTTAAGATTTTGGGCTTGTTCTTTGGTTCTAGGGACTCAGAAGGGAATAACTGGAGCTCGGTGTATGATTTGGCTAAACTTAAAGTTATGACATGGCTTTCTTGGAAGATGGCTAGAAAAAAAAGGGTGCACTTACTCAGAGCATATATAGCTCTCATATTTTATATGTTTCATGTTTTCTGCTTTCTTTTGCTATGCATATATGAAAGTTGTGGGCCTCTTTTTCTGTTTTTGGGGCAGTAGGTTAAATCCAGTAAAGAGGGTACATCGTATAGGGCTTGGAAAGCGGGGACGTATGAATATGATTCAACCATTAATATATCTTTTGGGAATTTTTCTTTAGTTCCATTTGTCCCTTAGTCCTAGAAACCAAGGGCAAGGGATTGTTAGGTATGTGGTTGTGGGGTAATACATTTTGACAGCATGGGGTAGAGGTAATGGCATCCCTCACAGAAAGCACTTCCAGGGTATGTACAGACTACATTAAGCCATATTAGGACATGGAAAGTCGAACTAGCTTAGTTCTTGGGAAAGGAGAAAACGTTTTTATAAAAGTTATTCTTGACAAATGGTACGAGGAGGGCCCTATTTCAGGTACCTCTTACCATAAATACCGTGCTACTGTTGGAAAGTATGATGGAACCACTGATCCCTTTAAAAATGCAGGATTTCATATTGTCATGTGGACATCAGAAATTGAATGTAAAGGCAATCAAAACATAAACAACTTGAGGACAGAGGATGTGGGGAGCTACTTTGTAATGGCCAGGTGGAAACGATGCAGCATATGTTTTTACTGTGTGCATGTTCAGGGGTTTTGTAATCAACTAGCTGGTTGGTGGGGAGAATCACTCTTTCAGTATATGTCTTATGATACCTTGATTCTAGGACAAGTTCCAGCTTCATGGTTAAAATGGACTAAAAGTACCGTTTATGTCCTTCTAGCTTGTTTGCAGTGGTCCTTATGGCAGGTGAGATGCATGAGATCCCTGCAAGGTAAAGTGATACCACAGCAAGAGGTATTATTTAACGTTCAAGGAAAACTAGATAAAGTTTATGAATATGAATATCGTACATTGGGACAGGATGTGGGTTCTAGACTATGGAACAATGTTGGGTGGGTGGGCTAATGCTTGTAATTTCTTCCTCTATGAGGCTTTCACTAGAGCACTGTATATAGAATGTTTCTGCACTAAGGATTATTGATATTTTGTTTTGGTGATGGGTCTAGTCTTATGATATCATAAACATTTTATCATGGGATTATGTTAGAATAAGTGTTATGTATGGAATGTTATGAGTTGGGCACTGTGAGGTGATTCATATGAGTTGTACTGCATTTCTGTTTTGATATTATTTCTTGTTATCATTTCAGTTTGTTTTTGAATGTTGAATAAAAATTTCCCTACTCTTTTCGATAAGTGCCATAAGATCATTAGCATCCACCTGAACTACCACTAGTTCAGGCAGATGAGACCTCGATTTAACATCTCATTCAAAAGAAGGCACCTTAGAAGTGCAGCACCCCACTCATGCTGCACTACAGTGTCAGTATTGGGATATTAACCCAAGTGCCAGATGTGGGAACTGAACCCACAGCCTTCTGATCTCCTGCCTCAGAGGTGAGAGTGCTACCTACTGAGCCACTGACACTGCTAATATATGATAAAATGATCTGAATATCTGGCCAGCTCTATAGGCACTAAATCATTCTACCTGACTATTTAGTTTCCATTTTTGAATTAGAATATTTTTGTCTGTAACTAGATCAATCACTAGCTCACAGAGGAACTTTTTGTTTCAGTTCTTTTGCAGAATGCTCACACAATCATATCCCTCCACATTATGTTCAAAGCACTTATGACCTGACATTGCAGGTTGAGAGTTCCTCCATCATACCTAAAGTGCTACAGTCAAGTTTTTTTGAGTAAATACATTTTGTCTGCTCCATACAGGGACATAGACCAGTCCAAATTCTCCCATACAGTTCTGTATTTTACTGCTTACTAGAATCCATGTTTTAAGTACTTCTCATCGGCAATGTGGAGCAATACAGAAAGAAGAAATGGATCAGATTTACCATAATTTTTTTGTGTTAGCTCCACCATTGTCAGTGGGTTACACCAAGAGTTTTCGTAACTCTCATGGAGAATACTGCCAAAAGAATAAAAGAATTTCAATAACCTCAAAATTACATTTTTCTTGAAGGGTTCTTGAATGCTGAATGGCCAAATTACCGTTGCTTTATCACAGGCAGTGTAAGAATCTTTTCTTATCACTTGAAAGAATGTCTCCGTTTCTTCTCAGGTGGACAATGCATCAGGGCATGAAGGTCGAAGTGAGTCATGGCTGCTCCATGAATGATCTGCATCTGTTGGATGGAAGGCATAAGGAGTAAAAGGAACCATCAGCCTACTTCCCTAGAGATGCAGCAGTTCATTCTTCACTAAGGTAGTGTAAAACTTTTTATTCTTGTGTAGGAGATGATGCTAATAGACTTTTGCAGTACAATGGTTTGTGAATATTTAAGCATTCAAATTCCAGTGACAGGCAATATCTGTTGACTGGCTCGATTGAGCAGATAGAACACTCACTTTCCCAGTATTGCATGCTGCGGAGCAGTTCTTAAAGCTACAGCTGTACCAGTGAGCCTTGTCAGGGTGAATATACTGTATATCCATGTACTAAGTACTGTACTTTCCATTGACAATGTTGAGCTAGCAGAAAAATAAATTACTGTTAAGCTGATAGACTTTATTTTTCATTGTGCCTCTCTTGCCACTCTGATCCATCCCTTCCACTAAACATCACATTTGCAGCCACCCTTCTTCTTACTGTACCAGTCCTGCCAATCACCCCTCAGACCTAGTGCTCAAGACCCTAGGGTCATCTTCCACCATCCTTCTCAGCAGCCTGTTCACATTCTTTCACCCTTGTGATGCCCTCATCTGCCACTCAAGTGTGGTAATGTACATGTTGAGAGTGTCAACTGCACCCCAGTGGCTGCAGATATTATCACCCATGCTCTTCATAGGTAGGATAGTGTAAACTGCATCGCATAAGCAGTGCACAAGGTGTTTTCCCTCCCAGTTTGTTTATTTCAAATTCAGATTAATACCTTTGAGCCGGGGCTCATTTACAAAGACTCCAAGTCAACAAGGAATACAAGACATTTACAGGTGATAAAATATTGCAGAACAGAAAGAACATCAACTAACAAGTAGTATTAGTGTTCAGTTACAACTTTAAGCAGGGTACAACAAGTGAGGAGAAACATATTAATGCAGCACTAATTAAGTGCGGTACAATTTTAACAATCATGTTACAGTTCAGCAGGGCACTTCCATTCTGCAGAAATACAGTTCTAGCAGCCAAGGTGAGAGCTTTGTCAAGGGAGGTAGTAGGTCATGGGAGATGGAGGGTGGGCAGTTGTGGAACAGGAGGGTGAGAGTGAGAGAGGTAGTGTTTGAAGGGTGAGAGAACAGCTGTCAGAGGCCATGGGCTAATAGAAACACTGGTAGTCAGATTTGCTGGCAAGAAGGGATTGAAGCCCATTTTAAAGTGGTCAAGTTTCCTGTATACTAGTCTGTTGATTGCACCCTGAGTCCCTCCAGCTGGTACCCCTCTTTCCTATACCCCCATGGTGTATCCAGTTGCCATTTTAGACCAGAAACATGTCTCCAGAGCAGCGACCAGCCCACAGTTACTGCAGGAAGGATAGCATACATTATGCCACCCTGGGATGCCAAGTGTACTTCCATTCTTCTTGGTAAACCACAATATTAAAACAGGTTTAACCCTCTCTTCCAGAGTCAGGGTTGTTGCACAATTGTGGTAAGCTCCAGGATTCCTGATGAGAAGTGGGGACTCAGCTGCAAATTAGAAACTTACTGGAATATTAGTTATTGAGACAACTATGTGGACTCCATGGGACTGCCATCTTGAATCTCTTGACCTCAGACAGTCAATCAACAGGATTTCCAGTCTAAGTACAGTTGCAGGATCTCTGGGAAAAGGTGGGACAGTGTATCATGCCTTTTATGATCTATCATATACTGGGAACAGTGAGTGGAAAATGATGGAGCCAATGTGTTTCTGTGGCCTGAATATAAGGAAGGCTGGCGAGGAGGAATCAGATATGTGAAGGATCCCAAAGGAAGTGGGCTGTATGGTGGCTGTGCATAAAGTCCATCATCCTGAGCCTTCTGTCTGGATTGCAGCATAAGTTCAAGTGGCACTTGTATATTGGCTTATACAAGTGATAACAGCGGAAGATCAGTACATAGCACGTGGTTGAGGAGTACAGAACTGGACTTTTGGCCCCAGCAATGGCTACAGAGTGAGAGAGAAAGAGGAATGTGAGCACATTGTAGAATAGTGGTTGAACCCGAATCCTAAGAGCAGAAAGTCATGGAGGTTGAACTAACAGAATGGAGCAAGTGAGGCCTCCAGTATCCTGCGTAGTCATTCATGGTAACCATGAGTACAAACCTGGTTTGTCCTGTCCCAAGAACTGTGCGTGAAGACAAAGTTTGTTTGCATGTTGGCCATTGGATTGGATTACAAATACTTAGTTTGTAGGGTGAAACACTATTTAAGCAGTTTCATGGCCTGTGGGGAGCATTGTTAAGGAGCCTGTTACTCCATGTTAAACCGTAGGTGCATCAACCTTAGCCAGCTCACAGCAACATCTATGGGCTTACAATTTTCCAATACTGGGTAACCAAGGACTGCTGTTCAGGAGCTACTAATTTTGCTCAAGGGCCAGATATCAATGGGGAGAGGGTAGTGACCTTCAGAATATGAAGACCCAGTTGCACATGCCGATTAATAGAAAGTAAGAAGGGCTGAGTCTGTCTAGACATTACTATTGGCAGACACAGTGCTGTATTTATCATCATGATGCATGTCTGGAAAGGCCTGACTAACAAACAACTCAGGATAGTTTGGGCCTTGCTTTCACAGGTAATTAATTGGGGCCTGCTCCTTCATGGAGTT
Organism: Neoceratodus forsteri; assembly: GCA_016271365.2. NCBI lineage: Eukaryota > Metazoa > Chordata > Ceratodontiformes > Ceratodontidae > Neoceratodus > Neoceratodus forsteri. The sequence continues at coordinate 1,453,515,370 of CM057455.1, read as the reverse complement.
TCTGTGCTAACCTGCTATTTCTGCTGCAAAGGCCACTGTGTTCATAAACCTGTGTTTTGCTCCACACTTACATTTATTGTCTGACAATTCCTGCGCATGCCACTGTCACAGGAGTCACTGTGTTACTAAAAAGGGGTAGGTGGGGCACCTAACTACAGTGGAGAAGTTTGTGGGTATAGCATCCTAGGGGTTGTTCTGGATTGTCAGCTAGCCTACTATAAATTCTCTCTGGGTGGAGGCACAGCACAATTTATATTTTGTGAATATGAACCCGCTCATTAGTAGTCAAGCAAAGAACCCAGAAGTGACCATTACCACCTCCAGCAGCCCAGTGGCAGTGAAAGGCAGGGCCTTTGCTCTGGACAAGGCTCTTACACAGTAGTTAGCCCCCAGCCCATTTGCACTCAACCCGACTCCCACTCAGCCAGCTCCGTTACTGTTCTATCTTCCCACACTGTCACTTTAAGTATTAAATACCTTTTCTCTGTAGTCTAGGTGATTCTTTCATGTTCTCTGTCAGTATTCACATAGGCCCAGAACTGATTAGAGTCTTTAGTGTCTGTAAGAATGTAGTAAGGCATCTTTGAGAGGAATTGATAGACTTTATTTATATGGACCTAGAAAGGCACACTGACTTCAGACATCTCATGTCCAGGTGTGTTATAAGGAGTGAGTTATAAGTACCTGGTTTTGTACTGACTGGGAGATTGTTGGCTAGGATGCTGGGGAAAAACTATTCTAACGATAAGTATGATAGGATTTTAACTTTCACCTACATGGACACCAGAAATGGGCATGAGGGAGTTCATTTAAATGTCTCAGTCAAAGGATTGTAACTCAACAGTGCAGCACCCATAGCGCTTCACAGCAGGGTCAGTATTATGTACAATATTTGTCCAACTTCCTTGTGAAGGAAATCTAAAACATAAATATTGTCAGCATTGTGATCCATTCAGTCTGCCCAAAGCCAGTCTATCAGTGGGAAAAGCCCAGGACTAAAACTACTGCTTAGAGTCCATCTTCTGGAAACAATCAATGTGTTCAAATTGCTCTTATCTTTAGACTTCTCGATGGTCAAGTTAAAAGTTAACGTGATGTGGCTCTATTTGCACATCAGGTGAAGAAATTAGGGAAAAATATAAATAAGAAATTAATTATATGTTGTACTGTATCTGTAACATAGGTAAGAAATCTCTGTAAATCTGTGTTATAAAGGCCCTGGAATTCTGCGGTTCTGTGGTTTGGAATTTGCCGCAGAATTTGCGTCATGCCACAGAATAAATATAGTGCCGCAGAATTCATTGTTTTGGTGAATTTTCATATAAATATACTGTTTTTCCATAGTGTCAGGCTTTCTTTCCCATCTCGGTTATCCTGAAGCCCCTCCTATATATTCAGCATATGATGTCATCGATGACATCACATCATATTTAGCCAATGACAGGACTGCATTCTGCCAGAGAAGTGAATAAATCATGCGCAGAAATCAGAAAATGCTGCCGAGAAGTCAAGGAGCCCTGCTGCAGAAATCAGAAAATTCTGCCGAGAACACCAGGCCCCTTATATACTATATAACTTTTTTAGCTGTTTTTGTGTGGTTATGAAGAAAGTTGATACACATAAAAATTGACTGATTGAGAAAATAAACATAGAAACAGTAGAATTTGTCAGCAGAAAAGGACTGCTTGGCCCACCCAGTCTGCCCAGATGTTCCCTGCCTAATCTGCCTCCCAGACCCTATCTAGTCTCTGGTGACTCTCCCACCTTCCTGCCTCTTTCTAATCTTCTCCGTACATCTATCTCATGCATTCTTGAAGTTCCCACTGTTTTATCCTTTACCTCTTCCACTAGCAGTCCATTCCAGCTGTTTACCATCATTTCAGTGAAGAAATATGTCCTCACTTCTCTTGAACTCCCCACCCACCAACTTCATCGCTTGCCTCCGGTCTGGATGATCTTTCTCACTTGAGAAAGACTCCTCTCCTCTTCACTCGGTGAGGTACTTTTAGATCTCATATCACCTCTCTCTCTCTCTCTCTTTCTTCCAGGGTGTACATGTTGAGATCCCTCAGTCTCTCTCTGTTTAGGGCTTCTTGTGCAATCTCTGCACCATTTTAGTTGCCCTCTTTGGGACTTCTTTCACCCTCGCTATGTCTTTTCTAAAGTGTGGTCTCCAAAAGTAGACACAGTAATCCAAGTGGGGTCTCACCAGCAAGCAATACAGTAGCAACATCACCTCCTTCCTCCTGCTAGAAATACCCCTCCCTATGTACCCCAGCATCCCACCAACTCTACCCACTGATTTGTCACACTACCCTGTCTCCTTGAGGTCCTCAGATATGATAACCCCCAAGGTCTCCTTCCTGTTTAGTGACTGTCAGTACCACCCCATGCCATACACACCACCTGGGTTCCAATTTCCTAGGTGCATGATTCTGCACTTTTTGATGTTGAACCTCAGCTGCTATGCATTTGACCACTCTTCAAGTTTCCCAAGATCCCTGCACGTTCTTTCCACCCCTCCTGAGAGTCCACCCTATTACATATTTTGGTATCATCTACAAGAAGACATATTTTCCCTTTCAGTTGTTCTACAATGTCTCCTATGGAGACATTGAAGGGACTAGTCCCAGTACCAAGCCCTGTGGGTACCCCACTGGTCACTCTATCATCATTAGAGTGAGTGCTGTTAACCACCACCCTCTGTCTCTTATCCATTAACCAGTTTCTAACCCAGTTCACCACTTTGGATCCCACACCTGGCTGCTCAATTTCTTTATCAGCCTCCTGTGCAGCACAGTGCACAGGGTCTAAAGTCCAGATAGACCACGCCCACTGCCCTCCTCTGATCTAGTTCCCTGTTTACCCAGTTGAAGAAATCTATGTTTCATTTGGTTTGACCTTCCAAAGTGAAACTTGATGCTTGTTGTCTTGCAGCCCCTTGGATGGGATTCAAGCTATTCTACTAGACTTTCCTTCCTACCACTGAAGTAAGACTGACTGGTCTACAATTTCTAGCCTCCTCCTGCTGCTGCCCTTGTGCAGATGGACCATGTCACCCCTTCTTCAATCCTCTGAAACCATGCCTGTTTCCAGTGAGCTGTATAACAAGACTGTCAGTGGGGCAGCTAGCAGCTTCCTGAGTTCATTTAGTATCCTTGAGTGTATCCCATCCAGTCCCATACCCTTTTCTACCTTCAGAGATGCAAGTCCGTTCTGGACTCTTCTCTGAAAATGGACTTTGTCCACCTTTCCTCCATTCCTACTACTCCTAGTGGTCTGCCTCCCTCCCTTCACTAAGAAGACTGAGCAGAAGTACCTGTTTAGGAAGACATATTTTCTTGGTCCTCTTCTGCATTGTTTCACCCTTCTAATCCTTGCTAACCCTCCAGCTTTCCACTTTTCATGTATGTATCTAAAGAAAGTCTTATCCTGTTTAACGACCCTTTGGCAATCCTTTCCTCTTGCTGCACCTTTTCTTCCCTTACCAATTTGCCTGCTTCCTTCTGCTTTACTTGGTATACATCCTATTCTCCTCCCTCTGTTTTTCTTTATACTTCCTGGATACCAAACTGTTTTCCTTCACCACGTTTGCCACTTCCATGAGAACCATAACAGTCTCTTTTCCTTCTGTTTTACTAACTTCCTTTACACAGACGTTGGTTGCTTTATTATACCCTCCTTATTTTCCTCACTTTGTATCTACCCTCCTTGCATCCCCCTCCTGAGACAGTTTTGAGGCTGTCTCCATTTCTTTAAAATCTGACTTCTAAAGTGCAGGACATTTGTCCTCGTGTGGTTTGCCTCTGAAACCACACTGTATAGTGATTACTGAGTGACATCTGCAATGCTGTCCCTGTTTGTAAGCACCAGGTTCAGCACTGCCCCATCCCTAGTGAGTTCTTTGACTATCTGTCTGGGAAAAGCCCTTGTAGTGACTCAAGGACAGCCCTAATCCTTGCCAGAGCCATAGTTGCAAGGCTCACTCGATGTCTTGCAGATTGGTCACCAGTTATCAGCACCTACATGGGCAGTGGGCATGGATGGCAAACTAAGACTTGCTCTGTGCCACCCAGACATATATTAATTCATAACTACAGTAATTCACCAGCTATGGTGACCAAACCAGGTTCTACAGGTGTCTAAAATCATCTCTTCACGATTTGCCTCACAGTGGCTAACTGCACTGAGAAGAAAAACATTTCTGTGTCTCACTTTGAAACTCAGTTTCAGTCCCAAGTATCTCCCAAAACAATGGTGGCTGTAACATAAAAACATAGCTTTGATAGCAGCTAAAACCACTTGGCTCATCAAGTCTGCCCATTTCTCCCTATCTACACTATTACCGCAGACCATACAATATCTGTAGCTCTTTCTCCCTCCATCCCTTCCTTTCCACTATGATTCCTTTGTGCTTATCCCTTGCATTCTTGAACTCCTCCACTATTTTTGCCCCCACCAGCTCAGCTGGAAGGCTGTTCAGGAGAATTTGCAGCACTAGAGGAACTAATGAAAATTAAAGTTTAATAATTAAATCCGCCAACAAAGGTGGAAATATAGTAATAATAAATAGGGAAAAATATGTTGGTATTGCAGCACAATTGCTAAATAATGAGAACAACTATAAAAATTTCTTTTCAATCCCACTGACAAGTTTAATAAGGAATTGTATAAGGTTCTCATGCAGGCAGTAACTGAAGGGGACAGCTCGGAGAATGAGTTTAAATTTTTAAAACGAGCATCCAGTTGTCACAGGGTTTTGCATTCTCCTAAAATTCGTAAGGATATAAATCACCCACCCAGGAGACCAATCGTGTCAGGAAATGGATTGGTCTGCAAGAACCTGGACAATTCCTTGACTTTTTCACCAGAAATGTGTGTCAGAATTGCCTGCATATCTTAAAGATACAGTAAATATAGTAAGAAAATTAGAGCAACTGATTTGGGAGGAGGACATGGTATGGCTTGGCATTGACGTAGAGTCATTATATACAGTACATCAATCCTGCATTCTGATGGTATTAGGGCTTGTAGACATTTCTAGAAAATATCCCCACTAAAAGTAAGGTTCCAACCGAGTTTCTGTTGGAAGACCTGAAATTTGTCTTAAGCCATAATGCATTCGAATTTGAGGGGGTCATTTCTTACAAATGTGCAGTACTGCAATGGGGGCCAGTAGTATCTGGTTATCTAACTTCCTCATGGGTGGTGGAAATGCTATATGTCAATAATAAAGACATCAGCCCTTACTTCCACAACATCATAGGGTAGCATGTCAGAGACACAAATTAACTATTTTTTTCTTCTCAGTGCAGTAAGCCACTGCGAGGCAATTCATGAAGGAAATGTGATAGGAAAATGTGTGCCCCCTACTGGAATTTGAACCCAGGCCCTTGGCATTGAGGGCACACATTTTCCTATCACATTTCCTTCATGGTTTGCCTCACAGTGGTTAACTGCACTGAGAAGGAAAAAACAGTTGATTTACTGTATGTCTCTGACATGCTTGGTTGCTGGCTTATTCAACACCTAGAAAGGAATGGTGTGTCTGAATGGGATGACTGGGTCTGCTAATCTTCTGAGTTCCTCTAGCTCTGGTGATTAGAGCATGGCACAAAATTCCAAAGGCATGTGCTCTAATCCCAGTAGAGAGCACACATTTTCCTATCACATTTCCTTCAATATTAAAGTCATGTTGTCCTAAGCATTGTCACTTGAATTGCCATTACTATTTTCTGCAATCCTTTAATTTTATTTTTTGTAAATAGCTCATGTTTATTAATTAGCTGGTGATGGTATAGATTATCACTTGTTCCATGACTCACCATGCCCCTGATGAAGGGTTCATATTCAAAGCACTGGGGCTGAGTGTGGACATCTGCATGTCCAAGGTAAACCTACCACCTTTAATTTGCAATAAAACACTGGAAAAGCAAAAGTTTTGTTTGTGTATCATTCTGCAGAGTGCAGGTACACATGGGGGTTTTGTTCCAGGAATCCACCACTCTTTCTGTGAAGAAGTACTTCCTCAAATCTCTCCTGAATCTACCCCATCCTACTTCATAACATGTCCCCTGTTCATGAGCACCTTTTCTTCTAAAAAATACTCCCACCTGCACCTTATTTACCACCTTGGGGTATTTAAAGGTCTCATCATATCTCCTCTTCCTCCTCTGTTCCAGGGTGTACATATTGAGGAACTTTAGTCTGTTCTCATAGAGCTTTTGATGCAGACATGCCCCATTTTAGTTGCCCTCTTCTGGACCATCTCCACTTTATCTGTGTCCTGTCAGAGATGTGGTCTCCAGAACTGGACACAATATAAAGAAGGTTGTTTCAGAAGTTATAATAATAATAATAATTCTTTATTTATAGGGTGCTTTCAAACCCAAGGCGCATAATAGAACAATTAAAACATATAAAAACAGCATCACATTCAGTAAATACAGACATATCAGCCAACATCTTCACTGTAAGCCTTATCGCTGAGGAAAGTTTTTAAGGCCTGTTTGAATCCCCTTAGTCACGCATTCCTAATTTATTTATTTATTTAGCTTTTGTTTACCAGGTAGGTGCGCTAGCCAGCAGGTGACTATTTTCAGGCAACGACCGGGACAGTACAATACAGGATAACACAAGGAAGCAACATTACAATTGAGGCAATCAGTACAGAGTACATTCATGACATATACAGAGGCAAATATCAGCTAGGCTAACATAATGTAGCTAGTCTAGGCATTGAGCAAACAGTCCAGTACAAGGAGGGTTACAGGAGTGTTGGTATTAGTAAAGGGTCAGGATCAGGGGTCTGAGCCGTGAGGAAAAACTTCGGCTTTACGGAAAAAGCACTAGATATTAGCCAGGTTTGTGGCTTCCCAGCTGGGCCAGATGGTGTGGAGTGGCAGGGAAGGGAAGGAAGGTACAGGCCAAGGAGAGTTGTGGCGGGGGTAGACAGCCAAGCGCGTGGTAAGGAGGAGGAGGGTGAGCCATATCGGGAGATAATTAAGACCCCCAGCAGCGAGTTAGAGGGCTAAGTTTGGTAGGAAGGAGCTGAAAACTGGCGAGCAGCAGCAGGCAGCCCGTGGAATTTAGAGATATACCAGCGGCTTTTGTGGTGGCAGGGGGCAGGCTAGGGGAGGCGCCGGTTCATGCTCCCACTGTTGGGCATGACAGAAAGGGGGCAGTGGACGGGAGAGAAAATCACGGCACTTATGGCTTCAGTGGTAGTAGGAGGGTAAGCAGCTGCCTGTGGTACCGAGACTGGCATAATGAGTCGGTAACAGTCCCTGGCCGTGGACGCTCAGTGGTAAAGAGTAGGGGAAGAGGGGAAGGGGGAAGTGAACCTTTAGTACCAACTTCGGCTGTAGTCTCTTTAGACAGTGCCCAAGGTAGCGGAAGAAGAAAAAACATGATAGTTAAGAGAAATAACACATAACAGTTAACTAAAGGCGATCTTTCATATCTATCTAGTACAATTGCATCAAATGGACAAAAGATAGGGGAGCTTAAGGAAAGGGTAAGTCTTAGGAGGAGGAGGAGAGAAGTGAGGAGACAGGTAGGAAGGGAGGGAGTGGAAACAGGGAGATGTGAAGATCAGGTAGGTCGAAGCAGGTACATTGATCAAGGGTGGCCAGGTGAAGTCTCAGCCCACGCTTGAAGGCAGGGTGCGAGGTGCATGTCTGAGGTCCAGAGGAAGCTGGTTTCACAACTTAAGGGCTGCATGTTGGAAGGAGCCAGTTCCTTTTTAGTATGACAGCGGGAACATCCAGAAAGGCTTTGTCTGCTGATCTTAGCTCACGGTTGGGAATTGAAGGAAGAAGTAATTTAGAAGTGCTGCAGGCTGTCTTTGTCTGAGAATAGAGTCATTTAGACAGCCCAGGTAGTAGCTCCTAGTGGCCGAGGGAGAGCCACCCAAGGTTAGTGTATAGCTGGCAGTGATGAAGAAGTCGTGGAGCTTTAGCAGCATACCGATATATTATTGTAGGTTACATCCCATTTGTGCAGAGCAGAATTGTGGGCAGAAGTGAGTATGGGCGCACAATAGGTAAGCGTAGGTAGTAGGATCCCTGGCTATGGCTAGCTTAGGAGAAAATGTAAGCATATAGCTCGTTCTGTAGGCTGCTCCCCAGCTTGCAATTAACATTTTTGCATGTGGTTTGGATGTGTAGATTTAAGTCAAGAGATTGGTCCAGTAGGATGCCCAGGTAACGGAAGGAGGTAACCACCTGTAGAGGATTTCCATTTAGATCTAGGATATTCAGAGGGTGGTACACGATCAAAGCATTTGTGTAGTGCCTAGTAACATGGCATTTGTCTTGGTGAAATTGAGAATAAGGCGGTGGGAGTTTAACCATTTCTGGACGCTGGAGTAGGCTCTATTTAGTGACATGTTAATGTGCTCAACGTTGTGTGAGCTGGCATAGATGACCAGGTCATCTGCATGAGAAGCGAGGAGCAGGCAGGTATTTCATCAGGGAGGTTGTTGATAAATAATGTAGATAGAAGAGGCCCCAGAATAGAGCCTTGGGAACTCCGATGTTCGTTTTCACCATGGAGGAAATGGCTGAATTGAACTTAACAGCCTGAGACCTGTTTGTCAGGTAGCTCCTAAACCAGTTACATACAGGGAGGAGCAGCCTATTTTCTAGAGGGTGGACAGGAGCAGGGGTGGTCCACAAGGTCAAACGCCTTGGTAAGGTCAATAAAGACAGCCCTGTGAGCCTTCCTTGATCCATGTCAGAGAGGATGTCTGTGGTGAACTTGGCTAGAGCCATCGAGTGCTGTGGTTTTTCCTGAACCCATGCTGTGCATCATTGACCTGCTCAGTAGTATCAAGGAATCCCTGGATCTGTGTGGCAACCAGTTTTTCAAGGATTTTGCTAAGAGGGATAGTATTGCAATCGGCCTGTAATTGGAGATGTCATTTTGTTCCTTTTTGTAGATTGGTGAGATCCTGGCCATTTTCCAAAGGTCTGGGACTGTGCCACTGGTAAGGGACAAAGTGAAAATTTTTGCTAGTGGTTTAGAGATAAAATGCGCAGCTAGTTTTAACAGGCGAGGTTCGAGTTGGTCAGAACCAGGACTGGTATATTCCGATATTTTCTTTAGAAGGTTCAGAACCTGGGTGCTAGTAATGGCTTTGAAGTAGAGGGTAAGGTTTAGGGTTACTGGTGTGGAGGCAGAGTCAGGGTTACTGGTGTGGGAGGCAAAGTCAGAAGGAGGCACATTGTTAGAAGTAGGGTTGCTGATGGCAGTGCACTGGTCTAGGATGAGAGGTCAGAGAACATATTATTGAAAGCATTTGCTATGGTGATGGGGTTGTTACAATGGGAGCCGCTATAACCATATCAGAGGGTGTAACTGACTGAGGTGTCCCTAGAAGGTTTTTATGTGCCCCAGAATTTATGGGGCATGGGCTGAGTTTTAGCAAGTTCTGGTACAGGCTTTAGCAAGCCTTATGTTCTTTCTGCAGGAATTCCTTTGCTGTCTGTATATAGAGTAGTCCCTAGGCAACCCAGAGCTTTGAAGATTTTCCAGAGTTTGTCCCTCGTCGAGTTGTTGTAGGAGATCTTTATGGAGCCATCTGGTTTGTTTTCCCTGACTCTTCGCGTGGCTTTGGAGCATGCTTGTTTTGCTACAGGAGAAACTGCTGTAGAAATGCATTTAGGGCATCTTCTACATTCACTGAATTGTATATGCCCGACCAGTCAATGTTTGATATATCCAGGAGGAAGGAATTTTCATCCAAGTTAGCAAAGTTCGTAAAAGTGACCAGCCGAGGTGGGGGTGGCTGACCAGTGCTCCATTGACAGTAGATAGGTGAGTAGTCGGTGATGGAATCAGCCAAGATCCCTGAGCTAATCATATGTTCAGGTCTGACAAACTGCCACCAAGGGGCTGTATCACTTAAGTCTTGTGACCGCTTGGAGTTAACCTTAAGCGGGTAGGGAGGCACTTTGAGGGCGCGCCCAGTCCCAGGTCGGAAAAGTTCCCCAAAGTCAGTGAGTTCAGGTGAAAACAGTCGCTTTTCCTGACTTCAGACTGAGCTGGAGGCAACCGCAGCTGGATTCGGTGAAAAACATACCTGGTGGCTTTCACGCTTTAGCAGGTCTAAGGACCAGGGTGCGGCCAGGTCCTGGTTCTGCTTCTGGGCGTGAGTTTCAGTGGGCGGCCTCAGCAATGGCTTCCTGAGGAGCAAGGCGCAAGACTTTGCAGCTGCGGTAGGGGCAGGCGGATCTTCAGTGGGTTTCTGGGCAGGCAGCGAGGGTCCACGGCAGCACTGGGGTCGAGATGGAGGGTTCCTAAGCCCCGATGGGCCAGGAGGACCTGAGAAGGACAGCAAGGAGAGACTTTATGTAGGGAGAGCTGAGAGACAGGGTGCAGTCAGAGGACAAAGAGAAGGGTGGGAGTGTGAAGTAGAGGAGGGATCCAAGGAAACAGTGAGGAGAAAAGTAGCTACTACACTTAAGGCAGGTAAATCAAGCTCTAAATTAAATTCTAGGTTTTCTACAAATTGCGACTATAGGCTCTATATAAATCAAGCACTTTGTTAAGTATAAGGACTTTAGCACAGTAATTGAGTTCAAACTGCCACCAGGGGCTGTATCACTAAGTCTTGTGACTGCTCGGAGTTAACCTCGCCGGGTAGGAGGCGCTTGAGCGGTGCCCTAGTCCCAGGTCGCAAAGTCACGAATCTGAAGTAAAACAGCCTTTTCCTGAGAGAGTACAGCCAGGCAGCACTTCAGACTGAGCTGGAGGCAACCGCAGCTGTATTTGGTGAAAAACGTACCTGGCGGCTTTCACGGGCTTTAGCGGGTCTAAGGACCAGGGTGCGGCCAGGCTCCTGGTTCGCTTCTGGGCGTGAGTTTCAGCGGGCGGCCCCTAGCAAACGGCTTCCTGGAGGAGCAAGGCGCAAGACTTTGGCGGCTGTGGCAGTGGGCAGGCGGATCTTCAGTGGTCCCTGGGCAGGCAGCAGAGGGTCCACAGCAGCACTGGGGGTCCGGATGGGGGTTCCTAAGCCCCGACGGGCCAGGAGAGGACCTGAGAAGGACAGCAAGGGAGAGACTTTATGTAGGAGAACTGAGAGACAGGCGCGGTCAGAGGACAAAGAGAAAGGGTGGGAGTGTGAAGTAGAGGAGGGATCCAAGGAAACAGTGAGGAGAAAAGTAGCTACTACACTTAAGGCAGGTAAATCAAGCTCTAAATTAAATTCTAGGTTTCTCTACAAATTGTGACTATAGGCCCTATATAAATCAAGCACTTTGTTAAGTATAAGGACTTTAGCACAGTAATTGAGTTCAAACTGCCACCGAAGGGGCTGTATCACTTAAGTCTTGTGACACTCGGAGTTAACCTTAAGCGGGTAGGAAGGCGCTTTGAGCGGCGCCCTAGTCCCAGGTGAAATGTTCCCAAGGTCAGCGAGTTCAGGTGAAAACAGCTGCTTTTCCTGAGAGAGTATAGCCAGGCAGCACTTCAGACTGAGCTGGAGGCAACCGCAGCTGGATTCGGTGAAAACGTACCTGGCGGCTTTACAGCTTTAGCAGGTCTAAGCACCAGGGTGCGCCAGGCTCCTGGTTCTGTTTCGGGCATGAGTTTCAGCGGGCATCCCCAGCAACGGCTTCCTGGAGGAGCAAGGTGCAAGACTTTGGCGGTTGCAGCAGGGCAGGCAGATCTTCAGTGGGTTCCTGGGCAGGCAGCGGAGGGTCCACGGCAGCACTGGGGCCGAGATGGAGGTTCCTAAGCCCGACGGGCCAGGAGAGGACCTGAGAAGGACAGCAAGGGAGAGATTTTATGTAGGAGAGCTGAGAGACAGGGCGTGGTCAGAGGACAAAGAGAAGAGGCGGGAGTGTGAAGTAGAGGAGGGATCCAAGAAAACAGTGAGAAAAGTAGCTACTGCACTTAAGGCAGGTAAATCAAGCTCTAAATTAAATTCTAGGTTTCTCTACAGATTGTGACTGTAGGCTCTATATAAATCAAGCACTTTGTTAAGTATAAGGACTTTAGCACAGTAATTGAGTTCAAACTGCCACCGAAGGGGCTGTATCACTAAGTCTTGTGACCACTGGAGTTAACCTTAGCGGTAGGGAGGCGCTTTGAGCAGCGCCCTAGTCCCAGGTCAGAAAAGTTCCCCAAAGTCAGCAGTACAGGTGAAAACAGCCACTTTTCCTGAGAGAGCAGCCAGGCAGCACTTCAGACTGAGCTGGAGGCAACCGGCAGCTGGATTCGTGAAAACGTACCTGGCGCTTTACGGCTTTAGCGGGCCTAAGGACCAGGGTGCGCCGGCCCTGGTTCTGCTTCTGGGCGTGAGTTTCAGTGGCGCCCCTAGCAACGGCTTCCTGGAGGAGCAAGGTGCAAGACTTTGATGGCTGTGGCAGGGCAGGCGGATCTTCAGTGGGTTCCTGGGCAGGCAGCGGAGGGTCCCGGCAGCACTGGGAGTCGAGATGGAGGGTTTCTAAGCCCCGACGGGCCGGGAGGGACCAATCTGATGGGATAGAGAATTCCAGAGGTGGGGCCATGAACATAAAAGCCCAGGCTCCCTCTGATTTTAAAGTCACCCTTGGAACCTCTAGCAGCCCCTCATCAGCTGAGCACAGTGGTCGCTCCAGGGTGATAAGGGACCAGGAGCTCTTTCAGGTAGTTGCTATGCAGTATTCCCCAAAATTAGGAGTGTCCACCTCCAGTATTTTTTGGGTGAACAAGTTGGCCACTTTGATTGGGGTGGCAATCCAGCTATAGTATCACTTGACGGGAACATGGCTGAGGTGGTGCCTCCAGTCTCCTCTCTCCGTGCCCTGGAAATCAAGGACTTGCTGCATCAGGTTCTGAAAAAGATCACAACTTTTAAAACATTGGTGGATACCTTGGAAGAGAAAGTGCAGGAATTCAAACACAAAGCACAGGACACTGAGACCCACTTGTCATCCATAGATGACAAGGACACTGACCACAAAGCATGGATATAGGAGTTCAAGAGGCTGAAAAGAAGGCTGATATACTTCTGCAGCTTTTCCAGACTTCCCCAATAAGCAGACAGGAGCTTCTTCCCAAGCAGGCCTTATGCAAGACAGTAATCCTGGAGGATGATGTAGAGGCCACAATTATGTTTGTCAAGCTTCACTCTGGGGTGAGGGATCAACCAACTACCAGTGACACCAGCCATGTGCAAATGCTGTGCCAAACTGGCTCACTGGTCCCCAATTAGCTCCACCTGCTTCACTCTGTGGAGAAACAGGAATCTCACAATAGTGAATAGCCCAATAGAGTGGAAATCTGGGCAGATAATAGCATAACCAGGTTAGGCCACTTGATAGAGCTGGTAGCCAGGCACTTAAAGCCTTCAGCCAGCTGGAGACCAGAATTATAACCAGGCAAGCAACAGCTTGGCAGTGCCTACAGATACGTTGTGCTCTGGGCCAGTTGATGTACCCACTCTACAAACTCCAAAGGCCAAGGAGCTTGAAGGTCTCCAAGGGTGGCTACATTCATAAAAAGCTGGTAGGGCTCAAAGAATACCCCATCACATCACTTAGAGTAAAATGGAGTACAGAACTTGGCTATGAGATCACTATGAATTCCTGCAACCAGTGCTAGACAGGGCTCTGGTCAGTAGCCAGAGACACAAGGAACTGCTTTGCACAGTTCATAATTTTGCATTAGTGGCACAGAACACCCTGGAAGCTCCATGAGTGGGGCCTGATAAAGTCTGGCAAATGTTAGACAGGCAACCTGAACACTAGCTCCATCACACATCTAGTGTGGGAATGTCCAGTACTGAGAGAATACTGGCATGACATGCAGCAAGTTTGCAGGGACTTCCTGGACTCAACCATGGCTCCATCATCTCCCCTAGAGATGACAGGACATGTAAGAATCCTGGGATTTGGCTTATCTCTTAAGCAAAGCCAATGGTTACTTGAGTCTCGATCACTGCAAAGCAGATACCTCTGAGATACTGGAAGGAGCAGTCAGCTCCCAATCTCTCAGAATGGCTCCAGGAATTAGGTAAGAAGGCAAAACTTTTGAGAGAGTACATTTGCAGTGACCAGTAAACCCAACATCTTCACTGGGCCCTGGGAACATACCTGACTTCAAGCACTGCATGATTCCAGAAAGACATTTCATTCCACACTGTAAGAAGCAGCTGATGCCAAAAGATCAGGGATAACCCAACATCCATGTCAGGCCCACACTCATAATACTTAACAGCCTGACAGGAACTTCAGGAACACATCACCACCTTAAATAGACCCCTGGTCTCTCTTGTAGAAGTCTGTAGACCAAGTTGGATAGGACAAGGCACACAGAACACACCTAGCAACTTGCCAAGGATAACAGCTGTACCAAGAGGAAATGGGTCATCAGTATCTCCATACTGAGCCTAGACTCAGACATATGTATGCTTCATAACTATGTATCTTGAGCCTAGTGATTGTACCTACCTATCAGTGTGCTGTTGCATTAGAGTTAAAACTGCAAAGGCCCTGACATTTACCAGGACCTGCTAGGCAATACCCTTCTGTTCAGTTGAATGTGTTCTTATTTTTCAGAAAATGACAATTACAAAACAAATAAAATCACCAACTAGCAGCACCTCCCCTTGCCCGCCGTTCTGATGATGGCCTCCCAAGTGCCTTATCTAACTCCTCTCCCAGTGCTGGAAGTCTTTACATTACTCCGGTATGGATACTGGCCCCAGAGCCTGTCTCCAGGATGACCCATAGCACCTCTAGCCCCTCATTTTCCTCTGGGTGCCCTGTGCCTCCATGGTCTTGATTCTAAGTCTCCCATGTAATACTACCCCTCCTCGCTGCCTATCTCACCTGAACAGAAAGTTGCCTGGTATGTCCCAGTCATGGTGCTCAGTGCACCATGACTCCTTATACCTCTACATGATGGTTTACAGGTCTGGAATCTTGTTTCCAAGACTCCTTGCATTAGTGCACATGGCTCTACACCTTTCTCCCTCCTCTAACTGCTTCCCCTTTATTGACCTCTAGATCTTCTGGGCCCGAAGGTGTCCCAGCAATCTACTATGCTCCTGTGACACACAGTGCATAGGCTCATCCAACTGTCTTCAGAGTATTACTATAGTGCTTTAGGATAGTCACTCAAGCATTCATATAAAAGAGAGTGACTGGCATCAAATATCTCTCTGCAGTTGAACAAAATACGCAGTACAAATAGGCACAGCTGTACATGCAAATGAAACCATCAAAACTAACTTCCTAAAAAAGCATGCTCACGCACAAATACACAAAGATGAAAGCAAATCGTTCATTAGGAGGGCTGCATGACCAAGAATTCTGATTCCAATATTATTCTGTAAATGCTTGCCTGACATTTGAGCATAAAGCAGAGCTGTACCCAACATGAGAAAGGATTTAATGGAAGCATACAAAACCAAAGAGACAGAAAGCACAAAGGTGAATTTTGTTATGTCAAGATGGTATGCTTTGGGTTGATAACAATGCATAAATCCTAATTTTACCCCAGGCATATCTCAGCTTTACTGTAACTCTGATCATAAAGCCCCAGCTTTATTCAGCCTACACCAGTTTTACTTGTGCTTCAGGTGGTTTTATTTTATTCTGTGAAACTAAGGAAGTCATTATCTCACATATTCTGCCCTTAGGGTTTCACCATGAAAGCAGCTTAATTTTATGTTTTGTTAAACTTGTCGTACTGTAGGTGGCTGCAACTATTTTTATTTGGTTTCGGTAGATAGTCAGAAATTCGTGTTCAGTTCAGACATAGTAATACTCTCAATGCTAATTATTCAGCTATGTGTTGCAGGCCTGTGGGCTGCAGTGACCTTTAGGAACATGGATTAATGGTTAAAAGGAGGACTTTATTTTTATTTGGCTGCGTCCGCTGCTAAATCACATATTTCGATGGGCATGCCAGCTCTGAAAGCAGCACAGGTCAGCATTCATAAATCAGATTAAATAGCCTGCTTCAAATCAGAATATTTTAATTGAAAATGAACAACCTACACACCCATCAAACATTACTAAAGTCTGTCTGCATGCTGGAAAAGACTGAGTTGTATATTTTGAATGTATTTCCTATTAGGAGTTCTTTTACAAATGGGACACAGAAGAACTGGACTGTTTTATTTTAGAATTGCTTACTTGAGTTTTGTCTAGTGTGCTTTGCTTAATAGCCTACTAACGATGTTGTTGATAAGAACTCTGTTTATCACTTTGCTGTAAAACCACATCAGCTTAATCTTGTGTATCAGCCTCTACAGAAAATGCTTTATGGCAATTCAGTGTAAGCAGAGATCTAAAATTGAAAGGGATATTGAAGGCTGCATTTATTCTGCTGCTAAATGTTCTCAGAGAACATTATGTGTGGTGTTATCTCAGGTCTGCATTTCTGCTCATAATTCCTATTCCTAAAACTGCGTGAACTATCCTTTTTTTTAAATTGGAACTGTGCAAGCCCAAAAAAGCCATTCCAGAAACAAGCCAATTACCGACACAGCTCGATGATCAAACAAAGGTTCTAGCCAGAGGAGAGCCAAGCCACCAAAGCTCATCTGTTCACATCATGTACTTACAAGAGAGGAAGACAGCACTCATTATAGAACCTCAGTTGTTTACAGAAGCTCTATTTTGAAATAAAGCTTTTGGAATCTGAATAATCATAATTTTGAATCAAATGTTAGTCTTGCCATTATCAGTCCCTGTCCCAAAGTGTTGCCTACAATCAAAGGAAGCAGCTCTCCCACTATAGAAACAGTTGTTCTGTCCAGTTTGTGTATCTTATCAAAATGCAAGACATTTGCTTACCATACAAAGTTATTTTCAAACCATTCCAGAATACTGTATATAGCCTTTTGAAACACACAGGCAATAAGAGCTGGTATGGCATTTCCTACCTTTTCTGTCTTGGTTATTACATTTTGGTATTCTTTTGATGCTTTTCTATGAAAGGTTGTTAGCAAATGCTCAGCTGGCTCCCATTACTTTTGGCAGTGATGAAAGGACAGCTAGTTAGGCTGATTCTCCATCTGGAAAATTGGAATACTGTTTACCTTTCTTTTACATGAGAACTAAAATGTGCACTTTTGAGGAAATCATAGTGGCACCTGCTCAGTCTAAGAATTTATACATGTTGCACCTGTAACCCCCAAATAGGGGCTTACAGTCCCTTTAGCCAACACCTTTTACTCTTTATGGCGCCAGCACACAGATTTCACCTTTCCTGGTCCCCAGGACTGCAGCAGAGGACTGGGTTGTACTGGAAGAAGGTGTTTTGTATTTGGCACCAGAAAGTTACACAATAAATGTGGCCACCGATGCTGCCAGTGAGATATTAAGAACAGGAACTGAGCCCACAGCCTGGGACTAAAGATTTAAAATAAAAAAGAAAGACTTGGCTCACTGCCTGAGAGCCAGCAGGGAGCATGACAGAGCAGAGCAGAGCAATCAGAGGCACTCACAGATGTTCCTTCATAGTGCTTAACCCCAACTAACAAAAGGTGGTTGGGCAGGTATGAGATCCAGCTAGTCTGATTAATAGTACCACTGGGGATCCATAGACACCATATGCCATGTTGTGGGATTGAAATGTTAAGTGTAATAAAAAAAGGCATTAGAGGATATAATTAACACCATATTGTTTCCCTCTGGGCCCACAAATCTAGGTAATAATCTCAAATACAAAAACATTACGCACACAGTGCCACAAACAAAACACTGAAAACACAAAATGGTCACTCAAAAACACTGACTGCTTTAAATGCTGGAATTACTTTGTTTCTTTTGTGGGAGCCCCCACACCCTGAAATGGGGCTTTGCCCCTCCACCCTGAAATAAATATATTCAACTCAGAGTGGTGTGGACCTCAGGGGTGGGGAGAAACCCAGGAGGAGAAATGTATTTATAAAAAAAATAGTCCAATATTGGGGATGGGAAACCAGAACCTGGTCCCCAGGTCTCCTCCACTCCAGGTGCTAGTGCCTTAGCTGCTCCACCACAGGAGTGGCTCAACCAGGCACCACACCGACACTCAACCAAGCACCACATCGACAACTCCGTCATACCTTCTTCATCTCTACATACAGCAACAGGGGTAGCGATATTTCCACAACGTTATTAGTTATTAGTAACTACTTTCTACATTTTCACTGTGATATTATTGTGGTGACATTACTCCCACAAATACTAAGGAGATACAGACCCATAGGACTGTTGTCTTCTGCTGTCTTTGATTGGACAAAGTTTGTGGTTTTACTGGTCTTGCTGAGTGCACACACCATGCCTGTCCTGTTGCACAAGCCCCAGCTCTTCCAGTTTGTTGATTCCTGACCCTGGCCCTGTCTTATTTTGTAGTGTTCAAAAACAAAGGAGTTGTTAGAATCTTTTAGCAACACTTTTATTGCAGAAAAGTTCAACTCCATACAGACAAAGACTAATGGTTTAGAGACCCTTGAGTAGGATGGCCTTGTTACATGACCACCTGTTTAACTCACACACTTGAAACTACCTTCCTGGGCTGGGATGTAACAGAGACATGCCTGTCTGACATTTATTGCTTGTTCTTTATGACGAGTCCCTTATCAACACATCCCCTGGATCCAAACAAAAGATTACACCATTTAACATAAAGCTCTTAAATGAATTCTAACTACAGCACTTTTTTTTCTTAAGAAACATATACCGTGGGGAGGTCATGTGAGCACCCATGGAAGATGGCCTCTAAGCTCTCAGCTCCTCACTGTCTTCTGTGGTGCCACTCCTATTCACTGATTTTGCATGGTTTATCGTGGTTCTAGTGCATTCTAACAATAGCTGATAACAGTGTCCACCAAGGTGAAGGGAATCAGGACACCAGACATCAAAGCAAAGTGGAGGAAGGACATTGAGGAATCCCTGCTCTCACAAGCTAAAATGGAAACCACTCCTGCACTTGACTCCATATTTGACTCCCCAGGCACAGCAGGGAGTTGATATCCATTGTTTGCAGCTGGTGCAGAATGCGGCAGCCAGGTTACTAACTGGGCTTTCTCAACTAGCCATATCACACATGTGCTGCATGAGCTGCACTGGCTGCCTGTTCAATAGCGGATCACCTTCAAGGTCAGCTTGGTGACCTATAAAGCCCTACATAGACAGATGCTGGGATACCTACAAGAACTTCTTCATACCTACTGACCCTCACGACTGCTTCACTCTGCTGATGAGGGATTGCTGGAGATTCCCAGGGTTCAGTTATAGACATCTGGGGCCTGTGCATTTTCATTTGCAGCCCCCCTGTGAATTCTCTATCTCATTGGGTTTGTGAGTGCCAGACCATAGAGAGCTTTAAATCTGCCTTGCAAACATATTTATTTAATCTTGCTTTCTCCATCAACTGATTGTTTTGGATTTTACTGTTATTATTGAATTCTTAACTTACAGTATCTGGTTTTAATGATTTATTAGTTCATTATTGTTAAAGCGCTTTGATTTTAGAATGCGCCTCTACAAATAAAGTTTATTATTATTGTATATTTAAACTTTATTTATTGGGTCAAAAGGTCATTACAAAGGCAAACAGAACATTGTCAATACAATTACTCATACACTCATGTATATCTGCCTAAAACAATATAAAATTTCATTGAAACCCTTTACTTTCTTCTTATTACTACACAGGATATAAAACATTGGTCTCTTTACATTCTTTATAATCAGTGGACGTCTTTCCTCACCATAAAGAATAAATACATAAAGAATACATAGCATTGCTTAAAGATATAGGCTCCTTGCTTCATATGCGTATGAGTTCTGTTCCAATTTAACATTACTCAAATTCAATTCAAAGTGTAATTCTAGGTACCAAGTGCACTACACTCATTATGCCCCCTTTTTCTGAGCACTGCTTATTTTAGTGCAGAACTTTAGAAGAGCTTGTAGCTTAGCCAAATGTAAAAAAATCTCCAGGAGAGATACTCATTTTATACATCATTTAACCAAAATTAGTTTGCATACTTAGCTTGCTGCTTTCTGTGTAGCGAGAAGCCAATTAACATACTTATGTATTATGTTTCTGTTATGTGCCAATGTGGTTTAAAATTCTCGAATAGAAGGAGTTCTCCTAGACTACATAACAAACAGATTGAGGTAGGTAAAACAAGAACTAACAAAGACAGAACTATTTCACAATAAGAGCTCCAAGACTATGGAACATTTTACCACAATATTTGGTAGATTGTAGTTCGATCCAGTCCTTTAAAAGGCATTGGACCAGTGGTTAGAGTCAAATAGCACTGGGGTTTAATTTGTCCTCCATAGTGGTGGGGACAGTCTCGATGGGCGATAGCCTTTTCTGTCCCTTATTTCCAAAGTGAGTAACCAAAGTAAATAACTATATTTAGCACCTAGTAGTTCTCATCCTTATGCTTGACAAGCCTTGCTTGGTCAAGATTTCATCTGCATACTTAACTTATCAGTACTTTCTGCATCAGCAAAGACCATTAACATACTTATACCATGTTCTTCTGTCTTGACTAATCTGACATCTGGATACTTTAGTCTTCATTTTGACAAGGAACTCTCAGCTGGATTTAAATCTGTATACTTGATGTACATTTTCTGTATCCAGCTACAGTAGGTACCCATTGTAATACTTGCAGCTAGTTTTTTCTACCTTAACCATTTTCAGTAGCTAGAAGTTTTTAGAAAACTTTCATTGAAATCTTCACTTTGGGCATCAGCCCTCAAGACAGTTCTATTTCTTGCCAGTGCAGGCAGGCAGAAGAACCCAGGCAACGAAACGAGTGCTGCCAAGCAGCACCAACATAAAGAATTTCCAGGTGGCCTAATTAGAGAGTATTTAAGCATACTATTGAGCAGCAGTTATTCATCCTGATTGCAGAGGAGCAGATCTACCTTATATTATTCTATTTAAGCTATCAAATATTAACAGATAAACAACATGGGGCTTATTAAAAGCTTATTAGAATGACTTACTAAGAGCAAAAGCTTTAACAAAGCACAGTTAGATTAAACCAGTGTACACTGTTTAAAACTGTATGGAAGAAGGAAAGCGTAAAGATTACGAGGCCAGCATATACTATTCACAACCATTAGTCAGGGTATCATTTTACACTTTTTGCCCCATTCAAGGAGTCCAATAAGTTAACTCAACATTTTGAAGTCCAGAAACATCTTGTTTGTTCAAAACGCTAAACTCCATCTGCTCCACAAGAGGGTCCCACCTTGAAAACAGTGTCCGAGTCACCACCTGAAAAGCACAGTGGTTAAAATGCCCATTTTAATAATTTTAAAGTGATTCAGCCATCCAATTTTGTCCTTCCCACAGAGATAGGAATGTAAAGCAGTACCTTCTAGAATGGATTACTCGGAGTAAAATCACTTCAGGTCATTCGAACAATAATATTGTATGGGTCTTCGATAAAAAGATACATGTTTGACCTGTAAATAGCTTACAAACCATCCCTCTTATGTCGGCAATCCTCTGCTTCCACTCTTCAGTCTGTTCAGCACCATCACTCTTATTCCTCCGGCCTTCCACCATAGATTACGAATAGCAGTTCAACCAGAACCACCAAGTCCTTCAGCACAGGGCAGCTCCACTCTTCCACGCTCTGTAGCCTTCCCACATCCGTAATCACAAGCACTGTCCTCAGTGGCAAAGGCACACCTGTAAGGAAAACACTGAGTATAATAACTCGAGAATACTTGGTCTAGGAGAGATGGCAGCCCCAGCCCTTAGGCAACATTAACATACCTTTTCAAGGCAACAACATGCCTATCGGCACTAAAATGCCATCATGATCCTGGACATCCAGTTTCCTTCTGAGGGGGTCCCCAGGACTAGTTAATGGCTAAGACTCCATGGAATACATATTCAGCCCTCTTCTCCAGGTGTTATAAACACATGACTGCTCCCCTTCCGAAAAGCGCATCATAGCAAACTTCCAAAACAGAAAACAAAAGGTGCAGCTGAGTGGACCCAAAGAGACTCAGGTCACACAGCGTCTTATAGAAAAACAACAGCATTTCTTGCCCAAAACAAGTAGCTGAAAGCTTGCGACAAGTGCAACTCTTTTTGACTCTTGGTGAAAAAATGCAGCATTAACAAGTACTGTTTGCTAAAATAATAAGAGTTTCATTCAACTTTTGAGCGTTTTTCAATGAAACAATTGCAAACACTCCAGAAACACTGAACTGCAGGGAGTATAGCACCATCTCAGCTATCTTATCATCATCATTATTATTATTATTATTATTATTATTATTTGTTCCTTCAAATCTTCTGATAGGCGCATGGCAGCCAGTGTAGAAATTATAAAGCATGCAGTAAACAAGCACGCAGATGTCCATTGCAGTGCTAACCAGGAGAGTCACAGTGGCAGCGGTGAAGATCAGAGAACTAGACATCATGAGACAAGCTAACACAAAGTGGATCCTTGCAACAGAGACCCATGTGCAGTGGCTGACAAAAAGACTGAGGACCTTGAAGGTGGGGAGGAGGAAGAATCTCACTTGATAAGTCTGAGGGAGGGAGTGAAGAGGACAGACCTGGTGCAATACCTTGGGCAGAATCTCCCAGAGTGGTTAGGCCTCAAGCCCAGGGAGTTTGATTTTTAAATCAACTCGGCACACCACATCTGTGTCTCATGGTGCTCACAGGCTGTGGACAAACTGCGGTCCCTAATCTTTAAACTACTAAGATTCCTGGATAAGGAGCTGATTTTACAGAAAGCAAGAGAAAAGCTACAGACATTTGTGGAGGGCAGGGGTCTCTTTCTACCCTGATTGCCCCATTCCATTCTGGAGAAATGGCAAAGTTTGACAGAATCAAGAACAGGCTTAGAAATAGGGGCTGACTTATTCCCTATTATAGTCAGCCACTCTATCAGTCATATATCGTGGCAAGCAGCACCTATTTCATTCTCTAGACGCAGGCGGATGCCTTCCTCCAGCATGCACTGGGCCCATCCAGATCACTGACCCCTGCAGGGCAACCTCAACAGACCCACTGCAACCCAAAGACATGCCTAAGACCTGATATTATGGGCTAAATCCCATCTAGGTGAGGGCTTTGCCTCATCTCCTGGAGCACTAAATAGTGTGAGGATCCATTTACATTTTCTTATCTTCTACTTTCCTCAAAGTCCATGCCCTAGCATGGGTAAACCTTTGATGTTTGGGAACTTTAATTTGTGGTTACTGCTCATTGGCAAACAGTTTCATATTCTATTTGACCCATCAGTTTGCACTATATGGGTTAATTCTTAGACAAGACTTGAAATGCTAAATCATTACAGCACCTCTCTGATTGTCTAGCCTGGAAGGGTTTGAGAGGGTTACCTCTGGATTTAATGCTATGGACTAACTTTTTATGTTGAATCATTGGGTGACACAGAAATGGGGCCGTCATTGCAGCCCCAGGCAGTATACCAATATGTTGCATTAAAGTGTACAGAGTTGCCCGGCTCCATGGTGCTGACGCAGGGCTTTGCTCGCACGCTGGCAACCTGGGTTCATGGCCCAAGCCTGGGTGTCAGGAGCAGAGACAGGCATGAAGAGATTCCAAAGCATCCATTGGATGATTCCCTCCTGGGGGTGGGCAGGGCCTTGGCACCTGAGGTGGATTGGTGGGCGTGCTAGGGGTGTGTAGCCTTGGCGTGCCCCACGCACATCCTCGCCGGAGGTCGCTGGTTCAGTCTGACCCAATTAGAGTGGTGGGTTGGCAGGTGGAAAAGAGAAAAGTGCCACCATGCTTGCTGGATGATGGCAGCCCTGCCTCCCCTCGCCGTGAAGCCAGGCAGCCTCCGGGCTGCACCTCCGCCCACCAAGATGCAAGGAAGTGCCTGCAGGCACTTTGATCTCTCTCCTGGTAGCCCTAGTGGGTAAGAGGCCCCAATGAAGGGATACCTTGGGACAGTCAGGACGGCTGGTGGCAGCAGACAGCGGAACAGGGAAGTGGCTGTGGTGAGGATGGCCACCAGAAGGGTGGGCAGCTGGGTTTGCAGAGATGGATAAACAGACCAAGCAAAAAAAATTTACAAAGTCAGACGAGGTTAAATTGTGGTGGTGTCCCCCCGGGAGGGTTTCAAACTGCTCAGCATGGAAGGACAGCCATACCCAGACATGGACTAACTCTATTTCAAATAAAGTGATGTGCAGGGTTGTAAGGGTGCATGTAGACTCCCCAACACTAAGATTTGGATAAAGACTTACTGTCATGTATTAATATGAATGGAGAGCTACTAAGCCAGCACCAACCAGAAAGTGCCAGTGGTAATCACCATGGGTCATATAAGGGGGCAGTTTGTGGAGGACTGTGGGACTGTGTCAGTCTATTTCCAGATCTCATGTGAATATATGGTCTAACTGACTACCCTTGCTCTGCTGCTAGGCGAGCATCTGATGAGCCTCAGTCAGTAGGGGATAATCAAAGAAAGTTTTACTTTAGTTTCTCACTTGTACACTTCCTGTCTTATTCCTTTCATTAGGTTACTCAAGAATACTCACTCTGGTTAGACTGTGTATTCAGGTTTTGCAAATGTGGTTACCTGTCTTGCTGTTTTTTCTAAGTTTCCGCCATCGTTATTAAAGGTCTGGGAAGTCTTGACGTGAGGTGATGGGTGGGAGACAATTGATACCTTTTATTGGAATTGGGAACTGTGTACCCTCCCAGAGTTACATGGGCCTGAAAATGACCCAGTTTTATCTATTGAAGGTCATATCATGGAATGTAAATGGCATGTTTAACCCTGTAAAGAAGTGCATGAGATTATCCAAGTTAAAAGATCTGGGATGTGATGTAGTATTTCTACAAGAAACCCAGCTCTTGCAGGCAGAAGCCACAAAACTCAAATGCATGTGAGTAGGGAGGCTTACTATAGTTATGCTTCAACAAGAACTGAGGGGCAGTGATCCTTCTATGGAAGAGGTTACAGTTTGGCGCGAAGACCATCTCTGACTCGGAGTGACGTTACGTGATGGTGGATGGGACATACCACGAAGAACCCTTCCAACTGGGATGTGTTTATGCCTGAACTCTCCCAAGTTACCTTCTTTACCTCATTCTTTGCTGAAATAACCCCAAACCATCCTCATATAATAATAGGGCAGACCTCAACCTGGCCTCCCTCCACTGGATAGGAATGACCAGAACCCGGAGCAGAAGCCACGATAGCAGACCAAGTTGTCCAAGCTTTCCATCAGGCGGGCTGTATGATATTTGGTGGTGTTGCACCTGAGATAAAAAATTATATGCACTTCTGAGCCTCCCACTCTTCCTATAGTAGAATTAATATCATACTGGTGTCACATAATTTAATTGCTGAAGCTTGAGTGCAACGCTTGGTAACATACTAATTTCTGACCATGCCCCAATAACCCTGTCTATATCATGGGGTAGATCTCCTGGCCCCAGGAATAAATAGAGATTCAATGTTTCCTTCTTATAGAAGGAGGACTTTCAACCATGGATACAGGAAATTGAGATACTATACATACAATGAATGATACCCCACATGGAGATTCAAATCAGGAGGAAACCAGGGACAAGGATACCCTGAAACCATCATTCAGATGTCAGACAAAAGGGACATGGTGCTGGTAGGGGACATCAATCTACTAGACATTGATTGTAGTTCCTACAGAGCAACATCAGAAAAAGCAGGAATTTCTAGTTACACTAGGGAAACAGGCCTAAGTCAACTAGTGAAGACATGCACAAGAGGAAACATGATAGCGATAGGGTTCTGGGCAGAAGTGGAGAATCACCTGGGAAACAGCGGCCATCACACAGTATGGTTCAAGGTAAACAGGACTGAGAACTCCACACACTCTGAACTAAAGGTCCTTGACTTCAGGAGGCAGACTTCACAGAAATGAAGGCCTGCCTGAGGGACAATCTTAGTAACACAACAGAAGGGAGCATCGAGGAGGCGTTGGACAAGGTAGAAAGATGCAATAACCATGGTCACATCACAGTATGCCTGCCAGGTCAGTAAGAATAAAGAGGAGAACCCACTATGGTTTCCAAGAGGTGGAAACCATGATGAGGGAAAAGTGCAAAGCCTTCATAAAGTACAAGGAGTCAGGAAAAGAGGCTGACAAAACAGAATATAAAGAAAATCTAAAACAGACAGGGAAAGTGATAAGAAATGCCAAGGTACAGACAGAGGTGAGGATAGTTCAGGAAGTGAAGAAGGGTGACAAAACATTCTACAGATACATGAGAAAGAAAAAAGGAAGACTAAGGAGACATTGTTAGAATCATGAAGAAGGATGGGTAGCCCACGGAACATGATGGAGAGAAGACAGAGGCACACAAAGAATGCTTTTGCTCAGTCCTCATACAGAAAGCAGACAGTAGTGGTCCAACAATAGGCAAAAAGAATATTCCACTTGGAGGTACAGACACGAGTCCCTTCACAGAGGAAAGGGTATTAGAGGAAATCAACAAGTTAATGGTGGATAAAGCTGTGGGGCCAGATGGGATACACCCAAGAATAGTTAAGGAACTTGGGAGGGAACTAGCAGCCCCTTAGCAGTGCTGTTCAACAAAGCGCTGGAGAGTGAGGTTCCAGAGGACTGGAAGAAGGCAACACTAGTGCCACTCTACAAGAGAAGAAGAAAGCAAAAGCCAGAAAACTACTGTCCAGTTAGTCTAACTTCAGTAGTAGGAAAACTGATGCAGTCCCTTCTGAAGGAAAGAATTGTTTCTTTTTGGAGGAAATGGTCAGCTTGACACTAAGCAACACAGTTTCACAGCAGGAGAGGTCCTGTCAGACCAAACTGGTATATTTTTTCGACTGGGTCACCAGAACAGTGGATCAGGGTGGGGCAGTGGATGTAGATTACCTGGACTTCAGTAAGGCATTTGACTTGGTTCTGCATAGGAGACTATCAATCAATCAATCAATCAATCAATCAATAATTCAAATCTTTATTTATATAGTGCCTTTCTGGAACCAAGGTGCTGCACAGTTAAAAACAATATACAACATAAAATTTACACTAAAACAATAAATATATCAATAAATTAAATTTCATCTGGGAAGGCTAGATTAAACAAATATGTTTTTAACTCATTTTAAAGCTATCAACGGTCAGGCATTCTCTTAACCGAAGAGGTAGAGAATTCGTGAGGGTAAGTGCCTCAAAGGAGAAAGCACAGGCACCAGATGTTTTTAAATGAACCTGGGAATCTCTAGCAATCCCTCATCGGTGGATTGGAGAGGATGGAGGGTAGAAGGGAGTCAGGAGATCTTGCAGGTAGCCAGGTCCTGTTCGTGCAGGGCTTTAAAGGTTAGCAAGCTAACCTTAAAGGTGATCTGCCACTGAACAGGCTGCCAGTACAGTTTGCACAGCACAGATACTATGACTGGCCCTTGAAGTACCAGCCGTGAAGCCTACGCAGCATTCTGCACTGGCTGCAGGTGGGGAATATCAAACCCCAGGAACCCCTAGGTAGAGGGCATTGCAGTAGTCAAGGCAGATGGTGACAAAGGCATGGACCAATGTTGGAAGATCATCCGGAGGAACCAGGTGTTTTACCGGGCAATATTCCTCAGATGGTAAAATGATGATTTAACCACGGCCTACACCTGAAATTTCAGGGTCAAGCCATCATCAAAAATAACACTCAGGTTATGCACTCAGTCTGAGGTAATGAGCTAAACACCATCAAGCCATAAGTCTGACACCTGTCCAGCCCCAAACCCACTCCCGGATGACCTGGGTCCACTACCAACACTTCAGTCTTGTCCAGATTCACCTCAGCCAGCTGGTGCTCATCCAGTACTTGATCTTGGCAAGACAGTTGTTTAGCACAGAGACTGCATCAACCTGTCCGGTAGAAAGGACATATACAGTTGCGTATCATCTCATGTAGCAGTGAAAACACAAACCGTATCACCCTGATGATATCTTCCAATGGTAGCATATACACCTGTGAACTGCATGGGTGCCAGTATGGAGCCTCTGTGGCACCCTGCAGGACAGGCTAAGGCATCAGGAGAAATAAATTCTGGTGTTCACCCTCTGAGATCTGTCTGCGGGAAGGATCAAAACCATTCAAGGACTGTACCCGACAGCCCACAGAGAAGCTGCAAGCACTCCAAAAGCACACCATGGTCTACAGTGTCAAGTGCTGCAGACAGATTAAGAAGGACCAAGAGGGTAAGAGCCTTTCGATCTCTCGCTATTAGGAGGTCATTTAATATTCGACAAGTGCAGTCTTGGTGCTGTGTCTCTTCCTAAATCTAGACTGGAGAGCATCATAGACATCATGGTTCACAAGGTGATCATTCAGTTGCAACACAGCCACCTTCTCAATAACCTTACCCACAAAAGGCAGGTTAGAGACAAGCCAGTAGCTAGCCAGACAGTCTGGATCCAAGGAGGGTTTTTAAGCAGTGGTTGTATGACTGCCCCTTGAGTGGATCAGGAAAGACCCCTCTCCAAGGAACTCCAGACAATTTCAGCTAGGATTGGGCAGATAACATCTACACAGCCCACTAATAGGGTGTAGGGCCCAGATCCAAACTACAACTGGTTGGGCGCAGAGTCTGAATGATCTTTACAATGTCTATGAATTCCGGCGGTTAAAGTCTGTCCAGACAGACCATGCTCACCACCTCCACTCGACCTCTGCAATCCCTTGTAGGGGAGCCGAGCTGATTCAGACCTGATGCTGGCAACCTTATCTGAGAAGAATCAAGAAAACTCCTTGCATTTAGCTTGAGAAAAGGCTCTCCGGTTGAAGACAGATTGCGTGCACAATCTGTCAACAGTCCGGAAGAGTTGAGCAGGTCGATTCTGCACAGCAGATATGTCCCTGGACAGGAATTCTGCCTTCTTAAGGGTGATTTCTGATTGATAGCCTTATAATGTTCCATCAATCTAAACCTGTCAGCATCCAGGCTGGACCTCCACCATGCTGTCTTCATCCTTCAACCAACTCGCCTCAACTCCTTCAAGGAACCATCAGACTAGGGATCCTTGGGTGAAAAGTGAGTGGTCAAACATTAACAGGAGCAATCATGTCCAGATCATCTCCACTACCCTGTTATAGGCCAGTACAAGATCCCTGACTCATGCATTCACCCGACAATCCCGGTAGGTCCAGCACTGTTGATAGACCATCTGGGGTAACTCCTTAAAGGGCAGTACTGGACCATCTCCTTGGGGCAGACCTATTGGGGGAGCCCTGAAACTGAACCTTGTGGTGTGATGGTCAGATCAAATGACTGGTTCTATGGACTAGTCAATAAACTAGAGAACATGGGAGTCAGGCATAAGGTAACAGGCTGGGTCAGGAACTGGTGCAATGGGAGAACACAGAGGTATTAATAAATGGCACTCTGTCAGAGGAGGGTAGTGTGACTAGTGGGGTTCAGCAGGGCTCGGTTCTGGGGCCGATCCTCTTTAACATATTCATCAGCGACATTGCTGATGGACTGAAGGAAAATGTGCCTGTTTGCTGATGACACCAAAATCGGCAACAGTGTTGACACTCCAGAGGGACAACAAAGCATGGAATATGATCTCCAAAGCTGGAGGATTGGTCAAGGATCTGGCAATTGAAATTCAGTGCCAAGAAATGTAAAGTCATGCACCTGGGAAAACGTAACACATGGAAACTGTATTCGATGGGAGGAGCAGCTATCAGATACAAGGCTACAGCGAGACCTTGGGTTGATCATATCAGATGACCTCAAGTTCAGCAAACAATGCAAAAGGCAGCACTAAAAGCTAGTGGCATCCTATGATACATAGAAAGGGGCATCACAATCGGGAGGCATGAAGTGATCATGCCTCTGTATTGATCCCTAGTAAGACCCCACCTGGAATACTTTGTCCAGTTCTGGAGGCCACACCTCAGAAGGGACATAGATAGACTGGAGTTGGTGCAGAGAAGAGCAACAAAGATGGTGCAGGCTTGCACCAGAAACCATATGAAGCCAGACTCCATGAACTCAATCTATACTCACTAGATCAGCACTGGAATCGGGGACATGATAGTGACATTTAAATAGCTTAAAGGCAACAACAAGGTACAGGTGCAGAACCTCTTTCAGGACAAGAGAGATGACCTTTACCTCAAGGGAGAGTGAGGTCAGGAGCAATATGAAGAAATTCTTCTTCACAGAGCACATTGTTGAACCATGGAATAGCCTGCTGGAGGGTGGTGGGGGCGAAAATGGTAGTGGAATTCAAGAAGGCATGGGATAGACATTGTGGGATACTCAAGCAGACAGCTAAGTGGGGGGTAGGAAAGCAAGGGCAGACTTGATGGATCATAAGGTCCCCATCTGTCGACAACTTCTAAGTTTCTATGTTAATGTCTCAAGTGGCTTCCAATGGGCACTCTAAAGGCTGTGTTGAGGGGTAAGCTCATAGCATATGCCTCAGGGTGAGTAAACAGGAGAGACAGCACAACACAGGAGCTGGAGGGGGGTATTAAAGGGGTTAGAATGGGAGGCAGTGCAATACCCAGACAGGGAGATGACACTGAGACCACTGATACAGTACCTGAAAGGAGAGATAGAAAATGTTATGCACTATAGTGGAATATAACTTATATAGGCTGCATCAACCTACTGGGAATCAGGGGAAGAGCTGGGATGGCTGTTAGTGAACCAGATTCAGGCCCTGGGTACTTATTTCCTCTGCCACAGAAGTTGATACCCCTTCCCACAAGACATAAACCAAAAAGTCCAAAGCCATTTCCTCCATGTCCCTGGGCAAGTCCCCAGGACCAGATGTATTCCCATCAGACTTCTGCATTAGCATTCGTGCACTCCTAGCCCCAAAACTTGCCTCAGTATTCAATGAAGTGGTGAGGCTACAGTGCCTCCCGCCCTCTTTCCATGAAGCACTAGTTACCCTACTCCAGAAAAGTGCAAGGATAGCAAGCAGTGCTCACAATTTCACCCCATTTCTCTACTTAACACAGACATGAAGACTTTTGCAAAACATCTTACTACAAGTATGGGTCTGATCATGGAAAGAATCATATACTCAGATCAAGCTGGATTTGTTCCAGGTAGGCTGGGATCAATAACATCACATACATTTTAGATCTGTTGTGGGAGGCCCAGCATGTCAGAACCCACGTCCACCCTGTCTCTTGACACAGAAAAGGCATTTGACGGTGGAGAAAATACTTATTTGATGCCATGGGTAGATTTGGTTTTCCCAAATAGTTTATTGATATGGTCAGTCTCCTCTATCAGGACCCCACAGCCAGAATCCTAAGCAACTCTACCACCTCAGCACCCTTTCATTTGAGGTGGAGGATATGTCAGGGTGCACACCATCCCCTTCCTATTTATGCTGGCTGTTGAGCCACTAGCCCATAGAGTTCAGGTGACACAGGATTTTCCAGGCATCTCAGTGGGAGATATGAGCCATAAAATAGCTCTCTTCACAGATGACATCACACTATTTCTCACTAACATCCCAGTCACTCAGCTCCTTTCAGGTTCTTGTGGGAGAATACTCCACCACTGTGGAATATAAACTAACGCCTCTAAATCCCACATTCTCCATTAAACAGAGCCTGTACACAGAACTTGGCACAAGCTTATCCATATCAGTGGTGCCTGGGGTAGTCTGCCTAGGAGTACAAAATACTCCCCACAGTAAAAGGGACTATAGGAACAAATGTACAGCTTAAGTTGGACAAAATAGATGAAGACTTGCACAAAGGAGCTCACATATTCTATCCTTGTGGGGCAGAGTGAATGTACTGAAAGTGATCACATTCTCCAGATTACTGTACATTCTATCTACTCTCCATGTCACTATCCCTGGATTCTTCTTCCAGACATTGAACTCAAAATCTCTGAATTCATTTGGGCCAGCTCTAAGCCTAAAATCAGTCTAGCCAAGCTTCAGCACCACTGGAAAAATGGGGATTGGCCTTCTGGACATGAGCCTTTTCCACACCTGTGTAGCCCTCCGACAGGGATCCTGTGTTGCAACCCTGACTTGGCCACCCCATTGCCATTGTGGGTACCATTGGAACTCCACCAAACCAGGCAGTCTACCCTGGGCACCCTGATCTTCCCAAACAGGCCCAATAGAAACAGGCTTCACAATGCATGAGGTATTCCAGACAAGAATGGAAAAAATTCCTTAAAGTGATTGGATGGTCCACCAAATTCTCCCACTTTCAGCCATGTGGAAAACCCCACTCTCCAGATACACAACAAACCTGTCAACTGGACAGCATGGAAGAAATTGGGTATTCTCACCCTTAGAGATCTGTATGACCCAGAAACAGGGGCTTGTATCTTTAGAAGCCCTACAAAACAGGGGTACCCTGATTGGGAGGAAAGATCCTGTTTGGAAATTTCTTCAGCTGAGAGAACTATTTGGACTGCCTAACCCCCAAACACATACTACCTTCCTCACCTTCAGATGAATGGATGGTGGCTTGAATTCATTGCAGCACCTGACCAGTAAACTTATGAAAATCTGGGAGTCTCACAAACTCAACCCCATACTTACGGAGACTGGAGGAAAATGGGTAAAATAGCTGGTAGTGCACATGTCTCAGAGTGAATGGGAAACAGTTTGTATGGGAGCATACCAATCCAACAAGGAACTACAGGCCAAGACATTACAATTCAAATGTTGCATAGGGCATGTCAGACCCCTCAGGCCTTGTACAGGAGAGACTGCTGGATCACAGTGATTGCTGGCACTGTTCCTCACCACAGGCCTCACTCACCCATATTCTATGGATCTTCCCATGTTGGACAGCTACAGGGAATGAATCTGGGCAGTGTGTGCGCACTCATGGTGGATTCCGCCTGTCAGAGACCCATTCCTGCATATACTGGGACTTCAACTGCAGAACCAGCATTACCCAATCAGCCAGGCGTACCACCTCTGGTTAAATGGAACCCTAGCAGTAGCCAAGCAGATTATTCTCTGACACTGGAAAGACCCACTGTCCCCTGCCTATCAGGAGTGAGAGATGCTGTTGGCTCTAATGGCCAGAGATGAACAGACAGCATACTCAGTTATAGGCAAATCAATAACCTACAGGTAGATCTGAGGGCCCCATCTTGAGTTCAAAAATGCCACTGCTCTCCCTTGTACCCTTACAGGTGAAAAATAGCCTAGACCATAGGACCAATTGGCTGAGCTTACTTTACTGTAAGATACTCCAAGGGCACACTGCTGATTAAAAGAGGCAAGTCACTCTGTGCTATTACCCCCACAGTCTAAATGTCTCCCTACCTGGTCTGTATCTCATATGCTAATAGCGTACATTAAAACTGCACAACAGGAACAGCGGGGGTAGGGTAGAGTGAGAGGTGCAAAACCACAAAAGGATGTATATCGGGTGCCATCCTCTCACTCTTCCTGGGTAGGAGATGAGAACTATGCTGGGAGGCAGGGCTGGTGAGCAGCTGCCGTGGCTCGACTGGATGAGCCACAGGCAGCATGGGAAGGAGCGTGCGTTGGCACCGGTTTCGATTCCTGGTCCCAGATGCAAGGAATTTTTATTTTTGCACCTTGTACGATATTAAATGTTAACCTCGGAGTTGGTTATCTTAGTTGGGAGGGGGTTCGGGAAGAAAGATATATGCCACTTGCAGTATATCACGCCTGTATTGGCAGTGTAGTATATTGTTGGGCCATAATGTCTCATGACGTTATGATCCCATGCCACATGCCCCTCCCCATCATCCCCCTACATGAGGCTGACTAGTGGAGGAAGACCTCCTCTGACTGTCTTCCTTGGGCACACTTTTTGGACCAATCATACACCCAACAAACTCCAGGAAGGGTTCTGGAGAAGCAAGTTAACAAATATAAGAGGGAAACATGTGCCTTTGTCCCACTAAGACTGTCTAACTATATATTATGTGGCTTTCTACATCTGAGGAACTGATAGACCATGGACATTTTCTAATACAAATTAAGTTACCTGCATAAATATCCTTACTACTGTTGGACCTAGTCCATTAATTTGCCACTACAGGATATATGAACTCATACAGTTTTCGGAGCGTTCAGTAACCCAAGCTGACTTTCAAATGGCTGACTCTACAAAAGGGAACCAAGGTCACATCATGCTGTAAGGAATGTTTCCTGTTTATCATTTTCACTGAATACAGTACATGCTAGCCCTATTATGAAGCTAGAAGCCATTGTACTGCACTGCTAACTAATATTGGTCCCATGTTAGCTTTAAAAGATTTTCTAATTAATACCTTCCATCTTACAGTCATAACTAAAGTAGATAAAAACTTATCAATTGCCACAGTACCCGTAGGAAGGGTGTGTGGGTGGGTACCTGCCCGGGCACATGTCTCCGAGGGCACACTGCAATAGTAAAAAAAAAAAAGTTTAGAGTAGACAAATCAGTACTGGGACTGCTGGCTGTGAATGATCAGGATAGAATTACCAATTTCTGCCAGCAGGCGCATCCCAGCAGGGGGGCATGAATCCGCTCTGTCTCAGAAAGAAAAGTCACATAGGACCGAAACAGACAATATATAAGGTAGGGGTGCGGGAGACTCGGAGTAGGTTTAGAGAAGAGACAGGCGGTTGAAGATGTTGAGAAGAGCGAGTCAGCGAGAGGAGACACTGAAAAAAAAAATTACCGTAGACCAAGCGAGTGGCAATAAAATTTAATAAAAAGTCAAGAGATAGAGGAGACAGAGCATGCTGACTGAGGCTGAGTGCAGGCAGACTAGAACCGAGTGGGAGCTGGGTGCGGAGCAGCACGGAGACAGTACAGTAACGTTTTTAGGCAAAAGGAAGAAGCAAAAATAAAATGCACCCATAGAGATTCAAACTTAAGTCAAGTTCCGAATCCTTCCAATCCTAATTTCTAATCTTCAGTGACTCACTTTGCGCCTTGCAGCTGCTTTGCCTGCTTCTTTTGCTTGCTGCTCCTTAGTCATATTTGATCGGGGTGTAGTAGTGTAGGTTGTAGTTGTACTAGGCTTTGGTTCCTTCCGACTCTCCCGTCCCAATTCCCAAACTGATGTCCACAACACACAGAGGCTTAGTTACTGGGTCAGGCAGGCAGTCCCGAAGATGTTCACTTGTTTGTGCGGTCTTCTGAGACTCCTCTTGTGGTCTGACTCTGACTCTGGTGTGCCGTGAACTGTAGCTGGCAGGTCGGTCGGTGTGCTGTGAGCTAAGCATCGGCGACTGTGCATTTTGTGTGACCTCACAGGTTGAGAATGGACTTGGGCTGCTGCCGGCTGCTCAGCTTCTTATTAGTTAGCCTATGTGCAGTGCAGCAAGAGAGGCCTGGCGAGTTATGGCTGGTCCCAAAAGGTCATCATGTTGTTTAGTGGTAACACTAAACATCATCATTCGTATATTGCTAGTGCAATTGCAAGTACACTTGTACAATAATTCATATAACGGCACCCTCAGGTTAGCAAACATGCTTCACACATTAATGTGTTAGTAGGATTGGAATTAGGACAGAATGGAGATTCAGCACACACACACACACAGATCATCAACTGTATCAGTAATGTAATGTTAGGCAGTCTCCTTGCAAACAATGTGAACCAGCTTATTATGATACCTCTCAGACAGGACGGGTTGAAAATAAAACAT
The DNA here is from genome assembly GCA_016271365.2 of Neoceratodus forsteri. Taxonomy (NCBI): domain Eukaryota; kingdom Metazoa; phylum Chordata; order Ceratodontiformes; family Ceratodontidae; genus Neoceratodus; species Neoceratodus forsteri. Next base: position 1,453,479,788 of record CM057455.1, on the reverse strand, counting down.
TTTATTATGTTATGTTTCTGAATCCTCGGGATTAAAATTTAGGGCTTATCCCAAAGTTGTTGGACTCACTGATGAGCTATTCAGAAACATCCAGTCACTTGACAATTTAGTGACTGCTCCTGGAAGGCCAGGGAACTAAAACGTCGATCCCTCAAAAGGAAGAGAGTGTGTGTGTGTGTGTGTGTGTGTGTGTGGTGCTGCTACAGATTTCATGCTAAAAAGACTGACTAATGGGGTGTCTGAGAAATGGATTTAGACAAGAAAGGAAAGCTGACTCATAAGCCAGAAAAAAAGAGGTTGCAAAAAAAAAAAAAGTCTAGTTCTTTTGTCCTAAGGAGATGAGGGCTCAATTCTCACAGGTTGATGCAGGGCCTGCACAAACCCTGCATCAAACCCAGCGCTGTGCCAAATAAATAGACTCGCAATGCACCCATTCTCAAAAGTCATGCGCATTTGCCACACTGTATTCTTTTATGGTGGCTTGCACAAAACACCTAGTGCAAACCCTATAAAAGGCCCCAGGAATGGTGCAAATTTAGACCAGAAAATCTGGTCTAACTCGGCGTCAGTGGTATGGGAATTGAGAATCCCAGCTACCAGCCAGAGAATGCCGCAAGCCCAATACACCGTGTGTTCAGCGCACCTGGTACTTGTGGCATTCTGACTGTTTTAAGAATCAAGCCGATAGTGTTCAAATAAAGGTTTTGCTACACAACACACCCTGTTATGTTTAGTCATTTCTAAGACCCATTTATGTGTATGGTGCACTCTGAAAGATTCTGAAAGCACTGACTTTATAGCAACCTTCCACCCATGTGACTCATGCAGTCCTGACTTTTCATTGATTTTCTGATTTTTTGGGGTGGGAGGGGAGTATACCATGTTGGTGTGGACTTTGCTTATCTGCTTTCATTGTTTGGGTATCTGACTGTTCTTCAGTGTGTATATTTGTTTTATTTCAAACAAATCAAGCTTCCATAATACACCTGTCTCTGCTGGCACTGTGATCAAGAAACATCAGATCACATTTGAACCTGTGTCTCATGCAGCTGCCTGCTGCCACTGGCTCACTAACAATAAGCTCAACCAACAGCTTCTTAAGAGAGCAGTCTGACTACCATTACTTGAGCAGCAGTCTGCAGTGCTGATTGATGACTGAGCCTCAGGAGTCAGTGAGCAGTACCGTAAAGGGTGGGCGGGTGTGGCGTGTGAATGAGAGCCGAGGGTGGCTCAGCTAACTGAGTGCAGTCAAGACAAGACAAGACAGCCATCAGAAAGAAGCACGGTGAAGAGGAGTGGATGGTATTATACTAAGGAAGTGTAGGGCATAGCTGGTAGCAGTAACAAGTTGCATTCCTTCTCTGTTTTCTTCTACAAACCCAGAGTGCTCACTGTCTGTTTGTGGGATACAGAGTAATAGACTAAGACTTAGCAGGAGTAGATGGTATTATAGTGGGATAGTGTAGGGACACTGCGGTAGCATTAACAGCCTGCATTCTTGCTTCCTTCTGTCTACAACCCCAGAGCACTCACTGTCTGCAGGATACAAAATAACAGAGAGTGAATTATATTATACTGAGGTAGTGTAGGAACACAGTCAGTAACATTAACGGTTGAATTTTCTACTTCCTTCTGTCTGTAAACCCAGAGCACTCACTCTTTGCTGGTCCAGGATACAAAATTAGAGAGGAAGGAGGTAATAATTATATTGGGGTAGGGTACAGCCTGCTACATTTACTGGTGATATGCTTGACTTCCTCTTATAATCACAGAGCACGCTGTCTATCTGGGATACAAAATAATTGAGGGAGGTATTATGTTGGGATGGAGGTACAGTCTGCAGTATTATCGGTAAACATTCTCTGCTTCTTAATAAACCCAGAGCGCACTGCCTGTCTGTGGTATGCACAATAATAGAGGAGTAGATGGTATTATACTGGGTAGTGTAGGGGCACAGTCTGTACCATTAACGGTCACATTTTCTGCTTCCTTCTGGCACTGCCATGGTCACTCCGGAGGTTGGAGCCTAGGATGGATGTGGAGGGTGGGCGAGTGCGGAGGCTGTGTGAGCACCCGCAGCGGCCGTCTCAACCTGAAGCTCCATCGTCCATCCACTCCGTAGTCACATCATCATGGAGATGATCTTTAGTTTACTTTCTCTTCTTGGTAGCTAAGCTTGCTTGCGCATACATTTATATTCACAGGCAGCTGCTGCAGAAAATGCTATGAGTCTGACGACTGGTATGTTATCTATTATCTATGTAGCAGTAAAGCATTTTTTCCATAGTTGTAAGGGAAAAGACTAAGGAAAATACCAGGCACCTATGCACATAAAATAATAATGAAATAGCAACATTTTTTTCTTCACAGTTGCACAGATTTTTCCCTGTACCTGGGAATTGTGCACAGGAACATTCAAAGTCAGGTCAAGGCTTTTTTTGGCTATTGCAGCCTAGGCATCAGACCATCAGTGGATGAGTAACCCAGTATCCCCGCCCTCCTTACTGCCTTCCCACATTGCTGCTGGCCCACCTTTAGGTCATCTGATATGAGTACTCACAGGTCCCTTTCCATTTTTTTTATTGTCAGTATCTCACCCCCATTGTGTGCTCTTCCTTGGGTTTTGTTTCCCATGTGCATTACTTTGCACTTCTTTGAGTTGAATCTAAGCTGTCATACATTTGACCATTCCTCCAACCTTGCCAAGTCCCTTTTCATCCTTTCCACCCCACCTTGCATTTCAACCCTGTTGCAGATCTTAGTGTCATCTGCAAAGAGACATAGTTTCCTGCTAGACCTTCTGTAAAGTCACTTTTAAAGACGTTAAAAGGACCGGCCCCAGTACTGAACTCTGTGGTGCCCTCTAGCAACCCTCGTTTCTTCATTGTGGACTCCATTAACTATTACCCACTGTGTCCTGTTGTCCAGTCAGTGTTTTACCCTGGATGCCACCCTAGGACCCACTCCCAGGCTGGCTAATTTGTTTATCTTTGTGCGGGACTGTGAAATGCCTTGCTAAAGTCTAGGTAGGCCATGTCTACAGCCCTCCCTGGTCTACTACTTTGGTCACCCAGACAAAGAAATCAATTAGATTTGTCTGACATGACCTTCTGCTGTGAATCCATGCTGCCTTGGGTCCTGTGCCCCACTGGCCTCTAGGTACTCAACAGTTCTTTCCTTCAGCAGTGATTCCATCATTTCCCTACCACTGAGGTCAAACTGACAGGTCTGTAGTTTCCTGCCTCTGTCTTGCTCATACTTTTGTGAAGGGAATCACATCCACCCTCCTCCAGTCCTCAGGTACCACACCGTCCTCCCATGATTTATTAAAAGGATAGTCCATGGAAAGCCAGGCCTGCATCCCACCTCCTCCAGTCCCTCCAGACTTGCACAAATTAATCCAGGTGGCAGTGGCACAGCCCCACACCAGGCAGGAGCAGTGACTGACTGGGATCCCGTTCCGCCCATGCCCTGTCCTGTCTCTCACTCTCTAGCTCTTTTGGAATATGTGAGAGCAGGGTCTACTTCAAGCCACGGCTGATAGGCTGCGACTGGACTGAAGAGAGTTTCGAGTCGTCTGTGAGGGTGGGCGAGGCAAGTGCAGTGCCAGTGCATTTTAATGGGGAAGGATGATCGCTATTAGCTACAGGCAGTCAAGTCAGGAAAGGCTTATGCTTATAATGAAGTAATATAATTAATAGGCTTTGGCATGCAAGGCATTAGGGCTAGCCAGGCAGGAGGGTACTAGTCTAAAATAATCTGCACAAGCACAGAAGCACTGTATGTAAGCACTGCACAAGCACAGAACTGACACACACAACACCCCCACTGTGCACTCTTAATTTCCTTGCTGATGTAATACAAATGCCCTTCCCTTTGAGTGAGTCTACACCATTTCAAATTCAACTGCTTCAGACTCAATTAGTCTTGAGTCTAAGTTGTTTAAATGTAAATACATTAAATTTATTAAAGGAAACTGTATTTTATTACCTCAACAACAAATTACAACGGTCAACATGGGATATTTAAACTCATGAATAACTTCCTTATGACAGGACTAGAAGGCTAAGTAGTAAGTTCAACAGCTTTCTTCTAGACTACTCCTTTCATAAGGAAGGAAGTTATCCCTCCCCATAATTACCAAGATACCATTATGACTGGGGTGGAGCCTCCAATTACAAGAATTACATTTACAATAAGGGACTGCCTGTTTAACTTCCCCATACAGCCCACTGCAATAACTACAACTGGTACAACATCCTCCACAAATGCCATGAGTTGCCCCTGTTACATACTGTACTTTCACAGCAATGCACCAATGCCTTTAGTTTTTATGGTTTCTGGTCTTATATTTTGTGATGTTGTGTGATATTATTCTTTCTGTGGGCGCTCTGCCCCACACACACGTCATGGGTGCACTAATGAAGTTGTATTTCTTACCTGGGGGTGGGAGGCGCACTCCACAGAAAAAATATCACGGAATATTACAAAACATAAAGCAACATCACAACTAACTAGGCAGTTAAATTATTGTGGATCCTCATTTTCCACTACCTGTTTGGCAGCCTGGCACATTTTGTGCTCCAGGCTCAGACAATTGTCAATCAGTTGTAGTTATTGCATCGCGTTATACGGGAGGTTAAACAAGCAGTCATAGTAGAAAATTTTAAATTCTTCTATTTTGGTGGCGGGCTTCACCCCCCACACCCCTGTCATGAATAATTATGAGTTCCTCATTGCTAGGTTTCAGTGATTGTTGAGGCAGTTGTACTTTTGCAACAGGAGCATCTATCTAGGCTGATGATAAACAGCCAGATAACTGACATAGAAACAGAGTTGATGGCAGATAAGGACTGCAAAGGCCCATCTACTCTGCCCATTCTTTTCTACCTTATGAAAATGCCATAGACCTTTACTCTGTCAATGGCCTATCTATTCATACTCATCTGTATGGGTCACTTATGCCTACCCTATCCCATGCCTGTTTGAAGCCCTGCACTTATTCATATCCATCACTTCCTGAGGTAGGCCCGCCGCATACTATTCCATGCATCCACCGTGACCACCCTTTCTGGAAAAGAAGTTCCTCACAATACCCTTAATCGGCCTCCTCTAATCTCATGCTGTGTCCTCTTGTCCTACTATTTTTTTTTATGTTGAAACATGTTAGACTCTTGCACCATTTAGCAGTACTCAGATGGGGTCTCACACCAATTGTCTGTACAGAGGGATGACAACCCCTGTTTTATACTAGCAATGCCTTTCTCTATGCATCAGAGAATCCATGAGCCCTGGCTCTTAACTGCCTTCTCAAATTGCTTGCCTACATTTAGGTCATCTTCTGATATGACTACCACCAGGTCCTTTTCCATTTTACTTAGTACCACCCCCCAAATGTGTGGTCTTCTCTTAGGTTTGGTTTCCTAGGTGCATCACTTTGCACTTCTTTGCATTAATTTAACTTTAGACCAGTCATCCAAGTTTGCCAAGTCAGTTCCTTCTCATCCTTTCCACCCCTGTTGTGCACCAACACCCAACCCTGTTGCAGATGTTTGTGTTGTCTGCAAAGAGGCATCGTTTCCTTCCAGTCCCTCTGCAGTGCAGTGCCACTTATAAAGACAGTAAAGAGGACCGATTCCAACCCTACGGTACATGACTAGTAACCCCCACTTTCTTTGGCATGGACTCCATTCATTGATTACTATTACCCTATGTCCTGTTGCTCATGCCCTGGCAATTTTTACCAGGTTACCATCCTGTGCGCACTCCCAGGCTGGCTTTCTTGTTTATTAATCATTTGTGACAGTGTGGGACTGCTAGGTCTAGGTAAGCCATATCCACAGCCCTCTTATTCTACTGACTTGCACCCATGTCCCAGCATCCCTCCCCACTCACCCTCCCTATTTCCAAATTCTTTGTAACATGCATGACCACCTTTAGGCTTTAGGTAATCTGAAATGTACTCTGTAATGTGTCTAATGACGGGCTATACTTTTCAGTGAAAATAATATGTGTAACTGTAGCTGATTATCTACTGCACTAGACTACTACTTAATGTAATGTGTGGACTTTCATTTTATAACCAGTGCGAAATTGAGTATAGTCTGCAGGACGACTCTTGGATGGACAAACGACACAACTCAGCTGAGTCTTATAAGGTAAGGTAATGGCAATGGGTTTTAAATTTGGAATTTATGTTTTGTATTATCTTTTATCCTCCTATGTTGCTCCAGCATCTGCTACTCCTTTTGGGCCCTCTAGCCTCTCCACTCCCGGCCATCCTCTTTCTCAGCTGCCTTCACACCACATATTGCAGCCAACCCTTTGAGTCGTCCCACACTAGTAACCCATCTCTGGCTGGGTGCCTCCTCCTCCGAGGGAAAGGCACCGGGAAGGGTAAACTTCAGCACTCTATTTCTTTTACTGGCTTGGGGGTGCTGCTGTGGAGGAGCAGGTTCCCAGAGGTTCTGGGGTGTGCAGAATGTGGAGGCCATCATCTGGCAGGCACCAAAGTTGTTTCCTGGCTTTTCTTGGTTGTCCCTCTTACGCGCTGCCTAGTAGTACCCCAGATCTCCACTGGTGGCCTCTACAGGAGCAGTGCTTCCCACCAACCTACCCCAGTAGAGGAGAGCAGTCCTCTGGATGCTCAATGCTCTCCTTCCCGGCCAGTCTTGACGACCAGAGTCCATTCCTGAACCGGGTTGCGGCATAGTTTGAGGTGTGGCATCCAGCGCCTCAGCCTCTGCACCACCAGGCCGCAGATTGTGTATGGGAGAACCATATGGTGTTACAAATGTTGAATTACAGTGCTGGACTGTCGCTAGCATATTAGATGTGGAGAACCTCTCACCACTGGCGCCACAGCAGTCTGTTGTGTAGCGTGTGTAAAGACCAGCGTCCTGTGCATGAGATCCACTCATATTGTCATGGTATCAATGTGACATACTCAAGAGGGGTGAACAAACTCTTGACAGCACATAGATACCATATCAATATAAACTTGCAGAAATTGGGATAGTGATAAGGGCTCTCCATTCAAATAACATCATTCCAATTGTCACATGTTGCTGTTGCTAAGTCTAGTGATCACCATGTCTGATAGGGATGTTAACTCTGATGCTATTTTGTCCTGCTGTAGTTCAATCTGTGTATCATAATAAATTGTTTTCCTACATTTATGTGGCCATAGTGCAGATTCATTAATAAGGTAAGGCTAAATTAATTGCGTTGGGGTGGAGTAACTTCTCATATTGAGTCCTATACCCTCTAAATGTCAATTCCTGATTTACAGGTGATAACCACAGTATAATCACCTCTTGTGTTGATAGAGGCAATGGCAAACCTCTCGAGCTGTGCTCTCAGGTTTATTGATGCCCTAGCAGCCACTTGAGGTAATTACACCGAGTTATCACCTGTACATCAGGCATTAGCTTCTATTTAATAACTCAGTTTAAATTTGCAGTTTAAGATAAGGTGACCCTTTTCAAATATACATTTTGATCAATTCTGACAGAACCCACTGTCAGCTCAGCTTCACCCTTGAAAGCTAGTAAAGTAAGTAATATGGAGCCAGGGTTATTTTCATGGTTACCAAAGAAACACCAGCAATGGAAACCATGACCAGTACTTCATTTCTGTATGTGTGTAAGGAGGTGCTCTGCTCTTGAGTGAAAATAGCAATAAATGATGTACTTAATTTAAATGTGAACTTTCATTTGTAGGCCGAACTTGAGTGCGGACTCCATCACCATCAGATCAGAGAGTTCCTGTCCTACATAAGTTGCAGCAGTCAGCAGAGGCCGTGCAAGGAATCATCTCCAACAGTCAATCTTATTAAAGGTAAGTCAATGTGTTTTAAATTGGGTGACAGGTGTATCATGATTGCATTTGTGTAGCATTGACTGGTAGTTTGTCTGACTCTCGGGTTGGGGTAGGGCGGGAGTAGGGAGGTAGGGGCAGTACAGTAGCAATGGTGGTTGGAGAGCATGGCAATAAGTTACTAAGCAATAAGGCACTCCCAAGGTTAGATTAATAGTCAGTAACCACTATCTAGGGATGTCAATGTAAAATGTGGCACGAGACAGGTGGCCCAGTGACATTTTGCCCCTAGGTTGTAATTAACTGGCTGTTAGTCTAACTGCTGTGAGATCCTTATTGCCATTATAGAAATGTATTCAAAAGAAAAGTGTTACAAGTATGGTTTATGAATGTTTTCTGTAGCCTAGAGTTAGAAAGTGACTCGAATGCTGCATTGTGATTTTAAGCCAGCATTCAAAACTGTTAATGGAAGAAGAACTTTTTCTTAAAAGTCGATCTTACAATAATCTCAACTGTTTATATAATTTAAACAGAGATATTTGAGAAAAAGTTCTTCCACCAACAGTTTAGGAATGTTGGCTCAAAATCAGAGTGCAGCATTCCAGTCAGTCAGCAGTGACAGGATGGAATGCTAAAACTCAGAAAGAATCAATATGCCATGGTGATCAGGCTGTACATGACAGTTCATTGAACAGGGATTAATGTAAGGCTGATCCTAACAATCAAGCCAGTCAAACGACTTTAGGCTGGGGCTGGCTCTATAGCCTAGAGGTTAGAGTAATGAGTTGTGAATTTTGAGCTTGTTGTCATCCAGCAGCCTGGGTTTGATTACCACAACCTCCACTTGCATACTGTGTGACTCTGAGTCTCAGCAGCAAGTCATTTAACTGCCCAGTGTTCCCAGGTCACCCCTAAAATGAGGTACTTGTGCCAAGTAGGCCCTAACCCGGTTAGCAAAGTCTAACAATTAAAATATATATAGCTTGCACAATGAAACTGCCTTCTGATCTTCAGCATTCTCTCGAGGTTCTATAATGCAGATGTCCTATCACAGAAATGATACGGTATGGTATTAATATCATCACATGAACTTTGGTACAACAGCATTTTGACAAGGCTGGATTTAAGCAATAGTGTACAACAGTGCATGTGTTGTTACAAGATTTAAACACGCCTTGTGTGGTGTGTCACAAGGCACAGCCAAGTGAGTTTATTAACCACACAAGAAGTGTGTAAATCTGACTACTACACATGCACTGAACTTAAGTGCATTATTTTGATTCTATAGACTAGCTACTATAGAATCATCAGCACTGCGATGCAACTTGAGATGCTCATTGATCAGTGTTTTGATTTCATGTAATGCAGTGATCAGTGATAACAAACACTGCTATCACACCTGAGGTCTTACTTGCAAATTATACAATGGTGTAGGAAAATCCTGTAACCTCATTGGTCAAAACATGTCACGTGACCAGGTAAATAGCTGTACTTAACTAGAGCATCTCAGTTAATAACCTGTTCCACTTCTTGTGTGGTTATTGTTAAGTCAATCAGCTGCGCCTCATGACACACCACACAAGGCATGGGTAAACCTCCAGTAACCCACACTCTGTTGTGCCTTATTGATTACACAAACAGGAAGTTGTATAGGACATTGACTGGGATGCTTTGAAGTTAAGTACACATATTATACTGTACACTTCTCTCTTCAGTATTTTGTAAAGGAAGGCCTGATTCTTGAAGATGCCACGAAGAAACCATCAGGGGCAGAGTTTAGAAAACTGAGGAAAACAAGAGAAGAATAAAATCGAAAACTCTCCCAGCAGTGGCAAAATTGGCTTACTAAGTCTAAGGAGCAGGAGGGAAGTTCAGCAACTCCATCAGTAGCAACACCAATTGACATTGATGAGCCTACCTCTACTGAAACAGATGTTGAGGCAATATTACAGAAGAAGAAGAAATTAAAGAAAAGAAGAAGATGATGATTGCCAGCTGACACCGTCTGCGTGCAGCTTGAAAAATATACAGAGGATCCTGCATTAGGAAGTAATGTAGATGCTGTTGCCAGTTCAGTACTCAACTTAATTTTAATGACCCAACATCATGGCCTGACATCACTGACAAAGTTAGATGTTGCTTGGTGGAACATGGCCCTGAACAAAAGAAAATGCTGATTTTAGTTTCTCAGCATCTGATGATGGCAAGCGCTTTTATTGGGATTGGTTCACAAAATTCTTCCCAATGGAAAAACTGTGGAACGACATGGCTAATGTATGGTGAGACCAAGAAAGCTATCTATTGTTTCCCATGCATGCTGTTTGCAAAAATCACCCACTACATCGAGTCTAGCAAATCCAAAAAGGATTTTGTGACTGGAGACATTTAAATCCCAGAATTCCAGATCATGAAAACTCCCTGAACACCGACAACAGTTATTTACGTTGGAAGAATTTTGAAATGCACTTGAAGACAGGGGCCACAATAGATGATCAACTGCAAAGGTCAATTGCCTCAGGAAAAGAAAAGTGGCTTACCATTCTGAAAATTATTCTTGATGTTATTCTTTTCTGTGCAAAGAACAACTTGGCTCTCAGGGGTCCACAGAGATGATCGGACACACACATTCTGGAATTTTTCTTAATTTGCTAGAACTGATAAGTCACTATAATCCGAGCTTGCAGAGCACATTGCCAACCATAAGAAGGGGTCTACCACTTATTTTTCTCCTACAATTCAGAACAAGTTTATTAACTTGCTGGGTTCCACTGTGAGACGTGAAATAATCACAAAAATTAAGAAGGCAAAATATTTCTCTATTGTGTTTGATTTATGCTAGATGTGCTCACAAGAGCAAATGTCTCAAATCATTAGGTATGTGAGGATACAGGATAATGATTGCAGTGTTGAAGAAAGTTTCATTGATTTCATCATCTCTCATGAAAAGACAGGAAGTGGGCTAGCTGAAATTGAAAAGAAATTAAGTGATGATGGGTTAGATATAGCTAACTGTCATGGCCAAGGGTATGACAAGGCACTAATATGGCAGGAAAGTATTGTGGTGTGCAAGCCCGTATAGCCTAAGTGAATGAACATGCTAGATTTGCCCCATGTGCAGCTCATTCTCTTTTTTTGTTACTTTTTTTGTGCACTACCACAGGTATCCGCCCTGGTCATGGACCGAGGTCCTCCTCCTATGCCGACCGTATCCCCGGTCACCCCTGGCTTACCCCCAGAGGATGGGCAGCGGGCTGGCACCCATATTCCAGTCCAGCGGTCCTAGTAACTGGTTGGGGGATCAGTGACACAGGAAGGAAGCCCCAGGGAGGGCTTCATAGAGGTGGAATCCTATTTTTTTAGTTATAAGTGTAGCCTCAGGAGAGCCGAAAGTGCAATGACACTCCTGCGCACTTACGTGCAAAGTCTGCCAGCTTCTCCCCTGTCAGATGTGCTTGCTGTCATACACCCAACCTCCGCTGGGTGTCACTGCAGGCTGCATGTAGCCCTCACCACCCGAAGGAAGGAGGCTGTCGTGGGCGCTCATCCTTCCTTCCCCCTGCCAACCCGGCCGAGTCGGTTCGAACCTGGGTCACTGGTGTGGTGTGAGTGTGGCGTCCAGCGCCTCAACCCTCAGTGCCACCGGCCAGCCTAGCTCATTCTCTTAATTTATTTGGGGTCCATGCTGCAAGTGTATCAGTGGACATGGTATCATTTTTGGCACAGTGCAGAGATTATTTACATTCTTTGTAGCTTCAACAAGCTGTTGGAGGTGCTGTCCCAAGCAGTAAAGGTCACTCTGAAGGTTCACACTGAAACAAGATGGTCTTCAAAGTTTAGTGCAGTTCACTCCCTTCATCTTCAAATACCTGATGTGTTAAAGGCATTGTACCAAATAAGTGAAGATGCAACCAATGCCGATGCGGTATCAACAGCCCAGAGCCTAATCAAGCAGCTAGATTTCAAATTTCTTTGTACCCTAGCAATGTGGGACAAAATACTGAACCTGATTGAATGAGTAAACCAACTGTTGCAATGTAAGGGATTGCCTGTCGATAGTGCCTCAAAACGTATCAGTGGATTAAGGGATGCACTGCAGAACATGCGAGATGATGGAATACACGATATTGTACAACATGCAGCAGAACCTGCTGAACAGATGTCGCTGAATGCAGAATTCACAGAAAAAGAAAAGAAAAGTGAAAAGGATGGCAGATGAGAACGTTGAAGATGAAGGGCACTTGATTTCGCTGAGCAGGATTTCAAAATGCAGTTCAACAATGTTCTAGACACCCTCACTTCACAGATTCAGTGGAGGTAGGAGGCATTGTCTGAAGTGGCTGCTGACTTTAACTTCCTTACAGGGCTATCTTTCTCAACAATGGAAGTTAAGCGAGTTAAAGAAATGCAGCAGATCTGGCAATGAAATATTCTAAGGATCTAGATGCTTGTGAAATAGTATATGAGGTAGAGAGCTTCAAATTTCAGGCAGCTTCAGTACTGCCCAATTTTTCTAATGCCACATCCCTCAGCTTGTTGAAGCACATTCACAAATGGTCTTTGAGTACTTCCCATCCAAACATTGAAATTGCTCTCCGACTCTTCTTGACACTCCCTGTAACTGTTGCTTCTTGTGAACATAGTTTCAGAAAACTGAAGCTGATCAAGACCTATTTAAGATCATCTATGGGACAAGAAAGACTGTCAAATCTCGCTATACTATCTATTGAAAATGCTGTAGCCAGTGCCATTAACTCGACAAAGTAATTGATGAATTTGCCTCTTTGAAGCCAAGAAAGGTTCACACATAGACCAGACAGACAACTGTGAAATGTGTAGCTGTATCTGACTACTGTGGATATGCGATTTGGATTCAAATAACATATTTGCATGAAAATATATAGCATCCATCACCTCTCGTCAGTTACGGGTTTCCCTTCATGTCCTGATTGCCTTGAGGTTTTTGGTTTAGTACTCAGTGGCCTGTGCTGTTGTGCGTGGGGCTTTGGTTTATTCAGCTCCAGCTGTATATCTTGTATTGCTGTGTAACTGTTCCTGTGTGTTGTATGGATTGTTCAATTCTCACATTTCATATATTTATCAATTAAGTTGGAGTACTGAACAGGCATCGGCATCTGCATTACTTTCTAATGCAGAATCCTCTGTTAGCAAACTGTGATTTTCATTTAAATACTAACCACTGGTTCTCATTTGGCCACTTTACAACAGTTTGTTCTGATTCCATGATGAAAAAAAATCTGAAATCAGGGGTTGCTAGGGATACTCAGTTCGGAAGAACATGTAACACAAGTGTGCTTTGGTTCAATGGGGGAGTGATTCAATAGTAGATGACCCATAACTACCAAATCAGGCTACAGCAGTAACCATCTCCTCCAAGAGCTTCAGTGGGCCTAGAGGACCCTAGCACCATGCTTTATGTAGCAATCTTTCACAGTACATTTCAGAAATGCATATAGGGTGGGTGGGTGGTTGATGGTATTGTTGGTCAGACACATATCCACAACAATTGTGGCTGCATACTCTGTAAACCACTCAGTCAGAGTCTCTCACATCTCATATTCCATGGGGCAAAATATTCCTGAAATCAGGGTAGGGAAATGTAACAAAAGTATGTTTTTCTTCAAGAAAAGCCCCAAAACTCACCACAGAATATGTAAATCCCTCAGAGCTTCTCGGGCCCCATGCTTTATGTAGCAATCTCTCAATATATTTCAGAAATACATATAGGATGGGTGGTTGATGGTATTCTTGGTCAGCCACTCATCCACAACAGTTGTGACTGCACACTCCATACCACCACTCAGAGTCTCCCATATCTCATATTCCATGGAGCAAAATATTCCCTCCCTGAAATCAGGGGTAGGGAACTGTAACAAAACTGTTTTTTCTTTGAAATAGGCCCCAAAACTCACCACAGGCATGCAAACCCCTCAGAGCTTCTGGGAGCCTTGCGGACCCCAGAACCCCAGCTCTTTTCTTTGGGGGCACAAACTTAGACTCTTGCCCAGGGCACCAAAATGCCTTCCTACTGCACTGAATTGCCATCTCTGTGTTGGCCTCTGAGAAGTTGATTCATTGTAGTTACTGTATGAACATGCATGTAAGTATGTTAAAACGTTCAATAAAAATCTTTATAGCAAAAAAGAAACATGTACCATCCTTTTATATTTTAACTGTGTTCAATAAGTCTCTTTGACTTTTTATTAGTCTTCCAGTCATGACATGCCCAGCTGTTTGGGCATCTCATGTCTAACAGTTTCATTAGACAACTGAACATTAGGCATTAGTTCATTATTATGTTGGGGTATTTCAGGAAAGTCAGGTAGAACCTTATCTGTCAGACTGGAATTTCTTTCCTGGGCATAGTTTTCAGTCATAGGCATCCCACTTTCCTCATATTGTGTTTCTGCCCAGTCCCAGGGTCCCTCAGGTAAACACTCTGTCTCTGTAAGTACTGTCCCTTGTGGTGCAAAGAGTGTCCTTATCTTGTCAGCACTGGCATTAAATATCTCCTGTTTCATCTTATCAGATACCCACTTCCAGTAAGTCACGAAGATATTGGAGCCACAAGTCTCTGCACATTAGCCAGTTCTCACCAGCAGCCTCACTTCTCACTGACTGTTTCTCTAAGTTGCAATGGCCTGTGATCCTTTGTTGTTTTGCCATTGGCGTTGTTATTTCTGAAATCGTATAGTCTTTTACTTCAGTATACTTTTATTGTCTGAGTAACATTCAAGTGTTGTCTTAGATAATCCGGTACAAATTTGGTGTCCATGAGCAATTCAGCTATGGATTTGTCACATTCTAATGGTGCTGTTCTGTAATTTAGTAATGCAATGGATAGGTCTGAGATTTTCTCTCTAGCCTTTTTAATCATTTTATGATTTTGACCCCACATTTGGCCAGCCCATTTCCTTGTTGATGCTTAGGACTGGAGGTGATGTGATTGAAACCATAGGACTTTGCAAAGGCTTTAAATTCTGCACTTGAAAACTGTAGCCCACAATCAGTCATGATAATGTGTGGTATCTCAAATCTTGCAAAGATTACTTCAAGCTCTTGTATCACTTGGCTGCATGTGGGTCTCTTAAGCTTCACACCTTCTGGGTAACATGAAAATGCATCAGTCACAGCCCTGTACTCTGCCTTCAGGAAACTATAGACCTGTCAGTTTGGCCTCTGTGGTAGGGAAAATGATGGAATCACTTCTGAAAGAAAGAACTGTTGAGTACCTAGAGGCCAGTGGGGCACAGGACCCAAGGCAGCATGGACTCACAGTGGGAAGGTCATGTCAGATGAATCTAATCAATTTTTTGACTGGATAACCAAAGTAGTAGACCAGGGAGGGGCTGTGGACATGGTCTACCTAGGCTTTATCAAGGCATTTGACACAGTCCACACAAAGATTAATAAACAAATTAGCCAGTCTGGGAGTGGGTCCCAGGGTGGTAGCCTGGGTAAAACATTGGCTGGAGAACATTACACAGATGGTAATAGTAAATGGAGTCCACTCTGAAGAAGGGGGCTTACTAGTGGGGTACCGCAGGGTTCAGTACTGGGTCGAGTCCTTTTTAATGTCTTTATAAGTGTCATTGCAGAGGGACTGGAAGGAAAAGTATGCCTTTTGCAGATGACACAAGACCTGCAACTAGGGTTGATCCACGGGGTGGAAAGGATGAGAAGGGACTTAGCAAAGTTGGAGGAATGGTCAAGTATGGCAGCTTGGATTCAGTGCAAAGAAATGAAAATAATGCACCTGGGAATCAAAAACCCAGGGAGAGGGCAGTAACAACAACAAAACAGGAAAGGGACCTGGGGTAATCATATCAGATGACCTTAAGGTTAGCAAGCAATGTGAGAAGGTAGTAGGGAGGACTGAGGGATACTGGGATGTATAGGAGAGGCATCACCAACAGAAAACAGGAAATTGTCTTCCCTCTGTACAGACAGTTGGTGAGATCCCATCTGGAGTACTGTGTCCAGTTCTGGAGACCCTATCTCTGCAAGGACATAGACAGGATGGAGGCAGTCAGAGGAGGGCAACTAAAATGGTACAGGGTCTGCAAAGAAGCCATATGAGAGAGACTAAGGAGCTTAATATGTATACCCTTGAGGAAAGGGGACATGATTAAAACTTTAAGTACCTCAGTAGAATCAACAAAGTTCAAGAGGATACAACAACTTTCAGAAAAAGAGATGTGCAAGAACAAGGGGACACAATTTGAAGCTAGAGGAGGATGGCTCAGGGACAATGTGAGGAAGTATTTTTCACAGAGAGGGTGGGGACCATGGTACCACCTTTCTGAGGAGGTTGTGGGGTCAAAAATCGTGGGATAATTCAAGAATGCATGGGACAGACAAGGCAATTCTTGTGGGGGTAGGAAGAAATAGGCTGTTGGTTAACTAGGATCTGCAGCTTTTCCAGTAGGTAGGGAATGGGCAGACTAGGTGGGCCAAGCGGTCCTAATCTGCCATCAAAGTCTATGTTTCTATGTTTCCTGAGTCTTTTCTCATACAGCCTTTGAGGTGGGCTACGTATGTGTGAGTGTTTTTGTCATCTACAGTAAGTTTACTTTCACCACATGCTAACGTCTGTGTTATTGTATTGGTTGTTTTGGTATAGGTGCACCTGTAATCATTGTGCAATCATGGAAACAGCACTTGAATGTTTATGCTGCCATGAGGTGAATGCTGTATTGTCTGAACTGAATGAAGAACACTACTCTTGCATAACAGGTGGAGTGCTTTGAGAGAACTGTCTCAGTTGAAATGTTGAATGTGTATCGTATTATGAGTACCTGTCTATCAGTGGCCCTTTTGATGATGGTCCTGTCTATGAGTGAATACATTCAGTTTAGTTGATTGTCCCAGAAACAAGTAGTAATTGTCATTATGCATATGCAATTCACAGCTGTCACACCATGAAAGACCCTCCCATCCAGTTACCTGCCTGACACACAAACACCATTTCAATGGTGTCCAGGGTTCCCATCCCAATCACATTTATGTAACAAATACACCATTCCAAGGTCTCAGTGGCCCCCTACTATCCCTGATCC
Source organism: Neoceratodus forsteri (assembly GCA_016271365.2). Lineage (NCBI taxonomy): Eukaryota > Metazoa > Chordata > Ceratodontiformes > Ceratodontidae > Neoceratodus > Neoceratodus forsteri. The sequence continues at coordinate 1,453,462,893 of CM057455.1, read as the reverse complement.
ATGCATAACAGAATAGTGCCCTTCTCTGGGGTCAACCCCCCCACCATGGCAGGTAGTGCCCCACCACCACCACATCTCACCCATCCTCACCCAGAATCCATGACTGACATAGCCCTTCAGTCGCCGCCTCATCTGACAGGCAATTGTGCAGTCAGTGAGCATGTAATGTACAGTCATCTCTGAAAGTGCTTACTAAATGACAGCTTAGTTGGTGACTGCCCATCATGTAGAGAATTGTTGTGATAGTTGCTCTCTGGGTTGGGATGTGGTGGAGTGTGATACTGTGCCACTACCGCAATGGTGGTAGGGCATGGGTGGTCTGCTTCACACCACAGAACTGTATTACTCTAGTATTCAATGTATCAGGGGCAGGAGGTTGGGGCACTGCACACCAGTGAATGATTTATCTTTAATATACACAGTGATGGCTCTGGGGTGGGGAATACACTCAACACCAGGGTTTACCACAAAACGTGATCTGGTGGTGTGCAGTGAATACTGTGATCAAGGCAATACTACAGTGTTCATTTGGCATGGGCGGGATAGGGAGAGTGAGCATTAGACAACAGTGTACACTACATCCTCATCTGGTATGGGTGAGATTGGTGGGAAGGCCCACTGGAAACCAGTGAACATTTTATTTTGAGCATTGTTCAGTGATTGTATTAGTAATGGAACAACAGACACCAGGTACTATTTCTTTTGTAACCTCCAGCAATCAATAGGTAGTGGTTGTGAGGTGAACTCTAGCACCAGTTATAGCTGTCTGAAACTGTGCAAGGGTGGAGTGGGACTATGTCACACATGTGTTCACACCATGCAGATGAGCCCATAACTGGCATGCAAATGACAATGGAGCACCATGCATGCACAATGTTTTCATGTTCATGGGTCCTTTGGAAGATTGAAAACCTGTCATGGGTGCATGCCATAGTGGTTACCTACTTCTGGATCCATGTCCTGTAAGTTGATTATTGCTGGTTAGTGCCAGGCACATACTCAAGTGCATTCTTATTCAGGTGCTGTGCTGTTACATTTAATATCTCATCTTTGTGCACCCAGTCAAGTGTAGGGTGCAGTGGCAACATTGAAACTCTGCATGCACAGTTTTAAATATTGTGCCAATGGTACTTATGAACATATGAATATATAATTGCCAACAGAAACAGGCCTCATGGTCTATTGAGTCTGCTCGAGTGTGCAGCTAGTCCCTCATCTCACAGCTGCCCCTCCTGCCCCCTTTCAGTATTCCTTACCTTTACCCTGTCCCAACCCCTCTTGAAACAGCCCACTGTCTTACAGGACACTATCTCATCTGGCAAGGTGTTCCATTTGTCCACCACTCTTTCCATAAAAAATGTCTCCTCATCGCCCTCTTGAATCTCCCCCATCCAATCTCAGTCTATGCCCTCTCATGTCCCCCACTTCTCATATGGACAATCCCTTCTGTGTTGGTCTTGTTTATCCCCCTTCACATAGTTTAAGGTCTTGATCATAAATCCCTTTCCCTCCTCTCCTCCAGTGAATATATATATATTCAACTCTCCCAACCTGTCCTCATAGGGCTTGCTCTCCAATCCCTGGATCATCTGTGTGGGTCTTCGCTGCACCCTTCCTACAATCTGATGTCCTTCTTCAGGAATGGGTGCCAGTACTACGCAGCACTCCAGGTGGGGCCTGACCAATGACATATACGGGTAGGATAACCTCCTCCTTATGGAGGAGATCCTCTCGCAATACATCACAGCATTTTGTTGGCTTTTGCTGCCGCCTTCCTGCACTGAGCAGAGTTGTTCATACTCCCGTAATGACCACTTCTGGGTCCTTCTCTCTGTGGAGCTCTCAACTGTACCCCATCCAAGTGATAATCCCTCCCTGGTTCCTAGCTCTGAAGTGCAGAACCTTGCACTTCTTGGTGTTGAACACCAACTGCCATGTTTCTGCACACTTCTGCAGCTTAGTCAGGTCGTCCTGCAACCCCTTCCACCCTCACATTATCAACCACAGCTCTCATCTTGGTGTTGTCTGCGAACAGACTGATCTTGCTCTGGATCCCATATGAGATATAGATAATAATGCATATGTGGGTGGTTGATATGGATTTTCTTTTACACACCCAAGTTGTGTGATAATATGTAAACCTCAAGAGCTAAGCTTGAGGTTTCACTATTATCACACAACGAGGGTGTGTTAAAAAATCCATATCAACCACCTACATGAGTTTTATTTTATAATAACTGGGGCAAAAACACAAAAACTGTTAGCTGCATCTTAACCAGTCACCCAGTGCTGTTGCATTATCTCGCTGTGTCTGGATGAAAGTACATGACACTAAACTAAACTGCATAAATAGGGCTACAACAAAGCGGTTCTCCATTGTGTTTCTCTTTTTGATTAGGAGCTGCTGATCACTTAATTTGATTTTTAGCAATGTGAAGGTTGCGAGTGTGTGTTTACCATTGGAAAACCATCTCGTGCTGCCATTGACTCACTCATTTGTTTGTGATGCTTCTCAGCGCGAGGATGTAAATGTCGTATCAACCCGCGGGTTGATCCGAGTTTTCGTATCAACCTGCGGTTGATCGACTTTTAGTGCTGAAAATTAGTTGATATTGGGCATCACCAATTATTATATCTGCAATAAAAGCCCAAACAGCACCAGTCCACTACCAATCCCTGTGGTACTCCGCTCGTCACCGCTCTTGGTGACAAGAGGTCCCACCACCACCACCCCTTTGCTGCCTTCCCTTTACCCAGTTTGTGATCCATTTCACCATTTTGGTCCCATCCCTACATATTCAACTCCCCCAACCTGTGGCATTGAATCAAAGGGTTTGCTGAAGTCCAAATACCAGACATCCACTGCATGGCCCTTATCCAGTTCCCACTTCATCCTGTCGGAGTAACCTACAAGGTTTGTCTGTCAGAATCTCCCTGTTATAAGTTTGTGCTGTTGACCATCCTGGAGACCGTTTTCCTCCAAGAAGCTCACTAGCCTCTCTTTTAGTATGTTCGTAATGTTAACATTTAGTTGTCTCTGTTGCTCACTTTTCACCTACATTGCCATCATCCATGAGGCACACACATGTGGGCATGATGATAACATGTTGAGCAAGATATGGTAACCATCACATCACTCCATGACTTTTTCTGACGACTGCTGTATGGTTACATGTGGACTTTGTCCAAAGTATACAGTGCAGATTTGCCATTGTTGCAATCAACCTTCTGTGGGTTTTCCACATGATGGCATTACTTTCTTGTAGTTCTGATGTCAGTAGCTGTCATCTGTCTGTTTTGCAACCAACTGAAATAGTGAAATCTATAGCTGCAAACCATTCATTACAATATTGCTTTTCTTTCAATTAATCACGAAGAACCTTTTGGTATGCCCTACAGATGCTTTGTCTCATGGATATGGAGGAGGCTGGGACATCACAACAGAAGAGTATTGCTTCGCGCGTGGTGACTGCAATAACAGCTGCATTTCCTCGGAGCACTATACAGGCTTCGCCACCAAATGCTTGATGTATGACCCATGTCATGACAGATGACTGTCTATGCACAGGTTTACAGGACTGCATACAGTACTTTGGCTGTTTCACCATTTCATCATTTCTGTGTTCTACTGCTAATGACTTACATTTAGTTGCAGTCTGTGTTCAATTGTTGCAGCTATGAAAACACCCAGTGTCATTGTGTTTGTAATAAATGTTGTCCGTTTTGGATGCCTATCTCTATAAATTGAGTCTAAAGTACAGATAACACTGGTATGAAGACATGGGTGGTCACTTTGTAGCAAGTTTTTTCACACTTTCCATTTTGTGCAATTATAGATACACTGAATTCAGGTAAACTAGGCACAGAGCTATACACAGAGGCAAAAACACTTACTAGTGACATCAAGCGTGTAGGCACACATACTCACTATACACATTTGTGTACAGTTTTTGAGTACCTGTCTCAACCAAATGCTTTTTGTTACCACTGTCAGTATAAGCTGCTGTGAGTTAACGTAGACCACTTAGTGTTTACACATCTAATTGATCTATATGTGTACAACCTGTTTAGAGATTAGATAAGTCATCTAATAATGTGCTTTTTTAAAATGGTAGGCCACAGTTGAGAGGATGTGCACATTTTGTTATAGGTGGCAGGAGTTGCAGAGTGTGTGTACAAAATAGAGATATCAGGCTATACCCTTGGTGACATTGTCACACAAAAGGAGAGATGACCCCAAACACCTGTACCCCCAGGTGTGGGGTGTAGAATTGAAGTACAAGGAATGGTGATGCAATCAATGTGTGCCCTCATGGAAGAAGACCACTTTATAATCATAGTGTGCACTAAAATTATTGTCCTGTGCTGTAGTACTCATAATCATCAGTTTCAGCATTTCAGATGGCTTGCTGTGATTAACAGCTCATTAAACTGCAAGTATCCCCAAAAGGCGTAATGTGCTGTGTTATCATTCCACTTTTAAGACTTTCAGCTAGTGTCCAAGTTGCAGTCAAGGGTGGAATGCTGTTAATTGACTGTCTCATTGGGCTGCAAGCATCCTGCAAAGACTAAATGTGAGGCATTATCATCCCACTGTTAGGACTTTCAGTTTGTGTCAAGCTGCAATCAAGGAAACTATCTTCATGTTTTCTGAATAGGTCTTTAGAAATGAGATGCAAATCATCAGCCACACATTTTGAATGTCTTTAGCCAACAGTTCAGTGATAGATGGCTCCAAGTAATGACACAGGGTGTACCATCCAGGTGGGTGGTTATATGACATCCTCACTGTAACTTTTCCCTCTCCTTCAAATCTCTAAGCTCTGCAGTTCTACAGGACACCACTACATACCAGAGTGTGAAAAGCCAACATAGCTGCTATTGCTGGCATGTGTTGGGGTGCATAAGTGCTTAGAATATAGAATGCGCTAGGTAATGTCATGTATGCAGTACTACCTAGTCCCACTGAGCATGTCCTCTCAGCCAACAACCAACCATTTTGGTGTTGAAATAAACACATGAAATGTTACAGTAGCAACATATAGAATGTGAAAGGTCACAATACTCATTCTGGGGCTGCATTGGTCATTCTATGTGTAAACATAATAGTAATGCATTATGACTGTTTCTCCTGTCGGACAATACAACAATGTTTAACAAAATGAGTATCTGTGAGGGCACATCATGTGGAAATCAATACTTTAACAATTAAAATTGTGAGAAAGTATGCAAAGACAGTTTTAGGCACCAGCACACCCTTTAGTTGTTGGGTGCCGCTTTGCTTATTGGGGAGCAACTACAGAAGTTCACCTTATTAATGTTATCATATTTTTATTTTATATTCTTTTTAAATAGCAATAAAGGGCTGTGCAGCTTCTTCTAATGTGGCAGCATGATGTCACGTAATGCCTCACCAAGCTATGACACCATTAATATTAAGTGGATGGGCAGCAATGGATGGGATGGGAAGAACATTCCCAACTCTGAAAGCTGATGCGTGCCCCTAAAAGCTTGAAGTATGTCACAAGTTGTAATGCAAATAAAAAATGATGCACTTATGGGCTACAGTACAACACATATTGTAAAGGTGGCCCCAAGTACAGAAGCCCTGTCACCCCACTCATTTCGCTGGCTGTTTCCCAAACCCGTAAAGCTGGCCTTGAAAGTTTGCATTATCCACCTAATCTACGCATTCCCTACCTACCTACCTACCTACCTAAAACTGACGATTCTAATAGAGCTGCAGCTTACCTTCTCTTACCTACCACTAGGGTTGCCGCCAGTCTATCCCATGCATTCTTGAATTCACCTACTGTCTCTTGTCTCTATGACCTCTCAAGAGAATACCTCTCAACTGTCACACATTATGAGGTCCATCACTCATTTACCTCTCAGAAACCTTTGTCCATCATGGGGAAGTGATATTCTACATTCCCCACTGAGACTTTAATGCAGAAATTCATAATAATCTTTTATGTTCAACTATACAAAACATTACGAACATTAGTGCACTGATAGCTATAGTGCTCTGAGCTTCCAGTGCCATGTTAGATGATATGTCACACATTTTGCTCATTTGTCACACATCGTGTCACACATTTTGGTGAAGAAAGGTTGAGAGGTATGCCAGGAGGCTGTTCCAGACATCAGACACCCTTTCAGTGAAATGTACTTCCTCATGGTACCTGAGTCTCCACCTCCAGCCTCATATTGAGACCTCTTGTTCTTGCACACGCTTCTTTGAAAAGATGCTGCAGTCCTGTACTATGTTTAACCCCTGGAGATATTGAAATGTCTCTATTATATCTCACCTCTCCTTCCTTTACTTCAGAGTAAACCTATTTAGGTCTTTCAGTCTTTCCTTAGTCATACAGTTTATGGTGCATTCCAAGCACCATTCTTGTTGCCCTTCACTGAACTGCCTACATTCCATCTATGTATTTTGCAGCTGTGGCCTCCACAACTGAACACAGTATTATGTATGTGGTCTCACCAATTGTCTGTACAGTTACATCACCAACTCATGTTTTCTACTGGTGATTCATCTCCTTATACTCCAACATCCCTCTTTGCCAGGATTTTCCGAGGTGCCCCATTTTGCAAAGTTTGCCATTACTTTATGTGCACACACACACACACACACACAGGCACACACACGCACACACCATACACACACACACACACATGAGTTCCTCAGACCGGTGCAAATTACCTTTCCAGTCGCTATTCGAGTTGATCACACCATACACACACACACATGAGTTCCTCAGACCGCGTGTAAATTACCTTTTCAGTCGCTATTCGAGTTGACAGGGCAAATGATTGTGCACCACTCTCAGATCCTGTGCTCTGCTGGCATTTAGTGCTCTACTATCCTTCCTTTTACAGTATTTCCATTATTTTACCTGCCACTGAGGTCAGACTGACAGGTCTGTAGTTGCCTGCCCCTTCTTTGCTCCCACTGTTGTGGAGAGGGACTACATCATCCCTCCTCCAGTCCCCTGGAATGTACACAGTATGCAGAGACTTGTTGAGTACAGTGTGTGAGACCACATTGACATCCAGGCACCGGGGAATGTGTGCTGTGGTGCATCTCACAACTTTCTCAGCCATAGGGTCAGCACATTGATGGTGAGTGTATGATGACCCATGTCGGGTTTAAATACAAGGTGCAAGACAGCTGAATAGTAGGCTGCATCGCTAAGACTCTATGAGACAAATTGGTTTAAATTGTCATCACTCCAGATGGATACCATATGCATGACTTTTACAACACACCTCAGCAACAAAGTGGTTGTGGATCAGAAAATGTCACTTGATGCTGTTGCACTAAGTAGATTAGGACTTTTTGGCAACCCACTTCATAAATCCATGCATCCACAGCTGTGTAGGCCGGAATGTTAATCTTGTACTCACAACTGATGCCATGTGTCCACCACCCTCTAGGCAGCCCTTTACTACCCACGTTATGTAAACATATACAAAATATGCTGTGGCATGCAACACAAGCAATGGGACCGCCCACATTTCAGTCACATAAGCATAAGGCCACAAATCCCAATAGATTAATATTTTATATATTTGCAACTTTCTGTTATCACAACACAGACAGATTGGCTGAGCGTTTAGTTGCAATGTTTAGGAAACATTGTGATAAGCCACTGTACCACATCAAGGTAGTCAGCTCAACAGAGGTCCATTCACATCCACACCTAGGCATGCATACTGATAGGGTCACTCTGGCCTGTAAGACACACCACCCACTCAACACCCACCCACACCAACCCAGTCAGCACCCACCCACCCACACACACAAAACACAAATACAGACACACACACACAGTCACAGTCAGACCCTCCCCACCCACACACACAGCAAGCCCAAAAATAAGTACACACCTATATTTGTCTTTCAACCAAATATTTTTTCACCACATTTGTCAGTCTTATTCCATAACACCAGTAATGCTTGCTATAAAACAGTGTGTACCACAGGGTTCAATCTTCAGCCCCTCATTTTCTTACAAATGACCTAAATACCCACTGTGGGGTAGCTTGGTCGTTCAGTATGGATGACACTGTCATCTACCAATCCTTGGGCTAAGTGGCAGCTCTCGGTCCCCTTCTCCAAAGTGACCTTACATCACTTGAGGCATGGCTGAGTGATAACAGAATGGTACTAAATGCAGACAAACCCAAGGCGGTGCTATTTGGGCCCAGACCCTGGGTCATGACAGGACTTCATCCTTGCAACTCACCATACTCTCTGGAAGAGGCATCAAAGTAGTGCCCTCCCTAAAATAGTTAGGTCTAACACTTGGCCAATCTCTCACCTTCAAGAACCACATGGATCAGGTTACCAAGATCTTACACGTAAACTTGGTACCTTGTACCGACTCAAGGACCAGCTCATCCCTGAGGCCAGGCTCTCCATTGCCACAAGTGTCCTGCTCCTACCCTGACCTATGCTGCACTGATTATACAGGCATGGCTAAACAAGAGGTCTCCAGGAGGCAAATTTTGTACAACAAAGGTAGCTTCGGTTCGCTACCCAGGACCACCGCAGCATGCCACTAGCTGCACACACTGGCCTTCGGTGACCCTCATTGCTGCTTGCCTACAATACCCCTTGCTTGTCCTGGCCTTCAAGCTACTCAAGCTGCCCACTCCACCCAGCATAGTAGGAACCATAGCAATTAAACATAACCCCAGAGCATACAGACATCAGGATGAACTCTACTGGAAGTCCCCAGAGTCAGGACTAATGCCGGTGGCAGTTTTTCTCCTACCTAGAGCCCAACCTGTGGAACAAGCTCCCTCCTCTGGTGCAGGAGGCCTCCTTACTTGGGAACTTCTGCACCAGACTTAAAGCTCATATGATTGATTGCAGCACATGCCATTGCCACAGCTTATAACTTGTCCCCCCGCCAACCTCCCGAAGTGAGCCTACCCAGGTACCCCTCAAGCTCCAAGGTACCTTGATCCTGTTATTGTCCTATAGATAACTTTTGTCTTGGAGGTAGCTCTCCACCTGAAAACTTCAAATTGCTTGTCATGTATATAACCACGCCAGGTAGTTACTAGGTAAAAACTGTGTCATGTTGATAACCATGGCTGTAACCTCAATGCAAACCTGAATGTATTTTGTAACTTAATGCCTTTCCTCTGCATCAAAACATGTATTGCTATCCCGGTCGCCCCTGAAAAAGGGACCTTGGGCTCAGTGGGCCTACTCCGGTCACCAAAATTGAATAAATAAAATAAATAAATAAATAAATAAATGTATGACAACTTCTTCTTTTACTAAGTGACAGTATGCTTTGTTATTGTACTTGTATCTACAAGTGGTTTGTTATTGTAACTGTAACTACAAGTGACAGACAACTGCTATGGAATATATATATATATATATATATATATATATATATATATATGTATGTGTGTGTGTGCGTCTGTGTGTGTGTGTGCATAACAAGGATAGGCAGTTTATCCTGGGATTTCATCTGCACATGAATCATTCGTGACAATTACCATGTATTCACTTTGATGAATGGTTAGTCCCAAAAGTTGTTTGCATTTCTCCAGTGATGTAATTTGAAAGGTAATTAAAATATCCAGTAAAGTTTCACATAGCAATATGGTAACACACTGACATCCACACAAACTGAAACAGGTACACATAACATGAAGTAGTTATGAATTCTATCCTATATAAGTATACGCTGGCATGTGATAGAAGTCACCTTCAATGGAATAACACTGCAAAAAGGTGCATGTAAGGAAATAAAAGCGATATTATTTCTTCTTTATGGCTTTCTGCAATAAGAACAGTGGAACAAATATCTTTCTGCTACACTGCGGATATTCAGCTTATGAACTGGAGCAGCCATGACCCAGCTACGACCAGCATTGACATTATTTATGAAATAAACAGAAAAGTATTGGAATGGTGGAAATGCCCTATTTTTACTGCTGTGCCAATTTACAGGTTAGAAACTTGTAGCAGCCACAACACTATATTGGGACTACGGTGACAGCATTGGGCAGCAGCTAGTAATTGCACCAATGGTACTCCAGCAAATAGATTTGGTTTGTGCCATAAGACAGTGCAAAGACATCTTTCAAATACATTGTTTGTTTTGCATTCATAAACTTGCAGCTGCCACAATCGTGCAACTGATAAGTGTCAGTATTATGTACATTATGATTCCATTCAACTTGTCCAATGGCTTCAGGCATGCTCGGCAATATATACATGTGAGGTTCTATTACATTGCATCAGTCATAGAATCACTTAAGCCATGCTCACTCCCCCGCATGCATCGTGTAGCAAAATCCTGTCGCCTAGTTTGCCCACCCCTCATCTGATCGCCCTACCTGTCGGTCGCCATGAGAGGATTGTGCAGGAAGGTGACGCCATAATGGACGGCGCCTTCCTCATGTCCCCACTTCATGGGTTACCATTAATAATAGATTCTTAGCAAAACTTGTTTGTAACCATCTCCTCACCTGTAACCACAACCAGTCAGTTTACACCTAAAAGGAACCTTATGATAGGGATTCCTTAATAACATTTAGTGATTCCACCTTTGCAAGGACAACAAAGAGGAAAGTGTAGTAACTTGTTGGTCAGGAGCTAAAATACATGGGGCCTGATTCTCAAAATGGGTATAGATTGGTGCAAGCTGCGGCAAACAGTATCTTACCAAAGCCCTGTGTGCCAGGGACCCTGCACCAGATTCTGGTAAAGGAGGTTCCGGCACCTCTAAGCCTACACCTGTGGCAACCGCACCATGTGGCAAATACCTAGGGCACAGAAGAGTTTGCTGCAGGCTACTTGTTCCAGGGTAAGTGGTCCCCCCCTGATGCCGTCCCATGATGTACTTAGTACATATAAAAACCACAAACCACAAGTTGGTGGTCTAGTGCCCCAATCCCGATGTTACCCCATTTACAAATAAGTATTATCCCATCCCAGGTTGTAGAGTACTCCCTCTCCCGATCCCCAATGCTGCCCAGTTTTAAAATAGTAATTCTAGTCCTCAACCCAGGTGGACAATTGGTCCCCACCCCTGTATGTAGTGCCCTCCACCCTGGTTCCTCCTCTAATCCTGATACAGAGCTGTCGTCAGCAGCCCTCCCTCTCCACTTAACGTAGCTGTCACTGACTGAACTGTCAGCAGAGTGCCTAATATAATGTTACATGTATACATATAGTAGTCACTCATTGACAGTTCTGTCGCTTTCAACTAATGAGTGAGAGGAGGGACTGTGCCAGTGCCAGCTGTGTATCTGGATGGGGAAGGAATTGGGATGGAAGACACTACATTCTGGGGTGAGGGGCCACTCAGCAATCTTGGGCTGGGACTAGAATTACTATTTTAAAACTGGGCAACATTGTGGATCAGTGATTGGGGAGGGGGCACTTGGCAACCTGGGATGGGGAATAATACCTTGTAAATGGGGCAACATTGGGGATGGGGCAAGCCTCTATGCCACATGGGTGGGGGTTAACCCATATGTCAAATGTACAGGCAACATCAGGGATGGGGAGGGGCTTGGGACATTTTATTTGTATTACTGGCACCATCAGGGATCAGGGAAGGAACTGGGCATGTTATTTATTCTGATAACTGGCACCACTGGTGATCTGGGGTGTGGCATGGGACTTGTTAATTATTCATATTACTGGCACCATCATGGATCGGGGACCACTGGCACATTACGCTAACAGTGAAGTCTCACAGAAGGGAATATTGAAAGCACCCTTAGACCAGCCCTGGCTGGTCTAAGTATAGAGTTTCTTTCTCTGGGAGATTTCTGAGAACACCACTATCGGAATATGGCAGCATGCATTTGCCACATGCCCTCTAGCATCAGGTTGCAATGCATTTTTGGGTGCATGGGTGGCACAAGCCCCATTTGGGCAGGCAATCTATAGTTGGCCATGAGCTGATTTGAGAATAGCTCTTAGGGCAATGTTTGATGAGAGTGCCACTTGTGCCATTTATGTTTGGGTCAGGCACCTTGCATCACACACAGGGCTTTGAGAATCGGGCCCATGATGTCTATCAGCATTTGGATAGGGTAACTGGAAACAATCAAGAAATACTAATGCATCCTGCATGTGGAACACATGATGTGGGCTATTCAAATTATAAAGATATATGTTTGGACATCATAACTATGGGTATGGTCCTGAAGAATAAGGAGTGTAGAGTAGCAATTTCAGGGGATTCTCCCAGTGCCAAGATCCTGTAAAGAAAAATGACAACATTAACAGAATCAGCAACAGACTGGCCAACTGTAGGGATTGGGGCTTCTATTCATAGACACAGGGGTAAATTTAGTAACCAAACTAACCTATTTGCCAAAGATGGTCTCCATATGAACAAGTCTGAGGCCTCAATTCTAGCTCAACAAATTAAAAATACATTGAATGAACTGAATTTAAACTGGAACTTGGGGCAAATCACACATCAATACTAGATCCGTCAACTCCATATAAAGGGTTAAAAGGAAGAACAAATAAGTGGAGATCGCCTTTCTAAATGTCAGGAGTTTAAATAATACAGTGAATCACCTGAGTGCATTAATAATTAAAGAACAGCTTGACCTAGTGGCTATTGTTGAAACCTGGTGGACACAGGATATAGTCTGAGGAAGGAATCCCTAGCTATCAACTCTTTCACAGGGACAGAAGTAACAGATGGGGGGTTGCATTCTTTATCAAAAAAAGGTATTGTCTGCACCGACATCACTAAAAAATAAAATATCTGATAGTAAGACCAAAACAGTGTAGATCAATATATCAGGCAAAAATATAAGAAACTTAATTATTGGTGCATGCTACAGAGCCTCCCCACTCTTCTGGTGGAGACACCCTTCACATTCTGGCCAAATTAGAGAATGCATGCAAACTAGCCAACACACTTAAAATGGGACACTTCAACTTGAGGGACATAAACTGGGAGAAGAATCAAGTTGGTACAACCACTAGTTGGTCTTTTTCCACCAGTTAGAACAACTTGATCTGGACCAGCCCTATGGTGCTGTGGGTTGAGGCACTGGATGCCACACCTTCCACCATGCTGGTGACCCAGGTTCAGGAATGAGCCTGGGCCATCAGTGGTAGAGAAGGAGAAGATCAAGCATCCGGAGGAGTATTCTCTTCTTCTGGGGTGAGGTCAGGGATTTCCTTGGTCAGTGGTGGCTACTGGTGGAGGCTGAGGGAGGCGCTGCTCTGAGCAGGAACATGTAGATGGGTGCGGTGTCAGTGGGGTGTTTGTGGGAGGAGCCATGCTGATGCCATTGCCACAGGTGGCAGAACAAAGAAAACACCCTGCCTCCCAGTAGGCGAAGGAGGGTACAGGGGTCAGCTAACCATGCCCAGTGCTGGGTCCTTCCATTCATTTCTCTGGCTCTCCTCCCTACCTGTCTGCTCTCCTGGATTCTAGATAGAGCACCAGGAAGAGTAAAATGGTCCCATCTCAGGGGATTCAGAGCCTGGGGTTGGGTGGCGAGCAGGAGCTGGAGAAGGTGGTGTCAGAGGAGGAACAGAGGACTTCAGGTGGGTGGGAACATGGCAGTGCTGAGTGACCCTCTGTACAGAGTCTGGCGTAAGGAAGTGAAGAAACAGAATTTGAAAAAAAAAGACCAACTTGGTCTGACCCAGTGTGTCACTGCTCCAACCAGTGGTAATACAGTAGGACTCTTGATCTCTTATTAAATAGTCATGACATCAGCACTGAAAATCTCCACATCGGGACCCCATTGGTAATAGTGACTATGGTACCATACCGTTCAATATTTTAACAGAACATTCCTTGAGCATGGAACCATTGACATTTTCAATATGGACAGGGAACATTAAAGAGATACATGATTGTTTGAGTAGCATAGACTGGGACATTCATTTCACAAATGTAACAGTGGAGGAAAATGTCAGTTCCTTAAAGAATCATATTTATTAACTAGCAATAACATTTTTCCCCAAATTAAAGCACGTAAGTAAAGGAATCAGACCCAAATAGTTGTCTCCTAGTATTAAGCGTTGTTAAATAAAAAGAAAGAGGGCATACATAAACCACAAGAAGAATAATACAGAAATAAATTGAGCTATTTACAAAACAACAGAACATACAGTAGCTGCAAGCGGGTTCTAAGGAAAGCATAGATACAGATGGAGTCCAATTGTGCTAGGAATGCCAACAAAACCGATGGGAAAAAATATATGGTTATATAACTTCATTAAAGAAATCTGGGAATACAGTAGGATCATTAAAGAAAACAATAGTGTTGTCATAGAACACACTGACATGGCCAATCTCTTTAACAACTACTTTGGTTCCATATACGAACACACTGACATGGCCAATCTCTTAAACAACTACTTTGGTTCCATAAACAGTATGCTCCCAAAGTGAAGGAGCCACTGATACCAGCAGCCCATACCTACACTTCACCAGTAATAACTTAAGAGCAAGTCACAGAAAAAAATCACAACTTAAAGTCCAGTCTTTTCTTGGATCAAACAATGTCTCATGCAGCATGTTCAAAATACTGTAACTATAAACTAACCTCTCTGTAATATCTTTCAAGATTCCCTAGATTCTGGCAGTATATACCACTGGTTTGGAGAACTGCAGTTGTCACCCTTATACACAAAAGGGTTGAAAGCAAACAATTGCTAACTATAGACCAATAAATCTCACACCAGGCAAAATCTTAGAGCGGATTATAAAGAACTTATTGATGGCCATATATAAGAGCTGAAGGGTACACAACATGGTTTTAAAAGGGCCGAGCCAGTACCACCAACCTACTCTGTTTTATGAAAATATAAGTGCAGCCCTTAATGATAATACTCCATGTGATGTCATATTCCTGGATTTTAGCAAGGCATTTGTCATTGTGTCACTGGGCAGTCATTTAAAAAGTGGTCAAGGAAAACAGACCCATCTTTACTAAGATGGATAATAGGATAGCTGGGATATAACCCAAATATTTAAAATCAGGGGGAATGAGTCACAGCCAATTAAGGTTATTAGTGGAGTGCCACAGGGTTCTGTGCTAGGACCACTATTCTTTCATGTATTTATATCTGGTGGTCAAACAAGAAAACTGCCCCAATGGCAGTGGATGTACTCAGAACAAAAACTTAAAACCACAGCAGAAAAGTTCAAGCACCATCCTGTTTATCAGAAATTATGCAATCCTGCACACAGAGATTCATAAAGTCTCATAGTAGCTGATTTATTTGCCAAAAGACACCAAAAGGTCATAAAACACATTCTACCTCCACACAAGAGGCGTCAGACAGCAATCCCTTCAAACTAGCCCCAACCAGTTTCACCTAAGGCATCATCAGGAGTGCCTAAGGATACTAGATACACCCTTTTATGTATGAGTCTTAAAGTGACAGTGCATAAAAACAAAATCCTGTTGTGTGATGTGACATAAATATAAAGCAATCATTATTTTGAACATAAGTGCCAGTGAAACAACATACAAATATCATTTAGCTGGCACATAAAGAAAGCATTATGGACAGATCTGTAATTACAGCAAACAACTGACAGCTCACGACATATCTAGATTGAAAAATATATATAAATATACAGTTTTTTCTCTATATCATACCATTATATTTAGGTATATAAAAATCTAAGTAATAGCCACAAGACTGGCTGAAACTTTAGCTTACTCCACTTACCCCTTATATTTATCAATACATGAAATAGAATAACAAACAATAATGCCTGTTGAAATCATAATATAACACCTGACTAAATTTCATAATGACAGAGCACTTTAAAATACCATGTGCATGAAACATTATATGTAACAGGCTTGTAACCCTCTATACATGTATTGTACAATAATAAAATGCACAATTTATTAAATAGCTGTAATGCACAGTATATAAAGTACAAATTACTATCCTCGTCAAGACTATACTTCCAATATACCTACATGCAACAAAGTAAAATATTAATACATATTTTGTTAAATGCCTCAAGTACATGTTTGGTGCACACTAGGATTTGGGGAAGTGGATGGGGACCCATTAAAAGAACAATTCCTTCTTGTGGGAGAAAAATATTTAAAACAAAAGGATTACTGTAGCTATGTAGCAGGAACACCAAACATATTTATAACAACATATTCATGTTCATATATCATAGCTTAGGGAATCTTAGGCTTATTAAAATATAAGCCTAATACTGATTCAAACATACTAGGTTTTCCTCAAAAATAAGGATAAATCAATGTTCTCATTGAGGCCAGGTGACCTCATGCCTCCCAAAGTATAAATCCAGAATGCCTCCTGCCTTTTAAGACACAGATCTTGATCACCACCTCTTGGGCCATTTTAACCTTCTGTATGCCCATTAAAGTAAATTTATGTTCTGTCCCATCTCATTTGGTGTGTATGTGATTAGAAAGTGCATTGTGTTCATCTCTCAAACGAATAGAGCTTGAATGCTCAGCAATCCTATTCTTAAACATGCACCTCATCTTGCCAATGTAGAAAGCTGTACAGTGACATGTGACTAGATACACTAACCACTGTGAGCTACAGTTAAACTGTCTTATAGAAAATTTTTCTGATTGTTAACTGTATTGAACAATACTTTTTTCAACGTGCTGCAGCTATACACAACCGACCAATGTAAAACAGCCTTTAGGTTGTGAGGTAGTCAATTTAACAGTCTGTATTTTGGTATCAGTTGAAAACTATGTACTAGGATATCTTTTAAATTTTGACCCCTTCCTATAGGTTATTTTAGGTGGTCTCTTTGCAACCTCAGCCAGAGCAGGCTCTGTTTTCAAGATAGGCCAGCAATTCTCACGGCATTCTCTAATGGACCCACTACTGGCGCAATACTGAGTAATAAACAAAACCTGTTCAGGATTCCTAGGAGGTGCTTGATGATATTTCAACAGACTTATCCTGTTCATCCTGCCAACAAAATCCCTGGCCTGAAATCAAGGATTGACTATATCCCCTCTCAGTGAAGCATTTACTGAATTCATCACACCTGTGTTCAAAGGATTGGGCTCTTGAACAATTCCTTCTAACCTTCATGAACTGGGATGTGGGGATGTTGCTGATGGTGTGGTGGGGTGGCAACTACTGGCTAACAGTAAACTATTGTGATCTGTGCTTTTCTGGCATAGATCTGTCTCTACTGTTCCATTTGCATAAACATAAAATCAATATCAAGAAATTTAACATTCTCCTCACTATACTGAGTTGTAAACTTTAAATGTTACAGATTCATTTGAGGTGGAAACCCGTTCTGCCGATAATGTGGACCCATGAGCAGTGACTACTATCCAAACACCTGCACCCACTCCTTATATTATTTTGGCCGTCCATTCCTTAGCACGTGCAGCAGTTAAAGCCTGGAGAAACCACTGGCACAGAATTACACTTGAAACATATGTTAAAGTAGATCGAGTCCCAAGAGGCCAGCAGGTCATTAAGTGGCCTGGCTATGAGGAAGACCAGTCAATATTAATGAATAATTAGAGAAAATGAATGCAACAATCCTCCATGCTGTTTAACTGTTTAATAAGGGATTATATTTATCTCTGCAGTGATTTAGAACAGAACTTAAAAGCAGGTGTGAACAAAATTTTAGAATTTAAATATCACCCAGACCTCTTGGACTTTGAGACTGTACTATTTGATATCATACAAAGGAGGAGGAAAAAATTAAGCAGGTCAAGATGATTAAATGGGAGCAGGATAAAAAGATTATTTTTGGATTGCGTCTTTACTCTGAATCAAAAGTATGCAAGAGCAAGCGGTGGGGTAAAAGTAAAATAAACAAGATTCTGACCTGAGAACAGATTTACAGATACCAAATGACTCTGCTACTGCCACCATCCACTCAAATATTGAAACCTGCTGCCTCTTTGAATGTGTCATGGGACCACTTTACATTTGAATCCTCAATGGATGATTTTGAGTGGAAACAGAGGAAGAGGAGGAAGTGATACCAGTTGCTCAACCAAAGCAGAGAGCAGCCACTCTGAAAAAAGAGACCCCTATACTCCGGTTGATCCAGTTTCAGGAAACACAGGAAACTGGAAGAGAATGAGATAGGGAGGTAAGACAGCCAGGAGGAAGCAGGTGCTTGGCCCAACACAGATACCACAAGCAAGCAACACAGAAATGTAGGAGACACAATCCGGTTATGGGAGGATGTGGGAAAGGGAGATACAGGAACAAGGACTGGTAACAAATGGAATTCATATTTTACCTTTTGAACAAATGCCTGTTTTACAAAAGAGACTAGGATTTGTCCTGACCTGCAAAATCAGGGACTTTGATGTTAAGAAATTCTACAGAAAGTTCAGTCCATACTTCTTTTTAAGTACAATCAAGGTACTGTTAATGAAGAAATTGCTGTTGTAATCAACACCTCGGTGAGTAGTACTTCTAATGGCTCCAGATAATATACTGGTGGGACAGTCACCTATTGGACAGTCACAGCAGCAAACAATAGGCACACTGAGAAATTCATCAGCTTTTGTTCCCACTTATACCCTCACAGTTCTGGTTTTTGAGAGAACTCTATTAAATGAAACTGAAAAAGTTAAGCTCAAAGACAGAACATTTATTTCTCTAATTTGAGTGCTGCAGAAAGAGCTGCCATAACTGAATTGAATAATAATCTGCATATTACAATCAAACCTGTGGACAAAGGGGTCTATAGTTATTCTTGAAACAGAGGCATATATGAGGAAATATTCCATCTGTTGGTGGACACTGATTTCATTGTGGGGTTAAAACTGATCAAACTGTGGTGTTTAAGTGTATCATTGATGAGTACTTAGTAAGTGCCCATGAAAAGGCATTATTTCTGATACCACATTAGAATTTCCTACTGTGACTCACCTAGTTAGACAGACTATCTATTGCTCACCAAAGGTGCAAACAAAAATTGGTCTGTCCCAGGATGCTCAATTGTCTCTGGTATGGGGTCATTAACAGAGCCATTGTCTAAATTTGTGGATCAACACATAGGTCACTTGGTATTTACTCTCAGGGTCCCACATCAAGGACACTACACATATCTTGGGCATCCTGGGGGATTTACAGATGAAAAGGGGTGATTGTTGGTCACTTTAGATATCCAGGCCCTATATACCAAGATTCCCCACCAGGTGGGTCTGGAATATTTGGTACACTAGATGGAAGTTAAGACAAACTATTCTGTGGAATTTATGCAGTTTTTGTGTGATTTATTCAGGTTTGTGCTTACTATGAATTCTTTAGTTTTCAGTGTCAGTACCTTCTCAGGTCCAGGGAACGCAATAGGGATACTTTGCCCCACATATGTGAACTTATACCTTGGCCTGTGGCAGTAACAATTTATTTATGACCAAACCACTAACCCTTTCTTTGACCAGATAGACCTTTGGAAGCACTTTATTGATGATGTGATGATGGTGTGGCGGGGTGGGGTGAAGAACTTTCAGTTCATTAACTACCTGGAGTGATCTAATCCAGATTTAAAGTTTTCAAGTCAGGATAGTGAGGAGATTCTTCAGTTTCTTAATCTTGATATTATGTGTATGCAAGATGGAACAGTTGAGACAGATCTATACCGGAAAAGCACAGATTGCAACAGTTTACTGTTAGCCAGTAGTTGCCACCCCACCACACCATCAGCAACACCCCCAAATTCCAGTTCATGAGGGTTAGAAGGAATTGTTCAAGAGACCAATTCTTTAAACACAGGTGTGATGAACTCAGTAAATGTTTTCACTAAGAGGGATATAGCCAGTCCTTGATTTCCCAGGTCAGGGATTCTGTTGGCAGGATGAACAGGATAAGTCTGTTGAAATATCATCAAGCACCTCCTAGGGATCCTGAATATGTTTTGTTTATTATTCAGTATTGCACCAATAGTGGATCCATTAGAGAATGTCTTGAGAAATGCTGGCCTGTCTTGGAAACAGAGCCTGTTCTGGCTGAGGTTGCAAAGAGACCACCTAAAATAACCCATATGGGGTCAGAATTTAAAAGATATCCTAGTACATAGTTTTCAACTGATGCCACAATCCAGAATGCTAAATTGGTTACCTCTGTGACCTCAAGAATGTTTTATGTGTGGTCAGTGTGTATATTGCCAGCATGTTGAAAAAGTAAAGTGTTCAGCACAGTTAACAGTCAGAAATGTTTTTCTATAAGACAGCTTATTAACTGTAGCTCACAATGGGTAGTGTATCTAGCCACATGTAGTTATATAGCTTTCTATATATAGAAGACGAGGCACTTGTTTAAGAATAGGATTGCTGAGCATTCAAACTCTATTAATTTGAGAGATGAACACAATGCACTTTCTAATCACATACACAACAAACTAGATGGGACAGAACATAAATTTAATTTTATGGGCATACAAAAGCTTAAAATGGCCTAAGAGGTGGCAATCAATATCTGTATCTTAAAAGGCAGGAGGCATTCTGGATTTATACTTTGGGAGGCATGAGGTCACCTGGCCTCAATGAGAACATTGATTTATCCTTATTTTTGAGGAAAACCCAGTAAGTTGAGGAATCAATATTAGGCTATATATTTTAATAAGCCTAAGATTCCCCTAAGCTATGATATATGAACATGACTATGTTGTTATAACTATGTTTTTTCCCTGCTACACAGCTACAGTCATCCTTTTGTTTTAAATATTTTTCTCCCACAAGAAGGAATTGTTCTTTTAATGGGTCCCCTCCATTCACTTCCCCAAATCTCAGTGTGCACCAAACATGTACTTGAGGCATTTTACAAAATATGTATTTATATTTTCACTTTGTTGCATGCAGATATATTGGGAGTATAGTCTTGATGTGGATAATAATTTGTGCGTTATATACTGTGCATTAGAGCTATTTAATAAATTGCGATTTTATTATTGTACATACATGTATAGGGGTTACAAGCATGTTACATATAATGTTTTATGTAGATTGTATTTTTTTATTAAGCTTTTGGTCCCCATAACCACCTCCCACCAACTGGCGATGGGGACACATAGCATTTTACAGATTTCTCCCCTAACCCCTGAGGCCCTGGCACATGGCCATGTAAGCCTGTGGAGGCATGCCGCACCCTTTGGTGCAAGCTCAGTCCTTCCACCTCCCAATTCTTTGTCGCCACCTCTCCACCTACACCCCACTAGACCTCTACCCAGTTGGAGTGGAATTACGAGGGCACCAACCACCCTCACCTCCCTCAGGAGAGGAGAGCTGCCTGCTAGCATGCTCACTTCTGCTCTGCCGCTCCCCACGCCAACACACTGACAACCCAAGGTCATTCCCAAACCGGGTCGCTGGCATAGCGAAGGTAAGGTGCCCAGTGCCTCAACCCTCCATTACCGGGCCGCTCAATCCTCTGCACCACCGGGCCAATGCACATGATATTTTAAATTGTTCTGTCATTATGAAATTTAGAAAACTGTTATGATTTTAACAGGCCTTATTGTTAGTCATTCTAGTTCATGTATTGATAAATATAAGGGGCAAGGCAGAATAAGTTAAAGTTTCAGTCAGTCTTGTGGCTATGACTTAGGTTTTATATACCTAGATGTAATTGTATGATATAGAGAACAATAGTATATCTATATATATTTTTTCAATCTAGATATGTCATGAGCTGTCAGTTCTTTGCTGCGACTACAGATCTGTCCATAATGCTTGGTCTTAGTGTCATCCACATGATATTTTTGTGTTGTTTTATTAGCACTTATGTTCAACATAATGATTGTTTTATATTTGTGTCACATCATAAAGAGGTTTTTGTTTTTATGTACTGTCACTTTAAGACTCATACATAAAGGGTGTATCTAGTA
The DNA here is from genome assembly GCA_016271365.2 of Neoceratodus forsteri. NCBI lineage: Eukaryota > Metazoa > Chordata > Ceratodontiformes > Ceratodontidae > Neoceratodus > Neoceratodus forsteri. The sequence continues at coordinate 1,453,441,024 of CM057455.1, read as the reverse complement.
ACCTTAGGCACTCCTTGATGATGCCTTAGGATGAAACCAGTTGGAGCTAGTCTGAAGGGATTGCTGTCTGGCTTTCTTCTCTTGTGTGGAGGTAGGATGTGTTTTTCTGACTTTTTGGTGTCTTTTGGAAAATATATCAGCTACTATGAGCACTTTATGAATCTCTGTGTGCAGGGTTGCATTATTTATAATAAGCAGGATGGTACTTGAACTTTTCTGCTGTAGTTCATGTATTTATATCTGACCTGACCAACAACCTGTACAGCTGGGCCTGCAAATTTGCCAATGATTGAAAAATTGGTTGGCCATGTTTAAGAGTGACTGAATCACTACAAATATAGGACGATTTAAATAATAATATATAAGTAGAGTATAACCTGGGAAATGCAGATCAATAGTGAAAATGCAAGGTGGTGCACATGGAAAGAACAATCCTGAGTATGTATATAAATTAGGCTTCTCTGAGCTAGCAGAGTCCACATGTGAGAGACCTAGGAATATTGATAACATCTGACTATGATCAACAAAAAATAATGCAAAGAGGTCATAGCTATGGCCAAAAGAGTACTGTGGTCAGTTAAAAGAAATATAACCTCTTGGCAGGAAAATGTAAGCCCACCTCTGTACAGGCGTATATCTGTCCACACTTGGACTTTGCTACCCCTTCTGGACCCCATATAAAGAGGGACAAAAGAAACAGCTCAAGATAGTCCTGCATAAAGCTACCAAGCAGGCATACAGTACCCAGGTAGCCCGATCACGGGTATAACAGTACCACTCCCGGTAGCCTGATCGTGGGCATAACTGTAACCACCCCCGAGTAGCCTGATCGTGGGTATAACTGTAACCCCAGTAGCCCACTGACAGCTCAGTATGGCTGCACGCTCATTGGTTCAGAGCATGAGCCAATGGGCGTGCAGCCACTCCATACCAGTTAGTCCAGATATGTGAATGAATTCACATATGGACTGACTGTGGTATGGGCTGCACGCCCATTGGCTCATGCTCTGAACCAATGGGCATGCAGCCATACCGACTTATCAGTCAGCGGGTGGGGCGGCAGGCAGGTGGGGTGCTGCTGCCCGCCGCTGAAGGGGAGCAGGGTGGTGGGGCTCAGTGGGCGGGTGGGGTGGGGGATCCACTAGATCATCAGGATTTCGGACTTGGGGGTGAGGAATGCCGCCCGCGATCGGCTTCTCGTGGTCCACTGAACCACCAGGGATATTGGACTTAGGGGAGGTCTGATGCCCGCAATCGGGCTACCCCGGTGGGTTACAGTTATGCCCGCAATCAGACTACTCGGGGTGGTTACAGTTATGCCCACGATTGGGCTACCGAGGTGGCTACTGTTATGCCCACGATCGGGCTACTCGGGGATGGTTACAGTTATGCCCGTGATCAGGCTACTTGGGGATTACAGTTATGCCCGATCGGCTAATTGCGGTCCACTGGACCACCATGGATAGGAGACATTCATTGTCAATCAATCAATCAATCAATCAAATCTTTATTTATTCAGGTGAACATCATTGAGCAGAGCTCATTTGCAAAGACGGACCTGATAAGGTTAAGGTTCAATAGTTGGTACATAAACAGATACATTTAAAACAATTATATATACATAATCAAAAGACAGAAGTTGATTAAAACATAACAGGACAAGGTAGGACATATGAAAAGTACACTAGATAATACAGTATATACATATCCCAGTGGAGGAATCAAGGCATACACTCAACATAAGGCACCCAAAATTTCCAAGTTCCAGGGCAAGCCAATGCAGACAAAGAGACACAGTGTTTGAGTGACTGAGAAAATGGTGATCACATCCTCTGGTAAAAGACATGGAAGGGAGGTATGGGGACTCAGACAGGGGCTGGGGCTAATACTAGGAGGTGTAAGGGAGTAATAAGGGCTGGGGTAAGGGCCAGGAATTAGTGGGAGAAGATTATAGCCAGGGTTAGCAAGATCAGTGTAGATAAGGTTATAGGGAACTGAAGTGCCATAAAATGAGGGCTGTCTGGGAGGGAGAATTGTGGGATAAGTTATGGGAAATGAGTTGCAAATTATGATAGTTGTCTGGAAGGGGAGGGTAAGGAATGTGAATAGACTAGAGCTTGTGGTAGCAGTTGCATTTCTCTGAGAAGAGACTTGTGCAAAGCTGTTTAAAGGATACTAGAGTTATAAGCTTGATCAGCTTCAGGGACTTCTGTAAAGTATTCCATGCCATAGCTGGAGAATAGCTGATTGCAGACCTCCCTTGCGGGTGTTGACTTTAGGCACCTTGAGCATGATGAGTTGTTGCTTCTTAGGGCATAGGAGCTAGCTGTGGCCTGTGTGAAGCAGTCTAAAATATAATTTGGGAGCTTCTTAGACAACGCTCTGTAAATCCATAGTGCAGCATTTCTGTTCCTTCTGAGGTGTAGGGATGCCCAACTGACTGCAGCATAGAGAGAGCAGTGATGAGTGTTAAATAGAAGATCTGTTATGAACCTTAGTGCTCTGTGGTACAGTGTATCCAATTTGCTTAGATAGGAGATGGGGCAGTGACTGTAAAGGAAATCTGCATAGTCAATAACTGAAAGAAAAGTGGCCTGGACCAACCTCGTCTTAGAGTCTCTGGTTAGGAAGTGTTTATTCTGAAGAATAGGCCAAGCCTCTGGCAAAATTTTTCAGAAGTTCTTCAATGTGATGTGTGTAATCAACCTGCTATCTATCCACACACCCAAATATCTGAATTTTTCTACATAGTCCAGGCTTTCTCAAGGATAGTGGATAGCTGGGGAGATTGTTTAGTGAGGAGGTATTTGTATAGCTTTGGTTGGAGAAAAAATTGCTTTTGTTTTCTTAGCATTTAAAAGGCTTTTTCCAGTAGTTGGTGTTGTAATAAGGAGAATTCTGCTTGTAGAATTTCACAAGCTATTGCAGGCGATGGGTTGCTGACATGCAAAACTGTGTCATCTGCAAACAGGTGAACAGTGGCTTTGGTGAGGTTTGAGTCAATATTATTAATGTAAATGGCAAAAGGATAGGGCCAGGATAGTTCCTTGCGGAACTCCTCTTAGAAGTGGTTTTAGTGGAGATAGATCACCTTCAGCTTTCACTTGCTGTGACCTATCCATAAGGTAACACCTGAACCACTTAAGGAGGGTGGGTCCAAGCCTATGGAATGCAAGGAGAGTAGCAGCTCATGGTCCACTGTGTGAATGCCTTGCTGAGATCTAGAATACAGCACAGACACTGTTCTTTTATCCAATTCAGTTTGCCAGTCATTTGTAACTTTGGCCAGTGCAGAGACAGTACTATGCCTAGCTCTAAACCCAGATTAAGCTGGATTAGAGATTAGCATCTTCAAGGTATTCTCTTAGCTGGATGCTCACTAATTTCTCTAGCAGCTTGGATAGCACTAGAAGAATGGATATAGGCCTGTAATTGTTGAGGTTCATGGGGTCCCCTGATTTTAGTAGGGAAACACTTGGGCTGTTTTCCACATTGTAGGAATAGAACCAGAGATTAATGACAGATTAAAAAGATGTGTTAAGGGAACTGCAAGTGCATATATTGCAATCTTTAGAAAGTAGGGTCAAGAGTCTGCCCTAAGCTTTTTGATATCCATTTGCAACATTAGATCCTCTACTTGCTTCAACAGGATCAGTTTGAAGGAGAAGGAAGAATCAGTTCTCTGAGCTCCAGTGTGCTGGGAGCTTAGTTGTGCATGTAGCAGATTAGTTGGAGAGGTGTCAAAAGCAAGGCCAGCAGTTGTGAAGTGATTATTGAAAGCATCCAGTACTTCCATTCTGTCTGAGATTGTACCCTTATTGTTGTGCAATTGAGTTGGTAGTGAGGTGCTAGAGTCCTGTCCTAAAATACCATTAATGGTGCTCCAGAACCTAGCAGGATTGTGGTAGGAGGTCAAGTTCAGCCCTATAAATGCAGCCTTTGTATCCGTACTTTCCTGGTACAGCTATTTCTGGCTTTCTTAAACATCGCTTAGTCAATTGGGTTCTTGGTCTTCCTCCCCAGTTTCCATAGCTTGTCTCTCTCAGCAGTGCAGATTTAAGGTCAGCTGAAAACCAGCGGCAAGATTTGTTTTTATTCGAACACTAGTGATTGGTGCATAGTGTTCAGGGCACCTAGTATTATGCTGTTTAACACCTGATTGCTTTTTCCACAGAGTGTGCTAGTAAAACTCTTGCCATCTTGTGGAATGAGTTAGATCATGGAGATATCCCTCAATATTGAAGTTTTCTTGGATCTCCTCTGTAGGAATTTTGCTGGGGTGCTGATTTGCGGATGATCTTACTCCTGCAATGAGGCAGTGGTCACTTATGTCACTGAAAAGCACTCCAGTGTGCGTGAATAGGTGGGTTTATTCACCAGAATGATGTCAAGTAATGTACTGTTGCTTCTATTCTTTAAGTTGATTCTTGTTGGCTCATTTATCAGTTGTGAGAACCCATGTGTATCTTACGGGACGTCCCGTGATCGGGCTGCAGGGGCGTCGGTCCCTGATGGCTGCTGCCTGGCAGGCGACAGGCGCACGTCGTCCGGGAGTGGCGCACCTGCATGCTAATGGCATGCAAATGGGGCCGTAATCAGATGCAAATGGCCCCCGTGTGCCTTGCATAAATTATGGCCACATTTGCATGTCATCCTTGAATATTGCAGGTGCTGTGCATGGCGCAATGGAACTTGTGCCACCGCATCTCAATGCTCCACTCCTGACCACATGCGCTGGTGCAGTTCCACTGCACCATGCACAGTGAGGCTGGACAGGCGATATTCAAAGCAGTTGCGCCATAGTGCAACTCCGTTGAATAAGCGCCTGGCCACACCCCTGCACAACTATTTTGAGTGGTGCACAGGCTTGCGCCACAAACTGGTGCAGTTTGAATATCTGGGCCATAGTTTATAAACATTAAATTGAAATCAGCTATACTTACTTTCATTTAGAACCAGATCAATCATCAGTTCATTCTGAAAAAGCCTGAGTGAAAAGGAGGGCCTTCATACGAGCCTTAAAATCTCCAAAGTAGGACCAGCCAGTGGTGCTGAGGGTTGAGGTGCTGGACACCACACCTCAGCACCACACCGGCGACCGGGATTCGAGGAACAAGCCCGGGTTGCTGAGGGGTCGGCTAGGGAGGAAGGGATTGAGCATCTGAGGACAGCTCTCCTCTCCCAGGAGGGACGAGGTCCCTATTTGGTGTGGATGACCTCTGGCAGAAGCCAGAGATACAGCAAGTGGCAGAGAAGCGTAGTGAAGGGGTGGGGAGTGGCAGATGTCGGTGAGGCCTTGGCGTCAGGCGCTGGCCACTCCCAGGAAAAAAGGAAAAAAACTTCAGCTCGGTGGATATGAAGAACACGTAGCTTGCCCATGATTTATGGCCGCCCTTCTGGCATCCTCCCGAGCCGCCACATACAGGAATTCCTGGGTGTTGGAGGCCCACCCGACCCAACCCAGGGGCAAACCGAGGCTACATGGGCGATGGAGGATTGAAAGTTAGGAGCGAACTGTAGTGGGATAACTCCTAGGTACTCCGAGGAGACTGGAGTTGAGGGGGAGAGGAGGGAAAAATAGAAAGTACAAAAAAACCCTCCAGGTCGGAGCTTCCTAACCCCAAAAAGGAGTGAGTTCCATAAGACTGGGCGGTGACACTGAATGACCTGTTGCCAGCCAATTTCAGTCTTGACCTTGGAACTGCTAGGAAGCTCCCAAGGGAGGTGGAGGAGGCGGTCGAGACTGCAGGAACCAGGAGGTCTAACAGATAACTAGGGCCCTGTCTGTGTAGGGCCTTAGAGGTGAAAGCCCCACCTTAAAGGGATCCTTCACCTGACTGGCAGCCAGTGCAACTCACGCAGCACCAATTGTAATATGACAAAACTTAGGCTGCCCAGTAAGTAACTGGGCAGCTGCGTTTTGCACTAGCTGCAGTCTGCGAAGATCCTCCCATGACCCTGAAATAGAGCCATTACAGTAGTCATGCCTCGAGTAACCAAGGCATGCATCAAAGTAGGGAGATCCAGAGGCGGAACAAGGGTTTTATCCTGGCGACATTTCTAAGATGGAAAAATCAGGAGCGGACAACTGAGAGATCTCGCCTCAATAGTCATACTCCTATCAAAAATAACACCAAGATTTTGCACCCTTGAAGAGGCCTTCAATGAGACAGAACCCAGAACTAGTCCAGTCTCTGAATCAGAGGCCAACATATCATGCACTCTCTTCGACTCCACTACCAATACCTCCATCTTATCAGGGTTTAGTCGCAACCAGCCAGATGCCATCCAGTCATTAATCTCGGCAAGGCAGTTGTTTAGCACATCCACTGGGTTGGATGTTCCTGGGAAAAAGGATAAGTATGGCTGGGTATCATCAGCATAGCAATGAAAACCCAAGCCATACTTTCCTACTGACTTGTAAAGCATATACACTGCAAACAAATATAGGGCCAAAACTGAACCCTGAGGTACTCTGCAGGAAAGGAGACTAGAGGAGGAGAAATTCCCCATCACAGCCCGCTGCCTCCTATTGGAGAAGAAGGACTCAAACCAGCAGATGACAGTGCCGGTGAGTCCTAGAGCTCCCTGAGATGATCAAGCAACACACCATGGTCTACAGTGTCAAAAGCTGAGGAGAGATCCAGGAGAACAAGAACTGTCTTGTCTCCCGATCTCTAGCCCTGAGGAGGGCATTCTGCACCTGAACAAGCCGGTTTCTTGTGCTCTGCCTTACTCAAAACCCTGACTGGAATTGTTCATATAACTCGTGGGTCAAGAGATGCTCCTCCAACTGAAGCGCCACTACCTTCTCCACAACCTACGCTAAAGGGAAGATTGGAGATAGGTCCGTAATTTGTCCTGATCTCAGGTCCAAATATGATATCTTTAAGAGTGGTCTCACCAGTGCCTACTTCAAGGCATCAGGAAAGACCCCTCAGATAAGGAGCACTGACAATCAGGGCAAACACCAGGCCAACGGTGCTGATGCATCTCATCAAGAAATGTATTGGCACCAGATCCAGTTTGCAAAAGTGTGCTTCAGATTGGTAGCTACCTCAATAACATCACTGGCTTCCACTGGTTTAAACTCCCCCAACTGGGCGGAGTGCACTTAGAGTACCTCTGGCGACCACTGCCAGCTATGACATTGCTGACTGGAGGAACACCCTGCAGAATACTGGACACTGTGTCCGAGAAGAACCGAGCAAACTCCTCACATTCAAGATCTGAAAAACCTTCTTCAGCTGCAGACAGGCAGGATGAAGTAACCTGTCAACAGTCCGAAAAGTATAGTTGTCGGCTCTTCCCAGTAACAATCTCCCTGGACAGAAATACTGCCTTCTTATGGTTGATTGCCTCCTGTATGCATTAAAATGCATACGCAGAGGCCAGTTGTCCACATCAGGCCAGATTTCCTCCAGCAGTGCTCTAATCTCCGACCCTTTCTCTTCATCTCCCTAAAATCCCCATCAAACCAAGGAGATGTCAGGTATGAGGATTTAGGACGTACGGACAGATCTGAGAGTCAATGGCATCAGATAAAACCCTATTATAGGAGTCTACCATTAGAACCAACGTCTCCGATGCATACATTTGCCACATCAGATAGATCGGCTGCCGCCAGAAAACCCTCTGGGGTCAAACCCCATAAAGAGTAGCAGCTCATCATCTCAGTGGGGAAGAGACAGCCGGTGGGAGCCCTGAACATGAACTGCACCATGCAATGATCGGACAAACCACCTGATCAATCCCGAGATTATCTATCTCAAGCCCCAGTGAGAACACCAGATCCAATGTGTGACCACTCTGGATTTGATTGTATCTATAGGCATCTGAATGTTCCAAGTTGTATTTTTGCTGTAATACAAGGAAGGGATGAACCTGTAGATTGTACAATGTTTTGGAGTTTGAATATCTCTACATTTTCCCAGTGTTTCCACTGTATTCCAGCTCGGTGATCACGTGTTCCCATTACCACATACTGGTTGTTTCTTGGATTTCTAAAGAGCTGTGCATATTCTTAAGGATTTTGGATGACATGTGTTGGGTACACCCCATAGGAGAGTCTGTTAATGAATTTGGGGTGGGTCCAAACAAGAGGGATGACAGGGAGGTGGTGGTAGACCTATACAGGTCCTGTTCAATCTTCTTTCATTATGGGGCATAGAGTTCATCTTCTAGTAGCTAGCAGGATGTATTTTGTAGCTGCGTTGCATTGTAATATAAGCCAAAGTCTGGAACCTTCAGATCGCCACTGGTCATGAGGCAGGCCAATCTATTCAGAGATGCCCTGATTTTTTCTGAACCTATATAAAGTCTGATATCAGTCATTGAATATCCATTATGTATTTGTTTGAAATTGCCATATGGATCATTGATAGGGTGGTGAGAACTCTTGGCAAAACATTCATTTTACTGAAGAAATTCTCTGCCCAAGGAAAGTGGTCATTTGTTCCATCTGGTCAGGTCTATTTTACAGCAGTTGTGATACATGTTATATTTTTATGGCTATCTCAGGGCCTGCATATTTTCTGATGTACCCAGGTACTGGATTGAGTTTGGCCTCAGTATATGCTGAATTCTTATATCATATTCGTGGTGCATCTATAGTTTAGTGGAAGTATCTCTGATTTATCATTATTCAATTTATTACCGAAAACCTGCCAAACTGTTATATAATTTGCAGCACTTTGGTGGTGGATGTATCCGGGATGCTTAAGGTTGACAAGACATTGTCAGCATACACCAACAATTTGTGGTTCATACTTTCAAGTTAAAAGGTAACTTTGTAAATGAGCCTATGGCTCAAAGTTTTCAAACTGCTGTCTAAATAAATAAAATAAATAAATGCCAGCAATCAAGGGTTCTGACTGAATTTTGCACAGCAGAGGGTCAAAGACTGGGTTGAACAGTGTGAGAGATGGGGCAGCCCTGCCTCATACCTCTGTTCATTTGGATATCTGGAGAGATGCTATTAATGCAGACCACTGCTTTGGGATGTGGTATAATAGCTGAATCATGGACTCTGGATAGGAGTCAATCCCAGTCCTTTCACAGAAGAAAGGGTTCTGAAAGAACTCCTACACTGAAGGTGGACAAAGCAATGGGGCCTGGCAGAATTCACCCAGAATTCTAAAAGAATTAAGGGAGAACTAGTGAAACCACTGACTACCCTTTTAACAAATCATGGGAGGATGGTGTGGTACCTGAGGACTGGAGGAAGGCAGATGTGATTCTTCTTCACAAAAGTGGGACCAAGACAGGGGCAGGAAACTACAGGCCTGTCAGTTTGACCTCTGTGGTAGGAAAGTGATGGAATCACTTCTGAAGGAAAGAATTGTTGAGTACCTAGAGGCCAGTGGGGCTGGGACCCAAGGCAGCATGGGTTTACACTGGGAAGGTCATGTCAGATAAATCTAATTGATTTCTTTGACTGGGTAACCAAAGTAGTAGACCAGGAGGGGCTGTGGACATGGCCTACCTAGACTTTAGCAAGGCATTTGACACAGTCCCACAAAAGATTAATAGTCAAATTAACTAGCCTGGGAGTGGGTCCCAGGGTGGTAGCCTAGGTAAAACATTGGCTGGACAACAGGACACAGAAGGTAATTGTAAATGAAGTCCACTCTGAAGAAAGAGGGTTACTGGTGGGGTACCGCAGGAGTTCAGTACTGGGTCCAGTCCTTTTAATGTCTTTATAAGTGACACTGCAGAGGGACTAGAAGGAAAAGTATGCCTCTTTGCAGATGACACAAAGATCTGCAAAAGGTTGATACACAAGGAGGTGTGGAAAGGATGAGAAGGGACTTGGCAAGGTTGGAGGAATGGTCAGAAATACAGCAGCTTGGATTCAATGCAAAGAAGTGCAAAATGATGCAGCTGGAAACAAAAACCAGGGAAGATTACACAATGGTGGAGGAGGCAGTAACAACAGCAAAAATCTAAAGGACCTGGGGTTAATCATATCAGATTACCTTAATGTTAGCAAGCAATGTGAGAAGGCAGTAGGGAGGGCTGGGGGGATACTGGCATGCATAGGGAGAGGAATCACCAGCAGAAAACAGGAAGTTGTTATCCCTCTGTACAGACAGTTAGTGAGACCTCATCTGGAGTACCGTGTCCAGTTCTGGAGACCCCATTTCACAAGGACATAGATAGGATAGAGGCAATCCAGAGGAGGGCAACTAAAATGGTGCAGGGTCTGCAAGAGAAGCCATACGAGGACAGACTAGAGGAGCTTAATATGTATACCCCAGAGGAAAGGAGGGAGGGGCATGATGAAACTTTTAAGTACCTCAGTGGAATTAACAAAGTCCAAGAGGGTAGCATCTTTCAAAAAAGAGATGTGCAAGAACAAGGGACACAATTTGAAGACAGAGGGAGTGGTTCAGGGGCAATGTGAGGAAGTATTTTTTCACAAGGAGGTGGTGGATGCATGGAACAGCCTTCCTGAGAAGGTTGTGGGTCTAAAACTGTTGGAGAATTCAAGAATGCATGGGACAGACATAAGGCAATTTTGTGGGGGTAGGAAGAAATAGGCTGTTGGTTAACTAGGATCTGCAGCTTATCCTGTAGGTAGGAAATGGGCAGACTAGGTGGGCCAAGCTGTCCTTATGTGCCATCAAAGTCTATGTTTCTATGGAGATTAAAGCAGCTGGGACCCCACTGGTTCTAGAATCTTGAATAAGTAATGCTATTTGACCTGGTCAACTGCTTTCTCTGTAGTGTGATAGAAGTGTAGGGTCTTTCTGGTCTTTTCTTTCCTTATAAGATAGGCTACTTTCCACATGTTGTCAGATATAAAGTGGCTAGTCATAAATCCAGTTTGTGTGGGACCGGACATGCCAGTAGCACCACAAGCAGTCTGTTTGCAATGATTTTGGCCAGGGTTTTCGCACCAATGTTCAGCAGCATAATAGATTGTTAGCCGGTACATGTAGAGTGGTCCCTGTTAGGTTTCAGGATCAGTGTAATGATGCCAATCATCATGGATGGTGGAAATGTTCCTTTTCTATGGATTCCTGATAGCCAGGACGTAGTAGAGGCATTCGACCTGTTTGGGGAGGTTAAAGTGGTGGAGGTGGCCGAGGTTATTGAGGTCACTTGAAACTGAAGCGCACATATTGTGAACTGGACCCAGTTCTGGCGCATTTCTTAATGGGATGTGTTGATTCCATAGGTCTGGTGTTCACCTTGATTGTCCAGTGTTCATTGTTGGAGGGTATTCCCAGATTCCTTGAAAGAGGCTCTGGTGAGGCCCTTCTGAAGAAACCATCTCTCGACCCGGATATTTTGGCGAGATTACTGCCTATCTCCAACCTCCCATTTTCAGGAAAGGTTGTTGAGAAGGTTGTGGCGCAACAGCTTGAGGAGCACCTCATGACCGTTGACATCTATAAGCCACTCCACTCTGGGGTCGAGTCAAGCACAGCTCCAAAACAGTGCTAGTTCGGGTGTATAATGATCTTTTAGGGCAAGGGATAGAGGAGATGGGTCATTTCTTGTTGTCCTTGATCTGCCTTCAGTTTTGACACTGTAGACCACTCTGTGCTGCTTGATCATCTCAGAAAGTACTGTGGACTTTCGGCACTGTCATCTACTGGTTTGAGTCCCATCTCACTGGTAGGAAGCAAAGAGCAGTGATGAGAATTTCTCCTTATCCCCAAAGCTCCTGTTGTGCGGTGTGTCTCAGGGATCAATCCTGTCACCGATGTTGTTTGTAGTGTACATCCTGCCCCTAGAGGAGCTAATTAGGAAGTACAACATGGGTTTTCACTGCGATGCAGATGATACCAATTGTACCTATCCTTTGCCCTGGAACATCCAACACTGTAGAAGTGCTAAATATCTACCTGGCGAGATCAATGATTGGGTGTCCTCCAGCTGGTTATGACTGAACCTTGATAAGATGGAGGTACTGGTAGTGCAACTGGGCCAAAGGCATGATAGGAACACCTCTGGTGAGGTAACTGATCTTTTCCTGGGACCTACCATTAATTCCTCTAGGGTGCAAGATCTTGGCGTTTTCATGGACTGACGGATTGACATTTGAATCTCAGGTGTCATCAGTTGTCCAAAATGTTTTACCACTTGAGGAATATTGCCAGGATTAGGCCACTAGTTCTGCCTGAGGACCTTCCTACTCTGGTGCATGACTTTGTAACATCTAGGCTTGATTACTGCAATGCTCTTTACTTGGGGTCTTGGGAGGTACCCTCCGCTGACTGCAACTAGTGCAGAACACAGCTGCCTGCTTGCTGACAGGCCTTTCGAGGTTCTGTCACGTGACTCCAGTTCACGTGAACTGCACTGGCTGCTGGTCAGGTGGAGGGTTATCTCCAAGGTGGGCTTGCTCACCTTTAAGGCCCTACATGTACTAGGCCCTGGCTATCTGTCTGATCTTCTAACACCTGCTGCCCAGTCCACTCCCTCCATTCCACCTCAAGGGCCTCCTGGTGATTCCCAGGGTGAGGTTAAAACTGCTGGTGACAGGGAGTTTAGTGTTGCTGGCCCCATTCTGATGAGTCGCTTCCTTCTGCCATCAGGAGGCCCTTAAGTTGAGGTATTTAAGTCTGAAGTCCCATCTTTTCTCTCTGGCCTTCCAAGACATAATTTTTTAATTTGATTGCTGAACTTATTTATTGGTATTATTTTATCTGTTTTATCACTTTTAAATATGTATTTATGAATCCCTTTTCTACTTCCTCCTTTGTCTTTGTGTAAGGCACCTAGGCCCCTGGGAATGGGTGCCATATAAATAAACTTTGCCTTGCCTGACATACTTAGTGGAGTACAGGAGTAAAGAAATCAGTGACTGTGGCATAAAAGTCTGGTGAGTAGCTATCTTGTCTGAGATCCATCCCTCACAGTAGATTTAGAAGTACATCTCTGATTTCAGTCACCAATATTTCTTTGTGTAAAAAGTCCTTTTGCTCTTATGTCAGTGCAGGAAATTTTATTACTCAGGAAGCCCTCTATTTGGTAATGGTTTGCTGTTAGTTCTGAGTTGCGGACCTGCTAATAGAACTTGTGAAATTCTTCATTTACAGTATTCCCTTCTGGTCTGTAATCGGTCCAGTTTCCTCCCTCTTTTACTGCTGCTTTTGTGGATTTGACTTGTTCTTGCTTCAATCTCTGTCAAAATGTTCATTGTTTTGGGACTGCTTGCTACTTAACTCAACTTGGATTCCCTGTACAGAAATTCTGTTGACTCTCTCAGTCCCTCACTGTATTTCTCCTGCTTCCATCTAATTGCTTTCAGATGTGGATGCATCTAGTTTTCTTTCCATCTCTTTAGTGTTGTCTAGAAGTTTACTTCTACGTTCTCTTGCTTTTTCTTCAGTGCCAAGCACTTGGGGATGAGTTTGCCTCTAAGGTTGCACTTCAGGGCGTCCCATATAGTGGACCAAGATGTCTAGATGGGTTTGTTATGTTCTAGAAAGGTTTTAATGTTCTTACATTTCTTCTTTGGGTTGTTTCTGAGAGAGTAATACATTCTTAAATTTCCAGTGGGTATTTCTGATATATGTACCCTGTGATTTGAAGGCAGGTTTCACTGGGGCATTATCTGTGCAAGGCCATGGGTCAGAATTGTATATCTACGATTCTGGCATTGCTTCAGTATGATCCAATAATCTATTCTAGAGCTAGAGTTATGTACTGAAGAACAGAAAGTGTAGAAGAAGTCATTCAGGTGTAGGAGTCTCCAACCATTTATGAGGTTATTATCTACATTACTCCTAGCATCCTGGCTGCCTGGGTTTGAGCTCTGTTATAGGGCCCTATGCATGAATGCATGTAAAATGCACTAAAATGAGACTTAGCAGCGGTACTCACAGACACACCGTGTGAGATGGCATTACACACCTGTATGCACAACCATGAATGCAGTAGCCAAGGCTAGGGGCATAGCCTGCAAATACACACAGAGCCTTGCGGAGGTGGAGCAGGTGGAGTCCTGGAATGCAGGCGCACCTGTGACCTCACCATATATGGACAACTGCCCACCATGTGCACCCATGGCAGTGAATGCCAATATGGAGAGAGAGGCTACAGCGCAACTCGGGGAGGCGTGGCAGCTGCCCTGAATGTGTTCACCAGCCAGGACCCACTAGCGGAGGGGCTACAGCCACATGAACACTGCAGCCCCAGACCCATCAACAAGCACTGCATGGCCCTGGTCATCCAATTTCACTGGCCCAGGTGAGCCGCCCTGGTATCGGACATATGGGTGCACTCGCAGCACTGCAGGATGGATGTACTGAAGGTCCCCTCCCAAAACAAAGGTATGCCTGTGGCTAGACATTCAATCAGCAATCAATGCTACAGGGCCAGCGGCATGCACATTGAGTGCCATAAAGCACAAGTGGTGCAATCTCAGGTCTGCTGTTAAGCAGAAGCTGGTGGCTGCCAGCTGCTCACAGTCCAGCCATGGGCAGTGGACCCCCTGCAAAATCACTTAACTTGACTCCCATTGAGAGGTCATGGCAGAGACCATATCCGATGTGGTCCTCCATGGCGAGGACATAGGCATGGACACACTAGCAAGTAAATGTGGCACTATATACAGGTAGGGGACCGCGGTATGCACTGTGCCAACAGTAACCACCCTGTATTGCAAACCTCAGGCATAGCACAATGGATCACAGGAACAGCAGGGAACACCACACCAATGGAGCACTGAGGAGCCAGCACCCATGGGTGGTAAGTAGCACAAATGGCGCACCATACCAGGGCCGTGTCCCATGGCAGTTGCTCAGCCAGCAGTAACCGCCACTCTGTCACTCATAGATCAACAGCTGAAACAGGCAAGGAAGCTGGTGGAGGTCAATGAGGCACACCCAGATGACACTGTGAGGCTGTGGACACCACAGGGAGTACAGCATATGCAGATGACCACTGAACCGTACCAACACTTTGCAGTATGCCAGTGCCCCTCACCACTCCAAGGCATGACGGAGCACATGGGTGGGGAGACATGGCAGCAGACACTGAAGTGAATTCCCAGGGCTTTCTGAATTAGTATTAGAATGCCCCTCTCCTATTACTGAGGCCAGCTCCTACTGATGTTCCCATTTATTGCCTGCACATCTTCAGTACGATCCCTCATTCATGTAAGTCTCTTGTAAGAAGGCCATTTAGGCTTCATTTTGTTTTAGATGATGCAACACCTGCTGTCTCTTTTGCCAACCTACTTACCTTTGATGTTCCAGGATAGAAAGGTAATAGCAGTGTTATCCATATTCAGTATGAAATCCCTTATGTCTACTCGAAAGCTTTTAGATTCCTGCTGCCCTTTTATATGACATCCCTAACTCTGTGGTTACCACTTACCACTAGTTTACCTAATATTGGCTCTCAATAGTATACTCCTCACTCCAAAAAGACAGTCCATGACTCCTCAGGCTAAGCCTGTCCCTCCAAATCCATACTATCTGCTACTTGACAATAATTAGGAACAGAGCTACTGATATTTGTAGATTTAATACATCCTATCTGTGATAATCATAAACATCACTGTCATGCTAAGCTATAGACTGTTGCATTGATTAGAGCACTCACAATTTTAACTGAACTCATTCTTTGAACATTCTAATTATTGTAATGCTAACAAAGATATATACTACTAGTATATGAACTGATATGCATTAACTTTATGCAATGAAATGAAACCATAACCTTAGGTCTCTGTTCAGTCTGGAGGGTACTCAATGGGTGGTTAACAAGCTGTAGGTCTGGTTGAGTTCCTCTGTGGATACCCCTCCAGCATCTCCATAAGTGCTCCAGTGGGGCAGACTCCATAATATGGCAATGGAGCTTCCAGCTAGTGCAGCATGTTTATGTGGATGATCTTGTTCCACTTCTCCCTGGCCCCCACAGACAGCATTGACCCAATTAGAAGAAAGACCCCATAGCAAGCACGACATTAGGAGAGCACATGTAGTACATATATGTGGCAAAGCAGGTGCATTATAGTTCTGGACAGTACAGTTGCACCTAAACAATCTGAGTGCAGTCTTGTAGAAGGAATAGGGTATTCCAATAAAACTGTTGTATGCATTATCCACTTTGTGTCACCTCTAAATCATGGAGGCAACCTGTTTGTAATTCTCCGGTGGTTTCATGCTCCCCTATCAGACATCTAGCACAGTCTGCTCTGGAATGCCATACTTTATGGCCTTATTTAGACCATTGTCTGTTGGCATTCTGTATTAGCCCTTAACCCACCCATGACCATGCATCCATTTTGATGTTCCTGTTTCCCAGTTCTACCCTCCCCCATGGAAGCACCCTCTAGGTAACCAGGAGTTGGTTGCACATTGTGAAAGGTTTACTGGTCATGCAGCCTTGTGATGTAAGGAGGGACTGAGGAATGGGACACAATGGCCTGCCACTGACTCCATCTTAACTCTTTCCTCTTGTCTGTGCAACATCTCCATTGAGAGAAAAAGGCAGACCCACTTCAGAGGACCCCATTATTCACGCTTCCATGATCTGGTGTGGGAGCAGGTTCAAAGGCTGTGTCAGTGGTGATTCTATGGGGAGCAGAGAGCAATCAGTCTGAGTAGAGGCTGCTGTCAACAGGAAGATCTGTGCTGCATTGGGAATGCTAGCTTGCACTATCATGAAGGCAGCTCAAAGTGTAGGATTGTCATGTTGGAGTTCTTGGAGACCAGACTCACAAACTGCTCTGCATTGAAGGTGCTTAGGAAGGCAGGAGGGCAAATCCATGAGAGGTGGGTAATAAACTGTGTTCCTTAGTTCAGCAAGGTCCCAGCAGAACTTTGACCTGTGGGGTGGGTTGGCGATTGGGAAAGATGTTGGGAAATTTAGTCACTAAGACTTTTCAGCATCCTCCAATATCAGGAATGTTTGTGGACTGCCTTTCAGCTAGATTTTGAGTTTGACCAGATACATCAGGTAAAATTGTATGTTAATTCTATATAGATCTGCTTTTATATCTATATATTGGTCTCTTTGTCCGTGCACCTCTGGGCTCTAGTCAGTAAGTATGCAGACCATACAGTTTTGGTATAGGATATTAGGTAACACACTGACTTTGTTTTGCACAAAAGCTTCTCTTGGAAGTTCAGAAATTGGATGAGCACTCTCAGTCACTCATTTGGGGCAGCTTTCAGCACTTCGTTTTTATGTGCCCACTCAGTGAGGTATTCTTGTCTGTCTGGTGGGGACCAAACAGTTTGGTGAACATTTTATTAATAAAATGGACCAAGTCTGCTGATTCTTTGCCCTCAGGAATGCCAGACATTAGGAGAGTATGCCACCTGGAATAATTCTCCTGATACTCTATATGCTCTTAGTTTTTGATATTTCTGGTATCCTTAATCCTTTCTCTATGCTCTTTCTTTAAGACATATTCCAGACTGGAATTCTATGCTTCTGAGTCAGACATTCACTGAGCATTGATGTCCACAGTCCTCTTTATTTTTTGATTTCATCCGTAGCCTTGGTGACAGCTGAGCACAATGCCACCATTTCTTCCAACAGTGGGTGAGCTGTTCAATGATAGTCATGGCACCATGTGAAGTACAGCCTGTGAAGAACTAAGTCATGATTTTACTGAGCCTGTTTCATCAAGTCTTGGCTACTGAAATCTTCAAATTCTATCCCTGCTCCTTCATTGTCCATCCAGATGGTGATTTTTGGGTGCTAGTTGCTCAGTAGTGCTGTTAAATTAACTTTTAAGCTTTAAAAGTGTCATCCAGTATGGAACTCTTTCAGGCAGCATCATCCCACTAGATCTGCATCACATGACTCCTTTTAATTATGAACTATTATGCCTAACAACAAGAAAAATAATTTTGAAAATTATTAGTAGATGCATAAAATAAATTTTATTTCAGGGTATAAAAATAATCAGAAACAGTATTTCTTAATGGTAATAATCACTGCACTGGTAAACTTCACTATCTTTTGTTCAAAGAACAGGTTCTAATCCTATTACTCTTATTTTAGGCATGCATACTAAAGCAGCAGTGCATGACAGCAGTGAACATTTTGATCTATACTTTTATTCTATTTCAGATTATGCCTTCTCTCTGACTTGTATGATACCCTTCTTTCCCCATTCTTAGTCTGCTTTAGTAGTTTCTTCACATTTGAAACAATAAAAGAGCACTCCTTATAATATGACTGGAAACAAGTTTTCATCAGTATGCTCGGCTGTTTTTGAACACCTGTTGACCTGTAACATCAGACAGCAGAGTGTGCTCTGTGCTAGTTCATTATAGTCACAAGAAAAGTGATCTTAAACAATGGATGTTCAAAACAACACAGAAAACTTATGGAAAAGGGATAGTTTAGGGGAACCAACTGCTAGGACAGCAGATCATTGGGATGAGTTAATCATAGTAAAGGGCACACTAGAAAGACTTTGGTCTCCTTATCATAGAATCATAGAAGCTTGATGGCAGAAAAGGAACATACCGGCCCATCTAGTCTGCCCTTTTTCTCCCTACACCTCCCTCCCTGCCAGACCCTGCCCTCCCCGATACTCAGTCCCATATGCTTGTCCCATGCCCTCTTGAATTCTTCCACTGATTTAGCCCAACACTCCATCTGGTAGTCTGTTCCAGGGCTCCACGACCCTCTCCATGAAGAAATGCCCTCACATTGTCCCTGTATCTTTTCCTTGCAGTCTGAGGCTGTGCCCTCTAGTTTTGACCCCTCCTTCCTCTTAAGTAAAGACTCTTCTGCCACTTTATTGAGCCCCTTTATATATTTAAAGGTTTCAATCATGTCTCCCTTTCACTCATTGTCTCCAGCGTGTACAGATCCAGCTCCTTACATGTCTGCTTGTATGACTTTCCTGCATACCTGCACCATCTTGGTTGCCTCTTTCACAAAGAGGAGGAAATGCCTAATCCAATTAACAGAAGCACTCTTGATGGGGGTTGATCCCAGTCCTTTCACAGAAGAAAGGGTTCTGCAAGAACTCCTAAAACTGAAGGTGGACAAAGCAATGGGTCCTGATGGAATTCACCCAGAATTCTAAAATAATTAAGGAAGGAACTAGTGAAACCACTGGCTACTCTTTTAATAAATCATGGGAGGATGGTGTGGTACCGAGAACTGGAGGAAGGCGGATGTGATTCCCCTTCACAAAAGTGGGACCAAGACAGAGGCAGGAAACTACAGACCTGTCAGTCTGACCTCTGTGGTAGGGAAAGTGATGGAGTCACTTCTGAAGGAAAGAATAATTGAGTACCTAGAGGTCAGTGGAGCACAGGATCCAAGGCAGCATGGGTTCATAGCGGGAAGGTCATGTCAGACGAATCTAATAGATTTCTTTGACTGGGTGACCAAAGTAGTAGACCAGGGAGGGGCTGTGGACATGGCCTACCTAGACTTTAGCAAGGCATTTGACACAGTCCCACACAAAGATTATTAGTCAAATTAACCAGCCTGGGAGTGGGTCCCAGGGTGGTAGCCTGTAAAACATTGGCTGGACAACAGGACACAGAAGGTAATTGTAAATGGAGTCCACTCTGAAGAAAGGCGGTTACCAGTGGGTACCGCAGAGTTCAATATTGGGTCCAGTCCTTTTAATGTTTTCATCAGTGACATTGCAGAGGACTGGAAGGAAAATTATGCCTTTTGCAGATGACACAAAGATCTGCAACAGGGTTGATACACAAGGAGGCGTGGAAAGGATGAAAAGGGACTTGGCAAGGTTGGAGGAATGGTCAGACGTATGGCAGCTAGGATTCAATGCAAAAAGTGCAAAATAATGCACCTGGGAAACAAGAACCCAGGGGAAGAATACACAATGGGTGGGGAGGTAGTAACAACAACAAAACAGGAAAGGGACCTGGGGGTAATCATATCAGATGACCTTAAGGTTAGCAAGCAATGTGAGAAGGCAGTAGGGAGGGCCGGGGTATACTGGGATGTATAGGAGAGGCATCAGCAGCAGAAACAGGAAGTTGTTATCCCTCTGTACAGACAGTTGGTGAGACCCCATCTGGAATACTGTGTCCAGTTCTGAGACCCCATCTCCACAAGGACATAGACAGGATAGAGGCAGTCCAGAGGAGGGCAAGTAAAATGGTGCAGGGTCTGCAAGAGAAGCCATATGAGGAGAGACTAAAGGAGCTTAATATGTATACCCTTGAAGAAAGAAGGAGAGGGGGACATGATAGAAACTTTCAAGTACCTCAAGGGAATCCACAAAGTCCAAGAGGGTAGCATCTTTCAGAAAAGAGACTTGCAAGAACAAGGGGACACAATTTAAAGATAGAAGGAGGGCGGTTCAGGGGCAATGTGAGGAAGTATTATTTCACAGAGAGGGTAGTGGATGCATGGAATAGCCTTCCTGAGGAAGTTGTGGGGTCTAAAACTGTGGGAGAATTCAAGAATGCATGGGACAGACAAAGGCAATTCTTGTGGGGGCAGGAAGATATAGGCTGTTGGTTAACTAGGATCTGCGGCCTATCCTGTAGGTAGGAAATGGGCAGACTAGATGGACCTAGCGGTCCTTATCTGCCATCAAAGTCTATGTCTATGTTTCTCTGAACCCTCTCAATGCATCTATATCGTTGCAAAGATGAGGCCTCCAGAACTGAACCCCATACTCCAAGTGCGGCCTCACTATGGCTTTGTAATGGGGCATTATTGCCTCCTCTTTCTGCAAGTAATGCCCCTGCCTATGCATGCTAACATTCCATTGCCTTTCCTGCTGCTCTGCTACATTGGATTCCTACCTTAAGGTTCGAGGAGACTATGATCCCAGGTCCCTTTTCTGTTCGTTACTTTAATTTCCTCCCCACATAGGGTGTACCCTGCTCTTCTGTTCCTACTCCCAAGTGCATCACAGCACACTTCTTGGCATTAAATTTCAGCTGCCATGTCCCAAACCATTTTCAAGCATCTTTAAGTCCTCCTCATGTCCTCTATGTCCTTCTCCCATTTTATTCTACGTGTCTGTGAAAAGCCGGTCCAGCCATATTAAAGGAGTTCTCTTTTATTATTTCAACTGTAAAAAAGTTGTAAATGTTTCTAATTTATTTACTTGTAAGTTTTAACCAGGAAAGGCACACTACGGTATTATAGCTTGTTTCCAAGGCATCCTCGGGAGGTTGCATGGCTTTTGGTATTGCAGGGGGAATGTTGGCTATGATACCAGAGGAAATTGTGCTGCTCTTCTTAGAGAAGTGGCATGGGATTTGTTGACTTCCTCCTGGACAGTGACCAGATATGGGCAGAAGGTGCCTCAGTTAAAATCTCATCTGAAGGACGGTACCTCATCAGTGCAGCACCCTTCATACTGCACTACAGTGTCAATTCTAGGTATTACCCTATGTACCAAGTGTGGGGCTAGAACCTACAACCTTCCAATCTTGCACTGCCATAATAGTGGAGTAGAACCAGTGCATTATTAAAGGACATTATTTCAAGGAGGAACTGGCATCAAATATGATTAAAATATTATTGTTTCCTTGGGTGATCATGTTTTCACATATGCTTTTAGCTAAATTATTCCTACAGGCAGTCTGCATTAGTGAATAGGTGCACAGCAACATAAGCCAATTAGGGATTGCATGTTTCCACAGCAAAAAGTCCTTCTGTAATCAAGAAGGTAGTTATCTGAAGTGTAACAGAATGACTAGCCTTGGCTAAATAAGAATTGTGCAACAAGGATGTGATTATCTGTGGGGTGTTCTGCAATCAGTCTGCTAAAGCCAGGCAGTTGAATTTGCTTGTTCCATGAAGTAAGTCGAACTGTTAACTGGAAGACACAGGAGCACATTGCTGTACTGCTGAAAGAAAATAGCGCCTATAAATAGAGACCCTTTTACTTCAAACTTCAAGTGGAACAAAGTAAAGGGATCAAAGAACTTTTAAATGTATTCAACAATATCATGCTACTAATCACCCTTAAGTGGATTAATTAGCGATCTTAGTTTGCTACAAAGCAATTATAAAGCCAGTACATGAAGAAACAATTTTGTGGAATTCCTTATTACAAGAGACTCAATTTAGCTACAGTGAGTCATCCTATAGTTGTTCCCCTTATTATATTATTATCAAACATCACACACTGCTATGCTGAAATAATAAAACTTTCACATGGAACCTCTTAGATGAATAATTAAATTAAATTGCTGTAAAATGCATTGGTATTTGCTTTAAGAAATTAGATTCTATTAATATTTATTTTTTCACAAATGAAATTGTTGCAATTGAAATACCCTCTGGGTGTAAATATAGTTTGCAGCCTCTTATTACCAAGTCTATATTTCAATGGAAAGCATATGGGCCCAGTATTGGAAGCTACCCTGTAGTGCCACACACAAAGTCCTGATGCAGTGACTTAATTAGTACACTACCCTAATAGAGACAGCACCATGATTTCTTCCACGATGTCTCACAACACTGTATTGCTATATGGGGTTGAATAGTAATACAGGACTTGCATGCCTTGAATGGCTGCTGACCATGGCGGTAAGTGATGGCTATGTGCCAGTCACCATCACATGGGCTGGGTGGCACTGAGAAGGGTGCCACTTGATCCCAGGGATTTGTCAATGGGACCAGGTGGGAGGACTATGGGATTCTAGGAGAATGCTATCAGGATTTGGGAGGTAGGAGACGGCACCACTGAACCCAGGGACTACTTTATATTTACAATATTGGGAACAGAAGAGGGAGGGAGGGAGGAGGGAGGTACCCTGGAGCAGGGAATTACTTTATATTAGCAATACCAGGAATGGGTGAAGGTGGGCATGCCACTGAAGGCCAGGGCTCCATGATCAAGGGATGGGAGGCGGGTAACATGCACCACTGAGGGTATTATTAAAAGTAGGGTTTTAGGAACACTAACTAGCACTATGCAGGCATCCTATTTGACACTTCCAAAATTACTTGAATACACCCACACCTTGTATTCATGCTGGTACCCCACTTTTGCAAGCACACCTGGTTGTCTTTAGTGCTGCTGCACTAAGAGATTAGTATATGCTAACTGCATTTTGAAAATGCTAACAGACAGCTAGGCATGCACAGCATAGTTAGACTGTTAGTGCTGTGCTAACTCTTTGCATATCAGACCCATCGCCTTCTAATTTTTTTTTCTAATGAAGAAAACACACTAAACAGTAAATTCATGAGGTGTGTAACATATATAGAGACTACTTGAGAATAACAATGTTCATCCAGAGTTTCACTGCTTTCAGAAAGCATAGTACCTGTAAACATTTGAATCTTGATGTATTTAAGGTAAGCTGTTTCGAGGTAATTATCTTACAGAGACCATTAGAAAATCTGGCACATGGAAGGTGGCTAAATGGCAGGCTATTTTTTATGAGCCCTGTATTAATGCCTTCATGAAAATAATATTTTTATTTTATTTATTACACAGAACCACGTTAAGACAATGTTAAGGTCAAGGACAAAGTACGAAATGTCAAGGAATCCAACATTTGGATCCCAAAACTGCACTCTTTCTGCCAAATCCTAAAGGTAGGGTTGTTTTAACAAACTAATGTTACTCAACTAATTATCATCCTATCATCTACTCCTTGTTCCTCATCTCCCTCACAATAAATCTGTAGCAGACCAGTCTGCTTTCTCTGTTTGGCTTCAGCACTTTAGAACCACCTCCCACTCCTCATCAATCTCATTCTTCTACATGCTTTAAGTTACTCTTACTGGCACACTTCTCAAAAGCATGCACGTAGTAGTAGTAGTAGTAGTCATCTTTGTATATGGTGCCCTTCCTGGAGTCTCAGGGTGCCATTACAAAAATAACATGAAATCCATAGACTACATACATTTTATTTATTTATTGAAATGTTTCACCAGGAAGGCACACTGAATGACAAGTTGCTCATCTCATGATTCGGGAGGGCATTGAGTGAGCAATGGTTTTACAATACATACATACACCAAGCAGCATTACACAGTTGGTACATACACCATGAAGTAGTACAGATTCAACAGTGCAAACATGCACCGACAATATAAACATCAAGTAGCATTAATCGAGGGTACAGTTATACATTGCAACAGGAAGAGTTAACAGTTCAAAATAAAGCAAACCTGAACATTGAGTGATGTGAAGAGACAAAGACGGTTTATGTTTTTAGGCATACTAATATAGATAAGTGCAACCTGTAAGGAACAGCAAGCAGAACATGAGATGGAGATGTAGTGTGCCTGCTATACTGATGAATAATGACTTAGCTGCAGGAAATGTTTACTGCAAAAAAGTTTTGGAGGGCTATGAGATGGAGGGAGGAGGAAGAGTGATGAACCTGAGGAAGGAGAGCATTCCATAACTTGAGTAGGTGATATGAGAAGGCCATCTGTCCTACTGTAGTAGACCAACGAGGGACTGCTAGTAGCAGAGTCATAGGACCTAAGGGAATGGTCCGGAGGGTGGAAATAGATAGAGAGAATGTAAGACATGGGGAAGTGAGCCAAACTAAAATTTAGATGTGAATTTAGAGCAGTGAAGGTGATGGCAATTTTCTAGGGAGGAGAAAAACAAGGAGTAATAGAGAGTACAGTGGTGTGTGACAAGGGATGCAGCTAGTGCTGAGCGATAGAAGGAGTTAAAGGAATCCAGTTTGGTTAAGGAGGACTTGGGGTGGCACTGAAGACTACATTGCAGTTGTCAAACATAGGTAGGATCATCTTTTGGACCAGTTCATACCTGGCCAGTAGCGGAGGCAGCTATGGTTCCTGTATAATGTGCCAAGTTTGGGGCCAGCTTCTTCAGGATGGCATCACCGTGTTCAGATAAGTTGAGGTGTTGGTTGAGCCAAACCCCAAATACCTAAAGGAAGAGGAATCCTCAAGAACTGTCCCATCCAGGGTGTGTGGAAGGAGGGTAGGGAGGGACCCAAGAGAGTCTCTGCCTAGTGTCCAAGATGATCGAGACTATCTTCTTGGCATTGAGTGAAAGTTGGTGGGAGCTGAACCTGAGCTGAACTTGATTTAAGTCATGCTGAAGTTTGGATTCTTCATCCACAGAGGACTGGCCTGAGGTGAAGAGAACCATATCATCTGTGTACATGTGGATTGAGGTGGATGAACAGACTGAGGGAAGGTCATTTAGGAAAATGGAGTAAAGGACTGGGCCCAACATGGAACCCTGAGGTACAGGTATGCCAGTACTGATAGGGAGAGAAGATATGGTTTCGGCTATTCTAACTGACTGGGTCCTACCTGTTAGATGAGCTTTGACCAACTAGTGTCAGTGTCAGCGTCAGATAGGCCAGCTGAGGAGAGGAGTCTAGAAGAAGGGTGTGGAGACAGTGTTGAAAGCCTTTGCAAGGTCAACAAAAATGGCAGATGTGATTTGGCCACTGTCCATCCCTGAGAGGATGGAATCAGTGAGCCTAATCGAGAAGTAGTGGTGGAGTGATTCTTCCAGAAACCAGATTGGAAGGGAGTGAAAAGTTAGAGTCAGAGAGATAAGAGGTTAGTTGAGAGAGAACTAGATGCTCCTGGAGTTTAACAAGTATTGGAAGGGAGAGATGGGGAACGATAGTTGGCAGGTGAGAAAGGGTTCCACCCTTTGGCAATGGGAGGACAGTAGCATGTTTCCAGATAGATGGGATGGAAGCAGTGGTGAATAAGTAGTTAAGTAGGTAGGATAGCGGAGTAAGAAATAGCAGGTGGCAATGAGGTATAGCAGTTTGGGGTCCAACCCATCAGAAGAACTAACTTTAGAGGGATTAAAGGCATATAGTGCTTCAAGGTGGCAGCAGGAGTGATGTTGGAGAAGGAGGGATACAGAAGGTAAGCTGGGAGAAGAGGGAGGAGAGGAGGGGTTAGCGTGACAAGGTGTAAGTGGAGAGGAAAGGAGAGCAGAAGCACAGGAAGTGAAATATGTATTAAATTCTGTGATCAGCAACTTGGATATTATTTATATTAAGGAGGGTGCTGGAGAGGAGGAGAGGAAAAGAAAAGGAGTGGATTACCTTCCAGAATTTGTATGGATAATTTATGTTTGACTGGAAGATCAAGCAGAAGTATTTAGACTTAGCTAGGTGAGTGACTTTCGTGCACTTGTTGTGTACAGACTGGTAGGTGTGGTGTGCATGGGAGCATAGATAATTTATAAATTTTTCAGGCTTGATCTCTGGCCCTTTGTCACGCTTATAAGTTCAAGGGCTATCCAAGGAAGGTGGTTGCTCTCACTCTTGCATGCCTTTGGGGCATGTTTTCTTGAGACCTCAAGAAATTAAGTTTGTAAGTAGTTATATGCAGTGTCTATAGTATTTGTCATGACTGTCAGCTCCCAGCTAGAGTGGGCCAGTTCTTGGAGGAGGGAACACGGTTCAACAATTTGTATGAGCAGAATTGTATAGTTTGGGGGCTTTAGATCTGTGTATCTTACGTAGCATAAAGATCAGGTGGTGATCACCAATGGCATCTGGTATGATACAGATTTAATTACCCGTGGGTGTGAGATGTGAGGGCCCAGTCAATAAGGGAGTGGTTGCTGGACTTGTGGTTCCTGTGGGTTGGTTCTGAAATGAGCTGAGACAAGTTGAGGCTGAGATATCATTATGTGTTTTAGTGAGGGAAGGGTTAACCAGCTTTGGTTGAAGTCACCCAGTATGTAAGTTTCACCTGTTTGAGTGAGTGGTGAGGTTATAGTGTTTAAAGCTCTGTGATGACGGGGGGCGGGGAGACCCAGGGCGGCAGTATGAACCTGCAACATAAATAGGCACTGAAAAGGGAGGGATAGTTTAAAATTATAACCTCGTAGGCTTTAAGGATGGAGAGGCCATAATGCTGGTGAACTGAATAGAAGAGGAGAAATAAATTGCCACCCCACCAACCCTGGTGGGGCGGTCTTACTGTGATAAAGTGTATCCAGGGATTGAGGTGGGGGTTCCCTATTTTGTTATAACGACATACATACTTAGACTCTATCTAATAAATACAAATAAACAGTTACAAAAAATATGTATAGCTAATCAGATTCAGCTAAACCCCAAATGCTTGCATAATAGAAACATTTTACCTGCAGCTAGACTTCTTACTTTTCTCTCTGCATTACAACAATCCATGCCTAACCATCCCTACTTTTTACACATGTTGCCACTTGCTCTTTTCAAATGTTTCATTTATTGTATTTTCTCAAATATACATATACAATAGGAACATTGATACATTTTTATAATACACACACTTCATAACTGATATAGTAGTCCATCTCTCATACTTAACATAAATAAGCCTAATTTCCTCCACATTATCAAGCCAAGCTAGCAGATTCAATTATTTAAATGTTTCCTTTAAAAGAAAATAAATTTAGAAGTCATTTGTGGGAGGGTACATACAGGGCTAAAATCCATACTTAAATCAGGTTAAAATAACATCCTTCTACTACACATTATATAACAATCAATGGAGGTACAGTAGGATGGATTTAATCTCTTTTCAAGATGGGTCTGGAGAATCCTCCAATATAAATTCCATGTGACATAACCTTTCATAGGAGTGCTACCCTTAAGATAAACCACCATTTACATTCCTCAAAATTTCAAAGGGTTTGGACATTCTAATTCTCCAGAATTAGTCTTATTTGAAAGTATGGTACATAGAGATAATATTTTAATTTCTGCTTTATTTAGGTTAAGTTTTGTTGTATCATTAAAAATTAGTATACTGAAATCAAGGTGAATTTGCACTTTCAATAAAGTGGTCAAAAGCTTTGCTGTTTGGTTCCACCATTGATTTATTTATAAAATTTTGGTGACCGGGTAAGCCCACTGGGCCCGGAGGTCCCTTTCAGGGGCGACTCAGGATTACATAACATTGGTAAATATCACATAGTATGATAATGAAATTATACAGTATGATAGTAGGAAGCAGGGAACTACAGACCAGTCAGCCTCACCTCGGTAGTGGGGAAGATCATGGAAGCACTACTGAAGGAGAGATTGGTGGAACATCTGGTTGTCAATGGACCACAGGACCCAAGGCAGCATGGTTTCACCAGGGGAGGTCTGTCAGACCAACCCCGTTGAATTTTTGACTGGGTGACTAGGGAGGTGGATCAGGGGATGGCAGTGGACATGGCCTATCTGGACTTCAGCAAGGCCTTGACACTGTGCCACTTGGAGACTACTACAAACTGGGGAATATGGGTGTGGGCAGGACAGTAGTGTGGTGGGTAGGTAACTGGCTGGGTGGCAGGACACAGAGGGTGGTGGTAAATGGCTGTCACTCCACAGAGGGAAGAGTGACCAGTGGGGTACCACAGGGATCAGTGCTGGGACCGGTCCTATTCAACATCTTCATCAGTGACATTGTACAGGACCTAGAAGGCAGAATTTCACTGTTCGCTGATGACACAAAGCTCTGTAACAGAGTAGACACACCAGAGGGTGTAGACAGAATGAGAGGGACCTGCAGAAACTTGAAGAATGGTCAGGGGTTTGGCAGTTGAAATTCAATGCAAAGAGTGCAAGATAATGCATATGGGGCACAAAACCTAGCACGCACAATATATCAGTTGGGGGTGAGGATATAGCATGCACCAAACAGGAAATGGATCTTGGGGTTATCATCTCTGATGACCTCAAGGTAGGAAACAGTGTGACAAGGCAGCAGGTAAAGCAAATAGGATGCTGGGATGTATAGGTAGGGGCATCACCAGCAGGAAAAGGAGGTCATAATTCAGCTATACAAGACACTAGTGAGGCCCCACCTGGAGTACAGTGTACAGTTCTGGAGACCATACCTATGTAAGGACATAGACAGGGTAGAGAAGGTTCAGAGGAGGGCAACAAAGATGGTGCATGGATTGCATCACAAGTCCCTATGAAGACAGGTTGAAGGACTGAACATGTACTCCCTGGAGGAGAGGAGGGAGAGAGGATATGATAGAGACATACAAGTATCTCACAGGGAGGAACAGGTTGCAGGAATACACTATTTTAAGCGAAAAGATGTACCAGGACTAGAGGGCATGGGATGAAGTTGGAGGGACGATTCAGAGGAAACATGAGGAAGAATTTCTTTACAGAACGGGTGGTGGACAAGTGGAACACCCTGCCAGAGGAAGTGGTGGGGCTGAAACAATCACAGGATTTAGAATGCATGGGATAGACATAAAGGAATTCTGGAGGTCAGGGATAAGAGGCAACAGACTTCTAGGAAAACATAAACTGAACTTACAAGCTCAAATGGGCAGACTGGGTGGGCCATAGGCCCTTATCTGCCGACACTGTCTATGTATCTATGATACAAGTTATACAGTATTATACAGTCAGCTGGTTACATGTGCTGAGAACATGCATCCATGGTGGGTGCTGGAGTTTAGCAAAGTATGTGAATAGACACAAAAATGAAAGGAGAGTGTGAGCCACATTGCAGAATATGACCTGCTCTCTGAGGGTAGTACAGGACTGTGAGATTCAGTTGACCATGTGGTGGTCCCAGGAGCCCTAGCAGTGATATTTGGAAGTTGCAATCATGTGAGCCTTAAACCTAGTGTGGAAACTTTTGATAGAAGGTGCTTCCTGCACCCCAGGAGGAGGAGTTCCACAGGGTGGGTGCAGTGTGAGCGAAAGACTTGCCTCCCACCTTGGTTCTTACTCTGGGGACAGCTAGGAGAGTGTGAACTATTGTGCGGAGCCAGAGATTAGTCTTTAGCGCAACACATCCAGAGAAGCTGGGAGGGAGTTGGGATAATTAATTTGAAGGTTTGGCATAGCAGAGGGTACTGGAGACAGGCATCCAAGAGGCCAATTTAGCTGGGATAGCGTGTCACAGGGTGATTCCTGGGGTTTGACTGGGTGGTGAACCAGACCACCATATTGTACACAGCTTGAGTCTGTTCATCTCAAGCCTTGCTACTGCATGGACCACTGGGGCCGCATAGGTGATTGTCAGAAGGAGGCGGCTGGTGGCGATGAAGGTATCAACTGTTTTTCAGTCAGTAGGGGTGCCTAGTTTCCCACGTAAGGTTTTAGTAACTTGGTCCACATGATTCTTGAGGTGAAACCCTGGTCCAGGAGTGAGGCCAAGGTATTTTAGTGACGCCACTACCTCTAGGCTACTACCCGACATGGAGGTAAGATGTAGGTGTTGTTTTCTATCATGTCCCAGGGATCTTGGGCCAAACAGCATGGACTTAGTCTTATCCATGTTAAGGACCTATTGTTAACAAGCTAGTTCTCGAGGGAACTCAGGTCACCTTGGAGCAAGGGGCTGATATCTCCCAGATTAGTGGAGGGTCAATAGATGATGGCATCATCCACATACTGGACCACAGAGCTCCCACCACAGTGGGCACTCAATTCATTGGTGAAAAGGGAAAGAGAAGGTGGTCCAGTATAGACCCTTGCGGCACACCCTCTTTTTTAATGGGAGTGGCTCTGAAATGAGTCTTTCCATTTTGCCCTCTGTGTGCGACTGGTTAAGTAGCTTTCGAACCACCTTAGAGAATGGCTGTCAAGACCTACATTGCCCAACTTAGTCATTTCTGGATTAAAAAATAGCCCCATATACAGCAATACAGATCAGCAATCTTTCCACATTGATACCTCCTTCCTATACCACTAATCATGGCTGTTACTTGAGGAGTATAGTAGGCTTTATCAATAATATTTTTCTGAGAAGCTTTCTTTTTTGAAAAAGCATTTAATGCACTGTTCTGCTCCTCTGTTCAATCTGGATATGACTACCTGTTTTATTCTGAACTGTTATCAAGTTCTGCAACTTAACTTAAGTTGCATTTCTGCCTATGACTTGTGCCTATACCACTCCTGGTGATAGACTGAACCTTCATTTTTACTGTATTTATTTCTTTGGCTCCCCAGTGACTGTATGTACATTGCATGTAATGCTTACCATAATCACCATGTTAAGCCGTTTATGTTGCATAGCCAGTTAATGTATGTCACTACACCAGTATGTACTGATTTCTCTGAAATATTTGTACTCTGTAATCTGAATTCATACCAAGTGTATTCAGCAGTCCTATTTTGTTGTAATTGTATCTCTGCATTGTATTGATGTTTGTTATGTTTTGCCACCCTGGTGGCCGAATTCTGACTGAAAATGGTTCTCTGGATCAGTTTGCTCACCTGCTTATGAAATACATAAATAAATAAAATAAATAAATTACCATTGATACAAATACTGCTCCATTGCTTCTTTATCATCTCTAAATTAATTTCCTTGTTTCATTTTTGTTTTGTTGGTCCCCATGGATATTTTCCTGTGGTTATCAAAATATTATAGTTTTACTGAAGCATACTAGTTCCTTGCCTTTTATACTGTTATGATCTTCTGTTACTGTATCTTTTCTAAACTAGCAATGAAGCAATTAGAGGGTATGTTTAGTGATGCAAGGAACCTATTTTTACAGTGAAATAAGTTAGAAAATTAATTTTAATTGATGATTGAAATAGTTCTCTGAACTCTTGTAGGTACAAAACTGCCCACTAATATTACGTGGATGAACTCATAATGTTTGTTTTACTTAAAAAGAAACACTCTTTTTATCATAGTCTATCACAATTCCAAATATTTAAAAACAACCATGGACATTTTTGTTCCAATTAGTGTTTTAGAGGTTACCTGTATTAATGGCCAAAATGAATCATATAGTAAAGGTTTCTTGATTACATAAGTACATCTAGTATAATATTATTAAAGTTCATTTTACTTTCTGAATACCATATTATTTCCTCTAAAAGGTGATCTTTGCTAGAGTGGGTAGGAATGCCCATAAAATGTTAAGTTGGTGGCTCAAATTATAGGTTTCCAAATCAAGACAGCTACAGTATACCCTCCATTATTCCTACATGTACTGTAACTGCTTACATGCTATATGGAGTTTCCTTCCTCCATAGGAACTTAATAAAACTTCTTTATATCATCATACCAAGAATTTGAGGGAGAGCCTATGACCTTTTGTATAAATATAAGGTGGGGTAGTATCATCATTTTGATAGTTTTAATCTGGCACAACAGTGACAAAGATAACTTCTGCCAGTTGTCTAATGATGTTTTAATTTCATCTT
Source organism: Neoceratodus forsteri (assembly GCA_016271365.2). NCBI lineage: Eukaryota > Metazoa > Chordata > Ceratodontiformes > Ceratodontidae > Neoceratodus > Neoceratodus forsteri. Next base: position 1,453,409,003 of record CM057455.1, on the reverse strand, counting down.
TTACATGTGTATAATTTGGTTTTATTGCATCAGGTTGATGATTTGTAAGAGTGATACCTAAATTCTTTACTGTTTTACAAATTTTAAAGTTCTTTTGAATTTTGGAACCTTAGATGTAGTTTGTATTATTTATCAGCATAATAACAGATTTCAATTTATTTAAACAGTACCTGGAAAGGTTTGCATACTGATCTACTGCATCCAGAAAATGAGTAGAGAGTATTATAAACATTCTTAAGGAGCAATACAAATCATCAACAGATGTGTTAACTTTAACTTGAATATTATTAACTGATATTTCCTCATTTTCCTGGTTATTCTGATGTGATTTAAAAGATGTTCTAAGCACATTACATATAGTACTGGGGACAGGGGCATCCCTTGCTGAGTCCATTTAACATATGAAAAGGTTCAAATACTTGCAATTCAGTCAAATAAATTACCATCCTGGCAATGACAAGTGTCAGTGGAACACACATAGGTCAGGAGATGTTAGCATTACTCCTGATAGAGGTTGATAAGTGGCTTCACCTCCATTCACTCAAGGTGGGTTTCACTGTGAGTGATAATTGCTCCAAAATAGTGAAACGTATCAGTGATGGTGGGTTTCTTATGGTGCAATGCCTAGCACACTGTCTTAATCTTGTTGTCCAGGAGTTTCTAACTTACTGAGACATTAAAGGTGATATGAAACAGTTTTTAGACCTCTAGATACCTTCTAGTTGTTCTTTTATTGGCTGCCCAAAATTCTGATATGTTTTTGACCTTTTGTTAAATTAATAATCTAATTGTATTGCTTTTGTAACTATCCCAAATGCCTCTGTGCTCAGCAGTTGCTGCTTTCTGTTTTCATAATGCCTGAACATTCTATGACATCAAAAACACCCATTCCAGACCATTCAGATGAAATAGCATGGAATGAGAGTTTCTGAAAAGAATATGAAAATCAAGAGTAGTATCTGGTCAGGACAGTGGAACTCAATGTAGATCTAAAGACACCTCAAAGCTAGATTATTTATTTATTTTAAAAAGTCATCAAAGCATATCAGAATACAAAACTGGCACATAAAGGATGATGGTAGGGCAATTAACTATGCAAAAATAATTTCCTATCTCCTTTAAAGCAATGTTGACTGTGGCCCATCACATCTTTGCCCATTTTTGATCTGTAACAAGCTGCAGCACCTGCAGACACAGATCAGACTGCCCCTGAAGCAGGAAGTCGTGACATGATGGAACTTGATGCTGTACATGATAGAGTGCTGGTACAAACAGTATAAAATCAAATCAGAGTATCTGTCCTAATTACAAGCCATAGTGCTGGAGTATCCATGTCTCTGACAACAGAACAATGACAACTAATGGATGGCCTGATCATGATTCTCAGGCCAGTCTAGCTTGCAACCCAGGCAGAAGCGGGGCGTTCCTGTATCAGACAGGCCATACCACTACTGAGGCAGACTCTGTTAATGTACAGCAAGTACTGAATGCAGGTGGTGATTCCAAGTTGTGCTTCATGTGTTGACTGCAACATCCATATTTCCATCATTCTGCATTATGCCAACATGCTGGATCCACGTTATAAACATAGCCTTGCATCAGTCATGTACATGGGACATATATTAGAAACCCAGTCATCAAAGGCACAAGTTTGCTAGTACCTAACATGGAACCGAAAAAAAAAACCTTAGAGGGAAGAGAATAAGCCCAACTAATCTGCTTTGGGGTTGTGTTGTACCGGGTTGGACTAGAATGTGTGGAGGAAAGGAGGAGTCAGATGAGGTGGCAGGATTGTGCTAGCATCAATGAATCCTTGCTATACTAGAGTGGCATGCTCACTGACTGGCCAGCACTGACCTCTGTAGTTCTAAAATACCTGAGCAGTCCACCCTCAATTGTCAGTGTTGAGCACATCTTCAGTTTAGCAAAGGCCATTGTGCAGGACAGGTGCACCAATTAGTCACTGAAAATGCTGGTATGCTAACATTTATTAAAATGAATGTGAGTCACATTCCACTGAACACAGTCAGCTCTCATTTTCTACCACAGAAAGCTAGTGGTGGTGAGGAAGATGATGATGATGAACATGATGGCAGCATTGGCAAATTGCCAGCTAAAGAGGTGGGTGAAACCCTCATTGAGAATGGATTCCCATGTGAGACTACTCCTACCTGGAAGACTGTAAGTGTTGCTTCCTAGATGAGGAAGCATAACATTCTGCACACAGTTCTCTCCTCCTGAGTTAAATCCTTTAACATTGTCATTTTACTCCTTTATGTCCCATTTCACATTTCCTCAACTTGTGCTGCAGTACTTAGGTATGACTTTACCACTACTCTGACTGATTCTCCTTTCTTTTCATTTTCAGTGGCTCAATACATATTTACTCAGGGCACTTAATACAATAAAACCATGATTTCATGCCTCCATCTGATGCCTCCAGACATGTTTACTACTGAGTGAACCTGCTACCATGCCTGCTCCATTGATACAATCCACTAAACTCCAGGGTGTAGCCAGACAATATAAAATGTACACCAGGACCGTGTTTGTTGCCTCATTTGGCACAATAAATACAACTTTTGTATCTCATGACAATGGTTGTTACCATGCATGGTAAATACAAATGCCATGCATTGCTCCCTAAGACACCCACATACCAGACCAGAGCCTGTAAAGTTGTATTGTCCTTGGGATGCAAAGACAGTATTAGGCCCGTCCACCACTGCACCGCTCAGACACCGTAATGGATAGAAACCATTACAACGGGAGTGGTGCAGTGTGTCCCACCCCGCGGTGTCTGTGCACGGACCAGCACCACCAGTTCACACTTGGAGCCAGGCGACCGTTAGCGTGGCACCCAATCCCACAATGCAGCTCGCGATCGCTGGGGACCAGTGCCACTTGTCCACACTATGCGACAGCGTTGCGAGGCGTAACCGGTTTCATAACCATTGTTGAAACCACCTCATATGTGGTTTTAACAACAGTTACGAAACGCTTTTCTGTAATGTTACAGGTGTAAACACAAACCATTGCGGTAATAGTTTGGGCACTCTGTAACATTATAGAAGGGTAGTGTGGACAGGGCCTTAGTGACCAGTCCTTCTAGTTTCGACTCCTATGAATAAATTATAGAAAGGTTCAGCATTTTTGTTAGTTTTCATGGAAAAGGAAACAGTTCAGAGCCTATTTGCTACCCCTTAAATACAATTGCACACCATGGAGTACTTGGGTATGCCTGGCTACACCCATGCTAAACTCCCCTCTGGCCACTGTCTCCATCTGATGCCTCCAGACAAATCCTGACTTAAAAACCCAGTGTAAATGCTATATACAGTTAATGTGAACTTGCGGCCTTGCCTGCTCACATGCTGCATACTTCTGCCTGCATTGGTCCTCCTCATCTGCAAACAACATTGGTCACTGCTTTCATCAGATGCCTCCTAATGAATCTGGACTCTTAACCCCATGTAAATGCCACACACAGTAAATGAGAACTTGCTGCCTTGGCTGTTCCCTGCTGCATTCTCTCCTCTTGCCTGCTTAGGTTCTCATCTGCAAACAACAACGTGGCCCCTGCCTCCATCTGTTACCTCCAGATAAACCCGAACTCATAACAGTGAAAATTCCAGATCATGCCTCTTCCTTTTCCAGCAAGCAAGCTGCAGCCTTCTCCTTCTCCTCCTCCTGGGCCACTGTCATGCCATTACAGAGCATGGCCAGCACTAGTGTGATATTAAGATTATATGTTTTGTTTTTTTTGTTTTATTTTTTATTTTCTGTTTACTTTTATAGGTACAAATGTTAGGGAATGGCCTAGAGTCTAAATAATTTCACTCATGTGTTCACAAGTCTCCTCTCCTGCTGCTTACTCATCAACAAGTTTTGCCACCTCCTCCCCCACCTCTGGGGCACCACTGTGCCATTACAGGGCATAGCCATCACTAATGTGATGGTAAGCATCTTTCATACTGTGATTTGTTTTGTATTTTTCCTGTTTTATTTTCATATTTCTTTCACAGGTGAGAATGGAGGGAGATGGAAGGAATGTGCTCATGCCTGAGCTAAGCGGTCAGCTAGCCTCACTCCCACTCTGGCATGCAAGATTAACAGCATTCAATGGCATCTTGACTACATGGCTAAAGAAGTTTCCTTTTATTTTTAACAAGGCAAATGGGATGTGGAATGTGGGATGCTTAAAAATACTTCCTTTACCTTCCAGCTGGTGGAAGGGGAACTAGTCGAAGCAGATGGTAACCGGGAAGTGTTGCTCAGCATGCCAAATTTGCCAGTATCTTTGGAAATTGGCAGACAAATTTCAGTAATGAAGGAAGCAGTGTTTGGCATTTCACAGATTCGGACTTAACATGCCCTGCAAGTGGAAACAAATCAAAATTCAACATTTTCTGCTTCACAATCAGTAGAAGGTCCCAGCCGAACAGATAAAATTCAGAAGGTCTATATCTAAAGGAACAGGCACTTATGAAATCCTGCTTAAAAGTATAAATGTCTGTGGAGGCAAATATAAAAGAAACAACAATCTTCAGACAGACAGCTACAATAGTAATAAGAACTGGAGTTGAGCAAAGAAATTTTGATTTTGAAGCAAATTATGACTTGAAAGCTCTTTTCTTTCACATCTAAAAAGTAAAAATGTACAGGAAGCTATTATAAGGAATGGATTGAGAAGTCTATGCACAGATTAAAGGTTGGGGACTCAGAATAACTTTTCAACTATCTGCTGTGTTTCTCGTTTTCAAGGTTCTTTTACTACTGGCCAGAATGGCGTCTATTTTACTGACTTCATTAACATTTTTCTTTTTTTTCTGCTGTATCTGCCTTTCCCTGCGGCATAGCTGGGCAGTGTAAATTATTCAAACATTCTCTTACAATTTAGTAGATGTCCCATGTCTAAGAATAATATTGAGCAAGATAAAAAAGGTTAAGCAAAATATTTCAAGTACTTGAGAGAAATCTACCAAAATTTGTGAAACACCACCAACAGAAGTGGAACAAAGCACTCCACAGAACAAGAAAAATATATTTAAGCAGCTCCAGATACCTTTTAAAAATTGTTGCAGTACAATAGGCCCTATTTTAAATAAAATGCTGCCCAAAAGATCAGGAAAAGAAGGACAAGCAAGGAAACAGGCTGGGAATGCAGCATCCACCAGCAAGACATCACAAATTAATCAGAGTAATACAGATATATTTGAGAGCCTAATATTATATTAGAAGAAATTTAATGATTCAGATGTATCAGACACAATAACTTGTGGTGGCACACAAGGGCAAAGAGAATACTTCAAAACAACATCTAATAAAAACTAATGAGGCGCCCCGAATGGGCAAACAACTAATCTGCAATGTGCAAAGCATTCAAGTATCTTTGGGAAAACTTCAACCTGTGGTTGAAGCAATGAAATTTAAAGGGTTAACTTAATAGTATTGAACAAAAAATAGAACAAGGGACTAAAAGGATGAATGAGCTAGAACAACACCAGTCCTAGTTGGAGGATCTCATGCAACCTATTCCCAAGACCTTAAAACATGCCAGAAAAAGTTACAGGATCGAATACAAATTGGATGTTTTCGAAAACCGAGCTTGTCGGAAAACATCCACATATTGGAATTCAACAAGACTGGGAAAAGAACTACCCTTGAAAATATTGCTATTGGAATATTAAGGTGCTTATTCATGGACAGTGCAGAAATTCTAGTTATAGACAGAATTCACTGGCTAGGACCTGCATGAGGAAATTCCAGTCTGAAACTAGCAATCCTAAAATGTTTGACATCAGAGGGCAAGGATCTGACTATGAATGTGAACTTTAAAAATACAAAATTTACATTTAAAGAACAACAGATATTATTAAGGAATGACTACTCCAAGGAACTTTGGGAAAGGAAAGAATCTTTAACAATTTGCAGCAACATCTTTGGAAGAAAGGTCTCAAGGCATATGTTATATATCCAACAAAGCTCAAGGTCCTTCTGAATAACCAAGTATTAATATATGAGACACTTTCAGACGCTGTTTGAGACCTCAAAACAAGACTTCCTGAGCATTTCTCTGATTACTGTACTGACAAATAAATAAGTGATATTGCTCAGATAGTCATGCTGATTATGACCAATTATGTAGGGGGCTTTACTCACATGCTCCTAGTGGTGGGGATGACCACCAGACAAGGGTCTTTGGTAGGAATTGGGAGGATCATATGGGGTTAGTAGGGTACATTCTGGGGTACATACAGTATTTTGGACTTTAATTTTACAAAAAGCCTAGGCTTATGCACTGAACATAAACTGCTTATGCATGAGATATTGTAAAAAGCAGGGAGGTTGACTGGGCCAGTGACTATCTAAGATGGTTTTCCCATTAAAATAACAACTTGGAACATTAATGGGTTTAATTTTCCCACTAAAAGATATTGCATCTTGACTAGGATTAGTAAACTGAAATTTGATGTGATATTATCGAAACTGGACCCAAGTAAGCCCCTGGTCCTGATGCAATGCATCCTAGGCTATTAAAGGAGTTAGCTCCTGTCATATCCACTCCCTTGCAGCCAATTTTCCAAAAATCACTATTGAGGTAGGTCCTCAAGGACTGGACTACTGCATTTATCACCCCGCTACATTAAAAGGGTTTAAAATCAGTCTGTTCTAATTACAGAACAATAAGTCTGACCAGCACTGTGGGAAAGACCATAGAATCCATCTTAAAAGAGCTTATCAAAATCTTATTTTGATAAGGGACTCATCAATTCTAGGCAGCATGGGTTCAAGAAGAGTAGGTCATGCCTAATGAATCTAATAAACTTCTGTGATCCAGTCATGGCAGCACTAGATAACAACATACCTGTGGATGTCCTTTTTATTGATTTTGAGAAGGCCTTTGACAGTGTCTCACACAGTGAAATAATTCAAACATTAATAGGAATAGGCCTAAATGAGTATATAACTCAGTGGATGGTAGCTTGGCTGGAGTCAAGGAGACAAAGAGTACGCATTAAAGGCCACTTGTCATCTTGGCTTCAGTGCCCAGGGTACCCAGGATCAGTCCTGGGTCCCACACCATTTAATGTCCTTATAGCCTCAGTAGCGGGTACATCTAATACTTGGGCAAATAAATTTGCAGATGACATTAAGGTGGGCTCTTTAGTATCAAATAGCCTGGATGCAGTATTCTTCCAAAACAGCATAGATTCTATAGTTGAAGAAGCAGAACTGAAAATATTACACTTTAACCTGGAAAAATGTAAGAACATGCATTTTGGAAAAAGAAACAAAGGCTTTACCTAAAATCTAAAAGGACATCAACTGCAGTCCACACGCTCTGCCATCGACACGAAAATAGTCATCAGTAGCAATATGAAATCTACGAACACTGTAGACAGGCCTCCAAAAGGGATATAGTATACTAGGGACAATTGCAAGACACATAAGGAGCATGGAAGAGAGGTGCTGGTGCCACTTTTTTTCATTGGTGCAGCTCCACTTGAGTACTGTGGCAGCTTCTGGTCATTGCATCTGAGGGGTGATGTGGCAAGACTGGAGGCTGTTCAGAGATGGGTGATGAGGATGGTGTGAGGGATGGAGGACAGACCTTAGGGGACAGGCTGGGGAGTTGGGGATGTATTCCTCCAGTTTAGAAGATTTAGAGGTGACATGTGCCTAGTATATAGTGCCTTTAGGGATAAGGACCTCTGGAATGTGTAGGGCTGGAAGCTAGAATAAGTCAGAGAACTAACAGAGGCCACCAGTACCAGCTTCAAGGAAAACCTATAACAAGAACTCAAGGGAAATTGGTTCTCCAGAGAGTAGTCAATTACTGGAACACACTGCCGCATACTATTGTATCTTGTAATACAATGCACCAATTTACACAAGTATTCAATAAACACTATTCTGAACAAAATGTACAGCAGCTTTTAATGGTACAGGTCTTTTAAGGCTAATGCTATTTGAACCTGATTAAAAACATATGAAACCTATGAAAGGAGGTATTCCTTAATCAGAAGGAATTAGGTTAAAAACAGATGGGCCAGAAAAATATATTATTCATTGGGTTTAAGAAAACAAGTGAGGTGTACTGATATTGCTAGCAAAACACTTCAAAGGTACAGTTGTAGACTCTACATCAAATTCACATGGACGTATGGTGGCAATTAAAGTAAAATTACAGGGTGAAATGATTACATTTTGTTCAGTTTATGCACCATTTACAGGGTTTAATAACTTTTGGCGGAATCAATAAAACCATTCATGATCTAGACTGTTTTAATATAGTTTTGGGAAGTGATTTAAATCGTCCTGTCAAAGATCCATGGGACAAATCATCCTTCTTTCCTTCCTGGACAGATATAAAGCTAAACAATAAAATGTTTTCTGGACTTAGTCAGTTTAGTAGATATTTGGAGGAACTTAATGCTAATACTAGAGACTATACATTTTTTCAGTCGAAATAGAATGTTTTTATGCTTGACTATATTTTTGTCTCTAGGAAATGTTGGTATCTTGTTTAGCAACAGAGGCATTCATACAACCTATGTTACTATCAGATCATAATATGGTTTCAACTGATATAATTTTTGAAGGTTATACAAGAAAATCTAATATATGGAGACTAAATAATTTCTTATTGACAGATCAATCTATCTGAGAGCAGATAGGATGGGCTATTATAATTTTTTCACAGAAAACAATACAAATGAAGATAATATCATACAATGTTGGGATGCACGCAAAGCTACAATTCATGGCAATCTTATTTCAGTAGCATCATGGAAAAACAAAACCAGAATACAAATCAAAAGAAGGTGCAGGATCAACTTAAAACTTTGGAGTTAGAGGTAAAAATGGGAATTTAGATAAGACAGGGGAACTGATTGAGTTGAGAAATTTATTGATTCAACTGAAATATACCATACTAAATTTCTATGGGCAAGGAAGAATAAAATATGAAACAAGTGAACACATCGGAAGTACATTAGCTAAAAGAATTCAAGATAGCCAAACTAAGTCAGACAATACTTTAATTATAAAATCAGATAGCAATAAATGTCTGTTCCAGGAGGGATACAGTAGAAGTGAGATTTTATGATTTCTTTACACACATATATATATATATATATATATATATATATATATATATATATATATATATATATATATCTATATATACATACATATATATATATATATATATATATATATATATATATATATATATATATATAGATCAGCGTGTAACCAATGGTAGCAGAGATACTTTATTATAAAAATTCTGCCAAACAAAATCAGGGAAGAAGACTGGGAGGCTTGCAAAGCCAGTATCTGAAATGGAAATAATGGATGTTCTCAACAGTATGAAAAAAGGCAAATGCCCAGGTCAGATGGTTTTACTTTGGAATTCTATGTTACATTTGGCAAAATAATAACCCCGGTTAAAATCTCTTTTCAATCAAATTCAAATACAAAACATTCTCCCAGTCTCCTTCAATCATGCATATATTTCATTAATACCTAAACAGGGCAAGGATTTATCAAAAAGAAAACTACAGACCTATAGCAATCTTAAAGACAAACTGTAAGATTTATACTAAAATTTTGAATAATAGAGTCCTAACTATTTTAGGATCTATTATCCGATACAAATCAGTCTGGATTTGTCCCATACAGGTCTGTACAATCCAGCCTTATTAAATTACAATTTATAACAGAATACCTTCTAGATTCAGGCACCAAGCTTTATTTCTGGCTTTGTTCACTACCAAAGCCTTTGATATAATGGAATGGACGTACTTATTTCAGGCGATGGGAATCTTTAACTTTCCACGATATTTATAAAATACATGCAGACAATATACAGGATACCTTATGCCCAATTGAAAATCAATGGGCATCTTTCTAAACCCTCAATTTATTTTGGGGTAAGACAAGGCTGTCTGTTATCTCCATCACTATTTGTAATTGGTTTAGAATTATTATTAAAAGAAATACAGGCCAGCCATCTAATTTCAGGCATTGAGGTAGCCTCTGTAGAAATAAAATACAATGTATACGCAGATGATTTGTTAATTCTAGTACAAAATCCAATACAAAGTCTAACAGAACTTATGAATTTAATCAATAGATTTTCTAAGATAGCCGGCTATAAAATTAATGAAACTAGGTCAGAAATGGTAACATTAAATATTTTACAACCAGATAATCTTCAAAACATAATAAAAGCTAAAATACAACCCAATGGTATGACTTATTTTGGGATTATTATTCTAAACAAATTACATGATTGATACCATCAAAATTTTGATTCCTATATAGTTAATTAAAATCCAAATTTCAAAAGTGGAGCAGATTTCATTTATCAATATGGGAAACATACAATTAATAAAATAGTAGCCATGCTCATACTTTCATATAAATTACAATCCATTTTATATCCGATTCCAGCTCAATGGTTCAAAAAATAATAAAATGTTTAGTAATTTTATATGAACAATAAATTATGGTCTAAGTTATGTTTGCCTAAAGAAAAAGGTGGCCTAAGCGTGTCCAGATATTCAAACATGTTACTATTCCTTTATTACAAAATTAATCATTAATTGGGCATTTAAAGATGTAAATCTACAATGGGAAAATCAAATTTTGCAAACTCATTTTCAAGAACAAATAAATATTAAAATGTACTTTTCTTATCCTCAGTAGGAATAAAGCCAAAAGTAATATTATTAAGAACATGTGCCTGATTTTGCAAAAGTTCTTAAAATTCCAAATGGTCAGTCATAAATTCTCTACTGAACGATATCTGGATGAATCCTAAGTTTACCATACAAGGCAAAATGCTATATAATGTACGATGGATCCAAAGGGTATTAGGAAATGGGAAGGAATGTATTACCATGGAACAAAGCTCTCTTGGGATTCCTTTACATATAAATTTAAATTACAGGATTCTGATTTTTTTATTTTATAACCAAATAAGCTCTTTATACAGAACAGATTATCAAAGATGGGAACACACACCTAATAACTCCATTATAGAACATGAACTTAAAGATATAGTCAGTCCTACAAAAACAAACCTAAAACTGTATCCATGGATAGGATCTAAATTTCATCTTAATGCTCTTAAATTGCATAAAAATACAATATTACAATAGGAGAAAGAAACAAAACAGGCTATACCAGAACAGCAATGGCTGCTGGCATTAGCTCAAATCTATAGTTATAAGTTAACAAGTCAAATCAATTCAGTTCAAAATTCTTTCTAGAGTTTGTTATATACCACCTATGTTATATAAAATGAAAGTGAGTGATTCAAGGCAATGTTGTTTTGGTAAACAACTGGATGCTGACTATATACACATGTTTTGGGAATGCAATCGAAGTAAAGGATGGTAGAACCAGTCTTTCATACTTTTAGGAAGAATTGGTTTCCAATCATGTAACTGGAATAATAGTTTGGGTGCATTATTGGAAATATACAGCATCCAAAGGTAAATAAAACTGTAGACTTATTCTCAATGCCAATATAATGGCCATTAAAAGGCTGATTTAAAAAAACCTGGAAATTTGTAGGACTCATTCCCATTTCCAGAAATAGAATGGAAACAACTTTTTTGTAGTGCCTTGCATAATAATGAGTATTTTACTGCTTATGACTCAGTCTGGGAATTGTATAACAAAAAGTGCAATGACTGGTTAAAAGACAACTTTAACTAATTTGGCTAAGAAAGGGAGAATATTAGGAAGATCTAAGATATATATCATCTCTCCAATTTTTGTACTGTATTGTATTGTGATTATTGAATTACTCTCCTTCATTAATTATTAACTGATATTGTGTACTGTTACTATTTATATGATGGAATGTGCCCTAATAAAATTATTGTTTAAAAAAAATATTTCTTTCACAGGTATACTGCAACACACGGGACAACTGAGGAAAACTTAAGTCTTATCTTCCAGTCAAGTACTGTATAGTAAGACTGGGAGCAGAAAATGGATACACATTGTGGCCATCACAGTGGCCAACTGCAGGAAAAATCATTTCTCTTTTGTCTTCACAGGTGACAGCTGAAAGTGGGCAATGGACATATTATGTGGCCACTACAGTTGCTACTTGAGTAGAGTCCAAGTATCTTTCTCTTGCATTGACAGGTCTCCTGTCCTGCTGCCTCCTACTCCAATGAGCAAGACTTTTCCTCCTCATCTCCTCTGTCTGGGGCACCATCTTGCCATTTCATGGCATGACCATCACCAGTGTTAAATATCCTTTCTAAAAGTTCTCATAAGTTTTCCTTTTCCTTTCACAGGTGCAACACTACAGGAGTGGACTAGAGTCTGGCTAATTTCTCCTTGTCTTCACAGGTTGATTCACCTAGCTGGATTGCCTCCTCCTCCAGCAAGCAAGCCAGAGCTGTCTTCTGCGCCCAGCTAGGGTGTGGTCAACATTGTAGCAGAAATGTCAACAAAACACTACTACTACAGTTAACACTGTATAACCTTATCAGATGCAAAGGCACTGCCCAAATACTACTAAGGATCAGCATGCAGCAAAATGACTCCATAGAACCTGTAGACTCCATCTTGCACCTACTCGGCTGCTGCCTGCCTCTGCCAGTTAGATTATATCATTACTTGGCAGGTACCTACAACTGCAAGCAACAGCCTCCTTTCTGGAACTTGAGAAACATTCAGGAAATGAGAAATTACTACAGCGAGATTTTATGTGTACTATGTGTGCTAAGGTGCTTTACAAGAGGTGCTGTGGAAGGACACTGACACAACAGCAGCAGCATATAGCAGCAGTATGCATAATTTCTGGGACTTGAGAAACATTTGGGAAAGGAGAATTTAATACAGTAATATTTTTGTGCACTATGGTGCTTTTACTTTAGGTGCTGTGGAGAGATACTGCCACAGCAGAGAAGCAGCGATAGCAGCAGCATATATAATTATTACTGGGACATGAGAAACATTCAGTAGAGGAGACTTTAATATAGTGAGATTACTATGGTGCTTAACAAGAGGTGCTGTGGAGGGACACAGACACAATGCAGTTGCAGCATATAGCAGCAGCATGTGTAATTTCTGGGACTTGAGAAACATTTGGGAAATAAGAATTTAGTATAGTGAGATTTGCTTTGCTCTATGGTGCTTTACAGCAGCAACATGTATAATTTCAGGGATTTGAGAAACATACAAGAAGTAAGAAGTTAATATAGTGCTTATTCTGAGCTGTAAAGTGCTATAACAAGTGCTGGGGAGAAACTCAATTGTGAAGGAGACTGACACAGTACAGCAGCAAGGGGTTTGTTAGTTGAGCAGTGGTATTAATCTAATCCCTAGATAGACATCACAAAACATCTGAACTCATTAAAGCTCATTAACAGAGCTGTGGACTGGGAGGGACTGGCTGGCTGGCTGGCTGTTTTACCCAAGTTACAGTCCCTTCCTCTCGAACTGGACAATAAAACAAATTTCCATTTCAGCATACACAAACTCATGACCATCATTGTGAGTGGTGACATACAGTAAGTAAGTAATTAAAAAGTAGGCCATGACACACATGGCAACATCTTACAAGGAAGCTTCCGCCATCACAAAGGGTCCCCTGTGCAACAGAACACTGCACAATACCTTCTCAAGCTCAGAGCAGTGGTGAGTAACACTGTTGGCCCTCATGCTTGTGCTTCCAAGTTCTTCCCTGAGTTCATCCCCAAACTCATCACCAGCATGGTAACATATCATGCTACCCACTGGGCCAATGGCTGGCCCAGCACACATTCTTTACAACTTTTTGACATTTTGACCCCTTTTAACAGTCTTTTATGATCTCTTTTCTGAACAATGACAGGTGTCATTTATAAAATACTAACTGAAATGTAATTTCATGCCACAAGTGTGAAAACACATTTTAGGCAGGATTTGAAAAATGAACCCAGTCATGTTCATTGTAGTGTGAAAAAATGGCTATGTTTAAAATGTTGGGTCAAAATATTGAAAATGATTACAGTTGTGAGTGAAAGTTGAAACAATTCAATGTACCTTCATAGCTTTGATGTTTTTGTAAGATTTTGAGACCAGATTTTCAACCTTTTCTTTTTATGACCCATTTGATAAACCTGTTAGGTGAAATTTTTCAAATCCTGCCCAAAATGAAATTTTGCAGAGTGACTGTGAAATAATTTTTTGGCCAGATTTGAAAAATGTCACCTACCTTGTTCTTGAGGTTAGGTCCCAAAAGGCTATGTTGAAAAATCGGTGGAAAAATAGCTAAGTTATAAGTGAATATTGAAATATTTGAATGTCCATCACAACTGAATAATTTACCATATCTTTTCCAAAATCTTCAACATAGTCTTCTTATTACCCCACATCATGAACCTGGTAGATGGAAATGTTCAAACCAGCCCAAAAGGTGATTTCATGGAGTGACTGTGAAATCACCTTTTGGGCCAGATTTCGTAAAAACAGTTCCTCTACCTTATTCATGATGTGGGGTCCAAATGGCTATGCTGAAGATGGTGAAAAATATTAATAAATGACAATGTTATGAGTAAAAGTTCAAAATGCATTGAAAATACATTGACTGCACTTACCTGGCTTTTCAGTTCTGCCAGCATTGAAGGAGGAGAACATGTTTTGTAGCAGAGCCGTGGTGGACCATTTCAAGATGAGTGAGGGTGTGTGGGTGTGGGGTATAGGTGGTGCATTGGCTGCCTGGTGGTGGGCTGGGGTCGGCATCAAAAGACATTGATGGATGTTTTTCTGTTTTCAAAGTAAAATAAAAAAAAAGAAGAATACAAAGGACCATTTTTCTTACAGCAAGGGTGACACTGGGATTGGGCATTCCACTGGCACTGATGTTTAGCAGTACTGGTGTGGGAGCCCCAGTGTCCACACAGTTTAAGGGGACAAGGGTACACTACATTGGAGAGGTTATTACATGAAAGATGGACTCAGTGAGAAATGTGTTGGAAGAAGTCCAAGCAGGATGATAATGATGCTGCTCAGCTGGCTGTTGGGTGGTGTCTTGTTTCAAGTTCAAGTTTCAAGTTTATTTTAAAGGGTCAGATCCATTGTGCAAGCTCATTTGTAAGGAGGTCCTTGTGAAAACATTGATACAGACTTGTGCAACAGTGATACAAACACTACATGGAACAAAATACAAAATGGAGATACGTAGTATTATATAAAATATGAATAGCAGTTTCTAAACAAGGTATATACAGTGGGCCAGATATTCAAACTAGCCCAAAATGTCGCAATAGCAGGAGCAGCACAAGTCCATTAGCACATGCGCAATAGGCGTGATATTCAAACATGGAGCAAGGCAAATGCGCAACCAGCCAACGTCTGAATATCGTATAACCCGCGCCTATAGCGCAATCCAGAAAGGGGAAGCTGAGCAGATATGATGCGCTTATAGCGCAACAAGGCCAGCCCAGCTGAGCAGTCCAGAGGCACCATAGCACAAGCAGAGAGCCCCCAGCAGCAGAGCAATGGAACTGCACAACCAGGGAGGTAGGCAGGGGCCCACCACCCATGCCACAGATGGGCACAGGAACACACTGCAGAACTAACAATGCACCCCACACCCCAAGCACAGCATAAGTGGGGAGGGATGGAATATCCACCAGCCCATGGGGACAAGCCAACAAAGCACAGCCGGGCCATGATGCCCCAGCACACCCACTGGCAAGCTGAGACTGCCACACAAAGGGGCGGACAACCCCAGTGCACATCAGCCCCCTTGCACAGCACACCCTGCACTGTGACCCCAAGGCACCACCCATGAGCACTGACTGTCACTGCAGGAATCCCCATGTATCCCCCATCACACTGCAACCTCGTGTACCACAGAACCATACAAGCCAGACCCACCACAAGCACCCAGCAGTGGGTGGCAGCACACGGCAAGACCGACTGAAAGCCACTCCCACACCAGAGACACCTCCCCACGCACACACACACACACACACACACATACCAAGACAATACCACCCCAGATGCCATGCACACCACTGCAACTGAGCACCTATAGCCAGCTGCAAATCAGAGACCACCACAGTATTCATAACAAAATATATATTTCTAATTAATATATGAACAATAACAATATGAACAACAAGAACTATATACAAATATATACAATACAAGGGTGGGGGTATGGGTACAAGGTAGAGGGCGGGTAAGGGGCAGGGGTGAACAACTGGGAGAGGAAGGCAGGGTGTGAGGGTGGGTAAGAGGGGAGGTGATGGGCAGCTACTGCCTGCCAGCCCGCTAGTCATCCAGCTGCTGCTGGTCCCGGGCCTCCTCCTGCACATAATGCCACGGCACTGCAGGTACCTCAGGATGTCGAGGAATCCATGGCCACCTGAATGAGCTGGTGGACCGACCACTCAAGTCTCCGCAGGATTCGGACACCTAGGACAAGGGATCAGAATCAATGCTGTGACTGTCCATATCCTGAAGCCCACCCAACATGCATGGCATACAGCCAAGTGCCCGGCTCCTGTGATGGAGTGCAGCCACCCACAGTGACCGTGCACAAGACATGCCCAACCAGGCAGCAACAGCCATGTGTGCCACTGCACACAGACACACCACCCATGTCCAGCACAGCACAACCAGGGCTGTATAGTGATATGGCTACGCGGTGGGAAGGCAGTGCCACAGCCATGTTCCCAGTGCATGCATGGACCACCATTGATGCACTCCCAGACATGCAGTGCCACTGGACAGTGCTGACTGTCACATGTCATGTGCATGACAGTGTTGTCCATGGATGGTGGCCATGCCCTGCCCCCCACAGCATGCAATAGCATTCATGATGTCATGTCACTCACCCTCAGTACTGCTGCTGCTGCTGCTGTCGTGGTTCATCACCAGCACCACCACCAACACCACGCACAGCCACCGCTGCCACCCTTGCTGCGCCTTAGCCAGGGCCCTCCTCTGCTCCGCCACGCCTGTGGGAAACAAAAGGTGAGACACACATCAGTGAAATCCCAAAGCAGACATCCCCTGCCCCAATGAGTGTGCCTGCCCACCCAGCCAGACCCATACATCACATATCCTGTAAACACCGCCACAACCAACCATAGACCAACCCTCCCCATGTGCTAGTCAAGTACACAGTGTTATCCATATGGACAATACAGGTGCATAGACAGCTCACCCACCTGGCGAGGCACCACGCCTCTCTGGCATGTGAATGAAGTCATGCCAGTAGTGCTGGCTCCTCCTCTGCAGGTCACCATACCGGTGCCTGCACTGCTCTGCCAACCGCCGCCAGTGGCCTCTCAATGGCAGTGGCCACCTGCTGCACACATGAGTCCTTGCCATGTTCAGGGTTCATCCCCAAACAGTGGGCCATGGTGAGGCTCCACTATGGCCACCAGGTTTGCCAGTTCCACTGCACTCCATTGTGGGGCTCTCCTGCGTGCCATCCCTGCATGTATATAGTAGGCAATATGGCACTCCGCGCGCAGCAACCCACATGGAATTGTTCGCCAATACAACTCCGGCTATTCCCTATCATGCTGTTCGTATAGCGCCACTAGTCCCTATCGCTGTTACTGAACAGCCGATAGAGCTGCAGGCGTGCTATACGTATAGTGCCAAGGGCAAAGGTCGGGCACAGGGTCATGGGTCTCTGGTGCAAAGCACACACAGCACCATCGGATGTCTATATGCTCAGCGCGATTGGTCGTCTGTGTGCCATTGCCACAGTGGACTATTGCGCAGTTGTGCCATAGCGCCATGTAGTGACCCGTCTGTAGCGCCACTGGCACAATGGTGGCCGTGTCCTGAATTGCCTATCGCGCACAGCACATCATCAGCACGGCAGATGCCTGCATAAGCTACCTGGGCATGCGCAGTGCAGTGTACCACGCAGTCACAGAACTGCGCCATTGGCTCAGCCAGTTCAACCGATGTGCAAAGCGCAACAGCACGATATTCAGCCGTCATATGCAAATCATCCGATCATCCATTCAATGGCGAGTGGCATGATTTGCATCTCATTAAAGTTGCTCCAGTCCTAATTTGCATGCATTGTGCTATAAATATGTGACACTTTTCTGCAGTGGCCATACTGCAGTTGATAGGTGAGTTGCATGCATTGTGCTGTTCTGGACCATGGCCCCATAGAATTGTTGTGTACTGCACAGTCACAGGTGACTACTCTCACCCATACAGACTGTGAAATGTCCGAGCGAGGACTGGGTGAGGAGGAGGAGGATGGTGGGTGGAAGAGGAGGCCCAACTTTCGAAGGTAGAGACAGAGGCACTGTTTGAGGTCTACCTGGCTGAGGAGCCACTTCTCAGTGGACGGCGGGCACCTCAGGCCCATGCTGCTGCATGAAAGGGGTGGCACGTGCCATCAACCTGCACGGCAGCCACCAGCGCTCTGTGCAGGGGTGCAAAAGAAGATGGGGACCAACAGGAGGAGGGTGAAGGAGAAGGTCGCAGCCATCAGGGCGGCACGTGCTGCAACAGGCGGGGGACAGCTGGAGGTGGTGCAGCTGACCCTGGTGGAGGACATGCTTACTGCAAGCATGCAGCGTAGTGCCATTGAGGGTGTTCCTGGAGGTGGCTTCAGACAGGTGGTAGCCCATCACTGCATGGTATGTCATGGTCGGGGGAAGGTAGTTCACATGCACTAACGTGTCCTTCCTTTCTGTTACAGATCCTGTGCATCTGCAGGGGTCAGCAGTGGAGGGCCTGTCCACTGCGGACAGCCATCCAGAGTTGGAGGAGGGACCATCCACCTCTGCAGATTGCCGCGGCACTGCAGCAGTGTGCACACCTGGCTACCTTCACTGATGTTGAGACAGGTGTGGGAGTGCCCTTCCTGTGTCCCAGTGGTCTGGCATGCAAGCATGCTGCGCGCTGTGGCTGTGGCACAGAACTGCACCATCGATGATGCACCGACCACTATGGGCATTGAAATGTGTGTGTCACAGAATGGACACACAGCAGGACAGCTCACGCCCATGGATCTAGCTGGTTCCGACGTGTGTGCCAGCATGTCAGCACAGTCCCAGGCTGTGCCTGTCAGCACCGGTGGGGCAGCACCGGTGGCTGTGCAGGTCACTGGCACTGTTGTGGCTACAGCAGAGGAACCACTGATCCCGTGGGCACAGCAGGCAAAGGGCAGCAGCAGCAGTCACCCACCGGGACTGGGGTACAGGGCTCAGCGGTGAAGTAGGTGCACCGCCTGTGGACATGCCCATATCTGGTAATGGTGAGCAGCGCCCACCCTCAAGGGTGCTGTACATCAGGCCCTTCCAGACCCTGAGGGACAGGTTTCGATGTGGCAGACGACCTCTTTGATGAGCACACCCCCTGCTGCAGGCATCAGTACAGCAGCAGATGTGGGTTACAACATCCGTGGAGGCACTGTGTGTGGCTCTGGAGCAGCACAGCAGGGACACGAGAGGATCCTGTCCCGGATTGACCATTTGTGGGTGGATGTGACTGCCGCCATCAACAGGCTGACACAGGCAGTGGTCAGTGTCGTGGCCCATTGGGCACACAGTCAGGTGCCCCATGCCGCCACACTGCACAGGATGCTATCCACTCCCATTCCCAGTGTCGTGCAACACCCAACCTGTTGACACCGGGTTCAGCTGTGGGCATCCTGAGCACCCCTGGTGCAGATATGTTCGGTATGCTGCAGACCCCTGTGCGGACAAGGTCGAGTTGGCAGTGGGACCCTGGTGGTCCATCGGTGCCACCCCATGTGGCCCATGCTCAGCCTGCCAGTGCTGCTGGGTCTTGGCAGGGCCGCCCATGCATCTGAGTGGCCGTGGCACTGTGCCGCATGACTGAGCTGTCTTCCAGTGCGGGCCCTGTCTGGTGCTGCCCTGTGTGCAATGTGTGTTTCAGTGGGTAGTGCACCAGTGGGTGCCCTGCCGACACGCTGACACACGGACCACCTGCACACCCTCCCGACTGCTGTCCACGGAGTGCGTGTGCATGATGATGCCTGCATTGTGCTGTACACCAAAGTGCAAGGGTGCATAGCATCTGACACCGCATACGGACAGTACAGGTGGTGGTGGTGGCCTGTGGATGTGTGTGTTTTAGTGTCTGTGTTCCTGCTCTGTTGTGCACCTGACCCCTGTGCACTTTGTGCCTGTTGTGTGTGTGTGTGTGTGTCTGTCTGTCCATGTGGCGTGTTACTGTTCACCCTCCCTGGTTGTGTGTGTGTGCTTCTGTGCCCTGCCACTTCCTCCCGTCATGCACTCCTGGTGTGTTTCCTGTGTGTATGTGGGTTGTGCCCTAGCCACTGTTGGTTGCACATGGCCCCATGACTTACCTGTGTTGGGTGAAGTGCTCCTCTGTGATGGTGTCCCGTGCAGCTGGGCCAGCCGGATCAGTCGGGGTCACGCCGTCCAAGGGGGTTGCTCATCCCATCATCACCGGTGTCATCAGCGTCCCCATTGCTGTCCCCTCCTCGACCTGTATGGCTATCCCACAGTCTTTGGCCATGTTGTGCAGGATACAACAGGCCAGGAATATCCCACAGGCCTTTGAGGCTATACTGTAGGCACCGCCGGAGGTGTCTAGGCATCAGAAGCATGCTTTCAGGCATCCCAAACACCTGCTCGATGATGTTGCGTGTGGCGGTGTGTGCCTCATTGAAGTGTTGCTGAGATGGGGTCATGGGCCACCGGTAGGGTGTGAGCAGCCAGGGACAGAGTGGTATCCACTGTCACCTGTGTGGAGATAGTGGAGGTTAGTGTCATGTTCAGGCTCATATTGCCCCTAACCCTGTGTGCCACTCCCATGGCACCTGTGGCTTACCCACCCTTGCCCTGATTTGCCAATTCTACATGCATAGTCACCCACTAGATGTCCTGTGGGATGTCCCCACTCTTGAATTGATGGCACAGTGCTGATTGGTACCATATGAATGAATCGTGTGCTCCGCCAGGGTGCATGGCACAGACATTGATGATGCGCCCACTGGCATCACACACCACCTGGCAGTTGACACTGGAAAACCCCTTCCGATTCCAATAGGCAGCCCCATCAGGGCCAGGTGGTGTGCAAATGGCCACATGGGTGCAGTCTATTGCCTCTAGCATGCCAGGCATATGTGCTACCCTGTGGAACTCCTGTATGTTTGCTGTACGCCTGCCGTGGTGCTGGGAAATGTATGTACTCCGGAGCATGTGGCAGTGCGCTGAGGAATTGGGTGAGGATGCGTGATGTGGCTGACTGTGTTATGCCTGTGGTGTCCCCTGTTGGTCTCTGGAAGGTACCTGTGGTGAGCAAGCACATGCAGGCTGTTACCTTTGTCTCCACTGACAGGCGTGACTCCGTCGTGAGGGTGCCTGCATCACATCACTGCACAGCTCACAGAGTCACCTCAGTATTGCCCTGTTCAGGTGGTACTGGCCCACAATCTCGACATCTGAATACAGCTCAAAGCTGATGGGGAGCGCGGTACTGCCTGTTGGGCGTGCTGCCAGACCCTTCCACTGCCACGTCCCCTGCAGCATGCCTCTTCACCCACTCTCATTGCAGCTTCCATGTGGAAGCTGGCACTGTCCATGTCCCTGGCTTGTGTCTCCCAGCTGTTGTTGCTCTATTCCCCCGTTGTCCTGACTGCTACCTCCACTGCACCAGGTACACCTACTGGCCTCTGCACTCTGTGGCCCACACCTTCCTTGCCCTCTTCTGTCCTGTGCACTCCTGGCCTGCACTGTTTGTTGCTCTGGCCTGCTCTGTCTCCCTGCCTCATGTGGCTTCCCTGTCGTGTTCTTGCGCCTCTTCCTTGAGCCTTTTATTTTGGCTCATTTCCACTGTGGCGCAATCCGCCTGATCCACTGTTGCGCATTGCAAGCCTTTGAATATTGCATTGCGCACTTTATGCATGGTTCCACCCCTTCAATTAGCATACCTTCATTAGCATTGCGCTGTTGCTCCAGCATGTTTTCTGTAGCACAACTGCCTCCTGCTGAATATCGCAGAATGGAGCATTTTGGACTTAAGGCATGCATTAACCCTATTAGCATGCGCAACCTTTGAATATCCCACCCAGTAAGTAATATTGCATTCAGAAAATAATTCAGACCAATACAATTTCACAAAATATTAGATGCAAAAATAAAGGAAAGAGATGAGAAGTGAGTTAGAGTAAGGGATACAGATTAGAAGCAGAGGCAGGTATCAGTAGTGAATTTATTAATGAGGGTTTTGAATGTGTTTAGAGGTATTAAGGTTTGGAGCTTTAGTGTTGTTTGGAGTTTATTCCAAATAGTAAGGAGTAAGTAACTAATGGCTGCTTTTTCATAATGTGTGCTAATTTTAGGCACCTCTAGGGAAATACATGTGCTCTTCCTTAGGGGTTACAAGCTATGAGATAGCTGTAGCAGGGTGGTGACATACGGAGGCAGTTTGTTTAAGAATGCTTTGTATACCTAGATTTAAGCACATGCAAGTCTCCTAGTAGCCAGGAGGTCCAGCTTACCTCTTTGTGCAGGGAGCAGTGATGTGTTCTGGCTGGAGCACTGGTGATAAAGTGAATAGCACGATAGTATAATGTGTCTAATTTTTGAAGGTAGGTAGTTGCACAATTACTATGCAAGATATCTGCATAATCCAGTAGATGCAGAAAGGTGGCCTGGACTAATCTCAGTCTGGAGGTCTAGGAGAAGAGAGTTTTCATTTCTGAAGAAGAAGCAGAACCTCAACTTCTATTACATTGTTCTGCAGCTGGTTAAAATTGGATTGAATCATAGAACAGACTTGTGCAAACAAAGGTTTGGAGATATATAGCACAGTATTGTCAGCAAAGAGGTGGCCTTTTGAATACACAGTGTTACTGCTCAGGTTGTTGACATATAGCAAGAAAAGCAGGGGCCCCAGAATGAAGCCCTTGGGAACCTCATATGCCATGGGAAGTAGGGTAGAGAATATCCTGTTAGCCTTGAGTTGTTGCTGCCTATCTGCCAAACAGCTAGCTAACCATTTTAATACCGATCTTTTGAACTCCTGTTCCTTAAGATTGTCAAAAGAAGGTCATGATTGACTGTGTCAAAGGCCTTGCTAAGGTCCAAAATACAGCCCTTGTAATCTGTTTATTATCTAAGGCATCCAACCAGTCATTCATAACTTTCGACAAGGCAGATACAGTGCTAGATGACATCTAAACCTAGACTGTAGAGGGCTGACCAGTTGGTACTTATTGAGAAATCGCTGACCTGTAAACAAACCAATTTTCTAAGAGTTTAGAAAGGACCAGAAAAATTGAGATAGGCCTCTTGTGGATGAAAGGATGCAGCTGCTGTAAGTGTGGCTGCCTTCTTTCAGCTGCTTAAAGTTTTGTCCATCAACCAGCGGAACAGCAACATCAGGTTTGTTGATCATTGGCCTGTCACTGTCAAGCCTCCTGCAGCTTGAGCTGCATAGACTCTGACAGTGATTCTCCCGAAGGCAGCTACTCTGACAATATATTTGCTTTGCAAATGTGCTCAACAAACATAAAAAAGTAATAAAGCATTGTGCTAAATGGAGATAGTAATAATTAGAGATAGGCCGAGATAGGCCCCAGAGTGTAGCAGTGAATGCTAAGCAAAGTGAATATGTTATAATCGGGTAACACAAAGTCCATTGAAAACAATGACTTCTTGCTATTCCACCTTCCCAAACCACTACTCCACCAATTTTAAGGTGAAGTACATTGAAAGCAATGTACTTTGCCTCTCTTTGCCTTGTTTTAAGCTCCAAAGGAGAATTTTGCAGTGATTCATGGGATTTCAGGTCCCATGGGCTCGATTACTCTGCATAGCCTCAGTTCAGGGTAGTGTGTGTAGGAAGCTGTAGGACACAATCTCCTCTGAGAGCTGTTTGTGATTCAAACCTTCTAAAGCTATTAAGAAAAGCCTTTTGAGTAATTTTTTTGCTGAAACTTTAGTTCATCGATTGTAGGAAACCCTCTTGCGCTCATATATCATCGAGCTTTATTGTTTGTTTATGGATTTTGAATGTTAATGTACAACATTCAGTCTGTGTACTGAGAGACAATGGAAGTGTGCTTTGGGGAGGGCGTATCTGTGGTGCAGGTAGATTGACTTGAAGAAAAAGACAGTTTTCTGTTTTGGTGATATTTTCTTGTACAACTGTGTTAATTTATACACAGTAATATTTTCAATAATTCTTGCTATTTTTTTGCTGATTGTTGTGGTGCAGTAGTGCATAACTTTAGTTTGTTTAAACTACTTGGTTATATTATTGAAATTTTAAATTTGCTATGCATTAGTTAGTGTGTGTGGAGTATATGTATGGCGTGTGCATCAAATCAGACACCTTTTATTGCACCACATAGTAATTTCAGCAATGTGATCCTGCTATCCACTGCAGCTGTGTGATTTTGTACTTCTTTGTGGTATCTTTACTGGTACTAGTACTAGTAACTGTTACTGCAGCAGTGCAACACACTGCCCCCGTGGCCCGCCAACCGGCATAGGTATTCTTTCCAGATTTTAATTTCTGATGGTGATCACTGGTTAGGTGTTGTGCCTTTTTTCCATCTGCATCTCTTCAGTGCACAGCGCAATCTTAATCTGTCTGTTCATTTGCATATCTTTAGGGCTCAACCTCCATCTGTAACTTAAGTCACAGTTGTTTTTTGGCTTCCTTCAGAATACTGGACTGGTGTGGTGCATAATTCTGTATGAACATTGTACTCAATAATATGCATTTTAAGTCAGGACCATCATCACAAGTCACTAATGATACAAATCACGTTCATCATCACGGTCACAAATGCAGTAACAAATCACGATTCATGATCACATCACGAATCACAACATTAATTTTTTACTAGTTACTTGGATGTATTGTAAGCCTATTTTGTAGTATCTCTTCAGGCTTCACCACCCCACCATTGTACTCATTAATAAGTGTTTTTAAGTCTGGGAATTTTGTGCTACAGCTCATTGGGGAAGTACAGCTGTATGTATTCGCATTCCAATACAGTTCCATATTGGTTATCTCACACCGTCGACACTGTATCACATTCTTCATCATAACAGTCACAAATGCAGTCACAAATCATGATTCATGTCATGAATCACAAAATTAATTTTTACTAGTTACTTGGATGTATTGTAAGCCTGTTTTGTAATATCTCTCCAGGCTTCACCACTCCACCATTGTACTCATTAATAAGAGTTTTTAAATGGGGAGTTTTATGATACAGGCTCAGCTAATCAGGAAGTACTGCCATGGCATTCGCATTCCTTCCTGTACAGCATGTGAGGTTCCAGTACTGTAAGTAGTGGTGGTGGGCAAAGTGGTCCCATTCACTCCGTGAAGTGATTCATGGAGTAACGCTGAATCATGGAGTACCTATCCGAAGTGAGTACTTTGCTTCATAATGAGGAATGTGAAGTCTATTGAAACCAATGACTTTGTGTTATTCCGCTTCCCCAAACCACTTCTCCAGCAATTTTAAGGTGAAGTACATTGAAATCAATGTAATTCGCCTCACTTGCTTTGTAATTGAGCTCCAAATGAAATTCTGCAGTGATTCATAGGATTGCAGGTCACATGGGCTCTAGATTGTTCTGCACAGCTTCAGTTCTGGCCTGGGTAGTGTGTGTGTAGTGGTAGCTGGAGACAGTTTGCTCTCAGAGCTCTGCGATTCAAAACCTCTAAAAGCTGTTTAAAATGCCTTTTGGAGTCTTTTTTTTCTCAGAATTTAGTGCATTGATTGTAGGAAACCCTTTTGCTCATATCATTGAGTGTTTATTGTTGTGTGTGGATTTGGAATGTTAATTTAGAACAGTCAGTCTGTCTACTATGAAGTGTGCTTTTGCGGAGGGCGTTTGTAGTGTAGGTAGATTAACTGGGAGAAAAGGCAGTCTTTCTGTTTTGGTTATATTTTTCTTATATAACTATGTTAATTTATACACAGTAATATTTTTAGTAATTCTTGACATTATTTTGTTGATTGTTGTAGTGCAGCAGTGTATAATTTGTCTGTTTAAAACATTTAGTTATATTACTAAAGGTTTTCAATTTGCTAGCATTACTTGTAGTGTGTGTGGTATGTGTGTGATGCGTGCCATTAAATCAGACACCTTTTATTGTGCCACAGAGTAATTGCAGCAGTGTGAACCTGCTGTCCACTGCACCTGCATGAATTTTTTATACTGCTTTGTGATATGTTTACTGGTAGTGGATTGTTACTGCCGTGCACTAATCCCCAATTGGCAAAACGTATTCCTTTCCAGATTTGGATTTGTGACCTGTGAGCACTGGTTAGGTGTTGTTGTGCCTTTTTTATGCATCCCTTGAGTCTGCAGCGCAATCTTAATCTGTCTGTGTGTTTGCAGTGCACCATTAATTCTGGGAGACTGCATTCTTGTTACGCTCTCATTTAATTTCATCAGCACTGGGAATTTTCTGGACACAAGACAGTGTCATTTCAGTCAGCACTAGAATTTTCTGGACACAAGACAGTAGCATTTTGGGATGCACATTAATTCTGGTGACTCTGTGTGTGACCACTGCATGCATGACTCGATGCGCCATTAATTCTGGGAGACTTTGCATTTCTAGTTACACTCTCATTTCACTTCATCAGCACTGGGGAGTTTTCTGGACACGAGACAGTAGCACTTTGGGGATGCACATTAATTCTGGTGACTGTGTGGGTGGGGTGCTGCCAATATTGTTGTCACTCCACCTTACTTCTCATTTAAGGCAGAATAACAATGTGAAGTAATAATAACAAGGAGAAGTGTGCCTTTTCTATGGGGTACTCCGTGTAGTGAAGTGTCAACCGCAGTGGCCACTTTGCGTTCACTTCACTGGTGGATTTTAAATTCGCTGTATCTCCAGTAATAATTTGTTCAAGTTAATGTATAACTGTTTGAAACGTTACTTTGCTGACAGTTGTCAATGTATAGTTGCTCACATCATTATCTTCCGCTTTACACCATAACAGCATAACATATCAATTTACTACAAAGGGCATTTTGCCATTATGTCACTATATTTAGAAAGAACCACAGCAACAGAAATGTTACATCATTGTGCTACGCCAACAAGGTAAAACTCAAACTTATTTAGTACTTTGAATAAGAAGTAATGGTAAAATGCTGCATTGCTGTATCTTTCTGAGTTAACCTTTTCTGTGGTAAGGTAGTAGAGAGGATAGACACCACTGTAATATGATATAATACATATTGCATAGTGAACGGTCCAAATGGTCAAATCTAATTGTACAAGGAGATGTTCATCTATTTCAGTTCATTATGCCAGCCTGAAGTCAATTATGCCATCAGTCAACAAAATCAATCAAAGTACCAATGGTACTGAGTGGTTCCAGGTATGGATGTGTCATTTTACAGAATGAAAAAGACATATACATGCTATACAGTGTACACGCAGATGCTACACAATACAGTCACATACATACATGCATGCAAGTACATACATACACCTCACAGAATAAATGAGAATACCTCACGAGTGCACAAACTCTGAAGTTTAACCTGATCAATTCCTGCACTTGGTCTCAGGAGTCAGCAGTATTCTTCTCCTTAATAAAGTTTGTTATGGATATAACTTTACAATTGGTATGTCTCAGAATCTTTTAAATATAGGATATTGCAAAATGTTAACCGTGTTATTTATTTTATAAGTTTTATGTAAACAACTTACCAAAATGGTACAGCGTAGGATCAGGAGCAGTGGTATAGTGCTAAAGTTAGAAGTGAGGTGTCTCTGACCATGAACCATGATCCCCAATCCCCAACAGAACATCTAATCATCAGCCTGAATATTTGAAATGACAACTGTGTTTAATTAGAAAATCGGATAATTATTTCTTATCTTGAGGTTATGACTATTGTAAAGCAGCAGTAGATGCAAGCTCAGTAGAGCTTTCAGCTAATGATAAAAACGTCATTTATATATTAGAGACATTATTAAAATATCTTGAATCAATCCACATACCCAGTGCTCCAGATAAGATTTTATAGAGTGAGTATTGTACTCTTCATTTTGAAGCGAGGTGAGTAAAACTTAATTTGGATGCATTACATAGAAACATAGACTTTGATGGCAGATAAGGACCGCTTGGCCCACCTAGTCTGCCCATTTCCCTACCTAGAGGATAAGCTGCAGATCCTATTTAACCAACAGCCTATTTCTTCCTACCCCCACAAAATTGCCTTATGTCTGTCCCATGCATTCTTGAATTCTCCTACAGTTTTAGACCCCACAACCTCCTCAGAAAGGCTGTTCCATGCGTCCACCACCTTCTCTGTAAAAATACTTCCTCACATTGCCCCTGAGCCATCCCCTCTATCTTCAAATTGTGTCCAATTGTTCTTGCAC
The DNA here is from genome assembly GCA_016271365.2 of Neoceratodus forsteri. Taxonomy (NCBI): domain Eukaryota; kingdom Metazoa; phylum Chordata; order Ceratodontiformes; family Ceratodontidae; genus Neoceratodus; species Neoceratodus forsteri. The sequence goes on along the minus strand of CM057455.1, from coordinate 1,453,380,614 downwards.
ATCTCTTTTCTGAAAGATGTTACCCTCTTGGACTTTGTTGATTCCACTGAGGTACTTAAACGTTTCTATCATGTCCCCTCCCTCCTTTCCTCAAGGGTATACATATTAAGCTCCTTTAGCCTCTTCTCATATTACTTCTTGCAGACCCTGCACCATTTTAGTTGCCTCCTCTGAACTGCCTCCATCCTGTCTATGTCCTTGCGGAGACGGGTCTCAGAACTGGACGCAGTACTCCATATGGGGTCTCACCAACTGTCTGTACAGAGGGATAACAACTTCCTGTTTTCTGCTGGTGATGCATTCAACTGATGAAATCCTTCCAGTGGAGTACTTTTTCATATCAAAGGATTTTGTAAAAAAAAAATAAAATAAAATCACAAATAAATCTATGTCTGTCTTGACCATAACACACACACGTGCATGCACACACACACACACAATTTTAAATCATGCACTGCAACCTGTCAAGTGCTAACCCCTGTCTGTATGGAGGACCTCCACCACAAAACACACACCACATATAACCATAACCACTTGACAACACCAGCCCCTCCCCAATACATTCATCAAACATTGAAATGTGCCTGCTTTGGCTGAACAGGCATGTGGCCTGCATTTGATGGGAATGTTACCTATTATATTGACAGCTAAGCGGTAAAAGAAAACTAATAAACTCCAAAGGAACTTGACCATAAAACACATCTTTCTTAGAGTAGCTACTAAGACTATCACTCACACACACACACACACACACACACACACACACGCGCACACACACACACACTTACTTTTCATTTAACATTAACCGTATAAGCAGAATACTACACAGTATTTCCTATTTACATTAATTTAGTACGCACTGGAAAACTCCAAAACAGTGAATCAGGAAGACAAAATGTATAGTTCCAGAACAAATGGACACATACTTACAGACACAATCAGACACATTAGTAGGATCTGATCTTTCACTCCTGCAGTTCAGAATTTTGTCATAAAATTTACTATAAAGGCTTATCTTACTATAAGTGAGTTCCTTCCTTCCGTCATGAATCCCTGCTGCCACCACCAAAACCATGGTACTGCTGGAGCCCTGGAGGCTAATTAAGAAGAAGATTTGGTCGTAGTCCCACCAGTTTGCATGTGCACTGTCGGGTTCGGTACTACAGACCACCTGCAGTCCTGCAGTGCGCACATGAGCAGATGCTCTAGGGAGTCAGTTGGTTCTCCTTTCTTTCATCATGCAGGGAGGGAAGAATGACTGCAGCTGCTACTGGCCTCCTTAATGTCAGTGGGCTGACTGCCAGGTCACATGGGGACAGCTGGCTAAGCTGAGTGCCAACACCACTGCTTTCAGTGCAGCGTGTAGTACAAAAAGAACTGGCTAAGCAAGCCACCCCAGAGCCTTGACATCTCCCAGAAGAAAGTGTGGATGCATGCTGTGTGTGAAGCCATGCCCACAACGCAAGCACACAACATGCAGGGTCAGACCACGACCACATCTTCTGAGCATGCATTAGCACAACCTGCATGGTGGGAGTTGGCATTAAATGTACAGTATGTGTGCTGACTCCAAGAACTACATAATCAAAATTTGAAGAAGTATGGGAACAGCACTCCTCTAAACATGAAGTAAGGGGTCAGGCGCTCCCTTGCAACCCTGCAGGACTACACCACTGGTCAGGTGTGGTGAATGCTGACATTTGGCATATTCTAATGTTGCTGTTTATTACACTTCGTTTTGTAGTGGACAGATGCTACATACTAGATGCATGTGCTTCCAAAGTAATACTGCAATGGCAAAGGAACATAGGGGAGCAGTGGCTATGTCACTTAGCCAACCCACTGATAATGCAGCAGCCCACAGCACTTACAATGCAGGAAAACACAGCACTGATTATGCAACAGCCCAGAGCCCCCACCATTGATTATGCAGCAGACACATCGTACATTATTCAGCAGCCCACACCACTGACTGTGTAGCAGATCACACCACTGACAATGCAGCAGACCACACCCGCAGCAGACTACACCACTGATTTTGCAGCAGACCACACCACTGATATTGCAGTAGGCCACATCACTGATAATGCAGTAGGACACATCACTGATAATGCAGCAGACCACACCACATGCATAAAGTGAGTTTCCAGCATCTAGGAAAACCTTTAAAAATAAAATATTCAGACTCAATTCAACTGCTAGTTAATTTAGTTCCTGTACTGACTGCCACTCAGTCATTACTAATGAAAATATTTGCATGATTCAGGATCTCTGTTTCCTGTCTTCATTTTGTCCTCCTACTTTTCACTCATACTGCTCTGTTTGCTGCCGTCATTTATACAACAACTTATTGTGATGTCACAAACAGAGGATTTTGAGGGCAAAAACAGGACGGTGAGATGAGATCTAGAGATAAAGATTCTGTTTTCATCCAAACAGCTAAAGTAATAAAGAATGAGGGTGACACATACCAATAATTAATGAAATATAGCCTATAGGCTGTATAGTGTTTGAGTATCATATTGCCTTTAGGGTTTTGTGGACTTAGATTGTCCACTAGAATCTTGTTTCGACTATATTAACCAATATGAGCTGTATCTGAAGGACCTTGTAGACTATACTACAGTCTCCGGGGCATAGGCAGGAATTTATTTTTGAGGGGTGTTTAGATATAATATTTTGAAATGGGACAAATAAAAGTCAGTAGGCCCCAGGAAGCTCAGGGAGGTGGGAGGGCAGAGATGCAGCAAATTTAAAATCTGCCGCGGCGAAGTGTGAACCTGGCACACTGCTGGCACTTCGCCACGAGGCCCCATAGGGAAAGGCTCACTTTGCCTTTGTTATTATTATCGCATTGTCATTCCACCTTAAACACCAAGTAAGGTGGATTGAAACAATATTGGCAGCATCCACTCACAGAGTCAGCAGAATTAATGTGCATCCCCAAAGTGCTACTGTCTTATGTCCAGAAAACTCCCCAGTGCTGATGAAGTGACATGAGAACGTAACAAGAAATGCAAAGTCTTCCAGAATTAACGGCACACTAGTCATGCGCTAGTGGTCAGGTCACATATAGAATCAGCAGAATTAATGTGCATCCCAAAATGCTACTGTCTTTTGTCCAGAAAATTCCCCATGTTGCTGAAGTGAAATGAGAGCCTAAAAGAAATGCAGTTTCCAGAATTAATGGTGCCATGCAAACGCACTGACAGAGTAAGACTGTGCTGACACTCAAGGATGCATACAAAAAGCATAACAACATCAAACCTGTGCTCACAAGTCACAAATCCAAATCTGGAAAAGAATACATTTTGTCAGTTGTGGGATTAGTGCAGCAACAATCCACTACCAGTAAACATACCACAAAGCAGTATGAAAAATTCATGCAGGTGCAGTGGATAGCAGGTTCACACTGCTGCAATTACTCTGTAACACAATAAAAGGTATCTGATTTAATGGCATGCATTGCTCACACACTCTCACACACATATAATGGCATGTATTGCACTCACACGCACACTCAAGTAATGCGTAGCAAATTGAAGACCTTTAGTAATATAACCAAATGTTTTAAACAGACAAATCGTACACTGCTGCATCACAACAATCAGCAAAAACATCTGGAATTACTCAAAATATTACTGTGTGTACATTAACACAGCTATACAAGAAACAATAACCAAAACAGAAAGACTGCCTTTTTCCCAGTTAATCTACCTAAACCACAAATACCCTCCCCAAAGCACACTTCACAGTACACAGACTGACTGTTCTAAATTAACATTCCAAATCCTCACACAACAATAAACACTCGATGATATGAGCACAGAAGGGTTTCCTACAATCAATGTACTAAATTTTGAGCAAAAAATATTACTCAAAATGCGTTTTATACAGCTTTTAGAGGTTTTGAATTGCAGAGATCTGAGAGCAAACTGTCTCCAGCTACCACTGCACACACACTAGCCAGGCCAGAACTGAAGCTCATGTGGCCTGCAATCCCATGAATAACTGCAGAATTTCATTTCGAGCTCAATTACAGGGTGATGTGAGGTGAATTACATTGATTTCAATGTACTTTGCCTTAAAATTGGTGGAGAAGTGGTTTGGGAAGGTGGAATAACCAAAGTCATTGGTTTCAAAGGACTTCGCATGCCTCATTATGAAGTGAAGTACTTCACTTCACATTGTGGAGTTCTCCATGGATTCCGTTACTCAGTGAATCACTTCACAGAGCAAATTGGAGCCATTTCACCCACCACTACTTACAGTACTGTAACTCACAGCTATATGGGAAGGAACATGAATGCCTATAGCTGTATTTCCCCGATGATGTAGCACAAAATTCCCAGACTTAAAAATGCTTATTAATGAGTACAATGGTGGAGTGGTGAAGCCTGGAGATACTACAAAACATGCTTACAATACATCCAAGTAACTAGTAAAAATGAATGTTGTGATTCATTACATGATTGTGAATCATAACTTGTGACTGCATTTGTGATCGTGATGATGATGAACGTGATTCAGTGTAGATGGTGTGAGATAAACAGTATGGAACTGTTTTGGGAACACAAATGCCTACGGCTGTACTTCCCCAATGAGCTGTAGCACAAACTCCTGACTTAAAAACACTCATTAATGAGTACAATGGCAGGGTGGTGAAGCCTGGGAGATACTACAAAACATGCTTAAAGTACATCCAAGTAACTAGTAAAAAATTAATGTTGTGACTTGTGATGTGATCGTGAATAGTGATTTGTGACTACATTTGTGACCGTGATGATGAAGAACATGATTTGTATCACAAGTGACTAATGATGATGGTCCTGACTTAAAAATGCATATTAATGAGTATAATATTCATGCAGAATTATGCACCACACCTGTCCAGTACTCTGAAGGGAAGCCAAAGAAACAACTGTGACTTAAGTTACAGATGGCGATTGGGCCCAAAGAGATGCAAATGCACAGACAGAATAAGATTGCACTTGCACTGAAGAGATGGAGATGCAAAGGCACAACACCTAACCAGTGCTCACCATCAGAAATTCATATGTGGAAAAGAATACTTTGCCGGCTGGGGCGGCCACGGGCAGTGTACTGCACTGCTGCAGTAATGATCACTAGTACTAGTACCAGTAAAAGTACCACAAAGAAGTACAAAAATCACACTGCTGCAGTGGGTAGCAGGTTCACATTGCTGAAATTATTATGTGGCACAATAAAAGGTGTCTGATTTGATGACATCGTCACACACATACTCACACACACACTAAGTAATGCATAGCAAATTGAAAACTTCTGTAATATAACAAAATGTTTTATACAAACTAAAATTATGCACTGCTGCACCACAACAATCAGCAAAAAATGGCAAGAATGATTGAAAATATTACTGTGTCTACATTAACATAGTAAAACAAGAAAAATATCAACAAAACAGAAAGCACTGGCTTTTTCTCCCAAGTTAATCTACCTACACCCCAGATACACTCTTCCCCAAAGCACACCTCCACTGTCTCAGCACGCAGACTGAATGTTGTACAAACATTCAAAATCCACACACAGACAATAAATACTTGATGATATGAGCACAGGAGGGTTTCCTATAATCGATGAACTAAAGTTTCAGCATAAAATGACTCAAAAAGGCTTTTTAACAGCTTTTAGAAGGTTTGAATCAGAGAGCTCTCAGAGCAGATTGTCTCCTACAGTTTCCTACACACACTACTCCAAACTGAGGCTGTGCAGAACAATCTAGAGCCCACATGACCTGAAATCCCATGAATCACAGCAAAATTCACCCTTGGAGCTTAAAACAAGACAAAGTGAGGTGAAGTATATTGTTTTCAATGTACTTCACCATAAGAATTGGTGGAGTAGTGGTTTGGGAAGGAGGAGTAACATGAAGTCATTGTTTTCAATGGACTTCACGTTACCCATTATAATGCTAAGTACTCTGCTTCACATTGTGGAGCACTCCGAAATTCACCTTCACTCCATGAATTACTCTGTGGAGCAAATTGGGGCTACTTCACCCATCTCTAGTGGTGGGGTGGTTACATGCTCTGTGGTAAGTTTTGGGACTTTTCTTGGAGAAGAAACACACTTGTGTTGAGGCTTTTGCACTGCATTATGGTATGCAGTACCTCCAATTTTTTTATAAAATATTTTATTTGTATAAATATATATCTAAATGTTCATTATAGAATATGATATTGATACATTAGGTCCATGTATCCTATATATATCTAACGACCAAAAATCTATTCTAGTAAAGTCAGAAAAATTATTCCTCCAGTGTGTGACTAAATCCACAGTACAATATAATCAATCATGCATTTAATTCCAATACAATATCCCCCCTTCCCTCCATATTCTTAGTTATACCCTCAGGGTATGACCTAAATGACAAAAAGCGGACATATTATTTCTCTAATTTCATTCCATGTAGCCTCTTGTGGTATATTGTTATTATCTAAAGTGCCCCACAATTGTTCTAATTGAACAGCCTCTTTCACCATAAAGCCCCATTTAAACTGACTGAACTCTATTGTTTCCACATTCCAATTAGCCAAGATCAATCTCTTAGTAGCCATAATGGCTAAATAATAAATTCTCTTCTGGTTTTCCTGGAGTTCAAATTCCTGTGTCTCATTCAATATCATGTACTTAAAATCTAAGGGAGATCAATATTGAACAATTGTATCAATATCTGATTTGTTTTCTTCCACCACTCCTGGATAAACCAACATTCCCATAGCATAGACAATGGAATAAATCCTAAGACAGCCACATTCATGCCAACATTCTTTGTATCACCTGATTGTATATTACCTAAAATTTGTGGAGTATAGTATACCCTACCCATAATCTTTTTCTGAATTACTTTATTTTTCACATATGGGTAATCCTTATTTGTTTTAATCCTTAGGTTTCTCCATTGTTGTTCTAAGTATGTTATAGAACCCTCCTGGTTCCATTTATTACTTTCAGGGCTCCTTCTTAACATTTACTAGTCTAGCATATATCTGTTGTGCTAATTTGTCTTTTCCTTTATTTAGGATGCTGGTATGTTCTTTCATCAATACCAATAGGTTTTCTACTTCCTGTCTTATTTGTTATCTAAATGTATTATGTAATGACCAGTAAGATATAAAGTTGTTTTTTGAGTAGCTGGAAAAAGGATACTAAATCTTGTAATGTGATAAACTCACCGTCTTTCAATACTTGAAACCAGGTTTGAATATTTGATTCATCTAGGTTCTTTAATTTTTTTCTGTAATTTTTTTTCAGAAAACTGAATTACTCTATATATTTAATAAAGCGAGGGAAAATACCATTTTCCTTAATTCTTATAATTGTCTGAGTTAATTCCTTTTAATAGAAAGAAAAAAATCACATTTTGTCCTTGATGTGATTTCTAGTATAATATTATTTGGGTTTATGATATGTACCGCTTCCCAAAAATGTGTTCATGATGATTACCTTTATCAGGAGCAAAAGTCCATCCCATAATATTTTTACTTGAAATGCTACTGCATATGTGATTGGGTCTGGGTAACTATACCTCCTTGTCTTCTGGGGTAAATCATGCATTTCCAGGGTATTCTAGGCTTACCTTCTCTCCATAAAAATTTAGCAACCCTTCAGTGGAGTGTGTTAAACCATTTTCTGTGGGGAATCCAATTATGCTATGTATTGCAAAGATTAAATGGGGAAATGCCATCATTTTAATAGCTTCCACTCTGCCCCATAATGAAAGGGACATTTTTTCACAGTCATCCAATAACATAGTTATTTTATCTTTGCTTTTGCATAATTTATTTAAATTATTTCTGATTGTTATTTTCTAATATTATTCCTAGATATCTACACTGTTTGTCCACAGTAAATTCTTGGTTAATTTGACTATCTAAGCTTATAACTGGAAACATATATTTCCAAGATGATAGATTTAGTCTTATTTAAAGTATAGCCTGATAGTGATCCATACATATCTATTTCCTTTAATAGTACTGGCAATGTGTTATTTAGATCCTGAATAATCAATAGAATATAATCTGTGAAAATATTTAATTTTACTTTCCTCACCATGAACCTTTAACCCTTTATTAATGGATTATTTCTTACTGTGCTTAAAAGGGTTCTAAAGCTAATAAAAATAAAACTGGAGATAAGGGACATCCTGTCTTACTCCATTCTGACAAATAGATCAGGCAGACCTTAATGCAATTACACACTTACTTTCTTGGTATAGATTAGAAAACAGGCAGATGAAAAATTATGTCTCCCACTATGTCTGCACACATTGACTATGCTGCTTCAACCTTTGTTTTCTCTTCTGAGTTTCTTATATTCGCTACTTATTTGAGTAGGCGCATCAGAAATAGAGTAGCTGAAAAATAATTTCATTGAGTTTTTTGATCAAGCCAAAATTAAGCTGCAGTTTCGGACTAATAAAACAGGGTTACCTTAAATTACCAGTAAAAAAGACACGAGGAGTAGAGATTTTGAAATGAAATCCTTTCTATAAAATTACTCAAGCAGCCGGTTAAAATCTTATCAGTCCTCAGTCCTCACGCAGTCCTCATGTAGTACCTCCACTCTCTGGGAGCTGGAGAAATGAAAGGAATGAGCTAACCTAAGGGGAAGAAGGAGGACCTTCGAACTGCCTGGTCTTGAGCCACCCCAACCAGCCAGAATTGAGAGGACCGCCCGATACTTCAACCTCGCAAACTCATAAAAAACCAGAAAAATCAATTGTATATATAAGTATAAACTTTAACTCTTATTAGGCAGTCTAGAATGTCTAAAATATTGGTTGCTTAGGATGCAGATTAACTAATTTATTATTTCACAGTTTCCTTATGTCACTTTCTATTAAAATCCTAAAATCAGTCTGTGCTTGTTTCAGAACAGTAAACACGCTTGCTCTAACAACTAACAATGATTCTACAATGATTCTGGTGATGGTAACTCCAAACCCAGTGTTAAGCAGACAGTAAAATAATAAATGTATAAAAGCCCTGACACTCAGGGTCCAATAATTGAGCTCTACACTGTTCTATTTTCTATATAAACAGTGCTGTAAAAGCAAAAACGAACAAACAACAAGCAAACAAGCAAAGAGAGAACAGGCAAATTGATAGTCTGATGTAAAGGACTTAACAGAAATCTGTAGTGAAGTTGTACAGGCCCAAGCCCCGTGGGCTTGTCTGAATGCTAAACCTGAGGGAAGAAGGCTTCATCCAGTGCATACACTCCACTCTCTTCCCGGATGGGCTTTTCACAGGCCAAGATGCTGACACTCGAGCTCCATTAAACTCTTCTAAAATATATGCTATTGTTGTTTATATTTTATTGCTTTTTATAGTGCGTGCTAAAGGTTCTTGCTGCCTTTGGAGTGGATCAGTTGGTTTTGGCCTCCCTACTTTTCTCAAACAGAACACTGCCTGGGATGTTTTAGTCATTTTACATGAAAGCTGATGGCCTAGATCCCTTTGGTCTCACTGGAACTTTTGCTGAATCTTTGCCAGTATTCCCTTGACAGATCCTGTTATTGACTCTGGTACAAATTTCTTTCTTTTCAATTGAATTGTAAACAGACTCGAACTGGGAATTGTTGACTTAATAAGTCATTTTGCAAAATGTGAAGCAGGTCCTGCATCTAGTGACATATAACATGAGTCCTGAATCCTGAAGACCTGAAGACCTGTTTTTGTGCATGACTCTATATTTTCTACACAAATTAATAAATTTAAAGGTCATTAATCATTTAATCTAGTTTTTTTATTTATTACTGTTGTTGTTTCAGTTATAGTGTTTAGTTTTTAGTGTTATTATAGATATGCCTGTAATGACTAGAGGTGAGCTTAACAGTTGATACCCTAAGGGATCTAACATAAAGACAAAAAAACTGATATTAGGAGAAAGAAAACTAGGAAACTAAAGCAAGCTAAGACAGTTCCAATTCAATAAATAAAAAAACTCAGTATCTCTGGATCTTTCTGAAAGTGAGATGTTGAATAAGGAAAGAGTTATAAATATAACAGCAATTTGAAAAGTAGGGAACTAGTTAAGGATAGCAGACTGACAATTGATGAATTATGTGAGAGCTTGACTTCACCATTAAACCCTTAAATCCTTCATTAGATATGATTAGATTTGATGAAAATAAGTGGATTAAACCTTCTGTGTTGGATTTATGGAGGGTTGAAAACTGGAATGTAAACTTAATAACCAGAGATTAAAGCAAGGTGTTTTAGAGATTCTGGGACTGCCTGAAACTACGACCCTTGGAGAGCCTGAATTAACCAACCAAAGCCTGCTATCAAAATCTTTAAAGGAGGGTTCTTTTGTGAGCCCTTAAGTGCATTGCCCTTTGATTTAGAGTCAGCAAGACAGGCATACATAGAAGTGAGTGATACTGTGGCTAGTATAAAAATATTGAAGCCAACACTAGAATGGAAGGGGAAATTAAAAGATTCATAAAGAATTTAATGGCTAATTACAGTTATCCATGCTTAATATCCCAATTTAAGAGGGTAAAGTCCCAGAGATAATAAGTGGAATCAGGAAGTTATAACCACTGAAATCCCTAGCGTTATAACAGAGACAACACAATTTATGAGCCCCTTTGAAGAAAATACTATTCCCTCTTGGAAACCTTGACAAAGGGTTGTGTTAGGCACTTAGTGATCCATTACTAGCTATCACAATGTTATTTGACCAGTCTATTACAGTTTTGCAGAACCTTTCATTCATTAAGGGGTCTGTCTGGAAAATAAAATCAAAATAGATCAGATATATGACAGACTCAGTAACGGACATAGAGATTTGGAAAGTACCAGACTGAATGAGACACAGCTGTGTAGTTATGAAATGGAAATAACAAACAAATTTCTAAAAAATCAATGTCCATGATGAACTGAAGGAGAAACCAAGGGTTCCTATAGATTTGGATATATCGGGAATATAATTGACAGTGATACAGTCAGTGAGCTAGTAATGTTGCGGATGGATTTGAATGAAGTGATAGTATCATCAAAGAGTTAAGGTTGGGGAACATAGAATTGTCAGAAAAGGGTATTATACAAAGTAAAGAAATGAGAATGAGGAAGATAACACCCAAAATGAGAAACTAATAAATACATATCTAAATTTATACAAACTAGTAATATAACTAACTGGGGTAATAGAACTTTTGGAAACAACAATGGAAGAAATGGAACAAAGAGAAGAGAGTCTTACTTATGGCCTGACAGAGAAAAAGAAAAGGCAAATTTATTGGTAATACTCAAGAAAAATGGGATGGTAATGAAGGAAATATCCAAGGCAGAATGGAAAAGAACTCTAAGAGGTCTAAAAAAGTTTAAATAAAAAAGAGTAAACAATAAGGAAAAGCAAGAAAGAAAATAATCTCCAATCATAAGCAAAAGATGAGGTAAAAATGAAGTTAGTTTGGAGGCAGGTAGTGAGGTTGTGACAGTGGAAGATAATCTTGAGAAATGTAAATGAGATGAATACAAAGGAATCAAGATTGAAAGAAATTTGGAAAGCTTTTGTTTAGAACTTTGAGACTGACTTTGTTCTTCCTCTTTAAAGTCCCTATTATACCAGAACAGTCTGAGTCAAAGCCAAATGACAATTTAAAGCATTTTTAGGTTCAGCGCTCAGTAAGGCCCGTAATTGGACTTGTATGTCTAAATTCAGCATCATCAGACTATTAATACATTCAGATTTAGTCCTTTTGCTCTTGGATCAATATTTTGTATTAAAAGCTATAGAGAATCAGAAGGAAAGAATAAGATAAATGGAACTGAACTGGACAGGGTGACTGAAATCAGATCCATTTTTCCTGAGTTTTATGTGAATAACAAGAGTAAACACCCCTCATGAAGGATATGGAGATATCAGTATTTTTACATGAATCTAGACATAATCTTTGGGTTAAGGTGGTTGAATTGTTACATAGTTTAACCATAGATGATAAACTGAACGGAATGATTACTTACAAAAAGATAGAAGAAGGGGGCAAATCAGATTAGTAAAAAAAAATTAAAAGATTATAAATATATACTGTCCAAAATGGAATTATTAGATAGTGTTGAGATCCATCTCCATGGAGATCAAAATATACCAGGAGTAGGAAGAACTTTCAATGAATGAACAACAGTTGAACATAAAAACTGCAAATCATTTTCATTTACTACAGGATTTAAATGATTGACATTTGTCTGAAATAGAAACTAATAGGGGATAAAAGAGGGATCTTTTGGTTATAATATTCTATCTTGAAATATAGTGGGTATAAAGAATAGACTGCCAGACCCTTCCTTCTTTGATTACCTGTCTCAGTTTTGTTATACAGTATGTGCCTTCAGGAAACATGGACTAAAAGTAAAGTAAAACTTAATGGCTATTCAGGATTTTACAAACAGGCTGGAAGTCTTATAAAATATGGAAGACTGACAGGAGGACTTTGCACTGGTGTATGATCTTGGAAAATGTTCATTATTTAGAAATATGTATAGACAATGAACATATCCTGCCTATAAAGATGATTGTTAATAAATTAAGTTATATTATTATTAATGTATACTTCCTACCAAATCTTCAAAATATGTGGAAGAAAGGAAGTGAAGAAATGATTGAATTAATAGAAGGTTGTTATGAAAAGATCCGAGTTGTATGATTATAATTATGGGAGATTTTAATGCCAGGGTTGGACAAAGTTATAATCTGACTGAGGACCTAGCTTTGGCATGTGTGGCTCTTGATCAAAGTACACTTAGAGTGAATAGAAGAGCATGGATCTCAAGCAATCTATAAGAGGATCAAGGTTGGTACAAGAGATGGGTAAAAAGCATTGATTATGCTCAATGGAAGGACAAAGGGAGATAAGGATGGGGCATTTACATATTTGGGAAGTAGGGGACTTCGACATTAGACCTCTGCTGGATCTCTCTGAAATAATCACATTTTGGATGATTTTAGAATTGGATCAAGAACAGACAGTGATCATTATCCATTAGAAATCAAATAAATCTGTGGCCCAAGTCAAAAATCAGGTACCTAAAATGGAAGGGATAGTAAGAGTTAAGAAAGGAATCAGATGGGACCTTCTTTCAAATTTTAGATCCATTCGAGTTCTTACAGAATATGGAATTAGAGAATAATTATTACATTTGGACACATAAAATTACCAACAGATTATGTTACCAAATTTAGTGAGATAATGAAACTTCTGTCATCCATCTTAATTAAAGTAACAGTTTATAAAGTAAATAAGGGATCCAAATGGTTTGACACCGACTATAAGAATTGTAAAAGATTTAAGTAGATATGCTCAGTAATGTATAGATTTCCAACTAAATTTAATAAATTCAATTTAAATAAAAACAAAGATATAAAAGATGTTGGAAAATAAAAAAAATTAAATACAGAATTAGAATGTGGAGACATTTTGAAAAAAAATAACCAAGGAAAATGATAGTAAAAGGTTCTGGCCTTTAGTGTTAAGAGGATGGGATGAGATCCCAGAGCAAGTTGAAAGTTACATGGACCCCAGATATGGGAATAACCTTTTAGGGCCATGTTTTACTATCAAGATTTGGAACAGGGTAAAGGTTGGTGTTTGACTCCAACAAAATTCTTGAGGCGATCCATAAGTTCAAAAGACACAAGGCCCGGGTCCTGACTGAATCCCAATGGATGTCATTATGGATGACCCAATCTTGTGGACACCTGTTTTTTAGGTTTATTTAAGAAGATTACCCAAACAGGTATAATCCAAGATACATGGAGGGAAAATATTATTCCTATTCTTAAGAAAGGGGATTGGAGAGATCCAAGTAATTACAGGCCTATTAGTCTGTTGGACAACTCACAAAAATATTTACAAAGATTATATGTAATAAAATAATAGAATGGGTCAAAAATTAATGGATTTTGGATGAAGCACAAGCTGGTTTTATGCTTTTATGCTTGAGCACTCCACTATCGATTAATGTTTTGCCCTGTACCATTGATACATAAATATACAAAATTAAAAAAACATTAATTGTTCTGTATTTTCGTGGATCTGAGGGCTGCTGTTGACAGAATGGATAGGAGTAAGTTGTGGGAGGTACTCCATAGCTATGGACTTGATCAGGAAATATTACAACTAATAATACATTTATGTCAGGATAACTGTGCAACAATATAATACAATGCAGAAGGAGATTGTACAAACAAATTTGTATCCAATATAGTCCTTCGACAGAGTTGTGTATTATCCCCATTTTGTTTAATCTGTTTCGTAATAAAGTCTTGATGGGGTTAAGTGATCCATAGATACACATGCCAAGGCTGGGTTCCTGAACTTGTCCATACCTGGCATATGCTGACGATGTGGTTTTGATCTCCACAAATTATATAGGGATCAGAAGGAGTTTAAATAAATTTTACAAGGAATGTTTTAAACTTGACCTTGAGATCAATTTCGATAAAACAAAATACATATATGAAAAGCAGGATATGTAGAATGGAATGTAATAATTTTGATATTGAATATGTAACTAAATTCTGCTATTTAGGTATAACGTTTCTTATAATCTTAAATGGAAAGAACATATCAATAAATATTGCAAGGGTTGACAAAATCATTCCACTGTTAAAAAGATTTAATTATAAATATGGAGGGCAGTTGGTAAATGGTCTACTTGATTTTGAATGCAAAGATATATACTCAGATCTTATGTGGTGCTGGGATATGGGAATGGAGAATTTAGAATGGCTAGAATCATTAGCTAATAAATTTTACAAATATATCCTGGCATTACCATTAGGTGCTGCATCATGCCTTACTAGATTAGAGTTAGGCCAATTGCAAATTAGGTGCTTTTCAGAAATACAATCAGCTAATTATTGCCTTAAAGCATATAAAATGCAAGACAGCTAATTGCCAAGAATATGTATTGAAGAAATGCTGATGTATAAAACAAATGGTTTTACCTCTCCAAGCACTAAGATATAAGAGAATGTTATCAGGCAGTATGGCTTATTGGACTTGATTACTCTCAATTATAAAATCCATACAAGGAAATTAAATTAATAGTAAAGAACAGAGTCAAAGACATTTATTACCAGAACGATATGTCTATGGCTAAAATTTAAAATTAAGTAAATGGTTGATTAATAATTTAAGAAATCGACCTGGTCCTAATCATTACCTTTACTTAATAAAAATCCCAATCATAGGAAAGCCTATACTAAATTCAGATTTGGACTAATTGAAAGTAATCACATAAATAAATATGGTACTGGTAATTTTGAAATATGTACTTGTAAAAGGATGAAGATTCTGTCAAACACCTTCTTCTATTTTGCCCTTTATATGATAGTCAAAGGAAACTTTATTTAGGCGATATTTGATCTACATTAGCTATGGAGCCTATGTATTGGCTTAATTATTTATTAAAGACAAACAATAAAGTACATCTAGAAAAATATCAAGGTTTTGCAGAATAATTGAATACAAAAAGTTACTTATCAGTATCAAAAATAAGTTTTGGGAAATGTATCTGATGCTTAGATTTAGTAATGTATTTAATATAATTTTAATCTTTGTAAAGATTATTGGACATGTATTGTACTTGGAGACATTGTTGAATTCTGTGATTGGTGGACATTTGTGATTACTCTTATTATATATTTATGTATATTTAATTTTTGTAATAACAATTTTAACTTGTTAACAATAAAAGCTACATTACATTACATTACTCCATTTGTCATGTTAAAGGGTTCCTCTATATAGGAGTTAACCAAAAATCTTACCTTAGTTTTAGTATATAACAGAGAAATTACTTTCATAATCATTGGCAGGATTCCCCAATATCTTAATGTTTTTAACATGAAATCCATATTTATAAGATCGAATGCTTTGGAGGCATCTATAGCAAAAGCTTGGGAAACTATTTTTTTTGTGTGCATAATTGAACAGCGACTATACTCTCCTTGTGGTGTGAGAAATTGTGCACTCAGAAATAAATCCAAATTAATCTTTGTGAATAACTCTAGGTAATTCTCCTTAATTCTGCTCACTGTTAATTTAGTAAGGATCTTATAGTTGCTGTTCAACAGTGCTGTGGGTCTATAGATTTCACAACATTTGAATCTTTCTCTTCCTTTAATATTAATACTACTTTTGCTTCCTCCATTGATGTAGTATAAAATGTCCTCCTCCAGGATTTTCTGACACATTAATTTTAACCATGGCATCAACTCAGATAAAGCCTCATAAAATTCAATAGTCAAGCATCCAGGCATGGGCTCTTGTTTTTTGCCATGTTTCTAATTACTTTTACTTCTTCTGTAAAAGTATCTTGTTTACATGTTAAGCAAGGAACTGTACTTATCTTAATACTCCTTAACAACTTGGTTTGATGGATTTAATTTTAGTTGGTAGATTTGTTTATATGTTTCCTTTATAATCTCTTCCATTTCTTTAGCATTAAAACTTTATTACTCCTTTTGTCCCACAAAATGTTATTACATTTTTATTTTGTTTTGTTTTTAACAGGTAGGTTAACATTTGCCAGTCTTATCTCCCTGTACCTATTTGGCTTTTTTAATCGTAATTAGATTAACTGCAATTTCTTTGTTATTAATCTCATTTTTTGTCAGTTCTTAGATTATACCACTCTTTAGCATATTTATTATAATCTTTTATTACTTGTTGGTCTGGCTCCTTTAATTTATTGTCTGTCTCCTTCATTTCTTCTTTTTAATTTTATTAACATATGCTTTGTAGGAAATAATCGTCCTCTTACTACCACTTTGACGCATCCAATAATTTAGTTACTGTCTGGGAACCATTGTGATTAAAATAAAATTCTTTTATAGTTGTTTTTGATTCCTGAGAGAACTCTTCATCCAAAAGTACTGTATTATACATCCTCCACTGTTTAGACCTAACCCTGTTTGTATCTTGTACTTCTTATTCCATTAATGTTAGTAAATAGTCTGATATATGTAAGAGTCTATTCAGACTTTTTTAATAGGGGAAGAATAATCTTGGATGTAAAAATATAATCAATTCTTGAGAATCCCTGATTCTTTTTATCATGATATGTACATTCTTTACTAAGTGGATTCTGAAGTCTCCAATAATCCATTTATTTGTGTTCCTGAAGAAAGTGATTTATCAGCTTAGAATATTTATTGTTTATAGTAGTTTTTAGTGTTTTCTCTAATCTAGGGTCTACTAGTACATTATAATCTCCCATTAATACAATATTCTGAGCCTCTACCATAGTCAGAGCTTTGGTTAACTCTGCCAGGAACTCAGAGTATCCAGTAAAGGTGCATATATTCATCCCACTGTTATAATGGTATTATTTATGCAACAGGTGTCTGACTAAATCTGCACTGATAAATCCATTTATCTGTGCTACTTATGGATAAATGTATTTATCCACATAGTAACTACATCATCACCCATTTATCCACACAGTAACTACATCAGTAGCTAATTTATCTACACAGTTCTCTCAGAATTCATTTAGAATGTTCGGCCTCAGAAGCAGTACTAACCCATATTTAAATGTGAATAACTAAAAATGAAAAAGATAACATGGTACTGTGAGCACGAAAATTGTTCAGCATAAAATTATCTACAAAATGAATAATGTTTCATTTATATAAACCTTGTATATTGTATATGATTAGCAAGAAAACAGAAGAAAATTTAATTTTTGTTCACTTTTTGACAAACAAATATGAATAACTTTAAAACAAAAATGATAGCATGGTACTGTGAGCACGAAAAATGTTCAGCTCAAAATATCTACAAAATGAGTGGTGTTTCATTTATGGATACCATTTTTTTTCATAATTATCAAGAAACAGCATAAAATTACATTTTATTTTCCCTTTTGACAAATTATTTACACCTACCAAAATCAAAATGTTCACACAACATCTAAACCTGTTGCATAAATGGAATATTCAGCGGTTCAGTGTGTGATAATGCATTTATTTTTAGTTTCAGTGACCTTCTGTAATTCCTACCGTGCCTTCGCACTGTGAGATTACTTGAGGTCACTGGAAACTGTACAAGATAAATTCATTATCACACACTGAACCGCTGTATATCCCTTTATTTATTTTATATGTGACTATTATTTTCTTCCCATTTTATCTTTATATGTTTGTATACTCCATAGGAATGGATTTCAAATTGTAGAGCAACCCCACACTTTTGTAGTGCCCTGAGAGAACATTAAAAGCATTACCCATTTTTGTTTAAATTTGTTAATTTCATTCTGATCCAAATGAGTCTCCTGAAGGGCAATACAAAGGCACTGGTTTTCAGAAAAACTAGCAATCTAGTTCTTTTATAGTTGAATGTATGCGTTCACATTTAGAGACACAAACTTTATATTATCTATATTCATACAAACAAATCAACCTTTCCCACCACTTTCCATTACCATCCACTTAAAGTAAATTATACCCCTCTGAAAAATAGAAAACAATGTTTTCCTTCCTCAAAGATAGAGGTAGAAAAGAACGCTAAGATGAGATCTAATAAGATCTCTACTGGTAATTTTTTTCATTTAAGCTCTTCTTGGCCCCCAGCTCCTTCATTGAGAATATTAAACATCATGTTATTTTTTTTTAAGCCACCTGCAAAGAAGAAATTGGCCAAAGAGTATGATCAGAGTATTTAAACTTATACTGTTCCAAAGGTAAAGCTGCATTCTAGGTAAAATGGTGCTGGAAAAGGAAAAAAAACTTGCAAGGCTACTCTATTCCCACTTAATCATAATATAATTAGTTAAACTGATTTGGAATTCTTCCTCTCAGTTCCTTTTCAGCTTCTTCTACTGTATTAAAAGTCAAATCGCTTTTCTTCATAAATACTACTATTGTTAAGACTACTGCAACACCCTTTACTTTGGGCTTTCTGGGTTGAAATCTGCCGCCTGCAGCTGGTGCAGAATGCTGCAGCCCGGTTCTGACTGGGACAAGTAGGTCCTGTCACATTACCCTGGTGCTGCGTGAACAGCACTGGCTGCCTCGGTATGGATCACCTTTAAAGTCATTTTACTGACTTTCAAAGCCCTTCACGATCAGGGTCCATCCTATCTGAAAGATCTCCTGGTTCATTATTGCCCTGGCTGATCACTCTGCTTGGCCAACATGGGGTTGCTGGAGATTTCAAGAGTGAGTTTAAAACCTCAGGCAGCAGATCTTTCTCTCATGCTGCCCCCACTCTTTGGAATTCTCTACCACGCTGGTTATGGGAGTGCACCTCCGT
Organism: Neoceratodus forsteri; assembly: GCA_016271365.2. Taxonomy (NCBI): domain Eukaryota; kingdom Metazoa; phylum Chordata; order Ceratodontiformes; family Ceratodontidae; genus Neoceratodus; species Neoceratodus forsteri. The sequence goes on along the minus strand of CM057455.1, from coordinate 1,453,361,299 downwards.
GAGATATTTAAGAAAGAATTAAAAACTTTTTATGGAAAATGGCCTTTTGGAGGATTAAACTAGTTAGAATGTGATTGGATTTTATTGTAATTTATTAAGTTTTATGATGTATTTATGATGTGTTTTATAAGTTTATGTTTGTATGGTTATTTGCATTTCTGTTATTAACCTGTTCAGCGCTTTGATAATTCGAAAGGCGTATATAAATAAAATTATTATTATTATTATTATAAATGACTTTTAACTTGGCTGGGTATATCTCTGTGGTTGTAATCCCTTTTTTTCAAAGTCTGTTCTAAATTAAATCAAATTTCTTTTTGTCTTATATTATTTCTGAGAGAACGCCATCATAAATGGAAATGTTTGCACCCATTAAAGTTATACTTTTTTTTATACTTGGGACATAAGTGTCTCCTTGGTTCTCCATTTAAAAAACTAACTATAACAGGTCTAGGTGCAACATTCTTAGCTGCAGAGCCAGTTGGACTCCAAATTTTGTGTGTTCTATCAATTCTCAACTGCAAATGTTTTGGGTCAACATCCAGATATGAGGTGAACACTTAATTTAGGGTCTCCTTCAAAGGTCTAAGGTTGTAACGTGCTTCAGGCAGGCCCAACACTCTTATGTTCTTCCTTCTGACTCTAGCTTCATAATCTACCATTTTGTTTTTTTTAAATCATTATTCAACATTTCTGTTTATTTTTTAGTTGCCTCTGAATTGGTATTTTTCATCTTCAATATCCAAAACCCTCTGCTGTAAACTAGAAATAGTTTCTTTAATTTGTGTATTTTCTACCATTAGTAAGTTTACTGTTGTTTGGATTTTCTCAATTTCTGTTTCCAAATTCACCATTTCTCCATACTCAGGTTTAAAGAAGCCAACTGGTTAAACTTTGATTTGCCTCCAGAGGAGGGTTGTTGGTTCTTCCCCATATCAGAGTATGCTTCCAAATAGTCTGACTCTGAGTCAGTGTCTTTCTGACTTAGGTGCACAATAATCTATTTCATTTTTTAGGTTTTACTTGGATAAACATCTCCCCATGTTTTGTGCAGTTTTATAGCTCAGCCCAGCAATTTCATTCTCATGGCAGTTACTAGATCTCTCCAGTTCTATATTATTTACAAGAATGTCTGCATTACTATGTTGTTACAATTCCTTCCTTCCCCATTCCTTGGTGGACTTTGTTAATCTAACTGATTTTTGTCTCCTTATTACTCATTATTTTTCAGTGTTAGAAAATGCATTGGAAATTAACTTGGTTACCTGGGCCTGTGGGTTGGTCCTCATTTCGTGCATCTCCACTACGTCTGCAGGTTTAATTTCTTCAGCTCCTGGGACCAGATTTAAGTTTGTTGTGTTTTAGGCTTCACCACAGATACTGTTTGTCTTTGCAGAGCGAAGCTGCTGTGTCTGGCTGAGACATACTAGCTACCCATGCTGTTAGTTCCACACATGCAGACCCAGGTAAATCCCCAGAATTCTTCACCACAGGTCCGGGAACTTCAGGTACAGGATCTTTCTTCTTGCAGAAAACTGGAGCAGATGCAATGTTCGCGTCTTATCCTTCTGCAGTAATCTTTGATCTGAAATGTTTTTCCTTCTGGACTGACATCCAGCATTTTCGTAGCTTTCGTAACTTTCTCCAGCTTCATGTTACCTCTGCAGTCAGCAATTTTGTCTTTAAGTGTCACTGCTCACAGTCGCGAATCTCTTAGTTTTGGGTTTAGGCAAAGGGTTTGCTAAATTGTATGCTTCTTCTGTGGCATTCTAAATCCATAGCTAAACAAAGTTTTGTCGGCTTTTTTCTCATCTACCTTCTTTTCAGCATGTAGTTTAAAGTTCTGCATGCCTCTGGGCAAATGCCATGTGTGCAAACACAGCACACCTGAGGGAGGAGTAGAGCTAATCCACTCATCAGGTGATCGGTCCATCAGCATGAATCTTGAGCAGCAGTACCTCCAGTGGTTGTGGATGACTGGCTGTCCAACAGTGCCATCATCAACCACCCACCCTATATGCAGCTTTTGTAATATACTGTGATCTTGAAAGATTTCTACATAAAGGCTGGGGCCTGGGATCTGGGACAGCTAGGCCCCAGAGGCTTGGAAGGGGGGTCATGCTCTGTGCTGAGTTTTGGGGATTTTCTTGAAGAAAAACACACTTTTGCCACTCTTAGGTAAGATCTTTGAGAGACTTGTGAATGAGCAGTTTACTGCCTATTTACAAGATAATGGTCTTAGGATGCATGATCAGCATGGGTTTCAGTAGTATCATGGGAGGGGACAGCCTTGGCCAGGTTCACAAACTACACCAGTGTAGCTATGGATGAGGGCTTGCTCACTGGTGCTGTGTTCATGGACCTGTCCAAGACCTTTGATTTAGTCAATCATTCTTTGTTGATTGGGACGCTTGAAGATATGGTATGACAGAGATTGCTGTTGATTGGTTTCATAGTTATTTTTCAGGTCGTCCACTTAAGGTAGGATTAAATGGAGCTTTTTCAACTAGTAAAGTTTTGTTATGGGTGCCACAGGGGTCCGTTTTGGGCCCTTGTTGTTTATGGTATTTGTAGATGTTGTTCCATCTTTACTGAATGATACTCATTGCTTGATTTATGCAGATGATATTATTCTGTACAAAAGTTCAACTTCTGTTGAACTAATTAATAAGTCTTTAAATAAAGACTTTGCTATCTTATGTGGGTGTTAAAAGGAATTGTTTAGCATTAAATAATACGAAAACAAAGTGTATGCTTTTGGATCTAAAATTAGATTGACTAGATCAGAAGCAGGAAACTACAGACCTGTTAGTTTAACCTCAGTGATAGGGAAAATGATGGAATCACTTCTGAAGGAAAGAATTGTCGAGTATCTAGAGGTCAGAGGGCACAGGACCCTAGGCAGCATGGATTCACAGTGGGAAGGTCATGCCAGATGAATCTGATAGATTTCTTTGACTGGGTGACCAAAGTAGTAGATCAGGGAGGGGCTGTGGACATGGCCTACCTAGACTTTAGGCATTTGACATAGTCCCACACAAAGATTAATATACAAGTTAGCCAGCCTGGGAGTGGGTCCCAAGATGATAGCCTGGGTAAAGAATAGGCTGGAGAATAGGACACAGAGTAATAGTAAATGGAGTCCACTCAGAAGAAAGAGGAGGGTTACTAGTGGGGTACTGCAGGGTTCAGTATTGGACGGTCCTCTTCAATGTCTTTATAAAGACATTGCAGAAGGACTGGAAGGAAAAAGTATGTCTCTTTGCAGATGACACTAAGATCTGCAACAGAGTTGATGCACAGGGTGGGGTGGAAAGGATGAGAAGGGACTTGGCAAGGCTAGAGGAATGGTCAAATGTATGGCAGCTTAGATTCAATGCTAAGAAGTGCAAGGTAATGCACCTGGGAAACAAAACCAGGGAAGAGTACACAATGGGGGTGAGAGGTGAGATACTAACAACAACAAAAATGGAAAGGGACCTGGGGTAGTCATATCAGATGACCTAAAGGTGGGCAAGCAATGTGAGAGGGCAGCAAGGAGGGCTGGGGATACTGGGATGCATAGGAGAGGCATCACCAGTAGAAAACAGGAAGTTATTATCCTCTGTACAGACAGCTGGTGAGACCCCATCTGGAGTACTGTGTGCAGTTCTGGAGACCCAATCTCCCGGAAAGACATAGACAGGATGGAAGCTGTCCAGAGGAGGGCAACTAAAATGGTGCAGGGTCTGCACCGGAAGACATATGAAGAGAGACTTAAGGAGCTTAATATGTATAGCCTCGAGGAAAGGAGGGAGAGGGGACATGATAGAAACTTTCAAGTACCTCAAGGGAATCAACAAAGTCCAAGAGGGTAGCATCTTTCAAAAAAAGAGGTGTGCAAGAACAAGAGGGCACAATTTGAAGATAGGGGGTGGCTCAGAGGTAATTTAGGAAGTATTTTTCACAGAGAGGGTTGTGGATGCATGGAATGGCCTTCCGGAGGAGGTTGTGGAGTCAAAATCAGTGGTGGAATTCAAGCATGCATGGGATAGTCATAAGGCAATTCTGGGGGTGGGGTAGGAAGAAGTAGGCTGCTGGTTAACTAGGATCTGCAGCTTATCCAATAGGTAAGGAAATGGGCAGACTGGGTGGGCCAAGTGGTCTTATCTGCCGTCAAATTCTATATTTCTATGTTTCTAGATCTCAGGATTTATCTATTTTTGATATATTGGGAAATGGGATGGAGCAGGTTAAACAGTTTAAATATCTTGGCGTCCTTTTAGATCAACATTTGAAATTCTCTGATCATGTAAAATATATTTCTCATCAGATAAATCAAAGTCTTGTGTATTATTCAGGTTTAAATCTCTGTTGACTTTACCAGCAAGACGTGCAATAGCTGAGGGTGTCTTATCACCACAATTGAATTACAATGCATTTCTCTTTACTAATTTGTTAAATCTCTTCTTACAAATGTGTTTCATGGTATCTGTAGATTTACCTTTAATTTGCCTTATTCTACTCATCATTGTGTGCTGTATAGACTATCTGCCTGGCTTCCTCCCAGGATGGGTTGTCTATACAGCTTAGGTATATTAATGGATAAAATTCTTCGTCAAGAGATTGATTCTCCATTATATTCACTTCTTCATGTTAAAATAAATTCTCGGGATTCGTTCTGATCAACAAATTAAGTTTAATGTCCCTAAGACTAAGACTAAAATGGGGGATAGTTCATTTACTTACTCTGCTGCTAAAAATTGGAATGAGCTTCCTACTGCTTTATATGAAAATGTTTGTCATCAAACTTTTAAAATCAGGTTAAGAAATTATTTTCTTGATAAATTGTATTGTTGTTGTTTTTAATTATTATTTTATATTTATATGCATGTTATGTTATCTTATGTTCAATGTTGAACTGTATTGTGATGTTAGTTGTTTATTGTAAACATCTTGACTGCATATGTACTCAGTCCCTGGGTCGTGCATGAAAATGGGCCTTTGGCTCATTGTACTTACCGTAAACAAATGTTTAAAATAAATAAAATAAATGTCCCCACCCTAATTTCAGGAGAATTTTTTTCCCATGGAATCAGGTGTGTGGGTGACTCTGCTGGCATTACAGTCTGCAGTACCCCAATGGATGTGGACAACTGGCTGTCCAACAGTGCCATCAACCACCTCCGTATGCAATTTTATAATACACTGTGATCTGTGAAATATTTCTACATATAGACTGGGGCCTGGGGTCTGGGGCACCTAGGCATTAAGCTCTGGGGTTACATACTCTGTGGTGAGTTTTGGGCTTTTCTTGAAGAAAAAAACACACTTTTGTTACATGTTCCCCACTCTTAATTTCAGGAGAATTTTTCTCCCCATGAAATCAGGGGTGTTGGAGGCTCTGGTGCTGGCATTACAGTCTGCAGTACCTCCGATCATTGTGGACAACTGGCTATCCAACAGTGACATCATCAGCCACCCACTTCATATGCAGTTTTTGTAATTCACAGTGGGATTTTATAATATACTGTGATATTCTGCTCAGTATTCACAATGGAAGAGCAAGGGAGCTACCTAATCCAAAACAAAACCCAGGGGAAGAGTATGCAATGGGGTGAAATACTGACAACAACAAAAATAGAAAGAGACCTGGGGTAGTCATATCAGATGACCTAAAGGTGGGCAAGTAATGTGAGAAGGCAGTAAGAAGGGCCGGGGATACTGGGATGCATAGGGAGAGGCATCACAGTAGAAAACAAGTTGTTGTCCCTCTGTACAGACAGTTGGTAAGACCACATCTGGCATACTGTGTACAGTTCTGAGACCCCACCTCTGCAAAGACATAGACTGGGTGAAGGCTGTCCAGAGGAAGGTAACCTGGGGATAGTCATATCAGATGACCTAAAGGTGGGCAAGCAATGTGAGAGGGCAGCAAGGAGGGCTGGGGATACTGGGATGCATAGGAGAGGCATCACCAGTAGAAAACAAGAAGTTATTATCCCTCTGTACAGACAGCTGGTGAGACCCCATCTGGAGTACTGTGTGCAGTTCTGGAGACCCAATCTCCCAAAGACATAGACAGGATGGAAGCTGTCCAGAAGAGGGCAACCAAAATGGTGCAGGGTCTGCACCTGAAGACACATAAAGAAAGACTAAAGGAGCTTAAGATGTATAGGCTCATGGAATAGAGGAGAGGGGACATGATAGAAACTTTCAAATACCTCAAGGGAATCAACAAAGTCCAAGAGGGTAGCATCTTTCAAAAAAGATGTGCAGAATAAGGCGGCACAATTTGAAGATAGAGGCAGGACGGCTCAGAGGTAATGTGAGGAAGTATTTCTTCACAAAGAGGGTTGTACATGCATGGAACAACCTTCCTGAGGAGGTTGTAGAGTCAAAACCATGGGGAATTCAAGAACGATGGGACAGACATAAGGCAATTCTAGTGGGGTGTAGGAGAAGTAGGCTGTTGGTTAACTAGGATCTGCATCTTATTCTTTAGGTAGTGAAATGGGCAGACTAGGTGGGCCAAGAGGTCCTTATCTGCCATCAGATTCTATGTTTCTATGTTTCTATACTGTGATCTGTGAAAGATTTCTACATAAAGGCTGGGGCCCGGGGCCTGGAGTCCTCTAGACCCCCAGAAGCTCTGGCAGCTTACATTCTCTATGGTGAGTTTTGGGGCTTTTCTTGGAAAAAAAACACTTTTGTTACAATTTTTTCCCCATGGAATCAGGGATGTGTGAGACTCTGGATGGCATTACAGTCAGCAACAGTACCTAATGGATGTGGACAACTGACTGTCTAACAGTGCCATCATCAACCACCCACACCCACCCCATATACAGTACAATATGCAGTTGTTCCTGCAAAAACATGTTGATGTGAGTGTTAAATAAATATTGTATTTACAATTTTGTGACTTCTTGTCTTCTTTTCATCATGTTTCCTTTGGGGCCAGGCTGGCCAGCCATGGATTTCAAAAGTGGAAGGTCACAGGTGAAAAGGTTTAGGGGTATCTGTCTGACTATCTGCGATGGTGTCATGCATCTGGGAGGATAGTCCAGATCAGCAGATTCATGCAGGTGTCATAAGCCCAATATGTTTCAATCTGATTTCTTTGAAGAATGGTTGGACATTCCATTTCTTTGAGAAACATAACTTATTTGACAAACATTGTGTTAGGCAGTTCTTATTCATCAAGCAATCACTGTAGGTCGGCTTCAAAAAGCAGTTTAAGCTGTAGTACTCAGTCTCCAGTCTGCTCAGTAGCCTTTAATAGTGCCTATGTTTTCCAAGCAACTGATTTAGTTCACAGTACAATATTTTTAAATGCATTAGAATGACTACTGCCTGAATGTCTTATCGGGCTCAGATCACTCTGCGTTCATCTTTAGTTTCATGAGTTGGAGTTCTGCAATCACATGGGCTGCAGAAGGACACATTAGATGATGATCATTTCTTACTATGTATCTACTTGGTTCTGAGCTGCAGTAGGTTTGTTCTCAACATGACTGGTTTGGGACCAGCTTCTTCTGACGGCTGACTCCAGACAAGTTTCCCATGACGACTGGTCTGTGACTGACAACTCAACTGGTCTGGGAGCAGTTTCTCTCTTGGACTTATTTCCTCTCTTGCAGTTTACACCGTTTAGTGTAGAATTAGTATTCCAACACCACACCACCATGATCACCACTCAAGGGAAATGTGAGTTTAAAATACATTTAGTGGAAATCAAGATTCAAACCCAGACTTCCTGGATTGCAGCCAGAGATTGAAATAAGCACCTGACTGACAGTGCCAGATGCCAGTTTTCCTTAGTGACAACTGGTGTCATTTCTTTGCCTGTCCTTGGGACAGCTGGCTCCAAGTGAAAAACATAAGCAACACATCCTGGAGATTTTGCTACCTGTGTAAGGTTGTGCTATGGATACTTCAACATCATGGTGTCAATTGTTGAAAGATGTTCATTCCACCAAATGTCTTAGCATGGGTTCTTCTGTTCAGGCAGCAGTTTTGTCAAGCAGACAAAATGAAAAGCAATCCTCTGTAGGAATAGACTGCACACGTAAACATAGAAACATAGTCTTTGAGGGCAGATGTGGACCGCTTGGCCCACCCAGTCTGCCCATTTCCCTACTTTTTCTAAAAGATGTTACCCTCTTGGACTTTGTTGATTCCTTTGAGGTACTTGAAAGTTTCTATCATGTCCCCCTTCCCTTCTTTCCTCAAGGGTATACATATTAAGCTCTTTTAGCCTCTCTTCATATGGCTTCTGTTGCAGATCCTGCACCATTTTGGTTGCCCTCCTCTGGACTGCTTCTATCCTGTCTATGTCCTTGCGGAGATGGGGTCTCAGAACCGCATGCAGTACTTCAGATAGAGTCTTCCCATAAGTCCCCATATACCACAACTTGAAAAGGGCCTTTAACAAGTTACTTTCTCACCCAGAAAATGAACTGAGAATGGTGACCTATTCTGGATTTAAGGTACCTAAAAGACATATAAAAAGGAACAGTTCAGGATGGTTACCATGGACACAGTAATCCCAAACCTGTAGTCAACAGACTGACTGGGAACACTTGATCTGAAGGATGCCTATTCCTCATCTTAGGCAGACCCTGCCACAGAAGAAAATTACTCACTGTAGTAATGTTGTTTCTTCTTTGTTTTAAAATTGAATAACATTTTACTTTATTGAAAAACAAGAACAAGCACACATTGAGAAATACAAGAGTCAGAAGGTATAAAATCATTTCAACATAGTGTGAGACAATGAACAGGTCTTATTAAAGACTTTTTACGTATTATAAAACATACTAAGTAACAACCAAACACTATCCAGCTATCTAGCCATTCCTCCACCCCCACCAACATAACCCACCACCCTTCCAACCATCCAACCAGTGTCGGAAGAGGCGCCAAAGAAAGAACTGTCAAACTATAAGCAAATATACAAAGGAAAAGGCAGAAAAAAATTTTAAACATATCCAACAGTGAAAAAATGTGTTAGGGGCTAGAAATGATATGCTCATAAGCAAAGCCAAGTTATTGAAATATTTAAATAGTGGTATAGGGCCAATACAGTAAAATGTTCACAGTTGCCCCAGTGCAAAGTAGATCAGGACATCGGGAAAAACTTAACTGGGGCAGTGCACCCAAGGAATATTAAAGGTTAACAGCATGAATAGGGGCTCCAAGACATCCTTATAGCAGTCTAAGTGGTCTGCTACACTGGCAATAGTTCTTTCAGTTTGTAACACAAATAAGATCTCCTGTGCCATTCAGTGAAACGGGATCGTTTGATCATGCCAGTGCCTAAGAATGACTTTTTGGCACAGGCAGAGATCAATGCCATGTGATACCATTGATTCCCTAATTAAATCATTGATAGCATCACACAATGGGCATATCACTATGTTGTTTCTTCTTGTTCACAGGCAGCAGAATTTGGGGATGCAAATTAAAACCCTTTTCAGGATATCGGTTTACTATGTGGGGTCTGGTAAGGCTCATTAAAAGCCATTGTAACTGGGCTACAAAAAACAATATTTGATACATACATTCAGGGCAGACAGTCAGCCAAGGCAGAAAGAGGAGAGCCTCGGTACAGTATTTAACTGGTTGGTATAGTATCTATAGATTAGGCAAGGAATCTAAATGGCTGAGACAACAACTTAAAATCTCGTGTCAGGAGATAAAATGCTTCAGAGACAAAAGATAGGAAGACTGGTTAAAAGCCAATCTGAGAGTTGGTGACAGTAGACTTTTAGTGTATAGGCTATAAAACATGAGCAAATTATCCTGTTGGCTTGCAGTGGTTTGCCAGAAGGAGTTTTTGGCCCTTGCCTGGAGGCACACTTGTGAAGTAATTTTCAGGGCTATACTGTATATCAGCCAGAAGGTGATATTTAGAATGTAGTTTTAGGGCATCATCAGTTATTGAGCCCTTTTCTGGGGCACTGCACCAGACAGGGGCACACTAGTTATTATTAGCTGATATCTAGAAGCAGAAATGTAACATTTCTAAACCAAAATCAACAGGATAGCTACATATTTGTTGGGACAGTCAACATGAGTAATGTATTGCACTGTCACTGTGACAGCCGTCAGTGAAAATGTATTTGTTGTCTTGATTGCAGCCTACTAAGCACTAACCAGTGCCACTATGCTATGGTGGTAGGCTGGCGGCTGGTTAGCAAGCTTGCAGTTAGACACATGTCTGACAGTAAGTGATCTCAGACCAGTTGAGAAACTGGTCCCAGAGTCCCAGGCAGAGCAGTGCTCCAGTGAAACTGGTCACAGACCAGTACTCCTGGGAAAATGGTCCCAGACCAGTTGTGGGAAAGTAGCCCCAGACCAGTTGTCATGAGAAAGTGGTCCCAGATCAATTATCACAGGAAAAATCTTCTTAGATCAACTGTTGAAGTGTGGGATTGCAACCAGTCTTGCTGGACAAACATTCTAAAGTAGTATTGAATGTAGCAAGGTCAGTAATTTCAAAACTGGTCTCAAAGCACTCCTAGCTTTTGCCTCTGTTTGTGAGTGCCCCAACACAACCTAACCTCTTTACTTGCAATTTAAGAGTGTCCCGAATGTCCTAATTCAAGCATCAAGACTGTCTCTAGCATGTCCGCCCACCCTCTTTGTAACAGTTACTTTTACTTATCCCCGTCCTCCTGCCACCCTGGGTCCCATCCTCTCTCTCCTCCACCCCATCCCCACATATTCATTGTCCTTCCCTACCCACCCATCTGCACTCTCTCTACCTTTCACTGTCTACCCCTTGTCCACCCTCCTCAACTATTTCTTCCCTACCTGATCACTCACCTCTGACCCTCCACTCCCAATGACAAAGCCCTCTCAGGCTGCCACCAATTGCAGCTTCAACAAAACATTACAATCTGGTGTCCTTACCTCACTCAAGTACTGGCTCCTTGGAATCATCCTGTTGACCTGTGCAGACTCTAACTGGCTGCTTATATATGTAGGAATGATGGGGCCATTTTTTGTAAATTTCTAGACAATCTGTAACCAAAATGTAACTTGACAGTTTAGCACAATATCTCTTTTTGTATGTATACTATGTAACCTTGTATTCATGTTATCTATTGTACCCAAATGTATTTCTGTATATCTACTGTTGTTGCTTTTTATTTTGTTCTGTACTATATGTGACTTATAACCTTTGTAAATGAGCCTTTGGCTGAAAGGTGTTAATCTCAAACTGAAATAAATACAATAAAATAGTAAGTTCAAGCACCAGTTATGTGCAGTCGCTAGTCTGTCAATCACTTTACTATCCAATGCAATATCCCAGTGAATGCTTAAGAAGTGCAAGACCTAGAAGTCTGTTTTCACTGATGGTATTGTAAAGGTAACACTTTAATCGCCCGAGGGAGCAAAAATATCATTTGAGCACGCTGTACAAACAGGTAGTGTAACCAAAATTTGCAGAAACTTGTGCACATTTGGATAAAACCATGTATCACACTGACCAAGTGTCATTATTGCAGCTTTACAGTTTTCTGCTGTGTTTTCCATTTCTCTCCCTCAACTTCATTTCATCCAGTACCACTGGTTCAGGATAAAGATCTTATTCATGAAACTTGACAAGATCTGATGCACCAGATTCAAAATGACCTGTAAAGCCATCAGCTAGGTATACTGGCAAGATGCTATTGAAACTTGAAAGTACTTTTGAATCAGAAGTAAAGTGACTGTCTAGTTCAGCCAAAAAAAAAAAAAAAAATCAAGGAAACGAATGTACACAGCTTTTTGGAAATATTGATCTGCATTGTCTAATGAGTGCTTTGCCCTGTGCTGCTGCTTCCCACTGAGTCTTAAAACCCGTATCTCTTTACCCATGACATGGGCTGTGCCTTGAATGTCCTCAAACACTTTATGAAGGCAGCATTACAGTTTGATCGTAGTCCATTATGGCATCTTTGGCACTGCATACAAGATGAAAAAGTCGAACAAGAGCAATGCAAAGTTTATGGCTCAAAGATCAGGTTTAAAATCATAGCTAAGTAAGTTTGAATTTAAAGGCCACATAAACACAATTTTTCTGTCAAGTACCAATGCTAAAATCCTCCATTTTTTTAAGCATGAGGAAGCTGTTAACCCTGTGTGTGATCAACTGTGAGTGTGCCTCAGCTCCATGCACTTAAATTGCAAGTAAAACATCAATAAGGATGAGTCAGTAAACATGCCACACAACTGTCTATTGGTGAATGTGCCCAGAGATAAGGCTACAATACACCAGCACGAGCACCAGCATCACCACAAATACTTGCTGAGCTTGAAACAATTCTACTTCAAAGTAGTCAAGGCTCACCTAACACGCAAATATGTTACCAAAGCCCTTGGTAAATCAAGATTCAGTAATGACTCTCAATCTCAAAATCCTGTCTGTCACACTTGATGAAATGTTTAGTCCTCGGACCAGAATTTTTAAACCTCTCCCTCAGCCTTAGCCAGTTCCCAGACAAATGGAAATCTGCCACTGTCACTCCAATCCATAAAAGTGGTGACAAAACTGCCCACGATAACTACAGACGTATCTCCTACTACCTCCACTCTCCAAGGCATTAGAACACATCGTCTTGGACCAGCTCACAGAATACCTGGATATGTGCAACATCCTGTGCAAGCAACAACACAGGTTCTGCAAAGGTCACAGCACCTCTACAGCCCTACTTGAATTCACCGCAATCCACAATGCACTTGACTCCGTGAACTACTAGGCTCAATCTGCATTGATTTAACTAAAGCCTTCGACACCATCAATCACCGCCTCCTGCTTGTTCAGCTTCAGAACACTGGGCTGTCAACTGACTCCATTGGCTGGTTTAAGAGCTACCTTGAAGAACAGTCCCAAACAGTAAGAATCACTGATACACTCGGACCCTAGACTGGTCTGTTCAGAGTCCCCAGGGCTCCATTCTGGGACCCCTCCTCTTCAGCCTATTCTTAAACTCACTACCGGACAGCTGCCCAGAACAAATAATTCTCTATGCTGACGATGCTGTGATCCTCACCTCAGACCCTGATCCAATCCAATTACAAAATAAACTTCAGCAGGCCTTCTCCTTCATCGAATCCTGGTTCCTAAATCATAAACTACTCTCAATCAGAAAAAACAAATCTGTGGTCTTCTGCAGCCCCCACAACAAAAACAAACAATGCCACCTCTCCACTGCAACCAAACAAGGAGCCATCCTAGAGCAAACACAATTGTTCAAGTACCTCGGCATCACCCTTGATCCCCACCTCTCATACGCTGTCCATATCAGCAATGTTGCAAAGTCTGCCAATGTGAGGTTAGGCATATTATTCCGCACAGGAAACACCTAACCTCAGATGCACTGTCAGTGGCGTCCAAAGCTCCATCGTCAGCATCATAGACTATGGTCTTACTGTATCATATATGGTTCTGCAACTACCACAGCTCTCAAATATATCACGACCTCCTGAATAGAGCCTGTCATCTCATCACTGGCTCAGATCGCCGTACCCACACATGTGAACTTTATTCCCAATCTGGATGGCTTCAACTGGACAAACGATAAAATACCAAACCTGCATCACGGCCAAGAAAATTATAATGGGGTTGCCCACCTGGTGTCTGTGCCCTCCTTAAGCCTAGGCGTAGGAACATCACTACAAGAGATCCAATTCCAATCTACTACATATCTCACGATGTCGCATAACCCAAGGACAAGATCATTCACATATCGGGCATCCAACTGGCTCAACTCTCTTGGCAGTGACATAGCGACCACTCCAACAATTGGCCTCTTCAAGTCCAAGCTGTGCCTCTCCTGCTTGTATCCTGAGATTGCCCATCTTAACATTTCCACCATTCCAGCTGCACATGCCCCAGCATCCAGCACTTACAATCAGTCTTTGCACCCCTAACACCTTACCTGTCATATTCCTCACAAGGCCCCTGGCTACACTGTCTCCCACCCTCGCCCACCTCCCCATATCTCCACTCCTGCTCCTTCACCAACCACCTCCCATACTCCACCTTACCCCTGCTCCTCCTAACCTCACTTTCCCACCAACCCACCCCTTCCCTTGTCTTTCTCATAGCTCAAGTCTTTGTACTGGTTATTACATGTCTGTAAGTCAATGACTATATGTTTGTAACTAAAAATGATGACTGTTGCACACACTGACATGGAACCTTTGTGAAAGAGCCTCGGCTCAAAGGTATTGTGATCCTAGATTGAAATAAATAAATAAATAAAATTAAAAATAGAAACATAGTAGTTGATGGCAGATAAGGACCATAAAGGCCCATCCAGTCTGCCCATTTCTTTTCTACCTTATGAGATGTCCATCGCCTTTGCCCTATCAATGGCCTATCTATTCATGCTCATCTGTTTGCTCCCTTATGCCTATCCATAGCCTGTTTGAAGCCCAGCACTGTATTCATATCCATCACTTCCTGAGGTAGGCTGTTCCATCCACCATCTTTTCTGTGAAAAAGAACTTCCTCACATTACCCTTAATCGGCCTCTCTCTAATCTCATGCTGTGTCCTCTTGTTCTGCTATTTTCTTATATTGAAACATGTTAGATTCTTTCACCTTGTTAATGCCTTAAGGTGTTTGAAAGTTTCGATCATATCATCTCTATCACTCCTTCAGCTGTAGGGTATACATATTGAGCTCCATTAATCTGTCCTCATATGTTTTCTGATGCAGTCCCTGTACCATTTTGGTTGCCCTTCTCTGGACTGCATCAATTTTGGTTAATGTCCTTGTAAAGATGTGGCCTCAGTACTGCATGCAGTACTCCAGATGGTGCCTAACCAATGTCTTGTAAAGAGGATTATTACCTCCCTCTTCCGACTTGATACCCCTACTAATACACCCTAACATCCTCCTAGCCTTACCTACTGCTTTAGTGGTCTGCTTGGTTGATTTCAGATCATCAGTGATGATGATGCCAAAGTCTCTTTCTTCCCTTGTGACTGCCAGCAACTCCCTCTCAGCCTATAGGTGGCTTCAGGGTTTCTCTTCCCTACGTGCATGATCTTGCACTTCTTGCATTAAACCCCAGTTGCCACTCTTCCAGCCATTTTGCTAGTTTATCCAGATCTCTTCTAATTCTGCCCACCCCATCTGGATCATCAACCCTGTTGCAGATCTTGGTGTCATCTGCAAACAGACAAACCTTACCCTTCAGTCTACAATGTCACTGATGAAGATATTGAAGAGGACTGGCCCCAGGACTGATCCCTGAGGTACCCACTTGTGATTTGCATCTCTCTGACTGTATACCATTTACCACCACTCTCTGTTTTCTGCCTGTCAACCAGTTTGCCACCCAGTTGACCAACTTCTGACTCACCCCAAGCCTACCCAGTTTATTAATCAATCTTCTATGCAGAACAGTATTGAAAGCTTTGCTGAAGTCAAGGTAGGCGACATCAACTGCTCCCTTGGTCCACCACTTGGTTACTTCCAGTCAAAGAAATCTATGAGATTAGTTTGACGGGACCTTCCTTTGTAAACCCATGCTGTCTTGGATCCTGTGCTCCTATGGATTCCAGGTGTTGCACTATCCTTTCCTTAAGAGTGCCTCCATAATCTTGCCCACTACTGAGCTAAAGCTGACTGGTCTGTAGTTCCCGCCTCCTCCCTGCTACTTTGTGAGCGGATCACATAAGCCCTTCTATAGTCTTCTGGGACCTCTCCTGTGCTCAGAGACTCACTAAACAGTTCTGATAATGGCTCTGCTAGTTCCATCTTTAGCTTCTTTAGTACCCTGGGATGTATGCCATCAGGTCCCATTGCCTTGTCCACCCTGAGCTTATTGAGCTCTTGTAGGACCCTTTTTTTGTGAAGGGACTAGTGCTCACCTCCTCCCCTTGTTTCCATGGTGCTGAGCTGTGGCCCTGCCGTACCTTCTCTTCAGTAAATACTGAGCAAGTATCTATTTAGGAGAAATTTCAGGTCGAGGACTGCAGAGGATCCTGGTCTTTCTGGGGACCATAAAGAACATAGATTACACCACGGTGTTCCTTTCTTGTGTGGGCAAGAGTATAATGGCCCTGTTCTGATGAGATTGTGAAGGGCCTGCTGGATTGCTGCCACTTTTTGAGGATCCTGTGACATCAGGAATATCATCAGTTTGTGTGGAATTGTCTTTTGTATGAGTTCTATAGTGTAACCTTGAGACACCAACTCCCTTACCTACTTGTCCTTGGTTGTTGTGGCCCATTGATCATGAACAGCTGCAGGCAACTCCCCACCAGAGGACTGTCCACTGGAGCCCCCGTATTTCATTGGTATTTTCCTGTTGCACCTCCTCTGGTTCTGTTGCCATGGAAGCCTTTGCACTTTCCAGAGTTGCCTCTGAACTTGGATTGTGAGGATCTGGTCTGGAATTGGGATTTTGCTGCTCCATCCTTCTGGGAGATATTTTGTGCTGGCTTCATCTGGCCTCTGGTACTTTTAAATTTGAGATGAAATGGGTGACCTGATGGAAGGTGCAGATCTTTCTTTTCTGCCATCTACTTTGCCCTGCTATCTCTGAGGTATGGAGTATGGGCTTTGACAAACAGGTGCCCCCTTACATGGGAGCTTCATTAGCATTGCCTTGGTCTCAGCATCTGCCTGACACAGCTTGAGCCATAGGGCCCATCTGGCACAGTTAGTTAGGACAGTGGTCCTAGTGCCAAACCTCATTATGTCTGAGGATGCATCCATTAAGTACTGGACAGCCTGTACAGTGCAGTCAGCCTGCCTGGTTAGTGATGACTCCTTACAGAGTTCATTGTGATAGAATCCCACCCATCATAGCAGGGCTCTGCTGGTGTACCAGACTGCCAGACCCACTGATAGTGCCATTCCCATCACTTTCTGGATTTTCTTCAGCAACTTTTCTTTGTTTTGTCCATGTTTTTTTAGAGCTGTTGTGCTCCTGACTGGTATGACTGTGAAACTGGCCAGGGCTGACACTGGCTTGTCTACCTTGGGGCCATATGCCATACTGTTTTATGCAATTGGGAGAGTGGATACAGTTTTTAATAGATCGCTTCTCTGGTATCTGGACAGCTCTGATGTCTCTAATTCTTTGTCCAGGATGGAGTCGAGGGCTGGGCAGGTGGGAAAACTTATCCCACTGCTTTTGACTGTGGTGACAGGAGGGGTCCGTTGAGGTATGTGGGGCTTCTGGCTCCTCTGAGACCTGCAGGACCTCCTGTATCAGCTTCACCAGTTTGGCCATTTTTCCTGTGGGCATAGCTTGCCTGTAGTATGGCTGGAGTTATGTTCTGACTCCTCCTCTTCAAATGACTCCTCAGTCCCTTCTGCCTGCCTGAGTCATTTCTTCGGTGGTTGTGGGGCCTGGTCCAACCCTGGGCATTTTGTTGATGCTCACTGTGGTTGATCTTGTAGCTGTTCTGCTTGCATCTTCTCCAGCTACTGGAATAGGAGGCCGCTTGTGCCACATTCAAGGTCAGGGGCACTTTGGGTGGAGAAGCCTCTCCTGGGCCAAAATGACCTCCATCCTGGGACTCTGTGGTGCCCTGCTTCTGACACTGGGCAACTGTGCAAAGGGCCCTCCCATATGAGTGTCCAGGAGCATAGAGATGCATTCCATGCAGGCAGGCATAGCCAGGATATGTTGTGAGCTGACAAACCTATAGAAAGGAGACAGAAAAAACTGTGTCAGGAACATGCTCACTTTAGCTCCCCTAAAGTAAAACAGACTCAAAACAATCGTGGTGCAGTACTGAAACATGAAAAGTGGTATATCCTTTTAAGAAAACTGTGAGCCACACACGATGGCTGCCTGGGTGTTCCAGGCCACCATTTTGTCATTCCTCCATCTGGCTGTGAAAGCCTGCCCTTTAAAATGGTGGTCATCCTAGAACTAAACCAATATGGCTGTCATTCCCATGAGATTCTTGAGTTACTCAACAGCCAGTCAAAATCTTGCAGGAGTTCCTTATGGCAAGAGTTTTGCTCCATTGGCTTAGTTGAACATTTATTTTGTTTAGAAAATTGTCCTTTATTGCTGGTACAGCTTTATTTCCTTGCTGTGAGGTGCTTGCAGAAAAAAATTCTGGCATTGTATTTGGGCAATTTGTCCTCCCCGCTTGGGTCTCACGAGCTGCCTTGAGACCCACTGCAACATGGTGACTCGTGAAATGTGGGAGAGTCAGGACCAAACATCGAAATGGCATGAGCACACCAAGACTCCCAAACAAAGGGTGAAGATGTATCCGTCTGTTTTGCTGGCCAGGAACATTGTGGAGGTGCTGAAGCCCGGGGACTGAGAACACACACACACACAGGGCTTAAGAAGCAGCCCTGGCAGGTCAGTGGAACCAGCATTTTGGTGTGATGGATACAGGCTGCTAGATGAGGAGCTGCCTAGTACTGCCATGCTCTGCAGATAAAACTGCCAGCGACTAGCTCCCAGCTGGCTCATTGCTGTTACAACTCTTACTTGCCAGCCTCCCTTACTCCCCAGAGTGCCCTATGCCTTTTGCACTCAATGCACTGCAGCTAATGCACCAGGGTGGACACTATGGGAAGGTGCACTCACAGCACAGCCAGAGTTGGGGGCACTACTGAAGGTCCCAAACTGGAGCATGGGGTGCCAGTCAGATGTTACTGAAGGGTCTTGCTCCACTGATTGCCTGCTCTTGCAGTGTAATTCAGCTTTGTTTCTTATATATGGCTAGAAATGCTGTAAATAATAGCCCTATGATAGGAAAGTGCACTTTGCCTGACAACATGCCCTACCTAGATAGCAAACACAGATCATAACAGTAAATATTTATGTAAGAGGTAGGAAAGATTTAGATTATGACCAGCTTTCATAGATGCATATAGTAAACTGGTATTTCTGGGCAGAGCTGGGGTTTGCTTCTGGCAGATCAAAAGATTTGTGATTGTGCATCAGTCAATTGGATCATGGAGGATAGACCATTTGTGATGATTTATGAGCACTGGAAAGGTTGCAGGGATAACTGACAGTTTCTCTTGACTTTTGTTATGATAAATGTTATTGTATTTTATGTTGGCGCCTTGCGCAGCCAACATCTTGTGGTAGTGCAGATTTGGAGGCGCGATCGCTGTTGGGTGAATGCGGCATGCCAGTAGCTATGTCCCGCATTCCCCAATCAGCCTACATGCCGGTGCCACACCATGCATACTAATGTGGTGAGGCACATCTAGGGAAAGGTCCGCTGCAATCGAGCAAAGCTCATCACATGCAGCGGACCCGCTCGATGTACGCCAGCTGCAAACATGGTGGCACAGTGTCACTAAACTGCCAACTTCGGTGCCCAATCCCCCAGTTGGCTTACCCTGCTGGTATGTGTGCTGACAGGGGAGAATGTGCCCCACTTTCATTGTTTGCTGATGGGGTGCCCAATCTGACGGCATCCATCTCCCCTGTCCCACTTTATATGCCGACGGGAGCCCACCCCATCGGCATGATCCCCTTTCTTCTGTGCCAAAGTGGGTGACCAGTCCCCATCGACTACTGTACCCCCAAAAAGAAACCATCTGTAAAAAGAAAACTGTCTGTGTTTTTTCTTTTTCCACCTGTAAACAGAAAACGTCCCTGTAGTCTCCCTACCCACCACCTGCACCCACCAATCCACTGTGCACCCTGCCTCCCACACCCCTTCACCCCATACTTACCTCTGGAGTTTGGTGCAACAATCTTTGGTGGACCAGGAACACGTCTGCACTCTTCAAAGCCGACCCGCGAACTGAGGAAATGCAGGTAAGCTGTATAATGGAATAAATAGGGGTTTTCAACTTTCATGCATATCTTGGGCATTTTCTGGAATTTTGCACCAAATTTTCAACATGGGGTTTTGGGACCCCTCCTCCTCATGAATTCTGTCACTGTTATGACGTTAATCAGTCCCGAAGGTGATTTCGCGGTCACTGTGCGGAATCACCTTTCGGGACCGATTAATACATTGACAGTGGCAGTGTTCATGAGGTGGGCTCTCAAAAGCCTATGTTGCAAATTTGAGGAAAATCCAAAAATGGTTGCGTTTTAACAGCTTGCATTTGAAGGTGCGCACATGCTCATGTCCCCGCCAATTCGGCAATATTTTCATGCCGGATTTCAACATTGTCATTTTCACACCTCCTTGTGAACAGTACAGCTGTCATTTTCACATCCTCACACGTCCGGTGCAGAACAGCATGGTCACTAATGCGAAATCACTTTTGGGACAGTTTGAGGAAATGACAGTGACACTGTACATGAGCAGAGGTGCTACAGTGGTAGCCACAGACACTGCCAGCTGTTTCCTGAAATTTCTGTGATATTTCCAGAAATATCTGATGCTTTCTGCATTTCCACAGTAGGGGCAGCAGAGAGAAACTCTTCAGAAATTTCACGAAATATCTAGAAATAGCTGACAATGTCTGTGGCTGCCACTGTAAAATGCCTATGTTGAAAATTTGTGTAAAACTCCACAAAATGACTGTGTTACAAGTGTGCATTGCACATTTCCCATGTACCCTTGTAACTCCAGATTTTCAATATTTACATGCCACATTTTCACCACTGCCATTTTTACACCTCCTTATGAACAGTACAGCTGTCATTTTCACATCCTGCCAAAATGTGTTTCCGCACTGCATTAACAAAGCCAATGCCAGCATGACAACATTCGGCATTGACAAATGCTTGTTTTCTTGCTGCTAGTACTGCACCACTAATCTAACCTCACCACTAGAACATTCAGCTAATTTGCTAATGTATTAATGGAAATAAATGACACTATTCATCCAATTATCCAGCTCTGAATATGACACATAATGGGGCTAGAGCACAGCTGAACCTACAAAGTAGAAGCTGAGCTTCAGTTTCTTTCAGCTGGGCAGGCAGAAGCCACAAGCCACTAGATGTTTGGGGAGGGGATGAGGAGAAGGTAAAGGTATTACTATCTGACTATTTTGTAAAATGATGATGCACACAGTTTCTTTGGTAGGGTAATGCAGGTGGAGAAACCATGAGCACACCAGTAGTGAATAACTTGGGTAGATAAATGTTATTTTTGAATAAATATTTATTTTCACTTGAACACAGTTTATTTCACTTAGAACACAACTTATGTCACTTGGAATATGTTATTTCCTTTAGAATCTGTAAATAGAACACAGAGAACAACGGGTTAGAGAGTTTACCATGGAAAGAAAGGCAAAAACAAGGAACAAGACTTGTAAAGCATACAAATGGTGTGGTAAATATCAAATACATAGTGGGTTGCAGTAGAATAACACATTTATCTCCACACCAGTGGTAAAACCTTTACAACTAACTTGGGGCTTCGCACTCAAGAGTTACGGGTCTTATTTTTCACTAGTGGAGATAAATGCATTATTCCACTGCAGTCCATTATGTATTCTCCATATTGTATGTCGATAAACATGCATCGTCATGTGTAAGATAGCACAGTCACAAATGGAGTAAAGCAGTTGTGTTTACACTGAGTTATCCATCTCCATGAAAGCCACTTAGTGGCCATGTTCCATGCTCAGACCTGGGTATATGGTGTGGCTGGCTGTAAGATAGCATGCACCTAAACATGTAACATGAATGTGACCTCTTAATTGTTTAATTTTTCAAACCTTTGTTTATCTGAAACACACAGGAGAGATATCCTTCAGCCACAATAAAACACATCAATACAGCCATGCGAGGTTCTTACAGATTGGTTTCATGGGACAACACATGCCACCAATGCATCAGAGCTGTGAATCCTCCTCCACCATAGTACTGGGACACTATTGTCCATTTCTGCAAATTATTACACATGTTCATTAGAACAAGAGTTTAGCTTTGTATGCCTCTACATGGTTCAGCAGCATGACATGAATTTTTTCTACTGTAACCAAGACCACTCACCAGCCGTTACAGCATCAGATGTCCAGAGCCACCATCCACAGAAGAAGAGGACAATGTACAGTAGGATGCTCCATCCTCCTCACCCTGCCCACTCATATGATGTTTTTAATTTTCCACGAGTATGGAGAATTGGCGTCACAACCATTAGCTGGACCACAGAGACAGTGGGATGTATTAAATGTCTTTTTAATGTAATAACCAGGTATCACGTCTTACATTAAATAGGTTGATTTACCTATATGTAGGTTTATAATAAATGTCTTACTTTAACTCTCCAACTGAAATCTTTCATGACAAGTAGATGGCCATCGATTCCCAAAAGCTGTAACTGCACATGATGTCAACACCACAGACCTTGCGACTCAGCCATCCCCAGCACCAGCAAGTGAAACAGCGGTATGCCAGGAAATGCTGCTGCCTGTAAATAAATAATGAAATAATTACATTACATATAAACATCACTTACTTTATCACTGACATAATATCTGTAATGTTCAAAATACAGCAAGCAGTATAGGTCAGTCACATGTGGCTAGTATATAGTGAAAAGCCATCCTAACAAACATGGACATGACTTGTGTGCATTAGAGTAGCAAAACAGAATAACCATTAAAATCATGCTTGAAAATGTAAATATTCATTCAAGTGGTATATAGATGCAAAACTACTTTAAGTTTCATCACCACACTGTACCGCACAATGTTGTCTATTCTACAGTGTATAATGTTATTCTTGGTAATTGAGTGTTAATTTATTCTATAAATGCTTTGTTGTTAAAGTAATTGATGGACTTGTCACAAGTTGTATGGCATCCTTAGAAACAGATTATGTAGTGACACCACTTGTCCCTCCAGCTGACCAGCATGGTCATCGTATAGACAATGCATCTGACGATTAGAGATGTGTATTTAGTAACAGTTGTTTCACATCATAAATACAGACAACATGATACAAAACAGCTATAATACACTGATATCTGCAACAGATATGTGTGATCATGATGGTATCATACACATAAATGAGTGCTGCAGCAATGCTGTATGATATGGCCAATGAACCATACACTGTGTACTGTTACTCTCCCTAAGATAAACATGGTCTCCAACCACAGAAATGTCATATATGGGGTTTGACTGACCTATGAACAGTCACAGCCTTAAAACTCTTACATGGTCGAGTGGCATCCACTCAGTAGACACATGCAAATATTCTTGTTTGATTAACAAGTTACAATTAACAAGTTATTGTAAATGGGTATACATGACACAATCACATTTTCTAATGGACTGCATTGCTGTTGATATAATTTAACCTAAAAATTTGGGTCTAAAAGTTCCATATTGTGTTAATATTTTGTTACCATGAAATCAGTTGTTACTGCATTTTTTCGACCTCACAGGAATCCTCCACGTGCCATGTTTAAACAGCACAAAGCCAAGGGACCTGCTAGTAGCTTGCACGGACCCACCCTCTCAGTGGAAGAAAGGTTGATTGGGAAATCTCGCTCACCCATCTGCATGTAAACCCCTAAGTTCCATGCAGCCAATGAGTGACAATGTTCAGTTCAAGAACCTGAGACGATGGTGCAGCAGGCACAAAGGAGGTCAGCCCATGAACCTGCCATGTTTTCCTGCACTACAAAATTGTTATGAAATGTTACACCAAATTTTTGTTTCTAACTATTTCATCATATAATCATACCTTTGTAATGGAATGTAATAAACAAATTTACATGTTTTGTAAATATATGTGTAGACGTACTCATTGTGACTAAAGCTACTGTTAGCATTGTATTGCTGATATTCTGCAAGTGCTATTTCCAGAACCCATTGGTTGAAGCAGACTTCTGAAAACTGGGATGCTCCATTATGCACATTGGGATATCATCTTCTGTGAAGTCCAATGGAGTTACTTGCACTTTTCTTTTAACACAATTGATTTCCTGACAGCAAACATGTTCTAATTCAGTCTCCATTGAGATACAATTTCTGCATTAACACATTGAATGAAATTTCAAAAAAATATTTACTAACATGTGAACTATGACAATCAAATTCTTTCTTGAAACACACAATCATATCACTGTCCACTCACACAGCCATTAATCTTTCAACTACTTTTCACATCCTGTGCCTGCTACCTTCTCTATGCCTCATCACCTCCCCTTCTCCTATTCACACCTTCTTCCTGTTTTCCACTACCAGTCGTATTTCTCTACTGCCACTCCTCCCTGCTGCATATGTTAGTGCACACCTGGTTCAAAACAACCACAAGTGTATGAGACCTGATGTGCTTGGCCATAAACTGCAGCATGTCTCCTACAGTGCCACAGCTACCACTATTACCTTCTTTCTCTATCTATGTTTGTCATTAGCCTCTATGGGTAATGCTGGGAAACAGGATACAGGCATTCTGCTACCCTTAAGGTGCAATCCTCCTCCTCGGAAGAGATTTGGGGATAATCATATCTGATGACATAAAGGTGGCCAAAACAATGTGACAAAGGCTGTGGGAGAGCCAGTGGGATGTTGGGGTATATAGGGAGAGGTATCACCAGTAAAGAAAGGAGGTGGTGATGCCACTGTATAGATTATTGGTGAGGCCTCATTTGGAATGCAGTGTCTAGCTCTGGAGGCCGATCTCTGTAAAGGCATTAGACAGGGTGGAGGTAGTTCAAAGAAGGGCAAATAAAGATGGTGCAGGGCCTGTACCAAAAGTCATATGAGGAGAGACTGGGAGACCTCAATATGTATATCCTGGAGGAGAGGAGAAACAGAGGAGATATGATAGAAACCTACAAATATCTAACAGGCATAAATAGGGTACTGCAGAGTAGCATCTTTCAGAAAGGAGATGTCCAGGAATGAGGGGCATGATATGAGGCTGGAAGGGGGCAGACTAAGGGTAGCATGAGGAAATATTTCTTCACAGAAAGGGTGGTGAATGCATGGACTAGACTCCCAGCAGAGGTGGTGGGGGAAAACACAGTGGGGGACTTCAAACATACATGGGACAGGCATGGCGAACCCTAGCGATAGAAATGAGGAGGTAAAACCAGAGATCAAGTAGGGTCTGTAGCTTTTACAGTAGGCAGGAAAATGAGCAGACTAGATGGTCCTAGCAGTCCTTATCTGCTGTCAGTTTCTTTCTTTTTTTGTTTGTTTTGGAGCCCCCAATCCTCTGTTCGGTGGTCAGACCCACTCTGCCAGTCATCCCCATTCCCAGTTTTACCCACTGGGCAGGGCCACCAGAAGGGCTCCTCAATGGACACTGTAGGTGAGCACTGGCTTACCCCCTGGGTCAGGGTCATGGGAGCCGGATCCCCCTGTGGATGACAGAAGGCAGTGGAGAGTGGCAGGGCAGGTCGTCATGCGGGAGCTGGTATTTTGATGCTTGCTGGATCCTGGGGGTGGGATGTGCAATGACGTTCAGCATCTGCCCTACCCTCCTAAGGTGACGGTGCCAGCCACAATGGTACCCCAACACCACCAGGGGTCTGGAAAGCACTGGACACTTTTCCCTTCTACCCCAGAGAAGGAGAGCAGTCCTCAGGATGCTCAATCCTTCTCTCCCCAGCTAGCTCTTCAACTTCTGGGTCTGTTCCCGAACCCAGGTCATCAGCATTGTAAGCTGAAATCCAACCGCTGTGCCAGTTGGATGGCTATCTGCCATCAATTTCTATGTTTCTATGTTTCCTGGTAACCACCATCCTGTCTGCTGCCTATCCAGTATGAATGTCATGTGCCACAATGATTCCTGTAACACCATCTCCTCCCCACACCCAGTAATAACATGTTCCATGGTGCCTAGTGGCAATCCATAATATGCAATATAATCCTGTTGTCCCATGGCAACACACCATCTTCTCATCCTGTACTATAGGTCAACAATGAGAGGCCAGACTCACTGCATGTCCACATCATGGCCTATTGAACAAGCCCTCATGGAATGCCATCATTACGATGTGCTGTGCACTGCCATCACTGCACTATGCCATGCACACTGCTGACACTGTGGTGTTTCACCTGCACTGCCTGAACTGCTGTGCTATGCAGCGTGCACTTCTGACATTGTGCTGTGTCACGAGCACTGCTGTCAGTGCAGTTTGCCACTTGCATTGCTGACAGTGCACACTCACATGTAATTCATCACTGCAAGGCACCACATAGTTCTGAGCTTGAAAAGCAAACAAGCTGAAGCACCTGCTGTCATGAACCCACTGCTGGGGTCAGGCCCACTGAGCTCACAGTGCCCACCATTAAGTGCAGTCTGTGATGGGAGCAGGGATACTCCTCCTCATCCTTTCTGAATGCTCCGAGGTCACGACTGCACCTCTGCCACAAGGACCCAGGGCATCCCTGTGACTCTGAATAAGGGTACACTACCTGTCTCAAGTCTTGTGGCCAAAT